>BTCW01000008.1:15000-10015000 GCA_033239725.1 Echinochloa phyllopogon | reverse complement strand
CCTTCAAAAGAACGATATACCACGAGAGGCCGAATCGTCGGCAGCTCGGCCCGTCATAGCCTGTCGCGGCCCAAGAACGGCCGTCCGAACTCGCCTGACAGGGGGGGCCCGAGTCGCTACCCCCGTCTCGACCTTGCTCGAGGGCCGCGACCCCTTCGAGCAGGCACGACACAAACTCCGCCTCGCTTGAGGGTCGCGCACCCCCTCGAACGGGCGAGCCAACTCCGCCTCGCTCGAGGTCGCTCCTCTACATAACACGGCGCTCCCCGGCGCCCCAACCGACAACGGCACTTAATGCCCGCCCCATCAGGCGGGCGCCGAAGTCAAAAGGCAATCTTTCCCCCACGCCGCGCCGCTGACACCGCAGAACTCGCTGTTCCACCTGCTCCAGTCACTGTGCGTCCTCACTGACGCTGTGCGGGCGCACGCGGCACTGCGCAAAACCCTGTGCGGACTGGCAGGCGTCATTCTGCACCACTGTTCCACCCGCTACCGTCTTTTCCCCCCGGGACGCCCCTCGAATGAGCATGGGGAACCCTCGAAAGAATATCTAAACAGCAACCGAGTACAGACTCCGGTCAGGCGTGGCCTGGTGATGACGAACGCCGGGTCAAATCCGCCAACTCTCGACCATCCCCTGGTGAACCGGGCACACCGCACACTGTGGTTGACGGCAACCACCATACTGACCCCTGTACCGCCAACTCCGGTCCTTCCTCACCTGCCCCACCCTCGAAGTCAACCAGCAAACGGGCAGCTGGACGCGGACTGCGGCAACGACACCCCTCGAAGCCGCTCCAGGACAAGCACAGGGACGGCCACGACACTCGCAGAAGCCGGGGCTCGCCATAAATCCCCCAGGGTCAAAGACGATGCACGCCCGACGCCATGCTCTCCGGTACATATCCCTGTAGCACGTCACGCTTGTACTTGTAAACCTTACCCCCACCATTCTCTCCTTGACCTATAAAAGGAGGTAAGAGGAGAAGAAAAAGGAGGATCACACACACCGCCACACACGATATTGGCACTCACCTCAATCACACTCGCTTTCAGGGACTTGGAGACTCCTCCTCCTCTCCCGCCTTGCTTGTAGCCCCCCTCTGCAAGCACTCCGGTGCAAGATAGTACAGCGCCCCGAGCGCACCCTGCTGGACGTACGACCTCACGGTCGGAACCAGGATAAACGCTTGTCTCATCGTGCTAGCTCTTGCATCAACCGTCAAGGGACGGGACACAGCGCATTCTGTTTGGCGCTGGGGATTGGTCGACCGATCCCAGCACCGACACAAGTTTTCCTATTTTATTGTGTTTCTGTGTGATTTACTTATTTATTCGTATACAATCGTATACTGGCTCGCCCGCAAATAAAACATCGTACGCCGAGAAATTTCGAGTTTTTCTCTCGCGAAAACAGCTCCATCAATTACAGCAAGTAATTCAACCGATTCTCCATCGGCTTTAATGTAGCAAGAACGAAACCATCCTTAGTACAACTGATTAGCTCATAATCATTCAACTCTAAGCCCGACAAACACTTAATATTATCATTTGCACTAATAGAATCGGAATCGGCCGTTGCAACAAAGGAAGAAGTATCACCATGTACAACTTCAACTTCGTCGCCGATCCACTGAATAAGATATTGATGCAAGGTAGGAGGTACGCATTGATTTGCATGAATCCAATCACGTCCAAGAATTAAACTGAAGTTACCTTGCACTTCTGAGATGAAGAAAGCTGTAGCAACGGTCTTGCTTCCAATGGTCAATTCCATAGAAGCCACACCCTTGGCGCCAATAGGATCACCGCCACCGACTCCACTGACCGTCATGTTCGTCTTGATCAATTCTTCGTCTTTTCCGCCAATCTTCTTGTAGAGAGAATAGGGCATAAGATTCACGATCGCCCCACCATCAACCAACATTCGCGAGATTGGCTTCCCATTGATATGACCTCTCATGTATAAAGCCTTCAAGTGACTGTTTGATTCTTGCGGCTTCTGAAATATAGCATCACGAGGTCCTAGCTGAAGATGAGACACCTCCTCCTCCGGCACCACAAAGTAATCAGATGATAAATAAACAACATTAACTTCCATGTTGCCACGCTCTGGGGAAGCTTCAAAGTCAACCATCTCCTCATCTTCAACCACTGGAGAATTTTCTGGTGTAGTACTTTCATTTACACTGGGAACAAATGTGTTCTCCGTTTCTGGTTCCAAACCGGTCTGCCCGGTTCCAGAAACTGGTCGGACCGCTTCTGTCATACCCAAACCGGTCTGACCGGATTCTGAAACCGGTTGTGCTGCTGGTTGCACAACTGACTTGGCTTGCCAAATTTTCTTCTGAGGAAGCATTGGCCTATATCTGTTGAAATGCTCATCCCTTAATTTCTCAGCTTCCTGTTCCCTTTTTTATTTGTTTCGCAAGCGCTGCAACTTTCTCTTTTGTGTATGAGTCAAACCAGAAGGACACCACCTTGGTTGAAACATTTTCTTCACAGCCTTGCTACTCCTAGCTTCATGATCATTAGCCATGACAGGTTTTTTAACAACCGAATTTCCAATAACTATCGGCTTTTTACCCAACTCTTGCATAGCCACTGGAATGTCACCAATCTTAACAAACCCATCAGCCTTGGCTTGCTTTGAGTCCTCTGTAAGCTTTGCTTCCTCCTTCTTCTCCTTGACACGATATTCTTGCTGAGGAGGAGCCTATTGTTTCTGTTCAGACCGAACCGGTCTGACCGGTTTGGAAACCGGTCTGACCGCTTTGCTAGCTGGTGCCAGACCTGATTGATATGAGCCCAATCGGTCATGTACTGGGATCCTAGGGCCATTGCCCATGTAGTCTTGAGGTGGTTGTGGCATGGGAAAGCACTGCATCCACATTCCCTGGTCCCATGTTGGATATGGAGAATCTGACGCCGGAGGTGCCCATGGCATGGTAGCATACATCTTCTGTGGTGGATAAACAGTAACAACATCACCACGGCGCCTATTGTTCTCTGCATAACCATCTCCACGCATTGGTGATCTTGGTCTCTTTTTTACCGGCCGATCAACTTAAGCAGCCTTTGTGTACTTGTTCAAGAGCTGATTAAAGGTAGGTCCTTGCTTCAGAACTGTACCTCTGACTTTAGGCTCATTAACTTTCCAAGTACCCACTTCCGGGCGTATAGGCTTGAAAGATCTAGGTCGGTCCAGGAGCAAACCGGTCTGACCGGTTTGGGAAACCGGTCTGACCGGTTTCGCCTGATTAGTGGACCGATTCTCTGTTGATGAACTTTCTTGCCCCCCGGGCCTTGATGTGTTAATTGTAATCTTCAGAGACTCTTTACCATCCAGAGTCTTTCCAAGCATCACTTTTCTGACCGGAATTTGATCATCAATTTTTTCCGGCCTTGGCTCCCCAACTACCACATTCTTCCCCTTAGCTCCTTCGGCTTGTTCCGGCCGAATCAGCACTTTGGTATTCAAATCAAGGGAATGAACAGGGAAGGGAGTCTTGTCAACTTGCATCTCAGCTAGTACCAATCGACCTTCATTAAGAGCCGATTGTACCTGCCGTCGGAAAGCATTGCAATCATTAGTAGCATGCGAAAAAGAATTATGCCACTTACAATATGCATGATTTTTCAATTGATCGGCTGGTGGAATCGCATGAGAAGTTTAATGAAACCATTCTTAAGCAATTCATCAAAAACACGATCACACTTGGCAACATCAAAAGTAAATTTAATCTCTTCTCGCCGATTTTTCTGAACCGGCTTTAACGAAGGACAAGAACAAGGCTTAGCTTTTGATGGCCAAACAAATTCAGCAGCATAAACTTCATTATCCAAATCATCCGAACTACCAGAATCATTATCAAGCATATGAACATTAGAACGATGAGGTTTAGCATTTTCCTTAACATGTTTTAACTTTAATTCGAGACTCATGACCTTCATTTGCAAGTGATTAATAGAAAGAAAATCAAAACCTTCTAATTTCTCTTTCAAATAAGATCACAAGCCCGCAAAAGCTAAATCTGCTAAATCTTTTTCAGAAATTGACAAATTAAAACATCTATTCTTTGTATCCTAAATCTTCTGAAATAATCTATAACCGATTCTTCTCGGCTTTGCCTAATAGATGTTAAATCAGTTAATTTAGTTTCATTTTCTCCGCTAAAGAAGTGCTCATGAAATTTACGCTCCAATTGAGACCAACTTTGAATAGAATTAGGAGCAAGCGAAGAAAACCAAGAGAAAGCAGTTCCAGTCAATGTTAACGAAAACAAACGCACTCGCAATGGCTCATAAAAAGCTGCTTCTCCTAGCTGCAAAATATATTGACTAACATGTTCCCAAGTGGTACGATTATCTTCACCATTGAATTTAACAAACTCAGGAACACGCCAACCATTAGGATATGTAACTAGATCAAATTCAGGAGGATATGGTTTTTGATATAAACGTGAGCTACTCATATCTATCCCAAGCTTTGTTCTAATTGTATTAGCCAGATCCTCTTTGAACTTAGAGAAATCGGCTTGATAATTTGCACTAGTTGTATTTTGTGTATAACGAGGCGTATTATACATCATATTTTGAGAAACATTCGGAATCGGTCCACAAGAAACACCGGATCCCGAAGGTGCACTTCCTACAACCGTAGTACGAGGGGGTGTAAAAACAGGACTGTATTGGATAAAACCATCGCGTTTGTTGCACCAACACCCATGGAACCGGTATGTCCAACTGAATTGGGCAAACCGGTCTGACCGGTTTGGAAAACCGGTCTGACCGATTCTTGAACCGAACTAGGATGAGGTGGCTGGCCTTGATAGAAATTAGGTGGCATACCCAAATTATGATCTATAATATTTTCTGGTACACCTGACGTGCTAACATCAATTTTAGGGCATACATTAGGATCTTCTAAAGTATTTTTACCCTTATTAAATGCCTCAAAATTACTAGTCATATTAACAATTAACTCACTAGTAACAGTTTGTGCAGCATGCAACTTTTCATCCATCATGCGAGTTATTTGTTGCATTAAATCAGAGGGTTCACCGGTTACCTTATTAGGAAGCTCCTCAACTTGATCGTTAGCCAACTTAAAAGCTGGCATGACGAACTCTTCAACTCTCTTGACGAAGCCTCCACGATCCTTCTTGAAGCCCTTCAAGAATTGCGCCTTGAAGTGTTCCTCAGCAATCAGGTACCGCTTCCGCTCCTCGTCCGTGAGTTCTTCCATCGTAGCGGTGATGATGTTGTTCTTGTCGAGCTCACTGGTTGCACCCGACATCTTCGAGGTAGATTAGATCGGTCTTTGAACCAGATTAATCTTCCTCAGGGGAGTCGCCAAAAAGTATGTTGACACAAAGATGCGACAACACACTCGAGATCGCAGCATGGTCGTCACCACGGCCAACACCTGGCCTCCCTCGGGCAAACCGGTCAGACCGGTTCCTAGAACCGGTCAGACCGCTTTCTGACAGGAGGTCGTGAAGACCTAGAAACTCAAGCTCGGGAGGGACCCCGTCGGAGCTCAAGCAATCTAGGGTTGCTCTAGGGTCGGCAGGCCACCTAGAACGCCTTAGTACGTCGCGGAGACGAGCAAAGGACAGCAATTAGGGTTGGAAAAGTGTTTAGGGTTTGGAGATAAAAAGTAAGGAACAATTGTGTTTGATTCGATTGGAATAACTCTCAGTCGGCCTTAGCCTTCATATATATAGGCCGGGGAAGTCGTACCCCTTCCAATTCGGTTACAATATGGGATAAAACTCGGACTCCTAATCCTACCCGAATTACAACTCCAAACCGGTCTGACCGGTTCGGCAAACCGGTCAGACCGGTTTCCCTCGGCTGCTGCCAATTTTGACTATCAATAGATCTTTTTGGGCATTGACTGGGACTTGAGTTTACAACCCCTCCAAATGATCATAGAAGCAAGGAGAGCATTTGGGCAAGTCATTTTCAGGGAGATTGTTATAGCTGCCTGTTGGGCGCTCTGGTGTCACCGTAACTCCATCATCTTTGATGGCGGCCAATTGTCTTGTGCCCAGTGGAAATTGATCTTCGTTGAAGAAATGAAGAAGGTGACCCTCAGGGCCAAACCTTCAATAAAGGTGTTGCTTGATTCTTGGCTGAATAGTCTCCAATAATTTTGTTGTTTTCTTCTTTTGGGCCTACGGCCTTGTACCTTGTACATAAATTTTTTCATATATATATAAAAAATACATGTAGGAGACTCCCCTGCCGTTTCCGTCAAAAAAAAATATTAAGAGACGCGCCTCCCAGCCGACTGGGTTGATCGTTTCGGTTAGCCCAGTTGGACCTACCAATGGGCAAACACAGCCCAACATGTGGCAAAAGTTAGCTCGGCTTCATTTTTTCCCTCTCTATTCACATTTTGTCTCATCTTTTCCTGCAAATGTTTATGTTTTTATTCTTTTAAAAAGTAATTACAATAAAGGTACCAAAATTTCCATTCAACTCAACAATTCCAGCATATGCATGCAACATTTGAAAATTGATCCACTGAACATGCTTTCAAGGAATTGTTGTTCCTTACATAAATAATGTTTGAGCTTTACAAGAAAAATGTTCCATATTAAATTAAATTGTTCATTTTGTTTGAAAAAATGTTCGAGCTTCACAAGAAAATTATCTCAGCTTAAATAAAATACTTTTGATCAATTGAAAATACTTTTGAGAATGTCATTTACTCCATACAATGTGACTTGAACAAAAGCAAAAACTAAGTCCCATAAAGAGGTTGACTTTGCAACAGTTCTACCATTTTTTTTTCACCGAACTCAAAATTTTCAACATACAAGTTTAACATATTTAAAACTGTTTTGCTCATTTTCTAAAAAATATTTCACCGTCATGAAAAAATGATTTCTTGTGACACCAAATTGTACAACAAGCCCCCATCACCACTTCTCTATGAACGGATGAACCAAAGTGCAGCCAAGAACATTTCATGGGATTGGGTAGTAAAATCCCAGCTTAAGTACAAGATCCACTACCAGAAAAATCTTACATCCGCCCCCCTCATAAGCCTTGGTGCACTCAAGATCCGGTGGTGTAATGTTACATTAGCACCGGGTGCAAAAGTAGGGTGCCCCCGGAAATGCTTTAGCACCGGTTGGTAACATCAACCGGTGCTAAAGGCGGTTGGTGTTACCAACCGGTGCTAGCACCGGGTCATAAATACCACCCGGTGCTAAAGGGGGTGTCGCATGCTACTTTAAAACGAGTGTATCTTCTATCCTATCACATGCGCTGTGTAGGTGAGATGGCTAGGTGGGTACGCGCGAGTCAGGAGGCCCCGAGTTCGAATCCCGCAACACGCAAATATTTTTAGCTATTGCCCCACCTTTAGCACCGGTTATTTGACCCGGTGCTACATGCCAATATCAACTTCTCTGGTAGTGATCCCAACTGCCAGCACCTGTGACTAAAAGTAAATTAAGTCTAGTATATGTTGTCGTCCCGCAAATTAAATGTAAATAAACCATGCCTTAATTGCTTATGTTTTCATCTCTTTGTAAGAGTCCAAAAATATGGTAAATTGACCTTCCCAACATCAAAATATATCCAGAACTCAGCGTAGCTCACTTGGGCTTTAGCGGGGGATTCTGTCTCCTAGATTCTACTTCTGGACTCGATCAGCACAGTGCCCACATTTCCTAAAATAAAATTCTAGGTGGAAATGGTACATGCACCTCCAAGTTGTACTAAATAATAATAAAAAAGATCAATAGACCAAATCACTCATAACAGTTAAACCATACATCATTCCTACTCACTTACAAAATTTGTTTATTTGGCACCTCAAATATATGTGGAACTTGAATTAGTCATACCAAATATATGCACCTTATATGTTCGACATAGCAGTGTAGAATATTGAGTATTCTCAACCTATATATGCGCCCTATATGTTCATCTTTCATTAGTTTTTAGTCACATACATTTGTTTTTTTTTAGATCAGTCACATACATTTGTTGGGTCGTTAATTATCTACATTCGACATATGCACCCTATATGTTCACGCGTAGCTGGGAGTTCAACCTTTGGTTTGTTTGCCACAACTATCTTTAGGCTGCTAGCGGGCAAAAGGTTGAACGAGAAGAACCATTTGCTCGCCCCCTGATGATTTGTTGGGCGAGGCTGGACCAAAGAATTCATATAACATGAAAAAAGTTGGAGATGTAAGCTATAGATAAAAGGTGGCTGAAGCTGAAGTAAAATGTGCACTTATTACACCATTTAACTAACTCAGCATGCCAAATGAAACAAGAAGAAAGAATGCATCAAGAGCACAAAAACAAGCTACATGGAAGTGGCAACAAGCTACCATAAAACACCAGAAGCCAAAGTCAAACGAGCGAAAAAGAAAAGAATATCAAGGTGATATATAGAAAAGAAGAATTATTGGCTTATTATTCCCAGCTGAATGAAGACACAAATCCTTCCAATAAATAATTAACCTTGCACACAACAAGATCAACAAGCGAGAGGAAATTAAACCGTCCAATCCATCCATCAGAGCACCCAAAATTAACACACACTCGGAATCAAAGTCGCAAGAACTCCTACGAGACAGCTAGCTTGGCCGCACGGCTTTCAAGGCGTGATCATCATCACCATCACCATCACCGCCGGAGATCAGCCGCTCATCTTCCTCGAACTCAACCCAGACCGTGCTGATCGTCGTCTCCATCCTCCGCGCAAACGGCGCCGGCGGCGATCCTCCACCATCGCCGGCCTCCGCCTCTTCCCGGCCATCTTCTTCTTTCGGGATCGCCATGGGCGGCTCCTCCTCTATCTCCGCCGCGGTGGCCTGCGCCGGCGTGACGACCCTGACGAGAGGGTACTCGAGGCTCTTGATGCTGGCGCTGCTCCCCTTGCACTTGTGGTAGAACTCCTTGAGGTCCGGCGTCTGGGCGCAGGCCTTCTTGAGTATCTCGTGAGCCGACACCCTCAGCGGCTTGCTCAGCCCGGCGAGGCTCCTGCTCCGGCTCCGGCTATGGCTCCTCCTCAGCCGCTGCAGCATCGCGTCGAGGCCCTCGGCGAAGGCGTCGTAGACCTTGAAGCTCTCCCGGAGCACAATGCCGAACGCCGACCGCGCGGCGGCGCAGCCGCTCGTGTTGTTGTCCGGCAGCAGCTGGATGGCCAGGTCCAGCAGCCTCTGGCACATGCCCAGCTTGAACAGCAGCGCCTCCGCGTCGGCGTCGTCGTGGGGTGGGGGCGGCTTGCCGTCGCCGTCGCCGTCGCCGTCGGCGTCAGGCGGCGGCGGTGGCGGCGGAGGGTGCCGCCGGGCAGGCTCGAGGTTGCCGGCCTGGGTGATGACCCACTGCATGCGCTCCTCGAGGTAGGCGGAGTAGCCGTGGACGAAGGCGCAGGCGCCGGCGGCGGCGCTGACGACGTAGGACGCGGCGGCGGCATGGGGGGAGCAGCTGCAGCAGCGGGGCGCCGGCGCGGCGACGCGGAGGTCGCGGGACGCCCAGAGGCCGCGGAGGTCCTGCTCGAAGTAGCGGTCCCCGGCGCGGAGGAGGCGGTGGACGAGGAGCAGCGAGCGGAGCGCGGCGGCGGGGGCGCGCGCGGACTCGAGGCGCGCCGTGATGCGGCGGGAGAGGAAGGTGATGGCGCCGGGCGCGTTGGAGACGAGGAAGAGGATCTCGTGCACGTGCCTGTCGTCGTCGGCGCCGCCGCCGCCGGCGGTGCACCGCTCGACGGCGGCGTCGATATCCGCGAGGAGGGCCCGGTCGGGGGCGGCGGCGGCGGAGGCCTTGGTGGAGGCGGCTGTGCCCGCGTGGTCCATGAGTGACCCGATGGCTGCCCAAATCTTTCCCTTGAACACCTTCATGTCTTATATGCCCTCATATATGTGTCATGGCTCATGAGAGAGAGAAGGCCGGGGGAGAAGAAGAGAGAGATGGTGCATGAGAGTTATAGCACACTACCTCTGGTGCATGCACTCACTTGTAAGTGGGCCTAGAGAGAGAAAGTAGAGAGAGAAGGGGCGTGTTGTTAGATGGCTATGACCATGGTCACATGAAAGTGTCATCTTCAAAGGGAATTCTTGAGAGCAGCCTCTCCGCATCAAGAAGTCCACTATTAGCCTTATGACTTGTGGAAAAGGGGTAGCAAGGGGAAAGCGAGCTCCCACTATATGAATGAGTGAGAAAGAAAAGGGTAGAGATAGAGAGAGAGTGTGTGTGTGTGCAAGAAATTATATTCGGAGGTCAACTCTTGGGTGGGGGAATCAAATGCCTTTGGAATTCGGTGCCTCACGCATCAAAGGCTTCTTCCATTGGCATGGACAGAAGGTTTGACTCAAACAGCGATAGTTTTTTAGTATGCATACTAACATATGGATTCTTACACATCAACATCAAACAAGGAGCTTTCTGAGAGGAATAAATGTAGGATTTGGAACTAATTAAGGCGAACCACACAGTTGAAACACACACTGCAGTACCTGTAGTCCAACAGGAACATCAAGTCACACTATACACATATTCTCCGCCTCTCGGCTCAGCTCCTAGCTACATAGGTGAGGGATAATGTTAGATTTGCTTTATACTCAAATATATTAGTACTTGACAAGGGAATGGAGGGAAGCACGCTTTTGAACTGCTCATGGCGCCTAGTTTAATGATGGCTTTGATGTTGCTGCTCCAATGCACTTTGTAGGACAAAGTGTGTCACCGGATGCGTGGGCAAATCGGATTGCGAAAAGTGTAAGCTCAACAATTTCACCGAAAACATTATTTCAGTGGAAAGAAAAAATTGATGGTGCGCGATTCCTAGCCATTTGAAACAACTCAACCCCACATATATTCTCCTTGTGTTATATTGGATGTGATAGCAATGTGGTTAAAGTAGCTACGATAAATGGTTAAAGAACTACAATATCTCTTTTTGTTGGAACAATAGGAAGGAGGAATAATGCAATACTTATGACATTATGCAATGTATAAGTACACTTGCACTGACTAAATAAATGTATGGATTCAGGAACTAAGGGCCTTTCTTTTACATGAATCAACTAAATGACTAATTTCAGTGAGCTACTCATTCACAAAAATATCGTATATCTATGTCGACATTTTGATGTCACGTACTTGCTTCAATTCACCAACGATGCTTTCTTGTTCACGACAGGATCAATCACATGGGTTGGCACCAATAACATCAGCATTTAGATTTCAATCTGCATGTCCAAATGAGCTAAGTACTCCAATTTTACAAAATCGTGTTGTAGCTTCAAAATAGAAACACGACAAACTTTCTGATCCTTTGATTGCTTCCTCTCCCTACTGGTGGCATGGGTCATTGTTGTTCACATGGCAAAGTCATCTCCTTGCATGCACTATTGCACAAAGAACATTCCATGAGAGAGGAGGGTAGGAAAGGCGTAAAGACGATACTCGACAAGATAAAGGCAAAGGAAGCGTTTCTATTTATTATATTAAATAATAACTGGCCTATTAGTGGAAAATACAGTGAACTTCAAATTTCCATGCTAGATGTCATTCTTTGTTGGCCTCTGCCTTAGTTTGACAAATTCCACATAAAAGATAAGGTAAAAAAAATAATGCTGAGGGGGGGAAGCACAACCTTCATGTGGTGCATGCAACACTAGCTCAGAATCTTCAGAGATTACAATAGGGCAATTTGACGTCTGCTTTGCTACAGCATCAGATTCAAATACATTAACAAGGAAAGTAGTTTGTCCATTAATTAATTGTCATTAGATTGAGAAAAATATGTCCCAATAATTGAAGATAAAACATATAAAATAGAGATGGATCCAAAGTGTGTAACAATACACAAAGCATCCATATCATACTTTAAAAAGTCAAATGGAGCTACAGATTCTGTTTTGCCGACATGCAGTTTCTGTATATTATTGTTGTGATGCTTTGAATTGTATTTTCTTTAATAAACCCGAATAATGAGATTATTATAGTGAAGTAAATCTCCACTCACTCCAGAAAAGAAGAGTGTTGTTTTGGATGAGTTTCTGAACTGTTTTCCTGTAATATCTTTGCATATATTTGTAATATCTCTGAATGCACTTTTCATAAAGATATGACTTTAAAATTTTATATATTCATAATGATGCAATTGGTGCTCACAGATGTGGTCCATGTAAGTATGGGAGTTGTCTCTTATTTGTGGCGCAAGGAAGTATAATACATAACATGTTTAACGTTCCATTTTATAACACAAGTACGTCATAACATGAAGCAACTGAAAAGTTATTAGTTATTATTACACTTTTTGTGAAAATATTCGTTATTACACCTAACATTACTACTTGCCTCTTATATTATTAAAAAGGATGGACGCAAGCCAAAATATTTGCCCTATTGTTTTTTTCTAAAAATGGGAAATAGCTCGTTCCTACGAAGTCTAATAAGAAAGACTAGTCTCTGGTGCTGGTACTAAAATAGAACTAACTGGTGCCTTCTTTTTAGTATTTCCTGCTCCCCATTTTAAAACAACTACATACATGTACTTTGGATTCAAGCTTAGATTGAATTGAAGAAAATAGTTTCTTTACAAAATTTTGCGTTGAGAATACCAGCTTGTTCTTGTTTCAACCAGCACCCCGAAAATGTTTTGCATATTTAAATTTGATTCTGACCTCAGACACTGGCAAAATCAAAATGATGAATAGACGTTTGAGCGAGAGAAGCAAAAGGAATGCCCAATTTTTACCGCAGATGCTTAAAATAAATAGTCCTATCACTATCATGGGTCATGGAGCTGCAACGACAACTACGTACCTGGCGCAAGCCAGAAGTAGCTGCTACTTATTGGGACATAACCCATTGTTGTCGCCAAAAACCCTATAACCCATTGTTGTCGCCAGGATTTGGCACGCCAGTGTGTGTGTGTGTGTGTGTGTTTGTGAGAGAGAAAATATCAAAAAAGGGGCTGAAATAGACCATGAAAAGGATCGGGATAAACTTGGACAAGTCAAAAAGGCAAGGTTGGCAGAGTGGACGATAAAGCTTTGATAGGCTGCAAATTGGGCAGGGACATGAACACAGCTGAAAACCAAAAAGCAGAGGAGACCCGGAAAGCAGAACGTGATCGATGCAGATGTGCTTGTAAACTACACGGTGGCATCTGATCCGATGCAGTCCTCTCCTCTCTTGGCGATCTGTACGTTATATGTTCCATTGACAAGCAGCAGCACCGCCAAAGTCAAACCCCCACTAGATTGTGGTTTACACCATTCATAAGCTGCCTCAAAAAGCATGCAATCGAAAGAAAGATGATGCAGCAATTGCTGAAATTGAGACATGGATTCATATCATCAATAAACAAATCTATATAGTAAGGCATAGATTTTGGATTACCTTGGGACATTGTGTCTGA
Organism: Echinochloa phyllopogon; assembly: GCA_033239725.1. Classification (NCBI taxonomy): domain Eukaryota; kingdom Viridiplantae; phylum Streptophyta; class Magnoliopsida; order Poales; family Poaceae; genus Echinochloa; species Echinochloa phyllopogon. The sequence continues at coordinate 10,001,595 of BTCW01000008.1, read as the reverse complement.
GAAAGATCTACAAAGTACAAACCATCGTATGGCAGGTTCAAGCTACGACTTGAGGTGAAGTCAACAGAGTTGTTGGATATGAAAAACATGGTAAATGTAGCTGATGAATCTCATACTCTCATGTGTGAGAAAATTTATTGAGTACAAGAGCGGCGATGAGAAATAGCAGCACACACCTTATATAACAAACTAACATGAGTACATGATGATACATAATGCACAACTGAGATCTAAAGCTGTTTCCAAATGCAGTATAGGAACACTAGGAGACGCTTGAAGAACTATAGGCTATCGGTCTCTAGTTACTAACAACAGGAGATCTAGAATATCTTTAAAATGCACCAAACAGCACATCAAGACCCTACAGCTAGTCCTACACTGAAAGCAACAATATGCACGATCATCGGGCATTCGGTCCCATAAGGGGTGTTTTACAGCTGTGTCAAATTCTTGGTTCTTCAGGCATGAGCCATGGATATACTTATCAGGATCGTGTTCAGGCTCTCTTGCTAGTTGCTACTACCGTACCGGTGCAGTTCGGACACTTGTAGTGCTTGATGTGCTCGGCCTTGCCAGGAGTGATCTTTACGCACTTGCCATAGAACCATGTCTCACAGGCATGAATTAACTCAGTAGCAGATAACATTATCAGTCCTTCTCAAACAGCCTTCATGAGAGGTAGGAACATTCTGGAAGGAGTAGTAATCCTACACGAGACAGTACACGAACTACACAGAAGAAACCAAAGCGGAATCATATTCAAAATCGATTTTGAAAAGGCCTATGATAAAGTCAAATGGGATTTTCTGACACAGACGCTCCGGTTAAAAGGTTTCTCCTCCAAATGGATTGAGTGGATTAAATCTTTTATTTCGGGTGGGAGTGTCGCGATTAATGTCAATGATGACATAGGTCCATTCTTCCAGACAAAAAAAGGCCTCAGACAAGGAGATCCACTATCACCCATCCTCTTTAACATAGTCGCAGACATGCTCACACTCCTAATTAATAGGGCTAAAACGAATAATCAGATACAAGGTGCGGTACACCACTTGATTGATGGCGGCCTTTCCATACTACAGTATGCTGATGATACAGTTCTGTTCTTAGATCGCAACCTGGAACATGCTCACAACATGAAAAATATTCTTTGTGCGTTTGAGCAGTTATCGGGACTCAAAATAAATTTTCACATGAGTGAAATTTATTGTTTTGATGAGGCTAAGAACTTTAAAGACCAGTATAAGGAACTGTTTGGTTGCAACCCAGTAAGTTTCCCAGTTAAATACTTAGGTATTCCTATCCATTTTCGGAAGCTGGTTAATAATGACTGGTTGAGGATCCAGGAACGTTTTGAGAGTCGCCTCAGCAGTTGGAAAGGGAAAAACCTTTCATACGGAGGCCAGCTAACTTTAATCAATTCAGTTCTTAGCAGTCTACCGATGTACATGATGTCTTTCTTCCAAATCCCAAAAGGGGTTCGTAAGAAGTTGGATTATTACCGGTCTAGATTCTTTTGGCAAAGTGATGAGCATAAGAGGAAGTACAGATTAGCTAGATGGAGTATTCTATGTCTTCCACGGGATCAGGGAGGATTAGGGATACAAAATCTAGAACTTAAGAATATGGCCTTACTCAGCAAGTGGTTGTATCGTTTGCTTACAACGCATGGCACCTGGCAACAGATTCTTCGCAACAAATATCTAGGGACCAAGCCTCTGGTTCAGGTCCAATGGAAAAGCGGAGACTCACACTTTTGGGCTGGGCTTATGAAGGTTAAAAATGACTTCCTAAAATTTGGTACCTTTAATATCAAGGATGGATCTCAGATAAGATTCTGGGAGGATAAATGGTTGGGTAACAGGCCTCTTCGTGACCAATACCTCAACTCTATAACATTGCTAGGAAAAAGCAGGATACGGTGGCAGAAATACTTAGTACAGAGATTCCCAATATATCCTAGCGGAGAGATCTGATTGGACCTAAATTGGTCATGTGGAATAATTTAGTAGCAAGGCTGGTAAATATAAATCTCACTGATGAAGGGGATGAATTTAAATGGAGTTTGGACCCGACAGGTGTTTTCTCTGTGAAAACACATTATCTGGCCCTGATTTACCAAAATGTACCGAACACAAATAAAAAAATATGGAAATCTAAAATTCCACTAAAGGTTAAGATTTTTTTATGGTTTTTAAAAAGAGGAGTTATTCTTACTAAGGACAATCTGGTCAAACAAAATTGGAATGGCAGCAAACAATGTGTTTTCTGCCATGAAAATGAGTCGATTCAGCATTTATTTCTCGAGTGTAGATTCACACGTATGGTATGGGCTTCAGTCTATGCGACATGGGGTTTACCTAAACCATCTAGTGTGTCTAATATGTTCAATGGGTGGTTGACCGTAGTTCCACAAAATTTTAGACCTCTGATATTTGTAGGCGCGACAGCCTTATGTTGGGCGGTCTGGCGATGCAGAAATGCAGTGGTTTTTTATAACAAATCTCCAAATTTTTTGCAGGTTATTTTCACGACGTCGCATTGGTTCCGCACTTGGTCTATCCTTCAACGGCCTTCATCGCAGGACAGTCTTGTAGCGGCGTCGCAGTGCTTGGTCCAAGTGACCAAGGCTATTTTTGCCCGGGCGTTTGGGTGGCAGTCTAGTCTTAGGATTGGCGGCTCTTAGTGTCCGGAGGTCGTTAAAAACTGTTATTTTTTTTGGCTGTGTGTCGTTTGACAGAGGCCGGGATCTTTTTCAGGCGGGTGTATCACCTCGATGTATCTAATTGAAAAATTAATAAAGTATCACTTTTCCAAAAAAAAATGTCTCACAGGCATCACAGCATATCCAGAACTCGTCCTGTCCGTAGTTCTCACCACATGAACCACACAATGTGTTTTCATGATCTTCCTCTTCATCGCCTCCTCTGTCATCCTCATCCTTTGTAGGTGGCATCTTAGAACCCCTTGAGTTGGGTTCTGGCTGGCGTGGCGGCTGTATATGTGTTTAGTGCCAAAAAGAATAAGAGGAATGAAGTTAGGAGCTTATTTCAGGCCAAAACAGTTAAAGTAGAATGAAAAGAGTCATACTTTTGTGCCAGATTTATTGCTCTTGCTGCTGCTTCTGGGACGTTTTTTTATTCTTTCGTTTGCTTCTTAGCAGTTCCTGTGACAACCTCATATATGATTGGAAGGTTAGTACAAGCAACAGAATAGGCCTTTCTTCAAGTAACAGGAGCCACCATGAATGGAGAGAGTGCTGTTTATCAGTGTTTCTAAGCCTCTGACTCATGTTCATTCAGAGGGATGATTTGTTACAGCATCGACTAAACAGTGCGATCTCCGAAACAATTGCAGACTTACACCAAAAACATTTGGGAAGGAGGACCAACGTGCAATACAATTGCCATCCAGAGAGGGGTCTTCACTCTTCAGCATTCATATTGGCTTTTTAATTGTCAAATGAAGTTTTGCTAGAATGCAAGTAAAGAAGAAGCAGCGTCATTATATCAACAATTAGCTACATCAAGGTATTTCGGATTTATCTAAGAGGGAGGAGTTGCAGAGTATGACAGATCCTACCATGATGACAAGAACAATCTTGTCTATTTTGAATGGGACTTCCTTTGAGGATAAGTTTCAGCAAAAGCCTTCAGCAAAGCCTCAGATGGGGAATTCTTGGGTAAGCAAGCTTACAGATGGGGAATCGTGTAGGCAAAGCACGAGGGGAGAGGTGGTGTGGGCGGGTAGTGGGAAGCAGATTACGGCGCCGCGGCTGCCGGGACGAGGAGACTGCAGTGACGGCGCATTTGGTAGGCGGAGGCAGGTGGCAGAGTGAGGGGGAAAAGCCGGACGCCTACCAAATCTGATGGGCCGTGGGACTGTTAGGCTCATGGGCCAGAAAATAAACTTGTGATGGGCCAGCTGGTTCTTCAAAAGGGAGGAAAACAGGCCGAATGCTTTCGGAAATCTTTGATTAGAAATTAACCTACGTTGGTGCCACTGTGGAAGAGAGCAAAAGCATGCTAAATGCACTGTTCTATCCTGTTTGGCAGTCCTGCCGGCGCTCCAATCGTTCCACGTTGTACATGGATCACACAAAGCCTTAAAGGAAGGTGAGGTCCGCCGTGACCTTGTGCTAGTTACAACCAGCGGCCGGGCCGGCGTCGCCATTATCCCTGCTCTTATTGAATAAAACATTTTTTATATCCTCAGTTACTTTCTTTTATAAATCCGAATGGAGCATACTCCGTTATACGACAAAGCTACAAACTTTGTCCTGCTCCACGCCGGCGAGCTCCAAACCAACTAACCAAGAACACACAGGCCGTTGACCTCGATCGACAGAGCACCATCACCTAATGGCGTCCGGAAACTCATCCAAGGTACGACAGGTAGTCACCGCCGTTATTAGTCACCTCTCACCTGTAGCAACTGCCGCAGCTGACCTCGCGGCCGCCGGCCTCTTCTTTGGTTCGATGCCAATCAGGCGATCGCCGGAACGGGGGCCGTGCCGGTGGCGCCGGCACCGGTGAAGCTGAAGCTCTACTCCTTCTGGCGAAGCTCGTGCTCGCAACGCGTCCGCATCGCCCTCAACCTCAAAGGTACTAGTACCACCCCGCAGTCGCAAGACTCTGTCAGTGTCAGACCTGTACCCGAACATGCATGAACATTTCTGATTTCTGAAACGCAATCTGCTGTCCCCGGGCGCACTAGGGCTGGCGTACGAGTACAAGCCGGTGAATCTCCACGCAAAGGAGCAGTCAGACCCAGGTACTTCCAATTTGGGTACAGAACCTGTGGGGTTCAGCTGAAAACTAGTGTGTCCTCCTTGAGAGAATCAAGGTGCAGAGATGTTCATCGGAGACTGAAACTGTCGTTGCCCTCTTTGGATACAGAATTCGAGAGGCTGAACCCAATCAAGTACGTTCCGGCTTTGGTGGACGGCGACTCGGTCATTGCAGATTCGTTTGCTATCTTGCTGGTAAGGCATGAGTTACTATGCAGGTGAAGAGTTTGAGGAAGTTTTTGAGTTGCCATACCTCATGAAAGCCTCTGTTCCTTTTGGTGTACTGTACAAGTACCTTGAGGATATGTATCCCCAGCAGCCTCTGCTACCACAAGACCCCAAGAAGAGGGCACTCAATATCCAGGTTTGTTCTTTGTTTTGGGTCATTTCTTCGATCAGGTACTCTATTTTTGACATAACTGAGTTTATTAAGAAAACAATTTCATCACTTTATACAATGCCTCACATCTTGCTCATCTGAATTAAATTGTAAATCAGTCATGGTTTATGAGTTTGATGCAGATTGCAAGCATAGTCGGTTCAAGCATTCAGCCGCTCCAAAACGATCGAGTCCTTGTGAGTTGGTTCGCAGAAACCACAGTCCTTTCTATTTGCAGTAGCTGCGTGTTTTGTATTGTTCCTTTCTTTGTAAGATAAGAAAGTGATAAATTTTCTTCTGTTACTTGATTGCAGAATTTCATAGAGAAGAAGTTGGACTGAAATGAGTCAATTAAGTGGACCCAGCATCATATTAATAGGGGTTTCACAGGTTTAGTACTCGTCATGAACTTAATGGATTTTGCCAAATTGGAAGAAATGTAAATCAGACTGCAGGAATGAAACAAATACCATGGGATTTCCCGTTTCATGTAATCTTAATGAACAATTTCTATAAAGACATGCACGATTGCTTTTTTGTAAATTGTGATATCTTAAATCCTGTTTTGTTAGCTTTTAATTTCTATTTCCAATGGATTTTCAGCTCTTGAGAAGCTGTTGAAAGGATGCAACACTACATATGCTACAGGAAATGAAATCCAGCTGGTTTGCACCTAATTTCCCTGTTTATTTGTGTTTTTTTCTTAAGGTACAAATGTAACGATATGGAAACATGGAGTGATGTTCAAATCCCGAACCCATATGCAAAGCCTGTTCCCGGTACATTCTCTTCCAGCGCTTTGTCTCACGGATATGAATAGCGGAACAATGGCAACAACTATACTTCCTGTAAATTTTAGCTGATTTGTAACAATGATTATCTATTTATGTTCGAAAGACAGGGAAGGAAAACTACCGGATGCTATATAATGAATTTTCCATATGTCAAAGAAAATGAGTGTTGCAACTATGCGTGCTTATTGCCTTTTTCATGATAAACATTTTCTGACCCGATTGATATTCCTACACAATCCACAAATTATCTGCAGTACAATTTACTCTAGATAAACTGTCATTTCAAGTGACAAATGTTATTCTCCACGATCAGTGTAGATATATTCATATAACCATCCTAACTATTGAACCAGATATTAAGACTAACCAACTATGAGCAGTATCATTGGTTTACGTAATATGTCTTGACTTGAAATCTGGTAGAATTAAACATATATTTCCAACACCACCATGTAGGCTCGTCTCTTGTTAGCTCGATACTGAAATTGTTTCTACATTAAAAGTAAAATGATACTTAATCAAAACATTCCAAAGTTTAACCAAGCTCATTGAAAAAATTGTTAGCTTGATAGCCATAGGCAAGCCTTTGTACAAAAAAGATATTTGAGAATGAGAAGTTATTGGAAATGAGTGCTAAATTGACTGAATTTCATATTGCTAAATTGCTAAATAGGTGCAAACTAAGGGATGGTATGCTCACCACTAGATGCAAGAGGTGACCAAAACTTGTTGTATGAAACCAACCAAACAAACTTCCCTGCATCTACTTTTTAAATGTTGGACCACACCTGTGCAACCAAACACTATCTCCGCTGAGCCTGGTTCGGTGTAAACAAGCAACCAAACAACCATGTGTTGCATGCACACAGCCTGGCGCAGGGAGCCTGGCTGGTGCGAGCCAGGCTAGGTACGTCCAGGACACCAAACACACCAGTAATGGCTCTAGAAGCAGATATTGGTTGTTACTACTACCTCTGTTTCGAATTATAGTTCGTTTGACTTTTTTTGGCCCTAAGTTTGACCGTTCGTCTTATTCAAAATTTTATATAAATTATCATATTTTTTGTGGTAGCTTGCTTTATTAATAAAAATTCTTCAAAAATGACTTAAATTTGACTATATTTATATAATTTTTTTTAAATAAGACGAGCGGTCAAATTTGTGGTAAAAAACTGCGAGGAGATGGATTTTGCAGATTAGCTCTAGTGTTAAGTAGAAACAAAGGCTACAGCTGTTACCAAGCTAATAATACAATACATTCAACCTGTGAACATGGTTACATAGACATTGTAATCTTTTCCGTTGAGGTACTCTTTTGTAACATATCCATCAGGTACTTCAGGAGCGCTAGCAGCAGCACATGCAGATATAGCATACGCCATTTGCACTGATCCACCTCCCATATATCAATAACACCTACCGTCTGGGAGTAGTCTCCTCCGAATTTATCAAATATATAACTCAGACTTTCAGAGCAACCTACATTTAATATCAAGGCATGCATATTGCAGAATAAAGTCATTGTTAAGCATCAGTTCATAAAGATGAAAAAAGGTGTCGTGTGGCTTCTTAATTCCTACCCATAAGTAATAGTGTGCTTCTTGAGATCCCTCAAGAACATTGATCCAGTTGGGGTTGTTCACTTGTACTGAAATTTGCTTTTTGTGTGGACAAGATCCCTAAGCTCTAGAGAAAATCAACCCACAAGTGATTTTTAGCCCTCTTGAAATCATGCGTATAATATATATGATATATTTTGCATGCCAACACAAAACTGTAGAAGTGTAGAGTAGCACGAAACTGCCTTTTCAAGAACTTCCACCGCATTTTCTTCACCGATAAGTCTCAATCCAGCAGTTGCCTACAAGTTTGATTGGTAAGTAAAAAGGCATCAACTCAAAATTAGATGTGGACACTGGAAGTAGTTCGAGGCTTTATTTTTTTAAGGCACTTTTGCTTTACTTTGGCATTAAATATTCTATCATGGATGAGGGGTATATTATTGTCAATCACTTCAAATGCTGGGGTGCAAAACTGCAAATGAGCAGGAGATTACAACCACCCTAACTGACATCTAAGACCGGAGTGTTTAATTGTTTCTAATTTTGTTGCACCCTCTGATTCAATATATATAATAATTGTAATTTACTCGAGATTGGTATGGTCTTCAATTTGACACTTAGAATAGAGTTAAGTGCATTTTTTTACTAGTGTGCGTTTGAGCTTCTGCATTTTTACTGGTGTTCCGCAACAACAACAAAAGCTAATACGTGTACAACGCTTTCTTGGAGATTAAGCAAACTTTTGTCAAGTGCTGGTTAGTGGTTACTGGTTACAGATGAACTCCGTGGCAGTGGACGAGTCGGTGCTTCTGCGTTGCTCCGTTGGACTTGGAGGGACCGACTGATCAGCTAAAGGCACATGAAACGCGATTACTGGTTGATTCGGTCACCTCATGTGATGCACGGCGTTCATTTTCTTGTTAATCTTTCCAAGCCTTTTCCAGCAGAAAGGAATAAAGTAGCAGTCTCAGAACTCGTTAAATCATATCTCATCTCATCCACACGAAAGCCTGAAGGGATGGTATGGTATGACAGTCTTGGTGCAGACACGAGGTGCAAAATTTTACTAATTCAGAGCATTTCCTATCCCTAATAACCATCCAATGAAATAATAATCTGGAATCTGGATGGTACACGAGGCAAGATCTATAGCTAGCTTTTTCAGCTTGATAGGTCAGCGCGAGTGTCGGAAAGCCATCCATACCGTGTAGAGGTGTATTAGTAGTATACTAGTATAGTAATGGGAACCATACGTGTTCAACAGCTGCAGATGCAGGCGGGGTTTTTCTTATGGGCCTTTCCTTTGTTTGGTGGGATTCTCTTTCTTTTCTTGCTGGACTTTCCCCGCCTTTACATGCTCGTGTTCTGTTTTCTTTGTGCAGATGTTTCATGCGCGTGTTTAAAATCTTTTTCAAATGTTATCTGTTTTCTTTTTAGGTGTACAGTTAGCACTACGGGGACAAGTAATTTGGGACTTTAATCCCGGTTCTCCCGTCCGGGACTAAAGGGCATTCATTGCTAAGGTAGGTAAGAGGTTAAATAAATCTCAGCCCTTGATTTAAAAAAGGAAAAAATAATTAATTAAAGGTGAAAAGTGGATTTGCCGGCTATTAAACACGGTTACCATGCAGTGGAATCGATCGTGGGCGCTGCTTCCCCTCTTTTTTCCATCCAGGTTGTTCAATCTACTATTTTCGTGTCATGTTCGAATTTTTAAAAAAGTACAAACATGTCACGTTTTTTCAATAGATCTAGTCTTGTCGCAGGTTTGAAGCAAAATCTAGTATACACATTCCTCTATGTGTATAATCTTTGAGAAAAAAATATCACGTAGATGTTTCTAAACAAACTGTCATGTATACAATAAAATGTCTCCCTCCGTTCCAAATTACTATTCATTGTTGACCTTTTCTCCTAACGTTTGACCATTCGTCTTATTGAAAAAAAAACATTACTTGATCTAAAAATCAAAATTTACCAACAAACATGGGTATCCCCCTCTACCAAAGAGTTTTACCGAACGAACACGATTAATTAGTTCAACTGTTGGTTCAGTAATCTGACAAATTTTATGAGCTAGCCAATTGCCGGTCTCCTAATAACTATCCTAAATTGGTATCAGAGTGGTGACTGCAGGATTACTTTATTTACTGTCTGAAATCTCCAACAAAACTCCAAGCTGATGCACTATATTATATTTTTTACACAGTGCCGAGAGCAGTTGCACATAAAATTATTTGAAACACCAATGTCAATTGCCAAATGCACCGTTGATGGTCCAGAAGCATTAGTTTCCGTGCTTCTTTTTGGGTGCCACGGCCTCAATAGCAGTACCTAGAGGCCACGCAGCTTCAATGTAGTATTCTCCATGCTTCACTTTGTCTACAAATGTTATCTTCTTCATTGGCTGCAGACCTGCAGTGCAACCAGATATATGAATCATATCGAACGATGTCTGAAGTAACAAAGATATAACAGCAGAAAACTTCCTTAGCATACCAAAGCCGTCAACGAGCAATGTGTATGTGTAAGTAAGATCCATGCATAAGTAGGGCACATCGGTGTCAGTAATGTTTGGGTAGGCAACTTTTGCTTTCTTCACATCCATTTGGCAAGCCTTTTTTGCAGCAGCCATGAACGCGGCAGGAGCGGCCTTCGCGCTGGGAGCTTTGCTATCTATGAACCCAACCTTTCAACGAGAAGAAATTCGATCAGTCCTTGCAACTTGAACACCCCAAATCAAATCGAGGCATCGGTTCTTTAGCAAAAGATAAAAAAAAGAAAGGGTTGAGCATCAGTTGTAGTAACTACATGGGAGGCAAGGTAGTAGAAGCTTGTTGTGGCATAGATATCGTTGTGGCCAGCACCACCTCCCCCGTTCCACACGCCGTCAAATGTGCAATTCTTCGTCTGGCATGGTACATTCAACCTCAATGCCTTTATTACCTCTTCCCTGCACTTCTCATATACTGCTCCTTTTGGTCTAGCATTCGCATCATATTGCTTCCCATTATAGGTGTATTCACCTTCACAAAACATAAATATGTAGTGCCTGACAATATGTTCTTCCAAAACAAGAAAGGGTGTGGCTTGGGTATTGTCGTCATTCATAAAAATACGTACCACTAAATCCACGCAGCATGCAGAAGCTGAATGGCCCATTCTTTGATTTCAAAATCTCTGCTCGTGCTGCAAAAGCACCATAGCCCAAGTAACTGCATGGGCAACGACGCAAGTTCTTGGCTGATCAGTCTTACTAGCCAATTGGAAGGTTAATGCTAAATCTTTTTTCCCAGTTAGTACGATAGATTCAAACCTGTGAACATAGACATTGTAGTCCTTTCCTTTAAGATACTCTTTTGTAATGTAGGGATCCCCTCCAGTGGCCACTGCAGGGGCGTTTGCAGCAGCATCTGCAGAGATAGCATACGCCATTTGCACAGATCCACCACCCATGTCGATCACGCCTACCGTCCTGGAGTAGTCCCCTCCCAATTTATCCAACAAATAGTTCAATGCAACCTAGATGCCATGCATGGCATGTACATTAAGGTTAATCGATACGGTTGGAGTGCATGTAAATATGTGGCAAAAGGAAACTAATGATAAGCATGAGTTAAAGATCAATTTTGTTCTGTTGTTGTGTTGCTGCTAGTTCGTACCCACAGGTAGGATCCTTCTTGAGATCCCTCAAGAACATTGATCCAGTTGGGCTTGTACTGGAATTTGCTCTTTTTGTGGACAAGATCTCTGACCTGTATTAACGATCAAAGGTTCTAATCAGGAAATTTTTCTTTCAGTCCAATCAATATCAGCTGGAGAGTAAGATGGATCTACCGCATGAAGAATTTGCTCTGCCTTTTGACTTCCGATAAGGCGCAACCCTGCAGTCGCCTGCAAAGTTTGATTGGTAAGATGAAAGGTAACGAAGAGCAAAGAAATAATACTATGTATAGACTGCCGAGAGGAAATAGTTTGGCACCCATTTCATTTGCGCATATATAATGTTTAAGGATCATTTGCTACAATTTGACGATAATTATGCAGCCTTGGGCCAAAGAGATAAAAAGGTATCCTTCGGATAGCAAAATTTATTCGCTTACTCCTAGCTTAAGAGGTGTTGTTTTCGTAAGCTGCGAAGGGACAACGCTCTTGGCCTTGTCGAGCAGAGGTAGTATGGAGTTTGCAGCCTCTTGTGGTTCTCCGGCATACGAGCTCAGCCCGGGCTTCACCTGCATGCACCAACAATCTCAAATTATGGGCCACCAAAATGTTGTACAAACATCGTATGACAGAAAATCCTGTGGTTAAAAAGCTAACAAACCGACAGCTGGATGAGGTCATCATCGATACTTTCCACGCCGGACTCTTTAACCGCAGTAGATCATTAGGTAATTACCATACTTTTGCAATTGTTAATTACTTGTAGGTTTTAACTGGCACATTCGGATTTTAAACAACTCTACCTTATTTCGCCTAATCAAGTAGGCTTCGTGTACAAAACAATCGTCGTACCTTGGCGAAGAACTCGATGTCGTCGCCGATTGGAACAAGGTCCATCTGCCTGTCGAACCTGAAGACGTGCAGCCGGCTCCCCGTGCTGCCGGCGTCGAAGATGACGGCGTACCTCCCTCGCCGTGCCGGCGCGTCCTCCGCGGCAGGTTCTTGGATCACGCCGGCGCCGGCCTTCCGACCAAGCACGCCGGCATCGTCGGCGGCGAGGACCACGACGGAGGCCAGCTGCAGGAGTAGAATCATCACTGCCATGGGGACACCACGAGCCATGGCGACACTCCTGCTGACTGACATGCTGCGAGCGATGGTTCTACTCTCCGGCCGGCACTGGATGAACTCCACGACACGCGAGGGTATCTTTTTAAAGAGCTGGAAGGGGAGAGTGTTCTTCACATGATCGAGCACACCTCAGTCGTCAGATATGGTTGTTAGCGTTTCAGTACAACTGGAAGCCCCTGGATGTATAACGCTCCAAATTAAGTCTTGTCTTCACATGCATTCTGACGAGGCAATATGGAACGAATAAATGCGTTTTTCACATGTATTCTGACGAGATTTAATAAACATAATGCAACTATACAAGTAAGTTGCTACGACAAAACAATATGGGAGGGAACCTTCCACTGCAAAGCAAATGATGGAGTGGTTGCGAAGCGTCGAATCAAAAAACATGGGGCCAAAGAGGACAACCTCCAGGTTTCTGTCCACATGTGGGACAGAGGGAGAAAAACAATGACTACCTCCGATCTCATCTCAAAGTATATAAATCCATCTCTTTCAAAAAAAAAGTATATAAATCCATTAAATAAGGTTGTCAGTGATCAAACCTTTTTAACTTTATTCAATATAAAAATATCAAAAGTATAATATCACTACAGGTTCAGAAGTCAGAACTGTTGCCGATCGAGAGTGAATATGAAACATCCACAAAACTAGTATTTCCAACCAAGAATCCCATATTATAGGATAAATAATTAAAAATATACACGATCCCGTCGGCCACTTGCTAACCACAATAAGCAATTGTTAGCTGTAGATCTCGTAGTGTATATTATCTACTTCTTTGAACGCTTTCATTTAATAATGGAATTGATAAAGTACTGCTATATATGGTATGTTATGATTTCTAATTTAGTTTATAGTAGGCTTTCTAAAACCACTGTTACTTTTGCCTCTGCCGTTCCAGATAACAAATGTTGTATATATATGTGTTCAATAGATGTTGCCAGAGTATATCCCTGATTTGTTTTTCAATGCTGAAAGTGTATGTGGTCACGACCGTCTTAGTACATATACTTATACATTACTTAAGTTATTTCTTTCTTTTTTCATGAAGGATGATAGATCAAGCTGATAAATATCTGCAGGTTCAGATAGACAAATATCCATTTTATCTGGCTCAAGGTAGTTGATTTGAAGGGTTGATCGAACGCAATTTGTTACTCATTCATCATAAGATCAATATGGTCATTTTCCTTTTCTACAGACACTACTTAGGACCTGTTAAAAAGTTTAGCCATGGCTAAAATTCAGACGTCTAAACATTAGCTGACTAAAATTAGGTCTAGTCCATTTAGATGGGTGAACTAATTTTTAGCTATAGCATTAGCTGGGTTTGGAGGGCTAATTGACTAAAGTTTAGCCCCTGGATCCAAACATGCCCTTATAACAATGTACATCAAACAATATCTTTACATGGAAATTTTCTTGGATTAAGATTATTTTGTTGAAAGAAATTTGCACGTTTGAAGAATGTTATGGCCTTATGGGTGTTAATAATTTAGTAACGTGTCATACAAGGTTTGTAAACATCCAACGACATCATGTCTATGAAAGCCATCTTATATCTCACTAGCAAATGTACTCGTGCATTCCTATGGGTGGAGTGGAGCAGACTTCGTGAGCGAAGGCGCACATGAGCCATAGATGTCGACGACTCTGCATCCGATGAGAAGCATGACAAATAAGAGATCCTCAGCGGACGTTGTACCCGGGAACACCGGCGGGTCGACGACGGGGATGCATGTGATGTGAGACGGCGTGTGCAGCGGTGCGGAACGGAGAGAGGAGTCACGTGGATTGATTAATATCCGTCGTTGCTACAGGTGAAGGGGCCTTTGTAACTGAAGGCATCCGGGATCCATGGACACCACCGATTCCACATCTGATGAGAAGCACAACAAAGATAGATCCTCGGCAGATGTTGCGCCCGGAAGGACGACGGGTTCACAACGGAGATGTGAGTGACGTGAGAAGGAGAATGGGTGGATGCAACAGTGCGGGATGACGAGAGGAGAAACGTATTGTGGGTAGATAAATGCCCATGTTTTGCTACGGGTGAAAAGGACTTCATGAGTAAAGGTGCGCGGGAGCCATGGACACTGTCGATTGTACATCTGATTAGGAGCATGACAAAGGAAATATCATCGGTAGACGTTGCGCTCGGGAACGATGGTAGAACGACGACCGGGATACAAGCGACATGAGAAGATGAAAGGGTGTGTGCGGTGATGTGGGACGGCGAGAGGAAATAACAAGGTATACACTATATATTGATATAGAATACACCATGGGTTTTTTAAAAAAATAACATTCTAAAATACGATGGGTTGATTTCTATAAATATTAGGGGGTTTTATAAAATTATGACGTACAGTTGAATCAATATAGACACGCTGTATGACTCTTATCTACATGTCCCGACACGACCCACTGCAACATTACGTTTATGTGCATTGCATGCAACATTACCACTTCCCTATCTTTTTCTTTCACAAGTTCTTCTTTTGAGGGAGCACAAGTAATGTTATACGGGTCCATTGCTGCATCACATCCTACGGGTCCATTCTTATGCCCTTTCCAGTCTACTCTGCTGAGTCAAACAGCCTTTATGGAAGCTTGGGCTCTGAATCAAGGGATAGAATTCGCCATGTTGCAGAAGCCGTAGGTGGCACAACGGTTTCGACTTTCGACCATAAACACATCATCCGGCTTCGCAACACAGGTTTGGTTTGCACTCTGAAATTTAGCGTATAGGCTTTTGGTTCTCCCAAGAGAGTTCATGGTGTTAGGTTTTTGAGGATTTTTGCAAGGTTTATTCAATAATCCTTAGGGCTTCCATAGTTGAAGAAAAACATGTTGTACCAATGCAATATCTTTAAGGCCAAACCGAACCAAGATACTAAACATAGTTTCTATGATCTCCATATATCATGAAGAAACTACATGTAGACACTACTCTCCCAATGCAAACACCACTATGATCATACCTCCATTTAATTAATGCTACTCATCTTAGCTCACATCTTGTCTTGGATGTTGTGTAGAAACCATGTCTCATACAAGACATGATTTTCTTCTCTTTCTTTATTTAATCACTTAACACATCATCTTTTATCCTAGGTGACAGCTCATTTAATTGCATCAACAGTATCCTAGTCATTAGATTGGGACTGCCATAACAGTCATTTGTAGCATCTAATTAAGTGTATTTTGTAACATGGAATCGTCAGGTGTGTGGTTCCGATTTGCAGCTCCAGAGTGCAACTAGATCGAGCAACAACAGGAGCCAACATGATGTTGTGAGACAACAGTAAACTGCAACAAACGTGAGTAATACTTGGCAAAGTGAAAGACAAATTTTATCCTAGATCCATTTGTTGCGGTGTGTCTTCCAGTAGCTGCATTATGTTTCCAAAGGGATATGTATGCATGTTGTGTAACACTAGTTGCAATATTGCTATGCAGGGGAAAGGAGGCCGGTCTTGGTGCTAGTGGAAGCACTCACACAATCTCGATTTCTCGATTTGATCCTTTTGCATCCAATTGTCCATCTCATCAGTGGAATCTGTCCACATGATTTGTTCTAGGCATCTTGCGCTTTCGCTTTCCCTCTCTCTTGTAGAACGATCTGACTTTTTTGTTAAAGAACAAAGTAAAGGTCACTGAAAAAAGCAGTTGTGGGATCATCATAAGGCAACTTAATTTATCTCCAAGAAAGCAGGAAGGGTATGCTATGGTTGAGGCCAACCATTGAAATTAAAGGTCCAAAATTTCACTAATCCTGACAAGAATACTCGAAAATATTCTCATTCCAAAATATTATCCTTTTAATTTTTATCTAAGTTAGACTTTCTAACTTTGACCAAAACTTAGTAAATAAATGTATATTAAATTTGACTAATGCAAGTAAATGTTGCTACATTAACCTATAACCTTAGTTAAATTTAGAAAAGTTAGACTTCAAACAAAACTAATCTTACTATTACTAATTGGAGGCTCCTTTTGGAGGCTCCACGTTAATCCCCACGAGACGCACTAGAAAAAAGATAAATTCTAGAAATTCTCATAAAAATTAGAAACTTCCAACCGTTGATTTGGTCGTCTTTAATTATGGTAGCCATTGGATCTTATTTTGCTTTTAAAAAAATTACCCACCTGTGCCATTATAAAAATAATCTAAAATAACCCCCTAAAATTGTATCTAAATTACCCACACATGCCATTAATTATTTTTTAGTCTTGAGGATCCTGAAAAACACGTCAAAAACTCATGCTAAGCGATGAACCTCCCGGCCTCCCGTACCTCCTTGCGTCTGTCTCGGCTCTTGCCTTCGCACGCGGCATAGCCCTAGATCCGCCGCCCATAATGTCGCATGATGGTCACAGCCCTCCGGAGAAAATTGATGATCACTGTTGCCAAGTTTGCTCTGTGTGTGCCATCACAGTAATAAAGAGCATGGCCTTGCAATCGTAGAAGCTAGCCGCTCCGGGCTGAATGCACGCATATTCTATTATTCCTGAGAGGGATATACAAAGTAATCGATCGTGTGACTCTCTAGAAACATAAACCCTGCTCCGGTTGCACAAATCAATTGGCACCCCGATGAGTGAAAAAGGATAACTGGTGCCTCGCTGATTTGATCCTTTGCCATGACAGCCTTGGGCAACACAGGGCTGTGGACAACGAAAACTACGGTGCCAGTTGTGAAGGCCATAAAAAATTATATATACCATGAAGACCCCAGTATATGAAGTAAAGTTTGATTTGCATGGTTACATGTAATGCTCAAATGGTCCACAGCAACATAGTATTACATAATCGGCCATTATAAACTCTAGAAAAAAAGGATTTTAGATTATCGATCCTAGGGTGAAAAGAGAAAGGGAACAAATACCCAATATGATTCTTAGGAGGAACCGTTGATAATGGTCTTGGATGCCCTTTTTATGTGTTTTTGGTTGGACTCATTTTCTTTGATTCTTTTAAATAAGAAATTTGGTAAAGTTAAATTGAGTGGAAAAGAATTGAGGAAATTAGTAGATGGAGAGGATCCACTAATAAGAGACTTTCCAAATCCTCTTTATGAAGAGTTTGTGGAGTCATTATTTAGTCCTCTAATGTAAATTTTGATTAGCTAAATCTGTCAATTAGATATTTAACTTTTAAACTTTTGGATTGCTAGGAAACAACCTTATAAATCAATCTTACCACCGGTCATTTTTTTGTGTAAATGGATAAAATCATCCTTTGGGTTCTCAGAGTTGGTTCCTTTAGGACTATAAAAAGACTAAATTCTTAGGCATTGCCAGCTTTAGGTGTAATGTACTAACAGTAATTTTGTTTATTCGTCTATAGCCATACAAGCTGACGCCAATGTGTACTTGCTTTCCAACAGAGAATACAATTATATATCTTTCTGGCAGATTAGTATAAAACTCAATGACCCAAGTGTCATGATTAGTTTCCGTGAGACAACAAGAAAGCCGGGTTGCTGCAATTTATATAACATGCACTCAATGGAAACCAGCACAATTAGTAGCCAATTACCCACCTAGCTGGTCTCTTCAATTTTATTATTTGTGGGATAAATTTTAAATGCTAAAAGTGCATTTTTTGTGGGACAAAGAGAGTATGGCTCAGTAATTTTATTATTTGTGGTATATGCTAGCTTCAAGAAAATTGCCATACTGAATAACGTGTTGTGATATATTTACGAACATTAATTCATACGAAAAGGACTGCTATGTTTTCTAAAAGATGCATGCTGCTATATGATATTTATGTCAAATTATTCGCATATACTCTATATTGATGTTTGATACATATTGAAATTTTCTCGAATACACACTTTTGAATTAAAAAGTAAAGCACAATTGTTTACCTATAGTAACTAATGCAAATAAATGATTTTCTATTGGAAACATCCTCAACTAATCTCCAATAAATATTCTATGAAGAGCAAATAATCATTCACGGATAATATAAACATATATTTCTATATTTGTTTGGGTTTCTAAAGTCACTTTAAAGTTTGAACAGATTTTTTTCAACACTTATTCCCATCAAGGAAGAAACAATATTGGAAATATTTTACTATTTGTTAATTATCCATGTATAATCCATTCAACATAAATACCGATGATGACCTATTGTTTTGGGGTGCAGGATAGGAATATAAGCACATCATGTAAATTTTCAAATTAGTAGTACAAAATAAACTCAAATATTTGCTAGCCCGTGCAGCATCACGGGTTGGATGGACTAGTTCTTTTAATAGTATGCATGTCCATCGACGGTGATACATCCATCTGTGGTGACTTCGTTAATCTCGATATCTGCTGGTCCGGTATTCATAGGGATAAGGTTTATGTACGTGTGAGCAGTTATACGTCTCTATTGTTTTTTCGGAAAAAAATGGCATGATCATGTCGCAACCGGAACGCCAGTTTCTCAACAATACTTTCCCTACACGTACGACCTTTGTGTCCTCGTGCATTCCCTTCCCCTCCCTCCCCACCTTACGTGTTCTCTGGCATGTAAACCAAACAACCCTTACTAATTCTTAACTAAAAGGGACCGCAAGGATTACTTTATTATGTTATACTGTTTCGAACTGAGGACGTACATAACATTACAAGCTAATGCCCATTTTGCATAGGCATTGTCATGCATGCAGACAGGAATTATTTGATTGGAACACTAGCTCCATAGATTGATACATATACTAAGCCTCAGTAGAGTGCCCATGCAAACACCCTACTGGTCTTCAATCTGCTTTTTGGGTGACAGGGCCTCAATAGCACTGCCCAAAGGCCATGCAGCTCCGACGTAGTATTCGCCATGCCTTCACCTTGGACACCAATGTGATCCTCTTCCTTGGATGCACATCTACAGCAGTGCACACAGACCTTATCAATCAGGAACATATAATATACTCCCTCTGTCCCTTGATATTTGTCGCCGTCGGTTTCCGTGTCACGATTTAGATTCGATTTATAGAAAATATATGCAACATTTTAATTTCCAAAAAAAATTGTTAAAAAACTAGATTCAAATATCTATCTAATGATATTTATTATGTACTATAAATATTAATATATATTTTTTATATTCAGTCAAAGTTGTTTCTCGGAAACCGTAAACGACAGATAAAAAGGGAGTAGGTATTGTTTAACGACAGTAGAACTTCTCCCTATGCAGAGTAATTAAAAATAAAGAGGGAACCTATCGATCGGTGCTACTTACCAAATCCATTAACGAGCAAAGTGTACTGGTATGTTAGATCCATGCATGTGTATGGCAAATCTGTATCGGGAGCATTCGGATACGCAGCTTTTGCTTCCTTGACGCTCAATCAGCAAGCCTTCTCTGCAGCCGCTTTGAACATGGCAGGAGCGTGACCACGGCACTTGGAGCTTTGCTGTCTATGAACCCAACCTTTGGAAGGGAAGAAGAAGCTGCTCACTATTAACTTCTCGTCACTTGCACTCACTCAAATTAAGGTACCAATAGGTTTCAGAGTTTGTTAATTACTACCTGTGCAGCAAGGTAATAGAAGGAGGATGCGGCGTAGAGGTTGTTCTGGCCAGCGCCGCCGCCGCCGTTCCACACGCCATCAAAAGTGCAGTTCTTTGCATTGCACGGTGCATTCAGCTTCAATGCCTTGGCTATCTCTAGCCTGCACTTGTCATAAACTGCCCCTGCTGGTGCAGCATTCGCATCGTACTGCTCCCCATGATAGGTGTACTTACCTTCATAAAATCAACAAAAAGAAATTAAAGGTAGCTTTTTATGCGAGAATAACACAAAGAAAGTTCATTATGCACACTAATGTTCCTGAAAACAAAAGGTTGTTCGCCTCTATATATGCAACTGGATCGTCAACATGCATGCATACTTACCTCTAAACCCACGGAGAATACAGAAACTTGTTGGCCCATTCCTCGCCTTCAGAATCTGTACGCGTGATGCAACAGCACCGTAGCGCAGGTAACTGCAAGGAGAATTAAAGCCATGGCTGACCACTTGTTCAACTACTTTGAAACATGCATACATACACTTCTTTCTTCCTTGGTCAATGAACTAGATCAAACCTGTGAACATAAATATTGTAATCTTTTCCGTTGAGATACTCTTTTGTAACGTAGGGGGGCTTTCCTTTAGGTGCTGCTGGAGCGTTTGCAGCGGCATTTGCAGAGATAGCATAGGCCATTTGCACCGATGCACCTCCCAAATCAATCACACCTACTGTCTGAGAGTAGTCACCTCCTAGTTTATCCAACAGATAGTTCACAGCAACCTGCATCCCACGGCATATATGTGCACTAAGGTTGAAATACAGAGAGTACATGCATGATAACAAGAGAAAAAGTAATTAATTAAGCAGATTATGAAGAATTTTGTTGTTGTGTGGATGCTAACTCATACCCATAGGTAAGATCCTTCTTGTGTTCCCGTGATAACGTTGATCCATTTCGGGTTATACTGAAAACCGCTCTTCGTGTGGACAAGATCTCTGACCTGCATAGATACCGGTACCGGTGTTTTTTCAGTTCTTTTAGTATGGTATATACAGGCATGCATAATTTAGTACGTGCTGCACAGAACTGGAGGGTAAACCAAAAAAAGAAAAAACAACCGCTTGAAGAATTTTCTCTGCTTGTTCATCTCCGATAAGTCTGAGTCCAGCGGTTGCCTGCAAGTGTGATGGTAAGGTACGAAGAAGAGAATTAATCTTGTGTGCTTCTATTATATCGTAGTATAAACCTGTTCATGTGTACGTACTCCTAGCTTAAGAGGGGTCTTTTTCTTGAGCCACGAAGGAACAACAATCTCGGCCTTGAAAAGAAGAGGCAGCAAGGATTTTGCAGCCTCTTGGGGTTGTCCAGCAAAAGAGCTCAGCCCGGGCTTCACCTGCACCAACAACCATTTTGGACAATCAAAATGACCTATATTTATGACATTTGTAAACACCTTACATATATGCATATATATTATCAAATACAATCGTGTAATCGTCATACGCTGGCGAAGACTTGGATCTCGCCGTTTATCGGAACGAGATCCATCCTCTTGTTGAACCTGAAGATGTGCACCCGGCTGCCGGTGCTGCCGGCGTCGAAGATGACGGCGTACCTCCCTGACCCCGGCCACCTCTCCAACCCAGCCGGCGGCGCTCTCGCTGCGGCAGCGGCATCGTCAACAATGCCGGCCTTCCGGCCGAGCACGGAAGCAGCTTGAGCATGGACGACGCTGGGGTACGAGGAGACAAGCTGAATTAGCGCCGCCGCCATGACGCCGCCGGCAACCTTAGCCATTGTTGCTAGCTCTGGCTCTGACTCTCTCTGAGCTTCCTGCCTTATGCAACGTGCAGGGGGTACGTGTGCTTTTAAAGAGTGGAGCTGGAGGGTTTTTTTTACACGAGAGCACCTCTGTTATGGTTTCACATTGCAAATCAAGGACGGAATGTAGGACACACCAAATTTCAAAAGAGTTGAGGTGCTAGTGGTGGACAATGTTACGCACATATATAGACTCAAGCACGCAGAACGCGGAGTTAAGCCCTTCTATGCATATATCATAGGCACCGGAATTTGAACCATGTCTGGTAGAACCATATAAACCTCTCACACTGCTACGATCGCACGTCGTCGTTCAAAATGGTTCCAGAAAACGAGGATATGCATGAGATGTCATTTGACAGAAATGAAGTTATAAGAAATGGTGTTGGGCACTTATGAGGTACTAAGATGTACCATGATTTAATTTTAGGTACAAATTAAGCTTATTTGAAATATCCTAGCCATATGTGGAGTGAGCAAACAACAGAAATGAGGCATATATAGTATTACATTTTGTATATATATTAAAAACGATAAACACTAGATTAGGTAGTTCAATATAGCTACTGAAAGCTAAACATAATAAGAGACCCTGTGCCATCTCGTGTGGATACACGGCAACAAAGATTCTGGACACAGACTCAAAGAGTCCTCACTAAGCAAAATTCAATAGCACGCGTGTTGCCCTGCACACCAGGCCAGTCACCAGAAGATATTATAATATAAAATAAAAATGCACCTAACAATTACTGTTTGGCAACAGTGAGCATCTCCAAGAGCCTATCTAAAATATATTCTCTAAATCATCATTTGAAGAGTCATTTGATTAAAATTAATTTTCTATATCTTTATACTTTGCAACACCTTTTCTATATCGTGTGTGTAGTCTAGAGAGTCATCTCGCTCTCCATCTTTGGCTAGCGGGAAATTAGAGGATATCTATATTTGGATTTCTAATTGAAGAGATTGTTGGAGGTTGTTTTTTATCAAAATCTTTATTTCTGTAAGTTAGAAAAGATATAGAGTCATTTGAAGATGCTCTATCTGACGGTGTTGGAGGCGACACCTTTCGCTTTCCCGGCCCCCTCTCTGTACGATATTATTCTAAACTATATCCATCAAAGAATAAAGCAATACAGCAGTGGAAGCAGAAGGTGTCTTGTGTTGTTGAAACAAGCTGCATTTCTCATGTTCCATGAAATTATGAAAACACGCTACCCAACAAGCGAAAGATCTGCTCCACAAATCAACCTATCACAAAACAATCACTTTTCCGAATATATGCATCATGTTCCCCGTTAAGTCGATGCACTTGCACACGTGAATTTCGATTGTAGTTACCTCGTGTCGCACGTAGATGCTTAACTCCTGTGTTTTCCTTTCCAACCAAAAGGAACTTTGAAACAAAAGGTCTGATAGCCATTGTATTTCTCTCTTTATCATTTCCCCTTTTCCTTGATTTTCCTATTCGTATCTTTTTCCCCTCCATACAAACATTTCATATGCACTCGGCAATTTCAAACCATAATGGGCAGTAACTTCTGGATCATTCTTTAAACACCACAATCAACACGTACTTGTTTGACGTACGCAGCATTTTTTATAAATAAAATATGCTGGACTAGGCCTCCTGTTTTTCGGTGGAAACTTTTAGGGCTAAACATCCATCTAGAACCTCTCATAGTGTACTTTTTCGCAAAAGAAAAAAACTCATAGCGTACTTACGTTGAATTAGCAGCAATTGTGCACAAACCGAATAAGTTTCACTACTTAAGGCCATAGCTGATATGTGCTTCTGGCTGCAATTAGACTGTTCATTTTCCAATAGCACAAGATCGAATATCATACTAGCAGTGTGAATTATTTATTTGATGCTCATCACCAAGACGTCATTTTAGAAACTACACTTTATAACCCATAATTTCTGATGTAAGTCCTTAATAAATACATCATTTTTTTCTATCTACCAATTATATTTGTTCTTCATCTATCATTGAGACACTATTATATTCCAATGCAAAACTTGTAGTGCCTAAGATATATCTTCTTGTGATGAAACTGGATCTTCAATGAGATACAATTTCTTTCTCTCTCTCTCTCAACACTCTTTCCTCATTTAATATACTGACACTTAAGCCTAAAAGCTCTATATGGTAATATAGTCAATACCACATAATTCTTGTTTTCTTAATAGCCCACATAATTCTTGTTGAAGGCTTAGAACTGCCCTAATAAGCCCATTTGAACAATAATGGGTCCATCAACTGAGCGCTTTACCATCCATCGTTTTGGTTCAGTTATCTGTTTGTAGGCCTGTTTATGTGGCCCATCGATATCTCGGCTTGGCAGCCTCATAAACTGGCCCATTCTTCCTCAATTATTAGGCCCACTTTTGATTCATCCAAGCTGTCCAATGCAAGAGCCTATTGATTTGGGCCAGCGATTCAGCTGATCCTAATATCTTGTTCGGAAAGAATATCCTAATATGTATTTTTCTTTCCTATCCTATGCATTCAGCATCTTCAAAAAAACATAATTCAGTAACTTCAGAAATCGATTTCGAACTCCGCATTTGTGGTGGCCTTTCAGATAAGCTATGCTAATCAATAGGAGGCGGTCGATTTTACTTATGCAGCAATTGGTACCTATCCTTCATCTTTGTTGGTGCAACTAACAGTATGCATGACAAAATTGATGCTACTAACTTTTCTCTCTATATATTGTAGACAACTGAACTGCAGCTTGCTGTTACAATGCTGCATCCATTTGCAAAGACAGAGTCGTCGTACGTGCGTAGACACACAAATTAACACATATTATATCTTCACCCACATATATATAGTAAGTATACATGATAGCACTAATGCACTATATATATATTTGGCATCCCTTGACATGCACTCCGTTTCTACCAAAACCACAGTAGTAGTATGTACTTAGGCAACAAACAACTACCCGTGCATATGCTCTTGATCACCCATGCAATTCACACCTCGCCGGCGGCGGCGGCCACGGTGGCCTGCGCGATCCTCCTGAGCTTGGCGATGATGACGACGAGCTTGCTGTTGAGCCTGCTGACGAGGCACCGCGGCAGCCACCCCGCCGCCGGGTCCAGCTGCACCACGTACGTCACGACGCACGAGGCGCCGCCGTCGAGCTTCTCGACGACCCAGCCGGACTGCAGCAGCAGGCCCCGGCCGACGACGGGGTTGCTGCTGCCCTTCGCCGCCGGGGGAAGCAGGCCCGCCGCGATCTCCTTGGGCAGCGACGCCACGGCGACGACCAGCGTGCCGTCGTCCATGGCCTGGCGGCGCTCGTAGACGACGAGGTCCCGGCGACGGGCGGGGCGCCGGGCGGAGGAGGCGTCGCCGCCGAACTTGAGGTGGATGATGCGCAGGTCATCGTCCAGCTCCCTGATGTAGGAGGCCTCAACCAGCTGGTCAGACTCCCACTGCTGCACTTGCACAAAAATTATTCATCAAAATGCAGGGACGTTATGCATACTATTCAAGCGCAAAAAGATAAGGTTGCTAAAATAATAAAAAGTAGCACGGCCTGTTCGTTTGGCCGGTGGCTGGTGCTGATTTGTGCTGACAGAAAAATAATGATGGCTAACTGGTGGCTGCTGCTGATTTCTGCTGAGATAAAAATATTGTTGGCTGGTGGTTGATAAGCCAAACAAACAGGCCGAAGTGAAAATGAAAGTCAAGTCTGACACAAGAAACCTTTCCTACTCCAATGGAATCCAAGCTGTTTTTTCTTGTAAATTCTCATTAAAATTACAAAGCTAGTGTAATTTTCACATACCCGAGTTTGATCTAGGAAATATATCATGAGCCACATATTGGGCTGAGGCCATGAGCCTAAATGGGCCATGACCCATGAGTGTTCGTCCCATACTTGGTAGCCTGGGCCTGGCAACCTACTTTTTTTAGAGCGTAAACGACCTTCACCAAACTTTAGAATTGAGAACAACCAACAGCTACCACAAGTTTGAGACTAATACTCATTTAATTTTCCTAACCTTAGCAAGCTGTCGTGATCTGCCAGATAGTTATCGTACCTAGCTCGCTAGGACAGGGACTAATAATACGACAGAGCATGGATTAATTAGGTACCCGGCCCAAAGTGGTAACAGGTCGAAGTGCCAGATGGGGACCATCATCGTCCAAGCCTGGTGGTTACGTTGCTGGCAATATTTTGTACACTCATTTTTCCAACTGGCATGCTAAAGCTCCTACTGTTACGTTTCGCCAAAGAAAATAAAGTTCCTACTGTTACTTTCTTGTACTAATAATAATACCCTGATGAGTGTCAAATCTAATTCGATTTTGCATTGGTACTGAGATGGTAAATTAGTTTCCAGCCATATACACTTACTTTCAGACTTTCAGTCCCCTCCTACTAACGTTTCAATTGGCCATACCCATATAGCTATACTGCTTGCTAATCAAACTGAAGACAACCAAGTATATATATATATATATATATATATATATATATATATATATATATATATATATATATATATATATATATATATATTACCACGTACTATACCGGCAATGCTCATATAGGTATTGGAAGCAGCTGTTTGTTTGTTTTTGCTAATTAAATTTTTTTGTCAAAGCAAGAATCCATGGCTGAAACAAACCGAGTCTACCCTTATCCTAACACGGCGTTTAATTGCGTGTTAGGTTTGGGGGCGGGTGCAACGCTACGCACAGAGGCATGTGGCTGAACGTGCAGTCACATGGCATAATCGATATGGGCCTGCAGCTAGCTAGCTAGCGCACGTACGCCCAACTGCTACTTACTAACCCATATAACTAATTAATTCACGCGCACGCACCCAACTAATTAATCAAGTACGTGTCAGTGTGTCACGCTTCCACTCTATATCCTCGTATGCCATGCACACAAGGCTTTCTGATGTGAACTAATTAACCAAACCAAACGCATGCATCATGGTTTGGTCTGTACTTGTGGGCTCACAGACCCATGACTTTGTGGGCTGCATCCATGTGTACGAGTTGAATGCTGGAGAACTCCAGCTTGGGCATGTTTTTTTTCCCTTTACTTTTCGTTTACACATCAGTTAATTAATTATCTAGCAGCACCATTAATTCCAGGGGAACCCGAGGGCCCAAGGGAACGTGTCGATCAGATGTCCAAGTCCAACAGGCCATATGCAAACTTATTGATGTGCCCAGCAGCAGCATGGTGACCGACAACTTGACACGACACAACTCCGACAAAAGATGTTCTTTTGGCAATTGTTGGAGGCCTACTATGTTTTTTAAAAGGTTTGCCGCCACGGCTCCCGTATTATTTCATCGAAGGAAAAAATAACTAGTCTAATAATGAAATATCAAAACTTCTCTTCTTTGTATATAAATAAAGCTAATAACTATTATAAAACCATCATGAGTTGTCCGTAGCGTAGTGATGGACAAGACTTTGTCTCTCAAATAAAACTGGTGGAACAAAACATCGCGGTAAATGAAGAGCACCGTTGGACGGTGGTTGGAGTCATGGACTTCACCACACAATGCAAGAAAAGGCTTTAAGAATCACGGGCGGGCGTACGTGTGTCACAGCATGGCTTGAGCACGGTGCGTTTTAATTTGCCCTCTTGTGAGTCACGAGCCGTTTTTACTTCCTCCATATACGACCAGATTTATTAGTTCACCGTCACCGGCCGCCAGCTTTTACTATCAAATATTTTCCTTGGTCTTGCATTTTTTGTTTTGTCTCTCTTTAGTGTCGTGTGCCCAAGCCGCAGTTGACCCTAACTACTAACATGGCACGTACAGCCGATAATTCACTTATACTTCATTTATAAAAAAGTTAACATATATTTCGATCGGCCAATTATAAATGAGAAACAGTAGAAGTACTGGCATTGCCATTAGCGAAAGGCGGTTTTTTATTATAGCCAAATCACATCCACATAAAGTGCTAGTACTTGACCAAAGTTAACATAGCAGGTCTCTTTTCATCACGGGATTTATTACGTACCAGCTGTTTGCTACAGGGAAAACCTTTATCTTAATAACCATCTATTCAACCATTTGACCCTCCAATAAAGTTATTAAAAGGAGCTACTAGTGGTTCGCACAAGGAAAAAAAATAAAGGCTTAGTGGTAACTTTTCTGTTTTACATGCCATCTGTGATAATAATGCTCAAACTAAAGCCTCTTATATGTATGATCTAGAAAAAAGTCTCTTATATGTATTTTTTTATACTTCCTTTTATATGCATTTAACACAGTGTCACAACACAAATCAGCATATACAGCTTATGGTGGGGAATAGCTAGCTATTAGCATACCTTGGCGGCGTCGACGGCGTTTGCGACGGCCATGAACTGCTCCGGCGAGACGTCCTGTAGCAGCCACCGGCTCCGGAACACGTGCGCCGGCCCCGCCCGCCGCTTCGATATCTCCACGCCGTTCTGGTACACCAGCACCTTCCACCCGTCGTCGTCTCCGTCGCCGGCGCCGCCGCCCCGCCCGGAGTCCGACGCCGCCAGCAGCTCCTGGATGCAGCTCTCGCTCGCGTAGCTCACGTACCGCCGCAGCGAGTCCTCGCTTATCGACCTTCACGTACCACCAATTCGTTCATTCGTTCCACATTTATAAATCAAACATATTTTTAGGATCACGAGATCGAGAATGCGATTAATTAACTAACGGTTTCTTTCTCCTAGCTAGGCTTGCAGCTAGCTATATATATTAGGAGAGACTGATCGATCATACTGCTACTTTATATGTTTATTAGGCAATGATGCAACCAAATAGACCTATACATGCATGTAGGGTAATTAGAAAAAGAAAAGCTGATCAGTTAGTTACCAACTTACCATGATCTAGAGCAGACAGCAGCTGAATTGGAGGCCAGGGAGCCGCCGCTGCTCATGCTGGCTCTGCTCTCAGGGCTCCCAAAGCCGCCGTCCTCCTGCGCTTGCGACGACACGCCGACGACCGAATGCGACGGGAATATGGAACACATGAGCACAGAAACTATAGTTGTTTCTCAGTGAGATGCTGATCTGATATGAGATTTGAGGAAAGAAATGGGGGAGCTTTAGCTTTTATAGGTGAAAGGTATGCGTTGGACGGAGCTGCAGGTGTGAGCCTTTATAGGAATGGAGACTTGGGAGGTTGGGTTTTAAGAGGAGAGCTGAGCTGAGCTGCAGAGGTAGGGGATGGAGTTGAGGTGGTGGTGGAGCCAGATTGGGGCACATGGAGAGTGGCAGTGGTGACAGACATGGGCGGTGGTGGAGTGAAGCGCTGCAGACACCACCATGGGCGGGTAAACGGGTGGGGAAGGAGAATGGTAGGGTACTGCTGCCATGGTGACCAATTTTTTTGTTGGGGAATCACATGGAGCCTGTGGGTTGTGTTTTGTTTTGCCATGTATATTATTATATATGGAGGGTTTGTTGGTGAGTGATGAAGGGAAATTCTGTTCATATACCCATAACGGTCCTTAACGAATCCGAGATGTATTGCTCTTTTTTTATCATATACGGAGTATATGAAGAAATAAAAAGAGGGCGAGGAACAAAATGAGGACAAAAGGAGTTGAAATCTGGCAAGATTTTTCTTTTCTTTTGAAGAAAAGGCGGCATAAGAATTGCACAGTTGGTGAAAAGAATTGCATCCCACTAACTTAGGTAGCGTTTGGTTCATGGTTATGTAACGTAAATGGATTAGTGTTAGTGTTAGTGTGTTACTTTCAGCTTTGCCTGAATTGGATTGTAACTAAATTTCCCCATTGTGTGCCTGGGAAATGAGACTTTGTAGTTTGCTTGCTTGAAAAAATATGTTTGCATGTGCGCTCTGTACGAAAGATTGTTTATAGGATTCGATGCTTGAGTGCTGTATCGAAAATTCCCTACAGTGTTTAAGCAACCTTTTTGTAACAGAAGTTGTTTTCTGAGTTTTCAGTGGTTGAGTGCTGTAACCGTAGTGCAAATACCAAAGACAAGGATTCGTTGCCTTTGGTGATCATAAAGGGATGAAGCGGGGGGAAGGTTTCAGCACATGGCATGTTGGCATGCTCTTGGCAAGCCTACTCTGCAAAGGAAAGAATTGAGCTTTAATTAGGTGACCAAATTATATTTGATGATATAAAAAAAACAGAGTGATGAAAAGGAAGGGGGTTAAATGATGGCTTTTGAGGCACTTGTCCTCCCCCCTGTGGGGTTTAGGGCATAATGGCTTCTCATTGCACATACATGTGTGCCAATGAGGCTCCAAGCGGAGTAATCATTGTTAGAAAATTAGCCCTCGCGACGACAAGCCGTCCGCTAATCTCCTCCAGCGGAAGCGCCGATTGGATCTACCGAGACGAACTTGCAAGATCACAGATGACACCGGAGACACGATCTTTGTTAACGAGGTTCAGCCGAAGCCTACATCCCCGTGCATTACTACGGGCGCTCCTCCCCAAACCACAACACCGTCGCTCCGGGGTCCCGGCAACGTGCCGCCTCCCCCCTGCGAGCCTGTCGCTATGTCGTCATGGTTACAACAGCCGTCCCCTTCTCATATTTATGAGGAGGCCCAGGTTACAGAGTTTGACACAAACTCTACCCTATACTGCTAAATACAACTCCAAGTCCCGTCGTAACCAGACTCGTACAAATATTTGACACAATATCTAACAATCATGCCACGTCAGAACTAACAGGACCATTAGGACCTTTTCCATGAAGAGTCAATCGTCTTGTGCAAGGTACTTGACAGGTACGTAGCAGTAGGCACCACAATCACATGCATACAATTGTTGTGCTTTAATTTGCAGGGGAGAAGGTGAAAGCTAGTGATATTGTATCTATTAGCCCTGTAGCAATGGTGAGATTGCACACATTTTTACTGTTGGTATTTTTATTTTAACTAGAAACATGATAATGTTTGTTAAAAAAGATGCACCCAGATTCGATTCGATCAAACAGAACTCGGAACTTGGGTGGGGCACGGTTAAATTTACTTTAACGATGAAACATAGATGTTCTACGAATTTGATTGATGAAATAAGGCAGGTAAAACATTATGAATTGGAAATTTTCAACATGTGTACAAGAATATACTAATCTTGGTCCTTGCCACACGGACATATTAGTTGAACCGACTTAACCACATCATTCTAATGGTCTGAAGGTCATTGACTATGTGATAGTATTGGTTGGACTACGGGGTCAGTACACTCAAAACAGTGCAGTAGCACGAAGCTATTGTTGGGGAAAACGTTGAAAATCCTGCAGACATAGAACAGTTTTCTCAAGTGACCGCCCGTAACAGAAAGTGAAGCTTTTGTTGCTTGTTGTCCTTGGTCCTTGGTACCCAGCTGGTAGGTCAGAGGATGACTCTGATTGGATTTACTCTGAATCTGTTCGCTTAGACTTGGGCTGGCTGACTTGAATGCTGCGGAAGATGGCGATGTGCACGTTATGCACTATTATTAAGTCTTTCAACGCGTAAAGTTAACCGAACATGTTGAGATGATTGTTGATAACCAGGGACCTTGATCATGTATAACAGCTCTGCTTTACCTTAGTCCATTGATTGATGGAGGCATGAATGCTTAAATGGGCCATTTGTGAGTTCATTTAAGCTGAAATCCTAGGAGTAGTGAGTAAGCTTCAGTTTTTTAAATGAATTTTGTCAGATTCTTGTGGCACCCAGAAAAAGTCATATTGTTTGTAGTTTTAGTGAAGTGAGGATATCAATAGAACACTGTAGAAATATATTTTTTTAATGACAAATATTTGCTATGAGTAATTGATATTTATCCTCTCTAACTGTCCTACAGTGCTACGCCTACTAGATAACGAGGAACAACAAAAGTCAACATGCATCAAAACATAGGTTAACAATATTTGTGTTCCCCAACTACACGTATTTGATCTAGTTTAGTCATCAGTTAAAAATCCATCAACATACAGTCTACTCTGCTTGCTACTTCCAAAACCCTAGACTCTTCCTACAATTTTTACCCCTACTGTCAATTCAAAAAAATTGGCCTGCGGCCTCATAGGTGAAACTGTAGTAAACTATCTATGTTCACCATGACATAAGAAATTCTTTTACTAGACTAACCATATTACATATCATTTTCACTTCATTTTTCAAGAGACCATAAGTCCAGTAGTGATCTTTGTTGCATTCTCCCTCCAATTCAACTGTAAATATGGATGATGATTCCATCCAGTAGAGATCCCATTTCACATTTGATTCCCCTCCTTCCCTTGAAGAGTCAAATCTATTTGTCAAATGGAATTATGTGACTGACCAAAGGCACATGGAGATTGCATGATGAGGCGTCTGAAGCTTCTTGTAATTAGAAGTCAATGCCACGACTCAGGCTAAATATGCAATTAAATTGTGGAAACAACTTTTTGTCCCAGTGTAATATCAAGATCTGTCCCAAAAGGAAATTCACATGTATCAAAGAATGCCCTCACCACATATAGTGGCAACTAAAGCATCTAAGGCTGGTTCTTTATCTAACACACACAAACAATGGTTTTGGATGCGTGTAAACTAGCTTTTGCTAGCTGGTCAGCAATTGAGGCATTGCGACTTGCGAGTGGACATGAATATTCCTAAATCACACCATGCACCCACAAATGACAAATATGGAGTAATGTGCAAAAATAAAAAGGAAAAAGGAAACATAATAACCCACTGAACGCCTATTGGAAATCCAGCTCCCTTACCATATTTTGACGTGTTGACTTAACCAAGTGCTTGGTGGCAAGCTATCTAGCTGTCGCAACCACTTCATTGTGCTGGTAACCAGGTTGACCTTTGGGGGTGGAATGGTGGATGCATAACACATATAGCTGGTGTTCATCTTCTCCATGTGGATGCTCTATCTTTTGGTTGACCAGCAGCTGGTAAGCAACATTGAATATACACGCAGATGCAGGGGTCATCAATTCATCATAGGTCGGCCAACTGCATCTCATCACTAAAAAAGTTGCAATCAGTGGCATCTTAACTCTGATTTGCTATATTCCTAGGCAGCGCAGTATGCACCACAAAGATGAGGAAATTAAGTTGACAATTGATTTATTTCAATGTGAATTATTTGTCTTGGATTACTATCATGCATGCATCTGTTCGTGTTGCCAACATAATAATATTAGAGACGAGGGGATAAGGAAGCTGTTATATATACTGCTTGGTTGACTCAGTGAAGCTGCAGAAGCTGATAAGTTTCTATTTCCTCCAGTCCATTGGTCCCATGGATGTAACTGACCGCTCTTTCAGTTTGCTCAATGCCTGTTCCCTCCAAGAAGAACATTGACCAGACAGTTTATCTTCCCCTGCAACGGTATGCATTGCTAACTGACTGCTCAATGATTCTGAACCTGCAGATCTCACAGGATATATTTATTTCTGGGGAAAATGGTGTCTGACAGTGACAGATCAGAGCATACGGCATGCATGGAGTAGAGACTAGTAACTCTGACAATAATGTTCGCTGGTAGAATGACAAGTTAAGGCCTCGACATGCTCCCAGGTCCCAGCTGCAGGACTCGCCTAATTAAAGATCTGACAGGAAAACGGTTAGCAGGAGGAAATCAAAAGGAGAAAAGTTCAGGCATACTTTTCAGTATTTTCTGCACTCATGTAGAAATACTACTTGCGGCACAATATTTATCTACTTCTTGAGGGAATCAAGAGTGTGATCATTTTTCCTCAACAAAAAAAGAGTGTGATCATTGTAATATTTTCATATTCTATCTGATGATAGTGCAAAACTACATGTCGTGCAGGATACAGATGATTCAGTGTTAGCAATTTTTTTTGTTCGTGTCTTTATTTGTATATGAGCATGGCCAATATGAATAGGTATTGCAAAACTGATGGTGTGGTAGTCCAAAACCAGCCTCGTGTTATTATAACTGCTGTTCGGTATCTAGTGCATGCCTCGGATACTAGACCACACGCAGAGTTTTCTGAGATCTATTTAAATCCATACACTTGATGAACGAGCCGTTGCTTGTTATTGAAAAATAACAGCAGACAAAACGGGCATGGTTGGCAGGTTGAGAACAGATTGAGAACAGAGTAGCACGTACACATGGCGATCAGGGTGCCGTCTTTTCAAATTTATCCATTCCAATGCCGATTCAAGAACGAATTAGTTTCTAATGCAGCATGTATAGCTGTGGGCAGCGGCATGAAACACTGCACATGGCTGTTGAAGTGAAGTCCAATGATATGAAATTTTTCAGATAAGGGCGAGCAAGATGCATACATTGTGCAGGGAGAACTTGATTGGGCTGTTGCCAATTTGGCGTCCCTGTCTTCAATGGGATTGTCATCTACTCATCTGTGGTCGCTTGGAAGCAGATGTCTGATCAAGCATAGCGGAGGTTGCAGGATAGGCTGGCGTGTCCCAAGATCCATGGGCAGTGGGCACAGTCGCAAGCTGCCCATGTTCTTCAGACTCGCCATTTAACTGTTGCATTATGATATTTTAGAAAATAAACTGATCTATTTTGATGATTATGAAAGTCTTTTTTATGGTACTTTTACTACCCTCGCCTCTTTTGGCATTTCCATTTCCACCCAAAAGCAAGTGTCCCGGGTGGTTTCAGATCCTGCAGAAGATTAAAATGATCCAATGTGCTACATCACTGCATGCCTAATTCTGAATCAACCGGTAGAAAAGACAACTTGCTCAAATACAAGACCTCAAAATCAAATTGTATGAATACAAAGCATCATAGGATCATAGATAGGGAGTATGATCTGAGGGGCAATTCATAGACTCTAAACCAGTGGCATAGATTAGGACAAAGCACAAAGTGATTGGACAGGTTAAGCAGACATTTAATAACCAAAGTAGAGGCCGTGGCTCATTTGACCTAATAGCTTTTTTTCAATCTAGAAACAGTTTGCAGTTCATTGAAATATATAGAATTTCCCAACTATTTACATTTTTTAGTGCGTAGTTAAGTTTTTCAACTTGGTCCAATTCATTATGTGCTGGTCTACGAAATAGCTAGAAAGAACTGACTACAGTATCACTGTGGCAGGGGGGACTCTTCTGAATACATGGCATGCTTCTAACTTGAGAATGCACAACATGAATAAGTGTTGCTATCACATCAATCATACAAAATAATGTTATATTAAATTTAACGAGCCGATTTTACTAGCGTACAAACAAAACACATATTTATATATTTTTCTCATTATACAAATTTGTCATCCAAAATAAATCACAGTTTCCAATAAATCCCTAATTTGTGCAAGATGCCTGCCGCGACACCCCAGAACACAATCTCACAGAATATGACATACAACAGAGTACCCAGCCTCTGTGAATGCCAGACATTGACAAACACATGCCTCACGATCCAATGGACCTGCAAAAATAAAACAAAGAAACAAAATCAAAAGTTCAGTAGGGCTCACCGTGGTTGGGACCAACAACTTACACCAAATTAACATCGACCCATTACTTACAAGAGAGTTATCTGGTGACTCGTAGTACCATCCATTCACAAATGCAGCCAATATTCCCTGTGCTCCCAGAACAAACACAAGCATGGCATTCATGCCGATCCACTCGAGGAATAGGAATGGCGTCCTTAGGCCCCAGACATCAATCTATCCATCAAAAAATGGATGCAACATTTTTAGTTGCTGGTTCTTTGTAACACGAAATTGAAGATATTTCCAGTCAAAAATGTAAACATAAACCATACAAGTATATAAAATGCTGAAAGAACAATTCCTGCCGCCCCGCCTGTGAAGCAGACATAGCTGAAGCTATAGAGCTGCTTGTTGATTGGGATGGCTGCAAGAGCAGAGCAATGCATGTAAAATCTAGGTCCAAAGATCGTAAATGGCAGCCCGTGTCACACAGTAATAAATATGCATGGATAAATACCTTTCGTGAAGTGTAGGAGAATGCCGAGCACGAGGAGGGAAAAGCCCATCAGAAGCCAGTGCTTCAGTCTCTCCTTGTGAGTCTACAAATCAGAAACTTTCTTGACCACGTTGCATTTCTTGAAATTCACAAGTGGAAGAGTTTTCAGCAATAACCTTGAAGTGGATTAGGACATGGCCATAATGTATCCCGATTGTCCCTGATAGTATTGACGATATTGAGCTGAAAGTAGAAAAGATTGTCAGATATATGCATGAATTGTTGGCTGCAAATATTCAGCATCATCTGTTAATGTTGTCAGATTTCCACCTTAACAAGCCTTCTGGTTCGAAAGGTGCAAGGCACCATGCTGGTGCATCAGCTCGCAAGGGACCCATGTTTGGTGAGCTGAATGTACAATCCTGATCAAGGTAACTGTAAGTACAGGCTTTGTAATTCTAGCTATATAAATGTTCAATAGATTAGCTAATAAAATATTACATTGTGATTGAGTAAAAAAACATCAGTGCCAATGACAGGTACCAAGGATTCTATTATACTACCTTTGATCGTATCCAAACTGGCTGTGTATAGAGATGATTAATCCCCCAAACCTGCCTATCAACATAGCCAACTGCATTGCAGGCTTGGTCCAGGCTGGCCCTCACACCACACTTTACCTGCAGGAACAAGCAACTACTGTATCAAATACGATAATTTCAGTGATTACAGCATGGCCAGGGCAAGTTGCAGATACCATAAATTGCTTCCCGTCATTGACATCGCCATCATTGTGATAAACAAAGCTCCAATCAGGGACATATAGCGAGAATGTTGTCACTATGTATATGACGAATGCGATAAAACCACATAACCTGTTGGTTTTCAGAAAGGACCAGGACCGCTCATCATTTTCAGAATCAAGAAAAGTTGGAAAGATATGTGAAGTCACACTGCAACTCAACTGTCAGGAAGAATAAGAATTGTGTACCATTGCCATCGATACGCGTCGAAAATGGCATAAGGACCAGATCGCACCGTGGTAGGCCTTACTTTTACGGTGAATGCCTCTATCAGAGCAACCACAAAGTACACCAAAGCTATTCTCTGATTAGCCAATGTGAAGCAAAGGAAACAATTTCAAGTCCTTGCCTATATATGTCTAAGCGGTTGGGAATTTTTTATTTTTATTGGTGGATGAACTGAACCTGTAGGATGCCGCACCATCTTATCTTCTTCATGTCCACTCCATAAGAGAGGTCGTCCGGAGCATGTGAATATCCACCTTTGTACAGATCATCAAATCCCACAGTAACAAAGATTGTTTTGACCAAAAGATGAATTGAAATAAGAGCTGCAATAGAATTATGGTAATGAAAGAATTACCTTGAAGAAGCAAACCCCAGAAGAGCATTTTCAATGTTCTGAGGGCAATCTTCTTCACGGCGGCACGGATATTTGGAACTCTCTGCAATCATGTTCACATAATGATTAGTTATCTCTGCTTGTATGGAACATTCACTTGCAATAACAGAGCAAGAGATACAGAGTATTGATGCCTGTTGTCTTCCTCTGGCAGCTTACTACATTTGTAACAAAAGTAATGGAACAGTGCAAGAGCCTCTGCATTATGGGGGTGTCAATTTCAAGTGTGTATATGCTTATTACTCACCTTCAATGCGAAGGCAATTGCGACACCAACTATGAAGAGGAAGAACGGCATGACGAAGTCTGCCAGAGTGCACCCGTTCCACGGTGAGTGGTCAATCCGCTCATAAGCTCCACCACCATCGTCCACCAGGATCATGAGCTGCAAGCAAGGAAATTCAACAATTTGTATGATAACATTTAAACATTTTACTCAAATCTCAAACCTTATTTTCTCTCTAATATAGATGCAACTTTCTTGAATCATTTTTAAGATCATAAAGGAGCTTTGGCAACAAGAAATGCTGATGCGACAAAACAAAATCAAACTTTTCAGATTAAACAACTAAAAAGGAGATATGAGTCGATGGGTGTATGTACCACAATGGTTAGCCCTCTGAAGGCATCAAGAGCTGCCACTCTCTTGCTCTTCTTCTGCACATCCTCAGCCACAGTCACTCTCTTCTTCTCCATATCCTCGCCTTTGCCAGTAGCATGCTCGACATGGACAACGTCAATGGCGTGCTGCTCTGGACCTCTCTCGCCATCTGATGCTGCTATCTCCTGCCCCTTCTCCATATCCACCGCCTATAGCTTGGTTGGGATGTATGTGCAAGTTTAACTTGCTTAGATTCTAGCTACAACTTGAAAGCTGTAGCATTGGTATCAAGATGACTTATGTACTTGATAAGATGAATCAACGTTCAAGTCTGTCACATTTGTATATATACAGCTATCTGGTTACAAAACTGTCTCTTTTGCAGTCCATATATAATATGCTGTTTATTTGATAACTAGCTAGTATTAACGTTGGGTTGCCGTCCAGTAGTAGGTGACGCAAATGTTTCCCATGGGTGCTTGTCACTTTCCATCTTTTCTTGGAATGACTCATGTCCTCTGTCTCCATGTGTCAAAACCTTGCAGATTCCACCATGTATAGCCTGCACATGAAAGTATAACTATTGAGGTAATGAGGTCATAATAAGTGTAAACTAGATAAGTTGTGTAGTGACACGTAATCCTCGCAACAACTTCTTAAAGCCATACATAGAATTGTCTCTACGGAAGAATTATAGGTTTATTAACAGGATGGTATAGGGCAAACATGCAATCTCTGTTTTAAATGTTTTATATTCAATGATGGACCGGTGCATATACGTAGGCATTGAAAAATCACTCCGGCCGTGTGGAAGAAGCTGACAGGCATTGCCGGCTGCGTTTGGACGCCGCTACGCATTTTTGTTATTGTTTTGGAGCGTGTAGTTGACGGTGTTCCTCCATTTGGAATCAGATGATGAATCCAAAGAGAGTTGTATCAAGTAAAACGATAAAGAATAGTGATAGGTGCCTTATCATAAGCAGTGATGTCAGAATTATCATCTAGATGTTTCCAACGATTGCAACTAATCTTTTGTTTTTCATTGAGGAAATTAGCCATCAGGGCATCAGTGCATCACGCATCAACAGGTCAGGACACCAATTTAGAATTCACCAATTCTTATTTACATATATTATTGAATAATTGTATTGATGAGTGTACATGTGCACCCATTAATTTTTTTTTCATCTCGTTTCAGATTTCATCACAAAAACAAGAGCGTCGTTGAATATTTTTCTATCAAGTTTACCTCCACGATCTGTTGCAATACCAAAGCACTAGATTAATTAATTGTTCAAGACATACGTTGTAACAACCCTAAATTTTCCCATAGGATTTGATGAATGCAAAAATGAGGATTTAAAATTTTTTGGTGAATTGTTGTGCATGCAAACCAACATATAAGGTTGCTCTCTACCTGCTCCCTTTGCTCTTAGGCAAATTTAAATTTAATTAAAAATAATTTGAAGTGCTAAGGATCAAATAGTGTGATTTGGAGTTCTTTTGGCTTTATTGGATTTTTGGTTGGTTTGAATTCAAATTCTAGATTTGAATTCAAACACTAACTAAGCTAAACTAATTTTCAAGCCCTATCTGACCTTTGCGGGCCGAATCTTCAAACCAAAGTCCAGAAAACCTCCTTGAACTTCTGTTTCTGAGCAGCGAACCAAACCAGCCCAGCCGGCCTTGCGGCCCAGCTGCGGCCCAGCCAACCGCCGCGTCGCAGCCGCGTCCCCTGCTCCTCCTTCTTTCGCTGACGTGTGGGCCCCACCGCACTGTTCTTCTTCCCCACACCTCTTTTCCCCTCTGCGCCCGGCGAAAAGCAGAGGAGGCCGCCGGCCAATCCTAGCGCTCGCGCTGTGCGGCCCGTCGCGATTGCGACGCGTGGCCCTTGGCGCGGACGCCCACATCCCTCGTCGTCCGTGCCCCCGAACCCTAGCAACCACCGCCCTATAAAACCCCCGCAGCGCCCGCTCTCCCGGTTCAAGCCATCGCACCCCGTTGGGGTTTCTTCGCCAGCAAGGAGAGGGAAGAGAGGGGGAAGGAGGAAACCAAGAGGGGAGGGAAGAAGGTGAAGCCGCAAGGAAGAGGCGGAGGTGGAGCCAACCGCTCCGCTGCCGCGCCGACGCCAAGCCAAGAATGCCGCTGCTCGTGGAGCCGTCAAGCGGGAGCCGGACCTGGGACGCCGTCAAGCCGCCGCCTTACCGCGAGTCCTCGTCGAGCTGTTGCGATTCTCTTCTTGACCCAAGGTGAGCCGGCACCGCCGCTCCCCTTTCTTCCTCTGTTCCGACCGTGTCGTCGCCGCACCGCCGTTGCTAGCCTCCTCTGGGACCCGGCCTTCAAGCCGTAGCCATCCTCTCGTGCAGGACCTCGTCACGCCGTTGTCGCACCCCGCAAACCGCCGTCGCCTTGAACTGCAGCCGAAGCCGCCGCGGCCGAGCTGTGCTCGCCGTGCGCGAACGCCGAGACCGTGTCGCGGCCACAGGCAACTGTGTGCCCGCGCACGCGCACCCAGCCAGGGCTGCAACGTCGCGTTCCAGCACTCGATGGAGTCGCGCGTGCGCGAGCCTTTGCAGCCGAGCCGTTTCCGAGCCACCTACCACCCGCGCGTCGCCGGCCGCCGTGGCGCCATAGCCGCGCCGCCGCCGCTCGTGCCGGGGAGCCAAAACCCCAGCCAAGTGCTCCACATATTCTCGCCGGTCGTGACCGCGAGTACCTAGCCGAGCCGAAGCCGGCGATCCCGAGCCTCGCCGGCCTTCTTTTCCGCTATTCGCCGCAAAACCGCTGCCGTCGGCCGTGCGCTGGAGCGCGCCGCGCGCGTCCGCATCGCGCCGTGGCCAGGCCACACCGGAGACCACACCAGCACGCCACACGCACAGCCGCAGAGAATCCCGTGGCGTCCACAACCTGATCCCGTGCGCCCGGCACACCGTGAACCCTTGACACGGTCCACCGTGGACCGAGTCCACCAGACCAGCGCAGCCGACTCGTTCCCTTGGGCCTAAAGGTAAACCTCAAGTCCGGAATCGCCCCCTGGACTTTCTTGGCCCAGTCACCTTTTGTAATGCCCGCGTTTCTCTCTGGGAAAAACACGAATGAATGCACCCGGTAAAACGGAAAACCTTTCAAAACGTTTTACCGCCCGAGCTCCCTCTTCCGCCAATCCTGTCCGCCTTGTTTCCCCCCCCCTCTCTTCCTGTTCGCCTCGCAATCACCGCCCCTTTCCGTCCCATCCCGCGTCGCCCGCTCTCGGGTCGACCGCCGGGCCACCCATCTCTGGCCGACCACTTGTCGACTCGCCGCCGCGAATCCTGCCGTCCCCTCCCCTCTTTTTTTCCCCTCTCCCTCTTCCTTTTTCCCTTCTTTTCTTCTTTCCCCTTTTTCTTTTCTTTTCTTCTTTTTCCCTTCTCTCCTTTCTTCTCCCTCCCTCCTCTGTTTTCCCCACCCGACACCCCTGCTCTGCTCCGCACGCCGCCGGTCGCTTCCCCCCCTCCGCTCTGCCCCGCACCACCGGCCGAACTTCTCCCCCCTGCTTCACGCTCTAACACCGCCAACACTCACCGCACACGCCACCGCCAAACCGCGGCAGCTGCCCTCGCGCACGCCAACACTGCCGGGCCGACCACCGCCGTGCACTCGGCCGCGCGCGCGCCGACCAACGACCACGCCACGCCACCGGCCGTCCCTCTACCGTGCCGCCCATCACCGCGGCCCCGCCACGGTCCATCCGAGCACGCTAACGCCAAGCGCGCCTCGTACACGCCGCACCCCGGCCGCCGCTCCGACCGCCGTACGCGGCTCCCGCGCCGACCATGCCACCGCCGGCCCCGCCGCCGTCCTGTCACCACCACACCGCACTCACGCCAGAACGCGACGAGCACGGCGTCCCACTGCTTCGCCACAAGGCCGCCCTCGTGTCCCGTGCCAACCACCGTGCCGGCCATCTTCAATTCCAACCGCCAGCCGCCAAGACCGCCGCCTGCCCCAGCCTCTCGTCGGCCAGCACCTCCAGCACCCCGCCGCGCCTATAAAAGGGTCAACAAGCCCCTTCCCCACCACCACCAGCTCGCGCACCGCCCAATTCGCCCCCTCCGCCACCGCAGCGCCGCCGCCCACAGCCATTGCCGCCGCCACCCTCGAGCTCCCGTGGACAGCACTACACCGGCCACCTCCGTCCACGGTAGGACCATGGGTGAACTTGTTATGCCATGCGCTCTCTTTCCCCCCTGCTCCTGTCCACCATCGCCACCCCATCGCCGGCAATCGCGCCGCCGTCGGCCGCCGGCCCTCCCTATTTCCCCTCCCTCTCTCTGTTAAAACGTAGAAGACGGCCGTTTTACGAAGAACCCCCTACCCTTCCTGCTAATCAACCCGCCGTCCAAATAACTAAAGCCTCTCTCTCTGGCACCTTGCACATAACCCCCTGGGCTTTGACCAAATTAGCCCGCAGTCCACATATACTATTCCCTCTCTCTCTGTCTGTTTCGCCTGAGGCCCCTGAACTTTTTGGTATTTACAAAAAGGTCCTTTTCTTTATAAACAGCCCTAAAACCCCACTAAACTCGTCATTTCATGCGCCAAATTAATCCCGTTTGACCCCAAACTCCACCACAATATTCACCAATATATTTCCACCAAATTCATTCAGTCCCTATCCAAAAATAATCATGTCATCACCACTCTCATTCTCTGTCCTTTCTTTCGGAGCTCAGCAAAAGCTTTTTTTTTATTTCTTGTATGCTTGTTGTGTGTGCCGTAGACTCCGCTGTGAACGAGGAAGGACTCGAGGAGGAGCAGTGCTACGAGCAGGAGCTTGGAGACCAAGACCCCGGGCAGGAATCCCCCGAGGGTTGGGAGAACGGCAAGTGCAATCCCACCCTTTGATGCATACTTTTGTCCCAGTTTTTATAAACACAACCCATGGCCTGATTTATAAGACTTGCATGATTTTACTGCTAAACCCGGTTGGTTAGTCATTCCTTGATTGCTATGACTGTTCCCTTGACAACCTAGATTAATGTTCAAATATGACAATGCTCTGTTCGAATATTGGTCACTGCTAGAAATGCTTAGGAATATTTTACCATTACACCCCCATGACAATCACTTGGTGTTTACAAAAGCAACTGTGTGGGTGTTTTTAAATAAAAAGAGATGATTTGTGTGAATAAAATGAGTATCCGTGTGGGATGAGACAAACGGTATTTCTTGTGTGAAATGTCGAGGTGAGCTCGAACCTGTGTGGTTGAGCATGGTGGGAGTTGTCTATCCTATCACAAGTTTTGGGATGATGTTGATGTGTCATCTAGCCTAACCCAGTTTATTGTACCACCACTCGACCGTTGTATGTGGCAACGGCCTAGCATAAATCCCACTAGTTAAGTTGTTGGTTATGTGGTGTGCTGGTGAGCAACAGAGGGCCATGGAGCCGGGGATACGTTCTTTGTGAAGTATGCCCCTGGGTAGAACCTCGTTGGTAGGTTGTCTACTCCCTGGTCGCGTCTGGGATAACTTGTCGGTTTAGCTATGGTGGGTAATGGCTTTGATAGGAGCTGCACTGACACTAAGGTGAT
Organism: Echinochloa phyllopogon; assembly: GCA_033239725.1. Lineage (NCBI taxonomy): Eukaryota > Viridiplantae > Streptophyta > Magnoliopsida > Poales > Poaceae > Echinochloa > Echinochloa phyllopogon. Next base: position 9,958,431 of record BTCW01000008.1, on the reverse strand, counting down.
CATGTTATGGTTGCCTACTTGTGGTTGTGTACACCTCTGCAGAGTTGAAACCTATCCGGATAGCCGTGTCCACGGTATTGGGCGAGTTACGGCTTGGTCACTTCACTAATCCCCCGTTTTGGTGTAAGAAAGTGTTTGGTGTGTGTTGAACCGAGAAAAGTTTGATATGGGCTACGACAGATGGGAAATCTGGTAGCATTAAAATCCTGCGTGTAAAAATGTTCCATTTATTGATCCTTATAAAAGAAATATTTGTGAAAACCCATTGCGAAAACTAACCCTATGCATGTGTATTAAAATTTGCTTTGCTGCTAAATAAACCATGAGCCATCCTTGATTCAATACTTGCATACTTCTGTTATACCCCTCCGTGGTTGTGGTTGCGCTTGCTGAGTACGTATGTACTCACCCTTGCTTACTTTGTTTCAGAGGCAAACCCGGACTTTGTGCCTGAGGACGTCGTTTAGAGGGGTTCGTTCTGCACCCAACCTTTGCCTGTGTGTTAGGGTCACCCGCTGGAAGCCGTATGCGTTGCCACTCTGATGAAGACCTCTATGTTATCAACCTTTTTATCTGAAGCTTAGTGTTAGTTCTGTTTGTCATGGCCCTGCAATGCCACCGTCTCCTGTAATGTTGTTTTTGTACTGAACTATCTGTTGTAATAATGTGAACCAGCATCTTGGGACTGGTATTTGTATCACATTAAGTTCTCTGTTTCGAGGGGACGCTTCAGGTGGTATCAGAGCCGATAGGTTGGCCGTAGGACGTACCCCTAGGATCTTGACCCTACCTAGTCTCCTCCCACTAGTTTGTTCTTGCCTAATCCTTTTCCCCATACCATTACTCACCGACGGCTTTTTGACTTGTTCCAGATGGCCCAGCCGGCTGACGAGGGTTGGGGCGAAGGAGTCTGCCCCGCAGAACCTGGCCTCCCCAGGTTACTGCTGCTCAGCCTGGAGCACGTTGGAGTCACAGAGACCCCCGAGTACTTTTGCCGGGAGTTCACCACCAATGGTACCCGTAGGTGCCGGATGTTCATCTTTGTGGGGAAGAGCTCACTTTACAAGGAGGTGGCACCTTGGTTTGTCCACGCCACCGGCTACGACCGCCCCAACGCCTACCGCAAAGCCGCAAGAAGACCCCTGATGTGCCTCCGCGTACTCTACAAGCAGTACCTTGTGGGGACCGCGTTAGGATTTGCCCCACCCCTGGAAAGTGGAGGACGCGAGTGGATTGCCCAGATGAGGAACCTTGGGAGAGATGAAGATATGGAGGACACTGTGTCCCACTTGTCCATTTACCTCACGGGCTTAGACAGGCTGTACCGAGAGACATCGGGACAGCTGAGGCACCAGGTCCGCAGAGCCGAGAAGGCGGAAAAGGAGTTGGAAGAAGTGAAGGGAGAGCTGGAGATACAGAAGGTGACAGCTACCCAGGCTGTCAGCTCCCTAGCTGCTCAACACGCTAGATGCCAGGCTTACTCTGAGTATATGGATAGACTTGAAGCCTACAGGAGGGAGAACGGGTTGATGGAAGGAGAACCAGAGATGACCCACATGGATGCAAGCACGCAGACTGATGATGAAGTGCCAGAGTATCAGCTCCCTATGAAGAAACGCCGAGTCTGCCTGGAGTAGAGTCCTAGTTTAGACTAGCACTTAGTCTAGCTTCTCCTTGAGTAGAGTCTGTTGTACCTAGTTAACGCTACCAACTTAGCATCGATGTACCCATGATCTTTGTACCCCCCCCCCATGTTATGCAATAAAGATCGTCTTTTTATCCTGCATCTGTTCAAGTTTTGTTTCCCCCTGATTTCATATGGCGGAAGAAGGATGGACCCAGGAAGTCTGCCCAGTCACACCGGGCTTCGCTAGCCCGTTGATCCCCGCGCTGGAACGCCTCGGTATACCTGAACACCCGAGGTGCTACAGCAGGGAGTATGAGCACCATGGGACCCAACGCTGCAGAGTGGTCATAGTTGTCGCCAAGAGTGACCTCCACCCCGTCGAGGCATGGCGTACGACCGCCACGGGATTCAGGCACCAGGACACCTACCCCTTGGCTCTCAGGAATGCTCTCCGCTTCATGTGCGGAATCTTTGAAAGACACTTGGTCCCCACTTTAATGAGGTACTTCCCGCCGGTCGTTAGAAGTGCAGTCTGGCGAGCCCGCATAAGGAACTTGGAGCAGCGCCGTCAAGAGGAACCCATTTTGTACCAAGTGGTCACCTACCTCAATTCCTTGGACCAACTCTTTGACGAGCAGGCTGAACGCCTGAGGGAACAAACCTCCCGGGCTGAACAAGCAGGATTCTCGGTCCGCATGCACCAAATCCAGGTGGCCCAAGCTGAAGCAAGAGCTGCTGCTGCCATCAGCAATGAGGCAGTCGCCCAAGAAAGCCTCCGGCAGGCATGGGACCTGCGTATTCAAGACTGGACTAGGAGTGGAACGCCTGTTCCGGCAATTGGAGAACCCCATGTCCTACTTGGGACACCGATCATGGCATGGGGAGAAATTGTGGGAAACCCTCAGGCACTGTCGGTAACACCAGCAGGATCGCCGCCCGCTGAAGAAGGACCGTCTGAGCCGCCTCGAGAGAATGGAACCTTGACCGAGGCTGAGCGGGCACGACTCACACCGCCAGAAGGGCGCTCCAACCCAGAGGGAAGCCCGCCTCGCGACTAAACCCAAAGTCAAGCGCTCCCATGAGGATGAAGCCAGCTTGGTCCGCAGAACCCTTGTATCCCTAGCAGTAGCTTTCCCTACCATGTCCTGTACCCCGCCCTGAAGTGCGAGTCTTGTTGTAACCCTCAGCTGTTGGAATGAAACCTTGTGTGCTTGTTTGTTAGCTTGTGTTCTGTGTGTGCCTCTGCAGAAGTGTTTCTGCCTTTTCAAAGATGCGAACTAATCAATTTAAACATCATCTTAACCCAATCTCACAAAAGCCTTGCTCAACCTGCAGATGGTGAACACGCGTGCTAGCGCCTCTCAGAGACGCCCCCCCCCCCCCCCCCGGCTGGGGGAGAGCCACCAGAAGGAAGGAGAGAGAACCCAGAGAACCAGGAAGTGGATCACCAGGACCCTATGGGGGAAAACCAGCCCGAAGGACAAGCGCCTGTAAGAGGCGGACCGGAAGGAAGTCATCCCAGAAGTCAGAATGAAGGATCGTTTGTTGTGCCCCCACTCCCACCAGATTTCAACCTGGCACAAGCTTTGTACCATCACACCCTGTTCATGCAAAATGTGTGGAATGCCAGCCGCCGTCAGGAGACAGCCCGTAGACCCAATGCAGGTGACAAGTTGACTAGCTTCCTGAGAACCAGACCACCCACCTTTGGAGGGTCTAGCAACCCCTTGGAAGCAGATGACTGGCTGAGAACTATCAAGAGGAAGCTGGAACCGTTTGGATGTGGAGACCGTGATAAAGTCCTCCTGACTTCCCACCAACTCACGGGAACTGCCTTAGCTTGGTGGGATGCCTATTGTGCAGCATCCCCGAATGAGTCCGCAATCACCTGGAAAGAGTTTGAAGAAGAGTTTCGTCGCTACCACATCCCCGACGCCACCATGAGGCGCAAGGCAGATGAGTTCCGTGCACTAAAGCAAGGGAACAAGACCGTGGAAGAGTACACCCACGAGTTCACTGAGCTAGCCCGTTATGCACCAGATGAAGTAAAGACAGATGCAAAGAGGCAGGACGCTTTCATCAAAGGTCTACACCCAGGCCTCCGAGCCCTGCTAGTCTCCCACAGTTTCCCTGACTTCAATACACTGATGAACAAGGCCATAGTTACAGAAAAAGCCAGAATGGATGCAAGGCAAGAAAGCAAGCGCAAGTTCCTGGAAAGCAAGAGCCGCCAGATGGACCGCTCACAGAAGCCTAGAAGCTCCGGTTACACTGCACCTAGACCCCAGGCTCCCATACAGTACAGGACTCAATTTCAAGCTACAAGCTCTCAGGCTCCCAACAACCAGTACAAGAGCCAGAACACCTCAAAGCCGCCACAGAGCAAAGTCAGTCAAGCCACAGCCAGCAACAGCAATGCGAGAGCCTGCTTCAACTGTCGTGAGACCGGACATTATATCGCGGATTGCCCATACCCTAGGAGCAAGCCTGCGATATCAGTCTACTCCAACTCGGTGAATGGACCCAAGCCACCAGTGTCTGGAGCCAACCGTGTACCCGTCCGCAGCACCAACACCGGCAGCAACAACAACAACACCCAGCAGTCGTATGGACGAGCCCGCGTCAACCACATCGACGCACAGGAAGCTCAAGGAGCACAAGGAGTAGTACTCGGTGAGTACCTAGTCGGTTCAGTTTTGGCAACAGTATTATTTGATTCTGGAGCATCACATTCTTTCATATCATCAAGTTTTGTGGAAAAGCACAAAATACCTACAGTACTACTAAAGACACCCCTACTAACCCGAACACCTGGAGGTGATATTAAGTGCCAATTAGGTTGTTCGCGGGTACGGATTCTTTTAAGTGGGGTAGAATTTCTAGCAGACCTAGTAGTACTAGAGTCCAAAGGGATAGATGTGATCCTTGGAATGGATTGGTTAGGCAAACACAATGGTCTCATAGGTTGTGCTGACAAGATAGTGCACCTAACCAACCCAGATGTTATGCAAGTAACCTGTCACACCAAGGGAAGTGGACCAGACCCTATGATCTTTAGTATGGAAACAAAAACCATAGAAGAAGTCCCGGTAATCAGAGAATATCCTGATGTTTTCCCTGAAGTTCTACCTGGGATGCCACCGGATAGGGACATAGAATTTGCTATTGAACTTGTCCCTGGAACCTCTCCTATAGCCAAGAGACCCTATAGGATGGCAGCCTCAGAGTTAGCAGAGTTAAAGAAACAACTAGAAGAGTTGCAACAGATGGGATTTATCGGGCCCAGTACGTCCCCTTGGGGAGCCCCAGTACTCTTTGTAAGGAAAAAAGATGGGAGCATGAGATTGTGCATCGACTATCGTGCACTAAATGATGTCACTATCAAGAACAAATACCCGCTCCCTAGAATTGATGACCTCTTTGATCAGTTGAAAGGAGCCAAGTACTTTTCCAAGATTGACTTAAGGACCGGGTATCACCAACTGAAGATTAAGGGGAGTGACACCTCAAAGACCGCTTTTGTCACCCGTTACGGACAGTATGAGTTCACGGTGATGCCATTTGGACTCACCAATGCACCGGCTTACTTCATGAATCTTATGAACAAGGTATTTATGGATGAGTTAGACAAGTTTGTCGTAGTCTTTATTAATGACATACTCATCTACTCCAAGAATGCCGAAGAGCATGAACAACACTTGCGGGTAGTGTTGGAAAAGTTGAGAGCACACCAGCTCTATGCCAAATTCAGCAAGTGTGAATTCTGGCTGGAAAAAGTAGCCTTCCTTGGCCATATTTTGACCGCATAAGGGGTAGCAGTAGACCCTGAGAAGGTAGAAGCAGTCTCAAACTGGCAACAACCAACCAATGTGAGTGAGATCAGAAGTTTTCTGGGTTTAGCTGGGTATTACCGGAGGTTTATTGAAGGATTTTCCAAGATAGCTAGACCCATGACAGAATTGCTTAAGAAAGAAAAGAAATTTGTTTGGACCGAGTCGTGCGAAAAGAGTTTCCAAGAGCTGAAGAAAAAGCTGACCGCTGCCCCAGTTTTAACCCTACCGGATATTCACAGGGATTTTGTCGTTTACTGCGACGCATCCTGCCAAGGATTAGGGTGTGTCCTCATGCAAGATGGGAAGGTTGTGGCATATGCCTCCCGACAACTTAGATCTCATGAGCAGAATTACCCAACGCATGACTTAGAGTTTGCAGCCGTAGTGCACGCACTCAAAATTTGGAGACATTACTTGATTGGGAACAAGTGTGAAATATACATGGACCATAAGAGCTTAAAGTATATTTTCACCCAACCAGATCTGAACCTCAGACAGAGAAGATGGTTAGAATTGGTTAAGGATTATAATGTGGAAATTCATTACCACCCTGGCAAGGCTAATGTAGTAGCCGACGCATTAAGCCGGAAATCCTACAAACCCAAAAGTGCCCACCTCCAAGAAGAGATGGCACGACTAAATGTGCACATCGTCCCTCGAAATAATAGCCACCAACTGACGATCCAGCCCACTCTGGAGGATCGGATCAGAAATGCCCAAGGATCGGACAAGGATTTAGTGCAGATCTGCAAGCATACCGGAGAAAATAAGGCACCAGACTTTAGAGTCGACAGCAAAGGAACGCTGTGGTACAAAGATAGGATTTGTGTGCCTAAGGAAGGAGGCTTTAGACAGTTAATCATGGACGAGGCTCACAACTCGCAATATTCCATTCACCCAGGATCCACCAAAATGTATTTGGACTTAAAGCAGAACTATTGGTGGAAAGGAATGAAAGCTGACATAGCCCAGTTTGTTGCCCAGTGTGATACCTGCCAAAGGATTAAGGCCGAACACCAGAAACCTGCGGGGTTGTTGCAACCCTTGCCTATACCGGTTTGGAAATGGGATGAGATAGGAATGGATTTTGTGGTTGGTCTACCCAGAACACAGAAGGGACATGACTCTATATGGGTAATAGTGGACCGACTCACCAAGGTCGCACACTTCCTACCTGTACGAACAAATTATGGTGGAGAGAAACTAGCCAAGCTCTATGTGGAAAACATAGTAAAGTTGCATGGGGTGCCTAGTAGGATTGTCTCGGACCGAGGGACCCAGTTCACCTCGAGATTTTGGAAAAGTTTGCATAAAGCTATGGGCACCAAGTTGGATTTTAGTTCCGCATATCACCCACAGACCGATGGCCAGACAGAAAGAGTAAATCAGATTATGGAGGATATGCTGAGAGCATGTGTCCTTACCTATGGTAAAGATTGGGAACAGAGTTTACCCTATGCAGAATTCTCTTACAACAATGGTTATCAGGCAAGTTTAGGTATGTCCCCGTTTGAAGCACTCTACGGAAGAAAATGCAGAACTCCTCTAATGTGGTCAGAAGTAGGAGAGCGTACACTAGTGGGACCCGCGCTCATAAAGGAAGCCGAAGAGAAAGTAGCTGAACTCAGAGAGAAGTTGAAAGCAGCTCAATCCAGACAGAAGAGTTATGCAGACAAAAAGAGACGCGAATTGGAATTTAACCCAGGGGATTTTGTTTATCTCAAGGTTTCACCCGTCCGGGGAACCCGTAGATTTCAAGTCCATGGGAAGTTGGCCCCTCGATACATCGGACCATACCCGGTGCAAAAGAAAGTTGGAAAGGTGGCCTACCAATTGGAGTTACCCGAAGCAATGTCAGATATACACCCAGTATTCCATGTCTCTCAATTAAGAAAATGCCTGAGGGTACCTGAAGAAGAGCATATACCGGAAGAAGAAATAGACCTACAGACGGACTTGCGGTATCAGGAGGTACCGGTCAAAATTTTGGACACCGTCGCCAAGAGAATCAGAAACTCCAAAGTGCGAATATGCAGAGTACAGTGGAGCAGACACAGTGTAAAGGAAGCTACGTGGGAAAGAGAAAATGCCCTGAAGAAAGAGTTCCCCCACCTTTTTAGGAGTCAGCCGAATCTCGAGGACGAGATTCCTTTTAAGTGGGGTAGGTTTGTAACGCCCGCGTTTCTCTCTGGGAAAAACACGAATGAATGCACCCGGTAAAAGGGAAAACCTTTCAAAACATTTTACCGCCCGAGCTCCCTCTTCCGCCAATCCTGTCCGCCTTGTTTCCCCCCCTCCCCTCTCTTCTTGTTCGCCTCGCAATCACCGCCCCTTTCCGTCCCATCCCGCGTCGCCCGCTCTCGGGTTGACCGCCGGGCCACCCATCTCTAGCCGACCGCTTGTCGACTCGCCGCCGCGAATCCTGCCGTCCCCTCCCCTCTTTTTTTCCCCTCTCCCTCTTCATTTTTCCCTTCTTTTCTTCTTTCCCCTTTTTCTTTTCTTTTCTTCTTTTTCCCTTCTCTCCTTTCTTCTCCCTCCCTCCTCTGTTTTCCCCACCCGACACCCCTGCTCTGCTCCGCACGCCGTCGGTCGCTTCCCCCCCCTCCGCTCTGCCCCGCACCACCGACCGAACTTCTCCTCCCTGCTTCACGCTCTAACACCGCCAGCACTCACCGCACATGCCACCGCCTCACCACGGCAGCTGCCCTCGCGCACGCCAACACTGTCGGGCCGACCACCGCCGTGCACTCGGCCGCGCGCGCGCCGACCACCGACCACGCCACGCCACCGGCCGTCCCTCTACCGTGCCGCCCATCACCGCGGCCCCGCCACGGTCCATCCGAGCACGCTAACGCCAAGCGCGCCTCGTACACGCCGCACCCCGGCCGCCGCTCCGACCGCCGTACGCGGCTCCCGCGTCGACCACGCCACCGCCGGCCCCGCCGCCGTCCTGTCACCACCACACCGCACTCACGCCAGAACGCGAAGAGCACGGCGTCCCACTGCTTCGCCACAAGGCCGCCCTCGTGTCCCGTGCCAACCACCGCGCCGGCCATCTTCAATTCCAACCGCCAGCCGCCAAGACCGCCGCCTGCCCCAGCCTCTCGTCGGCCAGCACCTCCAGCACCCCGCCGCGCCTATAAAAGGGTCAACAAGCCCCTTCCCCACCACCACCAGCTCGCGCACCGCCCAATTCGCCCCCTCCGTCACCGCAGCGCCGCCGCCCACAGCCATTGCCGCCGCCCTCGAGCTCCCGTGGACAGCACTACACCGGCCACCTCCGTCCACGGTAGGACCATGGGTGAACTTGTTATGCCATGCGCTCTCTTTTCCCCCTGCTCCCGTCCACCATCGCCACCCCATCGCCGGCAATCGCACCGCCGTCGGCCGCCGGCCCTCCCTTTTTCCCCCCCCCCTCTCTCTGTTAAAACGTAGAAGACGGCCGTTTTACGAAGAACCCCCTACCCTTCCTGCTAATCAACCCGCCGTCCAAATAACTAAAGCCTCTCTCTCTCTGGCACCTTGCACATAACCCCCTAGGCTTTGACCAAATTAGCCCGCAGTCCACATATACTAGTCCCTCTCTCTGTCTGTTTCGCCTGAGGCCCCTGAACTTTTTGGTATTTACAAAAAGGTCCTTTTCTTTATAAACAGCCCTAAAACCCCACTAAACTCGTCATTTCATGCGCCAAATTAATCTCGTTTGACCCCAAACTCCACCACAATATTCACCAATATATTTCCACCAAATTCATTCAGTCCCTATCCAAAAATAATCATGTCATCACCACTCTCATTCTCTGTCCTTTCTTTCGGAGCTCAGCAAAAGCTTTTTCTTTTATTCATTGTATGCTTGTTGTGTGTGCCGTAGACTCCGCTGTGAACGAGGAAGGACTCGAGGAGGAGCAGTGCTACGAGCAGGAGCTTGGAGACCAAGACCCCGGGCAGGAATCCCCCGAGGGTTGGGAGAACGGCAAGTGCAATCCCACCCTTTGATGCATACTTTTGTCCCAGTTTTTATAAACACAACCCATGGCCTGATTTATAAGACTTGCATGATTTTACTGCTAAACCCGGTTGGTTAGTCATTCCTTGATTGCTATGACTGTTCCCTTGACAACCTAGATTAATGTTCAAATATGACAATGCTCTGTTCGAATATTGGTCACTGCTAGAAATGCTTAGGAATATTTTACCATTACACCCCCATGACAATCACTTGGTGTTTACAAAAGCAACTGTGTGGGTGTTTTTAAATAAAAAGAGATGATTTGTGTGAATAAAATGAGTATCCGTGTGGGATGAGACAAACGGTATTTCTTGTGTGAAATGCCGAGGTGAGCTCGAACCTGTGTGGTTGAGCATGGTGGGAGTTGTCTATCCTATCACAAGTTTTGGGATGATGTTGATGTGTCATCTAGCCTAACCCAGTTTATTGTACCACCACTCGACCGTTGTATGTGGCAACGGCCTAGCATAAATCCCACTAGTTAAGCTGTTGGTTATGTGGTGTGCTGGTGAGCAACAGAGGGCCATGGAGCCGGGGATACGTTCTTTGTGAGGTATGCCCCTGGGTAGAACCTCGTTGGTAGGTTGTCTACTCCCTGGTCGCGTCTGGGATAACTTGTCGGTTTAGCTATGGTGGGTAATGGCTTTGATAGGAGCTGCACTGACACTAAGGTGATCATGTTGTGGTAGCCTACTTGTGGTTGTGTACATCTCTGCAGAGTTGAAACCTATCCGGATAGCCGTGTCCACGGTATTGGGCAAGTTACGGCTTTGTCACTTCACTAATCCCCCGTTTTGGTGTAAGAAAGTGTTTGGTGTGTGTTGAACTGAGAAAAGTTTGATATGGTCTACGACAGATGGGAAATCTGGTAGCATTAAAATCCTGCATGTAAAAATGTTCCATTTATTGATCCTAATAAAAGAAATATTCGTGAAAACCCATTGCGAAAACTAACCCTATGCATGTGTATTAAAATTTGCTTTGCTGCTAAATAAACCATGAGCCATCCTTGATTCAATACTTGCATACTTCTGTTATACCCCTCCGTGGTTGTGGTTGCGCTTGCTGAGTATGTATGTACTCACCCTTGCTTACTTTGTTTCAGAGGCAAACCCGGACTTTGTGCCTGAGGACGTCGTTTAGAGGGGTTCGTTCTGCACCCAACCTTTGCCTGTGTGTTAGGGTCACCCGCTGGAAGCCGCATGCGTTGCCACTCTGATGAAGATCTCTATGTTATCAACCTTTTTATCTGAAGCTTAGTGTTAGTTCTGTTTGTCGTGGCCCTGCAATGCCACCGTCTCCCGTAATGTTGTTTTTGTACTGAACTATCTGTTGTAATAATGTGAACCAGCATCCTGGGACTGGTATTTGTATCACATTAAGTTCTCTCTTTCGAGGGGACGCTTCACCTTTCGGCCCGTTGCCAGCCCAACCATCGTTTTCCTTTTTCTTTTTCTTTTAACTGCGCAGACGCTTGGGGCCCACCTGTCATACTCTGGCAGTCACTGACATGCGGGACCCACTAACAGACTTGACCGTGGACCTCGTTGGCCGTTGACTAGTCAACGCTAACGTCAGCAGTGGGCCCACTGCTGACGTCAGGATGACGTCAGCAGGCTGATTATTTGTCTGTTTTTCTTTTTTAGAAAATGATTTAAACTTCAAAAATTAATAATAAATCAACCGTAGCTCAGAAAAATATGAAACCAGTTTCTATATTTTTCTAAAATCATGACCTACGCGTTAGTATAGAGTTTGGTGTTGTTTGGTTCTTCTTTCCTCATTGTTTCGGTGTTTCTTTGCCGGTAGCCGCGTCTTATTTTATTTTCCGCGACTCTAGGAGCTCCGGAGAACCTGGAGGAGCCGGACTACCCCAACAACTGCTTTGAAGAGGAGGAAGAAGCTTACCTAGGTTCACACCCGACCAATCTCTGAAATACCTATTAGACATCCTAGAGGGCTTGTACCAGATCGCTATGTTTTATATATGTCATGTATTGGATCTTTTATCGTTGTATGGATGTGATAATCGACTGAGATGAGTTCTGTACGAGATAGCTGCTATTCCTGAGACTATCTCGAGGGTACAGGGAGTCAGATTCTTGTCGTTGAGAATCTGGTTCGTTTCAGTTGGTATCAGATCCATACTTGACCGTAGCGCGTAACCCTTAGATTGGACACTTAGGACAGAAGCTCTAACTGAGTCTCTCATTTTATATGAAACCCCTTGGACTGTTTCAAAACTATACTTATGTAAATCTCAACTATTTACACTGTTTTACCCTTACCTTATCTTACTAACCTGCTAACTTATTAACAACCCCACTAACTGTCTGGTAGATGGCTGCAAGAAGAGAAGCGATTGAACGACAGGAGATCAGGACGACCGGAGCAGAATGTGGAGGTTTGGCAGTACTGTTGAGAGAGCTGTTGCAAGAAGTCGGGATAGATGTGGACATCTTCTATGAAGGGTGGACCTACGGGCCTGGTGAAGGAGTCCTGACGAAGTTGCAGATGGTTGTGCCGCACATCAATGGGCGCCCAAGGTCACTAAGACTTCAAGCTGCAGCTAGCGAGAACACCTTCAGTTGGGCAGTGCACACAGTTGCCATGAGGATACTCCGCCTTGCTACACACGTGTACCGGGACCAGCTCCGCAACACCCGCTTTCGGTACCTGCCGCGGGCCCTTGAAGAACCAGGCGACAGAGCCGAAGTCAGCACCTACGCTCACGTAGCCGACCGAGAAAGAAATGCAACCCTACGGACCACAGTGCGGTGTGTGGTTGAGCAGGAGTACTTAAACATAGGCCTCGAACAGAAGGTGGTCAAGCTAAGGGAGAAAGTGTGGGAGAGGGAGAACTAGCTGATGGACAAAGACAAAAAAATGAAGATCTGTGCCCTTGAGCACGAAGCTGTCAGTAGAGTACACCTGGCTGAACTGATCGCAGCTACTCAGCAAGCTCGCGATATCAGGCTTGAAGATCAGATAGCAGAAAAAGATAAAGTTTTAGCTGCCAAGGACGAAGAAATTGAAGAGCTGAAGGAAGAGCCGAGCTACCTGGACGAGCTGAAAACAGACCTGCAGGAAGAAGTGGACACACTCAAGGACAAGAACTCACGGAGCTACCAGCTAGTGAAGTACTTGGGTATGCAGCAGGTCATGACAAAAGAAGAAACACGAAGGACCCTTAGCAGTTGGGTAAGATCAGATAGAAAGAGGGTGGCTGAAGTGATTTCACTGAACCAGCAGCTTCCCGAGGAGCGCAGAGTGGAGCCCCGGACAGAGCACTACCGGGTCACTCCAGAGACAGAGATGGGGGTGGCAGACAGAGACTGAGACTGTGAGGTTGGCAGCGCGCCTCACACGCCATCAGTAGCAGTAAGCAGTGTCAGATGCAGTAGTCAGATTCAGCAGTTGTACTGAGATATGATGAGTCTTGTACCTATCTTTTTGAGCAGATGCTTAGATGTAGAGTTCATGGCCACCTTTTGGCTCAGCCGCGATGTAGCATGCGCTTAGATGTACTAATCCTCAAGGTTCCAGGAGCTGGCCTCAGGATAGTACTAATGTCTAGGGTGCAATGCTGTTATGAGTGATTGGTCCTTGTGGCTGTTCTTGCTGTTTTATCGATCTTCCTATTGAGTGTAATCTAGTGTTGAGTCTATTTCTTGTGTGCAGCTCCTAATATAGATTTCGCTATCTTTAACCATTACCTGACCGCCACGATATCTGTAACGAAAATGCAGCAACATGTTAATCCGAAGATCCAACCGTCTGCTGGCACGTTTCGAGGAAGCCGAGCAAGAAGAAGCAGCTATGGCAGGAAGGGGTAGAGGTCGTGGCAGAGGTAGAGGTCGTGGGAGAGCAACCGTCGCAGCCAGAGGCCGGGGTCGTGGACGCGCAGCAGGCGTGCTCCAGCCCGAGGACAACGCAGTAGGAGGTGGTGAAGAGGAGGTTGCAATGGGAGAACCGGCAGTGGGACCGCAGGTGAACCAGCAGAACAACCAGCCACCGCCACCGCCTAACTTGGCCGAAGTGATGACTACTCAAACTCAGCTGATGCAACAGATGGCACAAGCCAACACTCAGATGATGCAAGCAATGCAACAGATCCAGGGAAACCAGAACCAGAACCGTCAGGGACAACGTGAAGAAGACCTGCAAAGGAAGATTGAGAGGTTTATCAGGCTGAAAGCCCCCACTTTCGACTACTCGGACGAGCCACTCGACGCACACGACTGGCTGCGCACCATAGAGACCAAGCTGGACCTGACAGACTACATAGAGGAAAAGTGTGTGGCCCTTGCGGCACACCAACTGGAGGGCGCAGCAAAAGCGTGGTGGGAGAGCTACTGTGACTCTCATGCAAATCCTGCTCAGATCACCTGGCTAGAGTTTTGTGAAGCTTTCAAAGAGTACCACATCCCAGAACAAGTCATGGTGCACAAGGCAATGGAGTTCAGGACAATGACCCAAGGTGGTTTGTCTGTAGCTGAGTATGCTCGACACTTTGCTAAGATGTCGAGGTACGCTCCTGAAGACGTCAACACCGAAAAGAAGAAGCAGTTTTGGTTCCAGCGTGGTTTGCACAGAGGTCTGAGGACAGCACTCGCAGCGAGTTCACACATGTCACTCAGAGAGCTGATCGACAGGGCTATCGCAGTAGAGAAGGAGAGAGTGGGTCTAGAAGACACGTGGAGAGAGAAAAAGCGCAAGGCTGAACAACTACACAGCAACCGGTTGAACCAGAGGTCGAGGAGCGGCCAGAACAACATGCTCAGAAGAGGCTTTTAGCAGGGCAACAGTCAGGGAAGCTCAGGGATCAACGGGAACAACAACTACTCAGGGAACCGAAGCAGTTACAACAACAGTTTTGGCAACAGTGGCAGTAGTTACAACAGCTTTGGCAACCGAAACAACTACACTGGACAGGGAAACCCCAACTGGAAGCCAAACAACACGCCCAGAGTTGGCGGAGGGACCTCAGTAGTCTGATTTGCTTGTGGGAAGCCCGGTCACAAGTCCTTTGACTGTCCAGAGAAGAAGAACAAACAGACCGCAGCCAAGGCACCGGCACATGGAGGACAAAACAGGCAGCCAGCTTCAGCGCAGAGGGGACGCCTCAACCACCTGACAGAGGAAGAAGCCGAGGACGCTCTCAACGTTGTGCTCGGTGAGTTTTTAGTAAGTGGCATTCCAGCTTTGATATTGTTTGACTCTGGTGCAACTGGATCTTATATCTCGTCAAAGTTTGTGAAAGAGCAGTCTCCCCCGACAATACCTAAGGCTAGACCTATAGTCACTACTTCTCCCTTAGGAGAGCTTAGGTGCACCTTAGAGTGCCCAGCAGTTAGTCTGATGATAGGTGGGTAGGAGTTCGCATGAGACCTGACAGTCCTGAAGTCAGATAACAGTAGAGCCACGAAGAAGAAGAACAGGGAAGGAGTCCAGAACATGTATTCTGAGACAGTTGGTATACTCTATCGAGAAGAAGACGATCGAAGAAGTGTCTGTTGTGTGTGAGTACCCTGACGTGTTTCCCGAAGAGCTACCAGGACTACCACCTGACCGAGACGTAGAGTTCATAATCGAGCTGCAACCAGGCACAGGGCCCATTGCCAAGAGACCGTACAGAATGTTAGTGGAAGAGCTGGAGGAACTCAAGAAGCAGCTGAAAGAGATGCTAAAAAGCGGGGTGATTCGACCAAGTGCATCCCCATGGGGATCGCCGGTATTGTTTGTGAAGAAGAAAGATGGGTCAATGCGCATGTGCGTAGACTATCGATCCCTGAACGCAGTGACAATCAAGAACAAATACCCGCTACCACGAATTGATGATTTGCTAGATCAATTGAAGAAAGCCAAGTACTTTAGTAAGATTGATCTGAGATCGGGATACCACCAGATGAAGATTAGAGAAGGCGACATCCCCAAGACAGCCTTTGTGACTCGGTACGGGCAGTACGAGTTCACCGTTGTGTCCTTCGGTTTGACCAACGCACCCGCTTACTTCATGAACATGATGAACAAGGTATTCATGGAGGAACTAGACAAGTTCGTGGTGGTGTTCATTGATGACATACTGATCTACTCAGAAACAGCCGAAGAACATGAGGAGCACTTAAGGATTGTGCTAGAGAAGCTGAGGCAGCACCAACTTTACGGGAAGTTCAGCAAGTGTGAGTTTTGGCTGGAGAAAGTAGCCTTTTTGGGCCACGTGCTGACAGCTGAGGGCGTAGCAGTAGACCCAGAAAAGATTGAGGCAGTAGCAGAATGGAAGCAGCCGAAGAGTGTCACGGAAATCCGAAGCTTTCTGGGTTTGGCAGGTTACTACAGAAGGTTCTTGAGAACTTCTCCAAGATTGCCAAGCCAATGACCGAACTACTCAAGAACAACGTCCCGTTTGAGTGGACAGACAAGTGTGAAAGAAGTTTCCAAGAGCTCAAGCACAAACTCACTACAACACCAGTATTGACCCTGCCAGATATTCGCAAGGATTTCGTAGTCTATTGCGATGCTTCGAGACAAGGTTTGGGATGTGTCCTAATGCAAGAAGGCAAGGTTGTTGCTTATGCATCAAGGCAGCTGAGGAAACATGAGGAAAACTACCCCACACATGATTTAGAACTGGCAGCAGTGGTACATGCTTTGAAGATCTTGAGGCACTATCAGATTGGCAACAAGTGCGATATCTACACAGATCACAAGAGTTTGAAGTACTTCTTTACACAGTCCGAGCTGAACATGAGGCAGAGGAGGTGGTTAGAACTGATCAAAGATTACGACTTGGAGATACACTACCATCCTGGCAAAGCAAACGTAGTGGCAGATGCCTTGAGCCGAAAGAGTTAATGCAACAACTTGATGATAGAAGAAAGTCAGCCAGAACTAGCAAAGGCGTTGTACATGCTGAAACTCGAGCTAGTAGAAGAAGGAAAACCCAAGGAAATGAGGGTGAAGTACAACCTAGAAGACCGAATCAAAGAAGCTCAAGGAGAGTGTCCAGAAATCCAAGAAGTAAAAGAGGATATCCAGCGAGGAGTGGCACCTGACTTCCGGGTAGATGAAGCAGGGACAGTATGGCTGAAAGACCGTATTTGTGTACCGCAGGACAAGGAAATCAGGAGAACAATTCTCTCAGAGGCTCACGAGTCCAAGTACTCGATACACCCAGGATGTACCAAGATGTATCAAGATCTGAAGGATAAGTTCTGGTGGAAGAAAATGAGAGAGGACATAGCAGAGTATGTAGCCAAGTGCGACTCTTGTCGAAGAATCAAGGCAAAACATCAAAGGCCAGTAGGACTGCTGAAACCACTGGAAATTCCAATGTGGAAGTGGGAAGATATCAGCATGGACTTCGTGGTTGGCCTACCTCGCACTCAGAAAGGGAATGATGTCGTTTGGGTCATAGTTGATCGGCTGACAAAGGTAGCCCACTTCATACCAGTCAAAGGCACATACCCAGTGAGCAAACTAGCAGAACTATATATAGACAACATTCTCAAGCTGCATGGGGCACCAAGGAGTATTGTGTCAGACAGAGGACCACAATTCACAGCTCAGTTCTGAAAAAGCCTACATCAAGCCATCGGGACAACCTTGGAGTATAGCACAGCTTACCACCCTCAGACAGATGGGCAGACCGAAAGAGTGGACCAGATTCTTGAAGACTTGTTGAGGGCATGTGTTCTGGCTTACAGCACAGACTGGGAGAAGAGTCTATCTTATGCAGAATTTTCCTACAACAACAGCTACCAGGCCATCCTGCAGATGTCCCCCTTTGAAGCACTATATGGCAGAAAATGCAGAACACCTCTAATGTGGTCAGAGGTGGGGGAACGAACGTTCTTTGGTCCTGATATGATAGTGGAGGCAGAAGAAAATGTGGCCAAGATCCGAGAGCACCTGAAGGTAGCTCAGAGCCGACAAAAGAGCTATGCAGATAAAAGGAGACGAGATCTAGAGTTCGAAGTAGGGGACTTCGTCTACCTAAAAGTGTCACCCCTTAGAGGGGAAAGATTCCAAGTGAAAGGGAAGCTAGCACCTCGTTTTGTGGGACTGTATCAAATACTGAAGAGGATAGGAAAGCTAGCCTACATGCTGGACCTACCGGAGGACTTAGCTGGAGTACACCCAGTGTTCCATGTATCCCAGCTGAGAAAGTGTCTAAGAGTACCAGAACATGAGGTCAAGACAGAGGCATTGGACCTACAAGACACCTTGGAGTACCTGGAGTACCTGGAGAGGATACTAGACAGAGCAGTCAAAGAGACCAGAAGCACAGCTATCCCATTTTGCAAAGTGCAGTGGAGCAATCATTTCGAACGGGAGGCTACTTGTGAAAAGGAGTCAGTGCTAAAAGAGAAATACCCCCACTTGTTTAAACCATAGGTAACCACAAATCTCGAGGACGAGATTCTTGTGAGGGGGGGAAACTGAAACAACCCTAAATTTTCCCACAGGATTTGATGAATGCAAAAATGAGGATTTAAAAATTTTTGGTGAATTGTTGTGCATGCAAACCAACATATAAGGTTGCTCTCTACTTGCTCCCTTTGCTCTTAGGCAAATTTAAATTTAATTAAAAATAATTTGAAGTGCTAAGGATCAAATAGTGTGATTGGGAGTTCATTTGGCTTTATTGGATTTTTGCTTGGTTTGAATTCAAATTCTAGATTTGAATTCAAACACTAACTAAGCTAAACTAATTAATTTTCAAGCCCTATCTAACCTTCGCGGGCCGAATCTTCAAACCAAAGTCCAGAAAACCTCCTCGAACTTCTGTTTCTGAGCAGCGAACCAAACCAGCCCAGCCGGCCTTGCGGCCCAGCTGCGGCCCAGCCAACCGCCGCGTCGCAGCCGCGTCCCCCGCTCCTCCTTCTTTCGCTGACGTGCGGGCCCCACCGCACTGTTCTTCTTCCCCACACATCTTTTCCCCTCTGCGCCCGGCGAAAAGCAGAGGAGGCCGCCGGCCAATCCCAGCGCTCGCGCTGTGCGACCCGTCGCGATTGCGACGCGTGGCCCTTGGCGCGGACGCCCACATCCCTCGTCGTCCGTGCCCCGAACCCTAGCAGCCGCCGCCCTATAAAACCCCCGCAGCGCCCGCTCTCCCGGTTCAAGCCGTCGCACCCCGTTGGGGTTTCTTCGCCAGCAAGGAGAGGGAAGAGAGGGGAAAGAGGAAACCAGGAGGGGAGGGAAGAAGGTGAAGCCGCAAGGAAGAGGCGGAGGTGGAGCCAGCCGCTCCGCTGCCGCGCCGACGCCAAGCCAAGAACTCCGCCGCCCGTGGAGCCGTCAAGCGGGAGCCGGAACTGGGACGCCGTCAAGCCGCCGCCGTACCGCGAGTACTTGTCGAGCTCCTGCGATCCTCTTCTTGACCCAAGGTGAGCCGGCACTGCCGCTCCCCTTTCTCCCTCTGTACCGACCGTATTGTCGCCGCACCACCGTCGCTAGCCTCCCCTGGGACCCGGCCTTCGAGCCGTGGCCATCCACTCGTGCAGGACCTCGTCGCGCGGCTGTCGCACCCCGCAAACCGCCGTCGCCTTGAACTACAGCCGAAGCCGATGCGGCCGAGCTGTGCTCGCCGTGCGCGAACGCCGAGGCCGTGTCGCGGCCACGGGCAACCGTGTGCCCGCGCACGCGCACCCAGCCAGGGCCGCGACGTCACGTTCCAGCACTTGCTGGAGTCGCGCGTGCGCGAGCCTTTGCAGCCGAGCCGTTTCCGAGCCACCTACCACCCGCGCGTCGCCGGCCGCCGTGGCGCCATAGCCGCGCCACCGCCGCTCGCGTCGGGGAGCCAAAACCCCAGCCAAGTGCTCCACATCTTCTCGCCGGTCGTGACCGCGACTACCTAGCCGAGCCGAAGCCGCCGATCCCGAGCCTCGCCGGCCTTCTTTTCCGCTGTTCGCCGCAAAACCGCTGCCGCCGGCCGTGCGCTGGAGCACGCCGCGCGCGTCTGCGTCGCGCCATGGCCAGGCCACACCGGAGACCATACCAGCACGCCACACGCACAGCCGCAGAGAATCCCGTGGCGTCCACAACATGATCCCGTGCGCCCGGTGCACCGTGAACCCATGACACGGTCCACCGTGGACCGAGTCCACCAGACCAGCGCATCCGACTCGTTCCCTTGGGCCTAAAGTTAAACCTCAAGTCCGGAATCGCCCCCTGGACTTTCTTGGCCCAGTCACCTTTCGGCCCGTTGCCAGCCCAGCCATCGTTTTCCTTTTTCTTTTTCTTTTAACTTCGCTGACGCTTGGGGCCCACCTGTCATACTCTGGCAGTCACTGACATGCGGGACGCACTGACAGACTTAACCGTGGACCTCGTTGACCGTTGACCAGTCAACGTTGACGTCACCCTAGGCGGACCCCACTGCTGACGTCAGCATGACGTCATGATGACGTCAGCAGGCTGATTATTTGTCTGTTTTTATTTTTCGGAAAATTATTTAATATTTTTAGAAAATGATTTAAACTTCGAAAATTAATAATAAATCAACCGTAGCTCAGAAAAATATGAAACCAGTTTCTATATTTTTCTAAAGTCATGACCTACGCGTTGGTATAGAGTTTGATGTTCCTTGGTTCTTCTTTCATCGCTGTTTCGGTGTTTCTTTTCCAGTAGCCGCGTCTTATTTTATTTTCCGCGACTCTAGGAGCTCCGGAGAACCTGGAGGAGCCGAACTACCCCGACAACTGCTTTGAAGAGGAGGAAGAAGCTTACCCAGGTTCACGCCCGACCAATCTCTGAAATACCTATTAGACATGCAACTGGTATGCTAGCGCTTTACTTTACTCGCATGATAAACCTGCACTGCCTTTGTTATTATCCTGTTCCCTTGCTACCTACTACTCACTATGTGGAATATGCTATGCTTGCATGTGTTGGGATGGTTGTGATCTGATCTTCTTGGCGTGAGTTGTGGGTGGTATGGGAGGTGTAGTGCAGCTAGGCGGTGTAAGCGAGTAATAACAACTCGATCATTTGATCGGAGTGCTTGGGGACTGCACTCGGGCAGTCCCTACGGAGTACCTGTTGCGGGTACATGGTTATTTGGATACTTGGTTACTTGAGGAGTTTGGGCGGCAATACCTGTTATGGGTGCCGATTGCGGACCGTTGCGGCGGATCGCTTATGACGCTGATACTCGCTTTACCGACAATTAAGGACCGAGTCGAGTTCCACCTTTGGACGTGGGAATACCGTGCTCACCATCTACCCAGAATGGGGAGGGTTCCAGCAAGCCTACTCTAGTGCGGCGCCGAGACTGTAGGAGATTCGAGCTTGATATGTGTAAGGGGGACTCGTTGCGGCATACTCTCCCTGATTTACCACAGCCCCCGACTGGCCCGGTGGGAAGGTTTCACACCCCTGGGGCAGATGTTAGATCAGATGTTTCCCGAGCCCAGGGAGACGGGATTGGCGTCGTTACTGTTTAGGGTCTTTACTGTGGGCTGTGTCTCAGGTTGGTTGCGGACTAGCCTTGCAGCCCGGATGGATTCCTGGAGTGCCACCTCTGCAGAGTGTAAACTATACGTATAGCCGTGTCCATGGTTACGGACGACCCGCTTCTAATAAGTTCCGACTAGCATGGGAATCTGCTTTCTTACCTAATCCTTGATTTGGGTTATGAGAGATTGGTCCAGCGTTGCTGATGAGACAAGGTGGGGAGGGAGCTCACCGAGTCGACTAGTGAGCGAAAGGTGTTGGTGGATGATGTTTGCGGGAACCTGCTGTGGCAGGACGAGCCCGATGTGAATGTGAGGTTGAAGGTTGGGTTTGGGAAGTGGATGTGCTTGCGAGGAAAGGAGTTGGTGATGAGATGAATTTGGGCTATTGCTGCTGCTCGCATAGGAAAACCCTGGCTTAAACCTTGATTATTTCTATACCTTAGAATAAGTCACTTTAAAGCTTGCTTCATATTATGGTTGGTGACGTGAACCTGTCCCATTTCCTTGGGGACAGACTTTGGGATCTCAGGTGAAGACCCCGACCACGAGTTCAACCAGGACGGGTGGTACGATTGAAGGGTGCGCGCTATGCTCAAGGTTGCCTGCGGGAAGTGGACCCAGATGATTTAGCTACCGCTTCGTAGCTGTTTCTTATTGTCGATTTAGCCCAGAGGGCTTGTACCAGATCGCTATGTTTTATATATGTCATGTATTGGATCTTTTATCGTTGTATGGATGTGATAATCGACTGAGATGAGTTCTGTACGAGATAGCTGCTATTCTTTGGACTATCTCGAGGGTACAGGGAGTCGGATTCTTGTCGTCGAGAATCCGGTTCGTTTCATATGTACTCCCTCGTTCCAAAAAAGAATGCAACTCTCACATACTGAGGAGTCAAATAATTTCTACTTAAACCAAATTTATACAAAATAGTATTAACATTTATAATACAAAATAAGTATCATTAGATTAATTATAAAATATATTTTCATACTAAATCTATTCGGAGACATAAATGTTAGTAACTTTTTTGTATAAATTTGGTTAAAGTTGAAATTGTTTGACTCTTCGATATGCGAGAGTTGCATTCTTTCTAGGACGGAGGGAGTACATCTTAGTGTTTTCTCTTATAGGTTGACTTTTCTCGATCCCCAATGGAAACAAATAAATAAAAGCAAAAAAATGACAACTTGTGTGCGAAAAATGTTTCTAAAATCTTTTTTCAAAAAATCTTTATCCAAAGTTTAATTTTCTAGGAAAAAATAAATCAGCAAATTATCAAAAAATAAATAAATAAATTTTCCAAAAATGTATTGTTAAAATAAATTTTCCACATAAGTTATTTAGAAAATAATTTGCATCAAGGTTATTTTAATAATATTTCTCAAAATATTTTGAAATAATATTTCTAGAAGAGTATCATAAATATATTTTCTATATGTAAAAAACAAACATTTGTATTTCGCTACTAAGCTCCATTACACTGAGACCTGACTGCATCTTCATCCCTACAATGTGGGTGAAATGCGGCGTAATATGGGCGGCACGTGGCAACTACCAGCAGACATACACCTAGTGCTGCAGGGTGGTGTCCAAGCTGATGTGGTCACGCTCATAAAAAAAGAGCTGATGTGTGGGCACCTTGTCGGTTGCTAGTCAGATGAGGGCTCCGCTAAGAGCTCCCACATGTGAGAGCTGGAGCCTCTCATCGTGCAGCGTTGAGAAGCTCGGTTCGAGGGAGTGTTTATTATTTGGAACTCTCAAAACGTGGGTAGAGAGTAGGATGAGTGGCCTACTAGAGTTGCTCTTAGAACCATAACCCTATGGTTTATGGAAAAAGAACATAGGAGGGGCCATAAATCTTCTAGTGTGTTCAACAGTATCAGAAAGTGAAGAAATCATGAAAAAATTTCGAAAAGACATCTATTGAAAGATGATGTATTACAAACTCCACTTATTTGGCATGAGCATATATAGGATTCAAGACTTTGTGCCACACATTTCATCATACCTTACAAATCATTCAGCAATACCGTATATCCCAAAATAAAACCAGTTTCTCAATCATTCATGCAACCTATATATGAATTAATGAAGAACAAGATGGCTGTTGATGCCGCCGGTGTTGGTGGAGGATTTCGGGACGCAGCAGCAAGAGGTAACCCCACCATCGACCTTGCATACTCCGACACCATCGAAACCAAGGACGGCGCACGTCGCTCCGCATGTGTCTTCCTTGCAGTTTTTAGATTCAGAGCAACGCTCCGCTTCAAGCAGGAAGCTGCGCCTGCCCGCTGGCACCGCTGCAGCGACGAGAGCCATCAGAGACAGGACAACAAGGAAAGCAAGAGTCTTGTTGGAGCACGCCATGAGGCTAGCTAGAGGGTAAGCTAAGCTTTCTTTGGTATGCAGAGATCAGTGCTTGGGTTTCTTGATGCTCCTTTGTGTTTTGGGTGTGTGGTTATATAGACTCGATCTATAAACAAATCAATTTTGAGGAAACAATTCGTACCGTTTTTCTTAACAAATTCAATCCCTGAATACAATCCTGCTATTTTATTTGTTTCCCATTCTGCTATAGTGCTATTGTTTATCACGTGATATATTTCATCCCTGAATCCAAAATGGTAAAGGTATATACTGAAATCACGTTTTGTAATACTCACATTTTTTGTGAGAAGTATGCATGCATTTATTCGTTGGCTACAAACATACGGAGTATCGTATCAAATTTGATCCTCAGTAATATTTTACTGAGATAGTATGCATTTAGTGGCTACTAAAATATTTTAGGTGTATTTACTGGCAGCTAATACAACATATCAAATTTGATCCTCACGAATATTTTACTGATTGGTACGCATTTAGTGGCTGCTAATGTCTTTAGGTGTATTTATTTACTGGCTGCTAATAATACACCATATCAAAATTCAATCCTCGCAAATATTTTAATGATACACCATATCAGATCGGCTGGACATATCAGCTAAAGATTTTTCTTTTGGACTTAACGGATCAGCTAGACATTGTAAAAAGATAAAATTCCCTATTTGACACTGAAAAAATGACCCGTTCCTTTCTTGGCCCTCGAAAACTTTTCGTTCCCTATTTGACACCGAGAAAATTTTTCATTCCCTAAATGACACTGCCATCAGTTTTGGGTGTTAACAGTGACATGAAAAGACGATTTTGGGCCAAGGAAGAAACATGTCATTTTTTCAGTGTCAAATAGAGAATTTTCTCTTGTAAAAAGGGTCACATATCGATTGCAAAAGCTATGTTTATTGTGTTTTTTTACGAATTACAGTGTGATGCAACTTGCCATGGTTGACACGGCTCCTCATGTTCGTGAACTGCATGGCGCGGCAACCATGGTTGACACAGGTCCTCACATTTGCGAGAGACCCATCGCAACAACTCCGTTACATTTTATTCTGATAGTACAGGGACAGAGAAGAGAAGAGATAGTGGTCGACTACCAGCCTTAGGTGTTTCTAATGGTCTAACTTACAGCTAGTTGAATCATTTTTCACTCCGTGCAAAAAAAACAAGAGATTAGCATGGAGCTAAGAGATAGTGGTCAATTTCTTCTGTTTTCTTCTTTGGGCTGGTTGGCCTTCTATTATCTTATTAGGCGTATACCTTCTTATTATTATTATTATTATTATAGGCCTGCTCGGCTTTCTTGGTCTAACCTTTCTTTCTCTAGGGGCGGCCCACTTTTGTTGGATTTTTTTTTCTTTTGGTTGGATGCTTATGCTTGGATGTCCCGAAGAATTCACGTCATCATGTATGGTAGAACGGTCCGGTGGAACGCTACCCACCAGGGTTCAAATCCTAGTGCTCGCATCTTTCCTGGGATTTTCGTTTTCCCAAGGATTTTCTGGCGCTATGCGTTAAGTGGTAAGTGGCGTTCCCGTCGACAACGAGGTGCCAATGGTGACTTCGGGAATATCCAGATCTGCCGGATGCTCAGTCCTTCGGAGGTGCTCCAGATCTCCAGTAATCTGTTGATCTATGACGTTTAGTTTTCGTCATAGATCACTGAAAAAACGTCATAAAACTTCTCAAATTTTGTCATGTATTGAGCGTCACGGTTGGACCTCGTGACGTTTTTAACGAAAACGTCACAGATTGACTCAATCCATGACGCTTCGATATTGTCATAAACCAGGTTCAAGCCCATGGAACCCAGCCCGAGCCCATTACTAGTGACGAAAATAAACGTCACGGATTCATTTGCCACGTCACAACTAGCTGACATGGATGATGACGTGGCTATGACATGGCTACTGACATGATGATGAGGTGGATGACATGGCCGCTGACATGGCAACGACGCAGCAGCTGACATGGCAACAACGCGGCAGCTGACATGGCAACAACGCAGCAGCTGACATGGCAACAACGTGGCAGCTAACGTTGCGATGACGTGGCAATGACATGGCAATATCGTGTTAGGGCCTAATTCAAACTGGGCCTACTGAAATGGGCCAAATTTAGCCCATTTTTTTACCAGCAAGTATTATAATTCATCCATACACAGCCCATATAAATATCAGCACATAAATTAGCACAGCCCAGAAATTACAACAATCAATTCAGACCCAAACATATATCACCTGAACAATCTTTTCTAACCCAATGCAAATTTTTGTTTAAATCTCAGTCAAATCAAGTTTGACTTCGGTCAACTCCCTTCTAGAAATTGATATGACAACATACTTTCTTCATCATACTTGGATAGATCCTTATGTTCACCATACCATTACAAAATATGAAGTTAGATGGCCAATTGTTATAGAAAAATATGGTTTATCAATTATCTTTCGGTGCAAAAAACAAGAAATATAAAAATAAGACGAAATTGAAAACAAGTATGGAAACAAAAGATATGATATGAAGGATCGTGATTTTAGAAAATTTTAGAAAAAAAAATCATCGAATTTGGAGTTTGTATGATGAAAAAAAATACTAATTACAAATTTTAGTTATAGATTAAAAAGAAAAAAGATGGTGAGGGGAGCAGCTAGGGCCGCCACGTGGCCCAACGTCCAGATGTGGATCGGTGGTGAAGCAGTCAACTGACTGGGTGTTGTCACGTGGTCACGATATGTCAAATTGTATATATTAAGTGGCATCTTTTTATTACCACAATCGAAGTAGTAGCTCAACTGGTATGGCTTGAGCTATTCTAACGCGAGGTCATGGGTTCGATCCCTGACCTCAGCGGTGCCTTTTTAGCCAATTTAACTGGCGCGCGGGGCGCGGCGGGCAGCAACCCGGCTCAGGTGACGGCGCGGCGTGCAGGCCGGGCGCGCGGGAGGCCCAAGTGTCTGGCAAGCCGGTCGCCCGGGAGGCCCAGGTCGCTGGCGCGGGCGGGCCGTTGTTGCCACGCTGGAGGCCCAGCTGACTTGGCGGCAGTGGTCCAGATGACATGGCTGTGCTATAAAAATTGACGTGGCAGCAAAAGAACAATATAAAAAAATATAAAACGAGATTTAGATACAAAAAGATTTGACGGTGTATTGGTAAGTCTTGCACATGTGGAGCTTGAGGTATCTTGTTCAAGACCTATAAAGAGCATTTTTTTGGCCTTTTGCGCCATATATTTTGCTGATTTAATTTTACAATATACATAAAATAAAAATATGCATAAAATTGTATTTTGACTGTTATGTTCCATTGTAGCCCATGTTTCAGACATAGACAAAGAATTAAATTGTTTGCTAGTGATAATTCAACCTTTTCATTTTTTTGTCCTAATATATAGAATTTTCGGGGGCATATTTGATAAGCAAGGCCATAAGGATTATAGTGATTCTTAATTTATTGATCGTGACGATTTGCTAAAACGTCATTGTGTTATGGGCCAGATTGTGACGAAAATGATAAAACGTCACTATGTTTTGGGCCTAATACCCATTACTGTGAATCTATGACGAAAACTAGAGAATCGTCACAGGTGATACACCACTATGACGTTTTTTTAAAATGTCATAAGAAAAACGTCATAGATCAACACATTTCTTGTAGTGCGGTTAGCGTATGTGTATTCATAGGGGTGAGTGTGCGTGCGTGTGTGAGCGTCTGCGTTGTACTGTGTAATTCTCAAAAAAAAATATGCAAATGGAAACAGTCCTTTAAGAGTCCCTCAACTACTGCCTAAGTTTAACTCACATCCCTTATGTCTGAAACCGGATGTTCGAGGTCCCTTAACTCTGAAAACCGGTTGTTTTTCATCCTCAGCGGTTTTGAGGGTGGTTTTGGAGGGAAATTGGACTTTTGTTGATACTTCATGGTTAGAAAATAGTGTTTTTGGAAAAAAATTCTTAGAAAAATTATAAAAAGATTCTAATTTTTTAGACCAAAAAAATATGAAAGTATTTAATTTTTTTCTAAAATCATGTTTTTCTTTTGATGCCTAGTTTGGAATTTGGACCCATGCTAATTTCTAGGTAGAGTGAATTTCACTGCAGATCCATAAACTTTTTTCAAGATCTCATCTACGTCTGCAAATTAAAAAAATGGACCTATAAAACGTGCTCGAAAATGTCACATCGAACACTATAGCGCCCTGTAGCACTTTTCGTTTGTTTGTGGTAATTATTGTCCTACCATGCCCTAACTAGGCTCAAAAGATTCGTCTCGTCGTGTACATCAAACTATGCAATTAGTTTTTTTATTTACATATATTTAATGCTACATGCATACGTTATTTGCTATATTTAATGTTTAGATGTGACGTTGATGTGATAGAAAGTTTGGGAAGTTCGCTTCTTTGGTACCCAGAAAGCGGGGGAACCTACGTGGCTTCCGTGCACTTTTTAAGCTTGGTAGCTTAGAGCCCACCGAAGGCCACAACCACACGCGGGAGGAACAACGAGCGAACGGCCCAAGCAACAGATGCGCGCGGGACTTTTTCTGTTACTGTGTCGTTGCCACGCTTTGACTTTTTTGAACGGACTTTTTTCTCACGCTTTGACTTTTTTGAACGTACTCAATTATCACTACTAAGTATGTAGTTATAGGAGGTACGATGTTGTAGTCGACATTTCAAAAATAACAGTTCAACATTCCAATTATATCATTTCAACATTTTTCACATAAAAGCTAAACTAACATGTTCAGAGTGTTAAACTAATACAGTCAACATTTTCATATACTAGGTTCAACATTTTTCTCAAACTTAATTCAACAATTCGTATAAACTAGATCAACATTTTGTGTGAAAATGTTGAAGCAGTAAGTCTAAGATGTTGAGATAGTTATTTAAAATGTTGAAATAGCATATTGAAAGTGTTGATTCTAAAAGATACACATATAAAATAAAAATATACTCATATTGGATCTTATTCTGTCGCATTAATTGTAAATAACATGATAGTTCAAACGGATTCGAAAAATGTTTAACGGTTTAGGAGAAAATCGCATTTAAAGGTTGAAATTCAAATAGATTCCCGACTGTCCGTCCCTCCGTTGCTGACGTCGGACGCCTTCCGGTCTCACCCGCCCGCTGCGAACTCATCTCGGATCCGAATAAACGTGTGATCCCCACCGTTGCACGGATCTCAAACAGTGGAAGCTACCTTGGCAAAAATACTTCCGAAAGCCACATAGGTTTCCTGCCCAGAAAGCCGAGGCAAGCGGAGGGCCACATGATATGCATGTCCCAAGCCTCGTCGGGATTCCAAACCACCACCAAACGGGGGCTCCTATACAGCTTCCGCAAGCTCGATAAGCTATATAGCGCACGGCCCATCATGGCCCATCTTTCTAGTAGCATATGATCCACCAACCGATCCATCGTTTTTTCAGCATACCAGCAGCATATATTAGCGAGTCAGCGGTGCATAATAGAGAAAGCAACCATAACGTTTGTTGCGGCCCCATCATCAGCGGAGATGGAGAATTAATCAGTTAGTATATTTTATTTTTATGTTTCTTATATTTTTATTCCTTTTCTACTATAATCCTGCAATAACATATTCAACATCATTATTAAACAGATTCAACAGTTTGATAAAATAAATTCAACATTTTAAAGAAATGTTGAGATAGTGTATTACAAATGTTGGATTACTACAATAAAATGTTGAAATGCAAAAGTTTAAATTTATAATAACATATTTGATCTCATTTGGTTGCATTAATTCAAACAAATATCATGGTTAAATCGAATCTTAAATTGGATGTATAGTTTAAGAGAAAGGATCGATTAAAGTTTACATTTGGTTTAGTTTCCTTCCGTCCGTCTTCCATTGGTACCAAAACATGTGTCGGTGGATTCCTATTGGCAGCCGTATCTCCCACGCGTTGATGCATGATGGCTTCTCACTTCCGGCACGCGTCTTCTCCGCCGTCCAGATGTTGGCGCACAAATCTTATACAATGGAAGCTAGCTACCACAAAAAATTCCGGAAACCATATAGGATCCCCGCCACCAAACTATCCCTTGATGTGGGCCTAAAACAGGTCCACTCGTTGACTGTGGGCCTGAAAGAGGTCCACACATCCCTTGACGTGGGCCTAATAGCGCTGCGTTTGGGCTTGTGCCATCCGGACTCACGCACGCGGAGGCTGGTGCCGCCCAAAGCTGCTCCTCCCCTCCTGGTAGTAGAGCCGTTGAGCCGATTCTCAAAAAAAAAAAAAAAGTAGAGCCGTTGAGCCTCTCCAAACGCATGAAGTGTTTGTTTCTCATCTCATCAGAGGGAGTGAAATAGAAAAGAGGAGAGCATTTGTCGTCGTCATCATCGGTCTATAAAACAAATAATGAACAAACGTACTAGTTACTGTTCACTGACAAGCTGACCCGTTGAAACACACTCTCGTGGAGCCTTGCGCCCACAGGAACAGGACAAGTCCGTCGGCGGCAGCGTTCACGACGAAAGCAAACGAATGGCACGCGCGCAACGGCAGCCGGCCGCGTCAGCGTCCGCGCGCGCGCCCGCCGGGTGCGCGTCTCACCACCTCCGCTCGTCGGCACACCGGTTACGCCACCCACGGGTGGGGACCGCATGGATGATCCATGGTCCACTCCTACCTGATTGATCCATGATCCTGCGTTCGTCAGGCGAGCGAGCGAAATAAGCACGAGGTAATCGACACGGAGCAACGCGGCAAACCGAGCTGGGACTCGTCGCGAGAATCTCAGCTCAGGGGCGCTGTTAATTAGCATGGCGCAGGCGGACTCGATTCGGCTCGATCTCGCCGGGGCACGGGCGGTTCACCAAACGGTGGTCCACGCCGGCCAGGCAGCAACGCCCCCACCGCCACCGAGCAGGGACGGGCACGGCGCCCGCTCCCAACCGCCACTATTCTGATGCCAACCATCCTGTGGACGGACGGTGGAGCGGGGAAGAAGATAAGAGGAGGGACGGCGATAGAGTTCCCAGTTCAGCCAGCCATCGTCTACGGGCTGGGCTCGCTGGCTGTCGGCGTCAATCAAGCGGCGGCGGGTCCCGCAGGGCGGGCAGCCTGGACGCCAAAACCGCTGGCGGGTGGCGGCCTTATCTTCCGGCCGGACGCGGATACCTTGCTTCGCTTCCTGGCCTTCCCTTCCATTCCATTCCCCTTTTCTAGGACCAGAAGAAAGGAAAAATCGAAAAAATGGAGACGTGCGAGGGTGATTTAGATGGATGGCGAGCGGTTGGCTGGCTCTTGGAGGAGCCGAAGAAGCTTCACCCCCGCCTCCGAGACTTGAAAAAATCGCGAGGCGATGTCAACTCTCAGCTTCTCCTCTCCCACCGATCCATCCGTTTCATTCATTGCTGACGACGATGGGCGCCAGCCAGCCAGCGAAGATTATCCCCGCCCACCGTTGCGCGTCTCTTGTTCAACGCCGGCGGCGATTGAGCAACTAACACGAGATCTCAGATCTGCTTCCGCGATTGCATCAGATCTAGAGAAGATGGAATGGTAGTCGCCGCCAGATTGCAATAGGAAGAAGAAGCAGCACCAGTATGTATGTACAATAGCTGTTATTACTTACTCGGCTAGCAAAGCATAATACGGCAACAGGACAAGAACCCAGCAAGAAAACAGTCTGTGTCCTTCACCTCGGGACAAAAACACCACACTACTCATCATCATCGTCTCCCTCTAATCACTCACCACCAGCAACAAAGGAGGAATCATTTTTTCTTCTTTTGAACAACACCAATGGCCGGCTCCATGGATCTGGCGTCAATCGGCTCTCCTTCCTTCGACGGCACGGCACGGGGCGTACTAGTAGCACCAAGCAAGCAGATCCATGGCGGACAAGCAAGCAGATCTCAGATCCAGCAATGGCGACGGACGGACATACGTACTAGTAGTAGTAGCCTTGATTCGATTCTTGGTCGGTCGGCGTTGGATGGATGGATCCAGATCTTGGTCTTCAGATGCGGACGGACGCGACGGAGAAGACGAACCCGGCGAACTCGGGCGGCGGGCGCACCACGGTCCAGCTCTTGGCCTTGACGTCGAACACCCACAGCGCGTGCCTCCCGCCGCCGCCCTCGCCGTCGAGCGCGCCGGTCACCACCACCTTCTCCCCTCCGCCCACGCACACGGCCCGCGCCGTCCCCGCCTTGAGCCCCGGCGGGTACGGCCCGACCTCGCGCCACCCGCGCCGCATCCCGATCCACTCCATCACCGCGTTCCCCTCGATGCACCACACCTGCCCGCGCACCACCACGTGCGCCGCCGTCGGCGGCGCCCGCACGCGCTCCAGCCGCCGCCACGCCCGCGCCGCCGGGTCGAACCACTCGGCGTCGCGCTCGAACCCGCCCTGCCGCGCCGTGCGGTACCCGCTCACGGCCAGGAACCGGTCCCCCGCCACCGTCGCCATGCCGTCGCACTCGTCCCGCTCCTCCGACATGTCCGGCAGCGGGTCCCACGCGTCGGCGCCGGCGTCGTAGGCCTCGGCCGTCTTGAGCGCGTTCTTGTGCTTGTCGTGGCCCCCCGCCACGTAGATCTTGCCGCCGGCCTCGGCGCACGCGAAGAAGCTCCGCGCCGACCGCATCGGCGCGCCGCGCCGCCACTCGCCGGTGGAGGCGTCCAGGACGTGCACGTCGGCGAC
The DNA here is from genome assembly GCA_033239725.1 of Echinochloa phyllopogon. Lineage (NCBI taxonomy): Eukaryota > Viridiplantae > Streptophyta > Magnoliopsida > Poales > Poaceae > Echinochloa > Echinochloa phyllopogon. Next base: position 9,926,444 of record BTCW01000008.1, on the reverse strand, counting down.
GGGCTCGAAGGTGCGCGGGTCCCACCCGCCCAGCACGGCCACGCGGGTGCCCACGGCGGCGCACTGCGCGAACACCGGCACCACGGGCGGCGCGCCGGGCTCGCGCCGCCACTCGCCCGTGGTCACGTTGTACACCGCGACGCCGTAGGCCGGGGTGTTGGCCGGCGCGTCGTCCTTGGCGTCGTCGGCGGCGGCGGACGGGTTGCCGAACTGGAGCATGTAGACGAGGTCCTCGTTGGCGCCGGCGGCGGCGCGGGCCATGGCGAACGACGGCGCGGCGGCGGCGCTGCGCCAGCCGCGGCAGACGCGGCGGAGCGAGCGGTGGGACGCGTGCGGGACGCGCGCGAGGCAGTCGACGGCGACGTCGTCGGGGATGCCGGGGATCAGGTCGACGTGCTCCTGCCCACGGCCTCCTCTTGGGCTCCGCATCTCTCTCTCGATTCCTTTCTTGCTTGCGAGCGGAGCAAACCAAATCTTATCTTCTCTCTCTCTTTCTCCTCTGGAGACTGAATGGGATGAGCTCTCACGCACCGGGGGGGAGGGGATTTATAGACGGGTGGCCGCGCGACGTGGCGGGTCGTGATTGGACCGAACGGCACAGCTAAGCGGATATAAAAATCAGCGAGCTGATGGAGCTGGTTTATTTATTTATTTATTTATTTTTATATATGCTGGGACAAAAGCTTTGGCAAAACTGGTTGCTTTCTGCCGGTTTCTGATGCTGTTATGGCTGCTGATCATGGACAAGTTTGCATCTTTATTAGTCTCAGATAATTGCGAAAGCACAAAAAGAAAGCTTCCATCCAAAAGATGATGTGGACTGGAATGATTCTTTTTTTTACATGTGTCTAGAAGGATGAATGAGTTGTGATGGTGCACAGTGTGCAGATGAGCACAAGGTGGTGATTAAAAGTGGGAGAGCTGTAAAACTCGATATGTGTTTTGCCTTGCCTTGCGATTAGAAGAGACAAATAGATGAAAGCGAGCTTGCCGGGCAAATCAAAGGCCAGTGACGGTGACCTGTATAACAGCAAGTGGCCTTTTGGGGCGTAGAAAGAAACCATGGGTGGCGTACCATTGGTTAGCAGCAGGAAAGGAGGACTATTTTTTTTGCTGTACCGTGATCTCATCCGGCTGAACAGTCACCCGTTACAGCCACTGGATGGGAGAACAGGAGAGAGTGATTGCTTATATAGTAGTATACAAGAATTATCTCTGTCTTGTGAATTATTGAGAGGGCCATGGAGACCTTTCCTCCTCTCCATTTTTCCACCTTGGAGAATTATCCTTGTCTTCTGGAGTCTTTGTACATTTTTTTTGATAATGGTGGATTCTGGTACATGGATGTTGTTGATAGTATCAAGCAATGTCGTTATTTTAACGGACATCATCTCGTCCGTGAAGGAGCCTTGCGGCAAGCTGGGAAAAGGTGCATGGTAATTGACCGTAAATGAAATGCGTTGGCAGTTTTAATTTTTCGAATAGAACTCATATAGCTTGTCGAGTAAAGTGTACGGTCGGTCCCTAAACTATCGCGGGTGTGTCATTCCGGTCCATAAACTCTCAAATTGACCGTTTAGGTTCTCAAACTTGTTTGGTTGTGTCATTTCGATCTCTAAACTTGCAAATCATCCGTTCAAGTTCTCAAACTTGTTCGGTTGTAACACATCGGTCCTCAAACTTTATTTTGAGTCTCATCTGGGCCAATAGGGTGATCTAAAAACTTTATATCAATAATTCATACTTTTTTCATACAAACTCGAATGAAGATAAATTTTATATCGAAATTATAGTCCTCAATTATTTTTTGATATCAAGTTTTTAGATCGCTCTGTGTTGGCCCAGATGAGATTCAAAACCAAGTTTAAGGACCGATGTGATACAACCGAACAAGTTTGAGAACCTGAACGGATGATTTGCAAGTTTAGGGACCGAAATGACACAGCCGAACAAGTTTAAGGACCTAAACGGTCAATTTGAGAGTTTAGGGACCGGGATGACCCACCCGCGATAGTTTAGGGACCGGGCATATATTTCTCTAGCTTGTCAGTGAAAGACAAAGTGCGGAGATTGGGGGATCACTTCCGTTGCATGGTCGTAGCTTCATGGCAACTGAAAAGGGAGCTAAAACCATGGTTCGTGGCAGTTGCTTCTGGAGCTGTTGTACTTGCCGGCCACATGGAGCAACCAATGTCCAATTATATTGGCAGGTACAGCGTACAGAACGAGAGCAAATTCGTACAGCAAGATGAAACGAAAGGATACGTACATTAGCGGCCGATGACATGAACGGGGCCGGACTCAGTGCATGTACGTTTTGTACCGTGACTATTGCATATTCAGATGCTCTTCCCGTCCATTCGATGTGTCGGCTCTGTGAAAAAGTTTGCTTCTCTAGTCCCAGAAATTGTAAAAGAGAAGCTTACATTTCAGATATTTTTTCTTTAGAAAATTAATGGAATAGTCTTTGGCATCTGCAACCGCACACAGGCATATATTACATCGCAGAGATGCATGGGATTTAATTGATGATGACGGCCCGAGATAGATGATCTTTTTTCTTCAAGCCTGTCTGGAAGACTACTGAGGTGTGCCTGTGCCAGTGATGTATACTGGTCTGCAGATAGATGACCGAGCACAAGTTGGCAGACGGGGCGGTGGAGGGAGCTAGCTATAAACCTCGACGTTTGCCCGTTTTCAGAGCAAGTTGATCGACGCAAGCTGCACGCCGACCTGCAAGTGGCGTTTGCTGCGAACGAAAACCGTGGGTGTTGCCCATCAATCAATTTGTCTTCGGCCGACCCCTTCTTTTTTTTTTGACAAATTTGTCACGATGACATGAACGACTTTGCTTTTTTTTTTCTTTTGGTCGCCGGGACGCGATCTCATCCGCGTGCGGCGTGCGTGGTTTAATTGCTGCTGGATTGATTTCTTATCGGATGTTGTCAGCTGTGATGGATCGGAGCCCCCCGTTTTGTGAAAGGTTGCTTATTGGCTGTGTTTAGTTCCAAAAAATAGATGAAAAAGTTTGGTGAAAATGTCACATCCGACACTGTAGCTAGCACTTTTCGTTTGTTTGTGGTAAACATTGTCCTATCATGACCTAAGTAGGCTCAAAAAATTCGTCTCGTCGTATACATTAAAACCATGTAATTAGTTTTTTTATTTACCCACGTTTAGTGTTCCATGCACAAGGAGAGAGATTTGATGTGATAGGTAAATAGTGAAGTTTGCAAAGAGAATTTTAGGAAGTTTGGTGATGTGATTGGAAACTAAACACAGCCATTAGCAATTCTGGAAGAAATGGAACTGGTCCATGTGCCGGCAGGCTTGAGGCGCAAGCTCGTACAAGATTCGGCCGCGAAGGGAGCGAGCAGTTGACCCGGCCTGAAGTCCTGAACCAAGCAGCGGCGTCGTGTTTCTCGTGCACACGCAGCGCGTAGTTAAGAGCGGCAGCACGAATCAATATAATTCATCCGGCGACGGATTGGATAGATGGATGGATGGATGGTCTCATACTCTCATCCCATGCATCACGCACGCGATTAACAGGCCGGTGGTGCAAGAAACTAGTATTTGTATGGTCACGAGCAAGCTAGTAGTACCCGATCTGCTTATATTGATTGGCCCCCAAGGCACGGCAAGGCAATTAATTAAGGTACGTGTGGTTCGTCGGCATCTGCATCAGTGAACTGAGGCTTATCCTGAAAGGTGAAGCTGATCGAAGGCCCGTGACAGGTCAGCGTCTATATCACGGCGATCATCGTTATCCACTCCTCGATCCGTAGTGCAGTGTGCAGGCACGGGCCCGGCGCGCGGGAGTGGGGGTAGGGATGACAGCGCATGTGGCCGGCCGGGGAGTGAGAAATCGAGAGAGCGAGCAGGCGGAGCGGACGACCAGATATCCGTAGATCGAGTTATCCTCAGCCAAAACAAAAGGAAAAGAAAAGGTGACTCTGCGCACGTACCGCACAGGTACGTCCAGATACATGGGGCGGGGCGAGCCAGTTCACTTCAGTTGTCAGTTCATCGTACGCACGGGGTGCAATGCAAACACGAAAAGCAGAGCGCGGAAGCTTAAGCCTACAATCGGAACCAGCACAAGCCAAAGCCGCTGATCCACGCCATCAACGTCGGCACGTACGGCCCGTGCTTAATAAATTAAAACTAGTAGTACAGACAGTTGATGATTCATTAAAAATACGGCTTCTGGTTGTAACTAATAAGCTGGCGACCTAGATCCGCACACACGCACCTGGCTGGCAGCTCAAATAAATCGTCGTCTGCTGTTTTTTTCGAGGCAGGCTTACGCGGACCTGAACTTTTGATTAATAGGATAAAGTTTTACATCCCAGGATTTGTGAAATAAAGGGAGGAGAGAAATAATAAAGAGCACAAAACTACTCTATTACAAACAGAAACGCCTCAATCTGTGCACACCACCCCTGAATAAGAAGCTTGAGCGTCGGGTCGCGAACACGATGAATCCAAAGGTTGCATCGCGTCGGGTCGTCTGCTTGTCATCTGGAGTAGTAGTTGATTAGCTGGTAGTTGCATGCATGCCTTCCATCGTCACGGTAAACATAATACTGCCACTGACTCTACCAGTACACAGTACGCAAGCTTTGATCTTGCAGAAAAAGGGCAGCCGGGCTTCTAGAAGCACGCAGCTAGTAGCATGCCGCAGATCATATCGTGCGTGCTGGCTGATACCGACAGAGCAGCTGTCGCTCGCCCGGGCTCTGTACGTCGGTGATTTCGATCGTGAGGGTGCAATCCAGATCCTTGTCATAGATAATATAGTATACTACTAGTACGTACCGAATTCGAATTGCTGAATCAGATTGACCATGCGAGCATGAACAGTGCGCCCTAGTACAACCACTCCTCCGATTGAGCAGGATGGAGCTGCGACGATCGATTTGCTCGAGTACTCCCTCAGTCCATAATACAGGGTGCTGAAGCGTTTAAATTTTGTACCAAAATACATAATATATGGTTTTGAAGGGTTCAAATTTTATACCAAAATATAGGGTCCTGGAGGGATAGGACAAAACTAAATGAGGTTGGTGGGTGGGTGAAGAGTTGGTGGGTAGTATAAAATGATAGATATAGATGTCATTTTCTCTCACTGTCATTTCCTGAGTTCGAATCCTTCGGTACCTTGTATTCTCGAATGGAGAGAGTACATAGTATCCATGTGTGGCCCACATGGCACGTGGGGTAGGTCGTGGGCAGGTTCAGGCGCACGTGGATCGGTCGGAAGGATGTATGAGATGTTTAGTTACCAAATTTGGCGTATCAAGTTTGAGAGTTTGGGGTCCCTTCGTAATCATTCCGTCATTATAGCATAAATTTTGTTTGTACGTGTGAAAAATTATCCAAAAATTGATTAATTAGGCTCACAATGTTCGTCTCGCAGAGTACAACAAAACTGTGCAATTAGTTTTTGATTTCATCTACATTTAGTACTCCATGCATGCATGTTATGACATTTTGATGTTTTTTATAGTGAATTTGGGAGTTGCGTTTTGAAACTAAACAGGACCGTAGACGAAGGTGGTTCTAGTGGAATGCCGGATATACTGCAGCGGCACGCTTTGCCGCCTGGCGGGCGTTTTGGATGACGAATGAAAACAAGAGGCCGGCGGGGGAGTTTTTCCATGTTGCTTCTCCCTCGGGTCGGAAGCAGAAACAACCAGCTCTGATAGAGCGATCCATGCCATCGACAACCAACGTCGTCGCAACCCGTACTAGCTCGAAACTAAAATAATCATCAACACTAGCGGGTACTACACTTCGTAATCACCAACCAACAGTCTTTTTCTCCCAGCAAAAACCAGCACCAGCCACCAACCACCAACCAGCCAGCAGCGTTTTTCTCTCAGCAAAAATCAGCACCAGCCACCAGCCAACCGAACAGGGCTAGCTGTAACTAAAGCTGGCGACGTGATTGATTCTTTAAAAAAAGGGCTTCTGGTTGTAACTAAAGCTGGCGACGTGACCTAGATACACGCACACGCACCTAGCACAAATCGATCGATCTGCTGGCTTCTAGTTAGCTAGTGGTTGCATTAGCAGTCGTCGTCACAAGGAAAGCACGCAAGCTTTATTTGCAGAAAGGGTAGCCGGGGGCTGCTTCTAGAAGCTAGCACAGCCTGCGGCGGAACGGAGCGAACGGGAACGGAAGAAAGGGACGCTACAGTAGTAATTTTTAGGCCTTATACATTAGATTGCAGCGGCCGGGACACTTTCATTCACTTAATGAAAACTTCCCTTTACCTCTTAAAAAACAGCACTGCCATGTGGGGGCGCGACTACGAAACTTTTTCTCCGTGAGGTGGGCAGCTCGTGCGTGTCGCCCTGTGCCCTGTCGGTGATCTCGATCACGAGGTGCACATCGGCGAGATTCTTTCTCGATCGAAGCTGCTCCCTTCGCCGGAAGCATTTTTCGATTTTTGTGTATCACGTTTGACCATCCGTTTTATTCAAAAATTTTGTGAATATATTATTTCTTTTGCTATGATTTGTTTTGTCATTAGATATATTTCAAGTGTGACTTATTTGTTCTATATTTTTAATTTTTTTTAATAAGACGGATGGTCAAACGTGATGTCTGAAAGTCAACAAATGCTTATATTGTGGGACAGAGGTATATATATGTTGGATTAATTGGGCCATTGGCCCATTTTGTCTCAATTAATCAAAAGAAATTAAAGGTCCACTAATAAATGCTAGGGGTCTATATCCCGGATTGAGAGTCAACGAGAATCCTAACTAACTTAAAAGATGGACCAAATATGGACCGCTTGTGAAGTTGGTAAAAGGAGAAGGGCATGCCACACGCGCGCGCGCTCGCTCGCATCGCCAAGCCGTGGCCGTGGCCGACCCGAGCCGAGCCGCTCCGTGTGTGCGGGGGTGAACGTTTTTGCTGTTAATGACATTGAAGCCAGAGAGAGTAACTGATGACCGTTACTGTCATGAATCCTGTAACTGACGCTTAAATGGCATTATGGCTGGACAATAGCGTCCAGGTTCATCCTCCCTCTTCTGCGCCAGGAATACCACTCTCTTCTCCCTGTTGTTTGCTGCTCTCTCGCATCCCCAACGCAACCTTTGCACGCACTCTGCTTGCGTGAGCAGTTGCCTCCGAACCTCGTCTGCCTAGCGATCCTGCTCGGGATAGGCGGGCGATAAGGTTTTTGGGGAGCGTACTCGTACGCGCCTGCTCGCTGCTGTGAACGACTACCTCGTCTACTTCCCGGTGGCATCTTCGTCAGCACGAACGACTACGTCCCGACGTCCATCTCCCTCAAGCGAACGACTACTTCCTGGTGGCCTGGTCGTTCGAGGGACTGCACTGCACCAACTCGTCACTGCACCGAATCAGATCGACTACTTCAAGTAGGCTAGTCACAATGACTAGTAACGGCGATTCTGGTTCCTCCGGTTCCGGTTCCGTCCCTGGGTATAAACTAAATCCTCTCTGGTTTTGCTTACTGTTTTTGTTTTATTTGAGATTTAACTTGAACACAAGCACATGCTTTGCTCCCACTGGATCACTCATATTTGTCATGAATTTGTTGATAATTTCTGGAATTAAAATATACCAAAATTTGCCTAGATTTCTAACAATCCAAAAACCTTATATTGTTGATAGGCTTTCAGTAACTAGTTTTGCTGCATCAATCAAACCAAATGTTTTCGATGGCACAAATTACAAGCGTTGGAAGCAGAGGGTTACGTTGTGGTTAACAATGATGAACATCATGTATGTCACGTAGGGGAAGCCCGAACAGTTCTCTCCAGAGGAGGAGAGGGCTTTCGAGGCAGCCGATAACCTGTTTCGTGGTGCCATCTTGAGTGTTCTCGCTGAAAGCCTTGTGGACACGTACCTTTTGCTGCCAACTGGCAAAGAAATTTGGGATGCGCTTGAGGCTAAGTTTGGGGTCTCTGATGCTGGTGGTGAGCTGTATGTCATGGAACAGCTCTATGACTACAAAATGGTTGAAGACCGTTCTGTGGTAGAGCAGGCCCATGAGATTCAGGCGCTAGCTAGGGACCTTGAGAACTATAGCGAGGATGCACCATGTAAGTTGCCTGACAAGTTTGTGGCTGGAGGTATTATCTCCAAGTTACCACCTTCTTGGAAGGACTTTGCAACCTCTCTGAAACACAAGAGACAAGAGTTTGCTGTTGTCGATCTTATCGGCACTCTTGACGTTGAAGAAAAGGCGAGGGCAAAGGACCAACGTGGTAAAGGGATTGTTGGATCTTCTAGTGCCAATATGGTGCAGAAGAAGAACCACAATGCGTCCAACAAAAAGAAGAACAAGCCGCATCAGAACCAAACAAAGGCTAAGCAGACGGCTCAGTTCAAACCAAAGAGGCCGCCAACTGGGAAGTGCTACTGCTGTGGTAGCACCGAACACTTTGCTGCAAAGTGTCCGGATCGCAAGGATAAAAAAGATGGCAACAATGCCAACATGGTTGTTAGTGAGACTGGTGGAACGTCGGTGTCGGTGCTGGGATCGGTCGACCAATCACCAGCGCCAAACAGAATGCGCTGTGTCCCGTCCCTTGACGGTTGATGCAAGAGCTAGCACGATGAGACAAGCGTTTATCCTGGTTCCGACCGTGAGGTCGTACGTCCAGCAGGGTGCGCTCGGGGCGCTGTACTATCTTGCACCGGAGTGCTTGCAGTGGGGGGGCTACAAGCAAGGCGGGAGAGGAGGAGGAGTCTCCAAGTCCCTGAAAGCGAGTGTGATTGAGGTGAGTGCCAATATCGTGTGTGGCGGTGTGTGTCCTCCCCCTCTTCTTCTCCTCTTACCTCCTTTTATAGGTCAAGGAGAGAATGGTGGGGGTAGGGTTTATAAGTACAAGCGTGACGTGCTACAGGGATATGTACCGGAGAGCATGGCGTCGGGCGTGCCTCGTCTTTGACCTTGGCGGGGGATTTATGGCGAGCCCCGGCTTCTGCGAGTGTCGCGGCCGTCCCTGTGCTTGTCCTGGAGCGGCTTCGAGGGGTGTCGTTGCCGCAGTCCGCGTCCAGCTGCCCGTTCGCTGGTTGACTTCGAGGGTGGGGCAGGTGAGGAAGGACCGGAGTTGGCGGTACAGGGGTCGGTATGGTGGTTGCCGTCAACCACAGTGCGCGGCGTGTCCGGTTCACCAGGGGATGGTCGAGAGTTGGCGGATTTGACCCGGCGTTCGTCATCACCAGGCCACGCCTGACCGGAGTCTATACTCGGTTGCTGTTTAGATATTCTTTCGAGGGTTCCCCATGCTCATTCGAGGGGCGTCCCGGGGGGAAAAGACGGTAGTGGGTGGAATAGTGGTGCAGAATGACGCCTGCCAGTCCGCACAGGGTTTTGCGCAGTGCCGCGTGCGCCCGTACAGCGTCAGTGAGGACGCACAGTGACTGGAGCAGGTGGAACAGCGAGTTCTGCGGTGTCAGCGGCGCGACGTGGGGGAAAGATTGCCTTTTGACTTCGGCGCCCGCCTGATGGGGCGGGCATTAAGTGCCGTTGTCGGTTGGGGCGCCGGGGAGCGCCGCGTTATGTAGAGGGGCGGCCTCGAGCGAGGCGGAGTTGGCTCGCCCGTTCGAGGGGGTGCGCGACCCTCGAGCGAGGCGGAATTTGTGTTGTGCCTGCTCGAAGGGGTCGCGGCCTTCGAGCGAGGTCGAGACGGGGGTAGCAACTCGGGCCCCCCTGTCAGGCGAGTTCGGACGGCCGTTCTTGGGCCGCGACAGGCTGTGACGGGCCGAGCTGCCGACGATTCGGCCTCTCGTGATATATCGTTCTTTTGAGGGTGATCACCCCGATGATTAGGGGACCCCCGGGGTTTGTCCCCGACAGTAGCCCCCGAGTCTCTGCCGGACTAAGGGTCAGTCGGGCAGAGGCTGATGGTTCGTGGGATCGTTCCCGGGCGTTTTGCTGGGATTACTCCTTCTCGATTATGCAAGTTCTTCCGTGGGGGCGCGCGAGCGCACCCGCGGGTGTAGCCCCCGAGCCCTTGGAGGAGTGAATTCACTCGTGCAAGGGCTTTGACTTTCGAGGTTTGTGTCAGTCGTTCCCCTTTCGATGTGGTGGGGGTGAGACCGAGTTATACGGAATTCGGGGGGCGGACCCTGCACGGCTTTGATGTGTTTCGCGCGTAAGAGGAGGTGGACATGCTGCAAGGAGCCCCCGAGCTCCTGGCCCGCGCGGAGGCGATCGGAGGGGCTTCTTGTCTTTGAGTTGCGACTCTCGCCTCCCCTTCGCGGGGGAGAGGGGTGAGGTCATTCGTGCAACCCTCGAATCGGGCAGCGTACACGGATGCCTCGGTGAGCTGTTAGCGGGTAGTTCAAGTGGACGTCCGTGCCCCGTTCGCTGGGGGTCGGCTCGTGGTCCGGAGACACGTCCATGTAGCGCTTGCAAAGGTTTGCTAGGTGGGGCTCGGTCCCTTTCGCAGAGACCGAGGGCGCGAAAGCTCTCCCTCGTTGGGATCCCCCCACTAGCTGCCTTTGTCCGACCTTGAACACAAAGGGGCGTCCCCAAACTTCGCGTTCGGAGTAAAGTCCGTTGGACACGCCCGAATCGTCCCTGACTCTGTTGATCTGGAGCACCTGTCGAACCCTTTCGAGGGCCAAGCTTCGTACTCCTGATTAGTAGGGCCTTGCGAAAGGTGCAGGTCACCCTCGAGCCGCGGGCTCGAGGGTTGATCGAGCGTGACCGGCAGCCTTCGCATCGCTTAATCTGGGGCGCCCGTCGAACCTTTTCGAGGCCCGGGTTTCGAGTCCCTGATCGGTAGCGCCCTGCGCCTCGAGGTGGAGGGGGGTCGTTGTCTTACCTGGGAAGGAATCCAACGGTTAGGTCGTTCGGGCCCGCGCACGACCGCTGGCGGGCGTGGTCGTGGCTGACGTGGCGCGGAGTGGGCGAGATGGTCGTAGTGGGCGCGCCTTTTTAGGCGGGGTCGGCGTGTGCCGGGGAGAGGCGAGGCGACGGGCGGTCAGGCGCCGCTGTTGCGTCGTTTCGTTTTGCCGTGCCGCAGTAAATGCCGTCGCCCACGCGTGCCGTTCCGCGGGAAAAAAGGGGAGGGGGGTCCCCGATTGTCAGCGACGTGCCACGCGTGGGTTCGGCCCGTTGCCAGTGGGTTGGTGTGTCGCGGCAGGGACGAGCCCGCTCCCTTATAAAAGGAAAGCGGGGGAGGAAGGGCATTCCTTACCTTCGCCATTCCTCGCACCAGCTCTCGCCTCTGCCTTTCGCTTACTTCCGAGCCCGCTAGTCGCACTCTGTTCGTCCTTCACGCCTTCGTCGCCTTTGCTCCGCGCTCCCTGCTCCGTCGTCCGCCATGGTGATCCTCGAAGGCGTCACGGAGTGGACTTCGTCCACCGCTACCGAGCACCTCCTGGAGGGCTTGGTGAACGGCGGACAGCTTTCGCCCAGGGGCGATTCGGCGCGGCCGGCGTGGATCGTCCCGGCGCTGGCGGCCAGGGCGCCGAACCCACCGGCGGGGTACGAGGTGAGCTTCATCCGCTTTCACGAGCGGGGCTTCAACGCGCCCGCCAGCCAGTTCATGCGGGGCCTCTGCCACTACTACGGCGTGGAGCTCCACAACTTCTCCCCCAACGCCATCTCGCAGGCGGCGGCCTTCGTCGGTGTCTGCGAGGCTGTGCTGGGGATCGAGGCGCACTGGGACCTGTGGGTCCACCTCTTCCGCGCCGAGCTCAGCACGTCCGGCGCGGGGAGGGGGGTGCGCCGTTCTTCGTGCGCCGGCGGTCTCACGCTCGCGCCAGTCGAGTCCAGGAAGCACTTGTACCCGGCCTGCAGGATGACCACCAACAACAGCGGCTGGGCCAAGGGGTGGTTTTACCTGCGCAACAACGGCCTGGGGTTGCCGGAGTACACCGGCAAGGTCTTGACGGAGAAGGCCGACTCCTGGAGCTACGGCGTCTCCGGCGAAGGTCAGCGGAAGAGGCTCCGCCCCGTCGTTGACGCCCTTCGTGCCTTGGAGGGGTCGGGCCTGACCGTGGCGCATGTGCTCGCGCACTGTCATCGCCGCCGGGTGGTTCCCCTCATGGAGAGGCAGCTCCGTCTGTTCCGCATGACGGAGGGTGCCGACCCGGCGGCACTGGCGGCTTCACGCATGTTGTCGGAGCCGCTGCTTGAAGAGTACGTCGTTACGAGGGTGCGAACGGCGGTGCATCCCGACACCATGCCGAGCGACCTTCGGTCGTTCCGGCAGCGCCCCGACGAGGGCCATGTTTTGTCGGTGAGTCGTCATTCTCCCTCTCCGGGCTGTTGGATTGATTAATTTAGAATTCCCTTCCTCAATTCATCGTGATTTCAGGACGTGAACTGCGGCCTCTACCGCTCCCTCGCGCCAACTCCGGAGGTGCGCGCTTCGAACTGCGCTCGCCGTGACCGCGAGAGGGACGCGAAGGAGGCGAAGAGAGCCAGCAGCCGGAGGAGGCAAGCCCGGCGGGATGCGCACCAGGCGGCGCTCCGCCGGTGAAGGAGGGACGGCGGGGCGCAGCCGTCGTCCCCCGAGGACTCCCCGGACCCTCCCAGCGAGGGGGAGGATGAGGAGGAGATCGATGCCGGCGGGGTTCCGTCCGCCGGTGAGGAGGAGATGGCCGCACCGCTGCCCGAGGCGGGCGTGGTGGCCCCGGGCGATGTTGCGCCGGTGGCGGCGCGGACGGTGGTCGCGCCTGCTCGACCCGCGGCGCCGCGGGCGCGAGCAATTTTCTCCTCCGCTGCGGGCATGTCGCGCCGCAGCGGAGCGAGTGTCGAGGGCTCGGGGGGTTCGCAGCCCCCGAGCGATTTGAGGGGGTCCTCGAGTTCGAGGAGGGCTCCCTCAACGGGCGGCTCGAAGCGGAAGCTGCAGGCGCTGCAGGATTGCATCCGGTAAGTTCTGCCTCGAACTTTTTCGTAGCTTTCCATCCTTGTTCGGTTTTTTGTTTCGTGATTTCCGTTCTTTCTTTTTGATTTATCACGCGGGGTGGCGCCAAGGCCGCCCCTATCCTCGCGCCCAAGAAGGCGTTGAAGGTTGGGGGGTCGGATTCCCCTCGCGCCGGAGGATCGCGTTCGCGCGGGACTCCGCGTCCCGCAGCGATGTCCGCAGCGACGCCCGTGGATCCGGCGCCGGGGGTGCGAGACTCCGGGTCGGCGGAGGGGGAGTGGGAGAGGACGCCCCTGGTGGCGGAGCCGAGGCAGGACGCCCCGGTGGTTGAGGTGGAGCCGGGGCACGGCGCCCTGGTGACGGAAATGGGCGAGCAGGAGGGCCATGCCACTGCCGTGGCCCCTACTGGAAGGAGGCAGGAGGCGGTCGTGCCGGTCGGCGGTGCGGTCATCCTGCCGGCTTTGGGTCGCGCACGAGGCACGGCCCGGGGTGGCGATGGCGGGCACGTTCCCCCCGCGGGGGTGTCTGCGGCCGAGGCGTCGGCGGCGCGCTTCTTGTCTCAGGGGCCGCTGCAGATGCCCGTGGCCGGGGGAGCGGCCGAGTGGGATGCGGCCGAGGTAGCGCTGCTCCAGGGTCGTCGCGGCCCGAGCGCATGGCCGGAGGAGCCTGGCGTCTCCGCCCGGGTCTGGCAGAGCATGGCGGAGGAGAACGAGCTGTGGGCTCAGGCCGAACGGGTCGGGACGGACCTGGAGCGGGCCATCTCGGCCGCCGCCGATCTCCATTCCAGGCAGGCGCTGGAGCTCTTCGAGGTATCCCCGCGCTCGTCCTCAGCACTTCGAGATTGTTTTTAGTCTGTGTCTTATTCCTGATGGCTCTTCGTGCAGCTTCTGCGGCAAGAGGCGGTAGACAAGACCGCGTGCATCACGGGCTTGTACGCCGATCTTCGCCGGTTCCGCCAGGCGAACGCGGACCTGGGCACGGAAGTGACCCAGCTCACCGTCCGGGTGAGGGAAGCAGAAACGGCCGCCCGCGCACACGAAGAAGCCAAGGCTCGCGCGGAGCGAGAGCGCGACGCTGAGAGAGGCGCGGCGGAGCGGGAGGCCCGAGCCTTGGCCGCAGCGTTGGAGCGGCTCGAGCTTGAGCACAAGGCGCGCGAGGCCGCGCAGTCCCAGCTCGCGGAGGCGGTGGCCCGGGCAGGGCAAAAGGCCCAGGAGGCCGAGCAGCTCGGCCGCGCGCTTTGAGAGAAGGAGGGTGCGCTGGCGATCGCGGAGGGCCTGCTCCAGCAAGAGCGCACAGCGCTTACCGAGGCCAGGGCCTTGGTGGACGGTATGTCCTTACGCTTTCCTGGATTTCTGTGTTGGAGTTCGTCTTGACGTGCTTGAGCTTTGTCAGGGCTGCGGAGGGCCGAGGCGGAGAAGGCGGATGAGGTGATGGCTGTTCAGGCCGCCTACTCCGAGGCCCAGGGGGAGCTCGAGGCGCTGAAGGTCACCGCCGATGTGGCGTGTCGGGACGTCCAGTGCGTCGACGTGCAGTCGGGGTCGTCGTTGCCCAGCCGCCTGAGGTCTCTGAAGAGCTGCGTGGCGGAGCGCCTCGAGCACGCGCTTCACCTTGGAGTGAAGAAGGCACTCGGCGTGGTGTCGACGCATTACGTCATTGACCTCGCGGCGGTGGCACGCGGCTACTTCATCGACGCAGACCTGGACGACGACGCCGCCCTTGCTGCCCTCGACGAGGCTGATGACGGCGCCGAGGATGCCGCCACGGCACTTGCCGCCAAGTTCGGGCGCGATCTTTTCCCCGAGGAGGATGAAGATGCGCGCGCCGACGTTGGGCCTGAGGCTGCGACCGCCACCGAAGCCGAGGTTGATCCTGAGGCCGACGCCGTGGCGTCCCTTGAGGAGGACATCGCCTCGGTGTGTCGCGATGACGATGGTCCTGGGGCGCTTGCATCGGTTCCCTCGACCGTTGCCGCCGAGGCCACCGCGCCCCCGCAGGAAGGTGGAGCCTGAAGGGTTCAGGCTTAGTATCTAGATGTGTCTTAGTTTTTTTTTAGGAGACTAGCTCTGTAAATAAACTAAGATTGAAAGTCGATTGTGCGTTTCAAACTTGTTCGATTGTTCTATTGTGCTACTCTTGGCTTGGAGAGATTTTAGCCGGGAATTTCGAATCCGCAAGCAATTAAAGCGTGGAGTGGAGAGGGAGATGCCGTATCCCTTCGCGGTCATAGGCGGTCTCACGGCTCAACCAGCTCCAGCTTTAGCTGGCTCGCGCCCCGCATTTTCTCTAAGCGCCTCGAGTTTTAGCACAATTTTCGAAAATTGGGACGATTAGGGGGGGTAAACCCCCCTGCAGCCCCCGAGGGGGGCTTGGCTTTATTTAAAAATAGAACCAAGTCCCCCTTGTTTGTGTTGTTAGCAACAATGTTTTCATGTTTTTCGCAAACTTTTTATTATTGTTAACTAAGAACATGAAGTATTTACAAGAAATACTGAGAGTTTTAAGGATAGAAGCGACGTAGCTGTTGGATGTTCCAGGCGGATGAAGTGGAAGGTTGCGGATGATCATGGCATCGTCGGTGGTAAAACACTAGAATACTTGGCACCTCTAGAATTAATTCATTCCGATCTGTGCGAAATGAATGGCGTATTGACAAAAGGTGGTAAAACGTATTTCATGACTCTAATAGATGATTGCACTAGATTTTGCTATATTTATTTATTAAAGTCTAAAGATGAAGCGTTGCAATATTTTAAAGTCTATAAAACTGAAGTAGAAAACCAACTTGAGAGAGAGATCAAAAGAGTTAGGTCTGATCGTGGTGGAGAGTATTTTTCTAATGTTTTCACCGCGTTCTGTGAGGAACATGGAATAATTCATGAGAGGACGCCTCCCTATTCACCTCAGTCAAACAGGGTAGCCGAAAGAAAGAACTGCACTCTAACTGATTTGGTTAATGCCATGTTAGACACAGCGGGACTTTCTAAGGAATGGTGGGGTGAGGCTATATTGACTGTATGTCATGTCCTGAATCGTGTTCCCATGAAGAACAAAGAGATAACACCATTCGAGGAGTGGGAAAAGAAAATGCTAACTCTTTCATATTTACGGACTTGGGGATGTTTGGCCAAAGTGAATGTGCCTATAACCAAGAAACGTAAATTAGGACCTAAAACGGTAGATTGTGTCTTTCTTGGTTATGCTTTCCACAGTGTGGGTTATAGATTTTTAATAGTGAAATCTGGAGTACCTGACATGCATGTTGGCACTATCATGGAGTCCAGAGACGCTACATTTTTTGAGGACATTTTTCCTATGAAAGAGGTAGTTAGCACATCTAGTCATGAATTATCTGTTAACAATGAACCTAAAGAACCTACTACTGTGATAGAACACAATGAACAACCACATGTGGAGAATCCTGAGGAGGATGACAATGAAGCAGCTCTCAGAAAGAGCAAGAGACAGAGGATTGCAAAGTCCTTTGGTGATGACTTCATTGTGTACCTCGTGGATGACACTCCTAAAAATATTGAAGAGGCATATTCCTCTCCAGATGCTGACTATTGGAAGGAAGCAGTTCGGAGTGAGATGGATTCCATTATGTCTAATGGTACTTGGGAGGTTGTGGAGCGTCCTTATGGGTGCAAACCTGTAGGATGCAAGTGGGTGTTCAAGAAAAAGCTTAGGCCTGATGGTACGATTGAAAAGTAGAAGGCAAGGCTAGTGGCTAAAGGCTATACTCAGAAAGAAGGAGAAGACTTCTTTGACACCTACTCACCGGTTGCCCGATTAACCACTATTCGAGTACTACTTTCCTTGGCAGCTTCTCATGGTCTTATCGTTCACCAGATGGACGTTAAGACAGCTTTCCTAAATGGAGAGTTGGAGGAGGAGATCTATATGGATCAGCCAGACGGATTTGTAGTAGAAGGTCAAGAAGGAATGGTGTGTAGGTTAGTCAAGTCTTTGTATGGCCTTAAGCAAGCTCCTAAGCAATGGCATGAAAAGTTCGATAAAACTTTAATATCAGTTGGCTTTCTTGTGAACGAAGCTGACAAATGTGTGTACTATTGCTATGGTGGGGGCGAAGGAGTGATCCTATGTCTGTATGTGGATGACATACTGATATTTGGGATAAGCCTTAATGCGATTAAGGAAGTCAAAGAATTCTTGTCCCAAAGCTTTGAAATGAAGGATTTGGGAGAGGCTGATGTGATTCTGAACATTAAACTAGTGAGAGAAGGTGATGGTGGGGTTGTTCTTACACAATCCCACTATGTGGAGAAGATCTTGAGTCGTTTCGGTTATAATGACTGCAAGCCAGCTCCAACACCTTATGATGCTAGTAAAGTGCTGCGGAAAAACAAGAGAATAATGAGAGATCAGCTGAGATACTCCCAGATCATTGGTTCACTGATGTACCTAGCCAGCGCTACTAGACCCGACATCGCGTATGCTGTGAGCAAACTGAGTCGATTTGTGTCTAACCCAGGAGAGGCTCATTGGGAAGCTCTCGAACGGGTGATGCGTTTCCTAAAAGGTACTGTGGACTACGGGATTCACTATACTGGGTACCCTAGGGTACTAGAGGGTTATAGTGATTCAAATTGGATATCTGATGCAGATGAGATTAAAGCCACAAGTGGATATGTGTTTACACTTGGAGGTGGCGCTGTCTCCTGGAAGTCTTGCAAGCAGACCATCTTAACGAGGTCTACTATGGAGGCAGAACTCACTGCATTAGACACCGCCACTGTTGAGGCCGAATGGCTTCGTGAACTCCTTATGGATTTGCCGGTAGTTGAAAAACCGATACCGGCTATCCTCATGAACTGTGATAATCAAACGGTGATTGTCAAGGTGAACAGTTCAAAGGACAACATGAAGTCATCTAGACATGTGAAGAGGCGGCTGAAATCTATCAGGAAAATGAGAAACTCCGGAGTGATAGCCTTGGATTATATCCAAACGACTAAGAACCTGGCAGATCAATTCACAAAGGGTCTTTCACGTAATGTGATAGACAATGCATCTAGGGAACTGGGCTTGAGACCCATGAGTGTTACTCAGTAGTGGTAACCTATCCTATGTGATCGGAGATCCCGTGAATTAGGATGGTGAAACAAACTACTGTTTAACTGAGAGAAGAGAACCTTTGTAAAAAGGCTCATTCCAGTAGAGGTGCATTTCTCTTCTAATGTGATCCGAGTGGCTCAATGAGGAGCAAAGATGTTGGCCTACAGAACATCTTAAAGGATTACACCTATATGGGTTCGATTGCTGGTCACAATCTATGAGATAGGGTGATCTCTAGATACCCATGAAAGGCATGGAGTATGACTTATACGCCCCAACCCGAGGGGATGCTCTCAGCAGCCTAGTACTGGCAAGGGGCTCTAGTCAAGCTTGTTTGCACGAAACTGCCAATTCAAGGTATAGTCCATTGGTCAGTTGTGAATGAGTGTAGCTTTTGCCTCAGGTGGATGTTCAACTTAACAGTCTCCACCATGAAGCCGGTATATCAAAACAACATTTGAGTCGAGGGCATTTGTTGTGAACCTTGAAATTCTTGGTGGGGATTGTTGGATTAATTGAGCCATTGGCCCATTTTGTCTCAATTAATCAAAATAAATTAAAGGTCCACTAATAAATGCTAGGGGTCTATATCCCGGATTGAGAGTCAACGAGAATCCTAACTAATTTAAAAGATGGACCAAATATGGACCGCTTGTGAATTTGGTAAAAGGAGAAGGGCATGCCACACGCGCGCGCGCTCGCTCGCCTCGCCTCGCCGAGCCGTGGCCGTGGCCGTGGCCGTGCCGTGCCGTGCCGCTCTGCGTGTGCGGGTGTGAACGTTTTTGACGCTCTGCGTGTGCGGGGGTGAACGTTTTGCTGTTAATGACATTGAAGCCAGAGACGTTGCAGTCTTCATGGGGAGAGTAACTGACGACCGTTACTGTCATGAATCTTGTAACTGACGCTTAAATGGCATTATGGCCGGACAATAGCGTCCAGGTTCATCCTCCCTCTCCTGCTGGGCGCCTATAAGAGGAGGCATCTCCTCCCAGGCAACACACGACACACAACTCTCTCTCTGGTATTCCTTTCAGGAAACCACTCTCTTCTCCCTGTTGTTTGCTGCTCTCTCGCATCCCCAACGCAACCTTTGCGCGCACTCTGCTTGCGTGAGCAGTTGCCTCCGAACCTCGTCTGCCTAGCGACCCTGCTCGGGATAAGCGGGCGATAAGATTTTTGGGGAGCGTACTCGTACGCGCCTGCTCGCTGCTGTGAACGACTACCTCGTCTACTTCCCGGTGGCATCTTCGTCAGCACGAACGACTACGTCCTGGCGTCCATCTCCCTCAAGCGAACGACTACTTCCTGGTGGCCTGGTCGTTCGAGGGACTGCACTGCACCAACTCGTCACTGCACCGAATCAGATCGACTACTTCAAGTAGGCTAGTCACAATGACTAGTGACGGCGATTCTGGTTCCTCCGGTTCCGGTTCCGTCCCTGGGTATAAACTAAATCCTCTCTGATTTTGCTTACTGTTTTTGTTTTATTTGAGATTTAACTTGAACACAAGCACATGCTTTGCTCCCACTAGATCACTCATATTTGTCATGAATTTGTTGATAATTTCTGGAATTAAAATATACCGAAATTTGCCTAGATTTCTAACCATATAGATAATAATATATATATATATATATATATATATATATATATATATATATATATACTGTACAAGGTACCAAATCCATCGAATTGGGCGTCAATCATACTGTGCACCGCTGCAGCTGAACCACACGCCTCTCCGATCGGGCAGGAGCTGCGACCACTTGATTTGCCCGCCCCCGTGTGGGGCACCAACATGGCACGTGTATAGGTCGTGGGCAGTATGGCCCTATAGTACTGGACTGTAGTATTGCGCACTTAGGGCCTGTTTAGTTCCAAAATTCCACTCCCAAATTTACTATGTAAAAAGAAGATTCTCCGTCACATCAAAATGTCATAACATGCATGAAGTACTAAATGTAGATGAAATTAAAAACTAATTGTACAGTTTTGTTGTGCTCCGCGATACGAACATTTTGAGCCTAATTAATCATTTTTGGACAATTTTTCACAAATACAAACGAAATGCTACAGTGACGCAATGATTACGAAGTGACATCATACTCCCAAATTCACCCGTCACGATCAGCTCGACCGACCATATATTCTCCCGTGCCGTCCGGCTATATATTCTGTTTCCCCCTTTTTCTTTTAAACAAAAAAAATAATAACAGAGCTACGTACTCGGGCTCGGGCATGCACGCTGCATGTGTCGGTGGGTTCAACCTCGATCGCGTGCAACCACTACAAGATTCTTTAACTTTTGCCTAGAGTGCTACTGAAGTGGCCGACGGTGGCTAGTCATTTCAACCACTAATATCCTCCTCGTCCGCTATAGTTCGTCGGTAACTGCCGGTCGTGTATTTACGTTAGCTCTCAGCAAAGTGAGATACAAGACCTAATTCCCACTGGTGAACACAGATTCTCGAGGGTGCCGAGCATAAGCCAACACGGGCCGAATGTGATGAGTCCCGCGTGCGTAAAACAACTAGCGATATGATCGGATCTCGGCTGGCTAGCTGTTGGCGCAGGCCGGTATCTGGTTGGCCTCATTTTTTTCTTTTTGATTAACAATAAATAGCTGTAATAGACTCGTGATCGCAAGCAGCATCAAACTTTAGTTTTATATTCAACCAGTTGTTATTAGTGAGAGAATAATATAACTTTGCGAGTCGATCGTTGCGCGTGACGGTGGACGATCCGGTGCCGCGCGCGGCAAATGAACCATGCAACAAGTAGTCAACCCGCTCGCTTGCTTGCTTTGCTTTGGCGCGTCCGTCGAACGAACGCCATGGCGGACAGGCCGGGCTACTCTCGTACAGTACAAACAAGCTGCGATCGATCGATCTCCCGGCCCGGCCCGGCCCGGCCAGGTTCCTTCTCTCCTCCTCCGTACGCCGTGTTATGCATGCACGAGGCGTACGTACGTACGTATTGGCCCGGCGGTGTCCGTACGTACAAATCGAATCGAACCAAGGAGCTCCATTTGCCGAAATGATTGTGTTGCGAGAAACAAAATCATATTGCGATAGACAAAATCATATTGCGATAAACAAAATCATGTTGCCGAAATGACCCAGAGTAACTCCGGTCTCCGTCTGCGTGTGATCGATTGCGATAGCGACGAGGAGGATCTTATCGGATCGAGGAGATCCATCGTCTGCACGCAAATGGCCGGCCGGGGACAAGTAAACGGGGGCCCAAGGTTTCACGGCCGGACGGTAGTCAACCCATAACCATATATAACAACGTGTCATATTTTTCTCTTGCTTATTTGCTAGGAAAGAAGAAGAAAAACAAAGTGCGTATTAAAAGATCAGCCTTCCGGGTGTAAATTCAGAAGAAAATCATTTTTTTACATAAGTTATTAAATCTGCTGTATAGGTAAGTTATAGTAGTAAAAAGTGACTCACGATGTTACAAGTTTTAATTTAGGTTCGAATACTAGATGTACACGCAAAAAAAAATAGCATAACTTTGACTTGCGATGCGCGACGACCGTGTGTAGATTAAGAACACTTTTTTCCAACCATCTTCTACACGCAACAGGATCTTTCACTCTTGCAGTCACTAGCGTATAAATAATCAAGCTGCAAGTGTGTCGATCGTGTGTTTCTGCTAGGCATATGATTCTCCTCCTCTCTAGATTCCATATACCGGCGGCACGCCAAGTGCGCTGATCCGCTTCTGAATCCGAGCACGCAGTACCAATGGACGATGACACGCGGGCATATATTGATTTAATTCCCTGTTAGAATACGATCGATTCTATTATATTTCTATCTACCGGTGGGGAAGGCACGACCTTGATCGTTGATTAGAGAAATAATTCTACAAATTCCAATAAAAAATAATAAACACAGCCCTTAATCTCCCATTCACGTGTTTTTTGATAGGCCCTCATGATGCCCGTCGTGGGACCTTTCTCGATTTTTTCCCCTCCACTTCTGTTCCATGTACATAGGAGAATGTACGATACAAAGAAAAGAAAGGTAGCACAATGCACTACAGCTTGAAGAACAACAAACAAATTGTCAGGGCCGGGTACCACCCCATCGATCTCATCATTAATCCGTCGAACAGGTTGTGGAGAGGCCTGAGATGGACGGCAACAAAGCCACAAAGGAGGATCGAGGTTTTGGTTGAGAATGGGGCTACAGCCACAGGTATGCACTCAATCCTGTAATCACCATCTCGCATGATCACGATGCATGCGGAGCTTACTACTTGAATGCAGGGGCGGACCCATGACATGCCCTCACTCAATTATTTTATGCCAAGGTAATTAGTTATTTATTATCAATATTTGTGCTTCATAAATTTGGTGATTGTTAAGGCCTGCCCTCACTATATACTCCTATGTACATGGAGTATCTGCTTAGATCCGCCCTGCATGAATGTTAGGGAAAGCTAAATTTGCATACCTGAAATCCAAAATCCAAAGAGGAGCTAGACAAAACGTTCCTTTTCTTACCAGTACAAAAAACATAATAAAACTCCAGTTGGGAGAAAAAGAAACTAAGAATACAAATATGGGTTAGTTGGTAATGCAAACGCAAATGAGGCAGCATCAATTGACATGAATGTGGAGAACGAAAAGGAGCAGTGACATAGTGTCACAACTATATAGAATATGAAAGACATACATGCAGAATCAGGTTTAATAGGATATAACGGGACAATTAAATACAAACTGCCTACACATTGATGTTGGATAAGTCATATTTGATATTTTTGGCAAAATTAAAATGCATCTATATTTACAAAATATAAATACTAAAACAGTGCGCTACTGTGCCACATAAATCTTGAACATACAACCAATTATCACATATATTTCCACCATTCATTTTATCTCATGAAACTACTAAGTATTATTAATGAGTGACTTGTTTTTTTAAGAATCTATGCTAATTATTAGGAGATATGCTAAATAAATATACATTATAAATACTCATAGAAGCATAAACATTCGGCCATCAAATTCATAGAATCTGATCATCATCATCAACAATGCCAACTGGATGTACAATTTGTTGTGGAAAAAAATACCCACATGCCATTATGAATAATAACTAAACTAAAATGTAACCTTCATAAAAATTACACACTTATGTCATCACAGAAAATAATAAAAATGACGTCCTGCATTTGTATCTTATATAAATTACCCATCTCCGTATTATTAAAAATATAATATAATAACTCAACCCTATACTGTTATGAAAAATAATATAAATAAAAGCACTAAATTTGCATCTAAAATATCTAAAATTAACGTAATTAAAAATGGCCAAATGTTACCCCAAAGTCTCCATCTAAATCACGTATTTTTTTATCAAAATAAATATTTGAAAATACTTTTTAATATGTTTCTGAGTTGATCATGTTTTTCTTAAAATTACTAGCCCGAGCAGGAGCACGAGTTGATGGACTAGTATATATATAATCACAAAATGGAATCGATTCCGTGCGTGGCCAATCCCATCCGTAGTCAAAAGTCTAACAGGCCGGCCGGTGGGCACTTGCTTCGTTCGACTGATTTCGGTATTGGCTTCTATGTACGAGCTAGCATCGACGGTGGCCATGCCTATGCGAATTGAAAACCACAAAGAACATGCAGCATATTCCGTATTATCCAGCTGGCACCGATGAATGTACGGTGTCAAAGTGTAAGTGTTCATACGTCTGTTGACCCTTTTGCTGCTGACGTACAAATCTTAATTAGCAGATCTACATCTATATATCCTGCACTGCAGATAAAAGTCCATGCACGGGATTGTCCTGCTTCTAGAACCATTTCGTTCTCTAGCTAAGCTATAGTACGTGATAATCCCTGGGAGGTCGATCTCTTTCTCTTCAACGGAATAGGACACGCGTACACAGACAGCTTGGACGATAGGTCTATCTATCCTGAATGATGGTACTTCTAATCTAATCTCGTCTTGCTTGTTTGACTCATCATCGCTCACCCCGTCCACGTCCCGGCTGGTACAAAAAAAAGCCCCATCGTCCATGCCTAGTACTTATCTAGTAGCAAGTCTTCTAGAAGCTCGCCAGCGTCTCGACGCAGCCGAAAGCTCCTCCTCGAGCAGCAGCACCACATATCCTGCATCGCTATCTGTCTTTGCTGAATAGTACGATGATAATGCTGAATAGTACGACGATAATGCTGAATAATATGGTAAATACTCCCTCCATTCTGAAATAACTGACGTTTAGGACAAGGTTTAGGTCAAACATTGGGAATATAAATCATCAATAACTTTTAAATTGTTGAGTCTGTGAATGTGAAAACTATATGAATAGATTTGTCTTGAAAAATACTTTCATAAAAGTATACATATATCACTCTTTGATAAATATTTTTATAATAACAAGAGGTTAAAGTTGTGTTTTGAAGACCGTGTCGCTGTCCTAAACGTCACTTATTTCAGAATGGAGGGAATATGGCCCCACCGCACAAGTCCGCAGCCGGATCATATAAACTATCTACAAATGCGTGACGAGGAAAAAAGGAGCAAATAGGCAACACTTGCTCCAAAAAGGGACCTAGCAGGATGATGACCTGTAAAGCTAAAGCAACATACAAATCCCTTCCTCGGATGGCGTTATTATGTGTGCTTCCTGATGCATGACCCATTCAGCGACATCCCAGCTTACTTTGCTAGCTTCTTCCTGAAGCCCATCATGACATGTTTTATTTTTTTGCTTCTAGAACCATTCATGACTAGCTAGCACCTCAAACGCTCCACGCACTACGCACAAGGCCACCGCCAAATTAAAGCAATACGGTACTGATCGATCTTGGTTAACATCTGTTATTCTGTTCGGAGGTTTTCTCTTGTTGCATCACAAATCATATGTATGATCAAAAGTATTAGATAATAGTAAAAAATAAGTACACATGTCTAGATTCTGCTGACATGAATCGTGGAATCTCAGTCCAACTAATTAATCTGGACCATGTCCGCGTTTCTTTGTTTTTAAAAAAAAATCAAAGGGAATCTTACATGCATGGAGTACTAAACGAGTCTATTTGCAAAATCTTTTTAGAGACGAGTGCAACTTTGCACGACGAATTTAATGAGCCTAATTAGTCCGTGATTTACTAAGGCCTCATTAGATTTGTCTCGTGAATTAACCCAGAGTTGTGAAAGTAATTTTGTAAACTGACTTTATTATTTCATACCCTTAATTATTGATCAAACGGGGTGGACCACCCCCAAAGAAACACAGCCATGCATATAACTTAAGTCCCAAAGTACCATTATCGAATTGAGATTCTGGCACCAATGCACCCCATACTGATCATAGCAAACAATATATATTATCTATGCCATCCGCTTACTTATCTTCTTCCTCTTCCCTCGCTGTTTTATGCTTCTTAATCATTCACCTGGGGAAATATACATCTCATAGCTAGGCTCAATGAAATATCTCTTGCTTTCTAGAACCGACGTTTCAGCAGTACAGTTGACCTAAACAACACAAACTGATGGATATAGTGGAAACATCATAGGCCCCACTACCGATAGTTAAACTAACATCAATCTAGTGCCCACTAGAAAATCCAAAGAGAAAAGTCATCATCAGTTAGCTCTTATCACGGAATCATGCTACCTACATATGAAGCAAACATCAAGGACAAGGAATCGTTCATCACTGAGTGGGAAAAATAAATCTACAAATCAATAGAATAATTCCCCTAAGTGGTGAAAAAAGGTGACAACTTTGGAAGGCAACGCACAAGCCGCCCTGCCAAAACCTAAAAGGTCATTTCATTTGTTGGTATTCTTGTATTATAGTGCATACTTTTGTAGTATAGTGCATGCAGTGCATTCATATGGGATCCATTGGGACGCGAATTCAGACAACATAAAGAACCTAACCTGATTACCTGATAATATACACCCGATTTTAGTTGATAGGGTCTGCACACAGCTGTGGAATCCAGTTGAGCTCACATCACCATCGGTGAACTTTTATATAAGAGTGGAATCATGTTACCTACAGATTAAACAAATACCAAGGACAGGGAATTGTGCATCACTCAGTGGGAAAAAATCTACAAATTAATATAATAATTCCCCTAGGCGATGAGAAAAAAAAAGAGATATATAACTTAGGAAGGCAACACACAGGCCACACTGCTAAAACCTAATAAGTCATTGCACTTTGGATGGGGGCACCCGTTTCATTTGTTCGTATACTTGTGCTATAGTGCATATATACTTTTTGTAGTCTTACTATTACTAATTAGAGGCTCCTTTTGAAGGCTCCACATTAATCCTCGCGAGAAGCGCTAGGAAAAAAAGATAAATTCTATAAATTCTCACAAAAATCAGAAACATCTAGCTGTTAATACGTTAGACTCTAATAATCGTTATAACGATAGCCATTGGATCTGTAATGGTGCTTTGGGGCAGAGTAGTATGAGAAGTAAGTTGTTGATATATAATGGTTTTAGAATTCCATGTAGTGAATGGAATTATCTTGAGTTTATGATGAAAAAATTGAATTCTAATTTAAAAGATAGAACATATCTTATCTAATTAATATTATATTTTAGCATCCTAAGAGAACTATATTGAACATATTTTTGCATGGCTCCTATGCAATTTTGAGATACTTACCGTTTAAATAAATTATAGAAATTAAAGACAATCATTAAAGCGTCACTTCATAATGAATCACATTTTGAAATCAAAGAATGCTTTTAGTGCTGTTGGCAAGGCACTAGGATGGAGCGTGCCCATCAAAGCTCGAGCCCTTGAACCTCTTGAATTCAAGGCATGGTGAGTTGTTTCATGATCCCGTTTTGTTAATATATATAAATATATAAATCACCATCATATTTATTAGATTAATTTATTCTAAAAATAGCTAATAAGTCCGTACGGATGCACGGGTTGATGGACTAGTATATAGTATATATAGTGCAGAGCATTCATATGAGATCGATGTGGACGCGAATTTAGACAACATAAAGAACCTAACCAGATACCTAATAATAGATAACCAATGTTAGTTAACAGAGTATTGCTGCTGTGGGGAATCTGGTCGAGCTCACATCATCATCAGTGAATTATTATAAGCTTGCGTCTCCTTTCACGATAAGACAAATGACCTGGCAATCTTTATTCTTTGATCTATCTATCTTCAGACTTCAGTGGTGTAATCCGGTCTGATAATGGTGTGCAAGAATTTCATCCAAAAAGATTAAGATGCGCAAGATGCATATAGTTTTTTTTCCATATATGCTATGGAAAATTGATGTATGTAAAAACCTATCTATATCTATATATCTATATAACCTATATAATTGGTACCCACTATAAGTCATGGTTAGACTTCTCTCAACATGCAAGATGTTCATGTCACCATCCACTAGATCTTCTCTCAACATGCAAGCTGTCCACATCACCATCCACTAGAATCATGAATTTATTTATTCTACTGATTTTCCACGGCTATGCATTGTGTTAGTCTTTGCAAGTAGTCGAGTACCATGCTACAAATTTCTAAGTAGTTCTCTCAATAAAATGAATGTGTGTAACACCCAAAATACTCAAATTTAAAATTTTTGGCAATTAATTAATTATTTAATGCTATCACCTATTTTATTAAAGGTTAAATAATAATTTTCTAGATTTAAAATCAAATATAAGTGATAGAAACATTTATTGTTGCATTCATGCTGGTGCATTTATTTTTGTATTGCTTGTGATTCAAACAAGAATTTAAATTTATTTAAATTCAAATTTGAATCACTTTGTTTGGAGCTCTAGAAAAGTTTTTAAGCCCAAAGTTCGATTTCACTCCCTGAACTTCTCTCAAGTCCAATTCAGCCCCCTCTTCTTTTCTCCCGGTTCGGCCCAGCCCCTTCAACTCTTTCCTTGGCCCAACTTTGCTCCCCTTCCTTTCTTCTACCGAGCCGGCCCAGCATCTCGCCTCCGCTCTTGGGCCGCCCCAGCGAAGACGGCCCATTCCGCTCCCCTCACCGCGCCGGCCCAAACCCGCACCCCCCTCCTCTCTCACTGTCCAGTGGGACCCGCCCTGTCATCCCCTACCTCCGACCACCGAGCTCAGCCGAGCACGGCCTGCACCGCCCCTCGGCCCAAGGCCCGAGCCACCCCCGCGCCGCCGAGGATTCCCCTGGAAGCTTCCTCGCACCTTCCTCGCCCACCCCTTCCATCCTTGTCTCGCTCCCCACTTGGAAACCGCCCCTCCCCCGTTTGGCAGGGGATCGCCGGCCGCCGCAAGTCTCGGCGTGGCCCGCACGCCGCAACCCCCATCCCCTGGGCTGCATAAGCCGGCCCCGAGACCCCCTGCCGCACCATCCCGGCCACCACCGCCGCTCCCTCCTCCCCCTCCTCTCTGCGCGCAGCTCCGCCGCAGTGAGCAGAGCAACACCGTCGGCGCCATTGCCGCGGGCTCGCCACGCCTCGTCGTCCTCGAAGCGAGTGGCCGCCACCACGACGTTCCTCGAGCCGAGCCGCCTCTTCACCGCCGGACGCCGTCGAGAAATCCTCACTGGAGCTCGTCGCCCGCGCAAGCACCCCGCCGCCGTCCGCCGATCGCCGTCGATCCCCCGCTCCGCCGCCGCACCGCCCCAACCAACCGCACCAGGAGTTTCGCGTCAAGGTGAAGAACCTTTCCCGCCCGTTCTCGCTCGTCCTTACGCACCGAAATCCCGTCCCCGACGCTCGCCGTCGTACTCCGCCGCCGCTCGCCGCCGACAGCCCTCTCCGCCGCCCCACCGACGACGAGACCCACTCCGGTGGACTCGCCGCTCCGCCACGATTCTGTAGCACCAGCCCGCGTTTGATTTGGTAGCCTCTAGCTCCATCCCAGCCTCGCTCCGGCGAAGCGCCGCCGCCGCCCGCGCAGCGCCGCCGCGAGCTCTATCGCCGCCGGCGACCTTTCGCCCCCAATCAACCAGCGGCGTCCGATCAGGATCCAACCGCCCAGATTCGCCCTAACCCCTGGTCAAAGTTGACCGTAACGGTCAGCGCCTGGCATTATTGCTAAAGAGCCCCTGAGTTTTATCAAAATTAACCCGCGGTCCTTTTTAATTCAAAAATAATTACAAATAGGTCCTGTTTTATTCGTTTAGGCCCCTGGAAATTTTAAAACTTTGCCAGCAAGCCCCCGAATCTTAGAAACGCTATAACTTTCACGTTTTAGCTCCGATTTGCGTGATTTTCGCGCTCATGTGTTCGTAGCGACGCGTAGAATATTTTTAGCTCCTGTTTTTGTACTGTTTTTACTGTTTGGTGTACTGTTCTAATAGATTAATTTTGTTTGCATGTAATGATTGTTTTGGATGCGTGCGTGATGATCGTGTCCAGTCGGTGAGCCCATAGCGTTGGACTTCGAGTACGTTGAGGACGTGCCGGAGCAGGAGTTTCAGCAGTAGCCTTACTCCGAGGAAGGCAAGTTATAGCACGGACAATCCTTGCTACCTACTCACTCTTTTAATACACTGTTCATTACATACGCATGTGTCTAATATTGTTTACCATTAAGGTTATTTCCTAGCATTTATTTCCCTGTCCTTGTATTCCTATGGGCTTTTGCATATGGGTAGTATTTTGCTAGGCGCAACTACTGTCACTTTTACTTAATTGTTAATAATGACTTAATGGTCCACTTCAATCTTAATGTTAAAACTTGCCTTTTTAGCAACTTGGATCAGGGAGCTGGGGCTTGTGTGTTTTGCCTGGCCCCAGTGTCTCTCCCTAAGGACTGGTTCGTAAAAGCGGCAACCTGGGAGCCTGTCGCCGCCGCCGGAACTATAATGGCTCTGGTCTTGGTTGAGTAGCTTGTACGTCTCTAGCTTGGCAGTGGTTACCGAGTGGCCTACGGCGTTGTAGGAGGCAAAGCACGGGGTGATTTCGGATTCCACCGAGGACGGTAGCCCCGTCGGCTAGGTCCCGTTAGACCCAGTCCCGTGTTGGGAGCCCCCGTGAGTGCGGGAGCTCCGCACGTTGCATCATTTACTTTCTTGTTGGCATGATTTGCCGGTGCGTGGATGCCATTGACCCCCTCACGTTGCGCCTTGAGGGTCAGTCAATCTCGGTGCCTAGGTTCTCACCACTTTGTAGTACTCCAGCGGCTCCTGTCTTGTTAGGGTGTCTTGTGAAAGCCTCGTAGCGTCCCTATGCAGTCACACCTCGGAAGTGTTGATGTGCGTGGTTGGGTGCAAAGTTCCCCTGAACTTTTACGCGACTGGTGGGTAAAGGGCGAAACCTCTGCAGAGTGTACGATCTATCATGATAGCCCGGCTCAGGGTCACGAGCGGCCTGGATCCTTTTATGATTAGAAGATGATATTTATTAGTGCTTATTGTTGACTTACATTAATTAATTTGGGATACAACTGGGATTCATCTAAAGTAGTAATTATGATTAAAACGAACCAACTAAAAGTGCTAATGCAGTTAAGCCAGTGTCAAGCCTTCTTTGCCACATCCCCCGTGCTATACTTGCTAAGTAATTCTGTTACTTACACTTGCTGTATTTATTTTTGGACAAAATCCCGGACGGGTAACAGAATGGAGTCAGGCTAACTATGAGGTGGAGTTTCCGGAGGATTTGCCGTACTTCTGAGTTGGCGTTCTCCCAGTCAGAGTCCCTGTGGGATTGCGGCTGCGCTTAGAGAGATGTATTAGACTTCCGCTGTCCATGTATTTCATTTATGCAAAACTCTGATGTAATCGTTACTTTATGATGAGAATTAAGCATTGTACTCTGATTTTTACCATATTTGTTCGCTATATGTGTCTGTGGACTTCCTGGGCACACATATGGCCACATTCGGGTTTTGTGTAAATCCGGGTGTGACAATGTGTTTTCCTCTACATTGTTGTTTGCAAAAAATAGCGCAATGCAATCATTTTAGTGCTTCTACTTTCAAATTGCATCTTCAAATTTTGTAGAAATTTTCGCAACAACG
Source organism: Echinochloa phyllopogon (assembly GCA_033239725.1). Lineage (NCBI taxonomy): Eukaryota > Viridiplantae > Streptophyta > Magnoliopsida > Poales > Poaceae > Echinochloa > Echinochloa phyllopogon. The sequence continues at coordinate 9,895,486 of BTCW01000008.1, read as the reverse complement.
CGCGGGGTATCACCTAGTTGGTATAGTTTTTCATTTGAAATGATGACCCTAGAAAAAATTATTTATGGTAAGGAGCATAATTCATCTTGTACTTGTCAAGACTCGGCTCTGCTAGTCGCCTATCTCTGTGTCCATCCATCGAATCACCCATATCGTAATGAATTGGTGAGGAGTACGTCGAACGCATTGATTTGGTTGTGGAAATGAATTTGAAAAGTTAAACGTACCCATCCCATGAGCTAGCTAGGAATCAGTAATGGATGGAACAAACTGAAACTGTGCCGCTGCCCGCTGCCATTCAATATTGAAAGGTTTCTCTCCATGGAATCATCACCGGAATTGTTTTTTACAATCTATAGTGCGCGCATCAGGGATCTGATGACGCAAATGGCGGCATATACTTAGCATATCCTAACCTGCATAAACAACAGCCTTCTCACACAGTTGGTCAAACTTAAACGTTGAAGAAGTTTCCCAATAGTCTTTGCATTATGAAACTGCTAGCAGCTACTGTACGTGTACACGCCGTTATATTATATAAAATCTTCCAGATCAGTCTGCTGAATCATGCCGCGCAGACACCAAAGTCTGGCGGACGCTGATGTTATCCAGGAGAAGATTCTCTCCCCCAAGTCTCCTGTCTACGTGGATCCTAAATCGCATAGCACATCGATCACCGTGGTGATTACTTTGACTATTAGTCTTGCAGAATATATACATGGAGAGCTGTCCCCGTTGATTTCGTCGACGGCGTACTGCCCGGCTCAATGCATGGTTCATGGCCGGCGTGCGGCGAACCGGTAGCAGCCGTTCAGTGATCTCTCGATTGCGTCTGACTGAAATCGACTTGAGCCAACTCTGATCTATTGGGTGAGCTCAATCTTGTTGACGGATCATGGAAGAATTCTCGTCAGGGGACGAATAGTCACTCGGTCAGACACAGAAACCAATTCCTGTGGACCTGGAGTGCTCCTGCGTCCTGCATGCGTTTCAGCAATGTGATCGATGAGCGAGCTCAATTGACGCAACCCTGTCAGGAAAAATAGGGTAGGGTTCCCTCTAGGCCTCTACGCCGTGCTCCGGCCACTGCTGCCTGTGATATACCTTTCTGGAAGCGGCGTCGTCTGCGTGTGATCGATTGCGACAGCGACACCGACAAGGAGATCCATCGTCTCCACGCAAACGGGACGGCCGGAGACAATGCAAGTAAACGAGCTAGGGCCGTGTAGCAGGACGGATTCATAGAGTCCAGAAGCTTTTCAAATCACGTATTCGGACGGACATGTTTATTACGTAGCTTTCAAAATCCTATCTCAAAACTTGTGTGGTCGTGATGATATATTGATATGTACGCAAATAAACGTTCAAATGAAACATTCAAAACTCTTAGCCACTTGATAAGAATGGTACGTATGAGAAGATCTTGGCTTCGCCCCTGGCCTGCCTTGATTCTTCATGGGAGAAGATGGAAGCAGGCATCAGGCAGAGCTAGCTATCCTTCTAGAAGAACATAACATGAGAACAAGATGAAGCTAAATTAAGCGCCCCGACCGACCAAAAGGGAGGGATGCATGCGACCTGTAATAATAATAAAGCACTAGTAAAAAGCAGCTACTAGTACGTGCCCTGTCCCTTTCCTGGTGGCATCTACGAGTACTCCAATCTCAGCTTTCCTCCTCAAAGGCGGGTCCATGCATGATCGATGTGTCTTTTGTTTTTGCTAGCTTCTAGAAGAACCCTTTATGTTATATACTTATATGGTCGAAAATAAGCAGCGCACTGATGATGGATATGGCGCAAACATCGGAGGCCTCCACCAACGTTATCACTTCCAAAGGAAAAAAAAAAGGTCTAGCTCTGATCATGGGACCACACGAGATATCTTCAGAAACAAGTACCAATTCAAGCATCACTCACAGACACAAACTAAGACAACCAAAAAACCGCAAACGAACTAAGATCAACCAAATTATTGACAAGTGCAGCAGATCAATATACCTAGGTGCATTGAAATTCAGCAATATATGACACGTACTACAGAGGATCATATCCGTGTCCGGGAGCAGCCGCTAGCTTGCTTAACGGAACACCATACAATTTTGACAGGCCCCTATCCGTCCCCACCTTTGCACCGGATTGGGCCCTTTTTCCCGTACGTATAATCGTGCTCTTGACCCACCGCCAGTCCACGTCTTAGCTGGTAAAAAAGCTAGGTCCACCCAAAGCCTAGCCAGCTTTCCTTCTAGAAGCTTAGCATTTCGACGGCAAAGCTAGAGCACATATGCATCCTGCTGATTGCTGAATGGTACGTCCACGATCGCTCAAAAAAACACACGAAGGCCCCACCGCAGCAGCAAACGCACAGAGAAAACTACAAATAATGCAAGCGCCACTTGAGAGTAAGGAGAAAGTTTGCAAGCGTACGCTGAGATATAAAGCAGCAACACACAGGTTCCCGATAAACCCATGATCGAAGACCTTGTTTTATATATACGATGCATGACTCATCCGGTGACATCTCAGCTTATTAGCTGCTTATCTAGAAGCCCAGCAGGTCATGTTTAATTTGGTACTATGTCTCAGTTACTGTTACAGCTAAGAGCGGATGAAATGGTTGTAACTGAATCCTCATATACTTGAAGAAACCGAGATCTTAACAATATACATACATGGTGTATATCTTTATCTCTCGGAGAAGCAAACACTCAAAAGTGATGTTGACATGTAGAGCAATACATGTTCCGGGTCCGTATTCAAATCTCCCTGCTGGTCTCATATAAAGCTTGGCAAGCACCTACAGTTTGTCCTCCATCAGGTGGAATAATAACACCATCAAAAGATAGTCAATCTCATGTTCTAAAACGGATCGGATCAGAGCTGAATTCTCCGTAACATCAGACATAGTAAAATAGTATATATAGTAAAATAAAAACAAGTGTAGATTCTGTTGACGGACTGGATTGTGATGAAATCAGTCCAATTTATCTAGATCGTAAATAGATCCAATCATTCCACGGCCCTTCCCTTCAAAACACAAGATTCTCTTTCCAAACTTCACTATTCACCTATCACATTAAATCTCTTTCCTCATGCATGGAACACTAAATGTGGGTAAATAAAAAAACTAAATACATGGTTTTGATGTATACGACGAGACGAATCTTTTGAACCTAGTTAGTTCATGATAGGACAATGTTTACCACAAACAAACGAAAAGTGCTACAGTGCGCTACAGTGTCCGACGTGACATTTTCACCAAACTTCACCTTCACTTTTCGGGAACTAAACACCCCCCACGTCAGAATTGAGACTCTGATCACGATGAACGTAGCAAAAAAAAAGGGGTCATACCTTGCAGGGGGGACCGGACCCAAGCTCTCCGCTCTTCTTCCACTTTATTTCCTCGCAAGGTTTTATGCTCCTTGCAGGGCGACATAACTCAGAGACTGAAAAGCCCATTTTTGTTTTGCTTCTAGAACCATTTCAGCAGTATAGTTGAAATAAACAACACCATTGGTGGATATAGTGGAGACATCAGATGCCCCCACCAGGCCACCGATGACAGTTAAACTAACGATCAATCTAGTGCCCATTAGCAAAATCCAGAGAAAGGTCATTAGTTAGCCCTTATCATGGAATCATGTTATCCCCAGATTAAACAAAAACAAATACCAAGTAGCGAATAGCGCATCACTCAGGGGAAAGATCTAGACGACTAGACATCAACAAAATGTTGAGTGATTGAGAAATCGCGTTGGCAACACAAATTAAAACATACTGCCAAAACCCAATACCAACTTTCGCTCTTTGCACCTTGGAATGGGGGCAGCTGCATTATTTTATTTGTCGGTATACCTTTCTTTGAGGAAATATTTGTCGGTATACTTGTATCATTGTGCGTAATTTTATAGTACAGTGCAGTGCATCATATGGGATCCATGTGGACACGAATCCTGCAGACAACATAACCTGAATACCTGATAATGCACCTGATGCTAATTAATAGAGTTTGCAGTGGAAACTGCTCGAGCTCGCATCATCATCAGTGAATTATTGTATATATGAGAAATATCATCGCCTTCTTGGACGATAAGCCCAATGAGCTGGCAATCTTGATTCTTTGATCTATCCATCTATCTTTGGTGGGGTAATCGACATCCGACAATGATCCACAAGATTTTGATAGTTTCTATTATATATAAGCTAATAAGCAAAATCTGCATAAAGTTTTACTGGTCGCTTTCGTTTCAGACGGTGCAGAGGATCACTCAGCTCGCACTCTCAAGAGTCGTCTCCTCGCTAGCTCCTCGATTCTGTCTCTATCACTTTTTCCATACAAACATCGACATCGTGATGACAAATAAATATACGCAAAATGCGTTGATTTGGTTATTCAATTCAGACAAATTCAAAAGGTAAACGTACCCATCCCATGAGCTAGGCCGGGATCATGATCAGTGGATCGGATTGAACAAACCAAAATTGCCGGTGTCGTCCCCACCATTCAATAATGTCATAATAAGGTTGCTCTCCACACAGATGTGATGTAGTAACAAAGTTTAGCATATCCTGGCCTACATAAACAACAGCCTCCTCCCACAGTTGGTCAAACTTAAACGTAAAAGTACATGCCAAAAGTCTTTGCATTGTGGAGCGGCTGACGCTATGCAATTGTTGTCTGCCCCATGTAGAGTCTGCATTATATGATTTTCTGAAGAAGCTTTAAACGAGGTGCTTGCGTGGCATCAGGCCCGCGTGGATGCACGCTGGACACACTCTGCTGATGGATGGCGCTACCAATGTACTCCCTCCGTATCGAAATATTTGTCGCCGTTGACTTTTTTCTACAACTTTGACCATTCGTCTTATTCAAAATATTATGCAAGTACCATCCATTTTGTTTGTCACATGCTTTACTATTATAGGTACTAGTCTATCAACCTGTGCGCCTGCACGGGCTAATGATTTATGATTGTAAGTTCCTTTAATATCCCATGTGCAAATAAAAGTTTGCATATTAATAAGATTCGCTATAGACTATAATTTAGCATGCAGTGGTTATTAACTAAAAGCTATATAAAGAAGACTCATGTTAGTTAATAACTTATACTTCAGTTAATAACTTATACTTCCTCTAGTAGAAGATGAATGCAAATGTAAATCATAAATATGGATAGTAGTATATATTTTATTTTTATGAAAAAACTATAATAATTATAAGAAGACACTAATAAAGTGTTACTATAATTATAATAGTTAAAATAACTTAAAGACAATAATATCTGCATTATTTTTAATTTATTTTATTCTCTTTGTTTCTGGAACCCACATGCCAGTGAAGGCATAATCGGTATACATGTTGACGCTGATCTCAATGGACAGGGTTCGATGCATGGAACTCTCAATTTCAGTTGGAATTACTTGCACTTGAGTTCAGCTCCGGTGTATTTCAGTAGAACTCCCTGACCCTAAATATACAGTGTATACTCAGTGTATAACTGTTCAATCAAAGCTAATAAAAGCTTGAAACTGTGACTATAATTTAAGATCGACTACTTGGATTGGTCGTAGGAATATTGTGCCGTTGGACTTGCTATCAATTTGTTCCTTTATAGTAGTATGTTTGCAATTTACCATTACATCTCTTTAAATAAAAAACAAAGCAACCCATCTTATACTACACCATGTTGATTCACAATCCTGTAGAACAATAACATAACGATATAACCATAGTTCTATTGAAATTTCTGAAAATGACTTATTAAATCATATTCTTGTAATTTGTAGCCACTTCAACATAGTAAATAGATCCTTTTGTCTTCCTTTTGACCATGTAATATTTTAACTTTGGATAGAACAAAAAATTCTAAAGTACACTGATGTGTGAATGAATTTTTCATCACCTCAGATTATTTCTTCCAAGGTTATTTTAAGTAACTATAACTAATTAATAACTCATGGTTACAACCTTTTTCTTCTCCCCCACGAAGTGGATAAGTTGTAAAATGAATACAACAGGTACATGCAATTACCTCGGTGACAGGCGCTGCAAGGTGAAGTAAAATGTTGGGCCCAAGCTCCTTAGGAGTCCATAATATCGATGCATGTGTGGATATATTCGTCTCAGATTCTTGCTACTGGCCGACAATTCACGTTACCTTGGATAAGAAAATTATATGTTAGGTTATGGCGTATTTATATTAGTATAACAATTGAGATCATGAAGTTCTTTTATATATACAGCATGGCTTTCTCGCTGTAACCAATATCGTAATTATATTGGCCGTGGGTACGTACACAACCTCAAGATTAGTCGGAAAACTTTCAAGAGAAATTTTGTTCCGGCATTCCCAAAACAACTTCTCTGTCCGCGACAGGCCATTAGCGTGGCGTCGTGCCCCTGTAGCATGTCGATACACAGCCACCGATGTTTTGTCGCTAGATTAGATGGGTCCTCAAGAAGAAACATCCAAAGGGAAAGCAGAACGGCCTTTTCTGAGATCAGGGGAGGGCGATGTCATAGGAAGATGGGTGGTTCAGTACGTGAGGAGATCTGAAGGGATCAAGGGGATCCATCGGCAAAGTTGTTATACAACCAAATCAACAGCTTGGTGTTTTATATTTTAATATTCTATTTTCTATCAGTAATATGTTCCATCTGAGATTTAACAAGGTTGGTATAGATACATTGGTAGCCCATGACTGTACTATACAAATCGAATACACTTAATTTTTTATAATGGCATGGTGGGTAGTTTAGATGTAAATCTAGGGGGTTACTGTAGATTACTTTTACAATGGCATTGGTGGGTAATTTTTGTAAAAAGTTAAAATAGATCCAATGGTTGTTGTTTTAACGATGATTAGGGTCTATCAAATTGATGGCCGGATGTTTCTAATTTTTGTGAGAATTTCTATGATTTATCTATTTTTTTCTAGCACGTCTAGTGAGAATTAACGTGGAACCTCCAAAAGGAGCCTCCAATTAGTATTAGTAAGATTTTAAGCTTGACTTGCCCTTTTGCATATTTGCGATAATTTTTTGAATACGACGAATGATCAAAGTTGTAAGAAAAAGTCAACGGCGACAAATATTTCAATACGGAGGGAGTACATCTTGTTCCATTTCCATATAACTATATATACTAGATAAAGTCAAAAGCATACTTTGTACTCTATCACCGCCATTCCGTTTAGCAAATCGCCGTCTTTGGCTAGCTCCATTTTATGTTTAGTCTCGTTTGTGTATCTGAATTCTGAAATTTGTAATACATCCACGATTTGAGAAGATGCGACAGCGATGTTCGGTTTGATCTATCTTGAGAGGGCAAAGATCGAGCCAGAGACTGAAAACAGGGTCGAGCCGTCGCTGTTGGCTTCGTCCATCGCGGAAGGTTGTTCCTGGCCGGCGGCGGCGTTGGCCGCCTGCCTGCGCTGGCGTCGGTTGCCTGCAGGTGCAGGCTGACCAGGCTCTAGGCTTGATTGGGGTTGAATTCAAGCAATAACCGCTACTGTAGTGTGTATATATATATATATATATATGACCTGGTTATTTAGCACGCTGGGTGCTGAATACTATTTAGCACCCACGGCGGAGCTCCGGCGAGCATTCATTGTGATAGAATTACTCTGTTTTGGTCCACAGCAGTAAAAGGGTACTTCGTGTGCTGTATGGGAGGATTTATTGGTCCGAGGATTTATTGGTCCACGAGAGTAAATGACTTGGGCCTGCAGTAAATGGCATGCATGCATGCAGCATATTGACCAATGTTTTAAATGGTATGAGAGATTTCAGAGCAGGTAGAGAGAGAGAGAGAGTACAGCGAGAGATATTAATTAATATTAGTGACAGCATGCATGCATGGAAACAATACAAACTGCATGCAAGCGTGTTCCATGCAACCGTAAGTTAACAGACTAGGTGTTGTATTTTTATATTAGAGTTGTATTGTTTAGTATTAGAGAAGCAAATTTGAAATCGCAGCAGCAATTTTCCGTTTTAGATGAGTATTTCAGTAACATTATAGTGATTTTCCGTTCGATATAGCCGTATTAGAGTAGTAATTTTTCGTTTTAGGTGGTATCTAAATAATATTAGAGTAGTAGTGTTCCATATTAAAAATGAGAGTATTTTCCTTCCTATTGTTAGGAGTATTTATCCATACGGACTTCTTTTTTTATATTAGCAAGAACGCACGTGCGACACACATGTTTAATAGAAACACACGTTTATAATAAAAAAAAGATTATATAACGATAGTTGGCCAGAGACTGTATTGATTCCGAACTCGACGATTCCATGCAAGCGCGTGTTTTTTTTACCGTAATGAGGCGTAACGTTCTATGATTTCTTCAAAAGTATGACTAAAGAGTTCACACAAAAGCATACATCTGGAGCCACGAACCGCTGATGTATGTGGCTGCTTCTTGTGCAATGTACCTAGCTAGATATTACCGCCCAAAGCTTCCTAGCCTACATGCCGCTGGAACAAAAAAAGATCAAGATCCACTAAAAAAACATTTTTTTGGATCGGAGCACACAAAAATGGATCAAATAAATCACCGCTATAAACAAAAGAAGATGAAGTACATGTCGTTGCACTGCAAGTGGGCTATCGCCGAGTTGCCGCGCTGCTCCACACCACACTGATGGGAAGCACCATTGCCTTTCTCCATCACAAGGAGCCACCGCCTTGGATGGGTGAGCGAGAATGCCGCTGCTTCTCCCACCACAGAGGCGAGGGTAAGGCTACAGAAGAAACAACGATGATCCACGGTGCAGTGCGGGTGGCCGCCTCGCTCGCTCAACATCAAGCAGCGGTGTGCTGTTGCATGTGGCCATTGAAATCCGGCAAGCTGACGAAGGTGCCGACGAGGCGACAAGCATCTTGCCTGTCAGTGGCATGGCGTCTTCAGTCCAGGAACAGCCAACTAGAACACTCAACTCGGGAAGAGAGACATACTACCGGCATGTTTATAGCTATAGGATGACGGGTGAATTTTTTTTGATCAATGCACGAATGAATGTGGTGTTGATAAGACAATTAATTGGATCTGAATTAATGCAATTAACTTGACCCAATTTAATTATTTGTTCACGCGTGTTGGTGCATGGGAGTTAGTGTAGGATAAAGTTACGGCTGCATGCATGCAAGGAGTAAACTAATTGTGCTTGCCTAATTACTAACGAGGCTGGCCGGAGGGGCGGCGCTCCGCTAGGTGTTCAAATCTTTTCTGGTCTTTTCATTCCTTTGCAATGTCTGCAGCTCGATCTATCTGGGCGAGCTTGACCGCATCAAATAGATCTCGCTCGCACGCCAGGAATGTGTCGGGGAAACAGTCAGGCATAAGATCCTGGACTGATCCCATCGAGACCGGCACTGCCGTTTCAGTCATCAGGTGAGCTCAGAGCTGTTGACCATGGCGCGCAGATTCCCCAACTCGGCCATCAATTCGCTGCTGCGTGCTGCCTACGACCAGTGGCGGCTGATCTGAGTTTGGGTCGTGGAAATCCGATTCCTAGCGTTAGACTCCATCAATGATCCAGTCACTCTGATGCCCAAATCCAACGAGACCCGAGACCGGATGATTCAGAGGCTATCATCAGTGTTCGAATTTCTCAGGCCAGAACTCTTACACCTTTTGTTGGATATTTGCACGGGCCGGCCCAGTTCATCTTGGCCCGTTAACTTCTCCTTCTGCATGCACTGGACCTAGTTTCTCGCCACACGAAAAAAAACAAAGGTACTGATAGTAGATGGTATATCCGCCGACGATATACCCACCGGGCCGTATGTTTTTTCTAGCCCACGTGAGGGGATGGGTCCAAACGTGGGACATTCTTTATGTTTTTGGGCTAAAGGCCCACGTAGTAGTTTGTGTGTTCGTTGAATTTCGGTTTGGTGATATTTCTTGCTTGGGTGGAAAGGAGTTTATAGGCCGAATTCCCCTTCTGTACCTCTTTCCTATCTTGTTTTTCTTTTTACGGTGGTGAGTCATGTACGCAACTGTATGTGCCGTTTCTACTTTGTTGTTTCTTTACAAGTTTATTGTTCATCTTTTGTGTAGTACAACATATTTTCTATAGATTCTTTTGTTATTCCTTAGGACGTGTTTTTGAATGGAGTGTTTGAAAATATGTGAGATACTTGTTGTTTTCTTTAGCTAACAAAGCTACGTGCTTCTGCTTTAGACCTTAATATAATAATTTGAGTACACTAAGGCAAAGTTGAGGGTACACGAAGGTGAGCTGAGCACCGTTAGGTACAGATTCCTTGTCACCCGATTTAGTCCCTTTCACGCCTTGGTTGTGTTTAGTTAAAAAAACGGTGGTAAAATTTAGCGAAAATGTCACATCGGACACTGTAGCATACCGTAGCACTTTTTGTTTGTTTGTGGTAATCGTTGTCCTACCATGAACTAACTAGGCTAAAAGATTCGTCTCGTCGTGTACATCAAAACCATGTAATTAGTTTTTTTATTTACCCTCGTTTAGTGCTCCATGCATGAGGAGAGAGATTTGATGTGATTTGATGTGATAGATGAATAGTAAAGTTTGGAGAGAGAATTTTGGAAAGCTCGTGGCAACTCAACACAGCCCTTATGGTCGCTGCAACCGACCAACAGGTGATCCATGGATTCAAGCAACTATTTCTTGCCCGGGACTAGTTACAGGCTTTCACATCTTTCAACAGGAGCATCGATAAGGATCAAAACATCAAACAAACAGAACCATTGCAACATAAAGTTACTGCAGTGCAAGAAAATCCTTTTAATTACGACGATGCAAACCTGCAGGAGCTGGATAGCAAGTAGCCCCCGTCAATGTTGGTGGAGTCTTGCACTGGCCCACGGATAATTCATCCAGTAGTTTCAGTGGGCCGTTCCCACTGATCTGCTCTATGAATCAGGTTGTTTCTTAACGGAAAAAATCCTTTGCCATCCCTTAACTATTGTTTAAGTCCGATATTCATCCCTCATCTCTAAAATCAGATGTTTGTGGTCCCTCAACTCTGAAAACCGGTTGTTTTTCATCCTCAGCAGTTTTGAGAGTGGTTTTGGAGGAGATAAATTGAGCTCCGGTTGAAAGTTTGAGGGTGTAAAATATTTTTCTTTGAAAAAAGGTTATGCAAATATTTTTTTCTAAGGATTATTATTAAAAAATGCTAAAGTCTAGTTTAATCTTATAAATTTTAAAGAAAAAATGTTTTAGATAGGAAGAATATGAGACTAGTTTTATATCTTTTTCCGAAATAATATTTTCAGACCACGATATACCAAGAAACTAATATGGCTCCAAACTGGACATCAAAAGAAAAATATGATTTTATGTAAAATTTAGAAGTACTTTCATATTTTTCTAGTCTAAAACAGAATTTATATAAGATTAAACCATATTTTATAATTTTTTTAAGAAAAAATATTTGCAACTTTTTTTTTCCAAAAATACTATTTTACACCCTCGAACTCTAAATAAAAGTCCAATTTATCCCCTCCAAAATCACTCTCAAAACCGCTGAGCATTGAGTTGAGGGCTACAGATATCCGGTTTTAGAGACGAGGGATAAAAGTCGGACTTAGGCAATAGTTGAGGGGCGGCAGAGGGACTGTTTCCTTTCTTAACTGGGCCTAGCTCCATCGTAATACACCAACACGGCCCAACGGAGAAAGAGCCCGCGAGAAAGAGAGAAATGCTGCAAGCTAAGCAACGGCCCGTGGAGAAAGAGCGGCCCATCATTTCCTTCCTTCCCTTCGTCTCCCTCAGACGCTTCGCGACGTCTGAGCTGCTCTGCTTTCCTCGTGTGCGGCGAACTCGCGCCGCGATCCTTCCAGAATGCTCCTCCGCGGCGGCCGCCGCGCCGCGCTCCTCCTCGCCGCCGCCACCTCCGGCGTCGTGGGCGCCGGGGCCCTCGCGCGCCGCGACCCGGACACGGCCGTCTACGCCTCGGCCTCCCCGCCGCTCCGCCAGGCGCTCTCCGACGCCGCCGCCGAGGGGCTCCGTTCCGGCACCCGCCTCTTCTCCCCGTGGCTGCTTCCTCCTCCTGCTTATCAAGGTCTGTTTATTTTCATCACTCCCTTAGGCCTGGCGTGCGAGAGAACCACTTTTGCCGCGGGGGGACACATTTTGGGGGTTCAGGGTTTTGAACGGGGAGCGATTGCGGTCAGTGAGCGCCTGCCTGATTGCCCCGGACAGCGTAGAGGGTTTCTGGGTTGCGGTACACTTAATAAAATAGTATTAGACGTCAATGGGGACCTTGTCTTTTCCTCTGTAAGTTCAGTTTAGTAGAGACCTGTGGTTGGGCTCTGAATCTCTTGTTTTTCCTGACCTGTACTGATAGGTGATGGACCAACCTATGTCGATACAAATACATAATTTACAAATCCATTATCCATATATCATGACATCCTGCATAGTTGCATCATGAAGATTGTGGCGAGTTTGCAGCTATCATCTGCCCACATTGTGCTCAATTTGAGTCACCCAGTCAGGGAAATAATCTGTTATAAAGTTATGATACCACTTCTACAAATGTATTGTGATTAGTGCAGTTTAAGATTTTTGTGATGGTCAGGATGTGGCTTGGGAATGCTTACAGTTAGTAGCTTTAAGCAATGTCCTAAGTAACTATGAGTAGTGAAGTAGATTTTCCCCTGTTACTTGAGCCAATCATCTTTTTCTTGAACAAGATACAGTTGTAGACGCTGAAGATCTTACCGTGTTCAAATGTGTTTGTAGGGTTCCCAATACAAAATTCCTTTGCGTCTGCATCTGTTTCGCCTGCAAACTTAAGCGGCCAAGGTTCAGCTGGAATCTCAGATGATTCAAGATGTTGCCCAGGGTGTCTAGGCAGGAATTCGATTGCCAAAGCTGCATCTGCAGTTGGTCCTGCTGTTGTCAACATTTCTTGTGCACAAGGTGACAACTATTCTGTCTGATGGAATCTGTCAAATTCATGACCAGCGTTGTAGCTCTGTGCAGTGAACTTTTGGAATTACTTTTTGTAGATGCTCATGGATGGTTCCTAGAGCAGAGCATTGGTTCTGGAACTATAATAGATCCAGATGGGACGATATTGACATGTGCACATGTTGTTGCAGATTTCCAAAGCACAAAAGCAATTGTGAGGGGAAAGGTTGCTAACTTGGCACTATCTTATCTGTTCATCTTGAAATGCCTCTTACATGCTGAGTTTGTACATACTGCTAACCACTTATCCTAGGAACCTGGGAATAATTGCCTTGAAACAACCGATTTTCTAATTTGGTAGCTTGTACTTTGGTAAATTTCAGACACTAGACAAAGGCTGTTTATCTTCAAATGTATCCTTGGAGAGAAGTTTGGCAGTAGTGGACGCTACTATTTTCTTATTTCTTACCCAGCTAGGAGAGTTCTGGTCTGGATTTATTTTACAGTTGTTTCTTGATTTTGTAATTGAGCTAACGTAATGTCCTTAAACGAAAGGTCCTTAAACTTTTACCTTTCGTTTAACAAGAGATTAATCAAAAATAGTTTATCTACTAAGCACTTTCTATTCTTACAGAATATGATACTTATCTGTGGTTAAGATCATTGATTATGATTGGATCAGGTGATTATTTCTTACATGTGTTTGTTTCCTCATCTCTCTCTCAAAAGGTTGAACTGTAACAGGTTAGTGTAACTTTACAAGATGGTCGCGAATTTGAAGGTGTTGTCCTTAATGCCGACCGCCACTCTGACATTGCTGTTGTGAAGATTAAATCTAAGACCCCCTTACCGGCTGCCAGGCTTGGATCGTCATCCAAACTTCAACCAGGTGATTGGGTTGTCGCTTTGGGATGTCCACTGTCTCTTCAGAACACTGTTACAGCTGGTATTGTCAGGTTAAGACCTAAATCAGTTTTATTTGATTTACTCTGATGACTTACCGTAATGACTATAGTTTCTTGTAGATTTGCAAGTATAAAAGTTATTTTTATTGATTAAAATTGTCTACATCGACTTTTCTTTCTTTATTTTAGCTGTGTTGACCGGAAAAGCAGTGATCTGGGTCTTGGAGGATTACGAAGGGAGTATCTGCAAACAGATTGCGCCATTAATCAGGCAAAACCATTTTATTTCTGTTACTAAGATAGCAAGATATGAAATTAGTATGCAAAGCAATTTACTTTTTTTTCAATTTGTCTAGGTGTTCTTTAATGTTTATGTCGTTTAACTATGCCTCATCAGTTGTCACCTCATCTTGTCCCAAGAAAATACAAAAGATTATGTAAATTCAAATCCAATAAATATAACATCTTATATTGGTGGCATTCATATACACATTGTTTATGATTTCTCGAATTTCTTTCATCTTCTGTTTTTTCTTCTCAATATCTATTGAACAAACCTTTTTGACACATGTAGTCATGTATGCTGCAGGGCAATTCTGGAGGCCCCCTTGTGAACCTTGATGGTGAGATTATTGGAGTTAATGTGATGAAAGTAGCGGATGCTGATGGTTTGAGCTTTGCGGTACCAATTGACTCTGTCATTAAAATAGTAGATAACTTCCAGAAAAATGGGTATGCCTTAGTCATAGCATAATTCTGCTTGCAATTTACTATCTTGGTATCGGCTTGTCTTTGTCTGCTCTTTGAAATTTCTTTGTATACTTTGTGTATGCTGTGTGCTTTTGGACAGATGGAGTGATCAGAAATTCAAAACATGTAATTTGTATGATAAGATATCTGTGTGAACGCAGCAATAAAAAATGCAATACGGTTAGAGTTTTCAAGTTGTGTTCTAACTAATAAAGAGAACAATTAGTAAGTTAATTGTGAAAGTAAGCCTGTGTATACTAACCTTTTGTGAGTATATTCATTTTGGATAACTTAAATTTACTATACATGTTTGTTTACCTGCATATCTGGGAGCTACTTATGCTAGTCTACTGTGCAATGCAGGAGAGTTGTGAGGCCATGGCTTGGTTTAAAGATGCTTGACCTGAATCCCATGATCATTTCACAACTCAAAGAAAAATCAAGTACTTTTCCAGATGTTAGAAAAGGAGTGCTTGTTCCTATGGTAAGTTATTTGTAATTCATCTAACGAAATTATGTGACTTTCTGTGTTATAGAAGAGATGCTGATTTGTTGCAATTTATTGTCCTCTCTGAAGGGATCACAACTCTTCTTTTGGCATGCTTCTCTTTGTCAAAATGATCCTGAATCCTGATAACACCTGAACTACGCTGAGTCTGTTTTGACACTGAGTTTTCAATCAGGTTACACCAGGATCTCCAGCTGAAAAGGCAGGATTTCGTCCTGGGGATGTGGTTGTTGAATTTGGTGGCAAACCAGTCGAAAGCATCAAAGAGGTAACTAAGATAAAACAACTGGGGATTTGTGCTTATATTATTTGCAACATTTTCCTGTCCCTGAAAGTATTAATTATAATAAAATTGGATTGTAATATCTTACTTGAATTGTTATAAAAAAACTGGTTATGCTGAGTGCTAATTGTGGGCACATTATTTGTTTTTTTATTTCATATTCTGCTTTTTTGAAATCCTTGATTCTGAAGGAAGATTATGTCCTTTTGTTCTTTTTTTTTTGTATTTGTACAAACACGCTAATAAAGTGTTTATGGCAGATCATTGATATCATGGGGGACAAGGTGGGAGTGCCATCTAAAGTTCTTGTTAAAAGAACGAACAATGTGACAGAGACTTTAACCGTCATACCAGAGGAGGCAGATGCCAGCAGATGACCCAAAATCAATCTGCTGGGAAGTTGAGCTAAGGCCTAAGTGGAGGATTTTTCCATTGGAACTCCAATTTTCGTTTGACATACTTTCAGTTGAGTTTTGTATGTAAGCAAGCATGGGTGACAGGACTATCCAAAAAGAAAGAACAAGAATACATGGGAAATAGATAATATTGTCGCAATGTTCAGAAATCTTGGCTTTTAATTTGTTCTCCGGAGCATGTCTTTATAATCGATAACAGTATGTTTTCATCGCATTTATCTGGATAATGCTGTAGGTTCAAGAACACCGTTCTTTTTTTTCTTGAAAGAATTTCATGTCTCTTCTAATCTATCTAGTACTATGTCGATGTCTACATCTCTCATCATTCTATCATATCTTTCCTTACCCGTGGAAACTGCAAAGTGATGGAGAACAGCAAACTAGATAAGCTCAAAAAGCAGCTGCTAAAATAGTACAATGTAATTTTCTTTCAATCTATTGTCCAATTGATTGATGCCAAGATTTCGTGGAATCTATGAATCGAGCAATCTTGCCCCCCGACACTAGCAAAGACTTCAACGGCCGAATGATCAGCTTGTACGTCTGTCTAGGAGCAGTGTTGTACGGAGCACGTCTGCTCGTTTGTTTGCCAGCGTTTATTTTTCCCTTGTTTCAGGTTGTGCATTGTTGTGGGCACCGGCACACACGGGAGATCTGCTGCTGGCTTGTGCTTGTGCATCACCCAAAGCCCTAGTCCCGTCTCCATTGGTTGTTGGATGACAACATCATGGCCTTCTTGCTGGGACGTCGCTCTCATGCTTCATCATTGGTTTGATGTACACTTTTGTCTACCTGTATGGGGTGTACCGGCAGCTGATCGGCAGGGAATCTTTCTATATATGCTTATTAAACATAGATGTATATATAATATATACCCTACTACTATGAAATTTCGTGTTGTCTTTCTTGTGGGTAATAATGTAGCGCTACTGGTAGACTTAATCGCGTAGTTTAGTGTGTGTGGCCCCGTCGTGTGTGTGGTGTACACGTAATCGAGAGATTTTGTGTGCTGAATCAGGGAGTTTATGGTTTGTTTTTAATACATAATGCGGTGCGCGTATGTTGTCATGGTAAACGTCTAAATCAAGGCAAATTGAAAACAGCAGGTCGTGGTTGGGAAGCCGTGACATGTAGGTGCATTATTGGCAGCAATCATGGCGAAGTGACATCGGCCGGTTCGGTTTTCTTTTTTATTCTCACCAGAAATACAAAACGAAATCTTCAGCTAGGAACGGCTTATTCGGACTCGATCTTGATGCCGATCGCAATCTGTTCGATCTCTTAACCAAGATCAAAGTAATTGAGTGTGAAAGCATGGTTTTAATTTGTATAGACTCTTGATTCCGCTCGCAAATCTGCACTACTGCGCCGGCGAGACCCGTTGTGATGGGGAGTTTTCAGAGTAACGGAGTGTGAAAGCATGGTTTTGTATAGACTGTGAAGTTTCAATTCGAAAGAAAATGGAAAACAATAAATAGGAGCTATACGAAAAGGACGGCTGGAAACACCTGATCGTCGAGCTCGTTTTGTGGTGAGCATCAGCAGAGGGAAATAGGGAATCAATGCCCACGGCTTTATTTTGTTTGCTTTCACTATTATTAACAAAAAAAAAGTTGTTTTTTCCTTGCACAACTCGAGGTGTAGCATGCTGGCCCTACCCATGTTTTGTTTGCCTTGAGCACAAGATCAACCCTGCAGGGACTCTCAAGCAATTTTCCAGTCACTCATCAGCTAATCGCGCTCGACTGAAGCTAAATAAACCAGGGTTAAGAGTAAAACAAACGAACCAAGGTGATTAAAGCCGGCGCCGCCTCCGTCTCCACTGGTCCCACGTGTCAGCGAGCCATGGAAGTGACCTGCTTGCTTTTCCTCCCCGACGGCCCGCCGGCGGTCAAGTGTGCGGCTTGTCTAGCTCCGTCCGCTCCGGCGAGCATCTCTCTCCTCGCCTTTTCGATCGCAAGCGAAGCCCGCCCATGGGAAGGGAACAACACAAAGGGAGGGAGGGAGAAACGGGAGGCGCGGCGGCGGAGGGTGATGTCGGGAGGGACGGAGAGCGACGCCGGCGATGGCGACGGGGACGGGCGCGGCGGCCGTCGCACCCTCCTCGCACCCGCACGGGAGCAGAATCTGGCGTCGCGCGTCACGCCACCTGCACACGCTGCGCCTCGCTGATTCTCTCCCTCTCTCTTCTTTTCTTTCTTTTTGTTATTTTCTCTCCCGTCCATCCATGCTCCTCCCTCCCTCTCCTTTTCATTTCCTTTCCGTTTGCTCATCCCTTTCGTTCAGTTTTGTTTCATCTTTCCAAGTTCCCTCCTTTTGTTTTGTACTACGTAATAACAATAATAAAAAAGAACACGAAACAAATAAAATCCACAATTAATTATATTTTTCTCCCAGAAAGGACGGCACAGAATTCCCGCGAACCGACGGGTCGCTGGCTGCTCGCACTCGTCTTCCTCTATTTCCCTCCTTTAAACAAACAGAATATTCTGTCCTGATCATCAAGATTCTTTCCTCTATCCCAATTTCTTCCGCACTCGTCTCTCCTCTACCAACTTCCCCTATCCCAACTACTGTATTATTTTACTCTTTATTTACTCTCTCTCACCCGGCCCCACCACTCTCTCTATCTCTCCCCCCTCTCTCTTCCTCTCCCGGCTCTGCTCTCCTCCTCCCCTTCCCCACCCGCCGCCGGCCCTGCTCTCCTCCCTCCGTCGCCGCCTCGCTGTGCCCCGCCCGCCGTGGCCCCCTCTTCTCCCTCCACCACCTCCCCTCGCCAGCTTCCTTCCCCGCCTCCTCGACGGCGCGCGCGCGGCCCGGAGCGGAAGCGGGAGTGGCGAGGCGGCCACCCGTGCCTCGTCGAGCTCCGCGCTGCGAGGGGGAGGGCCGCCGCCTGCGGCGGCGAGCAGCACGAGCTCGCGCGGTGGCCCTCTCCCTCCGGTGGTCCGCGCGCCTCTCCCTCGCCGCGCCGCCTACCCCTCACGCGGCGGCCGGCTTGAGGGCGGCGACCAGCGCGAGCCCCGGGCTCCGGCCGGCGCGAGGGCGGCGCGCAGGTGTTCCAAATCTCGCTCGCGCCGAGCGGCCGCCGAGCCGCCGCCGGTGCTCGCTTGCGCCGCAGCCGCCGCTGAGAGTGTTGGATGTGTGCGCCACCGTCTTCATCTTCCGATTCGAGCTCGCGCACGCCGTCTTCGTCTTCCGATTCGAGCTCGCCGACGGCTGCCACGGCGAGGAGCGTGACGTACCAGTTGACGCCAAGGAGAAGGAGCTCTTCACGGAGGTTGGGCGTATGGCGGCGCCGCGGAGGGCGCCCTCGCCTCCTCCTCCCGTTGCGGCTGGCGGCCCTCGCCTCCTCCCCCTGCGCCTTCGCGGGCATCTCCTTCTCCCCCGACGGCCGCGTCTTCACGCTCGCGGGCCTCTCGGGCCCCTTCCCCTTCGCGGCCGTCTCCAAGCTCTCCGCACTCGCCTCCCTTTCCCTCGTCCCCGGCGTGTGGAGCAGGCGGCGCGCGGCGGCGGCCTTCGCGGATGCACGGCGGCGGCCTTCGCGGTGGCGCGGCGGCGGAGCACGATGGCGGCGTGGGCGGGCGGCAGTCGACTGCGGGGGCGGGAGGGGAGCTGCGGGATGGCTGGGACGTGTGGGCCCCATGCCACGTCGGCCGGTAGCGGCGCTTCGCCACTCTGCCACAGATGGGGGAAACGGGGGGCTCCGCCATTTTAGCAAAGGGCTTACAGGACACCGCTGCGGCGGTTGTTTCCTGCAAACGCTCCCCCAGGAGCTTTTACCAAAGCCCAGTGCGGACAGCCTTACACGCTGGTAGAAAGGACGGCAAGGAGAGTTTCGTTCTCGCGAGGTGGAATCCAATCTCCAAAATGGATCCACTCGTGGACGAACTTAATAAAACGAGAGTAATTCAAGTCCTCGTCTCGTCCAATCACCACCAAGCGCGGGCATTTAAGGTTGTGTTTACATGCGAAAAGAAGACGAAAAATAAAACTGAAAAGCACCGCAGTATTTTATTTTTCATTTATTTAGTGGTAAATAGTATTCTATTATAGGCTAACTAGGCTCAAAAGATTCATCTCGCAATGTACATTCAAACTGTGCATTCAAACTGCATGTCGGGGACGGCCTTAAGTGGTTCCCTAATCATGAGGATAATCACCTTCACAAACGCAATAAAAACACGATCAGACTCCTCGCGGGCCTAAAACCGCCCAAACACATGCAACACTGCGGCCCACCGCGGCCTAGTACGGCCCAGCAACCGCCCAAGCTCGTCCGTCGAGAGCACTCCAGATGCGCGCCCCATCTCTGCCTCGATCGAGGGTCCCCGCCTCCCTCGAGCGAACACTACAATCTCCGCTTTGCTCGAGGGTCTCCACTCCCCCCTCGAGCGAGCACCCTCCTCCGCCTCGCTCGAGGCCCCCTCGGTTCGCCTCACGCGCACGCTCAACCGCTCCGTCCCGACAGCAGTATTTAATGCCACGCTCTGCCGCCGCGGCACCAAAGTCAAAGGGTAAATCTCTGCCTTGTGCGACTCAACTGACAGAGTCGGGACGCACTGTGCGACCAACTTCTGTCACTGTACGGACATCCCACCGCTGTGCGGGCGTGCGAGGCACTGTGCGGACAGGCCAGTCGTCATTCCATCGCACTGTGCTACCTGCTCCCGTCATTCCCCCAAGACGACACCCTCGAACGGGTGTATGGGCGGCGACTGGGTGTGGACCCGGTCAGCACGGACGCGCGGTTGACGCGGGCCAAGTCTGATCCCCCAACTCTGATCACTGTGCCGCCATCTCCTGTAATGGGCAGATGTGTGGTGCACTATGCAAACAGAAAAAGAAAAAGTCTACTTCACCCCTAAAGTTACAGGAGAAAAAATGTACTAAAGCATTCCGTATTATATGTTCACCGCGTAGATCTACTCATTTGAAGTCCAAAACAATTTGATTTTCCATTTTATGATTTTTCTGTGATTTATTATGATATTTCAAAACTGCTTCAGGGGGTGATTTGTCCGGTTTTAGAAAGTTTAGGGGGGTAAAAAATCCATTTTCATAGGTTGGGGGTGATGTGTTCTACCCCTCATAGGTTGGGGGTGAAGTAGACGTTTTCCAACAGAAAACGCCACGCCGACGCCTGTGCTGCCAACTCCCGTCCTTCCCCTATGGCGAGGCCCTCGGATGGGCATGGGGCACCCTCGAATGGACGAACGGACGACGACTGGGCGTAGACCACGGTCAAGCCACTCCTCGAAATCACTCCAGGATAAGCACAGGAGCCGCCACGCCGCCCGCCAAAGCCGGAGCACGGCCACGTCCCGCCAGGAGCAGGGATTCGCAAGGACGAACGCACGCCCGGTGCCACGATCACCTGTACACCCCAACTGTAGCGATCTACTGTAACCAACGCATGTAACCGCCTCCCTCTTGGCCTATAAAAGGAGGAGGTGGGTGCCCTTCAGGGCGACAAGCTCTCATAGAACACGAGCACGCGCACGATCACCTCCACTCACGATAGTGGCATTCGCCTCAATCACTAGCCCTCAGGGACTTGGAGACTTCCTCTCATCTCCCGCCTAACTTGTAGCCCCCCTCTGCAAGCACCACTGGTGCGGGATAATACAGAGCATACGCTCACCCTGCTGGACATACGGCCCCGTGGTCGGAACCAGGATAAATCATCGTGTCTCTGTGTTAGCCATGGCACCAACCATCGGGAGAGAGGACGCATGGACTAATCCAAACACCAACACTGTGCAATAAGTTATTTTGTTTATCTATATTCAGTGTTTCATGCATGCGTCAGTTGCTATATTTAAATTTTTGATGTGATTTCGATGTGTTAGAAAATTTAAAAAGTTTGGAGTAACTAAACACGGCCTCACTTTTAAATTAATTCTGCTGCACATAGGCACTGCCATATTTCACTTAACTTTTCCTTGGATTTCCATCGACGCGCCACACGCGGAAGCGGAATTGGATTCTGAAAACCTTGTTTTTATAAAAAAAAAAAAGATGGTAGCAAGTCACGTACGAGCCGAGCGCGAGCGCCTGCCCGCCCGGGCGCCCGGCTGCGCAGCAACTGTCAGGGGTCGCTTTAAAATATGCCCCGGCGTCGCGCGACACCGAGGCCCCACGCGGCCGCTGCGCAGAGGATCGCAGACGGGTGGGGTGTATCGTGTGGTATTCTGTGGGTACTCGAGTCTCACCGCCGTGGGTCGGGAATTTGTTTCCCGGCCTTTGGACAGGTATACTGGTGTCGTGTAATAGCCAGTCTCAGTGACACGTAATCTTGAGACAACTTATCAGACAACCTATACAATAGATTTTTGTTTTGGTTATCTCATAATAATATAATATTCCTTAATTTATGGGAAAATATAGAGATATTATTGGTTGCATGGCAACAAACTCATACAATGGTAGTGGAGTTGTCTTATACTCCTATAATTTAGCTTATGAGACGGTTGTTTCCCGAAACAAGGACCTTATTCTCTCACCTCACTCTCTCTCCTCCATGTTAGAAAAATCCTACGTGACACAGAGACCACTGACTCGTAGCGATGTATGCCGTTAAGATTCTCGTAAATTTTGTGGATCCGTCTCTCTGGCGCGCGCGGCGCAGACCAAAAGGTGCAACTTCTCTGTGGCGCCCGTGTGCCGATGCCTCCCCGCAGGACAACCCCCTCTCTCTCAGTCTCTCTCTTCTGTTTCCTGTGTTAGTGTTACCAACTTGCTGCAACTTTTCAAGTGCGGGAAGCATTTTATAAAATATATGTATGTGTGGAAGCGTTTGTGAAAAAGGACAAAAACAACTGTACTGATAATGAGACCGAGGAATTGTTGCAAAACGAAGGTACTGTATGTATATATTGACGCATGGATTCCTAGGAGTTTTCTTTTTTTCTTTTTGGGTATTTTCGAATTTGGATTCCCTTGTGGTTGTGGGAGGGCATCTTGTTTGTTGATGTTGTAGTGATATTGCAACGGGATATCGCTCTACAGTATTCAAACAGATATAAAAGGAAGGGATTATAATGTTTTAGTTCAATTTTGGTGATACTAGGTCAACTTGCTCTATGCCTTTGTTCCTTTCCGTGATACTAGGTTAGCGATGAAAAACTTTATCTAGTCTAGACAAAAAGGTGATACTTTTTATAGGTGGAATGAAACTTGCTGGTCTTTCTTCTCGATATATTAGAAATATTAGGTTCGGCATATGAAAAATTATGTCTGAAGATTTTTCTTAAAAAATATATCATTTTTTTAAACAATGCATGTCATACCATACCATATGAGCACCTCTAAGAGTCTGAGGTCGCCAAAGTCACCGTAGGCACCTCGTTGCCGTCTTGCTGTTGTTGGCATATCATGTATTATTGAACAATCAACAACTAACTACTGTAATAAATCTAAAAAACATGGACATCGTTTACTCCTGGAATAAATCTAGAAAAACACAACCACCTCGTGTTGAGCCACGGGCTTGAATATAGATTTTGAGATCAACGAAGTCATCCTCTGCTTTAATAAGTATAATGATATATCATGTATCAGTATAAGAATACTGTCAATGCAAGCACCTGGTGCAATGCAAGTCGGTGAAAGTGCGTAAAGCATTTTATCAAATATATGTATGTGTGGGAGTGTTTCTGAAAAGACAAAAACAACTGTACTGATAACGATACAGAGGAATTGTTGCAAAACGAAGGTACTGTATGTATATATTGACGCATGGATTCCTAGGAGTTTTTCTTTTTTTGGTATTTTTGAATTTGGATTTCCTTGTAGCTGTGGGAGGGAAAACATCTTGTTTGTTGGTGTTGTAGTGATATTGCAATGGGATATCGCTCTGTTCAAAGAGATATAAAAGGAAGGGATTATAATGTTTTAGTTCAATTTTGGTTAGATATAGAAAACTTTATCTAGTCTAGACAAAAAGGCGATACTTTTTAGAGGTAGAGTGGAACTTGTTGCCTTTCTTCTCGGTATATTAGAAACATTAGGTTCGGCATATGAAAAATTATGTATGAAGATTTTTCTTAAAAAAATATATCATCTTTCCGAAATAATGCGTGTCATACCATACCATACCATATGAGCACCTCCAAGAAATTGAGGTCGGCAAAATCACCGTAGGCATCTCATTGTAGCCTTATCATCGTTGGCATACTGTGTATCATTGAACAATAGAACAACTAACTCCTGTAATAAATCTAAAAACATGGTCATCATTTACTCCTAGAGTAAATCTAGAAAAACACAATCACCTCGTGCTATGCCGCAGGCTTGAATATAGAGTTTGAGATTGATGAAGTCATCCTCTGCTTTAATAAGTATATATGATATATCATGTATCTATACTATAAAGAGAATTAGATTTGAAAACACTTCTCACCAACAAAAAAACCCACACCCACCTCACATAGGACCCACCTGTCGGGAAAATTGGTTGATGAATGGCCAAAAAAGAGGGGGGAGGGACATTCCTATGTTGATTCCCCTCTCTAAACCCAAAACTTTTTTCACCCAAAATTATCCCGTATTGCCAACAGACAATAAATTAGAGAGTTTTCTCCATATAAATAAATGCCAACTATCATGAGTTTTGAGAATACCTGAAGCTCTCCATACATGAGAGAGCGAATATAAAGTTTTTTAAAAGCGCTTTGCACTAAAGTGAAGTGATATTGTTTTAATACCTATATGTCATCAATAAACGTGCGTGCCGCACGTGCATTCTTGCTAGTCACTATAAGAATACTGTCAATGCAAGCACCTGGTCCAAGTTGAGCACTAGAATCTATATTTCATCACCAACTTCTTAGGTCCATCTCACGAAAATAAATCAGAATTTCTACAAAAGTTATATTATAACTTCTATAGGGTCACTAATACTTCAGAATATAAACAAATTTTGAGCCGTTCAGCTCCAAAAATACCGACTTTTGGTGAGTATAGAGGTAGCAACAACTTCAATAAATTGATATAGTCTAACGAGACGGCTATTGCAAACTTAAAACTGTTACATGTAAATATCCAATTAAGAAGGAGAGGTGATGTATCCAATTTTGTAACACCTGCATGATGTTAGTTGTTGAAATTTGCCTCCAAATTTGCTTTATTTGCACCCTTTGATTTCGACCACAGGACGCGCCTTTGCAGCTTGAGCGTAGACGATGACATCTCTGAAAGAGGCGCAGCGTAATTATTGAGGTGGGCCCGGAGGGAACCTAAAGAAAGGACGGGCCCCACATGGGAGAGGGACGTGTGTTTGGTGCCCGCCTGTGATGGGATGCGACTCTCGCTTTCTCGAGTTGAGAGTGAAATAAAGCATGAAAACCATAGTTGTAAGTTCCATTCCGGTACCGGTCGGAATGGCCGGAATGTCCCGTTCCGGTGTCTAAACCGGCATAGAAGGGCTGAAATCCCGTACCGGGTCAAATACCGGTCAATTTCGGCCATTTCGGCCAATACCGGCCGAAACGCCTGTTCCGCTCATTTCGGTACCGGGCTAAAACCAAATGACGCCTCGAGTTCAATATGTGAGTTTGGTAAAAATGTCAGTGTGATGAAGCGTAATTATGCCGTAAGTATATATTTATATGAATATTTATGTATATGTACATTCATATATTTTTAATATAATAAAGTCCGGAACGGTACACCGGTATCGGCCGGTACCGGAATGTTCCGTTCCAAGAGAAAAACGGAATGACCTCCGGAATGGAATTTACAGGTACGATGAAAACACCTCCTCCCATTTGCACATTTTTATTTATTCATTTTTCCTTGATATATTCGGACCCATCACTGCCTCCGAGTCTCTCAATGCCCCCCAAATTGGCAGAGAAATGCAAGCACAAATCGATGGACGCAACACATCGTATCACCTGGTCACCACCCCGTGTTATTATGCCATTTCGATGCTGTTGGTGATAATACTTTATGAGATTCGTATATCTAACCACGATATTAAAGTGATGGACAGCGGATTTTTTGATTAGATGCCTGCTTTTTCCTTGCCAAAAACTGTTGTATCGGTTGGTACGAGTACAAAATGCAATTATTTATTTTTCTTTGTAAAAGATTGGTTTTAACGTTTGTTTTTTTATTTTTTTGGGGTGGAGACTTGGGACGTGGACAGAAAACATACCGCAAACTGTTATAACAATGCACCGGTTATAACGAAGTATCGAACCAAATACGGAAACATTAGACTCTGGCCAATTGCTTTGTATATATATGCAACCTAGGATTGCGATAGATGTCGTTCTTAAGTACAACTTAATAATTAACAACAGCTGCACTAAGGGAACCTTATATTTTACGGCCGTGTAGAACAACTGGAATCATACAAAAAGTAAATTATTCCAGCTTCCAGCAAAAACAAAAAGAAGAACAGATGCTCCTCTAAAATAGAGGGACAAGTTGCTCTCCAATCATGTTTTAATACAAGGATTTGTTGTAGCAACAAATGGACACAAAAATGTCTAAATAACTTATAAAACTATTCCATCAATGACACAAGAAGTAATTCATCAAAACTATAGAGAAAGTTATAAAGTAACTAATGTAAAATCTGAAGTATACACGCAGACGATTAATATTGAGGTGAAAGAAAGCCATGTTATAAAAAAGGGTTCGCTTTCAGATTCTTTTAGCGTCAACAGTGGCAACCAAGAAAAAGAAAACGCTATATGAACCTTTTTATCCACTGTTATTCATCTTAGACAGCTTAGTTTGCCGTAGATGCAGATGTGACACAAAGTGATTTACAGAATGTTTAGACAAATAAATAGAGCTTTAGTGGCTTAAATACATATATTAGGCAGTATATTAAAAAGAAAACTGAAATAACTACATGCAAGCAATTGGTAGAAGCCAACAAAAAACATATAACATCAAAAGGACATTCTTGATGGGAAATGAAATGGAATAAGCAACCAGTTAGCAAGTCCTCAGACAACCTAGCTACCTTGGAGGGGCCGATCTCAATAAAAATATGCATTAGTATAGAGATCAGCATTGGTTGATGCAAAGCCATGTGAGATTAAACTCACTCAACAGAATTAATGGCTGATCTAATCTAAGTATCTAAGCATGCTTAGGCTTGACCAACTATTTTGTTCACCAAATTAACACCCTTCAAGATGTCCCTTCACCAAATTAACACCCTTCAATTATTACTAGTAAATCAGTACACTAATTACAGTAAGCATAATAATATGTATATTTTATTTATTTGGTAGGTTTTGTACCTGTATGATTAAACGAGCTTTCAACTAATCTAGAAAGTGCTCCACTTTTCAGTGGGTTTTTAAAAAAGTGAAAAAACCGGGCCTGCAATTGTCGCACAGAAAAAACTGCAGAGCAGCCGAATCCAACACCCCTAAAAAAAGCTGAAAGAAAGGTGTGAGGAGAGAGAGAGAGAGAGAGAGAGAGAGAGAGAGAGAGAGCGAGCGAGAGTGGTGGTGGTGTGTCTGTGTGCGCGAGCGAGCGCGACAGAGAGAGGAGAGAGCGTATTTCTTCTTCTTCCTCCTCCCCCCTCAAGGAGAGAGCGAGAGGGCAGCTCCGGAGTCGCAGGGGCGCGAGCGAGGCAGAGGCAGGCAGGCAGGCAGGCGGTGGCTCCTCCTCCCCCTCCTTTTTTTTGATACCAAGCTCGTCAATTCGTGCTATCTCACACACTGTTATCATCATCATCATCAGCATCATCCCCCACACACCACTCCTCTTTCTTTCTCTCCTACGCTTCTCCTCTAATTCATCGCGGAAAAAGAAAAAAAAAAGAGGTTCTTGGTGTATCGGTTTCTGGTATGGTTACGAATCCGCGCGCCTCGTTTTCGATTTGGTTCTTCCCCTTTTTGTTTCCCGTCCGGAACCCAATTCCCTCGCGCGGCTAATTCGTTTGATTTCGATCTGTTCTTGCAGGTGGCGGCCGTTCTTGATTCGCGCCGAGACGGATTCGCCGTCCATTCGGGGTTCCGCCGCGCGGCGCTGAATCCTCCTGGTGGGTTCCCTGAGGGAGGTGGGTTCGATCTGTTCCGGGCTCATTTAGTTGCTCCGGCTATTTGGTTTCCTCGATCCGTTTGCCTGATTCTTCTTGAGGAATTTTCCTCAGGGTTGGATCAGGGCTAGGAGATGGAAGTGGAGAGGAAGAAGAATTCGCAGGTGAGTAGTGATTGGATTCGTAGGTAGAGATTTGTTTGTAAGTTTTCCCCCATCTCCTTCAGTTTCCCATCAATTTTCATTTGGAAGCCTAATGGGTGGCTCTTTCGTTGCAAGAAGATTGGATCCAAGGGCAAGGAGGTTCAGAGCAAGAATCCTAGGAGGGAGGAGCAAGAATCCGGGGTTCAGAGCAAGAATCCCAGGAGGGAGGAGCCACTGGCATCGTCAGAGGTGGACGTGGATGAGCCAGCCTTTGCCGAGGGCGGCGACACGGTCGATGATGCCAGTAATGGCAGCTCCAAGGAGAACCCCTTGCCACCCAAGGATTCCAAGGACTCCAAGGGTTGTGTGGGCAAGAAGTCGAGATCAGTGAGCTGCGACTTTGGTGAGGAGCTGGATTTGGAGCTTGGGAACGGGGACAGAGAGAGTGGGAGGCAGCAGGACAGGAAGCTCTCGAGGCAAGACCGGGTTGAGCTTTGCCGGTTGTTTCAGCACGCGGTGAGCTCGCACGACTGGGAGAGTGCTGAGGGGCTGGTAGGGAAAGCTGATGCTCAGGGGCTCAACGACGTGCTCTGCGTGGCAGTGGATGCGATTTGGTTCTTGAGCGATAGGGACGAGCTGCATGCAGTTGTGGGGTTGATCAGGAGGATTGTGTCCGAGGGCGCGAAGGATTTCACGCGTGCTGCGCTGCGGACATCGTTCCTCGCATCGTGTGTGTCGGCATGCAGGGGACGGTCGACTAGCCTTGCTGATGCTGTGAGCTTCATGGGTCAAAAGTAAGTTTGTTGGAAATGCCTTCAACGGTTACATGTTGACAAGAATTTCATCTTTAGAATTCCAGGGGTCTTATCGAATCCAATAATTGCACTTGAATTTACACCTTATATGTTTGGGCAGCTGTGAATACTTGTTTTGTATGTTTCAGATTGCATGAACGACTTCAAGAATCCCAAGGCGATGAGGTATTGAAAGCAGAAGCAAGTGCAAAGGTACACAAGTTTACAGAATGGGCTCTAAAGTGCATTGGGCTACATTCACGTGTGCGAGAGATTAAGGGCAAAGGAAACCACGACACTGTCATCGAGGTTCAGCTTCAGTTATCTGCTTTCAAGACATTTCTGGATCTTGCTGATAATGAGCTTACCGGGAAGGATTTCACAGAGGCATTTGATGCTGCATGCTTCCCTCTTACACTCTTTTCAACCACCTTTGACCAAGGATGGGCATCAGGAATATCAGCAGCTGCAATACAAGGGCTTTTAGAGTTGTTGGTAGAGGGTGGTGCAGATAATGTGAACCAATGCTTTCTTGAAGCTGCACGCTATGGGAGCACTGAACTTGTGCGGATCTTACTTCAGGTAACAATAACAAAAAATACTACACAGTTTTGTTTAATCCTCCCCCTGATTGCAAATTTAAGTCGTTTTAAGATGCCTTTGTCAGAAGATTGGAATTGTGACCATCAGTGCATGGTTAATTATATAGATTGAGAGCCTAAAATTGATACTACTAGATTCATCAATTGTCAATCATGTTTGGATATACTCCTTTTGATTTGAACTAACATAGTTTATACACATCACTTGCACAAGTTTCATATGAGAGACCATGTCCATGTCTTAAATGACTTAACTTTTGCAACAAGAGGCAGTGATCTCTATTAAACAACAGGACAGATGCAGCACTAAATGGTTTTAATTGCTTACACCACACAATGGTCCTGGTAGTCACCAGATCACAGCTGGAGAAAACTTCTTTGCAACATACATTATATCCCGTAGTAATTCAGTTCTTTTTGTTCTTTTTGTATTGGCTGAAATTAGACAATCAGAGTCATGACTGAATCATGTGCAGTTTATTCGGAACCATGAAACCTTCCAAAATTGTGTGGAGACCTTTACAGTTATGGAAAAGTTTGTAGGATGCTAACTAAGGACAATATTCTTGGTGGCACACAATATTCCAGTAATCACATTGGCAATTCTATGCTTACCTCAGAGAACATCTGACATTTAACAAGAGTAATAGTAATTCAAGATATTGCCATTTTAAACAAAAATCTTCTCATAGGATAGCTGCAGTAACCAATTTTCTGTTGTACAAGCGTATCCATGATGGTATCAAACAAATAGGAGCCATGGTACAACTAATATAGAAGCCTATCCTTTTAACTCATATACACCTGTGTTTTCACTGATGCATGTCCACTGCTCAAATATGAAAAACAAAAATTTTATACGCTAGACGGTTTCTTTCTTGCCTTGTGTAAGCACTAACATTCTGGACATCCTAATTAGATGGTATTTCTGATAGTTATGAGGTCTTCATTTTTATCCTGTGCTTAGTGGAAAACATATATTCAACCAATTGCAGCTGGAAGCATTTAAATGCATTTAATTGTTTGTACTTCTGTTCAGATTGCTCAAAGGAACAGCTTGGACATTGATGTGGATCTAGCCCTTGGCTTTGCCGCTCACTATGGGAAGATTGAAACCATGGGATGCTTGGTTGAAGAAGGTAACGCTGTTGGCTTTCTTGGCCCTTTAATGCGGGCTGCTGAACGTGGATGCCTTCAAGTTGTGGAATGGTTTGTCAACCACGGGTGTCGGGAAATGGAGCTTTGCTTAGCCCTTACTGCTGCCACCTCCAGTAGCCAGATTGCAGTGGCTGCTTATCTTCTGCCTCTTGTTCCGCAACATGTTCTTGCCCCCCTCAGCATTGAAATCATCAAGGCTGCTGGTGAGAGGACCACAGGTTCCCTGCATGGTGTGGATTTTCTTCTCCGCTCGGACTTCCTCGATGACCCAGCTGCCACATATGCTGTGGCAGACAGTATTGCAAAGTCCGCTGATGATGCCGTGGATGCAAAGCTTAGGTCTTTCATGAATGAGCACTGGAGTGAGGCAGCTTTTTCTGCAGGATTTGAATCTGCACAACAGCACTTTGTTAACTTTATGAGGATAATGGAAAGGGGTGAATCACCAATCTGCCTAAAGGACCTCCCAGTTGAGCTGGTGATTGCCATGGCCTATCTGCCACTCTATAAGGAATGCATCAATTCCAGTGGGCGACTTTTGCCGCAAAGGCTTAGGGGCCAGCTTGTGGAGGCTGCAAGCAGGCTCAAGGGCCAGCCCCTGGATAGGGGCAGCCAAAGCAGAGAGCTCTTGGCCATCTTGGAGCAGCACATCCCACGTTTCATGACTCAAACTTGAAGGCAGGCAGGCTTCCTTTCGAATGTCATCCGTTGATGCCTGCAAAAATCAAGTAACAAGTGCAGTGCACCGTCTTCAGTGCCATCACTGTGGTTCCTGCTTTGGGACATCCGAAAATGATAGCACCCTGAGAGATCATCTTGAGTTGGTCTCTGGGAGGCGCTCTTCGGAGAGTATATAATTTTGGGAAGTGGTGTGTGCGCTTTCTTGTTGAGGCATGTTTTCGAGTGTTTTACTGGGATCATAATCTTCGATGAAAAATGATATAAGCCTTGGGCAAGTAGTCCTGAGTTTTCAGTGTTGTACACCGCTATCTTATGGCGTCATGCCGCTAGTTTTGACTAACGACTCTTTTCTTTAATCATGGACTTGCTATCTGTCCTGGTTTCATAAATTGATAAACATAAACGAAGAGACAGTAAGTATATTTCCTGTGCGTGGACCGTCGTCGCCTTGATCGCGTGATGTGAAACATGGTTCTGAAGCATCAGTTCGAATGTTTCTGCCTTTCTGGTACATTCTACATTTTCGATGAAATGGTTTGGCTGATTGTGTCTAAACAGGGGAAATAAACACTAAGAATCATCTTGCTCTTTTTTTTTCTTTGTCATTTTTACTCTCTTTGCTCTTGACCTTTTGACTCTTAACAATTTTTTTTAGATTTCAAGCGCTGGACCCTTTAACAATTATTAACGCACCTGATTCTAAACCTGTTGTGTAGTTGACTGAATTTGGTCTGAAATTTTGTTTGGCATCTTCTCAGATTTTCTAGGCTCAGCTGAGGATCCGAGCTGGGTTAAACGGCCCAGGCTCCTTAGGCCTGTTGGCCCAAGACCTCTTTTGGCCTTCTGAAGCCCAAACTCCTATAACTGCTGACGACGTGTATCAGTGTATGCCTCCATGTTCAGATGTTCTAGAATGTCAAAGATTAGGTTGTATCAATATTATGTCTAGGGTTCGATATTCAGAAAAAATATTCTAAAAATGAGCAGATGAAACCAAATATGTAGATGGTGGAAAACAAAGTTTAAACAAGAGTATGACCACAGTTTGAAAAGTTAGAACCATTTTAGGGTTTATGGCATATTCTGCAGAGTCACCCATCGCCACGCCACATGGCAGAAATTCAATGGCGAGAAAAGCACCGCTCTCACGTAAAGCTTTTCCATGAACCAAACAGCAGCTTGGCCAGCCATAGTAACCAAGTGACCAAACTCATTAGGCTGTAAGGTAAAACTAACGAAGAATTACTATAGTCTGTCCCCGACATTCTATGTTATTTCACACTGCAGTTGATACTTGAGGGGAGGGATAATTAGTTTATTCAAGCAATCTTGCGTTCAACACTACAACACTGCCAATTTTCGTAAACTCTCGAAAGAATTTCAGTGCGTGTGATGAGGACATGACATCTATGAATACGATCATGCTTGGGGGATGGCATAGAGTTAGAGAAGACCAGCAAGGGTGTCCAAGCCAAGAAGGAGGCCCGAAGCTTATCCGGTTTGAAACGCCAAGGTGGAGGCCCAAAGAAACTCAAGTTCGAGTCCACCTCGAAGTTCAGTAGCAGCCCGCACTAAATAGGTCGCCCAGGTCGCATACGGGCTCGGTTTTTGCAGTTCTATATATGCATGGAAAGCTAAGGAGATAAGTTTTCCAATGGCACCAGTCTCATATCAAAATTCGTCCGGAGTCATCGGGAATCGACGAAACAAGTTGACGTCCAAAATCTATCTCGGTGCTGCGTCGCCGTATTTTGGCCTTTGGGCCGTGTATCGTGTTGAAGCCCATAGGGGGGCGCCCTCCCCAAGCCTAGCACGCCCCTTTAGGCTATATAAACTTAGTAGCCGCCGTTGTTTAGATTTGGATTTTGCTTAGATTAATCTATTGAAAACAGTTTCGCCGTCATCGGTTTGTAAAACCCCAACTATCATGCTTAATCATTCATGTGCAGTGTCACTTTATATTGAGAGCTGCGTTCTTTCGAGTTCTTGCTTGTGTTCTTCGTTGCGCAGGCAGGGATTAGCCTTCTTGGCAAGGTCAACCAGTTTGTGACACGGTTGATAACCAGAGGAGTCGTGGTGCTAAGATTGCGGGGTTCGAGTCTGCTGCCTTGAAGCCGGATCGGTGTGTTGCGCTCTGCCCGGATCGGAACACAAGCTTCAAGTATGCACATTCTAAACAAGGCGTCTCTAATCAATCATCTAAGTATGCACACCTGCTAGTCCAAATTAGAAGCAACAACAAACTAAGCCTTAATCAACTCGTTTACCCACCGTACCATTAGTTAGATGGGTTTCTCGCCGCTAGGCCACCCCACGATCGAAGTTCGGCGCTCACGCTACTGAAGTTACGGTGGAAGAAAAATGAACGGTTTATATCCAAGAAATTTGGTTAGGTAATTTATTTAGTTATAAAAATTATAATTATTTTTATAATGACATAGATGGGTAATTTAAACATAGATTTAGGGGGTTATTTTAGACTAATTTCATAATGGCATGGGTGGGTAATTTTTAGAAAACATAATATAAATCCAATGGCTATTATTATAACAACGATTAGATTCCATCAGATTGATGGCCGGATATTTCTGATTTTTGTGAGAATTTCTAAGATTTATCTTTTTTTCTAGCGTCTCTCGTGAGAATTAATGTGGAGCCTCCAAAAGGATCCTCCAATTAGTAATAGTAAGATATAAGATGTGAACTCATTAGGGAAATGGGTATCTTTCAGGGTTCTATGAAATGGAAGGTTGGATATCTTCCAGGATTATGTGAAATATTGTGAAATACTGTAGAAGATTGGATATTTGACATAAATAGCAGTTGAAGCCTATAAAATATGTTATCACAAATGATAGTACTCTCTTTATTCTCGAATATATGTCGTTTATGGCAAACAAATTAGTTCAAAAAATTAACTAATATGCCTATCCCAAACATCATACATTTAATAACGGAGGAAGTATCATATATGCATTACTAGACCATTTACAAAAAAAAATATCGGAGTAGTTGTTGATGAGCTCTCCACCCACATACTCTATAGAATAAATGACTGAGCAAGGATTCCAAGAAATGGAAAACGGATACCTTTCAGGATTATATGAAATAAGTAGAAGATGGATATCTCTGATGTACGTACTACTCCCTCCGTCCTACAAAAAAAAGATACTCTAAGATTCAAAATTTGTCCAAAAAATAAGTCATTAGTAGGTGCATGTGTATGTAACAACCAATTAGTGTCAAATATGGCTAATAATTAGGGTCATTTTACTTTCTCTTTATTCTGTCCTAAAATTTCTAAAATGACTTATTTTTTTGGATGGAAGGAGTACTAAATATCAGTTAAAGCAATAAAGCCTCTAAACGTCTGTTATCATAAATGACAGCATATATTGCCCAAAATATAGAGGTATCTATCTTGCCCTACTAAAGGATTTTTTTTAGCATCCCAAGCATTAAATTCGAAGGAGGGTGCTATGTGTTCCCTTCCTACATATAAGAGCACCCTCAGTAAGCTCGTTGTCCTTCACCTAGCCTATCATCACCACCCTGCTAGTAGAACTAATAAGATGAAGCCTAAGACAGTAGCAATCCTCCTCTTGCTTGTGTATGTGATGGTTTCTCCCCACACGGTGGCTGGTGGTAAGAAAAGGAAAGATCGATGTAGTGTAGAGGACAAGAGAAACATCTTGAGAGAGTGTGGACCCTACATCTGGCGTGGTCATTCTAAGGAGCTCCCCCTAAAAAATAGTCCCTGCTGCAAGGCGGTGGGACTTCATGACCTTCAAAGCGTCGTGGATCTACTCAACGATAATGAAAAGAAGGTTTATGAGCAGGCTGCCATCATAGCGCTTGACGTAGCCTGCAATGGGTATGCACATCATCCTCATCAGGTACCTGTTGGCTGCTCTAATAAAACTCATTATGATCGATGATCCATTTTCTACAGTACAACAAGCATATGGATCCTTCTAACACTCGTCTTTTAACAATTTTCCCCTACCAGGTCATGGTGTAATAGACACGGCTACCATCTCTAAGGAGCTAGTGCATGGCCGTAATATAATAAAGGAGTTCAACTCCAAATAACCCGCTAGTAGTTGGTAAAATTGGTCAAATTAAGTGAGATTATTATGATATGTGTATGCTCGCGCGATTAAGGGATCGGAAACTGTTTGATGATGATTGTCGCGCGTGTTTCTGAAATCTGAATAAGTGTTTTCTCTCACGCGTTTGCATATGTGTGTTCCAATCTCTCTGCTGTTTCCAGCTCCTCGCAAATTGTTATGCTTGATTAATCTCGTTTAAACCGGAGAAGCATCAAGCAGCCCGCTGACAGAACGGAAAAAAAACATGACTAGGGTTACTTACTGTTCCACTCAACCAACAACACTCATGACGTATCTATTCAGGATTACTGTGCCAAGGTACCTTGTGGCACTGGAGCTGTGAATCTGCCGGTGTCCCCAGTATGGCTTGCAGTCACTACATGCCATTTAGATGTGGACCCCCCTCTACGCCAAGACGTACTAGGATGCTGGTTTCTTCATAAGTCCCAACCGATGACAAACAAACCACAGCAACATTGATCCCACTGGGTTGAGCTTTCAGAAAAGGAAGTTGCAGCGTTAGTGCATCTACCAAATTTAAGAGCCAATCAGACATGGCCCCATATTCAGTTTAGGAATTTCTGACTGATAGCGTGGTTATGAATATATGGTTTCAAGATCTCACATCAGAGCTATATCCGACTTTATAGGTTCCATGAAAAGAGAAAAAAACTGTGGGGAGCAAGCTAGGCCCAGTAGAAAGATGGCCCGCGGTCCACTGAACAGTCCACGTCATCTCCTTCTCCTTCTTCCATTCTCCAAAACTCTAAACCCATCTGCTACCCGCGCCGTCAACGCCTCCTCTGCTCCATACTTCTCCGATGGCATGGGCACCGCAAGCGGTGCACCCCTGTTTGCCTCACGGCCTTCGTCGGACTTCCGAGTTCGGCTGCTGCCGGTGGCGATCCTTGGGCGTGGCCGCTGGCCGGCGAGAGTTGCTGCTCCCTTGTAAGCAGGCACATTTCTGATTTAGAGTCGGTTTGGCACAGCTAGAAAATAACTCTGGTTTCTCCGGTAAAGCACATTTTCAGTAACATTATCTCTAGTCTTCTTTGCCGTGGCGTCAAGTTGCGAATTGGTGCATCTAAGTATTTCCATCCACACGTAGGTCATCTTTAGTTTAATTATTACTCCCTCCATCTATGCGCATATAAATATTAATATTCAAACTTTACAATCTTTGACCAATAATTAGCTAACATCTTTTAACTTTTATAGTTGCAAACTTTATATGATTGGATTTATAATCAAATATATTCTTTAATAATTATAAGTTTATAACCCTAAATAATATAATATAAGATAAATGAATGGTGAAAATATAACTTAGAAGACTGTGTCAACTGTCAAGTTAAATCGTGCATTCCAAAGATAGATGGAGGGAGTAGTATTAGTTTTTCAAAAAGTGCCATTAGCGTATGATTGTAGCTTTCCTTTCACCACAAGATTTGCACGATTTACAAAGCAAGAAAGGACTTGCATCATCCAAACCCCATTTCCCTATATGCTGGAATCTTGAATAGCCAGACGAGTAATTGTTTCTGAGCTGATTCCATCAAGCCAATACTAACTTTTAAGCTCATAAAGCTGAGCTTTTTAGCTTTCCATATAAACTCAACTTTTTTTTTAGGTTTTGGCTTTCCTAAAAATTTGTGAAAAGTTCGTTGTTTGTTTAAACTCCTGGCTTTTCAGGTTGAAAAGCTACATAGAAGCTCAAACAAACAAGTGTCCACTCTTCTTCTTCACCGTCCTACCGATGAAACTGGCAGCTGTCTTGTTCCTCCATGCAATCACTGTGATCAACAAATTTGTGTCATTCTAAGGGCCGGTTTGGTAGAGCTCCACCTGATTAGATTCCCTATGAAAGCTGATCCCTGAGAGAAGTGATTATGTGGCTGAAAGTGTTTGTCTTTGATTCTCTATCATAAACTCTCAAAATCAGGATGGAGAATCAGGAGAAGTAACTTTTTTTCATCCCCCAGTTCCTTAGTTTATTTTAGAGAATCACTTCACAGAATCAGCAGAGAATCACTTCTCTCTGAAAAACTGTTTGGCAGAGCTCCTCCTGAATTCACCAGAGAATCAGCTCTGGGAGCTTTGCCAAACAGGACCTAATCAAAATGTGGAGCTACCTAGAATTATGGAGTAGAGATTGAATATAAACATGACAACTGAAACCAGAGGCTATATTATTGAACGGACTGAAGAGCTTCTTCTACTACTCATTTCATACTTAATCCTTCTGCAGCTCAGTGGCCTGAGTTCAGGTTAGTACTTCTGTTTTACACAAGCGTGGTTGCGGTTCCTCATCAAGCACTTGCAGTTACAATATGTACCTAATTTGAAGAGAATAACATTTATCCCTGACCAATGTAAGGTCCACATCTCAATAGTCCTGCGGAATCCAAACTGATGATGCTTGCAAGTTACAACTAAGCAGCGGTCATGCAGAACAATGAAGAAGCTGTTTCACGCTAGGGACATATATGAAAGATTCAAAAAATCTTTCGTAGTTCTCTTGAAACATCAATGATGTTATTGATTGGGGTTAAGTGAAATATTATGTTTACGAATCACATCTTTACTAAAACCGAGAACATAATAAGAACATACATAGTCTATGAACCAAAACAAACACCAGCAACCTATTTCCACCAACAAAAATTCATGGACTGGTTCAATCCAACGAGGGGGCGGCTGGCAAAGCCGCGCCTATGTTTCTAGTGTAAAACTAATTATTACTAGTATGTCCCCGCTATTCCATGTTATTTCACACTCCAGTTGATACGTGATAGGGAGGATCAGTTTAATTCAACCAATATGGCTAAGCGTGCCGTGCAACACTAAGTCTACAACACTACCTCTTTCATACAACCCTTGAAAGTGAATCGAAACATAGTTTAAGTGTGTATCTGCATCTCCCGTCGCTCTGTATCCATGCTTGCAAAATAAGGATCTGTTTCGAATGGCTTTTACTCCCAAAACGGAGCTCCTGCTTCTAGGTGATTGTTGCAAAACAGCTCCCATGAACCATTCCCAACATGATTTTTTTTGGGTGAAAGTTCCCAAAATGAAATTACTGTAGGACGATGTAGCAAACACCAAGGACCCTTTCCGATTTGGAGAAGCAGGAGCCCCTCTAGTATCCTTGTTTGCTAATCCAAATCTGTTAATAAAGAAATGCTAACTTATTTTTTTTTGAGATTAAATGCTAACTTATTTAGGCTGCACCTGCATAGTAGTAGAATAAATGAGGAGCAAAGATTAAAAGGGTGTTTAGTTCCACCAAACTTTCCATCATATCGAAACATTAAATATAGCAAATGACGCATGCATGGGGCATTAAATCTATACTATAAAGATCCAGTAGAATTGAATCTTTTTTCACCTAAAAAAGTTATACCCACACCTCACAGAGGACCCACCTGTCAAGTACAAAAGTGACGAAAGTTTTTGGTATGTCAAGTTAAACCATGATTTCTAGAGGTTTTTTCCCGTTTTGGATTTTATTTTCTCACCGCGATTCATGTTACCCACCTCTATACCCACCTATTTTTTTTTGGAAAGAGAACAACTTTTTTTTGAAAGGAATCAACCTTTTTTTCCACGTTGAGGTGCGAGTCGCGACCCAAGACGAGGCCACACCACGCCGACGGGGATGAGTTTTTTTGTTTTTTTATTCTTCTATTTTTTTAATAGTATAAATGAAAAATCAAAATTAATAGTATAGATATGTGTCTATTATTCCGTATTGCTAATAGATAGTAGATTGGAGAGATTTTCTCCATATAAATAAAGATCAAGTACCTCAGAAACATTGTGCCTCTATATTTGAGAATATCTAAAGCTCTCTATACATGAGAGAGCGAATATAAAATATTTTTAAAATCGCTTCACATGACTGGTCTGTTTACCATGGCCCACTCAAGTGACACTGTTTTAGTACCTACGTGTCATCAATAAACGTGCGTGCCGCACGTGAGTTCTTGCTAGTGTAGGTAAATAAAAAACTAATTACATAGTTTAGTTTTGATGTACACGATGAGACGAATCTTTTGAAGTAAATCACGATAGGACAACTCACCCTGTTCACGGTTTGGTGTGGAACCGAACCGTCGGAGAACCAGCCCGTCGTAACCCGGCTATGCGGTTTTTACTGGGTTAGGCTAGCCCCTGGTTTAGACCAGTTAACCCACTAGAAACCCCTCGATGAACTCCTTAGAAACCAGTGGTTACTTACGGCACCGCCGCGTAGCCGAATGAAGCAGCAGCAAGCAAGGTGCGGGCAAACATGCAAGCCAAGCTGGAAGGATGGGCATGCTGGCATTTATTTGCTGCTGTGAGACTGTTCGTGCTGTCGCCGCTAAAGATCAAGGGCGTCCGCTGCTGGCGAAATTATTTCAATTCCTAGAGCGGAGTGACTTGAATTTGTTGTTGTTTGTGCCGAGGCTGCTGCACTTTTTTTTTGCAATTCCGTGATTTGTGCGGATAGAAACATCGTGATCTCGAGCGCCAGCTACGATCTTAATTTGTCCCTGGTTCTAAACCATATAGCCCGTCGAACCAACCCGCCTAACCCGCGCTTATGCGGTTTGGTTTAGGAAACCATCTTAAACCGTGTTAACCCACCGTTGAACAGGTTGAAGGACAACAATTACCACAAACAAACGAAAAGTGCTACAGTGTGTTACAGTATCCGATGTGACTTTTCGATCACCTTTTCCAGGGATCTAAACACACCCAAGGAATGGAAAATGGATATCTTTCAGGATTAGGATTCTGTGAAAATGGAAGATGGATGTCATTGACTTAAATAGTATATATTGCAGGTAGGCCATTTGCTGGAAACATTATAAATCTAGGGGTGCCTGAAGTAATAAATGTGAACAAATTTTGGCTCTCCCCACATATACGAGCAATGATTACCAGAAATGGAAAATGGATACCTTTCAGGTGAAATAGAAGATGGATATCGTTTTTGATGTAAACAGAGTTAATTAAAGCACTAAATACGTTGGAGGGTGCTCCATAAGTTCCCTTCCTATATATATAAGAGCAGGTTCTTGATAGACCATCACTCATAAGCTCGCTGTCTTTAATTTCTTCACCAAGCCTTTCACCAAACCGCAGCTAGTACTCCTAAGATGCAGCGTAAGACAGTAGCAGTCATCTTCCTTGTGTGTGCAATGGTTTCTCCCCACCTGGTGATTGGTGGTGGGAAAAGGAAAAATCGATGTGACGTAGTGGATAAGAGAAACATCCTTAGAGACTGTGGATACTACATCAGGCGTGGTCATCCTAGAGAGCTCCCCAGCAAAGATAGCCCCTGCTGCAAGGCGGTGGGACTCCATGACATGCAATGCATCCTGAATCTACTCGACAAAAACGAACAGGTGGACTATGACCAAGCTGCCATCATAGAGCTTGAAAATGCCTGCGCTCGATGAACAACATTCTGCGCATCATCCTCCTAATCAGGTACGAATTGATTGTTCTGATAAGACTCATTAGTTGATTATACACTCCATACAAATAGACTGATTCTTCGAACACTCGTCTTTTAACATTTTCTTTCCGTGCCAGTTCATGGTGTAAAAAGGAGGGCTGCTGGAGTGCATGGCCGCAATAAATAAAGGAGTTCAACTTCAAATAAACCGCTAGTAGTTAGTAAAATCGGTCAAAGTGAGACATTATGATAAGTATCTTCGATTAAGGGGAACTGTTTGACGATGATGTTTCTCACGCGTGTTTCTGAAATCTGAACATTGTTTTCTCTCACGCGTTTGCATATTTTGTCCCAATCTTTCTGCAAGTTCCATTTCCTCGCAAATTGTTACGCTTGATTAATTGTGTTTGAACTGGAGAAACGTCAAGCAGCCAGCGTGCTGACAGAACGGAAATGCAAGCGCCGTTAGACCTTGTTTAGATCCCAAATTTACCTCCCAAATTTACTATGTAAAAAGAAGATTCCCCGTCACATCAAAATGTCATAACATGTATGGAGTATTAAATGTAGATGAAATTAAAAACTAATTACACAGTTTTGTTGTACTCTGCGAGACGAATATTTTGAGCCTAATTAATCAATTTTTGGACAATTTTTCGCACATGCAAACGAAACGCTACAGTGGCCGGCCTGACGCGCGTCAGGCCGGCCAGTCCCAAATCGGCCGGAATCGGGGGTGCCAATTCGGCATCCGAACACGGCCTAAGGCTTGTCCCAAGGGCTGGCGTGGTGAATCTGCTTCTGAATTGTTCTGCCGCACTGCTGCTTGTCCCAAGGGCTGTCAGTTTTGACACTGCAGGCAGGCAGTCACTAGATGTGGCCCCTCTACTTGCCAAGACGTCCTAGATGTTGGCTTCTTCGTATGTGCCAGCAACTGATAAAATAAATCACAGCAAAGTTCAGGTAACTGGGTTCACCCTCCACAAAAGAAAGATGCAAATGTTAGTGCATCTATACCAAATTAAAGAGCCAACCAGATATGGTCCCAGATTCAGTTTTAGGAATTTCTGACTGACTGTCTCAAAAAAGAACAGGAATTTCTGGCGGATAGCATAGTTCTGAATCTACGCGGTTTCTTGATCTCACATCAGAGCTACCGGAGTTGTTTGGGGTATTTAATTCCTTGTGTGACTCAATCAAAACTATATGAAAAAAACTTAGCCTACGGGGTAAGACAACTCTCGGAGATTTTTCTAAGAAATAAAGATCTTTTCACACAGGTTAAGAAAATCCCTGAAACCCCGTTCCACTCTTACCAAGCAGCACGGTTGCCCGATAGTTCTTTCCTATATTTTATAATTGTTTTTTCATACAGAATAATTGTTTATGTGGACTTTGTAGACTATTTTCTTCGTGATGTTTAGTTATTTGTCACTTTGTAGATTAAAATTTTCATCTATAAGAATGATTTATTCTCGAAGTGGATGCATTTATTCTCTATGCACAATAGTTTGTTTGCGTGGGGAGATGATTTGTTCACTTTGTAGATTAATTTGTTAGCTATATCAAATTATTTGTTTGCTTTGGTAGACTGAATTGTTGGCCTGTAATAAGTTATTTGTTCATAATGCTAAATTATTTGTTTATTTTGTAGATTAAAATTTTCGTTTGTAAATATTGTTCTCAACTTGGATGCATTTGTCTCTATGCAGAATAATTTATTTCCGTGTGGAGCTATTTTATTCACCTTGTAGACTAAATTGTTCATGCTGTTTGATTATTTGTTCGCTTTTGTAGACTAAATTGTTTGTAAATTACAAATGATTTGTTCGCGATGTCGACATGTTTGTTTTTTATGTAGAACAATCTTTATGTCCATGAAGATTTTTTTTTCACTTTGTTGATAGACTAATTTCTCAAAATTTACTTTGGGGAGAAGTGTTGCTTCGTACATGTATCATGTACGTCGGTCACCCTCACATTGAGAAGACGCCAGACTGTCATGGCCAAACCACTCTACGAGCATACATATATGTCATCATGTAAACATATGGGATGCATGATAAGAGAGAGAGAGGTGTGCCGTGTGTGCGTGAACTGAGAGGCAACACCATGCGGATTCGGAGGTCAAAAATATTTTGTTTATTCCTCTGGACATGAACAAAGTGAACCGGTTTTAATATATTTTTTGAATTTCT
Source organism: Echinochloa phyllopogon (assembly GCA_033239725.1). Taxonomy (NCBI): domain Eukaryota; kingdom Viridiplantae; phylum Streptophyta; class Magnoliopsida; order Poales; family Poaceae; genus Echinochloa; species Echinochloa phyllopogon. The sequence continues at coordinate 9,852,573 of BTCW01000008.1, read as the reverse complement.
AGAATGACCAAGTATGCATTGTAGCCAAAACATACGTATCTGATAATTGGGCCAAAAAAATATTTAGGCTGCTAGTCCGATAACAAAAATTATTTGGGCTGCTGGGCCAAATTACTAATACGTACACTCCACTTATTTTTTATTCTCTACTCTATCGTATGTTTATGTTATTATTATTATTATGTTTATGTTATTGTTAACCCAATATAGTAAACCGATCAAAGGAATAGCCTATGACATTACAGAATATTTATTTTGACAAGAAATTATCTATAGCACATGAAGTTCATAAATTGTGTATCGAAGTTGCTGATATGATTTGGCTGCTTTTACCGGGGTCACGAGATCTTTTTACCGGGATCACGAGATCTAAAGATATCAAACATTATTCCATGGTTGAGAGATATTTAGCAATTTTCCTGTGTACGTCGCACAGGAACAATTTTGTTCCCTCTTAAGAATTTTATTCGCAAGCTATGCCATTGCTTTTTTCGGACTGATGTATCAATTGTATTAGTAATGTCCTCTAGAGCCAAAAATTGCTGTGTCAAAATGGAGAAAAGGGAACAGTTATAAAAAAATGCCGCGAAAGAAACTTCAGAGATTGAGCATGCTATACGCGAAGAAAACAGTCTACTGTCGTAAACGGAAGGCGCTACGTGCAAAAAAAAAAACAATATGGTCTGCGCAGCTGGTCTGAAACAAGAACAACAGTCGCGTAGCAACTGGGCTGCAAAGAGGCTCATATCGAGAAATAGCTATGGTGGAGGAGGGATGGCCATATGGCCGATCGATCTCTTCAGGTGACGAGTAAATATTTTGTCACCTTGGTGACATCTATTCTTGTTTGCCACCAAATCTTTTAATAAAGAAATGATAACTCATTTAGGCTGCATCAACAGTAGTAGAATAAATGACGAGCAAAGATTAAAAGGAATTGAAAATGGATATATCTTTCAGTATTCTGTGAAAATGGAAGATGGATGTCACTGTTGGTGTCCTTCCGGTGTAGGTGTCCTTCTCGTTGGCCGGACGCAGTGTTGAGGAAGATTGCGGCGGATTGGGTGAAGACCTTGCCTGGCGTGTTTTACCGGGCCGGCAGCGGTGGAGTGTCTGTGACACCTACCTTGTTGAAGGCGCTGCTGAAGACGTCGGATAGTCCGTCTCCTACTGCGTCTATGAGTGTTCAAGAAGTGGGTGAAAACCTAGCCTGGTTTCTCCAGGCCGGCGGCAGCAGTGTAGGCGCGTCGTCGAAGTTCTTGATTCGCCAAGGCCGGACAGTTCTCCCGTGTGGTCACCCTCCTCAGTATTCAACTCAAGGCGGAGGTGGCTTTCGATGGCGTAACAGCTCGGATTTTGGTTGGCAGGCTGTATCTGTACCAAGTCTTTGTGCTGTTGCCTTGGAAGAAGCATCCAATCCTCAATGGTGGTCGGTGTCTAATATTTCTCCTTGTCGCGTAGGACTACTAGAGCCCCTTGTTGGGGATGTAACGTTCCCCGTCAGCTTTTTCTCTTTTATTTTGTTGTAATAATCTGGTCTGACTCTACCCACGGGTACATGAAGCTGGATGTTTTCATTGTGGCCGTAGCCATTCTTGGTCAAGGCTGGATTTAATCCATTATCTAAAAAAATTGACAATATATAAATACTTAAATAGTATATATTGCATGTAGGCCATTTACAAAAAGCTGCTTGCACTCGGGAAACATTAATTGTAAATCTAGTGGTCCCTGAAGTAATATACTGTGAACAAAATTTTGCTCTTCCCACATATACGAGCAATGATCCAAGAATTGGAAAATGGATATATCTTTCAGGATTATGTGAAATAGAAGATGGATATCGTCTTTGATATAATAAATACAGTTAATTATAGCATTAAATACGTTGGAGGGTGCTCCACAAGTTCCCTTCCTATATATAAGAGCAGGTTCTTGATAAACAATCACTCATAAGCTGGCTGCCCTTCTTCACCAAGCCTTTCACCAAACTGCAACTAGTACTCCTATGATGCAGCCTAAGACAGTAGCAGTCCTCTTGCTTGTGTGTGCTATGGTTTCTCCCCACCTAGTGATAGTGATTGATGGTGGGAAAAGGAAAGATCGATGTGACGTAGGGGATAAGAGAAACATCCTAACAAAGTGTGACCATTACATTAGGCGTGGTCATCCTAAGGAGCGCCCCGACAAAGATAGCCCCTGCTGCAAGGCGGTGGGACTCCATGACATTAGATGCATCTTGGATCTATTCGACGACAAAGAGAGGATGGACTATGATCTGAATGCCGTCGCAGCGCTCGAACGAGCCTGCCATGGAGATTCCGTGCATCATGGTCGATCATTAGGTACGAATTGGCTGTTCTAGTAAAACGTACTATTAGTTGATTATACATTTTAAAAAATCTATTGATCCTTCGTCTCTTAACAATTTACCCCTGCCAGCAAGGTACTAAATAGCGAATAGCGGGTTGGTAGCGGATTGGTGTCTTGGTAGCGGATCGCGGATAGCGGGCGCTATCGCGGGTGCTAAGTCCAAATAGCGGCATTTCAAAATCACACACAAATTTGACTATGTACACCATAAATAATGGCTGTCTAATACTGTAATAGCAAATGAAAACCAAATTGGAGATAGAAAAATAAACTTATATCTTTAGAGTATAAATAGGATTTAATAACTGAATTCAGAAATAGAAATGCATCATAGTCCACTTTAATTCGTCAACTAATAAGCCCATCATTCATTATTATCATTGCCCGAGGTATCAAGATCATCATTCTCATGGTCACTTGGATAATCGGCATAAGGAATATTTTCATCCTCTTCATGTTCACTGTCAGAAGATTCAAATTCTTCTTCCTCCACTTGTGATACAACTCGAGCTTTCTTTGCTTTTCTTGATGAGTTTTTATGTATTAATCTTCTCTTTCGACTGATGATGCCACTCTGATCATCGTCTGCTTCTGATTGTGCTTCTGGTTCAGCATCATCAACAATCCATTCATTTGGTGGCTCATCCTCAAGAAATTTCGGAACCAATGGGTCCCTGTCCTTTTGAGAATATTTCCATTGCAGCCTCTTGTTGAACAAGACAAATACAAGCGAATTTAATTTTCGTTGACCCAATCTAGTCCTTTTCTTAGAATGCACCTACATGAATACAATGGCGAAGCATTTCATATTATTTAAGATATCAACAATCCAAATGAAATGCATATTTATAGACTAAGTTAGGGAACTCACTCTCTCAAATGCACTCCAATTTCTTTCACATGCAGAAGAACTACAAGTCAAGCTTAAAATTCTAATAGCCATCTTCCTTAAATCCTTAGCACAAGTTCCATGTACAGACCACCAATTTGCTGTAAGGATAATAAAGAGAGGATTAATTGACTTGAAGATATTTTCATTCGATGAAATGATGACAGTAAAGCAAAAATCAAGTCATAAATCACCTGGGGAGATTGTTTGACTGTTTCTCTGTCTTATAGCCATTGTTGTCCCAAAAGTATCTGTGGCTTCGGCATACATACTAAGCTGAGCAACAATATTATCTTGCACTGTGATGTCATCACGATACATACGGGCAGCACATTCTATAACTGCTTCCATCATGACCTCTTCCTCCATTTCATTCTTGTGCTCATAGAAAAAGCTCGGATTTAAAAAATACCCAGCTTTATGCAATGCAGTCTTAAGCTTGCTGTCCCACCTTCCATCTATTATTTTCCAGATAGGACCATATTTCCTCTCATTTCCATTTAGGCGTGCTGCGATTTCCTGCTTTGCTCTGAGAAGATCACCATAAATGTATCCCATTGCTGGAACATCACCATCCACCCTCCTAAGCACAAATGCAAGTGGCTCAAAATAATTTATAACCTCTAGCACATTTGTCCAAAACCTGTTGTTCTGGACCAAATCATGAGCATTCTGGCCTGCAGCCTTTTTAGACCATGGACTCTTCTCCCATTCGGCTGATCCAAACAATTGTTTCAATTCATTTCTTTTATCATAGAGACTTCTTAAGTTCAAGTAACTAGTGGCAAATCGAGTAGCACCAGCTCGAACTAAGTCACCTTTGGTAAATTTCCGCATAATCGCCAACAATCTAACATGTTTATAAAGCAAATTTGTGATAGACTTTCCATCACGAATGATGTTCTGTACCATAGTTATTTTTCCAATTTCCTCTAGCATAAGATCTATACAATGGGCTGCACATGATGTCCAGAATATATGAGGATACTTCACTTTAAGCAACTTTGATGCAGCTATATTATTTGAAGCATTGTCGGTGACAACCTGCACAACTTTTTCATGGCCGATATCAGCAATACAAGAGCTTACCAAGCTGTAGATGTACTTAGCATCGTGAACCTCCAAGGAAGCATCAATCGCATCAAGAAAAAACACACCTCTGGAACAATGAGCAACCAAGTTCATCAAGCTTCTACCACGGCGATCTGTCCAGGCATCTGTCATAATAGAACATCCAGTAGAAGACCATGCCTCCCTTTGCACTTGCAAATACTCTTGCACCATATCAACATGTTTGTTCAATAAAGGAGTGCCAAGCAGATAAGGAGATGGTTTCTTTAATCCTGGGCCAAATTGTCCAACCGCCTCTAGCATTAGATCAAAAGAATCAAGAAGAACTGTGTTAAGTGGAATTGCTGCTTGGTAAAACCAGTCTGCAATATACTCATAAGCCTTCTCTCTTTCTTTGATCTTATAGTGTGCATTCATTGTCGTCTGCAGATGCTTTCCTTTAGCACGCGATTGCTCGGGGCGCATGCAATAGCTGTCCATTGGTCCCTTGTTACGGGGCTTCTTGGGAACTAGTGAACTTGCTGCTGCTGATGAACCTTCTTGAGCTCCAGCTTCTACTCTTTCCAATTCAACACAGTCCTCCTCATCATTTTCATGCACATTAACTTGCTGCCTCAATTGCAACTCTCTCTCCAATTTTGCATTCTTCTTGCCATCATGTGCATCTAGCATTGCTTTAATCTTCTCTTTAACATCATCGGGAACTTGTGTGCAGGAAACACTCTGTCCTTTAACTCCAGCCAAGTGCTTCTTAAACCTAGTTATCCCACCCTTGAAGTAACTTTTACAATATTTGCATCCAACTTCATTTTTTGCTTCCTTTCCAGTTAAGGGTAAGGCATGCTCCCAAGCAGCATCCTTCCTTGATGCAGTTTGGCTTGTATGTGCAGTTGATGCAGCCACAGACATACTGCAACCACTAAGTACCAGCAAGAAAAAATGGAAGTCCTAAGTATCGTACGTGTAAATCTTGTAACGTGAAAAAAATCCTAGGTGCTAGTACGGAGCAACAAGAAGCAGAGCTAGGCAACAGGCTAATAGAGAAGCTTGTGCTCGTACTCGTAGTCTCATACCTGTGCGTCGATTTAGGAGTGCAATCGACAGATGTTGAATCGACAGAGCGCGGCGGTGCCGCGGTGGCGCTGCAACGTGATGGTGGCCGCAGCCGTCAAACCTATGGAGCGTCCGCCGACGGCCGGCGGCAGCGATCGTCGATTCCGTCGAGCTCGAGCAGACGAACAGTCGAGCACTCGCAGAATAGTAGATGGGAATTGGGAACGACAAGTGCAGACAAGGTGCGGCGGCGGTGCCCACACGAATGGATTCTAATGGGTCAGAGCCCAGAGTTTCTCACGTATATATAAGACTGCTTCACACGCGATTGCGGCCTGCTATGTGCTATTTCAGCCCGCTATTGCGGCCCGCTAAGTCAAATCGCGGCCGCTAAGTCCGAGCCTGCTACGCCCAGCCTGCTACCTCAAAGCGGTAGCGCTGAGGGCCCGCTACCGCAATTGCGGACGCTATAGCGGCCGCTACGACCGCTATTTTGTACCTTGCCTGCCAGGTCATGATGTAAAAGGGATGGCCGTCATCGGCTCATTCCATTGTTGGAGTGCATGGTCGCAATAAATAAAGGAGTTCAACCTCTAATAATCCGCTAGCAGTTAGTAAAACCGATCAAAGTGAGACATTACGATATATCATATATGTATCTTGGATTAAGTGGAACTGTTTTATGACGATTCAATTCTCACGCGTGTTTTCTCTCATGCTTTTGAATATGTTGTCCCCATCTCTCTGCTACTTCCAGTTGCTCGCACATTGTTGCGCTTGATTTTTTTTGCTTTTAAACTGGAGAAACGTCAGTCAAGCAGCCAGTGTGCTGACAGAACGGGAATGCAGGCGCCATTAGATAGGGCTACTGCTCCATATTCCTTCATGACGTGTTGCCCCTCACCATCTGACACCTCATTCACCGCGGCGCCACCGCCACCAGCATCACGGGACCGTGAATGCCCATGGACACAATGTACCACGAGTGCTTGGTATGGTGCTGCAGCCGCCCGACACAATTGCAATTTGGGAGGCGGCATGTATGCTACCGCCAAAAATGGTGTCTGATGGCCAGTGGCGGAGCGTGATCAATAACTAAGAGGGGGCCAAATATACTGTTCATATAGAGGCTAAACTACAAAAGTACTCTAGATAAAAAATTACTGGTGCAATTGTTAATGTGAACGAAGACATTTGGCTTGTAATATAATGGGAAGGCATAAGAACTGATGTCATGCACAATTACACTTACAACTCAGCTATACAATTACCCCGTTTGGCCTCCACGAGGCTCCGCCAGTGCTGATGGCATGTCTTACCTTTGTTTTCCGGCACCTGCGTGCGCGGACACCATCCACAAACCACATCCACCATCCGGCTCGCCATAGAGTCGCTACTGCCATGTGTTCGAGGTCGTAGCCGTGCTTAGGGTGGATTAGGAATTTAGGGGCACGCCTAGCCAAATCCCCTCCAGCACATGCTCCTCGTCATCATCATATTGAGCACCTAGAGAATAACATCTATCCCGTACCAATGTAAGGTACACATCTCAATAGGCCTGTGTGTTTCATTGGATGCCTGCAGAATCCAAACTGATGATGCAGTCGTGCAAGTGACAAGTAGCAGCAGTCATAATGCAGAACAATGCAGAAGCTGTTTGACCCTAAAGATTATAGATCGAAACCGTATATGTTATGACAAGTAGCAGCAGAACAATGCAGAAGCTGTTTGTTACGGATGATTGTGCATAACGTATATGTTGGCGTCAATTCGGGCCAACACACGAATCACACTTGAACGTGCGCTGCACGGAGGTGCTCCTTGCTGCTCCTCCACGCAGGTCGGTCAGACCGGTATGATGGCCGGTCAGACCGGTCTCATCGGCGGTGCCCGGCGAGAGACCAACGAACGTCCGCCCGGGAGGGACCCCGTCAGGGCAGGCGCACCTTGGTTTGCCCTAGGCTCGGCAGGCCAGCTAGGGCGCCTCCTCATGCCATGGAGACAGAAGAAGGACAGCACATGAGGTTGGAAAAGTTGGGTAAAGGAAGCGAAAGGTAAAAAGATAAAAGTGTAATTGATAGATTCGATTGGGGATATCTCAATCGGCCTTTTAGCCTTTATATTTATAGGCCGGGGAAGTCTTACCCCTCATGAGTCGGTTACAATATGGGACAAAACTCAGAATCCTAAACCTACTCGAATTACAGATCCAAACCGGTTTGACCGGTTTCCCTCGGTCCGTGCCAATTTTGGTCGTCAACATATGCCCCCCCTGTTTTTTGGCAAAGCTTGCGTGCCAGAAAATAATCTTCAATGGTCAGGTCATCTAATAATTGAAATCTTTATATGGTCATGACGACCAACCGTAGTTTCTTGGTACATCAGAAGCATAATATTGATAATTGTAAAAAGAAGACCAAGGATTATACCAAAACCATGAATTGTAATTAGGTATACTTGGATATGCATTCCATGGCACATGCATCGACGGAATAAATGTTGAAGAATAATGAGATGACCGTTGATGCTTCTTTGCTCTTGGTGATGATGAATACCAACTTTGATCTCCTAACCAATTGCTTTGCTTTTGCTCGGCTATCTTCTGATATTTATGTAACAATTCAGCAAAGCTTGGTTTTTTCTTCATTACCTTACTCTTTGGAGTAACACTTGCAGTTCTACCAAAATTTTTGATATGACCGGTCAGACCGGTCGGAACACCGGTTAGACCGGTTCCTTGAGAACCGGCCAATTTGAGATCATGTTGCCCCCCAGCCGAACATGATCGTTGCTCAGCTATATTATTTGCGACATGCTTATCATTGGAGACAATTTGATCAACATAACTAGCCGATGATTTTTCAATCGTCGGCTTTTCTATGTCTAGTGTCAAATCTGAATTTTTATTTAATCTACCATCCTTTTTGACACGATAGACTTGTTTGATCACCTTACGCTTATTTTTCTTTGTAGACCGATTCTTTTGATCAAAACGGTCATTATGGATAGATGATGGCTTATTAATTACCGGCTCCCTATAAGTAATATAATCTGAACACAAATGTCTAGGAAGAGACGACATATATGAATTATAATACCAAGGAGAATAAGAATAAGGCATATTAAAACAAAACTCCCATGGCATCGGTGTAGGTGATCCATACCGTGGAAACGACATTGATTTGTGAGAATTATTCCTTCGCCGATTCCGATTATGGAACTTCTCCCTAGGAGAAGATTTTGATTGTTTGGAATTTTTAGACCGACTAGCATCATTGACAATCTTTTGTCTTTCAGACTTAGCCGGAAGTTTCTTGTTATACTTCAGCTTTTCTCTTTGATGCTTATGACGGCCTTTGGATTCAATAGTTTTCCAAACACCAATCTCGGGTTTTTTAGGTTTAATCAACTTTGGTTTTAATTTATTTTGCGAAACCCTAGATGAAGCGGTTAGACCGGTTTGAGAACCGGTCAGACCGGTTACAATGCAACCGGCACCGTTGCCTTTGTTTTGTTGCCCCCCAAGCATTGAAGTACTAGATACACTTTCTATGCTCGTGCTAGGGGATTTTGGATCAACAATTTCGGCTAGAGACGGCCGATTTGTTTCTTGACCAACAACATCATAATTTGGCAAGTTGCAAGGATCAATAATAGCATTAGTCGGCTTTTCAACAACCAACTCTTGATCGACAGGAATTGAATCTACCTTATCCTCTTGAGTAATCAAAAATTTACCATAGGCAGATAGGCGGGTAGATATAGTACCGGAAGATTGTATCTCCTTTAATATGGCGATGGTCAATGGTGGCTGCCACTCTTTAATCTTGATGACTCCTTGTCCTGTCTTACGGTAGCAAGACAAGAATAGACTTTGAACTGCTCTGTCATATTCTTGCTGATATTCCTCAAGTAGTTCTTCAAACGATGTCGTATCACTAGGGTTTGACAAACCGGCCATGATAACCTGATTTTCGTTCCCCAGCGGAGTCGCCAAAATGTGTTGGCGTCAATTCGGGCCAACACACGAATCGCACTTGAACGTGCGCTGCACGGAGGTGCTCCTTGCTGCTCCTCCACGCAGGTCGGTCAGACCGGTATGATGGCCGGTCTGGCCGGTCTCGTCGGCGGTGCCCGGCGAGAGGCCAACGAACGTCCGCCCGGGAGGGACCCCGTCAGGGCAGGCGCACCTTGGTTTGCCCTAGGCTCGGCAGGCCAGCTGGGGCACCTCCTCGTACCATGGAGACAAAAGAAGGACAGCACATGAGGTTGGAAAAGTTGGGTAAAGGAAGCGAAAGGTAAAAAGATAAAAGTGTAATTGATAGATTCGATTGGGGATATCTCAATCGACCTTTTAGCCTTTATATTTATAGGCCGGGGAAGTCTTACCCCTCATGAGTCGGTTACAATATGGGACAAAACTCAGAATCCTAAACCTACTCGAATTACAGATCCAAACTGGTCTGACCGGTTGGGCAAACCGGTTTGACCGGTTTCCCTCTGTCCGTGCCAATTTTGATCGTCAACGGTATAGCAATACAATACATGGGACTATTGAAACACACGGAGTTCAGAACAATACAAGCAGAGTCAAACAAACGATCTTCAGTAACACACCACGAACTCACAACACTGCCATCCAAACAAGGGAAAATCTCTTATTAATGAAACATGGGCGTTGCACATTCTCGGGGGAAAAACAAACAAACAAAGGGAAACGAATAGCTACGCTGTACGCTCACACACCTAAACATCAGTGCCCATCCGTGACCTGCTGGGGATCCCCGCGTGCGTGAGCAATGCCCAGATGAGCGTCAGCAGCTCGGTACCACGGGCGATCGCCTTCTTGTGCGGCGCCTTGATGCTGTCAGAGGGAGCAACGTACAGTACCATCTCGGACCAGAAGCTGGCCAAGAGACTCCACCCTGCCTCCTGATCATCCGGAGCCAACTCCAGAAGCTGCATCCCCAGCTTCACCCCTCTTTTGATCACTTCGTGCTCAGACCTCTCGTTCAGAAGCGCGACCATGGCCTCGTACTCTGCTGGCTCATTAATATTGCCAGCAAGAGCATGCTTAATATCCCTGCTAACAGTCTCATACTGTTTCTTGGACCATGCCTTGTCATCTGGCAGGAGCTCTGGAGCTGCGGCCATCAAGTAAACACAGTACTGAGACAGATTCATTGCAACTGTCCTCTTGGTTGAGTAGGATCCAGTACCGTGCCTGGCCTCAAATATGCCGGTGCAGATGTGCCACGCCAGGATCACATCAGATGTCCCTTCTCCTTCGCATGCCCAAAGCAGACGTTCACCATTTCTGCTCTTGTGGAGTGCTGCAGTGCCTTTGGTCAGGCGCCCGTTGCTACTCCTGAGTGCATCCACAATGGCAGCCTTGACCGCTGGTGACACTTGGACATACTGGATCCTCGGATCGGAGAAGCAAATGAAGAGCCATCTCAGCCGGCCAGACTGCATTTTTTGCTGCTGGTGATGTGCTGGTCGAAGTAATGTTATCTGGCCCATGTGATCATTCCAGCTCCTTCTGAATTTCTTGATTCTGAGCTCCAATATAAGACCAAGCCATCTCTGGATGCGAGGAGATGTCTGCCAGGATGGCTCTGTTATGTAGCTGCAGAGCATGGTCACCTTGATCCAGTTGGAGCACAAGTAGGATATGATCTCCCATGCTTCTGCGACTATGACAACTACAAGAAGAAAGAACGTGGGAAAGATGTTATAGATTATGTTGCCAAATGCTATTCTGTTGCCCATGTGATCATTCAGGTAGTGGGATGGGATCGTGCACGATGAAGAGTGTGGAATGCAGAATATCTGATGAGGGTGATGCACGCTGTAACGGTGCGATATAGCACACCCGAACAAGCACCAACTTATGATGGAGAGCGAGATGATGATGTTAAGAATTGGCAGCAGCCGACCAAAGTTGGATGTGGGGAGGGAGGAATAATAGGAATCAAGAACAAAGGATATCTCATCTGCAAGCACATCGAACACCCTCTCAGGGGTGCCGCTGTTGAGGAGCACTTCCAAGACGAAACTGAATGCCTTGGTTGACTCAACAAGATGAGTCATAGCAAACTGGCGTCTAAGCAGCTTGAACAATGCAAATGAGAGGCATAGATCCTTGAGCCATAGCCGAGAGACCAGAAGCTTGTCGCTGGCGAATTCCCAAACCATGTCGACTGTAACCAAGGTGCTGTTCCTTTCCTTGATGGTATACCCATGAGGCGTTTCCTCAATCTTCTGTTTGTCTTCCCCCATCACTATAAGTGGGGGAAGAATTGATCTGCGGCAGCTCTCGTCAGTTAGAATTTTCTGCGTGTACCCGGCAATGAGACGAGAGTTGCGCCCAAGAGCGAAAGATTGCCTTGCTTTCAGAAATGCATAAAGTTTGAGCATTATCTTGGCGAGACTGAGAAGACAGATAACAGTGAGGAACATTGATGCGAGATCGTAGTAGATTCCCGCGTCCAGGTCCGACTTGTATTGGTCTTTCCTGAGTGCAGTGAGGAAGCCATTATGTGAGTAGTAGAACACGAGGTATGATGTCCAGACCGTGCGAGCAAGCAACTCGATTGAGGGGCCAAGCTTGTGATCAGTACCGCTGTGGTTGGCATCAGCAGACACGACGATTGCACTGGTATTGGTCCCAACAATCTGGACAAGAACAGTCCATATGAGGAGCAAGGCCAAGTATGTCCTGCCATGGCACAACACATTCAGGCCTGACGATTTGGACGTGCCAGAGTCTTTCTTGCCAATGGAGGAGACAACGTAGGAGACAATGGGGAGGTACAACGTGGAAGCTCCCAGGAACACGAAGCGGGTCACTGGGGCATGACGGTACCGCCGGCCGGATGCGCCCATCGCCACCATGATCGCCACAAGGATGGCATTGGCGACCATGAGTGCATTGGAGAGCCACAGATTTGCACTCACCACTCCGACAAAATCTTTCACCGCAGTGTCTGAGCACTGGATTGTTGGGGCTGACAGGTCTGCTTTGCACGGTGAAGCATGAAGCAATGCATACGCTAGTTAGTGTATATAATAATTGCACATGTAATAAATCGACGGCATACAAACATGGAGGGGCCAGGGCCCCTTTATTTTCCATTACAATCAAAACCAAACATGAGTTGCAGTGGTTTCAGACATCTCTACATTTGAGAGCTCTATGAATATCCATATGAACAGCAAACATTGTGTGAACTGTGTTAGAAAATTACCATCGCCAATAGCTGGTTGGGCCATGGGAGGATCTTGCTACAATGTGGAGAAGACTGTAACCCGGAGGTCTGACCATCTTGCCTATTTGCCTAGTAGTAGTAGTACATAATGCCGCTATACAGAAATAAAATTTCTTTGTAACTTTCTCTTTTTCTCTTGGTCCGTTTTAGCTTTAACACGCTGCACACCCTTCTTTTCCTTTTCCCTTTATTCTTTATGAATCCTTTGCCACACCCTGCATGTTGATTCTCCTTTGGTCATCTGATGATATGCTGCATTCATGCTGAGGCCAGGCATCGGTGTTGAAATTTATTTCAGTATTTCAAAACAAATAACAGATGAATTCTCACAAGAAATTAAACAATGCCAACTAGCAAGGAGGCCTGCGCAATTTGCAGGGTAGCTAATTTCTTTTCCAACAATTTTTATTTTTCTATTACTTAAAAAGATGAATGAGAATAGTTTTTTCAATGGCATATTTATTTTTCAAAATAGCCCAAATCAATATATGTTGTTTATGTTTTTTTGGAATCAATATATAAATCCTTTTATCAACATATAAAAAGGAGTACATTTTTATATAAGTTATATCTTTTTTGCCGAAAAACAGAATAGCTTAAATAAAAATATATTCTTTGAAATAAATATAAATATTTATATTTTTACAAGATTATATTTGATAATTTTTTTAGTTAATGTGGATGATAAACATTCCTCAAATTTTCAGAGAAATACCTAGTCAGTGGTTCAATGTATATGATCTCATTTCCTTTGTTTGCGCTCCACTCTCCATATGTTATAGCCTCATACCTGCATGCTCACATATTGTCCTACACCTGCTGCATCTTTGTGCTCGTCCTCTCTGTTTCAAGCTTCTACTTTCTGTTCATTCAAAAAAATGCTTCTACTTTCAAGGAGTTTTGCCCGCTATGCCACGATCATGAAAGATGCATGCATACCTAACGCTTGGTGGACTGCTGGTATGCGTTGTTCATTATTTTCCAACATTAAGTTTACTATATACTGGCATTGATGTCAAACATTGATTTTCATGTTCCTTTCTTCTAGATTATGTCCTTGCTCGCGCATGACTGCATCATCTATCATTCGTTCTCTCCTAATTTTCCAGATCTTGACCGTTCAAAGTTCACAATGCTACGTGGCAACACATCACCATATCGCTACTTCTAATTGTCGGTGGTGATGTCTTTCCTAGTGTTAGTAACTAGTATACCTCTTGTATTTCCTTGTCCTCATGGTTGGTCAAGTAATAATAATATCGTTGTATTTTTCGATACATCATTATGAATTGGATTAGTAATTGTAGTGGCTATTCTGAATTCTCTCATTTCTTGAATTTATTTAGTGTTTAATAGTACTATATAAAATAAATAAAAAGAAAGGCCCTTTTTAAAAAAACAGATTTCAATACACATTAAAATGCTATTTTTGTTCCCAATTATTATATTGCCTCTTCTCCTTCTTTATTTTGAAAATTCCATTACCATTAGAATATTGATTCATAGAGAATTAATAAAAAGAAAACTCTAATAGAAAATGAAACGGTCAACCCAGGTGCATATATGATATAAACTCTAGGCCGTAGCGAGCGTAGTTTAGTAGCAAAACATCTCCGTTGGAAGCCACGGTCCTTGATGTCGCGTTGTTACCCGGACATGACAATAGTTTCCCCACAATTCAATGTGACAATGTCTGGCTCATTGCTTTCTAGATTAAAATCACACACGGGTATCTTGCATTAATTCATTGGTTATCATCTTAACATCCAACTGTATGTATTCTTTTATTTTTTTGATCAGTGTCATAATTTATACCCCGTTAGCGAGGATGAAAGTGTAAAGATGATTCTATGTGTACACGTGTACCCCTTGGAAGGGCTGTACGGTGTGGCTTTAAAGGGCAAAGTGTTATATATTTCATCTTCTATGAAAATAATTTCAGAAAAAAATTGGAAAATCCAAGGGTAAGGCCCCTTTGCAAAAAGTCAATTGTGCTACATTCAATTAGCTACCAGTTTCAAAAAAATGGAAATTTGAAAGACATATTTCAGAAATAATTCATAACAAAACCTTTATTCTCTACATGTGACCTCCAAGTTCAAGAATTCTAAAAATATGTCATAGTTGAATGTCCATTATGTCCCTATTATGCACTTTGGATGGCAATTCTGAAAATTTAAACCTTTTTTCTATTGCACGAAAGGAGTAAGAATGTTTTCCTTAATTTCTTGATTACTTGAGACAGCCATAGCTTGATTGGTTAACCATGGACTAACAACCAAGTGTACATTTTTTTGTTAATTACTAAATCTTTTATTTTTTTTAGATAATGGATATAAAATCCGGCCTTGACCAACTAGTGGCTACAGCCCAAGACTAAATCTTTCATAGTAGCTAAAATGAAGGAAACCACCAAAAGAACCGACTCCATTTGAGATAACCAAGATAAGTACCGCTACTAAAGATGCTTGCTATACTTATCTCCAGACACATTGTGATAACTACAGTCTACAACGATCGAAATAGATCTCAAGCATCCAGTTCTGCATCAGATGTCCCCAACCAAACAGCCTGCATGCTGTGGGGACAAGAGATAAACCAATGGTCGTTTGATTTTAGGGTCATGATTGATAGATAAATAAAGCCGGTACCCGGCATGATGCAGATATATTGCAGAAGCATCCTCCTGGTCGCCCCTGGTGCAAATTTCTGGAGGGCCCAAACCAAACAGCCTGCAAGCTGGCAGGGACAAGCTGTTTGATTCTTTAGTGACTTGATAGATAAATAAAGCCGGTGGCCGTTAGATTCACATGATGCAGGTCTTTCTTTTCCCTTGGTGTGTTTCTTCTTTTCCTTTGTGGCATTACAACTTTATTTTTATTCTTTAGTTACTCTGTGCTTCACTGTGCCGTTTGTCTTTTAGTTGGTATTTTTAATTATCCCTTTTACAGTTTGGTCTTCTATAGAGAAAGATTTCTTGTTTTGGAGATGTCTGATTCATTGATAGAAAGTGATTCAAATGTACGAGATCGAGATTGGAATGTTGAAACCTATAAAACCCAGGTTTGATATAGATAAATGATGGCTAGGCGTAATACTTAATAGGAACCATCAAAGTAAGACACAAGCATGCATTATGTGATTAAAAGTTATTAGGAAATATGTCAGATACACTTGCCTTTCTCCAAATATTATCAGCAAATACCTCAGGAGACAGAGGAAGTCTTTCCCTAGTGCCTAGCTTTTCCCATTCAATGTTTTGATGTTCTTGCATGTGTATGAAGAGATTATTTTTGTAAACCGAAGTACTAGGCAAAGCAGCTGACTGATAAAAAGGCATGGTTTAGACCAGAAATATGACCTTGAAGACGTGTTTGAGTTGTGGTATATTTCAGAATGAACTTTCTTTGAATTTGTAATAATTATTATGACATAAAGATGTATTTGTTCATTTAACTTTTGCTATTACACTGTTGCAAATGTTTGTACTCATAATATTCAGTTTCTACTCTCTATTTCCTAGTTGAACAAGTGTGCTAGGTAGATTAAAATCACTGTTCGAATGACGCCGAATTGCTGTCAGTTTCATCAGTAGGAGGGGCGAACCAGAAATGTCGACAGCTGGAAGAGATTTCAGTCATTTTACTAACAACAACCGTGGTCAAGACTCAAGAACCAATAGATTCGTCCTTCACTGGTTCCTCCCTTGCTAATTGCAAAACTGTTGTGAAAGGCAGACCACAATCCTATCAATAGCAACGAAAGTTATACTGCATATGGCCTAACGAGCCTATATGCAGCTCACTTTTCCTCCAAGCGTTTTGGTTACTTTTTGACGGTTTAGAATTAAAAAAAACTGATTTGGTATAAATCTCACTACAAGAAGAAATTGTGGCCATTGTATACCAGTTTGCCCAAGATGATACGGAAATATGGCAAAATCGTGAATGAAATGGGCAAAATTGTATCCTGTAAGTCCAGAAACTGGGATAAGTAATCCCTGATCCCAAATCAGGGCACATACTGTGAAAACGGCAATTCAGGTAGATGTGTCCGTCAGTCCTAAGTACTCATCCATGCTTTGGTAGGCCAGAACTATATTATTCTGAGATGTATTGAGTGTGATTTGGCAGTGACAGACTGCATTTAGACTAATTTTTCAGAGTTTCTTAGAGACGGTGGAAGATTCAATTATCTAATTTCTACTACTAAGACAATTTCCACAGAAATGCGAGGCATGATTTAACTATGTAAGCACGCTTCAAGTATTTCAGGTACTTTACCAAACAGAAGAGGCTTAGAGGAAATGGTGGCACCAAGATACTGCTTCACCGGAGTTTGTTACGAGGCATCTAACTTCAAGTCGGTGGCCCGTCAATTTTTGTCTTACCAGCTTGAAATCGGCTATTTCCAATTCCAATCAATAACTTGTATGGTTACTAAACTTCTTCATTAAAATCTACTCTTGAAAAAGACATTCCACATTACACAATTTTTAAATAGCAGGCTAATGGGTTTAGCTGCAGAGCTCCAAACCAGCTAATAGCAGAGCAAAATGAGTCTATAGCGGTTAAATTAAACATGAACACAAATAGTGGTACCTTACCTCAAATTATAGCTATAGCGCGAGATTTGAATTCTCGCATTGCATCCATCTTAGAAGAAAGACAAGAAAACTCCCCTTTAATGTAAGATGAGGCTATGCTCTTCACATCCGTCTGCAAGAAGGTAAGCACCAACAGATTTTCAGCAAGTAGGCAACTTCTCGTCCGAACGATTAGCAGCTCGATCAGCACCGTACAATCTGCCATGCTCACGCTAATGTGGTCAATTCTAATGTTTCAGGCAGATGCATCTTCACTATAAATGGAACAGATCAATCTCTTGAAAAGACTGGTGCCATGACCCCCCCCCCCCCCCCCCCCCTCCCCCCCAAAAGAAAAACTGAATTACTTTGTTAGCGTATTTTGCATCTAATTTTCAAATTCCGACCAATAAATAACCTGTATAACTTCCAAACCTCTTCACTCAAAATCTACTCCTTAAACCAGGTGTAGAACCTCCATCGGCAGGAACCCGTCGGTGTATATGTAGACTCGCAGTTTTTTTTTTCTTATGGATTGATTTGATCATCATGCCCAGTAGACTTCCTTGGGCTTCCTAAGTCCTAACCCATATATGTACGGCCCAAACCGTGCACGCTCCTACACGCCCCAGCCCATTGACACTGACTTGTTGGTGAGTTGGCTTTTTGAGTCATTCCGAATTTCCGATCTGTTTCTACCGTTGTCAGAGTACTTCACCCGTTTTACTTTAGTTAACCATTTGGTTGGGCTGGTTTATTTTAATTTCCATAAATTAGGTTAACTTTCCCTCAATAAAAAAAATAAATTAGGTTAACTTATCATTTTACAGTTAATAACTGCAGTCCTTGTCCTAAGGTTTTTCTTTTTTTGGAAAAACATCAGGGCATCGTTTCAACTCAACTTGCAAGTAACTGCAAATTTGCGAGCAGGGAGTATTTGGTTAGGTGGAAAAAGTTTTGGACTTAATTTTATTGTTAATGGAGATGCATACGATTTGTAAAGTTCTGGAAACAGTAACATTACAGAATTGTATCAATGCAAGTCCATAAGAAACTTGGATCAGTAATCTCTGAACCGAAATTAAATTGCATACTGCAAGTTCGAGAACAGCAATTCAACCTGATGTTCATCCATGCTTTCCTAGGCTAGAACTATGTTCTGAAGTGTATTGAATCAGTTATCATACCGCAGTGTCAGCTACTGTAACTATAGCAATTTTACAGGAGTTTCTAATGAGACAGGGTGAACGATTCAATTACCTAATCTCCATTGGTTAGAAAACTTTCGCAATGTAAGCATGTTTCAAAGTATTAATACTGAGGACTAGATTGTCATACTGAATGACACTTCAGACTCGGTATTCAGATCTCCATGCACTGTGTTGGTAAATGAAGAATGCTACCACTTGTGAGAAGCTCATATCAGTTCTAATATTCGAAATGGATGCATCTTCACTGTAAATAGAACAGATCAATCTCTTGAAAAATACTGGTGCCATGAACGTAAAAAACGTGAATAACTTTGTTAGCACATTTGCCTCTAATTTCCAAATTCCATTCAGTAATGTATAGGCGTATATCTGCCAAACTTCTTCACTCAAAATCTACTCCTGAAAAGGATGCTTCACATTGCAATCCTCTTATGCCAAAATACCAAAGAGAAAAAAAAATCGCCCCGCGCAAGCCGGCCTAATTACAAGTAAGAGGAGGCCATGTTCCTGACATCCGTGGGCATGAAGGCCAGCACAATCAGCAAGATGAGCATGCAGACCGGCAGCCATAGCAGCAGCGACGGCGGCGGCGGCAAGGGGGGCAGCACCAATGGCAGAATCAGCAGCGACACGGTGAGGCAGGCGAGCACGAGGAACGCGCCGATGCTGAAGTAGGTGGACGCGATGACCTTCCTGTCGTTGAAATCGGCCTCCTGCTGCCGCAGCTGCAGGTGGCGCTTCGCGGCATTTGGCCTGACGGCCAACGCTGGGTTGTTCCTCCTCTGCCTGCTGGTGCCTACTCCATCCATGGCGCCAGATCGGGTTGCCATTTGTTCTTCAATTTGGTGTGTATTCAGGATCGATGAGAGCATGTGTCCAAGAACTGACAAGGATGGTACCCGCAAAAAAGAATGACAAGGATGAGGATTCTTGTGGTTTCTGAATGTTGTGTAATCAGATCTGTTCCTCTGAGGCTGAATTGGCCGTCACCAGTTTGGGAATAATTTCACCTGAAGTGAGAATATCAAAGTATTAGAGGATTAGCAAATCATGTGTATTAGAAAGCTAACATCTTTTTTTTTGAGAAATGGCATTAACAACTCCAGAATCCGAAGAAAAGCTGGCTAATTTCGTACTTATGTCCACGAATTTCAGCAAAGAGAAGAAACTACACTAAACAACTTGCTAGTCCCAAGAATCTGATGGACCCAATCAAAAGAAAGAAAGATCACGAATCGCCTAAACACAACCAACTCAATCAAAATCACACAGCCAGAAAAAGGTACCTTCAATCTTGAACTTGGCATTGTCCCCTGTTCATCCCCACCCAAAAGCTCCTCCCTTTCTTGCTCGCCCCTTCCAAGAACGCCCGCCCTCCCCCTTCTCTTCCCCCCCACCCCCCCCCCCCCCCCCCCCCCCCCACAACCAAGAAAGATCTCAACGGCACAGCCCACTACTCCAACTCCAAGAAAACCAATCGGGGATGGACCGGAACCACCACGGCGACGCAGAGCGCAGAAGAAGAGGAGCAGAGGGGATCCCCTGGACGCGCAAGAGTCGTGCCTGCTCCTGTTGGCGGGGGGATGGATGGGGATGGAAACGGTGAGGCAGAGGAGGGCATGACGACGGACAGGGAGGACGACGGGTGGTCAATTTCATGAGTGGGGTTCGGGGCGCGGTTTCAAATCAAATCTCGGCTGCCGGACGAGGAAGAGAATGGGGCGGATACATTGCATCCAGGACCAACTTGGGGGTTTTTTTTTTTTGAGAAAGGACCAACTTGGGGTTGGGAGTAGGCAAAGCCCCCATGCAGCCAGGCCAAGTGGGTGCGTGGGGGCAGGTGGGCCCCACTCGTCCTTCCCCTTTGGCAGGAGTTAAGGATTTATTAAGTTGCTGCTGCTGATTAAGGTTTGGGTTTTGGCTAATTGCTTCTCCCATCCCATCCCATCCATTGATTACATGTGTGCTCGCCCTGACTAATTAATGTGGTTCTTTGTTGTTAGAGTAAATATGTACATACTGCTGTGTTGGTTTGGTTTATGTATGACAACGTTGCGGTTTTTTTGAAATGTGAGTTCGATCGATTGTTGATTTATTTGTGCAGGATGTAGTTTTGATATCAAAGTTATTGTGATCCGTATTATACAGGAATACAATCAATTGTGGTGGCAAGTTCTTTGGCAAATTTACACGTATGCTATGCTATGATGTAGCTCCACCTTCATAGATACATTGACGACGGCGTGGAATTAATCGAAAAGGACGAGATCACGCTATCTCTAAAAGGAGATTCTTAGGTAGGACTAGCGTGATGTGCATCTAACCTGCTATCTGGTAAAGACGGGTACGTCATTACTGCCTAATTGCCATCATCTACCAAAGTGTCGAATATATGGGTTTTCAAGGGCGCATAATACCTTCTTTTTGCAAGGGCAGCAATATTTGTATGTTCTGTGGCTTATCAAATGTAGTGGAATAATCTACCTTGTGTGCTCATTGAGGTTATCTTTCTCATTAGCATCTTGCTTCTTCGCACGTTAAGGAACCTTTCTGTGGCCAGGACATATTAAAGGATTAGCAACGGAGAAGTTAATTTGAAAACTACTTTACGCAATGGCGACGGCAGATGCTGAAATATTGAAATGGAATAATAATTCTCTCTTTTTTTACACGATGCTACTAGTATATTAATATTTAAGCGATGCCCTTTCGACTGATCACATCTAACATATTGTCCTTATCTTTGATCTTGGCAATGATGAATATATTGATTATCCATTAGAGGGCCGGAGTTTGTTTATTTAGTTGCCTACAAATGTAACGAAATTCAATAACTGCTTTTTGGTCACGGTCCTTGGTCTCTTTCTGGAGCGTACGTGGTAGGAACGTTATATATTCTTCCAAGCACTTTTGGAAAGTTAGTGAGCAAGTTTTGCTGCTCAAGGGTTCATCTCCCCTGGCTGCCTTTTTGGTGCATCTAGAGACCTCTTTTTTTCAGGTGAAGTCGCTCGCTTGCTTGCTGCCTTAGCTATTCCATCCCCATGGGATCCACAATAACGCACATACTTAAGTAGTAAAATACTAAAAGATGATTCCTTGAAAGAATTACATTCAAGAGAAACATATATGTTTCTGTGTAACAGTCCTTTGCCCCAAACCACGTAGTACTTATCTAATGGTTGACAAAAAAACAGAATAACTGGCATAGTTCTAGGGCTATATGACAAAACAAAATAGCAGTGACACGTACAAGTTATCTAATAGTGTTATAAGTTTCAATAAAAGAGTTACTATTTTAAAATTTAAATAGTACTCGGTTGTTTGCCACTAGTGAAGCGTATTTTTTCCAAATACCTTACTTTCGTAGTTTCCTCTACTCTTACCTTTTTTTTCATTATTTAGTAGCATTTGTATAAATTCTAAATCAAAAGGCTGCCTAGTTCAAATATATGTGGAAGTGGTAAAACATATAACTACACACATTAACAAAAGTTTCACCCAACTGATGGTGCACTACAATAAGCACACCATGAAAAATTGCACATAATTGGTTTTGCTACAGTGTGAATTGGTGCCCCGCTAAGGTCAGTACTCACCATCCATCCTCTTTAATTCAAAACTGAAAACTTAGTTGAACCCAAATTTGCCACTAGCGGATTTGGATGCATTTTCTTCTCTGTACATATAGTATCATTAGATATGACTTGACCTATTTTAATAAACTCTTTACACACTTTAACCACAGTAGGTTATTTAGCAATGTCATTTACTACTATGAAATGGAGTGAAAACACATTTAGCAAACCTGACCGTCAATTGTCGTTGTCAGCTAGATTTTTGGGGAATTCTATGGGCCGGGGTCCATCGTGTTGGAAGACTTAAAAATCGTAGTTTGAATCTGCCAACGTATAATTGGTCACATGGGGCAGTTCTAACATTTACCACAAAACATGACAAGGTTCAAGTTGCTGGGGCGACACTTGTCAGTTGTCATACATGTCATGCATGGCAGAGGATCGGAGCAGCTAATTACTACGTGGCTACAGAAGAGATTAATTTCCCAACTTTTTCTTTGAAAACAACCGACACAAAATTGAATTTGGAAGTAGAGCCCTCGCCTCAAAATGAAAACAAGCATCGATAGCTATAGACACGTAACCATACATGGCCAAATTAATAAGAGCAAGCTAGCCCACATATTCGACGTTCTCGAACAGCATATTTTGCACACAAATTCAAGATGCTCATCCTGTTATTTAGCGCCTCTTTGTCACAACTTCAACTCCAAACTCCAGACAAGATTTGCATTTTGTATCCTAAATTATAATAGAGTAAAATACACCAGCGGTCCTTAAACTTGTCCCGAGATGTCATGTAGGTCCCCGAACTCTCAAAGTGCATATTTAAGTCCCTGAACTTGGTAAATTGTGTCATCTAGGTCCAAAATTCTAAAAATACCCCTATGTTACTGATGTTTGTCCATCTTTTGATCTATAATTATCGATATGGTACAATCAAATAAAGTTCTCTAATTATTGTGATGAAAACAACCAATTTAGTTAAAGAAATAGTATAAAATTTCATGCTTAATTGGCAGTCATTTCATCATGCATAGGGGTATTTTTGAAACTTTGGTCCTAAATGACACAGTTTAGCAAGGTCAGTGACTCAAGTATGTATTTTGAGAGTTCGAGGACCTAGATGACACCATGAGACAAGTTTAGGGACCGCTCATGTATTTTACTCATTGTAAACTTTAAATATTAATATTTTATACAAACTATAAATAAAATGATTCATATAAATAGTCTTTGTGTACCCCGGAGCTCCTAGCTTCAACTTAGAGCTCCTAGATTCATCTAGCTTCAACTTCAGGATTTCTTAGAGCTCCTAATACCCGGTCCACGGATTTTCTGGAGTTGGAGTTGTGCCAAACAAGACCTTATTGACATGGTACGCTATGTAATATTTTTCTTATAGAAAAGTAAAGTGCAAACCTCAGTCCAGGCCAAGTACTTGTGTGTGCAAGTACACTAGGAAAGCCTAATTCCATCCAAAAAAGGTAAAAACGCCTAAAATGGAATCCTCTCAATCCATTGAGCTCATATGCAAGCCCTGTGGATAATGGTACTAGAAGCTAGAGTAGACTTGCCACTCCCTCTCTCTATCTCTCCGGTCTGAAGCTATACTACTAGTCTTAGGAGCTACTCTCTTGTCCCTTATAATCTATCGTCCGAAAGGTGTGTTTGTGAGGGAAACGTGTATTTCTAGAGACAGTTATTTAGGAATGGAGGGACTAGATAATTAAAACGAATAATGAAGGCAGCGTCGCATTTACACGCAACAAACACCCCGTCTGGGCAAAGTGTGACGCCCTGCTGCGGCCGGGAACGGCGAATCCGGCCATCATCCATCAGCGACTCCTTTTGCAAGGTTCATCGCACCGACTCATCAAGTTGGTACAAATGCTGCTGCCTTTGCCGCGAAAAAGATGTGGCCGCGACCTGCTCGCACAAACATTCACAGTGCTTTGTATTTTTCCGTAAACTGGACGTGGGGACTCGGATCCTCCGGGTATACTGTACTTGGACCCGTTCCGTAAACTGTTCCAAAAGTAGATACTTTTATTTTGCTCAAAAACTATTTTCGATTCTGACCTCCTACGAGAATCACTGTTCTTTCGTACAATGAATCGTGGTGAATTAAAGCATCCACTAACGTCAATACTAACAACTAACCTCTCAAAAATTATTTTTAGCTGTGAAAAACAGAAGGGGACTCGAGTCTGCTTCTGCAATTAGTTTTTTTACTAGCTTTAAAAGGCCTTTCTCTAATGGTGTGGTGACTCGTCCAAATCGTCTTCTTGCTGTTGTTCCTCTTCTACCTCACGGCATTGCTGCACGGTTTAAAATTTCGTCGAATTTTTGCTGAAAGTTCGCGAAATTCGTTTTTTCGACCGTGGATGAAAATTGTTATTTCGGTTAAAAATTTCGAGATACGATATCCTCAAATAGCATTGTAGGCCTCAATGAACAAGCTGTGTTCCAGTGGTGGGAGCTCATTATTGGTGAACAACAGATCTCAAGTTCAAGTTCTCTAGCTGTATGGTATTTTTTGGCATTTTGTCTCTATGACAGGTGGGGTCATTTCTGCCCAAAAGTGGAGGGAAACCACTGAGCTATAGTCATGGATATGATTATTGGTTCGGAAGGGCGCTTAATAAATGCAAAATATGATTTTTCTTAAATAAATTTGACCAAATTTTTTAACGAATTTCGTGAATTTCGTCCGGGACCGAAAATTTACCGAAAACGAAATAAAAAACCTTGCATTGCTGTCCTGTCACAGAAGTCTAGCTCCACTCGTCTCGATAGCAAGTACCAGAACCCTATCCAACTTCGCACAAAAATGGCAGGCGTGCTTTTTTAGGCATGTTACTGTAGCATTAGTGTAGTAAAATATATATGGATTAATTAGGCTCATTAGATTCGTCGTGCAACGTTGCACTCATCCCTAAAAAGATTTTGCAAATAGACTTCATTTAGTACTCCATGCATGCAAGATTCTCTTTGGAAAAAATTTCCAACCAACTGTGAAACACGGCCATGAGACTAGGGCATCGCTTGCGTTCGATGCAGGGATAATCGTCCACGTACAGCAGCTAGCAGCTAGATTTCCGGCCGGGCCATTGTTGCATGGGGCATTGGTGTTCTTGCCCCTATTTTGATGCATAATTGTGATTTTGCCCTTCTTTTTTTAACTTTGTGATTTTGCCCTCACTGTTCACAAAGTCAATGCGATTTTGCCCCTAGTCAATGGTCAAAACGGGGTAAAAACGCAAAGACTAAGAGTAAAATCGCATTGACTTTGTGAACAGTGAGGGCAAAATCACAAAGTAAAAAAACGAGGGCAAAATCACAATTGTATTTGAAAGTAGGGGAAAAACACCATAAAACCTTGTTTTTTTTTGCGAATAAAACCTTGTTCTATAAGCTTTGCCTCTTTCAAATTTACTCTACTGGATTTAGTGATCACTGTTATTTGCAATATGTTAATTTATTACGCGTTCGATCTTTGACTTTGAAGCGGTCCATTCAATTCGTCGAAACAAAAGTTCGCGCCTACATTATTACAGTGATTCATTGATCGAGGTCGTTATTTGCAACCGCAAGTTTGAGTCTCATCTAGGGAGGGCTGCGGCTGGCTTGTCGTTCTCAGCTGAGATCGTCCGGAAAGAAATCGTAGACTTTTGAAGCGCTCCCGCCATCATTTGGACAATTTGACGTCTGGTGCTCTCTGTGCTAGCAGGAAGCAGCGACTCTCTGTGCTCGTCTGGTGTTGTTACTGTTAGTTTCTGAAACGAAGCTCGATCATGTACAACACGGCACATGTTTCCCAGCTTGTAGTGTATTCTCCTTCCTAGGTCGTACGTAGGGTAGGGTAGTGGACTGTGCCAGACGACGCTCGATGTGTCTGTCCATATGCCTGGGTAAAACTAACAGTAACAGGGTTATTACAGTAGACGGCTAGTTTATTAGGTGAGTCAGCAGCATCCCAAAGACAAGGGTGGGATCCACGCTCGATCCGTCATAACCAGGTTCAATGCACCGGCTGTGATTTTCCCTTTGCCTTCTCGGGGCTCCAGCCAATAACCCGGGGATCTCCGCGGCTTCCCCGGAAAAATCGCCCGTCCTGTGTAGGCCGGGAGCCTTTCCCGGAAGTCTGCCCCGGGATCTCGGATGCCAAAGCAACCCGGAAAGAGATGCTCCGCCGAGCGTGCCAGCTGGCAGATGATGGCGCACGGCGAGGTGCGCCACCGCCACCGCGATCGGCGGCGGAGGGTCCTTAGCGTAATCGCGTCGCTGTTGCCGAGGAGGACGATGTCACCGCGCATTATTATCTTATTACCCGGTCCCAACCCCAACAGACAGCTAGTACGACATACAGTAGTACATCCTCCGACACCTACGCGCTCCTGGGTCACGTGATTTGCCTAGCTAGCTTGCCGGCAATATAATCAGCGAGCCCTGCAAGTATGGTGGGAGATCGGAAATGGGACGTACGCCGGTCAGTCTTAGTAGGGTTTTACAGTCAGTTTTATGAAGAAGAAAAAGTTTCGTGATCGGTTATCTAGATCATAAACTAGATAACTGTATCAAAGAGGTTTCATGATGATAAAACTCCTCTTATAAAACCATGAAACTCTTCATTCTCTCATATGCCATATCAGCACATTTAATGATATAAAACTCTACATTTAGTGACCTAACCCGTTGTGGCTTACCTTGTAATAACTACAGTAATAATATTGTAATAATGCTTTAAAAACAACTAGTAGTATATATTCATGTACTATTCTTTTAAAAACAAGTATTTTGATCCTGCCACTACTACAGATTAAGCATATACCGTCGTTTCCAAAGTAAATGTTGCCGTCGATGCAAACAAAACAAGGGTATAAATCCTATATACCGTAGGGCAAAAGATTATAATCCGACGGAACCGTAAACGCAGCATATAACCGTTGGCAACGGAAAATATTATTGTGGCGCATATACTGGAAAGAACACAATACAGAGAGATGGGTTAAATTTGGGGATGAGATGACATGGTGACATGGCCTTTTGCAATGCTTGTATTAGGTGTCGCTGGAAAGCAAGTCCGACATGGTTGGACGCTGCGGTAAATTGGGGCAGCATGCATAAACTCAGATCGAGGTACAGTAGACGTTGTTAGAGCTGCACCATAATGGATTGCCATCCTCACATATGGATCATGCTGTGTTTTTAATTCGGTCCTAAAACTAAGCAGTTATATTTGATATTGTTGTGTGTCATGGATGGAAAAAAAATCATTTTGATGAAGGTATGACATGAGCACCATGCATACAGATCACGTAGCAAGAGCAACAAAATAGACCAACAAGAAATCAGCAGGCATAAAACTAGAGAGGAATAAGGTGCAAGAAGCAATAATGCATATTACAGACCCATAGCTGGTAATTAAACAAATTGTTCACATAAAAAGGTAGAGAAAAAAAGTAAAGTCTGGAACCGGCCCTCAAAGACACTGTCACTTTTTGGGCTTCATTTGTAAGGGTTTATTTGCATTATTTTTATCAGATGTTTTTTCTTGATCAGGTCATTCTTTCCAACAGGGATAGCGACTTCAGCTCCTTCTGACCCATAACCTCAGTTGTTAGTTTTTCTGGCTCATTATTGCAAAAAGTTGTGCTTAAGTTTCTGATCACAGAGGGTGGGATGGATAGCACTTCAGCTTTGCAGCCAATACAACCCAAATTAGAGCAGGGGGTTTCCTTGTTGATACCTTTCTTGATGTCCTGTTTGGTCTAAAGGTAATCGATCTGTACTTCTTATTTGTCTATCATGTTGTGTTTCAATGTACATATGCAATGCTTTACATGTACCACAGATAGCTCAGTAATGTGCCTGGGCCTGGCCTTCAATTCATTTTTGCAGGATGCACTGCATGGAGGCACTTTATTGTTGGATTTGTCAGCGTCACTTACGTGTATTTTGTTTCAACAAGAAATCAATAGGGATACATGCTTAGCAGGTGGTGTTTGTGAAAGAGAAAATGTAGAACCAGTTCATCTTTTTTAAGTAGGTTTTTTAACCAAACCTAAGGGTTTCTTCCTAAAAAAAGCTTGATCAGTATGGTAGAGGGGGTGCTACCGCGATGTTTTTAATTATTACACGTTATGTGACGGTTGTACACGGCCTTTTTGCCTGTAACGGCTCCACTATAAGTAATAATAATGGATGTACCTGTCTCTCAGATAATATATTTATTTCGCCAATACCCCCCTCCCGGGGGGGTCTGTGGGGTGGGGGGGGGCTTCCTGTTTGGTATTAATTTTTACTGTCGGTCTTCGAAATGGTTGTACACGGTTGGTGAATGGGCCGGCAGTATAACTCTATTTTTAATATCGGTTTTATGTAGGAACCGAGCGGATAAAAGATTAGTACCGTCGGGAAGTGTTCCGCCGGTAGAAAAGGGCATTTGTACCGTCGTTTTTGTACCGGGTCGATTTTCCTTCAGAAATGATGCTTTGGAACCGTCGGTATATACTTAATCTGTAGTAGTGTGTTCTTATCGAACCCGATGCACCCTCGGTCACTCGGTGTAATACGCTCACTCCTCGCGGGGCAGGAGGCAGACAACACATTCATTCGGTGGTCTCTCCTAGTCATGCTTAGGGGAAATCCGTCCATGGAAAAGGTCCGTTCTCACTCCTGGGTGCATCCACCTGGATAGATCAGATCATACTCAGAGGAGTATATCGCAATTAACAAATGCATTGAACCTCTCTCCTCTCCTCTTGGATTATTGATTCCACAGAGGAGTCACATCACATCGTCGCGTCCGACGCAACGGAACCTTCATTTCTAAGCCGAGAAACATACTAGATCAATGCAATGCACCTTAGCTGCCTGATCAAAGCTCACTAGACATGCATCATATCATGAACGTACTTTCGGGCAATGTCTCGGTTATTGTTCGGTGGTGTCCTTGTTTGATGGTAGTTCCACGTGGCTACAAGTAACCGATGTCGGAGTGATACATGAATCTAATTAAGCCAGCTTCAGCGGGGTTTTATGGAGTACTTTATGGCATTACATTTATTGATGTGATAGAGGAAAAAGAAAAAAAAAGTTTCATGACATGTGAGATAGGTTTCATCCTCATGAAACCCATATGACTTTCTAATCTTAGTAACTGTGCATTGAGACTGCACTAAGAATAGTTTAAGTAATTAGATAAATCGCCAATGCATATTGTTTCTCTTGGATCCTAGCTTCATTCCAAGAAAAAGTCACGTCCATGTGTCTAGTGCAAAAAAAAAAGAAAAAAAGAAAAATCATTTATCTTGCGCACCATGCATGGCCTTGTTTGGTCAAATTATACTTTATATATGCACCTTATTTTATCAAATTATAATCAATGTGCCATAGGCTTTAGGGAAAGGGAATAATGATGAACCAATCTTTACATTTTTTTTACTTCCATTTTGCACAATATTGTACTCTCTCTTGTTCCAAGTCATTAGTCACTTTGATTTCAAGCTTCAGGAACTTTCACCAAATTTGTAGGGATAAAATACTACCATGAACTATATCTTGGATTGTGTATTTATTTGGTATAATTTTTCTACAAAACATAGTCAAAGTTAGAGCTATTTGACTTAGTCAAAACTAAATTAACAAATAATTTTGAACCAGAGGAGTAATGTACATAGGAATCAAAGTGTTCCTACACTCAGTGACATTCAGGTGGAGAGTTCTTATTTTAGCTTTTGATTTGGGCTAGAGGAATGACAACTAACAAAATAGTGTATTCATATATATATTTCTTTAATCCTGGTCAACGGCCCCGTTTTAATTTGCTGTTAATATTTGTGTTTCCTTAGAAGGTCAACACCTAGGAAACTCTTATATTCAATGAAAGTCAATCGGCATGCGGGCATGGCCATATGCGAGATGATTAGATGCTCATTGCTCAGATGTTCCATTTGTGAACTGAATTCATAGAGCTCATAAAATGCACAAATCGGTCGTGCAGTGCTTTCCTTACTACATAGTTGTATTTTAGCACTAGACTAGCTTTGTTCTTATTCGAAAAAAAGCACAGTTGATATTTTTAGTTATTCTATAGGAGCTCTAATGTCCTACCAATCTAAAGCTGAATGCACACTGCGGTTTGAATTGGTATTTGTGCTCAACGTCATGTGCCAATCAAGCAAATGACGCTCAGTCTTGTACCACATGACTACTTCTTTTCTGGAAGAAAGCTAAGTGAGCTTAATTAATCGTAATTGTCAAGGGGTTAAATGTACCACGTAAGTATACGAAAGAGCGAGTTTAGTCTTAACTCTTAAACAAAGGTGACGATGCAAGTCTTCGCGGCCATTGACCTAATGACCTTGAAGATGCTTAACATATACTCCCTCCGTCCCTAAATGTAGGTCGCCGTTGGTTTCTGTGCAACATTTTAATCTTCAAATAAATTTATTAAAAAACTAGATTCAAATATCTATCTAATGATATTTATTATGTATCATAAATATTAATATATATTTTTATATATTTGATCAAAGATGTTTCTCGGGAAGCGAAAACGACGTACATTTAGGGACGGAGGGAGTATAACTAAAGTACAAGTGAGCTCTGACTATGTGAGTACCCCAAGAGAATCATCCAGCAGCTAGATTTCGTCCGGGGCACACGTGAAATTGTCGGCGTATGCAACGAGCTTTGCTATTGTTCCATCCTCAGGCTGCTGTAGGGGCGGAGCCAGAGATGGCTTGCAGCCCGGGATGGAGACCCATGGATAAATATTAAGCTAGTTAATTAGAGTCTAATTTTAACACTTTTGACTAATAAACAAATATAGATTAACTCAAGATATGTTGGCTGGACCGTACTGCAGCACGCCCAGCATAGGTCCTGGCTCTGCCCCTAGGCTGTTGGTTGCCCTTGATCGCAGAACAAAATGCAAAGCCATGTTTGGATCTGTTTAATCCTAGGATTAAACTTTAGTCTCTACCCTGTTTAGATGTAGGGACTAAAGGGTATTAAAAGCACTATGAAAAGACTAAATTGTCCCTTCGTATCATGTTATGGAGAGAAGAGTGGCGCATGGGTGGGAAGCAGGAGGAGCATATAGGTGATTTTAGTCTCATTTAGCTACTCCAAGTGACTAATGAACTAAACTATTTACTCTATGTGTATTTGGCTCTTAAGAGACTAAATGAGACTAAAAGTGCATGACTAAACTTTAGTCTCTTGGATCTAAACAGGGTCTGGTGTGCTAATTGCCATAAGTATATTCATAGTCATAGTCTTATAGGTCGTCCTCGATTATTTTGCCAAATCAGCCACGTTCGATTTCATCAATTTTTTAGCTTTCAAATTTACTCAACTTGAGATCACTTTATCTGTTTTATTTGCACGCTCTTTTAACTTCAAGTGATTCATTCCTCAACCGTAAAAGGTAGAATTTTTTGCCCAATAAAAAATAGATGATTCATTGAGGTCATTTCAACCACATATATGACTTTTGAGTATATGGCCTCTAGGAGGGGCCACCATTCCACCAATTTTCGACATATGGCTAAGCGAGGCCTGCACGCATGCATGCATTCAGTAAAGTTAGCTGCTGACTTGTCGTTGTTAGCGAGATTGTGTGGAAAGAAATCGTAGTTCTTTGAAGCTCTCTACCATGATTGGACAATTGGTCACCTGGTGCTGTGCTATCAGGAAGCATTTCATTTCAAGGTGTCCAACTTTTAGAGACGGTAACTACTACTAGTTCATTTTGGTTTTGTTTTCAGTTAAGCATGTCTAATTTTGACTACATTATAAAAAATAATAAATCTAGAATTATTTTAAATGAATGCATATTATTTCATGATCGATTCTATCAAACTAATACGATATTATAGATGATGATTTTTTCTATAAATTTAGTGAAAATTAGAGAAATTCAATTCATAACATACAAAATCAAAGCGAATGAAGAATGGATGAGTGGCTGGGAAGCAGCTAGCACATCTACAGTTTAACATTTAGCTGGATAGGTTTCCCAGCTAATATATACGTAGGGTAGGCTGCCACGTTTTGCCACATGCCTGAAATCATCATAACAGTAACAGGTCACTACTCACTACAGTGGATCTTGCTAGGCCTGTTTAGTTCCTTTCAAAACCTAAAAATTCTCTCTCTAAACTTCACTATTCATCTATCACATCAAATCTCTCTCCTCATGCATGGAACACTAAACGTGGATAAATAAAAAACTAAGTACATGGTTGTGATGTACACGACGAGACGAATCTTTTGAGCCTAGTTAGGTCATGGTAGGACAACGATTACCACAAACAAATGAAAAGTGCTACAGTGCGCTACAGTGTCCGATGTGACCTTTTCACCAAACTTCACATTCACTTTTCGCGAACTAAACACCCCCTGGGTTAAAGATGAGTCAGCAACATCACGGTTCACGCGTCACTGACTGCTAGGTACTATCTCCATTCCAAATTATTCTTCGTTATTTAATTTTTACCTCTTTTTAATAACGTTTGACTATTTATCTTATTTAAAAATTTAGTCTAAATATATAAACTAATAAACTATACATAATAAAGTATATTTAATATTAAAGAAAAAGTTATAAATAAAATAAATAATATGTGTATTTTTTATTAAGAAAAATTATCAAATGTTGTGCGGCGAATAGTAATTTGTAATATATTAAGTATACGAGAGAGGGAGAGGAAAATGGAGAGGAAGAGAGATAGATAAAGAGAGTCGAATCCAATCCACTCCAGCTAGCCCCAACCCAGGCAATGAGACAAGGCAAGTTAACCACCCTCCTTTCGTTCCCAGGTTCAATGCACTCAGCGTCTCAGCGGCTGACGAGGCCTCAAACGCTAGCTAGCTAGCTGTCCCTACGGCTCTGAATGACTTTGCCTTTTTTTTTTGACGATAGTGACTTTGCCTTTGTGCCATCGCCGGGAAGAACAGGAAAAGGAAAGAGGGCCTGATGAGTTGCCGATCGATGACGACGACGAGGACGACGTCGCATTACATTACGCACCCCACACCACACCACACAGGATGCATGCATGCCGATGTCCCTCATAATATATATATCATCATCATCTCCCGTACGAGATGCAAGCAGAGTTTGATCCCGCGGTTTCGGTGTCTTGTTCATTCTGCGTATGTACCCATTCGGTGAAATAGAATACGCTGCTTGTTCGCTGTAATCCTGGCCGGATTCCTGTAGCCAGACAAACAAAAGCTCGGTGGTGTCTTGTTTGATGGAAATCCGATCCGTCCCACATGCATGGCCAGTCACAGAGGTCGATCCCGAGTGCATCCACCAGGATATATACATCGATCAGATCAGATGGATCTCGCAGATAAATGCATTAACTCTCTTCCTCTCACTTGATTCCACACATCGCATAGAATGCGTCGTCCGACGCAATGAACCTCCTTTCGTTTCTAAGCAGAGAAACATATACTAGTTCAGTGCAATGCACCATGGACTTTTGTTGGGTGTGGGCGAGAGAATAAATTAAGGGAAGCAGTTCTTATTAGTTGCAATTTTACTTCGATTCCGCGCACGCAGTGTTACGTCGCCTTTGAGAGACATGGCATTGCATTCGTGGGAGGAACATATGCTCGATTATTATCTACAAGTGCGCAATCAGTGTTTCGTAAAGAAAATGCGCATAAATAGGTTAGTTGTTATATATCTTTGTCTATAAGTATCTGTTGACAATCAAAATTGGCAGACTGTGCAAACCGGTCTGGATAAATTTGTTAAAATACAGATTGGACTTCATCATTGCGTAGCACTCGTCGAGACGATCAAGATGCATATGTGGAACGCCTAATTTGGACTCCGGATGAGAGAGTTATGGCTTCGGAAAGATTCTGCATCTCGGCAAATCGGTCAGACCGGTTTCTCAATCCGGTCAGACCGGTTTGGGTCTGAATTTGAGTAGGTTTAGGACTCTGAGTTTTATACCATATTGTAACCGACTCAACGGGGTAAGACCATCCCACCCAATAAATATAAAGAGCCAAGGCCGATTGAGGAGAATCCAATCGATCAAAAACCAATCTATCTTTTACTTTTACCTTTTTATCTCTTTGCCCTACTTTTCCAACCTTATCACACTGTTCTTCCTTCATCTCCGCGATGTTTGAAGGCGTTCTAGGTGGCCTGCCGACCCTAGAACAACCCAAGGTGCGCCTGTCCCGACGGGGTCCCTCCCGGACGAGCGTTCATTGGTTTACCGCCGGGATCACCGGCGACCGGTCTGACCGGTCACCCACACCGGTCTGACCGGTGCTTGCGCAGAGGTGCTGCAAGGAGCTCCTCCGCGTGCTTGTTGGCTCCGAAAAGGCACCAACAAATTGGCGACTCCGTTGGGGAACGAGAATATGGCTATCATGGATGATCTATCAAACTCCAGCAATTTGATGGCACTCGAAGGATTACCTAAAGATCTACGCAAGGGTATCATTGAAGACATACATCAGCACTGTTATCAAATAACAGAACAAGGTGTCATCATGATGAATTTTGATTCCATCAACGAGTTGAGGATGTATGATCTACCAAAGCATAGTAAGTCCTTAGCTAATCTTATAAGTGGTTTACTTAAATTTGTGGATGATTTACTTATTAGAAAAAATAGTGTAGATCTGATTCCCATCAATCAAGAGTCGGTTTCTGAAAAGCCGGCTACTGTTATACCTAATCCTTGCAAAGATTTGCTAAGTTATGACGTTGTTGGTCAAGAAACAAGTCGGCCGTCTCTAGCCGAAATTGTTGACCCAAAATCCCCTAGCCAGAGCATAGAGGCTACATCTAGCACTTCGACGCTCGGGGGGCAAGAAAACAAAGGCAATGGTGCCGGTTGCACTGTGACCGATCTGACCGGTTCTCAAACCGGTCTAACCGCCTCATCTAGGGTTTCACAAAATAAATTAAAACCAAAGATGGTTAAACCCAAAAAACCCGAGATTGGTGTTTGGAAAATCATTGAATCCAAAGACCGTCATAAGCATCAAAGAGAAAAGCCGAAGTATAACAAGAAACTTCCGGCTAAGTCTCAAAGACAAAAGATTGTCAATGATGCTAGTCGGTCTAAAAATTTCAAACAATCAAAATCTTCTCTTAGAGAGAAGTTCCATACTCGGAATCGGCAATGGAATAATTCTCACAAAGTAATGTCATTTCCACCATATGAATCAGCTACACCGATGCCATAGGAGTTTTGTTTTAATATGCCTTATTCTTATTCTCCTTGGTATTATAATTCATATACGTTATCTCTTCCTAGATATTTGTATTCAGATTATATTACTTATAGGGAGCCGGTAATTAATGAGCCATCACCTATGCATAATGACCGTTTTGATCAAAAGAATCGGTCAACACAGAAAAATAAGATAAGCGTAAGGTGATTAAACAAGTCTATCGTGTCAAAAAAGATGGAAGATTAAATAAAAATCCAGATTTGACACTAGACATAGAAAAGCCGTGTATTGAAAAATCATCGGCTAGTTATGTTGATCAAATTGTCTTCAATGATAAGCATGTCACAAATAATATAGCTGAGCAACAATCATGTTGGGCTGGGGGGCAAGGTGATCACAATGTGGCTGGTTCCAAAGGAACCGGTCTAACCGGTGTGCCCACCGGTCGGACCGTCTTGCCAAAAATTCCCGTCTTGCCAGAAATTCTGGTGGAGCTGCAAATTTCATGCCAAAGGGCAAGGTGGTGAAGAAGCCAAGTTTTGCTGAGTTGTTGCATAAATACCAGAAGATGGCCGAACAAAAGCAAAGTAATCGGTTAGGAGATCAAAGTTGGAATTTTTCATCACCAAAAGCAAAGAAGCATCGACGGTCATCACATTGGTCTTCATCATTTACTCCATCGATGCATGTGCCATGGAATACATATTCAGGTATAAACAATTATAATTCATGGTTTTGGTATAATCCTTGGTCTTCTTTTTACAACTATCAATATTATGCTTGTGATACACCAAGGAGTTACAATTGGCTGCCATGGCCAAATCAAAGCTTGAGTCATTAGATATGATGTTCAGAAGCCGAAATATCAAATTTGTACATTTTGTAATTATTAGGATTCTATTTCGGCTACAATAGCATCCATAAAGGTTTAGAGGCCATTATATGGGCGATGTACTGGTAATCATCGTCTTTAGCTAATTTTGATCATTGTAGATGTTTTCTGACACGCAAGCTTTGCCAAAAAACAGGGGGGCATATTTTGACAACCAAAATTGGCAGGCTGTGCAAACTGGTCAGACCGGTGTGCACAAACCGGTCAGACCGGTTTGGATAAATTTGTTAAAATGTAGATTGGACTTCACCATTGCGTAGCACTCGTCGAGACGATCAAGATGCATATGTGAAATGCCTAATTTGGACTCCGGATGAGAGAGTTATGGCTTCGAGAAGATTCTGCATCTGGGCAAACCGGTCATACCGGTTTCCCAATCCGGTCAGACCGGTTTGGGTCTGAATTTGAGTAGGTTTAGGACTCTGAGTTTTATACCATATTGTAACCGACTCAACGGGGTAAGACCATCCCACCCTATAAATATAAAGGCCCAAGGCCGATTGAGGAGAATCCAATCGATCAAAAATCAATCTATCTTTTACTTTTTACCTTTTTATCTCTTTGCCCTACTTTTCCAACCTTATCATGTTGTTCTTCCTTCATCTCCGCGATGTTTGAAGGTGTTCTAGGTGGCCTGCCAACCCTAGAACAACCCAAGGTGCGCCTGTCCCGACGGGGTCCCTCCAGGACGGGCGTTCGTTGGTTTACCGCCGGGATCACCGGCGACCGGTCTGACCGGTCACCCACACCGGTCTGGCCGGTGCCTGCGCAGAGGTGCTGCAAGGAGCTCCTCGGCGTGCTTGTTGGCTCCGAAAAGGCACCAACAGTATGCAAGGAACCTAGTTGTGCAATCTGTATATATAGTGGTCTGTATGAATGGGTGAGCCAGCCAGTTGACATTCAGATGGATGCTTCTTTATCTTAGTTGATGGCTCGACAAGAGCTGTTTGAATAGTATCTATATATCACCCTGTTAATCTTGCCAAAGTCAACAACCTTGAAAATAAATAAAACTATTATATTTAATATAGAAGTCCATTTGCAAGCCCATGTGGTCAAATAAGTGCTCATTGCTCAGATATTCCATTTCTGCGCCCTGAATTCCCAAAGACTGATCCGATATAAAACTGCACAAGTACATACGTTGTTGTGTTTGCAAATTAGTTTAGGTTCACCACTACTAGATACCTTTCTTATGATCTTTTTAATTTCTATAGAAGGAAATGAAGTAATCAATCAGATTAAATTAGTCAAATAATGGTAAACAATGGGCAGTGCATGCAAAGACTTCTTTGGCATTATGATAGCTAGATATTGATATGTGAAGTACCCCTCTTGCCTGCCTTCGTGGCGCACGTGTAATTGTCGGCAAACATGGATTGTCAACATGCCAATTTAGGAGAAGGAAATGCAAGGCCAGTCGAATATGCCTGTACAAATACTATGGCAGATCTCTCCAAATTGCTTCCAGGTATGTGCAGCGATTGCAAGGTAGCAAGGTGGTTACAATGATATATATAGTAGAAGATTCCATGCAGGGGATCTTAGCCCTCCAAGCATAAGTGACCTTATAATTTCTGAAGAAGCTAGGGACTGTGATAGGCTGCTTGTTGTAAGTTGTAATCCCTGGAGGCAGATAACACAAGTTCAGTGGTGTCTTGTTTGATGGGAGATCAAACGTCCAACATGGTCACACAGGTCTTGAGTGCTGAGTGCATCCACCATGATACATCAGATCAGATGGGTCTCGCAGATAAATGCATTGAACCTCTTCTCTCTAGCTTCTCCGAACGTTCTTGGATTATTCTTGATTCCACAGAGGATATCTATGCTTCCGACGCATCAACGAACCTTTCGTTAATTTCTAAGCAGAGAATGTGTCGGTTCCAGGAATTTTAATAACCGATCGGTTCCTATTTTGAAGGAACCGAATTTTGATATTAACCGAAGAACCGATCGGTTCGGTTTCGGTTAACCGAATGCCCAGGCCGAGTGGGAAGAACGTATGCTCGATTATTATCTGCTGCGACCGAGCACGGAATCAGTATTTCGCAAAAGAAAATCCACACAGGTTAGTTGTTACCTTTGCCAATAAGTATACGAGCTGGTTCAAAAAAAAGTATACGAGCAGGAACCTTATTAGTTGTGTGCAATCTGTAGTATAGTGGTCCATATGGCTGGGTGAGCCAGCCAGTTGAGTTGACATTCAGGTGGATGATTCGTTATTTTAGTTGTTGACTCGAGAAGAACAATGCAAATAGTACTCCGTATCTATCACCATGTTAATCTCGTCAAATTCAACAACCAAGGAAATAAATAAAGCTCTTACACTTGATACAAGTCCATTTGCATGCCCCATGTGATCAAGTAGGTGCTCATTGCTCAGATATTCCATTTATGTGCCCTGAATTCCCAAAGACTCGGATATAAAAAATGCACAAGTGCGTTGATGTGTTTGCAAATTAGTTTAGGTTCACCACTTGATACCTTTCTTAAGATCTTTTAATTTCTATAGAAGGAAAATGAAGTACTAATCAATCAGATTAATTATTCAAATGTTAAACAATGGGCGATGCATGCAAAGACTTCTTTGACAAACCATTATGATAGATATTGATATCTGAAGTACCCCTTGCTTGCCTTCCATGCTACTGTAATTAAGAATCTTAGAGTAGCTAGATTTCCGGAGCGCACGTGTAATTGTCGGCACACACGTACCCCTCCAATTTTTCTATGCACCGACCTTGTACGACCACTGGATTGTCAATTTGATTGCCAGTTTGGGAGAAGAAAATGCAAGGCCAGTCGAATATGCTTGTACAAATACTATGGCAGAGCTCCAAATTGCCTCCAGGTTTGGGCAGCGATTGCAAGGCAGGAAGTGGTTAGAATGATATAGAAGATTCGATGCATGGATCTTAGCCCTCCAAATTGCATATGGACCTTGTAATTGCATATTTTGAATTCCTGCAAACATGATCTATATGCATTTTTTTAATTGAATTGCTGCAAGCACGATCTATATGTGTCCATTCCAACTGGTGGTGACGCACGGTTAGTTTCAAATACACTGAAATTTCAGCCTGTTCTTCAGAAATTTCAGAGAACACGCTATACAAACTGAAGTTACAGTAGAGACCAGAGATGCATCAACAGCATCCCCGGTACCGGTTTCAGAGAACACGCTATACAAAGTGAAGTTACAGTAGAGATGAGATGGTGTAACAACCAACTGCTCAGTTGTGTTGGTTGGTATGTTCTCTCTTTTTTTATTGGTTTGTCTCA
Organism: Echinochloa phyllopogon; assembly: GCA_033239725.1. NCBI lineage: Eukaryota > Viridiplantae > Streptophyta > Magnoliopsida > Poales > Poaceae > Echinochloa > Echinochloa phyllopogon. Next base: position 9,813,141 of record BTCW01000008.1, on the reverse strand, counting down.
TCAGGTGATCAGAGATTCAGATTAGCAGAACCAGAAAGGAATCGCACTTGCACTTGCAACCAAGGGCACAGAATGCAGCTAAGGCAAAAATTGCTAGATAAAAAACACACCCCATGCAGACCCCTGAATAAATTACATGCAAAAGCTACCCAGATCAGTGTTTGGTTGGAAACTGAGCACGGCCAATGTATATCACAATCAGGTGATGATGCTCTACAATGAACAAAAGGCCGACCTTTCTCTGCGTGTTTGTTCTTACTTCCCAAAGGAACAGCAAGCGGAACCCTGAAACTTCAGAATTTAGTGTTTCAACATTTTGTATCTCTAATAGGTATCTCACAGGTCATACTCTTCGCCAATTTTTCTATGCACCGACCTTCGCCAATTTTTTAACACCGTGTCAACAGAACTTTCAAACATGACTTCATGTAGAACTTTCTGATACTTATTGGAGCGTTCTGATTGATGATATATCATCATTGGCTACAGGTTCCTAGCTGCATTCCTTATCATGTAGCTTCAGTCTCGGCCTTTGTCTCTACTTCTGGTGGCGATTCTGATATTGGGATCCTGTGGAAGCAAGCAAGAAACTCCTTGTTCCCTTCTGCGCCCTTTATGGGAGATTCAATCCAGCCTTTATTGCAGAATCCAAACTGTTCCACGCCTGAAATTATTCTATCCAGTACCTGGAGCGAATAAATCAACATAGCGTGATTCCCAGGTCGTGATGCAGTGGGGAAACAATATTCAAAGTTAAAGCAGATAATAAACAAATATGGGGCCCTCTCTTAAGGATAATCAAAGATTCTGATTTTTTTTTAAAAATCTTTTTACTGTTTGGACATACACCAATTGATCGTTAAATTTCCAGAATTAAATAGGTAAGCTATTGCAAGGAAGCATCATATTCATAGATCTATTTATAGTGGAAAACAATGAGAAATTACAAATTATCAATGCAATGATTATAACATTATCACAGGAACAAGGTTGAAAGCAAAGCCAGCAGCCCAGGATTAGTATCAGTACCTCTTTATGAACCAGAGGATCCCGAACAATACCACCACCTCCTACCTGAACATGATCAAAGAAGATTTATTCTGAGTGCTTTTATATCCATTACTGTGAATATAACAAGTAAACTGAATTCCAGCTACAATCAATTACTCTTTCCATTTAATCTCACCTGTGACCTACGAGCTTCAAATTGAGGCTTGATAAGTGTTATCAATGTAGAGTCCGTCTTCATTACTTTGATAACAGCAGGCATAACCTAGGTTGTACAAATAATTTGAGTGCTGGGAAGAATTTATGAATAACTCCAGAAACATGCATGGTAAAGATCAAAAGAAATGAAAAAAGAGCAGAATTAAATAGTAGCACTACATATTTGCATGGAACAAATGCACTTCATTTTTCTAATGCATTTTTTTCCTCTACTCTTTCAGTGAAGATCTGGAAGTTGGTGATGCTCATCTGTGCAGTTGCTTGGACACAAGAACTTGATTTTGAGGCCCAATAACCCTTTACATCACGCTAACTATTTCAAGAATGAGCTCTATTAACAGAACCCAACAATGTACACACAATTTTCTGACGCTTCAAACCATTATTGCAAGCTTGCCACGAATTTCGAAACGACACCAGAAGTCCAGAACTGTCTTTGAGTGAAATTGTTGTAAAAAAAAGTAGCAAATTTGCAAATGCCCCAAATGAACGAACAGACTTGGATAGTCAAGCCACATATTCACATATGGCGAATGCACTCTATATTATTATTGCACATTTTTTACTCTGCTGTTTTACTGAAGCCAAGTCAAAATATTGTTGAAATTCTGTGTGGTCATCTGTGCCATTGTGGTTGCTTTACTACTGGCAAAGACAACTTGTTTAAATCCCATTAAACTCCTTATATCATGGTAACTGTACCAAGAAAGTGTTGATCCATGTGGATAACCAGGCAAATGACAGGTACACACTAAATCATACCAAGAGAATTGAGATAAATGACAGGTCCAGTGTCACCAAGTCCACCGGTTGTGGCAATTGAGAAAGATATCTCAAATTTGTGCGTTCAATCACTGAAACGCGTTCATGTACACGAATTTTTTCAGCCACCTGAAATGGGAGTAAGGCACAGTAAGACCTAGCCATAGTTTTGAAGAGAGTAGCAACCACCTGCAACTCATAGGTAAAGTGGTAGGAGCTAGATAATTTCAAAGAAATAATGAAACCTGTCCATAGCCAACATCTACACCATAAACGTGTGATGCTCCATGCTGAAGTAAACAGTCAGTAAAGCCGCCTGTGGATAATCCCGAATCAAGAGCTATCTTTCCATCACAATCAATACCAAACTCTTTGATAGCTGCCTCAAGCTTATGTCCTGCTCTGATTTTTTTTTATCAAAGAAAGGGACGATTGTAAGCTTCAGAAAGAAGTGATTTTGTATCTTTCAAATCGCAGTAATTCATAAGCCAACTAATTAGAGCATCACCTACATACATATTTTGGGATTTCAGCCTTAATCTCAATGACTGACTTGTCAGATACTTGTGTTCCAGCTTTATTCACAACTCTTCCATCCACAATGACCTTACCTACAGAAACATAAAGTGTTGGCACAAGCACTCAACCACACCCAAGGTAAGCTCAAGAACACCACTCTAGGCAAGAAGAAGAAGATAACTTGAGCACAACTCACACACACACACAGCAGCTTCAGTGCTGCTCCTCTCGGTGGAGAGGGCTGTGAATGGCTGAACTGATTTGTTTCATTGCCATGGATGGATACATATACAAGAGTTCTACCAACTCTCAACTACTACATACACCTTGCTGCCACTACTTGGTCAGCTACTGGTACTATTACCTAATACATGGCACTGTTGCCTACTACTTGTACTTCTACCAACTACCATATACTAGGTGATACAATGACATGGACAGCAAAGTTGACTTGCTGCTGCTGTCCAGCCGAGTGGGAGAGGAGAGAACTCAAGAGCAGCAGCAGATTTGGTCATCAATCCTTCCCCAATCTGTTGTTGATCTTGATCCTCTAGATGCTCACCATCCCAATCAACTTCTTCAGCTCATTGAACCGAAGTCGTCCAAGTGATTTGGTGAGGATATCAGCGAGCTGTCGGCCGGTCTCGACGAACTCGATGATGATCTGCCCTTCATCGACACAATTCCGCAGGAACTGGAACTTGATGTCTATGTGCTTGCTCCTGTCGTGAAGGACTGGGTTCTTTGCCAGCGCAATGGCTGGCTGGTTATCCACCATCAGCCCTGGAGGAGAGACTTCTTCCCCTGTTATCTCCTCCAGCAAGCGATGCAATCAGACTGCCTGGTATGCTCCTGTGGCCGCCGCTACATACTCCGCCTCGCACGTAGACAGCGCCACGATCTTTTGCTTCAGTGATTGCCATGAAATTGGCGCTGATCCGAGGAAGACGAGCATCCCTGACGTGCTCCGCCTCCCGTCAATGTCGCCCGCCATGTCCGCATCACTGTAAACTGCGAGCTACGGCACCTTCTCGCCGGACTTGGGGAAGACGATCCCCAGCTCCGCCGTCCCCCTGATGTAGCGCAGCAGCCTCTTCACCGCCGTCCAGTGGTCCTCTCGCGGATCCTCCATGAACCTGCTCACATACCCGACCGCGAAAGAGATGTCCGGCCGGGTGTGAGTCAGGTAGCGCAGCCCGCCGACGATGCTCCGGTACAGTGTTGCGTCGACCTTCGCCGCCGTGCTGTTCCGGCTGAGCTTCAGCCGCTCCTCCATCGGCGTGGCGCACGGCTTGCAGCCAGCCATGCCCGCGCGCTCCACCAACTTCTCCGCGTAGGCCCGCTGGCCCAGCTTGATGTCGCCGCTCCCCTGTTTCACCTCGATGCCGAGGTAGTAAGAGAGCGGCCCCAGATTGCTCATGCGGAAGCGATTCGCCATCTCCTGCTTGAATCCGGCGATGTCCGCCGGCCGTGCTCCCGTCACGATCAGATCGTCGACGTACACGCCGACGATCAGCTCGAATTTCCCCCGCCGCCGCATGTAGAGCGCAAGCTCTGTTTCACAGCGCGTGAACCCGAGCTCCTGGAGCGTGGCGTCGAGCTTGGCGTTCCACGCCCTTGGCGCCTGTCGCAGCCCGTACAGGGCCTTCCGCAGCCGCAACACCTTGTGCTCTGCTCCGGCGACGACGAAACCTGGAGCCTGCTTGACGAAGACCGTCTCCGCCACCTCGCCGTTGAGGAAGGCGGACTTGACGTCGAGGTGGTGGACAGCCCAGTCCTTCACCGCCGCCAGAGCCAGCAGCAGGCGAACGGACTCCATGCGCGCCACCGGCGCGAACACCTCCTCAAAATCGATCCCCTCCCGCTTCACGAAGCCGCGCGCGACGAGGCGCGCCTTGTGCTTGACGATGCTCCCGTGCTCGTCGCGCTTCACCTTGAACACCCACTTGAGCCCGATCGGCCGGCAGCCCGGGGGAGGATTGACGAGCTCCCAGGTCGCATTCTCCTCGATGGACTTCATCTCTTCCCCCATCGCCTTCCGCCAGCTTGCCTCCCTCTCTACCTCCGCAAAGGAAGGCGGCTCCTCTGCGCTCGTCAGATGCAGCTCCATGTCTCCAAGCTCGCGGCTTGCCAGCCCTGGTGCCGGCGCGTCGTCGTTGAGGACGTTCTCCAGGGTGCGGAATCGCACCTCTTCGCCTTCGTGGAACGCGTCCACGTGCTCGACGATGTTGTTCGGAGGAGAGGCGAACTCGATCGCCGTTGCCGCCGGCGTTCCTTGTGCTGTTGACGCCGGCGAGCTCTGTTGTGGCGTGTTCTCCCCTGCTGGAGACCACGTGCCCACGCTCTTAGCACCTGGGCTCATCGGCTCGCCCAGTGCCTCCTCGACGCCTGGAGCCGGCGTGCTCGGCGCCGCCTCTGCTCCGTCTTCTCCGCCACCATGCACCACCAGATGCTCAATGGTGAACGTGCTGCCGATGCCTGTGGCTTCCCCTGTGCCCGGATCCTCCCAATCCCAGGCCGCCATTTCGTCGAACACCACGTCGCGTGACACCACCACCTTGCCTGCACGGGGATCGTAAAGCCTGTATGCCTTGCTCCCCTCCTCGTAGCCTAGGAGCACCATGGGCGTGCTCCTGTCCTCCAGCTTCCCGAGGCCCGGCTTCGTCTTCTTCACATGCCCGATGCAGCTGAACGTCCTGAGGAAGGAGACGTCTGGCTTCCTTCCGCTCCAAGCCTCGAACGGCGTCTTCATCTTCAGAGCCTTCGTGGGCGAGCGGTTAAGGATGAACACTGCTGTGCTCACCGCCTTGCCCCAGAATTCCGCCGGCATCTTCTTGGCCTTCATCATGCACCGCGCCATGCCGACGATGGTCTAGTTCCGCCGCTCCACCACGCCGTTCTGCTGCGGCGAGTATGGCGCGGTGAGGTGGCGCACCACGCCCTGCTCTGCGCAGTACGCAGCGAACTCCGCCGACGTGAACTCGCCGCCGCGGTCCGTCCTGAGCACGCGCAGCTTCTTCCCGGACTCCGCCTCCGCCTACGCCTGGATCCGCTTGATCCCCTTCGCCGCCTCGTCCTTGCCGGTGATGAGCCGCAGCCACATGTACCGGCTGCAATCATCCACCAGCAGAAGGAAGTAGCGCCGCCCGCCGTGCGTAGCTGGCGTGATTGGGCCGCAGAGATCGTCATGGACGAGCTCGAGGACGTCCTCCGCTCTGAACTTCGCCGCCTTAGGAGACGGATGCCGCCTCTGCTTCCCCGCCAGGCAGCTGTCGCACAGCTCGCCGGCGTGCTTGATGCGCAGAAGGCCACGCACCATCTTCTCCATCCTCCCCAGCGCGTCGAAGCTGAGATGCCCAAACCGGGCATGCCACAGCCATGGCTCCTCCGTGCGCTGCGCCGCCAGGCACACCGGCTGCTCGATCTTCAGGTCGAGCAGGAACAGCCGGTTCCGTGAGCGCTTCACCTTGGCGAGGAGGCGACGCTCTTGATCATGGATCGTGAGGACGTCGCCCTCGATCTCCACCTTGCACCCGTGTTCGTCGAGCTGGCCCAAGCTCACGATGTTCGAGTGCAGCCGCGGGATGTAGTACACATCCGTCAGCGCGCGCTGCTCGCCGTTCAGGCACCGGAAAACGATGGTGCCGCGGTCGCGAATCTCCACCTTCGAGCCGTCGCCGAACTTCACCGACCCGGTGATGCTGCTGTCGAGCTCGGAGAAGGCAGCCTTGGAGCCGGTCATGTGGTTGCTGGCGCCGGAGTCGAGGTACCACCTCTATTCTGCCGCGCCGCCGACTGTCCCAAGGTCGACCAGTGCGCGCGGCTCGTCGAGGTGGATGCTCTGCTTCGCCGCCTCCTCTGCAACCGCTCCCATCGCCTCCTCTGCTTCTGGCTCGACATCGTGGAGGGCGCAGACCGACGCCATCAGGAGCGTCGGCTCCCCGTCGTCCACCTCCGCCAGGTGCGCCTCTGCCTTCGGCTTCTTTGGGCACTCCTTTTCCCAATGCCCGGTCGCGCCACAGCGCAAGCACTGATCCCGACCGACCGGCGGCTTGCCGCCCTTCTTCTTTGGCGGCTTGCCGCGGCCCTTGCCGCCGCCGCCGCCCCTTCCGCCGCCGTGACCGGCGGGGGTCTCTCCGGCCTGCGTCTTCATGCGCGCCGCCCACTCCTCTGCCGTGAGGAGCAGAGTGCCGCTGGCGGTCGTCCGCCCGGCGCGCCTGCTGGCGCGGTCCTCCACCTGCTTCAGGTGCCAGGTCACCTCCTCAATTGTGAGGGTCTTCAGATCGAGGAGCGTCTCGATCAAAATCGCCACCTGCTCGTACTGCTCTGGCACGATCCGCAGGTACTTGGTGACCACCTCCTTCTCCGTCATGGTGTCGCCCAGCAGCTCGAGCTGGTTCACCAAGCCCTGGAGCCGGAGCGCGAAGTCCTCCACGGCTTCGCCGTCCTTGAACGCGAGCGCCTCGTACTCCCGGCGCAGCTGCTGCGCCCGAGCCTCGCGGATGCGCTCGTTGCCGAGCCGCATCGTCTTCAGCTTCTCCCACGCCTCCTTCGCGGTGGCGTTTTCGCCAGACCCCAACGGCGTCACCAGCTCGGGCGGGACGGCCTTGAGGATGGCCTCCATGGCCAGACATCCCTCGTGCTCGTCCTTCGTGCCGTCGGTGACTGCCGCCCAGAGCCCTCGGCCCTTGAGCATGAACTTCATGATCGTCAACCACTCGGGGTAGTTGGTGCGGGTCAGCATGGGGAACTGCGCGCCGCCTACGTCCCGCACCGTCTTCACGGTGCTGGAGTTGCTGCTGGCAATAGCACTTGCCGCAGCGTCAGCAATCGCCTTGGCGACTGCTGTTGCCGCCGCCGCCTCCTTGGCGATGGCATCAGGATCCGGCGCGCCTGTCCCTGACATCTCCCTCTACACCAAGCTCTGATACCAATTGTTGGCACAAGCACTCAACCACACCCAAGGTAAGCTCAAGAACACCACTCTAGGCAAGAAGAAGAAGAAGATAACTTGAGCACAACTCACACACACAGCAGCTTCAGTGCTGCTCCTCTCGGTGGAGAGGGCTGTGAATGGCTGAACTGATTCGTTTCATTGCCATGGATGGATACATATACAAGAGTTCTACCAACTCTCAACTACTACATACACCTTGCTGCCACTACTTGGTCAGCTACTGGTACTATTACCTAATACATGGGCACTGTTGCCTACTACTTGTACTTCTACCAACTACCATATACTAGGTGATACAATGACATGGACAGCAAAGTTGACTTGCTGCTGCTGTCCAGCCGAGTGGGAGAGGAGAGAACTCAAGAGCAGCAGCAGATTTGGTCATCATAAAGAAGGTCAAATATTACGGGCTCCTATGTAAGGGTGGGGGGTTGGGGGGGGTCTCGACCTGCGTGAGGTCTTCTTCTTAAATGCAATGCCCGGGGGGCGGCTTGCCCCTCGCAGGTCGAGTTTTTTTTTAAGAAGGTCAAATAAACAAGGACAACTTATGAAGCAAGGTTAAAAAAATGGCAAATGACTAAATAATTTCAGAAAGTGATTATACACATTGAATGCAGCAGCATGAGAAACACAAACAAGCAAGTGACACATCATAAGATTCATGCAAATTTGAAATTTCAAACAACCAGTTCCACAGAACATATCTGTGCAATATACCAACCAATTGAAATAGGTGACAAATAAATAACACAATTTAATACCAAATAAGGACTGTTAAGTTTCAATAAAATCAAATAATTTGCTCAGGTACTAAAGGAACAGGCAGAACAAACAGCAATGCAAGAAAACAAGAAATAATGGGTTACTTGTCTATATATTTTCCTTTTTATATCGATAACCTTACAAGCCACTTTTACTGTATTTGGATAGAATTGAGAGTATTGCTTTTTTTTGGAGTATCATACTGATAAAAAAATAAAATAGGGGCCTCGACCACCCATTAAGCAACTGGATGGCTTAGATTTGGAGCAGTGTGGCGGAGATACTCATTTATGTCCAATCTGAGTGTGGGTGTGTTGTGTGTTTGTATGGCTATTTGGGCCATGTTTCTTCTATCTTAATGCAATGATATGCAGCTCTCCCGTGTATTCGAGAAAAAAAAAATCCAATGGAACCCAAAGGTTGGACACAGGTGTTCAGATAAAAACATGTTAGAATATAAATAGAGAACTAGAGAAGCGACAACAATAAACATGCAGTGCCAAGTGCCTGAAACATAGTTATACCCTTGATCTGGGTGCTGGCTAATCTAATTTTGTCGATGCTTGACTGGGTCCTGCAGACCATTATGTTAAAGCCAATTATTTCCTAAATTTAGATAATCATCACATGATCACAGCAAGAAGCAAGCATTAGCTTATATGCATAGCTCTTGTAAGAAGACATTCTTAATATGTACATATCCAGCCAATTTAAGCAGAGAATCAAAATGCAAAGAAACAACACAGGAATGAACAAACCTTGAAGAATCCATGACTGGATGTATGTTCTACTATATTGTTGAAACCTTTCCAAGCATACTTCATCCAATCGCCTTTTTCTGTTCGAGAAGAATAAAAGTGAGATACAGTATTACTTGAACAAAATAGTCCCAAGAAAAAGGGAAGTAATACTATAGGCGTTTAGAACTATTAACTGATACTATGTCAGTCTCAAGAAAAAAGAAGGAATAAATAACATCCAGGAGCTCACATTATTGCGTATGATGACCCTAAATAAATATCTGCAAGTTTACACTATAACTGCACCGCAATGGCAAGCTTATTGGTGTCTCAAATACACTACCGGCACACAACTCTCCTAGAGAAGTGAAAGAAATATTCAGATGATGACCCTAAATGATGCAGAATTCCGACAAATCCCAGCACAATCATAATCGGTACACGATTGCTATCTGCCTATGAGAAAATAAAATTCGCTAAATTTTATGGTTCAATGACCAACATAAAAATCGGCATCTTATTTGCGAATGACAAAGCTCCAGTCACCACATACAGCTTAATTTTACCGGCTTCGTCAATTGGACACTACCCATACAGTATGATACACTTGCTTGCACGGATGGGTGCAAATCAGAACAGGGCAAGTAAATATGCATTAGAACTTATAGAACACTTACTTCTTGGGGATCTGAATCTTTTGAGCTCTCACAGCTGCAAATGCTCGGGAAGGAGGACAACAGCTTGGTCGGATCCCAACCAGTCTAACTATAAAAATAAACAACAAATAGATCGAATTAATCCTATCTGCTCTGGGTAAACATAACAACAAACGGATAGTAGTAAGACACCAAAGAGCGCATTCGCCCCCAGTTGGTCAGGCCGGCGTTTCCAGACCCCTTGATTCAGTCGAAATTCGAGCTAAATTCTAGAAATCCCCTTTCCCAAGACGGTCACAAGCAAATAAACCGAAGAGAAGAAAGGGGCAAAAGATGGCTTCTTTCAGGAGATAAGTCGTCCAGCAGGCCGCCGAGCAGCGGCGAGCTTAGCAGCCCCGTGCAGTCCGGGGAGAAGAGCCAGAACGCGTCCTCCTCGGAGCACCTGGGCACGAAGATCTCGTCCTCGAGCAGGTCCACCCCTTCGTCACGCGGGGACACCAGCCAGTTCACCGACGCCTCCTCGCCGCCGCATTTCGTCGAGCACGTCCCGGCCTCGGCACCCGACGGCGACGACAGCCAGCGGATGGACGCGCGGGACGGCTCGGCGTCGGGGCCCTCGCTGCTGGCCAGCCCCAGCCCCTCGCCCGCGATCGCTAGGATGCCCCGCGGGCGGCACTTGCGGCGGTCCCCGACGCCCGGCAGGACGTGGTGGCCCACCGCGAAGCACGCCGGCGTGGCGAACCCGCACGCCCCCGTTTCATGGAACATCAAGAGGAACTGAAGCAGAGAGAGGGGGGCGACTAGAGGAGCACTTACGATGGAGCCGGAGCCTGGAGGCCATCATCGCCACCCCCAACCTTGAGAAGGGAACAGGAGGGGGGGGGGGGGGGTGCGCGGGGCGGGGGGCGGGGGGGGCTTTGCGGGAGCAGAGGAGGTTGAAGACGTGAAGAACCCTATCCGAGCCCAGAGAGAAACCTCTGTCCTGACGGGTGGGACCCATTTGGCAGTGGGACGGGGACAGCGCAGTATATCTTCTTGTAGCAGCTCGCAACAGACCGGAAGATTCAGGGATGAAAACCACGAGCAAGCGTGAGCATGGCGGTGTTCACTTCCTGAAAATGAACGTGAATTTGGGTGAAAACGTCGCATCGAACACTGTAGCGCACTGTAGCACTTTTCGTTTGTGAGTGGTAATTATTGTCCTACCATGACCTAATTAGACTCAAAAGATTCGTCTCGTCGTGTACATCGAAACCATATACTTAGTTTTTTTATTTACCTACATTTAATGCTCCATGACAGTGAATAGTGAAGTTTAGTGAGAGAAATTTTAGGAGAAGTTTTGGATTTGAAGGGAAGTGAACACCGCCCATATGCAATTTACTCCTCCTGTGACTGGGTGACGGACTGACGGGACGAACTAGTAAATAAAAGGTTCTGAGACATGTACACGGTATGCTTTTGGACAGGAGCCGATGAAAAATAATGAAACATCTCATTTCTGATGCACCCGACCACCCGTGATTGCTCTGAACAGTAGTTTGGTACCAAGATGGCATCTCAAAGGTTCGCGGCTTCTGTAAATTTACCGCAGAGCAGGAAACCAGAGGATAAATTGTTGCAAACTGCTTTATTGAACAAGAAAACTCGTCATATGCCTTTGAAGTTTGTCCCTTCTTCTCTGCTGCATCAGAATTTTGATTATCAAGATTTCACCAGCTGCATTATATTTAGCAGCAGATTCAATAATCTCAACATCTCACAGCATCACTGTTATGTGGGGACGTCCCCACATAACAATCACAGCCAGCAGGCAACAGTTAACACAGCCTGAAGTATGAACTGATGCTTTTGAGAAGAAGGAATTGTTTACAGAGTATAAAGAATAAACAGCTCTGCTATGCTCATGATGCTCTCTGAATTATTACCAGTGGATTAAAAGGGACCACAGGTGGTTATTCCAGAAACAAATCTATCTACCAACAAAATTTACATGTACTGCCAAAGAGTGTAAAAAAGCAAAACTTGAAATGCTGAAAAAGGTACAAGGTTGAGGCAAACACAAATGTGTGTGTTTGCGATGGTTCTAGTAGTACGAATGGTACACAACATCTGAACAGAGAAACCCCTCTGCAGTTCAGAGTCCAGACATCTCATGATTCAAACAAGTCATTCTTGTAGAAGAGAGTCCAATCGGAATCATCAGATGAGACAAGCTCGAATCCTTCTGCTCTCATGGACTCGGCAACTGGAACTGGGTTTGGAGAAGCCTTGCTGCTATCATTGTTCAGTTCATCACCGATGCAACTGAACTCAACAGAGCCAAAGCCGCATCCTTCCTCCTGTTGGTCGCCACCTGGTTGAGAATTGGTATCATCAGGCAAAGCATTGTCGTTGTGCGAAAGCACTGGTGAATCCTCATCATCAGAAATCCATTTGCACCAATCCAAGTCACTAATATCAAACATTCTGCTAACAAGCCCTTCTCGCCAGGAGATCCGAGTCTCTGCCATGACTGGTTTCCTGAAACTCGTATCCTTCCCCTTCAATTCTACGTCATGTGGAGACCTCTTAAAAGAGGACAAGTCTATGGACTCCAGAGGCGTCGGAGCTCCTGCAAATTGGAAGCTAAGCTGAGGCAATGGTGCAGGCAGTGCACCGTTTCCATCATAGTCAGCGTCCCCGGGCCTTGGGGACAGACTCATCATCTCAAGACACTCCAGCACTGGATCCATCATCTTCATCGGACGGCTGCCTGTTCTTGTCAATCCTGACCGTGTGCCATTGCTGACACTTTCAGGCCACGACTCACCGGACATTTGCGTCGGATCTGCCGCCGATCCGCTGCGGTAGCTGCTGCCCAGTCCCTGCTGGGCACACAAACTGCGCAATCTGGCAGAGGACTCTGACGCCCTCTTGACAATAAGCGAGAAGGGACTAATGCTGTCGCCACTGCTTGGCGTCTTCTGCACGGTGAGAAACCCCGAGGACGGCGTCGTCCCGGACATCTCCGACGCCGGCGTGCCGAAGTCCAGCAGGCCGCCAAGCAGCCCCGTGCAGTCCGGGGAGAAGCGCCAGAACGCGTCCTCCGCGGAGCACCTGGGCACGAAGATCTCGTCCTCGAGCAGGTCTACCCCTTCGTCGCGCGGGGACACCAGCCAGTTCACCGACGCCTCCTCGCCGCCGCATTTCGTCGAACACGTCCCGGCCTCGGCGCCCGACGGCGAGGACAGCCAGCGGATGGACGCGCGGGACGGCTCGGCGTCGAGGCCCTCGCTGCTGGCCAGCCCCAGCCCCAACCCCTCCCCCGCGATCGTCAGGATGCCCCGCGGCCGGCACTTGCGGCGGTCCCCGACGCCCGGCAGGACGTGGTGGCCCGCCGCGAAGCACGCCGGCGTGGCGGACCCGCACGCCGCCCCCGCCGCCAGCTCGGGCGAGATCGACGCGTGCACCGGCGGCGTCGCGCCGGTCGACGGCGTGGACCCGGACTCCGCCTTCTTCTCCGGCGTCAGGGCCTCGAACCGCTCCGGCCGCCGCCGCGGCGCCTCCGCCGGCCACCGCTTCTTGCCGGGGGCCTGCTCCGCCTTCCTGATCTGCGCGCCGATCGGGTCCGGGCCCCGCCCCCGCGGCTCCTGCCCGGCGCGGCACCGCTCCGGGCGGGTCCGCGATTCCTGATCCGGGAGCCGGTCGGGCCGCCTCCTGGCGGCCGCGGGCCGGGGGTTGGGGTCGGGGCGCTTGGGGGTGCGCGGGGTGGAGGCGGACCTGGATGACCCGGACGCGGCGGCGGAGGAGGAGGAGGGGAGGAGGAAGCGGAAGCAGCCGGGGCGCTCGCGCGCGGCGGAGGCGTCCCTGGAGTTGAGGTCGGAGAGCGGGCTGCGGCGGTGGCGGCGGGCGGAGCCTCCGCCCGCCGCCGCCTTGGGCTTGGGCGCCGTCGCGGGGGACGGGGACCGGGACGGGGAGGGCTTCCGAGGCTTGGCGGCCGAGGCGGACGGCCGCGGCATCGCGGCGGCGGCGTAGGAGGGCATGGCGGTGGGGACTGGGGGAGAAGCGGCGGCGGCGGCGGCGGGGTCACGGGGTCGGGGTCGGGGTGGTTTGAAAGGGGACTGGAGGAGGAGGGGAGGGAGGTAGCCGTTGGAGGATGGATTGGAACTTTGGAAGGTGGTTTGAAAGGGGACGGTGGTAATGTATTGAGATGTGTGCATGCGTCAATGGACACGGGAAGCAGAGCATTCAAGGGCGGATCTTTCTGTAACGGTAATCGCGCCCACAGGCCACAGCAACGGAATTGTGCGAGAGTGAGGCAGAGTCAGAAATCAGAGGATTTTTTGCGGATTTATTATCTGGGCTATCATTTAGATATAGAAGATCATATCAGCATATTCATATTTTTAAGATGTGCATGTATTGGACTTGGACTTTAATTGCTCTGAAATATGAGGGATACAGCGACCTTTAGGATGATTTAAGTGAAAGATAGGAAAAGTATTACGTGCCCCTCTCATTTAAACACAAGCAATGCACAATATCTTTTTGAGAAGAAATGCACAATATTTGAGTGGTCCAGGTGAGAAAAGGAAGAGATATGACAATGTTGATTGTTATTGAAAGGAATCTTAATTTAACATCAGTTCCTTATCTTTCATTCCAAATTTCAGTTTTTATAGCTGGAATATATCTTAAGAAATGGCAAGTCACATGAACAAATATATCACACAAGTACAATTTCTTTTCTTTTTTTCCATATACAGGTGAGTTTTAATTTTAATTTAAATTTTGTGAACAGATTTTAGAACATGTTATCATATATTGAAAAAATATAAAGACTTTTCTATCATTATTTTATAGGCTGGGAAAAATATTTAATATGGAATTAATCATAGAGATATACCAAATTGTATGAAAACTTGATCCTAGCTAGTGTATTTTCTAACATAGGTCATCATGCTCTCGGTCACCCTACATAATGTAAACTTAATTAAGACTCAACTTGTATGACAAGTAAAAGATAAACCTCATTAGAAGGTACACTAGACCAATTAAAATAGTTTAAAAACTGAATTAAACCAAAACTTTGTTTAGGGATTAATGAGACAAAATTGGTTGTTTTGTGTAGTACCGTTGAGGAGATATTTCTACCATTTTGTTGGGGTAAATTTGCTATTTCATCACTCGAAAACCATGAAAATGTGCTCCATGATCAAAATTGATGGGGTACTATCCTACCCGTGGGCAAAAGTATCCGCGGGTATCGTACCCAATGGATGTAGGTATGGGCAAAATATTCTACCCATGGGTAAGGGTACGGGTAAAATTTCACCCCCGAGTATGATTCGGGTATATAATTTTTCTCTTTCTAACATAACATACCTGGGCCCGCCAATACCCATGGATATTTACTCGATAGTTGCGAGTATGGGTAAAAAATTTTACCCATGGGAAAGTGTACGGGTATAAAGTTTTACCCGCTAGCTAATGTATTGTTGGTGGGTATTTACTCTATCCACACCATACCCGACCCGCTGCCATCCTGATATCTGAGGGGTCAAATAAGGCCTTGTCTGGATCCCTCTAGTCTCGGATGAAAGGATTCAATGACATTAAATTTTCCCCTTAGCACGTTGCGCTCCCGTGCGTGCCATTTCGTACGCTCGCGCGCTGCATGATAGTGCATTCACAGTTCTATTGACAGGAAGCTCCCCCACGACCAACACCATCAACTTTGCCTATTCCCGCGCCAATGGTAAGGACCTGGCGCGAACACCTCCGCGGCTACGACATCCACCTGGGCGAAGAGCGAGGAACCCCCATGGCCAAATCTGGAACCACGGCCAAGGGAAGGTAGACCATCCACATTGGCGCAGACTGCATCAGCTCCTGGTACATGCTCATGTTAGGGAAGACCGCGGCCTGGAGTTGAGGTTGAGGTGCGCCATGCCCCTCCGGGGAGCAGTGATGACGGATCCTGTGGAAAAAGTAGATGATCCCTTGAAAAAAAAAGGTTGTAGTCATCGCTCACGGTATCATCCGCCTGAGAGAAGAAGTCGTGGTAGCCGTCCCCTTGGGTGTCCATGGTGGGTGCGGTGCGGCGGAGGCGAAGAGATGTGGTGCGGCGGTGTGGTGAGGGATGGATTCGCGGCGTGGCCTGCAACGGGGTTTCGGGTGCCTAAGGGCGGCCACGACGAGGGCAGTGTGGGGAGAAGAGGGGTGGTTGGCAATGGGCGGCGGCGGCAAAGAGAGGAGCGTAGGAGAGAACAGGGCATGTGGAGAGAGGAGGGGTGTCGCGTGGGTGGATAGGGATAGCGGAAAGAAGAGCAGCAGGGGTGGAGACCGATTGGGGTAAGTTGCCTTTGGCCTATTTAGTCCCATTTAGCTACTCCAAGGGACTTATGGACTAAACTATTTAGTTCTCCGATTAAATGTGCTTAACTAAACTTTAGTCCCTTAGATCCAAACGGGATAAGTTACACAAGATTTATTAATGGAGGATAATAAAAGATTTAAATTGAGACGGTAACTTGGTGATTGTAATTCCATTGTGAGTATTTGACGTAGCTCAGCACTAGTAGTAAACAAGCAAATCAATTGGGCAAGTTTCACCGTTCTTCAGTGACCAAATTATTCATGGAAATCAAATCCAAAATGGTATAAACAGAAAAATCGTTTTACTGCAATTGGTTATGTCACAAGACCAACACACGAAAAAACACAAGCATATTTTACAATGTTTCATTTCTTTTCATCTTCTTTTAGCACAGGTTTTCGGTTCTAAGCCTTACACCCAAAACTGCAAAGGGGCAAAAATTGATCTTACAAAATGGCCGCAGACGTACTCGCCGCAAACCAGTGCTCTGCTGGTTTTTGAAGTACACACAGCACATTCAAAAGAGTATACGATCCATCAATTAGAAAGCCAACCTCCGAGGACAGACTTCTAAAAGGCAAGTCTCTCACCATATCTATCAACATGGCAAACAACAGTCCACATGACTCGTCTCTTGATTTAGGCGGCTCAAATTCAAGGTTCAGCTTCAGAAGCAGATTCGGTGGGCACTGGTGATTGTGGCTTCCCTCTGCCAATGGTGAATCCTCGAGTGCCATCTGGCATCCGAGGGCCTGGAGGCTGTTTGTTAGCTGTAGAGGTTTGCTGTGGCTGCGGTAGTTGTGTCTGCTGCTCATTCTTGACTGTTGGGCTTCCGACTGGATGGGCACCGCTCCGGTTGTTACCATGTTGACTGTTGTCTTGGTGCTGCTGCTGCTGATAGTGATTGTGGTGCTGCTGATTGTTGTTATATTGGTGGTAACCACGCCCTCGGCCTCTGCCACCACGGCCACGGCCTCTGCCACGTCCTCGCCCCATATCTCCAGTACCATCCTCAGTCTGTGCAAAATCAAAATGTTAGCAGGTCTGACAAAATAATCCCCTTTGGCAGGATTTGGAGGTACATGATTGGACGCAGTAGAAACGTTGCACAGTGCCACCATATTGCTGACTCTAAACCAACAAACAAGCCAAGGTACAACAACAAGCGGGGATAAAAAATGGTGATAACCAGCCAGTATAGACAGATGTGATATTCCACATGTATAAAACTATAAAAGCAGTAAGCAGAAATAAGGTTGGCTTTTCAATCCTTGGTACCAAGAATAAGCGTTCTCTTTTCTCTGTTGAAAGATAGCAGGTGAACACAAAATATTGGTTTTACACGTAGTACCTGTATTTCAAACTGGCAAACGCAGAATATCACTTTGGTTCTTTTTTTTTCTCCTCCACTGCAGCACTATTATAATGAATAACTACAAAAAGAAAGGAAGTCATACCACATGTTCTCCAGCATCTGATAGTTGAGGTGTTTCTTCTAAATGTTTATCATTTGGTTGATCAGAGGTGGAGACATTCTCCTCTTCACCATACCCATCAGCTTCATGACCAACCTTTTTCCCTTTAGCTCCCTTTGTCTGAACCAGTCAACAATAAATTAGAGACATGACACAATTGTTTTCTAATTCTATTACAAAAAACAAACTAAAAAAATTGTTGTAGACATAATTGTACCGCAACATACAATGTTTAAAATAGCATAGTTACCGACTTAACTTACAATAATAGTTCACAAATGAAGATTAGAATTTTGAATGCCAAATGTTTATAATAACAGTTCATAAGTTTCGACTTTTTGGTAATAGTTCTCTATGATTTTATAATTTGGTAACAATTCAACACTAGAACTCAAATTATCTGAAATAACAGTTTATAAGTTTCGACTTTTTATAAGATATGCAAATGAATATTTTTCCAAAAAAATATATAATCAATATAGGTCATAATATGCACATGAAGCAACAGTTCAAATCACTATGTCAGAGAACTAATTTAAGTTGGCATGACTCCTATGCGTAACACAGAAGCATGCTGATTATGTGTTAAACATGTCAAAATATTGCTTATGTAGCATATGACCACAATTTACAATACACTATAGCACAGAAGTTCAAGAGAGCCTTTATTTCTCCAAAAGAATCCCTTTCCTATGACTCATCTTAGCTTTGGCCTTGAAGTTGTTGAGAGGCTTTCGTTGCACTAAAATGTAGATTCAAAAGCAAACATGTTTCTAGAAGCATGTCTGAGGCTTCAAAATTGATATACTACTATGTGTAACATTGGCTAATTGTGATATGCCATCTTGAGGTACTATCACAAGTTCCTACTATCTTGATGTATGTATATACAGTTGAACACTAACA
The DNA here is from genome assembly GCA_033239725.1 of Echinochloa phyllopogon. Lineage (NCBI taxonomy): Eukaryota > Viridiplantae > Streptophyta > Magnoliopsida > Poales > Poaceae > Echinochloa > Echinochloa phyllopogon. Next base: position 9,794,776 of record BTCW01000008.1, on the reverse strand, counting down.
CAACACCAAACAATCTCATGTGGAGTTGATAAAGTCAAATAGATAGTTACCAGGCAAGTGCTCAACAGCCGAACTCTGAGCCCACTTCTCCAGTTCCTCTCATCATTAAGTTCCACAATCTGTACCACATGAAGCAATATAAGAACATGCATGGAACAAATGTGCTAAAAAATTATGCCAAGATGCATACCGCTCTCGCCGCATCTTCCATAGTATCATACTCAACAAAAGCATGCAGCTGGCCATCAAGGAAAAAGTATATTATTTTTTGGCAGGTCATAAATAAACAAAAGTTGCATCATCGTATGCCAAGATTACCATCAAAAGTAAGAGATATAATGTCTATTGCATAACATATAATAATTCATTTAAATAAATATCCACATGTATTTGATATGTTTGTTCCATCAACTTGTCAGAAGTAAGCTTGACTCTTCGATCATTGAGAAAATTACTGGAATATATATTTCCAAAGAAAGCCAAATGAAAATGACATCAGATTTTTCCAGATTTTGCCCTCGTTTTTGGGTTTGCTTGGTACACTGGTTCTTTATTCCTCGTAATATAATGACAGGCTGCTCTTTTCCCAGTTTTAGAAGTAAGAAATTACAAATGAATCCCAAATACTGATGAAGCAAACACCACATAAACTAAGATTTCATTATGTTCAGAGTGCAATATGTGTTGTCACATGTCAGGATGGGAGCTTGGTTTCCAATTTCCCACAGTTTACTGAAACTATGAAAGCCATAAAGAAAAGGTTGTCTCAAATGCTACAGGGCAAGATGTTGTAGCGGAGCTACTGCATTATTTCTAAAATCCCATTAATATTATTAAATATATACACAGAAACATTGCTACTTATACGATGCTCGATTCTTTCCACTTTCCTAGGATGCAGGATTAAGGGAACATTCAATGAATAGTTATTTACTCACTACAGTTCAGTTGTTAATAAGTATCCAAAACAGGAAGTGCAGTTATTTTGTTGGCCATAGTATGTAATTACAGAATGGACACTATCGGAATAGTTATTTTCGAATCAAAATGGACCCTATCAGTAAGTAATTACCTTGTTGGCAAAAAGCATATCTAGCTTTGCAGATCTGTTAGTAGCTGGACCAGTGCCATTTGGGGTCTGAGGGTAGCAAGTCCGAATTGTCCTCACACTAGAGCATGGCAAATAAATAAATAAATTAGAAACACAATATGATTCTTCCAATTTTCATGACTGAACGGTAAGCGGTGCATTTTACATAGATCCACATTAATTTTTACCTTCCAACAGCTGAAAAGAGCCTCATTAGATTCTGGTAACAATGATCATCCGGAAGATTTTCTGCAACAACAATCCGAGCCTACAATACAGAAGCCGTGTTCATTATCTGACAGTCTAGCATATATTTTATACTTACAGAAGAGTTCCTAATCACCTGGAGTTCTTCTAAATCTGATTCTGTAAATGGCTGCTCGCGTTTTACTCTTGTTCCATCATCAGTAACGACCTGTATATGTCCAAATAATAAAAAAATATTGCTGCGGATATAATTAACATCAATTCGAAGATAGACTTAAACAACAGTGAGTGTATGATGCCACTAATTTTATGCCTGTAACCAATGAACGATTGAGCGAACAAAGAAACATCAGAACAAAATAGTCTATGCTAGTACCAAGTGTAACTGCAATCGGATTATCATGGAACTCACAAGTTTTGTTGAAGTCCGAAGAGCAGAAGCAAGCATGGAATTACTTTGAACCAAAGCCTTGATTTTCTTAAAGCCAGCAACAACTGATATTGGCACTGCATTGAGTGAGAAAGCACGTCAGTTTACTCCTGAAAAGCTCAATACCAATTCAACTGGTTTTCTACTCCAATTGCAAAAGTTTGCACAGAAGATATGATGTTGTTGCAGAAACACTAGATATCACAAACACTAGCATATTGAAGTCATGGTTAAAAGATCCTTATTCTAAGACAAATCATTTCTGTAACATAATGAGAATGAGGAAATTATTCCAATAAACAGCCTAACATTTTTTCTGAAATAAAACATCAAACCTTCAGACTATCTAAATATTCACTTTGGAAGCCTACTTTGATTCTCATCATCACCTTTAAAGTAGCAAGACCTCAAACATAACTTAGTTCCTAATGATGGAAATATATCTATAAATTTTAAATAGCACGCATTTTCTTTTCAAAAGAAAATTAGTAAATTCAATACCAGGTATCAATTTGACACATCCTATTCCACATTTCAAAGAAATAGCTTCAGAAGCAAGCATACGACTCACCATATCCTTCAGGGTCCTTTGAAATAAATCTCATCAAATGTTCAGTAGTGGCCAGGTTTATATCACTGAAATAGTACTCCACCTACAATGCCGGATATCATGAAATTAGAAAATATAGAAACAAAAATAATGCTCTTTATAACATTCGATAAGACATAACTACTTTGCCTTTGTCTGGATTTTTTAGACCGCTGTCACAAAGTCTGTAGATCCCGGATCAAACAAATTAAAAATCGACATTCTTTGAACTATAGAACATAAAATAAAGCACCAATGACTGAACTACCAACCTCAGCTATAGTTTACCCAATATGCACTAATAGCCTATTTAATTGACATGATAGTACCCAAGAAACTTCCAATATAATTACATTGAATTTCATAAAAGAGTCATTTGCTAAAATAAGCATGCCAGCTTTTTCATTCAATTTTAAGCAGAAGATGACTGCTATAATGTTTTTTTTAGATCTGACTGCTATAATGTTTTGCAGCAGAATTAGTGCATTACAAGAGCAGTTGTTGCTTATGAGAAATGTTACAGAAAAAAAAAGATCACAGCATACTATATAACACAAAGTCAATGAACCAACTTGATATAATGCTAATTAGCTAATACCAAATAGAGCAAAGCAGCACAATCTGAAGAGTCACATAATAACCTATTGCCTCGCCTAGACTAGTTTAACATCACAAACAATCAGTACTCCTATATTTTCACAATTTGAATTCAATATCACATCAACACCAAATCCACCTCAGAGCACAACTACAGAGCATCTCCAAAACATGGATGTCAACCTGTTTTTCCATTAACATGCTTTTAAAGGAATAAAAAATATCTATCCTCTGGATGTCACAGGCCTGCGCTGCAACTGCAAGGGCTGGCAAGCCATGGGCCAGCTGACCCAGAGGCAGCAGCCAGCAACGCAAGGGGGCGTGAGTGCCATTTCCTTTTTTTTTCATCAAAAGTCAGCCCTGCCGATTATATTTGGAATCTTGAGTTGGTTCCGTTAGGAAATCTAAGATTGTTAGCAATTTATTAAAGTAAGGGAAGTAGATATTGTTTAGGAAAGGTGGGTCCAATCTATAAGGATTCCATCTACTAGTTACTTGGGAGTCAAGTTGGGTCTCACTATCTAATGAGAGGTGACGCACCCTTTCCGCATCATGCAATAAAAAGACAAAAGAGGTTCAACCCCATCTCATGCTATTTTCCTCCCTGTTCTGCCACCCCTTTGCTTTTCCGCCCTAGCAACACTCCCTCCCTTCCCTGTGCACGGCATCACCACAAAATACTGCCAGTGAGAATGAGTCACCGGCAACAACTTCCACTGCCCCGCCCAGTCACCTCAATTAAGCTACAATCATCGTCGCATCCCGCCTACCAATATCACCCTCCCTAACCCTAGGACCTTCAAGAACCAATCCATTATCAAAGATTAAGGAACCGCGCTAAATTTTCCTCCGTCGTCATAACTCAACTGAAAGATCAGTTACCTACCTCCTAGTCCATCCTTACAGATAATAGATTCGAGAAGTTAGATTGCTTGCAGATCCATTCCTTCTGGAGTGGTGCAATCCTTCTCAACTAAACAACACTTGTACTGCAGCGAAGATTACACAGCTCCGAAAGTAATATTGATACAACTAAGAGCAAAACAGCTCAATCATAGACTATGCAGCTCATACACAACAGTTGCAACAAGCCTACCACTAAGAGCATGCAGCACAATCTGAGCAATGCTTGCCTTTTTATACAATCCAAATGCATCTAAAGTGGCCTAACAGTTCCACATCTAAGACAAGAGCACGTAGCAAATTTCATCGCGCCTATGGAAGTGCGCAGCACATCTAGCTACACAGAGGAGCATCTAGAGCTAGCTTCTGGCTATAAATATCGCAAATTTGAGCAAATCCCGTTCCTGATCTAGGCCTACCGAAGCAAGGCAGCACAGGGAACGACGGAGAGGAGCATATCCACCCACCTGCTTCCTGATCTTGTGCACGGGGTCGTCGAAGCTCCCGTCCCTGGCCGGCGGCTCGGCATCGGCCTCCTGCTCCAGGGCAGCGGCGTGGGGACCGAACCTGCCGGCCGCGAAGTACTCGAACGGCGGCGGGGGGGCCGCGACGAAGAACGCCGCGGGGGGAGGCGGCGGGAACAGGCGCACGACCGCCTGCGGCGGCGGCGGGGGCGGGGGCGCCGCGGCGGCGGCGCGGGGCACGAACTCCGGCGCCTGCGCGTTGAGGCGGCTCGCGGAGCCGCTCCGCGGGAGGCCCGGGCCCCCCGGCCGCTCCTCCTCCGCCGCCGCCGCCGAACCCGCGGGCTCCATCGCGGCTAGGGTTTCCGCGCCAGCAACGAGCCGCGGTAGCGCAGCAGCTTCAGCAGTAGCAGCAGCGGGCGATGGGTACAAGCGAGGTCGGCTGATTTAGGGTAGAGCCGCGCGCGGCGGCGGCGGCGGCAGCGGAGGGAGGGTTTCTCGGAGCTCGCGGGGGCGCCGGCGAGGTCGGATATTTATAAGCGCAGTTTTTTTTTGGACTCCACCGGGGAGATCGGGCTCTGGTCGGCGCCGCGGCGCTCCGCCCCCTCCCGATCGGAGCGGGAGGTGGATGGTCCTGTGGTGCGTGGACCCGGTGTATGGTGCGGTGGGCTTGTCCGCGTGTGGGGCGCTGGAGTTTGGTCGAGATGCGGGTTGCGAGTAAGGAGGGTGTATGGTCGCGGTGTACGGTGGGGGGAATGACGTTGACTAGGGTGTGGAGCCCGGAGGGGAGTGAGAAGCGGCGGCAGTAGAGAAAGCTCGGGGAATTTGCAAATGACACCGGACAGAATTTTGGGTTTTGAGATGCGTTAGATTAATGACGAGGAAAATCCAGAAAGAGAGGGCTTTTATTTTAAGATATCATATCAAATCCCAATAGGCCATATATATGAATTCACAAATTTATTAATGAAACAAGAATCAGATAATGTTATTATGGTACATATTTTTAGCAATGCTTACTTGGGATTTGGAAACGCATACATTCAACAAGGAATTGAAACAAGAATGTACCACCAATATGTACAAGGGATTTGGCCAACTTGGGATTCTTGTTAACATTATCTGATTCACAAATATGCACCACAAAATTACTCAAGTGAGCATTGCTAAAAATAAATTTTAATAAGAATCAGATAATGATTTTAATGATTATATTTTAACCGTTTAGTGTGTTCGGTACAAATTAGATGATTGCTAGAGCACCAGCACCTGTAGAAAGAGCATGTGTGCAAGGGATTGCTACTACTACGTATTTGTGAGCAAGTATTATGTACTAGCTATAGCGATTAGCACTTGTATTAACTTGTACAATTACGGTTAGTGTAGTTTGCATTTGTTTCTATGCTAAAATTTGGCATGTCGAGAAAATTTTAGCCCGCCCAAGATGCCAAACAAGGAGGAGCGCAGCACATATGCAAGCATTTTTTTCTTCTTGACCCATTTGCTTATTATACTGCAAAGGTAAGGCATGCTGTGTTTCTTGCACGAAGTCTTCCTAGTAACCAATTCCAAATAACAATATCTCTTGAGCTATACATCCAACTAAGAATATGTACCATAACATTAATTACTTATGTTCTTCAACAAAAACAAGATTCATGTTGGATATATTTTGACATAAAAATATGTACAGATACATGAACATCATAAGCCATGCAAACTATATTAGAGCATCTCCAGCAGAGGACCTAAAATGGGTTGGTAAACCTAAAAACTGTCCGGGGACCTAAAAACAACCAAAAAACGTGCTCCAGCAGGGGACCTATATGAGTTGCTATTTTAGGTCCGGACCTAAAATTCACCCTTGGGTACCCAAATATACCAACCCAAGCATGGGTTGCTATATTTTCTCATCCACCCGGGAAAGCCCAACCGCCAGTTCCTGGATACTTCCGTGCTCCACCACGCCCGACGTAGCATGCCGCGCCGCCGCACGCCGCGCCGCCGCTCACCACGCCGTCATAGCCCGCCGCACCGTCTCTCGCAGCGCCGCCGCCCGCCGCACCGCCGCGGCCCGCCGCGCCGCTGCAGCCCGCCGCGCCGCCGCAACACCTCCTCACCTCTCCACCTCCTTCTGAGCGTCGGGAGCAGAGGAGAGGATGAGGGAAGATGAGGCAGGGGAGGGGGGAGAGGATAAGGTTGTTCATTTTACACATTGGACCCTGAAAAAAATGATTCCTCGCAGATTAGTCCTAAAGTGAAATATAGGTATCCAGTTTTACCAACACTGCTGGAGAGAGCCTCTTTGTGGTACCTAAATTTTTCGTTTTCCAGGACCTAAAACCATTTTTAGGTCTCCAAATTTAGCAACACTGCTGGAGATGCTCTTAGCAAGGTTTGGCATGAAATGATGCTAATCAAACTCAATTTCTCCCTCTTCATATTTTGGCACCACCTAAGAATTGATACATCCACGATCCAAACACCACTTTTCCGGCCATATTTTGGCCTTGCTCTATTTTTTATCATTGCCAAATTTTCATTTATGACAAGCTATGACCATTCAATATACTCGATATGGCCAGTTTGACAATTTGGTCCGACCGGTTTTCTCAGCATAGTTCTTCCAAAATTTATAACTCTCTCATTCAGATTCTAAATTGGACGTTTTCACATGCATTTTGATTGTCTTGATAAGGACACACTGTTCATCTTGAAATATAAGTCGTCCAGAAATACAAGGAATATATTTCTACCATTCAACATTTGTCTCAAAATATAAGGGGTTGTGAGTACATCGAACGATCAAACTTTACCTTAATTGAAAATTTGGCAATGGAAAAATTAGAGCAAGGCCAAAAATATGACAAAAATGATGTTTGGATTGTGGCCATATCAATTCTTAGGTAGTGCCAAAATAACGAAATGTGTTTCCATCGGTATCACAATAGGTGAATCAGCAACGACTTGTAACAAAGAGTTAGGCGAGGCGCACATATGTCATACTTTCATTCTTATTACAAGGTCCATGCACCGACACGTTTATTTTCCATAGGCCGTGACTATATTGCTCAAACAAAAGTTGCTTTTTTGCACGCCATGTTCTGGGCTTCATTCTCAACCTCAAATGAAAACCAACACCTTTATTCAGTAATTGGATGTTGGATCTCAGGGATCAGGGTTTAAAGCACTTTATTAAACATGATATACATAGCAAATAAAAGGCCTATATGCCTTATTATTTAGGTCCTTCGATGGCATATACTTGGTCGGGGCATACTTCAATTATCCGTGCGCGCGATCACAGTTCAATCAATGGTTGGCGATGATGTTCTGCGCCTCGGTCTCGTACTTGAATTTATAGCTGCTCTCCAGGGAGCTGTCCGCTGACCAGATGAAGAGCCCCGGCAGGTTGTTCTGCTGCTGCAGCTTCTGCGCCGCGCTGATACCAAGGTCCGGCGAGATCAGCCCGGTCACGTTCCCGGTCTTGAAGCTGGCAAGGATCTTGGCACCGGGGTAGTTGGCCAGCTGCTCATTGTAGTACCTGACATACGTGTCCACGTCGGTGCTGTCGCCGTAGACGTAGAACTGGTAGTTGATGTAGTCGATGACGCTGGAGTACTTGTTCCAGAGCGGCATGTAGAACTTGGGGATCACCGGGTCCTCGTACGGCGCGATGGAGGTGGCGATGTTGGGAAACTTCTGCTTGAGCTGCGTCAGGAGCTGGCCGATGCACTCGACGAAGGTGTCGACGTCGACGCCGTCGGCGAAGTGCTCGTAGTCGACGTCGACGCCGTCGAGCCCGTACTCCTCGATGATGCCGCTGACCGACGCCACGGCGTTGGACACCCACGAGTCGACGGAGGTCGGGGTGAAGAACACCTTCACGATGTCCTGGACGCTGTCGCCGCCGAGCCCCGCCATGACGGCCACGTTCTTGTGCTGGCTCTTGATGGCGGCGACGGCGGAGGGGGACAGGTTGGTCGTGTCCCAGAACGGGGTGAACACGCCGTTCGTCGGCGTTGGAGTGGGCTGCTGGTTCACCGGCGTGTAGTCGATGGCGAAGGCGAGGATGAAGTGGAAGCTCAGGAAGGCGTTGATGGGCACGTTGGAGAACTGGACGCCGGTGCCCTGCGCGCCGATGTACTCACGGAACAGGTAACCGTTCGTCATGGCTGACAAATTATGATGACTTCTGCTGGTTATGATCTCTGAGTCTATATGTGGAAGCAGCTGTGTGTATGCAGTGCCGTGCACACATCGTGTATATATATAGGTGTTGTGGCTCTGGTTGCTGCCAGCGGAGCAGAGAAGAAACAAGTTATGTCGTCATCGTTGTATATATGGGTCAACTTTGGTTGGCTGCTTCCACTGAACCTTCTGCGACTAGATATATATCTGACTGTGCAATAACTTGCAGAACTTGTTTAGCTAGCGGGGATATATGACTTCACTAACTTAAGCTAAAAGAAATGAAAATTTTTCCTCGGCCGAAAATGTTGTTCAAAAGATAATTGCATTGAATATTATTCAAGAACCTTCTGCGACTGGATATATAATATCTGACTATATGTAACTTGCAGAACTTGTTTAGCTAGCGGGGATATATGACTTCACTAACGTAAGCTAAAAGAAATGAAAATTTTGCCTCGCCCGATTATGCTGTTCAAGATTTTTGTATCAACAAATCAATGTAATTGCCTTGAATATTATTAAAATTTCCCTCATCGAAAAAATGCAGAAAATAGATCACATTGTTTTCCCTCTCTTTGTTTTTTACATATATGGCATCATCTGCCTGCTTACCAGTGTGCAAGATAGCAGGGCCTATTAATAAACTAATTAATAAAATAATTCCAAGGCCCCTATACCCCCAAATAAAATGAATTCATTTCTTTAGAAAAGCTTGTGTGATTTATTTTAGAGTTAAATATATATCAGTACATAAACTTAGCGAGTGGGTGCGTTTAGGTGTATTATCTCTCTAGTTGCCCATTTAGGAGCAATAACTTGGCATGTAGGTGCAAATAGATCATCGAAAGGACACTTGAGCTAATTGCTCATTTAGGAGCAACAACTTGATATGTGGGTGCAAATATGTCACCGAGAGGACACATGACCAACAGAATGAGCATGACGTTCTTTTGCCCACATGTTGTCCCCTACTTGCCAAGTTGTTGTTCCTAAATGAGCAATTAGAGATATAGCGTATCTAAGCAAACACACTCGTCAAGTTTGTGTACTAATGATGCATTTAACTCTTTATTTTAAACATAAAAAAAATAAAATTCCAAACTATTCAAACAAGGTCCAAAAGTTTTTTTTTGTGATTTGAAACAAATTTGGAGAAATGTTTAAATTGTTTTCCAATCCCTTTCTAGTTTATTAAATAATATTAATAACTAAACAAATATGTTAAAATAACAACTCCAAAAAACACATTTTGCATCAAGATTCCTAGACACCCATGTTTGCGATAATTTTCCCATGAATTTCAAATGAAATTTGAGTGCTATTTCAACTTAGTTTGGATCCTAAATGTTTGAAATTAAAAGTTTGTTTAATAACTGAATGTATTTTGGGTGGCAAGTTTAAGAACACTAGTGCGCATTTTGGGAGTATCCCCAGGATGAGAACTCGGAGTAAGTTTGAGGACTGTTATGTCAAATTTTAGAGGATGGGGACCGGGACGGGGATAAGGGCATGTACAACCCATAGACGGCTAACCGTCTGTAGAATCTCGAACTCAGCATACAGACGGATGTATAGACAGCTCATACAACCCACAGACAGAGAGGCCGTCTGTAAGCTGTTTAATGCTTTGCATGGAGCTTAAGATCAACTACAAATGCATTTGTGTATACCATTGTGTGGCTATTTAATTCACCTTTCACATTCCTTGCAAAACTTGGATTAAAGTTGTCATGATCAAAGGAAAAGATTGCTGCTATTTAATTTGGAGGATCGATGGTGCACTATTTTGGTCAGCAGGGATTACCGAGGAACTGAAACGAAGTTCAGTTAAAATGCCTAAGTTCATGGCTCAAGATCTCTCAAACTACAGAGAATTGGATCCCACATGTTATATCAAAGTTGGAGCTGCATGCCTAGGCTACAATTTAGCTTTAGGACTTCAGGTAACTTGGCACATTAAATATGGAGAAAAGAAGAGAGATTCAGAGCAAGAAAAGAGAAAGAAAGAAGAACAGAGGGAAGAGAGCAGAGCAGGCACGACAGAGCCGCTGCGGTTTGCACCGACGACAGACCGGCGGTGAATTTCAACTCGGCCACGCGCCGACGAGGAAGAAAGACAACACGAGTGTTGATCAACATCAACTCGGTGAAAAATTCAAATAAATATCGAGCCGAAGCCAACTTCTCTTCGCCGTCGTCGCTCACGCTCACCATCGCCGCCTCTGTTCGCGCCGTCGATTCATCGCCGTCCTTGCGCCACCGCCCGATTCCTTGCCCCCACAACAACACCACCACCTTAGCTTCGCCTCTGACCTGCTCGAGCCCAGCCCCGACCACCACCATCGACACACACCAACGTCTTCCACCTCCGGATGCCGTCATCCGCTCCAAGGTGAGCTCGCGTGGGGAACTAGGCTAGCGCGCGGTTAGCTTCGTTTTGATCGTGCAAACAGACTCCTTAGGTGCTTGTGGTGCTCTAGAGTCCGCGCCAAGTACAAGATCATGGTCCTCTTGGCCGGGACACCGGCGCCGCCGTAGAGCGCGGCCGCGCCATGGCGGTCACCGAGGGGAGCCATGCTGCGGCCATGCTGATCTTCTTCTTGTGAGGGCGACGCGAAGAGGAAGGACTGAGGGTGCTTTAGGACCGTTTAGAATTGTCTGGGTTAGCGTCGTTGCGCCGGCGGTCAGCTCGCCGCAAGCGCCGCCGCCGTGGAGAGCAGCACCATGGCCGTCGTCGAGAGGAGTTATGCTCCGGCCATGGGGCATGACTTGCTGCTAGTGGATCTTGTAGAGGAAGTCGTCTTGAAGCTGTAGCGCCAGTCCATGCCGTCGGACTCGCCGCCGTTTAGCCGGCTGACGAGCTCGTGCGGAGCGCCGTCATCGCGTCTCCCCGTCCGGTCAGTTTTGGTAGGGGTTAGACCCACGGGTGTACTCGTCGTGCCGAGCTTATGCCGCTGGGATGCCTCTCATCGCCGTATACCTCGCCGCCGGCGAGATCCTGGCCGTCGGCGAGATTAAATTAGGTACGGGAGGGTCCTTTTGCAAGGTTTCAGGTTTTTCCGGGGGTGGCCACCCCAAGCTTTCCCCACCCACGCCGGCCACCGGCCGAAGCACGCACTATCGCCCGCGGCTTGAGATTGACGAGGCTTGAGATGGTGGTCTTGGGGAAGAGCTCGGGGTGCTTTTGGCGGGGGAAGCTGCTGGTTTGCGCGCGCGGAGGAACTTGGGACAAGGGAGCGCGGGAGCATGCGGGATCCGGCCGCCGTCGCCTGGAGACGACGCCGCGGTACAGCCCGGCGGTGGACGTTTGCAGGAGGTTGGGGAACGGGACGAAGCCGTCTGCTGGCGAGGCGACGCGCGACCCGTGGGTTCGCAGGTGCGGGGGTGAAAATGCAAAACTGACCATATACCGACGGCTCCTATAGATGGGCCCTAATAACTTGGGACAATTTAAGTACGGCGAGTGAAATTTACTCTCCCCTAATTAAACTGTTGTTTCTTTATATCTTTCTTGTTGGAGGATCATGCTCCAGATCCTGCTATCATATATGTCATGTTTCATTTAATATATTTTGGATTGAATTGAACGGCGAATTGCCTCTAATTCCAACATTACAGGTGAAGGTGTGAGGCATTGGTCATGCAGTGTTCAATGTTTCCTGGTTAACCAACTCCAAGCAACAATATATATATATCTTAAACTAGCATCTAGATCGCAAACTCCTCCATGGCTGACCTCGCCGCCCTCACATGCATGCCGATCCATAAGTACGGTGCATGCATGGCGCCGACGTCATCGATCACGTGCACCGACTACAAGTCCACAAGTAGTACTGTACATACGGCCTGGTCAGTGGTCGCATGCATAAGCTAGCCGTGTGACGGCTTACACGCAGTTACGCTCTCTTCAGCGATATACCAGCTGGAAGCGACGCATCAACGTCAACCTGCCGCCGGAGAGCTAGCTGGCTCTTTGAAACGAATTCCACATCATAATGAGGCTGCGCGGCGAGAGACGCGCGCGCGCGGTTAGTTGCAAAGTCTTCCTTGTTCTCGCCGGCCGGCCGGCCTCGTGGAAGGATCATATCGGATATGGTCCATCGTCGCACATGCACGCAAGGACGCGTACGTCCCTGTGGCTCTGAAGGCGATTTGTCGCGTGTTCGAGAGGCCACAGCGTGCGTGGTAGCGACTAGCAAAGACTGGGCTTGGAATAAGTCCACTTTCCATGGATCGCATACTACGGATATCCGTTCCACTATCTTGATCACCCGGCCCGTCCCCAGTTGCAGCAGAAACAGAAAGGATACTGCCTGCAATTGGCGGCTACCTATATATGCAGGTCGGCAACATGGTCATCATCACTGTTTCAAAATGGGCGTCCTTTTCCCATGACAACGTGCTCAAAGGGAAAATAAGCACTAACTTATGTTCTGCATGTTAATTTCCATATTACTAACTTTAGCATGCGATGATGATGATATGTAGTTGAATTTTCTTTATGTAATCAAGAATAATGGGAACCAACAGCACTCTAGATATATCTTCTAAGAATTTTCTTGTTAAATTTACTAATTGTGACAATTGGGTTTGGTTTAGTTTAAGATGAACCAAACCTCAAGCCTGCAGAGGACACGGGTGATGAAGCATGCTGCCTAGCTGGAGGGTGACCGAATGGAGAGGAAGATGGAAACCATGGAAGTTATTAGGAGGTGAGTGTCTAACGGCATTTGAATATTTATCTTTTTGCAATGAGATTCAGTACTCTTCTTATATTGGAAAAATGGTTTCTTGTATATATGATGACTCCATGAGCGCATGGCCCTATATAGGAGCTAACAAAATTTTTTTCTCTAAAATGTGTTTAGCCGAGCCACTAAAGCCATGGGGATCAATATACTTCATATGCTGCAATTTTCGTTTACTAATTTTCGTTTTTTGATGGGTATAGCAAGCACATTCCATTTCCTACTGCTGGGGTGGCCTCTTAATGTTTAGTTTATTTTGCAACTCCATCTAAATTAGGAATAATATATATATATTTATCATCCAAATTAGGAATAATATATATCCATCATTATAGTAATTTGTTATTTCCCAATATATATTATTCTGATGGCTATTTAACATGCATTTTTTTAGTTCTATGTTATATGATGGAATGCTATGAGGTCACTACTTTCAGCTCATTCTACTTGTTACTTCTGTTCATCCTCCATCTGAATGTAATGGTATTCTGCCTAACCTTTTCTCTGCAAACATGCATAGAGCTGCAGTATGAAAATTGAGTGTTTTCTTTTTTATGTGATTATGTCATGGAAACTCCACAAAGTTTGGTTTTGCGCAATAGTTCGTTTGGTCATTGTAGCTTGATAAGCCTATTCATCGTGATGAAGTTTATGTCCATGACCCAGACACCAAGTATTTTATATCAGTGAAAATATATTAGTGAAATTGTACAGAATTGAACTAGCCAAGCACTATGTAGGTTGGGTAACTAATTAACCCTACCTCTTGTTCTGGTTACTAAGCCTATTCATCCTTTTGGTTAACATGTATGATTTTTTAGAACTGTGACAGGCTAAGTGGTTTGGTTTAGAGATATTAGCATCTGGTTCAGAGGGAGTAAAAATTGGAATAAATAGCAGCATCAACCCTTGAGTGACATAAGTGGTGCTTGTACTTCCCTATAAATGTTCTGCTCATGCTTCTATCTTTGTACTGATCAAGATCCTTTCTTAATATCATATCCACAAATTATATGTTCTCTGTGTGGACATAAGTGGTGCTCATAATGTTCTGCATGCGTTCTATATGTACTGTTTTTTTATAACTTAATAGTTTCGCTATGTACTTTTTTATATATGTACCAGGCAATGTAGTGATTACGTCTCATTTTTTGCTCCCAATCTATTGGCTGTTTGGGATGGAATATATTGTAGGGTCCACATATGTTGAGATTCATAACTCTGAACTTTCTGATATACTTTTGACATAAGCACTATTACAAGATGATGACAAAGTCTGTATTACTGCGGTTCAATGGTGGCTATGTCTCGATAATATTCTAGATAGGAGGCTTCTGTTCTGCTCTTAACACATCGGTGTTCGCCTTGTAGTGTCCTGCCCAAGTTCAGAACCCGAGGGTTTCACTTGCTGAAGCAAATTCAATCATTGTTGTGAAGGTTAGTTCCTTTTTACCTGGTGTTTTCATGCTTCCAGTGTTCAAAAGAAAAACTTATGCTCACACACATTGTTGCCTTGCCATCAGATAGTTTACATGTGTTTCATTGCTTTGTCAGGAATGATAATAACCAGCTTCTTCTGGAAATTTGCCAGGCAAGTCAGCCACAACCTGTCATGCCATCTTTCAGTCTTTTTTGAGGGATAGCGGGCATATTGATCTTCTTGCCGCAGCTGCTCATGCTGCTTCAACAAATAGTCGCTTTACAAATTTCTATAACCCATGGTACGATGTTTATACACTTAAATTTCTCATCCATATTTTCATGTAAAAGACTGTGTATAGTGTATCATACCTGAATATCTCTGTGGACATGCATTTCAGGATCCTTTTTTTAGAGAGGAGTCTAGCAATCGAAGGTAACTTAAAATTTGTTGACAACTTCATTTTACCTGTTTCTTTAGCTCTGTGAACTTAGCTGCTGCATGATCTTCTAATAGTTTTTTTCTTGTCATCTTAAGTTTCCTTGGATGAATATCAGAAGGACTCTCTTAGCTTATGATAGTTATACTTTCTAGAGCTACTATGAATATAGATTCCTGCTTTAGTAAAGTGAAAGTACACTGAAATATCAACACCATTTTCTTGGTTGATGTTTAGTTGATGACAGATTGCAGCCTAATAAGGCACCAGTCAGTTCAACTTACACATGACAATAGTTTTGTTGTGGTTTTTTTTTCACTTCTATGACGGGCTATGTGCGCATTGCAAGATTTTTGTTATGTAAGATGAATGGTGCACAGCATGAGCCTTTGTTCTTGAATGGCTGATAATTTTTCGGGAGTGGCACTCTGTTAGTGCGATGAGTCCATCATGTAAGTTTTTTAATCGCTAATCTGATTGTGCCATTAAAAATATTTTGTCTGTTACTTTTAGATGGACTTTTAGACTGCTAAGCTTATTTGTGCTAACTTGAGGTGACCTAATCTTGGTGGATCCAACCTGAAGGTACATTGCAAATTATTGCTCATCATATCCGTTTTTTATGTTTATTCTTTTCTTGTCAGAGCTGAACTATTGTGTGATAAAAGCTTCATTGTTGTAGGCTTATATTGCCATGGTAATTAAAATTCCAAACTAAAGTAAAAGATTATTTTAATATACAGAATCTTTGCATGATTCAAAGATACATGAACTGATGGTTGGGGTAATCTTTTCAGTTCAAGGGATTCTACACACAGATCCACAGAAGTGATGCTAAATGTAAAAATTATAATTTTTTAATGCAGTTATTTCTTCAAAAAGACAGTTCTGAGTGCCGATCAATTTATGGTAACTCATATATGCAAAAATGGATGGAGTACTGAAGTTTCTGTTTAAGTGTTTTTAAGTTTTTTTTTGATAATTTGTTGTTGAAGACTGCATGGGCAGATTACTATGGCTTAAACTCTGAAAAAAATGTATGATCTGAATATAGATAGCAGCAGGACAGTCCTGCTCTCTTGCCTCTCGCTCTGATTCTAAAAAGTACTGGTGTATTCTTAGGGGTGCTGGACTCATTCAGTACTGGTGTATTCTTATGCGGGCATAGTACAACAAGTTTTTTTTATTGATAGTGTAGATGCCATATATATTACGACCGTGCGACCCCTCGAAGCCCCGACAGAACGAGTACAGGACTCGTCACACCGCCGATCGACGCCAAAAGCCAACCCAGCTCGCCTTCAAGGCACGGATTCACCAAGAATCAAGGGCACCCCATGTAGGGGGCGTCCCATAACATCCACTGTAGCCACGACCGTAACCCCTCTGCCCCTTGAGATATAAAAGGGAAAGTCAGGGGGCCACGCACGAGGGACCTAAGAGTTCACACGTCCATGCATACACCCAGACACGAACACACACGACATTGGCACTCGCCTCAATCATCTTCTTCCTCCTCCGCGGGACTTGGAGAACGACTCTCCTCTCCCACCTTCACTTGTAGCCCCCCACTGCAAGCACCAGGGTGCGATGCTAATACAAGTGCGCGAGCACCCCTTGCTGGATGTACGGCCCCGCAGCCGGAACCAGGATAAACCCGTGTCCTTGTGTTGGCTTCTCGCATCGACCATCAGGGACGACACAGCGCACTTTCTGTGCGGCTCAGGGAGTGCCAGCCATTCTCGACACCGACACATGGATTTGAGCAAAGAAGAAAAGATTGAAGTGTTGTGCGATTATATATCTTCGCTCGAGCATGAGGTGACACTGAAGTAAGTAAATATAAACTCCATATGACACATTTAGGCATAATAAGACTCATCTTATTTTACCTTTTCCTGCTACGTGTCGTTGCTTTTCAGAAAGCGTTGGGTGCTAACCTTTGAACCATATCATATTATCTTGACGGTGAAGGACCTCCAAGATTTATTAAAAGAGAATGAAAGCATGTCTGCAAAGTGTTTCAACGCAGACATATGTTTTCGTGCCTACAGTGACTACAAAAGGTCAACATATTACAAGCTGGAGATTTCAAAGCATTACATGGATCTATGATTCTTTGTAAGTTGGGTGCCATTAATATTATTATGATATAGTCTGCACACTATTCTAAATATTAAACCTTTTGTGTAATGTATATGCTCATTTATTTGATCTCACTCTTTGTACTCCTTCCGTCCCAAAATATAGCAACGTTTAGACTTTTTCAAAGTCAAACATTTTCAACTTTGACTATAAATAGCAAAATAATTATGAAGGCGAATAACATTAACAACAGTCCCCTTAGGCTCTTAGCACATACTCCCTCCGTCCCTATATAACTGTCGCCGTTGGTTTCCGTGCCACAACTTTCATTCGATTCGTAGAAAATACGTGTAACATTTTGATTTCCGAATAAATTTATTAAAAAACTAGATTCAAATATCTATCTAATGATATTTATTATGTACGATAAATATTTATATTAATTTTTATATATTTGGTCAAAGATGTTTCTTGGGAAGCGAAAACGACAAATATTTAGGGACGGAGGGAGTACAGCTACAAACAGTGACCATAATAGTCCACACTCAACTATTCCAGAAAATCAAAACAACAGGGTATAAGAAGCGAAGAAAGGGCAACACGTACATACCGCTTGGCAGATCACTTGCAAGCAATGAACTCCACAGCTTGCTCGGTAATCTCTTCTACTCAAAGTCCTCAGCATGGTCATCGATCAGATGAGCTTCTTCCAATGTCATTTCTGCACTAGATCTGCTCAGCAGCTAACAACAATTCTGCAACCCTCTCTTCAATGGCATTACTGCTCAGCTGGCTCTCGTTGGAATCCTGAAACTGAATGCCAGAAATGTCGTAAGGGATTAAGGTGCCTGCCGCCTAGAGCTCCCATCAGATGAATAAGATAGTGTAGTCAATCATGAATAATTAAGACCAATTATTTGAATGATGACAAAGACACATGAAGATACCTGTCAAAATCAACTTTGATCAACCTCACATGACATAATGTCATGTCTCTGAATCAAAAAGTTGAGGGGATCGTAATTACCCTTTGACAGCAAGATATATGCCGAGCACATATTGAGGGTACGATGTTTTGCATCCCTGCGCAAGGGCCAAGAGGGTGGATAACGGCCGACTGACCTGATTCAGCGCTAGTGATCGAGGAGGGGTGCCGATCACTTTTCTGTGGCGCATCCGACACTGGGAGGCTAATCTCCAATATTGGGACGTCTGCCCAATCACAACCTCCGATGGGATGAGGAGTTGCACGGCTATAATCTAACAAAAAAAAATCAAGGACAGAACTTGATGAAGGCAACACATAGATGAACAAGGGGAATTGAAGAAAATGGAAAAATCAATCCGATCAAGATAACAACAAACAAAATCAGGGGAAAGAATCGAGATCTCATTGCCCTGTACTCCACGTTCGTGCCCCTGGCCTCGCTCGCAGCGTCACCTGTGTCCCGTTCATCTCGATCTCAGCACGGGGGTGATTAAGGGGTGGGCTCATCTGGTGGACCTTTTTTGGCCTATTAAGATTTTGGGCTGCGCGGAGGATCACAACAAGTCCAATAAAGACCATTATATTAGTTTTTTCCGTTATTTTTATTTTTAATTATCTTTTCTATATCTATTAATTTATATATTTTTTCTTTTCTATTTTATTTATTTATTTTCTGTACTCTTAGTTTTTATTCTAACTTGTTCGCAATGTGGATATATTTGTTCTCCATGTGTATTAATTTGTTCGTAACGTGGATTTTTATGTTCATGTGCAACAATTTGTTCGCAGCGTGAACTCATTTGTTCTCCATGTGCAGTAACTTGTTCGCAATGTGGACTGATTTGTTCTTCATGTTCCGTAATTTGCTCGCAACATGGATTCTTCTATTCTCCATGTGTAGCAATTTGTTCGCAACGTGGACTCATTTGTTCTCCATGTGCAGCAATTTGTTCGCAACATATACTTATTTGTTCTCCATGTGCAGTAATTTGTTCGCAATGTGAATTTACATGTTCTCCATGTGCAGTAATTTGTTCGCAATGTGTACTGATTTGTTCTTTATATACAGTAATTTGTTCACAACGTGGATTCTTTCTGTTCTCCATGTGCAACAATTTGTTCGGAACATGAACTCATTTGTTCTAGTTTGATAAAAAAATATTCGTAAAAAATATCATTCAAATATAGTCAAGTGAGATATTGTTTTGAAGATTTTATCGCAAAAAGCATTATGGTGAGATCGGAATTTAATTTGGATGTTTGGTTCAAGAACAATGACTTTTTTCTAAACTCTGTCGATGCCACGTAAAAAGTAAGCGGAACAGGACGCCGGGAAAGCCTAGGCGCACGGGCGTTCCGCGCGCAGCCAATTCTAGGTGGTCCAATTAATTCAGCCCAACACGGAAATAAGAGCGCGTGGATTCTTCAGGCGACACGCGGATCGACGTCGCCAGCGTGATGAGTAGACACGCCCTGGGCGTGGGGGGCTGCGAGAAAAAAAAACAACTCCTCGTGCAGCAGGAGGCTGTTCCCCGCTTTGGCCCACGATTGCGCCGACTGCTGGCTGCGCACTTCCGGCCCATCGCGCTGGCCCGCTTGCAGGTGACGAAATGAATTCTAGTCGCGCCCAGAAAAGAGCCCACGTCTCTGGGTCCTCGCTTCAGGGGCTCATGTACCGCTTTCATGGGCCCTAGCGCCCTGCGATTGCAGCAGGCCCACAATCAGGCCCAACCAAACTGACTCGTTAATCTTTCATTTTGTCCGGGATTAATGTAGTGTGTAGTCAAATCAATCTCGCCATCAGCTCAAACCGTCTGACGAAACTGCCCCTGACTTCCTCGGGTCCTCCCCACTCCGAGTCGTCCAGTCCACGGTCCACCCCCCGACCCAAACCCTCGAATCACGCACGCACGCCGCCGCCCCACCACCCGACCCCGCCACTCCGCCCCCTCCCCAACCCCAGTCCACGGCTATCCGCTCGCCTCGCCTCGCCGCCGGGAGGGCACGAACGGACGGCGGCCATTAGCGGCGGGGATCCACGGCGATCTACGGCGCGGGCCCGAGAGCTCGAGCCGCAGCAGCCTGATCCGCGGCGGGAGGCGGCGAGATCGGTCGGCGGCGGGCTCCGCTCTGCTCTGCTCTGCTCGAGGACGGCCCTGGTTGAGGCCGGATTCGGCGACGTTGAGGCGCGGCGCGCGGCGGAACACCGAGGTAGGGTCCCGGCGTCCCACCATTTCTTGGTCAAACCCCTCAAGTGCGGTTCGTGTTCCCAATCGCACCGACCGCGGCTGATTCGCTCTGTTCTGCGCTTTCCTTCTAGCAACCGGGTCGAAATGTTGGCGCGGGATCCCGCCCCTTGATGGCAAAAGCTGCCGTTTTTAGCGTAGCCTGGTTGTGCTTGTTAGCACGGTTCGGTCCTTGCTGTGTTTTAGTACTTGTTGACCATGGCGAGCGCCCAAGCTGGATTTACGAACCCGATTCTACCGTCTAGATTCGTTGTGTGTTTGCCCTCTCTGCCCGTGCTTAGGGACAAATTTAGTCTGTTTATATAGCTCTTGAGGAACGAGATGTTTGGTTGGTTCATTCAAGGATTTATGTTTGACAGACATTCCTCTGCATTCTTTCCCCTGGCCTAGTGCATCTTTTCGAAATCCGGAACATGTCAAAGTTTTTTGCTAATCGGAGATGTTGTGATTTGCAAATTGACCGCTAAACTTTGTACCCTCTTCGGCTTCTGCAGGTTATCTTGTTGATACTGCTCTTTTATCCCTCTGGGCACTGAGCAATCATTATGATGTATGCCTAACTCTCGTTGCTGAAAGCAATTCTTGGAAGTAGAGAATACCAAGATGGCTGTTAGGCATTTCTGTGCTGCTCTTCTTCCAGTACTCCTCTGTTCTATGCTGTGTCAGCTTTGCTATGGCGCGGTAGGTGACATCGAGTGTCTGAAGAGGGTGAAAGCGTCAATTGATCCCAACAACAAGTTAGACTGGACATTCAACAATCACACTGAGGGATCCATATGTGCATTTAGAGGTGTGACCTGCTGGAATCCCAACGAAAACAAGGTTCTCTCTCTTAACCTTGGCAGCATGGGTCTTAAGGGTGGATTCCCTGATGGACTTGAGAATTGTAGTAGCATGACTTCACTGGATCTCTCAAGTAACAGCCTTTCTGGCCCGATCCCGGCAGATATCTCGAAGCAGCTGCAGTACATTACAAGCCTTGATCTGTCATATAATAGCTTCTCAGGAGAGATTCCAGAGGCGCTAGCTAACTGTACTTATCTTAATGCTGTCAATTTACAACACAACAAATTGACGGGAATGCTCCCAGGTCAGCTTGCTGCTCTTAGTCGCCTAACCCAGTTTAATGTTGCTGACAATCAGTTGTCGGGGCAGATTCCTTCATCTTTGAACAAGTTTCCACCCTCCAATTTTGCGAACCAAGACCTTTGTGGGAGTCCTTTGAGCAATGATTGCACTGCCACTTCAAGCAGTCGTACGGGGGTAATTGTTGGTTCCGCTGTTGGTGGTGCAGTTATAACTTTAATAATAGTTGCTGTTATTTTATTCATTCTCTTACGGAAAATGCCTGCGAAAAAGAAAGGAAAGGATGTAGAAGAAAATAAGTGGGCCAAGACTATTAAGGGAGCAAAGGGAGTGAAGGTATGTTGTTATTACATAATTTGTGATAGTGTATCAGTCTGTATTCTTGAATAATAATATAGTTTATCAGTCTGTATTCTTGAACAGCAATTTGGTCAATAACTTTGCCAATACGCCCTTGTCCTTAGCAATACAACTTTGGTCCCTTGATTCTCCAGTTTATTTTAGTGTCATAAAAATCATGGCTTTAGTGGATCACAAGATGTTCCCATACTTAGGGTAAATTGTCTATATTGGGGTCTGGATCCATGTTAACATTTTTAGTATCGAAACAGGATGTGTACTTTCTTGTCCAGTTTTTTCATATCCCCACCTCACCCTCCAAGCATTACTACCAGCCATTAATTAGGTTTAATCTTTTGTTTAATTAGATTACCATGTTGAGCTGTATGTAGGCTAATTAGATGAATATACCTGTGCCTCATACAAATTAGAAGCTATATTCTTTTGATGAGTAGGGGTGTCAAACAAATGCTAGAAGCTTCGAATTAATCTGATGCTAATTTTTTCAGTTCTCATATTTACTTAGATGAGTGGTCTGATTTGCTGAGTTGTCACATTTGTTGTCATTTAGGTATCGATGTTTGAGAAATCTGTTTCAAAGATGAAATTAAATGACCTTATGAAAGCAACGGACGATTTTACAAAGGAAAACATTATTGGAACTGGTCGATCCGGAACTATGTACAGAGCAACACTCCCAGATGGTTCATTCCTTGCTATCAAGAGGTTGCAGGACACTCAGCATTCGGAGAGTCAGTTCACATCTGAAATGTCAACACTGGGAAGCGTAAGGCAACGTAACTTAGTGCCTCTTCTTGGATACTGCATTGCCAAGAATGAGAGGCTCTTGGTGTACAAGTACATGCCAAAGGGTTCCCTTTATGATCATTTACACCAACAAAGCAGTGAGAAAAAGGCAATAGAATGGTCACTGAGACTAAAAATTGCGATTGGGACTGCTAGAGGATTGGCATGGCTTCATCACAGTTGCAATCCCCGCATTCTTCATAGGAACATTAGTTCCAAGTGCATATTGATTGATGATGACTATGAGCCTAAGATTTCTGATTTTGGGTTGGCAAGGCTTATGAATCCCATTGATACCCACCTGAGCACATTTGTCAACGGTGAGTTTGGTGACTTGGGGTATGTAGCTCCTGAGTATACACGCACCCTTGTGGCTACTCCAAAAGGGGATGTCTATAGCTTTGGAGTTGTCTTGCTTGAACTTGTTACTGGTGAAGAGCCCACACATGTGTCAAATGCCCCAGAAAACTTCAAAGGCAGTTTGGTGGATTGGATAACTTACCTATCAAACAACTCTATACTTCAGGATGCAGTTGACAAGTCCATGATTGGGAAGGACAACGATGCTGAGCTGCTTCAATGCCTGAAGGTTGCGTGCTCTTGTGTGCTTTCTTCTCCGAAGGAAAGGCCTACAATGTTTGAAGTTTACCAGCTGCTGAGAGCTGTTGGAGAGAAATATCATTTCAGTGCAGCTGATGATGAATTGACGATGCGGCCTCAAAATGCCGATCCTGAAGATGAGCTTATTGTGGCAAACTAGTTGAAGTTATATGATGATTAAGTGCTCGTCCGATACCAAAGATTGTAGGAGTTATTGTAACTTGAATAATCAGGTCAGTCGGAAATCATGTTCTGTATATTTTCAGCTTCCTGCACTACCGACCAACCATAGCAAGCTCTAGGATATGCCATTTGGTTGGAACATCTGTACCAATTTGTGCTGTTCATGTTCTGTATATCCTTTGCCTTTAATCTTCAGGATTGTTATATGTCCTGGTTGCAAGATGGATGAGCTGTATCATTGTCCAAATTTTAGTCGTAGCAATAACTTTAGTAATGTGAAGCAATGTTGATCCATCATTTGACTGCAGTTCTGTGGCCTTTCATGTAGCATTTTTGTTTATGTTTTCATATTCCTATATTCCTTTCTACTTTCAATGTTCCAAACCAATGTCGATTGGTTTTGGAGTTGAGCGTTTTACTTTCCAGTTTGACGTCAATTGTCAATTTAATGAAGCAGGACATACTGGTGCACGATGATGGTATAATCAGGACATATAATCATCGCGCATTTCCTTTCCGAGTTGTATGCATCCGTAGAGCAAAATGACTGCTGCACACCGTTTCTTAGATCATTCTTTTTGGTACATACTATCCTTTTATGGCAAAATATGATTGAAATCCAAACTCCATCCATAAGTTCCGTTTCAAACAATTGTCGTTTGAAAAAAAATATAAATGGGCACGTAATTTGCCATTATGCTCATTTCCCGGGATTATTATTCGTTTTCAACGTAACAAGTCCGAAACGAAACTTCACTCGTCTGCTCAAGCTTGACAATCAAAATGTTCAAAGTACACATATCGGGTGTCACAAAAGAATTCCAATTCATGCAACCTACATAATTTCTTTACTACTTTACATAAGTAATAAGAAAGTAGCTGGAACCTATAATGAAAAGCCAAAGAGATTAGACCATATCAAGGAGCTCAGACTTGAATTTCCGACCCAGCCGAAATCTCAGTTTCAAGATGGGCCATTCACCTAGAAGCTTTGTAAGAATGGGCAAGGAAAAAGTCTATTTTACTCCCCTTACCTATTCGCTTTGTCCATCCCACACCCCAATCAAAACGTCGGCTTAATTTACTCCCTCATCCTATTCAAAGTAGATTAAATTAGTCCCTAGTTAGGATTTCCACCAGAAAATGCCTACGTGGCGTGGATTTGCACCGGTTCTAATTGTGTTGACGCGTGACGTGGAATGCATATGGGTGTGTCTATCGATCGAGTTTCAGTATTACCACTATGATGTACTCCCGGGATCCCCCTGGCTGTTTGTTTTGTTTTCATTGTAAAACTTCTCCCTGCATTATTTTCGTTCATGCGAATTCAGTTCCGTGTCCTGTGAAGTTCCTCACATTTAGCATGACGAGAGTACAATTTGCATTGTCCTGAACGCTCCCAAGTAGCTCGATACGTCTATGGCTTCTTGTTTTTGTTCAACTTGACGAGGCAAGCAACAATGGATATGTGTGTACATGCGTCTAACTACAAACCTAGCGCAGGGCTGGCCAGCTGGGAAGGGGCGCGCGAAGCAAATGTTGCCGCTCGGCTTGCACGCCGCTCCTCTGGCACTACCAGAATCCTTCACATCCGCCCGCCTCCTCCGCCTCGGCCATTTTTGGACCCGGTGCTGATGGGGCTTCAGCACCGGGTCTAACGGCTAGGAGCGGGGGCGGCGCTGCGGGGTGTCATGGCGGACACATTAGCACCGGGTCGTGGCAAGACCCGGTGCTAATGCGCCCCCTTTAGCACCGGGTGCAGCCAGCAACCGGTGCTAATGTGCCGAGGCCATTTCGCACCGGTTGCTGGCTGCACCCGGTGCTAAAGTGTGCACATTAGCACCGGGTCTTGCCACGGCCCGGTGCTAATGTCTCCCCCGGCCGAGCCAGCTGAACACTTAGGCGCTGTGTTCATGCTGCTCGGCCGTCACCGGGCGCACACGAGCCACGTCACTGGATGAACAAGAACAATTTTTCTTTTTAATCTCTGTATAAAAGTTGTAACTAGTCGTTCTCCCTCGTACAAACTTCAAAAAAGATCATTTTTCTTCCTAAAAATTCCTAAAATCATACTCTATCAAGTTATGAAACTTATTAATGTTATTATTTTGAAAAATCTTCTCGTGTTTGAACAATCCAAATTTTGAATTAAAAATGAGAACTACAACCAAGGTTTTTTTCACACTAGGTGATGTCAAATGAAAAAGTGATGAATACCAAAGTTTCATATTTCATCATGATCTACAATCTTTATTTAGGTCATTTTGTCATTTTCAAAATGGGTCATAACATGTAGTACAAATTTGACAAGTCTCTAACAAAGTTTTAGAAACTATGTGAGTGAATCTAGGATTAATGAACAATGTATACTACCACTTTCTCAAATGCAAAAATGACTTAAATAAAGATTGTAGATCTTGATGAGATATGAAATTTTACTATTCATGACTTTTTCATCTGAGACCATTTAATGTTCCAAAATCTTTGATTTAGTTATCAATTTTTGTAATTTATAAGATTTTCTAGTAATTTATAAGATTTTCTAATAAGTTATAAGATTTTCTAGTAAGTTATAAGATTTCTAGTAAGTTATAAGATTTTCTATTAATTTATAAGATTTTC
The DNA here is from genome assembly GCA_033239725.1 of Echinochloa phyllopogon. Classification (NCBI taxonomy): domain Eukaryota; kingdom Viridiplantae; phylum Streptophyta; class Magnoliopsida; order Poales; family Poaceae; genus Echinochloa; species Echinochloa phyllopogon. Next base: position 9,768,742 of record BTCW01000008.1, on the reverse strand, counting down.
TAGTAATTTATAAGATTTTCTATTAATTTATAAGATTTTCTAGTAAGTTATAAGATTTTCTAGTAAGTTATAAGATTTTCTAGTAATTTATAAGATTTTCTTATTTAATATATATTTTTAATAGGTATTAATAACTAAATTAAAACAAGTATTAATAACTATATATTAAAAACTATATTTATAAGATTCCCAAATAGTAGCCACCGGTGCTAAAGGCCGGTTTGGAAACTGGCGCCAAACGAAAATTTGGGGCCTTTAGCACCGGGTTGATCTAAAATCCGGTGCTAAAGGCTCCCAATTTTCATTTGGCGCCAGTTACGGCCTTTTAGCACCGGGTGGTGGGAAGGCCCGGTGCTAAAGGGCCTTTAGCACCGGGTGGTGGGAAGGCCCGGTGCTAAAGGGGGGCCTTTAGCACCGGGTCGTGGCTGCACCCGGTGCTAAATGCCCCGGCTCTATATAGCCTCGCGCCGGCCCCCGCTCCCGCAGCACTTCGTCTTCCCCAAAACCGCCGGCCCTCCTCCTCGCCTCGCCCCCTTCTCTTCTTTTCTTCTCCCTTCCTCTTCTCACTTCGTTTCTTGGTTCCCTGCAGGCACGCAAGAAGGCAGGCTGGTTGGCGCGCTGGCTGCTGGGCGGCGCAAGAAGCCGCGCTCGTGCTGGTGGGTCTTGTGCTCGTGGTTGAAATTGAAATGCTGAGTGTTGAATCTTGAGTCTTGTAATGAAGGTGCTCGTGGTTGAAATTGAAATGCTGAGTGTTGAATCTTGAGTCTTGTAATGAAGGTGCTCGTGGTTGAAATTGAAATGCTGAGTGTTGAATCTTGAGTCTTGTAATTAAATTTCTCTGTTGGATCTCTAATGTTGTAATCCAATCCCTATTAGATCTTGGATATTGTAATATAATTTGAGCTATCTACTCATCTCTTTCTTTCTCCTCTTATTTATCGGTCATCATCTTCTTTCCTTTTCTGTTCTTGAAGAACAAGAACAAAAACAAAAGTACATTCATGGCGTCTGGAAAAAAATAAAAAAAAATCTAAGCCCTTTAGCACCGGGTGCAGCCACGACCCGGTGCTAAAGGCCCTGCTACCGGCGCTGCGGGGCAGGCCCTTTAGCACCGGGTCGTGGCTGCACCCGGTGCTAAAGGGCCCCTTTAGCACCGGTTATTCAACCCGGTGCTAAAGGGGTACCCCTTTAGCCTCGGATTAGTTGCACCGGGTGGGAAACCCGGTGCTAAAGGGCTTTCCCACCCGGTGCAGATGTCGATCATTCTGGTAGTGTGGGCTCGGCTCGGGTGACATGCAGAAGACATCAGCTATCTGTCCAAGCTAAGACCAGTCAAAATAATGCCACGGAAGCGATTTCGGGTGAAAATCCCTAATTAGGGACTAATTTAATCTACTTTGAATAGGATGAGGGAGTAAATTAAGCCAACATTTTGTTGGGGTGTGGGATGGACAAAGTGAATAGGTGAGGGGAGTAAAATGAACTTTTTCCAATGGGCAATAAAGTGGTCACGACACAAACCGTAACGGCCAACCATAGGAGACGAGGGGCCAGAACTGTATATAAACCAGTTGCAAATGCCGTGGTGGTTGACACGTATGCAAACCACATGAGCTTCTTTGTAAAAGATCTATAGTAAAGCAAGAACTCAAGATCCTCCCACTTTGCTATGACGCATATGAAAGCAACGGAAAGTGAGGTGCACATTGCTAAGGTGTCAGATATCAAGAATGCCTGAAATGCAACCTTCTTTGCAATGATGGGAAGCCCCTCGCTTCCAGCATCAGTGGTATAACCTCCGGGCAAAGTGAAAGCAGCAGCAAAGGTTATGGTTGCTATGAGGATAGCCACTAGGGAAGTGTTGCCTGTGTATGTTTGAGTCAGTGATTTGATATCCTTCTTTGATGACTTCAACACTTCATCCTTGACTTCCTTGTGAAGATTATAAATAGATCCTGCATCTTGAGGATCAGCTTTCAAGAAGAGCATGGACACTTCGTTCTGCATATATTCATCGAGATATTTTAATGAAAGCATGCAGCAATTAATACAGTACTCAAGAAAAAAAAATGAAAATATACAAAACTGTGAGTTTGGGGCAACTATCTATTTTCAGAGTCAATTCGAATGATGGTCCTTCAATATGCAAATATATTTTAGAGTCGTTTATCTTTGGTCTAAAATTTTGTGTGCCAGTGTAGCAATGCTACTATCACTTGTAATAATTTTAGACTGATCCTCCACTGCAGAGGAGGTTGAAGCCGGAACTTTTTTCCATTATCTAATACAAAAAATCTATTTTCAGTGTTGTTCCCTTCGATCCGTCTACAACGCTACAACCGCCTTTTTTTGGAAAAGAACCCTGCATTATCATAACTTCATAAATGGTATCAAACTCCTTAATTTCATAATCTGAAGTGTCCTAGCACCAAACTAAAACGTTTATTGTCACCTGCTATAATCAAAATAGTAATTTAGTTTTAAAACCCTTCTGTTCCCATCCGTCAGAAGGATCTTATTGGTTGTTTGTGTAAGCTAGGTCGTTTTTTATTATACTCACCCTCTTTTTAATTAAATGCTTGCTCAGACAACTGAATAAATAAGCTAGTTCACTGTGTCGGTGTTGTTTCCACACTACTAAGTATTTTTTTTTAAATATACCTGAGCATGTAACTTACTTACACCAGTCTTAGCCCGTCTCAGTGTACAGTTTTATTGTAAAAGTTATTTAAACCGAAAACTAGATAGATGTGAACATGAGTTTATGAAAATCCTCTCGCATCCCCATAAAACTCTCCCTTCTCTCTCTTCATAAAAATCATACCACATCAACAGATTCAATGGCATGAAACTCCTCATGAATCTTCTACTGAGACTGAGCTAAGGTAATCGAACCGGATGAGTTTCACAGGGAGTAAACTCCCTCTCATCCTATGAAACTCATGCTTCTTTCTTTCCTTGTAAGGCTGCTGGCACTGGTGTCCTGTAAACGTTATGCAGGAATCGTTTACAGGAAAAAGAGCCGCAGCGGTGTCCTAGATACGCTCCGCAGACATAAAGTTTAATATTCATGAAACTTTTCTATAAAATTCCACTGAAACAGGTCTTTATGGACCAACATAGTGAGCAAACATACTTACCCAGTTTAAAGTCTTGGCATGATCGGTGACAGCAGATAGTCTCCAGGTTGCTGGGCCACCAGCCTTGTTAAGCACTGTTACGTCTATGTCTTGATGAAGCAGTAAAGCAGCGACCATCTTCGGATTGCAATTAACGACTGCGAGATGCAGAGCAGTTTCCCCGTCTGTATCTTCTCGCATGTTAACGAGCTTTCGAAGCTGTGGCGAACCCAGGATAAACTCTACGAACTCCGTCTGTTCCGCCTGTAAAGCTGTGTGCAGGCATGTCCAGCCATTTGCATCGCAATAGGGAGCATCTGGACAATGCTTAAGAAGCTCTAGAGCAACACCAACATGACCTCGGAATGCAGAAGAATTGAGGAGAGCCGTACCATCGTCTGTGGAAACTACATACCCTAAAGACGGATCATGTTCCAACAGTACTCTTAGCACGTCAGTCTTGTCCCAAAGCACAGCCAGGTGCATTGGAGTGTTGTTATCCTTGTCTTCTTCTCTGGCCAGCCCAGGACGTTTATCCGTAATCTTTTTAGCGATGTCTGTCAACCATGAAAACAGGAGTGATGACACTATTATACATTCTTCGTCAAAATATAAGACATAGTTAAACTTGGCACGATGTTTAATACCAATGTTTGACTCTCTTAATATCTCTCGTACTATAATAATTGTAGCAACAAAATCATAATTATGTGAAAGTACTTTTAAACGTAAACCAATAGTATTATGTTTGTTAGAGAAAAATTTCATTATACAAGATTAATTAGATATAAAAAAAATTAAAGTTTGAATCTTGGTTTGTGTGCGCTCTTATATAATATGATAGAGGGAGTATTATTTAAAGATTGGGTGGTAAACCACATGTTGCTGTCTTGTGCAATACTCCATCAATTACAAATTATAGATCATTTGAGTTTTTTTAAATACATAATTTGCATAATAAAATTTATATATGTATTGTGAATAAGGTTGTGACGGTGTTATATTCTTATTTGCCACAAGCTCCGCAGGTCTCACCTGAATTACCGTTTCTCACGGCAGCATGCAGAGCATTAAAGCCATCGACTCCCCCATGTGCAGAGTCGGTAATCTGCAGCAGTTTCTCGAAAACATCTGCATAATTCCTCATCACTGCCATGTACATTGGCGACTCCTCATATTTGTTCACAGCTTTCGACAAGGCAAGCTCTGCATTTTCCTGGAGTCACCAGTCGTGGCTGCTTCCAGGAGACAGACTGTCCATTGCAGATGCTCCTTCTGAGGAACTAGTCGAATCTTCGTCTACGTCTTCCACCTACAAATCATATATACCGCTGTCAACTGTTCATCCGATTGATAGATTCAGGGGCTATTTGGTTTGCAACCCAGAAAAAAATAATTGCCAAGCTACAGCCTCAGCTAGCACGAAGGGAAGCCAGGGAAAATGTGCCCACCGGGTCAAATAACCGGTGCTAAAGGTGCCCACCGGTAGAGAAAAATGTGCATCGCTGTGGGGATTCGAACGCGTCGCTGCGGGGATTCAAACTCAGAATCTCTTGGCTCACGCGTACCCACCTAACCATCTCACCTACGCAGCGTATGTGATAGGATAGAAGATGCGCTCCTTTTAAAGTAGCATGTGACACTCCCTTTAGCACCGGGTCGTATTACCAACCGGTGTTAAAGAGCCTTTAGCACCAACCAGTGCAAAGTCTCCTTTAGCACCGGATAGTTAAATGACACTTTAGCACCCCAACCGGTGCTAAAGAGTCCCCGAGGGCACCCCATCTTTACACCCGGTGCTAATGCAACATTAGTACCGGATCTTGAGTGCACCGAGGCATATAAGGGGGGTGGATGATGATTTCTCTGGTAGTGTGAGTAACATATTGCCAACACATTAGAGATAAAAAAATGCTTGAAATGCAACCTTCTTTCCCCTGATGGGAAGGTGTTCCCACTACTACTGCATAATTGGGCTTCAGGACCAGTAATTACTCATGATTCAATGGGCATAACGAGAAGCCATAACTGTGTATAAACCTGTTTCAAATGCTATGGCTGTTGCCAGGTATGCAAACCACATAAGCTTCTTGCTAGCATGGGCGGAGCCAGCAATATATTTAGTCTCGGGCTAATCAAGTTAATAGAAAGACTGATTTCTTGGTAGCTTTATCATTTTATTCATCTCCAAGACTAATATAACACTGTGATTTCTCCCCAGGATCCGTGCTGCCTGTGCTAGGTTGATCTCACCGACTCAGTCCAACGACCGAGTCGGGCCCCATGACCACGCCCTGATGGTGGACCCCTATCGCGCAGCGCTATAAAGAGAGAAGTGGGGGCCAGGAACACACACCATGAGGTTTACCGTGCCGCCCCAAAACCCACCACTACCAGAATCCTTCACATCCGCCCGCCTCCTCCGCCTCGGCCATGTTTGGACCCGGTGCTGATGGGGCTTCAGCATCGGGTCCAACGGCTAGGAGCGGGGGCGGCGCGGAGGTGTGTCAGGGCGGACACATTAGCACCGGGTCGTGGCAAGACCCGGTGCTAATGGTCACCCTTTAGCACCGGGTGCAGCCACGACCCGGTGCTAATGTGCCCGAGGCCTTTAGCACCGGGTCGTGGCTGCACCCGGTGCTAAAGGGTGAACATTAGCACCGGGTCTTGCCACGACCCGGTGCTAATGTGTTTGAATATAGGGGCTTCCTCCTCCCCCGCCCGAGCCAGCTGAACACTTAGGCGCTGTGTTCATGCTGCTCGGCCGTGGGAGGGGAGGTGCTGCCCAAATTTTTTTCAAAATTTGTGAAGAATCTACTCATCTAAGGAGCACTACAAGGTACACTCTTTCATTCTCTAATGTTTTATTTAGCTTGTAATCCTTCTATGATTTAGAAATAGAGGGATTTGTGAATCAAAGTAAAGCTAGCTAGAGAGAGCTTGTGTTCTTGGAGGAGAGAGAGGAGAGAGCTTGAGTTCATGGTGGAGAGAGTGTTCATGTTGTGTTTTAAATGGAGAGAGAAGGCAAGCTAGTTAGTATTTTGTTTTGTATGACTTGTGATGTGGTTTTAGAAATTACTAGAAAATCAATATAAAATGCTAGAAAATCTTATAAATTACTAGAAAATCTTATAAATTACTAGAAAATCTTATAAATTACTAGAAAATCAATATAAAATGCTAGAAAATCTTATAAATTAATAGAAAATCTTATAAATTACTAGAAAATCAATATAAAATGCTAGAAAATCTTATAAATTAATAGAAAATCTTATAAATCTTATAAATCTTATAAGGCTTATAGTAATGTTATATTTAATGAATATAGTAATGTAGTTTTAGAAATTTATTTATATAATGGAATATATATTATAATTTGTATTTATTTATATATTAAATTTTTTTATCTTTAAATTGTATTGTATATTTGTTATTGGTTAATAGTGCAGATGAATAGACAATGGATGTACGGGGACCCCCACGCTCAGGCGTTCCGTGATGGCCTTAGGACATTTCTCGATGCCGCCGAGGCTAACAGGACGCCGTCCGGTTTCATGTTCTGCCCATGCACCCATTGTAAAAATATACAATCGTACAAACAAAGAGGTTGTCTTCAAGTGCATTTGATGAGGCGCGGTTTCATGAGGAATTATTCTGTTTGGACGAAGCACGGTGAAAGAGGAATTCTAATGGATGAAGATGAAGAAGACGAGGCCGATGACGACATTCCGTTATTGGCTCAATACTACGGTTCCTTTGCATATGCTGCAATGGGTGATGCCGATGAGGAAGATGTTGCTCGGGAAGGCGATGCTCAGGAAGATGTTGCTCAGGAAAATGAACCTACTGATGGGCTTGGGCAAATGTTGCGTGATACCGAGAAAGACTGCGGCAATGATAAGGAACTGAAAAAGATACAGCGCATGTTGCAGGACCACAAGACTGACCTGTACCCAGATTGCAAAGAGGGGCTAAAGAAGTTGGGTAGCACACTTGAACTTCTGCAGTGGAAGGCAACAAATGGTGTTACTGATAAGGGTTTCGAGGAGCTACTGAAACTCGTAAAGAAGATTCTTCCAGAGGGTAACACATTGCCATCAACGACGTATCAAGCAAAATGTGTTGTTTGCCCTCTCGGTTTGGAGGTGCAGAAGATACATGCGTGTCCTAATGACTGTATCCTCTATCGCGGACAGTACAAACACTTGGATCGTTGTCCGGTTTGCACCTACGCGCGATACAAGATCAGGCGGGACGACCCTGGTGATGTTGGGGGAGAGCGTTCTAAGAAAAAAATCCCTGCGAAGGTGATGTGGTATTTCCCTCTGATACCCCGTCTGAAGCGTTTGTTCAGGAACAAAGACCATGCCAAACTGATGCGCTGGCACAAAGAAGAACGTAAGCAGGATGGCATGTTGAGACACCCCGCCGATGGATCCCAGTGGAGGAACATCGACAGAGCATTCCCAGAGTTTGATGCTGATGCGAGGAATGTTAGGCTTGGTTTAAGTACCGATGGCATGAACCCTTTCGGTGAAATGAGCAGTAGTCATAGCACTTGGCCCGTGACTGTTTGTATCTACAACCTACCCCCCTGGCTCTGCATGAAGCGGAAGTTCATTATGATGCCAGTGCTCATCGAAGGCCCAAAGCAACCTGGCAACGACATTGATGTGTACCTAAGACCATTGGTTGACGAACTTTTGCAGCTGTGGAAGAATGAAGGTGTTAGCGTGTGGGATGAGGACAAGCAGGAGCAGTTTGACCTTCGAGCACTGCTTTTCATAAGCATCAACGACTGGCTTGCACTAAATAACCTATCAGGACAATCAAACAAAGGATATAAAGCATGCACTCACTGTTTAGAGGAAACCGAAAGCATGTATTTGAAACATTGTCGTAAGTTGTGTACATGGGTCACCGTCGATTCCTTCCGGCGAAGCATGAGCTACGAAAGAAATGTGCGCATTTTGGCGGGAATGCTGACCGCCGTACAAAGCCGAGACACCGGAGTGGAGAAGAGCTATTTGATATGGTGAAGGACCTACACGTGGTGTTTGGCAAGGGAGACGGAAGCCAGGCTGCTCCGACGGGCGAGGATGGTCGTGCCGCGATGTGGAAGAAGAAGTCTATCTTTTGGGAGCTACCTTATTGGCAACGTTTAGAGGTCCGTAACGCGATTGATGTGATGCATCTGACGAAGAATCTTTGCGTGAACTTGATAAGCTTCCTGGGTACTTATGGGAAGCCAAAAGATACACTGGAAGCACGTCAGGATCTGAAACGATTGAAGCAACGGACTGATCTACATCCAGAAAAGAGAGACAAAGGACGCCAGTACTTGCGTCCTGCCAGCTTCACTCTCAGCAAAGAAGAGAAGGCAAGCATGTTTGAATGCTTGAACAGTATCAAGGTTCCGTCTGGCTACTCCTCCAATATTAAGGGAATAATAAATATGAAAGAGAAGAAGTTCACAAACCTGAAGTCTCACGACTGCCATGTGTTGATGACACAGCTGCTTCCCGTCATACTCAGGGGTGTGCTACCAGTTAACGTGCGGAAAGCCATTGTGAAGCTATGTGCATTCCTCAATGCAATTTCTCAGAAGGTGATCAATCCAGACCACTTAGATCAGCTACAGAACGACGTGGTGCAATGTCTTGTCAGCTTTGAGATGATATTTCCACCATCCTTCTTCAATATCATGACACATCTATTGGTTCACCTCGTCAAAGAGATTCGTATATTGGGCCCAGTATTTCTACACAACATGTTCCCATTTGAGAGGTTCTTCGCTGTCCTAAAGAAGTATGTCCGTAATCGTTCTCGTCCAGAAGGATGCATTGCTAAGGGATACGAAACGGAGGAGGTCATTGAATTCTGTGTTGACTTTGTCGACGATCTTATGCCGATTGGTGTGCCCGAATCCCATCACGAGGGGAGACTTGGTGGAAAGGGCACACTAGGGAGAAGATCGATGGTGATCAAGGACGTTGAGACATTTCGTAAAGCGCACCTCATAGTTTTGCAACAATCAACCTTAGTTGCTCCGTACATCGAGGAGCACATGCAGATTCTCAGGGACGAAAACTCAACAAAGTCTGCGGCCTTCATTCAGCGTCTGCACAATAGTACTTTCGCCGATTGGTTGCGAAGACGTCTTATGGGTGTCGAGGGCATTGATGCGCAGCTAGCTTTTGTAGCTAGAGGTCCATCGAGCACGATCTTGACATTCCAAGGATACGACATCAATGGGTATACATTTTACACAAGAGCCCAGGACAAGAAAAGCACCAACCAAAACAGTGGTGTCCGGATCGACGCGACAGACACCAATGGCAATACAAACTCATACTATGGAATCATAGAGGAGATATGGGAACTAGAGTACGGACCTTTGAAGATCCCACTGTTCAAGTGCCAATGGGTGAAGCTGACTGGAGGAGGTGTTAAAGTTGAAGCGGACTATGGAATGACGTTAGTGGACCTAAGCAAGATTGGCTTTCTAGACGAACCGTTCGTCCTGGCCAAAGCTGTCACACAAGTTTTTTATGTGAAGGACATGGCTAGCAGACCGAAGAAAGGGGCGGATAAGAAAGGTGGGGGTAAGCAATTGGACCCATCACAAGACGAGCCAAAGCGTCATATAGTTCTTCCTGGAAAGAGAAAAATCGTAAGAGTTGAGGACAAGACGGATGAAGATTATGATATGCTCGATGGCCGGCCTCCATTCTCAGTGGCTGATGACCCAAGCATCCTGTTAGCGGCGGAGGAGACACCGTATCTACGGCGTGATCACAATCAAGGAACATTTGTAAAGAGGAAGTTTATTAGTGTCCGAGTAAACGATGATGCCATGTAATTTCTATTGATTTATAGGATTGTTTTTATTAATTCTAGCATTTTATATTGATTTTCTAGTAATTTATAAGATTTTCTAGTAATTTATAAGATTTTCTAGTAATTTATAAGATTTTCTATTAATTTATAAGATTTTCTAGCATTTTATATTGATTTTCTAGTAATTTATAAGATTTTCTAGTAATTTATAAGATTTTCTAGCATTTTATATTGATTTTCTAGCATTTTATATTGATTTTCTATTAATTTATAAGAGTTTCTAATAATTTATAAGATTTCTAAGGGCCTTTAGCACCGGGTCGTGGCTGCACCCGGTGCTAAAGGCCACGACCGCGGCTGGCCACGTCACCGGGCGCACACGAGCCACGTCACTGGCCCGGTCGTGGCCTTTAGCACCGGGTCGTGGCTGCACCCGGTGCTAAAGGCCACGACCGGGCCGCGGGGGCCGTGCGGCGGCCTGCCACGTCACCGGGCGCACGCGAGCCACGTCACTGGCCCGGTCGTGGCCTTTAGCACCGGGTCGTGGCTGCACCCGGTGCTAAAGGCCACGCTGCGGCGGGGCCAAAGACCGGCCTGGCCACGGAGGCCGTGCGAGAGCTGGCCACGTCACCGGGCCACGTCATTGGATGAACAAGAACAATTTTTCATTTTAATCTCTGTATAAAAGTTGTAACTAGTCGTTCTCCCTCGTACAAACTTCAAAAAAGATCATTTTTCTTCCTAAAAATTCCTAAAATCATACTCTATCAAGTTATGAAACTTATTAATGTTATTATTTTGAAAAATCTTCTCGTGTTTGAACAATCCAAATTTTGAATTAAAAATGACAACTACAACCAAGGTTTTTTTCAGACTAGGTGATGTCAAATGAAAAAGTGATGAATACCAAAGTTTCATATTTCATCATGATCTACAATCTTTATTTAGGTCATTTTGTCATTTTCAAAATGGGTAATAACTTGTAGTAGAAATTTGACAAGTCTCTAACAAAGTTTTGGAAACTATGCGAGTGAATCTAGGATTAATGAACAATGTATACTACCACTTTCTCAAATGCAAAAATGACTTAAATAAAGATTGTAGATCTTGATGAGATATGAAATTTTGGTATTCATGACTTTTTCATCTGAGACCGTTTAATGTTCCAAAATCTTTCATTTAGTTATCAATTTTTGTAATTTATAAGATTTTCTAGTAATTTATAAGATTTTCTAGTAATTTATAAGATTTTCTAGTAAGTTATAAGATTTTCTAGTAATTTATAAGATTTTCTATTAATTTATAAGATTTTCTATTAATTTATAAGATTTTCTATTAATTTACAGGATTTTCTAGTAATTTACAAGATTTTCTATTAATTTATAAGATTTTCTAGTAATTTATAAGATTTTCTAGCATTTTATATTGATTTTCTAGTAATTTATAAGATTTTCTTATTTAATATATATTTTTAACATGTATTAATAACTGAATTAAAACAAGTATTAATAACTATACATTAAAAACTAGATTTATAAGATTCCCAAATAGTAGCCCCCGGTGCTAAAGGCCCGTTTGGAAACTGGGCGCCAAACGAAAAGTTGGGGCCTTTAGCACCGGGTTGATCTAAAATCCGGTGCTAAAGGCCCCCAATTTTCGTTTGGCGCCAGTTACGGGGCCTTTAGCACCGGGTGTAGAAGACCCGGTGCGAAAGGGGGGCCTTTAGCACCGGGTCGTGGCTGCACCCGGTGCTAAAGGCCTTCGTCTGGCGCACAGTTACGGCCTTTAGCACCGGGTGTAGAAGACCCGGTGCTAAAGGGCCTTTCGCATCGGGTGGTGGGAAGACCCGGTGCTAAAGGGGGGGAATTTAGCACCGGGTCTTCCCACCACCCGGTGCGAAAGACCCTTTGGCACCGGGTCGTGGCTGCACCCGGTGCGAAAGGCCCCGGTCCTATATAGGCCGGGCACTTCTGTCCCCTCCCTCACTTCGCCCTCACTCGTCACAGATCGAAACCGCCGCCGGTGCCCCCTCGTCTCCTCAGCCGCCGCCGCCCGTCGCCGTCGCCCGTCGCCGCCGCCGCCCGTGGTCCCCGCGCCCACGCCGCCGCCACCTGTCGTCCCCGCGCCCACGCCGCGCCGCCGCCCGTCGTCCCCGCCGCCGTCGTCGTCCCCGCCGCCGCCGTCGTCCCCGCGCGCGCCTGTCGTCCCCGCCGCCATCGTCGTCCCCGCGCTCACGCCGCCGCCACCCGTGGTCCCCGCGCCCGTCGTCCCCGCGCCTGCGCCCCTCATCCCCGCGCCGCACGTCGTCCCCGCACCGCTCCTCGTCCCCTCGCCGCCGTCGCCCGCCGCGCGCGTCACTGCACGGTGAGCCTCTGTGAAATGTTTGTGAGCCGGCCTTCGTGCCGTGCACGTGTTTGTGTGTGCAGGTACCCATTGCATGGCCGAACACGTTCGGCCATGCACATTTGCTTAGCGAACGTGTTCGGCCATGCGCATTTGGTTAGCGACGAACACGTTCGCTAAGCAAATGCGCATGGCCGAACACGTTCGCTAAGCACATACATTGAAAATATTAGAAATTACATTGAAATGTTATATTGAAAATGTATATTGGAAATGTTATATGTTTGAAATGTATATTGGAAAATGCTTCATTTAAATGTATTGGAGATATTTACATTGAAATGTATATTGGAAATGTTATATGTTTGAAATGTATATGGGAAAATGCTTCATTTAAATGTATTGGAGATATTTACATTGAAATGTATATTGGAAATGTTATATGTTTGAAATGTATATGGGAAAATGCTTCATTTAAATGTATTGGAGATATTTACATTGAAATGTATATTGGAAATGTTATATGTTTGAAATGTATATTGGAAAATGCTTCATTTAAATGTATTGGAGATATTTACATTGAAATGTATATTGGAAATGTTATATGTTTGAAATGTATATTGGAAAATGCTTCATTTAAATGTATTGGAGATATTTACATTGAAATGTATATTGGAAATGTTATATGTTTGAAATGTATATTGGAAAATGCTTCATTTAAATGTATTGGAGATATTTACATTGAAATGTATATTGGAAATGTTATATGTTTGAAATGTATATTGGAAAATGCTTCATTTAAATGTATATTGGAAATTCTATGTATATTAGAAATATATGTGCTTCATTTAAATGTATATTGGAAATGTTATATGTTTGTATAATGTATACTATCGAAAATGTTTATTATCGGAAATTCTATGGCGTACCCGAACCCATCGCGCACCCGAACCCCTTAGCGAATCCGTTTTTCGCGCACCGACCCCCTTAGCGAACCCTTAGCGAATCAATTCACACCGCGCACCCGAACCCCTTGGCGAATCCGTTTTTCACGCACCGACCCCCTTAGCGAAAATGTTAGAAATATTGGGAATATGTATGCTTTGTATATATTTCTTATCAATTATTTTTAATTCTATAGATGACGGACAACAACAACAACGTCCCACCCATGCAAGAGGACAACAACACCCCTGTCCCACCCATGCAAGAGGACAACAACACCCCTGTCCCACCCAAGCAAGAGGACAACAACACCACTGTCCCACCCATGCAAGAGGACAACGACACGTTCTTTGCGAATCAACTTTTCAATATTGTAACCCAACCAATGTCCATGGATGATGTGTTGAGCATCATTGGAAGGGACGACAATGTCCAGGGCGACAATGTTGCAAGGGCCGAAGATGTTGAAGGGGCCGCAAATGTTCAGGGCGACAATGTTGCAAGGGCCGAAACTATTGAAGGAGCCGGTAGCGCGCCCTCGTCTAGTCAGGTGTGTATATAGATAACATAAATTTGTACTGTACATGTCAATTATGTATACCATCTCTATATCATCTCGTATATATGTAATTTGTGTAGGCCGCCTCTACTAAGAAATCAAAACGATCGACCACGAAGAAGCTGAAGGATGTCAAGTTACACATCACCCGAGTGGAGGATGATGGGGAGCCAGTTGAGCCCCCAAAAGTGGCCAAGAAATTTGTATCTCAGTGCGGGGTAATTGTACGGGACAATGTGCCCATTAGTATCAGAAAATGGAAGTCCACGGACCCCACTGAGGAGTACGTGCTCCCCGATACAAAGAAGGAGATGCTATGGAGGGAATTAAAGGCAATATTCGACTGGCCTAGCACTCATGAAGCAGAACTGATGGATTGGACAATGAAGAAGATGGCAGTTCTGTTTCAGGATTTCAAGAAGAAGTTGTACTCGCAATTTCTCAAAACCGGAGAGGCCCCGGATCCTGAGAAGTACAAGAAGATCACCAATGACGAGTGGGAAGCATTCATTGAGTACAAAACCTCCGAAGAGGGTGCAACGGCTAGCGCTAGAAACGCTGGAAACGCCGCAAATAAGAAGTACTCTCATAAGATGGGTTCGGGAGGTTACAAGGCAAGCATCGCTAAATGGGAGAAGATGGAAGAAGATCTATATGCTAGAGGCATCACTCCAGCGACACATGACTGGCCCACAAGGACCAAGCATTGGTACTATGGTCATGGAGGCACCCTAAGCCCAATCGACGGCTCCTTAGTTTTTCCCGAGGACTTGCGAGAACTAGCTCATCGTCTCCTCGATATCCTCAGGGCATCTGATAGGGGAGAATTTGTTGCCGATAGAGACAGAGATGAGCTAACCTATGCCTTAGGGAACAAGGAGCATCCTGGACGGACGCACGGCGTAGGCACAAGCATCTCATGGAAGAAAGGTTTCCAAGAGCACGCCGCCACCTATAGGAGCCGTTCGAGGAAGAAGGCCGAATATGAGCAGAGGGTGAGGGACCTAGAGCAAACAGTTGCCGCCCAGGGCTCAAAGCTCCAAGAAATGGAGTCAGAGATGGAGCGACGGATGAAGGTAGCATGGCTGCAGATACAACAAGCCACAGGCGGGACCGGTTCCACAGAGCCTGCACCTCTCCAACAAGCCACAGGCGGGACCGGTTCCACAGAGCATGCACCTCTCCAAGATGCGGCCCTTATTAGCCCTCCACAGCAATATCAAAGCAGTCACGCTTCCACACAGGCCGCCGAAGCGGTCCGTTACACCGTGGATGAAATAACTCAACGGACCGCGTGCGAGCTTGTCGTCAGGCAGAAGAACTTAGCTGTGGTGGTATGTATGCGACCTTAGTTCATACTGCATACATTTCACCATAAATACCATTCATTTACTAACTTTCTTTGTGACTACTAACTTATCAGGTCGCATACGGTATGACCAAACGTGTGGAAGAAGGGCAAAAATGGCACTGCAATGACATTCCACATGGTTACGTACCTGTTGAGGTGGAGCAAGTCGTCACCAGCTGGTAAGACTTGGAACTTGACATCCCCGGAGGTGACGGAGAAACAAAACTCGGTCAGTGTTCTCACTGCATCATTCTATGGAGCAAGGCAGACGTCGTCATACCCGGTACACCTGCGGCTACCAACAAGCCCCCGTCACCTCCAAGAGATCCACAGGATCATGACGATTCTCCGGGAGCTCCTGATGCAAGCCCGTCTCCTCCGCCAAAGAGGTCTCCGTCTCCTCCACCGAAGAGGTCTCCGTCTCCTCCGCCGAAGAGGTCTCCGCCCCCTCCGCCAAAGAGGGGACGCCGCACTAAAGCCTCTGCCCCCACTCCACCAGCGAAGAAGGCGCGGAAAACCAAAGAGAAGCCCGCACCAGAGAAAAGAGCGGGTGAGAAGACTCTAGAGGAGATCGAAGCCTCGGTCAAAGCAGACACAAAGAGGCAAATGGCCGAGTGGAGGAAAAAACCTGAGCCGGAGCCGAAGCTTGATCCCACCGTCGTCAAGTCATTCCTCGGTAATTTGGGCAAGGGTCAACACAAGGAAGTAATAGTAACAGACTATGACCACTCATTACTGAAATCTCGCCGGAAGCGGAAGGCTGCAGATAAGGAGGCGGGCCCATCCAAAAAGGTTCCTCAGCTCGGCCAGGAACCTCAGCGGCCCTTGGGTCCATTGCCATCTCTGGACGAGCTTAACGTGCAACGAGTAATGGCCGAGACTGGACTAACCAGAGCGCAAGTCCTGGGGGAAGAAGAGGTGGCTGTAAACACAACGCTGAGGTGGCCGTTTAATCTTGGCGAGCCTATGGTCCCTCCTGAAATGGAGAGGAAGCTACAGACGAAGATTCGCCGATTCCATGAGTGGTACTTGGAAGAATCAAGAAGGAATAAACGGCGCATGATCAAAGTAGGCGTGAAGGACCATGATTTCTACAATGGTGACGAGGATTGGGTGTGGCTGAGGTTTAAGGATATATATGAGCTGTACCACCGCGACGCCATGGACGTGGATTTGATCACCTGTTGGACACTGTAAGTACTTTGTTGTTGCTTATAATTCACAGTTTGAAAACAATAATTCCAATCTATGCTGACGCGGGCTTTATTTATTGCTTAACATATGCAGAATGGAGATTCAAAAATGTCGCAGATCCGGGATATATGACGTTGGTTTCGTGGATCCTCGAAGGATAAGTGAAGAAATGATATTGATGAATCCTGAGGAAACATATGGAAACCTATACAAATATATTAAGAAACAAAATTACTGCGACTCCATACTAATCCCGTACAACATCGAGTGAGTACATACACAGGCTTCTTCTTCTTATACTGTCTGTGTACTAATTCATTTCTGATTATAATATATACATGCGCACAGATTCCACTGGTTCCTAATAATATTGTGTCCTGACCGGGGTGTCGTGAACGTCTTTGATTCGTTGCACACTCCAAAAGAAAAACTACAGAACATCATGGACATGATGACAAGGTGATGTATATTTTCCCCTACTTAATTCACCCCTTACACTCGCAATGACTTAACTCAATTTTTTTGTTCACAGGGCCTGGATTCAATTTCGTCAAGAACACCCGGGAATTCAACATGAAACACTAAAATGGAACATTGGCTTTCCGGTAAGCAAGTAATTTGTACATGTAGGCCTCGGCTAATATATTATATGAATTTTACTTAATTTCTTTTGGTCGACAGTGTGCCAAACAGGGGCCGGGAAATAATTTATGTGCATACTATGTTTGCGATTTCATGTGGAATTGGGGACATAAAAAGCTTACACAACACGATATTATGGTACGTAATAATAAACAACATTTCCATTATTATTAAGTGCACAATTATTGTCTCCAACTCGGCGGATTAAATATCTTTCAATTATTTGTAAATTATAGATGTTCAGCCTGAAGGAAGAGTCCCTGGAGCTAGAAAGAATTGACGCAATTGCAGAACAGCTCGTCGGATGGATCTGGGACGAGGTCGTCAATCCCCGAGGAGAATACTTCTCGCCAGTACTGGAGGACGTGCCGGACAGTCCAACAAGATAGTCGTCAATCTTAATTAAGTAGAAAATACAGTTTAAATATATATAACTCGAGTTGAGATGCATGAATATCTACTTTTGTAATATATGTCTTCTATTTTGATGAAATGTCAGCTAGTATGAATATAGAGTCGGCCGAATACGCATTAGAATACACGTATTAGAATATATACGTATATAGACGTGCACGCATGGCTACTGAAAAAAGCAAAAAAAAAAGAAATCCGGGGTCTTTAGCACCGGTTTCAGGCAGCAACCGGTGCTAAAGGCAGGCCCTTTAGCACCGGGTGCAACCACGACCCGGTGCTAAAGGCCTTGCTAACGGCGCTGCGGGGCAGGCCCTTTAGCACCGGGTCGTGGCTGCACCCGGTGCTAAAGGGGCCCTTTAGCACCGGTTATTCGACCCGGTGCTAAAGGGGTACCCCTTTAGCCTCGGATTAGTTGCACCGGGTGGGAAACCCGGTGCTAAAGGCATTTCCCACCCGGTGCAGATGTCGATCCTTCTGGTAGTGCACCAAAGGAACCCTAGCACCGATCTGCTAAGGCGCTGAAGCGACAGAGAGCTCCGCCACGCCAGCATTGTCACCATCACTGGCTCACGACTTCTACACCAACGCCTTCTTTTGACACCCAAAATTGACAGGGCTGTGCAAACCGGTTTGACTGCTGTGCATAAACTGGTCAGACCGGTTTGAATTACATTGTTAAAATGTAGATTTGACTTCACCATTGCGTAGCTCTCGTCGATACGATCAAGATGCATATGTGGAATGCCTAATTTGGACTCCAGATGAGAGTTATGACTTTGGCAAGATCTGCACTCGGGAAAAGAGGTCAGACCGGTTTGCAATCCAGTTAGACCGCTTTTTAAGCTATAATTCGAGTAGGTTTAGGATTTCGAGTTTTGTCCCATATTGTAACCGACTCACGAGGGGTAAGACTTCCCCGGTCTATAAATATAAAGGCTAAAAGGCCGATCGAGAATCATCCAATCGATCAAAAACATTTATCTATTTATTGTTTTGTATTACTTTTTATCTCCAAACCCTAGCTCTTCCAATCCCCGTATCTGCTGTTCTTCTCTCGTCTCGATGACGTTTGAGGACGTTCTAGGTGGCATGCCGACCCTAGAACAACCCTAGACTCTCAAGCTCCGACGGGGTCCCTCCCGAGCTCGAGATTTTAGGTTTTTACCGTCACCCTGCCAAAAGAGGTCTGACCGGTTTTGCTCAAGGCAGCGGCGAGTTTGTTGGCGCAATTCCGTGTCAACACCTTCATCGCTGCGCACGACAACAGACCATGACATCCTTCTCCAATCCCGACGGTATGGGGCTCCATCCCTCTTTCTCTCTGTTCATGTTCTTAAACACCAGATCTCCAAGTTGTTGTTCATGTTCACCATGTTTTACACGTGGATCTACTCCTAGTCGATCTAATGAAACTAACAATGGTATCAGTCACCTAATCTAGCGATTAGTTCCAAATCAGGGAAGAAAAGAAGAAGAAATCAATCCGAAGAAAGAAAAGACCATCGATCCATCGGATCAGAAGTTATCCCCATTGCCGACCATCACCACCATCTCGCGAGAGTGAAAAACCCAAACCCTAAAACTCTCAGATCCGGACGGCGGAGGGGCTACTTGTGCTCCCCATCACCAACGGCCACCACTGACTCGCGGGAAGAATGGAGCCATTGCGGGACCCCTCGACGGCGGCGCGTTCACCCTAGGGCGAGCGTACTCGCCGGCGAGAGGACCAACAGCGGCGCCGTCGACCATCTATCTCGGCCGCCTAGGGCGGCCACCGTTTCTTGGCCATGTAGCTAAGGGAGAGAAGAGAGGAGTGGGTGAAGGGAGAAGGCCGGCCATGGCTGCATGCATAGCTGGGCGTCGCGGCGGCGATTGTGCCACCGCCGACGCCACGAGCTGAGTGAGACAGAGGAGGGAAAAGAGAAGGCGCGCGCACTAGGCGGCGCGACGACCAAGCGCCGGCCATGGCACACCGGTATCCTCCGAGCGCGACGGCGTAGGTGCCGCCGGCGGCGCCATCGACTCTGGGCGAGAGAAGGGAGAAAATCGATTAGGGTTAGGGTTGCGTCTCCCCGTCAGAGTTGACGGCAGCAAGGAGTGATGGGTTCAGGGCCAGGACGTCCTTGCTTACCCTCGTGGCCATGGATGGAGGCGATGTGAAGGCATGTGATCCCCTGCGGAGTGGCTCAAAGCAACATGCCTGAGTCATCCATGGCCAGGCTCTGCAGTTTAGATTGGCAGTCAAATCATCTGCTGCAGACTGCAGCGAACTCTGGCCTCACCGGAAACGAACGAATTGCTTTTTACGGTGTCATGGCCTCACAGGAATCCGGCCAGAAGCGCCGCCGGTGCCAGAAGCTCCTACCATCGGATCACATCGTGGACACATGCATTAAAACAGATGCAAAATTATGGTGCGAGCCTAGCTATTTTTACTACTTCTGATCAAAACGGAGTAAAAACATGCCACAGAGAGGTCACCGGACCTCCAGCCGTGCTGCCGCCGGGCGCCTTGAATAATATTTCTAGGCTAACAACGATATCCTAATTCTCCGTTCTATTTATACACCGGTAGGTCCCGGCCTTTTCGGTTCTCATCTCATCCTTTTCGATCCCGTCGAGGAACCAGCATGGGTCACGCTGCCGTTGTGTCTCCATGCAATTCGACGTATTCATAGATGCTAAATTAATTTGTTTTCTCGTACGTTGTTCATTCTTCATTCTGATGAATCTATAGGAATTCTGTATTCCTATCTGCAGAGATTTGGATCAATCTTGTTGGCGAGGTCGTTATTGTGAGACAACTGCTAGTTATAGGAGATGCATGCTCGGCACTTCGCGTGTCATCAGGATGCCTAATCTACCACTTGCAGATCGCAGCTCCTAACACGTGCAGCGACCACGACCAGTAGGGCTGTAGCTACCTGTGTACTGAATATTATAATTCAGTACATAAGCCACTATCCCACGAGATCAAGTCCACACGAGACCCCCGTGGTTAGGCTCGGGGGCTGAATATTATTTAATTTCCAGGGACCAGAATATTATATAGATATATTATATATATCATAAACTAAAGGTACTATTTTGTATTCTTTTTTTTAAGGGGGTCTTTGTAAGATCTGGGTTGTAACCACCAACATTTTTATGTGTTTTTTAGATAATGGATTGTGAAAAAACAATCGCCTTGACCCAAAAGGCTACGGCCACAAATACAGTCTAGCATCACATCCGTCTGCTCACACAAAGTTTACCAACGCATAACCTCCATGAAACGATGAAAGAGTTATGAAGCAATTCTATTGCTAAATCTCCATCCATGGTGTGCGAAGAAACGCATTGCCAACTCCTCCAAGGTTTGACACGCCGCCTTTATTGCATCTCTATCTTGTTCACGCCGTTGAAGCTGTGCCTAGAACCGGAACCAGTAGGTCCCTCTGAAGAGTACCCGCAAGTAAGTTTTCATTGGAGATTTATCAAAAAACATATCATTTCTACTGAGCCAAATAGCCCAACATAAAGCCGAGGCACCGACTAACGGTTTGTTTCTTAAATCTACTCCCATCCCCACCAGCCAGTTATTAAACATATTGTTAATACTACTAGGCGGTCGAATATGAAAACCTATCTGCACAGCCCTCCAGAGAAAGCGAGCCATATGACACTCAAAAAAGAGATGCCGAATATTCTCATTACTATTCTCATTACTGGAACAGAAAGCGCACAGCTTGCTTCCGTTCTAGTTCCTTCTAGCGAGACTATCTTTCGTCAGGATAACCCCCTTTTTTAAATACCACAAAAAAACTTTGATTTTTAAAGGTAGTTTCAGCCTCCAAATTTGCTTATGTCTCTGGGCATTGTCATTATTGATAATCGCCATATACATGGACTTAACAGTAAATAAACCTGATTGAGTTAAGTTCCATCTAAAACTATCAGAGTTGTCATTTAACTGAATATGACTGATGCGATTAACCAGATCATGCCACTTAATTAAATCTTGTCCTACTAATGCTCTCCTAAAAGACACATTCAGAGGAATACTAGACACCACCGTGGCTACAGTATCATGTTTTTTCCTGACAATATTATATAGGGATGGATATTGTTGCCTGAAAGTAAAATTTTCCAGCCATTTGTCTTCCCAAAACCTGATCTGTTTACCGTCATTTAAATGGAAAGAACCAAAACTGGTAAATGTTTGTTTTACCTTCATTAATCCTGACAAAAAATGAGAGTCCCCTGGTTTGTGCTCAATTTGTGTTAGAGTTTTTGATCTTAGATACTTCTTCCTTAGGATTTGTTGCCAAAGACCATCCTCATTTATAAGCTTAAACAACCATAATTTACTCAACAAACACTAATTTTGTAAATCTAGATTTTTAATGCCCAACCCACGAGTTTCTTTTGGTTGGCATAATATGTTTAGGGCTGGACAAAATGCTCGAAGCTCGTTAGCTCGTTCGGATCGCAGCCGGCTCGGCTCGACTCGGCTCGGCTCGGTGCATATTCCTAATGAGTCGAGCAAGAGTTTTTGCTCGTTAGTATAACGAGCGAGTTCGAGCCGGCTCGCGAGCTGCTCGCGAGCCAAACAAGCTAGAAGGTTTAATAGATTAATGAGTAAATTATTAATTAATAATAATATATGTATGCTATATGCGTAGTTATAGATGATGCGACGGTTATATTCTATTATTATAGTATGAAACAGTAGATTTTAGAGATATTAAGACCATATAAATATTATATTTTTTATATTAGATATATTATTGTGATAATTTTAAATTTAACTCTAGCTCGCGAGCTTAACGAGCCAGCTCGCGAGCTTAATGAGCCGAGCCGAGCCAAGATTTTTGCTCGTTTCCTTAACGAGCCGAGCCGAACTGGCTCGTTTGACTAACGAGCTCGAACGAGCCGAGCCAAAACGAGACGAGCTGGCTCGACATCCACCCCTAAATATGTTCCATCTGGCAAGCCTATATTTCCTTTTATGTTCGTCGGACTGCCAAAAGAACCTTGATCTAAAGTAATCCGGTCTTTCCAAAACCCCTTTAGGAACTTCGAAGAAAGATAGCATAAACACTGCAAGGCTGGATAGCACTGAATTGATCAACACCAATCTACCACCTACAGACATATGTTTACATTTCCAGCTACTGAGTTTCTTCTCAAATTTCTCCTCAATTACCTTCCAATCCGAATTACTCAATTTCCTATAATGCATCGGTATCCCTAGATATCGAAAGGGGTAGGACCCGGATTTACACCCAAAAAGCTCTGTATAATGTTCCTCACTTTCTTTAGCTTGCCCGAAACAATAAATCTCGCTCTTGTGATAATTTATCTTGAGCCCAGATAATTGCTCGAACGCGCAAAGTATCAGTTTCATATGCGTGGCCTTAGCTATGTCATGATCCATAAAGAGAATTGTGTCATCTGCATATTGTAAGATAGAGAGACCTCCATCAACTAGGTGCGGCACAACCCCTGCGATCTGCTCATCTTCCTTTGCTCTATTAATTATAATTGCGAGCATATCAGCTACTATATTAAATAGAATCGGTGATAATGGATCGCCCTGTCTTAGACCCTTCCAGGTTTGGAAATTCTGTCCTACCTGATAGTTTATTTTAATGCCCACATGACCTTTTTAAATAAATTCTTCAATCCACTTACACCATGTTTGGAAAAATCCCTTCATTCTCAGAGTTTGTTGGACAAAAGACCATTTGACTTTGTCATAAGCCTTTTCAAAGTCTATTTTAAAAATCACTGCACTCTGATTTTTCTTATGGAGTTCTTGAATTGTCTCATGTAACACCACCACACCTTCCATAATGTTCCTACCCGGCAAGAAGGCCGTCTGTGTGGGGCTTATGACTTTTTGAGCTACTTGAGAGATTCTATTTGTCGCCACCTTTGTGAAAATTTTAAAGCTTACATTAAGTAAGCTTATTGGTCTATACTGTTGGATCTTGGTGAAGTCCTTACATTTTGGTAATAATATTATTGTACCAAAATTCAAGCTATAAAGAGGCAACGTTCGATTATGGAATTCCTGAAACAATAGCATCAAATCTGACTTTATAAATTCCCATGAAGCTTGGTAGAATTCAATTGGAAAACCATCCGGACCAGGTGCCTTGTTATGTTCCATTTGGAGAACTGCTTCTTTTACTTCCGGTTCAGTAAACATAGCCACAAGAACTTCTGATGCGGGGAGCTTGACCCGATCTTCTCGTGTAAGATCATGGGGGATAACTTGACCCGTGCAACCTGATGAACCGATGGCACCAACAGCTGCTCGAACAACCACATGTGACAAATGATTTCGCCCAACCACACGATTTGATCGATGCCTTACCGGAACCACGCAAAGGCAGAGGCGATGCTCTTGCAAATCACAAGTAAACATAAGAACAAATGGTAGAGAAAACTCCCAATCCTCAAGGGGGCAACAATGGCACAACCCTAAGGACAAGGGCACTTGGCTTCTCTATTTTCTGATTTCAATTCATGGTTAGGGTTTCCACTAGGAGTATCAAGGTTATTTATACTAGGAACAACCCTTCTAGTTGGGCCGAGGCCTCCCACAAAGGCCCAATACGAAATAACAAGCTTCTGGAGCAAAATACGACACATCCAGTTCGGACCAGGACGAACTGAACACAACCAGTTCGGACCAGTCTGAACTGATCACTCAGAACAGGCATAGCTTTTGCTACAAAACTCCAAATCATGATCCGTCAGTTGCGTTGGAAAGTAGACTTCAGGACGCTTCCAATGGTGTATGATACTCATGGTGAATTGTCGTGGATTGATACAGAATTAACCATGAATTTTGAAGTCCAAATCTGGAACAGCAACACACCCTCTTCTAGTTGCTTTTCTTTGTGCGTTGAGGGGCCAACTCATACCTTGCATATTCTTTAGACCTGAGAACAAGTAACATGCCACTATTAGGTAGTAAATAATTCTTAGGGGTTGCATGTTCATAGTCAGCAAGGAATGATTTCACCTCATGTTGAAGTTGTTGCGCTCTTGCTCGAGTCAATGGCTGCTCGTAGGTGTAGTGGTGTCCTTGATGACCTTGTTCATCATGATAGAGGTCCTCATCAACTTCATTCTCAACCGCAGAGACCCGTGGAATATCATCAACCCGGGTCTCGTCTAATTGAAGATTAGTTCTCTCAGGGGGGCCGAACAAACCTTTGTAATATGTGGTTATAAATGTTTTCAATGCATCATGTCCACAAATTATACGATCCAAGTCATGTAATTGATATATTCTCGTTTTCCTATATTTACCATTCGCAATAAGCTGGAAGTATTTGGTATTAGAATCTCCCTCAAGCAACTCTTTCACCTTAGCTCTTTGGTACCATTTGATCACTTCCTCTCGCAGCATTTCTGCTAAACGATTTTGAAGACATCGTTTTAAGTCAATCTCTTGGGGAGACAAGAGACAAGACTCCGCTTTTTTATCAAAACCATCGAGCTTATCTAATATTTTCTTCTTTTCCTTCTTATACTGACCACTTGTATTTTTAGCCCAACCTCTGAAGTGCTGACGGACCTTTCTAACTTTCGATTGCCAGCGTTCCAGAGCTGTATTTCCTGTATTCTCATTGACCCAAATATCCTTCACCATATCCATGAAACCATCCCGGAGCAACCAGTCTAGTTCAAATTTAAACATAGACTGATTGCTGATCGAGGACGGCTCACCGGTATGTAGCAGTAAAGTAGTATGATCAGAGATATCTCTATTCAGTGCAACGACCATGAATAACAGACATTTTTGTTCCCATTCCGTGGCCATCAGAATTCGATCTAGTTTCTCATATGTTGGGACCTGCAACGAGTTGGCCCACGTGTATTGTCTACTCGACATCTGTAATTCCCTTAAATCCAAACCATCAATTACGACATTAAATAAGAACGGCCAACGATAGTCAAAATTATCATTATTTTTCTCATTCGGACTTCGCAAAATATTAAAATCACCACCTATCAGAATCGGGAGACTTTCATGACTACACATATGCACCAACTCGGTCAAAAAACTCTCTTTATGAGATCTGTCTCTTACCAAAGCCCACAGCTCAAGAGGACCGGGCTATACCCCGTCAACCGCCGCGCCTCTTGCCCCTTTCGGGTAAGGTTACCATCCACTAAAGTCCCTAATTAGTTAGCCAAGACCAGAGCCATATGGTACTTATGGTTGCACTCTTTTCCTGGGTGGTTCTCCATGTTCCAATTAAAAAGATATGATCTTGCCAATTAAGTATTTAAAAGAGTATATGGAACATAGAGTAGGGGTTCATTTAACCAATCCCAGTTGAGCAACTAAGCATCATCTACCATCAAAGTTAATTAAATAACCCAGTTTCAGGGACAGGGGAATATAGTGGCTAGGAAAATCCTTAAATAGGAACCCATCAAATTAAGACACATGCACGGGTGGTGAAATTAATAATTATTAGGACATTTGCATGACATAATACACTTGCCTGTATCCAAGATTTAGCTGCTCAGAGTCTTCAAAATCTTCTTCTTCAAATCTTGTAAATCCGAAATCGTTCTACTCGCATCAATCAACCACAAGCATGCAACTAGACAAATAACAAACAATATACAACTAAGAACAACACACCAAACAACACAAAAGCTTTAAAAGAACGTGCTGAAGGACAGGGCTCGATGCTATGGTCATGTGAGCACAAGAATCGCTGAAAACGGAGCAACAGTTGAAAAGATACAACCACCGGGAATTTATACACACAACTAATTGCTTGATTAATTTTAATTAGATAAATTGATAGTTAAATATTAATTCAGTTCATTCAATCATATTTGGATTTATAAAACCAAGTAAAACCTAATCACATTTTATTTATAATTGTTTATGTATAAATTATACCAATTTAAATATTAACTTGAAATAAAACAAGTGAGAGCAACTATCGAATAACTTTATATTTCGAGTTGAACTAGTCATATTATCATTAAAACATATTTTTATTGATATTAATCAGATTAATATTTATTTTATAAAACCGAAGTTTAACTATAATTTGCTTTTAATTTAGAAAAGCTAGTTATCATAAACATTAATCATATTAATATTATTTATGAAACCAAAATATTTGTAACCTATCAACTTTTATTTATAAAACACACTGAATAATATTAATCAAATTCATAGTTGACATGAAAACCGAGTTTAAACCTTAATTATATTTTAATTTAGAAAGACACATTAAAATAGCATTTAATTAAATTAATGTTAAATAAAATTCAGAAATAAATGTCATGGTAAATAACAGTACTAACACGTGGTTTAAGTTGATATGAAGCTAACGCAACAAGAACGGATTAGAACGGAGTTAAAACGCAAAAGATATGGCTTTTCTAAGGTTCAGGGACTTGCTGGCAAAGTTTTAAAACTTCCAGGGACCTATCTGCGAAAAACCAGGGACCTAAACATAATTTTGTATAAAAACTCGAGGGGCTAAACCATAAAATAACAGGGGCTGGACCTCGGGCATAATTGTAAAACTTGCAGGGGCTAAAACAGAAGAAAACAAGACCTAAACGTAATTATTTTTGAACTAAACTGGACCGCGGGTTGATTTCCAAAATCTTCATGGGCTCTTTTGCAAAGTTGCCAGCGCTGACCGGTATGGATCTATTTGACTCGGGTTGGATCTATCGTGAGCCGTTGGATCTCGATCGAACGGTCGGAAACAGCTCGGTGCTCAGCGCCGGCGAGGACACCGGCGCCGCTCGCGGACGCGGCGAAGCTTCACCGGCGTAAATTCGATCTACGGCTACGGTGCACTAAACCCTACGGGAGTTGGCCGGGGAGGAAGAGGGGAGGATGGCGAGCTCACCGGGCTAGATCTCGACGAGCTTGGGGCTACGACAGCGTCGGCCGGCGATGAACGGCGGCCGGCGGCACTGAAGGTCGATGGCGAGCAATGTTAGCGCGGACGAAGCGGGGAAACAACGTGTGGGCGACACAGGAGGATTGAGAGGGCGACGGTGGACTCACCAGAGGAAATCTCGGTGAGGTTTGGCTCACGACGGCGACGGACGACGGCGGCGGCTCGAGTTCGGCACTGGCGGCGGCGCGGGTATGTGGCTAGCGGTCGATTTTCGAGGGGAGATCAAGGCGGCGGGTGCGCGCTTTAAGTAGGCTGGCACTGGGAGAGTCCCGACGCTCTGAGCGTCCGTGCCCGAGCGGGAATCGGCGACGGGGCGGTTGGAGTCCCGGTCGGCGACGACGGGGAAGGAAGAGAGAGCTGACAGGTGGGGCCCACCTGTCGGCGACTCAGGAGAAGAAAAGGAAAACGCTTGGTAACGGGCCGTACTGGGCCGAAAGAGGAACGGGCTGCAAGGAAACTGGGCCGGGGAAAGGAATCGGCCGGGGGAAAGAGAAATAGTAGAGGGGCAAACTTGGACCGGGCCAAGAGTTGGAGGGGCAAATACGAACTCGGCTATTTAAACTTTTCTAAAACTCAAACAAAAGCAAATCAAATTCGAATTTAAACAGAATTTAAATTCCAACTTGATTTACTAGCAACCAAAAATATATGCAACAGCATGAATGCAACAAAAACTTATTTTGACTAAAATAATTATTTAATGTGATATTTAAATTGATAAAAGGCTAGAAATTCCAATTAAATCCTAGAAAATTTATTTAAGCCTTAATAATTCCTAGAAAAATTCAGAGGGTTGCTACAATTTAATTGTGATGAATTTTAGGGTGTTACAGACAGCCCATAAAAAAGAAAAAAAATGAGAGCACCATGACCAAAAGATCATGTCGCAGCAAGCTACCACAAGCGACTTTACCTTCATCCGCTTCACAAACCAAAGCAGCTCTTGGACTATGACGTAGGCTCCCTAGATAACGCCTCCAATGAGGAAACGGCACGCGCACGTGCCGACATTGTAGTGACCCAATCAATTAAGATATACCAGATCAACCGCCGCAGCCGCGCTTGTCCGTCAGGTCATGGTTACCCATTAGTCAACATATCCCTCTCGTATAGGTAGTGTGTAGGTGACTTCTCTAGTCACTCTCCTTGCTACCCGGTTGGGCGTTCTCGAGGGCGCCCAACTTAATTACATAGAGAGAGCACACCCTGTTGTGGATGCCGAGCACTTTGTGCAAGGCCATATGATACGACGGGCGTTCGATGAGAACTTGATCATGATCTATCGCGGCTCCACAACCGAAGTTCCCCTACCTTGTGCAGAGTTGAGGTTGTATGCCGCCCAGAAACTGACCCTTCAGTTCAGCACCGAGCTGGACGACTCTCCTCCTCGGAGAGAGCCAGCCTGACACAGTGTTGCAGGCACAGGGCAAGTTACTTGAGAACGAGCCAGGCGAGATGATGGGCTCACCACCTCGCAGGAGCCGGCAAGGAGACCACAACAGCCACACCGACACACATCTGCATTTGAGGTGGCTTACAATGAGTATACCGGTGCTGGGACGTCTGGAGCAGGAGGCTCTAGACACTCCCAGGACCCGGATTACTTCACCTCGAGCCACCGGGATTACGCTAAGAGTACGGACTCTGATTATTCTTAGGGATGGTACGGAGGGGGGTACGACAGTGCCTCCTAGCCTTACTACCCAAGGCACTCTCACTCCGCACGCTTCACAATGGCCAGTGGCTACGACATCGGTCGAGAGTTGTCCTACATCTCCGACCGAGTCGACCTCTTCGACGACCATACCCACAACATGGAAAGCACAA
Source organism: Echinochloa phyllopogon (assembly GCA_033239725.1). Taxonomy (NCBI): domain Eukaryota; kingdom Viridiplantae; phylum Streptophyta; class Magnoliopsida; order Poales; family Poaceae; genus Echinochloa; species Echinochloa phyllopogon. Next base: position 9,739,558 of record BTCW01000008.1, on the reverse strand, counting down.
TGGCATGGCATTCTTAGTACCATCAAGAGAATAGCAGCATGCTGGACTCCTTGAGGCACGACGTCCAGTAGTAGATGGACCATATGATGGACTACTTCTCAAGATTTCAACCCTACTAATGACAGACCCAAGCTTGGGGGAGGACCCCCACTAGGTATGTCCTACGTTCCCTTCAGAACTTAGATTTTGCATTTGCCATTTCCCTTTTATATTTCCCTTGACAATTTAATTTCCATCTAAGAAATGAAAAGACCAAAAAATTGCTTTGAATAAAATTAACTCCCAACTTTGCATGGAAGGAATCATATGCCTCAAACTTTGGAAATGATGAATAGTTGTTCTATCATTAATCTTGAAAGTGCTTTGTTTCAACTAGTTGCTTGATAGTACTTGAATTAATTGGCATGAGTAAAAATGATCCTGAAAACCTTGTGGGAGCACATGCTTTATTCTAAATCTAAGTTGTTGTAAGGAATGATATTGAGATTGTGGTTAAGTTCTACTTTTGCTCTTAGTACGGTGAAAATCTCGGATGCTTTTTACATTAAAAAATAAAATAAAGTTCCTCATTGGTCAGAAATTTCTACCAAAGCCATATGTTAAGCTTAGTTGAAACCTTTTTACACGTATGATGCTTGTTATCTTAGTGAGCTTTGTCAAATTATTGTGACCATTGTGAAGACCCTTTCATGCTTTCAAGATCGAGATTCACATACACGTCACCTCTTACTTGCAAATTCCTACGCTGGGAGTTAGCAAACTTTTCCATCACACATCCACAAAATAAAGTCTCCATGTTCTATGATTCTCTCTCCAAATATCCTTGAATAGAGACATGAGCTATGCTAAAAGAAAAAAAAGAAAAGCATGCTAAATAGCATGCAAATCATTTACAGGTGCGGCCCGCCATCTAGCACACACCATTCCATGTAAGAATTTGATCGCCATGAAGAACTTTTTATTTAAGTAAGTATATATGTACTAGCAATGACGCACGTGCGACACACGCGTTAAACAAAATAAAATTTTAAAAAAGCCCATAATAATATGATAGGAATATAAGTTTTCTCATAAATATAAACCATTCACCGTTAACAATAATCTATAGTATAATTTGAGTTAGAATGATCATTATATATTAGAACGGATGGATTCCATTGTCATTGTTTCATAAAACCATTCTAGGAAGATTGTAGTGAACAAAAATGTGCCTGGTTCAAAGTGATTTATCATTAAGGGAAAAAATGTTCTCGTGTTCCATCTCACAATGAACTGTCACATAAGCCCTATGCAACAGAATCAAACATAGATGTACACATAGCAAACATGTCATCGTAGAATTTTGTTACCATGAGCCTCTTTGGTGCGGTGCCCTATGCTCTCCAGGCCAGCTCCCGGCACGCCTGCACGATCTCCCATGGCCCATTGTAGCAGGTCACCAGCATCAGATGCAGCTTGGAGTTGATCCTCATCATCTCCTCGGCCTCCCGGGCGGCCTCCTGTGGAGACTCCGGCCGTCTCAAAGGGTCGCTGATGACGTGCGGCCGGATTCCCTTCCTGCCCAGAACAATCAAAATCACCACTTGTTGTAAATTTTTAGTGCCACTGATTCACAGAGTGTTCACCTCTCGTACTCATCCCCAGCACGTAGTCGACCTCTGCCTGCAGATTTAGAGAATTAATTAATGCAAGAACAGTGTCAGCCGTGAGCAGGAGATCTGCATCTACCAGGGACCATAGAGGAAGACGCCGCCGTTTCCTCATCTCCGGTGGCGGCCGTCAACTCTAGCTCCCAATCGACGCGGCTGCCGTCAACCACCACTTTCTCCACCACCGTTAGCAGTCCGTCCCCGCCGTCGTCGAGTCCGCCACCACCCACATTGTCCTGCGCCCGACCGCCGCCTCCGTCGCTAGTCTCGTTCTCCATCTTTTCGCACGTAAAGGCTTTGGATTTATATAAGTCACAGTAGATTAGTATGGTAATTATTGGACTTCAATCTGAACACAATTATGACACAATTAAGTCACAGGAAATCTATCGTCTTTTTGAAAACTTACTCAGATTGTACATATATTAATTATGTCAACACATTTTGGACATAAATCCAAACGTAATCATCAATTACCATCTATTTGAAAACTTGCTCACATTATACATATTAAATATGGAAATCTATGGCCTGTTTGAAAACTTACTCAGATTGTACATGTTAATTGTGGCAACACATTGGATTTAAATCCTAACGTAATCATTAACTACCATCCATTTGAAAACTTTTCTCAGATTATACATATTAAATATGACAATATAAATGGTGTGGGTAGATTTAGGTGGACCCAATCTGGGTTGGGGGAGGGAATCACTTTCTAATGTCAATAAAGTTAGGAAGTGATTCTCCCCTCTTTCATCAAGTTTCATCAAGCTTGTTTTATGACAGATGAGTCATCTGAGATGTGGGGGTGAATCTAATTTTGGTAATAAGTGTTATCAAATCTAATTTTCTTTATAGTATAGATATACAGATCATGACGACTCTATGCATGATAGTGAAGCTCGTTTTAGAAATAAATGATATGGGTTGGAAGCACGTGAGAATTTTTCATCTCCATTGCAAGTTGTCGCGGGCGCGGCAAAACAAGATTAAATCCAACAGCGGTGGCCGCCGGCACCAAGGCAGTTTCCGTCCGATCCATGCTGCCGCCCGTCTCAACGACGACAACACAAACAACCACTTGTTGCTTGCTGCTCTCGGCTTGCAACTCTCAGATCAGATAAGCACTTACTTAAAGAAAGGTCAGCTCGGCGCCATACTGCTCGATGTTTGGTGACGTGAAGGCAGTAGCACAGTGTCGGTAGTCGGCGCATGGGTTAAGACGACGGTGCATATATGCGTGGCCAGCGATGCTTGTGTGTGCTACGACAAGAATAGCTTTATTTTCCTAGCTTCTTCATGACGGCTGATTAATTTGCAGGAGCACGTACTAGCCTAGGCTAGTTAATTTGGTGCAGACGAACAATAAGAGAAAGCCGGTAGGGCAGCCCATGGGCACCTCGGTTAGTTTGAGGGCAAGCAGCTAGCACTATGGCAAATCTACTATATATATATGTTGTTTTCTCGGACACACGGTAAAGCTGGGCTTTGCCTTGTCCCAGGGAAAAGACACACCGCAAATCTGCGGCATACGGCATACATGGGCTTTGCCGTGTGCCTCGGCCATAGGCACGCGACAAAGATGAGGCACACGACAAAGCCTCCTCTTTGACGTGTGGCTAACGGCTGGCACACGGTGTTGGCCGTCGTGAACCTTTGTTGTATGCCCGCATAAAAAGCACACAACAAACATAGGCACACGATAAAAAAAGTTTGCCGTGTGCCCGCACTTGGCAAATTAGTATTTTTACCGTGTGTTTTTTTGTGTTTGCCATGTGTTTTATGCTAGCACTCGGTAAAAATTTTAAAAAAATTGCTTTTTTTTCATTCATAACTTTTTCGGATTTATGCATTCCGTACGTTTGAATCTATGTTAAAATTTTGTATATTTTTTAGGTCTTCTTGCTATATTTAGTTATTTTATTTATCTAAAACATATCTTGGAAATAAGTCAAATTTGAACTACAAGTGTCTCTAATAATGGAATATAATGAACCCAAAAATGATATTCACCTTATTGATTGTGATGTGAAGCCATATCTAGTAAATGCAAAGAAATTTCGATCATCTTGCCCATGCCCATAAACCATGGTCGCAAATGCATGGACGCATTGTTTTAAAATTCTATGAAAAACAAACCAAGTCTGAAAATCCCAAGATTTGTCATCATATCATGATTTCATGAATACGGGGTGTGTTAAAAAATTGAGAAGTGTTCCCACAAGTTAAAACACACGCTTCATATAAACATCTATGGACAAGATCCATAGAGTTGAGGAGCCTTTAAGATTTCGAAGCCAAGTAAAGTTTGAATTGGGGTTTGACTTCAAAACTTTTGGTATATGCAACAGACAAGTTAGATTGTTTCGTGCCAAATTTTTGTTATATTCCGGATCCGTTTGATAATTTTTATTTTTCTTGAAATAAATGAATATCATGTCATATACATTGAAGCACATGGATAATAGATTGTTTTGCATAAAATCATAATACATGAATTGTTGAGTCACTTTGGGAAAGTAAAGAGTAATTTAAACATGAAATATTGGAGTACTTTAGGTGCAAAATGGGAAAAAAAATTAGAAAGTTTTGCCGTGTGCCAGCGCACGGAAATGGACCACCACTTTGCCGCGTACCAGATCTGGCCCACGGGAAAGGGGGTTACCTTAGCCATTTTAGCGCCCGCCCTCTGGTCGACCCCGAATTTGTGCTGGCCGCCCCCGCCCTACGTCGGTCGACCCCGGCCCGGCCCATGGTTCCCGTCCTAACGCCACTCGGCCGCCCCACTGCACCCAGAGTCCCCGGTTGCCCGTCCCCGGAGTCCCCAGCCACCGCACTACTGCAGTAAGCCGTCGCAATACCGCAGCTGGCCGCCCCGGTCGCTGCCAGCCACCTTCGTCCACCCCCGGCCACGTCCGTCCGTTGCCGGACACCCCTGGCCGCACCTCCGGCTGATGCCCGCCCCCATTCGCTCCGGTTTTGTCTCGTTTCGTTGTCGGTGAGCACAACATCGCCTATACCCTATGTCCGGCCATCGAGCCGTTGTGAATTGAGAGGTGTAGTCCGGCCATCGAGCCATTGTAAACCTCTTAAGTGTAGTCCGGCCTTCGTGTTATTGTTTTCTTGTAGGTTTTGGATACCTCCCAATGTAGGGGAGGTGCTGCTGTAAACCTTTTCTTGTTTTTTTGTAGGACAGGCTTTTGCCCACCGCCGACCTTCGACGACCACCTACAGTCCCATCTTGCTTCCCCACCTGCAGTGTTGTCTTGCTTTGCTCACTGTCGGCCTTCAACGCCCACCGTCGACCTTCGAACTATCAGCATCGACATGCCCTGCACTGCCTCGTCCTCCATTGAGCCCTAGGTGAGCATATGCAAAATGCCCCGTCCTTCGTATTTTTATTCATAGATCACGTAACCTAGTTAGATGTCTCCCACTCGAATTCGGCATATCTATGGCCGTATCCGTTTTGAATTGTCCACATTTTTTGGACATCCAAAGGATGCGTAGATGAGTTAGTTTCCATGGTTTATTCAGATCCAAGGTAGAGTTCCTGCATCATGTTCCCGTCGTTCTTTGGAACGACGGGGAGGTGCTGCTAAAATTTTGTCCCGGATCATAGTAGGCCGTGGTATCTAAGTTGTCTACGCATCCTTGGGTGGGATTAGGACTTATCTTTACGTATTAGAAAGTGTAGGCATCATGTAGAAGCAAATGATTTTTATATTGCTTGCTGACATGATAGAGGATGTATGACCCTGTGTGGATGTACATGGGCTGGAAACCTAGGGGTGACATTACCCAAGAGTGGATTGAGAAGACCTAGGCTTTCTTGGATCAAGCATTTGCAAAGCCAAAAGGAGCCAAGACAACATGGTGTCCCTATAGTAGATGTGGAAACACGTGTTGACATACAAAGCAAGACATGACACATCATCTTTACAATTACAGATTTACGACAATCTATACTCGGTGGACCTACCATGGTGAAACCGATCGTACGAAAGATGAGGTCGTGAGACAACATATCCGGGATCATGATGCTGATACTGGGTTTTATGACATGATAGATGACTTTCATGAAGCAAGCTTCGATGAAGGACTTAGGGAGGAGAAGCCAGAGGCAACCACGAAGGCGTATTATAACATGTTGGCTACATCACAACAACCCCTTCATGGGCATACCATGGTATCTCAACTGGATACCATTGCACATCTAATGGTCGTGAAGCCCCAGTTCACCCTGGGTCATGACGCCTTCGATGTTATGTTGACAGTTTTTTGGCACTCTCCTCTCGGAAGGTCATGTTCTGCCAAAGAGTATGTATGAAGCACAAAAACACATTCGTACACTTAAGATGCCTTATGAGCAGATACACTTAAGTACTGTCCAAAGTGTGGATCCTCTAGGTTCGTGGAGGAAGACTCTGATGATGGCCAAAAGAGGCAACTCACGATCCCCGTGAAAATCCTACACTACCTTATGTTCTTAGAGTGGATCCAACGGCTTTACATGGCTGAACAATCTAGAAAACAGATGACATGACACAAACATGGACACAAATACAATCCTAAAAATACGGTATATCCATCCGATGGTGAAGCATGGACACGCTTTGATGCGATTCATCATGACAAAGCTCTAAAGGCTCGTAACGTACGTGTTGTGCTGGCAACAGATGGGTTCAATCCTTATGGAATGATGGTTGCCCCATAAAATTGTTGGCCCATGTTTGTTATAAATATCCTCCCTCGGTGTCCTATTTTAATGACAGAACACATTCTTGTCATACTCAGGGAATAACATGAGTGTGTACATGGAGCCTCTAATTGATGATTTCGAACGTGGTTGGGAAGGGGTATTGACATACAACCGAGCCACAAAGAATAACTTCAAAATGCATGTCTATTACTAATACTCCTTGCATGACTCATCCGCGTATGGTATATTCTCGGCTGGTGTGTTCACTGGAAATTCCCATGCGGCTGGTGACAGACAGACATATAGACAAAAAGATTGACAGACAGATAGATAGACAGATAGATAGATAGACAGAGAGACAGAGAGATAGACAGAGAGACATATAGACAGACAAATAGATAGACAGACAGATAGATAGACAAAGAGATAGACAAATAGATAGATAGACACACAGATAGATAGATAGAGACAGACAGACAGACAGAGAGACAGACAGACAGGATAGACAGACAGACAGATAGACAGAGAGACAGACAGAGACAGATGAGAGACAGATAGATAGACAGAGAGACAGATAAACAGAGAGACAGACAGACAGACAGAGAGACAGACAGAGAGACAGACAGAGAGACAGATGAGAGACAGACAGATAGACCGATAGACAGACAGATAGAGAGATTGACAGATAGAGAGATACACAGATAGATAGATAGTTAGTTAGCCAGATAGAGAGATACACAGATAGATAGATAGACAGATAAATAGATAGATAGATAGATATATCCTCTTCTCCAATGTCGGATTAAATAATTCAAACATCCCAGTCATTTCCTGGTATATACTAATGAGTTCTTTTCTTCTTATATATAGGATCACATATGCAGGAGTTTTAGAACATTCTCTTGCCGTTTTTCAATTCCATCACCAAGTTGGTAACCACATGCTAAATTAGCAAAAAGATGTCCACCGAGAAAGTAGCAATTTTACTCCTTGTGGTGTTGACAGCGGTTTCTACGAACCCTGTGATTGGCGAGCTGCCATGCAATGAGATACATAAGACAAATATACTATGGATATGTGGTTGGTACATCAAGATCGTAGACATCGTTCATAAGCCAGTTAAATATGAATCATGTTGTAAATATGTGAGACAACTGCAAAAGACAAACAACCAAATGATACAATGTGTCGCGGATCTCCTCAATGATGAAGATAAACAGAAATACGATCCTGCAAAGATCCTGAATCTTGTCCTATCATGCAAATGGCCCTCCTAGAGAGTTCAGGGGCTCTGTACAAAATCCTAGCTGAGGCCCTAAGCTTAAGGGCTAAAATAATGAAATGAGCATTCATACTATGAGCCTATGATCATTACTACATAAAAACATAGGGTGGAAAAAAATTAACTTATTGCCCGAACACATGCGCATTATTCACTTGGAACACATCATTCTTTTTTAGATAATGCAATTTCTTTATTCTGGTCTTTGCATGAGTTGTGCGCACAACCATCCATTATTATGGTCACAACCAGATTCTAAACAAAAGGTGCCATCAAATAGCAAAAAAACAATAAAACAAACTCGTGATGTCTAGACTACGCATGAAGCCTGTTAGTAGACATCGCCTGTGTTTTGCAAAGATATCCATAACTGTTGTTTCTATGATTCAGCAAGCCCACTTCATCATTGACCTGTTGCTTCCCTTTTGTAGCAGCATCCAAAGCCGAATCCAATATGTAGCCCTGAAGACTACCTGCATATAAGCATGTATCCGGTTTTTGTTGAAAACCAAAATGTTTCTACTTAGCCATATAGCCCAACAAACTGCAATTGCTCCCACCTAAATCTAGAGCCGTATATTGGGATCTATTCCTTGTAACCAATCTCCAAATAATTAAATTAGCTACACTAACTGGCGTGGTTGTAGGCCATAAGCAACTTGTATTGTTCTCCAAATAAATCTTGAAACATGGCAATCAAAAAATAAATGTTGGATGGTTTATTTGTTGCTGCAAAAAACAACATTGGTCATCACCTTTCCAATCAAGTCTAATGAAATTTACTTTTATTAAAACTACTCCCTTAACAAAGAACCTGGCAAAATTATTTATCTTGAGACGTATCTTGAGTTTTCACATTTATTTATTTGGAGGTAAATGATTTTGATTCATGATGTGCCGGTATAGAGAGATTGAAACATGAAGAAGACATTTTTGTTAGACTCCAATTAAAACTATCCTGTTGATTGTTAAGATGCACAAATGCAACTCTTGCATCCAACTCATTCCATTTGCATAATATATCCCCTATCAGTGCCCTGTGAAAAGAGACGTTTAGAGGTATATAGAACTAAAGGTGGCTTCCTTGCAGTGTTGTACAGCGAAGGGTACTGACCCTTAGGTAAAGTTACCTAGCCACGCTTATCTTCCCGAAAACGCATTTGGGCCTCATTATGTAAACTCAAAGTACCAAGACTTAGAATTGATCTTTAACATTCATAAGGCTTGACCAGAAATGTGAACTGCCTGGCTTCTAATATACCTCCCCAATTGCTTTATTTCTCAAGTTCTTCCTAAGAAGCTGTTGACAGGCCCCTTCCTCATTAATAAGATTGTGTACAACCACTTGCTAAGTAAGCACCAATTTTGTACTTTTAAGTTCTCGATTCCTAGTCCACCCTTATCTTTAGTTGTACAAAGGATCCCCCACTTTGTTAATCTATACTTTTTCTTATGGTCATCACAATGCCAAAATAACCTAGATCTAAAAAATCTAACTTCTTTAAGATACCTTTTAGTACTTCAAAGAAAGACATCACATGCATCGCCAGGCTATACAAAACTGAATTTGTTAGGATCTGCCTTCCACCCTATGACAACAATTTAACCTTCCAACTACTTAACTTCTGATGGAAACGATCTTCGATATTTTTCTAGTCCTTAACTGTAAGGTTTCTATGATTCATGGGAATGCCTAATTAAATATCTAAACGGAATTTTCCCCGTATCATAACCAAAGATCTATGAATATTGAGATTCAAAGATCTTTGCCTCCCAATACCAAAGGAGTTCACTTTAATGGAAACTGACCTTTAGTGTTCTTGAAATGAAATATTTCAGATATATCCACAACCAATCTTTTTCAGCACTTTTCTAAGGTCATCATATTTGCAAACGGAGACGTGGCTTCCAAATTGAAGCGCTAGATTAACTAAAGTAAATGATGCACTCATCAATATTCATCAATGATAAAACATTAAAAGTGCTTGAGGATGGCTTTGACCTGCGTGACGGCGGCAAGAGCCGAGCGCAAGACAGGGGCACAAGCTGCAGAGCCGAGGGCAAGAGAGGGGCACAAGCTGCAGGGCGTTGGGGACTTTGCGTAAGCCGTTGCCAATTTGCATGCCGAGGCACTGCGTTTGGATTTATATAGTACCAGCCGGAGCCAAGGAGTAGCCTTTGATCAAGGCCGGAGGGGAAGGCACAAGGCAGAGCGGCGGCGCCAAATTAAAGCAGCAGCGCACGATGGGCCCCATCGGCCAATCGTTGAGCTCAAGCGATGAACCCTACGGCAGTATGGGAAATGCCTAAAGCCTTGTACCTGCAGCACCCCCAACGACTTCCGTATTGAACCAGCAGCAACCTAAGATGACTTTCAGGACGGCCCATCAGCACGGGTTGAAGAGACATTTAGGAGGTGTTTGGTTCCGGGAAAATAAAGTTTGGTCCATGTCACATCGTTGTAAAGATACTAATTAGAAATATTAAAGAGTAAATTGCATCGTTGTAATGTTTGGACTGCAGATGCACAATTTACCAAGTTATTGCACTAAAATGAGTATTTTACAAATTATTGGACCCATTCGCACCAACCTGTGAAGTTATTGCACTAAATTAAGCATTTTACAAGATGTTAGACCAATGTGCACCCACATGTCAAGTTAGTGCACGGTGGATGCAATTTACTCAATATTAAATATAGATTAATTACGTGCTCTTATATTTTCCATTTACAGTTATACAATAAAAGTATTTTTATTCCTATCTTAAGACATGATACATGTTTTGGCGAAGATTTGAAATTTTTAAGTCATTTGTTATTTCTTAAATTCAAATTTTATTTATCAACGGATATATTTTGGGGCGGCTGCCATCCCGGCCCGCACCTGCAAATCACTAGCCCGCACCATTCCTTCTAAGAATTTGATCGCCATGAAGAACTTTTTGTTTAACTATATAGCATATAAGATTAATTGTGACGACTCTATGCATGATACTGAAGCTCGTTTTAGAAATAGATGATATGGGTACGGTCATACATCAAGTTATCATTTGAGCTTTTGATTATGTTTATTGGGTTGGAAGCACGTGAGAATTTTTCAATTCCCATTGCAACTTGACTCGCCAAAACAAGATTAAATCCAACAGCGGTGGCCGCCAGCACCAAGGCAGCAGTCACTACCGGAGGCAGGGCGTTTGCCGTGTGCCAGGAACGCATGGCAAAGCCCTTAAAGCGCACGGCAAACCCTTTACCGTGCGCATTTACCCCAACCGCACGGCAAAGGCTGCACGGCGTAAATCTGCACGGCAAAGGCGCCTTTGCCGTGCGCCTTATATTGCGCTCATGGCAAAGGTTTGTTTGTCATGTGATAGAGCGACGCACCGCAAAATAAAGGTGACAACGGCACCGTCGGCCGCTGGGGCCGACGCCGGCCGTTGACGGTGGCCGTTGACGACGCTGGGCACGTCGGTGTCGGTACTTTGCCGTGCGTCTCCGCGGTCGGCGCACGGCAAAGGGTAGGCGTTTGCCGTGCGCCACTGCCAGGCGCACGACAAAGTGTGACCTGTTTGCCGTGCGCCTGCCTGGTGGCGCACGTCAAACTATGTCCTGTTTGCTGTGCGCCTCTTCTAATGCACGGCAAACGTGTCATTCCAGTGCCCAGGAATAACACGTTTGCCGTGCGCCTCATGTTCGGCGCACGGCAAACATGTTTTTTATTTTCTGTTTTTTTTGTTTTTTGCATGTAAAAGTACCCCTCAAATCAAAATTCACATACATCATATATATCTCATATAGATCATCACAGGCATGCTATATATATCACAATAACCATCAACAAACACAGAAATATAAATAAATACATAAATTGGACAACGACGAGTGTCCGAGTACGCAAACAAGCTCACAATTCATCCACAAGTATACAGGTCATCGACAAGCATTATTGAAGTCTATACACAAGTTTAGCAACACAAGCATCCATCACATAGCTCATAAACACGAGCTCACTGAGGAGGAGGTGGCTGCAACGACGGCGGTGGGGCGGCGATCATAGGAGGGAACAACTGCTGGGGGTTCAACCCCGGCGGCGACACTTCAACATTATTCGATGCCGCAGACTGATTCTACAAACAAAAACGAGTTAAATTGTCAATCTCTAGTATCTCTAGATCTTTAAGCGAGTTAAATTGAAATGAAGCGAGGTTTGCAAGTGACTCACAATGGGAGTTGCCGGAAACGTAGCCGACTGCGAAGTGAACACCAAAGGGGGCATCTGGGGCATCTGAGGCATCTGAGGCATCGGTAGACCCCTCGAAAGAGCTGCCGCGCATCCCTGCATGTACTCGGCCATCAGCTGCTGCTGCGTAGCGTAGTGCTGGGCCATCAGCTGATGATGCTCGGCCACCTGATTGGCCACCTGTGTGACCACCCGCTGCTCAACCTGGACTAAGGCCGCCTGGTGCGCCACTGCTTCCTCATCGATCTGGGCCTACAATTATAATGCAAAGAAAACATATGTGCGTCTCATTATCACAATGCAAAGGAAATATATATATATATATGTTGAAATTGAGTAACGATGAATATTTCAGAAATAACCTGAAGTTGGTCCACTTGGACCTGTGTCGCAGATGGCCGTGGGAGTATCGGAGGGCTGCTGCCCGTGCTCCTGGCTCGGAGGGCCGCGAGAGTGGGAGTACTGGCCGTGTCTACCATGCTGTCGGCAATATAGTAGCGGCCATGCTTCTTTCCTTGCCCAACCCTCATGATCACCTCTCCATCAAGCGGCGCACGGCTCGGATCCCACTCTGGGCCATGGATCTGCCTTCCCATCTCCGTGTACGAACTGATGCGGCGGTGGATGGAGGGGTCGGTGTACGCCTCGGGCGGGTCCTGGGGGTTGTAGGTGGTCTCGGACGACGTGGCCTTGCCCTTGTGCGACAAGGCCCATCCCATGAACTCGCTGCACTCAGCGCCTCCGTGTGAGTTGGACAGCAAACAAAGAGCAAGTTGATTACAAGTTATGCAGAATTGAATGTTACAACAAACAAATGATTCTCGCTCCATACCCATTGTGCCCTGTATTGCTCGTTGGTCAGGTTGCCTTGATGGTGGCTCGGATATCGCTGCAGCAACCGCTTCTCTCGGCATTGCTCGTGCTTCTGAATCCACGCCGGTGTGAACCACTTGTTGACGATTTGCTCCCAGCAATACGCATCGTTACAACACGATTTCACGGGCATCTACACGTCATCAAGCCGACGACAGGTAAGAATATCATATTAAGCTATGTATTCAAATCGAGAATAAAACCAATTCACCTGCACGTATTGCTCTCGGGTTAGCCTCACGGTTCTTGCTTCAGTTTTACTTATCTTCCTCCCTAACTTGTTGACGGAGTGGTCTATGACGCATTGAACTTGCGCCACGTAGTGTATGTCCAACACCAGCTTGGGGCATACCTTCTCCATCACCTTGTCCGCCTCATCCTCACATCCATCCACAAGCCTGTAAAAATCCTGCATATAAAGACAATGATCTCAAGTCAATATTGAAAAAATGTGTAGTAAATATGATGTACCAAACAATGTAGTGCAAGAAAAACTAACCCAGAGTTCCGCCTTCACCCGTTCCGCCTTACTGCCATAGCGCCTGCCAGTCGGATCCCTACTATCTTTGGCAAGGCGATAGTGCGCCCACGTCCAGGCCGGCTCGTACGTCTCCGGTTTGATCTCGACTAAGCCTGGAAAGTGCTCCCTAACCAAACCACCGAGGATGCCGTTGACGAGGCGGTTGTGACCAACAGGCTCGATGGTTTGCCAACCCCTGCCACAAATCAAAAAGATGAAATATTAGCTTGTATTTCGATTACAAAAAGATCAAATAAAAGGATATTGACAATGCACAAACCTTTTGCCCGAGGGTTTAATCAGCGGGCGTAGGGCTGGTGCTATTGGCCTCGCCGGGAGTCGCGAGGGTCCTCGCTGCCAAATGGTCACACCAGAGCTTCCCCCTGATGTCCCCCCTAAATCCCCGTCCCCCTCCTCCCCTCCCTCCTCCCCCTCCCCTCCCTCCTCCCCCTCGTCGTCCTCCCCCTCCCCTCCCTCCTCCCCATCCCCTACCACGTACTCCTCATCGGAGTCCCCCTACTCCTGCTGCTCCTCCTCCTCCTTCTCCTCCCGGTGCACCTCCTGTGATCGGCCCTTCTTGGGGCCGCCCTTCTTGAGGCCACCCTTCCCTCGACCCAAGCCTTTACCTCTCGGAGGCGAGGGTACGTCGACTGCCCTCGTGACTTTTCTGTACGCGGAGGCACACGCGCGCGCAACTTTGCCGCCCACCATCTTTGTTCTTTCACCTGAAATTAAACCAGAAAATTAGTCAGTAAACAAATAAAGAATAAACATACATGTATTAGAAATAAACATCAGTATCTGGATTATCTGGATGATACTCATCATCGCTATCTTTATTGTCCAGATAATCAGGTTGGTCATCCGATGAAGAAATGTCTTCATCAATCCCTAACTGTATTTTCTCAAGTAGTTCTACGTCCCTGTCATTATTAATTTCATCTCCAGCGTCCGAGTCATCACCACTTTCATCATCATCTTCTATTTCGATCGCTTCGGTTAAGTCTATCACAAAATTGCCTGATAGCCCATTCTCTTGGAAGAATTCTCCGTCGTATGTATTTGGGTCTATGTTGTAATCTTCGTTATTTGGGATAGGTAGTCTACCGTGTGGCGATACCTTGTACACAACGTCCCAACCCAGCAGATTGCCATTTTTGCACGGGTATGAGAGATAATACACTTGCGTGGCTTGTTGAGCCACAATATAGACATCATCTCCTGCATAGACGGATGACTGGCGAATCTCGACTAGTCCAATATTAAGGTTCTCTCGCTTAACATTAGGATCAAACTAGTGACATTTGAATATGACAGGTTTTAGTTTTTTGCGACCAGGAAACGTGAGTGGATAGATTTCTTCAATTCTTCCATAATAGTCATTGCCATCATTGCCTTTCGTACAAACTCCGGTGTTTGTGGTTCTTCGATTGGGCTGACTCTGCTCATGCCTATGTGTGTGAAAGCGGTACCCGTTCACGTCATAGCCGCCATATGACATGACCCTAGAGTCACACCCAAGCGAAACTTGTATCAACTCAGGATCCATAGACCCATCAGTTTGGCCCTGCAAGCACAAGCAAGACCTTTCGTTTATTTATAAGCACGTACGAGGAATGTGTATTGTCGAACATATGTAAAGTACGACCGTACCTTGTGCTTGAACCAAGAAATGAAATCAGGGCTTCCATGTCCCGCGCCCCTATCAAGAAGGGTATCAACTTCCCGCTGGGTCGGCACCCTTCGTTGCTTCCAGAATTTTCTAACAAATTCACTTTACGAACGAAAAAGTTGGATACCATTAATATAGTGATCATAAGCTACCAACAATAGATAACTACTTTGTTGAGAACTTACTCAATGTATGGTTGCACTTCAGATAGATTGGTCAACACATAAATCATGATTGTGCGCCATTCTTCATATTGCAAGTTCTTAGGAGTCGAAAAACTTGCACTTCCGAGTTTCCCCATGAAGACGCTAAGGTTAGACTCATTATCATTGGCATTGTAACGGGGGGGTGGATTATGCACACTAGGAAGAGTGTCCGCATAATATCTTGTTGTAAAGTTTGTCACCTCCTCAGTACAGTATGCCTCCGCAATTGAAGCTTCAATTTTGCATTTGTTTTTACATTTGGTTCGAAGAACCTTTTGTTGTCTTTCAATTGCATAGCACCAATGGCCATGCATAGGGCCCCCTAGTCGTGCCTCAGTGGGGAGGTGCAACATCATGTGCTGCATCGGATTGAAAAATGCGGGTGGAAAGATCTTCTCCAACTTACCGACCTAATCTACGAACATTATGCGCAAAAAGGAGAGTTATGCATGTCCTCACCTAGTGACTCGACGGTGAGGTGGGGGCGGACGGCAAGACGAGCTCGGCGAGGCCTCCTAGGCCTCCTACTCGATGGTGCCACCGGTGAAGGGAAAAGTCCTGCAAAAGTAGATGCATCAACGCTTAGCAATTTTTGAAAATTTCGACAGCACCTCCCCTGTACGGGGAGGTTACCAAAACCCCACAACCTGCAAAAAAACAAGCCACGACACGAAGGTCGGGCTACACAATAATTTTCTTCCCACGGCTCGATGGCCGGACACAAGGCATGCACCGCACGCCACGAGGCTCACCTAGGGCTCACTGCCGATCTCCACCTCCTTCTCCAATCTGATGCGCCCAAATGCCCTCCTCTTCCCCTCTAAAATTAACAAGTATGACATGACAAATTTAGAGACATGACAGGTTAAAATTATATATCAACAATAATTCTACAATTCACTCAATTTTAGAGACATGACAATATATCGACAAAAATTCTACAATGCCCGTGCCGCATTACAATGCTAAATGTAACTACAATATCTAAAATTATATATCTACAATTCATTATCTAAAATTATATATCTACAATGTCAAACTAATTTAACTAAACAACTAATTACTAACTATGTATCTAATGCTAACTAACTATAACTATATAACCTAAACTAATTAAAACTATATAACTGCATTTGCAAATGCTAACTAATTTATTTAACACATTTGCTAATACTAACTATATTGTCTAATACATTTAATACCTTGAGCCGGCGGCGGGGGCAGGTCCGTGGCCGGCGGCCGGAGGGCCGCGGCCTCGGCGGGGGAGGAGCGCGGCTGGGGGCCGGACGGCCGCGGCCGGCTGTGGGCCGCGCGGAGCAGGGCCTCGGCCGGGAGCGCGCGCGGCGGGAGCAGGGCCGTGGCCGGCGGCCGAAGGGCGGCGCGTCAGCCGGCCTGGGAGCGGGGGCGGGAGGCGGCCGGTTCCAGGGGCGGAGCGGCGTCGGGGGCGGCGGCGGCGGCGCGGGGCGTCGGCGGCGGCGGGCGGAGTCGGCGGCGCCGGCGGCGAGAGCAGCACGGGCGCCGTCCGGGGCGGAGCGGCGTCGGCGTCTAGCGCAGTCGGGGGCGTCGGCGGCCGGGCAGACGGGCGGCAGCATCGGCGCGGTGGGGCATGTGCGTGCGTGCGTATGTGTGTTGTGTGGCCGGCCACGGGCCGGCCAAAGTGCTTATTAGGGTACCACGTTTGCCGTGCGTCAGATCTGGGACGCACGACAAACATTTCAAAATTTTCAACTTCCAGCGGATCGAATTTTTCCCCGCCGCATGGGCCCCACAACGTTTGCCGTGCGCCGGTAACCAAGGCGCACGACAAACACAGCTTTGCCGTGCGCCCGGATAAAATGCGCACGGCAAACACAGCTTTGCTGTGCGTCCGGATAAAATGCGCACGGCAAACCTGCCCTTTGCCGTGCGCTGAGGGTTCAGGCGCACGGCAAATGTCCATTATTTCATGCAATTTTATCTTAGAATCTATCGAATTCGTGACCATATATTTAATTTTTTCACATATTTCATGCATGTGACTGTATATGTTGTATGTTCACTATAGATAAAGTTCGAAATTCAAAATCTAATTTGAACTTTTCTAAGACTGCAAACATGATCACCTCACTCTAACACTTTGAAACTTCTTGTGAGATGTTTCGATTTTGAACACTATAGCACACAAAATGTTCAAAACCTTATCAGTGATTTACCACAACATCCACATAGGATATCATGTGTTCAGGACAAAAATCATGATTTTCAAACTTTGTTTGTATTTTATATAATTAAAAAATGATTCAATCTAACGTGAATCTTAATGCTCAGCTAATAACATTGTCATAGTTACATATGATTTCGTGGGTAAGGTCTTAAAAACGACCCAATTACATGAATATGATTTTTCCCCAAACTTTACTCTATTATTTCATGCACTTGCAGTTCAAATTTGATTTCAACGAAATAAATCATTTAAATGATGAAAAATTCTGAAAAACCCTAAACATATCGAGAAATGTCTATACTCAAAGGATCAATGTTCTTGCATTATAAATATATACATAGGGGCTGAATTCAATTTTTTTTGAGAGTTTGCCGTGCGCTGCCAGGAAATGCACGACAAACATATATGTTTACCGTGCGCTTTGGTGGAGCGCACGGCAAATGTATAGATTTGCCGCGCGCTTCCCTGCGGGCGCACGACAAATGTGGTCATATGCGGGTCACGTGCGACGGCCGTTGACAGGCCGAGCGACGGCCGCCCGCAACGGGCACACGCTGCGAACGTGATGGTTATTTGCCGCGCGCCTGCGATGTGGCGCATGGCAAATCTTAACGGCCGTCGCCGCCGTAGGTTGCCAAGCGACGCCGGATGGGGACGTTGGTGGGCCCAGGATGTTTGCCCTGTGTCCGGGGTCCAGCGCACGACAAAGAATCATTTTGCCGTGCGCTTCTTGTGCGACGCACGGGAAACATTTGTTTTGCCGTGTGCTTATGAGTTGCCGTGCGCTTCCCTTATAGCCCACGGCAAAGAGGGGTTTTGCCGTGCGCCCGATATAAAGCGCACGGCAAACGTTTAGGCGCACGGCAAACACCTGTTTTCCGGTAGTGAGTCTCCGTCCAATCCATGCTGCCGCCCGTCGCGACGACGACACAAGCGACCACTTGTTGCACGTACTGATCCTAGCTTCTTCATGACGGCTGATTAATTTGCAGGAGCACGTACTAGCCTAGGCTAGTTAAATTGGTGCAGACGAACACAATGAGGGCAAGCCGGTAGGGCAGCCCATGGGCACCTCGGTTAGTTTGACGGGAAGCAGCTAGGCAGCCGGCGGCGCAACGGGCAGCGGACGGGAAGGTGCTTGGCTGCGGTCCTTCGGCAGCAGTTAGGCTATGCTTACAACGGCCACAACGAAGAGGCGACCGATGGCAATACAGGCTGCAAGGCGGACTGTGCTATAAAACGGAAACATGATGCGAGGAAGAACGCAATGGTGTGCTTATTACTTTCAGGCTTGGGCGAAGAGGTCTTTTAGGTGCCCTATACACTAGTTACACCACCGGAGAAACGTACTAGTTACCGATCGATACTAAAAGGCCTTTAGCACTGGGTCGATCAATAGGTTAAAGTGGTCCTTTAGCACCGATTGGTATTACGACCCGGTGCTAAAGGCCAGCTTTAAGCACCAGTTGATAACACCAATCGGTGCTAAAGGGTCCCAAGGGCATCCGAATTTTGGACCCGGTGCTAAAGCATATATGTTTTGGAGCCCATATGTCAGTTTTTAATCACAGTTTAACCAGAAGAGTCGAGAGCAGGGGAGGTGGCCGCACCCAGCAGTGCGGCATATAAGTTTTGGAGCAGGTGTATGACTCGTCGATAGATGCAGCGACGAGCTCACTCTTATGTCTTATCCATCTCAGCATGCACGATGACGTGTCACTTGATTCGATTATTATTGTACATGCTTTCACCATCAAACTCGTCTCGTTCGGTTACCTAGTTTCTGGTCCAGATAACTGGGATATGAAACTGTGCATGAGACTGACCTTACATATTAAACATGTCAATTTGATTTTATCCATTATCAGTAGAAGAATATCCTCATCTCCCAATTTTCCGTGAAGACGACAACTTTTTCTTACGTGTTCCAGAAAAAAATTGATTTGTGAATGCTTTTATGAAATGTGGGGAATAACTATCATCAATTGATGGACATCCGTCAACTGACCACTGCAAGCTATAATAAATGTATGAGTCTGGATAACGTGTCTTTCTTGCAAATCCATATTGAGAAACCATCTGAATATATTACCCATGCATTATAAAGTATCTTGCAAAAATGTATAATCCAGCGAATGAGAATGTGTGCATCTCAAATATTAATATATGCTACATTAATGGTAGCATATCAGTACCATTCCCGATATATATAATGTGTATTGCCCGGAGTAGTTAGTGTATATATCAATATTTCTTCCGACCATATCCAAGAAAGTTCTTAATAAACGCACAAAAGTTTGTGGGGTGCTTCCTTCCCTATATAAGGAGCACCATATGCTAGCGTCTTGGGCAGACAGGATCCTTCCATAGCCACCTAACAGCGTAGCAATACCATGTTGCCTACGAAAATGGCATTTCTTTTCCTGCTAGTGTGTGCTATAACCTTACTAGATCCAGTAGCTGCTGACGGGCCATGTACAGAAGAGCACAAGGCAAACATCGTACTCCACTGTAGAGAATACATTAAGAAAAAAGGCCCCGTCATAGCTCCATCGTACCTTGACAATGCAACTGTTGCGTGGCTGTGAGAGCGGTACCAAACAGGGACGTGGATTGCATAATTCGTCTACTTTCAAATAAACAGAAGAAGAAATACGACGAAACTAAGATCCGGAGATTCCATGGCCTCTGCGAACATGTGAATTAATTAATGAGCCCCCTCCTCATCGGGTAGGCATGGATTATGCTGGCACCCAGGGCATGCATGATGTTAAACTGAAGGCTGTAATCCTGATGGAGTACGACTATAGCGAGTTTGAATAACACAAACCTGCTAAATAATAAAATCGATTGTGTAATCATTTTGGTATATTATGTAATCTATTGAGGAAAGGAGTTTGTCAATGATATTTTTTTGCCATTATATTCCCTTCCGAGAATTTTCCTTTCTATGGAACACGCCTCAGCTCATATGCTTTTTGTCTTGGAGAGGCAAAAGGAAACATTTAATTGACACAAACAATTGTTGACAAATATATCCAAAGCAATGACCTCAAATGTTTCCTTTGCTGAGCAGTCGGTCTCCTTTAATTATTCTTATGTCCTCATCATGCAACTGGGGTCAAAATCCGAATGTCTTTATTCTTTCTATAACATACAAAAGGAAGAGAAAAACAGGCAACACACCATCATCTCACTCCCTTGCAAGCGCCACTACCTGTTTCCCAACATTTCTCCCGGAGAACAACCCGACCAGAGCCGCCGGCGCGCTCTCGATCCCCTCAACAACATCCTCCACCACAATCACCTTCCCCTCCTTGATGTACCCTGCCATCTCGTCCTCGAACCTCCCGTACACGTCAAAGTACCCACCGACATTGAACCCTTCGACCCTGACGGCCTTTGGGATGATGCAGCCCAGGTTGCGCACCCCCTCCGGCGCCTCCAGGTTGTACTGCGAGATCATCCCGCACACGGCGACCCTGCCGCGGCGGCGCATCTGCGGCAGCGCGGCGTCCAGCGTCGCGCCGCGGACGTTGTCGAAGTAGACGTCGATGCCGTCCGGGAGGCACCTATTGAGAGCGGCGGAGAGGTCTGCCTCCGACTTGTAGTTGAACGCGTCGTCGAAGCCGAGCTTGGTTTTGAGGAGGTGCACCTTCTCGTCGGAGCCGGCGCTGCCGACAACGTAGCAGCCGGCGATCTTGGCCAGCTGCCCGGCGACCTGACCGACGGCGCCCGACGCCGCGTAGACGAAGACGGCGTCGCCTCGCTTCGGCCTCCCGACCTCCATTGACCCGGCGTATGCGGTGAGCCCTGTCATGCCTGCATCACACTTAACATTATTGGTTACTGCATCGATCAGCGTCGTCGGTGACCGGCAATTTAATTTTGAAAGGAATTGTTAGACGAATTTTTAATTGTGCATGAAGCTATTTGGTTGCTGACCAAGAACACCCGTGTAATAGGAGAGTGGCAGCTCGGCGTGGTTGATCTTGAATAATCTTTCCGGCTGGGTGACGAGGGAGTACTCCTCCCATCCGGTGAGTCCCCACACTACCAGAAACTTCAACATCCGCCCGCCTCCTCCGCCTCGGCCATTTTTGGACCCGGTGCTGATGGGGCTTCAGCACCGGATCCAATGGCTAGGAGCGGGGGCGGCGCTGCGGGGTGTCAGGACGGACACATTAGCACCGGGTCGTGGCGAGACCCGGTGCTAATGCTCCCCCTTTAGCACCGGCTGCAACCGGTGCTAATGTGCCCGAGGCCATTTAGCACCGGTTGCTGGCTGCAACCGATGCTAATTGGTGCACATTAGCACCGGGTCTTGCCACGACCCGGTGCTAATGTCTTTTGTATATAGCACCTTCTTACTCCCCCGGCCGAGCCAGCTGAACACTTAGGCGCTGTGTTCATGCTGCTCGGCCGTGGGAGGGGAGGTGCTGCCCTAATTTTTTTCAAAATTTGTGAATATTTCACTCATCTAAGGAGCACTACAAGGTACACTTTTTCATTCTCTAATGTTTTCTTTAGCTTGTAATCCTTCTATGATTTAGAAATAGAGGGATTTGTGAATCAAAGTAAAGGTAGCTAGAGAGAGCTTGTGTTCATGGAGGAGAGAGGAGAGAGCTTGAGTTCATGGTGGAGAGAGAGTGTTCATGTTGTGTTTTAAATGGAGAGAGAAGGCAAGCTAGTTAGTATTTTGTTTTGTATGTCTTGTGAATAGTTATAAGGCTTATGTATTTTATTTATTAGTTATTTATTAAAGTTGGAATATTTATTTATTAATTTAATAAAAGGTATATTTGTTTTTAGAAAATGAATATAGTAATTACATGGAATATATATATTATTACACGGTAGGTATATTTATTATTTAATGAATATAGTAATGTAGTTTTTGAAGGGCGGGCTTGGTGCAGCGGTAGAGCCTACCGTCTGTAACCGGAAGGTCCCGGGTTCAAGCCCCAGCCTCTGCATATTTATGCGGGTAAGGTTTGGGCGCTATTACAACCCTTCCCCAGACCCCGCACGGTGCGGGAAGCCTACGTCACTGGGTACGCCCTTTTTTAGTAATGTAGTTTTTGAAATGTGTTTCTATAATAGAATATGTACTAAAATTTGTATTTATTTATATATTAAATTTGTATTAACTTCATCATATATTATATATTTGTTATTGGTTAATAATGCAGATGAATAGACAATGGATGTACGGGGACAACCACGCTCAGGAGTTCCGTGATGGCCTCAGGGCGTTTCTCGATGCCGCCGAGGCTAACAGGACGCCAGAGGGAAGGATATTCTGCCCATGCACCAATTGTGAAAATATGCAATCGCACCAAAAAAGAGTTCTTCAGGTGCATTTGATGAGACACGGTTTCATGAGGAATTATGATGTGTGGACGAAGCACGGTGAAAGAGGAATTCTAATGGATGAAGCTGAAGAAGACGGGGCCGATGACGACATTCCGGTATTGGCTCAATACTACGGTTCCTTTGCAGAGGCTGCGATGGGTGATGCCGATGAGGAAGATGTTGCTCAGGAAAATGATGTTGACACCAAAAATTGGCACCAGGAAGAGGCTGACATGTGGGCCGGATTTGGTGGAAGGATGCCATTCGGCTAAAGGGCTTTCTCTGAAGCATTCGGCAAAGATGCTCTGCGGTCGGGAACGCGTCGTCATTCGGCTAAGGGGTGTTCTCTGAAGCGTTCGGCAGAGATACTCTGCGGTCGGGAATGCGTCATCATTCGGCAGAGGCATTGTTCCGCAGGCGAAGAGTGGTAGCATTCGAGAAGACATGATGACGTGGATCAATATAAGGAAAAGGCCGGTTCGAACAAGGAACGCAATATGGGCACGAAGATCCGTCATTTATTTTTAGAAACAAGCGTTGTAGTCGTGTCCGACTAGGAGTTGTATGAAGACCTGGGTATAAATATAAACCCATGGCAGCTGTAAAAGAGAAGACAATCAATCAATACAACAAACCGGCCCCGTGCCAACATCGAGTCCTTTAGTCGAGTCGTCGAGTTCTTCGAGAGGAGTCATCGATCCGTCGACCTCCGTAAGTACCGGCAACCTTGTATCATGCTTAGTATCATGCGGTGGATTTAAGCTTTGATGCAAGTAGTCTTGTTACCATGCTTAGTATCATCCGGTGGATTTAAGTTGTGGTCTCAAGAAGGTTCCTCTGTTAGGTCATGAGCCATGCGGTGGGCTAAGATCTATTATGGACCAAGTTATCGGCTCTGTTAGATTTCGGCAAGATCTAACAGATTCATTAAGTTACCCCGTGTTGCTCCGTTTTTACTATGTGCTTAATTCATGCAACACACCTTTGCCCAATCTAGATCGGCTAGAATCGGCTCTACTTCACGATGTGATGAATTATCCCCTCACAGCCGAGTCCGAAACCGATCTAGGTTGCCACATGTCGCGGGTTCGAACTTGTCGGTATCGTGTCAGTCTTGACAGAACCGGGTATCATGCGGTAGATGCAGGTTTTTGGGTCGTCTTAGAGCTAATCATTCGGTGGATTAGAATTCGATTCGATTTTATAGATTTACCTTTACCGATTAAGCTTGTTCCTTCGCCATGGACCCCGATTCGGCTAAGTAGCCGTATTCGGCAGTGCTCTCACGAGTGAACGTGTGTTTGTGGGTTTGCATTGGACAATGAATGCTTTTAGCCTTTCACGATTAGATTGTATCATGCGGTGGATTGATCTAATCTGATTGGTGGTGTGACCTCAAACGAGTTGTATCATGCGGTGGATTAACTCGTTCGTTGCCGCGCTTGACGGGTGCTGCTTTCGGCCTATGCATTCTTGTTTTCAATGTAAATTCGTGACTGTGTTGTGAGTTCGTAATTAAACATTGAATGCTTTTAGCTTTTCATGGTTAGATTGTATCATGCGGTGGATTGGTCTAATCTGATTAGTGGTGTGGTCTCAAACAAGTCGTATCATGCGGTGGATTAACTTATTTTGTTATCATGCTTGACGGGTGCTGCTTTCGGCCTATGCATTCCCTGTTTACTGCGAATTTATGATCATGTTTCACCCTTTTTATTTATCTATCATGCTCTGTTTCTCGTTAATCGGCTATGAGTATGTGTTACAATGTTCGTTCGATTGAAAGCCGATCTTTCGTCATGCTTACGTCACGCATTCGGCAGTGCGCTCCTTGCATGCCTTGCCGATTGCCGAATATGGTTTTAACTGCCGACAGATAGCTTGTCTGTAGCTATATGTCTCTCGAGATTGGCTTCAACGCTGCAAATATGGAACTGTCTGGTCTCACCCGGCACGTTCCAGGTTTTGATCTAAACCTTTTTGTCCCTTTGTTAGTTTTCAGGCAAACTGACTGGCACGCTTCCGGATTCAAAAGCCCGGGCCACGTGTGAAGCCAGCTAATTCGGCTTGCTGTGTGCTTGGCGTGAGGTGCGGATTTTACGTCAACACACTTTTTGGCACGCCCGGTGGGACACACACAAGTTTTCAAGATGCCTGAGTTGAGCGACATCATGGATGTCACTTTGGAAGAGTTGTCTGAAGAGCATCAACAGATGGTAAAGGCTGCTGCTGGCCAATTCATTAACAAATGTTTACTGTCTTTCGCCAAGAACAGGAGTGGTGCACCGTTTCTCAAGTCCGACTTGCCAAGAGTTCTCCTTCCTGGGCAGTCCGATTTTACTGAAGAAGAAGAGAGGGAGAGATTCTCGGGCTTGTTATACAAAGCTTTGGGGGAAGCAATGACCAATCACAATGCTGCGTTCTTGAACAGTTTTCGGCATATAATGGTAAGCATTTTTGGTCAGCATGTGGATAAACCCTTCGAGCAGATACATGGGCAATTGGGTGGTCCGACATACTTCAATGTTCAAGCACCAGTTCAGAAACTGCATGGTAAAGGAAATGCTGATGAAATTGGAGGTTCTGGTACTAAAGATACAAATGGACAACCGATTCGGCAAGATCCTCAGCCTGCACTGCCGAAAACTCGCACATATGGTGATATGGCATTCGGCACCACAGGGAATCCGCCTGCTTCTGCTTACAAGATATCTCCCTTGAACAACAGACTGCAGAGGGATTTGTATGGAAACGGATATTCAGAGTTTATGGATTACAATGCTATCGACGCTCTCCCGAATCCTGGATATGTTGGTACTGCAGGCATGCTTGCTGGAAGACCAGGGAATCAAGATACCAGTATTGACCTCATGGTGCAAAAAATGACCGATGTATTGCAAAATCAATTCGGTCTGAAGCCTAAAAATCAGGGATACATGTACTCGTCTCCTTTCCCTGAATGGTACCAAAGGGTATCATTGCCGAATAGAGTCAAGGTGCCTACAGAGTTTACTAAATTCTCAGGACAAGATGATACTAGCACTGTGGAACATATAGCTCGATATCTGATGCAGCTTGGAGAGGCTTCGGCAGATGAGGCTTTCAGAATCAGATACTTTCCTTTGTCACTGACGGGTCCAGCTTTTACATGGTTTGCTTCTTTGCCTGCTCAGTCGATTTGTACTTGGAAAGACCTGGAGCAGAAATTCCATGCTCATTATTACATTGGCAGTACCGAGAAAAAGTTGGTTGATTTGACCAGCTTAAGGCAGAGGAATAATGAAACACCTACAGAGTTCCTCAGGAGATTTAGGGAAACTAAGAGTATGTGCTTTTCTCTGAACATACCTGATGATCAACTGGCTGGTATGGCTGTAGCTGGCATGCTGCCTGCCATTCGGGAGAAGCTGTTTGGGATGGAGTTTGATGATCTGGGCCAGTTGTCGCACAGATTGGCCTTGATGAGTAACCAGGCATATGGTTTCAAGAAAGATGTCAGATTTGCTAAAAATAATGATGTAGCTGACATCTATAACCAATTCCTTGAAAGAGCAGATCAAGAAGATGAATATGAAGATAGCGAGGAGATAGCCGCAGCAGAGATAGTGTGGAGCAAAGAACCAGTTACAATGACTCAAAGATGGATCAAACAGATGAAGGGAACATATGATTTTGATGTGACTAAGGCGGATAAATTGTTTGAGTTCCTGGTGAAAGAAGGCCGAATCAAATTGCCAGAGGGGCATTCTATGCTTCGGCCCGATGGAATGAAAGATAAGAGGTACTGTGGGTTTCATGATAGAAATTCTCATTCCATTAATGAATGCAGAGTCTTTAGGATGAAGATTCAGAAAGCTATCCAGGAAGGACATCTGAAATTCGACAACAAGATGAAACTGGACAGTAACCCTTTCCCTCAGAATATGATCGGGTTCTCGGTTAATATGGTGAATGCTGTTCCATCTGGAGAAAAGGGAAGATTGAAAGTTTTAACCTCAAAGAAGGCAAGACAGGATGGTTCAGTTGATCCCACTCGGCAGATCACAATTGAACAGATTCGCCAGAAAGATCTTCGGTTCCCGAATAGCCGATTTGAAGTGGAAGAATCCTTTAAACCTAGAGTTACTACACGTATTCTCCTCAACAAATGGCAGCGTCAGCAAGAAAAAGAGCGTTTTCAAAGGCGTGAATACGAAGAGGAGAAAAGAAGGCGCGAAGAAGAAAGGTTTGAGGAAGAACAAGAAGAGTATGCTCGAGAGCAGGAACGTGCGCATTGGGGGTGTGCATTCTTCAGACACTGCTGGAACGAAGGTTTGAAACTTCCCACATGGAATAGTTGTCCTGAATGCAATAATAGATATGATGAATATAGGTAGGGAACTGTCAATCGCCGATCTGTCCATGAAAGAATTGGCAGGGTGCATCCTAGTGATGATCGGCGTTTTAATGATCAACCAAGAAAGAGACATGCTGATTACAAGTGGGTTGATCGTGAAGAAGAAAAAGATCATGCTTATGTTTGGCAAGAAGGACAATGGTGCCCACCTGGTTTAAGGAAGAGCCAGAAGAGAAGAGTACAGCGCCTGAGGAATCGGGAATTGAAGCAAACAAAGGTCAAGGTGAAATCGATATGGCTCCCAAAAGACAGGCCTGACGAGCATGGTCGTTCGGCTCCTACATGTATGGTATGTTTTCTGCCGAATGAATTCATGGCTCCAGCTAACCAAATTGTACAGGAAGAGATATTGCCCGATATAGATGATGCCGAAAAATTTGGGTTAATGGCACAATTGATGTTGAACAAACAAGCTGTTTTTGAGAAGCCAACCCAGAATCGGCACATGAAGCCACTGTACTTGAAGGGATATGTTAATGGCAAACCATTAACCAAGATGTTTGTCGATGGAGGAGCTGCTGTCAATGTAATGCCATATACCACATTCAGGAAGCTTGGTATGGGCCCTAGAGATTTGACACCAACGAGCATAATTCTGAATGATTTTGCTGGAAATCCTTCGGACACCAAGGGATGCATGCACGTTGATATGATGATTGGGTCCAAAACTCTGCTTACGACTTTCTTTGTCATTGAGGGCAAAGGGGCATATAGCTTACTGCTTGGAAGAGATTGGATTCATGCAAATTGTTGTATTCCATCTACTATGCATCAACAGCTTGTTCAGTGGATAGATGATGAGGTGGAGATTGTCCAAGCAGATGATTCAATAAGCGTGGCAAATATGGAACCAGCTTTCTGGGAGTATCAAGGCATAGATTGTTTCTCAGGCAAAGACTGGGGAGAAGGTCCTGTGGCACCAGCCAGCAGTGATCAGCAGCCGATCGAAGCAGTCGGCTCTCATAGTAATTTTTGATGGAAAATCCAATTGATGGAACTGATGGAAAATTAGGACGTGGATTTGTGTCGGCCGATAAATTAGAAGAAGTGGACACTGGAGATGGTGACAAGCCAAGGCCGACATTTATCAGTGCTAACTTGGATTCGGTTTTCAAAGAAAAGTTGGTGACATTGTTAAAAGAATACAAGGACTGCTTTGCTTGGGATTATTCGGAAATGCCCGGTCTAGACCGTTCTATTGTTGAGCATCGGTTGCCAATCAAACCTGGATACAGGCCTTACAAGCAACCACCCCGAAAAATCTACAAGGAAGAAGTATTGGCCGATGTGAAAAAGGAGATTGAAAGATTACTAGATGCAAATTTCATTCGGCCGTGTAAATACGCGGATTGGATCTCTAATATTGTTCCTGTCTATAAGAAAAATGGGAAGATGAGGGTTTGCATAGATTTTAGAGACCTAAACAAGGCTACACCCATGGATGGATATCCAATGCCTATTGCTGATTCATTGGTTGATGCTGCTGCTGGATACAAAGTGCTCAGTTTCATGGATGGTAACGCAGGATACAATCAGATTTATATGGCATTGGAAGATATAGTAAAGACAGCTTTCAGGTGTCCTGGACACATAGGGTTGTTTGAGTGGGTTGTCATGACCTTTGGATTGAAAAATGCCGGCGCAACTTATCAAAGGGCTATGAATTATATTTTTCATGAGTTGATCGGCAAGATTGTGGAAATATATATTGATGATGTGGTGATCAAGTCATTGGATCATGAGTCTCATTTGGCCGACATAAGGAAAACTCTAGAATGCACCAGGAAACATGGGCTTAAGATGAACCCGAACAAGTGTGCTTTTGGAGTTTCGGCTGGAGAGTTTCTGGGATTTTTGATACATGAAGGAGGAATAGGAGTTGGTAAGAAAAGCATGAAGGCAATTGATGAAATTGTCCCTCCAACTAATCTTAAAGAGTTACAATCGCTGCTTGGCAAGATAAATTTTGTGAGAAGGTTCATATCAAACTTGTCACAAAAGGTGTTGCCCTTTTCCTCACTGTTGAAAATAAAAAAGGATCAAAAGTTTGTATGGGGTGACGAACAACAGAAGGCTTTTGATGAAATAAAGGAGTACATGAAGAAGCCACCAGTATTGGTGCCTCCACAATTGAACAAGCCTTTCAAGTTGTACGTGGCGGCCGATGCCCAAACTATTGGATCGGCCCTCATTCAAGAATTTGAAGGGAATGAAAGAGTAGTTGCATACCTTAGCCGAAAGTTACTAGATCCAGAGACAAGGTATTCGGCTATAGAGAAGCTTTGCTTATGTGTTTACTACTCCTGTACAAAATTTCGGCACTACTTACTACATGCCGAATGCATTGTGTATTCAAAGTTTGATGTGATAAAACACATGTTGTCTATGCCAATTTTGAACGGAAGGATTGGCAAATGGATTTTAGCTTTGTCTGAATTTGAGTTAAGGTTTGAATCGGCAAAGGCTGTTAAGGGACAGATTATTGCCGACTTCATTACTGAACATCATGATACATCGATAACTTTGCTTAACATTGTTCCTTGGGTGTTATTCTTCGATGGATCTTCATGCAACAAAGGTGGTGGAGCAGGTATCTTATTAATTTCACCAAAGGGAGAAACATTTGAGTTTGCTGTTCCCATTCAATCTGCTGTTACTAACAATCAAGCTGAGTATGAGGCATTGCTCAAAGGGCTCCAATATTTGAAAGAAGCAGAGGCCATTGCGGTTGAAATTTTTGGAGATTCAGAATTGGTTATAAAACAATTGAATGGTGAATATGAGTGCAAAAGTGATACCTTGAAGAATTACTATGAAGAATGCAAAGAAATATTGAAGAGCTTTCGGTCAGTAATTCTACAACACATTCCTAGAGGGGATAATGGAGAGGCAAATAGATTGGCCCAAAGTGCATCAGGTTATAAAGAGCTTCGAGAAGTTTTTGCTAATGATGTATATGCATTCGGGAATAATCTGGCAGAGGATGATTGGAGAAAAGAGATTGCCGATTATCTGGAGAATCCATCCCGAAAGGTTTCTAGAAAGCTCAGGTATAAAGCTTTAAAATTTGTTCTTCTTGATGATAATTTGTATTATAAATCCCTGGATGGAGTGCTGTTACATTGCTTAAATCATGAAGAAGCAAAAAGGCTGATGAGTGAAGTACATGATGGGTTGTGTGGAGCACATCAATCGGCCTATCGAATGAAGTGGGTTATTAGAAGAACTGGATATTACTGGCCGACAATGTTGGAAGATTGTTTTGAATATTATAAGGGATGTCAAGACTGTCAGAGATTTGGAAACATTCAGAGAGTTCCGGCATCGGCTTTGAATCCCATTATCAAGCCATGGCCATTCAGAGGATGGGGAATAGATTTGATTGGCCAAATAAACCCTCCATCTAGCAAGGGGCATAAGTTTGTGCTTTTGGCAACCGATTATTTTACCAAGTGGGTTGAGGCAATTCCATTAAAGAAGGTGACGTCGGAGTATATGGTTGAATTTGTTAAAGAACATATCATTTACAGATTTGGGATTCCTCAAACAATCACCACAGATCAAGGGGCTCAATTTACATCTTCAGAGTTCAAAGATTTTGCTGAAAGTATGGGCATCAAATTGTTGAATTCTTCTCCTTATTATGCCCAAGCTAATGGTCAGGCAGAGGCTTCTAACAAGATTATGATTAAAATTATACAGAAGAAGATTGATCAGAAGCCGAGAAAGTGGCATTCGGTACTCAATGAGGCTTTATGGGCTTACCGAATGGCTCCACATGGGGCTACACAGACGTCTCCTTATGAGTTGGTGTATGGGCATCATGCTATCTTGCCATGGGAAATACAATTAGACTCAAGGAGAATAAAGTTGCAAAAGGATTTAAGTTCTAAAGATTATAATGATTTAATGATGGACGAATTAGAAGATTTGCATATGATTCGTCTCAGGGCCTTGGAAAATATTGAGAAGAACAAAATGCGAGTTGCTAAGTATTACAACAAGAAATTGAAGGTTAAGCAATTTGCAGAAGGTGATCTAGTTTGGAAAGCGATATTGCCGATTGGAACCAAATATGCAGCATTCGGCAAATGGTCTCCAAATTGGGAAGGTCCTTTCAGAGTGGTTAGATGCGTGCCTGGAAATGCATATATTTTGAAGACATTATTGGGAGAAGAATTTGCTTCTGCTATAAATGGAAGATATTTGAAGAGATATTATCCCAGTATTGAAATCGATCGATGATCGATATATCAAATTGCCGAACAGCCGATATTCGGGAAGAAATCGCCTTCAGAACAAATGTTGACAGAAAAGGAAAATGGCCAGTACTGAATGTATTGCCCTTAGCACAAAATATGTTACATCAAGAATTCACACAAAAGATAAGTTTTATTACCGAAATTCCATAAATCCCTAGTACAAACTACTGAAAGAGCCTGTTCAGAACAGACTGGGGGTGAATGGAATCGGCAATGGCAGCACCATGGCCATCAAGACGCTCAATGGAGGCGTCAATATCATCGATGTCTTCTGGATTGCTGTTGGCAAAACCAACCGGCATCCTGGAATAGTCAGTGCCGGTGTGCGTCGACATAGCGACGAGACCCGTAGCGACGCCCAAGCGAACGCCATGGGAGGCCACTTCGTCGACACGGCCTGCTACCGCACCAAGGCGTGCCTCGGGTGTGTCCCCTTGGGCGTTCACCTTGTCCGCTAACTCCTCCACCAGCGCCTTCAGTCGATCAAGTTCAGCATCACGCGCTGCAAAGTCACAAGGGGATAGCAGAATAATATCAGTTGGGGGACAAGATTGAGATTGAGCAGATTGCAGGACTCACCATCAATGACCTCGAGCAGCTGCTTGCGCTCATGCTGCCATTCAAGGTCAGCAATCCCGGCTTGCTTGGAGATAGCCTCCAACTCGCGGCGAGTATCGTCACGCTCCGCTTTGAATCGGCGGGCATCGCCGTCCGTGTAGCGGTAGTCGTCCGATTCGAGAGATCGATTGGACGAACTCGAAGATGCCGCAGGAGTAGCGGCTGGAGCTGCAATTGGCGCACCAGCGCCGGCAATCCATTGGATTACCCTGAAAGAACGAAGAGATTCGTCAAGAAAGAGGAAAGAAATCTCGAGAAGAACAGAGAGAAGTAAGCAGCCAATCACCTGCGACGAGCGCCGGCGCGACTTCCTTCGGCCTCATCGACGGCCGGGCGCCTCCTGTTGTTGTCGGCCATTGGAAGTTCCTCGGAGTTACTGTGGATGGGAAAAAGAATGACTTGAGCCGGCAAGGACTTGGAAGATGAAGAACTTGGTGAAAACTGTGGGCTGCCTGGATGTTTATTTATAGAACTCGCAGAGGAAATCGTGGCGCATATTCCGAAGAGTTAGGAAGGTGGAAAGGATTTTCCAGCCGATCGGTTCTCATGTCGTTTGGGATTCTTATCGAGTCGTATTCGGCTTTGACTGGATGAGATTCGGCTATGTCATAGTTGAAGCGTTTTCAGGTCTGATGCTATTAAAATCAGCTTTGCCGAATGAGTTACCCACAATGGAGAGAAAGCAAAAGATTGGTGAGACTACAAAGTCGGTAAGACATTCGGCTAATTAAATATTCAATACAACTACACACCCAAGTACTTGGAGATTACATCTTTGGCATCAGATATCATTCTATTAATGGTCTCCAAAAGATTTTTGCCTGCTTCTTGGGTTTTTTCCAGAGCAGAGAGCTTCGCTTTGAGTTGTTTATCTTCAGTTAGAATTGCCGATGCTTCCTTTCGTATCCTCTCTGTCAGATCAGGGAGTTCGGCTAATTTCTTCTCGTCAGCTTCGATTTCGGCTGACAGGACCCTCAGTTCGGCTTCTAGTTCAGCTTTTCTGGTCTTCTTCAGATCAAGTGTTGACTGCAGTCTAGCTGACAATTCTTTGTTACTCTGAGCTTGAGTATGCAGATCTTTCAAGGATTGCTTAGCTATGGCTCTTCTTTGCTCTAAAGCTGGTTGTAAAGATTGATCTTTCAGAGCCTGTCTGACTGCAGCAAATTGTTGATCTAATTTAGAGATTGGTTCCAAGGAAGCTTGAATGTCAGCGGGAAGGTTGTGTTCAATGGGCTCGAGCATATCTCTCAGAAGATCAGCATCCTTGACTTGATCCTGGATGTCTTTGTGCAGAAAGGAGAAAATTTCCTTTAGTTTTGCCTGGGTTTCTTCTGATAAAGTCTGACTAGAAGAAATTTCCTCTGCTTGTTCGGCAACAAGATCATCCAAGGGAAATGAGTAGCTAGGTGACGAAGTTGTTTTCTCCTGGAAAAAGATATTGCCGAATTAATGATTATCCATTGAATAAAGAACTGAGGAGACTGGGAAATTATTTCTACCTCATTCCTGATCTCTTGGATGGAGAGAGAAGGCGGCTCAAGCTCAGACAAAGGTTCTGGTATGTCATGCTGAGGAGAGCTTGGAAGGTTCTTTGGTGGAGATGAGGCTTCTAGCTGAGGTACATCAGGTAAAGCAGAAGCTGGTTCTTGATGAAAAGAGGAGCTCTCCGAAATTGGATCCATTGAAGCTTGCTCTGTGACTGAAAGAAAGTTAGTGCTGATGAAAAGAGTTTTAAAGGACAAGATGGTGAGAAATTTTACTGATCACTGAAGCATCGGCAGGTTCTGTGCTAATGGCCAATTGCTGTGATTTGGCCTGAAACCATAAAGGAGTAGAAAATGAGCAGAATAAAATTAGCATTTTTTACTCGAGGAAGGAGAAATTTGACCTGTGCAATCATTTTGCTGCTTGTTCTTTTCTTCTTTACAACTGAAGGGGCAGTTAAAGAAAGAGTTTTCCTCTTGACAGATGATGGTCTAGTAAGTATTGGATCTGAAGAAGCTTGTCTAGCCATCAGCTGAGCCAAGGTAGGAGATTGGTGCCCCAAAGCAGAGATTGGGCCTGCAGTTTTGTATAAAATTACCCTGGCAAGAGGGGCAGGTGTTGTGTCCTGCAAAATAATAGAGTCAGAATCGATTGGGGTTAATGTTGTTAAGACAGATAAAGGAATAAGCATATTACCTCTGCAGTTGGCTGATAATCAGGCATTAATTCAAGGCAGAAAGGATGGATTGGCATGTTGAAAATATGATCATGGAATTCTTGCCACCAGAGAGTAAAGGAAGGATGGGCAGATATTATTGGCACAAAAGGATCAGGTGCATAAATAGTTCCACAGCATTTATAGGTGAAAATCCTTCTTGTTTCTGTGAAATCCTTGATTATCTCCCTAGGCCTGAGGAATTCATGGAGGAATAGCCTAGGGGGCACTTGGCCACATCCCAACTGTCTAGCCATCATGTTTGGCTGATAATATTCATAAGTGCTTTGGACTAGCCTCCCTCCACAGAATTCGGCTGGCAGGATGCAGGGCTGGATGAAGGCATTAAAAATTGCTACAGATTGTACATCAGTGCATCCAGTCTCAAAGCTGAATTCGCAAGGGAGAGTAAGATTGTCATTGTCCAAATAAGGGAACCAAAGAGGATTGGCAAAACCTCTGAAGAAGAGCTCAAACAGTTCACCAATGTTTTTGTTGATAGGTACAGTGGAGGCAGCTTCTCCATAAGTTTGACAACCTTTGGTTCTCCGGGTTTCTCCTTCTTTATAATTGATTGAAGGGAAGTCTCGGCTGTTGAGATCAATAGCAACAATTTGATGCATGTATAATTGCAGCCACATTTGGACAAACCACCAGGGACCATTGACACAGGGGATCTTCTTGCTAGTGTGCATCAGGTGGGTGGTTTGGTTGAGCATATGGTAAACACTTCCCAGGAGGTATTTCCCGAGTGGGATGACTTTTCCAGCAGCCAGCTCTTCGGCCATCACGATATGATTCAAGGTTGGCTCATTGGCTTTGCCACAAAAGACTGATCTGCATAGCCACATGTTCAGGAAAGCTCTGTATTCGACATCAGTCAAAGGACCATCAGACATATGATTCTGGATATATCTCTTGTATCCAACCCCTGTTCTTACTCCTGTCTGCTTGGAGGAACCTTTATGGTCATATGGGTGCACAGTTCCTGTAACATTCAGGCCGGTCATCATGTAGACATCGGCTAAGGTAGGGGACATTGGGCCATGGCCGAAAAGAAAAGCATTTGCACCATTGGACCAGAAGTGGCAAGCTGCGATCAAAAGGTTCTCATTCTTTGGTGTTTCAGCTAGAGATAGCTCCAAGCAATGAGAAATGCGAAGACTGTCCCAATTCTGCGTCTGGGGACTTTTATCGTCAGAAATCCTTTTGTACCAATTTCTCCATCCGGCGATTGGGGGCAAAGGCCAGTTCTTGAAGGCGTCTTGCCACTCATGAGGTTTTGTCAGTGAAATCTTAAAAGGAATCCGCTGAGATTCGGCCGCAATGATTTCGGAAGGATCTGAATCTCCTACGGGACCGAGGAAATAGGATGGAGATTTTTCCTCAACAGGGATGAGGATTTCGGCAGCTAGGGCCTATCAAGAATGAAAGGGGATAAGAAGAAATTTAAAATGCAAATCGAAAGAAGAATGCCGAACATGCTTGAGGGGATTGAAGTTTACCTGGAGAGCAAGATCTTGGTCCGCCATCTGAAGGTTGGATCTTGGAAGACGATGACTTAGGGTTCGAATCCGGATGAGAGCTCTGAAGATTCAAAAGAAGAAGCGGGTGCTGAGCAGAACTAACTTGGAAGTGTTAAGTGCTTCTGGTCAATTCCGAGATAAAAGTTACCTCTTATCCCGAAATTGAAGGGGCATGTGTTGACACCAAAAATTGGCACCAGGAAGAGGCTGACATGTGGGCCGGATTTGGTGGAAGGATGCCATTCGGCTAAAGGGCTTTCTCTGAAGCATTCGGCAAAGATGCTCTGCGGTCGGGAACGCGTCGTCATTCGGCTAAGGGGTGTTCTCTGAAGCGTTCGGCAGAGATACTCTGCGGTCGGGAATGCGTCATCATTCGGCAGAGGCATTGTTCCGCAGGCGAAGAGTGGTAGCATTCGAGAAGACATGATGACGTGGATCAATATAAGGAAAAGGCCGGTTCGAACAAGGAACGCAATATGGGCACGAAGATCCGTCATTTATTTTTAGAAACAAGCGTTGTAGTCGTGTCCGACTAGGAGTTGTATCAAGACCTGGGTATAAATATAAACCCATGGCAGCTGTAAAAGAGAAGACAATCAATCAATACAACAAACCGGCCCCGTGCCAACATCGAGTCCTTTAGTCGAGTCGTCGAGTTCTTCGAGAGGAGTCATCGATCCGTCGACCTCCGTAAGTACCGGCAACCTTGTATCATGCT
This sequence comes from Echinochloa phyllopogon, assembly GCA_033239725.1. Lineage (NCBI taxonomy): Eukaryota > Viridiplantae > Streptophyta > Magnoliopsida > Poales > Poaceae > Echinochloa > Echinochloa phyllopogon. The sequence goes on along the minus strand of BTCW01000008.1, from coordinate 9,703,135 downwards.
TAGTATCATGCGGTGGATTTAAGCTTTGATGCAAGTAGTCTTGTTACCATGCTTAGTATCATCCGGTGGATTTAAGTTGTGGTCTCAAGAAGGTTCCTCTGTTAGGTCATGAGCCATGCGGTGGGCTAAGATCTATTATGGACCAAGTTATCGGCTCTGTTAGATTTCGGCAAGATCTAACAGATTCATTAAGTTACCCCGTGTTGCTCCGTTTTTACTATGTGCTTAATTCATGCAACACACCTTTGCCCAATCTAGATCGGCTAGAATCGGCTCTACTTCACGATGTGATGAATTATCCCCTCACAGCCGAGTCCGAAACCGATCTAGGTTGCCACATGTCGCGGGTTCGAACTTGTCGGTATCGTGTCAGTCTTGACAGAACCGGGTATCATGCGGTAGATGCAGGTTTTTGGGTCGTCTTAGAGCTAATCATCCGGTGGATTAGAATTCGATTCGATCTGATAGATTTACCTTTACCGATTAAGCTTGTTCCTTCGCCATGGACCCCGATTCGGCTAAGTAGCCGTATTCGGCAGTGCTCTCACGAGTGAACGTGTGTTCGTGGGTTTGCATTGGACAATGAATGCTTTTAGCCTTTCACGATTAGATTGTATCATGCGGTGGATTGATCTAATCTGATTGGTGGTGTGACCTCAAACGAGTTGTATCATGCGGTGGATTAACTCGTTCGTTGCCGCGCTTGACGGGTGCTGCTTTCGGCCTATGCATTCTTGTTTTCAATGTAAATTCGTGACTGTGTTGTGAGTTCGTAATTAAACATTGAATGCTTTTAGCTTTTCATGGTTAGATTGTATCATGCGGTGGATTGGTCTAATCTGATTAGTGGTGTGGTCTCAAACAAGTCGTATCATGCGGTGGATTAACTTGTTTTGTTATCATGCTTGACGGGTGCTGCTTTCGGCCTATGCATTCCCTGTTTACTGCGAATTTATGATCATGTTTCACCCTTTTTATTTATCTATCATGCTTTGTTTCTCGTTAATCGGCTATGAGTATGTGTTACAATGTTCGTTCGATTGAAAGCCGATCTTTCGTCATGCTTATGTCACGCATTCGGCAGTGCGCTCCTTGCATGCCTTGCCGATTGCCGAATATGGTTTTAACTGCCGACAGATAGCTTGTCTGTAGCTATATGTCTCTCGAGATTGGCTTCAACGCTGCAAATATGGAACTGTCTGGTCTCACCCGGCACGTTCCAGGTTTTGATCTAAACCTTTTTGTCCCTTTGTTAGTTTTCAGGCAAACTGACTGGCACGCTTCCGGATTCAAAAGCCCGGGCCACGTGTGAAGCCAGCTAATTCGGCTTGCTGTGTGCTTGGCGTGAGGTGCGGATTTTACGTCAACAAATGACCCTACTGATGGACTTGGGCAAATGTTGCGTGATGATGAGAAAGATTGCAGCAATGATAAGGAACTGAAAAAGATACAACGCATGTTGCAGGACCACAAGACTAACCTGTACCCAGATTGCAAAGACGGGCTTAAGAAGTTGGGTAGCACACTTGAACTTCTGCAGTAGAAGGAAGCAAATGGCGTTACTGATAAGGGTTTCGAGGAGCTACTGAAACTCGTGAATAAGATTCTGCCAGAGGGTAACGAATTTCCATCGACGATGTATCAAGCAAAACGTGTTGTTTGCCCTCTCGGTTTGGAGGTGCAGAAGATACATGCGTGTCCTAATGACTGTATCCTCTATCGCGGATAGTACGAACACTTGGATCGTTGTCCGGTTTGCACCTGCACACGATACAAGGTCAGGCGGGACGACCCTAGTGAGGTTGGGGGGAGCGTTCTAAGAAAAAAATCCCTATGAAGGTGATGTGGTATTTCCCTCTGATACCCCGTCTGAAGCGTTTGTTCAAGAACAAGGATCATGCCAAACTGATGCGCTGGCACAAAGAAGAACGTAAGCAGGATGGCATGTTGAGACACCCCGCCGATGGATCCCAGTGGAGGAACATCGATAGAGCATTCCCAGAGTTTGATGCTGATGCGAGGAATGTTAGGCTTGGTTTATGTACCGATGGCATGAACCCTTTTGGTGAAATGAGCAGTAGTCATAGCACTTGGCCCGTGACTATTTATATCTACAACCTACCCCCTGGCTTTGCATGAAGCGGAAGTTCATTATGATGCCAGTGCTCATCAAAGGCCCAAAGCAACCTGGCAACGTCATTGATGTGTACCTAAGACCATTGGTTGACGAACTTTTGCAGCTGTGGAAGGTTGAAGGTGTTAGCATGTGGGATGAGGACAAGCAAGAGCAGTTTGACCTTCGAGCACTGCTTTTCATAAGCATCAACGACTGGCCTGCACTAAGTAACCTATCAGGACAATTAAACAAAGGATATAAAGCATGCACTCACTGTTTAGAGGAAACCGAAAGCATGTATTTGAAACATTGTAGTAAAGTTGTGTACATGGGTCACCGTCGATTCCTTCTAGCGAAGCATGAGCTAAGAAAGAAATGTGCGCATTTTGGCGGGAATGCTGACCGCCATACAAAGCCGAGACACCGGAGTGGAGAAGAGCTATTTGATATGGTGAAGGACCTACACGTGGTGTTTGGCAAGGGAGACGGAAGCCAGGCTGCTCCGACGGGCGAGGATGGTCGTGCTGCGATGTGGAAGAATAAGTCTATCTTTTGGGAGCTACCTTATTGGCAGTTTTTAGAGGTTCGTAACGCGATTGATGTGATGCATCTGATGAAGAATCTTTGCGTGAACTTGATAAGATTCCTGGGTACTTATGGGAAGCCAAAAGACACACTGGAAGCACGTTAGGAGCTGAAACGATTGAAGCAACAGACTGATCTACATTCAGAAAAGAGAGACAAAGGACGCCAGTACTTGCGTCCTGTTAGCTTCACTCTCAGCAAAGAGGAGAAGGCAAGCATGTTTGAATGCTTGAACAATATCAAGGTTTTGTCTGGCTACTCCTCCAATATTAAGAAAATAATAAATATGAAAGAGAAGAAGTTCACAAACCTGAAGTCTCACGACTGCCATGTGTTGATGACACAGCTGCTTCCCGTCATACTCAAGGGTGTGCTACCAGTTAACGTGCGGAAAGCCATTGTGAAGCTATGTGCATTCCTCAATGCAATTTCTTAGAAGGTGATCAATCTAGACCATTTAGATCAGCTACAGAATGACGTGGTGCAATGTCTTGTCAGCTTTGAGATGATATTTCCACCATCCTTCTTCAATATCATGACACATCTATTGGTTCACCTCGTCAAAGAGATTCGTATACTGGGGCCAGTATTTCTACACAACATGTTCCCTTTTGAGAGGTTCTTCACTGTCATAAAGAAGTATGTCCGTAATCGTTCTCGTCTAGAAGGATGCATTGCTAAGGGATACGAAACAGAGGAGGTCATTGAATTCTGTGTTGACTTTGTCGACGATCTTATGCCGATTGGTGTGCCCGAATCACATCACGAGGGTAGACTTGGCGGTAAGAGCACACTAGGGAGAAGATCGATGGTGATCAAGGACGTTGATACATTTCGTAAAGCGCACCTCATAGTTTTGCAACAATCATCATTAGTTGCTCCGTACATCGAGGAGCACATGCAGATTCTCTGGGACGAAAACTCAACAAAGTTTGCGGCCTTCATTCAGCGTGCATATTACAAATGAATATAAGGAATCACAAAACTTTATTTAACACAGGCTACTTGGTTCCCGCTATCCTAAGCACCATCACAGATAACTCGAATGTGGCCTTGGGGTTTCGTTTGGAGGGAACACTTTGATTGAGATGGTGTGAGCACAAATTATATGCCAACTTTCCATTTTAGCCCCTCCTCTGCTTCAAGCACGCACTTAGACCCTTCCATATCTCATCTGCAGAATGAGCACCGCTAGTGTACATGAATCATATATGCACATATCCAATAATTTAGTGTATGGTGGGTGCGACATTTGCAACATAGTGGAGTAAAGTAAAACAACAATGCAACTTCGTGTATGGTGGGTGAGACATTTGCAACATAATGGACCAAAGTGAAACAACGATGCAACTTGGTGTATTGTGGATGCACTTTACTCTTATACTAATCATAGACTCTCAAAAAACCCCACGTCACACGCACACGGGATATTACGCACAATGCAGCCCTAACATATCTAAATCGTTGTCTCGTGCACACTATCATTTCCAAGAACTCGTGAGCCCCGATTACTTTGGATATTTAAACATCAACACTTGGCATCACAATTGGTAACCCATATGGTCACAAATATTAATATTGTGAAAATTTGTCCAAAAATATAATGTATTATGACTATATTTGGATATGTCAGATTAGTTCAATGACAACTAATCTCATGAATTTGCCTCGGTAATCTGCAATATAACCCTATGGCGTCTTCTCCAACGGTTAATGTTTAGCTAGCTAATAATTTTTTTTTCTTATATTTTAATAAAAGAGAGAGAAGAGTTATCTCTTGATTAAGAGCTATGTGTTAAGAGCTAGATCATTAGAAGAGTTGTTTTATAGAGTGCTTAGAGTTAGGTACTAAGTCATACCACTCGAAAAGGCCTCACATGCACCAATCTAAACTAAGTCGCGACCCATCCTCCTTTGTTTTTCTGACGTTGTGATCGAGTTCCTGTGTGTCGTCTCTTCATGCATTGTAAAATCTAGTCTGCCTCTCTCAAGAAACATTTATGTGTTGTAATGTATCACACTTGAAGAAATAACTAATAGTATATCTTGGAAAAGAGGCCATAGTATCTATCTTTTTTATCGAAGACTTCTATCATCACGAGGATTAAAATTTTAGAAGAAGGTTGTAGACATTTTCTCTCCCATATATAGGACACATTCATCATTCGTCGGCAGAGAGTTAGGTTTCGGTTTGTCAGTGTTTAACGACTGAGTACCTGCCTGGGATACCTTAGAGAGTATAGTTGTGTAGATCGCCAGACCTGGAACTAGATGGTTAACGCGAAGACACAACACACAATGATTTAGATAGGTTTGGGCCGCCAGTGTAGCCTAATACCCTACGTCCTGTGTGGGGGATTGTATATTGTATTGTGTGTTGTCTCATCTAAATGTCCTAAATGTTACATGGCTAGTCTCCTTGTAGGTTACAATATGGGACTCATAGTACGAGTACACGAGTAGTTCTAGTAGCACTCGGTCTTCTTTCTTAAGGGTACTGGGGATGCATATCACACAAGCCCCCGAGTGCTACATAACTGAACAACAACCTCCTTTGAAGTCTTCTAGTTTTTTGCCGAGTGCTTGTGGTTACTAAGAGGCTGTGGAGAGCTTCATAAATGTCTTCAATAAATATGCTCACCGAACGTGAATCATATATGCTTAGCTCCTGAGCCTCGAGTTGATTAGAATAATCAGGTCGAGGGTCTTGAAAAAAATCTTTGAGTCTTTGATTTCAGATGATCAACAATAGGTACAAAAAATATGTATCCCTTAGGTATAGCCCCCGAGCCTCAAAGAGAATGGTTCTCCATTCGGTCTGAGGGTTAATTAAGAACATAATCTTCAGAGTAGCTTATGTGTAGATATCAAAGTACCGACTGGTGCCAGTACTCGTTTAGTCGTCGAATCATCGAGAAATGCAAGCACCAACTAGTTAAAGTACTCGGCTGGCATTGCTGGGACGCGCCATTGAGTATCGACTAGTTCTAGTACTCGACTTCAAGTCTTGGCTTGCGCTGTGTAGCTCCCGATCCTTAAGCGACTAGATGGAGTACTCATCTGGCATTATGGAGTCGCATATGTGAGCACCGACTAGTGTAAGTACTCGGGTAGCTTCGAAGTGCCATGGATACGCAAAGTGGTGCCAGGTCCTAACTAATGTGAGTACTTAGCTGGCCACCCTGCAATTGAAATACATAGGATGAGTAGTATCGATCAAAAAATAATCATAAGAGAAAATTGTAATATATTATAATGCATGTTTAACCTTTCTGCCCGTTGCTCTTGTTAGACTCGTAACCACTTGAGTAGCCCCCTGTTATGTTTAAGCACTAGGTCGCGCTTAACGAGTCCATAATAGGTGTGTAGGTGTTGCAAAGGAACCGAAGTGGTGTTGGTCGTTAAGAGTGGAGAGAAAATAAAGTAGTCGATGGGGACTTTTCTCCTGATGGAGAGGTCGCGTGAGGGTATCGAACCCGTCGGCAAGGTCTTTTGCACATGTAGATGTAGCCTCACTACTCAACAATTCTTCAACTTAGTGATTTCAATTTGACTCTTGGCAGCAATCAGCATATCATCAACATATAACTGCAAGTATATATGTGACCCATTAATATGCTTGATGTAAACACAACTATCAAATTTTGTCCTTTTAAAACCGTGTGACGGCATAAATGAATCAAACCTCTTGTTCCACTGATGAGGGGACTGTTTCAAACCATACAATGATCTCCTCAACTTGCAAACAAACGTCTCCTTTGCCAGACACTATGAACCCTTCCGGCTGGTCCATGTATATGTCCTCCTCTAGCTCTCCATGTAAAAACGCAGTCTTCATATCTAACTGCTCAAGCTCAAGATCATGTGAAGCCACAATAATAAAGAAAGTACGGATTGAACTGTGTTTTACAACTGGAGAGAACACATCATTATAATCAATACCCAAAATTTGACTGTAACCTTTTGCAACTAACCTTGCCTTAAACTTTGGAGGCTCGCTTGGAGATTCCTTTCTTTTGAAGATCCATTTGCAGTGGATGGTCTTCTTCTCCTTAGTCAAAGGCACAATCTCCTATGTATTGTTCTTCTCAAGAGACTGCATCTCCTCATGCATAGCTGAAATCTAGCACTCACGATCACCACAACGAACAACTTCTTTGTATGTTGCTGGCTCATGAACATTCTCAACCTGTTCAGCACAACTCAAAGCATAGTAATATAAATTACATTCTTCAATGAGACTCTTGGGAGGACCACAACTCCTCTTAAACTTGCGTTGAGCAATAGGTAAATCCTCCTCTTGCTGCAAAATAGGAGGAGTTTGTTGAACATCATCATGAGCACCATCATTAGCAACCTCATTTTCCTAGTCATCAAATGGCTCCATCTGCACAACTTCCTCATCGTCAACATGCTCCACCTACATGTGCATATGCTGCACCTCTTCTGCAGAATTATCTGGAACACTATCTGAGGACAAACTGTCATTAAACGTCACAGATTCATTAGAAACCACACTTCATCTCATGAAAGCCTTTCCTGTTTTGGGATTCCACTGTTTATATCCTTTAACTCCAGAACCATAACCAAGAAAAGACACTTAATATCTCTAGGCTCTAATTTTCCATTATCAACATGAGCATAAGCAGTGCAACCAAAAACTTTCAACTGTGAATAATCAGTAGGCGTACCAAACCATATCTCAATGGGAGTTTTCTTATCAAGTAACATGTAGTATTTGCAGCTTCAGCCCAAAAACAATTTCTCATCCGTGCATTGGACAGCATGCAACGAGCCTTCGATATGATGGTTCTGTTCATACGTTCGATCACACCGTTTTGTTGTGGAGTATACGGTATGGTGTGATGTCTCACAATGCCTTCCTTCCTGCAATAATCATCAAAGACAGTCGAACAAAACTCTCCACCATTATCAGTACGAAGCAATTTTACTTTCCTTTCAGGTTGCCTTTCTATCATAACTGTCCAGTCAGCAAAGGTATCATCTTCATGTTTCAGAAAATAAGGCCAAACTCTTCTAGAGTAGTCATCAAGAATAGTAAGCATGTAACGAGCACCACTGAGAGAAGGCTTATGAGAAGGACCCCATAAGTCAGCATGTACATAATCAAGAGTACCTTTGGTGGTATGAACTGAGGTGTTGAATTTTACCCTTTTATGCTTTCTGAAAATACAATGCTCACAAAACTTCATGCTACTCGAAGTGCAGCCATCTAAAAAATTTCTCTTCATCAATTCTGCCATACCAAGGTGACTCATACGTCCCAGACGCATATGCTAGAGGTTAGTTGTACTAGGTTTAGTATTAGTAGCAGCAGCAGCAGAAACAGAACCATGTAAAGTAGTACCTCTGAGAACATATAGATTTGAATCATTGAGATCACCCAAAAAACAGACAAAAGAACCTTTTGATACCTTTAAAAGTTCATCCAAACCAGTGTATCTGAATCCTTCCCCAACAAATGTGCTTAACGAAATTAGATTTTGTTCCGTTGCTGGTATGTACCTCACGTTCAGCAATGTATGTGTCACGCTATCCTTCGTCTTGAACTGAAATGAGCCGACACCCACAATCTCACGCGGGTTATCATCTCACATCCGCACAATATCTCCGTTCTGCATAGACTCAAAGGAACTAAACCAACCTCTGGTAATGCAGATATGAAACGAACATGTGGAATCCAGAATCCATTCACCACGACGAGAAACACAGCCAGCAAAAGTTACCAGACCATCTCCTGAATGAGAATCACCAGCAGCAGAGACAACAGACACCTTACCATCAGAATTGTTCTTCTTCTCCTTATACTGAACTTTCCTGCAATACTCAATGTTATGATTTTTGAGCTTGCAATAAACACATAACTTCTTACTATTAGGGGCTTTTGACTTTGAGCGGCTTCTTCTATCAAAACTCTTGGCACGATCGTTTCTATCATTGGAGGATCTATGCTCTGGTCTACCTCTCACATGCTCTTGGAGGACGACGTCCCATCAGACTGCACCATGCCTCTCATCTTCTCCCTAGACTTGAGCACGTCGTAAACTTCCTTTAAGGTGAGTTCATCACGGCTCAAAAGTATGGCATCATGGAAATTAGCATATGAATTTGGCAATGAACATAACAGTAAGAGACCTAAGTCCTCGTCATCATACTTCACCTCCATCGACACTAGGTCGGCAACAATCTTCTTCAAGTCAGCGACGTGGCTCATCACCGAATCTTCCTCCTTCATCTTCAAAGTGAACAACTTCATCTTCATATATATGCATCTTACTAGTTAGATCCTTGGACATACAGATCGATTCTAGTTTCAGCATTAGTTCTGCAGCAGTTTTATGATTCAACACATCGTGCAAAATATCATTATGAAGATGAAGTTGCATTAGGGTGGGCGCTAGACTCCACTCGTCCTGCCTCTTGCCAAAATTATCCAGCGCCTCATCGTAGTCATGATCTGTGCCAGAATTCCCCGCATCTTGACTTGCCATACCGAGAACCGCGTGTTATATTCCAGCAGTGGAAGATCGATCTTCATCGACGTCGTCATGAACCCTAATCTGCAACCAGTGCTAGAATACGTCTGATACCACTTGTTATAAGTGAGCCATCCCTACGGAACACAAGATTTAACGTTGAAAACCCCTCCAATGCGAAGGGAGAAAACCACGGGCACTAGTCAGCAACTATCTCACTATATCTCAAGAGTCGGGTTACAACGCCAATGGCGGTTTACAAGAGCATGATTATTTATCAACGAACAAGACTCTTATTATATAGGCTGCTCACGCGCCCATGCTTGGTTGCGTTGTCGAGGTGGGACTAAACTGCCACTTCGCTTCGGTCCAGTCTCCGGCGATGGGCCTCTGTTTCACTCCGGTCCAAGCCCGGTCTATATTGTCGATAGTGAATTTGGAACATATCCAACACATGTGCAAACAAAGTAGCCTTTCAAAAGCTGCCTTTTTAGGTGATCTCACTATTTTCAGGAACATCAGCTACTAGCCTTCTGCCCTGCACCAGGTGAGGCCTGTAGCCTACAGGGCCTCATCTAGTGCAGAGCAGAACTAACTTATATTGTCCATAAGATTTACTAACTAACACTAGTTTCCACTACCTACAGGGGACTAGGGTTAGTTCGTAAATCTTATGGCCAATATAAGTTGTTTTACTGTTACAATACCACTGAAATGATGTTTGTGTCATACAACATGTATAGTTAGGAGCACTCTGATGGATACTTAGCCCAACTGATGTCACAAAACTTCAGATTGCGCATTTCACATAAGGGAAACGTTCATCACTTGCAATGTTTAGAATTAGTTAATAGTTTTTTTGTCTCTGAACTTTGAACAATTGGGTAAGAGTTTCTCACCTTATGAGAGTTCAAAACCTGATGAAAGTGGGTCTAAATCTCTCTATTTTTTCATTAAATGTTTGGCAAACAAATAGAGTTATTAGATATTCATTCAACTTTAGTAATTCTAGGATATCCCTGTCCAACTTTTCATTCAATCGAGTTAGAAGAGAAATATATAGTACCAGTTGATCGATCCCCATCTACTCAGACCTGAATGAACTAAGAACACACGGATGGACTCATCTTCTTGTGCTGGAAGGTCGCAGCTGCCCATTGCTGGTGATTGCGTTGAGCATGGACCTCGGTGGGGGAAATTCCGTAGCGGCGTCTCCATGCTGGAAAGAAGGACGCAGGGAAGGCATCCAAGCAATGCCGGTTGAAGGGCTAGCGTGTGTGTCCATCATCACAAGACACGGGGCACCCTAGGGCGTCGGCGGCATGTCGAGTAGGCGGCGGTGGCACGTGAGGAGGTAGACGGTGGCTTGGAAGCCAAAAATAAAAGGACCCTCAATTATTAACTTGGAAACTATTACTAAACTACCCTTAATAATGGATGGTTAGATTCTCTCTATACTATATATACCACTAAGTAGTAATATGGGGCACCGTAAAAGAGCTCTCGGCTACAGCAGGAGAGGAGCGTCGGGAGGGAATTTGAACTAGGCTGAAAGTGGGAGGGGGAAAGCGTTGTAGGAAGGAAGTTCACAAGGGGAAGGTGAACTTGAACCGGAAACTTTTCTAGAGAGCTCAAACAAATACAATTTTAATTTTGAATTCAAATAAATTTAAACTCAAACTTGAACTACAAACAATAATAAAATCAATGCATCAGCATTAACGTAAAAAAACAGTTTATTTAACCTTTGTTAGCATATAAACGTTGGAAAAATTTAAACGTTATAGAAAATCATCACATTAGTTAGCACTTCTGGATCACATCCTAAATCCAAAAAAATAGTTTGAGATATAGATATAGATAGACATACAGATAGATAGACATACTGATAGATATACAGATAGATAGATATACAGATAGATTGATATACAGATAGATTATATATAGCTGGATAGCTGATAGATGGACATATAGACAAATAGATAGACAGTAGGCGGAACTAATTAAATTGATATATAGACAGACAAATAAATAGGTAGAAAGATATTTGGAAATCTTTTTCTTATTGAATAATCACATATCTTGCACTATGGATATATTGAATTATATATCCTTCTCCAATGTCCGATTAAATAATTCAAACATTCCGGTCATTTCCTGGTAGGTACTGAGTTCTTTCCTTCCTATATATAGGATCACATATGCATGAGTCTTAGAACATTCTTTTGCCCCTTTTCAATTCCTTCACCAAGTTGGCAACCACATGCTAAGTTAGCAAAAAGATGTCCCCTGAGAAAGTAGCAGTTTCACTCCTTGTGGTATTCATAGTGATTTCTACAAACCCTGTGATTGGTGAGCTGCCATGCGATGAGGCACATAAGACACGTATCCTGTCGATATGTCATATGTGCATCACGATCGGAGACGACGTTCGTGACCCACCCCGAAAAAATGGTTTATGTTGTGTTTATGTGAGAAGCCTGCAGAGGAAAGACAACCGAATGATGCAATGTGTCGTGGATCGGCTCAATGATGAAGATAGACAGAAATACGATGCCACAAAGGTCCAGCATCTTGCCCAATCATGCCAAAATGGCCCACCCTGATAGTTCAGGGCCCTGTACAAAATCATAGTTGAGGCCCTAAGCTTAAGGGCTAAAATAATATAATGAGCATTCATACTATGAGCCTATGATCATTACTATATACAAACATAGAGATGGAACAAAATTTTAACCTATTGCCCGAAAACATGCATATTATTCACTTGGAATGTATTATTCTTTTTTTAGATAAAGCAATTTCTTTATTCTGGTCTTTGCATGAGTTGTGCACACAACCCTCCATTCTTACGGCACGACCATATGCTAAACAAAAAGATGACAACAAATAGCAAAATTGTCACACTCGGTTTTAGAAAACAAACCAAGTGCACTTGTATGTGTGCTAGGATCAAGTTTCACACATATAGTAAGCCAGTAGTGAATAACAGATACAATATCACGTAAAATAAAACAAATTATACTTACAAACTATCAGAGTATACATCATATCCTGGAAACGAAGGCTTCAATCTTCACAGGTAGTCGACTAGGGGTTGCATACGCCTAGACTTCAGCACCAACTTCACAACGTCTTCCCCTGCTGAGCAGCATTATTGATATGGAACAAAATAGTTTTGGAAAAATAGCAAGCGTAAGTACATGGCGTACTCAATAAATGTAATATGACATGCATGGCTATGGCAAAAGGGTTGGCTGACATACTGTAGTAAGCATTTTTAAGTTGGTCAAATTTTATTAGCACCTAATTACTAGCAAGTATAAGGATATACCATCCCAATTATACATAAGCATATGAATAAATAACATGATCATAAAGCATAACTGTAAACCATAATTTATTTCATATTTGAGTTCAATTATCATGTGAGGGTCCAGGCCGCTCTCGACCGTGAGCACGGCTGATATACTAGTTTTGCACTATGCAGAAGTTGTACACTTTCACCACAAGTCGCGGATAAGCTCAAAAGAACTTTAAACCCAACCACGCTGTGCTGATCAGGCACTCATCACACTACCGAGGTGTGACTGCATAGGGACGCTACAACGCCTTTCCAAGGAATTTCTCAATGTGTGTGTGCTCCCTTTCCGTGCAAGTCTCTAGAAGGATACACCTTCCTCTCATGCGTCTCTGCACAGAACTCCCTCCACACACAAAAGTCCTTCTAATTAATTAGCCAAGACCAGAGCCCATTAGTTCTCATGGTTTCACTGTTTTCCTGGGTGGTTCTCCATGTTCCAATTAAACTATATAGTCTTTCAATTATTTGATAGCAAGAACATGGGCATGTAATTGCATAAAGTAAACAACATTATTACATTGGTCTTAGTGTCACCATAACCCAATGAAAGCAACTAAGCATAGCTACCCAACATGAATATAAAACTGAGGTTTCAGGGATGATTTTATGGTGGCTAGGCATATCCTTAAATATGACCCATCAGATCAAGACACAAGCATAGATGGTGAAAGTATAGCTGCTCAGAGTCTTCAATTCTTGCTCTTAAAATCTCTCGAACTGTGTTCCTTCTACTCGCATTAATCAATGGCAAGCATCCAAAACAAACATACGAGCAAACAAGAGGAAATAAATAAGAATAATACACCATTCATCATTACATAACAAGGAAGGTGCAATAGACTACTGTGCAAAGGTGTTAATATTGCATGAGTGCCAAGAATCACTAAGAACGAAGACAAAACTAATAAGATAGGGGCAAAACAAGGTCACATAAGCAGTATGTTTCGGGAATTAGAAGTTAAAAGAAAATTGGGAATTATTGTTCAAGATTGATTCAAGAAAGGAATTAATTGTGCAAAGGACAAGAATTGGACTGCTGGAACAAATAATTATTCTATAGATCAAAGATAGTTAAGGCCACAAGATTTCTGATGTTTGAAAATATAGGACATGAGCACAGGAAGGAAACATGCTAATTATTTTGTTACAGGGAAAGTCATAATTGTTGCATAGGTATGATGTCACCATGATGTGATCAGTGCTGGATGGCCAATGGCGTGTTTGCTTCTACACAAGATGCTATTTTGCTCAGCTTTTCCAAGGCAAAAGGTGTATAGTTGTGTTGCGTTGCATGGAAGCAAAAAGATAAACCAAAGGATTAATCATACATGCCGCCCCGCACAGCCCTTCCAAGGGGCGTGCACGCGTACACATAGCACCCTTCTTACACTTTCGTCCTCGCTTCGTGTAAAATGGTTAACCCTAAGGTGCTATGGCTGGAAGATCGACAAAGGCTTATAAGTTGCCTCCACCCTTGCTAAACTAGCAAGGTGGCACTAAACACGTGCATCCTGCACTCACGGGCCACTACTGGGCCATACAAACTGGGCCGGGTGTGACATACACCCCCCCCCTCAAAGAACCCAACGTCCTCGTCGGCGCAACTCACCCACTGTCGATGAATTACGCCGAGCACGTCTATCTGGGGATACCCCAGAGAGTAGATTCGTGGGTCTCGCCTAGTTCTTGGAGCGATGGTACACGAACAACACAAAGATTTAGACAGGTTCGGGTCGCGATAGCGTAATACCCTACGTCCTGTGTGCTTGATTGTATTGCACGTGTGGTTATGAGGATTGTTATGATTGTTTGGAGGGGGGTCTCTGCCCCTCCTTATATAGTCCGGGAGGCAGGGTTACAAGTCGGTTTGCATAGTCCTAGTCGTATACAACATGGAGAGTTACAACAGAGTACTTTGGGGAACTTCCTATCTATACACGACTAGTTTTACCAATCTGTTACGTCGTCTTGTACCAGAGTCGACTGGTTTGGAGTAGTCGGATCAAACTCTCTCTGACGAGTAGTTTTATTCCTCTGGATAAGTGGCCCTAGGGATCCTGGTCCCACAAGCCCCCGAGCATCTTGCGCCTTTGCTTCAAGTCTTGAACAATTAGAGCTAAGCTCAAGACGCTCAAATCTCTCTTGACGAGTAGTTCCATTGGAGTGCATCTATTGATGCACCCAATGGGTGTAGCCCCCGAGCCTCTGAGTACTTTTAAAGTAGTCGGAGGTTCAAAAACTATCTTCTGTCTTCGTCTTGAAAAATTCAATGGAGTGCACCGAGTAGGTGCACCCATTGGGTGTAGCCCCCGAGCTTCGAGTAGTTTGCATGAAAAACCCAGTCGAAGGTCTTCGAGTAGTCCCATAAATATCGGAAAATCAAATCCCAGAATATCTAGTAACAGCCCCTGAGCTTTAAAAAAAATCTTTTGATTTAAAGGTCAGAGCAAATCTTTCTTGAACCGTTGTAATCTTGAATATCCGAAGTTTTTGTCGCCGTCTGTTGAGGAAGGTAATCCCGAAAAAATAGGCGAGAAT
The DNA here is from genome assembly GCA_033239725.1 of Echinochloa phyllopogon. Lineage (NCBI taxonomy): Eukaryota > Viridiplantae > Streptophyta > Magnoliopsida > Poales > Poaceae > Echinochloa > Echinochloa phyllopogon. The sequence goes on along the minus strand of BTCW01000008.1, from coordinate 9,688,035 downwards.
GTAGAATGTCATGCGCCGCTGCACTGTAGTGTACAGTAACCCTAACAAAGGGTTATATAGATCTGGCCAATAATCTGGAATGAGCCATTGAGCTTTTTCATAGCCGCCACCCTTAGAGCTCACTTCGTCCTTGAAACCATTGTCAAAGCAAAACCGCAGCCCCCAGACTCGAGATTGCAGTTGAAGCAGCCCCCGAGCGTTGGGAGTGAGTGAATGCGAGAGAAATCAAAAGCCATAATCCGCTCCGATATGTCTGGTTCCAAGAGATGTGCTGTGTCGAAGAGAAGCGGAAAGAAGAAATCACCAATCATGGAGCCAGCATCAAAACCGGCGTTCGCCGATCCACCATCGCCGGCCATAGCATGGAAGAGGTGTATGGAGAGCACCGATGATTTGACCAGCTTGGTGGAGCAAGGTTTGTTGCTCGATCAAGCTTCTTTAGAGTGGAGATCTTGCTGGAAACAAGAATTTCCTACTGAAAACAACCAGGAAATCCCACTGTTTATATCTTTCTGTGAACGCGGGGTTGGGTTGCCAATCTCATCTTTTTTCAAGGAACTCCTTGCGTTCTATAATCTTCAACTCCATCATCTGAATCCAAATGGTATTTTGAATATATTTGTCTTTGTCCATGCCTGTGAGGCATTCTTAGGTATAAAACATAGTCTTCCTCTGTTCCGTTCCTTGTACCATATCAAATCACAGCCGAACAATCTTAGAACTGAAGTAGTCGGAGGTGCGGGAATTCAATTCCGCCAAAATATGAGGGCAAAGTGGTTTCAGATGCCCATCATGGATTCCTGTGGCGACTGGAAGTCGAAGTGGTCTACCATCGGTAAGTGTATTCAAACATCTTGATTATTCAAATAAACTAGTCGTGAACTATCTGCATCATACTAATTTCCTGCCGTATATTTGTTTACAGCAGGAAACCACTCTTTGAGCTGCCTAGAGAAAGATGGGTGGTATCCCAGAGATCAATCCAACTGGAATGCTCGCCCAAATGCTGAAGAAGGCAAAAATGTACCCGCTTTGCTAAAGCGGGTACAAATCTTGAAAGAGAAAGGACTCACTGGAGTTGGGATCGCCTTCAGCTTCATGAAGCGAAGGATTCAACCACTCCAAGAGCGAATTCATCTGGGATTTCAATACGAGGGAAGCTCAGATCCCTCACGTACTGTCCCTGAAGACATCTATGATGAGACGGTGTTGATGCGATTGAGTCGCATGTTTACTGGTGTGAGCGGAAAACCAGTCATAGTTGGAGAATTGTCAAAGGACAATCCATCAGTAGAGGTAAATGTTCTTGAATCTTTGTACTGAATATAATGAGATTTGCATAATATTGACCCAAGCTATTTGTTGAATTGAATCAGGGTCAGCACAAAGAGCTATTCACTGCTGAAGAATGGGAAGACCTTGCCCGGAGTTCCTCAGAGAGGACTATTACTGATAAGAACCGAGGAGCAGCTGATGAAGATGAAGAGATCGTTGAAGATTCTGAAGTCAGTGCGCCACCGCAAGTGCTCACCGCAAGTAAGTGTCTTGATCACTCACATGTAGTTGATAATAGTATGTTGTGTAATCAAGATGATTCATTTAAACACTCCAATTGTCATTCATGATTCTTCTTTGTATAGCAGCTCCAGATGTGCCTGCAGCGGCCAGGAGAAAGAGGTCCAGCAGAAGCCGCTCCAAGGCGGATGATACTGTGCCAAGTGGAGACCCATCAAAGCGCATCAAGCTATTCCACAAGATCACCACAGCACAGGGTTCGTCAACCTCGAGTGCCCTAGCAAGCACTGCTACTGGAAGCACAACAAGTTTGAAGCGGACAAAGCCCATGTTGAAATGCCAATTTAAGCCCTTGAAAGCTCCTGAACCACCCAAAGAGTAAGTGAAACTACTCAATTTGGCGTAAATACTGTCTTCTTGAAACAACTTGATACTACTAACACATTTTATTTGATAGAAAACCCAAACAAGTCATCGAGAGGGCAGCTGAGCAGGATGAAGCGGAACAACAAGTCGTCGTGAGAGAAATTCTACCAGAACACCAAGATGCACCATCAACTCTACCAAGCAGTGGTACTGCAAAGGGCGCATTGCAGTTGGTCGTTGCTGAAGCACACCAACAAATCGAAGCGGCAATTAATGTTGAAGAAACCGGACATCCTGATGAAATTGCGGATCCTGAGACTACTGTTGTAGTCACACCAACTTTCGAAGATACAAGTGATCCGGCGTTGGAAAAGACTATTGTTGTAGTCGCTTCGACAAGTAACCAGGTTTCTCTTGATGCCTGTGTCAAATAGCAACAAAACATGCATCTGTTCCGTCTTGTATTGAGTAAATGGTGAAATTCTGTAGGCTGGCTCAGGGCAAGAAACAGAACAACCCGAGAATGTTGCGCCGAGGACTGCATCAGCAAACATTGAAGAAGAGCTTGAAGATGTAAGTAAATATACCTGCGTACATATGCTAAACAAATGTAATCCTTGTATGTTTATACCAATTTCTCCATCTATACAGGTTGAAGTAAAGGGCAAAACTGTGTATGATGAAGCAGCGAAACTGCGCAACCATCTCCAGCTTGCTATGGTAAGATCCTGAAACCTTAATCCATGCATATAAGATCACGAGTATTATTGCGAATTTAGTTCAATGTGCAGGCCCTGGTTGATTTGGTGGAAAAGCCAGGAGACGCAAAGTTGTCAGCCCGCATCCATGAACTGGAAAAGGACTTCACAGATGCCTGTGAAGAACTCGAACAAGTGCGGGCTTAACATAAGGAAGAAATCCAAGCGCTCCAGAGGCAACATGAAAGCCTCATTGATGTGAAAGAGAGGCTGGAGATCCGTGTGACCAATTTGGTCAAAGAAAACTCTGGTGAGTACTCGAAAAACTTGTCCATGAAACAAGTATTGTTAGTAGTAACAAATATCATACTGAAAATATGCTCTGTAGACTTGAAGAAACGAACAGATGAAGAAAAAGGTAAAACCACAAGTTGGTATAACCTGTGCCAGCGCCAAGCGGAGAAAATCAAAGTGCTAGAGGCGCGGATTGAGAAGAAAGACGCCGAATTCGTCAAGGAGCACCAAGTTCGCACCGATATGGAGAAACAAATTGCTGGAGCATTGAAGACGGCTCAACTTAAAAGAAGAGGTGAATAACCTGCTTGTTGAAAGAAAGAAAGTCGAAGAAGTCGTAGAGCCGATCATCGAGATGCTAACTCCTGAAGGTACCGAGGCCGGTAACATGTATCTGGTGGACCACCTTCTTCAAGTACCCGAACTGGTGGGGGACTTCTGCAAAGCCACCTTGAAGGACTGCACAAACAGAATCCTGGCACTCTTCAAAGCTCACAACCCAACAGCAAAACTGGATGTGAAATACATGCTAGTTGGAATTACAAATGAGCAATATGAAGCACTTGTAGCTGAGACAGAGCCATTGGCTGAAGAAGTTGTAAATTCACTGCGATAGACACATTTGTAAAATTAATGGTCTCTGTAATGATGATGCAATGCCACTGCTTTGATATGAAAGTTTGTGAAATTTTATGATATATGCTGTATAAGTACTCTTATGGTACTAATGAAATGTAGTCGTGTCTGAATGCCGACTTGTTTACTAATGTAAACTGAGAAAATGATCGTATGATAGACCAATGAAGTCATGCAAAAATACATAACGTGCCAAGACCCAAGGTCAAAACATGAAAAAGAAAATGTCTGTATGAAAAGATCATTGCTTAAACAAGTATGTTGAGTGGTTGCTGTTGCAGAGCCATAATACTACTGAAAGTAGTCTGTATTTATAACGTTGCATGAAAACAATGTGCATGAAGATGCAGATTGCGGGGAAAATCTATTGATTTCCTGTTATGCGTAAGTAAGAAGTTTGATGTAGTCGGCACAAGACTCAGAGCAGAACTTCAATGAAAAATCAAAAGATTTGATACTAACAACGACCACCATGTGTAGGCAGGTGTAGTTCAACCAGGACTTTGAGGCTTGGCGCCATCTTTTATAAAAGCAGTCGTGGCATCTTTTGAGTAGTTGTTGAATCAACTTATCCTTGGTTTCTTGAATTTCAGAAAACAAAAAACTGAACACAGGGTGATGCACAAGTGAAATATAACTTTATTGATCTCTTGATAATCAAAAAAGAGTACATGAAATCGTTCTAAAATCCATTGTTACGGATAGAACTTTCGTAGATGCTCAATGTTCCATACATTTGGTAGATCTTCGCCTTCTTGAGTTTGTAGGCGGTATGTTTCAGCCCCAATGACTTGTTTTACAAGAAACGGGCCTTCCCATCGAGACATAAGCTTATGCAGGCCATCAGTCTTCTGTATGCGTCGTAGCACCAAGTCTCCTATAACAAAGGAACGAGGCTGGACAGAGCGTTGATGATAACGCCGCAATCCCTCGAGGTAACGGGTGTTCTGAATGAGAGCCGCTACCCGAGCTTCTTCAATGCCATCAACATCTTGAAAGCGTTCTTGCTGAGCGACTTGTTCATCATAATTTTCTAGTCGTGGAGCATTCCAGAGAAGATCAGCAGGTAAGACTGCCTCAGATCCATAGACTAAAAAATAAGGGGTTTGCCCCGTTGCACAGCTTGGCTGCGTGCGGAGCCCCCAGAGTAGTGCCGGTAGTTCTTGAGCCCACTTGCCGCCATACTTCTTGAGTGGTTCGTAGAGCCTAAGCTTCAAACCTTGCAGTAATAAGCCATTGGCTTTCTCGACTTGTCCATTGGCACGTGGATGAGCGACCGAGGCTTAATGTGTCTCGATCGAGTACTTGTCACAGTAATCTTGAAATGCTTCACTTGTGAAGACAGACCCCAGGTCTGTAATAATCTCATGAGGTATACCAAATAGCTGAATGATCCCATCGAAGAACTTGATTAGATTTTCTGCCCTTGGATTGACCAGAGGCTTTGCTTCAATCCATTTGGTGAACTTGTCGATGGCTACAATAAGCCACTCGAAACCACCAGGAGCTTTAGCAAGGGGACCAACTAAGTCCAGACCCCAACAGGCAAAGGGCCAAGATAGTGGAATCATGCGAAGTTCATGTGCGGGTACATGAGCTTGTTGAGTGAAAAATTCATCCTTCTTCACCGTTGGCCAGAAAAACCCAGCTCTATGGGCCTTCACTGGTGTGCGCGAGGCGGCATGGTTGCCACAAATGCCACTATGGATTTCTGCAAGCAAGGCTCTGCCTTGATCAGCTGGAATACACTTCATTAACACGTTGACTGATGTGCCGCGTCGATAGAGTGTATTGTTGACTACTACATAGTGTGCAGCCCTGCGCCTGATACGAACTTGTGCACTTTCAAGCTTTGGTAGTTTATGATCCCGCAAGTACTCAATGAATGGAGTCATCCAGTCGGTCTCGATGACCATAACCTGGAGGTCAAGTCATGGTGGAACTGTGACAGTATCCTCAAGGACTGGTTCTTTAATAGATGGATGATGTAGCTCATGAACAAAAATTTCTGCTAGAACATCAGACCTTTGTGATCTCATCTTAGATAAGGCATCAGCAGCCACATTGTAATCACGAACGACATGATGAAATTCCAGTCCAAGGAAGTGACGTTCAAGTTTGCGAACCTCCTTGACATATGCATCCATTGTTTCCTTAGAAGCATCCCAATCCTTGTTGACTTGGTTTATGCCTACTGCAGAATCTCCATACACACAGAGGCGTTTGATACCAAGTGAAGTGGCTAATCGGAGGCCGTGTAACATGGCCTCATACTCTGCTTCGTTGTTGGTGACTTGAAATAGAATCTGCAGAACATACTTGAGTTGTTCCCCTTTAGGAGAGATCAAAAGAACTCCTGCTCCGCCACCTTCCAGCTTTAATGATCCATCAAAATACATGACCCAGTGTTCTGGATGAGTAGTCATCCGGGAATACTGGGTTTCCAACCACTCGACTGTGAAATCAGCCAATGCTTGAGATTTAATTGCTTTCTGTGGAGCAAAAGTGAGGTCATATGCAGCAATTTCCGCCTTCCACTTGTTTATCCGCCCAGTTGCATCAGGATTGTGAAAAATTTCACCCATAGGGAATTTAGTCACAACAGTAATTGGAAAAGATTGATAATAATGCCTTAGCTTCCTGTGGTGATGAAGCCTGTATAGAGGAGCTTCTGGACTTGAGGATAGCGGATCTTGGATTCAGAGAGTACCTCACTGATGTAATAAACTGGCCTCTATACTGGAAAAACATGGCCTTCTTCCTCTCGTTCGACTACAATGACTGTACTGACTACGTGTGTAGTAGCTGCAATGTATAAAAGCAAACGATCTTCTTTGAGAGGGGCGAAAAGTACCGGAGGAGTAGTCAAATATGTCTTGAGTTGATCAAAGGCTTGATTTGCTTCGTCGGTCCAGGTAAACTTGTCTTGCTTCTTGGGAGCTTCAAAAAAGGGGGGCCTTTCTCTCCAAGTCTTGAAATAAACCTGTTGAGTGTTGCAATGCACCCAGTAAGCTTCTGAACTTCTTTGATACTTGATGGGGCTTCCATATTAAGGATGGTTGTGATCTTGGAGGGGTTTGCTTCAATGCCCCGATGGCTCACAATGAATCCGAGTAGTTTGCCAGCAGGAACACCAAAGACACACTTAGTTGGATTGAGCTTCCATCGATACTTCCTGAGATTGTCGAATGTCTCTTGCAGATCAGCGATGAAATTTCCGGGTCTCGTGTCTTGACAACCACATCATCAACATATGCCTCTACATTCGAGCCAATCTGAGAGGAAAGGCAATTCTGTATGGCTCGTTGGTATGTGGCCCCGGCGTTCTTCAATCCAAACGACATAGTCATGTAGCAAAATGCACCAAAGGAGGTGATGAAGGAGGTCTTGATCTGATCGTCCTCGTTCAGGGCTATCTGGTGATAGCCTGAGTAGCAATCCAGGAAACAGAGTAGCGCACATCCAGCCGTAGAGTCCACGACTTGATCAATGCGTGGTAGACCCATGGGATCTGGAGGGCAATGTTTGTTGAGGTCTGTGTAATCAACACACATGCGCCACTCATTGTTGTTTTTCTTTCTGACTAAGACTAGATTGGCCAACCACTCTAGATAAAAGACTTCTTTGACGAAGCCAGCCGTGAGTAGTTTGGCTATCTCAGCCTTGATCGCGTTGCGTCGTTCTTGATCGAAGCGTCGTAAACGCTGCCTCTTGGGCTTTGCGTCCTTCGTGACATTGAGGTTGTGCTCGGCAAGCTCCCTAGGAACACCAGGCATATCGGATGGTTTCCAAGCAAATATATCTTTATTAGTACGAAGGAACTTGACGAGCGCGTCTTCCTATTTACAATCTAGACTTGCCCCTATGAGGGCAGTTTTGGACGAGTCGCCCGTCCCAAGATCTACAGTCTTGAGCTGTATTTCTTCAGAGGGCTTGAAGCTCGCATGTGCGGGTTTCTTAGTAGGGATTTATGATCCTTGTTCCACAGACTTCTTAGCCAGAGCGAGTACTTCCATCATCTGTGTCGGCATTTGTGACGCGGCAGCAAACTCCACAGCTTCTACGTCGCAGTGATGGGAAATCTTGAGGTCTCCCTTGTGGGAAAGGACTCCATTGGGAGCTGGCATCTTGAAGACGAGGTAGACATAATGTGGGATTGCCATGAACTTAGCGAGGGCTGGTCGCCCAAGAATCTCGTGGTAGGACGTCTCAAAGTCTGCCACCTCGAACTTGATGTACTCGGTCCGGAAATTGGCCGCCATGCCGAACGTAATTGGTAGTGTGACTTGTCCCAGGGGGATCGCAGCCTTTCCAGGAACAATGCCATAGAACGGAGAGTCCATGGGCTTCAGGTACTGAGTGATGTCGAGTCCCATCTTGGTGAAAGTCTTGGCAAATATGATATTGAGTCCGCTGCCCCCATCGATGAGTACTTTGGTCAGTCTGGCTTGCGCCACGATTGGATCCAAAACTAGGGGATATCTGCCTGGATTTGCAAAATTAGTCCACTGATCAACCCTGGAGAAGGTGATGGGAACTTCAGACCACTTGAGGTACATGGGGGTAGCAGGTTCTATCGCCATGATCTCGCGGAGCGACAACTTCTTGGAACGCTTTGACTGGGTGAGAGAATCACCACTGAACAACACTGCGACGATGTTGTCGACCTGAGGAAAACCATTGCCAGGGTCCTCATTATCTTTGTCCTTCCTGTTGTCGTCCTTTTTCTCCTCGGGTAGTTCTCGCTTGTCAAACTCTTTCTTGATGTGAATGCACTGAGCCAGGGTGTGCTTGCCGTAAGGATGGTATGGGCAGGTGACATTCATGACTTTATCCAAAGTAGGGGCGGTCTTCTTTCGCGCTGGGCGCTCAACTGCCGCGACTGTGTTGTCTGGCTTGCGCTTGTTGCTGCGGTTGAAGTCACGCCTGTTATTGTTGTTGCGGCGGTCCAGGCTGCTCTTGTTGTGATTGCTGCTGTTGTTGTTGTCATGGCATTTGTCGAAGCGTTCACGCTCACGATCATCTTGATCAGCCCAGTCAGCGGCCATACGCCGAAGCTCAGAGATAGTCTCCGGACGTCGCCTTCCAAACTCGCGATGTAACTCGCGTGCTCAAAGTCCATCATGAAAGCAGTCGATGATTTCTCTGTCCGATACATCAACAATTGTGGCTCTTTTCTCAAAGAACCTTTTAATATATTTGCACAAGGTTTCCCTTTTCTCTTGTTTGCAGGATGCCAATTCGAACCGGATGCCAGGACGGGCCCAGGTTCCCTGAAAGTTGGCAGTGAATTTCCTTGTGAGATCTTCCCATGAGTCAATAGATCCCTTGCGTAAGCCTTCGAGCCATGTAACTGGGGTCATGTTCATCATGATTGGGAAATATCGGACTTTGACGTCATTGTTTCCTCATGCCATAGTGATTGATGTCGAGTAGACACGCAGCCACTGTTCTTTATCTTGTTTGCCTGTGAACTTCTCAATCCCAGTCGTCTTGAACTTCTGGGGTAGCAAGACCTTCTTGATTCGACTAGAGAATGCCGGGAATCTATCGTATTTATTTGATAGAGAGTGATGGCGCCTTCTACGAGTGTTGTCACGATCAGGAGAGTAGTTGCGTCCATGGGAGCTGTGGTCTGGAGAACCACTCGGCTCAGGGTGCCCACGACCACGGCCTCGTCCATGATCACGATCACGACCATGAGGGGGACGATCGTTGCCATCATCACCAGGGGGGTCGTAGTCAGGCTGGTTGTCGCGGCCACAGTGTCGGTCACGGTCATGGTTGCTTTCACGTGGCGGGTCTTGACCCCGTCCACGATCACGACGCTGATCTTGCTCTCGTTGTAACACCCTGCCCTCCATGAGCCGCCCCGCACAGCCCTTCCGAGGGGCGTGCACGCGTACACATAGCACCCTACTTACACTTTCGTCCTCGCTTCGTGTAAAAGGGTTAACCCGAAGGTGCTATGGCTGGAAGACAAAGGCTTATAAGTTGCCTCCACCCTTGCTCAACTAGCAATGTGGCACTAAACATGTGCATCCCGCACTAATGGGCCACTACCGGGCCATACAAACTGGGCCGGGTGTGACATACACCCCCCCTCAAAGAACCCGACGTCCTCGTCAGCGCAACTCACCCACACGGGCAAATGTCCAGGAACGTTCCCCCTTAGCGCACGACCGTACGTCCAGTGCCGGCGCCATGGTCCATGCTGTATGCCCTACCCGGGCCATACGCGTCATGCGCCCTATGCCCGCACACTGCGCCCGTACGCGCAACCGCGAGGGTCGGCTCTGATACCACTTGTAACACCCTGCCCTCCATGAGCCGCCCCTCACAGCCCTTCCGAGGGGCGTGCACGCGTACAAAAAGCACCCTACTTACACTTTCGTCCTCGCTTCGTGTAAAAGGGTTAACCCGAAGGTGCTATGGCTGGAAGACAAAGGCTTATAAGTTGCCTCCACCCTTGCTCAACTAGCAATGTGGCACTAAACATGTGCATCCCGCACTAATGGGCCACTACCGGGCCATACAAACTGGGCCGGGTGTGACACTCGTCCATCATCACAATTACATGCTTGTGGGGCACCAGCTTGCCGCGACGGTTGCACTTGGACTTCAGGGAGAGGGCCATGGACTTGATCGAACTCGTTTCGACGGCGAACCTCCGCTGCGATGCAATTCGCTCTGCTCGCGTTGATATGGGAACGAGCATCACGGCTTCGGTTGAGTGACTGGCGGAGGTCATCGGGGGGAGGATTGTGAATCCTGTTAGCCTCTGGCTGGGCGGCTGGTGCCCCAATTCTGAGTGGTCCCGTTGACATGCGTGGATCACGACTCGGATGTGGTGATGAAACAGTGCGGCTAGCCTGTGGTCTCTGGTCAAGTATATGCTAAGTTGCCGCCGGTCCACCGTTGAGGTTGTTGCGGGCTGTCTCCAACAGAGTGAGAACGTGCTGCAGCTGAGGGGTGCTGGGTATGGATCTCAGCATTTCCTCGGCGATCGTTAAATTCGCCGGAGCATCAGGCATGACAGGGTGGTCCCCAACCATCTAGAAATCGCGATTGAGGTTGCGCGTGGCTGAGGCACGCATTGCAGCATTATCGCGTCGTTGCTTGCGCTTGATGTTCCTGGATTGCCTTGCGGTCTTTTGATGATCAGTCTCTCCAACTGCTGAGTTTTCTTCGTCGGACATGTCCACGAGAAGTTCACGGTCATACTGGCCGCCCTGCCCTGGCGCACCTGCCATGTATACTTGTCTGCTGGGATCAGGGCGATGTGGTAGCTCCAGGGTCGAGGCGCTCGAGTAGTTGCCTCCTACCGAGCCGGTGGATGAAGTAAGCGAAGGAGTCTTGCCGTCTTGGTAAGGAAGATCTTCCAGTATGGCGGCGGTTAATCTTGAATCGTTGTCTTGATGAATGTCGGAAGGAATTGCGCCAGGCCAGTGGACAAGGAGTCCTCCTGGGGAGCTGGTCACAACGAGTCCCGACGGGAGACGAACGAGTGGTTCGTCAAGGTCAAAGGTAGTCTTGAAGTACGCACTCTAGGTGAGGCGGGCGATGTTATCCGGGGAATCACTTAGTCGGATCGTGAAAACATCATTATCTTCGTCCTTTGATGGCCAAGGGGCCGGCTCAGAGTCCTCAAGATGAATCACAGTCCGGCTGTATGTCTGTTCTTCAAAGTCCCTTTGCTTCGCGGTGCACGCCTCCTGATATAGGGCCGCGGTGTTGGAGAATCCGAACGGGAGTCGGGTCACGGGGTTGTCCGATGGCATAGCCAACTCGGAGTTCCCGGCTCTTTCCATAATTGGAATAGAGTTGTACCCGGCCTCGACTTGTAGAGTCCCAATAGGAGTTGTAGTTGAACTCATTGTTGATGAAGATTTTGCAGAGCACGTCGAGAGTTGATTCTCAACGAGATATTGGAGTTGCGTTGATGGAGACGCCGTCGTCGAGTAGGGCCCAGGTTGATCTGCCAGGAACGACTCGAAGCCAAGCTTGCCGTCAGAGACGAAGATCCACGAGCCGATGACGAAAGTCGTGCCTTCCTCGACGTCGGCGGCTCTGAAGGTGCATCCCATCGCGCCAATCGACGAGCTTCGACGAGCGATGAAACGAACCGGATTCTCGAAACTGAGAATCCGACTCCCTGTACCATTGTGATAGTCCCAGAATCAACAGCTATCACGTACAGAACTCATTTCAGCCAAATATCATATCCATACAATGATAAACTTGACTTCAATCATTATTTACATATCAGAGTACAAGATCAGTACATGCCACTTGGGCTACATCAACAAGCGGAAGCACCTACGCAGCGGTAGCTAGGTCTTCAAGTCTTCATCTTCGGTCTTCCCCACAGGCATCCTTGAGCGAAGCACTTAACCCTCCAAAGCAGCATCCAACAGAGTTGTAGTTATCACCTGAAAGCTCCAGAACTGTCCCCAAGGAAATGGGACAGGTCCACGTCACCATCCATATATATGCAAGCTTTAAAGTGGCCTAGACTAGGGTATAAAATATTCAAGGTATATAAGCTGGGGTTTTCCTATGCGCGCAGCAGCAATATAAACAAGTTCATCTCATCTCCAAACACCTTTCCTCACCAGCACATACACTCCCCAAAACCAACCATCATCCTCACATCCACATCGGGCTCGTCCTGCCGCAACAGGTTCCCGTAATATCATCCACAAACTCCTTTCACTCACTAGTCGACACGGTGAGCGCCCTCCCCACCTGTCTCAACAGCAAACGCTGGACCAATCTCTCATAACCCAAGCCAAGGTAGAGGTAAGAAAGCAGAATCCCATGCTAATCAGGAAAAGCCAGACGAAGGATCGTCCGTGACCGTGGACACGGCTATACGTATAGTTTTCACTCTGCAGAGGTTGCGCTCCAGGAACCACTCGGGCTGCAGTTGGGGATCAGCCAACTTGAGACACAGCCCACAGCAAATACCCTAAACAGTAACGGTGCCATACTGTCTCCCTGGGCTCGGGAAACAATCTGAGCTAACAGCTGCCCCAGGGTCGTGAAACCTTCCCACCGGGGCCAGTCGGGGGCCGTGGTATATCAAGGAGAGTACGCCGCAACGAGTCCCCCCTGCACATATCAAACTCGATTCTCCTACAGGTCTGGCACCGCACTAAGTAGGCTTGCTGAAACCCTCCCCATACTGGGTAGATGGTGAGCACTGTAAATTCCAACATCTGGGTCATCCCGATACAACCCTTAATTGTTGGTAAGGCGAGTATCAGCATCAAAGCGATCCGACGCAACGGTCCGCAATCGACACCCATTACAGGTATGGCCGCCCAAACTCCTCGAAAGTAACCAAAGTAACCATGTACCCGCAACAGGTACTCCGTAGGAACTGTCCGAGTGCAGTTCCAAAGCACCCCGATCAAACGATCGGTTTGTTATCACTCGCCTCCACCGCCTAGCTGCACTACTTCACCCAAGCCACCCAACTCACGCCAAGAAGATCAATCACAACCATCCCAACACATGCAAGCATAGCATTCTCATAAAGTAGATAATGGGTAGCAAGGAAACAGGATAGATAAATGGCAGTGCAGGCATATCATCATCATGCGAGTAAAGTAAAGCGCTAGCATACTAGTTGCATGTCTACTAGGTATTTCAGAGAATGGTTGGGCGTGAACCTGGAGCAAGGTCTACTTCTCTCTTCACGTAGTCGAAGACGAGGTCGACGAAGTCGTCCGAGTCTTCCGAGGATCCTAATAATCGGATTACAAATAACAACGATAAGCTAAGCAATTAAACTCCAAAAAAAAGGCAACGAAGAGCCAAATAAGACCAAACTATAGTCTAACGCGTCGGTCATGATTTTAGAAAAATATAGAAACAAGTTTTATATTTTTCTGAGCTACGGTTAATTTATTATTAATTTTTGAAGTTTAAATCATTTTCTAAAATTAATAAATGATTTTCCGAAAAAGAAAAACAGCAAAAATTAGCCTGCTGACGTTAGCATGGCATCATGCTGACGTCATCAGTGGGGTCAGCAATGCTGACGCCGGCAGTGGGCCCTGCTGACGTCAGCGTTGACTTGGTCAACATTGATCAGTCAATGGGGTCAACGAGTCAGCGGTCAGCGGGTCAAGTCAGTGGCCCCACACGTCAGCCACCACGAGTCAATGACGAGTGGGCCTGGCCGGTCAGCAGGAAAAAGAAAAAGGGTTTAGGGTTAACGGGCTTAACTTGGGCCGAAAGGTTTACAAACGGCCCAGCAAGAAATGGGTCGGTGGCCTTTGGTCGCAGCGGCGCGATGGACTTGGTCCACCATGAGCCGTGAGATCTGGGTGCCGCTGCCGGGATTGATGGGATCATGGGATCTGGGTGCCGCTGCCGGGATTTTATGCGGCTACAGCTGTGGCGAGATGGTGTGACCGGGCGTGTGGTCACCCGCACGCGAACGCGTGCGTGCTCCGACGCGGCGCGGTGCGACGGCGGGTGCGGCTTGGCGCACGGCGGCGGCACGACAGCGAGGTTAGCGGCAGGGATGGCACGGCAGCGACGCGCGGAATCTCGGTGACCCGAGCCCACGGTGGCGCCGGTGCCCACAGGAAGGTTAGCGCGCGTGCGTGACGAGGACGCACGGCTCGACTCGGCGGCGCTCGCGGGGCTCCAGTGTTCTGGTTCCGCGGAGGCGCAAGGCTTGGCCGGGGTTAGCGCGTGTGCGGGCACGTGGTCTTGCACGGCCGCGACACGGCCTCGGCTCGCGCGCGGTGGCCGGTGCTCCGGTCCGCGGCGGCCTCGGCTGCAAGGAACGGCGACGGCAGTTTGCGCAAGGTTCAGCGGCGATGGGTCCCTGCACAAGAGATGGCCGCGGCTCGAAGACCGGGTCCCAGAAGGCTGGCGCGGCTGCAGCGCTGCAGACACGGCTCGACGAACGGCATACGGAGGGAAGGCAAGGCAGAGCATCAGCGCACCTTGGGTGATGTAGATGTGCGCTGCAGCTCGACGAGGACTCGCGGTTCAGCTTGTCGGCGTTCCATCGAACAGGTTGGGGGCGAAGTGGAGGCAGCAAGTTGATGGAGATCGTGTACGTGGTTGCTGTACAGGTTGACGAGATCCAAGGTGCGGCGACGTGCATCAGCTTGGTGCTGAGGCAGCAGCTCCGGATCACCATCTTCCTGTCCCACGTTCAGTTGCAGCGGCTTGGCTCGCGGTGCAAGCCCTGGTGCTGCCATCCTCCTTGTGCAGCTCGAGCTCCAGCTGGTCCTGACCACCTCACCCTGGCGCTCCCCTCTTCTGCTCCTTCAGGACAACAGCTGCGCGCGTGGATGAAGCTGTAGGGGCTCTGCTCGGATTGGGAGAGGAAGGATTTGACTGCGCTGCAGCAAATTGATCGGACGAGCAGGGGAATAGGTGCTGCTTGGAATTCAAGTGCCTGCTGGGTGGGGAATTCGGAGAAGCAGCAGAGGGAGATCGATTGGGGAGAGGGAGCTGCTGGTTTGCTTCGGTGGAGAGAATCTAGAGAGGAGAGATCGAGCGGAGAGAGAGCAAGCAGGTTTGCTTGTCTTGCGGTGGAGGAAAGAAAGAACAGAGAAAGCAGAGCTGAGCGGCGGTGGAGAAAAGAAACGGAGAAGAGGGAGAGAGCCAGGGCTTGTTTGCTTGGGAGCCGGAGAAAGCTGCCTGGCACGGGCAGCAATCTCAGGCGTTCGATTTCGTCGGCCTGGGGTCAGGATGGCTGCCTGGGCGCGCAGCTGCCTGCGGCGGCGGCTTGGGAGAGGGGAAAGAGAGATGGGAGAGTCGGATATGGTGGTTAGGGTTAGGAGTAAATTAGATGGGCTCATAAATGTACCTCAAGTTTCGGGTCAAATTACTGGCCTTTCGTAAACTCGGTACAAATAAATTAGACTAATTTCCAGGGAACAAATTAATTAGCAAAGAACTAATTCGAGAAGCCAGAAAATATTGTCATAATTCAAATGAAGCCCACGAAAATTTAATACAAATGAATTAGACCACTTTTCGAAATCAAATCAATTAGCATGGAATTGATTCGAAGTGTCGGAAATTAAGTCGTAATTCATTATATCAATTTCCCAGAGCACTTTGAGATTGAGAAGCCGGGAAAGTTAGCGGGTCAAGTTAGTTGATTAATTAGCAGGCTTCAGTTAGCAGGCTGAGTTAGAGGGCTGGTCGAAGTTAGATAGGACAGTTAGTTGGTTAGGGCCCAAGTTAGTTGTTAGCTTTAGATTTAATTTGAATATAGAATTCAAATTAAACCACACACAAAGAAGCAAGAAACCAACTAAGAACCAAATCACACTAACATTAAATTGTCCTTAGCACACAAAAGCAATTTAATTAAGTTGGTTACTAGTTATATAGAGAGAGCACATGAAGACAGCCTTATGATTACGAGCAATGCACATCAAGCACGAAATTTTTTTTGAAATCCAAATCTTTAACATTCCGGAAAAATCCGGGGTGTTACAAGCGAGCCCCACGGTCGGCGCCAAGTGTCGACGAATTACGCCGAGCACGTCTATCTGGCGATACCCCAGAGAGTAGATCCATGGGTCTCGCCTAGTTCTTGGAGCGATGGTACATGAACAACACAAAGATTTAGACAGGTTCGGGCCGCGATAGCATAATACCCTACGTCCTGTGTGCTTGATTGTATTGCACGTGTGGTTATAAGGATTATTATGATTGTTTGGAGGGGGGTCCCTGCCCCGCCTTATATAGTCCGGGAGGCAGGGTTACAAGTCGGTTTGCATAAACAGAGTACTTTGGGGAACTTCCTATCTGTACACGACTAGTTTTACCAATCTGCTACGCCGTCGTGTACCATAGCCGACTGGTTTGGAGTAGTCGGATCAAACTCTCTCTAACGAATAGTTTTATTCCTCTGGATAAGTGGCCCTAGGGATCCTGGTCCCACACCCACCCGGGCAAATGACCAGGAACGTTGCCCCTTATCGCACGACTGTATGTCCAGTGCCGGCGCCATAGTCAATGCCGTGTGCCCTACCCGGGCCATACACGTCATGCGCCCTGTGCCCGCACACTGACCCGTACGGTCAACCGCGAGGGTCGGCTCTGATACCATTTGTAACACCCTGTCTTCCACGAGCCGCCCCGCACAGCCCTTCTGAGGGGTGTACACGCGTACACATAGCACCTTGCTTACACTTTCGTCCTCGCTCCGTGTAAAAGGGTGAACCCAAAGGTGCTATGTCTAGAAGACATGGGCTTATAAGTTGCCTCCACCCTTGTTAAACTAGCAAGGTGGCACTAAACATGTGCATCCTACACTCACGGGCCACTACTGGGCCATACAAACTGGGCCGGGTGTGACACATGCACGTAGTTGCTAATTGTAATTAAGCACAGTGCTTACCTGCACGTATGCTTGCATGGCTTGGTGGAAAACTGGTCGAGAAGGTCTGGTTCTGGCTGCTGGACAGCAGATGGCTGGCAGGAGACCATCTGGAGGCGTGGCTGATAGTAGAGAGGCAGATTGGGCAGCACTATATCACAGCCCGAAGATAACAACTTCATTGTGGTCGGTACAAGTCGTTGCAGCGATCAACCATCAGTCAGTATAGACTTATACCCACCCCAACTATTAGTCGCTGTAAGGGGCGTCGGCATAAGTTTATACCGACCAACAAGTTTTTATCAACCAACAGTGCGACGCCCTCCAAATATATACAGACTCACACATCCTACCAATCAACACTCTGGTACTACTTTTACCAACCAACTGGTTGAGGGTTGTTGACAGCCAAAATTGGCAGTCACCCGGACAAACCGGTCTGACCGGTTTGAGTTCTGTAATTCGAGTAGGTTTAGGATTCCGAGTTTGATCCCGTATTGTAACCGAATTGGAAGGGGTACGACTTCCCCGGCCTATATATATGAAGGCTAAGGCCGATTGAGAGTTAATCCCAATCGATTCAACATATTTGTCCTTTACTTTTTATCTCTCAAACCCTAATCCCTTTTCCAACCCTAATTGTTGTCCTTTGCTCGTCTCCGCGACGTACTAAGGCGTTCTAGGTGGCCTGCCGACCCTAGAGAAACCCTAGATTGCTTGAGCTCCGACGGGGTCCCTCCCGAGCTCGAGTTTCTAGGTCTTCACGACCTCCTGCCAGAAAGCGGTCTGACTGGTTCTAGGAACCGGTCTGACCGGTTTGCTCGAGGGAAGCCGGGTGTTGGCCGTGGTGATGGCCGTGCTGCGATATCGAGTGTGTTGTCGCATCTTTGTGTCAACATACTTTTTGGCGACTCCGCTGGGGAAAGATTAATCTGGTTCCAAGACCAATTTAATCTACCTCGAAGATGTCGGGTGCAACCAGTGAGCTCGACAAGAATAACATCATCACCACCACGATGGAAGAACTCACGGACGAGGAGCGGAAGCGGTACCTGATTGCTGAGGAACACTTCAAGGCACAATTTTTGAAGGGCTTCAAGAAGGATCGTGGAGGCTTCATCATGAGAGTTGAAGAGTTCATCATGCCAGCTTTTAAGATGGCTAACAATCAAGTTGAGGAGCTTCCTAAGGTAACCGGTGAACCCTCTAATTTAATGCAACAAATAACTCGCATGATGGATGAAAAGTTGCATGCTGCACAAACCGTTAACAATGAGTTAATTATTGACATGGCTAATAAGTTTGAAGCATTTAATAAGGGTAAAAATATTTTAGAAGATCCTAATACATGCCCTAAAATTAATGCTAGCACATCAGGTGTACCAGAAAATATTATAGATCATAATTTGGGTATGCCACTGAATTTCTATCAAGGCCTGCCATCTCATCCTAGTTCGGTCCAAGAACCGGTCAGACCGGTTTTCCCAACCGTCAGACCGGTTTGCCCAATTCAGTTGGACAAACCGGTTCTATGGGTGTAGGTGCAACAAATGCGATGGTTTTACCCAATACAGTTACTTCTAGTCCTGTTTTTACATCCCCTTACACTACTGTTGTAGGAAGTGCACCTATGGGATCTAGTGTTCCTTTTGGACCGATTCCAAATACTACTCATAATGCCGTGTATGGTGCTCCTCGTTTTCATAATACAACTAGTGCAAATTATCAAGCCGATTTCTCTATGTTCAAGGAAGATATGGCTAATACAATTAGAACAAAGCTTGGGATAGATATGAGTAACTCACGTTTATATCAAAAACCATATCCTCCTGAATTTGATCTAGTTACAAATCCTAATGGTTGGCGTGTTCCTGAGTTTGTTAAATTCAATGGTGAAGATAATCGTACTACTTGGGAGCATGTTAGTCAATATATTTTGCAGCTAGGAGAAGCAACCTTCTATGAGTCATTACGTGTTCGCTTGTTTTCATTAACTTTGACTGGAACTGCTTTCTCTTGGTTTTCTTCGCTTGCTCCTAATTCTATTCAAAGTTGGTCTCAATTGGAGCGTAAGTTTCATAAGCACTTTTTTAGCGGAAAAATGAAACTAAATTAACTGATTTAACATCTATTAGGCAAAGCCGAGAGGAATCGGTTATAGATTATTTTAGAAGATTTAGGGATACAAAGAATAGATGTTTTAATTTGTCAATTTCTGAAAAAGATTTAGCAGATTTAGCTTTTGCGGGCTTGCGATCTTATTTGAAAGAAAAATTAGAAGGTTTTGATTTTCTTTCTATTAATCACTTGCAAATTAAGGTCATGAGTCTCGAATTAAAGTTAAAACATGTTAAAGAAAATACTAAACCTCATCGTTCCAATGTTCATATGCTTGATAATGATTCTGATAGCTCGGATGATGAGGATAATGAAGTTTATGCTGCTGAATTTGTTTGGCCATCAAAGGCTAAGCCTTGTTCTTGTCCTTCGTTGAAGCCGGTTCAGAAAAATCGGCGAGAGGAAGTTAAATTTACTTTTGATGTTGCCAAGTGTGATCGTATTTTTGATGAATTGCTTAAAAATGGTTTCATTAAACTTTCTCATGCAATTCCACCAGCCGATCAATTGAAAAATCATGCTTATTGTAAGTGGCATAATTCTTTTTCACATGCTACTAATGATTGCAATGCTTTCCGACGACAGATACAATCGGCTATTAATGAAGGTCGATTGGTATTAGCTGAGATGCAAGTTGACAAGACTCCCTTCCCTGTTCATACCCTTAATTTGAATACTAAGGTGCTGATTCGGCCTAAACAAGCCGAAGGAGCTAAGGGGAAGAATGTGATAATCGGAGAGCCAAGGCCGGAAAAAATTGATGATCAAATTCCGGTCAGAAAAGTGATGCTTGAACAGACTCTGGATGGTAAAGAATCTCTGAAGATTACAATTAACACATCAAGGCCCGGGGGGCAAGAAAGTTCATCAATTGAGACTTGGTCCGCTGATCAGGCGAAACCGGTCAGACCGGTTTCCCAAACCGGTCAGACCGGTTTGCTACTGGACCGACCAAGAACTTTCAAGCCTAGACGCCCGGAAGTGGGTACTTGGAAGGTGAATGAACCTAAAGTCAAAGGTATGATTCTGAAGCAAGGACCTACTTTTAATCAACTCCTGAACAAGTACACAAAGGCCGCTCAAGTCAATCGGCCGACAAAAAAAAGAACAAGATCACCACTACGTTGGGATGATTCTTCAGATAATAACAAACATCGTGGTGGTGTTAGTACTGTGTTTCCTCCGCAGAAGATGTATGCTACTATGCCATGGGCACCTCCGGCGTCAAATTCTCCATATCCAACATGGGACCAAGGAATATGGATGCAGTGCTTCCCCATGCCACAACCACCTCAAGATTACATGAGAAATGGTCCTAGGATACCGGTATACGACCGATTGAGCTCATATCAATCAGGTCCGGCGCTAACAAGCAAAGCGGTCAGACCGGTTCGGTCTGAACAAAAGCAGTATGCTCCTCCTCAGCAAGAATATCGTGTCAAGGAAAAGAAGGAGGAAGTGAAGCCTACAGAGGACCCAAAGCAAGCCAAGATTGATGGGTTTGTTAAAATTGGTGATGTTCCAGTGGCTATGCGAGAGTTGGGTAAAAAGCCGATAGTTATTGGAAATTCGACTGTTGAAAAACCTGTCATGGCTAATGATCATGAAGCTGGGAGTAGCAAGGCTGTGAAGAAAGTGTTTCAACCAAGATGGTGTCCTTCTGGTTTGACTCATACATAAAAAAGGAAGTTGCAGCGCTTGCGAAACAAAGAGAAAAGGGAACAGGAAGCTGAGAAACTGAGGGATGAACATTTCAACAGATGTAGGCCAGTGATTCCTCAGAAGAAGATTTGGCAAGCCAGGTCAGTTGTGCAACCAGTAGCACAACCGGTCAGACCGGTTTCAGAATCTGGTCAGACCAGTTTGG
Organism: Echinochloa phyllopogon; assembly: GCA_033239725.1. Taxonomy (NCBI): domain Eukaryota; kingdom Viridiplantae; phylum Streptophyta; class Magnoliopsida; order Poales; family Poaceae; genus Echinochloa; species Echinochloa phyllopogon. Next base: position 9,667,172 of record BTCW01000008.1, on the reverse strand, counting down.
GCGCAACAGAAGCGGTCGACCGGTTTCTGGAACCGGTCAGACCGGTTTGGAACCAGAAGCGAAAAGTACATCTGTTCCTATTGTAAATGAAACTACTACGCCAGAAAATCCTTCAGCGGTTGAAGATGAGGAGATGGTTGATTTTGAAGCTTCTCTAGAGCATGGCAACATGGAAGTTAATATTGTGTATTTATCATTAGATTACTCAGTGGTGCTAGAGGAGGAAATATCTCATCTTCAGCTTGGACCTCGTGATGCTATATTTCAAAAGCCGCAAGAATCAAACAATCACTTGAAGGCTTTATACATGAGAGGTCATATCAATGGGAAGCCAGTCTCGCGAATGTTGGTTGATGGTGGGGCGATTGTGAATCTTATGCCCTATTCTCTCTACAAGAAGATTGGCGGAAAGGACGAAGAATTGATCAAGACGAATATGACGGTCAGTGGAGTTGGTGGCGGTGATCCTATTGGCGCCAAGGGTGTGGCTTCTATTACGTTGACCATTGGAAGCAAGACCGTCGCTACGGCTTTCTTCGTCTCAGAAGTGCAAAGTAACTTTAGTGTAATTCTTGGTCGTGATTGGATTCATGCAAATCAATGCGTACCTTCTACCTTGCATCAATATCTTATTCAGTGGATCGGCGATGAAGTTAAAGTTGTACATGGTGATACTTCTTCCTTCGTTGCAACGGCCAATTCCGATTTTATTAGTGCACTAAAGATGGTTTCGTTGCTGCTACATTAAAGCCGATGGAGAATCGGTTGAATTACTTGCTGTAATTGATGGAGCAAACAAATCAACAAAGACAAACCGGTCAGACCGCTTCTGGAAACCGGTCAGACCGGTTTAGACCTGAACAGCGCCGATCAAGCCAAACCGGTCAGACCGCTTCTGGGAACCGGTTAGACTGGTTTACATCTGGACAGTGGCTTCAAGAGCGAATTGATCATTTCCGAGAAAAAACAGAAGGTGCGTTTGAAGCCATTGAAGATTTGGGTGATATGGAAAAACTGGGTCAAGGTTTTACATCAGCCGACCCTTTAGAAAAAATAGATATTGGTGATGGTACTATTCCTAGGCCAACTTTTGTAAACAAAAATTTATCGGCTGAGTTTAAAGCCGAGTTAATAAATTTGTTGAAAGAGTATGTTGATTGTTTTGCTTTGGAGTACCGTGAAATGCTGGGTTTGAGTCGTGATTTAGTTGAACATCGCTTACCAATAAAAGCCGGTTTTAGACCTTTTAAACAATCGGCTAGACGTTTTAATCCCGCTATTTATGACCGAATAAAAGAAGAAGTTAATCGTTTGCTAGATGTTGGTGTTATTCGGACTTGTCGTTATGCGGAGTGGATTTCTAATATTGTTCCTGTTGAAAAGAAAGATTCAGGAAAACTTAGAGTTTGCATTGATTTTAGAGATCTTAATAAAGCTAGTCCGAAAGATTCATATCCTATGCCTATAGCCGATGTTTTGATTAATGAAGCATCAGGACATCGTGTTGTTAGTTTTCTTGATGGTAATGCCGGATATAATCAAATATTCATGGCCGAAGAAGATATGCACAAAACAACCTTTCAATGTCCGGGATTTATTGGTTTGTTTGAGTGGGTGGTTATGACTTTTGGATTGAAGAATGCTGGCACAACTTATCAAAGGGCTATGAATTTAATCTTTCATGATTTACTTGGTGTTATTGTGGAGGTGTATATTGATGATATTGTAGTTAAATCGGATGGATTGAATTCTCATTTAGCCGATTTAAAACTTGCTCTTGAGAGGATGCGACGGTATGGTTTGAAGATGAATCCACTCAAATGTGCTTTTGGTGTTTCATCTGGGAAGTTTTTGGGATTTATTATTCATGAGAATGGCATAGAAGTTGATCCCAAGAGAATTGAAGCTATGAAGAACGTTGAAGCTCCTATTTGAAAAAAGGATTTGCAAAAGTTTCTAGGCAAAGTGAATTTCTTGAGAAGGTTTATAATTAACTTGTATGGAAAGGTAGATGCTTTTACTCCTTTACTTCGGTTCAAAGATGAAGCCGATTTTACCTGGGGGGCAAAACAGCAAGCAGCTTTTGAGAAGATCAAAGAATACTTGTCTTCACCACCGGTGCTTAGAGCGCCTAAGAGAGGGGTTCCGTTCAGACTTTATGTGGCAGCTGAAGATAGAGTTATTGGAGCTGTTTTGACCCAAGAAATTAATGATAAAGAATATGTGATTGCTTATATAAGCCGACGATTAATTGATGCAGAAACAAGGTATACTTTCCTTCAGAAGTTAAGTTTATCATTATATAATGCTTGTACTGAGTTAAGGCATTATTTATTATCTAGTACTTGCATCGTGTTGTGCCAAACTGATGTTATCAAACATATGTTGCAAAAACCGATTTTAAGTGGTAGGATCGGTAAATGGGCTTATGCTTTAGTTGAGTATGATTTTGCTTGTGAACCTTTAAAATCTATGAAAGGCCAAATTGTAGCTGATTTTATTGTTGAGCATCGGATTGATGATACTTGTGAATTCAACGTCGGTTATGTTGCTTGTACACCATGGAAGTTATACTTTGATGGATCGGTTTGCAATGATGGACAAGGAATTGGTGCTGTTTTGATCTCTCCAAGTGGTGCCGTCTTTGAGTTTTCAAACCGATTGGAAGAAAAGTGTACTAATAATCAAGTTGAATATGAAGCTTTTGGTGATTCAAACCGGTTTAGAATTTTTGCAAGATATGAGAATTAAACATGTTGAGGCTTTTGGTGATTCACTCCTGGTGGTACAGCAAGTATCTAAGGTATGCCAATGCTATAATGGTTTGTTAAATGCATATCTTGATAGATGCCTTGATATTATAGCTTCTTTTGATGAATTTACAATCAAACACATTCCAAGAGAAGAGAATGGCAAGGCTAATACTCTGGCTCAGAAGGCATCTGGTTATATGGTTGCAAAGTATTTCTATCTCCAAAAACTGATGCAAACGAAAGCCGAGGTTCTGGTTCTGGACGAACCGGACACATCGGTTTCAGAAACCGGTCAGACCGGTCTGACTGTCAGAACCGGTCTGACCGGTTCTGAAACCGGTCTGACCGCTTCGTCCCTTGACAGAAGCAAAAATTCTTTGGATGATGTTAATCAATCCAAAGTTGAAGATCAGGATTGGAGGGTGCCTATTATTACTTATTTCAGAGATCCTGGTCCTGGTGCAGAAAGAAATATTCGGCGAATATCATTTAAATATGTTTTGCTTGACAATGAACTCTATCGTCGAAACGTCGAAGATTTGCTGTTGAAATGTCTTAATTCGAATCAGGCCAAAGTTGCCATGGGTGAGGTCCATGAAGGTATTTGTGGTACACATCAATCGGCTCCAAAGATGAAGTGGTTACTTAGACGAGCCGATTTCTATTGGCCTACTATGATGGCAGATTGTTTCAGATATTACAAAGGATGTGAGGAATGTCAGAAGTTTAGAAATTTGCAACTTGTTCCTGCTGCATTGATGCATCCTATTATTAAGCCATGGCCGTTCCGAGGTTGGGGATTGGATTTTATTGGACAAATTAATCCTCTATCATCAAAAGGACATCGTTTTCTGTTAGTTGCTACAGATTATTTCACTAAGTGGATCGAAGCGATTCCCTTGAAGAAAATGACACATAGAGAGGTAATTGAGTTTATTACACAAAACATTATTCATAGATTCGGTATTCCTCAAACTTTGACTACGGATCAAGGTACTTCGTTTATGTCTAAAGAGGTACGTGAATTTGCCGAATCCTATAGAATAAAGTTGCTCAATTCATCTCCATATTATGCTCAGGCTAATGGACAAGCCGAGTCAAGTAATAAGATTTTGATTAGATTAATCAAGAAAAAGATAGAAGAAAATCCTAAAAGATGGCATGAAGTTTTATCCGAAGCATTATGGGCTCATCGTATATCTAGGCATGGTGCTACTAAAGTTACCCCTTTTGAGCTTGTATATGGTCAAGAAGTCGTTTTGCCTGTTGAGGTGAATCTAGACGCTTATAGGCTAGCTAAACAAAATGACCTTGATGTTGTTGATTATCATGATTTGATGATGGATAATATTGATGAGGTCACCGACAAGAGGTTGAAAGCTTTGAAAGAGATTGAAAAGGATAAGCTTCAGGTTGCTAAAGCTTACAACAAGAAGGTGCGAGGGAAATATTTTCAGATTGGAGAACTTGTGTGGAAGACAATCTTGCCTATTGGGACGAAAAGCAACAAGTTCGGGAAGTGGTCACCAAGTTGGGAAGGGCCATATAGAATTATCAAAGTTATTTTTGGGAATTCTTAAACGCTGGAGACATTGCAAGGGGATCATTTGCCTAGAGCCATCAATGGAAGATATTTGAAGAAATTCTATCCAAGTGTTTGGCAAGACGCATGAAGATTAATGGCCAATAGATTTTTGATATCGTCCTTAGCATAAATTTTAGCTCCTGAGTTGTAATTACTTATATATTGCTTTTTAGTTCTCAAGTTCACTAAAAACGCAGGGGGGCATGTGTTGACAGCCAAAATTGGCAGTCACCCGGACAAACCGGACCGGTCAGACCGGTTTGAGTTCTGTAGTTCGAGTAGGTTTAGGATTCCGAGTTTGATCCCGTATTGTTACCGAATTGTAAGGGGTACGACTTCCCCGGCCTATATATATGAAGGATAAGACCGATTGAGAGTTAATCCCAATCGATTCAACATAGTTGTCCTTTACTTTTTATCTCTCAAACCCTAATCCCTTTTCCAACTCTAATTGTTGTCCTTTGCTCGTCTCCGCGATGTACTAAGGTGTTCTAGGTGGCCTGCCGACCCTAGAGCAACCCTAGATTGCTTGAGCTCCGACGGGGTCCCTCCCGAGCTCGAGTTTCTAGGTCTTCACGACCTCCTGCCAGAAAGCGGTCTGACCGGTTTGCTCGAGGGAGGCCGGGTGTTGGCCGTGGTGACGGCCGTGCTGCGATCTCAAGTGTGTTGTCGCATCTTTGTGTCAACAAGGGTATATGTTGCTTTACCAACAATCATTCAATGCAATCATTTTGATTGATTACACAAAGGCTAATTTAATTAGCCGTAACTGATCACAGTAACCATACAATCATTCATCACAACCAGAGTGACCACATTAACCATAATGATTCATCACAGGAAAATAGTGACCATATCAACAATACTAACATTCATCTTGACATGGATTCATCGATTTGTTTGGAATGTTGCATTAAATTGTATCTCACTAGATCCTATATCAGAAATATCCTAGCTGAACATAGCTCATATTAGCATCCATCAGAATCCCAGCACTCTGATCGGCTTAGCTTCTAGCCTTCTACCTATCACTTTGATCCGCTTATAGATCCTATAAGTTCCGCTGAAAATCAAAACATGCAAGGAATCAGGGACATCCTAGAAATCTCCATTCTCAACGTATGGAAACAAAGCTAAAGTTAGAAGATGAGGATGCATGTTCCAAATCACAACTGAGTATTGCATGACAATTTCAACTGTGCACAATGTCCCTTCCCTTGCAATGGAATGACAGAACAAAGTGATCTTCAGTATTTATATCTGAAATGATCAAGTCAATGGTTCTCACCTCTGTACATAGGTAGCTAATGCTCCCATGTGCATAATCTGCCAGTGGATAAAATGGAAAATCAGTAAAACATTTCATTTAATCTGTCAGAGAACACATATTTTCTAGTATAAATATAAAATCTTAGCAATGTCTAAATTTAGTGGAACACTTTGCGCCCACCGTGGCGGTAATCAGATAGTTGCTTATGCCCCTCGTTGTAAACATAGTTCCACCAGTTGTCCTATGCCACCAGCAGCAGACGGCACCCTACCACCCCGTACATAACCCGCGCACACTGCTGGTATTCTGCTACCCAACTACCCCACGGCACCCTACCACCCCGTACATAACCCGCGCACACTGCTGGTATTCTGCTACCCAACTACCCCTCTCTAAGCTTGGAAAAGAAAAGCAACTCCTCTCTAAGTGGAGATATCTAGTGCCTATTGATATGGGGACAGGACAACGAGGTCACACAGCGGTGGCATATATAGCTGTTGATGTGGACAAGACAAAGGGGGTCGAAGTAGTAGTGATGTGATTGGGGATTGTGGATGCGCTAGTAGATTATTTGACAAGTTGAAGACTAGTGGATGAATGGGAGAGACACTTACTAATTATATACCACGGGATTTGTATATGAGTCTATGGAGGAGATGTCTTTACCAAGCAATTGCCACTTGGTTATTGTTTTATATGTTTGTAACTACCTCAAGATGCCCGAGCAATGGCATGGCTAGATGTCTATCACTTTGATTCCCTTGTCATTTACCAAGCATCCAAGTACTGAGACAGATTATTGTACCATCGCAAAGAAGTATAGTGAGAACAAAAGGCATCTGCTTGTATGTATGGTCCTTCGTCTTGTGAGAACAATGCATGCCGGCCGTGTCAGACTCACTAAGGTACTCCCTCCGTCCCATAATATAAGTATTTTTCGATTTTCGTGTATCACGTTTGACCATCTGTCTTATTCAAAAAATTTGTGAATAAATTATTTATTTTGCTATGACTTGTTTTATCACTAGATATACTTCAAGTGTGATTTATCTCTACCTAATTATAAAGCAAGGATTGCTTTCACGGTACCTAGAAACGGTTGATTCTGCTATACGTCATAATTTTATGAACCCCCTAATATTTACCTAATAATAAAGAGAGGCCTGATAGAATTAGACGTCCCTGATAATTACAGGTCTTATCCTGGACGCTCTCGCCCTCCTCCTATGCCACACGGTTGAAGTCCTCAACTGATACGATACGAGTACGTATTCGATCGCCAAGCATGTTAGAATTGGAACTGCTTCGTGTGTTTTGTCTAAAATATTTGTACGCCTGATCGTCATCTCGTCACCCTGATTAACAATGGGCCGCGGACCGCGGACGAGATCGTGGCTGCCTTGCTGTTGGCGATCGTTACAGCCCAAATCTAACCACCAATACTCGAGAATAACTGAGGTTATATGCAACATTCCATGTACTTAGGTTTTATTTCTAATAAAGTTCCACGAGTTTTGGTGAGTGACACTTGTGCAGGTACAACTACAACAAATACGTGCTATTGGGGCCGAAAATGATCGAATCGGCCGAACGACACGTTCGGCCGGTTACCCCCCCTTAGCCATGCACACAGTGAAGCACAACTAGGAGGCCACATGTACAACCAACGATGACAAAGCGCTGACGGGGCAAGCAACTTGGCGGATGACGTCACCAATCCGGGGCAACAAACACACCCCGGCAAGGTGGAGGCGATCCAGGCCATCCAGAGGCAGAGGCGGTGGAACAGAGGGCAGCCGAGCCCCCGGGCCAGTTCGGCCGAAGGACCCGGTTCGGCCGAACTGCCCAACGCCTCACAACCGCCTCCAGGGGCTCATCCTGGCCACCCAGAGCAAAGGCGGCGCATCCAAGGGTTCGGACGAACCCCCTGGTTCGGCCGAACCGACCCTGGCGCCCGAAGTCCCAGGGGGTACCCCCCTGGTCCCTTGGCGGTTACTCCAGCCCCAATCGTCCTATGCAACTATAAATAGGACCCCTTACCTCACTTGTAAACACACACCAAGCCAAGGAGTTCTTCCATTCCACTTGTTCTAGTACAGTTAGGATAGTTTAGTTGGAAGTTAGAGTTCAGTCGAGCTTTGCCTCGGAGGTTCCGGAGTCGTCTTCAGAAGCTCTAGTAATAGCTCTTGTATCTTTTACTTTTTCCTTTTGTAAGACTTTCAGTTACCAATATAGTTATCTTTATCACTTTGCCTTTGTCATTTATATCTTGCTTCTACTTTATTCTAGTTGCAAATATATCTTATTTAGACTATAGTCAGTTATAGTTCTAGTGCTTGTAGTCTTGTTTAAGTCTTTGTCTTGGCTAGTTCTTCGATCTTGCTTGATACTGGAGGTGAATTGTCACCAAGAGTATTGACAAGGTTGCTTGCTCTTGCTAGCAGAGTAAGTAGTCGTTGCCTAGTGTAGGAGTGGTTCCTAGACTAGTCAGTGGCCTTAGTTTATTCCCGTCGCAACTGAGGTGGTAGCCGGGAGGTGGTGACAGCCCTTTCGGTCTTTGTAGCCCATCACGTTAGTTCCGGTCCGTAGGATCCCCCAGTGGGGAAATAGTGGCACCCCTTCTCATCCCTTTCTCTGTGTTCACCGGTTCCCTTGTCCCGAAGCTAAGACAATAGAGTTATCCCAGATCTCCTAGTGCTGGCTCTGTAACCACTGTATCTCTAAGCTAGAGTGACATAGGTAGATAAAGTATCCAGGAGTCATCTATCTCTTCTCGTTGTCCTCCCAGCTAGCTATCTCTTCTCTCCCTTACCTGAGTATCCCTTGAGCTGTGTGTCCGGTATATCCACTCCTATCCAATACCGTTATCCCATGTCTTGTCTAGTCGTGTACCCTTCTCTGATAGTCTCGAATATTTGTTCACTAGTAATCTTGCCAAAGCTTCCCTGCGGAAATATAAATTACGATACCTCGGAATACTCCCAGGTGAAGTGCTACAGCGGTGATTCTGTGCGCCTGCAGAATATTTCTATATTTTACTAAGCCATAAGGAAAACCACTGAAACACTCCTTACCCCAGTACCAGGATTATTAATTCTGATATTGGATCGTAAGAAGTGCCAACAAGCATTTCTGGCTTTTCTGGTACGAAATGGGCCATTTCAAATAGGTTCATTGCTCCGGCCCAGAATACGATTAATCCGGCATGGGCTACATGAGCTCCAAGTAGTTTACCGGACAAATTGATAAGTCTGGCATTCCCAGCCCACCAAGCAAAGCCGGTGGTTTCTTGGTCACGACCAGCTAAAACGAAAGTTCCATTAAAGAGTGTTGCCACGTGGCTCCTCAGGGAATATAAGATTTTCATGAAATTGATCCTGAGCTAAAACACTCCTTACCCCAGTACCAGGATTATTAATTCTGATATTGGATCGTAAGAAGTGCCAACAAGCATTTCTGGCGCCGTTGCCGGGGAAGTATTTGGCTAGATTACTTTTGAATTTTTATCTTGAGCTATCTTAGTTGAGTACCGCTACTCAAGCGGGTTTATCCTTGCTCTGTTCGTTGGTCTTTGTGGAACAGAGCAGTGCATGACTGGTTTTCAGCTACCGTCAAACTTCCAAGAAAATCCTGAGTCACTTGTGAGGAAAGTACGACCCCGTGTTGTACCTCCTCAGAAGCAACTCCTTCCGACGAACCCAGTCCTTCCTGTTGTGACTCCAGCTTCATCGAGGATGGCCGGCAAGACAATCCGCGAGTTCTCCGCTCCATCAAGCAAGAACGTGTGCACCGGACCAGCTCCGCCAGTCGGAGATGGTAGTTTCGAGCTCAAGCCAGCCCTCATCAACATGGTACAGGCTAGCCCATTCTGCGGCAAGCCACACGAAGATGCCAATGCTCATCTCCAACATTTTCTGGAAATTTGCAATACCTTCACCATCCGCGGAGTAAGTATCTATGTCATTCGCCTTCGTTTATTTCCATTCTCATTACTAGGCAAGGCGAAACAATGGTTTTATGCTAACCGCGAAGCAATAGATACTTGGGATAAATGCACTAGCGCCTTCTTGCTAAAATTCTTTCCGGTCGGGAAAACCAAGCCCTCCGGAACAAAATAGCTAGTTTCCAGCAGCTAAAAGATGAAACAGTCCCGGAGGCATGGGATCGCCTCCAGGACTATATTTCTGCTTGTCATCACCATGGTATGCAGAGTTGGTTCATAATCCAAACTTTCTATCACAGGCTGAGAAATTCTGCCCGTGAATACCTGGATGCTGCTACTGGAGGCTCGTTTTTCTCTCTTGAGGAGAGTCGTGCGAAGGCCCTCATAGAGAAAATGGTCGAGAACCAAGGTTGGTCCGATGACCGGACTCAACCAAAGACCCGAGGAGTTCACCAAGTTGAAGCTCTGGACATGTTCGCTGCCAAGATGGACCTCCTGATGAAGAAACTGGAGGCCCCTGCTCAAGAAACGGTGCAAGCCATGGAAGCTCGCATGACCTGCGAAGTTTGTGGCAACACTGGCCATTCGGGGAATGACTGCCCCGAAACGCGAGAAGATGCCCACTACGTCAACAACTCCAACAACAACGGGTACCGACCGAACAACTACGGCAACCAAGGCTGGAATCCGTGCCCAAACCTCCCTTTTGAGAGGCCTCAACAATGTAACAATTTCAATTACAGCAATTTCAATAATCAGCCGTCTCTTAGAGATCTTGTGTTTGGCCAGATGAAAATAACTGAAAACATCAATAAAAAGCTTGCTGCTAATGATAAAACACTAGAAAACATAGACTCTAGGATGGAATCGTTTTCTTCTGCCATGAAAAGTCAACTGAGCTTTAATAAAATGATAGAAACTCAAGTCACTCAGTTAGCTGCTGTTGTTCCTGTCACTGAATCGTGGAAGATTCCGGGGCAGCCCGAACCTTCCATCGAGACAGTGAAAGCCGTCACTACAAGGCAGGGTAAGATGCCTCGTAGTGTGTTCCATACTAACCACGCAGGGAAGGTCGCACGCATCCAAGTGCTGACACCAAGATGGACCTACCTGCCAAGAGCTGCAAAAAGGGCGATCATCAAGACCTCTCCGGACAGGAAGGAAGATCCCGGAGTGCCCATCATTCAGTGCACGATCTGGAATCGTCGCATTGATGATGCACTATGTGATCTAGGGGCAAGCGTCAACATCATGTCTAAGGTACTATTTAAGAAATTACGCTACCCTACTTTGTCACCTACTACTGCCCAGGTACAGCTTGCGTACTCAGCCATCCGCTAACCCGAGGGGGTGATCGAGAATGTACCGGTCCGGATCTGGGGACGATATGTCCCTGTAGACTTCGTTGTCCTCGACACGGGGAACGATTGCATGTTTCCCCTTGTATTGGGCCGGCCGTTCTTGAACACCTCCCGGCTAGGATAGATATGGATGCGAGAGAAATCTCGTTCCGTATCGACGGGAGGTTGACATACTTCAAGTTTCAACCCCGGGAAGAGAAGAAGGCAGAGCCACTCACACCGGAGCAGAGGAGCACCGAGTATTTCCTTAAGGCTCTCATTAATGGAGAGCTGTAGATACTCGGTGGTGAGCAGCTCAAGTGGAACGAGCCGACAAAACCGACAAGTGAAGAAGAAATGGACTTCCTCGTAAAGAAATACGAGGAAGAGCAAGCCCTCTGGAATTCTCCAGAAACGCCGATCTCACCGCCACCGACAGCGAAGAAGAAGAACAAGAAGACATGGTGGAAGAAGGTCACATCGTCCGAGTCGTCCACTCCGGGACCAGACGATGACAAAAGCAACTGAAGACAGCAGAAGTCCCGCTCGCAGACTTAAAAGCTGAGCTCTCGCCGCGAGGAAAACCGGTATGTATCCCATATTTCCCTTCCAATTTTTAAATTTTCAATTGCATTTGCATGTTTCCCTTTCCAAAATAAATGAACCATTTGAGTAAATAATTTGAGAGAGAGTAGAAAATTTTTGCAAGTTTGGTTAGAAATAATTGGACACATGCTGAAATTTAATTGGAGAGGGTGTAATTTGTAACTTTCTTCATTTTCACCCCTTCTAGAACATCTCCAATTATTTACCATCACCACCAACCAGAAACAAACATGTCTACCCTACTAAAAATGGCTGCACACTCACCAATTATCACAAACATGGCAGCATGGGGGTGACTCCACTAAAATCCACTTTGGTCATGTCACATTTCCATCTCACCTACCACTAAACTCCACTCACATGACCTAAAAATTTGGTGGCCACACATTTTGGCGTGGAATCAAAGCAAAGGAGGGGCAGCACTCACATGGGAGTGCCCTGGCCACCCGGCCTGGTTCGGGCGAACCAGGGGGCTGCCTCCCCTCGGCCTATAAATTGATGGCCAAGCTTCCATGCTTTCTTGCACCATTCACTCACTCTCCCATTCTGAAAATTCTGCTAGGAGCTCTCTCTCTCTATCATTTCTTTGCTCAAGTGCTTGCTCAAGTTCTTCCCAAAGTTCTTACTCAAGTTTTGGTTCACTTGCATCACTAGAAAATCCCAAAAATATTTTACTTTTGTTGTGATCTTTGTGCTGAAATTTTGGACGTGTTTGTGGTGGTCACCGACACCCACAAGAACGACTAACCTTTTGTGGTGGTTTTCATCCCCGCAAGAACGACTAACTATCTCGAACGACTGACTTGATTTTCTTGTGCTAACCATATATATTCATTCCTTCGGGTAGTTGTTGTTGCACTAACCTTTTGCAGGAATCATGTCGAAGTTCTTCACGTCGCTCCATCGTTCTGCCCAGCTAGGTCGACGATCAGACGATGCTGGGAGTTCCCCAGCTCCGTCCTGAGGCTCGAGCCGGATGGACATGGACGAGCACGAAGCAGCCGGCTCGGGATGGGGCCATGCCACGCCCCCGGCCAGGCAACTCCTGAGCGAGAGTGACATCAACCTCAGGACAGAACGAGAGTAGAACACCTGCAACGAGCTTTGGCTGAAGGAGTTCGAGCACACCTGTGTGTTTGAGCAAGACTTGCTCAGGGACACGGGGATGGACGTAGAGTTCACGGAAATCTTCCAAGCCATTGGCTGGGAGAATTTCTGGCACATCAACGAAGAAGGTTCGTACCTGCTCACCCTTGAATTCCTCTCGACTTTGGTTTCTGAAACTGGGGGGGGGGTCCGTTTCCGATTTTTCAACCAAGAGTTTTTCTGCTCTTGGAGGGATTTTAGTTCGGGTCTCAGATTTTCAAATCGTTGTTCCTTAGACCCGAACAAAGCGCTGAAAAGATTTGATCGGGTGGCATTCTGGAAAAAGATTTCGGGGAGTACCAACTGTCATGCACCGCGCACGAACAGCATACATAACCCCACTTTGTGTTTCATGCATCGTTGGGTGTCTATGACGGTATTCCCACGGGCAGATTTGCGCCCTGTCAACACCATCGAGTTGCGGGTTCTTTTTGCCATAGTTAAGCAAATTCCCTACTCGCCTATGAAAGACATGGTTGGTCACTGGATGTCTCATATTTCTCGTGCGGGTAGTATGGCAATGACTTCTCTAGTCACTCGCCTCGCTAACCATCTGGGCGTCCTCCAAGGCGCCCGGCTCACGTACATCGAGACAGCGCGTTCCGTCGTGGATGCCGAGCACTTCGTGTAAGCCCACATGATACGGCGGACGCCTGACGCAACGCTGGCAATGATTTACCGTGGATATACAACTGAAGTGCATTTGCCTTGTGCAGCACTAAGGTTGTATACCACGTCGAAACTAACTCTTCAATTGAGGACAAAGTCGGACGATTCTCCACCGTGGAGAGAGCCCACTCGGCACAGCGTTGCAGGTGACGGACCCGTCACGAGGGGACGAGCCAGGCGTGATGGTGGGCTCGCCACCTCACAGGAGCCGTAAGATGCACCACAAATGCCGCACCGACACACTTCCGTTTTTGAGGCCACCTACGACATGTACACCAGTGCTGGGACATCCGGAGCAGGAGGCTCCGGGCAACACCACGAACCGAACTACTACGCCTCAGGACGTTGGGACTACGGCCAAGACACGGACTCTGAGTGGTCCGGGAGCAGGTATGGAGGGGGATACGACAGTGCCTCCTAGCCATACTACCCCAGATACTCACAGTCCGCACGCTTCGACTACGGCCGGGAGCTGTCCTACATCTCCGACCGAGTCGAGCTCATCGACGACCGTACCCGAGAGATTCAAGACACGCTAGCCCGCCATTCTCAGTACCTTCAAGAGAATAGCGGGATGGTAGCATCCATCCAGCATGACGTCCACGAGCAAGCGGAATAGCTGAGTCAGTACCTTTCAAGGCTCAACCACTACCAGTGAAAGTCCAAGCTTGGGGGAGGACCCCCACCAGGTATGTCCCGATTTATCCAGCACTTTGATCATTTAATTTCCCTTTCATTTCCCTTCATGTTAGTTTGCATTTAAAAAAAATGAAAATACCAAAAATATTTCCCTTAAACAATATTTCTCTTGAATAAAATAACTCCCAACTATGCATGGAATGAATCATATGCCTCTCACCTTGGAAATGATGAATAGTTGCTCTGTCATTAATTTTGCAAGTACTTTGTTTCAACTAGTTGCTAGATTGTGCTTGAGTTATTTGGCATAAGTAAAAATGATCCTGAAAACCTTGTGGGAGCACATGCTTTATTCCAAGTTTAAGTTGTGGGGATTGATATAGTGAGAATTTGGTTAAGTTCTATTCTTCTCTTAGTACGGGGAAAATCTCGGAGATTTATGCTTTCAAAATGAAACAAGTTCCTCATTGGTCAAAATACCTACCAGAGCCATATGATAAGCCTAGTTGAAAACCTCTATTCATATGCTGTTTGTTATCTTAGTGAGCTTTGTCAAATTGTTGTGACCTTTGAGTGAAGCTTTCATATTCTTAAAGATCGAGATCCACGTACACACACCACCTCTCACTTGCAATTCCTACACTGGGAGTTAGCAAATATTTTCCACCATCCATCCATAAAAACAAAATGCTCCATGTTCTATGATTTCCCTCTCCGAATATTCTTGATAGAGACATGGGCTATGCAAAAAGAAAGGCATGCCAAAGAAGCATGGCAAAAATAAAAAGAAAAAGAAAAGCATGCCGAAGAGCATGGCAAAAAGACAGAGAAAAAGAAAAGCATGCCAAGTGGCATGGCAAAAATATGAGAATAAACGATAGCCCATGTTCTCGAAAATAAATCAAGGAGAGGGAGATTCATCCAAGGAGTTCCACCATATTCCATCCCACCATATTCCACTCTATCCACATCCACACACTTGCACTTCTCGATCTTAAGGTATGATTTGTTTCCTCAGAGATCCGGTCTTTGACTTAGCAAAATATAAGATGCATGCATGCCTTCATCCTTTGTCCCTGAGCCACACAAAAAGCCATATTAGATATTAGGATGAAAAATAAGGCACAAGCCTTTGGTGAGGATTCAAATACACTTGAGAGATTGAGTGTGCCAATTGAGGAACAATTTGAAGTTTTCAAAACTTGCGAAAAACTCTGAGATGAGATCCTGAAAAGAGTAGAGTGGAATAAAACTAAATTTAATCTGTTCATCCTTTCAACCGCCCAAGATAAGGAGATTGCTATAAGCCCCATAGGTAAAAAGGTGATTTGAAACTTTGCCTATGATTCAAGCATTATTGAACACTAGTTATTTATAAAGTTACCTGCAAAAAAAATGACATTGTAGCAACTCCTGATCCACCGAGTCTAAGTTTGTATCTTTGCTCGAGGACGAGCAAAGAGCTAAGCTTGGGGGAGCTTGTTGGCGGTCGTTACAGCCCAAATCTGACCACCAATACTCGGGAATAACTGAGGTTATATGCAACATTCCATGTACTTAGGTTTTATTTCTAATAAAGTTCCACGAGTTTTAGTGAGTGACACTTGTGCAGGTACAACTACAACAAATACGTGCTATTGGGGCCGAAAATGACCGAATCGGCCGAACGACACGTTCGGCCGGTTACCCCCCTTAGCCATGCACACAGTGAAGCACAACTAGGAGGCCACATGTACAACCAACGATGACAAAGCGCTGACGGGGCAAGCAACTTGGCGGATGACGTCACCAATCCGGGGCAATAAACACACCCCGGCCAGGTGGAGGCGATCCAGGCCATCCAGAGGCAGAGGCGGTGGAACATAGGGCAGCCGAGCCCCCGGGCCAGTTCGGCCGAAGGACCCGGTTCGGCCGAACCGACCCTGGCGCCCAAAGTCCCAGGGGGTACCCCCGTGGTCCCTTGGCAGTTACTCCAGCCCCAACCGTCCTATACAACTATAAATAGGACTTCTTACCTCACTTTTAAACACACACCAAGCCAAGGAGCTCTTCCATTCCACTTGTTCTAGTAGAGTTAGGATAGTTTAGTTGGGAGTTAGAGTTGAGTCGAGCTTTGCCTCGGAGGTTCCGGAGTCGTCTTCAGAAGCTCTAGTAATAGCTCTTGTATCTTTTACCTTTTCCTTTTGTAAGATTTTCAGTTATCAATATAGTTATCTTTATCACTTTTCCTTTGTCATTTATATCTTGCTTCTACTTTATTCTAGTTGCAAATATATCTTGTTTAGACTATAGTCAGTTATAGTTCTAGTGCTTGTAGTCTTGTTTAAGTCTTTGTCTTGGCTGGTTCTTCGATCTTGCTTGATACTGGAGGTGAATTGTCACCAAGAGTATTGACAAGGTTGTTTGCTCTTGCTAGCAGAGTAAGTAGTCGTTGCCTAGTGTAGGAGTGGTTCCTAGACTAGTCAGTGGCCTTAGTTTATTCCCGTCGCAACGGAGGTGGTAGCCGGGAGGTGGTGACAGCCCTTTCGGTCTTTGTAGCCCATCACGTTAGTTCCGGTCCGTAGGATCCCCCAATGGAGAAATAGTGGCACCCCTTCTCATCCCTTTCTGTGTGTTCACCGGTTCCCTTGTCCCGAAGCTAAGACAATAGAGTTATCCCAGATCTCCTAGTGCTGGCTCTGTAGCCACTATATCTCTAAGCTAGAGTGACATAGGTAGATAAAGTATCCAGGAGTCATCTATCTCTTCTCGTTGTCCTCCCAGCTAGCTATCTCTTCTCTCCCTTACCTGAGTATCCCTTGAGCTGTGTGTCCGGTATATCCACTCCTATCCAATACTATTATCCCATGTCTTGTCTAGTCGTGTACCCTTCTCTGATAGTCTCGAATATTTGTTCACTAGTAATCTTGCCAAAGCTTCCCTGCGGAAATATAAATTACGATACCTCGGGATACTCCCAGGTGAAGTGCTACAGCGGTGATTCTGTGCGCTTGCAGAATATTTCTATATTTTACTAAGTCATAAGGAAAATCACTGAAACACTCCTAACCCCAGTACCAGGATTATTAATTCTGATATTGGATCGTAAGAAGTGCCAACACTTGCTCGGCTCGGCTCTCCGCGGACGGAAGCGGCGCCGCGTTGCTCGCTCCAGCCCTCCCGTGGATGGGAGCAGCGAAGCCTTGCTCGGGTCGGCCCCTCCCGCGAACGCGAGCGTGACCGCCTTGCTCGGCCCGGCCCTCCCGCGGACGGGAGCAAGGATGCCTTGCAGACGGGAGCGGTGTTGCCTTGCTCGTCTCGCTGATGTGAGCGGCACCGCATGCTCGACCCCACCCGGGGATGGGAACCACGACCCTTGACCCAGCTCTCCGTCGATAGGGGCACCACCGCCTTGCTCGTATCGGCTCGGTTCCTCCCGCCGATGTGAGCGGCGCCGCATGCTCAGCCTCTACCGTGGTTCATGGACGGGGAGCATGGCCCTTGGCCCAGCTCTCTGTGGATGGGAGAGCCGCCACAATGCTCGGTTCCTCCAATGGATAGGAAGAAGTGGTGTCCTTGGCTCAGTCCTTCGGCTGATGGAGTGGTGTCGGTCTGTTCAGCCCCTCCGCTCATGGGAGCAGCACAATCCCAATTCTATCTCTCACACGGGCGGAATAACCAAATTCTATCTCTCACGCGGGCGAAATAACCAAGAAAGAAGATGGGAAACGTGTTTGTTTTCCTTCTCACTGACGCATGGGGCCCATAGACTATCCATCACATGTAACGGCCCAATCTAACGGAATGGCATAGAAGGATGAAAAAATAAAAACAAAGGCAATGAAGAGATTGTTGTATTTATGATGGCATATAAGAGATAGGTATAATTTTCAATGGCATACAGAAAATTTACTCAATATTTTCCTCCCGTAGCCACGCACGGGCACATTTGCTAGTTTATTTTATATTTTTATAAATTTTTTTGAATAAGTCGGATGGTCAAACGTGATGTCTGAAAGTCAACAAATGTTTATATTGGGGGACGGAGGGAGTATGTTGTACTATCTTCTGCCTCTGTCATAGCTCCAAAATATATACAGTGCATGTGCTTGTTCTACCTGTTTACCTGACCCATGTCACATTCAAGTATCTAGAAGTAGTCAATTGAATTGCGTGTCCTTGGCCTCGAGTCTTCATACCACAAGAAGACTTCTTTGACCGAAAGACCGAGTCAATTGAATTACTGATTGGCAATTGGCAACAATGTTCATATGCTAAACCAATCGTGACTTGTGTTCGTAGTCTTCCAAATGAGAGGAGAATGGGCATTTAGGCTAGTGTTTTTGGAGACCCAATGCAATGGTGCTTAGCAAACTCGCAGCAGTACAGTGCAAAAACAAATGTGGAAGATATTCCTTAGGGATCAGATCTCAACCTTGTGCCAATACAAGAGCTGGGTACCGTTGTAGGTGAAATTCAGAGTAGGGACTTAACTTCTGACGGAATAGAAAGATTTGACCAGGAGAGACGCACCAAACCGGCCATCAGGCATCCTTTGAAATGCAGGATTTTTTCCCCGTTTCCTGCATTTCTCCTATGAAATTGAACTATTTCCTGTAAAATTCCTACATTGTAAAGGAGGCCTTAGTCTACTTACTAGGGCATGGTCGATGATAAAACTGCATATCAGTACCGCAAGTACTTAAGAGTGCAATACCCAAGGAAAAACAGAGCAGCTCCAGATGTCAATACAGGTGAGGGTTGAAAACGGTCGAACTCGGTACCGACGGAATAGAAAGATTTAACCAGGAGAGACGCACCAAACCGGCCATCAGGCCTCCTTTGAAATGCAGGATTTTTTCCCGTTTCCTGCATTTCTCCTATGAAATTGAACTATTTCCTGTAAAATTCCTACATTGTAAAGGAGGCCTTAGTCTACTTACTAGGGCATGGTCGATGATAAAACTGCAGATCAGTACCGCAAGTACTTAAGAGTGCAATACCCAAGGAAAAACAGAGCAGCTCCAGATGTCAATACAGGTGAGGGTTGAAAACGGTCGAACTCGGTCGGGATAATCCCTATATCGTCTTCACTTTCAGATTTTAATGTGAAAACGGAATCGAAATCGGTAAGTTCGGTAACGGAAACGAATACGAACTTACGGTATATCGGAAACGAACCAATTCGAGCCGAAACATGACGAAAACGATCGAATATGAAAAGGCAAAATGGAAACACCGACCTCTACAACAAAGTCAAATACACCAACACGTTGACACTGACATGATCATACAGCCATGCACAATTTATTTATACTGACTCAATCTCACAAACAACATCCAAGTCTGAAGTCCATTCTCCAACAAGCACACATATAGAATAACAAAGGGAAAATTTGCTACAGGACACGCGAAATGACGCTCATTTGCTGAGACACATCGTTGACCGCCTAATAGGCTGAGACACACTGCATTTTTGTGTCAATTTGCTGGAACACACCGCTTCGATTAAAATAATATTTCTTGGATGGGAAGGAGAGAGAACGGCTAGGAAATGTCATTTTTGCCCTTGGTCCCACCTGTCCGAGCGGGACATCTGGAGCCACGAGGAGTACACCGGCGAGCCCCAGGCGTCTCTCCCGGACTACTCCAGCGAGCAGCAGGCTCCCGTCTTCGCGTGAAGTAGATGGGGAAGAAAGAAATGACAGGTGGGACCAAGGGCAAAAATGACATTTCCTAGCCGTTCTCTCTCCTTCCCAGCCAAGAAATATTATTTTAATCGAAGCGGTGTGTTCCAGCAAATTGACACAAAACTGCAGTGTGTCTCAGCCTATTAGGCGGTCAACGGTGTGTCTCAGCAAATGAGCGTCATTTCGCGTGTCCTGTAGCAAATTTACCCAATAACAAAATAGGCTCCAATGGAAACGATGATAGAAACAGTTTATATAATATATTTTATAGGAATTTAGGAAAAATTATCAAGTGAGTAGGAGGTTGGATGGCTAAGATATTAGATGTGCAGTATTGACTGTTAATTAATTTCGAAAATAAAATGAACTGGATTAATTATTCACGGGCCTTGCTTGCACGTGATTGGCCTGGGTGGATTTGGGCTTCCCGAAAGGCAAATGGGCTGGTGGTTCTGTTTATCTGGTGCTCGGCTGGGCTCTTATTTTTTGGACTAAACTAAAAGCGGGGAGTGGGGTACAGGAACAGGGACACGCCGTCGTCCCTTCTCCCAGCGCCGCCATGGCAGCGGCTCGAGCTCCATGGAGCTCCGCCGACACGGTGATTCCGGCTGCTGCTTTCAAATCCGAGGATATGGGGAGTGATATAAGAGGATGGGGAAGGTCGCGTAGGCTCACCTTGGGCGGGGGCGAACGGTCGGAGGAGATCGGGAAGCGCCCTCGTTTCTATGTGGAGAGCAAAGAGGGAGAAACCGACAGAGATGGAGAGCTGGCGGAGCTGCGTGGCTCGGCGAGCTAGAGATAGCGACGGGGAGCAGCTCAAGATGGTTTGTATGGGCAGGCAGCGGCGACCTCGGCAGGGGCGTGCTCATTCATGGGGTAAGCTTGTCCATTCTTGGTAAAAAACGGGATTTTTCGAATTAGAAAAAACGGGATATACGGAAACGATCGGGATGGAAGTTAAACCGTTTCCGTCCCGATTTCGTATTTGATGTCCGTACCAAATTCGAATTTGTTCGAAAATACGAAAACGAGCTGTTAAAATATAGAAATCGGTACGGGATGGGATGGAATTTATCCCCCCTGTTTTCAACCCTAATTCTGGCCTCTGCATCATACATCGTGATCTTTGGCTCATGTTTTATCAGTTGTGTCGATGTTTAGTTCAGCGCTTGACTAGGACTTCAAGTTAGAGCAAGTTACGCAATATGGTCAAAGTTCCTCTCTGATCTTTGTCTGGCTAATAGCTTATTGTTTACTAGTCCCCATGCCTGATCATGAGCATAATGGGGTTAATCAAATGGATTAAACATCCTTGATAGCAAACCAAACACTTGATAGCAAGTTACCTTTTACTTCTACCCCGTTTCAGTCCTTCTATCCACTTACACCTCAAGTTTTCCATGGGACAGGACTTGCTGAAATTCAACACTGATGGAGCTTAAATACAAGCCTCCAATGGTATCGTTTCACGAATTCCAAACTCCCACTGCACCCATGTTCAATGCAAAGTACCTAGCTAGCTATGCAAACAAATCAACGATAGAACTACAAATAATTCAAAAGACGTTTGTCAGTAACTTCATAGTTTATGCACAGATGGATTGCTGTGGTCGCATTCACACACAAGCGACCATGAGTTTTATCTTATCAGATCAAAACGAAGTGATGATCCAGTACACAAAAGCAGTGGGTTGCTGTATGCAGGATGCATATATATATAGGTGGTAGGTACAGAACCTCAATTATTGGCTCTTCTGCACAACCTCGCCTTCATCGGAATCATAAAGGTATGCTGGGGGATTCATTACTAAACAGAAAAGGGTAACCCTGATTTCTATACTACGATGCCGTGGGTGCATCTTCAAGGCATTCCTGTAAATAGCCGCAGCAGCATCTTCCGTTATACCTTGGCCAATACTGAAACCATTGGTGATTACAACATGGAGTTTCTTGAGGTTCACCAGGTAACCCATGCCTTCAGGTATCGTGGGTACGTCACCCTCCAGTCCACGCCCATCGTGCTTCAGTTCGAGCCTGTAGATATTGGGCATAGCCCCTATCTCGAAGATGAGCCACGGTCTGAAGCAAGAGATTACGAAATCTTTGAGAACTGGAAATGCAGTGCCACCGTGGATGATGATTCTTTGTTTGAGGGATTTTCGAATATTCAGTTGTAGGTCATAAACGTTAGGTAACTGAGAGAGCAAATCAAAGTCATCCTGCATCAGCATGTTGACGGTAAGTGACAGCTTGGAGAGCTTCTGATGCTGGCCAATCCATCTTGGAACATGGGGAAACAAAGTCCTAGAAACCTCAAGTATCTCAAGATGGCTCTCAGTTTGAGAAATGATCATACAATCCGATTCAGAAACTGGAGCAGGTATATCAGCATGACTAGAGTGAATAAAAGTTAGAACCCTCAATTTGCGACTAATAAGTTTGCCTATAGAACACCACAAGGCATCCATGATTCCCTGCTGAGGGACACTACCAAAGCATGCAAACTGAAGATCTCTAACATTCATTAGGTCACCAAGGCCCTTAAAATTTTCCACCGAGTTCTTGCCCACATCAAAGTACCGTAGAGTACGTAGGGACTGCATTGCACAAATTCCATCTGGCAGCCTTTTACCATCAGGAACAAGCAAATGCGACAGATGAGGCAAATGAACAATATCTGACGGCACATCACCATCAAGCTTCTTCAGGTCCAGTGTTTCCAAACATTGCAGGTTCCTGATTTGGGCTGGTAGATGTGCTTTCCTACTGACATTCAGATACCTTAGCTGAAATAGTAAGCAGATTGGTGTAAGATCAGTACTGTCACGGCCATCAGTACGCCAGTCTTTGAGATTGAGGACTCGGAGGCACTTGAATTTAGATATGGGAGGTATGAAACTGGTGTTCCCAAACATAGCAAATGAACGTATATGTGTCATGTTTAAGCTTGTAACTGCTGCTTTATCTTGATTTTCTCCGAAAGCCACATGAAGGGAAAGACGGCGAACCCTGCTCTGTGATGATAGGGCCATGTTACGAGTATTGTCCACCACCTGCAAGAAGTTCTCTTCCTCTGACTTCAGCCTAATTAAATCATGCACTTTGCACCTCCACACCTCACCATTGTAGTCCGTGTATGTAGGTTGGATCATGCTCCTGTTGACGAGTTCATTGAAGTAACTTCCAGCGATTTTCTCTGTATCTTCATCAATTAAGTTAAGGACAAAACCTCCAGCAACCCATAGCCTCACCAGATCCTCCTTTTCAATGGAGTGGTCCTCTGGGTACATGCCGATATATAATGAACACGTCTTCAGATGGAGAGGAAGATGGTTGTAGCTAAGTTTCAGTACTTGTCTCATTCCCTTTAAAGTTGGGTTTGTTCTCAAGTTTGAGCTGAGTGAACTGCACACAAACTTCCATTGCTCCCTAGATCTGACTGGTTGGCTAGCCAAAAGGCTGGCAATGCTTATAATGGCTAGTGGGAGACCACCACACTTGTGTAATATTTCTTCTGATATCTCTTTCAATGGCTGAGCACAAACATATCCAACTCTACTAAAAAATAATTTTGCTGAGTTCTGATGATCAAGAGGTTTCATCCTGTAAATGAACTCAGGCCGATAGGTGCAACATGCCTTAGCCACTGTTTCAATTCTTGTAGTTGTGATTACTTTGCTCCCTTTATGATTATCTGGAAAGGCACAACGAAGAATTTCCCATACTGATGCATCCCATATATCATCAATCACAAAAAAGTATCTGCAATATCCATAAATTCAAATATTTGTGTAGTTCCAATTAAAATCCAAAAGTATATTAAAAAGTGAATAACCACATTTATGTTATATTTTCAACAGGAAAAACTCTACTGTCCTTACACAATGTAGTTAACAGGCTTTTCCAAGCCCCAAAAGTAACGTATGACATCAAACCAATCATAAACATATAGTGGCCTAAGTTCATGTGTAAGTTCATGTTTTGATTTGAAAACCAAGTTGTATGGAATTATACAGTAGCTAAATTCAAACTCAGCCTGCCTTCCTTGATAAAACAGCCTTGAAAGCATACATTTTTATTATTTATTATTCCGTTTCCATTTAGTATCTGCTGAAGCTAGACTGGGACCCGTAAGCCTAGTCCTAGACTTCACTGGTTAAAAATCACCATACATATATGGGTAGACAACACAAAAACAGTCCTGATCACTCAATCTGTCAGGGTTTTCCGTCTCGTTCGCATATTAATTATATTATGAATCAGATAAAGTTAGTTTCAAGTGCCTCATTATTAGTTTTCAGTCACTTTCTCAAACCATTATATTAATCACGCTCTCATACCAGCAATATTCCTCTATGATGTTCGAAATTATAATATATTTACTAAAATTTAACCAAATTGTGTAGGCACATACAGTTCCTTTACTAGAAAGGTATTTACCTGCACAAACTATAAAGAGTAATCGACTAGTTTTTTCGTCTAACATGACTAAAAAAGTAATCAAGAATTGAGAGGCATACCTTTTATCTTTCAGATACCCTCTTATGTTTTCAATCAAATCTTCCACTTGAATGAAATGATCCGGCTGTGCCATTCCAACCTTGTGGATGATCCTACTAAGAAGCTTTAACTGATCGATCTGGCCTTTGAGACACTGATACAAATATCTCAGAGTCATATTTTCCCCCTCCAAGCTTACGGTACACTTCATTTGCTACTGTTGTTTTACCAAGACCTTCAAACCCAACAATGGCTACCACTCTCAGAGACGGTAAAGATGATGCATCTCCCTCCTTGTCTAACAGTCTGACGATATCATTCATTGGACCATCTATGCCGACAAGATTGCCTGCCTCCGTATATAGCGCAGTCACCCGAGGGTCAATGGTTACAAAGCTAGAGCTACAAGCACCTTCGTCAAGCTTATACCTTTTACGGCGTTCACTCCAATCACACGACTCTTGAGCTCTTGGATTTGCTTGGTAAAACAATGGCGCACTCTCAATTCGTTAACATACTGGTGAATCTTTGCAATGAAGCCAACATCACCAGTGGTGGCATCGTCACCTACTCGATGCATGAAATCGTCATTCGTCAATGAAATCTTCGATATCAAAATCCATACCCATCACTTGATTCCTCCACTCCATAGTCTGCAGGTCAAGCTCCTCCATGTTTGCAAGCTTCTTGAGGACAGCATTCATGCTGCTGAGCTCATCCTTGAGGAACGCCAGGTCCCTGCGCACGGCCTTGTGTTTCTCATACTGCTCCCCCAGTAAAGCACCCAGCTTCTCTATCACAGAGTTCATCACCCCGGTCGATGCGCTCTGCAGGACCTCCGCCATGGGTAGATCTAGCTTCTCCTCTCTCTTTTTTCACTCTTGGCTATGTGTTCTTGTTGCGGACGCAAAAGAGGAGAGCGCTGGGCTTATCCACCACTACGGGAAACCCGACGTATGCCGAGTGTCCAGCCCTTTGCCGAGTGTATTCTGTCGGGCACTCGGCAAAGAAAGCTTTTGCCGAGTGCCCTTGGCAAGGCACTCGGCATACACGGGACACTCGGCAAAGAGGTGTTTTGCCGAGTGTCAGGCCAGCGACACTCGGCAAAGAGGTGTTTTGCCGAGTGTCAGGCCGGAGACACTCGGCAAACAAGGCGCACGTGCTCGTCAGCCCCCCACGCACGCCACCGGCCGTTCGCGGCCGTCCGTAGCCGTTTGGGCGGCCACCGGTTTGCCGAGTGTCGGGTCAAAGACACTCGGCAAAGAGCACCTTTGCCGAGTGTCAGGTCAGAGACACTCGGCAAAGGTGCGGCACGTGTCCAGCGCGTGCCGCGCGCGTCCACGGCCGTTTGAATCGTCACAGTTTTGCCGAGTGTCCTCCAGCCGACACTCGGCAAAGAGTTGGCAAAAAATTTGAAAATTTGAAAAAATTTGAAAATTTGAAAATATTCTTAAAAAACTTGGAATTCAAACATAAAAGTTTGAAAATTTAAAAATATTTTTGTAAAACTTGGTGGGTTTGCCGAGTGTTTACCGAGCAACACTCGGCGAAGCTAGCCTTTGCCGAGTGTTCACCATTCGACACTCGGCGAAGCTATCCTTTGCCGAGTGTTTCTTGGTAAACACTCGGCAAAGTCAGGACCTTAGTTTTCAAACTTATGTTTTTGGGGTCCAAACTTTATTTTTTTTCTAGTGATACTTGTCACAGGCTCTTTATATCTTATGTGAAGTCTGTGGGAAAAAGTTGAGATGATTTCGAAAAGTTTATATATACGACCCTTTCCAATCGGAGCATATCCCCATAGAAGTTTCGGAGAGTTGAGAAGGAGACAGCCGGATTTCGAAACGAAGTGAAGTTGAATTAGAGTTTGAGTTCATAACTTTTTCTATAGGCAATAGACGACGTAGATTGGTTCATTTGAAGTTATCATATTTTTTCGGACCCATTTGATATTTTTTAAATTATTTTTACGCCCTTCTCCGCATGAAATAATGAAATATATGAAGGAATTATTAGATATATATGCTTCAAATAATGAAAACATTTCATCTAAGCATAAAATGTGCATTGTTGAATGTATTTGACAAGATATTTTGATGTGTATTTGACCGAATTTGAAAAATTTGGTATGTAAGAATTGGTCTGGGAAATGTTTGTCGAGTGCTACACTCGGCAAACAAGACCTTTGCCGAGTGCTCTCCTTGGGGCACTCGGCAAAGAGGCCATGTGGGCTGGCCGGCCGGGCCACGTCATTGGCCGACGTGGCACCTTTGCCGAGTGTAGGCACTCGGCAAAGGCCTGTTTGCCGAGTGCCCTGGGCCAGACACTCGGCAAACATGACACGTGGCCCACCTCTTCGGCCGCGCACGGCCACGTCAGCGGACAGATCTGTTTGCCGAGTGTCCTAGATCGGGCACTCGGCAAACGGGCCACATATCAGATCTGTTTGCCGAGTGCCCGATCCAGGGCACTCGGCAAACAGGGGGTTGGGCCGGGGGACTTAACCGCCCACACGGCCGCCCCAACCCACACACGCCTCTCTCCCCGCCCGCCGCCTCTCTCCCCGCGCCGCCGCCTCTCTCCCCGCCCGCCGCCGCCGCACGCCGCCACCGCCGCCGCCGCACGCTCTGCCGCCACCGCTTCCCGCCGCCGCCACCGCTTCCCGCACGCGACGCCGGCCGCCGCCTCCGCCCGGCCCGGACGCCGCACCGGCCGCCGCCTCCGCCCGTGCCCACGCCGGCCCCGGCCGTCCCCGCCCCGGCCCCGGCCGGCCGTCCCCGCCCGCGCCCCGGCCGGCCGTCCCCGCGCCGGCCCCGGCCCCCGCCCCGGCCGGCCGTCCCCGGCCCCGGCCCCCGCCCCCGCCCCCGCCCCGGCCCCGGCCCCGGCCCCGGCCGTCCCCGCTCCGGCCCCGGCCGGCCGTGCCCGGCCCGCGCCCCGGCTGGCCGTTCCCGCCCCGGCCCCGGCCGTCCCCGCCCCGTCCGCGTCAGCCCCGGCTCGGCCGCCGCGCAGGCCGGCCCGTCCCCGCTCCTTCCCCGGCCGCCGGCTCGTCCTCCTGTCCCCGCGCCCGCCCATCTCGTGTAGGTACCCCGCCCGTCCTCTTGTTACCTTTGTTAATTTGTTCATTTTGCTGTAAAACTAGGATGTGGTAGTTGCTATTTTTGTGGTAGGAAGTAGTAATATGAATTTCTTTGTGAAATTATGAAATTGATGTGAAATTGTAGTTGTTAGATTTAGAATTGGTATATTTTGAATTGGTTGATTTTTGGTAGAATTGAGTAATGAATGTGGTTGTCGGCCTTTGTTTTGCTATCAAATGGATTAGGCCATGTCAAACAAGTGCCATGAATATTGTGTATGTGGTTGTCGGCCTTCGTGCCGTGTTTTTTTCAGGATGTGTGGTTTCAGAAACCTCCCCGTGTAGGGGAGGTGCTGCCGAATTTTTTATTTAACAAAAATTTGTTTTTATTTAAGTGAGGCTGTTGCACCATCTTCTACTTGGACCCCGACGCCGCACGTTGTTCCCCGCCGTCTGCACCGACACGAGCGTCACCGACTCGCCCGCCGTCGAGCCCGTAGGTGAGCACATGCAAAACCATACGCGCTCAGTTTTTTAGTTGTGTACCTTCTTCGTCTCTTGTATTTATCTTTACCGTGTGGCTTCTTTGCCATGTTCTTGCGTTTCCTACAGTAAATAAGATGAAGGGTCATCTTCCTCTTGCGTCTTGAGAAAGATGATATGACATCTTATTTACTGTATGATACGCAAAAACATGACAAAGAATTCATACCGTACAGTTAAATACAACAGGCCAAGATTGTGCACAACTGTGTCACGTAACCTAGTTAGGCGTCTCCCGTTCGAAAGAGATACAGTTGTGAATATGTGAATCATTGCATATGTCTAACCGTATCTGTTTCGAATTGTCCACGTTTTTGGACAGCTCGAGGATGTGTAGATGGGTAGTTTCCATGCTCTACTCGTACCGAGGCTGAGTTTCGGCATCATCTCCCTGTTGTTCTCCGAATACACAATCTCCGTAATTGGACGTGTATTTGGAGAACAGCGGGGAGGTGCTGCCGAAATTCCGTCTTGGATACGATTGATGTAGGAAAGTCATCAGAAGTAAGTAATGCTCGTCTATCATTCACTATTTCACTCACTGAGTTGTTGGCTGGAGCTGTTCACAATGACAATGATTGTGATGTCGCTGTAGAGGTTTGTGGACTGAGTAAAAAACAATGAAGATTTAGGTTCATAGTCAACTAGTACACACAAGTTTGCTCGGGCGACTGGGGCCAAGAAAATATCAGATGCCCAAACCCCATGTGAGTATGTGACTGGCCAAGAAAATATCAAACGCCTACTGGGCCATGTGACCTACTACTGATGACTTTTGAAAATACCTCGTGTTGCCCAGCCTAGAGAAGAATAATCAACATCAATGCTTGTCTTTAGACATAAGAAATCATCAAAATAAACCATGCATGTAGTTGGACATCATTTTGACATCAGTGACTAGTGATGTTGTAATGAACAATTCACTTACTTTTCTGTGGTGATGCATGTCCACTGATTATTTATGTTATTTTTCTGCAATATTTTTAGTTTGTTTTTGTTTTTATTTTTAAAATAAAATACTATGCTAACCGGCCTAATGTTGACATGGTTAGAATAGTCTACATATACTAACCGATTTCATATTTTTCCTGGTTAGAATGGCCTACATAATCTAATTGCCTCAATATTGGGCTGGTTAGAATATGTTTGGCTATATATATGGCCCCCGACCCGGCCGAATAACCCCAAACACTAATTTGTTCTTCGTCGCCGCCACGCTAGCCTTCACGGGGCCTCCCCCACTCGCTCTCCACCACTAGGCCTGTCACACCCGGTTTTAAAGGCAAAACCAGGTGCATCTCATATGTGCGCCAGGATCAGTTTACACACATATGGTAGACGTCACAAGTGAATATCCATAACCATGCATAACAAAAAAGTATTATAAAGCATTTATTACAATCTCAGAGTTGACACAAAGGTCATAGCGGAAGACTTAAATAAATGTTTATCTAACGAAGCAAAAGTGACTCCAACTCCACAGGCATTGACTGGGGGAGACTCGCCTAGAACTCCTCAAAATCAGTAGTGAAATCCTCAAAATTCTCCGAATCTGAGCAGCATTCCGGGTGTAGTTGATGCAATAAAAGAAAGAAAGAAAAGCAACAAGTATGAGCACATAACGTACTCAGCAAATGTAATATGACATGCAAGGCCGAGGCAAAAAAGGTTGGCTGACCATACTGCAGTAAGCACTTTTAGTTGGTCAAGTTTTATTAAGCAACTATTTACTAGCAAATGAAAGTGTATACCACCCACAAATTAATGAATGTCATATTCCCAACATAATTCAAGTAACCACGATTTAGATCATGTTCAAGTATGATTATCATGTAAGGGTCCAGGCCGCTCTTAACCGTGAGCACGGCTGTTATAACAGTTTTACACTCTGTAGAGGTTGTACACTTTCACCATAAGCCGTGATTCCCATTGCCGAAGCATTGTACCCTTCCCACACCACGTGGATCGAATACTGGGTTTCACTGTGAGACCTTTACAAAAGCACTCTAATAAATGATAGCCCGCTAAGGTTTCCGGTTCAGAAGCAAAGCATAACCCTCCCTAATGAGGTCTGTCTCTTACCAAAGCCCACAGCTCAAAAGGACCGAGCTATACCCTGTCAATCGCCGCCCCCCATGCCCCTTTCGAGTAAAACTACCATAAACTAGAGCACCTAATTAGTCAGTCAAAGCCAGAGCCACATGACACTCATGGTTGTACTGTTTTCCTGGGTGGTTCTCCATGTTCCAATTAAAAAGATATGACCTTGCCATTTAATGAATTCAAAGAGTATTTGGAACATAGAGTAGGGGTTCATTTAACCAATCCCAGTTGAGCAAGCTAAGCATCATCTACCATAAAAGTTAATTAAGTAACCAAGTTTCAGGGACAGGAAAATATAGTGGCTAGGCAAATCCTTAAATAGGAACCCATCAAATTAAGACACATGCATGGGTGGTGAAATTAATAATTATTAGGACATTTGCATGACATAATACACTTGCCTTCTTCCCAACTTTGTTGCTGCTCAAATACTTCTCCAACAGTTGGATCTTCAGAGAAATCCTCAAATTGGTCGTTTCCTAATCGCATCACACATTCACATGCAAGGAAACAATACAACAAATAAGAAACAGTACACCAAACAATTCCAACAGAGGAAAAAAACAGCACAAAACTAATCTACACGTTACAACGAACGCGTGGGCGCGAGAATCACTAAAATCGGAGTTAAAACGCAAAAGATATGGCTTTTCTAAGGTTCAGGGACTTGCTGGCAAAGTTTTAAAACTTCCAGGGGCTTAACTGCGAAAAACCAGGGCTAAAACATAATTTTGTATAAAAACTCGAGGGCTAAACCATAAAATAACAAAACTTGGACCTCGGGCATAATTTTAAAACTTGCAGGAGCTAAAACAGAAAAAAACAGGACCTAACTGTAATTATTTTTGAACTAAACTGGACCGCGGGTTGATTTTTGAAAACCTCAAGGGCTCTTTTGAAAAGTGCACCGCGCTGACCGGTACGCAGCGGCTCTGACTCGGGCTCGATCTAATCTCGACCGTGGGATGCAGATCGGACGGTCAGTGGGTTTCAGGCCTTCGGTCGCCGGCGAGAACGGCGGCGCTGCGCGTTCCCACGGCGGAGGATCGCCGGAGCGCGGTCGATTCGGCGTTACAGTGCACGGTTTGCGACAAGATCAAGTTCTATAGCACCAGGAGGAGATGGGAAACTCACGGGGCTAGGTCTTGTCAAGGGAAGAGCGACGACGGCGTCGGGCGGCGACGAATGGCGACCGGCGGCGCTGGAGAACGGCGGCGAGCGAATTTAGCACGGTTCGCGGTTCAACTCGATGGGACAGACGGCGGCCGGGCGCGTGCTAAAGTAGGCCGGGGAAGGGCTCGAGCAGGCGTGCCGCGGCGGGATTCAACTCGGAGACGGAGACGGCGTCGGGACGAACTCTGTTGGATAGTCTGGCTTGGATGGGGAAGACAAATCCGACACGTAGGTCCCACCTGTCGGCGAGAGAGCGGGAGAGAGACGGGGAAGATGAGGGACGGGCCGGAGATGGGCCGATAACGGGGAAGCAGGCTGAGGAAAAAGAGGAATCGGCCCATGAAGAAAGGAATCGGGCCGGATAACGAAAAAGAAAGTAGAGGGGCAATCTTGGACCGGGCCAAGAGTTCGAGGGGCAAAACTGAACTCGGCTATTTAAACTTTTCTAAAACTCAAACAAAAGCAAATCAAATTCGAATTTAAATAGAATTTAAATTCCAACTTGAATTACTAGCAACCAAAAATATATGCAACAGCATGAATGCAACAAAAACTTATTTTGACTAAAATAATTATTTAATGTGATATTTAAATTGATAAAAGGCTAGAAATTCCAATTAATTCCTAGAAAATTTATTTAAGCCTTAATAAATCCTGGAAAAATTCAAGGGTTGCTATAATTTAATTGTGATGAATTTTAGGGTGTTACAAACATACCCCCTTAAAAAGAATCTCGTCCTCGAGATTCGGACGGATTAGAGAAAATCTGAGGGAACTCTGCCGTCAACTCATCCTCTCTTTCCCAAGTTGCCTCACTTTCCGCATGGTGACTCCACTGAACTTTGCACATCTTAATCACCTTACTCCGAGTAACTCTCTCAGCAGTTTCCAAAATCTTAGCTGGGTATTCCTTATAAGTCAAATCATCTTGCACATCCAACTCATCCAAAGGTAATTCTTCCTCAGGAACTCGAAGACACTTTTTCAACTGAGAGATATGGAACACATCATGCACATCTGACAGTCTGGATGGCAACTCCAATTGATAAGCAACCTCACCTTTTCTATCAACAATCTTGAAAGGTCCAATGAAACGAGGAGATAATTTTCCTTTCACCTTAAACCTTCTCAAGCCTCGAATAGGAGATACTTTCAGATACACATAATCACCTACTTCAAAAGTTAGTTCTCTCCTTCTTGTATCTGCATAGCTCTTCTGCCTGGACTGAGCTGTTCTTAAGTTCTCTCTGATAATCTGAACCTGTCTTTCTGCTTCCTGCAGTATCTCTGGACCAAACAATTGACTTTCACCAGTTTCACTCCAATACAACGGTGTCCTGCACTTTCTACCATAAAGCGCTTCGAACGGTGCCATCTTCAAACTAGCCTGATAACTGTTGTTGTACGAAAACTCTGCATATGGAAGACTTTTGTCCCAACTGCCTCCATGCTTCAAAGCACAAGCTCTCAACACATCCTCCAAAATCTGATTAGTCCTCTCTGTCTGACCATCTGTCTGAGGATGATATGCAGAACTGAAATTCAACTTTGTATCCATAGACTCATGCAACTTCTGCCAAAATCTAGATGTAAACTGAGTACCTCTATCAGACACTATCTTTTTAGGTACACCATGGAGACAAACAATTCGGGACATCTATAACTCTGCTAACTTAGCACTGGTATAGGTAGTATTAACGGGTATAAAGTGAGCTACCTTAGTTATTCTGTCCACAATAACCCATATAGAGTCATATCCTCCACGAGTGCGGGGTAATCCAACAATGAAATCCATACTGATTTCTTCCCACTTCCATTCAGGCACCTTGAGTGGTTGAAGCAAACCGGCTGGTCTCTGGTGTTCAGCCTTAACTCTCTGACAGACATCGCACAATGCCACATGGGCAGCCACATCTCTTTTTAGTCCATACCACCAATACCTTTGCTTCAGATCCTGGTACATCTTGGTACTTCCAGGATGTATAGAATATGCGGAATCATGAGCTTCTCTCAATATCTGCTCTCTGAGAGACTCGATATCAGGTACACATATCCTCTTTCTAAACCAAATTGTACCTTGATCATCTTCGGTGAAATCGGGTACTTTCCCAACTAACATGGTTTCCTTGATTTCCTTTATTTTCTCATCGGTAAGCTGACCCTTCCGAATTTCCTGTTCCAGTGTAGACTCAACTTCCATAGTCACACCTTCTGTCTGATTCAGGAATCCCAAGTTCAGCTTTTCCATCTCTGCAAGCAACTTCGTTGGTAACTGGCGACCAAACATTGCATTTACTTGTGACTTCCTACTCAACGCATCAGCAACCAAATTAGCCTTGCCAGGATGATAGTTGATCCCCAGATCATAATCCTTGATCAACTCCAACCATCTTCTTTGCCTCAAATTCAGATCCTTCTGAGTAAATATGTACTTCAGGCTTTTGTGATCAGTATACAGCTCACATCTGTTACCTAGAATATAGTGCCTCCAGATCTTCAAAGCATGGACAACAGCTGCAAGCTCCAGATCATGAGTAGGATAGTTCAACTCGTGTTTCCTCAACTGCCTGGATGCATAGGCTATAACTCTGCCTTCCTGCGTGAGCACACATCCAAGACCTCTACGAGAAGCATCACAATAGATATCAAAGTTCTTGTGAATGTCAGGCATAGCAAGCACTAGGGCTGTAGTCAACTTCCTTCTCAATTCTTCAAAACTGGCCTGACACTCTTCTGACCAAACAAACTCCTTGCCCTTCTCTAATAGCGAAGTAAGAGGTTTCGCTATTTTAGAAAAGCCTTCAATGAATCTCCTGTAATATCCAGCCAATCCCAGAAAGCTTCTGATCTCAGAGACTGTGGTAGGAGGTTCCCATTCCAACACATCCTTGACTTTACTTGGATCCACTGCAATACCTCCACCAGTAACAACATGACCAAGAAAAGACACTTGATTCAGCCAGAACTCACATTTACTAAACTTGGCATACAACCGGTTCTCAATAAGAGTCTGCAATACCAACCTCAAATGCTCCTCATGTTCCTCTTCATTCTTAGAGTAAATCAGAATATCATCAATAAACACCACCGCAAACTTATCCAGGTACTCCATGAACACCTTATTCATCAGGTACATAAAGTAGGTGGGTGCATTTGTCAATCCAAACGACATCACCGTAAACTCATACAACCCATATCTGGTGGTGAATGCTGTTTTAGGAATGTCGGAACTCTTGATTCTCATTTGATGGTAGCCAGATCTCAAATCAATCTTGGAGAAAACCTTAGCTCCTCTCAGCTGATCAAATAAGTCTTCAATCCTGGGCAATGGATACTTATTCTTGATGGTTACCTCATTCAATGAACGATAATCCACACACATCCTCAGCGTACCATCCTTCTTACCCACAAATATTACAGGTGCTCCCCAAGGTGAAGAACTAGGACGAATGTAACATTTATCCAACAATTCCTTAAGTTGTTTCTTAAGTTCTTCTAGTTCATTAACAGTCATTCTATAGGGTCGTTTAGAAATAGGAGCAGTACCAGGTAAAAGCTCAATAATAAACTCAATGTCTCGTTCGGGTGGCATACCTGGCAAATCATCTGGGAAGACATCCGGGAATTCACAAACAACTCTGATATCCTCCAAAGAAACACCACTGGCCTGATTCACTGAGTAAGTTGTAGCTGAGGGTTGTGTGGCTCCAAATTCAACCTTCTCTCCCTGAGGGCTAGTCAACAACACTGACCTCTTGGCACACTGAATCACCGCATTAAAAGCAGCTAACCATCCCATTCCAAGTATGACATCAATTCCCTCAGAGTTCAGTACTATCAAATCAGCAGGAAAATCTACCCCAACTATTTTCAGATTAACTCGGGGACAGATAAAGTTGGCTTTCATGTTTCCACCGGGAAAGCTAACTAGCATGGAATTTCTCATAGGGACCATAGGTATATTATACTTAGCTACGTACTGAGCAGTAATAAAAGAATGAGATGCTCCAGAGTCAAATAAAACCGATGCAGGGGCTGAGTTGACGAGGAACATACCAAGTACCACATCCTGGGACTCCTGGGCGGTCTCTGCAGCAACATGGTTCACCTTGCCCCGCATCTGATTCTGCTGACCCTTGTTGCTCGGGGGCGTCGAGTTCACGTTCCTGTTCTGCTGCTGAGGGGTATTCTGCATAGGGACACTGCCACTCTGGCGCGGTGGGGTCTGAGCACTCTTCTTAGGACAGTTGTGGGCATAGTGGCTGGGATCTCCACAAATGTAGCAAGTACGAGGAGTAGGAGCACTGCCTGGTGCAGGGGTCTTCACTGGAGTCTGAGCCGGGGTGGTCTGACGGTTCTACTGAAATGCTGGACGCTGCGGTGGGGGTGCTGACCGCTGACCCTGACCCTGCACAAAGTTACTCCCTTGCCCACCAAAACGAACGGGCATGTTCTGCTGAGGTTGCTGGAAACGAGGGCGGGTGTTACTGCTTGACTGTCCTGAGGCCATCAACTTCCTCTTCTGCTCTCCCAACTCACGACGCTTGCTCTCCAAGCCAATTACCTTATCCAGCAGCTTCTGAAATGTTGGGAAGGTGTGAGACATGAGTTGATATTGGAGCGGTGGGATCAATCCTTCCAGAAATCGCTCCTGCTTCTGCTCATCATCCTTCACCTCATCTGGGGCGTAACGGGACAACTGAATAAACTTATCCCGGTACTCACTGACGGTCATCCCACCTTGCTTGAGTGAGAGGAACTCCTTCTTCAGCTTCATGACACCAGCAGGAATATGGTGGCTCCTGAAGTTGGTTCTGAACTCCTGCCAGGTGATAGCATCAGGGGTGGCATGAGCAGCAAGATAAGCATCCCACCAATCTGAAGCTGATCCTTCCAAGCGTCCTGAGGCATACATGACCTTTTCCCTGTCATTGCACTGAGCCATATCCAGCTTCTTCTCAACAGTCTTCAACCAATCATCAGCATCAAGCGGATCTGCAGAGTTGGAGTAGGTAGGGGGTTTGTGACTCATGAACTCCCGGTGCTCGTCTCTCTGGTTGTTGTTGTTGTTGTTGTTCTGTGCTTGCATGGCTGCCAAGGTATTAGCCATGCCCTGGAGAATCTGAGTCTGGTTGGCGAGAATCTGATCCATTGTTGTCGGTGCTTGATTCGGCGGAGGATTTGGGGTTGGCACGTCCTTGACGAATCACAGGTGGTTGATCCACTCCACTTCCGGACCTGGTGTTTACCATCTGGTGGTTAGAACATGAAGTTCAGAGGGTGGTAAAAAGATTTAACGCAAATCATGAATAGATAAGGGCTAATGTAGGACGAGTTACCAACGTCGGCCATCCAAATTCTGAAACAGATTCTGTTCGTCCTAATTAAACAGTTGTAACTATCATTCTGTTTATCCAAAACTCATGATATTTTGTCTGAACGTAGACTATGAAATTCTGAAACTATCCCAACTTGAATCACCTCAATCAGAATTTTGTAGGTCGAGATATAAAATAAACAAGACAGCTGTGTCAGGACCACGGGACAGATTCTGGTTGCTCCAATAAAACCAATATATCTCTCTGCCAGAACCTCCAAAAATCACGAAAAATTCCCAGAACCTAGGTTATCAAGTCCTTAATCCAACCCAACTGGATTTATGTCAATCGGAGTTCTAAAACCCCAGAAACAATTCGGACAGTACCAGGATATCATGCAGCGGCGAGAACAGATTGTCGCATAACATGATTTATAAGAGGGGTACAATTGTATGGATAAATTGATAGTTAAGGGCTAAGATCAGAGACCAAGATAACCCAAAACCAACTAAATTTATTTATTTAATAATTACTCAATTGTGGTCATCACTCCACAATTAAGTTCAATCATTACGAAGATCCAAATCACACATTTAGCACAAAAGCAAACATCTCTACCACACTTTTAAACTAAACTAAAACACACACTATGCACGAGTCTCAACGATTCTAAACGTACTGAACTAACAAAAGAAAGGGTATCCTATCTTAATAGGTATGGGTGAAGCAACTAGACAATCCACCAAACACTGTCTAGCGAGGCGGTGAATGTCCCATCAACCCTTCTACATCATCATCCAAGGGCGGAAGTGCTTCTCCCTTGAGTTCAGCTATCAACCTGTTGTTCTTCCTTCGTTCAGCAGCGAGTTCTTCACGCACTTCTTGTAGCTCCCTTGTGGTGTCATCCGCGTGCACATTAAGCATCTGGGTGAATGCCACCTGGACGTTGAGTGTAGAGTCTAAACCTGGCGGTTGTGGTACATCCCCAGTTGGAGTGCCTTGCTGCCTTCGAGGAAGATATGCCCAAGCGGTGTGACACACTTCAGCAGCCTCCTCATGACAAAGCACAGATAGTGCCCTCCTGGCTGCATCCTGAATTCCAGCTTCAAAAGTTGATCTCATGGCGATGGAGTGATGCACTGCAGCCTCTTTGGTTCCTCCAAACTCGTAATCAGGCTCCCTAATGTATACAGCGACTTCTCAGTCCTCTGGATAATTTGGATGTGTCCTCCTCCTTCCACAATATTCTATCTCCACTGGGTAGTTCAGACGCTCGAAGAGCATTCGAAGCATCATAGGAAACCCACTGTTGCCTCCGTCGTGGTGATGAATAGTCACTACCCACACGTCAGACGGCGGAGAGGGTCTTTCACTTCCTTCAGATCCAGCTGGAGCATTCCCTCCTGAGTTGACTTCTTCGTCCATCACTTCCATTTCTTCAGGTTCCGGTTCCACTTCTTGCACCGAATGCGACGAAAAAGAGGAAAGAGTGCTTGCCAATCTACGAGCACCTTGCCTTGTCAACACCATCTATGGTTTAAGCAAGAAAGGGGTGAGAACAGTTCTAAAGATAGTAAAACCAGGTGAGATGGAGAAAAGAGAGAACAGAAAAGCAAAATCAAGGAGGAGACAATTATCAGTGGCCTGGAATAATAGCAAATTAAACCAAGAATAGATAGACCAAGAGTAGTTAAACAAACTAATCCTTAGAGAATGACCTTTGCTATCTAGGCTTGCGTCCTACAGTCAACATAGCTCTGATACCACTTCTGTCACACCCGGTTTTAAAGGCAAAACCAGGTGCATCTCATATGTGCGCCAGGATCAGTTTACACACATATGGTAGACGTCACAAGTGAATATCCATAACCATGCATAACAAAAGAGTATTATAAAGCATTTATTACAATCTCAGAGTTGACACAAAGGTCATAGCGGAAGACTTAAATAAACGTTTATCTAACGAAGCAAAAGTGACTCCGACTCCACAGGCATTGACTGGGGGAGACTCGCCTAGAACTCCTCAAAATCAGTAGTGAAATCCTCAAAATTCTCCCAATCTGAGCAGCATTCCGGGTGTAGTTGATACAATAAAAGAAAGAAAGAAAAGCAACAAGTATGAGCACATAACGTACTCAGCAAATGTAATATGACATGCAAGGCTGAGGCAAAAAAGGTTGGCTGACCATACTGCAGTAAGCACTTTTAGTTGGTCAAGTTTTATTAAGCAACTATTTACTAGCAAATGAAAGTGTATACCACCCACAAATTAATGAATGTCATATTCCCAACATAATTCAAGTAACCACGATTTAGATCATGTTCAAGTATGATTATCATGTAAGGGTCCAGGCCGCTCTTAACCGTGAGCATGGCTGTTATAACAGTTTTACACTCTGCAGAGGTTGTACACTTTCACCATAAGTCGTGATTCCCATTGCCGAAGCATTGTACCCTTCTCACACCACGTGGACCGAATACTGGGTTTCACTACGAGACCTTTACAAAAGCACTCTAATAAATGATAGCCCGCTAAGGTTTCCGGTTCAGAAGCAAAGCATAACCCTCCCTAATGAGGTATGTCTCTTACCAAAGCCCACAGCTCAAAAGGACCGAGCTATACCCCGTCAATCGCCGCCCCCCATGCCCCTTTCGAGTAAAACTACCATAAACTAGAGCACCTAATTAGTCAGTCAAAGCCAGAGCCACATGACACTCATGGTTGTACTGTTTTCCTGGGTGGTTCTCCATGTTCCAATTAAAAAGATATGACCTTGCCATTTAATGAATTCAAAGAGTATTTGGAACATAGAGTAGGGGTTCATTTAACCAATCCCAGTTGAGCAAGCTAAGCATCATCTACCATCAAAGTTAATTAATTAACCCAGTTTCAGGGACAGGAAAATATAGTGGCTAGGCAAATCCTTAAATAGGAACCCATCAAATTAAGACACATGCATGGGTGGTGAAATTAATAATTATTAGGACATTTGCATGACATAATACACTTGCCTTCTTCCCAACTTTGTTGCTGCTCAAATCCTTCTCCAACAGTTGGATCTTCAGAGAAATCCTCAAATTGGTCGTTTCCTAATCGCATCACACATTCACATGCAAGGAAACAATACAACAAATAAGAAACAGTACACCAAACAATTCCAACAGAGGAAAACAACAGCACAAAACTAATCTACACGTTACAACGAACGCGTGGGCGCGAGAATCACTAAAATCGGGCTCTGACTCGGGCTCGATCTAATCTCGACCGTGGGATGCAGATCGGACGGTCAGTGGGTTTCGGGCCTTCAGTCGCCGGCGAGAACGGCGGTGCTGCGCGTTCCCACGGCGGAGGATCGCCGGAGCGCGGTCGATTCGGCGCTACAGTGCACGGTTTGCGACAAGATCAAGTGCTATAGCACCAGGAGGAGATGGGAAACTCATGGGGCTAGGTCTTGTCGAGGGAAGAGCGACGACGGCGTCGGGCGGCGACGAATGGCGGCCGACGGCGCTGGAGAACGGCGGTGAGCGAATTTAGCACGGTTCGCGGTTCAACTCGATGGGACAGACGGCGGCCGGGCGCGTGCTTAAGTAGGTCGGGGAAGGGCTCGAGCAGGCGTGCCGCGGCGGGATTCAACTCGTAGACGGAGACGGCGTCGGGACGAACTCTATTGGAGAGTTCGGCTTGGATGGGGAAGACAAATCCGACACGTAGGTCCCACCTGTCGGCGAGAGAGCGGGAGAGAGACGGGGAAGATGAGGGACGGGCCGGAGATGGGCCGATAACGGGGAAGCAGGCCGAGGAAAAAGAGGAATCGGCCCATGAAGAAAGGAATCGGGCCGGATAACGAAAAAGAAAGTAGAGGGGCAATCCTAGACCGGGCCAAGAGTTCGAGGGGCAAAACTGAACTCGGCTATTTAAACTTTTCTAAAACTCAAACAAAAGCAAATCAAATTTAAATTTAAACAGAATTTAAATTCCAACTTGATTTACTAGCAACCAAAAATATATGCAACAGCATAAATGCAACAAAAACTTATTTTGACTAAAATAATTATTTAATGTGATATTTAAATTGATAAAAGGCTAGAAATTCCAATTAATTCCTAGAAAATTTATTTAAGCCTTAATAAATCCTAGAAAAATTCAAGGGTTGCTATAATTTAATTGCGATGAATTTTAGGGTGTTACAAGGCCCCAAACGGATGCCCTCCGATCCACCACTCGGCCCTCCATCGCTTGACCTCGAGGTCGGCCATGGTGCCTAGGCCCGCAGCGGATGAGGCCAAGGTGGCCACTACCATGGAGGCCATGGTGCACCACATCGCGGAGGCCATGGCCATTGCGTTAGTTGCGGCCGCATCGAGGGAGGTTGTCCTCTGCGCCTTGGCGGCGACTGCGTCTAAATCCGTGGATGTCTTTATTACTAGATCTGTGACGGAAGGATCTTTCTTCCGCCACACAAGCCAGGGAAGAAGCCTCGGTGGTGACATGGCGAGGGCGTCTAGGACTGAGTCCCAGGCCACATCTGCCACAGCCATGCAATCCTTGGCTGCAGCGAAGGCCCGGACTTGAGCCGATCTAGAGTGGGATCTCACATACCATCGGTGTTGCCTCCCCTTTGACCATAACCTTGGCTGCCGGGTTGGGGATGGCAGAGGTGCGGCCGGTGTCGTGACTACAATGTAAGCGCCGCCACCCTTTTGCTCTGGTGAAGTAAGCACATGAGGTTTGATGAATAAATTGCCCTTTTGCTCGATTAGGCTTTATTATTCTCGTTTCCCATGTTCCCCCGGTTAGGATGATGAATTGTATTGCCATGTTTCGTGTCTAGGATGACAAATTTCTAGACTTTGGTTAGTTTAAAGTTCATGTTATGTTCTTGTGCAACTGTTTAATGTTTGTGTTTTTATGGAAGTGTCAGTCATGTGAATATTTATGTTCAAACGTACCGGTACTTAACAACCCAATTAGAATAGTAAAGTTATTCGTGTTGCCTTAGACACCACAGGAATGACACACACCCACATTCGCATTGGCTCCGTCCAGTACGTTTGACGTTTTCACACCGGCATGTATGAGGGTCCCCGCAGGAGTGATACTGCCCTTTGTTATTCATTACTCATATTTGCATTAGTACTGTTCCAAAGGGAAGATAATATGGAAATGAAAAATGAGTGCAAGCATATATGGAGCCCTAGCCACTGAAAGGGTCAAATCACTGGATACAATTTCCTTCATAAGTTAGGTATTTTGCAAGGAAATTTAATTTTGGTGGGATAATGCCTTGTGGTGACAATAGTCTCATGGGTCAGAGAGGATACGATTGTGGTTGCTCCATTTAATTTTTTTAGGATGCGGGGGCAATCAAACTAATTACTAATTCTAAGATATTGTTTTGGTAGATTTCAACCTAATTAATTCTAGAATATTGTTTTGGTAGATTTCAACTTAATTAATTCTAGAATATTGTTTTGGTAGATTTGTTGTACCATATAAAGGGCGTACCCAGTGCCGTAGACTTCCCGCACTGTGCGGGGTCTGGGGAAGGGTTGTAATAGCGCTCAAACCTTACCCGCACAAATGTGCAGAGGCTGGGGCTTGAACCCGGGACCTTCCGGTTACAGACGGTAGGCTCTACCGCTGCACCAAGCCCGCCCTTCATTTGTTGTACCATATGAATCTAAAAAATGATATCCAAATATTT
Source organism: Echinochloa phyllopogon (assembly GCA_033239725.1). Classification (NCBI taxonomy): domain Eukaryota; kingdom Viridiplantae; phylum Streptophyta; class Magnoliopsida; order Poales; family Poaceae; genus Echinochloa; species Echinochloa phyllopogon. Next base: position 9,625,134 of record BTCW01000008.1, on the reverse strand, counting down.
TCTTTCTCAAAACTGATTATGATCTGCTACCATAAATTTAGGCATCCCATTCTTATTGCAACTGTGAGCATGTCTCACTGATTAATATGCTACAGTACTTAGTTATTTCACTTGCATGTATATTGAATGTCCAGTGAGGATTCCGTGAAGTGAAACTAAGAGCTGGTACAATAACGAGCTTGTAGCTTGTAGCCAAGCTGGTCAGCATTTTGGCTGACGTGGAGGATATAAAATATGAGACGAGTCCTATTTAGATGTGATCGAGGCCAAGTTAGAGTGGATATTAGAGTGAATAGAAAAATAATGCAATGAATAAGGAAAAAAACATAATATTATAAAATAATAAAATAAAAATAATAAACTACCATTATATGACTTAGCCCTTACATCTTGGCTACTTTTTTTTTAAATAGGAGATAATCCGGCCTCCACAGTCACAGGATGACTGCTTACGGCCACAATTACAGAGACAAACAGGCGCCTTTAAGCTGCCAACATCCAGAGACTAAACTCTCATAACACAGTACCGAAACAAGCAAAAGGACAATAACCAGCAGCTACTTGGCTCCATTATTGAGCTTTTCTATGATTGTACATCTTCAATACTTAAGGGAGCCTCTGCGGATGGGATTCATTCTTAAATGACAGCATATCTAACACCATACGTACGTAGGGCTATCTTATTGGATTCCTATATATATAGGAGCACATATGCGGCCGTGAGCTCTACATTGCATTAGACTTGGGGCTTAGTTGATGGTAATTAAGAACCTAGCTGCTCCATTAGCACCGAGAGAAATGTTACCCTGCGGAAAAGTACCTGCTCTCCTCCTACTAGCGTCTCTGTTAGTTTTTCCTGACCCTGTGATTGCTGTATGCTGCTTTCCCCCATGGACATCGATCATCATGTACAAAGGAACAGAAGAACCGCACCTTGGATGCATGTAAGATTTACCTCAAGCTATCAAATGTAGTCCGTACGGTCCCAGCCAGAGCTACCTCGTGTTGCCAAGCGGTGAGAGAGTTTCGGCCCAACGACTGCAAGGTTTTACGGTGCATCGTCATTCGCCGGTTTACAAAGGAGGAGAAACAGGAATATGACCCAACACTGCTCCTATATTTTCTACTCCCTCCGTTCCAAATTATTGGTCGTTTTGGTAAATCTAGATTCATAGTTATTAGTATGTATATAGACATAAGTATATATGTAGATACATACTACTAACTATGAATCTAGATTTGCCAAAACGACTTATAATTTGGAACGGAGGAAGTACCGTATTGTGGACGGAGGCCATCCTACCGTTCTCTTCCTCATCCAAACGAGGTAAAAAATAGTCCATCCATGGTCCTTCTAATACCAGTTATTAGTTGATCCTACGTATGAGAAAGTGATTAATCGTTTATCCTGGGTTTTTTTTTCATTGCCAGGTCATGGTGTAAAGATCAAGACGAAGTGCATTGCCGTAACCGTAATAATAAGGGGTCTGAGCTGAGTGAAGATACATCTGCTACTAGTTAACTAGTAAAATCGATGAAAGCGTGTGATGATTACTTTAGCTTCATCTTATCTTTCGTCAAAGAAATGTGTCATTAATACTTTCACCGTTTCTTTTTATATGTCACATTTGGTTTCCCCGAGTAGTGTCATCAATGCTATGTTTCCACAGAATCATTTTTTTTAGATTACACGGTATAACGCAGACGCTCACATACGCACGCACACTCATCCCTGTAAATACACATAGGCAAACCCTACCCCTATGAGCACCTCCGAAGGACTAAACAGAGCACTGGTAGATCTGGAGATTCCCAAAGTCACCATTGGCGCCTCGTTGTCGAGGGAAACGCCGCTTACCACTTAACACATAGCGCCGGTAAATCCTGATAAATCTCAGGAAAAGATGCGAGCACCATGATTTGAACCCTGATGGATAGTGTCCCACTGGACCGTCCTACCATTGGACAGACTTCAAGCCAATTCGCTCCACGGAATCATCGGATACGTAACCTTGCCTGCCACGTAAAACAAACCCTGCCCGTCGGGCTGGGACTGAATATTCAGCCAGGAGAAATTTCGGCCTTCGGCCCGCAACAGAAAAAAAAAAGGCATTGATAAAACCTGCAGATTCTTTGAATACTGACTCAATCGTCATAATATACAGTGAACGTACAGGGGAGAGGACATTTGAAATAAGACGAAGGGTAACAATTGACCTGTGTATTCTGTGCACTTGGTCTAACCGCACTAGCACATAGAAATCCAGACAACATATCAATGTTTAGCCAGCTGACACGATTGACAGAAGATTATTCCTAGGATTCTCACCCAATGGTTTTTGAATGATTCCTCTGCTACTGCTGCTGCAAAAGGAAAAGAGCGGCGCTGCACTATGCTCACAAGACCAAACGGATGCTCAGCCTGAAATCGTGGAGAGTGATATGTTGACAAATGACAAATGGACCACTACAGCGGGAGGGAAAACCCACGGAGGTAATTGGAGTCGACTCCAGACTCACGGAGCAGCGCCACCCGGCCAGTTCGTGCAACCTGCACAAGGCATGGGCAGAAAGGAGGGAGAGTTACTGAAATATATTTCTAGCATCTCACAATTGTTGAAGCACAACTAACACTGGATCCACTATTCCACACGAATAACTTGTGCAATCTTTTTGATAGGTCATGCATGAAACGGTAAGGTAATGGCAGAAATGTCCATGAATGAGAGAAGCTCAATCGTCAATACTTAGTACGAACCTCACAGATGCCATATTGCTCTAGCATCTTTTGCAATCTAACCATCTTGTCAATGTCTCCGGTAAGCTGCACAAGCCAACAAGGTTATTGCTCACTAAGCATGGTACTGATGAAAACATGTTTGATTAAAGAAATCAGTGCAGAATCACTCTTCAACAATTGCCGATTGCTAAAATATGTCGATACCGACATCAATATACTAGTCAAAGGCAGGATCATTACTAGATGATGCATAAGATAATTGTCGTAAATGAACAATTACGATGCTTCTATTGTTGACATCAATAGTTTGTATGTCAAGCTGATTAAATTATCATACTTTTGAAGAATCTTGCAATCATATGAGACGTGCAAGTAAAAGTTCTTTCAATAACAGGTACCTGTAGTGTAATTGTGTGGTCTGATACGTCAACTTTTTGGGCCTCAAAAATCTCAGCAATATCTAGGACATCCCTTCGAGCTGAAGCATTTGCAGCGACCTTTATGATCATTAACTCTCTAGCAGCAAATGGTAAATGAGTAAAATCCTGGACCTGAGAAAGCAAAACATAATCTGAGCAAGACTTTGTCTATAACAATCATGCGAACTGCGCTACTTCTACAACAATCATGCAAATTGCAACATTATTGTTGACCTCGTAAACATCAATCAGCTTGTGCAGTTGATGTACTAGCTTGGCTATGGATTCATCAGTTCCAGGAACAACAGTAGTGATGCGAGAAGTTCCTTCTTTTTCAGATGGGCCAACAGCAAGACTCTGTGAAAGTGATGGTTACTGTTTAGCATGGACTGGCCTACAATGATCTAATTAAAGGGAGCACAAATACTAAAAGGGTTTGAAGAACCTGAATATTGTAGCCCCTTCGGGAGAAAACACCTGTTACGACATTCAGAACTCCAGGGAAATCATTCACAAGAATTGATAAAGTATGTGAACAAAATCCTGTTGGCTGAAGCAAAAAGAAATTGCTAGTTTAGTTTGTAAATAGGTACATTTAACTGCACTATACTGTAATAATTATAATTCTTTTAAACTAGCAACTTCTTGTGAAAGGACGAGTGGAACTAGATGCTGATTATCTCTAGCTAGCACCAAACAGTTCAAAATGATTAGAATACAAGAGCTTACATCACCATCAGTCATAACACCCCAATGAGCATCAAGAATTTGATTTGCTGAGAAGCTTTCATAAGATTCCACTGGATAAACATCACCCTGGGTAGAAGAACAAAAGCTCATATAAAACCCTCATTCAGAATTCAAATTGTGAGGAAGATAAAAGTATTTCCAAAAACATTACAACAATATAAAAAGAACATGCAAGCATTTTCTAACTAGTTATATTTAAGTAGTTTAATGATAGAACCAAAATACCAAGAGCGCAAGAGACAAATAAAGTAATGAACAAGTGCTATTTGACTGCAATGTCAGATAGGTGCAATATAAAAATATGTAAGTGAAGTGAAGTAGATGTACACACATACAAGGTTCACCTTGGAAGGACCGATCTTACCGAACTATCAACACCAATGAGATAGTTTCCTAATAAACACGAATTGGTATTTAGTACCTAATTCAATGGAATGTCAGCAATTAAATGTAAACTCAAAACGAACAAATTGTTAATGTGAAACTACTCAACAAGAAGCGCGAGCGCAAATCTATTCAATACAATCAAACAAAGAAAAACTAGGGAAATTTCTATTGAAAAGCATCACTACAGTGCTGACAAACTACAGAACACATCATACATCAATGACCATGGCAAATAACAATTGTGGTTTCTTACCCCTGAAGATTCGTCTGGATTCTGATTGATTACATTCACTCCAGTGCTTAGCTGAGACTTTGGCGGTATTGTGACTTCGAGATCAGGATAAGAAGCTGCAGAGAGCCTCCAAAATGGAGCAGATTCTCCCATTTTTTCACGGCGCAAAGCTATCTATAACATCACTAAGGTTCATTAGGTCTAGTGTAGAACAAGATCATGATAATTTTTCACTATTTTCTGAAGAAGAATGACCTTGCCAGTTCTAGCAATTTCTTTGATCCCGTGTTTGCTCAGAGTCTTCTGTATTGCAACCATCTTTCCTGGATCTCCAGTTACCTTGAACGTAACCACAAGAAAGAACCTTAAGAACAATAACGTGAGTTATGTTCAAGTAAAGACGCATCAACGACATTACCTGAATAGTTAGTGTACTGTCTGAAAGATCAACCACTTCTGCTTTGAAAATGCGAACCAAACCCATTATCTGCATTCACAACTATAGATGTCAGCCAAACAATAAAGTTTAATGAGCTAATTTACATCAGGTCTGCAGACCTGATTTGTGTCTCCTTGTTGCCAATTTCTATATTTATTTTAAATAAATTGTTCATATGTTCACTTTTGAAGGTTACAGGGTCAGAAAGTGCAGATACATTCTGAAATATATGTATGATTATACCTCAGGCAGCTTATCTCGCTCCGCATTTATTTTTATAAGCATCAGTTCTCTTTCAACTTGTGGTTCATTTGATAAGTCAACAACCTGTTTATCAGATCAAATGTTAAGCTACAGGTACAAGATGCACTCTTGAACAGACTCATGACAAAAGAACAAGCAATGACTTTTATTATATAGTAGTTAGAATCATATTTGTAAGTCACATGGTACAGCAAAAAATTACTGACCTTTATAACATTGACGAGTTTGTTTAGTTGCTCTACAACCTGGTTCAATATTTTGTCTGTTCCTGACACTACTATTGTAAATATCGCTTTATCCTTGTTCAGCCCAACAGCCAACGACTCTATGTTATATCCTCTTCTAGCAAAAACCCCAGCAATTCGATTGATCATCCCACTTTCATCACCAACAAAAACTGATAGCGTGTGACGCTTTATAACCCTACAGATTAAAAAGGAAAATTCATCTACACACATAAATAAGAGAATGTAGTAAAAACTGGAAATATTAATATTTGGGCCACATGCTTCATAATGCTTTGCCACAGGATGAAACTATTTGCAGTGCCTACAATATAATAACGCTACTTTATTGTGTTTCAATGATATGCATAGCATAGGGAAAATTGCTTCTATAGCACTGAAAAAACATTGTTTCATAAAATACCACTGACAGATCTCCGTCACAAGAACTACCACTGATAGATCTTTCATAAAATAATGTTTGGAAGCTAACACTGAAATTTGACAATAGAGTAGTGTCCAAGTTAACTCCGCCTATGTTGTCTCAACATAGCAGGTCCCAAGCCCTGGTAAAGGAGGAGGGTTGTGATAGGCTCGGCGAGCCAATGTAAAACCTAGCCACTCATATGGAGATGAAACCCAAGAGAATCCCGTTGGGGCGTAACCCTCTTAGCGACGCGCCATATCGGAACCCGGGTATGGTGTTAAATGAGCAAGGGCCGGGCCGTCTCCCCCGAGACGCGCCGTGTCGTGGTCTGGGCACGGTGTCAAGTGAGCAAGGACCGGGTCGTCATTTCCTTAGTGGCGCGCTACATCGGCGCCCGGGTGTAGTGAAAAATGAGCAAGGGTCTTTGCACTTCCCTCGACGGGTGCGAAGGGCAAGGAAGCTAGCCGAGCCAACTAGGTTTCGGGTGGGTAGTTGGAACGTAGGGTCTCTAACGGGTAAGTTACGAGAGATAGCCGAGGTAGCAATTAGGAGGCGTGTAAATATTCTATGCGTTCAGGAGACTAAATGGAAGGGCCAGAAGGCGAGGGAAGTAGAGGGTACTGGCTCCAAGCTTTGGTATACGGGGGCAACTTCGGGAAGGAATGGTGTAGGCATCTTGATCGATAAGAGCCTTAAGAAAGGAGTTGTTGATGTTAGGAGGCAAGGCGATCGAATTATCCTAGTTCGGTTGGTAGTTGGAGATTTGGCTCTGAATGTGATCAGTGCCTATGCCCCTCAGGTAGGCCTTAGTGAGAGCACCAAGATGCAGTTTTGGGAGGATTTGGATAGCATGGTCAGTACCGTGCCTATCAGCGAGAAACTCTTCATAGGAGGAGATCTCAACGGCCATGTAGGTGCGTCTAATGTAGGTTTCGAGCGAGTGCACGGGGGGTTCGGGTATGGAAATAGGAATCAAGAGGGGGAGGATGTTTTGAGCTTCGCGTTGGCCTACGACTTGTTGTTAGCAAATACCCTATTTAGGAAGAGGGAATCTCATCTGGTGACCTTTCAGAGTGGACAACACTCGAGCCAGATTGACTTTATCCTTGCAAGGCGGGAGGATAGACGTGCGTGCTTAGATTGTAAGGTGATACCTGGGGAGTGTGTTGTCCCTCAACACAAGTTGATGGTGGCGGACTTCAGATTTCGGGTACGTGTCCAGCGGGACAAACGTGCCAAGATAGCGAGAACGAAGTGGTGGAAGCTTAGAGGGGAAGCAGCGCAAACTTTTAAGGACATGATGTTAAGCGAGGGGCCTTGGGAGGACGGAGAAGATGCAGACGACATGTGGCTAAAGATGGCAACATGTGTTCGGAAGGTGGCTTCAGAAGTGTTTGGCGTGAGTAGGGGAGGAAAACAAGAAGCGAAAGACACTTGGTGGTAGAATGACGAGGTGCAAATGGCTATTAAGGAGAAAAAGGAATGTTTCAAGCGCCTTCACCTTGATCGGAGTGCAGCCAATATCGAGGGCTATAAATTAGCAAAGAGGGCTGCAAAGAGAGCTGTGAGTGTAGCAAAGGGTCGTGCATATGATAACCTTTATCAGCGGCTAAGCACGAAGGAAGGGGAGAAGGATATTTGTAGGATGGCGAGGATCCGCGAGAGGAAGACAAGCGACATCAACCAAATCAAATGCATCAAGGATGGGACGGATCGACTTCTGGTGAAGGATGAGGAGATCAAGAACAGATGGCGAGAGTACTTCGATAAGTTATTTAATGAGGAGAATGGTTCGACGCTTGAGCTGGATGACTCATTTGACGACGCCAACAGACGTTTTGTGAGGAGAATTCATGAGGCAGAGATTGCGGAGGCTTTGAAGAGGATGAAGGGAGGTAAAGCGATGGGTCCTGATGGTATCCCCATTGAGGTGTGGAGATGCCTGGGTGACAGAGCAATAGTATGGCTGACTAAGCTTTTTAACCTCATTTTTAGGTCAAACAAGATGCCTGAAGAATGGAGAAGGAGTATATTAGTACCGATCTTCAAGAACAAGGGAGATGTTCAAAGTTGTACTAACTACCGTGGAATTAAGCTGATGAGCCATACGATGAAGCTTTGGGAGAGGGTTATCGAGCATCGCCTTAGGAGAGTGACAAGTGTGACCCAAAACCAGTTTGGGTTCATGCCTGGAAGGTCGACCATGGAGGCGATTTTTATAATACGACAACTCATGGAGAGACATAGGGAGCAAAAGAAGGACTTGCACATGGTCTTTATTGACCTCGAGAAGGCATATGATAAAGTACCAAGAAATGTCATGTGGTGGGTTTTAGAGAAGCACAAAGTCCCAACTAAGTACATTACCCTTATCAAGGATATGTAGAAGGATGCGATGACGGTTGTCCGCACTTATGGTGGAGACAGTAGTGATTTTCCAAATAAAATAGGTCTGCATCAGGGGTCAGCATTGAGTCCTTATTTATTTGCTCTGGTGATGGATGAGGTCACAAGGGATATACAAAGTGATATCCCTTGGTGTATGCTCTTTGTTGATGATGTGGTGCTAGTTGATGAGAGTAGAGCAGGTGTTAATAGGAAGTTAGAGTTGTGGAGGCATACGTTAGAGTCCAAAGGTTTCAGACTTAGCAGGACTAAGACCGAGTACATGATGTGCGATTTCAGTGGGACTAGATATGAAGATGGAGATGTCAGGATTGATGGGCAAGTGGTGGCCGAGAAAGATACCTTTAGGTATTTAGGATCGATGCTGCAAAAGGATGGTGACATTGATGAAGATGTTAGGCATAGAATTTCAGCCGGTTGGTTGAAATGGCGTCAAGCTTCTGGTGTCCTCTGTGACAAGAGGGTACCACAAAAGCTAAAAGGTAAGTTCTATAGGACGGCGATTCGCCCGGCGATGCTATACGGTGCTGAATGTTGGCCTACTAAAAGGCGACATATACAACAACTGAGTGTAGCAGAGATGCGTATGTTGCGTTGGTTTTGTGGTCACACAAGAAGGGATAGGATACGGAATGAAGATATTCGAGATAGAGTCGGAGTGGCACCAATTGAGGAGAAATTGACGCAACATCGGTTGAGATGGTTCGGACATGTCCAACGGAGGCCTCCTGAGGCGCCGGTGCGTAGTGGGGTTCTACAGCGGGCCAATAATATTAAGAGAGGTAGAGGGCGACCCAAACTAACTTGGGACGAGTCGGTTATTAGAGACCTTAAAGAGTGGAATATCTCTAAGGATTTAGCTATGGATAGGAGCGCTTGGAGACTAGCAATTAATGTGCCTGAGCCGTGATCTTTGCTTTCTTTTCTGCTTTCCTCAACTTTTTTTTTTGACTTTTTGGGTTTCACCTCTAGACTACCCCAACTAGCTTGGGACAAAAGGCTATGTTGTTGTTGTTGTTGTAGAGTAGTGTCCAAGTTGTATTTCTGTTTACATCCCCTTAGTATACATTCAACAGATATTGAAGATTGCTCATTTTAACTGAGCGAAAATAAACTGTTTTTATGTATTGACAGTTACCTGGTCCTGAAAGTTGCTTCCTTTTTTATAATTTATATGCGTGAAAATAATGTGTTTTTCCAACATAAAGATCCCAACTAAGCAAGAAGAGCTGGTTGCTACACGTTTGCCAATAGGATCATTGGTGCTAGATGCTAACATATATTAATAATGCAGGGTAGAAACATTTCCTATTTTGGCATCTTATACTTTTTTTCTAAAGTGGGTACAGAAGATCTAAAAAGGCGCCACACCATGATGTATTTTACCAACCATTTGAATTGGCAATTTTGTATTACACATGTCTTTGCTTCCCAACCTTGGTCCCACTACAACAATCTAAAGTTTTACATAATAACTAAGGAGTTCCTTTTTTCCTAGAATGCTTAGGAGAACTGTGTCATTTCATTAAAGAAGAAGAGTAATAATTTAAAAAAGAGAGAAAAAGGAAAAACCAAGAAATGGAACAACCCCAACTAAAACCTATATTTACAAAATAACTGAGACACACACAGAGAGAGACCCATCTATTCCTTTTCTCATGTGAATAAAATCTCCGACTTTTTCCTAGTTACATTCTCTGAAGCAGTGAAGCCTCATTAATTTCTCATGTTTTTCAATGTGATCTGTTTACATAAACCATGTAGTAGCAAGACCATCAAATTACATGACATGACATACAAAGATGCTATAAAGAAAACGAATTCACATTAATTTGTTTGTTTTCTTCCACATCTGAATGGCAAATGTAGAAGGGTTGCTAAGTTTCATATTAGTATGATTACCAAAATGTAACTAATACCTCCGAAACCTAACTGCACGAATGATCAAGATCAAAATTATTCAATCCATTAAATCAGTAGTAAAATGGTGTATGATACGACTCATCGTATCCAGTTAAATGTTAGAATATTGTTCTGAACAGCTCATTGCACTGCATAATGAGGATAAGGCACTGAAACATTTCCCCAATTTGCTGAAGTAACAGGAAATCTAGGATTCGAACATGACCTGGTCTCCACCATCCATCTGACGAACCTCGGCAAAATCCATCAATTTGACTACTGGCTTCTGAAAAAGCTGGGCCGAATTCCTCCCACGCAACACATTCCCATACACTACTACTACTACTATGACGAATTACAATTGAAAAACAAAAGAGCTCAATCGGAGAGGGCTCTTGCGTCCCCTCTGCACGGCGCTGTTCAATGACAAGGCAAACTTACGAACGGCTGGAGCGGGGCGGCAGCGGCGTCACCCCGCCGGTCGCCGGAGAAGACGCGGATGCGGCGACAACGGCCACGGAGCGCGCCGCCCTCGGCCCCGCCGTGAGGCCCAGCTTCCGCGTCGGCGCCGGGCGGCGGCGGTGGCCGCGGGATCCCGCACCAGCGGCGGCGACGCCGAGGCGGGGGCCGACCGCGGCGGCGGCGGCGGCCATGGCGGGGGCAGAGGTGGAGAGGGGACGGCGCGGTGGTGGCCGGTGGGGTTTTGCCGGGAGGGGCTTTGGGGATCGCGACGACGCCGGAGAGGATAAAAAAAAGCAGTCAACGAGCGGATGAGATGTTGCTTCGTCGGTAGCGGAGGAACTCGCTCGCCGCCATGTGGGCCCACCGCGATGACGGGCCTATCCGTTCCCGTGGGACCGAACAAGAACAATGGGGAATTTGGACAAGCGCACGATCCTTCAACTGCAGCACTGGGCTTGGATGATGACTTGGTGGGGTATGCACTTCTTTCCAGCAACGTTTAGATGCAGAATCGGGTGGTGCCGATTCTGCACAGTGGCGCACTGTAGCATAAATGTATCACTGTAGCATTTCGTTTATATATGTAAAAAATTGTTTAAAAATTTATTAATTAGATTCAAAATGTTCGTTTCGCAGAGTACAACCAAACTGTGCAATTAGTTTTTGATTTTATCTACATTTAGTACCTCATGCATACTATGACATTTTGATGTGATGGGAATCTTCTTTTTGCATAGTGATTTTTTTTTGAGGGCATTTGCATAGTGAATTTGGGAGTATGAATTTGGAACTGAGCCTGGATGAAGAGGAATCTTGCGGCAAGAGACACATTTTGAGGACGGGGATCTAGTGACTTTGCATCCAATTTTTAAACACCATCCAAGAGTTTATTTTATTTTTACCAACTTTTCAACTAAACAATACATTCGGATAGCAGTAAAAACACAGAACATAGTATGAACAAAATTTAATTGACTAATTGATTTACCGTTCCCATTTCTTTCCCCTTTCTCTTCTTTCCTCAGTTCGGATCCCATCCAAACACATAGTCTGGCAGAGCGATGTCCTCCAAGGAGCAGACTGTGCTGAGCCCATCCAAGGGGCAGCGTCTCCGGCACGGGAGCCAGGAGCATAGTGGCGGCCCCGACGAGCTCCGCCAAGGCGGATGCAGGGCGCGACAGTGGCCCCTGCAAGAGCTCCATTTTTCCTTCGTTTTTCTTCTTTTCCTTTATCTTAACAAAAAGTTATGGGATATAGCATTTTATTCTTGATTTTTTCTCTAAAAAGTTATATTATCTATTTTTACATTCTGAAGTTTTGCTCCAATCTTTTTTGTTTTATGATTTCTGTTCATAATTTTATCATCCAAATTTTTGCTTTCAAACTTTTTCTTTCAAAATTTTCTCCCTTTCTCAAAGTTTTTCTTGAAAACTTTTCGTTTTGTATTTTTTTCTTCCAATTGTTTCTCAACTTGTTTAAAATATTTTTATAACTTTTTTGTTTTTTATCGCTTCATTTTATGTTTCTGAACATTTTTTCCAGTGATTTTGTTTCAAATTCTTTTTCACAAATTTTTTGTTCTAAAAGTGTGTGCTGGTTCCAGTGATGAAGTGCATGGTCATAAACTAAACTAGACGGGACCACGCGTGTTGCTGCGGGCGAGCTACTTGTAAGGTTAAGTGCAAACTTTTGATCATAAAACAAAGTTAAGTGCAAACTTGTTGGGCATTATCAACATAACCCAAGTTACAGCTATCCTATAAATGAGCTCAAAGTCCTATCCATAAAATTTGGTAGGAAAATGTAGAAGTACCTATGTTTGTAGTTAAATCTGAAAATAAAATTCGTAAATACAAAAATTTCACCTATTTTCCTAAACTTGCTACACATTTTAACATAATTAATGATCAACTACCAATATTTTTGAGGCTACTATGTTTGCTTAGGTGGTTCATGTGGTAAAAGTTCAAGAGTCTTTTTGAAAAATGGTCTGAGAGAGTGGACGGCGGGTTCTATTTCACAAAAGCCCGAGGGCTCTTCCGCAAAAATGGTTGAGAGAGGGGCGTGGACGACGGGTTCTATTTCGTAAAAGCTCAAGGGTTCTTCTGTAAAAATGTCAGAGAGAGGGGCACGGACGGCGGGTTCTATTTCACAAAAGCTCAAGGGTTTATCTGCAAAAATGGCTGAGTGAAGGGCGTGGGCGTCGAGTTCTATTTCGTATAAGATGGAGGGCTTTTTTATAAAATGACCGATGTTCACGCCATCGCTGAGATCCTTCGTTTGGTATACGAAAATAACGAGAATGGTAGATAAGGATGAGTTTGAACGAGGATACATCTACGTCGAATCAATTCAATGTTTCTTGGCGGGCACAAGATAACAAAAAACCATCGTTTATTGCATTTCAGCATCTACTTCAGACAAAATAGCTGCATTATATTATTATACATGCGACTATGCGAGAGCGAAGTTGGCCTATAGATTTTGCTGAATAAAGGAAAGTGTCACCGATCAGACAACTATTTAAACAGTGGCACTGCTGGACTCGGATGATGACTTTGGGGCACTTGGGTGGTGCCTTTGTGGTGGTGATGGGCTAGGCGCTCCGAATTCACAGCAACACTTGTCAAGGAAAGGAGTCTCCTCGCAATATGCTTTTTCGAAGTGGGGCTTGCCGTACCAACGATCGCACAGTTGTTGGTTACAATTTCCCTCATTGCATTTTCCTTTCAGGATGTCACAATGCACGTCACCTGCGAAATTTGTTGGTTAATTATAAATCTCGACAACTCATATATTGTGGACAATAAAAAAAGGAGCGCACCTGCATAGGTGACGGACAGGAGTGTACAAGACATGATCACAACAAGCATAGCAGCAGCTACCAGGCACAAAGCCCCCATCGTGCGTTTTCCTGTGGTTGCCATATATGACTGAGGAGCAAACTGAAGGACCGATATAGCGACCAGAGAGGGGGGAGTGAATGGGAGCCAATGAAAATTTCTTCCGAAACTTGGCCTATATCCCAAAATTCACAACACAGATGATCCTCACAAACTTGTCAAGATTGCGTAGTCACAACGGACCTACCAACCTTAGTAACAAGCCTCAAACAAAATCAACAAGTGGAAGCAACTCAAGACGATGGATTAAACACCTGTTAGTCAGTGCACGACGGACCGTCCGCACAGAACAAGCGGACTGTCCGCAGACACGACGGATTGTCTGTCCAGTCACGGCGGACCGTCCGAGAAGACACGGCGGACCGTCCGTCAGAGCACGGCGGACCGTCCGAAAAACATCCCCAAATTCCAGTAGCTCCGGGCACTTCGAGCAGACAGTCCGAGCTGCTACCACGGACCGTCCGCCAGTGTCGCGGACCGTCCGAGGAGATCACACAGACCGTCCGTGAAAAGACTTAGCCAAATCCGACGTTCGAGCAACACAAGACTCACCGCGGACCGTCCGCCACACCAGTGCGGACCGTCCGTGGACACGGCGGACCGTCTGTCAGAACCAGGCTGACCGTCCGTAAAAGTCGTCGGACGAACAGAACGAACTGCTACAGTGAAACGCGGGATTTCTCTCCCAAATCCAACACCGGATCTCCCAAACCACTAGAGCTCTTGAGACAAGATCTTGGGGAGATGATTAGCACCCTAAGGTGAAGATATGCCCCAAAAATCTCAGCCTCTAACGCCCTACAAATCGAGAAATCGCGGATCACACGAACTATGCCCTAACCACGAGTTCATCCACAAAACTTCAAATCATGCCCGATTCCCGGCGTTTGAGGACTCAAGATCATCAACAAAGAGGCACAAGGCACTCACCCATGATCTACACAAACAAATCCGGACCCAAACGGACTAGAAACGAAGAATCAAAGCACAAACGAAAATGGCACAAAAACGAACTCAGGAAGATAGAAGGAGATGATTCAAACTAGCTCATAGATTAACAAACACAGAGGTCACAATCTATACAAGGCTAGCAACCACCCGACATCCTCCCGCTAAGATGAATCGTTGATGCTCATTAGCTAGCCTAGAGAGAGAAGTTAGAGAGAGAGAGCAAGAGCAAATGAACTAGGGCTAAGCAAGAGAGATTGGAGATGCCACCCCCTCCACCTCTACTAATACCAAGTCCTGGTGGGGGAAAATGACTGGACTACCCTACTGCTACTACCTACGACACATGCCCGCAGGGGCAAAGCAGTAAACTTGCAGGCATCTCCTCCGGCTGGTACGCGCCGTCCATCCGGCTTCGCTTAGCTCCTACGCAAACTCCCGGATCCCGCCACGCGTCCACCGCTTCGAAGCTTCCCGAACACGCCCGGATCACTATCTCCGTCGTGTTGGGCCTTCGGGCTCGGTTTTGAGGCCCAAACCGAGAAGCCCTCCTCCGATGGTTCTGTGGCCCAACCATCAAACCCCGCGTGCAAGCTTCGGCTACCCGCCGCCACCTTGCACCGGCCCATCTTGACTTCGTCTTGCTTTTCCTTGCCACTTTGTTGACCGCACTTGATCCCGTCTGGTCACCGGGTCCCTCGAACCAAGCCTACTCATCTCCACCCTCGGAGACCTTTCGCGCTTGTTCTTCACCTGCACCAACGCAGACCAAGTCGCATCGAACACCTGCAGTACTCAGCCAAGAGTCAGTCCAACACCACGTTGTCAATCACTCATCACACTAAGAAGCGACCATCCACTGGTCCTCGGACACACCTGGTCCTCACAAACAAACACCTTTGGATATGCACTTCCCTGCTATATTATGTTTATATAGAAGCATGGCCTTTGCCCTAGATATAATAAATTGGTCAGCGTTGTCCTTGTATATTAATTTCTGCATGCATATCGCAATGGTATGGTTTTGTAAGCTTGGCCGTAGCAAATAAATGCGACCATATCGAGTTTACAAAACATTACTATATCTTTGAATCGCATTCCCTTCAAAGTGACACTGAATACCCTCTTATTTATTTCTTTTGCTTAAATCCAAGTGAGGATTCCATGAAACTAAAAATGGATGCGTTCAATGTTAAATAGGCATTGAATACCTCTAGGATCTGTGAGCGTCAGGCCGTGTCTATGTTATGTTAATAAAAGCAGTCAACAATTAGTATCTAGCTAGAGGGATATCCCTTATTATTTTCAGAAGGAACCATATCCCTTATTTATTTCACTTGCATGTAGATAGAATCTGAAGTAAGGATTCTATGAAATTAACCAAAAATGGATGCCTTTATACCTCCGAGGATCTCTCTTTATAAATATAGAGCACATTTTTATGTGGGAGTTCTAGACATAATATTGGGCATTTGGGCTTCGGGCCTTGTGATCGATATGTTAACCGGGAAAGCAGCCGTTCTCCTCCTGCTGGTGTTCTCTACAATTTCTCTGGCCCCTGTCATCGACGGATGTTGTAAGGCACCATGTACAAAGACACAGAAGAACTACATCCTTGGTGTGTGCCACATCTACATCGCGTACACAAATCACTCCCGTAGACTCCCACGCAAAGATCATATCTGTTGCGAGGAGGTGAGGACGTTGCAGACAAACGTCAAGGGAATGATGCAGTGCATCGTTGATCTACTCACACATGAAGAGCACGGGGAATACGATGCAGGATTGATGATGTATTTGGGAAGATACTGTACCACATGAGGTAAAAAAAATTATGTAGTGTCGATGATCCCCTTTTCAGATTAGTCCTGCACAGCATAAAGTGTGTTAGTATAAGCTAAGAAATTGATCGATCGTTTAACCATGATTTCCCTGCCAGGTTGTGGTGTAAAGATCCCAATGACGTGCGTGGTCATAATAAGGAGTTCGAACGAAGATACATCCTCTAGTTGATTGACAAATTAAAATGAATCAAAGCATGATCCTTATGTTGTAACTTGTATCTTTCGTTGTGGAAAATTGTGTCAATGAAGGTTACCAGCAGCGGCATTCAGACTATATATCCTTTACTACTACGTTGATATCATTTTTACTACTGCCAGCACGTATGAACAACGGGATCGGATACACACAAACTACAACATATACTGTATTTTTACCCGAATCGTGTGGCTTCCTACTTCCTACAAACATGCGGACAAGCAGTAATTTCTGCACCGAAAAGATGCGGCGTCTGCAGACTGCAGAGATTTTTTTCCATCTTTTATTTATGGCACCGTATCATATGGAAACCAGACCTCTTGTGCAAATTTCGAAACTTCAACGAAGGCCATGGGATCCCCATCCAAGCGCGTGGGGAAGTTTTGCGTATAGACGCCCGCCTCGCCCCACTGGTTCTTGATTTTTTTTCATTCCGACCCCTCCCTCCGTCTGTCAGCGCCGTCCGTTTGTCCTCCGTTCCGTCTCCCCAAGGCCAACGCACGACTGCTTCCTCCGACCCGGCCAGCGCCGCCGCCTCCCGATCTCGTGCAGCGCCGCTGCCCTCCATCGCCTGCAGCCGGGCCGCCCCCCTCCCCCCAATCTCGTCCAGCGCCGCCGCCGCCCTCGTTGGAAGGGTCGCTGCCGCCCTTGTCGCAAGGCCATGGAAGCTAAGTACGAAAAGCCGGACCGGAGATCGAACCGGTCAGGCTACTGGTTAACTGGTTCATCGGTCCAACCAGTGGTTCACTGGTCGAACCAGTGGTTCATTATTTATTAATAAAATATTTATTTCACATGATTTATGTAAATAATATGCAAGATTTATTACCAAAAGATATCACATAAAACATAATAGATGATATAACATAACTATACCATAATAATCTATTGTTTAAAATTGAAAACCAATATCCATACATCAAATTGATCAATGGTTCATGAAAAAACCGGCTCACTGGTTCGCTGGTTCGACTCAAAACCGGCCGGTTCGACCGGTTCGCACTGGTTCATACCGGTCCAATTGTATAACCGATCTTTTAATTGAACCGAACCGGTCCGGCCACAGGTTCACGGTTTTTCCGGTCCAACCGGTGAACCGGTCCGGTTTTTTGTACTAGGAAGCCGGCCTCCAACTCCAACAGCGCCACCGCCCAGCCATATGAAGCCGGTGGCCGCCCGCGACGCCATGGATGGTAGTTCCCAACCTTATCTGGTTTTGGTCTTCAGATTAACTTATCTCGGATTACAGCCTGGTTTACAGCCTCAAAAATTACTTGCGCTATCTGAAGCAGAGAAGAATGCATAGGTGATGGAGGGTAGTTCTGATGGAGCAGAAGCTGATGCAAAAGGATAGTTCCAGAGGCAGGAGCAGATTGATACTGGCAGATGCAAACTACTACTGGAAAAATTGTTGAAAGTGTACCCTGAAGATTGTGCTGTAACCTGTAGGTATCCTCAAAAACCTGCTACTATTCAGCTACTGTTAGCTCGGCTAAGGAAGCTATGATATGCTTAGTTTAGAATTCCCATTTTAAGTGTTTGAGGGAATTCCATTCTAACATTCTGGTACCGCATACTAACATGGATCGAAGCTGCCTCCTGGGAATTTGTTTGATGTTGGTGTCCTCATGGATGCAAAGCTATCTCCCCATGTATAGATTTCACTGATGTTACAGAGAATTTTACTCATTGGCACATGCAAACTACTACACGTATGGCTGGGCATGACCATATTTTTTAAAAATTTGTTTTGCTCATGCATCATACCCTTTTGATACTTGTACTGATCTTCACAATTCGTTTGGGCTGTGCAGGATCTTGAAGGAAGCAGAAGCTAATAGGTATGCTTCTGCCGTGTATCTGTTGTGTTGTGTATGCTTCCTAAAGTCGTGTTCTGAACTAGGAAATGCTCTGCAGATTCCGAACATGATCATGGAACAAAGGCTGATTAAGAACTACCTTGATGTTGTTTCGAGGAAGGAACAACGACCAGCAAACACTTTGCTTCCAGTGTGACTCGTGCTGACCAGCAGACAATGAACTGCCAATTGCCGAGTGTGAAACAGAAAGAGGCGTCTTAGCAGGCATCAAGTAGAGCTGGCGCAAGGTGGTCATCCTGAACATTGTGGTGTGACCCAATCTGTGATGGAAGGAGATAAACAAGACCAAAATGTAGTTGACACTAGCTATTGTATGCTGTTTTTTCATTTTCTGTACAGTGTACACTGAAATGATTTTGTATTGACAGAGTGACCATGTACTTGACATTTTGATATATATGAAATAGAATGGGAATTTAATTTTACACTGGAATTATTTCTTCATGCAAATATGAGACCAACCAGTTGCACAGTTTCACGTGGATTTGTGATGAGGATGCAGGAAAGCTGATTTAGTTCACAAAAATCTGCATTGGCATATAGGCGCATTCTGTACTGCACAAGCTTTCCTGCATCCTCAATGCGCATATTTGCAGGAAAGCTGATTCAGGAAATGACAGCAGAAAAGGACACATATGTCTCCTTCACAAAGCCACAGCCTGAACATCTCATCCAAATAAGCTTACAGAAATACAAATATGGTTCACAGTAGTTGGCGACGATTCCCGATGATGCAGCTCCCAACTCCATGGCGTCGTGGTCGGCCGCCGGCTCCAAGTCGGACTACAGGACCACGAGGAGGTGTGGAAAGGGCAGCATCATAAGCTAGAATCATTGCAAACTAAAATCATATAGTAGCTAGCTGTGAAGGTAATTAAGAATTATAAGAAAAGGAACTCTTGCTTCTCTTCTGTTCCGTAACTCAGCTTGGCTAGCATCAGAATTGAGTACTGAACTTGGCATCATCATCCTTCTTATTGCAAACTTAGCATCATCATCCTTCTTATTGCAAAGTTTGTTGGATTATGCCTCTCCTTTCTTCTTTGTTGTAAAGTATGTACATGTCAATTGAAGAAGGCAAACTTTGCTACTGGACATCCAACTTTCTTCGAATTGGCCAAAACACACCGCAAACGATCAAATTGGTCCAGTACCATTACAAAATCACGATCATTTGCTGTAGGACACCGCAGCGATTATAATATTATTTTCTTTGATTTGAAGAGAGAGAAAGGACATGAAAAGTCTCTTTTGCCCTCGAATAAAGTGAGGCCCACATGTCAGCTCTATCTTCTTGCTCTTATCGCCGTGGAGCTCCACCACCGGCGGCGTTGCCGCTGCTGTTTCTACGGGTGGTGCTTCTTGGAGATGGGCTTCTGGAGCTTGAACCGCGCGAACTCCAGCGGCGGCGCTTGCTGGTTCTGGTTGATGTGGTGGCGCCTGCTCGACCACGGCCGCTTCGCCTTAGGCTGAGACACGTAGAAATTAAACCACGCTGCGCCTCCATCGACATTTCCCAAGAAAAATAAGCGTAAGGTGATTAAACAAGTCTATCGTGTCAAGAAAGATGGAAGATTAAATAAAAATTCAGAATTGACACTAGACATAGAAAAGCCGATAATTGAAAATTCATCGGCTAGTTCTGTTGATCAAATTGTCCCCAATAATAAGCATATCACAAATATTATAGCTGAGCAACAATCATGTTCGGCTGGGGGGCAATATGGTCTCAGCGTGACTGGTTCTGAAGGAACCGGTCTAACCGGTTCTAAAAACCGGTCTGACCGGTTTGAAAAAAAATTGATAAATCTGCAAGTGTCACTTCAAAGAGCAAGGTGATGAAGAAGAAGCCAAGCTTTGCTGGATTGTTACATAAATATCAGAATATAGCCGAGCAAAAGCAAAATAATTGGTTCGAAGATCAAAGTTGGAAATTTTCATCACCGAAAGCAAAGAAGCATCGACGGTCATCACATTGGTCTTCATCATTTTTTTCATCGATGCATGTGCCATGGAATACATATTCAGGTATAAACAATTATGATTTATGGTTTTGGTACGATCCTTGGTTTTCTTTTTACAACTATCAATATTATTTTTATGATACACCAAGGAGTTACAATTGGATGTCATGGCCAAATCAAAGCTTCAGTTGTTAGATATGACGTACATAAGCCGAAATAGAATCATAAAAATTGCAACATGCATAAATTTGATATTTCGGCTACAATAGCGTCCATAAAGATTTAGAGACCATTATATGGACGATGCACTATTAATCATCGTCTTTAGTCAATTTTGATCATTATAGATGTTTTCTGACACGCAAGTTTTGCCAGAAAACAGGGGGGCATATGTTCGCACCCAAAATTGGCAGTTGCCTATCAGGCCGAGGGCAACCGGTCAGACCGGTTCTAATAAGCGGTCAGACCAGTTTTAGTGTAGCCGATCTGGCAACGGCCAAACCGGTCTGACCGGTTTCCCTATCCGGTCTGACCGGTTTCTCCCGTGTTGGAGTAGGTTTAGGACTTTAGAGTTTTATCCCGTATTGTAAACCGACCTAAAGGGGTACGACTTCCCCACCCTATAAATATAAAGGGTCATGGCCGATTGAGAAGAATCATCCAATCGAACAAATACATCTATCTTTTATCTTTTTACTTTTTCTCTTTTCCCTACTTTTCCAATCTATTATCATGTTGTTCTTCCTTCGTCTCTATGTCGATTGAAGGCGTTCTAGGTGGCCTGCCGATCCTAGAACAACCCAAGGTGCGCCTGTCCTGACGGGGTCCCTCCCGGACGGGCGTTCGTTGGTCTTTCGCCGTGCACCGCCGGCGAAACCTGTCTGACCGGTTATCAAAAACGGTCTGACCGCTTTGCGCGGAAGGGCAGCAAGGAGCTACTCCGCGTGCTTGTTGTTGACGCGATTTCGTGCCAACAGAATTATAAGAAAAGGAACTCTTGCTTCTCTTCTGTTCCGTAACTCAGCTTGGCTAGCATCAGAATTGAGTACTGAACTTGGCATCATCATCCTTCTTATTGCAAACTTAGCATCATCATCCTTCTTATTGCAAAGTTTGTTGGATTATGCCTCTCCTTTCTTCTTTGTTGTAAAGTATGTACATGTCAATTGAAAAAGGCAAACTTTGCTATTGGACATCCAACTTTCTTCGAATTGGCCAAAACACACCGCAAACGATCAAATTGGCCCAGTACCATTACAAAATCACGATCATTTGCTGTAGGACACCGCAACGATTATAATATTATTTCCTTTGATTTAAAGAGAGAGAAAGGACATGAAAAGTCTCTTTTGCCCTCGAATAAAGTGAGGCCCTCATGTCGGCTCTATCTTCTTGCTCTTATCGCCGTGGAGCTCCACCACCGGCGGCGTTGCCGCTGCTGTTTCTACAGGTGGTGCTTCTTGGAGATGGGCTTCTGGAGCTTGAACCGCGCGAACTCCAGCGGCGGCGCTTGCTGGTTCTGGTTGATGTGGTGGCGCCTGCTCGACCACGGCCGCTTCGCCTTAGGCTGAGACACGTAGAAATTAAACCACGCTGCGCCTCCATCGACATTTCTCAAGAGCCGGAATTGAAAGAACAGAGGCGGCAAGATGTTGGGGATGGAGTGGAGCTGGACCTGGGGGAAGAAGCCGACGAGCTGTGGGTCGAAGCCGTAGTCGCTGAAGTGGTGCGGCTCGGCGGCGGAGGCGGCCGGCGGGAATTGGAAGACGGCCGCCGTCGCTTGTTTCTTCCCCATCGCGACGCTCGGCGGCGTCCGTTCTCTCACGAAAGGGAGATTAAAAAATGGAGGCCAGCCAGCCAAGCCGCCGCCGCCTGGGCGCGAGATCGAGCTGCTCGACCTCGTCGAGGCGTACCACGGCGACGGATGGTGGCCCGGCGTCGTCTCCGGCATCAGGCCCAAGCGGCAGGCAAAGGAGCAGCAGGACAGGGAGAGGGCCGAGGTCGGCATGTCAGTCACCGTTGACGGCGAGCGCGTGCTCCACGTCCGACGCCTGCGCTGGAAGTTCTGCGGATCCGAGAAGGTGGACCTCGGCGGCGGCGACCACATTGTCACACCCGGTTTTAAGGGCAAAACCAGGTGCATCTCATATGTGCGCCAGCATCAGTTTACACACATATGGTAGACGTCACAAGTGAATATCCATAACCATGCATAACGAAAGAATATTAAAGTGCATTTATTACAATCTCAGAGTTGACACAAAGGTCATAGCGGAAGACTTAAATAAACGTTTAACTAACGAAACCAAAGTGACTCCAACTCCACAGGCATTGACTGGGGGAGACTCGCCTAGAACTCCTCAAAATCAGCAGTGTAATCCTCAAAATTCTCCCAATCTGAGCAGCATTCCGGTTGTAGTAGATGCAATAAAAGAAAGAAAGGCAACAAGTATGAGCACATACGTACTCAGCAAATGTAATATGACATACAAGGCTGAGGCAAAAAGGTTGGCTGACCATACTGCAATAAGCACTTTTATTTGGTCAAGTTTTATTAAGCAACTATTTACTAGCAAATGAAAGTATATACCACCCACAAATTAATGAATGTCATATTCCCAACATATTCAAGTAACCACGATTTAGATCATGTTCAAGTATGAATTATCATGTAAGGGTCCAGGCCGCTTTTAACCGTGAGCACGGCTGTTATAACAGCTTTATACTCTGCAGAGGTTGTACACTTTCACCATAAGCCGTGATTCCCATTGCCGAAGCATTGTACCCTTCCCACACCACGTGGACCGAATACTGGGTTTCACTATGAGACCTTTACAAAAGCACTCTAATAAATGATAGCCCGCTAAGGTTTCCGGTTCAGAAGCAAAGCATAACCCTCCCTAATGAGGTCTGTCTCTTACCAAAGCTCACAGCTCAAAAGGACCGAGCTATACCCCGTCAACCGCCGCCCCCCATGCCCCTTTCGAGTAAAACTACCAAAAACTAGAGCACCTAATTAGTCAGTCAAAGCCAGAGCCACATGGCACTCATGGTTGTACTGTTTTCCTGGGTGGTTCTCCATGTTCCAATTAAAAAGATATGATCTTGTCCATTAATTGATTAAAAAGGTAGTAATGGAACATAGAGTAGGGGTTCATTTAACCAATCCCAGTTGAACAAGCTAAGCATCATCCACCATCAAAATTAATTAAGTAACCCAGTTTCAGGGACAGGAAAATATAGTGGCTAGGCAAATCCTTAAATAGGGACCCATCAAATTAAGACACATGCATGGGTGGTGAAATTAATAATTATTAGGACATTTGCATGACATAATACACTTGCCTTCTTCCCAACTCTGTTGCTGCTCAAATCCTTCTCCAACAGTAGGATCTTCAGAGAAATCCTCAAATTGGTCGTTTCCTAATCGCATCACACATTCACATGCAAGGAAACAATACAACAAATAAGAAACAATACACCAAACGATTCCAATAGAAGAAAACAACAGCATAAAACAATTCTACACGGTACAACGAACGCGTGAGCATGAGAATCACTAAAATCGGAGTTAAAACGCAAAAGATATGGCTTTTCTAAGGTTCAGGGACTTGCTGGCAAAGTTTTAAAAGTTCCAGGGGCTTAACTGCGAAAAACCAGGGACTAAAACATAATTTTTATAAAACTACCGGGGCTAAACCATAAAATAACAGGGGCTGGACCTCGGGCACAATTTTAAATCTTGAAGGGGCTAAAATAGAAGAAAACAGGACCTATTTGGAATTATTTTTGAACTAAAGTGGACTGCGGGTTGATTTCTAGAAAACTCAGGACTCTTTAGCAAAAACGCCACGCTGACCGTTACGCGGCGGCTTTGACTCAGGTGCTCGGGCGGCTAAGGAGCGTCGGATCCAGATCGGACGGCCGAAAATAGATCTGGGGACGGGGAAACGTCGGCGACGACCGGGACGTCGGCGCCGCTCGATCCCGCGGCGGCGCTTCGCCGGAGCGAGCGCGATTCGGCGCTACGCTGCACCAAACACGACGAGACCAGGACGGGAAGAGAGAGGAGGAGACGGCGAACTCACTGAGCTATGTCTCGACGAGGGGAGAGCAACGACGGCGGCCGGCGACGAGCAACAGCGGTCGGCGGCTCTGCGAAATCAACGACGAGCCATTAAACGCGGAACGGGGCCAAAACTCGAGCAAGAACAAGATGGGAAGCTTCGGGTTATCGAGGCGAACCTCCTGGAGTGCTACACGGTGAAGGAGCGGCGGCGACGGCGCGGATCGGCGTCGGCGGCGCGGAGCTCGGCAATGGCGGCGGCTCGGGCACTAGGGTTGCGGGAATTAGATGGGCTTCGGTTGGAGGAAACTCAAGGGCAGCGGCCGGGTTAAATAGGTCGGAGAACCTGCCCCGGTGCGCGAGAGGGAGAAGGAGTCGGAGACGGCAACGCTCGGGACTCGGCGCGGACTCCTGCTCGGCTACGGTGGGGAAGACGAGTCCGACACGAGGGACCCACCTGTCGGCGACACCGCAGAGAGAGAGACGGGGAAAGAAGAACGGGCCGAAGCTGGGCCGAAATCGGAGAAGGCTGGCGGAGAAAAGAAGGATTCGGCCCGGGGAGAAAAGGATCGGGCCGAAGAAAGAAAAGAAAGTAGAGGGGGCAAACTTGGACTGGGCCAAGACTTGAAGGGGCAAAAGCGAACTCGGTTAAATTAAACTTTTCTAAAACTCAAACAAAAGCAAATCAAATTCGAATTTAAATAGAATTTAAATTCCAACTTGATTTACTAGCAACCAAAAATATATGCAATAGCATGAATGCAACAAAAACTTATTTTGACTAAAATAATTATTTAATGTGATATTTAAATTAAAAGAAAAGCTAGAAATTCCAATTAATTCCTAGAAAATTTATTTAAGCCTTAATAAATCCTAGAAAAATTAAAATGGTTGCTATAATTTATTTGTGATGAATTTTAGGGTGTTACACACATCCTCGTCATGGCCAGGAGTGAGAGGTAGAAGACAACGGTAAAAATGATATTTCCTCCACCTCCTCTCTCCCTAAATGAGATAAATTCTTATTTTAATTGCGGCAGTGTGTCATAGCAAAGAACCACGATTTTGTAATGATACTGAGCCAATTAGACCGTTTGCGGTGTGTTTTACCCAATTTTGCAAAATAACGGTGTTCCACAGCAAATTTTGCCATCGAAGAATTACCTCTATTATTTTTTGTTGTTATGGATGCTCTCATATGAAACAATGAAGGGATTCATATTCCGAATCGTGCTTCTCAGGTTGCTAATAATTGTTGGTGCTATGTGTTTGTGAGCGCAGATCAGTATGAGCTAGAGTACCATGTGAATTTTGGTAATCCTGATAACCTTGCAGCGTTGGATGGATAAATGGATTGATGAGATGATTCTCCTCCGGAGGCTTATTCGTCGTCAACGGCGGCTGCTGCACCTAGGAGACACCGTGGCCGAAGCCGGAGAAAGGGGGGCGCGCGGCAGCGGTGCTACGGAAGAGGAGACGACGTCAAGGCTCGGAATGCCTGAGCGCCTCCTGGCCCACAACGATGCTTCCCCGCAGCAGCGCAGCGCAGCGCAGCTTGCTCGTCTACTGGTACGGCGCAAAGTAAAGCAGAGAATCACCTGCGACGACGGTGAGCGCCCTTGCCCCTTGCTCCTCAACTCATGTACGTCGGAGGAAGATGATGTGGCCTGCGGTTGCGCTGGAGGCGGAGAGCCGGAGATGGCGCTGGCGAGTGGCGAGATGCGGCGGAGCCGCGGAGGGGATGACTGGATGAGGTCCTCGGCTAGCAGGTTCGCGACGATTCGTGAGCAGCCAGATTTGCAAGTTAACGGGCGAGCGACCCGACCAGATCCGTATCGGACGGTAGATGTCACGAGGCGGGCGGATCCAACGGCTCGCGGGCTAACGGGCTATGTGGACCCGTTAGCCGCGCACGGTTTGGGTCCAGAATTCGAGTTTAGAGATTCTATCATTTGTCAACTCAATTTTTTTAAATGATGTAAAGTCCATAAATATTAAACATATGTCAATTTTCACAACTCACTAGTCACTAGATTAATTGATTTAATTCTAAGTTGCCAATGTATGGTATTAGACAAGCTACTAAACATAGAGCAATAAATTGTCGAAGACATGTATTTAAATCTACCAGATTTTAATTCGAGGCATATTATGTCAAACAATGCTGCTGCTATTGCAAACCAAATCAGATTTCATACAGGCAGTAGTAAACAAAACTAGTAGCACGCAATCCATAATTATAGACAGTCAGCACCTAAAAAATCTAGAGATTTTGTAGCCCATAGTTGTACTACCATTTTCTCTATAATGACGTCTCATCTAATGGTAGTAGTAATCATCCAATTTATTCCGGGGTAATGGCATTGACCGCGTACTTAACTCCTTCAATGACAATTACCGTTTTTAGCTTGTTTACGCGAAAAGGAACGCGAAAGCCATGAACGCGAATACATGCATGCATTTATAAACGAGCCATATTATATCCTCTCTTTGTTCATTCAGTAGGAGAAGAGAGCTCATCTATTTAAGTTGGTTTGCACCAATCTGAACTAGGCAGTATGAGACTATGTGTGTCATGCACTCTTGCTTTGGGATTCTTTAAATTTTTCAAGCTCTTCTATTTAGGTTGGTTTGCACCAATCTGAACTAGGCAGTATGAGACTATGACACGGTTTGCACCAATCTGAACTAGGCAGTATGAGACTATGTGTGTCATGGACTCTTTAAGTGGGCATGTTCCTTTCTTTGCTCATTCAGTAGGAGAAGAGAGCTCTTCTATTTAAGTTGGTTTGCACCAATCTGAACTAGGCAGTATGAGACTATGTGTGTCATGCACTCTTGCTTTGGGATTCTTTGCCTGTACATGAGCTATTTTTCCAGCACAAATGCTACCGTTGGACTAAGAATAGACCATTTCACTTGTACAATTAACCCAAATTACTATACCCAGTATGTCCAAAATACTATAGTTAGTTCAAAGAGCCCACAGTTTATTCGAGGTAATGGTATTGACTGCGTAGTTATAACTCCTTCAATGACAATGACCATTGTCAGCGTTTGTTTACGCGAAAAGGAACACGAATACACGTGTGCGTTGTGTAAACCAGCCATATTCTCTCCTTTCTTTGCTTGTTCAGTAGGAGAAGAGAGGTCTTCTATTTAAGTTGATTTGCACCAATCTGAACCAGGTGGTACGGGACTATATGTGTCATGCACTTTTGCTTTGGAATTCTTTAAATGGGTCTATACATGTGCCATTTTTCCAGCGCAGATGCTACTGTTTGACTAAGAATAGACCATTTCACTTGTACAATTAGCCCAAAATACTATAGTCAGTTTGTCCAAAATACTATAGTCAGTTAACCCTCTAACCAATGGTCAATTACATGTTATTTAAATTCTGACAAACTCCAAAATAACACATTATATAATCAATGAAAGAGCTAACAATTTCGTTCTTCAAGTCAATGTTACTCAAGTACAGCTAGTATTTTACTGACAACCAAGTATTTTCCCCAAACAACTAGTTTCATGATCCTGATTACTAAACCATCACACAAACTAAAGCGCAATTATCATCTCTAGAAATTCAAAAGAACAAGAAAAACCCAAGTTAGCAATCGGTGAGGGCAAACACTAAGGACCCGATAGCTGCCCGTCTCTCTAGTTTTTTTATAATTAAAGAATTTATTCAAGGTAATCAAAGGCAAGTTACAGAGATGAGGCTAATGTTGCCCCATTGTACATCTTGAAAGCAGGAGTATATGCATGTTTGTACTAAATTAGGAGTTTGAACGAGGATACATCTACAACGAATCAATTCAATGTTTCCTGGGGGGCGCAAGACCGATAACGAAAACCAAATTTGCTACAGGACATCCAAAGTGACATCGATTTGCTGGAACACACCGTTGACCACGTTATTGGCTAGTGGACACTCCCATTTTGAGTCAATTTGCTGGAAGACACTGCGTCGATTAGAATAATATTTTCCGTCTGAATAGGAGAGAGAAAGGTAAGGAAATGTCATTTTTACCCTTGGTCCCACCAGTCAGTTCCTTCTTCCTCCTTCGCCGTGAGATTGTCAGCCGCTCCCGAGCTCGAGCGAGGATGCGGCGAGGCCCGAGGCGTGGCAGCCGACGCAGACCACCCTCACGCGGCGGCTCGGAGCTCCCCACGCAGCGACCGGTGGTGCAGAGGCGATTCGCCAGGGCCGACGGCCGCGTGGGGCGCGGAGCTCCGCCGTGGGATTCCCAGTACGCGGCGGCGGCGGAGGCGGGGAGGAGGAGCGGCGGCGGGCGGCGGTGCTGGATGTGTTGCTCGCGGCGGAGAGATGGTGCTGGAGCGCGCGGCGGAGGGATGGTGCCGGCCGTGGAGCTCGCCTCCGCGACGCCCACCGGCTTCCCATCGGCGCTAGTTCCTCCGCGCCCCTGCTCTCCTCCAGTCCAGGCCGCGGAACATGGCGGGGCGAGCAGGGAGGCGGCCATGGCAGAGTGGCTCTGGGCGGCGCGGTCGAGGCTGGGCAGACGATGCGGGGCAGACGAGGCGGCAGCCAGCGCGGTGGCGGGCTAGCTCGTGTGCGGCGCGGCAGGCCGGGGCGGGGCAGAGCTCGAGGCCCTTCTCTACCGTCGGCCGTGGAGATGGCTGACGCAGGAAAAAGGAACTGACTGGTGGGACCATGGGTAAAAATGACATTTCCTTACCTTTCTCTCTCCTCTTCGGGCGGAAAATATTATTCTAATCGACGCAGTGTCTTCCAGCAAATTGACTCAAAATGGGGTGTCCACCAGCCAATAACGTGGTCAACGGTGTGTTCCAGCAAATCGATGTCACTTTGGATGTGCTGTAGCAAATTTCCCTATCTTTTATTGCATTTTAGCATCTGCTTCAGACAAAACAGCTGTTTTATATTATTATACATGCGAGAGCAAAGTTGTCCTACAGATTTTGCTGAATAAAGGAAATCATCATGGATCAGACAACTATTTAATTAAACAGCTGCACTGCTGGACTCGGATGATGACTTTGGGTAGTGCCTTTGTGGTGGTGATGGGCTGTGTGCGGCTCCGAATTCGCAGCAACACTTGTCCAGGAAAGGAGTCTCCTCGCAATATGCTTTTTCGAAGTGGGGCTTGCCGTACCAACGATCGCACAGTTGCTGGTTACAATTTCCCTCAATGCATTTTTCTTTTAGGATGTCACAGTGCAAGTCACCTACGAAATTTGTTGGTTAATTATGAATCTCGACAACTCATATATATAATGTGGACAAAAAAACAAAGGGAACGCACCTGCATAGGTGACGGACAGGAGTGTACAAGACATGATCACAACAAGCATAGCAGCAGCTACCAGGCATAATGCCCCCATCGTGCGTTTTCTTGTGGTTGCCATATATGACTGAGGAGCAAACAAACACCTTTGGATATGCACTTGGCCGTAGCAAATAAATGCGACCATATCGAGTTTACAAAACATTACTGTATCTTTGAATCGCATTCCCTTCAAAGTGACACTGAAATGACTGAATACCCTCTTATTTATTTCTTTTGCTTAAATCCAAGTGAGGATTCCATGAAACTAAAAATGGATGTGTTCAATGTTAAATAGGCATTGAATACCTCTAGGATCTGTGAGCGTCAGGCCGTGTCTATGTTATGTTAATAAAAGCAGTCAACAATTAGTATCTAGCTAGAGGGATATCCCTTATTATTTTCAGAAGGAACCATATCCCTTATTTATTTCACTTGCATGTAGATAGAATCTGAAGTAAGGATTCTATGAAATTAACCAAAAATGGATTTCTTTATACCTCCGAGGATCTCTCTTTATAAATATAGAGCACATTTTTATGTGGGAGTTCTAGACATAATATTGGGCATTTGGGCTTCGGGCCTTGTGATCGATATGTTAACCGGGAAAGCAGCCGTTCTCCTCCTGCTGGTGTTCTCTACAATTTCTCTGGCCCCTGTCATCGACGGATGTTGTAAGGCACCATGTACAAAGACACAGAAGAACTACATCCTTGGTGTGTGCCACATCTACATCGTGTACGAAAATCACTCCCGTAGAGTCCCACGCAAAGATCATATCTGTTGTAAGGAGGTGAGGGCGTTGCAGACAAACGACAAGGGAATGATGCAGTGCATCATTGATCTACTCACACATGAAGAGCACGGGGAATACGATGCAGGATTGATGACGTATTTGGGAACATACTGTACCACATGAGGTAAAAAATTATGTAGTGTCGTCGATGATCCCCTAATTTTCATATTAGTCCTGCACAGCATAAAGTGTTAGTATAAGCTAAGAAATTGATCGATCGTTTAACCATGATTTCCCTGCCAGGTTGTGGTGTAAAGATCCCAATGACGTGCATGGTCATAATAGGGAGTTCGAACGAAGATACATCCTCTAGTTGATTGACAGATTAAAATGAATTCAAAGCATGATCCTTATATTATGTTGTAACTTGTATCTTTCGTTATGGAAAATTATTGTGTCAATGAAGGTTACCAGCAGCGGCATTCAGACTATATATCCTTTACTACTACGTTGATATCATTTTTACTACTGCCAGCACGTATGAACGGGATCGGATACACACAAACTACAACATATATAGGAGCCAGACTCACACGTACATACTGTATTTTTACCCGAATAGTCGTGTGGCTTCCCTACTTCCTACAAACATGTGAAACAAGCAGTAATTTCTGCACCGAAAAGAAGTGGCGTCTGCAGAGATTTTTCATTTCCATCTTTTATTTATTTATTAAACTCGTTCATCATTTCATCCAATCATGGTTAATTGATCCCGATATCAAATACAACTAGACAACATTCTACCTCGATCACAGTCCAGAACTATAGCTCACTCCAGTGCCACCCAACCACGAGTCTCCCATGATAAAATTCGCCACGGTGAACCTCGTGGCATCTGACCTGGACAATGACGTGTGCACCCCAGCCCACGTCACCCGCTTACTTGTCCCGGCACCAGGCCCAGTGTTACCATACTCACCATAATACAGTGTGCTCAGCGCGAACTGGCCTGACCACTGTAGCCACCCGGCCGGTGAGATCGAACGGTCCAGGAAGCTCTCCATCACGGCCGTCCGCGAGTACTTTTGCCATGGACGGCCCAGATACACCGATGTGTGCCACCGAGGTCCGGTGCGCCGGTGATCCTGCACTTGTGGATGGAGATCCCGGTGTTCTGGTTCGGGTCAGTTCGGCCCTGGGCAGTGACTGTGTCCTTCTGGGTCGGGCCAGGCTTCCGGGCCTGGATGTCGCAGTTTTGGAGGACCACCGCGGCGTTGCCGAAGATGAAGTCCACCGTGCTGGCGATGTCGTCCTCGGCGTAGAACTGGCGGTTGGAGTGCACGTAGAGCGTGTCCTGGTACGCCTCGATGACGCACTGGTACACGACGGAGAGGTCGCCACCGACCCGCAGGGCCACGGCCTGGCCCTTCCCCGGCCCGGCGTCGTTGACGATGGTGAGGCCTTTGGCGATGAAGCCCGAGCCCATCGCAGCTGTAGGTTAATTTTCCACACGCAGAGATCAGATCACAAAGGTTTAATTAAGGTGGTGTTAGAACGTTTGCAAGACAATGGGAGTGTACTGTCTAGCACAAAGGAGCACAAAGGAGAAAAGGTGAAGAGTGTGGGCGACATGCACTACCAGAATCCTTCATATCCGCTCGCCTCCTCCGCCTCGGCCATTTTTGGACCCGGTGCTGATGGGGCTTCAGCACCGGGTCCAACGGCTAGGAGCGGGGGCGGCGCTGCGGGGTGTCAGGGCGAAGACACTAGCACCGGGTCTTGCCATGACCCGGTGCTAATGCGCCTCCTTTAGCACCGGGTGCAGCCCGCAACCGGTGCTAATGTGCCGAGGCCATTTGGCACCGGTTGCTGGCTGCACCCGGTGCTAAAGGGTGAACATTAGCACCGGGTCTTGCCACGACCCGGTGCTAATGTCTTATGAATATAGGGGCTTCTTCCTCCCCCGGTCGAGCCAGCTAAACACTTAGTCACTGTGTTCATGCTGCTCGGCCGTGGGAGGGGAGGTGCTGCCGCGTCACTGGATGAACAAGAATAATTTTTCTTTTTAATCTCTGTATAAAAGTTGTAACTAGTCGTTCTCCCTCGTACAAACTTCAAAAAAGATCATTTTTCTTCCTAACAATTCCTAAAATCATACTCTATCAAGTTATGAAACTTATTAATGTTATTATTTTAAAAAATCATCTCGTGTTTGAATAATCCAAATTTTGAATTAAAAATAACAACTACAACCAAGGTTTTTTTCACACTAGGTGATGTCAAATGAAAAAGTGATGAATACCAAAGTTTCATATTTCATCATGATCTACAATCTTTATTTAGGTCATTTTGTCATTTTCAAAAGTGGTAATAACATGTAGTACAAATTTGACAAGTCTCTCACAAAGTTTTAGAAATTATGCGAGTGAATCTAGGATTAATGAACAATGTATACTACCACTTTCTCAAATGCAAAAATGACTTAAATAAAGATTGTAGATCTTGATGAGATATAAAATTTTGGTATTCATGACTTTTTCATCTGAGACCATTTAATGTTCCAAAATCTTTCTTTTAGTTATCAATTTTTGTAATTTATAAGATTTTCTAGTAATTTATAAGATTTTCTAGTAATTTATAAGATTTTCTAGTAATTTATAAGATTTTCTAGTAATTTACAAGATTTTCTAGTAATTTATAAGATTTTCTATTAATTTATAAGATTTTCTATTAATTTATAAGATTTTCTAGCATTTTATATTGATTTTCTAGTAATTTATAAGATTTTCTTATTTAATATATATTTTTAATAGGTATTAATAACTGAATTAAGACAAGTATTAATAACTATATATTAAAAACTATATTTACAAGATTCCCAAATAGTAGCCACCGGTGCTAAAGGCCGGTTTGGAAACTGGCGCCAAACGAAAATTTGGGGCCTTTAGCACCGGGTTGATCTAAAATCCGGTGCTAAAGGCCCCCAATTTTCGTTTGGCGCCAGTTACGGCCTTTAGCACCGGGTGTAGAAGACCCGGTGCTAAAGGGCCTTTAGCACCGGATGGTGGGAAGACCCGGTCCTAAAGGGGGGCCTTTAGCACCGGGTGCTGTATAGACCCGGTGCTAAAGAGCCTTTAGCACCGGGTCGTGGCTGTACCCGGTGCTAAATGCCCCGGGTCTATATAGCCTCGCGCCGGCCCCCGCCCCCGCAGCACTTCGTCTTCCCCCAAACCGCCGGCCCTCCTCCTCGCCTCGCCCCCGCCGCCGTCGTCCCCGCGCCTGCGCCCGTCGTCCCCGCGCCGCCCGACGTCCCCAGCCGGCCGCGTCGCCGCTCTTCGTCGCCGTCGTCCCCGCGCCGCCGCCCGCGCCCTCGGCGTCGCCGCCCGCGCCCTCGCCGTCGGTCCCGCGCCGCCGCCCGTCGTCCCCGCGCCGCCCGACGTCCCCGGCCGGCCGCGCCGCCGCTCTTCGTCGCCGTCGTCCCCGCCGACGTCCCCGTGCCGCCGCTCGCACCCTCGCCGTCTTCACCGCGCCGCCATCGTCCCCGGCCGCGCCGCCCTTCGTCGTCGCCGCCAGCACGTCGCCGCCGCCGGCCCGCCGGACAGTTCAACAAGTCGTCAATCTTAATTAAGTAGAAAATACAGTTTAAATATATATGTCTACTTTTGTAATATATACTTTTGTAAAATATATGTCTTCTATTTTGATGAAATGTCAGCTAATATGAATATAGAGTCGGCCGAATACGCATTAGAATACACGTATTAGAATATATACGTATATAGACGTGCATGCATGGCTACTGAAAAAAGCAAAAAAAAAAGAAATCCAGGGCCTTTAGCACCGGTTGCAGACAGAACCCGGTGCTAAAGGGCCTGCTAAAGGCGCTGCGGGTAGGCCCTTTAGCACCGGGTCGTGGCTGCACCCAGTGCTAAAGGGACCCTTTAGCACGGGTTATTCAACCCGGTGCTAAAGGGGTACCCCTTTAGCCTCGAATTAGTTGCACCGGGTGGGAAACCCGGTGCTAAACGGCTTTCCCACCCGGTGCAGATGTCGATCATTCTGGTAGTGATGGCAAGTGAAACATCGCTGTCGACGCAGCATTTGACGGTGCATGCCCATGTTGCAACCACGAAGCATATTCATTGATGCGCGTATAGTACGAGATGACAACAAATTAAGCCTAGCAAAGTGGAGGCATCTAACGATCAAATCGAACAAAGGCATCTTTCAGACTTTCACTTGCTTGCCCATTTGCATATAGACGTGTAGTGCAAATAATTGCAATAATCCTACCATTTTGGGTACATAATAAGCTTTTACATTGGACTTTTATAATAAGTTGAAGCTTTTACGTAGTTGCAACAAGCAGGTGTGCATAGTTTTTTTTTTGCGAAACTAGCAGGTGTGTGTACCTTTTGTACGTGCATGAGCAGATAGATCATAGATGCAGACGTGTAGCTAGCACGTACCGACTGTGGCGGTGGCGTAGGTGGTGTAGCCGTCGGCGGCGCTCTTGTGTCCGGCGATCACCGTCTTCCCCTTGCCGTCGCCCATCAGCATCACGTTCTTCTGCTTGCTCGAGATGCTCACGCTCTCCTCGTACCGCCCGGCCTTCACGTGGATCACCTTCCTCCCTCCGCCACCGCCGCCGCCGTTCGCTGCCGTGGTCACGGCCGCGATCGCCTCGTTGATGCTGCCGTGCGTCCCGCTGCCGTCCAGCGCCACCACCGCGTCCACCGTGACGACGCTGCCGGCGGGGGACTCGAGGAGTTTCCTGTCGTGCTCGGTTACCCAGGACGGGAACGCCGCCGGTGGCGCCGTCGGCGTGCCCGGCGCTTCGGACGGCGGCTCTCCGCCGGCCTTGACCTTGTTGGCGTGCAGCGCCAGCGCGGTGGCGATGAACTGGGTGAGCGCGGCGACGCGCGCCCGCACGGCGTCGCGCCCGGCGGAGCGCGGCTCGGCGGCGAGGCCGTCGGCGCAGGTGCCCTGGTTCGTGAGCGCGGCGCTGAGCCACGTGGTGGCCCAGTCGGCGTCGCCCGCCGCCGCGGCGAGGGCGCCGCCGAGCTGGTCCAGGCTGATGTCGAGCAGCTCGGCGCAGTCCTCCAGCCCCGACGGCGGCGCGCCGCCGCGCGCGGAGGAGAGGTTCCGCGCCAGCGTGCGCGCGGACGTCGCACGGGCCATGGCGAACTGCACGGACGCCGCGAACGGGTCCCTGCTGGTGGCCGGCGCTGGCCCCTCCGCCGGCGACGAGAGCGCCGTCTCGCACGCGCTCGGGTACGGCGTCGAGAGGCAGATCGCCGTGACGTTCGTGGTCGGCGGCGCCGCCTCCACCGCCGCTGAGACGGCGATCGTCAAGACGGCTTCGGTAGCCACTTTGTTGCCCCTCGACGGCGCCGCCGCTTCTTCTTGATGTCCGGCGGCGACAGACACTGCTAGTGTCGCGAGAGCTAGCATAGCCATGGCAATGGCGCGAGACCGGGGAACAGGCTGTAGCTTGCTAAGCATCTCGAAGCTCTCGTGAGCTTGCCCTGCTAGTCTACCACGACACACGTCTCCACTGTTGAAGCTAAAAATATGCGCGTGTTCTTCGTTGCTCAGTGCAAGTCTTTGTATAGCAGCACTTGGGTTTCTCATGCTGATATATAGGCGTAATGAACGGCAGTTGGTACCAATTAAACCATTGCCAGTGTTTTGTGGGGTGTAATGCTTTTGCATTTCACCAATGTGCTAGAAATGGGATGAGTAATCTTGCCGTGTCACAAGTCACAACCGCATGAACGTTAAGGCATGTTCGGCCAAGACTCCCCGGCCTGGTTTTACCTATGCTATTGGGCGTACGTCTTCAATGCTTTTGAATTTCATAAATATACTATAATTGTTTATTGTAACAGTCCTTTTTTTAGCGTTTATTGTAATAGTCCTTGCGTTTAGAAAAGATAGGCCCCTATATTTTGATCAGAGAAAGATCAAACTTCACAAACTTTAACCAACAATTAGTTAAATCATATTTACATTTAGTCTATAAAATTTGTATCAATATATTTGTACTCAAAAGTGATTTTGAGATGGCATTGGGTCAATAGCAATTGACATCAATACTCAAAATCAACTTCAGAAGACTTCCCCCCATTCAGGCCCGCTCCTGAGATTTTGGTGGCCCGGGGTGAAATCAAAAGGTAGGCCCTTTAATAATAATAATAATTTTAAAATTTACAATAACAATAACAATAACATAACACTTAAATGACTCTAATATTTTCTTCTCTACTATGTCCCTTATTTTACTATCAAGATTATCTCAATCACTGGATCATACATATCTGGAGTGAAAAACTAAGTTTTTTCATCTACACTAAAGGTATTGTCATATCAGATCAACTCAAATTTAGAAAATTACCCGGTTAGAGTACTTATGTTCTTCTGCATCTGTCCTTATTGATGGCCAATGAATCAACTCGGTTTAGGCTTCTTGACCTAAATTAATATCATAGTCTAATGCTCCTAACGGACGATGTATTCTCAAGTCTGAAAAAATGAGCTCGGAACTACTAAAAATTACAGATCGAGAATAAATTACATATAAGATATTCAGGCATACAGATATTCAGCGGAGGGACAAATATGCATTACAGTCTCTGGCTCTTGCGTAGTCGCCATCGCCTGCCGTTCGTCGGCGTCGCCGCATCAGATAAAACAGTTTTCGACGTTTGAGCGAGGCCTCAGATTGATCAGAGTACGATGCGAGGAGACGATGAGTCGGCAGCGCGTGATTGACGGCGTCCGTGTCTACTCAGCAGATGAGGTCGGATACTCGGATGAAAGCAAATCGATGCAAATCGTCTGTGTTTTTCGGTTACTATGAGCAAGAGGATGGCACACAAGAAAGAGCCATGCATTGGATGACAGAGGGTCAGCGATATCATGTCACATTTTCTGATTTTGCTTCCATTCTTCGAGTTGGACATGAGAGTGATGACACTGTCAGGATACATGACCGTGGAGTTATGGAACCATCAGAAATTAAGTTCATGTATCCCCATGATCAGCGTGGCAGTTGGGAAAAGGTGAGTGGTCTTTACACTTATTATGGGACACTTTATAGATTGCTAAGAAAGACACTCACACCTAGAGATGGCAACACTTCGGATATTTCGCTTTTCATGAGAAATTTGATGTACTATCTGAGGATTGGAGAGGAGACACCTCCATTCAGTGTTGCTGACTTCATTTGGCATGAGATCAAGTCTATTTCTGAGAGTCCTCAGAAAATTTGTGCCTATAGCCCGTTCATCATGTTTATTATTGAGAGGGTTACAAGTTTGAAGATTCAAAAAGATACCCAACACAAGCCAATACATCCTCCTGTGCCACACAAGTTCAGAATGCCTTCTCCTCAACCAGCAGATGCAGATGCGGCAGTCGGCGGTGATCAAGAGCAGCAGCCACAGCAGCAGTCTCCGCTGCAGGCCAGAACCGGTCTGACCGGTTCTGCAAACCGGTCGGTTCTGGCAGCGGGACTCGGTCAGCAGGACAGACCTCTCCCATCAAGAAGTTCATCTCTATGTTCACAGGCATTTGTAAAGGCCAAAGGGATGTCCAGGTTGATTTGAGGCAGCAGAGGCTAGATAACAAGAAGACTCGTGATGAGTTCAAGAAACTGCGCGCCGCTTTGAGTCCAAATGATCCACCATCTCCTATCTCACCACCGCTTGAGTTGCCTGAGATTCCCCCACTTCGAGACATCATGACCGATCACATGAGTGCGAGATATTTTGAGGAGTACGGTGATATTTTTGGTTATGGACATGTTGGATCGAGCTCGCAGCCTCCGCCACCCCCTTCACAGTCAGTTGGTGCTCCAGGGACCATGCCATACATGCCCACTTCAGAGGGTGATCTTTTTGGTTCTTCTTTTGGATTTGCACCGCCTGGTCCATCATATGCAGCAGCGACACTACCATATTCTTCATATGCATATGGTGGCACCGGTTCATCTATGGCGGGAGTTCAGTTTTCGAGTGCACCATCTCCATCTCCCGGAGATTTTGCATCACAGGCAGCAGCTTCTCTTTTTGGACCTACTTCTGCTCCTAGTCATGGTATGCCTAGCACATCTTTATTTTAGTTCCATGGCTAGCACATCCGAATCACTCCATTTTTATCACACATACACATTCTATTGAGTGAAGGTTTTCATTGGACTACCACTTCTTCGTCAGATGATCATAGCCCGACCTTCTAGCGGCGAGGAGTGGATGCATGATGGGAGCGTGACTACAAGCTTCTCCAGGCCCTTTTATGGATGATTGATGACAAAGGGGGAGAAGAATGAATTAAAGCTTATCTAGTTGATCTTGTAGTCATTTGGATTGTAATAAATTCGATCTTTATCTCTTTGTGGACTTGAGAACTTAAAATGTGTGCTTCTGTGTGATGAACTCATTTATATATTCTAAGTGACCATTTGCTAGTGTGATATTTATGTGTTGATTGATGCAATGTTGTTTCGCATATGCTTCTGTCTGGGTGAAACCGGTCTGACCGGTTTCCCAAACCGGTCTGACCAGTTTGGCCCATGGCAGCGGGGTGAAACCGGTCTGACCGGTTTCCCAAACCGGTCTGACCGGTTTGGCCCGTGACAGCAAGCATGTAATTCTCTTGTTTTATTGAGTGCTACATGTCATATGCATCACACATTGTTTTATATTGTCACATACACCTGTTGCACATGTTGGATGCTAAGATATAGGGGGAGCTCTCATTTTTATTGATTATATGTGAATTTGGCGTTTAAGGCCGAATTTTTGAAATTCTATTCAATGCACATATTGAGGGGGAGCTCATCATATATCTTAGTCATCTAGAGCTTAAATTCAATATCTTTTTGTAAGCTTTAATCATGTTGTCATCAATCACCAAAAAGGGGGAGATTGAAAGTGCATCTAGGCACTTATATGTTTTGGTGATTTTGGATGACAACATGATTAGTCATTTAACTTGTTTGCTTAAGTGTATGAGCAGGAAATAATGAAGAAAGCAAACAAGTGTTAATCATCCCATGTAAGCAATACAAATGACAAGTGTGTGATAGTGACAAATGAGACATGGACATAAGTAAATTGGTTGGTCTCATAAATAAGATACTTGTCAAAGATTTTGGGATAAATCATTTGAAGAATTAGGATTTATTTGGGCTTGTTCCATAGCAATGGTTACATTCAAAATGAGACATGATTCTATGGATAGTATATGGTCTCAAGTGCATTGATGTTTATGGACAAGTTATCTACCAAAGAACAACATTCAAGACATGGATTTCAATGTGGATTTCATGATGATGCAATGCAAAGCAAAGCTTAATTTGGCAAGAGAGGATGGAAGGGATCAAGCTAGATGCAAGTGACGTTCCTAGCAAGGTGAAGGGCAAATTGGTTTTGTAGCCGAGGTACCTTGTTTGATGGAAAGGTCTAGCATTATAGTTTGGGTTTCTATACATCAATCAAGTCATATCAAGTGAAGCAATGCGAAGCATCTTATCTTTGTTTGATCATATATGTTGGAATGGCTTATGAATTGATCCATGCAATGGAAATTCTAAGTCATTAGCTCAACATTGGATTTGCTCATCAAGACATGAAGTGTTGAAGCCCTCAAAGTTGAGAACGATCAAGTATGGCATCAATGAAGATATACAAGCTCAAGTGGTAGACTCTATTTATTGTTTTAATCTTGAGTTTAGGAATGCCGTACTATCAAGAGGGATGCAACATTGGTTGTCTTGGCATACACCAAAACGTGCTCATTAGATCAACCCATGTGAGATAGCCTTTGGAGAGAAGTCCTTTAGGGACTTAGTGTGCTGAATAGGCCAAAACCGGTCTGACCGGTTTTGGTAAGCGGTTTGACCGCTTTTGGGGCAGGTTTGCTGAGCTGACCCAAACCGGTCTGACCGGTTTGGGAAACCGGTCTGACCGGTTTGGGGCTCTGACAGGTATAACGGCTAGTATAGTTTGGGAATCCGGTCTGACCGGTTTCCAACGGCTATAACGGCTAGTTTTGGTTGTGTGGGGTATTTATACCCCATACCCCTCTCCTTTGAGGGGTGCTGGTTGCCATTCCATTCTAACACGCCTAGGGCTGTTCCAAGCACCAGCAAGCTCTCCCCAAACCTCTCTTTGTGAGAGTTGATTGATTTTGATCATATCTTTGGATTTGGGTTGAGGGATGTATGGGTTGTGAGCAATAGATAGTAATTGATAGTTCATATCA
This sequence comes from Echinochloa phyllopogon, assembly GCA_033239725.1. Taxonomy (NCBI): domain Eukaryota; kingdom Viridiplantae; phylum Streptophyta; class Magnoliopsida; order Poales; family Poaceae; genus Echinochloa; species Echinochloa phyllopogon. Next base: position 9,584,364 of record BTCW01000008.1, on the reverse strand, counting down.
GCTATAGTGAGCATATCCTTAGTGTTGAGCACTTCCGGTGAAGCCAAGCATCAATTGGAGCATTTGTTACTCTTGGAGGTGATCCTCCTAGACGGCTAGGCGTCGCCGGTGAGCTACCTTGGTTGTGGTAAGCCACGGATTGTTTGTAAGGGCTGGTCTTGCCTCCTTCGTGGAAAAGGACCAAAAGCTAGTGATACCGAGGAAAGTGGCTTGGAGTGGATAAGCCCGCCTTTCGTAGGCCCTCAACGGAGACTAGGACTCATCGTGTCTTTGTGACAGCCTTAGTGGCAGCGGTGAAGTCCGAACTTCGGGAAAACATATCTTTGTCTCTTGTTTACCTTCACAAGTTCATTTCTAGCATATACATTCGCTTCCGCTTCGATCTACTTGGGTGTGCTTTAATTGTGTACAGGGACTTAGTGAACCTGCTTGATATCATCTACAAGAGCCCATCATCAAGTTTGGTTTGTGCTAGAGCTCGAAGAGGGGGTTAATTTCACATAGTCGGTTTTCTCTGTTGAAAACCGGTCTGACCGCTTTGGCAAAGCGGTCTGACCGCTTTCCCCCGGGCAAAGCGGTCTGACCGGTTTTGGAAACCGGTCTGACCGGTTTTAGTACTGATTGTGTGAAAAAGTTTGTAATTCGCAGATTCACCTATTCACCCCCCCTCTAGGTGACATCAAGGTCCTTTCACATTGCTCACAAATAGGACACATCTCTAATATAGTTTCATACATCTCAACCTAAACTTTGAGATTCAAGTAGTCTTTCACATTTTCAAAGTCATATGGAACTCAAAACTTGGATATAACCTTGTTGTGACAAACCGATGTTTAGGGCCTAAACAAGAAACCTTTAGGGCCACAATCAAAAGACTAAACACTTGCTATGACAAAGTCAAACCCACGTTTGACCATGTCTACAAAAATTTACCAAACCAAATTTCAAATATTGATTCGAGGAAGTGATCATGATCATGATCCTGGCCCACAAAAATAGTTATCACAATTCAAAACTAGGAGCCCAAAACTTAAGAAATTCCAATTTAAATTTCGAAATAAAAGTTTGAATAAATGACTTTCAAAATCCCTCTTGTTCTGTCTAAACTAGTGCTCAAATAAAAAATCATCCAATATGAAAGTTGTAGAACTTTTGAATCTAAGAAACTTTTGTATTGACCAAATTTTGAGTTGTTTAGAAACTTTTTGAGCTAAAGCTAGTCAAACATGGTTTGACCATGGGTTAAACGTGGTTTGACCACGGTTCAAACGCCCACCTCCCCTGTTCTTCTTCGCCGCACACACTCGATCCCGTCGGCCAGCCGCTCCGCGCCGGCGATGCCTGCTGCTTGCGCCAGCCAACAGCGCGCATCGCCTCGTCCCCTCCCACGTCGAGCCTCCCCAGTGCTCCCAGCGCCGCCCGAGCTCGCCCTGCGCCATTTCCGCCGCCGCCGCCCACCTCATCATGGGCGAGCCACTCCGCAATCGTCGTCGGCCGCCATTGCCAAGTGGGCAGCAGCGCACACGCCCTATTTGCCCCAACATAGCCCACAGCCGCATTCGTCATCTCCTCGGGAAGCTCACAGACCCCTTCACGACCTCCCCCGGCCGTCACCATCGCCGTAGCTCGCTCGTCGGCGACCGCCCGATCCGCTCCATCGTCGGCGGCCACCGTCAAGCCATCCCCTACCACGCCAATCACCTCAATCGACTCCTCTTGATCTCCTGGTGCTCTCTAGGTAGACCAAATCGCCGTCCATGGACCACATCACCGGAATTTCACGTCGCCCGAGCCGTTCACCGGCGAGGATCACCGAGAATAACCGAGGACCTGAACGTAAAACCTAAGTTGATAATGTGTTCACCTCAGTATTGTGTATATAATAGCTGAAAATGTTTCTCAGCGGTAACGCATCCAGCTTTTAATCCCCACGTCGCGGGTTCGAGCCCCTGTCCTCAACTTTTTTTGCGTGCGGGATTAAATCCCTCTGCTCTGGAGGGGGCCTGGTTGGTGACTGGGCCGGGGCGCCGTGGGCCGACGTGGCCGGGGCGGATCCTTCTGCTCCGGAGGGTGGCCTGGTGGGTGACTGGGCCGACGTGGCCGGGGCGGAAGAGGGTGACGCGGCCACGTGGCCGGGGCAGGTAAGAAGCTTTGAAATAAAATGTATTCATTATTGTAAATAACAAAACCTATTTGATGGCGCGGTGGTAGGGACTTCCGATCTTCAATTTAGAGATCAGTGTACAAATCCTTCATAGCACATCTTTTTATTTTTTTTTCAGTTAAACTCTAATTTAAAATTCAAGTTCAAATTCATTTAAAGAAGTTTAAAGGAAACTCAATTTTTCTCCTAGATCTAGGGATAAAAATAAAAAACCTTTCAATATGAAAGTAGTAGAACTTTTAATTTTAAAATTAATTATATTTCATTCACAATTGATTATAAACGTTACAGTGTTTTGGATCATATAAGAAATGAAATTTTTTTTAATTTATGTTCGTGACGGATTTGTATAAACGTCACAGTGTTTTGGGCCGAACCGTGACAGAATTGAAAAAACGTTACAATTTTCTGGGCTTCTCTGGGCTTATCTGGGCTCAACGCAAAATAGTGACGTTTTCTGAAATTGTCGCCAAGATTCCGTCGCAGATTAAATAGTTGAATCTCTGCTAGGTAGCCGGTACAACCACCTACACTAACCATGCATGCATGCAAGCATTGCTTGGCCATTCTCGTCATGATTGACTGGACTTGACCTGTGATCCGGATAGGTGCTAATCCAATGGACCTGATTAGAGTTAGAGATGCTGACAGAGTTATAAGTCAAGTGGTTAATTAGAGCCTTCTCTAACCATGTCCAGTTTTGAGAGACTCGACCCCGTCCCCCGCGTCGCCTTGTGGGGCGACACGGGCGGAACTGCCGCCGTCAGTGCGTGCGCGCCGCCTCCGCTCGCCTCCGGCCCCCGTTCTCCCTCGCCCCCGGCCTCCTTGAGCGGGGATCCGTCCTTTTACTAGATCGAGTCCTAATTGAGTCCTTCTAGATTTAGGGTTTGTTCGTCGCCGATGCTCGGTGGTGGAGTTAGGTTTTGCCGGAGGAGCATGGCTCATCTGCGGCTTGGTTTTCCTGGCAGCGCCGGCGATGCGGAAGCGACGACGTTGCAGAGGAATAATTTCTCCCAGCTTCTTCCGTTCTCCGATGGCGATCTACTCTGACGTCAACGGAGAGGCTGGGGAGACCTGTCCAGGAGTCGAGGGCTAGCGTATCGTCGTCTTTTTCAGATGATGATGGTGTTGACCCTGTTAATCTCGAGGAAGATGATCTTTGGTGAAAATCTGAGCTTTGCTTGGGTTGCCGGCGGTGGAATCGAAGGATGCGTCGTGGGTACTGGAGTTGGCCGATGCGCCTGGGAGGCAGTGTACTCGGCTGATTCGCCTAGAAGTAAGCCCTCCTCTGCGGCCTCCACCTTGTGGAGATTGGTTTTGGTGCCCGGCGACGATTGGGAAGCGGCTTCGGCGGCGGTGACGAACGGATATTCGAAGCCTTCGAGGAAGATGAACATGAGTTTTAGACTTCTTTGTAATTTTCCTTTTCTTTGGGGTCCTGTTTGTAAAAGGGCCGGTGTAATGGGCTAAGATCAATGCATCTTTCTTCTCAAAAAAAAACCATGTCCAGTTTCTTTCCACAGCGAACAACCATATTCTGTGCGCCAGCCGTGACATTTTTTTTTAAAAGGGAAGCTTTATTGATCTTAGACAATTACATCAAGATGATACAATTATATAAGATCCAACCCGGCCTCTGCATAACTAAGATACATATAACCCATAAAAAAGAAACAAAAAGAGCAACATGACCAAAAGATCATGTCGCAGCAAGCTACCACAAACGACTTCACCTTCATCCGCTTCACAAACCAAAGCAGCTCTTGGACTATGATGTAGGCTCCCGAGTCAACGCCTCCAACGAGGAAATGGCACGCGCATGTGCCGACATTGCAGTGACGCAATCAATTAAGACCCAATCAGAAGTTTTCACCTGATGGAGTAATTCATCTTAATCAGTACAATATGTAACTGTGTACTATATGTACAACTGCGCATATACATGTCCTCAGGGCAGAACAAATATCAGTGCTGGACCAGCAAAAGAAAATAGTCAACAGCCCATCAACTCTTTTGTTTTTCCTCCCCAAGAAATTAGCGAGGGCAGGAGGCAGGAGCCCTGCTGTCCAGTCATCCAAGAGTGGCCACAATGATTATCTTCTTTCTAGGGGCAGTGTTACAGTAACCGTCCTAGCCTCTTATACAAAAAAGGCGAAACACCAAATTACTCGACTTCAACAGCTGCCTTTACTTCTGATTTGAAATGAGGATTGCATGACAAGCCACAATGCGATGAGCACTTATACTAGAATCTTTGAAAATACAGTGCTTTTCAACAGTCACAAGCTCATAGGTACTGAGTGCTAGTCACTATAGTTACATTTGATGCTTGGATCTTGTTAGATTGGCAATTCAATTACAAAACATCCAAAGACTTCAGATTTATGAGTCAACGAGTTAAGTGGAATTTTCTCCAGCCATATGCGTCGTGCACACACTGGGCACGCGACGGCTGTTTGCCGTGGGCCACCTGAGAGATGCACGGCAAACAAAACCAGTTTGCCGTGCGCCTCCACGATGGCGCACGGCAAACAGAAACGGCCGTTGCCGCTGTCACCGGCCGGCCGTTCGTGGATAGGTCCCATGAGGTTTGCCGTGCGTCCATTCGGCGGCGCACGGCAAAGATTAGTTTTGCCGTGCGCTTTATATTTGACGCACGGCAAACAGCCCTTCTACCGTGCGTCGAGTCTTTGCCGTGTGTTGCCTTGTAGGCGCACGGCAAAGGTGGTGTTTGCCGTGCCCGCGATATTTAGCGCACGGCAAACAGTCCGGCGCACGGCAAACTACCGTTTTCCGGTAGTGTGCGTCACATCTTTCGGAACTAACTGTAATGTTTGTAGGACAATTCCAGTGTAGGAATGTAAAAATGGTACAATATGGGATGAACACTGGTGGGGTGGTCACCTAATAAGGAATCTATGATGCTTGTGCAAACAATCTTCAATCGTTGCTTTCCTCCGCACTACCACGCAATGCCTTTGGCAGTCCCAAGATCAGAACTGGGCGATAACTCTATTGCTATCCAGTTGGTGCTTAAAGTGTATTGACAAGAATCATGGCTTAACCTAAGCTAGGCAAAACTTAATGAAACTGGATGGTGAAGAGAAATCACGTCCCACACCAATATTTGGCAATAAAACAGGTGTGGCAAGCCACAGCTGCAACAGTAAACCAATGCAAACAGTCATCTAAGAAACAGTGAGGTGCCTAATAACGGTTGGCGTGACAAAGTTTGGCAGCCAACCAAACGGATCCCTAATGTGATGACTTGGCCAAACAAAATGGTTTACTGCATAACAGAAGAAGAAACACCCAATCGCTCAAAACCATCTTTTCTTTGGGCCCCTTCTTCTATAAATCAGATGCATATTAAAGGAGCTCCAACATTTTTGAGATGGCCGATTTAGCATTTTTGTCCGTACCCTTTAAATGCCATCCTCAATGATAGAATTTGATGAGTTGCCAACAAGGCCCCTCAATAGCATCAGGATTTGACACCCTCACTACAGTGAGGAACAGCACCCACCCTAGCAAGTGCCCAACGCACCAGATAGATAAAGAGATAGATAGACAGATAATAGACGGACGGACGAGAGATAGACAGTGAGATAGACAGATGGACAGATCGATAGATAGGTATATATCTTTCTCCAATGTCCGATTAAATAATTCAAACATCCCAGTCATTTCCTGGTATATACTAATTAGTTCTTTCCTTCCTATATATAGGATCACATATGCATGAGTCTTAGAACATTCTTTTGCCGTTTTTCAATTCCTTCACCAAGTTGGTAACCACATGCTAAATTAGCAAAAAGATGTCCACCGAGAGTAGCAGTTTTACTCCTTGTGGTGCTCACAGTGATTTCTACGAACCCTGTGATTGGCCCGCTGCCATGCAATGAGATGCATAAGACACGTATCCCGAGGATATGCAATGGTTACATCAAGATCGGAGACATCGTTCGTGAGCCAGCCAAATATGAATGGTGTTGTAATTATGTGAGAAAACTGCAGGAGACAAACAACCAAATGATACAATGTGTCGCGGATCTCCTCAATGATAAAGATAAACAGATATACGACGTTGCAAAGATCCTGAATCTTGTCCTATCATGCAAATGGCCCTCCTGTAGAGTTCAGGGGCCCTGTACAAAATCCTAGCTGAAGCCCTAAGCTTAAGGGCTAAAATAATATAATGAGCATTCATACTATGAGCCTATAATCATTACTACATAAAAACATATGATGGAACAAAAATTTAACCTATTGCCCGAACACATGCGCATTATTCACTTGGAACACATCATTCTTTTGTTAGATAAAGCAATTCTTTATTGTGGTCTTTGCATGAGTTGTGCACACAACCATCCATTATTACGGTCACAACCAGATTCTAAATAAAAAGTGCCAACAAATAGCAAAAAACCATAAAACAAACTCATGATGTCTAGACGACGCACAAAGCCTATTAGTAGACATCCACCCGTGTTTTGCAAAGATATCCATAACTGTTGTTTCTAAGACTAGTTGGTTGCACGTATGACACGCACCTGTATAAAAATGCACACACACAAGCTTAATTTAAGGCACAACTTTTTTGTAGCGTCATAAACATTGTTTGAGATGAAAGAAACGCAGTAAATAAAATACACATAATCAAGCATAGTAATGTAGGATCAGTTTGTCCACACTACATCATTTTCAGTTCAAATTAATTACCTCTGAAATTGCTTAATTGTTTTTGTACAGAGTTCACTAAAACTGGGTACCAATAATATCACCAGATCTCATGTAAAATCTCCTTGAAGCGGCCCGGGGCCATCAACTGAACAAACCGATGCTGGTGTTCTTCGCAACCATCCTATATCTTCACTGAATCCCATAGTGTTGTTCAGATATGTGAGAAAAATGACATATTTTATAACTAATTATAACAAATAGAAGTGGGCTACAGGTGGATAAGGACACACCCAAGCAAAACATATATTAACTATCCTGGTTAGTTTGGTGTGTACTTCACTTGAAAACAGACTCCGCTAATCTCACACACTAAATGCAAATCTCCGCACCACCCTGAAGCCAAGCAAAATATAGGAAAAGTCTGAGACAATACAAATAGTTGCAAAGCAAATGTGAGACACAGACAAAAACAAATATTGGTGTTAAATTTCTCTAAATGACCCCACTAATCAATGAAGATCTAAGAAAACTCCTTAGATAAATATTGCAAAATCCTTTTTCTGAAAATTATGCCTTCAGATACTCTATTTGCACTCTCTGTAGTAGGAAACTCCGTATTATTTTTTCAAAGCAAACTCAACCAAAGTTAATGTGCCCAGCATAATTTTCTCGAAGCAAACTCAACCAAAGTTATTGTGCCCAGCTCCAAAGGTAAAAGCTTGACTCGCAAGAACCGACACTGTGGTCATGGTTTTAAAATTACAAGAGCACAAGCAGGAAGCTAACATAATGGCATGAAAAACACATTTCAAAAAATATGACAACACTTTCTATGCTTAACAAAATCCATTGCCGAACTGCTCACAGACTAAAAATAGTGAACACTTTTTTTTGTTGGAAAAAAGGAAGCAGGTGGAGCTAAACTGTTAACATTAATGTTAATATTGACATCCATGGCTTGCTCAATCAAATGACGTTAAGGAGGGTGACCTATTAAAACTTAAACTAACCTGCCTATTATATCACATGGACAATGTGAGTTATTAAAAGTTTGTTTCATGAATATGATGGTTACATTCACAGACGAAAGTAATAATCAATCTAAACAACAACTAACGATATGGCTTCTAAAGCAACCACCCAAGTTCCCAACTGATAAGTAGTCGCAACACAATGAAAAATTTCCCTACCCACACTAATATAGATGGGCAGTAACACCATGTCCACAAAGCAATAGAAAGTTCCACATCATATTGATTCTATCACTCAATCAGCCAATTTCCAAGTACTGATAAGTAGAAGCAAGTTAATACAAATTTCCGAACCACCTTGCAGTACTGCCATGTCCACACATCAACAAAAATGAGGACCACACCACATCATATTGCTTCAAAATTCTAGCCCAGCCAGCTATTCCTGATTACTGATAACCTTTTCTGGGAAATATAGTGTACACGGGGAAAAAGGGTACCGAGCCTTGCATATCCTTGGTGAATGGTGACCTTAGCGTACATCTCGTCGAGAGTGGTGACCCATCTTCTTGAGGCAGTGCTTCATCCCATCAAGCTCCTGCATACAGCTGCGCATGTGAGCACGGATCAGTACCTCCTCCAGGGTTTGGGAGACGAGGAAGCTGCTGCGGAGGCGAGGCCGGGGCTGAATACACTACAAAACCTGAAATTTAAGACGCTTGACAGTCTCTTTTCACTAAGCTAGTAGGGAGTAGTCCATTTACACAAGTCACTTGATGTCTTGATGATAAAATTAAAGTTGCACAGCATGCCACTGCCACAAGTGACAACAGTAAATAAACACCTAGGGAGATTTGGTGATGAGGGTAACACTAAACATAATTGCCTACATTAATTGCATCAAAACAGGCCAGCTCATTGACTAAATAATATTGATAATGTAGGTAAAGATAAAAGAAATAATAGTACCATAAGTGAGATCAGACGTATCCAAATATAAAAATTGAAGTGTTGTGTAAAATACTAAAACTTGACAATAGCATATAAAAAGGCATCTTTATAGAGATAAAATGTGAATAAAATCTTCCATCTGTTAGTCAAGGAAATTAAAGCATTCTGATATCAAAGCACATGGTAGTATCGAAGGAATTGTTAAATCAGTAAAGAATTTGCACAAATTTGATCATCTTATATGGATACTGAGGTGCGAGACACCAAGCTAGGCAAATTCAATACCTCATCATGGCCAGATTTGTGTAACTTTACTTCTGATTTGAAATAAAGTTTTGCATGAACTGAAGTGCATGCAGATAAGACGCCACAATGCGATGAACACTGATGTTTACCTAAGAATATATGATGCCGCACTGATTTTGATCAGTCAGAAGCTATTAACAAGAGCCCAAAGTGTTCCATTGGAAAAATGTTGCGTAGCCTAGGTGAAATCAAAGGAATCTGGATTGAGAAAAGAAGAACACTAGCTCAAAGTCATGATATAGGGTAATTAAGAGAAGTTTTACAGCAGTTCGTAACAAAATTGAATGTGGGAACAATGAAAAACAGAAGATCAGAAAGTGGATGTACTAGTATGTTTAAGGGCACGTTGCAGGCCTTCCACTCCAATACAATCACGGCATCGGTTCTCAACTCTTGTTCAGCTTCTATCAAAATTCAGCTGGCAGAACTCATGTCTTCTCTTCCAGTAAAAGAGGTATTCAGACATTCAGTAATGTCGCTGCGATTCAGGTCCCACCTGTATGTTAGTATATTTGGGGCACATTTTGAAGTTTCACTCTCCTATGCCATTATGAGCAGCAAACAACTGAATATGGCATCCCAAAAAAAAGGACTTCTAATTTTTTTCAGGGCTTTCTCACAATATATCTTTGGAGGCTGGAGTTCTATATTGCCAATGTTTTGTTCTCTGATACAAGTACTACATCAAAATCATGTCCACTGAACATCGTGGAGCTCTATGAAAGCCATGCTAGACGACTAGAATAAATTGGTTTATGAAAGAAGAGCAACATCATGTTTTCAGGTTATAACTATTGTGCCATATACCCTACAGGAACTACAGATGGAATAATTTGACCATCCAAACTGCATGTTAGTACATTTAACCGGCAATGATCAGCTAAGCAATATCAGAGTTACAAATTGTACAAGTTTGCTACCTCGAGATGGCTTTTCTTTCCCTATCAGTTTACTGCGCTACGCCCAGCAGTCTTCTTGAGTTCCATCTCCTTCATGGTCCTTCTCATCCTTTCTGCATCTTCCAACATTCCAGCTTCAAAGTACATGTTTGACATCAAAACATAGAATGTAACATCATTGGAGCCTGACTGGAACAGGTCCTTGGCAACAAATTCAGCTAGCTCCAGATTGCCGTGAAGCCTACAACCGCCAAGGAATGCCCCCCACACACACTTATCAGGCTGCATCGACATTCCGCTGATGAGTTCATACGCTTCAACAAGTCTACCAGCACGTCCAAGCATGTCGACCATGCAGGCAAAGTGCTCCAGTGTTGGCGACATTTGGTAGTCCATGAGGATGCTGTTGAAATGCTTTAGCCCTTCATCAACAAGGCACGAGTAGCCACAAGCCACTAGAACCGCAGTGAATGTGAATGAATTAGGTCTCACCCCTTCACTTTTCATCAGGGAAAAGAGCTTGAGAGCCTCTGAAGGCTCCCCATGGTTGGCATATGCGCCTATCATGGCACTCCAGGACACAACACCCCGCACATGCAAACAGTCAAAGACCACCCTTGCATTAGCAATTTCGCCACATTTTGCATACATGTCGATAAGAACATTGCCAACCCTTGCATCTGTGTCAAGGCCGTGACTCCGGGCAAACTCGTGCACCCATTTGCCAGTCTCCAGGGCTCCTGAGCGAGCGCAAGCAGAGAGAACACTGACAAGGGTTACACAATCAAACCCCACCTTCTCAATCAGCATCCTTTGGAAAAACTTGATTGCCTTAACTGCATGACCATGCTGCTCATACATCGCGACCATCGTGTTCCATGAAACCAGACTGCGCACCTTCATCCCCTCAAACAGAGCTTCTGCCATGGCCATGCTCCCACACTTCCAGTACATTGCAATCAGTGCATTGAGCAATGGAATGTTTGCATCGAACCCCAACTTGACCACATACCCATGAACCATCTCCCCAGCATCCAGCCATTCTTGGCCCTGCAAGCAGGGCAGGAAACTGATCAGAGTGATCTCATTGGGCAGCACACCCTCAGCAATCATCCTGCCGAACAGCGCAGCTGCCTCGCCAAAGAAGCAATTCTGCGCGTACCCAGCAACCATGGCCGTCCAGGACACGACTGTCCGGGAAGAGCCATGGCTCTCGCCAAAGACCCGCTCGGCGTCCGCCACCTCCCCTTCCTGGAAGTACAATGCGATGAGCGCGCTGCGGACGAACCCATCTCCGGCCAGCGCGAATCGCACGGCATCGCCGTGGGCCGCCCTCCCGAGCCAGGGCGCCCGCGCAGCCGCGCAGGCCGGGAGCACGATCGGGTAGGTGTAGTGGTCCGGCGCGACGCCCGCGGCGCGCATGCGCTTGTAGAGGACGAGGGCGTCGACGGCGTGCGATTGGGAGTGGGCGTGCGCGCGGAGGAGGGTGTTCCACATGTAGGCGTCGCGTTCGGGCGCGGCGTCGAACACCCTGCGCGCGTACGCGAGGCAGGCGGGCGCCGCGGCGGCGAGGAGGCTTGTGGCGAAGGCCGGGTTGGCGGATACGCCGAGGACGACGGCGCGGGCGTGGATGGGGAGCAGCGCGCGGAGGGAGGCCGGAGAGGAGGCGGCTGCGGCGGTGACGAGGCGAGTGTAGTGGTGGGCGACGGCGCCGGCGGCCGCGGTAGGAAGCAGCGCGGGCATTTCGGCATTTGGGCTTGCCAGATTTGCGGTTTGCCTGCCTGGTTGGATTGGGTTTTGTATTGCATTTCGAATGCTGATTTGCTTTGTATCAAAATATTTGATTTGAATCGAGTTGCGAAAATTACATTGTGCTGATAATCCTGATATTATTTTCTTATAATATATATCTTTCCTGTCAGCTACAATCAGGCAATTTCATAAAGTCAACAGAAACACTGAGAAGTTCCAAGCAAACAAATACATATATGCAAGGATCTTGTGAAATTCTCACGTTTCAAAGGCATACGTATACAAATAGTCACGTTTGAAAGGCATACGTATACCCAAGGATTTTGTGAAATTCTCACGCTTCAAAGGCAATACATTTGCATGCGACTTTAGAAGGGAAATCGCAATGCAACAGAAACATCATGAGATATAGAGACACGATTATGAACTGATGGGAGCAGATCAATATACTATTTAGATGCGTAAACTGTAAGCTCAGTACAATTCAAAATGTCAATGATGTCTGACGCTATTCTCACAACAGAAGTACCAGTAACAAGATACAGTGATCATGTCATCTCGATACCAGTATGAGCTCCGCATATTTCTAGCTAAAGATTTTTCCGCTGAAAAAAGTGATCTGCATCTGTGAATTTGAACGATGCTCTACTATCAGGTTGTAATAAAAACTAATTGATTTTCAGGGAGGACTTGATCTGCTCCACCACATGGGGGAGAACCCTGATGCTGTCATCGATAGATCTGTTCACGCAGGATTCCAGCTCCTGAGTCGCATCCGTTTTCATCTTCTGGAGCTTGGCCGCTTCAAACTTGTCTTGGCAGACCATCAATGACCGGTTTAATCGTTCCTGGAGCAAGGGACAAAGATTAAAAAAAAGGTTTATGTATGGTGGCTTGTGTAGAGAAACACATGCATAATCTAAAACCAAAAATTATAGATAGTCAGAGCAGAACAGGATTTCAAAGATCCTAACACAACATATTCAGTCAGGCATTATTCCATACAGTTTTTGTTTATCTACAAATAGCCCTAATATTCTGCTTTCTGCTAAGAGTGACAAAGCTGTATGGCATCATGTCCTTCCTGAATTCCAGATACTTGAAAAATCCATATTCAATAACCCTGACCACAGCTAGTAGTTCTATTATGACAAAACAAATAGGCAGCGTAATGATTAAGGAATACACTATTTAACTTAATGACACTGAAACTTGCACACTAGACCATCTTGTGGGTGATGGTTGACACGAGGGCACTAGATTTCTTAATGGAGCAGACGTTGGAGTAAGAAAAAAAATGCTTGAATTGTCAGAAGTAACATGTACACCGGGATGAATTGAAAAATTGCAGGGGAAGCCTTCTTAAACTACACTATTGTGACATTGAAATTAATGTACCACATTGGTAAAGAAAAAGCCATAGTAAGAAATATACTGTTTTTGGATCCTATACCATCTTCTGGGAAGAGGATTTTCCTATATAATAATTAAAGGTGTTTATATGTTGATTGTTTGCATGAAACAAATACACCATCAATTGATTAGCAACACACACCATGCATGAAATAAATACACCATCAATTGACAACCTGATCTATGTAGTGCACGAAATTTTAGGTACCTGAAACTTGGCCATTTCATTCTCAACAAGATTGTTGGCGGTCAGGACAGGCACACTACAATTCTCTACGCAGTTGTTAATTCCTTCTTGGTTCCTTCGCCGATCAAAGCACTCGTATGCGCATTTGAAGTATTGTTGCTGAAAATAAAACAGAAATTCAAACGAGAATCAGGCACTAGTGTTTCAATTTGGGGGCATATCCTCTCCCCTCCTACAAAGGTATCGAGCATATATACTCTTCTGATGACAAATTCTATTCAGGCCAACAATTTGTTCTGCTAGCAGTCCAGCACAGCCCCCATTCTCTCATCTCCAGAATGGTTATCAAGAAACTTCATGTCCAGTTACTTCTATCAGGCTAAACCTGATATTCTCTTATATCCAAGACTAATATACAGAAATTAATATATTTAGCAACCAACTCATGGATTCTCTAGAAAATCATGCCACAGGACAATACAATGGTATAAGGACCCCCAAGAGGTTGTAATAAAAAAGGTCAAAAACATAATCCAAAACTGAGCTCAACATATCCCTTTACTTGGCATCCAAGGTACACTAATAAGCTTGAATTCATATATATTCCAGCCCAACCACAAAAATTTAACCTTAGCATTTCAAAAGTACATCCTGACTGAGTTCCCAACAACGAAAAACGAAAATCTATTCATGTGGTATTACATCAGGAAAATAGAAACTACAATAATCCAAGATTAGCATCAGAGCCCACACGGCCAGAACCTTCAATGCTCCACATCAAACCCCATAAGCAAAACATCTTCCAAAACCCCACAAATTCTACACAATAGAAGTATTATCACCCTACATTTCCACATCATCAGAACAACAAAGAATGCACAATGGTTACACTGACATAGAACAAGTAGTCTATTCTCCGCTAAAGCAATGCTCCTCTTGCAACAATTCCTACAGATTGGAGCAACCACAACATCCACCAATGTCTCGCAGTTACATTTTAAAACCCATATACTATAGGCAAATAAACAGGTACTTGGACTTGAATCAGAACAGACCAATCATCCGAGACTCGCTTCTGAGGCGGAACCTCCGAATCTCCAATACCTCGCTCCAGACAACCGCGCCACTACCCCATAAACGAAACAGCTAGAGAAACCCCCACAAAATTCCACGCACCATAAGCAAGATTTAGCGCGTCCTGCCCTCCACCCTACGATTCCCCTCAGGACAAGCAAACCACCAAACCCCCAAAATCCAACCAAAGATTCCGAGCCAAACCACCGCAGCTACTCCGCCCCTCTCTCCCCGGCCGCTACGGCCCTCGGAGTACGGAAACCTGTGGCGGCGGATCCCAAGAAGCGGCCCGCCCGCCGCCGAACCGCTTGTTACCTGCATGGTGAAGTTGACGTGGTCCTGGACGCCGGCGAGGTGCTTCTGCGCGGCGGCGTTGACCTCCTCCAGCTTCCTGCGGATCCGCTCCGTGACTACCCGCTCCTCCATCGCGCCCGCGGGGTCCATCGCGCCTGGCTGCTTCCGGCCGGCGGCCTTGCGGCTTGGGGGAGGGGAAGAAGAGGCAGCAGAGAGAGAACCAGAGAGGGGAAGAAAGGGGCAGTGCCTTTCTCTCTCTCTTTCTTTCTTGGTGGGGAAGTGAAGACGGCGAACCAGACAAGAGGAGGGTTTAAGGCCACACGGGCTAGGGTTTTATGGATGCAGCCCATGGGCCGAAACCGACCCACCCACAGAGTAGCGAACCATAATGTTCGGATGGGCCTGGCCCAGTTAGCTTGGTCCCAGGAGGAGGGTTTCAGGCCCAAGGTCTGAAAGCGATCCACAGAGCCGTTGGGTATTTTCATGTGGTTGGGCTGAAGGCCTGCGTGGAGAAGAGAACACGACAAAGGAGAGAAGAAGGGGTTTTAGACCATGGACTGGGTTTACGATGGGCGCAAATTTCATAATTGCTGCCTGAAGAGAAAGTTTAGCTAGCTGCATGGCCCAATCAGTACGTGCCTCGTGGCCCAATAAAAATTTAAACATGACGCGCAAATAATTCAACATTACTAATAAATTAGTCTATGAAGCGAATAAATAAGGCCACTTGTAAACAAATTATTCTTCACAGAGAACAGATGTTCCCATAATGAACAAAAGTTTAAATATGATGCACAAATAATTTAATACTAAGAATAAAAATTGTTCTTTACAGAAAAGAAAATTTTCCATATTATGAACAAATTATAATTACATAATAAAAAATATTGCAGAGTGAATAAATAATTTAATCATGAATAAATCAACTTACCAGGTGAACAAATAATTTGACTACAAATGCAAGAAAATTGTTCTATGTAGAGAACAAACTTAACTATAAATATCACGAACAAAATATATACATTTCATGAACAAAGTAAGTAAAAAAGTTAAAAAAAGAATAATAAAAATAACAATAAGAAACAATACAATAGAATAAAAGGAATAAAAAGAGTAAAGAAAAAGAAATGAAGAACAACTATGTGTAGAACAAGATATATACGCACGTCGAACAAATGAAAATGAGAAAAAACCAAAAAGGAATAGAAAAAAGAAATAAAAAACAGTGCTAAAGAAAAAAGAAAAATATATAAAAATCAAGAATAAAAAATGAATAAAAGTAATAATAGAAACAAGTAAAAGGAAAATGAACCAGATCTACAACATTGTAGTTCGCATCAAGACAAACTTTACTTGAAAATTGTGGGTTTGGACCAGATCTACAACATTGTAGTTCAAAGTTTTTTTAATCTGCATTTGTTAAATACCCAAGTAATTATATATATTATTTCAGCTTGTATCCCCGCTAATGTAATTGGAATTTTGATTTATGTTGGAAAGTTTATAAAAACAAATTTTATATAAAAATTGTACATCTCAACAAGATCTACAATTTCGTAGTTGAATTATTTTATTTGAAATCATGAAGATACCGAAAAAGTCGATGAAAGCTTTAGGCAATAAGAATCAAAGGAATAAAACTTCCTCCTACCTGTAGAACTAATATGTTAATTATGGTTTATTTATCTTTTATTTATGAAAAGGAATTGAAATGTTGGAGAAGACACATTGATTTGGTCGTGATAGCACTCAGAATGATGTACGTGTTGAAGGAGATTGATTATGAATGTATTACTGAAGATTTCGTCCGGAAACACCACAAGAATGGAGTTCTTCAAGTAAAGATTATGCAACAAGGATTAAATAGGTATAATTCTTGAATATTGATGTATTTCGTCGATATATTCTACATTATATCATATACGTTGTTTTCTTGTTTTATTACAATAATCTAGTATATCCCATTTTAAAGTTTCATACAGGCTCTCGGTTTTTGCCAGTACGGCCCGGCCTGTTACTCAAAACATAGCATGTGACTTCTGCTCGTCGTGGCGCTGCAGCCCCAGCCCACCCCACGCGGACGCGAGCTGCCTAGTGCCTACTACGTTTTTTCAGAGCTAGGCCTAACGTGCTACTCCCGGCCACGCCGCCGCCGCCGCCGACCGTGTCTCAAGTTTCAACACCGGACGGTCCGGCCGGTGACGGAGACGGAGACGGCAACTGGTGGCGGTGGCGCTGGCCCCTACAGGCGGCGCGCGTACGCCACCAGTGCGTACGTTGCCAAGTTGTGGCTTCATTTGGCCGGCCGGCCGGCAGTCCGGCACCTCGCCCGCACGAAAAGTTTATTTCATTTGGAGCGAATGTCGGCCAGTTAATTTGGTACAAGAACAGGGACATCAGGAGGGGGAGCACGACTTTATTAATTTTCCTTCGATCTTCTTAATTCACTAGTGTGTATATCTGGTCTCCCTCTAGTTTAGTTATTATAAGCTGGTTTGGGACTGGTTTCGAGTTTAATTTGAACATCCCCATGTTTCATAATTTTATGTATTTTACGAAAAGAGAAAAAGAGAGAGTCACCGTCACAATTATGTTTGTGTGGATGCAAGGCGCGGTGACGCGCATGCGTGCGCCTACAGTGAATTACAGAGGAAATTACTTCACAGCGGGACAAGTTAGCTAACATAGATTACGGTAGATAAAGAATGGAGTAATAGTAATCTACCTTGGCATGGCATATGTATATGAGGCCATGAGGGTCAACTCACCTAAGTATTTCTTGTCAAGGATGCATGCATGGGAAGAAGAACGCCCTATCAGACTAATTAAATTAAAGCGGTACTGTTAGTTTGGTCAACACTCTAGCTCATTTCTCGATACCACGCTTCCAAAAGATTATGATGATCAAATGCCTCTTTCAAAAAAATGAATATTTTGATAAATTACTACTCTCTCGAAAAAAAATACTGATCAATTACGTACTAATTGATTACGAGTACGTTTTTAAGTTCAGTTCACAAAACATGGGGAATTTAGTGTGCGGTCCACAACGTTCCGTGCGGTCACCGTCTACCTCCGCCCGCCTCCCCCGCCCTTCCGAACCTCTCCGGCCGTCGCCCCCACCGCCGGCCCTCCCCATCGGCTGTCCTCCGCCACCCGGTTGGCGGCGCCTCTCCTCCGCCCGCCGTCCGCAACCGCCGCCGGGCCTCCAGCCACCCCCGACCCTCTCCCTCTACTGCCGGAGCTCCTCCCCCAACCCCGGCAACCCCAACCCCGGACCCTAACCCGAGCCCCTCTCTTCTTCCTCCTCTCCTCTCCTCTCTTTTCTAGTCCCGTCGACCACACAAGACCGCACCATGCGGTCGACCTCAAAAGCAACATTGCGACAAAACAGCTTGCATATTATCTGCCTATATCCAGAAAAATGGAATGTGTTGAACATCGTCTGAACGCTTGAAAATAATATACTCACAAGGAAGGTTCATGCAATTGCAGAGTATTAATAGTTCTCACAACATGACGTCCGTCCGTTCCTGCCTGCATGCTGCATGCAGAAAGGTGAAAAATATGACTTGTGCAAGTCAAATCAGCCAGCTCACACCCGGCCAGAGCTCTTCACACAAGACAAAACTAGGCCAGGGCTCTACGATGCGTAGCGCACTGTAATTAACGTGCATGCATGCCGTGTACGGTACGCAGTACGCGTGCCACTATTTCCACTTTCAACTCGCGCCGACGACCCCCTCAATTCCGGCGAACGAATGTACGCTTGCGCTGTCACTTTGCCGCCTTGTACGCCAACTTCCCCATCAAGCCACTTCACTCCCAATCCATCGACCCCAGCGAGCTCGAGCCCCGGCCTGCAAATTAAAGTCACACGCCTCCTCGACTCGACCTCCCCGGCCTGCTCGTATAAGACTCCGCCCTCGATCGTCTCCAAGGTCAGAGCACACACAAACCATTTCATTCTCTCAAAGAAGAGCCATCACCATCATCATCATCATCTAGCTTCGTTTGCGCCGGATCCACGTACCAATCTCGTCGCAACAATGGCGGTCCGCGGCGGCGCTGTTGCCGCCCTGCTGCTGGTGGCGCTGGCGCTGTCGTGCGTCACGTCCTCGGCGCTTGATTTGAAGAACCGGAAGGCCAAGCAGCCACCCCAGACGTCGAAGCCGGGGAACCCCAAGAAGCTGCCGCCCGGCGCCAAGTACACCACCGTCGTCGCCAACCGGTACCACAAGCGCGACTACGAGATCACCTGCACCACCGACTACGGCGCCGCCTGCTACATCAAGTGCCCTGCCCGATGCCCCAACAAGTGCCTCGCCTACTGCGCCTACTGCCTCACCTTCTGCCGTCAGTATCTCAATCCCTACTAGCTTATATATACTTGTATATATGTATATATACATATATAACAAATATTTCCGGACATGGATGCATCATGCATATGCAGTGTGTGACCTGATGCCGGGCACCTCCTGCGGCGACCCGCGCTTCACCGGCGCCGACGGCAACACCTTCTACTTCCACGGCAAGAAGGACGAGAGCTTCTGCCTCGTCTCCGACGACCAGCTCCACATCAACGCGCGCTTCATGGGCAACCACAACGCCGACTCCGGCCGCGACTTCACCTGGGTGCAGGCGCTCGGCGTCTCCTTCGGAGCCGGCGGCCGCCACCGCCTCTTCATCGGCGCCCGCCGCGCCGCCGAGTGGGACGAGGACGAGGACCACGTCGTCGTGGCGCTCGACGGCGAGCCCGTCGACGTCGAGCCGGCCAAGAACGCGCGCTGGGCCTCCAAGGCCGTGCCCGGGCTCACCGTCACCCGCACCGACGCCGTCAACGCCGTCGCCGTCGAGCTCGCCGGCGTGTTCGCCATCTCCGCCAACGCCGTGCCCATCACCGACGAGGAGTCGCGCGCCCACAGCTACGGCAAGACGGAGAGGGACTCGCTCGTGCACCTCGACGTCGGGTACACGTTCCACGGCCTCACCGGCGCCGTCGACGGCGTGCTCGGCCAGACCTACCGCCCGGACTACGTCAGCAAGGTCGACATCACCGCCAAGATGCCCGTCATGGGCGGCGCCGACATGTATCGCACGTCGGGGCTCTTCGCCACCGACTGCGCCGTCTCACGGTTCCACCGCGCCGGCGCCACTGCCGACGGCTTCACCTCCTTCGCGTCGTAAATGGCGCGGCACGGCACCCCGGCCTGGCCTGGTTGGTATCCGTGACATGAAATAAGCCAATGTCCTCCAACGTACGTCTTGTGTACGCTGATGATGAGTCATATAAACGTAAGAAAAATATTCCGTCTATTGATTTGTTTTGTGATGATGAAAACTTGATATATATGCAAATGCGACTATTGTTCCATCGATTTGTAATCTGGCTGACGAATAAATTATCTAGCTAATATGCATTTAGTTTTTTCTAAAAAAGAATGCCACTCTCTCCGTTTAAAGTTATCACTTTAATTTTAGGACTCGACTGTATGGAAAGTCCACTCCATTTAGGTACTGTTTGGTTGGGTTGTTTCAGTCCGTCGTCACCTGTTTACGGGGCAATCTGATACTGTTAGTTTTCGTTTGTCTCAGGGCACCTATAATCGGGGTACGGTGTGATCTGTTATCGGCCTGTATAAATCGGATACCGCCCTTCTCCCACTGTTTAATCGATTTCTTTACAGCGTACGTCGTATAGATCCCTCCTGACTTGGCTCGTCACCTCCTTGGCACACAACAATCTATCTCTCAGACGAAATCTGCGTTGCCTGGGAACCAGCAGCTTGATCCCTGCTAACGAAGATCCGCAGTTGTTTCCTCTCCCTCCCGGTCTCCCTCTCATTCGAAATCTCCTCCTCGTCAATCCAAGGCCATGCTTCTCTTCCAGATCCAGCAAGTACTCTGGTGGCTTGTCATGGCGGTGGAGACCATAGCAGAGAGCTCGACGGATCCGGCGTCAGCGGGTAAGATGGGCCAGGAAGAGAGAGCATCAGCACAGGGAAAAAAATCTATCGCAGCAGCAGCAGCCCAGGGAGAAAACAGGGAAGAAGACGCAGTGGGGAAGAGCAGCCCGGAGAGAGGAGAATGACGACGCTGTTGTTTTCTCTTTCCGTTACCTGATATTATGAACCAAACAATCGGAGGCTTTGGTTACATTTTTTTTTATATCACAACGGTATCCGTTCCATTAACATTTACGTTACAGTATTCCTAACCAAACACCGCGTTAAGTGGAGTGCCCTCTGTAGTTTCCTTTTTTAGACAATATAAGAGCATCTTCAGGAGACTAGCAATAATTCTAGCTAAATTTGAAGATTAGAAGGCTAGCTAAAAAATAAAAAAGCTAGCCAAAAGAAGAGGTAAACCAACAGCCCATCTAAAACTCGACTCTATATATATTCAATATTATTGGGCCCCACGTGTCATACATATCAACTTCCTTCTCCCCCTTGCCCCCTCTCGTCTCCAACACCGCCGACCGCTGAAGAAACATCGCCGCCCGCCCCTGCCTCGTGCGGCTCCGCCGCCGGCGAGGAGCTGCGGCCACGCGCTGTGGCCCGTGGGCAGGTAGCACGGCAGCAGAGGAGGAGAGAGCCAGCACGCGCGGTGGCCATGGCGTCAAGCAGCGGCGGCGAGAGAGGGCGCCGGTGAAAGCTCTTGACGAACATGGAGAAGGTGCGGCTACTGACGAAGGCGGAGCGGGCGGGGCTGCTGTCACCGGCGGAGAGACTGGAGCTGCTGTCCAAGACGGAGGGATCTGGGGATCTATCGGCGGCGACGGACCAGCGTCGCCGAGCTCCCTCCACCGCGAAGCTTCCCCCACCGCTCCAACGCCGGGGAGGGGTCAGCACCACCTGTCGAACGAGGCTCGCGGGGGAGGGGTCAGCGCTGGCGGCGGCGGTGGGGCAGCACCAGGTGGCGGAGCAGCCGGTAAAGCGCCGACGGCAGCGGTGTGGGAGCACTCGGTGGCGGAGCAGCCGGTCAGCGCCAGCGGCGGCGGGGGAGCACCAGGTGGTGGCCTCGACGCCGGTCTACTCGTCGCCTCTCCTCCAAGACCGACGCGACAGTCTCGGAGGCGCGGCCGGTGACCACAAGCACGTCCCGGCGGGCAAAAATTTGCGCTCCTGCAGGCGAGTCAGGCCGTGGGGGAGAGAGAGACGGAGGAGGCGCGCCAAGGGGAGAGGGAAGAGGGATGGCGAGTGGCTGTGGCTCGGCGTCTTTGCCGAGCGGGGAGGGGCGGATGCCGAGCAAGATGGCGAGCGAACGGGGATAGCGAGACTATTGGATTGAGGTTTTTCCTCCTCCTCTCTTTTTTACCAAGTAAAATAGATATAGAGAGCCTGTTGGAGTTGCTCTAACCAGTCGTACGGAAGTAGAAAAGGCACGCGGTTTCTCAGGCGCTCTTTTCGATGCATGTGCACGTCCATGCGGAGCACCACGCCAACCAAAATACGCGTGGGTCGAGTCCAATTTGGGGAGCGGGAAGGCCCTGGACAAAAAGTTTTTTTAAAAAACACGGCCCACGAAAAGTAACAGTGGCTGCTCTTAGCTCCACCATTGTCCTTCATGTTACACCAGTTGTGATGGATGGATCCATACACCTTTTTCTATTGAATAGTAGGTGTTGAAAATAAACAATTATGTATAGGGAGAGTTACCATATAATCACCTATTTGTTGTAAAGAGGCTATCTCAAAGCTCTAGACAAGGCACAAATGAGTTGAAAAACGAGGTTGTTTCCCATACGAAAATGCAGCACAGAAACCTGGTCAGGATCGTGGGCATCTGTTTGGAGGAGGACGAGACGTTGACCGTATATGAATATCGATCTTGCATGCAGGTGCTCTGATCGATCTCATCATCATTAGATAGCTGTTGCGCGTGCCGTAGCTGATGCTATGAGGCTCTACTATCTCCTAGCTGCCGTCACTCGTGCCCTTGCTGTTTCCCCGCCGCTCACCACCGACAACGTCCTTGCCTTCTTCTGCGGCAACAACACCTACGACTCGAACAATAGCTTCCACTACAATCTCGAGCTCCTTGTAGCAAGCATGCCGACGAAAGCCTCATCGTCGGTGGCGCTCTTCGCCACCGCTGCGATAGGAGAGGTCCCGTACGCCGTCTACGGGCTCCGCCACTGTCGCGGGGACATAAACTCGTCTGCTTGCCAATCCTGCGCCACGACCGCTTTTGGCGATGTGCAATAGCTATGCATTAGGATTGGCCCCTAGGGGGGCTGATCCTACTCATACTTCATCTTCCTCTTTCTCTCCCTCTCATTTCTCTTCATCTTTCTCTCTATTTTCTACTTCCTCTCCTTCTTACATATCAAAAAAATTATACAGGTGGCTTAGGGGGGGCTCCATGGGTTATAGATGGGTAGGGGGGCAAGAGCCCCCCTAGCCACCCTTAGCTCTATCATTGTCCTACATGTTGCACCAATTGTGATGGATGGATCCATACACCTTTTTCCATTGTATATAGTAGGTGTTGAAAATAAACAATTATGTACAGGGAGAGTTACCCGATAATCACCTATTTGATGTAAAGAGGCTATCCCAAAACTCTGGACAGGGCACAAATGAGTTGAAAAACGAGGTTGTTTCCCATACGAAAATGCAGCACAGGAACCTGGTCAGGATCGTGGGCTTCAGTTTGGAGGAGGACGAGACATTGACCATGTATGAATATCGATCTCGCATGCAGGCGCTCTGATCGATATCATCATCATTAGATAGTTGATGCGCGTGCCGTAGCTGATGCTATGAGGCTCTACTATCTCCTAGCTGCCGTCACTCGTGCCCTTGCTGTTTCCCCGCCGCTCGCCACCGACAACGTCCTTGCCTTCTTCTGCGGCGACAACACCTACGACTCGAACAACAGCTTCCACTACAATCTCGAGCTCCTTGTAGCAAGCATGCCGACGAAAGCCTCATCGTCGGTGGCGCTCTTCGCCACCGCTGCGATAGGAGAGGTCCCGTACGCCGTCTACGGGCTCCGCCACTGTCGCGGGAACATAAACTCGTCCGCTTGCCAATCCTGTGTCATGACCGCTTTTGGCGACGCGCAATAGCTATGCATCAGGATTGGCCCCTAGGGGGCTGATCCTCCTCACACTTCTTCTTCCTCCTTCTCTCCCTCTCATTTCTCTTCATCTTTCTCTCTATTTTCTACTTCCTCTCCTTCTTACGTATCAAAAAAAATTATAGAGGGGGCTTAGGGGGGCTCCATGGGTTATAGATGGGTAGGGGGGCAAGAGCCCCCATAGCCACCCTTAGCTCCGTCATTGTCCTTCATGTTACACCAGTTGTGATGGATGGATCCATACACCTTTTTCCATTGTATATAGTAGGTGTTGAAAATAAACAATTATGTACAGGGAGAGTTACCCGATAATCACCTATTTGATGTAAAGAGGCTATCCCAAAACTCTGGACAGGGCACAAATGAGTTGAAAAACGACGTTGTTTCCCATACGAAAATGCAGCACAGGAACCTGGTCAGGATCGTGGGCTTCTGTTTGGAGGAGGATGAGACATTGACCGTGTATGAATATCGATCTCGCATGTAGGCGCTCTGATCGATCTCATCATCATTAGATAGCTACTGCGCGTGTCGTAGCTGATGCTATGAGGCTCTACTATCTCCTAGCTGCCGTCACTCGTGCCCTTGCTGTTTCCCCGCCGCTCGCCACCGACAACGTCCTTGCCTTCTTCTGCGGCGACAACACCTACGACTCGAACAACAGCTTCCACTACAATCTCGAGCTCCTTGTAGCAAGCATGCCGACGAAAGCCTCATCGTCGGTGGCGCTCTTAGCCACCGCTGCGATAGGAGAGGTCCCGTACGCCGTCTACGGGCTCCGCCACTATCGCGGGGACATAAACTCGTCCGCTTGCCCCAATCCTGCGCCACGACCGCTTCGCAATAGCTATGCATCAGGATTGGCCCCTAGGGGGGCTGATCCTTCCTCCTTCTCCCCCTCTCATTTCTCTTCATCTTTCTCTCTATTTTCTAATTTCTCTCCTTCTTACATATCAAAAAATTATAGAGGGGCTTCGGGGGGGGGGGGGGGGGGGGCGCTCCATGGGTTATAGATGGGTAGGGGGGCAAGAGCCCCCCTAGCCACCCTTAGCTCCGCCATTGTCCTTCATGTTACACCAGTTGTGATGGATGGATCCATACACCTTTTTTCATTGTATACAGGGAGAGTTACCTGATAATCACCTATTTGCTGTAAAGAGACTATCCCAAAGCTCTGGACATGGCACAAATGAGTTGAAAAATGAGGTTGTTTCCCATACGAAAATGCAGCACAGGAACCTGGTCAGGATCGTGGGCTTCAGTATGGAGGAGGACGAGACATTGACCGTGTATGAATATCGATCTCGCATGCAGGCGCTCTGATCGATCTCATCATCATTAGATAGCTAATGCGCGTGCCGTAGCTGATGCTATGAGGCTCTACTATCTCCTAGCTGCCGTCACTCGTGCCCTTGCTGTTTCCCCGCCGCTCGCCACCGAAAACGTCCTTGCCTTCTTCTGCGGCGACAACACCTACGACTCGAACAACAGCTTCCACTACAATCTCGAGCTCCTTGTAGCAAGCATGCCGACGAAAGCCTCATCGTCGGTGGCGGTCTTCGCCACCGCTGCGATAGGAGAGGTCCCGTACGCCGTCTACGGGCTCCGCCACTGTCGCGGGAACATAAACTCGTCGGCTTGCCAATCCTGCGTCATGACCGCTTTTGGCGACGCGCAATAGCTATGCATCAGGATTAGCCCCTAGGGGGGCTGATCCTCCTCATACTTCTTCCTCCTTCTCTCCCTCTCATTTCTCTTCATATTCCTCTCTATTTTCTACTTCCTCTCCTTCTTACGTATCAAAAAAAAATTATAGAGGGGGCTTAGGGGGTGCTCCATGGGGTAGGGGGGCAAGGGCTGTGACGAACCGGATTCTCACCGACGAGAACCCGACTCCCTGTACCCTTGAGATAGTCCCAGGAATAGCAGCTATCTCGTACAGAACTCATCTCAGTCGAATATCTCATCCATACAACGACAAAAGGTTCATTACATGACTCATATAAAGACAAAGCGTCTGGTACAAGCCCTCTGGGCTAAATCGACAATAAGAAACAACTGCGCAGCGGTAGCTAGAACAACAGGGACCACTCCTCCACAGGCATCCTTGAGCGTAGCGCACACCCTTCAGTCGTACCACCCGTCCTGGTTGAACTCATGGTCGGGGTCTTCACCTGAGAACCCAAAGTCTGTCCCCAAGGAAATGGGACAGGTCCACGTCACCAACCATAATATGATGCAAGCTTTAAAGGTGGCCTATTCTAAGGATATAGAAATAAACAAGGTTTAAGCCAGGGTTTCTTATGCAAGCAGTAGCAATAACCCAATTTCATCTCAACACCAACTCCTGCTCACACACACATCCATCCGCTCCCCAATACCAACCATCAGCCTCACATTTCCCATCGGGCTCGTCCTGCCACGGCAGGTTCCCGCAAATCATTATTCACCAACACCTTTCACTCACTAGTCGACTCGGTGAGCTCCCTCCCCACCTTGTCTCAACAGCCTCAGCTGGATCAATCTCTCATAACCCGAATCAAGGATGAGGTAAGAAAGCAGATTCCCATGCTAGCCGGGGCTTCTCAGAAATGGGTCGTCCGTAACCGTGGACACGGCTATACGTATAGTTTACACTCTGCAGAGGTGGCACTCCAGGAATCCATCCGGGCTGCAAGGCTAGTCCGCAACCAACCTGAGACACAGCCCACAACAAAGACCCTAAACAGTAACGGCGCCAATCCTGTCTCCCTGGGCTTGGGAAACATCCGATCTAACATCTGCCCCAGGGTCGTGAAACCTTCCCACCGAGGCCAGTCGGGGGCCGTGGTAAATCATGGAGATTACGCCGCAACGAATCCCCCCTACACATATCAAACTCGATTCTCCTACAGTCTCGGCGCCGCACTAGAGTAGGCTTGCTGGAACCCTCCCCATACTGGGTAGATGGTGAGCACGGTAATTCCCAAGTCCAAAGTGGGGGCACGACTCGGTCCTTAATTGTTCGGTAAAGCGAGTATCTGCAACACAAGCGATCCGCCGCAACGGTCCGCAATCGGCACCCATAACAGGTATTGGCGCCCAAACTCCTCAGGTACTCACCGAGTACCAATCCCCAAGTAACCAGTAACCATGTACCCGCAACAGGTACCCCATAGGGACTGCCCGAGTGCAGCCCCTCAGCACCTCGATCAACGATCGAGTTGTTATTACTCGCTTACACCGCCTAGCTGCACTACTCCTCCCAAACCACCCACAACTCACGCCAAGAGGATCAATCACAACCATCCCAACACATGCATAGCATAGCATATTTATAAAGTGAGTAGTAGGTAGCAAGGTAACAGGATAATAACAAAGGCAGTGCAAGTTTATCATGCGAGTAAAGTAAAGCGCTAGCATACTAGTTTGCATGTCTAATAGGTATTTCAGAGATGGTTGGGCGTGAACCTGGGCAAAGGTCTTCGTCCTCGTCAAAGCAGTTGTTGTAGTAGTCCGGCTCCTCCTGACTCTCCGGAGCTCCTAGGGTTGCGCGAAAAATAAAATAAGACGTGGCTACTAGCAAAGAAACACTAAGACAGCGACGAAAGAAGACTCAAATAACACCAAACTCTACACTAACGCGTAGGTCATGATTTTAGAAAAATATAGAAACTGGTTTCATATTTTTCTGAGCTACGGTTGATTTATTATTAATTTTCAAAGTTTAAATCATTTTCTGAAAATATTAAATAATTTCCGAAAAAGAAAACAGACAAATAATTAGCCTGCTGACGTCAGCATGACGCCATGCTGACGTCAGCAGTGGGGTCCGCCTAGGATGACGTCAGCAGTGGGCCCTGCTGACGTCAGCGTTGACTGGTCAACGGTCAACGGTCAACGGGGTCAACGGTCAGCGGGTCAACTCTGGTCAGTGGGCCCCATGTGTCAGTGACTCACAGAGTATGACAGGTGGGCCCCATGCGTCAGCGCTGTTAACAGAAAAAGAAAAAGAATAAACGATGGCTGGGCTGGAACTGGGCCGAAAGCGACTGGGCCGGAAGAGTTCAAGGGGGTTAAACAGACTTAAACACGGACAATCGGCCCACGAAGGGGTGGCTGCTGGATTCGCTCTGGTGGACCAAGTCCACCGTGAACCGTGAGATGGGTCCACGTGAGCCGGGTGCACGGGATCGATCTGTGGTCGGTTGGGATCTTCTGTGCATGGCTGTGTGGCAACTTGGTGTGGTCCTGCATGCGGCATGGCCACAGCGCGACGCGGTGCGCGCGCGACGCGCTCTGGAACGCGCCCGGCGGCGAAGCTCGACGGCGGTTATTGCCGGAAACAGCTCGGCTTGGGTCTAGAACGGCCGGAACGGCTTGGCTTGGGTTAGGCGATCACGGTCGGGGTGAAAAAGGCTCGGATTGGGTTCGGATCAGGCCCTCCCGACGCGTTTAGCGGCGGCTCGGCCATGAACGCCGGCGAGCACGACGGCGGCTCGGGTTACGCACGCAACGGTGCACGATCTGGGTTTGACTGCGCGCTCGTGGCCTCCAGCGACTGCTGGGGCACGGCTAGGTGCACACGCGCGGGCACGTGGTCGTCCACGGCCGCGCGTGGCCTCGGCATTCGCGCGCGGGGCGAGCAGAGCTCGGCCACGGCGGCCTCGGCTGCGGGGGTCAAGCGACGGCGGGTTGCAAAGGGTTTAGCGGCTCGGGAACCTGCACAAGAAGTTGCACAGCTCGAAGGCTGGCTCACAGAGGGCTAGGCTAGGCACGACGACGGCGGCGGAATTTGGCCGGAGACAGAGAAGAAGGGGGCGAATCGCGGTTAGCTCACCTAGGGCTAGTAGTCGATCGCTGCAGCTCGGGGTAGGCTTGACGCAGTCCGGCGGTGCTCGTGCGCTTCCTCTCGTCCCTGGTCCGGCTCCTCGTCGGCGAGTCCACGGACGGCGGCGCTCCGGTGCTCGGTTTCGACGCGGGGAAGGCGACTGGCTTCTCCTCTTCTTGCTCCGACTGCTCCACACCCTTCCCCACCCCTCTCCCTCTCCTCTCTGCTCACGAACTGGATCTGGAAGGAACCCCAAAGGGGCGGCGCGGCTTGGGGAAGAAGAAGGCCGGCGGTGGTTTAAATAGGCGAAGGCGCTAGGGTTTGGCGGGCACGGACGGCGAGATTGGGGCGACCAAGAGCTCGCGGACACGCGGCGCGATCGCGACGGGCCGCACAGGAGGTCGGGTGGTTGGGTCACGGGCGCTCGGCCGCGGGAGAGAGGGAGCGGCGTCGCGAGGAAGGAGATGACGCGGGGGAGAAGAAAGCTGACAGGTGGGGTCCGGCGGTCAGTGAGAGAAAGGGGGGGACGCGGCGGGGACGCGGCGGGGAAAAGGAATGGGCCGCTGCTGGGCCGAAAGGCCGAGTGGGCCACTTGGTCGGTTGGCTCGGGAAGAAAGTTTAAGGGTGAAAGATGGACTTGGTTTCGAGAATTCGGCCCACGAACAGTTAGAAATGGTTGACAATTAGTTTGGCCAATTAGAGTTTGAATTCAAATCTAGAATTTGAATTCAAACCAACCAAAAATCCAAATAAATCCAAATAAATCCAAATCACACTATTTCATCCTTAGCACTTCAAATTGATTTTAAATTTGAATTTAAATTGCCTAAGAATTTAGGGAGCAAATAGAAGACACTCTTATATGTTTGTTTGCATGCACTCAATTCCACCAAAAATTTTTAAATTCGAATTTTTGCACTCAACAAGCCCTATAGGAATTTCAGGGTTGTTACAAGGGCCCCCCTAGCCACCCTTAGCTCCGTCATTGTCCTTCATGTTACACCAGTTGTGATGGATGGATCCATACACCTTTTTGCATTGTATATAGTAGGTGTTGAAAATAAACAATTATGTACGGGGAGAGTTACCCGATAATCACCTATTTGATGTAAAGAGGCTATCCCAAAGCTCTGGACAGGGCACAAATGAGTTGAAAAACGAGGTTGTTTCCCGTACGAAAATGCAGCACAGAAACCTGGTCAGGATCGTGGGCTTCTGTTTGGAGGAGGATGAGACATTGACCGTGTATGAATATCGATCTTGCATGCAGGCGCTCTGATCGATCTCATCATCATTAGATAGCTGCTGCGCGTGCCGTAGCTGATGCTACGAGGCTCTACTATCTCCTAGCTGCCGTCACTCGTGCCCTTGCTGTTTCCCCGCCGCTCGCCACCGACAACGTCCTTGCCTTCTTCTGCGGCAACAACACCTACGACTCGAACAATAGCTTCCACTACAATCTCGAGCTCCCTGTAGCAAGCCTGCCGACGAAAGCCTCATCGTCAGACGGCTTGAGGGTGCAGCAGTCGATCCCCATCATGTTGATCTTTAGGCTGGCTCAATGCACGCCCAATCAGACGTCAGACGGAATGCTTGGCTGACGTAATTGACTGGGAAACAAGAGCGACCCCTCATGCACTGCACTAGGGCGTGCAGTTGTTCGGTGAACCGACTAACTTGCGGCTTCGTTTACAATCTGTCTCCCTTCTTCTCCCGCAGAACGCTGGTCTAGCTGCCGACGACTTCCTCCCACCAGCCGGCTTCCTCCGATCGTCCTAGTAAGATATATATTCCGATGCTTGGCACGCGATCAGTATGTTAGTTACTGCATGTGTTTCGACCGAAATAAGATGGTTATGCATTCATTGATATACTATTCATTTGTAGAAATTAGTAACACTACTACTCACGCGCTGTAACTTACGCTGTCGGTGATCTTTGGTTCTGCTGCGCTGCTTGCACTGACTAGTCACCTACTATTGTCTCTGTGGGAGGAGGAAAATGACACGGGGAGTACCTACCTCAACGTATGAAGAATAATACGTTTTCTTTTCCAGTAACCGTTGTCGTTGCATTTTATTTTTTTTATTTAGTGAGCTAATTAGTTTTAAAACTTGATTCGAATATGAGTTGAGATAAATTTTGTTTGATACTAGTAGAAATAGAGAAAAAAACTTTAATCTTTTTCTCTCTCTCATCCTTCCACCTTTTACTGTAACAAAGCCCGACGGGCCTAAATCTAACTTTGACCTGCAAATGTGAGGCCGGCCTGTGTCAACCAATAGCAGGAACTCAATCAGCGTAGCACCTCGAGCTGGCCCAAACACCGCCCTTCCCCCGCATTATATGGCAGTCGGCCAAACTCCCCACCATTGAGCCAGCCCATAAAAGGCCGTATTTGTCGTGGGCTTGTGGACGCAGTAGGCTGGCTGGTCCAGGCGCACTGCATGCGCCCCATCTCTCTCTCTCTCTCTTTCCTTTTCGATAGCAGCAAGCCCAGCAGCTTTGACTTCCATCCAAACAAAATTGCCACCATAAGTTAGGGTCCCCGAGGGCACCCCAATTTTACACCCAGTGCTAATTTTCCAGCACCGGATCTTAAGTGTGCTGAGGCGCATATGAGGAGGGGATGATGGTTTCTCTAGTAGTGGCTAACAAGAAACCATCAAATCTGATGTAGAAAAATCAGTTAGTTACTCCAACAATCCTCAAGCTAAGTACATCCTAGCTAGTAACCAAGGATTCCAACCTACATAAATATATAAAATCAAGTTGATATCGTCTATTTTGCTTTTCTGTTGTTGCTGATGACAACGACGTACAATACTGATGTCATCTTTATGATACATCTTGCGATGTATTTTTGCTATCATTGAGGTATACTTTACAACATGCTCTTGTTCTAGTTTATAATTTTGCCAAAAACACAACTAAACCTTGTTTGTAAACAACGTGCAAAATAGAAATTTGGCGGTCAATAAAATCGTTATCAGAGGTTTTCACTTGTTTCATACAAAAACCAAAGACAAATTGGATGCCTTAGAAGTTGCCTCCCACTGGTATGCACTTGAGCTGGTCATCCATCTTCTTAGAACTTTCGTCTTCCACACATTGAAAGGGACATTTTTCAGACGTATACCACGTTGTTATCAGCCAAGTTCATGCATAGCCCCACAAGCCATCACATAGCAGAAAAAGACACGCAAGAAATTTCAACGAAACACATGTTTCCACCAAATGTTTATTATCAACACATGTTTTCACCAAATGTTTATCAACAGAAGGTACAACGAATGAAAAAAAAGTACAAAATTGGGTATACATCAAGCAAAATTTCAACGAGTGTTTTTTCTACAGAGAAGTAACCACCTATCTGCAAATAATCACCGAAATACATTTTTATAAATCTGTCTCTTAAAAATATATTTCAGAGTCGACTTTTTCCAAAACGGACATTGACTACAGGAGCAGGGTGGGCCAGTGGTGGCAATCTCCCAGCCCCACAGCTTTTTAAGGCGGGCCGCAACCCATCTCCAGCTTCCGCAGCCCACCACGCCGCATCGCCCAGACCACACGAATCCGAACCGGGGAGCCCAACTGCCCGAGATGGCGGCGGCGCCGCCCCCCTCCGTCCCCGCCTGCGGCGACCTCCCCGCCGCCGTCTCCGCCTTCGCCGACGCCTTCGTCGACTTCTCCGTCTCCGGCATCTTCTTCCCCACCTCCTCATCCTCCACCGCCCCAGCCCCCTCCTCACCTCCTCCACCCCCCACGCCCCCAACCACCTTCCTCCCGTCCCCATCCCGCCTCGTCGCCATCGGCGACCTCCACGGCGACCTCCCCAAGTCCCTCTCCGCGCTCCGCCTCGCCGGCCTCGTGCCCCCGTCGAGTGGCGCCGACTCCCCCTCCGCCTCGGCCTCATGGGCCGCGGGGCCCACCCTCGCCGTCCAGCTCGGCGACATCCTCGACCGCGGCGGCGACGAGCTCCGCCTCCTCTACCTCCTCCGCCGCCTCGCCCTCTCCGCCGAGGCCCGCGGCGGCGCGCTCCTCCCCATCCTCGGGAACCACGAGGTCATGAACGTCTCCGGCGACTTCCGCTTCGCCACGCCGCAGGGCCTCCAGGAGTTCTCCGCCTGGGCCGGCTGGTACCGCGCCGGGCTCGCCATCAAGCGCCGCTGCGGCGAGCACCTCGACCCGCAGCCCAGGAACCCATTCCTCGGCGTGCCCAAGTCCTTCCCCGGCGTCAAGCCGGAGTTCTGGGACGGAATGCGCTCCCGCCTCGCCGCGCTCCGGCCCGACGGGCCCATCGCGCGCCGGTTCCTCGCCGACCTCCCCACAGTTCTTGTGGTGGGCGACTCGGTGTTCGTCCATGGAGGTCTCCTCGAGGCCAACATCGAGTACGGCCTCGAGCGGATCAATGCCGAGGTCAGTGAGTGGATCCGCGGCGAGGGTGGCGACAATGGCAGGGCGCCGGAGTATGTGCGCGGCAGGGATGCTGTGGTCTGGCTCAGGAGGTTCTCCGACGGCTTCGATTGCGATTGCCAGAGGCTGGAGGGGGTGCTTGGGATGATCCCGGGGGCGAAGAGGATGGTGATGGGGCACACGATTCAGACGGTGGGGATCAATGCCGTGTGCGGCGCACAGGCGGTGAGGGTTGATGTGGGGCTGTCAAGGGGGTGCGGGAATGGGCTGCCGGAGGTGCTTGAGATCAATGGTCAGGGTGCAGAGGTCAGGGTGATAACAACACCGCCTTCAGAGGCCTGGATGTACCGCAAGCAAGAGGCTGAGAAGGCTGCCGTGGCGGTGAAGGAGAAGAGAGGGGAGGTGAAGGATGGACTTGCATTGCTGGTAAGAGAGAGCCATGGGTTGAAAGAGGTAGAAGCTAAGGCATAATTTAGGGGTAACTTGAGGGTAGGGATTGTTTTGGTAACTCTCAATTGGGATTGCCATGTTGAATTTGGGGGTACATGAGACCAGGTGTTGGAGGGATTGGTTGTAGGAATTGCATGTGGATTCAATAATGGTATCCATGAAAGAAAGGAAAATCTGCCATGATTGTTGTTAATTATCATGATAAGCTAGTTGATTGCTGATATATACCAATAATTATTGGCCAATTTGTGAAGCTTGGATATTTTTCTTCCAGTTATGTGTTTCCCCAATGTTTCTTTGCTGTTGGTGCTGACAATCATGAACAGTTTTGCTTGTGTCTGGTACAAAGAATTAGAGATTGGTGCCACCATGACTGTCTCTGGCTCTCTGCAACACACTTTTGTGGCAGCTGTTTGGCATGTCGCCAAACCCTGCAGAAAATACCATGAACTTCATTGTGTAGCTAAGCTCCCAGTCCACGCTGTTCTTTGTGAATCCTGTCTAATTGAATTCACTGATCTGAAATCTTGAGCTGAAACCATCATTTGATTCTTTGGAGCCCACGGATTTGGCATTAATGTTCAGAGCTGTTTTCATCTATACAAACACCATAGTCAATGATTGAGGTACAAGCAAAATAGCTAATCTTGCTGTCCATAGACAGCAGTGGTGCAAAAGTGAATACCTGCTGAAATGAAGGTGGCACAACATAAGTTAGGTAACCATGAGAAACAGCAAGGAAACAGTCCTCCCCTTGTGAACACTTCCCTTCCTGACAAGTCTATGAAGCGGCTGGCTTGCAGGGAATTTATCACCAGATATTATTGAGGGAGTTTTGAACTAGGGGTAATTGTCCATTTCTCCAGTCTCCATTTTTATTGTTCAGCATCACACAACAAATATTAATTTACATGTTGTGATTGAACCATGCACATTTCTATTATTGTTTTAGTGGAAATAATGCTGTATAACCTAGTCAGACATGATCATATATGAAACTCTGCAATTCACTTATAATATGTTTCCTGAATTTTGATTACTGTTCCAGTGCGTGTGCAACATGTGCTAGGTTGATAGGCTCTGAATATCCGAACAATCAGTGACAAGTTTCTTTGTGGTCTAGTCAGTAGCCACAAGGATGTGTCTGTTAGCTGAAAAGGAAATTGACAAGTGGATAGTGCTGCAGTGCACTGGAGCCGCAAGTAGACAAGGAAGGATATCTCAACTGTGATTTGCATTTGCATCCTGTAGCCTTTTTTTTCCACAAATTTTCTCCTCATTTGGCTGTTGAATGAGTCTTGAGTTCCTATACTCCTTGTCTTATCTCCATCCTGTCCTGTGTCAATATTTTCCATGTTTCGTCCAGCGATTTTCTCATGTGCTCAAACACACTGGTGGTGACACCTTCAGACTTCTCAAGGCAGTTCGTAATGATTGGGACACCTTAATAGGCTCGTTGTCTTGTACTCCTGACGTGATGTACATTTTTTTTTGTTTTTCCGGCAGGTCAGTGGAAATGTGATTGACATGGAGTGTTGTTGATGCATAGTCCAATCAGACTAAGTGCTCCTAACAGAAAAGGACGGTCACTGACGTTTATTGTCGGAATCAGTGGTTAATTTACTTCGCCTGACAGAAGGATTGAATCATTGTTATTTCGCTCTTATTTGGTATACTCCACTATGAGTCTAGTGTGCAGCATGGAGTTTGCTGAGTGGTAGAAGTTGGAAAAGAAATACTCTGTTGAAGCACCTCAAAGATACATTTCATCGATTTTTCACTTACTTTATCCTTCGTAAGAACTAAACGTTAATTACGTTGCAGAGTAGCCTTGTTTTTCTTTCTTGCACGCTGTTTTGCCTTTATGGGGCCAATATAGGTGCGTTTGAAGTCATGGGTGGGTAACTACCACATTATCAGCTTCCGCTGCCAGGGTCAGGTTTTCAGTTCCAGGCCTGAAATTGGTGTTGCTTTGGGACATCTCTAAATTTCTGGGTCTGAAGTCTGAACCACTCTGGCCCAGGCAGATTCCTTCCGAATGACTGAGCCATGAGGACACTGCTTGTATTTGAACCACCAATGATGTTGATCTGTGGGGTTGAAATTTAAATGCATGACTAACTTTCTTTACGCTCTTAATTTTTTTTGAAGTTTATCTATATACATTAAACAAATTGAGTAACCATCTCAGCATCCCGTCTATTATAGGAAAAAAATGGAATAGATAAAAACTTTTATAGATAAAGAGAACCATGAATTAGGCTTGTTGTTTTCTATATTTCATTGTGTGCTGCTTGGTACACTTTTAATACTGAATACACCATTTCAATTACTTTAAAATCTCCTTAATTGTTCCATGGGCCATGAGGGCCAATTAGCCTGCTCCAACCATAGAATTATTAAAAAAAAGAGTTGAATAGAAGGCAATAATTAATTTAAAAGAGACTCAAGGCCAATGGTTACCAAATAATTGCTCAATAGAAATATGCCTTCATTTTCCATGGAAATTCCATCCAAAATCTGTTTTTTAATTGCCTAGAGGGCATGGTACATTTAGGCATTTGGCATATTCAATTGCCAGGTTCCTCCTCCGTCGTGGTGGAACAACAATGGTAGAACGTTGTTTTCTACTACTACAAATGCTACGAATGCTTGCCTAGCGCCAGATTTGTAGCGTTTCTCCGGAGGCCTGCTTTACTCTATGATAGATTGTTTGCCGAGGATGTACCTTTGCAACTAGACGGGGAGTACCTGGGTCATGGCAAATGAGACTATTACCA
The DNA here is from genome assembly GCA_033239725.1 of Echinochloa phyllopogon. NCBI lineage: Eukaryota > Viridiplantae > Streptophyta > Magnoliopsida > Poales > Poaceae > Echinochloa > Echinochloa phyllopogon. The sequence goes on along the minus strand of BTCW01000008.1, from coordinate 9,548,121 downwards.
TGCTGATCTAGATATAGCTAGTGCTCCGTCAAATATACTCGAATGCAGGGAGGAAAATACAGAATCAACAAAACATGGTGGCAAACTATAGATCCATGCATAGCTGACCAGAAATCACAGGGTATGACTGAGTTCCCGGCACCTCTCAAACCCACCAGAAATTCTAGAGATGGAGGCAAACCAATAATGGAGCATAGCCTCTCTCTTTATCACTCCGTAACATGGTAGTCTCGAGTCACTACGCCACCCTTTAAATTCCGGCTTGGTTCACTTCGTTTATATAGAGTGATTACTCAGCAATCCAACCGTGGTGATATGCTGGTTCAGTGGTTCCTATAAATTCAGAACCACTTCTTCGTCCCAAGGTTAAATGCTCATATTCGAACCACTATAGATATTGATTCGTGGTGTATGGTCACAATTTAAATTAATGTCCTGCTCTCCCTTTTGTTCTTCATATTTAGGGAGTTGTGTAATGTAGCACGAGTACATGAAAAAAATTGAGTAGCAATATCAGCAGCCCATCAACAGAAAATTATGGAATGTTGTAATTTAGCCAAAAAGCCCAGAAAACAATGGATCTTGTTTGGTATGCTCCACCGAGTCTATGATTCTTAGCATTGTGGAATTTTTTGAACACAAATATAATGATTCAAGCATGTGCAAAATACAGGTTCTATTTCTTTTCCCAAATTAAATAAGAATTAAACTGGTCTTCTTTTTTAATTATTCATTTCCAGGTTCCAATCAAATGGTTTCTGGAGCCAGATTTAGCCACTTCTCTTGGCATCGCATACATGCAAACAAATTTTAATATATTAACCGTGAGAACAAACTCTGAGCACTTTTCTAGAACTTGGAATACCTTTTTTAAATAAAGGAAGTTTTATTGATTTTTATGATGATTACATTGTGCTGATACAAAATCATTGAAAACACTCCTTAACTCTACGTAACAAGGGCACACATAGCCTGTATCAAACAAAACCTAGTTTGTAGTGCCAATTGCTGATATGCTACTGCAGCTAAATCCTACAAAACTAGCTTCCGTAGGATGTCCCAAGTACAACGATGGCACCTGGAGATGTCACTTGGCTGTTGAATCAGTCCTGTCTTATCTCCAACCGTCTAGTGTCAATATTATCGATATGTTTCTTCCAGCGATTTTCTCATATGTGCTCAAATCATTGTGATGGAGACTACCTTGTTCAGACTTGTCAAGGCCGTTTGTAGTGATCTGAAATAATCTAGATTAATCCACTGGATCATTGTCGCGTGCTCCCGAAGTGATGTGCAATCTTTGTTTGTTTTTGCGGTCGGTCAGCAGAAATGTGATTGACATTGGTGCTGTTTGGTTGGACGTTTTTTGCCCGTAATCGGATTGCAGCACTACTCAATCCCGTTACATATGTTTGTTTTGCAGACCGTGTAATCAGATAGCAGGGTATCAGGTACCAGCGCTATTTAAATCGGTTACCGCTCCTCTTCGTCTTTAAACAAATCGCGCTGCCGCGGCACCGTTGCTCTGCTCCATCGCGAGGAGGCCGGCCGAAACCAAACAAAGCACGCAACCGTTTCCTCCACCACGGATACCAATGTGAGCTGATTACGTTTCCAATTATGTTGCCATTCCACGGAACAAACACCACCTGAGTTTTATTACCTTTGGTTGTTGATGCATAGTCCAATCTATAAGTATGGTCACTAAATGTTACCTTTGCAAAGTCAGTGCTTAATAATTTTATTCGCCTGACACAAGGATTGAATTATTGCTGTTAAACTCTTGTTCCAAAGGATGTGCAAACTCCTTTGGACACATGTGCTCTCGGGTACTTGACTTTTACAGCGCAACAAAACTACACAAAACTACACATCTTGTTAAGAGCACTCAGGTAAGCTCTAACGCTGGACACAACGATGTCACCACTGAAATCAATAGGCATGGAGATGAGGTAACAAATAGTAAGGGAGCATAAAAGAAATCTCTAAAATACGAATCCCGCGTTCATTCTACGGGCATGGAGCGAGCCACGTCACCCGCTAAACCCATAACCGTTAGATCTAGCAAGGAAGCGATGGTAGATGTTTGATCCGGGTCACCGCGATATCTCGCCTATTAAAGCAGGCGTTCACGAATGATCCAGAACCCGCTTGGGCAAAATTATTCTCATCCCTTCCACCTCGCAAGGAACCGCCATACGTCCTTCCCCTTCACCTATCGTGCCGCCCACGCCTACCCCTCCGGCCTCTGCCTGCCCTCTTGGGCTTCCTCCAGGTAGAGCCACAACGCATCGTCAGGGTGGCCACGCACGGGTGGCCACAGTGCGTGACAAGGCGCGCGAGGATACAGCAATCACCGGATCACCGCCGACCACATTGACGTATGCAGACGTGTGGGGTTACGCTCTGGAGGATGGGTGCTCGTCGAGGAGAGTATCCTAGACACCCTGCACGAACTCCAATAGCATAAGCCTTAGGGCGCGTTTGGTTTCCTGCTGAGCCTAGCTTGGCTCGTATCTGAGAGCCAGGCTCTCACTGGCCAGGCTCAGCAGATGCAATGGTACATTGTTTGGTTGGCTGCTTCTATCCAGCCAGACTGCGTATAGAAGATGTTTAGCTGCCTGTACGAAAACATGCCGCGTTTGATAAAATATTAAAAACAAGTATTGTTATGATATTTATTGGTATAAGTACATTTTTATAGGTCTTAGTTTACCTCATCAATATTTGATTAAATTTAAAAATACTAATAACACTTAATATATACTAATCATATGTTAATACAGTCATTAGCGGTAAACCACTTTGCATGCATCGATATAAAAGTTGTTTTCCGCTTCCGTAAAGCCAAACACGATATCAAAGCAGCAACAAAATAACATGTTCATTACATGTCCAAAAATAAGCATTTCAGAGGGCAAGACCAACAACTTGTGCCACTGATTGCAGTTTCATGGACAACGTAAGCATAAAGATCTACTCTCCTGGCAGGTTCATGATCATTGAATTTTGCTCCTTTCTGTAAAGTAGTGAGAGCACTTAATAAGCATATATTTGGACGTGGTCTAAACCAAATACTAAATCAAGTTTACACTACTTGCTTCCAAATAGGGTCACAGGTTATCAAGTGGCAGCAAATCTGAACCTCAGCTAGACTTATCCTCCTTTTATTTATTCTAATCAGCACACACAGATACAAGTTCAAAGAATGCCCAGTTCCATCCATGAACATACAGGATATGCATGCTAGCTTGCAGTAACCAATGAAAGTACACACATAACACCCCTGCTAACAAAAAAAATATGTTTTCAAGCAATTATGAACATATGCATCCTTTATCAGGACCATTGAAACATCAGATAAGGAACCAGACTAAAGATTGCCCTTAGGATGCACCCAAGCCTCTTTATAATCTCGATGCAAGGGTTATTAACATGGATTACTAAATTAATCTCCAGGCAGGTTGATAATAAGCACTAAGTTGGTGAATCTGGGGTCAACAGGAAAGTCAAATCTAAAAGTGAAAAAAATTCATCATGATTATTCAAAGCCACACGTTTGAAATAAACATCTCTGAATCTGCAATACATTTCAGCTAAGGAACCCAAATGGAAAATATAACTGATCAAGGTTAAAAGATCATAGAACTATTAGGTTTTTCAAGAACTCATACACATGGTATTCTGCTAGTAAGGAACCCAAACGGAAAATATAACTGATCAAGGTTAAAAGATCATAGAACTATTAGGTTTTTCAAGAACTCATACACATAGAACTATTAGGTTTTTCAAGTGTTGCATGATGGGAAACGGCCTAGTGGCACGACGAAAATGTTGAAAACATGAACAAGGAGTAAACATTACAAACTGCAGTACAAAGTCCATAATAGCTGAACAAAGTAACAAGAGGACTGAAACCCCGTTATTTAACTAAATCGATCGATGAAAATAGCAATAGCCTACAATTAGCAGTACTGAATCTGAAGCAAGGCATAATGTGAAGTATACTAAGCAACTACTGGTTCCATTTGGAATTCGAGATCTGCTGCTGGCATGATATGATACACTAAGGCACTTCTGAAGCGATGTCATACCTTTATATCTGCTCTACCTTAGGAGAACTAATGCTTCCAGAAATGCCATGAACCATAGAATAAATTAGTTGGTGCCTGCATACATAGAGAAAAACAATTATATACTACTTCAGCAATGCCTCCTTCATTTCCCAGCCAAGTCTGGCATTTGATCTTTTGATCATAGTTTCATCATCCCCAAAAATATCCCTAAAGATAATGGCGCTGGATAATCTGATTTAACAGAACAGAACTAATCTGATTTAACATGAATAGGACTTAGAGCTTATATCTCATTTCCGCACTCTTTCAGATGTTACAATGCCATGCATTCTAAATGTTCTTAGACAAGACAGACAAGTACAGATAATGCAATTTTCATAGATGAATACTGAAGATGCAAAAGAACAGAGAGCTCGTTAAAAAATAACCTTACATAATACACTTTCTGCCAACCCTACTGCATTGTGTTATCTGATATGTGAAATATGAAGAAACAAGGAAGCATAGTACACTCATCCCAATCTAGTGATATTGGATTTACAGGACAGCACAGGCATGTTTTTACTCAACTTAAGTCAACACATTAATGCCTGGCCTGCCTACAACCCATAAAGGACGGCAACATCAATTTACCTAGTAATGCCTCTCCACCAGCCAAATTTCTGATATGTTCTGCAAATAGAAGAAAATGAATGCTGCAATACGTGCTAGTAAATAAGAATAGAGAAGTCAGAACAAGACTGCCAAATTTCTAAAGTATACTGAATGAAAAAATGGTTTGAAACTAAACTAACAAATAAAATGACCGAGAATCAAATTCATGATTCCTAAATGACATGTATAAAAAATATTAAATCCGAGCACACTCTAATCATTTCATCTATAACAACTCATAGCTATACTGTACATTTTTTCAAAATATTTAGATGACAGACAGTGCCAGATCTCACATACTGGACCAGATCGCCGAATCGGCAGGAGTTCCATTGCAACAAAAAATATTTTATAAAGAAGACGCAAAACTCCAATCTACACTAAATCCTTGAAGAAGTCCCAATTTGTAGACTAAATATTATGTATATACAAAAGCATTAAAAGTGGCATAATTTCAAGGCTAGATGCTTTTACAGTATTTCCCATTTGTCATCTTTGCACTACAAAATCATAATATTCAGAATTTCTTGCATAAGACCATACATATTTATTTATGTGTTCAGGGATAACCTTCAGAAACAATCTAGACAGATATCAGGTAAGAATAGTAGTCTCACCATGCTCTATAGCACATTTTGCTTCCCTTCCCCTTACACTGGAATGCACTCATACAATGCGCTGTGCTGAATAAAATGGATTGGTTCCATAGCGTAACCACTAACCAGTCCTAAGTAGTTCGGTGCTATTAATATAGGCAGTGGATAAGCCCAAAACGCATGACGCTGCTCTTCGATGCCAGCATTTTGTTCCTCTATTTAATGTCGTGTGTTACTCTTCTTTAGATGGGGGCTACATCCACATGTAGTACTGCCGTTGTGTAAGAGGAAACAAAATGGATACTTGTATGTCTTCTTTGTCTTCATTAGTTGGGGGCTACATCCACATACTTTGGAAAACAATATAACCGTTTTAAGTAATTGAAAAAATCCATTCTAATCCATGCATGTACACGAGTAGAGATAACTTAAATCGATCACAACATTAATTCACTTTTCAGAAATGTCATAGATAAAGGTCGTTTATATGTTAACTGTTCGCTGACTTGATATCTGTTCGCACCCAAAATTGGCAGTTGCCCATCAGGCCGAGTGCAACCGGTCAGACCGGTTCTAGGAAGCGGTTCGACCGGTTTCCATGTAGCCGATCTGGCAACAGCCAAACCGGTCTGACCGGTTTGCCAAAGCGGTCTGACCGGTTTTACTCCGAGTTGGAGTAGAATTAGGAGTCCTAGTCGTTTCCAAATTGTAATGGAATTCCTTGCGGGGCAAGACCTCCCCACCCTATAAATATAAAGGGCTGTGGCCGATTGAGACCTATCATCCAATCGATCAAATATTATTTTTCTACTTTTTATCCCCAAACCCTAGCTTTTTCCAACCCCTTTGCTTTCCTTGTTTGTCTCGACGGCGTTCAAGGAGGTTCTGAGTGGCCTGACCGATCTCAGAGCAACCCTAGACGCGCCATCTCCGACGGGGTCCCTCCCGAGGTGGTGATTCTAGGTTTTCACCGAAGCCCTAGCGAAACCGGTCTGACCGGATTTCCAAACCGGTCTGACCGGTTTGGGCTGAGGCTGCGGCAAGTGCAAGTTTCTGGTGCTGCGCGATCCGGCGCTCGTGTGTGTTGACCAGAAAAGCGTCAACATACTTTTGGCGACTCCGCTGGGGACTATAGAAGATCTGGTTTTCAAAGACCGTTCAATCTAAGCTCCAGGCAGGATGGGTTCTCGATGTGATCTTGATATGGATAACATCATCACGGCTTCATTGGAAGATCTTACTCCGGAGGAGCAGAAGAAATTTGAGGCGCTACAAGATTACATGAAGACACAATTTTTGGCTGGCGTCAAGAAAGATTGTCATGGCAAGGTGGCAAGATTGAAAGAATTTGAGCTACCGGCGATGAAATTAAACGACAATCAACTTGAGGTAATACCCACTGTAAGTAAATCACAAAACACTCATTCTACTACAATTTCTAAAAATAGTGTAGAAAGTGATGAATTGCTTGCCTCATATATTGCTCGTTTAGAAAGATTAGAGGATATTGAAAGTGATAGGACTGCTGCCTGTTTTAATAATAAAGAAACTAATAGTAGCGCTCCTAAAATTAATGCTAGTGGGGTAGTTTTTCCTAGCTTGTCACCTATACCTAATGCTAATAATGAAAAATATATGTATGGTATGCCACCTGAGTTTGCCGTTGGTCAGTCCCTGCCGTTCCAACCGACCGGGCCAAACATGGCTAAACCGGTCAGAACCGGTCAGACCGGTTTGACCAGCGCGCTTGAATTAGTGCATGAACAACCTTTTCCGCTTTCTGTTGTGCCTGATTCGATGATGTATGCTCATACTAATACCTTGGGTACTGCTAAGCCTCAATTTAGTACAACAGTTAACACATCTGCTCAAAGAAAGCAGAATCTGGCCAGTATTGAACACAATCTCAAGGCCTGGATAGGACCGTTTGGCACTTCGCCAATCTGGTCAGGGTCACCAGACCCAACCGGTTAGACCGGTTTCCCTGGGAAATCGGCAGCATCTCCTATAAAGCAAGTCTACAAGCCAAAGCAGAGGGAGGAGGTGCATAAGATGAATATTGACCCAGAGAGGACTACAAATCAAGATGTTATTCAGATTGGGTTGATGAACGTTCCCCTTGGAGACGGTGGCAAAGGACCGATTGTCATAGACAATAAGGTTGAGACACCTATTCAGAAGGGATCTGTTTCTGATAATGATCATGAGGCCAGTGGAAGTAGTTCTAAGTCCAAGTACTTTTTGCCAAGATGGTGTCCTCCCGGTTTATCTCGTACTCAAAGGAGGAAGCTTCAGCTCTTGAGGTTTCGGGAGATGAAGGAGAAAGAGCTAGAGAAGCAGAGAGACGAAGCATTCAACAAGTACAGGCCTATGATTCCACAAGGGAAAGAGTGGAGAGCCAAGACCAGTTCCCAGACAGAACCGGTCAGACCGATTGGGGAGTCGGTCGGACCGGTTGAACCGGTCAGACCGGTTGCCGAAAGCGGTCAGACCGCTTTGCCCGATGCGCCGCCTGGTTTTTCTTCTCCTACTCCTTTGGTTTGTGATGGCAAGTTATCATCGATATCTACTTCGGAGGACGATGAAGAGCTTGTTGATTATGGTTCTTCTCCTGAGCGTATGAATTTTGAGCTTAATGTAATTCATATGTCTATGGATGGTTATGTGTTATCAGAGGAAAGCATCGCTGATCTTGATTTTGGGCCAAAGGAAGCTATTTTCCAGAAGCCTAAAGCTACTGAAAGTCATCTGAAGGCTTTGTACATGAAGGGTCATATCAATGGAAAGCCTATCTCTCGCATGCTAGTGGATGGAGGGGCGATAGTTAATTTGATGCCGTATTCTCTGTTCAAGAAGCTGGGAGGTTCAGATGAGGAATTGATCAAGACTAATATGACCATCAGCGGCGTTGGAGGAGGTGAACCTATGGGCGCCAAGGGAGTTGTTTCTATGGAGCTCACTATTGGAAGCAAGACTTTGGCTACTGCATTCTTCGTCGCTGAGACACAAGGTAACTACAGTTTAATCCTTGGTCGTGATTGGATTCATGCAAACCAGTATGTGCCTTCTACTTTGCATCAATTTTTAATTCAATGGATAGATGATGAAGTAGAGGTCGTTCATGGAGATACGTCGGCTTGTGTGGCAGTGACCGATAGTTCTACTGTGGATGGTCATGAGAATCTTAAGTGCTTATCTGGTTTAGATTTATCTGATTGTGAGATCATTGGTTGCACCAAGGATGGCTTTGCTACTGCTGTTATGAGGCCGATTGGAGATCTGGCTATACCATCTCTTATGATTTGATGGATCCAAATCTAGAGTGGTTACAGCAGAGGCGTGAGCACTATCGGGCGCATAAGAACGATATGTGTGAGGCCATTGAAGATTTTGATGATTTAAGCAAGTTAGGACAAGGGTTTACGTCGGCTGATCCTCTAGAGGAGGTAGATATTGGTGATGGTACTATACCTAGGCCGACATTTGTAAACAAGAATCTTGATCCTTTGTTTAAATCCGAGTTAATAAAGTTATTAAAGGAGTATGTTGATTGTTTTGCATGGAGCTACAATGAAATGCCTGGTTTAAGTCGTGATTTAGTTGAACATCGTTTACCCATTAAACCTGGTTTTAGGCCTTTTAAACAATCTCGCAGAAACTTTAATCCTGATATTTATGACCGGGTGAAAGAAGAAATCAATCGGTTGCTAGATGCTAAATTTATTAGGCCTTGTCGATATGCTAATTGGATCTCTAATATTGTGCCTATTGAAAAGAAAGGAACAAAAAAGCTTCGTGTTTGCATTGATTTTAGAGATCTCAATAGAGCTACTCCTAAAGATAAATATCCTATGCCTATAGCCGATTTTCTTGTTAATGCTACATCTGGACATAGAATTCTTAGCTTTCTTGATGGTAATGCTGGTTATAATCAAATATTTATGGCCGAAGAGGATATAGCCAAAACGGCCTTTTTATGTCCAGGTTTTGTTGGTCTATTTGAGTGGGTAGTGATGACTTTTGGTTTGAAGAATGCTGATGCTACATATCAAAGGGCTATGAATTTGATTTTTCATGACTTGCTTGGCATTATAGTAGAGGTTTATATCGATGATATTGTTGTCAAATCGGCTGGAGTGGATATTTGGCTGATTTAAGGCTTGCATTTGAAAGAATGCGTCGGTATAATTTGAAGATGAATCCACTCAAGTGTGCTTTTGGTGTATCGGCTGGAAAGTTCTTGGGTTTATTGTGCATGAAAAGGGCATAGAGATAGATCCTATAAAGATTGAAGCTATTAACAATGTGAAGGCTCCTACTTGCAAGAAAGGTTTGCAAAAGTTTTTGGGCAAAGTAAATTACTTGAGGAGATTCATTTGTAATTTGTCCGGGAAGGTGAATGCCTTTACTTCTTTACTTCGGTTGAAGAATGACATTGATTTTACTTGGGGGGCAAAACAACAAGAGGCATTTGATGAGATCAAGCAGTATTTATCTTCGCCACCCGTCCTTCAAGCGCCCAAGAGTGGGGTTCCATTCAAGTTGTATGTGGCGGCTGAGAAAGATGTCATTGGGGGAGTTTTGACTCAAGAAACCGAAGGAAAGGAACATGTGGTTGCATATGAGAGTAGAAGATTATTGGATGCCGAAACAAGGTACACCTTTATCGAAAAACTATGTTTAATATTATATCATATTTGTACCAAGTTGAGGCATTATCTTTTACCAAGTACTTGTGTAGTAGCATGTCAAACCGACATAATCAAATACATGTTGCACAAACCAATTTTAAGTGGTAGAGTCGGCAAATGGGCTTACGCTCTAGTTGAATATGATTTGCATTGTGAGCCGTTAACTTCAATGAAAGGTCAAATAGTAGCCGACTTTATTGTTGAACATAGAGTAGATAAGCAACTTGATTTAAGTGTCGGTTATGTCACTTTTACTTCATGGAAATTGTATTTTGATGGATCGGTTTGCAAAAGTGGTTGTGGTATTGGAATTGTTATTATTTCTCCACATGGGGCTGTTTTTGAAGCACTTAACCGATTAGATCATGAATGTACTAATAACCAAGTCGAGTATGAGGCTCTTCTATTCGGATTGGAAATTTTGTATGACATGGGAGTAAAGCATGTAGAAGCTTATGGTGATTCTTTACTGGTGGTACATCAAGTTTCTAAGGTATGTCAATGCTTAGATGGATTTTTGAATGCCTATCTTGATAGATGCTTCGATATTATATCTTGCTTAAATGAGTTTGTAATTCGTCATGTACCACGAGAAAGAAATCCAAAGGCAAATGCTCTGGCTCAGCAAGCATCTGGTTATAATGTTCAGAAAAGAAATTTTCAAGAACGAAGACCGATGTTTTTAGAAGCCGAGTGTTCTGTTCTGGAGGAACCGGTCGCACCGCTTCCTCAGACCGGTCTGACCGGTTTTTCCGGTCTGACCGCTTCGGAGAACCGGTCTGACCGGTATCCAGAGACCGGGTCTATTTCGGCCGCTGTTTTTAATTGAGATGAAGTAGATGATTGGAGGAAGCCTTTGGTGGATTATTTGCAAAATCCTAGCAATTCAGTTGACAGAAAAATCCGACGGTGGGCTCTCAAATTTATTCTTGATGGTGATGAATTATATCGTCGGACTATTGATGGTTTGCTTCTAAAATGTTTGGGTCCTGACCAAGCTAGGTTGGCTATGGCAGAGGTTCATGAAGGAATTTGTGGTACTCATCAATCGACCCCCAAGATGAAGTGGCTCCTTAGGCGAGCTTGTTTCTATTGGCCCATTATGATAGACGATTGTTTTAAATACTACAAAGGATGTGAGGAGTGTCAGAAACATGGGGATATTCAGTTGGTACCTGCGGCATTAATGCATCCAATTATTAAGCCTTGGCCTTTCCGAGGATGGGGTTTAGATTTTGTTGGCAAGATTTATCCTCCTTCGTCGAAGGGTCATTGTTTTGTGATTGTGGCAACTGATTATTTTACCAAATGGACGGAAGCAGTTCCTTTGAAGAATATGACGCATAGAGAGGTGATTGAGTTTATTAGAGAACATATTATACATAGGTTTGGTATTCCACAAACTTTGACTACGGATCAAGGGACTTCATTCATATCCAAAGAGGTGCGTGAATTTATTATTTCCTATGGTATTAAACTTCTCAATTCATCTCCGTATTATGCTCAAGCCAATGGCCAAGCTGAATCTAGCAACAAGACCTTAATAAAGCTCATCAAGAAGAAGGTAGAAGATCATCCTAAAAGATGGCATGATGTATTATCTGAAGCTTTATGGGCTCATCGTATTTCTAGACATGGTGCTACTAAAGTTACTCCGTTTGAGCTTGTGTATGGTCAAGAAGCCGTTTTGCCTGTGGAGGTGAATCTTGGCGCATATAGACTTGCAAAGCAAAATAATCTTGATGTGGATACATACTATGCTTTGATGATGGATAATATTGATGAAGTGACCGACAAGCGTTTGGAAGCTTTAGAAGAGATTGAAAAGGATAAGAGGCGAGTGGCGAGAGCATACAACAAGAAAGTAAAATTCAAATCTTTTCAAGTAGGTGATTTGGTTTGGAAAACGATTTTGCCCATTGGATTGAAAAGCAACAAGTTTGGCAAGTGGTCTCCAAGTTGGGAAGGTCCTTTCAAGATTGTAAAGGTTTGTTCAGGAAATTCCTATATGGTAGAGACCTTGCAAGGACAGCAGTTGCCTAGAGCTCTCAATGGGAGATACTTGAAGAAATTCTATCTAAGTGTTTGGCAAAGTGCTTGATAGGATATGGCCGATTTATGGTTGAAAATCGCCCTTAGGATAAAATGGCCGGTGGATTCTGTAACATTGACCTTAGCATATTTTCTAGTGCATAAAAATTTACTAGAAAACAGGGGGGGCATATGTTCGCACCCAAAATTGGCAGTTGCCCATCAGGCCGAGTGCAACCGGTCAGACCGGTTCTAGGAAGCGGTCCGACCGGTTTCCATGTAGCCGATCTGGCAACAGCCAAACCGGTCTGACCGGTTTGCCAAAGCGGTCTGACCGGTTTTACTCCGAGTTGGAGTAGAATTAGGAGTCCTAGTCGTTTCCAAATTGTAATGGAATTCCTTGCGGGGCAAGACCTCCCCACCCTATAAATATAAAGGGCTGTGGCCGATTGAGACCTATCATCCAATCGATCAAATATTATTTTTCTACTTTTTATCCCCAAACTCTAGCTTTTTCCAACCCCTTTGCTTTCCTTGTTTGTCTCGACGGCGTTCAAGGAGGTTCTGAGTGGCTTGACCGATCTCAGAGCAACCCTAGACGCGCCATCTCCGACGGGGTCCCTCCCGAGGTGGTGATTCTAGGTTTTCACCGAAGCCCTAGCGAAACCGGTCTGACCGGATTTCCAAACCGGTCTGACCGGTTTGGGCTGAGGCTGCGGCAAGTGCAAGTTTCTGGTGCTGCGCGATCCGGCGCTCGTGTGTGTTGACCACAAAAGCGTCAACAATATCAAAATATTTATTAGCTAAACATTCTCTGTTAATGGAGTTTTAAGCACATTTACCCAGGTACCGAGAGGCATAATTTAGTTATAAGACATAATTTTGGTTACTTCAAGCTCGATAACTATTTTTCCGCTTAGAACACATAAGACCACGTACAACAGTTTAGACTGTTGTGTCTATTTGACACACAAAAACTTCTAAGTAGACATCTTTACAATGGATTATCTGTTTTGTTATCTGTGTGATATTTAATATGTACTCTAGTTATTGTTGTTTTGCATATCGGCCAAACCAGTACGTACTCCCTAAAAACCTTGTAAAATACAAAGCGTCCTGATTTTTCTATGTACACAGCAAATGCTATGCACCTAGACAATGCGTCAACTTACGTATGGACTAGACGAGATAGTAGACAACAACATAGTAGTTGCCCTGATAGTTACTTGGCTCATTTTGCTTATGTGGACTCAAACAGACGGTTGTTGTCCAACCATTGTAGTTGCCCTGAGCCCATTATTGATGCCCAAAATTGGCTTACAGAACAAGATAGTAATTAAATAGCAAGACCAAGTACTTTAGAGCAATGTGGACTGGTTCCAAATGACTAGAAACTACATACATGTCAAGCCTTTTTTGTATGTGCATTTTCAAGACTATTTGGCACCTACGAGTTCTCTCCGATGGGGCATGTTTGTTCTTTCCAGAGGCTCTCTACGGACTACCGGTCTCTCGCATGGATACATGTGTCATGTCTACAAGCTTGCAAATGTGCGACACCCGGTCTAGTTCGGATGGCCTGCTGTAATACCCCGGCCCTTAGTATTCTAATTTCGGCCCGTTCTTGGCACATGTGTCCCATTCGGGTGGAATTAGTCCCACCTTAGTAGTCTAAATAGGTTCGGACCAGTTTATAATCCTTGTCATTCCAAACATAGCACCTCCAGATTAACCCTTTTACACGAAGCGAGGATGAAAGTGGAAGAGAAGTTCTATACATATGCGGGCTCACCCCTCGAAAGGGCCAGGCGGTAAGCAGGTTTTGGACACGGGGTTTTACATATGCTATTTAGAGCCAGTACCCTCGCTGCAGGTGCGCAAGCATGTCGGCCAGTGGAGGGAACATGGCATGGCTGTGGCACCGAGGGGAGATCATGTATATTTGTCTGCCCTGAAGGTGCAATTAGTCCCACCTTGGTAGTCTAAACAGGCTTGGGTCAGTTTATAATCCTTGTCGTTCCAAACATAGCACCTCCGGATTAACCCTTTTATATGAAGCGAGGATGAAAGTGTAAGAGAGATGCTATGCATATGCGGGCTCGCCCCTCAGAAGGACCGTGCCGTAAGCAGGTTTTGGACGTGGGGTGTTACACCTGCAGTAGCCCATGAGGACAAATGCACATGTTTAGTGCAACATTACTAGTTAAGCAATGGTGGAACCAACTTAACATAGTTGCCTGCGATGTGTTTTTCTTTATTTTCTTTATCTTTTTTCCAAAAAGAACAAATATTCCAACAAGTGCTATATTACGCCGGGTAGAACAGTCTACATATTTTAGTTTAAGCATCAAAGCTGTGGGTTAGTTAGAATATTGTTTGCCCATATATGGACCCACTCAGGGTAACCCTAACCTGGATCCTTTTAGTTTGGCATCTTTCACGGCAACACCAGCTGCTCCCCCCGCTCCCCTACCGCCTCAACCTCCTCCGTTCGCCCTGATCCGCTCCCCCTCCCCCGCTCGACCTTCATATCTGCTCGATGACTACCATGGCGTCCTTCATATCTGCTCGATGACTACCATGGCATCCACAGCGGATGATGAGGCTAAGGCAGCGGTGGCCGTGGAGGGTGCGGCCAGAGCGTCAGTTGCACTGGCGGTGATAGAGGCCATCCTCCACATGTTGGCATCAACAGTGGTCAGAATTGAAATTGGCACGACCAAACCCGCGACTCAGGTTTGGAAGGCGCTAGCTTCCACCACCTAGGTCGTGGCATATGCCTCCGCTGATGCGGCCATGGATAGGGTGACCGGGGTCAATTCACGATGTCCTTGGGTGCGGCAAAGGATTTGGCTTGCGGCGACTTGGAGCAAGACCTTACATCCCGTCGTCATTGCCTCATCTTCAACCATGACCTTGGTCGCCATATGGTGGGCATAACGGGGGTGCGGCAGGCACCATGGCAGGATGTTAGCGCCATCGCCCTAATCTACTCCGGCGAAGTAAATGTCCTGAGCTATGAATGAATTGCCCTTTTGCTCCATTTAGACTTTATCATTCTGCTTTGTCAATTTCCCTTAGTTGGGATGATGAACCATATAAATTTGTTCCGGTAGCTAAGCTGATGAACTGCTAGTTTTAAGTTTGTTTAAATATCATCTTTGCTATTGATTTTACTGCTAGTCATGCTTATGTTTCTGTTATTGAGGAGCTTATAGTTATGTTTACGTGCTTGTAGAAATGTTATTCATGTTTATGTTGGTAACCAATAATTATGTTCATCTTTTCTTATGTTAGTGGTTGCAAATGTTTAGTTTTTGTCATGCCCAAAATAATGACGAGATTAACATATTTGTTTCGAACATCTTGCTTGTACACGTGCTTATTATTTTGAATTTGCATTCTCTTGTGTGTGTAATTCATTGATAACAATGAAGGTGTGCTCATGGATCTGATTGCATATTGTTAATGGTTAATCATTTTTACTGGCTAGATATTATTAATGGCTAAATTACCTCATTGCGGATAGTTAACGCAATATTAACAATCTAATCCACCACATGTACAATTAGAACCGAATAACATAACAACACCAAACAAACTCCAGTAGGAATACTAAACTCGTATGTTTTGGCGCTTAAACGGCCTTGTAGGAACAGTGAGATCAAACCTACCTGTGCTTAACAAACTAGTTAGAATAGTGACCCTATTTTTGTCGGTTTTGAGACCGGCATGAATGATACACCCACATTTGCATCAGCTTCATGGTATCAACCCTCGCCCCGGCACGAATGTGGTTTTCATGCCTGCACGTATGAGGATCCCTATAGTACGGAAAATTAGTTGTTTGAAGGTATATTGAATTTGATCAGCTAATTGTTCTGACCAGTGTCACATGGTTCAACGTCTATTTTTCTGTTGGTTTTGAGACCGGAACGAATGATACACCCACACTTGCATCACCTTCATGGTATCAACCCTATCCACGGCACAAATAAGGTTTTCATGCCTTCATGTATGAGGGTCCCTATAGTACTGAAAATTAGTAATGGAAGGTATATTGCATTTGATCCCCTAATTGTTCTTACCAGTGTCACGTTCGAGTCTATTTTCTCTGAAACATTTCTATGCAGCAAACTGCTCAAGCATAACATGAATAATGATCTCACACTATCCAATATATATGAATTTCGCTGAAAGTCCAGTCGCTTCTGATGTTTGAATTTTGTTGTCCACACTACCAGATTTTGCCAATAAATTTAGTTGGACATGGCTTGGAAGAAAATCATTTCAATTGTGTTAGCAACGTTGTTCCTGGTTTTAGAGGAATGTTTTGAGGACATTCTCTAGCTTCGTAATGTTCCTGTCTACATGGTCACTGAAGAGAAAGCCTGACAATATAGATTGCTTTTGCCTCGTGCTGAACATTTCAGATGAACTTGTCAAAGTCCACCCTATGACAGAGGCACAGCCCTACCTGGCTTCCTCAAACATTCCATCTCATCAGATAAACTGGTGCAACTGCTACCTGTCGTTGTGAAATTTGTACTGAAATAAGTAGGGACGATACTACCTAGTAGGTAAAGTATTGATTGTTTGAGTAGTACCGTAGTAGATGGAGTACTACCGCAACGGATCTTATTCGATTATTGTACAATCATGGGTGAGTGGCAAATGTGTGCAAAGTGGAAATGTCGCAGCAGAGGCAGAGTACATGGGCTTATAGGGAATGAGCCTGTGGGTTTTGGAACATCCACCATTTCGCTGCACTTGCACATGTCGTACGGTCATCTATTCTCACCGACTTGATCACTCTGCCTGTTCAGCGGCCACACCAAGCTCCACTTCCCCAATCCCCAGTCCTCACCCCGGCCATCGCCATCTCGGCCACCTCCCACTAGAAATGGCAGGTAGGCATGGAACTTGACCACCGCCTCTTTGTGCCCATTTGCTTAAGCACTCCCCTCACGTCTCACGAGAGATCCTTCCACTACAGCAGCCGGAATCACCAACCATGAGAGATCCTTACACCTCTCTTTGAGAGCCCTCTAGAGCATCTACGGCGTGATGCTAGCATGTGGTTTTGTTCCTAGTACTTCCCAAACCCACATCATGTTCTTCCATACATGTTATGGGTTTTGTCACGATAGCACACCGACAATGGAAATTAACTTAATTCTCTATCGAGTAAAGTGTACGGCCGGTCCCTAAACTATCGTGGGTGTGTTATTCCGGTCCCTAAACTATCGTGGGTATGTCATTCCAGTCTCTAAACTCTTAAATTGACCGTTTAAGTCCTTAAACTTGTTCGGCTGTGTCATTTCGATCCCTAAACTTGCAAATCATCCGTTCAAGTTCTCAAACTTGATTTTGAGTCTCATATGGGCCAACACAGGGTGGTATAAAAACTTTATATCAATAATTCATACTTTTTGCATACAAATTCGAATGAAGACAAATTTTATATCAAAATTATAGTCCTCAATGCGATCTACAACTTTGTAGTTGAAAAGTTTTTTATTTGAAGTCGTTTAATGTCACAAAATTTAATTTTAAATTTTAAATTTGAAATGATATAAATATATAGATTTTTGGGTTGAGTTAGAACCGAGGAGCCCTTGGTTGGCTATGGCACCAGTGGACCGAGGCCTTACCGCGCAATATTGAAAAGAAATTATAGTTGGCCCCAGAGTCCACATGGTCTCGCGTTGTGATAATTATAATAACCCTCATACTACTTGTTAGAGATAATTATAGTAGGTGTTATCAGCTGCGCCGATAATAGGCCAGGACACTGCGGCTATAATGACGCGGCATTTGTGTGTGCGGGATGTCGTTGGGTGCGATGTGTGGGCAGTGCTGTCGAATAATGTTGTTGTGGGTGACAAACATGGGAATACTAGAAAACATCAACCAAACAAATCGGCAAAGGCTACAAACTAATCGTAGATTAGTTGGTAAGGTTTCTTGTGGTGGAACCTCCGTACAAGGCTTCGAGTCCTCAACTCCGCACTTGGATTTTTCTAGATTTATTCCATGATTTAACTAGCACTATCATTCAATGGTAGGCGACATGCCCATCGGCAGCGAGACGATATGGTGACTTCGTCAATCTTGACATCTGCTGGTCCTGTCTCTTGGAGGTTTTCAAAAGGATAGAGTTTGGGTACATGTATTCATAGGAGCGCGTGTGCGTGCATTGTAAACATCTATGTGTCTTCCGGAAAGAAACAAGCCGGTAGAGGACACGCTGGCAGTCAAGAGCTGGAAGTTAAGAGAGGAGAAAGAGCATCTCCAAGAGTGGCTAAAAAAATAAAGCCCCAAAATACTAGTTTTGGGATATTGCCAAAAATTATTGGAGGAAAAAAATACAATACTAACCAACCATTCCCAAACAAATAGACCCAAAAGCAGCCTCATCATCCATTATGGGACCATTGCTTGATTTTATGGGAGGTGAACAGTAAATCCTGATTTTTTTTGTCCGTCTATTTCCGTGGGGTATTGGGAGCTTGGAGAGGAGCAAATTTAGCTTAGAATGGAGTCAGTATTGGACTTGTGGAAAATATTGGGAAAAATTAGGCATTGTTGGAGCATATTGTTTTTCATTTTTGTGCCCAAAGCAGATTATTGGGAGTGTTTATTGGGTATTCTTGGACGTACTCTAACTATGTGTATATATATACGCCTCACAATGAGTATGTGTGTGTGGGAGCATTGTGGTCTATATATTGGTTTTGAATGATGCTTATTTGCCTGTTGGTCGGCAACTTCTATTTCATTTTTGAGGGTTCCCTACTAGTGGAAGAAAATGATTCTACTGTTTCATACATGTATGATTTTGGATCCACTCACAATTTAAGCATGGAAGGCGTTGGGAACGTAAGTATCCCTGAACCGCCAGGTCTTGTAAGTTTTTATATTTTAAGACACATAACCAGGATCTTCCACGATGATACATCAGCCTTGGAATGGAGCTAAGAAACCATTACCCTTATTACTCACTTGATCTTTCTTCCCTTCTTATTAACCAATGAACCAGAATATCGGGCCTCGTCCGGATGTGCATGTGCCAATATCTCTACAAAGCGCGACAAGTATCTCTATACGTAGCACTTGTGGTCGACACTGTACGCTTGATGGTATCATATTTGTGGATATGTTTCCACACAACAACTCAGGGAGACCCAACCAAGATAGAAGAATTTGAAGACAGCAAAGTACAAAATGAAAGGTTCCAATTCGTATTATTGATCTGGATATTCACAGAGTCCAAACTCCAAAGCTACGTCATCATCACCATGTTAAAGAAATACAATTGGGAAGGATCTCCTATTAGTTTTATTCATGGCTCGATTAGTAGGTTTTGTACTTAATTTCATTGGAGGAGTTGCTCTTTTTTTTGACAATGGAAACGTACCCGCTTCACCCCTTTCTGAAGATAGGAGATCCGTCCTAAATTATTACAAAAAAGTAGCATGATGCTACATCCATGCACACATAGTTTAAAAGAAAGAAAGGAGTCTTGAACACCAAGCCGTTAACTATAAAATCATCCATCAGAACTAAATAAACTCAAAATGGACATCTGTTGACGTAAAATCCGCACCTCACGCCAAGCACACAGCAAGCCGAATTAGCTGGCTTCACACGTGGCCCGAGCGTTTGAATCCGAGAGCGTGCCAGTCAATTTTCCTGAAACTGACAAAGGGAGGAAAGATGTTTAGATAACACCTGGAACGTACCGGGCAATACCAGTCAGTTCCATATTTGCGGCTACGGAGCCAGTTTCAAACGACATATAGCTATGGAGAAGCTATCTGTCGGCAGTTAAAGCCTCGTTCGGCAATCGGCAAGGTACGCAGGGAGCGCACTGCCGAATGCGTGACGTAAGCATGACGAAAGATCGGTTTTCAGCTGAATGAACATTGTAACACATATTCGTAACCGATTAACGAGAAACAGAGCATGATACATAAATAAAAGGGTGAAAACATGACCATAATTTCATAATAAACAAGAATGCATAGATTAAAAGCACTAGTCTACCGCATGTCTAGGTACTTTCCAATCCGTCGGGCGTGAAACAAGCAAGTTAATCCACCGCATGATACGACTTGCTTGGAATCACACCACCAACCAAGAATAGACCAATCCACCGCATGATACACTCTAATCTTGGAAGGCCAAAAACATTCTTTATTTAAAACAAAACCATGAACACGTTTCACTCGTGACGATACTGCCGAATACAGCTAAATAGCCGAATCGGGTTCCATGAAGAAGGAACACGCTTCGTCGATGATGATAGATCTATCAGATCGAATCGAATTCTAATCCACCGGATGATTAGCTCTAAGACGACCCAAAAACCTGCATCTACCGCATGATACCCGGTTCTGTCAAGATCTACGCAAGACCAACGAGCTTGAACCCGCAACACGTAGCAATCTAGATTGATTTCGAATTCGGCTATGGAAAAGCAGAGCATTGTGAGCTGGAACCGAATCTAATCAACCTAGACTGGGCAAAAGAGTGTTGTAATGAATTTAAATACAAAGGTAAAATCCAGAGCAACACACGGTAACTTAATGAATCTATCGGATCTTGCCAAAATCCAACAGAGCCGATAAATTGTTCCAAGCTAGAACTTAGCCCACCGCATGGCTCATGATCTAACAATGGAACCTTCCTGAACCAGAGCCTAAATCCACCGCATGATACTAGGCATGGCGCAGGGTTGCCGGTACTTACGGAGGTCGACGGATCGATGATTCCTCTCGAAGAACTCGACGACTCGACTAAAGGACTCGAAGTTGGCACGGGGCCGGTTTGTTGTATGATTCATTGGATGATTTTACAACTACCATGGGTTTATATTTATACCCAGGTTTCGACACGACTCCTAATCGATTACGATTACATTATTTATTTCCTAAAAAAGATAAACGCCGGAGCACCGTATCCGCCTTGCATTCCAAGTCAAACCAGCCTTTTCCTTATACTTGATCCACGTCATCACGCGCTCCCGAATGCCTTTTGCGGAACAGTTCTCTTGCCGAATGACGATGCGTTCCCGACCGCAGAACGTCTTTGCCGAATGCTTCTGGGAAAAAACTCCTTTGCCGAATGATATCTCTTTGACAATTCCGGCCCACATGTCAGCCTCTTCCTGGTGCCAATTTTTGGTGTCAACACATGCCCCTTCAATTTCGGGATAAAAGGTAATTTTATCTCGGAATTGACCAGAAGCACTCAACATTCCCAAGTTAGTTCTGCTCGGCACCCGCTTCTCTTTTTTGAATCTTTGGAGCTCTCATCCGGATCCGAACCCTAGGTCATCGACTTTCAAGATTCAATCTTCAAATGGCGAACCAAGACTTTGCCCTCCAGGTAAGCTTTAATCCCCTCAAGCACATTCGACATTCTTCTTTCGATTTGCATCTTAAATTTCTTCTCATCCCCTTCCATTCTTGATAGGCCCTAGCTGCCGAAATCCTCATCCCCGTTGAGGAAAAATCTCCATCCTACTTCCTCGGTCCCGTAGGAGATTCAGATCCTTCTGAAATCATTGCGGCCGAATCTCAGCGGATTCCTTTCAAGATTTCACTGACAAAATCTCATGAGTGGCAAGACGCCTTCAAGAACTGGCCTTTGCCCCCAATTGCCGGATGGAGAAATTGGTACAAAAGGATGTCTGACGATAAAAGCCCCCAAACACAGAACTGGGACCAGCTGTATATTTCTCATTGTCTGGAGCTGTCACTAGCAGAAACACCAAAGAATGAGAACCTCCTGATCGCAGCTTGCCATTTTTGGTCCAATGGTGCAAATGCTTTAGCCGATGGCCCAATGTCCCCTACTTTAGCCGATGTCTACATGATGACCGGCCTGAATGTTACAGGAACTATGTACCCATATGACCATAAAGGTTCCTCCAAGCAGACAGGAGTAAGAACATGGGTTGGATACAAGAGATATATCTAGAATCATATGTCTGATGGTCCTCTGACTGATGTCGAATACAGAGCTTTCCTGAATATGTGGCTATGCAGATCAGTCTTTTGTGGCAAAGCCAATGAGCCAACCTTGAATCATATCGTGATGGCTGAAGAGCTGGCTGCTGGAAAAGTCATCCCACTTGGGAAATACCTCCTGGGAAGTGTTTACCATATGCTCAACCAAACCACCCACCTGATGCACACTAGCAAGAAAATCCCCTGTGTCAATGGTCCCTGGTGGTTTGTCCAAATGTGGCTGCAATTGTACATGCACCAAATCGTTGCTATTGATCTCAACAGCCGAGACTTCCCTTCAATCAATTATAAAGAAGGAGAAACCCGGAGAACCAAAGGTTGTCAAACCTATGGAGAAGCTGCCTCCACTGTACCTATCAACAAGAACATTGGTGAACTGTTTGAGCTCTTCTTCAGAGGTTTTGCTAATCCTCTTTGGTTCCCATATTTGGACAATGACAATCTTACTCTCCCTTGCGAATTCAGCTTTGAGACTGGATGCACTGATGTACAATCTGTAGCAATTTTCAATGCCTTCATCCAGCCCTGCATCCTGCCAGCCGAATTCTGTGGAGGGAGACTGGTTCAAAGCACTTATGAATATTATCAGCCAAACATGATGGCTAGACAGTTGGGATGTGGCCAAGTGCCCCCAAGGCTATTTCTTCATGAATTTCTCAAGCCTAGGGAGATTGTCAAAGATTCCACAGAGACAAGAAGGATTTTCACTTATAAATGCTGTGGAACTATCTACGCACCTGATCCTTTTGTGCCAATAATATCTGCCCATCCTTCCTTCACTCTCTGGTGGCAAGAATTCCATGATCATATCTTCAACATGCCAATCCATCCCCTCTGCTTTGAGTTAATGCCTGATTATCAGCCAATTCCAGAGGTAATGTGCTTATTTCTTCATCTGTCTCAATAATATTAACCCCAATTGATTTTGATTGTCATTTTGCAGGATATAACACCTGCCCCTCTTGCCAGGGCGATTTTGTACAAAGCTGCAGGCCCAATATCTGCTTTGGGGCACCAATCTCCTACCTTGGCTCAGCTGATGGCTAGACAGGCTTCTCTAGATCCAATACTCACTAGACCATCATCTGTTAAAAGAAAAACTCTTTCTTTAGCTGCCCCCTTAGTTGTAAAGAAGAAAAGAACAAGCAGCAAAAAGGTTGTCAAGATCAAAGCCTTCTTTCTTCGACCATAATGCCATTGGTATTTTGCTCAGCTTTATTTCTTCTTGGTTTCAGGCCAAAGCACAGCAACCAGCAATCAGCGTAGATCTTGCCGATGCTTCATTGACTGGTAAAATTTTTACCACTTTATCTTTTCAACTTCTCTTTCATCGGCACTTATTTCTTGTTAACTGCAGAACAATCCTCAATGGATCCAATCTTGGAGAGCTCTCCTTCTCATCATGATTCGTCTTTAGCTTTGCAACTTCTTCCTCAATCAGAAGCACCATCTTCACCAAGAAGTCTTCCAATTTCTCCTCAGCAAGATACACAGAATCTTCCCATTGAGCCTGAAAGGCTTCCTTCTCCTATTCAGGAAGTCAGGAACGAGGTAAACATAATCATTCAACTTCCCCACTCTTCTATTCAGCAGATTATCACTAATTCGGCAAGAATCATCTTTCAGGAGAAAACCATTTCATCACCCAGCTATTCTTTTGCTGCGGACGACTTGGTTGCCGAACAAGGAGAAGAAACATCTTCTGGCCAAGCTCTGTCAGAAGAAAATCAAACAAAGCTGAAAGATATCCTTGCTTTGCTGCATAAGAATATCCAAGATCAAGTCAAAGATGCTGATCTCTTAAGGGATGTATTGGAATCCATTGACCAAGAACTCCCTGCCGATATCAAAACTTCTTTGGAACCAGTCTCTCATTTGGATCAACAATACGCCGCAGTAAAGCAGGCTCTAAAGAACCAATCTTCTCAACCAGTTCTGGAACAGAGGAGATCCACAACCAAACAATCTGTGAAAGACCTGCATACTCAAGCTCAGAACAGCAAGGAATTACTGACCAAATTGGAATCTGAACTTGAAATGAAGGAGGTCAGAAAAGCTGCACTTGAAGCCGAATTGAGAGATCTATCGGCCGAAATTGAAGCTGATAAGAAAAAGATAGTGGAGCTTCCCAAGTTAACAGAGAAGATGCGAAAGGAAGCTTCAGCAGCTCTAAACGAAGACAAACAACTCAAGGCAAAGCTTGCTGTTCTGGCTAGAACCCAAGAAGCTGACAAAAAGCTATTAGAGAGCATTAGCAATATGATATCAAATGCTAAAAATGTAATCTCAAATTTCTTGGGTTTGTAATTGTAACAAACAGTTGATAGCCGAATGCTTTATTAGTCCTGCAATCTTGTCATTTCTTATCTCTGTTTTTATTGTGGACAACTCATTCGGCAAAGCTGGCTGTGACAGCGTCAGACCCGAAAACGCTTCAAACACGACATAGCCGAATCTCATCCAGTCAACGCCGATTACGACTCGGTAAGAATCCCAAACGACATGGCGATCGATCGGTTGGAAAACCTTTTCCACCTTCCGAACTCTTCGGGATATGCACCATAATTTTCGGCCACGATCTCTTCGTTAGTTCCATAAATAAGAACCTTGAGCGCTCCTAATCTTCCATCGAATCTTTCAACTCGAGCCCTCTGCTAGCCTGAGTCTCTTCCTCTTCCAGCACAGTAACCTCCAAGAAACCCTGATGTCCAACAACAGAAGACGCCCGGCCGTCGACGAAGCCGAAGGGAGCCGTGCCGGCGCTCGTCGGAGGTGATGACTGTCTGCCACTCCTTATCCTTTCCTCCAGATTTTGCATTATTCTCAACCTTTCTTTGTGCTTTCAGGCTTATCCAATGGAACCCTGTTACTGTTCCATCTGCGGCTCCGGCTGCAGCGGATGACTCTTCGGAGTCATCTAGCCGATCCTCCAGGCCCGACTGGGATTTGCGCTACTCGGATAGCGATGCCCGCCGATTCAAACAGGAACGTGATGACACTCGGCACGAGCTGGAGGTCGTCTCCAAACAAGCCGGGATCGCAGATCTAGAATGGCAACACCAGCGCAAGCAGCTGCTCGAGACCATCGACGGTAATTTCTTCGGTTCTCTTAACTTCAATCTGACTTTGGACTAACCCGTCGTTGCTTCGTAATCCTACAGATCGCGACGCCGAACTCGATCGGCTGAAGACATTGGTCGAGTCTTTGACAAACAAGGTGAATGCTCCTGGGGACACGCCAGAAGCCCGCCTTGGTGCAGTGGCGGGCCGTATCGATGAGGTGGCCTCGCACGGCATCCGTCTGGGCACTGCCGCAGGTCTAGTCGCCATGTCGACGCACACCGGCACCGACTACTCCAGGCTACCGACCGGCTTCGCCAATGGCAACCCGGAGGAGATCGACGACATTGAGGCCTCCATAGATAGCCTTGATGCTCATGGCGCTGCCATTGCCGATTCCATTCATCCTCAGTCTGTTCTGAACAAGCTGTTCCATTAGTTTGTACTAGGGATCATGGAATTTCGGCAATAAAATTCATCTTTTGCAATCCTTTTTGTGATAACTTGGTCAAACTCATGATGCAAAATATTTGTACTAAGGGCAATACACTTGGTATTGGCCATTCCTTCTTCTGTCAATATTTTTGTTCTGAAGACGGCTCCTTCCCGAATGCCGGCTGTTTCAGTTGTTCTGACATTGAATATTTCAATCAGCGATCAATCTCAATACTAGGATAATATTTCTTCAAGTATCTCCCATTGATAGCAGCAGTAAACTCCTCTCCTAGTAAAGTTTTCAGGATATATGCATTTCCAGGCACGCATCTGACCACTCTGAAAGGACCTTCCCAGTTTGGAGACCACTTACCGAATGCACTGTATTTAGTTCCAATCGGCAATATTGCTTTCCAAACCAAATCTCCTTCTGCAAATTGCCTGACTTTCACCTTCTTGTTGTAATATTTAGCAACTCGCATTTTATTTTTCTCAACATTTTCCAAGGCCCTGAGACGAATCATATGCAAATCTTCTAATTCGTCCATCATCAAATCACTATAATCTTTAGAACTTAAATCTTTTTGCAACTTTATCCTCCTTGAGTCTAATTGTATCTCCCATGGCAAGATAGCATGATGCCCATATACCAACTCATAAGGAGATGTCTGTGTAGCCCCATGTGGAGCCATTCGGTAAGCCCATAAAGCCTCATTGAGTACCGAATGCCACTTTCTCGGCTTCTGATCAATCTTCTTCTGTATGATTTTGATCATAATCTTGTTAGAAGCCTCCGCCTGACCATTTGCTTGAGCATAATAAGGAGAAGAATTTAACAATTTGATGCCCATACTTTCAGCAAAACTTCTGAACTCTGAAGATGTAAACTGAGTCCCTTGGTCTGTGGTGATTGTTTGAGGAATTCCAAATCTGTAAATGATATGTTCTTTAACAAATTCAACCATATTCTCTGATGTCACCTTTTTTAATGGAATCGCCTCAACCCACTTAGTAAAATAATCGGTTGCTAAAAGCACAAACTTATGCCCCTTGCTAGATGGAGGATTTATCTGGCCAATCAAATCTATTCCCCATCCTCTGAATGGCCATGGCTTGATAATAGGATTCAGGACCGATGCTGGAACTCTCTGAATGTTTCCAAATCTCTGGCAATCTCGGCATCCTTTGTAATATTCAAAACAGTCTTCTAGCATTGTGGGCCAATAGTACCCAGATCTCCTAATAACCCATTTCATTCGGTAGGCCGATTGATGTGCTCCACACAGCCCATCATGCACTTCACTTATCAGCCTTTTTGCTTCCTCTTGATTTAAGCAATATAACAGCACCCCATCCAAGGATTTATAATATAAATTATCATCAAGAAGAACAAACTTTAAAGCTTTATACCTGAGCTTTCTAGACACCTTTCGGGATGGATTCTCCAGATAATCAACAATTTCTTTTCTCCAATCATTTTCTGTCAGATTACTCCCGAAAGTATACACACCATTAGCAAAAACTTCTTGAAGCTCTTTATAACCTGAAGCACTTTGAGCTAGCCTGTTCGCCTCTTTATTGTCTCTCCTAGGAATATGCCGCAGAATTACTGATTGAAACTCCTTTAAGATCTGCTTGCATTCTTCATAGTAATTCCTTAAGATATCGTTTCTGCACTCATATTCGCCATTCAGTTGCCTTATGACTAATTCTGAATCTCCAAAAATTTCAACTGCAATGGCCTTTGCTTCTCTCAAGTATTGAAGTCCTCTGAGCAACGCTTCATATTCGGCTTGATTATTAGTGACAGTAGGTTGAATAGGAATAGCAAATTCAAATACCTCTCCTTTTGGCGAAATTAACAAAATACCTACTCCACCACCCTTGTCACATGAAGATCCATCGAAGAATAATACCCAAGGAGTAATTTCAAGCAAATTAGTTGATGAATTACGATGTTCAGTAATGAAGTCAGCAATAATCTGTCCTTTAACAGCTTTTGCCGATTCAAACCTTAACTCAAATTCGGACAAAGCCAAAATCCATTTGCCAATCCTTCCGTTCAAAATCGGCATAGACAACATGTGCTTTATCACATCAAATTTTGAATACACAATGCATTCAGCATGTAGTAAGTAGTGCCGAAATTTTGTACAGGAGTAGTAAACACATAAACAAAGCTTCTCGGTAGCCGAATACCTTGTTTCGGGATCAAGCAACTTTCGGCTAAGGTATGCAACTACTCTTTCCTTTCCCTCAAATTCTTGTATGAGGGCCGATCCAATAGTTTGGGCATCAGCCGCCACGTACAACTTAAAAGGCTTGTTAAGCTGTGGAGGTACCAATACTGGTGGTTCTTTCATGTATTCCTTGATCTCATCGAAAGCCTTTTGTTGTTCGTCACCCCATACAAACTTCTGATCCTTCCTGACCTTTAACAGTGAAGAGAAAGGCAACATCTTTTGTGATAAGTTTGATATGAATCTTCTTACGAAATTGATCTTACCAACTAATGACTGTAATTCCTTAAGATTAGTTGGAGGAACAACTTCATCAATGGCTTTCATACTTTTCTTGCCAACTCCTATTCCTCCTTCATGCACCAAAAATCCCAGAAACTCTCCTGCCGAAACTCCAAAAGCACATTTATTCGGGTTCATCTTGAGCCCATGTTTCCTAGTGCATTCTAGAGTTTTCCTTATGTCGGCCAAATGTGCTTCATGATCCAATGACTTAATCACAACATCATCAATATATATTTCCACAATCTTGCCGATCAACTCATGAAAAATATAATTCATGGCTCTTTGATAAGTTGCACCAGCATTCTTCAAACCAAACGTCATGACAACCCATTCAAACAACCCTATATGTCCTGGACATCTGAAAGCTGTTTTCGCTATATCTTCCAATGCCATAAAAATTTGATTGTACCCTGCATTACCATCCATGAAACTAATCACTTTATAACCAGCAGCAGCATCAACCAACGAGTCAGCAATAGGCATTGGATATCCATCCATGGGTGTAGCTCTGTTCAGATCTCTAAAATCTATGCAAACTCTCATCTTCCCATTTTTCTTGTACACAGGAACAATATTAGAGATCCATTCTGCATATCTGCATGGCCGAATAAAATTTGCCGATATTAATCTTTCCACTTCTTTCTTCACATCGGCCAACACTTCATCTTTGTAGATCTTCCGGGGTGGTTGCTTGTAAGGCTTATAACCAGGCTTGATCGGCAATCGATGCTCAACAATGGAACGATCTAAACCAGGCATCTCCGAATAATCCCAAGCAAAACAATCTCTGTATTCTTTTAACAATTCAATCAACTTTTCTCTGAAAACCGAATCCAAGCTAGCACTGATGAATATCGGCCTTGGTTTGTCACCGTCTCCAATGTCTACTTCTTCTAATTTATCAGCCGATACAAATCCATGTCCTAGCTTCCCATTAGTCCCATCGATTGGATTATCCATTAAAAATTACTAAAAGAGCCGACTGCTTTGATCGGCTGTTGATCACTGCTAACGGGCTCAACAGGACCTTCTCCCCAGTCCTTACCTGAGAAGCAATCTATGCCTTGATATTCCCAGAAGGCCGGTTCCACATTAGCCACGCTAATTGAATCATCCGCTGGGACAATTTCCACTTCATCATCTATCCACTGAATGAGCTGCTGATGCATAGTAGATGGTATACAGCAATTCGCATGAATCCAATCCCTTCCAAGTAGTAAGCTGTATGCCCCTTTGCCTTCAATAACGAAGAAGGTTGTAAGCAGAATCTTAGACCCAATCATCAGATCTACATGTACACATCCTTTGGTGTCCGACGGATTTCCAGCAAAATCATTCAAAACTATGCTTGTTGGTGTCAAATCTCCAGGGTTCATGCCAAGCTTCCTGAATGTATTGTATGGCATCACATTAACAGCGGCTCCACCATCAACAAACATCTTCGTTAGTGGCTTCCCGTTGACATATCCTCTTAAGTACAGTGGTTTCATGTGCCGATTCTGGACTGGCTTCTCGAAAATAGCTTGCTTATTCAATACCAATTGTGCCATCAACCCACATTGCTCGGCTTCATCCACTTCTGACAATATCTCTTCCTGTATAACTTGATTAGTTGGAGCCATGAATTCATTCGGCAAGAAACATACCATGCATGTAGGAGCCGAATGACCCGATCCATCAGGTTTGTCTTTTGGACGCCATATCGATCTCATCCTGGTTCCTGTTTGCTTCAACTCTTGATTCCTCAGGCGCTGGACTCTTCTCTTCTGGCTCCTTCTTAAACCAGGTGGACACCACTGTCCTTTCTGCCAGACATACTCACGATCTTCTTCCTCATGATCAATCCATCTATAATCAGCACGTCTTTTCATTGGTTGATCATCATTCTTATATATTTTAAAACGCCGATCATCACTAGGATGTACCCTTCCAATTCTCTCGTGGACGGATCGGCGATTGGCAACATTTTGCCTATGTTCGACATATCCATTACTGCATTCAGGACAGTTATTCCACGTGGGCAGCTTTAAACCCTTATTCAAACAGTGTCTGAAGAAGATACAATCCCAATGTGCACGTTCTTGTTCTCGGATATATTCCTCTTGTTCTTCCTCATACCTTTCTTCTTTGCGCCTTCTTTTCTCCTCCTCATACTCACGTCTCTGGTAGCGTTTCTTTTCTTGCTGACGCTGCCACTTATTGAGGAGAATACGCGATGTGATCTTGGGTTTAGAAGAATTCCCAACTTCAAATCGGCTGTTCGGGAAGCGAGGCCTCTCCTCGCGAATTTGTTCGATCATGATTTGCCGATTAAGATCTACTGAGCCACTCTGCTTCGCTTTCTTCGACGTCAGGACTCTCATTTTTTCCTTTTCTCCAGACTCGGCAATACTCACCATATTGATTGAGAAACCAACCACGTTCTGAGGAAACGGGTTATTGTCCAGCTTCATCTTACTGTCAAATTTCAAATGTCCTTCTTGGATAGCTTTCTGAATCCTCACCCTAAAAACCCTGCATTCATTGATGGAATGAGAATTTCTATCATGGAATCCACAGTACCTTTTATCTTTCACACCATCAGGCCGAAGCATAGAATGCCCTTCTGGTAGCTTGATTCGGCCTTCTTTTACAAGATAGTCAAACAATTTATCTGCCTTAGTCACATCAAAATCATAGGTGCCCTTATTCTGTTTAATCCACCTCTGATTCACCATGACTGGTTCTTTACTCCACACTATCTCTGCTGCGGCTATCTCCTCGCTATCTTCATACTCATCTCCTTGATCTGCTCTTTCAAGGAACTGGTTATAGATGTCGGCTACATCATTATGCTTAGCAAATCTGGCATCTTTCTTGAAACCATATGCCTGGTTACTCATTAAGGCCAATCTATGTGACAACTGGCCAAGATCATCGAACTCCATCCCGAATAGCTTTTCCCGAATGGCAGGCAGCATGCCAGCTACAGCCATACCAGCCAGCTGATCATCAGGTATGTTCAGAGAAAAACACATGCTCTTTGTTTCCCTAAATCTCCTGAGGAATTCCGTAGGGGTCTCGTTATTCCTCTGCCTTAAGCTGGTCAAATCAACCAACTTTTTCTCGGTACTGCCAATGTAGTAATGAGCATGGAATTTTTGCTCCAGGTCTTTCCAAGTACAAATCGACTGAGCAGGCAAAGAAGCAAACCATGTAAAAGCTGGACCCGTCAATGACAAAGGAAAGTATCTGATTCTGAAAGCCTCATCCGCCGAAGCTTCTCCGAGCTGCATCAGATATCGAGCTATATGTTCCACAGTGCTAGTATCGTCTTGTCCTGAGAACTTAGTAAACTCTGTAGGCACTTTGACTCTATTCGGCAATGATACCCTTTGGTACCATTCTGGGAAAGGAGACGAGTACATGTACCCCTGATTTTTAGGCTTCAGACCGAATTGATTTTGCAATACATCGGTCATCTTTTGCACCATGAGGTCAATATTGGTATCTTGATTCCCTGGTTTTCCAGCAGGCATTCCTGCAGTACCAACATACCCGGGATTCGGGAGAGCGTCGATGGCATTGTAGTCCATAAACTCTGAATATCCGTTCCCATACATATCCCTTTGTAGCCTGTTGTTCAGAAGGGATATCTTGTAAGCAGAAGCAGGTGGATTTCCCGTGGTGCCGAATGCCATATCACCATATGTACGAGGTTTCGGCAATGCATGCTGAAGCTCTTGCTGAATCGGCTGTCCATTCGCGTCTTTGGTTCCAGAAGCTTCAGTTTCTTCAGTACCTTTACCATGACGTTTTGGAACCGATGCTTGAACATTGAAATACGTCGGGCCACCAATTTGTCCATGCACTTGCTCAAAAGGCTTATCCACGTGTTGACCAAAGATGTTGACCAGTATGAGCCGAAAACTGTTCAGGAATGCAGCATTATGATTGGTCATTGTTTCCCCTAAAGCCTTGTATAACAAGCTAGAGAACTTCTCCCTTTCTTCATCTTCAGTAAGATCAGATTGTCATGGCAAAAGAACTCTTGGCAAATCTGACTTGAGAAACGGTGCACCACTCCTGTTCTTAGCAAAAGACAACAAGCATTTCTTGATGAACTGATCTGCAGCAGTCTTCACCATTTGTTGATGTTCATCAGACAATTCTTCGAGAGTGACATCCAGAATGTCTTTTAATTCAGGCATCTTCGAAGCTTGTTGGGTCCCATCGGGCGTGCCAAAAAGTGTGTTGACGTAAAATCCGCACCTCACGCCAAGCACACAGCAAGCCGAATTAGCTGGCTTCACACGTGGCCCGAGCGTTTGAATCCGAGAGCGTGCCAGTCAATTTTCCTGAAACTGACAAAGGGAGGAAAGATGTTTAGATAACACCTGGAACGTACCGGGCAATACCAGTCAGTTCCATATTTGCGGCTACGGAGCCAGTTTCAAACGACATATAGCTATGGAGAAGCTATCTGTCGGCAGTTAAAGCCTCGTTCGGCAATCGGCAAGGTACACAGGGAGCGCACTGCCGAATGCGTGACGTAAGCATGATGAAAGATCGGTTTTCAGCTGAATGAACATTGTAACACATATTCGTAACCGATTAACGAGAAACAGAGCATGATACATAAATAAAAGGGCGAAAACATGACCATAATTTCATAATAAACAAGAATGCATAGATTAAAAGCACTAGTCTACCGCATGTCTAGGTACTTTCCAATCCGTCGGGCGTGAAACAAGCAAGTTAATCCACCGCATGATACGACTTGCTTGGAATCACACCACCAACCAAGAATAGACCAATCCACCGCATGATACACTCTAATCTTGGAAGGCCAAAAGCATTCTTTATTTAAAACAAAACCATGAACACGTTTCACTCGTGACGATACTGCCGAATACAGCTAAATAGCCGAATCGGGTTCCATGAAGAAGGAACACGCTTCGTCGATGATGATAGATCTATCAGATCGAATCGAATTCTAATCCACCGGATGATTAGCTCTAAGACGACCCAAAAACCTGCATCTACCGCATGATACCCGGTTCTGTCAAGATCTACGCAAGACCAACGAGCTTGAACCCGCAACACGTAGCAATCTAGATTGATTTCGAATTCGGCTATGGAAAAGCAGAGCATTGTGAGCTGGAACCGAATCTAATCAACCTAGACTGGGCAAAAGAGTGTTGTAATGAATTTAAACACAAAGGTAAAATCCAGAGCAACACACGGTAACTTAATGAATCTATCGGATCTTGCCAAAATCCAACAGAGCCGATAAATTGTTCCAAGCTAGAACTTAGCCCACCGCATGGCTCATGATCTAACAATGGAACCTTCCTGAACCAGAGCCTAAATCCACCGCATGATACTAGGCATGGCGCAGGGTTGCCGGTACTTACGGAGGTCGACGGATCGATGATTCCTCTCGAAGAACTCGACGACTCGACTAAAGGACTCGAAGTTGGCACGGGGCTGGTTTGTTGTATGATTCATTGGATGATTTTACAACTACCATGGGTTTATATTTATACCCAGGTTTCGACACGACTCCTAATCGATTACGATTACATTATTTATTTCCTAAAAAAGATAAACGCCGGAGCACCGTATCCGCCTTGCATTCCAAGTCAAACCAGCCTTTTCCTTATACTTGATCCACGTCATCACGCGCTCCCGAATGCCTTTTGCGGAACAGTTCTCTTGCCGAATGACGATGCGTTCCCGACCGCAGAACGTCTTTGCCGAATGCTTCTGGGAAAAAACTCCTTTGCCGAATGATATCTCTTTGACAATTCCGGCCCACATGTCAGCCTCTTCCTGGTGCCAATTTTTGGTGTCAACAACATCTCCAATGAGCGAGAACACGAGATCAGGAGCTCCTGGTCATCCTCACTTCGCTGCAACAAAATAAGT
This sequence comes from Echinochloa phyllopogon, assembly GCA_033239725.1. Classification (NCBI taxonomy): domain Eukaryota; kingdom Viridiplantae; phylum Streptophyta; class Magnoliopsida; order Poales; family Poaceae; genus Echinochloa; species Echinochloa phyllopogon. The sequence goes on along the minus strand of BTCW01000008.1, from coordinate 9,514,106 downwards.
TTGTATCATCCTTACCTTATTTTCCAAGTTTTTACCATGCTTTATATCTTATTAGTGTAATTTGCTTCCCAGGGTGTTTGGTAACAATTTAGCACAAAATGTAGGCCAATGTTATTTTGACAGAGTAGCTTGATGGATTTCACCAATAGCTAGAACAAATTTATGATTGTTAGCCTCGAAGAGGTTCATAGTATATGAATGGATAACTTTTGTAGATCTAGATCCAGAACTTCTATATATACATATGGTATATGGGATTCGATTATGTCATCCTACTTATATGGTGTCAAATATAGCTCTTTCAGAGCATCTGCAGTAGATCCCCAATTCCCATTTCAACTAGTATATTTGGAGAGTTGATGGAAATATAGTGTTCTAGCAAAACGCCGGTATCTTTCCCTTTCCCAATAATTATTGAAATAAAGGGGAGTCGGAGCTCTCCCAATATATATGTTGTATAGCGCAATGACCTGAGGCTGTGCACGAGTGTAAAAACTGACAGATACTTGTAGACAAGTGTATCAACTAGCAGATATCCAAGTGTAAATTCAACATCTGCATCGTTGCTACCTAATCAGGGGCAGAAGATGAAAGGTAAGGTGGTTCTCCGCACAAAAAGATTAATATGTGTGGTGTGGGTCGGTTGACGTAAAGCATGGCAGAGGCCTTGTGTGTTCCCTTCCGTGGTCTATATCATGCGAATATACTCTAGTTCAGAAAACTGAATCCTTTTTCCTTACTCATGGCCGGTATGATGGAAACAGGTCGAGCCTTGTCTCGTCGGAACAAATAAATTGGAACTTGGAAATAAATACAGACTAATGCAACATGAGTCACTAGATTTGGCAGAAATATGTAAAATTGTCCATCCTAGAAAAATGATTCCAGAATAAATGGGCAATAGTTAGGAGAGGCCCGGCCGGCCCGCCCCCTTTCTTTGCCCGCAGGCTGCCTAGCTCGTTATTCTTTGAGATCTGGATAGAGTCTCGCTTCGGGGCGGGGGAAGCATGGATTTAAAAGCATCAAACTGTAACTTCCTTATTTTTTCCCCCATCACGTGTGATGGAAGTCAGTATTGCTTAATTAGGCATGCCTGCTAATGAACCTGTCAATGGTATCATATACTGTCCACGAAGGTGAACCCTGATCCCTGCAGCTCGTCCTCCACTATCTTGTCCAGCTTGTTCGCCACGTCAGGTGTCAAGTGGTTGCGCCAGTCGCCGGCACCTCCCTTGCGAAAATAGGCTTCTTCTAATTGATCCTAACTTCATTTCCTCCGGCTTGTTCACCTCCATGTTCTTGAGCTCTTTCAGACTGCGCAGCTTCAAGATCTCGAGTGGGAGCCTGGCCAGGACTGTCTCCAGCAGCCAGAAGGCATTGTAGCGGTGGGAGCATGCATGGCGTGGTCTTTGTGCTTCGTTGCCGGTATTGAGAAGTCAATACCTGAGTTTGTGTGGTATCCACGGTTTGAGAAGTGCTAGTAGGTTGCTATGAGTAGGTGCTTTAAAGTGTTGGTCTAGGGATCTAGGCTGGTTACATGGTTTGGACGGTTTGAAGAAAGTCAAGAAACAATTCCATCACCTGTCTCGTACTTGGAAGCTAGGATTTTCTCTGCCAAATTCAAGAACAGGCAATCAAATCATGAGCAGATATTCATGACGACACCCAAACGATGGTCAGCGTGAGTGTTTGTCCTTGTGTCCTTCGTTTGTCCCAGCCGGAATAGATTAAGTTATGTGGTTGGAATAACAGGCCGGGCTTCGATGGTGGGGTGGTGGGCGTCGCTGTCGTGTATAAAGTTAGAGGAAAGCCTCCTGATGTTTCTGCCGCTCGATTTCGATGGAAACCTTCCCTATGCCACCAAGCCTACCTAATGATTAGGTTCATTGCTGAAGGCTCCGTAATATCAAGCATGAGACAAGATTTTTACGTGAGAATCTTTGCATGAAAAAACACGGACGTCAATCCGTGATCTTCACTATAATGAAATAGTTACACGCTATAATGAGTCGTCAACTCTTTTTATGTGGCTTACAAGATTTATACATACCACAGACCAAACAGACAGCACAACAGTGAAATACATAAGCAAATCCGCAAATTGCATAGCCCTCCCTCTATTTGTCCAACTTCCTCCATGGTCAGTATTCCTGCAGCAATGATGGTGGACTTTTAATCAATCCACGGCCTGCTGAAAATTGGCCATCTCTCCGCCCTTGCTTAGTATCTTCCACTTCTGCATAAATGAATGTGCATCATACAAAGATACTATATGTGTAGAGATTTTTTTTAGATAAGGGAGTATGTATTAATATTCAAGCCGCTTCATCGACCGATACATGAATCTGTCCATTATTACAATACTATAGGTGCTGAGATTACATTGTTGCTAAACACAATGTCATTTCTAATGAGCCAAAAGCTCCAAAAAAACAGCTACAATAACGAAGATAAAGAGTTTTGTACCTTTTTCAAATAGCCCTCTCTAAGACATGTCCACAAAAGGAATTCACTCCAATTGGGATCAAAGTCCATTCAAATACGTCGCTACAGATACACTAGATGAATTGAGGGATGGCACAATTGAAGATAATATGTTCACAAGATTCATTGTTTCCACACATTTACATTCTGCCAGGGTACTTTCATTTTACTAACTGTTCAGCAGATTGTATTTTATCATTAAAAAATTGCTAAAAGAAAACTCCGATGTCAAAGATCTGGAGATTTCATTTGGAACACCTGGAGATTTCACTTCTCTGTAAAATGACACCGTGCGGAAATTCCCATATTTCCCCAGAGCTCGGGAAACCGTACCATTGTCATTATTACGTATAGTAACTGGTATATATACTACATTAGTCCATTATCATACTTGTTAGATATATAGAGTTGTATATGGTCTTGTATTGTATTAGAGTTGTATTCTTGTACTCCAAGCCGTATCCGGCCTATAAAAATGAAAGGTCACCCCCCATCTTGGGTGTGTGGTGTTTGCCCAATATTCTACATGCTATAGAGCCTAACCCTAGGCCTGCCTTTTCTCCCCTCCCCCCACCTCAAGTACTGTTCACGTGAACAGTACCCACGACCCTAACCCTAGCGCGCGCGGCCTCTTCCCTGGCTGAGCGCCCCTCTCCTCCTCCGCTGCCCTACCACACCACCGACGCTGCCGTCTCTGTGGCCGCGTCCCTGCCTTGCGCACGCCTCCCTGGCCGCCACATCGCCTCACAGATTGAATCTGTGAAGGTCCTGCGTTACCCACGCGGACTCCTCCGATGACGACAGCGACTCCGCTTCCTCCGTCGGCCTCTCCCTCTTGTTCGGCGGTTGTTCCTCCAGCGACGATCTCGACGACGCCATGGCCGCCAACTACGCCTCCATCAACATCCAGACGCATGTTCCCCTCTAGCTGGAGCTTCGCTCTCCCAACTACACCAAGTGGAGCACCTTCTTCGAGTCGCTGTGTGGGAAGTTCGGCCTTCTTTCACACATCGACGGCACCCCTCCTCCTGATCCACGCACCGACGAGTGGAGTAGGGCTGATTTCCGCGTCCGCAGCAGGCTGTACGGTTCAGTTGCAGATGCGGTCCTCGACTTCGCCATGGCTCCCCATCAGACCGCCCATGCTCTATGGGTGGCCATTGTTGCACACTTCCAGGCGAACCAGGCTCCTCGCGCCATCTTCTTGAGTCATGCCTTCCACACCATGACTCAGGGAGATCGTTCGGTCGAAGACTATGGGAACGAGATGAAGAAGGCTGCTGATGCCCTCCGTGATGTTGGGCAGGCTGTGTCGGGACCTACTCTCCTCTTCAATCTGCTTCGTGGTGTCAACCCCAAGTTCAGCACCACCGCTGACATGACTGCTGCCACCCCCGACATGAACTTACTACCGCTCTTGATCAGCTCAAGTTGAAAGAGCTGTGCCTGGAGAACGAAGCAAAGGTCGAGGCCACCAACGCTCTTGTTGCCTCTTCTTCTTCCGGCTGCAGCAGCTCCGACTGTCGTTCCTCGGCGCCTCCGAAGCCTCAGCAGCCCCTGCCGCCTCAGCAGCAGCAGCAGCCGCAGCAAGGCAGCAGCGGCTCCAACAGTGGTCACCGGCGCCGCAAAAAGAACGGAAGGCGGAACAGCAGCGGCGGACAGAAGCCTCGCACCTCCTTCCCTGCTGGCTTTCATGGATTTGCATTAATCCGCAGGCTCTTCAGGGGGCGCAGGGCTTTGGCGGCGGCGGCAGCGGGTAGTGGCGCGGTGGACAGGGCCTCCTTGGCCCTGGTCCGCAGGCCAATGCCGCCTTCGGCTCCTTACCTCAGGCGCCGGCTCAGTCACCCTCATGGGACTCGGCCGGATTGGTGGCGGCGCTTCAGCAGATGGCTCTTCAGGGCAATGCTTGGGTGATGGATACTGGCGCCTCTACGCACATGCACTCCTCGGATGGTATACTTCTCTCCCGTCTCCCAGCTGCTTATTCTTCGATTACTGTAGGCAATGGTGCACGTATTCCTGTCATATCTAGAGGTTCCTCCATCCTTACAACTGATACGTCTAATTTTGCGTTAAACAACATCCTTGTCGCTCCATCACTTGTGCATAACCTTCTATCTGTCCGCCAGTTCACTCGCGACAATAGTTGTTCCGTTGAATTTTGTAACACCCAAAATACTCAAATTTAAAATTTTTGGCATTTAATTAATTATTTAATGCTATCACCTATTTTATAAAGGCTAAACGATAATTTTCTAAAATTTAAAATCAAATATAAGTAATAGAAACATTTATTGTTGCATTCATGCTGCTGCATTTATTTTTGTATTGCTTGTGATTCAAACAAGAATTTAAATATATTTAAATTCAAATTTGAATCACTTTGTTTGGAGCTTTAGAAAAGTTGCTAGGCCCATAGTTCGTTTTTCCTCCCTGAACTTTTCTCCCGGGTCACTTTCTCCCCCTTTTCTTCTTTTCTGGTTCGGCCCAGCTCCTTCCCTTTCTCGCTTTCGGCCCGCTCAACCAAGTCCATTTCCCCCCCTCCTTTTCTTTTCTCGCGGCCCAGCCACTCCCCTCGGCCCACCCGGCCCAGCCAAGCCGGCCCAGCCGCAGCCGCTCGCCCCCGCCTCCCCCTCTCGCTGCCAGCCGGGCCCCACCTGTCAGGCGCTGACGCCAGCGCTGGCGTCACCTTCCTTCTTCCCCCTCGCCCCCTTCCCATCCCGAGCGCCGGTGATGGCGCGGCTCACCGCGGCCGGCCCGCACGCCGAGGCCCTTCCCCCGCGCCTTCTTAACTCGACCCGCACCGCACCCTGCTTCCCTCACCCATCGCCCCAACCCTATCGCCGCCACGCCCAAGTCACGCCGCTCCGGAGCGCAAGCACGCTCGCTGCCGCCGGCCGACGTCGCTCCGCCGCCCCGGTGCACCTTTGCCCCGATCCGGCCGTGGAGGAGCTTCGCCAGGCCACGAGGACCCCACCAAGCAACTCCAAGTCCCGTCCCGCACTCCGGAGCACCACCGCCGGCGAGCACCGACGCCGCCAACCGCCGCTCGCCGTCGTCTCGTCGCTCCACCAACTCTCCGGCCAATTCTTCGCGCCAGGAGTATCCCCAGGAGGTAGCGCACCTCCTCCTCCCTTCAATTTTGCTTTAGTTGCACCGACTAGCCACATCCCTCGATCGCCGCCGTCGGTCGTCCGCCGCTCGTCGTCGTCCGGTCGATTCACCCCTCAATGCACTGCTTTTTCACCACGGTTGCACTTGTGGCACTCCCCAGTAGCTCCTAAGCCAAGAATCCGGGCCTTAAACCCCCCCGAACCGAGCCCCCGCTGCACACCGAAGCACACCTCCGCCGCTCGTCGTCGTCAGCCCGCCGTGCCGGCCGACGCTCGACTTGTTCACCCCTGGTCGACTCGACATGTCTCCCTGAGTCCGTAGGGCCAACCCACGTCGAGTTTGGACCCCTGTAGCGCGAGGAAACCCCAAGTCCGGCGAGCCCTCGCCGCGGCCGAGCGGCGCCGCCGCGGAGCCGTCGTCCCCGGCGAGTCCGAGATCCAGGGCCGTCCGATCTAAAATCAACGGCCACGATTAGATCCAACCATACCCCTTCGCGTTTTAAATCCTGGCCGCCCGATCTCGATCCGACGGCCGCGTACCGGTCAACTCCGGTCAGTGCTGGCGTTTTTGCTAAAGAGCCCCTGGACTTTCTGGAAATTAATCCGAGGTCCATTTTAATTCAAAAATAATTACGGATAGGTCCTGTTTATTTCGTTTAGGCCCCTGGAAATTTTAAAACTTTGCCAGCAAGCCCCCGAACCTTAGAAACGCTATAACTTTCTCGTTTTAGCTCCGATTTTAGTGATTCTCGCGCTCACGTGTTCGTAGCGAAGTGTAGAATTTTACTAGCTCCTGTTTTTATACTGTTTATACTGTTGGTGTACTGTTTCTAATAGATTTAATTTGTTTGCATGTAATGATTGCTTTGGAATGCGTGCGTGATGATCGTGTCCAATCGGTGAGCCCGTAGCGTTGGACTTCGAGTACGTTGAGGACGTGCCGGAGCAGGACTCGCAGCTGCAGCCGTACTCCAAGGAAGGCAAGTTATAGCATGGACAATCCTTGCTACCTATCTCACTTTTAATACACAGTTCTTTACATACGCATGTGTCTAATATTGTTTACCATTAAGGTTGTACCTAGCATTTATTTTCCCTGTCCTTGTATTCCTATGGGTTTATGCACTTGGGTAGTATTTTTGCTAGGCGCAATTACTGTCACCTCTACTTCATTGTTAATATTGACTTAATGGTCCACTTCAACATTAATGATAAAACTTGCGTTTTAGCAACTTGGACTAGGGGGCTAGAGCATGTGCTGTGTGCTTTGCTCTAGTGTTTCCCTCTAAGGACCGGTTCTTAAAGCGGCAACCCAGGAGCCTGTCGCCACCGCCGGAACTATATGGGCTCTGGTCTTGGTCAAGTAGCTTGTACGGCTCTAGCTTGATAGTGGTTACCGAGGGGCCAGCGGCGTTGTGGGAGGCAAGGCACGGGGTGTTTTCCCGATTCCACCGAGGACGGTAGCCCCGTCGGCTAGGTCTCGTTAGACCCAGTCCCGTGTTGGGAGTCTCAGCGATTGAGAACTCCGCACGTTGCGCATTGTTGGGGTGGATACCCGCGCTCTGGACGCCATCGACCCCCTCATGGTGTGACTCCGTGGGCATACGTCGATCTCGGTGCCTAAGGACTCACCACCTTGTAGTACTCCAGCGGCTACTATCTTGTTAGGGTGTCTTGTGAAAGCCTCGTAGCGTCCCTATGCAGTCACACCTCGGAAGTGTTGATGTGCGTGGTTGGGTGCAAAGTTCTTTTGAACTTTTACGCGACTGGTGGGTAAAGGGCGAAACCTCTGCAGAGTGTACGATCTATCATGATAGCCTTGCTCAGGGTCACGAGCGGCCTGGATCCTTTTTGATTAGAATATGGTATTTATTCATGCTTAATGTCACTTACACTTTAATAACTGGGTTACAACTGGGTTCTCATTCACTTGTAGTAATATGGTATTTATTCATGCTTAAAACGAACCAACTAAAAGTGCTAATGCAGTTAAGCCAGTGTCTAGCCTTTTTGAGCCTTCATAACCCGTGCTATAATTGCTAAGTAACTCTGTTACTTACACTTGCTGTTATTACTATTTTTGGGCAAAATCCCGGACGGGTAACAGATTGGAGTCAGGCTGATTACGCTGTGGAGTTTCCGGAGGATCTGCCATACTTCTGAGCTGGCATTCTCCCAGTCAGAGTCCCTGTGGGATATGCGGCTACACTTAGAGAGAGTTTACTAGTCTTCCGCTGTCCATGTATTCATTTTTGAAGCACTCTGATGTAATCGCTACTTTATGTTGAATAATGAAGCATTGTACTCTGATTTTTACCATATTTGTTCGCTATATGTGTCTGTGGACTTCCTGGGCACACATATGGCCGCATTCGGGTTTTGTGTAAATCCGGGTGTGACAGATTGGTATCAGAGCCGTGCTGACTGTAGGAACGCAGCCTAGATAGTACGGTTGACAAATTACTAGGAGACCCCCATGTTTTAAAAAATCTTAAAAAAAATCTAACAGTCGAGTCTTGTGTGAGTTTATGCCTTTACCTGCTTGTATTTATTGTTATTATGCTGATGTTTGATTTGGCTCTTTGTAATGATTGTGATGGGCGTAGACACCTGTCTGCAACCATCTAGATGTTGGAATAAGGCTTAAGGACTTTATTGTTTAGATAGCAGGGGTATATATATATATTTTCTCGTACTAATCATCTGATATCTAACCTTTGTGATTATAGATGGCTCACCCCGGGGGCAATGCGGGCGGACAGCCTCCGCACCAGAATCCGCCCCCGAACCTGAATCCGAACCATCAGATCCCCACCATTGAGCAGCTGATGTATGCTCAAGTTCAGATGATGCAGCAGATGGCCGAGACGATGAGGCTGATCCAGCAGAACCAGCATCATCCCCAGGCAGCTGCACCGCCCAGAGACAAGAGGGGCGAGTTTCTGAAGGAACGCCCGCCGACCTTCAGCAAGGCCAGCGATCCCCTTGAGGCAGATGACTGGCTCAAGGCAGTGGAGAGGCAGTTGGACATCGCCCAGTGCGATGACAGGGAGAAGGTACTCTACGCCGGAGGACAGCTTCAGGGGCCGGCGTTGGATTGGTGGGATTCATACCAGTCTTCACGCCCGACCGGTACTCAGATCACCTGGCAGCAGTTCTGCAGCAGCTTTCGTGCACACCACGTGCCGGAGGCCTTGATGGTTCTGAAGAAGAAGGAGTTCCTGGCACTGAAGCAGGAAGGGATGAGTGTCACGGCGTATCGTGACAAGTTCGTCTCGTTGGCCCGTTACGCTCCAGAGGACGTGGCCACCGACCAGAAGAAGCAGGCCAGGTTCCGTGACGGTCTGCAGGATGCTCTCCAGTACCAGCTGATGTGCACCAAGTTCCCGACCTTTCACGAGCTGGTGGACGGCGCGCTGATGTTGGAGCACAAGCGCCGTGAGATGGAGGACAAGAAGAGGAAGCTCCAGGGACAGCAGGTTGGCAGCAGCAGTCGTCCACGCTTCACACCTCCCCAGAGTCAGCAGGTGGGAGGCCAGCAGCGCTTCCAGGGCCAGTCTGGGTTGCTCAGTCGTGGCCAGTACTAGCAGCAGCGTCCTCAGTTTCCTCGGGCGCCACAGCAGCAGCGTCCCCAGGGTCCACCGCAGATGGGTCCAGTCCAGCGCAGCCAGGTGCAGCCCAGTCCAGCTCAGCGCATCAGTCCAGTCAACACTACACCGGTGGGACCGAGAGTGTGCTATCACTGTGGCGAGCAGGGACACTTCGCCAACCTCTGCCCCAAGAAGACCCAGAACGCCGCCGGACAGAACCAGCAGGGCAGCACTCAGAGAGTTGGGCAGCCGCAGAGTCAGCAGCAGGGAAGTCGTGCACCGCAGATTCCGGTTCGGGGCAAGCTCAACCATACCGGAGCGGAGACAGCTGAGGCATCCACAGATGTCGTTGTGGGTACGTTTCTCGTCAATTCAACCCCTGCCACTGTTTTATTTGATTCCGGAGCTTCGCATGCTTTCATATCCGCTGCTTTTGTAAAGAAGAACCTAGTAGCCTTGTTGCCTATGAGGAGTGCTATGCTAGTAAGCTCACCAGGGGGGAGCAACGCGCCACTTTACGCTGCCCCAGTATCACCCTCACCATAAGGGGGGTAGATTTCGAGGCACGCCCGATAGTCTTGGAGACCCTGGGATTTGATCTGATCCTGGGTATGAGCTGGATGACCAGATATGATGCAGTGATCAGGTGTGCTACGAGGACCATCCAGCTGACAGCAGAGTCCGGTGACAAGGTGGAGTACCAGGCAGCCAGTTCCTCAGAGCAAGGCCAAGCAAATCAAGCTGAAGGGACAATGACTGAAGATATCAGGGTGGTGAGCCAGTTCCCGGATGTGTTCCCAGACGAGCTGCCAGGTATGCCTCCAGAACGAGATGTTGAATTCGTTATTGAACTAAAACCTAGCACTGCACCTATAGCCAAGAGGCCGTATAGGATGGGAGCGAAGGAGCTGGAGCAGCTCAAGAAGGAGTTGGACGAATTGTTGGCCAAGGGGTACATTCGTCCGAGTGCTTCGCCATGGGGAGCACCAGTGTTGTTCGTCGACAAAAAGGATGGTACACAGAGGTTGTGTGTGGACTATCGAGCCCTCAACGAAGTGACCATCAAGAACAAGTACTCGCTGCCGAGGATTGGTGATCTGTTCGATCAGCTGAGAGGAGCTTGTGTGTTCTCCAAGATAGATCTCCGTTCGGGTTATTATCAGATGAGGATCCGACCGTCGGATGTTCCGAAGACCGCTTTCACCACACGGTACGGGTTGTATGAGTTCTTGGTCATGTCTTTTGCATTGACCAACGCTCCTGCATACTTCATGTACCTGATGAACAGCGTGTTCATGGACTATCTGGACAAGTTCGTGGTGGTATTCATTGATGACATTCTGGTCTTCTCCAAGAATGAGGAAGAACATGAAGAACATCTGAGGTTGGTACTGCAGAGACTCCGGGAGCATCAGTTGTATGCCAAGCTGAGCAAGTGTGAGTTCTGGCTGAAGGAAGTGGCATTTCTGGGGCACGTGTTGTCCAATGGAGGAGTGGCAGTTGATCCGAAGAAAGTCAGTGATGTATTGAGCTGGAATCCACCACGGGATGTGAGCGAGATCAGGAGTTTCCTTGGGATGGCCGGTTATTACAGACGGTTCATTGAAGGATTCTCCAAGATCGCTAAGCCGTTGACTGCTTTGCTAGAGAAGAATGCCCCGTTTGTATGGACAGAGGCATGCCAGGTCAGCTTCGAAGAGTTGAAGAAGAGGTTGACTACAGCCCCAGTGCTGGTATTGCCTGATTTGGCTAAGAGTTTCTCCATCTACTGTGATGCATCCCGTCTAGGACTGGGTTACGTCCTTATGCAGGAGGGCAGAGTCGTGTCATATGCGTCCAGGCAGCTGAGGAAGCATGAGCAGAACTATCCGACGCACGACTTGGAGTTGGCAGCTGTTGTACATGCCCTGAAGATCTGGAGACATTACTTGATTGGGCACAGATGTGACATCTACACTGATCATAAGAGCCTCAAGTATGTCTTCACCCAGTCAGATCTGAACATGAGACAGCGCAGATGGTTAGACCTGATCAAGGATTATGATCTGGAGATTCACTATCACCCAGGGAAGGCCAACTTGGTGGCAGATGCTCTGAGCAGGAGGAGTTATGTGAACAGGATCACTGGTCACTGTTTACCTGAGGAGCTCAGCCGAGAGTTTGAGCGGATGAGCCTGGGATTCGTCACCAGCATCACAGAGTTGGCAGTAGAGCCCACACTCGAGCAGGAGATTCGGAGAGGTCAGCTGCAGGATGAGAAGATCCGAGAGCTTGTGGGGAATGTTGCATTGGGAAAGGCCCCTGGATTCAGAGTTGATGATCAGGGAACTCTATGGCATGGAAAGAGGATATGTGTGCCAGATATAGCGCAGATCAGAGAGATGATTCTGAGAGAGGCACACGACTCAGCTTACTCCATCCACCCAGGCAGCACTAAGATGTATCAGGACATCAAGGAGAGATTCTGGTGGTATGGATTGAAGCGTGATGTAGTGACTCATGTGGCATTGTGCGACACATGTCAGCGAGTCAAGCCAGAACATCAGAGGCCAGCTGGATTGCTTCAGCCGTTGAAGATCCCGGAGTGGAAATGGGAAGAAGTTGGCATGGACTTCATCACTGGACTGCCCCGCACTCAGCGAGGATTTGACTCCATTTGGGTGATAGTTGATCGTCTGACCAAGGTGGCCCACTTTCTGCCAGTGAAAACCACCTACACAGGCGCCAGGCTTGCAGAGTTGTACATGGAGCGGATTATGTGTTTACACGGGGCGCCGAAGAAGATTGTGTCAGATCGTGGTACTCAGTTCACCTCACACTTCTGGCGGAAGTTACATGAGTCCATGGACACGAAGCTGCACTTCAGCTCAGCTTATCACCCGCAGACAGATGGTCAGACAGAGCGGACCAATCAGATACTAGAGGACATGTTGAGAGCTTGTGCATTGCAGTATGGAGTCAGCTGGGATAAGAGTTTGCCGTATGCAGAGTTCTCCTACAATAACAGCTACCAGAAGAGTCTGCAGATGGCACCGTTCGAGGCATTGTATGGCAGGAAGTGCCGGACCCCATTGTTCTGGAATCAGACCGGAGAGAGTCAGGTCTTTGGTCCGGAGATACTCAGAGATGCAGAGCGGCAGGTGCAGGTGATCAGAGAGAACCTGAAGGTGGCCCAGTCCAGACAGAAGAGTTACGCAGATGTCAGACGCAGGGACCTCAGCTTCAGAGTTGATGATTTTGTGTACCTCAAGGTGTCACCGATGAGAGGTGTAAAGCGGTTCAATGTCAAAGGCAAGTTGGCGCCTCGTTACATCGGACTGTTCAGGATACAGGAACGGATGGGCGAAGTGGCATACCGGCTAGACCTACCTGAGAGACTAGCCGGAGTACACGATGTGTTCCATGTGTCCCAGTTGAAGAAGTGTTTGCGGGTGCCAGAAGAGCAGATCCCGATTGATGAATTGAATGTTCAGGAGGACCTCACATACGAGGAGTATCCGATCAGGATCCTGGAGGTGTCAGAGAGAGTGCTGAGGAACAAGACCATTCGAATGTGCAAGGTGCAGTGGAGCCGGCATTCAGCAGATGAAGCGACTTGGGAGCGGCAATAGTTGTTCCGTTGAATTTTGTAACACCCAAAATACTCAGATTTAAAATTTTTGGCATTTAATTAATTATTTAATGCTATCACCTATTTTATAAAGGCTAAACGATAATTTTCTAAAATTTAAAATCAAATATAAGTAATAGAAACATTTATTGTTGCATTCATGCTGCTGCATTTATTTTTGTATTGCTTGTGATTCAAACAAGAATTTAAATATATTTAAATTCAAATTTGAATCACTTTATTTGGAGCTTTAGAAAAGTTGCTAGGCCCATAGTTCGTTTTTGTTCCCTGAACTTTTCTCCCGGGTCACTTTCTCCCCCTTTTCTTCTTTTCTGGTTCGGCCCAGCTCCTTCCCTTTCTCGCTTTCGGCCCGCTCAACCAAGTCCATTTCCCCCCCCCTCCTTTTCTTTTCTCGCGGCCCAACCACTCCCCTCGGCCCACCCGGCCCAGCCGCAGCCGCTCGCCCCCGCCTCCGCCTCTCGCTGCCAGCCGGGCCCCACGTGTCAGGCGCTGACGCCAGCGCTGGCGTCAATTCCTTCTTCCCCCTCGCCCCCTTTCCATCCCGAGCGCCGGTGATGGCGCGGCTCACCGCGGCTGGCCCGCACGCCGAGGCCCTTCCCCCGCGCCTTCTTAACTCGACCCGCACCGCACCCTGCTTCCCTCACCCATCGCCCCAACCCTATCGCCGCCACGCCCAAGTCACGCTGCTCCCGAGCGCAAGCACGCTCGCTGCCGCCGGCCGACGTCGCTCCGCCGCCCCGGTGCACCTTCGCCCCGATCCGGCCGTGGAGGAGCTTCGCCAGGCCACGAGGACCCCACCAAGTAACTCCAAGTCCCGTCCCGCACTCCGGAGCACCACCGCCGGCGAGCACCGACGCCGCCAACCGCCGCTCGCCGTCGTCTCGTCGCTCCACCAACTCTCCGGCCAATTCTTCGCGCCAGGAGTATCCCCAGGAGGTAGCGCACCTCCTCCTCCCTTCAATTTTGCTGTAGTTGCACCAACTAGCCACATCCCTCGATCGCCGCCGTCGGTCGTCCGCCGCCCGTCGTCGTCCGGTCGATTCACCCCTCAATGCACTGCTTTTTCACCACGGTTGCACTTGTGGCACTCCCCAGTAGCTCCTAAGCCAAGAATCCGGGCCTTAAACCCCCCCGAACCGAGCCCCCGCTGCACACCGAAGCACACCTCCGCCGCTCGTCGTCGTCAGCCCGCCGTGCCGGCCGACGCTCGACTTGTTCACCCCTGGTCGACTCGCCATGTCTCCCTGAGTCCGTAGGGCCAACCCACGTCGAGTTTGGACCCCTGTAGCGCGAGGAAACCCCAAGTCCGGCGAGCCCTCGCCGCGGCCGAGCGGCGCCGCCGCGGAGCCGTCGTCCCCGGCGAGTCCGAGATCCAGGGCCGTCCGATCTAAAATCAACGGCCACGATTAGATCCAACCATACCCCTTCGCGTTTTAAATCCTGGCCGCCCGATTTCGATCCGACGGCCGCGTACCGGTCAACTCCGGTCAGCGCTGGCGTTTTTGCTAAAGAGCCCCTGGACTTTCTAGAAATTAATCTGAGGTCCATTTTAATTCAAAAATAATTACGGATAGGTCCTGTTTATTTCGTTTAGGCCCCTGGAAATTTTAAAACTTTGCCAGCAAGCCCCCGAACCTTAGAAACGCTATAACTTTCTCGTTTTAGCTCCGATTTTAGTGATTCTCGCGCTCACGTGTTCGCAGCGAAGCGTAGAATTTTACTAGCTCCTGTTTTTGTACTGTTTATACTGTTGGTGTACTGTTTCTAATAGATTTAATTTGTTTGCATGTAATGATTGCTTTGGAATGCGTGCGTGATGATCGTGTCCAGTCGGTGAGCCCGTAGCATTGGACTTCGAGTACGTTGAGGACGTGCCGGAGCAGGACTCGCAGCTACAGCCGTACTCCGAGGAAGGCAAGTTATAGCACGGACAATCCTTGCTACCTATCTCACTTTTAATACACTGTTCTTTACATACGCATGTGTCTAATATTGTTTACCATTAAGGTTGTACCTAGCATTTATTTTCCCTGTCCTTGTATTCCTATGGGTTTATGCACTTGGGTAGTATTTTTGCTAGGCGCAATTACTGTCACCTCTACTTCATTGTTAATATTGACTTAATGGTCCACTTCAACATTAATGATAAAACTTGCTTTTTAGCAACTTGGACTAGGGGGCTAGAGCATGTGTTGTGTGCTTTGCTCTAGTGTTTCCCTATAAGGACCGGTTCTTAAAGCGGCAACCCAGGAGCCTGTCGCCACCGCCGGAACTATATGGGCTCTGGTCTTGGTCAAGTAGCTTGTACGGCTCTAGCTTGATAGTGGTTACCGAGGGGCCAGCGGCGTTGTGGGAGGCAAGGCACGGGGTGTTTTCCCGATTCCACCGAGGACGGTAGCCCCGTCGGCTAGGTCTCGTTAGACCCAGTCCCGTGTTGGGAGTCTCAGCGATTGAGAACTCCGCACGTTGCGCATTGTTGGGGTGGATACCCGCGCTCTGGACGCCATCGACCCCCTCATGGTGTGACTCCGTGGGCGTACGTCGATCTCGGTGCCTAAGGACTCACCACCTTGTAGTACTCCAGCGGCTACTATCTTGTTAGGGTGTCTTGTGAAAGCCTCGTAGCGTCCCTATGCAGTCACACCTCGGAAGTGTTGATGTGCGTGGTTGGGTGCAAAGTTCTTTTGAACTTTTACGCGACTGGGGGGTAAAGGGCGAAACCTCTGCAGAGTGTATGATCTATCATGATAGCCTTGCTCAGGGTCACGAGCGGCCTGGATCCTTTTTGATTAGAATATGGTATTTATTCATGCTTAATGTCACTTACACTTTAATAACTGGGTTACAACTGGGTTCTCATTCACTTGTAGTAACTTGGATAAAGTTAAAACGAACCAACTAAAAGTGCTAATGCAGTTAAGCCAGTGTCTAGCCTTTTTGAGCCTTCATAACCCGTGCTATACTTGCTAAGTAACTCTGTTACTTACACTTGCTGTTATTACTATTTTTGGGCAAAATCCCGGACGGGTAACAGATTGGAGTCAGGCTGATTACGCTGTGGAGTTTTCGGAGGATCTGCCATACTTCTGAGCTGGCGTTCTCCCAGTCAGAGTCCCTGTGGGATATGCGGCTACACTTAGAGAGAGTTTACTAGTCTTCCGCTGTCCATGTATTCATTTTTGAAGCACTCTGATGTAATCGCTTCTTTATGTTGAATAATGAAGCATTGTACTCTGATTTTTACCATATTTGTTCGCTATATGTGTCTGTGGACTTCCTGGGCACACATATGGCCGCATTCGGGTTTTGTGTAAATCCGGGTGTGACAAATTTGACGCCTCCGGTTTTTCTGTTAAGGAACTCAGGACGGGGCGCGTGATTCTTCGCTGCAATAGTGTCGGTGACCTCTACACCATCCCCTCAGTCGCCCCTGCATCTGCCCATGCCATGCTCGCTGCCTCCACCTCCTTGTGGCATCGTCGTATCGGTCATCCTGGTCCAGCAGTCATAGCATCACTTCGGAAAAAAATTTGATTTCCTATAATAAAATAGATCACTCGCTTTGTCACGCCTGTCAGCTTGGCAAGCATGTGCGTCTTCCGTTTAGTGCATCGATATCTAAAACTGCTTCTCCTTTTGAGATTGTTCATTGTGATGTCTGGACCTCTCCGATTGCGAGTATTTCTGGTTGCAAGTAGTATCTTATGCTTTTGGATGATTTTACGCACTATTGCTGGACGTACCCACTTAAGAGCAAATATGAGGTGCATCAACACATTGTTGACTTTATTGCTTTTGCTCGTACTCAGTTTAGTCTTCCTGTTAAATGCTTTCAGGATGATAATGGCACCGAGTTTGTTAACCACGCTATGCATAGTACTCTTGCTGCGCACGACATTGTTTTTCATCTCTCCTGTCCATACAACTCGGCACAAAATGGCAAGGCTGAACGTATACATCGTACGCTCAATAATTCAGTGCGCACCCTTCTCCTTCAGGCCTCCATGCCGCCAGCCTATTGGGCTGAGGCGCTAGCTGCAACCACATACTTGATGAACCGACGACCATCTTCTGCCATAAACCATGATCTTCCCTATCACCGTCTCTATGGTTCTCCGCCAGCTTATGATCATCTCCGTGTTTTCGGCTGTTTGTGTTATCCTAACTTAAAGGCCACTTCACCACATAAGCTGGCGCCTCGCTCGGCGGCTTGCGTGTTCGTCCTCTATCCCTACTCACATAAGGGGTATCGCTGTCTGGACATCTCTACACGACGGATTATTATATCAAGGCATGCCGTTTTTTATGAGTTAGTGTTTCCGTTTGCGAGTGTCTCGCCTTCGTCCTCCTCCAGCTCGTTTGATTTCCTCTTAGGTGTCGACATGGATATTGCACCTTGTTCTACTAATCATGCAGCTGGTGGCTGTTCTGCGGCTGCTCCGTCCTCCTTGGACGTTGAGCGACCGCATTCTTCTTCTGGTGGGTGTGGTTCCGTGCCCCCATCAGGATATTCGTCTGCGGCTGCTCCGTCCTTGGACGTTGAGCAACCGCCTTCGTCTGCGGCTTCTCCATCCTCCATGGATGTTGAGCCACCGCTCTCTTCTCCTGGTGGGAGTGGTTCCGTACCCCCATCAGGATCTCCGGAGTCTTCGCTTCCGGGCGGGAGTTCGCCCGTGTCTTTGGCACCACCTCCGTCTTCGCCGGCTGCGCCCCTGGTGCTTGTGCTTGATGCGTCTCTGGCGCCGGCGCTAGCACCTGCCACGCCGTCAGTGCCAGCGCCTCCTGTGCCTGTGCCTACTGCTTTGGCGCCCTCCGTGCCTGCTACTCCGGCGCCCTCCGCGCCTACTGCTCCGGCGCCCTCCGTTCCTGCCGCGGCTGTGCCCAAAGTGCCCGTCGCACCAGCACCAGCGCTGGCGCCCCCTCTGTTCGGGCGACTTGGACAGGTCTACAGTCACCGTCCACTTCCCCCGCCGATCAATTCTGAGCAAGTTCATGGTCCCCAGCCGAGTCCTGCTATACGTCGTTTGACACGTCTTCAGTCTGGTACGATACAGCCTGTTAATTATCGGAATTTTACAACTACTTCTTTAGTTGTCTCTCCTGTTCCGAGTAATTATCGCAGTGCCCTTGCTGATCCGAACTGGCGCGCTGCTATGGCTGATGAGTACCAAGCATTGGTGGATAATGGCACATGGCGCCTAGTGCCTCATCCTCCTGGTGTTAATGTTGTGACTGGACGATGGCTTTGGAAAGTTAAGATAATTCTGATGGTACTCTTTCCAAGCATAAAGCTCGGTGGGTTGCTCGAGGATTTAATCAGAAGGCTAGTGTTGATTATGATGAGACCTTCAGCCCAGTTGTTAAGCAGGGCACGATTCGGACTGTGTTGAGCATTGTGGCTTCTCGTCAGTGGCCTATTCATCAGTTGGATGTGAAGAATGCGTTTCTTCATGGCTATCTTGAGGAAACGGTCTATTGTGAGCAGCCCCCTGGTTTTGTTGATCCTGCATATCCTGATTATGTTTGTCTCCTTCAGAAGTCTCTGTATGGACTTAAGCAGGCTCCTCGTGCTTGGAATAAGAGGTTTGCGACATATCTTCATTCTCTGGGTTTCGTTCCATCAGCTATGGATACTTCGTTGTTTGTCTATCGCAATGGTGATGACATGGCCTATCTTCTTCTCTATGTGGATGATATTGTCTTGACTACTTCCTCTACCACGTTGCTTCAGAATATTATTGGCCGACTGCACAGTGAGTTTGCTATGAAAAATTTGGGGGATCTTCATGACTTCTTACACATGTCTGTGACACGTTCTTCGGATGGGCTGTTTCTTTCTCAGCAGCAATATGCTTTGGAGATTCTTCGGCGTGCTGGTATGAGTGATTGTCACTCTCCGACACCGCCTGTTGATACTAAGGCCAAGTTGTCTGCTACAGATGGTGCGCCTATTGCTGATGCGTCTGCTTACCGGAGTTTAGCTGGTGCTCTTCAGTATCTCACCCTGACACGACCGGATCTTGCATATGTTGTTCAGCAGGTCTGTTTGTTCATGCATGATCCTCGCGAGTCTCATCTGGCGTTTCTAAAGCGCATCTTGCGCTATGTGAAGGGTACCCTGTCATATGGTCTTCGGATTGGCACTGGTCCGATTGACTCTCTTACGGCGTACTCTGATGCTGATTGGGCGGGCTGCCCTGATTCTCGACGTTCTACCTCTAGATATTGTGTCTATCTTGGCGATACATTGGTCTCTTGGTCGTCCAAGCGTCAGACTACAGTTTCTCATTCTAGTGCAGAGGC
This sequence comes from Echinochloa phyllopogon, assembly GCA_033239725.1. Classification (NCBI taxonomy): domain Eukaryota; kingdom Viridiplantae; phylum Streptophyta; class Magnoliopsida; order Poales; family Poaceae; genus Echinochloa; species Echinochloa phyllopogon. Next base: position 9,494,985 of record BTCW01000008.1, on the reverse strand, counting down.
AGAATATCGGGCTGTTGCTCATGCAGTAGCTAAGTGTTGCTGGCTACGACAGCTTCTTCACGAGCTTCATGTTCCTCTCTCAAAGGCGACGCTTGTCTTCTGTGACAATGTCAGTGCAGTTTATATGGCTGCCAATCCTGTTCATCATCGACGAACGAAGCACATTGAGATTGATATTCATTTCGTCCGCGAGAAGGTGGCTTTGGGTGATGTTCGAGTTCTTCACATTCTTCGTCGCGCCAGTTTGCTGACATTATGACTAAGGGTCTTCCTGTACAGTTATTTACAGATTTTAGGTCCAGTCTAGGCGTTAGTCCACCTGCGACTGCGGGCGGGTGTTAGATATATAGAGTTGTATATGGTCTTGTATTGTATTAGAGTTGTATTCTTGTACTCCAAGCCGTATCCGGCCTATATAATGAAAGGTCACCGCCCATCTTGGGTGTGTGGTGTTTGCCCAATATTCTACAGTACTGTCAAGCAATGTGGAACCAGCTGTATGATTTGGAATAAAAACTATTCATGGTTTAATTAAACTGAAAACAATAAAAATGCTTCGACTGTTAACTAAGCAGGTGCCCATATGTAGCCGTTCTAGACATTGCAGTTTTATGATGATCTCATTACTATGACAGTTCACCCTGAACTAAAATATTTTGAAGACACAAGACATATAAGAGATCTCTGAGGTAGACAAAATAAGTAGCAGCAGGTGGAGGATATTAAACTTAGCTAGCACATCCGGTAAAAAAAGATATGATTGACAAAACTTATGGCACAGATCGAGTGAAGATGGCTTCTGATGGCCGTGACAATTTGATGACAGGATGACAAGGCCCACGCTGATGTCCTATATAATGTCATTCCCCCCCCCCCCCCCCCCCCCCCCATCACGTACTCAGGCTGGATGCTATCATCGATTATTGAAGTCTGCATTGCTGATAATGACACGGCAATGCCTGCTGATGAACCTCTCAATTAAATTATATTAAAGCCAGACCCTCATATTGCCCCTGTTCTAAGTTTAGAGGCCAAGCAAAAAAGTTGCACTCCAACAGACCATCTATTTCATGAACTATTTTGGAGAAGCCCCCAAATTTCTCTATCCACCTTCTATTCCTGCAGCGGTCTCTATGAATGCCTCCATTCTTAGAGGCTATTGCTAGAGTTGAAATATGTTTTGAAGCCTTAAAAAAATAGAGCCAGCCCCCAGAGGATGTGTGAGGAACTGCTCTTATATACCATACACGAAAGCAAACCCAGACCCATGTAATGTGTCCTCTACTATCTTGTCCATCTTTCTAGCCCTGTCAGGCATCAAGTGGTTGCTCCATTCACCAGCCCCTCCTTTGTTAATGTAGGCTTCATTCTTGATCCCAGCTTCATCTTATTCACCTCCATGTTCTTGAGCTCCTTTATTCTGCAGATCATGACGATCTCATCCACAACCCCTCCCTCCCTCCTCCACCGAGCATCCACACCCCATGAACTCTGCCATCTTCTTCAGCTTAGCTCCAGGGTCATGCAGCATCCTCACGTATTCAAGGAACAGTACCTGTTTAAGTCTCATCAAGGCCGCCTCCCAGTACTGGTGAAAATGCTTCCATTGAAGCCTGGCGAACACGTGGCCCTCGGTCCCTCACATAAGAGTTCAAAGGCCTAATCAATGTGGAGGCCGGAGCAACCAACATTGTACGCCGACGAGACATTCTTGACAAAAAAACAAACCAGAGACGAATGCATCCTTGGGGTTGCAGTAGATGTACCCGAGATCCAGCTCGGCCTCCCCTGGATATATGCTCCCAGGAAGGAGGCCGTAGGGAAGGTGGGTGCCGAGCACCAATGGACACTGGAGCACCTTGAACTCCATTAGTAGGCTGTGGCATCGCACCTGAGCTTCGGGTCCATCTCCATGAATCTGACTCACTCATGCCGATTCATGCGGCAGAGCGGGTGCTTAGGGTCGCAGGGCGGGTGCTTGGCCGGCCCGGTTCCTTAGTGGCAAAGACGAGGGAAGAATTCATGCACGTGGTGCCGGACTTGGTCAAGCTGGCGATAAATTCTGGATAAAGAAATTTTTCTAGTCCCGACCCATAAATAGGAATAATTGGGAATATCGGACCTAAATTTTTCCCCAAAATTATTTTCGCATGATTTTACTATAAATTGTCTCTAAACCATCACACATCATGATTATGTATATAACAACAAAGAAATAAAGCAATATATTATATGTTTAATATGTTACATAGTTTCAGTGGATGAAATTTCGGTCTAAGAAAAAATTGGAACGCTACCGATAAACAAAAAATTTCAGATATTCCGGCGAAATTTTGCCTAAAATGTATACAGTATACGTCGCTCGGCCTGTGGTGTATGCCGGTATGGATTGCTGGCAGCTCAGCCTGGACTGTCTCTGGCAGCCAGGGCCCATGGTGTTTTGGGCATTGCATAAATGCTGTGGGTTGGCTGGTTAAGAACAGGAGATCCGAGAATATAGTATCAGATCACTACCAGAATCCTTCACATCCGCCCGCCTCCTCCGCCTCGGCCATTTTTGGACCTGGTGCTGATGGGGCTTCAGCACCGGGTCCAACGGCAAGGAGCGGGGGCGGCGCGGAGGTGTGTCCGGGCGGACACATTAGCACCGGGTCGTGGCAAGACCCGGTGCTAATGTTCACCCTTTAGCACCGGGTGCAGCCACGACCCGGTGCTAAAGGCCTCGGGCACATTAGCACCGGGTCGTGGCTGCACCCGGTGCTAAAGGGTGAACATTAGCACCGGGTCTTGCCACGACCCGGTGCTAATGTGTTTGAATATAGGGGCTTCCCCTCCCCCGCCTGAGCCAGCTGAACACTTAGGCGCTGTGTTCATGCTGCTCGGCCGTGGGAGGGGAGGTGCTGCCCAAATTTTTTTCAAAATTTGTGAAGAATCTACTCATCTAAGGAGCACTACAAGGTACACTCTTTCATTCTCTAATGTTTTATTTAGCTTGTAATCCTTCTATGATTTAGAAATAGAGGGATTTGTGAATCAAAGTAAAGCTAGCTAGAGAGAGATTGTGTTCTTGGAGGAGAGAGAGGAGAGAGCTTGAGTTCATGGTGGAGAGAGTGTTCATGCATGTTGTGTTTTAAATGGAGAGAGAAGGCAAGCTAGTTAGTATTTTGTTTTGTATGACTTGTGAATAGTTGTAAGGCTTATAGTAATGTGGTTTTAGAAATTACTAGAAAATCTTATAAATTACTAGAAAATCTTATAAATTACTAGAAAATCTTATAAATTACTAGAAAATCAATATAAAATGCTAGAAAATCTTATAAATTAATAGAAAATCTTATAAATTACTAGAAAATCAATATAAAATGCTAGAAAATCTTATAAATTAATAGAAAATCTTATAAATTAATAGAAAATCTTATAAATTACTAGAAAATCAATATAAAATGCTAGAAAATCTTATAAATTAATAGAAAATCTTATAAATCATATAAATCTTATAAGGCTTATAGTAATGTTATATTTAATGAATATAGTAATGTAGTTTTAGAAATTTATTTATATAATGGAATATATATTATAATTTGTATTTATTTATATATATTAAATTTTTTTATCTTTAAATTGTATTGTATATTTGTTATTGGTTAATAATGCAGATGAATAGACAATGGATGTACGGGGACCCCCACGCTCAGGCCTTCCGTGATGGCCTTAGGACGTTTCTCGATGCCGCCGAGGCTAACAGGACGCCGTCCGGTTTCATGTTCTGCCCATGCACCCATTGTAAAAATATACAATCGTACAAACAAAGAGGTTGTCTTCAAGTGCATTTGATGAGGCACGGTTTCATGAGGAATTATTCTGTTTGGACGAAGCACGGTGAAAGAGGAATTCTAATGGATGAAGATGAAGAAGACGAGGCCGATGACGACATTCCGTTATTGGCTCAATACTACGGTTCCTTTGCATATGCTGCAATGGGTGATGCCGATGAGGAAGATGTTGCTCGGGAAGGCGATGCTCAGGAAGATGTTGCTCAGGAAAATGAACCTACTGATGGGCTCGGGCAAATGTTGCGTGATGCCGAGAAAGACTGCGGCAATGATAAGGAACTGAAAAAGATACAGCGCATGTTGCAGGACCACAAGACTGACCTGTACCCAGATTGCAAAGAGGGGCTAAAGAAGTTGGGTAGCACACTTGAACTTCTGCAGTGGAAGGCAGCAAATGGTGTTACTGATAAGGGTTTCGAGGAGCTACTGAAACTCGTAAAGAAGATTCTTCCAGAGGGTAACACATTGCCATCGACAACGTATCAAGCAAAACGTGTTGTTTGCCCTCTCGGTTTGGAGGTGCAGAAGATACATGCGTGTCCTAATGACTGTATCCTCTATCGCGGACAGTACGAACACTTGGATTGTTGTCTGGTTTGCACCTGCGCGCGATACAAGATCAGGCGGGACGACCCTGGTGATGTTGGGGGAGAGCGTTCTAAGAAAAAAATCCCTGCGAAGGTGATGTGGTATTTCCCTCTGATACCCCGTCTGAAGCGTTTGTTCAGGAACAAAGACCATGCCAAACTGATGCGCTGGCACAAAGAAGAACGTAAGCAGGATGGCATGTTGAGACACCCCGCCAATGGATCCCAGTGGAGGAACATCGACAGAGCATTCCCAGAGTTTGATGCTGATGCGAGGAATGTTAGGCTTGGTTTAAGTACCGATGGCATGAACCCTTTCGGCGAAATGAGCAGTAGTCATAGCACTTGGCCCGTGACTGTTTGTATCTACAACCTACCCCCCTGGCTCTGCATGAAGCGGAAGTTCATTATGATGCCAGTGCTCATCGAAGGCCCAAAGCAACCTGGCAACGACATTGATGTGTACCTAAGACCATTGGTTGACGAACTTTTGCAGCTGTGGAAGAATGAAGGTGTTAGCGTGTGGGATGAGGACAAGCAGGAGCAGTTTGACCTTCGAGCACTGCTTTTCATAAGCATCAACGACTGGCCTGCACTAAGTAACCTATCAGGACAATCAAACAAAGGATATAAAGCATGCACTCACTGTTTAGAGGAAACCGAAAGCATGTATTTGAAACATTGTCGTAAAGTTGTGTACATGGGTCACCGTCGATTCCTTCCGGCGAAGCATGAGCTACGAAAGAAATGTGCGCATTTTGGCGGGAATGCTGACCGCCGTACAAAGCCGAGACACCGGAGTGGAGAAGAGCTATTTGATATGGTGAAGGACCTACACGTGGTGTTTGGCAAGGGAGACGGAAGCCAGGCTGCTCCGACGGGCGAGGATGGTCGTGCCGCGATGTGGAAGAAGAAGTCTATCTTTTGGGAGCTACCTTATTGGCAACGTTTAGAGGTCCGTAACGCGATTGATGTGATGCATCTGACGAAGAATCTTTGCGTGAACTTGATAAGCTTCCTGGGTACTTATGGGAAGCCAAAAGATACACTGGAAGCACGTCAGGATCTGAAACGATTGAAGCAACGGACTGATCTACATCCAGAAAAGAGAGACAAAGGACGCCAGTACTTGCATCCTGCCAGCTTCACTCTCAGCAAAGAAGAGAAGGCAAGCATGTTTGAATGCTTGAACAGTATCAAGGTTCCGTCTGGCTACTCCTCCAATATTAAGGGAATAATAAATATGAAAGAGAAGAAGTTCACAAACCTGAAGTCTCACGACTGCCATGTGTTGATGACACAGCTGCTTCCCGTCATACTCAGGGGTGTGCTACCAGTAAACGTGCGGAAAGCCATTGTGAAGCTATGTGCATTCCTCAATGCAATTTCTCAGAAGGTGATCAATCCAGACCACTTAGATCAGCTACAGAACGACGTGGTGCAATGTCTTGTCAGCTTTGAGATGATATTTCCACCATCCTTCTTCAATATCATGACACATCTATTGGTTCACCTCGTCAAAGAGATTCGTATATTGGGCCCAGTATTTCTACACAACATGTTCCCATTTGAGAGGTTCTTCGCAGTCCTAAAGAAGTATGTCCGTAATCGTTCTCGTCCAGAAGGATGCATTGCTAAGGGATACGAAACGGAGGAGGTCATTGAATTCTGTGTTGACTTTGTCGACGATCTTATGCCGATTGGTGTGCCCGAATCCCATCACGAGGGGAGACTTGGTGGAAAGGGCACACTAGGGAGAAGATCGATGGTGATCAAGGACGTTGAGACATTTCGTAAAGCGCACCTCACAGTTTTGCAACAATCAACCTTAGTTGCTCCGTACATCGAGGAGCACATGCAGATTCTCAGGGACGAAAACTCAACAAAGTCTGCGGCCTTCATTCAGCGTCTGCACAATAGTACTTTCGCCGATTGGTTGCGAAGACGTCTTATGGGTGTCGAGGGCATTGATGCGCAGCTAGCTTTTGTAGCTAGAGGTCCATCGAGCACGATCTTGACATTCCAAGGATACGACATCAATGGGTATACATTTTACACAAGAGCCCAGGACAAGAAAAGCGCCAACCAAAACAGTGGTGTCCGGACAGACACCAATGGGAATACAAACTCATACTATGGAATCATAGAGGAGATATGGGAACTAGAGTACGGACCTTTGAAGATCCCACTGTTCAAGTGCCAATGGGTGAAGCTGACTGGAGGAGGTGTTAAAGTTGAAGCGGACTATGGAATGACGTTAGTGGACCTAAGCAAGATTGGCTTTCTAGACGAACCGTTCGTCCTGGGCAAAGCTGTCACACAAGTTTTTTATGTGAAGGACATGGCTAGCAGACCGAAGAAAGGGGCCGATAAGAAAGGTGGGTGTAAGCAATTGGACCCATCACAAGACGAGCCAAAGCGTCATATAGTTCTTCCAGGAAAGAGAAAAATCGTAGGAGTTGAGGACAAGACGGATGAAGATTATGATATGCTCGATGGCCGGCCTCCATTCTCAGTGGCTGATGACCCAAGCATCCTGTTAGCGGCGGAGGAGACACCGTATCTACGGCGTGATCACAATCAAGGAACATTTGTAAAGAGGAAGTTTATTAGTGTCCGAGTAAACGATGATGCCATGTAATTTCTATTGATTTATAGGATTTTCTAACATTTTATATTGATTTTCTAGTAATTTATAAGATTTTCTAGTAATTTATAAGATTTTCTAGCATTTTATATTGATTTTATAGCATTTTATATTGATTTTCTATTAATTTATAAGAGTTTCTATTAATTTATAAGATTTTCTAGCATTTTATATTGATTTTCTAGTAATTTATAAGATTTTCTAGTAATTTATAAGATTTTCTAGCATTTTATATTGATTTTCTAGCATTTTATATTGATTTTCTATTAATATATAAGAGTTTCTATTAATTTATAAGATTTTCTAGCATTTTATATTGATTTTCTAGTAATTTATAAGATTTTCTAGTAATTTATAAGATTTTCTAGCATTTTATATTGATTTTCTAGCATTTTATATTGATTTTCTAGTAATTTATAAGATTTTCTAGTAATTTATAAGATTTTCTAGCATTTTATATTGATTTTCTAGCATTTTATATTGATTTTCTATTAATTTATAAGATTTTCTCGCACTGACTGGGCCTAAGGGCCTTTAGCACCGGGTCGTGGCTGCACCCGGTGCTAAAGGCAACAACCGCGGCTGGCCACGTCACCGGGCGCACAGGAGCCACGTCACTGGCCCGATCGTGGCCTTTAGCACCGGGTCGTGGCTACACACGGTGCTAAAGGCCACGACCGGGCCGCGGGGGCCGTGCGGCGGCCGGCCACGTCACCGGGCGCACGCGAGCCACGTCACTGGCCCGGTCGTGTCCTTTAGCACCGGGTCGTGGCTGCACCCGGTGCTAAAGGCCACGCTGCGGCGGGGCCAAAGACCGGCCTGGCCACGGAGGCCGTGCGAGAGCTGGCCACGTCACCGGGCCACGTCACTGGATGAACAAGAACAATTTTTCTTTTTAATCTCTGTATAAAAGTTGTAACTAGTCGTTCTCCCTCGTACAAACTTCAAAAAAGATCATTTTTCTTCCTAAAAATTCCTAAAATCATACTCTATCAAGTTATGAAACTTATTAATGTTATTATTTTGAAAAATCTTCTCGTGTTTGAACAATCCAAATTTTGAATTAAAAATGATACCTACAACCAAGGTTTTTTTCACACTAGGTGATGTCAAATGAAAAAGTGATGAATACCAAAGTTTCATATTTCATCATGATCTACAATATTTATTTAGGTCATTTTGTCATTTTCAAAATGGGTAATAACATGTAGTAGAAATTTGACAAGTCTCTAACAAAGTTTTGGAAACTATGCGAGTGAATCTAGGATTAATGAACAATGTATACTACCACTTTCTCAAATGCAAAAATGACTTAAATAAAGATTGTAGATCTTGATGAGATATGAAATTTTGGTATTCATGACTTTTTCATCTGAGACCGTTTAATGTTCCAAAATCTTTCATTTAGTTATCAATTTTTGTAATTTATAAGATTTTCTAGTAATTTATAAGATTTTCTAGTAATTTATAAGATTTTCTAGTAAGTTATAAGATTTTCTAGTAATTTATAAGATTTTCTATTAATTTATAAGATTTTCTATTAATTTACAGGATTTTCTAGTAATTTACAAGATTTTCTATTAATTTATAAGATTTTCTAGTAATTTATAAGATTTTCTAGCATTTTATAAAGATTTTCTAGTAATTTATAAGATTTTCTTATTTAATATATATTTTTAACAGGTATTAATAACTGAATTAAAACAAGTATTAATAACTATACATTAAAAACTATATTTATAAGATTCCCAAATAGTAGCCCCCGGTGCTAAAGGCCCGTTTGGAAACTGGGCGCCAAACGAAAAGTTGGGGCCTTTAGCACCGGGTTGATCTAAAATCCGGTGCTAAAGGCCCCCAATTTTCGTTTGGCGCCAGTTACGGGGCCTTTAGCACCGGGTGTAGAAGACCCGGTGCGAAAGGAGGGCCTTTAGCACCGGGTCGTGGCAAGACCCGGTGCTAAAGGCCTTCGTCTGGCGCACAGTTACGGCCTTTAGCACCGGGTGTAGAAGACCCGGTGCTAAAGGGCGTTTCGCACCGGGTGGCGGGAAGACCCGGTGCTAAAGGGGGGGCATTTAGCACCGGGTCTTCCCACCACCCGGTGCGAAAGGCCCTTTAGCACCGGGTCGTGGCTGCACCCGGTGCTAAATGCCCCGGACCTATATAGGCCGGGGACTTCTCTCCCCTCACTCACTTCGCCCTCACTCGTCACAGATCGAAACCGCCGCCGGTGCCTCCTCGTCTCCTCAGCCGCCGCCGCCCGTCGCCGTCGCCCGTCGCCGCCGCCGCCCGTGGTCCCCGCGCCCACGCCGCCGCCACCTGTCGTCCCCGCGCCCACGCCGTGCCGCCGCCCGTCGTCCGCGCCGCCGTCGTCGTCCCCGCGCGCGCGTGTCGTCCCCGCCGCCGTCGTCGTCCCCTCGCTCACGCCGCCGCCACCCGTGGTCCCCGCGCCCGTCGTCCCCGCGTCGGCGCACGTCGTCCCCGCGCCGCACGTCGTCCCCGCGCCGCACGTCGTCCCCGCGCCGCTCCTCGTCCCCTCGCCGCCGTCGCCCGCCGCGCCCGTCACTGCACCCGGTGAGCCTCTCTGTGAAATGTTTGTGAGCCGGCCTTCGTGCCGTGCGTGAATGTTTGTGAGCCGGCCTTCGTGTCGTGCACGTGTTTGTGTGTGCAGGTACCCGTTGCATGGCCGAACACGTTCGCTAAGCACATACATTGAAAATATTAGAAATTACATTGAAATGTATATTGGAAATGATATATTGGAAATGTATATTGGAAATGTTATATGTTTGAAATGTATATTGGAAAATGCTTCATTTAAATGTATTGGAGATATTTACATTGAAATGTATATTGGAAATGTTATATGTTTGAAATGTATATTGGAAAATGCTTCATTTAAATGTATTGGAGATATTTACATTGAAATGTATATTGGAAATGTTATATGTTTGAAATGTATATTGGAAAATGCATCATTTAAATGTATTGGAGATATTTACATTGAAATGTATATTGGAAATGTTATATGTTTGAAATGTATATTGGAAAATGCTTCATTTAAATGTATTGGAGATATTTACATTGAAATGTATATTGGAAATGTTATATGTTTGAAATGTATATTGGAAAATGCTTCATTTAAATGTATTGGAGATATTTACATTGAAATGTATATTGGAAATGTTATATGTTTGAAATGTATATTGGAAAATGCTTCATTTAAATGTATTGGAGATATTTACATTGAAATGTATATTGGAAATTCTATGTATATTAGAAATATATGTGCTTCATTTAAATGTATATTAGAAATATATGTGCTTCATTTAAATGTATATTGGAAATGTTATATGTTTGTATAATGTATACCATCGAAAATGTTTATTATCGGAAATTCTATGGCGTACCCGAACCCATCGCGCACCCGAACCCCCTTAGCGAACCCTTAGCGAATCAATTTACACCGCGCACCCGAACCCCTTGGCGAATCCGTTTTTCACGCACCGACCCCCTTAGCGAAAATGTTAGAAATATTGGGAATATGTATGCTTTCTATATATTTCTTATCAATTATTTTTAATTCTATAGATGGCGGACAACAACAACAACGTCCCACCCATGCAAGAGGACAACAACACCCCTGTCCCACCCATGCAAGAGGACAACAACACCCCTGTCCCACCCATGCAAGAGGACAGCAACACCCCTGTCCCACCCATGCAAGAGGACAACGACACGTTTTTTGCGAATCAACTTTTCAATATTGTAACCCAACCAATGTCGATGGATGATGTGTTGGGCATCATTGGAAGGGACGACAATGTCCAGGGCGACAATGTTGCAAGGGCCGAAGATGTTGAAGGGGCCGCAAATGTCCAGGGCGACAATGTTGCAAGGGCCGAAACTATTGAAGGAGCCGGTAGCGCGCCCTCGTCTAGTCAGGTGTGTATATAGATAACATAAATTTGTACTGTACATGTCAATTATGTATACCATCTCTATATCATCTCGTATATATGTAATTTGTGTAGGCCGTCTCTGCTAAGAAATCAAAACGATCGACCACGAAGAAGCTGAAGGATGTCAAGTTACACATCACCCGAGTGGAGGATGACGGGGAGCCAGTTGAGCCCCCAAAAGTGGCCAAGAAATTTGTATCTCAGTGCGGGGTAATTGTACGGGACAATGTGCCCATTAGTATCAGAAAATGGAAGTCCACGGACCCCACTGAGGAGTACGTGCTCCCCGATACAGAGAAGGAGATGCTATGGAGGGAATTAAAGGCAATATTCGACTGGCCTAGCACTCATGAAGCAGAACTGAGGGATTGGACAATGAAGAAGATGGCAATTCTGTTTCAGGATTTCAAGAAGAAGTTGTACTCGCAATTTCTCAAAACCGGAGAGGCCCCGGATCCTGAGAAGTATAAGAAGATCACCAATGACGAGTGGGAAGCATTCATTGAGTACAAAACCTCCGAAGAGGGTGCAACGGCTAGCGCTAGAAACGCTGGAAACGCCGCAAATAAGAAGTACTCACATAAGATGGGTTCGGGAGGTTACAAGGCAAGCATCGCTAAATGGGAGAAGATGGAAGAAGATCTATATGCTAGAGGCATCACTCCAGCGACACATGACTGGCCCACAAGGACCAAGCATTGGTACTATGGTCATGGAGGCACCCTAAGCCCAATCGACGGCTCCTTAGTTTTTCCCGAGGACTTGCGAGAACTAGCTCAGCGTCTCCTCGATATCCTCAGGGCATCTGATAGGGGAGAATTTGTTGCCGATAGAGACAGAGATGAGCTAACCTATGCCTTAGGGAACAAGGAGCATCCTGGATGGACGCGCGGCGTAGGCACAAGCGTCTCATGGAAGAAAGGTTTCCAAGAGCACGCCGCCACCTATAGGAGCCGTTCGAGGAAGAAGGCCGAATATGAGCAGAGGGTGAGGGACCTAGAGCAAACGGTTGCCGCCCAGGGCTCAAAGCTCCAAGAAATGGAGTCAGAGATGGAGCGACGGATGAAGGTAGCATGGCTGCAGATACAACAAGCCACAGGCGGGACCGGTTCCACAGAGCCTGCACCTCTCCAACAAGCCACAGGCGGGACCGGTTCCACAGAGCATGCACCTCTCCAAGATGCGGCCCTTATTAGCCCTCCACAGCAATATCAAAGCAGTCACGCTTCCACACAGGCCGCCGAAGCGGTCCGTTACACCGTGGATGAAATAACTCAACGGACCGCGTGCGAGCTTGTCGTCAGGCAGAAGAACTTAGCTGTGGTGGTACGTATGCGACCTTAGTTCATACTGCATACATTTCACCATAAATACCATTCATTTACTAACTTTCTTTGTGACTACTAACTTATCAGGTCGCATACGGTATGACCAAACGTGTGGAAGAAGGGCAAAAATGGCACTGCAATGACATTCCACATGGTTACGTACCTGTTGAGGTGGAGCAAGTCGTCACCAGCTGGGAAGACTTGGAACTTGACATCCCCGGAGGTGATGGAGAAACAAAACTCGGTCAGTGTTCTCACTGCATCATTCTATGGAGCAAGGCAGACATCGTTATACCCGATACACCTGCGGCTACCAACAAGCCCCCGTCACCTCCAAGAGATCCACAGGATCATGACGATTCTCCGGGAGCTCCTGATGCAAGCCCGTCTCCTCCGCCAAAGAGGTCTCCGTCTCCTCCGCCGAAGAGGTCTCCGTCTCCTCCGCCGAAGAGGTCTCCGTCTCCTCCGCCGCGGAGGTCTCCGCCCCCTCCGCCAAAGAGGGGACGCCTCACTAAAGCCTCTGCCCCCACTCCACCAGCGAAGAAGGCGCGAAAAACTAGAGAGAAGCCCGCACCAGAGAAAAGAGCGGGCGAGAAGACTCTAGAGGAGCTCGAAGCCTCGGTAACAGCAGACACAAAGAGGCAAATGGCCGAGTGGAGGAGAAAATCTGAGCCGGAGCCGAAGCTTGATCCCACCATCGTGAAGTCATTCCTCGGTAATTTGAGCAAGGGTCAACAGAAGGAAGTAATAGTAACAGACTATGACCGCTCATTACTGAAATCTCGCCGGAAACGGAAGGCTGCGGATAAGGAGGCGGGCCCATCCAAAAAGGTTCCTCAGCTCGGCCAGCAACCTCAGCGTCCCTTGGGTCCATTGCCATCTCTGGACGAGCTTAACATTCAACGAGTAATGGCCGAGACTGGACTAACCAGAGCGCAAGTCCTGGGGGAAGCAGATGTGCCAGTAAACACAACGCTGAAGTGGCCGTTTAAGCTTGGCGAGCCTATGGTCCCTCCTGAAATGGAGAGGAAGCTACAAACGAAGATGCGCCGATTCCATGACTGGTATTTGGAAGAATCAAGAAGGAATAAACGGCGCATGATAAAAGTAGGCGTGAAGGACCAAGACTTCTACAATGGTGACGCGGATTTTGTCTGGCTCAGGTTTAATGATATATATGAGCTGTACCACCGCGACTCCATGGACGTGGATTTGATCACATGTTGGACACTGTAAGTACTTTGTTGTTGCTTATAATTCACAATTTGAAAACAATAATTCCAATCTATGTTGACGCGGGCTTTATTTATTGCTTAACATATGCAGAATGGAGATTCAAAAATGTCGCAGAGACAATATATCTGACGTTGGTTTCGTTGACCCTCGAAGGATAAGTGAAGCAATGATAATGCACAATCCTGAGGAAACATATTTAAACCTATACAAATATATCAAGAAACAAAATTACTGTGACTCCATACTAATCCCGTACAACATCGAGTGAGTACATTCACAGCCTTCTTCTTATACTGTCTGTGTAACAATTCATTTCTGATTATAATGTATACATGTGCACAGATTCCACTGGTTCCTAATTATATTGTGTCCTGATCGGGGTGTCGTGAACGTCTTTGATTCATTGCACACCCCAAAAGAAAAACTACAGAACATCATGGACATGATGGCAAGGTGATGTATATTTTCCCCTACTTAATCCACCCCTTCCACTCGCAATGACTTAACTCAATTTTTTTGTTCGCAGGGCCTGGATTCAATTTCGTACAGAACACACGGGTATACAACATGAAACACTAAAATGGAACATTGGCTTTCCGGTAAGCAAGTAATTTGTACATGTAGGCATCGACTAATATATTATATGAATTTTACTAGATTTCTTTTGGTCGACAGTGTGCCAAACAGGGACCGGGAAATAATTTATGTGCATACTATGTGTGCGACTACATGTGGAATTGGGGACATAAAAAGCTCACACAACGCGATATTATGGTACGTAATAATAAACACATTTCCATTATTATTAAGTGCACAATTATTGTCTCCAACTCGACGGATTAAATGTCTTTCAAATATTTTTAAATTATAGATGTTCAACCTGAAGGAAGAGTCCCTAGAGATAGAAAGAATTGACGCAATTGCAGAACAGCTCGTCGGATGGATCTGGGATGAGGTCGTCAATCCCCGAGGAGAATTCCACTCGCCAATACTGGAGGACGTGCCGGACAGTCCAACGAGAGCTAGCTAGTCGTCAATCTTAATTATGTAGAAAATACAGTTTAAATATATATAACTCGAGTTGACATGCATGAATATCTACTTTTGTAATATATATGTCTTCTATTTTGATGAAATGTCAGCTAATATGAATATAGAGTCGGCCGAATACGCATTAGAATACACGTATTAGAATATATACGTATATACATGTGTATAGACGCGCATGCATGGCTACTGAAAAAAGCAAAAAAAAAAGAAATCTGGGGCCTTTAGCACCGGTTGCAGACAGCAACCGGTGCGAAAGGCATGCCCTTTAGCACCGGGTGCAGCCACGACCCGGTGCTAAAGGCCCTGGGCCTTTAGCACCGGGTCGTGGCTGCACCCGGTGCTAAAGGGGTACCCCTTTAGCCTCGGATTAGTTGCACCGGGTGGGAAACTCGGTGCTAAAGGGCTTTCCCACCCGGTGCAGATGTCGATCATTCTGGTAGTGGATGATGGCGTCACCAAATGAGCGCCGGTTGCTTTTTGCCGAGTTATGGTGTTTGGTGGGTGGATAACAAAAAGCTAGGACATGGCTTCTTTTCTCTAATGTTCGCCATTGTGGCAGCCAAGATACAAACCTATTAATATAAAAATGATTTAAACAGTAGAACAAATACCAACGCCATTTAGTTGCGGGCAAAAGATGAGATCAATAGTTGCACTAAAAGATTAGTAGCTGTGGCTTGTGTGTTCATGTTAAGTAGTTTGGTAGTGGTCTTGTGCTCCCATGCTTTGTCTATCAACATGAACTCAAGTAGCTGTGAAAACCGAAATCGTTTTCTTTATTCACGGTATTGGAAACATGGTCGATCCTTGTCTCCTAGGAACAAATAAATTGGAAGCAAACACTATACATAAGGAACAAGAATAGAATAGACTTTGAACACTATATAATTTCCTTTTTTGCCCAATCACGTACTCAGGCCAAATCTGTTGTTGAAATCTGTTTTGCTGATAATGACGCGCCCATGCCTGCTGATGAACCTGTCAATTATATCAAAATCCATCCATGAAGGCGAACCCAGATCCTTGCAACGCGTCCTCCACTATCTTGTCCAGCTTGTTGGCCATCTCTGGCGTCAAGTGGTTCCTCCAGCCACCGGCCCCTCCCTTGCGAAAGTAGAATTCGTTCATGATCCCAGCCTGATTCGCCCCACTCTTGTTCACCTCCATGTCCTTGAGCTCCTTGAGACTACAAAGCTGCACGATCTCATCCACGACCCCTCCCTCCTCCTCCTCCATGGAGAACCCACACCCCATGAACTCCGCCATCTTCCTCAGAGCAGCCTTTGGGTCACACAGCATCTTCTCGTACTCGAGGAACAGCACCTGCTTAGGCCTCCTCAAGCTCGCCTCCCAGTACTGCTGCACATGCTTCCACTGAGGCCCGGTGAACACGCGGCCCTCGCAGAAGATCTCGAAAGCCTCCTCAAGTTTGGAGGTCGGTGGCTCCACACCATACGCCTCGGAGACCTTAGTGACGAAGAACAGACCGGAGATGAACGCGTCCTTGGGGTTCCGGCAGACGTACACGACCCGGCTCGGCGAGCCCTCACCAGTGATGCTTTCCGGCAGGAGGCAGTAGGGCAGGTGGGTGCCGAGCACGCGCGGTGACTCGAGCGCCTCGAACTCCTCAAGCAGGCTGCTGGTGTCGCGCATGCGCTCCGGGTCGATCTCCATGAACCTGACGCACTCGTGCGGGTTCGTTTGGCGGAGCGGTGGTCGGGGTCGGAGGGCGGGTGCCTGGCCCGGTTGACGGTGGCGAAGGCGAGGGCCTTGAGCCAGGTGGTGCCGGACTTGGGGAAGCTGGCGAGGAAGACGTCGCTGGGCCGGTGCTGTAAGCGGGCGTGGATCGCCGGCAGCTCGGCCAGGACGGATTCCTGCAGGCAGAAGCCGTTGTAGCGGCGGAGGGGGAACGGCGGGCACTGCATCTCGAGTGGGAGGGTGGGGATGAGCTCGGCCATGTGGCTAGTGGTCATGGTGGTGTCGACCGGCGCAGGCATGGTGGATGGCGCTGTGTTGTGCTTGATTGCTTGAATGCTTGTTCTTTACTTGTGTAAATGGAGCGTCTAAGTGTTTGTGTTATGTGCAAACAGATACCGAATCGGAGCAATATATATAGCGGTGCATGTAGAAGCAGGTTGAAGTCATGCATGCGACCCGCACAGCATCTGGACCTGTGTTCTTGGTCCGGTGTCCACGGTTTGAGAAGTGCTAGGCTTCTGTGGGATTGGTTACTTTTACTTTAACGGGTTGGTCAAGGACTCAAGGCTGGTTACATGGTTTAGACGGTTTGGATCAAGAGAAAGTCAGGAAACAATTCAATGGCATGTGTCTCGTGTGCAACGATTTTCTCTGCCGGATTCAAGAGCAGGCAATCAATTCAAGAGCATACATAGATAAGCATGAACGTGTCAGCGTGTTTGTCCTTCTGTCCGTCATTTGTCCCAAACGGATTAGATTAAGTTATCTGGTTGATTTTTTTTTAACAAATGGGGGCTTCCCTGGTGTTCGTGGGCGTCGCTGTCGTGCATAAAGTTAAGAGGAAAGCCTGCTGATGTTTCCGCCTGTAAAAGTCTCAACTACAGTGGAAACTTGATCTATGTGTCCACACCAAAAGCCTACCTAGGCGGTGTTCACTTCCAAAAATTCTCCTAAACTTTCTCTCTTCAAACTTCACTATTCACTATCACATCAAATCTCTCTCCTCATACATGATCCACTAAACGTAGGTAAATAAAAATAATAATTGCATAGTTTTGATGTACACGACGAGACGAATCTTTTGAGCCTAGTTAGATCATGGTAGGACAATGTTTACCACAAACAAACGAAAAGTGCTACAGTACGCTACAGTGTCCGATGTGACATTTTCACCAAACTTTCACCCCTCTTTTAAAGGAAGTGAACACCCCCCTCATGAGATTCGGTTCCTTGCTGAAGGTACACAAAAATGTTAACAGGCGGCACTCCTTTTTGGTACAGATACACAATAATGAACCTATATTTTGTACTTCAGTATATTTTTTCTTGTAGTTATTTTTTCTTTGAAGTACGTATCATATTTTGCTATTGGATCAGGACACATGCTTTGTCTTGTGGCGAGTAAAATACAGGAAACTTTGCATGATCCAATTTTTAATTTAGGAATAAAGACACAGATTCTTGGACCATTGGTGAGAAGAGAAAAGATCGCAATTGAAGGCCTGAAATCCATATTTATTTATCTATTAATATTTTACAAGAAGTTCAATTTCGCATTAAAAAGGTGCTGCTGCTTTATGGCTAATGTTGAGTCAATTCACTACTACAAAATCGGTTTATATGTCCAGTTGAAATGTCATTTGCAGGAAGGGGCACAAGATCCGGTTCAACTTTTTCTCAGCAACAAATAGCGTATTTGCAATAGTTGGCCTTGAGCCCCCCTACGGATCGTTTTTAGGGGTTGACCATACCATTATCTGCCCATGTAAATCGAATATAAAAACAAAAAAAAATCACCAAAAATCTTCTTGTCAGCGGGATGCGCTACTGCTCCTCTTGCCTAGCCGCATCGCACCACTTAGCTCAAGTCGTTGTGCCTGGAAACCCATACCCAATAGTGGAAAACAGACCATCAGTACCAAAGAAAAAAATGTTCAACCAGCTTGGAGCCCCGCATATACGAAAGTTCACAAGTCACGTAAATTTTCACGGCCACGAAGATTTGAACCTGCAACCTCCAGCCTCGTGCGTTGCTTCCTTATCATTCCAACTATGCATTTTCCTTTTGAAGGAACATGTGAAGGCCCATTTAGTAACGGGCCAATACACCGACCGGTATTAAATGTCACACTTTAGTACCGGCCGTTGTTATAGACCGGTACTAAATGGACATACTATTTTAGTACAGGGCCAAGACACGATCAGTGTATAACTTTTAACATCGGGTGGTGTCTCAGCCCGGTACTAAAATGGCTTCAGAGGCTTTTAAATTTTGGCCCGGTACTAAAATGGCTCCATGCCAACACCGGATCTTTAGTGCCCGGTACTAATTCACGTGGATGAAATATGTGTTTTCCTCTATTGTTTATTACTGTATGTTGTGGCAGCTGTATTTGATCTTGGGCTATGTGATAAGAGTGCTGATTTAAAAATATTTCAATGTTTTGTGCAAATTGGTATCTTGTAAGATCCTCGTGATGCTTGTTTATTTGCTAGGGCAAAGTAACATGCCAGAGCATATGCATCTTCTAAAAATACTTTCAGAAATAACATTCTTAGTCATGCCAAAAGTAAGGATCATATATATGTTTGCCAATGTTCAAACAACGTCGTCATACATATCAACTAGCAAGGTGGCCCGCGTAAATTTACACTGGTAGCTAGTTTTTTATACCCATATTTAGGTTTCTTTAACTTAATTATAATTTTATTTAAATATCCATTGTTCTATTGTCAATACGGTATGTCCGCCAAACTAACGTATAATTTTTTATCATCATGTATGTGGCACATTGTATGACTTAATAATGCAAGCTTATATTTACTATTGTATTTGACATTGACTCTTTCATTTACTTATAATTTCCTTATTTATTTAATTTAGAAGTTAACTATTTTTTTACTCTAATTAATGGACTTTAAGGGTTAATATAGATTGTTAGATCTTACCAAAAACCAACGGTGTGTATTATTTTTATTTCAATTATTATGGTAATGACATTATATTATTAAAATTAACTCCACCAATACCTCTCAAATCAGACTCTCCAAATACTAAATGGAGGCTACCTCTATTTTTTAAGGGCCACAAAAATGCTACAACTTCAGCAATAGCCCTCATAAATATAGGTCTTTCTATAGACCCATGAGAATGGAGGTGGATTTGGAAGCCTCCCAAATAGGGGGTAAGTAGAGCGTCTGCTAGAGTGTAACTTTTTTCTGGACCCTCTAAATTTGAGACAGGGGCTTGTTGGGTTTGCTGGAGTGTAACTTTTTTCTGCACCCTCCAAACTTGGGATAGGGTCTTGTTGAGTCTCCTGGAGTTGCTCTAAGATAATTAGATTGTGTGACCTAATATTGAGGTAGTGATCACGGGTAAGTGAACAAAGTAATTCATATATCTTTACATATACAAAATGCAACTTAGTGACATGAGATACTTCCTTCCTCAACGGACATGCGAACTACCTCGACAAATTTGCAATAGCATAACACGGGACGATTGGATTAAAGTAGAAACCTTTCAATAAACATAATGGTGTTTGGGTCGACTCCCTTCACAAATCAGCGGTATGATTGGTAGCCTAGCTTGCTGCACAAATCAATGGCCAGAATAGCATAGCATGAAGTAAAGCTTAAGGAGGGAGGAAATCAAATATAGAGGTTAATCAATCATACTAGGAAAATATTAACCGAGAAAATATTATGAGAAAAATACTGCTCTTTTGCTAGTTATGCAATGAGAACTTAGGCTGTAGTAACCAATTGGTGCCTATCACGGTTATGGATCGATCTCTTGCCTTTGTCCTCCTCCAGTAAAAGATGGAGTAATATATAAACATGGTTGATGCCCGATCTAGTGAATGATCGACACTAGTTTACAGTTGTATAATTATATCAGACATTAAGAGAAGCGTTTCTTTGCCCATCCTATTGTTACTCAACTTTCATGTCAACACATGTACACGGCAAGCACGTCCATCATCAAAGACGTACGACCCCTGAGTTTCTTCGCTTTGAGTGTAGGCAAACCATTTGATGATCTTCCATGAGTGCTGAGTGTGGCCACGGTGATGATCAATCCTAGCGATTCACTCCCTTCAGATATGGAGAATTTTTCTCTCTCATTGTGCTCACAACCTTGGTGAACGCCCTAAATCTGAGCACCTTTCATCAGTTACATGTGCAAATCAATGTGATGTCCTCCGCTCATTGTTGAATGCTACACCACCACAGTTTCTCCGATTTGTTTTTCCTCTCTCTACTCCTTTTTGCACTAGCTCGTTGATAAAGACCATCAAACGGGTTTAAGCGCGGGTAACCTGTTTGATAATCTTCCACTTGCATTGGCAAAGAGACTGAGTGTTGAGTGCGGCCATGGTGCTCAATCCGGGTAACGATTCGCTCCCTTCGGACAGGGAGAATTGTTCTCTCCCACTGTACTCACAACCTTGTTGACCGTCCTAAATCCGAGCACCTCTCATCAGGTACACGTGCAGATCGACGTGTTGTCCTCCGCTCATTGTTAAACGTTGCCTCCTATTTAGAGGATTGTGATAGGGCACATGGGGCTTCAGGTCACTACAAGAAACAATTTAATCTATGACGGTTTTTCATGACGTTTTCAGAGAACGTCACTAATTCGCAGTTGTGGATACCAAGCCCAAAAAATTGTGACGTATTATCAATTTTGTCACAATCTGGCCCAAAATTCATCACAAAGAACAACATTAAAAAACATAATCTTCCATGTTGTACGGGAGAAATATGAAAGTATTAAAAAAGAAAAATTTGGAAAGGTCTAGTGTAAAACAAAAATAGAAAAAAGAATGTCCTTGTAGCCTTCATGTGCACTCATCTAATGATTCACTCCTTTTGCTCGCCACGTCATCAAAATCAGCAAAAATGGTGCGGCCAAGGGTCTCGAACCCACCACACTGACTCAGTTGAACTCCGATCTGGTTTTAATGTTTTTTATAATTTGCCATTTGCTCCTGGGCCGCAGGTACTCCGTCCGCCCGATGGGCCGCAACCGTCGGCCCACTCCACGCTGGGCCCGCTCCACCAGATGGCACCTACGTGATTGGCCTAATGCTATTGGAACGAAGAACAGTTCGTATTTCTTCCTTTAATCTGCAATTAAATTTTGTATCTAGTTTTTCTCGGTCATACATAATCCAAATTTGATAATTTTTGTTTCTGAATTTTTATAAAATCACCATATTTTTATTAGTAAAACTTATTAGTGCTATTGTTTTGAAAAATTTTCTCGTGTGAGTCTATTTGAACTATCCAATTTTTGAATTCCAAAAAATGACAACTACAACCACAATTTTTTTACACTAAATGATGTAAAATGAAAAAGTGATAAATAACAAAGTTTCATATCTCATCAAGATCTACAATATTTATTTAGGTTATTTTATCATTTTCAAAAGTGGTAATAATATGTAGTACAAATTTGACAAGTCTCAAACATAGTTTCTTAAATTATGTGGGTGAATCTACGATTAATGATCAATGTATACTACCACTTTTTCAAATGAAAAAATAATCTAAATAAAGATTGTAGATCTTGATGAGTTACGAAACTTTGGTATTCATAACTTTTTCAGCTGAAATCATTTAGTGTTTTAAAATCTTGCTTTTAGTTATCAAATTCTGAAATTCAAAATTTAGATTATTCAAACTTATCACATGCATTAATAAACTAAATAAAGTTTGTGGATCTTGATGAGTTGTACAACTTTGGTATTCATGAATTTTTCATTTGAAATCATTTATTACTCTAAAAAAATATGAGAAATTTTCAATTTTTGAAATTCAAATTTAAATAGTTCAATCTAACTCGGATGGGGAAGTGACCAAAACAATAGTTATAGACCTCGATTAGTTCTACAACTATTATATTGAAAACTTTCTCATTTTAAATTATTTTTTATGTCCTAAAATTCAATACATTTTTATCATCTAAGAGAAAATAAATGTTAAATTTGCTAAAACAGGCTCAAAGACCTATTTCTGGGCTGCTATTGGGCTCGGTTTGCACGGCCTGACTTCTTCCGGCCGTCCATCTCTGATCTAACGGCCATGGTTGCGCCTGCATGGTATAAAAAGTCCAGAAACCCTAGTTCATCCCCATTCCCCCCTGCCGAGCCGCCGCCGCTCCTCTCTCCCTCTCCTTGCCTCCCCCGGTCCCCTCCAAGGCTCCGACGCGCGCTCCGTCTCCTCGCCTCTCCGTCGACCTCCACGCCGCCGCTACCCATCCTCACCCCGCACGCACCAGGCGAGGGCAGAGCACGCCGACGAGTTCAGCATCTTCATCGACCTGCCCGGGGTGCGCTGCCGCGACTGGTGCTCGCCCCTCCTCACCTCCACGCCGCCCCGCTCCCTCTCCTCACCTCCACGAGCGCTGTAGCCGCCGCCGCTCAGATCTACAAGCTGACCCCTCCTTAGATCCACGAGCTGCTGCTGCTCAGATCCACTGCTCCCCTCCCTGATGCTCTTGCCTCCACAACTCCTCTCCCTGCTGCTCGGCCTGAGGAGGCGACGTCGCCGCCGCCGACAACGTGGTTTGCGCGAGCTTCCTGATGAGTCTCCCTCGCTTTGCTTGTGCCTCTGCTACCCGGTGATGGGGCCATTACGGCAGCAGCTACTTCAGGTCCATATATCCTGCTCCATGTTCTTGTTATGGTTTTGATCCGCTACTTCTATGCTCAGATATGTTCTTGCTTCTTGCATACGAACTCTTATTGGGCATATTGATCTGTGAAATAGTAATTATCTATAATGAAAATATATTTGGAGATACGTAAAGAATACTGAATTAAACATCCAAACAACTTTTAGCTAGCAGACTAATTTTTTTTCGGAGTTTCACTTGGTTCATAATTATGATTATTATACTTTGTTAGAATCTAATAATGCTTTGAGCACGGATTTATGTATATGCCTAATCTATTGTTGCGCACTGCTGCTCTGCTTATCATTGTGATGGATGAAGGTTTGGAGTAAATATTTCTCTCTGAATTTTCCTATAAAATGCAGGCCAACTGTTCATTTTAATGTTTCTACTTATTAGTTGAATTGATCAGTTGAAAATTTGAAAGCATCCAAATGCCACTCTTACTTTTGCCTTTATCATGAGCATTTAGTACTATCTTGCTTTCGTGTCTAGGAAGCTTCTGTCTCTGTGATTTTGTGGAAACTTGATGTGTATTCTTTAATATCATTTTCTTTTTATATCTCAACTTGACAGGACTTGTTTGAGCTCGGCAAAAGGGAGCAGACCCTGGAAATGTCTACATGGAGCTCGGGTTGCAGGGTGATTTGACAAGTTCTGCGCAGCCTGGCTTCGAGGTGTTCTTTTGAAACTGATTCCTTTTGTTATTAATTGTGAAAATGATTGCACTTATGTCTTTGTGTGGTAACTTGATCTCCGAATTTTTTTCACATATTGTTTTGGTTTCGGACCTAGGTTTGGGGCCATGGAAGCTGTTGTGGGGCTGCCGGCTTGCTGCACTGACTATCCTTGGCACCAGTTGTGGGTCTCTAGCTCCCAGATAAGTGGCCCCGTCTAAAATCCCCAAACCCCTCTACAACAACATTTGTATGGTTGCTGCACTGTTCTTGTGGTGTACTGATTTTAAGTTGTACTGAAGTTTCTCTGTTCATGTGTTTTTGTAAAACTTATGAATTCTATATTGTGTGCTAATTAGCTCATGAGCTGATGGTTATTGTCTTGTATTGCCTATGTTCGCAAGCTCCTATGTAAACAAACTTATTATATTAGCTGAACGTTCTAACACTGTTTTAAATAGAGCTCATACCAGGTCTTATTATCTGTATGAAATCTATATATGCAATGGAAAAATAGATTCTAAAATCCAATGGTGCTAACAACAAAATGTTTATAAAACCTTTAGATGCTCATATGTAATTTCAAATATATACCTTAATATATGTAATTTCTATGCACTAATCGGTTCTACTTTATTTACCAGATCACTTGGAGTGGAGGAAAAATGCTGCTGGCCTACTAAGCGCAACAACTAAGTGCTATGTGTTTATGTCGTGTCTAATTATGGCAGATGTAAATGTAAATACTTCCGATGTAATTATTATGTGTACTGTACAAAATTATAGTGTTGTTTACATGGGCTTTATGGCTGGTTTTGGTCCGTGGAATGATAGGTCCGAAAATGGGCTTTTGAAATTTATTATTTCATAATATTTGCTGAATTAAGTGTGCTATTGAGCTATAAAATATTTTATTATGTCATTATGATATTGGGCTTAAAAATATTTAGCCTGGTTATTACTTGGGTCTGCTAATAAATGGGCTGTGCTCGTTTCAGCCCATTAATAAATGGGCCAAAATGATGATGTCATCATCCACATCAGTTTCCACGTCGTCGTCCACGTCAATTTTATGTCATCAACCACGTCAGTAACAATTGCCACATCATCAACCATGTCACCATCCACGTCAACTGCCACTTCACCTAAGTATTTGATCTGTGACAAAATTTATGACGTTTATTTTCGTCATAAACATTGGGCCTTGGCTGGACTCGGCGGGCTTAAGGCCAATCTATGACAGTTTGAAAACGTCACAGATCCCTTCAATCTGTGACGTATTTTATTAAACTGTCACGCGATTTAATCTATGACGCTCAATCCATGACGTTTTCTGAAATCGTCATAGATACCGTTCTATGATGATTTTTTAGTGGTCTATGACGAAATTGTTTCGTCATAGATTAAATGATTTGTTGTAGTGGGTTGTTCGCACTCGTTGTACTCTATTCTCATCCTCTAAAAGGAACATTCATGTCTAGTCATTGAGATTCTCTTCACTACATTAATTGTTTCTGCACCCATTATCCTCTATATCTTATATTTTAACCAACTACCAACACGTGAACCCACATATCTCTTTTTCTACTTTTCTTTCACCGACGCCACCACTCCCCCCACTCTATCTCTCTCCCACTATCTCCCCCCCTCTCTAGTGAGGGCTGCGCGGCGCGGTGACCGTAGACGGCCGCGCGACGACCACGGAGGAGTGGCGGCGGACGGAATAATATAATATGGACCATTAGATTTTCATAAAATCCGACGGCATGTATTCTTCTCTTTTTTAAATTACAGGAATAATATTGACCGTTAGATCTTCATAAAATCCAATGGTTCGTTCTTCTATTTTTTTAGATTAACTTGCGAATTTCTTGGTCCTCTCGGTGAACGTGGTGGCTCCTTTTAACACTATTGTATTAATATAATAGATTACATGGACCACATTCCAGACCCCGACTTATTTATCAATTTAATTTATCATCATCAATTCTCTAATGTTTTGCAGCAAAAGCACCAAGAATCTCACCCACAGTACTATCTGTGATAGCAACAACAATATTCAGCATTAGATTTACCTTCAGGTCTAACATCTTTTCTCCTCTCGTCATTGGTCTATGACACTGTCTTTATTCCTAAATTTATCAAGTTTTCATCGGCATTTTATTAACTAACCACAAAGTAAATCTTCCACCAATATCCAGCCCCAGAAGATCATGGTACCAAGAAGCCATTGCGAAGAAATAAAGAGAAGAAAAAACTTCCCGGTATGATGTTAAACTATAACCTTAGTACGAAATCTGCAGCGTCTGTACACTTTTGTGTATGTTCAGCAAGGGACTGAATAATTCACTTGATAAGCTTCGTGCGTGCAGCAATGGAAAACTGCAGCTGTCTTCTCTCCGTGTCATGATCGAGATGCGAGAGACGGCCACCTCGGATTCTCAGAAGCGTGAGGTGCAAACTCTTGTTGATTGAAGACTTGACCGCATGAAACTCAGCCTCGGACTTGACTGCCGGAGTACAGAAGGACAGAAACACATAGATGTCATGCTTCAAAGACTGATAGTTTGGATCTTGTGATGCATACATGTTTTTTATTTGATTGCTTGTTCTTGAATTTGGAGTAGGATCGTTCAAATACTAGACAGCCCAAGGAAATTGAATGGTTCCTTCAAATTGTCTAAGCCACGGTGAGGCACTCGTTGAGACAATCAAAATAGACAAATGGTTTGCGTACTATGGAGTCTGGATTAGAAAGTTATGTGAACTAGAAGATGCCAGACCGAATTTGAGAAACTTCCAGTAGCGTTTGTCACATTTGTCATAAAATTAAATTTCTCCATTTAATGGGAATTTCCTTAGGTGTCGGAAATGGCTGTCGTATTAATCGATATCGCAAAACCTGTTCGAAGCCATATTCATCATCCAAATCATCTACTTCGCTAAAATAGATTGCATCCCACTATTATATCGCATTTAATCCAGAAAACTTTCAAGTAAAGGTGTCAAGGATCGTTACTATTAGATGCGCACAAATAAAAATGGGAGTAGAGCCGGGTCCAACATAGATGTGTGCCAGTATGGAGAAAGAAATAGCAAGAACAAGAAAAAAAATCTACAGAAAAAGAAATAATATAATCTGTCTGCACATTTGTGTACATTGAGCAAGATTCCACCAAGATTATCTGGAGAGGCAACGGTTTTGCATTTGCTGACTTCAAGCACGAGCGCACCACCTGGAAAATCGCGGCGCCGCAAGCTTTTGATGACCCCACTTCGCTTGAGATTCCGATTAGGACTAGTCGCTGTCTGGGATTCAACCGCACGACGGAAGGTCCAACAAGATGACATAGCATGCTTCAAAGACCGATGGTTGGGTCCTGTGATGCATATCGATATCTGTTCTTGATTGGATTGCCTGTTCTTGAATCTTGAATGGAATATCATTCAACTAGGACACAACAACCAGCTCAAACCATGTAACCGGCCTATAAGACCATCCCAGTTCCCAGTTACCAGGCACTTCTCAAACCGTGGAAGCCGGACTTGGGTTGGAAGACCAGCCTAAACGCGGTAAAAAATTGAGTAGTAGATTACAGTAAGTGCTACCATTATATATATTGTGTCTCCTTCCTCCGTATCTGCATCCACACAAGACAAGACAAAAAACACTAGGACACACACAAGCAACCAAGAAAAGCACTGAATACGCCATTCCGTATCTGTTTGCACATAACACAACACTTGGACTCTCCATTTACTCGAGCAATCAAGTACAAGCAATCAAGCACAACACAAAGCCATCCACCATGCCTGCGCCGGTCGACACCACCATGACCGCTGGCCGCATGGCCGAGCTCATCCCCTCCCTCCCACTCGAGACCCGGTGCCCTCCATTCCCTCTCCGCCGCTACAACGGCTTCTGGCTGCAGGAATCTGTCCTGGCCGAGCTGCCGGAAATCCACGCCCGCCTACAGCCCCGTCCCAGCGACGTCTTCCTTGCCAGCTTCCCCAAGTCCGGTACCACCTGGCTCAAGTCCCTCGCCTTCGCCACCGTCAACCGGGCCAGGTACCCGCCCTCCGACCCTAGCCACCCGCTCCGCCGCATGAACCCGCACGAGTGCGTCAGGTTCATGGAGATCGACCC
Organism: Echinochloa phyllopogon; assembly: GCA_033239725.1. Classification (NCBI taxonomy): domain Eukaryota; kingdom Viridiplantae; phylum Streptophyta; class Magnoliopsida; order Poales; family Poaceae; genus Echinochloa; species Echinochloa phyllopogon. Next base: position 9,467,141 of record BTCW01000008.1, on the reverse strand, counting down.
GGAGCTCATGCGCGATGCACCCAGCCTGCTTGAGGAGTTCGAGGCTCTAGAGTCGCCGCGCGTGCTCGGCACCCACCTGCCCTACTGCCTCCTGCCCGAGAGCATCACAGGTGAGGGCTCACCGAGCCGGATCGTGTACGTCTGCCGGAACCCCAAGGATGCGTTCATCTCCGGTTTGTTCTTCGTCAAGAAGGTCTCCGAGGCGTGTGGTGTGGAGCCACCGACATCCAAGCTCGAGGAGGCCTTTGAGCTCTTCTGCGAGGGCCGCGTGTTCACCGGGCCTCAGTGGAAGCATGTGCAGCAGTACTGGGAGGCGAGCATGAGGAGGCCTAAGCAGGTGCTGTTCCTCGAGTACGAGAAGATGCTGTGTGACCCCAAGGCTGCTTTGAAGAAGCTGGCGGAGTTCATGGGATGTGGGTTCTCCGTGGAGGAGGAGGAGGAGGAGGGAGGGGTCGTGGATGAGATCGTGAAGCTGTGTAGTCTCAAGGAGCTCAAGAATATGGAGGTGAACAAGAGTGGGGGGAATCAGGCTGGGATCATGAACGAATTCTACTTTCGAAAGGGAGGGGCCGGTGGCTGGAGGAACCACTTGACGCCAGAGATGGCCAACAAGCTGGACAAGATAGTGGAGGACGCGTTGCAAGGATCTGGGTTCGCCTTTATGGACGGTATATAATATTACTAATAATTTGACAGGTTCATCAGCAGGCAGGGGAGCGTCGTTATCAGAGTAACAGATTTCAATCGATTGCGTTAAGCCTTAGTAGGTGATGGGGAAAAAGGAAATTATAGTGTTTGAAGTTTATTATATTCTTGTTGAATTATATGTAGTGTTTGCTTCCAATTTATTAATTTGTTGTTTCCAATAACATAAATAAAGAAAATGAGTTCAGTTTTCAAAGCAGCATAGAGTACGTGTATGAAATTATAATGAGTTGCATAGAGCTGCATAGGAAATTATCTAGTGTTCGAAATTTATTATTTTCTTGTTCCATTGTATATTGTGTTTGCTTGATTGCTTCCAATTTATTTGTTCCCAGAAGACAAAGCTCAACCATATGTTTCCAGTACCGTGAATAAAGAAAACAAATTTGGTTTTCAGAGCTACCTGAGTTCATGTTGATAGACAAAGCATGGGAGCACAAGACCACTACCAAGCTGCTTAACATGAACACACCAGCCACAGCTACTGATCTTTTAGTGCAGCTATTGATCTCATCTTCTGCCCATAACTAAACGGCGGAGGTATTTGTTCTCCAGTTTCAATCGTTTGTATATTAATGGGTTTGTTTCTTGGCTGTGCCACAATGGGGAACATTAGAGAAAAAACGCCATGTCCTTTTTGTTATCCACCCAACCCACCAGGACACCATACCATATAACTCGGCAAAAAGCAGGCAAGTGCACGTCGTTATCAGCGTAACAGGTTTCAATCGATTGCGTTCCGCCTCAGTACGTGATGGGGAAAAAAAGCAAATTATATAGTGTTTGACGTTTATTATATTCTTGTTCAATTATATGTAGTGTTTGATTCGAATTTATTAATTTCTTGCCTCCAATGCCATACATAAAGAAAATGAGCTCAGTTTTCAGAACTGCATAGAGTTATGGTGCAGAACAAAAACACCTCTGACCTCTCAGGCTCAGTACTTTCTGCAAGAAACCGCCCTGCAGCCCCAACTGCCAAGTGCCAACTGCACATGAACGTCCAAGGCCCAGAGCTCCACCGGCCCACCGTTCGGTGCTACACTAGGGCCCGAGTAACAAAAAGCAGCCATGCAAACAGTGAAAAATATAAAGAGGTGATGGTATCAAAAGGCATTGTGCAAAAGTTTTTATATAAATATAGAAATAGAGCTTCGGTTTCGTTCCCCGCAAACTTTTAAAGAATCAACACATGGCCAATGCCACGCGGGCTGCTGCTTATTACCAGAGAGCTTGTATTCGGTGATTATTGCAAAGATTTTTAGTGCAGACTCATAATATATTTATAAGAGCTGTTTTACAACAATCGTAGAGATACCCACTGGTACCTAAGAGTACTTAGTGTAAATTAATGGTTGGTCCCACTAATTTTGGTATATGGTCCCACGAATTTAGTACCTCTTGGTAATTCAAACACAATTATTAAGTCATTTTTTCTGCAATCTCAATATGGCACAGCAGATCTCATTCCAAGATCCAAGCTTCAGTGTGGTGGCGCTCTTCAGGAAGAAGCTTCAGCATTCCCCGATCCCCGTTTATGAAATGATGTAATGCAGCCATTGCTGCTAACTAAACGGCACCACGTTTGTCCTCATCAACATATTTAATTTCTTGCTCTGCAGCAGGCTGCAGCACATACAAAGGATCTTATGCAAGCATTATGCTATGGTAGGTGACGTTGTAATTTAGTTGATGACGTCCTATTGACCTTCGCCCCCTTGAAATGCCACTCAAGGTCTTATGGCCTGTTTGGATTTCAGCCACACCGCCACGCCATGGTCTGTGGCGCCGCCAAAAAAAAAACAGTTGGCGCCGCCACAAAAAAACAGTTACGTTTGGTTGATGATTTAGTTTTGGCACGTCACAGAAAAGACACTGTTTTCTCGCCACAAACGATGGCGCCTAAGCTGGCGCGCAGCGGCCAGCAACCAAACATCCCTTAAGCTCCCACCACTGCGCATCTCCCATCTTATATTTAGTGGTGGCTCTTATAGTACAGCTGTGACCAATGTAAGAGATTATGATACAGATAGAAACTTCAGATTCCAAAAGGGGTGCTGGAAAAATTAGACTACTTTAGATCCAGATTCTTCTGGCAATCTGACGAGCATAAGAGAAAATATAGATTAGTCAGATGAAATTTATTATGCCAACCAAAGGAGGTTGGGGGATTAGGAATCAAGAATTTAGAGGTGCAAAACCACTGCTTGTTGAGTAAATGGTTGTTTAAGCTTATTAATGAGGATGGGTGGTGGCAACAGTTACTAAAGAATAAGTATCTAGGATCGAATACTATCACAGGAGTAGAGAGGAAACCAGGGGATTCACACTTCTGGTCGGGGTTGATGAAAATTAAGCAAACCTTTACCAATTTTGGTACTTTCCATTTAAATAATGGAAAACAAGTCAGATTCTGGGAAGACAAATGGGTAGGTAATTTCACACTTCGACAAAAATATCCGTCTCTCTACAATATTGTGAGGAAGAAACACGATACAGTATACACCGCTAGCACTCCCCTTAATATATCCTTTCGAAGATCCTTGGTGGGTCTGGATTTAAATTTATGGCATAATTTGGTTGGTCGTATCAGTCATATTCAGTTGAATGACTGGGCAGATAGATTTAGATAGAATCTTACTCAATCTGGTCTGTTTACTGTTAAATCTATGTGTCGGGGACATACCCAGGGGGTCCCCTAACCATCGGGATAATCACCCTCAAAAAACGCTAGACACAGAAAGACCAGAATCGCCAATCGCCAAGCTCGCCCGTCGAGGGGACCCATGTCGCGACCCCTGTCTCCACCTCGTTAGGGGCCGCGGGCCCCCCGGATCAGGCGCAGCACAAACTCCGCCTCGCTCGAGGGCTGCGCACCCCCTCGAGCAGGCAAACCAACTCCGCCTCGCTCGAGGGACGCGAAACCCTCAAGTAGGCGAGCCGACTCCGCCTCGCTCGAGGCCACCGCTCTACTCAACACAGCGCACCCCGGCGTCCTGCCGACAACGGCATTTAATGCCCGCCCCATCAGGCAGGCGCCAAAGTCAAAAGGCAATCTCTCCCCACGCCGCGCCGCTGACACCGCAGAACTCACTATTCCACCTACTCCGGTCATTGTGCGTCCTCACCACCACTGTGCGGACGCACGCGGTGCTGCGCAAAGCCCTGTGCGGACTTGCAAGCGTCATTCCGCATCGCTATTCCACCTGCTCCCACCCTTTCCCCCCAGTGCAGCCCTCGAACAGGCGTGAAGGGCCCTGGAACGAATGTACGAACGACGACCGAGCACGGACTCCGGTCAGACACGGCCCGATGATGACGAGCACCGGGTCAAATCCACCAACTCTCGGCCATACCCCGACGAGCCGGGCACGCCGCGCACTGTGGACAACAGCAACCGCCATGACGACCCCTGTGCCGCCAACTCTCGTGCTTCCCCACCTGCCTCGCCCTCGAATCAACCGACGGCGGGCGGCTGGGCGCGGACTACGGTGGCGCCACCCCTCGAAACCGCTCCAGGACAAGCACAAGGACGACCACTACAAGCACTCCGGTGCAAGATAGTACAGCGCCACGAGCGCACTCTGCTGGACGTACGACCCCGCGGTCGGAACCAGGATAAACCCTTGTCTCATTGTGCTAGCTCTTGCATCAACCGTCAGGGGACGGGTCACAGCGCATTCTGTTTTGGCGCTGAGGATTGCCCGCCCAATCCCAGCACCAACAGTGGTGCGCCAGGTAGGGGGGTAGCGCTGTGATCAACACGCTTCACCCGGTCAGTTCCCTTGACGGCAAGCCACGCCAAAGCCATGCCGCCACGATCTGCCACGGGGTCCCCCGGCCCGCTTCCGCGCGGGTACCAGATCACGTTTGGGAGCCTGGAGTTCGAAGCGACCGGTGAGGGCCTCCTCATGCGGCTCGCCTCTAGGACCCCCGACGTAATAGCCATTACCCCGGCGCCGCCAACGCCGTCCCAGCTCAGGAGACGCCGAAGACTGCGCGAGCTACAGATTCGCGTGGAGCGGCGCGTCGCCCCACGCGTCGTCCTCCCTGATTAGGACACACACCTGTTGCTCCGACCCGCCGCCACATTACAGGGGGGCGGACCACCACCAGCGGCTCCCGCGGAGGGAGCATGCTGGGAAAATATGGCTGGGCCGGCGCAGCTCCCACACGGGGTGAGCAACGCGGCCGCAACCTACTCCGCCGCAATCAGCGCCAACCTGAACGCGCAGGAGGATTCACCGTGTCACCAGCTTGGTCCCACCTACGACCTCAACCTTTCCTCGCCTGGCAGGTCCCAGCCCGAGTCGGACGACGGGGAAAGTGTGCGCGGCCAGGAGCACCCAGGCCTGGACTACTCCGGGCTACGCGACCGCGAAGGCCTTACCTCCTTCCAGGCCGTCGCGGACTTCTGCCTCACCTGTTCTGACGATTCCAGCGAAGGGGAATACGACCCCACGCGGGAATGCTTCGCCCTCGATGGCGAAGCAGAGTCCATGGGGGAGGACGAAGAAACGCGCGACGAGGTCGGGCACGACGAACCGCCACCAGCGCCCGCCGAGCCATCGGGCGAAGCCGCACTCGCACAGGCACAGCTCGAGCAGGTACGAGAGCTGGAAGCCAAGCTCCGATAGGAGCGACAGCAGGTACAGGAGCTGCACGAAGCTCTGGAGGCCCGGCAGCCCGAGCGCGGCGAACGTGCGCGAGCCGCCGGGCGCATCGCTCAAGCGCGCATCATGGACGATGGCGACGACGCCAACCCTGCCATGCCGCCGCGGGCAAGCCAGAAGCTCGTCGCCGCAGTAACTCTGATTCAGGCCATGCCCAAACCATCGACACCAGAGGCGCGCGACATGCGGCGCCAGGTGCAGGCCCTTGTTGAAGAAGCGGCCGTTCAACAAGCGGAAAGTTCCGCTTCCCGCATGCGCCACCAGGCCAGTTCGAGGGCCGGAGGAAGCAGGCGGGACAAGGAACAGTCCGTCCATACCCCGCCTAGGGGCGCATGGACGCCTCACCGTCCAACGAACGACGGGAAGGCGCTCATGACCGGCGACCACGAGGCGAGGAGTCCCGCGAAGGACCGACTCGTGGACACACGAGGCGCCATCGACGACGGTGACGCGCGCAACATCCTGAACAAGAAGAGGCAGGATGCAGCGCCTCCCCGCAGCAGGCACCCCCGACGAGGGGGTCGCTACGACAGCGAGGAGGACAAAAGCCCGACGCCAGAACCTCCGGGAACCCATGTGTTCAGCCGGAAAATCTGTTCGGCCGCTATCCCGCCACGCTTTCGTCAGCCGACCACCATTACCAAGTATTCGGGCGAGACGAAGCCCGAGACGTGGCTCAACGACTACCGCCTGCCTTGCCAGTTGGGCGGGGCCACCGACGATGCCATGATCATCCGCAACCTTCCGCTTCATCTCGCGGACTCGGCGCGGACATGGCTCGAACACCTACCCGCGAATCAGATCCACGACTGGGACGACCTGGTCAGGATGTTCGTAGGTAACTTCCAGGGCACTTACGTACGCCCCGGAAACTCCTGGGACCTGCGCGGGTGCCGGCAGGCGGCCGACGAGCCGCTGAGAGACTTCATCCGCCGCTTCTCCAAGCGCTGCACCGAGCTCCCTAGCGTGGGTGACTCCGAAATCATCCACGCCTTCCTCGAAGGCACGACCTGTCGAGAGCTGGTGCGCGAGCTAGTGCAAAACCATCCCACCAGCGTCAACACGCCTGTTCGACATCGCCACCAACTTCGCCTCTGGGGAGGAGGCTGTTGGGGCAATCTTCGACGGCAAGACCAAGGGGAAGCGCGCGGAGGAGTTGCCCGCGGAGGGCAGCAAACCCAAGGGAAAGGCTAAAAAAGTAGAAACGAGGCGGCAAGGGCAAGAAGCCTCGGCGAGCCGCGCAGCAGCAGCAGCAGAGCGAGGACTCTGACGAGGCCCTCGTGGTCGGACAAGGCCGCAAAGGCCCTCGAGGCCCCCCTCAGGGGGGGAGGCCTGTTCGACGAAATGCTGAAGAAGCCGTGCCCGTACCATAAGGGCCCTGTCACCCACACCCTCGAACAGTGTGAGATGATCAAGGGTTACTACAGGCGCACCTCCGCGAAGGAGGATGGCCCGAAGAAGGGTACGGGCGATGGCGGCAACGACGAGTTCCCCCATGTGGAGAATGTTTTCTTCATCATGGGGGGCCCACAGTGAACGCAACGTCCCGGGAGCAAAGACGTGAACGTCGAGAGGTCTTCTCCGTTCACCCCACGACGCCAACTTACCTCGCTTGGTCGGAAGAGACCATCTCCTTCGGCCGCGAAGACCATCCGGACTATGTCCCGAATCCGGGGCGCTACCCACTTGTTGTCGACCCCGTCATCGGCAACACACAATTCTCCAAGGTGCTAATGGACGGGGGCAACAGCCTCAACATCCTCTACGTCCACACCTTAGAGCTCATGGGCATCGGCACGAACCAGCTAAGGCCAAGCAAGGCGCCGTTCCACGGCATCGCGCCGGGAAAACGGGTCCAACCCCTCGGGCAGATCGACCTACCCGTTTGCTTCGGCACCCCCGACAACTTTCGGAGGGAGACCCTCACCTTCGAGGTGGTGGGGTTCCCAGGAGCGTACCACGCCATTCTCGGGCGTCCGTGCTACGTCAAGTTCATGGCGGTCCCCAACTACGCCTACCTCAAGATGAAGATGCTGGGGCCCAAGGGCGTCATCACCGTGGGATCGTCGTACGAGCATGCTTACGCCTGCGACGTCGAGTGCGTTGAGGGCACGGAAGCGCTCGCCTACAGCGAGACCCTGGTGGCGGACTTGGAGAAGATGGCAAATGAGGCCGTCGACTACGCCAAAAGGCACGCGGGCACCTTCGAGGCTGCGGAGCACACCAAGGCGGTGCCCCTCGACCCCAATGCCCCCGAGGGCAAGGCGTTGAGGGTCAGCACCACCCTCGACCCCAAATAGGAAGCCGTGCTCATCGACTTTCTCCGCGCCAACGCTGACATCTTCGCGTGGAGACCCTCGGACATGCCGGGTATTCCGAGGGAGGTCGCCGAGCACAGCCTCGACATCCAGCCTCACTCCAACCCGGTGGTACAGCGACTGCGGCGGTTCGACGAGGAAAAGCGCCGCGCCATCGGGGAGGAAGTGCACAAGCTCCTGCAGGCCGGATTCATCAAAGAGGTATTTCACCCAACCTGGCTTGCTAATCCTGTTCTAGTTAAGAAGAAAAACGGAAAATGGCGCATGTGCGTAGATTATACCGGCTTAAACAAAACATGCCCTAAGGTTCCGTTCCCTTTGCCTAGAATAGATCAGATTGTAGACTCCACCGCTGGGTGCGAATTACTATGCTTTCTTGATGCTTATTCTGGTTATCATCAAATTAAGATGAAAGATTCCGACCAGCTCACGACTTCTTTCATCACCCCGTTTGGCATGTTTTGCTACGTCACTATGGCGTTCGGCCTCCGAAACGATGGAGCTACATACCAGCGATGTATGCAACACGTTTTCGGAAGCCACATCGGGCGGACCGTTGAGGCATATGTAGACGATATCGTTGTAAAAACCAGAAAGGCGGACGATCCGGGCAAACGGGGTGAAATTAAACCCGGAGAAATGCGTGTTCGGGGTGCCGCGGGGCATGCTATTGGGTTTCATCATCTCCCAACGAGGCATCGAACCCAACCCCGAAAAAGTCTCGGCCCTGGAACGAATGGGGCCAATTCGGGACCTCAAGGGGGTACAGAAGGTACTGGGCTGCCTCGCGGCTCTCAGCCGTTTCATCTCTCGACTTGGTGAAAAGGGCTTACCTTTGTACCGGCTCCTAAAAAAGCACGAACGCTTTTCATGGACCCCCGAAGCCCAAAAAGCCCTCGACGGGCAAAAAGCGTCGCTCGTGCGCACACCAATCCTCACGCCACCGCAGAACGGCGAGCCCCTCTACCTATACGTGGCTGCGACAACGCAAGTTGTCAGCGCCGTCATCGTCGTAGAAAGGGCAGAGGAGGGTCACGCTCTGCCGGTCCAGAGGCCGGTGTACTACGTCAGTGAGGTGCTGACTGAAACCAAGGCGCGGTACCCACAGATCCAGAAGCTAATCTACACTGTAGTGCTCGCGCGACGAAAGCTGCGACACTACTTCGAGGCTCACCCGGTCACTGTGGTCTCATCTTTCCCCTTGGGGGAGATAGTCCGCAACCCGGACATCTCGGGTAGGATAGCGAAGTGGTCAATGGAGCTCGTGGGAGAAACTCTCTCCTATGCACCGCGGAAAGCGATAAAGTCGCAAACCTTGGCGGATTTCGTCGCCGAGTGGACCGACGTCCAACTTTCACTGCCACAGATTCAAGCCGAGTGCTGGACCATGTACTTCGACGGGTCGGTGATGAAAACTGGGGCAGGCGCGGGCCTCCTCTTCATCTCGCCCCTCGGGGAGCACATCCGATACGTGGTTCGCTTGCACTTCCCGGCGTCGAACAACATGGCGGAGTATGAAGCCCTCCTCGCCGGGCTCCGCATTTCCATTGACCTCGGCGTCAAACGCCTCGACGTCCGGGGAGATTCTCAGTTGGTCATCGACCAAGTGATGAAGAACGCAAGCTGTCGCGATGAAAGGATGGAGGCGTACTGCAACGAGGTTCGCCGCCTCGAGGACAAATTCCATGACCTCGAGCTGAACCATATCGTGCGCAAGTACAACGAGGAAACGGATCAGCTGGCCAAGATCGCGTCGGAGCGAGTCACCGTTCCTCCGAATGTCTTCGCCCGCGACCTCGACCAACCCTCCGTCAACTTCGAACGAAGGGCCAGAACCCTCAAAACGCCCTCAGGGATCGAGGGGATCGAGCCCATGGAAGAGGACCCCTCGAAAGAGGGGCTTGAGGCCCTCGACGTTGAAATTTCTTCAGCTGAGGCCATGGAAATCGACGTGGACACACGACCGCAAGACTGGCGCAGCCCATACCTCGCATGGATCAACCGCGGGGAGCTGCCCTCGGACCGGACCGAGGGGCGCCGCGTCGCCAGAAGGGCCAAGACCTTTGTCTCGGTCGGCGGCGAACTGTACAAACGCAGCGCCTCGGGAATCCTGCAGCGATGCATCCCCATCCCCGAGGGAAAGCAATTGATCCGCGGCATCCATGCCGGGGTGTGCGGACACCACGCGGCACCGCGTACCCTCATGGGTAACGCATTCCGGCAAGGCTTTTACTGGCCTACCGCCGTGGCCGACGCGAACGAAGTCGTGCGCACCTGCGAAGGGTGCCAATTTTACGCACGAAAGACGCATCTCCCGGCGCACGCCCTACAGACCATCCCTGTAACATGGCCTTTCACGGTCTGGGGGTTGGATCCCGTGGGGCCTTTCCGCCCAGCGCCCGGGGGCTTCACCCACCTGTTGGTGGCCATCGACAAGTTCTCGAAGTGGATCGAGGTCCGAGCCATCGCCAGCATCAGATCTGAGCAGGCCGTATTGTTCTTCACCGACATCATCCACCGATTCGGGGTACCCAACTCGATCATCACCGACAACGGCACCCAATTCACTGGCAAGAAATTCTTGGAGTTCTGCGACGACCATCACATTCGTGTAGATTGGTCAGCCGTAGCACATCCGCAAACGAACGGCCAAGTAGAACTTGCCAACGGCTTGATACTGCAAGGCCTGAAGCCAAGAATCTTCAACAAATTGAACAAGTTTGGCCGGAAATGGGTAGCTGAGCTACCATCGGTGATTTGGAGTCTCAGGACAACCCCAAGCAGGGCCACAGGCTTCAGCCCGTTCTTCCTCGTCTACGGCACCGAGGCCGTACTCCCGACGGACTTGGAGTACGGGTCTCCGAGGCTCAAGGCCTACCAAGAAGAACAAAACCAGCGAAACCGCGAGAATTCACTGGACCAGGTGGATGAGGCTCGAGACATAGCGTTGCTTCACTCAGCACGCTACCAGCAATCGCTCCGGCAGTATCAAGCTCAGAGGGTACGGCGTCGAGACCTCCACGAAGGGGACCTGGTGCTAAGGTTACGCCAGGACAATCGAGAGCGCCACAAGCTCACTCCGCCATGGGAAGGACCATTCATCATCGCCAAAGTCCTCAAGCCCGGCACTTACAAGCTGGCAAACGAGAAGGGCGAGGTCTTCACCAACGCCTGGAACATCCAACAGCTACGTCGCTTCTATCCTTAAAACTTTCAGCATTTCTCGTCAATACTTAATGTTCTTAGTCAACAACGATGAAAAGTTTGCGAAAAACGTGAAAACATTGTTACTAATAGCATGAACAAGGGGGACTTGGTCCTATTCTCGACCTAATCTCGATAGAGCCAAGCCCCCCTCGGGGGCTGCAGGGGGGTTTACCACCCCTAATCGTCCCAATTTTAAAATTGTGCCAAAATTGTGCTAAAACTCGAGACGCTTAGAGAAATACGGGGCGCGAGCTAACTAAAGCTGGAGCTGGCTGAGCCGTGAGACTGCCTACGCCCTCGGAGGGATACAGCATCTCCCTCTCCACTCCACGCCTTAATTACTCGCGGATTCGAAATACCCGACCGAAATCCTTCCAAGCCAAGAGTAGCACGTAAGAACAATCGAACAAGTTCGAAACGCACAATCGAAATCAAAACTTAGTTTATTTACAAGGCTAGTCTCCTAAGAAAACTAAGACACATCTAGATACTAAGCCTGAACCTTTCAGGCTCCACCTTCCCGCGGGGGCGTGGTGGCTTCGGCAGCGGTGGTCGAAGGGACCGACGCGAGGGCCCCGGGACCGTCGTCCTCATGGCGCACCGAAGCGATGGCCTCCTCAAGTGACGCCACGACGTCGGCTTCAGGATCGGCCTCAGCTTCTGCGGCGGCCACGGCCTCGGGCCCAAGGTCGGCAGGCGCGTCTTCGTCCTCGCCAGGGAAAAGCTCGCGCCCAAACTTGGCGGCAAGCGCTGTGGCGGCGTCCTCAGCGATGTCGTCGGCCTCGTCAAGAGCAGCAAGGGCGGCGTCGTCGTCCAGGTCTGCGTCGATGAAGTAGCCGCGCGCCACCGCCGCGAGGTCGATGTCGTAATGCGTCGACACCACGCCGAGTGCCTTCTTCACACCAAGGTGAAGGGCGTTCTCGAGGCGCTCCATCACGCAGCCTTTCAAAGACCTCAGGCGGCTGGGCAACAATGACCCCGACTGCGACCCCGACGGGATGTCGACGCACTAGATGTCCCGGCACGCCACATCGGCGGCGACCCTCAGCGCCTCAAGCTCCCCCTGGGCCTCGGAGTAGGTGGCCTGAACAGCCACCACCTCGTCCGCCTTCTCCGCCTCGGCCCTCCGCAGCCCTGACAAAGCTCGAGCATGTCAAGACGAACTTCAACACAGAAACAACCAAGAAAGCTATGAAAGCGTAAAGATATACCGTCTACCAAGGCCCTGGCCTCGGTAAGAGCCGCGCGCTCTTGCTGGAGCAGGCCCTCCGCGGTGGCCAGCGCATCCTCCTTGTCTCGAAGCGCGCGGCTCAACTGTTCAGCCTCCTGGGCCTTTTGCTCTGCCCGGGCCACCGCTTCCGCGAGCTGGGACTGCGCGGCCTCACGTGCCTTACGCTCTTGCTCGAGCCGCGTCCGCTCCGCCGCCAGCGCCTCGCGCTCCTGCTGGTGCTGGCCCTGTGCCTCCAGCAGCCTGGCCTCGACCTCCTCGCGCGCCTTGCGCTCGAACTCGAGCCGCTCCAACGCCGCGGCCGAGGCTCGGGCCTCCCGCTCCGCCGTGCCTCTCTCGGTGTCGCGCTCCCGCTCCGCGCGAGCCTTGGCCTCTTCGTGTGCGTGGGTGGCCGTCTCTGCCCCTCTCACCCGGACAGTGAGCTGGGTCACCTCCGTGCCCAGGTCCGCGTTCGCCTGGCGAAACCGGCGAAGATCGGCGTATAAGTCCGCGACGCACGCGGTCTTGTCTGCCGCCTCCTGCCACAGAAGCTGCACGAAGAGCCATCAAGGATAAGACACAAACTAAAAACAAACACATAGTGCTAAGATGAGCGCGGGGATACCTCGAAAAGTTCCAGCGCCTGCCTGGAATGGAGATCGGCTGCGGCAGAGATGGCCCGCTCCAGGTCCGTCCCGACCCGTTCGGCCCGAGCCTACAACTCGTTCTCCTCCGCCATGCCATGCCAGACCCGGGCAAAGACGTCGACCCTGAAGCAGCGCCACCTCGGCCGCATCCCACTCCACCGCTCCCCTGGCCACGGGCATCTGCGGCGGCCCCTGGGCCAAGAAGCGCACCGACGACACCTCGGCCGCAGCCACCCCTACGGGGGGAACGCGCCCGCCATCGCCACCTTGGGCCACGCCTTGTGCGCGACCCAAAGCCGGAAGGATGACCATGCCACCGACCGGCACGACCGCCTCCTGCCACCAGTAGGGGCCGCGGCGGTGGCGCGGCCCCCCTGCTCGCCCGCTTCCGTCACCGGGGCGCCGTGCCCCGGCTCCACCTCCACCACCGGGGCGTCCTGCTCCGGCTCCGCCACCAGGGGCGTCCCCTCCCGGTCCGCCTCCGCCGGCCGGGAATCTCGCGCCCCCGGCGCCGGCTCCACCGGCGTCATGGCGGACATCGCTGCGGGACACGAAGTCCCGCGCGAACACGATCCCCCAGCGTGAGGGGAATCCGACGCCCCAACCTTCAACGCCTTCTTAGGCGCGAGGCTGGGGTTGGCCTTGGCGGCACCACGGGCGCTAAATCAGAAAGGAAAGAGCGGAAATTACGAAACGAAAAACCAAACAAGGATGGAAACCTACGAAAAAGTTCGAGATAGAACTTACCGGACGCAATCCTGCAGCGCCTGCAGCTTCCGCTTCGAGCCGCCCATTGAGGGAGCCCTCCTCGAACTCGAGGACCCCCTCAACCCGCTCGGGGGCTGTGAACCCCCCGAGCCCTCGGCATCCAATCCGCTGCGGCGCGGCACGCCCGCAGCAGAGGAGGAAGTCGCTCGCGCCCGCGGCGCCGCGGGTCGGGCAGGCGCAACCGTCGTCCGCGCTGCCACCGGCGCAATATCGCCAGGGCTCGCCGCGCCCGCCCCGGGCGGCAGCGCGGCCATCTCCTCCTCCTCACCAGCGGGCGGAACCCCGCCGGCATCGATCTCCTCCTCCTCATCCTCCTCCTCGTTGGGAGGGTCCGGGGAGTCCTCGGGGGACGACGGCGGCGCCCCACCGTCCCTCCTCCACCGGCGAAGCGCCGACTGGTGCGCGTCCCGCCGGGCCTGCCTCCTCCGGCTGCTGGCTCTCTTCGCCTCCTTTGCGTCCCTCTCACGGTCGCAGCGGGCGCGGTTCGAAGCGCGCACCTCCGGAGTCGGCGCGAGGGAGCGATAGAGGCCGCAGTTCACCTCCTGAAACCACGGCGAATTAAGGAAGAGAATTCCAAATCAACCGATCTGACAACTCGGGAGGAAAGATGGCGACTTACCGACAAGACGTGGCCCTCGTCGGGGCGCAGCCGGAACGATCAGAGGTCGCTCGGCATGATGTCGGGATGTACCGCCGTCCGCACCCGCGTGATGGCGTACTCCTCCAAGAGCGGCTCCGGCAGCATGCGCGAAGCCGCCACTGCTGCCGGGTCAGCACCCTTTGTCATCCGAAACAGAGGAAGCTGCCTCTCCATGAGAGGAACCACCCGGCGGCGATGGCAGTGCGCCAGCACGTGCGCAACGGTCAGACCCGACCCCTCAAGCGTACGAAGGGCGTCAATGGCGGGGCGGAGCCTCTTCCGCTAGCCTTCCCCGGAGACGCCGTAGCTCCAGGAGTCGGCCTTCTCCGTCAGGATCTTGCCGGTGTACTCCGGCAGCCCCAGGCCATCGTTGCGCAGGTAGAACCACCCCTTGGCCCAGCCGTTGTTGTTGGTGGTCATCCTGCAGGTCGGGTACAGGTGCTTCCTAGACTCGACCGGCGCGAGCGTGAGGCCGCCGGCGCATGAAAAAGGCGCACCCCCCTCCCCGCACCGGACGTGCTGAGCTCGGCGCGGAAGAGGTGGACCCACAAGTCCCAGTGCGCCTCGATCCCCAGCACTCCCTCACAAACGCCGACGAAGGCCGCCGCTTAAGAGATGGCGTTGGGGGCGAAGTTGTGGAGCTCCACGCCGTAGTAATGGCAGAGGCCCCGCATGAACTGGCTAGCGGGCGCGTTGAAGCCCCGCTCGTGGAAGCGGATGAAGCTCACCACATACCCCGCCGGCGGGTTTGGCACCCTGGCCGCCAGCGGCGGAACGATCCACACCGGCCACACCAGATCGCCCCGGGGCGAGAGTTGCCCGCTGGCCACCAGGCCCTCCAACAGGTGCTCGGTGGCGGTGGACGGAGTCCACTCAGTGGCACCATCAATGATCACCATGGCGGACGGCGAAGCGAGGAGCGAAGGCGACGAAGGCGAGAAGAACGAGCAGAGGGCAACTTGCGGGCTCGGCGGCAAGGAAGAAGCGAAGGCGCAAGATGCGGGAATGGCGAAGGTGAGTGATCCCCTCCCCTCCTGCTTTCCTTTTACAAAGGAACGAGTGCGTCCCTGCCACCGCACGCAAACCCATTCGGCAACAGGCCGGGGTCGCGTGGCGCGTCGCTGACGGCTGGGGGCCCCCTAGCCTCTTTCCCCGAGGAATGGCATGCGTGAGCGGCAGCATTTACTGCGGCGCAGTAAAACGAAACGACGCGGCAGCGGCGCCTAACCGCCCGTCGCCTCGCCTCTCCCCCGACGCACGCCAACTTCGCCTAAAAAGGCGCGCCCACTCCGCCCACTACGCCCACCTCGCCCACTCCGTGCCACGTCAGCCACGACCACGCCCGCCAACGGCCACGCGTATGGCCCGGAAACCGAAACGATGGCGGTTCCTTCCAGGGTAAGACAACGATGCCCCTCCGCCCCGAGGCGCAGAGTGCTACTAATCAGGGGCTCAAAGCCCGGGCCTCGAAAAGGTTCGACGGGCGCCCCAGATTAAGCGATGCGAAGGCTGCCGGTCACACCCGACCAACCCTCGAGCCCGCAGCTCGAGAGCGACCTACACCTCTCGCAAGGCCCTACTGATCAGGAGTACGAAGCCTGGCCCACGAAAGGGTTCGACAGGCGCTCCAGATCAACAGAGTCAGGGATGATTCGGGCGTGCTCAACGGACTTTACCCCGAACGCGGAGTTTGGGGACGCCCCTGTTGTGTTCAAGGCCAGACATGGGCAGCTAGACGAGGGATCCCATCGAGGGAGAGCTTCCGCGCCCTCGGCCCCTATCGAAGGGGGCCGAGCCCTACCTAGCAAACCTAATGAAAGCGCTCTTATGGACGAGTCTCCGGACCGCGAGCCGACCCCTAACGAACGGGGCACGGGCGTCCACTTGAACTACCCGCTAACAGCTCACCGAGGCATCCGTGTACGCTGCCCGATTCAAGGGTTACATGAATGACCTCACCCCTCTCCCCCGCGAAGGGGAAGCGAGGGTCGCAACTCGAAGACAAGAAGCCCCGCGATCGCCCCCGCTCGGGCCCAAGGCTCGGGGGCTCCTTGCAGCATACCCTCCTCCTCCTATGCGCAAAACACGTCGAAGCCGTGCAGCACCCGCCCCCCGGGTTCCATGTAAATCAGTATCATCCCCACGATCCATCACATCGAACGGGGAACGATTAACACTAACCCTCGGGAAACAAAAGCCCTTGCACGAGTGGACCCACTCCTCCAAGGGCTCGGGGGCTACACCTGTGGGTGCACTCGCGCGCCCCCACGGAAGAACATGCACAATCGAGAAGGGGTAATCCCCGCAGAATGCCCGGGAACGACCCCGCAAACCGTCAGCCTCTGCCCGACTGACCCTCAGTCCGGCAGAGACTCGGGGGCTACTGTCGGGGACATACCCAGGGGGTCCCCTAACCATCGGGATAATCACCCTCAAAAAACGCTAGACACAGAAAGACCAGAATCGCCAATCGCCAAGCTCGCCCGTCGAGGGGACCCATGTCGCGACCCCTGTCTCCACCTCGTTAGGGGGCCGCGGGCCCCCCGAATCAGGCGCAGCACAAACTCCGCCTCGCTCGAGGGCTGCGCACCCCCTCGAGCAAGCAAACCAACTCCGCCTCGCTCGAGGGACGCGAAACCCTCAAGCAGGCGAGCCGACTCCGCCTCGCTCGAGGCCACCGCTCTACTCAACACAGCGCGCCCCGGCGTCCTGCCGACAACGGCATTTAATGCCCGCCCCATCAGGCAGGCGCCAAAGTCAAAAGGCAATCTCTCCCCACGCCACGCCGCTGACACCGCAGAACTCACTATTCCACCTACTCCGGTCACTGTGCGTCCTCACCACCACTGTGCGGACGCACGCGGTGCTGCGCAAAGCCCTGTGCGGACTTGCAGGCGTCATTCCGCATCGCTATTCCACCTGCTCCCGTCCTTTCCCCCCAGTGCAGCCCTCGAACAGGCGTGAAGGGCCCTCGAACGAATGTACGAATGGCGACCGAGCACGGACTCTGGTCAGACACGGCCCGAGGATGACGAGCACCGGGTCAAATCCACCAACTCTCGGCCATACCCCGACGAGCCGGGCACGCCGCACACTGTGGACAACAGCAACCGCCATGACGACCCCTGTGCCGCCAACTCTCGTCCTTCCCCACCTGCCTCGCCCTCGAATCAACCGACGGCGGGCGGCTGGGCGCGGACTACGGTGGCGCCACCCCTCGAAACCGCTCCAGGACAAGCACAAGGACGACCACAACGCCCGTGGAAGCCAGAGCTCGCCATAAATCCCCCGCCAGGGCCGAGGACGATCGCACGCCCGGCGCCATGCTCTCCAGTGCACACCTCTGTAGAGCATACTGTACTTGTACTTGTAAAGACCCTCCCCCTTCTCTCCTTGGCCTATAAAAGGAGGGAAGAAAGAAAAGAGGGAGAGGACAGACGAACACACACAGACGATATCGGCACTCGCCTCAATCATTCACACACTCACTCTCAGGGACTTGGAGACTCCTTCTCCTCTCCCGCCTTGCTTGTAGCCCCCCACTACAAGCACTCCGGTGCAAGATAGTACAGCGCCACGAGCGCACTCTGCTGGACGTACGACCCCGCGGTCGGAACCAGGATAAACCCTTGTCTCATTGTGCTAGCTCTTGCATCAACCGTCAGGGGACGGGATACAGCGCATTCTGTTTTGGCGCTGAGGATTGCCCGCCCAATCCCAGCACCGACACTATGTATGAGGCCCTGATGATCAACGCCAATTCACAACGTAATAATCAGTATGGAAAATAAAAATACCATTAAAAATTAAGATTTTTATGTGGTATTTAAAAAGGGGGGTGATCCTCACAAAAGATAATCTAGCCAGGAGAAACTGGACTGGGAGTAAATTGTGCATGTTCTGCTCCCATGAAGAAAATATTCAACATTTATTTTTTGAATGTTATATGGCAAGATTCCTATGGATAACTGTTCAGATTGCTTTTAATCTTAGACCACCAAATATTTTAATGGGGTGTTTAATAATTGGTTGGTGGGGATAGGAGGGAAGTTGAAGTATCAACTGTTGGCCGGTGTTTCAGCGCTTTGTTGGGCATTATGGATCGGTAGGAATGATATGATATTTAACAAATCTCCGATGAAAACTTATCTGCAGGTACTCTTCAAGGGGACGTATTGGCTCCGATTCTGGGCACAGCTACAACAGCATGAGCAGGATAGAGATGCAATAAGGAGTGCATGCCACACCTTGGAGGTTTGTGCAATGCGGATTTTCGCCGACCATGGATGGAGATTTAGCAATAGGATTGCTTTGTAACTCTATTTGTTATCATGGTGGCTCATTTTCTTAAAGTGTGTGAAGGCAGACGCAAGAGCTGCTAGTGTGTAAACTGTGGCCGTAGCCTCTTGGTCAAGGCCGGATTTTCTTAATCCATTATTTAAAAAAAAGATAGAAACTTCAGAGTTTCCGACACCTCCCTAGATCACTAGACTATTGAAGAATTTGTTCCATCATTTTTGTTATGCAGTGAAAACTTTGTGAAGTTAAATGCCGCTAATGCTGTTATGCTTGCCCTATGAGGCATTATAGAACTGTTGTTGTCTTACGATCAACAAACTGTAAATAAGCCATGTTATGTGCATATAGTCATACTACAACTGGTGGCTATGGTCACTAATCAACGGGATTATGTGGAAAGAGATAACTAAACTCTAAAACCTAAATAACCCTAAACCCTGAAACATAAAAAACCATGAACCCTAGACTGTGAACCTTGAACTTAAACCCTAACCTTCAAAACCCCGAACCCTGAACACCGAACCCCGAAACCCCGAACATCGAACATAGGTTTTGAAAACATATGTGTGCTAAAAGAAATCAATATATCCCTAAAAAGTAAATTTCAGAGCAAGGCTGGCTAAACATTTACTATTGGAAGCACTACTGTCATGGCAGAACACGGTAAACAGAGCAGCCTATAATCTGTGGAAGGAGATGACTACAAATTTACAGTTTTCAACAGATTAAGCTAAAGGCTAAATATAATCGACGCTTCCCACAACACTGCCATAAATATTTTGACTCACTCTCTTCCAGATAACTTCCCATTTGCTACATGTAAAATAAACGGAAGTCCTTTAAAGCCCTGAAACTAAAATAACAGTCGAAAAGAAATCAAAGGCATCTCCAAACTCAGGATAATCATGAAGGCTGGGACATATGCCTTGCTCGTTCAAACAGCAAGTCAATTTGTCTGAACCGCACACGCAGTTATCGTCATTCATGGACATGGAGAAACCAACTGTCGATAATATATATCAGCGTTGGTTCCGGTACATTGAATCATTGCATTTAATGAATTAACAAGGAAAGACATATTTTTAACTGATATATCACTTGATGGTTTTTCCAGCGCAAAAATGGATGTTGCGACAAATTGACAGATTGCGAAGAAGTTTCCTTTGGAAAGGCGAGGAGCCAGAAAAATGTACCGGAGGCCACTGTCTGGTTAATTGGCCAACCACCTGTGCGCCGAGGGACCTAGGGGGTCTAGGCATTCTAGATTTGGAGAGATTTGCACGCGCCTTGAGGCTACGATGGCTTTGGATACGGTGGCATCACGCTGATCGTCCGTGGGCGGGATTAGAGATCCCCTGCGACAACACTGATAAAGACCTCTTCACGGCTTCGGCAGTTGTCACCATAGGAAAAGGCGACAAGGCCAGTTTCTGGCATTCTAGCTGGATTAATGGACAAGCGCCAAAGTACATCGCCCCCACTCTTTTTCAGAAAACAAAGAGGAAGAATGTCACAGTGAAGAAGGCCGTAGAACAAAATAAATGGGTTTCACACATCTCCCCGATCCGGTCCCTCGAGGAGATGCAGGAGTTTATTGAGTTGTGGGGAGCGGTGAACTCCATAAATAGGCGAGATGACGTTGAAGATGAGATTAAGTGGAAATAGACGCCGGATGGACAATATTCCACGCAAAGTGCCTATCGCATACAATTTCTGGGATGACGCAAAAAACCGGCTCTCACACCCATTTGGAAAGCAAAAGCAGAGCCGAAATGCCGGATTTTTGCATGGATTCTCCTCCAGCACAAAATACTCACGGCAAATAATCTGGCAAAAAGGGGATGGCCACATGACCCGACATGCAAGCTTTGTAACGGGGCGCCAGAAACACACACACATTTGTGTCATGAATGCCCATTCACTCAGATGGTATGGACCAAATTGACCTCAGAGCTCGGAAGGCAGGACTTACACACATCATCTTCAGAGACCATTGATCGCTGGTGGAGACGGATGAGATGATCCTTCGACAACAAACAAAAACCAAATTTTGACGGACTCATGTTATACTTCTGGTGGAACATTTGGAAGGAACGCAACCGAAGAATTTTTCAACACAAATCGCTCGAAGTGGACGAGTTGGCCCACATGATTCTGGCCGACACCAAGTTGTATCAGGAGGCAAGACAAGCTGTTCGACCGGGGCTTACGACACAACACGGATCAAACAACACCACTTAGTGGCTTCCTCTTAGTTGTTTTGTTTTCTTTCTCGCAAAGTGTTTTTAGTTGTTTTAGTTGTTTGTCCTAGCTGTTTCCGGTCGAGTTGGGGGGGGGGGGGGGGTGGGTTGGGGTTGATCTAGTTGACTGTTGTAGTTGGTGTGACCACCCCCGACCTTTCTTTCCTTTTTTTGTCTGTGTTTGTTCGCTTTTTTCTCTCCTTCTAATAAAATTACGGCAAATCTCTTGCCGTTCCTTTAAAAAAAACTGGGTAGTAGAAAAAAATAGTTTATCCAACTCTATTCTGAATTGAGCTCTTTTACAAGAGCACTTTTAAAATGCTTAGGATTAATTAGAGCCATAGGTGGAAATAAAGGGAGCACCCAGTCTGATTATCAGATTTCTTGGAACGGATGGCTCTAATTAATCCCGCGCACCTCTGCATATTAATCATTAGGGCAGAGGTCACGAGCTCTACAATCACTACAGTAGGAACTTTCTTTGTTAGGAATCATTACAGTAGGAACTGGGTAGTTTGCTAAGGCCGTGAACTTATTGTACTAATGGGTGAAGCATTTCTGCAGAAAGATGAAATGTTTGTCATACATTTTAGAAGAACTAGCGAGAACAGGACGAAAGAGCAGCTATGCTCGTGGATTTAGGACAGGATTATATATTTATATTGAAGCAAACTCTCCAGCACACCAGTTTGGGAATCTGTCTCCATGATAAAACTTTATTCGGGCCCCATGGTGACATAATTTCCCTACCCATCTTAGCATACTTCTGCTTCCGGCCATTTGGGGATTAACCGTACATGAATCCCCTCCCATAAATGCAGCATTATTATTTAGGGCGATAAGCCAATAAGACCATGCCACCAGTCCGTGAAGTCCTGAGTAAAACGGGGATCGACAATGACCTTTATTTTCGAATCATGTAGTTAAGGTGCTTCCAAAATCGTAATGCCACTTTTCCATTTGACAGATGAAGGTGCTTCCAAAATCAGCACGTCCAACAAACAACCAAGAACGTGGATGGAACCCGAATTTTTTTTTGCAAGAGAAAACAATGGGAAGCATGGACACAAAGAAAAGAAGCAATCGTAATGCCCGGTAAAGAGCTCCTGGTGCCTCCCAAGTCCCAACCCAAACATCCCAACGGCTTAGTATGTAAATTCTCAAAACATCTAGAGGCCGATTATACTAGAGATTGTGGCACAAGATTTATAACGAGCAGGCTGCACGTCGAGGTCACTGGGCTTGTGCCTGACTGTTTATAGTGACTGCAGCGAATATATTTTGTGCAAATTCCAACAAACAAAACCCCACGCTATGTATTTTAGAAAATCTAATGGACATTCCTCATAATGAGCTTGAGAGCATGCAGTTTCCCAGGTGGAAAAGGAATGGAATATAAAATGAAAAACTAGTTGTTCATGAAGACGGCTTCGTTGCCTGCATCTGGCAGCTAGATGACGAGGACCGGAGTTCCACCTGGTGCTCCTCTCATTATGCCATCTTGATGCAATTGGAGCTGAGGAGCCAGTTAGAACATCATCGTGAACGTGTACGTGCTCCGTTGATGCACCTTGTGGGATTAAAGCAAGAACAAAGAGGCCAACATGATCCTATATATGCGAGTTGCAGACGCACTTAGTCAGATTCTGACAACCAAGAGCGAATGGATGAATGTCTCGGTTCCTTCTGCCTGCCATGCCTACTAAACAATTGCTGAAGATTGATCTAGTGACATCATCAAATTTGTTACGGTGGACAACATTTTTCTCCAGCTGGAAAAACAAATGATGGATGTTATTATATGACCGTTTAGTCCACTGTCCCTGGCAGGGTGCAACCATTTGAAGACACAGCTCACTCGGGGTGCAATAAAGCGTGGCTTTAATGAGTTAGCAAAGAAATGATTTACTACACACAGCTCATGTCAGGGAAACTTCATGTGGTATATATCCGTTCATCTCCAAAGGTCGAAGCCAGCTTTCTATATAAAGCATAAAAGAAATACTGGAATTACCATTTTACATGAGGCACACGTCCGCTGACAACCTAACAACTTGCAAATCCCGCAACGGAACCCTCTAGACGACAGGCCAGATACAACACGGAACTACTAAACCAACGAGCTGGGCCCCATAAGAACTGGAACCACCACCGACTCCTCCGGAATCAGGGATCAAGGGCTCGCCAAAGACCCGGCGGCCGCCCACCCTCGATTGGGGGCAACCCCGAGTGAACCCCCGAAGCACCTACGCCCAGCATCCTCCCCCAACGGGAGGATACCGAGTGGAACCAATTTGAAGACTAAACCATGGACCCTATGGGACGCAGCCGGTCTGCCGAGGATATCGACGCGAAGGACGGAGCCAGGGTGAGGGTCGGCGCCTCCCAAGACACCGCCACCGTCAGGGAAACGCCAACCCCACCCCCGACCGAAGGAGCGAGCCACACGTCGTGGCCTCGACATCGGACCGCCGCCACGACAGCCCCGATGGCAGTGCCACCCTACCGGAGCCCGCATCTCCGATCTGCACCTGCGGGAGCCCGGGGCGCGACCTAGGGGCCGAGCCCCCACATCCGGCCGCCCCGGGAGCACAGAGCTGGCGGCGAGCAGGAGCCGCAGGCCGCCCGCCAGCCCTGGGCCACGAAGACCCAAATCCATGGCATGGCCGGCCGTCGGCCGACGCCGGTCAATGGCGCGCCGATCCAAGGGCGCCCCTCAGATCCGGCCTCCCCCGATGGAGTTGGAGGCCACCGCGCCGGCATCGGGCTCCAGGAGCCGCAGAAGCCCACGCGCGGGGGGTGCCACCGCGCCTGCGACGAGTAACCGCCGTCGCAGCAGCTCGAGAGCAGGGTGCTCGGAGGATAGGGGGTGGGGGAGGGGAGGTGAGGACGGCCCCGCCGCCGCCGTCTTCGCGGCCGCGCGCGAGAGCGCGAGCAGCTCGAGCGGCGGCGGGGTGAAGGAGATGCGCAGAGGGGATGGGCTCCCGGCGGCGGCGCTGAGGGATCCACCTGCGTCGCAGAGCGACCTGGCCTCCCCCAATCACGTGTTTCTTGGGCATATATCCATTCAGTATCATCATGTTCAGTTTTACAGAGTTCCAATGCTTTACACACACTTCTATCCATTAAGAATAATCACTCTCTGTCTCCATGTCACGGATCATTCTAAGGCCTTGTTTAGATGCCAAAAGTTACTCCCAAATTCACTATGCAAAAAGAAGATTCTCCATCACATCAAAATGTCATAACATGCATGTAGTACTAAATGTGGATGAAATAAAAAACTAATTGCACAGTTTTGTTGTGCGCTGCGAGACGAACATTTTGAGCCTAATTAATCAATTTTTGGACAATTTTTCACAAATACAAACGAAATGCTACAGTGACGCAATGATTACAAAGTGACATCATACTCCCAAATTCACCCTCCCAAATTCAACATCTAAACACCACCTAAGAGTCCCGGCCAGATGACACAGCATAGGAGGACCAGTAAGCTAACCTATCATAGGTGTGCCATCGTGGTAATTAATACTTCTAAACATGGATTATCCCAAACCTAAATTCTAATGATGGTTTAGAAGGTAGTAAGATCAAGTTTTCAAGCAAAGGCAAATTTGAAGAAATTCAAATTTGAAATATAAATTTCGAATAAATTTGGCAAAAATATGGAAAATAAGTGAAAATGTGCCAAATTCAAAGGAAATACTAGTTGGAGAGTATTGAAGGCAATTGGGCTATAAAAACATCAGTAAGTTTTCAATTTGGAGGAATCTTGGTTAAAGTTCAAGTGATCTGAATTTTATAAACAGTGCCAAGATAGCATATTTGAGTAGAATTTTGGAGAGAATTTACATCAAAGATTTGGTCAAGCAAAGGCAAAATGGAAACTAGAGATTTTGCACTACGACATGGATTACCCCTTTATCAAAGGAAAGTTTATTTTCTAATATATTTGGAGGGATAAAGATTGAAATTTGCACTGTTTTTGGTCAGTTCGTGAAAACTGACGAACTGAACATTTTGTTCAGTTTTATAGGCCGATTTTCAGAGCCACATTTCTTCCCTTTTGACACCTCTTGAGCAAAAGAAATGTATATAAGATCTGCAACCAGTTGTACCAACTACAACTTTGCTTTAAAAGGATAGATTACTTTCTACATGAAATCATGGATTGGAGCCAAGAATTCAGAGAGCAAAACGAAGAACAAGAAGAGAAGGAAGGGAGAAGGCAGAGCGGATGCGGCAACGCCGCCGTGGATTCACGCCGCCTTTGACTGCAGCGATTTTCAACTCAGCTACGCGCCGATGAGCAAGCAAGACAGCGCACGAGCAGTGAACCAGATCAACACGGTGGAAATTCAAATATATACCCCGAGCCATCGTCATCCTCCTGCCGACGCCGCTTATGCGCTCCTTTCGCCGCTGCCTCTGTTACGCAAAATTCGTCGCCGTCGTCCAGCCACGGTGCAATTCCTCGCACCCACACCTCCACCACGTCCCCAGCAACGCTCCTGAACACTCCAAGTCCATCCTAAAGCGCCACCGGCGCCGTCTGCCGTCGTCTTCAAGCTCCAGCCGCCGCAGAGCGCGGCCGCGCCATGGAGGTCGCCGTGGGGAGCTAAGCTCCGGCCTTCTAGCTTCGCTTGCTGCTAGCTCTTCTTGTTTAGGGAGTCTTTGTGATGCTCTAGAACCAGTTGAAGGCAGGAAGGGCACCACCGTCTCGCCGGGGCATCGCCGCCGCCGTCGCGCATGGGAGCGCCATGGCCGCCGCCGAGGGAAGCCATGCTAGGGCTATACTCCAAGTCTTGCTGCTAGGGGATCACGAAGAGTAAGTCAACGCGAAGCTTATGAGCCAGTCCAAGTCGCCGGAGTCGCCGCCGTTGAGCCGGCCGTCGAGCTCACGCGGAGCGCCGTCGCTGTCTTCGTCGCGCGCTGCCGTACAGTCACCAATAGTGGAGGTTCCACACATGGGAGTGCTCGCCGTGATGATCTGGTTCTGTTGAGCCGCTTCTCGTCGCCGGAGACCGCGCCGCCGGCGAGATCAGGCCGGCCGTCCGCCGCCGGATTAGATTAGAGCCTGCAGGGACCTGTTCGTAAATGTTTAAGTTCTCCAGGGGGTTATCAGGAAGAAAGCCAAGCTTAGGGCGCGGAAGGACTGGTTTGTGAGAGTTTAATCTTCGCAGGGGGTTTTGTGCAAAGCTATTTGTTTTAGTTGTTTTCTTTTTGGTTTAAAAAGCTTTAAACTTGTTTAAATGTTATAATTGTTATAGGTGTCCAAAATTAGTGAAACCAATTTTGTTAACTTTGCTAGATTTTTCTCTATGTATGAAAAATGAAAAACTTTATAAAAGTTTATATAAAAATTAAGGTTATTTAAATGATTTTCTTTAAACCATTAAAATAAAGCACTAAAGTTTCTAAATAAATAAAATTATGTTAAAATCTTTTAAAATTAAAAATAATTTATAATAATAAGATTATTTCTAGTGTAAAAATAATTTAAGTAATTCCTTTATGAGTTTTAAAAATGTTTTTAAATGGTTTTAAATGTAGGAAAAATACTAGTAAGGGTTAGATAGGCGTTTTTAATGTTGGCTTGCAACTTTATCGTGAAGGAAAGTTGTATAGCTAGCTTTTCTAAACTTGCATACTGCATTCATTGTAGATATCGAGTTTATGGAGTCGGAGTACATCAAGTTAAGCTTCAGCCAGAGGAGACTTGGGAGAATGAGAAGGTGATCGTGGTGAAACAGGAACCCGAAGCCGCTACTGACAATCCTAACCTTGTTATTAATTCAGGCAAGCCCCGGAGCATTTACACCTACTATTTTACTTATTATTTCATGTGTCCAAATTATTTCAGTATATGCATTAAGTCTAGGAGTTGTTTTGGAACCCTTTGAATGCATGACATCCCTGATTAAGGACACAATTGCCACCTCTTAAAAAAGATCATGAAATCCTGCTTAGTAAACTTAGCAGATATCTACAAGGCACTTGTGGTACCAATCTCTATGATAACAACACATAAAATATGGAGATTTGCTTGGTAAGTTAGACGAGGGCTTGAAAGGTTTGATTGTGGATGAGATTTATAGGATAGCCTCGTCTGACTTTAAGAACTGGTCAAGGACTCAGTGGTTGTTGACCTGAGATCAAGTATTGAATGTACTAATCACATACTGGGAGAATGGGACCAGTAAACCGATGTAACTCAGTCACACTAGGATTGGAACTATGGCTTGCCCAGTTAGAGAGTGGCAGTAGGCGAGAGTGTAGTCTGAAACTCATAAGGGGGTCAGGCTAGACGTGGGGCCACTTATGGGGATGCACTTCCGGACCCTGGCATGAATAGTTTCGATCGCTGGAAGTGATGTGAGCGAAAGGTTGCCACGTGCGGTTCGACGGATCGTGCACGTGTCGTGTGGTTAGGTCTTTTCCCTGCAGGATGTACAATTGATCATGATCGTCGCACTTCTCGATATGAATACCGCTTGGTCACTGATTAGCAACTTAGTAAGATAATTATGAGAAATGGTTGTTATGGTGAGAAGTATCATATGAGATGTTGTTTGAAAAATGTTATGTTTTCCAACATAGAATCAATGAACTCAACTATAACATGGCTAAAATATTGAAGGTATAAGGACTCACTTTAGTAAGCCTTTCTTGCAAAAACTTAAAAGTGCCAGCTCACTAAATAGCTATGCATTCCTGAGTCTTGATCTACTTTATACTGGTCAGTCGGGTAAGTCTTGCTGAGTACCTTTGTACTCAAGATTCTATAATTGCTGCAGAAGAGAAGCCGGAGCAAGTTTAATGGTTCACGAAGGCCTAAGAGACACGAAGGGTCTGCGTGATCTCTTGATGCAAAATATTAGTTTTTAAAACTCTAGCCTGTATCATTTAATTACCAGTACGACTTGTTGTTTTTCCAAAACTCTTAGCGTTGTTAACTTGCACTTAAGTTTTATGCTGTACAATTTGTAATAACTCGTACCTCTAAGTATTTTTTGTAAAGTTTGTAATGTCTGTTGAGAACTTCCTATGCGAACGATCCTGTATGCATAGATTTGTTATTAAATGTGGTGTTTCGGGTTGTCTGCGGACACCTGACAGAAACCGGGTTTACACTGTTTCAAGTGCATTAAGTCCTAAACCGTCCTTAGATGGCGATTAATGCATTTGAGCCAGTTTAAGCCAAACGGTTGTACCACAATAGGTCTCGACTCTGGACGAATAGACTGACACTGAAACACAAAGTTATCCTATAGTACGTACAGTTTGTTCCTGTAACTACGTATCAGCTCTACATTAACCCCCTTCATGTGTTGCCCAAAAAAAATCAATCATGTGAGCAATGGTGAAAGTACAAGTGACATAAAAAACATTCATGTGAGCAATGGTGCTTCAAATATAAAAAATTTTGTTCTTAATGAACAAGAAACATTTGAATTTTGAAGAAGAAAAGGTATAATTCCAAAATGATAGATTCATTCAGTTCTTGTATAACTCTCATCAAATAATCATGCAAGTCAAGTTTTCAAACGTATTTTCATTTCTTTCTCGTTTATGTGAACGGTACTTTAAGATTAAAAAAACTGTATGGGCTTATTTTTTTTCAAAAGACCAACGCGTCTATACTCATGCCTACGAAAACAAGGACACAAACCCTACCCCTTTGAGCATATTCGAGAGGCTGAACCTGTGGACCTGTAGGTGTCGACATTGAAGAAGTCACGACAAGGGGTTCACTGTCGACGGGACATAGCCTACCACTAGAAGAATAGCGCCGGCTAAATCTCAAAATAAATCCATAGAATTGGGACACCAGTGCCGAGTCGAGCACTTCAATCCTGGTGGGCAAGTTTGCATGAGATGTGAGGTTCAACCGGGACTAAAGGTCCATCCATCTTCCTAAATTTTAAAACCGGGACTAATGTTTATATTAGTCTCGGGTCAAATTGAATCTGGGACTAATGTCCTGGATAGAAGGTCCATTTTCTACAATTCTACTAGTGCCCGGATGCGTTCTTATTGCTCCTTGTCAAATAAAAACCATACTTATACAAAACACTGATCGAAAACAAAATCATAGTTGATAACACATCAAATTTAACTACGAACTAGTTCTTGGTACCAGCTGATAGCCATACCGATCACACGCACTGAAGATGGTGACATTTGGCTCACTGGAAAATGAGTCAGCATTAAGATGCTTTAGTACCATTCTTAATGAGCCTTATTACAATGCTTGGCCGCAACTATTCCTCCCAAGAGAATTTTATCTCACCAGCCTGACGAACACGGCAACCGTGCCTATCAAGGCAGCCGGTTGGGCTGGACAAAATGCTCGAAGCTCATTAGCTCGTTCGGATTGTAGCCAGTTCGGATCGACTTGGCTCGGCTCGGTGCGTATTTCTAACTAGCCGATTAAGAGTTTTTGCTCGTCAGTATAACGAGCGAGCCAAACGAGCTGGAACATTTAATAGACTGTTGAGCAAATTATTAATTAATAATAATATATGTATCCTATATGAGTAGTTATAGATGTTGTTATGGTTATATTCTATTATTATAGTACGGTAGAGTAGATTTTAGAGGTATTAAGACCATATAATTACTATAATTTTTTATATTATATATATTATTGTGTAATATTAAATTTAACTCTAGCTCGCGAGCTTAATGAGCCGAACCGAGCCAAGATTTTTGCTCGTTTCCTTAACAAGCAAAGCCGAGCTGGGTCGTTTGGCTAACGAGCTCGAACGAGCCGAGCCAAAATAAGCCGAGCTGGCTCGGCATCTACCCTAGCAGCTGGCAAGGTTCGCCAGGATCGTGATGGCCAACATCCGTAGAGCGGCGGCGGCGGCCTCGTTGCATTCTCACTCCTCTGCACTTTCTTGATTGCAAATAGTGAAACGTATGCTGAGGCAGTTGATAGTAACAACAGACATTTTGCCACACCTTTATAACAAACTTTGGTTTGGTTCTCAGCAAAGCATATGAGCACATGACCCATCATGTGCACGCACCAAAAGTCATGGACAGAGGACACATAACCATTTTTTCGGATAAATTTGTCTCGTAAAATGCAATGAAGCTCGGGGGAAATATGGGTTCGGAGCAGTGGTCATAATAACTTAGCCATCGGGGATGTAAACAAGGTATGCTGGAACACATGAGTTCTGCAAGGCAACAGACTGAAGAACAAATTACCTAGCCAAATAATATGGGGGCACGTACTACTCGTAGTATCCTAGGCTAAGAAAAATGAAGGTTTTAAATAGCGGGCTAAGTTTTAAATAGCGGGCTAAGGCATTTAGCGGCAGGGCTGCCATTATGACGTTTAGCGGGCTATAGCCGGTATTTAGCGGGCTATAGCCGCCTTTAGCGGGCTAAATGCCATAGCGGCTGCCCTTTCCAGAAGCTATATCCGGCCTCACATTTATCAACGATCCGGATCCCCGGACGACCTGGTAGGCCCCCCGCTCCCGTGTCGTCCCCTCCCGCTCGGGCGACTCGGGAGGCACCAAACCCTAGCCGCCGCCACCCCTCTTCCTCCCTCTCCCCTCCCTCGCCGTCGCCGGAGGGAACCGCCGGAAGTCCGGCCGACCCTATGACAGCAGCGGCGGGGATCTTGCATTAGGTTTTGGCCGCTGCCGCTGGTCCTGGGCGGGGGACGGCATGCGGCGGCCATGGCGATCTCGGGCGGGGAGAGATGAAGCTCTCGCGATCGGTGCCGGCGTGGCCAGATCCGGCACACCTTGAGCCGGGTGACGGTGTGTGACCGTGGTGGCCGCCGGCCGTGGCGGGCGGGCATGCGGATCTGGATCTGGGCAGCGTCCGGGCTTCCACGAGTGGGACATCTCCCTGAGCGACCCTGCAGCGGCGAGGGCATGAGTGGTGGCTCATGGCCGGCGGGGGGCAGCAGCAGAGGTGCTTCGGCAAGCTCTCGCATCTCTCCCCCATGTCGCGGCCTTTTGGCCTTCTAAAGGACAGTGGAGGTCCGTCGGTGAGCTGGGCACGGTGGCGCGCTCCTCGCGACACAGGCAGGCGACCAGACCGAGGGGAGCCTAAGTGCTCACCCCTCCAGATCCGCGCTTCTCCGGGGTCTGGCCGGCCGGCTGCCCCGCCGGATCTGGGTTGGCAGTGTGCAGTAGGAGATAAGGTGCAGGCGAAAGCTTATGCTTGTTTGCAGGTTAACGACGGTGATGCTCTAGGCGCCATGTACCTTGTTGAAGGCGTCGTTCATGGCTCCTATTCCCTCTTCTCCGGAGAGCTTTTCAGGTGAAGACCTAGACCATTTTGGTCGGACGACGGCGGCGCAGTGGTGTCGTCCCCTTCCTTAAGGCGTCGTCTTGCGAGCTCTGTTGGTTGCCATTGCCACTACTGCCAGTTGTTGGGTGTTTTGTGGAGATTGTTCAGTGCGAGACGTGAGATTGCTTAGAGGCATGATCGTGGTCGATATCGACTCAGTTTTGGTTCCACCATGACAGAGATTGATTAGTGTTTTTACTGCAGTATGTTTCGAACATCTAAAGTTTCTAAGTAGACGAGTGTTGTGAAGATTTATTGCTGCATGAGTACTAAACAGGGTTCAAACAAGGACAGAGAAGAAGCTCGAAGCTTAGTCTTTCTAGATTTCTTTCTTAGTCTTTTGTTTTCTCTTGTTGGTTGGGTTTCTCGGTTTTGAGAATTTGAGTCTAAGAACTCTTGTAAGCTTTGGCTGTATATATCCAAGTTTGGATATAGAGGCCGGATGTTATCCATTATCTAAAAAAATCCGTCTATATAGCGGTTCATGAAAGACACCGAAACCGGAGAGCTAGCTACAAATGCTGAAATACTTGGCGAGAGTAAGAAAGTGTTACAAACAATCCAAAGGCTTGGTCATGCACCTCTCAAGAGCACAAAATGGCGAAACCGAGATCCTCTAGCCAAAGCAGCCTCAAGAAAATAACCCTTACCATCC
Source organism: Echinochloa phyllopogon (assembly GCA_033239725.1). Taxonomy (NCBI): domain Eukaryota; kingdom Viridiplantae; phylum Streptophyta; class Magnoliopsida; order Poales; family Poaceae; genus Echinochloa; species Echinochloa phyllopogon. The sequence continues at coordinate 9,435,459 of BTCW01000008.1, read as the reverse complement.
GATGTGTTTTATGAAATATTGACAGTACCTTTGCTAAAAGATCAAATCCGAGGGACCCAAAAAGCCACTGAACCTAATAACCAGTGTGGACTTGAAAAGTGCTATTACAACTTGCCTCCATTACAAGCTTGGAACCCAGAAGGAAGGCATCGCCCTCGATTGCTACCTTCGCGGAAGTCGTGAACGTACATTGACACTACCTTTGTGAAGTTGCCACTTGTCTATTTGGCAAACATAAGGGCTTCCAAAATTAGCATGGTCAACAAACAATTAAAAACTTGGATGAGCTGTGTATTTCACAAAAACGAAATTTGCCACTCCGGGAGTAACTCCGGATAATACCAAGGAGTAAATTGGGTTATGAACAATGACTCAGGTCTAATTATTTAGTACTCCCTCTCCATCTATCAATAATGACAGAGTAGTGAAGAACTAACCTCCCCAGTATACCTGTTCACCAATAATTTGTAGTGCTATTTCAATTGTTTCCGGGTTTAATTCTGGCAACTGTAGCATTAATCTTCAACTTGTTCCATATGCTCAGAATGTACATTTGCGATGCATGCCTTCTTCCTAGGACCTATGATTGGGTCCTAGACTATATAGTTGTAGTAATGGATGATATATTCTACATAATAATGACCTTGAGAACAGTTTACCGGTTGGAAAAAGATTGAAATATATAAAGTACGAAATTAGTTGTTCATGCTTAGATTTAAAATTTAAATCAATTCAAACTGTGGAGAGAAAGATGGCTTCGTTGCCTGCATCAGTGGACATTCGGGGTGGTAGGATGGCATTCCTATCTGGCGCTTCATGCATCATGATGTCTTCATGCAATTGGAGCTGAGGAGCCGGTGAAGCACATGAACATTGTTGTGAACGAGGACATGCTCCTGCTCCATTGGTGCACCCTGGTGGTGTAAAGCAATCCAAGCTCATGATGGACACAGGGAGCTTATATATGTGACTTGCGCAGGCATTATCACGTGCTGACGACCATGAGCGAATGGACGAACGAAAGTCTCGGCTCCTGCTGCCTGCCATGCCTACAACAAACACTGAAGATTGATCTAGACGTCTAGCGACAACATTTGTCTCAGTAGAGCAAAAACAACGAGGCAAATTGTAGCAACCTGGCAAAACCAATCATCGATTTTATAGTGATCGTTCACTCCACGCTGTCCCTTCCAGGCTGCGACCATTTAAGGCAGTTCAATTCACCACCGCGGTGCAATAACAATTTTTTTATTTAAAGTTTGTTTGGTGGACCGTAGAGGTAAAACAATAAAGAGAACCGGTTCGGTAGTCCATTCTTAAAAGTAAGCATGAATGCAAAAGAACTTAATTATTATTACTTCATTTTATTTTGTTGTATCCTCAACCCTTGCCCATCGCACCATCAGATTACATTCCATATCATATTGGACCACACAAGCCTTCATCAAAGCTCCAAAAATCATTAACATGAGCGTAATATTCAACTCTAGCTTATTCCTTCTTGCTCAAGTGGACCACAAGGCTTTGGCGTCAAAACCCCGTGTCGCTTGGTCATACCAAAGCCAAATCGGCAGCTGGAGCTAGCTCAGGACCCTTCTTTCCTCTGCTGTTCTCGTGGACTCTGTCCTTGTCTGGTTCAAGTTCGATGATGCAGATTGGAAAATACCACATCAACTTCACAGGAACTTTCTTCTTCGTGGGCGAAGAACCGTCAAGCTCACCAGGGTCATCTTTTCTAATCTTATAGCGCAGCACTCCACACACAGGGCATGCCTCTAGTTTCTCATATTGCGTACTGCGATAGAGAATACAATCATTAGGACATGCATGTATCTTTTGGACCTCCAAACCTAAAGGGCAAACAACCTTTTTAGCTTCGTATGTTGAGGATGGAAATTCGTTCCCCTCTAGAACCATGTCCTTTATAATTTTTGTTAACTCATGAAACCCCTTGTCTGAAAGTCCATTTTTGGCCTTCCATTGCAGCATTTCCAATGTGGTTCCCAACTTTTTGTGCCCCTGTTTTCAATCTGGGTACAATAATTTCTTATGATCATCTAGCATACGCTCGAACTTCTTTGCTTCCTTCACACTCTCGGAGCAAGCTTCCTTTGCATCTCGTAACACCTGACCTAAATCATCGGTCGGATCTTCTTCTACAATCATCTCTTCCTCCGCCTCGTCCGTTGCAGCATCTACAAAGGCACCTCCTTCTGACCAGCCAGGAATGTAGTTATCATCATCTTCTTCATCATCATCGTCGTCCATCATAACTCCTCTTTCCCCATGCTTGGTCCACACGAAATAGTTAGGCATGAATCCCGAACGGTATAAGTGCGAGTGAGTGCAACCAAAGGATTTCCAACAAGCAAACTGGCCAGGATGCTAGATGGGCGTCATTCCTGATATGATAAAAGGAACTGAACAAATGGGGAATAGCATTGCCACAGCAAACGGGCGTTGGGGATCAGATAAGCACAACTCATCTTTTGCAGGTTATGCTACAGAAGCCTGCTCAGCTACAGTTTTCAGGTTGTTCTCATCAACATTGCATTTCTCGTTCTCCGCTGAAAATTTCAAGCCTGTGTAAAAGACCTAACTGATGATAGGGCAGAACTGCTCTTCCATTACAAAAACAGAAACACAAGCAATCTGTTTCACCAGTGTAAACCACATTCAGAGCATATTAATAACAAAAGCACACCTTACATAAATTCAACTCATTTGTATCTATATATATTGTTCAGTCCACAACACCCATCAGTATGATATTTTACAAAGAAGAAATAAGTACGCACCGGTGCAAACATAACACACAGCATAATGACTGAAGAATCAATCACCTGTTATGAGACACGGGCTAAAATTTGTAAGCCCAAACTTAGAAAATCTAACTAAAATCTCTCACATTGCATTCATTGCATCCGGAACAAATTCTCAATGGAAGGACCAATGGACATAACTTCATCCACCCTTAGGTTCACATGAGGCCTGGAAATGGTAAAAAAATCCAGACCATTATTGGTAATCTTGACACAGCCATTTATGTGCAGAACTTCAAGGTGTGGACAGCCATCACCGAGGGCTATCAAACTCTGGTCACAGATGTTTCGGCAGCGGTTCGCATGCAGAACTCTCAGCTTGTTGCAATACAACCTGATCGCAGACCAACCAGGTAAATGGACCCCGTGGCAGACTGCAAGGTTCCACTCCTCAAGAAATGGGCACCCACTGGCTATTGCTGTCACAGAATCATCTGTGAGGTAGCGACACATCATGAGATTGAGAATGCGATGGCTTTTAGCAATAGCAAGGCCTCCCAGGCCATCCAGCCCAGTTGAGCTTCCTAACTTGTGCAAGTTCAGGTACTCAAGTCCACCACTACTAACTATATCCAACAAACCATCTGGAGAAAGCATGCAAGATTCAGCTTCAAGATAACAAAGCATAATTGGACAACCTCTGAATCAAACACCAGACACACGTCTGCAACCTGTAATGATTAGTGTGCAAATGTTTGAGCAATTGCTAAAGACTGCAGAAACCCCTCTGTCTGAAATGTCCATGCAAGAACCAAGGTTTAGACTCTTCAAACCATGGCAACCCTTTGAAAGACTTTCCAAACCAGCATCTGTAATATTAAAGCAGCTTTGAAGTTCAACAACCACCAAATTTGGACATCCAATCGCCACCTGTGCTAGACCATCATCTGTTATACCAGAACAGCAGTACAGTGAAAGGGATTGCAGAGATGATGCAGACATTCTCAGAGCGTTCAAAGCTGAGTCAGGTAGCTCTGCAAGTCCGGCAAGGGATATCCTGTTAAGACAAGGTGAGCGGGCCAATATGTTTGGGATGCACTTAGCATGCTTCTTATCTATTGTAGAGTTAAAAGAGCAATGGAAAGTTAATGATTTCCGACCAATGTTTCGAACCTTCAAACAATTCCTACAAGTTAAACCAAAAGCATTCCTGTCCAACTCACTTTCAAGCTTCTTAAATCTAGAAAGCAAGCAAACATCAGACAGGTGACTTATGTAGTTTTCTAAGCTGACATCCATTTTCTCTCTTTCCATATTTGACTGAAATACAGATTACTGAGTTCCGTCTGAAGGTTGGAGAGCTTGGATCTTTATTAAATACTTCTGGGGTGTACTTGAGGATGATGAACTTGCTGGATCAAAACTACACAGAACAGCTGGCTCACCATACCCATAGCCAATAGATGCCCCACATTTTCAGCAAAGAAGCTTAGTTTTCGGTCTGTAAGCACGCCAGGTGAGGGGAAAGCAAGATATCTCGTCTACCTGAGTAAATCGGCTGAGATCGACAGAAACGAATGAAATCAGTCCTTTCTTCAAAGACTTCCTATATGAGGAGCCTACTTCAGATGTGCTTCGGTTAGAAGATGAAAGGTTTAGAGGGTATCCGCACGATCCACAGCTGTCAATAGACATGTAATTGTTGTCAGAAGAAACAAAAAAAAAGAAAGGAAATAAGACTTGCTGAAAAGAAAGTGCACACACAGATATAATACGGTATGCTCAAGATGGTATTGCATTAAAAAATAGTTCAGCCGCTCAAGCTGATACTTAGCAATCAATGGCATTGTATTGAACCTGTCTTGCTATTAGTAAAAAATGCGGCACCATCAATGCCGCATTGGAGAAGACTGTAACAAAGTGTTTACTTATATATAGAAATTAAATTCCACTTCAAGATTTTTCTTTCCGCTGAAGAACTATAATGCTTTCTATCATCTTCATGTACCAGACTGCAACTATAATGTTGCTTATAATTGCAAATGTTTCCAAATGGTTTCAGTCTAACATGTTATGTGAATACAAGGTGGAAATTTGACTTCAGCCAATACAGATACTTTGAATCGATTATGTAAACAAACTACATAGCTGCAGTTTTTGCTGAGCATCTAGACCAAAACATGTGACGCCATTGCAAAACAAGGGAAGTCTCCTCTTACTGTTACATGGTAATTTCCCATTGGCTAACTGTTATCCGACAATGGACAACACCTATGTTGCAAGCAGTAGTGCCATGACAACAAAAATTATCAGTTTTGCACGGTACTGTCAGCAAGCCCACGTTTTTGTGACCGTTGGGGCAACGGGTAGATCCGGGAGACGGGGCTATTTATACCCCCCCCCCCCCCCCCCCCCCTGGCTGTGGTGGAGAGAGTTGTTGGAGCCTAAGAAGTGCTGAGGTGATACATACGAGTGCTCTAGCCACCAAAGTGCTAAAAAGAAGATTAGAGTGCTTAGCATAAGGCTTAGGCCTTGATTAGTATAGGTCCATTAGCATATTGCTTTAGGGATTAGCCTAGAGTTAGGTGAGGTTTGCACACCTCAATTGTATCGGTGCTTGCGCGCACCATTGAGTTGTATCGGTGGTAAGAAAGTCTTGCGAGACCTTCCAACTGAGTTTGTGGAGAGGCCGCCTTGAGTTGTGAGTGGGAGAAGAGGCTCACGGCATTAGTGCCAAAAGCTCTTGCAATAGAGAAGCGGGGAGGAGCATCCGGGAGAGGCAAGGCGGAGACCCACTTGCGCGTGGGGATGGCTCGTCGGCTATCCTACAGAGTTACTCCACCGGGGAGTTGATGCCCTTGCGCGGGCATACCCTATGAGAGGGGCTCCTACAACGAGAACTAGTGGAAAACGTGGCTTTCCGATACCTCGGGAAAAATCGCCGTGTCGCCACGAGTGTTTGCATTCTCTACACTTTAAGCTTCCGCATTTACATTGTGCCTTTACCTTCCTAGAATTGCCATGTTTAGCTTATAGGATTGGCTATAGGTTGCAAACTTTTTTACGGTAGAGATAGCAACACATAGAAAAACCTAGTGCACATCTAGATAGAAATTGAAATAGGTTTTTATATGTGCTTGGAGCTTTAGTTTTTAAAACACCCATAATTCACCCCCCCTCTTAGGGTGTCACGTCCCTTCAACTATTCCAGATATATCAGAATTTTTCCAAATGTTTGGAGTGAATACGGGGTAAAATTATAGAGTATTTAGAATTGTATTACAAAATGGACATTTGCAAAGTAATAATTGTTGCAGATAAATTTACACCATTAAATGCACTTGAAGGAATAGGGGCAAACTCAATCTACTTTGTGAAAAAGTGTGGGTAAAATCAGAAAGTCTGAAAAGGAGAGGTGAAACAATAATTATGCTGCAAAACACATGTATGAACACCAATGCTGCCAAAGAATTATTGGTTTCACGGTAACGGGGGGAGTACTTCTATATCTTTGACTTAATTATATCTTGGAATAACTGAACCCACTGGAATTATTGATTGAAGCAGAGCTATTCAACTCCACCAATTCTAAAGTCAAAAACTATAGCAGATAATTATTGTGTTCACTAGCTAGTGGTTGGTATCTTTTGAACAGGTGAATAAGAGGAGAGGTGATATTGTGGTCTAAATGATTAATAACATGTGGTAGTGTTTTCACGATAAAGCTTGGCAGTGGTCTTGTTTACAAATTCTCCTGGTTAAAAACTTCTCTTTTATCTTTATGTTACTCTAGTTCCGAAACCGGCAAGTGTTGCCAGTGGTGTAGCGATGATTTTGGTATGGAGAGGGCCATGTAAACAACATATGAGTGCCTGATTTCAGATTAAGTTTGACTTAGTAAGCTACAAAGTTTTTTTTCTGGAGTCAAACTAATAATCATTCAATCAATCACTATTTTGTGTGCTTACCTACTAAAAAACGTATCAGCATTAAGTGCATGATTGCTGAAACTTTAGGAGGGGTGGGGGTGGGGGGTGGGGGCATGACCTCTGCCAGCCCCCATGGCTACGCCACTGAGTGTTGCTGTCAATTATATAATGTCCACAACGGTAAGCCCAGATCCTTAGGACCCATCTTCCCCTATCTTAGTCCATATTGTTTGCAATGTATTAGTATTTTTATGTGTTCTCTTCACTTTTCCAGAGCCACACACTTGAACAGATACTAAATAGTTGGTGCCATGATATACATTGACAATAACCATGTTCTAAATGATGGCTGGATCTTGGGGCCATGGAGTGAGCTAACACTACTGTATTGGCCTTTGGTTTTGTGTGTTTTAAGGAAGGGAACAAGCGGAGTGTGAGATAAAATGCCTTGTTGTTTTGACCAGTGAGGCATAGTGGTGGGAGTGTGAGGCAGCATGAGACGAAACAATATGTCCATATTTTGGTTTATTTATATGTTGTGATGATGTTTTCCGCAGTTTGAAGAAGCACTGCCTGTTTTATGAAGAGAAACTAAGTGCAACTCAAATTTTTGTTTTGATAATTGTGTGGATGTTTAAACTGTTACATTACGTGGATGTATAAATTGTACACTTATTTGATATATGTGAGAGAGCACAAGACATTCCAAATAGATCGAATGAAAAAAACTTAACGTCACAGAGTAATTCAAAGCAATATGACATTCAACTAGGCCCAACTCCAAGGTGCGGAGGTGATGTTTCTTAGTATGATATTGCATTTTGAAGGTTCGACATCTCGTAGTTGGCCCTTGCGTGCGGCTTATGTTGGAGATTCATAATAAGATGGTCACCACGCACGTTAGGTTTAGGCGACCACACAACCTTCGTTGTGCAACTACAATCTCAAATGCAGATTCTGAGCGACCATAAAAACCATGTGCTACTGCCATCAAAGGTCAAGGGTGATTCATGTACAGAAGCGAAGCTGCAGAGGGTCGTCACCTTCGAGTAATGGTATCTCGATCTGTAACCCCATGTTTTCATGTTAGCAGGTTTCACCCAGGCCAGGGACGTCACCTTCATTTTGGCCGAAGGAAGGTAAGGTGTCACCAGACCCAAAAAAAACTCATGATGCATGCCTCCACAACATGAAGGTTGAAGGATCAAAGCTCAAGGGAAGCATGGCTCCTGTGATTCTGGCTATGGCAACATTAAGGCGCCAGTCTCTCGGAGGTGCTCATAGGGTAGGGTTTGCGTGCGTGTATTCATAAGGATGAGTGTGCGTGCGTGTGAGCATCTGTGATTATACTGGTGTGTTTCGTAAAAAAAGGCACCAGCCAGTTGTGTAATCTCTATTGGACCCTTATGTCTACTATTTTATACCGCATATCCTATGTACCCGGCGGGGGTGGGGGGGGGGGGTGGGGGGGGGAGTAAGGGCAAAATGTCTCTTCGTCTTCCTTTAAATAGGGATCCATCCCACTGTACGAATAATATTTGTCAAGCAATCCTTAACTTCTTTGCTGCGCATGTCTTTTGTTTGTCTTCCATAGTGTGGTAGGGTCGTCTGCTCAAAACCAACATGCAGCCAGCACACCAGAGTGCAGTGATTGGAGGGACTGCAACGTTCAATGCTATGCCCTCTGGACATATGAATTAGTACGGCATCGTTGATTGTCTCAACTTGAGCCATTTAGGGTCATATATGGTGTAGGAAGGACTAGCTGGAGGCAAAAGACTATAGGTAACCACAACATTTCTTAGTACGACACTAGTTCTTCATGGTCGTTACAGAATTGTGATGCATCGAAAACTCAGATGTGTGACGCGTACAACACAAAAACAACCTTAGAGTGGTGGGTTCCACCGCCGACTGGCTTGATTTGTGCAAATGGTGATGAGGCAGTCTTATCCTCCTCAATCTTGAAGTGTGGTATGGTGATTGAGGACCATAGAGGTATATGTGTCTGGCACCTTCTCGTCAGCTGTTTCAGGGAGTTACTGCACCAAATTTTGTTGAAGCACTAGTGAGAAGTGCTTCAATCGCCCAGAAAGATTGATCTGCCAGCGGTATCTTCAAACAAATCTATTACAATGCCAGAATATATCGTCATTTGGATTAATGAAATTGTTAGTGAAGAGTTTAACCTCTGGGTGAGTTCAACGGCACTAAAGAAGAAATACCGTATTGAATTATTTAAATCAGTTAGCGTGCATGATTAACTCAGTTGAGTATGCTATTTTTGTTTACTCTTACTTTAAACACACACTTTTCAAAATTCCAGTTTGGTTCAGATGTGTATTCTGTGAAATTTGGGTGAATTTAACATCTTAGAACGTAGTCTTCCTTGTTTCAAATCAGTCAAGCATATATTTACATGTAAGTCAAATCCCATGATTATCTGAAGTTGTGACCTGAGTTAAATTTTGACCAAAATCATATTTTTCTGGCGAAAATTGCTCCTATCGGTGTTGACCGGTAAATAGTCATCATACCATTATTACCAGTTTTTTGTTTTCAGCCAGAATTCATCCAGATCATCAAATTTGAGCTAGGTATTGGCCAAATTAGAAAATATTCATCTAAAAAATTGCTCTACCGGTCATACTACTTCCCTCCGAATTTTGTTTGTTCTAGTAGCTTGAACACTGGTTGTGACAGACCGCTCCTTGCAGAGATACTATAATAAAGCCTATAGCCTATCCGTAGAACAGTGGAAACAACTGGACAACCAAGTATGGACTAGCGAGCTCCTGGAGTAAGCTCACTGCTAGATTTGCAGCTTTTGCCAAGAGTTTGTACCAGGTGGGTGACAGTGCCATAGTATTTTATTGCACTAGCTACACCACTACACAAAACATTTGTAGCGCTGGGCAGATTGGCTTTTGCAGGATCGAGCGCGGCGCCCGTCCCTGCTTTCCGCAGTTAGAAATTAGAAATAGCTGTTTGCAGGGGCGGGCGTCGACCCGATCCTGCAAATGCTATTTTAAGGGATGGGCGATCTCAGCAACTACCCAGTAACCACCCCTGCAAACCAATTAAAAAAACTAAAAAAGATCTGCCGGCTGCCCTCCGGGCCAGCCCCCTGCCACCGCCACCGTCGTGTTGGGCAGCTCCCCTGCCGCCATGACGGTCACCACGGGCCCACACCATCACCAGGGTCACTCCACGCGGTGGCTGCATGCAAGGCCTGGCCCTACCACCGCTAGGAGGGCACTCCCCACCAAGGTCTGGCTGCTTCGTCACCGGGTCTGGTGGCCGCGCCGTCGCCTAAGCCGCTCCCAGTGGTGGCCACGCCATCGTTGGAGCGGCTCGCCATGGTGGCCGCGCCGTCGCTGGGGAGGGCGGGCGCCCAACTGGGTCTGGCCACGTCCTCGCCGGGGCCGCTCCTCGTGGTGGTCGCACCGTCACCTGGGTGGCTCCCCGAGGTGGCCGTGCCATCGCCTGGGCGGCTCGCATCGGTGGCCGCACCGTCACCGAGACTGCTCCCCGCGGTGGCTGCGCTGTCATCGGGTCCGCCTGCAGGGCTGGTTGCGCTACCGGTGGCCATGCCACCACTGGCCGGGGAGCTTGACGCCCTACCATCTGCCCAGCCCTGCAGGCGGGCCCAAGGGAAAGGAGAGGATAAAGAAGGAAAAATGAGAGAGGATAAGGTGGGGAGACAGGGGGAAGGATATAAAGATGGAGAGGAGAGAGGAGTGGTACATGTGGGGCCATGAAAAATTGAAATGCCTACATGCGCCGGTCACCGCGGTGTGGTCATTTCCAAGTGTGGTTGATGGTCTCTCCACTCGTGAAAATGGGGATGATTTTCAGGGACGGGTAAGCCCCTGGTCCACCCTTGGTAAGGTATTTCTACGGGCGGGCAATTGCTGCAGTGCTCTTCCTCTCTCCAGTATATGAATTTTCTGCAGCAATTGTGTATTTTCGGAGCTGATCTTTTCGCCCGCCCCTGGAAAAAAGAGAGGCATTCTTACAAATCGTTTTTGTAGTAATAGTATTTAATCAGCAAAATTTGGTCACTAATTGTTTATCTTAGATTTATCAGTAACCTTGGTATTACCAACCGGGATTAAAGCTCCTGAGGCTGACGGGATAATTTCCTGGCTTCGCATCCAGGGCCTTAGGGCCTTTAGTCCCGGGTCCAAAGCCATCTGGCACGAAAGGTTCTGGATGGAAAGTTGTTTCTCTACTAGTGTATAGCCATCCGGCACTAAAGGTCCTTGATGAAAATCAATGTTTGGGTTCTCCATGTCCAGATGTGGGGTTGTGAGAAATTGCCTTGCTGTTTGAATAAGCAAGCTAAAACGTCACCACGAGGTGGTGGGCGCGCAGGGGAGGCATCGGGTACCCAATAAGATGACCTGTTGTTAGTTTGGAGCTGCATTGGCATTTAATTCTACTCTGATTCCGTTTTGACAGGATTAATGCAGTATGGTTTATTTTACAAGGCACAATTAGGAAGATCTCCCAAACTAATTAAGCTGGCAGTGAATGAAAATTCGCAGTCTTTGGCTAACCTTTAATTATATCCAGAGCCTCTCAGACCTGAGCTTTATCAACATTTTGTAATATTTTTCTCCTTCAGGAGTTTATAGGCGGTAGTCAGTAGTTTGTTGTCATACTGATACACATGCAGTATAATTTAATTTTTTTTTGAATCGAAGTATTTCAACAATGCTTAAGCATGCAAGCCCAACAACATTAAAGGGATTATCAGTTCTGTAATAAAAGGAAATGGAAAGCAAACCCTGCCAGTTACTTCTGTTATCAAAATGAGACCATATTTTTTTTGGTTTCCGAATGCCATATTGCAATACCAGTAGAGTTTGTTGGTTGCTAAAGTCTTGGGTAGTGCAAATATATATAAGACCATTGAGATTGTCAGTATTGAGTTTGAGTTTGTCAAACACTATCGAGTAACAAAGATTTTCGTACTTTGGGTGCCTTGGCAATTTTGCTAGGAAACCTGGAAACACATGAACAGAGCCTCTATATGAATAAGACGCTGATTATGCATCCATGAAACTCTCTTTGGCATGGGAAGTCCATCCTTTTCAAGTCCCCTCGGAATGAAGCCTTGGTCAACGAGCCTATGCCCCGGCACCAGATAACTCCGATGTGCTGGCTTGGTTTGCTTTGACGGAGTCATGGAGATGGGGAATGAGCCCCTGGGAATCGACAAATGGGAAGAAGGGGGGCGCAGTCCGCCGGCGGAGAGCATAGATCGGCAGGTGCCCGATCTATTGAGTGCGAAGAATGGAGTAGGGAAGTTTTTTTGTTCAGAGTTCCTAAACTTCTCCTAAGACCAACACTATAGAAAATTTGAGAGGGGAGGAATCTCGATCAGGTTCCCATTAAGCACCACAACAATCCTCTTATGATTTTCTGAAACATAGCGCCTAAGAAACTTTTATTCATTGGGTTGAGCTGGCGTAGACACAATTTCTCTAAGATAGAGATCTTGGGAATATTATGGTTCACACAGCATGCTTCAAACAAGCAACTGAAAAACTTTCCTGACCCTAAACAATTTTTTGAAGACAGAAAATGACGGGAAGGTTGGAAAAAACCAGTAATGCCATAATCAGGACACGAATAAATTAAAGGTGCAGCCATGATACCCGATGAAGACCTATGTAATTTCATGATGCCTCTCAACCCCAAACACACATTTTTCATGGACCGTCCGATACTGCTCTGCCCCATGGCACAGTATACTCTCTTTCGTGACTACTGCAAATAGCATTAGTGTCTAGAGGCCTGTTACCAGGAGATATTATGCCACACCTTTATAACGAGCAGGAAAGTCATGTTTACAGGGAAGGCAGTAGAAAGAGGCACAGAGTTCTCAAAGCAAACATTTTTAGATAATAGAAATAATATCCGGCTTCAGTCATCCTCAAGAAGGATCCATCAGACCACACCAATTACAAGAAGACAGTAACACACTACGATTAGAAGAGGCACATGTCCAAAAGAACGTATAGCCAAGACATCGTATGACACTGCTAAACCCTAACAAAATAAAGAAAGAAGAAAACACATTCTCGAACAACTCTTGTAGTCATCTTTCAACATTTCAACTTGTTATGTAAAGTTGACTCCAACGGAACCAGCTGCGCCATATGCTGGGTGAACGCAGTACCGGATACTCTAACAACCAAGCTTAGAATACGCCACAATAACATCCCCCACCAAGGCTGGGTGATTCCGAAAAACAACCAGCTTGTTTGGTTGGTTTATCAACCACCAGCCAGCAGTATTTTTCCCTCACAACAAATCAGCACCAGCCACCAGATATATTGTTCGGTTGTCGTTGAAGAGTCTGGATATATACTGAATCATGGCAGCAGCACTAATTCCAGATATGCAAGGCAACACAACCGGTACCTCATAGAATCCTCCAAAACAACATCCCAAAGAAAAAAACAAGATTCTCAAGATCCCGTCGTTGCCCCACCATTTAAATCGGAGTTAGATTTTCACCGGAGAGATCACCAACAAGAGGTAATGGCAGCGCCTCCAGCAAGGAAAATGACATCCACCCACGAGTGCCATCACCACTGATAGTGAGGAACATGCAACCATGCCGTCGTTCCTCACCACACCGACCTCCGGAATTGGTGGTACAGCTACGCCACACAACAATCGAGGGGGAATGGAGCTCAAATGCATAGACTTCCGCCGGTCGCTCGGGCGGCCGCGAGGCAGGGGAGGGGGTGCTGGGAGGCGGCAGCACTCGGGATCGAGATCTGCCGGAACCGCTCCGAGGAGTGACGCGGGGGAAGACAGTACATTATTAAGGCCTCCTCCAACAATAGGGGCAGCTGCTGGCGCATAGCTACAGGAAAAAAATCGGCACAGTAGTTTAGCATAGTAGTCCGGCATAGTATTCTGTGAGAGAGAGGAGTTTCGATTACCGTGCGAGCTAGCGCACCAAGAAGCGCTAGCGTGCCGTTTTTCCTACTGCTCACTGACTAAAATAATCCAAGAGCTGGCCATAAGCCATCCGATGGAGGAGTCCTCACCGAGAGCGGGTCCGTCACGTCGAATGCAAGAATGCTAATTAGAAGTATTAAATATAGATTAATTATAAAATGCATTACATAAGCCAGGACTAATTTACGATACGAATCTATTAAGCATAATTAGTCCATGATTAGATAATATAATGCTACAGTAATAATTTGATAATTATGTACTAATTATATGTTAATTAGTCTTGTTAGGTTCGTCTGGCGGAGTAGATATGACTTATGTAATTAGTTTTATAATTAGTTTATATTTAATGCTATTAATTATCACTTATTTGAGGGACTAAACTTTAGTCTCTAGAATCCAAACACTGAATCTTTAATGTATTGGCCCTGCTTGCCTCTGACTAGCACTGTCCATTCCAACTCAATTTTCGTGAAGTCCAATGCCGCCTCCGCTTCTGAAGCAGAGGCTTTTTAGATCCGAAATTTTTTCATCTAACTTGGACACTAATTAGAAGTATTAAATGTAGAATATTTACAAAACCTATTTACAGATGGGACGTACATCGCGAGAGCTTTCTAATGAGCCTAATTAGGACATGATTAGACAACGTTGTGCTACAGTAAACATTCTCTAGCGATGGATTAATTAGGCTTAATGGAATCCTCTCACAGTTTCCAGGCCAGGCGTGTAATTTTTTTTGTCATTAGTGTATGTTTAATACTTCAAACGTGTGCCAACAAAATTCAAAATAATTTCACAAACCGAACTAAACGAGGCCCGTGTCACCATACCAGCTGGAACAAAAGACATATCTTGAAAATACTTGTGCTGCAATGCACCGCAGGAAACCATAATTTTGCAGGGAGTTCTTCAGTGCTGTCCGACATTCAAGAGTTCAGTTAGCTCACGGCCCGCTTCTACTGTAAGAATAGCAGTGCGATTGTATTCCTAATGATTAATGGAGACGACAGATATCAGTGTTAAAAAGTTGAGTAATCAACCTAAACCGAAATTTACTACTCCCCAACTAATATCTCCTTCTCCAGAACGGGCATTAATACTCAAAACATATGCATGCATGTTCTTTTTTAACTCATTAACGCATTGTGTCACTCCACCTGAACAAACGGTGTGTTAAAAGGGGCAGGGACCATGGGGTGAGTCGATATTTCCTTGCAATATATTATTGCAAAATAGTGACATGATCATTTTAAAAGAAGAAAAATGCGAGAGAAAACGAGGTAATAAAGAAACCACCAAACAACAGGTACGGAGACAGATATCGTCGTGCCTTCCTACGCTCTATAAAATGGGTAGCCAGTGGCTCTTGTTCAAGGAAGCAATAGACATTTCAGTCACAAGTTATTTTGGTACCTCTAACTTATTATCTGTAAACATGGAAGACATTGGGAGTATTTGGCTTCTTGGACGTGGGCTAGCCAGTAAATCCATTATTATCTGTAGTACTGAATGATATGGTTAGGCATGACGTTGGAGCAGCAGTTGACCGAGCATTGTAATATTGATGACCAACAATAAGGGAAAGATTTGCACAATGCATTCTCAGAACACATTTGGCATTATCTGAGTTCTAAAGAGAAAATAGGTGCTGTCGTTGAGGACGTGCCGCTGGAACTTTAAAAAAAATAAGTGAACGTACCTCGTCAACAAAAAGGTCCATCAAAATACTAAACACTGCGTGAAAAACCGAGATTTGTAACGGGCGTAGATGGCCATAGGTAACGGGCAATGCGCCCGTTACCCTTACTCCGTTACTAATAGTCGGTCAAAGGTAACGGGCAATTTGCTCGTTACGAACGACCAAAACCTGTAACCCGCACTTCATAACGACCGTTACAAATATAAGCAACCAGTAACCCAAACTTGCGATTTTTGTGGGCCCACAGATCAATTTCGTAACGCGCACAGACAAACGACCGTTACCAAAATAATACATTTGTAACGGGCTTTACTTAAGAACCGTAACGAAACCACAACACTTGTAACGGTCTTTACGTAACAAACGTTACTAAAACGCAAACCTTGTAACGGGCTTGACTTAAGAACCGTTACGGCGGCGCATTGACCGGTCTTCTCTCCGGTCCCACCGGTCAGTACTTGTAACGGGCATTACTTAACAATCGTTACGGTCTCGCATTGACCGGTCTCATTTCTGGACCCACGGGTCAGCGCTTGTAACGGATATTCTTTAACAACCGTTACTGATACTTTGTGTAGGTAACGGTTCTTACTTGATGACCGTTACCTTTGTGTTCAATTGTAACGTTCTATAAATGTCCCCGTTACCTTTTGTTGCTCCACCACCACAGAATCTGGCCTGGTTCTGGCTGCATCCTGGAACCAGCCAGGATTTGGCAGCCCCCAGGTTATTCACATCACATACAGATTGAGATACACATCACATACAGATTGAGATACACATCACATATATACACAAGTACACATCAAGTTTGTATCTTATCATACACATGCAACAAGTTTCAAGTAGGATGAATCAACAAGTTTCAAGTTTGTATCCCCTACTGGATGGATAGGCAGACTGATCATGTAAACTATAAGTTTAAGAATGAGAGGAAAGACCATAAACATCATCAAGTTTCATTCAGGTCTACAAGTTTCAAGTAGTACCACCTGCTGGAATCACAATATGAATCGGTCGCTCGCCACCTTTGGCGTAGGGATCCATTGGTCGTCAAGTCCAGTTGCAATCACCTTGTCTTCTGGCCATTTGGTCCGTGTCCGTGACCGCCGTCCTCGATTAGTACTCCCAGCAGTGAGTGCCGAATTACCCTGTGAAGCAGGTGCATACTCCTCTACATTATGTGCACCGTTGTCACCAGAGGAGCTTCCTGATGAGTTAGCCTGCATAGATGATATATCAGTTTGTCAGTACAGAAATATAAGCAGGGATGGAAATGTGAACAAAATTATTATTAGCTACTATTAGACTAGAAATCAATTCAGGTCCTAAATAAAATCAGCATGTACAACATATACACATAGAATTGATAGTTTACTTAGCATACTGGTTGGGGATACGTACAAACCATATTTAGACAGGCCGAAGAAATGAGATCCTATATCAAAGCAGCTCTGTTGTTCCTTCAACTGCTTCCTTGTGCGATTCTTATATACCAATGCTTTTATACCAAAGCATCATTGAAGTGTACATTACATTAGGCAGGTACATGAAAGAAGAGGACAAAGCAACAGTTAGTAAAATGCACTAGGATTATATGATTCTACACACGATTAACATACTAAGAAGAACTAACAATTGTAGCAGTACATAGTCCAGAACAATTGATAGATAATTTGCAATTTAAACATGATAAAGGCAGATTAACAAGGCAGATTAAATGCCTGATTGGTTGATGAACAAGAACTAGGATTATATGATTCTACACAAGATGAACATGCAGAACTAATGGAAATTATGCAGAAGGAAAAAGATAACTTGGCAGCAGCCACATCAGGATCTGTGTCCATGACATACAGATCGAGTTTCCTTTGAACAAATAAAAATAGGAAATGAATAGCAGCCAGAGCAGGATCTGTATCCATGACATATAGATCGAGCCAAATCTGGTCAAGGTGAACGGAGCCTAAACAACAGCAAAGTAACAGGAAGATTGGTGCACCCAGCATCAGATGTAGCAGCGCACAGCAGTATGGGGTTGGAGGAGCACTGACCTGCGCCGCAGAGGAAGCAGTCCTGCTCGCCGTCGTCGTTGCCGGATGGGTGGATCCGCGTCGCCGCGTTGCTTGAGGTGGCCGGGTCTGCGTCGCCGTCGCAGGGTCGGGTCCCGGGTTCTTGGGCGGGGATGCTGCGCCGCCGGGGTGGATGCAGCCGCGCCGCGCCGCCGCTAGGGTTTGGTGGTTGGGGAAGCCGCGTGCGCCGGGGTGGATGCCGCCGCACCGCCGCTAGGGTTTGGTGGTTGGGGAAGCCGCACGCGCCGGGGATGGATGCCGCCGCTAGGGTTTGGTGGAAATGACGCGGGGTCGGGGGGGGGGAATGCCGCGGGGTCGGGGGAAATATGCAAATTTTGGGCGCGGGAATGAGGCGCGGATGAAATTTTGACCATTAGATCTGCATCTAACGAAACAAAACTTCATTCGTAACGGGCACTTTGTAAAGCCCATTACTGAAAGTGATGCAAATCAAGGCAACTATTTAGGCCGTTTGACTTTTTTGACCCAAAGTTGACCGCTCGTACTATTGCAGATTGATGGCAGTGGTTGTGGCTTTTGGTATTGGGAGGAAGAGTACGTTGAAGTGCTGAACAAGATCAAGGTTGACAGTGCCACTGTGAGAGAAGACAAGCTGATGAACAAGATTAAGGAAACAGAAGATGAAGCACTAGTATGGGTGTCTGATGTTAAAGCACTAGTATGCATTGGAAAGGAAATTGTAGTCCTTTTGAAGTGTTTTCTAGTAGTGTTTGTGTGTAGCCTGTTGTTGGCTGGATATGTTACCTTTCACGTTACCTTTCACTAGGTGAATGAAATGTACTGATCTATGATATGTTGGCTGCACAAATTTCTGTCTGTTTCAAGTTTAGTAACGGGCACTTTGGGACAGATAGTGAAACAGAGTCTGAGACAGAGTATGAAATGCAAACTGAGTACAAATTGCACTTCTGATCATAAAATTCGGTTCAAAATTCCACGACACATATATTACAAATTCCAGGACACATATATTACAAATTCCTTGATTTTTTCTTCCTTGATTTTTGGACATGGATTGTTTCCTGATGGTCGGTTCGCAAGTATGGTGTTGTATCAGCTGCCGAGAGTCGGGGCATGTGTGAAGTGTCAAAGGCCGGAATTTCGTCGAACTGGTTGTATTCCTCCTCCTCAACAACATTTTCAACCCCTACAACCCTCTTTTTTCCGGGCATAACCACGTGCCAGTTCTTCTTTGCCAGGTTGGGTACGTAGAACACTTGCTGAACATTCTTTGCAAAGACAAATGGTTCGTCTTTGTAGCCAGAGGACCGTAGATCAACACTGACAAACCCATATGTGTCCTTGGTCACACCTCTGTTCCCATTGACCCATCGGTACCGAAACAAGGCTACCTTGAAGCCTACATAGTCAAGCTCCCAGATCTCCTCGATTTGTCCATAATATGTGCATGTCTCCTTGTCGTTGCCGACGACATCTATACGCACACCACTGTTTTGATATATGCTCTTGCCATCCTAGGCCGTGGTGTAGAACGTGTATCCATTGATATCATATGCTTGGTATGTTGTAATAGTGAATAATGGCCCCGCTCCTAGTTTTGTTATCAGCTCATCATTTATAGCAGGGTTGGCATTATGCACATGATCTCGGAACCAAGTGTTAAACCCTTGCATGTGCTTCTTTGCAACCCAATTCTCACTACGGTTAGGATTAGCTTCACGTAGGTGTTGCATGTGCTCATTTACATACGGTGTAACTGCTGAGGTGTGTTGTAGCACGGTGAAATGAGCCTTGGAGAAGGAATCTTTATGCGGAGTGATTGACTTTTTGCCCAATGTCCCAACACCTGCAAGCCTACCTTCATGTCGTGAACGAGGCACACCAATGGGCTTTTGGGGGTCCATATAACCCATGGCCCACTCCACTGCTTTGATGGTACTGTAGCCACGAACCATGGCTCCCTCCGGAAATGTCCGGTTATGTACCAATGATTTGAGGAAGCCATAGAACCTCTCATATGGAAACATCTAATGAAGATAAGACGGCCCAAGGTAGAAGATATCCTTTGCAAGATGTGCTGTTAGATGGACCATGAGATCAAAGAATGATGGTGGGAAAGTAGCTTCAAGCATGCATAGGATCTCGTAATGCCTTTTCTCTATCTCAACAAGTGCAACCTCATCAATCACCTTCTGTTCTATTGCATTGAAGAAAAAGCACAAGCTCGTGACAGCCTCACGAACCTTTACTGTCTTGATGCCTCTAAGTGCAACAGGAAGAATAGCCGTCATCAACACATGACAATCATGAGATTTCATCAGGTTGAAATTCATTTTCATGTCCTTCACCGACACTAGCCTCTTGAAGTTGGATGAGTAGCCCGAAGGTACTTTCAAACCGTGCAAAAACTCACAGAATTGTTTTTTCTCCGTCTTAGACAATGTGGTTGCAGCTACGGGAAGGTCCATCCCCGTGTCAGTTTGCTCTGCATAGAGCTCCGGCCTAATGCCCATCTCTTTAAGATCCTCCCTTGCATTTTCATGATCTTTTCCCTTCCCCTTATGTTGTAACAGTGTTCCACACATGCTCTCACACACGTTCTTCTTCACATGCATGTTGTCAATTGAATGACGCACATCCAACACCTCCCAATACTGTAGCTCCCATAATATTGACTTCTTGTTCCATATCCCTTGCACATTTTCTTGTTCACCATCTCTCTTCTTTCTCTTGCCCAGGATGGTCTTCTTTGGTAACTCCTCGATAGTTTTGATGCCTTGGACTTGCAAGTGGATCTCCATTCCGGAAACATGCGTAGGCGCTGTTCGATTCTCCTTTTCTCCATTAAACTGACAATCCATGGCCCGGTATGCATGTCTCTTGGGGAGGAAACGACGGTGACCCATAAATACGAATTTCTTCGAGTGCGTGAGCCACAAAGAGCATGTTTCATCTAAGCAATGAGGGCAAGCTTCGCCTTTCCTTTTACTCTGCCCGGAGAGGTTGCGGTGGGCCGGATTGTCATTTATGGTGGTGAATAACATGGCATGCAACGTGAAGTACTCACGCTTGAACTCATCCCAAACATGTGGCACACCAGGCCACCAAAGTTTCTTCAGGTCGTCAACCAATGGCCTCAGGTACACATCAATATGGTCACCGGGTTGCTTTGGCCCGGAGACCAAGATTGACAACATCAGGTACTTCTGTTTCTTGCATAGCCAAGGTGGAAGGTTTAGCACTGACAGCACAACAGGCCAGGTGCTATGCGTTGAACTTTGGTTACCAAATGGGTTGACGCCGTCGGTGCTCATAGCGAACCGGATGTTCCTGCAATCGTTGACAAACCAACCATAGTGGGCATCAATGTTACCCCACTGTGCCGCATCTGCGGGGTGCCTCATCTTGCCATCTCCCTTGTTTTTTCGCCCTTCGCTATGCCAACGTAAGAGATGGGCCTCCTTTGGTGTGGCAAACATGCGTCTCAAGCGGGAAATAATGGGGAAATACCATGCCACCCTCACAGGACCCCCTCGGTTACCCTTCCTGCCCTTCCTACCTCTGATCTGCACGGGCTCGTTTCCATCATCGGCATCATCGTCTCCACCATCTTTTTTCCTCTTGTACCGATCGTACCCACACTTCGGGCACTTGTCAAGGTCCTCATATTCTCCCCGAAACAACACACAGCTGTTCTTACATGCATGGATTTTCTCAACCCCTAGACCCAAAGGAGAGATTATCTTTTTGGCCTCATAGACAGACCCAGCCACTTGGTTTCCCTCTGGTAGCATGTCTTTTAAAAGATCCAATAGTTCTTTGAAACTTCTGTCGGTCCAACCATGGCCTGCCTTAAGCTGTAGAAGTTTGAGATCTCCAGAAAGGCGAGAGTACTTCTGACAACCAGGGTAGAGGGGTTTCTTGGAATCTTCGACAAATTGTTTCAGCCTCGCTAATTCAGAAGTTGAGTACGCGCCTTGAAACTCAACGTCTCTCAACATTTGATCAACATTGTTTACTTGAGGCAGCACATCATCATCCAAGCCCGTAACTTCCTGGTCAGTCATATCCTCAGGCAGCATCACATCGGGTGAGAATGCTTCATCTTCCTCAGAGTTATTTCCGCATCCTCCCCGCCCTGCAATAATAATGTGAAATCAAAGAGTTAAGACATTCCGCTCTACCCTGGAACAACGAGAAATCAACGAGTTAGTTAAGGCATTTCACCTTCATTAAGACCACCTTGAGCATCATGCCACGCTTCACCTTCATTAAGAGCTCCTTCTTCGCCTTCATTAAGGCCTTCCTCACCATGCTTGTTCCAACACGTGTAATTCTTTGTGAATCCACGTGTGACTAGATGATATAAAAGGTTATCCATTTGTGCGAACTTTCTTTGGTTGGCACAATCAACACATGGGCACCACATTGTAGTCACACCCCGGTTTCTCATGTCTGCCTCCGCTTGACGAAGGAAATCTTTAACCTGGCTTACGAACAACACCAAATCTCGAGGTGGTATATATATCCAAGCCCGATCAGCCGCCATCATCTACACAACTTCGATTAAAATAGATTTTTTTAATTAAAAATTACATATATCACATCAAAATCGATCATGATGATGATCGAGCTAGGAATTACGACGGAGGACGACGAGTGGGGCAAAATCCATACCGGCGAGCTGCGGAGGACGGGACGCGCGGGCTGTCGGCGCGCCGGCGTCGCGGAGCTGCTAGCTAGCTAGCGGCCGGCCGGGCGGCAAGCAGGCGCGGCGACGACGAGTCGAAGAGCAGGAGAGAGAACGGGCGAGCGCCAGGACGGCGTCGGAGTGGACGTCGCCCGCCGCCGGCTGCTGCTCTGCGCCGACAGCAGCAGCGGGGTAGAAGATGACACACTGTAGCTACTACTGTAGCTTATGCCAATAATAATTGAGCTCCGGCACTAGTAACGGGCGTTAACTGGCCAAACCTATCATCGTTACCACTAGTCAAAGATACGTAACGGGCTTGAAGTGCCTAATACAACTACCGTTACTACTAGTCCCAGCATGTAACGGACATTAAGCGACCGTTACGGATGGTAGTATTATTGGTAACGGTTGTGTGTAATGTCCGTTACAAGGAATACTAGTAACGGTCGCGAACAACGACCGTTACCAGAAATCATTATTAGTAACGGGCGTTGTTGTGCAGGGGCTGTGCCCGGTCCTGACACGCTTATTGGTAACAGTCGTTGTTTCCGCCCGTTACTGATGTCGCACCTTGTAACGGGCTTCGTCAGTCCGTTACCAATGCAATCCCGCGTTACCTACTTGAGGTTTTCACGTAGTGAAAGCAAAATAACTAATGTCCAATCCAATCCAACTTCATTTTAGTCCAAGTCCATCAAAAAGTTCCAATAATAAAAAATAGTACAACTATTATATATGGGTAAAATCACGTTCGCACCTTAACAGATTATTTCAAAAATATCGAATGGATGTTGGATTATTTAGATTCCATGTAAACTCCCAGTCCATATATTATGCTACGCTGTGATAGATTTGATTCATATTAACCTTTGGGAATCCAGGTCTATATGTTGCAACTCATGTAATAAAATTTACATAAACCATGTTAATTCAAATTAAGATAATGCATACAGACAACTTTCACATTTTTAAAATACCTGGACGGCCAGTAAAGCTCGAATAATTAACAGCTTACAACTATCTAATGCATGATGCGCTAACACCCACATGTTACTCTATCGATGGGTGTATCTTCTACCACTGAAAGAATAACAATGATTCAATACTTAAAAAGAATCCCAGGATAATACGAGCATTTCATGCCCTGAATAATACAAGGAAACAGGGTGTAGTTACCAGAATGACACACCTCATATATGTGGTTTGTTCCAAATATGACAATAGCTGGATGGCCGGTTGCGATTAAATAATTAACAGCCGACCCCCACCCTAATGCATAATGCATGGGCATGAGATATTCCTTCCTTCTGATTGTCTAAACATGTATATACCACCTTTATTATTCTCAAAAATATGATGTTTAGTTTTGGACATTCTAGTTGGTTAATTCTTGAACTCAATAGTTTCTCCTAAATATAATATATTGCACAATGGAGTGAGTATTTTGGTTGTACTTAGTACATATAACGAAAAATTGAGAGAGAAATGTTTCAATATAAAACAGAGAGACAACCAAGCTATACGTAAGAGTGATCATTGTCAACCAGAGATGCAGTGATCCTGTTACCTCTAGATGGTCTACAAATTAGTAGTCAGATCAGTTAGTGATTCTTGTTACTCTAAATTATAAATGTAATCTATAGGCTTTGTTTGCAAGTATCCACCCCAATACCAATTTTGTCAGCTCCCCACACTCGAATTTTTTGCTTCTTCTCCAGCTCCAGCGAGCCTCCACGAGCTCCAACAAGCTTTAGTGGTTCCGGGTTGGGGCGTACCTGTCTCCGGCAGACCTAGAGAAAGTTTTGAGAGTACCCTGGGCAGCGGGTGGTGGCGGCGGTCAAGACGGCACCGAGGCGGGGCGCGGGAGCATCACCCGCCGGGGCAGCAGAGGAACCCCGGTTGGGCTGTGGAGGGTTGGTGGCAAGCACTGTTGGTAACTTTGCGTGGAACCTTGTAGTGGAGATGGATGTGGCAAATCTGGTGCCAGGAGCTGCCAAGATGGGAAGGGTAGCACCGGCAGCGGGGGCTTCTTGACACAAACTTTGCCCAAGGAGAGCTTGACGACAGGAACGGATAGCAATGAGAGGTGGAGCCGTGGAGGGAGCAGCGGTGGATGGCGGGCAGGCCTCACCGGCACCAAGAAGGATGATGCTGGCGATCGAGGCGGAGGCAAAACTGGACTTTCATCCAGAATGCCATTTACTTGACGAGGCAAAATTGGACTTCCTTCTCTTTTTTTTCTTTTTGTAACTTACTTATTACAAAACAATTTGAAAAAAAACTTTTCCAAGGTGTTATATTTTTTTGTAATATGTATAAACAAAATTGTAATTTACAAAGAAAATTTATTAATTGGTATTTGTGTACCAAAGCATATGATTTTTTTCACGGGCAGCCAGCTACATCTGGTGGATTAGTTACTTACTACGTCAAGTATTGTTTTCAACTGTTCTCGAGCAAATGGAAGTTATAAGATTCGAAAACACTATAGTAGGGGTTGTTTCTTTGAGATGATAATCTTCTTGCTTAGAGACATGCAGTATATGTATTGCTGTTACGTGAATCTCACTTGATCTGCTCTAGTGATAATTTCAATTTATGCATATGTAACTAAATGTTCCTTAGTTTTTTAAGGAAAATCTCGTAGTAATGCACGGCACCTATCTAGTGTAACAAATACATTTATAAATAAGACATCAACCATTTGAAAAATCTGTAGCATGGTGTATATATGCATTGCATATACAAAGTCTAATGTGATTATTAGTTAGTGGGCATGGTTATCCAGGTCATTATATATTGCGTTCGGACCAAATCGTGTCGTCTTGGTAATAATGACGAATCATTCTACATCCATGTACCTGGACGATAGATAGATGAAGCCAGCAATGGTCCACATGCATTTAAAATAGTACAAATTGGACCAAAGAATATACTTCGTCCATTTGGAGATACTTGACGCTGGGTAGTTCCAAAAATGGAGCTAGTACAAATTAAACTTGGTCCCCTTTTTTTTTAAAAAAATTATTGTGGTGCATGTGTATGCTGGCATCCCAGGCTGTTAACCATTACCTACTTGGTTTGCCTCTAGGGTTTGTGCGGGCAAGTGATTACATTTAGTTAACATATGTGATGCATCTTATTTTTCCTAAGTTCCCTTTTTCTAAATTTTCAACATTACTAATTATATTGAAATTGTGAAGCAATGAAAGTGTAAATTGGTCAACAGAATATAGATATCTAGCACAACGAATTTTGTGTATAGATGTAATAAATAATGTATTAATAGATTTGAATGGACCACTTTGTCATGAGGTATTAATATAGAAAGCCATAAGCACATCAAGTCTTATGTGAACATGTTTAGCTGGCTAACTAGTAGTGGTTTTCCATATATAATCTCTCTCTCAATGCACCACTAAGTAAGCGTAAAGCGAGCAATTGCCCATGTGAACTAAAGCAAAGGATTGCTGGCCATGGTCTCCACCAAACGTGACTGAGAAAGAAAGGAAAACAAAAATCAAATTGGGAGTATGGTGGATTTACAACCGATTTAAATAAGATAAAAGGAATGAACCCTTATATCTACAATGTCATATATACCTATAAGGAGGGTGGACAGTGTTACCAATCAATCCAATACATGCAAGCAACCCCTAAACTAGCTATCAACTTGAGGCCTCTAGCTATCCGCCGTTGGATAGTCCCGAGAATCATGCACCCATTAGATACTATTAGAATGCAAGGTTTCTTTAACGTGGGTCCACCCTAAAAAGAACCATGTCTTCACCATGCAATTTTTGAAAAAATCAAACAAATACTTGTGAATTTTCATAAAACTGAAAAATATTATTATAATCAACAAGTATTATGAAAATTTCAAGAAAGTTTAACAATTATTTCTTATAAATTTATTTTTTAAAGTTTAATAAGTATTTTATGAAATTTACAACTTTTTATAATATTTATTTGAATTTTACAAATATTTTTGGAATTTATGAAAAAATAACAAATATTTTTCCCGAGAAGTTTACCTATAAACTAGCTTGTGCCACCAAATGGTAAGGGGTTCTCACCTAAAATCCTGAGCCATGCTTGATAAAAATTATCATGAACAAAGACTATCATGGAAGATTGATCATCGTAATGTCATAGTAGTAGTTATGTTTATAATGAGTATGCCAATAATTTCTGGCCAGTCAGCTTGGTCACACTTTCCACCATGGAGCAAAATATATTGCTATGAAATAAATTTATGATGAAAGAACGTTGGCCATGAAATGTCATATCTATGGATTCTCCTGTGAAAGCGAACTTCACAGCAATTGGTTGTAATGGCATCATAACATTTGACAATCGTTTGCATTCTCATGTCAATATTATTTTCAAGATTTTATGCAATATTATTTTAAATATTTTATATCAACTCGATGCATTGCTATTCGGAATCAATAAAACTTTCATTATAAAAAAAAGCAACTACTAAACAAGCTTTGCCCGGTCATTACTATTGTTTTCCCCTCTAATGGTCGTGATTGTAATGATGATCAATCATTCCATCGCCATGTGCATGGACTAAACAAGCTTTGCCTGACGCACTAAAGCAGAATACAGATGGACCAAATAATTTATGAATAAGACCTTGACAATATGAAAAGTCTAGGGCATTGTGTATATATAAAAAGTCTAATATGCTTATTAGTGGGCAAGGTCGTTAGCCAGGTCATGATTACGTTCGGGCCAAATCGTCATCGATAATAATGACGAATCATTCTACATCCCCGTACAAGAACGATGGATGGGACCAGCAATAGCCCACGTGCATTTAAAATAGTAGAAACTGGACCAAGGAATATTCTCCCTCCATTGGGAAATACTTTACGTCAAATATTTCCAAATGGAGGTAGTATAAATTAAACTTCATCTTTTTTTTTAAATTCGTGTCTTAGTACATGCCCGCATCCAAGGCTGTTAACCATTACCTACTTGGTTTGCCTCCAACATTTGTGCGGGCTATTGATTACATTTAGTTAACATATGTGATATATATTTGATTTTCCTAAGAGAAACTCCAGCAAAGCCTCTTCTCAAACCCTATTAAAAAATTAAGGGCTAAGAGAAAAAATTGACTCCAGCAAAACCCCTTCTCGGTCTCTAAAGTAGAAAGGACCTTACTTTTCCCCCTTCAACCCCATCTTCCACGGACCCGTAGGGAGGCCCCAACTCGGCGGTTGCACCTGTTCCCAACGCGCGCACGCATGGACATGGCCGGTGGAGGAGGAGACAGAACGGAGGAAAATGGGACCAGCTTCCAATCCGAGCCCATCCACCACTGCTCGCAACCAGTAGTGAGACGAGTCGACACCATGGGAGCCGGAACCGAGCTTCCCGCGCCGCTCGGAGCTCGAGTTCCACTGCCGCCGCCGGCCGCCCGTAGCTTGGGTTCCACCACTGTCCGGAGCTCAGGGTCTCCCACGCCACCGCAGCCACCTGGAGCTTGGGCTCTCCCTAGCTGCCGTCGGCCCGAAGCCAGCACCCTGCGGAGAGCTGGAGGAGCAGGGTCGGGAGCTAGGGCACAAGAGCTTGCGGTTCGGGGGAGAGAGAAGATTGCCGGGAGGAAGAGAGGAGGGTCAGGACAGGGAAGATGCTAGGAAGGAGAATAATGAAACTTAACTCACTGGCAAGCGGGTCCCATATGTTATATGAAAGTAGGTACTTTGAAGTTGGGGCTGCTGCTGGAGTTGGAGGCTAATTCTTGAGCCCCAGAATGTTAGGATAGTCCCTACTCAGTGAAGTAGGGATCCGAAGTAGGGACTATTGCTGGAGTTGCTCTAAGCTCCTTTCTCTAAATTTTGAATTTTACTAATTATCTTGAAATTATGAAGCAATGAAAATGTAAATTTGTCGAGAAAATACAGATAGCTAGCACAACAAATTTTGTAAAAAGATGTAATAATGAATTAATAGAATGGACCCCTTTGCCACGAGGTATTCATCATAGAAAGCCATACGCGCATCAATTTTTAGGTGAACATGGTTAGCTAGCTATTAATTAGTAGAGCTTTTTGTAATGTAATCGTCTTTCTGTCTCAGTGCACCACGAGTATAATTAAGGATAAAGCGAACAGTTGTCCACATGCAGAGCGGAATGTGATCTCAGCCAACAAACCAAGAGGACGTACACACAGCTGGCCATGTCTGCACCAACCGTGACTGACAAGGGAAGGAAGAAAAAAAACAAAACAAAACTGGGAATTAATAATATGATGGATTTACTACTGATTTATTATTAAATAAGACAAAAATGAAAGGACCCTCAGCTCTACACTGCTATATATACCTAAGGACCAAGGAGAATGCGCTAGCTACTAGATATCAATCCGGCCAATTCATGCAAACCCTGGCCTAAACCAGCTATCAACTTAGAGCTTGTCTCCGTATCCTGAACAATCTCGTCGCCAACCCGGAGGACCGCTGTAACCTACCCCAAGCTAGTTCGCCGGCGATCGGGAACAGCCCTTTGATCATATCGGTGACTACGACATCAACGGCGCCATCATCAACACACGCCTACCTACATCAAGCACACGTACGTACAGGATTCCATACTGAACAACAACACCGGTATACATCAATTAAGCATGTATCTAGCTAGAAACTGTGATCATGCATGTTTAGCCTAAGATTTTTGTAATCAGTGGTAATTATTCATGCTTAGTTCTACACAGCATATAGGTGGACCAATGCAAATATTACCCATTATTAAAGTGCCAACCGCTTCTGTCCATTTTTTTTTTGGTTTGGTCCGGTCCAACGAACTTAATTAGAATGACATGTGAACCTAATTATTAATCTGTTATTATTACACGCACTACCGGTCTCAGTATGAACTAGAAAACAGAATCCTCACGTAAACAGACTCGCCCTCTGCATGCTTCCTGCCGGTGGACCTGGCGTAGCAACTTGAGAAACTTCTCCGGCCATTGTGCAGAACAAAACAGCTAGCCGCAGCGTTTGGCCGAGAATAATAGCTCACCCACGGAACTGGGCTCTCAGCTGGAGATCGCGTCGTAGGCATGGGGAGGCTGAGCGCTCCCTGCACTTTGTAATTCTGTTATAAGTTCAGTAATTAATATCATCATAAAAGGCTACTGGTTGTCCGCAGCGCAAAACCGTCTTGCGTTCGTGTTCTCGCACGTGTCTGCGTGTGTGTTGCGTGAGCTCCCTCTCTGGCGAGCTCTCGATCTCACCACCGGCGTACATCGTCTGTAGAGGTCCTCTCTGGCGTACATCGTCAGTTGCATACTACTAGCTTGTTTATAAAGTGCATAGTATATTTGCTAATTGTAGGATTTCTAGCAGGACTAGTGAAGATGCGTCAATTCTTATTATAGCGCAATTAGAGTTCTATTAAAAACATGAAATTGATTTAGAGTTTGAGAAATTGAGCAAGAGCTCAAATTTGGACTTTTAAGTTTTTGAAAATATATGGAGGATAAAATAATGGCTGGACGTTTCAAATCAAATTTGTATATGAACAATATGGCTAAAGTACATATATATATATTTGCTAATTGTGGATTTTTGACTGGACAAGAGCGGGCCCAAGAATTGTACTACTATTTTTATATTATTTCTTGAAACTGTAGTGTATAATTTAATGCTATTTTGCAGTTTATTATCAATGTTGGACATATATTAAGTTAAGTTTTGGTACATGTTTATTGGGGGGCATGCGAGAATTGTTTTGTCCCGTTGCAACGGACGGGCATAATTGCTAGTAAAATATAAATATGTTATGGAGCCATCGAGAACTCTGGGGCATGTGGTAAATAAGGTTACTCGCACTACTCCAAAAAAAGCTTTTTCACAACATTGAGATATCTAGAAGTCCAAACATCCCGATTTTAATTTAAGAATCGTACATTTTAAGAAGTTAGATGAAGACAAAGTCAATATCAAAATTGTATAGCTCAACAAGCTATACAACTTTGTGTTCACTAATATTTTCATTTGGAATCATTTAGGAGCCCAAACATTTGTTACATGTCCTCAGACCCATTTAAACTAACAAATATTTGAATTTTAAAAAGATCTCGTACAGAAATAAGCTCTATATCAAAGTTGTAGATCATGATGAGATCTACAACTCTTTTCATGAAATAGATTTTTATTTCATATTGTTTGTGTCACTGAGTAGATTCTCTTAAGAAGTCATACTTAGTGCATGTGAGATGGTAATAATGATGCCACATGAAAAATCATGTGATGCGCCATATTAATGAGGGGCAAATTAGTCTATTACTCGTCCCCTTAATCTATATCAAATTTTCAATGATCCCTTGTATTCAAGGATGGAGTGAGTATTGCATTAATCACCCTTTAAATACTATTTTTACCAAAAGTAAACTTTTCTAGAAAAATAAATCATCAAACTACATTAAATAAAAATTCACTCTTGTTGTCTGC
The DNA here is from genome assembly GCA_033239725.1 of Echinochloa phyllopogon. Classification (NCBI taxonomy): domain Eukaryota; kingdom Viridiplantae; phylum Streptophyta; class Magnoliopsida; order Poales; family Poaceae; genus Echinochloa; species Echinochloa phyllopogon. The sequence continues at coordinate 9,404,866 of BTCW01000008.1, read as the reverse complement.
ATGTCGCAAAACTAAAATTTTCCGCTCATTTTATTCTAGAAAATCACACACTTTATTTCACTCATAGTTTAGAAGAGTAGTCCTTTGGTGCATATTGATAATAAATGTGTAGTTTTGGATATTGTATAAAAATAGAAATATAGTTTTTGTGACATGTATCCATATTATTGTTGTTTTATAACATTTACTTTAACTGCCATACTATTGGAACTACGTACTATTCAATCACTAAAAAATAGGCACCACTATTTATGTTTTGGTCAGGCTTTGATACTGGTCTTCTTCTAGACTGGCATAAGGTAATAAGAACAGTTTGGTCGTTACATATATAGGCTGAGCCCACCCCGCAAGGCTGACTTGGTGTGTAGTGGATTGATGGAGGATAGAGAGCTCACCATATTTGCCAACAAACATGACTCAGAATTGGGGTTCTCAACTTTTTAGGGACCGTGCATTCCTTATAAAAACTTTTAGGAGCCATATACAAAATCACAATTGTGAAGCTAAGCATGTACATATAAAGCCTCAAGATGCTCTAAGGACGACAAAGGAGGCAAGGACCAATATCTGGATTACATAAGTACAAACGGAGATAGACATGGAGAAGTAAAATAAAGAAATTAATATATATGGAAAGAGTGATTTTCACTATGTAAAATGTGGCCTTTGGTGAAGGAAATCATCGCATAGATTTGACAGACTTAGAACCATCACTGATATGTCACAATGACCCGTCAAAAGTGACGGGCTTTAGCCCAAGCCCGTCGTCTGTCACCACAAAGGTGACGTGCAGCATTCTTAGCCCGTCACTAATGACTATTCCGGAGTCTAAGAAATAAAAAATATTTTTTTATCACACACTTGCCATCCGGAATACACATATCATGCAACTAGGTAAATTGTTTTCCTTATGATCTATCATGTATAAACTTAAAAATGAAGATTTCTTTGTTTACATGAAATCAAATAAAAAAAACTTTTCAACTACGAAGTTATGGATCTCGTCAAGAACTACGATTTTCATGTAAAGTTTGTCACCATTTAAATTAAAGAAAATATTGAAATTCTCCACAAAAATCACATAGGTGACGAACTCTGATGCTGCCTGTCACCTTTGACGCCCTTTAACAAGACCCAGCACCTATATCGACTTATAAGTGACGGACTTTAACCGATCTTATAGGCCAGTAATGTGCTTTAACAAGGTCCGTCACTTATATTAAATTGATGGGCCACAAATGTAGCCCGTCACCTGTAATATAAGTGACGGGCTTCATTCATTCGCGTCACTTTTGATCACTCAAAGGTGACGGGCCATGTTTGGGTGCCTGCCCGAGGCACATATAGGTGACGCGCATTATCTTTGTGCGTCACTCGTCTTACGGGTGATGCGCAAAAACTTGCCTTTAATTTGTGCGCGTCACTATAGGTCATTTATTTCGTAGTATTTGGACAGTTGAAGTACTGTATCTCAATATAATTATGTTTGCAGAAATTGCCAAACCGTCTCAATGATGTGGCTGTATATAAAATAGGAGCAAGTTCAAAGATCAAACCGCCTTTCCGAAGCCGCAGCAGAGAAGTGGAACACTAGCTACTCAGCTAAGCTTATTGTAGAATTGGTAACAACGGCCCGAACATTGAATGCTAGGCAGTAAGGTAAGTATTGCCAAGATTGTCTAAGTTCATTTATGTATTTGTTCTCTTTTGTTTCCCCATTCATTCTCCAGCCACCAGCCACCTTATATATTTGTTTTAATGCAATCAATGCGTTCAATCTTTCGTTAACAAGCATATACGCTAGCTAGTTAATTCCCGAAACACATGTAGCACACAAAATGGTACATGTAAGGGATAGAAGGATGTATTAACGCAAATTTAAGCCAACACATGAAAGCACTCGAACGTGTAGCGCGTGGAGGGGCTCCTTATTGCTCCTCTACACAGGCCGATCAGAGCGGTATGATGGCTGGTCAGAAAAGTTTCACTGGCGAGCCCGGCGAAGAAACTAACAAATACTCGCCCGGTAGAGACCCGTCAGGCCATGCGCACCTTGGGTTGTTCTAAGATCGGTAGGCCACCTAGAACATTCTCAGACATCATAGAGACTAAGGAAAAACAACAAGTTGGGATTGGAAAAGCTAGGGAAAATAGGAAAAGGTAAAAAGGAAAAAATAGTAGATTGATTTACTTTTTATCGATTGAATACCTCTCAATCGGTCATGGCCCTTTATATTTATAGGAAGAGTAGATCCTGCCCCATTAGGAGTTGAAACACTTACAAATCTCGTATCAAAATACAACTCATAACTGGACTACAAAGGTTAAACTGGTCTGACCGTCTTGGCAAACATGTCTGACCAGTTTTCCTATGTGCACATTTTCCCGAGGTTAGAACTCTCCCATCCAAACTTCAAATTGGACTTTCTACATATGCAGTTTTATCTACTTGATGAGAACTATACAATGTTGAAGTCCAATTTACATTTTGAGAACTTTACCCAACCCAGTCTGCCCATATCCTGCCAATTTTTGTCACGAACAGAATAACTTGGACTTTTACGGTGGAGCTTATTCTTCACTCTAATACACATTTTCTGTACCCGCTCATTGCCACGACACAAATAGGGTAGAGAAAAAACAATTAAGAAGTAATGTTGCAGGTAGCATTCCAATATATGTATATGTATGTATGTATGTATGTACCATATTTTAGAATGCATACAATCCACAATATTTTAATTTTCACTATCCATGTAATGATGTAAATGTCATCATTTGATTTGTCATGAAATATATTTTATAGCATTGTACTTCCATATTCTTATTCACTTTTTATGTAAAACGTGGTAAAAAGCATGTATTAAAAACATATTAATGTCTAAATGTCATACAGTAGCAAGCGAGAATCGATAATTATGCCAGATATAAACTATCCTTCGATATTTAAATTAAATTTTGTTCACTGAAGTTTATAAAATTCGGTTATGGGCATTGAAATAATAAATATTTTCCAAATAAGTAAACAACAATGTGAAGGATCAAAAGTCTTATATCATATATTTCAAACCTTTTTTATTAGCAGCCTTTCGGTAGTTATGCTTTTTCTTTCACCTAGGGCTATGTGGTGGGGGATATTATATAGACCTTGATGTTGACACTTCATGTAAAGAAACGTTTTGAACTAAAGGTTTCACTAAAATGTCAGTTCACATCCAAATTAAGAGTTTCATTGCGATCAACTATAATTAATAGAATATAACGGAAAATTAAAAATCCATAATGAATATAATTATATATGGCAGATGGTTCTATAAACCAGATTAATAACTCAATTGACATGACCATATGATACAAACCCATTTTTTATGGTTAACTATTCAATATACTAGATAAATGCTTCAGTCAGTTTTGTTTCTTTGAGATATCTGTTGGCTATTTATCTTTCCATTGATATGACTGGTAGGTATTTAGCTTGAAGGAATGAGTTCACAACAGGATCAAACAGATCAGGAGAAATTACTGGTAAATGACCTCTTCCTCTCCTATGCACATAGTAACAACGAATTCTATTTTGCAGTGAATTACTAATACTTTATAAATTGTTATAATTTTGTGATATTTTTTGCCAATTAGTTAAGAGCGACTAAAGGTAATACCTAACATAGTTAACATAGTTAAATTTTGTTGACCATAGCTAATTTTTCAGATAAAGGAAAATTATACCCCCAGTTAGTAGTTACAAAAATATTTTCTCATGCGAGTTGTCTACTTGAGAGCTCTAAATCTCTCGAATCCAGACTTTCTAGAAAAGTATTAAAAAGAAAGAATCATCTATCATCATATTTAGAGAAATTTTAGGGTAGTCGTAAACATCCATCAGTAGGAATCCAATGGTGCAAAAATAGTAAATACACACACACCGATTTTATGGTCTAGAATAACTCGACTCTTCTAAACCTCATCCTAACCCCAAATCGGACATACAGATAGTAATTTGGAATCGTCTTGATGAGCTCTTTGCATCTACGGTCTCGGTTCGTCTATTCAAGTTATGGCTCGAAAGTCAAATTTGCGCACTACGGTCCACGCCTGATCAACCATCAACTATACTTAGATTTATTTTATTTGGGATATTACAGACCTCTAAAGCTCCCATTCTTGGGCAACAATCCAGCGAATATCTGCTTGGCCGTGGTTAATTTAGACAAGATAGTTTGTCGTGATAGCTAGTAACATCTTCGAGATCAAATCGAGGAACTATCTTTGCATGCTTCTTTAAAATCATGACTCATCTTCACTTCTTTTTTTAGTCTTTAATAAAACCTTGTTGATCGTGACTCATCTTGTTGTATATACAAGAACATTAGTCAAGTGGCCCGCATTCGATTCGATTGACATCCATCTTGACTTTGTTAATCATGTTGCTGAGGTCATCTTCTCATGTTTCTGGCATTCTAGCCCCTTTATGTATGGTGCTATGGAGTGGGTTGCGCAGCTCTCCGGTTATAGTGACAACATAAGCATCCACATAATAATTGAACAGTAATTGTTTATGCACAAACCGAATGCTTCAAACCATTTCACAAACAGATTTTAATAGATGACCATTGCATTTCTCAATAATACATCTTGTCTGCCTGTCTGTAGGATGAAATAACAAAGGAAGCAGAGGACATGGTTGAACATAACCTCTCTTCTTTCTACAGCAGGGGAGTCCCTCTGGTGGACGTCTGGATGGCCCTGTCTTTCTTTGCTAAGATGAAATACCACGAAGTCAGTTTTACATCGCCGTGGACCATCATATATCTGGCGTGCCTCGTCGTGTCGTTTTTCACTGACATGGAAATGAACATGATGTTTGTGACCCGGCAGTTCAGGGGGCGATGGATGGTAGCCTACCTGTCAACCATCCTGCGAATCTCCGCTGCTACCGCCCTAATGCTGTTCTTTAAAACCTCAAAAACCGTGACCGTGCTTGTTCCCTTCGGCTTGGTCCTCGTACTCATCATCTACTTGTTTCGTCAGATGCTGGGACCCGGAAAAAAAGTACCTGGATTGAGGTGGCTAGATTTCAAGGAATTACTGAATCAAGGATTTGAGGTGTCTGCCCTCGTCGTGGCACCGTCGGTTGCAGGGCTCTCTGGTAAAGTCCTTGGCTACGTGAAAGGATCCTCAAATCTGACCACGGCAGTGGCACCTGAATGCTTCTTGTTCTACGGCGCTGTTTCTGGCCTGCTCGTGGTACTTTTCTGCACGGTGCCACCCTCATTGAGCTCCAGGGCAGCCATAATGCGTATGGCCAAGGTATACCTACCCAGCATCTCCTACATGGCACTGTCGTTCCTAGTCGTGGCCACCGTCGTGGCTGCCGAGAAGATCCTCCAGGAGTATGTATACTTGGTGTGCTGTCCCATTGTCATCTTTGCGCTGTTGCTCTACTTGTGTGATGCAGAAGGTTCATCTGCTGGACTGCCAATAAAAGAACCTCCAGCACGACGCAGGAGCCTAAATGATGAGATGCGAGATGAGGCCAAGTTATCCAAATATCTTTTTACGGCTGGTATCTCACCTATTCTCCTAGCAATCATGGCCATCCATTCAAGTTACGGTGGCATCGGTACGGCGGTGCCAGTGGGCTTGTCGTGGAAAGCTTTTGTGTGCTCAGCGGTGTGTTGCATCCTCAGCCATACAGTTCGCATTGTGATTTTGGCTCAGATGACAGAGGTGAGCAGGTATGAAATCTCCAGCAAGTTCTGGACTGCCTGGACTTCTGCAACCATCATAACTACTGCCGTTTGTGCTGTGGTTGTCATATGGCTGCACCCGGATGAGGTCAAAAGCATATTTTGATAAGCAATCTGCAGCTCTGTAGGCTGAGTAATAATTGCTCTTGTTTGCTAAATGCTGATCATGTCATGGATCCTCGAACAACATTTATTGTCATTTATAATATTGTTGTACTAGTTGCCAATCCATGCATTATTGCACGGGCTAGTTTTTATTCTAATATGTATTTGTTATGAAAACAACCTTTCTATAGTGACATGTTTTGGTGCTTGAAAGGTATAAAATATTAATTCAAATCCAACGGTTAAAAATAATAGAAATTTTGAAGTGTTTGAAATTAATGAGAGCCGTCCATCCGGTAAAACCCAACGGTGGAAGTACCAGGAAGTACTAGGAAGTACTTATGGGGAAGTACCGTAGGACCAAGTACCAAAATAGTGGGATCAACAACTCTATATACACAAGGTACCTCCCGGTACCTTCCGGTACTTCCAGTACCGTAACTTCAAGATATGGGCAAGTACCTATAACATGGTGGACAAATTAAAGTATCAGTTAGACAAATGATTATATAAGGGTACTTTAATCACTTGCATTAATCCTATGACAGATAGGATTCATACAAGTTTCAGCTTGACCATGCATGCTTTTGCTGCTGCCATAGCCGGCTTGCTGCACGAGGGACGAGACGCATGCTGCCCCAGACCGGCCGGGACCGCACTTTAATTTGCGTGTGTTGTGCTACGTTTGGTGGTAGTGGCAGGAGCGAGAAGCAGTGTGGGTCGTCGACGTTGGCGCTGGTATTGGAGGCGCAACAAGCCGCTCACTGCGGTCCGTCATCGACATCAGTATTCATGCTGGCGCTATCAAACAAGTCAAAACGGTCTACAATTTGAAAATCGGTAAAGGCTTCCAGACACATTAGTACCGGGTGGAGCCTCCACCCGGTACTAAAAGATCTCCACTGTCCCCTCTTTTCTCTCTTTCACCGCACGCGACTACCACTTAACCGCACACCAGCCCTCCCCTTCCTCTATATTTCCTCTTCCCCTCCTATCCTATCCCCTCTTCCCTCTCCCTCTCTCACACGCTGTTGCGGGATGCGAGGCGCGCGGCCTCCCGGCGGCGGCTGGCGGGCGCAGCCTCCCCGGCGCGGGGGCACAGCCCGACCCCTCCCCGACATGGGGGCCCGGCTGGCGGGTGGCCGGGCATGGCCTCCCTGGCGCGGAGGGCCCAGCTGGCGGGCGCGGCCTCCCTGGTGGCTCGGTGATGCGCGGCTCACCGGCAGGGTGGTGGTGAAGGTAGGCACATGCGGTGGTGGTGATTCTTGCCGTGCATTCTTGTGATATTGCGGATTTTCTTTTCGTTGTGAGTAGGTGCTTTTTCTTGTATTTGTGAGATTGTACGATTTTCTTGTGATTGTTATATTGTGTGATTGTGAGATTCATGTGATTGTGATATTGTATGATTGAGAAAAGAAAGAACGGAACGGAAAAGAAAAATGAGAAAAAATGAAAAAAATGGCGTGGCCGGATAGGTAAATTAGTAGTGGTTGGTGAGACCAACCGATGCTAATGCCCTTTTAGTACCAGTTATTTGACCGTAGAGAAGTGGATTCGTCCTGGCCGTTAGTACCGGCCGCTTTTCGTCCGGTACTAACGCGCAACATTAGTACCGGTCGATAGTTACAGTACCAATGCAGCACATTTAGTGCCGGTTGTGTCGGGGTTATGGTCCGGCAGTCTACCATGGGGTAGGCCAAGGTGGTTGATTTGTATGGAGGGGATCGCCGAGCCTAGAACTAGATGGTGAACACAAAGGATACAGGGGAGTTTACCAGGTTCTGGCCACCGATTAGTGTAATACCCTAAGTCATGTGTTCGAGGTTGTATTCTCAGCGTGATGGGTATCGAATATGGCATGATTGTTTTGAAGGGGTCCCTACCCGCCTTATGTAGTCCGGGGGGTAGGGTTACATATCATATGCGACCTAATCCTAGTCGGTCATATGGAAATATCCGTAACTTTAAATACAAGTTACTCTAACTTTCTATATCTCAAAGAGTTTCCATACACGCCGATCTCCTATCTTCTTCCGCACGTTCTTCCAAGAACCTGTCGTATGGGCCGTGGTACCCCCGAACATGGGTGGCAAGGATCATCCGAGAGATACCCACAGGTTGCAACCATGAACCTCTCATCAAATATCTCTCCCACACTCAAGTCCCACCACAAAACTCCCTCTCTCTCAAACAGTGGCGGAGTCGGAGTTTGATAGGAGGGGGACTGGTTTCCTCTTTTTTCTCCTCTTTTTCCTCTCTTTCTTCTTCTTCCTCCTCCTTTGCTTCTTCCTTCCCTTCATCTATGGCTAGCAATTTTAAGGGGGGCTTAATGGAGTCCATGGACAAGGGAACCAGCACCGTCACCGCCACCACCACTGCCACCACCACCAGCGCCACCATGCTGAGAGAGAGGGGGGAGGAACTCACCGCCGGCCACCATTCTAGATCTGCCAAGTCCACCCCGCGAGAGCCGCCCCTTTGCCAGATCTATCGAGGCCTTCGCCAGATCCACCGAGTCCACCTCACCAGAGAGGAGGGAGGGGCACCATCGGCGGAGAGGAGGGAGGGGCGCCGTTGGTAGCGGAGAGGAGGGAATCCCCCGTCCCTTCGCCGGTTCCAACGTCCGCCATCACTGTCGTGTCTGCCGTCATGCACCCCATTGCTGCTCCCCACCGCCAGTGAGGGGCAAGCGGAGGGGCAAGGGGAGGGGCAGCAAAGGGCTGACAATGGTGGGAAAGGAGGGAGGAGGCCGGCAGCTGTGGGAGAGGAGGGAGAAGGTCGGCGGAGAGAGAGAGAGAGATGAGGGGGAGGGGGTGCGGCCGGTGCGGGGTCGCCGTGCGGGAGGGGTGGGGTGGGGCTGGGTGACGTGGGGCCGGGTGAGGTGGTGAGGAAGGGAGGGGTGAGATTGGTCTTTGCTGTGTGTTGTTATTTGAACACACGGTAAAGTCTTTCTTTGTCATGTGTCCTAACTAGGCACGCGAGAAACTATGGCTGTGTGTTGTTAAAATTAAGATTCTATAATTGCACTTATTACATTAAAATTATCAAACAATTTCAAATGAAACAATTAATTTGTCTATTGCCTATATAATTAGTTTCGAAATCATATCCAAATTTGACTGTTAAATTCACTCCAAGTCTAACCGCATCCTTCTCAACTTTATGAAACTTGTTCAGAGATACTTTTGTTAGTAAGCAGCATATGTGACAACATGTGCGAAATCTTCTCAACTTTTTACCACAGCTTCCACATATGATATTATGACATATTCACAAATCTCATGATTTTCGGATTTTATTTGCTTTTTTAGAATTTAAAAATCATTAGGACACACGTTAATGGCCGTGTTTCCTATTCAAAATGTTCGAAATTTCTTTTCATTTCATGGGTAAGGCCTCAAATTGAGCTAAGTGACATGAATATTATTTTTCTACTCATTTTATTCTATTATATGAATCACTTGCAGTTCAAATTTGAGTTGATTCAAAAAATTGCTCGAAATGCAATTAATTAGTTAAATATAGAAAATAAACACAAAAATATACTAAATTTTAACATGAAGTACCACATGTTGTATGCAGAGAGTAGAAAACTTTTGAGGTGAGAAGAGAAAAAAAATTATTACTTTGCCGCATGCCATAAAAAGCACACGGCAAAGTATGGCTTTGCGGTGTGGTAAAAAGAAGCGCACGGCAAAGTATGGCTTTGCAGTGTGGCGAAAAGAAGCACAGGCAAAGTCACGACTTTACCGTGTACCAAGAAAAAATACACGACAAAGTCATGAATTTGCCATGTGCGAAAAAAGCACACGGCAAAGTATGGCTTTGCGGTGTGGTAAAAAGAAGCACACGGCAAAGTATGACTTTGCCGTGTGCCGGAAAAATACACACGACAAATAATAAATTTGCCATGTGTTTTTTGTTACCGTGTGCCCAATAGAAAGCACACGGTAAATAGGCTCTTAACCGTTTGCCCGATAAAAAGCACACGGCAAACTACCGGCCGGGTACACAACAAACTATGAGTTTCCAGTAGTGCTGATACAAGTCAAAACGACTTATAATTTGGAAATTATTTATGTAAACCTTCTTCCCATGCATGCTACCCTTGTTCAGATCAACAGTCCAGAAAATTTGGAGACAACGATCGAGTAGATGTGCAATGTAAATAACCAGCAGATCAAACTTTTACTTTGGCTATAGATCACAATTAGATATGAGTGAGAGCCAGCAACCATGCATAAATTCTCTAGTGCGTTTACATATTTGCTAGCAGGCCAGAAATAGGAGCCGTCATTATTTATTAGGATTTGCAACTTTATTTCTGTTGCCGTTGCTTGCAGGCGAAGGTAGCATCGTAATTTCTGCACGACCAATTTAATTATACGCCTACGCCACTATATGCATGCTTCATCCAATTATTGTTGCTAAGGTTGGTGCGACTCTACGCTTCATCCGATTATTGTTGCTAAGGTTGGCTACCAATTTATGGTCGAAACAATTGTAAGTAGAAAAAATTAAGAAAAAGGAATCGAGCATGCATGCTACATTTTTCTAATTACATGTTGCCTTAGTGACAATATCAATTATTCGCTATGAAACCAACTTCCAGGCATGGGCCTCATCTATTGCTAGCTCCACCGACTGCTAAAGTGAACTAGCTTCCAAACTGCTCCATCTTTCTTCTGCAAAAGTATGTCAAACACGTATACATCATGGAACACCTTGGTAAATTAAACTTCACCAATTCTGATCATGCATGCAGAAGGTGCCCAGCCTGTTGCCTGTTGGCGCCTTTTCTGCTTTTGGAACGGAACCAACCCCTAGGATATTTCCTCTGCACCTATAAATTTCGGGGTTAGCTAGAGCATGCTATCCTACAGAGTAAGTTGAGTGTATTTCCTTGACCCTTCAGATTGGGATCAGAGTGCTCGTTTCCACGATAGGTATGGAGAAACCTGGGGTGGTTATTTTCAACAGCGACTACATCACCGATGAAGGCCTTGCGGCACTGCATTGGGCTAGTAGTGTTTTTTCCAAACTACCCAAGAAGTCCCCCGTTCGCATTCTACTCGTAGACGAGAAGAACGGCGAAAAGAAGGCATCTTTTGGTAACATTTTCTTATCGTCTCCCCACCACTTAAAGTGATCTCATACCGTACCTACTTGTTTCTTATTTCAGGCCACACATGCTCGAATTTTATTTGTCCCTTATTTCATCGTGTAATTCTTCAATTTAAAGCTATAATTACTTTGTCTTCATAGTTCCCTCTGTAATTTAGCTACTGGACATGACTAATACTCCCCCCACTCGTAGATATATCATGTGGCTGGCATGGTGTTTAATATATTTATGCTTTGCATATGCTTTTAATTTTGGCATGGATGCGATGATAAAAAGTTATAAATTACGATATTTGAAAATATATTTTACGATACATCCAATGATGGTATGTACAATGGTTATATCAAAAATATTTTTTCTTAAGTTTATGCTAATAAAACTTGAAAATACTGACAACATTCATTCTAGTGTGTCATACATTATTTACCATCAGATGTAATACTTTTTACGCTTCACCACATGCTCGAGGAAAAATGTTTGAAATTTTCATTGAAAGGATTGGACTAGTCAGGGGACAGTGCCATACACTGGTGTTTTGAGGGGCACAACAATATTTGTAATATTTACCTTGTTATCTAAGAGATATTTCAACAGAAAATATCTCTAACAAGATGTTTCTAATTAATAAGCTTGTTCTATCTTTGTTTTTCTCTATCCTTCGCCATAGAGCATGTGTTAAAAAGAACTCATCATAAGATCCATCGTCTTCCACTACTAAAAAAATGTTTCAGAGCCGGTCAAATTGGCATTTTAGGACCGGCTTCCTCTATATTGTATTCTATCTCATTCACCTCTCATTCTACATGCGGGTATAGTTACCAATTGCCAACCATTAACACAGAAAACATTTGCTCATGGCATTATAAAAAATCACAGGTGGGCAACGTGTCCTTTGGTAAGGTAACGCTTATGAAAATGGGTGATTTGCACAGGCGGATAACTGCCCGACTGTGAAATAATTTTCCGAACCTTATTTTTTTGCAGTACTTATTGGTGACCTAGAGGAACTCAAATAAAAATTCTATCAACTACAAAGTTCTTATATCTCATTGGTATCTTTTTGTTAGAGTATACTTTATCCAAGGCTGTTAAAATATTTAAAAATTCTATTTTTAAAATTAGATATGAAATTTGTACTGCATATTTGGCACAAATTTTTATACAACATCAAGCTCTACAATTTTAGTGCAGAGTTTATTTTCATTGAACTTTATATGCAAAAGTAATGATTTTTACTAAAAATTGGACCATACATATTTATCGAGGCGGACTAAAATATACACCCCTGACAATTGTATTGCCTCTGTAAATGCTCTATTTAGAAAGGTGGACCTTCTTTACGGTCCCCTTATATAAATTGGTTTATCAAGGCGAGCAATGGGGCTGGGGCTCACTGGTTGAATCCATTTCTCCAATGGGGAATTTTTACTTTTCCATTTTCTTTATTGATTTATTGTGTCAACTGAATTCTTTTTGCAATAATACTGTCGATTGAGGTATCAGTGAAGTAAAAAATTGCAACTTTTCAACACCAAATTAATTGCGAACTGACGGAACTCAGCTGCTTAGATTCCTGAGTTTTACGAGCGGGTTTTCGCACATCATGTTTTCGCAGTGATTTTTTCCCTATGAACTAGCACTTTTTAATTAGTGTGCTTGATTTACTACAATTTGGCAATAAACTTTATATATATATAAAAGTACTTTAAATGTCATGTAATTAATACATTGTTATTTGATTAACTTGTCAAAGAATAAAAGGTCTGAATCTCCAAATATTTTCATGTCTTAAAAAGAGTAAAAAAAAAAGAATGTTGCCGTCATATTTTCATGTCTTAAGTACAGGTGAAAATGTGGGTATGTATGGACTGGCTGGACTGGTGGATACAAAAGCAACGGAGAAGTTGGGGAGCGGCAAGGATAAGGCTATTGCTACGTTCGACAAATACAAAAATAATTTTCGTGATGAGGTACAAAAGTTCCCATTACAGAATTCGCTGATACATGCATGTATTTGGGAAATAACGGCCTAGTACTGTCGTGTGCGCAGGATGTTGAGGTCAGAATCTGCAAAGGAGACAATATTCAGGACATTCTGGAGGGAGCCATCGAAAAATTCAAGCTCGACACGCTCGTCCTCGGAATGGCAGCACTAGGGTATGAGCGTGTGCTCCTGCATGCATGCGTGTATCTATACATCTAGTCTCTTACACACCCATCTCTTGTTCTCTAATGCAGGTCGACCTGTAAGAATGGGCATCTGCAGCTGAACTCCAAATGCTCTGTCATGCTCGTAAACATGGAAGGTTCCAAGCCCCTGACGACGAAGTTCGAAATTATTCCTCCGCCCAAGGGAGGTACCACGGGGCCGACACCAAGCAATGCTGGTATAAACTGAAGTGATCAAACATATCGCAGCTTTGGTAAATCGCACTCGACTATCAAAGAATAAGTCTGCAGTTCGGTGTGAGCGTGCCGGCAGTGTTGCTTCTGTGTGGTTCGTGGTCTAGATCGAATTCTTGTCGTGTGCTTTTTTCTTCCTTTATTGTGTCCGCAGGCCGGTGTCCGGCTGGCCTCAGTCGAGTGCTGTATATGTCAGTGTGCGGGTGTGCCCAGTGCTGCTTTATCGTGCTCCAGCCTCAGAGTTTTCGGCTGCAGCATTTAATTAATTGCTATGTCATCTTCATCTTTGTTTTCGAAATTATATTGTGCCTGATATATTGGCCATCTCAGCTTGTTTCCTGCTGTATCTCTTGGGTTGCTAATTGGGTTGCTAATTGGACTATATATATTACGCCGGTTTTCACTCATTTGGTTTCTCGAAGAAACCTTTTGTCTTTTTAGTCGAACAACAGAGGGGATTACCACTGATACCGGCAATCCGGTAATGGACGGAGGAGCCTCTAGTACTTAAGGTTGTGCCCTTAGTCTTAGATTACACCATATCGAGATTGAACTAGAAAGACAACGCGGCCTTGCCGCGCTAGGCCAGTGTCGTTCACTGATTCGGTAGCATGTCTGGGATGTCAGAGTTCTGTATTTATGTGTTTTTTGTTAAGTCAGGCTGTGTTAGATAAGTAGAAATCTAGTTTACCCTATGTGTTGAGTGGTTTCTGTGAAATTATGGATGCTAAGCGGATTTCTGCAATAGGTTAGGGATGTTGTAGGTAAAAGTATGTTGTGCAACATATTGATTTCCGCTTAGTAGGAGGGCTTTATTGGGTTTATGCAATAGTTTATGGATTTTTTGGGTAAGAGTATATGGTGCAAGGTATCAATTTTTGCTAACTAGGAGGGCCTTTTTGGAAGATCTACGTGACTCAAATTTGATTTTCGTGCTAATTTATGGGAAGTGTAGGTCTTTTTCGTAGGAACTTCCATTGCTTCCGTCAAATAGAAGGGACTTTTTGAATTTTTGTGTAAAAAGTATGTGGAGCAACATATTGATTGTCGCTAAGAATGAGGGCTTTTTGGAAGACGCGCGTGAGTCAAATGTGATTTGCGTGCTATTTTTTTTACGGAGTGTAGTGTTTTTTTTATAGTGATGTGTGGACTACGGATTGTTTGTTGTAAAGTTTAGGGTTTGGTGATGACTTAAGGTTATGTGTTGGTTTCTGAGAAATCGGAGATCTTTTTCGTGGGAAAATCGGATTCTCGAATGGATTGTTGGGAAGGGTGCACTACGTGAAAAACTCTAATTAGTAACGGGCATAGATGGACATTGATAACGGGTATATGGCCCGTTGCCCTTTTTCCGTTACTAATAATTCATTATTGGTAACGGGCATGTCATGGCAGTCATTGGTAACGGGCCTTATGTTTATGTTAAGACCCGTTACCAATAATGATTATTGGTAACAGGCCTCATTAAGGCCCGTTGCCTATAGCACCACAAAGGTAACGGGCAACAACATGGCCCGTTACTTATATATTTTGCCCATTACCAATTAATCTCACCAGTAACGGGCAAAGAACAATGCCCGTTACCTATATGGAATTGAAAAATAAACAAAAATGAAAATGCACACGTACACCCATACATATACACGTATACCAATACATATACCACAATCTGTCCATCTCAGGTAAATGGATATTACAAGCAAATCAAATAACTAATCTTTATTTGGCATACCCTCTATTGTGCTGCACCACTTCATGAGTTTAATTTCCTGCACTCAACCAAATGTATAAAAATGACACTGTTCTTTTTAGGTAACTCAGTAATGGGAAGCAAAAAAGATAAAGATATAAAAAGGTGTAATCCAAAATAGAAACGTTTACTTGCAATCTTAGTTATATTTGTGACACCAGGAACTAAACAATGCATTGTTGAAATCAACCGAACTATTATACTCCTAGACAAAAGAAAATAGAAAATATTTGAGAATGTGACTAGTTTTAACTAGAAGTCGATGGATAGATACTGACTACTTGGATTTATGAGATTAATTTATCTAGACATGAATCAAACCAGAATCATCCGAACTATTAGACAAAAAACATTCTGATTTTGCTGTTTGCATGTTCACTTATAACAAACATGAGCAGGAGGACTAGTGGTCACTACCCAAAGAACAGCAACAACAATATGCTAAGTTACTAACCTGTAAAAATCATCAGTAGAGAATATAGCTTAACAGTCACATCATACCATAATATTCAAACTACTATATAGAGATAGCCATTTAAAGCACACTTTAAGGTGTATTATGAAGGAAATAAGAACAATAGATATATATATTCAGATAACTTTATAGAAGATATGAATTCTATACACCTGTCCAATATTGGCCTGCTAGCTAATCAGGTGCACGACCAGGTAGCTGAATTAGTTTAGGAAGGTTGCGACACTATGATCTGGAATGCCACACGAAACAGTAACACAGCGCCTTGGAGTACGGCGTCCTTGAGTCTGCTCTTTGTGTGCACCTGTCCAGTATTGTATGAAACAACAAGTTCCCATGGCAAAGAATCTCGCATATGGATGCCTAATCAGCTTCTTATTGACACAGGCTGTTCATGCCTTTCCAGATCTCCCAGCAAATCGCCAAGGCAACAAAAGTATGAAACTTTTTGTTATTCGGTACCCTCTGAGTAATTCAAACCAAGTAATGAGACAAACTCAGCGGTCTATGATTTGCACGTACAACACTTTTAACTCTAGTGTATGCATTCAGAAAAGAAAACTGATATGGGTGTCATCTTGATTATAGAATTATAACAGGCAGGGTTCCCCCTTGCCATTTCCTTTGTATTACAGAAATGATAACCGTACTCCCTTCAATGTTGTTTGGTGTCATAACAAACTTTTGGGTTAATCATTAGGTCTTTGCGGAGGGCTAGCGAAAAATCTGGACGGAGAAAAACATTCATATGAGAGATAATTAGGTCATTCTCAACTACAGATCTGGAGGGAGGAAAACATTACAAATTTCGACAAAGGTCACGGCTAGCAAAAATTGAAGCTTCCAAAAAAAACTACCATAAACATTTATTTTCACTCACTTCTTTGGGGAGGGTTTCATAATTGCTCCTTGTAAAATAAACCGCAACTCTTCAAATCACTCAAAACGAAATCACAATTGTAAGTAAAGCAAATGCAACTCCGAACAAACAATAATAAGGAATTCATGTTTCGATACCTGCTGCCTACCATGCCTACCATGAACTCTAAAGGTGGTGACATTTGGGTTGCTCATTCAAACGGCAACCCCACACCTGTTTTGTGTCTTTCCTGGACACATGCATGGAGAAACCAGCAGCCATCGATATTTATAGTGTCAATTTACTCCATGCTCCCTACTACCTTTTAAGACACAATTTGTTCAGGTGTGCAGTAATGCATTCCTTTAATGAGTTAACAGTGAAATAGCGGCATGCATGTCAGTGAACATGTATGTGCAGGATCATCAAATTGTTTTATAACAAAAGTTCCAATGCCCCATGCGCGAGAGGGAGATGTTTTTTAATTTTTTTTTGATGAAACAGGAGGCGTTTCCCCTACTGATTAATATATTAAACAAAATAAAAGATTACAAAGTGTTATGTACAAGCATGAAAGAAAGAGGAAAGGAATTACAACAAAGATGTTTTTTAATTGGGTAGTAAGAAATGCTTTCCTCGTTTTAATCATTAGGTCTACAGTGGCATCGCAAACATTACATTAGGAATTGATGAGCCTGACGAGGCCATGAATTTGATGTCCTAGTACGTGAGGCATTTCTTGCACGGAGATGAGCTACGAATGAAGTTTCCCATCCACCTTAAATGAGAGAACGAACCGAAGATGTAGCTAAGCTCTAAAATGTCGGACACGATTGAAGCAACATCTGAAAGAGTCTGGGAACCACATCTGCAGCACAAGAGTCTGGGAACCCGTATCAGAGATGACTTTGTTTAGGCCCCTGCATGCGAACACCACTTTCACCCCAACTCAGCATGCACCTGCTTCAAGGACCAGCTAGCACACAAGAATGGCTGAGTTTACCATTTTTCTATTTGACACGCAGGAGTGCTTCCATATCAGGTCATGCAACTTGACAAATATGCATCATTTTGGTGAGCCCATAGTCCAGTTCATAGCTTGTTGTGTAATCCATTCATCTGAAGCAACGGTGTGCACTAGAGGACAAGTGACATGCTGTTAGTTCTTCAGGTAAACAAAAATCTGTTGTTAAGCACGTATAATTCCAAATATGGGTTCAATTAATTAGTGTGCCTGGTTGTGTATGACTTATCACACGTGCAAGAGCAAGGGCCTGAATGGTGTCTAGCTGGTTGATTAAATTACCATGCAACTAAGATTTCAAACTTCTTTCCTTTAAACAGACGTGTGGGGTTCGAACCCAACATTAACAAGTTCTCACTGCTTGACACCGTTGTTCTCTAACAAATGGATATGGTTCAGAAATGATAATGCAGAACATGGCAAAATTTCGGTTCACGGCACATTCAAGGAACAACCAAGAACTTGCAACCAACCTGACCGAATATTTTTGGAAGACAGGAAACAGTATGAATGTGGAACAACCAGTAATGCCATGGTGGAACACACAGGAACGAAGCTGCCATCATTCCCAAATGAGTGTCATGCAATCTCCTAATGCCTCACGACCCCCGAAAAAAAAATTCACAAGCCATCCCAAACGCTTCTGCCACAAGGATCATACGCTCTCATAGTTTCTAAGTTGTTTATTCATGGATGAAATATACAGCGCATTACAAACAAGGTTTTAAATAGCCGGCTATAGCCTCCATCAGCTATCTACCGCTATAGCTGATTGAGAAGGTCACCGCTATTATTTGCGCCTATGTGTAACTTTATTTGCTGTTTTAGCTTTATTTAGCCAGCTATTAGCTCTTCTAAGAGGTCGGCCGCTAAATGCCTTAGCCCGTTATTTATTAAAACCTTGATTACAAAGCACGTAGGTCATGATCAAGTTCCAGATAGACCCGCACCCATGTTAAGTATACCAAGTGAGGAAGAAGCCAAGAAGGTACTTGCTGGTCAGATAAAGTCATTGCATTTTTCTATGCTAAAAAAACTACTGGGCGAATACTTAAACGTACAGTGGAAGGGATATGCTTGACTGTGCATATTTGAAGAACAGGACATCAGTATCAAGATATATAGATGGCGTCACTGCAATAGCTATTGCATACATAGAACAACAGTAAGTGCCATTCCTTGATACGATCCGGAGGACAACTATAGAGTACTTTCCACACAGAGGATTTTTAAAATTGAGTCCAGGGTGCTGTGAATTTGTTAAAGCATCATAAAGAAGCTATGTTACGGAGACAGAAGTAGAATCTAATACTCTAATTCGTAAACTTGTCGTTTGAATATGGTCACGACTGTAAGAATAAAATATGTTAAGAGGAATGGAAATTGGAAACAGGGCAGGAACGCTAGATGCAATAGAAGCCACCAAGGAAACCTGTCAGCAATGGAATGAACAAGTTCTTGAAAATGTTGCCTCCTATCAAACTATATCACTAAACCTACGTTCCTGTGATTTAGACTTATGTTTTCATTTTTTTAGCGGAACAATTGTTCAGATAATTTGGAACCTTGTGCACTTCCACTACACCGAACTGGATTTGCCTTGGCGTCCAAGGGTTTTTTTTCCTTGACAGCCAAAATTAAACCGCCAATGAAAATGTAGATCAGTAAACCGCCAAAAAATGTATATATCTTGGCAGGTGTTGAGAAATGCCGATGAAATAGTTATGGCTATAACTTTTGGCTATAATGTCTGTATGTCACCTCAACCCTCAACAAGTTTACTTTTGGAACAGCCTAGCTTTAACCTCTTACATTCTACCCAAACCTAATCGTTTCCCAAAGCAATGAAAGAGGAGGACTAGAGGAGATGTATGCACTGTATTGGGTGCCATGCTAGATACTAGCTCTTTATGAAGAGATAGAAATTCTCTCCTTTCTTTTCCTCTTCTTTCCTTCACATGGAAAAAAAGGCAAGGCTAGATTCAAAATTCTTTTCTTCGACATGTTGATGGTGTTATGAGCGATGGCGAATAACGATGAAGCAAAACCAAATTAAACACAGCGGAACACAAGATTTAATGTGGAAAACCCCTCTAATGTGAAGGGGAAAAACCACAGGCACCAACCAGCAACTATCTCACTATATCTCAAGAGTCGGGTTAAAACGCCAATGGCGGTTTATAATGCGAAGGGGAAAACCGGGTTATTTATCAACGAACAAGTCTTTATTATATAGGTTGCTCACGCGCCCATGCTTGGTTGCGTTATCGAGGTGGGACTAAACTGTCGCTTCGCATCGGTAGTTGACAAAGCATGCTTCAAAAATTGCCATATATTCTACTTCAGTAGTTGACAAAGCAACAACAGTCTATAATGTAGCCCTCCAACTCACAGCACAACTGCAAACAGTAAACACATATCCAGTAAGTGATCTTTGCCTATCCATATCAGCAGCATAATCTGAATCTACATAACCAATAAGTCAATTATCTGTTCTTCCAAACTTCAAACAATAATCTGACGTGCCTCTGAGGTACCTAAAAATCCACTGAACTGCCCTCCAATGTTTTTTTACCAGGATTAGACATATATGTACTAACCAAACTCATAGCCTATGACAAATCTGAACGAGAGCAAACCATAGCATACATCAAAGACCCAATAGCACTAGAATAAGGAATATTTGTCATGTATTCAATCTCCTGATCTATACTAGGACACTGTGCAGCTAACAACTTGAAATGAGATGCAATGGGGGTACTAACAGTCTTAGCATTTGACATGATGAAACGCTGAAGAACTTTCTTGATATAATTTTGTTGACTAAGAAATTGCAAACCAGATTTTCTGTCTCTACTAATTTCCATACCAAGAATTTTCTTAGCAGCACCAAGATTTTTCATATCAAACTCACTATTCAACAATTTTTTCAACTTAGTCATTTCAATCCGACTCTTGGCAGCAATCAGCATATCATCAACATATAACAGCAAGTATATAGGTAGGGGTGAAAACGGATCGAATACGGACGGATATCGCCGGATACGGATTCAGATAATTTATTTTCTCTCGAATCCGGATCGGATACGGATAGTGTCCACTTGTGACGGATAATATAGGAATTGATATCGACATTCTAAATATCCAACTTTAACTATTCAGATTCGGATCGGTACTGGATACTAACTATCCGAATCGGATTTGGACGGATATAAACCCCTCTAAACGAATACGAATTCGGATACGGTCGGGAAATATCCGTACCATTTTCACCCTTATATATAGGTGACCCATTAACATGCTTGATGTAAACACAACTATCAAATTTTGACATTTTAAAACCGTGCGACAGCATAAATGAATCAAACCTCTTGTTCCACTAACGAGGGAATTGTTTCAAACCATACAATGATCTCTTCAACTTGCAAACAAACTTCTCCTTGCCAGGCAGTCAGGCATTCTGAACCATTCCGCCTGGTCCATGTATATGTCCTCCTCTAGCTCTCCATGTAAAAAACCAGTCTTCACTTCTAACTGCTCAAGCTCAAGATCATGTGAAGCAACAATACTAATATAGTACGGATTGAACTGTGTTTTACAACTGGAGAGAACACATCATTATAGTCAACACCCGGAATTTGACTATAACCTTTTGCAACTAACCTTGTCTTAAACTTTGGAGGCTCACTTGGAGATAAACTCTCCTTTCTTTTGAAGATCCATTTGCAGCGGATGGTCTTCTTCTCCTTAGGCAAAAGCACGATCTCCCACGTACTGTACTTCTCAAGAGACTCCTCATGCATAGCTGAAATCCAGCTCTCACGATCACCATAGCGAACAGCTTCTTTGTATGTTGTTGGCTCATGAACATTTTCCACCTGTTCCGCATAACTCAAGGCATAGTAAGATAAATTACATTCTTCAATGAGACGTTTGGGAGGACCACAACTCCTCTTAGACTTGCGTTGAGAAATAGGTAAATCCTCCTCTTGCTACAAAATAGGAGTAGTTTGCTGAATATCATCATGAGCACCATCATCAGCAACCTCATTTTCCTAGTCATCAAATGGCTCCACCTGCACAACTTCCTCATCATCAACATGCTCCACCTTCATGTGCATACGCTGCACCTCCTCTGCAGAATTATCTGGAACACTATCTAAGGACAAACTATCATTAAACATCATAGATTCATTGAAAACCACACTTCTACTCATGAAAGTCTTTCATGTTTCAGGATTCCACAGTTTATATCCTTTAAATCCAGAACATTAACCAAGGAAAGTACACTTAACACCTCTAGGCTCTAATTTTCCATTCTCAACATAAGCATAAGCAGTCCAACCAAAAACTTTCAACTGTGAATAATCAGCAGGCGTACCAAACCATACCTCAATGGGAGTTTTCTTATTAAGTGGAATAGAAGGCGACCTGATTATCAAGTAACATGCAGTATTTGTCGCTTCAGCCCAAAAACGCTTGCTCATCCGTGCATTAGACAGCATGCAACGAGCCTTCGATATGATGGTTCTGTTCATACATTCGGCCACACCGTTTTGTTGTGGAGTATACAGTATGGTGTGATGTCTCACAATGTCTTCCTTCCTGCAATAATCATCAAAGGCAGTCGAACAAAACTCTCCACCATTATCATTATGAAGCAATTTTACTTTCCTTTCAGTTTGCCTTTCTATCGTAACTTTCCAGTCCTTAAAAGCAGCAAATGTATCATCTTTATGTTTCAGAAAATAAAGCCTTCTAGGGTAGTCATCAATAATAGTAAGCATGTAACGAGAACCACCGAGAGAAGGCTTATGAGAAAGACCCCATAAGTCAGCATGTACATAATCAAGAGTACCTTTGGTGGTATGAGCTGAGGTGTTGAATTTTACCCTTTTATGCTTCCCGAAAATACAATGCTCACAAAACATCATGCTACTCGAAGTGCAACCATATAGCAAGTTTCTCTTCATCAATTCTGTCATACCAAAGTGACTCATACGTCCCAGACGCATTAGTAACAGCAGCAGCAGAAACAGAACCATGTAAAGTAGTACCTCTGAGACCATATAGATTCGAATCATTGAGAGCACCCAAAAAACAGACAAGAGAACCTTTTGATTCCTTTAAAAGTTCATCCAAACCGGTGTATTTGAATCCTTCTCTGGTAAGTGTGCTTAATGAAATTAGATTTCGTTTCATTGTTGGTATGTACCTCACGTTTAGCAACGTATGTGTTACGCCATCATGCGTCTTGAACTGAACTGAGCCGACACCCACAATATCATGTGGGTTATCATCACCCATCCGCACAATATCTCCGTTCAACACAGACTCAAAGGAACTAAACCAATCTCTGTTAATGCAGATATGAAACGAACATGCGGAATCCAGAATCCATTCATCACGACGAGAAACACAGACAGCAAAAGTTACCAGACAATCTCCTGAATCGGAATCACCAGCAGCATCACCCGCAGCAGAGACAACAGAGACCTTATCATCAGAATTGTTCTTCTTCTGCTCCTTATACTGAATTTTCCTGCAATCCTTAATGTTATGATTTTTGAGCTTGCAATAAACACATAACTTCTTACTATTAGGAGCTTTCGACTTTGAGCGGCTTCTTCCATCAAAACTCTTGGCACGATCGTTTCTATTAATGGAGGATCTATGCTGAGGTCTGCCTCTCACATGTAAAGCATCGCCCTCGGAAGACGACGTCCCGTTAGACTGCACCATGCCTCTCATCTTCTCCCTGGACTTGAGCACCCCATAAACTTCCTTTAAGGTGAGTTCATCACGGCTCAAAAGTATGGTGTCATGGAAATTACCATACGAATTTGGCAATGAACATAACAGTAAGAGACCTAAGTCCTCGTCATCATACTTCACCTCCATCGACACTAGGTCGGCAACGATCTTCTTGAAGTCAGCGATGTGGCTCATCACCGAATCTGCCTCCTTCATCTTCGTATGCATCTTACTGGTTAGATCCTTGGTCATACAGATCGATTCCAGTTTCAGCCATAGTACCTCAGCAGTTTTATGATTCAACACCTCCTGCCAAATATTATTATGAAGATGAAGTTGGATTAGGGAGAGCGCCTTCTGATCCTTGCGCTTCTCCTCGGGACTCCACTCGTCTTGCCTCTTGCCAAAATTATCCAGCGCCTCATCACAGTCAGGAGTCTGCGCTAGAATTCCCCGCATCTTGACTTGTCATAGTGAGAACCATGTGTTGTAGTCCAGCAGCGAAAGATCGAACTTCATCGACGTCGTCATGAACCCTAATCTGCAACCGGGGCTAGAATACGTCTGATACAACTTGTTATGAGCGACTATGAATAATGATGAAGTAAAACGAAATTAAACACAGTGCAACACAAAATTTAACGTGGAAACCCCCTCTAATGCGAAGGGGAAAACCATGGGCACCAGCCAGCAACTATCTCACTATATCTCAAGAGTTGGGTTACAACACCAATGTCGGTTTACAAGAGGATGATTATTTATCAACAAACAAGGCTTTATTATATAGGCTGCGCACGTGCCCATGCTTGGTTGTCTTGTCGAGGTGGTACTAAACTGCCGCTTCGCTTCGGTCCAAATCTCCGGCGATGGGCCTCTATTTCGCTCCCGTCCAAGCCCAGTTTATAATGTGGGTATGAATTTGGAACATATCCAACAGATGGAAAGAACTGCGAATGGTACAAAGAGTAAACAAAGGTGCAGGGTTTGGACAAAAAAAATTTACAAACTCTTGATTACTAGTTGTTACTGACTATAAGGATGTTGTTTCTCTAGAAAGAGTACGGTAAAGACAAGAGAAATGAGCATGTAGATCATGGGTAAATTTTGGTTCCTTTTGTATCTGGTTCGCAGCACATAAACAAGAACTTGTACTGAGCCTGAACGAATAGTTTTGGAAGACGGGTAAATAAATCATGTTAAGGAAAAACCAGTACTAAAGCGATGAGGTTACAAAGAAAAGAAGCAAACGTGTTGGGAAAAGGGCTATGTAATTCTCTAATGCCTCCCAACCCCAACATTATTTTTTCCACGAACCGCCAGAAACTCATCTGACATTCTGTCGCATGGCTCAATGTACTGTCTTTCTTGATTGGAAATAGAGAAAAGCATCTCGAGGAGGCCGTTTAATAGACATTGTGCCACACCTTCTATAACATGGTCATTTGGTCTGGTTGTCAGCAAAGCTTGACTAAAAGAGCACATGGCCACTCGTCTGCATGCTGGCTGCAGGTGAACAATATGCTCAGAGTCTCAGAGACCATATTTTGTGATTACGGCCAATATTTTTATGCGGCACGATTGTACTTAATGTTTTTTTATGTTCCCTAATAAAGGCAAATGATAAATTAAATCATGTTCTCAATCTTTAGTTCATGCATACACAGAAAACAAGTGTTACCACCCATTCTAAAAAATTAGCACAAATCTCAAAGCAAACATGGTTTATTGTGCCCCATCCCAATTTCATGTTCAGGTTGCATTGTCAGTGCATATGTGTTTTTGGCACCCAACATTGGTACCAACAAATTTTTTTGGTCATGTATTTTAGAAAGTTCAAATACAAACCCTAAATTACATTACAGAGTATGGAAGCCTAACACGAGGCACGTTTATTTGTCACCACTTAATGGTCATACATGGATTTGTCGCATAGACCGAAATAAAAACCAAACAATCAACACATCAGTCTGATGCAAAGCATATATAGTACATAGCAACTGAGGAATGCCATTGCCACAGTCCCCCTCGACTGCGGTTGGAGAGGGCGAGAAGTGTTCGAGAGCCGCTCAATCAGGGTATTGCTGCCCATGAACAACTCTGCTAGATCAATGATGACGATCGAGGAGGACATTGAGCAGCCACCCAACAATGTCGCTGCTCCATACGGGAGCCAATGCGCCGTTGTAGAATGAATAATAATAATGAGGAATTAATTTATAACTGAAACAAGATTGGCACTTTGCATATTAAACATGGAACCTCTAGATTTTACATAACTCAGTCTTTTTTCTTATGGGTGATGGGTTGTCTTGTTCTTATGTCCCAATATCTTTGTATGGTTGATAAAGGTTGAACTTATTACTTATAAGTCTAATGTGGTAGAACATGTAACAACCCCAAATTTCCCTAGGATTTGTTGAGTGCAAAAATTTGGATTTCAAAATTTTTTGGTGAATTGTTGTGCATGCGAACCAATATTTAAAATTAATTCTTTTGTACTCCCAAATTCTTAAGCAATTTAAATTTGAAATTTAAAAATCAATTTGAAGTGCTAAGGATGAAATAATGTGATTTGGAGTTATTTGGATTTAATTGGATTTTTGGTTGGTTTGAATTCAAATTCTAGATTTGAATTCAAACTCTAACTATCTAAACTAATTGTCAAACCCTTTTGACTGTTCGTGGGCCCAAACTTCCAAACCCAAGTCCGAGAAACCTCCTCCAACTCTTTTCCCGAGCCAACCAGCCAGCTGGCCCAGCCGGCCTTTCGGCCCAGCACCGGCCCAACCCTCGCCGCGTCGCCACCGCGTCGCTTCCTCTCTCACTGACAGGTGGGCCCCGCCTGTCAGCTTTCTCTCCCTCCTGTCTTTCTTCTTCCCCCGCGCGCCGCTCCGCTCTCTCTCTCTCTGCCGCGCCGCCCGTGAGCACCCGAGCCGGTCCCATCAATCCCGTGCGGCCCGATGCGATGCGGACGCGTGTCCGAGGCCGCCCACAACCCCCATCTCGCTGTCCGTGCCACGGAACCCTAGCGCCTTCTCCTATAAAAGCCGCCGCCGGCCCTTCTTCGCTTCCAGCGCCGCCGCAGCCCCATTGGGGTTATTCCCGATCCAATTCGTGGGAGGATAGGAGTGGGAGAGGGGTGGGGAAAGTTGAGGAGCAGCCAGAGCAAGGAGTGGTGGAGCCCGTTGCCTTCCCCGCGTCGCCGCCGCCGAAGCCGCCGCCGCCGTCCGTGGAGGTGCCAAGGAGGAGCCGGACCCGGGACGAACGTGGACACCGGAACTTCGCCAAGCCACGTCGAGCACTACCCCGAGCTGCAGCGAACCACTACTAGCCCCTAGGTGAGCGTCGTCGCTTCTCCCCCTTTCTTCTCTGTCTCTGGCCAAGCGCCGCCGCCGCTGTGCTAGCCCTTTCCTCTGGGACCCGACCTTCGAGTCGTGGCCACGAACGTGTGCAGGATCCCGTCGAGCCGCTGCAGCTAGCCCGCAAAACCGCCGTCGCCTTGTTCCCCGCAGCCGAGGCCGCCGCGACCGAGCTCCGCTCGCCGCGCACAAACGCCGAGGCCGTGTCGCGGCCGTGGGTGACCACGTGCCCGCGCACGCGCACCTAGCCGCGTCCCAGCAGTTGCTGAGGACTGCGCGCGCGAATCGCCCTTAGCCGAGCCGTTCGAGCCGAGCTTCCACCCGCGCGCCACCGGCCGCCGTGTCGCCATGGCCGCGTCGCCGCCGTTCGCGTCGGGAGGCCCAAAGCCCAGCCAAATCGTGGCCTTTTTCTTGTCGTTCGTGTTCGCCAAAGCCAAGCCGAGCCTCTTCGACCATCCTTGAGCCTTGCCGAGCCATTTCCGGCGAGTTCCGCCGCCGACCATCGCCGCCGGCGTGCTCTGGTGCGGGCCGTGCGCGCGTTCGCGTCGCGTCGCGGGAAGCCACACGCACGACCACACCAGCACCACGCACGAGCACCCACAGACGATCCCGAGTCGGCCACACCTGATCCCATACACTCGGCTCACGTGAACCGCACTCACGGTTCACGGTGGACCGAGTCCACCAGAGCCAGATCCAGCAGCGCCCCTTCGTGGGCCTAAAGTTGAACTTTAAGTCTGGTTTGCACCCTTGAACTTTTCCGGCCCAGTCCCTTTCGGCCCAATTCCAGCCCAGCCATCGTTTAATCCTTTTTCTTTTTCTTTTAACCGCGCTGACGTATGGGGCCCACATGTCATACACTACGTGTCACTGACCGCTGGGGCCCACTGACCAGAGCTGACCCGTTGACCCGTTGACCGTTGACCGGTCAACGCTGACGTCAGCAGGGCCCACTGCTGACGTCATCCTAGGCGGACCCCACTGCTGACGTCAGCATGACGTCATGCTGACGTCAGCAGCCTAATTTTATCTGTTTTCCTTTTTCGGAAATTATTTAATATTTTCAGAAAATGATTTAAACTTCAAAAATTAATAATAAATCAACCGTAGCTCAGAAAAATATGAAACCAATTTCTATATTTTTCTAAAATCATGACCTACGCGTTAGTGTAGAGTTTGGTGTTCTTTGGGTCTTCCTTCATCGCTGTTTTGGTGTTTCTTTGCTAGTAGTCGCGTCTTATTTTAATTTTACGCAACCTTAGGAGCTCCGGAGAGTCAGGAGGAGCCGGACCACTACGACAACTGCTTTGACGAGGACGAAGATTTTTGCCCAGGTTCACGCCCGACCATCTTTGAAATACCTATTAGACATGCAACTAGTATGCTAGCGCTTTACTTTACTCGCATGATAAACCTGCACTGCCTGTTATTATCCTGTTACCTTGCTACCTACCACTCACTTTATGAAATATGCTATGCTATGCATGTGTTGGGATGGTTGTGATTGATCCTCTTGGCGTGAGTTGTGGGTGGTATGGGAGGAGTAGTGCAGCTAGGCGGTGTAAGCGAGTAATAACAACTCGATCGTTTGATCGAGGTGCTTGGGGACTGCACTCGGGCAGTCCCTACGGAGTACCTGTTGCGAGTACATGGTTATTTGGATATTTGGTTACTTGAGGAGTTTGGGCGGCTATACCTGTTATGGGTGCCAATTGCGGACCATTGCGGCGGATCGCTTATGACGCTGATACTCGCTTACATCGATAATTAAGGACCGAGTCGGTATCCAGTTTCGGTCGCGGACTACCGTGCTCACCATCTACCTAGTATGGGGAGGGTTCCAGCAAGCCTACTCTAGTGCGGCACCGAGACTGTAGGAGATTCGAGCTTGACATGTGTAGGGGGAATCATTGCGGCGTATTCTCCCTGATTTACCACGGCCCCCGACTGGCCCCGGTGGGAAGGTTTCACATCCCTAGGGCAGATGTTAGATCAGATGTTTCCCGAGCCCAGGGAGACAGGATTGGCGCCGTTACTGTTTAGGGTCTTTGCTGTGGGCTGTGTCTCAGGTTGGTTGCGGACTAGCCTTGCAGCCCGGATGGATTCCTGGAGTGCCACCTCTGCAGAGTGAAAACTATACGTATAGCCGTGTCCACGGTTACGGACAACCCGCTTCCGATAAGCCCCGACAGCTTGGGAATCTGCTTTCTTACCTCGTCCTTGATTTGGGGAATGAGAGATTGGTCCAGCTGAGGCTGTTGAGACAAGGTGGGGAGGGAGCTCACCGAGTCGACTAGTGAGTGAAAGGTGTTGGTGGAAAATGTTTGCGGGAACCTGCTGTGGCAGGACGAGCCTGATGGGAAAATGTGAGGCTGATGGGAGGATCTGGGAAGTGGATGTGCTTGTGAGGAAAGGAGTTGGTGATGAGATGAAATTGGGTTATTGCTGCTGCTTGCATAAGAAAACCCTGGCTCAAACCTTGATTATTTCTATACCCTAGAATAGGCCACTTTAAAGCTTGCTTCATATTATGGTTGGTGACGTGGACCTGTCCCATTTCCTTGGGGATAGACTTTGGGTTCTCGGGTGAAGACCCCGACCACGAGTTCAACCAGGACGGGTGGTACGACTGAAGGGTGCGCGCTATGCTCAAGGATGCCTGTGGAGGAGTGGACCCTGATAATCTAGCTACCGCTGCGCAGTTGTTTCTTATTGTCGATTTAGCCCAGAGGGCTTGTACCAGATGCTATGTTTTATATATGTCATGTAATGGATCTTTTATCGTTGTATGGATGTGATATTCGACTGAGATGAGTTCTGTACGAGATAGCTGCTATTCCTGGGACTATCTCGAGGGTACAGGGAGTCGGATTCTCGTCGTTGGGAATCCGGTTCGTTTCAGAACACAACGATTAATTAGGGTTATCTAGAAAGTTCTAGATGTCCATGAGACAATAACTTTGCTTTGATGTTGGGTTTTGTAGTCCATGAAGAATGAGTGGGGTTGTTGCTACCTACGAGGACATAGGCAATTGGCAGAGTGTTACAAATGGTACCACAGTTGACTCTCACTATTGCGCGTACGAGTCAGTATGCGGGCATATGACACACAATCGCGCGTGCCCAACGTAGAGCACACAACATGGCATATGGCGCTAAGATGAAATGTTTCTAGACATTTGCCTGTGTGGGTGAGTTGGCTGACAAGGGTGTTAGGTTCTTTGAAGGGGATGGTTCGTGACACCAAACCCAGTTTGGATGGCTCAGTAGTGGTCTATAATGCAGTTCAACACATGTTTAGTGTCACCTTGCTAGTTAAGCAAGGGTGGAGCCAAGTTATAAGCACTTGCCTTACAGTCACAGACCCTTGGGTTAATTCTTTTGCACGAAGCAAGAACGAAAGTGTAAGTAGAGTGCTATTTGTACGCATTATGCGTACGAGTCCGTGTGCAGCCCGGTAGAGGCCATCAGTGCAATGCTCACATGTTTAGTACAATATTATTAGTAGAGCAAGGATGGAGTCGACTTATAAGTAGTCTTCTAGCCATAACACCTTCAGGTTAGCCCGACAAAAATGTAAGAATGTAAGCAGAGTGTTATGTGTACGTGTGCACGCCGTTGGAATAGTTGAGACTTCAAATAAAGACCCGTACCAATATCATTAGAAACATATTTTTTTCCTTATTACCTTTAGTGAATCATTTATAACCTACTATCTCTCTCGTCACCACGGTCGCGATGCCTATTACTAATGATAATTCATTTATCTAAATTATCGAAACTCTCCATCTATAAAGTGAATTCTTCCTGTACCAATACATATAATATTGATAATAATGAATAAGGACATCATACAAAATAACACTTCAAGTCAACTAAAAAAATATTCTCGTGCCTTTGCTACGAATTTATTTTTGAGAGAATGCTTTTGTTAGGAAGTGTGCCTGTGTGGGACCAGGATCCCTAGAGTCACTCATTCACGGGATTAAACTACTCTCTAAGGGAAGTTTGGCCCGACTACTCCGAAGCAATTGGTCATGGTGCAAGACGGCGTAGTTGATTAGGAAAATTAGTCGTGTACTATTAGGAGACTCTCCAAAGTACCCTGTTGTAATACTCCTTGTTGTATAGGACTAGGATCATGTAACCGACTTGTAACTCTGCTCCCCGTGCATATAAGGCAGAGCAGGGACCCCTCCAAAACAACTCAACTCATACGCAAGGCAATCAAGCATATATGATGTAGGGTATTACGCAATTTGCAGCCTGAATCTGTCTAAATCGTTGTCTCGTGTGTGCACCATCGTCTAGAATTCGGCGAGACCCATGAAACTACTCTCTGAGATACCCCTAGACAGATATGCCGGAGATAAATATTCGACACTTGGGCATCGACCATGGGGCAACTCGTCGCATGTTCACTACTAGGCGCGATGGGATCAAGATTCAACATCGGTGATACGGAAGAAGGCACGACCTTCGTCTTTGGCGCTTGGACCTTTGTCTCCTTGGGCAATGGCAAGACCTCAAGATTTCTTGCGGACCGTCCAAGCCCGTACATGATGACAGCGAATCCATCAGAGCCGCTCTGTGACCTCGTCGAGAATCAACTTTCGACGACTACTTCGACCTCGACCTCAACGACTACTGCGGCTTCAAGTTCAATTTCGACAGCGACATTTATGACAAGCGGCTATGGTTACTGTGCGCGGTGCATCAGATTCTGTTATTTGGGCCAGATTCTTAGGGATAAAATTCCTAACTAACCACTGGTAATGGGATATGCGAAATAATTCAGATTTGTGCATATATTCTGGAGATTTCTCTGATCTTGAACCCAAAAATATTCGCCTTAAAGATCGGGGGCTACTGGCTTATATTTGGGGATTTTATTTTTCCTAGATTTACGCCGAAAATCAAGTTAAGACCGTCGACTAGTTTTAACAAAACTACTCGAAATTCTGGGGCTACACCAAATGGGTGCACCTAATCGGTGCACAACATTGAACTACTCCAAATAAAGACAGAAGACTGCTTTGAACCTTCGACTACTTAAAAAGTAGTCGGTGGCTGTGGGGCTACATCCATTGGGTGCATCAAAGATGCACTCCAATGAAAACTACACGAACATAAGATTAGAGTGTCTTGGTCTTCGCTCCAACTACTCGAATGTTAAAGTCTTGAAGATGTTAAAGCAAATTTAAGACTTGAAGTGAAGGTATAAGATGCTCGGGGTTTGTGGGATCAGGATCCCTAGGGTCACTCATTTATGGGATTAAACTATTCGCTAAGGGAAGTTTGGCCCAACTACTCCGAAGTAGTCGGGTATGATGCAAGACGGTGTAGTTAATTAGGAGAACTAGTCATGTACTAT
The DNA here is from genome assembly GCA_033239725.1 of Echinochloa phyllopogon. Classification (NCBI taxonomy): domain Eukaryota; kingdom Viridiplantae; phylum Streptophyta; class Magnoliopsida; order Poales; family Poaceae; genus Echinochloa; species Echinochloa phyllopogon. Next base: position 9,372,891 of record BTCW01000008.1, on the reverse strand, counting down.
TAGAAAACTTTCCAAAGTATTCTATTGTAGTACTCCTTGTTGTATATGAAATTATCAATAAAATAGAGAACAATATTATATTTATCCTTTGTCCTTTGTCCACATTGCATTTATTAAAGGCCAGAGAGTAGATTAGCCTCTGCCATTGCAAGGAACATAGCGCGAGGACCAAAGTTGGAACCCTAGCCGGTCCACTCCGCACCCTCCAAAGTGCGACTGACTTGATATATTGTGTTTCATCAGGCTTACTGATATTCTTCTTATATATGTTATTTTAAAGCTATAAATGTAGCCAAGTGTTTAATGCAATATACTAATGAGATGTATCATACTACGGTAATGTGACGCTCTATTATTACTATTGCTTTCTAACACTTTATCATCATTTTCTAGACAAAGAAAAGTCAATTTTGCACATGCCAGTGGAGAACAGAGATAGTGGAAACGGAAATTGATTCCAGTCAATCGTCGGCTTAGCTTCAATACAAGTAGGCTCCTGGGCCACAAGCCGGCTCAATAACAAGCTAAGCCGACGAAATCGAAATACAATGCTTGGCATATCTCATACAAGCTAAGCTACATTTGTTGTTTCAAAATGAAATCGAAATCGTAGGTTGTTCTTGTTCCCCTAGCAAAAAAAGAAAGCAGAATTGAGAAAAACTTATTTTGATCCACATCTAACAATAGCCTCAATAATGCAGGAACGGTCTATTATATATGAATCTGTTCGCACCCAAAATTGGTAGTTGCCTATCAGGACGAGGGCAACCGGTCAGACCGGATCTAGAAAGCGGTCCGACCGGTTTCCCTGTAGCCGATCTGGCAACGGCCGGAACCGGTCTGACCGGTTTCCCTATCCGGTCTGACCGGTTTTATTCCGAGTTGGAGTAGAATTAGGAGTCCTAGTCGTTTCCAAATTGTAAAAGGATTCCTTGCGGGGCAAGACCTCCCCAACCTATAAATATAAAGGGCCATGGCCGATTGAGACCTATCATCCAATCGATCAACTATATTTTCTACTTTTTACCTTCAAACCCTAGCTTTTCCAACCCCTTTGCTTTCCTTGCTTTGCTCTACGGCGATCAAGGAGGTTCTGAGTGGCCTGACCGATCTCAGAGCAACCCTAGGCGCGCCATCTCCGACGGGGTCCCTCCCGAGGTGGTGATTCTAGGTTTTTCCCGAAGCCCTAGCAAATCCGGTCTGATCGGATCTCCAAACCGGTCTGACCGGTTTGGGCCAAGGCTGCGGCGAGTGCGTGTTTTCTGCGTTGCGCGATCCGGCGTTCGTGTGTGTTGACCAGAAAAAGCGTCAACATACTTTTGGCGACTCCGCTGGGGAAATTAGAAGATCTGGTTTTTCAAGACCGTTCAATCTAAGCTCCAGACAAGATGGGATCTCGGTGTGAACTTGATATGGAGAACATCATCACAGCTACGCTGGAAGATCTTACTCAGGAGGAGCAGAAGAAGCTCGAGGCGCTACAAGAGTACATGAAAGTGCAAATTCTAGCTGGCGTCAAGAAGGATCGTCATGGCAAGGTAGCAAGATTGAAGGAATTCGAGCTGCCGGCGATCAAGTTAAACGACAATCAAGTTGAGGTAATACCCAATGTCAGTAAAATCCCAAAAGCCCCATCTACTACAGTTCCTAAAAATAGTGTAGAGGGTGATGAATTACTTGCCTCATATATTGCTCGTTTAGAACGATTAGAGGATCTTGAGAAAGATAGGACTGCTGCTTGCTTTAATAACAACGAAACTAGTAGTAGCGTTCCTAAAATTAATGCTAGTGGGGTAGTTTTTCCTAGCTTGTCACCCATGCCTAATGCTAATACTGAAAAATATATGTATGGTATGCCACCTGAGTTTGCCGTTGGTCAATCCCTGTCGTTCCAACCGACCGGGCCAAACATGGCCAAACCGATCAGACCGGATCAGGGAACCGGTCAGACCGGTTTGACCAGCGCGCTTGAATTAGTGCATGAGCAACCTTTTCCACTTTCTGTTGTACCTGATTCGATGATGTATGCTCACACTAATACCTTAGGTACTGCTAAGCCTCAATATAGTACAACAGTTAACACATCTGCTCAAAGAAACATTATACCTGATGATGTGTTTGAAAGTTATAGGCTAGCTCAAGCTAAGATTGCTCCCTACTTAAATAAGATGAATTTGGAGAGTGTGCAGCCACAACAGCCAAATAATCCTAATTGGGCTGAGTTTAACAAATTTAGAGAAGATTTGGCTAATGTGGTAAAAACTAAACTTGGTGTTGATATTGGTAACACAAATTTATATCAAAAACCATATGATGCTGAGTTTGATAATTTTCCTCTTCCACGTGGTTGGTGTATGCCTGATTTGATTAAATTTAGTGGAGATGGTGACCGAACCACGTGGGAACATATTAGTCAATACATAGCTCAACTAGGTGAAGCGGGTGCTTATAATGCTCTTAAAGTGCATTTGTTTTCTTTATCTTTGACTGACACCGCTTTTGCTTGGTTTTCCTCACTTGCTCCTGGTTCTATTATATCTTGGGATATGTTAGAGCGTAAATTTCATGATCACTTTTATAGTGGGAGCTTGCAATTGAAATTGACAGATTTGACATCGGTTAGGCAAAGTAGAGATGAAACCGTTTCTGCTTACATTAAAAGGTTTAAAGAAACTAAGAACCGTTGTTTTAATTTGTCAATCACTGATATGGACCTTGCTGATATTTGCTTAAAAGGTTTGAGGTTATCTATTAGAGATAGAATAGAGGGTTCTGATTTTCTTTCGGTTGCACAAGTTCAAATTAGAGCTTTAGTTGTTGAAAACCGAATGAATAAGGAAAAAGAAAGAGATACTTCTAGATCACGTCGTTCTAATGTTCATATGATTGATTATGATTCTGATAGTTCAAACGATAGTGATAAAGAAGTTCTTGCTGCTGAATTTGTATGGCCCTCTAAACACAAAACTTACTCTTGTACATCACTTAAGCCGGCTAGTAAAGGTCGGCAAGAAGAAGTTAAGTTTACTTTTGATGTTTCCAAGTGTGACCGTATTTTTGATGAGTTGCTTAAGTCTGGAAATATTAAATTGTCTCATAAATTGCCTCCACTTGATGAATTGAAAAGGCGTGCATATTGCAAGTTTCACAATACTTATTCTCATGCCACTAATGATTGCAATGTGTTTCGTCGACAGGTTCAATCGGCCATAAATGAAGGTCATTTGACATTTCATGAGATGCAAGTGGACAAAACTCATTTCCCTGTTAATACCATGGATTTACAGCAGCCCAAGCTCTTGGTTCGGCTGCATCAAGCCGAAGCAACCAAAGGGAAGAATGTTGTGATTGGTGAAGACAAGCCCGATTTGAGGGGAAAAGAGTTGACTCGAGAAGTTGCATGTGAGACAACTCCAGATGGCAGGGAGACATTCAAGGTTACTATGAGAGCCTCTGGACATGGGGGGCAAGGGTCGTCCGTTACCACCGAGCAGAGACCGTTTGAGCCTGTTCAGACCAAACCGGTCAGACCGGTTGGGGAAAGCGGTCAGACCGGTTTTCCCAAGGGTCATCCGAAGATGATTAAACCAAGCCGTCCGGAGATTGGAAACTGGAAGCTCAATATTGCAAAGAATCAGCGGAGTACTCTTAAGCCAAAGGTCACCTTTGATATGCTATTTGACAAGTACTCCAAACAAAAGGCCGTTATAAGCGATCGAACAGTAAAAAAGAGAATGAGATCACCTCCACGCCAAGAAGAATATTCTCAGCCAAAGAGGAATTTTGCTCCGCGATGGGAGGCATCAAGTTCATATCCACCTTGTCTAATTTATGATAATAATGGAGTGATGTGGGTGCCGTATCAGCAGCCTTTCCAACATGGATAGGGAGGACCGCGAAGGCCAGCATTGGACAGAATCTCAAGGCCTGGACAGGACCGTTTGGCACCTCGCCAATCTGGTCAGGGTCGCTAGACCCAACCGTTCAGACCGGTTTCACAAATTGGTCAGACCGGTTTCCTTTGGAAATCGACAGCATCTCCTATGAAGCAAGTTTACAAGCCGAAACAGAGGGAGGAGGTGCATAAGATGGATATTGACCCAGAGAGGACTATAAATCAAGATGTTATTCAGATTGGGTTGATAAACGTTCCCCTTGGAGACGGTGGCAAAGGACCGATTGTCATAGACAATAAGGTTGAGACACCTATTCAGAAGGGATCTGTTTCTGCTAATGATCATGAGGCCAGTGGAAGTAGCTCTAACTCCAAGTACTTCTTACTAAGATGGTGTCCTCCTGGTTTATCTCATACTCAAAGGAGGAAGCTTCAGCGCTTGAGGTTTCGGGAGATGAAGGAGAAGGAGCTAGAGAAGCAGAGAGACGAGGCATTCAACAAGTACAGGCCTATGATTCCACAAGGGAAACAGTGGAGAGCCAAGACCAGCTCCCAGACAGAACCGGTCAGACCAGTTGGGGAGTCGGTCAGACTGGTTGAACCGGTTAGACCGGTTGCTGAAAGCGGTCAGACCGCTTTGCCCGATGCGCCGCCCGGTTTTTCTTCTCCCACTCCTATGGTTTGTGATGGCAAGTTATCATTAATATCCGCTCCAGAGGACGATGAAGAGCTTGTTGATTATGGTTCTTCTCCTGAGCGCATGGATCTTGAACTTAATGTAATTCATATGTCTATGGATGGTTATGTGTTATCAGAGGAAGACGTCGCTCATCTTGATTTTGGGCCAAAGGAAGCTATTTTCCAGAAGCCTAAAGCTGCTGAAAATCATCTGAAGGCTTTGTACATGAAGGGTCATATCAATGGGAAGCCTATCTCTCGCATGCTAGTGGATGGAGGGGCGATAGTTAATTTGATGCTGTATTCTCTGTTCAAGAAGCTCGGAGGTTCAGATGAGGAATTGATCAAGACCAACATGACCGTCAGCGGCGTTGGAGGAGGTGAACCTATGGGCGCCAAGGGAGTTGCTTCTATGGAACTCACTATTGGAAGCAAGACTTTGGCTACTGCGTTCTTCGGGCTGAGACACAAGGTAACTACAGTTTAATCCTTGGTCATGATTGGATTCATGCAAACCAGTGTGTGCCTTCTAATTTGCATCAACTTTTAATTCAATGGATAGATGATGAAGTAGAGGTCGTTCATGGAGATACGTCGGCTTGTGTTGCAGTGGCCGATAGTTCTACTGTGGATGGTCATGAGAATCTTGAGTGCTTATCTGGTTTAGATTTATCTGATTGTGAGATCATTGGTTGCACCAAGGATGGCTTTGCTACTGCTGTTATGAAGCCGGTCGGAGATCTGGCTATACCATCTCTTATGATTTGATGGATCCGAATCTAGAGTGGTTACAGCAGAGGCGTGAGCACTATCGGGCGCATAAGAACGATATGTGCGAGGCCATTGAAGATTTTGATGAATTAAGCAAATTGGGACAAGGGTTTACGTCGGCTGATCCTCTAGAGGAGGTAGATATTGGTGATGGCACTGTACCTAGGCCGACATTTGTAAACAAGAGTCTTGATCCTTTGTTTAAATCTGAGTTAATAAAGCTATTAAAGGAGTATGTTGATTGTTTTGCATGGAGTTACAATGAAATGCCTGGTTTAAGTCGTGATTTAGTTGAACATCGTTTACCTATTAAACCTGGTTTTAGGCCTTTTAAACAATCTCGCAGAAACTTTAATCCTGATATTTATGACCGAGTGAAAGAGGAAATCAATCGGTTATTAGATGCTAAATTTATTAGGCCTTGTGGATATGCTAATTGGATCTCTAATATTGTGCCTGTTGAAAAGAAAGGAACAAAAAAGCTTCGTGTTTGCATTGATTTTAGAGATCTCAATAGATCTACTCCGAAAGATGAATATCCTATGCCTATAGCCGACTTTCTTGTTAATGCTGCATCTGGACATAGAATTCTTAGCTTTCTTGATGGTAATGTTGGTTATAATCAAATATTTATGGACGAAGAGGATATAGCCAAAACGGCCTTTCTATGTCCGGGTTTTGTTGGTTTATTTGAGTGGGTAGTAATGACTTTTGGTTTGAAGAATGCTGGTGCCACATATCAGAGGGCTATGAATTTGATTTTTCATGACTTACTTGGCATTATAGTTGAGGTTTATATCGATGACATTGTTGTCAAATCGGCAGGAATAGATTCTCATTTGGCTGATTTAAGACTTGCATTTGAAAGAATGCGTCGATATAAATTGAAGATGAATCCACTCAAATGTGCTTTTGGTGTATCGGCTGGAAAGTTCTTAGGATTTATTGTGCATGAAAAAGGCATAGAGATAGATCCTACGAAGATTGAAGCTATTAAGAATGTAAAGGCTCCTACTTGCAAGAAAGATTTGCAAAAGTTTTTTGGCAAAGTAAATTACTTGAGGAGATTCATTTGTAATTTGTCCGGGAAGGTGAACGCCTTTACTCCTTTACTTCGGTTGAAGAATGACATTGATTTTACTTGGGCGGCAAAACAACAAGATGCATTTGATGAGATCAAGCAGTATTTATCTTCGCCGCCCGTCCTTCAAGCGCCCAAGAGTGGGGTCCCATTCAAGTTGTATGTGGCGGCTGAGAAAGATGTCATTGGAGGTGTTTTGACTCAAGAAACCGAAGGGAAGGAATATGTTGTTGCATATGAGAGTAGAAGATTATTGGATGCCGAAACAAGGTATACTTTTATTAAAAAGTTATGTTTATCATTATATCATACTTGTACCAAGTTGAGGCATTATCTTTTACCAAGTACTTGTGTAGTGGCATGTCAAACCGACTTAATCAAATACATGTTGCATAAACCAATTTTAAGTGGTAGAGTCGGCAAGTGGGCTTATGCTTTAGTTGAATATGATTTACATTGTGAGCCATTAACTTCAATGAAAGGACAAATAGTAGCCGACTTTATTGTTGAACATAGAGTAGATAAGCAACTTGATTTAAGTGTCGGTTATGCTACTTTTACTCTATGGAAATTGCACTTTGATGGATCGGTTTGCAAGAGTGGTTGTGGTATTGGAATTGTTATTACTTCTCCATATGGGGCTGTTTTTGAAGCACTTAATCGATTAGATCATGAATGTACTAATAACCAAATCGAGTATGAGGCTCTTCTATTCGGATTGGGAATTTTGCATGACATGGGAGTAAAGCATGTATGTCACACCCCAAAAATTTTCGAATTTTGGGATGTGAATTTTCAACGCAATTAATACAAAATTTTCTCAATTTTCTAAAATTTTCCAAGCTTTGTTTGATTTACAGGGAATTTATGATGAAAACAAAATATTTGAAATAGAAATAAATTTCATTTGTATGTTGCATTCATGTTGGCTGCATTGAGTTTTGCTTGTGTGTAGTTCAAATAGGAATTTAAATTTATTTAAATTCAAATTTGAATCACTTTGTTTGGAGCTCTAGAAAAGTTTTAGGCCCATAGTTCGTTTCTGCTCCCTAAACTCTTCTTCCGGTTCGCTTTTGCCCCTTCTTCTCTTTTTCGAGCCCGGCCCAACAACGTTCGCGGCCCAGCTCGCAGCCCGGCCCGACCGTTCTCTGCGCGCGCGTCCGCGGCCCAGTCACCAGTTCCCGGCCCAGCAGCTCCGCTCGGCCCAGCTCGCGCGCGGCCCAAGCCGCTCGCAGCCGGCTCCCGCCCGCCCCCGCGGCAAGCAGCGCCGCCGCCGCCGAGATTTCCGCCGCCGCGCCGCTGCCCTTCCTTTCACCTCGGCGCCCGAGCTTCCCTGCTCCTTCCCCGAGCCTACTTATGGCCACCGCCCCCGCCGTCTCCCAACACCACCACCACCCTCCTCCTCTGCCACCCACGCAGCGCCGCCGCCGTGCGAGCTCGCCGTCAAGCCAAGCCGCCGGGCGCCGGCCACCATGGCGTCCGCCGCTCCGGTTGTCGTCGAGGCGAGACGAAGGCGCCACGACGTTCGCCACAACAAGCCGAAGCTCTGCCGCTGCTCCTCGTCGCCCTTCGACCGCCGGCGAAGTTCCTCCCCGGGAAACCGCCGCCGTCAGAGCTTGGCCATGGAGACCGGCCAATTTGGTCATCGCCGGAGGGAACGGGCACCGCCACGGGATCCGCATCGCCTCCGTGCACCTCAGCCGCCCGTCCTCCTCGCCGTTCGACTGCCGGAGGATCACGTCCACATTCGCCGCCCGCCGCCGGCCAACTTCTCTGCCATGGGCCCAAATCCGGCCGCCTCGGTCGCCGCCGGAGGGGAACGACGTCTCCACAAGCTTCCCCGAGTCGAGCCGCGTCTTCGCCGCCTGTCGCCGTTGCCGACTCCCCGCCGGAGCGTCTCCACCGCGTGTGCCCCTCGCCGCCGACTCACTGCCTCCGCTGCGACTCCAAATTTCGGCCATCCCCGTCGACTTCCCGCGCCGGTGAGGACCCCCACTAGACCCCCTCTCCCTCCTCTTCTACCGGCGCTACCCCACTGCCACCCTAACCCGCGGAGTCGCCGGCGAGCCCGACAACCCATGAGCGCCGGCGAACTTCCCGGTATGGACAGAGGAAGGGGATGTCACTTTTACGCATAGGCCCTTGCAGAAAAGTGTAACTCTAAGGTGCATTTATGTGTCTTGGCAAACTTTCAAAAAACCCCCTGCAATCTTGTTTAGCCCATAAAAATCCACGTTTTAGCTCCGATTCAACCCATTCTTGTCACGTTAGCTTCATATCAACTTAAACTACGATCTAGTACTGTTATTATTCATGTGACATATTTCTGAATTTTTATTCAATATTAAGTTGATTAAATGTTATTTAAATGTCTCTTCTTAATTAAAACCTAATTAAGAATATACGATTTTTCATATTAATGTTAACATGGTTAATAATTATTCATTAGTTTTCTGAATAAAATACACTTAAGTTTCACTTCGGTTTTTCAGAAATAAATATTAATTGATTAATGCTTATTATTTAACTAGCTTTTCCAAATTAAAAGCAAATTAGAGTTACAATTCGAGTTTTCATAAATAATCATTAATATTGCTTAATATCAACATAAATGTGTTGCTATCATAATATTGATTAGTTCAACACGGTTCATAAAGTTATTCGATTAGTTGCTCTCACATGCTTCTTTTCAAGTTAATGTTTTAATTTGAATAAATTATACTTGAATATTTATAATTAAAATATGACTAAGTTTACTTCGTATTTTCTAAAGATTAAAATATAATTTGTATTCATAATTTATGCATGGTTTTATTTAATTAAAATAAATGAAGCACATAGTCTTCCATTAAATACAAATCTTCTGATAGTCGTATCTTTTCAACCGTTGCTCCGTTTTTAGCAATTCCTGCGCCCACATGACCATCGAACCAAGCCCTATCCTTTAGCGCTCTTTTAAAGCTTTTCCTCTGATTGGTGTATTGTTCTTAGTTGTATTGTTTGCTTGCTTGTTTAGCTATGATTGATGCGAGTAGATGGGTGCCATCAAGAGATTTCAAGGAGAAGAGTTTGACAATCAAGAGCCGAAGACTGAGTGATTGTACTGGATTTGAGGCAAGTTATAGCACGGACAATCCTTGCTACCTACCTCACTTTTAATACACTGTTCATTACATACGCATGTGTCTAATATTGTTTACCATTAAGGTTATTCCTAGCATTTATATCCCTGTGCTTGTATTCCTATGGGTTTTTGCATATGGGTAGTATCTTGCTAGGCGCAACTACTGTCACCTTTACTTAATTGTTAATATTGACTTAATGGTCCACTTCAACTCTAATGATTAAAACTTGCTTTTTAGTAACATGGATCAGGGGGCTAGAGCATGTGCTGTGTGCTTTGCTCTAGTGTCTCCCTCTAAGGACCGGTTCTTAAAGCGGCAACCCAGGAGCCTGTCGCCACCGCCGGAACTATAATGGCTCTGGTCTTGGTCAAGTAGCTTGTACGTCTCTAGCTTGGCAGTAGTTACCGAGGGGCCAACGGCGTTGTGGGAGGTACGGCGCTGGGTGATCTCCGATTCCACCGAGGACGGTAGCCCCGTCGGCTAGGTCACGTTAGACCCAGTCCCGTGTAGGAGTCTCAGCGATTGAGAACTCTGCACGTTGCGCAGTATGGGTGCGATACCCGCGCTCCGGACGCCATCGACCCCCTCACGGTGTGACTCCGTGGGCGTACGTCGATCTCGGTGCCTAAGTTTTCACCACCGTATAGTACTCCAGCGGCTACTAACTTGTTAGGGTGTCTTGTGAAAGCCTCGTAGCGTCCCTATGCAGTCACACCTCGGAAGTGTTGATGTGCGTGGTTGGGTGCAAAGTTCCTTTGAACTTTTACGCGACTGGTGGGTAAAGGGCGAAACCTCTGCAGAGTGTACGATCTATCATGATAGCCTTGCTCAGGGTCACGAGCCGCCTAGATCCGTTTTGATTAAAATATGGTATTTATTCATGCTTAATTAATGGGGTTACAACCGGGTATTCGTTCACACGTAGTAATTTGGACAAAGATAAAACGAACCAACTAAAAGTGCTAATGCAGTTAAGCCGAGTCTAGCCTTTTTGAGCCTTCATAACCCGTGCTATACTTGCTAAGTAATTTCCATTACTTACACTTGCTGTTATTACTATTTTTGGGAAAAATCCCGGATGGGTAACAGATTGGAGTCAGGCTGATTATGCTGTGGAGTTTCCGGAGGACTTGCCATACTTCTGAGCTGGCGTTCTCCCAGTCAGAGTCCCTGTAGGATTGCGGCTACGCTAGAGAGATATATTAGTCTTTCGTTGTCCATGATTTTATTTCTGAAGCACTCTGATGTAAACGCTACGATATGATGAGAATAAAGCATTGTACTCTGATTTTTACCATATTTGTTCGCTATATGTGTCTGTGGACTTCCTGGGCACACATATGGCCACATTCGGGTTTTGTGTAAATCCGGGTGTGACAATGTAGAAGCTTATGGTGATTCTTTACTGGTGGTACAACAAGTTTCTAAGGTATGTCAATGCTTAGATCGATTTTTGAATGCTTATCTTGATAAGTGCTTCGATATTATATCTTGCTTAGATGACTTTGTAATTCGTCAAGTATCACAAGAAAGATATCCAAAGGCGAATGCCCTGGCTCAGCAAGCATCTGGTTATAATGTTCAGAAAAGAAATTTTCAAGAACGAAGACCGATGTTTTTAAAAGCCGAGTGTTCTGTTCTGGAGGAACCGGACGCACCGCTTCCTCAGACCGGTCTGACCGGTTTAACCGGTTTGACCGCTTTAGAAAACCGGTCTGACCGGTTGCCCGAGACTGAGTCTACTTCGGCTATTGTTTCCATTAAAGACGAAGTGGATGATTGGAGAAAGCCTCTGATTGATTATTTGCAGAACCCTAGCAGTTCAGTTGACAGAAAAATCCGATGATGGGATCTTAAGTTTATTTTAGATGGTGAACTATATCGTCGGACCGTTGATGATTTGCTTGTTAAATGTTTGGGTCCTCACCAAGCTAGGGTGGCTATGGCAGAGGTTCATGAAGGAATTTGTGGTACTCATCAGTCGGCTCCCAAGATGAAGTGGCTCCTTAAGCGAGCTTGTTTCTATTGGCCCAATATGATAGCCGATTGTTTTAAATATTACAAAGGATGTGAGGAGTGTCAGAAACATGGGGATATTTAGTTGGTACCTGCGGCATTGATGCATCCAATTGTTAAGCCTTGGCCTTTTCGAGGATGGGGTTTAGATTTTGTTGGCAAGATTCATCCTCCTTCGTCGAAGGGTCATTGTTTTGTGATTGTGGCGACTGATTATTTTACCAAGTGGACGGAAGCAATTCCTTTGAAGAATATGACACATAGAGAGGTTATTGAGTTTGTTAGAGAACATATTATACATAGGTTTGGTATTCCACAAACTTTGACTACGGATCAAGGAACTTCGTTCATATCTAAAGAGGTGCGTGAATTTGTCAATACCTATGGGATTAAACTTCTCAATTCATCTCCATATTATGCTCAAGCCAATGGTCAAGCTGAGTCTAGCAACAAGACCTTGATAAAGCTCATCAAGAAGAAGGTGGAAGATCATCCTAAAAGATGGCATGAGGTATTATCTGAAGCTTTATGAGCTCATCGTATTTCTAGACATGGTGCTACTAAAGTTACTCCGTTTGAGCTTGTGTATGGTCAAGAAGCCGTTTTGCCTGTAGAGGTGAATCTTGGTGCATATAGACTTGCAAAGCAAAATAATCTTGATGTTGATACATATTGTGCTTTGATGATGCATAATATTGACGAAGTGACCGACAAACGTTTGGAGGCTTTAGAAGAGATTGAAAAAGATAAAAGGCGAGTGGAGAGAGCATACAACAAGAAGGTGAAATCCAAATCTTTTCAGGTAGATGATTTAGTTTCGAAAACAATTTTGCCTATCGGATTGAAAAGCAACAAGTTTGGCAAATGGTCTCCAAGTTGGGAGGGTCCTTTCAAGGTTGTGAAGGTTTGTTCAGGAAATTCCTATATGGTAGAGACTTTGCAAGGACAGCAGCTGCCTAGAGCTCTCAATGGGAGATACTTGAAGAGATTTTATCCGAGTGTTTGGCAAAGTGCTTGATAGGATATGGCCGATTTATGTTTGAAATCGCCCTTAGAATAAAAATGGCCGGTGGATTATGTAACATCGACCTTAGCATATTTTCTAGTGCATAAAATTTACTAGAAAACAGGGGGGCATATGTTCGCACCCAAAATTGGTAGTTGCCTATCAGGACGAGGGCAACCGGTCAGACCGGTTCTAGAAAGCGGTCCGACCGGTTTCCCTGTAGCCGATCTGGCAGCGGCCGGAACCGGTCTGACCGGTTTCCCTATCCGGTCTGACCGGTTTTATTCCGAGTTGGAGTAGAATTAGGAGTCCTAGTCGTTTCCAAATTGTAAAAGGATTCCTTGCGGGGCAAGACCTCCCCAACCTATAAATATAAAGGGCCATGGCCGATTGAGACCTATCATCCAATCGATCAACTATATTTTTCTACTTTTTACCTTCAAACACTAGCTTTTCCAACCCCTTTGCTTTCCTTGCTTTGTCTCTACGGCGATCAAGGAGGTTCTGAGTGGCCTGACCGATCTCAGAGCAACCCTAGGCGCGCCATCTCCGACGGGGTCCCTCCCGAGGTGGTGATTCTAGGTTTTTCCCGAAGCCCTAGCAAATCCGGTCTGACCGGATCTCCAAACCGGTCTGACCGGTTTGGGCCAAGGCTGCGGCGAGTGCGTGTTTTCTGCGTTGCGCGATCCGGCGTTCGTGTGTGTTGACCAGAAAAAGCGTCAACAGAATCTCTTGAAATGCCCCAAAACGATTAGTTAGTTTCTCGATGTACAGTGTGGGACAAGAGAAAATGCATAAGAGCACAGGATACATTACAAATCGATCCACTCTGTCAAAGTACATCATTGTATTGGCCATAATAAAAAGATAAGAAGAAATAACTGCCACGACTTCTCTTTGTAAAAAAGAGGCTTATTTACCAAACACGATCTAATGGTCTACCTGAAGCAAATCACCTTAAATATTTTTCCCAAAAAAGATGTTCCCACCACCACCACCGTCACCAAACTTTCCGCAACACCCATAGTTTTACTCCAAGTACGAAAAGTCGGACTCGAGATTAAACCGGTCAGGCTACTGGTTCACTGGTTCATCTGTCCAACCAGTAATTTATTGGTCGAACCAATGGTTTTCGTCCTGTTCATTTGGCTTATCAGCCACTAAGCAGCAATGTTTTTCTCTGAGCAGAAATCAACACCAGCCACTAGCCAGTCACCAGTATTTTTCTCTTAGCACAAATCAGCACCAGCCACCAGCTAAACGAACATACCGATTTTTATTAATATAATATTTATTTCACATGATTTATATAAATAATATTCAAGTTTTATTATCAAAAGATATCACATATAATATAATAGATGATATAACATAATTATATCATAATACTCTAATGTTTAAAGTTGAAAACCAATATCCAAACATCAAATTGATCAATGGTTCAGAAAAAAACCGATTCACTGGTTAATGGTTCGACACGAAACCGGCCGGTTCAATCAGGTTCGCACCGGTTCACACGGATCCAATTACATGACCGGTCTTTTAATTGAACTGGATCGGTCCAGCCACCGGCTCACGGTTTTTTGGTTCAACTAGTGAACTGGTCCGGTTTTTTGCACTAGGGTTTCACGTCACAACGGACTCAACAAGTTCAGATATCAGCCCAGGTCCAAGGATTCTATCCCGCTGCATGATGCTCGCCACAGATAGTGGCGCCTATTAAAGAGACCGGGCTACGGACTACCGGCAAATCGTCGTGGTGCAACGCTTGTGGCCGAAGGCTAGCAGCCTAGCACCCACAAATCGGAGCTGTACAGTAGAAGAGGAATGCTGTTGTCGAGTGCCTTATGTATAGACAGCTGCGCGACAGCGTAATGGACAGAGAAGAGCAAGGTCTTGTTTAGATCCCAAACTTTAGAGGCAAATTTGGAAGTATAGTGTTACCTCGTAATCATTGCGACACAACATTTCGTTTGTATGTGTGAAAAATTATCCAAAAATTGATTAATTAGGCTTAAAATATTCGTCTCGCGGAGTACAACAAAACTATGCAGGCCTTGTTTAGTTCCAAAAAGTAACTCAAAATTCACTATGAAAAACAAGATTCTCCATCACATCAAAATGTCATAACATGCATGGAGTACTAAATGTAATCATTTAGTACTCCATGCATGTTATGACATTTTGATGTGATGATGGATTTTCTTTTTGCATAATAATTTGAGAGTTGCTTTTGGAATCTAAACAAGGCCTAAAAAAATGCAGGTGGCGGCGCCTGTTGCCGGCTTGCCGGAGCTGGCGAGCAAAACTGGGGATATGGAGTGTTGTTGATTTCTTCCAGAAGACCAATATTCATTTTTTTAATTGAAAGAATTATTTGTAGTTTTTTATAAAGTCAGTATAGATGCAGACGCTCACACGCACGCACACTCACTCCTATGAATACACGTAAGCTAACCCTATCCCTGTGGACACCTCGAAAAGACTGGACCGGCAAATCTAATCTTGAAATTCATAGAAGTTACCACATACGCCTCGCCGTCGACGTAAACGTCGTCTGTCACTAAAAAGTAGCGCTGGTTAATCCTGAAATAAATGCAGAAAAAATTTATTCATTTATTTTGATATAATTTATGCTATTATTATTTGTTTTCTATACTTTGGTTTCGTTTGTCGTATAAAGTTCGCCTAGCTAATTTTTTTTTATCCGCCACTGCATTGACTCGATGGCGATGCTCATTGAAATACTGAATGATCTCCCTTAAGCAAATCACCTCAAATATTTTCTCAATGAGCAACATTGAGTTTGTTCAATTTAATGTCCTCTCTTAAATTTAGAATTAACAACCAGGCACCAAATCATAAACTCAAAATTTTCGATTCACCACCGCCATCACCATCACACCAAACTTTCCGCAACACCCACAATTTCACATCACACCGGACTCTGACACGTTCTAGTGGAGTTGTTCATGTAAATACCATATATATAGCACCAAAAAAAGAAACAATACAAAAATCAAATCCCTTTGCACGCATCACCGTCTTCGTCAATCACTCAATCAATAAACCGAAACGGAAACGCCGGCGTCAAAATCAAAACAAAACTGCCGGGCACGTCTGCCGCCGCCCGGCCGCCCGCCCGCCTCCAAAGCCCAAACAGCCAAGATTTGCCAAGTCATTGCCCCCAATTCCTTTCCTTTCCCCTCTCCCCTTCCTCGGCGACCATCGGGTGCCTTGCCATGGCCGTCTCCTCCCTCTGACCCCGCCGCCCGCCGCCTCGATCCATGAGACTTCAAGATCTCGCCGCGGCCCGAGGATGTCCCAGCGCGACGTCGACTACAGGTGATTCCGGCCGCCCCTCTCCTCGTTCCCGCTCCCGATTAATCAATCCATTGTTTAGTCTTCTTGGTGGGGATGGAAGCGGGGGGAGCCTGGGGCCGGTTCTTGGCTGCGGTTCCGGGTGAATCCGGGCGGGTCGTGAGTGCTGTTAGGCGATTGAATTGTTATTATGCTTTGCGGCGGGTGGGTTGTCCTGGGATTCCTTGCTTGTGGAGTGGGAATCTTGGTGTCCTGTTAGTTTTGGAGCCGAAAACCGGGAATCTGGAATCCATGACCCGTTGCGCTAGGTGGATTTGTCTGCGATTGGCTCATCTGGTTACTCTATTCTGTATTCTGTGTGCCTGTTGAGATTGAGGGTGTTGTTGTCTTGGCCTGTTGAAAGAATCCTTATATTAGTTCAAGTGAGCTTGTTTCCCAGACAGGATAGAAGTTGTTTGGGCCATGTACTAATGATGATATTCGTTAATAGAATGCCCTGCTTGGTGTCCATCTATTTGGTACCAAATAGAGAGTCTCACTGCTGGAATTTGGGGGACACCACTTATTTCCAGATGCTGTAGTGAGCTCATCCACGCAACGGTTTCATGCATTATCCAAATTTGTCAGGATTCACCTTTTGCAAAATCCTATATTTTGTGGACAGACATGTTAGCGTGCTGCGCGTGGGCTTGTTGACACGACTGTGTGAAACTGTGGATTTGTGTTGTCACGGAGCCTGCTGCTTGAAACGGAATAAAAAGCAGAGGGCAGCATAGGTGTTGTCCATCGGCAGATTATGGTTAACCAGTGGAAAACCGCTGTGTAGTAAAAGGAGATTTTACGAGTTTTGCGTTGGCTTAAATGCTCAGCAATAGCTGCAGTTATGTACTTTGTGTGTATAATTCATTCAAAATTTATATATCCATAGAAGTCTTAAATCTTAACATTTTCCTCCATGTATATATATAACTTGTTAGGCTGCAACCATTGGAAACATTTGGAATCATAAATGTCAGTTTGGTTGCTGTCTGATATTTAAAGATGGTTCATAGAAAAAAATATATAAGATGAACATTTGGTATCATAAATATCTGTCTGATTGCTGTCTAATAATATATAAAGAAGACAAATTATTCATCTCTAGTTTTTGTATATATAAGTAAGTGCTCTATTAAAGTCTTCTCAACATGGCATTAACGTTACCAAAATTTTCTGATTGGCTTTTTACCTCATCTGCCAAATTAAGTTTTTCCTTTTATTTGTTATACAGGTAGTTCTAATAGTAAGATCTGTTCGATGCAATACCACTGACTGCTAAGTATCAGCTTGATAGGTTGAACGTTTTTTGGATGCAATACCATCATGTGGATACCGTATTATATCTGTGTGCAATGCTCTATCTATTCCACAATTTTTGTTTTCTTTCTTTTTTTCTTAATAATATGTTTCTGAGTTCTGACAACAAGTACATGTCTATTGACAGCTGTGGATCTTGCGGATACCCTCTAAACCTTTCATCTTCTAACCGAAGCACATCTGAAGTAGGCTCATCATATAAGAAGTCTCTGAAGAAAGGACTGATTTCATTCATTTCTGTTGATCTCAGCCGATTTACTCAGGTAGACGAGATATCGTGCTTTCCCCTCACTTGGCGTGGTTACAGACCAAAAACTAAACTTCTTTGCCGAAAATGTGGAACATCAATTGGCTATGGATATGGTGAGCCAGCTGTTTTGTGTAGTTTTGATCCAGCAAGTTCATCCTCCAGTACATCCCAGAAGTATTTAATAAAGATCCAAGCTCTCCAGCCTTCAGACGGAACTCAATAAGCTGTAATTTCAGTCAACTATGGAAAGAGAGACAATGGATATCAGCTTAGAAAACTACATCAGTTTCCTATCTGATGATTGCTTGCTTTCTATATTCAACAAGCTTGACAGTGAGTTGGACAGGAATGCTTTTGGTTTAACTTGCAGGAATTGGTTGAAGGTTCGAAACATTGGCCGGAAGTCATTAACATTCCATTGCTCTTTTAACCCTACAATAGATAAGGAGAATGCCAAGTGCATCCCAAAGATATTGGCCCGCTCACCTTGTCCTAACAGGATATCCCTTGCTGGACTCCCAGAGCTACCTGACTCAGCTTTAAACGCTCTGAGAATGTCTGGATCATCTCTGCGATCCCTATCATTGTACTGCTGTTCTGGTATAACAGATAGTGGTCTAGCACAAGTGGCAACTGGATGCCCAAATTTGGTGGTTGTTGAACTTCAAAGCTGCTTTAATATTACAGATGCTGGGTTGGAAAGCCTTTCAGAGGGCTGCCATGCTTTGAAGAGTCTAAACCTTGCTTCTTGCATGGGCATTTCAGATCAAGGGGTTTCTGCAATCTTTAGGAATTGCCCAAACATTTGCACACTAATCATTACAGGTTGCAGACGTCTGTCTGGTGTTGGATTCAGAGGTTGCCCAAGTTCACTTCGTTGCCTTGAAGCTGAATCTTGCATGCTTTCTCCAGATGGTTTGTTGGGTGTTGTTAGTGGCGGTGGCCTTGAGTACCTGAACTTGCACAGGTTAGGAAGTTCAACTGGGCTTGATGGCCTGGGTGGCCTTTCTTTTGCTAAAAGCCTTCGCATTCTGAATCTCAGGATGTGTCGCTACCTCACAGATAATTCTGTGACAGCAATAGCCAGTGGGTGCCCATTTCTTGAGGAGTGGAACCTTGCTGTCTGCCATGGGGTCCATTTACCTGGCTGGTCTGCAATCGGGTTATACTGCAAGAAGCTGAGAGTTCTGCATGTGAACCGCTGCCGAAACATCTGTGACCAGAGTTTGCTGGCCCTCAGCGATGGCTGTCCGCATCTTGAAGTTCTGCATATAAATGGCTGTGTCAAGATTTCCCATACTGGCCTGGCTTTATTTACCATTTCCAGGCCCCATGTTAACCTAAGGATGGACGAAGTTATGTCCATTGGTCCTTCCATCGAGAATTTGTTCCGGGTGCAGTGATGAGAGATTGTAGTTAGATTTTCTATGTTTGGGCTTACAAGTTCTAGCCCGCCTCATTACAGATTTGTCCTTCAGTCATTATGGTGGGCATTGTGTGGGTGCATACTTATTTCTTTGTTGTAAGATATCATACTGAAGGGTGTTGTGACTGAACATTATATATATAGACAAAATGAGTTGAACCAATGTAAGGTGTACTTTGGTTATTTGTATGTTCTAGGTGCGGTTTACTGGTGAAACAGATTGCCTGTGTCTGTTTTTCAAATGGAATGGGAGGAGTTCTTCCTTATCAGATAAGTCTGCTAAACAGGCCTGAATTCTCATCTGACAAGTGCAATGTTCATGAGAACTACCTGAAAACTGCGAGACCTAGCTAAGCAAGCTCCTGTAGTGGAACCTGCCAAACTTGAGTTGTGCTTAGATTACCCCTAAAGCCCGTTTGCCCTAGCAAGTGGCAATGATATTCCCCCATGTCATCCTCCTGTTCATTTTGTTCAGTTTCTTCTTTATCTAGGAAATGCAGCCCATCAGGCATCCGGGCCTGTTTGTTTGGAAATCCTTTTTTTTCTGATGAATGTTTGGGAAAAGGCTATGATCTCCCCTATTTCCGAGGTAAATATCGCAATATTAATCATTAATCCCAAAGTAAAACATAATCCTCCCAAAAGGAACCTTGGGCCACATGGTGGCGGCATTTATGCATGTGTGGGCCCATGCCATTGAAGAGGCCCCTTGAGCTGGTTATCTTGGGCCATGGCCCAAAATGCTTCCACAGCTCCCCTCTTCTTGTTTTCAGCTAAATAAAAGAAAACTTGCTAAAAAACCTAATAAAAGAAGGTATATAGCCTTCCTCCTCCGGTTGATCTCGCTGCTCCAAGCCGCAGCCTCCGCCGCCGGGCACGAAGGTGAGGTAACCATACAGCACATGAGGCTGGAACTTTTCTTTCCAGTTCTCCTACATCTCGCACCGGCCCTTCACTTGCTCCTGCTTCATCGTATCTCTCCCGTGTGCTGCAGGCCGCGCTGCCCGCCTCCTGTTTGACGGAATGACCCGGAAGAAAAAGAGCAATAGCAAGGGCAAGAAAGAAGCAGTGTCCAGCAACGAGGACAGGATCAGCGACCTTCACGATGACATCCTCCAGCACATCCTTGGATTCCTTCCGGCGCAACAAGCAGTGCAGACGTGCGTCCTTGCCCAGCGCTGGCGCCACCTGTGGAAGTCCATGCGGAGCCTACGCATCACCAAACAAGGCAGTTGGGGGCGCGCAGGCGATCTGAACAAGTTCATGAACGGCCTGCTGCTGCTCAGAAACCCAGACATCGCGTTGGATCAGGTCGAGTTTACCCAGTTATCAGTCTCGCATGAAAATGAGAGAAAAATGAAGGTTTGGATCAGATATGTTTTGTGGCGCCATGCTCAGGTGCTGCTTATAGATTTGGAGAATTTAAAGTTGGACGGCCCTCCTCTTGTTGGCCGGTATCTGCGGAAATTGAAGCTGGGTAATGGAGTGTTTTTACATGGAAGCTTTCTTGATTTCGCATGCTGTCCAGTGCTGGAGGATCTTGAGATAATACATTGCAAGATAAGGACCGATATCTTGTCATCCCAGTCCGTAAAGCATCTGATCATTAACGATAGCCGTTTGTCTGGTGAGAAACGGATTCATATTTCTGTCCCTAACCTCATTTCGCTGCTACTTCAAGATAATGGTGGTAAATCTCCTTTGCTTGAAGACATGCATTCACTGGAAACTGCAATTTTTAGCTTTGGCAGTGTGGATTATTGTGTAAAAGGTGTTTTTTCGGAATATTGCTTTTACTGTTCTGCCGGTTCGTGTAGACATGGTGACCCGGAAAGAAGCAGCCTTATTCTTGGAGGATTGTCCAGTGCTACACATTTGGAACTAATAATTTACTGTGGAACGGTATTACAAATGCTTTTATCTTAATTATCAAATGTTTTTCAATCCTTGCTTTCATTTCAGCATTATCTTGCATCACAAACAGTTGTGTTTTAAAAAAATGATGTTCAAGAGGTACACATACATGAGGCAGCTGCCTGTTAGGCTTTTTATGTTCTCTTAGTGCATTTGGCAACTGATGAGACAGAGAATGTAAATTAGAGGTGGAAGTTGATGGAGAGAATATACACGAGTGTTGAACTTTCAGTCCTAGTCCCTTGTTTGTCTTGCTATGGGAACTAAGAAGGGGAGTTAAAATGAAAATTGATATGCTTTATTTGGTTTATGGATCTGATAGGGAGAAATTGTATCATTAGTCGTGATGAACTATCATGGTGCATTGCCCGTCGACTTAATTCTCATCCAATTACCACAGTTTTCCCGAAGTAAATCACTGCTGAGAGTTGGCACATGAAATCAGATTCACCATCTCACCATCTTTACAGAACTGCAATTCCCACCAAACAATCAAGAGATTTGTAAGCTCTCACCTGTAAACTTCCATTCCATTACTCTAATTGCACCCAACCAAATGAACCACCTATGCTTTATCATGGTGCACTTTTAGTTAACATAATCTGACTAGGGATGCCATGCATATTCAGAACCTTAGCCACACATGCATGGTCAATGTGGATATTTCTATAGAACGCGAATAAACTTTATTTTCCCTTTGAAGGAGAAATAAGTTGCTATCATCCAATCTTGGATTGGATGTTCTACATTTAACAAGCATGGATAGCTAAAGATAGTGTTATCCAAAAAACAATGTAAAATAAAAGTATACATGTTAGAGAATTTCTGTGTTAGATGTATGTATAGTATGTTGTATACATATGGGACTATAGTATACTGTATACATATGAGATATAGCATGGCATATATCTTAATACCTTTTTCTTACCTTTTTGAATCATGACCATTTAGATCTGTATCGAAGTTTATTTTCAGAAGGTTACTCATCATTGTGTGTACCTGGTTACACCTAGACCCTGAATGACTCTTATTGTTTTGTGCCTTGAGCAGCTTATTTTTAGTAGGTGGTGCCCTACATTTACCAAGCTGAAGACATTGTTACTGCATGTACCATCCAAGGTCGCTGATTTCCAATGGATGGTTTGTATTCTAGAACATTCACCGGTGCTTGAAAATCTGACTCTTCAAGTTCCTAAGGTATTTTTTCCTGAAAAAAATAGACATTGTGTGACTAAAATATTATGCACTGTTGAATGATGTTGGTGAATCCTTTAGTTATGATGGATGATCATTAATTTGGAACATATTTTTTCTATTTTTGTTAAATATTTCTGCTATGCATTGTCAAACAATTTCGTTAAATATTCTTGTTGTGCTTTCTGTTTGTTTGTTAAATAGGTACTGGGTGCAAGCGAATCAGAAGGAAGCTTCAATGCAATGGAGCAATTGTCTACAATATCTGAACACCTGAAAGCAGTTAGAATCAAATGTGGAGAAGTTGATGAGAGGGTTTACAAAATCTTAAAACTGCTGAGTAGGTTTGTCAAATACATTGACATCAATCGGCCTGACGAACCCCTAGAACGTAAGAAACCTACCCAACTAGCATCACTGTTAACTCTCCATATTTCTCCATTTTTGTACTGGGACAGTTCAACCTGACATGTGTTTGATGGCAGTAGGTGGAAATGGTCTGATTTCATAGAGAGAAAATTAATCTGCTAATCCCATTATATAAGTTTTGCATGTTATAGAAAAGGATTAAAATAGCCTGTATATGTTCACACTTAATTTGTCAAATTATACATATATTTTGTATACAAAATTATATAATTATTTCGTACTATTTTAAAGTGGTTTTACACTGTCGGTTTTAGCTTGTATATGGAGGGAGCAGTAATCAATGTTTTAGTTCAATTTCATATCTTCAACATTCAAATGCTGGTACATGCCCACGTCTACTTATGTTTCATATTTTTACAGGTTTCATTTTCAGTTAGTGCTGTTGAGTGGTTTGTATATCTACACTCCCCTGATGACTCATGAAAGTAACACTCAGGTCAATTGATTTGTTTTCGTGGAGAGTATCATATGCTGGTTATGCTTTTTGTTGAACAGTGCAAATTTTGCAATTAGACTTGGTTAATTCAGTTCATAATATAGTTGTACTTGCTTGGCTAATTTGTTCAATTCATGGCTCCATCTCGTTGCTTTCAGTTGCACTCAGCTATCTGGACTGGTAACTCGTTACATGACTTGTTTCTGATGTTCATCTGTGTGGTCTATCTAATATATTGCCAATTGCCTTTCGTATTTCTTCACTTTTTGCAGTAAGGCCCAATAAGGCAGTTGAATCCTTACTATAAATACTTAGTTTAGCTCAATATCATGTTAGTAGAGATTAGAGAACATATACAATTTTAAAACATCTGTATTTATCAACATGCTGGTTCAGATCTGTTCCGTATCAAGTAATTGAACCATTATGTTTCTCCAAATGATTTCTATCTGAACCGTCTGTCTTTTTTTGGTACAGTACTCTGTTTGGAGAAGCGATGAGATACTAAGGATGGACAAAGTTATGTCAATTGTTCCTTCCATCGAGAATTTGTTCCGGATGCAATGATGAGAGATTGTAGTTAGATTTTCTATGTTTGGGCTTACAAGTTTTAGCCCATCTCATTAGTCATTACAGATTTACAGGTGATTGGTTCTTCAGTCATTATGCTGGGCATTGTGTGGGTGCATACTTATTTCTTCGTTGTAAGATATCATACTGAAGGTTGTTGTGAACTGAACATTATATAAATAGATAAAAATGAGTTGAACCTATTTAAGGTGTACTTTGGTTGTTAATATTTTCTGGCTGTGGTTTACTGGAGAAACAAATTGCCTGTGTCTGTTTTTGAAATGGAATGGCAGTAGTTCTGCCCTACACAGGCTTGAAATTCTCAGCCAACAATTTGCAATGCTGATGAGAACAACCTGAAAACTGTGAGGCCTAGCTGAGCAAGCTCCTGTAGTAGAACCTGCAAAACATGAGTTGTGCTTAGCTGACCCCTAAAGCCCGTTTGCGCTAGCAAGTGGCAATGACATTCCCCCCATGGCATCCTCCTTTTGTTCATTTTGTTCAGTTTCTTCTTTATCTAGGGAATGCAGCCCATCAGACATCCGGGCATATTTGTTTGGAAATCCTTTCCTTTTCTAAGGAATGTTTGGAAAAAGGCTAAGATCTCCCCTATTTCCCATGTAAATATCACCAAATTATAATCACTATCCAAAGTTTAAGCATTGATCCTCCGAAAAGACTATAACCTTAGGCCACATGGAGGCTGCATACGTGCATGTGTGGGCCCATGCAATTGGGGGGCCCACGAGCTGGTGATCTTGGGCCATGGCCCAAAACTCTTCCACAGCCACGACCCTCTTCTTGTCTTCACCCTAACCATAAAAGAAGCAGGGCCTGATTTCGCTCCCGCTCCGCCGCCGCCACCGCCCTCGCTCCGGCGCCGGAGGGCTGCCGCCTGCCTCTCCGCCGGCCAATAACTAGCATCTCTTTGGCTCCCAACCATCGATCGCCGGGGCATACAGATGCGTCGACCCCGCTGCGTGTTCTAGCCTTCCTCCGCCGGTTGTTGATCTCGCTGCTCCAAGCCGCAGGGTACGAAGGTGAGATAACCATACATCACGATGCAGGAACTTCTCTTTCCGTGTGCATTGTATCTCTTCTCACATCTCGCACCGGCCCTTCACTCCCTGCTTCGTTCCTCCCATGACCTGTAGGCCGCACCGCCCGCCTCCTGTTTGATGAAATGCTCCGGAAGAGCAAGAGCAAGAAAGTGGCAGGGGCCAGCTGCGAGGACAGGATCAGTGACCTGCCTGACGAAATCCTCCAGCACGTCCTTGGTTTTCTGCCGGTGCAACAAGCAGTGCTGACCTGCGTCCTTGCCCGGCGATGGCGCCACCTGTGGAAGACCATGCGGATCCTACGCATCACCAGAGAATGCAGTTGGCGGCAACCGGGTGATCAGAACAAGTTCATGAACGGCCTTCTGCTGCTCAGACACCCAGAGGTCCCTTTGGATGAGGTCGAGTTTACCGGAACTTCAGTCCGGCAGGAAAATGAGACAAACATGAAGATTTGGATCAGACATGTTTTGTTGCGCCATGTTCAGGTGCTCCTGGTAGATATGTGGAATATAACGTTCCACGGGCCTCCTCTTGTTGCCCAGTATCTGCGGAAATTGAAGCTTGCTACTGTGCATTTGGATGGGAACTTTCTTAATTTTGCAAGCTGTCCAGTGCTTGAGGACCTTGAGATAATACATTGTGGGTTGAGCATCGATATCTTATCATCCCAGTCCCTAAAGCATCTTATCATTGATGATAGCCGTTTGTTTTGGCAACGGATTCATGTTTCTGCCCCTAACCTCATTTCGCTGCAACTTAAAGACAATGGTGGTAAATGTCCTTTGTTTGAAGACATGCATTCGTTGGAGACTGCAATTTTCAGCTTTGGCACCATGGATTACTGCAACAAATGCACTCGATTAGAATCTTTCAACCGTTATACCGAAGGTGACAAGGAATGCAGTGGCCTTATTCTTGGAGGATTGTCGAGTGCCACAAATTTGGAACTAATAATTTACCGTGGAACGGTATTACAAATGCTCTGATCTTAACTGTCAAAGTTTTTGTATTCTTGCTTCTATCTCAACATTGTTGTGAAACACAAACGGTTGTGTTTCTTAAATAGTGATGTTCAAGGGATACACATACACGAGGCAGCTGCCTGGTAGGCTTTTTTATGTTCTTAGTGCGTTTGGCAGGTGATGAGAAAGAGCATGGAAATTAGAGGTCGAAGTTGCATTGATGGAGGGAATATACACAGGTGTTGGACTTTCAGTCCTAGTCTGTTGTTTGGTTTGCGATGGAAATTAAGAAGGGGAGTTAAAAAGAAAATTCATATGCTCTATTTGGTTTGTGGTTTTTTTTTTTTTGGGGGGGGTGGGGGGTGGGGGGGGCACTCAATTACCACAGTTTCCCCATGTAAGTCATTGGTGAGTGTTGCCCCCAGAACTCAAATTCACCATCACCTCTAGAATTCCAACTCCCACCAAACAATCAAGGGATTTCTAAGTTCTCACCTCTATAATTCCATTCCCTCGTACTAATTTCGCCCAATCAAATGAGCCACCTATGCTTTATCTTGATGTGCTTTGGGTTAACATAATCTCACTAGGGACGCCATGCAATATTCAGAACCTTAGCCACACATGCATGTTTAATGTGGGTATTTTTGTATACAACGCAAATAAACTTTATTTTCCCTTTCAAGTACAAGTATGTCGCTACTTTAAATCATCCAATCCTTTTGTTATATATATCAGCTGGAATGTCGCAAGCTTTAGTGGATGTTCTACACTTGACAAGCATGGAAAGCTAAAAGACTGTTATAAAAAAATGTAAAGTGTACCTGTTAAAAAATTTCTGTGTTAGATGTACTTGTATGTTGTATACATATGAGATACAACATACCATATTTCTTAATATCTTTTAGTACCTTTTCGAGTTATGACCAATTAGCTATGTATCCAAAGCTTATTTTCAGAAGGTTACTCTTCATTGCGTGTACTTGATTACACCTAGACTCTGAATGGCTCTTATTGTTTTACGCCTTGAGCAGCTTATTTTCAGTAGGTGGTGCCCTACATTTACCAAGATGAAGAATTTGTTACTGCATGTGCCATCCAAGTTCGTTGATCTCCAATGGATGGTCTGCATTCTAGAACATGCACCGATGCTTGAGAATCTTACTCTTCAAGTGCCTAAGGTATGTTTTTCCCCTGGAGACAGACATTGTGTTGCTAAAATATTATGCACTGCTGAATGATCTTGGTGAATCCTTTTATTATGAATGAATAATCGGTATTTTGGAACATATTTTGTTATATTTGGTTAGATAGTTCTATTATGCATTATCAAGCAATTTCGTTAAATATTCTTGTTATGCTTTCTGCATGTTTACTACATAGGTATTGGACGCAAGAGAATCACACGGAAGCTACGACGCAACGGTGCAATTGTCTACAATATCTGAACACCTTGAAGTAGTTGAAATCAAATGTGGAGAGGTTGATGAGAGGGTTTACAAAATCTTAAAACTGCTGAGTAGGCTTGTCAAACACATTAGCATCAATCAGACTGACGAACCGCTAGCACGTAAGAAACCTAGCAACTTGCATCACTGTTAATTCTATATTTTTCTCCATTTTTGTGCTGGGACATTTTAACCAGATATATGCTTGATGTCGGTGGAAATGGTCTGATTTTACAGCTACAAAATTAATCCCTCTATCCTATTATATAGGTTGTGCATGTTATAGAAAAAGTTTAAATAGATTGTATATTTTTACACATTAGTTATCAAATTATACATATATTTTGTGTACAAAATTATATAATGATTTCATACTATTTTAAAGTGGGACACTGTTGGTTTTGTGTGTATAATAAATTATATATCATGTGAGAAAAAAATTGTCCATGCTTTATGTTGAAGTATCTTGATTTCATATCTTCAACTTTCAAATGCTTGTACATGCTCAAGTTAACTTCTTAAGCACGTCTGCTTCTGTTTCATATTTCTACAGGTTTTATTTCCAGTTAAGTGTTGTTGGATGGTTTGTGAGTCTACACTCGCCTGAGTAGGTAAGGCTCAAGTCAATTTGATTTTGTTTTTCGTGGGGAGGATCGTTTGCTGGCTATGCTTTTTGTTGAAAATGCAAAATTTGAAATAAGACTTGTTAATTCAGTTCATAATATAGTTGTACTTGCTTGGCTGATTTGATAAATTTGCGCCTCCATCTTGTTGCTTTCAGTTGCATTCAGCTACATCTGGACTGGTCACTGGTTATATAACTTGTTTGCTCCCATGTGTCATCTATGTAGTCTATTTAATCTACTGCAAATTATGCATTTTATAGTTCTTCACTTTTGCTATAAATGCTTAGTTTGGCTCAGTATATCATGTTAACAGAGATCAGACAACATATAAAATTTTAAAACATTTATATTTTCAACTTGTTGATTCAGATCCGTTCCGTGTGAAGTAACTGAATGATTATGTTTCTCGAAATGATTTCCATGGCTATCTTATTTTTTTCATTGTTGTACAGTCCTCTGTTTGAAGAAGCCGCGAAAATACTGTGGCCTTTCGATAAACGGTCAGCTTCAGGACCAAGCATGCCCACGCATT
Source organism: Echinochloa phyllopogon (assembly GCA_033239725.1). Taxonomy (NCBI): domain Eukaryota; kingdom Viridiplantae; phylum Streptophyta; class Magnoliopsida; order Poales; family Poaceae; genus Echinochloa; species Echinochloa phyllopogon. Next base: position 9,344,794 of record BTCW01000008.1, on the reverse strand, counting down.
GGCGCGGCAAAAAGATCGTGGGCGAACTAATGCGGAGGCAGACGGATGGTTTGGGGATGCGTACCAGCAGAGGGCGCTGCCGTCTGCCCCTCTACGGGCCAACAACTAGGATATCTTTGACTCCCCACCATCCATCGGAGGAGGAGCATATAGAGGCGTCGAGCGCGCTGCGTCGCGTCTTCTACCCTTCCTCCGCCGGTTGATCTCGCTGCTCCAAGCCGCGGGCTCCGCCGCCGCCGTCGAGCCAGGGCACCAACGTGAGGTAACCATAAGTCTCGTACGTCTGGAACTTTTCTTTCCCGTCTGCCATGTATCATCCTCCATCTCGCGCCGCTCCTTCACTTCCTGATTCATTCGCCCTCGTGCCTCCTGCAGCTGCAGGCCGCACCGCCCGCCTCCTGTTTGACGGAATGGCTCCGAAGCGCAAGAGCAAGAAAGCGGCAGGGCCCTGCCGCGAGGACAGGATCAGCGACCTGACCGACGACATCCTCCAGCACATCGTTGGTTTTCTGCCGGTGCAAGAAGCAGTGCAGATGTCACACCCTAAAATTCATCACATTAAATAATTTAGAAATTTTCTAGAATTTATTAAGATTTAAATAATTTTTTTCTAAGATTCAATTGGAATTCCAAATAAGTTTTTGTTGCACTCACGTTGTTGCATTGAGTTTTGATTACTGGCAAATCAAGCACCTTCAACTATGAAAAAACCCAAATTTACCGAGTGTCAAGCTCTTTGCCGAGTGTATTTTCTCGGGCACTCGGCAAGCAACCTCTTCGTCGAGTGCAAAAAAAAAACACTCGGCAAACAAAACACTCGGTAAAGAGCTTGTTTGCCGTGTGCCAGAAAAAAACACTCCGCAACGAGCTTATTTGCCGAGTGCCAAAAAAATACACTCGGGAAGAATTAAGTTTTTTAGCCTCAAAACTTTTTCTACTATCCACATACAACATGTGTTACTCCATGTTAAAATTTGGTACAGTTTTATATTTTTTGTTATAATTAATCAATTAATTACGTTTCAGGCAATTTTTTGAATAAAGTCAAATTTAAACTACTAGTGATTCAAATAATAGAATACAAAGAGTAAAAAATTATATTCATGTTATTTAGCCCAGTTTCCATATCCATGACATTAAAAGAAATTTCAAACATCTTATATCAAGAAATATGATCACTATCATGTGTCCAAATGATTTTTAAATTCTAAAAAAAGCAAATTAAGTCAGGAAAATCATGAGATTTGTTTTGATAAAAATTTGAAAAGATTTCAAATGATCTCAAATGTTAATAAGTTATATATCAAGTTGTACATATCCATAAAATATAATCCTTTGTAGTTGACAATATTTTAATTTGAGACTCTTTAATAGTTTAAAATATCCTTATAATGTATCTAATTTAAAATCTTAAATTTTAAATTTTCAAATGACCTCGGATGTAAATATGTTGTATATCAAAGTTGTACGTCTCGAAAACATATAAAAATTTGTAGTTTATAATTTTTTCATTAGAAATTGTTTAGCTATCCAAAATTGCATTACAAGTGCAATGAGAAAACACAAGTCGCCACAACATCCATCCACCACATCAAAATCGTGGTTTCTGATTGCTCTAAAAATGGACCCCCGATCCCCTGTCTCCTCTCCCATGCCCACTGCCTGTCATCCATCCAGCTCACACACTCTCTCTCCTTCAATCTCTCTCACTCAGCTCTCTCGTCTCTCTCTCTTTCTCCCTCTGGCGGCGGCGCGGGCAGGCGGCTGCCGGCACGGGCAGGTGACGGTCGGTGTGGCGCGGCACAGCTGGGCGGGGCACGGCCCCGGCGGGCCAGGCGAGCGGCTCCTGCACGGCCAAACGAGCCAGGTGCGGCCCCGACGGGCCAAGAAGGTGGCTCCGTCACGGCCAGGTGGGCGGCCGGCATGGCTTCGGCGCAACCAGGCACGGTCCCGGTGCGGCATGACCAGATGTCTGGCCGGGCGAACTAGGCGGAGGGCCAGGCGGGGGGCCGACGGAGGGCCAGGCGGCGGATAGGTGGCCGGCCGGCGGGGGGAGCGGCCGCGCGAGTGGCGTGGTCAAGCAGACAGCAGGCGGTGTTTCTTTTTGAATTTTTTCTGAAAATGTTCGCTGAGTGCTTTGTTTGGCACTCGGCAAACTCTTCGCCTTTTCGAAAATGTCCGACGAGTGTTGTGTTTGGCACTCGGCAAACTCTTCACCGAGTGCCCGATAAAAGACACTCGGCAAAGAGCGCTTTGCTGACTCTTTGTTTAACGAGTCCTCTTCACCGAGTGTCACACTCGGCGAAGAGTTTGCCGATTGTTTTTAAGGCTTTGCCAAGTGCTTGGGACACTCAGCAAAGCAGGAGTTTCCTGTGGTGTTCAAGACACTATGCCGGCAGGTTCTAAGGTTGAAAAACTCACCACTCGCACCTCCAATTACCTGTTCTTAATCCCATTAAGTAACGCATCCATCCATTCTAATAAAACTGGAAAACTAATACTCAACTGTAATAGCATTATGGTGACATTGTAATGAACAGAGACTACACTGACATCTAAATCGAAACATTGCTCGCATCTGCATTGAAGGCAGGCATGCAATTGAATTACAATACAAGGTCTGATCAACGTAAACCAACCTATTGATCACAACCTAACTGGAAATCCAAGCGCAACATAATGATTAATAAACAGATTGCATAAGCAACGAACAACAGAAACAGGTGACTCCAATGAGACCACTGGACTCGGGAGGATGACAAATAGAGTTATGATGTTGCAAAGGGCTCGACAGGTAGTTATGTATGCGTTCATGGACCATGCTCGATTTTTATCGTGGCAGTATACTTTGGACTATCGCCTTTATCAATGCCTGCTTCAATCTCACAACCACCGGACTTGGTATTGGAAGAATAATCACCATTGACAAGTTTCACATATATCTCGTCCCAGCGTCGTTTGAAGTAATTCACACCACCGATCTCGACGTAAGCCTGCATGCATCGACACATTCAGTAGAAATCCCCTCAAATAGAGTACTATATAGTAATGTTTTTTTGAAACGATATTGTAGTAACAATCGACATCCTTATGTAAACTGCAACGAAACATACTTTTTATTATTAATTGTTTTTCTCGACCAAAACACTCACATGATATTATAAATCTAACATATTTCAAAACAAATATCCACGGACAAAGTTTCAAAGACCTAATTAATGAGGCCAAATTGTGTGCTCAACTATTCCATTATACTAATTTCTTACCCTGGGTTGCTGCTATGTTTTGGCTGTGGAGCACGTGCATCTTCCTGGTGTCCATCCAAGCAAATATGTGGTTTTTTACCCTTATGCCTAAAACTCTTCGCCCTCGTACCAACTAGTAAGTTTATCGCGCCGATGTATGTGGCGTGACAATATGGTCTAATAGCACCATGTGGACCAGAGTGATTAAATGAGTCATTAATTACATGCAACTATTTGTCAGGGTAGATTATTTTTTAAATGTTCTTTAAAATGGTAAAAAAACAAGGGATTAACATGCATGTATTAGAATAACTGAGGATGATTGGGCTTTAGAGCACCTTATTGCGGTAGTAGAAACCCCATGGTGTACTCCAGGCCAGCAAGTAATCTTGGTCTTGGCCATCTTTATTCTTGCCACGGTACACGACGGCTCCCACGGAGCCTGACGGTTCGCCTTGCCTGTGGACGTGATGGAAGGCTGCCCACTGGCCGTTGCCGATCTCGGCAGGGTACCCCTCTTTGCTGTCATTAATGTAGCCATACCAGTCATGGTGGGCAACACAGTAGAGCGTGTCACCGGTCGCGTTGTATACTAGGCACAACGTGGACTGTCCATTGCCGTACAAGGCTTTGATGACGTCCACATACTTGAGCGCCTTGCCCTTCTTGTCACCCTCGTTCCTGAGACGCCAGGCCTCCCGTGCTCGATCTTCCTGCGTTTTGGCCTTGCCCGCGTACCTCACCAGTTCGTTCAGCTTGTAGTCGTCCACTACATCACCGAAGCAGTTCTCTGGCATCTTCTTTGTTGCCACCTTCTCTGTTTGTCTCGGTTCAAATGATTGGTGGGATGGCCCACTTTCATCTCTTTGGAGTAAAGATTTCTAAACATAGAAAAATTAACGTTCTTGTAAACCCTAATAATAATATAAAATAGTCAAAATTGGTTAAATAATGGTAATAACACATTATCAGGAAATGATTCGACAAATCAAGTAAAATGCATACATGGTTAAACAATGGTATCACATTATCAAGAACGGTTCGTCAAATCAACTAAAATATATGTAATGTGAGAAATGGACACGCAGCGGTTTAATAAAAAGTACAATGATGTATCATACCCAAATAATCATACCTGGCATGTATGTTTTCTAGGGCATGCAAAAGATAATAAATGTCATCTATAATATACCATATAAAGGCATCTCCAATATAGCTACTAGCTCTAAATGCATGCCACCTCATCGTGTGGTCCTAGTGCAAGAAAAAAATATTTTATATTTAACATATTGTCCAAAGTTTACCTCGCTACCTCTCTCCAGGGATAGGCCTGAGGCCCTGAGTCATATGGTGGTAGAGAGTACAAAAGGGGAAGATGAGCCTACCTGAGCAGTGGTATCTTGTGCTTCCTTGTTTGCGCGTACTGGCTGGGGCTGACGTGATACTCCTGCTGACACTCGATCCCTCTCAGTTCCTGTCGTTGAGTCAGACATGGGCTGTGCCACGTATGATGGCTGTATATGCTGGCGTTCCGTCTGCGGGTGAATGTAAAAAGGAAATATGCAAGTTTAAATGCACCTCTTACGCTTGAAGGCTGTTGACGACCAAAATTGGCAGTTGCCTGTCAGGCCGAGGGCAACCGGTCAGACCGGTTCTGGAAAGCGGTCAGACCGGTTTTACTGTAGCCGATCTGGCAACTGCCGAAACCGGTCTGACCGGTTTCCCTATCCGGTCTGACCGGTTTCTCCCGTGTTGGAGTAGGTTTAGAACTTTAGAGTTTTATCCCATATTGTAAACCGACTCGACGGGGTAAGACCATCCCACCCTATAAATATAAAGGGCCAAGGCCGATTGAGAATATATCCAATCCAATCGAATCTATCAAATTTACCTTTTATCGTTTTGTCTTTACTTTTATCTTTCTATGTTTCGCATTACTTTTATCTCCAAACCCTAGCTCTTCCAACCCCCATATCTTCTGTTCTTCTCTCGTCTCGACGACGTTTGAGGACGTTCTAGGTGGCCTGCCGACCCTAGAACAACCCTAGACTCTCAAGCTCCGACGGGGTCCCTCCCGAGCTCGAGGTTTTAGGTTTTCATCGTCGCACCATCAAAAGCGGTCTGACCAGTTTCATAAAGCGGTCTGACCGGTTTCGCTTCAAGGCAGCGGCGACTTCGTTGGCGCGATCTCGTGTCAACATATTTTGGCGACTCCGCTGGGGAAGAAAGCAAAGGGGTCTGTTACTATGGTTAATCTATCAAAACCTAGTGACGTTGATCCTGCTAACATTGCTAGGCCGATTGTTGATGAATTGTCGGCCGAGGATCGTCAAGCTTATGAGGCCTTCATGAAGGACCGTGCGGAGAAGGAAGCCCGACGCAAAGAAGCAGCAGATGAAAAAGCCACTCAGTGGTTTTTATCTCACTTCTCCAAGAATCGGAAGGGCGGCATCTCCAAGGACAAGGAGATGGTCTTCGTTTCAAGCGAAGACGAGCATGATGAAGAAAAAGACACTGTGAGTACTACAGCACCACCTGTTACTTTGGAGCAAATTAATCAATTATTAGTCAATGGCCAAAAACAAATGATTGCTACTGTCCAAAACATGATTGATAATTCGGTAGGCAAGCAACCTTTGGTCAATGATAGTAACGCTCCTAAGTTTGATGTTGCTAGTACTTCACAAAATAATGTCATGCCTCCTAGATCATCGGCAACACCCACGCCTCAATTTGGCATGCCGATGAACTATTTCGAAGGTCAAACGGCTCCAGAACAACACAGTCTGAACAATGCGGTCAGACCGGTTGTACAAACCGGTCAGACCGGTTCTGGTACTTTAGTTGCTTACAATCATCTCCTGAACCAATTACTAGTGTACCTCCTGTTCAGGCTGATCCTAGCCGAACAAATGGATTTGCTGGTAATTTTGTTCCTCCATATGCAACTATATATTATCCTATACCTCCCAGAGTTCAGGTTATTCATACGGTACAGTGCCAAACAATGTTTATTCGCAACAAGTACCGTATATACAGTCGAACCAGGTACCACATCATATGCCGAATAATATTACTTCTAGTGTGCAAAGGCCAAATGATCCTTATCATGATCAAATGCTTGAAAAATATAAAAGGGATTTGGCTATTATGTTTAAAGAAACTTTCAGTGTAGAGCTTAAAGATAAAACTCTAGTATGTCAAAAACCATATCCTGAGAGTTTTGATAATATACCATATCCTCACAATTTCAAGGTACCCGAATTTGTTAAATTCACTGGGGAGGATAGTAGAACTACATGGGAGCATGTTAGCCAATTTAATGCACAAATGGGTATTCATGGTAATCTTGATCATTTAAAAATCCGAATGTTCCCTTTGTCATTATCTGGTACTGCTTTCTCATGGTTTTCAGCATTATCCCCTAATTCCATTCATACATGGTCTCAATTAGAGAAAAAATTTCATGAACACTTTTACAATAGTGACAATGAATTGAGACTTTCTCACCTAACATCGGTTAGGCAAAAGAGTGATGAGCCTGTGTCTGAATATATTAGAAGATTTAGAGATACAAAAAACCGATGTTATAGTTTGGTTATTTCTGAAAAGGATCTTGCTGAATTATGTCTTAATGGTTTGAGATCTCATATTAAAGAGAAATTAGAAGGCTATGAGTTTCTAACCATTAATCAAGTGTTGCAAAGAGCTTTGGCTCAAGAAAGCCGAAGTAAAGATTCTAAACCTAAACCCGATCGTTTTGGTGTGCATGTTATAAATTATGATTCTTCAGACGATGAGGGTAAAGAGGTTTATTCTGCTGAATTTGTATGGTCAGCTAAAGATGAGCCTAGCACTTGTTCTTCTCTCAAGCCGACTCATAAAAATCGGCACGAAGAAGTAAAATTTACCTTTGATGTGTCTAAGTGTGATAGGATCTTTGACGAGCTTGCAAAGGCTGGGAAACTAAAATTTTCTCATACTATACCGCCGAATGATGAGTTGAAACGGCGAGCTTATTGCAAGTTCCATAATACTTATTCTCATGCTACCAATGATTGCAATGTTTTCCGTAGGCAAATACAATCGGCCATAAATCAAGGACGATTGTTGATTAATGTAATGCAGATTGATGAAAACCCTTTTCCTGTGCACACACTTGAATTGGTGAATCCTAAAGTGTTGATTCGGCCGCATCAAGCCGAAAAGGCTAAAGGGAAAAATGTGATGATTGGCGACGAAAGGCCTACGAGTTTAAAGATGCCATCTGAAAAGATCCCTCGGTTCAAGTTGAAAACTCAAACACTCGGGGGGCAAGACAAGAGCAAAGACATCGGTTCTGCACAAACCGGTCTAACCGGTTTTAGAACCGGTCTGACCGGTCAGTATGGGAAAATCAAAGACAAAGTGAGGCCGAGCTTTGAAGAGCTCTTGGCCAAATATAAAAAGAAAGGGGCTACTCAGAAACAAAAGAAGCTTCGGAACAAAGTCAAAGGTGTGAAGCCATGTCAGAAGCAGTCAATGAACAAACAAGAATCAGTGGAGCAACTTGCAAAGGTGGTACCAGCAAGATCGACAACAATCAAGCAGGTATGGAAGCCAAAACAAGTTGTTTCATCATCAACTTGAGTTAAAGCAAGGTATGGCCGATAATATGTTTATCGTCCTTAGAGCTTATATATGGCCGATGTATTGTTCATCATCGTCCTTAGATAATTTTGGTCCAGAAAGTTATTTTTTAGCACGCAAGCTTTGCTAAAAAACAGGGGGGCATATGTTGAGGACCAAAATTGGCAGTTGCCTATCAGGCCGAGGGCAACCGATCAGACCGGTTCTTAAAAGCGGTCAGACCGGTTTTACTGTAGCCGATCTGGCAACTGCCGAAACCGGTCTGACCGGTTTCTCTATCCGGTCTGACCGGTTTCTCCCGTGTTGGAGTAGGTCTAGAACTTTAGAGTTTTATCCCATATTGTAAACCGACTCGACGGGGTAAGACCATCCCACCCTATAAATATAAAGGGCCAAGGCCGATTGAGAATATATCCAATCCAATCGAATCTATCAAATTTACCTTTTATCGTTTTGTCTTTACTTTTATCTTTCTATGTTTCGCATTACTTTTATCTCCAAACCCTAGCTCTTACAACCCCCATATCTTCTGTTCTTCTCTCGTCTCAACGACGTTTGAGGACGTTCTAGGCGGCCTGCCGACCCTAGAACAACCCTAGACTCTCAAGCTCCGACGGGGTCCCTCCCGAGCTCGAGGTTTTAGTTTTTCATCGTCGCACCATCAAAAGCGGTCTGACCGGTTTCATAAAGCGGTCTGACCGGTTTCGCTTCAAGGCAGCGGCGACTTCGTTGGCACGATCTCGTGTCAACAAAGGCTTACGCCTTGCTGTTCACAATATTTGTTAGTTTAATGTGCATGGGCATATATAGAAAAAAAAGTTACTTAACAGGATATCCAATGATTATAGGTAGCTGTAAGAACGTACATCGTCTCATCTATTATAGGCTACACTAAAGTAATCTTCAGTATATGCAGTGGCGGCCGATCTAGGCTCAAGAACAATTAGTGTCATTCTCCTTTACCTCCTCCGTCCTAAAGTACTATTCATTTTATATTTGTTCTAAGTAAAGTTTATCTAATTAACTAACTACATATATAGAAAACATAATCATATTTACCCTACCAAATAAATTCACTAACAAAATATACTCCATAGTGAATTGTAGAAAACCAATTTGATGTGGTAGTGTTATTATACTCCCTCCGTATAGGATTTAGATGTTGTTTTGGATAAAATTTTAGCCAAACATTGGGAATCTATATCGTGAATAACTTTTAAGTCGTTGAATTTAGACATGTGAAAACCATATAAATAGATTTGTTTTAAAAATATTATTATTAAAGTATACATATATTATTTTTTAATAAATATTTTTTGTAAAAATAAGAAGTCAGAGTCATTTTGGAGACTGTGTCGTTATCCAAAATGACATCTAAATCATATACAGAGAGAGTATCTTTTAAGAGGAACTCTAGCAATGTCCCTAGAAATACTAAATGTGGTTCGTCAATTCAAGAGGGTCTGTAACCCTTGTGGAGACGACCCACCGGGCTGGTGACCACAGGGCTGGTGACCACTGCAACTACCCCCGGTAGGAGGGCCCAAACCAACCACGGCTACCTGGGCTGGGTCTTGACCTATGCTTTGGTGTGGTGACAAACAAGGAGATTTTTGTAAGCCCAGCCTGAAATTTGCTCCCACGGGGTGCTATTGAGACCATCTAACTAACTCAGCTAAATGCACTTTCCCTAACCTAGGGGGGTAAGACAACCCCAGGGCATTTTTGCTAAAAGAAGACATTGTCATGCAGGTCGGGAAAACCCTAAACCCCTACCCCACCCTTACACATCAATACCATAAATACTGAACTTTCTATATAATATTAAACAAAATCATTAATGACAAGATTTGTGGAATGTTCAAATAATGTCGTTATTATCATGCCACCCTACATCATCATCTTTTTCATCCATCCAACGGTTTCTCATCTTGTAAGAGAATATTCTCAAACCCATAAACTGTTTTATATAATTGGCAATCATTCTTTTCTTTGCATTGGTGTGCTAAAGACTAGAGATTCAGAATGTAGAATACAAATATTGGTAATAATTCATATGTTTCACTAACAACTCATAGGTGTCCTTGACGGCGAGAGGCGGTCGGCAGGGCGAGAGACGACAGGCAGGGAGAGAGACGGCGGGCAGGGTGAGAGCTCCGCCCTTGGGCCGAGGAAGGAGATGGGGCGGCCTCGCCGCCCCTCTAGTGGCGCCGGTGGGGGAGCAGGAGAGGAGTTGGAGGGGGTGGGGAAGAGAACAGAGAGACAGGATAATGCCGGCTGGGAGTCTCCGGGGTGCTATTTAGGGGGGGGAGATTTTTCTTGGAAGCCAACGGCGCCAAATTTGCCGCTTTAGCAAATTATTGGCAGGCAATTTGGCGGTACCGGCGAAACGTTGGCGGCAAAAGCTACCTTCATATTACCCTATGTGCCGGTTTATTATTCTGTGTGCTACACCATGGCCGACAGAATAATTTCCTATTTCCCTGTGAGCCATCGCGATACCCTCAGAAAATATACCCGGCACACAGAGAAAAAACGGTTTCCAGTAGTGAGAATACAAATAAAAATGACTGGAAATATTGTGGACTAAAAGAATACTTGAATGTGGCACCCATAAAAATTGCAGGCAGACAGCGTTTCTTATTCTTGTTTTCTAGGCAATTATATTGTAAAATAGAAAAATATAATGCAAACCTGTATAATAGAAGGCACAAAAGTGGTTAGGCAAATTATCCTTACCTCATTAAAATCAGGGAAATCATTATTGCCGCTTACTATTTTTCCGATTATGATGCCCAGACTATATATGTCCGACTTGAATGATAATTCACCCCTAGCCAAATATTCCGGTGCAAGATATCCCCTGTATCACAGTATGATAGTTTTAAGCATCCTGGCATAAAAAAATCCAATAGGTTTGATGCCGCAAATATGAACAGTCTAGAGTTCTCAATAGGATTTCCTTACAGTAGTGTTCCATAGAGATTTTTAGTAATTATTCTTGATTGGTCTTCTCCAAAGCGTCTCGATAAGCCAAAATCTGTTATTTTTGGAACCATCCCATGATCCAGCAAAATGTTTTCAGGTTTAAGATCCAAATGATTGATGCGTTCTTCGTTGTGGAGATATTGCAAACCATGACAAATTCCTTGGATCAAGTGATAACGTGTCTCCCATTCTCGTCCACAAGATTCATCTGTCCAGGCAGGTAAGGAGCTGTTAATAAATTTATAAAGAAGCTGTAATGCATGCTATCAGGTTTTTCTAGATCTGGCAGAAAAATTTATTTGTATCATAAAGAGCTTGTTTCAGGATGCTGCTACTGAGCTTGATTTCTGTTCCACAGCAAGAACATGTCAAGAGAACAATTTTCCACTACACTGTTTCTCAGTATGGAGTGGTTCATTATTTTGGTAATGTAATTGCTACCAAATTATTTACAATGACCCCTAACGAAAATACTCAGAATTTCAAGGAAGCTCATCAAATAAACGCCAGCTTGATAGCCACCTGATAATGGAAGTCTTGGCATCCATTGCAGCTGCATACAACATAAATGAAAGGGAAACCAGCACAAAAAAAAACGTTGTAGTGGTACCTTCGAGATACTCTTTTAGGCTTTTATTAGGTATGTACTCAAAGCAGAGGAACCTCTATTGGACATCTGCTAAAATGTCTCTCCCATTGTGGTGTACCACTTCTCTTGATACATTAGAGCAATAGCCTAAAAACCTGACTATATTTTTCACCCTTATCAAACAAAGAAGCTCATCCTCGAACTGTTTATCAGATAGAGGTGTCATCTGTTCTGGAAAGTTTCTTCACAGCTACATTCCCATTTCGAAGAACTCCCTATTTAGCAAACAAAATATCTCAGTAGCATTTACATTAGCAGTGAGTTTCACCAGCTTTAGTTCTAATAGATGATTTTAGCAAGAATACACACAAAATTAAATCCTACCTTGTAGACAATTCCAAACCCACCATGACCGATTTCTCTCTCATGGGAGAAATTATTTGTGATATATTGCAAAAATGTGTATGATAACTTTATTGCATTTGCATTCTTTTCAATCAAGATACGCTCCAGGTCTTCATGTTCTTGACCACCCATTTCTGCAAAACATTTCATGTTATTCTTTCTATACATGTTGTTTCGATGAACTAGTACTCTACATGTTATTCCAACAAGCAAGATAAGTCAGAATGAAGCAGCCTTGTCGAGTTGAAGCTATGTACTCCACGAAATATCAAACAACCTAATACAGTAGAGTACTCCTTACTAGTTTCGTCTTTCCCTCAGAATTCTCTGAGCGTGGCTGACAGTTTCGTTTTCTTTTACAATTTTCTACGGTGGGCAAGTGTGTGTTTCTACTTTTTAGTCTAATTTGGACATTCCCCCCATGGTGCTGATGCATAACCGACAAAATGTTACAATACCAACAAGGAATAATTATGAACAGAAAACATATATATACTCTGTGTTCGTATACCATATCTAGCACAAATAATATGTACTATCCAGAAATTTCAGTATATTGAATTGAATGCAAGCGTTTGACTCGTGAATATCATCTTTAGAGTTAACATAATTTGAAGAAAGCGTTCATGCTACTTAAACGGGACTCAACTCTAGCGAAGCTATATGGATATTAGAGCATCTCTAGCAGTTTACATAAAGTGAGTTGCTATACCTAAAAACTACCAGATCTAAAAACACTCCAAAACAGTGCTCTCCATCAGCATATACCTATATGGTTTGCTATTTTAGGCTATGACATAAATTTCTCTTTTCTTGACTCAAATATACCAATTCAAATGTTGGATTGCTAGAATTTCTTCACTTATACATATGTATATGCTGCTGGAGAAGATAACTTTTGGATATCTAAATTTTTCTCACTTATACCTAAAAGTGTTTTTATGTCATCAAATATACATATGATGTTGGAGATGCTCTTAAAGAAGTGCCTTTATAGGTGGACCAGTAGCGGAGAAGGCCTCCCAACATGTACTCGCGGATTCAATCCGAGGCTGAGAGTTGACTTTGATGAGACATTCACAGGTGCCGTGCGTCTGCACCATGATTCTATTCAAGCAGTACGGACATCTTCAGGAGTACATGTATTGTTAGCAGCTGACAAGCTTCACGAATCTTCATCGACCCGATGTCGTCTACCTCAACTCAACCGATCCCTTTACGGTCTCCGGCCGGCAAACACCATAAGCTTGGTTCACGCGAAACCTGGTCGGATTCATTATCGCTTTTCGTCCTACAACACATGACCACAGCACCGGCTACACGTCGATGAAATGGTGCTAGCTCCGCGCCCGGTCAGTCACTTATCCAACACATCGTCATATGTTGATTTCAAGATCATTGCATCTAGATGCATAAAAGAGGAAAAGTAGTATTTGCTTAACCTTTGAGATCCATCTGTTTAGTGGCATGCTTATTATATATAGGATAAGCTCACCACATCGATCCGTAGCTGCTAAAATTCACCCTATGCATACGTGTGCAATGGATTTTTCAGGAAATTAAACACCCACAATACAGATCCATCTGATACTAAAGCATAAAGCGACACAAGTATGTTCTTAAATAAAAGAAGTACGTAGGACTCAATGGAAAGCATTAGCAAAATCGTTAGATTTCTAGCCAAGATATGCTGGGAGACAGAGGCCTGCACGCAGGCGGCTCGGCGCTGCCGTCCAGATAATAGATCGATGACTCACCTACGTGGTTGTAGCAGCCGTCGCCCGTCAGTGGAAGGAGACGGGATGCAGAATTAGATCTGGTCTCCTTGGGTAGCAGGAGATTAACCAAGAAACCAGTGCTAAATAAGTTGCACATCTCGTGATGAAACGGTATTAAATTACACATTTCACCATAAAAAAGTGTAATTAGATGGCAGCGGAAGAGTTGACCAAGGCACTCATTCATTATATATTTTCATGATGGCTTACGTCGACGTCATGACCACCGACAACCAGAACGGATATAGACCTTTCATTTTTCTCAGGATATTTTTTATATTAATTAGATCTGCGACCTTCTCTGAATGTCTGAGAGTAGGACATACGCATAGAGCAACTATGAGACAACAGCCGAAAGTGAAAAACAATCCAGTTGATCCATAAGTCTCTTTGTATTTGTGAGAAAATATTACAAAAAAGCAAAACCTCTATTTCTAAGATTTAAAAATATTTTTTTTGAGAGAGTCTAAATTCTAAACTCTAAACCCCGCTGCACGATAAGAAATAATGTTTACCATCCGCCTTTGTGGGAAAATTCCATAAAATCAGCAGACAAAGCTAAGCATTCCGAATCATGTCATTCGGACTTGAAGAAATTCATTTGAGAAAACTAAGTGCAGTTCCAACCCAATAAATAGAATAGTGTCCATAGAATTAATTAAGCTACAATATAGGATAAAAGATGATGTGTTAAACGAGCAAAAAAAAAGAAAACGAAACCGGGTCTTACATTACACATATTTTCTACACAACATCCAAGGGATGATGTGATATGAGTAGCATTAAATGTAAGTATGAAATAGTGGTGTTTGCTTTGGAAGAGTGTCTAGTATTACCCGTTCTAAATTGCTATTCATTGTTGACTCTTTTTTTTTTGACCGGGATATTCATTGTTGACTCTTTCTTACAACGTTTCACCATTTGTCTTATTCAAACAATTATGCGGGTATTATTTATTTTATTTGTAACTTATTTTATCATCAAATGTATTTCAATCATGACATATTATTTCCTATACTTCTACTAATTTTTTTAATAAGATGAATGGTCAAACATTGTGTGAAAAAGACATCTATAAATAGTAATTTGAACGGAAGGAGTATTGGTTTTATGATGATATGTAGATTATATAAACTATGTGTAATATTTTGGGTTAGGACTAACCTAAGCCCCACATGGCCCCATGTTCTTAACTTGGTTGGCCTAGCGAAATAGACTTTGGTTGGCCCCATGTTCTTAACTGGGCAAGTGTGCCCCTCCCATGTGACGTTAGTTGGGGCGACAGTGACATTACAACAAACGGAAGAAAACTTCCCAAGTTTGTTTAATCTATCAATATTTACGTTTCCTTTTCAAAAAAGAATATTTACGTTTTGCCACTCTACTATCCAGGTAGATAAATAATATTTACATCTTCGTTTGTACTCCCTCTGTTCCAAATTACTAATCATTGTTGATTTTTTCTACAAACTTTGATCATTCATCTTAATAAAAAAATTATCCAAATATACGAAAAATAAGTCACTTAAAGTATATGTGATGCCAAAGTAAGTCACAAATAAAATAAATGATATTTGCACAAATTTTTGAATAAGATGAATGGTCAAACGTTTAGCAAAAAAGTCAACAATGAATAGTAATTTGGTACCAAGGCAGTACTATTTAGTGACCTTGGAGCCTCATAGTGGCTTTCCCTATGCTAATTGAAATTGGCTGCATTAAAAATTCGAAAAAATATTTTTGAAATATATATTCTGTTGGAGTATAATTTGTAAAAATAAAATTGTTGAAATTTCAATATATTGTGATGAATAGTTCTTTGTGGCCCGGGCACACTATGCAACGCTAAATTGTTCATCGAATCTAAATTCTTGTTTATTGGCTTTTTGGAAATATATCCTAGCTTCATGTGCATACTTGACGTATCATAAAAATATTTTTTTATTCTTTACTGGATTTTTTATACATATAAAAGGCTTTTGAAAATACGTCAAGAAATTCTATGTCAAATAGATAATAATTATGATACCGAATCCATGCAAAATATAGGTTGATCTTGATTTATACCATCAACTTTAAAAGGTTTCAAGATTTTTAGAAATCTATGTGTTTCAAGTTGATGTAAATAGTTTGATCTATGTGATGTTAAACAGTTGATGATTGGATCTAATTTTTTTTGACCGAAGTCACGAGGGGAAGCCCTACCTATTTTTTATATTATTTATTCCAAACCTAGTTATTCGCTAGCATGGAGTCGAACCTGGGTCGCTGGGTGCTACTCAGGTGCTCTAACCAGTACACTAGAGTCCATTTCACGATTGAATCTAAATTCTTGTTAATTAAAGCGTTCATTATCTATCTACGGACAAAAATACTTGTGATATGGTTTAATTTTAAGTTTTTTGTGCGTGGTGCTATATTGATAGTTACTCACTTCATATACCTTTGTTTGTTAGGTTTTCTCAAATTATAATTGCCACATCCGGATCCTTGATATAAATAAAACTTTTTGTTCCCTATACTAGTAGACATAAAAGCTAAACTACACTTTTATACATGAATGCATATGTTAACGTGGCAATGAGATTGATGTCCAGTGTTTTTCAAGATGCTGCCGGATCAAAACAATAGTAAAGAGGTACACAATGCGTGGCGTGCATGCACACACATGCATGGTTAGATGTGACTGTAGGCGACTGTTATAAATTACTGTGAGGAGAGGTACAAAAAAAAGATGATGCCAACATTTTATTGAAATTAAATACAGGGAGCAGCACTCGGTAAAATAAAGTAGACGGAACATAACGGTGGATCAAACATTTTATTGCGTGAACAGACAAAACGTGTATCTAGCAAGACGGTGGTCTAAATAGTTTACTGCCGGTGCCTCTTCAGGTTCAGGATAGCCAAGAGTACAGCAACGATGGTGAGGACTATGGCGTCGATGCAATGGTGGTCGCTGCGTCCGGTCAGTCTCTGCTCCACTCTAACACATCGATCCTCATATCTTCATTTCAAGATCATTACATCGAGATGATGCAAAGGGGAAATTTAGTCGTTGATTAACCTTTGAGATCCATCTCTTTTTTGGCATGCATATATATAGGATAAGCTCATCACATCCGTATAGCTGCTAAATTCACACATATGCATGGATTTTTTACTGAAATTAAACGCGTACAGATCCATCTCATACTGAAGCATATCGACACAAGTATGCTAAATAAAAGCGGTACGCAGGACACAACTGAAAGCATTATCAAAATCATTAGGTTTCTAACCTTGATGCTGGGAGATGAAACCTTCCACTGACGCAGCGGCTCGGTGCCGCCGTCCAGAGAAGAGAACAATGGTTCGTCTACGTGGTTGTAGCAGCTGTACTGTCAGTGGAAGGACGGAGATGGAAGTAGATATGATTTCCTTGGGTATTTGTAGATTTTTTTTAGGGCACTTGGGTAGCAGTTTAATTAACAGTTTTATTAACCAACTTGGCACCCATAAAAAAAGCAGTGGAAGAGTTGACCAATAAGTAGGGGTGGTAAAGGGCCCTCACTTTTGTACTAAAAATTAGAAATTTTAAGGATCAGGCCGGATAAAGGCCGGGCCAAAATAATACTAGTTTTTGAGCTAAATTTTCTTAGGTCCAAGTTAGATTGTGAAGGAACAAACGGGCCATGATCCGTTACCACCCCTACCAATAAGGCAGCGGAAGAGATTAACCAACAAGCAGTTTAATTACCAGTTATACCATAAAAAAGTTTAATTAGATGGCAGCGGAAGAGTTGACCAAGGCACCCATTGACTATATTTTCATGATTATTACTTACGTCGATGTCATGACGACCACTGACAACCAGAACGGATAAAGACCTTTCAATTATTCTCAGGACCAACAAATATGCTCGCGCGACACACACGGGTCATCTTTATTATGGGGTTAATTTTGGACTATTTGATTGGTGGGTAGGTAAAGAAATATCACAGTGGCAAAAGTAATGCCAAAATGACAGAAACTCACTACAAACATTATCCTTTTCTCTTGTTCGTGAAAACTTTTCACGTCTTTTCTACCGTTAGAGACCCTCTGTGAGGGGTGGGTATGAATTATTTAGGAGAAGCAATTTCAAAAGAACTAGATGATTATAGTATAGATATTTTAATATTAATTTGGTCTGCGACCTTACCATCCTTATAGTATAGATATTTTTATATTAACTAGCAAGAACGCATGTGCGACACGCACATTTAATGGACAATAAAATTGTATAACAGATAATTGGTCGGAGATCGTATTGGTTACGAACTCGACTATTCCACGCAAGCGCGTGTTTTTTTCCATGGACTGTTTAGTCAAACTCTTCAAAATAGGAGGGATAATGTTTCAATTATTTGTAGGCCCGTCGACCCAGAAAGTTTTAGATCTTTACAGTATAATATAAATTCGATCTGCAACCTTATCTGAAAGTTTGACTAGGGCATACGTATCGGTATAGAGCAACCGTATAGAGCAACTAGGAGATAACAGCCGACAATGAAAAACAATCCAGTTGTTGCATAAAATTTCTTTGTATTTGTGAGAAAATATTGCAAACAAGCAAAATCTCTATTTCTAAGATTTATTTTCAAAAAGAAAAATCTTTGAGACATTATAAGCTCTAAACCCTAAATCGTGTTTCACCAAAAGAAATAATATTTACCATCACGCCTTTGTGGGAAAATTCCGTAAAATCAGCAGACAAAGCTAAGCATTCCGGATCTTGCCGTTCGGACTTGAAGAAATTCATTTGAAAGAACTAATTGCAGTTCCAACCCAATGACTAAAATGGTATTCATAGAATTAATTGAACTGCTACACATAGGATAAGAGACGATGTGTCAAACGAGTAAAATTTTATAAAGAAAAGGAAACTAGGTATTGCATTACATATGATTTCTACACAACTTCCAAGACATTATGTGATATGAGGAACATTAAATGTAAGTATAAAATAGTGGTGTTTTGCATTGAAAGAGTAGTATCTAGTAATACCCCATTCTAAATAACTAAATTACCATTCATTGTTGACTTTTTCTTACAACGTTTAACCATTTTTCTTATCCAAAGAAATTATGCATGTATTATTTATTTTGTTTGTGACTTACTTTATCATCAAATGTACTTTAAGCATGATTTCGTATTTCATATATTTAGACTAAATTTTTAATATGACGAATAGTCAAACGTTGTGAGAAAAATCAATGGGGTAGTAGGTAGTTTTATGATGATATGTAGAGTATATAAAGTATGTATAATGTTTTGGGTTAGAACTAATAACCTGAGCACCCCTGGCCCCATGTTCTTGACTTGGTTAGCCTTGAGAGATAGACTATATGGTCATGTGAGGAAACTGGCCTCGAGGGGCCGTCCTGCATTGATGGGGCAAGTGTGCCCCCATCCCATGTGAAGTTAATTGGGGCGACGGTGACATTACAACAAACGAAAGAAAACTTCCCAAGTTTGTTTAATCTATGAATATTTACGTTTTGTCTCTGTACCATGCAGCTAAATAAATAATATCTACGTCTTCGCTTGTACTCCCTCTGTCCCCTTTTAAATGTCGCTAGGCAATCGGGACTGGGAGGGGATTCCAGTCCCGAGCGACAAATAAAGCGGGACGGAGGGAGTACTATTTAGTGATCTTGGAGCCTCACAGTAGCTTTCATATACTAATTGAAATTAGCTGCATTATAAATTTGTAAAAATAATTTCCAAAACATATATATGGTTGGAGTATAATTTGTAAAAATAAAATTTCTAAAATATGAATATATTCTGATGAATAGTTCTTTGTGGTCCGGGCACACAGTGCAAAACTAAATTATTCATCGAATCTAAATTCTTGTTTATTGGCCTTTTGGAAATATCTCCTAGCTTCATGTACATATTTGACGTATCATAAAAGATCTTTGTTTATTATTTATTAGATTTTTTTATAAATATAAAAGTTTTTCGAAGATACCTCAAGAATTTCTATGTCAAATAGATAATAATTATGATACCACGAAACCATGCAAAATTATAGGTTGATCCTGATTTATACCATCAACATGAAAAGGTTTCAATGTTTTAGAAATCCTTATGTGTTTCAAGTTGATGTAAATAGTTTTGATCTATGTGATGTTAACAATTGAACTACTACTGGAAAAGTAAGTATTCGTCTTCATTAGTTTGTACCAGTTATTTTAGAGCCCGTACTAAATGTGATATTTAGTACCGGTTGTATGAAACAGTGGCCATAGGGGCACTTTAGTACTGGCTGGAGAAATACCAGCGGGTACTAAAGAGCGCCACCGATGTCCAAAAAATCATTTAATACCGGTTGCTGGCACCTAAAATTATTTTAGTCCCAGGTGAAAACTACACCCGGTATAAAAAGAAGCATTTTAGTACCGGGTGGAGTCTCCAGGTATTACCGTGACCCCAGAAAAAATTGCTTTTACGAGCGCTGGATCCAGGTGGGCAGCGGGCGGCGGTTCGGGCCACGCGTGCGGCGGGAGCAGGGAGCCCGGCAGGGCGGCGCAGGCAGGCACGCGGCAGGAGAAGGCCAGGGGACCGGCGGGGCGGTGGGGCGGCGCAAGAGGCCGCGCCGCCAGGCGGGCAGCCCGTGGGGGTAGGGTGGCCGCCGGCGGCTGCCGGGAGTAGGGGGGCGCCGCCGCGCGCCTGCGGCTGGCAGCCGACGAGTAGTGGCAGGAGCCCCCTGCGGGTAGAGTGTTTGTTATTTTTTTTTGTTTCCAAGAGAAACCCTCCCCTGCGGGTAGGAGCCCCCTGGCAGGAGCCCCCTGCATGTACAGCCTGTCGATACAGGGCGTCGATTTGTCGCCGACTTTGCAAAAAAAACCCTCCCCGCAGCCCAGCGACGACCCGTGCGTCGTCTCGTGAGACGACGAGGAAGTCCCGTTCTCCCGGACCGAATCGACGCGAGTCGCCGCCGCTGTACGGGTCGTCCTCAATCATATACCCAATGGGGTCAATCAAACCAATAAGACCGAGTCTGCGAAAACAAGTGGCCGACATTGCAATGGAGGTTGGTGTTGGCATTTATCTGAGCATCAAGTGGATGAAATTGACAAATAATCGCAGACATAATGCCTTCTTCCTAGCTCGTGGTTAATTGCACTGCCTGTGCTCGCTTCGGCAACTATAAGCACAGTGTTGGCACGTTAGTGGATGGTTCTGGACTTGTTTGTTTAGCCTAGTCTAATGTTTTGTATCATATCGATCGCATTCTCCAAAGTTACCATGTCACATCATACCATTGCTGATACAACTATCCCAATGTATAGTATCGTAAGTGTTATTTCAAACTAATTAATAGATTCATATGTTTGTGACTGTGAATTATGTGCCAAATGTATGATCCAATTTTCAATATTGGATTCGTGCCAAGACTGCATGTTCACGAAGATACAGGTTGTATCTATTTCTCTCTCTTTATTGACTATGTGGCATGTCATCTTACACGAGTCTTAGTACACAGTTTCACTACGTGTTACCAACACCACCATGGAAGCTTTTTAATGTAACAAAATGGCTTCTCTTAGTGAATAGTTTTATTACACAGGTTTATAGAAAGGTACGCTGCAACACTTAAGTTATACATGTTGTTGTGATCAAATGTGTCATAGGATGAAACATATCAATATGCATTTCATCCAATTTCATTGGCCTTGGTAACTGGGCTGAGGAGTGTCATGGCCATCAAGAAATTCCATCCCAAGACACTAGTCATAATTTTTGTAATCTTCACACTGTCAAGAAACTAGTAGAAGACACTACTTTTTCAATGCAAACACTACTATGACGTACTTGAACTTAGTAATGCTCATGTCTAATTACATATGTCTTGGCATTTTGTAGAAACCATGTATCATGCAAGATCACTTTTACTCTCACTACCAGAAACGGGGAGGTTCCTGTCGGTTCTGGGTATCCCCGTCAGCTTCTATAAAACCGTCAGCAATGTTCCGTAATTACTGTCGGCTTATAGAAACCGTCAGGAACCAAGGCACCAATGCTGTCGGTACACATCCAGCCGACAGGAACGTTGAAAACCGACAGGAACTTCCGTTCAATCCTGTCGGCCAATATGAAACCGACAGGAATCACTCGTTTACATCCCCCGCGGGAAAAATTCGCGTGCCTTGGGCTAAAAAGTTACTTAGCGCGCCAAAACATTCAGCCCAGCCCGCGCTCGGTCTAAGTGGGCCCACGTGAAAATCTACCCCAAAACCCTAACTCCTCCCAATCCTTTCCCATTCCACGCCGCCCCCTATCCGCGCGTGCGCCGCCTCCGACGCATCCGCGCCGCGCCCACGCGGGGCTCCCTCCCGTTCTGCGCCGCCTCCGACACCGCGCCGCCCACGCGGGGCTCCCTCCCGTTCCGCGCCGCCTCCGACGCCGCGCCGCCCACGCGGGGCTCCCTCCCGTTCCGCGCCGCCTCCGACGCCGCGCCGCCCACGCGGGGCTCCCTCCCGTTCCGCGCCGCCTCCGACACCGCGCCGCCCACGCGGGGCTCCCTCCCGTTCTGCGCCGCCTCTGACGCCGCGCCGCCCACGCGGGGCTCCCTCCCGTTCCGCGCCGCCTCCGACGCTGCCCCCACGCCCGGCTCCCTCCCGTCCAACCTTGCTGCCCGGCGAGCGGCGCACCTCCTTCCCGCCCGGCCGGCCTATTTGCATCCAATCCCGCTGGCCCACAAGCTTGAAGCCTGCCTCCACCGCCGCAGGTTGAGACTCGAGTTCCCATCGCCGACACGCACCAGGACAAGGGGAGAAGGCCTGCAGAGTCCCCGGAGGACAAGATCCACTCACTACAGGTGTTAAACTTTGATTTACCCTTCATTTTTCTTGGTTTGTTTTGCATTTAGGTGCTGTGCAAATTACCTAGGTGAGCACGATGTGGATCTAGTCAGGAACTGGAATTTTGTTCAGATTTGCCTAATGTTTACCTTGTACTGAAGATCTTTGTTTTAGGATGCCATATGATTCAAAAAACAGTAGATGTGTTGTAACATTGATAAGCTCAACAATCATTCTGAACTTTCATACATGTCTGTGTTGAATTGATATGGATGGTAGTTTACTGAGAAGTTGCTGTGCCAAATACTTGATTTATTGTGGTGTATTCCTACTTTGATGTTCTGATAAACTGTCTATTTTCACATGAGGCGCAAGGGGGATCCATAGAGGCCTAGCAAGGACATCTTCTGCAACTGCTGTCTACGCCACTATAGAAGCCTGCCTCTGCTGTCTGCACTCTGACGTGAACCATTATGACAGTTACATTGTGAAGTCAACAGTTATTTGTCCTTGCCATTCTGACAGTGGCAATGGCATTTCTAACAATAGCCGCAATGACAACGATGAAGATGACCCTAAATCTGGAATGAAATGGGCAAGGGTACATCATACAAGAAGGTTGTCCTTTTGTGTAGTAGTTAGTATGATGTAGCTATGTAGAGAGTGAAAAGCCTTCTCCTTTTGCTAGCAGTACTACTGGACTTGCTGCTTTTGTGTAGTTGACATCCTGTGCCTGTGTCTTGACTTGCTCCTTGGTTAGCATATATGTTATCTCACTACTGGAAACAACTTTTTTCCCGTGTGCTGAAACCCGTCAGAGAAATAGCAGAAAACCGTCAGAAACATTAACTCTGTCGGCCAACCGACAGGCAAATCCCGACAGGAATAAAATGACAGAGAAAATTAAATTGCCCGTCGGTTTCCCGTCAGAATATTTTTCTCTGTCGGTATTTGTCTGACGGTTTACGCACAGAAAAAATTGAGGTCATCAGGTTTAGAAATCTGTCGGAACCGTCAGAATAATGTTTTTCCCTGTAGGCATTCCCATCATGGATATATATCATATTCCTGTAGGTTGAAATTCGACAGAACTAGTAGCTTTCATGGCATTAAGAACTGAATCTGACAGATAATATCATTTCAGGCAATAATCACACTTTGGGTGTAACAGAACTGCAATAAATATTATGTGGCTCGAATCAAAATTATGCTCAACTAGAATACAAAAGCATTCAACATGATGAGGTACAGAAATGCCTTTGCCCTCACAAACACAGGTTCATGATAATTCTACTCATGTCATCAGTGGCCAATGCATGTGCAGTTCAAAAGACAAGTCAGACGCCTCTGTTTGCTCCATTCGATGTTTGTGTCACCACACATGAGGTCAACTGTTAGCTTGTTTGATAGCCCAGTTTTTGCCCTCAATATCCATCAAACTCTTCTGGATTTGCAGCCTTGTACTTTGCAGTATAATTGTCCTAGAAAGCAAAAGAGAAAATTAGACCCTGTGAAGAGACCCTTGTACTTCTTAGTTAAACTTTTTTGGGGATAATATAAGCATGTATTTTGGCCCCCAACCAAATTTCATAATTTTTGGAGAATATATGGGTATTATTAATTTTCAGATTTTATAAAGTGACAAAGTAAACTAAAGTGTAAGGTATACAGACACTTGAATTTATCCATCCAAATTTGCATGTGGTATGGAAATATACAAGTAGACTTGAATATATGTTTGTTTATAAATTATTTTTACAACACATGTAGTTCATACGCGATGTAATTCCAATGAATAGGTAGACATATATTCAAATTCTAAACAATACTAGATATATTCTAAAGATTCAAATGATTACTAGAGATAAATCATAGAGTCTTGAGCCTCCGGAAATGTTTTAGGATTTTAATTAAGGTAAAATTTTGAGCTAGATTGTGAGTATCGTTGTCATAGTTGATTACCTTGTGTTCCAATTTCCCTGTGAGTCCCACGAAGACCAAACCGACAAAGAAACATGCATTTCCCTGTGAGTTTTTGTGGTACCGTCAAAAAAATTACCCGGCACACAGGATAATTTCGGTTTCCAGTAGTGTCTGTTGTGCTCAATTGAATCTGGATGCTCTATATATGTGAACTTGTTATGAATAAACGCTAGTTTAATGTGTACTGTGACAGATGTACAAAATTAAGGTGTGAATATTTGAATAGAATTGGTGCTGTATACATATATATGTATATATATAAATATATTGTTACTGGCAGACTGGCAGTTCCTGTCGGTTTACATCGTCAGGAACCTACACTGTCAGGAACTGACTGCACAATTGTTGTCGGTTTGTGCTATTTATTGCTGACGGGCAAACGTCAGGGAACAAGATATGGTTGTTGTCGGTATAATTTTCCTGTCGGGGTTTTAGGGGCAGGCGAAGGTGTTGACTGGTCAAACCCTCCCCGTCAGGAACTACCGTCAGGAATAATTCCCTGTCGGCTGACCGTCAGTAAATGTCCTTTCCTGACGTACTTTCTCTGTCGGTGGATAGCTGACGGTTGACCGTCAGGCACAATTCCTGACGGGCTTCGGCCTTCTCCTGACGGTTTGTGGCCGTCAGGAATCTGCGTTGTTCTGGTAGTGTCTTTCTTCATTTATTCGCTTGCAACATCATCTTTTATCCCAGATAACATCTCATTAATTCTATGGACACTATCGTCACTGGGTTGTGGCTGTCCTGAAACTCTCATGAAAACCATACCAATTCATTAAATTTTCATATGTCTAGTAATATATTGGCATGTACCATACCTCCAGTGAGACTCGCCTAAAAATAATATAGTTAACTTAGAGTCATTTAATAAAGATATGTAACTATTAATTCTCGGTTATCCCAACATGACATAGGCGGTATTTGGTTTCAGAGACTAAAGTTTAGTACATGTCACATTGGATGTAATGATGCTAATTAGAAAAAATAAATATAGGTTAATTAAAAAACTTATTACATAAATGGGGGACTAATTCATGATACAAATCTATTAAGTCTAATTGATCCATTTTAGCACATGTTTACTGTAGAACTATATTGTCAAATCGTAGACTAATCTACTTGGCCTACCGTACCATCAACTTGCTAGCCAACTAGCCCATTGGGTCTACTTGGTGAAATGATTACAGCCTAAGCCGTCAGTGGAACTAGCCTATTGGGCCTACCCTCTTTGTTCATGTATCTTTCTAGATACAGGTACTATAAAGGCTAGTTTGACTGCATTATATTATAGACATTAAATCTTTTGGTGACAGGGAGAAAGCTCTATTTTATGATATTCTCGGTGCATGTTTCATTTTGGATTTTCAAGAATAACACATTAGCAAAAAAAGATGTGGTGCAGTGAATTAAATAAAGATTTTCAGTACACAATTTCATAGGCTAGCCATAGCGGAAGAAGAATGATGGAAAGCTTAGACCCCATGTATAATTTCATAGGCTACACAAAATAAAATATATAGAAAGAAAATTATACACCGGTGCAGTGGTCTAATGAAACAAAAAGATGTGGAATACTGACTTGTATAATTGTTAATTATGACTCATCTTCATCAAAATAAAATATGTAGAAAGAAAATTATACACTACACAATTTGTTTTGCAGAAATGGGTGATCATGAACATGAAGATCTGGAGCCTATCTTGATTGAAAAGAATGCAGATGCAATACTACTATCATACACGTTTTTGAAATATATTACAAATAAGTTCTCTCGTGATGAGAGAGATCGGTTACAAGGTAGGATTTAATTTTGTGTGTAGCCTTGCTAAAATGATCTTTTAGAATTAGCGCCGGTGAAACTAATTGCTAATGGCAATGCGACCGAGATACTTTCTTTGTTAAATAGGGGGTTCTTCGAAACGGGAATGTTGCTGTCAAGAAACTTTCGAGAACAGATGACGTGTGGGATACCGGTACCCTAAGGCCGATCATCGAGAGGGGCGGCGGCCGGCCCAAAGAAGATCGAGTCCTAGTAGGCTCCTATTTGAACTTCCATTAACCTGACTTCCTGGATATATAAAGCAGGGTAAGGGTCCCTAGATAGACGGACCATGTAACCCTATGAGGGCACGTCATTCTGTAACTCATACGCTCGCCCTAGCTCCCTGAAGCTTGGCCGAGTTCTAGCAATACAAACACAACCACCAACACATGACGTACGATATTATATATACCTCCGGGTAGCCCGAACCTGTCTAAATCAGTGCCTCCTGTGTACCATCAAGCTACACGCTCTACGATCCCTCGCCTATAAATCAACCACTCGGGTACCCCTAGGTGGATTACTGGTCCTAAGGTCCGACAGTTGGTGCGCCAGGTATGGGTGATTGTTGAGCTTTTTTCAATTCAAAAACCCAGCTAGCTTGATGGCAGATCAATCTCACGTGGTCTTCCCCGCATGCGTGGAGGCGCTCCCTAAGAAAATCTCAGATCCGATTTGCTCATGCAGCGGGTCGAGCAACTCAACCCCTAGGCGAAGCCGAGTCCAACCGCCCGACGAGATCGTCGCCGGGCCAGATCCAATCTAAGATCCCATCCGAACCCACCCATGTTCTAGCAGTGGCAAATTCTAAGCTTGATGGACCTAATCATCTGCAACTTCGGCATCTCATGGAAGAAAAGACTCGACGCGGTGTTCATCTTCAGCTCCTTGGTGATAGCGCGGATGGATCAAATCGCCGAGTCCACTTTGTCCACGAGCAGACGCGCAGCACCTACGGATTCAATTCCACGTTGTATTCAGCAACCTGCTATTGTCACCACACCAGCAGAAATAAGTGCTTCCTGTGTACCATCAAGCTACACGATCAACGATCCCTCACCTACAAGTCAACCACTCGAGTTCTCCCACTTCTGATAAACAGTTCATGGTTGAGCTTTTTTTTGTTTGATAAGGGTGAATGTAACATTCCAGAACAACAGTAATATTTTGGAGTATTACCACACTACTCTATAACTACTAGAAGCACTGCAAGAGAGAAAACACCACAGAGTATGCGTAAGCAAAAAAAAATCATCTAGATAAAATAAGAGACAAGACTTCATGCCCAAATATATAATTTTATTACAAAATATCCATCCAAAACATGTATGAAGAGAGGTGTGTGCACACGTGCTGCAAAAAATCTATAACATGCAGAGGAGGAAAGCGTATCAGATTTATAAAAAAACATCAGCAAGCAAACTGTTTTAACTGAGTTATTTAAATCACAATTGATTAAGCATTAATTTAATAATAGAGACATGGAAAAAATCACCATATTGAAACAATATATAACTTCCAAAAGTAAAACAAATGATAGATACTTCATATCGGTGCTTCATAATCGTTGATACAATAGTGCAATGTAATGCATGACTTCACTTCTACCTACACATCCCAAGGATGGAAGTGAGGGTTGCACCCACATTGCTATATCTTAACTTGTGTTGTTGTACTGGTACTTACCGCACTAATCTGGCTATGGTTTCTTTTTATGCATATATAACATGATGATGCAAATACAAGATTGTAATGCATGAACTTCATATACTTCATGATTCAAAATTTAGGAGTAAAACCACAGGTGGAGCACTTAATACTTCAATATAAAAAATTAATTTCAGATCCTATGAACATGTGAGGTACTGAAAAGAGTAAAATCCATCACTGGTCCCTAAACTTGTACCGTTGTGTCATCCCAGTCTCTAAACTCGCAAATCGACCGTTTAGGTCCTCAAACTTGTTCGACTGTATTATTCTGTTCCCTAAACTTGCAGATTAGTCGTTTAGATCCTTCAACTTGTTCAATTGTGTCACCCCAGTCCCTAAACAGGATGGTTTAAAACTTTATATAAAAAATAATTCATAACTTTGTATGTGAACTCTAATGAAGATAAACTTTATATCAAAATTGTAGCCCTCGACGCGACCTACAACTTTGTAGTTCAAAAGTTTTTGAACTAAAACTGTTTAGAGTCCCAAAATATTGTTGCATGTGTATAGATTTTAAAATTTTAATTTTAAAATTACATTTTGGTCAAAATGGCTTAAAATAAAAAACTCAACAAAAAAATTGTAGATCACGTCGATGGCTACAAGTTTCATATAAAGTTTGTCTTCATTAGAGTTCACATGAAAAAATATGAATTATTTTTAAATATAAAGTCTTTAATTATACCATCCTATTTGATCTAGATGATATTCAAATCCAAGTTTAGAGACCGGGTGACACAACTGAACAAGTTGGAGGATCTAAATGAGTGATGTGCAAGTTTAGGAACCGGGATGACACAGTCGAACAAGTTTGAGGATCTAAACGGTCGATTTGCAAGTTTAGAGACCGAGATGACACAACGGTACAAGTTTAGGGACCGGTGATGAATTTTACTCTACTGAAAATAAGTGGAGGCAATTCAAACAAGTTAAAGGATGAGGATCACAACACCACAGTTACTTGCCTTCTTCTCAGATAAAAATATGAGCTAAGCATGATCAGAAGGTGCACCACCTGTTCACAAATATAACTCGGCACCAACACAATTACACAAGCATATAAAATTTTTAATTTGAAGCGTTGTTACGCCCAAACCCAACGTTCTCACATAAACATACCCAAACTAGGCATAACAGCAGTATTTTGCTTCTCTTTTTTGTATCATTTAATTTTTGATAGCCAAAAATTTCCCAAATTGAGCAAAAAAAAAGTTAACTTCAAGACCTACAACTTTCTAGTTATCTCAAACTAGAGTAAAAATCATCATCATAGCTTAATCTTGAGATGAACCTTAATCTGATAATATAACAGAAATTGCAGAACTTCTCCACCAACATAACCATAACTGGAGCTCCAAAATTCGTATGAAGATGTATTTTACCAATCTGAAAAGTTTATAAAATTTCTTAAAACTTTGTTGAATATCATAAAGTCCAATTCTGATGTTAGAATTTTCTAATATTGAAGTGAACGGATTATATACAGAATCGCAAGATTGAAAACTGTCAGAATAAAACTCCAATTACTCTTTAACCTTAACTCCGATTGAGATGTTCTTTATGTCTGTGGAAAGATCTCAAAGTTCTCCAGAACTCCTATAAAGTTTTAATATTTTTTTAGGCCAATAAGATCATAAAAAACTGACATGAATGACAAACTGCGCAGATTGACCACGTTATCGACACCGTCATCTTGGAGGCTGGTGTAGTGCTCGTGTGCATCGACAATTAGGTGCCGCGCGTCGTTCTGCACTCAGGAGGCTCAAATGTCAGAAAAAACCGACCATGCTCCTTAGAGTTCAAAGGCCGGCGATGATGGACTCACCTTGTGGTCGGTCTCCAACCGATACTCGACCCCGCTGAACTCATCCCACGCGACGGCTCATGCCGCCAAAGTGATCCCATAGAACAGATCTGTTTACTGACAAGAAAAAGGGAACAAGTTACAAATTCTTTGAAATACAAAAATATCTTATCCTTAATCACCTCATGTGGTCTTCGAGCTAGTCCAGCGGATCCCATTTCCCTATATTCTAAGCAAACTACTTTATTGTTATGAAGATAATGCAAGCCTCGGCAAATTCCCTTGATTATTTTGTAACGATTTCTCCATTGAAGCCCGTGAGATGCAGATATACGAAAGCAATCTATACAACCTATATAATTGGTACCCACTGACATATCATGGTTGGATTTCTCTCCACCCTCAACCATGCCACGTCATTCAATGCCCACCCACCGCCGCCTGCGCCACCCCCTCGCCTTCTCGCCTCCCCCACCGAGCCACCCCCTCGGCGCCTCGCCTTCTCGCCTCCCACCCACCGCCGCATCCCCACCGCGCCAACCCCTCGCCTTCACCACCCGACGCGCCTCGCGCCGCCGCCGCCTCGCCTCCCCACTGCTCTGCAGCCTCACCTCCTCCCGCCTCCATAAATCGCCCCGTCCTGTGCCGAGCTCCTCCGCATCACGGGGCGCACGGACGGCGGCCTCGACGGCCGGCCGGAGGTGGCCAGCTGCTGCTTCGATAGAATCGTGTGCCCGGCGACGGCTCAACCGCCGGATCCGGTCCGTCCGCGTCCACCTCCGCCTCCCCGGCCACCTCCACCGCGAACTCCGCGAGGGAAGGAGCGGCACTGCCCCGAACTGGAGCCTCAAACGGAAGCCGGTGAGCCAGCTCGCCCCATCTGTGTCGGCCTCGGCTTCGGCGTCGCGGGCAGCGAGGAAGAGGACAAGCGCCTCGCAGGCGGCCTCGCTTCGTCTGGGCTGCGATCTCACTTCCTCCGGGGCCTCGCCGGGCGGCTCCGGCGGCAGCCACGGCCAAGGAGACGGTCGCGGAGGAGGAGGGGCCGGCGTGGGTTGAGCTGGAGCCCATCGGCAGCGAGGAGCAGCTGGACTGGGCCCTCGCGGAGGCGCAGCAGCTCGACCTCCCCATCGTCCTGCTTTGGCTTTGGTAACCCCACTTCCTTGGATTAGATTGTCTATAGGCGGCCGGCCGGCGCGGGCCACCGGCGGCGGAGCCACCAGCCGACCACGCCTCGACCGTGACGTGGGCGAGCTCCGCCGCTTCGCCCCGACCCGTCCGCCGCATGGGGAAGCTCCTCAGGCCGCCGCGCGGGGGAGCTCCGCCACCGCGGGCTGCCTTGCCCCGCCGCAGTGCCACGGCGGTGCGAGTCTTTCTACCCGCGTACCGGCAGGCTTCATGGGCCTGGACACGGTGGATGTGCTCCCGAGCGTCGTTGCCGGCGCGGCCGAAGACGGCCTACTTGACCCGTTCATGTACGCCCCGAAAGTCGGCGCCGCCGTCGCCGAGGAGCCCACGCAGGCTGCGGCGTCGAACACCGCCTTCTCCAGGTACAGAAGCACCACCGCGGGCCGCCGCGCCCCGCCTTCTTCACATTTTAGCCAGACTAATGTTATGGGGATTTCTCTGTAAGCATTTCACTTAATTTGATGATAGGTAAATATTGAACGCGAGTACTTGAATTACGCATGGCATTTTCAGCTTTTGTGAGCTTCCATTGTCAACTCTATAGACCGCTCAGATGGAACATCAGCTATCTGAGCTTAGAAATTTCCAGGGATTCCTGATCTAATCAAATGGTCTATGTTGAATAGGCAACACAGGACCAAGCAACAACGAACAAAACGAACACAAGTTTGGGCAAATTTCTGGACTATATTTCTATTTTGTGTTACAAAGACACGACACACGACGCATACTCTTGTATTTATACAGCAAAGCAACTAGCCTAACCAGACTCGGACTCGTGCAGTGCACGTTTCAAACTCTACTAGCTTCTCGTAAAACACTAGGATACTAATACGTACATGCAATGAAACCTGGACATGCAAGGCATGTTTACATGTACGTGCACACTTCTATACTTAGCACAAAGTACTTGTCAGGATTAATAACTACACTCTCCCCTCTAATCCTGACTTGCTTACTCAAAACCTTTAACGCCCAACAGCTCACGCATCCCGCGGAACTTGACTCTAGGAAGCGCTTTAGTGAGGATATCCGCCCGCTGGTCCTCCGTGCGAACGTGCTTGACGATGATCAGCCCCTTCTCAACACATTCACGTATGAAGTGAAATCTAGTATCCTTTGCTCCTTCCATGGAACACTGGATTCTTCATCAGTTCAATGGCTGACTTGTTGTCCACATGCAACATGATCGGCTCTGGTTCTTCTCCTGTCAACTCAGTAAGCAACCCTCTGAGCCAAATCCCTTGACATGCAGCTGCCGTAGCAGCCATGAATTCAGCTTCACACGAGGATAGAGCAACACTCTTTTGCTTCTGTGAAGCCCATGCTACGATATTTCCAAGGAAATAGAACACCAGCCCACTAGTGCTTTTCCTGTCAACAATATCACCAGCGAGATTGCTATCGCTGTAGCCAACCAAGACATCCTCTACAACTCCTTTTGCATACATCAAGCCAAAGTCAATTGTGCCTTTCACATACCTTAGTATCTGCTTCACAGCTTGTAAGTGCAAGCTTGTGGGTCTCTCCATGAACCTGCTCACTACGCCAACTGAATAGGTAAGGTCTGGTCGTGTATGAGTCAGATATCGTAAGCTTCCAACCATGCGCCTGTACTCCGTTGGATCCACTGGATCCCCTTCCTCGTCTCTGTCGAGTTTCAATTTTGCTTCCATGGGATAACTCGTGGGATTGCACTCCTCCATCCTGTTCTGCAGCAGAATCTTCCTAGCATATGAAGATTGCTTGAGCTTGATCCCATGCTCTGACTGTTCTACCTCAATGCCAAGATAATACGAGAGAAAACCCAAGTCACTCATCTCGAATTCTTGCATCATCTGCGTCTTGAATGCCTTTATCTCCTTGCTGCTCGTGCCAGTGACGAATAAATCATCAACGTACACTCCAATAATCAAAGTGTCAGCTCCATGGATTCTCTTGTACACAGCCTGCTCCTGAGGACACTTAACAAATCCCATATTTGTTAAGCTCTTGTCAAGATGAATATTCCAAGCTCTAGGTGCCTGACGCAAACCATAGAGTGCCTTCGACAGTTTATACACCTTTTCCTCATGACCTTCTTTCACAAACCCTTCTGGTTGCTGGACATACACTTCTTCCTGCAGGTCACCATTCAAGAAAGCTGACTTGACATCAAGATGGTGGACTTCCCATCCACGTTGTGCAGAGAGAGCGAGTAACAGCCGAACTGTCTCCATCCTTGTCACGGGAGCGAATACCTCATTGTAATCGATCCCTTTCTGTTGTACATACCCCTTTGCTACAAGTCTAGCTTTGTACTTGACCACCTTGCCATCAGGATCCTTCCTTAATTTATATACCCACTTCACACCAATGGGTTTACAACCAGGTGGTAGAGAAATCAGCTTCCAGCTCTTGTTCTTTTCTATAGCGTCAATTTCTTGTTTCATAGCATCTTGCCACTTCTGCTCACCTGCAGCTTCTTGAAACGATGATGGTTCCTCAACAGCCAATAGGAACAGCTCATCGTTAGCTTCCACCTCTTGTGTTCTTGCATAAAGCTCAGCAAGAGTTCGAAACTTTGTCGGCTCATCACTTGCAGGGGAGCTAGCCGAATTGAGTGGAGATACCACACCTGCTACACTCAGTGGCGCAGGTGTTGCCAGACTTGCCGCGCCTAGCGGTTCAGAGGTTACCGATGCATCTCCTGGCTGTGCAGGAACACCATCAGTACTAGCTTCTAGGTTGCCCTCTCCTGTATTTTCAGAAATAGAAAATTCTACAGAAAGATCATTGCTAGCTTCACTCCCTTTGCTCCAATCCCATGGCTTTCCTTCCTCAAACACCACGTCCCTGCTGACATGTAGTTTGTGTTGATGAGGATCATAGAGACGATAAGCCTTGCTCCCTGGTTCTGTCCCGAGATACACCATGGCTGTACTCCTGTCATCAACTTTCTTGGTGTGTGCGCTGGGAACCTTTGCATATGCTACACAACCAAAAACTTTAAGATGCTCCACATGTGGTTTTCTGCCTGTCCAAGCCTCAAACGGAGTCATACCAGTAAGAGCTCTCGTCGGTACACGATTGAGAATATACACAGCATGTCTTACTGCTTCACCCCACATCTTTCCTGGAACTTGCATGCTTTTGAGCAGACTCCTCGTTGTCTCCATTACAGACCGATTTCTTCTCTCCACAACACCATTCTGCTGTGGTGTGTATGGAGCTGTGAGGTGTCGCTAGATCCCTTCTTCTTCGCAATATATTCTGAACTGACGGGATAAGAATTCCCCTCCACGATCAGTTCTCAACACCTTGATCTTGTGGTCACACTCATTCTCAACCAAAGCTTTGAATTTCTTGAAAGCTTCAAACGCATCACTTTTTGCCTTGATAACATACACCCACATCATGCGAGAGAAATCATCAACTAAGAGTAAGAAGTACTTGTTACCGACAGTCGTGTTCGGAGTGATCGGACCACATATATCAGCATGCACCAGTTGGAGTTTCTTCTCAGCTCGAAAACTTGAAATTGCAGGGAACGGACTCCTAGCATGTTTTGCAACTAAACAACCTTCACAGAGCTGCATCGGGTGCTCTGTTCTTGGTAACCCAGAGACTAATCCCTTCTCTGACATGAACTTGAGTGAATGAAAATTCACATGCCCAAGACGTGCATGCCACAACCATGCTGGTTCATCCAAGTTTGCCATCAAACAGACAGGATCACAAGTGTGCAGAGAAATCTTGTAGAGCCGATTGCTAGTCCGCTTGACTTTCATCACAAGGACCTTGTTGCTGTCATAAACCCATAGGAACTCTCCATCCAGTATAACCTTGTTGCCTTATTCAGTTAACTGACCAAGACTAATAATATTGTTGCACAAACTAGGTATATAGTATACTTCAGAAAGCATGCGATGCTCACCATTTTTGCACTCGAACAGGATGGAACCCTTCCCTTTGATCTGCACCACAGAGCCATCACCAAACCGCACTTGGCTACAGATTCCTTCATCAAGCTCCTTGAACATGGATCGCTCACCAGTCATGTGATTGCTAGCACCATTGTCAAGATACCATATATCAGACTGTATCTGGACATCTTCTTCTGAACGCAGCTTTGGGAACAGCTTGTCCTCGTTCAACATCACCATCTTTGGTGCCTCCTCTGCACACACGGCTAGCAACAGTGCCGGTTCATCCTCCTGTGCACGCGTGAGATTGGACTCCTCATCTCGACGCTTGCCACGACACTCGTAGCTATGATGCCCCACCTTTCCACAATTGTAGCACTTATCTTTGCTCTTGTCTCTGCTTCCATCGGACGCACGTGAGGCATCTCTGTCTTCACGTGGCGCGCTGCTGTTTCCACGGCCACCCCGACCACGTCCGCGACCTCGGCCACGGTAGCTGCCTCGTCCACAACTACTCGAACCGTTATTATCACGGGTCTTCGAGTTAGATGAAGAATCACCGCCTTTCTTCATCCGAGCCTGCCACTCAGCCTTCGTGAGGAGGACATGTTCCTCATCCCCTTCATCACCGTTCCGCAAGCGCTCCTCATGCGCGCGGAGTCGACCAACCAGTTCCTCGACTAGCATGGTCTTCAGATCGGCGAACTGCTCAATCGTGGTTACAATTGGGAGAAACTTGTTGGGAAGCGCACGCAGCATCCTCCTCACCACATCCTCGTCGTTCAGTGTTTCACCCAACTCCCTGATCCTAGCAGCCAGGGTGCACACCTTACCCGTGAACTCATCCACGCTCTCTGAACTCTTCATGCAAAGTGCATCTAGCTCGTCTCTCAATGTCTGGATGCGAGCTTGCTTGACACGGTCGGCGCCGAGAAACATGGTCTTCAGGGCATCCCATACTTCTTTTGCGGTTTTCTTATCCGCAACAAGAAACAAGGTGTCTTCAAGGATAGCTTGAAAGATAGCAGCCCTTGCCATCTTGTCTTTCCGCTTATCCAAACCTGCCTTTAGATCTGCCGGTTCTAAAGCTTCCCATAAGTCCTGTGCATCCATGAATGCCTCCATCTTGATGCTCCATGCTGAGTAGTTAGACTTCGTCAGCATCGGATACTTCAGCGTGATGGAGTTCTCCTTGGCCGCCGCTGCCGTCGTGCCTGCCATCTCAACGGCCGTCTGATCGTCGTCGCTTCACCAAGCTCTGATACCACTTGTTAGAGTGGCACAGCGGAATCCGGCCCAGCCCGCTATACGCACGAGCCGGCGCCCCATCAAGCCCAGGTCCACCGGAGCCACAACCACCAAGGCTCAGGCCTAACTCAACCCAAAAGACTAGTCTGGTAGGTGAGGGCTGCCCCTGCCTTATATGTCGTGCTCCACCCCCATCAATTTCCGATGTGGGACTAAACCTAACAATCTCCCCCGTCACACATCGGGCCCAACTCTTCCATCACACAACCCATGTGATCTCCTGGAAGACGTTATCCCAGGCCTCGAGTCTAACTCTCCAGTCACAAATCGCCATGTGACCATTCGGAGACGTTCACGGGCTCCCCCGTCACCATGTGACCCCAGAGATTTTCCAGGTTTCCCAACCTTTGGCTCTGATACCACGTGTTGAATAGGCAACATAGGACCAAGCAACAACGAACAAAACGAACACAAGTTTGGGCAAATTTCTGGACTATATTTCTATTTTGTGTTACAAAGACACAACACATACTCTTGTATGGACATGCAAGGCATGTTTACATGTACCTGCACACTTCTATACTTAGCACAAAGTACTTGTCAGGATTAATAACTACAGTCTATCCTTCCAAAGAAAAACCGACATCATTTTGTCTTTCAGAAGATTCATCAGAAAGGGACAGCTTATCTGATAGCATGGGAATGGTTAGATGACCAAAAAAATAGCATCAAATTACTAATCCGTAGTTGAGATTCTGAGACTATTCATATCCTGACCATTAGTTCCCCTGAGTACATACCCCAGGTTGCAACATTTTCCTTCATCTTACAGTTTCATCTCCCTTTTGCAGGATGTTTTATGGACCTGGTGGCCCATGCATTGTTCGCAGGCAGAGACGCAAGTAGGGCTTTGGCAAAGATGTCATTTGAGCCAAGTGATTTAACCAGTGATATTTCGGGGTTAGGCCCTTTTTGAAATCGAGGCCTTGCAAGAATGGGAGTACAAATTAAACAGCAAGTATGTTACAGTTGGAATAATCAAGAAGACTGTTCCGGTCACAGAGGGAGATATATCACAAGAAATACGGTGACAACTGAAAGAGAGATCGATGCAAGCATTCTTAAAAGTAACCGTGTGCCAGAACCAAAGGAAACTGGAGCAACAAACCAAAGGAGTGTAGTGAAGAAGACAGCAGAAATGCCAGACGTTGATGTGAACACAAGCAGCCATAGAAGAGAAGGCGAAGGAATTGCCAGATTCAGATGCAATGAATGCGAGAAGCCAAGTAGATGCAGGCTGGGAAGAAGATAAGGTTAGGCGGGATTTTGCAAAAAGGCCCTCGATGAAACATGTGATATATAGTAGTTTTTGTGTGTCTTGGTATTTTTACAAACGAGCCCTAAAAACTAATATAACTTCACAAATATACTAAATAATTATATAAATTTATGCAAAATATCCCGCAGCAACGCCCGGGAATTCACCTAGTTAATATAGGAAAGGGAGCATTGCTTTTGTGACATCCCTGAAGTTATTAATGTTCGAATGCTAAACAGAGTAACTCTTAGATGTGTAGAGAGTTGAGACTCAGAGAGAGGATCAATCACTGCACACTTTGTATTGATCTCATGGTTGTACATATATAGGCATAGTACAAGCCCTGGTGTTGGGCGCTAGTCTACGGGAGCAAGTACAGGGAGCGGACGTTGTGGGCGCGCCAAGAGCGCGGTGAGTGCAGGCGTGGCGCGGGAGACGCGGGCGTGGCGCGGCCGGTTCGCCAGGCAGATAACGATGCGACCGGGTCGCCAACACCCCCCCGCAGTTACGACGGCGGTGCGCCGACGGCGAGACTGTCCCTGAACTCGTTGAACAAGAACCGTGAGAGACCCTTGGTGAAGTCATCGAAGCACACGAAGTTCGCCCAGCGACACCTTCTCGCGAACGAAATGAACGTCGAGCTCGATGTGTTTTGTCCGGCGATGATGAACGGGGTTCTTCGACATGTAGACGGAGGACACGTTGTCGCAGTACGCGATGGTGGCCTTTGGGACGTCGACGTGCAGCTCGCCGAGGAGGTGTTGTAACCAGGTGCACTCGGCGACGGCGTTCGCCACACCACGGTACTCCACTTCAGCGCTTGACCTGGAGACCGTCGGTTGGCGTTTGGACGACCAAGAGACGAGAGAGTCACCGACGAACACACAGAAGCCGGATGTAGAACGCCGTGTGTCGGGGCAGCCAGCCCAATCTGCGTCGATGTACGCCGTGATCGCCGGAGTTGAGGACGCATGAAGAGTTACGCCGAATGTAGTGCCCTTGACATAGCGAAGAATGCATTTGAGCATCGCCGAGTGACAATCGTGCGGCGCGTGCATGTGCAGACAGACTTGCTGAACTGCGTACGCAAGATCGGGTCGCGTGATCGTCAGGTACTGGAGCGCTCCAGCCATACTGCGGTACTAGGCGCCGTCGGGGAACGGCTTTCCATCGGTGCTGGATGTCTTGGACGCTGTGTCGGCCGGAGTGTCCACCGGCTTGCAATTGCTCATGCCGGCGCGTTCCAGAAGCTCCATGGCGTACTTGGACTACGACAGGAAGAAGCCGTCCTTGTTGCGCTACACAGAGATGCCGAGGAAGTAGTGGACTGGCCCCATGTCCTTGACGGCGAACGCAGAGCGTAGACGCTGGATGAAGTGTTGGAGCAGTGATGATGTTGAGGCCGTAAGCACCATGTCGTCGACGTACAGCAGCAGATACGCCATGGAACGTCCATCGCGGTACACGAAGAGAGAGGAGTCCGATCGGGATTGCGGAATCCGATCGAGGTGACGAAGGCGATGAAGCTCTGGAACCAGGCGCGCGGAGCTTGGCGAAGGCCGTAGAGTGAGCGCGAGAGGAGGCAGACGGCGTCCGGCTGCTGAGGATCGACGAACCCGGTGGGCTGCTGACAGTACACTTGCTCCTCCAGGCGGCCGTGAAGAAAGGCATTGGAGACATCCAACTGGTGGGCAGGCCACTGGTTCGAGGCAACGACAGACAGCACGGTGCGGATCATCGCCGGCTTGACCACCGGAGAGAAAGTTTCCCCGAAGTCGATGCCTGGACGTTGGTTGAATCCGCGGACGACCCATCTTGCCTTGTAGCGTTCAAGACTGCCATCGGAGTTGTACTTGACCTTGAACACCCATTTGCCCATGATGACACGAGCACCTGGTGGACGAGGGACGAGACACCACGTCTGGTTGGCCTGAAGCGCGTCGAACTCGAGTTGCATCGCCGCGAGCCAATTTGGGTCCTTCAGTGCATTCCGGACAGAGGTTGGCACTGGAGAGATCGCCGCAGATGTGCTCGCCAACGCGTACTTGGGATTCGGCTTGAAAACCCCAGCGCATGCTCGCGTGACCATAGGGTGGACCGGTCCCGATGCCGCGGGAACGGTGGAGCATGGCGGTGCCGGAGCTGTAGATGGCGCTGAAGAGGCCGGTGCGGGCTCCGGCGATGTCGTTGATGGCGTAGTTGATGGCGTCGTCGGCGTGGCAGATGCTGAGGCCGGTGGCGCGGAAGGTGGTGCAGATGGTGACGCTAGGGGCACCGAGTGCGGGGAGGCAGATGGTGCAGACGTTCCTGACGGCGTGGTCGGCGATGGTGGCGCAGCTGCTGCTTGGCACGGAGGCGGCACGGAGGAAGCGGGAGGGTCGTCGTCGTCGTCGAAAGGTAGTGGTTGTGCTGAGACGGCGTCACCTGGTCGCGAACGTCGGAACGGGAACCGCGATTTGTCGAACACGACGTGCCTGGACGTGAACACTCGGCACGTGACGGGGTCGTAGCATCGATAGCCGCGGTGATCAGCTGGGTACCCGAGGAATACGCAATCCACCGATCGCGGGCTGAGCTTGTGCGGAGTGGTGGCGGTCAGGTTGGTGTAGCACAGGGAGCCGAAGACGCGGAGCACGGAGTAGTCGGGGGCAACACCGAAGAGGAGCTCGTGTGGCGTCGTTGTTCCAGTGGCGCGGCATGGGCGCCTGTTGATGAGGAAGGTCGCCGTGGACAGGGCCTCCGCCCAGAGTGACAGTGGAGCTGCACTGTGAAGAAGCAATGTACGCATACAATCGTTAAGTGTGCGCAAGATGCGCTCGGCCTTCCCGTTCTGCTGTGAGGTGTGAGGGCAGGAGAGCCGAAGGGTGACGCCATGGGCGAGGAAGAAGGACCGGAGAGCGTAAGAATCAAATTCGCGGCCATTGTCAGTCTGTAATGCAAGCCAGCGCAAGCCAAATTGAGTGCTGACATAAGCACGAAAGGACTTGAGAAGTGGTAGAACGTCAGACTTGTTGCGAAGTGGAAATGTCCAGACATAGTGAGTAAAGTCATCCAAGAGCACAAGGTAATACTTGTAACCCGAATTACTATAAACTGGAGATGTCCAAACATCAGAATGCACAAGTTGAAAAGGAAAATACGTGACTGAATTGGAGGAATGAAATGGTTGTCGAACATGTTTGCCCAACTCACAGGAAGAGCAGACATGAACGACAGACTTATTACAATTGAAATCTAGAGAATGTAGAACATGAGACAATGTGGCGTTCCCTGGATGCCCTAGTCGAGCGTGCCAGAGGTCCACGGTGGCAGCGGACATGGTGAATGCGACGTGCTTCGGCGGGGGCAGTGGATAGATCTCGCCGGAGCTCTCACATCGGAGCATCACCATGCCCGTTTGAAGATCCTTGATAGAAAAGCCACAAGGGTCAAATTCAACAGATATGTTATTGTCACGAGTGAGCTTGCGAACGGAGACGAGATTCTTAACAATGGAGGGAGAAACAAGGATGTTGTTAAGCTTAATTGAAGAAGAAGATGTGGGAATAGTGGCGGCGGCCAAGTGGGACACTGGCAGCGCGGCACCGTTTCCGACTATGAT
Source organism: Echinochloa phyllopogon (assembly GCA_033239725.1). Lineage (NCBI taxonomy): Eukaryota > Viridiplantae > Streptophyta > Magnoliopsida > Poales > Poaceae > Echinochloa > Echinochloa phyllopogon. Next base: position 9,303,745 of record BTCW01000008.1, on the reverse strand, counting down.
GGAGGTGGGAAACTGAAGAGGGCGAATAGAGTGGAGTGTACCAGGACTGGAGGCGATGTGCGTGGAGGCGCCGGTGTCGAAGAACCAGTCGTTGGAGCTCGACGGCGTCTACTGCTGAGTGTTGACGCCGGCAGAAGAAAGCGCGGCAAGCAGAGCGCTTTGATCCCAGGCGGCAGAGGCGGGCGCTTGGTGTTGAACCGTCATGGCCGCCGTGGGCTGGAAGGGTGGCCGGGGGCCCAGCACGCCAGAGCCTGGTGGCCGGAATGGCATGGGCCAGGCCTGGACAAGCCCAGTCCACGGGTTATACCCGGCAGCCCAGGTTGGAGTCGACGGGCGTTGCTGCTGGTTGGTGCCGAAGGAGGGCGCGCCGCTGCCACCACCGCCGGCGTCCTGGCCGCGCGACTTGAAGTTCTTCTTGGGGCGCGGGTTGGAGCTGGTCCCGCCGGAGCTGGATCCAGAGCCGAAACCGCCTGTTCCAGATCCGGAATTGCCGGAGTCCTGGAGCCGCCGCCAGATGCAGAATTGGCGCCGCCGCGTCCGGCGAAGAGAGCGTGGCCGGCTTGGACCTTGGCCTCATGGTCCTCACTGGCTTCCTCCAGCAGCAGGTACGACCTGGCACTCATGAATGTGTGCGTTGGAAACTTGCCTTTGATCACCGGCTTGACGTAGCGGTACTTGGGGTGGAGGCCGCGAAGAAGATTGAGGACCTGGCTCGGCTCGGAGATGGGGTGGCCGATGTCGTGAAGATTGTCGGCGAGGCGTTTGAGCTTGGTGCAGTAGTCGTTGATGCTCAGGTCGCCTTGCTCGACGTTGCGGAACTCCGCCTCGAGATAGACGGCGCGGTGGAGGTCGTTGTCGCGGAAAAGAGCTTCAATGTCGGACCAGAGAGTGAACGCCGAGACGCGAGGCTTGTAGACGATGTCGAAGATGGCCTTGCTGACGATGTTGTAGAGCCAATTGACGACGCACTGGTCGATCTAGCGCCATTCCGCCGTGCGCCGCGCCATGGGAGGAGCAGAGCAGACATGTTCTTCGAGCCCGAACTTGCCGAGGACGGATTCGAAGAAGCAGCGCCACTGGCTGTAGTTGGAATTCTCCATGTCGAGGACGAACGGATGTTCACATTCTGGATGGTGGAGGCCGATGCAGGCTGAGGGGAATCGAGATCGTCCTTGGAGTCAGAGGCAGAGAAAACAGCGGAAGCCATGACGGAGAGGGCGGAAGAAGAAGAAGAGGCGAACGGATTCGCGAGGGAGGATCTGTCGGACACTGATACCATGTAGAGAGTTGAGACTCAGAGAGAGGATCAATCACTGCACACTTTGTATTGATCTCATGGTTGTACATTTATAGCCATAGTACAAGCCCTGGTGTTGGGCGCTAGTCTACGGGAGCGAGTACAGGGAGCGGACGTTGTGGGCGCGTCGAGAGCGCGGTGAGCGCGGTCATGGCGCGGTGAGCGCGGGCGTGGCGCGGGAGACGCGGGCGTGGCGCGGCCGGTTCGCCAGGCAGTTAGCGATGCACCCGGGTCGCCAACAAGATGAGTGACATGAAAAATAAAGTAAAGACAGGGTTCCTCTACCTTTGATATAGGGTGTGTTTAGTTGTAAAAATGGATGGGTAAAATTTGGTTTAAAAGTCACATCGGATACTGTAGCGCATTGTAGCACTTTTCGTTTGTTTGTGGTAATCGTTGTCCTACCATGACCTAATTAGGCTCAAAAGATTCGTCTCGTCGTGTATATCAAAACAATGTACTTAGTTTTTCTATTTACCAACATTTAATGCTCCATGCATGAGGAGAGATTTGATATGATAGGTGAATAGTGAAGTTTGAAGAGAGAATTTTAGGAAGTTTGTGAGAACTAAACAGGGCCATAATCATGCAGGCTCCCTTTAGGTGGATATTTGAGGCAGGGAAGCCTCTCTCGAACATCTGCCATGACAAATTTTCTCTCGTAGTCCAACAATTTTCCCTGCGTGCTATCTGCACAGTATCGTAGAATTCGTACTATATTGATCACTCTCTCCAGGATACAATCTCTTGGTTGTACTTTTTTTAATGATAGAAAGTTTATTTTCGGCTTCAGTCATCCTCAATTGAAAATGCATCAGTTCACAATTCTTACAAACGGATGTCACCAGAATAAAGAAAAGCACACATTCAAAAGGACATATAGCTAAGACATCATATAATCACTGATTAAAAAACTCTAACAGACAGTTCATGTAGTCGTTCTGCAGCATTCTGGCTTGTTACGTGATGTCGACTTTAAAAGGACTTGCTTCGCCACCTGTGGGTGAACACAGAACCGGAGCTTAAGCCAAATCCAGCAAAGATGAAATAATAACTTCAACCACCGAATGAACTCTGACCACCAAGCCGAGAATATACTACCGTAACAATCTCACCTCCCACCAAGAAAAGTGATTCGATAAGACACCGTCTGCCGTTGGAGACATCGGATACTGAAATGGCAACCAAACCCTTAAGTGCAGCAACCAACGTTAAAGACACTGACCTCCTGCAACCGGCATTTAGAGCATTCTATGAACTCCCTGCAATCAAAAGTCGCAACACTGTTGTCTGAGCATGAAAATCAGATCATACATAAAATGTACTTGAACTCTGAAGGTTGCCATGCATACAGCCATACCTTGTAAATAACTAGGAACCCACCACTGCTGGTTTGGAGATGCTCGACCTCCCCATCTGTAACACCCCGCTTTCCACGAGCCGCCCCGCACAGCCCTTCCGAGGGGCGCGCACACGTACACATAGCACCCTTCTTACACTTTCGTCCTCGCTTCGTGTAATAGGGTTAACCCGAAGGTGCTATGACTGGAAGACAAAGGCTTATAAGTTGCCTCCACCCTTGCTAAACTAGCAATGTGGCACTAAACACGTGCATCCCGCACTCACGGGCCACTACTGGGCCGGGTGTGACACCATCGTCCTGCTCTAGCTCTGGTAACCCCACTCACTTGGATTAGATTGTCTATATGCGCCCGGCCGGTGTGGGCCACCGGCGGCGGATCCACCAGCCGACCACGCCTTGACTGAGGTTCAGACAACAAACTCTCCTCAGAAACGCTATTAAGGACTTGTTTGGTTGGAGATCTTGTCACACCCTGAAATTCATCACAATAAAATTTTAGCAACTTTTTGAAATTTTCTATGATTTATTAAGGTCTAAATAAATCTTCTGGGATTTAATTGAAATTTATGTGAATTAATTGAATTTAAACATTATACTAAAATAATTTTAGTGAAAAATTAGTTTTTGTTGCATTCATGTTGTTGCATTGAGTTTTGTTTGTTTGTAGTTCAAATTAGAATTTAAATCTAATTTAAATTCAAGTTTGAATTGCATTTGTTTGAGTTTTAGAATAGTTGTTTTCGGTTGAGTTCGTTTTGCCTCCCCGAACTCCTGGACCAGTTCACTTTTCCTTCTTTCTGTCTTTCTCTTCGTTCTGCTCTTGGGCCACGCCGTCGCAAAGGCCCAACTCTTCCCTACTTTGACCCAGCTCGCTGTCGGCCCAGCTCCCCGGCCTGTTTGCCTCTTCCTCTTCCGCTGAACCGGCCCAACCGCCTTCTCTCTCTCGCTCCCGCGGCCGCCCACTGACGAGCGGGCCCCGCCCGTCAGCTCTGTCTCCCTCGACCCTCGCTGAGTCGAACGCGACTCGGGTTTGAGCCGCGCCGACGCACGTCTAGACGTGGGCCCAAGCCACCACCACCATCACACCGCCTCTAAAACTGCGGCCGCCGCTGCCCTTGCCTTTTTTTTCCCGCTGGTCTGCATCGCTAACCCTAGCCTAGATCGCCTTCTGCCGCCACCCTTCAAGCTCGTCGGCCACCGCCGGTGATCTCCCGCGTTGCCGCCTCTCCCTCGACAAGACCAACTCCGGGAGGTTCGCACCGAGGTACTAAAGGCTCCCGACCATTTTCTTTCTTAGCCTTGGCTTCGGAGTCGCGTTAATTTGTTCGCCGGCCATCGTGCAGCGTTGCCGCCCGCCTTCAAGCTCGCCGGCCGTCGTCGATCCCGGCTAGTCCGGCCTACTTCGCCCACCCCCACGTTAACCTTCGCCCACCTGTAATCGGCCAGTGCTGTCAAAAGTGGGGTCAGGCTGGCTGTCACCTCTGTTTCTGATGACCCAAAGATAACCCTATCCCATCGTCTACCCTATGTCTATCATGTATACTTCTATAATGTTACAATTTGTGGCACTCGATAAAAATTTTAATTAAATCTGTTACCAACAAGTTTCTTGCCACTTCTCGATAGCAAGTTCCTTTGGCAGTGCAACATCGTCACATAACACTACACTTTCCTTAGTCTTTGGCAGACACCAAATGTATCACAAGTTTTGCCGGGAATGACAAATTCTGCGACTCAATTCAGAAACTGCTCGAATAGGCAGCTCTTTCATACAACAGTTGAACAGATTAGTGCTTTAGTACATCTGGAGCCCGTGAGAGCTCCCCTATCCCAGGGACTTTAGTACATGTAGCAGATTAGTGCTTACCAACCCTAAAACAGCACATTGAACTTAATGCTCATCACAAAAATAACTTTGCCAATCACATCTCCGATAACAATTAAGAAACATTCAAGACACTCTTCCTAGTCAGTATAGTGATCAATAGTCATGCAGAGTAAAGCTACAAGGAGAGAATACTCAGGCAAAGAGATGGTATATCAGCTCAGGTGGCAATCTAAGGCGAGCGGATGATAAATTACAGAGGAGATCATGTCATCCAATAAGGAAAAAAGGACAGGGAAAAGTTCTTTCCCAGATAGGAAATACCACGAAAGCTCTACCATAGACGGTATCAGATGCCAAAAAATACTTTTGGCAAGACACCTGAAGCAGGCAGCACCAAGGAACCCAACTCAGGCGAGTTCCAATTGCCAATCATGCAAGTATGTCTCTGTTCCGCAATATTTTGTCCACGAATATTCATCCAGGTGCGCATTGGTATGCATTGACCGAGGAGACCTCAATCTATGAGTTAATAAGGAATGCCCACATACACGACATACCCTATTATAACATTCTACAGCTACCTTACCTTTTCTTTCACAACATTAAGAGACTGTTAAAGAGTTGACAAACAATGTGCCACATTGTGAAACTGCAACTCCCAGTAAAATCAACAAATGCTGTAAAACAGAGGGAGTAACACACAAGCAGGTAGCTAAACGGACAGTTACAGGCTTACATTTACTAGCCAGGACGCTTGCTGTCCCTTATGGTGCCCTTTTACAGCAGCACTTGTGCGAAGCCCAAATGCTACTGGCCCAGGGGAGGTTATGGCACCATAACTGATGCTGCATAAGCAATCTGCCAGGGAAGGCAAACGCATATCACATTGGAATTTTATCATTCCTTGTTACTCTATTGTGAGGGTTTCCAGTCATATTGAATGTTATTGAAGCTGTTTGCTGATCTAAGTCCACCCAATAGATGGTTTCCTATGTCATGCTGCTGCTGCTGTTGTTGCTGCTGATGTAACTGACCCAACTGTGATAGATCATGTGCACTGTGGTTCATTCCCATCCTTGCACCCATTCCCATTGCATTGTTTGCCATCGCTGTTCTCATCCCATGACCAAACCCACCCATGGCCCCAAAGCCCATTCCTCCCATTCCTGAGTTATTTGTGACAGCATTGCCAACTAAGCAATTAACCCCATTAACACCAGGGGTTAGTCCATTTGGTCTCTTCATATCATTCACTGACTGGCCAACTCCGTTCATCTGTGATGACATCAAATCTTGCAAAATTTTCTGAACCGAGCTCTGGGACTCACTTGGCTCAGCCTCCTGAGGTCGAGTAGCAGGTGGCTGCATCGGAGGTATGCTTGACGATGTGGTCGGGGAGCTTAGTTGGTTTGTGTTTTGAGGAGCAGGCATCATGTTGTTATTGGATGCTGTGGGTACGGGTGAAGGGAAAGAGGTAGTTGGATTTGATTGCAGTGAGCTTGTTGAGTTCACCTTGGGGATCGTCGCATTGCCTCCACCATTGTATGGACCACCATTAGTGCTGCTCATTGGATGATCTTGTCTAGAACTCATTGAACTTTGCAAGAGCCCAACAACAGAAGGTGAAGGCACAGATGTAGAAGGTGCGCAACTGAGAGAATTATTTGATGTCACATCACCATTAGCAGAGACAGAAGGCTGCACACCAGTCATCGGAGCAGAATTTTGACCACTCTGATTTGAACTCTGGGGAATAGCCTGCTGCTGGTCCTCAGGTTGTTGCTGCTGTGATTGAAGAGGGCTGGCCCCTGAAGGAGTCCTTCGGGGAAAGTTATGCAAGCTATCTGCACAAACAACAACAGTGGATGTTAAAAAAGAAGGCAGGAAAGAATAGCATACAACATTTCCTACAAGTATATAACTCTAAAACTATAACGCTGCCGCTTCATTACTTTATGGCAACTTTATCTGATTTTAAGCCAGAATTTTATTTCTGTGGGAAAACGCAGGGGAAAACTTGGGTGTTTGAATCCCGGGTCACAACTTATGTCTGACTGTCTTCAGGCTTAACAATGAGGGCAATAGTGCTTAATATACGACTGTGACATGTTCGTAATTTAAAATTCACAGTGAAGGTGTGAGGCTGCCCAGATTCAAGCCACAAAAATAAGGCCAACACCAGTGTTTTGGACTGTGCAGGTGATGTTACCAGTGAAAGATACCAATTCCATGGTGATAGCAAGGACAGACTTAATGCAGCACGATTGTTTCAAACAATTATAAGCTAACCCAGCAAAATACGAAAATTGAAGAAAATGGAGCATATAAACAAAGGGTAACAACTTTAGTACGTCATAATAAGGAACTGAGCAAAGCACCCCCCAGCACCCAGGTTTTGAGTCCTCTTTTCTTGTAGAATGGTAGAGGATTCCTTTTTTAGTACCCCATAAACTGACTAGTTCCTGATTCTGGCTGGGGCCAGGAATGTCTGAAATCAGTGATCTCGATGTGGTGACAGATCATGGAATCACACTACTGTACCATCATTCACTCCTATTTTACCAAATCGCCTAGTGTATTTAGGGCATGACCACAAATTCAGCATGCAAATATAACTTGATAATTATGGTGGTTGCCAACACATGCGACATGTTTCACAAAACTCACCTAAGGTTAAACTATTAAATCCATTGCCACAATATGGCTTGATGAGGACAATCTTGCGGCAGGTTTTACACAGGCATGTGGGGCTAGGTTGTCAGAAAAAGAATATTGCAAGATATGCGGCTACAATGTACAAACTAAAAAGGGACCTAGCTCAAATCGTACTTCCCTAACAGAAGCACAGCAATATGAGGCTGTGCCAAACAGGGTCTAAAACAATTTAATCTTAGTGTTGTGAAAGTGTAGGGTGAGATGGACCCCAGAAAAAAGATTAAAATACCATACCAATGGGTCCAGATCCAGTATTCCTGCTGTGATCAATTAAATCCTTCATACAGTTTACAACCTCAGCAATCTGGAAGCATCAGTATTCAGATTACAAGAATAATAATCAGCGCAGGATAATAAGCTTTAATAAGATAGTAAGCCCTCAAAAAAAGTAAATCGAGATCTGCAAACAAGATTCTACAATATAGGATTAGTGATTACCTGAAGGCAGCGAACATATCGTTTTGTATATCCTAAATCGTTGACCAAAGGCACCTCCAGGGCTTTAGCCAATTGTCGGGCACATGCAACAAACCTACAAGGTAAAATTAGGTTAAATGACAATTCATATGAACTCGAAAAGTATGAAAAGGTTGATGAGTTAGTGCAATCATTAGTCAGCAGCAAGAAAATGTGTAATTTATGAGCTCAGCTAAGAGTTATGGATACCTCTGCCATGATAAATTCTTTAAGGCAATCTAGTTATGAACATTGAAGCAAAAGATAATGTGCCTAAAATCAAATCATAAACTGTTTAAAGCAGGGTATCTGCACATACAAGTAAAATATTGTCTAAATATGTCTCAGCATATGATAACTTCTTTTCTTGTTAACAAACTGCAACTTGCATGCAATTTATACAAAATAAAATATTTGCTAACACAAGGGCACATACATGAAAGCATCTGCATCAGCTTGCCACCAATTTATCTAGTATTATCAATGCAGCCCACAGACTCCTATTCAACTAAAATGCTATCATTACCATGGCAACAAGTCCATTTGTTCCACTGTTCCAGTAACACCGTGGTTTTCAACAAGAATCCCATTACTCTATTTGCTCCAGATATCCCAGAATCCATTGTTGAATGTATTAACTTAGATCTGATGCATTACAGTGCCAATAAAGCAAGATGCTCAAAAATGGGGAACATAATCCGTGATTCAAAAAGTAGCATTTTCCCTTTTTCTACAGAACTTGCACAGCCATCAACTATGTTAATACCCTTCACCCAACAGCATAAGATTTTGGGTGAGTTGGTAAGGGCATCAATAATTACATTACATAATGTTCCTTTTAGCCTCAAATCAGCTTATTCTTCTGAGATCAGACTTGGTCTGCTTAATATTTCATCACCCTTTGTGGTAAATGGTGCTGATACACTTGCACTTACATCCCACATCTCAACATATTAGTCCTTTTTGGTAAGTATCCAGCTCCATATATCATTTATGTCAATGAATGGAACGTTCTCATTTCACCAAGTATCCAGCTCCATATATCATTTATGTCAATGATTGGAACGTTCTCATTTCACCCAATGGCTACTGCACATCTCCTTCCATTCAAGTAAATATTTGTACTTAATGGTCATTCTATTTACAGACCCAAAAAATAGGGCCTATCATAACAGAATAGGCGAGGGGGAGAGTCGTCCCCCTGATTTTGCCATTAAGAATGTTGTACCAGCCTTCAAACCTGGATTGGTGATGAGGTTTCATTGACCCCCGGACTTCAATGGTCTAAACAGTGTAACAGGGGAGAAGTTGGTATAGGGCCTATCGTAATTACTTTCTAGTGTGTGATTGGGCATCAAAGTGATACCAGCTCAATCACAAACATCGACAAAAGTAAGTGTTGCCACTTTGGCACATATGGTGAGCCCTTGATCTTGGGTTGTGTTAACGGCATCTTATCCTATCTGAAGCACAAGGTTACCCAATAATGCAGGGCCTATTCCCGCAACTCTAACAGCATAAAGTTATGTCGAATTGTACGCTGATGGGCTGCACACTAAAACTAATAAGCCTCATATAGCCTAGTAAACCTTGGATACATGGTGATTAATCATATATAGTCACAAAAATACTCCAACCGCAGTTGCAGAAAGACACTAAGACTCTTTTGGGACACGTCCATTTACATACCTGAGCATTGGACTAGGTTTCTGACCTAGGTATGGTTTACACACTACAAACACTTATATTTCAAATGCTAGTACCATAGTCTACAACCACTTGATATTTGATATTAAGGCATTTGTTAATCTGATATATTGTTGATAATTAAGGTTTCCAAATGGAAATATGATATATTCTAATGCTTCAAGATGAAGGCCATAATGATTCCTTATTTTTGCGGATAATTTGTGGGTTATAGTATATGAATAGCCAACACCCACCACAATGAGACCATTAGGTTTCCCTCCACATGTTCCAACGCGAAGGTGGAATTTGAGGGTTTGAACCCTCACTGGAACCTGTATCACTAATCTATCCTAGAACCGAGCTGAAATTAATTTCAATCAAGTTTTGTTTGTAGGTTAATGCATCAAGAACTGCACGCGGAGAAAAAGTCAACAAGTAGGTTCACTTTAAAATGACTTCTTACCAGGGCAGACAGTAAATTTCAAAATAAAAATAAAGATATGCATGATGGTAAGGGTGGAAAGCCATTTAATGATAGCAAAGATCTGAACATGAAATGGAAGAGCATATGAAGGGTTAATCTCCTTACGAGTTGCAATTATTCTGCATGTCCTGAGCCGACAAACTCGCTGAATTTTGGGCTACAGCCTGGTACTTCTGTACAACTGCTCCAAGATTACTAACCTGCATACAAACATCAAGGATGCCAAAGTATATGAAAATCCTTGTCATAAAATGTCAACTGAGCTGCCTATGTACTGGAAACGCCTCAAACCTGCGGTATTATAGATCTCCGCGGAATAAGTTCCTCATGACGCCTAGCACAAAACTCCCAAGACGCAATCTTGAATAGAAAGATGGAACAGGATTGTGTTTTAGCCCAAAAGGTATTAAGAAAACATGTAAAAAGAAAAAAATATAGAAAATTAAATCACATTACCTTGATGTCTGGATTAAAAACTATCCTTAGATGCCCCTCGCGAACAACACGCAATTGCTCAAAGACGCTTTCCTGGATTGCTTTTGTGTAGTCCAAAATAATCTGACCGGATGCATTCTGTGACTCACGTGGCATGTCGATGTACAAAAGTTCTTCCAGTGTACCACTGGCATACTTGATTTGACATAATCGCGGCAGTACCTCAACTGTTGTTTCTGTAAAATGTAACACAAAGTCAAATAAAAGCATGAACAAGAGAATAAATTTGTCCCATAAGAAAATGATGCTTACCAAAACCACGGCCAGGTTTCCTATTGCAAATCTCACAGTGCCATACGTCCTGCAAGAGAAGAGCCGTATGACAAATTTAAAGGTAGATATTTCACAGGCAAAACATCTTAAATGCCAGAATATTCTATAATTTAATAACCAAGGTCCACTTTGAAACAAAATAAAGTCAAGATTTCCATGGCAACAGTGGCACTAGACCTGAGGGAAAACTCCAGTTGTTTGACGACCACTTCCATACAGCGAGACACACCACCTCTTTTTAGCATTTGGAGCAAAATACTCATTGACAAAATTTCTCCAGTATTCGATGTTGTTATCCTGCATCAGAGGAATGAGTAGTTATACCATGTTGTAAGCACCTGGCCTTCACTTTGAGCACTAGATTACTTCTTCAATCATCAAGCAACCAAAAACTTACTTGTGGTCTGTTCTGTTGATGATACATGTAATGTGTCAATCTCTTTGCACAGGTTCCTGGCTCATAAGGAGTTGACTTTCCTGGAGTTCTCATGTTTAGACTCTGTTGACGAAGTAACTGCTGTTGCTGCTGCTGTTGTTGCTGCTGCTGCTGCTGCAATTGATTTCTCTGCAAAGGCAGGTTTTTGAGAATCTGTTGTTGTTGTTGCTGCTGCTGCTGCATATGCAGGAGCCGTTGTTGTTGCAAGAGGCTCAGTTGAGCAGCTGCAGCAGCTTGAGGGTTCGCCATTGCGTTTGGTCCACCCATTGATACAAGATCTGGACAATTTCGAATCTGCTTCGTGAGCTGCAACAAATGTTGTTGTTGTTGTTGCTGCTGCTGCTGCTGCTGCTGCTGCAAGAAAGCTGATGAGTCTGAACTCTGTTGCTCCATCTTGACTGCACTCAAACTCCTCATCATCTGGGCTTGCAGCTGCTGCGGCTCAAGTTTCACGCCACCCGCACTACGCATCATCTGGGCTGGACCATTCTGGTCTGGTTGCCCCATCTGCTGTTCTGATTTGATGCCAACCATGCTCCCTCCATTCTCCAACTTCACTGTAGCATGTGGCTGCTGGAGCTGCTGCGAAGAATGTGGTTGCTGGTTGTAAGACATTGGTAGCTGTTGCTGCTGCTGCATATCCTGCACAATATCCATCGGCTGCTGCTGCTGCGAAGTCGACTGCATGTTTTCTGAACCCATCTGATTGCCCAAACCAACATGTGAGGAGGACGCGAACGACAGAGGATCTGATCCACCCGCACCAATGAAATCGCCTCCACCATCCAGCCCCCCACCTCTCTGCTGGAGTGTGCTCATCGGCATCCCACCACCCTGCATCGACCCCGGACCCTGCATATGGCCCCCATTCCCAAACGACTGCCGGTTGAGCAAGGAGGACATGTTCGCGGCGCCCCCCAGCAGCCCATTGCCGCCAAACTGCGTGCGCTGCGAGACGAGGGACGAGAAGGGCGACTGCGCGGAGAGCATCCCGCCGCCGCCGCCGCCCATCCCCGGCTGCCCGCCGCCACCGCCGCTGAGCAAGCTGGAGCTCGTCCGGAGCAGCGACGCCGCCGCGCCGCCGCCCACCGGCTGCCCTGGCCCCATCGGGTTCGGTGGGCCCGACGGCATCATCCTGACAACACAGACCCTCCTCCACCAACCGCTTCGAGATCGCGCGCGGCGCGGCTGCTGCTACTCACCTCGCCATCGCCGCCCTCACCCCGCGAGATCCGCGGGAACCGAGCTGGCACCGGCGAGCATCACCCCCTGCGAAACAACCGGAGACCGCGAGTTAGCGACGCGAGCGTGGTGGGATCTGCCCCCATTACCCCCGCGCGCAAATCTGCAGGGGAGGAGCGCCATCCCGAACCCGCCCGAAAAACCAAAGCGACCAGCAACTGCAAGCCAGCAGGAACGACGCAGCGAAATGGAACTTCCCCTCCCCAAATCCACCCGCGACGGAGCAGAGCCGCCGAGCGCACCAAATCCGCCCGAGAACTCCAACCAACCCCCCGAGCACGAGAAATCAACCAAATTACAGCCAGCGCGAGCCCACGAGCACCCCCGGAGCCGCGAATTGACACCCGACCGAGCGCAATCAAGCCGCGCCCATCCCATCCCGCCCGCCCCACTACGACGAGACGCGCCACACCCCACAGCAACTCCACACACACACTTACCTCCACGACGAGGGCCCAGCGAGGCGGGCCGTCCCCCGTCCCCCGCCTGGCAGCGGAGCTCGAATCCGGCGATCCGGAGCTCGCCGCGGCGGCGAATCGCGCGGCTGCGGCCGAGCGCCCGCACTGGCCGAGGGGGGGAAGAAGCAGCAGCGAGCGGCGCCGCCTTCCGCAGCGAGCGCGCGGGCGCCCCGTCACCGCCTGCTAGGGTTTAGGTATCCTCGGCGTCGCGGCAACGGGGAGGGAGGCGCCGCACCGCACCGCACCGCGCCGCCGCCACGGCCAAAAAAATCCGTTGGCCCGGTTTGTTATCTCGCGGATGGGATTTGGTTTTGGCTTCTGGGGAGAAGAAGGCGAAGGCGAAGTAGAGAGAGAGAGAGAGAGAGAGAGAGAGAGAAAGCGGAGGGGAGAAAACGCTGCGACTTTGTCCTTGCGGACGTCAGAATTCCATTGGATTTGATTAAGAGCGGCGACGGTCGACGCGCCGGGTTTCCAGCCCCCTGTCAATGACGCGTGGGGCCAGCGTCAAAGGGGCCCGCGTGGAAGTGAGGGGTGCTGGTGGGTGGCCCGGTGGGGGAGGGATGATTAGGAGGCTGGATTTTTTTTCTCTCTGCGGTTTGTTTGGGCTGTTAGTTTATTCTTGTGTGCCCGGGAAAAGAAGTCAGAAAGGAAGGGGTGTGCCTGTGCGGCGCTGCCGCCGTGGCCAACGCTGTGGGCTGTGGCACTGGGCGTCTGCGATGCACCTAGGCTGCTACTACTACTTCCGGGACAAGGGGGGAACGGCCGCCGGGTCTACCTGTACATTCCGAGCACTTTTAACGGGGGTTTATACTCGTTTTGTGGTGTACCACATGTTTTTGGTACGGTTGAAAGTTCATATTCGGTGTGGGTTTGACGAGACGTGGAAAGAAATTTTGCTATAGCAGTCAAAGTTTGTTTTTTGTTGGTATAGCGGGTAGGATGGTAGAGCCCTTTTTGTGATGGGCATGGGTAAAATGTGGCCAAGAATGAGAGCCTAACAAGGTACGAGAGACTAATCTTGACGATGAGCCGGCGGCTGAGGTGAGGAGGTTTTGACGATAAATCAGGCACGCATTATGGTTGCCCCTCGCGTGAAAGCGTGTTATGAGGATGGTCGTTGCGTGACGAATACGTGTGTTGACGCTTTTTCTGGTCAACACACACGAGCGCCGGATCGCGCAAACGAACGAAACGATGAACTCGCCGCAGCCCCGCCCAAACCGGTCAGACCGGTTTAGGGATCCGGTCAGACCGGTTTCTGTCGGGAGCTTCGGGATGAACCTAGAATCACCACCTCAGGAGGGACCCCGTCGGAGATGGCGCGCCTAGGGTTGCTCTGAGATCGGTCAGGCCACTCAGAACCTCCTTGAACGTCGTCGAGACAAACAAGGAAAGCAAAGGGGTTGGAAAAGCTAGGGTTTGAAGATAAAAAGTAGAAAGATAATGTTTGATCGATTGGATGATAGATCTCAACCGGCCACGGCCCTTTATATTTATAGGGTGGGGAGGTCTTACCCCGCAAGGAATCCTTTTACAATTTGGAACCAACTAGGACTCCTAATTCTACTCCAACTCGGAGTAAAACCGGTCAGACCGCTTTGGCAAACCGGTCAGACCGGTTTGGCTGTTGCTAGATCAGCTACAGGGAAACCGGTCTGACCGCTTCCTAGAACCGGTCTGACCGGTTGCACTCGGCCTGTCAATTTTGGGTGCGAACATATGCCCCCCTGTTTTCTAGTAAATTTTATGCACTAGAAAATATGCTAAGGTCGATGTTACAGAATTCACCAGCCATTTTATCCTAAGGGCGATTTTTAACCATAAATCGGCCATGTCCTATCAAGCACTTTGTCAAACACTTGGATAAAATTTCTTCAAGTATCTCCCATTGAGAGCTCTAGGCTGCTGCTGTCCTTGCAAGGTCTCTGCCATGTAGGAATTTCCTGAACAAACCTTCACAATCTTGAAAGGACCCTCCCAACTTGGAGACCACTTGCCAAACTTGTTGCTTTTCAATCCAATGGGAAAAATTGTTTTCCAAACCAAATCACCTACTTGAAAAGATTTGAATTTCACTTTCTTGTTGTATGCTCTCGCCATTCGTCTCTTATCTTTTTCAATTTCTTCTAAAGCTTCCAAACGCTTGTCGGTCACTTCATCAATATTATCCATCATCAAAGCATAATATGTATCAACATCAAGATTATTTTGCTTTGCAAGTCTATATGCGCCAAGATTCACCTCTACAGGCAAAACGGCCTCTTGACCATACACAAGCTCAAACGGAGTAACTTTAGTAGCACCATGTTTAGAAATACGATGAGCCCATAAAGCTTCAGATAATACCTCATGCCATCTTTTAGGATGATCTTCTACCTTCTTCTTGATGAGCTTTATCAAGGTCTTGTTGCTAGATTCAGCTTGACCATTGGCTTGAGCATAATATGGAGATGAATTGAGAAGCTTAATACCATAGGAATTAACAAATTCACGCACCTCTTTGGATATGAATGAAGTCCCTTGATCCGTAGTCAAAGTTTGTGGAATACCAAACCTATGTATAATATTTTTCTCTAATAAACTCAATCACCTCTCTATGTGTCATATTCTTCAAAGGAACTGCTTCCGTCCACTTGGTAAAATAATCAGTTGCCACAATCACAAAATAATGACCCTTCGTCGAAGGAGGATGAATCTTGGCAACAAAATCTAAACCCCATCCTCGAAAAGGCCAAGGCTTAATAATTGGATGCATCAACGCCGCAGGTACCAACTGAATATCTCCATGCTTCTAACACTCTTCACATCCTTTGTAGTATCTAAAACAATCGGCTATCATATTGGGCCAATAGAAACAAGCTCGCCTAAGGAGCCACTTCATCTTGGGAGCCGATTGATGAGTACCACAAATTCCTTCATGAACTTCTGCCACAACCAACCTAGCTTGGTCAGGACCCAAACATTTTAGAAGCAAACCATCAATAGTCCGACGATATAACTCATCATCATCCAAAACGAACTTGAGAGCCCATCGTCGGATTTTTCTGTCAACTGTACTGCTAGGATTTTGCAAGTAATTAATCAAAGGCTTTCTCCAATCGTCCACTTCGTCTTGATTGCAAACAACAGCCGAAGCAGCACCTTCACCAGGAAACCGGTCAGACCGGTTCTCTAAAGCGGTCAGACCGGTTGAACCGGTCAGACCGGTTTGAGGAAGCGGTGCGACCGGTTCCTCCAGAACAGAACACTCGGCTTCTAAAAACATCGGTCTTTGTTCTTGAAAATTTCTTTTCTGAACGTTATAACCAGATGCTTGCTGAGCCAGAGCATTTGCCTTTGGATTTCTTTCTCATGGTACATGACGAATTACAAACTCATTTAAGCAAGATATGATATCGAAGCATTTATCAAGATAGGCATTCAAAAATCCATCTAAGCGTTGACATACCTTAGAAACTTGTTGTACCACCAGTAAAGAATCACCATAAACTTCCACATGCTTCACTCCCATGTCATGTAAAATCTCCAATCCGAATAGAAGAGCCTCATACTCGACTTGGTTATTAGTACATTTATGATCTAATCGTTTAAGTGCTTCAAAAACAGCCCCATGTGGAGAAGTAATAACAATTCCAATACCACAACCACTTTTGCAAACTGATCCATCAAAATGTAATTTCCATGGAGTAAAAGTAACATAACCGACATTTAAGTCAAGTTGCTTATCTACTCTATGTCCAACAATAAAGTCGGCCACTATTTGACCTTTCATTGAAGTTAATGGCTCACAACGCAAATCATATTCAACCAAAGCATAAGCCCATTTGCCGACTCTACCACTCAAAATTGGTTTGTGCAACATGTATTTAATTATGTCGGTTTGACATGCTACTATACAAGTACTTGGTAAAAGATAATGCCTCAACTTGATACAAGTATGATATAATGATAAACATAACTTTTCAATAAAGGTGTACCTTGTTTCGGCATCCAATAATCTTCTACACTCATATGCAACCACATGTTCCTTTCCTTCGGTTTCTTGAGTCAAAACACCTCCAATGACATTTTCTTCCGCCGCCACATACAACTTGAATGGAACTCCACTCTTAGGCGCTTGAAGGACGGGTGGCGAAGATAAATATTGCTTGATCTCATCAAATGCCTCTTGTTGTTTTGCCCCCCAAGTGAAACCAATGTCATTCTTCAACCGAAGTAAAGGAGTAAAGGCATTCACCTTCCCGGACAAATTACAAATAAATCTCCTCAAGTAATTTACTTTGCCCAAAAACCTTTGCAAATCTTTCTTGCAAGTAGGAGCCTTTACATTGCTAATAGCTTCAATCTTTTTAGAATCTATCTCTATGCCCTTTTCATGCACAACAAATCTCAAGAACTTTCCAGCCGATACATCAAAAGCACATTTGAGTGGATTCATCTTCAATTTATACCGACGCATTCTTTCAAATGCAAGCCTTAAATCAGCCAAATGAGAATCTACTCCAGCCGATTTGACAACAATATCATCGATATAAACTTCTACTATAATGCCAAGCAAGTCATGAAAAATCAAATTCATAGCCCTTTGATATGTGGCGCCAGCATTCTTTAAACCAAAAGTCATTACTACCCACTCAAATAGACCAACAAAACCCGGACATAGAAAGGCCGTTTTGGCTATATCCTCTTCGGCCATAAATATTTGATTATAACCAGCATTACCATCAAGAAAGCTAAGAATTCTATGTCCATATGCAGCATTAACAAGAAAATCGGCTATAGGCATAGGATATTCATCTTCAGGAGTAGCTCTATTAAGATCTCTAAAATCAATGCAAACACGAAGCTTTTTTGTTCCTTTCTTTTCAACAGGCACAATATTAGAGATCCAATTAGCATATCGACAAGGCCTAATAAATTTAGCATCTAGCAACCGATTGATTTCTTCTTTCACTCGATCATAAATATCAGGATTAAAGTTTCTGCGAGATTGTTTAAAAGGCCTAAAACCAGGTTTAATGGGTAAACGATGCTCAACTAAATCACGACTTAAACCAGGCATTTCATTGTAACTCCATGCAAAACAATCAACATACTCCTTTAATAACTTTACTAATTCAGATTTAAACAAAGGATCAAGATTCTTGTTTACAAATGTCGGCCTAGGTACAGTACCATCACCAATATCCACCTCCTCTAGAGGATCAGCCGACGTAAACCCTTGTCCTAACTTGCTCAAATCATCAAAATCTTCAATGGCCTCACACATATCGTTCTTATGCGCCTGATAGTGCTCACGCCTCTGCTGTAACCACTCTAGATTTGGATCCATCAAATCATAAGAGATGGTATAGCTAGATCTCCGATCGGCCTCATAACAGCAGTAGCAAAGCCATCCTTGGTGCAACCAATGATCTCACAATCAGATAAATCTAAACCAGATAAGCACTTAAGATTCTCATGATCATCCATAGTAGAACTATCGGCCACTGCAACACAAGCCGACGTATCTCCATGAACGACCTCTACTTCATCATCTATCCATTGAATTAAAAATTGATGCAAAGTAGAAGGCACACATTGATTTGCATGAATCCAATCACGACCAAGGATTAAACTGTAGTTACCTTGTGTCTCAGCGACGAAGAACGCAGTAGCCAAAGTCTTGCTTCCAATAGTGAGCTCCATAGAAGCAACTCCCTTGGCGCCCATAGGTTCACCTCCTCCAACGCCGCTGATGGTCATATTGGTCTTGATCAACTCCTCATCTGAACCTCCCAGCTTCTTGAACAGAGAATACGGCATCAAGTTAACTATCGCCCCTCCATCCACTAGCATGCGAGAGATAGGCTTCCCATTGATATGACCCTTCATGTACAAAGCCTTCAGATGACTTTCAGTAGCTTTAGGCTTCGGGAAAATAGCTTCCTTTGGCCCGAAATCAAGATGAGCGATGCTTTCCTCTGATAACACATAACCATCCATAGACATATGAATTACATTAAGCTCAAAATTCATGCGCTCAGGAGAAGAACCATAATCAACAAGTTCTTCATCGTCCTCTGAAGTAGATACCGATGATAACTTGCCATCACAAACCAAAGAAGTAGGAGAAGAAAAACCGGGCGGCGCATCGAGCAAAGCGGTCTGACCGCTTTCGTCAACCGGTCTGACCGGTTCAACCGGTCTGACCGACTCCTGAACCGGTCTGACCGGTTTTGTCTGGGAGCTGGTCTTGGCTTTCCACTCTTTCCCTTGTGGAATCATGGGCCTGTACTTGTTGAATGCTTCGTCTCTCTGCTTCTCTAGCTCTTTCTCCTTCATCTCCTGAAACCTCAAGCGCTGAAGCTTCCTCCTTTGAGTATGAGATAAACCGGGAGGACACCATCTTGGCAAAAAGTACTTGGAATTAGAACCAATTCCACTGGCCTCATGATCATTATCAGAAACAGATCCCTTCTGAATAGGTGTCTCAACCTTATTGTCTATGACAATCGGTCCTTTGCCACCGTCTCCAAGGGGAACGTTCATCAACCCAATCTGAATAACATCTTGATTTGTAGTCCTCTCTGGGTCAATATCCATCTTATGCACCTCCTCACGCTGTTTTGGCTTGTAAACTTGCTTCATAGGAGGTGTTTCCGATTTCCCAGGGAAACCGGTCTGACCGGTTTGTGAAACCGGTCTGACCGGTTGGGTCTAGCGACCCTGACCGGATTGGCAAAGTGCCAAACGGTCCTGTCCAGGCCTTGATATTCTGTTTAATGCTGGCCTTCGTGGTCTTCCCCGTCCACGTTGGAAAGGCTGCTGATATGGCATCCACATCACTCCATTTTCATCATAAATTGGACTAGGTGGATATGAACTTGATGCCTCCCATTGCGGAGCAAAATTTCTCTTGGGCTGAGAACATTCTTCTTGATGTGGAGGCACTCTCATTCTCTTTTTTACTGGCCGATCGCTTGTAACGGCCTTTTGCTTGGAGTACTTGTCAAATAGCATATCAAAGGTGACCTTTGGCCTAAGAGTACTCCCCTGATTCTTTGCAACATTGAGCTTCCAGTTTCCAATCTCCGGACGGCTTGGTTTTATCATCTTTGGACGGCCCTGGGGAAAACCGGTCTGACTGGTTTGTCCTGTACAGGCTCAAACGGTCTCTGTTCGGCGGGAACGGTCGACTCTTGCCCCCCATGTTCAGAGGCTCTCACAGTAACCTTGAATGTCTCCCTGCCATCTGGAGTTGTCTCACATGCAACTTCTCGAATCAACTCTTTTCCCCTCAAATCAGTTTTTGCTTCACCAATCACAACATTCTTTCCTTTGGTTGCTTCGGCTTGATGCGGCCGAACCAAGACCTTAGGCTGCTGTAAATCCATAGTATTGACAGGGAAAGGAGTTTTGTCCACTTGCATCTCATGAAATGTCAAACGACCTTCATTTATGGCCGATTGAACCTGTCGACAAAACACATTGCAATCATTAGTGGCATGAGAATAAGTATTATGAAACTTGCAATATGCACGCCTTTTCAATTCCTCAAGTGGAGGTAACTTATGAGATAATTTAATATTTCCGGACTTAAGCAATTCATCAAAAATACGATCACACTTGGAAACATCAAATGTAAACTTAACTTCTTCTTGCCGACCTTTGCTAACCGGCTTAAGTGATGTACAAGAGTAAGTTTTTTCTTTAGAGGGCCATATAAATTCAGCAGCAAGTACTTTATCACTATCACTTGAATCATCAGACTCATAATCAATCATATGAACATTGGAACGACGTGATCTAGAAGTATCTCTTTCTTTTTCCTTATTCATTCGGTTTTCAACAACTAAAGCTCTAATTTAAACTTGTGCAACCGAAAGAAAATCAGAACCCTCTATTCTATCTCTTATGGACGACCTTAAACCCTTTAAGCAAATATCAGCAAGGTCCATATCAGTGATTGACAAATTGAAACAACGGTTTTTAGTTTCTTTAAATCTTTTAATGTAAGCAGAAACAGTTTCATCTCTACTTTGCCTAACCGATGTCAAATCTGTCAATTTCAATTGCAAGCTCCCGCTATAAAAGTGATCATGAAATTTACGTTCTAACATATCCCAAGATATAATAGAACCAGGAGCAAGTGAAGAAAACCAAGCAAAAGCGGTGCCAGTCAATGATAAAGAAAATAAACACACTTTAAGAGCATTATAAGCACCCGCTTCTCCCAGTTGAGCTATGTATTGACTAATATGTTCCCACGTGGTCCGGTCATCATCTCCACTAAATTTAATCAAATCAGGCATACGCCAACCACGTGGAAGAGGAAAATTATCAAACTCAGCATCATATGGTTTTTGATACAAATTTGTGTTACCAATATCAACATCAAGTTTAGTTTTTACCACATTAGCCAAATCTTCTCTAAATTTGTTAAATTCAGCCCAGTTAGGATTATTTGGCTGTTGTGGTTGCACACTCTCCAAATTCATCTTATTCAAGTAGGGAGCAATCTTAGCTTAAGCTAGCCTATAACTTTCAAACACATCATCAGGTATAACATTTCTTTGAGCAGATGTGTTAATTATTGTACTAAATTGAGGCTTAGCAGTACCTAAAGTATTAGTGTGAGCATAAACCATTGGATCAGGCAAAACAGAGAGCGGCATAGGTTGCTCATGCACTAATTCAAGCGCATTGGTCAGACCGGTCTGACCGGTTCCCTGATCCGGTCTGACCGGTTTGGCCATGTTTGGCCCGGTCGGTTGGAACGGCAGGGATTGACCAATGGCAAATTCAGGTGGCATACCATACATGTATTTTTCAGTATTAACATTAGGTATGGGTGACAAGCTAGGAAAAACTCCCCCACTAGTATTAATTTTAGGAACGCTACTACTAGTTTCATTATTGTTAAAGCAAGTAGTAATCCTATCTTTCTCAAGATCCTCTAAGCGTTCTAAACGAGCAATATATGAGGCAAGCAATTCATCACTTTCTACACTATTTTTAGGAACAGTAGTAGAAGGAGTTTTCTGTGATTTATTTACAGTGGGTATTACCTCAACTTGATCGTCGTTTAACTTGATCGTCGGTAGCTCAAATTCTTTCAATCTCGCCACCTTGCCATGACGATCTTTCTTGACGCCAGCCAAAAATTGTGTCTTCATGAATTCTTGTAGCGCCTCAAATTTCTTCTGCTCCTCCGGAGTAAGATCTTCCAATGAAGCCGTGATGATGTTATCCATATCAAGATCACATCGAGATCCCATCTTGCCTGGAGCTTAGATCGAACGGTCTTTGAAAACCAGATCTTCTATATTCCCCAGCGGAGTCGCCAAAAGTATGTTGACGCTTTTTCTGGTCAACACACACGAGCACCGGATCGCGCAAACGAACGAAACGATGAACTCGCCGCAGCCCCGCCCAAACCGGTCAGACCGGTTTAGGGATCCGGTCAGACCGGTTTCTGTCGGGAGCTTCGGGATGAACCTAGAATCACCACCTCAGGAGGGACCCCGTCGGAGATGGCGCGCCTAGGGTTGCTCTGAGATCGGTCAGGCCACTCAGAACCTCCTTGAACGCCGTCGAGACAAACAAGGAAAGCAAAGGGGTTGGAAAAGCTAGGGTTTGAAGATAAAAAGTAGAAAGATAATGTTTGATCAATTGGATGATAGCTCTCAACCGGCCACGGCCCTTTATATTTATAGGGTGGGGAGGTCTTGCCCCGCAAGGAATCCTTTTACAATTTGGAACCAACTAGGACTCCTAATTCTACTCCAACTCGGAGTAAAACCGGTCAGACCGCTTTGGCAAACCGGTCAGACCGGTTTGGCTGTTGCCAGATCAGCTACAGGGAAATTGGTCTGACCGCTTCCTAGAACCGGTCTGACCGGTTGCCCTCGGCCTGTCAATTTTGGGTGCGAACAATGTGGGCAGGTAAGTATAGCAACACGCTCCGGATCCAGCTAAGATGAAACGATGCGAGCAGTTAGGCGAGAGGATGGTGCTAGTTGGGAAAGACACGCGACCGGGTCACGAGGTGTTATACTGCGATGACGCAAACAACGTCACTACCAGAAACGCGAATACTCCTGACGGTATTGGCCAACCGACGGCAGCCCAATAGACGGAACCCGCAAGCGCTCGCACGGCCGCACCAAGTTCGCCAGCCAAAATAAAAAAAATGTCGGAACCTTATCCTTTTGCGCTCTCTCTCGTCTCTCTCCTACCGCATCTCGCAAACAAGCCGCCGCCGCCTGCTTCCCCAAATCCCAGCCTCCGCCGTCGCCGTCGACGCGTGCTGCGTTCCCCAAATCCTAGCCTCTGCCGCCGCCACCTGCTGCGTTCCCCGGCCCAATCTCAGGCGTCCGCCGCCGCCGCCTGCTGCTTCTCCCAATCCCAGCCTCCGGCGCCGCCGTCGCTGCCTGCTGCGTTCCCCCAATCCCAGCCTCCGCCGCCGCCGCCTCCTGCGTTCCTCAAATCCCAGGCGTCCGCCGTCGCTCGCCATCTCGCCCCTTCTCTCCGGCTCACTCCTTTCGAGATCCAGTCCATGCCGCCCCATCCTGGGCTTGCACATGGAGGTGACATACGATGTTCTTGCCCGTCAGCCGCGACGCCTCCGAGGCAGATGCAGGCCGTCGATGAGACCGGATGCGTGCCCATCAAGATCGTATTCCTCAGCCCTGTAAGCTAGGTTTCTCTCTTTTGATGTGTTATTAATTTTTCTTCAGGTGACCAAGTGGAGATTTAATTTAGAAACCATATAAATCTGGCGAGACTAAATGTTTTTTCTATGTTTCCCAACAGGAAATCATTGATCCCTTACTTGTCTATCAGAGGTAACTAAAGATTGCAAAATAAACATGTATGAGGACATGCATTTTAGTTCTTGTTAAGTAATTTTGTATAAAATAAGCTTCATTCACTTTGCCTTGTATGATACTGTCTTAGGATAGAAACAAACTGTGATCAATGCTAAAGAATTTTGCCTTGTATGCACGGTATTAGTGAAAAATTCTGCTTTTAACTGGTAGCAAGTTTATATTAGTATGGCATGGGAATTGGTTTTGTTCTGTTCGTAATGATATGTCCTTGAATTTACATCAAGACAACTAGCTCGAGTGCACCTTTTTTTCACTATACTCTTTTCACTTGTTACCTTAAACTCTCTGCATTTGTTACCTTGCATGTTGGCAAGATCAACTGATCGGTTGGTAATTTAACTACCAGGATGTGCGGCGCACTGCTAGCAAGCTAACTGCTGTACACAAACTTGATGTATGCGAGGAAACCTATACATGTAGCATCAGTGTTGCACTTTGCCAGAATCTGAAAGGTCAGTGCCTTTGTTATATCTTAGTGCTTGATTGTTTAGTTACAAACCTAGTGTTAATTTCAGAAAAGTATCACTTGATCAGGTATAGAGGTACACTGCAATTGAGTTGGCAGAAAGCCTCATGCAAGTAGACTTTGTTCTGAACCAAAGTGAACTCTTATTTATTGTTGAGTGCAATAATTT
This sequence comes from Echinochloa phyllopogon, assembly GCA_033239725.1. Lineage (NCBI taxonomy): Eukaryota > Viridiplantae > Streptophyta > Magnoliopsida > Poales > Poaceae > Echinochloa > Echinochloa phyllopogon. The sequence continues at coordinate 9,279,500 of BTCW01000008.1, read as the reverse complement.
ACAAAGGGCAATTTAAGATTAAAGGATTATAGCAGCGCTTCTTTATTTTGTTCTGAACCAAACTGAACTCATGTATGATTTCTACTCAGATTCTGAAATTTTCATATGGGCCATCTTTAATAGTTCAATCATTCCATCATTACTATCTATTTTCAGTTTTGACAACTTAAACATGGGTTGCCATCTGATTCAGTTAATTTGGTCACTTGCAGGTACAAAAATACAATGGCAGAAAGTGTCATCTTTGCCTCAGTTCAATTTCAAGGTGAATTTCAGTTTTAGTTTGTCTTTAGTTTACTTTAGTGAAAGATATACTGAGTTGTCTACAAGTTCAATTTCAAGGTGTATTTGGTGTAGTCATGCAATCTATCATATGAAGACTTGAGATCTGAAAGAATGTATATCTCATTTATTTCATTTTATTCCAATAGCTTCTTGGATGATATGTATGTAATGTGTATGTGTAACTATCAGACAAATTGATCTTGATAAGAGTTGAGAACTTGTAATTACTGGTGCCAATCTGGATGTGTGTTTTTTTTTTGCCTTTATTAGTTGGTTTCCTGACGGCTGTACCGTCAGGAACTGGCGTCAGGAAAGAATTCCTGTCGGCCGACCGTCAGGAGAAAGCCATCTTTCTGACTAGTGGTTCCTGTCGGCAAGTTCCTGACGGTTGGCCGTCAGGAACAGTATTCCTGACGGTTTTTGGCCCTTTCCTGACGGTACCTGGCCGTCAGGAGTCTTCTGCTTTCTGGTAGTGCGTGTGCAAGGAAAATTGTGGGAAATGCTAGTGGCTGAGAAGCGTTGATTGGTGGATCTACTGACAGTTTGATTGCCCTGTGCGTAAGAGCATGCTATAAGAAGCTTCTGCGTGATGAATGTGTGGGCAGTCAAGCACGACGACGAGCTCTAGATCCAGCTAAGAGGGGGACGATGCGAACGGTTAGTTGAGGGAATTGTGTTAGTATGGAAGGACACGCGACCGGATCACGAGGAGTTGCATCGTGATGGGCGCAATCCAACATGTATAAAGATGTTGAAAACGCTAATAGTCGATCAATGTTGATTGGTGGATCTATAGACATGGGCCCTACAAAGTGTAACGCCCAAAAATGCTCAATTTAAAATTTTTTTGGCATTTAATTAATTATTTAATGCTCTCACCTATTTTATAAAGGCTAAATAATAATTTTCTAGAATTTAAAATCAAATATAAGTGATAGAAACATTTATTGTTGCATTCATGCTGCTGCATTTATTTTTGTATTGCTTGTGATTCAGACAAGAATTTAAATATATTTAAATTCAAATTTGAATCACTTTGTTTGGAGCTCTAGAAAAGTTTTTAGACCCATAGTTCACTTCTGCTCCCTGGACTTTTTCCCTGGTCCAGCTTTGCTCCCCCAACTCTTTTCCCGGTCCGGCCCAGCCCCCCCTCTCCTTTTCCTTTTCCAACCCGAGCGGCCCAGCTTCCCCACGGCCCAACTGCCTTCCTCTCCCTCTCGGCCCGCTCGCTCGCCAGCTCCCCCAGCGCCGTTTCGGCCCAGCGCCGGCCCAGCACCGCACCAGCCCGCGCCCTCCCCTCTCTCCCCCCCCACTGACACTCGGGTCCCGCTCGTCAGCCCCGTCCCCTACCTCCCGCCCGAGCGCCGCTCGCTCCGGCGAAATCCCCGCGGTCGCGCTCTGGCCCGCATCCCCGCGGCACCCGGGCCCCCTCCGAAGCTTCCAGGAAACTTCCCACGGCCGCTCCCTTCCTTTTCTTCGCGTGCCCCACGAATGGAAGGTGTTTCCCCCGCGCTTGGAAGGATTCCCCACCGCTGCCGGACTTTCCTTTCTCCGGCAACGCGCATCCCCGGCGCCTACTTATCGCGCTCCGCGTCGCGCCTCTGCCGCCTATCGACATTACCGCCGCCGCCCTTCCCTCTTCTCCCCTCCGCGCAGCGCCACCGCGGCCAGGGCGCCTTGGAGCTGAGCGCCGCCGCCGGCCCCCTCGCCACAATTCCGCCGCCCCGACGCTCGGCTGGTGAAGGCGACACTGTCACGACCTTCCCCAGGCCGAGACGCGTCCATCCCGCTAGTCCTCGTCGCCTCTTCACCACTGGAGCACCCTCCCCGACGCGAAGCCAAGCGCCGCCGCCTCTCGAGCTCCGCCGGCCGCCGCGAATCCTCGCCTCCGGCGCCACTCCGTCCAATTGGACCACCCCATTGTCTCCGTGCAGCGGTAACTACCCTCTCCGCCCACTCCCTGCGTTTGTTCCCGCTCCCGAGCAACTCCGCGCACGCGCACCGTACCCGCCGCCCGCCGGCGAGCGTCGCCCGTCGCCTCCGTCCTTTAATCGACGACGAGAGCACCTCCAGGGGACTCGCCGTGCCTCCCTGGTCCCGTAGCACCAATCCGCGTAGCGAACCAAGTACCCTAGCTCTAGACCGCAGGAGCTCCGGCGAAGCGGCGCCGCGGAGCACGCAACGCCGCCGCCCGCCGCCGTCGGCAGCTTCCCTTCCCCGCTCGATCTGTCTTGGATCGTTGGATCCAGATCCAACGGCCCACGGCACGCCACGCCCCAAGTCAAACCCCCAATATACCGGTCAGCGCGGGCATTTTTGTTAAAGAGCCCCTGAGTTTTATCAAAATTAACCCGCGGTCCATTTTAATTCAAAACTATTTACAAATAGGTCCTGTTTTATTCGTTTAGGCCCCTGGAAATTTTAAAACTTTGCCAGCAAGCCCCCGAACCTTAGAAACGCTATAACTTTCACGTTTTAGCTCCGATTTGCGTGATTTTTGCGCTCATGTGTTCGTAGCGAAGCGTAGAATATTTCTAGCTCCTGTTTTTGTACTGTTTTCCCTGTTTTGTGTACTGTTCTAATAGAATTACTTTGTTTGCATGTAATGAATGTTTTGGAATGCGTGCGTGATGATCGTGTCCAGTCGGTGAGCCCGTAGCGTTGGACTACGAGTACGTTGAGGACGTGCCGGAGCAGGATTTGCAGCAGCAGCCGTACTCCGAGGAAGGCAAGTTATAGCACGGACAATCCTTGCTACCTATCTCACTTTTAATACACTGTTCATTACATACGCATGTGTCTAATATTGTTTACCATTAAGGTTATTCCTAGCATTTATTTCCCTGTCCTTGTATTTCCTATGGGTTTTTGCATATGGGTAGTATTTTGCTAGGCGCAGCTACTGTCACCATTACTTAACTGTTAAACTTGCATTAATGGTCCACTTCAACTTTAATATTAAAACTTGCATTTTAGCAACATGGATTAGGGAGTTAGAGCATGTGCTGTGTGCTTTGCTCTAATGTCTCCCTCTAAGGACCGGTTCTTAAAGCAGCAACCCAGGAGCCTGTCGCCACCGCCGGAACTATAATGGCTCTGGTCTTGGTCAAGTAGCTTATACGTCTCTAGCTTGGCAGTGGTTACCGAGGGGCCAACGGCGTTGTGGGAGGTACGGTGCTGGGTGTTCTCCGATTCCACCGAGGACGGTAGCCCCGTCGGCTAGGTCACGTTAGACCCAGTCCCGTGTAGGAGTCTCAGCGATTGAGAACTCTGCACGTTGCGCAGTATGGGTGCGATACCCGCGCTCCGGACGCCATCGACCCCCTCACGGTGAGACTCCGTGGGCGTACGTCGATCTCGGTGCCTAAGTTTTCACCGCCGTATAGTACTCCAGCGGCTACTGACTTGTTAGGGTGTCTTGTGAAAGCCTCGTAGCGTCCCTATGCAGTCACACCTCGGAAGTGTTGATGTGCGTGGTTGGGTGCAAAGTTCCTTTGAACTTTTGCGCGACTGGTGGGTAAAGGGCGAAACCTCTGCAGAGTGTACGATCTATCATGATAGCCTTGCTCAGGGTCACGAGCGGCCTGGATCCTTTTTTATTAGAATATGGTATTTATTCCTGTTTAATGTCACTTACACTAATTAATTGGGTTACAACTGGGTTCTCATTCACTTGTAGTAACTTGGTTAAAGTTAAAACGAACCAACTAAAAGTGCTAAAGCAGTTAAGCCAGTGTCTAGCCTTTTTGAGCCTTCATAACCCGTGCTATACTTGCTAAGTAATCCCATTACTTATACTGGTTGTTATTATTTTTGGGCAAAATCCCGGACGGGTAACAGATTGGAGTCAGGCTGACTATGCTGTGGAGTTTCCCGAGGATCTGCCGTACTTCTGAGTTGGCGTTCTCCCAGTCAGAGTCCCTGTGGGATTGCGGCTACACTTAGAGAGAGTTTACTAGTCTTCCGCTGTCCATGTATTTCATTTATGCAAAACTCTGATGTAATCGCTACTTTATGATGAGAATAAAGCATTGAACTCTGATTTTTACCATATTTGTTCGCTATATGTGTCGGTGGACTTCCTGGGCACACATATGGCCACATTCGGGTTTTGTGTAAATCCGGGTGTGACACAAAGCAATGTAGCGAAGATTTTTATTTGAGTTTATTTGTTTTATCTTAACATAGGAAAGCATAACAATATGTATGTGAGCCTAATCATGATGCATGGCGAGCGAGAGGGAGGTTAAGTGGTATGAACCAGGCACGCGCGCATTCTAGTTGCCCCATGCTGCTATAAGAGTGGTTGTTGTGTGACGAATGCGTGAGCAAGCAAGCAACAACGATAAGCTCTGTATCCAGCTAAGAGGTGGAGAATGCGAACAGTTAGGCGAGAGAATGGTGTTAGTATGGAAGGACATGCCGCTAGGTCACGTGGAGTTGCATTGCAATGGCATAATCGACATGTATAAGAAAAGCTGTTGACAAGGCTGTCAGTCAAGCAATGTTGATTGGCGGATTTACAGAAATGGGCCCGAAAGGGATGTAGTGAAGATTTCTATTTGGGTGAAAAGAAGCTTTAATTGAGTTTATTTGTTTTATCTTCGCATAGAAGAGCCTAATCATGATGGCGAGCAAGAAGGCGAAGCATACATGCATTCATGTTGCCCCATGCGAGCGTGATACAAGAGTGGCTGCTGCTAGACGAATGTGTGGGTAGGCAAGCACGACAAATAGCTTGGCATCCATCTAAGAGGGGGGCAGTGCGAACGATTAGGCGAGAGAATGGTGTTAGTAGGGAAGGACACACGACCGGTTCGTGAGGAGTTGTATCGTGATGGTATGAATAACGTGTATGAGGAAAGTTGTTGCAAAGGTGGGTAGCCGAACAACGTTAATTGGTGTATCTACAGACATGGGTCCCATAAAGGGATATAGTGAAAAAACTTTATTAGAGTGACACGAAATCTTTATTAGATACTAAAAAAAATCAGGAGAGTCTAAGTCTCATTGGGGATTTCAGGTGAGTTTTATAGTATTGAATTTACTGATGTTGTAGAGAAAATAGAATAAGGAGTTTTATAGCATGCCGGAGTGATTTTATTGTCATGAAACTCATTTAACTCGGTTACTTAGTCTAGTTAACTGTGGTCTAACCCCGTTCTTTTTTTTTGTGCGGTCGATCTTTATCAGAAGCTAATTAATTCCATAACAATACATATAGTTAATGCTTAGAGATATTTCCAACTCGAAGAATTAAGTGTGTCATTATGGCTTGCAGAGAATATTACTATTAATTTAAACATTTTCATCCTGATAAAATGAAGGAACGGAGAGCGAGGGATCTCGAGAAAACAATCAATAATGCTCTCGTCTTCTTTATATATAGTTGATCTTTCGTGTACTTTCAATCTTTGTTTGCACGAAGAAATATGACATTTTCTTGGCTCTGCTAATAATATATATATACACTTACTGTATTGCACGGCTACCTTCGATCACTTTTTATGGGCAGTATCACTTTTTCCATGATGCGTGCGTGCCAAAGCTTCATATCGGTGGGCCACCTAGCTCAGCATAATAAGCAAGTTTCTGCACAAGGTCATCGGATTCTACCGCGACAGTAGGGCAAGCAGATCTTACATGTAACTCACACACAGTCATGTCGACTCTTGTCGTCCAGCGCAACCAATTAACACAACCGTTCCAAAACGCCCGATGAGACATGCATGATTTCGTCACTTTGTAAATTACGGAGTACGTACTACGTGTAAAAATCGATCCATGTAGTCCTTTTCAAACAAGTGATCCTGAGTACCAACTTTGTCAAAAATAAATCACTTTGACTTGGGTGACCAATTTGGGTCTGGTTAACTTTTGGCGAGGTTTTCTATATATTCTGCTTCTACATATAACATGGATGTGTTTTATGTGTTCTTTGCCACGCGTTTTCAAGTTTCGACCAGAACGAGCAATTATATTACCATCACTTTACCTTAGGAGTGACCGATGTTTTGGATTTCGACTTCGTTTACTTCGCTTTCTTTACGGTGTAACAGGCCCCCGAAGTGGTGCTTCAAATATCCGAAGGCCCCGTTTGAATATGATTTTAGATTTTAAAAATCTAGATTTTGATTGGATTCATAAAATCTGGATCCTAGGCAAAGTCTAGATTATATTGTTTGGATCCAAGATTCTGAAATCCGATTTTAGGGATGTTTATTGGATAATGCCTTCTATGCCCTTGGTACTATATTATTGAATATGTTGGAACCTAGAAGGACAAAGGGTAAAATCATAAATTACATAACTAGAAGCTGGTGGAAGCAACTCTTCCCTAGATTCTAGGATTTTCGAAATCCAGAATCCATACGTACAGAATCTGGACTAAAAATCTGTCCCGATTGGAGGCCTGTCAGATTTTAGCTTTTGGATTCTTAAAGTCCAACGGGAACCAAACGGGGCCGAAGTCGTTGCCATGCATCTGGGACAATTTGTTTTAATTTGTTTCTATGCAATAGGAAGCGAAGATATATAATGGAACTTTCATGACCTCACCTCGCCACCAGCTGGGTCGTTGGCAGTTGGCACTGTGAAGAATCTCTTAGAACGGCCTTGGAATTCATGACCAAAGTCAACGCAGCAGGAGATGAACGACGGCTAAGTCAACGCAACGCCAAAGACGCTCGCATGTTCGGTGCGAAGATTCAAAGCGCGAAGTCGTCGGGGCCGCCAACCACAAGTGAAGATGACGAAGTGATAAATGAGCCAGACGAAGTGAGTAGGAATCAACATGGGAAGAAGTGTTGTCTCGAAAAATGTTGATTTACTGTTGCAATTTAGAATATACTATAAATGCACAGTAGCTGAGTTGTCTAAGTGTAAAGTGGCATTTGTGAACTGATATTTTGTTCTCGAACACACGGGAGAGCTGCGCATCATTATATTGATTAATTTGTGAATGGATCTTGATCAATTGATTCAATTTCTTAACTCACTACAATGGATTCAGGTTCTCAACTCGGTATACGTGTCATACTTTTATTTAAATATTTAACCAGCGTTATTCGGGGCTAGACAATGCTATTTATCGATGGTGAGGGGCCTATGGTGATATGTCAATCTTGATATCTGTCGAGCCAGTTTCTCGACGGTGCTTATAAGAGTAGGGCTTGCATACACATATTTAATGGGTAAGTGTGTGAGTGTCTGCGTTTGTAGTGCCGGTCTTTCGCCAGCCTCTCTTAGATATTCATATGGACTAGGGTTTTGATGCGTGTATTTAAATGGGTAAGTGTTGCAATTTGACCTTGCTATATTATAGAGGAGCACTGTTGCTATGGATCAGATAAACGTAAGTTATTAATTGGCTAAATAGGCATATTCATCCCTTAACTTAGCTTCAAGGGTCAAATTCGTCTCTTAACTTTTAAAACGGCCAATCTAGCCCCTGAACTTTTGTTTTTAGATTAAATTCGTCCTTCAACTTTCAAATCAGTCAATCTAGCCCCTCGAGTTTTGTTTTTTATCAAACTCATCTTTCAACTTTTATTTTTTATTTCACTATTCCTCGTCACCATTTTTTCAAATTATGGCTCATATTTAAATATATATGGTTTACTAATTTATTTTTACCTTCTCGTCTATCGATTATCCAAATTAATATTTATATTCATCGTATCTATTGTGGGTTATGTGCTTAACTCAATTTTGATTGGTATAGACGAGTCATTACTTTTTGCCAAACTAACCATTGTGCTTATCTATATGGGCCAATTTTTTTTAAAATATAGTTCTATCATTGTATTGGCGTAATCTAAATGATTAGCCATACTTCTAGACCAATTATTCTTGTCAAACTTGATGTGAATGTTTATCTAGATGGTAAAAAAATACATACGACTTTTATAGCAAACATATAGGTAAAAGTGTATGGAGATAATTAATATATTTAGATATAAAATTTTTTGAGTTCTCTAGAGACGGATCTGACCGAAAAAGAAAACTTGATCAGGGATTATATTGGTGGATTTAAAAGTTGAGGGACGAGTTTGATCCAAAAATATAAATTGAGGGACTAAATTGACCAATTTTAATATTGAGGGACGAACTTGACCTTTGAGGGAAAGCTGAGGGACCAATGTCCCTATTTTGCTTATTAATTTCTTTCCGAAGTACCCTCCGTTCCAAATTATAGTTTGTTTGACTTCTTTTACCACAAGTTTGACCGCTCGTCTTATTAAGAAAATTTGTGTAGATATATTCAAATTTAAGGTATTTTTATAGATTTTTTATTAATAAAGCAGCCACCATAAAAAAATATGATAATTTACATGAAACCTTGAATAAAACGAACAGTCAAACTTAGATTAAAAAAGTCAAATGAGCTATAATTTGAAATGGAGGGAGTAGAATTTTATTTGCTCTTTATTATGTTTAGTATTTAGATCCTTGAGTGCTAAGTTTCTCGCGCCTCCCCCTAAGTTAGGTTGCTGGTTGTGCCAAAGTTGTCTATTTCCGGCGGCGGTGCACCAACGGTGCCTTGGTGGCGCGGCTGGTTGCCCCGAGCCGCCTTTCTCCTGCAGCGAGGTTTCTGGCGGTGTTGTGGTGGCATTGCCGACGACGGTATGTGCGAACATTTGCCATCGGTATCACGGTGGTGCTAATGGTGGTGGTCGTGCGGGGGATCCCAGTAGCACCATGGTGGTGAGGTTGGTGATGCCAGCCGTTTCGCTGCTCGCGGTGGAGATGCGGGTGAAAGCTCATCCCTTTCGGGACGACGTTGATGGCGCACTGGTGTCACGTCCTTCCTGAAGGCGACGTCGGGCATCTCCTGTGCGGGCCTTGCATCCTGGGGGTCGACGGTGTCGTCTGGCTTCTTCGACCTGGTGCTTCGGTTTGGTTGCTTCAGAGAGAGCTTTCTCTTCCTTTTCCTTTCGTTTTTCTTTGTTGTTTTGCTTGGTCTTAGTTGTGTGTTAGAGAAGAAGAGAGGTTCTGTCCTTGGCGGTGGTCGATGCCCCAATCCGATCCAGTGGAGTTGTTTCGTCTACGGACCTGAGTTGTTTGGGGTTTACCCCTCCCGAGTTGTGGCTTGTGTCAATGTCCCAATCCGACCGAGCAGAGTTGTGAGTCGTTCTGAGTCGTGCGGTGCATGATGATGTCCCAATCCAGCTCACCGGAATTGTATGGTCTGCGGACCTGAGTTGTTTGGGGTTTCTACCCCTCGAGCTGTACGGTCGTTGGACTGAAGTTGTATGGTTTTCGGCCCGGTTTTTCTTATAATATAAACTGGGCCCTCTTCTTCTAATAAAAATTCAGGAAAGTATAAGCTTTCGCCATCCGTTCAAAAAAACATGGCAAGCCTTTTCCTCGGGGGGAAAAAGGTAGTAGGCAGGGTCCAGCGAGCAAGTGAGAGCATATGTAGGCGCGGTTTCGAATAAACCAACACCAGCCGGGTCGGTCTTGGGTTGGGGCGCGTTGCGCTCGTGCCCAGCCGCTGACGCTGGCCGGACCCGCTGGCTAGGCTCCATACCGAGCTTGGTTGAGGTACCCCTGGCCTCGTGTACGAGTGCGTAATTTCGTGAATCCTGACCGCAATTTGACCTGACACGGACAACCGCGAGGACGGTGCAGAGAAATTCGTCAGCGAAGAGCCAATCCCATCGCGGATTCGCTCGCCGTGCTAGTCGTACCTCTACACTGCCAACGCTAGTACGTAGTAGGGAGGCCCCACATGTGCCGCTCCTAGCTCCCTGGCTACCACGTGACTGAAATGCCATCGCAGTATATGTAACAAATCCTCGTTCCGTCTGTATACGTACATATTATTCCACCGCCGTAGTAACAGTCTGACAGATCGTGCGATCTGCACTGTTTGGAATTCTTCTAGCCAGATTGCGACAAACGGAAAGGGAAAAGAAGGCCCATTTTGTACTACGTACATTTGATTTTTACCATTGCCTGTGCCCTGTGAGTTTACTTCTGTGGCGATCTACGTCTGTGCCGTGTATCTACCTGTACCATGATCCATTATTAACCGTAGGATAGTGCCAAGGATTAACGTCCATGATCGCACCGAGTCCCGTCTGCCTTGATGACGACCAAAGTACGATGATGTTCCAGGTTTTGTCACCTCACATTAACCAACCTAGGGTTAGTATAAAAGGAAGAACAACCTAGCAGCGCTAGGGCTCCACCGTACCGTTACGTGACTATATATGATTGTGTTTATCTGGATTCTCTATCACGTGGACGCCGTAGATCTTAGTCATTATTTAGGGCCCCTTTGGTAGGGCTCCTTTGGTAGCTCCTAGAGCTATTTTTTGGTGGAGCTGTACCAAATGGTTGTGAGAGGTAGAGCTGTTTTGTACATGGCACAAGTAAAGCTGATGGAGCTAAAAAAAATCAGCTCCCTCCACTCCAACTCAACTCCACCCTCACGTGGAGCTCTCCCAAAGGGGGCCTTAGCAACAACGCAAAGATCACCTGAAACAGCCGTACTTCGAATACATTTTGGTTCTTTTGCAAAAATAAAAGGAAACACAGTTTAGCTATGCGAAGTCGATGCATTGCAAGTATGTTTGGATGGACACTCTACAACTAGGCATTTTAATTTATAAATAAAATAATTCAATGCAGTATTTTATTTTGGTGTTTCATGGGACAAGACACAGACTATGTTAGAAACCATGGGTTTTATCTCTAGATAAAATCTATTTTATCTAACTCTTTGCCACATCATCTAAAATGCTGATTTAGCACCTAATTTAATATGCATGAAACCCCATAAAACAACATTGTATTGGGACTGGCCTTAGTCCTTTCGAGAGACCAACCCATCAGATGTTGATCACTACGAGTAACCTTCGAACGACCAAGCCAAAAGATGTCGAAGTCACCACAACAATGCCAGTGTTAAATTCATGAACAAAATCAGAAAAAAAAGATACTCAGCCTGAGTCGATGACACAAATATGAACAGACAGGTTTCATCATGAAAAATTTATCAGCTAACCCACGAATTGGTAGTTCGTGTTAGATCTCGCCTTTGACACTGTTGTGACCCCGTTTGGAAAATTGCCTTTATTATAGGGTTATTTGGATCGGTACCATTATAATTCTCAGAAGTTGGAGATATAACACTACAATTCACCTATTTGGAAACATACCATTGCAATTTGTTGTTTCCCACAAAAATACCACGAAATACGTATAGAGACACCTTGGACCCAGCTGCAGTCGTATACAAATACGTATATTTTGTTGCAGCTACTCTCCTTCTCACTGACACGTGGGACCCACTTGTCATCTTCTTCTTCCTCCTTACTTCCCCAACCGGCGGCTGCTCCCATCCCCTGCCGGCCGCTCCCCCTCACTCCCTCCCTTCTCGCACTCCGAGCACGGCTCATGGCGGCGACGTGTGCGGCAATGTGGAAGGACGTTAAACAATCTAAAAGCTATACGAAGCCAGGTTTGCAGCACTCACCACGACGGGCGGCTGGAACTGCTCCTTTTGTTTGTGTTGCAGGACAAAGAGCATGAGCCTGACGAGGAGGAAGATTCCGAGAAGCCACCAGATCCACCCCCGGCAGCCGACCCTGAGACGAGCGGAGATGCTCCAGTGCCCGCCTCCGCGCATCGCCGCCCCCGTGCCGTGTTCCTCAAAGCATCATCGGAGGTGGCGGGCTGAACTCCCGATACGGATGAGCCGGCAGCCGCTTCCAGAACGCCGGCGCTCCAACTCCACTGCCCCCGCCCCCGCCGCCACCTCCCCGACTCCCGAGCGCCGGGAGTTCTGCCCGCCCCCATTGCTGCTGGCAACGGGAGCGGCCGGCGGCCGGAGGTCACACGCGGCCATGGCGGCCAGAGCTCGTTCCCGCGCGTCACGCGCCGGGCTCGGAGTTGAAGAAGGGAGGAAGTGCGGGGGAGCAGCCGCCGGTTGGGGAAGAAAGGAGGAAGAAGAAGATGACAAGTGGGTCCCGCGTGTCAGTGATAGGGAGAGTAGCTATAAGAAAGTATACGTATTTGTATACGACTGCAGCTGGGCCCAAGGTGTCTCCATACGTATTCCGTGATATTTTTGTGGGAAACAACAAATTGCAATGGTATGTTTCCAAATAGGTGAATTGTAGTGTTATATCTCCAACTTCTGAGAATTGTAATTGTACCGATCCAAATAACCCTTCATTATACCGTACCACCACATATAGCACATGCTCTATCTGCTGTCGACTCTGTGGCTACCCAGCCGGCGCCCGAGACCAAGCTAGCATGGACATGGATGCAGCCAAACGTAAGTAAAGAACTACACAAACACATGCGACGACACGCGCAGCGCAGCGATGAACAGGCACTACACCTAGCAGACGAAGCAGGAAACGCACTACACGGTTGTTAAGTAATGACCGGTACTGACCGGCGAGACCGGAGAGAAGTCTGGTCAATGCGCCGTCGTAACGGTTCTTAAGGCAAGCCCGTTACAAGATTTGCGTTTTAGTAACGGTTGTTACGTAAAGACCGTTACAAGTGTTGTGGTTTCGTTACGGTTCTTAAGTAAAGCCCGTTACAAATGTATTGTTTTGGTAACGGTCGTTTGTCTGTGCACGTTACGAAATTGATCTGTGGGCCCACAAAAATCGCAGGTTTGGGTTACTGGTTGCTTATATTGGTAACGGTTGTTGTGAAGTGCGGGTTACAGATTTTGGTTGTTCGTAACGGGCAAATTACCCGTTACCTTTGACCGACCATTAGTAACGAAGTAAGGGTAATGGGCGCGTTACCCGTTACCTATGGCCATCTACGCCCGTTACAAATCTCGGTTTTTCACGTACAGAAAGCATCTCTATGGCTACCCAGCCGGCGCCCGAGACCAAGCTAGCACGGACATGGATGCAGCCAAACGTAAATAAAGAACTACACAAACACATGCGACGACACGCGCAGCGCAGCGATGAACAGGCACTACACCTAGCAGACGAAGCAGGAAACGCACGGATGCAATGCAAATATGGGTGTGTTTAATTTAGTTCCAAAAAAGAGGAGAAAGTTTGGTGAAAATATCATATCGGACACCGTAGCGCACTGTAGCATTTTTCGTTTGTTTGTGGTAAACATTGTCCTACTATGACGTAACCAGGCTCAAAAGATTCGTCTCGTCGTGTACATCAAAACCATTTAATTATTATTTTTATTTATCCACGTTTAGTGTTCCATGCACGAAGAGAGATTTAATGTGATAGGTGGATAGTGAAGTTTGACGAGAAAATTTTAGAAAGTTCGGTGATTTGACGTGCAACTAAACAGCGCCTATGCAATGGAGCGGAGGCGATGATGATCCAACTACAGGTGACGCGATGCGCAGTTGGCCGCAGGTCATATCCAATCATGGGCCGCGCCCCGGCCTGCGCAGATGGCCTCATGGCCATGGCCGGATCCGGATCGGATGGGAGCTAGCGGAAGGAATATTATATTATATAATCCCTCACGTCGCTTGCAGATGAAGTGGGCCCGGGAGCAGGGCATGTGTGTCAGCGTGGTGGTGCCTTGCTTGCTCCGGCGCTGCCGCAGAGTTTCGCACTCTCGCAACAGACGGATGTCGCACTACGGGCGGGTGTATATGCTTGTCTTTGCCGAGTGTATTATATCGGTCACTCGATAAAGACTCTATTTAACGAGTGTCCACAAGAGCACCTCTGCAAAGAGTGAACACTCGGCAACCAAACTCTTTGCCGAGTGTCAGGCAAGGGACACTCGGCAAAGACGCCGCACGTGCTCGGCGCGTGACACGGCCGCCAACGGCCGTCGCCGGCCGTTTGGGCTGCATCCTCTTTCCCGAGTGTCAGTGTCCTGACACTCGGCAAAGCTGTGGCACATGCTCAGCGCGTGAGACGGCCGGCAACGGTCATTGGCGGCCGTTTGGGCTGCATCCTCTTTGCCAAGTGTTAGCTTCCTGACACTCGGCAAAGCTATGGCACGTGTCCAGCACGTGCGGCGCGCGCCAACGGCCGGCGATGGTCGTCTGGACTGGCACAGCTTTGCCGAGTGTACAAAATAGACACTCGGCAAACATTTCGAAAATTTGAAAATATTTTTGAAAAAACTTGAAATTCAAACACAAAAGTTTGAAAATTTTGAATACAAGTGTTTTTTGCACGGATGGAATGGTGGCTTTGCCGAGTGTTGCCAGCTCAGCACTCGGCAAACTTCCTATTTGCTGAGTGCTGAGCTGGTATTCCTTTGCCGAGTGTTCTACAAGAAACACTCGGCAAAGGCTGGCCTTTTTTATTTAAACTTATGTTTTTGGGCTCCAAACTTTATTTTTTTCCCGTGATACTTGTCAAAGGCTATTTATATCTTATGTGGAGCCTGTGGCAAAAAGTTGAGACGATTTTGAAAAGTTTATATATACGGCCCTGTCCAATCGGAGCATATCCCCATAGAAGTTTCGAAGAGTTGAGAAGGAGACAACCGGATTTTGAAACGAAGTGAAGTTGAATTAGAGTTTGAGTTCATAACTTTTTCTATAGGCAATAGACGACGTAGATTGGTTCATTTGAAGTTATCATATTTTTCCGGACCCATTTGATATTTTTTAAATTATTTTTACGCCCTTCTCCGCATGGAATAATGAAATATATGAAGGAATTATGAGCTATATAGGCATGAAAAAATGAAAACCATTTTATTGAAGCATAAAATGTGCATTGTTGAATGTATTTGACAAGATATTTTCATGTGTATTTGATCAAATTTGAAAATTTATGTATGGTGCAAATGTTCTGGGAAATGTTTGCCGAGTGTAACACTCGGCAAACAAGTCCTTTGCCGAGTGTTAGATCTGGGACACTCGGCAAAGAGGACCTTTGCCGAGTGCCTGCTCGGTGGCACTCGGCAAAGAGACCACGTGGGCTGGCCGGCCCGTGGCCGCGCGGGCCACGTTATTGGCCCACGTGGCACGTTTGCTGAGTGTAGGCACTCGGCAAAGGGCATGTTTGCCGAGTGCCCTGGACCAGACACTCGGCAAACAGCCCACGTGGCCGTCCCCTTCGGCCGCGCGCGGCCACGTCAGCTACCAGCGCGCGGCCACGTGTCAGATCTGTTTGCCGAGTGCCCGATCTGGGACACTCGGCAAACAGGGGGTTGCCGGGGGGACTTAACCGCCACGCTGCCCCAACCCTACATACACACCGCACACACACACACACACACCCGCCGCCGCCGCTCCCTGCCCCATGCGCCGCCGCCGCTCCCCGCCACTCCCGCCGGCCGCCGCGCCCGGCCCGCCCGGCCTCCGCCGCGACGCCGACCGCCGCCTCCGCCCGCGACGCCGGCCGCCGCCTCCGCCCCGACGCCGCCCGGGCCGCTGCCGCCGCCCCGCGACGCCGCCGCCGCCCCGGCCTGACGCCGCCGCCCCGGGCCGCCTCCGCCCCGGGCCGCCGCCGCCGCCCCGGGCCTCCTTCGCCCTGGCCGACCTCCTCCCCGGCCGTCCCGGACGCCGGCGCCACGGGCCGCCGCCCCGAGCCGCCGCCCCGAGCGCCGCCTCGTCCGGCCCCCGGCCCCTCGTGCCCGTCGCCGGCCCACGCCGCCGTCCTGGTCGCCGCCCCAAGCCGCCGCCGCCCCGGTCGCCGCCCCGAGACGCCGCCGGCCTCCTCCCCGCCGCCGGGCTCCTCGCCGGCCTCCTCCCTGCCGCCGGCCTCCACGCCGACCTCCCTGAAGATAATTTTTTTTGAAAAAATTGTTGTGAAAAATACATATCAACTTAGTTGCTGTTTGTGAAATATATATATGAATGGATGTGGTAGTTGTTGTTTTTCATACATAGGATAGAAACATATATATGTATATGAATGGATGATAGAATTTTGATGGTAGCCACCCCGTTCATATGGATGATAGAATTTTGATGTATATATGGATATGGTTATGTGGTTGTCGGCCTTCGTGCCGTGGATATGGTTATGTGGTTGTCGGCCTTCGTGCCGTGTTTTTTTGCAGGATGTGTGGTTTCAGAAACCTCCCCGTGTAGGGGAGGTGCTGCCGAATTTTTTATTTGACAAAAATTTGTTTTTATTTCAGTTAGCCTGTTGCACCGTCTTCGACTTGGACCCTGACGCTGCATGTCGTTCCCGCCGTCTGCACCGACACGAGCGTCACCGACTCGCCCGCCGTCGAGCCCGTAGGTGAGCACATGCAAAACCATACACCCTCATTATTTAATTCATAGATCCATATTTAAGTTGTGTACCTTCTTCGTTTCTTGTATTTATCTTTACCGTGTGGCTTCTTTGCCATGTTCTTGCGTTTCCTACAGTAAATAAGATGATATGACATCTTATTTACTGTAGGATACGCAAAAACATGACAAAGAATTCATACCGTATAGTTAAATACAACAGGCCAAGATTGCGCACAACTGTGTCACGTAACCTAGTTAGGCGTCTCTCGTTCGAAAGAGATACGGTTGTGAATATGTGAATCTTTGCATATGTCTAACCGTATCTGTTTGGAATTGTCCACGTTTTTGGACAGCTCGAGGATGTGTAGATGGGTAGTTTCCATGCTCTACTCGTACCGAGGCAGAGTTTCGGCATCATCTCCCTGTTGTTCTCCGAATACACAATCTCCGTAATTGGACGTGTATTTGGAGAACAGCGGGGAGGTGCTGCCGAAATTCCGTCTTGGATACGATTAGAGCATGGAAACTACTCGTCTACACATTCTCGGGTGGGATTAGGACCTATCTTTACCTATTAGACATAAAGCTAGCATCCGGTAGATGCATTTATTATTATAAATTTGGTATGGAAGAAATTTATTTCTGGGTGATATGTAAAGGGATGGATGACCGTGAGTGGATGTACACTGGCCGCTCAATTAAAGGTGAATGTACAAATGAATGGATTGCCAAGACTCAGGCGTTCTTGAAGCAAGCTTTTGCCAATGCGAAAGGGGTGCCAACTACTTTCTGTCCATACGCGGTTTGCGACAACCGTAAACACCAAACAGAAGGAGTGATGGGTAAACATCTCGTTAAGTATGGATTTACGGAGAACTATACTCGGTGGACACGCCATGGTGAAGCCGTTGATCGTGTGAGAGACGAGGCCGTGAGGCAGCGGATCGAGGAGTTTGATGATGAGGCAGGGGTAGGGGACATGTTGCATGACTATGGCGAAGCACACTTCAATGATGGACCTAGGGAGGAGGAGCCGGAGGCCACTGCAAAGGCTTATTATGACATGTTGGCAGCGGCACAACAACCCCTTCACTCACACACTAAGGTTTCTCAATTGGATGCCGTTGCACGTCTGTTGGCCGTCAAGTCCCAGTTTAGCTTGGGTCGAGACGCCTTTGACCACATCCTGACAGTTTTTGGCGGCCTCCTTCCGGAAGGTCACATTCTGCCAAAGAACATGTACGCAACACAAAAACTTCTAAATGCACTTAAGATGCCGTATCAGAAGATACATGCTTGTCCGAATGGATGCATCTTATTTAGGAAAGAATATACGGACGCAAAGCAATGTCCGAAGTGCCAGGCTTCTAGATTCGTGGAGATAGTCGGTGCTGATGGTAAGAAGAAGCAAAGTAAAATACCCATGAATATCCTACGGTACCTTCCACCTATACCGAGGATCTAACGGCTTTACATGACCGAGGACTCCGTGAAACAGATGACATGGCACAAAAGTGGAGTGCGATACAATCCTGATAAGCTCGTACATCCATCCGATGGTGAAGCATGGAAGCACTTTGATGGGATTCATCGTGACAAGGCTAGAGAGGCTCGGAATGTGCGTGTTGCGTTGGCAACAGATGGGTTCAACCCGTATGGAATGACGGCTGCCCCATACTCTTGTTGGCCAATGTTCGTCATCCCACTCAATCTCCCCCCGGCGTCCTCTTTCAACGACAGAACATATTTTTGTCGTTAATTATTCCTAATTACCCGGGGAAAAATATAAGTGTGTATATGGAGCCTCTTGTTGATGATTTGGACCGTGCTTGGGAGGAAGGTGTATGGACATACGATCGAGCTACAAAAACAAACTTTAAAATGCATGTCTTCTACCAGTACTCCCTGCATGACCATCCGGCGTATGGGATATTCTGCGACTGGTGTGTTCACGGGAAGTTCCCATGTCCAATATGCAAGGCAAAGGCTGTTGGCTTTGCCGAGTGTGACACTCGGTAAAGGCTTGGCTGGGGCAGGCCCCTGGACAGCACTTTGCCGAGTGCTACACTCGGCAAAGGATGGGGTCTTTGCCGAGTGCGACACTCGGCAAAGACCCCGTTAGCACTAACAGCCGGCCGCGAACGGCGCCGTGCCATTCGCGGCCGTCTGTTAGTGCTTTATTTTGCCAAGTGTAGGCTTCTGCCCTCGGCAAAGTCTTTGCCGAGTGCCCGATAAAAGACATTGGGCAAAGGGGCTGTTTGCCGACAAGGGCTATGCCGAGTCCCGTTTGCCGAGTGTAAAACTCGGCAAATGGTTTGCCGAGTGTATATCGGGGTTTCCCGAGTGCCCGGTTTCCCGTAGTGTCGTGTGATCTGAGACTGTTAAGCGGAATTTAGAACAGCGCCGGCCGTGGGGCTCGGCTATAATACTCCGGGTTGGATTTCATCATTTTCCATGGCTGCTACTTTGGATTCGGTTTTAGTACCTTCTGCATGATATGATCAAGAACGCACGTGTAAGGAGTACCAGATTAATGGACAGTGGAAGAAATACGAAAAGTCAACATCTAAATAGCAAAATCCGATTAAGAAAGTCATAAAACAATATTATATAATATAGATAAGTAGGGACATAGATACACAATTTGGATAATTTTTTGGTCGATGAAAAAAGTAGCCTCCAACGGTGGAGACTCTTTAAAAAAATGTTGTTGTTTGTTTGATGTCGTAAATTCATTGACGCACTTTCTCCACTGATCCGAACATGTGGGTCCTCTGTGAGAACTGGATAGAAAAATTTTGGACGGGAATTGTTTTCAATTCTATTGGGTCTTTATAGTGTATATTATAGTATAAATAGATACATAGATAGATAAGATCTTATTTCGAAAAAATGATGTAGAATATCAATATTATAGCGTTTGTATCGATCGATCTGATGTTATAGCTGAATGAATTCGTTCCCTTTTTATATTTTTGGTAAAGAGTGATATGGCTTGTTCTTTGTATATGCACTAAATATTAAAAGGATATCTGATCTAAAAGAAGATCAAATGGAAATTTCCGTATCTATACTATAAAGATCCAAGGAAATTGAAACACTTTTTACCCAAACGAAACCCACCCACCTCTCACACCGGAGCCACCTGACAGCCCTCCTCCTTCAAAAAATTTCCAGGGCGCCCGCTCCCTCCACCGGAAATAGGAAAGTGAAGAGAAATTTTTCCCTCCCTCCACCGGAAAATAGGAAAGTGAGGAGAAATTTTCCCTCCCTCTCACCGTTTCCCTCCCTCGACGAAAAACTTTTGTTACTGCCCCCATTCATCGTACCCGCCGGCCCCACCTCTGCTTTTTTCACCGTCGAAGAACCCTACCCCCCGCGTAACCACCCCCGACCTGCGCCGCCGGGTGGATCCTTGCCTCGCCCTTTTTTTTCTGCTCGGCAGGTCACACGCCCGCCCGATCCCTTTCCCATCTGCCTCCCTCCCTCCCAGTCTCCCACCCCGTAATGCCACCGCCGCGGCGCTCGCCCATCCCCCCTTTCCCATCCGCTTCCCTCCCTCCCACCCCCCCCGCCGCCACCGCTGCCAGAGGTGGAGGGGTCGCGGCTGTCCCTGAAGAGGACGATGTGGGCGGCGGTGGCGTGCTCGATGATCCTGGAGGCGTCGACGGTGGCGTCGATGTGGTGGGCGGCGTCATCGACGGGGAAGGGGGAGGAGGGGACTGGCTTTTCGGTGGCGGAGAGGGCGACGACGAAGCGGGAGCCGGAGGCGGGGATGGAGTCGGTGACTTCTCTTGTGGCCCGAAGGTGCCGGAGGCGGGCGGTGGCGGGCGGCGGTGGGTGCTAAGGCGGAGGCGGCAGCGATGTCGGTGGAGGATGAGATGACGAGGAAGTCTTCGGGGGTGGCTCCGCCGTCGACTGCGGCGGTGGCGCCCTCGGCGCCGGTGGCCCTCTTCCCGCGGGGGACGAGGCCTGGTGTTCGGCAGCGACCCCGAGTCCAAGTGAGCAGCGTTCGGCGGCGACACCAAGATCAAGACGTTCGATGATGGCAACAAGCTCGGGCAGTGCAGTGGCAGGCCGGCCGCAGTCCACGGTAAACAATGACGTTCTTCTATTTTCTTGCCAAATGCATGTGATGTGTTCGACAGAATGGCTAAATCACAATATGATGATCACCGCTAGCCACCATGTACTAGATAATTTAACTTCACGTTGATGGATGAGTAAATGTGAATATTTGGACCATCTGATACTCGGATAACGCTGATGGTGCAAGATACACACAAGCTTTTTAGTTTATGGTGACCATGCCCTACGCCTTGTGTAGTGCCCTTTCCTGATGCAGCTTGATTGTGGGAAGAAGCAGTGGTAGCCAGGGGCCAGATTGGACAGGGTTGATAGTAGGTAACCGGAATGCCAGGCGGGGTGGCATGGATGCTAGAAGTTTGTAGGTATCATGTTTATCCAATTGAAATGTTGACAGCACATGGTTTCATCATTGTATAACTTTTTTTTGTGCATGCTTATGTATCTAATATTATAGATATCTTGCAGGTTTTTATATTTTCTTTTTGACTGATAATCTTTCTTGTGAAATCCAATAAGCTGGCCTCCGTTTGATGGAAATTTACATATATCTATTGTATAAGGAAGCATTGCCTGTGAAAACTGACACATAATATTGAGGTAAAGAAGCAAGCAACAAATGGACTGCTAGGGAATTGCCTCCATAACAGGTCAGATGCAACAGTTGTCATTTCTTCTGGTGTAATTTTGTTCCTTTTATTTTCAGCACCAGATCAAGAGTATATATCTGGAATTATGCATGCATTGTATATATGAAATTCTAAAAGTTCTGCTTCTGCATTATTGGTTTTTTTTCAGATTGCAGATTGACTATTTGTTGTTCGTTGATTGTATGCACCTGTGTCGTATTTGTTATTGGAACGATCATAGCTTATGTCTAAATAGGTCTTTGATGCCCCTGTTGACAAACCAATTCTTTGTTGTTATTAGTATTGGATCCATGTCATTTCAGTCTGTCATCTACGATACATGTAAAGAAAATTTATGGCCCATCATGTAGAGAAAAAAATATGGCCTTTGAAACTGCATGCTGTTGATGCCTTATTGTATCATCTTGCAGATTTTAAGGTTTTGAACTATTTGGATTTTAGAAGGAGAATATGATGTCACATCACTTACCAGTAGAAAGGTAACTTTCTCACTACCTGGATAATTTCTACTATTTGCTGGGACAATAGATTGATATATGCTCATAATGCATATATGTATATGGTCAGTTAAATTTTAATTTTTTGCCTATATTGAATGGTGTGCTGCCACCTCTCTGTAATGTTTAGTAGTCTTATGTTTTAATAGTCTTATGTTCCTGAGGTACCAACTATTCATTGAGAGATTGTAGGATCAAGTTTTTATTTCTTTTGAAAAAAACCCAGCCAATGCTTTTGATTTTTTTACTTGTGTTGTCTCAAAAACTAAATATAATAGTACACTTAGTTTGTTGCATATAGAGCTATAGGTTTCTGAACAAAAGAGGTGTACTGTTCTGAACATCTGGGTTGTTAATCTTGCCTAATCTTGCTAGCCATTTTTCACAACGGGCAGGTTATTAGGATTAGCCTAGAGTTGCCTTATGGTTCAATTTCTCGATCTTTGCCACTTAGCTCTAGCTATCGTTTTTGGGCTGTGTATGGTACTGTTCATTTTATTTGTGGAAAAGGGAAAATAGTAGTAGGAGACTAGGATCCATAATCTAGGTCACATATATCTTGTTTTTAAAATTTAGTATCATAATTCACATATATAATTTGTTCCGGCTGGAAATCTAGCTCAATACCTTTTGACTTGCAGCTATTTTGTTCCTGCCCAATTTTATTATTATTATTATTTGATTCTGATTGTTGTGAGGGGAATGAGATCGAGTTGCAAGTAATCTGTTGTTATTTTCACTGTTGTGCTTGCCATGTCATGTAGGATGCAAACTAATCTCCTGCTCATAACCACTACCTCCATATGACAGGATTTGGTGCTACTCCGTTTCCCAGGCATGGCCGGCAGCGGTGGATGACGACGGCCTTGTCTCGCAGCAGAAGTTTGCAGGCTCCGTCAAGGCGTGTTGCTGCTGATGCGCGGCAGGAGGTCGCTGACCAGGTAGTGGCCACCGTTGGCGAGGTAGGAGATCGCTGATGCGCGGCAGGAGGTCGCTGACCAGGTCTTTGTTCATGTTGGTTTATGTATGCAACCTGGGTGTTTAGCGATTGTAATCACCAATGATCTAGAAATGAGATTATTTGAAAATTGACACTACTGAATTTTACATCTATCCATAAACCCTAAACCTTGCATATTAGAGCGCGCAGGTTTCAGAGTTAAAATGTCTTATACATTAGTCCATAAAATGGAATTGTACTCTAATATGTGTCTTTCAGCAGGAAGAGGAGCTCATGCATAGATGTTGCGCAATGCCAGTAGAGGTGTGGCTCCAATCAGGCTTGGGCTACGCGATCTACCAGGTTCCCATGCATCTCTAAATGCTTTCCAAAACGCTCGATATACTGAAGCTTCATATCTAAATACTTATATCTCAGATAAATCTTTTTAGGTAGTACTTAATGGTTTGATGAATTATTGTTTCCTTGATCTGAATTATTTTTAGTCCCTTGCCCTCGTCTTTTCAGTTTATTTGATGTTTGATTCTTTTAGATATCTCTGTACTGCCAAAAAGGTACCGCACTGATGTATTACTGTTTGCAAAATTTGTTGTCATGTCTAAGCGCAACATCTTTCATCAATTTGAGTAATAATATTCCTTTTTTAAAATATCTGACTATGGTTATCAACATCTTTTCAGTTTCTTTGTAATCTTCTATTGGTGCAATTTAATTGTTGGCTAATTTCTGTAGTGCTCATCAATGTCGATCTGAATTCTGGCTCATGCAAATTCCTATGTATTTGGAGGTAAGTACATTATTTTTTATTTTCATTTGCATGTGTTATTTTGGACGCCATGTGGTGGCATGTATAGGATTGAAAACTTCTACTCACAAGCAGCATATATTTGTTGGAAATTGATCTGGAATTGGGAGATGGGCATGTATATGAAAAGCATAAAGCTTTTGGGAGGTTTAGGACTCAGGATTTCTTTTCTGTTAATATTCTGGTTTGACAGGATACAAGTGAAGCCAGAATGTTACACAATAGTAAATGGAGTTCTTTTTAATTATGGATTGATTGGAAGATAGTGCTATAAATTGTGTCGATTTATTGTAGAAATCCATCTCATTTTAGTGTATTATTGTTAATGTATTCAAGCATGCCTACACTGCGAAATCATTCTCAAATTGAGTTCACCTTTAATGCTCGATCAAGACTAGGCTGCAAATCAAAGGTGATAACTGTCAAGAAGAGCTCCCAGTATATTGTGAAACAGAAATGTTAATTTTTGTCAAACGTATGTATGGCATATTGTAAAGTGAATATAGTCATTGTTTGATATTATCTTTATTTATAAAGTTGGATGAAGTATGTCTTATTTTCTTTATTTTTTTCATCATGTCAACATTTAAAATAGCTATGGATGGATTTTTGTTGTGTCGTGAGTTAATATTCACCGTGTTTTCTTACACACGTGCTAGTCGCACGTGCAACCAAGTAGTAGCTTCTAACAATATAAATAATTCCTTGCTCTTCGCAAATAAACTTATAAACAATTCCTTAAATGATGAGTTATCTCTAGCCACCTATATACATTATCTCCGGATGGGTGGATGAGTTACGCCCACATGGAACAGCCAAAAAAGAGGCTATGATGTTCCAACAATGCCTGACCCTTACAGGTGCGCCACGTCTTCTTGTTGATCCAATGCTTATTTGATAATTAAAGCTAGACGTACGCTAATGCCCGACCCCTTACTGATTACACTGGTTCACTTTTTTTTTTGCGAGTAGAATACACTGGTTCCCTTGCACGGACCCTGGTTATTTTAATCCCCAACCAACCCCTTCTTTAGATTTGAGGATCCCCAAATGGAAGGTTCCATTTGATGGCCGGAGAGACCAGGACAAAGGTCTCTATGGAGGCTTCAGAGTTCAACATTTACAATGTATTAAGAGTCAATGTGTCAAAAAGCAAAGGTCGTTACAAGGGGTTGTTTGGCATTTGCGGTTGGTAGAGCTTAATGAAACCCTTAAATATTAGCACATCGTTGGTACTACGGTGAGCTACTCCGGTGAGCTAAGTGCACATGTCATCTCTTGTCCCTTACTAACAAAGTAAAGCTGCCTGCAAGAGGGACTTCAGGCTTCTTGACTAGTAGAAAGGTAATGTGTGTATGGGGCATTTTGCTGCGTTTGTACGTTTGATTTCACATGTGTAGTTGTTTGTGTCCAAAGAATGCCTATTGCAAAGGTTGATATGCCACACATAACTCTAGCATTAGTTCTCCCAGTAAACTGACGGAGGCAACCAAATAATCTATAACAACTATATAATTGGTACCCACTAAAAGTCCCATATCTATTTCTCTCCACATGCAAGATGTCCACGTCACCATCCATTAGATCTTCTCTCAGCATGCAAGCTGTCCACATCACCATCCACTAGAATCATGAATTTATTTCTTCTACTGATTTTCTGCGGCTATGCATTGTGTTAGTCTTTGCAAGTAGTCGAGTACCATGCTACACATTTCTAAGTAGTTCTCTCAATAAAATTAATGTGTTTTCCTCTATATCGTTGTTTGCAAAAAATAGCGCGATGCAATTATTTTAGTGTTTTCACTTTCAAATTGCATCTTTAAATTTTCTAGAAATCCCCGCAGCAACGCGCGGAGTATCACCTAGTATATATAAAAATTATTGTGTACGTGGTGGATGTAAACAAAACTGTTAGTATGTACTCTGTCTATTTTTTTAATATGTATAGAACCGGAGGGAGTATATGTAAAGGGACCTTTTCTCCGCTACTTAAAAGACCTTATAGTAGTATAACGGTGAAATTAATTGTAGGTGGAAGAACCCTGAATACGAGTATTAGACAATGTCTTGATCAGCTGCTCCCCAATCACAAAAAAAAATTATATTAGTCTGTCGTAAGTCAAACTATTTTAGATTTGACCAATTTATAAGGAAGATCAGACACCAAACAAATATCATTATATTTGTCATAAAATATGTTTTTTTAGTATACAATTTGGTGTTAAAAATACTGATACTATATATACTCTATATATAAACTCGATCAAACTTAATAAAAGTTGACCTGGGACAAAATTAGAGTTTTATTTCTTTCGGGAAGGGGGAAGTTGGTTGGTCGAAGATTGGACCTGGACAAACGAATTAAATGATTCACATGATACATAAAGGTGTGCGGATGCAGAAAATACATACCATGCTCGCTGTTTGTTTAAGAGCAAACCAATTCTTTTAGTTGAATCGAGGAAGACCAAGCAACAAACAGATTCGTCCATGCCTTAGTCCTTTAGATACATGAACACAATAGTATCATATGACTGCAAATATTAATCAGAATATTATCTCTTTGGCTATGCCTTACACATATTATTTGCTAAACACGCAATCTTTCACTAGAAATAAAATAGCAAATACAGAAAATGAGCTGATCTACGAAAGCCAGAAAAAAAAGGTTAGACAAAAACACAATTGAAAGCAGAGCACCCCGTGTGGTCCTGTCAAAAGGTCTTTTCATAATTTAATTCAGACTTCTCAAGGTAATGCGAACGTGTACCACATGAACAGCGACTGGGCAACTGAACGCAGGTGCTTTTGCCGCGTTCCTTTCCGAAGAAACTATAGGAGACCGCTTGCTGTCCAGATCAACGGCCAGCGGCTGGTCCAAAAGCTGTTTTTTTTTTATATGCATGTACTAGAATTTAGAACATGTCCATGTTCAAAGAACCTTTTTAGAAAGAGAACCAGTCTATTTCAAACCCACATTCAAAGGTCAAAGCCTAGATTGACCCTGCACAATATATACGGAGTACATCATACACGGTTCAATTTATATATCAGCATGGATCTGACCATGAAGGTTTCATTTTCGAAGAATAAACAGTTCTAGGCTACCTTAACCTGAATATTATTACCTAAAAAATGGGACAATACTTGTCGATGACCTGACCGTTGTTCAATCCTTGTCTGCACTGGTAAAATCCCAATCCTTTCAAAATCGATTTTGCAGAAAAAATGTTTTAATCCTGAAGATTTTCGGTAACTGGTATCTGTATTAGTGGCCCGCTAGCCACTAATGCAGAGATAAAGTCGGATGAGTCTTCAGGGAAATCGATGTGACTGAAAATGATACATGGGCTTTGATTTGTGGCAGTGAGGCTCTGCCCCATTCCCTCGAGCCTGGCCCAAATCTAGACCGGTAGACTAGCGGGCCGAGTACAAATTGTTGGACCAGGCTCCATTAAGTACGCAAAGAAGAAAAATGAAGGGAGCTTGCCCCAGTTATGTTTCAATTATAGAAACCATACATGTGGCAGTGTTTCTCTTGGGCCCCTGAAAACAAAATTATCCGAATAAGGAAAAAGTCCTATTTACAAGTATTTCACTCAGATTTTGTTATGACTTTATTATCACACAGAGGTAGGCCATGTGTAAATACCGTGAGTCCGGAAATTTTGATCCGGTGGTATTACCTCTGCGTGATAATAAAGTCATAACAAAATGCAGATACATTAACTAGCGGCGAAGAATCAAAACCAAACACGTGGGAAATCACCCCGTGATAAACTTGACTTCATGGTTGGGCGATCATGAGTACAAAGGCAAAGCTCCAACCAAAATGTAAAACCTGTTCCCTCAAAAAAAAAATGCAAAACCTGCACAAGAAGGAAAAATTAACAAGAATCAAACAAGGCATCGGCATACTGTCCTCTCCCATCTTGGTTTTTGTCTTATTCTCTTAACATTTTTCGCCACAAGGGACAGGAAGAGGGGAAAGGTTGGACGGTTGTTTATCTTGGCACTTAATCCTGGATACATAATGCATAATTGGAGTAAGATCCTTTGACGTTGTTATCCAGGCAGTAAGAATGTCGATTTTGAAAACAAATTAATCACATCTTGCAAGAACGTGTACCCATTGTTGGCAATAAGAAAATAGACATAGATTCAAATAGTAAACCACATCTTAACAGGTTCTGTTCTTGAAAATTGGTATTGTTTGCTTCTTTTTTTTATGAATAAACTCAAATATACTTTGGGTGGAAATCTCTGCTAGAATTAGAAAAATTCACATATACAGAGTAGTATGATAGCTTTACTATTTCAGTGAGAATATCTGGTATGATTGAAAAATGTTTTATTATCTCATATGTTAACAAACAATTACTGAAAGCTGATAACTGAAGATCTTGTGATGGACTCTTTCAGTGGTACAATGCAAACTGAAAAATGAAAAGGTAGCACCTATGTCATAGATGCTATAAAATGCGAACAGGACACAACCCAAGGCTCTAATGAGGATGATTTTTACTTCATTTTTCACTCACTTTGTAGACCAGTGGCAAAAGGGAACAACACATGCTATAAAAAAAGAAAGAGAACTGGATGACACATTCTCTTGTTTTCAATCGTAAATGCAAACAGCTTCACAACCAGAAAAGAAAGAATGAAATCACATCCAGATTTCCACTGCTCACTTCCCCTGATTCAGGCTCCCGCAAACAGTGAAATTTAAGAAAACAAACTGAACATTGCTCACTTAAAAATGAACACTGCACACTGAACAACATGAAAAACTGAACCATAATAACCCTTTAAACATGAGATTTTGGACAGAATACTGAATTAGAGTTGCAATTAGTAAAAAGATAATAATTAAACTATGAAGATACTATAAATAAAACTGAAAACTCAATACTCAATGTGGAGCTGACCTTTTTCATCGATATCCAAGTTGCCACGTCTACTTTTTTTAGCAGAGTTCGTTATTCAAACAATAGTTATTAGAGCGGTTGTTTGCTTGGTCTTTATTCGTTTACGCCAGCTTTCATGCTTGTGCCATGTGTACTATGAGGAGACAAAGTCTCTGATATAGTATAGTTCGGGTCTTATGCATTGAATTGTAATGGCCGGGACACCTTCATTCACTTAATGAAAACTTTACTTTATCTAAAACACCTTCATTCACTTAATGAAAACTTTACTTTATCTAAAAAAATTCAAACAATAGTTTCCCATTGTACTAACCTACTCTCAAACTCTAACGGCCTTGGAATTCGTGTAGTTAAATTCCACCCAAGCCAACAAACTTGATCTCAGCCGCTCGAAAATGTCCTGATCCAACTAGAGCATCGAGCAGGTTCGGGCCGAGATTGTAGGCCTATTACATTCTCCGGATTGGGTTCAATCCCAAAAATTGTTCCAAAAGCCGAAATCGGTCTTGTTTAGTTCTAAAAAGCAACTCCCAAATTCACTGTAAAAAAGAAGATTCCCCATCACATCAAAATATCATAACATGCATGGAGTACTAAATATAGATGAAATCAAAAACTAATTAAACAGCTTTGTTGTACTCTGCGAGACAAACATTTTAAGCCTAATTAATTAATTTTTGAACAATTTTTTTGCACATACAAACGAAATGTTACAGTGGCGCAATAATTAAGAGACCCCAAACACCCAAATTCGGTACACCAAATTTGAGAACTAAACAAGGCCCAAACATCAGCTTAGAGGTCCGACCCGGGCTGGCCGGACCAACCATCGGGCCAGACGCAACATTAAATCTTTGCCCCATTGTTGAGCTCGGGCCGACTTGACCCCACAAATATCTTGACCATTTATTTTAGTACAACTCTTTGGATTGATAATATTGAAATGTAATAATAACTTTATTTTACGGTTGATAACAAAGTTTTGACTCAGTTTACTTCTTCAATCTATTTCCGTCCGTCCAATTTAATGGTAATGAGGTTTATGTTTTTATTTTCGTCTATGGGATGGCAAAGCATATATTGATTCATGTTAAAAGTACATTAATATTTTTTGTATGATTGTTTATTTACATAAAAATACATTGATATTTTTTCATGATTGTTTTATTGGGTCAGATTAGGAAGAACTAATACTAAATTTACCCTAGGTATAATTT
Organism: Echinochloa phyllopogon; assembly: GCA_033239725.1. Lineage (NCBI taxonomy): Eukaryota > Viridiplantae > Streptophyta > Magnoliopsida > Poales > Poaceae > Echinochloa > Echinochloa phyllopogon. The sequence continues at coordinate 9,249,897 of BTCW01000008.1, read as the reverse complement.
TTAAAGTATTTTTTCTAACATAGGATATTGTGTTCTTTATCACAAAAAAAAACTCGGACTTAAAACTTGTACATGGAGGAAAAATAGAAGTATCAAAGGTAGGTTGGACGGATCGAAACAGTGTTATAGAGTAATTGAGCTGAAATTTTGTTCAAAGGTCAAATGGACAAAGCAAACTATTTAAGGTAGTAAAAGTGCAGTTTTTTTTTGAAATTACCCTCACCCTTTTTTAGTTTCACATTGTATTCAGCGGACCGACAAAGCCCATATAGAGATCAAAAGTTACTGGGCTAAGATGGATTGGAGGCCTACTTGTTTTTTACCAGTTTAGCTGCTATAGATTCAAACAGAGGTAGCTAAAACTCAGCGGAACTTTAGCCATAGGCCAAAAGGTACATGCTGTTGACGCCGCCATCTCGAAAAATTTAGGAAGGGCATCAGCAGCAGCGGTTGCTAGGACTGGGGACGCTACTTCTGTTGGGGCTTCAGTTCTAGTAGTTGAAGGTTGTACCGAACCAGAGGTAATGGAAGCTATAGCGTGTCGGAAAGGACTAGCTCTGGTCAGCGATCTAGCACTGCGAAAGATCAAGTTGGTTTCATTCCATAACAATGTTGTGAGAAGCATTCTTGGGACGGGTCTGGGTCCTTATGGCCAAAATTGTTCAGGAGATTAGGTCCAGATCACGAGCGTTTGAACTCTGTGAATTTGTTCATGAAGATAGAGCATCGAATGTTGATGCACATAATTTAGCTAAGTCGTTGTTTTCTTTTGATACTGGGAGGAATGTTTGGTTGTTAGATCCCCAATAGGAATTTGCAATCATGTGCCATTGGTTTAGTTAATAAAGGTGCTGGTGTGCTAAAAAAATATTAGTTGGTTGAACCCAGCAAAACGGGTCTAAAGACCAAAATATCCTGACTTGTTTATGGAATTTTCCACTACCAGATCACTCTGTCTATAATTAATGAATGATAAGATAGTGACTAATTCAATTAGCTGATAGTTCCCAACAATACCAGCTAAAATTTAGCTACTTACTCCGTAGGTAACTAAAACAAACCACTAAAAATTAGCTAGTTGGGTGGATCTAAACATGGTCTAGTTTTGTCCATTTTAGGCAAATTACATTCTTTATATGGCCCACTTTGAAGCCCATTTTCTTTTATTTTACTTCACAACCAATTTCGTTTGGGCCCAACCCATTAATTAACAGACTAATTGGCACTTTCTCGATCCCAAATTGCAGGCCGTTGTCTTTCCTATATACATGATTTTTACTATGTATTTAGCTATATATTATGTCTAATATATATAAAAAATATATTTAAAGAAATCAAGATGAAATATAATTTGCTGAGGGAGTATAACGTAGCTTAAATCAACGATGTATTTACATTGTTCATACACTACGCCAAAACTCTCCCAGGCCAATGTTTAACCATATCCGTAGACTACGGGGGTGTTTGGATCCATGGGAAAATGAAAAATGGCATCCATTTTGCCATATTTTTTTGCTATTTGCCTCCAAACACCCAATTGTAAAAGGGCAAATTAAAAATAAGATGGCAAAAATCTTTTGGCTCAACATTGTGTCCAAATTGAGCAAGACAAAACTTTTACCATTTGCCTCCAAACATCTCATGGTAAAAGGAGAGAGAATGGGGTTTAAATGAGTTTTTGTCAAAAGTTTTGCCATTGGATCCAAACACCCCTAATGGCAAAACTTTTGCCATCTTTTCTCGAGGGCAAAAGTTTTGCTATTTTTTGCTATTGCCATGTGGATCCAAACAGCAAGGCCTGTTTGGATTGAGGTTGATGTTGTGTGCTCTATCAAAATCTGAGAAGAAAACTTGCCGGCATTTTGATAGGTTCAAGGTGGAATAGTGCCAAATTTTGGTAGAAATTTTAATAACAGCTAAATAATTGATATGCCAAAATTTCATCCAATCAAGCAGGCCCGTAGTTTTTTGGTTTCACACTTTTGCGCCATCATCATGCATGCATGCGCGCATACGAGTGTGCGCCGATTCACGTCGACGAAATATATCCATTCATTATTGATTGAGGCGGCTAGTAATCCATCGCACGTTCATCCTATATACGGAGTATATATTTGTAACATTTCAGATTTTTCTGTAATGTTAAAAATGTGGATTTCAAAAATTTCTCGTGCTTGATGTGATTTGCTCATAATCATAAGACTGTCTTCTTATGCTCTCTCTAAATTCTTAGTAATAAACTAATTAAATTGCCTTGTGTGCTAAGGACCATTTAATGTTAGTGTGATTTGGCTCTTAGTTGGTTTCTTGGTTCTTTGTGTGTGGTTTAATTTGAATTCTAAATTCAAATTAAATCTAAAGCTAACAACTAATTCCCTAGTGCTAACTTGGGCTCAAACTGCTAACTGTCCTATCTAACTGTGATGAGCCTGCTAACCTACCCTGCTCCCTCTAACTGAGACCTGCTAACCAGCCAGCTAACATGGCCACTAACTTTTCAGCCATCTCAATCTGGAGTGCTCTGGAAATTGATTAAATGAGTTACGACATAATTTTCCGACTCTTCGAATTAATTCCATGCTAATTCATTTGATTTCGGAAAAAGAGTCTAATTCATTTGTATTAAATTTCTAAGGGCTTCATTTGAATTATGACAATATGCTGCAGCCGTCCGTCCCATCGAGACCACGCCCAAGCCCTAGCCCTTGGGCTATAAAACCCCCCACGGCCGAGACCTCCCTTCCACAGCCACCCTTGGGGTTTTCCCCTCCGCCGCCACCAGCTAACAGAAAGAGAAGAAGAGGAGGAAAAGCAGGGAGGGGAAGGGGGGAGCCGGAGGAGAGAGTCCGCGCCGCGGTGCCGTCGTGCCGAGCAACTCAGAGCCGCCGCGAGCCGGAGGAGCCGGACGTGCGCAAGGAGACCACGCCGTCGCCGACCGCAAGCTGGAGCACGGGAGAAGCAGGACGACGCCCACGCGGCCACGCTAGCGCCAAGCCAAGGTCGCCGCCACCAACGACGACCACGAGATGGACCCGAAGCCGCCCCCGTCACCGACGCGAGGACAACGACGTCGACGACCGCGAGCACAAGGAAGCCGAGCCGAACCACGACGCCGCCGCCAAGCTGCTACCTCCGCCGGCCTCGCCCCCAACATGTTCGATGGAAAGCCGAGACGAATCGCAAGCTGCTGCCTTCATCCGGTCTCGGCCACGACCTGTTCGACGGATTGCCCAAGACGAACAGCGAGCCTGCCTGCACCGCACCAAGCCGCCACGGCCGCGCCTCGCCACGGCGTCGCCATCCTGACCTCCACGAGCCCGCCGGTGAGCCCGCCAAGTCTCTGCCCATCCTTGCTTGCCAGCCTATCATGCCGGTGTTCGAGCTGAAGTGCTGCTCCGCCTTGTCGCTTTGCTTGCCGTCCCTGCCGTGTTGTGCCGTGCGGTGTTCTCCTTTCTCGCTGAGCCGTCGCTGCTGCTCACAGCATTGCCGCCTTTTCCTTGTTGTTCCGGCCTTTGAGCCGTGAGCGTTGTGCGACGCAGCCAGCCCTCTGTGTGCCGGCCTTCGTGCCGAGCGTTTTGTGCAGGTCCCCGTCGCCGCCGCTAAACCTTGCGCAAACCGCCGTTGCCCTTCCATGCAGCCGAGGCCGCCGCGGACCGGAGTACCGACCACCGCGCACGAGCCAAGGCCGTGCCGCGGCTGCGGACAACCGCGAGCCCGCGCACGAGCGCTCATCCGCATCGAGCCGTGCGCGCACGCCGCGCACGCGCGCTAAACCCGCCACCGGCTGATGCTGTCGTGAACTCGGACCACCGGGATTTCGCGTATGGTCGTCGTGTCGCGTGTGCCATTCTTTCCAGCTAACCACCCAACCCGTAGTTGTGCTGCCTTGCTACCGTGAACCGTGCGCCCTCGTTGTCCGGTCGCTGTCCGCGAACCAAACCCCGTGCGCACAACCTTGCCGCCGTGCATGCCACGGGCCTGTGCAAAACCTGCTGCCCTGCAGTCTTAGCCATGCCTTGTCAAGCCAAGTAGCCTCCCTTGCGTGCGCCATGCGCAGCAGTGAGGCAAATGCCTCTTTGGCAATTGATCGAACATGTTGTGCACCATCCTGTTCAAGCTCTGAACCACCTATCTAACCCAACCGAGCCTCGGATGCCTTCAGCCTTGCTCCCAGCTCGTTGCAGCCACCCTTGGCCAGCAACGGCCACGTCATAGCCACCTCTGGCCGCCTGTTGCCACACCCAGCCAACCTCAGCCTGGCCGCGGCCAGCAGCAGCCTGGCTGCAGCCGGCCACAGCTAGCCACCGCCTGGCCTAAGCCAGCCATAGCCGGCCATGCTTGGCTATAGCTGACCAACCTTGGCCGCAAGCGTTGCAACAGCTCCTAGATCAAACCTACACCCTTCCTCGTTGTCCGCAGGTGATCCTCGCTAGTGTAGCCTTCTCTACTGACATCTAGGGCCCACTAACTTGATATGACAATTAGGGCCCACTGACCTAGGCATCCACATGACGACATGTGGGGCCTTCTGACTCTTTTATCGCTAACGTGTTGATTGTCTTTTGGTCAACGCTGACGTACGCAGAGCCCACTGCTATCGTCAGCAGAACTAACATAGAGCCGACATGTGGCATGCTTTGGTGATGCCACATGTCCATGTAGTTTTCTTTTCGTAAATTAAATTCAAACATCTTTCGATATTTAAAAATCTATAATAAATTGACTCTAGTTTATAAAGATATGAAACTACTTCCATTACTTTTCTAAAATCATGATCCACTCGTTAGTATAGTATTTGGAGTTATTTGGTTCTTGCTTCTTCCTTTGGAGTTTATTTGCTTAGCTTATCGTTGTATTTGTAAATTCGATTACTAGGATCCTCAGAAGACTCGGACGACTTCGTCGACCTCGTCTTCGACTACGTGAAGAAAGAAGAGGACTTTGCTCCAGGTTCACGCTCAGCCATTCTCTGAAATACCTATTAGACATGCAAACTAGTATGGTAGCGCTTTACTTTACTCGCATGATGACGAAATGCCTGCACTGCCATTTATCTACCCTGTTTCCTTGCTACCTATTATCCACTTTATGAGAATGCTATGCTTCATGTGTTGGGATGGTTGTGATTGATATTCTTGGCGTGAGTTGGGTGGCTTGGGAGGAGTAGTGCAGCTAGGCTGTGGAGGCGAGTGATAACAACCCGATCTCTTGATTGGGGTGCCTTGGAACTGCACTCGGGCAGTTCCTACGGAGTACTTGTTGCGGGTACATGGTTACTTTGGATACTTTTGAGGAGTTGGGCGGCAATACCTGTAATGGGTGTCGATTGTGGACCGTTGCGGCGGATCGCTTATGATGCTGATACTCGCTTTGCCGACAATTAAGGACCGAGTCGAGTTCGACCTTTGGATGTGGGATCTAAAGTGCTCACCATCTACCCAGAATGGGGAGGGTTCCAGCAAGCCTACTAAGTGCGGTGCCAGACCTGTAGGAGATTTGAGGTTGATATGTGTAAGGGGGACTCGTTGCGGCGTACTCTCCCTGATTTACCACAGCCCCCGACTGGCCCCGGTGGGAAGGTTTCACGACCCTAGGGCAGCTGTTAGCTCAGATTGTTTCCCGAGCCTAGGGAGACAGTATGACACTGTTACTTTTTAGGGTCTTTGCTGTGGGCTGTGTCTCAAGACGGCCAGCTACCGCCTGCAGCCCGGATGGTTCCAGGAGCGCAACCTCTGCAGAGTGTAAACTATACGTATAGCCGTGTCCACGGTCACGGACGACCCGCTTCTGATAAGTTCCGACTAGCATGGGATTCTGCTTTCTCACCTCATCCTTGATTTGGGTTATGAGAGGTTGGACCAGCGTTGCTGATGAGACAAGGTGGGGAGGGAGCTCACCGTGTCGACTAGCGTGTGAAAGTTGTTGGCGGATCATAATTGCGGGAACCTGCTGAGGCAGGACGAGCCCGATGTGGTTGTGAGGCTGATGGATGGTTTGGGGAGTGTGATCTCTCTTGTGAGGAAAGGTGATGGTGATGAGATGAACTTGGTTATTGCTGCTGCGCGCATTGGAAAACCCCAGCTATACTCCTTGAATATTTTACTACTAGTTTAGGCCACTATAATGCTTTGCTGCATATTATGGTTGGTGACGTGGACCTGTCCCAATTCCTTGGGGATAGTTCTGGAGCTTTCAGGTGACCACTGCAGTCTTGTTGGATGCTGCTTCGGAGGGTTACGTGCTTCGCTCAAGGATGCCTGTGGGAAAGACCGAAGATGAAGACTTGAAGACCTAGCTACAGCTGCGTAGATGTTTCATCTTGTCGATGTAGCCCAAGTGGCTTATACTAATCTCGTACTCTGTTATGTAAATAATGAATGCAGTCATGTTTATCGTTGTATGGATGTGATATTTGGCTGAAATGAGTTCTGTACGTGATAGCTATTGATTCTGGGACTATCACAATGGTACACGGAGTCGGATTCTCAGTTTCGAGAATCCGGTTCGTTTCAGTTGGTATCAGAGCCATACTTGACCGTATTGCGTAACCCTAGAATGGAAAATTAGTTCAGGAACCTCTAACTGAGTCCTTTATATATATACCCCCTTGAACTATTCCGTATGATGCCTTGAACTACTGTACACTCACCTTTCCTTGACTTTTGATTCTAACTTACTAACAACCCTTGAATGGCAGAAGCAGTAGTATTGACCACCCTCTGGTATGCCTACGATATACTCATGCAAGTAGATGTGCCTTATCTCTAGGTTTTGCGAGTTTCCTTGAGATAGTACCTGTGTCTAGGTTGTAATGCATGTTTGAGTGATTGGTTCTTGTGGTTGTTCTTGTTCTTTTCGTTGTTCCTCTTGAGTGTAGCTCTTAGTGTTATTTTTGAGTCATGCAACTCTATAGATAGCTTGAGTGCCTTTCAAACCTAGATGAGACCTCCACTAAGCTTTGAAGGACAGGTGTGAATGCTGAGGCAAGCTCAAGTGGCTCAGAACGACTTCATCACCATTGATGCTGAAGATCAAGATTTTGGAATAAGATACCACGAGTGTATTGGAATAAGTTAACAGACATGAAGTCAGATGCCATGGAGTTGGAACCACCATGAACCACTGGGCATTATCAAGTGGAAGCATAGTATTGGTTAAGCATAGTTGAGTACTTTGGATTATTCTAAAGGAATAGATCAGAATAAGTGAAAGTTGACACTCAATTCTATGGACGAAGAGAAAGTACTTCCGACGGACTAACGATTCCGAGAGATTTCAACTAAGTACTTCAGCTTCCACAGATCATGTTGCAAAACAGATGATCAAGAAGCTACCAGTTTGAAGACAAGGTTAAGGAATGAAGAGTCTCCGACATGGACACCTCACCATGGTATTGGGACATGGATGAGAGTTGCTTCATGAAGAAGTTCATGATGAAGGATGAATACAAAGAAGAGTGTCCAATTTGGAATCACCCCATTGGATACATGACCGTGGTACTAAAGAAGTACCCTTAGGATGTGGAAGACCGTACCCCAACCTGAAGGATATCAGGTGACTTTTGAATGTGGATAGGGTGATCAAACTCGATGGATACAAGTTATGGTGCATGAGTTGACATCCTAAGATAAGTTAACTTGCACACATAAGAATGAGTTGTTGGAATTATAAGCAACATAAGCAGAATCATCGAAGGACGTTCTTTCTATATGGGTTTATCAGCACAATAAGAATCTCTAGGTCAAAATTTTGATGGAGATTTGGAGTTCATGCTCGACCTACTTTTGGGATAGTCCAAATAGCAAAGAGATTCTACTAGACAATAGCTATTGGACTTAACGACATGAAGAGTGACTCCACGAACTACTGGACGAGTGATATCAGACCTAGCGGTTGGAATCTCCTACCCTATTGGAAAAGGACTGAGCAAAGATTGTTCGCAGAAGGACCTAACGCTCACCGAACTGCTCAAGATCTTGCTATCAAGAGCAGAAGAATTGGTTGGATAATCTAAGAAGCCACTTTTCCAGGATAGTTACTAGCCGAGAGTGCCATCAACAAGAACAAGATAATGGGATTTGTCAAGATCATGATCTACTCCAAGGACCGACAAATGTCCAAACTATCCCTGAACAAGAGTAATGAGAAGGGAGATTGGTTAAGTTGTGATGGTGTTCACAAGTGAAAACATCATCTATCCTGAGTACGTGTAAGCATATGAACAGTGTGCGAGTGGCACACCTGAGGATATTAAGATTGAGAAATTGGATAAATAATTAAACAAGTGTGAGACTTCGTTGGAGAATTTAACCTTTCTCCATACTTACACTGTTGAGGGTGTTAGTGATGACCCCTCTTAAACTATGGACCACTACGGATGGGAAGTAACCATACATAGTATTTGGAATCACAAGATAGATTGGATAAGTCAATTAATGCTAGCACTCTAGCATTTGGAATCACAAGAAGAATGGATATGTTGGATAATACTGGCACTCCAACAAGGACATTAGCTCCTAGATGTGCTAAACCTACGAATGGATTACTTAAGTAACCTTGAAGTAGGTATGTAAATATGGATTCAAGGACAAGCTTCTAAGGGAAACAAACTGAACCTAGGACTTGAGTAACCTTGATGAACTCTTCGTGACTTAATTTTGTCATGTGAAGCTTGAAGATAAGGATAAACAAGGAATATCAAGCAAGGAAATAAAGATGTTTCTTACACCCGGGTATAGATAATGGAGAAAAGGAGAAGCTATCGAATCCTTGGATGGGAGCATTTGTGTTGGAACGTGTGCCATGAAGGTGTGGCAACACTGACTCATTGCAAACCCAGTTAAAGTTCATATGGAACATGAGAGAAGATATATATCTTCAACGTGCTTAAGATGGGCACGGAATTAAAGAAGATTGCTTGGATCAATTGATATGATACTAAGGAGCACCAAGGATGCAAATGAGTTAAATGAATCGAGACTTAAGAATAACTAGCAGCTGCTAGAATCGATAAGAAAGGCACCACGTGGAATAAGATTTGATCAGTATCCGGTCCATGGCCTTTTGGATAAATGGACAAGTTGGTTAAGTTCAGAAGATATAGGCCAATACGCTGAACATAAGAGCGTTCGTATGCGACAAAATTTGGATAAGTCCTTGTCGTATACAAAAATCTAATCACCATTATTGGACCTAGCAAACTATGAAATGTTGACATAAGGAACTATGCTAGGCAATTGATATACGACTCCCTATAAGATAACAAAAGTGGGAGAATCGTACTTGCTTGGATTAGGAAAATATAAAAAGGATGCCATGAGAAATGGCTAAGGTCAGGGAAACAATTTGGAATGCATTTAATAGCATAGAAGAGGTATGCTGATAAGGAGTTAACCTCAAATTCGAGGTTTGGAATAATTTTGGGGATAAGCTCTAAGGATCACATGGATATTAACTCAAGATAATTAATGCCAGCGTAAAGGAGGCTAGACAAGAGTAACTTATATATTGGAACTTTAGCCCGCAGATTTAAAATCCATCTCGGAAGAAGACCCTGAGCATCATGACTTCAACACAGAGGAATATATACTAATATCGGAACGGGAAAGAGCCCGACGAAGACACCTCTTTTGAAGACACCCCATGAGAAACAAGTTTATTGGATGGATCCCCAAGAGAGAGTTGTGGTTGAATAGTCGATGGATATCAATGGCCTTTGGAAGAGTAACCACATCGACATTGAAATACAAGAGTATGTGCACAAGATGAAGAAGCGAAGTATCCTCGCCAGACCCCGGTGCAACTTTAATCTCGAGGACGAGATTCTTGTGAGGGGGGAGGACTGTAACATCCCAGATTTTTCTGTAATGTTAAAAATGTGGATTTCAAAAATTTTTCGTGCTTGATGTGATTTGCTCATAATCATAAGACTGTCTTCTTGTGCTCTCTCTAAATTCTTAGTAATAAACTAATTAAATTGCCTTGTGTGCTAAGGACCATTTAATGTTAGTGTGATTTGGCTCTTAGTTGGTTTCTTGGTTCTTTGTGTGTGGTTTAATTTGAATTCTAAATTCAAATTAAATCTAAAGCTAACAACTAATTCCCTAGTGCTAACTTGGGCTCAAACTGCTAACTGTCCTATCTAACTGTGATGAGCCTGCTAACCTACCCTGCTCCCTCTAACTGAGACCTGCTAACTAGCCAGCTAACATGGCCGCTAACTTTTCAGCCATCTCAATCTGGAGTGCTCTGGAAATTGATTAAATGAGTTACGACATAATTTTCCGACTCTTCGAATTAATTCCATGCTAATTGATTTGATTTCGGAAAAAGAGTCTAATTCATTTGTATTAAATTTCTAAGGGCTTCATTTGAATTATGACAATATTTTCTGGCTTCTCGAATTAGTTCTTTGCTAATTAATTCGTTCTCAGAAAATTAGTCTAATTCATTTGTACCGAGTTTATGAAATAAATTGCTATAAATTTATTTCGTGAGCTTTGGCCCAATCTTTATCCCCTCTGCATGCTGTTGTTCACGTGGGAAAATCTAGCACATTCCTTAGCTTCTCTTCTTTCCTTTCACATGAACAAATCTAATGCCGAATCCTTTTCAAAACCGGGCATGAACTCACATGAGCAAGCAGTTCAAATAAAAGAGCGGACCAGCTCTAGCTTCTTTCTTTTCTCCTTGTTGCAATCAGGCCCATCCTTTCCTTCACGTAAACTCCAACCCAGCCCAGCGTGTGGCCTAGCCATCCACCGCTCATGCATGCTGCTGTCCCCGTGAAGCCCAGCAGCAACTCGCTCTAGCCCAGCATGCGTGCTTGGCCCATCCACCGCCGATGCATGCAGCATCTTTTCTTTCCCTCGCTGACCAGTGGGACCAGCAACTATTGCTGCGTCGTTCTCACGCGCCGCTTGCCAAGCCAAGGTCGCCGCCACCAACGACGACCACGAGATGGACCCGAAGCCGCCCCCGTCACCGACGCGAGGACAACGACGTCGACGACCGCGAGCACAAGGAAGCCGAGCCGAACCACGACGCCGCCGCCAAGCTGCTACCTCCGCCGGCCTCGCCCCCAACATGTTCGATGGAAAGCCGAGACGAATCGCAAGCTGCTGCCTTCATCCGGTCTCGGCCACGACCTGTTCGACGGATTGCCCAAGACGAACAGCGAGCCTGCCTGCACCGCACCAAGCCGCCACGGCCGCGCCTCGCCACGGCGTCGCCATCCTGACCTCCACGAGCCCGCCGGTGAGCCCGCCAAGTCTCTGCCCATCCTTGCTTGCCAGCCTATCATGCCGGTGTTCGAGCTGAAGTGCTGCTCCGCCTTGTCGCTTTGCTTGCCGTCCCTGCCGCGTTGTGCCGTGCGGTGTTCTCCTTTCTCGCTGAGCCGTCGCTGCTGCTCACAGCATTGCCGCCTTTTCCTTGTTGTTCCGGCCTTTGAGCCGTGAGCGTTGTGCGACGCAGCCAGCCCTCTGTGTGCCGGCCTTCGTGCCGAGCGTTTTGTGCAGGTCCCCGTCGCCGCCGCTAAACCTTGCGCAAACCGCCGTCGCCCTTCCATGCAGCCGAGGCCGCCGCGGACCGGAGTACCGACCACCGCGCACGAGCCAAGGCCGTGCCGCGGCCGCGAACAACCGCGAGCCCGCGCACGAGCGCTCATCCGCATCGAGCCGTGCCACCGGCTGATGCTGTCGTGAACTCGGACCACCGGGATTTTGCGTATGGTCGTCGTGTCGCGTGTGCCGTTCTTGCCAGCTAACCACCCAACCCGCAGTTGTGCTGCCTTGCTACCGTGAACCGTGCGCCCTCGTTGTCCGGTCGCTGTCCGCGAACCAAACCCCGTGCGCGCAACCTTGCCGCCGTGCACGCCACGGGCCCGTGCAAAACCTGCTGCCCTGCAGTCTTAGCCATGCCTTGTCAAGCCAAGTAGCCTCCCTTGCGTGCGCCATGCGCAGCAGTGAGGCAAATGCCTCTTTGGCAATTGATCGAACATGTTGTGCGCCATCCTGTTCAAGCTCCGAACCACCTATCTAACCCAACCGAGCCTCGGATGCCTTCGGCCTTGCTCCCAGCTCGTTGTAGCCACCCTTGGCCAGCAACGGCCACGTCGTAGCCACCTCTGGCCGCCTGTTGCCACACCCAGCCAACCTCAGCCTGGCCGCGGCCAGCAGCAGCCTGGCTGCAGCCGGCCACAGCTAGCCACCGCCTGGCCTAAGCCAGCCATAGCCGGCCATGCTTGGCTATAGCTGACCAACCTTGGCCGCAAGCCTTGCAACAGCTCCTAGATCAAACCTACACCCTTCCTTGCTGTCCGCAGGTGATCCTCGCTAGTGTAGCCTTCTCTACTGACATCTAGGGCCCACTAACTTGATATGACAATTAGGGCCCACTGACCTAGGCATCCACATGACGACATGTGGGGCCTTCTGACTCTTTTATCGCTAACGTGTTGACTATCTTTCGGTCAACGCTGACGTACGCAGAGCCCACTGCTATCGTCAGCAGAACTAACATAGAGCCGACATGTGGCATGCTTTGGTAATGCCACATGTCCATGTTGTTTTCTTTTCATAAATTATATTCAAACGTCTTTCGATATTTAAAAATCTATAATAAATTGACTCTAGTTTATAAAGATATGAAACTACTTCCATTACTTTTCTAAAATCATGATCCACCCGTTAGTATAGTATTTGGAGTTATTTGGTTCTTGCTTCTTCTTTTGGAGTTTATTTGCTTAGCTTATCGTTGTATTTGTAAATTCGATTACTAGGATCCTCAGAAGACTCGGACGACTTCGTCGACCTCGTCTTCGACTACGTGAAGAAAGAAGAGGACTTTGCTCCAGGTTCACGCTCAGCCATTCTCTGAAATACCTATTAGACATGCAAACTAGTATGGTAGCGCTTTACTTTACTCGCATGATGACAAAATGCCTGCACTGCCATTTATCTACCCTGTTTCCTTGCTACCTATTATCCACTTTATGAGAATGTTATGCTTCATGTGTTGGGATGGTTGTGATTGATCTTCTTGGCGTGAGTTGGGTGGCTTGGGAGGAGTAGTGCAGCTAGGCGGTGGAGGCGAGTGATAACAACCCGATCTCTTGATTGGGGTGCCTTGGAACTGCACTCGGGCAGTTCCTACGGAGTACCTGTTGCGGGTACATGGTTACTTTGGATACTTTTTAGGAGTTGGGCGGCAATACCTGTAATGGGTGCCGATTGCGGACCGTTGCGGCGGATCGCTAATGATGCTCATACTCGCTTTACTGACAATTAAGGACCGAGTCGAGTTCGACCTTTGGATGTGGGATCTACAGTGCTCACCATCTACCCAGAATGGGGAGGGTTCCAGCAAGCCTACTAAGTGCGGTGCCAGACCTGTAGGAGATTCGAGGTTGATATGTGTAAGGGGGACTCGTTGCGGCGTACTCTCCCTGATTTACCACAGCCCCCGACTGGCCCCGGTGGGAAGGTTTCACGACCCTGGGGCAGCTGTTAGCTCAGATTGTTTCCCGAGCCCAGGGAGACAGTATGGCACCGTTACTTTTTAGGGTCTTTGCTGTGGGCTGTGTCTCAAGACGGCCAGCTACCGTCTGCAGCCCGGATGGTTCCAGGAGCGCAACCTCTGCAGAGTGTAAACTATACGTATAGCCGTGTCCACGGTCACGGACGACCCGCTTCTGATAAGTTCCGACTAGCATGGGATTCTGCTTTCTCACCTCATCCTTGATTTGGGTTATGAGAGGTTGGACCAGCGTTGCTGATGAGACAAGGTGGGGAGGGAGCTCACTGTGTCGACTAGCGTGTGAAAGGTGTTGGCGGATGATAATTGCGGGAACCTGCTGAGGCAGGACGAGCCCGATGTGGTTGTGAGGCTGATGGACGGTTTGGGGAGTGTGATCTCTCTTGTGAGGAAAGGTGATGGTGATGAGATGAACTTGGTTATTGCTGCTGCGCGCATTGGAAAACCCCAGCTATACTCCTTGAATATTTTACTACTAGTTTAGGCCACTATAGAGCTTTGCTGCATATTATGGTTGGTGACGTGGACCTGTCCCAATTCCTTGGGGACAGTTCTGGAGCTTTCAGGTGACCACTGCAGTCTTGTTGGATGCTGCTTCGGAGGGTCACGTGCTTCGCTCAAGGATGCCTGTGGGAAAGACCGAAGATGAAGACTTGAAGACCTAGCTACCGCTGTGTAGATGTTTCATCTTGTCGATGTAGCCCAAGTGGCTTATACTAATCTCGTACTCTGTTATGTAAATAATGAATGCAGTCATGTTTATCGTTGTATGGATGTGATATTTGGCTGAAATGAGTTCTGTGCGTGATAGCTGTTGATTCTAGGACTATCACAATGGTACAGGGAGTCGGATTCTCAGTTTCGAGAATCCGATTCATTTCAATATTTATCTAAAAAAGAAAAAGGCAAATCGAGCTTCTTCTTCTTCTTACCGAGCGAGCTGGATATTGCTGGTACGATCCGCCGGGACGCCGACGACACCGGCCGGGCCCATGCGGCGGCCGTTCGATACTCGATAGGAGTCGTCACTGCGCACACCGCCCCTACCTCTCCGCGCCGGTAGAGATCAGCGCATATGCAGACGTGGCGGCGCCCCACTGGCCGCCGGCAGCCGCCGCGCCATGAGTGCACACGTCGCCGTCAATCCAAACACGAGCTGGCGTCCCGGCAGCAGCTGCCGACACCGACAGACCCGCCGCCGGCCGCTTTCGAGTCCGCACGTACGTACGTGGCAACCCGCCACCACGCCACGCGTTGCCATCGCACCCCGACACGTTCAGGTGGAGCACGTGTGTTTTTTAATTTTTTGTTTTTAGGGCAGAGAGACCAAGCACGAGTTGGGCAAGGCAACTCTCGATGCATCGAGGAGCTGAGCTAGCTGCGTTGTGTCTGTCTATAAAAGGCGTGGCCTCGCGTTTACCTCTCGCTCTCCGATAGAGATAGATATATGATGATCTCTCCACGGAGATAGATCAGTGGACATGAGAGGAGCAGAGTGAGAGATCGAGGCGATGCTGCTAATAACGTCCATGGAGATGGAGTGGGAGCCGAGGACGCTGTCGCTGGAGGAGCTCAAGTACGCCAGGGAAGCGGCGCTGTATGTGCTCAGCACGCACTCGTCGGAAGACGCCATCCGCATCTTCACCGACGTACGTGATCGACAGAACAGCACCGATTTCATTCCTTGTGTTTGTACTAGCTAGTAAATAATTAGCTTGTTCATGATGATGTTTTGGAGGGTCTGAAAATCTGTGCGCATATCTATGCAGGGTCTGAAGCCGGTGCTCGGGATCAGGAACAACTTCATGGACTCCGACGACGAGGACGGTGGCGGCGGCGGCGCCATGTTTCAGGACAACGTCGCGTTCGTCGGCGGCCGGGCTGCCAAGATGCGCGACGTCGTCACCGCACCCTTCTAGCTGGACTGTATATATATACTTCCGCCGGCAGGACGGCGACGTGTTAAATTACCTCTCTTCGTTTCACCGACCTGTCGGCGTCCATCCAGTAGATTCTTCATTATCATGGAATTTAAGTAGCACTGGCCTCTCTTTTTTTTTTTGAGAAAAGTCTATTTTACAACCAACTATTACAACAGTACGTTTTTCAAACTTGAATTACAAAATCGGATAACAAAGGTCATCCAACCGTCAAAACCGTGCAAATTTAGCCCTTAGGGTGGTTTCGAAGGTGGTTATCCATTTTGTTAAAATTAAAAATATTCAAATTTAAACTAAAAAAATCATAGTAATTCATTTTAAGTCAAAAAATTATGAAATTGGTATCAAAAGATTTCAAAAAATGTAACCAATCTATTGTCACTATATTTGTCAGTTAATCGGATCTAATTTTTTTATGTCCATAGTATTTGGATGGTTATAGTTATGTCTATTATTTCTGAATAATTAAGATTCAAATAGAGCAATAATAGATATGTTACATTTTTAGAAATTTTTTAATACGGATTTCATATTTTTTCTAATTTAAGATGAATTAGTTTTGATTTTTAGATCTAATTGGATTTTTTAATTTTTTTACAAAATACAAAACCACCTTCGAAACCACCCTAAGGACTAGATTTGCACGGTTTTGATAGTTGGATGACCTTTGTTATCAGGTTTTGTAGTTTAAGGTTGAAAATCGGACTGTTGTGGTAGTCAGAGGTTGTAAAATAGATTTTTTCCTTTTTCTTTTGCCAGCTACTCCCTTCGTTCCTATTTGTAGGTCGTTTTAGCTTTTCTAGGTTTATAGATATTGTTATGCATATAGACACTGCCAAAATGACCTACAAATAGGAACAGAGGGAGTACTTCCTAAATCAAATCCTCTAAATATTAAATGGAGGCTGTTCTTATATTTGTTAAAGATATCAAAATTTTGTTCTAACTGTAGTAACAATCCTTTGAATAGAGGCTTGTCTTTCTACAGACTCTGTAGGAATGGAGAGTGGAGAAGAAACTTGAAAGCCTTCTCAAAATACAGAACGTATTAGATGGTATGCTGAAGTGTTTTTCTTTCTCGATTCTTCAAATCTAGAGTGGGAAGCTAGATATTGGTTGTGTTTAATTTTCAAACTTTCTCTCTCCAAACTTTACTATTCACCTATCACATCAAATCTCTAGTTACATAGTTTCACAACGAGACGAATTTTTTGAGTCTAGTTAGGTTATGGTGGGACAATATTTACCATAAACAAACAAAAAGTGCTACAGTGCGCTATAGTGTTCGATGTGATTTTTTCAACCCGTTTCACCCTCATTTTAGGAACTAAACACCCCACTATGTAGTTGTTGTAAGATATCCAGTTTTTGGGACGCATGTAAGATATCCAGTCCTTCTCAAAAGACTACGGTCGGTTGTAGGTGGGAGCTGCGGTTGTGCTTTGTCCCCTCTATCGTCGTTGTGAGTAGTGCGTGGTCGTGTTGAGGTCCCAATCCAACCGGTCAGCGCGTGAGCGGTAATCCGTGTTGATGTCCCACCGGGCGAGTTGTTGTTGTTTGTTTTTCTTTTCTTTTTTGGTTTCCTGCATATGGTCCCGTAGTATTGTATTTTTCTGCTATATTAATAAAAACACACCTTTTTCTGCATACTCTTTCATTTTCCTCTATTTATATAGTTTCTCGTGTGCGTGCGTGCGTGCGAACCTTTTAATTCAGTTTGGAGACCCAAGTTTTTTTGGCTTGTTAATTCTATGTGCACCGTTTTATTGATTTCATTTCTTTAAACACAGAACAATCTCGCAGAGACCACCATGTGTCATTCTCTAACAACGATTATTCTCATGCCAGCCTTCAACATTCTTAAAAGAAAACAGTGTCCGATCGATTGCCAAAATGGAGGAATTGATAGCACATAGCACTTGTTTGCATGGTTCTATATGTTTCAGTCCTCTGGGCAATCATCTATAAACATTTCTGTGTCTAAAAAACCTTGTACCTGTGGTTTCTTTGTTGCTTAATTCTGAATTATTTGACTACAAAACTCTAAATATATATGCTTTTGTTGCAATGCATAAGCAATCAGATCTGTCGAAGAAGAGGTGCTATATATAAATTCAAGTGGAGATTATATTTTCAACATATAAACATATGATACTACCTTCTATATAAGGTTTTGTTTGGAAAATGAAGTTTTAAAATGAATTGGAGGGGTTTAGAGTGGATCAATTTCTCCTACAAATCAAAATCTTCCTCAATCCTTTCCAATCTCTCCTACAAATCTCTCTTAATACTCTTCAACATGCTATTTTCTGAACAAAGCCTAAACGAAATATGCTCCATTAGCTCCCAAACCATGTGATCTAAACCGTCAGCTCATTGGCGTTGCCATCGTTGTTTCGAGAGAGATCAGGACGTCTCGACATATCATCAGGCTTAACTGCTTTGACTCTGTCGGCTGTTGCCAGCACAAACACACCACTACTCCAAGAACCCTTATCTCAGACGGTTTCTAAAGACCATCACAAAACCGTTTGTAACATATCGTTTGTGATGAAAAATTTATTTTCATTTGGGCAAGTCGCGCCATTTCTTCACGCGCTACGCGGTCGGCCGGGTTCGAACTCGCGACCTCTCCCTCGCGTGTAGCCTCCTCTATCACTGCACCACTTCATCACCTGTGACTTGAACCCATTCCGATTCCTATCATATTATACCAAACCGAGTTTAAATTACTTGTTTGAGGCCCTAAACGACTTCAAATTAAAAAGTGTTGAACTACAAAGTTTCCTAACTTTTCAAAACCTACAACTTTCATGTTGACCGTTTTTTCATCCGAGGCCGTTTACAAAATTTGAATTTCAAATTTGAGAATATTCAAACTTAGATCTAGCTAACTAGATGACTTCAAATGACAAAGTTGTTAACTACAAAGTTTCATGACTTGTCGAGATCTACAACTTTTATGTTAACTGTTTTTTCATCCGAGGTCATTTAAAAAAACTCAAATTTCAAATTTTGAGTACAAACTTACTTTTCATTAGTAAACCTAATTTAAATTAAAAAGTGGTAAACTACAAAGTTGTATGACTTGTGAAGATCTACAACTTTCATGTTGACCGTTTCTTCGTCCGATGTAACGAGAGTAACATTGTTCACAAATCTTACAGGTCTCTCTTATAGTTTTAGAAACTTCTATGAGAGATGGATTTTATGAACAATATTCATGTGAATTTGTCAAATGAAGAAATGACCAAAGTAAAAATTTTACATCTTGAGAAGCCATAAAACTTTGTAGTTCAACACTTTTTTATTTGAATTGATTTACTATTTCAAAATGTGGTTTAAACGTGTACCATACATATCATCACAAAGGAGGGGCATCACAAAGGATTCGTATTACGAACCGTTTGTGATGTGAACCATCACAAATGTGATGCCATCACAACGGTTTTTGCGATGTAGCTTTCTGTAGTAGTGCACAGTATATTTTTCGCAACTATTCATAATTTCAGCAAACATAAATACTGAGGAGACAAAAAAAAGCATATCTTGATCCCGTCAAATCGTCGTGTATAAATGCTAAGCATTTTTACCTCCCACAATAGCGACGAATTTACATTTCCAAAGCAAGAACAGGTAATGTATTTGGCCACACTACGCTGATACAGGCAAAACACCACATATGTAACCAGCGTAACAGTAAACTCCTTATTAATAATTGCCAAGAATGTGCTTTATGCCTCAAACATATATAGTATTCTCTCTCTACTATGTTTTGGCCCACCAACTGTTCTGAATTTGAAAGAAAGAAAAAAAAAAGAGAGCAGCTCACCATCTGTTCGGATATTACACACATTTGATGCAGGCAAAACATAAAGCACAAACGCAGTATATCTTTAAACTATGGGCACCTAGTGTAACAGAAGATTCCTTATTAAGGATTGCAAAAAGAATACTACGCCCCAAACATTGTATTCTCTCTCTGCCAACCTCCTAGTAGAACAAATTGACGAAATCCAAAGCTATGAGTCTACACAAATGGAAGTAAAACACAAATGCTAGAGACAAATAAGACCAAGAAACCCCAATATGAGATTGAACACTCAAGCATACCAGAATTGAAACTATTACGGAGTATATTGGACCACAAAAACAAGCTGTACCTGGAGTGCCCAAGCTCATCTAGGCAACTGACAGCGTGGGTCTGATCATCACCACATTCCTTTTCGCTCAACCGGCCAGCCTTTACATCAATACTGAACAACCAATCAACCTGAATGCCCACAAAAAAGACCCAACATGTTTCGCAAAAAAAAAAAAAAAAACCAACACCATCTGCAAAGGCAACATAAATACTCAGTATTCATTTATCATGGAGGGAGGAGGCATCCACTCAGAGCCAGTGCCTCAAGCTCAATGCATCCGATTCATTCCCATAAACCATGCCCTCTCGGGCCTCGGCCATATGTACATGCTGTTTGCTACGTGCTGCTTGAACGGAGGGCGTGGTGGGGACGGCGTCCTCAGTCCACCCAAGGCACTCTCATGGCACATACCTCTTATTGAGGTGCCGGGCATATTCGCTTCATGTTCAGTGTACCCAATAAGTCAAAAGGTAAAGATATACGTACTACCCACTAGGTGCTTGTGTACTACCAGAATATTATTCGTACCATATTCAGAATACACAGTACAGTACATGCTAATCTGGCAAGATTCCATGAAACAGGGTAGCACAGTAAACCATGTCCAGCTACATAATCAGAAGGAACAACTAATTACCGAGTCTTATGTTGCTCCTACAACTGGAGACAGCATTCTTAGTCATGCCATCTACTATTAGTGGTTCTACTGATGGAACTTAGTTAACTAGCAGAATTTAGTGGCAAGAAATGCGCCTTCAGATGAAACCCTTCCTTTACTTGAAACTTAAACCTGTGAAGATTGAAAAACAGAATAAGGGCCATGCATGGGGTATCATCGGAGAAATGAGACGAGAAAAAAAGGCAATTAGACAACAAACTAAACTGGAACGCTCCAAAGCTACAAGAAATGTTAACCAATTGCTCATTCAGAAATAACCAGTCTTTGAAATGCACCGAGTGTCACCTTTTAGATAAATAAATTAGTACAAGATTATTATGTTCCAAATATTTTTCTTGATAAACCCCATATGTATGACCAATCTGAAGTCTTTTTTATACTACTGAATGGAGTCAGTATACCAGGGTTGAAGCAACAGCTCCAACTATTTGCACTACAGACACTACTAGTAAGAAATCAAGGTACTCTTGAGAAGCAGATAGCTCTTGATGCAGTAATTGAGGTGATAAGGTGAATATCGAATTTGAGAAGTTAAATAGACAATGTCTATTTGCATCCTTGCACAGAACTTAGCCATCTTCATAACCATTCGAACCCTATATCCTTCAGATGAAAGTTACGAATTCCGAAATGAACAATGAGAGAATTATCTGCAATGACTTTCTCAAAGTTCCATTTAGCACAAACCCAAAAGTTAACAAAAGCCAACATACTAACATAATAGTGTTAAGGTACAGAACTAATCAGCAAGCAACATGTTGTATTACTGTTGTGTAAATGATACATGCTGGAAAAAAATAGAGTACACCATGCTTTCTGATTTTCACCCATCGAATGGGGTTTTTATCTCTATTTAGCTGAAACTGCTTTCTGATTTTCACCTATTGAATAGGGTTTTTATCTCTCTTTAGCTGGAACATTTACTGTTCTCTAAAGATGTTAGGAGTTCTTTTGTTGCATGGAAAGCATGGGAAGTCAGTATGTGTACAAACACTTGTGAACAAATACCCTCGGTAAAATGCAGTAAAGATTTTCTTTTCAGACTACCTTGATACAGCCAAAATTTCACTGCTTTGGTGACTAATATGATGTTTCTTCATTGCTTGTTTCTTTATTTTTTCCCGACATGTTAAACCAAACAGTAGAAATATAGAAAGCATGAGTGTCGCTAGGTAGCTTACTAATGTTAAGTTTACTCAGGAACCTCAAGACTTCAACAACTCTTTCATCAACCCTTTCACATTTGACTTCAACTCTCTTAAGGTGTGCTGATACAGTAGATGGTAGCTCTTTTGGATTGAAGGTTCCTTTCATTTCAACATTGTGTTTAGGTCCCTGCAATAAACAATAACATGTCACCAAGATCAATTAACAATCTAGCTAGATACTAGTTCTATGATGCAATAGTTTCCCTTTTAGAAATGGTATACCTTGGAAAATAGATGAAGGCAAAGCTCCTCTAGAACTGGTGAATGTTTAAGAATACATGCCAGGGCACGCACATCTGGCACACACCAGTTTTCATTGAGTACAAAACTCTTCAATTGGCTAAAAGTTGGGCACCATTTCAAATCCCTTCTGAAAATAAACTGTACGGATTGAAACCAGATATATCAATAAATCATTGTCACAAACATGACATTTGGAACAACATGCATGAGCATCAATGTTATGACTGGAAATAGATGCATACCATTTCAGCACTAGCCATCAAGCACAAATCCTTTGCTTGTGTTAAGCCTTGTAGAAGCACACAGGAACCATCATTTTGTATGCAACCTTCGCAGCTCTCATTTGAGCAATTGCCGTAATCATTGCTGGCGCAACGATCAGCACATAAACGATGGATTTCAACAAACACACTAAGTAATGGTGGCATTGTCTCAAGCAAAGGAGTCCTTCCATAATAGACTTCTAGATGCAGCGAAATCAGTTTTGGGGCATGAATATGAGTGCGGAAACTCGGGCTGTGAACACATTTATAGATATGTAGGTGTTTTAGAGACTGGGATGAGATCCTGTCAACATGCACGAAGCTGCTTCTGCCAATCCGAAGATCTTGCAGTGAGGGGCATCTCGACAAGTCGAGGAATTTGTTGTTGAACACTAGCTTGCAAAGATCGAGGCTCCTCAAGTTCCGGGAGACGAGGCGCGGATCCTCCGGATTAAGTTTAAGCCTTGCCAATTCCCCGGAGACGTAGAGACGGAGCACCCGGACTTTGCACATCAGGGCGTGCCGGATCCAGAGGTTGACGCGGGGCACGTCGCCCTCGTTCAATCCAACGAAGCGAAACTCGCATTCCTCGAGTGGCGAGCTCCCGCGGAGGAGAAACAGGTGGTCCACGAACTCCCGGGCCTTCTCCAAGCTCACCGGCGCCTCCCCGTCGTCGCCGACGATGCGCAGGGCCGTGGCGGACTTCCAGAGGTGGAGCCAGCGCCTGGAGAGCAAGCAGGTCCGCAGGGCCTGCTGCGCCGGAAGGAAGGAGAGGACGCGGTGAAGGATCTCGTCCGGGAGGGCGCCGAGGCGGTCCCCCGCGGCTTTCTTCGGAGGCATTGCGAAATCCGGGCCAACGGAAGGGGATCTGGGGATTTGGGGACGGGGCGGATCGGATTAGGGTTCCATAGTGGCGGCGGTATCGACGAATTGGGCTGCGGGGCTGTGGGGTGGTGCTCGTGTGGAGCTGCACTAGCTACGGCGGAGCCATATCTGCGGCGGCGGCGGGCCGGCGGCGGCGGGGAAAGGTGGCCGTGAAATCTGGAGACGTGAGGTGACTTGAGGTTAAGGGGGGCAATTTGGGCAATAAAATATTGAATGGCGCAGGTTGCTGATTTTTTTTTGAACAAAGGAGTTTATAGATAAAGCAAAGTTAAATAACGGGAGTTTACAACGATCACAGGAGGCGCTTCAAACAACGCTTTCACAAAGGCAAAGGCGCACCAGCGCCAACGTTAGGTTTTTACCTCGGGTTCCACGGATCGCCGACGAACGTGAATAAAAAGGCAACACCCTCAGGAGGGGAGTGCAGATACCGTTGCCCAACCCAGAGCTGGGTCAAGCTTACACTTGAGGAACACACCCAACGATCCGAGGACGCCAGTACAGACCCCACTCGCGTCACTAACCGTCGACACCTCGTAGCCACCGAAGCTTTCCGCTAGGCTCCATATGCAACTGGCAGCACCACCCGACGTCGGGGAGACCTGGTTCTCTCTCTGATATACCAAATCTCATGTCGCCCTCTCGATGGGATGACACTGGGCTGAACACGTTGAGACTGAAATCATGAGTCTAGAAGAGGGAGCTTGGTACCACAATCGCGGCGGCTTCGTCGGCGACATGCAGATCGGAGGCGACACCCCACGGCGAGACGGAGCCACAGGCAGAATCTCCTCCCTCCTCGAATCCCTCCACCCCACGAGCAGAGAAGACGTGAAGGGCAAGGGCAGGGAGGCTGTAGGCCCCACGCAGCCCCGGCACCGTCACCGTCGGGCGCGGCCAGGCCACACCTCCGCCGCAGTCCCGGAGCCCCGGCTGCCACGTTGAAGCGCTTGACGTCGCTGGCCAAAACGGCCCCACCGCCGGAGCAACGCCAAGAGGCCGCCCGGGCCGCGCCACCACCGCCTTCCCTCGGCCGTCCACCGGCTTCCCAATCCGACGGGGTGGAGCGAAGGAGGGGCCGATGGCCCAGATCTAGGGGAGGAGCCCCCGCGAAGCCGGCCACCACGCCGAGGAACGCTGTCGCGCCGGCGACCTCGCCCTATGGGCAAACGAGTGCCGGAGACCTTGCCAGAGAGGAGAAGAGGGGAGGAGGTCCCGCTGCAGCTGTCCTCGCGGCGCGGCGGGGGTCAGAGAGGAGGGGGTGGGTCGCGGCGCGGCGGGGAATGAGGGTTTACTAAGGCGATTTTACTAGTAATGGGAACTGGGGTGCCCGATCTTCCGTCAGCTGAAGGACAACTCGTTTTGGGCGGAGCGCAACACACCGATCCGGCTTCAAGTCAGCAACTCGAACCCCGCAATCTTAGCACCACGACTCATCTGGTTATCAACCGTGTCACAGCCCGGTTGACCTCGCCAAGAAGGCTAATCCCTGCCTGTGAAACGAAGAACACAAGCAAGAACTTGAAAGAACGCAGCTCAATATGAAGTGACTCTACAGATGTATGATTAAGATCGAAAGTTGGGGTTCTACAAACCGATAAACGGCGAAACTGTTCTCGATAGAATAATCTAAGCAAAACCCAAGTCTAAACGACGGCGGCTACTGAGTTTATATAGCCTAAAGGGGCGTGCTAGGGTTGGAGGGGCGCCCCCCTATGGGCTTCCACACGATACACAGCCTAAAGGCCAAAATACGGCGACGCAACACAGAGACAGAATCTGGACGTCAACTTGTTTCGATGATTCCCAATGACTCCGAATGAATTTTGAACGAGACCAGTGCCATTGGAAAGCTTATCTCCTTAGCTTTCCATCCATATGTAGAACGTCCAAAACCGAGCCCGTATGCGACCTGGACGACCGATTTAGTGCGGGCTGATCCTGGACTCCGAGGTGGACTCGAACTTGAGTTTCTTTGGGCCTCCACCTTGGCGTCTCGAACCGGATAAGCTTCGGGCCTCCTTCTTGACTTGGATACCCTTGCTGGTCTTCTCCAACTCCATGCCATCACCCAAGCATGGTCGTATCCATGGATGTCATGTCCTCATCATCCTCCCCTTCTTGACGAAAAGCCGTCCTCGGCGTCATTTGTGCTCTAAGATGGCCCTGCACAACATGAAGAAACACGATGTTGCGAAAAATATGGGAACTGAAAATATTGTGGGGAGTGACATGACCACATTTCCAATAACCCAAAGTATCTTCTCCTATAGAGTTGTCGGCAAATACGTAGGCTCCTTGACCGAAACGCACATGATCCTTTTCATCACTATCCTGCAAAAGATTAGCACTAACAAAACATAATGCAGGCATAGATGGTTGCATAACCTCTATTATCTGTTCAATGCAAGAAAAATCAGCACTAGCACACATAGGCAGTAGCCAACAATGCTCCCCTTCTTGAGAGTGAACCCGATTTGTTACAGTAAAACTAGAGGAACAATCTAGTTGATCACAATCTCGTACATCAAAAGAAGATTTCAGATTTGCACAAATATAAACTCGATGCACCATATACTCTCCTTTACAATTATACTTGGCAATAAAATGATATGTATAAGTAGACAACCATGGAAACTCAGCACATCTAAATTTCTCTTCCAAACTACTAAGAGCACATAAAGTATCAAACTCAACATAACCCAAAGTGTTTAAAGAAGATAATAATTTCAGTTCGTCATTTGCACAAGTAATCGGCATAATAATACTATTTTCAGCACATGTATATTGCTTCAAATTAAAAGTATCATGCTCCTTCTCTACTTGTGACAAAGGTAATACAAGAGAATGTTCTAGTATAGCTTTATTTGCATCATTGGAGGACAAATTTAGCATATCAAGAGAGCTTTTAACTGAAAATCTTTCATGTTCCTGTTCTTTTGTATGGTCATCTTCATTATGTACATGTTTAAAAGTATCAGTTCCAACAAGAGCCAAAACAATATTATCACCTAAAATTTGTTTTTCAGCCATAAAAGCATGTTCAAATAATTGTGAAAGAGAATTATAAGAGTGATCAACAAGAATATTCTGAATTTCAGGTCGAAGAGCATGCAAGAATCTATTCTCGGTTGCTTCTACATGTTCGTTAATTTCACAACATATTCTACACTAAGCTCTTACAAGGTTCTTACCAACGCAAAGCAGTGGATGGTACAACCGGTGGCTGGTTCGTGATACCTGTGAGGAGGTAGAACCAAGATTGCAAGGGCCCTTCGCTGTACTGACCTGAAGTCTAAATGATGGCGGCTACTGAGTTTATATAGCCTAAAGGGGCGTGCTATGGTTGGGGGGGCGCCCCCCCTATGGGCTTCCACACGATACATAGCCCAAAGGCCAAAATACGGCGACGCAGCACCGAGACAGAATCTAGACATCAACTTGTTTCGATGATTCCCGATGACTCCGGATGAATTTTGACACGATACCAGTGCCATTGGAAAGCTTATCTCCTTAACTTTCCATACATATGTAGAACGTTCAAAACCGTGCCCGTATGCGACCTGGACGACGGATTTAGTGCGGGCTGCTCCTGGACTCCGAGGTGGACTCGAACTTGTGTTTCTTTGGGCCTCCACCTTGGCGTCTCGAACCGGATAAGCTTCGGGCCTCCTTCTTGACTTGGATACCCTTGCTGGTCTTCTCCAACTCCATGCCATGCCCCAAGCATGGTCGTATCCATGGATGTCATGTCCTCATCAACTAGGTCCTACTTGCGGTTGGGGGCAAGCATAAGAAGTATGATTTTTGTTGGGGGAAATTTAAAGCTCCGAAAAGCTATTTTATCGTTAGCCCTTTTCCTTGCATTGCATTATCTAGTATGATTTGTTGAGGCCCTCCGTGTAAAATTGTAGTTTGTTTGACTTTTTTCACACTAAATTTGACCACTCGTCTTATTTAAAATTTTACGTAAATTATCATATTTTTAATGATGACTGCTTTATTAATAAAAAATCTTCAAAATACCTTAAATTTAAATTTATTTACATAATTTTTTGAATATAAGATGAGCGGTCAAATTTATGGTTAAAAAAAAGTCAAACGAACTATAATTTGAAACGAAGGTAGTATATAATAACGCCGATTACTTTTAAAAACTTTTTTACAACAGCCTATGAGATAGTTATACACTTTGTGCATACATGTCTAACTAAAATATTTTTAACTATAAGGAAATTGTACGTGCCAAGTCAGTTATAATGCAGCTAAAGTTATGTATACTTGCCAATTTTAGTATTCTTACTTTGTTGGAGTAATTATTCTATCACCTCTTGTCTCAGCTCTAACTTTGAATTTACTTTCACTTTTCGGACTTTGTGTTTTCCATGCACAAAGTTATATTTACTAGATCCCCTTAAAATCACTTAAATTTTCGTTGATGATTATTAGTATTCCCTTTCGAATAGGCCCTGAAAGGAGAAGAGAAACTGAAATGCCAATGGACCTCAATCAGCTCTCTAATTCACTTGATCTGATAGTACCCGTTTTGGGAACATCCAATGTCGAAGTCACTGAATGGGTAAGTCACCAATCCAATCTCTTGAACAAATCGGGTGTCATATTATATATCATATTCTATATATAGAGAAAGTAGCCTTGGGTAGGAAAATATAGAGGGTGTTAAAATTATTACACATGGCTTAAATCAGTAGATTCAGTAATGCGAGGCGGTTGGTGTGATCGTATAAAAGCTGTAGGTGGCGGGGGCTTTTTTGGTGAAGAAATTTTTATTAATTTTGCTTGGTAAAATTTGTAGTTTTAAGTTTAAAATAAAAAAGTAAGTACATGCAGCATCTAGATACCGACTAGAGGAGAGCGAATAGGTGGTTTTAAACTAAAATCACAACACTAGAACAAATTAGTTAGAAACACTTGGATGATTAAATTTCTAGCTACTCTGTGCCTATGTTGAGGGTTTGCAACATAGGATGACAAGATATGATTGAATATCTAGGAATTAATTGCTCAAATAAAATTGCTTGAAAGGAAAGCAAAGAAATAACCAAGTTCAAGAGACGGATTTATCCTGTGGTTTCAATGACTTGCCGGTCACCCCTAATCCACGTTGAGATGGATTCAATGTTCAACCGCTCCTCTATCAAGACTACGCTTGATGTATAAGCCAGTTAGAACGGAAGAGCCGCTTCAAATCTCGATTTCACTAGATCTGCTCTTCACCACTCCAGCGAGGTGAGCATAATGACCTCTCACACCAATCTTGCAAGGCAACTTCACAATCTTCTTGAAGTGCTGAATGGAATCATGAGCTCCAAGCCGTCTAGGAGGCGGCAACCTTCAAGAGTAACAAATCAACCTGCTTGCTTGATGAAGTCCTAGTGCCACAATGATTAAATCCTTGATGCAGTGCACTAGATGCTCTCAATCTCACAAGAATGCAATCTCAAAGCAAAGTATGTGTGTGTGAGAGAGAGAGAGGAGATAAAGGGCTCTAGAATGTCAAAGAAGCTTTTCAAAGTGTCAAGAGAGCTCTCCCCACTGCGGGGGTGAAGTATTTATAGCCCCTCTCCTCGGTACTAGCCGTTATGTTCAAAACGCATGAAAAATGGCTCTCACGAACTGTCTGACGCCCTCCATGGACAGTTCGACCTTGAATCCCAGCGGTGACCGTTTGACCGTTGGTGCCTGACGGACAGTCTGTCCGCTCACCACAAAGGTGACCGTTGTCCACTACAGACGGTCTGTCTGTTTCAATCGGACGGTTTGACCCCCTAGAACTCCAGAAACCCTCTCTGTGTAAATCGAGCTTATTTTATACGGACTGTCCGTCCAAGCCCACAGACAGTCCGACAGTCAGCGCACAGCTCTCCAAGTCAGTCCATCGGATGTGCTCATAGGGGTAGGGTTTGCGTACGTGTATTCTTAGGGGTGAGTGTGCGTGCGTGTGTGAGCGTCTGCGTTGTACCCTTGTGTCGAAAGTCAGTGCTCGCGGGCCCACCAGTCAACAATGGTCACGAACATTCCAAGCCAATCCTCAAGCACGATCGAACACGGTCCGAACAGAATTTTCCACATATTTTAATTATTTTTCAACACAAGGGTCACAGACAGTCCGAGCCCTGACCACGGACAGCCCGACCACCAGCCAGAACTTCGTTTTCACAAGTTTTTCAACGACGTCTTTCACGAAGTTAGTCGCCACTCATCTAAATGCAAACCATGCAAGTCAATGATCATAGTGGCACTATAGACACGTCAAGTCGATGACGTTGATCCATCTTGATAGTATGGCTATCTAGCCTATCAATCCGGTCATATTTTATCCTCTAATCACTTCATGACCGGTCAAAATAAAACACCCTATCTTATACCTTTGCCTTGAGCTTTTCCATGGCGTGAAGCATCCATGCTATTCCTATATCATCTCATGGAGCACAATTCAACCCTGGGACTAACCTATTCTCATTTTCTCAATGAAATTGTTACTCCACAAAGATTGACATTAATTACCAAAACACAAATTAGGGACCTAGATGCCTTCAGTATGGTGCAAATCACTCTTGCAAAAATTACTTTTTGTGGCAATAGCAAAAGGAAAAAAGAAATATAGGAATTGGACCTTTGATTGCTTGAAATAGAAATAAGATGGCGTGAAGAAAAAGCACATGTTTACAAAACAAGAAAAAGTAGAGCCCCACCCAAACACCTGGAGGCCACGCACAGGCCGACGCAAGGGCGAATCATGATTTTTTTTATGTTTGGGACCAAGCGTCCGATGCATCGGACGTCGCACCCCCAGCGACTCATGTTGCTGTGGATTTTTTTCTCATTCATTTGTTGGTGTTACGTCTGGTAAGGTATTTTTGTAGCGATAGACATGCAGTGATTTTGTTGTGATTTATGATGTTGCAAAAATTTATTCTGAATGTTTCAATAGTTTAATTATCATGTTGTATTTTTGTCTAATTTACTAATTATATATATTTGTTTCATTGATATTTTCAAGAAAAATAATATATTTTAAAAATATTGCAATTGTAATTTAAAAATTACGGTAATAATTTTTATATGTTGTAAAAGGTAAATGTTGATGTTGTAAATTTTTATTTGTACATGTTGACATTCTCAGTGGATGTTGCATGAAACATCGTTTTATGTTTTATGTTGTGGTGAGAATTTTATATCCTAGACTCGAATGACAGAGTTATTTTTATACATGTTTTTTAATATTGCAAAACATAATTTCTAATATCGCATCACTTGATTTTAAATGTTGCAACGGAGCGTCCGATAAAAAAAATTTCATTTCGCACGCTGGTTGTATCGATTTTTTTCCTCCCGAAGCAAACTGCAATGTATGTGTATATTTACAACTAGCAGAATGCCCGTGCGTTGCTACGGTTTTAATACTAATCATATCTTTTTAAAATTTAAATTTTATTTTTATGGCATTATTTTTTCTTTTTAAAACTAAATGGATCTTAACATGTTTTTGACTTCTAAATAACGCATATCATTTTGCTTTCATTTTCTTTAAAAAAATAATAATACCGATGTTCATACGCACACATACTCAATCCTATGATACATGCACATAAATTCTACAACTATTAGTAACTTTAAGAGATTTACTGACAGATCTTGATATTGATAAAATTATTAGAAATGTCTGGGCACGTGGCTTACGAAAATATTAGCAGGCATGTGGAGTTGAGTACTGAATCCAAAAACTTAACCAGTGGATATTATACCATAAAGCACGACTTCATATCTTCTAACATAGCGTCATAAGCATCGACCATCTTTGTTGCATGAGTCCAGTGTCCATACGCTAGTAGCAGTGACGTACTGTTGCTCAGTGTTCATACGCTAGTAGCAGTGGCGCGTTGTTGCTCAGCATATGCGTCGACGGCACGTGATGTGGCAGTAAACACAAACATTTTCTGTTTGTTTAAACAATGTCATCCCATATTATAGTAGACTCAGTGTCTCAGACGATTGGCTTTCACATGTCTTTGGAGCCGAGCATATGAATGGTAAATGCATGGGCATAATTAGTATTTGAGCAGCTCAGTACAAAAAAACACGTGGCAGGTTGCCTGGTTGCTCTGGCCGTAGGGTGATGGCAAGCTGCTGGCCCAGCTGCAGATCAGGCCAGATGCGCCCGCTAGCGCTAGCGCATCTTTTGCTGGGCTACGAGCCTGTGCAGCCCAAGTCAAGTGCCCTGGCAGTCGAACGGAGAAACGTTTACTGCAATTTGCCTTGGCGACGGCCGAAACGTTTCTCGTTTTAACTTTTGTGTGCGAGGTGGAACTCGAACGGAGATTGGCGTAACACGCACGTCGAGCAGCATTGCCGCGGCCGATAGTAGACGGGACTACGGGTACCTGAGCAGGCGGAACCGATCCGATTTGGGGCATACAAAAGTGGACTTTGGGTTGATTTGTATATTGTAAAATTTTGAGGGTCTTTTTTATAAAAATATGACTTACCGCAGAAACAATCCTTACTTTATAATTAACTAGCAAATATGCCCGTGCGTTGCTACGGATAATAAGTATTAGTAAATTTGTTTCCACGAGAATTTTATAAAGTTTAGGTTTTGGTTTCCACGTGATTATAATTTTTACATGTAGCAAAAGGTAAGCATTGATGTTGCAAAATTTCTTTCTACGTGTTGCCGAACTTTCAATGCGTGTTGCATCAAACATAATGTCACGATGGGGACTTTCTATATTAGAATTAAATAATATTTTCTATTTTGTACATATTTTTAAATTTTACAAATTATGATTTGAAAAGTTGCGGTAGTTAATTTTGATAGTGTAATGAAGCGTTCGATGGCGGAACCAAATCTCCTAACTAATGCTAATCGTATGCACGGATGCATGCATGTATGCTTACAAATCCCCTATGTCTGTAAATATTTACATGGCCGCATATTCTCCACTACCCCTGATTCCATATGGTGATTTTTGATTTATTGACCGTGACGATTTGCTAAAATGTCATTGTGTTATGGGGCAGATTATGACGAAAACGATAAAATGTCACTATGTTTTGGGCCTAATACCCACTACTGCGAATCTATGACAAAAATTAGAGAATCGTCACGGATGATGCACCACTATGACGTTTTCTAAAAATGTCATGGAAAAAATATCATAGATTAACATATTTCTTGTAGTGCATTTAACCTAACAAAATAAGACTATATTTAAATATTTGATAGCAAGACTCTATCTGATCATAGATGCCTTCCATCCTATATTTACAACTTACGGAAAGTTTTAGCCCAAGATCAATATTGAAACCCGTAAACACCTAACCGGAATCTTTTTATAATTTGGCAATACCTGCATGCAGCGCCAAATATTGGTTGGTCAGCGTTGTCTCATGCTGGATACTCTGTACATCGGACGGAGGGGCTTGACACGTGAGACTTCGTGAGTGCCAAATCGAGTCAGAAAATTGATGTGCAAAAATGTTGATATGGGCTGTGACCGTGGATGATTGCGCGGGCGAGCGCAAACGGCCCAACTGCCAGGGGACCGAACCGTGTTAGGAAAGTGGGCCCAACTGCCAGGGACCAAACCAGTTGCCAGGGACCAAACCGTCTCTTGGATGATTATAAGTAGTGCGGGTTGAATCTTAAAAATCTCAGGGGTTTTCTTATAAAATTACGACGTACCGCAGAAAAAATCTTTGCTTTATAATTAAGGTGTTTCTTGCTAAATCTTTGCTTTATAATTAAGGTGTTTCTTGCTTTATAATTAAGGTAGAGATAAGGTAGAGATAGAGACTAGACAGATATTTATTACGGGAGACCAGTTTTTTGCAGACCAAAATCGAATAAGACTCTACATGCACCACCTTGATCTGGACCAATCCGATCCCCACCATGGTCCTGATGAAGTATTCCGTATATCAGTATATATATGGTTTATTTTCAAGACCTCGCAGAGAGTCCTTCCTCCTCCCGTGCCATTATCCAGCCCCTCCCGTGCAATAATGGCGGCTGATAATGGCAATGTCACCCGCGACGACACCACCACCACCGAAGGCACCAACATGTCCGACGACATCGCCAATCGATTCCAAGACCTAAACCTAATGGTAGGCAGCGCGCGCCATGTCCGCCAGGCATCGCCGCCTCCCGCACCGCCGCCGGCGAATAACGCCGCCGTCTGCCTGGCCTCTACGCAGACCCGATCAGCCGTCACCACCGCCTCCAGCTGCAGGACGGGGCCGCCGCCGGCGCGCTCCTCCAAGTCCAAGATGATTATCGCCAGCAAACTCAACTCCCTCAGACGCCGGCGCATGTACAAGGCTCACCAGCTGCAGGCTCCCTCGGTCGACAACACCATCACCGACGAGTTGAAAACCCTAGCGGTCGGCGCCGCGGCCTTCCGTCCCACGAGCCACGACCTCGTCTGCCGCTTCCTCCGCCCCAGGATCGCCGGCCAGCGCCTCCCGCGCGCCGCCCGATTCATCCACGACGCCGACGTCTACTCCGCCGCCCCCGACCACCTGGCTGCCACGCACGAGCCCGCGCCGGCTGGCCCAGAGCTCGCCGGCGGCCGCCGCGGCGCCAGCAGGCTCGTCTGGTACTTCTTCAGCCCGCTGCACTACCAGGCGGGCAAAATCTTACTACCGTGCCGCCGCGTCGGCGGCGGAGCTGGGGCATGGAAGCTGGGCGGCGGCCGTGCGAAGCTCGGGGAAGAAGGCGAGGCTGCCAATTGGTACGTGCGGAGTTTGCTCTACCACGACTTGAGGCATGGCAGGTTTGCTCTACATGCTGTCTCAAAGGTTGTTCAACATATGTGTTTAGCTGGCTTATGCATCTACCGCGGATATATTGTCTTTTTTGTTATGAATGTCGTTTACTTCTATACCCAGAAACAGATGTTAGTACATATAAAACATAATATGATCAAGTAATGCATATGTGTAGAAGACTCTGATCAAGTCCAAACACTAGCTATCTAGGCAGTGTTAAGTGGGAACACACGAACATCACATAAATTCCTCGGAGCATCTCCAGTAGAGATCACCAATTCAACTATCGTATCTGTGGAGTTAGTAAAAAAAATAGTGCTCTAGCAGAACCCCAATAAATTTAAATTTCCCAAAATAGCTACCAAACCGATAATTCACTCTAACCCTCCTCATATAAATGGGGTGTTGAAGCTCTTCTAATAGATTAGTTGGATTGAGATGGGATTATCCGGGGATTGGTTTGCTGTAGGGTTTCGGTTTACAATCTTGTTCATCCATGCCTCATGCAGGAGAGCACAAGAATCTCAAATAGACATTTGTTCATGTGAGTCTCAATTAGTCCAATATGGGCCGGACACTCGAGAGCTGGGCCGGGCCAGGCGTTTACTCCTTTCTTGTTTCTCCTCCACGTCTGTGGTACTTGGGCCTGGGTCGTCGGATGGGCAAGTAACACCAGAAAGATTTTTGGAACTATAATTTTTAGACACTCCTTTAGATGCTCAGGGCCTCTTTGGGAGAGCTACCTATACTCCAAAAATCAACAACTCTAGTCTATCTTTTTTAGCTCCACTACTCCATAAAATCCAGAAAAAATATGGAGCTGCTCGGCCTGTTTGGCTACCAGCTTGAATCTAGGTCTGGAAATTGCAGCATTTGGTGGAGATAGCCTTTCATGCCCTTAGTTGGTGTATATTTGTTGTTCCTTATTTTAGATCTTTATTTCATTTTTTATGTTTGCTACGGAACCATGCATGTCACGAAATAAGTTGTCAAAGAAACAAAGTAGGAAGCACTGAGAATATGAATGTTCCGTCGCTTACTTCTTCCTTTTTCCTCTCGAGAAAATCGGCAAAAAATGACGGTACATAACGGAGCTGAGTGTACCTGATGATTTTGTTCCGTGGCGATTGCTTATTCATCCGCCGAGCAATCGCCTCAGAGCCAAATCATCAGGTATATGTATATCATCGTATATCTTCTTTCTTTTAGGACGATCTCTTCTACTGCGAGGTACTTTTTTGCTGATTTGTTTCTATTTTTTTTGTAGCCATAGATTTGAGATGAGATGAGAAATCAATTTTAGGATGGGATGAGATGTAATTTTAAACCCTGACCTTGAGAGGACTCACCTTCAGTTTCACTATCCTTCTAGAGGAAACTGTACGTGTGTGTTTGCATCAGTGTTTGAATAATACTTATGTGGCTAAGTAACACGTGATATGGTGATGCATGATCCATATCTGCATTTGCTTCCGTTTACATGTATCCTCCTGTGTTTCTGGACCCATTTTGCCAGCTTTTTCATTGTGCAAACAACGTCGATTCAGTTAATTGGTAACCGGTACTAGAACAATTAATTGCTTTGACAGTACCGTGCATATTTGTGATTTTGTTTCTTTAATTTCGTGAATGTTGATATGTCCTGTAATAAAATAGTATTCCTAATTAACCGTAGATCGTGAGGAGTTTAGGCCATTCTCGGTGCAGGATTTTATCACACAGTTACCTAGACCAGAAACTAGATAACTGTGCCATATGAGTTTCATGGTGATGAAACTCCTCTCCTCTGCCACATCAGCACATTTAATGCCATGAAACTCCCATGAAACCCCACTGAGACTGGCCTTAGGTTGAGATGAGAAATCAAACCGTAGATTTGAGTTCAGGATGACATGAGAAATCAATATTCAGGATGAACGAGAATAAAGTGCCTCATATATATATATTTTAATGTGGCCTAGGGCCCTCATAATTTACTCTTTTTTCGATAAATTACTAATGCTAGATATGTTCATCTTACATTGTGACAAATAGGTGAAACACCAAAGACGAGCACCACCAGGTCTGGTTGCTGTTATTGTAGTCAGCAGGTACATGCCTGAATCTAAATTTTACTTTTGATAAATGTTTGTAATGTTTAGAGGTGGTACCTTGGTGTCATGGACTCTAAATGGAAACATTTCGATGCAGGCCTACTATAAAAAAATAACAGTTAGCTAGAGTGATACGGATGTCCTGAGATACTGTGAAATATATTTGCTTGTGACAGATGAAAAAGACATTCATGAAAGGCAGGAGAGTTGGGCGATGCGGATAGAATTTTAATAGAGTTCCTGGTAAAGATATCAAAAGCATTCAGGACAAATACCGCTCTCTGAATGATAATTATGATAAACACGGTGAGCACATACTTTTGGGTCAAAGCTTTTAAAAGTACGTGCTCACGGCATTTATATATCATAAATATTTTTTAGAGTGCGGGATTATTCCAAACCTAAAATCTACCGGGAGAGGGCTCTCTATTTAGAACTATCGCGAGAGCCTGCTAATCGCCGTCTCTTTTCTATCGTAGGCTCGCCCGCGCCTCTGTACGTTTGTGTCGTGCGGCCCATATATTGGCGACGCAACTTCTCGTCTCCTTCTTCCCCATCCATTCCCCCTCGATCCCGATCCCATTCTCACTCGATCTGGCGGCGACGTGGGTGGAGGCGTCGTGCGCGGGGTAGGGGTGGTGCCCCTCTCGATCCGGCGGAGGGCGACGCGGGCGCAGGCAGGGGATGTGCGCCTCATGGAATCCGCAAGCCGAGGCGGCTCGCGGAGTCGAAGACGAGATGTGGGCTATCAGATCCGATGAGCCAAGGTTAGGGGAGGCGGGGAGGCAGCGCACCACGGCGAGAGGAGGCCCAGGCTGATGGGCAGACGCCAGGATACTCGGTGGCGAGTGGAGGCAAGCACAGCTCTCCCTCTCGGCAGAGGCGACGGGGACACATGCCCAATCCATTCCGGGGCGGAGACATCGGGAAGCAGCGAGCGGAGCGGCTCGCACGGTGGAGTCGTCAGGGCGAGGGGAGGCGGCGCACCACGGCGAGATGAGACAAACGCAGGCCACCTGCTACTTTTTTCAGGTGGCTGAAGCATTCTGCCATGCCTATTTGTGCTTGTAGGTATTCATACATCAATTTTATATGCTATTTGAATCATGTTGTACAAGTCAGAATAGAGTTTGGTTTTTGTTTCTGGAGAAATTGTTCATTAAGATCTGTTGTTACTAGGGTTTACAGTTTATGGCATCTATTAGTTTATGTTTCAGTAATTACTCGATGTCAATTATCAGCATGACTAATTGAATAATTTTAAAAGTAATTGTTCCTCTCTAATGTACCAATCATTACATAACAGGCTAACACATGCTCATCTTATTTACAATTCTTTTAGTTTTTGTTTCGGGTGATGTATGAGAAACTTTTTGATGAAGGTCGCCATTAGACTAGTTTAGTGCTTATCAGGTTATAACCTATAAGACTTTTGTATGATACATAAGTAATATGCTTGACTTACTTAGCAGGAAGTAACTTATCATACAATTAATGTTTCCCTTGTAATCTTCCTATATATTTTCTAATCTCTTTTGTATTGTATGTTTGTTTTTACTTTTTAGTGCCCTGATTGGTTTTTTCTAGCCTTCTATATTTTTGGAAAGCTAAATAATTTCGTTAATTATGACATTTAGCAGAAATATCACTTATCTTTTTTAGCAACATAGAATGATGTGGGTGTTTGTGTGTTAAGTGCATGTTTCAATCATATTAGCTTGATAACTTTTTACTCCACATTTTGTTTTAGATTGCCGGTGTGTTGCTCAGTTTTGCTACAGTCAGTAGATGGTTAGATGGTGTTTGAACGAATGCTTGTAAATTTTGTGCTAATCATAGATTGTGGATGACATGACTCATCCCTTTTTTGATGTCAATTAGAAAGTAACTTGACACTATTTATGTGTCTTTTGGAAGTATCTTATCAGAGTTTTATATTATATAGAATGTAACTTGTCACTGATTTCAACCATACAAAAAAGTAATTTTAATCTTTTTTTGGCTTCTATGTGGTTTGGGAAGTAAATTATGTGACTGATCCCTATAGTTGGAATTTCTATATGAGTATTGTACTATGTGCTTCCATGATTTTGTATTGCTTTTTTTTTCTTTTTTAGTGCTCCTACCGGTATTTTCTGGCTTTCTAGGTTGTTGGTGTTTATGTGTTAGGTGCATAGTGCAATCATATATAGCATGGTAGCTTGCACTATGTGCCTCCATGATTTGGTCACTTGTTCTTACTTTATGGCCTGTGTGCATGTACATGTAGTACCTGATATTTTTAGTTCGTGCCTCTTGTGACATGTGTTTTGATCTGCCCCTGCTTTGAAGGTAGTGATTTACATTCCTTCTATACTTTTTGCTGTGGTGGAATTTGTTTTTGTGTTTAGGATAGCTGAGACTATAATTTACTTGTGACTTTTTTTTGGTTATATCTATATCAAGTCAGTGTATATTGGGTACGGTATAATAAGTTGTACAAATATTAAACTGGTATATTCCATACCCATACCTCCAATTATTGTCTATTTTACTGGTATTGTGTTTTTTCCTTTCACCACCTAGTCTATAATTTGATCACTATTCAAGGGTAATGTTAGGTATATGTTGGTATGTGATATGCGGAGTGAGATGTTTAATCACTTTGCATACCTTGAAATTCCTAGTTTGGTGCCCTCCTCGATGCTTGCAAGTCTTAGCACCTAATTTTTAGCTCACCTTTTGTATTTTTCAACAATTTGTTCTGATAATATTACCCCTAATTTGTCATAGTTCGAGGTGCATCTAAGTCTGTGACAACTCATATTGGGGTGGAGTAACGGTGTCTACTAGTTTACTGTCTCACATGATATATGAGCTAAACTGCACTGAATTTTGAACGGCCAGTAAGTAACCAAACCTTTATTCATACTACATAGGAAGTAACTTACCTTATCTTGAGTCACATAAGAAGTAACTAGTTATTTATTTAGATGAGATATGAAGTTACATCTCCCTGTTATTCTACCACGTTGATACTGTTATCTTTTTTGTGATTATATTTAACATATGCTTCTCCTATTAGTAAATTTCCTTGCATGACATTGTCTTTATTTGAAACGTTTACAAAACATATACCTTCCAGATATGATTATTGTTGCATTATGGGATACAGTCTTAACATTTCCAAATACTCAGTAGAATAGTTTGCAAGAAATGGAACCCTTGTTTAGCTCTGAGAGAATTTTCAGTTTTGATGCTGATGAGACATTGCATTTACTTGAAAAAGTTTCAGATCCACGTGGACTTTTTGCCATGCCTACTTTATTGATATCTGAATGTGTAATGTTAAAAATGATCTTTTTGTCATCTGATTTAACAAAAGTTACATGCCACCCTTTTCTATTTTTGAATTAGGAAGTAATTTTGTCACTATTTATTTTATTTAGAAAGTAACCTATCATTGATTTAATGGGGTAGAATGTAACTTGTAACTGGTTTGAAACACAATGGAAGTAACTTCTCTTGAAATCTGGAAATTTGATACAATCATAGCCACCATCATGAATTTGGAGTTACTGTAGTCACTACTAGTACGATAGTTATGTTGTAATTTTCAGCCTTAAGCCTTGAGCTGATAACCATTGTTGTGTTGGTCATGGTGTTATGTGTCCTACTTAATTCTATATGATTGTAGGAATAGTATGCCTCCATAACATTACTTGTTTGGTGATGGTTGCTTTTATCAGTGATACTTGTGACCTACTGTGAAAACAAAAATAGTTCGCTCCATATACTGTGCTGTCGGTGATGGTATGTTTTTATCGGTGTGTACATAGTCACAGTAGAGCCAATAGGAATTGTTGCCCGTAGCTTTATTCTTGGATAGCTTCCTCATCTAGATGCTTTTTATAACCGATGCATACCAAAAAGTTTTGGATTATAGGCATTCCCACATGTGAATCTGTGTGTTAATTTCCTTTTAGACTTTTGACTACTATCATGTATGTCAAAATATATCATTGCACCTTTTTTTCTATAGGAGTAGCTCAAAGGGAAACAAGCTGATGAACACATGTACTGATTTTTCTAGTTTAGTGAGCAAGTCCATTCAAGATTTCTGCCATCCAGCCTCATCGGTCCATGATGCTAGTGTCCTAGTGATTATGTTGATGATGATGACAGATGAACATATAGGAAGTAACTTGTTTCTAATTTCAAACACATAGGAAGTAACTAATTATTGGTTTACATGAGATAGGAAGTAACTCGCCCTTGATTAACTGAACCAAAAGTAAATTATTTTAGAAACATATGAGACATGAAGTAGCTTGTCCCTGATTTGAAACATAGGAAGTACCTTATCAATTAAATATATTTTTGGGTTATTTGGTTCTGTACCATTACAATTATCGAAAGTTGGAAATATAACACTACTATTCGTCTATTTGGAGATGTACCATTATAACTTCATGTTTCACTGAAAAACGCCATGGTCTACGTCTCCCAGCCATTTGGGCCCACTGTCAGACGCGTATGTACATCTCTCTTTTCCGTATGGTCGATTTTGCCCCTGGTTCAACTGAGAAAACGTCTGCCCGTGGCCACCATCTCCCAGTCATCCCCTCGCACTCACTCTGTCTCTCACTATCACCTCCTCTCGAAGCGCCGACGCGGCGGCGACCCCAACCCTAACCCTAGCCACCGCCGGTGAGCTCCCGCCCGCGGCCGCCACCCACTCCGCTGCCGCCTGCGCCCCCCTCTGCTCCTGGAGCCCGCGCCCGAGCTCTCCACGCCGTGGTTGCAGCATGGCCGGGCAGTGGTCTGGAAGCCCGATGAAGGTAGCTTCGACGGGCTCGAGCTTCATGGGCAGCAGTAGAAGGGAGTGCCCAGATTGCCATGTTCCTTTGGTTCGGATCCAGAGCAAGCTGGCGAAGACAAAGGATGAGTGGTTTTTGGTGTGCCCATACAACGTGAAGGTTAGGATTCTTGACATTGATGCTCCATGTGTCTATGTTTGTGTCTGTTGATGGCCCTAATTGGATTCCATTTTGGTGTGCAGGGTGATCCAACTACTTGTGGCTTCATCTGCTCTGAGTTGCAATATGAGGCGCTGCAGCGGGCTGGTAAGGGAGCATCAGGAGCTGGCTATGCTGAATTGAAGGAAGAACTGCTAGAGCTGAAGCAAACAGTCAAGGATGTTGCAGATGATCTGTGGAAATTGAAGCAGCAGGGTCCAGAAGCAAAGGGAGTGGTGGAGACTAGGAAATGTCACGTTGTGCTTGATGGTTCAGTGTTGTATCCAATTTTTTTTTGGCTTTTTAGGTGTTCTGGTAGGTGTCTTTGTTGGTAGATTGTTGAATTGAAGTGAACCAAGTGGTATGTACCAGCTAATGTATGTGTCTTTCTCTGAATGCAATGCAATGGAATGAACAATTTCTCTGTTATGTTGATCTCTGTGTGAAATCTGGGAAGTTTGAGAACCAGGGGATACAAGTGCTAACAAGTGCATATCAGAACCAATTTGTAAACAATCAAAAAAACAAACAATCTGGGAGCCACAATACCATATTAGAACCACACAATATCATATCAGAACCACATAATACCATAGCAGATAGTTTACAACCAGGTAATTCAGGATCAGATAAGCCACAAGTGCAAACAAGTAGTTCTAACAACCATATTCAGGTAGTTCACAACCAGATAGCTGCTAACAAGTGCATACAAGTTCTAATTTCATATTACAAAAGCAGAAGCTGCTAACAAGTGCTAGGTCTCATAGACCAGCCTCCTAAGGCTACTGACAACAGCAGCAAGTGGGTCCGCTGCAGCTTTCTTCAGCTTCTTCTTGATGGGTGTCTTCTTCTTCTTGGGTGTGCCCTTCTTTTTCTTCTTCTGCACTTTTTTGGCTTGGGAGGGACCAGCTTCTTCTTCTGTTGCAGCTTGTTTCTTCTTCTGAACTTTCTGTTTCTTGGCTTGGGAGGGACCAACTTCATCTGTTGCAGCTTGTTTCCTACATGTTTTCATGGCAGATTAGTGCAGAACAAAAATGTGATTTAGTTAGTGCACATGATGGAGGGAACAAAAAAGTACCTTTTTCCAGCCTTGCTCCTTGGTGGAGCTCTCTCACCATCTTCTCCAATCTCTGCAAGTTTGCAAGTTTTTGCAAAGTGACCAAAATCTCCACATCTCTTGCATCTGACCTTCTTTTTTGATGCCTTTTTCTCCAAACAACCTCTATGCCTCTGCACTTTTGGTCTTCCTGCTCCTCTGCCCAGCAATGGTGGGAACACTTTGAACCCAAGGTCGACAACAGGCCATTCTTTCCTATCTGGCAAATGTTCAATTCTGTCCTCATAGGCTGCCTTGAACTTAGCCACTGAGTAATAGTCATGTACAAAATCTTTAATCAGGAGCCCTCTGTTGCTGAGGATCCATGCCAAAGCATGTTTGCAGGGCTTCCCTGTCACCTGCCACTCCCTGCAGGAGCAGTTTTTGTTATGCAAGTCAACTGTTCTCCTTTTCTGATTGTTCCAGTCATCCAAGACTATCACTTCTGCAATATCTTCATCACTAACAGACACCTTAACCACTCTGAGGTTTTTGCTGATCAAGTTAAGCTCCTTCATCACATTTGGGAGTATTTCTTCTGTCCACTGCCTAGCTAGATTCTTTCTAGTGTATCTCTTCTCCATGATGAGTTCTCTGATTCTGTCAACTAATTCATGCAATAGCAGACCTTTGAACTTCTTTACTTGTGCATTAAAACTCTCACTAACATTATTTGTCAAGTAATCACACTTGTTGTTTTCTGAAAATCCACACCTGTACCAGATTCTACTATGGTTCTGTTCTAGATACTCAATGGCATCAGGTGCAAACTCAAAAATTTTCTTCA
Organism: Echinochloa phyllopogon; assembly: GCA_033239725.1. Classification (NCBI taxonomy): domain Eukaryota; kingdom Viridiplantae; phylum Streptophyta; class Magnoliopsida; order Poales; family Poaceae; genus Echinochloa; species Echinochloa phyllopogon. The sequence goes on along the minus strand of BTCW01000008.1, from coordinate 9,207,231 downwards.
TGTGCCACTGAAACAAACCTTGTGTGTAGCTTCTAGCTGCAGGGTACAGATGATCAGTGAAGACATCACCAGAATATTTCTTCAAGAAATTCTGATACAGATGCCTCATGCACTCCCTATTTTCAGCATGTGGGAAGACAACCCCCACTGCAGTCTCTAATCCTTTACATGCATCTGAACATATAACTAGATTTGGGACATCTCCTAGGACCTTATGCAGATGCTCCATAAACCAGATCCAATTTTCTTCAGTTTCGGAGTCAAAAATTGCATAAGCTATATGGTACAACCAATTGTGTCCATCTACACCAGTAGCTGAAGCTAACTGACCCCTGTATTTACCATGCAAAACTGAAGCATCTATGCCAATAAAGGGTCTGCACCCAGCTACAAATCCATCAATACATGGTTTAAGAGCAACAAAAATCCTCCTAAACCTATTTTTCTTGCCAATCTTATCTACCTCTATCTGAACATAGCTACCAGGTGATACTTTCTCAAGTTGAGCAGCCCAATTGAAAAGCAGTTGAAAATTGTCCTCATATTTACCATGGATCTGTTCTAAAGCTACTTTCATACCTGACCATGCCTTAGAGTACTTCAACTGAATACCATAGTCAGACTCCAATTTCTCCTTGCAGTGTGTTGGACCTTTTTTTGGATTATTCTTCAGCTAGTCTGCCAACCTATCTGCACACCAACCCTGGGTGGCCATCTTGGTTGTTTTGAGTTTAGTGGTAGCACAATTGTGGTCTGCAGGCAGCCTTTTGATCTGCACAAACAAGTTCAATAGGACAGGACATTAGTTGCATAAACAAATTGTTAGAACAAATTGGAAAAGAACTATAATGATGGCAAAATAGACATTAGTGGCCTTACCTCTATTGTCTTGTGATCAAAAATCCTGGAAGCATGGATGCGCCAAGGACACCCCTTTGCTTTACACTTAGCAATAAATCTTGTCTTGTCAGTTACCAGACTAGCAAACTCAAAGCCTGTCTTAACTGCATGATGCCTGATAGCCTTCCTGAATGAAACAATGTCAGGAAATCGAGCTCCCTCCGCAATCTTGGGATTTTCTGGATCATGAATTGCATGAACCTCATGTGGATCTGCATCATCAATCTCTGCCTCAAGAGGAACACCTCCTTCAGCAGCAAAATCATCATTAGCACATGGTGGTTCAGAGTGAGAAGTGTTAGCCTGTGCATTGTTAGCAGCCTCTGCATTGTTAGGGAACTGATGAGGAGGTACTGGCATATACATCAACTCATCATCGACACCCACATACTCCTCGTCATTGTCAAACATGTCTGGCTCCCTGTCAGGCTCTAGTTCAGGCTCTACAGCATCATCTGGTGCTCCATTTGTCTCAACAGCAGCAGGAGTAGGCTCTACACCTTGGTTATCAACAGGGGGAATCACCTCGATAGGCTCTAGGCAGTCAAACTCATCAACATCAGCAACAGTTCTTTCAAAAACTCCTACAACAACTTGGCAATGTATCTGATCCTTGTACATTTGAAACAACTCATGCATCTGTAAGTCATTAAGTAGCCTGACATCTTCACTCATCCTTTTGTCAAAGAACCACACACAGGGACTATGGCTAGCTGACCAATTGAACTGATTCGACAGGCTTTGCATCAGCAACTGAAACGTGAACGATCCTACCTCCACATCCCATTTAATTAGACTACCCTTTGTGTAAGTTTTCCTACCATCACTGTCTGTAGTACAGAAACCTTCAACTTTAATCTCTAGGGAGAACAACCGAATCCTAGCACCATGGATTCGTAAAAAAAAGACACTAGGGTCAGCGCAAATCCTCGACCTACTCGCATCGGCACACGGTCTGATTCAAGACAAGACATTGAAGTTCGAGATCCATACCTCTCGTCGCAGCCCTCCATATCCGTTGCGTCAGCATTGCGCTCACTGGAACATCATCGTCAAGTCGCTGGAGAGGCTCCACTTCGGCAGCAGGGGACTGGGTCGGCGGCGGCTAGGGTTAGGGTTCAGGTCGCCGCCGTCGGCGTTTCGAGGGGAGGTGAGGGAGAGACAGAGTGAGTGCGAGGGGATGACTATGAGATGGGGGCCAGGCGTTTTCTCAGTTGAACCAGGGGCAAAATCGACCATACGGAAAAGAGAGATGTACATATGCGCCTGACAGTGGGCCCAAATGGCCGGGAGACGTAGACCATGGCGTTTTTCAGTGAAACGTGAAGTTGTAATGGTACATCTCCAAATAGACGAATAGTAGTGTTATATTTCCAACTTTCGATAATTGTAATGGTACAGAACCAAATAACCCAAAAATTTATGATATATTTTTTTGACATGTCTTATATTGTCTGCTATAATTTTGCAAAAGTTAAACCTTAAATTCCACTTGTGCATGAAGAAACAAAAAAGACAAATTGTGTTAAGGGGTAAATTGAACCAAATGACATAGTTTAGGGGGTACACTGAACTAAGAATTACTTTAGAGGATTATCCAAACTTTTGCTATACTTAATGGGAGTAATGTGGACTTTTTCCTAATGGAATTGTGGCTGCGGGATATGTCTTTTAATGGCCTATCAAGCGATCCATGGTGTGGATGCCATATGCTGCAAGGGTTTGTTCGCTTGACTTATTCTTATCAGCCAACAGTGTTTTTCTCTCACAACAAATCAGCATAAGCCATTAGCCAACAATATTCTTCTTTTACAACGAATCAGCATAAGCCATCAGCACAAATCAAACAAACAGGCCCCAAATTGACAGTTCAGGTAAAACAATAAAGGCAACACAAAAACGTTGGAACAAAACAAAAATACGCCGCAGGCTTGTTTAGTTCCAAAAAGCAACTCACAAATTCACTATGTAAAAAGAAAATTCTCCATCACATCAAAATGTCATAACATGCATGGAGTACTAAATATAGATGAAATCAAAAATAATTGTATAGTTTTGTTGTACTATGCAAGACGAATATTTTTAGCCTAATTAATCAAATTTTGAACAATTTTTCACACGTACAAACGAAATGCTACAGTGACGTAATAATTACGAAGAGACCCCAAACTCCCGAATTAAGTAAACAAGGCCGCAATGCTGCTAGTGCATGCCCGCCTCATACTCTTATCGATAGAAGTGCTATTTAGATGTGACATATCATACCCTGTTTTATTTTTTATCTTCACGCTGGGAATTGAATGCGGATACATCTCATGTATAAACAATTTGATTTCTGCTGATTCGTTGTTTCAGCTCGACGTGATCTGCCGGCCGCCATCGACGCGCTGCCGGCCGTGACCCTTTCACCGAGCTCACTGCCTTTGGAAGATGACGGCCCGCTCTGTTCTGTCAAATCACACCGGCTTGCTCCATCCGCACTGTTTTCTGAATTCTGATCGACGACGGCTCGCTCTGTTCGTTGTTTTTCGCAGGACTTGGAGGCCGGCGAGACGGCGAGTTGCATCGACGTCGTCTGGCTGCTCCGTCAGGCGTCGTGCCGGCTCTGTCGCCGCGTCGTCGTCTAGGTCGTTGCACGCCATCAGAGTATAGGTAGCAGCAAGGCACGCGGTACTGTACATTGGTTAGCTCGGGTCGGAACACGTTCTTTAATACATACTCACTTTTTTCTTTCTTTTTGGTAGTTTCGAGGATCTACTACACTCAGTACATATACGTCGTTTGATCTTTAATTACACCATCGCTTAAATATGCATATAGAGGTGAATGTTCAAGAGAACCAAAGTAGTAGCATTATCGATATATTTTTTTTTTCGTTGTTCACAGCAGCTAACTAATAAGTAGAAGATTTGATATGCTGCAAAATCTATCTTGAAACAAACTGCACAACTCAATCTATAGGGTACGGGAGTAGAAGGGCCAACCCAATGTTAATGCTCGGTGATTATTAATTATCCGGCGTACCAGATGGCCAACGGGCAGGTGAAAACAACCCTTAAAGGGCAAGTACAACAGTGCAGACGGCTGCTGTCTTTTTAGCACAACCAGACAGCTTAACAGACAGCTTGTACAATTGGTTGTCTGTTTGGTTGTCTGCATGATGACTAATTCATCAATTGACACAAAAACTAATGATGATCTACTACATATATGATCTTTGTAGCCTTTTTTGTTGTATACATCAGATAATACAAACTACATGCAAATGTGTGGCCGACAAGTGGGACCCACGTCCCTGACCTTATCCTCTCACCATCCTCCTCCAGTCTCCACCGACGACGTTGTTCCCCCTCCTCCTCCTCCTTTCTCTCTCTCTCTCCCTGTCTCCCCCTCTCTCCGGTGAGGGGCGGCGGCCCCGGCGACGGCGGGCGGGGCTTCCGCGGCGGCGCTCCGCCAGACGGCGAGGAGGAGGCGGCCCGGCGCGGCCGGCGAGGCACCCGCGGCGGCGCTCCGCCAGACGGCGAGGAGGAGGCGGAGGGAGCTCCGCCGCCGGCCACGCGCGCGGGAGCTCCGCCCGGCGCGCGCGTGGAAGCTCCGCCGCCGGCCGCGCGTGCGTGGAAGCTCCAGGTCCGTTCTCTTTTGCCCCCGCGCCGCCGCATCTCGTCCCGTCCCCTTTCTTCTGCTTGTGCCGCGGCGCCCTCAGCAACTCTTGCGCCGCTGCCGGGTCATGGTGGGAAGGGGAGGAAGAAGCCTACGCTAGATTGCCGCCAAAACAAATCACGCGCGCAAGAGTTCGCGCGCACGGGATCGGCGGCACCGTCGTCGACCCACCGCAGGTCGTACAGCGCGCGGCGGTTGTCGACGACTCGCCTGGGAGCGCGAGCCTCGCTCGTAGACGAACGAGACGCCGGCTGGGCTGGCTGCACGCCGTGGGAGGGGGTTTCCTGCAAAAAATCTCTGCATGCCGACGGCTGTCTACGGCCCGTCATTATCATACTTTTACCTACGGTCGTCCGACAGATATTTCGTATGGCCATCAATGCCGCCGGTATGACCATATTGTCCCAATCTCTTTGTAGTACATGTTGCTACTATTAATATGTCCCTTTGTGTTTGGCAAATAGTATAGTGGTCTTCAACGGCGCAACGCATTATAGTTCGTCCAGATCTTACTTAATTGGTTCTTAGTCCTATCTTCCATCGACAGCAAGATCAATAGTGATTCGAAATAATAAAGAGTGGCTACAAATGCAAATGCGATGGATGTTATGGATTGGTTGCAATTTATTTTTCTGGCATAGCTTTTTCTATGGTTCGTTCCTGTTTTCCAAATTATGAGTCAGGTATAAAGATGGGTGAGGTTGTCTTTTATTTAAGAAAACCATGTTTGCTTGTGTGTCTTATATATTGGTCAATATTTGCATCCATCAAAACAAAAGACTTTCAGGAACTATAGTACAATATGTTGTCTTGTACCTTGCATTTGCTAAGCAATGTACAATATACTAAAAAACAATACACGGAGTACATTATAATTAGGTGTTGGATTTTCTCTAATGCTAAATTTGTGCTATTTTCCCTCAACAGGAACACAGACCATCAGTGCCGGTCGTATGGGCAGGTTACTTCTGGTTAGCCCAGCGGGTACTAAATGACTCCACACCGACCGGTACTATAAATAGTTTGACATCAAAAAAAAAATCCACGAACTGTCGTGCGCGGCCACAAGGATTCGAAACCACCCATGCATCACATGTGAGTGATTGTGAGATGCTTTCTTTTTAAAGTAATTCATGGAGGTCCATTTAGTACCGGACCAAGAAACCAACCACTACTAAATATCACACTTTAGTAAGCATCTTATTGACCGGTACTAAATGGTCGCGCCATTTTAGTACTAAAATGTGACATATATATAGTATCGGGTGGTGTTTTGAACCGATAGTAAAATGACTCCAGGGGCCTTCAAATTTAGAAGTGGTACTAAAATGGCTGCACGCCACCATTAGTATTGGTTCTTTAGTGTCTGGTACTAACATACGCAGGCAGACGAATAATGTGACTTTTTCTACCGGTGAGTGTTCACTTCAATATTATATTAGTCTAACATACGAGGGCCTATTTAGTCATGTATTCTGAACATAGATTAGTGATTTAGGCTACGTTCTTAGAAGCTGAATCTTCAAAAGCTGAGGTTTGTTTTTATTCTAATCATGGGTGATGATTTTGGCACTACTCGAAGTGTGTAATACTGCAATGTCCATGTTCTTAAAATTGACTTGAAATAAACAACATGTAATGAAATTGGGCTCAGCACGGTTACTCACACATTCACTGATAAAAGTCCTGGACCCTAACAAATTAGTATCTAGTTACCTGTTACCAGCCTTATTCCATAAACCAACCTCAAGCATTCGGTAACAACATGCTGGATCCTCAAACAAAATGTATTAAAGGTAATTAAATTTCAGTTGTAAATTCATCCATTGCGTGCAAACAGGGTGATGATTTTCCGGGATCCATCACCACTAATAGTCACCATAATCTGAATTTGAATAGTAACCAGACACTGTAATAAAATAAAGGGGAGTAAGGATTATATTACCACAGAGATGTAAACATAAGGTAACTGGACATTGGACAATAATGCAACTACGTAGAAACTTAGAAACTGAGAAAATAGAATTATAACTTACAATCAGGAGGGTAGAAAGTAAATTTGCTCGCGAGGTACTCCATTGGTGGTCAGTATCATTAAAAGCTTTTCAACGAGGTCATTTTCATTCATGCATTGTATCTCAACTTTCATGAGCTGTTGTGATGCCACGAATAATTGTTCCATTGTTTCGTAGCTTTTCCCTGTTTTAACCACGGGGTGTCTTGTCTGTAGAAAATAAAATAATTTATCAAAATATGGTGGGTTTAAAAATACAAAAAATTAGCATATACTACTTAATAATTCTATACCTCACAATTTCCAAGTTGCAGAGTGAGCTCCTCCAAAACCGGTGAGCAGCGGAGAAAGAAAATAATGCACTGAAGTCAACTGCCATACACCACTCATTAAGTACCAAAGTCTTTAGGTTGTTGAATGTAGTGTGGGACTAGCAATCCTTTCTGAAAGATAAACTGGACCAGGCACAACATCAGCAGTTACAGTTATTATATTCTATAATGTTGAGCTGAATAAAGAATCTTCCGAAGGTAATTCTAATGTACTTAATTTGGAGAAATACGAGATACATTGGTAAAGCATTTTCTATTCCCTGCTAATGGTCTAGCAGCAGAATATGAACATGCTAGATAATCTGAATCTTAAGGTTTGGGAGTTGGGACTTTGGGCAGTATGATCGCTCATTCAACATCAGAAAATATATATATTCCCATGAAACAAGTTCCAAGGTATGCATGCATAAACTATATGCAAACTAATAGACTCTATATATACTAGAATATTTTTTTATTGAAGGTGGAACATCTTTCCATGGCGAACCCACAACTTATTTTTACAATATTTTGTTTATGGCAATTTGTAAAATTTCCAGTTCATTCTTGTCGGATATTAGAGTAATTAATTATGTTCATAATGTACAATAATGGCAGGCACGTAATTCATGGTGCTAGTGGAACCACAAATCACACTCATAGGATTCCATACGTCAACAAGGATTGCTATAAGCATCTTGTTGCATGTTATCTATGTATGCATATGTTTCACCATAATATTAACACAGGCCGATTAATTCCACTCCATCAACAAAAAGCTGATGGAAGCAATCCTAGCTAATTGAAGTACCTATGGGAATCTATACCAACTATATAATTGGTACCCACTAAAAGTCCCACCCCTATTTCTCTCCACATGCAAGATGTCCACGTCACCATCCACTGGATCTCCTCTCAACATGCAAACTGCCCACGTCACCATCCACTAAAATTATGAATTTATGTCTTCTACTGATTTTCTGCGGCTATACATTGTGTTATTCTTTGCGAGTACCATCCTACAAATTTCTAAGTAGTTCTCTCCCAATAAAATGAATGTGTTTTCCTATACATTGTTGTTTTCAAAAAATATTGCAATGCGATCATTTTAGTATTTTTACTTTCAAATTGCATCTTTGAATTTTGTATAAATTCTGCAGCAACGCACGGGTACCACCCAGTAAACTAAGTGATGCCCCGCGCGTTGCTGCGGGAATTTTTAAACAAAATTTTAAAGTGAAATTTTAAAATAGAAACTAAAGTGATTGTACGGTGATATTCTTTTGCAAACGATACTAATATATTCATTTCATAATATTTAAAATAGAAACTAAAGTGATTGTACGGTGATATTTCATTTAACAATTATCCTCAGTAGAACAATGGTCGATCGCAGCTAACTAAAATAATATTTACTGCCGTCCTATGGTTGTTGGCCAACCGCATGTCCGCGCGAGTGGTGGAGAAGGAGCGTGTTGATTTTTTTGTACTGCTATGCGGGTCCCATGGATCGGCTATGACAGCACTGATCGACACGCACGCTGGAGCTGCCCTTATCTTGTGTGGCCGACGTTTTTTCTTTTTTTTTAAATCGGCATAAGCCTTATCTCTGCGCGGACGGATGAACTGGAGAGATAGCTCTCTCGTCCGCCCCTCCGCGGGACGGCGGCCGGAGCTCGCCCTGCTCTGCTCCTTCCGGTGCCTACCGGCCCATCCCCTACCCCAGCCCCCCGCGCGCGCCGCACCTTTCCCTCCACCTCCCGCGCGCGACGCTGCTCTGCTGCTCCCTCTCTCACGGTGCGCGAGGTGGCTGCGGGCGGCGGATCCACCGGGGCCGGCATGGGAGGCAGCTCCCGGCTGCGCGGCGTCGGGCCGGCGACGCGGGTAGGTCGACGACGCGGCTCCAGAGATGGGGCGACATATCCGGCATTCGGGGCAGCGATTCCGGTGTCGGGATGAAGCGTCGGCGCGGATCCAGAGGCGGCGACGACGGATCCGCGGCGGGCAGCCGGATCCGGCCGAGCACGGGGAGCCTTCCCCGGCGTGGCAGCCTCCCGCACGCGTAGGCCGAGGTCGAGGCCAACTTCGGCGAAATCGGCGACGCGCCGCTTCGCTTCCCGGGCGTTTCCCCTATCAGGCACATGGAGCTTCCAGCGGCCGGCAACAGCTCGTGGGCGGCGCGGATCCGGAGGCGGCTACGGCAGATCTGGTGACAGCGGCGGCGGATGCGATGAGGAAGTCCACCGGCAGCAAGGCGCCGAGGAAGCAGCTTCTTGGCCCCGCAGTGCGCGCGGGATGCGGAGGGGAGGCACGGGACGGAGGCGATTTATGGAGGCAGCGCCGGGTGGAGAAGGAAGGGAGGCGGCGGGTGGGTGGGTGGGAGGCGAGGGGGCGGCGTTGGCCAGGCGACGGGGCGTTGACGGCGCGGCGTGGAGGCGAGGGGGCCGGCGGGATTCAATGCGCGGCAGCAGCGAGTGGAGAAGGGGGGAGAGGGGGTTGGTGGGATGACGTGGCATACCTCAGAGTTCAGAGAATTTCCTTGACGGGGAGCCAAAACAACTAAGTTTTGTACGATACTGAAAGACAGTGACAAGGCTAAATTGCTAATCGTGAAGATTAATTACTGCGATCAAGTGAACTTCAGATTCTACTTGCATTATATTGATAATGCAAATATGCAAGGTATATAGCCAGGGGCGGAGCGAGGGCCCGTGCTGCAGCACGGGCCTAGGACAGTTTGCTCCTTCGTATGTTTAAGTGTAAAACAGTAGCATTTAGTCTAATTTTAATCGGTACAATAATTGTCTATTGGTTTAGCCTTGGTTGGAGGGCAATTCTGGCGCCGCCCCTGTATATAGCACATGGCAAGCAACATCTCGTGACATGGATTTAAACAGAAGAGCACACTTACCACACGAGGATGACTGATCAACCGTAAATCCTTGGCAGCTGACAAGCCTTCAAGAAGAACACTGCTTCCATCGTCGCGACCATAGCAGCTATCACAACTAGTCAAGTTTTCAAGGTACATGCCTCTTCCATTATCATCAATGCAATAGGAACCATCCCTACTACTGTTACTTCGCTGCCAACTGTAACCCCCATGTCTGCATACATTATGTGAACATATATCACCACACCAATCGTCGATGCTGACATTTGCTTCCTCCAGCAGTGGCATGTTCTCAAGAAAAGGAGCCTTTCCAGAACGGACGTGTAACTCCAACGAAACAAGGCGAGGAGTCGAAAGCCGAGTGCGGGTTTTGCTATGGAAGTTGCAGTCAGTGATGCTCAGATAGGCCAATGACGGAGAACATATCCTGTCGGCATGAATCTTGCACCCAATCATATATGGTCAGTTCCTTCAACGCCGGGCACCTTGAAAAATCTACAGAGGAATCCACAAAAGCCGCATCTGTGAACTCCACGCTCGTCAGGTTCAGCGAGGCGAAATGCGCGTGGTCGAGGCACACACGCCGCCTATTTCTGAGCCAGACTCGGAGCTCCCGGGCATGGCAGATTACCAGGGCGTGGCGGATCCACAGGCAGGCCGCCCGGTTCAGCTCCTCGTCTAACTTATATTTGTAAGGTGTGGAGACCTCCCCGTTCCTCTCGTCCCAGTCTTCGTTTAGGTATTCGCAGATGATCTCGCACGCATCCACCGGCGCGGCGCCACGGAGGAGCAGCATGCGGTTCATGAAGCGGATCAGCGCCGGCGCAGTCCAGGAGCCCGGCGTGACGCACAGGGTGCGCGTGGATCTCCAGAGGTGGCGCCAGCGGCCGGCGAGCACGGAGGTGCGAACGGCGTCGTCGGAGGGGAGGAAGGAGAGGCTGTGGTGGAGGGCGTCGTCCGGGAGCGCGCTGATGCGGTCGTCCTCGCCGTCGCCGCTCGCCACAGCCGAGCCGACATGGCTCCGAACAGCACAGGCGGCGGCGTGATAGGATTTGGGGAGCCGGAAGGGGTTTGAGACTTGATGATGATGAGGGAAGCAGAGGATATATAGAGAGAGGAAACAGGAAAGATGAGAGGCACTATAGCAGGATGGCTCTGGCTTTCTATATGGTGACGAGATATCTGGAGCAGCAAACCAAAGATTTACCATATTTTTGTGCATATCTTTATTAGCATGTGAATCCCAGACGTGAGCCTATTCTGGAAATAAATTTCAGGATTTGCACTATATAGAATTGGTTCTATCAAATCAATAAAATTTCTAAGTATATATAGGGGACTTCCATGGAGATTTTGGACACACCGCCTTTTTTTTTTGCGAAAACACACCGCCCCCATGTTAGGTCTTGAGTTTGATGTTTCGTGTGTTAGGGTGTATGTGATGAGTTGTAATATAATAGAGCAGATTTAGGATATAGTCAGGGTATATTTGTGTCTAGTTTATGTAACAACTAGATTTACTCGAACTATATGTTATGAATCTACTCTATTGCAAATCATACTCTAATATCTTCATCAGTCATTGCGGGAGTGAAGCGGATGATTATGACTGAATTTAAAGTCTTGTGCCTCCTAACACCTTCTCGATCCACCATCCGTAACAATGTCTCTTTGTTTCCTGCTCTCTCGTGTCCAAATATGCTCTAGATGATTACATTCGTTGTCTATTTATGTATCCGAGCATCCTATAGGTTCCATATTTCTTAGCTATTTTATTTATTTGTCTACCACAAACAGGACCATATCCAAAACACTCTATGTCTGGCTCAATGATGCCATGTGTGATCAGGTAAGCGTAATTTAGTTTCTTTTGAACTGTTATCTGGATTACCCACCTCAAATTTGGTGAGTGCATTAGCATCTTTTTCCCTCACATGTGCTGCCACATAGATCAATATAAATTTTTATTTCTTTATGTAGTTGTCATGAAACTGCACAAATGTGGATATTTCTTTTGGATAATGGGTGGTATAGCTGCTATAAGGATATTTTCCAATGTTCAGATCCATCATGTTTTTCCTTGTCAATTTGAGTGGTAGCTGTTCTCATTTTTTTTTTGGTCTGCATAGCTCCCTTATTTTTAGTCAAGTTCTAATTGCAGCTTTTGCTTGTAGGCAATTTGAGCTTGTAGAGATTGTGTGACATTTTCTTCCTGATCATTGATGTTGCCTACATTGACTTGACCTTTTTTATTGTCAGATCATTTAGTGTTCATCTCAGCCAAGTAACAGAATACTAAACTGGGAGCATTAAGAATGCGTGCTATCGTCTTAATACTTGTATCCACCAAAAACCTGCTCTTAGTATGTTATAAATTCACTAATGCATTGTCGTTTGTGTTTTTAGCTCAATACACTTTGTTTATTTTTAATGTTGTAGTTGGAAAAGGTAGCCGCGATAAAGATGTGAACAATTCTTGGGAATTGTCTCTGAATTTTAGTTCCAATATTTCAGTTAGGATGAATAATTCCAATTTTCCAGTTATGTATAGATTTTACATTATTAATAATAATAATCATGTTGAGAGGCCAATCTTAAGAATGCACCATGTGTTTGCAAGTTAAACAATAGGAATTTTGATGGACCCCTCTGACCTCTAGGCAAGATCCTCCTCTGCCTTTTTCCTTCCTCTCATGTGATCTGGTTATCAGAGATGTGGTTCATTTTAGAAAATAAGAATTCAGATCATGATTATGCTTGCTTCATTGAGTAAGTAATTCATTTAACTCACAATGCCTGAAATGAAATAAGGCTACTAAGGGAGAAACATGGAGTAGGTAATTCACTACTACAGAACCCAACATCACAAACGGTTTGGAAGGGTCATCACAAACGGTTTTGGGATGCGTTTGTGAAAAGTGGTTTGTGATGCCTCCAAGCATCACAAACGGTTTGTGTTCAAAACCGTTTGTGATTGTTTTTTTTATAATTTGTCATATACAGCACATATACAACACTTATACACATCACAAGCACATATATAGGACATATACACATCACAAGCACATATATAGCACATTTTTCACATCACAGGCACATATATAGCACATTTTCACATCACAAGCATAATTCAACAATATATGACAAGTCCAACGGATCTTACAAGTCACAAACACAAACAATTCTTAAAGTTCTACATATGTGACAGTTCTTACACCTTCATAATAATAAACTCGCCATCATCGCTCACAACTTGATCCGTAATGCGAGTACCTCGGCTGCAATCATCTCCTTGGCTTCCAATTCATGTTCCTGCACGTACGACGTGGGAAACAAAGCAATGCATTAGCTTACGGTTTCAAAAATATACTAAGAAAGCAAAAGACATGATTAGATTGATAGATTAGTACAAACTGTTTCTTCTAAAGCGGTAAAGTCATCTCCATTGAACACGTGGATGTAGACCATTACATAGAACCCGCAAAGGTTGTTACCCGGTGGCCGTCTTTTAATCCACTTGACATCGTTTACGCTGAACTTTTTTCTGATATGGTCTATACATGCCCAAGTTTGCATTACAGTACATTGCAAAAATTCTATACAACATTTAATAGTAATTGTCATTGGATTGATGAAATAAAACATAATACAACTAGATAGAATGAACCAACACAACAAAAAATACTTACTTGTTTAGCACCTCAAGGAGTGGCTCGATGAGTTCTCGAGGCCTTCTTCTTGAGAACATAATGTTGCCTGTAAACATTTCACACATGTTAAAAAATAGACAAATGCTTCGTTAGTGTTTAGATGCATGTAACTAGGAACACACTTACGAGCAGTTGTATGGTAGAATTATGTGGTCATTTTGTTTCAGCGCAGAAAGCAATGTACAAATAACGGGCGGTGTAACATCCCGTATTTTTATACGGAATGTTAATGTGCAAAAATGTGAAATTTCAAAAACTTTTTCGTGGAATGCCTGCTAGATAGAAAATCATAAGGATGTCTTCTTGTTTCTCTTCCTAAAATTCCTAGATTAAATAAAACATTAAATGGAATTAAGGTGTATTTTTGCCTTAGTGTGATTTTGGGTCTTATTTGGTTTCTTGGAGTTTAATTGTTTGAGGCATTCGAATTTGAATCATGATTCAAATTCGAATTAAAACACTAACTTGAAACCCTTCTAATTTGCCTAAAGCCCCTAACACCCTTGGGCCGAAACCTTCTAACCCAGCTAACCCAGCCCAGCTATCTAACCAACCCAGCCCAGCCGGCCCATCAACCCCGCCGGCCCATCAACCCAAAAAATGTTTGGTTGTCACGTGTCATGAGGATGTCGATACGACAAGGACACCAAGTAACCATCCGATCGAATCGATTGAGGTTCATGATCAGATGGTTCCTGTTGTCCCTGTAGTATCGATATCCTAGGTGAAGTCTTGTTGTTTGTACTCATCAGGTAACTTGGTGACATCATTCCTTCAATATAGGCCTACATAAATATCAAGAATTTCTATTAATCTCTACTATGTTTATCTAGCGTTTTCTCGGCAATTATTTTCCTAATAAATTATGTGTTCCAGTATCTTCATATGTCAATTATATCATTTACTTAAAACTATCGGAGCAAATCATATATATCATTTACAAAAGATAAACAACTTTAAAAACCTTCATATCTCAAACTAAATCATAACAGAAACAACAAAACGAACTATGAAGAGCCTTCGTGTTATACCTGCGTGTTATCGTGCGAGCCGGCCGAGTTTGACGTACGCCACGCCGGGCGTGAGGCAGCGTGGCCGCGCCGCCCTGCAAGAAAGAGTCACCAGAGCGAGAGAGATAGCAAGAGAGAGCCGGAGACAACCCAATTTATGAGAAGCGGGAGGAGACAGCGCGGGCCCACAGCAATTAACACATGCCCTCAACAATTAACACGGGTGGCAGGTAGTAACATCACAAACGATTCGTATAAACAACTGTTTGTGATGTTACCCTATCACAAACGGTTAGGATGTCTCGCCAATTCATATAACTCATAAAAAAATCATGTAATTAAGTACATGGATATAATATAAATTAAATAGTACATACAAGGATATAAATTAAATAGTACATGCATGGAGTTATAAATAAAACTAGCTAGTTCTAGATTTTACATAATTCAAGTATCAATTATTCAACTAACAATGATTGCCTCATCATGATCAAGTTGCACGTATGCCGGTTCCTCTCCATCTTTATCTTCATACACAGGTAGGTCGACATCCGGCCCAAGCGGTGGCATGTCATGGAAGTCGTTCCCTTCTTCCTCGGTTCTATTGTCAACACCGACGATCTTCCTTTTGCCCTGGAGGACGACATGCTTTCCATCATGGGCGAGGTCCTTTGCATAGAAGACTTGGACTACATCCTTAGCCCAAACAAATGGTTCATCTCTGTACCCGGTGTTTTTAAGATCGACGGCAATCATTCCGTACTTGTCCTCAAAGACCCCCTTTGGAAGTCTGACCCACTAGCACCGAAATAAAGGGATCTTCAGGCGTGGCCCATAATCTAGCTCCCATATCTCTTCAATGAAACCATAGTATGACTGAATTTGTTGATTGCTATCATAAGCATCAATACACACACCGCTATTTTGGTTTACACTCTTTTCATCTTGCTTTTCTCGTGTAGAATGTGTATGCATTTGTGTCATATCCTTGGAACTTGATCAATGTACTTGATGGTTCGATGACCAAAAAATCTAGCTCACGACTCCCAGTTTCAGCGTGGCTCAATTTTAATCTTAACCAATCGTCAAAGATTTATCTATGTCTTTTCTGGACCCAAGATTCTGACCTTCCAATGTTCTGGTTCTATAGTTCTTTCACATGCATATCGATATATGGCGCAACTACATACACTTGTTGTAGAACAGTGTAGTGTGCTTGTCTGAAAGCATCAATGTCGTTGACAAGTACCGACCGACGGTCGATCGTTCCTCTCCCGCCTAGCCTTCCCTCATGACGTGATACAGGGACGCCAACGGGCTTTAGATCCAAATAGTATGTGCAAAACTCAACTGCCTCCTCTGTCTCCCATCCAGTAGCCATGCAACCTTCCGGTCTGAATCTGTTTCTAACGTACTTTCGAAGGACACTCATTAACCTCTCGAAAGGAAACATCCGATGCAAAAACATTGGTCCAAGAGATCTTATCTGAGCAACCAAGTGAGTAAGCAGATGCAAGGAAATATGTTGGTGGGAAATGCATCTCGAGCCTAGTTATAGTATGGAGCAGGTCTTCTTGAAGCTTGTCTAGCGTGGTCGGATCTATGACCTTGTGTGTGATTGCATTGAAGAAAGAGCACAACTTTATTAGAGGATCTCGGACATTAGTTTGGAGCATACCCCTTAGTGCAACTGAAAACAGTTGGGTCATGATAACATGACAGTCATGGGCCTTCAAGCAGCTCATGTTGAATTTTGTCTATTTTCTGTTCACTAGCCATCTAATGTTGGAGGAGTAGTCGGCTGGCACTTTCAGTTCATCGAAGAATTTACAAATCTTCTTTTTCTCTTTGTCACCCAGTGTCCATGCAGCAACCGGAAGTTTCTTCTTCCCATCAGGTTGTATAATATGGTGTAGTTCTGGCCTTACACCCATCTCTTCTAGGTCATGTCGAGCTTCCAAGGAGTCTTTTCCTTTCCACTTTGTGTCCATTAACTTGCCTAGTGTGCTCTCAGCCACGTTTTTAGTTAGGTGCATGTCATCCAATGCGTGGCGGACATGCATGATTTTCCAATAAGGAAGTCTCCACAACAAAGAGTTCTTTTTCCATATGGAACCGTTTGGTGCATGTACACTTCGTTTTCCCTTTCCAAAAACCACTTCAACTTTGCTTACTATTTTGTATATCTCACTCCCATTGTGGTACTTCGGTGGCAAGCGGTTATCAATTGAACCATCAAAGGATTTCTTGTTCTGACGATATTGGTGGTCTCGGTGAAGGAACCTACGATGCCCCATGTTGACCATCTTCTTGCTTTTGTTAAACCATCTAGCGTTAGTGTCATCCACACAAACCACACAACCATTATAGCCCTTTGTAATCTGACCTGATAAGCAATCAAGGCCGGGTAGGTTAGTTATTGTTACGAACAACAATCCTTTTAATGTGAAGTGTTCTCGCTTGTATTCATCCCAAACCTTCACAACTTTATTCCACAACAAAAGTAGATCATCCACCAATGGCTGCAGATACACATCAATATCATTGGCAGACTGGTTTGGCCCTTGGATCAACAAAGGCATCATAATGTAGGTCTGCTTCATACACAACCAAGGGGGAAGGTTGTATTTTGAAAGAGAGACAGGTCATGTGTTGTGTTTGCTGCTCAATATGTTAAAAGGATTTATCCCATCCGTACTCAAACTAAACCTTACATTCCTGATCTCCTTTTTTGAACGTTTTCTTGAAATGATAATCAATAGCCCTCCACTGCGAACCATCTGCCGGGTGCCTGAGCTTTCCATCTTTCATACGCTCTTCTTCATGCCAACGCATAAGCTTTGCTGTCTTCGGGTTAGCAAATAACTGCTTCAACCGAGGAATTATGGGAAAATATCAGACGACATTGGCGGGTAGCCTTTTGTTCCTGTCACAGGTCATATGTATAGCTGAATCAGACTTGTACCTCGAAGTTTCGCACATTGGGCATTCATCCAAATCTTTATAGTCACCATGATACATGATGCAATCTTTTGAACATGCATGGATTTTCTGTACCTCGAGCCCCATTGGACATATCATTTGCTTCACCTTGTACGTGTTCTTAGGCAACCCATTCAGGCTTGGAAGCATCTTCCACATAAGATCCAACAAACTGTCAAAGCCTGTGTCCGACAGGCCATTAGATGACTTCAACTCCAGTAGCAAGAGGTCACCTTCAAGCTTGGACATGCTGCAACCATGGTACAAAGGAGTTTTGGCATCCTTCCTCATCTGCTCTAGCTTCTTCAAATTCTTTGCATCAAGGCATTCTAGCTGACCATCACGTACCATCTGGTCAATGCCAACCACCACATCATCATCTACTAATGTCTCTGAAAAGCTATCCATGAATGATCCATGGACATTTCCCGTATCATCCCGTGTGCGTGTGCCATCCAGGAATGATCCATGGATATTTGGTCATGTGGTTTCATTCTCACCTTCCTCCCATGCTTGTTCCAAATCTTGTATTTTGCCATGAAACCCCTACAAAGCAAGTGACGTCGCATCTGCTCGACATTTCGAAACTGCTTCTGGTTTTTGCAATCAATGCACGGACAATATTTATATACATCACTTGTTTGGTACACCCTCGTAACATCCACAAAGGAGCCAACCCCGTTGACAAAGGAGTCATCTTCACCAGCACCGTACATCCAACCTCGTTCATCCATCTATACAAACAAAATGGGTTTGTCCTTAAACCAATATTACAATAAACCAATAATATCAAATTCATGGCAAATCAATTGCACGAAGTGTTTCTACATACAAACCTTGAGTCAAGGGAGTGGATCCTTGGAGATATATCCTCTTAAATGCGAAACAAGAGCCCCTCTAACAATAATATCAAATTCATGGCAAATCAATTGCACGAAGTGTTGCTACATACAAACCTTGAGTCAAGGGAGTAGATCCTTGGAGATATATATCCTCTTCAATGCGGAACAAGAGCCCCCCTAACAATAATATCAAATCCATGAAGAAATTGATGAAAAACGTCCTAGAGGCAAAAAAAGATACTTTTCATCACATTCTTCTCAATTTTGATAAGCATTCAAGGTTCTAGAAAGTAAGCAAAGCAAGCTAGATATCAACCTTGTTGCAATGGAATGAGAGTTACACATTTGGATAATCAATTAAGAAATTGATGAAAAATGGCCTAGAGGCTGCTAAAAAGAGTCACATTTGGATAATCAACCTTGTTCTAAAAAGAGTCTTTTCATTACATTTTTCTCTATTTTGCAACAATCAAACTAAAGAATCATGGAAGGATGTCTATATACTAATCTTCAAGCAAGTAATTGATGATCAACCTACGAAATTACAGTTGCTCCATTGAATTCCATGAGAAATGAGCTCTAGAGAGGATGAAAGAGCCCCTCCATCAAATTCATGGCAAATTTCAAAATCTAGTGGTTGGAACAAGCTACAAATTGAAAGAGTTGATTGTTACCAACCTCAAAAAAATTTGATGGAGAGCTTTGTTCAAAAAATGTGACCTTTATTAAGCAATTTGGTGAAAAATGGCCGCCACAATGGTGGGCGTCGGGTTGGAGAAGAAGAGTGGGAGGGGCAGAAGGGGTTTTGTACTGTAGCAGCCATCACAAACAGGTTTGTGATGCTCCGCTATCACCATTTGTGATGGCCTCGAGGGGCATCACAAACGGTTCTAAGGCAGCTGGGCGCGCTAGCCGTTGGAACCGTTTGTGATGTGGGCATCACAAACGGTTTTCGTGGCCAGTTTGTGATGTCGGGTTCTGTAGTAGTGATTGATTATCCTTTGCTTTATGGAGATGACAGGGTGAACTGGCAAGGCGGCGTGGGAAGTCCTCCAGGTGGCTGATGACTAGGCTGCCAATCATAGGTGATAGTTGTCAAGAAAAGCTTCCAGCATACCATGAAATATAAATATTAATTTTTGTCAATTGTATATGGCATATTGTGAAGTGAATATAGTCATTGTCTTATTTTCTTTATTTTTTCATCATATCAACGTTTACAATAGCTACGGATGGATTATTTTTGTGTCATGGGTTAAGTGTTTTTTTAGACACGTGCGACACGCACGTGCAACTAACTAGTGATTAACGAATATTAATTTTACCCAAGAGTTACGATGAGTTCCCGACCACCCGTTGGCAAAGTTAAGAATGGCCGACTGTTCTTATATTACCAAGAGTATAGCTAATAACCTTCGGATATCTAGATTTGAAAACACTTCTCACCAACAAAATATCCACACCCACCTCACATAGGACCCACCTGTCGGGAAAATTGGTTGATGAATGGTCAAAAAAGCGGGGGGAGGGACATTCCTATGTTGATTTCCCCCTCTAAACCCAAAACTTTTTTCACCTAAAAAAGGGTCCACCTAAATATACCCACATTTGTACCCACGTCTATACACAATTATCCCGTATTGCTAAAAGACAATAAATTAGAGAGTTTTCTCCATATAAATAAATGCCAACTATCATGAGTTTTGAGAATACCTAAAACTCTCTCCATACATGGGAGAGCGAATATAAAGTATTTTTAAAAGCGCTTTGCACTAAAGTGAAGTGATATTGTTTTGTTATAAGAATGGCCAACAGTTATTTTAGTGCCTGATTGTTTTGTTGTCACGGTCGGCAAACTATAGAAATGCCTGATAGTTTTATCAGAACAGTCGGCGACCTTGCAAATGCACCACGCCCTAAATAATCACCGTTGGCATAACATGTACAATCAGATAAATTATGGGAATTGAACGTGGTATATTTGCTAACTGCTATTGTTTACCTTTTGTTGATTTTCTATCTCACGTTCTTTTTTCCGAGTATCTCTCTCCCACGTTGGGATAAAAGCACCCGGGACCATAAGATTAGGTAACTAACCATATCACAACCACTCATGATTAGATGACCGAGTACATATAGGAGTATTAACCTACACAAAAAAACTGGCGTCGAGGCCCCTCTCTGCTTCTCCTCCCTCATCCCCATCTAGTTTGAACTCAGATAAGATCATGCCTTGGTCTACTCGATCCATGATGGTTCGTGATCGATCCAGTTCCAGCAGAGGTATGGTTATGACTTATTCTAATTTACAATTCCTTCAGGTGCTCTTGTCAAATCTGAAGCCGCCTAGATGCACACACGCACAGGAGCAGTTTGCCGCCGCCTTAGCCTTCGGCGGCTCTGCTGTTGCCCTTACTGCGGCAGTGCGCAACGGCCATCAAAAGGTTTGTAGATCGATACTACCATCACCATTTGATAGCTGTCCTAGTTCTCACCTTTAGTTTTTTTTTGAGAGAACAGGAGGGGTTGCCCCCTACTGATTAATATATTAATTAAAGCAAAAAATACATAATTACAAGCAAAGAGAGGGGGGAGGGGGTTCTCACCTTTAGTGGCCAGCAAGCTCCATCCTTCGTTATAGGTAAGTTTAATCTGAATCCATTCTGACTAATCTGTTTTTATGCCCGTTCTATCTCAGGATTAGTCACCTTCCCAAGGACATCTCTGTGTGGAGGTATTCCCGATTTAAAAGCTTCTATGATTACATCATTCTACAAAAAATTTTGGACTCTAGGGTTCTAATCGGTGTGCATATTTTCAAGATTTAGATTTGTTACCTCAAGATTCCTGACGACAATGCATGAAGGATAGACAGAAGTCAATGCTAAATGAGGGGAGAATACAAGATGATTTTTTCCTTTATATATATATATATATATCTTTCATGTGAAATACATATATAGCTAGCCTGAGAATAATGTGTGATCGATTTTACTTACAATCTATGTAATTTCATCATTTTTTTTCTTTTTATCCAATGTATACAGTCTTCCACTGAATGTAATCATACTAATATGAGCCGTTGCGCATCTTCCTTTAATTTCTGATTTAAACTTTAGACCAATATGAAATGAATGAAAAATGAATATAGTATAATTGGTTTGGCATGTTTGCAGCTTCTACGTGAAACAATTATAGAACAATGACCGACCGAATGAAACATTAATTTAATCAAATAATTATTTAAATAATGAAGAAAATAAAAACTAGTTTAATTTAGAAAATGGCAATTTGCCGAGAGTAATTAATTGCCGGTCGGCAACAGTGCCGATGACCATCTAAGCTTACTAACGTGGTCAGCATGTGGCCGACGGTTAACAGTCGGCCATTCACCATCGCAAACAAACTGGCCAACGGCCCCTCAGGGAATGGTCGAATGCCCGACCATGAGTCGCCGAGAGGAAGTTGCCCAATCATTGTTTTTACCTAGCGTCTTAGATAATGGCCGACTGTTTAATAACGCGCGCTCCGGAATTGTTAGGATTCTAGTAGTGGGGGCACCTTTACACTATTCTAAGCGGTGTGAACTTACCTTGACGCAGAATTACACAAAAGTAGTGGTTTAATCAAGCACTCGTAGGATTAGAACCAAGATACGAAATGGAGCAAACAAATACCGATAGCAATAGTAAGCTCATACCTACTCTGTATAAGATGGGTGAGGTTGTCTTTTATTTAAGAAAGCCATGTTTACTTGTGTGTCTTATATATATTGGTCAATATTTGCATCCATCAAAACAAAAGGCATCAGGAACTATAGTACAATATGTTGTCTTGTACCTTGCATTTGCTAAGCAATGTAAAATATACTAGAAAAACAATATACGGAGTATATTATTATTAGGTGTTTGATTTTCTCTAAAGCTAAATTTGTGCTATTTTCCCTCAACAGGAACACAGACCATCAATGCTGGTCATATGGGCACGTTTGAACATCTCCAAGAGACTCTGTATTGTGTTAGCTAAATATAGAGATTATAGCCCCTTTGTAAAAATAGAAAGCCATCTAATTCAATGGAGTAATCCAACAGGTTCTGTAAAGATGACTAGTGAGGTAGGCTAGCTAAAAATAGCTAGCGAATCAGGTGGGATGGATAGCCCACTAAATTTGGAGAGTCATTTACAGAGTCTGTTGGAAACGTTTTTGTATCTAACAATAGTTAAATTTAACTTTATAAAATGATTTGGCTAGTCTCTTGGAGATGCTCTTAGTCCCGGTTAGCCGGCCACAAGGATTTGAACCCACGACCTCCGCCATCATGCATTGCTTTCTTACTATCCCACCTATACATCACATCTGAGTGAGTGGGAGATGTTTTATTTTTGAAGTAACACATGGAGGCCCATTTAATACCGGACCAGGAAATCAACCGCTGCTAAATATCACATTTTAGTACCGGTCGGTGTCTTAACCCGATACTAAAATGTGATATTTAGTATCGGGTGGTGTGTTGATCCAATACAAAAATGACTCCAGGGGCCTTCAAATTTAGACCCGGTATTAAAATGGTTGCATGCCACCTGGTTATTTAGTGTCTGGTACTAACATACGGAAACGAACGTGAGTTTTTCTACCGGTGAGTGTTCACTTCAATATTATAGAAGTCTAACATATGAGGGTCTATTTAGTCATGTATTCTGAACATAGATTAGTGATTTGGGCTACGTTCTCAGAAGCTGAATGTTCAAAAGCTGAGGTTTCTTTTTATTCTAATCATGGGTGATGATTTTGATACTACTCGAAGTGTGGAATACCGCAATGTCCAAGTTCTTAAAATTGTGACTTGAAATAAACACGTAATGAAAGCTTACTCACACATTCACTGATAAAAGTCCTGGACCCTAACAAAGTATCTAGTTACCTGTTACCAGCCTTATTCCATAAACCAACCTCAAGCATTCGGTAACTACATACTGGATCCTCAAACAAAATGTAGAAAGGATAATTTCAGTTGTAAATTCAAAACAAATTCTGTAGAATACCATCCATTGCGTGCAAACAGGGTTATGATGTACCGGATCCATCACCACTAATAATAGTCACCATACTCTGAATCTGAGTAGTAACCATAAACTGTAATCAAATAAAGGGGAGTAAGGATTAGATTACCACAGAGATGTAAACATAAGGTAACTGGACATTGGACAATAATGCAACTACGCAGAAACATAGAAACTGAGAAAACAGAATTATAACTTACAATCAGGAGGGTAGAAGTTCTGTTCAATGTAAATTTTCTCGCGAGGTACTCCATTGGTGGTCAGTAACATTAAAAGCTTTTCAACGAGGTCATTTTCATTCATGCATTGTATCTCAACTTTCATGAGCTGTTGTGATGCCACGAATAATTGTTCCATTGTTTTGTAGCTTTTCCCTGTTTTAACCACGGGGTGTCTTGTCTGTAGAAAATAAAATAATTTATCAAAATATGGTGGGTTTAAAAACAAAAAAAATTAGCATATACTACTTAATAATTATATACCTCACAATTTCCAAGTTGCAGAGTGAGCTCCTCCAAAACCGGTGAGCAGCGGAGAAAGAAAACTAATGCACTGAAGTCAACTGCCATACACCACTCATTAAGTACCAAAGTCTTTAGGTTGTTGAATGTAGTGTGGGACTTGCAATCCTTTCTGAAGATAAACTGGACCAAGCACAACATGAGCAGTTATAGTTATTATATTCAATAATGTTGAGCTGAATATATAAAGAATCTTCCATAGGTAATTCTAATATAGTTAATTTGGAGAAATACAAGATAAATTTGTAAAGGATTTTCTATTCCCTGCTGCTGGTCTAGCAGAACACAAACATGCTAGATAATCTGAATCTTAAGGTTTGGGACTTTGGGCAGTATGATAATATTTTTTTATTGAAGGTGGAATGAACATCTTTCCATGGTGAACCCACAACTGATTTTTATAATATTTTCTTTATGGTAATTTGTAAAATTTTCAGTTTATTCTTGTTAGATTTTAGAGTAATTAATTATGTTCATAATGTATAATAATGGTGGGCACTTAATTCAAGGTGCCAGTGGAACCACAAATCACACTCATACGATTCCATACATCAACAAGGATTCCTATAGCAGGCATCTTGTTGCATATTATCTATGTATGCATATGTTTCACCATAATATTAGCACAGGCCGATTAATTCCACTCCATCAACAAAAAGATGATGGAAGCAATCCCATTTGATGTACAGGTTGTCAGGAGACAAAACTGAAAGGAATATACCGATGGAATAAATAATACCGAAAGGCACTACATGATGACAAGGGCGGTGTTCACTTCCCTTCAAATCCAAAACTTCCCCTAAACTTTCTCTCTGTAAACTTCACTATTCACTGTCACATCAAATCTCTCTCCTCATGCATGGAGCATTAAATGTAGGTAAATAAAAAAACTAAGTACATGGTTTTGATATACACGACGAGACGAATCTTTTGAGCCTAGTTAGATCATGGTAGGACAATGATTACCACAAACAAACGAAAAGTGCTACAGTGCGCTACAGTGTTCGATGTGACATTTTCACCCAAATTCACATTCCCTTTTCAGGGAAGTGAACACTGCCAAGGATAAATTGCTAATCCTAAAGTCTAAAGATATCTACTTGCACTGATAACGCAAATATGCAAGGTATATAGCACATTGCAAAAGCAACATTTCGAGACATGGATTTAAAGAGCAGAGCACACTTACCACATGAGGATCACTAATCAACTGTAAATCCTTGGCACCTGACAAGCCTTCAAGAAGAACACTGCTTCCATCGTCGTCACCATAGCAGCTACTGCAACTAATCATGTTTTCAAGGTACATGCCCTTTCCATTAGCATCAATGCAATAGCAACTATCCCTACTACCTTTAATTCCCTCCCAACGGTAGCCCCCATGTTTGCATACATTATGTGTACACATATCATCACTCCAATCATCGAGCCTGACATTTGCTTCCTCCAGCATAGGCATCTTCTCAAGAAAAGGAGCCTTGCCAGAACCGACGTGCAACTCCAATGAAACGAGGCGAGGAGTCGAAAACCTAGTCCGGTTTTTATCGTCGAAATTGCAGCCATCGATGCTCAAACAGGCCAACGACGGAGACCATATCCTGCCGGCATGGATCTTGCACCTGCTCATCGTCAGACGCTTCAGCGCCGGGCACCTCGAGAAATCCACGGCGCGGTACACGAACGCCGCGTCCGTGAGCTCCACGCTCGTCAGGTTCGGCGAGGCGAAATGCGCGCCGTCGAGGCACACGCGCCGCCTATTTTTCAGCCAGACCCGGAGCTCCCGGGCATGGCAGATTGCCAGGGCGTGGCGGATCCAGAGGCAGGCCGCCTGGTTGAGCTCCTCGTCTAGCCTGTATCTGAAATCAATGGGGAGCTCCCCGTCGTCCGTCTCGACGGAGTCGGCGCCCAGCTCCTCGCAGATGATCTCGCACGCTTCCACCGGCGCGGCGCCGCGGAGGAGAAGCAGGTGGTTGATGAAGCTGATCAGCGCCGGCGCCGTCCATGGCCGCCTGCCGTCGTCGCGGTAGGAGCGCGGCGTAACGCGCAGGGCTGGTGTGGATTTCCAGAGGTGGCGCCAGCGGCCGGCGAGCACGGAGGTGCGGACGGCGTCGTCGGAGGGGAGGAAAGAGAGGATGTGGTGGAGGGCGTCGTCCGGGAGCGCGCTGATGCGGTCCTCGCCGTCGGCGATCGCCACGGCCGCCATGTCTCGGAGCAGCAGGCGGCGCGGCGGCGTGATTGGATTTGGGAATTGGGACTTGATGACGAGGGAAGGATGGTATATATAGAGGAAACAGGAAAGATGACAGCGCGGCTAGCTTTCTATGCCGGTGACGAGAAATCTGAAGCAAACTTAGCATATTTTTGTGCATTTTTTGGAATGGAAAAAATGTTCATGTGCCATGTTTATTAGCATGTGGATCCCAGACGTGAGCATCTTTTTCTTCTGGAAATAAATTCCGGAATTTGCACCTGTGTACCAAATTACCAATAGAATTGGTTCTCTCAAATCAACAGAATTTCTAATAAATTCCGTTTTTTTGGGCGAAAACACACACTGACCCATGTTTGGTCTTGAGTTTGATGTTTTGCGTGTTAGGGTTATTAGAATATGATGAGTTGTAATACAATATAGAGCAAAATTAGGACATATTAATCCGGGTAGACCTGTTTAGATTATGTAACAGATTTACCACTACCAGAATACCCCCTTATAGCTACGCAGACATGTTTTATTTCGTCTCTATGGCACTGTAGACATGTTTATATAAAGCGTGTCAGGAGCGTCTTCGTATGCACCGTGTCAGGCGTTGTACATATGAATTCTTTAAGCGTGTCTACAGTGGGCAAAGACGTTTCATAAACATGCTATAGGCATGTCTACACATATTGATATATTCTTATGACACATATATAAAATATGTCTAATAGTGTAGTTACGCATTTAGTAACATATTATTGTGTATTAAAAAATGTAAAGACAATTTCATAGATGCACTTATAAAACATGTCTAGTTATGTAGAGACATTTCATTATGACACCTTATTGTGTATTAAGTAGTATAGAGACGATTTGATAGGCACATATTTCTTACGCATTTGACTTTGCTGGACAGCATGGCATGTGACGTGTCAGCTTACGTGGCGGGTGACATGGTAGGTGACACGCTTTCTAGTAATATCTAAATGCGTGTTAATAAATGTAGAAACAATGTTTACCGATATAGACGCGTTGTATATGAAATGTAGAGACGATTTCATACATATATTAAATTCAGGTTTATTAGATATTATGAATCTTTTATTTATAATTTAAATTTCATTTTAATTTACAAGGTTAACGATGAAAAATTAAATGATCCATGACATTGCATTTGCAATCAATTCTCTTTACAAAACAAGAAAGTGAGTAATCAAAGATTCATGTCCATTAATTGAAGTACACCTATGAAGTCAATTGTGGTCATAAAAAAAATACACAATGGCAACATCATACTAATACTTCTAAAATTTTCTCTAACAATTAAAATCTATCTTTTGTTGCCCCTTCTTTCTTCTTTTTCCAGTCACGGCTGAACTTCTCAATCTACAGATTCTCTAAAGGAAAAAAGTCCAAATTACTCCCCTCAAGTATAGTCAAAGTTTGGATAACCCCCTAAACTATGTTTTGGTTTAATTTACCCCCTAAACTATGTCATTTGGTTTAATTTACCGCTTAACACAACTTGTCTTTTTTGTTTCTCCATGCACAAGTGGAATTTAAAGTTTAACTTTTGCAAAATTATAGCAGACAATATAAGACATGTTAAAAAAATATATCATAATTTTTTGTCACTGTTTTGATAGGGTGATATATTTAGTAATAAAGATATTCTTAAAATACAATATTATATAGAAAGTAGTGATGAAAAATTCGTAAAATATCTTCTAATATAGATTATGATGTTCACTACCTCCCTGCAAAGTCTCAAATTAAAATTCATCGTGTGCATGGAGAAAAAAAAGATAAATTGTGTTAAGGGGTAAGTTGGACCAAATAACATAGTTTAGGGGGTAAATTAAACCAAAACATAGTTTAGGGGGTTATCCGGACTTTCGTTATACTTGAGGGGAGTAATTTGGACTTTTTCCTTGTCTAAATACCTGAAAAGTTAAATCTGAATCAATAACTAAAATTACCGAAGTGAAAATAATTGTATAAGTATAGTATATGAGAACCTCCCGTTACATAAATTCGATGGTCTGACTATACAAAGGACCATGGAGATCTATCAGGTGATTTCTAGAAATTGCAAAAAAGGCCACAATACAGGTCACAATTGAGATATTTAAATTAAAAGTATGCAGTATATCACACGAGTTTAGGATATTTTAGAAAGACATACATGTTGTAGATGATGAAGTTGGAGAACAGGCATGTTGAAAAATGAAATATACCAAGCTGGTTCATGTTTGATTTGAACTCTTAGCTTTGTTCACCTGCAATGGGGCATCAGGTTAGATTAATAAGACAATTTGAGTACGGAACTGTGCAGTACTCTTTGAACAGAAAAATAGAACTTATATGTGAATGAGCTAAGCAATAATATAGTCAATATCATCTTTTAAGTGGCATGAACATTACCAACTGTTGACAGCCAAAATTGGCTTTGGCCCGGCCAAACCGGTCTGACCGGTTTGCCAAACCGGTCAGACCGGTTTGGTTCTGTAATTCGAGTAGGATTAGGATTCCGAGTTTAATCCCATATTGTAACCTATTCGAAAGGGGTAAGACTTCCCCGGCCTATAAATATAAAGGCTAGAAGGCCGATTGAGGTATTCCAATCGAATCAAACACGTTTATCCTTTACTTTTTATCTCTCAAACCCTAATCTTTTCCAACCCCCATATTCTGTTCTTTGCTCGTCTCTACGGCGTTCAAGGGCGTTCTAGGTGGCCTGCCAACCCTAGAGCAACCCTAGATTGCTCGAGCTCCGACGGGGTCCCTCCCGAGCTTGGGTTTCTAGGTCTTCACGATCTCCCGCCTGGAAGCGGTCTGACCGGTTTGCCCCGGGGAGGTCAGGAGTTGGCCGTTGTGACGGCCGTGCTGCGCGTTCGATCGATCTTCGAGTGTGTTGGCGCGCTTTAGTGTCAACATACTTTTTGGCGACTCCGCTTGGGACAGATTAATCTGGTTTCAAGACCGATTTAATCTACTCCAATAATGTCTGGATCAACGTGCGACCTTGACAAAGACAACATCATCGCCGCGACAATGGAAGAGCTCACGTACGAGGAGCGGAAGCGGTACCTGATCGTCGAGGAGCATTTCAGGACGCAATTCTTGAAGGGCTTCAAAAAAGATCGCGGTGGTCTTGTCAAGAGAGTGGAGGAATTCGTCATGCCGGCTTTCAAGCTGGCAAACGACCAAGTTGAAGAACTTCCAAAGGTAACTGGCGAATCCTCTGATTTGTTGCAGCAAATTACTCACATGATGGATGATAAATTGCTTGCTGTACAAACTGTTACTAGTGAGTTGATTGCTAATATGTCGGGTAATTCTAGTAAAGGTAAAAATAACGTAGAATCTAATGAATTACCTAACCCAACTCCTAGCTCATCAGGCGTGCCAGAACATGTTTTAGATCCTAATTTAGGCATGCCGATGAATTTCTATGCGGGACAATCGCTTCACCCTGGTTCGGTCCACGAACCGGTCAGACCGGTTTTCACAACCGGTCAGACCGGTTTGGCCCCCTCTGGCGGTCAAACCGGTTCCATGGGTGCAGGGGCATCGGGTGCGATGGTTTTATCTAATACGGTTGCTCCTGGTCCTGTTTACACTATTCCACGCACTACAGTTACGGGAAGTATACCCCACGGATCTGGCACGTCTCACTGGCCGATTCCGAGTACTTCTCAAAGTGCGGCATATAATGTTCCTCGTTTTCCACAAAATAGAGGTGATGGGAATTATCAAGCCGAGTTAGCTAAGTTTAAAGAAGATATAGCTAATACACTTAGAACAAGACTCGGGCTTGAATTGGGTACTTCACGCTTATATCAAAAACCGTATCCGCCTGAATTTGATTTAGTTGCTTATCCTAATGGTTGGCGTGTTCCTGATTTTATTAAATTCAGTGGCGAAGATAATAGAACTCCTTGGAAACATATTAGTCAATATGTCTTGCAATTAGGAGAAGCATCATATTATGAACCATTGCGTGTACGGTTATTCTCATTATCTTTAACTGGAACTGCTTTTTCATGGTTTTCTTCGCTTGCTCCTAATTCTATTCAAAATTGGACTCAATTGGAGCGTAAATTTCATGATCATTTCTTTAGCGGAGAAAACGAAGCTAAATTGTCTGATTTAACATCGGTTAGGCAAAGCCGAGAGGAATCGGTTCTTGATTACTTCAAAAGATTTAAAGATGTTAAGAACCGATGGTTTAACATAACTGTTTCTGAAAAAGATTTAGCAGATTTAGCTTTTGCGGGCTTACGATCTCATTTCAAGGAAAAGCTAGAGGGTTCTGATTTTCTTACTATTAATCACTTGCAAATAAAGGCTATGAGTCTAGAGCTTAAGTTTAAAAATTCAAAAGAATCTGCTAAACCTCATCGTTTGAATGTGCATATTGTTGATAATGATTCTGATAGTTCGGATGATGATACAGAAATTTATGCTGCTGAATTTGTTTGGTCATCAAAGAGTAAACCTGATTCTTGTCCCTCATTAAAGCCGATTCAGAAAAACCGGCAAGAAGAAATTAAGTTTACTTTTGATGTAGCCAAATGTGATCGTGTTTTTGATGAA
Source organism: Echinochloa phyllopogon (assembly GCA_033239725.1). Classification (NCBI taxonomy): domain Eukaryota; kingdom Viridiplantae; phylum Streptophyta; class Magnoliopsida; order Poales; family Poaceae; genus Echinochloa; species Echinochloa phyllopogon. Next base: position 9,176,531 of record BTCW01000008.1, on the reverse strand, counting down.
TTGCTTAAGAATGGCTTTATTAACCTTTTTCATGCAATTCCACCAGCCGATCAATTGAAAAATCGTGCATATTGTAAGTGGCATAATTCTTTTTCTCATGCGACCAATGATTGCAATGTTTTTCGATGAAAGGTACAATCGGCCCTTAACGAAGGTCGATTAGTGCTAGCTGAAATGCAAGTTGATAAGGCTCCTTTCCCTATTCATACCTTGGATGTGAATACTAAGGTGTTGATTCGGCCGGAACAAGCCGATGGAGCTAAGGGTAAGAATGTGGTGATTGGAGACCCAAGGCCGGAAAAAGTTGATGACAAAGTTCCGGTCAGAACAGTGATGATTGGGAAGACTCTAGATGGAAAAGAGTCTGAAGATTACAATTAACACATCAAGGCCCGGAGGGCAAGGAAGTTCCTTGGAAGAGAATCGGTCCGCTAGCCAGGCGAAACCGGTCAGACCGGTTTCCCAAACCGGTCAGACCGGTTTGTCTCCAGACCGTCCAAGGACTTTCAAACCCAAGCGCCCGGAAGTGGGTACTTAGAAGTTTAATGAGCCAAAGATTCAAGGAAAGGTTCTGAAGCAGGGACCAACTTTCTCTCAGCTCATAAACAAGTACACAAAGGCCATTCAAGTTGATCGGCCAACAAAAAAGAGACAGAGGTCACCGCAGCGTTGAATCAATTCTACAGCTTATAAGCGTCGTGGTGATGTTACTGGGACTTCGGTACATGACCGATTGGGCTCATACCAATCAGGTCCCTTGGCTGCTCACCAAAGCGGTCAGACCGGTTTTGTAAACCGGTCAGTCCGGTTTTGGTCTGATCAGAGAGTTCAAGTTCCTCCTAAGCAAGAATACCGTGTCAAGGAGTGAAAGAAGGACGTGCAAGCCAAAGCCAGTGGGTTTGTAAGAATTGGTGATATTCCAGTGGCTATGCAAGACTTGGGTAGAAAGCCGATAGTCATTGGAGATTCGGCTCCTGTTCCAGTCAAAAGGCCGGTCATAGCTAATGATCATGAGGCTAGCAGCAGCAAGGGCGTGAAGAAGGTCTTTCAACCAAGGTGGTGTCCTTCTGGTTTGACTCATACGCAGAAGCGAAAGTTACAACGCCTACGAAACAAAGAAAAAAGGGAACATGAAGCTGAGGGTTGAATACTTCAACAACTACAGACCTATGATTCCTCAGACCAAGATCTGGCAAGCTAAGCCCGTTGTGCAATCAGCAGCACAACCGGTCAGACCGGTTTTTGAATCCGGTCAGACCGGTTTGGGTCAGCCCACCGCTGCAAAAGCGGTCAGACCGGTTTCTGGAACCGGTCAGACCGGTTTGACGACAGAAGCGGGAGCTGAGATTACTTCAACCATCGATATTACTCCGCCAATTCCTCCAGTGGTTGAAGATGAAGAATTGGTTGATTTTGAGCCTTCTCCAGAGCGTGACAACATGGAAATTAATGTTGTCTATCTATCTTCTGATTATTATGTGATACCGGAGGAGGAAGTCTCTCATCTTCAACTTGGGCCTCAAGATGCCATTTTTCAGAAGCCTAGTGAATCAGAGAATAATCTCAAGGCTTTATATATAAGAGGGCACATCAACGGGAAGCCAATTTCTCGTATGTTGGTTGATGGTGGAGCTATTGTAAATCTTATGCCATACTCTCTCTACAAGAAGATTGGCGGAAAAGACGAAGAATTGATCAAGACGAACATGACGGTCAGTGGAGTTGGTGGAGGTGATCCCATTGGTGCCAAAGGGGTGGCTTCTATGGAGTTGACCATCGGGAGCAAGACTATTGCTACGGCTTTCTTCGTCTCCGAGGTGCAAGGTAACTTCAGTTTAATCCTTGGTCGAGATTGGATTCATGCAAATAAATGTATTCCATCTACCTTGCATCAATATCTTATTCAGTGGATCGGCGATGAAGTTGAAGTTGTCCATGGTGACGCTTCTTCCTTCGTTGCAACGGCCGATTCCGATTCTCTTAGTGCAAATGAGAAGGTCCAATGTCTGTCGGGCATGGATTTGACCGACTATGAGCTGATCAGTTGCAGCAAGGATGGTTTTGTTCCTGCTACATTAAAGCCGATGGAGAATCGGTTGAATTACTTGCTGTAATTGATGGAGCAAACAAATCAACAGAGACAAACCGGTCAGACCGCTTCTGGAAACCGGTCAGACTGGTTTAGACCCGAACAGTGCCAGTCGAGCCAAACCGGTCAGACCGCTTCTGGAAACCGGTCAGACCGGTTTGCGTCTGGACAGTGGCTTCAAGACCGAATTGATCATCATCGAGCACATTCGGCCGACATGTTCGAAGCCATTGAAGATCTTGGTGATATGAATAAGTTGGGTCAGGGTTTCACGTCAGCCGACCCTTTAGAAAAAATAGATATTGGTGATGGTACTGTTCCTAGGCCAACTTTTGTAAACAAAAATTTATCGGCTGAGTTTAAAGCCGAGTTAATAAATTTGTTGAAAGAGTATGTCGATTGTTTTGCTTAGGAGTACCGTGAGATGCCGGGTTTAAGTCGTGATTTAGTTGAGCATCGTTTGCCAATAAAGGCCGGTTTTAATCCCGCTATTTATGACCGAATAAAAGAAGAAGTTAATCGTTTGCTAGATGCTGGTTTTATTCGGACTTGTCGTTATGCGGAGTGGATTTCTAATATTGTTCCCGTTGAAAAGAAAGATTCGGGAAAATTTAGAGTTTGCATTGATTTTAGAGATCTTAATAAAGCCACTCCAAAAGATTCATATCCTATGCCTATAGCCGATGTCCTAATCAATGAAGCTTCTGGGCATCGTGTTGTTAGTTTTCTTGATGGTAATGCCGGATATAATCAAATCTTCATGGCCGAAGAGGATATGCACAAAACGGCCTTTCAATGTCCGGGATTTATTGGTTTATTTGAGTGGGTGGTTATGACTTTTGGATTAAAGAATGCCGGTGCAACTTATCAAAGAGCTATGAATTTAATCTTTCATGATTTACTTGGTGTTATTGTGGAAGTGTATATTGATGATATTGTAGTTAAATCGGATGGCTTGGATTCTCATTTAGCCGATTTAAAACTTGCTCTTGAGAGGATGCGACGGTATGGTTTGAAGATGAATCCACTCAAATGTGCTTTTGGTGTTTCGGCTGGGAAGTTTCTTGGGTTTGTTATTCGTGAGAACGGCATAGAAGTTGATCCCAAGAGAATTGAAGCTATGAAAAAAGTCGAAGCTCCTACTTGCAAGAAGGATTTGCAAAAGTTTCTAGGCAAGGTAAATTTCTTGAGAAGATTTATAATTAACTTGTCTGGAAAGGTTGATGCTTTTACTCCTTTACTTCGGTTGAAAGATGAAGCCGATTTTACCTCGGGGGCAAAACAGCAAGAAGCTTTTGAGAAGATCAAAGAGTACTTGTCTTCACCACCGGTGCTTAGGGCGCCTAAACGAGGAATTCCATTCAGACTTTATGTGGCAGCTGAAGATAGAACTATTAGGGCTGTTTTGACTCAAGAAATCGGCAACAAGGAGTATGTGATTGCTTATGTAAGCCGACGGCTCATTGATGCAGAAACAAGGTATACTTTCATTGAGAAGTTGTGTTTATCCTTGTACCATGCTTGTACTCAATTGAGGCATTATTTATTATCTAGCACTTGCATCGTGTTGTGTCAAACCGATGTAATCAAACATATGTTGCAAAAGCCGATTTCTAGCGGAAGAGTCGGTAAATGGGCTTATGCTTTAGTTGAGAATGATTTGGCTTGTGAACCTTTAAAATCAATGAAAGGCCAAATTGTAGCTGATTTTATTGTTGAACATCGGATAAATGATACTTGTGAATTTGACGTCGGCTATGTTGCTTGTACACCATGGAGGTTATACTTTGATGGATCGGTTTGCAATGATGGGCAAGGAATTGGTGCTGTTTTGATCTCTCCAAGTGGTGCCGTCTTTGAGTTTTCAAACCGATTGGAAGAAAAGCGAACCAATAATCAAGTTGAATATGAAGCTCTTCTATTTGGCTTGGAATTTTTGCAAGACATGAGAGTAAAACATGTTGAGGCTTTTGGTGATTCGCTCCTGGTGGTACAACAAGTGTCAAAGGTATGCCAATGTTATAATGGTTCATTAAATGCATATCTTGATAAATGTCTTGATATCATTGCTTCTTTTGATGAATTTACTATCAAACATATTCCAAGAGAAGAGAATGACAAGGCAAATACTTTGGCTCAGAAAGCATCTGGTTATATGGTTGCAAAGAAATATTTCTATCTCCAAAAACCGATACAAACAAAAGCCGAGGTTCTGGTTCTGGACGAACCGGTCACACCGGTTTCAGAAACCGGTCAGACCGCTTTGAATGCCAGAACCAGTCTGACCGGTTCTGAAAGCGGTATGACCGCTTCGTCCCCTGACAGAAGCGAAAATCCTTTGGATGATGCTAATCAATCCAAAGTTGAAGATCAAGATTGGAGAGTGCCTATTATTACTTATTTGAGAGATCCTGGTCGTGGTGCAGAAAGAAATATTTGGCAAATATCGTTTAAGTACGTTTTGCTTGACGATGAACTCTATCGTCGAAACGCCGAAGATTTGCTGTTGAAATGTCTTGATTCGGATCAAGCCAAAGTTGCCATGGGTGAGGTCCATGAAGTTATTTGTGGTACACATCAATCGGCTCCAAAGATGAAGTGGTTACTTAGACGAGCCGGTTTTTATTGGCCTACTATGATGGCAGATTGTTTCAAATATTACAAAGGATGTGAGGAATGTCAGAAGTTTGGAAATTTGCAACTTGTTCCTGCTGCGTTGGTGCATCCTATTATTAAGCCATGGCCGTTCCGAGGTTGGGGATTGGATTTTATTGGACAAATTAATCCTCCATCATCAAAAGGACATCGTTTCGTGTTGGTTGCTACGGATTATTTTACTAAGTGGACCGAAGCGATTCCATTGAAGAGTATGACACATCGAGAGGTAATTGAGTTTGTTACGCAAAACATTATTCATAGATTCGGTATTCCTCAAACTTTGACTACGGATCAAGGTACTTCGTTTATGTCTAAAGAGGTACGTGAATTCACCGAATCCTATAGAATTAAGTTGCTCAATTCATCTCCATATTACGCTCAGGCTAATGGACAAGCTGAGTCAAGTAATAAAACTTTGATCAAATTAATCAAGAAAAAGATAGAAGAAAGTCCTAAGAGATGGCATGAAGTTTTATCCGAAGCATTATGGGCTCATCGTATATCTAGACATGGTGCTACTAAAGTTACACCTTTTGAGCTTGTGTATGGTCAAGAGGCCGTTTTACCTGTTGAGGTAAATCTGGACGCTTATAGATTGGCTAAACAAAATGACCTTAATGCTGTTGATTACCACAATTTGATGTTGGACAATATTGATGAGGTAACCGACAAACGATTGAAGGCTTTGAAGGAGATTGAGAAAGATAAGCTTCGGGTTGCTAAAGCTTACAACAAGAAAGTACGAGGAAAATATTTTCAGATTGGTGAGCTTGTTTGGAAGACGATCTTGCCTATTGGGACGAAAAGCAACGAGTTTGGTAAATGGTCACCAAGTTGGGAAGGGCCCTATAGAGTTGTCAAAGTCATTTTTGGGAATTCTTACATGCTAGAGACGCTGAAGAGAGATCATTTGCCTAAAGCTATCAACGGAAGATATTTGAAGAAATATTATCCAAGTGTTTGGCAAGACGCATGAAGACCAATGACCGGTATATTATTGATATCATCCTTAGTATAAATTTTAGCTTCTGAATTGTAAATTACTTGCTTTTTAGTTTTCAAGTTCACTAAAAACGCAGGGGGGCATGTGTTGACAGCCAAAATTGGCTTTGGCCCGGCCAAACCGGTCTGACCGGTTTGCCAAACCGGTCAGACAGGTTTGGTTCTGTAATTCGAGTAGGATTAGGATTCCGAGTTTAATCCCATATTGTAACCTATTCGAAAGGGGTAAGACTTCCCCGGCCTATAAATATAAAGGCTAGAAGGCCGATTGAGGTATTCCAATCGAATCAAACACGTTTATCCTTTACTTTTTATCTCTCAAACCCTAATCTTTTCCAACCCCCATATTATGTTTTTTGCTCGTCTCTACGGCGTCAAGGGCGTTCTAGGTGGCCTGCCGACCCTAGAGCAACCCTAGATTGCTCGAGCTCCGACGGGGTCCCTTCCGAGCTTGGGTTTCTAGGTCTTCACGATCTCCCGCCTAGAAGCGGTCTGACCGGTTCTACAGACCGGTCTGACCGGTTTGCCCCGGGGAGGTCAGGAGTTGGCCGTTGTGACGGCCGTGCTGCGCGTTTGATCGATCTTCGAGTGTGTTGGCGCGCTTTAGTGTCAACACCAACGAATTCAATAGGCAGCAAGGCAAATCTGTGATCGAAACATCAATACAAATATTCAATTCGAAGAAATATGGCCATGTTTTAATTGTACATGTGCCAGCAGGTGCAAATGAATTTGTAGGGTGAGTCTTTTAATTGTAACAAGCTTCTATAACTAATACTAACATTTGATTATTGCTACTCAATGATCTTTGTTTAGGGAAACACGCCAGTACATGACCTACAGGTGTATTCTCCAAGCTTAATTTGTTCATTATCGCGGAACAATTTCCCAAGTTTGATCGTTGGCAAGCTTGCTTTATAATGTGATGTGAAACCATATAAGAGGCAAAGATGTCATACCCATGGACAATGCAAAACAAAAGCATTTATGATGGTAGACAAATCGATTTAGTCAAAAAATGGTAGATTCTTCTCAAAAAAAATTGTAGATTGCTAAAAGAAAATTAATTACAGAGAAGAAAACCAACCTGCATAATTGATTTCAATTCGACTGTCAAACCCAAACAAGTCATGACAAGATTATGGAGAACTAGATGTCTGCGATAGATCAAATTGCATTTATTAAATCTGAAACCAGACTGCAGCAAGCAAAATGATTGATGATCTCCGCTTCCACAGCCGCCGTCTCAGCCAGGAGCGCCCGCAACAACCCCCAGCTGCGGCGCGTTCCCGGGTGTGGTGGAGATGCTGTTCCGCGTGCACAACCCGGCGCGCGCCGTGGCGCGGTTCGAGGACTACCGCACCGCGGTGCGCGCCCGGGCAGGCGGGGCCGCGCGCAGCGCCGTTCACGGCAACGAGATGATGCGCTTCTCCCCGGCGCAACAGACACGAGAGAACTACAAGAATTGATACTGGGAGAGTTAGACTATCGAAGTCAAAGAAGTTATGGCTTAATTTGATGCTATTGGAGTTATGGACATCCACGAAAAAAAATGGAAAATGCATACCGTAGAACAATCTACATAAGTAATGGAAAACACCCTCAAACGTGAAGAAGCATTGATCGAGAAGTTAATATTAGCGTCATGTCATTGCAGGCAGCATGCTCCACGAAGACTCTTGTCTTCATCATCGCAACACTGCTGATGGATCTTCTCGCTGCGGCTGCACCCGGCAGCAGCCGCTCCCCGTGACAGGTTTTTTCTACCGGTAAGAGAAAAAAACCGGAGGTCACCGATAAACACGTTTATCGGATTTCTCGAAAATTAACCGAATTTATCATTTTGCTTTCGGACAAAATTTAGAGATTTTTTTTTAAATTTTATAGAAAGTATGTTAAAATGTTGACAAGCAATCTAAATATGTTTAGGGTTGGGAATGGAACGATAACGTTTAGGGTTAGAAAGAGGCTGGGTGAGCTGTTTTGGGCCGGGCTGGTTTCCTTTAGGTATAAATTTAAAATGACCGAATGTTCCTGAAACACACGAACAAACAATAGTGGTACTGTGTATTATAATAACTTTACCTATCTGAAGTAAGCAGAGTGAGCGCCATCGTTCATCTGAATGCAAGAAAGTCTTACTTGACATGGCAAAAGTCAAAGTAAACTGCAGAAAAAAATTCATCAGTGGCACTAGTACAGAACACCGTACCACATATGCGCTGGCCCGAAAACCATGTTCTCGTGCCGGTGATCTTGTAGTAAAGGTGGTAAAGGGCCCTCACTTTTGTACTAAAAATTTTAAGGATCAGGCCGGATTAGGGCTGGACTAAAATAATACTAATTTTTGAATTAAATTTTGTTAGGGCCAAGTTAGATTGTAAAGAAACAAACGGGCCATGATCCGTTACCACCCCTAAGTATAATGAAGCGAACACAGATAAGAGACGCGACGGTTAAGCGTTCCGGTATTGATGCCATTATGTATAATCGTTTATCTCTACATGTGCCTGATAGACCCGGCGGCATAGATAACTACTATACCCAAATTGGTTTATTAGTGTATCTCTACCAATGGTAAGGACAGGAATACACATCATAGGTCGTTTCATGCGTTGCGACATGATTTTTACTGATGTGGAGGAGAAAGAATGAGGTGGAAGAAAGAGACCGTTGTTTCGTAAAACAACCGCCTCATGAGCTAAATTTAGGGCTATAAGAAAATCCCACCATTATATAAGTTTTATTGCCATACAAGTAATAATATATTTTATTTTATCATAAATTAAGGAATATTCTATCTATACTATAAAGAGAATTAGATTTGAAAATACTTCTCACCAACAAAAATTTCACCCCCCACCTCACATAAGACCCACTTGTCAGGAGAACGGTTGATAAAAGTGACATTTTTTTTAGCAAAACACCGTGGGGCAAGGCCCCGGGCAACAACGAATATTAAATTAAAACGGGATAGGAGTTTAGGAAACTTACAAGGCCCAACCAGAGATTGGGCAGCAGGAGAGAAAACAGGCAGCAAGCAAGCTAAAAGAAACTGAGAAAAAGAGTAGACAACTAAAAGCCTAACACTACCAGAATCATCAATATCTGCACCGGGTGGGAAAGCCCTTTAGCACCGGGTTTCCCACCCGGTGCAACTAAATCGAGGCTAAAGGGGTACCCCTTTAGCACCGGGTTGAATAACCGGTGCTAAAGGGTCCCTTTAGCACCGGGTGCAGCCACGACCCGGTGCTAAAGGGCCTGCCCTGCAGCGCCTTTAGCAGGGCCTTTAGCACCGGGTCGTGGCTGCACCCGGTGCTAAAGGGCTTAGATTTTTTTTTATTTTTTTCCAGACGCCATGAATGTACTTTTGTTTTTGTTCTTGTTCTTCAAGAACAGAAAAGGAAAGAAGATGATGACCGATAAATAAGAGGAGAAAGAAAGAGATGAGTAGATAGCTCAAATTATATTACAATATCCAAGATCTAATAGGGATTGGATTACAACGTTAGAGATCCAACAGAGAAATTTAATTACAAGACTCAAGATTCAACACTCAGCATTTCCATTTCAACCACGAGCACAAGACCCACCAGCACGAGCGCGGCTTCTTGCGCCGCCCAGCAGCCAGCGCGCCAACCAGCCTGCCTTCTTGCGTGCCTGCAGGGAACCAAGAAACGAAGTGAGAAGAGGAAGGGAGAAGAAAAGAAGAGAAGGGGGCGAGGCGAGGAGGAGGGCCGGCGGTTTGGGGGAAGACGAAGTGCTGCGGGAGCGGGGGCCGGCGCGAGGCTATATAGAGCCGGGGCATTTAGCACCGGGTGCAGCCACGACCCGGTGCTAAAGGCCCCCCTTTAGCACCGGGCCTTCCCACCACCCGGTGCTAAAGGCCCTTTAGCACCGGGTCTGGCACACCCGGTGCTAAAAGGCCGTAACTGGCGCCAAATGAAAATTGGGGGCCTTTAGCACCGGATTTTAGATCAACCCGGTGCTAAAGGCCCCAAATTTTCGTTTGGCGCCAGTTTCCAAACCGGCCTTTAGCACCGGTGGCTACTATTTGGGAATCTTATAAATATAGTTTTTAATATATAGTTATTAATACTTGTTTTAATTCAGTTATTAATACCTATTAAAAATATATATTAAATAAGAAAATCTTATAAATTACTAGAAAATCTTATAACTTACTAGAAAATCTTATAACTTACTAGAAAATCTTATAAATTAATAGAAAATCTTATAAATTACTAGAAAATCTTATAAATTAATAGAAAATCTTATAACTTACTAGCAATCTTATAACTTACTAGAAAATCTTATAACTTATTAGAAAATCTTATAAATTACTAGAAAATCTTATAAATTACAAAAATTGATAACTAAATCAAAGATTTTGGAACATTAAATGGTCTCAGATGAAAAAGTCATGAATAGTAAAATTTCATATCTCATCAAGATCTACAATCTTTATTTAAGTCATTTTTGCATTTGAGAAAGTGGTAGTATACATTGTTCATTAATCCTAGATTCACTCACATAGTTTCTAAAACTTTGTTAGAGACTTGTCAAATGTGTACTACATGTTATGACCCATTTTGAAAATGACAAAATGACCTAAATAAAGATTGTAGATCATGATGAAATATGAAACTTTGGTATTCATCACTTTTTCATTTGACATCACCTAGTGTGAAAAAAACCTTGGTTGTAGTTCTCATTTTTAATTCAAAATTTGGATTGTTCAAACACGAGAAGATTTTTCAAAATAATAACATTAATAAGTTTCATAACTTGATAGAGTATGATTTTAGGAATTTTTAGGAAGAAAAATGATCTTTTTTGAAGTTTGTACGAGGGAGAACGACTAGTTACAACTTTTATACAGAGATTAAAAAGAAAAATTGTTCTTGTTCATCCAGTGACGTGGCTCGTGTGCGCCCGGTGACGGCCGAGCAGCATGAACACAGCGCCTAAGTGTTCAGCTGGCTCGGCCGGGGGAGACATTAGCACCGGGCCGTGGCAAGACCCGGTGCTAATGTGCACACTTTAGCACCGGGTGCAGCCAGCAACCGGTGCGAAATGGCCTCGGCACATTAGCACCGGTTGCTGGCTGCACCCGGTGCTAAAGGGGGCGCATTAGCACCGGGTCTTGCCACGACCCGGTGCTAATGTGTCCGCCATGACACCCCGCAGCGCCACCCCCGCTCCTAGCCGTTAGACCCGGTGCTGAAGCCCCATCAGCACCGGGTCCAAAAATGGCCGAGGCGGAGGAGGCGGGCGGATGTGAAGGATTCTGGTAGTGTAATCAGAGAGCAACAGCAGAAAAGCTCCCCCAAAGAAAGGAGAAAACTAGAGAAAGCAGAAAGCTAGAACTACAAGGATTCGAGCCACAATAAAACCCATCGATGGAGATCCTTCTTGATCCTAATGAGGTGGTCTGCAACTTCAGCTTTGAAGGAGGCCTTCCATCTTACAACACTTGGAAGTTTATTGTTGAAGAGAAGATCGTTTCTTTCTTTCCAAAGACACCAAGCACCAATCATGAAGATTTCCATGAAAAAAGGCTGGGAGAATTGGTGCTTGGAAATGTAAAGCTTATGATGAACATTGGAATTTTCATCCCAGAGAATTCCAAGTGAGAACCAGCGTGATGCAGCAGCCTGACAGTCGAAAAAGAGGTGTTCCCTGGTTTCTTCAGCACCATCAAGGCAGAGAGTACAATTATACCCTTCTTCCAGCACCTTGTTTCTCCTTTTTAGAACATTCTTGGTATTTAGTCTATCATTCAGGAGCAGCCAAGAGAAGAATTTTATTCTAGGAATACACTTTGATTTCCAGATCCACAGTATTGAGTTTTCAGGACGGATGTCTTTGAATTGGTACCGGTAGTAATGGCTAGAGAGGAGTAGAATTGCTTCCCCCAAATAAAGGACCAGTTGTCATTACCATCATATGCAGGGAGGTTATTCAAGTCCCTCAGCAAGATGAATTCATTGTAAGCTGCTCGTGTCATCGGGATCGTGAAACAGCTTAGCAGATCTTCATTTTGCTTCAGTTTCCAGAGGGAAATGCAAGGGTCTTTGGTGAACTGGTATAAATTGGGCAGGATCTCTGCGTGTATGGCGCCATGGACAAGATCTTCCCAAAATCCCACTGTATCTCCTTTTGATACATGACAAATAGCAATACCTCTATAAGACACATTTAACCTTAGAATGTCTTTCCACCAGAAAGATCCCTTTTCTCTAGTCAAGTGTGGCACAGAATTTGGGTAGTATCTCTTCCAAATGAGCCGGACCCACTGCACATTCTCTTTTCTGTAGAATTTGTCCAATTGCTTGAGGAGAAGGGCATTGTTGTGAATACCTCTCTATATTGTTGTGTTGATTTCCCCCTCTAAACCCAAAACGTTTGTCACTGGGTGACCCCACGCGTACCCACATACCCAGCGGTCCCACAATTTCACCTGCCATACGATCCACCGGGTGGGGCATTTTCCGGGGAAAAAAATCATAAACCCACGAAAAAGTTCCTCCCGCCGTCGATCGACTCAAATCGACATCTGCGTCGCTCGCTCATTGCCGCCGCCGCCGCTGCCACCGTCGCGCCTCGCTCATTGCCATCGCCGCCGCGTGGGATCTTCACTGCCGCCGCCGCTCGCGGTATTGTCATCGATGCCGCCGCGCGGGATTTTCGCCGCCGCCGCCACGCTGTCATCGCCGCCACCGCCTTCCATGCATTTTGCTAGGGAACGGCACGCCACTTCTCCCATCATGCATGGATGTGACATGGTCGGGTGGAGCACGGCGGCGTGGCCATGAGGCGGCTCGGGTGGCCGGAGCAAGGTTGTATGGGATGAGTTGCCCGGCCGGTGATGGAGGATGCGGGGGCACTAGAGGATCTTGCAGGTATCCCCCCTCTCCTCTAATTTGTCTGTGTGTGTGGTAGGGCAGGCGATGTTTACTGCAATCAATGCGGTACGGTAGTGCACGAGTGGAGATGCTTCTGACGCCAATCAAACGCGCGGCAGCAGCGATGCTTCTGCCCACCGCCATGGCGCCATCGTATAGGTGCACGATCTATACCTATCATCACCTAAGTTGCAGTACGTGCAATTTTCTCTTCGATCTATTTCTTCCAGTGGAAGAAATTGTAGCCGTTCATTGACTAGACGGGATTTGGATAACTCTCTATCTATTCTTATTTCAGTATGGGTTCACACTCGCATCCTTCTATCTATCTCCCTTTTGGCTCTCATGCCCAAATGAGATGCAATTCTGGAGAAAAAGGTATCAGTTTCGGGAAGGGTGGAACGTCATCTTGTGACATTTGAGGATCTAACATCTCTAATCGAAGGTATGCATTTGATTTTTGTGTGAGATTTTGTTGATGCACACAACAATTTGATTCATTTCTCTGTTCCAAGCAAAGGTGGTTCTAAGAGGATGGAAATGGTTGGGGGCATCGTCATTTGATCTAGGCTTCTAGCTTGTCAGTTGGAGGTATGTATCAAACCTTCTCTGAGTTTTAGTGATCAATCTTATTTTGCAGATTTGATTTTGTCCATTGGATCTATATTATTAAGGTGGAAAGGGTGTCGTTTTTTGGGGACTGTGGGATTCCATATGGTTTATCTTTTTTTTCGAAGATGTGTAAATGTGCTACATGAAAATAGAAATGAAAGGCTGAGTGCTTGTTCATTATTTTCTTTTTTGTTGGGGGTTTAATTTTAGTCGCCACATGCCATGTTCCCCAAGCTTGTTCTGCATGGAAAGAACACATGTATTGATGTACTAAACTAAATATTGTTGCCACTGCTATTATAGAAATGTTAGACTATTACCATTGGTCCATTGCCTTTATAAAAACGCTACACACATCTATTAGAATAATTTGAATTTTTTATACTGCAAAAGACAATCAATGATGTTGTTCTGAAATTTTATAGTACAAGGTGGTTGAGAATATATTCTTTTAACCCCATCCCCTTCTGTTGTTAGTTATGTATATGATGTTGTATATTTATCCTTTGATTTATGGTTTTGGTTTCAGCTTGACACGTATCAGTGCATGTTAACTTCTTAGGAAGAAGACATGAAAGGATTTTAGAAGGTATATGCAAGATAATCAATCTCCTTTTAATGCAGACTTGAAAGGATTTGAGAATACATGAAAATATTTCATAAGGAGCTTATATTATTGTGTCATATCAATGGCTTTTCAGTGTAGTTAGTTCATTTTATTGGAATGGATGGTCTTAGCAAGGATATTGCAGGTTACCTAAGGAGTCACTACCGGAAACATAGACATTGGCACCGGTTGGGAAGCCCCTTTAGCACTGGGTTTCCCAATCAGTGCTACAATTTCGAGGCTAAAGGTGGGCACCTTTAGCACCGGGCCAAATAACCGGTGCTAAAGGTGGGGGCACTAGCTAAAAATATTTGCATATTTGCGTGTTGCGGGATTCAAACTCAAGACCTCTTGGCTCTCGCGGACCCACCTAACCATCTCACATACGCAGCACACATGATAGGATAGAAGATTCGCTCCTTTTGAAGTAGCATGTGACACCCCCATTAGCACCGGGTCGCATTTACTAACCGGTGCTAAAGGACCTTTAGCACCGGGTCATAACATCACCCGGTGCTAAAGGGTCACCCTTTAGCACCGGGTCGTAACACCACCCGGTGCTAAAGGGGACTTTTAGCACCGGTTGGTAACACCAACCGGTGCTAAAGGGTCCCCGGGAGCACCCAATTTTACGCCCGGTGCTAAGGTTGCATTAGCACCGGTTCTTGAGTGCGCCGAGTCATATGAGGGGTGCGAATGATGGATTTTCTGGTAGTGAGTATTGAGATGAGGCTATGGTCATGTTGCTGTCTAATAGAATCAAGGGAAGGTGCGCCTAATAGAATCACATGCATCTATATATCCTCTACTGGCCATGTTGTAACAACCCTGAAATTCCTATAGGTTTTGTTGAGTGCAAAAATTCAAATTTAAAAATTTTTGGTGGAATTGTGTGCATGCAAACCAACATATAAGAGTGTCTTCTATTTGCTCCCTAAATTCTTAGGCAATTTAAATTCAAATTTAAAATCAATTTGAAGTGCTAAGGATGAAATAGAGTGATTTGGATTTATTTGGATTTTTGGTTGGTTTGAATTCAAATTCTAGATTTGAATTCAAACTCTAATTGACTAAACTAATTTCCAAATCTTATTCCTGTTCGTGGGCCGAAATCCCGAAACCAAAGTCCATCTTTCACCCCTGAACTCTTTCCCCGAGCCAGCGAACCAAGCAGCCCGGCCGGCCTTTCGGCCCAGCAGCGGCCCATCTTTCTCCCCGCCGCGTCGACTCCGCGTCGCCGCCTCTCTCTCACTGACCGCCAGACCCCACCTGTCAGCTTTACCTCTCTCCTCGCGTCGTCTTCCTCCCCGCGCCGCGCCTCTCTCTCTCTCACGCGATCGCCCGTGACTCCAACCACCCGAGCCGTGGCGGCCCGTCGCGATCGCGACGCGTGGCCCTGGCACGGACGCCAAGCCACCCTAGCCGTCCAAGCCCGAACCCTAGATCAGCCGCCGCCCTATAAATCACCCCCGCCGGCCTTCTCCCTGTTCAAGCCGCCGCAGCCCCGTGGGGGTTTCTAGATCCAGTTCGAGGGGGGAGAGAGTGGGAGAGGATTACGAGGGAGCCAGTGGAGGGGAAGCCGAGGGAAGAAGAGAAGCCGGTCGCCTTCCCCCGCGTCGCCGCCGAGAACCGGAGCGCCGCCGCTCGTGAAGCCGCCGACCCCGAGCCGGACCAGGGACGAGAGGAAGCGCACGAGCACCGCCGGACTGCGTCGAGCCTCCCCCGAGCTGCAGCGTACGTCTACAAGGCCTGTGGTGAGCTGTCGTCGTCGACCCCTTTTTCTTCTCTGTTTCCGGCGGAGCGCCGCCGCGCGTGCTCGCTGTGCCAAGCCAAGCCCTCTTTGAGCCAGCCTTCGAGCTGTGCATCTTCTTGTGCAGGTTCCCGAGCCGCTAAACCCGTTGCAACCCGCCGTTGCCTGATCCTCGCAGCCGAGGCCCGCCGCGGCCGAGCTCTGCTCGCCGTGCGCGCGAACGCCGAGACCACGCGCGGCCGTGGGCGACCACGAGCCCGCGCGTGTGCACCCAGGTGCGTCCCAGCAGCTGCTGGAGCCGCACACGTACTCGCTTAACCCCCCCCCCCTTCCGAGCGCCTTTGAACCGAGAACTCGTGTCGCCGTCGTGCTCGCCGGCGTTCATGGCCGAGCCGCCGCTAAACGCGTCGGGAGGGCCCAACCGAACCAAATCCGAGCCTTGTTCACCTTGATCTGCTCCGCCTAACCCTAGCGAAGCTGTTCCGGCCATCCTAGACCCGAGCCGAGCCATCTCCGGCTAGTTCCGCCGCGGACCGTCGCCGCCGGCGTGCTCCAGAGCGCGTCGCGTCGCGCCGTGGCCATGCCACACGCAAGACCACACCAAGTCGCCACACAGCCATACACAGAAGATCCCGAGTCGGCCACAGATTGATCCCGTGCACCCGGCTCACGTGGACCCATCTCACGGTGCACGGTGGACTTGGTCCACCAAAGCGAATCCAGCAGCCACCCCTTCGTGGGCCGAATGCTCGCGTTTAAGTCTGTTTAACCACCCTAAACTCTTCCGGCCCTGTCGCTTTCGGCCCAATTCCAGCCCAGCCATCGTTTATTCTTTTTCTTTTTCCTTTTAACAGCGCTGACATATGGGACCCACCTGTCATACTCTGTGAGTCACTGACACATGGGGCCCACTGACCAGAGTTGCCCGCTGACCGTTGACCGTTGACCCCCGTTGACCGTTGACCAGTCAACGCTGACGTCAGCAGGGCCCACTGCTGACGTCATCCTAGGCGGACCCCACTGCTGACGTCAGCATAACGTCATGATAACGTCAGCAGGCTAATTATTTGTCTGTTTTCTTTTTCGGAAATTATTTAATACTTTCAGAAAATGATTTAAACTTCGAAAATTAATAATAAATCAACCGTAGCTCAGAAAAATATGAAACCAGTTTCTATATTTTTCTAAAATCATGACCTACGCGTTAGTGTAGAGTTTGGTGTTATTTGGGTCTTCTTTCGTCGATGTCTTAGTGTTTCTTTGCTAGTAGCCGCGTCTTATTTTCTTTCCGCGCCCCTAGGAGCTCCGGAGAGTCAGGAGGAGCCGGACTACTACAACAACTGCTTTGACGAGGACGAAGACCTTTGCCCAGGTTCACGCCCGACCATCTCTGAAATACCTATTAGACATGCAAACTAGTATGCTAGCGCTTTACTTACTCGCATGTTAAACCTGCACTGCCTTTGTTATTATCCTGTTACCTTGCTACCTACTACTCACTTTATATATATGCTATGCTATGCATGTGTTGGGATGGTTGTGATTGATCCTCTTGGCGTGAGTGGTGGGTGGTTTGGGAGGAGTAGTGCAGCTAGGCGGTGTAAGCAAGTAATAACAACTCGATCGTTGATCGAGGTGCTGAGGGGCTGCACTCGGGCAGTCCCTATGGGGTACCTGTTGCGGGTACATGGTTACTGGTTACTTGGGGATTGGTACTCGGTGAGTACCTGAGGAGTTTGGGCGGCAATACCTGTTATGGGTGCCGATTGCGGACCGTTGCGGCGGATCGCTTGTGATGCAGATACTCGCTTTACCGAACAATTAAGGACCGAGTCGTGCCCCCACTTTGGACTTGGGAAATACCGTGCTCACCATCTACCCAGTATGGGGAGGGTTCCAGCAAGCCTATTCTAGTGCGGCGCCGAGACTGTAGGAGAATCAAGTTTGATATGTGTAGGGGGGATTCGTTGCGGCGTAATCTCCCTGATTTACCACGGCCCCCGACTGGCCCCGGTGGGAGGGTTTCACAACCCTGGGGCAGATGTTAGATCGGATGTTTCCCGAGCCCAGGGAGACAGGATTGGCGCCGCTACTGTTTAGGGTCTTTGCTGTGGGCTGCGTCTCAGGTTGGTTGCGGACTAGCCTTGCAGCCCGGATGGATTCCTGGAGTGCCACCTCTGCAGAGTGTAAACTATACGTATAGCCGTGTCCACGGTTACGGACGACCCATTTCTGAGAAGCCCCGGCTAGCATGGGAATCTGCTTTCTTACCTCATCCTTGATTCGGGTTATGAGAGATTGGTCCAGCTGAGGCTGTTGAGACGAGGTGGGGAGGGAGCTCACCGAGTCGACTAGTGAGTGAAAGGTGTTGGTGGATAATGATTTGCGGGAACCTGCCGTGGCAGGACGAGCCCGATGGGAAAACGTGAGGCTGACGGTTGGTTTTGGGGAGTGGATGTGTGTGTGTGAGCAGGAGTTGGTGATGAGATGAAATTGGGTTATTGCTGCTGCTTGCATAAGAAACTCTGGCTCAAACCTTGTTTATTTCTATATCCTTAGCATAGGCCACTTTAAAGATTGCATCATATTATGGTTGGTGATGTGGACCTGTCCCATTTCCTTGGGGACAGACTTTGGGTTCTCAGGTGAAGACCCCGACCCCGAGTTCAACCAGGACGGGTGGTACGATTGAAGGGTGTGCGCTACGCTCAAGGATGCCTGTGGAGGAGTGGTCCCTGTCGTTCTAGCTACCGCTGCGTAGATGTTTCTTATTGTCGATTTAGCCCAGAGGGCTTGTACCTGGCGCTTTGTCTCTATATATGTCATGTAATGAATCTTTTATCGTTGTATGGATGTGATATTCGACTGAGATGAGTTCTGTACGAGATAGCTGCTATTCCTGGGACTATCTCAAGGGTACAGGGAGTCGGGTTCTCGTCGGTGAGAATCCGGTTCGTCACAGTTGGTATCAGAGCCATACTTGACCGTAGCGCGTAACCCTTAGAATGGAAACTTAGGACAGAAGCTCTAACTAAGTCCTCTATTTTATATGAAACCCCTTGGACTATTTGAAAACTATATATAAGTACATCTCAACTATTTACAAAACTTTTACCCTTACCTTACCTTACTAACTTGCTAACTTACTAACAACCCACTAACTGTCTGGCAGATGGAAGGAAGATCAGCAGATGAACGACGGGAGATCAGGACTACAGGAGCAGACTGTGGAGGTTTGGCAGTACTACTCAGGGAGGTGCTGCGTACAGTGGGGATAGATGTGGACAACGTCTTCTACGAGGGCTGGACCTATGGACCTGGTGAGGGAGTACACACACGGTTGCAGATGGTTGTACCCAATATCCCTGGACGACCAAGGTCACTGATGCTACGAGCAGCTACCAGCGAGAGCACTTTCAGTCGGGCAGTGCAGACTATAGCTATGAGGATACTCCGACTTGCCACACTTGTGTACCAGAGTCAGCTCAGCCACACTCGTTTCCGGTACCTACCGCGAGCTCTTGAAGATCCGACAGACAGAGACGCAGTCAGCTTGCAGGCTCACGCAGCAGACCGAGAGCGGAACGTGACTCTGCGGACCTCAGTTCAGTGCATGATTGAGCAGGAGTACTTGAACATTGGCTTAGAAGAGAAAGTTGCTAAGCTGAAAGAGAAGGTATGGAAGCAAGACCTCCAGCTGATGGAGAAGGACAACAGGGTCGCCTTACTTGAGGAGCAACTCAGAGCTAAAACAAGGGAAGTCAGGAACTTGGAGTACGAAGCTCGCAACAACAGGCAGTTGGCAGGACTGATCCGAGCAACTCACCATGCTCGAGATGTCCGCCTGGAAGATCAGCTCACAGAAAGAGACAAGGAACTAGCAGCCAAGGAAGAAGAGATAGAGGGTCTGAAGGAAGAAGTATACTGGTTGGACAGTCTCAACTCAGAACTCCAGGAAGAAGTGGATAGCTACAAAGAGAAGAGTGGACGAAACTACCAGCTGATGAAGTACCTGGGTCTTCAACAGATTATGGCAAAGGATGAAGCTCGAAGGACCCTTAGTAGTTGGGTAAGATCAGACAGGAAGAGGGTAGCAGAAATGATCGCAGTGAACCAAGGACTACCAGAAGAACGCAGAGTTGAACCTAGAACAGAGAACTACAGAGTCTCACCAAGCCGAGTTGATCCAATACCACCACCTGAGGCTCGAACCCTTACTCCCGAGATGACAAGACTGAGACAGGAACTGGCACACTTGGAGAAGCAATTGACAGAACCTGAGATGGACATAGTGAGATTGGCAGCGCGCCTCACGGACACCCACCAAGACAACAGGCAGTGATCAAGCAGCAAACAGAGACTGAGGCTGTGAGGTTGGCAGCGCGCCTCACAAGCACTTGCAGCAGTATGAGACAGATGCAGTAGACAGTATCAACAGATGTCAGCAGTTGATGAGAGTTGTATCTATCATCATGAGTAGATGTTTAGACTTAGTAGATCATGACCACCTTTTGGCTCAGCCACGATGTAGCATACGCTTAGATGTACTAATCCTCAAGGTTCCAGGAGCTGGCCTCGGGATAGTACACATGTCTAGGGTGTAATGCTGTAATGATTGATCGATCTTTTTGGCTGTTCTTGCAGTTTATTGATGTTCATCTTGAGTGTACTTTAGTGTTGAGTCTATTTCTTGTGTGCAGCTCCTACTCTAGTTACGCTAACCTAACCATTACCGACCGCCACTAAATCTGCTTTATGAAATATACAGCAAGATGTCGATCCGAAGATCCAACCGGCTGCTTGCACGTTTTGAGGAAGCTGAGCAAGAAGAGGCAGCAATGGCAGCTAGAGGCAGAGGACGTGTCAGAGGTCGTGGTCGAGGAAGAGCAGCAGTTGCAGTTGGAGGCAGGGATCGTGGACGCGCAGCAGGCGTGCTCCAGCCCGAGAACAACGCACCAGGAGAAGAACAGGAAGTGGAAATGCAAGAACCAGCAGTGGAACCTCAGCAGAACCAGCAGAACAACCAGCAACCACCGCCACCGCCTAACTTGGCAGAAGTGATGACTACTCAGACACAGCTGATGCAACAGATGGCACAGGCCAACACACAGATGATGCAAGCTATGCAACAGATGCAGGGAAATCAGAACCAGAACCGTCAGGGACACCGTGAGGAAGACCTACAAAGGAAGATCGAAAGGTTCATCAGGCTGAAAGCACCCACCTTCGACTACTCGGACGAACCACTCGACGCACACGACTGGTTGCGTACCATCGAGACGAAGCTGGACCTGACAGACTACACTGAAGAAGAATGTGTGGCCCTTGCGGCGCACCAGCTTGAAGGAGCAGCGAAAGCGTGGTGGGAGAGCTATTGTGACTCTCACGCAAACCCAGCTCAGATCACCTGGCTAGAGTTTTGTGAAGCTTTCAAGGAGTACCACATACCAGAACAGGTCATGGTGCATAAAGCAATGGAATTCAGGACAATGACCCAAGGAAGTTTGTCTGTAGCGGAGTACGCTCGACACTTTGCTAAGATGTCAAGGTACGCTCCTGAAGATGTCAACACTGAGAAGAAGAAGCAGTTTTGGTTCCAGCGTGGTTTACACAGAGGTCTGAGGACAGCACTCGCAGCGAGTTCACACAGGTCACTCAGAGAGCTGATTGACAGGGCTATCGCAGTTAAGAAGGAAAGAGTGGGACTTGAAGATACCTGGCGAGAAAAGAAAAGAAAGGCTGAACAGTTGCACAACCACAGACTAAGTCAGAGGCCGAGGAGTGGCCAAAGCAACATGCTCAGGAGAAGCTTTCAGCAGAGCAACAGCCAAGGAAGCTCAGGGTTCAACAGAAATAGTTACCAGGGTAACCAAGGCAGTAACAACAACAGTTTTGGTAGCAGAGGGAACAACTACAACAGCTTTGGTAACAGAAACAACAACTACTCAAGTCAGGGAAACCCTAACTGGAAGCCGAACAACACACCCAGAATTGGTGGAGGGACCACAGTGGTCTGTTTTGCTTGTGGGAAGCCCGGTCACAAGTCCTTTGACTGTCCGGAGAAGAAGAACAAACAAACCCCAGCCAAGGCACCGGCACCTGGAGGACAAGACAGACAGCCAACTTCAGTGCAGAGGGGACGCCTCAACCACTTGACAGAGGAAGAAGCCGAGGACGCTCCCGACGTTGTGCTCGGTGAGTTTTTAGTAAATGGCATTCCAGCTTTGATATTGTTTGACTCTGGAGCAACTGGATCTTATATCTCGACAAAGTTTGTAAGAGAGCAGTCACCCCCGACAATACCTAAAGCTAGACCTATAGTCACTACTTCTCCCTTAGGAGAGCTTAGGTGCGCTTTAGAGTGCCCCGCAGTTAGACTGATGATAGGAGGCCACGAGTTCGAAGGGGACTTGACAGTCCTGGAATCGGATGGAATTGACGTGATACTAGGAATGGATTGGCTTACAGAGCACAAAGGAATAATCAGTTGCTCACCCAGAACAGTTGAGTTGACACACCCTAGCGGAGTCAAAGTGACAGCAGAGCCACAAAGAAGAACAGGGAAGAGATCCAGAACATGTATTCTGAGACAGTTGGTATACTCCATTGAGAAACAGACGATCGAAGAAGTACCTGTAGTATGTGAATACCCGGACGTGTTTCCCGAAGAACTACCAGGATTACCACCTGACCGAGACGTAGAGTTCATAATCGAACTGCAACCAGGCACAGGGCCTATTGCCAAGAGGCCGTACAGAATGTCAGTGGAGGAACTGGAGGAACTCAAGAAGCAGCTGAAAGAGATGCTTGAGAGTGGTGTGATTCAACCAAGTGCATCCTCATGGGGATCGCCAGTGTTGTTTGTGAAGAAGAAAGATGGGTCAATGCGCATGTGCGTAGACTATCGATCCTTGAACGCAGTGACGATCAAGAACAAGTACCCATTACCTCGAATCGATGACTTGCTAGATCAGTTAAAGAAAGCCAAGTACTTCAGTAAGATTGATCTGAGATCGGGATACCACCAAATGAAGATTAGGGAAGGTGACATTCCCAAGACAGCTTTTGTGACTCGGTACGGACAGTACGAGTTCACCGTTGTGTCCTTTGGATTGACCAACGCACCTGCATACTTCATGAACATGATGAACAAGGTATTCATGGAGGAACTAGACAAGTTCGTAGTGGTGTTCATTGACGACATACTAGTCTACTCTGAAACAGCCGAAGAACATGAGAAGCATCTGAGGATTGTACTAGAGAGGCTGAGGCAGCATCAACTCTACGGAAAGTTCAGCAAATGTGAATTTTGGTTGGAGAAAGTAGCCTTTTTGGGTCACGTGTTGACAGCTGAGGGCGTAGCAGTCGACCCAGAAAAGATTGAGGCAGTAGCAGAATGGAAGCAACCGAAGAGTGTCACGGAGATCCGGAGCTTTCTGGGATTGGCAGGATACTATAGAAGATTCATTGAGAACTTCTCCAAGATTGCCAAGCCAATGACCGAACTACTCAAGAACAATGTCCCATTCGAGTGGACGGACAAATGTGAAAGAAGTTTCCAAGAACTCAAGCACAAACTCACTACAACTCCAGTGTTGACCCTGCCAGATATTCGCAAAGATTTCGTAGTCTACTGCGATGCTTCAAGACAAGGTTTGGGATGTGTTCTGATGCAAGAGGGCAAGGTTGTTGCCTATGCATCGAGGCAGCTGAGGAAACATGAGGAAAACTACCCCACACATGATTTAGAACTGGCAGCAGTGGTACATGCATTGAAGATCTGGAGGCACTATCTGATTGGCAACAAGTGCGATATCTACACAGATCACAAAAGTTTGAAGTATTTCTTCACCCAATCTGAACTGAACATGAGGCAAAGAAGATGGTTAGAACTGATCAAAGATTTCGATTTGGAGATACACTACCATCCTGGCAAAGCTAATGTCGTGGCAGATGCCTTAAGTCGAAAGAGTTATTGCAACAACTTGATGATAGCAGAAAGTCAGCCAGAACTAGCAAAAGAGTTGTACCTGCTGAAACTCGAGCTAGTAGAGAAAGGAAAACCCCGGGAAATGAGAGTGAAGTACAACCTAGAAGACCGAATCAAAGAAGCTCAGGGGAAGTGTCCAGAAATCCAAGAAGTAAAAGAGGATATTCAACGAGGAGTAGCACCTGACTACCGGATAGATGAAGCAGGGATAGTATGGCTGAAAGACCGTATTTGTGTACCCCAGGACAAGGAAATCAGGAGAACAATTCTCTCAGAAGCTCACGAGTCCAAGTACTCGATACACCCAGGATGCACTAAGATGTATCAGGATCTGAAGGATAAGTTCTGGTGGAAGAAGATGAGAGAGGACATAGCGGAGTATGTGGCCAAGTGCGACTCCTGTCGAAGAATCAAAGCAGAACATCAAAGACCAGCAGGATTACTGAAACCACTGGAAATTCCAATGTGGAAGTGGGAAGATATCAGCATGGACTTCGTAGTTGGCCTACCCCGCACTCAGAAAGGAAATGATGCCATTTGGGTCATAGTTGATCGATTGACGAAAGTAGCTCACTTTATACCAGTCAAAAGCACACACTCAGTAAGCAGACTAGCAGAGTTATATATAGACAACATTCTTAAGCTGCATGGGGCACCAAAAAGTATTGTGTCAGACAGAGGACCCCAATTCACAGCTCAATTCTGGCAAAGCCTACATCAAGCCATCGGGACAACCTTGGAGTATAGCACAGCTTACCACCCCCAGACAGATGGGCAGACCGAAAGAGTGAACCAGGTTCTTGAAGATTTGTTAAGGGCATGTGTTCTAGCTTACAGCACAGACTGGGGGAAGAGTCTATCCTATGCAGAATTCTCCTATAACAATAGTTACCAGGCCAGCCTACATATGTCAACCTTTGAGGCACTTTATGGCAGAAAATGCAGAACACCTCTAATGTGATCAGAGGTGGGAGAACGAACATTCTTTGGGCCTGACATGATTGTAGAGGCAGAAGAAAATGTGGCCAAGATCCGAGAGCACCTGAAGGCAGCTCAGAGCCGACAAAAGAGCTATGCAGATAAAAGGAGACGAGATCTGGAATTCGAAGTAGGAGACTTCGTCTATCTAAAAGTGTCACCCCTCAGAGGGCATAAGAGATTCCAAGTGAAAGGAAAGCTAGCACCCCGTTTTGTTGGACCATACCAGATACTGGGGAGAGTAGGAAAGCTAGCCTACAAGCTAGACCTACCAGAGGAACTAGCGGGAGTACACCCAGTGTTCCATGTATCTCAGCTGAGAAAGTGTCTGAGAGTACCAGAACATGAGATCAAGACAGAGGCATTAGATCTACAAGACACCTTGGAGTACCTGGAGTACCCAGAGAGGATACTAGACAGAGCAGTCAAAGAGACCAGAAGCACAGCTATCCCATTTTGCAAAGTACAGTGGAGCAATCACTCAGAAAGGGAAGCCACTTGGGAGAAGGAGTCAGTACTGAAAGAGAAATACCCCCACTTGTTTAAACCATAGGTAGTCACAAATCTCGAGAACGAGATTCTTGTGAGGGGGGGAGACTGTAACAACCCTGAAATTCCTATAGTTTTTGTTGAGTGCAAAAATTCAAATTTAAAAATTTTTGGTGGAATTGTGTGCATGCAAACCAACATATAAGAGTGTCTTCTATTTGCTCCCTAAATTCTTAGGCAATTTAAATTCAAATTTAAAATCAATTTGAAGTGCTAAGGATGAAATAGAGTGATTTGGATTTATTTGGATTTTTGGTTGGTTTGAATTCAAATTCTAGATTTGAATTCAAACTCTAATTGACTAAACTAATTTCCAAATCTTATTCCTGTTCGTGGGCCGAAATCCCGAAACCAAAGTCCATCTTTCACCCCTGAACTCTTTCCCCGAGCCAGCGAACCAAGCAGCCCGGCCGGCCTTTCGGCCCAGCAGCGGCCCATCTTTCTCCCCGCCACGTCGACTCCGCGTCGCCGCCTCTCTCTCACTGACCGCCGGACCCCACCTGTCAGCTTTACCTCTCTCCTCGTGTCGTCTTCCTCCCCGCGCCGCGCCTCTCTCTCTCTCGCGCGATCGCCCGTGACTCCAACCACCCGAGCCGTGGCGGCCCGTCGCGATCGCGACGCGTGGCCCTGGCACGGACGCCAAGCCACCCTAGCCGTCCAAGCCCGAACCCTAGATCAGCCGCCGCCCTATAAATCACCCCCGCCGGCCTTCTCCCTGTTCAAGCCGCCGCAGCCCCGTGGGGGTTTCTAGATCCAGTTCGAGGGGGGAGAGAGTGGGAGAGGGTTACGAGGGAGCCAGTGGAGGGGAAGCCGAGGGAAGAAGAGAAGCCGGTCGCCTTCCCCCGCGTCGCCGCCGAGAACCGGAGCGCCGCCGCTCGTGAAGCCGCCGACCCCGAGCCGGACCAGGGACGAGAGGAAGCGCACGAGCACCACCGGACTGCGTCGAGCCTCCCCCGAGCTGCAGCGTACGTCTACAAGGCCTGTGGTGAGCTGTCGTCGTCGACCCCTTTTTCTTCTCTGTTTCCGGCGGAGCGCCGCCGCGCGTGCTCGCTGTGCCAAGCCAAGCCCTCTGTGAGCCAGCCTTCGAGCTGTGCATCTTCTTGTGCAGGTTCCCGAGCCGCTAAACCCGTTGCAACCCGCCGTTGCCTGATCCTTGCAGCCGAGGCCCGCCGCGGCCGAGCTCTGCTCGCCGTGCGCGCGAACGCCGAGGCCACGCGCGGCCGTGGGCGACCACGAGCCCGCGCGTGTGCACCCAGGTGCGTCCCAGCAGCTGCTGGAGCCGCACACGCACTCGCTTAACCCCCCCTTCCGAGCGCCTTTGAACCGAGAACTCGTGTCGCCGTCGTGCTCGCCGGCGTTCATGGCCGAGCCGCCGCTAAACGCGTCGGGAGGGCCCAACCGAACCAAATCCGAGCCTTGTTCACCTTGATCCGCTCCGCCTAACCCTAGCGAAGCTGTTCTGGCCATCCTAGACCCGAGCCGAGCCATCTCCGGCCAGTTCCGCCGCGGACCGTCGCCGCCGGCGTGCTCCAGAGCGCGTCGCGCGCGCGTCGCGTCGCGCCGTGGCCATGCCACACGCAAGACCACACCAAGTCGCCACACAGCCATACACAGAAGATCCCGAGTCGGCCACATATTGATCCCGTGCACCCGGCTCACGTGGACCCATCTCACGGTGCACGGTGGACTTGGTCCACTAGAGCGAATCCAGCAGCCACCCCTTCGTGGGCCGAATGCTCGCGTTTAAATCTGTTTAACCACCCTAAACTCTTCCGGCCCTGTCGCTTTCGGCCCAATTCCAGCCCAGCCATCGTTTATTCTTTTTCTTTTTCCTTTTAACAGCGCTGACATATGGGACCCACCTGTCATACTCTGTGAGTCACTGACACATGGGGCCCACTGACCAGAGTTGCCCGCTGACCGTTGACCGTTGACCCCCGTTGACCGTTGACCAGTCAACGCTGACGTCAGCAGGGCCCACTGCTGACGTCATCCTAGGCGGACCCCACTGCTGACGTCAGCATGACGTCATGCTGACGTCAGCAGGCTAATTATTTGTCTGTTTTCTTTTTCGGAAATTATTTAATATTTTCAGAAAATGATTTAAACTTCGAAAATTAATAATAAATCAACCGTAGCTCAGAAAAATATGAAACCAGTTTCTATATTTTTCTAAAATCATGACCTACGCGTTAGTGTAGAGTTTGGTGTTATTTGGGTCTTCTTTCGTCGCTGTCTTAGTGTTTCTTTGCTAGTAGCCGCGTCTTATTTTCTTTCCGCGCCCCTAGGAGCTCCGGAGAGTCAGGAGGAGCCGGACTACTACAACAACTGCTTTGACGAGGACGAAGACCTTTGCCCAGGTTCACGCCCGACCATCTCTGAAATACCTATTAGACATGCAAACTAGTATACTAGCGCTTTACTTTACTCGCATGTTAAACCTGCACTGCCTTTGTTATTATCCTGTTACCTTGCTACCTACTACTCACTTTATATATATGCTATGCTATGCATGTGTTGGGATGGTTGTGATTGATCCTCTTGGCGTGAGTGGTGGGTGGTTTGGGAGGAGTAGTGCAGTTAGGCGGTGTAAGCGAGTAATAACAACTCGATCGTTGATCGAGGTGCTGAGGGGCTGCACTCGGGCAGTCCCTATGGGGTACCTGTTGCGGGTACATGGTTACTGGTTACTTGGGGATTGGTACTCGGTGAGTACCTGAGGAGTTTGGGCGGCAATACCTGTTATGGGTGCCGATTGCGGACCGTTGCGGCGGATCGCTTGTGATGCAGATACTCGCTTTACCGAACAATTAAGGACCGAGTCGTGCCCCCACTTTGGACTTGGGAAATACCGTGCTCACCATCTACCCACTATGGGGAGGGTTCCAGCAAGCCTATTCTAGTGCGGCGCCGAGACTGTAGGAGAATCGAGTTTGATATGTGTAGGGGGGATTCGTTGCGGCGTAATCTCCCTAATTTACCACGGCCCCCGACTGGCCCTGGTGGGAAGGTTTCACAACCCTGGGGCAGATGTTAGATCGGATGTTTCCCGAGCCCAGGGAGACAGGATTGGCGCCGCTACTGTTTAGGGTCTTTGCTGTGGGCTGCGTCTCAGGTTGGTTGCGGACTAGCCTTGCAGCCCGGATGGATTCCTGGAGTGCCACCTCTGCAGAGTGTAAACTATACATATAGCCGTGTCCACGGTTACGGACGACCCATTTCTGAGAAGCCCCGGCTAGCATGGGAATCTGCTTTCTTACCTCATCCTTGATTCGGGTTATGAGAGATTGGTCCAGCTGAGGCTGTTGAGACGAGGTGGGGAGGGAGCTCACCGAGTCGACTAGTGAGTGAAAGGTGTTGGTGGATAATGATTTGCGGGAACTTGCCGTGGCAGGACGAGCCCGATGGGAAAACGTGAGGCTGACGGTTGGTTTTGGGGAGTGGATGTGTGTGTGTGAGCAGGAGTTGGTGATGAGATGAAATTGGGTTATTGCTGCTGCTTGCATAAGAAACTCTGGCTCAAACCTTGTTTATTTCTATATCCTTAGCATAGGCCACTTTAAAGCTTGCATCATATTATGGTTGGTGATGTGGACCTGTCCCATTTCCTTGGGGACAGACTTTGGGTTCTCAGGTGAAGACCCCGACCCCGAGTTCAACCAGGACGGGTGGTACGATTGAAGGGTGTGCGCTACGCTCAAGGATGCCTGTGGAGGAGTGGTCCCTGTCGTTCTAGCTACCGCTGCGTAGATGTTTCTTATTGTCGATTTAGCCCAGAGGGCTTGTACCTGGCGCTTTGTCTCTATATATGTCATGTAATGAATCTTTTATCGTTGTATGGATGTGATATTCGACTGAGATGAGTTCTGTACGAGATAGCTGCTATTCCTGGGACTATCTCAAGGGTACAGGGAGTCGGGTTCTCGTCGGTGAGAATCCGGTTCGTCACACATGCTTTCAGATTGTGTTTAAATTTTGTATGATCATATATGACTGATTCCTCTTAGTTTTGTTTCTAATATTGTATGGAATCCCATGGCTGGTGAGACCCACAATATATACAGGTTAGTCCTCCCTCTCCACTCCCCTAAATGTGTTTAGATTTGCATACAAATCATGCTGTTTGCAGCATTCCTGCCTGATGTTGCCAAGCAATGCACATCACAATCCTAGAAAGTATTTGGTAGCCCCCTGAATGCCCTAAGAAGCATACAGTGGGTGAGATCATTCATTTTTTAACAAGGCACATGCGTTATTTTGGGCCAAGAATGGGCTCTTTTAATTTTGAATACGATAATTGGATCTGTATTGCAAATTGGTCTTCCTGTTAGCATGTCGCTGTTCTGAACTCTAGCAGAATATGGCTACACTGAGTTTCTTTTCAGTTTTAGAAGGTTTTTATGTTTGGATGGAGTGTATAGCTAAATTTGTATGCTTCTTATATTTTGTAGTTTAAAATATTAATGGCTTAGTGAATGTTCTGTCTCATATGCAGGAAATCCTATGGTGACTTGCAAGTGAATTAAGACTACTAGAGTTCAGACACAATGGCTTCACGGAATCATACATTTTTTTTCTGTCTGCATGATTATGGCCTGGGTATGCTCACACCATAATGGCACAGACAAAGCTGGGTTGACGAATGGTGCGCCTGAGAGTTGCTTCTGCATCTTCACCGCGCCAATGTTTCTACGGATATACTAGAGCATCTGAGGTCATATCCACCCTCATTCACGTGCGTGAGTACTCCTTAGATCAGTTCCTATTTTTGGTTGCATACAGAATTTTCTCTCTTTTTTCTGCTCTCGTGCATCTTGTTTTCTCTACTGCAAGTCTGTGTCTTTGGTTATATATTATGTTAAAGCAAACTATTGAGCATGTCTAACAATGGTAAGATTGTTCAGACACTCACCATGATGCTAACAGCCAGTCACCGAGGCCGCCCGCCGACCGCGCTCAGGCAGCTAGGGGCCATCACACCGACCGTGCCGCACGCTCTCCGGTGAGCTACCTCGCTTGGGCCATGGCCGCCGGAGCCGCTGCCTGGAAGCTGAGAGCGTGAGGGAGAGAGATGAGAGGGGAAAAGAAAGAGAAGTGTGCGTGCGTCAGGGAGAGAGAAGGAA
The DNA here is from genome assembly GCA_033239725.1 of Echinochloa phyllopogon. Taxonomy (NCBI): domain Eukaryota; kingdom Viridiplantae; phylum Streptophyta; class Magnoliopsida; order Poales; family Poaceae; genus Echinochloa; species Echinochloa phyllopogon. Next base: position 9,146,265 of record BTCW01000008.1, on the reverse strand, counting down.
AAAAAGGAGAGTATTTTATTTGGATGGGGGAGGGATTGATCCATGTGTCCATCTTTGAACCAATGAGAGGCCAGCATTTTAAATAGTGTGGATTGGTGATGTAGCAAGGTGTGTTTTCTCTTTGCTCTTGTATTGAAATTTAGGATAGCTAAATAATTTCAAATGAAAAAGTTGTAAACTACAAATTTTTATATCTCTTCGATACCTACAACTTTGATATAGAACATTTTTACATCCGAGGTCATTTGAAAATTTTAAAAATTTAAATTTCAAATTAGATACATTATATGAATATTTTAAAGTATTAAACAATCTCAAATTAAAAAGTTGTCAACTAGTAAGTTTTACATTTCATGGATATGTACAAGTTTGATATATAATGTATTAACATTCGAGATCATTTGAAAATTTGAAATGTGAAATTTCAAATTAGACAACTTATACTAACATTTTAAGTTATTAAATAATCTCAAATACAAAAGTTGTCAACTACAAAGTTTTATATTTCATCGAGGTGTGTACAACTTTCATGTAAAGTGTTTTTTCATATGAGATCATATAAAAAAGTTTGTATTCAAAAAATACATTCACTAACTCTCTCATATACAATCACACATACACTTCTTATGAGATGTTTCGATTTTGTAAACAACATTATGATAAAATGCGCAAAATCTTCTCAACTTGTTGTCACAGACTCTATATGTGATACCATCACTTCATGACAAATTTCATGATTTTTAGACATAAGTTAAGGCTGGAAGAGAAAAAATATAACAATACACTGATCTTTGCCGAGTGTATTAAATAAAACACTCGGCAAATAGCTCTTTGCCGAGTTTATTTTTATTGACACTCGGAAAAGACTTTATTTAATTTTTTTAGAATTTCAAAATCATTATAACACACGTTAGTAGTAATATTTATTAAGTAAAATGTTCCAAACTCTCCTATTTGCCAAGTGTATTAAATAATACACTCGGCAAAGAGCTCTTTGCCGAGTGCCTAGGAAAACACTCGGCAAACTCTCCTCTTTGCCGAGTGTGTTCTTTTTGGCACTCGGCAAACAAATCTTTGCCGAGTGTAAATTTTTTTGGCACTCGGCAAAGAGGCCTTTGCCGAGTGTTTGGATCTTTGCCGAGTGTTTGGACCTTTGCCGAGTGTTTTTGGTTTGGCACTCGGCAAAGACCTTGTTTGCCGAGTGTCCGAAAAAATACACTCGGCAAATGTCGGGTTTCCTGTAGTGTATAAATACTATTTGTATTCAATTTCTGCAACAACCTAACTACGGTTCCTTAATTTCCCTTTTGAATTTAGGTCTTTTCTAGCTTGCATTATCTGATATATATTTTTTCTTGCCTTTAGAATTTATTTTCAGATCAAGCTAAGGTTAAGGAATTTCTTTTCTATCTTGACTATCCAATGAAATGGGGCAGGGTTCTTCTGGGCCGTTCTGTGCCAGGTGTGTTGCCGGACGGAGTAAATTACTTAGCCACTCGACGATTCTCTTGAGAAAACTTTGGCTTTATGGTATTGTTGATGATTTTGTTACAAAGCAACTTCTTACAGTGAAGTATGGAATCTTTGGAGCACAAGGGAGACAGAGCTTTGACTTTAACTCAAGTTTACTAATCTGCTTCACAAGTCTTCCATTCTAGATAACTTTTTATCTTAAACATACCACAGTATATTGTTCCTTTGGTTTATGTAACAGGAGAGCTGGTACATGCTCTATGTTTCTTGGCTTCAGTGGTGAGTGGTGTCACAAAACTTCATAGTCTTGGGAGAAATTCTTGAGATACATAAGAAGTTTATTGAACACTCTGGTCGGGTTAACCAAATCTTTGAGCTTGAGGAGTTTATATGGGCCATTCAAAAGAGTAACTTCATTTGGTTAGGACTTTATAGACAATCACAGTCATGTCAAATTCAATAATTGAAAGTTTCTATATTTTTCAGTTTTATTTGTGGACATTTCTTCAGCGGGACTATATCATTGGTTGTCGGCTCCAAGGCCAGACAGGTCAGGTTGCAAGCGGGGCGGGTTTTGCCGCAAACCCGTTGGGCAAGCCTGCCCCGCGTACCCGCAACTGCCCGCAAAAGAGCCCGCATTTGCGACGCGGACCGACGCGCGCAGAAGCCGCCGGCGCCGCAGCCCGCAAAAAAAAGGAAAGAAGAAGGGGATCGGGATCTCACGGCGGGGATCGGGAAGAAAGGGGAGGACGGCGCGCCCCCGGGCTCCGGCGACGGCAACGCCAGCGACGGACGCGCTGCCCCGTCTCCCTACGTGCGCATGGAGGACTTCCCCGCAGCAGCCTGGTACGCACAGCCAAGCTCCTTCACCTCGGCGTCACCTCTATGTGCACGGCCGCCTCCCCGTGCTGTGCGCCCTCCGGGGCGACGCCTATGGCCTCACTGTCTTGTGCAGCGCCGACGGCTCAACTACCCTCCGGGGCGGCGCCTATGGCCTCTCCATCGTTCGCCGGCGGCTCAACTACTCTCCCTGCCATCAACTTGCCTCCTCTCCCCTCTCTGATATGCCGGCAAGAACAGCAAGCAATCAGTGGCGGGGGCATTGGCAATGATGTGCGCCAAGTGTAAGATCTTTGTTATTCCGTCGTAGTCTTGATGATTCACCCTGTTGAATCTGTGATTTCTATTATTTTCCTATTCTCTCATAAGATGGATTGAATTTGGGATGCAGAGGAGAGGAAGCTCGGGAAGGTGACCTTGCTGGACAAGTGGAGCGAGTGCGTCAGCGACATAAGAGAAAGCGGCGCCTGCAAGATAAACGAGAACGGGCTCCTCCCCAAGAAAAACAGGTCGAATCGATACCGTTTATGCAGGTTGTTGGGTTTTAGTTACAGCTTTGCTTGGTGATTGTGCTGAATGGATTTGATCTCCATAGTGGCCTGAATAGCTTTGCTTGGTGATTTGGTTGTTGAATAGTATAACTGAATAGCATAGCTTGTTGAATGGATTTGATCTTCATGGCAATTTTATCATATTTTTCCCTTTTAGTTCATATGTGTCTGGTGCTTTGTTTGTTGATTCGATCTTATCTTGTACTGCATAGGTTGTGGGTTCCACTCATGCTACTGCCACTCCTACTCCAGCCATAACAACGACAGCCACCCCTTCCCATGTAATTTATTCCACCTCCGAAGCAGTAATTCCAGTACTTCAATTTTTTGGATTGTTAATATACAAGCATTTTGTTCTAATTTTTTTGAATTGTATTGCATAGGTTGTGGGCTCTTCCCGTGATGTCGCCACTCCTACTCCAGCCTTTACAACAGCAGCCACCCATTCCTTGGTAATCTATTTCCTATATTTGTAGAATTAATAAGGAGTGATTTCAGCACTTTAATTTGTCTTTGTTTCCTTTGTTTGTAGAATCAATAAGCAGTGATTTGGTTATCTATGTGTAGGTCCAAGAGGGAGATGAGTTATCCTCGCTAAGGAAGAAGAGGAAAACACTGAAAAAATTACCAGAATCACAGCGTTTAAAATCGCCAATCATATCATTGTCTGTAACATCACCGAGGGTGAGAATCCTGTTGTCACCAAGGATGAGATCCCCTTCCTCATCCGCATCCCCATCTGTGATGCTTCCAAGTAAGTAATGTCATCTGATGCTATTTTTGCATGCTTGGATGAAAAATAAAATTGTTAGCTTGTAGGAAATCTTGTAGTTTCTTTTGTGCAATACCAGTTCTTGAAATATTGTTTACTTGTATGAAAAATGCTTGCTGTTTTTTCATGGCATTACTAGTTTACTGTATTGATTATGTCCTAAAATGTCCATAATTAGGGAAATCTCGTAAAAGGCGCAGACTCACATCAGAAATATGGAAAGATTTTGATGCTATATATGATGGTGATACTGTAGCTAAAGCTAAGTGCATGCATTGTCACAAAAGAATCAAAGTAGCACGTGATGTTGGGACAAGTACCTGTCTTAGGCATTTGCGTCATTGCGAGGGAAAAGCAAGGATGGATCAAATGCTTAATCAGATGGATTCTAGTAAGCTGTCCTTAGTCGATACTGTTGACACCAAAAATTGGCACCAGAAAGAGGCTGACATGTGGGCCGGAGTCGTCGAAGAGATGTCATTCGGCAAAGGAGTTTTTCCCCAGAGGCATTCGGCAAAGACGTTCTGCGGTCGGGAATACGTCATCATTCGGCAGAGACATTGTTCCGCAGGTGAAGAGTGGTAGCATTCGGGAAGACATGATGACGTGGATCAATATAAGGAAAAGGCCGGTTCGAACAAGGAACGCAATATGGGCACAAAGATTCGTCATTTATTTTTAGAAACAAGTGTTGTAGTCGTGTCCGACTAGGAGTTGTATCAAGACCTGGGTATAAATATAAACCCATGGCAGCTGTAAAAAGAATCCAATACAATCAATCAATCATACAACAAACCGGCCCCGTGCCAACATCGAGTCCTTTAGTCGAGTCGTCGAGTTCTTCGAGAGGAGTCATCGATCCGTCGACCTCCGTAAGTACCGGCAACCTTGTATCATGCTTAGTATCATGCGGTGGATTTAAGCTTTGATGCAAGTAGTCTTGTTACCATGCTTAGTATCATCCGGTGGATTTAAGTTATGGTCTCAAGAAGGTTCCTCTGTTAGGTCATGAGCCATGCGGTGGGCTAAGATCTAGTATGGACCAAGTTATCGGCTCTGTTGGATTTCGGCAAGATCTAACAGATTCATTAAGTTACCCCGTGTTGCTTCGTTTTTACTCTGTGTTTAATTCATGCAACACACCTTTGCCCAATCTAGATCGGCTAGAATCGGCTTTGCTTTACGGTGCGACGACTTATCCCCTCATAGCCGAATCCGAAACCGATCTAGGTTGCCACGTGTCGCGGGTTCGAGCTTGTCGGTATCGTGTAGGTCTTGACAGAACCGGGTATCATGCGGTAGATGCAGGTTTTTGGGTCGTCTTAGAGCTAATCACCCGGTGGATTAGAATTCGATTCGATCTGATAGATTTATCTTTACCGATTAGGCTTGTTCCTTCGCCATGGACCCCGATTCGGCTAAATAGCCGTATTCGGCAGTGCTCTCACGAGTGAACGTGTGTTCGTGGGTTTGCATTGGACAATGAATGCTTTTAGCCTTTCACGATTAGATTGTATCATGCGGTGGATTGATCTAATCTGATTGGTGGTGTGGCCACAAACGAGTTGTATCATGCGGTGGATTAACTCGTTCGTTGTCATGCTTGACGGGTGCTGCTTTCGGCCTATGCATTCTTGTTTCAATGTAAATTCGCGACTGTGTTGTGGGTTCGTAATTAAACATTGAATGCTTTTAGCTTTTCATGGTTAGATTGTATCATGCGGTGGATTGGTCTAATCTGATTAGTGGTGTGGTCACAAACAAGTCGTATCATGCGGTGGATTAACTTGTTTGTTATCATGCTTGACGGGTGCTGCTTTCGGCCTATGCATTCTTTGTTTACTGCGAATTTATGATCATGTTTCACCCTTTTATGCTCTGTTTCTCGTTAATCGGCTATGAGTATGTGTTACAATGTTCATTCGGTTGAAAGCCGATCTTTCGTCATGCTTACGTCACGCATTCGGCAGTACGCTCCTTGTGTGCCTTGCCGATTGCCGAATGTGGTTTTAATTGCCGACAGATAGCTTGTCCGTAGCTATATGTCTCTTGAGATTGGCTTCAACGCCGCAAATATGGAACTGTCTGGTCTCACCCGGCACGTTCCAGGTTTTGATCTAAACCTTTTTGTCCCTTTGTTAGTTTTCAGGCAAACTGACTGGCACGCTTCCGGATTCAAAAGCCCGGGCCACGTGTGAAGCCAGCTAATTCGGCTTGCTGTGTGCTTGGCGTGAGGTGCGGATTTTACGTCAACACACTTTTTGGCACGCCCGGTGGGACACACATACAAGTTTTCAAGATGCCTGAGTTGAGCGACATCATGGATGTCACTTTGGAAGAGTTGTCTGAAGAGCATCAACAGATGGTAAAGGCTGCTGCTGGCCAATTCATTAACAAATGTTTACTGTCTTTCGCCAAGAACAGGAGTGGTGCACCTTTTCTCAAGTCCGATCTGCCAAGAGTTCTCCTTCCTGGGCAGTCTGATTTTACTGAAGAAGAAGAGAGGGAGAGATTCTCGGGCTTGTTATACAAAGCTTTGGGAGAAGCAATGACCAATCACAATGCTGCGTTCTTGAACAGTTTTCGGCATATAATGATAAGCATTTTTGGTCAGCATGTGGATAAACCCTTCGAGCAAATACATGGGCAATTGGGTGGTCCAACGTACTTCAATGTTCAAGCACCAGTTCAGAAACTGCATGGTAAAGGAAATGCTAATGAAACTGGAGGTTCTGGTACTAAAGATACAAATGGACAACCGATTCGGCAAGATCCTCAGCCTGCACTGCCGAAAACTCGCACATACGGTGATATGGCATTCGGCACCACAGGGAATCCGCCTGCTTCTGCTTACAAGATATCTCCCTTGAACAACAGACTGCAGAGGGATTTATATGGAAATGGATATTCAGAGTTTATGGATTACAATGCTATCGACGCTCTCCCGAATCCTGGGTATGTTGGTACTGCAGGCATGCTTGCTAGAAGACCAGGGAATCAAGATACCAGTATTGACCTCATGGTGCAAAAAATGACCGATGTATTGCAAAATCAATTCGGTCTGAAGCCTAAAAATCAGGGATACATGTACTCGTCTCCTTTCCCTGAATGGTACCAAAGGGTATCATTGCCGAATAGAGTCAAGGTGCCTACAGAGTTTACTAAATTCTCAGGACAAGATGATACTAGCACTGTGGAACATATAGCTCGATATCTGATGCAGCTTGGAGAGGCTTCGGCAGATGAGGCTTTCAGAATCAGATACTTTCCTTTGTCACTGACGGGTCCAGCTTTTACATGGTTTGCTTCTTTGCCTGCTCAGTCGATTTGCACCTGGAAAGACCTGGAACAGAAATTCCATGCTCATTACTACATTGGTAGTACCGAGAAAAAGTTGGTTGATTTGACCAGCTTAAGGCAGAGGAATAATGAAACACCTACAGAGTTCCTCAGGAGATTTAGGGAAACAAAAAGCATGTGCTTTTCTCTGAACATACCTGATGACCAGCTGGCTGGTATGGCTGTAGCTGGCATGCTGCCTGCCATTCGGGAGAAGCTGTTCGGGATGGAGTTTGATGATCTGGGCCAGTTGTCGCACAGATTGGCCTTGATGAGTAACCAGGCATATGGTTTCAAGAAAGATGTCAGATTTGCTAAAAATAATGATGTAGCTGACATCTATAACCAATTCCTTGAAAGAGTAGATCAAGAAGATGAGTATGAAGATAGCGAGGAGATAGTCGCAGCAGAGATAGTGTGGAGCAAAGAACCAGTTACAATGACTCAAAGATGGATCAAACAGATCAAAGGAACATATGATTTTGATGTGACTAAGGCGGATAAATTGTTTGAGTTCCTGGTGAAAGAAGGCCGAATCAAATTGCCAGAGGGGCATTCTATGCTTCGGCCCGATGGAGTGAAAGATAAGAGGTACTGTGGGTTTCATGATAGAAATTCTCATTCCATTAATGAATGCAGAGTCTTTAGGATGAAGATTCAGAAAGCTATCCAGGAAGGACATCTGAAGTTCGACAACAAGATGAAACTGGACAGTAACCCTTTCCCTCAGAATATGATCGGGTTCTCGGTTAATATGGTAAATGTTGTTCCATCTGGAGAAAAGGGAAGATTGAAAGTTTTAACCTCAAAAAAGGCAAGACAGGATGGTTCAGTTGATCCCACTCGGCAGATCACAATTGAGCAGATTCGCCAGAAAAATCTTCGGTTCCCGAATAGCCGATTTGAAGTGGGAGAATCCTTTAAACCTAGAGTTACTACACGTATTCTCCTCAGCAAATGGCAGCGTCAGCAAGAAAAAGAGCGTTTTCAAAGGCGTGAATACGAGGAGGAGAAAAGAAGGCGCGAAGAAGAAAGGTTTGAGGAAGAACAAGAAGAGTATGCTCGAAAGCAGGAACGTGCGCATTGGGGGTGTGCATTCTTCAGACACTGTTGGAACGAAGGTTTGAAGCTTCCCACATGGAATAGTTGTCCTGAATGCAATGATAGGTATGATGAATATAGGCAGGGAACTGTCAATCGCCGATCTGTCCATGAAAGAATTGGCAGGGTGCATCCTAGTGATGATCGGCGTTTTAATGATCAACCAAAAAAGAGACATGCTGATTACAAGTGGGTTGATCGTGAAGAAGAAAAAGATCATGCTTATGTTTGGCAAGAAGGACAATGGTGCCCACCTGGTTTAAGAAGGAGTCAGAAGAGAAGAGTCCAATGCCTGAGGAATCAAGAATTAAAGCAAGCAAGGCCTAGGATGAAATAGATATGGCTCCCAAAAGACAGGCCTGACGAACATAGTCATTCGGCTCCTACATGTATGGTATGTTTTCTGCCGAATGAATTCATGGCTCCAGCTAACCAAATTGTACAGGAAGAAATATTGCCCGATATAGATGATGCCGAACAATTTGGGTTAATGGCACAATTGATGTTGAACAAACAAGCTGTTTTTGAGAAACCAGCCCAGAATCGGCACATGAAGCCACTGTACTTGAAGGGATATGTTAATGGTAAACCATTGACCAAGATGTTTGTCGATGGAGGAGCTGCTGTCAATGTAATGCCATATACCACATTCAGGAAGCTCGGTTTGGGCCCTAGAGATTTGACACCAACAAGCATAATTCTAAATGATTTTGCTGGAAATCCTTCGGACACCAAGGGATGCGTGCACGTTGATCTGATGATTGGGTCCAAGACTCTGCTTACGACTTTCTTTGTCATTGAGGGCAAAGGGGCATATAGCTTGCTGCTTGGAAGAGATTGGATTCATGCAAATTGTTGTATTCCATCTACTATGCATCAACAGCTTATTCAGTGGATAGATGATGAGGTGGAGATTGTCCAAGCAGATGATTCAATAAGCGTGGCAAATATGGAACCAGCTTTCTGGGAGTATCAAGGCATAGATTGTTTCTCAGGTAAAGACTGGGGAGAAGGTCATGTGGCACCAGCCAGCAGTGATCAGCAGCCGATCGAAGCAGTCGGCTCTCATAGTAATTTTTAATGGAAAATCCAATTGATGGAACTGATGGAAAATTAGGACGTGGATTTGTGTCGGCCGATAAATTAGAAGAAGTGGACATTGGAGATGGTGACAAGCCAAGGCCGACATTTATCAGTGCTAACTTGGATTCGGTTTTCAAAGAAAAGTTGGTGACATTGTTAAAAGAATACAAGGACTGCTTTGCTTGGGATTATTCGGAGATGCCCGGTCTAGACCGTTCTATTGTTGAGCAGTGGTTGCCAATCAAACCTGGATACAGGCCTTACAAGCAACCACCCCGAAAAATCTACAAAGAAGAAGTGTTGGCTGATGTGAAAAAGGAGATTGAAAGATTACTAGATGCAAATTTCATTCGGCCATGTAAATACGCGGATTGGATCTCTAATATTGTTCCTGTCTATAAGAAAAATGGAAAGATGAGGGTTTGCATAGATTTTAGAGACCTAAACAAAGCTACACCCATGGATGGATATCCAATGCCTATTGCTGATTCATTGGTTGATGTTGCTGCTGGATACAAAGTGCTCAGTTTCATGGATGGTAACGCAGGATACAATCAGATTTATATGGCATTGGAAGATATAGTAAAGACAGCTTTCAGGTGTCCTGGACACATAGGGTTGTTTGAGTGGGTTGTCATGACCTTTGGATTGAAAAATGCCGGTGCAACTTATCAAAGGGCTATGAATTATATTTTTCATGAGTTGATCGGCAAGATTGTGGAAATATATATTGATGATGTGGTGATCAAGTCATTGGATCATGAGTCTCATTTGGCCGACATAAAGAAAACTCTAGAATGCACCAGGAAACATGGGCTTAAGATGAACCCGAACAAGTGTGCTTTTGGAGTTTCGGCTGGAGAGTTTCTGGGATTCTTGATACATGAAGGAGGAATAGGAGTTGGTAAGAAAAACATGAAGGCAATTGATGAAATTGTTCCTCCAACTAATCTTAAAGAATTATAATCGCTGCTTGGCAAGATAAATTTTGTGAGAAGGTTCATATCAAACTTGTCACAAAAGGTGTTGCCCTTTTCCTCACTGTTGAAAATAAAAAAAGATCAAAAGTTTGTATGGGGTGACGAACAACAGAAGGCTTTTGATGAAATAAAGGAGTACATGAAGAAGCCACCAGTATTGGTGCCTCCACAATTGAACAAGCCTTTCAAGTTGTACGTGGCGGCCGATGCCCAAACTATTGGATCGGCCCTCATTCAAGAATTTGAAGGGAAAGAAAGAGTAGTTGCATACCTTAGCCGAAAGTTACTAGATCCAGAGACAAGGTATTCGGCTATAGAGAAGCTTTGCTTATGTGTTTACTACTCCTGTACAAAATTTCGGCACTACTTACTACATGCCGAATGCATTGTGTATTCAAAGTTTGATGTGATAAAACACATGTTGTCTATGCCAATTTTGAACGGAAGGATTGGCAAATGGATTTTAGCTTTGTCTGAATTTGAGTTAAGGTTTGAATCGGCAAAGGCTGTTAAGGGACAGATTATTGCCGACTTCATTACTGAACATCATGATACATCGATAACTTTGCTTAACATTGTTCCTTGGGTGTTATTCTTCGATGGATCTTCATGCAACAAAGGTGGTGGAGCAGGTATCTTATTAATTTCACCCAAAGGGGAAACATTTGAATTTGCTGTTCCCATTCAATCTGCTGTTACTAACAATCAAGCTGAGTATGAGGCATTGCTCAAAGGGCTCCAATATTTGAAAGAAGCAAAGGCCATTGCGGTTGAAATTTTTGGAGATTCAGAATTGGTCATAAAACAATTGAATGGTGAATATGAGTGCAAAAGTGATACCTTGAGGAATTACTATGAAGAATGCAAAGAAATATTGAAGAGCTTTCGGTCAGTAATTCTACAACACATTCCTAGGGGGGATAATGGAGAGGCAAATAGATTGGCCCAAAGTGCATCAGGTTATAAAGAGCTTCGAGAAGTTTTTGCTAATGATGTATATGCATTCGGGAGTAATCTGGCAGAGGATGATTGGAGAAAAGAGATTGCCGATTATCTGGAGAGTCCATCCCGAAAGGTTTCTAGAAAGCTCAGGTATAAAGCTTTAAAGTTTGTTCTTCTTGATGATAATTTGTATTATAAATCCTTGGATGGGGTGCTGTTACATTGCTTAAATCATGAAGAAGCAAAAAAGCTGATGAGTGAAGTACATGATGGGTTGTGTGGAGCACATCAATCGGCCTATCGAATGAAGTGGATTATTAGAAGAACTGGATATTACTGGCCGACAATGTTGGAAGATTGTTTTGAATATTATAAGGGATGTCAAGACTGTCAGAGATTTGGAAACATTCAGAGAGTTCCGGCATCGGCTTTGAATCCCATTATCAAGCCATGGCCATTCAGAGGATGGGGAATAGATTTGATTGGCCAAATAAATCCTCCATCTAGCAAGGGGCATAAGTTTGTGCTTTTGGCGACTGATTATTTTACTAAGTGGGTTGAGGCAATTCCGTTAAAGAGGGTGACGTCGGAGAATATGGTTGAATTTGTTAAAGAACATGTCATTTACAGATTTGGGATTCCTCAAACAATCACCACAGATCAAGGGGCTCAATTTACATCTTCAGAGTTCAAAGATTTCGCTGAAAGTATGGGCATCAGATTGTTAAATTCTTCTCCTTATTATGCCCAAGCTAATGGTCAGGCAGAGGCTTCTAACAAGATTATGATTAAAATTATACAGAAAAAGATTGATCAGAAGCCGAGAAAGTGGCATTCGGTACTCAATGAGGCTTTATGGGCTTACCGAATGGCTCCACATGGGACTACACAGACGTCTCCTTATGAGTTGGTGTATGGGCATCATGCTATCTTGCCATGGGAAATACAATTAGACTCAAGAAGAATAAAGTTGCAAAAGGATTTAAGTTCTAAAGATTATAAAGATTTAATGATGGACGAATTAGAAGATTTGCATATGATTCGTCTCAGGGCCTTGGAGAATATTGAGAAGAACAAAATGCGAGTTGCTAAGTATTACAACAAGAAGGTGAAGGTTAAGCAATTTACAGAAGGTGATCTAGTTTGGAAAGCAATATTGCCGATTGGAACCAAATATGCAGCATTCGGCAAATGGTCTCCAAATTGGGAAGGTCCTTTCAGAGTGGTTAAATGCGTGCCTGGAAATGCATATATTTTGAAGACATTATTGGGAGAAGAATTTGCTTCTGCTATAAATGGAAGATATTTGAAGAGATATTATCCCAGTATTGAGATCGATCGATGATTGATGTATCAGATTGCCGAATAGCCGATATTCGGGAAGAAATCGCCTTCAGAACAAATGTTGACAGAAAAGGAAAATGGCCAGTACTGAATGTATTGCCCTTAGCACAAAATATATTACATCAGATGTTCATGCAAGATCACAAAAGATAAGTTTTATTGCCGAAATTCCATAAATCCCTAGTACAAACTAATGGAATAGCCTGTTCAAAACGGACTGGGGATGAATGGAATCGGCAATGGCGGCGCCATGAGCATCAAGGCGATCTATGGAGGCCTCGATGTCGTCGATCTCCTCCGGGTTATCATTAGCGAAGCCGGTCGGTAGCCTGGAGTAGTCGGTATTGGTGTGCGTCGACATGGCGACTAGGCCTGCGGCAGTACCCAGACGGATGCCGTGCGAGGCCACCTCATCGATGCGGCCCGCCACCGCACCGAGGCGAGCTTCTGGTGTGTCCCCAGGAGCATTCACCTTGTTCGCCAGCTCATCCACCAGCGCCTTCAGTCGATCAAGTTCAGCATCACGTGCTGCAAGTTCACAAAAGGGGCAGCAGAATAATATCAGTTGGGGGACAAAATTAAGATTGAGCAGATTGCAGGACTCACCATCAATGACTTCGAGCAGCTGCTTGCGCTCGTGCTGCCATTCGAGGTCAGCAATCCCGGCTTGCTTGGAGATAGCCTCCAACTCGCGGCGAGTATCGTCACGCTCTGCTTTGAATCGGCGGGCATCGCCGTCCGTGTAGCGGTAGTCGTCCGATTCGAGAGATCGATTGGACGAACTCGAAGATGCCGCAGGAGCAGCGGCTGGGGCCGCAACTGGCGCACCAGCGCCGGCAATCCATTGGATTACCCTGAAAGAACAAAGAAGATTCGTCAAGAAAGAGAAAGGAAATCTCGAGAAGAACAGAGAGAAGCAAGCAGCCAATCACCTGCGGCGAGCGCCGGCACGACTTCCTTCGGCCTCATCGGCGGCCGGGCGCCTCCTGTTGTTGTCGGCCATTGGAAGTTCCTCGGAATTACTGTGGATGGGGAAAAGAATGGCTTGGGCCGGCAAGAAACTTGGAAGACGAAGAACTTGGTGAAGAAACTGTGGGCTGCCTGGGTGTTTATTTATAGAACCCGCAGAGGAAATCGTGGCCAAAGATCGTGGCACGTATTCCGAAGAGTTCGGAAGGTGGAAAGGATTTTCCAGCCGATCAGTTCCCATGTCGTTTGAGATTCTTATCGAGTCGTATTCGGCTTTGACTGGATGAGATTCGGCTATGTCGTGGTTGAAGTGTTTTCGGGTCTAAGTGCTATTATGGCCAACTTTGCCGAATGAGTCATCCACAATGGAGAAAAGCAGAGTTAAGAGATGACAAGATTACAGGGTTGATAAAACATTCGGCTATCAAACTATTTGACACAATTCACACACCCAAGAACTTTGAGATTACATTTTTGGCATTTGATATCATGTTGCTAATGTTCTCTAATAAGTTTTTATCAGCTTCTTGGGTTCTGGTCAGGGCAACAAGCTTCGCCTTGAGTTGTTTGTCTTCGTTTAGAGCTGCTAAGGCTTCCTTTCGCCTCCTCTCTGTTAGCTTGGGAAGCTCGACTATTTTCTTCTTGTCAGCTTCGATTTCGGCCGATAGATCTCTCAATTCGGCTTCAAGTGCAGCTTTTCTGATCTCCTTCATTTCAAGTTCAGATTCCAGTTTGGTCAATAATTCCTTGTCATTATGGACTTGAGTATGCAGGTCTTTTACAAATTGCTTGACCAAAGTTCTCCTTTGCTCCAAGGCTGGTTGAGCCGATTGATTCTTCAGAGCTTGCTTCACTGCGATAAAATGATCATCCAATCTGGAAATTGGATCTAAAGAAGTCTTGATATCGGCAGGAAGATCTTGGTCAAATGATTCAAGCAAGTCTCTTAAAAGATCAGCATTGGTAACTTGTTCCCGAGTGTCCTTATGCAGAAAAGAGAGGATTTCCTTCAGTTTTGCTTGGTTCTCCTCTGATAAAGTTTGACCAGAAGAGGTTTCTTCTCCTTGTTCGGCAACTAGATCATCCACAGCAAATGAATAGCTGGGTGAAGAAGTGGTTTTCTCCTGAAAGAAGATTATGCCGAATTATTGATGATCCATTGAATAAAGAACTGGAAGACTGGGTAATTATCTCTACCTCATTCCTGATCTCTTGGATGGAAAGAGAGGGCAGCTCGAGCTCAGGCAAAGATTCTTGTATGTCATGCTGAGGAGAGCTTGGAAGATCTTTTTGTGGAGAAGAGGCTTCTGGTTGAGGAACATCAGGTGAAGCTGAAGCTAGTTCTTGATGAGAAGGAGGACTCTCCAAGATTGGGTCTATTGAGATTTGCTCTGAAACTGAAAAGGAATCAATGCCGATGGAGAGGAATTTTAAAGACAAAATAGTGAGAAATTTTACCAATCATTGAAGCATCGGCAGGACCTGTACTGATTGCTGGCTGCTGTTCTCTGGCCTGAAATCAAAAAGAAATAAAGCTGAGCAAAACACCAAAAGCATTATAGTCAAAGAAAAAAGACTCTGACCTTGATTTTGTCACTTGTTCTTTTCTTCTTTACAACTGAGGGAGCAGCTATAAGGAGGGTTTTCCTCTTGACAGATGATGGTCTAGTGAGTATTGGATCTGAAGAAGCTTGTCTAGCCATCAGCCGAGCCAAGGTAGGAGATTGATGCCCCAAAGCAGATATTGGGCCTGCGGTTTTGTATAAGATTACTCTGGCAAGGGGGGCAGGTGTTATGTCCTGCAAAATATTAGAGTCAGAATCGATTGGAGTCAATGTTATGAAGACAGATAAAGGAATAAGCATATTACCTCTGCAGTTGGCTGATAATCAGGCATTAACTCAAGGCAGAAGGGATAGATTGGCATATTGAAGATATGATCATGGAATTCTTGCCACCAGAGAGTGAAGGAAGGATGGGCAGATATTATTGGCACAAAAGGATCAGGTGCATAAATAGTTCCACAGCATTTATAGGTGAAAATCCTTCTTGTTTCTGTGGAATCCTTGACTATTTCTCTAGGCCTGAGGAATTCATGGAGAAATAGCCTAGGGGGCACTTGGCCACATCCCAACTGTCTAGCCATCATGTTTGGCTGATAATATTCATAAGTGCTTTGGACTAGCCTCCCTCCACAGAATTCGGCTGGCAGGATGCAAGGCTGGATGAAGGCATTAAAAATTGCTACAGATTGCACATCAGTGCATCCAATCTCAAAGCTGAATTCGCAAGGGAGAGTAAGATTGTCATTGTCCGAATATGGGAACCAAAGAGGATTGGCAAAACCTCTGAAGAAGAGCTCAAACAGTTCACCAATGTTCTTGTTGATAGCCACATTTGGACAAACCACCAGGGACCATTGACACAGGGGATCTTCTTGCTAGTGTGCATCAGGTGGGTGGTTTGGTTGAGCATATGGTAAACACTTCCCAGGAGGTATTTCCCAAGTGGGATGACTTTTCCAGCAGCCAGCTCTTCGGCCATCACGATATGATTCAAGGTTGGCTCATTGGCTTTGCCACAAAAGACTGATCTGCATAGCCACATGTTCAGGAAAGCCCTGTATTCGACATCAGTCAGAGGACCATCAGACATATGATTCTGGATATATCTCTTGTATCCAACCCCTGTTCTTACTCCTGTCTGCTTGGAGGAACCTTTATGGTCATATGGGTACACAGTTCCTGTAACATTCAGGCCGGTCATCATGTAGACATCGGCTAAGGTAGGGGACATTGGGCCATGGCCGAAAAGAAAAGCATTTACACCATTGGACCAGAAGTGGCAAGCTGCGATCAGAAGGTTCTCATTCTTTGGTGTTTCAGCTAGAGATAACTCCAAGCAATGAGAAATACGAAGACTGTCCCAATTCTGCGTCTGGGGACTTTTATCGTCAGAAATCCTTTTGTACCAATTTCTCCATCCGGCAATTGGGGGCAAAGGCCAGTTCTTGAAGGCGTCTTGCCACTCATGAGGTTTTGTCAGTGAAATCTTAAAAGGAATCCGCTGAGATTCGGCCGCAATGATTTCAGAAGGATCTGAATCTCCTACGGGACCGAGGAAGTAGGATGGAGATTTTTCCTCAACAGGGATGAGGATTTCGGTAGCTAGGGCCTATCAAGAATGAAAGGGGATAAGAAGAAATTTAAAATGCAAATCGAAAGAAGAATGTCGAACATGCTTGAGGGGATTGAAGTTTACCTGGAGAGCAAGATCTTGGTCCGCCATTTGAAGGTTGGATCTTGGAAGTTGATGACTTAGGGTTCGGATCCGGATGAGAGCTCTGAAGATTCAAAAGGAGAAGCGGGTGCCGAGCAGAACTAACTTGGAAATGTTAAGTGCTTCTGGTCAATTCCGAGATAAAAGTTACCTCTTATCCCGAAATTGAAGGGGCATGTGTTGACACCAAAAATTGGCACCAGAAAGAGGCTGACATGTGGGCCGGAGTCGTCGAAGAGATGTCATTCGGCAAAGGAGTTTTTCCCCAGAGGCATTCGGCAAAGACGTTCTGCGGTCGGGAATACGTCATCATTCGGCAGAGACATTGTTCCGCAGGTGAAGAGTGGTAGCATTCGGGAAGACATGATGACGTGGATCAATATAAGGAAAAGGCCGGTTCGAACAAGGAACGCAATATGGGCACGAAGATTCGTCATTTATTTTTAGAAACAAGTGTTGTAGTCGTGTCCGACTAGGAGTTGTATCAAGACCTGGGTATAAATATAAACCCATGGCAGCTGTAAAAAGAATCCAATACAATCAATCAATCATACAACAAACCGGCCCCGTGCCAACATCGAGTCCTTTAGTCGAGTCGTCGAGTTCTTCGAGAGGAGTCATCGATCCGTCGACCTCCGTAAGTACCGGCAACCTTGTATCATGCTTAGTATCATGCGGTGGATTTAAGCTTTGATGCAAGTAGTCTTGTTACCATGCTTAGTATCATCCGGTGGATTTAAGTTATGGTCTCAAGAAGGTTCCTCTGTTAGGTCATGAGCCATGCGGTGGGCTAAGATCTAGTATGGACCAAGTTATCGGCTCTGTTGGATTTCGGCAAGATCTAACAGATTCATTAAGTTACCCCGTGTTGCTTCGTTTTTACTCTGTGTTTAATTCATGCAACACACCTTTGCCCAATCTAGATCGGCTAGAATCGGCTTTGCTTTACGGTGCGACGACTTATCCCCTCATAGCCGAATCCGAAACCGATCTAGGTTGCCACGTGTCGCGGGTTCGAGCTTGTCGGTATCGTGTAGGTCTTGACAGAACCGGGTATCATGCGATAGATGCAGGTTTTTGGGTCGTCTTAGAGCTAATCACCCGGTGGATTAGAATTCGATTCGATCTGATAGATTTATCTTTACCGATTAGGCTTGTTCCTTCGCCATGGACCCCGATTCGGCTAAATAGCCGTATTCGGCAGTGCTCTCACGAGTGAACGTGTGTTCGTGGGTTTGCATTGGACAATGAATGCTTTTAGCCTTTCACGATTAGATTGTATCATGCGGTGGATTGATCTAATCTGATTGGTGGTGTGGCCACAAACGAGTTGTATCATGCGGTGGATTAACTCGTTCGTTGTCATGCTTGACGGGTGCTGCTTTCGGCCTATGCATTCTTGTTTCAATGTAAATTCGCGACTGTGTTGTGGGTTCGTAATTAAACATTGAATGCTTTTAGCTTTTCATGGTTAGATTGTATCATGCGGTGGATTGGTCTAATCTGATTAGTGGTGTGGTCACAAACAAGTCGTATCATGCGGTGGATTAACTTGTTTGTTATCATGCTTGACGGGTGCTGCTTTCGGCCTATGCATTCTTTGTTTACTGCGAATTTATGATCATGTTTCACCCTTTTATGCTCTGTTTCTCGTTAATCGGCTATGAGTATGTGTTACAATGTTCATTCGGTTGAAAGCCGATCTTTCGTCATGCTTACGTCACGCATTCGGCAGTACGCTCCTTGTGTGCCTTGCCGATTGCCGAATGTGGTTTTAATTGCCGACAGATAGCTTGTCCGTAGCTATATGTCTCTTGAGATTGGCTTCAACGCCGCAAATATGGAACTGTCTGGTCTCACCCGGCACGTTCCAGGTTTTGATCTAAACCTTTTTGTCCCTTTGTTAGTTTTCAGGCAAACTGACTGGCACGCTTCCGGATTCAAAAGCCCGGGCCACGTGTGAAGCCAGCTAATTCGGCTTGCTGTGTGCTTGGCGTGAGGTGCGGATTTTACGTCAACAGATACTTCATTAAAAGACTGGAAATTTGATCAAGAGAAATCTTGGGAAGAATTGGTTAGTCTAATTGTTCTTCATTCACTACCTTTTAGCCTTGTTGAGTATCCAAAGTTCAGAAGTTTTGTTACCAGTCTTAATCCATGGTTCACGCATGTCTCGAGAACCACCATCAAGTCAGATTGTATTAGCACATATGAGAGAGGAAAGGCAGAATTATATGATGTGTTAAAAAGATCAACTTCTAGAGTTTCACTCACCGCTGATTTATGGACATCTAAGCAAACTTTAGGATATTTGTGTGTTACCTGCCATCACATCTATAATTGGAGACTTTACAAAAGGGTTATAAAGTTTGCATTTTAGCTCTGAAGTTGCATTTCTTTGTGTATCTGATCTGCTGTGCTCACAGTTTCCTAGGCGTACTGCACTTCCCCAAATTTAGAAGCAGCACTTGTTCTCCACTTCCCAAAAGTTCCATTGGTGCCATTTATTCTGCTAGTCATTTGCAGTCAAGTGTAATGTTGTCTGATAATAACTAATAAGTTCAGTTTTATTATGCATTTTTGAAACTATGACAGATGATGAAATCTCTAATTTATCTTGTCATCACCATCTCTAATTTATCAATCTGTTTTGTTTATTTCAGTTTCAGTACAGAGAAGCCTGTAGATGACTGGGATGAGCACTGCTGAACGTTGCAGATTTAGCAGTGGACCATCGGAAGCTAGTTGATGTTACTCTTATAGTGACTCAATATTCTTAGTTTTTTCTGGAAGTGAGCATGTAGTGTACTGAACTGATCTGAGTAGTGTTCCCTGAACATATGTATCATTTCTTCAGTTTGCGGTGCAAAGTCTAGGTGCTAGAGTATATTTTAGAATTATAAGTTGCTTCTAGGTTTAATTATGTTAGACTGTGTGATGGTTTTGGATATGCAGCTAGGTGTTTGATGCTTCAAAATGCAGTTCCCTGAACATATGTAGCATTTGGTTGAATCCAAGAGATGTCGTGGCTTTGTTGCCGTTTGCTTTCTTCGTATCTTATGAGCCCAATTCTTGGTTTCAGTTACAGGCCATGGTTAATTGAATGAAAAAAATGGAGTATTTCAGGATTGGGTACGGATGGTAATTCTTGATTCCCGTCCTCAAGATTGTTTCTGTTATTAGGAACTCAATTTGATTAGCCTCAATCTGCAAAATTTTATTGGCCAATTGCAACCAAATTTCCTTGTACAGTTGGATGATGACAGCCAAACATAGGTAAACATTTGTTTGTGGCTAACGCGCTGCTAGAGCGTGGCTACCGGCTAGCTAGCAAGGTAATGCGGACGTTATCGCGGCGGCTTGCGCGGTCTGCCGCGAAGTCCCCATGAATTTTGCGGCTTCAAGCGGCGCCCCGCGTGTGCCCGCATGCTCGCGGCCCGTGCGGACGCGGGGCGGGCAGCCACAACCCGCCCCGCTTGCATCCTGACAGACAGGTCTGCCGGCTGCAAGGTCCAGCAAGACCACAAGAGTCCAATTCCTTCACGAGGTATCGATCCAGCATAACCTTATGGTTCTCTGCTTCAAGGTATCTCAAGAACCAAGAGGAGGCTATCTTGTGAGAAGAGGTTTTAGGTAGGTTGGAAGTCGACACCGGGCATTGGAACATGTTGCTGTGCTGGTTGTGTTCAGAACCAGAAGCAATAGAGATTGTTTATACTGTTTGTTCGTTTGTTTCAAATTTTGTATGTATAAGATAAATTCCAGTCGCTTTATAAATTCCCAATACCATGGGCGTCTCACTGTCGATGGGGATGTCGCCTACCGCTAAAAGAACAACGCTGGTTAAATCTTAAAATAAATTCAAAAAATGCGACACCTATGCCGAGTCGAGGACTCCAACAAAGATGAGCAGTTTGCACCGCATGAAACTTTACCAACTGATTTATAATCAGTTCGTATTTGCTACCTCTTTTAAAACACATGCATATGGCACGTGCATCGCTACTAGTTACTACGAAACAATCAAAACAACAACTTATTGTACACGTTATCTGATAATAAGTCATCTCACGATTACTTGTCACTGTATTTGACCGCTTATTATACTTACCCTAATGATGGTACGACACATTTGTTAACATACCGGTGCTAGTTAACGTACCCATGTATCTCTAAACTCCCAATGTGGATTAGAGTGTTCATGAGGATAGATTTAGACACAAACTAAGGCCATATTTGTTTGAGCTTTTGTGCACCTTTTCAGACTGAAAATCCAGAAGCTCAAACAAATAGTGCAACAGCTTTTCAGGAAAGCTTCAAAAGCTGCAGCTCAAACAAGCTGCAGCTCAAACAAACAGGCCCTAAGTACTTGGAAGGTGAAATATCAATCATACTAAGTTAGGCTAGTTTTACTAAATTCAGGACTTAATATCATTTCTATATTCATGATGTCATTATTTGAAATTCCGAAACAGGTTATTAAGATATTAGACATTTAGGGTCTAGCTAGATTGTGTTGGCAAGGCAATAATGATAAAAAATATTGTCTAGCTAAATGGAATATTTGTGTCGTCCTACGGATAAGGGGGTTTGGGAATCACATACCGGCCTGTTCACCTGGCTTATTAGCCACCAACCAATAGTATTTTTCTCTCAGCACAAATCAGCACCAGCCACCAGCCAACATTATTTTTCTCTCAGCACAAATCAGCACCAGGCACCAAACAGCAATATATTTTTCTCAGCATAAATCAGCACCAGCCACCAGCAAGGCGCATAGATGCCTACTTAGTAAATAGCTATTTAATCTTCTCAATGAAGATGGAATATTATACAGCTAGCTGCTTAGTAAAATCACAAATTCTCTTAGAGATGGGATGAGCGTGATTTTATCTTTCCATGACATTTTATTTGCAAACTAAAATTAACTAGACAATTATTGGAAATGTATTTGTTGGAATACATATTCCAATCAGTATTTTTTTATAGAATATCGTCTCGAGAAGGTGCTTATGTGAACAAGGCGTGAGCGAGTATATTTATAGGAATGATTATGTCCATAGCTTACCTAAAATGAGTTGTTATACCTAAAAACTATCAGAATACCTAAAAAATAAAAAAAACTGCTCTAGCAGTAAACATATATAACTTGCTATTTTAGTCTATGACAAAATGTTATCTCTCTTTGACCTAAATTTGCCAAACCAACTGAAAATAGGTCATAGCCTAAACTCTTCCATATTGGCAGGACAGGAGCAACCACCACAGATGGACATTTCGGAGCACCACACCCTCCTCCATTGCCGGCCGCACGGACGCGCGTTGGCCGACCGAGCGCCGCCACACGATGTGGCCTAGGCGAGCTATGCCACAGCTGCATGGGCGAGCCTGTCACGCCGGCCTGGACGGCGCCGCCGCGTGGGCGCCGTCAAGCTCTAACGCGTGGGCCTGGGCGACCACTGCCGCAAGGGAGCCGGTGAGGTTCCCCAGGCCGGCCCGTCGAGCGCTACTCCATGGGCGCTATCTCGGCAAAACGCCACCACCGATGCTCCCGGTCCAGCGAGCGCCGCAGCACGGGCTCGGTGAGCGGCGCCGCATGGCCGTGGTCGAGCTCCAACGCGCGGGCCTAACCAAGCTCCACCGCCGCCGCACGACCCAGCCGTGTCCACTAGACATCCCCGATCGAGCATCGTCGCCGCCATGCAGCACCATTGGATCCGGGGAAGGGGAGGAGAGGGGAAAGAAAAGGAGTAATTTATAGATTAGGCCCTTGAAGATTCTATCATGGTTTAGTCCTTGGAAGAGATTTAGGTATCCTGTTGTATCAAAGATGCTCGAGAAAGAGCACTTGTTGGGCAATTTTTCTCTCTTATACAGCTAAAATCATTTTTAGGTATTGAATTTTAGCAAAGCTGCTGGAGATGCGCTTAGGCTTTATTTGGAAAATAGAATCTTTCTTAATCCCTTTCAAACCCCTTTAATACTTTTCAACACTTCATTTTTCAAGCAAAACCATAGTGTGTTCCAAAAAGATCAAGTATATATAGACAGTTTCTGCCTGGTTCGTTTAAATAAAAAAGTATATATATATATACAATAAAAAGTAAAAAAATAAATTGAGGGAGATAATATAGAAATAAATCTCATGGGTCCTAAAGTTCCCGGGCGTAAAGCCCAATTTGAAAGCTTTTATACGCCAAAACCGCCCGTAAAGCAAACTCGCGCTTGAAGTTGAATCCCATCAGCCGGCGGTCCCGTCGCGGTCTCTTCTCCCCTCGTCGTCTACTCCCCTGTTACCGGCGCGGCGCCGCCGGCGGACGAGAGGGTCTTCCGACGAGCGAGGTGAGCCGATGGAGACGCGTGTAGATCTTCTGGTTCCTCTCCTGTTTCCGTGGCTTCCTCTTTGCCATTTCCGATCCTTAACCTTCTTCCCCCGCAGCACCGGCGCCCACAACCTGTTCGGCGGAATGCCTCGCAAGCGCAATACCGCCAGAAAGTGCAAGGATACCACCGCGAAGAGCGGCGAGGACCGCATCAGCGACCTCCCCGACGATGCCCTGCGGTACGTGCTCTCCTTCCTGCCAGCGCATGATGCCGTGCGCACGTGCGTGCTCTCCCGCCGCTGGCGCGAGGTGTGGAAGTCCACGCGCGTCCTGCGGTTCACCGAGGCCGAACGCTTGGGGAGCGCAGCCAGGTTCAACGAGTTTGTCAACCATCTGCTCTTCTTCCGCGACCTCGCACCTCTGGAAGAGTTCGAGTTCAATACCTATCCCTTCTGGCCTCTAATCACCTCTAATTCCTTTAGCGACCCGGTGGAACCGGTTCGATATGCCAAGATGTGGATCCACTATGCTTTGATGCGTGATGTTCGGGTGCTCAGAATACTTGTCGACTCCAGGCACAGAATCCTAGAGCTAATCAACCCACCTTTCGTCTCCCAGCACTTGACCACCCTAGAGCTTACCACTGTAAAGTTTTCTGGCTATTCTGTGGATTTCTCGAGGTGCCCTGCATTGGATAATCTTGAAATGAATGGTTGCCTAATCTCGGTCCACATGATGTCGTTCCATTCACTAAGGCGTCTGTCTGTCAGTGGCTGTGAATTTTCTGGTGGGGTATGCACTCGAATTTTGGCCCCAAATCTTTTATCTTTTCGACAGATGTGCGTGGTGGCAGGGTTCCTTTTCTTCAAAGCATGCCTTTGCTAGTAACAGCACATGTCAGTATTGGTCGGTTCTGTACTGATCGTTGTTGGCACAGCAAGAATGGAAAATGCAGTTTTGATACATGTGTTGATTGTTATGGTTATGACGCCCGAACCGGAAGTGACGGGTGTTTGCTTCTTGGAGGTATGTTAGGCGCTGGCATCTGACTTTTGTTATAGTCAGCATACAGGAGTGGTATGTTTGAACTAACATGTACATCATATCTTGCCTGTTTTTGCTTGTTGGCACTTGTAAGCACTGCACTACAGCATGTTGGACTTAGATAACATGTTTGTAAACCTAACACTAAAATAGTTTTGTTATTTGTTTATTACCACCAATTGTGTTTCCTTTTCTATCGTATCCAAGTGAGGCCGTCCTTTATTGTTGGTTTGTTTTTTTTACTGGTGTAGTATTGCTATTTCTTGGTTCTGAAAATTATGATATTAACCTGTTTGTATGTTTAAAAAATACTTAGAATAAGTTCATGACATTTTCTGGCCCATTTCAGTCAGTGTATCAGCAACATAATTTATAAAGTGTTATGTGCATGTATTCCTCTTCATCATGTGTTAGTATGCGAGGAAAGTCTAACTAGATGCTCTTTTTTTTTGAGTTTATCCAGACTATTTTCAAGCGGGATATGAAGTTGCGCTCCATATTGAGCAACTTAAAGACTTTGGTACTTGATGGATGGGTTCTGGTCTGTGAAGTTGATGCAATAATTTGCTTTCTCCGTCAGACGCCAGTTCTAGAGAAGCTTATTCTTCAACTTGGTTATGTATAAGCTCACACTTTAACTTAATGATTTATATACATTCTTATGATTGCTAATCTCTTTCTGCAAGTTATCAAATTATCATTCATGAATGGCTGATCTAAAATACTACCTTTATCTGCTATAGGTGCTTCAAAAAAAATATGGTGTGAAAATGGAAGAAAGTTGCAGTCCCTTGGAAAAATTTGTTCTGCCTGAACACCTTAAAATAGTTGAAGTCAGATGCACAAAGATTGTTGCAAATGTTCAGAAATTTGTGAAGATCTTGAGTAACTGTGGCATAACTACAAATTTAATCAATATCAGGGAGACTGAAAGCTGATCCACATGTAAGTTAGATATTTGTGTTTACCGTGCTTATTGCATTACTAGGTCTTATATATATGAGTAAGTACCATAATTTAAATGTGTGAGATAGTATTCTTACTTGAGAACAAGAAGGTTGCACTCCCTGTATTGAGAAAAAAACAGAAGGTTGCACCTGTTTATGTTAACAAAAATGCTAGGAAAGACATGCATATGATGATATTAAACAGAAACAAAATCTGGAAATATCCATGTTAAAATGAGTAACGCCACCTTAGTCTATCGTAGTATTGAGAAAAGTTGGATAGGGAGGCTTGCTGATTGTTGCCTTATGGATGCATAAATGATTTATATTTACTTTCATCCTTTTCCTTAGATTTAGCTATTTTCTTTTGGTTTAAAGTATGTAAAAAACAACCTCTTCTTGTATCGCCAAGCACAAGAGTTTTATGTACTTGCAATAGAAAATGCTGGGCTCCTGGTACATGCATTTGATTGCGTTGATACCAGTCTCAAATTTTACCAATTTTTCATTCTTATTTGATCCTAAAATTGGAGGTGTTTATTTGAAGTCTAAGATGTAGACGTACAGTGTTTTGGGTGGTAAAGCTCAGTTTCATTGTGCCTATGCAGTTTCTGTCTTATTTGTTCAGTATGTTGTGTCTGTTGTTACTTCCCCAACTTACTTCGCAATTATTTGTAATAGCTTGTTCCCTTGTCTTGTTGTCCAGTATAAGGTTGCACCTTTTCCTCACTTCTTTCATTGCCTATGTTGTAGACTAATTGTGATCCTCATTACTGGTTGAATTATGCTGTTTTGTGTTTTATTAACTGTTTGATGCTGCTTTCATTCTGAACGCAGCATTACGTGTCTTCATGTTGCTAGTTTTCAGGTGGGTGTCCTGCCCCCAGTTGATTTGTAAAAAAAAAGTGTTTCTAGATTTACTATTTAAGTTCTTCTTGGAGGTACTATTGATTTGGTCACTTTGGTAATTTAAAAATTTGCCTCTCTCAGTATTCATCCTTCACCATTGAGGATGTCAGTAGATCAGCATATCTTCACTAACAGCCATGATTTTTGTGATAAGGTTCCAATACGATCAGTAAACTTGAAGTGCAGCCACACAGGGCTGCTAATGAAATATCAAAAATTGATTAACGTTCTTACCTAGTAGTGCCACCCGTTTAAGCAAAATATGATAAGTTGCATGTGGGCCTAGGTGAACTTGTCACATTGGAGTAACAGCAAAGATTTCACCAATGTGGGTCTCAAATTCAAGTTTTGGTCCAGAAAAGTCTTGATCCAAAGAAAGAGTTATGATATGACCGTTAAATATCCTGGAACCATTGAATGTCTTGAATGAACTTTCTTTTAATCAATTGAATAATTATATTTATGTCTCATAAGACTGCAGAGCTTACTATATGCGCCTTTCCATGTCTGCACAGGCTTCAACTTGTAGAGGCGTAAGGATGACCTTGCTTGAGCAACCATAAATTTTGGGCCAGTCATTATCCACGATGCTATTTGCACAAAGTTTCAGCTTTGAGATGTGATAGGATGATACTGCTGTTGATGCATCAACCGATTGAGAAAACATATAACTGTTTGGGACGCCTATAATTCTATAAAGTAGAGCCTAGACTGCACACAGCCGGCTCTCTGTTCTTTTTGCTACTCTGTTGCATTAGTGATTTTGCAAGATGGATTCTGCAGTTTAACTGGTTTTCAAACTGTTAATTTGTAGCTACTCTTTGTTATACAAGTGCCATATGTTTGTCTTGTTGATTTCGTTTAAATTCAATTTTTAATATAAAAAATTGTACTATATTTTCATTGAATCTGGGTTGTTACCTGCTAGTGCTCCACGGATCAAGAAAAGGATGTTGCTAGCAGATCACTTAGAGAGATTGAGAGATTCCCTATATCCTGAAACAAAAAAAAAGACAGTTTAATAACAAACAAAAAGAAAAAGACATACCAAACAGTTATCGCCTATAACAGGAATTGAGCCCAGCCCAATTCACAGCGCAGTAGGAAACTTCATTGATGTGGTTGCCTATATAGCGATCCAAAATGCAACATTGTCAATGTGATTTATTTCGACATAAAAGTAACGGTACATAGGAGCTGTCATTCTGTCAATTATAACGAGGCAAAATAACGACACACTTATGAGTTTCTGAAGACAACTCAATACCACGCTATCCCACTATATATATATATATATATATATATATATATATATATATATATATATATATATATATATATATATATATATATATATATATATATGTGTGTGCTTAAACAAGTTGTCCATCTATCTATCTATATTATAAGGACTAGCAAAGTGTCCGTGCGTTGCTACGGTTAAAGGTCAAATTTGTTTTGACTATTTCTCTACTACTTTTTATTTTCTTTTTCTATATCATGTAAACTGATCATTTTTTTCTTCCATCAATTTTTACATTTGTCTTTCGATGTCTTCTCACTGCTCGATCTAGTTTATAATTCTTTATTGTCGGTGTCCCATTTATGATGTTGTCTTTGTTCTGATTCGTACTTCCTTCCATGACCGGCATTGTTGAGATACATAAGATCTCATCACCTCCATCAAACAACCCATCACTGCGTCTACGAGGGTAGAAGTGTCAGGTCCTTGGCGACACCGCTATGAGGAGCGGGTGGTCAACACTCATGATGTCGTCAACGAGTGTGGCATGACTGACTGTTGGCACCTTCGTCTGAGGCTAATTGAATGGTATTAGCTAATTATATAAGGTCAGTCTCAGCGCGGTTTCATAGCATTAAATGCGCTGACGTGGTAGAGAAGAGAGTGAAGAGTTTTATATGATGTAAGAGGACTTTCATCACCATGAAACTTATCTGATACAGTTACCTAGTTTTTGGTCTAGATAATCGTGCGATGAAATTTTACACTGAGACTGGCCTAATGATAGTACCTTGCCCGGCCCTGAGGGGGTCCAGCTGTGCGGCCGCCCCGGGCCCCCCAATGGAAGGGCCCCTCTTCAATGTATAGTACTGTACGCAGCAGACTTGGTAATCCGTAGTTTAACGAACTTGCATGTGTGTACACTGTCTAGTTGGGCCAGGAGCCGGCAGGCCCAAAGGGAAAATAATATGTCGTTGAGGCCACGTGGGTCCAGCGCTACTCCAGCAAGCCCCATCGCAAACGATTTCTAAGCCCATCACAAACAGTTTTGGGAACCGTTTGTGACAGTTCGTTTGTGATGCCCCTATCACAAATGGTTCGTAACACAAACAAACGAACCGTTTGTGATTTCTGCGTCCGAAACAAACCCCAAAAAATACGAAAATATTAGGGAAAAAATTTATTTTCATTTGTAGTTCAACACTTTTTGATTTGAAGTGATTTACTACTTCAAACTGTGGTTTGAATATGTACCATACACATCATCACAAATGGTTTTCATTACAAACCGTTTGTGATGACCACATCACAAATGGTTTTTCATACAATACAAACCGTTTGTGATGTCTGTGTCATCAGAAACGGTTTTTAATACAAATTGTTTGTGATGGCATCACATCACAAACGATTTTTGCTACAAACCGTTTGTGATGGCCTCACATCACAAACGGTTTTGTTGAAAAACCGTTGGTGATGGGGGTATCACAACCGTTTGTAATGGGGCCGTTTGTGATCTCACTTTGTGTAGTAGTGCAGGGCTCCTGCATGCACTAATTGATTTGCATCATGTGCTGAGTAGACGGGGACACCCTCAAATCTCAATCACACGATTCAGGCCGGTGCAGCTCATCTCATCGCCATCGTCTCATGCCCGACTTATTCTCTCATTGAACACTGGCATTTTAGTTTCCTCCTACGCCGATCGAGTCGCCGACGAACTTTTCCGAGTCGATCGACGATTTCGCGAGAGGCCAAGAGCCCAAGACGGTAACGCATATACAGCATACTACTGGACCATCTGCCTGATCTTCTTCAAAGTCCAAACTTTATCTATACATTTCAATGTCTTATGGCCTATTTGGTTCCAGGGACTAAAACTAAAAGGGACTAAATTTAGTCCCAATAAGGACTAAAGATCCAAACTCTTGGGACTAAAATGGACTAAAATCCTTTAGTTCCATAAGCTCCACAAGAGGAGCTAATATGGACTAAAACTGGTACTTTCCACCAGATACCCTCCACCCACCCCGCACCGACCTCACTTTCTCTCTCCCCTCCCCCGACTCCATCTTGTCCGGCGCCGCTGCTCTCTCCGTCGTCGGCCGCACTTGCTCTCGGCCGCCGGCCGATCCCTGCTCCGTCGCCGGCCGCTCCCTCGCCCTCCTCGTCCGCGCGCAGCGCCACGACAGTCTACAGCTCGCCGGAGCCAAGCTCCGCCGCCGGGATTCGGCCGCACGATTTGCCGCTTCAGTTGTCGTCGGGACGAGCCGAAGCCGCCACGACGTTCACTGCGACGAGCTGAAGCACCGGCACCGGTCCTCGTCGCCGGATTCCCGCCGGAGAAGCCCTCCCCATGAGGCCGCCGCCGCCGGACTTGGGCCACGGAGACTGGCCGCCCTTTCCACGCCGCTGCTGCGGTCTGCTCCCCGCCGCCGCTTCTTCGTCCCCCGACGTAGATCTTCGCCGCCTCCACGTACTCCTTGAGCACCACGCGCTGGTTGGTCGCCGTCGTCGCCAGCGCCCCCCCCCCCCCCCCCCCCCGCTGCCCCGGCCGCTGCGCGCCGCCGCCGTGGGGAAGGGAGGGGCGCGTGCGGGAAGGAGGGGCAGCTGAGGAAGGGCAGAAACGTCTTTGCCTATGGAGTTAAAGCTGTTTTAGTCCCTTTTAGTCCAGGGATCCAAACAACAATTTTAGTCCCTAAGAGACTAGTTTTAGTCCCTGATATCCAAACAGGCCCTTATATGTAAAGCATATTTTTTCCTCTGTATTCCTTGGAGTTCAAACTGCAGAATCAATCTCAAGTTAGGGAATTAATTTACAATAGGCCATAACGTCATCTAGCATAAAGAAGCTTTTCAAAGTTGAAATTGCTGAAGATTCATTTGAGGTCTGTAATGTCTCAACAAGGTTAAATGGCTTGACAACTCTATGCATTGAGAAGAATTTGTTAGATCAGATTGATATTAATGCAATCATCATCATCAATGACTTCGTATCAACAATGCTAGAATTTTTTAAGATAAAATATATAAATTGTTTGATACAAATATTTCTTTTGATCCATTTTAGTATCAATGATTGTATTATTGTTATTATTATAAAGGGCCTCTCTTTTTAGCTTCGCTCCGGACCTCGAAAATCTTAGGACCGGGCCTGACTCTCTCTTGAGTATTTGATTGAAGTCATTTGTGCATTTAACAACGACTCTTAAATGCAACCCTTGTCTCCTTCCCTTTTCTTTTCTTGTATCACTAGAAACACAGGAAGCCGCGCCCTCGTTGGAGGGAACCAACCAATATACTGGTAATAGTGTTTCTTGGCCCAAGCCAAAATACAAGCATGAATATGAACTTCGTATCCAAACACTTAAGAGAGGATTATTCAACATGTTGGGAATATGCCCAAGAGACAACTGGATTTGATCCACTAGTCTTAATGGGCCACAAATGTTGCGAAGCCCATTACCAGGGGAAGGGGTGCTTTATTTATTAGTCCCATATTGCTAATGGAATATGGTGTGGAGAATTTCATCCAAATAAATAGAGACCAAACCCCTCCTGAGAAAGACATGACTTCCAAGCAATAGTTGCTTTTCTCCCCATCGTGCTCGCGGACCTAGCAGTCCGGTGCGCGACGTTTCAATCCTCGTACGTGTGGATACCTCGGAGGTGCTGCGCTTGGAGCACAAGGACGAACCGCACGTGCAGGACAAGACGGACGTAAGCAACTGCACTGCACTGCCACTTCGACGCGTTCGTCCACATCGAGACGGCTTCCGCTGCAACTGCGCGTCTAGTGGTAACAATCTGTGATCTATAACTGCTGCTATTCCTATTTTTGGGTGAACGAGTTTTTGTGTGTGCTAGCGTAGCCTCCTCGTTACCCTACAGTGGTATCAGAGCCGTAGCCGTTTCGTTATAGATTCGGATATATGCATATAGAGATATGCTTGGATGTAGATTAGTCTCTGATCGGTTCGTGATCTCCACTGTGATGGTAGTGTAACGAATTACTCCTACCGGTCGGAATTCCGCCACCGGAGTTAAGTGATACACGTAAACCCAGGCATGGTGAGATATAGATTAATTGGATTGGTCGAATCGAACTTAGATCAATGACCGCGTCGCATGTCGATATACGACAGTGTTGACTGGATCCACTATGATGGTAATGTAACGAATTACTCCTACCGGTCGGAATTCCGCCACCGGAGTTAAGTGATACACATAAACCCAGGCATGGTGAGATATAGATCAATGTGATTGGTCGGATCGAATTTAGGTATATTGACGGTAGCGATAACGGCGGACGGTCCACGCAAGAACGGCGGACGGTCCGCGAGAGAACGGCGGACGGTCCGCGAGAAAGCGGTGGACGGTTCGTAAATTCGGTCAAAAATCTTACAGAGACGTTATCTAGCGTTCCAGAGGGTCGGACGGTCCGCAAGAGCTGGTCGGACAGTCCGCGGAGCGAATCAGACAGTCCGGGGGAAACGGCGGACGGTCCGCGCAAGAACGGTGGACGGTCCGCGAAATAGCGGCGGACGGTCCGTAAATTTGGTCGGAATTTTGACAGAAGCATTTTCCAGCGTTCCAGAGGGTCGGACGGTCCGCCAGAGCAGGTCGGACAGTCCGCAAGGAAACGGCGGACGGTCCGTAAGGAACGTCGGACAGTCCGACGAAATTAAAATTTTGAAAACGATCCCTCAGAAATGTTTAAGTTTTAAATGTCCTCCCAACTAAATCTTGCATCATCACATGTCTTGTACAATTAGTGGTGGGTCTATGAAATTAGGGTGCCACTAGTTTTCCTTGACTAGATGGGTTTGTATCGGATACTTACTCACATAAAGGGTTGGTTAACTTAAACAAGGTCATCTTAACGGTTAAGGACCTTGGGACATAAAGGTTGGATGCCGAGACATAGAGATGTCAACCAACAACAGGAGTCATATATGATATGATTAGCAAGAGTTGCTTACCGATCTACCATGTCTTCTAGCGGTGATGCTAAAGCTCACTAGTCGACTTGTTAGTTGTGGATCATGAGTCACTAAGTATCAATGGAGGGATATTGATTTTAGTGGGAGTAAATTCCGTTAAATTGTTTAATGTATTTTACTCTGTTATAGATATGTTGTCTTAGTATTTTGCATTATTTTCTGTTGTAGATCAATGGCACCTAGCACACCGTTTTCTTTGCGTTCGATCCTTGAGAAGGATAAGTTGAATGAAACAAATTATGCGGATTGGATCCGAAACCTTAGAATTGTTCTCAGGGCTGAGAAAAAGGAAGATATTCTAGACACCCCACTACCAGATGAGCCTAATGATAACGCAACTGTTGCTGAGAAACTTGCTTACAAGAAGGCATGTGATGGTTGTTGACGTAAAATCCGCACCTCACGCCAAGCACACAGCAAGCCGAATTAGCTGGCTTCACACGTGGCCCGGGCTTTTGAATCCGGAAGCGTGCCAGTCAGTTTGCCTGAAAACTAACAAAGGGATAAAAACGTTTAGATCAAAACCTGGAACGTGCCGGGTGAGACCAGACAGTTCCATATCTGTGGCTACGGAGCCAATTTCGAACGACAAATAGCTACAGAGAAGCTATCTGTCGGCAGTTAAAACCTCATTCGGCAATCGGCAAGGCACACAAGGAGCGCACTGCCGAATGCGTGACGTAAGCATGACGAAAGATCTGCTTTCAACCGAATGAACATTGTAGCAGATACTCATAGCCGATTAACGAGAAGCAGAGCATGATAGATAAATAAAAGGGTGAAACATGATCATAAATTCGCAGTAAACAGGGAATGCATAGGCCGAAAGCAGCACCCGTCAAGCATGATAACAAAACAAGTTAATCCACCGCATGATACGACTTGTTTGAGACCACGCCACTAATCAGATTGGACCAATCCACCGCATGATACAGTCTAATCATGAAAAGCTAAAAGCATTCAATGTTTAATGCAAACCCACGAACACACGTTCACTCGTGAGAGCACTACCGAATACGGCTATTTAGCCGAATCGGGGTCCATGGCGAAGGAACAAGCCTAATCGGTAAAGATAAATCTATCAGATCGAATCGAATTCTAATCCACCGGATGATTAGCTCTAAGACGACCCAAAAACCTGCATCTACCGCATGATACCCGGTTCTGTCAAGACCTACACGATACCGACAAGCTCGAACCCGCGACACGTGGCAACCTAGATCGGTTTCGGACTCGGCTGTGAGGGGATAATTCGTCACATCGTGAAGTAGAGCCGATTCTAGCCGATCTAGATTGGGCAAAGGTGTGTTGCATGAATTAAGCACATAGTAAAAACGAAGCAACACGGGGTAACTTAATGAATCTGTTAGATCTTGCCGAAATCTAACAGAGCCGATAACTTGGTCCATACTAGATCTTAGCCCACCGCATGGCTCATGACCTAACAGAGGAACCTTCTTGAAACCACAACTTAAATCCACCGGATGATACTAAGCATGGTAACAAGACTACTTGCATCAAAGCTTAAATCCACCGCATGATACTAAGCATGATACAAGGTTGCCGGTACTTACGGAGGTCGACGGATCGATGACTCCTCTCGAAGAACTCGACGACTCGACTAAAGGACTCGATGTTGGCACGGGGCCGGTTTGTTGTATGATTGATTGATTGGATCCCTTTTACAGCTGCCATGGGTTTATATTTATACCCAGGTCTTGATACAACTCCTAGTCGGACACGACTACAACACTTGTTTCTAAAAATAAATGACGAATCTTCGTGCCCATATTGCGTTCCTTGTTCGAACCGGCCTTTTCCTTATATTGATCCACGTCATCATGTCTTCCCGAATGCTACCACTCTTCGCCTGCGGAACAATGTCTCTGCCGAATGATGACGTATTCCCGACCGCAGAACGTCTTTGCCGAATGCCTCTGGGGAAAAACTCCTTTGCCGAATGACATCTCTTCGACGACTCCAGCCCACATGTCAGCCTCTTCCTGGTGCCAATTTTTGGTGTCAACACATGCCCCTTCAATTTCGGGATAAGAGGTAACTTTTATCTCGGAATTGACCAGAAGCACTTAACATTTCCAAGTTAGTTCTGCTCGGCACCCGCTTCTCCTTTTGAATCTTCAGAGCTCTCATCCGGATCCGAACCCTAAGTCATCAACTTCCAAGATCCAACCTTCAAATGACGGACCAAGATCTTGCTCTCCAGGTAAACTTCAATCCCCTCAAGCATGTTCGGCATTCTTCTTTCGATTTGCATTTTAAATTTCTTCTTATCCCCTTTCATTCTTGATAGGCCCTAGCTACCGAAATCCTCATCCCTGTTGAGGAAAAATCTCCATCCTACTTCCTCGGTCCCGTAGGAGATTCAGATCCTTCTGAAATCATTGCGGCCGAATCTCAACGGATTCCTTTTAAGATTTCACTGACAAAACCTCATGAGTGGCAAGACGCCTTCAAGAACTGGCCTTTGCCCCCAATTGCCGGATGGAGAAATTGGTACAAAAGGATTTCTGACGATAAAAGTCCCCAGACGCAGAATTGGGACAGTCTTCGTATTTCTCATTGCTTGGAGTTATCTCTAGCTGAAACACCAAAGAATGAGAACCTTCTGATCGCAGCTTGCCACTTCTGGTCCAATGGTGTAAATGCTTTTCTTTTCGGCCATGGCCCAATGTCCCCTACCTTAGCCGATGTCTACATGATGACCGGCCTGAATGTTACAGGAACTGTGTACCCATATGACCATAAAGGTTCCTCCAAGCAGACAGGAGTAAGAACAGGGGTTGGATACAAGAGATATATCCAGAATCATATGTCTGATGGTCCTCTGACTGATGTCGAATACAGGGCTTTCCTGAACATGTGGCTATGCAGATCAGTCTTTTGTGGCAAAGCCAATGAGCCAACCTTGAATCATATCGTGATGGCCGAAGAGCTGGCTGCTGGAAAAGTCATCCCACTTGGGAAATACCTCCTGGGAAGTGTTTACCATATGCTCAACCAAACCACCCACCTGATGCACACTAGCAAGAAGATCCCCTGTGTCAATGGTCCCTGGTGGTTTGTCCAAATGTGGCTGCAATTATACATGCATCAAATTGTTGCTATTGATCTTAACAGCCGAGACTTCCCTTCAATCAATTATAAAGAAGGAGAAACCCGGAGAACCAAAGGTTGTCAAACCTATGGAGAAGCTGCCTCCACTGTACCTATCAACAAGAACATTGGTGAACTGTTTGAGCTCTTCTTCAGAGGTTTTGCCAATCCTCTTTGGTTCCCATATTCGGACAATGACAATCTTACTCTCCCTTGCGAATTCAGCTTTGAGATTGGATGCACTGATGTGCAATCTGTAGCAATTTTTAATGCCTTCATCCAGCCTTGCATCCTGCCAGCCGAATTCTGTGGAGGGAGGCTAGTCCAAAGCACTTATGAATATTATCAGCCAAACATGATGGCTAGACAGTTGGGATGTGGCCAAGTGCCCCCTAGGCTATTTCTCCATGAATTCCTCAGGCCTAGAGAAATAGTCAAGGATTCCACAGAAACAAGAAGGATTTTCACCTATAAATGCTGTGGAACTATTTATGCACCTGATCCTTTTGTGCCAATAATATCTGCCCATCCTTCCTTCACTCTCTGGTGGCAAGAATTCCATGATCATATCTTCAATATGCCAATCTATCCCTTCTGCCTTGAGTTAATGCCTGATTATCAGCCAACTGCAGAGGTAATATGCTTATTCCTTTATCTGTCTTCATAACATTGACTCCAATCGATTCTGACTCTAATATTTTGCAGGACATAACACCTGCCCCCCTTGCCAGAGTAATCTTATACAAAACCGCAGGCCCAATATCTGCTTTGGGGCATCAATCTCCTACCTTGGCTCGGCTGATGGCTAGACAAGCTTCTTCAGATCCAATACTCACTAGACCATCATCTGTCAAGAGGAAAACCCTCCTTATAGCTGCTCCCTCAGTTGTAAAGAAGAAAAGAACAAGTGGCAAAATCAAGGTCAGAGTCTTTTTTCTTTGACTATAATGCTTTTGGTGTTTTGCTCAGCTTTATTTCTTTTTGATTTCAGGCCAGAGAACAGCAGCCAGCAATCAGTACAGGTCCTGCCGATGCTTCAATGATTGGTAAAATTTCTCACTATTTTGTCTTTAAAGTTCCTCTCCATCGGCATTGATTCCTTTTCAGTTTCAGAGCAAATCTCAATAGACCCAATCTTGGAGAGTCCTCCTTCTCATCAAGAACTAGCTTCAGCTTCACCTGATGTTCCTCAACCAGAAGCCTCTTCTCCACAAAAAGATCTTCCAAGCTCTCCTCAGCATGACATACAAGAATCTTTGCCTGAGCTCGAGCTGCCCTCTCTTTCCATCCAAGAGATCAGGAATGAGGTAGAGATAATTACCCAGTCTTCCAGTTCTTTATTCAATGGATCATCAATAATTCGGCATAATCTTCTTTCAGGAGAAAACCACTTCTTCACCCAGCTATTCATTTGCTGTGGATGATCTAGTTGCCGAACAAGGAGAAGAAACCTCTTCTGGTCAAACTTTATCAGAGGAGAACCAAGCAAAACTGAAGGAAATCCTCTCTTTTCTGCATAAGGACACTCGGGAACAAGTTACCAATGCTGATCTTTTAAGAGACTTGCTTGAATCATTTGACCAAGATCTTCCTGCCGATATCAAGACTTCTTTAGATCCAATTTCCAGATTGGATGATCATTTTATCGCAGTGAAGCAAGCTCTGAAGAATCAATCGGCTCAACCAGCCTTGGAGCAAAGGAGAACTTTGGTCAAGCAATCTGTAAAAGACCTGCATACTCAAGTCCAGAATGACAAGGAATTATTGACCAAACTGGAATCTGAACTTGAAATGAAGGAGATCAGAAAAGCTGCACTTGAAGCCGAATTGAGAGATCTATCGGCCGAAATCGAAGCTGACAAGAAGAAAATAGTCGAGCTTCCCAAGCTAACAGAGAGGAGGCGAAAGGAAGCCTTAGCAGCTCTAAACGAAGACAAACAACTCAAGACGAAGCTTGCTGCCCTGACCAGAACCCAAGAAGCTGATAAAAACTTATTAGAGAACATTAGCAACATGATATCAAATGCCAAAAATGTAATCTCAAAGTTCTTGGGTGTGTGAATTGTGTCAAATAGTTTGATAGCCGAATGTTTTATCAACCCTGTAATCTTGTCATCTCTTAACTCTGTTTTTCTCCATTGTGGATGACTCATTCGGCAAAGTTGGCCATAATAGCACTTAGACCCGAAAACACTTCAACCACGACATAGCCGAATCTCATCCAGTCAAAGCCGAATACGACTCGATAAGAATCTCAAACGACATGGGAACTGATCGGCTGGAAAATCCTTTCCACCTTCCGAACTCTTCGGAATACGTGCCACGATCTTTGGCCACGATTTCCTCTGCGGGTTCTATAAATAAACACCCAGGCAGCCCACAGTTTCTTCACCAAGTTCTTCGTCTTCCAAGTTCTTGCCGGCCCAAGCCATTCTTTTCCCCATCCACAGTAATTCCGAGGAACTTCCAATGGCCGACAACAACAGGAGGCGCCCGGCCGCCGATGAGGCCGAAGGAAGTCGTGCCGGCGCTCGCCGCAGGTGATTAGCTGCTTGCTTCTCTCTGTTCTTCTCGAGATTTCCTCCCTCTTTCTTGACGAATCTCTTTGTTCTTTCAGGGTAATCCAATGGATTGCCGGCGCTGGTGCGCCAGTTGCAGCTCCAGCCGCTGCTCCTGCGGCATCTTCGAGTTCGTCCAATCGATCTCTCGAATCAGACGACTACCGCTACACGGACGGCGATGCTCGCCGATTCAAGGCGGAGCGCGACGACTCTCGTCGCGAACTGGAGGCTATCTCCAAGCAAGCCGGGATTGCTGACCTCGAATGGCAGCACGAGCGCAAGCAACTGCTCGAAGTCATTGATGGTGAGTCCTGCAATCTGCTCAATCTCAATCTTGTCCCCCAACTGATATTATTCTGCTGCCCCTTTTGTAAACTTGCAGCGCGTGATGCTGAACTTGATCGACTGAAGGCGCTGGTGGATGAGCTGGCGAACAAGGTGAATGCTCCTGGGGACACACCAGAAGCTCGCCTCGGTGCGGTGGCGGGCCGCATCGATGAGGTGGCCTCGCACGGCATCCATCTGGGCACTGCCGCAGGCCTAGTCGCCATGTCGACGCACACCAATACCGACTACTCCAGGCTACCGACCGGCTTCGCTAATGATAACCCGGAGGAGATCGACGACATCGAGGCCTCCATAGATCGCCTTGATGCTCATGGCGCCGCCATTGCCGATTCTATTCATCCCCAGTCCGTTTTGAACAAGCTATTCCATTAGTTTGTACTAGGGATTTATGGAATTTCGGCAATAAAACTTATCTTTTGTGATCTTGCATGAACATCTGATGTAATATATTTTGTGCTAAGGGCAATACATTCAGTACTGGCCATTTTCCTTTTCTGTCAACATTTGTTCTGAAGGCGATTTCTTCCCGAATATCGGCTGTTCGGCAATTTGATATATCAATCATCGATCGATTTCAATACTGGGATAATACCTCTTCAAATATCTTCCATTTATAGCAGAAGCAAATTCTTCTCCCAATAATGTCTTCAAAATATATGCATTTCCAGGCACGCACCTAACCACTCTGAAAGGACCTTCCCAATTTGGAGACCACTTGCCGAATGCTGCATATTTGGTTCCAATCGGCAATATCGCTTTCCAAACTAGATCACCTTCTGTAAATTGCTTAATCTTCACCTTCTTGTTGTAATACTTAGCAACTCGCATTTTGTTCTTCTCAATATTCTCCAAGGCCCTGAGACGAATCATATGCAAATCTTCTAATTCGTCCATCATTAAATCATTATAATCTTTAGAACTCAAATCCTTTTGCAACTTTATTCTCCTTGAGTCTAATTGTATTTCCCATGGCAAGATAGCATGATGCCCATACACCAACTCATAAGGAGACGTCTGTGTAGCCCCATGTGGAGCCATTCGGTAAGCCCATAAAGCCTCATTGAGTACCGAATGCCACTTTCTCGGTTTCTGATCAATCTTCTTCTGTATAATTTTAATCATAATCTTGTTAGAAGCCTCTGCCTGACCATTAGCTTGGGCATAATAAGGAGAAGAATTTAACAATTTGATGCCCATACTCTCAGCAAAATCTTTGAACTCTGAAGATGTAAATTGAGCCCCTTGATCTGTGGTGATTGTTTGAGGAATCCCAAATCTGTAAATGATATGTTATTTAACAAATTCAACCATATTCTCCGACGTCACCTTCTTTAATGGAATTGCCTCAACCCACTTGGTAAAATAATCGGTTGCCAAAAGCACAAACTTATGCCCCTTGCTAGATGGAGGGTTTATTTGGCCAATCAAATCTATTCCCCATCCTCTGAATGGCCATGGCTTGATAATGGGATTCAAAGCCGATGCTGGAACTCTCTGAATATTTCCAAATCTCTGACAGTCTTGACATCCCTTATAATATTCAAAACAATCTTCCAGCATTGTCGGCCAGTAATATCCAGTTCTTCTAATAACCCACTTCATTCGGTAGGCCGATTGATGTGCTCCACACAACCCATCATGTACTTCACTCATCAGCCTTTTTGCTTCTTCATGATTTAAGCAATGTAACAGCACCCCATCCAAGGATTTATAATACAAATTATCATCAAGAAGAACAAACTTTAAAGCTTTATACCTGAGCTTTCTAGAAACCTTTCGGGATGGATTCTCCAGATAATCGGCAATCTCTTTTCTCCAATCATCTTCTGCCAGATTACTCCCGAATGCATATACATCATTAGCAAAAACTTCTCGAAGCTCTTTATAACCTGATGCACTTTGGGCCAATCTATTTGCCTCTCCATTATCCCCCCTAGGAATGTGTTGTAGAATTACTGACCGAAAGCTCTTCAATATTCCTTTGCATTCTTCATAGTAATTCCTCAAGGTATCACTTTTGCACTCATATTCACCATTCAATTGTTTTATGACCAATTCTGAATCTCCAAAAATTTCAACCGCAATGGCCTCTGCTTCTTTCAAATATTGGAGCCCTTTGAGCAATGCCTCATACTCAGCTTGATTGTTAGTAACAGCAGATTGAATGGGAACAGCAAACTCAAATGTTTCCCCTTTGGGTGAAATTAATAAGATACCTGCTCCACCACCTTTGTTGCATGAAGATCCATCGAAGAATAACACCCAAGGAACAATGTTAAGCAAAGTTATCGATGTATCATGATGTTCAGTAATGAAGTCGGCAATAATCTGTCCCTTAACAGCCTTTGCCGATTCAAACCTTAACTCAAATTCAGACAAAGCTAAAATCCATTTGCCAATCCTTCCGTTCAAAATTGGCATAGACAACATGTGTTTTATCACATCAAACTTTGAATACACAATGCATTCGGCATGTAGTAAGTAGTGCCGAAATTTTGTACAGGAGTAGTAAACACATAAGCAAAGCTTCTCTATAGCCGAATACCTTGTCTCTGGATCTAGTAACTTTCGGCTAAGGTATGCAACTACTCTTTCTTTCCCTTCAAATTCTTGAATGAGGGCCGATCCAATAGTTTGGGCATCGGCCGCCACGTACAACTTGAAAGGCTTGTTCAATTGTGGAGGCACCAATACTGGTGGATTCTTCATGTACTCCTTTATTTCATCAAAAGCCTTCTGTTGTTCGTCACCCCATACAAACTTTTGATCCTTTTTTATTTTCAACAGTGAGGAAAAGGGCAACACCTTTTGTGACAAGTTTGATATGAATCTTCTCACAAAATTTATCTTGCCAAGCAGCGATTGTAACTCTTTAAGATTAGTTGGAGGAACAATTTCATCAATTGCCTTCATGCTTTTCTTACCAACTCCTATTCCTCCTTCATGTATCAAAAATCCCAGAAACTCTCCAGCCGAAACTCCAAAAGCACACTTGTTCGGGTTCATCTTAAGCCCATGTTTCCTGGTGCATTCTAGAGTTTTCCTTATGTCGGCCAAATGAGACTCATGATCCAATGACTTGATCACCACATCATCAATATATATTTCCACAATCTTGCCGATCAACTCATGAAAAATATAATTCATAGCCCTTTGATAAGTTGCACCGGCATTTTTCAATCCAAAGGTCATGACAACCCACTCAAACAACCCTATGTGTCCAGGACACCTGAAAGCTGTCTTTACTATATCTTCCAATGCCATATAAATCTGATTGTATCCTGCGTTACCATCCATGAAACTGAGCACTTTGTATCCAGCAGCAGCATCAACCAATGAATCAGCAATAGGCATTGGATATCCATCCATGGGTGTAGCCTTGTTTAAGTCTCTAAAATCTATGCAAACCCTCATCTTTCCATTTTTCTTATAGACAGGAACAATATTAGAGATCCAATCCGCGTATTTACATGGCCGAATGAAATTTGCATCTAGTAATCTTTCAATCTCCTTTTTCACATCAGCCAACACTTCTTCTTTGTAGATTTTTCGGGGTGGTTGCTTGTAAGGCCTGTATCCAGGTTTGATTGGCAACCGATGCTCAACAATAGAACGGTCTAGACCGGGCATCTCCGAATAATCCCAAGCAAAGCAGTCCTTGTATTCTTTTAACAATGTCACCAACTTTTCTTTGAAAACCGAATCCAAGTTAGCACTGATAAATGTCGGCCTTGGCTTGTCACCATCTCCAATGTCCACTTCTTCTA
Source organism: Echinochloa phyllopogon (assembly GCA_033239725.1). Taxonomy (NCBI): domain Eukaryota; kingdom Viridiplantae; phylum Streptophyta; class Magnoliopsida; order Poales; family Poaceae; genus Echinochloa; species Echinochloa phyllopogon. The sequence continues at coordinate 9,104,336 of BTCW01000008.1, read as the reverse complement.
ATTTATCGGCCGACACAAATCCACGTCCTAATTTTCCATCAGTTCCATCAATTGGATTTTCCATCAAAAATTACTATGAGAGCCGACTGCTTCGATCGGCTGCTGATCACTGCTGGCTGGTGCCACAGGACCTTCTCCCCAGTCTTTACCTGAGAAACAATCTATGCCTTGATACTCCCAGAAAGCTGGTTCCATATTTGCCACGCTTATTGAATCATCTGCTTGGACAATCTCCACCTCATCATCTATCCACTGAATAAGCTGTTGATGCATAGTAGATGGAATACAACAATTTGCATGAATCCAATCTCTTCCAAGCAGCAAGCTATATGCCCCTTTGCCCTCAATGACAAAGAAAGTCGTAAGCAGAGTCTTGGATCCAATCATCAGATCAACGTGCACGCATCCCTTGGTGTCCGAAGGATTTCCAGCAAAATCATTCAGAATTATGCTCGTTGGTGTCAAATCTCTAGGGCCCATACCAAGCTTCCTGAATGTGGTATATGGCATTACATTGACAGCAGCTCCTCCATCGACAAACATCTTGGTCAATGGTTTGCCATTAACATATCCCTTCAAATACAGTGGCTTCATGTGCCGATTCTGGGTTGGCTTCTCAAAAACAGCTTGTTTGTTCAACATCAATTGTGCCATTAACCCAAATTGTTCGGCATCATCTATATCGGGCAATATTTCTTCCTGTACAATTTGGTTAGCTGGAGCCATGAATTCATTCGGCAGAAAACATACCATACATGTAGGAGCCGAATGACTATGTTCGTCAGGCCTGTCTTTTGGGAGCCATATTGATTTCACCTTGACCTTTGCTTGCTTCAATTCCCGATTCCTCAGGCGCTGTACTCTTCTCTTCTGGCTCTTCCTCAAACCAGGTGGGCACCATTGTCCTTCTTGCCACACATAAGCATGATCTTCTTCTTCTTCACGATCAACCCACTTGTAATCAGCATGTCTCTTTTTTGGTTGATCATTAAAACGCCGATCATCACTAGGATGCACCCTGCCAATTCTTTCATGGACAGATCGGCGATTGACAGTTCCCTGCCTATATTCATCATACCTATCATTGCATTCAGGACAACTATTCCATGTGGGAAGCTTCAAACCTTCGTTCCAACAGTGTCTGAAGAATGCACACCCCCAATGCGCACGTTCCTGCTTTCGAGCATACTCTTCTTGTTCTTCCTCAAACCTTTCTTCTTCGCGCCTTCTTTTCTCCTCCTCGTATTCACGCCTTTGAAAACGCTCTTTTTCTTGCTGACGCTGCCATTTGCTGAGGAGAATACGTGTAGTAACTCTAGGTTTAAAGGATTCTCCCACTTCAAATCGGCTATTCGGGAACCGAAGATTTTTCTGGCGAATCTGCTCAATTGTGATCTGCCGAGTGGGATCAACTGAACCATCCTGTCTTGCCTTTTTTGAGGTTAAAACTTTCAATCTTCCCTTTTCTCCAGATGGAACAGCATTCACCATATTAACCGAGAACCCGATCATATTCTGAGGGAAAGGGTTACTGTCTAGTTTCATCTTGTTGTCGAATTTCAGATGTCCTTCCTGGATAGCTTTCTGAATCTTCATCCTAAAGACTCTGCATTCATTAATGGAATGAGAATTTCTATCATGAAACCCACAGTACCTCTTATCTTTCACTCCATCGGGCCGAAGCATAGAATGCCCCTCTGGCAATTTGATTCGGCCTTCTTTCACCAAGAACTCAAACAATTTGTCCGCCTTAGTCACATCAAAATCATACGTTCCCTTCACCTGTTTGATCCATCTTTGAGTCATTGTAACTGGTTCCTTGCTCCACACTATCTCTGCTGCGGCTATCTCCTCGCTATCTTCATATTCATCTTCTTGATCTGCTCTTTCAAGGAATTGGTTATAGATGTCAGCTGCATCATTATTTTTAGCAAATCTGACATCTTTCTTGAAACCATATGCCTGGTTACTCATCAAGGCCAATCTGTGCGACAACTGGCCCAGATCATCAAACTCCATCCCGAATAGCTTCTCCCGAATGGCAGGCAGCATTCCAGCTACAGCCATACCAGCCAGTTGATCATCAGGTATGTTCAGAGAAAAGCACATACTCTTAGTTTCCCTAAATCTCCTGAGGAACTCTGTAGGTGTTTCATTATTCCTCTGCCTTAAGCTGGTCAAATCAACCAACTTTTTCTCGGTACTGCCAATGTAGTAATGAGCATGAAATTTCTGTTCCAGGTCTTTCCAGGTACAAATCGACTGAGCAGGCAAAGAAGCAAACCATGTAAAAGCTGGACCCGTCAGTGACAAAGGAAAGTATCTGATTCTGAAAGCCTCATCTGCCGAAGCCTCTCCAAGCTGCATCAGATATCGAGCTATATGTTCCACAGTGCTAGTATCATCTTGTCCTGAGAATTTAGTAAACTCTGTAGGCACCTTGACTCTATTCGACAATGATACCCTTTGGTACCATTCCGGGAAAGGAGACGAGTACATGTATCCCTGATTTTTAGGCTTCAGACCGAATTGATTTTGCAATACATCGGTCATTTTTTGCACCATGAGGTCAATACTGGTATCTTGATTCCCTGGTCTTCCAGCAAGCATGCCTGCAGTACCAACATATCCAGGATTCGGGAGAGCGTCGATAGCATTGTAATCCATAAACTCTGAATATCCGTTTCCATACAAATCCCTTTGCAGTCTGTTGTTCAAGGGAGATATCTTGTAAGCAGAAGCAGGCGGATTCCCTGTGGTGCCGAATGCCATATCACCGTATGTGCGAGTTTTCGGCAGTGCAGGCTGAGGATCTTGCCGAATCGGTTGTCCATTTGTATCTTTAGTACCAGAACCTCCAGTTTCATCAGCATTTCCTTTACCATGCAGTTTCTGAACTGGTGCTTGAACATTGAAGTACGTTGGACCACCCAATTGCCCATGTATTTGCTCGAAGGGTTTATCCACATGCTGACCAAAAATGCTTATCATTATATGCCGAAAACTGTTCAAGAACGCAGCATTGTGATTGGTCATTGCTTCTCCCAAAGCTTTGTATAACAAGCCCGAGAATCTCTCCCTCTCTTCTTCTTCAGTAAGATCAGATTGCCCAGGAAGGAGAACTCTTGGCAGATCGGACTTGAGAAAAGGTACACCACTTCTGTTCTTGGCGAAAGACAGTAAACATTTGTTAATGAATTGGTTGGCAGCAACCTTTACCATCTGTTGATGCTCTTCAGACAATTCTTCCAAAGTGACATCCATGATGTCGCTCAACTCAGGCATCTTGAAAACTTGTGTGGGTCCCACCGGGCGTGCCAAAAAGTGTGTTGACGTAAAATCCGCACCTCACGCCAAGCACACAGCAAGCCGAATTAGCTGGCTTCACACGTGGCCCGGGCTTTTGAATCCGGAAGCGTGCCAGTCAGTTTGCCTGAAAACTAACAAAGGGATAAAAACGTTTAGATCAAAACCTGGAACGTGCCGGGTGAGACCAGACAGTTCCATATCTGTGGCTACGGAGCCAATTTCGAACGACAAATAGCTACAGAGAAGCTATCTGTCGGCAGTTAAAACCTCATTCGGCAATCGGCAAGGCACACAAGGAGCGCACTGCCGAATGCGTGACGTAAGCATGACGAAAGATCGGCTTTCAACCGAATGAACATTGTAGCAGATACTCATAGCCGATTAACGAGAAGCAGAGCATGATAGATAAATAAAAGGGTGAAACATGATCATAAATTCGCAGTAAACAGGGAATGCATAGGCCGAAAGCAGCACCCATCAAGCATGATAACAAAACAAGTTAATCCACCGCATGATACGACTTGTTTGAGACCACGCCACTAATCAGATTGGACCAATCCACCGCATGATACAGTCTAATCATGAAAAGCTAAAAGCATTCAATGTTTAATGCAAACCCACGAACACACGTTCACTCGTGAGAGCACTACCGAATACGGCTATTTAGCCGAATCGGGGTCCATGGCGAAGGAACAAGCCTAATCGGTAAAGATAAATCTATCAGATCGAATCGAATTCTAATCCACCGGATGATTAGCTCTAAGACGACCCAAAAACCTGCATCTACCGCATGATACCCGGTTCTGTCAAGACCTACACGATACCGACAAGCTCGAACCCGCGACACGTGGCAACCTAGATCGGTTTCGGACTCGGCTGTGAGGGGATAATTCGTCACATCGTGAAGTAGAGCCGATTCTAGCCGATCTAGATTGGGCAAAGGTATGTTGCATGAATTAAGCACATAGTAAAAACGAAGCAACACGGGGTAACTTAATGAATCTGTTAGATCTTGCCGAAATCTAACAGAGCCGATAACTTGGTCCATACTAGATCTTAGCCCACCGCATGGCTCATGACCTAACAGAGGAACCTTCTTGAAACCACAACTTAAATCCACCGGATGATACTAAGCATGGTAACAAGACTACTTGCATCAAAGCTTAAATCCACCGCATGATACTAAGCATGATACAAGGTTGCCGGTACTTACGGAGGTCGACGGATCGATGACTCCTCTCGAAGAACTCGACGACTCGACTAAAGGACTCGATGTTGGCACGGGGCCGGTTTGTTGTATGATTGATTGATTGGATCCCTTTTACAGCTGCCATGGGTTTATATTTATACCCAGGTCTTGATACAACTCCTAGTCGGACACGACTACAACACTTGTTTCTAAAAATAAATGACGAATCTTCGTGCCCATATTGCGTTCCTTGTTCGAACCGGCCTTTTCCTTATATTGATCCACGTCATCATGTCTTCCCGAATGCTACCACTCTTCGCCTGCGGAACAATGTCTCTGCCGAATGATGACGTATTCCCGACCGCAGAACGTCTTTGCCGAATGCCTCTGGGGAAAAACTCCTTTGCCGAATGACATCTCTTCGACGACTCCAGCCCACATGTCAGCCTCTTCCTGGTGCCAATTTTTGGTGTCAACAATGGTAATCTTGAAGTGAGTTGCCTTATGCTTGCTTGCATGGAACCCGAGCTGCAGATGCAGTTTGAGACAAACCATGAGGCGCACGATATGATCGAGGCGCTTATGGACATGTTCCAAACTCAGGCCAGGACTGAAAGGTTCAATGTCTCAAAGGCCTTTGTGGAAACCAAGCTAGCAGAAGGCGCAGCTGTAGGGCCGCATGTGATCAAGATAGTTGGTTACTCCTAGAGGTTGGAGAAGCTAGGCTTCCCACTTGGCCCAGAGTTAGCCACCGATTTTATTTTAGCATCACTTCCGCCTAGCTTTGGGAACTTCATTTCGAACTACCATATGCATGGGGCGGAGAAGGGATTGAATGAGTTGTGTGGCATGCTCAAGATAGCAGAGGCTGACATCAAGAAAAGCGCTAGCAGCAGCCATGTGATGGCCATCCAAAACAGGCCTAACTTCAAGAAGAAGGGCAAATCTTGGAAGAAAAAGAAGGGCAAGGCTAAAGATATGATCTCTCAGCCAAGCTCAACGCCCCAGACTAAGTCTAGACCAGCTGCAGAAAAAGAGGAGTGCTTTTATTGTAAGGAACTTGGTCACTGGAAGAGGAATTGCAAGAAGTACCTGGCTTCTCTGAAGAAAGGCGGTAGTAAGAGTACTTCCGCATCAGGTACACTTGACATTAATATTACAGACATTTTTCTCGCTGAATCTTCTATTAATTCCTGGGTATTTGATACCGGATCGGTTGCTCATATTTGCAATTCGATGCAGGGACTAATAAGAAGTAGAAGCGTGGGAAGAGGCGAAGTTGATTTCCGAGTGGGCAATAATGCAAGAGTTGCTGCTTTGACCGTCGGGACGATGCAACTCCACCTTCCGTCAGGATTTATCATGGAATTGAATAATTGTTATTTTGTTCCTAGTTTGAGTCGAAACATTGTATCTCCCTCATGTTTGATGAAGGATGGTTATACATTCGCGAGTAAAGACAATGGTTGTGTGATCTCAAAGAATGGCATGTTTGTGGCTCTTGCATCCATTGTGAATGGGTTGTTCATTTTAAATCCTGATGATTCACCTATATGTAATATAATTGCTAAAAGGCCTCGACTAGATGATTTGAATCCTACCTATATGTGGCATTGTCGTTTGGGTCATATAAGTGAGAAGCGCATGAAGAAGCTCCATTCTGATGGACTTTTAACTTCGTTTGATTTTGAATCATACGACACGTGCGAAGCTTGTTTGCTAGGCAAGATGACCAAGGCACCTTTCACAGGTTTTCCTGAGAGGGCGCAAGACTTGTTGGAACTCATACATACTGATGTATATGGACCAATAAGCACGACAGCTCGAGGTGGATTTCAGTACTTCATAACTTTCACTGATGATTTTAGTAGATATGACTATGTCTACTTAATGAAGCACAAGTCAGACTTTTGAAAGGTTCAAAGAGTTTCAGAATGAAGTTGAAAATCAGCGTGGTAAGAAAATTAAAGCCTTGCGATCAGATCGTGGAGGCGAGTATTTGAGCCACGAGTTTAGCACTCATCTAAAGAGTTGCGGAATTGTTCCACAGCTAAAGCCACCTGGAACACCTCAGAGGAACGGTGTGTCCGAGCGACGTAATCGAACCTTGTTAGACATGGTGCGATCAATGATGAGCCAGTCAGACCTACCGTTATCATTTTGGGGTTACGCTCTAGAAACAGCAGCTTTCACACTAAATAGGGTACCATCTAAGTCCGTGGAGAAGACACCATATGAGATATGGACTGGCAAGACTCCCAGTTTGTCTTTTCTGAAAATTTGGGGTTGTGAGGCATATGTCAAGCGACTTCAGTCGGACAAGCTTACACCAAAATCGGACAAGTGCATATTCGTGGGATATCCAAAGGAAACAATTGGATATTATTTCTACAACCGATCAGAGGGCAAAGTGTTTGTCGCTAGGAACGGTGTTTTCTTGGAGAAAGAGTTTCTCAAAAGCAAGAAAAGTAGACAGAAGGTGTATCTTGAAGAAATTCGAGATGAGCCTATGAGGCAAGACTTTACGAGTGATGCTAATGTAGCAGAACAAGTTGAGGCACCTGTGGTAAGAGAAGAACCGCCACAACCACGAAGGTCGGAAAGGCCACGTCGCGCTACACATAAAATGAATCTCCTAGTTATGGGAGAGCGCGACATATTGTTGATGGACAACGATGAGCCTAGGACCTATGCGGAAGCTATGATGGACCCAGATTCCGAGAAATGGCAAAGTGCCATGAGATCCGAGATAGATTCCATGGGGCAAAATCAAGTTTGGAACTTAATTGACCCGCCTGATGGTGTGAGACCCATCAAGTGCAAATGGATCTTTAAGAGAAAGAGAGATGTAGACGGAAATGTTAACGTATACAAAGCACGACTTGTTGCAAAAGGTTTTCGACAAGTTCAAGGAGTTGACTACGACGAGACATTCTCTCCAGTAGCGATGCTTAAATCTATCCGGATCATTCTAGCAATAGCTGCGTATTTCGATTATGAGATATGGCAAATGGATGTCAAAACAGCTTTCCTCAATGGGAACCTAGAGGAGGATGTATACATGATACAACCAGAAGGTTTTGTCGATCCAACTAATGCTGGAAAAATTTGCAAGCTTCAGAAATCAATCTATGGATTAAAGCAAGCATCTCGGAGTTGGAACCTTCGTTTTGATGAGGTAGTCAAAGGGTTTGACTTCCGGCAGAATGAAGAAGAGGCTTGTGTTTACAAGAAGGAAAGTGGGAGCTCTGTTGTATTTCTAATCTTGTATGTGGATGCCATATTGTTGATTGGGAATGATATTCCTATGCTAGAATCCGTTAAGACTTCGCTGAAAAATAGTTTTTCTATGAAGGACTTAGGGGAAGCTGCATACATTCTGGGCATAAGGATCTATAGGGATAGATCAAGGAGCCTTATAGGATTAAGTCAAGATACTTATATTGACAAGGTGCTGAATCGGTTCAGCATGGAACAGTCCAAGAAAGGGTTCTTGCCTATGTCACATGGTGTACACCTCAGCAAGACTCAGTGTCCTACGACGACTGATGAGCGGGAGCGCATGAGTAAGGTCCCTTATGCTTCAGCAATTGGATCCATCATGTACGCCATGATAAGTACTCGTCCAGATGTCTCATATGCTCTAAGTGTTACGAGCAGACACCAGTCTAATCCAGGTGAAAGTCACTGGACAGCGGTGAAAAACATTCTTAAGTACTTTAGAAGGACTAAAGATGTGTTCCTAGTCTATGGAGGTGAGGAAGAGCTCATTGTAAAGGGTTACACTGATGCTAGTTTCCAAACTGATCCAGACGATTCAAAGTCGCAATCAGGATTTGTGTTCACAATAAACGGTGGTGCTGTAAGCTGGAAAAGTTCTAAGCAAGATACTGTGGCTGATTCTACAACGGAAGCAGAGTACATCGCAGCTTCGGAAGCGGCAAAGGAAGGTGTTTGGATGAGAAAGTTTCTCATTGAGCTTGGTGTGTTTCCCAATGCATCTAGCCCATTGGAACTCTACTGTGACAACAATGGGGCAATTGCACAGGCTAAGGAGCCGAGGAATCACCAGAAAAACAAACATGTACTGCGGAAGTTTCACCTCATTCGAGAGTTCGTTAGACGTGGTGAGATAAAGATATGCAAAATACATACAGATTTGAATATTGTTGATCCTTTGACAAAGGCTCTTCCACGGCCTAAACATGAATCACACACGAGAGCTATGGGCATTAGATATCATTTAGATTAGCTCCAGTGTGAGTGGACAATGTTTTGTATCTATGACATATTGTTTATTTATTGAATATCCATGAAAGGCAACTTGTATATGATTAGCAATTATGTGAATTGTTTGTGAAACTCAATACTTGTATGGTTATTCAAAAAGATTGTCCCTAATTTGATTAGCACATGTATTAGTTGATGACCATGTTTCGCAAGTCATGGACATGGAGATGTCAAACTAATAATGTGGGCACATGTATGACATGGGGCTGGACTGACCCAGTTTGAGACTTGTATATCTCTTCTTCACAACGCGTATGCTTTGTCCTTAGACCTGAGATTGTCGTATGTACTCAAGATGTGAATTGACCTACTTAGGGACTACCAAACGCTGCTCCGTAACTGGGTAGTTATAAAGGTGGTTTTCGGGTTTGTCAGGAAGCATGCTGTGAGGCATGGTCAAACAAGATGGGATTTGCCCCTCTCTATGCGAGAGAGATATCTCTGGGCCCCTCGAGTGATCGGATCAAGAAATGCATAGCCGTGCTAGGTTAAGTGTTAACCTCTTGAAGGATCCGACTCACAGATTCGAGAAAGGGAGGTCTTACTTGGAGTTAGACCAAATATCGTGAGGCAAAGGGAATAGCTTGTACGTGATGTTGTGGTGGTTCGTCTGATATGATCTTTACGTATTCATGGGAGTTGACACGTCTTGCTAGAGGCCGCTATCAACTATTGGAAGGAGCAGGAGTACTCGAACCATGTCTATGTGTACGTGAACCCATAGGGTCACACACTTAAGAGGTTTGGAACACTGAAAACTTGCTTATGAGATTGTCTCTAGTGCAAGTGGGAGATTGTTGGGAATATGCCCAAGAGACAACTGGATTCGATCCACTAGTCTTAATGGGCCACAAATGTTGTGAAGCCCAGGGGAAGGGGTGCTTTATTTATTAGTCCCATATTGCTAATGGAATATGGTGTGGAGAATTTCATCCAAATAAATAGAGACCAAACCCCTCCTGAGAAAGACATGACTTCCAAGCAATAGTTGCTTTTCTCCCCATCATGCTCGCGGACCTAGCAGTTCGGTGCGCGACGTTTCAATCCTCGTACGTGTGGATACCTCGGAGGTGCTGCGCTTAGAGCACAAGGACGAACCGCACGTGCACGACCAGACGGACGTAAGCAACTGCACTACACTGCCACTTCGACGCGTTCGTCTACATCGAGACGGCTTCCGCTGCAACTGCGCGTCTAGTGGTAACAATCTGTGATCTATAACTGCTGCTGTTCCTATTTTTGGGTGAACGAGTTTTTGTGTGTGCTAGCGTAGCCTCCTCGTTACCCTACACAACATGCTTGCTCTTTTGTATTTAGAAAGGTATATCTACGGTGAATGAAATAGTGAAATTATCATTGACCACTCTGAACAGAGTGTAAATAAGTAGCACTTGAGTAAGAGAAAAATACTAAAATGCTTGCTGATTTTGACAACAGTATAGCATGCCCAGCTGAGTATTATGCAATATATATAATAGGAAGTGTGCCACAAAAATTCCACTCGTTTTTGTAGCGGTCAAGCAAACATGGGATGTCTGCGTCGCCAAAGTGTATTAACAGTGATGTTCCAGAGACGTTCCTTATCCTTTTTCACTTATTTCCCTTTAGAGGCCAGATGGGAAATTGGGAAGGATAGGCAGTTTATAGCATAGCTTACACCTTGCTAGCTAATGGCACCAAACAGAATATCTGCAAGAGTCTTAAAAACACATAATCAGAAAGGCAAATATGCTGAGGAACTTGAGTGGTCAAAGGATTTTATAATCCTATAGGATATAGCAATTGTAGGCCAAGGCGAAGCAGTGATCGGACTTTTTACTGTACTGAGGTTAAGCAGAACAATATACCAGGACCTAGAACTGTTAGGGTCATATATATGTATGAATTGATGTTTAACAACAAAATGATTGTGAATCTAGTTTTAGTGAGCTGATGGAGACACATTATCAGGGATCTACCTAGATCAATGGTAATCGCAATGTAATCTTTATAAATATATATATGATATAATAATGTCTTATATATAATACTGCATCCTGTGAAAATCAAGCAGAAGCAATGAAGCATTAGTCTATTATATAGTGGGAAGCAAGTAGGGTAGGATTAATCTAGCAGCGCGCACAATCAGAATTGGTCAAGTAGGCAAGCAGTAGCCAAGTAGATGCAGTTTTTTTTTCCTTTTAAAGGAAGTCTCAAGTAGAAGGAGATGACCCAACCAAGAAGACGTACTTGTCTCAAGGCCTAGATTTGGGCGCAGATGGACAGCCGGATCCATCATTGGATGCCGGTGGCTAACGGCGTTGCTTGGAGACAGGCAGCATCATAGCTTACTTGCTAGATTTGTTCATGGAGGAGGTCTGAGGAGAGCTGGCTGCAGAGTTTATAGCCATTGAACAACCACGACTCAAGACTCCTACCCGCTCTTGACCAAATACACTGCCTCCCTAACACGACCAAACCGGCAAGGCAAATCGACTGTAATGCTCTGGGACTGGTTGTATTCCAAAGTCCTCGATCATACTGTCAAACAACCTGCGGCCCTCCTTGAAGAGGCCTGAGTGGCTGCAAGCACTCGGCAACCCAATAAAAGTTATGTAATTTGGTCGAACACCAGCCATCTGCATCTTCCATAAGAGTGACAAGGCCTGTTTCTCGCCACCATTCATTGCAAGCCCGGTGATCAGTGAGTTCCACGAGTATATGTTTCTCACGGTCATTTCAGCGAACACCCTAACAGCACTGCGGATGCTTCCACATTTTCCGTATATGTCGATGATTGCAGTGGCAAGGATGATGCTCATGGCCCCGTGCAGCTCCCTCTCAGCATACGCGTGCACCCACACGCACCATGCTCCAGGACCGCAGGGGAGTGGAAGAGGCTAGTGAGTGGGTGGCTGGGAACCCGGGTGCAGGAGTGAAGGGAGAAGGAGAGGGAGATGTGGTTGGGCAATCTGACGACGCGCGCTACACGTCCGGCTCCGCACGCGCGACGGCTCATCCGCTTGGCTCCACGCCCGGCTTCGCACGCGAGACTGCACATGTACTCGGCTCCTGGCACGCTCCCCCGCTCGGTCAGTTAGGAATTCGTCGAATCATCTTCCCGCCGGCCGGCCGAGGAACGCGACGGAGTCGGTCACGGAGCCGCTGGCCGGCGGCAATGGCCACTTCTGCGCCGTGGACGAGCAATGCGACGCGACTGGACTGTCGCATTCGCAGAGATGTTGTGTGTGGTGCGGCCGTAACTAGAAGCCGGAGCTGTGGACGACTGGACGAGCAATGGCGACGCGACAAGAAGCCGGAGCTCGTCATCGAGGACCGGTCCGCGCAGGCGGACGTATAGAATGCCATCCAGGCCGACATGGAGAAGGTTGCCGCCGCCGCCGGCAACAAGGCGCCGCCGTCCAAGCCGTACGTGCACCCGCTCGTGCGCCTGTCGTCGAACCTAATGAGCCAGAAGAGCCTCGAGGTCTGCACTGAGAGCCTCGGCAACGAGACCGGCCCCGGCAACTTCACGTCGTCCCTGGACATGGCCTGCCTGTTCGACTCGGCGTTGCCCGCGGCGGCGGCGGCAGCGGCGGAGGAGCCCTTCTGGCAGCACGACGCAGCCCACGACGACCGCGAGGATACGCTCGGCGGCGCGGCCGCAGTCACCGCGCCCGACCCTGCGCCGGGTGCTGTCGTCCACGACGACGCTGGCGGCCGCAGTCGCCGTGGCCTCGACGGGGACCGACGTCCCGCCGGCCGCCGGAGGACGACGACGAGTGCGGCGGGGTGCACCTATCCGCCTCCGTCGTGGGCTACGGCAGAAGCGGACATTGCCGCCGGCGAGCTTCTCCGTGACCGACGCTGTCGCGTCTCTCGGCGCGACGCGCTCGGCGTCGAACACCCGGCCGGCCGGCGGGGAAGACGATTCGACGAAACCTGAACGAGCGGGGGAGCGCGCCAGGAGCCGAGCCGATGTGCAGTCTCGCGTGCGGAGCCAGACGTGGAGCCGAGCGGATGAGCCGTCGCGCGTGCGGAGCCGGAGGTGGAGCGCGCGTCGTCAGATTGCAGTTGAGCGGCGGATCCGCGCGGGGGCGCACCCCGGCGCGCTGCGCCCGGGGCGCACTGCATTTTCTTCCAATAATCTGATAAATACAAGCAGTCGCTCCATATTTTGCAAAAACAATCGAAATACTCAATGGAAATAGCCCATGAGGCCATCACCAGGGGAAACGAATATGAAACATATTTTTTATTGTTCACCTAAATGTCCTTCAAAGCTTATAGCAGTACGTATAGCACGCCCTTTAAACCCCCAAACTACCAAACTTGGCCACTGAATGCCATGTGATTTTTATCATATAGTATATTTCTTCATACTAATATAAAATTATACTGCTGACAGAATGAATATCTTGATATTTATCATATATATTTCTTTATTTGTTATGAGAAAAGTGTATTTTTCATCCCCTTATGTATTATAGTAGTGTGAGTTTCATCCTTTTATTTTAATTGGTGCAAACCAACCCCTTAACTATCTAAATCGGTATACAAATCATCCCAATTCAGCCTAACAACGGTTTTATATGATCTAACATTCGTTTATGACACGTAATTACCTGATTAATTATTAATTAGCCATGTCATCCCCTGACTAATCCATGATATTGTGGGCAGATGAGAGATGAGGTCTGTGACTAGTGGGCCCACCGAAATGGAACGTGGGGCCAACTTGCCGGTGTTCAGCAACTGCCGGTAAATAAATTCTCCCATAATTTGGCGATTCCTGCCGCTGCGTCTTTCTTTTGCCGGCGACCTTGAGGGCTTCAGGCTAGGCTCTTGTTTGCAGCCGGCGCCGGCGAGGTGAGGCGGCCAGGCGCCACCCGGCGAGGCTTCCGTCTTTCTCTTGTCGGGTTTGCCCCTGCTCCACTGACTCTCACGTCTTCTAATCTCGTTTCTTGTCCCACAGACCGCCGACGCCCGCTGCGTGCTCGACGGAATGCCTGGGGGCGAACGGGCCAAGAGGGCGGTGCCTCCTGTGAATGGCAGCTGGGGAAGCATTGAATCCCTGCCCGATGGCGTCCTCGAGCACATCCTGGGCTTCCTGCCGTCTCAAGAGGCCGTGCAGACTTCCGTGCTCGCCCGGCGCTGGCGTCACCTCTGGAAATCTGCCACCGGCCTGCGGATCGTGTCCAGTATCGCGACAGGAGGACTAAAGTCTGTGGAGGATCTCCAGAGCCTGGTGAACCATCTGCTGCTCCTCCGCCGCCAAGGCTCGCCTCTCGACACATGCGAGCTCTCATTCTACGCCTTCACCTGCAAGGACGATCGGCCTCACGTGAACCTCTGGTTTCGGCATGCTGTGATGTGCAAAGCTCGGGTTCTCAGGCTCAGTTTATGTGGTGAATTTTTAGATGATCCCTATCTTGAACTAGACAACCTACCCCTCGTTTCCAGGCACCTGACCAGGCTGGAGCTTAATGGTGTACGGATGCACAGCAGTTTGCTTAATTTCTCAAGCTGTCCAGCCTTGGAATATCTACAGATTGATTCCTGCCAAATGTCGTCAGTTAAGAACATCGTATGTGAGTCCCTGAAGCATCTTAGTATCTATGATTCCGTGTGCAGCTATGATTCCCGCATCCGTATTTACACCCCAAAGCTTGTATCTCTGCGCCTTGATTATCTCCATGAAATAACTCCCATGCTAGAGTGGATGCCATCACTAGTGGAGGCATTTGTCAGAATAGAAGAGGAATGTACAGATTTATGCAATTGTGCAAACTATGAGACTTGTGACTGCGAATCCTGTGATAGTTCAAATAGTATGGCTGATGGCAGTAGCAACTCTGTGCTTCTAAAAGGTGTGTCAGAGGCAAAGAATTTGACATTGATTTCTATATATGAAATGGTATACCTTCTCTTCTATACCTTAGCTCTAATGTACCATTCAGTGCTGCACTACCAGTATCATCTTTGGAATTCTGCATTATCTATATCATTGTTTCTATTTGATAGATATCACATAGGCAGACACAATTGTTAACCTTCAATCATGATGTTCATAGTGACAATTTTGAATTCCATTTTGTTCCTCTTTGTGCAGTTCATTTTCAGAAGGGATTTGAGATGGTGCCCTATGTTCCGAAAGTTAAAGACCTTGACGCTCAATGAATATTGGTGTGTGCCTGATGACTTCCGGGCATTAGCTTGTATCCTTGAACACTCGCCCATTCTAGAAAACCTCACCCTTCAACTTTTCACAGAGGTTCATAATTGTAAATCTCAACTGCTATTGCAACATTGTAGAATTATTACATGATCAATTGATCCTCTTGAAGTATTTTTGTTCTCTGCAGGCGCAGAAACTTGAAGTGGAGATGACATTACGTGTCAGTATGACGAAGAGGTCAGCTGCAATTTCAGAACACCTTAAGAAAATAGATCTCAAGTGCAAAGTGGATGATGATATAGTTTTCAAGGTTTTGAAGTTTCTATCTGCATTTAACATATGTAAGCTAACCTTCAATGATCCATCTACTAATATATTTCTAACATTTACCTTAACATCCGTTTGCATGAAAGAAATTATGCAGCCTAAGTTCGTTATAAAATCAAGAATGCTAGGACTAATTCCAAGTTATAGATTTAACCTAAGAATCTATATGTTGAGTTATATTCATTGTAGGATGTCACATACGAAGAAAGTCAGATGGTATGTTGATTAATTTCTAGAATAGTTCTGAATATTTGACTTGATTAGTTTGAAATGGACATAAACATATGAATTGAGATTTTCTGGCTATATTTAAACTTGCTGATTAGTTTTTGAATAGTAAAACAAGTATATCAGCACTTTATTATTCTAAGAAGTTACACAATATGCTGATTTCTTGTCTGCATGCCTCCCCTTTTCTTGATTCTGATTAGACATGGTTAGTAACATGCACCTGTTGACTGAATCAGCCTTCATCCAGTTTTTGATAGGAGCTTTTTGCATGCATATGCATAGCAAGTAAATTGCTGCCTCTCAATTACTGTACATGTGTTCTAAACATAAGTATAGTACCTTAGACTAAAGCTTCATTCTTCAATTATTCTTCAATTACCTGACCTTGCTCTCACAGGTGTAGGTGTATTTAATCCCACATGTTTAGTGTTTTTAATGGATATACATTAGTTAAGATGACCCATGTTCTGTTGTTTCCACTTTGTTTTTCCTTGCATCTGATCAAAAGCATTAAAATTTTTATTGTTTGTTTTTTTTAAAAAGTTCAAACTATGATGTATTGTGGAATTCATTATTTTACCAGGAGAACATTGCTCCTGTGTCTCCATTATAATGGGAAACACAAATTAGTTACCGTAGAAAACTAATGCAATCCCAAACTTTGGTCTCATGCAGATTTAATGAGACGGAAAATTCTATTTAGATTCCAAAAAAAATGTTAGGCAAACTCGCAGATAGAATCAAGTGCATAATGGTCTGAAATTAAGCCAGTAAGATTAAAGTGTTCAATACGAGTGATAGGTATTGAACACACGGACCACGGGAAAGGATTAGGTTCTTGGCAGCAGATCTGTTTTGTTTGGAAGGAAGTTTTGTTACTTTTCGGAAGCAGAAGAATTGCTGTATACTCATGTAGCAACCAAACACCCTGATGAATCTACTCTCTCTTTTAGGTTGCAGTCTGAAGCTACTAGATATTGGAAACAAATACTCAATTGTTGGTTGTTGCTAACTTATTACAAGATCAAGTCCTACTTCCTTTCTAAATATTCTTTAGAAGTAATATATTGTTTACTAATTAACCAGAAGAAGTACCGAATTCTCAAAGATAGTTCTGATTCCCACAACATTCTCATTCCTTATTGTTTAGGCCTACCAAATCAACAGCTCTATTATAATGAGAAAGTCCAAGTTAATTACTACCCTCAAGTATAGCTTTGTGAAGCTGGCCATTGCCAATGTAACTGATCATTCTCTTCAGTCAGTCATACATAATTGCTTTTACATTGGATTGGAGTGAGTCAAGCATTTTGTTGGCTGCTTAGCAATTTTCTATCATCCAGAACAAGGGAACGGTTACGCTAAACTATATGACCGCTTAGTGCATTCTTCTGAAGGGGTAGTTTGGCTATATATATTATTATTTGCAAAAGTCTACTGTGGTATTAAAGTTTCTTTGTCAAGCAACAAATTTTATCATCTATATCAATATCTATATCAATATCATTCACTTAACTGATTGTGCCTCTGCATTTTGTACAGATTTTAGCTTTGAGTAGATGCACTGGAAATTTTTGGCTCTGGATAGATCTTCCCTGTCAATAAGGTTTTGTCTGCGACAATGAATATTTGAATATCCTGTAGTCTGGAGTCAGTTTTAGACTTAGTCAAAGGAGCGTGTTGGCACTATAAACTGTTGAGGACATTTTTCCAGAACATGCAATGCAAGTATCTTATTTGACATAAGATCATGTTATTTTCCGATTCATGTGCTTCCGCATCGAATTTGTATCATGACCTAATTAGGCAAATTTATTCAGCTCTCTTTACCTAATCATGCTTTTACCATATTTTTTTTGTCAATGGTACTATGGTCGGTTCTCTTTATGGTGCTGTTTGGTTGGGCGATTTTGCCCTGTAAACAGGTTTACATCGTCATCTAATACTTTTTCCATACGGTTAAACATGTTTGGTCGGGATAGTCTGTAAACGATTCACGGCGTGATCCGATACGGTGCTGTGTAAAGTCGGTCTCATTACAACAGGACCCTAATCTTCGTGAGTCGATATTACACGCACGCAAGAGATGAGAAGTTCCCAGCCACCGCCGACAACTTCTCTAAGCACTTCCGCCCCCTCGCCCTTGTTGGAAGGAAAAAGTCTATTTCACCCCCAATCAATGAGGGGTGGAACACATCACCTCCCAACCTATGAAAATGAATTTTTTACCCCCTGAACTTTCTAAAACCGGACAAAAGCATACCATGTTATATGTTCACTGCGTATATCTACTCATTTGGAGTCCAACACAATTTGATTTTCCATGTTATGATTTTTCTGTGATTTATTATGATTTTTCAAAACTGATTCGGGGGGTGATTTGTCCGGTTTTAGAAAGTTCAGGGGTAAAAATCAATTTTTATAGGTTGGGAGGTGATGTGTTCCACCCCTCATAGGTTGGGGGTGAAGTAGTCTTTTTCCTTGTTGGAATGCTGCCAAAGAACATGTGAATGGGTCCCGAGCCTCCTGCCTCTTCCGGTCAGGGAGTTCGAAGCAGCATTCAGTCCCGTAACATGTGATGAACCAAACAAATGCTGCTATCTCTTAAAATGTAACAGAAAGCACTGGGTTTCCGGTTACGTTACCATTACCGCTGCTAGGGCTGAAGCAAACATCATCTATATTGCTGTGATGTAATTATCTATGGCTTTGTTAGTGTATTGATTGGGTGAGGGAAGCTATGTCCCTTCTGTTCCTATGAAGAAGACGACAATGCGACAATTAGTTTACTATGGTAGAAGAGGGTTCATGTGAGGAGATGCACATGAGTTGTTTTCTCTCTATGAACCCATGAATCAAAGGGAATCAAGTCCAGCCCTGGGCTGCACTATGTATGGTCAAAGGGTGGTGTATGCTTTTCCCCACCTTGAAAGGGGAAAGGCTTGGCGATGATGGGTTCAAGGCTGCATTGATGAATGGCGTGTCAAGGATGCCACCTGTTGTTGGTGTGGTGGTACTTGGTAGGAGATCAGGTGGACTTGTAGAAGATGGTCCTAGCCACATGCCCACATAGGTGCTACTGGCTGTTGGCTCTTGTATGTCACAAGGAGGAAAGGGGCAGCAGAGGAGCAGTGCGGTAGGAAGGAAGGAAGGAGAGCAGGACAGGAGGGTGGCAACGTCACCTGCTGATCGGCCGCCGACGCGAACATACACCAGCTTCCAACCCAGCACTGGAGAGAGCTCCATCACCGGACAGGAGCAAGAAAGAGGGAATGCGGCGTGCGTTGAGTATAAAGGTTCTTTAATTGCATGATTGTTTGATGGGAGCCTGGCATATAGGGTTCTTTCATTGCTTGATGGGTAGCAAGATTTCACGCACAAATGTACTTTTTATTTCTGTTTTAATGCTGATTGTGAATGCTTACGCATAATACATCATTAGTTATGCGTTGATGCCCTTTAAAGATTGGAACTCATGTGTTCCATGCACGGATCCGTGTGGCTCACTAAATTAGTCACGTATTTTCAGGCAAAATACGCGCGTACGGTATCTTGCCATTGAAATCACAACCACTACCGGAAACCATCTATTTGGGTAAAAAGCCCAAAATATGCACGGCAAACCCTTTGCCGTGAGTATTTAGCCGTTACGCACGGCAAAGAGTTCTTTGCCGTGTGCCTTTTGTCGCGGGGGAGGGAGATGAGAGAGAGGAACAGAAAGAGAGAGAGAGACTGAGAGAGAGAGAACGAACCTCGCGGCGGCTGCAAGGGGGAGCACTGCGCGTCGGATCCGCCCCCGCCATGACCACCACCGCACCCGCCATGGCCCGTCGCCTCCCTCACCACCGGATCCGGCCGAGGCAGCGCCGGATCCATGGCCTCCCGCCACTCGTCGGCATCGGTGAGCTCTCAGGGGTCCACCGCCCATCGCCCGCCAGGGAGAGAGAGAGTGACATGGAGAGAGAGAGAGGGAGGGGAGCGAGGTGGCGGCCCGGCCGGGAGGGAGCGAGGTGGCGGCGCATGCGAGAGGGAGCGAGGGAGGAAGGCCACGGTGGCAGCGCATGCAAGGGAGGAAGGAGAAGAGAGAAGGAGAAGAGAGGAAGGAGGAGGCCGAGGATAAGGCCGCGCCGCGGGCGTGGTGGTGGTGGTGTCGGTCAGGGTGGGGTCTGCCGCGACGTGTGCGAGGAGGGAGAGCGTGCCGCGTGGTACGGTGGGCCCCGTAAAGTTTGCCGTGCGTTCCTGTGATGGGCACACGGCGAATAATTTTCTTTGTCGTGTGTTCCGACGTGGCGCACGGCAATTAAACTAAAAGGTCCACGTATTTATACTACTAACAGACCACGTACCATCATTTGGAGGGGTCCTAAATGTTATTCCTATGCTAAATTCTCTGAAATAAGTATGATTAGGGAGGGGCCACCGTGAATTGGAAATATGGACCATGATTTGGAAAATGCAAACACCAACTTTTCATAACTTTGAAAGATTAGGTAGTTTCTCCAACCGATGTCATTTGAAAATTTGATATCTCATCTTTCTAGTAGTTTCTACTTCTATTAGAGAGACATGTAAGATTTATGAACAAATTTACTTTAATATTGTCAAATGAAGAACTGCCCGTAACAAAAATTGTTCATCTTGATGAGTTACACAACTTTGTAGTTCAAAACCTTTTCATTTGATTTTGTTTAGGGCTTCAAAATGTGTTTCTAAATATCTCTTTGCCGTGTGCCGAGAAAAAAGTGCACGGCAAAGAGTGTCTTTGTTGTGCACCAGAAAAAAGCACACGACAAAGTATTTGTTTGTCGTGTGCCGTAGGGATGGCGCACGGCAAACTCATGACTTTGCCATGCGCTAAAAAAAAGCACACGGCAAAGTATTTGTTTGCCGTGCGCCAAGCGAAAAGCGCACGACAAAGTGTTTATTTGCCGAGTGTTTTTTTCGCCGGGTATTTTTTAGAAAACACTCGGCAAACTTCTTGTTTACCGTGCCGTGTGCCCCGAGGGAATGCACACGGCAAACCCCCGCGCACACGGCAAACTTCAAGTTTCCGGTAGTGAACCTCTCTGTCACGTGATACATCAGCATCGCACATGCATATATGTCATTGTTTCATGCAAGAGGGTGTTCTATTACTTTTAACATCTGTTATCTAAAACTTCGATCTAGTAATTGAGCTTGAAAATGACTTAAAAAATTAAATGCAAATTTGTGTAGAACTCATCAAAACAGACAATTTTCGTACAAAGTTTGATTCCATCTGCCGTATCCAAAAGTAATAATTTTTTTAATACAAGCTAAAATTTAAATTAAAGGCAGAAAAAATATCTATATTGCCCGGGATAATCCTAGAAACATATGTGTCATCAGGGTCGTGTTTCACAACTCCTAGGAGAAAAATCTCCCAAGGGAATCTTGTATGCATGGAGTACTAAACGAAGTCTATTTGCAAAACTCTTTTAGGGATGGGTGCAACTTTGCGCGACGAATCTAATGAGCCTAATTAGTTCATGATTTACTACAGTAATGCTACAGTAACTGTAACAACCCTAATTTTCTCTTAGGCTTGTTGAATGAAAAAGATGAATTTAAATTTTTTTTGTGAATTGATGTGCATGATAACAAACATATAAGAGTGTCTTCCATTTTGCTCCCTTTATTCCTAGGCAAATTAAATTTAAAATTAAAATTCAATTTGATGTGCTAAGGACTAAATAGTGTGATTTGGAGTTAATTTGGTTTTATTGGATTTTTGGTTGGTTTGAATTCAAATTCTAGATTTGAATTCAAACACTAACTAAGCCAAACTAATTGCCAAACCTAAACTAACCTTCGTGGGCCGAATCTTCAAACCAAAGTCCAGAAAACCTCCCCGAACTCCTTTCCCGAGCCAGCCAGCCAACCGGCCCAGCCGGCCTTGCGGCCCAGCAACGGCCCGGCCATCCACCGCGTCAACTCCGCGTCTCCCTCTCCCGTCGCTGACACGCGGACCCCACCTGTCAGCCTTCTTCTTCCCCGCGCCCGGCGCGCTCTCCTCAGCCGTGCGCACGCCCGTGAGCACCCACTCCCACCGAGCCGGTCCCATCAGCCCCCTGTGCGGCCCGTCACGATGCCGCCACGTGTAAAGGGGCACGGAAGCCACCATCTCTCGCCGTCCGTGCCCGCCATCTCTCGCCGTCCGTGCCCGCCGAGCCCTAGCGGTCGTCGCCCTATTAATACCCCCGCCACGGCAGCTTCCAGCCCTAGCCGCCGCAGCCCTCCGGGGTTTTCTTCTCCACCAAGTTGAAGCCGTGAGAGAGAGGAGGAAGGAAGAGGCGGAGGAAGGAAGGGGGAAGCAGAGGAGGCAAGCCGACGCCAGGCGCAGCGCCGCTGCCGTGGGGACGCCAAGCCGAAGCCGGAGCGGAGCTGTTCGTGGGAGCGCGAGGATCGCCGTCGTACCGCGAGTTGTCCCCGAGCTGCAGCGAACCACGACGTGACCCAGGGTGAGCTGCCGACGCCGATCCCCATCTTCCCCCTGTTTCCGGCCATGTCGCCGCCGCTCCGCCGTGCTAGCCCTTTCCTCTGGGACCCGGCCTTCGAGCTGTGGCCATCCTCTTGTGTAGGACCTCGTCGCGCCGCTGTCGCACCCGCAAACCGCCGTCGCCTTGTTCTCGCAGCCAACGCCGCCGCGAACCGGGATGCCGGTCACCGCGCACGAGCCGAGGCCGTGTCGTGGCCACGGGCAACCGTGTGCCCGCGCACGCGCACCCAACCAGGGCCGCGGCGTCGCGTTCCAGCACTCGCTGGTGTCACGCGTGCGCGAGCCTTTCCAGCCGAGCCGCGTCCGAGCCGTTCTTCGCCCACGCGTCGCCGGCCGCTGTGGCGCCATAGCCGCGCCGCCGCCGCGCGCGTCGGGAAGCCAAAACCCCAGCCGAGCTATCCACTTCTTCTCGCCGGTCGTGACCGCGAGCACCTAGCCGAGCTTTTCCACCGCTTCTTGGACCCAACCGAGCCATCTCCGGTGATCGCCGCTGGCGAACAGCGCCGCTGGTCGCGCACCAGAGCGCGCCGCGAGCGCAGCCGGCCGAGCCACACGCCAGACCACACCAGCACGACACATGCATAACCGCAGAGAATCCCGTGGCGGCCACAATCTGATCCTGTGCACCCGGCTCACGTGAACCGTTCTCACGGTTCACAGTGGACTTGGTCCACAGCACCGAGCCGGGCAGCCTACCCTTCTTGGGCTTTAAGTTAAACTTTAAGTCCAGTTTACCACCATGAACTTTTCCGGCCCAAGCCTTTCGGCCCAACTCCAGCCCAGCAGCGTTTTCTCTTTTTCTTTACTTTAACTGCGCTGACGTATGGGGCCCACATGTCATACACTGCGTGTCACTGACCGCTGGGGCCCACTAACCAAAGCTGACTGTTGACCCGTTGACCGTTGGCCAAGTCAACGCTGACGTCAGCCGGGCCCATGATGACGTCACCCTAGGTGGACCCACTAATGATGTCAGGATGACGTCATGCTGACGCCAGCAACTAATTTCTGTCTGTTTTCTTTTTCGGGAAATTATTTAATATTTTCAGAAAATAATTTAAACTTAGAAAATTCATAATAAATCAACCGTAGCTCAAAAAAATATGAAACCAGTTTCTATATTTTTCTAAAATCATGACCTACGCGTTAGTATAGAGTTTGGTGTTACTTGGGTCTTTTTTCCTCGCTGTTTTGGTGTTTCTTTGCCAGTAGCCGTGTCTTATTTTATTTTCCGCGACTGTAGGAGCTCCGGAGAACCTGGAGGAGCCGGACTACCCCGACAACTGCTTTGAAGAGGAGGAAGAAGCTTACCCAGGTTCACGCCCGACCAATCTCTGAAATACCTATTAGACATGCAAACTAGTATGCTAGCGCTTTACTTTACTCGCATGAATAAACCTGCACTGCCTTTGTTATTATCCTGTTACCTTGCTACCTACTACTCACTTTATGGAATATGCTATGCTATGCATGAGTTGGGTTGGTTGTGATTTGAACCTCTTGGCGTGAGTTGTGGGTGGTATGTGAGGTGTAGTGCAGCTAGGCGGTGTAAGCGAGTAATAACAACTCGATCGTTTGATCGGGGTGCTTGGGGACTGCACTCGGGCAGTCCCTACGGAGTACCTGTTGCGGGTACATGGTTCTTGGATATTGGTTACTTGAGGAGTTTGGGCGGCTATACCTGTTATGGGTGCCGATTGCGGACCGTTGCGGCGGATCGCTTATGACGTTGATACTCGCTTTACCGACAATTAAGGACCGAGTCGAGTTCCACCTTTGGACATGGGAATACCGTGCTCACCATCTACCCAGTATGGGGAGGGTTCCAGCAAGCCTACTCTAGTGCGGCGCCGAGACTGTAGGAGATTCGAGCTTGATATGTGTAAGGGGGACTCGTTGCGGCGTATTCTCCCTGATTTACCACGGCCCCCGAGTGGCCCCGGTGGGAAGGTTTCACATCCCTGGGGCAGATGTTAGATCAGATGTTTCCCGAGCCCGGGGAGACAGGATTGGCGCCGTTACTGTTTAGGGTCTTTGCTGTGGGCTGTGTCTCAGGTTGGTTGCGGACTAGCCTTGCAGCCCGGATGGATTCCTGGAGTGCCACCTCTGCAGAGTGTAAACTATACGTATAGCCGTGTCCACGGTTATGGACGACCCACTTCTGATAAGTTCCGACTAGCATGGGAATCTGCTTTCTTACCTCATCCTTGATTTGGGTTATGAGAGTTTGGACCAGCGTTGCTGATGAGACAAGGTGGGGAGGGAGCTCACCGAGTCGACTAGTGAGCGAAAGGTGTTGGAGGATGATGCTTGCGGGAACCTGCTGTGGTAGGACGAGCCCGATGTGAATGTGAGGCTGATGGGTAGATCTGGGGAGTGACTGTGCTTGTGAGGAGAGGAGTTGGTGATGAGATGAATTTGGGTTATTACCGCTGCTCGCATAGGAAAACCCTGGCTTAAACCTTGATTACTTCTATACCTTAGAATAGGCCACTTTTAAGCTTGCTTCATATTATGGTTGGTGACGTGAACCTGTCCCATTTCCTTGGAGACAGACTTTGGGTTCTCAGGTGAATACCCCGACCACGAGTTCAACCAGGACGGGTGGTACGATTGAAGGGTGCGCGCTATGCTCAAGGATGCCTGCGGGAAGTGGACCCAGAAGATTTAGCTACCACTTCGTAGCTGTTTCTTATTGTTGATTTAGCCCAGAGGGCTTGTACCAGACCGCTATGTTTTATATATCTCATGTATTGGATCTTTTATCGTTGTATGGATGTGATATTCGACTGAGATGAGTTCTGTACGAGATAGCTGCTATTCTTGGGACTATCTCGAGGGTACAGGGAGTCGGATTCTTGTCGTTGAGAATCCGGTTCGTTTCAGTAACCATCCTCTAATCGTGCGGTCAAAGGCCTCATTAGATAGGTCTCGTGAAATAGTGCAATGCTGTGAAGATAGTTTTGTAAACAGACTTGATTTAATACCCTAAAGTATTGGTCAAAGGGACTGGAGAAATTTCTCCAACCCCAAAGAAACACGGCCCAGCTCTATTTTCAGTTGGCAAGGACAATAATCCATTACCTATGCCAGCTATTATTGACAGCTGGCACGGATGACTTACCTGTGCCGGCTCATTTGTGGACAGCATGGTTGAGGCCGATGCACATAAGCTAAATCTTGCTGTTATTGTTTCTGACCCGTGCCATGCTCATTACTTAATTGAGGATTGTAAATTTGTGATACTTGTGCACTCTTATTATTGTTTCTGACCCTCCTACTTCTGTTAAATCCAAGGATGCTTGATTTCTTTAATTAATTATATGGGATAAAGGATCATTTCCATATCATTTTGCATTTCTCAACAAATATAATCTGTTTGGCTATTCTAAGTGGTTCTTTTTTTCTGGGTAAAGAAGAACTTGTCATTTTGAATTCTTGGTGTGTTGGAACCCGGGAACCTCACAGCTACCTCTATCTCTTGCTCACGACCCGAACGCGAGGGTAGAAGAACAATGGTAGCCGGAGCACACAAGAATTTCCGGCGATGAATTTCCGGCGATATCATTTGCGCACACACGACTGTATCTTGGCTACATTATTCCCAATGGCTCACTCAATACACAAGGTTACAGCGACTCTTATAGGCCCGGGAGCACCAGGGAGCACTTCCTCCACTGCCCGGCCATTTTTCCCACGACCCGCTCGATGCCATGCGTGACTGCGTGAGCCACTCGCTCTAGCGCACGACGCGGCCAACGCCTAACCAACTCGGACCTTGACTCCATGCCGCAGGTAGCCTGCTTGCACACATACATGCACTACTCTACTAGCTTGCGTGACACACATGCATCACAACAACTGAACGTGCACACACACGTCCTAACCAACTGACTTGAAACGCACTCCAAGTCATGATTATCCTAACATGGTGGTTGTAGGGAGATGGGTGGCCTCAATTTATTGAACAGGCCATTCAATGTTTGAACCAATATCTATGAATCATATTTTCTGTATTGCAAAGGTTCACTTACAATGAAATGGGGTGCTATCGAGAAGTAAATTATCCTACCGAGATAAGAAATCTTTACCGATGGATATGAGTATATCCATCTCAAAGGTTGGTCTGGTATTAACTATTCCGTATTTGTGATTCATAAATGGTAGCATATATGAATATCCATCTCTTTCTCTCCTACACAGTATATATGTCTCTTAATTGAGGATTGTAGATTTGTGATACCTGTGCACTACTCTTGTTATTGTTTCTGACCCTCCTACTTCTGTTAAATCCATGTATGTTTGGTTTATTTAATTAATTATATGGGATAAATTTTTGATGATAGGGAAATGGATGGCCTTAATTTATTGAGCAGGCCATTCAGTGTTTGAACCAATATCTACGAATCATATAGTCCATATGGCAAAAGCTCTGACACAAAAACGGGTGCTGTTGGAATAAATTATCCTATACAAACGATAAGATATCTTGACGGATGGATTTATGAATATCCATCTCAAAGGTTGTTCTGTATTTAACTATTCCGTATATGTGATTCATAAGTGGTAGCATATCTTGCCCCCATGCATGTATGTATGGATATTCATCTCTTTCTCTCCTACAGAGTATATATGCACTATGTTGGAGCCAAAGATATATAATAACCAGGCCAGCACTTGAATATGGTGCCTGTGAACGTAGCCCTTCTCCTCGTCCTAGCATTTGCAATCACTTGCCACCACCAATCTGCTGATGCTGATGACTGTACCAAGGAGCAGAAGGAGGCTATCATGTATTATTGCGGAATATACATTTTCGAGCAAAAACCTGGCGGTGCGCCTTCGCCCTGGTCAGCCTGTTGCGTAAAGGCGAGAAACGTGCCAAATCTGGACATGGAATGCATCGTTCGACTACTTGAAGTTAAGTACCAGCACTTTGCAAAAAGGATCCGAGATCTGGAACACCTCTGTGTACTTCATCCTCCACCTACTATTCATAAGCACCAGGTAACAAGCATCAATCGCTTATCCATTTCATACATCTATTCTGAATTTAATGACGCCAAAGAGCTGATACCCGGTCATTGTGTAGAGGGATGCTGATGGAGTTTGAAAGGAGATACATCGGCTTTGCTAATAAAATCGTTCTTCAAAGCGAAATCTTTATGTATGGACCTTTGATAAAGGCAAAGTGACTAATAAATAATGGTTGTGTGCCTTATTAGTTCCTCCTGGGAGCATGCCTGTACGTTTCCTTGTGGGGGAAATGGGGAATTGAATCGAATTTTTCATAACTCCATTATGTTTTTTTATTTTTTGACTGGAAATCATATTCCATTAACTCATATGTTCACCGGAATCCCTGGCTACCAAGGTTCCCGGATAAGCTTGGACGCCATAGAACTCGGCAACCCAGCGTTACGAGGGCACTCGCATTCAATCGCAGTATGAGCATGTGCTACCTTATTACAATTTCTTGCAACATAGTGAATTGAAAAACTATATTGAAGTGAAAATGCAGCAAATTAATTACAAGATTCACGCATCAAGATGGCAACCGGCAAAATCCGTGTGGATACACGCTCTAAATATCTATGCCCGTGAGCAAAAATTCACGCCCGCTGAAACGAACCGGATTTTCCTTACTGAAAATCCGACTCCCTGCACCGTTGTGATAGTTCCAGATTCAACAACTATCACGTACAGAACTCATTTTAGAAGTTATCACATCCATACATCGATAAAATAGTGCAATAATTAGATTATTATATCTCCCAACATAGGAAGTACGGGATACAAGCCACTTGGGCTAATCGACAGTAGAAAGAAAGCCTACACAACAGTACCTAAGCATCAGGGCTTCATCTCCATCTCCTCCACAGGCAATCACTCGACCGTAGCGCAGCACCTCAATCGTACCACCAATCGACGTTGTTGTCGAAGTGAGACTCATAACCTACAAGTCCTTCAATTGTTCCCAAGGATCGATTGGAACAGTTCCACATCACCATCCATTGATGTGCAAGCCTTAAAGTTGACGAGCCTAGTAAACAAATAGACAAGGAATGGCTGGGGTTTCCTATGCAGGCAGTAGCATAAGTTTATAAATAGTTTCCAGCACCAACTCACTCATTCACGGGCCCTCCTGACAAAAATAGGCTCCCGTCTTCAATTTCAGCTAATCGATGGGAGAGCTCCCGCCTCTCCCATCTCATCGGCCATGCCAGATCCTTAGTTTGAAAAGGGGAGAGGTAGAAGTTTTAGTCACCAAACTACTAATCAGACGAATAGTTCATAGGGGTTGTCCATGACCGAGGACGCGGCTATACGTATAATTTTAACTCTGTAGAGTGTGTACACCTAAATCCATGTGACGTGCATCCAATCGGGGATCAATCGAATAGATAACACAACACCGAACAGAGGTATAGTAGTTACGGCACCATCCTGCTTTTCCGGGCTTGCGCGTCCTCCCGCAGTAGGTCGCCCCGGAACTGTGAAGCACTCCCCCGGGGCCAGTTGGGGGCCAAAGCAAATCAGGGGGGCAAAGGACAAAACTAGCCCCCCTTAAACTGATACACTATCCTTCTGCATGCTTGGCACCGCACTTTCTAGGCTTGGAACGGGTCCACACTCATAGTGGACTTTTTCTGACATTCTCGTAGCTAACCGCTTTACCATTCACTTCGTGGAACTCGCTTGTCTATCGCATTGTATTCCTGAACCAAACCTGGAATGAAGCTTTAGCAGGCTCCTTTCATGTAATGGGTACACGGTGTGAACGTTTACATAGTCCCACGATGCAGTTTGTCTGATCCGGTCCTCAATCTGCCGAAGTGAGATCTTCTCTTGAAATGTATGTCCCCCATAGTGGACTGCCAGTCACACCCATTACTGGTATTGTCCTCATGAGAATAGTGTTTCGCAAGGATTCGTCAAATGTGGAGATGACGTGGATTCCGCATCATGGCGTTTAATTCATGGAGTCCACATTTTGACCTCAATTGCACCACTTAAACATAATCCGTGACATGTTTGAACAATTTATAAGACAACTTATTGTACCTGACATGCTATTTACTCATTTTTATTCTCAGACTAATTAATTTCTTGGTTAGAAAATAATTCTAGATAAATCCAGAATTCATATTAAAACCATGAAAAATACTCCAAAAATTCTAAAACTCCAAGGAAAATTCCTAGAGATAGAGTTGGACATGAGGAACCCAAATAATGTATTTGGAGCTCAGGAAAAGGACTTTTGCTTGATCCCAAAATTGGAATTTTCTCTAGATAAATAGGAATAAATTCCAGAAAAATCTAGAAATTTCCATTAGGCTTCTACACACATTTTTTAAAGTTTACACACATAAAGGCACTAAATGTAACCGGCACAAATACAAAGCACACAACATTAAACCTATGTTGTTTCAAAATTATTTTCCTATACTAAATTCCATGTTAATTACATAAATCTTGTAAAATTTTAGAAAATGGAGAAAATCATTATATTAATTAAGCTTACTATTCACATCCTAAAATTTGAAAAATTTAGGGTGTGACAATACTACCCCTTAAACACAATCTCGTCCCAAGATTCGCAAAGACTATGAACAAGGAGAAAAACGGGACAACAAGATTCGGAAAGGAGAAATATTGACAACAAAATATTTGTCATTGGGGTGGTGGGAGCTTCATCTCTTCTTCATCTTTCATAGTAGGATCACTTCAAATCTTCTCCAACTTTCTTCCTTGACAGTGGGATTAACTTCAGTTTTCCTTTTGGCATTCTTCATCTGATTCAGGAGGGGATAGAAAGAGGACCAAAGATATGGGGGATAGATAAAAGAGAACCCAACTGGATTAACTATAACAATCAGTACGAAGAAGCAAATCAAACAAAGGCATAAGAACAAACATTACAAACACACTCAGCCAAGGTTAATAACTCAAGCACATAAGAATTCTAAATGTTGTTAGTGAGGCCAAAGGGAATCCTCCTAAACATAGGTTATCTCTTTAGTGTTCTTCACCCTAACATCTTCAAACCCATAGTGTAGTGCCAACTTCTAATTAGTTGCATGGCCTTCAGTGTGATGCAATCTTCTGTTGCTCATGCTTGACTTTTTCTAGTAGACTGGTATCTTCATTCTTCAAGTGACTCGAGCATGCATTGGGATGACACAGATAATCTTAGTGTTTTTATAATAGAGGGAGAGCAGAAAAAGACACTTTGGGATCAAAAGCCAAGGAAAGAATCCAAAGTGACAATACTTGAAGAACAAGGAGTCAAATGAAAATAATGTCAAGGTAGAACTGAGTAAACAATCATACTCACAATGATAATAGCAATTTCAAGATGGGGATGGACGACCAAGGTAAAGCAATAAACAAGATGGGGAATTTCAGAACTGTCCTTTTCCCATCTATCAAGAAAGGGAAAAGCCCATCAGGGCCTATGCAAAAGTGTATAAGCAAAAAGTTCATTCCACACCATTCAACTATCAACATTGTCCGATTTTCAACTCTCAATCGTAAAATCAGATATTCAACATCCAACTTTACAAACCGACTGATTTATGCACTTTGTGGTTTTAATTTCGGTTTTTTTCTGATTTGGCACCACATTTGCCATCCCATGTGGCGTCACACAGCCCTAAAAGTGCTACAATCTTGTTTGGTCTTAGAAAATTAATAGGAAATTTGTTTTTAACTTAGAAAAATATCTTATAGTGCCTGGTTATGAGTTATTTTGATGTAACACCCTAAAATTCATCACAATTAAATTGTAGCAACCCTCTGAATTTTTAGGATTTATTAAGGCTTAAATAAATTTTCTAAGATTTAATTGGAATTTCTAGCCTTTTATCAATTTAAATATCATATTAAATAATTTTAGTCAAAATAAGTTTTTGTTGCATTCATGCTGTTGTATATACTTTTGGTTGCTAGTAAATCAAGTTGGAATTTAAATTCTGTTTAAATTTGAATTTGATTTGCTTTTGTTTGAGTTTTAGAAAAGTTATTTAGGCTGAGTTCGTTTTTGCCCCTCCAACACTTGGCCCAGCTCGACTTTGCCCCCTCTACTTCTTTCTTTTCCCTGGCCCGATTCCTTTTCCCGGCCCGATTTTCTCTCCCGGCCCAATTCCTTCGCGCCGGCCCGCTCCGCCTTCTCTCTCTCTCGCCGACAGGTGGGACCCACCTGTCAGCATCGTCGTCCCCGACGGGGACTCTTCCCCGAGTCCGAGCGCTGCCGCCTCCGACTCCGAATCCCACCGCCGCACGCCTGCCGAAGCCCCGGTCTCCGGCCTATTTAAAGCACGCACCCACCCGCAATCTTTCCCCTCGAAGCCAACCAATTTCCCTAACCCTAGCCGCCGGTGTTCGAGCCGCCATCATCGCCGGCCGCCGCCCGCCTTCGTCCGTCGCCGTCGCGGGCCAAATCTCGCCGAGTTTGCCTCCGGTGAGTTCGTCGTCGCCTTCCCATCCTTCATGTCTGCTCCTAGTCGCGAATTGCAGCTCTAGTTCCGCGTTCGCATGTTCACCCGAGAGCTCCGCCGCCGCGCATGGCGCCGCCGTCGTGGTCCGTCGTTGGTGTGCATCCCTAGCCGTCTAGAGCCCCCTAGATGAACTCGTCGTGGTCCAACGAGTCCGTAGCACCTGATCTCGTCGTAAATAGTGCATCGTAGCGTGATTTCGAGGGTCGCCGGCGAAGCTCCGCCGCGGGAACGAGCGGCGCCGCCGCGTCCATCGTCGCCGGCGTCACCCCTCGGCCCGATCCGTCCCTGGCCGTCCGATCGTAATCCAACGGCTCACGTTAGATCGCGTTCCGAGTCAAACCCGAGCGTACCGGTCAGCGCTGCAGACTTTGCAAAAAGGCCCTTGAAGTTTTTCAAAATCAATCCGCAGTGCATCTTAGTTCAAAAATAATTATAGATAGGTCATGTTTTCTTTCGTTTTAGCCCCTACAAGTTTTAAAATAGCACCCGCAGTCCAGCCCCTGTTATTTTATGGTTTAGCCCTCGTACTTTTATACAAAATTATGTTTTAGCCCTCGGATTTTCGCAGTTAAGCCCCTGGAACTTTTAAAACTTTGCCAGCAAGTCCCTGAACCTTAGAAAAGCCATATCTTTTGCGTTTTAACTCCGATTTTAGTGATTCTCGCGCTCACGCGTTCGTTGTAACGCGTAGATTAGTTTTGTACTGTTGTTTTCTTTTGTTGGAATTGATTAGTGTACTGTTTCTTATTTGTTGTATTGTTTCCTTGTATGTAAATGTGTGATGCGATTAGGAAACGGCCAGTTTGAGGATTTCTCTGAAGAACCAACTGTTGGAGAAGGATTTGAGCAGCAACAGAGTTGGGAAGAAGGCAAGTGTATTATGTCATGCAAATGTCCTAATAATTATTAATTTCACCATCCATGCATGTGTCTTCATTTGATGGGTTCCTATTTAAGGATTATATTTTCCTGTCCCTGAAACTGGGTTATTTAATTAACTTTGATGGTAGATGATGCTTAGCTTGCTCAACTGGAATTGGTTAAATGAACCCCTACTCTATGTTCCAAATACTCTTTGAATTAATTAAATGGCAAGATCATATCTTTTAATTGGAACATGGAGAACCACCCAGGAAAACAGTACAACAATGAGTGCCATGTGGCTCTGGCTTTGACTGACTAATTAGGTGCCCTGGTTTATGGTAGCTTTACTCGAAAGTGTACAACCTCTGCAGAGTGTAAAACTGTTATAACAGCTGTGCTCACGGTCAAGAGCGGCCTGGACCCTTGCATGATAATCATACTTGAACATGGATTAATTGTGGTTACTTGATTATGTTGGGATTATGACATTCATTAATTTGTGGGTGGTATATACTTTCATTTGCTAGTAAATAGTTGCTTAATAAAACTTGACCAACTAAAAGTGCTTACTGCAGTATGGCCAGCCAGCCTTTTTGCCCCAGCCTTGTATGTCATATTACATTTGCTGAGTACGTCATCTGCTCATGCTTGTTTTCTTTCTTTCTTTTATTGCATCAACTACACCCGGAATGCTGCTCAGATTGGGAGAATTTTGAGGATTTCACTGCTGATTTTGAGGAGTTCTAGGCGAGTCTCCCCCAGTCAATGCCTGTGGAGTTGGAGTCACTTTTGCTTCGTTAGATGAACGCTTATTTAAGTCTTCCGCTATGACATTTGTGTCAACTCTGAGACTGTAATAAATACACTTTAATACTCTTTCGTTATGCATGGTAATGGATATTCACTTGTGACGTCTACCATATGTGTGTAAACTGATCCTGGCGCACATATGAGATGGATCTGGTTTTGCCTTTAAAACCGGGTGTGACAGAGGTGGTATCAGAGCCGTGTTGACTGTAGGACACAAGCCTAGATAGCAATGGTCATTCTCTAAGGACTATTTTGCTTAACTACTCTTGTTCTATCTATTCTTGGTTTCTTTTGCTATTATTCCTGGTCATTGATAATTGTCTCCTCCTTGATCTTTGTTTTCTGTTCTATCTTTTTCACCATCTCACCTGGTTTTGATGTCTTTAGAACTGTTCTCACCCCCTTCTTGCTTAAACCATAGATGGTGTTGACAAGGCAAGGTGCTCATAGATTGTCTAGCACTCCTTCCCCTTCTTTGTCGCATTCGGTGCAAGAAGAGGAACCGGAACCTGAAGAGATGGAAGTGATGGACGAAGAAGTTAACTCAGGAGGGAATGCTCCAGCTGGATCTGAAGGAAGTGAAGGACCCCCTCCGCCGCCTGACATGTGGGTAGTGACTTTTCACCACCACGACGGAGGCAACAGTGGGTTCCCGATGCTGCTTCGAATGCTCTTCGAGCGTCTGAACTACCCAGTGGAGATAGAATATCGTGGAAGAAGGAGGACACATCCAAATTACCCAGAGGACTGGGATGTTGCTGTATACATCCAAGAGCCTGATTATGAGTATGGAGGAACCAAAGAGGCTGCAGTGCACCATGCTATCGCCATGAGATCAACCTTCGAAGCTGGAATCCAGGATGCAGCCAGACGGGCACTTTCTGTGCTTTGTCATGAGGAGGTTGCTGAAGTACGTCACACTGCTTGGGCATATCTTCCCCGAAGGCAGCAAGGCACTACAACTGGGGTTGTGCCACAACCGCCAGGCGTGCTAAACTCTACACTCAACGTCCAGGTGGCGTTCACCAAGATGCTCAACGTGCACGCCGATGACACCACAAGGGAGCTACAAGAAGTGCGTGAAGAACTCGCTGCTGAACGGAGGAAGAACAAGAGGCTGATAGCTGAACTCAAGGGAGAAGCACTTCCACCCTTGGATGAAGATATAGAAGGGTTGATGGGTCATTCACCGCCCCACTAGAGAGTGCTTGGGGGATCGTCTAGTTGCTTCACCCATACCTATTAAGATAGGATACCCTCTCTTTTGATACTTCAGTACGTTTAGAATCGTTGAGACTCGTGCATAGCGTGTGATTTAGTTCGGTTTAAAAGTGTGGTAGAGATGTTTGCTTTCGTGCTAAGTGTGTGATTTGGATCTTTGTAATGATTGAACTTAATTGTGGAGTGATGACCACAATTGAGTAATTATTAAATAAATAAATTTAGTTAGTTTTTGTTTATCTTGGTCTCTGATCTTAGCACTTAACTATCACTTTATCCATATAATTGTACCCCTCATATAAGTCATGTTATGCGACAATCTGTTCTCGCTGCTGCATGATATCCTGGTACTGTCCGAATTTTTTCTGGAGCTTCAGGACTCCGTTTGACATAAATCCAGTTGGGTCGGATTAAGGACTTGATATCCTAGATTTTGGTAATTTGTCGTGATTTTTGGAGATTCTGGCAGAGAGATATAATGGTTTTATTGGAGCAACCAGAATCTGTCCCGTGGTCCTGACACAACTGTCTTGTTTATTTTATACCTCGAGCCACCAAATTCCGATTGAGGTGATTCAAGTTGGGTTAGTTTCAGAATTTGATAGTCTACGTTCAGACAAAAGATCATGATTTTTGGATACTCAGAATGAGAGTTACAACTGTCCTAAAAGGAATGCTCAGACCCCACAGCGCCAGAGTGGCAGTGCACCTAGGTAGAATACCCCTCAGTAGCAGAACAGGAATGTGAACCCGACGCCCCTGAGCAACAAGGGCCAGCAGAATCAGATGCGGGGCAAGGTGAACCATGTTGCTGCAGAGTCCGCACAGGAGGCCCAGGATGTGGTACTTGGTATGTTCCTTGTCAACTCAGCCCCTGCATCAGTTTTATTCGACTCTGGAGCATCCCATTCTTTTATTACTGCTCAGTACATAGCTAAGTATAATATACCCATGCTCCCTATGAAGAATTCCATGCTAGTTAGCTCTCCCGGTGGAAACATGAAAGCCAATTTTATCTGTCCCTGAGTTAACCTGAAAATAGTTGGGGTAGACTTTCCTGCTGATCTGATAGTTCTGAACTCTGAGGGAATTGATGTCATACTTGGAATGGGATGGTTGGCTGCTTTTGATGCGGTGATTCAGTGTGCCAAGAGGTCCGAGTTGTTGACTAGTCCTTAGGGAGAGAAGATTGAATTCGGGGCCACTCAACCCTCAGCTTCAACTTACTCAGTGAATGAGGCCAGCGGTGTTCCTTTGGAGGATATCAGAGTTGTTTGTGAGTTTCCGGATGTCTTCCCAGATGATTTGCCAGGTATGCCACCCGACCGAGACATTGAGTTTATTATTGAGATTTTATCTGGTACTGCTCCTATTTCTAAAAGACCCTATAGAATGGTTGTTAATGAACTAGAAGAACTTAAGAAACAACTTAAGAAATTGTTGGATAAAGGTTACATTCGTCCTAGTTCTTCACCTTGGGGAGCACCTATCATTTTTGTGGGTAAAAAGGATGATACTCTGAGGATGTGTGTGGATTATCATTCATTGAATGAGGTAACCATCAAGAATAAGTATCCCTTGCCCAGAATTGAAGACTTATTTGATCAGTTGAGAGGAGCTAAGGTTTTCTCCAAGATTGACTTGAGATCTGGCTATCATCAGTTGAGGATCAGGCGCTCCGACATTCCTAAAACAGCATTCACCACCAGATATGGGTTGTATGAGTATACTGTGATGTCGTTTGGATTGACAAATGCACCTGCCTACTTTATGTACCTGATGAATATGGTGTTCATGGAGTACTTGGATAAATTTGTGGTGG
Organism: Echinochloa phyllopogon; assembly: GCA_033239725.1. NCBI lineage: Eukaryota > Viridiplantae > Streptophyta > Magnoliopsida > Poales > Poaceae > Echinochloa > Echinochloa phyllopogon. The sequence continues at coordinate 9,068,096 of BTCW01000008.1, read as the reverse complement.
TGTTTATTGATGATATTCTGGTTTACTCTAAGAATGAGGAGGAGCATGAGGAGCATTTGAGGTTGGTGTTGCAGACTCTTAGAGAAAACCAGTTGTATGCCAAGTTTAGTAAATGTGAGTTTTGGTTGAATCAAGTGTCTTTTCTTGGTCATGTTGTTACTGATGGAGCTATTGCAGTGGATCCAAGTAAAGTCAAGGATGTGTTGGATTGGGAACCTCCTACCACAGTCTCTGAGATCAGAAGCTTTCTGGGATTGGCTGGATATTACAGGAGATTCATTGAAGGCTTTTCTAAAATAGCGAAACCTCTTACTTCGCTATTAGAGAAGGGCAAGGAGTTTGTTTGGTCAGAAGCGTGTCAGGCCAGCTTTGAAGAGTTGAGAAGGAAGTTGACTACAACCCCAGTGCTTGCTATGCCAGATATTCACAAGAACTTTGATATATATTGTGATGCTTCTTGTAGAGGTCTTGGGTGTGTGCTCATGCAGGAAGGCAGAGTTATAGTCTATGCATCCAGGCAGTTGAGGAAGCACGAGCTGAACTACCCTACTCATGATCTGGAACTTGCAGCTGTTGTCCATGCCTTGAAGATCTGGAGGCACTATATTCTAGGTAACAGATGTGAGCTGTATACTGATCACAAAAGCCTGAAGTACATATTTACTCAGAAGGATCTGAATTTGAGGCAGAGAAGATGTTGGAGTTGATCAAGGATTATGATCTGGGGATCAACTATCATCCTGGCAAGGCTAATTTGGTTGCTGATGCGTTGAGTAGGAAGTCACAAGTAAATGCAATGTTTGGTCGCCAGTTGCCAGCTGAGTTGCTTGCAGAGATGGAAAAGCTGAACTTGGGATTTTTGAGTCAGACTGAAGGCGTGACAATGGAGGTTGAGACTACTCTGGAGCAGGAAATTCGGAAGGGTCAGCTTACTGATGAGAAGATAAAGGAAATCAAGGAAACCATGTTAGCAGGTAAAGCTCCCGACTTCACCGAAGATGATCAGGGTACAATTTGGTTTACAAAGAGGATATGTGTACTGGATATCGAGTCTCTCAGGGAGCAGATATTGAGGGAGGCTCATGATTCCGCATATTCTATTCATCCTGAAAGCACCAAGATGTACCAGGATCTAAAGCAAAGGTATTGGTGGTATGGACTAAAAAGGGATGTGGCTGCCCATGTGGCGTTGTGCGACATTTGTCAGAAAGTTAAGGCTGAACATCAGAGACCAGCCAGTTTGCTTCAGCCACTCAAGGTACCTGAATGGAAGTGGGAAGAAATCAGTATGGATTTCATTATTGGGTTACCCCGCACTCGAGGAGGATATGACTCCATATGGGTTATTGTGGACAGATTAACTAAGGTAGCTCACTTTATACCCGTTCACGCTACTTATACCAGCGCTAAGTTGGCAGAGTTATACATGTCCAGAATTGTTTGTCTCCATGGTGTACCTAAAAAGATAGTGTCTGATAGAGGTACTCAGTTTACATCTAGATTCTGGCAGAAGTTGCATGAGTCTATGGATACAAAGTTGAATTTCAGTTCTGCATATCATCCTCAGACAGATGGTCAAACAGAGAGGACTAATCAGATTTTGGAGGATATGCTGAGAGCTTGTGCTTTGAAGCATGGAGGCAGTTGGGACAAGAGTCTTCCATATGCAGAGTTCTCATATAACAACAGTTATCAGGCAAGTCTAAAGATGACCCCTTTCGAAGCGCTTTATGGTAGAAAGTGCAGAACACCGTTGTATTGGAGTGAAACAGGTGAAAGTCAGTTGTTTGGGCCAGAGATTTTACAGGAAGCTGAGAGACAGGTTCAGATTATCAGAGAGAATTTGAGAACGGCTCAGTCCAGACAGAAGAGTTACGCAGATACAAGAAGGAGAGAATTAATTTTCAAAGTAGGTGATTATGTGTATCTGAAAGTATCTCCTATTCGAGGCTTGAGAAGGTTTAAGGTGAAAGGTAAATTATCCCCTCGTTTCATTGGACCTTTCAAGATTGTTGATAGAAAAGGTGAGGTTGCTTATCAATTGGAGTTGCCAGCCAGATTGTCTGATGTGCATGACGTGTTTCATATCTCTCAGTTGAAGAAGTGTCTTAGAGTGCCTGAGGAAGAATTGTCTATGGATGAGTTGGATGTGCAGGAGGATTTGACTTATATGGAGTATCCAGCTAAGATTTTGGAAACCGCTGAAAGAGTTACTAGGAGTAAGGTGATTAAGATGTGTAAAGTTCAGTGGAGTCATCATGCGGAAAGTGAGGCAACTTGGGAAAGAGAGGATGAGTTGATGGCAGAGTTCCCTCAGATTTTCTCTAATCCATCCGAATCTCGAGGACGAGATTCTCTTTAAGGGGGTAGGTTTGTAACACCCTAAAATTCATCACAATTAAATTGTAGCAACCCTCTGAATTTTTCTAGGATTTATTAAGGCTTAAATAAATTTTCTAGGATTTAATTGGAATTTCTAGCCTTTTATCAATTTAAATATCATATTAAATAATTTTAGTCAAAATAAGTTTTTCTTGCATTCCTGCTGTTGCATATACTTTTGGTTGCTAGTAAAACAAGTTGGAATTTAAATTCTGTTTAAATTCGAATTTGATTTGCTTTTGTTTGAGTTTTAAAAAAGTTATTTAGGCTGAGTTCGTTTTTGCCCCTCCAACACTTGGCCCAGCTCGACTTTGCCCCCTCTACTTCTTTCTTTTCCCCGGTCCGATTCCTTTTCCCGGCTCGATTTTCTCTCCCGGCCCAATTCCTTCGCGCCGGCCCGCTCCGCCTTCTCTCTCTCTCGCCGACAGGTGGGACCCACCTATCAGCATCGTCGTCCCCGACGGGGACTCTTCCCCGAGTCTGAGCGCCGCCGCCTCCGCCTCCGACTCCGAATCCCACCGCCGCACGCCTGCCGAAGCCCCGGTCTCCGGCCTATTTAAAGCGCGCACCCGCCCGCAATCTTTCCCCTCGAAGCCAACCAATTTCCCTAACCCTAGCCGCCGGTGTTCGAGCCGCCATCATCGCCGGCCGCCGCCCGCCTTCGTCCGTCGCCGTCGCGGGCCAAATCTCGCCGAGTTTGCCTCTGGTGAGTTCGTCGTCGCCTTCCCATCCTTCCTGTCTGCTCCTAGTCGCGAATTGCAGCTCTAGTTCCGCGTTCGCGTGTTCACCCGAGAGCTCCGCCGCCGCGCATGGCGCCGCCGTCTTGGTCCGTCGTCGGTGTGCATTCCTAGCCGTCTAGAGCCCCATAGATCAACTCGTCGTGGTCCAACGAGTCCGTAGCACCTGATCTCGTCGCAAATAGTGCACCGTAGCGTGATTTCGAGGGTCGTCGGCGAAGCTCCGCCGCGGGAACGAGCGGCGGCGCCGCGTCCGTCGTCGCCAGCGTCACCCCTCGGCCCGTTCCGCCCCTGGCCGTACGATCGTAATCCAACAGCTCACGTTAGATCGCGTCCCGAGTCAAACCCGAGCGTACCGGTCAGCCCTCCTGACTTTGCAAAAAGGCCCATGAAGTTTTTCAAAATCAACCCGCTGTCCATCTTAGTTCAAAAATAATTATAGATAGGTCCTGTTTTCTTTCGTTTTAGCCCCTACAAGTTTTAAAATAGCACCCGCAGCCCAGCCCCTGTTATTTTATGGTTTAGCCCTCGTAGTTTTATACAAAATTATGTTTTAGCCCTCGGATTTTCGCAGTTAAGCCCCTGGAACTTTTAAAACTTTGCCAGCAAGTCCCTGAACCTTAGAAAAGCCATATCTTTTGCGCTTTAACTCCGATTTTAGTGATTCTCACGCTCACGCGTTCGTTGTAACGCGTAGATTAGTTTTGTGCTGTTGTTTTCTTCTGTTGGAATTGTTTGGTGTACTGTTTCTTATTTAGTGTATTGTTTCTTTGCATGCGATTGTGTGATGCGATTAGGAAACGACCAGTTTGAGGATTTCTCTAAAGAACCAAATGTTGGAGAAGGATTTGAGCAGCAACAGAGTTGGGAAGAAGGCAAGTGTATTATGTCATGCAAATGTCCTAATAATTATTAATTTCACCATCCATGCATGTGTCTTAATTTGATGGGTTCCTATTTAAGGATTTGCCTATCCACTATATTTTCCTGTCCCTGAAACTGAGTTATTTAATTAACTTTGATGGTAGATGATGCTTAGCTTGCTCAACTAGGATTGGTTAAATGAACCCCTACTCTATGTTCCAAATACTCTTTGAATTAATTAAATGGCAAGATCATATCTTTTAATTGGAACATGGAGAACCAACCAGGAAAACAGTACAACCATGAGTGCCATGTGGCTCTGGCTTTGACTGACTAATTAGGTGCCCTGGTTTATGGTAGCTTTACTTGAAAGGGGCATGGGGGGCGGCGGTTGACGGGGTATAGCTCGGTTCTTTTGAGCTGTGGGCTTTGGTAAGAGACAGACCTCATTAGGGAGGGTTATGCTTTGCTTCTGAACCGGAAACCTTAGCGGGCTATCATTTATTAGAGTGCTTTTGTAAAGGTCTCATAGTGAAACTCAGTATTCGGTCCACGTGGTGTGGGAAGGGTACAATGCTTCGGCAATGGGAATCACGGCTTATGGTGAAAGTGTACAACCTCTGCAGAGTGTAAAACTGTTATAACAGCCGTACTCACGGTCAAGAGCGGCCTGGACCCTTACATGATAATCATACTTGAACATGGATTAATTGTGGTTACTTGATTATGTTGAGATTATGACATTCATTAATTTGTGGGTGGTATATACTTTCATTTGCTAGTAAATAGTTGCTTAATAAAACTTGACCAACTAAAAGTGCTTACTGCAGTATGGTCAGCCAGCCTTTTTGCCCCAGCCTTGTATGTCATATTACATTTGCTGAGTACGTCATGTGCTCATGCTTGTTTTCTTTCTTTCTTTTATTGCATCAACTACACCCGGAATGCTGCTCAGATTGGGAGAATTTTGAGGATTTCACTGCTGATTTTGAGGAGTTCTAGGCGAGTCTCCCCCAGTCAATGCCTGTGGAGTTGGAGTCACTTTTGCTTCGTTAGATGAACGCTTATTTAAGTCTTCCGCTATGACATTTGTGTCAACTCTGAGACTGTAATAAATACACTTTAATACTCTTTCGTTATGCATGGTAATGGATATTCACTTGTGACGTCTACCATATGTGTGTAAACTGATCCTGGCGCACATATGAGATGCATCTGGTTTTGCCTTTAAAACCGGGTGTGACATTTGATCTTTTCGATCACCTTTTGGTGTTTATTCACCAGTAGCTAGTCCTGTTGTATGTTGACAACTCATATAGTAAAAGAAGATGGTTAAACTAGTTGCATAACTTGTTACAAAAATGACTCGAACTACACTCATTTTATTTTGAAATTAAATTAGGTGGTTCTAAAAATTCAAGTTGAGCTTGCCTCATTTAGCTCTTCTGAAGTTTAGCTAATGTTCTAACAATACATAAGATTATAATAAATAATAATAATCTAATTTTAGAAAACTCAATAAAATATTAATTTAACTCGCAATTAAGCCTATATGTCATTGAAGTGAGGTGGCCTTCTCTGTGGTATAGGCCATAAATATCCTCCATGCCATTTTCGTGGTCTACTGGACTATTTAGAATAAATGATAGTTGTGATTTTTAGCCAAACAAAATCAAAACATGATCATATAATGTCAAAATCATTGATAATCACTTTCTATAAGAGTATAGCATGATTTTTAAAAAAATATATAATGGATTTTATTTTTTCTGAGCTAAAACAAATTTCTATTAATTTTTTAATACTGAACTAGATTTTAGCATTTTTAATTCTACTTGTTTTCTATGAAAAAATATTTTTATATTTTTTTGATAAAGTCTAGTTTGCCCCTCAAACTATCAAAGCCGATAATTTAACCCCTCATTGGGGACATGACGCTACGTGGGATGGTAAATGTGGCGCCACGTCAGCAGAAACCGTAATTGGAACCACTAAGAGCAGGGCTAATAGGTACGCCCGCTGACGGCTGATTGACGCGCGCTATTTAAAATATAGGGACAAAGCAGCATGTTGAGCGGCAGTGGATGAAGCGAATAAGCAGCAAGCACGACAACGGTGAACCCAATAAAAGCGAGGGTAAGACGTATTTGCCTGCTATCGACCAGCGTTTGGTGAGCGGCCCGTTCTACTCTCTCTCCTGTTTTCTCTCTCCCCTACATATTCTCTCCTATTAAACCTGCTCTAAGGGGTGTAAATTGAATGGTTTGAAAAATTGAAGGATGTGGAACATCTGGTTTTCTACTTAAGGGTTGCAAAACGGAGACCTCGACAGTGGGGGCGTGGAATGGACTTCTTCTGATTTAGAATTGATTTAAGCCCACAACGGCCTTGGTTCATTTTTCCTAAACCTGCTCGCTTACGGCTAACGTGAACATGGCTCGATGGGCCCATTTGTCTGTGTCACGTAACTGCTGTTAATGTTCTTTCACACCTGAACTCCCATTCTTCTCCTTCCCCGGCCACCAGAATGAATCCCTGAATCCCCTCCGGGAAGCTTAATCCTCTTCTGCTTCTTCCGCAGCACACCCTACCCCCGCTTCTCCAACTCCAATTTCTGATTTCTGTTATCCGCGATAAAAGAATGGAAAAAGTCTACTTCACCCTCCAACCTATGAGGGGTGGAACACATCACCCTAACCTATGAAAATAGATTTTTTACCCCCCTGAACTTTCTAAAACCGGACAAATCACCCCCTCAGCAGTTTTGAAAAATCATAATAAATCACAGAAAAATCATAAAATAAAAAATCAAATTGTGTTGGACTCCAAATGAGTAGATCTACGTAGTGAACATATAATATGATATGTTTTAGTATATTTTTTTACAGCTATGAAGAAAAGCATAGATCTAAAGTTACAGGAAAAAAATATACTAAAGCATTTCGTATTATATGTTCACTGCATATAACTACTAATTTGAAGTCCAACACAATTTGATTTTCCATTTTACGATTTTTCTATGATTTATTATGATTTTTCAAAACTGTTTTAGGAGATTATTTGTCCGGTTTTAGAAAGTTTAGGGGGGTAAAAAATCCATTTTTATAGGTTGGGGTGAGAGTGACGTGTTCCACCTGTCATAGGTTCGGAGTAAAGTTTACTTTTTCCATAAAAGAATCACTCGCCACTCGCTAGGGCTTCGGACTGCGGCGTTGCTGCGAAGATGGAGCCGTCGACGGCAGGTGAGACGGTCCACTTCCGCTGAGAGCTCCGTATCTCTCTATCCCTTTGCAGTTTTCCCCGAATCCATTCGTCTTCGGAGTTGTGACGATTCCTTGTCCGGCAGCGTAGAAGACGCCCGCCGCCTGTTCGACGGAATGCCTCTGGGAAGCAAGAAGCCGCTCGTGGCGAGCGGCAGAGATGGCATTGACTCCCTGCCGGATGGCGTGCTTGAGCACATCCTTGGGTTCCTGGAGGCGCGCGAGGCCGTGAGGACGTGCGTACTTGCCCGGCGCTGGCGCTACCTTTGGAAGTCCACCACGGGCTTGCGTATCCTGTCAGTAGCCGACGATGGGGAGGAGGGATCAACGGCCATGAAGATGTATCAGCAGTTTGTGGACCGTCTGCTGGATTGTCGGGGAAACTCGCCTTTAGAGACGTGTGAGATCAGCTTCGATGGCATCTATGATGAGGACGAGCTCTGCGTCAATGGTTGGATCTGGCATATTGTAATGTGCCAGGTTCGGATGTTCAGGCTCAGTAACATTTGCAGAGTGGACTTTCAGCTAGATAGCCTGCCTTTGGTCTCCCGGTACTTGATGAGGCTAGAGATCGATGGTATGGAGTTAAGGGACAGCTTCTGTGACTTCTCAAGTTGTCCATCACTGGAACATGTTGAGATTTCCTGCTGCCTTTTTTGGGTTACCAAGAAGATATCTTCAGAGTCCCTGAAACACCTGAGCATCACAAATTGCGCCTTTAGCAGAGAGTTCCGCACCCTTATTGATGTTCCGCATCTTGTTTCACTTAGGCTAGATAGCCATTTGTACAGGGCTCCTGTTCTTATGCACATGCCATCATTACATAGGGCATATGTTAGAGTTGAGCATGAAAATTCAGAATCTGGGGAGTGTGATGATTACTCTGCTGATTGTGATGATGAGGATTGCTACTCTTGTTATGGTGTCGTACATGGTGACAACAATGAGTCTGTGCTTCTCAAAGCTTTATCAGAAGCTGAGAAGTTGGCATTGATATCTGAATCCATAACGGTATGCTTGTACTTTCATTTTGAGCATCTTTATGTTGTCTCAATATTTCTATTTCTATATCCGTATCAATTTCTGAACTGCCTAAAACTTGCTCAGCAGTTGGGCCCTTTAATCATCAAATTCGCAGTGAGTGTTAGTTAATATTCTTTTCTTCTGCTTTTGACTAGTTTGTTTTCGAGAGGGATTTGAATCAGTGCCCTACATTTAGCAAGTTAAAGACTCTGTTACTCAATGACTCCTGGTGTGTGGGTCCTGACTTCCCCGCACTAACTTGTATTCTCAAGAACTCGCCAGTTCTAGAGATGCTCACTCTTCAACTTTTTTCCAAGGTATATATTTTTAAATGGACATCTACTTCCTTCTTAAATTAATTATACATTATTATAGACTAGTCATGGTGTAGTGGTTTTGTTTTTTGCAGGGGCCTATACATAAGGTGCAAATGGTTGGAAAGTTCAATTCAATGGACAGATCAGCTGCAATGTCCGAACATATCAAGGCAATAGAAGTCAAATGTGAAGTGGTTGATGAGGAAGTTAACAAAGTTATGAAGTTCCTATGTACTTTTAACATATGTAAGTGAACTAGTTACCTCTAGATACTTTCTGTGTTTATGAAATTTGCAAGCCATTTTTAGAAGAGTAACAAGCATTTAGTTGATTCCTAATTTTTTTTAGGAAGTACCACATTACTAAAAATGAAAATCCAACTCTGTTTTTAATGGTGGTAGTTGCAGGGTCTGACTGGAGATAAAAAAGAAACACAGAGTAGTACTGATAGTTGTTGAAATTGCCTTTCTCTGTCTGGATTAAGAGTAACGCATTATATTCACTTCTTTGATATCTCTGAATACTTGTGATTGATTCTGAACAGCAAAACAAATATCTGAATTAGATTCGTCTGCGATTAATACAATGTATGTGCATGCTAATTAGCTTTGTTGAAAAGCATGAATGACTGTATATAAGATATGCAACTAGCAGCACAAGTTGTCTTGTCAAATAATTAGTTCCAGCGATTATTCACGATTTCTTGCTATGTATGACCTTATACATGGCCCTGTGGACCTAATATCAATCATCCTGTTCTTGATCATAGAAACTAATTCATGCATTTTATTAAGCATCGAAGGAGTGTTTTGCACCATGCATTTTTACTTATGCATTGAGTCACTGTCACTTCATTATGTTAGCTTATTGATTGCATAAACTGTGTTGCTCCCTAGCATTGGTAGCTTCAGTTTTGAATGATGCATTTGTTTTTGCAGAATCTACAGCATACCATAGTTTGGCATGCTCCCAATTGTTTTCTCTTTTAAACTTTAGTTTGCCATTGCTTATGAGTTTTCGAAATTTGGTACTTGACAATGTCGTCACAGGGTTAGAAAGCTATGCTCATGTTCAATCACTTTGTTTTATTCTCTCCACTGGTTGCAGTGTTGCACATTTTGGGAAGAAAAAGTACTTACCCTTTGGGCTGAGCCTTCAAGCCATCATGCCATGTGCTGTTTCCATGCTGCATTGTTTATTAAGCATTGTAGCACCCACCTGGTGTTCATTTGTGACCTCCATTGCAAGATTAGTAGGAATGTTGGTATTATTGTTTCAAGGTCCAAGTCAAGTCACCTGTCTAATGGTATACCCATTGTATTTAATAGAAGCTAGCAGGAACAAATTTTAGTACGTCCCGTCCAAAGTTACCTTATAACCTTATTCCAACCTATATGCCTATCCCTCTCAAGAATCCAAATCTCCTTGATGCATGTACCTTGTTGTCTAGCACTTCTCAGTTTTTTCACAGTTGCTAACTCGATGTGAGTAAAGGTTTATGGCATGTTCCCATCTGCTTATTCAGTTTACTCGATGTGAGTAAAATTACAGATTTTTTTTGTTTGGAACTTGAAATCCTTACTTGATGAGAAAAGATGGGTTCCAGCAAGGAGGGTGTATAGCCAAACAGATTGTTGGTGTGATTTATGATTAATCGCTTATGGTGAGATATCACAGCTAAGAATACTATTCATGAAATAATACTTTAGTTTGCTTCATAACGAGATTGATTAGAAAGTTGGCCAAGCTCATTTTCATCTTCAGTGAACTATCTTCCAATATTCTAAGTTTCTTTGTCAAGTAACTTGGCCTTTACTTTGCTGTATATAAAATCCACCTCTAAACTAATTGTGCCTTTTCATTATTTTGCAGCTTTCATTTTCAAGTAGGTTGAAAGTTTGGGCTGTTGGCGGATGCTCCATCTCTTTACTGTGGAAATGCAATGCTAATGTTTGCAGTTTGCTGTGACAAGGTTGCCATTGTTTGTCTATGTGTGTTTTTTGTAACGGAGATTGGAACACGGAAACAATAGATTGATTACAAAGGTGCAGAGTACATGCATATATAGGTGAGGATATCCTTGTTTGCTTCAGAGAAACAGAACAATAGAGATCCTTGCCTATCAACCAATTGTAACAACCGTGAGCATAGGCTCTAAGCATGGCGCCGCATGTCACCCTTGAGCCAAAAGGGCCAGTCAAGCATGCTTATCTTACACCTACTTTAGTTAGTCATTGGACTGTGTAAGCTTGACGGCATCACTTGCTTATAACCAAATCGGACTTACTTTATCATGTTACTGCTGCTATTGTGCCTGTTGTTTGGTGTGGTGTATTCAGCTATACTAACTCTTTTTATTACTCACATTTCATTAATTCTGATTCCTTCTGAATTCCAACAATTTCCATTTATGGTACATTAGGAGGATTTATAGGATTCCATCTTTTATTAATAAAGTTTGAGCAGGTTAATTTCAACCAAAGAACTGGCCTAGATGCTGCCTTCCAAGCTGTGTTGACTGCTGCCTTCCTCCATTGTACAGCACTGAGGTCCCCTGTTGCACTACCCGGCAAACTCAAAGCCCGCTGGGAACAAGAATTGCAGAAACAACCATGCTGCATGCGTATTTCTTTTATGCATGATTAACAATATATTCAATCCGAATTGGAATGTGTGAGACGTGAAAAATTAAACCAATTAAAATAAACGATAGGAGAGAAACAATGGCAGGAGCACTACCTTTCATTAAGGGAAGAAAATTTATATAATACAAACGGAATTAGGCCAGAACAGGAAGAGTAAAAATTAAATCACTTAGATACTGTGTCCGCGGCCTGGAAGAGGTATCGCTTCTTCTGCAGTGTGCACAAGCTCGATGACAGAACGGATGGCATCGTCATGTTCCTTGAAATATAGGGGCCAAATTGCGGCTCTGTTGCCTTTCTGCGTGAAGCCTCAAGCCTTCCTCTGATTTCCTGAATGCGTAATATACAAGTGAGTGTTATTAAATTACTAATAGATTATGTATGCATTTTTATGTAATTTTGTGTCATGGCTAGAGGTGCGTAGTGCTGTGAGATTCAGCAAAAATAACCTGTGACCTTTAAATAGCAATAATGTCAACTAGAATGATGCCATTCTGCTTGAGATGAAGCTCAACCAAATATCTACATAGATGACTCTGAATATTTCTAATGGTAGTCATTCTACCACCACAAATATGATATTGTACTAGCATTCTACCGGCCCGAAGCACCACAAATACGTCAAATTAAATATGAGATCTTGCATATTTGGATTTGCACCTAACTATGTACGTACCTCAGTTGAAGCGATGGAAGGTTGTGGCGTAAGCCACATACAGCCCTCGTCGCGCCTCCATTCAGCTGGCAGCTGCTCGATGAATTCAGACTTGCCATCATAGAAGTTGTACTTGAACACGCGGCACCGCTCCAGGGCCGTCTTGCTCCAGATCCCCACAAAGAGCTGGTTCTTGACCACGAAGTAGGCGCAACCGCCACCACTTACGCCAAATCTGGCGCGCAGCATCCACCACAAAGCTGATGGGCTGCCCTAGGAACATTACGCGATCAACAAAGCTCCCAATGGTAATCCGGGTCCAAGTTGACATGGTAGGTGTAGTTGTGGTAGTGCCCGTGGTTGACGATAACAAACACCCAAAGAACCTCGCCCCCGGGCACCACCAGGTAGCTGGAATGCATTTCTTTGCCGTATTTATGATCTGTCATCGTCCAGGAATTGTAATCCCCGGTCTTTGCCGTGACGCACCAGGAGCTCCAGTGATCGCAGGCGACGATGTCGTCGGCGCGGTAGGCGACGCAGCGCGCAGACGGACTTTCTTATGGAAGAAGGACATGTGCTCCTGTACCACCGTCCACGCAGCGCCGCCGGGGCGCAGAATGGATACGTTCATGCGGTGAGACGTGTAGACGGGGCCGACCATGTACAGGGAGATGGTGCCGTCGCCGGAGACCGTACCGGCGGCGTGGTCGACCCACCACTTGGTCTCGTCGTCGTCGGCTGATCGATAAAATCGTGAAATGGAGCATACGTGGTTATGAGAATAAAGGACAGAAGGTGGAGCTAAAGTAGACAATAATAGAGACCACTATCGCAAAAAAGAAATAAAAAAATAGAGACCACTGCTTGAATAAACATCATGTCGCTCATTGAGACTATCCAATCTTCCTGACTCGTCATTTGGAGGAGGTATAGATTCGGTTATCCAATGGTGTATGATAAGTTTGTGCTTAATTTCACACTATTATTGTCTCCTTAAAACTCTGTATATACGCACTAGCATGATACCAAGTCTACTATAATAATGTGAAGATGCACTAGCTAGCCCAACAGACCGCGTCGTCTCCCTCGCGAGGCGACTCGAGGACGACCGCCTAGCCACCGAACCTTCCGCCCTCTCCAGGCCAGCGCGGCCTCCGCTGCTCCTGCCCGCATGCACCGGCAGCCACAGCTGCGGCAGCCAGCAGGTGGTGCCAAGCGGCTTCTCCTGCGAGCTCCCTCCCCACATGCTCCCAATCTCTCTATTCGATTTTTCTCCTTTTTGACCGGATTCAGGTGCGTGGGATATGGGTAGCTATGGCCCATCATGGAGGGCGGCGGCGGCCGGCCCAAAGAAGACCGAGTCCTAGCAGATTTCTACTATGACCCCAATTTTAAATAGTCTCGTATGGAAAATAGCAGATTGAACTCGACGATCACAGATCGTGGTTTTGGCGGCTGCGATGTTCACATCTATCAAGGAAGGTGTTGGCATGAATTCACGGCCAACAGAACGCAAACGCAGGAACCGGTCAGACCGGTTTCCCAGACAGGGCTGACGGTAGACCTTCGAGCGCCGTCCGGGCAGGATCCCGTCGGGGCAACACACGTAGGGTTGTCCTAGAGTCGGCAGGCCACCTAGGACGCCCTCAATCGATGTATAGACGAAGCAGGAACAACAAATAGTAGATTGGAAATGTAGAGAAAAAAGAAAAAGTAAAAAGATAAAAGATAGATGTATTTGTTCGATTGGATTATTCTCAATCGGTCTTGGCCCTTTATATTTATAGGGTGGGATGGTCTTACCCCGTTTGAGTCGGTTACAATATGGGACAAAATAGAGTCCTAATCCTACTCAAATTACAGGTCCAAACCGGTCAGACCGGTTTTTCCATGTGCAAAATCTTCCCGAAGTCATAACTCTCTCATCCGGAGTCCAAAATAGACGTTCCACATATGCATCTTGATCGTCTCGACGAGAGCTACGCAATGGTGAAGTCCAATTTGCATTTTGACAATGTTTACTAAACCGGTCTGACCGGTTTGTGCATACCGGTCAGACCAGTTTGCACAACCGTGCCAATTTTGGTCGTCAACATAAGGTAATAATTGTTTCCTGTGTGTTGGCGTCCGAGTCCAGGTGCTGTACTATGGACATGAGTCCACGCGCAGAACACAAAGGCCAAGACAACTACCTTAATGGCCGCATGGAGACAACTCGGCGAAGACCTGCATGATTTTGGTGGATAGCAATTAAATCTTGCTACGCGTACACAAGAAATACACTAGGCGTCTTGCATGCAAGTCCCACAGGAAAAAATTCTTTCTTTTGTTCTGCCCTGTGCACACGAGATGCCATCGGGAGGGCTATGAATGCATACATTCAGTCGGTAAATAGTCGTCTCGACTGGTCAGCTGCATCGACAATCACCTCATCACGACTACTTCAACTCCACTACTAATCAAGCTAAGTATTTTATTTTATTTGTAAAACTACTACAGATCGTCACGTGCATAATTTTTTCTCCATATCCATGAGACAACCGTCGACCTGCATTAATCTCTCCATGAACACTGCTAATGCATTAATATCTCAACGACAGCCATGAGCTCGTCCACAAACAAACTTGCTCATGTAAGCAAATAAACTCGGCATGCCCGATGCACTATACCCAAAGACTAAACATCCACAAGCGTACTCGGCCGAGACCCTACCTACGACTAAGCCTCCATGCAGAGCATAGTAGCATGTAGGAGAGCTGCCTCTATGAGAGCTCCAGCCAGTTCGCCGCCCCAGTGCTTAGCGCGTGTCATGATAATGGTGAAGTGCCAAAGATCGCCAATCCGTCAAAATCATCCAAACGAAAAGCTACAAGCTCAAAAGTACTTATTACAAATTAATTTACTATCGCTTCTCTAAAATACTACTGTTTTTCTTCCTCTCCCTCAGAGGTACAACGGTGTTTCCTTCGTCGCGCGGCCGACCTCGCATGCTCGGGGGCTGGCGCGCGCGGCGACTCGGCGTTTCCTTCGTCGCGCGGCCGACCTCGCATGCTGGGGGGCTGGCGCGCGGCGACTCAGCGCTTCCTTCGTCGCACGGCCGACCTCGCATGCTCGGGGGCTGGCGTGCGGCGACTCGGCGTTTCCTCTCGTCGTGCGGCCGACCTCGCATGCTCGGGGGCTGGCGTGCGGCGACTCGGCGTTTCCTCTCATCGTGCGGCCGACCTAGCAAGCTCGGGGGGTGGCGTGCGCGGCGACTTGACGTCTCCTTCCGTGTAACACCCTAAAATTCATCACAATTAAATTGTAGCAACCATCTGAATTTTCTAGGATTTATTAAGGCTTAAATAAATTTTCTAGGATTTAATTGGAATTTCTAGCCTTTTTGTTAATTTAAATATCACATTAAATAATTATTTTAGTCAAAATAAGTTTTGTTGCATTCATGTTGTTGCATATATTTTTGGTTGCTAGTAAATCAAGTTGAAATTTAAATTCTATTTAAATTCGAATTTGATTTGATTTTGTTTGAGTTTTAGAAAAGTTTAAATAGGCAGAGTTCGATTTCGCCCCTCCAACTTTTGGCCCAGTCCATATTTGCTCCCTCAACTTTTCTCTTTGGCCTCTGGTATGTTTCTGAGCCGGCCCGTTTCCTTTCCCCGCTCGGCCTGTTTTTCCGCATCCGGCCCAACTCCGGCCCGATCTTTTCCTCCCCCACTCCTCTCTCACTCTCACTGACGCGGTGGACCCACACGTCACCTTCTTCTTCTTCCCCACCGTAGCCGACCCGGACACCTTGGCCGAGTCCGAGCTCGCCGCGACGCCGTGTCCAACTCGAACACGAACGCCGAGGATGCCCGAGCCCTGCTCAGCACCTATTTATCCTGGTCGCCGCCTCTGTTTTTCCTCCCATCAAGTCGAACTCACAAACCCTAGCGCCCGAGCCGCCGCCTTCACCAAGCCGAGCGCCGCCGTCGTCGATTCGCGCCGCCGCTGCCTCTTCTTCGACCCGAGCGAGTCCAGGAGGTTCGTCTCGACGTCACGCACCTCTCCTTCGCGTTCCCATCTCGAATTTGGCCGTGCTTCGTGCTAAATCACTCGTCGCCGATCTTGCAGAGCTCCGCCGCCGCCTTTTCTCGTCGCCGGCCGCCGCCGTCGCTCTTCTCTCGTCAAGATCACCCGCAGTGAGTTCACCATCCTCTCCTGATGCTCTAGGACCAAGTCCCGTTGTAATCCGCGCGTCGTAGCATCGGAACGCGTTTGCTCCGGCGATGTTCCGCCGCGGGATCGAGCGGCGCCGCCGTCCCGGTCGTCGCCGGCATCACCCCCGTCCCCAGATCTAATTTCGGCCGTCCGATCTAGATCCGACGCTCCTTAGCCGCCTGAGCACCCGAGTCAAACAGACCGCGTAACGGTCAGCGGGGGCGATTTTGCTAAAGAGCCCTCCAAGTTTTCTAAAATCAACCCGCAGTCCACCTTAGTTCAAAAATAATTCCAAATAGGTCCTGTTTTCTTCTGTTTTAGCCCCTTCAAGATTTAAAATTGTGCCCGAGGTCCAAGCCCTGTTATTTTATGGTTTAGCCCTCGAATTTTTTATACAAAATTATGTTTTAGTCCCTGGTTTTTCGCAGTTAAGCCCCTGGAACTTTTAAAACTTTGCCAGCAAGCCCCT
Organism: Echinochloa phyllopogon; assembly: GCA_033239725.1. Lineage (NCBI taxonomy): Eukaryota > Viridiplantae > Streptophyta > Magnoliopsida > Poales > Poaceae > Echinochloa > Echinochloa phyllopogon. Next base: position 9,051,541 of record BTCW01000008.1, on the reverse strand, counting down.
GAACCTTAGAAAAGCCATATCTTTTGCGTTTTAACTCCGATTTTAGTGATTCTCGTGCTCACGCGTTCGTTGTGACGTGTAGATTAGTTTTGTGATGTTGTTTTCTTCTGTTGGAATTGTTTGGTGTACTGTTTCTTATTGTTGTATTGTTTCCTTGCATGTGAATGTGTGATGCGATTAGGAAACGACCAATTCGAGGATTTCTCTGAAGATCCAACTGTTGGAGAAGGATTTGAGCAGCAACAGAGTTGGGAAGAAGGCAACTGTATTATGTCATGCAAATGTCCTAATAATTATTAATTTCACCACCCATGCATGTGTCTTAATTTGATGGGTTCCTATTTAAGGATTTGCCTAGCCACTATATTTTCCTGTCCCTGAAACTGGGTTACTTAATTAATTTTGATGGTAGATGATGCTTAGCTTGCTCAACTGGGATTGGTTAAATGAACCCCTACTCTATGTTCCAAATACTCTTTAAAGTAATTAATTGGCAAGATCATATCTTTTTAATTGGAACATGGAGAACCACCTAGGAAAACAGTACAACCATGAGTGCCATGTGGCTCTGGCTTTGACTGACTAATTAGGTGCTCTAGTTTTTGGTAGCTTTACTCGAAAGGGGCATGGGGGCGGCAGTTGACGGGGTATAGCTCGGTCCTTTTGAGCTGTGGGCTTTGGTAAGAGACAGACCTCATTAGGGAGGGTTATGCTTTGCTTCTGAACCGGAAACCTTAGCGGGCTATCATTTATTAGAGTGCTTTTGTAAAGGTCTCATAGTGAAACCCAGTATTCGGTCCACGTGGTGTGGGACGGGTACAATGCTTCGACAATGGGAATCACGGCTTATGGTGAAAGTGTACAACCTCTGCAGAGTGTAAAACTGTTATAACAGCCGTGCTTACGGTTAAGAGCGGCCTGGACCCTTACATGATAATCATACTTGAACATGATCTAAATCGTGGTTGCTTGAATATGTTGGGAATATGACATTCATTAATTTGTGGGTGGTATATACTTTTATCTGCTAGTAAATAGCTGCTTAATAAAACTTGACCAACTAAAAGTGCTTACTACAGTATGGTCAGCCAACTTTTTTTTGCCTCAGCCTTGTATGTCATATTACATTTGCTGAGTACGTCATGTGCTCATACTTGTTGCCTTTCTTTCTTTTATTGCATCTACTACATCCGGAATGCTGCTCAGATTGGGAGAATTTTGAGGATTTCACTACTGATTTTGAGGAGTTCTAGGCGAGTCTCCCCCAGTCAATGCCTGTGGAGATGGAGTCACTTTGCTTCGTTAGATAAACGTTTATTTAAGTCTTCCGCTATGACCTTTGAGTCAACTCTGAGATTGTAATAAATGCACTATAATACTCTTTCGTTATGCATGGTTATGGATATTCACTTGTGACGTCTACCATATGTGTGTAAACTGATCCTGGCGCACATATAAGATGCATCTGGTTTTGCCTTGAAAACCGGGTGTAACATTCCGTCGCGTGGCCGACCTCGTATGCTCGGGGGCTGGCGCGCGCGACGACTCAGCGTTCCTCTTGTCACGCGGCCAATAACAACTTAACCAAGCTATGGCTCTAACCTATTGCTCTTGCCCGGGCGACTCGGCGTACTCCTCGCATCGCTCGGCTGACCTCGCTTGCTCGGGGGCTGGTGCGGGCGACAACTCCGCATTTACTTCCGTCGCGCGGCCGACCTTGCATGCTCGGGGGCAGGCGCGCGGCGACTCGGCGATCCTTTTGTCGCGCGGCCGACCTCGCAGGCTCGGGGGCTGGGCACCAGATTTTGGTGATAGCACGCCTTCACCTCCTTTTTGCGGCAACATCTTGTCCGACTTCTTTTTTGGAGCCTCGGCCTGCTTATTCTAACCAACCCAACGCTCGGGGGCTACTGTATACAGTGCTCCTAATCGTCGCCCTGTAATCGAACCTCATGAGGACCGACCGACTACCTCGAAGGACTCGCCGTCGTGTTGGGTGTTCTTCTTTTTTGGAGCACCGCCCACCCTTGTGCCGACTACATGTTGAAGCACCTTCAGCCGACTACATTGGCCTCGTTCCTTCATCAAGCAGTTCAACACGCGCATGCACGTTGCTCGGGGGCTTGTGGGATATGGGTACCCTAGGGCCCATCATGGAGGGCAGCGTCGGACGGCCCAAGGAAGATCGAGTCCTAGTAGACTTCTACTAGGACCCCCCTATTGTAAATAGTCCCATATGGAAAATACTCATACTATAACCCTTCCTCCTGGATATATAAAGGAGGGCAGGGGTCCCTAGAGGGGACAGGCGAAAAACCATCGGAGATCATCCGAATACAGCAATACAATACAACCACCGACACAGGACATAGGGTATTATACCTCCGGGTAGCCCGAACCTATCTAAATCAGTGCCTCCTGTGTACCATCAAGTCACTAGTTCATCAATCGCCCCTCCTACAAATCAACCACTCGGGTACCCCCAGGTGGATTGCCGGTCGTAAGGTCCGACAAGGTGTGTGATGGTCGGGTCGATGCATGTGCTAGTCGGATCTACTAGCTGCTACTCCAGGGAGGCCTGCGCCATCAACCATTGTTGGCTCGGGCTCTTGTTTCAGCAGCTTGGTTGTCCGCCGTTCTCTGCCTAGAGGGCAGCATAAATGGAGGACGCTGGCGGGGCTCCGTGGGCAGATCCCATGGCTCCCGTCAGGGGGCGACCCGATCTCCGCTGCGTTGGGCCGTTCCATGTTGGATCTATGTGAGATCGGCCGCCGCAAGGTGTCTTGCACGCAGTCTACCCCAGGGGCGTGTGGAAGCCCTCGACAGGCACGACCATGTCCCCAAGCTCCAAGTTTGGCTCTTTGGGGACTCCGGTGCTGATGTGTCGGACACACAACTCGCAGCATGCGGGGCAGGACAACCCTTTGGCGAAAGCCACACCCGTTTCTGTGGGTTGATGACGGTGACACTTTTGACGCCTCTCACCTTCTTGAAAGTGTCGTTGTGTTCCTGCCCTCTCCTCAACCCTGCGGATCTCCGGGTGAAAACCATGCTTCGGTTCTACTGGACGAGAGGCGGTGGCATCTACGATATCACATCATACCCGTGGGCATCGTCTTTGGAGGTTTGTGCTGCTGGTTGGCTATGCACCTATGTATGCTTCGTGGCTTCTTGCTCCTCCTTTGTACATGGGTGAGGCTGGCATTGTCTGTTGGCTGCTGCCATGGCTCGACGAGTGTTCTCCTCTGGCTGGCATCGCTAGCCGCTCTCGTTCTAACAACCGTCGCACGTGGGATGCACGTGATGGTGTTTGCCGTATGACGGGCGGGCGGGCACACGGCAAAGGACTCACCTTCGCCGTGTGCCCCCCTAGAGGCACACAGCACAATTCAACGGCCGTCAACAGCCGGCCTCGATCTGACAGAGGCCGCACGCGGTGGGCACTTGATGGCCGTTTGCCGTGTGCCTCTTCGGGGGCACACGACAAACTGCGGTGTTTGCCGTCACTACAAGAAACTATTTTATTCTGTGACGGAATCAATATGTTGCAGATCGTTCAAAATCCGTTGCAATTCAATGTCTGCGACGGTTTCAAATTCCGTGGTTGATTCAGTGTCATTGATTAAATCGACCGACAAATCTTCAAAAACGTCACGGATTGAAGCGATCTGTGACTTTTTTGGACCGTCGTAGAATAACCCAAGGCTCACTTAGCCCAACTCAAAGGCCAACTCAAAGCCCAACTTTAGCAGCAAGGAGGGACGGTGGAAAGGCGGCACTGGAGCGAGGAGACGACGGCTGCGGCGGGTGATGGAGCGGCGGCATGGAGCAAGCAGACAGCGACGGCGGTGCGGGGAGCAGGAGGTGGCGGCGTCGGGTGGCGGGCCGCGGCGGCGTGGGAGTCTTGAGGACGAGCGGTTAGTGGGCGGCGGCACTGATGACGCATGTGGAGAAACAGGCGGCGGCGGCATCACACGCGGATAAGCGGCTACAGGTGCGTGAAAAAAAAGGTGGAGGACAGGAGGCGAAGTGGTGCGCTGTATAGGAGTATTACGGTAATCCATTACCTATATGCCGGCTATTATTGGCAGGTGGCATGGATGAGTTACCTGTGCCGGCTCATTTGTGGCCAGCATGGTTGAGGCCGATGCACATAAGCTAAACCATGCAGTTCTATTGTTTCTGACCCTTGTCATGCTTATTACTTAATTGAGGATTGTAAATTTGTGATACTTGTGCACTCTTGTTATTATTGTTTCTGACCCTCCTACTTCTGTTAAATCCATGGATCGATTTCTTTAATTGATTTTATGGGATAAATTGGTGGTGGTAGGGAGATGGGTGGCCTCAATTTATTGAGCAGGCCATTCAATGTTTGAACCAATATCTATGAATCATATTTTCCGTAAAGTTCACTGACAAAAAAAAAGGTGCTATTGAAGTAAATTATCCTACCCAAATGATAAGAAATCTTGACTGATGGATATGAGTATCCATCTCAAAGGTTGGTATGTTATTAACTATTCTGTATATGTGATTCATAAATGGTAGCACATCTTTCCCCCATGCATATATGGATATCCATCTCATTCTCTCCTACACAGTATATACGTTTCTTAATTGAGGATTGTAGATTTGTGAAACTTGTGCAGTACTCTTGTTATTGTTTCTGACCCTCCTACTTCTGTTAAATCCATGGATGTTTCATTCATTTAATTAATTATATGGGATAAAATATTGGTGGTGGTAGGGAGATGGGTGGGCTCAATTTATTGAGCAGGCCATTCAGTGTTTGAACCAATATCTATGAATCATACTGTCCATATGGCAAAAGCTCTCTGACACAAAAAAGGGGTGCTATATATTGGAGTAAATTATCCTACACATAAATGATATGAAATCTTGACCGATGGATATGATTATCCATCTCAAAGGTTGTTCTTCTATTAACTATTCCGTATATGTGATTTCTTCATAAATGGTAGCATATATATCTTGCCCCCATGCATACACTGTATATATGTTCCTTCCTATATATTGGAGCACTACGTTGGAGCCAAAGATACAATCAGGTCACCACTTGAATATGGTGCCTGTGAAAGTAGCCCTTCTCCTCGTCCTAGCATTTGCAATCACTTGCCACCACCAATCTGCTGGTGCTGGTGACTGTACCAAGGAGCAGAAGGAGGCCATCATGTATAATTGCGGAATGTACATTTTCGAAGGCTTTACGCCACATCCCAGGTCAGCCTGTTGCGTAAAGGTGAGAAACGTGCCAAATCTGGACATGGAATGCATCGTTCGACTACTTGAAGTTAAGTACCAGCACTTTGCAAAAAGGATCCGAGATCTGGAACACCTTTGTGTACTTCATCCTCCACCTACTATTCATAAGCACCAGGTAACAAGCATCAATCGCTTATCCATTTCATACATCTAATCTGAATTTAATGACGCCAAAGAGCTGATACCCGGTCATTGTGTAGAGGGATGCTGCTATCATTGCTGATGGAGTTTGAAAGGAGATACATCGGCCTTCCTAATAAAATCGTTCTTCAAAGCAAAATCTTTCTGAATGTACCTTTGATTAATGAAATTAAGTAATTAATAAATAATGGTTGTGTGCCCATCCTGGGAGCATGCCGGCCTGTACGCTTCCTTGTGCGAGAATTGAATCAATTGTTCGTAATTCAATTATGTTTGTTTATCGTTTGATTGGAAATCATATTCCATTAACTCATATGTGTTCAGCGGAATCACGTACTGGCTAGCTACCAATAAGGTTCCCGGATAAGCTCGGATGCCACATAACTCGGTAACTCAGCGTGTTACAAGGACACTTGCATCCAATCGCAGTACGCGCATGTGCTACCTTATTACAATTGCTTGCAACACAGTGAACTGAAAAATTGTTGAAGTCAAAACGCAGCAAATTACATGATTCACTTATGACACCACCAGCACGATGGATCATTTACCTAAACTTTGATTGCTTGCTTCACCAGCTGAGGGAAGCATCTGATCCAGGAATGTTGCCATAATGCTATACACTACCACCGCAACATTTAGACTTTTGCCTAGAGTTTAAAACAAAATAGTCGACGACGGGTAACTAGTCATTCTTTTTTATGCGAACTACAGCGGCCAAGTACAACATATGGTTTTCACAACCACATATTACAAATAATAAGGTTACAACCCAACAGTACAACAACAGAACAAGAGAAGACATATTGCGCGTACAACGTAAGAGAACAACCAAAGACACGATTGAATCACAACCACCAATCATCGATTAGCACCGCAGCTGAACAACAAGCTCACCGATTATGCCGTGTCTATTGCACTTCTAGACCACCTCTCGTAGCTACGCTACTCCATTGCGGCCCTCCATTATAGGGACGACCCAATGGAAGGGGACTTATCAATGGAAAGGGACTTAAGATAGAGGAGGCGCACAGGGCAAAACTCATCGAAAACAAATACCTCCCTTGTAGTTGAAGGAAACATCAATTACAGTCCATCCAAGCTCCACGTACTGCCACCCGACGTCATTTAAGGGAAGGAAACCTCTAAGGAGAGTGACAAAAAGAGGTGGGAAAACATTACACACCCAACATTTGATCTCTGATGCACCACCAACAAGAAGACTAGTAGACAAAATGCCATACATCCCCTTCATTTGTCTCAGTAGACAATATCCCAGGTCTAACTTTAATGGTGGTGAGAGGCCTTTTTGTCCCTGTTAGTTTTGCCAGCCAGGACAAAACGGTTGGAGTTATCAATCAGAACATCCTCCATGAGTTGTTACAAAAGAAAAAATATTCCACGTAGAGCTAGGCGTGTTGTGTACGTGGGGTGATAACGGCGCTACACACGAGGCAAGAATCCCTAAGTTCCAATCCCACAAACCACAACAATTTTTTGCATGCAGTACGAACTCAGATTCGGTGCACCCACTGCAACTTAAGCATTGCACCTAATTTCAGCCATCAAATTCCCAGATAAACGACTTAGATTTACAGAATGTTATTACCAGACGAGGTCCTGCAGCAGGTGGTTGGCTTCCTGCCGACTCAAGAGGCCGTCCGGACTTTGCGTGCTCGCCCGGCGCTGGCACCACCTCTGGAGGTCCGTACCTGCCCTCCGCGTCGCATCTAGACATTTTCGTCGGCAGCAGGCCGAGGAGACGGAGTTTAGTACTATGAGAAGATTCGTTGATAATCTGCTCAGCCTCCGCGACTGCGACTCACCACTGGAAATCTGTGAGTTGTTTTTCTCTATCAATTCGTGGCCGTGGGGCTTGTTCTTTGATACATCACAGTCATCACGCATGAGCTCATGGATCCAACGAGCGCTGGACTGTAAAGCTAAGATCCTCAGGGTAGACTACGAAGATACTATTTTTGGCGGTTTAGCGAAGATCCTCAGGTCTAGCGTTGTCAGGTGCTGGGAGATGAGATGCAGATTGGAAGCTCCTTCTACTACAGTTCCTCAAAATACTGTAGAGGGTGATGAATTGCTTGCCTCATATATTGCTTGTTTAGAAAGATTAGAGGATCTTAAGAAAGATAGGACTGTTGCTTGCTTTAACAATAATGAAACTAGTAGTAGTGTTCCTAAAATTAATGCTAGTGGGGTAGTTTTTCCTAGCTTGTCACCCATGCCTAATGCTAATACTGAAAAATATATGTATGGTATGCCACTTGAGTATGCCAATGTTTAATCCCTGCCATTCCAACCGATCGGGCCAAACATGGCCAAACCGGTCAGACCAGATCAGGGAACCGGTCAGACCGGTTTGACCAGCGCGCTTGAATTAGTGCATGAACAACCTTTTCCACTTTATGTTGTGCCTAATTCGATGACATATGCTCACACTAATACCTTGGGTACTGCTAAGCCTCAATATAGTACAACGGTTAATACATCCGCTCAAAGAAATATTATACCTGATGATGTGTTTGAGAGTTATAGGCTAGCTCAAGCTAAGATTGCTCCCTACCTAAATAAGATGAATTTGGAGAATGTGCAACCACAAAAGCCAAATAATCCTAACTGGGCTGAGTTTAATAAATTTAGAGAAGATTTGGCTAATGTGGTAAAAACTAAACTTGGAGTTGATATTGGTAACACAAATTTGTATCAAAAGCCATATGATGCTGAGTTTGATAATTTTCCTCTTCCACGTGGTTGACGTATGCCTGATTTGATTAAGTTTAGTGGAGATGATGACCGAACCACGTGGGAACATATTGGTCAATACATAGCTCAACTAGGTGAAGCAGATGCTTATAATGTTCTTAAAGTACATTTGTTTTCTTTATCTTTTATTGGCACCGCTTTTGCTTGGTTTTCATCACTTGCTCCTGGTTCTATTATATCTTGGGACATGTTAGAGCGCAAATTTCATGATCACTTTTATAGTGGGAGCTTACAATTGAAATTGACAGATTTGACGTCAGTTAGGCAAAGTAGAGATGAAACTGTTTCTGCTTACATTAAAAGGTTTAAAGAAACTAAGAACCGTTGCTTTAATCTGTCAATCACTGATATGGACCTTGCTGATATTTGCCTGAAAGGGTTAAGGTCATCTATTAGAGATAGAATAGAGGGTTCTGATTTTCTTTCGGTTGCACAAGTTCAAATTAGAGCTTTAGTTGTTGAAAACCGAATGAATAAGGAGAAAGAAAGAGATACTTCTAGATCACGTCGTTCCAATGTTTATATGATTGATTATGGATCTGATAGTTCAAGTGATAGTTATAATGAAGTACTTACTGCTGAATTTGTATGGCCCTCTAAAGAAAAAACTTACTCTTGTACATCACTTAAGCCGGCTAGCAAAGGTTGGCAAGAAGAAGTTAAGTTTACATTTGATGTTTCCAAGTGCGATCGTATCTTTGATGAATTGCTTAAGTCTGGAAATATTAAATTGTCTCATAAATTGCCTCTATTTGATGAATTGAAAAGGCGTGCATATTGCAAATTTCACAATAATTATTCTCATGCCACTAATGATTGCAATGTGTTTCGTCGACAGGTTCAATCGGCCATAAATGAAGGTCATTTGACATTTCATGAGATGCAAGTGGACAAAACTCCTTTCCCTGTTCATACCATGGATTTACAGCAGCCCAAGGTCTTGGTTCGGCTGCATCAAGCCGAAGCAACCAAAGGGAAGAATGTTGTGATTGGTGAAGACAAGCCCGATTTGAGGGGAAAAGAGTTGACTCGAGAAGTTGCATGTGAGACAACTCCAGATGGCAGGGAGACATTCAAGGTTACTGTGAGAGCCTCTGGACATGGGGGGCAAGGGTCGTCCGTTACCACCGAGCAGAGACCGTTTGAGCCTGTTCAGGCCAAAGCGGTCAGACCGGTTGGGGAAAGCGGTCAGACCGGTTTTCCCAAGGGTCGTCCGAAGATGATTAAACCAAGCCGTCCGGAGATTGGAAACTAGAAACTCAATATTTCAAAAGAATCAGGGGAGTGCTTTTAAGCCAAAGGTCACCTTTGATATGCTGTTTAACAAGTACTCCAAGCAAGAGGCCGTTACAAGCGATCGGCCGGTAAAAAATAGAATGAGATCACCTCCACGCCAAGAGGAACCTTTTCAAACAAAGAAGAACTTTACTCCGCGGTGGGGGCGTCAAGATCATATCCACCTCGTCCAATTTATGATAACAATGGATTGATGTGGGTGCCGTATCAGCAGCCCTTCCAGCCTGGATGGGGAGGACTGCGTAAGCAAGGATTGGACAGAATCTCAAGGCCTGGAAAAGACCGTTTGACACCTCGCCAATCTGGTCAGGGTCGCCAGACCCAACCGGTCAGACCGGTTTTACAAACCGGTAAGACCAGTTTCCCTAGGAAATCGGCAACAACTCCTATGAAGCAAGTGTACAAGCCGAAACAGAGGGAGGAGGTGCATAATATGGATATTGACCCAGAGAGCACTACAAATCAAGATGTTATTCAGATTGGGTTGATGAACGTTCCCCTTGGAGACAGTGGCAAAGGACCGATTGTCATAGAGAATAAGGTTGAGACACCGATTCAGAGGGGATCTGTTTCTGTTAATGATCATGAGGCCAGTGGGAGTGGTTCTAACTCCAAGTGCTTCTTTTCAAGATGGTGTCCTCCCGGTTTATCTCATACTCAAAGGAGGAAGCTTCAACGCTTGAGGTTTCAGGAGATGAAGGAGAAGGAGCTAGAAAAGCAGAGAGACGAAGCATTCAACAAGTACAGGCTCATGATTTCACAAGGGAAAGAATGGAAGGCCAAGACCAACTCCTAGACAGAACCGGTCAGACCGGTTGGGGGGTCGGTCAGACCAGTTGAAACGGTCAGACCGGTTGCTGAAAGCGGTCTGACCGCTTTTCCCGATGCGCCACCCGGTTTTTCTTCTCCCGCTCCTATGGTTTGTGATGACAAGTTATCATCGGTATCCACTCCAGAGGACGATGAAGAGCTTGTTGATTACGGTTCTTCTCCTGAACGCATGGATCTTGAACTTAATGTGATTCATATGTCTATGGATGGTTACATGTTATCAGAGGAGGACATTGCTCATCTTGATTTCGGGCCGAAGGAAGCTATTTCCTAGAAGCCTAAAGCTACTGAAAATCATCTGAAGGCTTTGTACATGAAGTGTCATATCAATGGAAAGCCTATCTCTCGCATGTTAGTGGACGGAGGGGCAATAGTCAACTTGATGCCGTATTCTTTGTTCAAGAAGCTGGGGGGTTCAGATGAGGAGCTGATCAAGACCAACATGACTGTCAGCGGTGTTGGAGGAGGTGAACCTATGAGCGCCAAGGGATTTGCTTCTATGGAGCTTACTATTGGAAGCAAGACGTTGGCTACTGCGTTCTTCGTCACTGAGACACAAGGTAACTACAGTTTAATCCTTGGTCGTGATTGGATTCATGCAAACCGAGTGTGGTTTCTACTTTGCATCAGTTTTTAATTCAATGGATAGATGATGAAGTAGAGGTCGTTCATGGAGATACGTCGGCTTGTGTTGCAGTGGCCGATAGTTCTACTATGGATGGTCATGAGAATCTTAAGTGCTTATCTGGTTTAGATTTATCTAATTGTGAGATCATGGGTTGTACAAAAGAGGGCATTGCTACTGTTGTTATGAAGTCGATCGGAGATCTGGCTATACCATCTCTTATGATTTGATGGATCCGAATCTAGAGTGGTTACAGCAGAGGCGTGAGCACTATCGGGCGCATAAGAACGATATGTGCGAGGCTATCGAAGATTTTGATGATTTGAGCAAGTTAGGACAGGGGTTTACGTCGACTGATCCTCTAGAAGAGGTAGATATTGGTGATGACACTGTTCCTAGGCCGACATGCTAATTGGATCTCTAACATTGTGCCTGTTGAGAAAAAAGGAACAAAAAAACTTCGTGTTTGTATTGATTTTGGAGATCTCAATGGAGCTACTCCTAAAGACGAATATCCTATGCCCATAGCTGATTTTCTTGTTAATGCTGCATCTGGACATAGAATTCTTAGTTTTCTTGATGGTAATGCTGGTTATAATCAAATATTTACGGCCGAAGAGGATATAGCCAAAACGGCCTTTCTATGTCCGGGTTTTGTTGGTCTATTTGAGTGGGTAGTAATGTCTTTTGGTTTGAAGAATGGTGGTGCCACATATCAGAGGGCTATGAATTTGATTTTTCATGACTTACTTGGCATTATAGTAGAGGTTTATATTGATGCTCATTTGGCTGATTTAAGACTTGCATTTATAAGAATGCGTCGATATAAATTGAAGATGAATCCACTCAAATGTGCTTTTGGTGTATCGGCTGGAAAGTTCTTAGGGTTTATTGTGAATGAAAAAGGCATATAGATAGATCCTACAAAGATTGAAGATATTAAGAATGTAGAGGCTCCTACTTGCAAGAAAGATTTGCAAAAGTATTTGGGCAAAGTAAATTACTTGAGGAGATTCATCTGTAATTTGTCCGGGAAGGTGAACGCCTTTACTCCTTTACTTTGGTTGAAGAATGACATTGATTTTACTTGGGGGCAAAACAACAATAGGCCTTTGATGAGATTAAGCAATATTTATCTTCGCTGCCCGTCCTTCAAGCGCCCAAAAGTGGGGTTGCATTCAAGTTGTATGTAGCAGCTGAGAAAGATGTCATTGGAGGTGTTTTGACTCAAGAAACCAAAGGAAAGGAATTTGTTGTTGCATATGAAAGTAGAAGATTATTGGATGCCGAAACGATGTACACTTTTATTGAAAAGTTATGCTTATCATTATATCATACTTGCACCAAGTTAAGGCATTATCTTTTACCTAGTACTTGTGTAGTAGCATGTCAAACCGATATAATTAAAAAATGTTGCATAAACCAATTTTAAGTGGTAGAGTCGACAAGTGGGCTTATGCTTTAGTTGAATATGATTTGCATTGTGAGCCATTAACTTCAATGAAAGGACAAATAGTAGCCGACTCTATTGTTGAACATAGAGTGGATAAGCAACTTGATTTAAATGTCGGTTATGCCACTTTTACTCCATGGAAATTACATTTTGATGGATCGGTTTGCAAAAGTGGTTGTGGTGTTGGAATTGTTATTACTTCTCCACATGGGGCTGTTTTTGAAGCACTTAACCGATTAGATCATGAATGTACTAATAACCAAGTCGAGTATGAGGCTCTTCTATTCGGATTGGGAATTTTGCATGACATGGGAGTAAAGCATGTAGAAGCTTATGGTGATTCTTTACTGGTGGTACAACAAGTTTCTAAGGTATGTCAATGCTTAGATGGATTATTGAATGGTTATCTTGATAAGTGCTTCAATATTATATCTTACTTAGATGAATTTGTAATTCATCATGTACCAGAGGAAGAAATCCAAAGGTGAATGCTATTTTTCAGCAAGCATCTGGTTATAATGTTTAGAAAAGGAATTTTCAAGAACGAAGACCGATGTTTTTAAAAGCCGAGTGTTCTGTTCTGGAGGAACCGGTCGCACCGCTTCCTCAGGCCGGTCTGACCGCTTTAGAAAACCAGTCTGACCGGTTTCCCGAGAACGAGTCTACTTCGGCTATTGTTTCCAATAAAGATGAAGTGGATGATTGGAGAAAGCCTCTGGTGGATTATTTACGAAATCCCAACAGTTCAGTTGACAGAAAATCCGAAGATGGGCTCTTAAATTTATTCTAGATGGTGATGAATTATATCATCGAACCATTGATGATTTGCTTCTAAAATGTTTGGGTCCTGACCAAGCTAGGTTGGCTATGTCAGAGGTTCATGAAGGAATTTGTGGTACTCATCAATCGGCTCCCAAGATGAAGTGGCTCCTTAAGCGATCTTGTTTCTATTGGCCCAATATGATAGACGATTGTTTTAAATATTACAAAGGATGTGAGGAGTGTCAGAAACATGGGGATATTTAGTTGGTACCTGCGGCATTGATGCATCCAATTGTTAAGCCTTGGCCTTTTCGAGGATGGGGTTTAAATTTTGTTGGCAAGATTCATCTTCCTTCGTCGAAGGGTCATTGTTTTGTGATTTTGGCGACTGATTATTTTACAAGGTGGACGGAAGCAATTCCTTTGAAGAATATGACACATAGAGAGGAGATTGTGTTTGTTAGAGAACATATTATACATAGGTTTGGTATTCCACAAACTTTGACTACGGATCAAGGAACTTCGTTCATATCTAAAGAGGTGCGTGAATTTGTCAATTCCTAGGGGATTAAACTTCTCAATTCATCTGCATATTATGCTCAAGCCAATGGTCAAGCTGAGTCTAGCAACAAGACCTTGATAAAGCTCATCAAGAAGAAGGTGGAAGATCATCCTAAAAGATGCCATGAGGTATTATCTAAAGCTTTATGGGCTCATCGTATTTCTAGACATGGTGCTACTAAAGTAACTCCGTTTGAGCTTGTGTATGGTCAAGAAACTATTTTGCCTATAGAGGTGAATCTTGGCGCATATTGACTTGCAAAGCAAAATAATCTTGATGTTGATACATATTGTGCTTTGATGATGGATAATATTGACGAAGTGACCGGCAAGCGTTTGGAGGCTTTAGAAGAGATTGAAAAGATAAAACGCGAGTGGCGAGAGCATACAACGAGAAGGTGAAATCCAAATCTTTTTAGGTAGGTGATTTGGTTTGGAAAACAATTTTACCTACTGGTTGAAAAGCAACAAGTTTGGCAAATGGTCTCCAAGTTGGGAGGGTCCTTTCAAAGTTGTGAAGGTTTGTTCAGGAAATTCCTATATGGTAGAGACTTTGCAAGGACAACAACTGCCTAGAGCTCTCAATGGGAGATAACTAAAGAAATTTTATCCGAGTGTTTGGCAAAGTGCTTGATAGGATATGGTCGACTTATGTTTGAAATCGCCCTTAGGACAAAAATGGCCGGTGGATTCTGTAACATCGACCTTAGCATATTTTCTAGTGCATAAAATTTACTAGAAAACAGGGGGGCATATGTTCGCACCCAAAATTGGCAGTTGCCTATCAGGACGAGGGCAACCGGTCAGACCGATTCTAGAAAGCGGTCAGACCGGTTTCCCAGTAGCCGATCTGGCAACGGCCGAAACCGGTCTGACAGGTTTCCCTATCCGGTCTGATCGGTTTTATTCCGAGTTGGAATAGAATTAGGAGTCCTAGTCGTTTCCAAATGGTAAAGGATTCCTTGCGGGGCAAGACCTCCCCACCCTATAAATATAAAGGGCCGTGGCCGATTGAGACCTATCATCCAATCGATCAACTATATTTTTCTACTTTTTATCTTCAAACCCTAGCTTTTCCAATCCCTTTGCTTTCCTTGTTTTGTCTCGATGGCGATCAAGGAGGTTCTGAGTGGCCTGACCGATCTCAGAGCAACCCTAGGCGCGCCATTTCCGACGGGGTCCCTCCCGAGGTGGTGATTTTAGGTTTTTCCCGAAGCCCCAGTTAATCCGGTCTGACCGGATCCTCAAACCGGTCTGACCAGTTTGGGCTGAGGCTACGGCGAGTGCAAGTTTTTCTACGTTGCGCGATCTAGCGCTCGTGTGTGTTGACCAGAAAAGCGTCAACAATGGGTTAATAAATATAAAATATCTTCCTTCTTAATGAAATACGTGGCAAGGCATGGTCGCGAAAAATAAATATAAAATATCAGGGGGGGTTTATGTAAAATTACGACGTACCACGGAATTAATCCTTGTTTTTTTAGGAAAATTAATCCTTGTTTTATAATTAGGTAGAGGTAGAGATAGAGATATAATCTCGAGTTCTGGACTAAAGCTAGCCCAGCCCAATGACGTGAAGCTTTTATCCGTTTGTTTATTTTTATCGCGAAGCCACGTCTTGAATCAATAAACAAACTAATTAAATCTTTGTTTTCTCCCACGGAAGCTATGCAAGAATTTAGTTTAGATCCACATTGGAAAAGTGGGGCCCATATGTTCATAGTCTCAGGCAGAGAAATATATATTCACCCATGCATCGCATCAAAATAATATGCCCAAACTTCAATGATTTTGAGGCATTGGTATTGCCATATATCAATATTTTTGCGTTAAATTTATCATCAAACACTTGCCATCGAAATCACAACCTCTCGGCCACATGATACATCCATACCATCGAACATGCATGCATATCCGTCATTGTTTCATGCAAGAGGGTGTTCTATTACTTTTAACAACATCTGTTATCTAAAACTTGGATCTATTATTTGAGCTTGAAAATGATTTCAAACAAAATTAATTACGAAGTTGTAGAACTCACCAAACATACAATTTTCATACAAAGTTTGATTCCATCTACGTATGTATCCAAAAGTTATAATTTTTTAAAACAAGCTAAATTTTAAATTAAAGGCAGAAAAATTATCTCTATTGCTGAGGATAATCCTAGAAACATAGGTGTCGGCTCTACTTTGAGTTGGCAAGAACAATAATCCATTACCTATGCCGGCTATTATTGGCAGGTGGCATGGATGAGTTACCTGTGCCGGCTCATTTGTGGCCAGCATGGTTGAGGCCGATGCACATAAGCTAAACCATGCAGTTCTATTGTTTCTGACCCTTGTCATGCTTATTACTTAATTGAGGATTGTAAATTTGTGATACTTGTGCACTCTTGTTATTATTGTTTCTGACCCTCCTACTTCTGTTAAATCCATGGATCGATTTCTTTAATTGATTTTATGGGATAAATTGGTGGTGGTAGGGAGATGGGTGGCCTCAATTTATTGAGCAGGCCATTCAATGTTTGAACCAATATCTATGAATCATATTTTCCGTAAAGTTCACTGACAAAAAAAAAGGTGCTATTGAAGTAAATTATCCTACCCAAATGATAAGAAATCTTGACTGATGGATATGAGTATCCATCTCAAAGGTTGGTATGTTATTAACTATTCTGTATATGTGATTCATAAATGGTAGCACATCTTTCCCCCATGCATATATGGATATCCATCTCATTCTCTCCTACACAGTATATACGTTTCTTAATTGAGGATTGTAGATTTGTGAAACTTGTGCAGTACTCTTGTTATTGTTTCTGACCCTCCTACTTCTGTTAAATCCATGGATGTTTCATTCATTTAATTAATTATATGGGATAAAATATTGGTGGTGGTAGGGAGATGGGTGGGCTCAATTTATTGAGCAGGCCATTCAGTGTTTGAACCAATATCTATGAATCATACTGTCCATATGGCAAAAGCTCTCTGACACAAAAAAGGGGTGCTATATATTGGAGTAAATTATCCTACACATAAATGATATGAAATCTTGACCGATGGATATGATTATCCATCTCAAAGGTTGTTCTTCTATTAACTATTCCGTATATGTGATTTCTTCATAAATGGTAGCATATATATCTTGCCCCCATGCATACACTGTATATATGTTCCTTCCTATATATTGGAGCACTACGTTGGAGCCAAAGATACAATCAGGTCACCACTTGAATATGGTGCCTGTGAAAGTAGCCCTTCTCCTCGTCCTAGCATTTGCAATCACTTGCCACCACCAATCTGCTGGTGCTGGTGACTGTACCAAGGAGCAGAAGGAGGCCATCATGTATAATTGCGGAATGTACATTTTCGAAGGCTTTACGCCACATCCCAGGTCAGCCTGTTGCGTAAAGGTGAGAAACGTGCCAAATCTGGACATGGAATGCATCGTTCGACTACTTGAAGTTAAGTACCAGCACTTTGCAAAAAGGATCCGAGATCTGGAACACCTTTGTGTACTTCATCCTCCACCTACTATTCATAAGCACCAGGTAACAAGCATCAATCGCTTATCCATTTCATACATCTAATCTGAATTTAATGACGCCAAAGAGCTGATACCCGGTCATTGTGTAGAGGGATGCTGCTATCATTGCTGATGGAGTTTGAAAGGAGATACATCGGCCTTCCTAATAAAATCGTTCTTCAAAGCAAAATCTTTCTGAATGTACCTTTGATTAATGAAATTAAGTAATTAATAAATAATGGTTGTGTGCCCATCCTGGGAGCATGCCGGCCTGTACGCTTCCTTGTGCGAGAATTGAATCAATTGTTCGTAATTCAATTATGTTTGTTTATCGTTTGATTGGAAATCATATTCCATTAACTCATATGTGTTCAGCGGAATCACGTACTGGCTAGCTACCAATAAGGTTCCCGGATAAGCTCGGATGCCACATAACTCGGTAACTCAGCGTGTTACAAGGACACTTGCATCCAATCGCAGTACGCGCATGTGCTACCTTATTACAATTGCTTGCAACACAGTGAACTGAAAAATTGTTGAAGTCAAAACGCAGCAAATTACATGATTCACTTATGACACCACCAGCACGATGGATCATTTACCTAAACTTTGATTGCTTGCTTCACCAGCTGAGGGAAGCATCTGATCCAGGAATGTTGCCATAATGCTATACACTACCACCGCAACATTTAGACTTTTGCCTAGAGTTTAAAACAAAATAGTCGACGACGGGTAACTAGTCATTCTTTTTTATGCGAACTACAGCGGCCAAGTACAACATATGGTTTTCACAACCACATATTACAAATAATAAGGTTACAACCCAACAGTACAACAACAGAACAAGAGAAGACATATTGCGCGTACAACGTAAGAGAACAACCAAAGACACGATTGAATCACAACCACCAATCATCGATTAGCACCGCAGCTGAACAACAAGCTCACCGATTATGCCGTGTCTATTGCACTTCTAGACCACCTCTCGTAGCTACGCTACTCCATTGCGGCCCTCCATTATAGGGACGACCCAATGGAAGGGGACTTATCAATGGAAAGGGACTTAAGATAGAGGAGGCGCACAGGGCAAAACTCATCGAAAACAAATACCTCCCTTGTAGTTGAAGGAAACATCAATTACAGTCCATCCAAGCTCCACGTACTGCCACCCGACGTCATTTAAGGGAAGGAAACCTCTAAGGAGAGTGACAAAAAGAGGTGGGAAAACATTACACACCCAACATTTGATCTCTGATGCACCACCAACAAGAAGACTAGTAGACAAAATGCCATACATCCCCTTCATTTGTCTCAGTAGACAATATCCCAGGTCTAACTTTAATGGTGGTGGGAGGCCTTTTTGTCCCTGTTAGTTTTGCCAGCCAGGACAAAACGGTTGGAGTTATCAATCAGAACGTCCTCCATGAGTTGTTACAAAAGAAAAAATATTCCACGTAGAGCTAGGCGTGTTGTGTACGTGGGGTGATAACGGCGCTACACACGAGGCAAGAATCCCTAAGTTCCAATCCCACAAACCACAACAATTTTTTGCATGCAGTACGAACTCAGATTCGGTGCACCCACTGCAACTTAAGCATTGCACCTAATTTCAGCCATCAAATTCCCAGATAAACGACTTAGATTTACAGAATGTTATTACCAGACGAGGTCCTGCAGCAGGTGGTTGGCTTCCTGCCGACTCAAGAGGCCGTCCGGACTTTGCGTGCTCGCCCGGCGCTGGCACCACCTCTGGAGGTCCGTACCTGCCCTCCGCGTCGCATCTAGACATTTTCGTCGGCAGCAGGCCGAGGAGACGGAGTTTAGTACTATGAGAAGATTCGTTGATAATCTGCTCAGCCTCCGCGACTGCGACTCACCACTGGAAATCTGTGAGTTGTTTTTCTCTATCAATTCGTGGCCGTGGGGCTTGTTCTTTGATACATCACAGTCATCACGCATGAGCTCATGGATCCAACGAGCGCTGGACTGTAAAGCTAAGATCCTCAGGGTAGACTACGAAGATACTATTTTTGGCGGTTTTGTAATGCTGCCCAATCTGCATCTCATCTCCCAGCACCTGACAACGCTAGACCTTAACTGTGTTAGGGGGGTAACAAGCGATTTCTCGAGCTGACTGGCATTGAAGAACCTGAGGATGACGCATTGTGATATTTTATCAGGAAAGGTTTTGTCCTGGTCCCTTAAACAACTGGCCATTATTAAATGTGATTTTCGGTCCAACATCAGGGTTCAGATATCTGCTCTAAGTGTTGATTGGCCGGAACTATCTCACAATTATGGTAGGACCCATCACCCAAGCATGCCGTCAGTAAAGGCATTTGTCAGAGTCCATGGCTACGACAATTATTGTGGCAAAGAAGAATTTGGGGATTATTGTTCTGATAATACATGTCAGAATTGTGCTGATAATAGTGATGCAATCGTAGATTGTGTGATTCTCAAGGGTTCACTACGGGAAACCCGGCATACGCCGAGTGTCCGGAACTTTGCCGAGTGCATTCTGTCGGGCACTCGGCAAAGAAAGACTTTGCCGAGTGTCCGTAGCAAGGCACTCGGCATAGAGTCGACACTCGGCAAAGAGGTGCTTTGCCGAGTGTCAGGCCAGCGACACTCGGTAAATTAGAGCTTTGCCGAGTGTCGTGCCAGAGGCACTCGGCAAAGAAGGCGCACGTGCTCATCACGTGACACGCCCGCCAACGGCCGCCCGCGGCCATCCGCAGCCGTTTGGGAGGCCCCTGGTTTGCCGAGTGCCTCTGGACTGACACTCGGCAAAGCTGCGGCACGTGTCCAGCACGTGCCGCGCGCGCCCACGACCGTTGGCGGCCGTTTGAATTGTTACAGATTTGCCGAGTGTCCTCCAGCCGACACTCGGCAAAAAATTTGAAAATTTGAAAATATTCTTAAAAAACTTGGAATTCAAAAATAAAAGTTTGAAAATTTGAAAATATTTTTTAAAAACTTGGTGGGTTTGCCGAGAGATGCAGGCCGGCACTCGGCAAACCTCCTGTTTGCCGAGTGTTCACCAGGCAACACTAGGCGAAGCTAGCCTTTGCCGAGTGTTTCTTTGTAAACATTCGGCAAAGTCAGGACCTTAGTTTTTAAACTTATGTTTTTGGGCTCCAAACTTTATTTTTTTCCAGTGATATTTGTCAAAGGCTCTGTATATCTTATGCGGAGCCTGTGGGAAAAAGTTGAGATGATTTCGAAAAGTTTATATATACGGCCCTTTCAAATCAGAGCATATCCCCGTAGAAGTTTCGGAGAGTTGAGAAGGAGACAGCTGAATTTCGAAACGAAGTGAAGTGGAATTAGAGTTTGAGTTCATAACTTTTTCTATAGGCAATAGACGACATAGATTACTTCATTTGAAGTTATCATATTTCTACGCGCATACGATATCTTGCTGTTCATGAAAACAAAATGAAGAACACATATTTGCGGGACACATATTATATTAATCTTGATCTTTTACAAAATTATAAAATATATGCTTGTGATAACTTGTCTTTATCTATCTTCTACGTCGATGCTTACAGAGACATCTGAGTTACAGATTACATAGTATTTGCCTTTGGTTCCCTGGTTTGGGGCAAGGAACATAGTTGTCGGCCTTTCGACGTCACTCGTCGTTTGACGATGAAGGTACTATGAACACCGCAGCTCGCGGTATTGGTAGATTGGTGGAATTCACCTCTAGCTCCCTGGTTCGGGGCTAGGAATGCGGTTATCGGCCTTTCGGCATCACTCGTCGTTGCTGACACCGCGGCTCACGGTGTTGACGGTTGACGTCGATGATGTTTGATAGGTCGTCGAGGTTGAATTGTTGGTGTAGACACGATCACAAGCTTGAAGATGGTTTAGCCCTCACACGCGTAGCAATCAGGGCGTGAGCTTGGATTGTACGGCGTTGCTTGGCAGCTTTGGCTGCGTTTATATGGACGTGCGATAGCTTGCAGCGTGGGAGAGCTTGGGAGCCTGCAGGATTTTTATTTGCTCTCCAACAACCGAGACATAAACCAGCTGCCCATTCCAAGGTTTGGATCACATTCAGTAAAAAAGGTGGCTACCTAAATATCTCCTTCTCCAACAACCGACGCAAAAACAGAGGACCTATTCTCTCCTCTCCTTTCTCCCGGTCGCAGCTGGAGCGCGGCGGGGCGGAGGCGCTCGAGGCGGTCGGCGGCGGCGTGGAACTTGAAGGGCACGCGGAGCGACGCGGTGAGGGAGGCGAGGTGGCGCACGGTCTCCCTGACGGCGGCGGTGGGGTGGCCGACCCCTGTTAGCCGCAGCAGCGCCGATGGGTCGCGCCGCGAGCGCCTGCAGGAACGCCGGCCACTGGTAGCCCTGGAGGATGTCGAGGTCCACGACGTGGACACGGTCCTCGCCGTGCAAGTCCTCGAAGATGGCCTGGATTGGGAAACCGGTCTGACCGGTTTTCCCAGGTCCAAATTAGGCGTTCACACATGCATCTTGATCTTCTTGACGAGAGCTACACAATGGTGAAGTCCAATTTATATTTTGACAATGTTACCTAAACCGGTCTGACCGGTTTATGCATACCGGTTAGACCGGTTTGCACAGCCGTGCCAATTTTGGTTGTCAACACCGAGCCACCGAGCACCGCCAAGCTCCGATCGCCGAACGCCACCGCCGCGATCCGACCGCCGAGCGCCGCCGCCGAGCTCCGCCGAGCGCCGTCGTCGAGCTCCGACCACCAAGCGCCGCCGCCGAGCTCCACCGAGCGCCGCCGCCGAGCTCTGACCGCCGAGCGCCGCCGCCGAGATCCGACCGTCAAGCGCCGCCGAGCTCCACCGAGCGCCGTCGTCGAGCTCCGACCGCCGAGCGTCGTCGTCGAGCTCCGAGCGCCGCCGAGCTCCGACCGTCAAGCGCCGCCGCGGAGCCTGGAAGCGCTGGACGCGCCCTGTCACGGGCCCACCACTCAACGAATGCGTCGCGGTGGAGAGGGACGCATCTTTGCGTCGCCCGTCGACTGCGATGCAAAATGCATCCGCTGGTTGCGTCTGCCGTTGGAGAGGGGTTTTGATACCCAAATGCACTGTGAGGAACCTATTTTGGGTTTGGGTTCCCATTTAGATATGCTGTTGGAGACAGCCTTATAGAAGTTCATGTATGATCCCCTGTATGTTACTCGGCATGCATCTTTTTAGGATTTCACGTAACCAATGACACGTGGGCCAGCTTAATTAAGGAGCAGCCGGACTCTCCATATCTGTTTGTTTGAAAGACAAGCAAGAACACACGTGCGGCACGCAAGTTTATTGATGACATGTATGTAGTAAAACAATATCACTTCACTTTAGTGCAAAGCGTTTTTAAAAATACTTTATATTCGCTCTCTCATGTATGGAGAGCTTTAGGTATTCTCAAAACTCTTGATAGTTGACATTTATTTATATGGAGAAAACTCTCTAATTTATTGTCTTTTAGCAAGACGGGATAATTGTGTATAGACGTGGGTACAAATGTAGGTATATTTAGGTGGGCCCTTTTTTGGGTGAAAAAAGTTTTGGGTTTAGAGGGAGAAATCAACATAGGAATGTCCCTCCCCCTCTTTTTTTTTGACCATTCATCATCCAATTTTTTCCGACAGGTGGGTCCTATGTGAGGTGGGTGTGAGTTTTTTTTGTTGGTGAGAAGTGTTATCAAATCTAATTCTATTTATAGTATAGATAAGTACAAGCTTGTTTAAAGCAGTTCAGGTTTATCTTGATCATATCTACCGGCGTACTCAGCTCTATCTCCCAAACTTTGTTTTATCCTGATCCAAATCTTATTCGATGAAATCGGCCGTCGTATATCTCCAGTATCCAATTTACCTTGCCGTTGAAACCAATCACGAGAGTTCATGGATTCATGCTAGCAATGACAAATGGGCCAGCCTTTGGAGCAACTAGTGTGCGAACATGGATGTAAAGGGTATACATGTATGATTTCATAATTACTAGGAAATATGTCCGTGCGTTGCTACTGATAAAAAATATAGTTATATTATTACATCGTGACGTGTTTTGTGCATCTAAACTTGATTTTTACAACATATATATTTTGATGCCATATTTTACAAAATTTAAAGGGCTAGCTATTATTGTTTATTACTCTAACATTTGTCCATTGAAATTCCTAAATCCTTATCTTTTTTCCTCGAATATCCCATAATTATAATCCATGAAAAAATAGCGCGCTATAGCGCCAAAATAGAACCTATGCGAAGCTATTGTGCCTTTTCACGTTATTGGCGTTATCGCCGATATAGCGCGCTAAAGCGCCGCTATAGCTATTTAGCAGCATAACGCGCTAAATCTGACGCTATTTTCACATTTTCTAAATACGGTGAATTCGGCCGGTAAAAAAAAGCCCGGCCCAATTCAGCCTTGGCTTCCCCTGGAACCCTAGTGCTTAGTCTTTTGTTTATGTTGGATTGTTGCCTGTGCAATATTAGATTATAAACACTTGATTATCAGTTATCACTTTATAAGATATTCTTATATTAAATTATGAATTTATGATCATGTTTTTTGGAAACAAATAGCGCGCTATAGCGGTGCTATAGCGTGAGCAGCGATCTGCCGCTATAGCGCGAAGCTGCCGCTATAGCACGGCAATAGCGCCGCTATAGCGGCCGCAATAGCGGCATAGCGTCCAGAAAATGGGAAATGCTAAATTCAATAGCGCGCCATTTAAAACATGGATTATAATAGTTAATTTCTATCTCATTTAATCTCTTAACCTTGCTTGGATACAAATTAAATTAAAAATATCCAATCATTATTTTACTCTCAGTTTCGCAAAAAAATAACCATACATGTTTTAAGACATCTTTTCTGTAAATTAATTATGTCTCCATTTATTTCTAGAAAATAATCTAATCCGTCCACATTGCAGATACTCCAAAAATTCAGAAGTTATATTTGTTTGGCCATACTTAACCCATCTAACATACTCACATATCTCCTATCCTCTCCTCGCGGCCCTCTCTCCTCCGTTACTTCTCTCCAGCGAGCAAACCAGTCCATCTCCTTGGTCCATGATTCCTGTCTCATACTTAGTCCAATCCACGCCACCATAATATCCCTGTTCTTCCGTGTGCAACAGCAACCAGCTCCATCTCTGTCCTTCTCCACGAGCAAGCTCTGCAATCCTCCCGGCTCCTGTCCCAAATCCAAGATGCAGAGCAAGCCAAAGCACTCCTTGACGGCTCAAAGCCACAGTGGACCACCAACAACCACGCTAGCTTGCAGCAGCGCTCATCTGGAGCCGCCGCTGCCGAGCAGTAACGCCAAGGACTTCGATTACGGTTCTGATTACCACACGCCATTACGACCGTGCGACGCCGCGGGTGATGCGGACCAAGCTGGGGGAGGGGAAGCTAAAGCGATGTGGGGTAACACCGTGGAGGGAAGGGGGTGGGCGTTGCGACGCCGCGGGGGGATGCGGAGCGACGGGCGGCACCGCCCGCTGTGGAGGAAAGGGGCTGGGCGCTGCGAAGCCGCGGGGAATCGGCGGCGCTCGTTGCATGTTTCTTTTAAAGAGTCCAATATAAAAGGACCATGGGTGTTCGCACCCAAAATTGGCAGTTGCCTATCAGGACGATGGCAACCGGTCAGACCGGTTTCCCTGTAGCTGATCTGGCAACGGCCGAAACCGGTCTTACCGGTTTTCCTATCCGGTCTGACCGGTTTTATTCCGAGTTGGAGTGAAATTAGGAGTCCTAGTCGTTTCCAAATTGTAAAGGATTCCTTGCGGGGCAAGACCTCCCCACCCTATAAATATAAAGGGCCGTGGCCGATTGAGACCTATCATCCAATCGATCAACTATATTTTTCTACTTTTTATCTTCAAACCCTAGCTTTTCCAATCCCTTTGCTTTCCTTGTTTTGTTTCGACGGCGATCAAGGAGGTTCTGAGTGGCCTGACCGATCTCAGAGCAACCCTAGGCGCGCCATCTCCGACGGGGTCCCTCCCGAGGTGGTGATTTTAGGTTTTTCCCGAAGCCCCAGTTAATCCGGTCTGACCGGATCCTCAAACCGGTCTGACCAGTTTGGGCTGAGGCTACGGCGAGTGTAAGTTTTTCTGTGTTGCGCGATCAAGCGCTCGTGTGTGTTGACCAGAAAAGCGTCAACAATGGGTTAATAAATATAAATATCTTCCTTCTTAATGAAATACGTGGTGGCAAGGCACGGTCGCGAAAAAATAAATATAAAATATCAGGGGGGGTTTATGTAAAATTACGACGTACCACGGAATTAATCCTTGTTTTTTTAGGAAAATTAATCCTTGTTTTATAATTAGGTAGAGGTAGAGATAGAGATATAATCTCGAGTTCTCGACTAAAGCTAGCCCAGCCCAATGACGTGAAGCTTTTATCCGTTTATTTATTTTTACCGCGGAAGCAACGTCTTGAATCAATAATCAAAACTAATTAAATCTTGGTTTTCTCCCACGAAAGCTATGCAAGAATTTAGTTTAGACCCACATTGGAAAAGTGGGGCCCATATGTTCATAGGCTCAGGCAGAGAAATATCACTACGGGAAACCCCCGTTTGCCGAGTGACAGGGGCACTCGGCAAAGACAGTTATGCACTCGGCAAAACCTTTGCCGAGTGTAACACTCGGCAAAGGGGTTACGGCATAGCTCGTGTCGGCAAACAGGTTCTTTGCCGAGTGTCTTCTGTCGGGCACTCGGCAATGGCTTTGCTGAGTGCAAAAGCTAGCACTCGGCAAAATAAAGCACTAACAGACGGCCGCGGACGGCGTCGCGCCGTCCGCGGCCATTTGTTAGTGCTAACGGAGACTTTGCCGAGTGTCACACTCGGCAAAGACTCCATCCTTTGCAGAGTGTCGCACTCGGCAAAGGCTGGTTAGGGGCAGGCCCTGGACAACCCTTTACCGAGTGTAAGGGCTTTAACACTCGGCAAAGGTTGCATCTTTGTCAAATGTTAAGGCCAACACACTCGGCAAAGCTTGAACACTCGGCAAAGGTTGTTCCAGAAATGACAGAAACAACCTCTTTGCCGAGTGTTAAAGCCAATACACTAGGCAAAGCACCTCTTTGCTGAGTGTAACACTCGACGGCGATCCCTTTGCCGAGTGTTCAAACCCTAGCTTTTCCAATCCCTTTGCTTTCCTTGTTTTGTCTCGACGGCGATCAAGGAGGTTCTGAGTGGCCTGACCGATCTCAGAGCAACCCTAGGCGCGCCATCTCCGACGGGGTCCCTCCCGAGGTGATGATTTTAGGTTTTTCCCGAAGCCCTAGCGAATCCGGTTTGATCGGATCCTCAAACCGGTCTGACCGGCTAGGGTTGAGGCTACGGTGAGTGCAAGTTTTTCTGCGTTGCGCGATCTAGCGCTCGTGTGTGTTGACCAGAAAAGCGTCAACATACTTTTGGCGACTCCGCTGGGGAACAAATTAGAAGATCTGGTTTTCAAAACCGTTCGATCTAACCCCGGTCAAGATGAGAGCTCGGTGTGATCTTGATATGGATAACAACATTACGGATTCGTTGGAAGATCTTACTCCGGAGGAGCAGAAGAAGTTCGAGGCGCTGCAAAATTACATGAAGACACAATTTTTGGCTGGCGTCAAGAAGGATCGTCATGGCAAGGTGGCAAGATTGAAAGAATTTGAGCTGCCGGCGATCAAGTTAAACGACAATGAAGTTGAGGTAATACCCAATGTAAGTAAAATCCTAAAAGCTCCTTCTACTACAGTTCCTCAAAATACTGTAGAGGGTGATGAATTGCTTGCCTCATATATTGCTTGTTTAGAAAGATTAGAGGATCTTAAGAAAGATAGGACTGTTGCTTGCTTTAACAATAATGAAACTAGTAGTAGTGTTCCTAAAATTAATGCTAGTGGGGTAGTTTTTCCTAGCTTGTCACCCATGCCTAATGCTAATACTGAAAAATATATGTATGGTATGCCACTTGAGTATGCCAATGTTTAATCCCTGCCATTCCAACCGATCGGGCCAAACATGGCCAAACCGGTCAGACCAGATCAGGGAACCGGTCAGACCGGTTTGACCAGCGCGCTTGAATTAGTGCATGAACAACCTTTTCCACTTTATGTTGTGCCTAATTCGATGACATATGCTCACACTAATACCTTGGGTACTGCTAAGCCTCAATATAGTACAACGGTTAATACATCCGCTCAAAGAAATATTATACCTGATGATGTGTTTGAGAGTTATAGGCTAGCTCAAGCTAAGATTGCTCCCTACCTAAATAAGATGAATTTGGAGAATGTGCAACCACAAAAGCCAAATAATCCTAACTGGGCTGAGTTTAATAAATTTAGAGAAGATTTGGCTAATGTGGTAAAAACTAAACTTGGAGTTGATATTGGTAACACAAATTTGTATCAAAAGCCATATGATGCTGAGTTTGATAATTTTCCTCTTCCACGTGGTTGACGTATGCCTGATTTGATTAAGTTTAGTGGAGATGATGACCGAACCACGTGGGAACATATTGGTCAATACATAGCTCAACTAGGTGAAGCGGATGCTTATAATGTTCTTAAAGTACATTTGTTTTCTTTATCTTTTATTGGCACCGCTTTTGCTTGGTTTTCATCACTTGCTCCTGGTTCTATTATATCTTGGGACATGTTAGAGCGCAAATTTCATGATCACTTTTATAGTGGGAGCTTACAATTGAAATTGACAGATTTGACGTCAGTTAGGCAAAGTAGAGATGAAACTGTTTCTGCTTACATTAAAAGGTTTAAAGAAACTAAGAACCGTTGCTTTAATCTGTCAATCACTGATATGGACCTTGCTGATATTTGCCTGAAAGGGTTAAGGTCATCTATTAGAGATAGAATAGAGGGTTCTGATTTTCTTTCGGTTGCACAAGTTCAAATTAGAGCTTTAGTTGTTGAAAACCGAATGAATAAGGAGAAAGAAAGAGATACTTCTAGATCACGTCGTTCCAATGTTTATATGATTGATTATGGATCTGATAGTTCAAGTGATAGTTATAATGAAGTACTTGCTGCTGAATTTGTATGGCCCTCTAAAGAAAAAACTTACTCTTGTACATCACTTAAGCCGGCTAGCAAAGGTTGGCAAGAAGAAGTTAAGTTTACATTTGATGTTTCCAAGTGCGATCGTATCTTTGATGAATTGCTTAAGTCTGGAAATATTAAATTGTCTCATAAATTGCCTCTATTTGATGAATTGAAAAGGCGTGCATATTGCAAATTTCACAATAATTATTCTCATGCCACTAATGATTGCAATGTGTTTCGTCGACAGGTTCAATCGGCCATAAATGAAGGTCATTTGACATTTCATGAGATGCAAGTGGACAAAACTCCTTTCCCTGTTCATACCATGGATTTACAGCAGCCCAAGGTCTTGGTTCGGCTGCATCAAGCCGAAGCAACCAAAGGGAAGAATGTTGTGATTGGTGAAGACAAGCCCGATTTGAGGGGAAAAGAGTTGACTCGAGAAGTTGCATGTGAGACAACTCCAGATGGCAGGGAGACATTCAAGGTTACTGTGAGAGCCTCTGGACATGGGGGGCAAGGGTCGTCCGTTACCACCGAGCAGAGACCGTTTGAGCCTGTTCAGGCCAAACCGGTCAGACCGGTTGGGGAAAGCGGTCAGACCGGTTTTCCCAAGGGTCGTCCGAAGATGATTAAACCAAGCCGTCCGGAGATTGGAAACTAGAAACTCAATATTTCAAAAGAATCAGGGGAGTGCTTTTAAGCCAAAGGTCACCTTTGATATGCTGTTTAACAAGTACTCCAAGCAAGAGGCCGTTACAAGCGATCGGCCGGTAAAAAATAGAATGAGATCACCTCCACGCCAAGAGGAACCTTTTCAAACAAAGAAGAACTTTACTCCGCGGTGGGGGCGTCAAGATCATATCCACCTCGTCCAATTTATGATAACAATGGATTGATGTGGGTGCCGTATCAGCAGCCCTTCCAGCCTGGATGGGGAGGACTGCGTAAGCAAGGATTGGACAGAATCTCAAGGCCTGGAAAAGACCGTTTGACACCTCGCCAATCTGGTCAGGGTCGCCAGACCCAACCGGTCAGACCGGTTTTACAAACCGGTAAGACCAGTTTCCCTAGGAAATCGGCAACAACTCCTATGAAGCAAGTGTACAAGCCGAAACAGAGGGAGGAGGTGCATAATATGGATATTGACCCAGAGAGCACTACAAATCAAGATGTTATTCAGATTGGGTTGATGAACGTTCCCCTTGGAGACAGTGGCAAAGGACCGATTGTCATAGAGAATAAGGTTGAGACACCGATTCAGAGGGGATCTGTTTCTGTTAATGATCATGAGGCCAGTGGGAGTGGTTCTAACTCCAAGTGCTTCTTTTCAAGATGGTGTCCTCCCGGTTTATCTCATACTCAAAGGAGGAAGCTTCAACGCTTGAGGTTTCAGGAGATGAAGGAGAAGGAGCTAGAAAAGCAGAGAGACGAAGCATTCAACAAGTACAGGCTCATGATTTCACAAGGGAAAGAATGGAAGGCCAAGACCAACTCCTAGACAGAACCGGTCAGACCGGTTGGGGGGTCGGTCAGACCAGTTGAAACGGTCAGACCGGTTGCTGAAAGCGGTCTGACCGCTTTTCCCGATGCGCCACCCGGTTTTTCTTCTCCCGCTCCTATGGTTTGTGATGACAAGTTATCATCGGTATCCACTCCAGAGGACGATGAAGAGCTTGTTGATTACGGTTCTTCTCCTGAACGCATGGATCTTGAACTTAATGTGATTCATATGTCTATGGATGGTTACATGTTATCAGAGGAGGACATTGCTCATCTTGATTTCGGGCCGAAGGAAGCTATTTCCTAGAAGCCTAAAGCTACTGAAAATCATCTGAAGGCTTTGTACATGAAGTGTCATATCAATGGAAAGCCTATCTCTCGCATGTTAGTGGACGGAGGGGCAATAGTCAACTTGATGCCGTATTCTTTGTTCAAGAAGCTAGGGGGTTCAGATGAGGAGCTGATCAAGACCAACATGACTGTCAGCGGTGTTGGAGGAGGTGAACCTATGAGCGCCAAGGGATTTGCTTCTATGGAGCTTACTATTGGAAGCAAGACGTTGGCTACTGCGTTCTTCGTCACTGAGACACAAGGTAACTACAGTTTAATCCTTGGTCGTGATTGGATTCATGCAAACCGAGTGTGGTTTCTACTTTGCATCAGTTTTTAATTCAATGGATAGATGATGAAGTAGAGGTCGTTCATGGAGATACGTCGGCTTGTGTTGCAGTGGCCGATAGTTCTACTATGGATGGTCATGAGAATCTTAAGTGCTTATCTGGTTTAGATTTATCTAATTGTGAGATCATGGGTTGTACAAAAGAGGGCATTGCTACTGTTGTTATGAAGTCGATCGGAGATCTGGCTATACCATCTCTTATGATTTGATGGATCCGAATCTAGAGTGGTTACAGCAGAGGCGTGAGCACTATCGGGCGCATAAGAACGATATGTGCGAGGCTATCGAAGATTTTGATGATTTGAGCAAGTTAGGACAGGGGTTTACGTCGACTGATCCTCTAGAAGAGGTAGATATTGGTGATGACACTGTTCCTAGGCCGACATGCTAATTGGATCTCTAACATTGTGCCTGTTGAGAAAAAAGGAACAAAAAAACTTCGTGTTTGTATTGATTTTGGAGATCTCAATGGAGCTACTCCTAAAGACGAATATCCTATGCCCATAGCTGATTTTCTTGTTAATGCTGCATCTGGACATAGAATTCTTAGTTTTCTTGATGGTAATGCTGGTTATAATCAAATATTTACGGCCGAAGAGGATATAGCCAAAACGGCCTTTCTATGTCCGGGTTTTGTTGGTCTATTTGAGTGGGTAGTAATGTCTTTTGGTTTGAAGAATGGTGGTGCCACATATCAGAGGGCTATGAATTTGATTTTTCATGACTTACTTGGCATTATAGTAGAGGTTTATATTGATGCTCATTTGGCTGATTTAAGACTTGCATTTATAAGAATGCGTCGATATAAATTGAAGATGAATCCACTCAAATGTGCTTTTGGTGTATCGGCTGGAAAGTTCTTAGGGTTTATTGTGAATGAAAAAGGCATATAGATAGATCCTACAAAGATTGAAGATATTAAGAATGTAGAGGCTCCTACTTGCAAGAAAGATTTGCAAAAGTATTTGGGCAAAGTAAATTACTTGAGGAGATTCATCTGTAATTTGTCCGGGAAGGTGAACGCCTTTACTCCTTTACTTTGGT
Organism: Echinochloa phyllopogon; assembly: GCA_033239725.1. Classification (NCBI taxonomy): domain Eukaryota; kingdom Viridiplantae; phylum Streptophyta; class Magnoliopsida; order Poales; family Poaceae; genus Echinochloa; species Echinochloa phyllopogon. Next base: position 9,019,998 of record BTCW01000008.1, on the reverse strand, counting down.
TGAAGAATGACATTGATTTTACTTGGGGGCAAAACAACAATAGGCCTTTGATGAGATTAAGCAATATTTATCTTCGCTGCCCGTCCTTCAAGCGCCCAAAAGTGGGGTTGCATTCAAGTTGTATGTAGCAGCTGAGAAAGATGTCATTGGAGGTGTTTTGACTCAAGAAACCAAAGGAAAGGAATTTGTTGTTGCATATGAAAGTAGAAGATTATTGGATGCCGAAACGATGTACACTTTTATTGAAAAGTTATGCTTATCATTATATCATACTTGCACCAAGTTAAGGCATTATCTTTTACCTAGTACTTGTGTAGTAGCATGTCAAACCGATATAATTAAAAAATGTTGCATAAACCAATTTTAAGTGGTAGAGTCGACAAGTGGGCTTATGCTTTAGTTGAATATGATTTGCATTGTGAGCCATTAACTTCAATGAAAGGACAAATAGTAGCCGACTCTATTGTTGAACATAGAGTGGATAAGCAACTTGATTTAAATGTCGGTTATGCCACTTTTACTCCATGGAAATTACATTTTGATGGATCGGTTTGCAAAAGTGGTTGTGGTGTTGGAATTGTTATTACTTCTCCACATGGGGCTGTTTTTGAAGCACTTAACCGATTAGATCATGAATGTACTAATAACCAAGTCGAGTATGAGGCTCTTCTATTCGGATTGGGAATTTTGCATGACATGGGAGTAAAGCATGTAGAAGCTTATGGTGATTCTTTACTGGTGGTACAACAAGTTTCTAAGGTATGTCAATGCTTAGATGGATTATTGAATGGTTATCTTGATAAGTGCTTCAATATTATATCTTACTTAGATGAATTTGTAATTCATCATGTACCAGAGGAAGAAATCCAAAGGTGAATGCTATTTTTCAGCAAGCATCTGGTTATAATGTTTAGAAAAGGAATTTTCAAGAACGAAGACCGATGTTTTTAAAAGCCGAGTGTTCTGTTCTGGAGGAACCGGTCGCACCGCTTCCTCAGGCCGGTCTGACCGCTTTAGAAAACCAGTCTGACCGGTTTCCCGAGAACGAGTCTACTTCGGCTATTGTTTCCAATAAAGATGAAGTGGATGATTGGAGAAAGCCTCTGGTGGATTATTTACGAAATCCCAACAGTTCAGTTGACAGAAAATCCGAAGATGGGCTCTTAAATTTATTCTAGATGGTGATGAATTATATCATCGAACCATTGATGATTTGCTTCTAAAATGTTTGGGTCCTGACCAAGCTAGGTTGGCTATGTCAGAGGTTCATGAAGGAATTTGTGGTACTCATCAATCGGCTCCCAAGATGAAGTGGCTCCTTAAGCGATCTTGTTTCTATTGGCCCAATATGATAGACGATTGTTTTAAATATTACAAAGGATGTGAGGAGTGTCAGAAACATGGGGATATTTAGTTGGTACCTGCGGCATTGATGCATCCAATTGTTAAGCCTTGGCCTTTTCGAGGATGGGGTTTAAATTTTGTTGGCAAGATTCATCTTCCTTCGTCGAAGGGTCATTGTTTTGTGATTTTGGCGACTGATTATTTTACAAGGTGGACGGAAGCAATTCCTTTGAAGAATATGACACATAGAGAGGAGATTGTGTTTGTTAGAGAACATATTATACATAGGTTTGGTATTCCACAAACTTTGACTACGGATCAAGGAACTTCGTTCATATCTAAAGAGGTGCGTGAATTTGTCAATTCCTAGGGGATTAAACTTCTCAATTCATCTGCATATTATGCTCAAGCCAATGGTCAAGCTGAGTCTAGCAACAAGACCTTGATAAAGCTCATCAAGAAGAAGGTGGAAGATCATCCTAAAAGATGCCATGAGGTATTATCTAAAGCTTTATGGGCTCATCGTATTTCTAGACATGGTGCTACTAAAGTAACTCCGTTTGAGCTTGTGTATGGTCAAGAAACTATTTTGCCTATAGAGGTGAATCTTGGCGCATATTGACTTGCAAAGCAAAATAATCTTGATGTTGATACATATTGTGCTTTGATGATGGATAATATTGACGAAGTGACCGGCAAGCGTTTGGAGGCTTTAGAAGAGATTGAAAAGATAAAACGCGAGTGGCGAGAGCATACAACGAGAAGGTGAAATCCAAATCTTTTTAGGTAGGTGATTTGGTTTGGAAAACAATTTTACCTACTGGTTGAAAAGCAACAAGTTTGGCAAATGGTCTCCAAGTTGGGAGGGTCCTTTCAAAGTTGTGAAGGTTTGTTCAGGAAATTCCTATATGGTAGAGACTTTGCAAGGACAACAACTGCCTAGAGCTCTCAATGGGAGATAACTAAAGAAATTTTATCCGAGTGTTTGGCAAAGTGCTTGATAGGATATGGTCGACTTATGTTTGAAATCGCCCTTAGGACAAAAATGGCCGGTGGATTCTGTAACATCGACCTTAGCATATTTTCTAGTGCATAAAATTTACTAGAAAACAGGGGGGCATATGTTCGCACCCAAAATTGGCAGTTGCCTATCAGGACGAGGGCAACCGGTCAGACCGATTCTAGAAAGCGGTCAGACCGGTTTCCCAGTAGCCGATCTGGCAACGGCCGAAACAGGTCTGACAGGTTTCCCTATCCGGTCTGATCGGTTTTATTCCGAGTTGGAATAGAATTAGGAGTCCTAGTCGTTTCCAAATGGTAAAGGATTCCTTGCGGGGCAAGACCTCCCCACCCTATAAATATAAAGGGCCGTGGCCGATTGAGACCTATCATCCAATCGATCAACTATATTTTTCTACTTTTTATCTTCAAACCCTAGCTTTTCCAATCCCTTTGCTTTCCTTGTTTTGTCTCGATGGCGATCAAGGAGGTTCTGAGTGGCCTGACCGATCTCAGAGCAACCCTAGGCGCGCCATTTCCGACGGGGTCCCTCCCGAGGTGGTGATTTTAGGTTTTTCCCGAAGCCCCAGTTAATCCGGTCTGACCGGATCCTCAAACCGGTCTGACCAGTTTGGGCTGAGGCTACGGCGAGTGCAAGTTTTTCTACGTTGCGCGATCTAGCGCTCGTGTGTGTTGACCAGAAAAGCGTCAACAATGGGTTAATAAATATAAAATATCTTCCTTCTTAATGAAATACGTGGCAAGGCATGGTCGCGAAAAATAAATATAAAATATCAGGGGGGGTTTATGTAAAATTACGACGTACCACGGAATTAATCCTTGTTTTTTTAGGAAAATTAATCCTTGTTTTATAATTAGGTAGAGGTAGAGATAGAGATATAATCTCGAGTTCTGGACTAAAGCTAGCCCAGCCCAATGACGTGAAGCTTTTATCCGTTTGTTTATTTTTATCGCGAAGCCACGTCTTGAATCAATAAACAAACTAATTAAATCTTTGTTTTCTCCCACGGAAGCTATGCAAGAATTTAGTTTAGATCCACATTGGAAAAGTGGGGCCCATATGTTCATAGTCTCAGGCAGAGAAATATATATTCACCCATGCATCGCATCAAAATAATATGCCCAAACTTCAATGATTTTGAGGCATTGGTATTGCCATATATCAATATTTTTGCGTTAAATTTATCATCAAACACTTGCCATCGAAATCACAACCTCTCGGCCACATGATACATCCATACCATCGAACATGCATGCATATCCGTCATTGTTTCATGCAAGAGGGTGTTCTATTACTTTTAACAACATCTGTTATCTAAAACTTGGATCTATTATTTGAGCTTGAAAATGATTTCAAACAAAATTAATTACGAAGTTGTAGAACTCACCAAACATACAATTTTCATACAAAGTTTGATTCCATCTACGTATGTATCCAAAAGTTATAATTTTTTAAAACAAGCTAAATTTTAAATTAAAGGCAGAAAAATTATCTCTATTGCTGAGGATAATCCTAGAAACATAGGTGTCGGCTCTACTTTGAGTTGGCAAGAACAATAATCCATTACCTATGCCGGCTATTATTGGCAGGTGGCATGGATGAGTTACCTGTGCCGGCTCATTTGTGGCCAGCATGGTTGAGGCCGATGCACATAAGCTAAACCATGCAGTTCTATTGTTTCTGACCCTTGTCATGCTTATTACTTAATTGAGGATTGTAAATTTGTGATACTTGTGCACTCTTGTTATTATTGTTTCTGACCCTCCTACTTCTGTTAAATCCATGGATCGATTTCTTTAATTGATTTTATGGGATAAATTGGTGGTGGTAGGGAGATGGGTGGCCTCAATTTATTGAGCAGGCCATTCAATGTTTGAACCAATATCTATGAATCATATTTTCCGTAAAGTTCACTGACAAAAAAAAAGGTGCTATTGAAGTAAATTATCCTACCCAAATGATAAGAAATCTTGACTGATGGATATGAGTATCCATCTCAAAGGTTGGTATGTTATTAACTATTCTGTATATGTGATTCATAAATGGTAGCACATCTTTCCCCCATGCATATATGGATATCCATCTCATTCTCTCCTACACAGTATATACGTTTCTTAATTGAGGATTGTAGATTTGTGAAACTTGTGCAGTACTCTTGTTATTGTTTCTGACCCTCCTACTTCTGTTAAATCCATGGATGTTTCATTCATTTAATTAATTATATGGGATAAAATATTGGTGGTGGTAGGGAGATGGGTGGGCTCAATTTATTGAGCAGGCCATTCAGTGTTTGAACCAATATCTATGAATCATACTGTCCATATGGCAAAAGCTCTCTGACACAAAAAAGGGGTGCTATATATTGGAGTAAATTATCCTACACATAAATGATATGAAATCTTGACCGATGGATATGATTATCCATCTCAAAGGTTGTTCTTCTATTAACTATTCCGTATATGTGATTTCTTCATAAATGGTAGCATATATATCTTGCCCCCATGCATACACTGTATATATGTTCCTTCCTATATATTGGAGCACTACGTTGGAGCCAAAGATACAATCAGGTCACCACTTGAATATGGTGCCTGTGAAAGTAGCCCTTCTCCTCGTCCTAGCATTTGCAATCACTTGCCACCACCAATCTGCTGGTGCTGGTGACTGTACCAAGGAGCAGAAGGAGGCCATCATGTATAATTGCGGAATGTACATTTTCGAAGGCTTTACGCCACATCCCAGGTCAGCCTGTTGCGTAAAGGTGAGAAACGTGCCAAATCTGGACATGGAATGCATCGTTCGACTACTTGAAGTTAAGTACCAGCACTTTGCAAAAAGGATCCGAGATCTGGAACACCTTTGTGTACTTCATCCTCCACCTACTATTCATAAGCACCAGGTAACAAGCATCAATCGCTTATCCATTTCATACATCTAATCTGAATTTAATGACGCCAAAGAGCTGATACCCGGTCATTGTGTAGAGGGATGCTGCTATCATTGCTGATGGAGTTTGAAAGGAGATACATCGGCCTTCCTAATAAAATCGTTCTTCAAAGCAAAATCTTTCTGAATGTACCTTTGATTAATGAAATTAAGTAATTAATAAATAATGGTTGTGTGCCCATCCTGGGAGCATGCCGGCCTGTACGCTTCCTTGTGCGAGAATTGAATCAATTGTTCGTAATTCAATTATGTTTGTTTATCGTTTGATTGGAAATCATATTCCATTAACTCATATGTGTTCAGCGGAATCACGTACTGGCTAGCTACCAATAAGGTTCCCGGATAAGCTCGGATGCCACATAACTCGGTAACTCAGCGTGTTACAAGGACACTTGCATCCAATCGCAGTACGCGCATGTGCTACCTTATTACAATTGCTTGCAACACAGTGAACTGAAAAATTGTTGAAGTCAAAACGCAGCAAATTACATGATTCACTTATGACACCACCAGCACGATGGATCATTTACCTAAACTTTGATTGCTTGCTTCACCAGCTGAGGGAAGCATCTGATCCAGGAATGTTGCCATAATGCTATACACTACCACCGCAACATTTAGACTTTTGCCTAGAGTTTAAAACAAAATAGTCGACGACGGGTAACTAGTCATTCTTTTTTATGCGAACTACAGCGGCCAAGTACAACATATGGTTTTCACAACCACATATTACAAATAATAAGGTTACAACCCAACAGTACAACAACAGAACAAGAGAAGACATATTGCGCGTACAACGTAAGAGAACAACCAAAGACACGATTGAATCACAACCACCAATCATCGATTAGCACCGCAGCTGAACAACAAGCTCACCGATTATGCCGTGTCTATTGCACTTCTAGACCACCTCTCGTAGCTACGCTACTCCATTGCGGCCCTCCATTATAGGGACGACCCAATGGAAGGGGACTTATCAATGGAAAGGGACTTAAGATAGAGGAGGCGCACAGGGCAAAACTCATCGAAAACAAATACCTCCCTTGTAGTTGAAGGAAACATCAATTACAGTCCATCCAAGCTCCACGTACTGCCACCCGACGTCATTTAAGGGAAGGAAACCTCTAAGGAGAGTGACAAAAAGAGGTGGGAAAACATTACACACCCAACATTTGATCTCTGATGCACCACCAACAAGAAGACTAGTAGACAAAATGCCATACATCCCCTTCATTTGTCTCAGTAGACAATATCCCAGGTCTAACTTTAATGGTGGTGGGAGGCCTTTTTGTCCCTGTTAGTTTTGCCAGCCAGGACAAAACGGTTGGAGTTATCAATCAGAACGTCCTCCATGAGTTGTTACAAAAGAAAAAATATTCCACGTAGAGCTAGGCGTGTTGTGTACGTGGGGTGATAACGGCGCTACACACGAGGCAAGAATCCCTAAGTTCCAATCCCACAAACCACAACAATTTTTTGCATGCAGTACGAACTCAGATTCGGTGCACCCACTGCAACTTAAGCATTGCACCTAATTTCAGCCATCAAATTCCCAGATAAACGACTTAGATTTACAGAATGTTATTACCAGACGAGGTCCTGCAGCAGGTGGTTGGCTTCCTGCCGACTCAAGAGGCCGTCCGGACTTTGCGTGCTCGCCCGGCGCTGGCACCACCTCTGGAGGTCCGTACCTGCCCTCCGCGTCGCATCTAGACATTTTCGTCGGCAGCAGGCCGAGGAGACGGAGTTTAGTACTATGAGAAGATTCGTTGATAATCTGCTCAGCCTCCGCGACTGCGACTCACCACTGGAAATCTGTGAGTTGTTTTTCTCTATCAATTCGTGGCCGTGGGGCTTGTTCTTTGATACATCACAGTCATCACGCATGAGCTCATGGATCCAACGAGCGCTGGACTGTAAAGCTAAGATCCTCAGGGTAGACTACGAAGATACTATTTTTGGCGGTTTTGTAATGCTGCCCAATCTGCATCTCATCTCCCAGCACCTGACAACGCTAGACCTTAACTGTGTTTTTTTTTTTGATAATGGATAAATGAATTACCCGGCCTTGGCCAAAGTGGCTACAGCCAATGTTCACAAGAAAGCAGCACTTCCGTCCGCAACGTTCATAACAAACTCGAAACCTCACCAAAAAGTTTGACAGGAGAACTAATACATAATCCTATTACTAATCCTCCATCCATGGTGGGCGAAAATGCTCATGGCCAGGACCTCTAACGCCTGGGCAGCTCCCTTTATTGTCTCCCTATCTTGCTCAGGTCGATGTAGTTGTGCCCAAAATCGAAGCCAGTAAGTTCCTCTGAACAGTACCTGTAAATAAGATTTTTGTGGTGACTTGTCAAAAACAATATCGTTCCTGCTCAACCATATGGACCAACAAAGAGCTGCAGCCCCACATAGCATTTGTCGCTTAACCTTTTTATTCAAACCAAATAGCCAATCAGAGAATAAATGATTAATACTAAGTGGTAATGGAAAATTAAAAGCGATCTGCACAGCCCTCCATAGAAATTTGGCCATATGACAATCAAAAAATAGATGTTGAATTGTTTCCTCTCTAGAACAGAAAGCACACATCTTACTACCGTTCCAATTCCTCCTGGCTAAATTATCCTTTGTTAAAATCACGCCTTTTCTTAGATACCACATGAAAATCTTAATTTTTAGCGGTACCTTCAGCTTCCAAGTTTGCATATTGTGTTGCACATTACCCGGAGTGATAAGAGCCATGTACATAGACTTAACAGTAAAAAGACCTGTAGGATGGAGGTTCCACCTAAAGGTGTCACTGCTGTCATTTAGTTGCACATGACTAATTCGCCCAACTAACTCATGCCAAAGGATTAAATTCTGCCCAACTAATGCTCGTCTAAACGACACGTTTAATGGGACTCTAGAAAAAACCGAGGCTAATGTGTCATTTTTCCTTCTAGCGATATGATATAAGGATGGATATTGTTGCTTCAGGGAAATATTACCTAACCACCTATCCTCCCAGAACCGAATTTGTTTACCATCATTAACTTGGAAGGAGCCCAGGTCAGTAAAGGAGTTTTTTACTTTCATCAGACCAGACCAGAAGTGTGAATCACCTGGCTTTTTAACCACTTGAGTAATGGTCTGAGAACGTAAATATTTATTCCTTAATAATTGCTGCCATATACCATCCCCATTAATCAAATTAAACAACCACTTACTCAACAAGCATTCATTCTGAATTTCCAAATTCTTAATTCCAAACCCACCCAATTCCTTTGGTAGACATAATACCGACCATCTAGCTAATCTATACTTTTTCTTATGATTGTCAGATTGCCAAAAGAATCTTGATCTATAATAATCTAATCTCTTCAACACCCCTTTTGGTACCTCAAAAAAAGACAACATAAAAACTGCAAGACTTGAAAGAACAGAATTGATTAAAACTAGTCTTCCTCCTACAGACATATGTTTTCCTTTCCAACTTGACAACTTCCGCTCAAACTTTTCCTCAATTATCTTCCAATCCGAATTACTCAGCTTCCTATAGTGCATTGGAATACCCAGGTACCTAAACGGGTAAGAACCGCAACGGCACCCAAATAATTCTGCATACTGCTGCTCGGATTCCTTAGCTTGGCCAAAGCAAAATACCTCACTTTTGTGAAAGTTAATTTTAAGACCCGACAACTGCTCAAAAGCACACAATAACAGCTTCATGTTAGTGGCTTTAGCAAAGTCATGATCCATAAATAGAATAGTGTCATCCGCATATTGTAAGATAGATAACCCTCCATCTACTAGGTGTGGTACGACTCCTGATATTTGGCCTTCTGCTTTGGCCCTGTTAATGATGATTGCCAGCATATCGACAACAACATTAAATAAAATTGGTGATAGCGGATCCCCTTGTCTAAGACCTTTCCACGTTTGGAAATTTTGTCCTACCGTATCATTCAATTTAATACCGACATGACCCCTTTGTGTGACATTCTCAATCCATTGTCTCCACTGCTGTGCAAAACCCTTCATCCTCAAAGTCTGTTGGACAAAGGACCACTTGACCTTATCATATGCCTTTTCAAAGTCAATTTTAAATATTACCCCACTTTGATGTTTCCTATGCATTTCATGAATCGTTTCATGAAGGACCACCACGCCTTCCATGATATTCCGACCAGGTAAAAAGGCAGTTTGTGTAGGACTTATTACTTTCTGTGCTACGACGGATATTCTATTCGTTGCCACTTTTGTGAATATTTTAAAACTCACATTAAGCAAACAAATGGGTCTGTATTGTTGTATTTTAATAGCTTCCTTGCATTTAGGTAACAGGATTATTGTACCAAAATTTAAGCTATACAGTGGCAAATCCCCTTTATGGAACTCATGAAACAGGCTCATCAAGTCATTCTTAATGAAATCCCACGATGCCTGATAGAATTCAATTGGGAAACCATCAGGCCCAGGGGCTTTGTTGTGTTCCATTTGAAAAACTGCCTTTCTCACTTCCTGTTCCGAGAACTCTGCCACAAGAATCTCATTTTCAACTGACGAAACCTGCGGAATATCCTCTGCCCGAGACTCCTCAAGCTGAAAATTATTACTAGCAGGGGGGCCAAATAAATCTCTATAATAAGTGGTAATGTACTCCTTGAGTTCATCGTCCCCACTTATCATTCTTTCCCCATCCTGAAGCTGGTATATTCTTGTTTTACGGTGTTTTCCGTTTGCAATCAACTGGAAATACTTAGTGTTAGAGTCACCTTCCAACAACTCTTTCACCTTCGCCCTTTGATACCATTTAATTTCTTCCTCGCGAAGCAACTCAGCTAGCCGATTTTGAAGGCATTGTTTCAAATCAATCTCCTGAGCAGACAGGAGACAAGATTCGGCCTTCTTATCTAGGCTATCCAGTTTATCTAGGATCCGTTTTTTCTCTTTCTTGTACATTCCACTCGTATTTTTCGCCCATCCTCTTAAATGTTGACGCACTCTCCGGATTTTCGATTGCCATCGTTCCATTGGTGTATCACCATTTGTTTCATTAGTCCATACCTCTCGTACCATGTCAAGGAAGCCATCCCGGAGCAGCCAACCTAGCTCAAACTTGAAAGCCGGTTGATTGCTTACCGATGTGGATTCCCCCGTATTAACAAGTAGAGGTGTATGATCCGATATATCACGATTAAGGGCAATAACTGTGGACAACGGATACTTTTGTTCCCACTCCGTAGTCACTAAGACACGGTCGAGTTTTTCATAAGTCGGGTTTTGTAATGAATTAGCCCACGTATACCGACGGCCAGACATTTCCAATTCTCTCAGATCTAGACCATCAATTACGGCATTAAAAAGAAATGGCCAACGATGGTCAAAATTCTCCTTATTTTTTTCATTCGGCCTTCGTAAAATATTAAAATCCCCACCTACCAACATTGGCAGAGGTTCATGACTACACATATGCGCTAATTCTGTTAAAAAACCTTCTTTATGTTCGGGTTGTGCTGGCCCATAAACTACAACTAATGCCCACTTGTAGTTATCATACTTATTACACAAGTGGAACTTCACATAAAAATCACCTTCATCAATTGCTCCGATGTGGAAAACATCCAAGTCAATACCTAACAAGATGCCCCCGGAGCGTCCCTGTGGTTCTTTACAATGCCAAATAAAATTTTTACCACCACACAGATTTCTCAGGAAAGGATCAGAAAAAGTCCTCCTCCCTGTTTCTGATACAGCGATGAAACTAAGACCTTGCTCTTTAGACAACTCAGCTAAAAACCTATGCTTCTTCGTGTCCCCGAACCCATTGCTATTCCAAAAAACTCCTTTCATTTTGATTTCTTCTTTGTTTTTTTATTTTTATTGGGGGATTTCTTCTTAGTGCTAGAAGATGGTGATTTTTTGTGAGATAACACCGTGGTATGATCCAATAGATCACCACTAGCATCCATCACCTCATCCATAATCTCCCCACATAAATGGCCCAAAATAAACGAATCAATCTCTTGTTCCTCTACCAAATCTTTTTCCTCCTTATCAAAAATTTCTGTCACCCTATCAGTGCAAGACCTATCCTCTACCCTTTTCTCCTCAACCGCTTTTAAAAAAGAAACTGATGTACTAACACTAGCAACATCAGAACCTAGAGAAATACCAATATCGCTAAAATTACCAACTATCAAATCATCAGAGAACTGTAAGAATGACTGATTGTTAAGATTACCTTTAGTTGGCATCTCCGTACTGGCCTTTCTCTTCATAGCCATCAACATGGAGTCCTCTTCGCAAGACTCCGCCCGGCGTTTACTACGCCGAAGGCTAAGGTCCTGAGCCTCATGTATGGCCGCTAGCTCCTTCCGCTTCTCCCCCTGGTCATCCACCCCATCCTCCACCAGAACATCTCGCTGCTGTATCACATGCTGATCGGCCACCAGGGCGTCAACGAGAGGTGTGTCACCACCCTAAACAGCACCATCTACCGCCACCACATCACCCAAAACAGCACCACCACGTTTCTGCCCACTATGGCTCGATCCAGCCCCTGGAGCGTCCCCAGGATGTGCAGCCTGCTTTCTTTTTCCCAAGTGATCCACATTTCCATCAAGTTTATTATTTGCCTGCCTCTTTTCATCTTGATCAGCAGCACCATTGTCCTCTCTATCATCCTCTGGACCATGGCTGTTATCCATATCCATGGGCACAGGGTTGCTCCCATCCACACTAGCCTCCACCATGAACTGCATCGTGTACAAGCCATTGCCAATAACCACATCCGCACTTTGAGGTATCAGGTTGGGGTCTAGCACTGACAATTGGACACGACTAATGCCATGTTTCCTTGTGAAGCTCATATCCACCTCTCTAGGTACTCCCAAAATCGATCCCACTGCCCAAATTATTTCATACTCCCGGAGATCATCCGGAAGACCAGTAAACTGCACCCAAATCATTGGCAGAACATTCTTCATACCTCCACCACCATGCTCCTCAACTGCTAATGTCGTGTTGGGGAATTTGGTATGCAAAACACCCCATTCCACCACCCTCAGCAACTCAGCCCTAGTGGGAAAAACAGCCCGGAAAGTGTTGGCGGTAATCTCCTGCACCACCCAATTCCACTGTCCCGGAAATAACCGTGTAAGCTCTGAAGTCACATTGGCAGCTGTAAGAGAACCCCCTTGAACCCGGATCAACCCTGTCCTTGTCACAGTCCTCTGTTTGTGGTTATTTGGTGTCGGGACGTAGTAGAAACCAAGCCCGTCCACCGCATAACCACAAGACAATGCCAACTCTTTCTCTGCCCGGAAACGAGGACAGCGATTCTTAGAGTGGTCTTGTTTATCACAGATTTCGCAATATAGTATCGCCGTACAATCAGACAAAGCATGACCTTTTGTATAGCACCGGAAACAGTAAGGCTGCTTACCAACTCCTTTATTCGCCCCCGAACTCGACGATTCAGGTGCCACTGTCCGGTTTACCTCTGAGGGTGCTTTCTCCACCACCGTGCCCTGCCCATTGCCGCCCTCTACTGCTGCTGCCTTTCCTTTGACATCCCCTGTCCCAGCCCCTTGCATGAGAGCAAAAGCCTGTTGGAGCAAGGCAGCTGCTTGCGTTGCTTGTGCCGAGGCCGGTCCCGTGCTTGCGCCCTGTAACAGAGATGCCACCGCCGCTGCCTGAGACGTCGCCGGTAGCCCAGCTTGCGTTAGGGTTCCGGCAGACGCATGCTGTGCATTGGCCTGAGCCCCAGCCTGCAGTGGAGCCGTGGGATGATGACCCCATCCACCGTTTCTACCACCAAAACCCCGGCCGCGCTCAGCTTCCCTTCCACCATACCGTCCGCCATAGCCGCGACCACCAGGAAAGCGGCCGCCACCACGGTTGTTGTATCCACCATAGCCATGATGGAAGCCTTGGAAGTCCCCGCGACCGAACAAGGCGCCCTGGCCATTCGATCGCCCTGCATCGCGGTTGCCTCGACCTCCACGGCCGCCATTCTCCATCGCGATCCGCACGACGTCCGCGTACGAGCACCCCGGCGACGCTGCTACGGTTGTAGAATGCGGCGCCCTAGGGTTCGAGACTCGCGTCCCGGTTCGTGCGTAGCGAGCCACGAGTCCAGGGGTAGGTCGATACGACACCCCTGGGCCGAGCCTCAGCTGTGATGGCCGCGATCCGATTGATGGGCCTTTGGTGTCCTCCGGCCCACTCCCAGACTCCCATGATTCACTTACTTCGAAATTCAAATGAGATGGCGTCCCTAAACTCCGCCCTCGCTGATCGGATCCCCGTGAATTGATCACCATCGCCGACGACGGCGAGCCGCACGCCGGTGAGGAAGAACGGGCCGATTGGTATTTGGAATTTGATGAAACCTTCCTCGTACATACCTTTGCTTTGCCAATTGCATCACCGATGGTGATCGGCGGCGAGACGCGCGGCGCCGGTAATGGACCTCGCCATGGCTTGCTTGAACCCCGGTATTGACGTAGGACGACCGCATCCACGATCTTCCGAGCTAGTCCGCCGGTCTTCTTGCTGCTCGACCCATCCCCAAGCTCTTCCTCCGCTCTCTGCATCTCTGCTAACGAAAATCCGGCATCCTTCGCCAGCCTCACAAATTCCGGTGTGTCAATGGTTGAGGTTGACGCCGGTGACCCACACTGCACCTCTTCCTCCTCATCGGACGTCTCATCCCCCAGTGCCCAGAAACGGGAGCCCCTGGGTTCCTCGACGCCGTGCTTCTTCTTCACCGGCATGGACGCCGCCACGATCACTTCAGTCCCACGATGGATACGCTCCCGCGCCAGGACACCATCCTCCTCCGCTGACGAAAGCCTTTCCGAAGGAGAAGCCTCCCCGGGAAAGTCCGGCACAGGTCCAGGCGCCGGCGCCGGCGTGAGCCGGCGGACACGGAGCCGCCTCATCTCTTCCCTTCTCCTCTGCTTCTGTGTTTTCTTCGTCAGCACCTTAACTGTGTTAGGGGGGTAACAAGCGATTTCTCGAGCTGACTGGCATTGAAGAACCTGAGGATGACGCATTGTGATATTTTATCAGGAAAGGTTTTGTCCTGGTCCCTTAAACAACTGGCCATTATTAAATGTGATTTTCGGTCCAACATCAGGGTTCAGATATCTGCTCTAAGTGTTGATTGGCCGGAACTATCTCACAATTATGGTAGGACCCATCACCCAAGCATGCCGTCAGTAAAGGCATTTGTCAGAGTCCATGGCTACGACAATTATTGTGGCAAAGAAGAATTTGGGGATTATTGTTCTGATAATACATGTCAGAATTGTGCTGATAATAGTGATGCAATCGTAGATTGTGTGATTCTCAAGGGTTCACTACGGGAAACCCGGCATACGCCGAGTGTCCGGAACTTTGCCGAGTGCATTCTGTCGGGCACTCGGCAAAGAAAGACTTTGCCGAGTGTCCGTAGCAAGGCACTCGGCATAGAGTCGACACTCGGCAAAGAGGTGCTTTGCCGAGTGTCAGGCCAGCGACACTCGGTAAATTAGAGCTTTGCCGAGTGTCGTGCCAGAGGCACTCGGCAAAGAAGGCGCACGTGCTCATCACGCGACACGCCCGCCAACGGCCGCCCGCGGCCATCCGCAGCCGTTTGGGAGGCCCCTGGTTTGCCGAGTGCCTCTGGACTGACACTCGGCAAAGCTGCGGCACGTGTCCAGCACGTGCCGCACGCGCCCACGACCGTTGGCGGCCGTTTGAATTGTTACAGATTTGCCGAGTGTCCTCCAGCCGACACTCGGCAAAAAATTTGAAAATTTGAAAATATTCTTAAAAAACTTGGAATTCAAAAATAAAAGTTTGAAAATTTGAAAATATTTTTTAAAAACTTGGTGGGTTTGCCGAGAGATGCAGGCCGGCACTCGGCAAACCTCCTGTTTGCCGAGTGTTCACCAGGCAACACTAGGCGAAGCTAGCCTTTGCCGAGTGTTTCTTTGTAAACATTCGGCAAAGTCAGGACCTTAGTTTTTAAACTTATGTTTTTGGGCTCCAAACTTTATTTTTTTCCAGTGATATTTGTCAAAGGCTCTGTATATCTTATGCGGAGCCTGTGGGAAAAAGTTGAGATGATTTCGAAAAGTTTATATATACGGCCCTTTCAAATCAGAGCATATCCCCGTAGAAGTTTCGGAGAGTTGAGAAGGAGACAGCTGAATTTCGAAACGAAGTGAAGTGGAATTAGAGTTTGAGTTCATAACTTTTTCTATAGGCAATAGACGACATAGATTACTTCATTTGAAGTTATCATATTTCTACGCGCATACGATATCTTGCTGTTCATGAAAACAAAATGAAGAACACATATTTGCGGGACACATATTATATTAATCTTGATCTTTTACAAAATTATAAAATATATGCTTGTGATAACTTGTCTTTATCTATCTTCTACGTCGATGCTTACAGAGACATCTGAGTTACAGATTACATAGTATTTGCCTTTGGTTCCCTGGTTTGGGGCAAGGAACATAGTTGTCGGCCTTTCGACGTCACTCGTCGTTTGACGATGAAAGTACTATGAACACCGCAGCTCGCGGTATTGGTAGATTGGTGGAATTCACCTCTAGCTCCCTGGTTCGGGGCTAGGAATGCGGTTATCGGCCTTTCGGCATCACTCGTCGTTGCTGACACCGCGGCTCACGGTGTTGACGGTTGACGTCGATGATGTTTGATAGGTCGTCGAGGTTGAATTGTTGGTGTAGACACGATCACAAGCTTGAAGATGGTTTAGCCCTCACACGCGTAGCAATCAGGGCGTGAGCTTGGATTGTACGGCGTTGCTTGGCAGCTTTGGCTGCGTTTATATGGACGTGCGATAGCTTGCAGCGTGGGAGAGCTTGGGAGCCTGCAGGATTTTTATTTGCTCTCCAACAACCGAGACATAAACCAGCTGCCCATTCCAAGGTTTGGATCACATTCAGTAAAAAAGGTGGCTACCTAAATATCTCCTTCTCCAACAACCGACGCAAAAACAGAGGACCTATTCTCTCCTCTCCTTTCTCCCGGTCGCAGCTGGAGCGCGGCGGGGCGGAGGCGCTCGAGGCGGTCGGCGGCGGCGTGGAACTTGAAGGGCACGCGGAGCGACGCGGTGAGGGAGGCGAGGTGGCGCTCGGTCTCCCTGACGGCGGCGGTGGGGTGGCCGACCCCTGTTAGCCGCAGCAGCGCCGATGGGTCGCGCCGCGAGCGCCTGCAGGAACGCCGGCCACTGGTAGCCCTGGAGGATGTCGAGGTCCACGACGTGGACACGGTCCTCGCCGTGCAAGTCCTCGAAGATGGCCTGGATTGGGAAACCGGTCTGACCGGTTTTCCCAGGTCCAAATTAGGCGTTCACACATGCATCTTGATCTTCTTGACGAGAGCTACACAATGGTGAAGTCCAATTTATATTTTGACAATGTTACCTAAACCGGTCTGACCGGTTTATGCATACCGGTTAGACCGGTTTGCACAGCCGTGCCAATTTTGGTTGTCAACACCGAGCCACCGAGCACCGCCAAGCTCCGATCGCCGAACGCCACCGCCGCGATCCGACCGCCGAGCGCCGCCGCCGAGCTCCGCCGAGCGCCGTCGTCGAGCTCCGACCACCAAGCGCCGCCGCCGAGCTCCACCGAGCGCCGCCGCCGAGCTCTGACCGCCGAGCGCCGCCGCCGAGATTCGACCGTCAAGCGCCGCCGAGCTCCACCGAGCGCCGTCGTCGAGCTCCGACCGCCGAGCGTCGTCGTCGAGCTCCGAGCGCCGCCGAGCTCCGACCGTCAAGCGCCGCCGCGGAGCCTGGAAGCGCTGGACGCGCCCTGTCACGGGCCCACCACTCAACGAATGCGTCGCGGTGGAGAGGGACGCATCTTTGCGTCGCCCGTCGACTGCGATGCAAAATGCATCCGCTGGTTGCGTCTGCCGTTGGAGAGGGGTTTTGATACCCAAATGCACTGTGAGGAACCTATTTTGGGTTTGGGTTCCCATTTAGATATGCTGTTGGAGACAGCCTTATAGAAGTTCATGTATGATCCCCTGTATGTTACTCGGCATGCATCTTTTTAGGATTTCACGTAACCAATGACACGTGGGCCAGCTTAATTAAGGAGCAGCCGGACTCTCCATATCTGTTTGTTTGAAAGACAAGCAAGAACACACGTGCGGCACGCAAGTTTATTGATGACATGTATGTAGTAAAACAATATCACTTCACTTTAGTGCAAAGCGTTTTTAAAAATACTTTATATTCGCTCTCTCATGTATGGAGAGCTTTAGGTATTCTCAAAACTCTTGATAGTTGACATTTATTTATATGGAGAAAACTCTCTAATTTATTGTCTTTTAGCAAGACGGGATAATTGTGTATAGACGTGGGTACAAATGTAGGTATATTTAGGTGGGCCCTTTTTTGGGTGAAAAAAGTTTTGGGTTTAGAGGGAGAAATCAACATAGGAATGTCCCTCCCCCTTTTTTTTTTTGACCATTCATCATCCAATTTTTTCCGACAGGTGGGTCCTATGTGAGGTGGGTGTGAGTTTTTTTTGTTGGTGAGAAGTGTTATCAAATCTAATTCTATTTATAGTATAGATAAGTACAAGCTTGTTTAAAGCAGTTCAGGTTTATCTTGATCATATCTACCGGCGTACTCAGCTCTATCTCCCAAACTTTGTTTTATCCTGATCCAAATCTTATTCGATGAAATCGGCCGTCGTATATCTCCAGTATCCAATTTACCTTGCCGTTGAAACCAATCACGAGAGTTCATGGATTCATGCTAGCAATGACAAATGGGCCAGCCTTTGGAGCAACTAGTGTGCGAACATGGATGTAAAGGGTATACATGTATGATTTCATAATTACTAGGAAATATGCCCGTGCGTTGCTACTGATAAAAAATATAGTTATATTATTACATCGTGACGTGTTTTGTGCATCTAAACTTGATTTTTACAACATATATATTTTGATGCCATATTTTACAAAATTTAAAGGGCTAGCTATTATTGTTTATTACTCTAACATTTGTCCATTGAAATTCCTAAATCCTTATCTTTTTTCCTCGAATATCCCATAATTATAATCCATGTAAAAATAGTGCGCTATAGCGCCAAAATAGAACCTATGCGAAGCTATTGTGCCTTTTCACGTTATTGGCGTTATCGCCGATATAGCGCGCTAAAGCGCCGCTATAGCTATTTAGCAGCATAACGCGCTAAATCTGACGCTATTTTCACATTTTCTAAATACGGTGAATTCGGCCAGTAAAAAAAAGCCCGGCCCAATTCAGCCTTGGCTTCCCCTGGAACCCTAGTGCTTAGTCTTTTGTTTATGTTGGATTGTTGCCTGTGCAATATTAGATTATAAACACTTGATTATCAGTTATCACTTTATAAGATATTCTTATATTAAATTATGAATTTATGATCATGTTTTTTGGAAACAAATAGCGCGCTATAGCGGTGCTATAGCGTGAGCAGCGATCTGCCGCTATAGCGCGAAGCTGCCGCTATAGCACGGCAATAGCGCCGCTATAGCGGCCGCAATAGCGGCATAGCGTCCAGAAAATGGGAAATGCTAAATTCAATAGCGCGCCATTTAAAACATGGATTATAATAGTTAATTTCTATCTCATTTAATCTCTTAACCTTGCTTGGATACAAATTAAATTAAAAATATCCAATCATTATTTTACTCTCAGTTTCGCAAAAAAATAACCATACATGTTTTAAGACATCTTTTCTGTAAATTAATTATGTCTCCATTTATTTCTAGAAAATAATCTAATCCGTCCACATTGCAGATACTCCAAAAATTCAGAAGTTATATTTGTTTGGCCATACTTAACCCATCTAACATACTCACATATCTCCTATCCTCTCCTCGCGGCCCTCTCTCCTCCGTTACTTCTCTCCAGCGAGCAAACCAGTCCATCTCCTTGGTCCATGATTCCTGTCTCATACTTAGTCCAATCCACGCCACCATAATATCCCTGTTCTTCCGTGTGCAACAGCAACCAGCTCCATCTCTGTCCTTCTCCACGAGCAAGCTCTGCAATCCTCCCGGCTCCTGTCCCAAATCCAAGATGCAGAGCAAGCCAAAGCACTCCTTGACGGCTCAAAGCCACAGTGGACCACCAACAACCACGCTAGCTTGCAGCAGCGCTCATCTGGAGCCGCCGCTGCCGAGCAGTAACGCCAAGGACTTCGATTACGGTTCTGATTACCACACGCCATTACGACCGTGCGACGCCGCGGGTGATGCGGACCAAGCTGGGGGAGGGGAAGCTAAAGCGATGTGGGGTAACACCGTGGAGGGAAGGGGGTGGGCGTTGCGACGCCGCGGGGGGATGCGGAGCGACGGGCGGCACCGCCCGCTGTGGAGGAAAGGGGCTGGGCGCTGCGAAGCCGCGGGGAATCGGCGGCGCTCGTTGCATGTTTCTTTTAAAGAGTCCAATATAAAAGGACCATGGGTGTTCGCACCCAAAATTGGCAGTTGCCTATCAGGACGATGGCAACCGGTCAGACCGGTTTCCCTGTAGCTGATCTGGCAACGGCCGAAACCGGTCTTACCGGTTTTCCTATCCGGTCTGACCGGTTTTATTCCGAGTTGGAGTGAAATTAGGAGTCCTAGTCGTTTCCAAATTGTAAAGGATTCCTTGCGGGGCAAGACCTCCCCACCCTATAAATATAAAGGGCCGTGGCCGATTGAGACCTATCATCCAATCGATCAACTATATTTTTCTACTTTTTGTCTTCAAACCCTAGCTTTTCCAATCCCTTTGCTTTCCTTGTTTTGTCTCGACGGCGATCAAGGAGGTTCTGAGTGGCCTGACCGATCTCAGAGCAACCCTAGGCGCGCCATCTCCGACGGGGTCCCTCCCGAGGTGGTGATTTTAGGTTTTTCCCGAAGCCCCAGTTAATCCGGTCTGACCGGATCCTCAAACCGGTCTGACCAGTTTGGGCTGAGGCTACGGCGAGTGTAAGTTTTTCTGTGTTGCGCGATCAAGCGCTCGTGTGTGTTGACCAGAAAAGCGTCAACAATGGGTTAATAAATATAAATATCTTCCTTCTTAATGAAATACGTGGTGGCAAGGCACGGTCGCGAAAAAATAAATATAAAATATCAGGGGGGGGTTTATGTAAAATTACGACGTACCACGGAATTAATCCTTGTTTTTTTAGGAAAATTAATCCTTGTTTTATAATTAGGTAGAGGTAGAGATAGAGATATAATCTCGAGTTCTCGACTAAAGCTAGCCCAGCCCAATGACGTGAAGCTTTTATCCGTTTATTTATTTTTACCGCGGAAGCAACGTCTTGAATCAATAATCAAAACTAATTAAATCTTGGTTTTCTCCCACGAAAGCTATGCAAGAATTTAGTTTAGACCCACATTGGAAAAGTGGGGCCCATATGTTCATAGGCTCAGGCAGAGAAATATCACTACGGGAAACCCCCGTTTGCCGAGTGACAGGGGCACTCGGCAAAGACAGTTATGCACTCGGCAAAACCTTTGCCGAGTGTAACACTCGGCAAAGGGGTTACGGCATAGCTCGTGTCGGCAAACAGGTTCTTTGCCGAGTGTCTTCTGTCGGGCACTCGGCAATGGCTTTGCTGAGTGCAAAAGCTAGCACTCGGCAAAATAAAGCACTAACAGACGGCCGCGGACGGCGTCGCGCCGTCCGCGGCCATTTGTTAGTGCTAACGGAGACTTTGCCGAGTGTCACACTCGGCAAAGACTCCATCCTTTGCAGAGTGTCGCACTCGGCAAAGGCTGGTTAGGGGCAGGCCCTGGACAACCCTTTGCCGAGTGTAAGGGCTTTAACACTCGGCAAAGGTTGCATCTTTGTCAAATTTTAAGGCCAACACACTCGGCAAAGCTTGAACACTCGGCAAAGGTTGTTCCAGAAATGACAGAAACAACCTCTTTGCCGAGTGTTAAAGCCAATACACTAGGCAAAGCACCTCTTTGCTGAGTGTAACACTCGACGGCGATCCCTTTGCCGAGTGTTCAAACCCTAGCTTTTCCAATCCCTTTGCTTTCCTTGTTTTGTCTCGACGGCGATCAAGGAGGTTCTGAGTGGCCTGACCGATCTCAGAGCAACCCTAGGCGCGCCATCTCCGACGGGGTCCCTCCCGAGGTGATGATTTTAGGTTTTTCCCGAAGCCCTAGCGAATCCGGTCTGATCGGATCCTCAAACCGGTCTGACCGGCTAGGGTTGAGGCTACGGTGAGTGCAAGTTTTTCTGCGTTGCGCGATCTAGCGCTCGTGTGTGTTGACCAGAAAAGCGTCAACATACTTTTGGCGACTCCGCTGGGGAACAAATTAGAAGATCTGGTTTTCAAAACCGTTCGATCTAACCCCGGTCAAGATGAGAGCTCGGTGTGATCTTGATATGGATAACAACATTACGGATTCGTTGGAAGATCTTACTCCGGAGGAGCAGAAGAAGTTCGAGGCGCTGCAAAATTACATGAAGACACAATTTTTGGCTGGCGTCAAGAAGGATCGTCATGGCAAGGTGGCAAGATTGAAAGAATTTGAGCTGCCGGCGATCAAGTTAAACGACAATGAAGTTGAGGTAATACCCAATGTAAGTAAAATCCTAAAAGCTCCTTCTACTACAGTTCCTCAAAATACTGTAGAGGGTGATGAATTGCTTGCCTCATATATTGCTTGTTTAGAAAGATTAGAGGATCTTAAGAAAGATAGGACTGTTGCTTGCTTTAACAATAATGAAACTAGTAGTAGTGTTCCTAAAATTAATGCTAGTGGGGTAGTTTTTCCTAGCTTGTCACCCATGCCTAATGCTAATACTGAAAAATATATGTATGGTATGCCACTTGAGTATGCCAATGTTTAATCCCTGCCATTCCAACTGATCGGGCCAAACATGGCCAAACCGGTCAGACCAGATCAGGGAACCGGTCAGACCGGTTTGACCAGCGCGCTTGAATTAGTGCATGAACAACCTTTTCCACTTTATGTTGTGCCTAATTCGATGACATATGCTCACACTAATACCTTGGGTACTGCTAAGCCTCAATATAGTACAACGGTTAATACATCCGCTCAAAGAAATATTATACCTGATGATGTGTTTGAGAGTTATAGGCTAGCTTAAGCTAAGATTGCTCCCTACCTAAATAAGATGAATTTGGAGAATGTGCAACCACAAAAGCCAAATAATCCTAACTGGGCTGAGTTTAATAAATTTAGAGAAGATTTGGCTAATGTGGTAAAAACTAAACTTGGAGTTGATATTGGTAACACAAATTTGTATCAAAAGCCATATGATGCTGAGTTTGATAATTTTCCTCTTCCACGTGGTTGACGTATGCCTGATTTGATTAAGTTTAGTGGAGATGATGACCGAACCACGTGGGAACATATTGGTCAATACATAGCTCAACTAGGTGAAGCGGATGCTTATAATGTTCTTAAAGTACATTTGTTTTCTTTATCTTTTATTGGCACCGCTTTTGCTTGGTTTTCATCACTTGCTCCTGGTTCTATTATATCTTGGGACATGTTAGAGCGCAAATTTCATGATCACTTTTATAGTGGGAGCTTACAATTGAAATTGACAGATTTGACGTCAGTTAGGCAAAGTAGAGATGAAACTGTTTCTGCTTACATTAAAAGGTTTAAAGAAACTAAGAACCGTTGCTTTAATCTGTCAATCACTGATATGGACCTTGCTGATATTTGCCTGAAAGGGTTAAGGTCATCTATTAGAGATAGAATAGAGGGTTCTGATTTTCTTTCGGTTGCACAAGTTCAAATTAGAGCTTTAGTTGTTGAAAACCGAATGAATAAGGAGAAAGAAAGAGATACTTCTAGATCACGTCGTTCCAATGTTTATATGATTGATTATGGATCTGATAGTTCAAGTGATAGTTATAATGAAGTACTTGCTGCTGAATTTGTATGGCCCTCTAAAGAAAAAACTTACTCTTGTACATCACTTAAGCCGGCTAGCAAAGGTTGGCAAGAAGAAGTTAAGTTTACATTTGATGTTTCCAAGTGCGATCGTATCTTTGATGAATTGCTTAAGTCTGGAAATATTAAATTGTCTCATAAATTGCCTCTATTTGATGAATTGAAAAGGCGTGCATATTGCAAATTTCACAATAATTATTCTCATGCCACTAATGATTGCAATGTGTTTCGTCGACAGGTTCAATCGGCCATAAATGAAGGTCGTTTGACATTTCATGAGATGCAAGTGGACAAAACTCCTTTCCCTGTTCATACCATGGATTTACAGCAGCCCAAGGTCTTGGTTCGGCTGCATCAAGCCGAAGCAACCAAAGGGAAGAATGTTGTGATTGGTGAAGACAAGCCCGATTTGAGGGGAAAAGAGTTGACTCGAGAAGTTGCATGTGAGACAACTCCAGATGGCAGGGAGACATTCAAGGTTACTGTGAGAGCCTCTGGACATGGGGGGCAAGGGTCGTCCGTTACCACCGAGCAGAGACCGTTTGAGCCTGTTCAGGCCAAACCGGTCAGACCGGTTGGGGAAAGCGGTCAGACCGGTTTTCCCAAGGGTCGTCCGAAGATGATTAAACCAAGCCGTCCGGAGATTGGAAACTAGAAACTCAATATTTC
The DNA here is from genome assembly GCA_033239725.1 of Echinochloa phyllopogon. Taxonomy (NCBI): domain Eukaryota; kingdom Viridiplantae; phylum Streptophyta; class Magnoliopsida; order Poales; family Poaceae; genus Echinochloa; species Echinochloa phyllopogon. The sequence goes on along the minus strand of BTCW01000008.1, from coordinate 8,996,063 downwards.
AAAAGAATCAGGGGAGTGCTTTTAAGCCAAAGGTCACCTTTGATATGCTGTTTAACAAGTACTCCAAGCAAGAGGCCGTTACAAGCGATCGGCCGGTAAAAAATAGAATGAGATCACCTCCACGCCAAGAGGAACCTTTTCAAACAAAGAAGAACTTTACTCCGCGGTGGGGGCGTCAAGATCATATCCACCTCGTCCAATTTATGATAACAATGGATTGATGTGGGTGCCGTATCAGCAGCCCTTCCAGCCTGGATGGGGAGGACTGCGTAAGCAAGGATTGGACAGAATCTCAAGGCCTGGAAAAGACCGTTTGACACCTCGCCAATCTGGTCAGGGTCGCCAGACCCAACCGGTCAGACCGGTTTTACAAACCGGTAAGACCAGTTTCCCTAGGAAATCGGCAACAACTCCTATGAAGCAAGTGTACAAGCCGAAACAGAGGGAGGAGGTGCATAATATGGATATTGACCCAGAGAGCACTACAAATCAAGATGTTATTCAGATTGGGTTGATGAACGTTCCCCTTGGAGACAGTGGCAAAGGACCGATTGTCATAGAGAATAAGGTTGAGACACCGATTCAGAGGGGATCTGTTTCTGTTAATGATCATGAGGCCAGTGGGAGTGGTTCTAACTCCAAGTGCTTCTTTTCAAGATGGTGTCCTCCCGGTTTATCTCATACTCAAAGGAGGAAGCTTCAACGCTTGAGGTTTCAGGAGATGAAGGAGAAGGAGCTAGAAAAGCAGAGAGACGAAGCATTCAACAAGTACAGGCTCATGATTTCACAAGGGAAAGAATGGAAGGCCAAGACCAACTCCTAGACAGAACCGGTCAGACCGGTTGGGGGGTCGGTCAGACCAGTTGAAACGGTCAGACCGGTTGCTGAAAGCGGTCTGACCGCTTTTCCCGATGCGCCACCCGGTTTTTCTTCTCCCGCTCCTATGGTTTGTGATGACAAGTTATCATCGGTATCCACTCCAGAGGACGATGAAGAGCTTGTTGATTACGGTTCTTCTCCTGAACGCATGGATCTTGAACTTAATGTGATTCATATGTCTATGGATGGTTACATGTTATCAGAGGAGGACATTGCTCATCTTGATTTCGGGCCGAAGGAAGCTATTTCCTAGAAGCCTAAAGCTACTGAAAATCATCTGAAGGCTTTGTACATGAAGTGTCATATCAATGGAAAGCCTATCTCTCGCATGTTAGTGGACGGAGGGGCAATAGTCAACTTGATGCCGTATTCTTTGTTCAAGAAGCTGGGGGGTTCAGATGAGGAGCTGATCAAGACCAACATGACTGTCAGCGGTGTTGGAGGAGGTGAACCTATGAGCGCCAAGGGATTTGCTTCTATGGAGCTTACTATTGGAAGCAAGACGTTGGCTACTGCGTTCTTCGTCACTGAGACACAAGGTAACTACAGTTTAATCCTTGGTCGTGATTGGATTCATGCAAACCGAGTGTGGTTTCTACTTTGCATCAGTTTTTAATTCAATGGATAGATGATGAAGTAGAGGTCGTTCATGGAGATACGTCGGCTTGTGTTGCAGTGGCCGATAGTTCTACTATGGATGGTCATGAGAATCTTAAGTGCTTATCTGGTTTAGATTTATCTAATTGTGAGATCATGGGTTGTACAAAAGAGGGCATTGCTACTGTTGTTATGAAGTCGATCGGAGATCTGGCTATACCATCTCTTATGATTTGATGGATCCGAATCTAGAGTGGTTACAGCAGAGGCGTGAGCACTATCGGGCGCATAAGAACGATATGTGCGAGGCTATCGAAGATTTTGATGATTTGAGCAAGTTAGGACAGGGGTTTACGTCGACTGATCCTCTAGAAGAGGTAGATATTGGTGATGACACTGTTCCTAGGCCGACATGCTAATTGGATCTCTAACATTGTGCCTGTTGAGAAAAAAGGAACAAAAAAACTTCGTGTTTGTATTGATTTTGGAGATCTCAATGGAGCTACTCCTAAAGACGAATATCCTATGCCCATAGCTGATTTTCTTGTTAATGCTGCATCTGGACATAGAATTCTTAGTTTTCTTGATGGTAATGCTGGTTATAATCAAATATTTACGGCCGAAGAGGATATAGCCAAAACGGCCTTTCTATGTCCGGGTTTTGTTGGTCTATTTGAGTGGGTAGTAATGTCTTTTGGTTTGAAGAATGGTGGTGCCACATATCAGAGGGCTATGAATTTGATTTTTCATGACTTACTTGGCATTATAGTAGAGGTTTATATTGATGCTCATTTGGCTGATTTAAGACTTGCATTTATAAGAATGCGTCGGTATAAATTGAAGATGAATCCACTCAAATGTGCTTTTGGTGTATCGGCTGGAAAGTTCTTAGGGTTTATTGTGAATGAAAAAGGCATATAGATAGATCCTACAAAGATTGAAGATATTAAGAATGTAGAGGCTCCTACTTGCAAGAAAGATTTGCAAAAGTATTTGGGCAAAGTAAATTACTTGAGGAGATTCATCTGTAATTTGTCCGGGAAGGTGAACGCCTTTACTCCTTTACTTTGGTTGAAGAATGACATTGATTTTACTTGGGGGCAAAACAACAATAGGCCTTTGATGAGATTAAGCAATATTTATCTTCGCTGCCCGTCCTTCAAGCGCCCAAAAGTGGGGTTGCATTCAAGTTGTATGTAGCAGCTGAGAAAGATGTCATTGGAGGTGTTTTGACTCAAGAAACCAAAGGAAAGGAATTTGTTGTTGCATATGAAAGTAGAAGATTATTGGATGCCGAAACGATGTACACTTTTATTGAAAAGTTATGCTTATCATTATATCATACTTGCACCAAGTTAAGGCATTATCTTTTACCTAGTACTTGTGTAGTAGCATGTCAAACCGATATAATTAAAAAATGTTGCATAAACCAATTTTAAGTGGTAGAGTCGACAAGTGGGCTTATGCTTTAGTTGAATATGATTTGCATTGTGAGCCATTAACTTCAATGAAAGGACAAATAGTAGCCGACTCTATTGTTGAACATAGAGTGGATAAGCAACTTGATTTAAATGTCGGTTATGCCACTTTTACTCCATGGAAATTACATTTTGATGGATCGGTTTGCAAAAGTGGTTGTGGTGTTGGAATTGTTATTACTTCTCCACATGGGGCTGTTTTTGAAGCACTTAACCGATTAGATCATGAATGTACTAATAACCAAGTCGAGTATGAGGCTCTTCTATTCGGATTGGGAATTTTGCATGACATGGGAGTAAAGCATGTAGAAGCTTATGGTGATTCTTTACTGGTGGTACAACAAGTTTCTAAGGTATGTCAATGCTTAGATGGATTATTGAATGGTTATCTTGATAAGTGCTTCAATATTATATCTTACTTAGATGAATTTGTAATTCATCATGTACCAGAGGAAGAAATCCAAAGGTGAATGCTATTTTTCAGCAAGCATCTGGTTATAATGTTTAGAAAAGGAATTTTCAAGAACGAAGACCGATGTTTTTAAAAGCCGAGTGTTCTGTTCTGGAGGAACCGGTCGCACCGCTTCCTCAGGCCGGTCTGACCGCTTTAGAAAACCAGTCTGACCGGTTTCCCGAGAACGAGTCTACTTCGGCTATTGTTTCCAATAAAGATGAAGTGGATGATTGGAGAAAGCCTCTGGTGGATTATTTACGAAATCCCAACAGTTCAGTTGACAGAAAATCCGAAGATGGGCTCTTAAATTTATTCTAGATGGTGATGAATTATATCATCGAACCATTGATGATTTGCTTCTAAAATGTTTGGGTCCTGACCAAGCTAGGTTGGCTATGTCAGAGGTTCATGAAGGAATTTGTGGTACTCATCAATCGGCTCCCAAGATGAAGTGGCTCCTTAAGCGATCTTGTTTCTATTGGCCCAATATGATAGACGATTGTTTTAAATATTACAAAGGATGTGAGGAGTGTCAGAAACATGGGGATATTTAGTTGGTACCTGCGGCATTGATGCATCCAATTGTTAAGCCTTGGCCTTTTCGAGGATGGGGTTTAAATTTTGTTGGCAAGATTCATCTTCCTTCGTCGAAGGGTCATTGTTTTGTGATTTTGGCGACTGATTATTTTACAAGGTGGACGGAAGCAATTCCTTTGAAGAATATGACACATAGAGAGGAGATTGTGTTTGTTAGAGAACATATTATACATAGGTTTGGTATTCCACAAACTTTGACTACGGATCAAGGAACTTCGTTCATATCTAAAGAGGTGCGTGAATTTGTCAATTCCTAGGGGATTAAACTTCTCAATTCATCTGCATATTATGCTCAAGCCAATGGTCAAGCTGAGTCTAGCAACAAGACCTTGATAAAGCTCATCAAGAAGAAGGTGGAAGATCATCCTAAAAGATGCCATGAGGTATTATCTAAAGATTTATGGGCTCATCGTATTTCTAGACATGGTGCTACTAAAGTAACTCCGTTTGAGCTTGTGTATGGTCAAGAAACTATTTTGCCTATAGAGGTGAATCTTGGCGCATATTGACTTGCAAAGCAAAATAATCTTGATGTTGATACATATTGTGCTTTGATGATGGATAATATTGACGAAGTGACCGGCAAGCGTTTGGAGGCTTTAGAAGAGATTGAAAAGATAAAACGCGAGTGGCGAGAGCATACAACGAGAAGTGAAATCCAAATCTTTTTAGGTAGGTGATTTGGTTTGGAAAACAATTTTACCTACTGGTTGAAAAGCAACAAGTTTGGCAAATGGTCTCCAAGTTGGGAGGGTCCTTTCAAAGTTGTGAAGGTTTGTTCAGGAAATTCCTATATGGTAGAGACTTTGCAAGGACAACAGCTGCCTAGAGCTCTCAATGGGAGATAACTAAAGAAATTTTATCCGAGTGTTTGGCAAAGTGCTTGATAGGATATGGTCGACTTATGTTTGAAATCGCCCTTAGGACAAAAATGGCCGGTGGATTCTGTAACATCGACCTTAGCATATTTTCTAGTGCATAAAATTTACTAGAAAACAGGGGGGCATATGTTCGCACCCAAAATTGGCAGTTGCCTATCAGGACGAGGGCAACCGGTCAGACCGATTCTAGAAAGCGGTCAGACCGGTTTCCCAGTAGCCGATCTGGCAACGGCCGAAACCGGTCTGACAGGTTTCCCTATCCGGTCTGATCGGTTTTATTCCGAGTTGGAATAGAATTAGGAGTCCTAGTCGTTTCCAAATGGTAAAGGATTCCTTGCGGGGCAAGACCTCCCCACCCTATAAATATAAAGGGCCGTGGCCGATTGAGACCTATCATCCAATCGATCAACTATATTTTTCTACTTTTTATCTTCAAACCCTAGCTTTTCCAATCCCTTTGCTTTCCTTGTTTTGTCTCGATGGCGATCAAGGAGGTTCTGAGTGGCCTGACCGATCTCAGAGCAACCCTAGGCGCGCCATTTCCGACGGGGTCCCTCCCGAGGTGGTGATTTTAGGTTTTTCCCGAAGCCCCAGTTAATCCGGTCTGACCGGATCCTCAAACCGGTCTGACCAGTTTGGGCTGAGGCTACGGCGAGTGCAAGTTTTTCTACGTTGCGCGATCTAGCGCTCGTGTGTGTTGACCAGAAAAGCGTCAACAATGGGTTAATAAATATAAAATATCTTCCTTCTTAATGAAATACGTGGCAAGGCATGGTCGCGAAAAATAAATATAAAATATCAGGGGGGGTTTATGTAAAATTACGACGTACCACGGAATTAATCCTTGTTTTTTTAGGAAAATTAATCCTTGTTTTATAATTAGGTAGAGGTAGAGATAGAGATATAATCTCGAGTTCTGGACTAAAGCTAGCCCAGCCCAATGACGTGAAGCTTTTATCCGTTTGTTTATTTTTATCGCGAAGCCACGTCTTGAATCAATAAACAAACTAATTAAATCTTTGTTTTCTCCCACGGAAGCTATGCAAGAATTTAGTTTAGATCCACATTGGAAAAGTGGGGCCCATATGTTCATAGTCTCAGGCAGAGAAATATATATTCACCCATGCATCGCATCAAAATAATATGCCCAAACTTCAATGATTTTGAGGCATTGGTATTGCCATATATCAATATTTTTGCGTTAAATTTATCATCAAACACTTGCCATCGAAATCACAACCTCTCGGCCACATGATACATCCATACCATCGAACATGCATGCATATCCGTCATTGTTTCATGCAAGAGGGTGTTCTATTACTTTTAACAACATCTGTTATCTAAAACTTGGATCTATTATTTGAGCTTGAAAATGATTTCAAACAAAATTAATTACGAAGTTGTAGAACTCACCAAACATACAATTTTCATACAAAGTTTGATTCCATCTACGTATGTATCCAAAAGTTATAATTTTTTAAAACAAGCTAAATTTTAAATTAAAGGCAGAAAAATTATCTCTATTGCTGAGGATAATCCTAGAAACATAGGTGTCGGCTCTACTTTGAGTTGGCAAGAACAATAATCCATTACCTATGCCGGCTATTATTGGCAGGTGGCATGGATGAGTTACCTGTGCCGGCTCATTTGTGGCCAGCATGGTTGAGGCCGATGCACATAAGCTAAACCATGCAGTTCTATTGTTTCTGACCCTTGTCATGCTTATTACTTAATTGAGGATTGTAAATTTGTGATACTTGTGCACTCTTGTTATTATTGTTTCTGACCCTCCTACTTCTGTTAAATCCATGGATCGATTTCTTTAATTGATTTTATGGGATAAATTGGTGGTGGTAGGGAGATGGGTGGCCTCAATTTATTGAGCAGGCCATTCAATGTTTGAACCAATATCTATGAATCATATTTTCCGTAAAGTTCACTGACAAAAAAAAAGGTGCTATTGAAGTAAATTATCCTACCCAAATGATAAGAAATCTTGACTGATGGATATGAGTATCCATCTCAAAGGTTGGTATGTTATTAACTATTCTGTATATGTGATTCATAAATGGTAGCACATCTTTCCCCCATGCATATATGGATATCCATCTCATTCTCTCCTACACAGTATATACGTTTCTTAATTGAGGATTGTAGATTTGTGAAACTTGTGCAGTACTCTTGTTATTGTTTCTGACCCTCCTACTTCTGTTAAATCCATGGATGTTTCATTCATTTAATTAATTATATGGGATAAAATATTGGTGGTGGTAGGGAGATGGGTGGGCTCAATTTATTGAGCAGGCCATTCAGTGTTTGAACCAATATCTATGAATCATACTGTCCATATGGCAAAAGCTCTCTGACACAAAAAAGGGGTGCTATATATTGGAGTAAATTATCCTACACATAAATGATATGAAATCTTGACCGATGGATATGATTATCCATCTCAAAGGTTGTTCTTCTATTAACTATTCCGTATATGTGATTTCTTCATAAATGGTAGCATATATATCTTGCCCCCATGCATACACTGTATATATGTTCCTTCCTATATATTGGAGCACTACGTTGGAGCCAAAGATACAATCAGGTCACCACTTGAATATGGTGCCTGTGAAAGTAGCCCTTCTCCTCGTCCTAGCATTTGCAATCACTTGCCACCACCAATCTGCTGGTGCTGGTGACTGTACCAAGGAGCAGAAGGAGGCCATCATGTATAATTGCGGAATGTACATTTTCGAAGGCTTTACGCCACATCCCAGGTCAGCCTGTTGCGTAAAGGTGAGAAACGTGCCAAATCTGGACATGGAATGCATCGTTCGACTACTTGAAGTTAAGTACCAGCACTTTGCAAAAAGGATCCGAGATCTGGAACACCTTTGTGTACTTCATCCTCCACCTACTATTCATAAGCACCAGGTAACAAGCATCAATCGCTTATCCATTTCATACATCTAATCTGAATTTAATGACGCCAAAGAGCTGATACCCGGTCATTGTGTAGAGGGATGCTGCTATCATTGCTGATGGAGTTTGAAAGGAGATACATCGGCCTTCCTAATAAAATCGTTCTTCAAAGCAAAATCTTTCTGAATGTACCTTTGATTAATGAAATTAAGTAATTAATAAATAATGGTTGTGTGCCCATCCTGGGAGCATGCCGGCCTGTACGCTTCCTTGTGCGAGAATTGAATCAATTGTTCGTAATTCAATTATGTTTGTTTATCGTTTGATTGGAAATCATATTCCATTAACTCATATGTGTTCAGCGGAATCACGTACTGGCTAGCTACCAATAAGGTTCCCGGATAAGCTCGGATGCCACATAACTCGGTAACTCAGCGTGTTACAAGGACACTTGCATCCAATCGCAGTACGCGCATGTGCTACCTTATTACAATTGCTTGCAACACAGTGAACTGAAAAATTGTTGAAGTCAAAACGCAGCAAATTACATGATTCACTTATGACACCACCAGCACGATGGATCATTTACCTAAACTTTGATTGCTTGCTTCACCAGCTGAGGGAAGCATCTGATCCAGGAATGTTGCCATAATGCTATACACTACCACCGCAACATTTAGACTTTTGCCTAGAGTTTAAAACAAAATAGTCGACGACGGGTAACTAGTCATTCTTTTTTATGCGAACTACAGCGGCCAAGTACAACATATGGTTTTCACAACCACATATTACAAATAATAAGGTTACAACCCAACAGTACAACAACAGAACAAGAGAAGACATATTGCGCGTACAACGTAAGAGAACAACCAAAGACACGATTGAATCACAACCACCAATCATCGATTAGCACCGCAGCTGAACAACAAGCTCACCGATTATGCCGTGTCTATTGCACTTCTAGACCACCTCTCGTAGCTACGCTACTCCATTGCGGCCCTCCATTATAGGGACGACCCAATGGAAGGGGACTTATCAATGGAAAGGGACTTAAGATAGAGGAGGCGCACAGGGCAAAACTCATCGAAAACAAATACCTCCCTTGTAGTTGAAGGAAACATCAATTACAGTCCATCCAAGCTCCACGTACTGCCACCCGACGTCATTTAAGGGAAGGAAACCTCTAAGGAGAGTGACAAAAAGAGGTGGGAAAACATTACACACCCAACATTTGATCTCTGATGCACCACCAACAAGAAGACTAGTAGACAAAATGCCATACATCCCCTTCATTTGTCTCAGTAGACAATATCCCAGGTCTAACTTTAATGGTGGTGGGAGGCCTTTTTGTCCCTGTTAGTTTTGCCAGCCAGGACAAAACGGTTGGAGTTATCAATCAGAACGTCCTCCATGAGTTGTTACAAAAGAAAAAATATTCCACGTAGAGCTAGGCGTGTTGTGTACGTGGGGTGATAACGGCGCTACACACGAGGCAAGAATCCCTAAGTTCCAATCCCACAAACCACAACAATTTTTTGCATGCAGTACGAACTCAGATTCGGTGCACCCACTGCAACTTAAGCATTGCACCTAATTTCAGCCATCAAATTCCCAGATAAACGACTTAGATTTACAGAATGTTATTACCAGACGAGGTCCTGCAGCAGGTGGTTGGCTTCCTGCCGACTCAAGAGGCCGTCCGGACTTTGCGTGCTCGCCCGGCGCTGGCACCACCTCTGGAGGTCCGTACCTGCCCTCCGCGTCGCATCTAGACATTTTCGTCGGCAGCAGGCCGAGGAGACGGAGTTTAGTACTATGAGAAGATTCGTTGATAATCTGCTCAGCCTCCGCGACTGCGACTCACCACTGGAAATCTGTGAGTTGTTTTTCTCTATCAATTCGTGGCCGTGGGGCTTGTTCTTTGATACATCACAGTCATCACGCATGAGCTCATGGATCCAACGAGCACTGGACTGTAAAGCTAAGATCCTCAGGGTAGACTACGAAGATACTATTTTTGGCGGTTTTGTAATGCTGCCCAATCTGCATCTCATCTCCCAGCACCTGACAACGCTAGACCTTAACTGTGTTTTTTTTTTTGATAATGGATAAATGAATTACCCGGCCTTGGCCAAAGTGGCTACAGCCAATGTTCACAAGAAAGCAGCACTTCCGTCCGCAACGTTCATAACAAACTCGAAACCTCACCAAAAAGTTTGACAGGAGAACTAATACATAATCCTATTACTAATCCTCCATCCATGGTGGGCGAAAATGCTCATGGCCAGGACCTCTAACGCCTGGGCAGCTCCCTTTATTGTCTCCCTATCTTGCTCAGGTCGATGTAGTTGTGCCCAAAATCGAAGCCAGTAAGTTCCTCTGAACAGTACCTGTAAATAAGATTTTTGTGGTGACTTGTCAAAAACAATATCGTTCCTGCTCAACCATATGGACCAACAAAGAGCTGCAGCCCCACATAGCATTTGTCGCTTAACCTTTTTATTCAAACCAAATAGCCAATCAGAGAATAAATGATTAATACTAAGTGGTAATGGAAAATTAAAAGCGATCTGCACAGCCCTCCATAGAAATTTGGCCATATGACAATCAAAAAATAGATGTTGAATTGTTTCCTCTCTAGAACAGAAAGCACACATCTTACTACCGTTCCAATTCCTCCTGGCTAAATTATCCTTTGTTAAAATCACGCCTTTTCTTAGATACCACATGAAAATCTTAATTTTTAGCGGTACCTTCAGCTTCCAAGTTTGCATATTGTGTTGCACATTACCCGGAGTGATAAGAGCCATGTACATAGACTTAACAGTAAAAAGACCTGTAGGATGGAGGTTCCACCTAAAGGTGTCACTGCTGTCATTTAGTTGCACATGACTAATTCGCCCAACTAACTCATGCCAAAGGATTAAATTCTGCCCAACTAATGCTCGTCTAAACGACACGTTTAATGGGACTCTAGAAAAAACCGAGGCTAATGTGTCATTTTTCCTTCTAGCGATATGATATAAGGATGGATATTGTTGCTTCAGGGAAATATTACCTAACCACCTATCCTCCCAGAACCGAATTTGTTTACCATCATTAACTTGGAAGGAGCCCAGGTCAGTAAAGGAGTTTTTTACTTTCATCAGACCAGACCAGAAGTGTGAATCACCTGGCTTTTTAACCACTTGAGTAATGGTCTGAGAACGTAAATATTTATTCCTTAATAATTGCTGCCATATACCATCCCCATTAATCAAATTAAACAACCACTTACTCAACAAGCATTCATTCTGAATTTCCAAATTCTTAATTCCAAACCCACCCAATTCCTTTGGTAGACATAATACCGACCATCTAGCTAATCTATACTTTTTCTTATGATTGTCAGATTGCCAAAAGAATCTTGATCTATAATAATCTAATCTCTTCAACACCCCTTTTGGTACCTCAAAAAAAGACAACATAAAAACTGCAAGACTTGAAAGAACAGAATTGATTAAAACTAGTCTTCCTCCTACAGACATATGTTTTCCTTTCCAACTTGACAACTTCCGCTCAAACTTTTCCTCAATTATCTTCCAATCCGAATTACTCAGCTTCCTATAGTGCATTGGAATACCCAGGTACCTAAACGGGTAAGAACCGCAACGGCACCCAAATAATTCTGCATACTGCTGCTCGGATTCCTTAGCTTGGCCAAAGCAAAATACCTCACTTTTGTGAAAGTTAATTTTAAGACCCGACAACTGCTCAAAAGCACACAATAACAGCTTCATGTTAGTGGCTTTAGCAAAGTCATGATCCATAAATAGAATAGTGTCATCCGCATATTGTAAGATAGATAACCCTCCATCTACTAGGTGTGGTACGACTCCTGATATTTGGCCTTCTGCTTTGGCCCTGTTAATGATGATTGCCAGCATATCGACAACAACATTAAATAAAATTGGTGATAGCGGATCCCCTTGTCTAAGACCTTTCCACGTTTGGAAATTTTGTCCTACCGTATCATTCAATTTAATACCGACATGACCCCTTTGTGTGACATTCTCAATCCATTGTCTCCACTGCTGTGCAAAACCCTTCATCCTCAAAGTCTGTTGGACAAAGGACCACTTGACCTTATCATATGCCTTTTCAAAGTCAATTTTAAATATTACCCCACTTTGATGTTTCCTATGCATTTCATGAATCGTTTCATGAAGGACCACCACGCCTTCCATGATATTCCGACCAGGTAAAAAGGCAGTTTGTGTAGGACTTATTACTTTCTGTGCTACGACGGATATTCTATTCGTTGCCACTTTTGTGAATATTTTAAAACTCACATTAAGCAAACAAATGGGTCTGTATTGTTGTATTTTAATAGCTTCCTTGCATTTAGGTAACAGGATTATTGTACCAAAATTTAAGCTATACAGTGGCAAATCCCCTTTATGGAACTCATGAAACAGGCTCATCAAGTCATTCTTAATGAAATCCCACGATGCCTGATAGAATTCAATTGGGAAACCATCAGGCCCAGGGGCTTTGTTGTGTTCCATTTGAAAAACTGCCTTTCTCACTTCCTGTTCCGAGAACTCTGCCACAAGAATCTCATTTTCAACTGACGAAACCTGCGGAATATCCTCTGCCCGAGACTCCTCAAGCTGAAAATTATTACTAGCAGGGGGGCCAAATAAATCTCTATAATAAGTGGTAATGTACTCCTTGAGTTCATCGTCCCCACTTATCATTCTTTCCCCATCCTGAAGCTGGTATATTCTTGTTTTACGGTGTTTTCCGTTTGCAATCAACTGGAAATACTTAGTGTTAGAGTCACCTTCCAACAACTCTTTCACCTTCGCCCTTTGATACCATTTAATTTCTTCCTCGCGAAGCAACTCAGCTAGCCGATTTTGAAGGCATTGTTTCAAATCAATCTCCTGAGCAGACAGGAGACAAGATTCGGCCTTCTTATCTAGGCTATCCAGTTTATCTAGGATCCGTTTTTTCTCTTTCTTGTACATTCCACTCGTATTTTTCGCCCATCCTCTTAAATGTTGACGCACTCTCCGGATTTTCGATTGCCATCGTTCCATTGGTGTATCACCATTTGTTTCATTAGTCCATACCTCTCGTACCATGTCAAGGAAGCCATCCCGGAGCAGCCAACCTAGCTCAAACTTGAAAGCCGGTTGATTGCTTACCGATGTGGATTCCCCCGTATTAACAAGTAGAGGTGTATGATCCGATATATCACGATTAAGGGCAATAACTGTGGACAACGGATACTTTTGTTCCCACTCCGTAGTCACTAAGACACGGTCGAGTTTTTCATAAGTCGGGTTTTGTAATGAATTAGCCCACGTATACCGACGGCCAGACATTTCCAATTCTCTCAGATCTAGACCATCAATTACGGCATTAAAAAGAAATGGCCAACGATGGTCAAAATTCTCCTTATTTTTTTCATTCGGCCTTCGTAAAATATTAAAATCCCCACCTACCAACATTGGCAGAGGTTCATGACTACACATATGCGCTAATTCTGTTAAAAAACCTTCTTTATGTTCGGGTTGTGCTGGCCCATAAACTACAACTAATGCCCACTTGTAGTTATCATACTTATTACACAAGTGGAACTTCACATAAAAATCACCTTCATCAATTGCTCCGATGTGGAAAACATCCAAGTCAATACCTAACAAGATGCCCCCGGAGCGTCCCTGTGGTTCTTTACAATGCCAAATAAAATTTTTACCACCACACAGATTTCTCAGGAAAGGATCAGAAAAAGTCCTCCTCCCTGTTTCTGATACAGCGATGAAACTAAGACCTTGCTCTTTAGACAACTCAGCTAAAAACCTATGCTTCTTCGTGTCCCCGAACCCATTGCTATTCCAAAAAACTCCTTTCATTTTGATTTCTTCTTTGTTTTTTTATTTTTATTGGGGGATTTCTTCTTAGTGCTAGAAGATGGTGATTTTTTGTGAGATAACACCGTGGTATGATCCAATAGATCACCACTAGCATCCATCACCTCATCCATAATCTCCCCACATAAATGGCCCAAAATAAACGAATCAATCTCTTGTTCCTCTACCAAATCTTTTTCCTCCTTATCAAAAATTTCTGTCACCCTATCAGTGCAAGACCTATCCTCTACCCTTTTCTCCTCAACCGCTTTTAAAAAAGAAACTGATGTACTAACACTAGCAACATCAGAACCTAGAGAAATACCAATATCGCTAAAATTACCAACTATCAAATCATCAGAGAACTGTAAGAATGACTGATTGTTAAGATTACCTTTAGTTGGCATCTCCGTACTGGCCTTTCTCTTCATAGCCATCAACATGGAGTCCTCTTCGCAAGACTCCGCCCGGCGTTTACTACGCCGAAGGCTAAGGTCCTGAGCCTCATGTATGGCCGCTAGCTCCTTCCGCTTCTCCCCCTGGTCATCCACCCCATCCTCCACCAGAACATCTCGCTGCTGTATCACATGCTGATCGGCCACCAGGGCGTCAACGAGAGGTGTGTCACCACCCTAAACAGCACCATCTACCGCCACCACATCACCCAAAACAGCACCACCACGTTTCTGCCCACTATGGCTCGATCCAGCCCCTGGAGCGTCCCCAGGATGTGCAGCCTGCTTTCTTTTTCCCAAGTGATCCACATTTCCATCAAGTTTATTATTTGCCTGCCTCTTTTCATCTTGATCAGCAGCACCATTGTCCTCTCTATCATCCTCTGGACCATGGCTGTTATCCATATCCATGGGCACAGGGTTGCTCCCATCCACACTAGCCTCCACCATGAACTGCATCGTGTACAAGCCATTGCCAATAACCACATCCGCACTTTGAGGTATCAGGTTGGGGTCTAGCACTGACAATTGGACACGACTAATGCCATGTTTCCTTGTGAAGCTCATATCCACCTCTCTAGGTACTCCCAAAATCGATCCCACTGCCCAAATTATTTCATACTCCCGGAGATCATCCGGAAGACCAGTAAACTGCACCCAAATCATTGGCAGAACATTCTTCATACCTCCACCACCATGCTCCTCAACTGCTAATGTCGTGTTGGGGAATTTGGTATGCAAAACACCCCATTCCACCACCCTCAGCAACTCAGCCCTAGTGGGAAAAACAGCCCGGAAAGTGTTGGCGGTAATCTCCTGCACCACCCAATTCCACTGTCCCGGAAATAACCGTGTAAGCTCTGAAGTCACATTGGCAGCTGTAAGAGAACCCCCTTGAACCCGGATCAACCCTGTCCTTGTCACAGTCCTCTGTTTGTGGTTATTTGGTGTCGGGACGTAGTAGAAACCAAGCCCGTCCACCGCATAACCACAAGACAATGCCAACTCTTTCTCTGCCCGGAAACGAGGACAGCGATTCTTAGAGTGGTCTTGTTTATCACAGATTTCGCAATATAGTATCGCCGTACAATCAGACAAAGCATGACCTTTTGTATAGCACCGGAAACAGTAAGGCTGCTTACCAACTCCTTTATTCGCCCCCGAACTCGACGATTCAGGTGCCACTGTCCGGTTTACCTCTGAGGGTGCTTTCTCCACCACCGTGCCCTGCCCATTGCCGCCCTCTACTGCTGCTGCCTTTCCTTTGACATCCCCTGTCCCAGCCCCTTGCATGAGAGCAAAAGCCTGTTGGAGCAAGGCAGCTGCTTGCGTTGCTTGTGCCGAGGCCGGTCCCGTGCTTGCGCCCTGTAACAGAGATGCCACCGCCGCTGCCTGAGACGTCGCCGGTAGCCCAGCTTGCGTTAGGGTTCCGGCAGACGCATGCTGTGCATTGGCCTGAGCCCCAGCCTGCAGTGGAGCCGTGGGATGATGACCCCATCCACCGTTTCTACCACCAAAACCCCGGCCGCGCTCAGCTTCCCTTCCACCATACCGTCCGCCATAGCCGCGACCACCAGGAAAGCGGCCGCCACCACGGTTGTTGTATCCACCATAGCCATGATGGAAGCCTTGGAAGTCCCCGCGACCGAACAAGGCGCCCTGGCCATTCGATCGCCCTGCATCGCGGTTGCCTCGACCTCCACGGCCGCCATTCTCCATCGCGATCCGCACGACGTCCGCGTACGAGCACCCCGGCGACGCTGCTACGGTTGTAGAATGCGGTGCCCTAGGGTTCGAGACTCGCGTCCCGGTTCGTGCGTAGCGAGCCACGAGTCCAGGGGTAGGTCGATACGACACCCCTGGGCCGAGCCTCAGCTGTGATGGCCGCGATCCGATTGATGGGCCTTTGGTGTCCTCCGGCCCACTCCCAGACTCCCATGATTCACTTACTTCGAAATTCAAATGAGATGGCGTCCCTAAACTCCGCCCTCGCTGATCGGATCCCCGTGAATTGATCACCATCGCCGACGACGGCGAGCCGCACGCCGGTGAGGAAGAACGGGCCGATTGGTATTTGGAATTTGATGAAACCTTCCTCGTACATACCTTTGCTTTGCCAATTGCATCACCGATGGTGATCGGCGGCGAGACGCGCGGCGCCGGTAATGGACCTCGCCATGGCTTGCTTGAACCCCGGTATTGACGTAGGACGACCGCATCCACGATCTTCCGAGCTAGTCCGCCGGTCTTCTTGCTGCTCGACCCATCCCCAAGCTCTTCCTCCGCTCTCTGCATCTCTGCTAACGAAAATCCGGCATCCTTCGCCAGCCTCACAAATTCCGGTGTGTCAATGGTTGAGGTTGACGCCGGTGACCCACACTGCACCTCTTCCTCCTCATCGGACGTCTCATCCCCCAGTGCCCAGAAACGGGAGCCCCTGGGTTCCTCGACGCCGTGCTTCTTCTTCACCGGCATGGACGCCGCCACGATCACTTCAGTCCCACGATGGATACGCTCCCGCGCCAGGACACCATCCTCCTCCGCTGACGAAAGCCTTTCCGAAGGAGAAGCCTCCCCGGGAAAGTCCGGCACAGGTCCAGGCGCCGGCGCCGGCGTGAGCCGGCGGACACGGAGCCGCCTCATCTCTTCCCTTCTCCTCTGCTTCTGTGTTTTCTTCGTCAGCACCTTAACTGTGTTAGGGGGGTAACAAGCGATTTCTCGAGCTGACTGGCATTGAAGAACCTGAGGATGACGCATTGTGATATTTTATCAGGAAAGGTTTTGTCCTGGTCCCTTAAACAACTGGCCATTATTAAATGTGATTTTCGGTCCAACATCAGGGTTCAGATATCTGCTCTAAGTGTTGATTGGCCGGAACTATCTCACAATTATGGTAGGACCCATCACCCAAGCATGCCGTCAGTAAAGGCATTTGTCAGAGTCCATGGCTACGACAATTATTGTGGCAAAGAAGAATTTGGGGATTATTGTTCTGATAATACATGTCAGAATTGTGCTGATAATAGTGATGCAATCGTAGATTGTGTGATTCTCAAGGGTTCACTACGGGAAACCCGGCATACGCCGAGTGTCCGGAACTTTGCCGAGTGCATTCTGTCGGGCACTCGGCAAAGAAAGACTTTGCCGAGTGTCCGTAGCAAGGCACTCGGCATAGAGTCGACACTCGGCAAAGAGGTGCTTTGCCGAGTGTCAGGCCAGCGACACTCGGTAAATTAGAGCTTTGCCGAGTGTCGTGCCAGAGGCACTCGGCAAAGAAGGCGCACGTGCTCATCACGCGACACGCCCGCCAACGGCCGCCCGCGGCCATCCGCAGCCGTTTGGGAGGCCCCTGGTTTGCCGAGTGCCTCTGGACTGACACTCGGCAAAGCTGCGGCACGTGTCCAGCACGTGCCGCGCGCGCCCACGACCGTTGGCGGCCGTTTGAATTGTTACAGATTTGCCGAGTGTCCTCCAGCCGACACTCGGCAAAAAATTTGAAAATTTGAAAATATTCTTAAAAAACTTGGAATTCAAAAATAAAAGTTTGAAAATTTGAAAATATTTTTTAAAAACTTGGTGGGTTTGCCGAGAGATGCAGGCCGGCACTCGGCAAACCTCCTGTTTGCCGAGTGTTCACCAGGCAACACTAGGCGAAGCTAGCCTTTGCCGAGTGTTTCTTTGTAAACATTCGGCAAAGTCAGGACCTTAGTTTTTAAACTTATGTTTTTGGGCTCCAAACTTTATTTTTTTCCAG
Organism: Echinochloa phyllopogon; assembly: GCA_033239725.1. Lineage (NCBI taxonomy): Eukaryota > Viridiplantae > Streptophyta > Magnoliopsida > Poales > Poaceae > Echinochloa > Echinochloa phyllopogon. Next base: position 8,978,155 of record BTCW01000008.1, on the reverse strand, counting down.
TGATATTTGTCAAAGGCTCTGTATATCTTATGCGGAGCCTGTGGGAAAAAGTTGAGATGATTTCGAAAAGTTTATATATACGGCCCTTTCAAATCAGAGCATATCCCCGTAGAAGTTTCGGAGAGTTGAGAAGGAGACAGCTGAATTTCGAAACGAAGTGAAGTGGAATTAGAGTTTGAGTTCATAACTTTTTCTATAGGCAATAGACGACATAGATTACTTCATTTGAAGTTATCATATTTCTACGCGCATACGATATCTTGCTGTTCATGAAAACAAAATGAAGAACACATATTTGCGGGACACATATTATATTAATCTTGATCTTTTACAAAATTATAAAATATATGCTTGTGATAACTTGTCTTTATCTATCTTCTACGTCGATGCTTACAGAGACATCTGAGTTACAGATTACATAGTATTTGCCTTTGGTTCCCTGGTTTGGGGCAAGGAACATAGTTGTCGGCCTTTCGACGTCACTCGTCGTTTGACGATGAAAGTACTATGAACACCGCAGCTCGCGGTATTGGTAGATTGGTGGAATTCACCTCTAGCTCCCTGGTTCGGGGCTAGGAATGCGGTTATCGGCCTTTCGGCATCACTCGTCGTTGCTGACACCGCGGCTCACGGTGTTGACGGTTGACGTCGATGATGTTTGATAGGTCGTCGAGGTTGAATTGTTGGTGTAGACACGATCACAAGCTTGAAGATGGTTTAGCCCTCACACGCGTAGCAATCAGGGCGTGAGCTTGGATTGTACGGCGTTGCTTGGCAGCTTTGGCTGCGTTTATATGGACGTGCGATAGCTTGCAGCGTGGGAGAGCTTGGGAGCCTGCAGGATTTTTATTTGCTCTCCAACAACCGAGACATAAACCAGCTGCCCATTCCAAGGTTTGGATCACATTCAGTAAAAAAGGTGGCTACCTAAATATCTCCTTCTCCAACAACCGACGCAAAAACAGAGGACCTATTCTCTCCTCTCCTTTCTCCCGGTCGCAGCTGGAGCGCGGCGGGGCGGAGGCGCTCGAGGCGGTCGGCGGCGGCGTGGAACTTGAAGGGCACGCGGAGCGACGCGGTGAGGGAGGCGAGGTGGCGCTCGGTCTCCCTGACGGCGGCGGTGGGGTGGCCGACCCCTGTTAGCCGCAGCAGCGCCGATGGGTCGCGCCGCGAGCGCCTGCAGGAACGCCGGCCACTGGTAGCCCTGGAGGATGTCGAGGTCCACGACGTGGACACGGTCCTCGCCGTGCAAGTCCTCGAAGATGGCCTGGATTGGGAAACCGGTCTGACCGGTTTTCCCAGGTCCAAATTAGGCGTTCACACATGCATCTTGATCTTCTTGACGAGAGCTACACAATGGTGAAGTCCAATTTATATTTTGACAATGTTACCTAAACCGGTCTGACCGGTTTATGCATACCGGTTAGACCGGTTTGCACAGCCGTGCCAATTTTGGTTGTCAACACCGAGCCACCGAGCACCGCCAAGCTCCGATCGCCGAACGCCACCGCCGCGATCCGACCGCCGAGCGCCGCCGCCGAGCTCCGCCGAGCGCCGTCGTCGAGCTCCGACCACCAAGCGCCGCCGCCGAGCTCCACCGAGCGCCGCCGCCGAGCTCTGACCGCCGAGCGCCGCCGCCGAGATCCGACCGTCAAGCGCCGCCGAGCTCCACCGAGCGCCGTCGTCGAGCTCCGACCGCCGAGCGTCGTCGTCGAGCTCCGAGCGCCGCCGAGCTCCGACCGTCAAGCGCCGCCGCGGAGCCTGGAAGCGCTGGACGCGCCCTGTCACGGGCCCACCACTCAACGAATGCGTCGCGGTGGAGAGGGACGCATCTTTGCGTCGCCCGTCGACTGCGATGCAAAATGCATCCGCTGGTTGCGTCTGCCGTTGGAGAGGGGTTTTGATACCCAAATGCACTGTGAGGAACCTATTTTGGGTTTGGGTTCCCATTTAGATATGCTGTTGGAGACAGCCTTATAGAAGTTCATGTATGATCCCCTGTATGTTACTCGGCATGCATCTTTTTAGGATTTCACGTAACCAATGACACGTGGGCCAGCTTAATTAAGGAGCAGCCGGACTCTCCATATCTGTTTGTTTGAAAGACAAGCAAGAACACACGTGCGGCACGCAAGTTTATTGATGACATGTATGTAGTAAAACAATATCACTTCACTTTAGTGCAAAGCGTTTTTAAAAATACTTTATATTCGCTCTCTCATGTATGGAGAGCTTTAGGTATTCTCAAAACTCTTGATAGTTGACATTTATTTATATGGAGAAAACTCTCTAATTTATTGTCTTTTAGCAAGACGGGATAATTGTGTATAGACGTGGGTACAAATGTAGGTATATTTAGGTGGGCCCTTTTTTGGGTGAAAAAAGTTTTGGGTTTAGAGGGAGAAATCAACATAGGAATGTCCCTCCCCCTCTTTTTTTTTTGACCATTCATCATCCAATTTTTTCCGACAGGTGGGTCCTATGTGAGGTGGGTGTGAGTTTTTTTTGTTGGTGAGAAGTGTTATCAAATCTAATTCTATTTATAGTATAGATAAGTACAAGCTTGTTTAAAGCAGTTCAGGTTTATCTTGATCATATCTACCGGCGTACTCAGCTCTATCTCCCAAACTTTGTTTTATCCTGATCCAAATCTTATTCGATGAAATCGGCCGTCGTATATCTCCAGTATCCAATTTACCTTGCCGTTGAAACCAATCACGAGAGTTCATGGATTCATGCTAGCAATGACAAATGGGCCAGCCTTTGGAGCAACTAGTGTGCGAACATGGATGTAAAGGGTATACATGTATGATTTCATAATTACTAGGAAATATGCCCGTGCGTTGCTACTGATAAAAAATATAGTTATATTATTACATCGTGACGTGTTTTGTGCATCTAAACTTGATTTTTACAACATATATATTTTGATGCCATATTTTACAAAATTTAAAGGGCTAGCTATTATTGTTTATTACTCTAACATTTGTCCATTGAAATTCCTAAATCCTTATCTTTTTTCCTCGAATATCCCATAATTATAATCCATGTAAAAATAGTGCGCTATAGCGCCAAAATAGAACCTATGCGAAGCTATTGTGCCTTTTCACGTTATTGGCGTTATCGCCGATATAGCGCGCTAAAGCGCCGCTATAGCTATTTAGCAGCATAACGCGCTAAATCTGACGCTATTTTCACATTTTCTAAATACGGTGAATTCGGCCAGTAAAAAAAAGCCCGGCCCAATTCAGCCTTGGCTTCCCCTGGAACCCTAGTGCTTAGTCTTTTGTTTATGTTGGATTGTTGCCTGTGCAATATTAGATTATAAACACTTGATTATCAGTTATCACTTTATAAGATATTCTTATATTAAATTATGAATTTATGATCATGTTTTTTGGAAACAAATAGCGCGCTATAGCGGTGCTATAGCGTGAGCAGCGATCTGCCGCTATAGCGCGAAGCTGCCGCTATAGCACGGCAATAGCGCCGCTATAGCGGCCGCAATAGCGGCATAGCGTCCAGAAAATGGGAAATGCTAAATTCAATAGCGCGCCATTTAAAACATGGATTATAATAGTTAATTTCTATCTCATTTAATCTCTTAACCTTGCTTGGATACAAATTAAATTAAAAATATCCAATCATTATTTTACTCTCAGTTTCGCAAAAAAATAACCATACATGTTTTAAGACATCTTTTCTGTAAATTAATTATGTCTCCATTTATTTCTAGAAAATAATCTAATCCGTCCACATTGCAGATACTCCAAAAATTCAGAAGTTATATTTGTTTGGCCATACTTAACCCATCTAACATACTCACATATCTCCTATCCTCTCCTCGCGGCCCTCTCTCCTCCGTTACTTCTCTCCAGCGAGCAAACCAGTCCATCTCCTTGGTCCATGATTCCTGTCTCATACTTAGTCCAATCCACGCCACCATAATATCCCTGTTCTTCCATGTGCAACAGCAACCAGCTCCATCTCTGTCCTTCTCCACGAGCAAGCTCTGCAATCCTCCCGGCTCCTGTCCCAAATCCAAGATGCAGAGCAAGCCAAAGCACTCCTTGACGGCTCAAAGCCACAGTGGACCACCAACAACCACGCTAGCTTGCAGCAGCGCTCATCTGGAGCCGCCGCTGCCGAGCAGTAACGCCAAGGACTTCGATTACGGTTCTGATTACCACACGCCATTACGACCGTGCGACGCCGCGGGTGATGCGGACCAAGCTGGGGGAGGGGAAGCTAAAGCGATGTGGGGTAACACCGTGGAGGGAAGGGGGTGGGCGTTGCGACGCCGCGGGGGGATGCGGAGCGACGGGCGGCACCGCCCGCTGTGGAGGAAAGGGGCTGGGCGCTGCGAAGCCGCGGGGAATCGGCGGCGCTCGTTGCATGTTTCTTTTAAAGAGTCCAATATAAAAGGACCATGGGTGTTCGCACCCAAAATTGGCAGTTGCCTATCAGGACGATGGCAACCGGTCAGACCGGTTTCCCTGTAGCTGATCTGGCAACGGCCGAAACCGGTCTTACCGGTTTTCCTATCCGGTCTGACCGGTTTTATTCCGAGTTGGAGTGAAATTAGGAGTCCTAGTCGTTTCCAAATTGTAAAGGATTCCTTGCGGGGCAAGACCTCCCCACCCTATAAATATAAAGGGCCGTGGCCGATTGAGACCTATCATCCAATCGATCAACTATATTTTTCTACTTTTTATCTTCAAACCCTAGCTTTTCCAATCCCTTTGCTTTCCTTGTTTTGTCTCGACGGCGATCAAGGAGGTTCTGAGTGGCCTGACCGATCTCAGAGCAACCCTAGGCGCGCCATCTCCGACGGGGTCCCTCCCGAGGTGGTGATTTTAGGTTTTTCCCGAAGCCCCAGTTAATCCGGTCTGACCGGATCCTCAAACCGGTCTGACCAGTTTGGGCTGAGGCTACGGCGAGTGTAAGTTTTTCTGTGTTGCGCGATCAAGCGCTCGTGTGTGTTGACCAGAAAAGCGTCAACAATGGGTTAATAAATATAAATATCTTCCTTCTTAATGAAATACGTGGTGGCAAGGCACGGTCGCGAAAAAATAAATATAAAATATCAGGGGGGGTTTATGTAAAATTACGACGTACCACGGAATTAATCCTTGTTTTTTTAGGAAAATTAATCCTTGTTTTATAATTAGGTAGAGGTAGAGATAGAGATATAATCTCGAGTTCTCGACTAAAGCTAGCCCAGCCCAATGACGTGAAGCTTTTATCCGTTTATTTATTTTTACCGCGGAAGCAACGTCTTGAATCAATAATCAAAACTAATTAAATCTTGGTTTTCTCCCACGAAAGCTATGCAAGAATTTAGTTTAGACCCACATTGGAAAAGTGGGGCCCATATGTTCATAGGCTCAGGCAGAGAAATATCACTACGGGAAACCCCCGTTTGCCGAGTGACAGGGGCACTCGGCAAAGACAGTTATGCACTCGGCAAAACCTTTGCCGAGTGTAACACTCGGCAAAGGGGTTACGGCATAGCTCGTGTCGGCAAACAGGTTCTTTGCCGAGTGTCTTCTGTCGGGCACTCGGCAATGGCTTTGCTGAGTGCAAAAGCTAGCACTCGGCAAAATAAAGCACTAACAGACGGCCGCGGACGGCGTCGCGCCGTCCGCGGCCATTTGTTAGTGCTAACGGAGACTTTGCCGAGTGTCACACTCGGCAAAGACTCCATCCTTTGCAGAGTGTCGCACTCGGCAAAGGCTGGTTAGGGGCAGGCCCTGGACAACCCTTTGCCGAGTGTAAGGGCTTTAACACTCGGCAAAGGTTGCATCTTTGTCAAATTTTAAGGCCAACACACTCGGCAAAGCTTGAACACTCGGCAAAGGTTGTTCCAGAAATGACAGAAACAACCTCTTTGCCGAGTGTTAAAGCCAATACACTAGGCAAAGCACCTCTTTGCTGAGTGTAACACTCGACGGCGATCCCTTTGCCGAGTGTTCAAACCCTAGCTTTTCCAATCCCTTTGCTTTCCTTGTTTTGTCTCGACGGCGATCAAGGAGGTTCTGAGTGGCCTGACCGATCTCAGAGCAACCCTAGGCGCGCCATCTCCGACGGGGTCCCTCCCGAGGTGATGATTTTAGGTTTTTCCCGAAGCCCTAGCGAATCCGGTCTGATCGGATCCTCAAACCGGTCTGACCGGCTAGGGTTGAGGCTACGGTGAGTGCAAGTTTTTCTGCGTTGCGCGATCTAGCGCTCGTGTGTGTTGACCAGAAAAGCGTCAACATACTTTTGGCGACTCCGCTGGGGAACAAATTAGAAGATCTGGTTTTCAAAACCGTTCGATCTAACCCCGGTCAAGATGAGAGCTCGGTGTGATCTTGATATGGATAACAACATTACGGATTCGTTGGAAGATCTTACTCCGGAGGAGCAGAAGAAGTTCGAGGCGCTGCAAAATTACATGAAGACACAATTTTTGGCTGGCGTCAAGAAGGATCGTCATGGCAAGGTGGCAAGATTGAAAGAATTTGAGCTGCCGGCGATCAAGTTAAACGACAATGAAGTTGAGGTAATACCCAATGTAAGTAAAATCCTAAAAGCTCCTTCTACTACAGTTCCTCAAAATACTGTAGAGGGTGATGAATTGCTTGCCTCATATATTGCTTGTTTAGAAAGATTAGAGGATCTTAAGAAAGATAGGACTGTTGCTTGCTTTAACAATAATGAAACTAGTAGTAGTGTTCCTAAAATTAATGCTAGTGGGGTAGTTTTTCCTAGCTTGTCACCCATGCCTAATGCTAATACTGAAAAATATATGTATGGTATGCCACTTGAGTATGCCAATGTTTAATCCCTGCCATTCCAACTGATCGGGCCAAACATGGCCAAACCGGTCAGACCAGATCAGGGAACCGGTCAGACCGGTTTGACCAGCGCGCTTGAATTAGTGCATGAACAACCTTTTCCACTTTATGTTGTGCCTAATTCGATGACATATGCTCACACTAATACCTTGGGTACTGCTAAGCCTCAATATAGTACAACGGTTAATACATCCGCTCAAAGAAATATTATACCTGATGATGTGTTTGAGAGTTATAGGCTAGCTTAAGCTAAGATTGCTCCCTACCTAAATAAGATGAATTTGGAGAATGTGCAACCACAAAAGCCAAATAATCCTAACTGGGCTGAGTTTAATAAATTTAGAGAAGATTTGGCTAATGTGGTAAAAACTAAACTTGGAGTTGATATTGGTAACACAAATTTGTATCAAAAGCCATATGATGCTGAGTTTGATAATTTTCCTCTTCCACGTGGTTGACGTATGCCTGATTTGATTAAGTTTAGTGGAGATGATGACCGAACCACGTGGGAACATATTGGTCAATACATAGCTCAACTAGGTGAAGCGGATGCTTATAATGTTCTTAAAGTACATTTGTTTTCTTTATCTTTTATTGGCACCGCTTTTGCTTGGTTTTCATCACTTGCTCCTGGTTCTATTATATCTTGGGACATGTTAGAGCGCAAATTTCATGATCACTTTTATAGTGGGAGCTTACAATTGAAATTGACAGATTTGACGTCAGTTAGGCAAAGTAGAGATGAAACTGTTTCTGCTTACATTAAAAGGTTTAAAGAAACTAAGAACCGTTGCTTTAATCTGTCAATCACTGATATGGACCTTGCTGATATTTGCCTGAAAGGGTTAAGGTCATCTATTAGAGATAGAATAGAGGGTTCTGATTTTCTTTCGGTTGCACAAGTTCAAATTAGAGCTTTAGTTGTTGAAAACCGAATGAATAAGGAGAAAGAAAGAGATACTTCTAGATCACGTCGTTCCAATGTTTATATGATTGATTATGGATCTGATAGTTCAAGTGATAGTTATAATGAAGTACTTGCTGCTGAATTTGTATGGCCCTCTAAAGAAAAAACTTACTCTTGTACATCACTTAAGCCGGCTAGCAAAGGTTGGCAAGAAGAAGTTAAGTTTACATTTGATGTTTCCAAGTGCGATCGTATCTTTGATGAATTGCTTAAGTCTGGAAATATTAAATTGTCTCATAAATTGCCTCTATTTGATGAATTGAAAAGGCGTGCATATTGCAAATTTCACAATAATTATTCTCATGCCACTAATGATTGCAATGTGTTTCGTCGACAGGTTCAATCGGCCATAAATGAAGGTCGTTTGACATTTCATGAGATGCAAGTGGACAAAACTCCTTTCCCTGTTCATACCATGGATTTACAGCAGCCCAAGGTCTTGGTTCGGCTGCATCAAGCCGAAGCAACCAAAGGGAAGAATGTTGTGATTGGTGAAGACAAGCCCGATTTGAGGGGAAAAGAGTTGACTCGAGAAGTTGCATGTGAGACAACTCCAGATGGCAGGGAGACATTCAAGGTTACTGTGAGAGCCTCTGGACATGGGGGGCAAGGGTCGTCCGTTACCACCGAGCAGAGACCGTTTGAGCCTGTTCAGGCCAAACCGGTCAGACCGGTTGGGGAAAGCGGTCAGACCGGTTTTCCCAAGGGTCGTCCGAAGATGATTAAACCAAGCCGTCCGGAGATTGGAAACTAGAAACTCAATATTTCAAAAGAATCAGGGGAGTGCTTTTAAGCCAAAGGTCACCTTTGATATGCTGTTTAACAAGTACTCCAAGCAAGAGGCCGTTACAAGCGATCGGCCGGTAAAAAATAGAATGAGATCACCTCCACGCCAAGAGGAACCTTTTCAAACAAAGAAGAACTTTACTCCGCGGTGGGGGCGTCAAGATCATATCCACCTCGTCCAATTTATGATAACAATGGATTGATGTGGGTGCCGTATCAGCAGCCCTTCCAGCCTGGATGGGGAGGACTGCGTAAGCAAGGATTGGACAGAATCTCAAGGCCTGGAAAAGACCGTTTGACACCTCGCCAATCTGGTCAGGGTCGCCAGACCCAACCGGTCAGACCGGTTTTACAAACCGGTAAGACCAGTTTCCCTAGGAAATCGGCAACAACTCCTATGAAGCAAGTGTACAAGCCGAAACAGAGGGAGGAGGTGCATAATATGGATATTGACCCAGAGAGCACTACAAATCAAGATGTTATTCAGATTGGGTTGATGAACGTTCCCCTTGGAGACAGTGGCAAAGGACCGATTGTCATAGAGAATAAGGTTGAGACACCGATTCAGAGGGGATCTGTTTCTGTTAATGATCATGAGGCCAGTGGGAGTGGTTCTAACTCCAAGTGCTTCTTTTCAAGATGGTGTCCTCCCGGTTTATCTCATACTCAAAGGAGGAAGCTTCAACGCTTGAGGTTTCAGGAGATGAAGGAGAAGGAGCTAGAAAAGCAGAGAGACGAAGCATTCAACAAGTACAGGCTCATGATTTCACAAGGGAAAGAATGGAAGGCCAAGACCAACTCCTAGACAGAACCGGTCAGACCGGTTGGGGGGTCGGTCAGACCAGTTGAAACGGTCAGACCGGTTGCTGAAAGTGGTCTGACCGCTTTTCCCGATGCGCCACCCGGTTTTTCTTCTCCCGCTCCTATGGTTTGTGATGACAAGTTATCATCGGTATCCACTCCAGAGGACGATGAAGAGCTTGTTGATTACGGTTCTTCTCCTGAACACATGGATCTTGAACTTAATGTGATTCATATGTCTATGGATGGTTACATGTTATCAGAGGAGGACATTGCTCATCTTGATTTCGGGCCGAAGGAAGCTATTTCCTAGAAGCCTAAAGCTACTGAAAATCATCTGAAGGCTTTGTACATGAAGTGTCATATCAATGGAAAGCCTATCTCTCGCATGTTAGTGGACGGAGGGGCAATAGTCAACTTGATGCCGTATTCTTTGTTCAAGAAGCTGGGGGGTTCAGATGAGGAGCTGATCAAGACCAACATGACTGTCAGCGGTGTTGGAGGAGGTGAACCTATGAGCGCCAAGGGATTTGCTTCTATGGAGCTTACTATTGGAAGCAAGACGTTGGCTACTGCGTTCTTCGTCACTGAGACACAAGGTAACTACAGTTTAATCCTTGGTCGTGATTGGATTCATGCAAACCGAGTGTGGTTTCTACTTTGCATCAGTTTTTAATTCAATGGATAGATGATGAAGTAGAGGTCGTTCATGGAGATACGTCGGCTTGTGTTGCAGTGGCCGATAGTTCTACTATGGATGGTCATGAGAATCTTAAGTGCTTATCTGGTTTAGATTTATCTGATTGTGAGATCATTGGTTGTACAAAAGAGGGCATTGCTACTGTTGTTATGAAGTCGATCGGAGATCTGGCTATACCATCTCTTATGATTTGATGGATCCGAATCTAGAGTGGTTACAGCAGAGGCGTGAGCACTATCGGGCGCATAAGAACGATATGTGCGAGGCTATCGAAGATTTTGATGATTTGAGCAAGTTAGGACAGGGGTTTACGTCGACTGATCCTCTAGAAGAGGTAGATATTGGTGATGACACTGTTCCTAGGCCGACATGCTAATTGGATCTCTAACATTGTGCCTGTTGAGAAAAAAGGAACAAAAAAACTTCGTGTTTGTATTGATTTTGGAGATCTCAATGGAGCTACTCCTAAAGACGAATATCCTATGCCCATAGCTGATTTTCTTGTTAATGCTGCATCTGGACATAGAATTCTTAGTTTTCTTGATGGTAATGCTGGTTATAATCAAATATTTACGGCCGAAGAGGATATAGCCAAAACGGCCTTTCTATGTCCGGGTTTTGTTGGTCTATTTGAGTGGGTAGTAATGTCTTTTGGTTTGAAGAATGGTGGTGCCACATATCAGAGGGCTATGAATTTGATTTTTCATGACTTACTTGGCATTATAGTAGAGGTTTATATTGATGCTCATTTGGCTGATTTAAGACTTGCATTTATAAGAATGCGTCGGTATAAATTGAAGATGAATCCACTCAAATGTGCTTTTGGTGTATCGGCTGGAAAGTTCTTAGGGTTTATTGTGAATGAAAAAGGCATATAGATAGATCCTACAAAGATTGAAGATATTAAGAATGTAGAGGCTCCTACTTGCAAGAAAGATTTGCAAAAGTATTTGGGCAAAGTAAATTACTTGAGGAGATTCATCTGTAATTTGTCCGGGAAGGTGAACGCCTTTACTCCTTTACTTTGGTTGAAGAATGACATTGATTTTACTTGGGGGCAAAACAACAATAGGCCTTTGATGAGATTAAGCAATATTTATCTTCGCTGCCCGTCCTTCAAGCGCCCAAAAGTGGGGTTGCATTCAAGTTGTATGTAGCAGCTGAGAAAGATGTCATTGGAGGTGTTTTGACTCAAGAAACCAAAGGAAAGGAATTTGTTGTTGCATATGAAAGTAGAAGATTATTGGATGCCGAAACGATGTACACTTTTATTGAAAAGTTATGCTTATCATTATATCATACTTGCACCAAGTTAAGGCATTATCTTTTACCTAGTACTTGTGTAGTAGCATGTCAAACCGATATAATTAAAAAATGTTGCATAAACCAATTTTAAGTGGTAGAGTCGACAAGTGGGCTTATGCTTTAGTTGAATATGATTTGCATTGTGAGCCATTAACTTCAATGAAAGGACAAATAGTAGCCGACTCTATTGTTGAACATAGAGTGGATAAGCAACTTGATTTAAATGTCGGTTATGCCACTTTTACTCCATGGAAATTACATTTTGATGGATCGGTTTGCAAAAGTGGTTGTGGTGTTGGAATTGTTATTACTTCTCCACATGGGGCTGTTTTTGAAGCACTTAACCGATTAGATCATGAATGTACTAATAACCAAGTCGAGTATGAGGCTCTTCTATTCGGATTGGGAATTTTGCATGACATGGGAGTAAAGCATGTAGAAGCTTATGGTGATTCTTTACTGGTGGTACAACAAGTTTCTAAGGTATGTCAATGCTTAGATGGATTATTGAATGGTTATCTTGATAAGTGCTTCAATATTATATCTTACTTAGATGAATTTGTAATTCATCATGTACCAGAGGAAGAAATCCAAAGGTGAATGCTATTTTTCAGCAAGCATCTGGTTATAATGTTTAGAAAAGGAATTTTCAAGAACGAAGACCGATGTTTTTAAAAGCCGAGTGTTCTGTTCTGGAGGAACCGGTCGCACCGCTTCCTCAGGCCGGTCTGACCGCTTTAGAAAACCAGTCTGACCGGTTTCCCGAGAACGAGTCTACTTCGGCTATTGTTTCCAATAAAGATGAAGTGGATGATTGGAGAAAGCCTCTGGTGGATTATTTACGAAATCCCAACAGTTCAGTTGACAGAAAATCCGAAGATGGGCTCTTAAATTTATTCTAGATGGTGATGAATTATATCATCGAACCATTGATGATTTGCTTCTAAAATGTTTGGGTCCTGACCAAGCTAGGTTGGCTATGTCAGAGGTTCATGAAGGAATTTGTGGTACTCATCAATCGGCTCCCAAGATGAAGTGGCTCCTTAAGCGATCTTGTTTCTATTGGCCCAATATGATAGACGATTGTTTTAAATATTACAAAGGATGTGAGGAGTGTCAGAAACATGGGGATATTTAGTTGGTACCTGCGGCATTGATGCATCCAATTGTTAAGCCTTGGCCTTTTCGAGGATGGGGTTTAAATTTTGTTGGCAAGATTCATCTTCCTTCGTCGAAGGGTCATTGTTTTGTGATTTTGGCGACTGATTATTTTACAAGGTGGACGGAAGCAATTCCTTTGAAGAATATGACACATAGAGAGGAGATTGTGTTTGTTAGAGAACATATTATACATAGGTTTGGTATTCCACAAACTTTGACTACGGATCAAGGAACTTCGTTCATATCTAAAGAGGTGCGTGAATTTGTCAATTCCTAGGGGATTAAACTTCTCAATTCATCTGCATATTATGCTCAAGCCAATGGTCAAGCTGAGTCTAGCAACAAGACCTTGATAAAGCTCATCAAGAAGAAGGTGGAAGATCATCCTAAAAGATGCCATGAGGTATTATCTAAAGATTTATGGGCTCATCGTATTTCTAGACATGGTGCTACTAAAGTAACTCCGTTTGAGCTTGTGTATGGTCAAGAAACTATTTTGCCTATAGAGGTGAATCTTGGCGCATATTGACTTGCAAAGCAAAATAATCTTGATGTTGATACATATTGTGCTTTGATGATGGATAATATTGACGAAGTGACCGGCAAGCGTTTGGAGGCTTTAGAAGAGATTGAAAAGATAAAACGCGAGTGGCGAGAGCATACAACGAGAAGTGAAATCCAAATCTTTTTAGGTAGGTGATTTGGTTTGGAAAACAATTTTACCTACTGGTTGAAAAGCAACAAGTTTGGCAAATGGTCTCCAAGTTGGGAGGGTCCTTTCAAAGTTGTGAAGGTTTGTTCAGGAAATTCCTATATGGTAGAGACTTTGCAAGGACAACAGCTGCCTAGAGCTCTCAATGGGAGATAACTAAAGAAATTTTATCCGAGTGTTTGGCAAAGTGCTTGATAGGATATGGTCGACTTATGTTTGAAATCGCCCTTAGGACAAAAATGGCCGGTGGATTCTGTAACATCGACCTTAGCATATTTTCTAGTGCATAAAATTTACTAGAAAACAGGGGGGCATATGTTCGCACCCAAAATTGGCAGTTGCCTATCAGGACGAGGGCAACCGGTCAGACCGATTCTAGAAAGCGGTCAGACCGGTTTCCCAGTAGCCGATCTGGCAACGGCCGAAACCGGTCTGACAGGTTTCCCTATCCGGTCTGATCGGTTTTATTCCGAGTTGGAATAGAATTAGGAGTCCTAGTCGTTTCCAAATGGTAAAGGATTCCTTGCGGGGCAAGACCTCCCCACCCTATAAATATAAAGGGCCGTGGCCGATTGAGACCTATCATCCAATCGATCAACTATATTTTTCTACTTTTTATCTTCAAACCCTAGCTTTTCCAATCCCTTTGCTTTCCTTGTTTTGTCTCGATGGCGATCAAGGAGGTTCTGAGTGGCCTGACCGATCTCAGAGCAACCCTAGGCGCGCCATTTCCGACGGGGTCCCTCCCGAGGTGGTGATTTTAGGTTTTTCCCGAAGCCCCAGTTAATCCGGTCTGACCGGATCCTCAAACCGGTCTGACCAGTTTGGGCTGAGGCTACGGCGAGTGCAAGTTTTTCTACGTTGCGCGATCTAGCGCTCGTGTGTGTTGACCAGAAAAGCGTCAACAATGGGTTAATAAATATAAAATATCTTCCTTCTTAATGAAATACGTGGCAAGGCATGGTCGCGAAAAATAAATATAAAATATCAGGGGGGGTTTATGTAAAATTACGACGTACCACGGAATTAATCCTTGTTTTTTTAGGAAAATTAATCCTTGTTTTATAATTAGGTAGAGGTAGAGATAGAGATATAATCTCGAGTTCTGGACTAAAGCTAGCCCAGCCCAATGACGTGAAGCTTTTATCCGTTTGTTTATTTTTATCGCGAAGCCACGTCTTGAATCAATAAACAAACTAATTAAATCTTTGTTTTCTCCCACGGAAGCTATGCAAGAATTTAGTTTAGATCCACATTGGAAAAGTGGGGCCCATATGTTCATAGTCTCAGGCAGAGAAATATATATTCACCCATGCATCGCATCAAAATAATATGCCCAAACTTCAATGATTTTGAGGCATTGGTATTGCCATATATCAATATTTTTGCGTTAAATTTATCATCAAACACTTGCCATCGAAATCACAACCTCTCGGCCACATGCCGATGCTTCAATGATTGGTAAAATTTCTCACTATTTTGTCTTTAAAGTTCCTCTCCATCGGCATTGATTCCTTTTCAGTTTCAGAGCAAATCTCAATAGACCCAATCTTGGAGAGTCCTCCTTCTCATCAAGAACTAGCTTCAGCTTCACCTGATGTTCCTCAACCAGAAGCCTCTTCTCCACCAAAAGATCTTCCAAGCTCTCCTCAGCATGACATACAAGAATCTTTGCCTGAGCTCGAGCTGCCCTCTCTTTCTATCCAAGAGATCAGGAATGAGGTAGAGATAATTACCCAGTCTTCCAGTTCTTTATTCAATGGATCATCAATAATTCGGCAGAATCTTCTTTCAGGAGAAAACCACTTCTTCACCCAGCTATTCATTTGCTGTGGATGATCTAGTTGCCGAACAAGGAGAAGAAACCTCTTCTGGTCAAACTTTATCAGAGGAGAACCAAGCAAAACTGAAGGAAATCCTCTCTTTTCTGCATAAGGACACTCGGGAACAAGTTACCAATGCTGATCTTTTAAGAGACTTGCTTGAATCATTTGACCAAGATCTTCCTGCCGATATCAAGACTTCTTTAGATCCAATTTCCAGATTGGATGATCATTTTATCGCAGTGAAGCAAGCTCTGAAGAATCAATCTGCTCAACCAGCCTTGGAGCAAAGGAGAACTTTGGTTAAGCAATCTGTAAAAGACCTGCATACTCAAGTCCAGAATGACAAGGAATTATTGACCAAACTGGAATCTGAACTTGAAATGAAGGAGATCAGAAAAGCTGCACTTGAAGCCGAATTGAGAGATCTATCGGCCGAAATTGAAGCTGACAAGAAGAAAATAGTCGAGCTTCCCAAGCTAACAGAGAGGAGGCGAAAGGAAGCCTTAGCAGCTCTAAACGAAGACAAACAACTCAAGGCGAAGCTTGCTGCCCTGACCAGAACCCAAGAAGCTGATAAAAACTTATTAGAGAACATTAGCAACATGATATCAAATGCCAAAAATGTAATCTCAAAGTTCTTGGGTGTGTGAATTGTGTCAAATAGTTTGATAGCCGAATGTTTTATCAACCCTGTAATCTTGTCATCTCTTAACTCTGCTTTTCTCCATTGTGGATGACTCATTCGGCAAAGTTGGCCATAATAGCACTTAGACCCGAAAACACTTCAACCACGACATAGCCGAATCTCATCCAGTCAAAGCCGAATACGACTCGATAAGAATCTCAAACGACATGGGAACTGATCGGCTGGAAAATCCTTTCCACCTTCCGAACTCTTCGGAATACGCGCCACGATCTTTGGCCACGATTTTCTCTGCGGGTTCTATAAATAAACATACCGAGTATCCCACGGTTTTTCACCAAGTTCTTCGTCTTCCAAGTTCTTGCCGGCCCAGATCATTCTTTTCCCCATCCACAGTAACTCCGAGGAACTTCCAATGGCCGACAACAACAGGAGGCGCCCGGCCGTCGATGAGGCCGAAGGAAGTCGTGCCGGCGCTCGCCGCAGGTGATTGGCTGCTTGCTTCTCTCTGTTCTTCTCGAGATTTCCTTTCTCTTTCTTGACGAATCTTCTTTGTTCTTTCAGGGTAATCCAATGGATTGCCGGCGCTGGTGCGCCAGTTGCGGCTCCAGCCGCTGCTCCTGCGGCGCCCAACTCCTCAAGTTCGTCCAATCGAACTCGTTCATCGGACGACCCCCGCTACTCAGATGGCGATGCTCGCCGATTCAAGGCGGAGCGCGACGACTCTCGTCACGAACTGGAGATCATCTCCAAGCAAGCTGGGATTGCGGACCTCGAATGGCAGGCCGAGCGCAAGCAGCTGCTTGAAGTCATTGATGGTGAGTCCTGCAATCTGCTCAATCTCAATTCTCGTCCTCCAAATGATATTAATCTGTTATCCCCTTGTGACTTTGCAGCGCGTGATGCTGAACTTGATCGACTGAAGGCGCTGGTGGAGGAGCTGGCGGACAAGGTGAACGCCCAAGGGGACACACCCGAGGCACGCCTTGGTGCGGTGGCAGGTCGTGTCGACGAAGTGGCTTCCCATGGCGTTCGCCTGGGCGTCGCTGCGGGTCTCGTCGCTATGTCGACGCACACCGGCACCGACTATTCCAGAATGCCGGTTGGTTTTGCCAACAACAACCCAGAAGACATCGACGACATTGACACTTCCATTGATCGTCTTGATGGCCATGGCACTGCCATTGCCGATTCCATTCATCCCCAGTCTGTTTTGAACAGGCTCTTTCAGTAGTTTGTACTAGGGATTTATGGAATTTCGGCAATAAAACTTATCCTTTGCATGAACTCTTGATGTAACATATTTTGTGCTAAGGGCAATACATTCAGTATTGGCCATTTTTCTTTTTCTCCAATGTCTCTGTCAATTTCTTCTAAAGACGATTTCTTCCCAAATATCGGCTGTTCGGCAATTTAATATATCAATCACCGATCGATTTCAACACTGGGATAATACCTCTTCAAATATCTTCCATTTATAGCATAAGCAAATTCCTCTCCCAATAATGTCTTCAAAATATATGCATTTCCAGGCACGCATCTAACTACTCTGAAAGGCCCTTCCCAATTTGGAGACCATTTGCCGAATGCTGCATATTTGGTTCCAATCGGCAATATCGCTTTCCAAACTAGATCACCTTCTGTAAATTGCTTAACTTGCACCTTCTTGTTGTAATATTTAGCAACTCGCATTTTATTTTTCTCGATATTTTCCAAGGCCCTGAGACGAATCATATGCAAATCTTCTAATTCGTCCATCATTAAATCATTATAATCTTTAGAACTTAAATCCTTTTGCAACTTTATTCTCCTTGAGTCTAACTGTATTTCCCATGGCAAGATAGCATGATGCCCATACACCAACTCATAAGGAGACGTCTGTGTAGCCCCATGTGGAGCCATTCGGTAAGCCCATAAAGCCTCATTGAGTACCGAATGCCACTTTCTCGGCTTCTGATCAATCTTTTTCTGTATAATTTTGATCATAATTTTGTTAGAAGCCTCTGCTTGACCATTAGCTTGAGCATAATAAGGAGAAGAATTCAGTAATTTTATCCCCATACTTTCAGCAAAATCTTTGAACTCTGAAGATGTAAATTGAGCCCCTTGATCTGTGGTGATTGTTTGAGGAATCCCAAATCTGTAAATGATATGTTCTTTAACAAATTCAACCATATTTTCCGATGTCACCTTCTTTAATGGAATTGCCTCAACCCACTTGGTAAAATAATCGGTTGCCAAAAGTACAAACTTATGCCCCTTGCTAGATGGAGGATTTATTTGGCCAATCAAATCTATTCCCCATCCTCTGAATGGCCATGGCTTGATAATGGGATTCAAAGCCGATGCCGGAACTCTCTGAATGTTTCCAAATCTCTGACAGTCTTGACATCCCTTATAATATTCAAAACAATCTTCCAACATTGTCGGCCAGTAATATCCAGTTCTTCTAATAATCCACTTCATTCGATAGGCCGATTGATGTGCTCCACACAATCCATCATGTACTTCACTCATCAGCCTTTTTGCTTCTTCATGATTTAAGCAATGTAACAGCACCCCATCCAAGGATTTATAATACAAATTATCATCAAGAAGAACAAACTTTAAAGCTTTATACCTGAGCTTTCTAGAAACCTTTCGGGATGGATTCTCCAGATAATCGGCAATCTCTTTTCTCCAATCATCCTCTGCCAGATTATTCCCGAATGCATATTCATCATTAGCAAAAACTTCTCGAAGCTCTTTATAACCTGATGCACTTTGGGCCAATCTATTTGCCTCTCCATTATCCCCCCTAGGAATGTGTTGTAGAATTACTGACCGAAAGCTCTTCAATATTTCTTTGCATTCTTCGTAGTAATTCCTCAAGGTATCACTTTTGCACTCATATTCACCATTCAATTGTTTTATGACCAATTCTGAATCTCCAAAAATTTCAACCGCAATGGCCTCTGCTTCTTTCAAATATTGGAGCCCTTTGAGCAATGCCTCATACTCAGCTTGATTGTTAGTAACAGCAGATTGAATGGGAACAGCAAACTCAAATGTTTCCCCTTTGGGTGAAATTAATAAGATACCTGCTCCACCACCTTTGTTGCATGAAGATCCATCGAAGAATAACACCCAAGGAACAATGTTAAGCAAAGTTATCGATGTATCATGATGTTCAGTAATGAAGTCGGCAATAATCTGTCCCTTAACAGCCTTTGCCGATTCAAACCTTAACTCAAATTCAGACAAAGCTAAAATCCATTTGCCAATCCTTCCGTTCAAAATTGGCATAGACAACATGTGTTTTATCACATCAAACTTTGAATACACAATGCATTCGGCATGTAGTAAGTAGTGCCGAAATTTTGTACAGGAGTAGTAAACACATAAGCAAAGCTTCTCTATAGCCGAATACCTTGTCTCTGGATCTAGTAACTTTCGGCTAAGGTATGCAACTACTCTTTCCTTCCCTTCAAATTCTTGAATGAGGGCCGATCCAATAGTTTGGGCATCGGCCGCCACGTACAACTTGAAAGGCTTGTTCAATTGTGGAGGCACCAATACTGGTGGCTTCTTCATGTACTCCTTTATTTCATCAAAAGCCTTCTGTTGTTCGTCACCCCATACAAACTTTTGATCCTTTTTTATTTTCAACAGTGAGGAAAAGGGCAACACCTTTTGTGACAAGTTTGATATGAACCTTCTCACAAAATTTATCTTGCCAAGTAGCGATTGTAATTCTTTAAGATTAGTTGGAGGAACAATTTCATCAATTGCCTTCATGCTTTTCTTACCAACTCCTATTCCTCCTTCATGTATCAAAAATCCCAGAAACTCTCCAGCCGAAACTCCAAAAGCACACTTGTTCGGGTTCATCTTAAGCCCATGTTTCCTGGTGCATTCTAGAGTTTTCCTTATGTCGGCCAAATGAGACTCATGATCCAATGACTTGATCACCACATCATCAATATATATTTCCACAATCTTGCCGATCAACTCATGAAAAATATAATTCATAGCCCTTTGATAAGTTGCACCGGCATTTTTCAATCCAAAGGTCATGACAACCCACTCAAACAACCCTATGTGTCCAGGACACCTGAAAGCTGTCTTTACTATATCTTCCAATGCCATATAAATCTGATTGTATCCTGCGTTACCATCCATGAAACTGAGCACTTTGTATCCAGCAGCAGCATCAACCAATGAATCAGCAATAGGCATTGGATATCCATCCATGGGTGTAGCCTTGTTTAGGTCTCTAAAATCTATGCAAACCCTCATTTTTCCATTTTTCTTATAGACAGGAACAATATTAGAGATCCAATCCGCGTATTTACATGGCCGAATGAAATTTGCATCTAGTAATCTTTCAATCTCCTTTTTCACATCGGCCAACACTTCTTCCCTGTAGATTTTTCGGGGTGGTTCCTTGTAAGGCCTGTATCCAGGTTTGATTGGCAACCGATGCTCAACAATAGAACGGTCTAAACCGGGCATCTCCGAATAATCCCAAGCAAAGCAGTCCTTGTATTCTTTTAACAATGTCACCAACCTTTCTTTGAAAACCGAATCCAAGTTAGCACTGATAAATGTCGGCCTTGGCTTGTCACCATCTCCAATGTCCACTTCTTCTAATTTATCGGCCGACACAAATCCACGTCCTAATTTTCCATCAGTTCCATCAATTGGATTTTCCATCAAAAATTACTATGAGAGCCGACTGCTTCGATCGGCTGCTGATCACTGCTGGCTGGTGCCACAGGACCTTCTCCCCAGTCTTTACCTGAGAAACAATCTATGCCTTGATACTCCCAGAAAGCTGGTTCCATATTTGCCACGCTTATTGAATCATCTGCTTGGACAATCTCCACCTCATCATCTATCCACTGAATAAGCTGTTGATGCATAGTAGATGGAATACAACAATTTGCATGAATCCAATCTCTTCCAAGCAGCAAGCTATATGCCCCTTTGCCCTCAATGACAAAGAAAGTCGTAAGCAGAGTCTTGGACCCAATCATCAGATCAACGTGCACGCATCCCTTGGTGTCCGAAGGATTTCCAGCAAAATCATTTAGAATTATGCTCGTTGGTGTCAAATCTCTAGGGCCCATACCAAGCTTCCTGAATGTGGTATATGGCATCACATTGACAGCAGCTCCTCCGTCGACAAACATCTTGGTCAATGGTTTGCCATTAACATATCCCTTCAAGTATAGTGGCTTCATGTGCCGATTCTGGGCTGGCTTCTCAAAAACAGCTTGTTTGTTCAACATCAATTGTGCCATTAACCCAAATCGTTCGGCATCATCTATATCGGGCAATATTTCTTCCTGTACAATTTGGTTAGCTGGAGCCATGAATTCATTCGGCAGAAAACATACCATACATGTAGGAGCCGAATGACCATGTTCGTCAGGCCTGTCTTTTGGGAGCCATATTGATTTCACCTTGACCTTTGCTTGCTTCAATTCCCGATTCCTCAGGCGCTGTACTCTTCTCTTCTGGCTCTTCCTCAAACCAGGTGGGCACCATTGTCCTTCTTGCCAAACATAAGCATGATCTTCTTCTTCTTCACGATCAACCCACTTGTAATCAGCATGTCTCTTTCTTGGTTGATCATTAAAGCGCCGATCATCACTAGGATGCATCCTGCCAATTCTTTCATGGACAGATCGGCGATTGACAGTCCCTTGCCTATATTCATCATACCTATTATTGCATTCAGGACAACTATTCCATGTGGGAAGCTTCAAACCTTCGTTCCAACAGTGTCTGAAGAATGCACACCCCCAATGCGCACGTTCCTGCTCTCGAGCATACTCTTCTTGTTCTTCCTCAAACCTTTCTTCTTCGCGCCTTCTTTTCTCCTCCTCGTATTCACGCCTTTGAAAACGCTCCTTTTCTTGCTGACGCTGCCATTTGTTGAGGAGAATACGTGTAGTAACTCTAGGTTTAAAGGATTCTCCCACTTCAAATCGGCTATTCGGGAACCGAAGATCTTTCTGGCGAATCTGTTCAATTGTGATCTGCCGAGTGGGATCAACTGAACCATCCTGTCTTGCCTTCTTTGAGGTTAAAACTTTCAATCTTCCCTTTTCTCCAGATGAAACAACATTCACCATATTAACCGAGAACCCGATCATATTCTGAGGGAAAGGGTTACTGTCCAGTTTCATCTTGTTGTCGAATTTCAGATGTCCTTCCTGGATAGCTTTCTGAATCCTCATCCTAAAGACTCTGCATTCATTAATGGAATGAGAATTTCTATCATGAAACCCACAGTACCTTTTATCTTTCACTCCATCGGGCTGAAGCATAGAATGCCCCTCTGGCAATTTGATTCGGCCTTCTTTCACCAGGAACTCAAACAATTTGTCCGCCTTAGTCACATCAAAATCATATGTTCCCTTCATTTGTTTGATCCATCTTTGAGCCATTGTAACTGGTTCTTTGCTCCACACTATCTCTGCTGCGGCTATCTCCTCGCTATCTTCATACTCATCTTCTTGATCTGCTCTTTCAAGGAATTGGTTATAGATGTCAGCTACATCATTATTTTTAGCAAATCTGGCATCTTTCTTGAAACCATATGCCTGGTTACTCATCAAGGCCAATCTGTGCGACAACTGGCCCAGATCATCAAACTCCATCCCGAATAGCTTCTCCCGAATGGCAGGTAACATGCCAGCTACAGCCATACCAGCCAGTTGATCATCAGGTATGTTCAGAGAAAAGCACATACTCTTTGTTTCCCTAAATCTCCTGAGGAACTCCGTAGGTGTTTCATTATTCCTCTGTCTCAAGCTGGTCAAATCAACCAACTTTTTCTCGGTACTGCCAATGTAGTAATGAGCATGGAATTTCTGTTCCAGGTCTTTCCAAGTACAAATCGACTGAGCAGGCAAAGAAGCAAACCATGTAAAAGCTGGACCCGTCAGTGACAAAGGAAAGTATCTGATTCTGAAAGCTTCATCTGCCGAAGCCTCTCCAAGCTGCATCAGATATCGAGCTATATGTTCCACAGTGCTAGTATCATCTTGTCCTGAGAATTTAGTAAACTCTGTAGGCACCTTGACTCTATTCGGCAATGATACCCTTTGGTACCATTCCGGGAAAGGAGACGAGTACATGTACCCCTGATTTTTAGGCTTCAGACCGAATTGATTTTGCAATACATCGGTCATTTTTTGCACCATGAGGTCAATACTGGTATCTTGATTCCCTGGTCTTCCAGCAAGCATGCCTGCAGTACCAACATATCCAGGATTCGGGAGAGCGTCGATAGCATTGTAATCCATAAACTCTGAATATCCGTTTCCATACATGTCCCTTTGCAGCCTGTTGTTCAGAGGGGATATCTTATAAGCAGAAGCAGGTGGATTCCCTGTGGTGCCGAATGCCATATCACCGTATGTGCGAGTTTTCGGCAATGCAGGTTGAGGATCTTGCTGAATCGGTTGTCCATTTGTATCTTTAGCACCAGAACCTCCAGTTTCATCAGCATTTCCTTTACCATGTAGTTTCTGAACTGGTGCTTGAACATTGAAGTACGTCGGACCACCCAATTGCCCATGTATTTGCTCGAAGGGTTTATCCACATGCTGACCAAAAATGCTTACCATTATATGCCGAAAACTGTTCAAGAACGCAGCATTGTGATTGGTCATTGCTTCTCCCAAAGCTTTGTATAACAAGCCCGAGAATCTCTCCCTCTCTTCTTCTTCAGTAAGATCAGATTGCCCAGGAAGGAGAACTCTTGGCAGATCGGACTTGAGAAAAGGTGCACCACTCCTGTTCTTGGCGAAAGACAGTAAACATTTGTTAATGAATTGACCAGCAGCAGCCTTTACCATCTGTTGATGCTCTTCAGACAACTCTTCCAAAGTGACATCCATGATGTCGCTCAACTCAGGCATCTTGAAAACTTGTGTGTGTCCCACCGGGCGTGCCAAAAAGTGTGTTGACGTAAAATCTGCACCTCACGCCAAGCACACAGCAAGCCGAATTAGCTGGCTTCACACGTGGCCCGGGCTTTTGAATCCGGAAGCGTGCCAGTCAGTTTGCCTGAAAACTAACAAAGGGACAAAACGTTTAGATCAAAACCTGGAACGTGCCGGGTGAGACCAGACAGTTCCATATTTGCGGCTATGGAGCCAATTTCAAACGACAAATAGCTATAGAGAAGCTATCTGTCGGCAGTTAAAGCCTCATTCGGCAATCGGCAAGGCACGCAAGGAGCGCACTGCCGAATGCGTGACGTAAGCATGACGAAAGATCGGCTTTCAACCGAATGAACATTGTAACACGTACTCATAGCCGATTAACGAGAAACAGAGCATGATAGATAAATAAAAGGGTGAAACATGATCATAAATTCGTAGTAAACAAGGAATGCATAGGCCGAAAGCAGCACCCGTCAAGCATGATAACAAAACAAGTTAATCCACCGCATGATACGACTTGTTTGAGACCACACCACTAATCAGATTAGACCAATCCACCGCATGATACAATCTAACCATGAAAAGCTAAAAGCATTCAATGTTTAATTACGAACCCACAACACAGTCACGAATTTACATTGAAACAAGAATGCATAGGCCGAAAGCAGCACCCGTCAAGCATGGCAACGAACGAGTTAATCCACCGCATGATACAACTCGTTTGTGGCCACACCGCCAATCAGATTAGATCAATCCACCGCATGATACAATCTAATCGTGAAAGGCTAAAAGCATTCATTGTCTAATGCAAACCCACGAACACACGTTCACTCGTGAGAGCACTACCGAATGCGGCTATTTTAGCCGAATCGGGGTCCATGGCGAAGGAACAAGCCTAATCGGTAAAGATAAATCTATCAGATCGAATCGAATTCTAATCCACCGGATGATTAGCTCTAAGACGATCCAAAAACCTGCATCTACCGCATGATACCCGGTTCTGTCAAGATCTACACGATGCCGACAAGCTCGAACCCGCGACACGTGGCAACCTAGATCGGTTTCGAACTCGGCTGTGAGGGGATAAGTCATTACATCGTGAAGTATAGCCGATTCTAGCCGATCTAGATTGGGCAAGGGTGTGTTGCATGAATTAAGCACATAGTAAAAACGAAGCAACACGGGGTAACTTAATGAATCTATTAGATCTTGCCGAAATCTAACAGAGCCGATAACTTGGTCCATACTAGATCTTAGCCCACCGCATGGCTCATGACCTAACAGAGGAACCTTCTTGAGACCACAACTTAAATCCACCGGATGATACTAAGCATGGTAACAAGACTACTTGCATCAAAGCTTAAATCCACCGCATGATACTAAGCATGATACAAGGTTGTCGGTACTTACGGAGGTCGACGGATCGATGACTCCTCTCGAAGAACTCGACGACTCGACTAAAGGACTCGATGTTGGCACGGGGCCGGTTTGTTGTAAGATTGATTCGATTGTCTTTACAATTGCCATGGGTTTATATTTATACCCAGGTCTTGATACAACTCCTAGTCGGACACGACTACAATACTTGTTTCTAAAAATAAGTGACGAATCTTCGTGCCCATATTGCGTTCCTTGTTTGAACCGGCCTTTTCCTTATGTTTTTCCACGTCATCGCGCCTTCCCGAATGCTACCGCTTTTACCTGCGGAACCATGCCTCTGCCGAATGACGACGCATTCCCGACCGCAGAACGTCTTTGCCGAATGCCTCTGGGGAAAAACTCCTTTGCCGAATGACATCTCTTCGACGACTCCGGCCCACATGTCAGCCTCTTCCTGGTGCCAATTTTTGGTGTCAACACCAGGTAACAAGCATCAATCGCTTATCCATTTCATACATCTAATCTGAATTTAATGACGCCAAAGAGCTGATACCCGGTCATTGTGTAGAGGGATGCTGCTATCATTGCTGATGGAGTTTGAAAGGAGATACATCGGCCTTCCTAATAAAATCGTTCTTCAAAGCAAAATCTTTCTGAATGTACCTTTGATTAATGAAATTAAGTAATTAATAAATAATGGTTGTGTGCCCATCCTGGGAGCATGCCGGCCTGTACGCTTCCTTGTGCGAGAATTGAATCAATTGTTCGTAATTCAATTATGTTTGTTTATCGTTTGATTGGAAATCATATTCCATTAACTCATATGTGTTCAGCGGAATCACGTACTGGCTAGCTACCAATAAGGTTCCCGGATAAGCTCGGATGCCACATAACTCGGTAACTCAGCGTGTTACAAGGACACTTGCATCCAATCGCAGTACGCGCATGTGCTACCTTATTACAATTGCTTGCAACACAGTGAACTGAAAAATTGTTGAAGTCAAAACGCAGCAAATTACATGATTCACTTATGACACCACCAGCACGATGGATCATTTACCTAAACTTTGATTGCTTGCTTCACCAGCTGAGGGAAGCATCTGATCCAGGAATGTTGCCATAATGCTATACACTACCACCGCAACATTTAGACTTTTGCCTAGAGTTTAAAACAAAATAGTCGACGACGGGTAACTAGTCATTCTTTTTTATGCGAACTACAGCGGCCAAGTACAACATATGGTTTTCACAACCACATATTACAAATAATAAGGTTACAACCCAACAGTACAACAACAGAACAAGAGAAGACATATTGCGCGTACAACGTAAGAGAACAACCAAAGACACGATTGAATCACAACCACCAATCATCGATTAGCACCGCAGCTGAACAACAAGCTCACCGATTATGCCGTGTCTATTGCACTTCTAGACCACCTCTCGTAGCTACGCTACTCCATTGCGGCCCTCCATTATAGGGACGACCCAATGGAAGGGGACTTATCAATGGAAAGGGACTTAAGATAGAGGAGGCGCACAGGGCAAAACTCATCGAAAACAAATACCTCCCTTGTAGTTGAAGGAAACATCAATTACAGTCCATCCAAGCTCCACGTACTGCCACCCGACGTCATTTAAGGGAAGGAAACCTCTAAGGAGAGTGACAAAAAGAGGTGGGAAAACATTACACACCCAACATTTGATCTCTGATGCACCACCAACAAGAAGACTAGTAGACAAAATGCGATACATCCCCTTCATTTGTCTCAGTAGACAATATCCCAGGTCTAACTTTAATGGTGGTGGGAGGCCTTTTTGTCCCTGTTAGTTTTGCCAGCCAGGACAAAACGGTTGGAGTTATCAATCAGAACGTCCTCCATGAGTTGTTACAAAAGAAAAAATATTCCACATAGAGCTAGGCGTGTTGTGTACGTGGGGTGATAACGGCGCTACACACGAGGCAAGAATCCCTAAGTTCCAATCCCACAAACCACAACAATTTTTTGCATGCAGTACGAACTCAGATTCGGTGCACCCACTGCAACTTAAGCATTGCACCTAATTTCAGCCATCAAATTCCCAGATAAACGACTTAGATTTACAGAATGCACTACCAGAATGAATTAAGTAGGGGAAAATATACATCACCTTGTCATCATGTCCATGATGTTCTGTAGTTTTTCTTTTGGAGTGTGCAATGAATCAAAGACGTTCACGACACCCCGGTCAGGACACAATATTATTAGGAACCAGTGGAATCTGTATACATGTATACATTATAATAAGAAATGAAATAGTACACAGACACTATAAGAAGAAGCCTGTGTATGTACTCACTCGATGTTGTACGGGATTAGTATGGAGTCGCAGTAATTTTGTTTCTTAATATACTTGTATAGGTTTCCATATGTTTCCTCAGGATTCATCAATATCATTTGTTCACTTATCCTTCGAGGATCCACGAAACCAACGTCATATATTGAGGATCTCCGACACTTTTGAATCTCCATTCTACATATGTTAAGCAATAAATAAAGCCTGCGTCAGCATAGATTGGAATTATTGTTTTCAAACTGTGAATTATAAGCAACAACAAAGTACTTACAGTGTCCAACAAGTGATCAAATCCACGTCCATGGCGACGTGGTGGTACAGCTCATATATATCCTTAAACCTCAGTCAGATCCAATCATCGTCACCATTGTAGAAATCATGGTCCTTCACGCCTACTTTGATCATGCGCCGTTTATTCCTTCTTGATTCTTCCAAGTATCACTCATGGAATCGGCGCATCTTCGTCTGTAGCTTGCTCTCCATTTCAGGAGGGACCATAGGCTCGTCAAGCTTAAACGGCCACTTCAACGTTGTTTACAGGCACCTCTTCTTCCCCAGGACTTGCGCTCTGGATAGTCCAGTCTCGGCCATTACTCGTTGCACATTAATCTCGTCCAGACATGGCAATGGACCCAAGGGCCGCTGAGGTTGCTCACCGAGCTGAGGAACCTTTTTGGATGGGCCCGCCTCCTTATCTGCAGCCTTCCGCTTCCGGCGAGATTTCAGTAATGAGCGGTCATAGTCTGTTACTATTACTTCCTTCTGTTGACCGTTGCACAAATTACCGAGGAATGACTTGACAACAGTGGGATCAAGCTTCGGCTCCGGCTCTGGTTTTTTCCTCCACTCGGCCATTTGCCTCTTTGTGTCTGCTTTGACCGAGGCTTCGAGCTCCTCTAGAGTCTTCTCACCCGCTCTTTTCTCTGGTGCGGGCTTCTCTCTTGTTTTCTGCGCCTTCTTCCCTGGTGGAGTGGGGACAGAGGCTTTAGTGCGGCGTCCCCTCTTCGGCAGATGGGGCGGAGACCTCCGCGGCGGAGGAGACGAGCTTGCATCAGGAGCTCCCGGAGAATCGTCATGATCCGGTAGATCTCTTGGAGACGGTGGAGGTGACGGAGGCTTGTTGGTAGCCGCAGGTGTACCGGGTATGACGATGTCTGCCTTGCTCCATAGAATGATGAAGTGAGAACACTGACCGAGTTTTGTTTCTCCGTCACCTCCGGGTATGTCAAGCTCCAAGTCTTCCCAGTTGGTGACGACCTGCTCCACCTCAACACATACGTAACCATGTGGAATGTCATTGCAGTGCCATTTTTGCCCTTCTTCCACACGTTTGGTCATACCGTATGCGACCTGATAATTTAGTAGTCACAAAGAAAGTTAGTAAATGAATGGTATTTACGGTGAAATGTATGCAGTACGAACTAAGGTCGCATACGTACCACCACAGCTAAGTTCTTCTGCCTGACGACAAGCTCGCACGCGGTCCATTGAGTTATTTCATCCACGGGGTAACGGACCGCTTCGGCGGCCTGTGTGGAAGCGTGAATGCTTTGATATTGTTGTGGAGGGCTAATAAGGGCCGCATCTTGGAGAGGTGCATGCTCTGTGGAACCGGTCCCGCCTGCGGCTTGTTGGAGAGGTGCATACTCTGTGGAACCGGTCCCACCTGTCGCTTGTTGTATCTGCAGCCATGCTACCTTCATCCGTCGCTCCATCTCTGACTCCATTTCTTAGAGCTTTGAGCCCTAGGCGGCAATCGTTTGCTCTAGGTCCCTCACCCTCTGCTCATATTCGGCCTTCTTCCTCGAACGGCTCCTATAGGTGGCGGCGTGCTCTTGGAAACCTTTCTTCCATGAGATGCTTGTGCCTACGCCGCGCGTCCGTCTAGGATGCTCCTTGTTCCCTAAGGCATAGGTTAGCTCATCTCTGTCTCTATCAGCAACAAATTCTCCCCTCTCAGATGCCCTGAGGATATCGAGGAGACGATGAGCTAGTTCTCGCAAGTCCTCGGGAAAAACTAAGGAACCGTCGATTGGGCTTAGGGTGCCTCCATGACCATAGTACCAATGCTTGGTCCTTGTGGGGCAGTCATGTGTCGCTGGAGTGATGCCTCTAGCATATAGATCTTCTTCCATCTTCTCCCATTTAGCGATGCTTGCCTTGTAACCTCCCGAACCCATCTTATGAGAGTACTTCTTATTTGCGGCGTTTCCAGCGTTTCTAGCGCTAGCCATTGCACCCTCTTCGGAGGTTTTGTACTCAAGGAATGCTTCCCACTCGTCATCAGTGATCTTCTTATACTTCGCAGGATCCGGGGCCTCTCCGGTTTTGAGAAATTGCGAGTACAACTTCTTCTTGAAATCCTGAAACAGAACTGCCATCTTCTTCATTGTCCAATCCCTCAGTTCTGCTTCATGAGTGCTAGGCTAGTCGAATATTGCCTTTAATTCCCTCCATAGCATCTCCTTCTCTGTATCGGGGAGCACGTACTCCTCAGTGAGGTCCGTGGACTTCCATTTTCTGATACTAATGGGCACATTGTCCCGTACAATTACCCCGCACTGAGATACAAATTTCTTGGCCACTTTTGGGGGCTCAACTGGCTCCCCGTCATCCTCCACTCGAGTGATGTGCAACTTGACATCCTTCAGCTTCTTCGTGGTCGATCGTTTTGATTTCTTAGCTCGACTTGTAGAAGCAGAGGCGGCCTACACAAATTACATATATACGAGATGATATAGAGATGGTATACATAATTGACATGTACAGTACAAATTTATGTTATCTATATACACACCTGACTAGACGAGGGCTCGTTACCGGCCCCTTCAATTGTGCTGCCCTGGACACGTTCGCCCTGGACATTGGCGGCCCCTTCAACATTTTCGGCCCTTGCAACATTGTCGCCCTGGATATTGTCGTCCCTTCCAATGATCCCCAACACATCATCCATGGACATTGGTTGGGTTACAATATTAAAAAGTTGATTCGCAAAGAACTTGTCGTTGTCCTCTTGCATGGGTGGGATAGGACTGTTGTTGTCCTCTTGCATGGGTGGGACGGGGTTGTTGTTGTCCGCCATCTATAGAATTAAAAATAATTGATAAGAAATATATACAAAGCATACATATTCACAATATTTCTAACATTTTCGCTAAGGGGGTCGGTGCATGAAAAACGGATTCGCCAAGGGGTTCGGGTGCGTGGTGTGAATTGATTCGCTAAGGGTTCGGGTACGCGACGCGAAGTGGTTTGTTAAGGGTTTGGGTGCATGACGCGAACGGGTTCGCTAAGGGGGTCGGTGCGCGAAAAACGGATTCGCTAAGGGGTTCGGGTGCGCGGTGGGTTCGGGTACGCGATAGAATTTCCGATAATAAACATTTTCGATAGTATACATTATACAAACATATAACATTTTCAATATACATTTAAATGAAGCATAGAATTTCCGATATAGAATTTCCAATATACATTTAAATGAAGCATAGAATTTCCGATATAAAATTTCCAATATACATTTAAATGTAAATATTTCAATACAATGCATTTCAATAAAATAAATTTTCAATACATATAAAGCATATATATTTCTAATATTTCCAATACAACGCATTTCCAATAAAATAAATTTCTAATATTTTCTAATATTTTCAATACATATGAAGCATATATATTTCTAATATTTCAATACAATGCATTTCCAATGTATGGGTTCGCTAACCAAATGTGCATGGCCGAACACGTTCGCTAAGCAAATGTGCATGGCCGAACGTGCGTTCGGCCATGCAACGGGTACCTGCACACACAAACACGTACACACGGCACGAAGGACGGCTCACAAACATGCACGCACGGCACGAAGGCCGGCATCACAGAGGGCTCATCGAGACGGGCGGCGGGCGATGACGGCGCGGGGACGAGGGGGGCCGGCGCGGGGACGACGGGCGCGGGGACGTACGACGACGGGCGCGGGGACAGCGGCGCGGCCCGGGACGAGGGCGGCGGCGCGGCGTGGGCGTGGGCGTGGGGACAACAGGCGGCGGCGGCGTGGGCGCGGGGATCACGGGTGGAGGCGGCGACGGGCGACGGCGACGGGCGGCGGCGGCTGAGGAGACGAGGGGGCGCCGGCGGCGGTTTCGATCTGTGAGGAGATGAGGGCGAAGTGAGGGAGGGGAGAGAAGTCCCCGGCCTATATAGGTCCCCCGTCTTTAGCACCGGGTGCAGCCACTTTAGCACCGGGTCTGTACAACACCCGGTGCTAAAGGCCATCACCGTGCGCCAAACGAAAATTGGTGGGGGCCTTTAGCACCGGGTCTATACAGCACCCGGTGCTAAATGCCCCCCTTTAGCACCGGGTCTTCCCACAACCCGGTGCTAAAGGCCCCTAAGCACCGGGTCTTCTGCACCCGGTGCTAAAGGCCGTAACTGGCGCCAAACGAAAATTGGGGGCCTTTAGCACCGGATTTTAGATCAACCCGGTGCTAAAGGCCCCAAATTTTCGTTTGGCGCTAGTTTCCAAACCGGCCTTTAGCACCGGGGCTACTATTTGGGAATCTTAAAAATATCGTTTTTAATATATAGTTATTAATACTTGTTTTAATTCAGTTATTAATACCTATTAAAAATATATTAAATAAGAAAATCTTATAAATTACTAGAAAATCAATATAAAATGCTAGAAAATCTTATAAAATGCTAGAAAATATTATAAATTAATAGAAAATCTAATAAATTACTAGAAAATCTTATAAATTACTAGAAAATCTTATAAATTACTAGAAAATCAATATAAAATGCTAGAAAATCTTATAAATTAATAGAAAATCTTATAAATTACTAGAGAATCTTATAAATTACTAGAAAATCTTATAAATTACTAGAAAATCTCATAAATTACTAGAAAATCTTATAAAATGATAGAATTAATAAAAACAAT
This sequence comes from Echinochloa phyllopogon, assembly GCA_033239725.1. NCBI lineage: Eukaryota > Viridiplantae > Streptophyta > Magnoliopsida > Poales > Poaceae > Echinochloa > Echinochloa phyllopogon. The sequence goes on along the minus strand of BTCW01000008.1, from coordinate 8,945,819 downwards.
CTTATAAATCAATAGAAAATCTTAGAACATAGGTGGAACATAAATGCAAATATAGTCATTACTAATTGGATGGAACATAGTGCAATTAAATTACATGGCATCATCGTTTACTCGGACACTAATAAACTTCCTCTTTACAAATGTTCCTTGATTGTGATCACGCCGTAGATGCACCGTGCCTCATGAAATCGTGCCTCATCAAATGCACCTGAAGACAACCTTTTTGTTTGTACGATTGTATATTTTTATAATGGGTGCATGGGCAGAACATGAAACCGGACGGCGTCCTGTTAGCCTCGGCGGCATCGAGAAACGTCCTAAAGCCATCACGGAACGCCTGAGCATGGGGGTCCCCGTACATCCATTGTCTATTCATCTGCATTATTAACCAATAAAAAATATACAATACAATTTAAAGATAAAAAAATTTAATATATAAATAAATACAAATTATAATATATATTCCATTATATAAATAAATTTCTAAAACTACATTACTATATTCATTAAATATAACATTACTATAAGCCTTATGAGATTTATAAGATTTTCTATTAATTTATAAGATTTTCTAGCATTTTATATTGGTTTTCTAGTAATTTATAAGATTTTCTATTAATTTATAAGATTTTCTAGCATTTTATATTGATTTTCTAGTAATTTATAAGATTTTCTAGTAATTTATAAGATTTTCTAGTAATTTATAAGATTTTCTATTAATTTATAAGATTTTCTAGCATTTTATATTGATTTTCTAGTAATTTCTAAAACTACATTACTATAAGCCTTATAACTATTCACAAGTCATACAAAACAAAATACTAACTAGCTTGCCTTCTCTCTCCATTTAAAACACAACATGAACACTCTCTCCACCATGAACTCAAGCTCTACCCTCTCCTCCAAGAACACAAGCTCTCTCTAGCCAGCTTTACTTTGATTCACAAATTCCTCTATTTCTAAATCATAGAAGGATTACAAGCTAAATAAAACATTAGATAATGAAAGAGTGTACCTTGTAGTGCTCCTTAGATGAGTAGAATCTTCACAAATTTTGAAAAAAATTTGGGCAGCACCTCCCCTCCCACGGCCGAGCAGCATGAACACAACGCCTAAGTGTTCAGCTGGCTCGGCCGGGGGAGGAAGAAGCCCCTATATTCAAAAGACATTAGCACCGGGTCATGGCAAGACCCGGTGCTAATGCGCACCCTTTAGCACCGAGTGTAGCCAGCAACCGGTGCGAAATGGCCTCGGCACATTAGCACCGGTTGTTGGCTGCACCCGGTGCTAAAGGGGGGCGCATTAGCACCGGTTCTTGCCACGACCCGGTGCTAATGTCTTCGCCCTGACAGCCCGCAGCGCCGCCCCCGCTCCTAGCCGTTGGACCCGGTGCTGAAGCCCCATCAGCACCGGGTCCAAAAATGGCCGAGGCGGAGGAGGCGGGCGGATGTGAAGCATTCTGGTAGTGGATTCCTTTCGGGGCAAGACCTCCCCACCCTATAAATATAAAGGGTCGTGGCCGATTGAGACCTATCATCCAATCGATCAACTATATTTTTCTACTTTTTATCTTCAAACCCTAGCTTTTCCAATCCCTTTGCTTTCCTTGTTTTGTCTCAACGGCGATCAAGGAGGTTCTGAGTGGCCTGACCGATCTCAGAGCAACCCTAGTCGCGCCATCTCCGACGGGGTCCCTCCCGAGGTGGTGATTTTAGGTTTTTCCCGAAGCCCCAGCGAATCCGGTCTGACCGGATCCTCAAACCGGTCTGACCGGTTTGGGCTGAGGCTACGGCGAGTGCAAGTTTTTCTACGTTGCGCGATCTAGCGCTCGTGTGTGTTGACCAGAAAAGCGTCAACAATGGGTTAATAAATATAAAATATCTTCCTTCTTAATGAAATACGTGGCAAGGCATGGTCGCGAAAAATAAATATAAAATATCAGGGGGGGTTTATGTAAAATTACGACGTACCACGGAATTAATCCTTGTTTTTTTAGGAAAATTAATCCTTGTTTTATAATTAGGTAGAGGTAGAGATAGAGATATAATCTCGAGTTCTGGACTAAAGCTAGCCCAGCCCAATGACGTGAAGCTTTTATCCGTTTGTTTATTTTTATCGCGAAGCCACGTCTTGAATCAATAATCAAAACTAATTAAATCTTTGTTTTCTCCCACGGAAGCTATGCAAGAATTTAGTTTAGATCCACATTGGAAAAGTGGGGCCCATATGTTCATAGTCTCAGGCAGAGAAATATATATTCACCCATGCATCGCATCAAAATAATATGCCCAAACTTCAATGATTTTGAGGCATTGGTATTGCCATATATCAATATTTTTGCGTTAAATTTATCATCAAACACTTGCCATCGAAATCACAACCTCTCGGCCACATGATACATCCATACCATCGAACATGCATGCATATCCGTCATTGTTTCATGCAAGAGGGTGTTCTATTACTTTTAACAACATCTGTTATCTAAAACTTGGATCTATTATTTGAGCTTGAAAATGATTTCAAACAAAATTAATTACGAAGTTGTAGAACTCACCAAACATACAATTTTCATACAAAGTTTGATTCCATCTACGTATGTATCCAAAAGTTATAATTTTTTAAAACAAGCTAAATTTTAAATTAAAGGCAGAAAAATTATCTCTATTGCTGAGGATAATCCTAGAAACATAGGTGTCGGCTCTACTTTGAGTTGGCAAGAACAATAATCCATTACCTATGCCGGCTATTATTGGCAGGTGGCATGGATGAGTTACCTGTGCCGGCTCATTTGTGGCCAGCATGGTTGAGGCCGATGCACATAAGCTAAACCATGCAGTTCTATTGTTTCTGACCCTTGTCATGCTTATTACTTAATTGAGGATTGTAAATTTGTGATACTTGTGCACTCTTGTTATTATTGTTTCTGACCCTCCTACTTCTGTTAAATCCATGGATCGATTTCTTTAATTGATTTTATGGGATAAATTGGTGGTGGTAGGGAGATGGGTGGCCTCAATTTATTGAGCAGCCCATTCAATGTTTGAACCAATATCTATGAATCATATTTTCCGTAAAGTTCACTGACACAAAAAAAGGTGCTATTGAAGTAAATTATCCTACACATAAATGATATGAAATCTTGACCGATGGATATGATTATCCATCTCAAAGGTTGTTCTTCTATTAACTATTCTGTATATGTGATTCTTCATAAATGGTAGCATATATATCTTGCCCCCATGCATATATATGGATATATGTTCCTTCCTATATATTGGAGCACTACGTTGGAGCCAAAGATACAATCAGGTCACCACTTGAATATGGTGCCTGTGAAAGTAGCCCTTCTCCTCGTCCTAGCATTTGCAATCACTTGCCACCACCAATCTGCTGGTGCTGGTGACTGTACCAAGGAGCAGAAGGAGGCCATCCTGAATTATTGCGGAATATACATTTTCGCTAAAAAACCTGGCGGTGCGCCACAGCCCAGGTCAGCCTGTTGCGTAAAGGTGAGAAACGTGCCAAATATGGACATGGAATGCATCGTTCAACTACTCGGAGTTCAGCACCAGCACTACTATGGAAAAAGGATCCGAGATCTGGAACACCTCTGTGTACTTTATCCTCCACCTACTCATAAGCACCAGGTAACAAACATCAATCGCTTATCCATTTCATACATCTATTCCGAATTTAATGATATGAACGATCTGATAAGCTAAGAAATCTTCATTGCTCATGTTTTGGCTGCCACTCCGTCATGGTGTAGAGGGATGCTGCTGTCATTGCTGATGGAGTTGGAAAGGAGATACATGGGCTTTGCTAATAAAATCGTTCTTCAAAGCAAAATCTTTCTGTATGTACCTTTGATTAAGGAAAAGTGATTAATAAATAATGGTTGTGTGCCCCTCCTGGGAGCACGCCTGTGCGCTTCCTTGTGCGGGAAGTGAATCAATTGTTTGTAATTCAATTATGTTTGTTTATCGTTTGATTGGAAATCATATTCCATTAACTCATATGTGTTCAGCGGAATCACGTACTGGCTAGCTACCAATAAGGTTCCCGGATAAGCTCGGATGCCACATAACTCGGTAACTCAGCGTTACAAGGACACTTGCATCCAATCGCAGTATGCGCATGTGCTATCTTATTAAGTTATTACAATTGCTTGCAACATAGTGAACTGAAACAATATTGAAGTCAAAGCGCAGCAAATTACACGATTCACGCATGAGACCACCAGCACGATAGATCATTTACCTCAACTTTGATTGCTTGCTTCACCAGCTGAGCGAAGCCTCTGATTCAAGAATGTTGTCATAATGCCATACACTACCACCTCAAGATTTAGACTTTTACCTAGAGTTTAAAACAAGTAGTCGACGACGGGTAACTAGTCATTCTTTTTTTGATGCGAACTACAGCGGGCAAGATATGGCAGCCTAAACTTGTCATTAAATAATGTGGCAAACCATAGATTACGTACAAACCATAAGGTTACAACCCAACAGTACAACAAGAGAAGACATATTGCGCGTACAACATAAGAGGCCAACCAAAGAAACGATTGAATCACAACCACCAGTCATCGATTAGCACCGCAGCTGTCTATTGCACTTCCAGACCGACCACTATCGTAGATAGGCCACTCCACTCCATTGTGGCCCTCCATTAATTATAGGGACGACCCAATGGAAGGGGACTTGAGATAGGGAAGGCGCACAGGGCAAAACTCATCGAAAACAAATACCTCCCTTGTAGTTGAGGGAAACATCCATTACAATCTGTTCGCACTCAAAATTAGCAAGCCACGCAAACCGGTCAGACCGACCTCAGGAAGCGGTCAGACCGGTTTCCCTGTAGCCGATCTGGCAACAGCCAAACCGGTCTGACCGGTTTGCCAGAGCGGTCTGACCGGTTTGGGTCCGAGTTGGAGTAGAATTAGGAGTCCTAGTTGTTTCCAAATTGTAAAAGGATTCCGTGCGGGGCAAGACCTCCCCACCCTATAAATATAAAGGGCCATGGCCGATTGAGTTATCATCCAATCGATCAATCAATATATCTTCTACTTTTTATCTCCAAACCCTAGCTTTTCCAACCCCTTTGCTTTCCTTGCTTGTCTCTACGACGTTCAAGGAGGTTCTGAGTGGCCTGACCGATCTCAGAGCAACCCTAAGCGCGCCATCTCCGACGGGGTCCCTCCCGAGGTGGTGATCTTAGGTTCATCCCGAAGCTCCAGAGGGAAACCGGTCTGACCGGATCCCTAAACCGGTCTGACCGGTTTGGGCGGGGCTGCGGCGAGTTCATCGTTTCTTCGTTTGCGCGATTCGGCGCTCGTGTGTGTTGACCAAAAAAAGCGTCAACACACTTTTGGCGATTCCGCTGGGGAACATAGAAGATCTGGTTGTCAAAGACCGTTCGATCTAAGTCCCGGGCCAGATGGGATCTCGATGTGACCTTGACGCGGATAACATCATCGCGGCTTCAATGGAAGATCTCACTCCGGAGGAGCAGAAGAATTTAGATGCACTGCAAGAGTTCATGAAGATGCAATTCATGGCTGGCATCAAGAAAGATCGTCATGGCAAGGTGGCAAGAGTGCAAGAATTTGAGCTACCGGCGATCAAGTTGAACGACAATCGAGTTGAGGTAATACCCACTGTAAGTAAATCACAGAATTCTCCTTCTACTATTGTTCCTAAAAATAGTTTAGAAAGAGATGAATTTCTTGCCTCTTACATTGCTCGTTTAGAAAGATTAGAAGATCTTGAGAAAGATAGGACCACTACTTGCTTTAACAATAATGAAACTAGTAGTAGCGCTCCTAAAATTAATTCCAGTAGTGGAGTTTTTCCTAGCTTGGCACCCATACCCAATGTTAATACTGAAAAATACATGTATGGTATGCCACCTGAGTTTGCCATTGGTCAATCCCCGCCGTTCCAACCGACCGGGCCAAATATGGCCAAACCGGTCAGACCGGATCAGGGAACCGGTCAGACCGGTCTGACCAGTGCGCTTGAATTGGTGCATGAGCAGCCTATACCGCTTTCTGTTTCACCTGATTCGATGGTTTATGCTCACACTAATGCCTTAGGTACTACTAGACCTCAGTATAGTACAACGGTTAATACATCTGCTCAAGGAAACGTTATACCTGATGATGTTTTTGAAAGTTATAGGCTAGCTCAAGCTAAGGTTGCTCCCTACTTAAATAAGATGAATTTGGAGAATGTGCAAACCCAACAGCCAAATAATCCTAACTGGGCTGAATTTAATAAATTTAGAGAAGATTTGGCTAATGTAGTGAAAAGTAAACTTGGTGTTGATATTGGTAATACAAATTTATATCAAAAACCATATAATGCTGAGTTTGACAATTTTCCTCTTCCACGTGGTTGGCGTATGCCAGACTTGATTAAATTTAGTGGAGATGATGAACGAACCACGTGGGAGCATATTAGCCAATACATAGCTCAATTAGGAGAAGCAGGTGCTTATAATGCTCTTAAAGTACGTTTATTTTCGTTATCATTAACTGGCACCGCTTTTGCTTGGTTTTCTTCGCTTGCTCCTGGTTCTATTATATCTTGGGATATGTTAGAACGTAAGTTTCATGATCACTTTTATAGTGGGAGATTGCAATTGAAATTGACAAATTTAACATCGGTTAGACAAAGTAGAGATGAAACTATTTCTGCTTACATTAAGAGATTTAAAGAAACTAAAAACCGTTGTTTTAATTTGTCAATCACTGATATGAACCTTGCTGATATTTGCTTAAAAGGTTTAAGATCGTCCATAAGAGATAAGATAGAAGGTTCTGATTTTCTTTCGGTTGCACAAGTTCAGATTAGAGCATTAATTGTTGAAAACCGAATGAATAAAGAAAAAGAGAGAGATACTTCCAGATCACGTCGTTCTAATGTTCATATGGTTGACTATGAATCTGATGATTCAAGTGATAGTGATAGAGAAGTACTTGCTGCTGAATTTGTGTGGCCCTCTAAAGAAAAAACTTACTCTTGTACATCACTTAAGCCGGTTAACAAAGGTCGGCAAGAAGAAGTTAAGTTTACATTTGATGTTTACAAGTGTGATCGTATTTTTAATGAATTGCTTAAATCTGAAAATATCAAATTATCTCATAAATTGCCTCCACTTGAAGAGTTGAAAAGGCGTGCATATTGCAAGTTTCATAATACTTATTCTCATGCCACTAATGATTGCAATGTGTTTCGTCGACAGGTTCAATCGGCCATAAATGAAGGTCGTTTGACATTCCATGAGATGCAAGTGGACAAAGCTCCTTTCCCTGTCAACACTATGGATTTACAGCAGCCTAAGGTTTTTGTTCGGCCACATCAAGCCGAAGCAACCAAAGGGAAGAATGTTGTGATCGGTGAAACAAAACATGACTTGAGAGGAAAGGAGTTGATTCGAGAAGTTGCATGTGAAACAACTCCAGATGGCAGGGAGACATTCAAGGTCACTGTGAGAGCCTCTGAACATGGGGGGCAAGAGTCGACCGTTCATACAGAGCAAAGACCGTTTGAGCCTTTACAGGACAAACCGGTCAGACCGGTTATGGCAAGCGGTCAGACCGGTTCTCCCAGGGGTCGGCCAAAAATGGTTAAACCAAGCCGTCCGGAGATTGGAAACTGGAAGATCAATATTGCAAAGAATCAGGGGAGTACTATTAGGCCAAAGGTCACCTTTGATATGTTATTTGACAAGTACTCCAAGCAAAAGGCCGTTACAAGTGATCGGCCGGTAAAAAAGAGATTGAGAGTGCATCCATATCAAGAAGAATATCCTCAGCCAAAGAGGAATTTTGTTCAGCAGTGGGAGGCACCAGGTCCATGTCCACCTCGTCCAGTTTATGATGATAATGGAGTGATGTGGGTACCATATCAACAATCTTTTCAACATGGATGGGGAGGACCGCGAAGGCCAGCATTAGATAGGATTTGAAGGCCTAGATAGGACCGTTTGGCACCTTGCCAATCTGGTCAGGGTCACCAGACCCAACCGGTCAGACCGGTTCCACAAACCGGTCAGACCGGTTTCCTTGGGAAATCGGCAAAACCTCCTATGAAGCAAGTTTACAAACCAAAACAGCGTGAGGAGGTGCATAAGATGGATATTGACCCAGAGAGGACTACAAATCAAGATGTTATTCAGATTGGGTTGATAAATATTCCCCTTGGAAACGGTGGCAAAGGACCGATTGTCACGGACAATCAGGTTAAGACACCTATTCAGGAAGATTCTGTTGCTGATGGTGAAGCCAGTGGGAGTGGTTCTAACTCCAAATACTTTTTGCCAAGATGGTGTCCTCCTGGTTTATCTCGTACTCAAAGGAGGAAGCTTCAGCGATTAAGGTTTCAGGAGATGAAGGAGAAAGAGCTAGAGAAGCAGAGGGACGAGGCTTTCAACAAGTACAGGCCCATGATTCCACAAGGAAAAGAATGGAAAGCTAAGACCAGCTCTCAGACAGAACCGGTCAGACCGGTTCAGGAGTCGGTCAGACCGGTTGAACCGGTCAGACCGGTTGACGAAAGCGGTCAGACCGCTTTGCCTGACGCGCCACCCGGTTTTTCTTCTCCTTCTCCTATGATTTGTGATGGCAAGCTATCATCGGTATCTACTTCAGAGGACGATGAAGAGCTTGTTGATTATGATTTTTCTCCTGAACGTACAAATTTTGAGCTTAACGTAATTCATATGTCTATGGATGGTTATGTATTGTCAGAAGAAAGCATTGCTCAACTTGATTTTGGTCCGAAGGAGGCTATTTTCCAGAAGCCCAAAGCTGATGAGAGTCATCTGAAGGCTTTATACATGAAGGGTCATATTAATGGGAAGCCTATCTCTCGCATGCTAGTGGATGGAGGGGCAATAGTTAATTTGATGCCATATTCTCTGTTCAAGAAGCTGGGAGGATCAGATGATGAATTGATCAAGACCAACATGACCATCAGCGGCGTTGGAGGGGGCGAGCCTATGGGCGCCAAGGGAATTGCTTCTATGGAGCTCACTATTGGAAGCAAGACTTTGGCCACTGCGTTCTTCGTCGCTGAGACACAAGGTAATTACAGTTTAATCCTTGGTCGTGATTGGATTCATGCAAACCAATGTGTGCCTTCTACTTTGCATCAATTTTTAATTCAATGGATAGATGATGAAGTAGAGGTCGTTCATGGAGATACGTCGGCTTGTGTTGCAGTGGCCGATAGTTCTACCATAAATGATCATGAGAATCTTAAATGTTTATCTGGTTTAGATTTATCTGATTGTGAGATCATTAGTTGCACGAAGGATGGCTTTGCTACTGCTGTTATGAGGCCGATTGGAGATCTGGCCATACCATCTCTTATGATCTGATGGATCCAAATCTAGAGTGGTTACAGCAGAGGCGTGAGCACTATCGGGCGCATAAGAACGATATGTGTGAGGCCATAGAAGATTTTGATGATTTAAGCAAATTGGGACAAGGGTTTACGTCGGCTGATCCTCTAGAGGAGGTAGATATTGGTGATGGTACTGTGCCTAGGCCGACATTTGTAAACAAGAATCTTGATCCTTTGTTTAAATCTGAGTTAATAAAGTTATTAAAGGAATATGTTGATTGTTTTGCATGGAGTTACAATGAAATGCCTGGTTTAAGTCGTGATTTAGTTGAACATCGTTTACCCATTAAACCTGGTTTTAGGCCTTTTAAACAATCTCGTAGAAACTTTAATCCTGATATTTATGACCGAGTGAAAGAAGAAATCAATCGGTTGCTAGATGCTAAATTTATTAGGCCTTGTAGATATGCTAATTGGATTTCTAATATTATGCATGTTGAAAAGAAAGGAACAAAAAAGCTTCGTGTTTGCATTGATTTTAGAGATCTTAATAGAGCTACTCCTAAAGATGAATATCCTATGCCTATAGCCGATTTTCTTGTTAATGCTGCATCTGGACATAGAATTCTTAGCTTTCTTGATGGTAATGCTGGTTATAATCAAATATTTATGGCCGAAGAGGATATAGCCAAAACGGCCTTTCTATGTCCGGGTTTCGTTGGTTTATTTGAGTGGGTAGTGATGACTTTTGGTTTAAAGAATGCCGGTGCTACATATCAAAGAGCTATGAATTTGATTTTTCATAACTTGCTTGGCATTATAGTAGAAGTTTATATCGATGATATTGTTGTCAAATCGGCTGGAGTAGATTCTCATTTGGCTGATTTAAGGCTTGCATTTGAACGAATGCGTCGATATAAATTGAAAATGAATCCACTCAAATGTGCTTTTGGTGTATCGGCTGGGAAGTTTTTGGGATTTGTTGTACATGAAAAAGGCATAGAGATAGATCCTAAGAAAATTGAAGCTATTAACAATGTAAAGGCTCCTACTTGCAAGAAAGATTTGCAAAGGTTCTTGGGCAAAGTAAATTACTTGAGAAGGTTTATTTGTAATTTGTCCGGAAAGGTGAATGCCTTTACTCCTTTACTTCGGTTGAAGAATGACATTAATTTTACTTGGGGGGCAAAACAACAAGAGGCATTTGATGAAATCAAGCAATATTTATCTTCGCCACCCGTCCTTCAAGCACCTAGGAGTGGAGTTCCATTCAAGTTGTATGTGGCGGCGGAAGAAAATGTCATTGGATGTGTTTTGACTCCAGAAACCGAAGGAAAGGAACATGTGGTTGCATATGAGAGTAAAAGATTGTTGGATGCCGAAACAAGGTACACTTTTATTGAGAAGTTATGTTTATCATTATATCATACTTGTACCAAGTTGAGGCATTATCTTTTACCAAGTACTTGTGTAGTAGCATGTCAAACCGACATAATTAAATACATGTTGCACAAACCAATCTTAAGTGGTAGAGTCGGCAAATGGGCTTATGCTTTAGTTGAATATGATTTACATTGTGAACCATTAACTTCAATGAAAGGTCAAATAGTAGCCGACTTTATTGTTGGACATAGAGTAGATAAGCAACTTGATTTGAATGTCGGTTATGTTACTTTTACTCCATGGAGGTTGCATTTTGATGGATCGGTTTGCAAAAGTGGTTGTGGTATTGGAATTGTTATTACTTCTCCACATGGGGTTGTTTTTGAAGCACTTAGCCGATTAGATCATAAATGTACTAATAACCAAGTCGAGTATGAAGCTCTTCTATTCGGATTGGGAATTTTGCATGACATGGGAGTAAAGCATGTGGAAGCTTATGGTGATTCTTTGCTGGTGGTACAACAAGTTTCTAAGGTATGTCAATGCTTAGATGGATTTTTAAATGCATATCTCGATAGATGCTTTGATATTATATCTTGCTTCGATGAGTTTGTGATTCGTCATGTACCACGAGAAAGGAATCCAAAGGCCAATGCTCTGGCTCAGCAAGCATCTGGTTATAACGTTCAGAAAAGAAATTTTCAAGAACAAAGGCCGGTGTTTTTAGAAGCCGAGTGTTCTGTTCTGGAGGAACCGGTCGCACCGTTTCCTCAAACCGGTCTGACCGGTTCAACCAGTCTGACCGCTTTACAGAACCGGTCTGACCGGTTGCCTGGTGAAGATACTACTTCGGCTGTTGTTTGCAATCAAGACGAAGTGAATGATTGGAGAAAACCTTTGGTTGATTATTTGCAAAATCCTAGCAGTACAGTTGACAGAAAAGTTCGACGATGGGCTCTCAAGTTCGTTTTGGATGGTGATGAGTTGTATCGTCGGACGATTGATGATTTGCTTTTGAAATGTTTGGGTCCTGATCAAGCTAGGTTGGCTATGGCAGAGGTTCATGAAGGAATTTGTGGTACTCATCAATCGGCTCCTAAGATGAAGTGGCTCCTTAGGCGAGCTAGTTTCTATTGGCCTAAGATGATAGCTGATTGTTTTAAGTATTACAAAGGTTGTGAGGAGTGTCAGAAACATGGAGATATTCAGTTGGTACCAGCAGCATTGATGCATCCGATTATTAAACCTTGGCCTTTCCGGGGATGGGGTTTGGACTTTGTTGGCAAGATTCATCCTTCTTCGACAAAAGGTCATTGTTTTGTGATTGTGGCAACTGATTACTTCACCAAATGGACGGAAGCAGTCCCTTTGAAAAATATGACACATAGAGAGGTGGTTGAGTTTATCAGAGAAAATATTATACATAGGTTTGGTATTCCACAAACTTTGACTACGGATCAAGGGACTTCATTCATATCCAAAGAGGTACGTGAGTTTGTCAATTCTTATGGTATTAAACTTCTCAATTCATCTCCATATTATGCTCAAGCCAATGGTCAAGCGGAATCTAGCAACAAAACTTTGATAAAGCTCATTAAGAAGAAGGTAGAAGATCATCCTAAAAGATGGCATGAGGTATTATCTGAAGCTTTATGGGCTCATCGTATTTCTAAACATGGTGCTACCAAAGTTACTCCATTTGAGCTTGTGTATGGTCAAGAGGCCGTTTTACCTGTAGAGGTGAATCTTGGCGCATATAGACTTGCAAAGCAAAATAATCTTAATTTTGATACATATTATGCTTTGATGATGGACAATATTGATGAAGTGACTGACAAGCGTTTGGAGGCTTTGGAAGAGATTGAGAAAGATAAGAGGCGAGTGGCGAGAGCATACAACAAAAAAGTAAAACTCAAATCCTTTCAAGTAGGAGATTTGGTTTGGAAGACAGTCTTGCCCATAGGGATGAAGAGTAACAAGTTTGGCAAATGGTCTCCAAGTTGGGAGGGTCCTTTCAAGATTATGAAGGTTTGCTCAGGAAATTCTTATATGGTGGAAACCTTACAAGGTCAACAGCTGCCTAGGGCTCTCAATGGGAGATACTTGAAGAAGTTTCATCCAAGTGTTTGACAAAGTGCTTGATAGAATATAGCCGATTCATGTTGGGAATCGTCCTTAGGATAAAATGGCCGATGAATTCAATAAACATCGACCTTAGCATGTTTTCTAGTGCATAAAATTTACTAGAAAACAGGGGGGCATATGTTCGCACTCAAAATTGGCAAGCCACGCAAACCGGTCAGACCGACCTCAGGAAGCGGTCAGACCGGTTTCCCTGTAGCCGATCTGGCAACAGCCAAACCGGTCTGACCGGTTTGCCAGAGCGGTCTGACCGGTTTGGGTCCGAGTTGGAGTAGAATTAGGAGTCCTAGTTGTTTCCAAATTGTAAAAGGATTCCGTGCGGGGCAAGACCTCCCCACCCTATAAATATAAAGGGCCATGGCCGATTGAGTTATCATCCAATCGATCAATCAATATATCTTCTACTTTTTATCTCCAAACCCTAGCTTTTCCAACCCCTTTGCTTTCCTTGCTTGTCTCTACGACGTTCAAGGAGGTTCTGAGTGGCCTGACCGATCTCAGAGCAACCCTAAGCGCGCCATCTCCGACGGGGTCCCTCCCGAGGTGGTGATCTTAGGTTCATCCCGAAGCTCCAGAGGGAAACCGGTCTGACCGGATCCCTAAACCGGTCTGACCGGTTTGGGTGGGGCTGCGGCGAGTTCATCGTTTCTTCGTTTGCGCGATTCGGCGCTCGTGTGTGTTGACCAGAAAAAGCGTCAACACAATCCATCCAAGGGTTCTGCCGGCGCAGGAGGCCGTCCGGACGTGCATGCTCGCCCGGCGCTGGCGCCACCTCTGGAGGTCCGTACCTGCCCTCCGCGTCGCGTCTACAAATTTTCGTAGGCAGAACCCTTGGATGGATTCGTTGATAATCTGCTCAGCCTCCGCGACTGCGACGCACCACTGGAAATCTGTGAGTTCTTTTTCTCTATCAATTCGTGGCCGTGGGGCTTGTTCTTTGATGCATCACAGTCATCACGCATGAGCTCATGGATCCAACAAGCGCTGGACTGTAAAACTAAGATCCTGAGGATAGGTGTTGACACAAAAACGCGCCAACACACTCGAGATCGATCGAACGCGCAGCACGGCCGTCACAACGGCCAACTCCTGATCACCCGGGGCAAACCGGTCTGACCGGTCTTAAGAACCGGTCTGACCGCTTCTGGTCGGGAGACCGTGAAGACCTAGAAACTCAAGCTTGGGAGGGACCCCGTCGGAGCTCGAGCTAATCTAGGGTTGCTCTAGGGTCGGCAGGCCACCTAGAACGTCCTTGAACGCCGTAGAGACGAGCAAAGAATAGAATATGGGGGTTGGAAAAGATTAGGGTTTGAGAGATACACAAAATAGAAGATAAAAGTGTTTGATTCGATTGGGAATACCTCAATCGGCCGTCTAGCCTTTATATTTATAGGCCGGGGAAGTCTTACCCCTTTCGAATAGGTTACAATATGGAATTAAACTCGGAATCCTAATCCTACTCGAATTACAGAACGAAACCGGTCTGACCGGTTTGGCAAACCGGTCAGACCGGTTTGGCCTTTGGCCCAATTTGAGTGTCAACACATGCCCCCTGCGTTTTTAGTGAACTTGAGAACTAAAAAGCAAGTAAATACAACTCAGGAGCTAAAAATTTATACTAAGGGCGATATTTAACAATATATCGGCCATTGATCTTCACGCATCTTGCCAAACACTTGGATAGAATTTCTTCAGATATTTCCCGTTGATAGCTTTAGGCAAAGGATCTCCCTTCAGTGTCTCCAACATGTAAGAATTCCCAAAGATGACTTTGACAACTCTATAAGGCCCTTCCCAACTCGGTGACCATTTACCAAACTTGTTGCTTTTTGATCCAATAGGCAAGATCGTCTTCCAAACAAGCTCACCAACTTGAAAATATTTGCCTCGTACCTTCTTGTTGTAAGCTTTAGCAACCCGAAGCTTATCCTTCTCAATCTCCTTCAAAGCCTTCAATCTTTTGTTGGTTACCTCATCAATATTGTCCAACATCAAATTGTGGTAATCAACAGCATCAAGGTCATTTTGCTTAGCCAATCTATAAGCGCCCAGATTCACCTCAACAGGTAAAACGGCCTCTTGACCATAAACAAGCTCAAAAGGAGTAACTTTAGTAGCACCATGTCTAGATATACGATGAGCCCATAATGCTTCGGATAAAACTTCATGCCATCTCTTAGGATTTTCAGCTATCTTTTTCTTGATCAATTTAATCAAAGTTTTATTACTTGACTCGGCTTGTCCATTAGCCTGAGCGTAATATGGAGATGAATTGAGCAACTTAATTCTATAGGATTCGGCGAATTCACGTACCTCCTTAGACATAAATGAAGTACCTTGATCCGTTGTCAATGTTTGAGGAATACCGAATCTATGAATGATATTTTGAGTAACAAACTCAATCACCTCTCGATGCGTCATATTCTTCAAAGGAATCGCTTCGGTCCACTTAGTAAAATAATCCGTAGCAACCAACACGAAACGATGTCCTTTTGATGATGGAGGATTAATTTGTCCAATAAAATCCAATCCCCAACCTCGGAACGGCCATGGCTTAATAATAGGATGCATCAATGCAGCAGGAACAAGTTGTAAATTTCCAAACTTCTGACATTCTTCACATCCTTTGTAATATTTAAAACAATCTGCCGTCATAGTAGGCCAATAGAAGCCGGCTCGCCTAAGTAACCACTTCATCTTTGGAGCCGATTGATGTGTACCACAAATACCTTCATGAACCTCAGCCATGGCAACCTTGGCCTGATCCGAGTCAAGACATTTTAACAATAAATCTTCGGCGTTCCGACGATAGAGTTCATCGCCAAGCAAAACGTATTTAAATGACATTCGCCGAATATTTTTATCTGCACTACGACCAGGATCCCTCAAATAAGCAATAATGGGTACCCTCCAATCCTGATCTTCAACTTTGGATTGATTAGCATCATCCAAAGGATTTTTGCTTCTGTCAGGGGACAAAGCGGTCTGACCGCTTTCAGAACCGGTCAGACCAGTTCTGGCAGTACAACCGGTCTGACCGGTTTCTGAAACCGGTGTGACCGGTTCGTCCAGAACCAGAACCTCGGCTTTTGTTCGCAACCATATAACCAGATGCTTTCTGAGCCAGAGTATTTGCTTTATCATTATCTTCTCTCAGAATATGTCTTATAATAAATTCATCAAAAGAAGCAATGATATCGAGACATCTATCAAGATATGCATTTAATGAACCATTATAACATCGGCATACCTTTGACACTTGATGTACTACCAGGAGCGAATCACCAAAAGCTTCAACATGTTTTACTCCCATGTCTTGCAAAAATTCCAAGCCAAATAGAAGAGCTTCATATTCAACTTGATTATTGGTTCGCTTTTCTTCCAATCGGTTTGAAAACTCAAAAATGGCGCCACTTGGAGAAATCAAAACAGCACCAATTCCTTGCCCATCATTGCAAACCGATCCATCAAAATATAGTTTCCATGGTGTACAAGTAACATAACCGACGTCAAACTCACAAGTATCATTTATCCGATGTTCAACAATAAAATCGGCTACAATTTGACCTCTCATTGATTTCAAAGGTTCACAAGTCAAATCATACTCAACTAAAGCATAAGCCCACTTACCGATTCTTCCGCTAGAAATCGGTCTTTGCAACATATGTTTAATCACATCGGTTTGACACAACACGATGCAAGTGCTAGATAGTAAATAATGCCTCAATTGAGTACAAGCATGGTACAAGGATAAACACAACTTTTCAATGAAAGTATACCTTGTTTCTGCATCAATGAGCCGTCGGCTTACATAAGCAATCACATACTCCTTGTTGCCGATTTCTTGAGTCAAAACAGCTCCAATAGTCTTATCTTCAGCCGCCACATAAAGTCTGAATGGAACTCCCCGCTTAGGCACCCTAAGCACCGGTGGTGAAGACAAGTACTCTTTGATCTTATCAAAAGCTTCTTGCTGTTTTGCCCCCCAAGCAAAATCGGCTTCATTTTTTAGCCGAAGTAAAGGAGTAAAAGCATCAACCTTTCCAGACAAGTTAATTATAAATCTTCTCAAGAAATTTACCTTGCCTAGAAACTTTTGCAAGTCTTTCTTGCAAGTAGGAGCTTCGACTTTCTTCATAGCTTCAATTCTCTTGGGATCAACTTCTATGCCGTTCTCATGAATAACAAACCCAAGAAACTTTCCAGCCGAAACACCAAAAGCACATTTGAATGGATTCATCTTTAAACCATACCGTCGCATCCTTTCAAGAGCAAGTCTTAAATCGGCTAAATGAGAATCCAAGCCATCCGATTTAACTACAATATCATCAATATACACTTCCACAATAACACCAAGTAAATCATGAAAGATTAAATTCATAGCTCTTTGATAAGTTGCACCGGCATTCTTTAATCCAAAGGTCATAACTACCCACTCAAATAAACCAATAAATCCCGGACATTGAAAGGCCGTTTTGTGCATATCCTCTTCGGCCATGAAGATTTGATTATATCCGGCATTACCATCAAGAAAACTAACAACACGATGTCCAGAAGCTTCATTAATTAAGACATCGGCTATAGGCATGGGATATGAATCTTTTGGAGTGACTTTATTAAGATCTCTAAAATCAATGCAAACTCTAAGCTTTCCCGAATCTTTCTTTTCAACGGGAACAATATTAGAAATCCACTCCGCATAACGACAAGTCCGAATAAAACCAGCATCTAATAAACGATTAATTTCTTCTTTTATTCGGTCATAAATAGCGGGATTAAAACGTCTAGCCGATTGCTTAAAAGGTCTAAAACCGGCCTTTATTGGTAAACGATGCTCAACCAAGTCACGACTTAAACCAGGCATCTCACGGTACTCCCAAGCAAAACAATCAACATACTCTTTCAACAAATTTATTAATTCGGCTTTAAATTCAGCCGATAAATTCTTGTTTACAAAAGTAGGCCTAGGAATAGTACCATCACCAATATCTATTTTTTCTAAAGGATCAGCTGATGTAAAACCCTGACCCAGCTTATCCATATCACCAAGATCTTCAATAGCTTCGAACATGCCGGCCGAATGAGCTCGATGATGATCAATTCGGTCTTGAAGCCATTGTCCAGACGCAAACCGGTCTGACCGGTTCCCAGAAGCGGTTTGACCGGTTTGGCTCGATCGGCGCTGTTCAGACCCAAACCGGTCTGACCGGTTTCCAGAAGCGGTCTGACCGGTTTGTCTCTGTTGATTTTGTTGCTCCATTAATTACAGTAAGTAATTCAACCGATTTTCCATCGGCTTCAATGTAGCAGGAACAAAACCATCCTTGGTGCAACTGATCAACTCATAGTCGGTCAAATCCATGCCCGACAAACATTGGACCTTCTCATTTGCACTAAGAAAGTCGGAATCGGCTGTTGCAACAAAGGAAGAATTGTCACCATGGACAACTTCAACTTCATCGCCGATCCACTGAATGAGGTATTGATGCAAGGTAGATGGAATACATTTATTTGCATGAATCCAATCTCGACCAAGGATTAAACTGAAGTTACCTTGCACCTCAGAGACGAAGAAAGCTGTAGCAATAGTCTTGCTCCCGACGGTCAACTCCATAGAAGCCACCCCCTTGGCACCAATGGGATCACCTCCACCAACTCCACTGACCGTCATGTTCGTCTTGATCAGTTCTTCGTCTTTCCCGCCAATCTTCTTATATAGAGAGTATGGCATGAGATTCACAATAGCTCCACCATCAACCAACATACGAGAAATTGGCTTCCCGTTGATGTGCCCTCTCATATACAACGCCTTGAGATGATTTTCTGATTCACTAGGCTTCTGAAACACAGCATCTCGAGGCCCAAGTTGAAGATGAGAAATTTCCTCCTCCGGCACGACATAATAATCAGAAGATAAATAGACAACATTAATTTCCATGTTGTCACATTCTGGAGAAGGCTCAAAATCAACTAACTCTTCATCTTCAACCACTGGAGGAATTGGCGGAATAGCATCAATGGTTGAAGTAGTTTTGGCCCCTGCCTCTGTCGACAAACCGGTCTGACCGGTTCCAGAAACCGGTCTGACCGCTTTTGCAGCGGTGGGCTGATCAGAATCGGTCTGACCGGTTGTGCTGCTGACTGCACAACTCGCCAGGTCTTGGTCTGAGGAATCATGGGTCTATACTTGTTGAAATGTTCATCCCTCAGCTTCTCGGCTTCCTGTTCCCTCTTCTCTTTGTTCCGTAAACGCTGTAGCTTCCGCTTTTGCGTGTGAGTCAAGCCGGAAGGACACCACCTTGGCTGGAAGATCTTCTTCACGCCCTTGCTACTGCTAGCCTCATGATCATTAACCATGATCGGCTTCTTGACTGGAACAGGAGCCGAATCTCCAATGACTATCGGCTTTTTACCCAAGTCTTGTAAAGCCACTGGAATATCACCAATTTTTATAAATTCATTGGCTTGGGCTTGCACATCCTCCTTCTTCTCCTTGATACGGTATTCTTGCTTAGGAGGAACATGAATTCTTTGCTCAGACCGAAACCGGTCTGACCGGTTCATAAAACCGGTCTGACCGCTTTGATGAGCAGTCAAAGGACCTGATTGGTATGAGCCCAATCGGTCATGTACAGAATTTCCAGTAGCACCACCACGACGTTTATAATCTGTAGGACTATTCCAACGTTGTGGTGACCTCTGTCTCTTTTTTGTTGGCCGATCAACTTGAACGGCCTTTGTGTACTTGTTCATGAGCTGAGAGAATGTAGGTCCTTGCTTCAGAACCCTCCCTTGAATCTTTGGCTCATTGAATTTCCAAGTACCCACTTCCGGGCGCTTAGGCTTAAAAGTTCTTGGACGGTCTGGAGACAAACCGGTCTGACCGGTTTGGGAAACCGGTCTGACCGGTTTCGCCTGGTTAGCGGACCGTTTCTCTTCCAAAGAACTTCCTTGCCCCCCGGGCCTTGATGTATTAATTGTAATTTTCAGAGACTCTTTTCCATCAAGAGTCCTCCCAATCATCACTGTTCTGACCGGAACTTTGTCATCAACTTTTTCTGGTCTTGGATCTCCAATCACCACGTTCTTACCTTTAGCTCCATCGGCTTGTTCCGGCCGAATCAGCATCTTGGTGTTCACATCCAAGGTATGAACAGGGAAAGGAGCCTTGTCAACTTGCATTTCAGCGAGCACCAATCGACCTTCATTAAGGGCCGATTGTACCTGTTGTCGAAAAACATTGCAATCATTCGTTGCGTGAGAAAAGGAATTATGCCACTTACAATATGCACGATTTTTCAATTGATCGGCTGGTGGAATTGCATGAGAAAGTTTAACAAAGCCATTCTTAAGCAATTCATCAAAAACACGATCACATTTGGCTACATCAAAAGTAAATTTTTCTTCTTGCCGATTTTTCTGAATCGGCTTCAATGAAGGACAAGAACCAGGTTTACTTTTTGATGACCAAACAAATTCAGCAGCATAAATTTCTTTATCATCGTCCGAACTATCAGAATCATTATCAATAATATGCACATTCGAACGATGCGGTTTAGCAGATTCTTTTGCATTTTTAAATTTAAGTTCTAGACTCATGGCCTTCATTTGCAAATGATTAATAGTGAGAAAATCAGAACCTTCTAACTTTTCTTTGTAATGAGACCGTAAGCCTACAAAAGCCAAATCTGCTAAATCCTTTTTAGAAACAGTTATATTGAAGCATCGGTTCTTAACATCTTTAAATCTTTTAAAATAATCGAGAACCGATTCTTCTCGGCTTTGCTTAACCGATGTCAAATCAGACAATTTAGCTTCGTTTTCTCCGCTAAAGAAATGATCATGAAATTTACGCTCCAATTGAGTCCAATTTTGAATAGAGTTAGGAGCAAGCGAAGAAAACCATGAAAAGGCAGTTCCAGTTAAAGATAATGAGAACAACCGTATACGCAATGCCTCATAAAATGATGCCTCTCCTAATTGCAAAACATATTGACTAATGTGTTCCCAAGGAGTTCTATTATCTTCACCACTGAATTTAATAAAATCAGGAACACGCCAACCATTAGGATAAGGAACCAAATCAAATTCAGGCGGATACGGTTTCTGATATAAGCGTGAACTACCCAATTCAAGCCCGAGCCTTATTCTAAGTGTATTTGCTATGTCTTCTTTGAACTTAGCTAACTCGGCTTGATAGTTCCCATCACCTCTGTTTTGTGGAATACAGAGAACATGGTACATTGAACTTTGGGAAGTACTCGGAATCGGCCCGTGAGACGCGCCAGATCCGTGGGGTATACTTCCAACAACTGCGGGGCGTGGAATAGTATAAACAGGACCAGAAGCAACCGTATTAGATAAAACCATTGCACCGGATGCTCCTGCACCCATAGAACTGGTCTGACCACCAGAGGGGGCCAAACCGGTCTGACCGGTTGTACAAACCGGTCTGACCGGTTCGTGGACCGAACTAGGGTAAGGTGTTTGTCCCGCATAAAAATTCACCGGCATGCCCAAATTAGGATCTAAAACATGTTCTGGCATGCCTGATGAGCTTGGAGTTGAGTTAGGTAATTCATTAAATTCTACATTATTTTTTCCTTTATCAGAATTACCCGACATATTAGCAATCAACTCACTAGTAACAGTTTGTGCAGCAAGCAATTTATCATCCATCATGCGATTAATTTGCTGCATCAAATCAGAGGATTCGCCAGTTACCTTAGGAAGTTCTTCAACTTGGTCGTTTGCCAGCTTGAAAGCCGGCATGACGAATTCCTCTACCCTCTTGACAAGGCCACCGCGATCTTTCTTGAAGCCCTTCAGGAATTGCGTCCTGAAGTGCTCCTCAGCGATCAGGTACCGCTTCCGCTCCTCATCCGTGAGCTCTTCCATCGTCGCGGCGATGATGTTGTCCTTGTCAAGGTTGCACGTCGATCCAGACATGATTGGAGTAGATGTAATCGGTTGTGGCACCAGATTAATCGTCCCCAGCGGAGTCGCCAAAAAGTATGTTGACACAAAAACGCGCCAACACACTCGAGATACACAAAATAGAAGATAAAAGTGTTTGATTCGATTGGGAATACATCAATCGGCCGTCTAGCCTTTATATTTATAGGCCGGGGAAGTCTTACCCCTTTCGAATAGGTTACAATATGGAATTAAACTCGGAATCCTAATCCTACTCGAATTACAGAACGAAACCGGTCTGACCGGTTTGGCAAACCGGTCAGACCGGTTTGGCAAACCGGTCAGACCGGTTTGGCCTTTGGCCCAATTTGAGTGTCAACAATAGGCTACGATGATACTATTTTTGGCGGTTCTGTATAATGCTGCCCAATCTGCATCTCATCTCCTAGCACCTGACAACAACGCATGTCTGGGGTAACAAGCGATTTCTCGAGCTGCCTGGCATTGAAGAACCTGAGGAACGCATTGTGATATTTTATCAGGAAAGGTTTCGTACAGGTCCCTAAAACAACCGACCATTATTAAATGTGATTTTCGGTCCAACATCAGGGTTCAGATATCTGCTCCAAGTGTTGATTGGCTGGAACTATCTGACAATTATGGTAGGACCCAAGCATGCCGTCAGTAAAGGCATTTGTCAGAGTCCATGGCTACGACAATTATTGTGGCAAAGAAGAATTTGGGGATTATTGTTCTGATAATACATGTCAGAATTGTGCTGATAATAGTGATGCAATCGTGGATTGTGTGATTCTCAAGGGTTTGTAAAAGGCTGAAACTCTGAAAGCTTGGAGCTGATACTGACCCTTGGAGGGTATGTTTGTGCCTTACTTCCTTCTTTACACATACTGTTGTTTGTGATCCATTGCATTCCAATATCTATACAGTCATTTATCATTTGAAATCTAAGCAGGTATGCATGCTGTTTATGCGCTAACCACCAACAGGAACTTTTGAATATCATCCAATGACGAAATTAATGTGTTTGTTTCTGTCTAGCTGACTATTTCGGGTACTATTCATAAATTATACATTACAATGTTGCATTGCTGACTTCTGAAATCATAGCAAGTATATAATCACATAAAAAACCTATTTAAGTATGCATTCTTTTATTTTCCATGGTTGTGGTCGCTCATCAAACTTTAGGAAAAACTCTGTTCTTTTCATTCCCCAAATCTTGGTATGGTTCGATTTTCATCCCTCATCTCCAAATCACAAATCTATCTACTCACATCCCCCAAAATTGGTGTAAATTTTGTCCAACTTGGTTTTATGGTGGTTTTGGGTGACGTGCTTGCTACATGATCTAATGGTTCCTCCTCATGTTAGGATGTCTTTCTTTTCTCTTTCTCTTTCTCTCTTTCTAGCTCCTTTTGTTCCAGCACAGGCATCCTAGTGTACCAGCGGGATCAATGGGGCTTTTTGGGGCATGGTGCACAGCTTGGGGTGCATGCAGATGAGTTTATTAAAACAATGAATGTGGGAAAGATACCTTTATGTATGCACATTTTCATAGTTCAAAAGTTTGAGTGTATCACAGCAACTTTTTGGTGTTTAGGCACATGAGTTAGTAACGCTTATTGTATATGTAGATGTACTTATTGCCATGCTCCTGATCCATTTTACATAAAAATAAACTCTTTGAGCAATTCATAATTTAGTACTCCTTTGCACTTTGCTCAGTTTATTTTCAACAAGGACTTGATGTGGTGCCCTATATTTAGCAAGCTAAAGACTTTATTACTCAATGAGTGGTGTGTGGTGGTCGATTTTCATGAACTCGTATGCTTTCTCCAACATACACCTATTCTAGAAAAGCTTACTCTCCAGCTTGCTAAGGTATATGTTTCGTACATTTGATTATTGCCATATTGAAGTTAGTATCACGCTTGACTGATTTTAATCATTTTATATGACAATTATGTTTGGTATATGTGACAACCCAAAAATTCGTAGGAAAAATGTTGAGTGCAAAAATGCCAATTTCCAAAAACTTTTTCATGAATTGTTGTGCATGCTTCAAACATATAAGATTGCATTCTATTTGCTCCCTCTGCTCTTATGCAAATTTAAATTTAAATAAAAATAATTTGAAGTGCTAAGGACCAAATAGTAGTGATTTGGAGTTATTTTGGTTTTATTGGATTTTTGGTTGTAAATTTGAATTCAAACAAAACCTAACTTAAACTAACATAAAACCTATCTAACATCCCTGGGCCCAATCTTCTTCGCAAAGTCTGTTTTCGCTCCTCAAGCTTCTCCCCCCGAGCCAACCCAGCCGGCCTTGCGGCCCAGCAGCGGCCCATCCTTTCACTGCGTCGCCGCCGCGTCCCCTTCTTCCACTGACCAGCGGGCCCTGCCTGTCAGCTTTCTCTTCCTCCCCCTTTCTTCTCCGAGCGCGGCACTCTGCTCTCTGCCGCCACGCCCGTGACCTTGAGCCGGTCCCATCACTCCTCGCGGCCCATCGCGATGACGACGCGTGTCCGCGGAAGCCTAGACCCTCCATCTCGCCGTCCGTGCATGCGAACCCTAGCGCCGAGCTCCTATAAGACCCCCGTCGGGAGGCCTTTCCCCCTTTGAGCCGCCGCCACCCCTTGGGGTTTCCGATCTAGGGTTTTGAGGGGTGAGGAGAGGGAGCAGGAGTTGGGGTTGGAGGAAAGGAGGAGAGGAGGACGGGAGAAGCAGAGGCGCTGCTTCCCCCACGACGAAGCCTGGGACCCGCGGGCGCTGCCGCCGCGGAGGACGCCGGAGGAACGCCGAGCAGGATCCGTTCGAGGCAGCACGAGCATCGCCACGACGCCGCACGTCTTCCCCGAGCTGCAGCGAACCATGACGTGACCCAGGGTGAGCTGCCGACGATGACTCCCCTCTTCTTCCTCTGTTTCGGTCAAGCGTCGATGTCCCTTGTGCTCGTCGTCGCCAAGCCGTCTCTGGGACCCAGCCTTCGTGCTGTGGTCGTCTTTGTGCAGGACCTCGTCGCGCCACTTACCTCTTTGCAGACCGCCGACAACCAAACCTCGCAGCCAAGGCTGCCGCGGCCCGGAACGCTGGCCACCGCGCGCACGTTGAGGCCGTGTCGCGGCCACGGGCAACCGTGTGCCCGCGCACGCGCACCCAACTAGGGTCGCGACGTCGCGTTCTAGCACTCGCTGGTGTCGCGTGTGCGCGAGCTTTTCCCAGCATAGCCATTTCCGAGCCTTCTTTCGCCCGAGCGTCGCCGGCCGCCATGGCGCTATAGCCGCGCCACCACCGCTCGCGTCGGGAAGCCAAACCCCAGCCAAGCTTCCCACTTCTTCTTGTCGGTTGTGTCCGCGAAACCCTAGCGAGGCCGTAGCCGTCGAACCTGACCCTCGCCGGCCTCTTTTCTCATTGTTCGCCGCGAGACCGACGTCGCCGGCCGCGCACCGGAGCGTGTCGCGCGCGTCGCGTTCGCGCCGTGGCCAAGCCACACTGAAGACCACACCAGCACGCCGCACAGCCAGCCACAGAAGATCCTGTTTCGGCCGCAGTTTGATCCCGTGATCCCGGCGCACCGTGGACCTATCTCTCGGTCTACGGTGGACTCAGTCCACAGAGCCATTGCCGTCCGCCTCGCGTTCGTGGGCCGCCAGCTCAACCTTGTTGGGCCGGCCTAGCACTTTCGGCCCGTATCCAGCCCAGCCATCTCTTTTTCTTTTTCTTTTTCTTTTTAACTGCGCTGACGCGAGGGCCGCACCTGTCATTGACTGTGTAGAGACTGACCAGTGGGCCCCATTGACCGCTGACCCCCGTTGACCGTTGACTGGTCAACGTTGACCAAGTCAACGCTGACGTCATCCGGGTCCATGATGACGTCAGCAGGACTGACCCCACTGCTGATGTCAGCATGACGTTATGCTGACGTCAGCAGGCTAATTTCTGTTGTTTTTCTTTTTCGAAAATTATTTATTATTTTCAGAAAATGATTTAAACTTCAAAAATTAATAATAAATCAATTGTAGCTCAGAAAAATATGAAACTAGTTTCTATATTTTTCTAAAATCATGACCTACGCGTTAGTGTAGAGTTTGGTGTTCTTTGGGTCTTCTTTCCTCGCTGTTTTGGTGTTTCTTTACTAGTAGTCGTGTCTTATTTTACTTTCCGCGACTCTAGGAGCTCCGGAGAACCTGGAGGAGCCAGACTACACCGACAACAGCTTTGAAGAGGAGGAAGAAGCCTACCCAGGTTCACGCCCGACCAATCTTTGAAATACCTATTAGACATGCAACTAGTATGCTAGCGCTTTACTTTACTCGCATGATAAACCTACACTGCCTTTGTTATTATCCTGTTACCTTGCTGCCTACTACTCACTATGTGGAATATGCTATGCTATGCATGTGTTGGGATGGTTGTGATTTGATCCTCTTGACGTGAGTTGTGGGTGGTATGGGAGGTGTAGTGCAGCTAGGCGGTGTAAGCGAGTAATAACAACTCGATCGTTTGATCGGGGTGCTTGGGGACTGCACTCGGGCTGTCCCTACGGAGTACCTGTTGCGGGTACATGGTTACTTGGTTATTTGGTTACTTTGAAGAGTTTGGGCGGCTATACCTATTATGGGTGCCGATTGCGGACCGTTGCGGCGGATCGCTTATGACGCAGATACTCGCTTTACCAACAATTAAGGACCGAGTCGAGTTCCACCTTTGGACGTGGGAATACCGTGCTCACCATCTACCCAGTATGGGGAGGGTTCCAGCAAGCCTACTCGAGTGCGGCGCCGAGACTGTAGGAGATTCGAGCTTGATATGTTGATATGTGTAAGGGGGACTCGTTGCGGCGTACTCTCCCTGATTTACCACAGCCCCCGACTGGCCCCGGTGGGAAGGTTTCACACCCCTGGGGCAGATGTTAGATCAGATGTTTCCCGAGCGTAGGGAGACAGGATTGGCGTCGTTACTGTTTAGGGTCTTTGCTGTGGGCTGTGTCTCAGGTTGGTTGCTGACTAGCCTTGCAGCCCGGATGGATTCCAGGAGTGCCACCTCTGCAGAGTGTAAACTATACATATAGTTGTGTCCACGGTTATCGACGACCCGCTTCTGATAAGTTCCGACTAGCATGGGATTCTGCTTCCTTTCCTTATCCTTGATTCGGGTTATGAGAGGTTGGTCCAGCGATGCTGATGAGACAAGGTGGGGAGGGAGCTCACCGAGTCGACTAGTGAGTGAAAGGTGTTGGTGGTTGATATTTGCGGTAACCTGTTGCGGCAGGACGAGCCCGTTGTGGTTGTGAGGCTGATGGTGGGTTTTGGAGAGTGTGATCTCTCTGGTGAGGAAAGGTGTTGGAGTTGAGTTGAACTTGGGTTATTGCTGGTGCGCATAGGAAAACCTCGGCTTATAACCTTGAATACTTTTATTACTAGTTAGGCCACTTTAAAGCTTGCTTCATATTATGGTTGGTGACGTGGACCTGTCCCATTTCCTTGGGAACAGACTTTGGGTACACAGGAGAGGACCCCGGCTACGAGTTCAACTAGGATGGGTGGTACGACTGAAGGTTACGCGTTGCGCTCAAGGATGCTTGTGGAGCATGGACCCAGATGATTTAGCTACCGCTTCGTAGCTGTTTCTCATTGTCGATTTAGCCCAGAGGGCTTGTATCAGACCGCTATGTTTTATATATGTCATGTATTGGATCTTTTATCGTTGTATGGATGTGATATTCGACTGAGATGAGTTCTGTACGGGATAGCTGCTATTCCTGAGACTATCTCAAGGGTACAGGGAGTCAGATTCTCGTCGTTGGGAATCCGGTTCGTTTCAGTATAGGCTCCAAAGAATTGGGTGGAAATTGAAGGAAGCTACAATCCACCAGAGCAGTGGTTTGCATCTAAAAAATTTAGGGTTGTTGAAGTTAAGTGTAAACAACTTTGATAAGAGGGTTCAAAGTATTTTTGTCGTCTTGAGCACACACCGAGTCTGCATTAAGCAAATCAATATCCAGCGGACTTCAAGGTTTTCAGAATGTAATAAGTTGTCTATTTTGACACTATTCTACCTTCACATTATTTATATATGGGCAAAAATATGCAGTGTAGAAATATACTTATTAAGTTATTAGAGAAGGCAATAGTTTACAACAAGTTTTCATGCAAGTTGGAAGAGTAAAGCATAGAACTTTCTGTTTCTCTTCACTTGGGAAAAAAGGTACTGTTGAGTTGCATTGCATCCACTACCCAGCGACATCATAGACAGTTCCAAACCCCCCATCACAAACGGTTTTGGGAATCGTTTGTGATATGTCATTTGAGTCATCGCAAACGGTTCCAGAACCGTTTGTGATTTCCTATGTCCGAAAAAACCCAAAAAATAGGAAAACAATAGGGAAAGAAATTTATTTTCATTTGGGAAGGCCATCATCCACCCAAGCCATTTTTTTGCAAGTCACGCCATTTTTTCACGCACAGATCACGTGCTACGAAGCCGGCGGGATTCGAACCGGTGACCTCTCCCTCGCGTGTAGCCTCCTCTACCACAGCACCACTCTGTCACATGTGACTATATGACGTTCCGATTCCTATCATATTATACCAAACCGAGTTTAAATTGTTTGTTTGAGGCCCTAAACGACTTTAAATCCAAATGTGTTGAATTACAAAGTTTCATTACTTCTGAAGATCTACAACTTTTATGTTGACCATTTTTTCATCCGAGGCCGTTTACAAAATTTGAATTTCAAATTTGATAACATTCAAACTTAGTTTTCGTTGACCAGATGATTTCAAATCAAAAAGTGTTGAACTACAAAGTTTCATAACTTCTGAAGATTTACAACTTTGGTATTGACCGTTTCTCCATCCGAGGTCGTTTATAAAATTTGAATTTCAAATTTTAGAACATTCAAACTTAGTTTCCGTTGACCAGATGATTTCAAATTAAAAAGTTGTCAACTACAAAGGTTCATAACTTTTGAAGATCTACAACTTTGATATTGACCATTTTTCCATACGATGTAGTGAGTGTAACATTGTTCACAAATCTTATAGGTCTCTCTTGTAGTTTTAGGAAACACTCTGTGAGAGAGATGGAATTTATGAATAATATTCATATGAATTTGTCGAATGAAGAAATGACCAAAATAAAAGTTCTACATATTGATAAGGCATACAACTTTGTAGTTCAACACTTTTTGATTTGAATTAATTTACTACTTCAAAATATGGTTTTAACGTGTACCATATACATCATCACAAAGGGTTTTTGCTACAAACCGTTTGTGATGTGGGCATCACAAACGGTTTGTAGGTAAGAAAAAACCCTTTGTGATGGTGTGCCATCACCGTTTGTGATACTCCACATCACAAGTGATGCCATCACACGAACCGTTTGTGATGTCCCCACATCGTAAACGGTTGTGATGCCCCACATCACAAACGGTTTTGTTAAAACCGTATGTGATGACGGGTATCACAAATGGTTTTTGAAAATCGTTTGTGGTTGGCCGTTTGTGATGTTGATTTCTGTAGTAGTGATCTTGCACTTTGCTCGCTAGTCAATTATATCCTTTTTTGATCAAATTATGTTACTCAAGAAAATCCTGTAAATACAAATACTGCAACTGAAAAAGGATGTAGTCTTGCGTGAAATGTCTCACATGCCACAGTGGGGAAGTTATGGCTTAGTTTTGTACTAAACCATTTACTCAGCGCTATGCAATTCATCATGATATCACTAGGTGTTGTTGTGGTGGTGCTTGTGAAGCTAGTCTGCATGCGTTCCATCATTATACTAGTTTTGATTTATGAAGATAACTTTGTTGTCATCTCATGGTGATATATGGCTTCGGTTTGTTTGTCCACTTGGTTTCACTGTTATGAAAAACCTTGAAACAATGTGGTGTTTCAATATTCTGTTTTTGGTGGTACAATGAGCTGTTTGTTATGGTCGGCATCCGGTACAAGAGGCGCAATAGAGATAGTTAGTTTAGTTTGGCAGGAGTCTTTCATATTTGGTAGTTTAGAGATTCGGGAGACTTTTCGAATTGTTAGTTTGGATATTTCGTTTGGCAAGCACTTGTATTCATCCGGCTATTTATATGAGCCAAGGCGTATGGAATAAAGCAAGCAAGAAAACCAATCTAATCTCTCATCCATGTTCTCTACTCTCTCATCTCCTTCACCAGCGTTGCCTCCGGCGACTCATACCCTTCGTCACGGGGAGAAAGCCGGCAGCTGAGCGACCGACGACGTCTCACGACTACGCTCTACGTTCCCTACCGCGGGGACACAGCATGTTTATAACTCGATATCAAAGATTGGCCAGTGCGGAAATTTCAAATTGAAGGAATCCTTGGTTTTATTATTTTTCTAATGTGCAAACTGAGTAAAACTTAGTGGCCATTAGTTTTGTCATAAATATAATATCCATCAACTTTTCATGTATAAGGGAATATACATTCCTCCAGCTTCTGCCATGATTGTATAAAATTGCATTTGGGTCCAGATTTGACGCTTATATATCGGTGGTCATAGGAATTTAACATTTTCATATCTCACAATGGAAACTTGTACTAACTTATTGTTCGTCATATTTTTAGATAAAGGGAGTTCTTATTTCATTAAGATAATGAAAAGAGGTCCCGGTCTCTTCATCTAGAAATGAATTTGACCGTCAATTATTACAATTTCTGCTATGGGTAGACTCCGTCGCCCATATTGATCGTCATATAGGTTACAGCTTCCAGATAAATGGTTATTGTTGGTGATGGTTCGGCTATGTGACATCTCTTAGTTATCCACATATGTACCCAATACCACTCTTGGGAGGTACATGGTATAGACATGGGTAATTTAGTAATTACGACTACCCGTCGCTGGTCGCCGTACAGAGACAAGAGATAGATGACGTCGGGAAAATGAGGAACAGAGGGAAATGAAACGATAGGTCGCGGTAAATTTGAATGATCTAATGAAAAAATTACTTAATTACATTAATTACATTGATGCCATTTATATTTCTTTCAATAATACCCTTATACTACCTATATCACTCCTCATATACTATCTATACCACAGGTCCACGTTATAATGGTATATAATTTTTTCAACTAATCAGAAGTTTATATACTACTCATTTTTAACCCGTGGTATTTGGTACCGTAAAAGATTAGAGCTTGAAATTTGTAACCATGAGATTGCTACTCCCCTCCCGTGTACATGGAACCTATGTGGGTGCAAATAATGGATATATATAAGAATAGATGGTAGAATGCGTAAGGAAATTTAACTACTGTAGCTGGACGTGGTTTAACTATTCCTCCTGCCTCACTCGTACTTCTGTTTGGGGCGCTACTTGATCCGTCTACATTTCAGAATGGTCTGATTTCTGCTCCTTGCTCTTGTTACGTTGTTTTAGGTCTTGCAGTATTGCAGTTAAGATTCATGGATGCATCAGGTTCTGCTGTACACATAACATATGTCATCACCTTCTACATCCTTTCTTTCTTTGTGTAGTTTCTATCGGTGAACACCATAAGCGTGAACTTAACCTGCAAACTTGTATATTTTTCCGTTCTGATATTCTATTCATCCGAATGTTTAATTTCTCTCAGCAAGGCAAGTTTGAATAGGATTCTGTGTTGATAGGGACACAAATAGGATCTGCGTATGTTCGACCTTTGATGGACCGACGAAATTAGGAAACCTAGCTCAGACGATACTTGTGGGATTCGAAATCGAGGTCAGATTCATAGAGATGTATACGCCAGAAAAAAATACTCCTTAATTACTAAACCTCCTTAATTCTACTCATGTACAGCTATCTAACAATCATAGTTTGAAGATCCATTGTACAATCTAACCCGGCCTTTTTCTACACAATCAGAACGGTAAATTCGTCGCATCAATCTAAGGGGCTGTTTGGATTCACATGGCAAGAGCAAAAAAGAGCAAAACTTTTATCCTTAATAAAAGATGGCAAAAGTTTTGCTATTAGGGGTGTTGGGATCCAATGGCAAAATTTTTGGCAAAAACCCATTTAAACCCTATTCTCCCTCCTTTTGTCGTGGGGTGTTTGGAGGCAAAATGGCAAGTTTGCCCAATTTTACCACAATGTTAAGCCAAAAGATTTTTTCTATCTCATTTTTGATTTGCCCTTTTGCGAGGGTGTTTGGAGGCAAATGGCAAAAAAATGATAAAATTTTTGCCATTTGCCATTTACTCATGGATCCAAACAGCCTAAATCAAACATTTGTACTCCCTCCATATTGGTATTAGATGACGTTTAGAACAATGACATGGTCCCCTCGTGAAACAGATCTCGCGACGCAAGGGGCGCCGCAGCCTCCGTCAGCTCGCCCCTCCCGTTCTCTCCTCCTCGTCGCCGCCGGAGTGGCCGTGCGGCCGCCGGGATGGCAGCGGTGAGGCTTCTCCTGATGGCTTATCCATATTTGCGACCATCAAAGTGAGATCTGGCGTAGAGCGGCGGCAACGGCGACCGACGGACCTGCGTGGTTTGCAACTCTTCGGCTCCGGTCGCTGATGGGCACGACGATGGTCGACTCGGTGGCGGTATTTGTGCATCTACATCTTACGACAACATCTTCTTTCATAGCTAATATCCTCTTTACAATCCCAGAGATTAGTCATCTTGATTTCGACTCACGGATTTTTTACTCCGCTGATGCTTACCATCAATTGATAGATCTTGCGGATGTTGCGTGTGCCTATTGGCTACTTCGTGGCAAAGTCATCGTGGGATAGAGTGAGTTAATGGCCGGTCGTTGTTGGTCAAGATTGGGTAGTATTGGGGTATTGGCTCGGTAAGAGGGTGGAAGTAGAATTACGGGCTCTTCGAATTGGTGATACCTTTTTTGGTTCAGATTTCTTGACTCTAGGGAGAAATCCTCAGGTCAGTCCTTAGTTGGATGTACCTGACAATGGTCTTGCTGAAGCATTGTTTGGAGCTTGATGGATTACTCTCTATGGTAAAAATCGATGATCTGATCTTAACTGGTTGGATCATGGCAACGACGGCTTGTGCGCGTGATGTTTCTTTGTTGGAGGCGTTGTTTTTAGTGAGCCTTTCTTGTAGTCCATATGCTGATTTGTTGGTGTATAAAACTGAAGGTTAAGTCGTATGGATAGTCTGCTTTAATATAATTTTTTATATTTTCTTTTTTTCTCTCTTTCAGGCTGTATGCATCTTAGCTATGCAGAGACCGGGAATGATCTCAGTGTAATTGTATCTTATCGATGTAATTGACTAAGATTAATAAAGTTTTCCTTATCGAAAATAAACTTTAACTTCTTATTTTTACAAAAATATTTATTAAAAATAATATATGTATACTTTTATAAAAATATTTATAAGACAAATCTATTCATATGGTTTTCACATTTCCACAATCAACGACTTAAAAGTCATTCATGATTTATATTCTCAATATTTGACTAACATCTTGTCCAAAACATCATCTAATATCAATTTGGAGGGAGTACATCCTTGTACAGATTTGGATCAGATTCACCCCTTTGCCTCCTCCCATATAGGCTTCCAATTTTTTTTTAGAACAAAAGACACATTGACCCTCTTTATTGGGAAGTTTTATTTGCTTTTGCTATAGAGATACCGACTTTACAAGTTCACAGGATGTCAAGAATATGAACCGGTAATGTTTCTCCAAGGTCGTCCACGGCCACAAAAATATCGGACGCCCCACCACAGCTTTCCTATTTCTTCCGCCCCTCCCCATTCTATGCTTGCATCGTCAGTTTCTAAAAAACAAATCTCACATCCCGCATCACTGTCGCTCCCCTTGCTCCCGACGCGCGCCTCCACCTCGTTCCCGACGCCATTGCCGGCACCGCCCCTCCCGCTCCTCCACGCGTCGGTGGCGTCCCTCCCCGCTCCTCCATGCACCGCCGTCTCCCCACGCTCCTCCGCGCCGTCATCGTCTCCACGTCATCGCTGGGACACGTGCCTCCACGCCCCTCCGCGCGTCACCAAGCGGCCGCCCCACCGCGCCCTGCACTACCGTTGTCGTCGGTGTCGTCCGCGCACTGCTGCTCCACGCAACGCCGCCTCACCCGGTCGCTCCTCCACACGTCGTCGGCGCCACCGATGCCGCCTTCCCACTCCTCGCTGCGCCGCCGACGCCGCCTCTCCCCTCCTACTCGCCATCCTCTTCGTCCTCCCGTTCCTCCCCGTTCAACTGTGTAGTTCTCTTCTTTTTTGCTAGGGTTTGCTGTTCGTTGCAAGTGTATGTTTCATGTGTTTCAGATAAATATTGCAATTGCTTTATGTAAATGTTGCAAAAGTAGATCTGAATGTTACGATATTGCATATGTTTTCTCATGTATGTTGCAAGTGTTGTAACCGGATGTTGCATTCTAATCGAGAGGTTTTGAGTGCAGCCATGCATGGCTGAGAGTAGAGAGCACACCGTCTTTAGTGTTGCAAACGATGACTATTCATGTTGCCGCTACTATTGTTTGATGTTGCATACGCTATTCTTAGATGTTGCAAAAATGGTACATGTTGCATGCAACATCATACCCATATTGTGGCGGGAATTTTTCTGTACTACAGTACGGTCTGATTTGTTACTCCTGCCGGACGTTCGGGCACTAGATTGACCGAATATGAACATGTAAGCTTACAAATTTCAAGCATAACGTAATCCAAAATCAAAACGATGGAATAGAACATCTGCAGAGTTGTAAGGGATGGGTATATACTCCTACAGCACTCATACTGGCAGTACGTATGCACGTCATCATTGGCTGCAACTCTTTTTGTACGTGATCCGGCGGTGCTGATCACTCTTCCACCTCCGCAGTTTGACAGTTGGGAAAATTGGATCCTTACCATCAAAAAACCAGTCTTTGGATATTTACCATCAAAAGATTGAACGGTGGATATTTACCATTGAAAGACCTCCCGTTACAGCTATATAACATTCAGTTGGCCTCCCGTCATTGTGCCGTCGCCGCCGTCACACCGAGGACGCCCCCGTCGCCATTGCCGCCCCTCCCTTCCTGCTTCCGCGCTGGCCGCTGCTGCCCCTCCCATTCGCGTGGGCCGCAGCCGCTCCTCCCCTTTGCGCTGGAGCCCGAGCCGCGGGCAGAGGCTAGGCGGGTATCCGCCGGAGCAGCAGGCGGCCCACGCGGATCCAGGTTCCCGAGGGAATTGAGCGGGCTGCAGGAGGCCGTCGGGGGCGGGCAGCAGGCCAGGGCGGCGCGGCCATGGCGCGAGGAGGACATGGCTCGGCGTTGTCCCGGCGAGGCGCCTCCTCCACGTCCTGGCGAGCGAGTGCAGGGGGTTCGGAACGGAAGGGCAGGGGCCGGGCATGGAGGAGAGCGGCGCTAGGGCGGCGGTGGTGCGGCGACTGATGGAGGCGAAGGCGGAGTTCGGGAAGTGCTTCTCGGACGTCGCGGCCGAGACGACGCTCACCAACGTCTATGTCGCGCAGCTACTGCGGCGCCAAGCACAGCTCAAGCCGGACACGACGCCCAAGCTCAAGGCGGCCCTGCCCACGCTCACCGACGAGCTCGTCGACCTCATGATGCAGCGCTTGAGGAGGCGACGCGAGGAAAAGAGCAAGCGCTTGCAGGCGAGGCGGAAGAGCACGGTGGTGACGGCACAATGACGGGAGTCTAACTGAATGGTATATAGCTGTAACGGGAGATCTTTCAATGGTAAATATCCACCCTTCAATCTTTTGATGGTAAATAATTAAAGACTTGTTCTTTTCATGGTAAGGATCCGATTTTCCCTTGACAGTTTGGTAGCTGCTACTACAGCATCCCCATCCACAAAAGATCCCCCGGTATCCGGCCACACACCACACTCCACTGGTATCCACTCTTCCATCCAAAGCTTCGTCTCCATCCAGCCTCTCCCCTAAACTTCACCCAAATCCTCCTCCATTGCCTTCCCGCCTCCGACGAGCGATTTGGGGAGATCACCTGCAATGCCTGCCTGACCGCGCTTCCAAAGCGGCAAAAGTGCCCCTGGACCTCGGGCTGTGCGCTTTGGAATCGATCCATGCGTCCTTGGGCATAGGGTTTGGATCACCGAAGGAGGCGGCGGTGTTGATCTGTGTCGGCGACGATTAATGGTGAGTTCGGGGTTATACTCTCTCTTTCAATCCCACATCTGCGTGCCATTTGATTCACTAATGTACTATGCTTGTTCTGGTACGGAAGGCAAGGTACAGTATATATGAGCAGGCAGGCTACTAGTGACGTCATTTCCCCCAACAAAATTCTCCCTTGTGCTGCTAATCAAATGCCACTTGGTTCGGACTGACTAAAATAATGGCATTTCCCAGGATCCATGCCACATTTGATTCGACAAGTTCGGAGCTGCGCAGTCTCAGCCACGGTCCGCAATTGGCTTGCTTGCTTGAATTGGGCAGGGGGACGCTTGTCACCCCCTCCTCTATTCCAAGGTCAAAAGGTACAGCGACATTTGAGCTTGTAAGAATCTGGCATCGGGTGATAGCCCATGGAATCCAGCTCTCAGGATACGTTATTTCCCCGTGTCTTGTTTGCAGGACCTGCCCTCGCTGCCTGTTCGGCGAAATGCCACAGGAACAAGTGAAGGTTTCCGGCCGGCGCAATAAGCGGAGGGCGCCTATGGTGGGGATTGACACTCTCCCGGATGAGGTCCTTGCACGTGTGCTGTCTTTCTTGCCTGTGCGGGAGGCAGTGCAGACCTGCGTGCTTGGCCGGCGCTGGCGCCTCCTCTGGCGGTCAATGCCTGTCCTGCGCATCATCTCTGAACATGATCCAATCACGCCAGAGGAAGTCAGGAATATGAACATATTTGTTAACTTTTTCATGTTCCTCCGTGACCGTGGGGCTCCACTGGAACTCTTTGAGATCAAGATGGGTGAATTTGATGTGTGTGCAACTGAACCACATATCAGCTTATGGATCCAACAAGCTCTGCTGTCTCAAGCTCGTAGCCTTAGCGTGGATTTACGTTATGAGTATGCAGGTTTCCCACTGTACAACACGCCTCTCATCTCCAAGCACTTAGCGACGCTAGAGCTTAGGTTTGTAGAGTTAAAAGACAAATTTCTCGATTTTTCGAGCTGCCTGGTACTGAAGAGTCTGTGGATGAGGGACTGCAACATTCGTGCTGAGAAGATATCATCCCAATCCCTTCAAAAGTTGACCATCTATGACTGTTTCTTTAAAGGAATCATGCGGACTTGGATTTCTGCTCCAAGTCTTGTTTGGCTTCAGCTATCTGATAATGTTATGACTCCAATGCTTGAAACCATGCCATCATTAGTAACGGGTTTTGTTAGATTCCATGAATCTTATGATTGTTGTGGTAAGGAACTATTCGGGTGATCTTGTACTGATAAAAGCTGTGAGAATTGTGGTGGTGATAATGGTGATGGAATTGGAGATTGCCTGCTTCTCAAGGGTTTGTCAAAGGCTGAAAGCTTGGAGCTGATGGCAGAACCTGGATCGGTATGTTTGTGCCTACTTCCTTCAACACTGTTATCGTTGCTTCTGATCCCCCATATTATGTTGCATGCTTATTGTCATTTGGCATTTTTTCCCTCTCGAATACAGTGGAGTTGTGTATCATCGCATTAAGAAAGAAGAACTGCATTATTGGGCAGATAATGTGGTTATGTGTGTGATTAGCAATGAATTATTGTTTTATGACATTCTTTGTACAGTGTATTTCACCTCTTTTCTGTTTTGGCGTTTGCTAACTTCTTGACTCTTGGGCTCACTCATGTTGCTAAGATGGCACTGTTTTAGTTTTTCCATGGCCAGTAATAACCTTTTGTAACAAGTATTTTTTATAACAGTTAAAAAGTAACGTTATATTTTGACAATATTTTTTTAATGATAAATTACTTAAAATCATTATTGCGGAGGACGGATATGTGATATTTTACAATAGTATGGTACATTGATCTGCTCATAATATAGAACAAAAGATAACTGACAATCTGATACATAATATCCAGGGTGAGAAACATACTAAACTGAATGCATCCTAATAATAGGATAAGCTAGATGAACTGACAGTGAACTGAGCCAGCTAGAATACGCTGTTGATTTCCTTGAGAGTTGACAGAAGATGCAAGCTGTTGTGCACAAAGACTAAAAGTTCTCAGTAGTCTGGAGGTTTTGTGTACGGGCCTCATGTAATCTAAGGTTGAGGTGCGGATATGGGTCTTTGTTAAGTTGAGGCTTATCCCATTCCCGAAATATCAGAGAAACATCAGGTTTTCTCCTTTTATTTTAAATGGGAAATAATCTGATACATATAAGTGCAGTATTGGAGGCATTACATTTAACCAATCCATGCATGCTGCCTCAGAGTAGTACCAGTACTTTGTAAATGTGGAAATTAGAAACCACCAAGGTCAAAGTTGTAAAATATCTATATTGCAAAGAAACATGGAAAACGGTTGTTTTGTACAGGTATTCTAAAGAAGCACTTATTAAGGGCTGAGTGAGCAAAATATTATATCTCTCTATAGATAAACTTGTGAAATACCATTAGGATAACAAACCACTTTGTTACTGTGTGTTACTAAGTTTGCTTTCAATAAAAACAATCTAA
Organism: Echinochloa phyllopogon; assembly: GCA_033239725.1. Taxonomy (NCBI): domain Eukaryota; kingdom Viridiplantae; phylum Streptophyta; class Magnoliopsida; order Poales; family Poaceae; genus Echinochloa; species Echinochloa phyllopogon. Next base: position 8,907,402 of record BTCW01000008.1, on the reverse strand, counting down.
CCTTGAGCTGTTGAACTCCTTTGCACTTTCCCAGCTTATTTTCAAAAGGGAATTGATGTGGTGCCCTACATTTAGCAAGTTGAAGACTTTGGTACTCAATGAGTGGTGTGTGGAAACTGATTTCGATGCGTTAATATGCTTTCTCCAACATACACCTGTTCTAGAGAAGCTCACTCTTCAACTTTGTCAGGTATATGTTATAGAAATCCCATAGCTGTTAATCATAGTAAATTTATGCTACACCATGATTGACTTTTGGTAACAATTACATTTGGTACAGGCACCTGAGAATTGGGTGGAACCGAAAGGATTCTACATTCCATCAGAAGAGCCTTTTGCATCTTGGAAACTTAAGTTAGTTGAAATCAAGTGCAAAGAGTTCGATGTGAGAGTTCACCAAGTTTCAAGGATATTGAGCTTGTAGAATCCATTTATCGAGCAAATTAATATCCAGTTGTCTGTGAGAAGTTCTCAATGTAAGTTGGCAATTGACACTATTCGTGCTTGTTATGATCTCATAAACTAACAAAAGTAAGCAGAAGACGCTGGCACAACTGCTAGCTAGGCAATTAGTTCATGCTAGTCTCTCCACTGGACCACTGGAGTCCTGGAGGTCCTGGGTTGAAATCAGCCTCCTTGCAAATAAGCAAGGATAAGGCTGCCTAGAAATTCCCTTCCCCAAACTCCACTTTATGTCGGAGCTTTTAGCACTGGGTATGCCCCTTTAGTTGGCTTACTTTATTACCAAAATCAGACTCTAGGAATGCACAAAGTTATCAGCAAAAGGCAGAAGCTGTAAATTTTCGTGCTAATTGTACAACATTAGGCAAACAAGAAATAAGTAAATCTTAAAACTATGTCTCTCACAGGGCTCACAGGCAGTTTTATTTCTTAAGTTTGTGCAGAGTGTATGAGATAAGCAATCCCCCAATGTAGCATTAATGTTAAAATGCTGTTCAAATGTACTCCAATGCTCAACCACTTTTTTTTTTCTTTGTCACAGTTAAACCGGAGGTACAAAGATAGCCTGAGCTCTCATCCCACTGTGTCTTTTTAGCTTTGCCTTGTAGTCCTTAGCTGATGAGGCATTCTATGTAGTATAAAGTTTTCATCCCTCACTACAATTTGTTCCGGTGATTGATGTTGTGTTTGTCGGTCCTTATTGCTGGAGCAAACCAGCTTGTCTATACTCTATAGTCTATACCACCGTGGGAACCCTGTATGTAGAGCACATTTGTTTGTACGAGGGACACTTAATCATTGGGTTCCCAAGATGTTTAAGTAAGGAGGGAAACAGTGGGATGTTTGCTCTGATCTCAACTTATTTGAAAAATACTGGGGTAACAATCTGAAAGGACAAGTATTCTTAGCTAGCATACTTAGCATATTGCTACAGTGCCCCATATAAACATTTCACTCGGACACGATGATGCTATTTTTAGAGAGCATTGGATACTGTTCTGTATATGCTTCTTTAACTTATCGTCAGAATTATTCGTGCATATTGCTTTTAACGATTTTGGTAGTTGTCATGGTTATCTGAGAGGACATTGTGGCTCTGCCCGTATGGTTGCTATGGTGGCTGCAGCTCTGATCTTGGAATTTCATTCAGTTCTGTTGTAGAAAATACTACAGTGGGTTATTTAAATACACTGTTTGAATTGACCTCTTAAGTACTCACCGTGCCTTTTCTTATACATGTAGGGTTCAGTTTCCAGACACATCCTGATAATCATTTCTGGGATTGAGTCTATCAGCCTGCATGCAGTCTTTTGATTAATTGTCACTTATGGTTTCTCAAAGTTCTGCAAGATGACTGTTTATTATGGTTTTCCATCCTAAAGATGCTCTCTATGTTCTGTCTGGATGCGCTGTTGATCATGATTCTCTCTATGGTTTTGAAACATAAGTACGTATATGCAGTATTTGAGCATTGTCAATGTCTTTTACTGCAGTAATCTCATGCAATTACTGATCTGTCTGAGCCCTGTTGCTGCTGGTGAAGTGCCGAAGTGGTGATGATTTATCTGCTTGGCTTTCGAGACTCTGTTTTGGTTGGTAGTTTGGTACTACATTACGCCACCAGTAATGCAAGTTTTGGTTCGGCTATTGAGCTGGAACCCTGCGCTGAATATTTTGTACGGCTGAGGCACAAACTTGCAGCAAGGGATCTTTGAGACCGCTGTGTTTGTATCAATTACCGTATCTTCCTTCTGGTAGGTTTCTTGGGCCTGCAAACCATCACCCTCTGAAACAAAAACACAACCTCTTGTGTTTAGGGCATGTACAGCCCGTCTACATCATGCGTCTATACAATGGACTTTTTGTGAAAAAACCCCGCCGATGCCTACCGACGGGCTGCCCGTCGCCTGACCAGCAGACGGGGTCGTCCCGTTCTCCCAGGCGGAGGCGACGCGAGCCCACGCGCTGTAGGCGCCGTCTGCCCCAGCCGACGGGTGACGGGATCCCGCGTGCCCGCGCCGCGCTCGCCCTCTCCCCCAAATCCTTCAAGGTCGCCGCGCGAGAGATTTCCCGCCAAACAAGTCGCTCGCTCCCGCCATGGCGTCCTCCTCCGCTCCGGCGCCCCAATCCGACCGCGCCGCGCTCCTCAAGGCCTTCGACGAGGCCCGCACGCCAAAGCAGCGCTCGCCCCTCTCTCGGCAAAACCGTCGCTCCCGCCATCTGTTCGCACTCAGACTGCCAAAAGGAGGACGCCGCCATGGCGCCGACCGCGCCCGTAACACCCTAAAATTCATCACAATTAAATTGTAGCAACCCTCTGAAATTTTTCTAGGATTTATTTAGGCTTAAATAAATTTTCTAGGATTTAATTAGAATTTCTAGCCTTTTTAACAATTTAAATATCATATTAAATAATTTTAGTCAAAATAAGTTTTTGTTGCATTCATGCTGTTGCATATATTTTTGGTTGCTAGTAAATCAAGTTGGAATTTAAATTCTGTTTAAATTCGAATTTGATTTGTTTTTGTTTGAGTGTTAGAATAGTTGTATTCTATTAAGTTTGTTTTTGCCCCTCCAACTTTTGGGCCAGTCCATCTTCGCTCCCTCTACTTCTTTCTCTCCCGAGCCGCCTGCGTTTCTTTCCCGGCCCAGCTAAGTTTCCCCGGCCCATTTCCTTCGCGCGGCCCGCTCCACTTCTCTCTCTCCGACAGGTGGGACCCACCTGTCATCTCCGTCGTCCCCGACGGGGACTCTGCCCGAGTCCGATTGCGCCGCCGCACCCGACTCCGGCCGGGGCACGCACGCCAAGGCGTGGGCCCAAGCTCCACCCCGGGCCTATAAAACCGCCGCCGCCGTTGCCTTCCCCTCCAATCGAAGCCAATCGAGCCGCAAACCCTAGCCCGCGCCGCCATTGCCGAGCTCGAGCCGCCGCCGTCGATCTTCGCCGCCGGAGCCTCGCACTCGCCGTGAAGCACTCCAAAAGGTTCGCCTTGATGCCCCGAAACTCTTCATCGCGTTCTTGCTCCGAGTTTGCCGTACACCGCGCTAATTTTGGCTCGCCGTCGATCCCGCAGCTCCGCCGTCCGCCGTCGCAGCTTCTTGCTAATCGTGATCTAGCTTGGTGAGTTCGCCTTGATCCCCTCTTGCTCCCTGTCCAAGTCGCGCGCGTTTTGGTGCTCTGTAGCGTGCTAGCGCGTTTACTAAGGCGATGCTCCGCCGTGGCCATCGCAGCGTCGCCGTCGTCTTCGTCGCCGTCGTCGAGTTTTCCCCTAGATCTATTGTGGACCGTCAGATCTAGATCCAACGGCTCAGATTAGATCGCGTCCCAAGTCAAACCGACCGCGTACCGGTCAGCCATGGCCACTTTGCAAAAGAGCCCTTGAAGTTAAAGTTTATTTTCCCGCTTATGGTGAAAGTGTACAACCTCTGTAGAGTGTAAAACTGTTATAACAGCCGTGCTCACGGTCAAGAGCGGCCTGGACCCTTACATGATAATCATACTTGAACATGGATTAAATCGTGGTTACTTGATTATGTTGGGATTATGACACTCATTAATTTGTGGGTGGTATATACTTTCATTTGCTAGTAAATAGTTGCTTAATAAAACTTGACCAACTAAAAGTGTTTACTGCAGTATTGTTAGCCAGCCTTTTTGCCCCAGCCTTGTATGTCATATTACATTTGCTGAGTACGTCATGTGCTCATGCTTGTTTTCTTTCTTTTATTGCATCAACTACACCTGGAATGCTGCTCAGATTGGGAGAATTTTGAGGATTTCACTGCTGATTTTGAGGAGTTCTAGGCGAGTCTCCCCCAGTCAATGCCTGTGGAGTTGGAGTCACTTTTGCTTCGTTAGATGAACGTTTATTTAAGTCTTCCGCTATGACATTTGTGTCAACTCTGAGACTGTAATAAATACACTTTAATACTCTTTCGTTATGCATGGTTATGGATATTCACTTGTGACGTCTACCATATGTGTGTAAACTGATCCTGGCGCACATATGAGATGCATCTGGTTTTGCCTTTAAAACCGGGTGTGACAGAGGTGGTACCAGAGCCGACCCTCGCGGTTGCGCGTACGGGTCAGTGTGCGGGCATAGGGCGCATGGCGTGTGTGGCCCGGGTAGGGCATTCGGCATGGACTATGGCGCCGGCACTGGACGTACGGTCGTGCGCTAAGGGGAAACGTTCCTGGACATTTGCCCGTGTGGGTGAGTTGTGCCGACGAGGACGTCGGGTTCTTTGAGGGGGGGTGTATGTCACACCCGGCCCAGTTTGTATGGCCCAGTAGTGGCCCATGAGTGCGGGATGCACGTGTTTAGTGCCACCTTGCTAGTTTAGCAAGGGTGGAGGCAACTTATAAGCCCTTGTCTTCCAGCCATAGCACCTTCGGGTTAACCCTTTTACACGAAGTGAGGACAAAAGTGTAAGTAGGGTGCTATGTGTACGCGTGCGCGCCCCTCGGAAGGGCTGTGCGGGGTGGCTTTGGAGGGCGGGGTGTTACAGCGCTGCGCCTCCTCGCTCGGCCTCGACCCGCTGCGGATCCGGCGCCGAGGAGGAGACCTCCATGGCCCCGTCCAGCGGTCGACGAGCGCCCATCCAGCGGCCGACCCCATGGCCGCGGGCGCAGTGCCGACGCGGCGAAGAACGGCGCCCTCCCCGCCCACGGGCGCGCGGCCGGCCGGTAACAGGAGCTTGGCGACGGCCGCGACCGCGGCGCCGCCACCGGCCAGCATGGCGCGGAGGAACGTCGCGTTTCCCAGGGTAGCGAGGAGCGTAACGGCGGCGAGCCCCCGACGGCGGAGGAGGTGTCGCCCGCGTGCTCCCCGCCGTCTTCCGCCGCCCGTGCCGCCGCGATGTGCTCCGCCGCTCATGGGAAGCTGCCGGCCTCGACGGGGAGAGAAGAGCAGCAAATGGATAAGGAGGCAACTACTGGGAGAGGGCTCTCCCGATAAGCATCCCGCGAGAGCCCCCCTACCCCGTCCTTATCCCGCGCCGCCCGAAAAAAAAAGAAAACTGCATCGCTCCCGCCGCCCACGAGAACACCATGGGCTGGCGCCGCGCCGTTCTCGCCCCTGCCGCCCGCGCTGGCCTCGGCTCCGGCGGTGCCGCCGCCGCCCTCCGCCACCGCCCAACACTAATATCTCTGGTGTTAGCTTTTTCTCGAGATTTTTTTCTTCCCAGCATCTGCTCCAAGTCCGGTGGACCTCCCCCGCCGCCGGCTGCTCCCCGCCCGTCTTCGGCGGCGCAACGCCGCCTCCGCCGCCGCCCTCCACCACCTTCCACACTAACCTCTCCTCTCCCTCACCCTTCTCTCCCTCGATTTCGGATCAACAAGCTCCCCCGTCGCCGCCGCCGCCCCTCCCGGCTCCGGCGGCGCCACCGCCGCCGGATCCACCGCCCACTCGACCACCGCCGGCGCTAACCGCTTCGGCTGTGACGCCCCCGCCTCCCCGAACCTGGCCCGACCGCCCTCCTCCACCACCCGCGGCGGGCGGCGCCACCGCCGCCTCGCCGTCCCGCCCAGCGCCCGCCGCCACCGCCGGTCCTCCATCCTCCCCCGTCCATCCTCTGGGTCCGGCGACCATGGATGACCTCCCGGCCCCAAAACCCGAAACCCTAACCCCAACCCTAAACACTAACCCGAATCGATGGCTTGATTTTGTTACTTCTTCGGTTGGATTATTACCTTCTCTGTTTTTTTCCTTTTTTGGTTGTTGTTTCCTTTGGACAGCTGATTCCCTTCCAAATTAAGGGGCCTCTCCATCTAAGCCTAAGGGCAAGTACAACCGTGTAGACAGTTTGCTGTGTTTTTACTCAAATAGACAGCTTAAACAGACAACTTTATACAATAGTATAGATAGCTTGCTGTCTACAGGGTGTTTAATTCATCCTTTGACACGCAAATCATAATGATCTAGTGCATATTTGATCTTTGTAGTCATTTTTGTTGCATACATGAGACAATGCACCAGAGTCCACGTCTGTGCCTGCATGGAGCACTCCATCGCCACCAGGAGGCACTCCATCGCCACCAGAGCCCTCCATCGCCACCAGGAGGCACTCTCGGAATAATGATGCATACAAGCCACAGAAATGCATACACGATAGATGACCCCTCATTTCACATCACATCAGTTACATGACCCATCACTTCACACGTTTCAGTTCACAAGGCAAAACAAAATGTGACGGCACACGAGTTCACAAGGCCAAACAAAATCTGACCCATCAGGCCACCGAGTTCACAATCAGGCATTTCACCACTACTTGGTGTAAACAAAAAATAAAACAGAGACTTGGTGTAGCCACTTCACTGCAACTGCACTCACCACTTTGATCAACCACTTGATCAGCAAAATTCATGGGTCATCACACCACCTGCATAAATGAATTACAGTGATTATCTATGCTCTTTCGACAACACAATGTTGGAACACACACTATAGCCATGCTGCCAGGTACCAACTATAGCCATGTACTACTCTACATGTACCAACCGTTGGCACTATAGTCATGCTGCCACTACACCTTGCAACTATTGGACAGAGACAGAGAGCAGCAGCAGCAGCAAAAGTTTAAGAGCATACACCATTGACAGTTAGAGCACTAGCAAATCCTCAGGTTTTAAAATGGCAGAATAAACATATGTTCAGCAAGAAGGATAGGAAAAAAATAGTAAAAAACTAAGCTCAGTTCACATATTTCAGATGAGGCACATATAACAAGTTCAGGCACTTGAAAAATGACAGATGAGCAATGAAAACAACTAGGATTATTTCAGTTCTATTCATTGATCCATCTAGATCACTCAACAAAAAGCCAATCAGTTCTGAACAAACTAACTTCTTCTGAAGATGGTACTAACCTATTCAGTTCAGTTCAGCAAGAAACTAACTTCTATTCATGTACCATCTACAAAAAGCCATTCAGTTCAGTTTCTGAAGATGGTAGTAACATTTGCAATCTCTGAACATGGCACATATATAACAAATTCTTTTGTAATTGAAATCTATACATGACACATATATTTCTTCTTTTGCATTGAGCTTCTAACATAACTAAAATGCTACCATTGCAATTGAACGGTGAGAATTTGGTTCCTATGAGCAAATAATTGAGCAAAATTGAGAATGGAGTACCACGTCGCAGGATCCAAAGAATTGGCCATCCATGGTTGAGCCATGGGGCTCTGTCCACCACTGCCGAAGAAGCTGCCGGCGCCGTTGAAGAAGCAACTCCCGTCGGTGAAGGAGGTTGGTGAAGTAGATGCGCCATGTCCACCAGCGCCGTGGTGCTCCAGCACAGGTGCCGCACGGCCCAAACTCCACTGCTCCGGCATCGCTGCAGCTCCCCCCATCGCCTTCCACATCTGCGCGGCTGCCGGGCATTTCCACGCCGCCGCCGCCGTCCCCGACGCAGATCCCTTCCGCGAACGGGCTGCAGCGGCTTTCCTCTCGCGAGATGCATCCGCCTTCAGCAGCTCTCGCGCCGCCGCCGCCGCCTCCTCCTCCTTATCGTGCTTCCGCATGGTCGCCGCCGCCTAGGGTTGAGGGAGGACGAGCTATTTGAGGGCGTGGTGAGGAGGATTTGGGGGGAGAAGGGCACGCCGAGGAGGATTTGGGGGAGAGGGCGGGTTGATTTCGCGCCAAAGATCTCCCGCACACGCGGCCTCTCCCGCATGAGATCCTCGCCGCCGTCGACGACTGGCAACTCCTTGGTACAACGCGAGCCGGGGTCGTCTTCTCGCCTGGGAGCACGCGCTCCTGCCGTAGTCACACGAGACGACGGCCTCACCTCGAACGGATGGCGCGGGGGGTTTCTGCAAAAAATCTTTGCATGTCGACGGGAGACGACGGTGCGTTGTACGTGCCCTAAATGGGGAAGGCTCTCCATCTAGATTTTAGGTATTAGTAATTACTACATTCACACGGATTAACTGCAACGTGCGTGCCACCACTGGTGTTGCCGGTCCTTCTGGGTCCTTTATATGTTGATATGTAATCAAAGTTGCTAAATAAAGATAACCATCTATATGTATCAGGTACCTAATATTCAATTATTTCTCACTGAAATAGGTGTTCTCTTTGTAGTTCTCTGACATTCTGGTTTGCTTTGAGACAAGCATATTATATAGTATATTCTCTCATCTTTACGACAACATGCTTTTGAGAGTGGCTTCGCAACCTCTTCCACCGCTGCGTCCCACCTTGTTAATTATAGAGAATCTTTTTTTTTTCAGGAGTGAGCGAAATAATCTTTAAGGAAACAAGTAACCATCACATCCATGATCTCTCTAACCAAATAAATAGCCGGCGTTGCCATCACCAAATCTTTGGTTTGCATCTTGTCTAACTAGTAAAGCCAAATCTCTTGGCATCAAAATTGTGGCTCAAAGCACTGTCTTTTATGTGTACTTGTATCAGTAGTCAATCATCTTTGTGAAATGAGCGAATCCAGTAGGCCAAACACACCATCGTTATCTGTCATTTTCACTCATTCTGTGGGTGTGGGGAAGGGATTACACTTTTCACCTCCTACAAAGATGGATGAACAATAGAGAAAAAACATGTGTACCCAGTTTAAGTTATGTACGTCTGCCGACAGCTATATACTCCCTCTGTTCTGAAAAACCTGACGTCTAGAACAGCGACACGGTCTCTAAAACACAACTTTGACCTCTTGTTATTATAAAAATATTTATTAAAGAGTGATATATGTATACTTTTATGAAACTATTTTTCAAGACAAATCTATTCATATAGTTTTCACATTTGTAAACTCAACAATTTAAAAGTTATTGATGATTTATATTCTCAATGTTTGACCCAAACTTGGTCCTAAACGTCAGGTTTTTCAGAACGGAGCGAGTATGTTTCATCCAGGAAGGGTCATACTCTTTCAGTCAGCTTCTTCAACGTCAAGCAAAAATTTAACCATTTCCATGTTAGTTGGAACTGACGCCTGACGCTGATCACACGTTTATTCAGGTCTGAATATTGATGGAGATGCACGCTCCAATAATGCCGTGCATTCAGGTCGATCATCAACTCTGATGTTGCAATTGTGAGATCTTTGACTCATCAGATCTTATGTACATATGCATGTATATATAGGGGTCATGATATGAAAAAGTGCACTATTGAGCTGAATCCGCCTCAGCCTTGACACTGGTACTATTACGACATTATCCAGCAAGTGAACCAATAATATTCATGTTGATGTCATGCATCTTTGTCAATAGTAAACTAATATTTTCACATGCAAAATTCGTACAGTTTCAACAGAAACCTTACCACACGTAGTGAAAAGGGAATAAGAAGTCCTAACCAGAAAGAGAATTGGGTAAGTCCTGAGAAGAAGAAAACAAAAAATATTTAACAGCAGGCTAATAAGCTAGGGTGAAAAAGAAAGTATTTGTAGTCAAAGAAAAACATACGATTTCGACGGAAATCGTTCCACTGAACAACAATTTTGTCTGATGAATATACTACTGGACACGTAATAATATTGGAAGAGGCTTACTATATTGCCATGACGAAGAAAGTGCTAAAATTTCTGAGTCAGGCCATGACCAAATCGCAAGAAAATCAATTGGTTAATTTAACATTATTGTAAGCTAAGGAGTGAATAGAGCCAAAGCTTGGAAAAGGGACAATATTGTTCTGCGGGCTCAATTCCATCTTGACCTAACTCCAAAGTGACAACTCTCGACTTTACAATTGGACACTTTTGTAGCACCTCTCTCCAAGCTCAATACCGTGTACACCAAGCAACAAGTCTTTGGATGTATCCATAGACCATGTACCCCCTCCGTTCAAGGTCTCTCTCTCAATACTCAATACTATGACTAGGACATTATATTATTTATGGTTCTCGAACTTGATTTTGAGACGTTTGGCCACCACCATGGATTTTGCCGAACTTGATCATGTTTTGGTGCTCGTGCACGTAGATCAAGACCCTCTATCAAGTGTTAGCACTACCAGAATGATCAACATCTGCACCGGGTGGGAAATGCCTTTAGCACCGGGTTTCCCACCCGGTGCAACTAATCCGAGGCTAAAGGAGTACCCCTTTAGCACCGGGTTGAATAACCGGTGCTAAAGGGTACCCTTTAGCACCGGGTGCAGCCACGACCCGGTGCTAAAGGGCCTGCCCCACAGCGCCTTTAGCAGGGCCTTTAGCACCGGGTCGTGGCTGCACCCGGTGCTAAAGGGCCTGCCTTTAGCACCGGTTGCTGTCTGCAACCAGTGCTCAAGGCCCCGGATTTCTTTTTTTTTTGCCTTTTTCACTAGCCATGCATGCACGTCTATATACGTATATATTCTAATACGTGTATTCTAATGCGTATTCGGCCGACTCTATATTCATATTAGCTGACATTTCATCAAAATAGAAGACATATATTACAAAAGTAGATATTCATGCATGTCAACTCGAGTTATATATATTTAAACTGTATTTTCTACTTAATTAAGATTGACGACTAGCTTGTTGGACTGTCCGGCACGTCCTCCAGTATTGGCGAGTGGAATTCTCCTCGGGGATTGACGACCTCGTCCCAGATCCATCCGACGAGCTGTTCTGCAATTGCGTCAATTCTTTCTAGCTCTAGGGACTCTTCCTTCAGGTTGAACATCTATAATTTACAAATAATTGAAAGATATTTAATCCGCCGAGTTGGAGACAATAATTATGCACTTAATAATAATGGAAATGTGTTTATTATTACGTACCATGATATCGTGTTGTGTAAGCTTTTTATGTCCCCAATTCCACATGTAATCGCAAACATAGTATGCACATAAATTATTTCCCGGCCCCTGTTTGGCACACTGTTGACCAAAAGAAATTAAGTAAAATTCATATAATATATTAGCCGAGGCCTACATGTACAAATTACTTGCTTACTGGAAAGCCAATGTTCCATTTTAGTGTTTCATGTTGAATACCCGGGTGTTCTTGACGAAATTGATTCCAGGCCCTGCGAACAAAAAAATTGAGTTAAGTCATTGCGAGTGTAAGGGGTGAATTAAGTAGGGGAAAATATACATCACCTTGTCATCATGTCTATGATGTTCTGTAGTTTTTCTTTTGGAGTGTGCAATGAATCAAAGACGTTCACGACACCCCGGTCAGGACACAATATTATTAGGAACCAGTGGAATCTGTATACGTGTATACATTATAATCAGAAATGAAATAGTACACAGACAGTATAAGAAGAAGCTTGTGTGTACTCACTCGATGTTGTACGGGATTAGTATGGAGTCGCAGTAATTTTGTTTCTTAATGTACCTGTATAGGTTTCCATATGTTTCCTCAGGATTCATCAATATCATATTTTCACTTATCCTTCGAGGATCCACAAAACCAACGTCATATATCCCGGATCTCCGACATTTTTGAATCTCCATTCTGCATATGTTAAGCAATAAATAAAGCCTGCGTCAGCATAGATTGGAATTATTATTTTCAAATTGTGAATTATAAGCAACAACAAAGTACTTACAGTGTCCAACAGGTGATCAAATCCACGTCCATGGCGTCGCGGTGGTACAGCTCATATATATCCTTAAACCTCAGCCAGACCCAATCCTCATCACCATTGTAGAAATCATGGTCCTTCACGCCTACTTTGATCATGCGCCGTTTATTCCTTCTTGATTCTTCCAAGTACCACTCATGGAATCGGCGCATCTTCGTCTGTAGCTTGCTCTCCATTTCAAGAGGGACCATAGGCTCGCCAAGCTTAAACGGCCACTTCAGCGTTGTGTTTACAGGCACCTCTTCTTCCCCCAGGACTTGCGCTCTGGTTAGTCCAGCCTCGGCCATTACTCGTTGCACGTTAAGCTCGTCCACAGATGGCAATGGACCCAAGGGCCGTTGAGGTTGCTGGCCGAGCTGAGGAACCTTTTTGGATGGGCCCGCTGTGACGAACCGGATTCTCACCGACGAGAACCCGACTCCCTGTACCCTTGAGATAGTCCCAGGAATAGCAGCTATCTCGTACAGAACTCATCTCAGTCGAATATCACATCCATACAACGATAAAAGATCCATTACATGACACATATATAAAACATAGCGTCTGGTACAAGCCCTCTGGGCTAAATCGACAATAAGAAACATCTGCGCAGCGGTAGCTAGATCATCAGGGTCCACTCCTCCACAGGCATCCTTGAGCGTAGCGCGCTCCATTCAGTCGTACCATCCGTCCTGGTTGAACTCGTGGTCGGGGTCTTCACCTGAGAACCCAAAGTCTGTCCCCAAGGAAATGGGACAGGTCCACGTCACCAACCATAATATGATGCAAGCTTTAAAGTGGCCTATTCTAAGGTATAGAAAATAATCAAGGTTTGAGCCAGGGTTTTCTTATGCAAGCAGCAGCAATAACTCAAATTCATCTCATCACCAACTCCTTCTCACACACACATCCATACCCAAAAACACCCATCAGCCTCACATTTTCCCATCGGGCTCGTCCTGCCACAGCAGGTTCCCGCAAACATTATTCACCAACACATTTCTCTCTCTAGTCGACTCGGTGAGCTCCCTCCCCACCTTGTCTCAACAGCCTCAGCTGGACCAATCTCTCATAACCCAAATCAAGGACGAGGTAAGAAAGCAGATTCCCATGCTAGTCGGGGCTTCTCAGAAATGGGTCATCCGTAACCGTGGACACGGCTATAGGTATAGTTTACACTCTGCAGAGGTGGCACTCCAGGAATCCATTCGGGCTGCAAGGCTAGTCTGCAACTAACCTGAGACACAGCCCACAGCAAAGACCCTAAACAGTAACGGCGCCAATCCTGTCTCCCTGGGCTCGGGAAACATCCGATCTAACATCTGCCCCAGGGTCGTGAAACCTTCCCACCGGGGCCAGTCGGGGGCCGTGGTAAATCAGGGAGAATACGCCGCAACAATTCCCCCTACACATATCAAGCTCGATTCTCCTACAGTCTCGGCGCCGCACTAGAGTAGGCTTGCTGGAACCCTCCCCATACTGGGTAGATGGTGAGCACGGTAATCCCAAGTCCAAAGTGGGGGCACGACTCGGTCCTTAATTATCGGTAAAGCGAGTATCTGCGTCAAAAGCGATCCGCTGCAAAGGTCCGCAATCGGCACCCATAACAGGTATTGCCGCCCAAACTCCTCAAGTACTCCACGAGTACCAATATCCAAGAACCATATACCCGCAACAGGTACTCCGTAGGGACTACCCGAGTGCAGCCCCCCAGCACCTCGATCAAACGATCGAGTTGTTATTACTCGCTTACACCGGCTAGCTGCACTACTTGCCCCAAACCACCCACAACTCACGCCAAGAGGATCAAACACAACCATCCCAACACATGCATAGCATAGCATATTCGTAAAGTGAGTAGTAGGTAGCAAGGTAACAGGATAATAACAAAGGCAGTGCAGGTTTATCATGCGAGTAAAGTAAAGCGCTAGCATACTAGTTTGCATGTCTAATAGGTATTTCAGAGATGGTCGGGCGTGAACCTGGGCAAAGGTCTTCATCCTCGTCAAAGCAGTTGTCGTAGTGGTCCGGCTCCTCCTGACTCTCCGGAACTCCTAAGGTTGCGTGAAAATAAAATAAGACGCAACTACTAGCAAAGAAACACTAAGACAGTGACGAAAGAAGATCCAAATAACACCAAACTCTACACTAACGCGTAGATTATGATTTTAGAAAAATATAGAAACTGGTTTCATATTTTTCTGAGCTACGGTTGATTTATTATTAATTTTTGAAGTTTAAATCATTTTCTGAAAATATTAAATAATTTCTGAAAAAGAAAACAAACAGAAATTAGCCTGCTGACGTTAGCATGACGTCATGCTTACGTCAGCAGTGGGTCCGCCTAGGATGACGTCAGCAGTGGGCCCTGCTGACGTCAGCGTTGACCGGTCAACGGTCAACGGGTCAACGGTTAGCTCTGGTCAGTGGGCCCCATGTGTCAGTGACTCGTAGAGTATGACAAGTGGGCCCCATGTGTCAACGCGGTTAAAAGAAAAAGAAAAAGATTAAACGATGGCTGGGCTGGAATTGGGCCAAAAGTGACTGGGCCGGAAGAGTTCAAGGGTGCAAACCAGTCTTAATCGCGAACTTTAGGCCCACGAAGGGGGCGGTGTTGGTGATGCTCTGGTGGACTAAGTCCACCGTGAACCGATAGTGCGGTTCATGTGAGCCGGGTGCACGGGATCGATCTGTGGCCGATTCGGGATTTTCTGCGGTGCTTCGTGTAGCGACTTGGTGTGGTCGTTCGTGTGGCGTGGCCACGGCGCGACGTGAACGCGCGTGGCGCGCACTGGAGCACGCCGGCGGCGACGGTCGACGGCGGTTCTCGTCGAAAAAAGCTCGGCTGGGCTCAAGATCGGTCGGGTTAGCTCGGCTAGGGTTTGGTTCTCGCGGACGGGGAGGAAAAGGCCACCGATAGGCTTCGGCTTGGGCTCCCGACGCGAGCGGCGGCGGCGCGGCCATGGTGCCACGGCGGCCGGCGACGCGCGGGCGGAATCAGCCCGGGAACGGCTCGGCTCGGCTGGGTTTCGAACGCGTGACACCAGCGCATGCTGGTGCGCGACGTCGCGGGTGCTGCGGGGGTGCGCGTGCGCGGGCACACGGGTGACCGTGGCCGCGACACGGCCTCGGCGTTCGCGCGCGGCGAGCAAGCTCGGCCGCGGCGGCCTCGGCTGCTAGAGGGCGACGGCGGGTTGCAATGGGGTTAGCGGTGACGGGTTCCTGCACACGAAGACGGCCGTGATTCGAAGGTCGGGTCCCAGGTGGCTAGCACAGCGGCGGCGGCGGAACTCGCCGGAGACAAAGAAGAAAAGGGGGAAAACTCGGCGGCGCTCACCTAGGGGCTAGTAGTCGATCGCTGCAGCTCGGGGTAGACTCGTTGTGGCTCGGCGAAGCTCGTGCTCCTCCTCTTGCTCCCTGGTTCGGCTTGGAGTCGGCGGTCCATGCGCGGCGGCGCTCCGGGCTTTGGCGGCGACGTCGTGGAGATGCTCCGGCTCCTCTTCCCTTCCTCCTCTCCTTCACCGGCCCTCCTCTGGACCTCCTCTTCCCTCTCCTCTCACGAATTGGAGTCTGGAAACCCCAATGGGGCGGCGGCGGCTTGAACAGGGACGGGCGGCCGGCGGTGGCTTTTATAGGCGATAGGCGCTAGGGTTTGCGGCACGGACGGCGAGATTGGGAGGGCCAGGCAGCTGCGGACACGCGGCGCGTATCGGATGGGCCGCACAGCTCGGGTGGTTGGAGGTCATGGCGCGCGCGGCCGCGACAGAGAGAGAGCGGCGTGGGGAAGAAGATGACGCGAGGAGGGAGAAGGCTGACAGGCAGGTCCCGCCTGTCAGTGGGAGTGAGCGAGACGCGGAGGCGACGCGGTGGAATGGGCTGACAGCCCGGGTCCACTTGTCGGCGGGAGAAGAGAAGAGAAGGGGGGCGCGAGGGAGAGGTTGGGCCGCGCTGGGCCGAAAGGCCGAGCAGGCCGGCTGGTTCGCTGGCTCGGGGAAAAGAATTCGAGGGGGTTTGATGGACTTTGGCTTCGGGTTTTGGCCCACGAACAGTTAGATAGATTTGGAAATTAGTTTAAATAGTTAGAGTTTGAATTCAAATCTAGAATTTGAATTCAAACCAACCAAAAATCCAATTAAATCCAAATACTCCAAATCACAGTATTTCATCCTTAGCACTTCAAATTAATTTTAAATTTCAAATTTAAATTGCTTAAGAAATTAGGGAGCAATAGAATTTAATTTTAAACATGGGTTTGCTTGCACAACAATTCACCAAAAATTTTTAAATTCACATTTTTGCACTCAACAAGTCTTATAGGGAATTTTAGGGTTGTTACAGTCTCCCCCCTCACAAGAATCTCGTCCTCGAGATCTGTGATTACCTATGGTTTAAACAAGTGGGGGTATTTCTCCTTTAGTACTGACTCCTTCTCCCAAGTAGCTTCTCTTTCTGAGTGATTGCTCCACTGCACCTTACAAAATGGAATAGCTGTGCTTCTGGTCTCTTTGACTGCCCTGTCTAGTATTCTCTCTGGGTACTCCAGGTACTCCAAGGTGTCTTGTAGGTCTAGCGCTTCTATTTTGATCTCATGCTCCGGTACTCTCAGACATTTCCGCAGTTGTGATACATGGAACACTGGGTGTACTCCCGCTAGTTCCTCTGGTAGGTCTAGCTTGTATGCTAGCTTTCCTACTCTCTCCAGTATCTGATACGGTCCAACAAAACGGGGTGCTAGCTTTCCTTTCACTTGGAATCTCTTATGCCCTCTGAGGGGTGACACTTTCAGGTAGACGAAGTCTCCTACTTCGAACTCTAGGTCTCGTCTCCTTTTATCCGCATAGCTCTTTTGTCGGCTCTGAGCTGCCTTCAGGTGCTCTCGGATCTTGGCCACATTTTCTTCTGCCTCTACAATCATGTCAGGTCCAAAGAATGTTCGTTCTCCCACCTCTAACCACATTAGAGGTGTTCTGCATTTTCTGCCATATAGTGCCTCAAAGGGTGACATCTGTAGGCTGGCTTGGTAGCTGTTGTTGTAGGAGAATTCTGCATACGATAGACTCTTCTCCCAGTCTGTGCTGTAGGCTAGGACGCATGCCCTTAACAAGTCTTCAAGAATCTGGTTCACTCTTTCGGTCTGCCCATCTGTCTGAGGGTGGTAAGCTGTGCTATACTCCAAGGTCGTCCCGATAGCTTGATGTAGGCTTTTCCAGAACTGAGCTGTGAATTGGGGTCCTCTGTCTGACACAATACTTTTCGGTGCCCCATGTAGCTTAAGAATGTTGTCTATATATAGCTCTGCTAGCTTGCTTACTGGGTGTATGCTTTTGACTGGTATGAAGTGGGCTACCTTTGTCAGCCGATCAACTATGACCCAAATGGCATCATTTCCTTTCTGAGTGCGAGGTAGGCCAACCACGAAATCCATGCTGATATCTTCCCACTTCCACATTGGAATTTCCAGTGGTTTCAGCAGTCCTGCTGGTCTTTGATGTTCTGCCTTGATTCTTCGACAAGAGTCGCACTTAGCTACATACTCTGCTATGTCCTCACTCATTTTCTTCCACCAGAACTTATCCTTTAGATCTTGATACATCTTGGTGCATCCTAGGTGTATCGAGTACTTGGACTCGTGAGCTTCTGAGAGAATTGTTCTCCTGATCTCCTTGTCTTGCGGTACACAAATACGGTCTTTCAGCCATATTGTTCCTGCTTCATCTATCCAGAAGTCAGGTGCTACTCCTCGTTGGATATCCTCTTTTACTTCTTGGATTTCTGGACACTTTCTTTGAGCTTCTTTGATTCGGTCTTCTAGGTTGTACTTCACCCTCATTTCCTGGGGTTTTCCTCCTTCTACTAGCTCGAGTTTCAGCATGTACAACTCCTTTGCTAGTTCTGGCTGACTCTCTTCTATCATCAAGTTGTTACAATAACTCTTTCGGCTCAAGGCATCGGCCACTACATTGGCTTTGCCAGGATGGTAGTGTATCTCCAAATCATAATCTTTGATCAGTTCTAACCACCTTCTCTGCCTCATGTTCAGTTCGGATTGGGTGAAGAAATACTTCAAACTTTTGTGATCCGTGTAGATATCGCACTTGTTGCCAATCAGATAGTGCCTCCAGATCTTCAATGCATGTACCACTGCTGCCAGTTCTAAATCATGTGTGGGATAGTTTTCCTCGTGTTTCCTCAGCTGCCTTGATGCATAAGCAAAAACCTTGCCCTCTTGCATTAGAACACATCCCAAACCTTGTCTCGAAGCATCGCAATAGACTACGAAATCCTTGCGTATATCTGCTAGTGTCAATACTGGAGTTGTAGTGAGTTTGTGTTTGAGTTCTTGGAAACTTCTTTCACACTTGTCCGTCCACTCGAATGGGACATTGTTCTTGAGTAGTTCGGTCATTGGCTTGGCAATCTTGGAGAAATTCTCAATGAACCTTCTGTAGTAACCTGCCAAACCCAGAAAGCTTCGGATTTCCGTGACACTCTTCGGCTGTTTCCATTCTACTACTGCCTCAATCTTTTCCGGGTCTACTGCTACTCCCTCAGCTATCAACATG
This sequence comes from Echinochloa phyllopogon, assembly GCA_033239725.1. NCBI lineage: Eukaryota > Viridiplantae > Streptophyta > Magnoliopsida > Poales > Poaceae > Echinochloa > Echinochloa phyllopogon. Next base: position 8,888,841 of record BTCW01000008.1, on the reverse strand, counting down.
TGACCCAAAAAGGCTACTTTCTCCAGCCAAAATTCACATTTGCTGAACTTCCCATAGAGTTGATGCTGCCTCAGCTTCTCAAGTACAATCCTTAGATGCTCCTCATGTTCTTCGGCTGTCTCTGAGTAGACTAGTATGTCGTCAATGAACACCACTACGAACTTGTCTAGTTCCTCCATGAATACTTTGTTCATCATGTTCATGAAGTATGCGGGTGCGTTGGTCAATCCGAAGGACACAACGGTGAACTCGTACTGCCCGTACCGGGTCACAAAGGCTGTCTTGGAGATGTCACCTTCTCTAATCTTCATCTGGTGGTATCCCGATCTTAGATCAATCTTACTGAAGTATTTGGCCTTCTTCAACTGATCTAGCAGGTCATCAATCCGAGGTAATGGGTACTTGTTCTTGATCGTCACTGCGTTCAGGGATCGATAGTCTACGCACATGCGCATTGATCCATCTTTCTTCTTCACAAACAACACTGGCGATCCCCATGGGGATGCACTTGGTCGAATCACACCGCTTTCAAGCATTTCTTTCAGCTGCTTCTTGAGTTCCTCTAGCTCTTCCACTAACATTCGGTACGGCCTCTTGGCAATGGGCCCTGTGCCTGGTTGCAGCTTGATTATGAACTCTACGTCTCGGTCAGGTGGTAATCTTGGTAGTTCTTCGGGAAACACGTCAGTGTACTCACACACAATAGGCACTTCTTCGATCGTCTTTTTCTCGATAGATTATACCAACTGTCTCAGAATACATGTTCTGGATTTCTTCCCCGTTCTCCTTCTTTGTGGTTCTGCTGTTACTTTGACTCCGCTAGGATGTGTCAACTCAACTGTTCTGGGTGAGCAACTGATTATTCCTTTGTGCTCTGTAAGCCAATCCATTCCTAGTATCACGTCAATTCCATCTGACTCCAGGACTGTCAGGTTTCCTACGAACTCCTGCCCACCTATCATCAGACTAACTGCGGGGCACTCTAAGGTGCACCTTAGCTCTCCTAAGGGAGAAGTAGTGACTATAGGTCTAGCCTTAGGTATTGTCGGGGGTGATTGCTCTTTCACAAACTTTGTCTTGATATAAGATCCAGTTGCTCCAGAGTCAAACAATATCAATGCTGGAATGCCATTTACTAAAAACTCACCGAGCACAACGTCGGGAGTGTCCTCAGCTTCTTCCTCTGTCAAGTGGTTGAGGCGTCCCCTCTGCGCTGCTGCTGGCTGCCTGTCCTGTCCTCCAGGTGCCGGTGCCTTGGCTGGGGTATGTTTGTTCTTCTTCTCCGGACAATCAAAGGACTTGTGACCGGGCTTCCCACAAGCAAAACAGACCACTGAGGTTCCTCCACCAACTCTGGGTGTGTTGTTTGGCTTCCAGTTGGGGTTTCCCTAACCTGAGTAGCTGTTGTTCCTGTTGCCAAAACTGATGTAGTTGTTACCTCTGCTGCCAAAACTGTTGTTGTTACTGCCTCTGTTACCCTATTAGCTGTTTCTGTTGAACCCTGAGCTTCCTTGGCTGTTGCTCTGCTGAAAGCTTCTCCTGAGCATGTTGCTCTGGCCACTCCTCGGCCTCTGACTTAGTCTATGGTTGTGCAACTGTTCAGCCTTTCTTTTCTTCTCTCTCCAAGTATCTTCAAGACCCACTCTTTCCTTCTCAACTGTGATAGCCCTGTCGATCAGCTCTCTGAGTGACCTGTGTGAACTCGCTGCGAGTGCTGTCCTCAGACCTCTGTGTAAGCCACGCTGGAACCAAAATTGTTTCTTCTTTTCAGTGTTAACGTCTTTAGGAGCGTACCTTGACATCTTAGCAAAGTGTCGAGCGTACTCAGCTACAGACAAACTCCCTTGGGTCATCGTCCTGAATTCCATTGCTTTATGCACCATAACTTGTTCTGGGATGTGGTACTCTTTGAAAGCTTCACAAAACTCTAGCCAGGTGATCTGAGCTGGGTTTGCGTGTGAGTCACAGTAGCTCTCCCACCACGCTTTCGCTGCTCCTTCAAGCTGGTGCGCCGCAAGGGACACACATTCCTCTTCAGTGTAGTCTGTCAGGTCCAGCTTTGTCTCGATGGTACGCAACCAGTCGTGTGCGTCGAGTGGCTCGTCTGAGTAGTCGAAGGTGGGTGCTTTCAGCCTGATGAACCTTTCAATCTTCCTTTGCAGGTCCTCTTCATGGTGTCCCTGACGGTTCTGGTTCTGGTTTCCCTGTATCTGTTGCATAGCTTGCATCATCTGTGTGTTGGCCTGTGCCATCTGCTGCATCAGCTGTGTTTGAGTAGTCATTACTTCTGCCAAGTTAGGCGGTTGCGGTGGTTGCTGTTCGTTCTGCTAGTTCTGCTGAGGTTCCACTGCTGGTTCTCCCATCTTCACTTCCTGTTCTCCACCTGGTGCGTTGTTCTTAGGCTGGAGCACGCCTGCTGCGCGTCCACGACCCCTGCCTCTAACTGCAGCTGGTGCTCTTCCGCGACCACGACCTCTGACACATCCTCTGCCTCTAGCTGCCATTGCTGCCTCTTCTTGCTCAGCTTCCTCAAAACGTGCAAGCAGTCGGTTGGATCTTCGGATCGACATCTTGCTGTATTTTTCATATAGCAGATTTAGTGGCGGTCGGTAATGGTTAGGTTAGCGTAACTAGAGTAGGAGCTACACACATGAAATAGACTCAACACTAAAGTACACTCAAGATGAACATCATTAAAACTGCAAGAACAGCCAAAAAGATCGATCATTCATTACAGCATTACACCCTAGACACGAGTACTATCCCGAGGTCAGCTCCTGAAACCTTGAGGATTAGTACATCTAAGCAAAAGCTACATCGTGGCTGAGCCAGAAGGTGGTCATGATCTACTAAGTCTAAACATCTACTCATGAAGATAGATACAAGTCTCATCACTGTTACTAACATCTGCTGATACTGTCTACTGCATCTGTCTCATACTGCTGAAAGTGCCTGTGAGGCGCGCTGCCAACCTCACAGCCTTAGTCTCTGTCTGCTGCTTGATCACTGCCTGTCGTCGTGGAAAGTGTCCGTGAGGCGCGCTGCCAACCTCACTATGTCCATCTCAGGTCCTGTCATCTGCTTCTCTAGGTGTGCTAGTTCTTGTCTTAGTCTTGTCATCTCGGGAGTAAGGGTCCGAGTCTCAGGTAGTGGTATCGGCTCAACTCGGCTTGGTGAAACTCTATAGTTCTCGGTTCTGGGTTCAACTCTGCGTTCTTCTGGAAGTCCTTGGTTCAACATGATCATCTCTGCCACCCTCTTCCTGTCTGACCTTACCCAGCTACTAAGGGTCCTTCGAGCTTCATCCTTTGCCATAATCTGCTGAAGACTCAAGTACTTCATCAGCTGGTAGTTTCGTCCACTCTTCTCCTTGTAGCTATCCACCTCTTCCTGAAGTTCTGAGTTGTGACTGTCCAACCAATATACTTCTTCCTTCAGTCCTTCTATCTCTTCTTCCTTGGCTGTCAGTGCTTTGTCTTTTTCTGTGAGTTGATCTTCCAGACGGACATCTCGAGCATGGTGAGTCGCTCGGATCAGTCCTGCCAAATGCCTGTTGTTGCGAGCTTCATATTCCAGGTTTCTGACTTCTCTTGCCTTAGCTTTGAGTCGCTCCTCGAGTAAGGCGATCCTGTTGTCCTTCTCCATCAGCTGGATGTCCTGCTTCCATACCCTTTCTTTCAGCTTGGCAACTTTCTCTTCTAGGCCAATGTTCAAGTATTCCTACTCAATCATGCACTAAACTAAGGTCCGTAGGGTCACGTTCCTCTCTCGGTCTGCTGCGTGAGCCTACAAGCTGACTGCGTCTCTGTCAGTTGGATCTTCAAGAGCCCTCGGTAGGTACCGGAAATGAGTGTGGCTGAGCTGGTTCTGGTACACAAGTGTAGCAAGTCGGAGTATCCTCATGGCTATAGTCTGCTCTGCCCGACTAAGGGTGCTCTCACTGGTAGCTGCCCGTAGCATCAGTGACCTTGGTCGTCCAGGGATATTGGGTACTACCATCTGCAACCGGGTGTGTACTCCCTCTCCAGGGCCGTAGGTCCAGCCCTCGTAGAAGACGTTGTCCACGTCTACCCCCACTGTACGTAGCACCTCCCTCAGTAGCACTGCCAAACCTCCACAGTCTGCTCCTGTGGTCCTGATCTCCCGTCGTTCATCTGCTGATCCTCTTCCTTCCATCCGCCAGACAGTTAGTGGGTTGTTAGTAAGTTAGCAAGTTAGTAAGGTAAGGTAAGGGTAAAAATTTTGCAAATAGTTGAGATATACATATATATATTTTTCAAATAGTCCAAGGGGTTTCATATAAAATAGAGGACTCAGTTAGAGCTTCTGTCCTAAGTTTCCGTTCTAAGGGTTACGCGCTGCGGTCAAGTATGGCTCTGATACCAACTGTGACGAACCGGATTCTCACCGACGAGAACCCGACTCCCTGTACCCTTGAGATAGTCCCAGGAATAGCAGCTATCTCGTATAGAACTCATCTCAGTCGAATATCACATCCATACAACGATAAAAGATCCATTACATGACACATATATAAAACATAGCGTCTGGTACAAGCCCTCTGGGCTAAATCGGCAATAAGAAACATATGCGCAGCGGTAGCTAGATCATCAGGGTCCACTCCTCCACAGGCATCCTTGAGCGTAGCGCGCTCCCTTCAGTCGTACCATCCGTCCTGGTTGAACTCGTGGTCGGAGTCTTCACCTGAGAACCCAAAGTCTGTCCCCAAGGAAATGGGACAGGTCCACGTCACCAACCATAATATGATGCAAGCTTTAAAGTGGCCTATTCTAAGGTATATAAAATAATCAAGGTTTGAGCCAGGGTTTTCTTATGCAAGCAGCAGCAATAACTCAAATTCATCTCATCACCAACTCCTTCACACACACACATCCATACCCAAAACCACCCATCAGCCTCACATATTCCCATCGGGCTCGTCCTGCCACAGCAGGTTCCCGCAAACATTATTCACCAACACATTTCTCTCTCTAGTCGACTCGGTGAGCTCCCTCCCCACCTTGTCTCAACAGCCTCGGCTGGACCAATCTCTCATAACCCAAATCAAGGACGAGGTAAGAAAGCAGATTCCCATGCTAGTCGGGGCTTCTCAGAAATGGGTCGTCCGTAACCGTGGACACGGCTATACGTATAGTTTACACTCTGCAGAGGTGGCACTCCAGGAATCCATCCGGGCTGCAAGGCTAGTCCGCAACTAACCTGAGACACAGCCCACAGCAAAGACCCTAAATAGTAACGGCGCCAATCCTGTCTCCCTGGGCTCGGGAAACATCCGATCTAACATCTGCCCCTGGGTCGTGAAACCTTCCCACCGGGGCCAGTCGGGGGCCGTGGTAAATCAGGGAGAATACGCCGCAACGATTCCCCCCTACACATATCAAGCTCGATTCTCCTACAGTCTCGGCGCTGCACTAGAGTAGGCTTGCTGGAACCCTCCCCATACTGGGTAGATGGTGAGCACGGTAATCCCAAGTCCAAAGTGGGGGCACGACTTGGTCCTTAATTATCGGTAAAGCGAGTATCTGCGTCAAAAGCGATCCGCCGCAACGGTCCGCAATCGGCACCCATAACAGGTATTGCCGCCCAAACTCCTCAAGTACTCCACGAGTACCAATATCCAAGAACCATATACCTGCAACAGGTACTCCGTAGGGACTACCCGAGTGCAGCCCCTCAGCACCTCGATGAAACGATCGAGTTGTTATTACTCGATTACATCGCCTAGCTGCACTACTTCCCCCAAACCACCCACAACTCACGGCAAGCGGATCAAACACAACCATCCGAACACATGCATAGCATAGCATATTCGTAAAGTGAGTAGTAGGTAGCAAGGTAACAGGATAATAACAAAGGCAGTGCAGGTTTATCATGCGAGTAAAGTAAAACACTAGCATACTAGTTTGCATGTCTAATAGGTATTTCAGAGATGGTCGGGCGTGAACCTGGGCAAAGGTCTTCGTCCTCGTCAAAGCAGTTGTCGTAGTGGTCCGGCTCCTCCTGACTCTCCGGAACTCCTAAGGTTGCGTGAAAATAAAATAAGACGCAACTACTAGCAAAGAAACACTAAGATAGCGACGAAAGAAGATCCAAATAACACCAAACTCTACACTAACGCGTAGATTATGATTTTAGAAAAATATAGAAACTGGTTTCATATTTTTCTGAGCTACGGTTGATTTATTATTAATTTTTGAAGTTTAAATCATTTTCTGAAAATATTAAATAATTTCCGAAAAAGAAAACAGACAGAAATTAGCCTGCTGACGTCAGCATGACGTCATGCTTACGTCAGCAGTGGGGTCCGCCTAGGATGACGTCAGCAGTGGGCCCTGCTGACGTCAGCGTTGACCGTTCAACGGTCAACGGGTCAACGGTCCGCTCTGGTCAGTGGGCCCCATGTGTCAGTGGCTCGCAGAGTATGACAAGTGGGCCCCATGTGTCAGCGCGGTTAAAAGAAAAAGAAAAAGATTAAACGATGGTTGGGCTGGAATTGGGCCAAAAGTGACTGGGCCAGAAGAGTTCAAGGGTGCAAACCAGACTTAATCGCGAACTTTAGGCCCACGAAGGGGGCGCTGTTGGTGCTGCTCTGGTGGACTAAGTCCACCGTGAACCGAGAGTGCGGTTCATGTGAGCCGGGTGGACGGGATCGATCTGTGGCCGATTCGGGATTTTCTGCGGTGCTTCGTGTGGCGACTTGGTGTGGTCGTTCGTGTGGCATGGCCACAGCGCGATGCGAACGCGCGCGGCGCGCATTGGAGCACGACGGCGGCGACGGTCGATGGCGGTTCGCGTTGGAAAACGCTCGGCTAGGCTCAAGATCGGTCGGGTTAGCTCGGCTAGGGTTTGGTGCTCGCGGACGGGGAGGAAAAGGCCACCGATAGGCTTCGGCTTGGGCTCCCGACGCGAGCGGCGGTGGCGCGGCCATGGTGCCACGGCGGCTGGCGACGCGCGGGCGGAATCAGCCCGGGAACGGCTCGGCTCGGCTGGGTTTCGAACGCGCGACACCAGCGCATGCTGGTGCGCGACGTCGCGGGTGCTGCTGGGGTGCGCGTGCGCGGGCACACGGGTGACCGTGGCCGCGACACGGCCTCGGCGTTCGCGCGCGGCGAGCAAGCTCGGCCGCGGCGGTCTCGGCTGCTAGAGGGCGACGGCGGGTTGCAATGGGGTTAGCGGCGACGGGTTCCTGCACACGAAGACGGCCGCGACTCGAAGGTCGGGTCCCAGGGGGCTAGCACAGCGGCGGCGGCGGAACTCACCGGAGACAGAGAAGAAAAGGGGGAAACTCGGCGGCACTCACCTAGGGGCTAGTAGTCGATCACTGCAGCTCGGGGTAGACTCGTCGTGGCTCGGCGAAGCTCGTGCTCCTCCTCTTGCTCCCTGGTTCGGCTTGGAGTCGGCGGTCCACGCGCGGCGGCGCTCCGGGCTTTGGCGGCGACGTCGTGGAGATGCTCCGGCTCCTCTTCCCTTCCTCCTCTCCTTCACCGGCCCTCCTCTGGACCTCCTCTTCCCTCTCCTCTCACGAATTGGAGTCTGGAAACCCCAATGGGGCGGCGGCGGCTTGAACAAGGCCGGGCGGCCGGCGGTGGCTTTTATAGGCGATAGGCGCTAGGGTTTGTGGCACGGATGACGAGATTGGGAGGGCCAGGCGGCTGCGGACACACGGCGCGTATCGGACGGGCCGCACAGCTCGGGTGGTTGGAGGTCACGGGCGCGCGCAGCCGCGAGAGAGAGAGAGAGCGGCGTGGGGAAGAAGATGACGCGAGGAGGGAGAAGGTTGACAGGCGGGTCCCGCCTGTCAGTGGGATTGAGCGAGACGCAGAGGCAACGCGGTGGAATGGGCTGACAGCCCGGGTCCACTTGTCGGCGGGATAAGAGAAGAGAAGGGGGGCGCGAGGGAGAGGTTGGGCCGCGCTGGGCCGAAAGGCCGAGCAGGCCGGCTCGTTCGCTTGCTCGGGGAAAAGAATTCGAGGGGGTTTGATGGACTTTAGCTTCGGGTTTTGGCCCACGAACAGTTAGATAGATTTGGAAATTAGTTTAAATAGTTAGAGTTTGAATTCAAATCTAGAATTTGAATTGAAACCAACCAAAAATCCAATTAAATCCAAATAACTCCAAATCACACTATTTCATCCTTACCACTTCAAATTGATTTTAAATTTCAAATTTAAATTGCTTAAGAAATTAGGGAGCAATAGAATTTAATTTTAAACATGGGTTTGCTTGCACAACAATTCACCAAAAATTTTTAAATTCACATTTTTGCACTCAACAAGTCCTATATGGAATTTTAGGGTTGTTACACCCGCCTCCTTATCTGCAGCCTTCTACTTCCGGCGAGATTTCAGTAATCAGCGATCATAGTCTGTTACTATTACTTCCTTCTGTTGACCCTTGCTCAAATTACCAAGGAATGACTTGACGACGGTGGGATCAAGCTTCGGCTTCAGCTCAGGTTTTTTCCTCCACTCGGCCATTTGCCTCTTTGTGTCTGCTTTGACCGAGGCTTCGAGCTCCTCTAGAGTCTTCTCACCCGCTCTTTTCTCTGGTGCGGGCTTCTCTCTGGTTTTCCGCGCCTTCTTCGCTGGTGGAGTGGGGGCAGAGGCTTTAGTGCGGCGTCTCCTCTTCGGCGGAGGAGACGGAGACCTCTTCGGCGGAGGAGACGGAGACCTCTTCGGCGGAGGAGACGGGCTTGCATCAGGAGCTCCCGGAGAATCGTCATGATCCGGTGGATCTCTTGGAGGTGACGGAGGCTTGTTGGTAGCCGCAGGTGTACCGGGTATGACGACGTCTGCTTTGCTCCATAGAATGATGCAGTAAGAACACTGACCGAGTTTTGTTTCTCCATCACCTCCGGGGATGTCATGTTCCAAGTCTTCCCATTTGGTGACGACATGCTCCACCTCAACAGGTACGTAACCATGTGGAATGTCATTGCAGTGCCATTTTTGCCCTTCTTCCACACGTTTGGTCATACCGTATGCGACCTGATAAGTTAGTAGTCACAAAGAAAGTTAGTAAATGAATGGTATTTACGGTAAAATGTATGCAGTACGAACTAAGGTCGCATACGTACCGCCACAGCTAAGTTCTTCTGCCTGATGACAAGCTCGCACGCGGTCCGTTGAGTTATTTCATCCACGGTGTAACGGACCGCTTCGGCGGCTTGTGTGGAAGCGTGACTGCTTTGATATTGTTGTGGAGGGATAATAAGGGCTGCATCTTGGAGAGGTGCATGCTCTGTGGAACCGGTCCCACCTGCGGCTTGTTGGAGAGGTGCAGGCTCTGTGGAATCGGTCCCGCCTGTGGCTTGTTGTATCTGCAGCCATGCTACCTTCATCCGTCGCTCCATCTCTGACTCCATTTCTTGGAGCTTTGAGCCCTGGGCGGCAACCGTTTGCTCTAGGTCCCTCACCCTCTGCTCATATTCGGCCTTCTTCCTCGAACGGCTCCTATAGGTGGCGGCATGCTCTTGGAAACCTTTCTTCCATGAGATGCTTGTGCCTACGCCGCGCGTCCGTCTAGGATGCTCCTTGTTCCCTAAGGCATAGGTTAGCTCATCTCTGTCTCTATCAGCAACAAATTCTCCCCTCTCAGATGCCCTAAGGATATCGAGGAGACACTGAGCTAGTTCTCGGGAAAAACTAAGGAGCCGTCGATTGGGCTTAGGGTGCCTCCATGACCATAGTACCAATGATTGGTCCTTGTGGGCCAGTCATGTGTCGCTGGAGTGATGCCTCTAGCATATAGATCTTCTTTCATCTTCTCCCATTTAGCGATGCTTGCCTTGTAACCTCCCGAACCCATCTTATGAGAGTACTTCTTATTTGCGACGTTTCCAGCGTTTCTAGCGCTAGCCGTTGCACCCTCTTCGGAGGTTTTGTACTCAAGGAATGCTTCCCACTCGTCATTAGTGATCTTCTTATACTTCTCAGGATCCGGGGCCTCTCCGGTTTTGAGAAAATGCGAGTACAACTTCTTCTTGAAATCCTGAAACAGAACTGCCATCTTCTTCATTGTCCAATCCCTCAGTTCTGCTTCATGAGTGCTAGGCCAGTCGAATATTGCCTTTAATTCCCTCCATAGCATCTCCTTCTCTGTATCGGGGAGCACGTACTCGTCAGTGGGGTCCATGGACTTCCATTTTCTGATACTAATGGGCACATTGTCCCGTACAATTACCCCGCATTGAGATACAAATTTCTTGGCTACTTTTGGGGGCTCAACTGGCTCCCCGTCATCCTCCACTCGGGTGGTGTGTAACTTGACATCCTTCAGCTTCTTCGTGGTCGATCGTTTTGATTTCTTAGTAGAGGTGGCCTACACAAATTACATATATACGAGATGATATAGAGATGGTATACATAATTGACATGTACAGTACAAATTTATGTTATCTATATACACACCTGACTAGACGAGGGCTCGTTACCGGCCCCTTCAATAGTGCTGCCCTGGACACGTTCGCCCTGGACATTGGCGGCCCCTTCAACATTTTCGGCCCTTGCAACATTGTCGCCCTGGATATTGTCAGCCCTTCCAATGATCCCCAACACATCATCCATGGACATTGGTTGGGTTACAATATTCAAAAGTTGATTCGCAAAGAACGTGTCGTTGTCCTCTTGCATGGGTGGGACAGGGGTGTTGTTGTCCTCTTGCATGGGTGGGACGGGGTTGTTGTTGTCCACCATCTATAGAATTAAAAATAATTGATAAGAAATATATACAAAGCATACATATTCCCAATATTTCTAACATTTTCGCTAAGGGGGTCGGTGCGTGAAAAACGGATTCGCCAAGGGGTTCGGGTGCGCGGTGTGAATTGATTCGCTAAGGGTTCGCTAAGGGGGTCGGTGCGCGAAAAACGGATTCGCTACGGGGTTCGGGTGCGCGGTGGGTTCGGGTACGCCATAGAATTTCCGATAATAAACGATAGTATACATTATACAAACATATAAAATTTCCAATATACATTTAAATGAAGCACGTATATTTCTAATATACATAATTTTAAAAATAATTGATAAGAAATATATACATTTAAATGAAGCATTTTCCAATATACATTTCAAACATATAACATTTCCAATATACATTTCAATGTAAATATCTCCAATACATTTAAATGAAGCATTTTCCAATATACATATACAAACATATAACATTTCCAATATACATTTAAATGAAGCACATATATTTCTAATATACATAGAATTTCCAATATACATTTAAATGAAGCATTTTCCAATATACATTTCAAACATATAACATTTCCAATATACATTTCAATGTAAATATCTCCAATACATTTAAATGAAGCATTTTCCAATATACATTTCAAACATATAACATTTCCAATATACATTTCAATGTAAATATCTCCAATACATTTAAATGAAGCATTTTCCAATATACATTTCAAACATATAACATTTCCAATATACATTTCCAATATAACATTTCCAATATACATTTCAATGTAATTTCTAATATTTTCAATGTATGTGCTTAGCGAACGCATTCGGTTAAGCGCGTTCGCTAACCAAATGGGCATGGCCGAACACGTTCGCTAAGCAAATGTGCATGGCCGAATGTGTTCGGCCATGCAACGGGTACCTGCACACACAAACACGTACACGGCACGAAGGCCGGCTCACAAACATGCACGCACGGCACGAAGGCCGGCTTCATAGAGGCTCACCGCGTGATGGGCGGCGGGCGACGGCGGCGCGGGGACGAGCGGCGGCGGCGAGGGGACGAGGAGCGGCACCGGCGCGGGGACGACGGGCGGCGTGGGGACGAGGGTCGCTGGCGCGGGGACGACGGGCGCAGGGACGACGACGGCGGCGGGGACGACGACAGCGGCGGGGACGACCGACGGGCGCGGGGACGACCGACGGGCGCGGGGACGGCGGCGCGGCCCGAGACGAGGGCGGCGGCGCGGCGTGGGCGTGGGGACGACAGGCGGCGGCGGTGTGGGCGCGGGGACCACGGGTAGCGGCGGCGACGGGCGACGGCGACGGGCGGCAGCGGCTGAGGAGACGAGGGGGCGCCGGCGGTTTCGATCTGGAGGAGATGAGGGCGAAGTGAGGGAGGGGAGAGAAGTCCCCGACCTATATAGGTCCGGGGCATTTAGCACCGGGTGCAGCCACGACCCGGTGCTAAAGGCCCTTTAGCACCGGGTCTGTACAGCACCCGGTGGTAAAGGCCGCCCCTTTAGCACCAGGTCTTCCCACCACCCGGTGCTAAAGGCCCTTTAGCACCGGGTCTTCTACACCCGGTGCTAAAGGCCGTAACTGTGCGCCAGACGAAAGCCTTTAGCACCGGGTGCAGCCACGACCCGGTGCTAAAGGCCCTTTAGCACCGGGTCTATACAGCACCCGGTGCTAAAGGCCTTCGTCTGGCGCACAGTTCGGCCTTTAGCACCGGGTGTAGAAGACCCGGTGCTAAAGGGCCTTTCGCACCGGGTGGCGGGAAGACCCGGTGCTAAAGGGGGGCCTTTAGCACCGGGTCTTCCCACCACCCGGTGCTAAAGAACCTTTAGCACCAGGTCTTCTACACCCGGTGCTAAAGGCCCCAAATTTTCGTTTGGCGCCCAGTTTCCAAACCGGCCTTTAGCACCGTTGGCTACTATTTGGGAATCTTATAAATATAGTTTTTAATATATAGTTATTAATACTTGTTTTAATTCAGTTATTAATACCTATTAAAAATATATATTAAATAAGAAAATCTTATAAATTACTAGAAAATCAATATAAAATGCTAGAAAATCTTATAAATTACTAGAAAATCAATATAAAATGCTAGAAAATCTTATAAATTAATAGAAAATCTTATAAATTACTAGAAAATCAATATAAAATGCCAGAAAATCTTATAAATTAATAGAAAATCTTATAAATTAATAGAAAATCTTATAAATTAATAGAAAATCTTATGAATTACTAGAAAATCTTATAAATTACTAGAAAATCAATATAAAATGCTAGAAAATCTTATAAATTAATAGAAAATCTTATAAATTAATAGAAAATCTTATAAATTACTAGAAAATCTTATAAATTACTAGAAAATCTTATAAATTACTAGAAAATCAATATAAAATGCTAGAAAATCTTATAAATTAATAGAAAATCTTATAAATTACTAGAAAATCTTATGAATTACTAGAAAATCAATATAAAATGCTAGAATTAATAAAAACAATCTTATAAATCAATAGAAAATCTTAGAACATAGGTGGAACATAAATGCAAATATAGTCATTACAAATTGGGTGGAACATAGTGCAATTAAATTACATGGCATCATCGTTTACTCGGACACTAATAAACTTCCTCTTTACAAATGTTCCTTGATTGTGGTCACGCCGTAGATACGGTGTCTCCTCCGCCGCTAACATGAAGCTTGGGTCATCAGCCACTAAGAATGGAGGCCGGCCATCGAGCATATCATAATCTTCATCCGTCTTGTCCTCAACTCCTACGATTTTTCTCTTTCCAGGACGAACTATATGACGCTTTGGCTCGTCTTGTGATGGGTCCAATTGCTTACCCCCACCTTTCTTATCCGCCCCTTTCTTCGGTCTGCTAGCCATGTCCTTCACATAAAAAACTTGTGTGACAGCTTTGCCCAGGACGAACGGTTCGTCTAGAAAGCCAATCTTGTTTAGGTCCACTAACGTCATTCCATAGTCCGCTTCAACTTTAACACCTCCTCCAGTCAGCTTCACCCATTGGCACTTGAACAGTGGGATCTTCAAAGGTCCGTACTCTAGTTCCCATATCTCCTCTATGATTCCATATTATGAGTTTGTATTGCCATTGGTGTCTGTCGCGTCGATTCGGACACCACTGTTTGGGTTGGTGCTTTTCTTGTCCTGGGCTCTTGTGTAAAATGTATACCCATTGATGTCGTATCCTTGGAATGTCAAGATCGTGCTCGATGGACCTCTAGCTATAAAAGCTAGCTGCGCATTAATGCCCTCGACACCCATAAGACGTCTTCGCAACCAATCGACGAAAGTACTATTGTGCAGACACTGAATGAAGGCCGCAGACTTTGTTGAGTTTTCGTCCCTGAGAATCTGCATGTGCTCCTCGATGTACGGAGCAACTACGGTTGATTGTTGCAAAACTGTGAGGTGCGCTTTACAAAATGTCTCAACGTCCTTGATCACCATCGATCTTCTCCCTAGTGTGCGCTTTCCACCAAGTCTCCCCTCGTGATGGGATTCGGGCACACCAGTCGGCATAAGATCGTCGACAAAGTCAACACAGAATTCAATGACCTCCTCCGTTTCGTATCCCTTAGCAATGCATCCTTCTGGACGAGAATGATTACGGACATACTTCTTTAGGACAGCAAAGAACCTCTCAAATGGGAACATGTTGTGTAGAAATACTGGGCCCAATATACGAATCTCTTTGACGAGGTGAACCAATAGATGTGTCATGATATTGAAGAAGGATGGTGGAAATATCATCTCAAAGCTGACAAGACATTGCACCACGTCATTCTGTAGCTGATCTAAGTGGTCTGGATTGATCACCTTCTGAGAAATTGCATTGAGGAATGCACATAGCTTCACAATGGCTTTCCGCACGTTAACTGGTAGCACACCCCTGAGTATGACGGGAAGCAGCTGTGTCATCAACACATGGCAGTCGTGAGACTTCAGGTTTGTGAACTTCTTCTCTTTCATATTTATTATTCCCTTAATATTGGAGGAGTAGCCAGACGGAACCTTGATACTGTTCAAGCATTCAAACATGCTTGCCTTCTCTTCTTTGCTGAGAGTGAAGCTGGCAGGACGCAAGTACTGGCGTCCTTTGTCTCTCTTTTCTGGATGTAGATCAGTCCGTTGCTTCAATCGTTTCAGATCCTGACGTGCTTCCAGTGTATCTTTTGGCTTCCCATAAGTACCCAGGAAGCTTATCCAGTTCACGCAAAGATTCTTCGTCAGATGCATCACATCAATCGCGTTACGGACCTCTAAACGTTGCCAATAAGGTAGCTCCCAAAAGATAGACTTCTTCTTCCACATCGCGGCACGACCATCCTCGCCCGTCGGAGCAGCCTGGCTTCCGTCTCCCTTGCCAAACACCACGTGTAGGTCCTTCACCATATCAAATAGCTCTTCTCCACTGGTGTCTCGGCTTTGTACGGTGGTCAGCATTCCCGCCAAAATGCGCACATTTCTTTCGTAGCTCATGCTTCGCCGGAAGGAATCGACGGTGACCCATGTACACAACTTTACGACAATGTTTCAAATACATGCTTTCGGTTTCCTCTAAACAGTGAGTGCATGCTTTATATCCTTTGTTTGATTGTCCTGATAGGTTACTTAGTGCAGGCTAGTCGTTGATGCTTATGAAAAGCAGTGCTGAAGGTCAAACTGCTCCTGTTTGTCCTCATCCCACATGCTAACACCTTCATTCTTCCACAGCTGCAAAAGTTCGTCAACCAATGGTCTTAGGTACACATCAATGTCATTGCCAGGTTGCTTTGGGCCTTCGATGAGCACTGGCATCATAATGAACTTCCGCTTCATGCAGAGCCAGGGGGGTAGGTTGTAGATACAAACAGTCACGGGCCAAGTGCTATGACTACTGCTCATTTCACCAAAAGGGTTCATGCCATCGGTACTTAAACCAAGCCTAACATTCCTCGCATCAGCATCAAACTCTGGGAATGCTCTGTCGATGTTCCTCCACTAGGATCCATCGGCAGGGTGTCTCAACATGCCATCCTGCTTACGTTCTTCTTTGTGCCAGCGCATCAGTTTGGCATGGTCTTTGTTCCTGAACAAACGCTTCAGACAGGGTATCAGAGGGAAATACCACATCACCTTCGCAGGGATTTTTTTTCTTAGAACGCTCTCCCCCAACATCACCAGGGTCGTCCCGCCTGATCTTGTATCGTGCGCAGGTGCAAACCGGACAACGATCCAAGTGTTCGTACTGTCCGCGGTAGAGGATACAATCATTAGGACACGCATGTATCTTCTGCACCTGCAAACCGAGAGGGCAAACAACACGTTTTGCTTGATACGTCGTCGATGGCAATGTGTTACCCTCTGGAAGAATCTTCTTTACGAGTTTCAGTAGCTCCTCGAAACCCTTATCAGTAACACCATTTGTTGTCTTCCACTGCAGAAGTTCAAGTGTGCTACCCAACTTCTTTAGCCCCTCTTTGCAATCTGGGTACAGGTCAGTCTTGTGGTCCTGCAACATGCGTTGTATCTTTTTCAGTTCCTTATCATTGCCGCAGTCTTTCTCGGCATCACGCAACATTTGCCCGAGTCAATCAGTAGGTTCATTTTCCTGAGCAACATCTTCCTGAGCATCGCCTTCCCGAGCAACATCTTCCTCATCGGCATCACCCATTGCAGCATATGCAAATGAACCGTAGTATTGAGCCAATAACAGAATGTCGCCATCGGCCTCGTCTTCTTCATCTTCATCCATTAGAATTCCTCTTTCACCGTGCTTCGTCCAAATAGAATAATTCCTCATGAAACCGTGCCTCATCCAATGCACCTGAAGACAACCTCTTTGTTTGTACGATTGTATATTTTTACAATGGGTGCATGGGCAGAACATGAAACCGGACGGCGTCCTGTTAGCCTCGGCGGCATCGAGAAACGTCCTAAGGCCTTCACGGAACGCCTGAGCGTGGGGGTCCCCGTACATCCATTGTCTATTCATCTGCATTATTAACCAATAACAAATATACAATACAATTTAAAGATAAAAAAATTTAATATATAAATAAATACAAATTATAATATATATTCCATTATATAAATAAATTTCTAAAACTACATTACTATATTTATTAAATATAACATTACTATAAGCCTTATAAGATTTATAAGATTTATAAGATTTTCTATCAATTTATAAGATTTTCTAGCATTTATATTGATTTTCTAGTAATTTATAAGATTTTCTATTAATTTATAAGATTTTCTAGCATTTTATATTGATTTTGTAGTAATTTCTAAAACTACATTACGATAAGCCTTATAACTATTCACAAGTCATACAAAACAAAATACTAACTAGCTTGCCTTCTCTCTCCATTTAAAACACAACATGAACACTCTCTCCACCATGAACTCAAGCTCTCTCCTCCAAGAACACAAGCTCTCTCTAGCTAGCTTTACTTTGATTCACAAATCCCTCTATTTCTAAATCATAGAAGGATTACAAGCTAAACAAAACATTAGAGAATGAAAGAGTGTACCTTGTAGTGCTCCTTAGATGAGTAGAATCTTAACAAATTTTGAAAAAAATTTGGGCAGCACCTCCCCTCCCACGGCCGAGCAGCATGAACACAGCGCCTAAGTGTTCAGCTGGCTCGGGCGGGGGACGAAGAAGCCCCTATATTCAAACACATTAGCACCGGGTCGTGGCAAGACCCGGTGCTAATGTGCACCCTTTAGCACTGGGTGCAGCCAGCAACCGGTGCTAATGTGTCCGCCCTGACACATCCACGCGCCGCCCCCGCTCCTAGCCGTTGGACCCGGTGCTGAAGCCCCATCAGCACCAGGTCCAAAAATGGCCGAGGCGGAGGAGGCGGACGGATGTGAAGGATTCTGGTAGTGTAGGCCAGTTTACCATCGTTTTATAGAAATCAGTAGGATGTTTTCTCAGTCTCTTGCGAATTGCGATGTAATCACATCTAGCTCCAGATGAAGCCAGGAGGGTCTTAGCTTTACTTATCACGAAAGATTTCCTTGAGTGCCTGCTTACGGCCGTTGCAAACGTAACTGATGACATAAGGGGTGGAGGAATTTTTTTTGAAATGTTAGTACAAATGCATACATTCACAGGCATGCACACTTTTATCTCTATAAATACGTACACATGCACATAAACCTATCTCTATGAGCATATCTGAGAAATTAGGCCGGCAGATCCGATCTGATCTTGAGATTCACAAAGTTATAACAACAAACATCAATTGCACCGGTTAATGGCCAAAATAAATTCCTGAAAATAGGACAACTTAATAATAAGCCGAGGACTCGAACCCGGGTGAAAAGTTTCCCAACAAGAAACCTTACCAACTGATCTAGTTTAGAGTGAAACAGCTTGCACGTGCAACCTTGCGTGTTTGTATTGACGGCCGAGCACAACTTCTGGACTGTCATGTTTTCTTGACTTTGTTTCAACATTCACTGATTCTCCGTTCTAGAGGTGGCAGAGTCAAGGGGTCGCTTTCTAGAGAGATGTACCACAAAGATAAGAAACATCATGCCTTACATAATAATCCTTGAAACAAATGGTTTTAACACATGATGGAGTCGCTACGCAGGAGTTATATAGGATTCATTCCTGTTTTGGTGGGTACGATTTCTTGATCCACAAAGGTACTAAATGTAAAGCTCGATGCGTGTATACGTGTGTGCTTGCCGGAAAAAGTCTACTTCACCCCCCCACCTATGAGGAGTGGAACACATCACCCCTCGACCTATGAAAATGAATTTTTTTACCCCCGAACTTTCTAAAATCGGACAAATCAACCCCTAAAGCAGTTTTGAAAAATCATAATAAATCATAGAAAAATCATAAAATAAAAAATCAAATTGTGCTGGACTCCAAATGAGTAGGTCTACATAGTGAATATATAATATGGTATGTTTTAGTATATTTTTTTACAGCTACTAGCAGAGGCACATGTGCGCACGCACATGTATCGCACATGTATAAAATAAATCAAACATAACATATACAATATAGTTACAATGCGCGAACTCTCTTCTATACATTTGTCTCAACTCATGTCCATTCATGTTTATTTATGACATGTAGGTTAGTGGACCATGGTAAACAGAACAGCCGTGCGAAGCACTTTTAAAAATACTTTATATTCGCTCTCTCATGTATAGAGAGCTTTATGTATTCTCAAAACTCAATAGTTGGCACTTATTTATATGAAGAAAAACTCTCATATTTATTGTCTATTAGTAATACGGGATAACTGTGTATAGACATGGGTACAAATGTGGGTATATTTAGGTGGGTACTTTTTGGGTGAAAAAAGTTGAGCGAGGAAACAACTAAAAGAGCCTGGAACATGCAAAATTTTTGATGCTTTCTAGTTTTTCTCTCCCACGAAAGCCTGACGGGTGGGTCCTCTGTGAGAGGGTGGGGTGAGTTTTTTGGTGGGAGGTGTTTTCAATTCTCTAGGATCCTTTTAGTATAGATGAAGAAAAGCATAGATCTAAAGTTACAGGAAAAACATATACTAAAGCATTTTGTATTATATGTTCACTGCATAGAACTACTAATTTGAAGTCCAATACAATTCGATTTTCCATTTTACGATTTTTCTGTGATTAATTATGATTTTTCAAAATTGCTTCAGGGAATGATTTTGTCCGGTTTTAAAATTTTATGGGGTAAAAAATACATTTTTATAGGTTGGGGGTAATGTGTTCCACCCCTCATAGGTTGGGAGGTGAAGTAGACTTTTTCCGTGCTTGCCTAAGCTGCCTAACGGTAGTAATGTCAATGCCTCTCTCTCTCCTCCGTACATGAGAGTTGTGAGTGCTCTAGTCAATCATATATGCAAGAATTATTGTATATACTAGTAAGATTAGGGCACTATGCATGATTGTAGTAAATTGTTAAATTGATATTTTACTTTAAATCATTGTTGTTTCCTTAAAAAAAAGAAGAATGAGGAACTTGCTATACTTTGTCATCTAGGTCCAAAGTTCCGAAAATACCCCTGTGCATGATGACATGACCGCTAATTAAGCATGATCTTTTATACTATTTTTCTCACTGAATCAGTTGTTTACATCACAATACTTGGAGAACTTTATTTGATTATAACATACCAGAATTATAGATCAAGAAATGGACAAACATCATCAAAATGCGGGTATTTTTAGAATTTTGGACCTAAATAACACACTTTCAAGTTTAGAAATGTTAATGTGCATTTTAAAAGTTTGGGGGCCTATATGATACCCCAGGACAAGTTTTAGGACTGCTGGTGTATTTTACTCAACAAAGAAATAGACTATAAACAATTTGTAGAACTCACTGCTAATGGGTCATGTGAGACCCTCCTACAAGTGTACAAAAATGTTAAGCTGATTTCTAGTTCATAAAGTCGCCATTGTTTTTCTATGAAGAAAGTAACATTGGGCCCACCTACCATCGGGCCCACTGTCAGTGGTTCCCGTGAATAGTCGAGCATGGGCCCTATGACCAATATACCTGCGCCACTAGAATCGTTCAAAATTAAACTTACTAGAGGTTTGATATAACGGTATTGATACAACGAGCAAACATTCATGCCCTCACTGCTTTTCCTCAAAAAAGAAAACAAGCCTCACTGCTAATTATCAGGGATGCAATGATTATAAGAGACCTTCGACTCTAACGTTATACGCCCATAACATCGTACTGATTTGAATATAATCCGCCTTGCACGCTGAAACCAAGAGTTTTCTCGTGATGCCACAAACAGAGGAATTGGAGGCCTGACCAGAACATTTCGCGCCACAGCCCGTACTGCGCGTCAAGATCGACCCAAGGCCAACACACACAACCCGAGCTTACGGTGATCTGTAGTATGACGTTCACGTGGTCTAACTGCACATCAACTTTATCCAATCGTTGGTTCGATGACGACCTATGTCGTCGTGTGGAAGAGACAAAGTGAGAGATATGTATATCCATCAGCATTGATAGAGTTTTCTCTTTTCAAACTTTGGTGGAGATGTTTTCGCATCTACACCTGGTAATTTCATTAGTTCAATGTTTTCAGCACTGCTCTGGAAAGTTAATTGAAGCCACACCTAGATGTCCTCAATAAAATGTTTATTATTCCTTGAGGAAAGAAATTCTTTGATGATAGTGTCAACAATAGGTACCTTGAATATCACGTTATGAAACATGGGTGGGGTCTTGTTACGAAGGGGGTCCTGTTGTAGTGATATTCAAGCGGCCAACGTGTACAATAAGCATCCGCGCGGATCACATGTATCTTATTCATAAACATACATGAGCGAACACAAATTAACTTACTCGCCACTCGCGGTACCATACCATCAAGTTTGATGTCACAAATATCTGGATTCTTGACTTCGAATCTGTGCACGTGAAATTTGTTAGCCAAGTTTTCAGGGAAGACGAAAGACCAACCACATACGCCTGCTAGTAGTAGTCCTTATTGCTTTGAAGCATGATATATATTCACCGTGATGTCACCTTTATGGACAGTACTACGACACTCACACATTGCTAATACAGGTCAACTGATTAAATTTTGCCACAAGTAGGCACCTATACGTGCTGATGATGTATTAACACTTCTTTTCCACCAAATGATGTTTCCCCAGCAGGCTTAGAATTTTACATGGGAAACTTTTCAATGGATAGAAAACTAAAAGTTAAAACTTTTATGGCATGCATGCAGTACCATGATGATGAAACTAAAAGAGATCAATTGGTTTAACCACACATTGAGTGAGTGTAACCAACAGGTTTCAAAAGGGAACCTTGAAGGAATATACCATGGGCCCACCGGTTTCGAGATGCAGGAAGACGGTGGTAATAACCACGCATCGTTGTTAAATAAAATATAACTGAAACCACCATTGGCATTTTCTTTTCTTTTTCCAGTACAAGCCGGACGTACACACATTCATGGACACCACACTCGCACACGTTCTCCTTGGTTTGTCCTAGAACACTTACACAAGATTAAAGGTCTTACTCTGACATAGCATGAACACACATGATTTGACACTGAATGCAATTGGACAGTCAATTATAATTTTGAAGAAATATGAGCAACCGTATACTGTGTTTAGGACTCAAACAAGGATGGACATGTTTCAATGTTATTAGGACCTTTATTTTCACCGCCAAATTAGAATAGACTTCTCTGTGCAAACTAGGTACGGTTTGGCACAGCTTTGCCAAACGGGTCGTCGTATAGTCGATTGCCCCCTTCAAAACGGCAATTTTACACCGATTATCTACTTGTCTCCACTGTGCGCATGCAAACAGCAAACCTAACCGATGACATCACAGGCCGAGGCCAGAAGAATTTGCTGCGCGTCTGCGCGTGCTTGACGGCCTTCGACCTTTATGGAGGCGTCTTGTCTTCTTTGCGCTAATTTCAACCTTCTGGATCGGATGCGGCTGGGTCGCTTTCTAGAAATTATTAATTATATAGAGCAAGGTAAGCAAAATATCATACCTTATTACTAAATAATAATCGTAGAAAAAAACTCTCAGCTACGCATTTAATTACCATATACTCCTTATGAATAATGTTCTTCGAGGGCAAAAACCAGGAAGATGCAAGCCTCACGTACATTTGTTTTTTTCCTTTCTCTTTGCTTGGCATGCAGGATTTTTTAGAGAAGAAAATATTCATTAATATTCAAACCGCTGCATCAATTAATACATATAGCTATTTATTTTTAGAAGCTTATGACTTCAGATCAACAAGCCAATGAAAAAGGAAAACAAAATTATGAATGTTCGAACTATAAATAAAAAGTTCTGATTTCAACATCGGAACAAAACACGTTAAGAAACAATGCTATTTCGAAAGCTCCAGCTATGCCTAGTAAAGATCTCCATGTCCTCTGACCTCGTAATCAATGCAGATTTGTTGTTCTCTTTCTGTAGCAAAGACTAAAACCAAGTCCAATGTATTTATTTAAACAGTACCTGCAAGTAAAAACAACCAGCCATCGAACATGTGATTCATACTGGCATGCCGGATATCTTCTCTATATCTTTATGGATATATACGAGGTTGTAAAAAGCTCCATATATATCTGAATGCACGTGTACAAGCATGAGCAAGCCTTCCGCGTATGTCCGTCCATGCCGTTCTCTACTGTTATTTGCATTTTATTGTGACAGCTGTGAACGCTCAATTGCATTCGTGCAACGACTATGTCGGACATCTCTGATCTAGCCCCATCACATGCTTTATCTATCCACGACCGAGATCATACAAAATCTTTTACACTGATTTTACGCATGGATTATAAATATACAAAATCCCATGATGCCAACGTCCTACTGAAAAGCTCTCGCGCGACAAGCACTACCACAAATATAGGTATTGGCACCCTTTAGCACCGGTCAAATAACCGGTGTTAAATGTGGGGGCACTACTAGCTAAAATATGTACATATTTGCGTGTTATGGGATTCGAACTCGAGACCTCTTGGCTCGCGCGCACCCACCTGACCATCTCACCTACGCAGTGCATATGATAGGATTAAAGATGCGCTCCTTTTGAAGTAGCATGCGACACCCACATTAGCACCGGATCGTATTTACGAACCAGTGCTAAAGGGCCGTAACACCACCCGGTGCTAAAGGAGGGGGACCCTTTAGCCCCGGGTCGTAACACCAACCGGTGCTAAAGGGTCCCCGGGGCACTCCAATTTTACGTCTGGTGCATTAGCACCGGTTCTTGATTATTCCGAGGCAGATGAATTTTCTGGTAGTGAAGACAGTCTCGTGCGTCAATGTAAGAACATAGCCCGGAGTTTTTATGGCGACCAACGACATATGAGCATTATTACTACATTCACACGGGGTGATTGAATTAACATATTGAAGTGATGAGTTCATTCACACGCGGGTTTTGTTGATCAGTACTGCATGCTATGTCGTATGTGGAAGAGAGGTAATAATTAAACTAGATACCGACATTGATATATCGACGAGTTGTTTCTTTTTTATCTGAACATAAATTTAAAAAGGCGCATATATATGCTTGCAAGTACCTGCTGGTACTTTTTTTTTTCAAAGTTCATTTCGTGGTCGATCCGCCGCTTCAACATAACGCGTAATCTGTTCAAACTGGTTTTTGGTGATAACACAAGCAACAACCGAAGTAGTACGTAATACCTCCGTTCTAAACTACTATTCTTGTTCACTTTTTCGCTTAACATTTGACTATTCGTCTTATTCAAAAAATTTCACAAATATCATTTATTTTGTATATGACTTACTTTATCATCGTATATACTTTAGATATAACCTATTGATTTGTATATTTAGACAATTTTTTTGAATAAGACAAATGGTCAAAGATCATAGAAAAAAGTTAACAACGAATAATAATTTGGAACAGAGTTAGTAGTTGTTATACACCATACTGTAGCTAGGCCCGTTTTCACACGTGCTATCAGACGACGGTGGTGCCAGCAGGATATAATAGATCGCCGCCGTACTCGACCTATATGTAGTACACGCTGATATGTTTAGTTTGGAACTCTATTGTGATCGTGATGGATCTGTGTGGTAACTAATTAAAATTTTAATTATTTAATAATTTAACATTTTAATGCACGCGTAGTCTGATTTAATTTGTTCGGATTCAAGTCATCGATTTGTGAGAAATAACAAATCGTTTGGTACACGAAGAATAGAAGCAAGTGATCGATCGATTTGTGAGAAATAATTTATTCAAATTGTTTGGTAGACGAAGGATACAAGCAAGTTTCTCGTATAAGTAGAGATCGAGGGGCTCGGTCATAAGTCGTTAGTCAAGTACATCGAAGACCAACCAAAGCAACCGCACGCAGACACAAAAAGTCCATGTGTCCTCGTCACAAGTATCGTATTCATCATGATGATATATATATATCATCTAGAAATCTAGAATAGCGAGAACTAGCGGTACCAAGATTTCCGTAGACAAAATGCAAAACCATATCTTCTCCAATCTTTCCACATGTTTAATGTGGAACCTCATATAATTACCGATATTTATTCATTTCACTCCTTCGTATTTATGCACACCATTTTGTGATGAGAACCTCTTGCGCCCACGTAGAACCCTACTACTCCAGCCCAGGGACGGAGCCAGGAAAAATTTTAGGGGGGTGAACTATAAAGCTATATCGACGTAACACCGCTATGACCTCTTAAAATAGATAAATATAATAGTTGAGCCCCTCATATTATACGTATTTGAGTACAAATTTCAAGGGAGACCATAAAATAGACAAATATAATAGTTGAGCCCCTCCTATTATACATATTTGAGTACAAATTTTAAGGGAAATTCCGGTAGAAGTCTATATGTCTGGGACCAGTAGGGGGGGCTGGAGCCCCTCCCGCTTTGGATGAAAACGGACGGGAACGGTCGGGAAAACTCCCTAACCAATTTCGCTACTGTATTTTTTAGCCGGGAACGGGATCGGTAGCGGGAATTCCGGATGGGAAAACGAAATCGATATTACGGGATATCGGGAACGGAACCTTTCGAGCGGGAACATGTCGATAGCGGTCGGGAATCGATAATTCGAATCGGGAACACCGACCACTTCAAACATTCATCTTAACATAAGGAGTACAACCATACCAAATAGTAAACAAATAATGACTGCAACTAGCATAGGTACAATTTAACAGTATGAATAATTAAGTTCAAATGGCCACAGGCCACACCAAGTCACCAAATACTTAGACGCTACAGCACTAGTCATACAGTATGTACAGCACATGACCCAAACCCAAAAGCCTGACTTGCAACTTTTTCTCCAAGCAGCAGCACTGCAACAGAACTCTACGAGGGTCACGAGCGTATCTACAGTCCTGCAGCAGTGCAGCCGTTGACGAACGAGCAGAGGGCCAGACTGCCGGAGGGGCCTGCCTGGCTGCCTGGCTGTGAAGCGGCCGTTGGCTCGGCGAAGCGGCCTGGCTGGCCGCCCGTCAGCGAAGGGGCCTGGGCAGCTGCGGCACCGCGCGGCCCGCGCCTTCAACCGGCGGCGGCGGCGACAAGGAGAGGGAGAGCGGAGAGACTGAGAGAGCGAGGCGGCGGCGGCGGGGACTGCGGCGCGGACTGGGAGAGGGGGTGACTCTGGGCGACGGGCACGGCGCGCGGCGCGACAGGGTAGTCATGCGCGGCGCGGGGGCAGTCTAACGAGGATAATTAGATCTCTTATGAAATATATTTCCATAGTTTACTTTGTTGATGCAGTACATGTTAATACTTTTCTCTACAAACATTTTTTGGGAATCTTTGCTCTACAAACATAATTGATCATAATTTGCATAGTTTTATTTTGACAACTAAAGACATATATCCATTGATGAAGTGGAAAACTAAACTGTCCAACATGGCAACAATGGAGTTGAGAAGTTTTAGAATATTAGAATATTTGACCAAATTCAAGAAAAAGAACAATAATACATTACAATATCTAATGAGTATAATTAGATCTCTTATGAAATATATTTCCATAGTTTACTTTGTTGATGCAGTACATGTTAATACTTTGCTCTACAAATTGATCAAACTTTGCATAGATTGATTTAGACAAACTAAAGACATTCATCGAGGAAGTGGAAAACTAAAAGTGTCCATCATGGCAACAATGGAGCTAAGAAATTTTAGAATAACTAAAATATATTTATTCCAAGGTGGCAATCAACATCGGTCCAATTGTCACAGAAATTAGAATATTTGTGGGCACCACGAAAACTAATTTTAATTTCCTTGATTTGACATACAAAACCATCGCAAAATCGCTGTGAATTGAAAGCTAAGAAAAGCCGGTAGAATCCGATGGAAAGAGAGATTTGTCCACCCCAACGGGAAATTGGTGCCAGTTTTTCAAAAGCCGTTTCGTTCTAGATTCTGGATAACCACCTGAATAACCACGCTCATCTAGAAGCCAATGACTTTCTTGTTCTCTTTGCCGAGATCTCCGCACCTCTCTCCGTCACAGAGACACCTGTGTTGACAGCGATGTAAAATTGACTGTTTCAGTTAAAAATTAAAACAGTCTGAAAGTCTGTTCGTGGGGGAGAAAAAACAGATTTTCAAATGTCTGGGAATGTTAGAAATCGTGCTAGAAATTTCCAGAGAGCCAAGCGCACAAGGCACGCCTTCTTTAGTTTACTGTACACGATTTGTCCAAACTTAGATCAAACACGTGTCACAGTAACATGGTATATACTCGGTCATATTTTCTTGTCCTTTCAGTATTACTACACATATCTTCTAGTATAAAACTAATATGGCGAAATGTTTTTTCATGAGGAATGTTATACGATAAATTATGTGATATATATGAGCTACGTTGACTTTATGGGTCACAAAAAAATGTCGGTAGGACATATCATCATCATCATACAACCGAACGTCTGGTTGTGCACTTGAGCAGGGTAAGAAGGGAGAGAAGGAATGATTGGCCAAGAATCCTGTTCTGGAAGCCGCCCTCTCTGTCGTTCCTGTGGTCCGCCATGACCTAGTACAACGAAGAAGATAGAACACGAGTAGTGGTATACTAAATGGTATGGTACAGCCACTTGGGGTCGTATTTCATCAACATTTTAATAGGCTGAGTCTCCGAATTTTGGCAATTTGATTATAAGGTTAGAATACATGGCATTTTGTTCTTTTTTTAGAAAATGTGTCACTTCCTTTCATTATATATCGCCCACTAACATCGAGGACATTGAAATCCTGTCAACGAATTATGTCGAGCACGTCTATCTGGGGTACCCCAGAGAGTAGATTCGTGGGTCTCGCCTAGTTTTGGAGCGACAGTACACGAACAACACAAAGATTTAGACAGGTTCGGGCCGCGAGTAGCGTAATACCCTACGTCCTGTGTGTTTGATTGTATTGTACGTGTGGTTATGATCTGAGTTTTGAGGGGGTCCCTGCCCCCCTTATATAGTCCGGGAGGCAGGGTTACAAGTCGGTTTATACAGTTCTAGTCGTATACAACATGGAGAACAACAACAGAATACTTTGGGGAGCTTCCTATCTGTACACGACTAGTTATATCAATCTAGCTACGCCGTCTTGTACCATAGCCGACTGGTTTGAGTAGTCGGATTGAACTCTCTCTGCCGAGTAGTTTAATCTCTGAATAAGTGGCCCTAGGGATCCTGGTCCCACAAGCCCCCGAGCATCTTCGCCTTTGCTTCAAATTTTAAATGAATAATTGGAGCTAAACCTAAGACGCTCAAGTCTTCTCTGGCGAGTAGTTTCATTGGAGTGCATCTGTTGATGCACCCAACGGGTGTAGCCCCCGAGCCTCCGAGTACTTTTAAAGTAGTCGGAGGTTCAAAAGCAATCTTCTGTCTTCATCTTGAATAATTCAATGGAGTGCATCGAGCAGGTGCACCCATTAGGTGTAGCCCCCGAGCTTCGAGTAGTTTGCCTGAAAAACCAGTCGAAGGTCCTCGAGTAGTCTGAATATCTGAAAATCAAATCCCGGATTATCCGCTAGCAGCCCCCGAGCTTTAAAGCAAAATATCTTTTGGTTTAAAGATCCAGATAAGCCTTCCATAGTCTGTTAAGATCCAGGATCTCCGAAAATTTCGCCAACGTCATTTGAGGATTGTTATCCCGAAAAAATAGGCGGGAAAGTAGAATGCCATGTGTCGCCGCAATGTAGTCCACAGTAACCCTAACTGGTATTATATAGATCTATCAGCGTCATTTGTAAAACCGCTTCACCCATTTCAGTCTTTGGCCGCCAAGATCTAGCATTCCCCCTTCCTCATCAATCAGGAGTTCAAGCCCCCGAGGTTAGGATCCGCGTAGTGCTGCCCCCGAGCTGCGTAATTAGTGAATGCGAGAGAAATCCAAAGCCACCATTCGCTCGAAGATGTCTGGACAGAGGAGGGGTGCTGGAGCTGGATCTCGGAGGGGAGGAAAAAAATAACCGGTCATGGAGCCATCCTCAAGACCGGTGTTTGGAGATCCGCCTTCGCCGGCTGTAGCATGAAAGAAGTGCACGGCAAACACCGATGAACTGTCCAGCTTAGTGGAACAAGGTTTGCTGCTTGACCAAGTGTCTCTAGAGTGGAAATCTTGTTGGAAACAAGAATTCCGTACTGAAAATAACCAAGAAATCCCTCTGTTTTTATATTTCTGTGAGCGCGGAGTTGGATTGCCAATTTCTTCTTTTTTCAAAGAATTCCTTGCATTCTATAGTCTTCAACTCCACCATCTCAATCTCAATGGAATTTTGAATATAGCTGTCTTTGTACATGCTTGCGAGGCTTTCTTAGGCATAAAACCTAGTCTGCCCTTATTCCGCACCTTGTATCATATCAAATCACAACCTACCAATATAGTCGGAGGTGCGGGAATCCAGTTTCGTCAGAACATGAGGGCAAAGTGGTTTGAGATGCCCATCATGGACTCATGTGGCGATTGGAAGTCGAAATGGTTCACCATCGGTAAGTGTACTCGAATATCTTGATTATTCGAATAAACTAGTCATAAACTGAATATATCAAACTAACCACTTTTGTGTATATTTAAATACAGCAGGAAACCACTCGTTAAGCTGCCCAGAGAAAGACGGATGGTATCCCAGGGACCAGTCCAACTGGAATTCTTGCCCAACTACTGAAGAAGCAAAAGATGTGCCTGCTTTACTGAAGCGGGTGCAAATCTTGAAGGAGAAGGGCCTCACTGGAGTTGGAATCGCCTTCAGCTTCATGAAGCGGAGGATTCAACCACTCCAGGAGCGAGCCCATTTGGGGTTCCAGTACGAGGGAAGCTCAGATCCCTCACATACTGCCCCTTAAGACATCTCTGATGAGACTGTGTTGATGTGATTAAGCCGCATGTTTACCGGTGTTAGCGAAAAACCAGTTGTTGTTGATGAACTGTCCAAGGAACATCCGCCAGTAGAGGTAAATGTTCTCAAATCTTTGTGCTTGATATTGTGATACCTTCATAATGCTAATTCAAGTTGTTTTTTGAATCAAACCAGGGTCAACCAAAAGAACTGCTCTCCACAGAAGAATGGGATGACCTTGCCCGTAGTTCATCAGAGAAAACCATCAGTGAACAAGTCCAGGGCACAACTGGTGAAGAAGTCGAGACCGTGGAGGACTCAGAAACCAGTGTGCCGCCAGAAGTTATTACCGCAAGTAAGTGTCTTAATCACTTATAAGTAGTTGAGATGAATCTAGTAATCAATGTGGATCATTGCTTGTAATATTACTTATACAGCAGCCCCAGATTTGCCGGCATCCGCCAGAAAGAAAAGATCAACTCGAAGCCAATCGACGAAGGCAGATGATATGGTGCCCAGTGGAGATCCATCCAAGCGGATTAAGCTATCGCATCAGATCACGGTGCCACAAGGTTCATCATCCTTGAGTGCCTTGGCAAGCACGACTACTGGAAGCACTACAAGTTCAAAGCGGACGAAGCCTTTGTTGAAATTTCAATTTCAACCCTTGAAAGCTCCAGAGCCACCCAAAGATTAAGTGCAACCTATACAATATTCTGTCGTGTTGAAGATTTCCTATACTTGATATACTGATGTAAGCTTGTCATGTGAGTAGAACACCAAACCAGCCGTTGCAGCAGGATAAGATGGAGCAACGAGTTGCTGGACAAGAGGTGTCGTTAGCACATCAAGAGACGCCATTGACAATACCAAGCGAGGATACTACAGAGGGCACAACAATGCAATTGACGAACGTTGAACATTGCAAACAAGTTGAGCCAGCTGCAAATGTTGAGACTGCTGAAGATCGTGGTGCCTCTATCCCGCCTGGGACGACGGATGTAATTATTCCATCAAGTGAGCCTGTTTTGGAGGAGACTACTACTATAATCGCCTCAACAAGTAATTAGGTATGTTTTGAAAACTTGATCAAATAATAACTAAATCTGCCTTCAGTCCTTCTGGATTTGAACACCTATAAGTGTCCGCGGGCTGGCGCAGGACAAGGAACAGAACAACCCGGGAGTATGGCACAAGGGACTGTATCCGCCGGTACTGGAGATGAACTAGAAGATGTAAGTAGTTGTGACTGTGTCCATTTGATATAAACATCTGATCCTTGCATAATAATCAATAACCCTTTGTGTAGGTTGAGGTGAAAGGCAAAACTGCATTTGACGAAGCTACAGAACTGCGCAACAATCTCCAACTTGCTATGGTAAGAGACTGTAATCTTAATCCATGAAATAAGAGCACAAACATGACTCGAAGCTGTCAGCCCGCATCCGAGAACTGTTAAATGACTTCACATATGCTTGTGAAGTACTCGAAAGGACACAAGCGGACCATAAGAAAGCCATCGAATTTCACCAGAAGCAATATGATAGCTTATTGGACGTGAAAGAGAGACTTGAAGGCCGGGTCACCAATTTGACAAAGGAAAATAGTGGTAAGTACCCCTGTCGAGATGCAAATTACCAGATACTTGAAATAGTGTGGTAATATTATGAAACGACTCGTGCAGGCCTAAAAAAGCAGCTGATGGTGGAAGAAAGCAACGCCACCGACTGGTATAACATGACACAGCGGCAAGCTGAAGAAATTGCCCGGCTCAAGGACTCCATCACAAAGAAAGATGAAGAATTTGCTAAAGAGCACCAGATCCGCGTAGACATGGAGAAGCAACTTGGAGAAGCCCTGAAGACCATTCAGCTAAAACAAGAAGAAGTGAATAACCTCCTTGCTGAAAAGAGAGATCTTCAAGAAGCTGTGGAGCCAATTTTTGAACTTCTACCTCCAGAAGATGCTGAAGGTAATAATGCATCACTTTTGGAGCGTCTGCGACAGGTGCCAGAACAAGTAGGGGACTTCTACAGAAACACCCTGAAAGACTGCATCAACAAAGTATTGGCCATGTTTAAAGCTCACAATCCGGAGGCAAGGATGGAACTGAAGTATTTGCCAGCTGGGTTAACTGATGAGCAATATGAAGCACTTGTTGCAGAAACAGAACTAGTGGCGGAAGAATTTGTAAACTCTTTAGTGAAAAAATTAGATGTAATTTATTGCTTGAATTTGTCGGTAATTGTGGTAATGAAACAATATACCATTTGCTACCTTTGTCTTGAAGTAGTATGATACGTTATGATGGATATGTATCCAATTTTGAATTTCTTTGTGAAAATGTGGCCTTTAATCATGATATGTCAATGAGTAAGTAGACTGTGAATTATTGGTCATGTGTAGACCCAATAGGCCGAACAATGTTATGCAAAAGTACAGTTTATGCCTAGACCCAAGGTCGAAATATGATAGGACAAGTGTCTGTAGTAACAGGACATCGCCTAAACAAGTCTATGAAAAGGACTCGTGTGGTTGCTAGTGCAGAGCCATAATACTACTGAAAGTAGTCTGTACTTATTAATTGCATGAAAACATGAAGCAATGTGTATGCATATGCAAATTGTAAGGAAAATCTGTTGATTTCCTATGAATAAGGAGTCTGACGTGGTTGGCACAAAACACAGAGCAGAACTTCCATGAAATATCAAAAGATTAGATGCTGACAACCATAGGCAGGTGTAGCTCAACCATGACTTGTGAGGCTTGGCGCCGCTTCTGAAAAAGCAGGCATGGCATCTTTTGACTAGTTGTTTAACCAACTACCCCTGGTTTTTTGAATTATATGTAAAACAAAAACTGTACGCAGGGTTCTCTGCTGAAAATAACTTTATTGATCTCTTGATAATCACAAAGTACATGAAATCGTTCTAAAACCCATTGTTATGGGTAGAACTTCCTCAGATGTTCGACGTTCCATACATTTGGTAAGTCTTCGCCTTTTTGAGTCTGTAGGCGGTATGTTCTAGCCCCAATGACTTGTTTGACAAGGAACGGGCCTTCCCATCGAGACATGAGCTTATGCAGGCCGTCGGTCTTCTGTATGTGCCGTAGCACCAAGTCTCCTATAACAAAGGAACGAGGCTGGACGGAACGTTGATGATAACGCCGTAGGCCTTCCAAGTAACGGGTGTTCTGGATGAGAGCCGCTACTCGGGCTTGTTCGATGCCGTCGACATCTTGAAAACGTTCTTGTTGAACAACTTGTTCGTCGTAGTTTTCTACTCGAGGGGCATTCCGTAGGAGATCAGCAGGTAGAACCGCTTCAGACCCGTAGACTAGAAAATAGGGAGTTTGCCCGGTTGCACGACTTGGCTGCGTACGGAGCCCCCAGAGTACCGCAGGCAGTTCCTGAGCCCACTTGCCACCATACTTCTTGAGCGGTTCGTAGAGTCTGGGTTTTAAACCTTGCAGTAGTAAGCCATTGGCTTTCTCGACTTGTCCGTTGGCACGTGGATGAACAACCGAGGCATAATGTGTCTCGATCGAGTACTGGCTGCAGTAGTCTTGAAATGCTTCGCTTGTGAAGATGAACCCCAAGCCTGTAATGATCTCATGAGGTATACCAAATCTGTGAATGATCCCATCGAAAAACTTGATCAGATTGTCAGACCTTGGGTTTACCAGAGGCTGTGCTTCGATCCACTTTGTGAATTTATCGATGGCTACGATGAGCCACTCGAAACCACTAGGAGTCTTGGTTAGGGGACCAACTAAATCAAGACCCCAACAGGCGAAAGGCCAAGATAATGGAATCATACGGAGTTCGTGCGCTGGTACGTGAGCTTGGCGAGCAAAGAACTGGCAGCCATGACTTACGGAGTTCGTGCGCTGGTAATGTGCGGCCCTGCGCTTGATACGAACTTGTTCACTTTCACCCTTCGGTAACTTATGATCCCTTAGGTAGTCGATAAATGGATTCATCCAGTCGGTGTCAATGACCATGACCTGAATGTCGGGTCGTGGATGGGCTGTAGTAGTGTCATCGAGGACTTGTTCTTTAATTGATGGATGATGCAGCTCGTGAACAAAAATTTCTGCTGGGACGTCCGCTCTTTGTGAGCCCAATTTGGACAGGGCATCAGCTGATACATTATAGTCACGAACGACATGATGAAATTCCAGTCCGAGGAAGTGACGTTCAAGCTTGCGAACCTCCTTAACATAGGCATCCATCGTTTCTTTAGTGGCATCCCAATCCTTGTTGACTTGATTTATAGCCACTGTAGAGTCTCCATAAACACATAGGCGCTTGATGCCTCGTGATGTGGCCAGGCGAAGGCCGTGTAACATGGCTTCATACTCAGCTTCATTGTTGGTGACTTGAAAAAGAATTTGTAGGACATACTTGAGTTGTTCTCCTTTAGGAGAAATCAATAAAACTCCTACTCCACCTCCTTCTAGCTTCAATGATCCATCAAAATACATGACCCAGTGCTCTGGGCGAGTAGTTGTCCTGGAATACTGGGTTTCCAGCCACTCGACTGTGAAATCAGCCAGGGCTTGAGATTTGATTATTGTCTGTGGAGCGAAAGTAAGGTCATATGCAGCTATTTCCGCTTTCCACTTGCTGATTCGTCCAGTTGCATCAGGATTGTCGAAGATTTCACCCAGGGGAAATCTGGTCACAACAGTAATTGGATATGCTTGAAAATAATGTCGAAGCTTCCTGGAGATGATGAAGACTGCATAAAGGAGTTTCTGAACTTGAGGGTAACTGATGTAGTAAACCGGCCGCAGTACTGGAAATACATGTCTTTCCTCCTTGCACTCAACCACGATGACTGTGCTAACTAAATGTGTAGTAGCTGCAATATATAAAAGCAAATGATCATTTGTGACAGGAGCAACAAGTACCAGGGGAGTGGTCAGGTACGTTTTGAGTTGTTCGAAAGCTTGATTGGCTTCAACTGTCCAGGTGAACTTGTCCTGCTTCTTGAGTAGTTTGAAGAAAGGAAGACCCTTTTCTCCAAGTCGTGAGATGAACCTGTTGAGTGACGCGATGCATCCTGTAAGCTTCTGTACTTCTTTAATGCTTGATGGGGCTTCCATATTGAGGATAGTTGTAATCTTGGATGGGTTAGCTTCGATGCCGCGATGGCTTATGATAAACCCGAGTAGTTTGCTAGCAGGGACACCAAAGACGCACTTGGTCGGATTCAGCTTCCAGCGATACTTCCTGAGATTGTCAAATGTCTCTTGCAAATCAGCGATGAATTTTTCTGGATCTTGTGTCTTAACGACCACGTCATCAACATATGCCTCTACGTTCGTGCCGATCTGAGAAGAAAGGCGGTTCTGTATGGCTCGTTGGTATGTGGCCCCTGCGTTCTTCAATCCAAAGGACATACTTGTGTAGCAAAATGCGCCGAAGGGGGTGATTAAGGAGGTCTTGATTTGGTCGTCTTTGTTCAGGGCTATCTGATGATAACCGGAGTAGCAGTCAAGGAAGCAGAGTAGCGCGCATCCAGCCGTGGAATCCACGACTTGATCAATGCGCGGTAGACCCATAGGGTCTGGGGGACAATGCTTGTTGAGGTCTGTGTAATCAACACACATGCACCACTCGTTATTGTTCTTCTTTCGGACTAAGACTGGATTGGCCAATGTTGGCGGTCGTTACAGACCGATTTCCGACCTCCAACTGAGTATAAAACAAACAAAATGGAGACACACACCATAGCTATAGGGATTATCACTGACTATTTCCACGAGTTTTGGTGATCGTCCATTGTGTAGGTACAAAATGGAGAAATACGTGCTATAGGGGACGGAAATGGCCGATTCGGCCGGTTACCCCCCTTAGCCGTACACGCCACCGGGAGCCGTTCTTGTTGACGATGACCAAGCAGTTGACAGGTGGATGACCGCTAACTCATTCTGGACCTCTGCCATGTCATCCTGGGCCCGCACAACACGAATTCCATCAGAGAAGACAGCCTAGGAGTTCAAGGACGCAGAGGCGGTGCTAGGAGGGCCAGCCGTGGGCCAGGCCCAGTTCGGCCGAACTGGGGCCTTCGGCCGAACCGACCCCAGCACGGCACCGCCTCCTAGGGAGCAATCTAGGCCGTAGGAGCCTTAGTCGGTGGATCCTCCGGTTCGGCCGAACCGGGGAGTTCGGCCGAACCGGGATCTTCGCCCGAACGGCCCGGCACCGCCTCCTGGTGCCTTGCCCGCTGCTCCACCGCTCCACCGCCTTGGTCCACTATAAATATGAGTCCCTGGTCACCTGCAACCCACACAACACAAGAAGAAGAAGAGTAGGCGTCGCTAGGTTCCGCCACTCATATCAGTAGAATTAGGGAGAGAGGAGAGGTGAGCATCCCGGAGAGGAGCCGAAGTGTCGGCCCCTCTTCAAGCTGTACCTCTACGGATGCAGCTCTGCTTCGAGTAACATTTGGGTCTTGTCTGGTAACTCTTGTATCTCTCTCTAATTAATTGAGCATTCAGTTCATACTTTTATATGCTTGCTGGTTCTTCGTTCAATGCTTAGTTTATTGGTATAACTGTATACTGGTTGCTTAGCTTGGGTGCTTATCTTTCTATATGAGATAAGTATTAGTTGACTAGTGTAGGCGTGGTGCCTATACTTGAGACTAACTTAGTTTATTCCCGTCGCAACGGAGGTGGTAGCCGTAAGGTGGTGACAGCCCTTCTAGTCTTTGTAGTCCATCACGTTAGTTCCGGTCCGTAGGATCCCCCAGTTCGGATCTGGTGACACCCCTTCTCATCCCTTTCTGCGTGTCATAGGTTTTGTTGTCCCGAAGCAAGTATCTATCTGTATCCTCGGATCTGCTTGATCAATCAGTAGAATACCTCTATCAGATTCGTACCCTCTCTACCCTCCTATCACTTTTCTTCTCTCTTTGTTGTTGTCATCCACCTCATTCACTCCATTCCATCTACCTAGGACAACTTAGTTTAGAATCAGTCCACTTCTCGTTCTCCGTGGAAATCGATACCTTGGAATACTCCCAGGTAAAAGCTACATCGGTATCCGTCCGCTTGCGGATTTATCTATAGGCCGTAAGGAGTGCCAAGAAGCTTTCTGGCGCCATTACCGGGGAATGGTAGCTGCTCTAATTCCGAACCCAAGTTGTCCGTGTATCCCACCATCATCCATCATATGGATCCCACTCTCACCTTACGCCAACACTCGGCTCTAAAGGGCGATTGTTTGGAGCCACCACCTTCATCACATCCCATATCCACACCCGGCTATGAGCTGCGTCCCGGCTTCATAGCCATGGTTTGAGAGCAAACGTTCTCAGGAACGAATGCCGAGAGTCCATACGCGCATTTGCGCGAGTTTGAGCAACTCTGCGGGCATGACACAAGAGACACTCAAATGGAAGCTATTCCCGTTTTCATTAGCGGGTGGAGCAAAGAAATGGTACTCTCTGGTTGTCAATACTATGGAAGGAAGTTGGGAGACCCTCAGAGAAAAATTTTGTCTAAATTTCTTCCCCATCTCCAAGGTAGCCAGCCTCCGAGCGGAAATCATCACTTTTAAGCAAGTAGAAGGAGAATCGCTAGGAGCTGCGTGGGCTCGTTTCAAGCAAATCTTGGCATCTGGACCAGACCTAGGCTTACCAAAACCTATCATTCTTCAACATTTCAGCCTTGGCCTCTGTCCTATAGCCGCCACTTTCTTGGACTCTGCTTCCCATTTGGTTCCCAGTGAAGCGAGGGTAGTCCTGGATCGTATCCTAGACAGCACCCCCTATACTGGAATCTATGACGAACTCCCCGATGAACAAGAGAAGTAGCCTGAACCTGAACCTGAAGAGCCAGTACCAGTCCAGTCCAAATCTATTAGCTCTTCCATTCCATCGGTACCCGAAGCTCATTTCGAACCACAACCACATTCTCGCCCAGACCACTATGATTCACTCTACACCACTCTCTATGATTTTGACGATGATCTATTCGATGACATCGGGAGTGCAACAAGTTTCCCACGGGAACGATGTGTAGAGCAAAAGGATCAGGCCCCCGATAAAGAAGAATTAGAGTATCAGCGGGAGTACTTGGGACGTCTCTCCGCTGTTATGAGTCGGGAATGGCTAGAAGAGGCCGAAGCCTCGACGAGGTGGTCAAGATGCCCAGAAAAACCAAAAGGATATTCTGTGAAATCATGGGCCATGACCGAGAAATTGGGTACGACCCGAGCCTCGGAATCAATATAATCTCTAGCTCTTTGGTGCAAACCGAATTCCCTGGTAAATCATGGTCGTTTTCTCAAAAACGACTTAAGTTTACTTCAGGAAGGATCCTGGATTGTTTGGGTATCTTACGGGTCACACCCGTTAAGGTCAACGACCCTGAACTCTTCATGGATTTTCACATCTTCGACCTACCTAGTACTACCACACATCCCATCTTCATAGGTAGGCCAATCATGAAGATTCTGGAAAAAGCACCAATAAACCAGCTAGTAGAGCTTAGGGATGGCAGCGGGTCGGGTACGTGCGGGTAAAGCATTTACCCGCCCGCGAGCGTACCCGCACTAACAGCCTTTACCCGCCCGCAAGGCTGCCCGCGGGTAAAAAACCATATCCGTACCTGCACCCGACGGATATCCGCAGGTATCGGGTAAACCCGTCACCCGCCGCCGCTGCCCCTCCCTCCACACACGCCCTCTCCCCTATGCACTGCAGCCGCCTCCTCGCCGCCCGCGCCGCTGGCCACGCGAGCCCGGCCGTGGAGATGCGCCGCCGCCGCCGCGAGCTCGGCCGTGGAAGCCGCTCCGCCGCGAGCTCGCTCCGCAGATGCGCCGCCGCCGCCGCGAGCTCGGCCGTGGAAGACGCTCCGCCGCGAGCCCACTCCGCAGATGCGTCGCCGCCGCCGCGAGCTCGGCCGTGGAAGTCGCTCCGCCGCCGCGAGCTCCGCCGCTCGCCCGCTGCGCAGATGCGCCGCCGCCGACGAGGTCCTGGCTGCGCCGGGGGTCCAGGCGCCGCCGCCGAGGTCCAGGACTCCAGGCGTCGCCGACCGCCGTCGAGACTCCAGGCGCCACCGCCAAAGGTCCAGGCGCCGCCGGCTGCCGAGAGCCCGAGATCCAGAGAAGAAAACGAGGGAGAGATGGGGGGCTGCGGCCTGCGGGTGGGGAGGCGGCTGGGTGGATAAGGCCGGCGCGGGGTGGGGGTGGCCGAGTGGTGGACTGGATTTAGGGTTTGTATTAATGGGCCTTGGGCCTTTGGTTATATTTATGTATGGGCGCGGGTAGCAGATATATCCGCGGGTGAAAGTTGGCACCCGCTAGCTGCCCGCGGGCGGATTTTGTTGTCCGTATCCACGCCCGCGGGTGGATTTTGCTGCCCATACCCTTACCCGTCGGGTCGGGTATCCGCGGATACCCGCGTCCGCGGGCAAAACTGCCATCCATAGTAGAGCTCACGATTGGCAAAGAACTTATCCCTATCTCCTATTCCCAATCTCTGAATACCCCGATAGAGGCAGACCCCGATCCTGACCCTTTAGAGGAAGTCAGGTCAGCTTCCTTGCTAGACCTCGAACAGCCTATTCCAGAAGAGGAACTTCCGTTCTTTACGGAGGAGGAGGAAACTCATCCTCCGATTGAGCTTGATACAAACGAAACTCCAAAATCATCTCCAATCGAGCTCAAACCTCTTCCACCTAGACTTAGGTATGCTTTCCTCTTTGGGGATAAGCAAACTCTAGTGATCATTAGTAATAAGCTTTCCGAAGTAGAAACCCAGCAACTCATCACTATCCTGGAGAAGAATCGATCGGTCTTAGGACATTCTCTCCAAGACCTAAAAGGGATTAGCCCAAATCTCTGCCCTCATCGCATCCCGATCGATTCCGAAGCAACACCGTCTCGGGAACCTCAATGACGGTTAAATAATGTCATGAGAGAGGTCATGAAAAAGGAAATTCTCAAACTCCTTCACGCAGGGATAATCTACCATGTCCCCAATAGTGAATGGGTTAGTCTCGTCCAAGTCGTTCCTAAGAAAGGACGAATGACGGTTGTGCGCAATGAAAAAAATGAGCTCATCCCTCAGCGCACCGTCACCGGTTGGCGTATGTGTATCAACTATCGACGACTCAACAAGGCCACCAAGAAAGACCATTTCCCCCTTCCGTTCATAGACGAAATGCTTGAACGTTTAGCCAAACACTCCTTCTTCTGCTTCCTTGACGGCTACTCTGGGTATCACCAAATTCCCATCCATCCAGAAGACTAGAGTAAAACCACGTTCACATGCCTTATGGGACGTACGCCTATCGGCGAATGTCCTTCGGGTTGTGCAACGCACCTGCCTCTTTCCAACGTTGCATGATGTCCATCTTCTCCGATATGATTGAGGAGATTATGGAAGTGTTCATGGACGACTTCTTAGTTTACGGAAGGACCTTTACCGAATGTCTGAAAAATCTGGACAAGGTCCTCCAGAGGTGTGAAGAGAAACACCTTGTTTTAAACTAGGAAAAGTGCCAGTTTATGGTGCGAGAGGGAATTGTCCTAGGACATAGGGTGTCGGAACGTGGGATCGAGGTGGACAAAGCAAAGATAGAAGTGATCGAGCAACTTCCACCTCCCACAAACGTTAAGGGGATTCGTAGCTTCCTTGGCCATGCCGGATTCTATAGGCGTTTTATCAAAAACTTCTCCCAGATATCTCGGCCCTTGACCAATCTCTTAGCCAAAGACGCCCCCTTAGTTTTCGATGAGGAGTGCTATGACACGTTTCACACCCTCAAAAAGGCACTCATTTCCGCTCCCATCATCCAGCCTCCCGACTAGAACATCCCATTTGAAATCATGTGTGATGCGAGCGACTATGCTGTAGGGGCTGTGTTGGTCCAAACCAAGGACAAGAAGCATTATGCTATCTCTTACGCTTGCAAAACGCTAACTGGACCCCAGCTTAACTATGCAACCACGGAGAAGGAGCTCTTAGCAGTTGTATTTGCTATAGACAAATTCCGGTCCTACCTAGTCGGGGCCAAGGTCATAGTCTATTCAGATCATGCTGCTCTGAAGTACCTTCTGACCAAAAAGGATGCGAAACCGAGACTCATCCGCTGGATTCTTCTACTCCAAGAGTTCGATATTGAGATAAAAGATAAGAAAGGAGTAGAGAACTCAGTGGCTGATCATTTGTCTCGGATGCAAGTCTCGTCTGATCTTCCAATCGACGACTATTTGCGGGATGACACACTCCTTAAGGTCACCACTGGCGATCCATGGTATGCCAACATATTAAACTACATGGTAACGGGGTATGTTCCTTCTGGAGAGAATAGGAAAAGGCTAGCCTATGAGAGCCGACTCCACCTCTGGGACGACCCGTACCTTTTCATGATATGTAGTGACGGACTCCTCAGAAGGTGCATACCAGCACATGAGGCATATAAAATCCTGGAAAGGTGCCATCCAGCTCCGTACGGAGGACACTACGGTGCATTCCGGACCAATGCTAAAGTCTGGCAGTGTGGCTTTTACTAGCCCAGCATGTATGAGGATGCGAGAGCATTTGTCATGCGGTGCCCCCGCTGCTAGAAACACAGGAACATTAACACTAGAGACACAATGCAACTCACTAGCAATCTTCAAGTAGAAATCTTTGATGTCTGGGGAGTGGACTTCATGGGTCCCTTCCCGAATTCCGATGGGTGTCAATTCATCCTAGTGGCGGTAGACTACGTCTCTAAGTGGGTGGAAGCCTTGCCTTGTGTAGCTGCTGACTCTAAGAGCGCGAGACGGATGTTTCATGAGGTTATCTTTCCTCGTTTTGGCGTTCCTAGGATAGTCATTAGTGACGGCGGCTCCCACTTCATAGATTCGGCCTTCCGTAAGTATCTCTCAAGTTTGGGGCTGTAGCACAATGTAGCTACACCCTATCACCCCCAAACCAGCGGCCAAGCAGAAACTTCCAATAAACAAATCAAAAATATTCTGCAAAAGACCGTAAACGAGATGGGCAGGCAATGGAAGGATAAACTTCC
Organism: Echinochloa phyllopogon; assembly: GCA_033239725.1. NCBI lineage: Eukaryota > Viridiplantae > Streptophyta > Magnoliopsida > Poales > Poaceae > Echinochloa > Echinochloa phyllopogon. Next base: position 8,847,215 of record BTCW01000008.1, on the reverse strand, counting down.
AGATGCACTTTGGGCCTACCGCACGGCCTATAAGACACCCATAGGCATGACCCCATATCCACTAGTCTATGGCAAGACTTGCCATTTACCTGTAGAAATGGAGTTTAGAGCTCACTAGGCCATTAGGAAGTGGGGTATGGACCTTCAAGCTGCCGGCCTCAAACGGAAGATCCAGCTGGCCGAACTAGATGAGATGAGAGATAGAGCATACCATAGCTCCAGGCTATACAAAGAACGGACCAAGAGATGGCACGACAAAAGGATTTAAGGTTAAAACGTACAAGCCGGGAGACAAGGTTCTCGTTCAATTCTCGTGTCAAGCTTTTTGGTCACGGGAAGTTAAGGAGTAAATGGGACGACCCGTTCACAGTGATTAAACCTGCACCTCACGGGGCCGTCACATTGCAAGACGAGGATGGAAATGCCTTCAAGGTTAACAGACAGCGTTTGAAGATCTTCCTAGAACCTGAGCCTCCGCCACTCGACGACTTAGATGTTGTCGAGTTTGTAGAACTCTGAAACCCGTCCATGGAATTACGACCCAAACCTTCATTTCCAAATCTTCTGGGCCAAAACTCCTAAAAACCTCGAGGACCCATGACCAAAGGAACAAAACCTGACCTAGCTCGCACCCCTGGGGGCCCAGAGGCCAGTTTGGCCGAACTGGGCCAGTTCGGGCGAACTGGCCAGTTCGCCCGAACTCTAGGGTTCGGCCGAACCAGGTCCTCTAGCCCCCCGTGTAGATATTTTCCTCTGGACTCGTCTGCAGTTGGTGTTATCCCGAAACTCGTGAGGGAAACGTCGGGAAACTCGTTTTTTCGATCAGAAATCCCCGATAAAACCCGAAGACCCTCTGTCGACTTTCTCATCTCATCTACAAAATCTCTAGCCCATACACACAACCACCATGCCTTCCTCTTCATCCAAGGCTGCATCCTCGGCTAGGGGCTCAAGCCCCGCTAGCCGGAATGACGAGTCCTCGTGGCATGAGCAAGCCTACCACATCTCCGACGTCGACTCGGTTGACGAGGGGAGGTGCGGGAGGACGCCCACTCGCACGACTATGCCATGCTCCGATTCCCCATGCCATGCTGCCATAGAGGAGCTCCTTGCTCCTCTGAAGGGAATCAAGAAGCCAGCACGCTCGCCATCGCCAAGGCCCAACACAGGGCAGCTGCGCCTGAGATCGTCGTCTTCTTCGAGGGTGCCGAACTTCGATTCGATGGTGCCCAAGGAAGAGGATGGGAACGCACCAGAGTACAAGCCAAACATCTCGCTGCGTTTCACCATTAAGGGTGAACGTACCGCTACGGGATACGGCAAGGTCCTCGTCCCGCTGCTGAACCGGGACGAGCTGGGGCTGGCAGAGTCGTCCCAGTCCTCTCCTCCATCCTAGAGTCCGGCGCCACAGGCAGCCCCCGTCCATCAAAGGGTTGCCCGGGACATGGAGTTCTCCGAGGAGGAGGACGGTGAAGAAGAGGAGGAGCAGCCGCCCACCGTGGAGAGCCTGAAGGAGGAGCTGGCGCTGGCGAAGCAGAGGATCAACCACCTAGATGAGAAGGTGGCGGAAGGTGAGCTCGCACGCATGGAGTGGGAGGATAAGATGGAAGTCCTCCGCAGGGCCCTGTGTGCGAAGCTCAAGAGGCTTTTCAAGGCCACGGGACACGAGGATCTCTATGGACCACCTACAGAATAGTGTCCCGCGGTCATTTCTTTTAGATAGAGCACCGTTAGTTTAGTTAAAATTTGGATTGGCCAATGTTGGTGGTCGTTACAGACCGATTTCCGACCTCCAACCGAGTATAAAACAAACACAATGGAGACACACACCATAGCTATAGGGCTTGCAAATCAGCGATGAATTTTTCTGGATCTCGTGTCTTAACGACCACGTCATCAACATATGCCTCTACGTTCGTGCCGATCTGAGAAGAAAGGCGGTTCTGTATGGCTCGTTGGTATGTGGCCCCTGCGTTCTTCAACCCAAAGGACATAGTCGTGTAGCAAAATGCGCCGAAGGGGGTGATTAAGGAGGTCTTGATTTGGTCGTCTTTGTTCACGGCTATCTGATGATAACCGGAGTAGCAGTCGAGGAAGCAGAGTAGCGCGCATCCAGCCGTGGAATCCACGACTTGATCAATGCGCGGTAGACCCATAGGGTCTAGGGGACAATGCTTATTGAGGTCTGTGTAATCAACACACATGCACCACTCGTTATTGTTCTTCTTTCGGACTAAGACTGGATTGGCCAATGTTGGCGGTCGTTACAGACCGATTTCCGACCTCCAACCGAGTATAAAACAAACACAATGGAGACACACACCATAGCTATAGGGCTTATCACTGACTATTTACACGAGTTTTGGTGATTGTCCATTGTGTAGGTACAAAATGGAGAAATACGTGCTATAGGGGACGGAAATGGCCGATTCGAACGACACGATTTGGCCAGTTACCCCCCTTAGTCGTACACGCCACCGACAGCCATTCTCGTTGACGATGACCAAGCAGTTGACGGGTGGACGACCGCCAACTCGTTCTGGACCTCTGCCATGTCATCCTGGGCCCACACAGCACGAATTCCATCAAGAGAAGACAGCCCAGGAGATCAAGGACGCAGAGGCAGTGCTGGGAGGGCCGGCCGTGGGCCAGGCCCAGTTTGGCCGAACTGGGGCCTTCGGCCGAACCGACCCCGGCACGGCACCGCCTCCGAGGGAGCAATCCAGGCCATAGGAGCCTTAGTCGGTGGATCCTCCGGTTCGGCCGAACCGGGATCTTCGCCCGAACGGCCCGGCACCGCCTCCTAGTGCCTTGGCCGCTGCTCCACCGCTCCACCGCCTTGGTCCACTATAAATATGAGTCCCTGGTCACCTGCAACCCACACAACACAAGAAGAAGAAGAGTAGGCGTCGCTAGGTTCCGCCACTCATATCAGTAGAAGTGTAGGCGTCGCTAGGTTTCGTTTGTTTGTGGTAAACATTGTCCTACCATTACCTAACTAGGCTCGAAAGATTCGTCTCGTCGTGTATATCAAAACTATGTAATTAGTTTTTTTATTACCCACGTTTAGTGTTCCATGCACGAGGAGAGAGATTTGATGTGATAGGTAAATAGTGAAGTTTGGAGAGAGAATTTTGGGAAGTTTGGTGATTTGATGTGAAACTAAACACAACCATCGTAATATTACAACACAATAATTCATCTCCAAATTTCACCACTTCCATTATTACCAGACCACAGATCCAATCCAAACCATGAAGCATTTCAAAAATCGCTGTCACCCACCACTCACCAACAGTGATCATCATATCCGCGAAAGTCGAAACCCAACTCCTCTTCTCCACGGTGTAAAGTGTGAACCCAGCCCTTCCCTCATTTACTTCCTTTCGAAAATCAAAAATAAAAGCCGCCACTCCACGCCATGCTCTGTCCGTCCTGTCCATTCGAGAACGCGCCACCGCCGCTCGCGCGATCCGCTTCGCCACTCCGATTTAAACGCCGCCGGGAAATTTAAATCGCTGCGACGACCCACACCACACCACCCAGCACCCGTCGCTTTCCGCTCACCTCCTCCATCACCCTCCTGCCTGGCTTTCTCTTCTCTTCTCTTCTCCTCCCCTCCCCTGCGTTGCGTTGCGGCTCGACCACGCCGTTATTACCCAGCCTTCTCCACCTCCCCCCCACGCGTGTCACCTACTCACCTCTCTCTCTCTCTCTCTCTCTCCTGTGCACTGCTCTGAACAGTACACAGCTCGAGTTCTTTTCTTGGGCAGCGATGCAGCGGCGGCCGGAGTTCAGCTTCCAGGGCTCGCCGGCGCGGGGTCTGCTACCGCCGCGGGCGCCGGCGCCGCGGTACGCGGACGAGGAGGAGGTGCGGTGGCTGCAGGCGTCGCGGCAGGCCTCGCCGGACTACGGCTCCGGCACGCCGTTGCCGCAGCTCTGGGCGTACCCGGCGTCCGCGGGCGCCTCGCCGTCGCGGGCGCAGGCCATCGCCGGGTACCGTCGCGAGATGCTCGACCTCGTCCGCGGCCTCCCCGAGTCCGCCTACGAGCTCTCCCTCCGCGACATCGTCGACCACCCGGCGGCCCGGCCCTCCTCGCCGCCGCCGCCGCAGCCCGATCCCTTCCTGCCGCCATCCAACGCCGCCGCTCCCGCCGCCGCGCAGGTGAGCGAGGAGCCCGCCGGCGCAGCCACGGCGGCTGAGGAGGGGAAGAAGCAGAGCGGCGTCTCGGGGAAGAAGCAGGGGAGGAAGCAGAGGACGATGCGGAAGCAGAGGAGCCGGAGCCGGAGCCTGGAGCGGAGCGTGAGCCTGGACACGGGCCTGCTCATCAAGCTCTTCATGCCGCTCTCCATGGGCGGCAGGAAGAAGGTGTCGCCGAGGCCGTCGGACGCCGCCAAGGACGGCAAGAAGAACAAAGAGAAGAAGAACAAGCAGGGCAAGAAGGAGGAGGAGGCGGCGGCGGCGCCGCCGCCGGTGGTGCAGGAGGAGGAGTGCTGGAGCAAGAGCGAGTTTAGCGAGGCCGGCGGCAGCAGCCGGACGAGCAGCACCGGCAGCAGCAGCAACAGCAGTGCTGGTACCATCAGGAATGGGCATGTCAATGGCGTCGGCGGCGTCAATCCGAGAGCGCCGGCCAGGAGTTGGAGCAGGTAATTAATTTCTCTGCCTTTTCTTTAATTTGTTTCTTGATTTAGTTTGGGTTGATGAAATGTTCAACTTTTAGCAGTACAAGTGCAAGTGGTTTGGCAGATTTTTAGTTATCTGCTAGAAACTCCTTTTTTTCATTGAAGAAGTTAAAACTTTGATTGTGTGTTTTCGCTGGGTTGGGAATTGCAGTGAAAATTGAGGCTGATGGAACTTCTTCAGTTCTATTTTGGGTCCTATCTCTTAAATCTCGTTGATACTGTTAAACAGTTACTGAAAACAGTGAATGTGTTAAACTGTCATTTAAATTTTGGAAATCAACAAGAAACTAGCACATTTCAATATCTGTACTGTACAATTTTCCCACGGAGCAAGAAAAGTGAGAAATATTTGGTGTAGGCATTAAAGGAAGTGACGAAATACAGGAACTTTTTTCAACACATGGAAGAGACAAATATATGTTCTAGAAGATTTTTTGTTTTTTATAAAACGGCGAACGAACTTTTTCAACAGATGGATGAGGCAAACAGCTAGCTGTTCTATACTTCTATCTTCTAGAAAACAATTTTTAGTCTTCTTTCAAAAAAAAAGAACACACTTTTGGAAAATATACCAACTACTGAAGTCATAGGTACGCGCAGAACCACTTATAAAAATTCAAGGACATAGATGGCTATAGACTGGATCAAAGCACATCCATTTTGTCAGCAAATACGTCTCATGTGAAGAAGTGCACGGTTCAGGCTGCTAAACAAGCCACGATTCACTATGCCCCTTTCTGGAAGCTAATGTGAAGTCATCAAGCATGGAACGGAGACAAAACTGGTCAACACGGCAGAGTCAACGCTTGAAGTCAGTTCTTGTTGCATCACAACCCAACTTTGAAGTCAATTCCTGCTGCCCAGCTTTCTTCTTTGCCAAAATCCAAAAGGGGCCATGACTTCACATGATCCTTTCTATAGTCTTCTTCTCTTTAGTTCCAGAATTTCTCGAGAGTTTCACAGAATTGCACATATATCCCTTAATTCTTGAAATCTAGACATTGCATGATAAGATTTTTTGTATTAAATTTCGAATTAAAAAAGATGCGTCTTTGCAGCATAATTTGAGTAAGTGGCATCTATTTTAGGACCTAGGTTAGTATATCTGTTAATATTGCCCACTTTCTCCCTTTTTCTCATGAAAAGCTCAAGAGACTGGCTTATTGTCACCTGAAGCCCAATCATTGGATCTATGCTTTATGTCTCATTCTGCTACTGCTAACCAAATCATCACATTGACACTAAGAACTACTGGAGCGTATGTAATTCAGTTCATGACAAGATCCTAATCTAATCATTGCTCATCTAATCAGCTCTACTTTGTTTGCGCAGAAAGCGAACTGGGTGCTATGCTTTCTTCAGGGCAAACAAGAACAAAAATGGAGTAAGCCAAGACTAGAATGATGACAAGGCCACCATGAAAAGGAAAAATGTGTCTCTCTGATGACCCGTTCATGGAAACCATCACTCCATCAGCATTGTCGCGCAGCACAAGAAGCTCGAGAAGGAAACCACCAACACCTGAACTGTTGCAGAGATCATGCAATGGCTGATTTTATACACAAATAGTGGCATCTTGGCATTGTCATAGCCAATTCCTTCTCTCTGTCATGTGAATATGTGATCTTCATGGTGTAAACAAAACGGACATATAATTTAGCCTGCAATAGTATGACTGGTTCACACATCATAGAGATTAATGTGGACAAAACACTGGAGCAGTGGCATCAATGTATAATTGCACAATCTTCTGTACTTTCTTGACGCAGTCACAACTCTCTCTTGTACTATCTTAGTTCATTTTGTACATGTCCTATGGCACCTTTGGCTTTAGAAACTAGTGTACACTTTTTTGTTAGTAGTTGTGAATAGAAAACAGAGGTTGTGGAAGATGACGCATCAGTGCGTTTGTTTAGTGTTCTCCTCTGTGGATCTTGCCTTCCTTGACGAACCATTTTTTTTCGGCGAGCTTGTGTTTACCAAATGATCAATGACAAGATCTCAAGGGACCTACGGATATCCATTATTTTCAGGTCAATGTTTGGGTCCTAGGGCCTGGCCCCATGCTTATACTATTGTCTTGCTTTGCATGATACCTATTACCTAACAATATAGGACAAAATAAGGCGACCCTTTTAGACTTAATCATTTGTTGATATAGAATGTAACGGAAAGAACCGAGCATCCCAACAGCTGATGGTGCTTTGCATGTGAGACCTTTAAGTAGTGAGTGGAGCCAAGGAATCCGGTGTTCAGGTTTCTACTTATAGTCCAGATGATCATTGATCAAGCAAGAGTAAATTGTTATATGCAGTCACTCAACAAAATAATCTTAATCTCTATTTACAGATATTTTTCAATCTGAAGAGAATCTTAACCAGGAAATGTTCTTTATTCGTACTCACTAGAGCATATAGGAAACAAGAGTAGAAGCGGTAAGCTCCATCCTACAATGGAATATATATAACAATATATATTCAGATAAACCATATATATCCCCAGAAGAACTTCAATCCAAAAATTTGAAGACATCTCAAACGTCAATAATATTGCTCTGAGTGCCCGCAAAAAAAAAAACTGCTGTTGGGATGGCATTCAAGATACAAGCCTCAAAGTGTAACTGGCTAACAGCGTAGGGCAATAATGTATTGACCACTTTGTGAAAAATTTCATGAGGGTGATAGGTGACTACTTCCCTGCATGAGTATGTCATGCTGAAGTGTTTCATTATTATGGGAGTAAAGAAGTGTTAATTAGAAAACAGATGAGGATGTGTTTGTTTGCTACTGTCATCTGACAAAAAACTGATAAGTGATAACAGATTCTGTTGAGAACAAAAGTGGAAACTCTCTAGAAAGGCAAATTGTAAAACCATGAGCACATTTCTAGATAGACGAGACTTCTTGCACAAATGGAAACCCTCAAATTAGAGTCCCAAGTAACGACGTGGCAGAAAATTGAATCTACAGATACATGCCAAGGAAAAGAACCATAGCAGTACAGGTTAAAGGTACTCTCATAGGCCAGATTATTCAATCAAAAATTCAGGTAAATAAGGATTTAATCACGCACCCCCAAATCACTGTTCACGGAGCATTTGCAGGAAAAAAAAATGTTTGAATCCAACAAGGACTCTGGGGATGTAACTATGCTTGGAAGCAGAGTTAGAGATACAGTTACAAGTGGTAAGAATGATTAGTCCTGCAAGGCATGCGTCCTGTCCTCCAGGGAGATTAGGTACAGTCCCTCATCTTCTCTGGTACATTACTTGAGGATTATGGGGGACGAACGGACGAGGTGCCAATCGACTCGCACTACTTTCTTGCAACGCCTAGCTAAACCAGGGCAGCCAGTAATGTACATCCTCCGGAGAGCAGTAAGGCATACTGTGTCATGGGGAAGGGGTTCAAGGGCAGAGCACTGGTTGATACGAAGCAATCGAGGTACAGAGTCGTTGATAGTCAAAATTGACAGCAGCCGAGGGAAACCGGTCTGACCGGTTTGCCGAACCGGTCAGACCGGTTTGGAGTTGTAATTCGGGTAGGATTAGCATTCCGAGTTTTATCCCGTATTGTAACCGAATTGGAAGGGGTACGACTTCCTCGGCCTATATATATGAAGGCTAAGGCCGATTGAGAGTGATTCCAATCGAATCAATCATTATTTGTCCTTTACTTTTGTCTCTCAAACCCTAAATACTTTTCCAACCCTAATTGCTGTCCTTTGCTCGTCTCCGCGACGTACTAAGGCGTTCTAAACACTTTTCCAACCCTAATTGCTGTCCTTTGCTCGTCTCCGCGGCGTACTAAGGCGTTCTAGGTGACCTTCCGACCCTAGAGCAACCCTAAATTGCTTGAGCTCCGACGGGGTCCCTCCCGAGCTTGGGTTTCTAGGTCTTCACGACCTCCTGCCAGAAAGCGGTCTGACCGGTTCTAGAAACCGGTCTAACCGGTTTGCCCGAGGGAGGCCGGGTGTTGGCCGTGGTGACGGCCGTGCTGCGATCTCGAGTGTGTTGTCGCATCTTTGTGTCGACATACTTTTTGGCGACTCCGCTGGGGAAGATTAATCTGGTTCCAAGACCGATCTAATCTACCTCGAAGATGTCGGGTGCAACCAGTGAGCTCGACAAGAACAACATCATCACCGCTACGATGGAAGAACTCACGGATGAGGAGCGGAAGCGGTACCTAATTGCTGAGGAACACTTCAAGGCGCAATTCTTGAAGGGCTTCAAGAAGGATCGTGGAGGCTTCGTCAAGAGAGTTGAAGAGTTCGTCATGCCAGCTTTTAAGTTGGCTAACGATCAAGTTGAGGAGCTTCCTAATAAGGTAACCGGTGAACCCTCTGATTTAATGCAACAAATAACTCGCATGATGGATGAAAAGTTGCATGATGCACAAACTGTTACTAGTGAGTTAATTGTTAATATGGCTAGTAATTTTGAGGCGTTTAATAAGGGTAAAAATACTTTAGAAGATCCTAATGCATGCCCTAAAATTGATGCTAGCACGTCAGGTATACCGGAAAATACTATAGATCATAATTTGGGTATGCCGCCGAATTTCTATCAAGGCCAGCCACCTCATCCTAGTTCGGTCCAAGAACCGGTCAGACCGGTTTTCTGAACCGGTCAGACCGGTTTGCCCAATTCAGTTGGACAGACCGGTTCTATGGGTGTAGGTGCAACGAATGCAATGGTTTTATCCAATACAGCTACTTCTGGTCCTGTTTTTACACCCCCTCGCACTACTGTTGTAGGAAGCGCACCTATGAGATCTAGTGTCTCTTTTGGACCGATTCCAAATACTACTCATAATACTGTGTATGGTGCTCCTCGTTTTCAGAATGCAACTAGTGCAAATTATCAAGCCGATTTCTCTAAGTTCAAAGAGGATCTGGCTAATACAATTAGAACAAAGCTTGGGATAGATATGAGTAGCTCACGTTTATATCAAAAACCATATCCTCCTGAATTTGATCTAGTTACATATCCTAATGGTTGGCGTGTTCCTGAGTTTGTTAAATTCAATGGTGAAGATAATCGTACCACTTGGGAACATGTTAGTCAATATATTTTGCAGCTAGGAGAAGCAGCCTTTTATGAGCCTTGGCGTGTTCGTTTGTTTTCATTAACTTTGACAGGAACTGCTTTCTCTTGGTTTTCTTTGCTTGCTCCTAATTCTATTCAAAGTTGGTCTCAATTGGAGCGTAAATTTCATGAGCACTTCTTTAGCGGAGAAAATCAAACTAAATTAACTGATTTAACATCTATTAAGCAAAGCCGACAGGAATCGGTTATAGATTATTTCAGAAGATTTAGGGATACAAAGAATAGATGTTTTAATTTATCAATTTCTGAAAAAGATTTAGCAAATTTAGCTTTTGCGGGCTTGCGATCTTATTTGAAAGAGAAATTAGAAGGTTTTGATTTTCTTTCTATTAATCACTTGCAAATGATGGTCATGAGTCTCGAATTAAAGTTAAAACATGTTAAAGAAAATGCTAAGCCTCATCGTTCCAATGTTCATATGCTTGATAATGATTCTGATGGCTCGGATGATGAGGATAATGAAGTTTATGCTGCTGAATTTGTTTGGCCATCAAAAGCTAAGCCTTGTTCTTGTCCTTTGTTAAAGCCGGTTCAGAAAAATCGGCGAGAAGAGATTAAATTTACTTTTGATGTTGCCAGTGTGGTCGTGTTTTTGATGAATTGCTTAAGAATGGTTTCATTAAACTTTCTCATGCGATTCCGCCAGCCGATAAATTGAAAAATCATGCATATTGTAAGTGGCATAATTCTTTTTCGCATGCTACTAATGATTCCAATACTTTCCGACGACAAGTACAATCGGCTATTAATGAAGGTCGATTGTTACTAGCTGAGATGCAAGTTGACAAGACTCCCTTCCCTGTTTATACACTTGATTTGAATACTAAAGTGCTGATTCGGCCGGAACAAGCCGAAGGAGCTAAGGGAAAGAATGTGATAGTTGGGGAGCCAAGGCCGGAAAAAGTTGATGATCAAATTCCGGTCAGAAAAGTGATGCTTGGAAAGACTCTGGATGGTAAAGAGTCTCTGAATATTACAATTAACACATCAAGGCCCGGGGGCCAAGAGAGTTCATCAATTGAGACTCGGTCCGCTGATCAGGCGAAACCGGTCAGACCGGTTTCCCAAACCGAAACCGGTCCGACCGGTTTGCTCCTGGACCGAGCCAGAACTTTCAAGCCTATACGCCCGGAAGTGAGTAATTGGAAAGTTAATGAGCCTAAAGTCAGAGGTACAGTTCTGAAGCAAGGACCTACCTTTAATCAACTCCTGAACAAGTACACAAAGGCCGTTCAAGTCGATCGGCCAACAAAAATGAGAACAAGGTCACCACCACGTTGGGATAATTCTTCAGATAACAACAAGCATCGTGGTGATGTTACTACTGTATTTCCCCCACAAAAGGTGTATGCTACTATGCCATGGGCACCTCCGGCGACAAATTCTCCATATCCGTCGTGGGAGCAAGGAATGTGGATGCAGTGCTTTCCCATGCCGCAACCACCACAAGATTACATGGGCAATGGCCCTAGGATCTCAGTACATGACTGAATGGGCTCATATCAATCAGGTCTGGCACCAGCTAGCAAAGCGGTCAGACCGGTTTCCAAACCGGTTAGACCGGTTCGGTCTGAACAGAAGCAATATGCTCCTCCTCAGCAAGAATATCGTGTCAAGGAGAAGAAGGAGGAAGCAAAGCTTACAGAGGACTCAAAGCAAGCCAAGACTGATGGGTTTGTTAAGATTGGTGATGTTCCAGTGGCTATGCAAGAGTTGGGTAAAAAGCCGATAGTTATTGGAAACTCGATTGTTAAAAAACATGTCATGGCAAATGATCATGAAGCTGGGAGTAGCAAGGCTGTGAAGAAAGTGTTTCAACCAAGGTGGTGTCCTTCTGGTTTGACTCATACACAAAAGAGAAAGTTGCAGCGCTTGCGAAACAAAGAAAAAAGGGAACAGGAAGTTGAGAAGTTAAGAGATGAACACTTCAACAGATATAGGCCAATGATTCCTCAGAAGAAAATTTGGCAAGCCAAGTCAGTTGTGCAACCAGCAGCACAACCGGTCATACCGGTTTCAGAATCCGGTCAGACCGGTTTGGATGTGACAAAAGCGATCCAACCGGTTTCTGGAACCGGTCAGACTAGTTTGGAACCAGAGGCAGAAAGCACATCTGTTCCCATTATAAATGAAAGTACTACGCCAGAAAATCCTTCAGTGGTTGAAGATGAGGAGATGGTTGACTTTGAAGCTTCTCTAGAGCATGGCAACATGGAAGTTAATGTTGTTTATTTATCATCTGATTACTTTGTGGTGCCGGAGGAGGAGGTGTCTCATCTTCAGTTAGGACCACATGATGCTATATTTCAGAAGCCGCAAGAATCAAACAATCACTTGAAGGCTTTATACATGAGAGTTCATATCAATGGGAAGCCAATCTCGCGAATGTTGGTTGATGGTGGGGCGATCGTGAATCTTATGCCCTATTCTCTTTACAAGAAGATTGGCGGAAAAGACGAAGAATTGATCAAGACAAACATGACGGTCAGTGGAGTTGGTGGCGGTGATCCTATTGGCGCTAAGGGTGTGACTTCTATGGAGTTGACCATTGGAAGCAAGACCGTTGCTACAGCTTTCTTCGTTTCGGAAGTGCAAGGTAACTTCAGTTTAATTCTTGGGCGTGATTGGATTCATGCAAATCAATGCGTACCTTCTACCTTGCATCAATATCTTATTCAGTGGATCGGCGATGAAGTTGAAGTTATACATGGTGATACTTCTTCCTTCGTTGCAACGGCCGATTCCGATTCTATTAGTGCAAATGATAATATTAAGTGTTTGTCGGGCTTAGATTTGACCGATTATGAGCTGATCAGTTGCACTAATGATGGTTTCGTTCCTGCTAAATTAAAGCCGATGGAGAATCGGTTGAATTACTTGCTGTAATTGATGGAGCAAACAAATCAACAGAGACAAACCGGTTAGACCGGCTTAGACCTGAACAGCGCCAATCAAGCCAAACCGGTCAGACCGCTTCTGGGAACCGGTCAGACCGGTTTACGTCTGGACAGTGGCTTCAAGAGCGAATTGATCATTTTCGAGAAAAAACAGAGGGTACATTTGAAGCCATTGAAGATCTGGGTGATATGGATAAACTGGGTCAAGGTTTTACATCAGCCGACCCTTTAGAAAAAATAGATATTGGTGATGGTACAATTCCTAGGCCAACTTTTGTAAACAAAAATTTATCGGTTGGGTTTAAAGCCGAGTTAATAAATTTGTTGAAGGAATATGTTGATTGTTTTGCTTGGGAGTACCGTGAGATGCCCGGTTTGAGTCATGATTTAGTTGAGCATCGTTTACCAATAAAAGCCGGTTTTAGACCTTTTAAACAATCAGATAGACGTTTTAATCCCGCTATTTATGACCGAATAAAAGAAGAAGTTAATCGTTTGTTAGATGCTGGTTTTATTCGGACTTGTCGTTATGCGGAGTGGATTTCTAATATTGTTCCCGTTGAAAAGAAAGATTCGGGAAAGCTTAGAGTTTGCATTGATTTTAGAGATCTTAATAAAGCTACTCCGAAGGATTCATATCCTATGCCTATAACCGATGTTCTGATTAACGAAGCATCCGGACATCGTGTTGTTAGTTTTCTTGATGGTAATGCCGGATATAATCAAATATTCATGGACGAAGAAGATATGCACAAAACGGTCTTTCAATGTCCGGGATTTATTGGTTTATTTGAGTGGGTGGTTATGACTTTTGGATTGAAGAATGCTGACGCAACTTATCAAAGGTCTATGAATTTAATCTTCCATGATTTACTTAGTGTTATTGTGGAAGTGTATATTGATGATATTGTAGTTAAATCGGATGGCTTGGATCATCATTTAGCCGATTTAAAACTTGCTTTTGAAAGGATGCAACGGTATGGTTTGAAGATGAATCCACACAAATGTGCTTTTGGTGTTTCGGCTGGGAAGTTTTTGTGATTTATTATTCATGAGAATGGCATAGAAGTTGATCCCAAGAGAATTGAGGTTATGAAGAACGTCGAAGCTCCTACTTGTAAAAAAGATTTACAGAAGTTTCTAGGCAAGGTGAATTTCTTGAGAAGGTTTATAATTAATTTATCTGGGAAAGTTGATGCTTTTACTCCTATTCTCCGATTAAAAGATGAGGTAGATTTCACCTGGGGGGCAAAACAGTAAGAAGCTTTTGAGAAGATCAAAGAGTACTTGTCTTCAGCACCGGTGCTTAGGGCGCCTAAGAGAGGGGTTCCGTTCAGACTTTATGGCAGCTGAAGATAGAGTTATTGGAGCTGTTTTAACTCAAGAAATTGATGCTAAAGAATATGTGATTGCTTATATAAGCCGACGGCTAATTGATGCAGAAACGAGGTATACTTTCATAGAGAAGTTATGCTTGTCATTATATAATGCTTGTACTCAGTTGAGGCATTATTTATTATCTAGTACTTGTATCGTGTTATGCCAAACCGATGTTATCAAACATATGTTGCAAAAACCGATTTTAAGTGGTAGAATCGGTAAATGGGCTTATGCTTTAGTTGAGTATGATTTGGCTTGTGAACCTTTAAAATCTATGAAAGGCCAAATTGTAGCTGATTTTATTGTTGAGCATCGGATTGATGATACTGGTAAATTCGACGTCGGTTATGTTGCTTGTACACCATGGAAGTTATACTTTGATGGATCGGTTTGCAATGATGGACAAGGAATTGGTGCTGTTTTGGTTTCTCCGAGTGGTGTCGTTTCTGAGTTTTCAAACCGATTAGAAGAAAAGTGTACCAATAATCAAGTTGAATATGAAGCTCTTCTATTTGGATTGGAATTTTTGCAAGACATGGGAATTAAGCATGTTGAAGCTTTTGGTGATTCACTTCTAGTGGTACAACAAGTATCTAAGGTATGTCAATGCTATAATGGTTTGTTGAATGCATATCTTGATAGATGCCTTGGTATCATAGCTTCTTTTGATGAATTTACAATCAAACATATTCCAAGAGAAGAGAATGGCAAGGCTAATACTCTGGCTCAGAAAGCATCTGGTTATATCGTTGCAAAGAAATATTTCTACCTTCAAAAATCGATGTAATCAAAAGCCGAGATTCAGGTTCTGGACGAACCGGTCCAACCGGTTTCACAAACCGGTCTAACCGCCAGAACCGGTCTGACCGGTTTTGAAACCGGTCTGACCGCTTTGTCTCCTGACAGCGGTAAAAAAGTATTGGATGATGTTAATGACTCCAAGTTTGAAGATCAGGACTGGAGAGTGCCTATTATTACTTATTTGAAAGATCCTGGTCGTGGTTCTGAAAGAAATATTCAGCGGTTATCATTTAAATATATATTGCTTGACGATGAACTTTATCGTCGAACCGCCGAAGATTTGCTTTTGAAATGTTTAGACTCGGATCAGGCCAAAGTCGCCATGGGAGAGGTTCATGAAGGTATTTGTGGTACACATCAATCGGCTCCAAAGATGAAGTGGTTACTTAGACGAGCCGGTTTTTATTGGCCTACTATGATGGCGGATTGTTTCAAATACTACAAAGGGTGTGAAGAATGTCACAAATTTGGAGATTTACAATTGGTACCTGCTGCATTGATGCATCCTATTATTAAGCCATGGCCGTTCCGAGGTTGGGGGTTGGATTTTATTGGGCAAATTAATCCTCCATCATCAAAAGGAGATCATTTCGTGTTGGTTGCTACGGAATATTTTACTAAGTGGACCGAAGCAATTCCTTTGAAGAATATGACACATAGAGAGGTAATTGAGTTTATTACACAGAATAGTATTCATAGATTCGGTATTCCTCAAACTTTAACTACGGATCAAGGTACTTCGTTTATGTCTGAAGAAGTGCGTGAATTTGCCAAATCTTATAAAATAAAGTTGCTCAATTCATCTCCATACTATGCTCAGGCTAATGGACAAGCCAAGTCAAGTAATAAGACTTTGATTAAATTAATAAAGAAAAAGTTGGAAGAAAATCCTAAGAGATGGCATGAAGTGTTATCCGAAGCATTATGGGCTCATCGGATATCTAGACATGGTGCTACTAAAGTTACTCCTTTTGAGCTTGTGTATGGTGAAGAAGCCGTTTTACCTGTTGAGGTGAATCTGGACGCTTATAGATTGGCTAAACAAAATGACCTTGATGCTGTTGATTATCATAACTTGATGATGGACAATATCGATGAAGTCACCGACAAGCGATTAAAAGCTTTCAAAGAAATTTAGAAAGATAAGCTTCGGGTTGCTAGAGCTTACAATAAAAAGGTGAGAGGGAAATATTTTCAGATTGGAGAGCTTGTTTGGAAGACAATTTTGCCTATTGGAACGAAGAGCAACAAGTTCGGTAAATGGTCGCCAAGTTGGGAGGGGCCGTATAGAGTTGTCAAAGTTATATTTGGGAATTCTTATATGCTGGAGACATTACAAGGGGATCGTTTACCTAAAGCTATCAACGGAAGATATCTGAAGAAATATTACCCGAGCGTATGGCAAGATGCATGAAGATTAAATGGCCGATAGATTTTTTGATATCGCCCTTAGTATAAATTTTGGTTACTGAGTTGTAATTGTCTATATACATGCTTTTTAGTTTGCAAGCTCACTAAAAAGACAGGGGGGCATGTGTTGATAGTCAAAATTGGCAGCAGCCGAGGGAAACCGGTCTGACCGGTTTGCCGAAGCGGTCAGACCAGTTTGGAGTTGTAATTCGGGTAGGATCAGGATTCCGAGTTTTATTCCGTATTGTAACCGAATTGGAAGGGGTATGACTTCCCCGGCCTATATATATGAAGGCTAAGGCCGATTGATAGTTATTCCAATCGAATCAATCATTATTTGTCCTTTACTTTTGTCTCTCAAACCCTAAACACTTTTCCAACCCTAATTGATGTCATTTGCTCGTCTCCGCGACGTACTAAGGCGTTCTAGGTGGCCTGCCGACCCTAGAGCAACCCTAGATTGCTTGAGCTCCGACGAGGTCCCTCCCGACCTTGGGTTTCTAGGTCTTCACGACCTCCCGCCAGAAAGCGGTCTGACCGGTTCTAGAAAGCGGTCTGACCGGTTCTAGAAACCGGTCTGACCGGTTTGCCCGAGGGGGGCCGGGTGTTGGCCGTGGTGACGGCCGTGCTGCGATCTCGAGTGTGTTGTCGCATCTTTGTGTCAACAAGAGTTGTCCAATCCGATCTGTCAGCATGCTCAGCCCACAACATCGTTCCAATCTGAGAACTTGGAGGGATCTGAGCCGCTGGGGTGCTGAATTGCCTCAGGCTGTTGACTCAAATTTTACCCAGCCAGCAACTTTCAACTTGTAAAGGGACGTAAGGTTCCTAATCTATTAGTCGATGTAGGGAGGCTGGCAATCACTGGGGTCCTGACAACACTTAGATCTTGTAAACAGCACAGTTTCCAAGCCACCTGGTTTGTAGCAACATGATAAGGGCAACCATGGTTCGTAGCCCCCTGATATGGGCCACCTAGTGTTGTACGTTGTCACAGCATGTGGATCGACATATCAAAACAG
Source organism: Echinochloa phyllopogon (assembly GCA_033239725.1). Classification (NCBI taxonomy): domain Eukaryota; kingdom Viridiplantae; phylum Streptophyta; class Magnoliopsida; order Poales; family Poaceae; genus Echinochloa; species Echinochloa phyllopogon. The sequence continues at coordinate 8,829,912 of BTCW01000008.1, read as the reverse complement.
AGTCGAACGGTGAGCAGAAGCAGAGGTTAATGGTGCCAACAAGTGGAGTTCTTTATCTGTGGAAAGAAAATAATGCTCATCTGTTCTAGCTCCTGCTAACACCTGATGGCCTCCTCCTTCATGTTAGGATCATATTATCTTCAAAATGTCTTATTAGATTGAGGGTGATATGGTTGGGATGGACCTCTGCAGCATGTTTCAACGCAGTCTCTGCTTCCTCCACCTCAGAAACAGAGGCACCCTGACAGCCAATTCTGACAGTAACTTTCTGAAGGGCTGTGAGGCATTCCAAACCAATATTACCAGAGTCACCATTGTAGTCCTCCAAGGGCCGAACGAAGAAAAAGAATTCAAGAAATTCAAGACATGGCATAATGGTAGGTGCCACTCTGCCTTCGCTATCCTTTTTAGGACCAAAGGGCACAGCATCCTCCCCATTCCACATATGAAATGAAATGCTAGAGTCCTCATTTAGCAGGAACTGAACCATTGAAGAAAGCATTGAGAAGGACCTCAGCTTCTGGAAGTAGCCACCATCAGCAATGTTACTGATTGTCACCGTGGAGCTTGTCAGAAGCAGTAGGTCATGGAGCTCTGGCATCTTACCGATGACTTTGAGATCCTGCTCATCCATGGAAACTACATGCACACACAAGTGGGAGAGGTAGGGAAGACATGAGGAATTAATCCACGGTGGCAGCTTAGAGAAGATGATGCATCCTAGTAGCAGACGCCGGAGATGTCGAGGGAGGACAAAGCCTTCTGCCTTCCAGTTGATTTTACTCATCCAGGGAGAAGCATCCACAGTATCATCAATACCTGGAAGTACAATTTCGAGTTGTAGATACTTGATCTTCCTCAGATTGCTTAGAGACTTCACTAAATCTCTCTCCATGCTCTCATCCAACACACAGATTCCAGCACGGAGTACCCGCAGTCCTGTAAGGTTGCCAAGTTCCTTCACAAACCGCCTTGAAGACCTGTCATCTGCACCACGGTATATTCGTAGCTCCTCCAGGGACGTAAGCATCCCTATCCAATTTGGTGCTCTCTTGTTCCAGTCAGCACGTATGCACATCAAATGTGTCAGCAACCGGAGGCTTGATGGCAGTTCTTCTATTCCCGTTCCATTTAACATAAGTGTCTGCAAAAACCTTAGATGCCCTATTTCTTTTGGGAGCGCGCGGATGTTTGTTTCTATTAGTCCAAGGTACCTTAAGTGAAGCAATGCTCAACTTGGTAGCCTTCCAGAAATTCACAATACTCAATAGCTAGCACTCAACAAAAGAATCTTAATCTCTATTTACAGATATTTTTCACTCAGAAGAGAAATCTTAACCAGGAAATGTTCCTTCTTCATACTCACCAGAGCATATAGGAAACAAGATGTAAGCTCCGTCCAACAATGGAATAGATATAACCATATAGATCCCCGATACATAATACAGAAGAACTTCAATCCAGATATAAACCAAAGCCCCTTGTTTCGCAGTGAGGATCGCGAATCCAGTTCATCGTGATCAATGAGAAGATGTCAATAAATGTGCTCCTAATATGTTTCTCGTCGCCGGTGCTGAACGACCTAGACACATACTTTAGAACTCTGTGACAAGAACTCGCAATTTCTAGGAATGAAATAGGAGTAGTAATAACAACTAATTGTCAAATGCTGGTGTCAGCGTGTGACCATGCATGCCAGCATTTGCACCGCTGTTGTCACACCTGTGGATCCACGTACAGAAAGCAGAGTCTTTTTTGAGGAATGGTACTTCATCCAATCCAGAAATATATATGGTAGTACAAATGGAAAATAATCTCCACGAATCAATGCAATAAACTTCTGGATTGGATGAAGTAATTGTTAAATGCTGGTGTGAGTGTGTGACCATGCATGCGCATGGACTAAAGATGTCACACCTGTGGATCCACACACAAAAAACAGAATCCCCTGTTCCCCCAAAACAGAGTCTTCTTTGAGGAACCGAAATAGCACCGACCCATTCTAATTAGATCTTAAAATTGTGCTTCATCCAATCCAGAAATATGAGCGTTTAAGAATTCCTATCATTGAAACGTATATAGCTTGACATCAATAAATGAGAGATTAAGAAATAAGTATGATACTGTTAGATTCTTCATTGAAATCATTTCCATAGTATTTTATTCTTTTTCATAAAGACATTAGTTTTCGTGGAAAATCTTGGTCAAAGCACCACCTCATCTATCTATACTAATACTAAAAGGATATTAGAGAATTGAAAAGACTTTCCACAAAAAACCCACCTCACCCTCTCACAGGGGACTCACCTGTCGGGCTTGGGGAGAAGGGAAGAACAAAAAAACGCAACAAAAAATTAACTGTTCCAGGCTCGTTTAATTGTTTTCCCGCTCAACTTTTTTCACCCAAAAAAGGACCCACCTAAATATATCCACATTTGTACCCACGTCTATACACAATAATTATCTTGTATTACTAATAGACAATAAATCGGAGAGTTTTTCTTCATATAAATAAATATCAACTATTGAGTTTTGAGAATATATTAAGCATCTCTATATACAAGAGAGCGAATATAAAGTATTTTTAAAAGCGCTTCGTACGGCTGGTATGTTTACCATGGTCCACTAAAGTGACACTGGTTTAGTACCTACATGTCATCAATAAACGTGTGTGACACATGAGTTGAGACAAATGTATAGAAGAGAGTTTAGCACGCGCGTGCCGTGCGGGCATTGCAACTATATTTTATATGTTATATTTATTTTATACATGTGCGTGCGCACATATGCCTTTGCTAGTAGACATGTTATGTCCTAAAAGTTTGTGTTCATGTGAAAACCAACCCATATGCCACTTGGATTCATACCTTCCCTGTAAGCCTTTTTGTTCTTGCAAACCAACCAATATGATGAACCTCTGCTTACAGGAACCGCAAGAGAATGAGTAAAGCAAATACTTATGTGCCTCCAGTCCCCACAGGAGTACTCCTATATACGAACCACGAGAGTGGCATAATGATATGTATAAAGACAAATCATACAGCTATTCTACATTGTAACACCAACACGAACATATTCCAAAAAAAAATGTTACAACGTACCATGGTGTTTGATGCTGCTACGTTGGAGGCAAGGTGCTGGGCCCCTGGCATCCTAATCCTCCTCAAATATGGTCACGTTAAAGATGTGAGAGACAAGGTGCCAGTCTGACCCCACTCCTTGCTTGTAACGCCTCGCCAAAGCAGGGCAGCCTAAGCGTTGCATGGATTGGGGCAGGCATGTGAATGGTCACGTCAGGAATGTGAGAGACATGGTGCCAGTCTGGTCCCACTCCTTGCTTGTAACGCCTCGCCAAAGTAGGGCAGCTAGTGATGACCAGACTCTGGAGAGCAGCTATGGATTGGGGCAGGCATTCAAGGGCGGAGCAACCGTGTATGCAGAGCTGCCGATGCACTCTGGCAAGACGTACGGCAAGCGCTCCACAACATGTCAAAATTCGCAGATGGGTGAGGGACGTTAGATGCCCTATCGATTGAGGGAGGCTACCAATCATTGGAGTCGAGGAGACATCCAGCTCTCTTAAAGAGCACAGCTCTCCCAGCCACTCGGGTAACGCACGGAGGGTGGAGCAGTAACAGATGTGCAGATGCTGCAGGGAGGTGCTCTCGGGTAATTGTGTCAGGTCATCACATCCATAGATCCACAAGGACTCCAGTTCGGTGCGGTGCTGCAGGAATTCCCAGCCAGATGACGGTCCAGTCATTCCATCTAGTCGCAGTTGCCTGAGGTCAGGGACTTCAGGCTGCTGGGCGACGAGGATTCATTGGCAGGTGGAGGAAGCAGATGGGGGAAGTTACCTGGGGATAACAGCTGCAAGTTGCATTTATATAAACCCAGCTTCTCCAGCGATGGTGGGAGATATGGCTTCACAGTAGTCAATTTCGGGCAGCCCCATATGGATAGTTCAGACAGGACAGGGAAGCAGTCTTGTGCTCTTACTTCCACCTCCAGAATTTCCAAACCACATGTTGTAGTCCACAGCGCCTCTAAATTAGCCATGTCTGAGGGACTTCAGTGAAGGGAACTTCAAAAGTCCCCGCATATTCTTCAAGTTAGGAAATTGCTGTAGTGTCAGTTTAGTTAGAGATAGGAACTGACAGGGAAGGGTTTGCTTTAACATCATGCCTTCACAATAATAAGGGTCGTTCTGCTCCATCAGCCACCATGGCAAACAGGCTCTGGTAACGTAACTTCTTAAGCTTGCCAATAGACTCTGGTAACGTAACGAGACTTATGCATCTGATAAAATGAAGTGACTGCAAGTTCCAACAACCTTAGATAGCTTCTGGAAATTTCTTGCAACTAAGGTTATGGATTTCAAGGTATCCAATATATTCAAACTTCAAGATGAATTGTGGAAATGGAGTGCTGTTTGTGTAGTCCAGAACAACACTGCGGACAATGGAACTCTTCTTAACTGGTTTATCAAATGCTGGATTATTCTCAGAGACAAAGATAGTGTGTACCTTGTCAAATGAGCCCCTGTCAAGCTTCTCTGCGCATGAAGTCAAAGATAAGTATTTACACCTCTGGGTATTATTCAGCAATATGTGTCGAATGAGATCATGCATCTTGCATACTAGTTGTTCACTAGGCCAGTCCTTATAATATGGACCCTGAAGAAAGCCGACTTTTACGAGAGAATCAAAGTAGCCACGTCCAATATCTTCTGGCTGCACTCCATTCATTGCATTGATAAATCCGTGGGTTACCCATTGGGCAATCAAACGGTCTTTGTTGATTTCATAGCCCTTCGGGAATATCGAGCAAAATATAAAACACTGCTTCACTTCATCTTCCATGTGAATGAAGCTCAATTTCAAGGAAGCAAACACCCTGCCTTTTGTACTCTCATCAGTCCATAAATCACTGTCTCGTATGGCCTTCCAAATACTTATTTGCTTCTTTTGGCAGAGGATACCTCCAAGAGTTCTGATGGCTAGAGGCACCCCACTGCATCTTTTCAGGATCTCTTTTCCAACCTGTATGTACTCAGAGCCCAAACTTTCCTCTACCCACCCAGAAGTCATTAGGAACTTGCTAATTAGCATTCTAAAATGGTATCTTTATATGTACAACCATAGTAGATTAACTTTGCCAAATATATAATATACATGAGTGGAGTGTCATTCAAAGTTATTTGTTTGAATTTTTATGAGATTTAGACACCAACTTCTAAACAGCCTGTTTATTTTTACGATTAAAGAACGGCAGTAATAAGATGAGCCATTTTGTAACATAATATAACTTGGAAAGAGCATCATGGGGAAATACACATGCAAATCATTGATCGGAAGTTGGAATGAACTTATCCTTAATCAACATTAAAGTTTCCTTGAAGAGCAAAGAATCATGCATGGATAATCCAAACTTATATTCCCATATTTTGTTGGCACATAAGTTACTTCAAAGATTAGACACCTTTTCAATACCTATTTACATCCATGAACAGGCAATATTCAGAATATATTACTATATGCCATGTTTAATGAATTGTTTTTTTCAGTGCAATATCCATGATCTGCATAGAATCCATTATGCAAACATACTGATAATGAATTTGTTGACAGTCAAAATTGGCTTTGGCCCGGCCAAACCGGTCAGATTCTGTAATTCGAGTAGGATTAGGATTCCGAGTTTAATCCCATATTGTAACCTATTCGGAAGGGGTAAGACTTCCCCGGCCTATAAATATAAAGGCTAGACGGCCGATTGAATCATTCCCAATCGAATCAAACACAATTGTCCTTTACTTTTTATCTCTCAAACCCTAATCTTTTACAACCCCCATATTCTGTTCTTTGCTCGTCTCTACGGCGTTCAAAGGCGTTCTAGGTGGCCTGCCGACCCTAGAGCAACCCTAGATTGCTCGAGCTCCGACGGGGTCCCTCCCGAGTTTGGGTTTCTACGTCTTCACGACTTCCCGACAGAAAGCGGTCAGACCGGTTCTGTAAACCGGTCAGACCGGTTTGCCCGAGGGAAGCCGGGTGTTGTCCGTGGTGACAGCCGTTCTGCGCGTTCGATCGATCTCAAGTTTGTTGGCGCGCTTTCGTGTCAACATACTTTTTGGCGACTCCGCTGGGGAAGATTAATCTGGTTTCAAGACCGATTCAATCTACTCCAAATATGTCTGGATCAACGTGCGACCTTGACAAAGACAACATCATCATCGCGACAATGGAAGAGCTCACGGACGAGGAGCGGAAGCGGTACTTGGTTGCTGAGGAGCACTTCAGGGCGCAATTCTTGAAGGGCTTTCAAGCTGGCAAACGACCAAGTTGAAGAACTTTCAAAGGTAACTGGCGAATCCTCTGATTTGTTGCAGCAAATTACTTGCATGATGGTTGATAAATTGCTTGCTGCACAAACTGTTAATAGTGAGTTGATTGCTAATATGTCGGGTAATTCTGATAAGGGTAAAAATAATGTAGAATCTAATGAATTACCTGATTCAACTCCTAGCTCATCAGGCATGCCAGAACATGTTTTAGATCCTAATTTGGGCATGCCGATGAATTTCTATGCGGGACAATTACTTCACCCTGGTTCGGTCCACGAACCGGTCAGACCGGTTTTCACAACCGGTCAGACCGGTTTGGCCTCCCCTGGCGGTCAGACCGGTTCCATGGGTGCAGGGGCGCCGGGTGCGATGATTTTATCTAATACGGTTGCTTCTGGTCCTGTTTACGCTACTCCACGCACTACGGTTGTGGGAAGTATACCCCACGGATGTGGCGCGTCTTACGGGCCAATTCCGAGTACTTCTCAAAGTGCGGTGTATAATGTTCCTCGTTTTCCACAAAATAGAGGTGATGAGAATTATCAAGCCGAGTTAGCCAAGTTTAAAGAAGATATAGCTAATACGCTTAGAACAAGACTCGGGCTTGAATTGGGTACTTCACGCTTATATTAAAAACCGTATCCGCCTGAATTTGATTTAGTTGCTTATCCTAATGGTTGGCGTGTTCCTGATTTTATTAAATTCAGTGGCGAAGATAATAGAACTCCTTGGGAACATATTAGTCAGTATATCTTGCAGTTAGGAGAGGCATCTTTTTATGAAGCATTGCGTATACGGTTGTTCTCATTATCTTTAACTGGAACTGCGTTTTTATGGTTTTCTTCGCTTGCTCCTAATTCTATTCAAAATTGGACTCAATTGGAGCGTAAATTTCATGACCATTTCTTTAGCGGAGAAAACGAAGCTAAATTGTCTGATTTAACATCGGTTAAGCAAAGCCGAGAAGAATCGGTTATAGATTACTTTAAAATATTTAAAGATGTTAAGAACCGATGTTTTAACATAACTATTTCTGAAAAGGATTTAGCGGATTTAGCTTTTGCGGGCTTACGGTCCCATTTCAAGGAAAAACTAGAGGGTTCTGATTTCCTTACTATTAACCACTTGCAAATGACGGCTATGAGCCTAGAACTTAAGTTTAAAAATTCTAAAGAATCTGCTAAACCACATCGTTCGAGTGTGCATATTGTCGATAATGATTCTGAGAGTTCGGATGAATTTAAAGAAATTTATGCTGCTGAATTTGTTTGGTCATCAAAAAGTAAATCGGGTTCTTGTCCATCGTTGAAGCCGATTCAGAAGAAGCGGCAAGAAGAAATTAAGTTTACTTTTGATGTAGCCAAATGTGATCGTGTTTTTGATGAATTGCTTAAGAATGACTTTGTTAAACTTTCTCATGCAATTCCACCAGCCGATCAATTGAAAAATCGTGCATATTGTAAGTGACATAATTCTTTTTCTCATGCAACCAATGATTGCAATGTTTTTCGACGACAGGTACAATCGACCCTTAATGAAGGTCGATTAGTGCTAGTTGAAATGCAAGTTGATAAGTCTCTTTCCCTGTTCATACCTTGGATTTGAACACTAAAGTGTTGATTTGGCCATCACAAGTCGATGGAGCTAAGGGAAAGAACGTAGTGATTGGAGACCCAAGGCCGGAAAAAGTTGATGACAAAGTTCCGGTCAGAACAGTGATGATTGTAAGAACTCTGGATGGAAAAGAGTCTCTGAAGATTACTATTAACACATCAAGGCCCGGGGGGCAAGAGAGTTCCTTGGAAGAGAATCGGTCCGCAAGCCAGGCGAAACCGGTCACACCGGTTTCCCAAACCGGTCAGACTAGTTTGTCTCCAGACCGTCCAAGGACTTTCAAGCCCAAGCTCCCGGAAGTGGGTACTTGGAAATTTAATGAGCCAAAGATTCAAGGAAAGGTTCTGAAGCAAGGACCTACTTTCTCTCAACTCATGAACAAGTACACAAAGGTCGTTCAAGTTGATCGGCCAATAAAAAAGAGACAGAGGTCACCGCAGCGTTGGATCAATTCTACAGTCTATAAGCGTCGTGGTGATGTTACTGGAGCTCCGTTACATGACCGATTGGGTTCATGCCAATCAAGTCCTTCGGCTGCTTCCAAAAGCGGTCAGACCGGTTTTATAAACCGGTCAGACCGGTTTCGGTCTGATCAGAGAGTTCAAGTTCCTCCTAAGCAAGAATACCGTGTCAAGGAGAAGAAGGAGGATGTGCAAGCCAAAGCCAGTGGATTTGTAAAAATTGGCAGTATTCCAGTGGCTATGCAAGACTTGGGTAGAAAGCCGATAGTCATTGGAGATTCGGCTCCTGTTCCAGTCCAAAGGCTGATCATAGTAAATGATCATGAGGCTAGCAGCAGCAAGGGCGTAAAGAAGGTTTTTCAACCAAGGTGGTGTCCTTCTGGATTGACTCGTATTCAAAAGCGGAAATTACAGCGCCTGCGGAACAAAGAAAAAAGGGAACAGGAAGCTGAGAAGCTGAGGGATGAATACTTCAACAATTACAGGCCCATGATTCCTCAGACCAAAACCTGGCAAGTTGTGCAACCAGCAGCACAACCGGTCAGACCGATTTCAGAATCTGGTCAGACCAGTTTGGGTCAGCCCACCGCTGCAAAAGCGGTCAGACCGGTTTCTGGAACCGGTCAGACCGGTTTGATGACAGAAGCGGGAGCTGAGATTACTTCAACCATCGATACTACTCCGCCAATTCCTCTAGTGGTTGAAAATGAAGAATTGGTTGATTTTGAGCCTTCTCCAGAGCGTGACAACATGGAAATTAATGTTGTTTATTTGTCTTCTGATTATTATGTGGTGCCGGAGGAGGAAGTCTCTCATCTTCAACTTGGACCTCGAGATGCTGTTTTTCAGAAGCCTAGTGAATCAGAGAATCATCTCAAGGCTTTATATATGAGAGGGCACATCAACGGGAAGCCAATTTCTCGTATGTTGGTTGATGGTGGAGCTATTGTAAATCTTATGCCATACTCTCTCTACAAGAAGATTGGTGGAAAAGACGAAGAATTGATCAAAACAAACATGACGGTTAGTGGAGTTGGTGGAGGTAATCTTATTGGTGCCAAGGGGGTGGCTTCTATGGAGTTGACCGTCGGGAGCAAGACTATTGCTCCGGCTTTCTTCGTCTCCGAGGTGCAAGGTAACTTCATTTTAATCCTTGGTCGAGAATTGATTCATGCAAATAAATGTATTCCATCTACCTTGCATCAATATCTTATTCAGTGGATCGGCGATGAAGTTGAAGTTGTTCATGGTGACGCTTCTTCCTTCGTTGCAACGGCCGATTCCGATTCTCTTAGTGCAAATGAGAAGGTCCAATGTTTGTCGGGCATGGATTTGACCGACTATGAGCTGATCAGTTGCACCAAGGATGGTTTTGTTCCTGCTACATTAAAGCCGATGGAAAATCGGTTGAATTACTTGCTGTAATTAATGGAGCAAACAAATCGACAGGGACAAACCGGTCAGACCGTTTCTGGAAACCGGTCAGACCGGTTTAGAACTAAACAGCGCCAGCCGAGCCAAACCGGTCAGACCGCTTCTGGAAACCGGTCAGACCGGTTTACGTCGGAACAGTGGCTTCAAGGCCGAATTGATCATTATTGAACACATTCGGCCGGTATGTTTGAAGCTATTGAAGATCTTGGTGATATGGATAAGTTGGGTCAGGGTTTCACGTCAGCCGACCCTTTAGAAAAAATAGATATTGGCGATGGTACTATTCCTAGGCCGACTTTTGTAAACGAGAATTTATCGGCTGAGTATAAAGCCGAATTAATAAATTTGTTGAAAGAGTATGTCGATTGTTTTGCTTGGGAGTATCGTGAGATGCCTGGTTTGAGTCGTGATTTAGTTGAGCATCGTTTACCAATAAAAGCCGGTTTTAGACCTTTTAAACAATCAGCTAGACATTTTAATCCCGCTATTTATGACCGAATAAAAGAAGAAGTTAATCGTTTACTAGATGCTGGTTTTATTCGGACTTGTCGATATGCGGAGTGGATTTCTAATATTGTTCCCGTTGAAAAGAAAGATTCGGGAAAACTTAGAGTTTGCATTGATTTTAGAGATCTTAAGGTAAATTTCTTGAGGAGATTTATAATTAACTTGTCTGGAAAAGTTGATGCTTTTACTCCTTTACTTCGGTTGAAAGATGAAGCCGATTTTAACTGGGGGGCAAAACAGCAAGAAGCTTTTGAGAAGATCAAAGAGTACTTGTCTTCACCACCAGTACTTATGGCGCCTAAGAGAGGGGTTCCATTCAGATTTTATGTGGCGGCTGAAAATAAAACTATTGGGGTTGTTTTGACTCAAGAAATCGGCAACAAGGAGTATGTGATCGCTTATGTAAGCCGACGGCTCATTGATGCAGAAACAAGGTATACTTTCATTGAAAAGTTATATTTATCCTTGTATCATGCTTGTACTCAATTGAGTCATTATTTATTATCTAGCACTTGCATCGTGTTGTGTCAAACCGATGTGATTAAACATATGTTGCAAAAGCCGATTTCTAGTGGAAGAATCGGTAAATGGGCTTATGCTTTGGTTGAGTATGATTTGGCTTGTGAACCTTTAAAATCAATGAAAGGCCAAATTGTGGCTGATTTTATAGTTGAACATCGAATAAATGATGTAAACAATTTCGACGTCGGCTATGTTGCTTGTACATCATAGAAGCTATACTTTGATGGATCGGTTTGTAATGATGGGCCAGGAATTGGTGCTGTTTTGATCTCTCCAAGTGGTGCCGTCTTTGAGTTTTCAAACCGATTGGAAGAAAAGCGAACCAATAATCAAGTTGAATATGAAGCCCTTCTATTTGGCTTGGAATTTTTGCAAGACATGGGAGTAAAGTATGTTGAGGCTTTTGGTGATTCACTCCTGGTGGCACAACAAGTGTCAAAGGTATGCCAATGTTATAATGGTTCATTAATTGCATATCTTGATATATGTCTTGATATCATTGCTTCTTTTGATGAATTTACTATCAAACATATTCCAAAAGAAGAGAATGACAAGGCAAATACTATGGCTCAGAAAGCATCTGGTTATATGGTTGCAAAGAAATATTTCTATCTCCAAAAACCGATGCAAACGAAAGCCGAGGTTCTGGTTCTGGACGAACCGGTCACACCGGTTTCAGAAACCGGTCAGACCGGTCTGACTGCCAGAACCGGTCTGACCGGTTCTGAAACCGGTCTGACCGCTTCGTCCCCTGACAGAAGCAAAAATCCTTTGGATGATACTAATCAATCCAAAGTTGAAGATCGGGATTGGAGAGTACCTATTATTACTTATTTGAGAGATTCTGGTCGTGTTGCAGAAAGAAATATTCGGCGAATATCATTTAAATATGTTTTGATTGACGATGAACTCTATCGTCGAAACGCCGAAGATTTGTTGTTAAAATGTCTTAATTCGGATCAGGGTAAAGTTGCCATGGGTGAGGTCCATGAAGGTATTTGTGGCACACATCAATCGGCTCCAAAGATGAAGTGGTTGCTTAGACGAGCCGGTTTCTATTGGCCTACTATGATGGAAGATTGTTTCAGATATTACAAAGGATGTGAGGAATGTCAGAAGTTTGGAAATTTGCAACTTGTTCCTGCTGCATTGATGCATCCTATTATTAATAGTCATGGCCGTTCCGAGGTTGGGGATTGGACTTTGTTGGAAAAATTCATCCTCCATCATCAAAAGGACATCGTTTTGTGTTAGTTGCTACAGATTATTTCACTAAGTGGACCGAAGCGATTCCTTTGAAGAATATGACGCATCGAGAGGTGATTGAATTTGTTACGCAAAATATTATTTATAGATTCGGTATTCCTCAAACTTTGACAACGGATCAAGGTACTTCGTTTATGTCTAAAGAGGTACGTGAATTCACCGAATCTTATAGAATTAAGTTGCTCAATTCATCTCCATATTACGCTCAGGCTAATGGACAAGCCAAGCCGAGTCGAGTAATAAAATTTTGATCAAATTAATCAAGAAAAAGATAGAAGACAATCCTAAGAGATGGCATGAAGTTTTATCCGAAGCATTGTGGGCTCATCGTATATCTAGACATGGTGCTACTAAAGTTACTCCTTTTGAGCTTGTGTATGGTCAAGATGTCGTTTTACCTGTTGAGGTGAATCTGGACGCTTATAGATTGGCTAAATAGAATGACCTTGATGTTGTTGATTACCACAATTTGATGTTGGATAATATTGATGAGGTAACCGACAAACGATTGAAAGCTTTGAAGGAGATTGAGAAACATAAGCTTCGTGTTGCTAAAGCTTACAACAAGAAAGTACGAGGAAAATATTTTCAAATTGGTGAACTTGTTTGGAAGACGATCTTGCCTATTGGAACAAAAAGCAACAAGTTTGGTAAATGGTCACCAAGTTGGGAAGGACCCTATAGAGTTGTCAAAGTCATTTTTGGGAACTCTTACATGTTAGAGACACTGAAGGGAGATCATTTGCCTAAAGCTATCAACGGGAGGTATTTGAAGAAGTTCTATCCAAGTGTTTGGCAAGACGCATAAAGACCAATGGCCGATATTTTGATGATATCGCCCTTAGCATAAAATTTAATTGCTGAATTGTACTTACTTGCTTTTTAGTTCTCAAGTTCACTAAAAACGCAGGGGGGCATGTGTTGACAGTCAAAATTGGCTTTGGCCCGGCCAAACCGGTCTGACTGGTTTGCCAAATCGGTCAGACCGGTTTGATTCTGTAATTCGAGTAGGATTAGGATTCCGAGTTTAATCCCATATTGTAACCTATTCGGAAGGGGTAAGACTTTCTCGGCCTATAAATATAAAGGCTAGAAGGCCGATTGAGGCATTCCCAATCGAATCAAACACAATTGTCCTTTACTTTTTATCTCTCAAACCCTAATCTTTTCCAACCCCCATATTCTATTCTTTGCTCGTCTCTACGGCGTTCAAAGGCGTTCTAGGTGGCCTGCCGACCCTAGAGCAACCCTAGATTGCTCGAGCTCCGACGGGGTCCCTCCCGAGTTTGGGTTTCTAGGTCTTCACGACTTCCCGATAGAAAGCGGTCAGACCGGTTCTGTAAACCGGTCAGACCGGTTTGCCCGAGGGAAGCCGGGTGTTGGCCGTGGTGACGGCCGTTCTGCGCGTTCGATCGATCTCAAGTTTGTTGGCGCGCTTTCGTGTCAACAAAATTATTTTTTTCAGTGTAAGAACATAATACATCATGTAAATAATAGTATCAAATAATTACATCAACTAAAAGTAACATAAATTGCTAGCCCAAATCCAGGCCCATATTAGAAATAATTCAGGACCCAGAAGTCAGAATACAAACACTGTTGTTTTCTTTTTCGAGATAACCTTCCTTGCCCAATGACTGAATGCACTCCCTTGTTTGTTGTTTCGTAGTGAGGAACGTGAAAACAGAGTCCCTGTTTCCCCGAAACAGTCTTCTTTGAGGAAACTGTACAAACGGCCCATGGGCCGGCAGCATGGCCCACGGCACGGCATTTTGGCACGGCCCATGGGTGGCACGGCGGCCGGCAGCGTGCCCGTGCCGGCACGGCCCGAAGGCCCGTGCGGGCCATGGGCCGCCAGCCTGGCCCATGGCACGACCTTGCACGGCACAGCGGCACGGTGCCGGCACGGCCGCCCCAAGCCCCCAACCCCAGCCCCCAACGACACTTTTTGGCCCAACCGGCCAGCCCAGCCCACCCGCGCCCCGGCCATATAAGCCAGCCGCGCCGCGCCCCCCAAACCCTAAACCACCCCCCAACCGCGCCGCACTGCCGCAGCTCTCTCCTCTCTCTCTGCCTCTCTCGCTCTCGCTCCCGATCCGCCGTCGCCGACTTGAGCTCGCCGGCCCTTCCCTCCTCCTCCTCCTCCTCCGGTGTACCATGCTTGCCCCTCTCACCACCTCTGGACGCCATGGAAGAGCACCATGCGTGCGGGGATGCGCCTTGCGCCAGATCCAGCCATGGACCGCTTATCCGGCCATGGGGGGCGACGAGCTCGCAGGAATCGCCCTCCCCGCGTGTGGCCGCCAGCAGCCCCTAGATCCACTTGTGGATGGGCCGGATCCGGCCCGGCCACTACCGCCATTCTCCCGCAGCCAAGGCCGGCGGCCGCTGCCCCCCCACCACCGCCGCCCCTCCGCGGCTCCTCTCCTCCCCCACCACCGTCCACCGCCGCCCCTCTCCCCTGGAACCCTGCTCCCTCACTCGTGCGCCGCCCTTTCCAGCTTTCCCTCTCCCTGCGGTGGCCGGTGGCGCGACAAGCGGCCCCGCGACGGCGCGGCTCGGCAGTGGCGCGGCGTGGCGGTGGGGCGGCGCGGCAGTATGGTGGCGCGGCGCAAGGCGAGCGACTGAGTGGTGCCGTGTCGACACGGCACGGTGGGCGGCACGGCACGGGTAAACGGCCCATGTACCGTGTTATGGGCCGAAGGCCTGGCCCATAGCACGGTCCGGCACGGCACGGTCGGCACGGCGGCACGGCGCGGCACGTCGCCGTGCCGGCACGGCACGGCCGTGCCGCGTGTCGTGCCGGCACGGCACGGTGGCCATCTATAGAGGAAAGGTACTTCATCCAATCCAGAAATATATGGTAGTACAAAACAAAAAAAATCTCCATGAACCTCTGTTTTTTTGTCTCCTCAGGAAAAGCGAATGGAAAAGGAACAGATTGCACTTTGGAGAAGTGGACCTATTTTTTTTTTCAGGTCACGCTTGGTTGGCTGAAGATGATCTTTGGCTGCCTGTCCTCACTTGTCAGTATATGTGCAAGTTACCAATGGCAAGCAGTCCAAAAGATTATGCCTACAGGCTATTGTTGACAAGAGAATAAGTAAGTATAGCAAGAGAATAAGTAAAGCAAATATTTGTGTGCCTCCGGCTAGTCCCCACAGGAGTACTCCTATATATATAGGAAATTAGGAACCACGAGAGTGTACAAGTGTGGTAAACTGTTAAACCAAGGTTATTCACACGTCCCAGTGTAGGTACAGGTCTAGTGATCGATCAGAGCAAATTCTATTACAAGTTCTAAGCTCAACCCTATAAATGTAACGTACATGGAATGTCAAATGTATACGGTAGTAGAAAAGAAAAAATCTCCACGAACAAATTCTGCAATAAACTTCTGGATACTCCACACAAATTAAGGGGATCAACCACTAGTCGAGTCCTTCTAGCTCTTGAAACCGAATCCGATGATGTAGAAACAGGAGAAACCGTAGTGAGTCAGGTGTCATAGATATTGATGGGATTGTTTGGCAGTATAGATATCGAAATAGACAAACTGTATATCGTCCTTACTACACTACAACGGCCGTATTTTCATCAAGTCTATCATTGTTCTAGCCAAATGCATGCAGCATGCTGAAGTGTATCACTGTCAGAGTGTGAGGACAAAAGCATCTGCAATTGGAGAGAGATCGAACATGTGCCAGTTTGCTCTAGTGCTGTGGCATCAGGGAGGAACAGGTAGTAACACCCTCTAGAAACTTGAAGTAATAAAACACTGGCATAAAAATGTGCAGAAAGACAAATCGTACAACCATTATCTCGTAGGTAATAACAGCAACACAAACATATTGCAAAAAAAAAGTAGCAAAGAAAACTGTTACAACACCATGGTGTTTGATGCTGCTACGTTTACGTGTCTTGGGAGGCAAGGCGCTGGGCCCTCGGCCTCCTAATGCTCCTCAAATATGGTCACGTCAGGGATGTGAGAGAGAAGGTGCCAGTCTGGCCCCACTCCTTGCTTGCAGCGTCCCGCCAAAGCAGGGCAGCCAGAAATGACCAAATTCTGTAGAGCAGTTAAGCGTTGTATTGATTCGGGCAGACATTCAAGGGCAGAGCAACCCTCGATCCGAAGCTTCCGAAGCGCAGATAGTTGCCCGATGCACTCTGGCAGCTGCTTCAGTTTGGACCCATCCCAAATTTGCAGACGGGTGAGGGAAGTTAGGCACCCTATCGATTGAGGGAGGCTAGCAATCATTGGGGTGCTGGAGAGACTCAGAGATCGTAAAGAGCACAGCTCTCCCAGCCACTCGGGCAATGCGCCTAAGGTTGGACAGTCGATGATGTGCAGCTCCTGGAGGGAGGTGAGGCTTCGAATGCTGTCAGGTAATTGTGTCAAGTCTTTGTATTCATGGATCCACAGGGTCTCCAATTCAGTGCGGTGCTGCAGGAATTCCCAGGCTGATGATGGTCCAGTCGTTCCTACTAGTTGCAGTTCCCTGAGATGGGAGAAGTTACCTGGGGATAACAGCTGCAAGTTGCATTTTTGATGTAAACGCAGCTCCAGCGATGGTGGGAAGTATGGCTTCACAGTAATAAATTTCGGGCAGTCCCATATGGATACTACAGACAGGGCAGGGAAGCAGTCTTCTGCTCTAACTTCGAAACCACTTGTCGTAGTCCACAGGTCCTCTAAATTAGTCATTCCTGACAATTCGAGGGACTTCAGCGAAGGGAATTTCAAAAGTCCTCGCATATGCTTCAAGTTAGGAAATCCACATAGTCTCAGATTAGTTAGGGACAGGAACTGACAGAGGATGGTTTGCTCGATCATCCAACTTGGCAGACAGGGACCTCGGTAACAGTTGATTTCCAATTTCTCAATTTGCGATGGTGGTTCAAGAGCACTCAGCACAGCCTGCTGTTGTTCCACATCTGTTGCTAAGTCTACTTCTGGTTGACTCCAAGACCAGTTCAACTCCAGATATTGAATCTTATTCTTCTCTTTTAAGCGAGCCTTCGCAGCATCACATGGATCCTTCAAAAACTCAAGGTTTCTAATTTCCATGAAGCCTCTTAGCTTACCAAGATTTCCAAGCTCAGATATCCTCGCATCATCTTCACCACACCCAACAACAAACAGTCCCAGCTGTGTTAAACGAGTCAGCTGCCCAATACCTGATGGTATGCATTTCAATTTTTTGCAATAGGTTATGTTCAAAACTGAAAGCCCCTTTAAGTTTCCTATACCTTCAGGCAACTCCACTAGCTCTTGGCAATAATAAAGATTTATGCATTTGAGAGTACCAATTGTAGTTACCCATTGAGGCAGGATGGTAACTTTGGTTTGAGAAAGGTCAAGAGTACACAACGTAGGACAGGACAACATGCTTGGTAGGTAGCACAGTTTAGAACCAGCAAACTTGATTGTCTGCAAATTGCTGAACTCCCCGGTGAATTCTAATGGCAATTGTTTTAGATATGAAAACTTGGTTATATGAAGGTCCCTTAGGTTTCTCACATTAATTATGGTGCTTGGTATCTCACTGACTCGTACACAGTCGTGCAGATGCAAGTATTGGAGGCCTCGACACTCACCGATTGACTGAGGTAAACTCTCAAGATAATAAGCAGAGTTCAGTTCTAGAGTTCGTAGCTTCTTGAGCTTGCCAATAGACTTTGGTAATGTAACGAGTCTATAGCAACTGATAAAATGAAGTGACTGCAAGTTCCAACAATCTGAGATAGCTTCTGGAAATTTTGTGCAACTAGGGTTATGGATTTCAAGGTATCCAATATATTCAAACTTCAAGATGAATTGCGGAAATAGAGTGTTGTTTCTGTAGTCCAGAACTACACTGCGGACTCTGGAACTCTTCTTAACTGGTTTATCAAATGTTGGATTACTCTCAGAGACAAAGATAGCGTGTACCTTGTCAAATGAGCCCCTGTCTACCTTCTCTGCGCATGAAGTCAAAGATAAGTATCTACAGCTCTGAGCATTATTCAGCAATATGTCTCGAACGAGATCATGAATCACATCATGCATCTTGCATACTAGTTGTTTAGTTTGCAAGGACTCATAATATGGACCCTGAAGAAAGCCGACTTTTACAAGAGAATCAAAGTAGCGACGTCCAATATCTTCTGGCTGCACTCCATTCATTGCATTGATAAATCCGTTGGCTACCCATTGGGCAATCAAACGGTCTTTGTAGATTTCATAGCCCTTCGGGAATATCGAGCAAAATATAAAACACTGCTTCACTTCATCTTCCATGTGAATGAAGCTCAATTTCAAGGAAGCAAACACCCTGCCTTTTGTACTCTCATCAGTCCATAAATCACTGTCTCGTATGGCCTTCCAAATACTAATTTCATTCGTTTCGCAGAGCATACTTCCGAGAGTTCTGATGGCTAGAGGCACTCCACTGCATCTTTTCAGGATCTCTTTTCCAACCTGTATGTACTCAGAGCCCAAATTTTCCTCTACCAACCCACAACTCATTAGGAAGAAGCTCCAGGTCTCAGCCTCCGATAAAAATCCTAGCTCAAATATATGCCTTGATTTCACAATTTCTGCAACCTTCTTATTTCGAGTAGTTACCAAAATCTTGCTTCCAGGTACGCCATTCTTTAGGTGGACCATGAATTGTTCCCAATCATACTTGTCCTCATGCCATGCATCATCCAAGACAAGAAAAAACTTTTTACCACTTAACTTTTTTGAAAGTTCACGGAGCATGTTTTGTTGAGCATGAAAATCAGCCTTTTTCTCAATGATAGCTTCAAATAGCTTGGCGATAAGCTTATTCACATCATATTCTTCAGACACATGGACCCAAAATACCATATCTTTGAAGTGCTCCTTTATTTTGCTGTCATGGCATATGAGTTTCGCCAAGGTAGTTTTGCCAGACCCACCTAGTCCAACAATAGATACTACTGTTCTGCCATCCTCCCCTTCATCAGATTCTAAAATCTTACTTATGATTTCACCCTTCTCCTTATCTCTTGTGGGTATTTTTGAGTCTTCAACATTAGATAGCATCGACAGCTCACCAGCTGTCCAGTTGCTCCTCCTAACAGGATGATCTATTTGTAAATTTGTCCTTATAATATTGGCATCGCTGCTCTGCTTCACAATCTTCTCATACTTTGCCTTGATTTCCTTGATCTTACGGGCCACCTTGCATCGGAACAGAAATGATTTTGGTATTGAGCAGAAGCAATCAGCTATTGGTTGCCTGTCACCGTCGCCGTGTAACTTGTGTTTGTCAGCTTCTAGGTGGACTTCATAGAGTAAATCATCAATATCATACGCTACATTTGTCAATTCGTTCACCATGGTACCATCCCCTATTGTTCTGCCATGAACTGAAGCCAGCCAGTTACTTATCACTAGATGTTTGCCGTGGAGCTCAGATAGATCTTTCTTCACACCAGTTATGGAAGCAAACTCACTGGCTATCAGTGAAACTAGCTTGTCGCCTGCAACTTTCAACGCTCCAGAAGCTAAAGCAACCTCCATTCCTGTCATACTTCAAAAGGTTCTCCTTGCGTGTCCCTGTGGATAAATTTCAAAACAAGAAAATAATATATTGAGCCTTGCAAGGCAATAATAAATAATTCAACAATAATGACGAAAAATACATGTGAAAATAACTTGTGCTGTCTCCAGATGCAGATTTTGTTGCATATAGCGCCTGTTTCTTTGGTTTCCCGAAAAAAATTTCCAAAGAGAAGCTTGCATGCATGGAGTATTAAATCAAGTACATTTGCAAAATCTTTTTAGGGATAAGTGTAACTTTGCGCGACGAATCTAACGAGCCTAATTTGTCCATAATTTACTACAGTAATGCTCCTACAATAATCATCCTCTAATCGTGCGGTCAAAGACCTCATTAGATTTGTCTCATGAATTAACCCAAGGTTGTGAAGATAGTTTTGTAGACTGACTTTATTTAATACACTTGATTATTAGTCAAAGAGGGTGGGAAATTTTTTCCACCCTAGAGAAACACTCCCATACCCCAAGTAGATTCCAATAACGAGCATCGGGGCATGTCGATGAGAATGTCAAGGGAAACAACTGGCGGGATGGTGATCACGAAGAACAGAGGTTTACCTATCCAGAGATCAACTTGTGCTTACTACCAGGCCGTGAAGTACGGATGGAAACGGTAAAATGGTTATTCGAATTATCTGCATCCGTATCCATATCCGATGTGAATATGGATATCCGTATCCGTTTTAATGTGGTAAGTAAAGTGGATATATCCGAATTCGAAATAAATGTGGAAATGGATGAAATATCTGATATTATCCGTATCCGAATAGAATAAACATATATTCAAACCATTGGATAAACATATTATTTTGATTTAGTTTCAAACTAATATATTATCTATATAAATTACACTCAAACACTTTATTTTACACTAACACTTTTTTTTACTAAATATCCAACGTATCTGAATTGGAGACATCGGTTTTGTATTCATATCCAAGAATATACGAATCTGTATCCATATTCGAAATAAAATATGATAAAAAGTGCTATCCGAATCCGATTCCATCCGTATCCGATCCGTTTTCATCCCTACCGTGAAGTATCGAGTTGGTTACTGAAGAAACGAACCAGGGGACAAGGTAAAATGCTTGTCGCCAGCAGCTTTCAACACTCCTGAAGCTAAAGCAGCCTCCATTTCACAAAGTCCTTGTGGATGAAATTAGAATAATATATTCAATGTCCTCAGCGCTAATGTAGCATCTACTCCAGAACCAAGTAATGGATGAAAAAGCAGATGAAAATAACTTCTGCTGCCTGGAGATTTTATTTATTTCACAAACATTCAAAGTCAATACCAGAATGATCATCAGGACATGTATTCAAGAGTATGCAGAGAAAAAGATCTACTGGCAGGGTGGTTCTCACGAAGGAAGATTAACTAATAATTGGCAAAGCAACTACCTGTGTCCTGAAGGCCGGAGCAGCAGCACGTGGTAACCAACAGAAAAACTTGAGGTTCCGTATGCCGTAAGCGGCCTTCACTGAGAAGAAAGAAAACGAATCATGAGTTGCTTACCAAAGAAAACAAGGGGAGAAAGCAGGAACAGATGGAATCAGCTTTCTTTCACCTGTTAACTAGATGGAATCGGAGTTGAGAGGAAGTACCTCGAATCCCAGCTTCAATCCACCTTTCTCATAGTCAATGACGTTGAATCACAGAGTTTTTGCAGACTTGAAGTTCAGGACGCAGAGCTGCGGAAGCTATGTGTTTTTTGGTAGGGCCAATTCTCAGTGCTTACTGCTTTCCTGTCAGGTATACTCACCGGTCAGCCCAAAATGCAACGGGGATATTTTTTTCTCTGGATTGTGATAATAGTGAGATAGAGACTTGTAACAACGACATGAAGGGTGGAAACTTCATTCCCCTATCCCAACGAAAATTCAAACCGTTATCGTCCGGAAGGAGCTACAACTGGGTCCCCAACATTGGAAAGCAGAGCAATTTGCAAAACCGGATGGCGATGGTGGAAATTAGATTTCAGTATTTCACCAAAACACAACAATGACTCATGCTTTACATTTCTTAAATGACAGCAAAAAATAGAGAGGTACAACGACTCTTGGAGAATGCAGCCAAAATATGTGATGTGCCATGAAACTTCCTTGACAACTTAAAACAAAAAGATTGGTCATCAGCAGGACCCAAACATGGCCCCATGCATTAGAAACATACGTGAACGCGGTTGATCGACTAGCGACGTGCAAACTGGATGGCCACACGGCCCACGCGAGAGGATAGTTTTGGCAAAGTGACCCAAGCAGGATGCGGATGAATATCTACAATTCACATAAGTATATGCAAAATTGATTACTGTACAATCAACTAAACATATGCCTAGAAAATTTCGTCAAAACGGTTTATTAAGATAGCCTCTAGAGACAAAATAAAACTATATTGGCAACGAAGGACCTCCACGTGCGTGTTTGATAATGGAACGTTGCTGCTGAAACCCTGTTCTATTTTCGTTAGTCGGTACAATCACCGAATTCGAGTTGCAAGCGAGTCGCCGTTCTAGAGGAGGTTCCTATGCTGCGACTCGAAGAAGAAAAAGGCTGCTGCTTGCCGCATTGTTGTTCTGGATTTCTGGTGTTGCACGAGATCGAATCGGATGCACCAGCGGCACCAGGCGTCAGGCGCCGCGGATCAGGAGGGAGAAAATCAATTTTGTGAAGTTTCGCTAGGCGCACACGAAAAGGTACCGGGAGATTTTGCTAATGGTACACAGGAGGTATACACAGTCTGCAGATTTTCTGCTAGGGTTACACAGTAAAGTACCTAGTTTCTTTCTGCAGTTTATTTTTCTTCCGGTTATTTCCTTCACATGGCTTCTATAAAGTATGATATTCCGCTGCTGAGACGTATTGAGATTTTAAAGAGATATTGGGATTATTATTGGATCACTTTGAGTTACTTCTTCATGATGTTTTGACAACATTGTTCATGTCAGCCTAGTGGTTTCCTTTACTCCTATGGAGTTGGTTAATTAAAGGTGAAGGTTTTGCTCCGAATTGAGTTCGAGGTGGAGGATTCTAAGTGCAACGGAGGAAGTTTTGTTTGACTAGATACTACAGTGTTTTGTATTGCGGGAGCAGTACGTTTATTGCTGTCTTTGCTCGTGTTGAGGGATCTAGTTCAGAGTTGCTGCATAGATACTATAATATTTTATACTGACCAGCATTCAGTACATTTATTGTTCAAGGTGGAGACGTCCACTCATGACTGCACTACCGCCGAGTCTATTGCAGAGGTTTATACTTCGTTGGTTGCACATTTATTCCTACATCTGAACCGTGTTTGAATGGAGCAGTAATTGAGTTCTTCACTGGATATTTATACCACGGCTGATATTACGACGTCGTTTGATGATTGAGCGTTATTACCATTTGCTTTCGAGGTCAGTTGCACAGACTCAGACTTTTGCTGAGATTATGAATTTGTTGAAGACCCAGATTGCCTGTCTGCTTTGTTGATAGTTGTGTGTGTTTGGACCTATTGATTATTTGCTCAATTGAATATTCAAGTGATCTTATTCGTCTGATGGACATTGGCATTTAAGATTTGAATATGGAGGTTTATTATTCGTCTACAAGAGGAATTTGTCTCAAGGTGGAGTTTGTTGGATATGTTCCAAATTCACATCCACGATATAGGCCAGGCTTGGGCTGGAGCGAAGCGGAGGCCCGTCACGATGTGGTTTCTCTTAGAAAGTGCACAGTTTAGTCCCACCTTGGTAACGCAACCAAGTACGGGTGCGTTAGCCGCCTATATATATAAGCCTATGTAGACGGTAGGGTAAGACAAGACAATGCAAGAAAAATAATCTGGACCTATTGGTTATTTGCTCAATTGAATATTCAAGTGATCTTATTCGTCCGATGGACATTTGTAATCAAGATTTGAATATGGAGGTTTATTATTCGTCTACATGATGGAATTTGTCTCAAGGTGGAGTTTGTTGGATATGTTCCAAATTCACATCCACGATATAGGCCATGCTTGGGCCGGAGCGAAGCGGAGGCCCATCGCGCTGTGGTTTCTCTCAGAAAGTGCACAGTTTAGTCCCACCTTGGTAACGCAACCAAGTACGGGCGCGTGATCTGCCTATATATATGTAAGCCTATGTAGACGGTAGGGTAAGACAAGACAAGGCAAGACAGATAAGCCATGTATCATCCCTACTTGTAAACTCTCCTCAATAGTGATTGTCTTCCGTGGTTTTTTCCCGCAAGGGTTTTTCCACGTTAAATCGTGTCTCGTGTTCGATCTTGCTTTCCGCATTATTTGCTAACAAAATTGATTACTGTACAATCAACTAAACATATGCCTAGAAAATTTCGTCAAAACGGTTTATTAAGATAGCCTCTAGAGACAAAATAAAACTATATTGGCAACGAAGGACCTCCGCGTGCGTGTTTGATAATGGAACGTTGCTGCTGAAATCCTGTTCTCTCTGTGTCCGCGTTGGAGATTGTCCACACAGGCGATCCAAATCCCTCCCACCAGAGAGGCGGCCGCGACGGCGATGGGCGACGGAGAGAGCGCGCTGGTCTTCGCGGCCTCCTGTGGAAGTGCGAGAGCCGGAGCGCACGGATACGACCTTCTGCTGCCGTAGATGTTCCTATTGCGCTTGCCGTTGTTCGACACCCTCTAAAAAAACGCGACCGGAGGGGGGAGCTGCCCCCCACCGTTTTTCATTAATAGGAAGCGATCGGCTTCCCGGTCGCGCGGAAACACCCCCCCCCCCCCCCCTGGCTGCGCCAGCGAGGGGGATTTTTATTTTGCAGCACCCAGGGTTCGAGCCCTGGATGGGTGGCACCTCAACTGGATGCCTTACCACTGAGCTACAAGCTCATCTGCCTTGGTAACATTAGGTTCACGTCGGAAACAAATCATTTATGCAAATGCAATGGCGGATATTTATGTTGCTAAGTAGCAATAAAGAGACATCCAACAACTCCTATGTCTTACTTAATGAAATTTATACTGTGGGATCTCCCCCACAGTTCCCTTTCAAAAAAATAAAGAGACATCCAACAACTCATTGAGACTTCAATCAGCACAATGAAGAAGACACCGCAGAACTTCCCTGCCAACGAAAATCCAATCCCATGCGCATCAATAAACGGCCTACGAACCATGATTCTACTAGTCTCATAGGCAATTTGAAAAGAGCGCAACCCTAGAATTTTTGTCCGGGTAGGTGAGGAGATGGATCATGGCATGTGCGAAGAACATCTCCATGCTTGTATACATGCAATAATTTTTTCTAGTTCTTTTCACCTTTGTTTCTAGCTGTTGTAACTTTCTCCCGTCCCGGACCTCCTACTTTTTAATATAATTAGCAGCCTCTCCAGTGTTGAATAAGTCTTTTGCATGTGTTAGCTGTTTTGATTAAGTCAGTTTCAGTTAGGGGCTCATGGCTGGTTGTTAGACTGCGCATGTGTTGAGCTCGGACTCACGCACGTTCGTGGGGAGAGCGCGTCTCTCGCGGCACGTTTGAGGTCCTTGGGATGGAAGGCATCGAGGAGAGGCGTGCCGCATTTGAAGGAGGTCATGGCCTCCTGGCGTTGTAAGTTTGTTTCTGTTATAAGCAATAGAGTCCAGAGAAAACGCTGCTAGTTGCAGCACCAAAACAAGACCGCGTCTTTCTGTTCTTGTGTTTATCAGAGTCGCGTGAGTTTGTGGGTGTGCAGGGAGTTCGCCTGCGACGTGGAAGACCGTCGATACTCCGGCGAACGCTGACAAGTGGCATTAGAGCTGGCAATGGTTCGGGGCTCGATCGTTGCCCGGTATCGTTGGTCGAACCGTGATCACGCGATCAAGTGGGTGATGACGGGAACACCACCGCCATCGCCGAAGAAGGGAGGCAAGAAGCCGCCGGACGGCGCAGGCGGGAGCAACACCAAGGAAAGCGGCTCGGTGCTCCAGCGGCTAGTTCGGGAGGTGGGCGTCGGGAGTAGCTACCCCCCCCCCTACCAAGACGAACTACTCCAATCGGGCGCGGCTCATGAAGGTGAAGCTCGGGGCCCGTGATCTATGGCGGGCGATAGAAGACGGCGACGTCGACGAGCAGGCAGACATGATGGCGCTCGACGCGCTCTGCACGGCCGTTCCCCCCGGAGCTGGCGAGGGCCATCGCTGACAAGGAGACGGCGAAGGAGGCGTGGGACGCCATCACCACCATCCGTGTCGGCGTCGATCGCGTGAAGTAGAACAACGCGCAGCAACTTTGCCGGGAGTTCGAGCTCGCCGCGTTCAAGGACGGTGAGTCAGTGGAGGATTTCGTGCTGCGCCTGACGGGGATGTAGACCTCCTTGCAGACCCTTGGGAAGGTGCTGGAGGACAAGGACGTCGTGCTGAAGATCCTGCGACGGAGGACTGCTCCACCATCCGCACCCTCCTCAACGTCACGAACCGGTCGGTGATGAACCTCACCGGTCAGCTCAAGCGCGGTGGAGGACTACTTCGACGACACTCCGGCGACTCTGCACCATGATGGCAAGCTGTACATGATGGCGGAGGAGTGGGACTCGTGGAGGAAGAAGAACGACGGCGAGCGCCAATCCGGCGGCGGGAGCGGCGGCTCTGGTGGCCACGGCGGCGGGCGTTCGCGCGGGCGTGGGCGAGGTGGCGCCGGGTCGTCGTCTCGTGGGCTGGCCAGGAACTCCGACAAGCCCATCGGCCGTGACGAGTTCCGAAGATGCGAGAAGAATGGGCATTGGGCCCGCGAATGCCCCACCAAGCCCAAGAATCAGAAGGCCCATGTGGTCCAAGAGGAGGAAGAGGAGGCCTAGCTGCGGCTGGTGAGGTAAACTCTCACCCTTACCTCCGATGAGGTAAACTCTCACCCTTACCTAGCTGCGGCATGGCAGGGAGCTGCGTTGGCATCCGGTAGCGACATCAGTGCATCGACGTCGACGGGGAGATCAATTCCCATCGATGGAGGACCGAGATCCAGAGAATGCGGACCGCAGGAGGCCATCTGCCTCCTGGAGAAGAAGGTGCATGTGCAGCTCGACGCCGAGAAGAAGAAGCACGAGGCGACCTCGTGGGTCCTCGACACCGGCGCGACCAACCATATGTCGGGCTCCCACACTGCGTTTGCGAAACTCGACATAGTGGTGCACGGGACAATGTGGTACGGGGACGACTCCATGGCGCGTATTGAAGGCTGCGGCAAGGTCGTCTTCAAGTGCAAGAACGGCGAGGAGCGAGCCTTCCATGGAGTCTACTTCATTCCCCAGCTCACGACCAACATTGTGAGCGTTGGTCAGCTTGACGAGGTGGGCTACAAGATCGACATCAACGAAGGGGTGATGACGATCCGCGAGCCAAGGAGCAGGAGGATTCTTGTGAAGGTCAAGTGCACGGCGAACCGGCTGTATGTGCTCAACATCGACATTGCATAGCCGGTCTGCCTGGCGGCGCGCAGGCTGGAGGAGACGTGGCGTTGGCACGCGCGGCTTGGTCATGTGAACATGGCCGCGCTTCACAAGATGGCGTGCGAGGAGCTGGTACGCGGGCTGCCGATGGTGGAGAAGACGGAACGGCCATGCCAGGCATGTCTGCCCGGGAAGCAGAAATGCACGATGTTCCCGGCACAAGCAGAGCACCAAGAAGAGCGCAACCTAGAGCCGGTACATGGCGATCTCTGCGGCCCCATCTCCCCTGCAACAAAGCGGTAATAGGTATTTCCTGTTGCTTGTGGATGATCGCATCGGGTTCATGTGGACGGCAGCGCTTCCGTCCAAGGATCGAGCAGCAGAGGCGATCAAGGCGTTCCTGGTGCGCACGGAGGGCGAGTCTGGGCTCAAGCTGGGCATGCTCCGGACTGACCGGGTGGTGAATTCACCTCGGTTGATGTAACACCCTAAAATTCATCACAATTAAATTGTAGCAACCATTTTAATTTTCTAGGATTTATTAAGGCTTAAATAAATTTTCTAGGAATTAATTGGAATTTCTAGCCTTTTTACTAATTTAAATATTACATTAAATAATTATTTTAGTCAAAATAAGTTTTTGTTGCATTCATGTTGTTGCATATATTTTTGGTTGCTAGTAAATCAAATTGGAATTTAAATTCTGTTTAAATTCGAATTTGATTTGCTTTTGTTTGAGTTTTAGAAAAGTTTAAATTGATAGAGTTCAGTTTCGCCCCTCGAACTCTTGGCCCAGTCCAACTTTGCCCCCTGGACTTTTCCTTCCGCTCTCTTTTCCTCCCTGCACTTTCTTTCTCGTTTTCCCAGGCCAAATCCTTTTTCTTTTCCCGGCCCATCTACGGCCCGTCCCGTTTCTCCCCGCCGCTCTCTCTGCTGAGTCGCTGACATGTGGGGCCCGGTTGTCAGCTCTTTCTTCCCCATCCTAGCCGGACTCCCCGCCGAGTCCCGAGCGCCGCCGCTTCCGTCTCCGACTCCGTCCCCGGCACGCCAGCCCAAGCCTCGGTCTCCCCACCTATTGAACCGCGCGCATCGGCCGCAATCTTCCCATCCAAAGTCGAAGCTGAGCTGCAACCTAGCACCAGAACTGCCATCGTCGCCGAGCCGAGCACCGCCGTCGTCGGTTCGCGCCGTCGCCGCCGTTCTCTTGCCGATAAGCACCCCAAGAGGTTCGCCTTGACATCCCACACCTCTCCTTCGTGTTCTTGCTCGAAGTTTGCCGCGCTCCGCGCTAAAATCGCTCGTCGCCGTTCTTGCAGAGCCGCCGACCGCCATCCTTCGTCGCCGGCCGCCGTCGCTGCGTCTCCCTCGTCAAGACCTAGCCCGGTGAGCTCGCCATCTCCTTCTCTCGCTCCTCGACCAAGTCCCGTCGCTTTTTGTGCTCTGTAGCCGTAGATCGAGTGTTCGCCGGTGATGCCCCGCCGTGGAATCGGGCGGCGCCGCCGTCCCGGCTGTCGTCGTCGTCGGACAGATCTTCCAAGCCTTTCTGACCGTCCGATCTAGATCTAACGGCCTAGATTAGATCGAGTCCAAGTCAATCAGTTAGATACCGGTCAGCGTAGCCACTTTGCAAAGGAGACCTTAAAGTTTTTGGAAATCAACCCGCAGTCCACTTTAGTTCAAAAATAATTTCAAATAGGTCCTGTTATCTTCTGTTTTAGCCCCTTCAAGATTTAAAATTGTGCATGTAGTCCAGCCCCTGTTATTTTATGGTTTAGCCCATGTAGTTTTATAAAAATTATGTTTTAGTCCCTGGTTTTTCGCAGTTAAGCCTCTGGAACTTTTAAAACTTTGCCAGCAAGCCCTTGAACCTTAGAAAAGCCATATCTTTTGCGTTTTAACTCCGATTTTAGTGATTCTCACGCTCACGTGTTCGTTGTAATGTGTAGATTAGTTTTGTGCTGTTGTTTTCTTCTGTTGGAATTGTTTGGTGTACTGTTTCTTATTTGTTGTATTGTTTCCTTGCATGTGAATGTGTGATGCGATTAGGAAACGAGCAGTTCGAGGATTTCTCTGAAGATCCATCTGTTGGAGAAGGATTTGAGCAGCAACAGAGTTGGGAAGAAGGCAAGTGTATTATGTCATGCAAATGTCCTAATAATTATTAATTTCACCACCCATTCATGTGTCTTAATTTGATGGGTTCCTATTTAAGGATTTGCTTAGCCACTATATTTTTCCTGTCCCTGAAACTGGGTTATTTAATTAACTTTGATGGTAGATGATGCTTAGCTTGCTCAACTGGGATTGGTTAAATGAACTCCTACTCTATGTTCGAAATACTCTTTTAATTAAATGGCAAGATCACATCTTTTTAATTGGAACATGGAGAACCACCCAGGAAAACAGTACAACCATGAGTGCCATGTGGCTCTGGCTTTGACTGACTAATTAGGTGCTCTAGTTTTTGGTAGCTTTACTCGAAAGGGGCATGGGGGGTGGCGGTTGACGGGGTATAGCTCGGTCCTTTTGAGCTGTGGGCTTTGGTAAGAGACAGACCTCATTAGGAAGGGTTATGCTTTGCTTCTGAACCGGAAACCTTAGCGGGCTATCATTTATTAGAGTGCTTTTGTAAAGGTCTCATAGTGAAACCCAGTATTCGGTCCACGTGGTGTGGGAAGGGTACAATGCTTCGGCAATGGGAATCACGGCTTATGGTGAAAGTGTACAACCTCTGCAGAGTGTAAAACTGTTATAACAGCCGTGCTCACGGTTAAGAGCGGCCTGGACCCTTACATGATAATCATACTTGAACATGATCTAAATCATGGTTACTTGAAATATGTTGGGAATATGACATTCATTAATTTGTGGGTGGTATATACTTTCATTTGCTAGTAAATAGTTGCTTAATAAAACTTGACCAACTAAAAGTGCTTATTGCAGTATGGTCAGCCAACCTTTTTGCCTCAGCCTTGTATGTCATATTACATTTGCTGAGTACGCTATGTACTCATACTTGTTGCCTTTCTTTCTTTTATTGCATCTACTACAACCGGAAGCTGCTCAGATTGGGAGAATTTTGAGGATTACACTACTGATTTTGAGGAGTTCTAGGCGAGTCTCCCCCAGTCAATTGCCTGTGGAGTTGGAGTCACTTTTTGGCTTCGTTAGATAAACGTTTATTTAAGTCTTCCGGTATGACCTTTGTGTCAACTCTGAGATTGTAATAAATGCACTTTAATACTCTTTCGTTATGCATGGTTATGAATATTCACTTGTGACGTCTACCATATGTGTGTAAACTGATCCTGGCGCACATATGAGATGCACCTGGTTTTGCCTTTAAAACCGGGTGTGACAGTTGATTTCGCAGAGTATTGCGCTTAAGAGGGGGTTCATCGCCAACTCACCGCCCCCCTACAGCCCGCAGCAGAACGGCATCGTCGAGCACCGCAACGGAACGGTGGTGGCTGCGGCTCGCAGCATGCTCAAGGCGAAGGGACTGTCGGGCTGGTTCTGGGATGAGGCGGTGAAGACCACTGTGTAACTCCTGAACCGATGGCCAACGAAGAGCGTCGAGTGAATAACCCCTTTCGAGGCGTGGTATGGGAAGAAGCCGGCAGTGCACCACCTGAAGACCTTCAGCTGCATCGCCTATGTGCGGAACACGTCGCCACATTTGAAGAAGCTGGAGGATCGTGGTCGCAAGATGATCTTCGTCGGGTACGAGAGGGGCACCACGGTGTACAGGGTCTATGACCCTGTCACGTGCCGCGTCCATATCACCAGGGACGTGATTTTCGACGAAGAGGCACAATGGGATTGGTCCCATGGCGAAGAAGACAAGGCGAAGCCCAGGAACGTCGACAACACCTTCACCGTGGAGTTCTCCATCGAGCCTGTACGCGGAGGCACGGAGGCGGCGTCGAGCGAGGATGATGGAACACCGGGAACGCCCCTGTCTCCACACCAGCATGGCAAGGTGGGCAGGACCCAGCCACACTGGCGTTCTAGACAGCGACACCGGCATCTTCAACTACTGCAAATGGTGTGGGCTCTCTAGCAGCAACACCCACCGGCATCCAGTTTGTGACACCGCCACAGCTTCAGGGCGACGAGCTGGACGCCGATCACGATGAACATGCACCACTCTGGTTCCGAGCCATCGACAACCACGTGGGGCCTGGTTCACCACATGGCTATGTAGTGCGTGATCTGGGCAGCGGCAGACTGCTGGCCGTGAGCGTGGAGGAGCCGCCGTCGGTGGCCCAGGCGCAGCAGGAGGCGTGCTGGCGCCGGGCGATGGAGGAGGAACCGCGGTCGATCGAGGAGAACCGCACTTGGACACTCACTGAGCTGCCCCGTGGCCACCGCGCCATTGGCCTCAAGTGGGTTTTCAAGGTGAAGAAGGACAAGCACGGTGCGATCACAAGGCACAAGGCGCGGCTCGTCGTGAAGGGGTACACACAACGTGAAGGGATCGACTACACCGAGGTTTTTGCTCCAGTGGCGCGTCTGGAGGCGGTGAGGTTGTTGTTGGCATTGGCGGCGCATAAAGGATGGGAGGTCCATCATATGGACGTCAAGACGGCGTTCCTGAACGGCGACCTAAAGGAAGAGGTGTTCCTGCAGCAAGCTCCGGGTTTTGCTCAACCTGGACAGGAACACAAGGTATTCAAACTACACAAAACTCTGTTTGGTTTACATCAAGCTCCCCGTGCCTGGAATCAGAAGTTGGATGACCAACTGAGTGTGCTGGGGTTTGAGAAATGGCCATCTGAACATGCCATTTACTGTCGGGGTAAAGGAATTGAGAGGCTGGTAGTAGGAGTCTATGTTGATGATTTGATAATCACTGGGACAAGCAATTGCAGCATCAAAAAGTTCAAGACAGAGATGGCCAATATCTTCAAGATGAGTGATCTGGGATTACTCACCTACTATTTGGGCATTGAAGCGAAGCAGGGAGCAAAAGGGGTCACTTTGTCTCAAGGAAGCTATGCTAGGAAAATTCTGGAGAAGGCAGGAAGGAGGAGTGCAATCCATGTGAGGTGCATATGCAAGCTAAACTGAAACTGAGCAAGGAAAGTGATAGTCCCCAAGTTGATGCTACTGAATACAAGAGTGTTTGGTTGGTAGTCTAAGATACTTGGTCAATACCCGACCTGATCTGGCTTGTTCAATTGGGTATTTGAGCAGGTTTATGGAGGAGCCACATGAAGAACATCTAGCAACAGTGAAGCATATCTTGAGATATATTGCTGGAACTAGTGACTTGGGGCTCAGGTATGCATGGAAGAAAGAAGGCAAACCCACTCTTGTAGGTTTCAGTGATAGTGATCTGGCTGCGGATGTTGACAGCAGGAAGAGCACCACTGCAGTCATTTTCTTCCTTGGTGATAGTACAATCAGTTGGCAATCAGCAAAGCAAAAGGTTGTAGCACTATCTAGTTGTGAGGCTGAGTATATAGCTGCTGCAACAGCTGCCTGTCAGGCTGTTTGGTTGGCAAGGCTGCTAGCTGAGGTTTTGAATTCAGATGTGAGAAGGCCTGTGCTTTGGGTGGACAACAAGTCCATAATCTCTCTTGTGAAGAATCATGTGCATCATGACCGAAGTAAGCATATTGATGTGAAGTTTCACTCTATCCGGGATTGTGCACACAAAGGCCAGATCGAGGTGAGCTTCATCAGGACTGATGAGCAATTAGGTGATGTTCTCACAAAGCCTCTTTGCAAGATCAAGTTTCAGGAGCTCTGCACCAAGATTGGTCTATGCATCTGTAAGTAGTTCGACGAACAAGAATTAGGAGGAGATTTGTTGAATAAGTCTTGTGCATGTGTTAGCTGTTTTGATTCAGTTAGTTTCAGTTAGAGGCTCACGGCTGGTTGTTAGGCTGTGCACATGTGTTGAGCTCGGACTCACGCACGTTCGTGGGGAGAGCGCGTCTCTCGCGGCACGTTTGAGGTGCTTGGGACGGCAAGCATCAAGGAGAGGCGTGCCGCGTTTGTAGGAGGTCATGGCCTCCTGCCGTTGTAAGTTTGTTTCTGTTATAAGCAATAGAGTCCAGAGAAAACACTGCTAGTTGCAGCACCAAAACAAGACCGCGTGTCGCACCCGGTCCAGTTTCTATGGCCCAATAGTGGCACATGAGTGCGAGATGCATGTGTTTAGTGCCACATTGCTAGTTTAGCAAGGGTGTAGGCAACTTATAAGCATTTGTCTTCCAGCCATAGCACCTTCGGGTTAACCCTTTTACACGAAGCGAGGACAAAAGTGTAAGCAGGGTGCTATGTGTACGCGCGCGCTCCTCGGAAGGGCTGTGTGGGACGGCTCGTGAAAGGCGGGGTGTTACACCCGTCTTTCTGTTCCTGTGTTTATTAGAGTCGCGTGAGTAGTTTGTGTGTGTGCAGGGAGTTCGCCGGCGACGTGGAAGACCGTCGCTACTCCGGCGAACGCTGACATCCAGCCGGTTCATTTTGTTTAAATCCAATCCATTTGCATATCACATAATCACAAGGACCCGAAACTTTGTCCCGCAAGTTTTGAAACCGAGCCAAACGCAGCTGCCAATTTTCAAACCGGATGGCGACGGACTTCCAGAGGCACAATCATCAGCAGCAGGCGAGCATGCAGATCAGCGCGTCTGACACAACCCTCGTCCATTTACTCGCCGTTGTCCCTCTTGGTTATTCTGTCAGACAGGCAGCGGGCCTGCGGGAGCAGCAGACTACATGGAGGATTAAAGTGAAAAAAGAGCAGCGAAAGAGAAGAGGGACGGGGCGTTCTCAATGACGCTTGACCTCACCAGCACTCGGGCCGCAGCCACGGGTGCCGCCAACGCCGGGAACAGAACGCCACCGCGCTAGATAGACTGCGAGGCGAACGTGAAACCACCTAAATTAACTGGGTCAGTTGAGGCTTCTCGGAAGGAAATAAATTAAATGGCCCAAAATCAGGCCCATATTAGAAATAATTCAAGGCCCAGAAGTCAGAATGCAAAAGCTGTCGTTTCTGTTTTTCGTGAGAACCTTCCTATCCCAATCAATGAATGCACTCCATGTTTTATAGTAGCGAGGACTGTGAATCCAGTTGATCGTGATCAATGAGAGGATGTTAAGAAATATGCTCGTAATATATTTCTCGTCGCCGATGCTGAATGACCTAGAAACTTATTTTTAAAAATAAGTGGCAAGAACTCGCAATTTCTAGGCATGTAGCAGTAGTAATAACAACTAATTGTCAAATGCTTGTGTGAGTGTGTGACCATGCATGCCCATGGCCTAACGCTGTTGTCAGACCTGTGGATCCACGTACAGAAAACAGAGTCCCCTGTTTCCCTGAAACAAGTCTTCTTCTTTTTTTCTTTATTTTTTAGACAAAACAGAGTCTTCTTTGAGGAACCGAAATAGCACCGATTCCATCTAACTAGATCTTGCGAATTGGCTTGTAGTCCAGATGGTTCAGTGGGACGCTACCCACAAGAATTCAAATCCTGTTGCTCCTTTTCCTGGGATTTTGTAGGATTTACCGGCGTTACGTTAAGCGGTAAGCGGCGTTCCTGTCGATAACAAGGCGCCAATGGTGACTTCGGGAATCTCCAGATCTGCCGGGTGCTCAGTCCTTCGGAGGTACTCATAGGGTAAGGTTTGCGTATGTGTATTCATAGGAGTGAGTGTGCGTGCGTGTGAGTGTCTACGTTGTATTGTGTAATTCCCAAAAAAAATCTAACTAGATCTTAAAATGGTAGTTCATCGAATCTATAAAATATAAACGTTTAAAAATTCCTATCATTGAAACTTATGCAGCTTGACCATCATTGAATAAGAGATTAAGAAACAAGTATGATACTGTTAGATCCTTCCTTATAAACATTTTTGTAGTATTTAATACTTTTCTTTGAGACAGTATTTTTCATGGAATATTTTACTCAAAGTACCACCTTATAGGCATGTTATTTCCTAAAAGCTTGTGTTCATGCGAAAACCAACCCATATGCCATTTGGATTCAGACCTCCCCAGTAAGCCTTTTTGCAACCCATATGATGAATGTCTGCTTATAGGAACCGCAAGAGAATTAGTAATTCTTAAACCCTGTAAATGTAACGTACATAGAATGCCAAAATCTCCACAACCAATAATGCAATAAACTTCTGGATACTCCAGACAAAGGGGATCAACCAGTAGTCGAATCCTTCAAATCTGTTGAAACCGAATATGCTGTACAGCAGGAGAAACCGTAGTGAGTCAGGTGTCACAGGTATTAATGGGATTGTTTGACAGTATAGATATCGAAGTAGACAAATTATATATCGTCTTTAGTACACTACAACAGCCGGATTTTCATCAAGTCTATTATTGTTCTACCTAAATGCATGCATCATGTTGAAGTGTATCACTTTCAGAGTGTGAGGAAAAAAGCATCATTAATTGGAGAGAGATCGAACATGTGCCAGTTTGCTCTAGTGCCATGGCATCAGGGAGGAACAGGTAGTAACACAGTCTAGGCCTCTAGAAACTCGAAGCAAGGCAGTGGCATAAAGATGTGTAGAAAGGCAAATCGTACAACCATTATTATCTCGTAGGTAATAACACTAACACGAACATATTGCAAAACAGGAAAATAAAGTAACTAAAAACCTGTTACAACGTAAAAAATAGAGAGACACAACGACTCTTGGAGGATGCGGTCAAAATTTATAATGTGCCATGAAACTTCCCTGACAACTAAAACAAAAAAAATGGTCATCAGCGGGACCCAAACATGGCCCCATATGTTAGAAACCTGTGTGAACGCGGTTGATGGACGAGCGACGTGCAAACTGCTGGATGGCCACAGCCCACGGGATAGGATAGATTTGGCAAAGTGAGCCAAACAGGATGCCAGAATATTGATGAATACATACAATTCAGATAAATATACGCAAAATTGACTAATGTACAATCAAATAAACGTATGCCCATAAAAATTTAGTGGAAGCGATTTATTAAGACAGCCTCTAGAGACAAAATAAAACTTTATTGGCAACCAAGGACCTCCATGTACCTGTTTGATAATGGAAAGTTGCTGAAACCATGTCCTCCTGCCTGCATGTAAAATGAGAGATGCAACCCCACCTTCTGCCCGTACTCTGCAATGGTAACATTTGGTTCACATCGGAAACAAATCATATATGCAAATGCAATGGCAGATATTTCTCCTGCTTAGTAGCAAGAAAGAGAAATCCAACAACTCATTCAGACATCAATCACGAAAAAGAAGAAGAAGACACCGCGGAACTTCCCTACCAACGAAAATTCAATCCATTTGCATCGCAAGGATCCGTCCCGCAAGTTTTGAAACTGAGACAAGCGGGGCTGCCAATTTGCATAACTGGATGGCGATGGGACGGGCGTGGACATCCAGAGGCACAGTAATCAACGCCAGGCGAGCGTGCAGATCAGCGCGTTATTGGAAGGCATTCACTCGCCGCTGTCCCTGTTGGTTATTCCGTCGAACAGGCAGCGGGCCTGCGGGTGCAGCAGACCACAGGGAGGATTAGAGGAGTGAAATAAGAGCAGCGAATGAACAACATGGAATTATTAACTGGGCCAGTTGAGGCTTCTCTGAAGGAAATTAATTAAATGGCCCAAAATCAGGCCCGTATTAGAAATAATTTAGGCCCACAAGTCAGAATGCAAAACCTGTTGTTTTCTGTTTTCGTGATAACCTTCCTGGCCCAATCAATGAATGCACTCCCATGTTTCATAGTAGTGAGGATTGTGAATCAATATGAATGCTATCCATGCCAATATATTTCTATGCTGAACGACCTAGAAACTTATTTGTAGAAATGTGTGACTAGAACTCGCAATTTCTAGGCATGAAATGGTAATAGTAATAACAGCTTTTCTCAAATGCTTTTGTGACTTGTGAGTATGCAAGCGCACGGCCTAACGCTGTTGTCACACGTGTTACAGAAAACAGAGTCCCCTGTTTCCTTGAAACCGAGACTTCTTTTGAGAAACCGAAATAGCACTGATCCATTCAAACTATATCTCAAAATGGTACTAATCCAATCCAGACGACCAGAAATATGAGCGTTTAAGAATTCCTATCATTGAAACGTATGCAGCTTGATCAACGACAGATTAAGAAATAAGTATGATACTGTTAGATTCTTCACTAAAACCATTTTTTTCTTTGAGACGTTATTTTTCATTTAAAGTATTAGTCAAAGTACGACCTTATAGACATGTTTTTTTAGATAATGAATATAACTCTGGCTTCACTATTTTCTAATGGAAAAGAAATCAGTTCCGATTATTACAGCAAGTAGCATACGCTACACCATAAAGCACACATCTGCCATTTGGATTCCGACTCCCCGGTAAGCCTTTTCATTCTTGCAAAAATCAACCCATACCATGAATCTCTGCTTACATGAACCGCAAGAGGACTGAGTAAAGCAAATATTTATGTTCCACCAGTCCTCACAATACTCCTATGTAGGAACCACAAGAGTGTACAAAGTGTGGTAAACTGTTAAACTAAGGTTTTTCACTAATGACACGTCCCAGTGTAGGTACAGGTATAGTGATCGATCGGAGTAAATTCTATTACAAGTTCTAAGCTCTACCTTATAAATGTAATGTTGTAACGCCCGCGTTTTAATCTCTGGGTAAATCACCTAAGTTAACACACCCGGTAAAAAAAAAAATCGTTCAAAACGTTTTCCCGCCGAGCTCCCGTTTCCGCCAAACCCCGTCCGCTTTGTTTTCCCTCCCCTCTCTTTTCCTGTCCGCATCCCGATCACTGTCATCTCTCTCTCCTTTCCGTCCCATCCCGCGTCGCCCGCCCTCGGGTCGACCGCCGGGCCACCCATCTCTGGCCGACCGCTTGTCGACTCGCCGCCGCGAATCCCGCCGACCTCTCCCCTTTTTCCCCTTTTCCTCTTCCTTTCTCCCTTCCTTTCTTTTTCTCCTTCTTCTTTTCCTTCTTCCCTTCTTTCCCTTCCTTTCCCTCCCCTGCTTCCTCTGTTTTCCCCGGCACCGACACCACCGCCCAGCTCCCGCGCGCTCTGCTCCGCGCCGCTCGTCGCCGACCGCCCGGCCCTACCGCCACTCCACCTCCCTACTCCCCATCCCGAGCACCGTGCTCCGCTCGCCGCCGGCCGAACCCCACCCGCTCCCCATCGTGCCGACCGCGCGCGTGCACGCCACCGCCTGCCCGCCGCCGTCTCATCGTCGCACCGACACTCCACGCCACCGCCGGCCGGCCTCCCCTCACTCGACTCGTTTGCCCGACCGTCGTACACCCCCACCGTGCCATTTCCGCTCTACTGCGCGGCCACGCCACCGCCCAGCTCGCCAGCACTGCCGCCGTGCTCCGCTCGCCGCCGCTTTCCCCCCCCCCCCCCCGTCCTGCACACCACCGACGCCGTGCCGCCCCCTCGCAGTGACCCCACCATTGCCGGCGGACCAGCGCCGCCCACCCGAGCCGCTGCCGCTCGACCACTCCGCCCAGCGTGCACGCCACCGCACTGCGCGCACCGCCGACCGCCGCGCTCACCTGCACGCGACCGCCCGACCACGTCGCAGCCACTCCAACGCGCCATCACCTCACCATCCGCACGCCGCAACGCGACACACGCACGCACTGCTCCGCCACAGCTCCACCCTCGCCCCCCCCCGTACCACCAACCGGGCCCGGCCGCCATTGATTTCGCTCGCCGAACGCCTCCTCCCTCTCCTCCCGTCGGCCCGCCTCTTCGAGCTCCGCCACACCTATAAAAGGGGCCGACGAGCACCACCTCCACCACCTCTCCCTCACCAGCCACCCAGCTCCCCCTCTCCCCCACCGCATCGCCGCCGCCATCGCCTCCAGTGCCGCCGCCGCCGCCTGCTCCCGTGGGCCGGCCACCTCACTGCACCTCTGCCTTGGGTAAGAGCACCAGTAGACTCGCCATATCGCCCTCTCCCTTTCCCCCTGTCCAATTTCTGCGACCGCCGCCCCAATCGCCGGCCGGCCGACCGCCGCCGCCGCCGCTCTCTTCCCCTCCCTCTGGCTCTGTTTCGCGAAAGAGAAGAAGACCCTTTTATGGATAACCCCCTGATATTCTGCCTATTCAACCCGCCGTCCACTTAACAGGGCCCTCTCTCTCTGGTACCTTTACACATGACCCCCTGGGCTTTTGCCAAATTAACCCGCAGTCCAACGATCACTATTCCCCCTCTCTCTATTTATTTCGCCAGAAGCCCCTGAACTTTCCCATAATTACAAAAAGGTCCTCATTCTTTATAAACAACCCCTAAACCCCACTAAACTCGTCATTTCATGCGCCAAATTAATCCCGTTTGACCCCAAACTCCACCACAATATTCACCAATATATTTTCGCCAAATCCATCCAGTCCCTACCCAAAAATAATCATGTCATTATCTTTCGCTCTCATTCTCCGTTCTTTCTTCTGGAGCTCAATAAAAGCTTTTTCTTTTATTTATTGGGTGTTTGCTTGTGTGTGCCGTAGACTCCGCTGT
This sequence comes from Echinochloa phyllopogon, assembly GCA_033239725.1. Taxonomy (NCBI): domain Eukaryota; kingdom Viridiplantae; phylum Streptophyta; class Magnoliopsida; order Poales; family Poaceae; genus Echinochloa; species Echinochloa phyllopogon. Next base: position 8,790,295 of record BTCW01000008.1, on the reverse strand, counting down.
GAACGAGGAAGGACTCGAAGAAGGGCAGTGCTACGAGCAGGAGCTTGGAGACCAAGACCCCGGGCAGGAATCCCCCGAGGGTTGGGAAAACGGCAAGTGCAATCCCACCCTTTGATGCATACTGATGTCCCAGTTTTTATAAACACAACCCATGGCCAGTTTTATAAAACTTGCATGATTTTACTGCTTAACCCGGTTGGATAGCCATACCTTGATTATTATGACTGAGTCCTTGACAACCCAGATTAATGTTTAAATATGACAATGTTCTGTTTAAATATTGGTCACTGCTAGAAATGCTTAGGAACTTTTACTATTGTACCCCCCCCATAACAAATATTTGGTGTTTACAAAAGCAACCGTGTGCGTACTTTAAAATAAAAGAGATGATTTGTGTAAATAAAATGAGTACCCGTGTGGGATGAGACAGACGGTATTTCTTGTGTGAAATGCCGAGGTGTGCTCTAACCTCTGTGGTTGAGCATGGTGGGAGCTGTCTATCCTATCACAAGTTTTGGGATGATGTTGATGTGTCATCTAGCCTAACCCAATTTCCTGTACCACCACTCGACCGTTGTATGTGGCAACGGCCTAGCATAAATCCCACTGGTTGAGCTGCTGGTTATATGGTGTGCTGGTGAGCAACAGAGGGCCATGGAGCCGGGGATACGGTCTATGTGAGGTATGCCCCTGGTTAGAACCTCGTTGGTAGGTTGCTAACCCCTGGTCGCGTCTGTAGTAACTTGTCAGTTTAGCTATGGTGGGTAATGGCTTTGATAGGAGCTGCACTGGCACTAAGGTGTTCTTGTTGTGGTAGCCTACTTGTGGTTGTGTACCCCTCTGCAGAGTTAAAACCTATCCGGATAGCCGTGTCCACGGTATTGGGCGAGTTACGGCTTGGTCACTTCACTAGTCCCCCGTTTTGGTGTAAGGAAGTGTTGGTATTTGATTGAGCTGAGAAATGTTTTGACTTGGGCTACGACAGATGGGAAATTTGGTAGCAACAAAATCTTGTACAAAGGAAACTGTTACGTTTACCGATCCTTTTAAAAGTAATGTTTGTGAAAACCATTTGCGAAAACCAACTCCTTGCATGTGTTAAAATTTGTTTTGCTGCTAAATGAACCATGAGCCTTCCTTACTTCAAAATGTGCATACTTCTGTTATACCCTTCCGTGGTTGTGGTTGCGCTTGCTGAGTACGTAAGTACTCACCCTTGCTTAATCTGTTGCAGAGGCAGACCCGGACTTTGTGCCTGAAGATCTCGTCTAGTCGGGTTCGTTCTACACCCAACCTTTGCCTGTGTGTTAGGGCCACCCGCTGGAAGCCGCATGCGTTGCCACTCTGATGAAGACCTCTATGTTATCAACCTGTTTATCTGGAGCTTAGTGTTAGTCCTGTTTGTTGTGGCCCTGCAATGCCACCGTCTCCCGTAGTGTTGTTGTTGTACTGAACTATCTGTTGTAATAATGTGAACCAGCATCCTGGGACTGGTATTTGTATCACATTAAGTTCTCTCTTTCGAGGGGACGCTTCAGGTGGTATCAGAGCCGATAGGTTGGCCGTAGGACGTACCCCTAGGATCTTGACCCTACCTAGTCTTCTCTCACCAGTTTGTTCTTGCCTAATCCTTTCCCCCACACAAGTACTCACCGACGGCTTTTTGACTTGTTCCAGATGGCCCAGTCGGCTGACGAGGGTTGGGGCGAAGGAGTCTGCCCCGCAGAACCTGGCCTCCCCAAGTTGCTGCTGCTCAGCCTGGAGCACGTTGGAGTCACAGAGACCCCCGAGTACTTTTACCGGGAGTGCACCACCAATGGTACCCGTCGGTGCCGGATGTTCATCTTTGTGGGGAGAAGCTCGCTGTACAAGGAAGTGGCACCTTGGTTTGTTCACGCCACCGGCTACGACCGTCCCAATGCCTACCGCAAGGCCGCAAGGAGAGCCTTGATGTGCCTCCGCGAACTCTACAGGCAGTACCTCGTGGGAACAGCACTAGGATTTACCCCACCCCTGGAAAGTGGAGGACGTGAATGGATTACCCAGATGAGGAGCCTTGGAAGAGATGAAGATATGGAGGACACTGTATCCCACTTGTCCATTCACCTCACTGGCTTAGACAGGCTGTACCGAGAGACATCGGGACAGCTGAGGCACCAGATCCGTAGAGCCGAGAAGGCAGAGAAGGAGCTAGAAGAGGTAAAGAGAGAGCTAGGAGAAACGAAGGAAGAACTGGAGGTACAGAAAGCGACGGCCACACAGGCTGTCAGTTCCCTAGCCACTCACCAGACTAGATGCCAGGCCTACTATGAGTATTTGGATAACCTGGAAGCATACAGGAGAGAAAGAGGGTTGTTGGAAGATGAACCCGAGATGACCCACATGGATGCAGGCACACAGACTGAAGAGGAGGTGCCCGAGTACCAGCTCCCTCTGAAGAAGCGCCGAGTCTGCCTAGAATAGATTAGCACTTAGTCTAGCCCTTCCTAGAGTAGAATCTGTTGTACCCAGTAGCACTACCAGCTTAGCATCGATGTATCCATGATCTTTGTACCCCCCCAACATGTTATGCAATAAAGACCGACTTTCATCCTGCATCTGTTCAAGTTTTGTTTTTTCCCCTGATTTCAGATGGCAGAACAAGGATGGACCCAGGGAGTTTGCCCAGTCACACCGGGCTTCGCTAGCCTGTTGATCCCCGCGCTGGAACGCCTCGGTGTGCCAGAACGCCCGAGGTACTACAGCAGGGAGTATGAGCACCATGGGACCCAACGCTGCAGAGTGGTCATTGTTGTCGCCAAGAGTGACCTCCACCCTGTCGAGGCATGGCGTACGACCGCCACAGGATTCAGGCACCAGGACACCTACCCCTTGGGCCTCAGGAAAGCCCTCCGCTTTATGTGCGGAATCTTTGAAAGGCACCTGGTCCCCACCCCAATGAGGTACTCTCCGCCGATCGTCAGAAGTGCAGTCTGGCGAGCCCGCATAAGGAACTTGGAGCAGCGCCGTCAAGAGGAACCCCTTTTGTACCAAGTGGTCACCTACCTCAATTCCTTGGACCAACTCTTTGACGAGCAGGCTGAGCTCCTGAGGGAACAAACCGCCCGTGCTGAACAAGCAGAATTCTCGGTCCGCATGCACCAAGTCCAGGTGGCCCAAGCTGAAGCAAGAGCCGCTGCTGCCGTTAGCAATGAGGCAGTCGCCCAGGAAAGCCTCCGGCAGGCTCGGGACCTGCGTATCCAGGATTGGACCCGGAGTGGAACGCCTGTCCCGGCAATTGGAGAACCCCATGTCCTACTTGGAACACCCGTCATGGCATGGGGTGAGATTGTGGGGAACCATCCCATACTGCCAGGAATTTCCGCGGGACCCCCACCCACTGAAGATGGACCGTCTGAGCCGCCTCGGGAGAATGGGACCTTGACCGAGGCTGAGCAGGCTCGACTTGCACCGCCGGAGGAGAGCTCGCCCCGCGAGTAAGCCCAGAGTCAAGCACTCAGATGGGAGTGAAGCCAGCTTGGTCCGGAGAACTCTTGTATCCCTAGCAGTAGTTTCCCTACCTTGTCCTGTATCCCGCCTTGAAGTGCGAGCCTTGTTGTAGCCCCCTTAAGTGTTGTAACCCTCAGCTGTTGGAATGAAACCCTGTGTGTTTGTTGGTTAGCTTGTGTGCTGTTTCTACCTTTTCAAAATGCGAACAAATCAACTTAAACATCACTTAACCCAATCTCACGAAGGCCTTGCTCAACCTGCAGATGGTGAACACTCGTGCTAGCACCTCGCAGAGACGCGCCCCTCCTGCTGGAGGAGAACAACCAGAAGGAAGGAGAGAGAACCCTGAGAACCAGGAGGTGGATCAGCAGGATCCTATGGGAGAGAACCAGCCTGAAGAACAAGCGCCTGCAAGAGGCGGACCAGAAGCAAGTCATCCCAGGAGTCAGAATGAAGGATCTTTTGCTATGCCTCCACTCCCACCAGATTTCAACCTGGCACAAGCTTTGTACCACCACACCCTGTTCATGCAAAATGTGTGGAATGCCAGCCGCCGTCAGGAGACAGCCCGTAGACCCAATGCGGGTGACAGGTTGACCAATTTTCTGAGAACCAGGCCACCCACTTTTGGAGGGTCCAGCAACCCCTTGGAAGCAGATGACTGGCTGAGAACTATCAAGAGAAAGCTGGAACCGTTTGGATGTGGAGACCGTGACAAAGTTCTCCTGACCACCCACCAGCTCACTGGAACTGCCTCGGCTTGGTGGGATGCTTACTGTGCAGCTTCCCCGAACGAGTCTGCAATCACCTGGAAGGAATTTGAAGAAGAGTTCCGTCGCTACCACATCCCCGACGCCACCATGAGGCGCAAGGCAGATGAGTTCCATGCACTGAAGCAAGGGAACAAGACCGTGGAGGAGTACACCCACGAGTTCACTGAGCTAGCCCGTTATGCACCCGATGAAGTGAAGACAGATGCCAAGAGACAGGACGCGTTCATCCGAGGGTTGCACCCGGATCTTCGAGCCCTGATAATCACCCACAGCTTCCCTGACTTCAATACACTGATGAACAAGGCCATTGTCACAGAAAGGGCCAGGATGGAAGCAAGGCAAGAGAACAAGCGCAAGTTCTTGGAGAGCAAGAACCGTCAGATGGACCGCTCGCAGAAACCCAGGAGCTCCGGTTATGCTGCACCTAGACCCCAGGCTCCCGTGCAGTATAGGACCCAGTTTCAGGCCACAAGCTCCCAGGCTCCCAACAACCAGTTCAAGAGCCAGACCACGTCGAAGCCACCACAGAGCAAAGTCAGTCAGGCCACAGCCAGCAACAGCAATGCGAGAGCCTGTTTCAACTGCCGTGAGACCGGACACTACATCGCCGATTGCCCGTATCCTAGGAGCAAGCCTGCAATATCAGTCTACTCCAACTCGGTGAATGGGCCCAAGCCACCAGTGTCTGGAGCCAACCGGGTACCCGTCCGCAGCACCAACACCGGCAGCCACAACAACAACAACACCCAGCAGTCATACGGACGAGCCCGCGTCAACCACATCGACGCGCAGGAAGCTCAAGGGGCACAAGGAGTAGTACTCGGTGAGTACCTAGTCAGTTCAGCTTTGGCAACAATATTATTTGATTCTGGAGCATCGCATTCTTTCATATCATCAAGTTTTGTGGAAAAGCACAAAATACCCACAGTACTACTAAAGACACCCCTACTAACCCGAACACCTGGAGGTGATATTAAATGCCAATTAGGTTGTTCACGAGTACGGATCTTTTTAAGTGGGGTAGAGTTTCTAGCAGACCTAGTAGTACTAGAATCCAAGGGAATAGATGTGATCCTTGGAATGGATTGGTTAGGCAAACACAATGGTCTCATAGGTTGTGGTGACAAGGTAGTGCACCTAACCAACCCAGATGGAATACAAGTAACCTGTCACACCAAGGGAAGTGGACCAGATCCTATGGTCTTTAGTATGGAAACAAAAGCCATAGAAGAAGTCCCGGTAATCAGAGAATACCCCGATGTTTTTCCGGAAATATTACCTGGTATGCCACCGGATAGGGACATCGAGTTTGCCATTGAACTAGTCCCTGGAACCTCTCCTATAGCCAAGAGACCCTATAGGATGGCAGCCTCAGAGTTGGCAGAGTTAAAGAAACAACTAGAAGAGTTGCAACAGATGGGATTTATCAGACCCAGCACATCCCCTTGGGGAGCCCCGGTACTCTTTGTAAGAAAGAAAGATGGGAGCATGAGATTGTGCATCGACTATTGTGCACTAAATGATGTCACTATCAAGAATAAATACCCACTCCCCAGAATTGATGATCTCTTTGATCAGTTGAAAGGAGCCAAGTACTTTTCCAAGATTGACTTAAGGACTGGGTATCACCAACTGAAAATTAAGGAAAGTGACACCTCAAAGACCGCATTTGTCACCCGATATGGGCAGTATGAGTTCACAGTGATGCCATTCGGACTCACCAATGCACCAGCCTACTTCATGAACCTTATGAACAAGGTATTTATGGACGAGTTAGACAAGTTTGTCGTAGTCTTTATTGACGACATACTGATCTACTCCAAAAGTGCCGAAGAGCATGAACAACACCTGCGAGTAGTGTTGGAAAAGTTGAGAGCACACCAGCTCTATGCCAAATTCAGCAAGTGTGAGTTTTGGCTGGAAAAAGTAGCTTTCCTTGGTCACATTTTGACCGCAGAAGGAGTAGCAGTAGACCCAGAGAAGGTAGAGGCAGTCTCGAATTGGCAACAACCAACCAATGTGAGTGAGATCAGAAGTTTCCTTGGTTTAGCTGGGTATTACCGGAGATTTATTGAAGGATTTTCCAAGATAGCTAGACCCATGACAGAACTGCTCAAGAAAGAGAAGAAGTTTGTTTGGACCGAGTCGTGTGAAAAGAGCTTCCAAGAGTTGAAGAAAAGATTGACTGCAGCCCCAGTTCTAACCCTACCGGACATTCACAGGGATTTCGTCGTTTACTGTGACGCGTCCCGCCAAGGATTAGGATGTGTCCTCATGCAAGATGGGAAGGTTGTAGCATATGCCTCCCGACAACTTAGGCCTCATGAACAGAATTACCCAACGCATGATTTAGAGTTTGCAGCTGTAGTGCACGCACTCAAGGTCTGGAGACACTACCTAATTGGGAACAAGTGTGAGATATACACGGACCACAAGAGCTTAAAGTATATTTTCACCCAACCGGACCTGAACCTCAGACAAAGAAGGTGGTTAGAATTGGTTAAGGATTATAATGTGGAAATTCATTACCACCCGGGCAAGGCTAATGTAGTGGCAGACGCCCTGAGCCGAAAATCCTACAGACCCAAAAGTGCCCACCTACAAGAAGAAATAGCACGACTAAATGTGCACATCGTCCCTCGGAGTAATAATCACCAACTGACGATCCAATCCACTCTGGAAGATCAGATCAGAAAAGCCCAAGGAACAGACAAGGATTTAGTGCAAATCCGCAAGCATACCGGAGAAAATAAGGCACCAGACTTTAGAGTCGACAGCAAAGGAACGCTGTGGTATAAAGATAGGATTTGTGTGCCTAGAGAAGGAGACTTTAGACAGGTAATCATGGACGAGGCTCACAACTCGCCATATTCCATTCACCCAGGATCCACCAAAATGTATTTGGATTTAAAGCAGAACTATTGGTGGAAAGGAATGAAAGCTGACATAGCCCAGTTTGTCGCTCAGTGTGATACCTGCCAAAGGACTAAGGCCGAACACCAGAAACCCGCAGGTTTATTGCAACCCCTGCCTATCCCCGTTTGGAAATGGGATGAGATAGGAATGGACTTTGTGGTAGGACTACCCAGAACACAGAAGGGACATGACTCTATATGGGTAATAGTGGACCGACTCACTAAAGTCGCTCACTTTTTACCCGTACGGACCAATTATGGTGGAGAGAAACTAGCCAAGCTTTATGTGGAGAACATAGTGAAGTTGCATGGAGTGCCCAGTAGAATTGTTTCAGACCGAGGGACCCAGTTCACCTCGAGATTTTGGAAGAGTTTGCATAAAGCTATGGGCACCAAATTGGATTTCAGCTCCGCGTACCACCCACAGACCGACGGCCAGACAGAAAGAGTAAATCAGATCATGGAGGATATGCTGAGAGCATGTGTCCGTACCTATGGTAAAGATTGGGAACAGAGTTTACCCTATGCAGAATTTTCCTACAACAATGGCTACCAGGCAAGTTTGGGTATGTCCCCGTTTGAAGCCCTCTACGGAAGAAAGTGCAAGACTCCTTTGATGTGGTTAGAAGTAGGAGAGCGTACATTAGTGGGACCCGCACTCATAAAGGAAGCCGAAGAGAAAGTAGCCGAAATCAGGGAGAAGTTGAAAGCAGCCCAGTCCAGACAGAAAAGCTACGCAGACAAGAAGAGACGAGAGCTGGAATTTAATCCAGGAGATTTTGTTTATCTCAAGGTTTCACCCATCCGTGGAACCCGTAGATTCCAAGTACATGGAAAATTAGCCCCTCGGTATATCGGACCATACCCAGTGCGAAAGAAAGTTGGAAAAGTGGCCTACCGATTGGAGTTACCCGAAGCAATGTCTGATATACACCCGGTATTCCATGTCTCACAGTTAAGAAAATGCCTGAGAGTACCTGAAGAAGAACACATACCGGAGGAAGAAATAGACCTACAGACGGATCTACGTTATCAGGAAATACCGGTCAAAATTTTGGACACCGTCACAAAGAAAACCAGGAACTCCGAAGTGCGAATATGCAGAGTACAGTGGAGCAGACACAGTGTAAAGGAAGCTACGTGGGAAAGAGAAGACGCCTTGAAGAAAGAGTTCCCCCACCTTTTTAGGAGTCAGCCGAATCTCGAGGACGAGATTTCTTTAAGTGGGGTAGGTTTGTAACGCCCGCGTTTTAATCTCTGGGTAAATCACCTAAGTTAACACACCCGGTAAAAAAAAAAATCGTTCAAAACGTTTTCCCGCCGAGCTCCCGTTTCCGCCAAACCCCGTCCGCTTTGTTTTCCCTCCCCTCTCTTTTCCTGTCCGCATCCCGATCACTGTCATCTCTCTCTCCTTTCCGTCCCATCCCGCGTCGCCCGCCCTCGGGTCGACCGCCGGGCCACCCATCTCTGGCCGACCGCTTGTCGACTCGCCGCCGCGAATCCCGCCGACCTCTCCCCTTTTTCCCCTTTTCCTCTTCCTTTCTCCCTTCCTTTCTTTTTCTCCTTCTTCTTTTCCTTCTTCCCTTCTTTCCCTTCCTTTCCCTCCCCTGCTTCCTCTGTTTTCCCCGGCACCGACACCACCGCCCAGCTCCCGCGCGCTCTGCTCCGCGCCGCTCGTCGCCGACCGCCCGGCCCTACCGCCACTCCACCTCCCTACTCCCCATCCCGAGCACCGTGCTCCGCTCGCCGCCGGCCGAACCCCACCCGCTCCCCATCGTGCCGACCGCGCGCGTGCACGCCACCGCCTGCCCGCCGCCGTCTCATCGTCGCACCGACACTCCACGCCACCGCCGGCCGGCCTCCCCTCACTCGACTCGTTTGCCCGACCGTCGTACACCCCCACTGTGCCATTTCCGCTCTACTGCGCGGCCACGCCACCGCCCAGCTCGCCGGCACTGCCGCCGTGCTCCGCTCGCCGCCGCTTTCCCCCCCCCCCCGTCCTGCACACCACCGACGCCGTGCCGCCCCCTCGCAGTGACCCCACCATTGCCGGCGGACCAGCGCCGCCCACCCGAGCCGCTGCCGCTCGACCACTCCGCCCAGCGTGCACGCCACCGCACTGCGCGCACCGCCGACCGCCGCGCTCACCTGCACGCGACCGCCCGACCACGTCGCAGCCACTCCAACGCGCCATCACCTCACCATCCGCACGCCGCAACGCGACACACGCACGCACTGCTCCGCCACAGCTCCACCCTCGCCCCCCCCGTACCACCAACCGGGCCCGGCCGCCATTGATTTCGCTCGCCGAACGCCTCCTCCCTCTCCTCCCGTCGGCCCGCCTCTTCGAGCTCCGCCACACCTATAAAAGGGGCCGACGAGCACCACCTCCACCACCTCTCCCTCACCAGCCACCCAGCTCCCCCTCTCCCCCACCGCATCGCCGCCGCCATCGCCTCCAGTGCCGCCGCCGCCGCCTGCTCCCGTGGGCCGGCCACCTCACTGCACCTCTGCCTTGGGTAAGAGCACCAGTAGACTCGCCATATCGCCCTCTCCCTTTCCCCCTGTCCAATTTCTGCGACCGCCGCCCCAATCGCCGGCCGGCCGACCGCCGCCGCCGCCGCTCTCTTCCCCTCCCTCTGGCTCTGTTTCGCGAAAGAGAAGAAGACCCTTTTATGGATAACCCCCTGATATTCTGCCTATTCAACCCGCCGTCCACTTAACAGGGCCCTCTCTCTCTGGTACCTTTACACATGACCCCCTGGGCTTTTGCCAAATTAACCCGCAGTCCAACGATCACTATTCCCCCTCTCTCTATTTATTTCGCCAGAAGCCCCCTGAACTTTCCCATAATTACAAAAAGGTCCTCATTCTTTATAAACAACCCCTAAACCCCACTAAACTCGTCATTTCATGCGCCAAATTAATCCCGTTTGACCCCAAACTCCACCACAATATTCACCAATATATTTTCGCCAAATCCATCCAGTCCCTACCTAAAAATAATCATGTCATTATCTTTCGCTCTCATTCTCCGTTCTTTCTTCTGGAGCTCAATAAAAGCTTTTTCTTTTATTTATTGGGTGTTTGCTTGTGTGTGCCGTAGACTCCGCTGTGAACGAGGAAGGACTCGAAGAAGGGCAGTGCTACGAGCAGGAGCTTGGAGACCAAGACCCCGGGCAGGAATCCCCCGAGGGTTGGGAAAACGGCAAGTGCAATCCCACCCTTTGATGCATACTGATGTCCCAGTTTTTATAAACACAACCCATGGCCAGTTTTATAAAACTTGCATGATTTTACTGCTTAACCCGGTTGGATAGCCATACCTTGATTATTATGACTGAGTCCTTGACAACCCAGATTAATGTTTAAATATGACAATGTTCTGTTTAAATATTGGTCACTGCTAGAAATGCTTAGGAACTTTTACTATTGTACCCCCCCCCATAACAAATATTTGGTGTTTACAAAAGCAACCGTGTGCGTACTTTAAAATAAAAGAGATGATTTGTGTAAATAAAATGAGTACCCGTGTGGGATGAGACAGACGGTATTTCTTGTGTGAAATGCCGAGGTGTGCTCTAACCTCTGTGGTTGAGCATGGTGGGAGCTGTCTATCCTATCACAAGTTTTGGGATGATGTTGATGTGTCATCTAGCCTAACCCAATTTCCTGTACCACCACTCGACCGTTGTATGTGGCAACGGCCTAGCATAAATCCCACTGGTTGAGCTGCTGGTTATATGGTGTGCTGGTGAGCAACAGAGGGCCATGGAGCCGGGGATACGGTCTATGTGAGGTATGCCCCTGGTTAGAACCTCGTTGGTAGGTTGCTAACCCCTGGTCGCGTCTGTAGTAACTTGTCAGTTTAGCTATGGTGGGTAATGGCTTTGATAGGAGCTGCACTGGCACTAAGGTGTTCTTGTTGTGGTAGCCTACTTGTGGTTGTGTACCCCTCTGCAGAGTTAAAACCTATCCGGATAGCCGTGTCCACGGTATTGGGCGAGTTACGGCTTGGTCACTTCACTAGTCCCCCGTTTTGGTGTAAGGAAGTGTTGGTATTTGATTGAGCTGAGAAATGTTTTGACTTGGGCTACGACAGATGGGAAATTTGGTAGCAACAAAATCTTGTACAAAGGAAACTGTTACGTTTACCGATCCTTTTAAAAGTAATGTTTGTGAAAACCATTTGCGAAAACCAACTCCTTGCATGTGTTAAAATTTGCTTTGCTGCTAAATGAACCATGAGCCTTCCTTACTTCAAAATGTGCATACTTCTGTTATACCCTTCCGTGGTTGTGGTTGCGCTTGCTGAGTACGTAAGTACTCACCCTTGCTTAATCTGTTGCAGAGGCAGACCCGGACTTTGTGCCTGAAGATCTCGTCTAGTCGGGTTCGTTCTACACCCAACCTTTGCCTGTGTGTTAGGGCCACCCGCTGGAAGCCGCATGCGTTGCCACTCTGATGAAGACCTCTATGTTATCAACCTGTTTATCTGGAGCTTAGTGTTAGTCCTGTTTGTTGTGGCCCTGCAATGCCACCGTCTCCCGTAGTGTTGTTGTTGTATTGAACTATCTGTTGTAATAATGTGAACCAACATCCTGGGACTGGTATTTGTATCACATTAAGTTCTCTCTTTCGAGGGGACGCTTCAAATGTACATGGAATGCCAAATATATATGGTAGTACAAAAAAATTCTCAACAAACGAATAATGCCCGCTCCAAAAAAAAAACGAAACAATAATGCAATAAACTTCTGGATACTCCAGACAAAGGGGATCAACCAGTAGTCGAATCCTTCAAGCGGTTGAAACCAAACATGCTGTAGAAGCAGGAGAAACCATAGTGAGTCAGGTGTCACAGATATTAATGGGATTGTTTGGCAGTATAGGTATCAAAATAGACAAATTATATATCGTCCTTAGTACACTACAATGCTTGCATCATGCTGAAGTTTATCACTATCAGAGTGTGAGGAAAAAGGCATCTGTAATTGGAGAGAGATCGAACATGTGCCAGTTTGCTCTAGTGCCATGGCATCAGGGAGGAACAGGTAGTAACACCCTCTAGGCCTCTAGAAACTCGAAGCAACGCAATGGCATGAAGATGTGTAGAAAGGCAAATCGTACAACCATTATTATCTCGAAGGTAATAACATTAACACAAACATATTGCAAGACAGGAAAATAGAGTAACAAAAAAATCAGTTACAACGTAACGTACCATCGACCTCCTAGTCCTCACATATGGTCACGTGAGGGATGTGAGAGACAAGGTGCCAGTCTGACCCCACACCTTGCTTGTAGCGCATCGCCAAAGCTGGGCAGTTATAAATGAACAAACCCTGGAGAGCAGTTAAGTGTTGTATGGATTGGGGCAGGCATTCAAGGGTAGAGCAACACTGGATGTAGAGCCGTTGAAGCGCCGATAATTGCCCGATGCACTCCGGCAGCATGGCCAACGCATGACAGTATGCCAATTGGAGATATTCAAGGGAGGCAAGGTGCTGAATGGCGTCAGGCAGCAGCTTCAGATTATCACAACCACCAATTTCTAGACGGGTGAGTGATGTTAGGTGCCCTATCGATTGAGGGAGGCTAGAAATCATTGGGGTCCCAGAGACATTCAGCTCTCGTAAAGAACAAAGCTCTCCCAGCCACTCGGTTAACGCACAGAGGGTGGAGCAGTTATAAATGCGCAACACCTGGAGGGAGGTGAGGCTTCGAGTGCTCTCAGGTAATTGTGTCAGGTCATCACATCCATTGATACACAAGGTCTCCAGTTCAGTGCAGTGCTGCAGGAATTCCCAGCCAGATGACGATGGTCTAGTCATTCTTTCCAGTCGTAATACCCTGAGGTGAGGGACTTCCGAGTACAGACTGCTGGGGGACTTGGATTGATTGGCAGGTGGAGCAAGCAGATGGGAGAAGTTACCTGGGGATAACAGCAGCAAGTTGCATTTATCTAAACGCAGCTTCTCCAACGATGGTGGGAAGTATGGCATCACAGTACTCAATTTCGGGCATCACCGTATGGATAGTTCAGACAGGACAGGGAAGCAGTCTTCTGCTCTTACTTCCTCCTCCAGAATTTCTAAACCACTTGTCGTAGTCCACAGCTCCTCTAAATTAGTCATTTCCCACAGTTCGAGGGACTTCAGTGAAGGGAACTTCAAAAGTCCTCGCATATGCTTCAAGTTAAGAAATTGACATAGTCTCAGTTTAGTTAGGGACAGGAACTGACAGGGAATTGTTTGCTCTAATGTGATGCCTTCACAACAAGAAGAGTCGTTCTGCTCCATCATCCACCATGGAAAACAGGGACCTCGGTAACCGTTGATTTCCAAGTTCTGAATTTGCGATGGTGGTTCAAGAGCACTCAGCACAGCCTGCTGTTGTTCCACATCTGATGCTAAATCTACTTCTGCTTGACTCAAAGACCAGTTCAACTCTAGATATTGTATTTTATTCTTCCGCTTCAAGCAAGCCTTCTCGGCATCGCATGGATCCTTCAAATACTTAAGGTTTCTAATTTGCATGCCACCTCTCAGCTTACCAAGATTTCCAAGCTCAGATATCCTCGCATCATCTTCAGCAGACCCAACAACAAACAGGCCCAGCTTTTCTAAAAGAGTCAGCTGTCCAATACCTGACGGCATACAACTCAGTTTCTTGCAACCCTCTGTGTCCAAAACTGCAAGACTTTTTAAATTCCTCATACCTTCAGGCAACTCCACGAGCTCTCGGCAATAACGAAGATTTATGCATTTGAGAGTACCAATTGTAGTTACCCATTGAGGTAGTACGGTAATTTTGGTTTGAGAAAGGTCAAGAGTACATAATGCAGGACAAGACAGTGTGGTTGGCAGATCTTGCATATCCAAACACTCAGAGAAGTTGATTTCCTGTAAGTTGCCGAACTTACCGATTGATTCTGGGGGCAGTTGCTTTAGTTCCTTACAGTTGACTATACGAAGCACCCTTAGGCTTCCATTTCCGTCTAAGGAGACTGGTATATTTCTCATCTTCTGACAGGAATATAGTTGCAAGGATTGAAGGTCTCGACAATCACCAATGGACTGAGGCAAACTCTCAAGATCATAAATCTTATTTAGCTCTAGAGTTCTTAGCTTCTTAAGCCTGCCAACAGACTCAGGTAAAGTCACAAATCTACTGCAATCAATAAAATGAAGTGCCCGCAAGTTCCAAAAGCCTGAGATGGCTTCTGGAAATTTTTTACACTCAACATAGTGTATTTCAAGATATCCGAGATATTCAAACTTCAGTATGAATGATGGAAATTTCGTAAATCTTTCATTCTCCACCACTATGCTGCGGATATGGTAACTCTTCTTAATTTGTTTATCAAATGATAGATTACCATTGGTCATGTATAGAGCACGAACCTTGTCAAATTGGCCCCTGTTAAACCTCTTAGTTCTCGATGTCAGAGATAAGTATCTGCACTTCTGTGTATAACCTGTAGCCACATTCTTCGGTAGAGATGTTATCACTTCATTCTTACTAATTTTTTATTTCAATTCTTAGATCTTGAACAGGTAGCCAATTATTGTACATGTTAAAATGCCTATGGCCTTTACTTGTCCCCTGAAATTAATTAATCCAACTCTATGCATATATTATGGTTCTAGCCTCACCTAGGTCTTATATTTCAAACACACATGCAGTATTCTGAGCCATCCGCATGTGCAGCATGCAGGGGTTGTTTGGGTCCAAATGCAATGCATGTCTGGTATCAAATTCGTGTATAGTATATATATAGGCCTTGATCATGGAGATGGAGCACAGCTTCATTAGCTACCATTTCATCCACAAAGGCGTGCTCCATCCACGACCCCAAGGAAGATGGGAAAGCAGTTAAGTTACCTGCCTTATCAGTTAAATTCTCGTAGTAGTGGAAAGGCCAAGCATATGTCGAAAAAGTACTAAAACCAAATGGTACATGTATTTTCACTACTGCCAAAGAGATTTTCTATGTTTCAGTCAGCTGTATATGCACGCGGCCTAAAAGAATTGGTATCAACAGTTTTGCATACATTATGCCAGGACGACAACACAATGTTTTTGACAACATGTGTATATACACAACATCACATTCAATTTCTAATGTCTATTTTTGCAACAACAGAGTCTATCACTATATTTTGATTTGTCTAATTTAGTATCAGGCTGTATTTTTGCAATAAGGGGTAAATCTTAAGTGGGATTTAGTTTCAGGTCCATTTTAAGCTTTTGATCAATCTTTTCCATGGTTATAGGTCATCAGTAATGCTGGGGATAAGGTTAAATTGACAATCACCACAAAATCCCCAAAGATCCCAAGTGGCGAACAAGGAGACATCCTTCCAATGCTGGTGCGGGTTGAGGCACCACGTTCCGGAAAGAAGCATGTTCCAGTTGACCTTGTTGCTTTGGTTGATGTGAGCGGTAGCATGAATATGGAAGTAGCTCCTGTACCAAATGCGACTACTAGGTTGGATCTACTTAAGAAGGCCATGAAGTTTGTCATAAAAAATCTCCATGAAGACACTACCAGAAACCCCCCGTTTGCCGAGTGCCAGGGGCACTCGGCAAAGGCAGTTATGCACTCGGCAAAGCCTTTGCCGAGTGTAACACTCGGCAAAGGGGTTACGACATAGCTCGTGTCGGCAAACAGGCCATTTGCCAAGTGTCTTCTGTCGGGCACTCGGCAAAGGCTTTGCCGAGTGCAAAAGCCAGCACTCGGCAAAATAAAGCACTAACAGACGGCAAAGAGGTGGTTTGCCGAGTGCTCCGCCGAAGCACTCGGCAAAACCACCAATCCAGCCGACCAAAAACTCTTATATTTAAAATGTTCAAATTTTTTGAGTTTGAATTTCAAGTTTTTTAAAAATATTTTTCAAATTTTCAAACTCTTCGCTGAGTATCTGACTGGGACACTCGACAAAGGGCCAACACGTCAACGGGCCTGGCACGTGTGAAGCACGTGCCACATGTTTACCGAGTGTCTGGACTGTGACACTCGGCAAAGAACTGACAGGCCAAACGGCCGTCCACGGCCGTTGGCGCGCGTGCGGCTTTGCCGAGTGTCTGCCGTGTGACACTCGGCAAAGCTACTGGAGCCCAAACGACCGTCCGTGGCGTGGCACACGCAGGGCACGTGCGTCAGCTTTGCCTAGTGTCTCTGTCGTGACACTCGGCAAAGATCCTGTTTGCCGAGTGTCTCTTTTCTGACACTCGGCAAAGATCCTGTTTGCCGAGTGTCGCCTCTTTGCCGAGTGCTTTTGTCTGGACACTCGGCACAGCCAGTCTTTGCCGAGTGCCCGACAGAAAGCACTCGGCAAAAAGGGAAGCACTCGGCATACGTCGGGTTTCCCTTAGTGAGATGATGGTCTCTCCATTGTGCCGTTCAATGAAAAGGTTCTTACTGACTACAGCACCAACATGTTCAGAATCTCTGGTCAACGGGTAGTTGCTCAAAACAAGGTAGACAAACTCATTGCTAAGGGCGACACTGCCTTCAGTCCAGCATTGGAGCTGGCCGTTATGGTATAATTATTTTAACATGTACTAATGTTTAGGCACATTTTATGGATATTTAAATTCGAATTAGGACTCTCATCTTCAAATGCCATGGTTCAATAATACTCTAAGAGTATACCTCTTTTGTCCCTCTCATCATGGTATATATCTTCAATGCTACTACAAAGGAATAGGTGGGATGAGAGTTTGGAAGCGGAATGGATGAGAGTTTGGAAACGGAATGGATGAGAGTTCTAGTATACTGTATTATATTCCTTCACTAGTTAGGTCTTCTCCAACAATCGGGGAGGTCGCCAGCTGACTCGGCTTGAATCCGATGCGGCGGGGGGAGACAGAGGAAAGAGAAGATACGCTAGCCGTGAAATAGGAGGCAGACAATTTCACGTCCATCGAGGCTATGTGAGGGAGAAAAGTTAAGTACAGTGACAAAATTAAAACAATGATATATGAAATATTCCGAAGTATAGTATCTTCAGACATATCTATGCATCGAACGTAATTAAATACTAGTTAAATTGGATCAACAAGTATCCAAACCATGCATGTTTTCTCAAATATTTTAGCTACCACTACGTGAAAATATGGTAATTGGTCATGGATACACACATGACCATTGGTAATGGGTATCATCGCTTCTGTTAGATTACCAATCACTTATCAAATCTAACGTACAAAAAGCATGTTACCAGTAACAACATATATGTAACATGTTTCAATGTTGCCCATTACCGACAACACAATATAGGCAACGGGTCCTAATATAGCCCGTTACCAATATTAGCATATAGGTAACTTGCATCAATAACGCACGTTACCAATAGTAGCATATTGGTCCATTACGTATCCGGCGTTATCTAAAACGTGTTTTCACATGCTGTACAATCTAGTACATCGGTTGCAAATTTGCAAGTTTGCGGTATCAATATCAGCGTCAAAAAAATGATGATGAAAAGAGCAAGGGCCTAAATAAATATGTTTAGATAGAAATTCAAGGTGTTCTTTTGGATTTTATAAATAAATTAGTATGTTTCACCTGTATAACTCGGTCATATAATGTTAAAGATACTTGTGGGCATACAAATTTTCATCGTATATACTAGTTATTTTCTACTCAAGTATTGTAACTAATTAAATGTGCATTAATTATCTCTATTGTGGTTTTATGAACAGATCCTTGATGAGCGTTCCGACAGGAACCGTGTCGGGGTAATCATGCTACTATCCGATGGGTTGGACAGCAGAAAAGCAGCCATATACCCTATCAGCCCTGAGATCCTCAAGAAATACCCGGTGCACACGTTTGGCATTTGCGCACATGAACCCAATGTGCTGCTCTCCATTGCCCAGCAATCATGTGGGACCTACTCCTTTGTCGACGACAAAGAGCTCGGCAAGATTGCAGACCCCTTCGCCATCTTATTAGGTGGGCTCACCTCCATCGTCGCTGTTGATGTGCAGCTGCGAATCTCAACCCACTCCAGTTGGAGGAGTGTGGTGAAGTGGGTCGGTTGTGGCTTCCCAAGCAGTGAGATAACCCAGTGTTGACGGTCAAATTGGGCCTTGGGACCGGTTTGCCAAACCGGTCAGACCGGTTTGCTTCTGTAATTCGAGTAGGATTAGGATTCCGAGTTTTAGTCCCATTTGTAACCTATTCGAAAGGGGTAAGACTTCCCCGGCCTATAAATATAAAGGCTAAGGTCGATTGAGATGTATTCCAATCGAATCAAACATTTTATCTTCTATTTTTTGTCTCTCAAACCCTAATCCTTTTCCAACCCCATATTCTGTTCTTTGCTCGTCTCTACGGCGTTCAAAGGCGTTCTAGGTGGCCTGCCGACCTTAGAGCAACCCTAGATTAGCTCGAGCTCCGACGGGGTCCCTCCCGAGCTTGAGTTTCTAGGTCTTCACGACCTCCCGACCAGAAGCGGTCTGACCGGTTCTGTAAACCAGTCTGACCGGTTTGCCCCGGGAAGTCAGGAGTTGGCCGTTGTGACGGCCGTGCTGCACGTTTGATCGATCTTCGAGTGTGTTGGCGCGTTTTCGTGTCAACGTACTTTTTGGCGACTCCGCTGGGGAAGATTAATCTGGTGCCAAAACCGATTCAATCTACTCCGGATATGTCTGGATCAAAGTGCGACCTTGACAAAGACAACATCATCACCGCGACGATGGAAGAGCTCACGGACGAGGAGCGAAAGCGATATTTGATTGCTGAGGAGCACTTCAGGGCGCAATTCTTGAAGGGCTTCAAGAAAGATCGCGGTGGTCTTGTCAAGAGAGTAGAGGAATTCGTCATGCCGGCTTTCAAGTTGGCAGATGATCACGTCGAAGAGATTCCAAAGGTAACGGGCGAATCCTCTGATTTAATGCAGCAAATTACTCGCATGATGGATGATAGGTTACTTGCTGCACAAACTGCTACTAGTGAATTAATTGCTAGTATGACTGGTAATTCTGATAAAAATAAAATTAATTTAGAATCTAATGAATTACCTAGCTCATCAGGCGTGTCAGAACATGTTTTAGATTCTAATTTAGGCATGCCGGTGAATTTTTATGCGGGACAAACACCTCACCCTAGTTCGGTCCACGAACCGGTCAGACAGGTTTGTACAACCGGTCAGACCGGTTTGGCCCCCTCTGGTGGTCAGACCGGTTCTTTGGGTACAGGAGCATCTGGTGCGATGGTTTTGTCTAATACATCTACTTCTGGTCCTGTTTACACTATTCCACGCACCACGGGAAGTATACCCCACGGATCTGGCACGTTTCATGCGCCGATTCCGAGTACTTCTCAGAATACGATGTATGGTGTTCCCCGCATTTCACATAACAGAGGTGATGAGAAATATCAAGCCGAGTTAGCTAAGTTTAAAGAAGACATAGCTAATACACTTAGAGCAAAACTCGGGCTTGAATTGGGTAGTGCACGCTTGTATCAGAAACCGTATCCACCTGAATTTGATTTGGTTCCTTATCCTAATGGTTGGCGTGTTCCCGATTTTATTAAATTCAGTGGTGAAGATGATAGAACTCCTTGGGAACACATTAGTCAATATATTTTGCAATTAGGAGAGGCATCATTTTATGAGGCATTGCGTATACGGTTGTTCTCATTATCTGTAACTGGAACTGCCTTTTCATGGTTTTCTTCGCTTGCTCCAAATTCTATTCATAATTGGACTCAATTGGAGCGAAAATTTCATGATCACTTCTTTAGCGGAGAAAACGAAGCAAAATTATCTGATTTAACATCGGTTAAACAAAGCCGTGAGGAATCGGTTCTTGAATACTTTAAAAGATTTAAGGATGTTAAGAACCGATGCTTTAATATCACTGTTTCTGAAAAGGATTTAGCAGATTTAGCTTTTGCAGGCTTACGGTCTAATTACAAGGAAAAATTAGAAGGTTCTGATTTCCTTACTATTAATCACTTGCAGATGAAAGCTATGAGTCTAGAGCTTAAGTTTAAAAATTCAAAAGAATCTGCTAAACCCCATCGTTCAAACGTGCATATTGTTGATAATGATTCTGATAGTTCGAACGATGATAAAGAAATTTATGCCGCTGAATTTGTTTGGTCATCAAAAAGTAAACCTAGTTCTTGTCCTTCATTAAAGCCGATTCAGAAAAATCGGCAAGAAGAAAAATTTATTTTTGATGTAGCCAAATGTGATCGTGTTTTTGATGAATTGCTTAAGAATGGCTTTATTAAACTTTCTCATGCAATTCAATTCCACCAGCCGATCAGTTGAAAAATCGTGCATATTGTAAGTGGCATAATTCTTTTTCTCATGCAACCAACGATTGCAATGTTTTTCGACGACAGGTACAATCGGCCCTTAATGAAGGTCGATTGGTGCTCGCTGAAATGCAAGTTGACAAGACTCCTTTCCCTGTTCATACCTTGGATGTGAACACCAAGATGATGATTCGGCCGGAACAAGCCGATGGAGCTAAGGGTAAGAATGTGGTGATTGGAGATCCAAGACCGGAAAAAGTTGATGACAAAGTTCCGGCCAGAACGGTGATGATTGGGAGAACTCTGGATGGAAAAGAGTCTCTGAAGATTACTATTAACACATCAAGACCCGGGGGGCAAGGAAGTTCTTTGGAAGAGAATCGGTCCGCTAGCCAGGCGAAACCGGTCAGACCGGTTTCCCAAACCGGTCAGACCGGTTTGTCTCCAGACCATCCAAGAACTTTCAAGCCTAAGCGCTCGGAAGTGGGTACTTGGAAATTCAATGAGCCAAAGATTCAAGGGAGGGTTCTGAGGCAAGGACCTACATTCTCTCAGCTCATGAACAAGTACACAAAGGCCGTTCAAGTTGATCGGCCAACAAAAAAGAGACAGAGGTCACCACAACATTTGATTGATCCTACAAGTTACAAGCACCGTGGTGGTTCTGTACATGACCGATTGGGCTCATACCAATCAGGTTTTTTGACTGCTCATCAAAGCGGTCAGACCGGTTTCGGTCTGAACAAAGAATTCATGTTCCTCCTAAGCAAGAATACCGTATCAAGGAGAAAAAGGAGGATGTGCAAGCCCAAGCCAATGAATTCATAAAAATTGGTGATATTCCAGTGACTATGCAAGACTTGGGTAGAAAGCCGATAGTCATTGGAGATTCGGCTCCTGTTCCAGTCAAGAAGCCGATCATGGTTAATGATCATAAGGCTAGCAGTAGCAAGGGCATGAAGAAAGTTTTTCAACCAAGGTGGTGTCCTTCTGGGTTGACTCATACGCAGAAGCGGAAACTACAGCGCTTGAGAAACAAAGAAAAAAGGGAACAGGAAGCTGAGAAGATGAGGGATGACTACTTCAACAACTACAGGCCTATGATCCCTCAGACCAAGATTTGGCAAGCTAAACCCGTTGTGCAATCAGCAGCACAACCGGTCAGACCGGTTTCTGAATCCGGTCAGACCGGTTTGGGTCAGCTGACCGCTGCAGAAGCGGTCAGACCGGTTTTTGAAACTGGTCAGACCGGTTTGATGACAGAAGCAGGGGCTGGTGCTTCTTCAACCATCGAAACTACTCCACCGATTCCTCCAGTGGTTGAAGATGAAGAGTTAGTTGATTTTGAGCCTTCTCCAGAGCGTGACAACATGGAAATTAATGTTGTCTATTTATCTTCCGATTATTGTGTGGTGCCGGAGGAGGAAATTTCTCATCTTCAACTTGGGCCGCGAGATGCTGTGTTTCAGAAGCCTAGTGAATCAGAAAATCATCTCAAGGCTTTGTATATGAGAGGGCACATCAACGTGAAGCCAATTTCTCGTATGTTGGTTGATGGTGGAGCTATTGTGAATCTCATGCCATACTCTCTCTACAAGAAGATTGGCGGGAAAGACGAAGAATTGATCAAGACGAACATGACGGTCAGTGGAGTTGGTGGAGGTGATCCCATTGGTGCCAAGGGGGTGGCTTCTATGGAGTTGACCGTCGGGAGCAAGACTATTGCTACGGCTTTCTTCGTCTCCGAGGTGCAAGGTAACTTCAGTTTAATCCTTGGTCGAGATTGGATTCATGCAAATAAATGTATTCCATCTACCTTGCATCAATATCTTATTCAGTGGATCGGCGATGAAGTTGAAGTTGTCCATGGTGACAATTCTTCCTTTGTTGCAACGGCCGATTCCGACTCTCTTAGTGCAAATGAGAAGGTCCAATGTTTGTCGGGCATGGATTTGACCGACTATGAGCTGATCAGTTGCACTAAGGATGGTTTTGTTCCTGCTACAATAAAGCCGATGGAAAATCGGTTGAACTACTTGCTGTAATTAATGGAGCAACAAAATCAACAGAGACAAACCGGTCACACCGCTTCTGGAAACCGGTCAGACCGGTTTGGATCTGAACAGCGCCGATCAAGCCAAACCGGTCAGACCGCTTCTGGGAACCGGTCAGACCGGTTTGCGTCTGAAAAGTGGCTTCAAGACCGAATTGATCATTATCGAGAACATTCGGCCGGTACGTTCGAAGCCATTGAAGATCTTTTTGATATGGATAAGCTGGGTCAAGGTTTTACATCAGCTGATCCTCTAGAAAAAATAGATATTGGTGATGGTACTATTCCTAGGCCTACTTTTGTAAACAAAAATTTATCGGCTGAGTTGGTGGCGAATTGATCAAGACAAACATGACGGTCAGTGGAGTTGGTGGCGGTGATCCTATTGGCGCTAAGGGTGTGACTTCTATGGAGTTGACCATTGGAAGCAAGACCGTTGCTACAGCTTTCTTCGTTTCGGAAGTGCAAGGTAACTTCAGTTTAATTCTTGGGCGTGATTGATGGAGCAAACAAATCAATGCGTACCTTCTACCTTCCATCAATATCTTATTCAGTGGATCGGCGATGAAGTTGAAGTTGTACATGGTGATACTTCTTCCTTCGTTGCAACGGCCGATTCCGATTCTATTAGTGCAAATGATAATATTAAGTGTTTGTTGGGCTTAGATTTGACCGATTATGAGCTGATCAGTTGCACTAATGATGGTTTCGTTCTTGCTACATTAAAGCCGATGGAGAATCGGTTGAATTACTTGCTGTAATTGATGGAGCAAACAAATCAACAGAGACAAACCGGTCAGACCGCTTCTGGAAACCGATCAGACCGGTTTAGACCTGAACAGCGCCAATCAAGCCAAACCGGTCAGACCGCTTCTGGGAACCGGTCAGACCGGTTTACGTCTGGACAGTGGCTTCAAGAGCGAATTGATCATTTTCGAGAAAAAACAGAGGGTACATTTGAAGCCATTGAAGATCTGGGTGATATGGATAAACTGGGTCAAGGTTTTACATCAGCCGACCCTTTAGAAAAAATAGATATTGGTGATGGTACTATTCTTAGGCCAACTTTTGTAAACAAAAATTTATCGGTTGAGTTTAAAGCCGAATTAATAAATTTGTTGAAAGAGTATGTCGATTGTTTTGCTTGGGAGTACCGTGAGATGCCTGGTTTACGTCGTGACTTAGTTGAGCATCGTTTACCAATAAAAGCCGGTTTTAGACCTTTTAAACAATCGGCTAGACGTTTTAATCCCGCTATTTATGACCGAATAAAAGAAGAGATTAATCGTTTATTAGATGCTGGTTTTATTCGGACTTGTCGTTATGCGGAGTGGATTTCTAATATTGTTCCCGTTGAAAAGAAGGATTCGGGAAAACTTAGAGTTTGCATTGATTTTAGAGATCTTAATAAAGCCACTCCAAAAGATTCATATCACATGCCTATAGCCGATGTCTTAATCAATGAAGCTTCTGGACATCGTGTTGTTAGTTTTCTTGATGGTAATGCCGGATATAATCAAATCTTCATGGCCGAAGAGGATATGCACAAAACGGCCTTTCAATGTCCGGGATTTATTGGTTTATTTGAGTGGGTAGTTATGACCTTTGGATTAAAGAATGCCGGTGCAACTTATCAAAGAGCTATGAATTTAATCTTTCATGATTTACTTGGTGTTATTGTGGAAGTGTATATTGATGATATTGTAGTTAAATCGGATGGCTTGGATTCTCATTTAGCCGATTTAAAACTTGCTCTTGAGAGGATGCGACGATATGGCTTGAAGATGAATCCACTCAAATGTGCTTTTGGTGTTTCGGCTGGGAAGTTTCTTGGGTTTATTATTCATGAAAATGGCATAGAAGTTGATCCCAAGAGAATTGAAGCTATGAAGAAAGTCGAAGCTCCTACTTGCAAGAAGGATTTACAAAAGTTTCTAGGCAAGGTAAATTTCTTGAGAAGGTTTATAATTAACTTGTCCGGAAAAGTTGATGCTTTTACTCCTTTACTTCGGTTGAAAGATGAAGCCGATTTTAACTGGGGGGCAAAACAGCAAGAAGCTTTTGAGAAAATCAAAGAGTACTTGTCTTCACCACCGGTGGTTAGGGCGCCTAAACGAGGAGTTCCATTCAGACTTTATGTGGCGGCTGAAGATAGAACTATTGGAGCTGTTTTGACTCAAGAAATCGGCAATAAGGAGTATGTGATCGCTTATGTAAGCCGACGACTCATTGATGCAGAAACAAGGTATACTTTCATTGAGAAGTTGTGTTTATCCTCGTACCATGCTTGTACTCAATTGAGGCATTATTTACTATCTAGCACTTGCATCGTGTTGTGTCAAACCGATGTAATTAAACATATGTTGCAAAGACCGATTTCTAGCGGGAGAGTCGGTAAGTGGGCTTATGCTTTAGTTGAGTATGATTTGGCTTGTGAACCTTTAAAATCAATGAAAGGCCAAATTGTAGCTGATTTTATTGTTGAACATCGGATAAATGATACTTGTGAATTCGACGTCGGCTATGTTGCTTGTACACCATGGAGATTATACTTTGATGGATCGGTTTGCAACGATGGACAAGGAATTGGTGCTGTTTTGATTTCTCCAAGTGGTGCCGTCTTTGAGTTTTCAAACCGATTGGAAGAAAAGCGAACCAATAATCAAGTTGAATATGAAGCTCTTCTATTTGGTTTGGAATTTTTACAAGATATGGGCGTAAAGCATGTTCAAGCTTTTGGTGATTCACTCCCGGTGGTACATCAAGTATCGAAGGTATGCCAATGTTATAATGGTTCATTAAATGCTTATCTCGGTAAATGTCTCGATATCATTGCTTCTTTTGATGAATTTACTATAAAACATATTCCGAGAGAAGATAATGATAAGGCAAATACTCTGGCTCAGAAAGCATCTGGTTATATGGTTGCAAAGAAATATTTCTATCTCCAAAAACCGATGCGAACAAAAGCCGAGGTTCTGGTTCTAGACGAACCGGTCACACCGGTTTCAGAAACCGGTCAGACCGGTTGTACTGCCAGAACCGGTCTGACCGGTTCTGAAAGCGGTCAGACCACTTTGTCCCCTGACAGAAGCGAAAATGTTTTGGATAATGCTAATCAATCCAAAATTGAAGATCAGGATTGGAGAATGCCTATTATATCTTATTTGAGAGATCCTGGTCGTGGTGCAGAAAGAAATATTCGGCGAATATCATTTAAGTACGTTTTGCTTGGCGATGAACTCTATCGTCGGAACGCCGAAGATTTATTGTTAAAGTGTCTTGACTCGGATCAGGCCAAGGTTGCCATGGCTGAGGTCCATGAAGGTATTTGTGGTACACATCAATCGGCTCCAAAGATGAAGTGGTTACTTAGACGAGCCGGTTTCTATTGGCCTACTATGACGGCAGATTGTTTTAAGTATTACAAAGGATGTGGAGAATGTCAGAAGTTTGGGAATTTGCAACTTGTTCCTGCTGCATTGATGCATCCTATTATTAAGCCATGGCCGTTCCGAGGTTGGGGGTTGGATTTTATTGGACAAATTAATCCTCCATCATCAAAAGGACATCATTTCATATTGATTGCTACGGATTATTTTACTAAGTGGATTGAAGCGATTCCTTTGAAGAATATGACGCATCGAGAGGTGATTGAGTTTGTTACTCAAAATATTATTCATAGATTCGGTATTCCTCAAACATTGACAACGGATCAAGGTACTTCATTTATGTCTAAGGAGGTACGTGAATTCGCCGAATCCTATAGAATTAAGTTTCTCAATTCATCTCCATATTACGCTTAGGCTAATGGACAAGCCGAGTCAAGTAATAAAACTTTGATTAAGTTGATCAAGAAAAAGATAGCTGAAAATCCTAAGAGATGGCATGAAGTTTTATCCGAAGCATTATGGGCTCGTCGTATATCTAGACATGGTGCTACTAAGGTTACTCCTTTTGAGCTTGTATATGGTCAAGAAGCCGTTTTACCTGTTGAGGTAAATCTGGATGCTTATAGATTGGCTAAGCAAAATGACCTTGATGCTGTTGATAACCATAATTTGATGTTGGACAATATTGATGAGGTAACCGACAAAAGATTGAAAGCTTTGAAGGAAATTGAGAAGGATAAGCTTCGGGTTGCTAAAGCTTACAACAAGAAAGTGCGAGGAAAATATTTTCAAGTTGGTGAGCTTGTTTGGAAGACGATCTTGCCTATTGGATCAAAAAGCAACAAGTTTGGTAAATGGTCACCAAGTTGGGAAGGGCCTTATAGAGTTGTCAAAGTCATCTTTGGGAATTCTTACATGTTGGAGACATTGAAGGGAGATCCTTTGCCTAAAGCTATCAACGGGAGATATCTGAAGAAATTCTATCCAAGTGTTTGGCAAGATGCGTGAAGATCAATGGCCGATATATTGTTAAATATCGCCCTTAGTATAAATTTTTAGCTCCTGAGTCATATTTACTTGATTTTTAGTTCTCAAGTTCACTAAAAACGCAGGGGGGCATGTGTTGACGGTCAAATTGGGCCTTGGGACCGGTTTGCCAAACCGGTCAGACCGGTTTGCTTCTGTAATTCGAGTAGGATTAGGATTCCGAGTTTTAGTCCCATATTGTAACCTATTCGAAAGGGGTAAGACTTCCCCGGCCTATAAATATAAAGGCTAAGGCCGATTGAGATGTATTCCAATCGAATCAAACATTTTATCTTCTATTTTTTGTCTCTCAAACCCTAATCCTTTTCCAACCCCATATTCTGTTCTTTGCTCGTCTCTACGGCATTCAAAGGCGTTCTAGGTGGCCTGCCGACCTTAGAGCAACCCTAGATTAGCTCGAGCTCCGACGGGGTCCCTCCCGAGCTTGAGTTTCTAGGTCTTCACGACCTCCCGACCAGAAGCGGTCTGACCGGTTCTGTAAACCGGTCTGACCGGTTTGCCCCGGGAAGTCACGAGTTGGCCGTTGTGACGGCCGTGCTGCACGTTTGATCGATCTTCGAGTGTGTTGGCGCGTTTTCGTGTCAACACCCAGCCTACAGGCAGGGGTGATGGGTGGAGTGTGGCTGAAATCAGGATTGCCATGCTCTACGCTGGTGAGGTGAAGAATTTCATTGCACATGTACAGATAGATCCTGACACGTCAGGCACTAGGACTTGGGCGCAGACTTCAATCGTGTACAAGGATACTCCTGGTGGCTCATCTATCAATGGTGATGGCCATGGAGGAAATCTGTACACAGGAAAGCAAGCCGGGGATCCTGGAGAGAACTCCCGCATGGTCCGGGGGCAGATCGTCCAGTTCAATGTGTTAGACTTTCTAACCACTCTCCAGGTAGAGTTCAAGAACCAGCCGAACACTGCAGGTGCCAAAGGCGACAAGGAGGCCAGCGATGCGCAAGTCCGCGCAGGGAGTGCGCCCTCGAGAAAAGGTGGGCGGAGTTCATGGAAACGATGGACGATGACCTCAAGGATGACCTTGATCTAGACGACTTGCAGACGGAGGTCAAGGAGATGGTGAGGCGCCTGAAGAATGGCATGGGGATGGCTTACATGTGCTCCTGGGTGTCGAGCCAGCAGATCCAGAGGGCCACAACCATGGGCTCGGTTGATATGATCGGGACCCAGTTCTTCACTCCCGCCATGGACATGATGCTTTCTGAGTCAAAGAAATATCGCGTTCTGTTACCTCAATCTCAAGGAGGGGAAGGGGGCAGCACCACACCGCCAAGCAAGCTCCAGCAGAGGAAGGATGGTTGGGACAAACTGAAGAGGCAGGCTCAGGACATGTTAAACCAGCCGGCTGATATAGCCCTTGCCCGAGCCTGGAATGATCTCAGAAAGGCCATCGACACTGCAAAGAACAGAGACGTAAACGAGGCGATCAAACGTGGGGAGACATAAACACTGTGGCTTCAACAGATGAGCAGCTTTCATTGCCTGTGCATCAGATCTCCTTTGATTTCCATAAAATAATCAATGCTACCCTGCTAGTAGTTCTCCCCTGGTTCATTCATTTACTTTCTTCCCACAAGTGTTGTTTTTTTCAGGGCACCACAAGTGTTGTTTTATGTTGCTCTTGTTATCTTAATATAATAATTCTGGCCGGACCAGACAATTCGAAAATATGCACGAGTAAATTATGCTTGGTATATGCATGTTGCCTATTGAATTCCCTTTTCGTCTTTTTGGTCAGTGATCTATCTACTTCTCTTCGTTTGTGCCCGTTTTATTTCTGGTGATCAACAGTTCCCAATCCCATCCATCCGTAATTTAATACACTTAATTTGTATGCTAATGATCCATATGAATATAAACAGTTAGTTTTCGAGAACAAAATTATAGCTTGTGTTTAGTACACATAAACTTTCGTTTGCATCACGGAGGCGTGTGCTCAAGCAAAGCAATACCGACTTTTAGTTGTCAGTACCAAGAATCGGAAAGGACTGCTATCGAGGATGCCATTAGCCTAATTTACCTTTCCCCAGCGGGTCGAACTTCATGTTATATTTACTGATTTGGAACGAACCCAAGATCATGATGAGCCCCCAAGGTCGAAGTTCTGGCTAGGTAGGATGCATTAAAGACAACAAAGCCATAACACACCGACGTCGCTCAACCGAGCGTCGGACGGTGTTGCTCCTGGCAGAGTCTCCAGACCATGCGTGGTCAAACTAAATGGAATCTTTGGGTCCAAGCCTACTCACCTTCTATGGTACTCACCTACGCGCTGGGGCCTGGGTGTCGTGGATCAAAGAAGAGTCGAAGGGTCGGCTAGCAAGCACGAGTATTAATGCACCATCATTAAAATGTAAACAAGATTTATGTAGTTGATATCATGGATTATAGGTACCATCAAATATTAATATCATGGATTATAGGTAGGAGGCGATCGAATTTGTAGTTGATTGCAATAACTGTCGATGGAAATGTTCGACAAAATGATATCGACTAAGGGGTTTTTGACAAATCATAGGGGGAGGGGGGGCGACCAACAAAATATTGGTTGAAGCCCTGGGAAGATTGAGTTCTTACCGGAAAATTATATGCTTACGGTCTGTTTGCTAGTAGAGCTCCATCTGATTTTGATTATCTGTGAGAGCTAATTTCCTAAGAGAAGTGATTCTCTTTGATTCTCTAGGATAAACTCCCAGAATCAGGATGAAAAATCACTTCACAGAATCAAGAGAAGCTACTTCTTTTTAGCTCCCAGCCACTTAGTTCATTTCAGGGAATCACTCCCAAAATCAGCAGAGAATCACTTCTGTCTATAAAACTGTTTTGCAAAGCTCCTCCTGAATTCAGGAGAAAATCAACTCCAGGAGCTCTGTCAGATGGGCCCTTACTGTGATCAACTCCACCTTGACTCCTCCAAAACCCCAACCGATCCTGAGAGGCCCTCGATGAAGTTTAAGTTTTTGTTTTGTTGTCCGAAATATTGGATTCAGCCTAACTCGCCATTATTATGAGCCTAGGGCCCACAGACATAGCTTCATGGGAGCCCTCCACTAGGTCTCATGTCTAACTTAACCAAAAGTACTGATCTGTTTTCCGAGGACACAAATGCAAGCTATATAATCTAGGTATATATCTTGTGTTGTCATCCTCTGTTTTTCATATTGTGAATGAACAGAGTGAAAGGTGGCGGAGGAATTCATCACGAAGGTGGAAAGTGGTTATTCACCTCAAAGTGTCTATTTTTGCAAAATAGCCATTTTAGTCCCCCCCGGAACTTTTACCCGAGGCTCAAATTCATCCCTCAACTTTTAAACCGGCCAACTTGGTCCATCAACTTTCATTTTTGGGTCAAACTAATCCGTGACCTGATGTGGTGCTTCATAGTGTTATAGAATTAACGTAAAAAGTCCCTTTTTCCCTTGCCTTCTTCTCATCTCAATTTTTGCTGTATATAATTTCTCGCAAATAG
This sequence comes from Echinochloa phyllopogon, assembly GCA_033239725.1. Classification (NCBI taxonomy): domain Eukaryota; kingdom Viridiplantae; phylum Streptophyta; class Magnoliopsida; order Poales; family Poaceae; genus Echinochloa; species Echinochloa phyllopogon. Next base: position 8,759,857 of record BTCW01000008.1, on the reverse strand, counting down.
AATGCAGTGAATTGAAAACAAAATATATGTAACATTTTGTGATATTTCCATTATGTTAAGTGTGATAACAAAAAGAATTACATAACTTTTTGAATATTCTACTAGACCAAACTTCTAATTTTTCTATATACATTCGAGATCATATATCTTAACTGTTCAAATATGTGTTTTTACATCTAACTAATGTTACTAGTCAGCTCCAGGTACTTACGCTCAATACATAATTGCATATCGTAGAGATTAAGGAGGGAAAGAAAGAGCCAAGGGATTGTACCCAATTGTCTTGTTGATCCAATTATGTTTCTGACTATTGATTACATGTTGGCGTGGCATGTCTAGTAACCTTTTCAATTGACCCTATTAAAATCGTCATCACTAGGTGCATCCACCAAGATAAAATTTACCAACTCTCTACTCACTGCCTATAGCCCTAACCTTGCTCGTCTCATAGCATTGTCCACGGAATGAAGATGCAAATACAGGGGCTGATACATAGGGATACTGTTGAGTCGAGATCACTATTGTGCTCCATTGCTCTAGACTTCCACCACAGGGTGAAGGCCCTAACAAGCAAGCAAAGTTTATTAGAGTAAAGCCATAATTTATCTTGAGTATGCAATTTCACATTTGATTAAGTTGAAATATTTTTATTGAATTTGGTATGTGAAAAGAGTTTATAGAAAATGACCATAACATAATTTTAATTTGATTTATCATGTGACAAGCAAACCTCAAAATAATCATTAAGTTTACGTTACCATTACAAATTGCTCCAGCTGTGACTATCACAGATTCACATATAAAGATTTTATTCTTGGGGAATTTGCCCCACTTAAGCCATATACTTTCGAAAAACACATATTGGTAGTGTTAAACTACCATTCTATGGCCTAATAGACTTGCACATATTTGGCCACGCTGGCTGCATTTGGACCCTAGATGCACTAATTTATGAAGTTATTACACTAAATTGAGCAGTTTATATGTTGTTGAACCAATCCACATCCACTTTCCAAGTTGATGTATGGTTAGTAAAATTTACTCAAAGAGTTATTGGTTAGCGCCCATATCATAGCATATTCATGCATGTGATCCTAAATTGTAGCCATGCAGGGCGAGCTCATCCAACCAACCAGCCAGCAAGGCCAACCAACAAGTTAGAACAACACCTCAAAACCCTAGATCTGCTGTACCGCAACAATGAAAAAGAAAGCATATCAGACAACGTGAGGCACTGGGAGGGAGAGAGCGGAACAGAGGAAGAGCTTGGGTTCCAACAGGTTTCATACCATGGTCACGCGATTGGAGCCATCAGATCGAAGATGGACGGCCACAGATAGTTGTGCCATTCGGGCCGGAACAGGCCTTATTTCATTCCGTCTCTACTCTAATTTGTTTTCTTTTTTCTTTTTTTCATTTTATTGCACCATTGTGAAGTAGCACATAAAAATAATTATCTTATATATACCAACTATTTTTTTATATGTAATAGACTACCTATGAGTTATCTTCTAGAAGTTTAAAGAACTTTAGAATTGATTTACTATTTTCTATATGTTAAATGAATTTCTATGTAGTTATCAAAATTAATTTTAAATTGAACTACATATGCACCTATTAACATAACAAAAAAGCACAAAAAACTAAAATTAGGCTCATATGTTCCATTCTATTCCATGTCATAAAGATACATGAAAATTTTAACTGTCTTCTAGGGACAATAATATCCAAATTTGCTCAAAAAAATCTATAAATTGATATGACAACATACTTTTGGTCCATAAGCTTGCCATAAAAAATTTAGACTATTGTTCACAATTGAATACATCTCTCACAGAGTTTCTTATAAGTACCACATTACATTTTTTAACTCATATGGAACTCAAAACTTGGATAGAACCTTATTGTGACAAACCAATGTGTAGGGCCTGTCGACGAATTATATCGAGCACGTCTGCCTGGGGGTGAAGTCGATAGAACCCTCGAGATCTTTTGTTGTCGAGTGAAGTACTCTTTTAGAGAAGTCGGCTCATGGCTAAGCATGTGTAAAACAAGCTAAAAAAATTATTATAAAGAAAATAAAATAATTATTAAATATGACTTAGCTTTATTCGCGGACGATTGTCGACGAAGCCGTGACGGTCGGCGATGGAGCCGGCTAGTCAGAGTCGTATCCGACTAGTTGCTGATGACGCGGTAACCGATCTCGACTAGTTAACTAGTCGAGATAAGTAGTCGAAGTAGTCGTACGACGAGTCGATGCAGCCGAACGTCTGATGTAGTCGTACTCACGTGCACCTCTTGTGTGAACCAAGCAGAGAATTGGAGGCCTTCTGGTGTGCGAGTAGTAATTTGCAGCCAATTGAATTGCTGACCACGCACAGACAATGGCAGTAGGGGGCACGTAATAATCCTTTAGGATTTGGATTTGTCTTGAAGCCTCCTGTCTCCGACTCCATGCATGGCAGTGCGGCAACTTCAACTTGATTACTCGATTACGGAGTTGATGGTGTTGTTCCGCTTTTATTCGTGCGCGGGCAAAACTTGCAGCTGGACTTTCTGCTCCTTGTCTCGATCAGCGCATTCATCTCCGTCTCGAACTCCAATTCAACTAGAAACAGAATCGAGCTCGCCTCGGTCTCGGTGATAATCTTCCTCCGACTTCGCGTCAAGCTTGGTACGAAAACACGGATTGTCGCCAGATGACGAAGTAAGAAACCACACGGAGTCGCCGAGTCGGTCGGTTGATCTTGACGACGATGATATGTCCATCAAGCTCTCCCAAGTTTTGAAAGTTGATCCCATCGTATCTAATGGTGAGCTTCGGCGAGTAGGTTCCACGATGGGGCGCCAAGTATCGAAAAATTATGTCGAGCACGTCTGCCTGGGGGTACTCTAGAGAGTAGATTTGTGGGTGTCGCCGAGTTCTAAGAACGATAAGTACACGAACAACACAAAGATTTAGACAGGTTCGGGCCACGGGGAGCGTAATACCTTACGTCCTGTGTTCTTGATTCATTGCACGTATGGTTGTATGCCTGTTAGGCTTGTTAGTCTTGGTTATGCCGCCTAGGGACCCATGCCCTCTTTTAATATCACAGGGGTAAAGGTTACGTGGTAAGTTCCCTAGTCGGTTACAATATGAGAGTCCTAGTCCTAATAGGAGTACTCGAGTAGTTGTCCGAGTAATTCTACTAGGACTCAGTCTTCTGTCATGAGGATAACCGGAAATGCATACAGGGCCTAAACAAGAAACTTTTAGGGGCAAAATCAAAAGACTACCCACATGCTATGACAAAGTAAAACCATGTTTGACCATGTCAGAGTCGTATCCCCACGGTCCACGACGGCTCTCCTTCTGAATCTCGCAACGCTCTCTAGTGGTATCCCGTTGCCCCCCCGGATCCCCTTCAGGCTTTGTTCGTTTTGGGCGGGATCGTGCGGGATTGCAGGCGAACCCCCCCCCCCCGTGGGTTACCCGGCCTGGAAGAGATCCCGGGCCACTACTAAATCTGTCTTTGTTTAAGCCCGGTCGGGTTTACATATCGGCCCACCCCGGTGAATTCGCTGCGACCCCGGCCCGGAACTCATCCCCATCTCGGAGGCATGGAAAATTCCCCGTCTCGCGAGGGAGGAGGCGGCGCCGGCACTGCTGCGGCACGCGAGTCAGTCGGCGTTGCGGCATCTCTGTGCGCGGCTGCGGCGACATCAGAGAATTTCTTCACGACAGAACGGCATCAATATCGGCGAGGCCATGGCAAGTCCAGCAGCAACGGCGTGGTGGTAGTCTCCAATATCGGCGCGACAGTGGTCTCCAATACAGCGTCCATCCCCTTCGATGGTAATCGCATCACGCTTCGGTTGACGCTTTTTCTGGTCAACATACACGAGCGTCGGATCGCGCAGCACCAGAAACTTCGCACTCGCCGCAGCCTCAGCCCAAACCGGTCATATCGGTTTAGAGATCCGGTTAGAATCACCAACTCGGGAGAGACCCCGTCGGAGATGGCGCGTCTAGGGTTGCTCTGAGATCGGTCAGGCCACTCAGAACCTCCTTGAACGTCGTCGAGACAAACAAGGAAAGCAAAAGGGGTTAGAAAAGCTAGGGTTTGAAGATAAAAGTAGAAAAAATATATTTGATCGATTGGATGATAGGTCTCAATCGGCCACGACCCTTTATATTTATAGGGTGGGGAGGTCTTGCCCCGTAAGGAATCCTTTTACAATTTGGAAAACGACCAGGACTCCTAATTCTACTCCAACTCAGAGTAAACCGGTCAGACCAGATAGGAAAACCGGTACGACCGGTTTCGGCCGTTGCCAGATCGGCTACAGGGAAACCGGTCTGACCGCCTTCTAGAACCGGTCTAACCGGTTGCCCTTGACCTGATAGGCAACTGCCAACTTTGGGTGCGAACAACTTCTTTGCCTTCCCTTCTTCTCTCGCATACATGCTTGATAGGGCTCTTGATTGGAATGCACATATCCATAGTGCTTTTGTTCAGTCTATACTTATACTGCTGAGAAAAGACAAATTCTTTTGATAATCTGTTGAGCTGTACCATATACTTTGATGATAGCTCATGAAGAGGGCAATGATAGCTCAGAAAGTACTTTCCAGTGCAGATATTGATTGGAAAATGGATATGCAATTTGGGAGCTTTTGACAGTTCTTGTATTTCTTTTGTCACATGCTCACATACTAATATGTTATGTAGATATGAGTTGATTGGCAACTGTATTTCAGTACCTGGAGTAGTCACAATGTCCAAACTTTTCAGTATATGGGGTATAGGCGTATAGCTCTTCTAAAGTCATGTAATTGTAGTTTGTGGCTGCAATAGCTCTGTTCTAGAATTCCAAACGTTCCTCCCTTGTACTCTATATTCTTCTCCCTATCAAACTCATTACTACATAGATCATGTGCATACATTCAGTTTCAGTCATTTTCATCATAGATCATGTGGTAACATTTCTGCTGAAATTTTAGTCGAAAGAGAGTTGTCCTGCTGAAATTTTAGTCAAAAGGGAGCTATCCTGCTGAAATTTTAATCAGAGCGGTTAACTAGTGCCTCTGCAAATGTATCCATTCTTGCTCACTGTATATCCTTAGACATCATACTGAAAAATCTGTGAATGTGCCGTGACGCCAGGGAGGCCACCTATTTATATTGGTTTATCATTATCTACACGTTGTAATTTGGTTAAAGATAATAAAATGGAAATTTCAGTACTCAAACCCCTTTCACCTCTATAGTAAATATGTTCTGTTTCGTGACTTCATGTACTATTTTTTGGTAGGTGTTACGTGTAAATGCATTAACCGTTCTTGACATGTGTAAGCAATAGCTAGTTTATAGTACTTATTTTCTAATTTGCATTTTGTTTGCCAAGCAGATTACCAAGTCTGGTGTCAAGAAGAAGTGAAGAACAGGCAACTTAAGCATTTAGCTCGTGTTTTGGCAAAAGATCTGTTGATTCTCGTGGTCGTGGAAGCTTATTGTTTATGTTGCAACATTTTGGTATTTGATGTTAGACTTGTCAGTACTAAAGCAAATCGTATTACATTGCTGATGTGTGTCATTCTATAAACACAAATTGCTTAGCACATGATGGTTCTTGTTTTTCACAAATCTGCACCTCATGATTTCTCTGTTATCAGATTTTTGGTTCAGCTCTCTACCTGCCGACTGCCCAGTTCTCAGGAAAACAGAACTAGCGGTAGATTAGTACTTAGTCTGCATACGTTTCAGGGCATATAAAATTTTAAGAACATATAATTTATTATCAGTACTGATTGCGCGGCGTGTATCGTGCTGTGCATGAAAATGTGAGCTGAAATCCCACCCAAACCGAACACATTGTTTGAGAAAGGGAGGGGGGCGGTACAGATGGATTCATCTCCAACAGGGATTGAGTGGTAGGGGAGGGATTCAATCAATCCCTCCATGGATTAGTTCCCCTTAGGGGTTAAAACCCTGCTTGCTCAGGCTTTGTTCGTTTTAGGTCACCCCGGCCTGGGAGAGATCCCGGCCCACGTGAAAATATGTATTCGGTTAGCCCACTTGATGTTTCTTCCCTGGCCCAAAACTTTTCTATATCGTTCGGTCATCTCCTTGCCAACTGCGAATTTGTTGCCTAGTTGCATTATTGTTCTTCACCTTTGACGACTCGCCGGAGGTCACAGTTCCACTACACTATCCTATACCATGTTTAGGTTTCTGGTTGGCTTTTCCAATTATATGCCTACCAAGTTAGGTGAAGTCCAGCATTTAAAGTTTTGGAAACGGAAATATATATACATACCAGTTTAGCTCGCGGCAAGAACTTGTGTTTTAAGTCTATTAGCAGGACTCATCCTCCCTCCAGTTGTTTTTGTCACCGTCCGATCCCGGAGTGGATAGTTCGGACCATGCAACATTGTTCTTCCGCCATACTTTTTTTATTTTCCTTGGTGTAGGTGGCGGTAGAATTGGCTACTCAGGTGTGTTGCAAATGGCTTGCTCGATCCTCCAAGTATTTTTGCAGAAGCAGGTCCATCTATTCGTCTCCTGACGATTCTGCTGGTTCATCCCAAGTGGCGTGTCCCCATCAAGCACTTCCTACTCTCTAGATGACATATTGATAACTCAAAGTTTTACAAAAGGAAAATTAAAGGATACAAGAACTTATACCAGAGTTTATTAAGACGACTTTGGAACCTCGAGGTAAAGCTCGACTCAACTCTAACTTCCAGCTAAACTATCATAGCTATACTAAAGATAATGAACTAGAGAGCTCCTTGGCTTAGTGTGTCTTCAAATGGAGGGAGAACACCTCTATTTCTTGGTGGGGATGGCGGGAAGGAAACTCATCGGCCAAGGAACACTGGCTAGTTCAGCTCAATGGATAGGTTTGCCTGAACGCGTTAGTTCGGCCGAACGCAAACTGTCCATCTTCCACCACCTCATCACCAAGGGACTGGATTGCCGCTGGATGGCAGTTGTGGGTCAGTTGCTGGATGGTGATTGACTCTGTGATGTTTAAACCAATAAGCATTAGCCAATCCAAAAGTGTTGGGCTCATCGGCCTATGGCCAAACATGAAAGCGTTCAAGGCATCAAACCAGAAATATGAGGCAACAATCAACAAAGACTCATTCTTATCCATATTGTCTAATGAGGGGTTAATGCATTGGCCCATGTTGTTTTCATCGTAGAGGACACTTTTGCTAGCCAACATTCTCAAATACCAGTTTCTCTGTCCTTCTATAGGGCTGGGCCAGGACCAAAAACTTTGGTTCCAATGTGATAGATCCATGTTTGAGTTTTTGAAAGGGAGCCTATCGGTTTCCAAATTAATGAAGTCTGTCAGGTCTTTATTCTCCATCGAGCCTAGGTTGTGAATTGAATGGTTTTCTGCCTATGGATCAGTATGTTGCTCTTCAGGTCCTATAAATATGGAAGTGAAAGCTAGTACTAAGAAACATGATCTAAAAATGGCAAGAAAAAATAAAATGCTTTAAAGAAAAATTGAAGATTGCGAATAAAGGGAAACTTACCTCTAGGACGGATGATAGAGTCTCCATTGTGAGTCCACTTGAGACTTGGGGGAACTTGACGAAGGAAAATTGTTCTCTCTTCTTGGCTTGATGATGAAGGACCAGCAAGATGAGGATAGGTGATGTTGGAGGGTTTGAAAATGGGGAAATTTGTCTGGGAGATATTGTGAAAATATGGTTTTGTGCAGCACACATCACTACCAGAAAACTCAACGTTTGCACTGGTTGGGAAAGCCCTTTAGCACCAGGTATCCCAACCGGTGCTAGACAACCGACGCTAAAGGGGAGCCCTTTAGCACCGGTTAGAATAACCAGTGCTAAAGGCTCCCTTTAGCAGTGGTTGCAAACACAAACCAGTGCTAAAGGGCCTGCCACCGCAGCGGGGATGGCAGGGCCTTTAGCACCGGTTAGTATCTGCATTGTCTATTCATCTGCATTATGAACTAGTAACAAATATATAAGACAATACAAATCTAATATATAAATGCAAATTTAATATATAAATAGATACAAATTTATTTTTTATATTCCATTATATAAAACACATTTCTAAAACTACATTATATTTTCTAAAAACAAATATATATTCTATTAAATAAATAAATAAATAAATATTCCAACTTTTAATAAGTAACTAATAAATAAAATACATAAGCCTTATAACTATTCACAAGACATACATAAGTCATACATAACAAAATACAAACATTTCACTAAGCTCTATCTCTATTTTAAACACAACATGAACACTCTTTCTCCACCATGAACACAAGCACTCTCTCTCCTCCATGAACAAGCTCTCTAGCTAGCTTCATTTTGATTCACAAATTCAACTATTTCTAAAGTATAGAAAGATTACAAGCTAAAGAAAACATCAGAGAATGAAAGAGTGTACCTTGTAGTGCTCCTTAGATGAGTAGAATCTTCACAAATTTTGAAAACAATTTGGGCAGTACCTCCCCTCTCCCGAGCACAGCATGAACACAGCGCCAAGTGTTCGTGCTGGCTCGGGCCGGGGGGGGGGAGGAGCTGCTATATGCAAGGGCATTAGCACCGGGTCATGGCAAGACCCGGTGCTAGTGGAAGTCCATTAGCACCGGTTGCAGCCAGCAACTGGTGCTAATGGGTGCACATTTGCACTGATTGCTGGCTGCAACCGGTACTAATGCACTCCCACTACCACCCCTCCGCGCCGCCCCCGCTCCTAGCCGTTGGACCCGGTGCTGATGCTATATGCAAGGGCATTAGCACCGGGTCAAAAATGGCCGAGGCGAAGGAGGGGGACAGATGTCGAGTTTTCTGGTAGTGCATCGTGAAAGTCGAGTTAGTTTCCATCAGACCGCAAAAACGTGGTTTGCTACAACAGACCAGATTGAATAAAAAAATCATTTTCAGTTGAGAGGAGATGTAGAAAGACCAATTTGCCCTTCAGCCGGCCTGACATTCTTCTCCCTCCCCTTCGGCGCTGCTCTCCTCCTGCCGATGCTCCAGTAATAAGTGGCCATGACACTCCTTGGAGCCTGATGTGCTTGCTAAATTTCGGGGACAGCCCACTTCTCTCATCTTATCTTGTACGGGGACGTGAGACCTCCATGGCTATTGTGTGCATCTGGTACTGCAGCAGGCTAACCGGTGGACCAGGCCTCGGCGCCGTGCAATGCAGCTTATGTATTTGAAACCAGAATAACACGTACTACGTATTTGCCATGCATGCATTTATGTATGGAGCTTGCGAGCAGCTTACTCTCCCGTGTCTCCACTCTCCTTTTTTATCTCTTTAACTAGCTTCTTTTCTCTTTTTTTCTTAGATAACACATACTTATACTACTACAAGTATTTGGAGGTGTGTGTACAAAATATCGTCAGCACCCTGCAGGACGGCAACTCATGCGCGGCCATCAGGCCAGCGGAGCCGGAACTAGTGTAGGACCCGGGCTGAAATGTTGATTTTGTAGGTAAATGAGGCAATGAAACCAAGGAGAGAGCCCTTCAACATACACGATGACGTGAGTCAGGAGCCGCTGGGATATACTTGCCTCGTGGGACTATTAAACACCACATATACATCAAGGGTGTACGTGGACTGGACCCGGGCGAGCAACAGCACATGAGGAAGATATATAACAGATGGGTCTGAGGGTAAAATGGTCCTTTTACCCTTGCTCTTTTAGGATCTAGTGCTGATGGGGCATCAGCACCGGGTCCAATTGCTAGGAGCGGGGGTGGCGCGCAGGGGGTGGCAGGGGAGCACATTAGCACCCGGTCGTGGCAAGATCCGGTGCTAATGTCCCCTTTTAGCACCGGTTGCAGCCAGCAACCGGTGCTAATATGCCCGAGGCCATTTAGCACGGTTGCTGGCTGCAACCGGTGCTAAAAGGGGAGCACTAACACCGGGTCTTGCCACGACCCGGTGCTAATGTGTTTGTATATAGCACCTTCTTCCTCCCTCGCCCGAGCCAGCTGAACACTTGGGCGCTGTGTTCATGCTGTGCTCGGTCGGGAGAGGGGAGGTGCTGCCCTTTTTTTTTCAAAATTTGTGAAGATTCTACTCATATAAGCAGCACTACAAGGTACACTCTTTCTTTATCTAATGTTTTCTTTAGCTTGTAATCTTTCAATGCTTTAGAAATAGAGGAATTTCTGAATCAAAATAAAGTTAGCTAGAGAGCTTGTGTTCATGGAGGAGAGTGAGGGGAGCTTGAGTTCATGGTGGAGAGAGAATGTTCATGTTGTGTTTTAAATTGAGAGAGAAGGCAAGCTAGTTAGTATTTTATTAGGTATGACTTATGTATGACTTGTGAATAGTTATATGGCTTATGTATTTTATTTATTAGTTATTTATTAAAAGTTGAAATAGTTATTTATTAATTTACTAGAAGGTATATTTGTTTTTAGAAAATGAATATAGTAATTCCATGGAATATATTTTATTAGTTATTTATTAAAAGTTGGAAAAGTTATTTATTAATGTAACGGGATGTATATTTGTTTTTAGAAAATGAATTTAGTAATTCCATGGAATATATATTATTAGTCATTTATTAAAAGTTGAAATAGTTATGTATTTATTTAACGGAAGGTATATTTATTTATTTAATGCATATAGTAATGTAGTTTTAGAAATGTGTTTATATAATTGAATATATATTAAAATTTGTATTTATTTATACATTAAATTTGTATTAACTTTATGTTGTATTATATATTTGTTATTGGTTAATAATGCAGATGAATAGACAATGGATGTACGGGGATAACCACGCTCAGGAGTTCCGTGATGGCCTCAAGGCGTTTCTTGATGCCGCTGAGGCTAACAAGACGCCGTCAGGTTTCATGTTATGGTACACAATAATAAACACATTTCCATAATTATTTCAAGCACAATTATCGTCTTCAATTCCATGGATTTAATATCTCTCAATTATTTGCAAAAAATAGATGTCGAAGCTGAAGGAAGAAAGTCTCGACAAAGAAAGAATCGAAGCAATTTCTGAACAGCTCATAGGATGGATTTGGGACGAGGTCGTCGATCCCCGAGGAGAATTCCATATCCCCGTGGAGGATGTCGGGACAGTTCAACAAGTCAGAACTGATCTTAAGTTGTAATATACAGTTTAAATATATATCTCAAGTCGGACAGTTGTAATCTAGTGCTAAAGAGATGTTTAGCACATGTTGGGATACCTAGTGCTAAAGGGCTTTCCCAACCGGTGCAGATATCTAGTTTTCTGGTAGTGCAACAGGACGTGGCAAAAATCAGATCAGCGATCGGACAAAATTCGAAAATGCATCAGAGAGATTCTTGACAAAGAGAGGGGGGCGAGATCGACTACTGTTCTTTTCGGGCGTGTACTAGTCAGCCACGTTTTGACACTAGCTACTGACTCGTCAGTAGTTTGCTTGGGGCTTATAGGCTCTGCGGCATAACCCTTATGAACGGGGTGGCTCCGGCGGCCGCTGAGTCACGCTACGTCAGCAAAAAAATTTTACACCGCTCGATTCACGTTTTACGGTAGAAATCTACCGATGGTGATTCAAGGCCTTGCCGTAAAAATATCTCGCCTCCAGAAGCATCGCAAGCCTCCTTGTCCCTCTGCCTTCCCTCGCCCTCGGCCTCCCGTACCGCCTCCCCGCGCTCGCTTCCTCCCCCGCCGTCCCTCTCCTCCGTCGTGCGCTGGCCCCACCCTCCTCCGGTGGTCCAGCGTCCTTCGTTTTCAGCGCGGCGAAGCTGCACGCCTCCGCTGGTCCGAATTCTTTGGAAGAAGCTCAACTGTTAGACTGCTCCCTCTATCTCTCCGCCTCTCTCTTCCTCGAATCTGCCCCTGGCCTCTTCCCCACCGCCACACGCCGCCGTCCCTCTGCTCCCCTGCCCCGGCCGCTGCCGCTCCTCCACGCCATCCTGGCCCGCCGGGGCCTCCCCTCATGCTCTCCACCCTCCACCACCCCTCCGCCTCGCGGCCGTTGCAGGCGGCGGACGCGAAGCGCAGCGGCGCGGGGGCGGCGGGCGGTGCGACAGTGGCACGGGCGGCAGGGCGACGCAGAGCAGGCGGTGCTACGGCGGCGCAGGCGGCGCGGACGGGGCGACAACAACAAGAGAGTCGGGCGGCCTTCGGGGAGGAAGCGAGTGCAGTGGGGCGGCCTTCGGGCGGCGGTTGGCGGGGCGGCGTCGGCGGCGCCTCCATCTTCAAGGAGCTGCGGCAGCTCCACATCGAACTTCCCTCAGGCGCAAGGGCGTTGGAGGATGACCGCGAGTGGCGACGGCGGGCCCCGGGCGCCACGCTTGCAGCCGCAGGCGGCAGAGGATGTGCGGTGTGTGGCCAGTGCGCGGGCGGCGTTGGCCTCTTTCTCTCCCTCTCCCTAATCTCTCCAACGGCGGCCGCGGATAGGGGCCCGGCCTCCCCGGCCGGCGGCGTACCCCAGCCCGTCCGGGCCTCCCCTCAGCTTCCCCGTGCCGGCGCTCCTCCTTTTCTTTTGTGTGCTTTCTTTGCTTCCACATGTTCGTCTTTCTTGTGTGCAGATGATTCGAGAGCTCGTGCCAAGGATGGATATGGCACCGCTCTTGTGCCGCCGCCCCAGCTTCGACAGCGTCACGGCGACGTCCCTACCTCTCTGCATCACACCTCCTCCGCCTCCCTCAGTTCTGCAGTTCGTAGCCCTCCTCTTCTCTCTTGCATCCATGGTACCTCACACTGTGGTGCCCGTCTCCATTTTCAGGACTTCCTACTTCTCCATCACCTGCAACATTAGAGGCTAAACATGTGCAGGTAAGTCTGTTTACTCTCCTGCTATCTTTTTGCCAAAAATAGGAAGCTATAGATAAGATTTCAGTGGTGCTTTGTCTTTCCATTGCGACATTTCATTCAGGCCATTCCCTGCCCCATCCATCCATTCATTTACTATGCGGCTATGCCCACTGTTGACGACCAAAATTGGCAGTTGCCTATCAGGCCGAGGGCAACCGGTCAGACCTGGTTGTAGGAAGCGGTCAGACCGGTTTTACTGTAGCTGATCTGGCAACAGCCAAACCGGTCTGACCGGTTCCTAAAAGCGGTCTGACCGGTTTCCTCCGTGTTGGAGTAGGTTTAGAACTTTAGAGTTTTATCCCATATTGTAAACCGACTCAACGGGGTAAGACCATCCCACCCTATAAATATAAAGGGCCAAGGCCGATTGGAATCCATCATCCAACATCCAATCCAATCGAATCTATCAAATTTATCTTTTATCGTTTTGTCTTTACTTTTATCTTTCTATGTTTCGCATTACTTTTATCTCCAAACCCTAGCTCTTCCAACCCTTGTATCTTCTGTTCTTCTCTCGTCTCGACGACGTTTGAGGGCGTTCTAGGTGGCCTGCCGACCCTAAAACAACCCTAGACTCTCAAGCTCCGACGGGGTCCCTCCCGAGCTCGAGATTTTAGGTTTTCACCGTCGCCCCGTCAAAAGCGGTCTGACCGGTTTCATAAAGCGGTCTGACCGGTTTAGCTTCAGGAAAGCGGTCTGACCCGTTTCATAAAGCGGTCTGACCGGTTTCGCTCCAAGGCATCGGCGACTTCGTTGGCGCGGTCTCGTGTCAACATATTTTTGGTGACTCCGCTGGGGAAGAAAGCAAAGGGATCTGTTACTATGGTTAATCTACCAAAACATAGTGACGTTGATCCTGCTAACATTGTTAAGCCGATTGTTGATGAATTATCGGCCGAGGATCGTCAAGCTTATGAGGCCTTCATGAAGGACCGTGAGGAGAAGGAAGCCCGACGCAAAGCAGATGAAAAAGCCACTCAGTGGTTTTTATCTTACTTCTCCAAGAATCGGAAGGGCGGCATCTCCAAGGACAAGGAGATAGTCTTCGTTTCGAGCGAAGACGAGCATGATGAAGAAAAAGACACTGTGAGTACTACAACACCACCTGTTATTTTGGAGCAAATTAATCAATTATTAGTCAATGGTCAAAAACAAATGTTTTCTACTCTCCAAAACATGATTGATAACTCGTTAGGCAAGCAACCTTTGATCAATGATATTAATGCTCCTAAGTTTGATGTTGCTAGTACTTCACAAAATCATGTCATGCCTCCTGGATCATCGGCAACACCCACGCCTCAATTTGGCATGCCGATGAACTATTTTGAAGGTCAAACGACTCCAGAACCACACAGTCTGAACAATGCGGTCAGACCGGTTTTACAAACCGGTCAGACCGGTTCTGGTAGACCGGTTCAAACTGGTCAGACCGGTTCTGGTGCTGTAGTTCCTTATCAATCATCTCCTGAACCAATTACTAGTGTACCTCCTATTCAGGCTGATCCTAGCCGAACAAATGGATTTGCTGGTAATTTTGTTCCTCCGTATGAAACTATATATCATCCTATACCTCCCAGAGTTCAGGTTATTCATACGGTGCAGTGCCAAATAATGTTTATTCACAACAAGTACCGTATGTACAGCCGAACCAGGTACCACATCATACGCCGAATAATATTACTTCTAGTATGCAAAGGCCAAATGACCCTTATCATGATGAATTGCTTGAAAAATATAAAAGGGATTTGGCTATTATGTTTAAAGAAACTTTCGATGTAGAGCTTAAAGATAAGACTCTAGTGTGTCAAAAACCATATCCTGAGAGTTTTGATACTATACCATATCCTCACAATTTCAAGGTACCCGAATTTGTTAAATTCACTGGGGAGGATAGTAGAACTACATGGGAGCATGTTAGCCAATTTAATGTACAAATGGGTATTCATGGTAATCTTGATCATTTAAAAATCCGAATGTTCCCTTTGTCATTATCTGGTACTGCTTTCTCATGGTTTTCAGCATTATCCCCTAATTCTATTCATACATGGTCTCAATTAGAGAGAAAATTTCATGAACACTTTTACAATAGTGATAATGAATTGAGACTTTCTCACTTAACATCGGTTAGGCAAAATAGTGATGAGCCTATTTCTGAATATATTAGAAGATTTAGAGATACAAAAAACCGATGTTATAGTTTGGTTATTTCTGAAAAGGATCTTGCTGAATTATGTCTTAATGGTTTGAGATCTCATAATAAAGAAAGATTAGAGGGCTATGAGTTTCTAACCATTAATCAAGTGTTACAAAGAGCTTTGGCTCAGGAAAGCCAAAGTAAGGATTCTAAACCTAAACCCGATCGTTTTGGTGTGCATACCGTCAATTATGATTCTTCAGACGATGAGGGTAAAGAGGTTTATGCTGCTGAATTTGTATGGTCATCTAAAGATAATCCTAGCACTTGTGCTTCCCTCAAGCCGATTCAGAAAAATCGGCACGAAGAAGTCAAATTTACCTTTGATGTATCTAAGTGTGATAGGATCTTTGATGAGCTTGCAAAGGCTGGGAAACTGAAATTTTCTCATACTATACCGCCGAATGATGAGTTGAAACGACAAGCTTATTGCAAGTTTCATAATACTTATTCTCATGCTACCAATGATTGCAATATTTTCCGTAGGCAAATACAATCGGCCATAAATCAAGGACGATTAATGATTAATGTGATGCGGATTGATGAAAACCCTTTTCCTATACATACACTTGAATTGGTGAATCCGAAAGTGTTGATTTGGCCGCATCAAGCCGAAAAAGCTAAAGGGAAAAAAATGTGATCATTGGTGAAGAAAGACCTACAAGTTCAAAGATGCCATCATAAAAGACCCCTCGGTTCAAGTTGAAGACTCAAACGCTCGGGGGGCAAGACAGGACCAAAAACGCCGGTTCTGCACAAACCGGTCTAACCGGTTCTAGAACCGGTCTGACCGGTTCATATGGGAGAACCAAAGACAAAGCGAGGCCGAGCTTTGAAGAGCTCTTGACCAAATATAAAGAGAAAGGAGCTGCTCAGAGACAAAAGAAGCTTCAGAACAAAGTCAAAGGTGTGAAGCCATGTCAGAAGCAGTCAATGAACAAGCAAGAATCAGTGAAGCAACTTGCAAAGGTGGTACCAGCAAGATCAGCAACAATCAAGCAAGTATGGAAGCCAAAACAAGTTGTTTCATCATCAACTTGAGTTAAAGCAAGGTATGGCCGATAATACATTTATCGCCCTTAGAGCTTATATATGGCCGATGTATTGTTCATCATCGTCCTTAGATAATATTGGTCCAGGAGATTATTTTTTAGCACGCAATCTTTGCTAAAAAACAGGGGGGCATATGTTGACGACCAAAATTGGCAGTTGCCTATCAGGCCGAGGGTAACCGGTCAGACCGGTTCTAGGAAGCGGTCAGACCGGTTTTACTGTAGCTGATCTGGCAACAGCCAAACCGGTCTGACCGGTTCCTAAAAGCGGTCTGACCGGTTTCCTCCGTGTTGGAGTAGGTTTAGAACTTTAGAGTTTTATCCCATATTGTAAACCGACTCAACGGGGTAAGACCATCCCACCCTATAAATATAAAGGGCCAAGGCCGATAGGAATCCATTATCCAACATCCAATCCAATCGAATCACTACCAGAATGATCCATATCTGCACCGGGTGGGAAAGCCCTTTAGCACCGGGTTTCCCACCCGGTGCTAAATATCCGAGGCTAAAGGGGTGTCCTTTAGCACCGGGTGGGATACCCGGTGCCAAAAGGTCCTTTTAGCACCGGGTCCAGATATGACCCGGTGCTAAAGATTTTTGTGCGAAAAAAAACACTCCTCGTCTCTTTCCTCTCTCTCTTCTTACCGCTACATTCTCTCCACAGTTGTTCTTCAAGAAGAAGAACGAATTGAAGAACAAATATATTACAAAATCAAGATCCAATATCTTTATTACAAACTCAAGATCCCATAACTTTAGGTTACAATATCAAGATTCAAAGATTACATCCAAGATTCAACAACCAAACTGTAAAAATTACATCCAAGATTCAACAACCAAACTGTAAAAATTACATCCAAGATTCAGCAACCAAAGTGCAAAAATTACATCCCAGATCAACAACCAAAACCGCAAAAATCCCAGATCCACGCGCGCCCAACGCGCCGGCCGCTGCGCCTTGTCCGCTGCGCCGCCTGCTGCGACCACGCGCGCGCCTCGCACGTCGCGCCACCTGCTGGGCGCCCACGCACGCGCCTCGCCCGCCGCGCCGCCAGCTGCGCCGCCTGCCTCGCCCCCGGCGCCGCTGCTGCGCCCGCGTGCGCCTCGCCCGCCGGTCGCCCGCTGCGCCGCCTGCCTCGCGTGGGCCCGCGCAGCTGCTGCGCCCGCGCGCGCCCCAGCGTCCGCGCCGCTGCCTGCGAGAGGAAGAGGAAGAGAGCTGTGTGAGAGAAGGAAGAGAGAAGAAAGGAAGAAAGATAAGATTGAAAGACGGAGAGAAGAGAGAACTCAGCAGATAAAAAAAGGAAGGGATGAGCGGTCACGGTGTGCGATTTAGCACCGGTTGTAACCTACAACCGGTGCTAAATGTGTCGAGGCACATTAGCACCGGTTGGTAGTTGCCACCGGTGCTAATGGGGACCTTTTAGCACCGGATTTTGCTATGATCCGGTGCTAATGTGCTCTGCCCTGCCACTTCTAAGCGCCGCTCAGCTCCTAGCCGCTGAACCCGGTGCTGATACAATATCAGCACCGGGTCCAAAAGTGGCCGAGGCGGAGGAGGCGGGCGGATGTGAAGTATTCTGGTAGTGAATCTATCAAATTTATCTTTTATCGTTTTGTCTTTACTTTTATCTTTCTATGTTTCGCATTACTTTTATCTCCAAACCCTAGCTCTTCCAACCCCTGTATCTTCTGTTCTTCTCTCGTCTCGACGACGTTTGAGGGCGTTCTAGGTGGCCTGCCGACCCTAGAACAACCCTAGACTCTCAAGCTCCGACGGGGTCCCTCCCGAGCTCGAGATTTTAGGTTTTCACCGTCGCCCCGTCAAAAGCGGTCTGACCGGTTTCATAAAGCGGTCTGACCGGTTTAGCTTCAGGAAAGCGGTCTGACCGGTTTCATAAAGCGGTCTGACCGGTTTCGCTCCAAGGCATCGGCGACTTCGTTGGCGCGGTCTCGTGTCAACACCCACCTCTGCACTGGCCTTTTCAATTGCAGATTCGCAATCCTCGCATTGCACCTCTTCTGCTTGGAATGGGAACCTTGCGCCAACCAACATCCAAGGGCAGCGGTGTACTATGGAGATGCCGCTGAAAGCAGCAGCAAGGGCGTGTGAGCCAGCGGCTGTTCGGCACCAACCACTGGTGTGGGAGCAAGCAAGGCCAGCAGTTTGCATCCCCTCCAATTCCTTGCCCCGCTGCTCACAAGTGTGCCTCGGCCTGTTGTCTATGAAGATATACAACGTATGTTTAATGGTTTGCTTCTCTGACATGTGACCTTGTCCATAGAGGATGCAGACCATGTGTATGATGGTTTGCCTCTCAAACACTAACCAAATAATTATGCCCAGGTTTCTGCACAAATTCTATGAAAATAATTGGTTAAGTATGCACCTGACAGTTCACACGATTTCTGAGAAAGCTGCAACGAAAAACATGCAAAGCAAAACAAGTGCATTTGGTTATCTAAATAGGAATCAGCTAAGATAGCCTCCACGTTTGAAAGCTGCAATTCGCTAATTTGTTTATTTACCTATTATTGTGAAAAAAACAGATGACAATATAATATTTTGATTCATGAGCGCATTGGTATATTGGTAACACAGTTGTTACCAATTCTGTTTTTGTTTGATTTTCTTTTGTGTGGTCTGTTTCTTCTCTTCTTTCATGGGATCAAAGTTTAGAACATCTGGCTTAAATCAAAGAATCAAATTTGACAACGAGGTCATGTTTAGGAACATATTTTAGTAGGGGGTACTCAATTAATTTTTTGTAAGATGCAATTAGATCTTGCTAGATCCCTTAATTGTCCATGGGCTTTTATTGTAATACCACTGCAAGTTCGTAATACTTGAGTAACAAAGAAATGCCAGCTTCTAGGCAGTGGCTAAATGTACAGCAACTCATTCACACTGTTTATCTAATTTGCTAGATATGCCCCATGTTGAGACCGTATCTTCAAAATAGTTGTTTAAAAAACCTGTTAATTTATATTATCCAGGTTGTTTCCCATGCCCTTAAAATATGATTGTTGCTGGCATCATGCTGTTTACTGCATTTTTGTGCAAGTATATATATCCTTTTGAGAGCTTAATTTCCTCTCTACAAATTTTGGTATATTCAATGAAACTGGGCAGTACCTGACCAAGAAGTGGAGGTATAGGAGAATTGAAATTTAGCTAAAAAGAAGGTAGGTATTCCAATCATATTTTATTTGTTCCATTAATTTCTAAAGCTAATTGACAGGAACAGGGATTTAAATAGCTACAACATTGATGATCTTACTATTGCCAAATCATGGCATTTGGTTAAGATAAGAAGCTCACTCACTTTTGCCCATGACTGTTAACGTTCTTTGGTATCTTGTTGGATTCATGGCACTACCAAAAATAAAAATTCTTGCAACCACAAGGTTCACAAATTAGCATTCTAGAAGTGCATTATTAGGCAAACTCTTCATATATAGTCTCTGTTCCTGTTCGATGACAGGGTTCCATTTTAAATTTGTAGCCGAATGCCTGATCGATATCTGTGCACAATGATCCGGCATTCTGAATCATCTGTGCACTTACATGTTGTTTTAAGAAAAATTAAAATGTCAACTTTACTAATGAGCATTGCATTCAAATGTAAGAAGGATAGATCTCTTTGTATGTTATAGTCCTAGATCACCTCTGTCATACTTTGTTAAACACACATAATAGTGAAGGATGGACTCTTCTTGGATATTCCGTACTATGTGAGATTTCTCAAGATAGATCTTTTCATGTATGGTTCAGATGTACATAGCAAAACCTGCCATGTTAGACCAGAGAGTGGATGCGCTAATACATGTTTTAAAAACTGTGATGTGCCTCTCACTGTGCAATTATTCATAGTGTGCTAATATATGTCATTTGATTTTTATGGGTTTGCATTAATCATGAGATTACAGATGTGTTTCCTGTGTGCACCTTGATATGTGCCTTAAATCCTAAAATAATTTTGCTAAATTTTTTTCATATCTAATTTTCTGTGTAACCTGAGCTGCTATGTTTCACCTCAAGCTTGGCTGGTGATATAATAACTTGCAAATGCTAGCTATTCCACTACCTTGCTATTATAGATGTGAACTAGATTTTTGTAGCTGTCAAATGTTACTGTATTTGGTTGTCACTCCTAAACCAATGTGATTCCAGAACCTAAACAAGGACTGATCAAAACATTTCAATACTAGGTCTGCCTATCGTCAGTTCTGAACTTTTTTCAGTCTCCCGCTCATCCTTAATGATTTTTACTTTTGTTGTTGGTACGATAGCCTCTGCACATGGCTTTGTTATATTCAAGTAAAAACATAATGAATTTTTTTTCAGCATTTCTTAGGTCATATTTTCTAGCATCCGCTTCTTAATATTTGTTAGTCATATTTTAACTTAAAATTTGAGCCTCTACAGTTTGCACAACCGCTTTTACCTTTTGGTTTAGTCAGATCCTACTCTCATAATATTCTCATTCTTGTGGTACTGAGAAAAATTGATATATGTGATGATGAGGCCGTGGAGGCTTGTGGCAGCGGCTACTATAATTTCTTTTTAGGCCATATTGCCATCAGTCAAGATTGCTTCTCAATTACTTGGCTGTCTTCAATGCTGCAAGGTAAGTCATATGTCAAGACAAGATTAAAAAAAATGTTTCATCTCAAACATTCTTATGATTTGATCTTTTATAATATAAGATAATTACAGGAGGATATGGATTCTCTGTTTCAGATTGAATACACAAACTTCCATATGTCACACCCGATTTTCGAGGGAAAACCAAGTGCGTTTCATATGTGCGCCAGGATCATGTTTACACACATATGATAGACAAAATAGTGTAATATCGAAACACAGTGCTCTAAATTACAAGAGATTTATTATAATATTCATATTACACTCTCGGGAGACACGAAGGTCTTTATCGCAGAACAAGCGATAGCTAAACGAAGCGTCTTCAGCTTCCATCTTCCACAGGCATCTTGACTGGGGGAAACGCAAGCCTTAGAACTCATCGTAGTCGCTGTAGTATTCTTCTCCATTTCCTTCTTCTGATTCAGCAATGGCAAGTGTGAGTACACCTAACTAGGTACTCAGCAAGCGGGGTGAAAATGCAAGGCCACAAGGAAAGGCTAAGGTTCACAGCAGTGAGCTTTTTAGAGTTGATCAAGTTTTTATTAGCAACTTCCTATTTACTAGATGTAAATTTATACCATCCCACTTAAGCATTTAAAAGAACATCTTTTTCCAAAACCCACGAGTAAAACCACGATTTATATTCCATCTTTAAGTTTAATTATCATGTGAGGGTCCAAGCCACTCTTGACCGTGAGCACGGCTGATATATCAGTTTTACACTCTGCAGAGGTTGTACACTTTCACCATAGCTCGTGTTCCCCATGTTGCCCGGGTTTGCAAGGCCCTTAAACACTTCCGAGGTGAGTGGCTAGGGGTCCACTTCGAAGCCTTTACAAAGGTATGCAAAAGTCCAACAACCCGCAAGAGTTACAGCTAGGGCGGACCACAACCCTCCCTAGTGGTCAGCACCTTAGCAAAGGCTGCTACCCCAAGAGGACCGGGTTGTACCCCTGCAACCCCAGACCCCCTCTGCTCCTTTCGGATAAGGCCATCAGTACAATCGCACATCTAATTAATTGGCTAAGGTCAGAGCCCATTTTGACACCATGGTTGCACTGTTTTCTTGGGTGGTTCTCCATGTTCCGATTAAATAATTGTTCTCTTGTATTAACCAACATTTATTATTAAAGATATCATGATCAATAATTTTATAAAGATCCAATTTAACCATTCCCAAAGTATTGCAACACTAAGCATGAACTAACCCAGAAATATTATTTAAAACAGGGGTTGGTACAAGGGAGCATGGTAAAAGACTAAATAAATCCTTAAAAAGGTATTCCCATCATATTAATGCAATAATAGTAAATTTTAGTTTGACATGCAGTTGTATAGGACACAAAGAATATGCGGGGAGGGCCACTTGCCTTGTTCTACAAAGAAATCTTCCTCCTCTTCGTAGAATTGTTCTTGATCCGCGTCGACGGTTGACTCGGTTGTAACTGGCACGAGGTCTACGATCAACACAATAAAACAATAAGAAAACAGTACATCAAACATTCTTAACAGACTAAAACAAGCATCTAAAACTAATAAGCTCGAAAAGACGAACGCTTGGACACCAAGAACGCTAAAAACGGAGCTAAAACGGAAAAGATATGGCCAAAACAAGTTTTAGGGACTTGTTGGCAAAGAAACTAAGTTTACAGGGGCTAAACTGAAGAAAACCAGGGGCTAAAACATAAATACGCATTAAACCCGAGGGCTAACGTGTAAAAAACAAGGGCTGGGCTTCGGGATATAAAAACAGAAAAGCTTGGGTGCTTTCTGTAAAATTCAGGACCTAAATCTAATTATTTTTGAACTAACCAGGACGGCGGGTTAATTTCAGAGAAAGGCAGGGTCTCTTTTGCAAAATGGCCTCGGTTGACCGTTATTTGGCCGATTGACTTCGGTCAGATTGAACGTGGGCCGTTGATCTTGCGATGGACGGCAGACAGGAGAGGGGCAGGTCGGGCGGCGGCGGGAACGCCGGCGAGCGGCGGCGCCGGGCCGGAAACACGCCGGCGATGCTCGAACTCGAGCTACGAGCCTCGGTTTGGAGCGCGAATTGGTGCTATGGCTTCAGAATGGGATGGCGAACACGATGAGGGTGCTCTCGTCAGGGATTGCGCGGCAGA
The DNA here is from genome assembly GCA_033239725.1 of Echinochloa phyllopogon. Taxonomy (NCBI): domain Eukaryota; kingdom Viridiplantae; phylum Streptophyta; class Magnoliopsida; order Poales; family Poaceae; genus Echinochloa; species Echinochloa phyllopogon. Next base: position 8,736,997 of record BTCW01000008.1, on the reverse strand, counting down.
GCCGGCAGCCGACGGTGAACAGCGGCGGCGCGGCTCCGATGAGGTGCGGGGAGGGGCTACCGCGCGAGGGAGAAGGCGAGAAGAGGCTCAGGATGTTGCTGGGGAGTTGGCAAACGCGTCTAAGGGGTCCTAGTCGTTCAATTGGCCATGGTGGCGGTGCTTGTCGACGGACGGCGGCGGCGGAGCGCCGGCGAAGGCCGTCGGAGTGCAAACAGAGCGAGACAGAGAACGAGAAGGGGTTCGGGAGCATCGTTACCACGGTGCGAAGGTCCTGGAGTGGAAGAAGAGGGCGGAGCGGTCCTGGAGCGGCGGTCCGACGAGGTGGCGGCGCTCGGCGGTGGTGGCGGCGGAAATTGAAGCGGCTCCGAGGGGTATGTGGTGGCGCAAGGGGTCGAAGAGGGCTCCTGGGGGCTCGGTCGGTGCCTAAATAAGGTGGAGAGGGGAGTGGGAGAGCCGGCACAGCGATCCTCAAGGTGGCCGGCCATTAATGGCGTTCGATGGTGGGAGGGCTCGGTCGGAGCGGCGTTTCGAGTGGGAGGGGAAGCGATTGGAGTGGTGCGGGCGTTGCTCTGGCTCGGTGGACGAGGAGGGGAAGGGGCGCGGGAGAGGGAGCGGCGCGGGGGAGGCCGAGCGGCGCAGATGGCGGCGAGACAGGGGAGGGCGTCGGAGGAAGAGGAAGAGGAAGAGGAAGAGGGAGGGACTGACGAGCGGGGCCCGCCTGCCAGTGACGCGAGGGAGGGGGGGAGGCGCTCGGGCCGCTGCTGGGCCGAAAGTGGCGAGCAGGCCGGCGGGGCGGGAGAAAAGAAAGAGAGGGAGAGAGCGAGTGGGCCGACAGTGGAGCTGGGCCGCGAGAGAAAGAGAGATTGAGAGAAAGTTGAGGGAGCGTTTCTGGACTTTTCATGATTTTTGAAATTCACACACCAATCAAACAAAAAATACATGCAAACCAAAAATGATGCACATGCACTTGTTGCTCCAAAATTATTTAAATGATGTTTAAATATTTTTAGGCTCAAATTAAATTAAAAAATTTTAATTAAGTCCTTAGAAAAAAAATAAATTAAACCAAGTTGCTATGATTTATTTGTGATGGAATTTTAGGGTGTTACACCATAACAGATAATGTTTTATCTTGCTTTCTCAAATCTCTAGCATACAGGTCGCCAGGAGTGGGTTTTTGGGCTCTATATATTAAGATTTCTCTCTGAATTTTGGGCTGACTAATCAAGAAGTGAACTGTAAGAGAATAGAATTTTACCCTAAAAGAATAGTGATATTCATAACAGATTATCATTTTTTCTCAGTTACCATAAAGATAATTAAAATGAAGAACAAGAAAAAAGTCCAGGGTCTTCTATGTGGCCATAAGATTGGTGACTTTACTATTTCTGTGATATTTGGTTATGAACATTATTCTGTTTTACTTCTAGACATTGCTATTGGGATTCCTTGAGAGTACCTAAAAACTTTACCTGATTCCATTCCATTCTGGAATAGTTTTTCTTTGCATTTTTAAATTATTAATTTAAGTTAATTTATATGATACAATTTTTTGCTTATATATAATATGTGCTTTATATGCAGGTACCAGCTTTGTATGTTACTACAGTCCTCTGCGTACCAGCGTTATTGGGTTGTCCCTGTTTTGTCGGTGCCTGATCTTATTATGGTTAGTTCTTCAAACTCAATCTGTGATACTCTACTTCTGTTGTCTGTGGCCTGCATTTCATTGGTACAGCCAAGATGGTGACATTCCTGACTACTCCCATGGAAATTATATCTGCCATGACAATACCTCATATTGCTTTAAAAAGCATGCCCTGACACTGTTGCATGGCAATACCTCATTGCTTTTTTAGTAGTATCTACATGGAGTGATCAATCTTAACAACCGTCCTATATTATGCATAAAAAATATTTTAGTTTCAATAATGCAGCCGCGCGCGCTAATCACTAGTGCGTGCAAGGAAGTCTCGGCGGCTGCAACAACTAACGTAGGAGTAATGGTATATTAGAAAATCGATAGCGGGAAGAATTATTGTTTTTTCATGGGATTTCTGCCCTTTATTTTTGTGTCCTATCATAATTAGGGGCTGTTTGGATCCATGGGCGAATGGCAAAAATTTTGCCACGTTTTTTGTCATTTGACTCCAAACACCCCCATGGCAAAAGGGCAAATAAAAAATAAGATGGCAAAAATCTTTTGGCTCAACATTGTGATAAAATTGGGCAAAAAGTCAAAACTATTGCCATTTGCCTCTAAACACCCCATGGTAAAAGGAGGGAGAATGGAGTTTAAATGGGTTTTTGCCAAAAGTTTTTCCATTGGATCCAAACACCTCTAATGACAAAACTTTTGCCATCTTTTCTTGAGGACAAAAATTTTGCTCTTTTTTGCTCTTGCCATATGGATCCAAACAGCCCCTTAATATGAAGACTTCAAAAGGACTTTCCGGTTAGTACGTAGTCGCCAATAGATGATAGAATCTACAAATTCGATGGTTGGATGTCTTTTTTATAAATTGCAGTATTTATCTTATTTTATGTGTGTGGCCTTCGTATATGTCAGGCCCAAGTTAAAGGTTTTGATGAATTTAATCACCAAATAAATCTGTTTAAAAATGAGCTTAGGTTCCACCGAGGTTTGATCGGTATCGAATCAGTCCACATTGGAAGGATGTATGTATATATGTATGTGAGCATTTCCATCTCTACTGTAAAAATATTGACTAAATGATCAATAATTATGTGGTAAATTTATATAATTTTCACATGAAATAATATCTTGATCTTTTGCTGGAGTAATATCGATGGTTTCTTTTTTCTTGCTAATGTCGTACGTTAGTCTCGGTAGCACATGGTAACGACAAATAATCCGTGGTCAAATTATGGCATGCTGGGAACAGGCCAACAGGGCAGCACAGCGACATGTTGGATCGGCGTGCGGACAAAATTCCGCAGTGCATCGTCAAACCTCGCAAAGATGGGGACCGGCCGGGGCGAGACTACTGTCCATTACGGGCGTATACTAGTTAACCACGTTTTGAGACTAGCTACTGACTCGTCAGTAGACAGTAGATGCATGGTAGTCTCGGCGGCAGCAACAGCATGATGTACTAGCTCTGCTGACTTTTGGCCGTGTTTGGTTGTTTTCCAAAAAAAAATCCGGAGAATCTTGCGTCTATAGAATATTAAATGAAGTCTATTTTTAAAACGGTGTAACTTTATGTGACAAATCTAATGAGTCTAATTAACCTTGTATATATTACAGTAATGCTACACTAATCATTCTCTAATCATATGATCAAATGCCTCATTAGAGACCAGGTCTCGCAAATTAACCTGGAGGTTTATACGTAATTCTGTCAACTGACTTTATTTAATATCCTACATTAGTGGTCAAACGTGTGCGTAAAAATCCACCCAGAATGATCTGGTCTAGTATTAGTCAACATAGCACGTTTATTTCAACAGGACTGACGCATGTGCACCAAATTGTAACTTCGATATGATATAATACAATCCTACTCGTTCTATCTTCTCGATCACATAAAATTAAGAAGATTATTAGCTCTATCTATATATTATATCTAGTCTGATCTGGTTATTCAATTTCACCGAGCCTTCTTTCAATGGTAGCAATTAGTCATGCGTGCCGTGCAGAGATGGGCTCTGCAGGTTAATATGACCTTCAACAGGGGATCAAATAACCACACTGGATCTTTGGAACAATTGGAAGAGCGCTAGCTTTTGACTGCATGTTCAAATTACTACTCACAACTATGGCCAAAACCTGGATCGCTATTAACGCTCTAGAATATTTTTTCGGTTCAATAACTGCCACAACTATCACTACAGCATAACGCATCATCCATGTGCTGGCCAAATTAAAAGTGCAACAGTACCTTAAGTTTATGGCTCCTGAACGAATCATACAAAACTATATCAGCGCTCCCCACTAAGGAATTCTATCAATCCTTAACGCGCCACATCATCCTCCACTAAGCACCCCACCGAGATGCATTGATTGCTGATTATTGCACCGCGCCACATCATTCTCCACTAAGCACCCCACCAAGATGCGTTGATTGCTAATTCTATATCTATATTAAACTATACACTTCTCGCATGCGGTGCAGCCACGTCATCTTAATTATTTGCACCGTCCAATTCTATATCTATATTAAACTATATACTTCTCGCATGCGGTGCAGCCACGTCATCTTAATTGTTTACACCGTCCAATCTAAAAAAATTCTATACATCTATATTAAATTATATACGAGCATCCTACTACAAAATATTGATTTCTAGTTCTCTCAACATACATGAATACGAAGAAATCATCTTAGTGTTTCTGCTTCGAAATTTCACTTTATTATTTTTATTTTCAAATTTCACTAAAAGATCTCGCAGCAAGTGTTGGTAACCACATACGCGCTCTGTGAGGAAGAGATGGGAGGAGCACAACGCGTGCTAGGAATTAAAATTAGCAGTACAGTGAGCCATGTTGGTGCATGTGTGCCATCGTGAGTTGAAGCATATCTGTGTGTATGTAAATTGTTCCGGTTTTTTAAAAAAAATTCAATTTTTTATTTAATTACAGTCAAGTTGTTATAAAAAAGAATTGTGTATGCTACTACCATCTGTCCCATCGCAGAAGCGTTGATTGGGCCAGGGCCCATGCTAGATGAGAGTGCGGCAATTGAACGACATAGGGTTCTGTGCGAACAAAAACCAAAACAAAAAAAATTATTCCAATCGTGCCACATTGTATTTCTTGAAACAAGGTTTATAAAAAAGACCACACATGAATGTAATTGGATGTAATTAGCTGGAACATTATTTTTGTGAAGTTGTTAGAATTAAATTATGAGCATCAAACAAATGTTCCAACTTTAGAATAAAATGGTTCCAACCTTAATTAAAAAATGTTCCAAATAAATCTAATTTAAATATAGTCAAGTCTAATTTTGTTTAGAAAAACTCATTGTAAAAAATAGAAAATTAAAAATTTGATTTGAAAACATGGTTTGCTAGTTACGTTTTTTCTTTGAATCTTTGTTTTGAACCGGAAGCAAGTAGAATTGTTTGTTTATTCTGTGGGAATTGCACGTAAATGTTAAATTATACATAAATAGTACATATATTGCATATCTATTTCAATTATTATAGGTATTTCAAAATTTTGCACACTTCAAATATTAAAAGTATTTCAGATATTACAAACCTCATCTTTTGGGCCATCCCTTTTAGGATCTAGTTGAGGCACTCTTAGATATGGATCGGCATAAAATTCCCTACTAGGATTTATGACCTCAACGAGCAGGAATCCACGTAGTTATTCTTGAATTGCCCTGATTTATTCGTTTTCAATGAGGTCTGCTTTCATTTTCCAAATCTGCATATTTTCAAAACAAAACGTAAGCACAATGAAAACGTAAGCACATACCTTGAGTACATATGGTGTCATATGTACTATCCACACAAGTTGTTTCCATCATTCTGTCTCAAGCACTATGGGCAACTGGGTTATGAAATAGTCTAGTGTTTTGAGTATGAAATGATATTAGAAGTGAGGGTTATATTCATACCGAAACGTCAGTATTAATGTAAAATTCACCGATGTGGTCGGTTACTCCTATGTGTTTTTTTAGGAAGAAAGCCCATGTGTTGTTAAGCAGGTTTATGAGGTTTGGTAATCTCCTTTTGATCTCATGTTCGAGTCGTACACTATTACCTGGCTTTTATCAACCTGGATACTAAGCAATATCTAGTGGAAGCTATCCATATATGTATACAATACTTATTATTAACTTGAAGGGATTAAAAAAGGCAAAGAACTCGCTCAAAGTTTACGGCAAGAGTATGAATGGACATCTATTTTGTTCGTAGTTTGATTTGGATATATATATATATATATATATATCTCAACGTTCTCCTCGTGTATAATGTCGGATCCATGAAGCCAATGTTATGATAGACCTTTTTCTAGCATTCTTTAACCTTCAAACTACGAGCCATAAAAATAAAGCATGATGAGACAACACACCAGGAATACAGCTAAAATAAGAAAATGAGAGGACATAACCTATACATTAAGTAGAGATCGGTGAAGGGCGTCTTGATGGTATAAATCATAAATTGCAATAATTTCGATCCGTACATCACTCGGCCCTCGCTTGAGATGGTCATCTTTAATCCGAGCTATGAACATTACCATTCTCCCTTAGATTGATGGCCAAATAATTAGTGCAATTAGTGCATTCTCGTTGGTAGGTATTTTACCAACTCTAGCCAAATAAGAGATTCCCCCAATATGAACTTTCTTTTTTGCCTCGGGTTTTGAAAACTGGGATATACTGCTCCTGTTGCAGTTGAGCTTTTGTAAGGTTCGTATATGCTATCATCTGGGCATGTACTATCAGTGGATTGACTAATTGTTGGGACTATTCTCCGAGCTAATTTACTTTTCAGGTTATCGGGGTTGCTATAAGACTTTCTGATTGACTGGTCTAGTCCAATTCCCGCACTTTCTCCACTAGAAGTATGCATTCCCTATCAGATCTATTGGTTGCTTCTTGTAAGGCTTTATCATCTCCTGAACCTTATTGAAGAAGGTTTTAACCTCTACTGACATTGCCACCACATTTTACTCATCTGTCATTTCGTATGGGAGCTTCAGAGGTTGGGGCTTCTATGTCTACTTCCACTGCTGCTTAGGAGGTGGCGGCAATGATTCCTTTGTGGTCTTGTTTTGTTGGTAGGACACTACCAGAGACAGGGCGTTTGCCGTGCGCCAGGAACGCACGGCAAAGCCCTTAAAGCGCACGGAAAACCCTTTGTCGTGCGCATTTAGCCCATGCGCACGGCAAAGGCTGCAAGGCGTAGCTCTGCACGGCAAAGGCGCATTTGCCGTGCGCCTTATATCGCGCGCACGGCAAACACTCTTTGCCGTGCGTTAGGGCGGCACACGGCAAAATAAAGGCGACAACGGCGCCGTCGGGCGCAGGGTCCGTTGACGGCGCGGGGCATGGCGGACGTCGGCGCTTTGTCGTTCGCCCGCTGGTATTGGCACACGGCAAAGCCTAATTATTTGCCGTGCGCTGTCAAGGGCGCACGACAAACCTTTGCCTGTTTGCCATGCGCCAGGAGGCAGACGCATGGCAAACGTGCCATTCCAGCGCACAGGAATGACACGTTTGCCGTGCGTTTGCCCCCTGGCGCACGGCAAACTATGGCACATTTGCCGTGCGCCCTTGACAGCGCACGGCAAACGTGCCATTCCACGTTTGCCGTGCGTCCTTGTTTTGGCGCACGGCAAACATGCCAAAAAAATTACTATTTTTTTTATTTTTCGCTTTAAAAGGACCCCATCAACCAAATTTCACAGATATCATATATATCATATAATACATCACAGGCATTATATATATAGCACAATAACCATCATTTAATCCATAAATACATATATATCCACAAAGTTGACATGCACGAGTTCGCAATTCATTCACCAGTACATCAAGGAGTTCACAATCCATCCTCGAGACCATAGTTCATCGTCATACAACCATAAGTTCATAAACATGAGCTCACTGAGGAGGAGGTGGCTGGAACGGCGGCGGTGGGGCGCCGATCATAGGAGGGAACAGCTCCTGGGGGTTCAACCCCGGTGGCGACACTTCAACATTATTCGATGCCGCGGACTGATTCTACAAACTAAAAGGAGTATTTGCCTCTTTTTACCATCATTGGAATCTACCTCCAGGAACCTAGATGCCTTGCATTTCGGGTACTTATTTGCATCTGCATGTTCTTTCCGAAACAAGACGCATCCTTTCGGACAAGCATCTATCGCCTCGTAAGGCATCTTAAGTACTTGAAGCATCTTCTGTGCCTGATACATGTTGGGTGGCAGATTGTGGCCTTTCGGAAGCAGGCTGCCAAATATGGTCATCATCTCATCAAAGCTGTCTCGACTGATTCAAAATTTAGTCTTTAGGGCCATTACGCGGTCGATGGCATCCAGTTGGGACACGTCAGTGTGCTCGTGAAGTGGTTTCTGTGCACTTGACAACATATGGTAATAAGCCTTTGCCGTTGCCTCTGGAGGCTCCTTCGTATCATGGCTCGGCCCTCCATCGAAGTGTGCTTGATGATAGTCATCCAACATGTCTCTGCACCCGGCTTCAGCATCATAATCATCAATGCGTTGCCTGATGACCTCGTCCCTAGCACGATGGGCTTCATCATGACAGATCCACCGGGTATAGTTGCCATAAACCCATATCTACAAATGTGTTTACCCATTTCTATAAAATATGCAACATAGCAATAATTCTTGTATTTTCGAGTAATTTTCTAGTGTTTTTTGGACATATACTATTTTTTGCGTAATTTCTACTAATTTAATGTATTTTATAGTAATTCCCACTATCTTGTTCTATTTTCTAGTGGTTTTTCTAGGCACTTTCTAATAATTTGAAAATAACTAAGCATATATATTACCAACTATAACTAAAAACTACTAAGTACAAATTTTAGTACCGCAGCAAGTTCATATACAGGGTACCATCACCCTCAGGTGCATCATCTTCTCGGGCATCTATGTACTAGGTACCTCCACGGATAATATCCTGCATTAACAGCTCGTGGTCGACCATACAATAATAGACAACTTAGCAATAATTCAAGTACAAATTTTAGCAACTTAGTATTATTTTTCTATTTTCCAAACTGTTTGTACAAGTTTCCAAGCTAATTGGAAATACTTGAAAAAATTGTAATTTCTAGTATTCTTAGTAATTCTACCCTTTTCTAATAATTTCTACATTTAAGTATTTTATAGAAATTCCTAGTATTTTTAGTAATTATATTATTTTCAAGTATTTCTAGTGCTCTCTAGACACTTTCTGTAATTTTCAACTTAACTGAGGATATATATAACCAATTATGGATGAAAATAACTAAGTACATATTTTAGTAGTAATTTCCAATATTGATATGTAATTTGTACGATTTTCTCATGTTTTTTAAATATTTTTAACCAATTTCTACTATTTTTAATTATTTTCTAGTAATTCCTACTATTTTCTAGTGTTTTCTATACACTTTCTAATACTTTTGAAATATCTGAGCATTTATATAAGCAATTACAACTAAAAAGTACATATTTTAGTAGTAATTTATGACATTATAAGTCAAGTAAATAATTTTCTAACTATGTTTGTACTAATTTTCTATCTATTTTATATTTTCCAAGCTATTTGTACTAATTTCTAAATAATTGGAAATAACTGACAAAATGTCTAATATTTATATGTATTCGTGCATTTTTCTGGTAACTTTCTAATATTTATAGTAATTCTACTATTTTTCTAGTAGTGTTCGAATATTTTTCTAAATGATAAAAAGTAACTATCTAATTGCTGACTTTAGCACAATGTGGTGCTGACATCAGCAAGGGCGTACGATCATCGGGCTGGGCGGGGCAGTGCTGTAGTGATGGGGGCGCCGCGGCGGTGGGGCAGAGTGAGCGGGGCGACTGCGGGGACACGGCAACGAGGATGATGGCCGGTGGCGCGACGGCTCGTGCGGCTGACGACGGGGCAACGGGGGCGGGGATATAGGTCCATGCAGGTGGCAATGGCCGGTGACGTTGGGGCCGGGCGCGCAGGCGCCGACGTGGCGGCGCAAGCGGGCGAATGACTGGCAACGGTGGCGAGGAAGTGTTGGAGACCAAAGGGTTTTGTAGTTGGGGCAGTTAGTTTACAAGTGAACGTCAAATGGAAGAGAGTCAACTATAAAAAAATCTTTCACATAAAAAATTTCGACTAGGAAATGTAGATGTCGTGTATAAAATTATAATTTTCTACCTAACATGTACGTCCTTCCGGTTTTATTGGAAAAAATTATGATTTTTTTAAACAAGTTGTAATAACCGTACGTCACTCTAGCATCATCTGAAGAAATGTTACATGAAGGATTGGTCGGCCAAGTTTTGTGGAAAAGTAGGCACCAAATGTCATCTAATACAAAAAATGTCAAGGCACGATGTTTGACATCTTTTTTGTCTATACCGTACAATAAAACATCTTGTAAAGCTTCCCGCTGTCCCACTATTATAAATTATTAAGCCCACGGACATATATAGACTTAAATCTCACGCAGTAAACTTGCAAAGCTCAAGTCCGCCACTATGGAAGACAAGACGCTCTTCGCCGCGGTGTCCTTGTCCATTCTTCTCGTCCTTCTCTCCAAGCTCAAGTCTTTCCTTCCCACCAAGCCAAAGCTTAACCTTCCCCCTGGACCATGGACGCTGCCGGTGATCGGCAGCCTCCATCACCTGGTCACGAGCCCAAACATCTACCGCGCAATGCGCACGCTGGCCGAGAAGCACGGGCCGCTCATGACGCTCCGGCTCGGCGAGGTGCAAGCCATGGTGGTGTCGTCGCCGGAGGCCGCGAGGGAGGTGACGAAGACGCACGACATCCAGTTCGCCGACCGGTACGTCAACCCCACGTTAAGTGCGCTCACCTTCGACGGCAACGACATCGCGTTCGCGCCATACGGCGAGCGGTGGCGCGAGCTCCGCAAGATCTGCGTGCTGGAGCTGCTCAGCACCGCCCGGGTGCTGTCGTTCCGGCGCATCCGGGAGGAGGAGGTGTCCCTCTTCGTGGGAAAGGTTGCAGCCTCTGCCGGCAACGGCGCTGCGGTGAACCTGAGCAAGATGATCTGCGGGTTCATCGGCGACCTCTTCGTGAAGGAGTCTGTCGGCAGCGAGTGCAAGTATCGAGACGAGTACCAGGACTCCATCGCCATGGCGTTCCGGCAGACGTCGGTACTGACCCTCGCTGACCTGTTCCCGTCTTCGAGGCTCATGCAGGTTCTTGGCACGGCGCCTCGTAAGGTCCTCGCGTGCCGCAACAGGATGCAGCGCATCCTCGAGCAGATCATAGAAGAGAAAGCAGAAGACATCGACGGTGGCGACAGGGCTGCGGCGGCCGGAAACGAGGACTTCGTCGGCGTCCTGCTAAGGCTCCAAAAGGAACGCAGCACGCTGATACCGCTCACCAACGACACCATCGTAGCGGTGCTATTTGTAAGTATATGTCACTCCGACCACCGGCACGTACAGGCGGGCAACTGGGCAAGCTAACAAGGCTGTGTGTGGTTGATTGTTTTTTTTTTTACAGGACATGTTTGCCGCAGGCAGCGAGACCTCTTCCAACACGCTGAACTGGTGCATGACTGAGCTAGTCCGATCTCCAGCGGTGATGGCGAAAGCACAGGCCGAGGTGCGTGAGACCTTGAAAGGGAAGAAAACCATGACAGAAAACGACCTCGAGGGTCTCACCTACCTCAAGCTGGTCATCAAGGAGGCTCTCAGGCTGCATGCGCCAGTTCCGCTCCTGGTCCCTCGGATGTGCCGTGAAACGTGTCAGGTCATGGGCTACGACGTTCCTAAGGGCATGGCCGTGTTCATCAACACATGGGCTATTTGTAGGGACGAAAAGTATTGGGACAATCCGGAGGAGTTCAAACCAGAGCGGTTCCAAGACATTAACCTAGACTATAAAGGAACAAACTACGAGTTCATCCCGTTTGGAGCTGGCCGTCGGAGTTGCCCAGGAATTAACCTAGGGGTGGGAAACATTGAGCTTGCATTGGCGAGCCTGCTATACCATTTTGATTGGAAGCTGCCTGACGGAATAGAACCCGAGGATGTTGACGTTTGCGAAGATTCAGGATTGATCGCATGTAAGAAGACGGACCTGATTCTGCATCCTGTTATTCGCGTTCCTCCAGCTAACTCGTCAGTATTGTGCACATAATATAGTGTACGTGCTTAGATGGGAAATAAACGTCAGGCTTGGAGACAACGTATATATTGTTATGAAACTGAAAATTAGTGGGCTTATACCTTATTAATTCTTGGAGTTAGAGGGTCCCATCCGGAAGATCAAGGATTATTTTCTATATAAGGGACTTATGTACTCACTCAATAATAAGAAAGATATTTGTTCCACAAACAACTCTGTCTCATGTGTATGTCTATTTGATGAGATGATATGGGAACTCTTGCTATAGTTTCTCTCATCTCCTGCGCTGACGATTTATAACATATATATCCAGCCACATTGTGTTCCTAGTAAAACTATTTTATGCAAGTAATCATTTACATGTCCATACTGCCATGTGGACAAGAATCTCTGAGTCATGTCAACTGCAAATAAATCTTTTCCGCGGTAACCGGTATTAAAAAAATGAATTGTTCTACAAATGATGACGTGTCAATCGAGAACAAATCTAGAGTCACTTCAGGTCCCCATTCACCAAATATATTTTATGAAGGTAAGTAATCCTATTCTAAAAACAATATACAAAGTGCCTAACATCTTGTATAAAGAGCTCTATGTGTCTCCCTATAACAAATAAAATAAACTTGGTTATTGAATTGAACCCATCATTAGTATTGGTTATTTGATCTGACACAAGGAGATTAAAAAGCAGGCAATTAGCAAAATAAGATAGAAAAATTAAGGTAATAATTAGTGTTGGTTATTTGATCTGACCCAAGGAGATTAAAAAGCAGGCAATTAGCAAAATAAGATAGAAAAATTAAGGTAATAATTGGCTTTGAACCCACAATCTGCCTCTTCACAAAAGGCCTTCCTCACCATCACACCTTTACTTTATTGCTATTACTGGTGGAGTTTTATATGAATTAACCATTGGTCTCTAGTACCTTTCTACATCTATTATTTGGGCATTTAATTGACTACCAATAAAGAACATCTCAATTACCTAGAAGTTACAGATCTAATCAAAACCATCATTTCTCATAAACTTTGTCTCCATTTGAATCTGTATGCAAAAACATACATTTTTTTAATCGAACATGATATTCATATTACAAATGGTTATGACTTACTGCTGCATAATTATTATCTGATGACACAGATTATAGCATGTGTCTATAAATGCTAATTGCTACTTGCAACTGTCACAACAAGGCCAGTTCAATAAATTGTATCCGTGCCCTTTTCCCATAGATCATCCTTACAGATATATGTAGAATAGACTACTATCTTGATTTATTTGATGCCATGCTCACGATAGGAATATTGTTCTTTGCCTGCTCCTGTGATTCTTGCTATACAGATATGATGTTGTAATTTCAAGATGCTGCACATCATGACATCAATCTCTTATGGCTAAATATATTCAGGTGAACTGATGGTATCCTGGCTTCCTAAATCATGGAGAAACGGCAAGAACTTGATGTACTTCGGATCAAGCTAATTTCTTCCATTCCTTGTTCTAATTACAGATTTATCCTCACTTTTCTTAGACCTATTTTTTTCATGTTTGCCTTACTTTTTGATCTGACATATATTGGCTTGACATGCCTGTACTATTATACAGGAGATCGTGTTTAAGGCACTTATCTATTCTTTTATGACGTATGGATTGAAGATGACATGGCTCTGTGCGCGTTTCATATGCAGTGATCTTGTTGACCTAATAGATGGATTATTTAAAGTTTACACAGATCCTTGCTGAAATATCATGTGATGTAGGCCAAACTTCCTTTCCATCTGTAGATTATATTATGTTTAAGAAAGTATTACTACTGTTAATAATTACACAAAGCACCAATGAGTATTTTAGATGGTTAGTTTGCCGTCCTTAACTTGTCTTTGGTGTGAGATGGTTGATCATTTAGGATGGTCAGTTTTGAAACTTGAGGTCGAGAAGATTATGGGATAATTTTAAATTGAGATTGGACAGATTTTCCAAAGTGTTTATGAATCATCCATTGCATAAGATGAGCCATTAGTAAGGTCAATAACCAGCTACTATATGATTGTTGATGCTCATGCAAAAGGAGTACCAATTTCTTGGCCTTTGATTGGTATATGTTACAGCTAGCATTTTGAATATGTAATATTTCAACTAGTTATCTCTATGCATGGTGGAAATGATTAATGGTTTATCTAGCTTTATCTATGCAGGTTGAAAATTATCAATGGTTGAACTCATATATTTTTGACACGCAGAGCAATGGATCAAGAAGCAATGGATTTCAAGAATACTATTTGTTTTATATTTCATTTCTAGTAGTATATGCTTGTATTACTCTCCACTTCTATATGTGTATGATGACATTTTGTATATATATCAGATTATGTGAACAATTCCAATACAATGAATACAAGTTTTTGTGATTATGGAAATTTATGGTTTGTATGATTGGATGATGTGTCATGTTCCCTAAAAAAATTTCATGTCAACACTATATACCATATGCAAGTATGTAATAATATTTTTCCGTAAAATTCTGAATGTGTTACAATAGCTAAAACATGTGTTACAGACCATGTCCTAAATTCCAAATTATGTTTGGGAGAAGTGTTACCATCACAATGTAGAAGTGTTACTAGAGTTGAAAATATGTGTTACACCAGATATCATTGTAACACATTTTTCGATGTAAAAGATCACATGTTTTGTGTTCCAATAGATCAGACTACAGTAACATCAAGAATAGGAACACTAACAAGATGTGTTACAAGAAGAGATAGTAACACTTTTATTGATATATAGTAACACAAGTTGGTGTTACTATATCCATGTTTTGTAGTAGTCGGGTGGTCACCCATTAATTGGCTGAGACCAAGAGCCACATTGGCGCCCATGTTCCAATTAATGAAGTAAGAGGTTGTAGTTAACAGTTTCAAGAACAACCCAGTAAGATGTTAGAACCTATGTAAACAAAGATGTGTCAAAAAGACTAGGCAAATCCATATCATATGGCCCATCGGGATTAAAAGGCAAACAAGCACAACATAACTAACAAATAATGTACACGCATAAGGTTATTAGGACCGAGAATCATGATTGAAAATGCGCGCAGTTGCCTTCTCCCTAGAGAATAACAGTTCTGAGTCTTCACGATCTTGATCCTTATACACCTCAAACGTTGCAATGGACCACGGTGCTGCCTGCACATGGAGCAGTGCCCGCGTGGCACAGGTACATGGGCGGCGGCCATGCATGGCCTGTCCTTGTCCCGGGGTGTGAGCGGTGAAGCACGTTGGCACGACAGCCAGCTGGCCTGCCCTGACTCCACGGGGTGTGTGGCCTGGCACGACGATGGGTTAGCCTTGCATGGCGGGGTGCAGGGTGTGGTCATCCTGCAAGTGGTCCGAGTCGACCCGTTTGTGAAGTCGGTCCGCTCTTGAAATTAGCGCATGGATCGGAGCGGTCCGATCCCAAAACGAGGAGGGCCAAGAGGACTGTGACCCTATAGATCTCAAGCGAACCCCGGATTGACCCTCGTGCTGCATCATCTCCTGTCCGCGTTGCATCGTGGTGTATTGTTTCTCTCCGCCGGGACGAGCCACCTGGTCACCACGACCAGATCCCCCTCCTGATCTTGCTAAAGTACTGCATCAATGCATACTATATAGGGACATCTCATTTAGCTCAAAGCTTGTTTAATCTACGCAAGGGTAGCACGCAGCAGCGCGTGAAAGGTTCGACCCTTGGCTACCCGCGGGTCTGCCGGGGCGATTGTTCCAACGGACCGGTTCGACCCCCGAACCTGCTTCGGCATCGGAGGAGCGGCAGGTCACGATTAGGAGCGCTCCGAGCCGGTCCGTTTGCAGGCTGAGGGTGTGGGGGCGCAACACGATGGTGTCTCATCGGCAGCCCAGTGTGGCGGGCTGTAGTGGTTTTGAGCATGGTTGCAGTGGTATGTGAGCGACTAGTTGGAGGTAGCATGCCATGGAGGGCGCTAAGGCAAGGCACGTCAGTGGCGGCGGCATGTGGGTGCATTAGCATTAGCATGGTGGCTAGGCGCAGGGGGCCTGGTGCAGGGGGGCCCAAGGCGGGACATGCGCTCCACGCTAAGGAGGCATGGAGGGCTGTCAGAGACAGAACATGCGGCGGTCGATGAGGCCCGGTTTTTTTCTTTAGTGTTTTGATTTCACTGGCAAATATGCGTGCGCGGCACAGCAACCTTCATTATGCCGACGATCACGATGCTGCTATTTTGACGACGAGGAGTCCTGAGTTCATACTTGACATGTCACCTTTGCTTTCTGTTTATTTTGACGATGAGTAGTTCTAGGTTCGGACAGTTTCGTAGCGTGGTTAGACGGAAAAAGAGCCTGACAGGTGGGGTCGTAGGAGGGATAATGTTTCAATGACTGGTGGATCCGTCGGCTGTCGAAAGTGTTGGATCTTTATAGTATAGATTTTTAGATGCGAAGAACAAACCATACCAGTAAATGGTTATTTTTAGTTGCAAAAGCGGGGCAGTTGGCCCAGCCTCCCATACAAATACTATTTCAACCATCATCTCTGCAAATTATTTCTGTAGTAGTGAAACATTGTATGCATCTTAGTGCAAGTGCGAACAGATCGAGCACAAGTGGTACGAAACAAATTGCTTCCATTAGGCACACGATTATATGATGTAATTTCAAATGCTTTTCTCCATCGTACCGTCGTCGACGTCTCCCCACCAACTGGGAATTTAGTGCCTAGTCCTGACGATTGCTGAAGGTCGCAGTTTCCACACACATGTTTAGGTTTCTCTGGTTGAACTTTCCAATTTTGTGCCTAGCGTAGGTGAGGTCCGGCCGGCATCTAACTCTCCAAGCAAGTTCTGAAAAAATATATCTCTAGTCAAGAAATGCATATCCTGTGATACACAGACCATACACCGTCATGACAGAAAACACGTGTCGAATATAGCCCACATTCAACATTTCCGAACAAATTCCAACGAGAAGCACGTGCTGTGAACTGCAGTCCTTTCCACACACATGACATGAAAATCGTGAATACTAAACACTTTGTACTTGCGTTTCTCCAGGACTTCTATGCGGCACCTATCTGCGGGCGCAGAAGTCCAGAACTGACATGGTCTGTTGTAGGGTGCCGCATAAGGTTACTGGAAACTGAGTGCAGACAGCGCCGGACGTTGCTCTGAAAATACTACAGGTCTAAAGATTCGTCAAAGAAATATCCGAGATATTATTCTGACTGGTCGATACACGAAGAAATAATGCAGGGAATCATTCAACCAGTGACTACTAAGGAGTGACGGCGACAGTTGTCTTTAGCTCCATTGTTCTGCGGCAGCAATCCACCCGTCGTCCAAACTGCACCTAACATTGAATTGTCCTCAGGCAGCTTACCTTCGGGTTGAATTGATGCGAGGTAATTTGGGATCTGTTGCTGTCGGCGATCGATCCTTCCCCGTGGATTGGTTTCCTGTTCTCTGCTTCTCTATTCCTGTTTTCTGATGCAAATCTGTATGTGTTGTTGAATGCTTCTAGTGTGGCGCTGGCATGGGGAGAGGAGGCAGCTGGGAGTGGATCGAGGGCACTTTTCTTTTCTTCCTTTGTTCTTTTGTTGAACTGGCGGAGGCTTCTCTTTTTCTAATCTTCCTGTAATCTAAATTTTTCTGTTGAATCTACGTTGAATCTTGAATGTTGTGATTGTTGGATCTTAAATATTGTGATGTAAATTGAGATATTTCTATTCTTAATTTCTTTCTTTCTCCTCTTATTTATCTACTCTCACCTTCTTCTTTTTTCTGTTCTTGAAGAATAAGAACAAAAATTTTGTTGTTCTTGTTCTTGAAGGACAGAGAGAAGACGGCGGTGAGCTAGAAAAGAGAGGAGAGGGAAAGAGATGAGAGTAAAAAAAACATTTATTTTTTTTTCGCGTAAAAATTTTTAGCACCGGGTCGTGTTTTCAACCGGTGCTAAAGTCATCATTTAACACCAGTTATTCAACCCGGTGCTAAAAGTTACCCCATTAGCCTCGGAAGGATAGCTCCGGTTGGGATACCCGGTGCTAAAGCCGGTTCCCAACCGGTGCCAATGTCATATTTTCTGGTAGTGAGAAAAAGAACTTCGGGTTGCGGATACATGGTCCCACTACCGGAAAGGTACAGGAACTTTGTCAAATGCATGGGGCCCACACTGAGCATTAAAAAGTGCTAACGGACGGCAAAAAGACGGCGCTTGGAGGCAGAAAATTTTAACGGAAACAAGCAGCAAAGCCTCCACGTTTGCTGCCAAAACACTTGGCAAACTGCTGTCATAAAATGACACACGACATGTTTGCCGAGTGTTTTGGTAAAACAATCGGCAAACACCCCCTTTATTGAGTGTAACAATCAACAAAGTGGCAATTCAAACCCACTTTTTATTGCTCCGTCGCGTATAACATACCCACTCAAACAAACATCATAGGTAGTTCATATATATGACAATTAACTTCCATAACCATAATTTCGCAATAAACATAGCATGAAGTTCGACAGAACATAAATCCACGAGTTCACAAGTAAATTCGTTCACAACCACAAATACTCACTAAACATCCACAAATCACAATAAATTATTTCTCTCCTTCCTCTTGTTCTCCAAAAAAATTTGTTAGAATCTATCTATATATTGTAACAAAGCCAACGCTTGCTCCTCTTCGCTCTCCTCTAACTTAGCACATGTGTACCATGGGTAATTCAGCTGACATATCTATATACGTCAGTTTATTATACTCACATTTATTGTTGTGGTTTCAAGGACGGTGTCACAATCTGTTCGTCAGTGTTAGAACCGGTAGTCTTTAGTTCGTTGTGTCATCAGTAATAGTAGTATTAGTCCCGATTCTAATTTTATGGGGACGAGAGACGACCCTTTTGTTCCCGTTGGTGTTACCAACCCGGACTAAAGTCTTCGAGTCATTAGTCCCGTTTGGTAACATCACCTTTTAGTCTCAGTTGGTGGTATCAACTGAGATAAAAGGTCATTTAGTCCTGGTCGGAGTTACCAACATGAGACCAAAGGGTCTTCCTATAATAAAATGAAAACACCCCACATAGAGTCACATGTGTCGTGTAAGGGCGCTACGTGTGAGGCAAGAGGTTTTGGGTTTGAATTCCACAAATTACAATGATTTTTTGACCTTTAGTGCCAGAATCCTTGTCCTTGTTGGCAAAACCGGGACTAAAGGCCATTTTTCTACAAGTATGTATTAACTAAGTAGAGAATATACTCTTCATCTTCGATATTTGTCCTAGTTAAATTTTGGTCTGAGACAAATGTTAGTCCTGGTTCACATTTTTTGTGGTCCCGAAGGATCTTTAGTTATACCACCCTGGACTAAAAGTCCTCCCTAGGCTCCACTATTTTTTTTTATGTTTTCAGGGACCTTTAGTACCAACCGGGTCACCCCTTTAGTCCCAAATTCCTAGTCCCGGTTTCAACCGGGACTGAAGTCCCTTGCCAACCGGAACTAATGCACCATTCTTCACTATTGATTATTACTGTGTCTTCCCATGCCATCGGTGATAAACTGATAATACATATGGCAATGAACAATCGTCATTGAATTGGTTTCAAAAGTGTATATTGGCAACAAATCTAAGTCACCTAGATAATCCAACAGTTGTAATTGTAATTCCAAGGGAAGCGAACGCACTCATCACTATTATAGGACATTTTCACTGCAGACGAGGTAACAACGAAAATGTTCTACTACCTGTTCGAAAGTAGGGCATACTAGACATTGGAGAAACATAGAACCTCCTTTGCCCAACCTTCTTCTTCTCTCCAACACCCACCACTTTTTTCACAATTCTTGTGGTCATTTTTGACCCAATTGCTCAAGATTACTACCGTTATTTTAATGATAGACATTGCCCACTCTGTTTAAGGTTGGAAACTAGTAACCCTTTTAAATATATCCTCGTTTCATTTGCTAGAATTTGCATTTTGGTATGGATTTTATCAGATGGATCTGTCTTGGTTTTAGAGGATAATTTTTCACCAATTTGTCATGGAAGCCACGAGAATTTGAAAGATTCACATCACTCAATAGTTTCAAGGACGGTACCTATTAACACATTCAATTTAGCTTATTTCATTGCCAATTAAGGAGGTTATGGTAGAAGACATCGTAGTAGCCTAGTAGAACTAGTTGGTCTACTGATAGGAGACTTCCTAATTATTATATTGTACTTCTCCCTACTTGTAACATCCTAAAATTCATCACAATTAAATTGTAGCAACTCTTTGAATTTTTCTAGGATTTATTAAGGCTTAAATAAATATTCTAGGAATCAATTGGAATTTTCTAGCCCTTTTGTTAAATTAAATATCACATTAAATAATTATTTTAGTCAAAATAAGTTTTTGTTGCATTCATGCTGTTGCATATATTTTTGGTTGCTAGTGAATCAAGTTGGAATTTAAATTCGGTTTAAATTCGAATTTGATTTGCTTTTGTTTGAGTTTTAGAAAAAGTTTAAATCTGTCGAGTTCGGTTTTACCCCTCGAACTCTCGGTCAAATCCACCTTTGCCCCTTGAACTGTCGGCCCAGTTCTCTCTTCCTCCCCGCTTTCTTTCTATTTCTCTCTGGGTCGAATTCCGTTTCCTCCGCTCAGCCCTTTTCCACTTTCGGCCCACTGCCGGCCCATCCTTCCCCGGCTTCTCTCTTCTGTGTCGCTGACAGGTGGACCCCACATGTCGGTTCTTTCTTCCTCCCGTCGTAACCGAGTTGAACTCCTCGGTCGAGTTCGATTCCAACTCCGCCGCCGAGTCCTGCTCCCGCGCGCCTGCCGAGGTCCCGGCCCTGGCCTATTTATAGCTGCCGCCGCGCCCGGGGGTTTCCCATCGAAGTTTGACCACTAGCCATGCACCCGAGCCACCCGCGCCGCCGCCATTACCGAGCTCCGCGCTGCGCCATCGATCCGACGTAGCACTGTCGCTCGACCCTTCTCGACCGCGCTAGAGGCTTCGTGTGATCGTGTTGAGGCCGCCCGAGCAACTTTCCCTCGTTTTCCCCCTCGTTTCGGTTGTCGCCCGTGCTCGCCGTCGTTCGCTTCCGCCACCGGCCGCCGTTCTTCGTCGCTGGTTGCTGTCGTCCCTCCCCGGTCGTCGAGAACCCCTCCAGTAAGTTCGCCTTGACCTCCTCTTTCTTCCCGGTCAAGCCGCGCTCGATTTGGTGGACCGTAGCGTGTTTCCGACCAGATTCCGGCGAAGCTCCGCCGCATTCTTCAGCGCCGCCGCCGTCCCGGCCGTCCCCGACGACGAGTCCTCCGCCCGATCTGATGTGGACCGTCAGATCGAAATCTAACGGCTCACAATAGATCTAGCCGAAGTCAAATAAATCAGATAACGGTCAACCCTGGATATTTTGCAAAAGAGACCCTGGAGTTTCTGGAAATTAACCCGCGGTCCAATTTTAATCGAATATAATTGCAAATAGGTCCTTTTTCTTTTATTTTGGCCCCTGGAACTTTTAAAACTTTGCCAGCAAGGCCCTGAACCTTAGAAAAGCCATACCTTTTGCGTTTTAACTCCGTTTTAATCCGTTCTTGTTGCATTAGCTTCATATCAACTTAAACCACGTGTTAGTACTATTATTTACCATGACAAATATTTCTGAATTTTATTTAACATTAATTTAATTAAAGGCTAGTTTAATGTGTCTTTCTAAATTAAAATATAATTAAGGTTTAACCCGGTTTTCATGTCAACTATGAATTTGATTAATATTATTCAGTAAGTTTTATAAATAAAAGTTGATAGGTTACAAATATTTTGGTTTCATAAATAATATTAATATGATTAATGTTTTTGATAACTAGCTTTTCTAAATTAAAACCAAATTAGAGTTATACTTCGAGTTTTTATAAATGAAAGTTAACTTGATTAATAAATTCATAATCTTTCTAACTAAAATTTAATTAGGCTCTATCTCGATTCTTCATAAAATTTATGTTAAATTGATTAATGTTTTTGACCACTAGTTTTTAATTTAAAAGCAAATTAGAGTTAAACTTCGGTTTTATAAAATAAATATTAATCTGATTAATATCAATAAAAATATGTTTTAATGATAATATGACTAGTTCAACTCGAAATATAAAGTTATTCGATAGTTGCTCTCACATGTTTTATTTCAAATTAATATTTAAATTGGTATAATTTATACATAAACAATTATAAATAAAATGTGATTAGGTTTTACTTGGTTTTATAAATCCAAATATGATTGAATGAACTGAATTAATATTTAACTATTGATTTATCTAATTAAAATTAATTAAGCAATTAGTTGAGAGTATCAATTCCCGGTGGTTGTATCTTTTCAACCGTTGCCCCGTTTTCAGCGATTCTTGCGCTCACGTGACCTTAGCATCGAGCCCTATCCGTTAGTACGCTCTTTTAAAAGCTTCTCTTTTGAGTGGTGTATTGTTCTTAGTTGTATATTGTTTGTTTGCTTGTTTAGCTTCTTCTTGTGCTTGATGATTGCTCCGAGTAGACGGAACGTTGTTCAAATGAAGAAGACTTCGAAGAGAATCTGAGCAGCTATACTTTGGGAGAAAGGCAAGTGTATTATGTCATGCAAATGTCCTAATAATTATTAATTTCACCACCCATGCATGTGTCTTAATTTGATGGGTTCCTATTTAAGAATTTGCCTAGCCACTATATTTTCCCTGTCCCTCAAACTAGGTTACTTAATTAATTTTGATGGTAGATGATGCTTAGTTTGCTCAACTGGTATTGGTTAAATGAACCCCTACTCTATGTTCCATATACTCTTTTAATTAATTAATTGGCAAGATCATATCTTTTTAATTGGAACACGGAGAACCACCCAGGAAAACAGTGCAACCATAAGTACCATATGGCTCTGGTCTTGGCTAACTAATTAGGGACTTTAGTGGATGGTAACCTTACCCGAAAGGGGCAAGAGGCGCGGCGGTTGACGGGGTATAGCTCGGTCCTCTTGAGCTGTGGGCTTTGGTAAGAGACAGACCTCATTAGGGAGGGTTATGCTTTGCTTCTGAACCGGAAACCTTAGCGGGTTACTATTTACTAAGGAATCTTTGTAAAGGCCTCGTAGCGTCCCTATGCGGTCACACCTCGGTAGTGTGATTTAAGAGGATTGGCCCCCTCGGCATGGTTGGGTTTAAAGTTCTTTTGAACTTTTACGCGGCTTATGGTGAAACTGTACAACCTCTGCAGAGTGTAAAACTGTTATAACAGCCGTGCTCACGGTCAAGAGCGGCCTGGACCCTTACATGATAATCATACTTGAACATGATCTAAATCGTGGTTACTCGAATATGTTGGGAATTTGACAATCATTAATTTGTGGGTGGTATATACTTTCATTTGCTAGTAAATAGTTGCTTAATAAAACTTGACCAACTAAAAGTGCTTACTGCAGTTTGGTCAGCCAACCTTTTTGCCTCAGCCTTGTATGTCATATTACATTTGCTGAGTACGTTATGTGCTCATACTTGTTGCTTTTCTTCCTTTCTTTCTTCTATTGCATCTACGACAACCGGATTGCTGCTCAGATCGGGAGAATTTTGAGGATTTCACTACTGGTTTTGAGGAGTTCTAGGCGAGTCTCCCCCAGTCAATTGCCTGTGGAGTTGGAGTCACTATTGCTTCGTTAGATGATCGTTTATCCAAGTCTTCCGCTATGACCTTTGTGTCAACTCTGAGGTTGTAATAAGAACCCTTTAATACTCTTTCGTTTTGCATGGTTATGAATATTCACTTGTGACGTCTACCATATGTGTGTAAACTGATCCTGGCGCACATATGAGATGCACCTGGTTTTGCCTTTAAAACCGGGTGTGACACTACTGTAACTAACAAGGATTATGTAACCGACTTATAATTCTCCCCCTGTACATATAAGGTGGAGCATGGGCCTCTCTATCCCATACACAATACAATCCTATGCAAGACAATATGTTACACATATTGCGGCCCAAACGTATCTAATAAACACCATCGTTCCCATGAACTCAGTGAGCCCTGACTACTATTTGGTGTGAGGTATCCCTATATAGGTACTAGGTGGTTAAACATTGACATCTGGTGTCCACCATGTGGTAACTCTCTGAAAGCTCAGCAACGGGCGCAATGGGATCAAACATCATCAACAACAATGCTCGCACCCTCGAGATTGGTGGAACGTTCGTCTTCGTCTTCTAGACCTTCATCACTAGGGTAATGGAACATTCATTTATTTTCTCGCCAAGGAAGCTGACCCAGTCTTGATGCTGGTATTTCGTCTAGAGGTGCTGCATGATCTTGTTGTGAAGCTCGGTGAAAGTCACTCTTGAAATCATGTTTCATATGTTTTCCTTCAACCTAAACAAATGGTATAGTGAAAGTCTTGTTTTAATCTCCCTCTTCCTATTGAGGACGGCACTGATTAGGCAGTCCTTTTTGTTCTTTTTATAAGCAAGGTGTTGCCTTGCCAATCTCTCTCTATTTCCAATAACTTGTTCATTTCTATGGTATATAACTTCAAAACCTTTAGTCCCAATGGGATTACATATATATCTACCTATTTTTGATCATGATTGTGGAGCATTTATTGGTATAGAAACCAATATTGGTTTTATTCCGTAGATTGTACCATATAAAACCACAACCAAGATCTGACTGCGTGGAAGTAGTCAGTGGAGCTGCTATCTAGTTTCACCAAAGAAGAATAAGTGGATTGATATACCAATCAAGGACTCATGTGGCACTTATAATTCCAGGTTGTTTGCAATTGGTACATTGCACTCTTGTCTTTTAATATATGTCAATTAATAACGATGGAATTTACAACATTGGCCTATCATTAAGTCTTTGATGATACGGCTTCATTGTTGGGAGGTGATAACCAACTTCCATAATATCTAGTTTGCGTTAGTTGTCGATCATTGTTATCAAGTTAGTTGTTGTGGGGACCATCCTATTCACATTCGTCTTGATCAACCCAATCATAAACCACTCTATGCAGTGAAGCAGCATCTCGTAGTTGTGTCCTTCTGAATTCATGATGCATCTTACGGGTGTATAGCCCGGTTTGAAAGGGATCCTTCTGCATAGACAGAGATACTAACATTTGTCTTACGCCTTTCCCGAACACTCCATCCTGCCCTTCTCACGCCTTTCCCGAACACTCCATCCTGCCCTTATTAGGGTTTATTCTCCTGCCCAAACAAGCCTTTCCCTGCGTCTTGTACTTCTTTCATGCCTTGCCGTCTGTTGGCACTTCTTACAGTCGCTATCAGGATTTCAGGATTTGAGATCCCGGTAATGGCGCAATGAGTGTTTAGTTGGTTTTTCTTATTGGTCAATAAATTATATAATTTTCAAGCGCAAAGAGTCAACGTTGTAGTATTTTCACTCCGGAGTGTTTTAGGGGTGTGGCAAACTTAGAAGTCCTTGTCTTTCAGCTATATCACCTTTAGGTTAACCCTGCTACACGAAGACAGGACAAAAGTATAAGCGGGATGCTATGTGTACGCACGGACGCCCCTCGGAAGGGTTGTGTCGGTGGCTTTGGAGGACGGGGTGTTACAAATGGTATCTGAGCCGACCCTTGTGCTAGCACGTACGGGTCAGTTTGCAGGCATATATGCCGGGCTCGTGTGGCCGAGTAGGGCATACACCATGACATATGGCGCCGGATCCGGACGTATGGTCGTGCTGTAAGCGGGAATGTTCCTAGACATTTGGTCGTGGGTGAGTTAGGCTGACGAGGACATGGGATTCTTTAGGGGGATGGGGGGGTATGTATGTGACACCCGACCTAGTTTGGATGGCCTAATAGTGGCCCATAAATGTGGGAAGCACATATTTAGTGCCACCTTGCTAGTTGAGCGAGAGTACCTTTGGGTTAACCATTTTATACGAAATGAGGACAAAAATATAAGCATGATGCTATGTGTACACGTACACGTCCCCTGGAAGGGTTGTGCGGGGCTGCCTTCAAGTGAGGGGTGTTACGAACATAGTTTTGTCTTTGTAGCTTCACCTAGTGCAAGCTATTTTTCTCTTATATATGAGAGAGTGAATTAACAGTGGAGTTACAAGAGTTGATGCTATGAGAGTTACACGATTGAAGTAGGAGTTTTGGACATCCACAAAAATGAATATTTCTTATATAACAGGTACTCTATTGTATTTATTTTCATTAGATCATTTTCGCCTAGAATAATAAAATATGCATCATTACTCCATTGTTTATTAATTTATTGCATGAAAATATATAGAGCCATTTGTCGTTGTACATAGACGTCTAGTAGCATACATCTCCTCCGAGAGTTCCCAGGATTTAAATCGGTATTGGCTCCAGCAGCAGTGGGACGATGATGTCTTTGAGCTCTCGACCAAAGGTATAAGCGTCCCTACCGCCGAGGTATATGACTTCCAGTGTCCTTGATGTGCCCACCACAATATCTGCTGCTGGCAGTGCTGCACGGTCCATCTCCATGTATTCCTGGTTCATCCTTCTCCACGCGTGCTCAACCATTGCGGTGATTGCTGCCGCTGCCTCCTCCCCCGTTACACCATTCTCCTTCACATAGCACTCTATCGAGCTGGCCACGTCCTTCTTGTTCTTCCCCTTCTGTTAACATATGTATATATGTAAATACGTGCACGGATATTAGGATAAATTACTCATCAGCAGGTTAATTATATTATTTTCCAATGCATAATTAATTGGACGTGCAAATTTCTATATACCTTGTAAGAAGCAACGTCGTTGAGGAACCGTCCTATTTTTCCACTGCCAATATACATTTCAGGCATGCCGAGTGCCCACTCGAACGCCTCCTTTGTTGCCACGTCTTCTTCCGCACCTACCAATACAACAAGGCATAGCGCCGGCACGAACGAAGACACGGCCGACACGTCTACTTGCTCTTTGAACGTCGGCAATGTGTTTTCGTTTGACCATTTAGCCTCCTGAAGGTAAAGCTTGGACTGCACTTTGTACTGCAGAACGAATGAAGGTAAACAAAAAATAAATAACCACCTGTTAATTAGCACGGCTTTTTCTCGCTAATACGTAGTACAACTAAGAATGCTTACATCTTTTATAAGATACGACACTCGGTGCTTTTCATGCGATTTCATCATATCCTTGAATTCGTTGTTGAAGTGGCTCAATGTTTGGATGTACAATGCATGCAGATAATCTGGTAGAATGGAAACCGCACTTTCGTCCCATCTGCATATCCCACAGTGATGTATGGTGAGCTGGTGGATATGCATCAAACTAAATTGATCGACTACAAGGAGCTGATGATAAAAACAACGATGAATCATAGTGAACACTAGATATAGCAGCCTAAACCTTTGTATGGCTTCATCAAATCTTTGGCACTCCTCAAAGGTAGCGTGAACATCGTAGGTGTCATCCATCAAGGTTGCCAATCCAATAATCTTGGTGAGAATTATTCGTGAACGAGAGCTCTCCTCCCAGGGTATCATTCCTATGGTCCAGAAATAATTCTCCACAATGCGGTCCCTAGAGTAGTTTAGATTCACATCTTCGAAGAGAGCTCTCCACCATCTAAAAATAGAATTAATTAATTTAATTACTAACATCGCTTGCGAGCATATAGAGCAAGACAGCAGATAGTTTGATGATTAAGATGGATCGAGTACATGTACTTACAAGCTGAGGGCACTAAGCTCCTTGAGGTAGATAGACCTGACGTGGTTGAAGTCCAACCTCGCGAGCTCAAGCAGTACTGCATCATGTTTTTCCTCCATCTCATACTCAATGACATAGTGCATTGCCTCCAATCTCTCCATGAACCGAGGAAGAGGGATGTCGAGGGCACGGGAGACTTGTTCCAACATTGGTGACCCGAGCTTGCCTTTCACAGCCTCAAGTTGGCGCCTAGTAAAGGTGATGGCGTCATCAAGGATTGTCTCCCCAGGGATCGCCATGTGAGCTGCATTGTACAGGCTCAGGAGGTCCTTCGTCTTGTCACACAAACCTGCGCTGCTGAAACTACCATTGCTATCTTTGAACTTGTTAAACACGTCTGCAGATGGGTTATTTATTAGTCATTGTATTAAGTTGTGTGTATTAATTACGCGGCAATTATAAACCAAATGAAAACGTGTAATATGCTAAAGAATACATGATCGACAAGCTTTAATGGATCAGCTCAATGTACGTATATAAAAGGTAGTTTTACCTGCGGATACCCAGAAGCCATGTTGCCTAAGCAGCCGAAACCGGAGTGCTATGATGTGGAGATCGTTGGAGTTTGCAAACTCCTGCTCGTCGGCGCGAATACGCCTTAACGCAAAGTTGATCTCATCCCGAAAATGGCGGCGTATTCCAAGGCGCTCGACTGTGTCCACAAGCGTCACTGCATTGGCCGCAGTCATGGTCTTGCTAGCCTCAAACATCCGATTAACTTCTCCCTTGAGTTTATCCACCCTTTCTCTCATCCACTCCTCCGACATCTGATTTTATTCGCAGACAAATTAAATATCTATAATTTCAGATATACATATGAAATATAGAGATCTAATGACGCATTATCCATGCCTGTGAGGGAGGAGGGGTGTAGGTCGCAAAGAAGTCGCCCCAGACGCATGATTCGAAAGGGCCGGCATGTGCAGCAACCATTGTGCCATCCGTCTCTTGTTTTACAGGAGCTATAGGAACAGCAACATCGCTCGCAGCCATTAGTATTGATGTACTCGCCGCAAACTGCTGCTAACTGCCTGGTAATGGCCGGTATGCTTAGCTATATCTGGTTAATTAGGCTCTCCGAGAATCTTGCTTCCTCTGATCTCCGGCCGCCTGCCTCTATTAATTTATAGAGCTTGCTGGTGGATAGCTCTATACCAGCTTCCTCCACGCTAGGAACTAGAGTCTTCATGTCAACTACTAGGTTGAATTCTGTCTCGAAACGGCATCTACAAATTCTGACACATGTTAAAATACAATCGACGTAATTTAGAGATAAGTCAAAGCTTGTGAGTACTACTACTTCGTTTTACGAAAGGCTTGTAATTTATTTTCACACGATTTATGAAATTAGATTTGTATTAAAAAATACTTTCTTATGAGTTTATTTTATCACACTAAAATATTAATAGAGTAATTATTGGTTAAACTTGTCTTCCATACGGTTTCCTCCTGGGATTAACCTTAGCCATGGTACTACTAAGTACTAATAAATCCATTTTAGCTAGGTTTTCATCCATTCTCCAACTAAAATAGCCTCGTGTACGTTTCTACACGAGGGAAGCTGTGTTAGTAAATAGTAACAAAATCATTTTTTAGATATGTTTTCTTCCTCCAGCTAATATGTAAATGGCTACTCTAGTTAGGCCATGCTCCTCTAGCTTGGATGATAAACTGCATTGACATGGTCCCATAGCGAGGATGATTAACTCCCCAGTGTTAATTAGTTTGTTTAGTTCATGTGTGTTCTTGATTTGACTTATAGTCATGTTTATGTTTATGATATTGTGGCGCTTCTATCATGTTTATATGCATGTTTATGTAATTATGGAACATTTAGGTCATGGTTACGGACTGAAAATTATGTTCATCTATGGTTTGCTGGTGTGACATATATGGTTTCTTTTTCTTGCTAATGCATTTTGCGTTCATGAAATATCCTTATACACCTAGTACTCAGGACATACGTCCAAGAACAAATTAAACAGTATTCGATTGTCATTCACCGATATGTGGAGATATGTTATATTAAATTAGAACGTCCAGAGTAGATCTCGGCAAGGATACTGGGATGGGATCTCGACTAATGTTCCTTGCCGGCGTGTACTAGTCAGCCACGTTTGAGACAGCTACATACTCGTCAGTAGTTGCTTTCGGCTTATTGGCTCTGTGGCATGCGTGCATGGAAGTCGATGGCGGGCTGCAACAACGTAATGGTATATTAAAAAATCGATGGCGGGCTGCTTTGATTTTTCATGGTAACTTCTGACCAGTATGTTCCTGTAACAATAAATATAGAGACTTCCAAAGGAGATTGTAGTTAATTAGTTAGTAAATTGTCACCAATAGGTGACTGATTAATTCTACAAATTTGATTGTTGGTTGGATGTCTGTTTTAGAATTTATAGTATTTATCTTATTGTAAGTGTGTGGCCTTCGTATCAATCGTGCCGAAGTCAAATGTTTTGATGCGTTTAATCACCAAATGTGTTTTCCATCCAGGTTTGATCAGTATCATCATATACCAGTCAAGTCTTTTGAAGGTACTCATGAGGTAATAAAAGATGTGTGTGTATGCATGTGAGCATTTAATTTGTATCTCTACTGAAGAAATATTGACTAAATGATCAATATTGTGGTAAAATTTGTTTGATTTTCGCATGATACAATGTTGACTGTTTGCTGGAGTAATACTTATGGTTTCGTTTTTCTTACTAATGCCGGACACTAGTCTCGGTAGCCCAGACTAACGACAATTCCCAGATCAAATATTATGGGACGCTCGGAACAGGCAGCACGGAAACATTTGGATTGGGCGTGTTTTTGGAAAAAAAATTCGGCGGGGTACGTGTGTCATCGTCGAACCTCGCAAAGATATGGGGCAGAGACTACTGTCCATTGGGGGCGTTTACTACATAGCCACGTTTTGAGACTAACTACACTGAGACTCGTCAGTCGTAGTTGGTTTGGGCTTATTATTTGCTCCGACGGCACGCGTGCGTGGACTGGTGCCTCCCCCGGCCGATTGTGACAGAGAATAATCATCATATCCATCCCGGATTATAAGTTATAACCGTGTTGTATACTAGTCAATGACAAAATCATATTGACTACTAACTTATGCGCATGCATGGTAGCTAGGGGTGGTAACGGATCATGGCCCGTTTGTTCCTTCGTAATCTAACTTTCACTAACAAAACACTACCAGAATGCTTCATATCCGCCCGCCTCCTCCGCCTCGGCCATTTTTGGACCCGGTGCTGATGGGGCTTCAGCACCGGGTCCAACGGCGAGGAGCGGGGGCGGCGCTGTGGGGTGTCAGGGCGAAGACATTAGCACCGGGTCGTGGCTGCACCCGGTGCTAATGTGCACCCTTTAGCACCGGGTGCAGCCAGCAACCGGTGCTAATGTGCTGAGGCCATTTCGCACCGGTTGCTAGCTGCACCCGATGCTAAAGGGTGCACATTAGCACCGGGTGCAGCCACGACCCGGTGCTAATGTGTTTGAATATAGGGGCTTCTCCCTCCCCCGCCCGAGCCAGCTGAACACTTAGGCGCTGTGTTCATGCTGCTCGGCCGTGGGAGGGGAGGTGCTGCCCAAATTTTTTTCAAAATTTGTGAAGATTCTACTCATCTAAGGAGCACTACAAGGTACACGCTTTCATTCTCTAATGTTTTATTTAGCTTGTAATCCTTCTATGATTTAGAAATAGAGGGATTTGTGAATCAAAGTAAAGCTAGCTAGAAAGAGCTTGTGTTCTTGGAGGAGAGAGAGGAGAGAGCTTGAGTTCATGGTGGAGATAGTGTTCATGTTGTGTTTTAAATGGAGAGAGAAGGCAAGCTAGTTAGTATTTTGTTTTGTATGACTTGTGAATAGTTATAAGGCTTATAGTAATGTAGTTTTAGAAATTACTAGAAAATCAATATAAAATGCTAGAAAATCTTATAAATTAATAGAAAATCTTATAAATCTTATAAATCTTATAAGTCTTATAGTAATGTTATATTTAATGAATATAGTAATGTAGTTTTAGAAATTTATTTATATAATGGAATATATATTATAATTTGTATTTATTTATATATTAAATTTTTTTATCTTTAAATTGTATTGTATATTTGTTATTGGTTAATAATGCAGATGAATAGACAATGGATGTACGGGGACCCCCACGCTCAGGCGTTCCGTGATGGCCTTAGGACGTTTCTCGATGCCGCCGAGGCTAACAGGACGTCGTCTGGTTTCATGTTCTGCCCATGCACCCATTGTAAAAATATACAATTGTACAAACAAAGAGGTTGTCTTCAGGTGCGTTTGATGAGGCACGGTTTCATGAGGAATTATTCTGTTTGGACGAAGCACGGATGTTTAGGAACAAAGACCATGCCAAACTGATGCGCTGGCACAAAGAAGAACGTAAGCAGGATGGCATGTTGAGACACCCCGCCGATGGATCCCAGTGGAGGAACATCGACAGAGCATTCCCAGAGTTTGATGCTGATGCGAGGAATGTTAGGCTTGGTTTAAGTACCGATGGCATGAACCCTTTTGGTGAAATGAGCAGTAGTCATAGCACTTGGCCCGTGACTGTTTGTATCTACAACCTACCCCTCTGGCTCTGCATGAAGCGGAAGTTCATTATGATGCCAGTGCTCATCGAAGGCCCAAAGCAACCTGGCAACGACATTGATGTGTACCTAAGACCATTGGTTGACGAAGTTTTGCAGCTGTGGAAGAATGAAGGTGTTAGCATGTGGGATGAGGACAAGCAGGAGCAGTTTGACCTTCGAGCACTGCTTTTCATAAGCATCAACGACTGGCCTGCACTAAGTAACCTATCAGGACAATCAAACAAAGGATATAAAGCATGCACTCACTGTTTAGAGGAAACCGAAAGCATGTATTTGAAACATTGTCGTAAAGTTGTGTACATGGGTCACCGTCGATTCCTTCCGGCGAAGCATGAGTTACGAAAGAAATGTGCGCATTTTGGCGGGAATGCTGACCGCCGTACAAAGCCGAGACACCGGAGTGGAGAAGAGCTATTTGATATGGTGAAGGACCTACACGTGGTGTTTGGCAAGGGAGCCGGAAGCCAGGCTGCTCCGACGGGCGAGGATGGTCGTGCCGCGATGTGGAAGAAGAAGTTTATCTTTTGGGAGCTACCTTATTGGCAACGTTTAGAGGTCCGTAACGCGATTGATGTGATGCATCTGACGAAGAATCTTTGCGTGAACTTGATAAGCTTCCTGGGTACTTATGGGAAGCCAAAAGATACACTGGAAGCACGTCAGAATCTGAAACGATTGATGCAACGGACTGATCTAATCCAGAAAAGAGAGACAAAGGACGCCAGTACTTGCGTCCTGCCAGCTTCACTCTGAGCAAAGAAGAGAAGGCAAGCATGTTTGAATGCTTGAACAGTATCAAGGTTCCGTCTGGCTACTCCTCCAATATTAAGGGAATAATAAATATGAAAGAGAATAAGTTCACAAACCTGAAGTCTCACGATTGCCATGTGTTGATGACACAACTGCTTCCCGTCATACTCAGGGGTGTGCTACCAGTTAACGTGCGGAAAGCCATTGTGAAGCTATGTGCATTCCTCAATGCAATTTCTCAGAAGGTGATCAATCCAGATCATTTAGATCAGCTACAAAACGACGTGGTGCAATGTCCTGTCAGCTTTGAGATGATATTTCCACCATCCTTCTTCAATATCATGACACATCTATTGGTTCACCTCGTCAAAGAGATTCGTATATTGGGCCCAGTATTTCTACACATGTTCCCATTTGAGAGGTTCTTCGCTGTCCTAAAGAAGTATGTCTGTAATCGTTCTCGTCCAGAAGGATGCATTGCTAAGGGATACGAAACGGAGGAGGTCATTGAATTATGTGTTGACTTTGTCGACGATCTTATGCCGATTGGTGTGCCCGAATCCCATCACGAGGGGAGACTTGGTGGAAAGGGCACACTAGGGAGAAGATCGATAGTGATCAAGGACGTTGAGACATTTCGTAAAGTGCACCTCACAGTTTTGCAACAATCAACCTTAGTTGCTCCGTACATCGAGGAGCACATGCAGATTGTCATGGACGAAAACTCAACAAAGTCTGCGGCCTTCATTCAACGTCTGCACAATAGTACCTTCGCCGATTGGTTGTGAAGACGTCTTATGGGTGTCGAGGGCATTGATGCGCAGCTAGCTTTTGTAGCTAGAGGTCCATCGAGCACGATCTTGACATTCCAAGGATACGACATCAATGGGTATACATTTTACACAAGAGCCCATGACAAGAAAAGCACCAACCAAAACAGTGGTGTCCGGATCGACGCGACAGACACCAATGGCAATACAAACTCATACTATGGAATCATAGAGGAGATATGGGAACTAGAGTACGGACCTTTGAAGATCCCATTGTTCAAGTGCCAATGGGTGAAGCTGACTGGAGGAGGTGTTAAAGTTGAAGCGGACTATGGAATGACGTTAGTGGACCTAAACAAGATTGGCTTTCTAGATGAACCGTTCGTCCTGGCCAAAGCTGTCACACAAGTTTTTTATGTGAAGGACATGGCTAGCAGACCGAAGAAAGGGGCGGATAAGAAAGGTGGGGGTAAGCAATTGGACCCATCACAAGACGAGCCAAAGCGTCATATAGTTCTTCCTGGAAAGAGAAAAATCGTAGTAGTTGAGGACAAGACGGATGAAGATTATGATATGCTCGATGGCCGGCCTCCATTCTCAGTGGCTAATGACCCAAGCATCCTGTTAGCGGCGGAGGAGACACCGTATCTACGGCGTGATCACAATCAAGGAACATTTGTAAAGAGGAAGTTTATTAGTGTCCGAGTAAACGATGATGCCATGTAATTTAATTGCACTATGTTCCACCCAATTTTTCTAGCATTTTATATTGATTTTCTATTAATTTATAAGATTTTCTAGCATTTTATATTGATTTTCTAGTAATTTATAAGATTTTCTAGCATTTTATATTGATTTTCTAGTAATTTATAAGATTTTCTATTAATTTATAAGATTTTCTAGCATTTTATATTGATTTTCTAGTAATTTATAATATTTTTCTATTAATTTATAAGGTTTTATAGCATTTTATAATGATTTTCTAGAAATTTATAAGATTTTCTAGTAATTTATAATATTTTTTATTAATTCATAAGATTTTCTAGCATTTTATATTGATTTTCTAGTAATTTATAAGATTTTCTATTAATTTATAAGATTTTCTAGCACCGACCGGGCCTAAGGGCCTTTAGCACCGGGTCGTGGCTGCCCCATTGCTAAAGTGCCTTTAGCACCGGGTCGTGGCTGCACCCGGTGCTAAAGGCCACGACCGGGCCGCGGGGGCCGTGAGGCGGAGCCAAAGACCGGCCTGGCCACGTCACCGGGCGCACACGAGCCACGTCACTAGCCCGGTCGTGGCCTTTAGCACCGGGTCGTGGCTGCACCCGGTGCTAAAGGCCACGACCGGGCCGACCGGCCTGGCCACGGAGGCCGTGCGGCAGCTGGCCACGTCACCGGGCGCACACAGGCCACGTCACTGGATGAACAAGAACAATTTTTCTTTTTAATCTCTATATAAAAGTTGTAACTAGTCGTTCTCCCTCGTACAAACTTCAAAAAAGATCATTTTTCTTCCTAAAACTTCCTAAAATCATACTCTATCAAGTTTTGAAACTTATTAATGTTATTATTTTGAAAAATCTTCTCGTGTTTGAACAATCCAAATTTTGAATTAAAAATGACAACTACAACCAAGGTTTTTTTCACACTAGGTGATGTCAAATGAAAAAGTGATGAATACCAAAGTTTCATATTTCATCATGATCTACAATCTTTATTTAGGTCATTTTGTCATTTTCAAAATGGGTAATAACATGTAGTAGAAATTGGACAAGTCTCTAACAAAGTTTTAGAAACTATGCGAGTGAATCTAGGATTAATGAACAATGTATACTACCACTTTCTCAAATACAAAAATGACATAAATAAAGATTGTAGATCTTGATGAGATATGAAATTTTGGTATTCATGACTTTTTCATCTGACACCGTTTAATGTTCCAAAATCTTTCATTTAGTTATCAATTTTTGTAATTTATAAGATTTTCTAGTAATTTATAAGATTTTCTAGTAATTTATAAGATTTTCTAGTAATTTATAAGATTTTCTATTAAGATATAAGATTTTCTAGTAATTTATAAGATTTTCTATTAATTTATAAGATTTTCTAGTAATTTATAAGATTTTCTAATAATTTATAAGATTTTCTAGTAATTTATAAGATTTTCTATTAATTTATAAGATTTTCTATTAATCTATAAGATTTTCTTATTTAATATATATTTTTAATAGGTATTAATAACTGAATTAAAACAAGTATTAATAACTATACATTAAAAACTATATTTATAAGATTCCCAAATAGTAGCCCCCGGTGCTAAAGGCCGGTTTGGAAACTCGGCGCCAAACGAAAATTTGGGGCCTTTAGCACCGGTTTGATTTAAAATCCGGTGCTAAAGGGCCCCAATTTTCGTTTGGCGCCAGTTACGCGGCCTTTAGCACCGGGTGTAGAAGACCCGGTGCTAAAGGTCCTTTAGCACCGGGTGGTGGGAAGACCCGGTGCTAAAGGGTGGCCTTTAGCACCGGGTCGTGGCTGCACCCGGTGCTAAAGGCCTTCGTGTGGCGCACAGTCACCCCCTTTAGCACCGGGTGTAGAAGACCCGGTGTTAAAGAGGGGGCCTTTAGCACCGGGTGCAGCCACGACCCGGTGCGAAAGGGCCTTTAGCACCGGGTCGTGGCTGCACCCGGTGCTAAATGCCCCGGACCTATATAGGCCGGGGACTTCTCTCCCCTCACTCACTTCGCCGTCGTCTCCTCAGATCGAAACCGCCGCCGGTGCCCCCTCGTCTCCTCAGCCGCCGCCGCCCGTCGCCGTCGCCCGTCGCCGCCGCCGCCCGTGGTCCCCGCGCCCACGCCGCCGCCGCCTGTCATCCCCACGCCCACGCCGCGCCGCCGCACTCTTCCCGGGCCGCGCCGTCGTCCCCGCGCCCGTCGGTCTCGTCCCCGCCGCCGTCCGTCGTCCCCGCGCCCGTCGCCCCCGCGCCGGCGCCCCTCGTCCCCACGCCGCCCGTCCTCCCCGCGCCGGTGCCGCTCCTCATCCCCTCGCCGCCGCCGCCGCCGCTCGTCCCCGCGCCGGTGAGCCTCTGTGAAGCCGGCCTTCGTGCCGTGCGTGCATGTTTGTGAGCCGGCCTTCGTGCCGTGTACGTGTTTGTGTGTGCAGGTACCCGTTGCATGGCTGAACACGTTCGGCCATGCACATTTGCTTAGCGAACGTGTTCGGCCATGCGCATTTGGTTAGCGAACGCGTTCGTTCGCTAACCAAATGCGCTTAGCCGAACGACATACATTGAAAATATTAGAAATTACATTGAAATTTATATTGGAAATGTTATATTGGAAATGTATATTGGAAATGTTATATGTTTGAAATGTATATTGAAATGTTATATGTTTGAAATGTATATTGGAAAATGCTCCATTTAAATGTATTGGAGATATTTACATTGAAATGTATATTGGAAATGTTATATGTTTGAAATGTATATTGGAAAATGCTTCATTTAAATGTATATTGGAAATTCTATGTATATTAGAAATATATGTGCTTCATTTAAATGTATATAGGAAATTCTATGTATATTAGAAATATATGTGCTTCATTTAAATGTATATATTTCTTATCAATTATTTTTAAAATTATGTATATTAGAAATGTTGAAGGGGCTAAAGAAATATATGTGCTAGAGAAATGTATATTAGAAATATACGTATATATTAGAAATATTTGTGCTTCATTTAAATGTATATATTTCTTATCAATTATTTTTAAAATTATGTATATTAGAAATGTTGAAGGGGCCGCCAATGTAATGTTGAAGGGGCTAAAGAAATATATGTGCTAGAGAAATGTATATTAGAAATATATGTGCTAAAGAAATGTTGAAGGGGCCCACCGCGCACCCAAACCCCTTAGTGAATCCGTTTTTCACGCATCGACCCCCTTAGCGAAAATGTTAGAAATATTGGGAATATGTATGCTTTGTATATATTTCTTATCAATTATTTTTAATTCTATAGATGGCGAACAACAACAACCCCGTCCCACCCATGCAAGAGGACAACAACACCCCTGTCCCACCCATGCAACAGGACAACGACACGTTCTTTGCGAATCAACTTTTCAATATTGTAACCCAACCAATGTCCATGGATGATGTGTTGGGGATCATTGGAAGGGACGACAATGTCGAGGGCGACAATGTTGCAAGGGCCGAAAATGTTGAAGGGGCCGCCAATGTCCAGGGCGACAATGTTCCAAGGGCCGAAACTATTGAAGGGGCCGGTAACGAGCCCTCGTCTACTCAGGTGTGTATATAGCTAACATAAATTTGTACTGTACATGTCAATTATGTATACCATCTCTATATCATCTCGTATATATGTAATTTGTGTAGGCCGCCTCTACTAAGAAATCAAAACGATCGACCACGAAGAAGCTGAAGGATGTCAAGTTACACATCACCCGAGTGGAGGATGACGGGGAGCCAGTTGAGCCCCCAAAAGTGGCCAAGAAATTTGTATCTCAGTGCGGGGTAATTGTACGGGACAATGTGCCCATTAGTATCAGAAAATGGAAGTCCATAGACCCCACTGAGGAGTACGTGCTCCCCGATACAGAGAAGGAGATGCTATGGGGGGAATTAAAGGCAATATTCGACTGGCCTAGCACTCATGAAGCAGAACTGAGGGATTGGACAATGAAGAAGATGGCAATATTCGACTGGATTAGCACTCATGAAGCAGAACTGAGGGATTGGACAATGAAGAAGATGGCAGAACTGAGGAAGAAGGCCGAATATGAGCAGAGGGTGAGGGACCTAGAGCAAACAGTTGCCGCCAGGGCTCAAAGCTCCAAGAAATGGAGTCAGAGATGGAGCGACGGATGAAGGTAGCATGGCTGCAGATACAACAAGCCACAGGTGGGACCGGTTCCACAGAGCCTGCACCTCTCCAACAAGCTGCAGGCGGGACCGGTTCCACAGAGCAAGCACCTCTCCAAGATGCGGCCCTTATTAGCCCTCCACAACAATATCAAAGCAGTCACACTTCCACACAGGCCGCCGAAGCGGTCCGTTACACCGTGGATGAAATAACTCAACGGACCGCGTGCGAGCTTGTCGTCAGGCAGAAGAACTTAGCTGTGGTGGTACGTATGCGACCTTAGTTCGTACTGCATACATTTCATCGTAAATACCATTCATTTACTAACTTTCTTTGTGACTACTAACTTATCAGGTCGCATACGGTATGACCAAACATGTGGAAGAAGGGCAAAAATGGCACTGCAATGACATTCCCCATGGTTACGTACCTGTTGAGGTGGAGCAAGTCGTCACGAACTGGGAAGACTTGGAACTTGACATCCCCGGAGGTGACGGAGAAACAAAACTCGGTCAGTGTTCTCACTGCATCATTCTATGGAGCAAGGCAGACGTCGTCATACCCGGTACACCTGCGGCTACCAACAAGCCTCCGTCACCTCCAAGGGATCCACAGGATCGTGACGATTCTCCGGGAGCTCCGGATGCAAGCCTGTCTCCTCCGCCAAAGAGGTCTTCGTCTCCTCCGCCGAAGAGGTCTCCGTCTCCTCCGCCGCGGAGGTCTCCGCCCCCTCCGCCAAAGAGGGGACGCCGCACTAAAGCCTATGCCCCCACTCCACCAGCGAAGAAGGCGCGGAAAACCAGAGAGAAGCCCGCACCAGAGAAAAGAGCGGGTGAGAAGACTCTAGAGGAGCTCGAAGCCTCGGTCAAAGCAGACACAAAGAGGCAAATGGCCGAGTGGAGGAAAAAACCTGAGCCGGAGCCGAAGCTTGATCCCACCGTCGTCAAGTCATTCCTCGGTAATTTGAGCAAGGGTCAACAGAAGGAAGTAATAGTAACACACTATGACCGCTCATTACTGAAATCTCGCCGGAAGCGGAAGGCTGCAGAAAAGGAGGCGGGCCCATCCAAAAAGGTTCCTCAGCTCGGCCAGCAACCTCAGCGGCCCTTGGGTCCATTGCCATCTCTGGACGAGCTTAACGTGCAACGAGTAATGGCCGAGACTGGACTAACTAGAGCGCAAGTCCTGGGGTAAGAAGATGTGCCTGTAAACACAACGCTGAGGTGGCCATTTAAGCTTGGCGAGCCTATGGTCCCTCCTGAAATGGAGAACAAGCTACAGACGAAGATGCGCCGATTCCATGAGTGGTACTTGGAAGAATCAAGAAGGAATAAACGGCGCATGATCAAAGTAGGCGTGAAGGACCATGATTTCTACAATGGTGACGAGGATTGGGTGTGGCTGAGGTTTAAGGATATATATGAGCTGTACCACCGCGACGCCATGGACGTGGATTTGATCACCTGTTGGACACTGTAAGTACTTTGTTGTTGCTTATAATTCACAGTTTGAAAAAAATAATTCCAATCTATGCTGACGCGGGCTTTATTTATTGCTTAACATATGCAGAATGGAGATTCAAAAATGTCGAAGAGACAATATATATGACGTTGATTTCGTTGATCCTCGAAGGATAAGTGAAGCAATGAT
This sequence comes from Echinochloa phyllopogon, assembly GCA_033239725.1. Lineage (NCBI taxonomy): Eukaryota > Viridiplantae > Streptophyta > Magnoliopsida > Poales > Poaceae > Echinochloa > Echinochloa phyllopogon. Next base: position 8,696,754 of record BTCW01000008.1, on the reverse strand, counting down.
ACTGCACAATCCTGAGGAAACATATTTAAACCTATACAAGTATATTAAGAAACAAAATTACTGCGACTCCATACTAATCCCGTACAACATCGAGTGAGTACATACATAGGCTTCTTCTTATACTGTCTGTGTACTAATTCATTTCTGATTATAATGTATACATGTGCACAGATTCCACTGGTTCCTAATAATATTGTGTCCTGACCGGGGTGTCGTGAACGTCTTTGATTCGTTGCACACTCCAAAAAAAAAACTACAGAACATCATGGACATGATGACAAGGTGATGTATATTTTCCCCTACTTAATTCACCCCTTACACTCGCAATGACTTCACTCAATTTTTTTGTTCGCAGGGCCTGGATTCAATTTCGTCAAGAACACCCGGGAATTCAACATGAAACACTAAAATGGAACATTGGCTTTCCGGTAAGCAAGTAATTTGTACATGTAGGCCTCGGCTAATATATTATATGAATTTTACTTAATTTCTTTTGGTCGACAGTGTGCCAAATAGGGGCCGGGAAATAATTTATGTGCATACTATGTTTGCGATTTCATGTGGAATTGGGGACATAAAAAGCTTACACAACAGGATATTATGGTACGTAATAATAAACACATTTCCATTATTATTAAGTGCACAATTATTGTCTCCAACTCGGCGGATTAAATATCTTTTAATTATTTGTAAATTACAGATGTTCAACCTGAAGGAAGAGTCCCTAGAGCTAGAAAGAATTGACGCAATTGCAGAACAGCTCGTCGGATGGATCTGGGACGAGGTCGTCAATCCCCGAGGAGAATACTACTCGCCAGTACTGGAGGACGTGCCGGACAGTCCAACAAGCTGGTCGTCAATCTTAATTAAGTAGAAAATACAGTTTAAATATATATAACTCGAGTTGACATGCATGAATATCTACTTTTGTAATATATATGTCTTCTATTTTGATGAAATGTCAGCTAGTATGAATATAGAGTCGGCCGAATACGCATTAGAATACACGTATTAGAATATATACGTATATAGACGTGCACGCATGGCTACTAAAAAAGCAAAAAAAAAAAAAAGAAATCCGGGGCCTTTAGCACCGGTTGCAGACAGCAACCGGTGCTAAAGGCAGGCCCTTTAGCACCGGGTGCAGCCACGACCCGGTGCTAAAGGCCCTTTAGCACCGGGTCGTGGCTGCACCCGGTGCTAAAGGGACCCTTTAGCACCGGTTATTCAACCCGGTGCTAAAGGGGTACCCCTTTAGCCTCGGATTAGTTGCACCGGGTGGGAAACCCGGTGCTAAAGGGCTTTCCCATCCGGTGCAGATGTCGATCATTCTGGTAGTGAAATTTAGCTCAAAAACTAGTATTATTTTGGCCCGGCCCTAATCCAGCCCGATCCTTAAAATTTCTAGTATAAAAGTGAGGGCCCTTTACCACCCGTAATGGTAGCTGATATTTTCTCGATCATATATAAAGTAAAATGTTTATTAGCTCGATTTATATATCTCGTCTAGTATCTCTGATCCTTCAATTTCTCCGTGCACTCTTTCAATGGAAACTAAGCCACTGCGTGCACTGCAGGGGTCGGCACGGTGATCCTAGGACCATACTGCCAAGAGCTAGTAGAGGGTGCCATTGGGAGAAACAGGGATGTAAAACCTGTTTATTCGTATCTATGGATTAATTTTCACTTTTTTCTGGATATTGGAAATAATCCGGCCTCTATATCCGTGGATATATACGGCCAGAGTTAAGAGTTCTTAGAATCAATACCTCAAAATCGAGGATCAAAAGAGACAAAAGAAAGCTAAAGGACTAAAAAAAGCTAGAAAAACTAAGTTTCATAACTTCTTCAAAGTCCAAACTAACTTGCTTTGCCTTTGTCTAACAGCTCTTCTTCCCATTGCTAGTTTACTTAGAAACTTTGATGTCAGAATAAGCCGCTTCGTAGTCTCTGTCATGTAGCTACCGCCCTTAGTGGATCTCGCCCACAACATCCAACGACCTGCTGCCAAACCAGTACCGTCAATCCACAGATTCCAAAGCGACGCCTCCAAGAAGAAAACAACATCAGCTGCTGCCACCGTCGCTTGAACCAACGAGCCAGTTCTTCGGTTTTCACCAGATAATCTGGATGGTGAGATCCCAACGATGACGCCTTCATCAAGGGGAACGATGCTACAGCACCGCCGTCACTGGCAATGATTAAAGATCGAGCTAGGTTTTCACCGAGCACCTACACACGCGGATACAAGGGGAGCAGGTAGGAACATGAGCAGGTAGGAACATGAGCACGACCACCGCAACAGCCACACCGGCCACTTACGGCGGCAAGGTGAAGAGCAGAGGAAAAGGGCATTGTGCGCTTGGAGCTCCGCCAAGGGAAGGCCACACAGCCACCTGACCACACGTTCGCTGGCCACGCCGCCCCACTACGGCCGCACGCTCGACCGCCGCCCGTCCAGCAGGGTCGCGCCGGCGCCACAGGCCGCCCGTCCAGCCGGGTCGCGCCGCCGTCGCGGGACGCACGCCCGACCGCCACGCGCCCTGCCGGGTCACGCCTGCACGCACCCAGCCGGCCCGCCATCACCGTCGAGATCCGGACGAACCTTCCTTGGATCCGGCGAGTTGGCCATGCCGCCGCCCTCATCGCTGCCGCCCAGGCTTCCGGTGGCCAGCTCCGGCGGCGGTGAGGTGGGGGGAGAGGAGGGGGTGGCGGCACTAACCCTAGAGGAGGAGGAAAGGTGTCTGAATGTGGTCCAGTCAGGGGATGATGGTTCATTTTTTTTCACATGGGCAGCAAGAACGCACGTACGACACACACGTTTGATACAAAACAAGGTTACATAATAGATAATTTGCCGGATATCGTGTTGGTTACGAACTTGATGATTATATACTACGGCGGAGAGCTTGACAAAAAAAGGCCTGACATGTGGGGTCGCTAGGTGGGGTAGTGTTTCAATGACAAGTGGGTCCGTCGGTTGTCAAAAGTTTGATGAAAAAAAGCCTGACAGCTGGGATCGTAGGAGGGGTAATGTTTCAATGACTGATGGGTCCGTCGGCTGTCGAAAGTTTTGGATCTCTATGGTATATAAAATACTAGCAAAAACGCGCGTGTGACACTCATGTTTAATATAAAATAAGATTACATAATAGATAGTTGGCCGGAAATCGTGTTGGTTACGAACTCGACGATTTCAAACTACAGAGATGGACGAGCCAGAGAGGTAGAGGGTTTGTTGAAAAAAGACCTGATAGGTGGGGTTGCTAGGAGGGTAGTGTATCAATGACTGGTGGGTTCGTCTGTTGTCAAAAGTTTGATGAAAAAAAAGCTTGATTGATGGGTCTGTCGGTTGTTAAAATGTTTAGATCTTTATTTATTACTAGCAGAGTGCACGCGTGTATTAGAAGGCACCGCACCGCGTAGGAGTCTCGGTATTTATTCTTGGGCGTGGAGTCCTAGGGAGTCCTTGGCGTTTAAACCAGTCCTAGGGAGTCCTTGGCGTTTAAACCGTGAGGCGTGGCTAGTTTAAACCATGATGAGGCGTAACGTTCTATGATTTCTTCAAAAGTGTGACTAAAGAGTCCGACGAAAATCGTGGGTTGAGTCCTAGGGGGTCCTGGGCATTTAAACCGTGAGGCGTGGCTAGTTGAAACCGTGATGAGACGTACCGTTTTATGATTTCTTCAAAGTGTGACTAAAGAGTCCGATGAAAACCGTGGGCTCGAAAATTTTTTAGTGTGGCTGATTTGTGGGTCCGTTGCCCTTGAAAGTTTTGGATCTTTATAGTATAGATATAGAATTGATAGATATAATCTTGATTTTTTGCTGGGTAATATATATATGGTTTCTTTTTCCATGCTAATGTCGGACTCTAGTCTAGGTAGCACGTGGTGAAGACAAATAGTTAATCCATGGTCCAATGATGGCATGCTGGGAACAGGGCAGCACAGCGACATGCTCCAATAAATTCCGCAGTGCATCATCAAACCCTGTAAGATAGGGACCGGGGCGAGACTACTGTCCATTGCGGGCGCATACTAGTTAGCCACGTTTGGAGACTAGCTACTGACTCGTCAGTACGTAGTTGCTCGGGGCTTATATTATTGGATCCGGAAGTCTCGGCGGCAGCAAGCAATAGCGTCGAGGCCTCATGAGGACCGCAATCCATGTTGAGCGAACTTCTCCGATGTTGAGCGAGACGCGCCGGGGACTACGTTCTGCCTCTGCTGGCGGCTGATTTTTACTTTGAGAAAATCCGCCTCGGATGATCTTGTCCAGTACTAGTCAACATATAGCACGTTAATTTCTAGACTGACTCATGCATGGGCACGCAAAGGTAGCTTCGACGACCTTACCATCCTACTTGTTCATTTCTAAATCACATAAACCTAAGCAGAAGATTATTACCTCCATCTATTATATCTCGTCTGATCTAATTAATCATTCAATTGCGTGCGGTGCAGAGATGGGCTCTACAGATTAATATCGGCCCTTGAACAGGGGATCAAATAACCACGCTGGATCTTCAGAACCACACTTGGCTTCATGTTCAAAGTACTCTTACAACTATGGCCAAAGCCTGGATCGCTATTAACCTTCTAGACTATTTTTTCGGTTCAAATAACTGCCACAGCTATCACTACTGCCTAACGCATCATCCATGCACGTGCTGTCCAAAAGTGCAAGTGTGCATCAATACCTGATGATGTCTTTACCACCCGAACGAATTTCAATGTTTGGCAACCACATATGCTCGCTGCGAGGAAGAGATTAAGAGAAGCTAGGAGCACAACGCGTGCTAGGAATTAAGATGAGGAGCACAAAATGCAGCCATGTTGGTGACATATGATCGATTAATTTTTCGCACACATACATTTGCAAAATGGAATTATAACATAAAGCAGCAGATTATTGTCAACGAAACAGAAAGCAATGCAGTGGTCCAACCCTCTGTTACAACTTTATACCACCTCACAGTATGAAATCAAAGATATATTTTTGGACAATTAGTCGATCTGACGCACGGTAAGAATTTTTTAAATTAATGTTTAAATCATATATATAGTTCATCACAGTACGATTTTTTTAAAAAACAATGCATGTGAATAACTGTTGTATTGTCACAGCTAGGGGTGGTAAAGGGCCCTCACTTTTATATAGAAATTTTAAGGATATGGCCGGATTAGGGCCGAGGTAAAATAATACTAGTTTTTGAGCTAAATTTTGTTAGGGCCCAGCTAGATTGTGAAGGACCAAACTAGCCATGATCCGTTACCACCCCTAGTCACAGCTAATGCATATATAAGCTAATTACATTGCGCATCAAACACAGAATCGGCTAAATAAGCTCATAGTTTTCATTAATTAAGACTAGCTACATTAACTTGTTACAGCTGTCAGCACATATTTTCACCCAAATTACAGGTCCCCCGGATGACCCCTAGCTAGCCGGCGTGTCGCAAAGACCGTGGGAGGAAGGTGACAAAGAACGGGCTCATGTTCAGCACAGGTCGCACAAATCGCATTCTTCCATTTCTAACCCGGCGGTTTTGTTTTTATTTTCATGTTGTGTTTTTTATTTCGGAAAAAATCTAAATTACTCCCCTCAAGTATAGCCAAAGTTTGGATAACCCTCTAAAGTAATTCTTGGTTCAGTTTACCGCCTAAACTATATTATTTGGTTCAATTTACCCCTTAACACAATTTGTCTTTTTTGTTTCTCTATGCACAAGTGGAATTTAAAGTTTAACTTTTGTAAAATTGTAGCAGACAATATAAGACATATTAAAAAATATATCATAAATTTTTTGTCACTATTTTGATAGGGTAATATATTTAATAATAAAGTTATCTTTAAAATACAATATTATATAGAAAGTAGTGATAAAAAATTCACAAAATATTTTCTAATATAGATTATGATGTTCACTACCTCTCTGCAAAGTCTCAAATTAAAATTCATCTTGTGCATGTAGAAATCAAAAAGACAAATTATGTCAAGGGTAAGTTGGACCAAATAACATAGTTTAGGGGGTAAATTAAACCAAAATATAGTTTAGGGGGTTATCCGGACTTTCGCTATACTTGAGGGAGTAATTTGGACGTTTTTGTTTTATTTCCGAGCTATTTCTTTTCAATTTATTTTTCAGCAGGTGGCTGACTTTTTACTTTATCCTTTTGTTTTTTCTTCCTTCTTCCGTGCGTCATTATTTGTTTTCTTTCTTTTAGTTTATTTATTTTATGCTATGTGTTTATTTTACATGATCAGATCTTTTTTGTTCATTCAATGCGATTTTTTTATTTCTAGAGACATTTATATTTGTTCTATCGTTTCAAAACTCATGTGTCTTAAGTGCCCGTCTACTTTTCCGAAATAAAATTAATAATTGTGTTCCACAATTCCTATTCTTTTCCAGTTACTACTACATAAAATATTTTTAGACACAGGAAAAATAATATTTCTAGGTGCGGACGGCTCACCCACACACGCTTTGCAGGAGCGACTGAACACTGTAAGCTAGAAATCGATTTCTAGTGATAATGACTGCCCTAAAAATTTACTTCAAATTCCAAACATAAATAGAAAACAGCAAAAAAAACAAAATGATTTTTTTTTCACACGCCCACCATGTAGCCATCTTTGCAGATTTTACAATTTCATGCGTTTATAGACTCTATTGAAAACACTCATGCCAAGAGATTCAATAATTGAATTTGGTACAATGGCATTCAGTTGCAACTCCTATTCATCGGCCTTTGTGAGGGATTTTGGGCCAAAAAAGGGTCTCAATCTTTCGTTTGTTACTCTCCTAACACCCACCCCTCCAACTTTCAGAAAACATGACATATAGGGGTACTTTGTGCCGTCAAAGTGAGGAGGCCTACCGATATCACTCATAACTTATTCGGATGTCATTTTGCTCGATTGCGGTAAAGCCAATGGTACAACAAGTCTCTGGGTGGGTTACCAATTGAAAGGACCGTCGCACCCTGAGATGTGTTCTAAAAAACTATGGCTCCAAGCACATAGAAAAACCTATCCTGAGGTTTAATTCTTGATCTCAGTGTGCAGATAGCGCTAACATACAATTCTTCACAATGTAAATCAAATACATGTATGTAGCTAACTAGTTAATGTACTTGTTCCTCGGCCTAAGGTCTTGGGTTCGATTATTCAAAACCACTTTTTTCAGAATTTACCTTTTTTTCCGCCAGAGCTTAGTGGCGTGGCGCATATGTATAGTTGCTATGACTATGACCAGTAGCGCAACCACGAAAAGTTGTGGCAATACTCCATCCGGTTTGGTAAAAGAAGTCGTTTTGGACAAGGTTGAGTCAAATGTTGGAAATATAAATCATCAATAACATTTAAGTCGTTGAGTTTGGAAATATAAAAATTATATAAATAGATTGGTCTTGAAAATTACTTTCATAAAAATATACATATATAATTTTTTAAGAAATATTTTTATAGAAAAGAGAAGTCAAAGTTGTGCTTTGGTGACCGTGTTGCTGTCCTAAACGACTTCCTTTACCAAAACGGAGGGAGTATGTACATGCTATCGCATCTCGCTGTAGGAAAGGATGCAATGGCCACCTATCTTTTGCCACAACACACAAGAAATTTGCAGCCAAAATCAAATGATGCGATATTTCCGTTCATATAAAATATTAATAAAGTTTAAATTAATCACAACCAATTGATTAGCCTAGTTGTAAACGTGTTGTCTCTTATCCTAAAGGGTGTAGGTTCAAATCTTGACTTTGATAACTTTTTTATTTGTTCATATTTTTATATAACGATTTAACAAGGTGACGTGGAATGAGTGGCTGATGTCCTGGCCCATTGCAGGGAGTTGGCTGGTAACCTAGCGCAGATGACATGTGATGTGGAGCTGGTGCCAGCCAAATTTCTATTGTACAATTTGAGTAGTCTACTAATGGTAGTTGTGTTACTAACAGACCTAAAGGGTGCAAGTTCGAATCCTGGTATAAACAAATTTTTAATTAGTTTGTTGACCTACCTAGCTTAGCGCAATGGTCTATTGTGAGATCGATCGAGAGGTCGTCACCTCGAGATCAAAGATGAGTCCCGATCTGATCAATCCTGAGCTGTATCAGTTATTGGAGGCCCACCCGTAGGAACAAAAAGCATGGCGATCAGACGTTGCTGGGTAGGATAGTGGTGTTGCCTAAAGGTTTCATGGCTATTAGGGGAAAACCACGCAGTGAATGTATTTAAAGAGTTTAGGTGCCTAGATGACATCTCGATACAACTCGAAGGACCACCCATCCATTTAACTCATTAAGAAATGTGTAAACATATATTCCTTTTTGTTTTAAGATAAGGCAATCTCACATTTATGACTTTTGTACATGTCTTTTAAATGAGTATGGATATTATATTGTTTTTATTATAGTCCACATACATATACAAGAAAAAAGATCCATTGCATAAGACAAACTTAACAAGAGACGGGCCCGTATGGCTAGTGCCACACTAGTTGATCCACACTATATACTCTGCATGTCCATCTTATTTACACATTATCTGGAGGAATGCGAGTAATGGGGTGCAAAATCAGGCTTGTTTTCTTACCTACACCTAATCCTGCAGCCTCAGACAAATCAACATCTTGGGGCTCTATTCCATCGGGCAGCTTCCAGTCAAAGTGGTATATTAGTCTCGCCAATGCAAGCTCAATGTTTGCTATACCTAGGTTGATTCCCGGGCAAACCCGACGGCCAGCTCCAAATGGTAAGAATTCGTAGTTTGTTCCCCTGTAGTCCAGACTGCTGTTTTCAAAGCGCTCTGGATTGAACTCCTCAGGATCGTCCCAGTATTTGGGGTCCCTGCAAATAGCCCACGTGTTTACAAACACAACGGTGCCCTTGGGAATGTTGTAGCCCATGATCTGGCATGTGTCGCGGCACTTCCGAGGGATCAAGAGCGGAAGTGGCGGGTGCATCCTGAGGGCCTCCTTGAGCACCAGCTTGAGGTAGCTGATCCCCTCGAGTTCTCCTTCAGTGATGGTGCCCTTCCCCTTGAAGGCCTCCCGCAGCTCCGCCTGTGCTTTGGCCATCACCGCCGGCGACCGGATTAGCTCCGTCATGCACCAGTTCAGTGTACTGGACGAGGTGTCGCTGCCCGCTGAAAACAGGACCTAGTATAGAAGAAAACAAAAACACAACCGCGCACACAGTCCTTTTAGCTTGCGCGACGAACGCCCCGGCCGGATGAGTTTGAAAAGTTAGCTAGGTGAGACTTACAAATAGCACCGCGACGATGGTTTCGTCGGTCAGCTGGATCGGCGTGCTGCGATCCTTCTGGAGCCTTAGCAGGACGCTGACGAAGCCCTCGCTCTCGTCGCCGCGGTCCATGGCTTCTGCTGTCTCCTGTATAATCTGCTTGAGGATGCGTTCGATCCTCTGTCGGCACGCGAGCATCTTACGAGGTGAGGTGCCGAGAATCCGCATGAGCCTCGAAGACGGGAAGAGGTCAGCGACGTTCAGTCCTAGTGTCTGCCGGATAGCTGTGCTGAGGGCGTCAAGGTACTCGTCTTGATGCTTGCACCGGCTGCCGACTGACTCCCTCATGATGGTGTCATTGAGGAGCCTAGAATTCATCTTGCTCAGGTTGACGGCGGCGCCGGTGCCGGCGGACGCAGCAAGGTTTCCCATCAACTGGGATACCTCCTCCTCGCGGATGTGCCGGAAGGACAGCACCCGGGAGACGCTGAGCAGCTCCAGAACGCTGATCTTGCGGAGCTGCCGCCACCGCTCACCGTAGGGCATCAACGCGATGACGTCGCCGTTGATGTTGAGGGCGCCGAGGTTGGTGCTGTTATACCTGTCGGCGAACGTGAGGTCGTGCGTCTTCATGACCTCCTGTGCGGCCTCCGGCGACGACACCACCAAAGCCGGCACCTCGCCGAGCCGGAGCATCATGACTGGCCCGTGCTTCTGAGCCAGCCCGCGCATTTCAGAGTGGATGCTGGATCTCGTGACGAGGTGGTGGAGGCTGCCGATCACTGGCAGCGTCCATGGCCCGGGGGGAAGGTTAAGCTCTGGCTTGGTGGCGAGCAGGGACTTGAGCTTGGAGAGAACAACGAGGAGCACGATCACGGACGTGGCGGCGAGGACCATCTTGTCCTCCATTTGTGGCTACAGCTATACACGCACACGGATGACGACAAGAGTGTCTGTGTGTGTTTTCGTGACTCCGTGTTCGATCTAGATGATGCCGGCCGTGGTATAATTTATAGTATCGACCGATGGCGTGAAGTACAAAAAAATGATGTCAAGCATCGTGTGGTGACAAAATATATTAACGTTTTCAATTCAAGTTGAATGCATATATATATAATGGCACTACCTCCGTTTCAAATTATAGTTTATTTGACTTTTTTTACTTTTAAATTTGATCGCTTCTTATTCAAAATTTTATGCAATATTTTATTGGTGGCTTACTTTATTAATAAAAATTCTTTGAAAATGACTTAAATTTAACTGTATTTACACACATATTTTGAATAAGACGAGCAGTCAAACTTATAAAAAAATCAAACGAACTATAATTTAAAACAGAGGTAGTACCTGTTGACGATATCAACAACTTATGTACTCTGAATTTCATATCACTATAGCAAAAAAAAAACTATAGGTGATATGTTAAACAGGTAATATATGCTAAGACCAGAGGAGATTGTGGTTTGCCTCCTGTTTCGGTCTTTAGGTAAAAATAATTCCTTGGTACCCCTCTCCCGTTTGGTGTCTAGCTTGATTATTCTTGAGGTTAATATTGGTCAAAAAGATGTCCTTGCGATCTTCTGCCGTACGGAGTACGTGGTAGCTCGATATACAGCAGCTACTAAACATTATGCTAAAAAGACGACCGCCGCCGTCAGTCCCTGGTGAGTGAGACACTCAGACTTTTCCGGCGCTGCCTCCAACAGTTTCTTCTGACATTGTCGTCCGGGAGTGTTTTTTTTCTCCGAATGTGCACATCAGGTCGTCTACGCAGCACGTGCTTCTCTGTGGAAATTATTGGTACGAGGGCCGAGGTGGCTAATTTATGACCACAAAAACACCCGGTGGATTTATTCATCGCATCGACCTGGCTAATTTATCACCGTAAAAACATCGAGCGGTTTTCTTCACGGTGCAAAGGTATATTCACAGCGCAAAGGTAATCCGTATGGGGCTCGGCTCGGCTAGGTGGCACAAAGGCAGTGGCGCACAGGTAGAGGCCTCGATCAGTCTCCCTTTTCTCGAGGCATACCAATGTACACAGCGTGGCTAATTTATCATCACAAAGACACCCATCAGCGGTTTTAATTCACCGCACACACGTGGCTAATTTATCACCACAAAGACACCCAGCGGTTTTATTCACCGTGCAAAGGTATCCTCCGTCGGCCTCCCACTACTACAGAATAAGGATATAATTATTGATACTGTGTTTTCTAGTAACACATTTTGTTAGTGTTACAAATTTCAATGTTACTACAGGCCGATCTATTGGCACACAAGCCATGTATTCCTCTACATCTAAAAATGTGTTACAGTTTTGTAACACATCTATATAATGTATATAATTGGTACCCACTAACAAGCCATGGTTGATTTTCTCTCAACATGCAACCATTCCACCTCATCATCTACTATGCACCATATGACTATCCATATAAGCCATGTCATCATCCACTAGACTATCTATTTATTCTTTAACCGATTTTCTGTGACCACATTTTTGTGAGTAACAATTACAAATCACAGGAGTAGAAATTACATGTATGATTAGTCATACTTCCATGTATAATGTTTACTAAAAAACGTTGCAATGCAATCACTTTGGTATTTATACTTTCACATTTCACTTTAAAATTTTGTTATCTATATCTATACAACCTATATAGATGCACCCGACTAACAAATTCTATCAACATGCAAGCTATCTATGTCACTATCCACTAAAATACTCTCAACATGCAAGCTATTCATGTCACCATCCACTATAACAATCTATTTATATCTTTCATAGATTTTCCGTAACTAATAGCATATGCAATTTTTTTGTCTATACGAGTACCATGCTACAGAATTTCTATAGTAGAAATACATGAAAGGATCAATCATTTAAGAGCCATTGTCTATCAATAAAATGAACATGTTTTCATGTATAATATTGTTTGCAAAAAAATGTTGCCATGCAATCTTAGACCTCGTTTGAATGCTTCGAATTGAATTGCATTCTAATAATCATCACCAAAACTTATTTATTATTGTTGGCTATATGGGAGAGATACTTATGTACTTTTTACTATATGGGAGGGATCATTAAGAAAGAGGATCTATAAAATTAATTTCCATCCCCCTTCCCCATGAATTTAAGATAGGCTTATATCTAAACTTCGTAATGTTGTGGAATGTTAAATTCCGAGATAAATAGTCTATTCTATATGTTATATAGTAGCTTCTAATTCCATCGAAATGAAAGAATCCATACAGAGTCTTAGTATTTTCTACTTTTAAATTATATCTTACAATGTTGTTTAATATTCCCGCCGCAACGCGCGGGGTATCACCTAGTAACTTATATAATTGGTCCTCACTAAAGATTTATCTCATCTCTCATGAAGCCACTAAAATATATTAATTGATATTTCTCTCACGTGCACATCATCTTGAATTCTCAAACGTGAATTTAAATCTGAAAATTAGATGATGGAAATTTATAAAGTTTGAAATTGGCTGATGGGAAACTAAATTGATTTTTACCTCACTTGCATAGTTAGTTGACATTGTAATACAAATACAAGTACTCCCTCGTGATATGATTTTTAGCAAGCACTAAGAGTGGGTTTGAAATTGGCTGATGGGAAACTAAATTGATTTTTACCTTACTTGCATAGTTAGTTGACATTGTAATACAAATACAAGTACTCCATCGGGATATGATTTTTAGCAAGCACTAAGAGTGGGTTTGAAAGTAATAACATAGAAACTACAAATAACATTTTTTAAATAATGAAAAAAAATATCTGGCCTCTATCAGCTTGGTACACATTTTCTACTCATTAGATGTATGTATTATCAATTCAAAAGTAGCATAAAAGTTTATAGTTTTCATCAAGAGATAGCTCATATGGTTCTCAGGTAATTTCTACAAGTGCACTATTTTTACGAGCAACTAAACAACCACAATGATTCATTGTTTATCGAAAACTTTTTCAAATCCTGCAGCAACGTGCAGGGAATCACCTAGTATAACCTATATAATTGGTACCCACTAACAAGCCATGGTTGATTTCTCTCAACATGCAATCATTCCACCTCATCATCCACTATGCACCATATGACTATCCATATAAGCCATGTCATCATCCACTAGACCATCTATTTATTCTTCAACCGATTTTCTGTGACCATATTTTTTGTGAGTAGCAATTACAAATCACAGTAGTAGAAATTACATGTATGATTAGTCATACTTCCATATATAATGTTTACTAACGAACGTTGCAATGCAATCACTTTGGTGTTTATACTTTCACATTTCACTTTAAAATTTTGTTTAACAAATTCCCGCAGCAACGCGCGGGGTATCACCTTGTTTACTTATGTAATGGAACATTTATCTAATGTTACAATGGCTCTCTTTTGTAACACATTTTCTATCTCTAGTAACACATCTACATTGTTGTAAAGCAAATAGTTTGGAACCATGGAACATATGCTCTGTAATACAAGTTTTACCTATTGTAACACATTCAAATTTTAAAATAAATATTTATTTTATACTTGCATGTGGCATGTAATGTTGTCACAGGATTTTTGGGCTAAAGATGACATATTATAGAATCACACAAACCACAAATTTCAATAATCATAGCAACATTAATTGATTTACAAACGTATTACTTGATCACATCATGTGATAGTATATACATACATAATGATAGGATTCTACAGAAAAATGTTATAGCAAATAGTACAAATCCATACTAATATAAAGGCCAAATGTAAACAAAATTTTCTAATATAGTTGAACTTCATTGCTTCTTTTTCCAATCTTGTACGCATCAATCCGAGCATTCAGCCATTGGTTATTTTGATCTGCATAGAGAAAGGAACCTGCAACATTACAAAATATGCTATCCATATATGCTACACACTAGAATTCATAAATACATCTGTAACAAACAACTCGAAGGCTAAACAATTGGTACTCCTTTCCCATGGTCATCACCGATGATGTTGTACCCGATCATTCACTTTAGTGATCGTTCATCTTTTTGCAATAGGATGATTGATAAATACTTTATACAAATATTTTTCAGATCTCAATGCCACCAATGATATCTTTTGTTTGGATCATATATATGGCTCCAAACTGTTGCACAGGGCACAATATTCTGATTAGGATAACATTCAATGCTGAGTAGCACTATGGACCTCATCTAGATTAAATTAACATAGCTACTTAGCGACAAACGAGCATTTATTGTGTTAATATCATGCAATTATAAAAATTGCTATTGTGCTCGCTCACCTTAATTGGAGGAGGTTGTGCATATGTTTTGGATTCTTGTGGCTTGTAGCCTCACGATCCACCTCATGTTGTGTCATGGATGTAGTAGATCAAGCACTCCTTGTTCATTCTACTTATCTGAAATGAAATAAGAAATAATATTACTATAATGAATGAAAAATTGTCCTTATTACATACCTTTTGTTTTTTTCTTTGAATTAATATCCAAAGATGAGTTGGGTAAGTTGAAATTCGAATATAAAGTGAGGGAGGGAATTTTCAACGCACCCAAAAGCTATTGGTTGGATGCGGAGGACGAAAAGGATATCTTGGTGCAGTTAAGAGCCATGTTAGCAAAGATATTCTACCTCCACCTTAATTCCTTGTATATGCATCAAACTGAAACGAAGAGAAAGGTAGTGCAATATTGAATAAATAAAACACTGCATGACTAGTACATTTGTTCAATGATTTATTAGCTCGAAAGGACTACCTCTATTGGTCTGAAATCATATTAATTATTAACAGATCATCTCAGGGGTCTTCTGCTTCCTGGTTTGACAAATCCTTGGAATTAACATGGCCTTGACACTACTTCCAATACAAGTCTATATAAATTATAAACACAAGGCCCAAGTTTCGACAGACAATGAACTAGAGTAGATATCCTTTTTATTGGACACAAACAACTATGGTCATTTTATTATGAATTGCAAATACTGTGAGTTATTTTTTACATAAAGTCCCTGTAGAGAATTAATAAAAGTAATGATTTTATGAGGAAAGAGATTTAGAATGATCGAGTCTGATTTGGTACAGCGCATTGAGCTCTCCCTGAAAATTTGAAATAATATTATAGCAATGTGAGAGATCTATCCATTTGTGAGCAATGTACGTTATCACATTATTAAAACTACTTAAGTTTTTTAATGAAAAGATTGTGGACCAAAAAACATGTTGCCATGCCAATTTGTAGAATTTGCTGACCAAATTCAAATATTATTGTAATTATTAAGAGGTAATTTGGAGATAGAAGTTTGAATTGTCCCGAAAACATTTGAATTTTTCATATATCTCCTAGATATGGAGTATTATGGAACATATAAGCCTAAAAAATAATTTTTGTTTAATTTTTCGAATTTTACTGGGAGTACATATTGAATTTTTCGAATTTTTCGAATTTTACTCGAATATGTAGAAAATCATTTAAATGATACAAAGTATCAAATGTGATCAAAATTTTTTGGAACCCACACAACAACATATACATATTCCTCTGAATTTGAAAGATGTATTTGGGTATCTAAGATTTTTGTGTTTGCAAGTCACTTTAAAGGATGCTTTGAAAACGTAAAGGAAAAAGAAAAATCTTAAGCAGTGAAAAGTCTGCTGCAACAAGTCAATTTTGTCCCAATAAACATTTGGCCCATTAGAGAACACCGTTTTTAACCGTTAGATCGAACTTTGGACGGCTCAGATGATGCGAGCGTAACATAAACCCTCCGCGTCCGCCGCTCCGCCTCCGCCGAGCCGCCGCCCGAGTATCAAATGGAGTCTATCTGCAAAACCTTTTTAAGGATGAAAGTAAATTTACACGACGAATCTAATGAGCCTAATTAACACATGATTTACTATCCTCTAGTCGTCCGGTCAGAGGCTTTATTAGATAGGTCTCGTGAATTAACCCGTTGTTGTGAAAATAGTTTTGTGAACTGACTTTTTTAATATCTTAATTAGTGGTCAAACGGGATGAAAAAATATTTCCACCCCAAAGAAACACGTCCACTGGCACCAGTTTCTTTAGCTAAAGACGACCGTCGCCGCCAGCCACCAAAAATCTCACACAAGTTTGATTACATATTCCCTTGTCGCCGAGTGAGAACAATATCGCAGCCTCACAGACTTTCGGTATTTCCTGCCAAGCATCATCTGGCGCTGTCTCGACAAGTTCCAGCAACTGTACGCCGCGTCCCCATCACCCTACAGAAAGCCATGTGGCATTTCTGGACGTTGGTGCCTGCAGATAGATGCAGTTTGAAAATGTATAGAAACGCACGTACACAGTGTTTATTAATCAAGATTTTCCGCGCATGCGTGTGGAAAGGACTACAGCCCACAGCACGTGCTTGAGCTTCTCAATGGAAATTGTTGCGGACTACCGAGTAAAGGATTTCTGTCATGACGGTGTACCGTTGCGCCGTTGCGGACCCTTCGGGCCATCCATGCATTTCCTGTAGCCCCGTGTACATAGTATGGTCACTAATATAAAAATAATTTTTCATCCACTACATTTGTCCTAAATAGATTTTGGCCCGGGACTAATGCATTACTCTCGGCTGGTAGTTCCCAGGGTCCCCAAAGACCTAGACCAACCGAGAGTGAAAGTAACCAATTTACAGATTCCAGACCGCACTAGTAGTTTGAAGGCAAGAGAAGTTAACAGATTGTTTGGTCTGGAATCTATAAATTGGGGTCCGGTGGACCTCTTGACTATCGTTTGTTGTTAAGTAATAAAGTTTGTTGTTTATAAAAAAACCATTTAGTCCAAGCCAGAGTCTCAACCCGGGACTATAGGCTTTACAATATCAGTCTTAGTTAGATGCTCCAACCAAGACTAAAAGGCGGCAACGTTTAGTCCGAGTTGGAGCCAGCAGCCCGGACTAAAGGGTGTTTAATCCTGATTGAAGCCACCAACTCCATTTAGAGGTCATCTATGGCTTATTATAAAAGGAAAGCATCCCACATAAGGTCACATGTGCTATGTAGCTGGAGTTGTTAGTACACTATATAAGAGACAATGCTTTTTTGGGTGGCACCTTTAGCACCGGATCAAATAACCCCTGGTGCTAAAGGTGCCTATTCGTCAAAAAATATGTCTGTTTCTGCGGGGATTCAAACTCAGCACCTCTTGGCTCGCACGTACCCACCTAACCAACTCACCTACGCAGCACATGTGATGCGATAGAATACGCTTTTCTTTTGTAGTAGCATGTGACACCAACTGTGCTAAAGGGTCTTTAGCACCGGGTCGTAATACCAACCGGTGCTAAAGGTTTGGGACCCTTTATCACCGACCCTTTATCACCGGTTGCTAACACCAACCGGAGCTAAATGTGACTTTTAGCACCGGTTGGTGTTACCACCCACCGTAAAAGGGTCTTCGAGGGCACCTAAATTTTGTACCCGGTACAAATATTGCATTAGCACTGGATCGTTAGTGTGCGTGCCGAGGCATATGAGAGGGGGCGGATGATGGTTTCTCTCGTAATGAAAAGGGGTTGAGACCGGTAGTAAATGGCATTCTCCACTAGTGGCTTCTAACCAAGGCCATCCATTCATGGAAGTTGCCCGTGTTAAACCGATTCTTATTACCTCTCGCCGGCGCCTTGCGTGATTCCATGTGCCCAACTGCATCGGCATCCGTTCACCCTCACTTTGCTGCAGTAATCCTTTTGTGTCGTTTCACACACGTATGTGCATTCCCCAGTCTGTATGTTATTCTCTCTATGTATATATGGCTGTATCATGTCGCCAGCCACATAATTTAGCTGCTATCAAGAAACTCTGAATTATTTGTGTATGAACATTGAACAATTAATAATATCACTACCGGAATCTGCTCGTTTGCCGTGTGCTTGAGCATATGGGACACGGCAAAGTGTTTTCTGTCGGTAGCACACGACAAACACCCGATGGCAGCCTCCACGACGGCAAAGTCCGGGTTTGCCTTGTGCCATCCGTCACGCACATAGCAAACACTTTGTCGTGTGCCAAGAGTAGCGCACGGCAAAATAAAGCAAGAGACGGACGGAGACGGTGGGGCGGACAGGGACGGCGGCGACGGCAGTGACCTGGTCAACACTTTGACGGCAGCTAGCTGGCGGCGGCGGGACGGCGGCCGAGAGCGGGACGGCGACGGGCCACTACCAGAATGACGGACATCTGCACCGGTTGGGAACCGGCTTTAGCACCGGGTATCCCAACCGGTGCAGATCATCCGAGGCTAAAGGGGTGCCCCTTTAGCACCGGGTGAAATAACCGGTGCTAAAGGGTGCCTATTCGCCAAAAAAATATGTGTGTTGCTGCGGGGATTCGAACTCAGGACCTCTTGGCTCGCGTGTACCCACCTAACCATCTCACCTATGCTACACATGTGATGAGATAAAAGATGCTTTCCTTTTGTAGTAGCATATGACACCCCCTTTAGCACCGGATCGTATTTACGACCCGGTGCGAAAGGGTCTTTAGCACCGGGTCATAACACCACTCGGTGCTAAAGGGTAGCCCTTTAGCACCGGGTCGTGTTACGACCCGGTGCTAAAGTGTGAGGGCCTTTAGCACCGGTTGCTAACACCAACCGGTGCTAAATGTCACCCTTTAGCACCGGTTGATGTTAGCAACCGGTGCTAAAGTGTTTCCGGGGGCACCATAATTTCGCACCCGGTGCTAACGTTACATTAGCACCGGATCTTGAGTGCACCGAGGCATATGAGGAGTGCAGATGTGAGTTATTTTTGTAGTGGGCGAAGGGCGGGGCGGTCCATGGCAGTGGCCGGAGGCAGCGTCCGGAGTTGGCCGGCGTCGGCGGCGGCGGCGACAGTACGTGTGCGGTAGTGTGTGTGGGTTGAGTGACACAACGGTCGGTGCGCGGGCTAAAAGACGGGCGCGGCTGTTTGCCGTGTGCCGAGATCCACGGCACACGGCAAACATCTGGTTTGCCATGTGCCTGCTGACCTGGCACACGGCAAATAAGTGGGCCATCGGGCGGGCCCGCACGCCCAACCTGTGGGGCCGATATGGTTGCCGTGTGTCCCTTCAAGGAGACACACGGCAAAATTGTTTGCCGTGTTCCATCTCAGGGGCACACGGCAAACAGATTTTCCATTATTCCATGCAACTCAAATAATATGTTAAAAATATTAAAATTATATAAAAAATAGCAAAATTGAACATCAGATCATCTATATTTAGTCTAACCTATACAAAAACTATGAAAGTCAAATTCAAAACCAAACACTAATGTGCCTACAAACATAATCATCAACACTCTCTTCTATATGGATCTCTTTGGAGAACTCTCATATTTGTAAGCATCGTACATGATAAAATATCCGAACCTTATTTCAGTTGTGACGACACACGCCACATCCGATAGCATGAGATATTGACAAAGATCTCATGATTTTTCGACTTCGTTTGAATTTTTTTGAATTTAAATACTATTCAACAGAAGGTTCGTGGTACTGTTTCCTTAACACAAATTTCGAAAAACCGACGGCAAGTTCTGGATAATGACTTACGGTGAATTAAATATCATGAATATCACTTTTCCATTGAATTTATTCCATTATTTCATGCACTCGTAGTTCAAATTCGAGTAATATGAGAAAAATACTAGAGATAAAAAAACTAAATATAGCAAACTAATTGAGAAATTGAAACCCTTGAAATATAGAGCACATAACAACGTATGTGGGGTGGAGAATCCACTTTGCGGACACACGGCAAATTGGTCTGTTTACCGTGTGTCGCTTTTTTGCCGTGAGCGACGCACGGCAAACATTCTTTTTTACCGTGTGTTCTGCCTTTGCCGTGTGCCTTGGCTGGAGCGCATGGCAAAGCTTATGTTCGTCGTGTGTCCGATATAAAGCACACAGCAAACCTCTAGGCAAACGGCAAACTATCGGTTTCCGGTAGTGTATACAGACAAATGGTGGCTGGGATTTTGTCCAAATTATGTTCCTGTGTATTGTTAGATTATTCAGCATGAGTAATATGCTACGTGATGTACTCCAGGGGTAGCTAGATGCATCATTTTAGTTAATGTGATGTTGAGAAACGGCACTTCCATATTGTCCTGTGAAGTTCCTCACATTGAGCATATGACGCGAGTAAATTCTGCATGTGTTTTTGTTTCGTACTGTCCAATGAAGTTCGTTTGTTCTCCTGACGAGACGAGGTCACGAGCAGCAGTAGACGAATATGTGTTTTCGTTCAAAGTGACAAGACCAGGATCAAATATATGCATCCTCACCATGCTCCCGAGCGCCGACTACTTTCAACACACGACAGAGGACCTTACTTGAGTTCGAGGCCATCCATATCAGGCGCCTTAGCTTATTTGTCAGTTCAACATCCAGGTGTACTGCAGGCCGGTTCGTGAGATGGAATAGATGAGGTTGGGCGTTGGGTGGGCGCATGGATTCAGACGTGAGTTACACAAGACACGGAGCTATTACCCATACTGCAATCTGATTAACTTCGAAATCAGTCATGGCCACAGTTCCATACTGTTTGATCCACACACTATATACTCTATATATATATGTCCTCATTTACACACTAGGTGGAGGAATACGAGTAATGGGGTGCAAAATCAAACTTGTTTTCTTACCGGCGGCTAATCCTGCAGCTTCAGAGATGTCAACATCTTCATGCTTTATTCCGTCAGGCAGCATCCAGTCAAAGTGGTATATTAGTCTCGCCAATACAAGCTCAATGTTTGCTACCCCTAGGTTGATTCCGGGGCAAACCCGACGGCCAGCTCCAAACGGGAGGAATTCGTAGTTCGTTCCCCAGTAGTCTAGGCTGCTGTTTTCGAAGCGCTCTGGCTTGAATTCCAGAGGATCGTCCCAATAGTTAGGGTCCCTACAAATAGCCCAAGTGTTTATGAACACAACGGTGCCCTTGGGAACGTCATAGCCCATGATCTGGCACGCCTCACGGGACTTCCGAGGGACTAGGAGCGGAACTGGCGTGTGCAGCCTGAAGGTCTCCTTGATCACCAGCTTGAGGTAGCTGAGCCCCTCGAGGTCGCTCTCGGTGATGGTGTTCTTCCCCTTAAAGGCCTCCCGCACCTCCGCCTGCGCTTTGGCCATCACCGCAGGCCACCGGAGCAGCTCCGTCATGCACCAGTTCAGCGTGGTGGACGAGGTCTCGCTCCCCGCAGCAAACATAATCTGGAAGAAAAGACAACCTTAATTAAAGTCCTTTTTAGCTTGCCCGACCAACGTAGTATGTACGCCGGTGGCCGGAAGAGTTGTAGATCCGAGGCATGCATGTACTGAGACTTACAAACATCACCGCTACGATGGTGTCTTCACTGAGCGCGATCGGCGTGCTGCGTTCCTTCTGCAGCCTTAGCAGGACGCCGACGAAGCCCTCGCTCCCGGTCCCGTTCGCCACCGGCTCGTCGCCGCGCTCCATGGCTTCCTTTGTCTCCCGTATGACCTGCTTGATGATGCGCTGGATCCTGTCTCGGCAAGCGAGCGCCTCACGAGATGCCGTGCCAAGAACCTGCATGATCCTCCAGGACGGGAAGAGGTCAGCGACGGTCAGCGTTATTAGCTGCTGATTGGCCATCTTGAGGGCGTCGAGGTACTCCTCCTGATGCTTGCAACGGCTTCCGACTGACTCCCTCACGACGGTGTCGTTGATGAACCTCGAAATCATCTTGCTCAGGTTGACGGCGGCGCCATTGCCGGCGGACGCGGCAAGGTCTCCCATCAACCGGGATGCCTCCTCCTCGCGGATGTGCCGGAACGACAGCACCCGGGCGGCGCTGAGCAGCTCCAGCACGCACATCTTGCGGAGCTGGCGCCACCGCTCGCCGTAGGGCATGAACGAGATCGCGTCGTCGTTGATGGTGACTACGCGGACGTTGGTTGTGATGTACCTGTCGGCGAACGTGAGGTCGTGCGTCTTCATGACCTCCTGCGCGGCCTCCGGCGACGACACCACCAGAGCTGGCACCTCGCCGAGCCGGAGCATCATGACCGGTCCGTGCTTCTCCGCCAGACGGCGCATCGCTCGGTGGATGTTGCGGCTGGTGAGGAGGTGGTGGAGGCTGCCTATCAGCGGCAGCGTCCATGGGCCAGGGGGAAGGTTAAGCTTTGGTTTGCCGACGAACAGAGACTTGAGCATGGAGAGGATGATGAGAATAATAGACACGGACACGGCCGTAAGAAGCACCTTGTCCTCCATTCTAGCTATAGCTACTCTATCTAGCTACCAAGTTCCCTGATAGGCTAGCTTTGGATCTAGATGATGTCGGATATGGCTTAATTTATAGTGTCGAACTACAGATGCCGTGAAAAGACTTCAAGCATCATGGGTTGACATTTGTGAACATTTACTAAACCGTTGGCTATTCTTCACACGTTGCTAATAAAGTTCCAGATCGTTGGCTATTCTTCTTGGAACGTGTCGCACCTTTTGTTTTTTTTAAAAGGTCGTAATGTTCTATTATGAAATTGAATAGACAAGTTATATTAAAAATAATTGTAGCTCTCCAGGACATCAAAAAACTTATGCACTCCCTCCATCACTAGTATATACAAACTATTTGTGATGACACCTCAATTTTTGTGTGCCGGCAAACGCCATTACTTACCGCCAGCACAAATGACTTCTATTTTTACTAGCGGTTGACATACAAATCGTTTTCTACTGACGGCTGACACAAACGACCGCCAACACCAATGTGCTCACGGTTGACATAAGCAACACCAACACAAATATGGGACAAATCACAATTATTTCATATAAATTAGATTATATGTCATAAATAATTGTCTATATCCATACTCGTAGCATCCCCAAAAGAACGGTGTGTTAACATGGATAAAAAAGACGCACATGTCCTTAGTTAATCGAGTTTTTATGCAAAAATGAAAAGAATTAATTTCCATTTAGTGAATGTATGAGATTTGTTTCTATTTAATTATGCATGCATACCAAAACATTATTCTTTATGGCACAAATTTTGAATACTAAAATATTATTTCTTTTGGAACGAGGGAGTAGGTATCAACAAAAATTTTTTAGTTGATTTTTTTGTTAATTTGGACAATTTATATGCACAACCTAAACTTTTTGCTTACAAGCCGAGAAGTGTCAACTGAAATAAACCTCACACAACTATTAAGTAACCAATATACGTGAGATGGTTTTACTTATCCCGTCGCTGGCTGAGTCCCTCTCGCATCTCATGCTACACTCGCTACAAGGAACTATTTAGTCTGTGACGGAATCCTAGCAACAGTTTCAGAAAACGTCACAATTCTGCCTTGAGCCCAGAGAAGCCCAGAAAATTGTGACGGAATCCTGCCGACGGTTCTAGGAACGTTAGCATTTTGCTCTAAGCCCATAAAACTGTGACGTTTTTTCCAATTCTATCACGGTTCGTCTCAAAACACTGCGACATTTATACAAATTCGTCATGAACATTAAAAAAAGTCATTTTCATATGAAAAAAACTTACAATATGGGAGGTTTGAACCTTGGTCTTGAGTTTCATAAAAAAACATCCTACCACTACACCATGCATTATATTGTACTTGTATTAGTAAGAAATTTTATATATTGCTAACAGCCACGTTAGCCAACAGCGCCCAATCACCGGCCGCCACATCAGCGCGCCAGCCACCTCGCCACGCCCAGTCAGCGCCACCATCGCGTCGGGCGCAAAAAATATGCAGGATGGGGGACTCAAACCCGCGACCTGAGGTTTGGAAAGGTGGGAGCCTTACCATTGAGTTAGATATTGGTTTGTGTTCATAACGAGAAATATATTTACATATACGTTTAATCGTGTTGGTCAGTTACCAAAAGGACCACACACTTGGATATTTGCTCTCGAATCTCGATCCGGTCCGTGGCCGACGACGGCGCCCACCATCGCCACCGTGCGCCGCTAGCCATCGCCGCCGTGTGCCGCCCGCCATTGTCGCCGCCCACCCATGCCCGTTCCGCCGTCGGCACCAGTACCCCACGATCCGTGCCCGCCACGCCGTCGCCGCCGCGTGCTCCCGCACGGCCGCCGCCGCGTGCTCCCGCGTGGCCGCCGCCGCTTCCTTCGGCACGTTCGCCGACCACCATTGCCGCCGGTCCTTTCAAGAGCGAGGGTCGCGGCCTCGGCGAGCGCGTCGGCTGCTCCACGGAGTGCACGAGGCTAGAGAGAGCAGCGCGCTAGGTACTCCACAGGTTAGTCCTCTGGTGCTTGTGGTCTGCTCTGTTGCTTACTCCAGGTAGATGAACTACTGAATAAAACCATTGAAGTTTCTGAATCAGCATCCTAGCTCGACAAGTGATGATTTCGTTGCAATAATGTTCTCATCAGCTACACCAAGAGTGTTAATTTCTCACCTGGCTGAGCTGGGTGAAGAAGTTGGACACGTCGGGCGACCTCCATTGTTCTTGCTAGCATTCTTTGTTGTTCCAGCTTAGCAATTCGTAGATCTGGACAACATTCACATAAAGAAAGGATAAATGCTGCCATATTTAATACTTGGTCACTTACAATCTCATTGTTTGCATTTGCAAAGTCCACATGTTTTACATGAATGTATTTGAAACTTAAATGGCAGGACATTGTGCTAAAACTTGATTTATGGTCATTTTCAGGACCTCTCAAGACCAACAGAGTCCCAATCCGCTAGCTGTGTCATGGATCGAAGCTGGGTTAATGGCAGAATGTTTACTCCTGAGCACATGAATGGCGTCAAAGAATTTATGAGTTGGGTTAAAGAAAAATTTGGGCAGAATGTTGAAATCCGGTGCCCGTGTGCTAGATGCATAAATCATAAGTACCATCCTCAGTCGCTTGTCCGGAAGCACATTTTGATGCATGGCATGGATAGTAGCTATACTCAGTGGGTTCATCATGGAGAGGGCTTCAATGTTGAAGTTGTTGAGCAGCCTTTTCATGTCCATGCCAATGCTGATCTTGCTGGTTCCAGCTATGGGGAAAATGTGAGAGAGGACAGCACTGTTGATCTTGCTGGTTCCAGCTATGGGGAAAATGTGAGAGAGGACGGCAGTGCTGATCTTGCTGGTTCCATACATGGTGAAGATGTTGTGAGGGAGGATGATAGTGTTGATCGTTTGGAAGGGCTTTTAGGAGAGCTACATGCTGCAGCAGAAGAAGCAAGACAGAATGCAGAAAATGAGGATGGTGATGCACAACCTCATGACAAAGATTCATTTCTCAAAAAAGTGATGGAAGAGGCAAAGCATCAGCTTTATCCCGGCTGTACCAAATTTTCAAGTTTCTCATTTGTGGACAAGCTTCTTCATATGAAGTCACTATATAGGATAAGCAATTCTGCCTTCACCAATGTTGTGTTCTGATATACCTGTGACTTATCTATATTATTCATTGGACTCCCAGTTCTCTATCATGCTCACTAAGTCAGTATAGGTGGCCATTGACTTATCATCAATGTTGCCTTCACCAGTAAAATATCAATGCAATATTATATATGTGGCCTGCAGTGAGTTACAAGATATTTAGGATCATTTGTTTTCAAATAGTATGCCAATTGAGATTATTCTTGTCAGGTCACTATAATCTGCTCTTGTTTTTCTCTTGTCACTTAGAAACCGAACTTCCACCGCAGGGATATGAATTGGAGTGTTATCACTAATACAGAAAGTGGCATCACAAACGGCATCATCACAAACGGTTTGTGATACCCCCATCACAAACGGTTTTTGATGGGGACCATCACAAATGGTTCTTTAAAAACCATTTGTGATGTGAGGCCATCACAAACGGTTTGTATTACGAACCCTTTGTGATGCCCCTCATCACAAACGGTTTTCTAAACCCTTTGTGATGATGTGTATGGTACACGTTCAAACCACATTTTGAACTAGTAAATCACTTCAAATCAAAAAGTGTTGAACTACAAAGTTTTATGGCTTCTCAAGATGTACAACTTTCACTTTGGTCATTTCTTCATTTGACAAATTCATATGAATATTGTTCATAAAATCCATCTCTCTCATAGAGTTATAGTTTCTAAAACTATAAGAGAGACCTATAAGATTTGTGAACAATGTTACTCTCACTACATCGTATGGAAAAACGGTCAATATCAAAGTTGTAGATCTTCAGAGGTTATGAAACTTTGTAGTTGACAACTTTTTAATTTGAAATTGTTTTACTAGTGAAAAGTAAGTTTGTAATCAAAATTTGAAATTTGAGTTTTTTCAAACGACCCCGGATGAAAAACGGACAACATGAAAGTTGTAGATCTCGACAAGTCATGAAACTTTGTAGTTGACAACTTTGTCATTCGAAGTCATCTAGTTAGCTAGATCTAAGTTTGAATGTTCTCAAATTTGAAATTTAAATTTTGTAAACGGCCTCGGATGAAAAATCGGTCAACATGAAAGTTGTAGGTTTTGAAAAGTTAGGAAACTTTGTAGTTCAACACTTTTTGATTTGAAGTCGTTTAGGGCCTCAAACAATAAATTTAAACTCGGTTTGGTATAATATGATAGGAGTCGGAACGGCTTCTAGTCACAGGTGACGAAGTGGTGCAGTGGTAGAGGAGGCTACGCGCGAGGGAGAGGTCGCAAGTTCGAACCCGGCTGGCCGCGGAGCACGCGATTTATGCATTTTCGTATTTTTTGGGATTTATTTCGGACACAGGAAATCACAAACGATTCGTAATACGAACCGTTTGTGATACCCCTATCACAAACGGGCATCACAAACGGACTGTCACAAACGGTTCGTTTGTGATGTCCCTTCCCAACCGTTTGTGATGAGGGTGTGTGGAGTAGTGTATAAACGGTGTATGCAGAACAGTGCAAGGCTGAGGCAGTTTGGGATTGAACCTACTTTGGTCTATCCAAACAGATCTGCCGTTCCTCAAGAAAAGAATAAGAGATATAAAAGAACAAGAGAAGACTCGGGATCTGAGTATGATCCTATACAAGATGATACTGCTGAGGAAGGGAACATATCAGATGGCACTACATAGGTGATAGTTCTTCAATTGTTGTGTGTTTACTAGTGCTATATAATTCTTTGCCTACTGTTACTAATCCATGCTTCTACTTGTACCAGGGATCTATGAGGAAGGGTTGAAACAAAACCAACAAAGCTTCAGAAGATGTTTCTTGTGGATTCAAGTTTTAGGCTCGTAAGAGGGTTTATGCAGCTGAGGTGCCTACCAGATGTACAAAGTAAAGGAAAAACACTGCACAGCCTGATGCAAGTCTGCCAACAAGTGGCATTCCACCACCAACTCTACAATCTGTTGTGAACTCTGTAGTGCGCACACAACCTGCTATTGAAGGTGAGTTCTAGTACCAGATTTGTTGCTGTCATTATATAACCTTTGCTTGAAGGTTTGATGCAATCTAACACGTTCCTTTTTAGATGATGGAGGTGATGCTAGACCTCAGTCTGTTGGTGATGGTCATAACCATATGGTCAATGGAGTAGATGCTAATCCTCCATCTATTGGTGAGGGTGACAACCATCTGGTCAATGGAGGTGACGCCGTTCCCCAGTCCGATGGTCATGACAAACATTCTGCTACTTTGGTGGTTGCATGCCAAGCGCGTTCTAACTATTAGCCATTATTTAGATGGTTTTGACAGTCATGAGTACAACACCATGGATGACATCGACTACCAGATAAACCCTGAAGGTGATTGTTTGCTCATTACATGCCTTTACTGCATATCAATATATACTATTTTTATTGCTGAATCCTAATTATAATTTCAATGATCATTTACAACCAGAAGAAGAATTGGTGCCATGGAACCGAGGAACTAATATGGGACATGGCCTTCAGAGGATAAATAGATCTCATCGCGGCAAGCTGCCAATTAGCATACCTGAAGGGCATATCAGGCCTCTCACACCTGTCATAGCTGAAAAGTTTGCAACTTAATGCAACATTGCAGTAAGGGACCATGTGCCTATACTCAAACACCGGAAGGAATACAAGAAAAGACGTTCAATCATCGATACATATTTGGGATCCCTTCGTGTAAGTACAGTCTCAAGGCCTTTACCCCATTTTCACGATAATTTAGAGATGAAGAATCTGGCTATTTTTTCTGCCTATTATATGTGTGCCTATTTTTTCTAAAATGGTAGTCATTTTCATGATGGTAATAATAATCTAGAGATGAATAATTTGAAATGGTAGTCATTTTGTGTCTGTTAAGCAGGTTTTGATTCTATTTTTCATGTGCTGGTTACAACAGTAGTACATGTAGCTTCTCTCAGCTTGAGGTTCATCTATTGATCTGTGCATGTGTCGATAGGTATAGTTTTTGTTATTCTTGTAGCAGATCTAATATTATATTTCTTATACATGTGTTAGAAATGGTTTTGTTTCAACCCTTCCTCATAGATCCCTGGTACAAGTAGAAGCATGGATTAGTAACAGTAGGCAAAGAATTATATAGCACTAGTAAACGCACAACAATTGAAGAACTATCACCTATGTAGTGCCATCTGATATGTTCCCTTCCTCAGCAGTAATCCCGAGTCTTCTCTTGTTCTTTTATATCTCTTATTCTTTTCTTGAGGAACGGCAGATCTGTTTGGATAGACCAAAGTAGGTTCAATCCCAAACTGCCTCAGCCTTGCACTGTTCTGCATACACCGTTTATACACTACTCCACACACCCTCATCACAAACGGTTGGGAAGGGACATCACAAACGAACCGTTTGTGACAGTCCGTTTGTGATGCCCGTTTGTGATCGTATTACGAATCGTTTGTGATTTCATACGAAAATGCATAAATCGCGCGCTCCGCTTCCGGCCTGGTTCGAACTCGCGACCTCTCCCTCGCGCGTAGCCTCCTTTACCACTGCACCACTTCGTCACATGTGACTAGAAGCCGTTCCGACTCCTATCATATTATACCAAACTGAGTTTAAATTGATTCTTTGAGGCTCTAAACGACTTCAAATCAAAAAGTGTTGAACTATAAAGTTTCCTAACTTTTCAAAACCTAAAACTTTCGTGTTGACCGTTTTTTCATCCGAGGCCGTTTACAATATTTGAATTTCAAATTTGAGAACATTCAAACTTAGATCTCGCAACTAGATGACTTCAAATGACAAAGTTGTCAACTACAAAGTTTCATGACTTGTCGAGATCTACAACTTTCATGTTGACCGTTTTTTCATCCGAGGTCGTTTGAAAAAACTCAAATTTCAAATTTTGATTACAAACTTACTTTTCACTAGTAAAACAATTTCAAATTAAAAAGTTGTCAACTACAAAGTTTCATAACTTCTGAAGATCTACAACTTTGATATTGACCGTTTTTCCATACGATATAGTGAGAGTAACATTGTTCACAAATCTTATAGGTCTCTCTAATAGTTTTAGAAACTAGAACTCTATGAGAGAGATGGATTTTATGAACAATATTCATATGAATTTGTCAAATGAAGAAATGACCAAAGTAACAGTTCTACATCTTGAGAAGGCATAAAACTTTGTAGTTCAACACTTTTTGATTTGAAGTGATTTACTAGTTCAAAATGTGGTTTGAACCTGTACCATACACATCATCAGAAAGGGTTTAAAAAACCGTTTGTGATGAGGGGCATCACAAAGGGTTCGTATTACGAACCGTTTGTGATGTGGACCATCACAAACGGTTTGTAATACGAACCGTTTGTGATGCCATCACAAACGGTTTTTGCTACAAACCGTTTGTGATGGCCTCACATCACAAACGGTTTTTAAAGAACCGTTTGTGATGACCCTCATCACAAGATGGGGGTATCACAAAACCGTTTGTGATGAGGCCGTTTGTGATGGCGCTTTCTGTAGTAGTGAAATTTGTGCCCTCAGATTACGATCGCTCCATCATAAAGTCAATTGAAAAGATGAAGTGCAGTGGGGCCAGTAGCATAGTTCCTCAGCTCGGAACACAACAAAAACAGTCGATTCTGCCGCTCATTGTACTTTCAGAAGAGCAACAAGGGCTCATTAACTTATCTAAAGACATGAGACTTATGCTGGCTCAAATCCAAAGGGAGGAGCCTCCAAAAGGAAAACAACCTGCAGTAAAGGATGATGAATTCATACCTGCATTGCAGTTCAAGCTCGGACAATTTGTCAGACCTGAATAGGTCGATGAGCTGCCAACACAAATGTACATGCTACATAAATGGTACATGGAAAAATTGGCAGAAGAAAGAGAAATATTCCCTTTTCAAGCTAGAAGCAATGATTACTACCGAGGGGAGGACTTGAAACAGTCATTCCAATTGTACAATCAAGACGCACTTGCCATCCCTACAGTCAGCACCTGGGTTCTATAAGTGTTTATTAATATTTGGTAAATATTATTTGTCGCATATATAAGTTCTTTTGTAACAATAATTTCTTTCATACAGTGTAGAATGGAAAAAGAAGATTGCAGGAAAAATGGATATTATCACTTAGGTTTCATGGATCCGGTGATTGTGAACACAAACACTCTACGTCAATATCAAAAGCATACACTTGATAACTTATGCAAGTTCTTAAGTGCAGACCATTATAAGGAAATGATAATGATGCCTTGCATGTTCAAGTCAGTGCTTTATTACATGCATCCCCATAGTGACCATCATGGTTATTAATTTAGTCTAACTAGATACTATTCATTCATATCAATGTGCAGGAACTAATGTATATTATTCGTAATAATTCCTGAAAATAGCTTGGACTCAATGAATAAATCCAGGGAAGACTACCAAGGGCTCAATGATGCGCTCAATGAGGCTTGGGCAAAGTGGCGCACGCTATAGAGGTGCAAGTTCAAGGAAAACCTTATTATCAAACCTTATTATCAAGACCGACTTTTCGGTATGTCACTGGGTATCAATTTTGATTTGATGACTTAGCATGTAAAAATTTGATGACTAACCATGCATATATTTGATGACATGTTCTTTCTAAAGTGTTTATGTGGAACCTTAGGACCGGCAATCCATCGGGGGATACCCGAATGTTAGATTCGTAGGAGGAGGATCGCCGAGTGGAGTAGCTTGAAGGTGACACAGGGAACAAGATTTAGATAGGTTCGGCCTAACTGAAGGTATAATACTCTACGTCATGTGTCAGGTGGTGTTTGTATTGCTTCTGCTCGACAAAGCTTTAGGAAGCTAGGGCGAGCTTTGTGGTTACAATGGTTCGGTTACCCTCAAAAGGTTGACCTAGGCCGCCTTATATAAGCCGAAAGCCTAGGGTTCAGAAGTCGGTTTGCATCTACACCTACCAGATTAGAATAGGAATCGTATTCGAATAGATTGCTACAGATATCCTGCGATATCCGGATTTACCCACCGAGTATACATGGGCTTGAACTTGTTACATCTTCATTAAGCTTGTCCGATAAGTTGAGGATTTCTTGCGAGCCACCTCTAAGTCAGCCCGCAACCTTGTCAGATGTGGGTCCAAGTCGGCTGTCATCCTCTCTAGTAGTGGCCCCAGTAGTACCCGTATCCCATAGTTTAAGGCAAATGTAGGGCAACAACCTATGTGCATACTATGTATGTGAGTTCATACATGCCTTGTACATGACGAGCTCACAATTAGTCAATGTGAAAATAAACTATGTATACAATAAATATATTTTTGTTTTCTATTATTTTTATGTTCTACATAAAATAAAAAACTTATCTTGGTTCCATAATATTTTCCTAGGTAATATGGATGAGAGATCAACCAATACCAACTTAAAGAGTATGTGCAATCCAATACGCTCTTTACGGATCCATCCACCAAGAAGTTTTCCTATCCAGGCCAGTGATAAATTCTAAATATTAGCAACAATATTTTTTATTTTGAGTTCAAACAATTTATAATAATACATGTATATAAGTTTAACATTTTGACCATATTTTGTAGTAATATATGTAAATAAGTTTCACTTAGTAACATTATTTTTTATGCTTGATCAAATATATATAGTATACACTACGGGAAATCCCGTGTATGCCGAGTGTCTACAACTTTGCCGAGTGTTTTTTTACGGACACTCGGCAAACAACATCTTTGCCGAGTGCAAAATAAAAAATACTCGGCAAAAAAAATACACTCGGCAAAGAGGTGTTTGCCGAGTATCAAATAAAAAACACTCGGCAAAGATCGTTATCACAGATATAATGAGTGTTTTTTAGACTAGAAGAGGAAAAAAATATTTTTTTGTCGAGTGTCAAATAAAAGACACTAGGCAAACAACCCTTTGCCGAGTGTCAAGACACTCGGCAAACAACCCTTTGCCGAGTGTATATATTTTGACACTCGGCAAAGACTCGGCAAAAAAAAATATTTTTTCCTCTTATAATCCTAAAACTTTTTCTACTCTCTAGATACAATATGTAATGCTCAATGTAAAATTTTGGTATATTTTTGAATTTGTTTGCTATATTTAACTAATTAATTACATTTCAAGCAATTTTTTGAATCAAATCAAATTTGAACTATAAGTGATTCAAATTACAATATTAAATGAGTTAATAAATTATATCCATGCTATATAACACAATTTAAGACCTTACCCATAAAATAAAAAGAAATTTTACATATCTTGTTTAAGAATTATGATCATTAACGTGTGTTTGAAAGATTTTTAAATTCTCAAAAAAGCAAATAATGTAAAAAAATCATGAGATTTGTCATGACATCATTATATCATACATAGAGTCTATGGTAAAAAATTGAGAATGTTTCGGATAAGTTGTCATGCACCTCGCTTGTAAATCGAAGAATCTTCGGAAAAGTTTCAGAGAGTTGAGAAGTATACGTTAAAATTTGGAATCAAAGTAGTGATCGAATTTGAATTTGAGTCCAATTCATTTTATATAGGTCATAGATTATATAAATTATGTCATACCAAAATTTGGTTATTTTTTAAGTTTATTTGACAATTTTAATTTTTTTTAATGTATACTTCTCCGATCCGACATCTTCAAATGCTTCGTTGCTATTGGTTGGCACTCCCTCCCACGGATCGCGGCTCCCACCCTCTCTCTCATCTCTCTCCCCCTCCCCCGGATCAGCCTCCCCTGGATAAGCCTCCCCCTCTCTCTCATCTCTTCCTCTCTATCTCTCTCCCTCCCACATCTCTCTCTCCTCTCACCTGCTCTCTCCCTCTCTCCTGCACAGGCGCCGGCGGCTCCCTCCAGCGCGGGCGGCGGCGCAGCCTGGCGGCACGGCGCAGAGCGGCCGGCGCGGCCCGGCCAGCTCGGGGGCGGCGGCGCGGCCGGCTCGGCCCGGCGGCGCGGCGCGGCCAGCTCAGGGGCGGTGCGGCGCGGCGCGGCCAGCTCCGGGGGCGGCACAGCTCGGCTCGGGGGCGGCGGGGCGGCCGGTCGGGGAGCCGGCGCCAGTGGCGGCGAGCGCGGCCACGTGACCGTCGAGGGCGGCCGGCTGGGCGGGGAGCCGGCGCGGCCCGGGCGCCGGCGGCCGGAGGTGAGCTGCGCGGCTGGGCGACGGGGGGCCGGAGGGGAGCGGCGCGGCCGGGCGACGGGCGGCTGGAGGGGAGCGGCGCGGTTGGGCGACGGGCGGCTGGGCGTCGGGCGGCCGGAGGGTAGCAGCGCGGCCTGGTGACGGGCGGCGCGCGCGAGGGCAGGCCGCCGGCTGGCCCGTGCCGCGGATGTTTTTTTTTATTTTGGTGAAAAATGTTTACCGAGTGTCAGCTATTTTCTTTTTTTTATTTATTAAAAAATGTTTGCCGAGTGTCGGTTTTAGCACTCGGCAAAGCCTTTGCCGAGTGCCCGATATAAAACACTCGGCAAAGGCGGCCTTTGCCGACACGAGCTATGCCGAGTGTCCGTTGCCGAGTGTAACACTCGGCAAAGGCTTTGCCGAGGGTAATTGTGGGTTTGCCGAGTGCCCCAGGCACTCGGCAAACGATAGGTTTCCCGTAGTGATAGTATCTAACAATATAATAGTGTTTAATACATAGATTAATTAGTAAACAAAAAATAGAAATCATAAAAGAGAAACCAGCATAGAAAGGAAAAGAAAACGAAAAGGCTCCGCATGACCACCTCCTTGTTTCGGTGGGTAACACCAATCCGGATTTGGTCGGTAACACCATCCGGGACTAAAGTGATGCGTGGCCAGCCGACCTCCGCAGCACCTTTAAATCCGATTGGTGTGACGGGACTAAAAGGCTTGGGGCTTTTAGTACTAGATTCGATATCCCGCCGGTTGGGAAGGCGCTTTCCAACCACGACTGATGTGGCGTTTTCCATTAGTATACGTTGACTAGTACTAGACGAGAGAGATCATCCAAGGGGGATTTTGTCAAAATCAGCCGGCAGATGCAGAACGGATAGTCCCCGCCGCTCGTACAAGCATTAATTCCGGTCCTGACCGCTCAAGCATCCACGTTATTTACTGCCGCTAGACTTCCCCATGCACTCAAGCCACGGAGCCAATAAGCCCAACAGCAACTACTGACGAGTCAGCAGCTAGTCTCAAAACGTGGCAAACTAGTATACGCCCGCAATGGACAATAGTCTCGCCCCGGTCCCAATCTTTGCGAGTTTTGATGATGCACTGGAATTTTGTCCGCAGGACGATCCAACATGTCGCCGTGCTGCCTGTTCCCAGCGTGCCATAATTTGACCTCGGATTATTTGTCGTTACTGAGACTAGTGTCCAACCATGGCATCAAATACTCTTTTCAGGGACCGATCAGGGGATCACCCGGCCCAGCAAATTGATTATGAGATGTAAAATTAATGCAAAAAAATGAAAAATAAATAATGCCGACGCGGTGAGCGCGTATGTGGCCTCTTGCCGGCCGACTCAGCGGCGCCCCGTCGGGTGCTGGCTGGCCATGCCGCGCCCCGTTGGGTGCGTGCCACCGAGCTGCACTCTCATGCCGGTTGAGAACACCGCCGCCGATTCCAACCAGCCCGGACCTTGGCACTACCAGAATGAGTCACGTCTGCACCGGTTGGAAAGGGCGATTAGCACCGGGTATCCCAACCGGTGCAGATCTTCCGAGGCTAAAGGGGTGCCCCTTTAGCACCGGGTGAAATAACCGGTGCTAAAGGGTGCCTATTCGCCAAAAAAATATGTGTGTTGCTGCGGGGATTCGAACTCAGGACCTCTTGGCTCGCGTGTACCCACCTAACCATCTCACCTACGCTACACATGTGATGAGATAAAAGATGCTTTCCTTTTGTAGTAGCATATGACACCCCCTTTAGCACCGGGTCGTAACAAGACCCGGTGCGAAAGGGTCACGACCCGGTGCTAAAGGGTAGCCCTTTAGCACCGGGTGGTGTTACAACTCGGTGCTAAAGTGTGAGGGCCTTTAGCACCGGTTGCTAACACCAACCGGTGCTAAATGTCACCCTTTATCACCGGTTGATGTTAGCAACCGGTGCTAAAGTGTTTCCGGGGGCACCCTAATTTCGCACCCGGTGCTAACGTCACATTAGCACCGGATCTTGAGTGTACCGAGGCATATGAGGGGTGCGGATGTGAGTTATTCTTGTAGTGTGGGGTCGGTCCGTTGGAACCAACTTAACCCTTCACCAGTCCACCGCCATCTAGGAACCTTAGTTCCGGATGGAACTGGACCCGGGACTATTGTGAGCATTAGTCTCGGCTCTCCAACGGCACGGCGGGTGGGGGGCCTTTAGTCCCGATTGAGCTTCGACCGGGACTAAAGGGACCCTTTTAGTCCCGGGCGAAGCTCCCAACAGGGACTAAAGGCCTCCTACCCCCTGTGCCGTTGGCAGGGACCCTTTAGTTCCGTGGTTGTAGTCGTGGTTGCAAAACTGGGACTAAAGCCCTTTTGAGGCCCGAGACTAATAGTGACTTTCACTACTACAGAAACCTTTATCACAAACGCGTGCTCACAAACGGTTCTTGAAAACCGTTTGTGATGGTCTCATCACAAACGGTTCCAACGGCTACATGTCCCATCTTCCTTGGAATCGTTTGTGATGAGGTCCATTACAAACGGTATATAACACGAACCGTTTGTGATGAACCATTATTACAAACGGTTTTAATGAACTGTTTGTGATAATGAGCATCACAAACGGTTCGTGTTAACAACCGTTTGTGATGGCTCGTATAGTACAAAACCCCCCTTCCCCCTCCCACTCTTCTTCTCCAACCCGACGCCCACCATTTCTTTCACCATTGTTGCGGCCATTTCTCACCAAATTGCTCAAGAAAGGTCACGTTTTTTGAAGAAAGCTCTCCATCAACTTTTTTTGAGGTTGGTAACACACAACTCTTCCAATTTGTAGCATGTTTGAACCACTAGAATTTGAAATTTGCCATGAATTTGATGGAGGGGCTCTTTCATCCTCTCTAGAGCTCATTTCTCATGAAATTCAATAGAGCAACTTGAATTTAGTAGGTAGATGTTGGCGGTCGTTACAAACCAAATCCGACCACCAATACTCGGGAATAAATGAGGTTTTATGCAACATTCCATGTACTTAGGTTTTATTTCTAATAAAGTTCCACGAGTTTTGGTGAGTGTCACTTGTGCAGGTACAACTACGACAAATACGCGCTATTGGGGGCCGAAAATGACCGAATTGGCCGAACGACTCCGTTCGGCCGATTACCCCCTTAGCCGTACAGGCCACTGGGAGCCATCCGCGTCAACAATGACCAAGCAACCACATCACACGCCACGTGGACGACCGCCAACTCATCCCGGAGCATCGCCACATTAACCTGGGCCCACATAGCATGAAGTACACCACTAGAGGCCGGCCTAGGGGGTCCACAGAGCAGAGGCGGTATAGGGGGGCGGGCCTGGGCCTCCGGCCCAGTTCGGGCGAACTGGGGGGTTTGGCCGAACCGCCCCCAGCTGCCAAACCGACCCCAGGGCTCAATCCTGGCCCTTGGGAGGCAGAGGCGTTGGATCCTCTGGTTTGGCCGAACCAGGGAGTTCGGCCGAACCGAGATCTTCGGCCGAACCGCCTCTCTGCCCCCCTAGCTGCCTTGGCGGTTACCCAAGCTCAACCGTCATTGCAAGCTATAAATAGAGGGTCACACTTCACTTGTAAACACACACCAAGCCAAGGAGCTATCTCATTCCACTTGTTCTAGTAGAGTTAGGATAGTTTAGTTGGGAGTTAGAGTTGAGTCGAGCTGGTATAAGCTCTTGTATCTTTTACCTTTCCTTTTGCAAGACTTTGAGTTATCAATATAGTTACCTTTATCTTCTTGCCTTTGTCATTTATATCTTGCTTCTACTTTATTCTAGTTGCATCTATATCTTGTTTAGACTATAGTCAGTTATAGTTCTAGTGCTTGTAGTTCTTGTTTAAGTCTTTGTCTTGGTTGGTTCTTCGATCTTGCTTGATACTGGAGGTGAATTGTCACCAAAAGTATTGACAAGGTTGCTTGCTCTTGCTAGCAGAGTAAGTAGTTGTTGACTAGTGTAAGAGTGGTTCCTAGACTAGCCAGTGGCCTTAGATTATTCCCGTCGCAACGGAGGTGGTAGCCGTGAGGTGGTGACAGCCCTTTCGGTCTTCGTAGCCCATCACGTTAGTTCCGGTCCGTAGGATTCCCCAGTTGGGAAATAGTGGCACCCCTTCTCATCCCTTTCCGTGTGTCACCGGTTCCCTTGTCCCGATGCTAAGACAATAGAGTTAACCCAGATCTCCTAGTGCTGGCTCTGTAGCCGCTGTATCTCTAAGCTGGAGTGACATAGGTAGATAAAGTATCCAGGAGTCCTCTATCTCTTCTCGTTGTTCTCCCAGCTATCTATCTCTTCTCTTCCTTACCTGAGTATCCCTTGAGTTGTGTGTCCGTATATCCACTCCTATCCAATACGTTATCCCCAGTCTTGTCTAGTTGTGTACCTTTCTCTGATAGTCTCAAATATCTATTCACTAGTATTCTTGCCAAAGCTTCCCTGCAGAAATATAAATTACGATACCTCAGGATACTCCCAAGTGAAGTGCTACAACGGTGATTCTGTGCGCTTGCAGAATATTTCTATATTTTACTAAGCCATAAGGAAAACCACTGAAACACTCCTTACCCCAGTACCAGGATTCTCAATTCTGATATTGGATCGTAAGAAGTGCCAACAGTAGATCATCAATAGCTTGCTTGAAGACACATGACAGGCATTCTTCCATGATTATTTAGCTTGAATGGTTGCAAAATTGAGAAAAATGTGATGAAAGGTCTCTTTTTTTCCTCTAGGCCATTTTTCATCATTTTATTCATGGATTATCGAAATGTCCAGCTCTCATTCCATTGCAACAATGTTAGTATGTAGCTTGCTTTGCTTACTTTATAGAGCCTTGAAGCTTGAAGCTTGAATGGTTGCAAAATTTAGAAGAATGTGATGAAAACTCTATTTTTTTGCCTCTAGGCCATTTTTCACCAATTTATTCATGGATTATCCAAATGTCTAGCTTACTTTGTAACAAGGTTAATATCTAGCTTACTTTGCTTACTTTGTAGAAACTTGAATGCTTATGAAAATTGAGAAGAATATCTACTCATATGTTGCTTGTTATCTTAGCGAGCTTTGTCAAATTGTTGTGACCTTTAAGTGAAGCTTTCATATCCTTAAAGATCGAGATCCACGTACACACACCACATCTCAATTGCAATTCCTACACTGGCAGTTAGCAAATATTTTCCATCAGCCATCCACAAAAATAAATGCTTCATGTTCTATGATTTCCTTCTCCAAATATTCTTGATAGAGACATGGACTATGCAAAAAGAAAAGCATGCCAAAGAAGCATGGAAAAAATAAGAGAAAAAGAAAAGCATGCCAAAGAGCATGGCAAAGAGAAAGAGAAAAAGAAAAGCATGCCAAAGTGGCATGGCAAAAAATAAGAATAAAAGATAGCCCATGTTCTCGAAAATAAATCAAGGAGAGGGAATTTCATCCAAGGAGTTCCACCATATTCCATTCCACCATTCCACCATATTCCACTCCATTCATATCCACGCACTTGCACGTCTCGATCTTAAGATGTGATTTGTTTCCTCAGAGATCCAGTCTTTGACTTAGCAAAATATAA
The DNA here is from genome assembly GCA_033239725.1 of Echinochloa phyllopogon. NCBI lineage: Eukaryota > Viridiplantae > Streptophyta > Magnoliopsida > Poales > Poaceae > Echinochloa > Echinochloa phyllopogon. The sequence continues at coordinate 8,657,412 of BTCW01000008.1, read as the reverse complement.
GATGCATGCATGCCTTCATCCTTTGTCACTGAGCCACACAAAAAGCCAAATTAGATGTTAGGATGAAAAAGAAGGCACAAGCCTTTGGTGAGGATTCAAATACACTTGAGTGATTGAGTGTGCCAATGAGGAACAATTTGTAGTTTGCAAAAACTTGTGAAAAACTCTGAGATGAGATCCTGAAAAGAGTAGAGTGGAATAAAACTAAGTTTAAACTGTTCACCCTTTCAACCGCCCAAGATAAGGAGATTGCTATAAGCCCCATAGGTAAAAAGGTGATTTCAAACTTTGCCTATGATTCAAGTATTTTTAAGCACTAGTTGTTTATAAAGTTACCTGCAAAAGAAATGACATAGTAGCAACTCCTGATCGACCGAACCTAAGTTTATATCTTTGCTGGAGGACGAGCAAAGAGCTAAGCTTGGGGGAGCTTGTTGGCGGTCGTTACAACCCAAATCCGACCACCAAATCTCGGGAATAAATGAGGTTATATGCAACATTCCATGTACTTAGGTTTTATTTCTAATAAAGTTCCACGAGTTTTGGTGAGTGACACTTGTGCAGGTACAACTACAACAAATACGTGCTTCTGGGGCCGAAAATGACCGAATCGGCCGAATGACTCCGTTCGGCCGGTTACCCCCCTTAGCCGAACACTATGAGAAGCACAACCGGAGGCCGTCCAAGTCAGCAATGACCAAGCGATGACCGATCACGACACTTGGACTACTGCCACATCACTTCTGGGCCCACACAACACGAAGAACACCACTGCGCCAAACCGACCCCAAGGTGCAATCCTGGCCCTTGGTTGCCAAGGCGGTGCATCCCACGGTTCGGCCGAACCGGGGAGTTCGGCCGAACCGAGGAATTGTCTAGTCGTGTACCCTTCTGTGATAGTCTCGAATATTTGTTCACTAGTAATCTTGCCAAAGCTTCCCTGCGGAAATATAAATTACGATACCTCGGGATACTCCCAGGTGAAGTGCTACAGCGGTGATTCTGTGCACTTGCAGAATATTTCTATATTTTACTAAGCCATAAGGAAAACCACTGAAACACTCCTTACCCCAGTACCAGGATTCTTAATTCTGATATTGGATCATAAGAAGTGGCAACAAGCATTTCTGGCGCCGTTGCCGGGGAAGTATTTGGCTAAATTACTTTTGTATTTTTATCTTAAGCTATCTTAGTTGAGTACCGCTACGCAAGCGGGTTTATCCTTGCTCTGTTCGTTGGTCTTTGTGGAACAGAGCAGTGCATGACTGGTTTCCAGCTACCGTCAAACTTCCAAGAAAATCCTGAGTCACTTGTGAGGAAAGTACGACCCCGTGTTGTACCTCCTCAGAAGCAACTCCTTCCGACGAACCCAGTCCTTCCCGTTGTGACTCCAGCTTCATCGAGGATGGCCGGCAAGACGATCCGCGAGTTCTCTGCTCCATCAAGCGTGAACGTGCATACCGGACCAGCTCCGCCAGTCGGAGATGGCAACTTCGAGCTCAAGCCAGCCCTCATCAACATGGTACAGGCTAGCCCATTCTGCGGCAAGCCACAGGAAGATGCCAATGCTCATCTCCAGCATTTCCTGGAGATTTGCAACACCTTCACCATCCGCGGAGTAAGTATCGATGCCATTCGCCTTCATTTATTTCCATTCTCATTATTAGGCACGGCGAAACAATGGTTTTATGCTAGCCGCGAAGCAATAGACACTTGGGATAAATGCACTAGCGCTTTCTTGCTAAAATTCTTTCCGGTTGGGAAAACCGACGCCCTCCTGAACAAAATAGCTAGTTTCCAGCAGCTAAAAGATGAAACAGTCCCGGAGGCTTGGGATCGCCTCCAGGACTATATTTCTGCTTGTCCTCACCAAGGTATGCAGAGTCGGTTCATAATCCAAACTTTCTATCACGGGCTGAGAAATTCTGCCCATGAGTACCTGGATGCTGCTGCTGGAGGCTCGTTCTTCTCTCTTGAGGAGAGTCGTGCGAAGGCTCTCATAGAGAAGATGGTCGAGAACCAAGGTTGGTCCGAATACCGGACTCAACCGAAGACCCGAGGAGTTCACCAAGTTGAAGCTTTGGACATGCTCGCCGCCAAGATGGACCTCCTGATGAAGAAACTGGAGGCCCCTACTCAAGAAACGGTGCAAGCCATGGACGCTCGCATGACCTGCGAAGTCTGTGGTAGCACTGGCCATTCGGGGAATGACTGCCCCGAAATGCGAGAAGATGCCCACTACGTCAACAACTCCAACAACAATGGGTACCGACCGAACAACTACGACAACCAAGGCTGGACTCCGCGCCCAAACCTCCCTTTTGAGAGGCCTCAACAAGGTAACAATTTCAATTCCAGCAATTTCAATAATCAGCCGTCTCTTAGAGATCTTGTGTTTGGCCAGATGAAAATAACTGAAAACATCAATACAAAGCTTGCTGCTAATGATAAAACACTGGAAAGCATAGACTCTAGGATGGAATCATTTTCTTCTGCCATGAAAAGTCAACTGAGCTTTAACAAAATGATAGAAACTCAAGTCGCTCAGTTAGCTGCTGCTGTTCCTGTCACTGAATCGGGGAAGATTCCGGGGCAGCCCGAACCTTCCATCGAGACAGTGAAAGCCGTCACTACAAGGCAGGGTAAGATGCCTCGTAGTGTGTTCCGTACTAACCACGCAGGGAAGGTCGCACGCATCCAAGTGCTGACACCAAGATGGACCTACCTGCCAAGAGCTGCAATAAGGGCGATCATCAAGACCTCTCCGGACAGGAAGGAAGATCCCGGAGTGCCCATCATTCAGTGCACGATCTGGAATCGTCGTATTGATGATGCACTCTGTGATCTAGGGGCAAGCGTCAACATCATGTCTAAGGTATTATTTAAGAAATTACGCTACCCTACTTTGTCACCTACTACTGCCCAGGTACAGCTTGCGGACTCAACCATCCCCTACCCCGAGGGGGTGATCGAGAATGCACCGGTCCGGATCTGGGGACGATATGTCCCTGTGGACTTTGTTGTCCTTGACACAGGGAACGAGCATTTGTTTCCCCTTGTGTTGGGCCGACCATTCTTGAACACCACCCGGGCTAGGATCGATATGGATACGAGAGAAATCTCGTTCCGTATCGACGGAAGGTTGACTTACTTCAAATTTCAACCCCGGGTAGAGAAGAAGGCAGAGCCACTCACACCGGAGCAGAGGAGCGCCAAGTGTTTCCTTAAGGCTCTCAACAATGGAGAGCTGGAAATACTCGGTGGTGAGCAGCTCAAGTGGAACAAGCCGACAAAACCGACAAGTGCAGAAGAAATGGACTTCCTCGTAAAGAAATACGCGGAAGAACAAGCCCTTTGGAATTCTCCAGAGACGCCGATCCCACCGCCACCGACACCGAAGAAGAAGAACAAGAAGATGTGGCGGAAGAAGGTTGCATCATCCGAGTCATCCACTCCGTGACCGGACGATGACAAAAGCAACTGAAGACAGGAGAAGTCCCGCTCGCGGACTTAAAAGCTGAGCTCTCTCCGCGAGGAAAACCGGTATGTATCCTATATTTCCCTTCCAATTTTTAAATTTTCAATTGCATTTGCATGTTTCCCTTTACAAAATAAATGAACCACTTGAGTAATTAATTTGAGAGAGAGTAGAAAATTTTGCAAGCTTGGTTAAAAATAATTGGACACATGCTGAAATTTGACTAGAGAGGGTGTAAAGTGTAACTTTCTTCATTTTTACCCCTTCGAGAACATCTCAAATTATTTACCATCACCACCAACCAGCAACAAACATGTCTACCCCACTAACAATGGCTGCACACTCACCAATTATCACCAACATGGCAGCATGGGGGTGACTCCACTAAGCTCCACTTTGGTCATGTCACATTTCCATCTTACCTACCACTAGAATCCACTCACATGACCATGGCAAGTGCTGGCCACACAAAATTTTGTGGAATCTAAGCAAGGGGGAGTGCTCCACTCAAAGAGGAGTGGCCAGACCACACACGCCTGGTTCGGCCGAACCAGGCCATTCGGCCGAACCAGGGTCTGCCCTCCCCTCGGCCTATAAAAGCTGGACAATGCTTGCTTGCTTCTTTGCACCTTCCCACTCTCTTGCACTCTAAAAATTCCTGCTAGGAGCTCTCTCTCTATCTCCCTCATTTCTTTGCTCAAGTTCTTCCCAAAGTTCTTGCTCAAGTTTTGGTTCACTTACATCACTAGAAAATCCCAAAAAATATTTTGCTCTTATTCTGATCTTTGTGCTGAAATTCTGGACGATTTTGTGGTCATCGACACCCACAAGAACGACTAACCTTTTGTGGTGGTTTTCATCCCCGCAAGAACGACTAACTACCTCAAACGACTGACTTGATTTTCTTGTGCTAACCATATATATATTCTGTCCTTCGGGTAGTTGTTGTTGCACTAACCTTTTGTAGGAATCATGTCAAAGTTCTTCACGTCGCTCCGTCGTTCCGCCCGGCTAGGCCGACGATCGGACGATGCTGGGAGTTCCCCAGCTCCGTCCCGAGGCTCGGGCCGGATGGACACGGACGAGCACGGAGCAGCTGGCTCGGGATGGGGCCATGCCACGCCCCCGGCCAGACAGCTCCTGAGCGAGAGTGACATCAACCTCAGGACAGAACGGGAGTAGAACACCTTCAACGAGCTTCGACTGAAGGAGTTCGAGCACACCCGTGTGTTTGAGCAAGATTTGCTCAGGGACACGGGGATGGACGTAGAGTTCACGGAAATCTTCCAAGCCATTGGCTGGGAGAACTTCTGGCACATCAACAAAGAAGGTTCGTACCTGCTCACCCTTGAATTCCTCTCGACTTTGGTTTCTAAAACTGGGGGGATTCGTTTTCGGTTCTTCAACCAAGAATTCTTCTGCTCTTGGAGGGATTTTAGTTTGGGTCTCGGATTTTCAAACCGTTGTTCATTAGACCCGAACAAAGCACTAAAAAGATTTGATCGGGTGGCATTTTGGAAAAAGATTTCGAGGAGTACCAACTGTCATGCACCACGCACGAACAACATACATAACCCTACTTTGTGTTTCATGCATCGTTGGGTGTCTATGATGGTATTCCCTCGGGCAGATTTGCACCCTGTCAACACCATCGAGTTGCGGGTTCTTTTCGCCATGGTCAAGCAGATTCCCTACTCACCTGTGAAAGACATGGTTGGTCACTGGCTATCTCATATTTCTCGTGCGGGTAGCATGGCGATGACTTCTCTAGTCACTCGCCTCGCTAACCACCTGGGCGTCCTTCAAGGCGCCCGGCTCACGTACATCGAGACAGCGCGCTCCGTCGTGGATGCCGAGCACTTCATGCAAGCCCACATGATACGGCGGACGACTGACGCAAAGCTGGCAATGATTTACCGTGGATATACAACTGAAGTGCTTTTGCCTTGTGTAGCACTAAGGTTGTATACCACGCCAAAACTAACTCTTCAGTTGAGGACCGAGTCAGACAATTCTCCACCTTGGAGAGAGCCCGCTCGGCACAGCGTTGCAGGTGACGGACCCATCACGAGGGGACGAGCCAGGCGTGATGCTGGGCTCGCCACCTCACAGGAGTCGGAAGATGCACCACAAATGCCGCACCGACACACTTCCGCTTTCGAGGCCACCTACGACATGTACACCAGTGCTGGGACGTCCGGGGCAGGAGGCTCCGGGCAACACCAGGAGCCGAACTACTACGCCTCAGGACACTGGGACTACGACAAGGACACGGATGCTGAGTGGTCCGGGAGCCGGTATGGAGGGGGGTACGACAGTGCCTACCAGCCATACTACCCTGGATACTCACAGTCCGCACGCTTCGACTACGGCCGGGAGCTGTCCTACATCTCCGACCGAGTCGATTTCATCGACGACCGCACCCGAGAGATTCAAGACACGCTAGCCCGCCATTCTCAGTACCATCAAGAGAATAGCGGGATGGTAGCGTCTATCCAGCATGATGTCCACGAGCAAGCGGAACAGCTGAGCCAGTACCTTTCAAGGCTCAACCCCTACCAGTGAAGAGTACAAGCTTGGGGGAGGACCCCCACCTGGTATGTCTCGATTTATCCAGCACTTTGATCTTTTAATTTCCTCTTCATTTCCCTTCATGTTAGTTTGCATTTAAAAAAATCAAAAATATTTCCCTTAAACAAAATTTCCCTTGAATAAAATAACCCCCAACTATGCATGGAATGAATCATATGCCTCTCACCTTGGAAATGATGAATAGTTGCTCTGTCATTAATTTTGCAAGTACTTTGTTTCAACTAGTTGCTAGATTGTGCTTGAGTTATTTGGCATGAGTAAAAATGATCCTAAAAACCTTGTGGGAGCACATGCTTTAGTCCATGTCTAAGTTGTTGTGGGGATTGATATAGTGAGAATTTGGTTAAGTTCTATTCTACTCTTAGTACGGGGAAAATCTCGAAGATTTATGCTTTCAAAATGAAACAAGTTCCTCATTGGTCAAAATACCTACCAGAGCCATGTGATAAGCTTAGTTGAAAATATCTACTCATATGTTGCTTGTTATCTTAGTGAGCTTTGTCAAATTGTTGTGACCTTTGAGTGAAGCTTTCATATCCTTAAAGATCGAGATCCACATACACACACCACACCTCACTTGCAATTCCTACACTGGCAGTTAGCAAATATTTTCCATCAGCCATCCACAAAAATAAATGCTCCATGTTCTATGATTTCCCTCTCCAAATATTCTTGATAGAGACATGGGCTATGCAAAAAGAAAAGCATGCCAAAGAAGCATGGCAAAAATAAGAGAAAAAGAAAAGCATGCCAAAGAGCATGGCAAAGAGAAAGAGAAAAAGAAAAGCATGCCAAAGTGGCATGGCAAAAAATAAGAATAAAAGATAGCCCATGTTCTCGAAAATAAATCAAGGAGAGGGAATTTCATCCAAGGAGTTCCACCATATTTCATTCCACCATTCCACCATATTCCACTCCATTCATATCCACACACTTGCACGTCTCGATCTTAAGATGTGATTTGTTTCCTCAGAGATCCAGTCTTTGACTTAGCAAAATATAAGATGCATGCATGCCTTCATCCTTTGTCCCTGAGCCACACAAAAAGCCAAATTAGATGTTAGGATGAAAAAGAAGGCACAAGCCTTTGGTGAGGATTCAAATACACTTGAGTGATTGAGTGTGCCAATGAGGAACAATTTGTAGTTTGCAAAAACTTGTGAAAAACTCCGAGATAGGATCCTGAAAAGAGTAGAGTGGAATAAAACTAAGTTTAAACTGTTCACCCTTTCAACCGCCCAAGATAAGGAGATTGCTATAAGCCCCATAGGTAAAAAGGTGATTTCAAACTTTGCCTATGATTTAAGTATTTTTGAGCACTAGTTGTTTATAAAGTTACCTGCAAAAGAAATGACATAGTAGCAACTCCTGATCGACCGAGCCTAAGTTTATATCTTTGCTCGAGGACGAGCAAAGAGCTAAGCTTGGGGGAGCTTGTTGGTGGTCGTTACAACCCAAATCCGACCACCAAATCTCAGGAATAAATGAGGTTATATGCAACATTCCATGTACTTAGGTTTTATTTCTAATAAAGTTCCACGAGTTTTGGTGAGTGACACTTGTGCAGGTACAACTACAACAAATACGTGCTTCTGGGGCCGAAAATGACGGAATCGGCCGAACGACTCCGTTCGGCCGGTTACCCCCCTTAGCCGAACACAACGAGAAGCACAACCGGAGGCCGTCCAAGTCAGCAATGACCAAGCGATGACCGATCACGACACTTGGACTACTGCCACATCACTTCTGGGCCCACACAACACGAAGAACACCACTGCGCCAAACCGACCCCAAGGTGCAATCCTGGCCCTTGGTTGCCAAGGCGGTGCATCCCACGGTTCGGCCGAACCGGGGAGTTCGGCCGAACCGAGGAATTCGGCCGAACCGCCTACCTGCCGCCTCTGGTTGCCTTGGCGGTTACCCTGCCTACAACCGCCATCAACTGCTATAAATGCAGTGGTCCAAGCCCCGGTTTCACACACACCAAGCCAAGGAGCTCATTTCCACTTTCATTCTAGTGGAGTTAAGATAGTTTAGTTGGGAGTTAGAGTTGAGTCGAGCTTTGCCTCGGAGGTTCCGGAGTCGTCTTCAGAAGCTCTGGTATTAGCTCTTGTATCTTTTACTTTTCCTTTTGTAAGACTTTCAGTTATCAGTATAGTTATCTTTATCACTTTGCCTTTTGTCATTTATATCTTGCTTCTACTTTATCCTAGTTGCAGCTATATCTTGTTTAGACTATAGTCAGTTATAGTTCTAGTGCTTGTAGTCTTGTTTAAGTCTTTGTCTTGGCTGGTTCTTCGATCTTGCTTGATAATGGAGGTGAACTGTCACCAAGAGTATTGACAAGGTTGCTTGCTCTTGCTAGCAGAGTAAGTAGTCGTTGGCTAGTGTAGGAGTGGTTCCTAGGCTAGTCAGTGGCCTTATTTTATTCCCGTCGCAACGGAGGTGGTAGCCGGGAGGTGGTGACAGCCCTTTCGGTCTTCGTAGCCCATCACGTTAGTTCCGGTCCGTAGGATTCCCCAGTTGGGAAATAGTGGCACCCCTTCTCATCCCTTTCTGTGAGTTCACCGGTTCCCTTGTCCCGAAGCTAAGACATTAGAGTTATCCCAGATCTCCTAGTGCTGGCTCTGTAGCCGCTGTATCTCTAAACTAGAGTGACATAGGTAGATAAAGAATCCAGGAGTCCTCTATCTATTCTCGTTGTCCTCCCAGCTATCTATCTCTTCTCTCCCTTACCTGAGTATCCTTTGCGCTGTGTGTCCGGTATATCCACTCCTATCCAATACCGTTATCCCCTGTCTTGTCTAGTCGTGTACCCTTCTGTGATAGTCTCGAATATTTGTTCACTAGTAATCTTGCCAAAGCTTCCCTGCGGAAATATAAATTACGATACCTCGGGATACTCCCAGGTGAAGTGCTACAGCGGTGATTCTGTGCGCTTGCAGAATATTTCTTTATTTTACTAAGCCATAAGGAAAACCACTGAAACACTCCTTACCCCAGTACCAGGATTCTTAATTCTGATATTGGATCGTAAGAAGTGCCAACATCTAGTCGTGTACCTTTCTCTGATAGTCTCGAATATCTTTTCACTAGTATTCTTGCCAAAGCTTCCCTGCGGAAATATAAATTACGATACCTCGGGATACTCCCAGGTGAAGTGCTACAGCGGTGATTCTGTGCGCTTGCAGAATATTTCTATATTTTACTAAGCCATAAGGAAAACCACTGAAACACTCCTTACCCCAGTACCAGGATTCTCCATTCTAATATTGGATTGTAAGAAGTGCCAACAAGCATTTCTGGCGCCGTTGCTGGGGAAGTATTTGGCTAGATTACTTTTGAACTTTTATCTTGAGCTATCTTAGTTGAGTAGCGCTACTCAAGCGGGTTTATCCTTGCTTTGTTCGTTGGTCTTTGTGGAAGAGAGCAATGCATGACTGGTTTCCAACTACCGTCAAACTTCCAAGAAAATCCTGAGTCTCTTGTGAGGAAAGTGTGACCCCATGTTGTACCTCCTCAAAAGCAACTCACTCCGACAAACCCAGTCCTTCCCGTCGTGATCCCAGCTTCATTGAGGATGGCCGGCAAGACGATCCGCGAGTTCTCCGCTCCATCAAGCGAGAACGTGCGTACCGGACCAGCTCCACCAGTCGGAGATGGCAACTTCGAGCTGAAGCCAGCCCTCATCAACATGGTGCAAGCTAGCCCGTTCTGCGGCAAGCCACACGAAGATGCCAATGCCCATCTCCAGCATTCCCTGGAGATTTGCAACACCTTCACCATACGCGGAGTAAGTATCGATGCCATTCGCCTTCGTTTATTTCCATTCTCATTACTAGGCAAGGCAAAACAATGGTTTTATGCTAACCGCGAAGCTATAGACACTTGGGATAAATGCACTAGCGCTTTCTTGCTAAAATTATTTCCGGTTGGGAAAACCAACGCCCTCCGGAACAAAATAGCTAGTTTCCAGCAGTTAAAAGAGGAAACAGTCCCGGAGGCATAGGATCGCCTCCAGGACTATATTTCTGCTTGTCCTTACCATTGTATGTAGAGTTGGTTCATAATCCAATCTTTCTATCACGGGCTGAGAAGCTCTGCCCGTGAATATTTGGATGCTGCTGCTGGAGGCTCGTTCTTCTCTCTTGAGGAGAGTCGTGCAAAGGCCCTCATAGAGAAGATGGTCGAGAACCAAGGTTGGTTCGATGACCGCACTCAATTGAAGACCCGTGGAGTTCACCAAGTTGAAGCTCTGGACATGCTCGCTGCCAAGATGGACCTCCTGGTGAAGAAACTAGAGGCCCCTGCTCAAGAAACGGTGCAAGCCATGGACGCTCGCATGACCTACGAAGTCTGTGGCAACACTGGCCATTCGGGGAATGACTGCTCCGAAACACGAGAAGATGCCCACTACGTCAACAATGGGTACCGACCGAACAACTACGGCAATCAAGGCTGGAATTCGCGCCCAAACCTCCCTTTTGAGAGGCCTCAACAAGGTAACAATTACAATTCCAGTAATTTCAATAATCAGCCGTCTCTTAGAGATCTTGTGTTTGGCCAGATGAAAATAACTGAAAATATTAATAAAAAGCTTGCTGCTAATGATAAAACTCTGGAAAACATAGACTCTAGGATGGAATCATTTTCTTCTGCTATGAAAAGTCAATTGAGCTTCAATAAAATGATAGAAACTCAAGTCGCTTAGTTGGCTACTACTGTTCCTGTCACTGAATCGGGGAAGATTCCGGGGCAACCCGAACCTTCCATCGAAACAGTAAAAGCTGTCACTACAAGGCATGGTAAGATGTCTCGTAGTGTGTTCTGTACTAACCACGTAGGGAAGGTCGCACGTATCCAAGTGCTGACGCCAAGATGGACTTACCTGCCAAGAGCTGAAATAGGGCGATCATCAAGACCTCTCCGGACAGGAAGGAGGATCCCGGAGTACCCATCATTCAGTGCTCGATCTGGAATCGTCGCATTGATGATGCACTCTGTGATCTGGGGGCCAACGTAAACATCATGTCTAAGGTATTATTTAAGAAATTACGCTACCCTACTTTGTCGCCTACTACTGCCTAGGTACAACTCGCGGACTCAACCATCCGCTACCCCGAGGGGGTGATCGAGAATGTACCGGTCCGAATCTGGGGACGATATGTCCCTGTGGACTTTGTTGTCCTCGACACGGGGAACGAGCACTCGTTTCCCCTTGTGTTGGGCCGACCATTCTTGAACACCACCCGGGCTAGGATCGATATGGATGCGAGAGAAATCTCGTTCCGTATCGACGGAAGGTTAACCTACTTCAAGTTTCAACCTCGGGAAGAGAAGAAGGCAGAGCCACTCACACCGGAGCAGAGGAGCGCCGAGTGTTTCCTTAAGGCTCTCATCAATGGAGAGCTGGAAATACTCGGTGGTGAGCAGCTCATGTGGAAGGAGCCGACAAAATCGACGAGTGCAGAAGAAATGGACTTCCTCGTAAAGATATACGAGGAAGAGCAAGCCCTCTGGAATTCTCCAGAGATGCCGATCCCACCGCCACCGACACCGAAGAAGAAGAACAAGAAGGTGTGGCGGAAGAAGGTTGCATTGTTCGAGTCATACACTCCGGGACCGGACGATGACAAGAGCAATTGAAGACAGGAGAAGTCCCGCTCGCGGACTTAAAAGCTGAGCTCTCGCCGCGAGGAAAACCGGTATGTATCCCATATTTCCCTTCCAAATTTTAATTTTTCAATTGCATGTTTCCCTTTCCAAAATAAATGAACCACTTTAGTAATTAATTTGAGAGTGTAGAAAATTTTGCAAGCTAGGTTAAAAATAATTGGACACATGCTGAAATTTAATTAGAGAGGGTGTAATTTGTAACTTTCTTCATTTTCAACCCTTCTAGAACATCTCCAATTATTTACCATCAACACCAACCAGCACCAAAGATGTCTACCCCACTAAAAATGGCTGCACACTCACCAATTATCACAAACATGGCAACATGGGTATGACTTCACTAATTTCCATTTTGGTCATGTCACATTTCCATCTCACCTACCACTAAACTCCACTCACATGACCTAAAAATTTTGTGTCCACACATTTTGGCGTGGAATCAAAGCAAATGAGGGGGCTGCACTCACATGGGAGTGCCCTGGCCACCCGGCCTGGTTCGAGCGAACCAGGGTCCTGCCCCCCCCCCCTTGGCCTATAAATGCTGGCCATGCTGCTTGCTTCTCCTTGCACCATTCACTCACTCATGCATTCTGAAAGTTGCTGCTAGGAGCTCGCTCTCTCTCTCTCATTTTCTTGCTCTAGTACTTTCTCAAGTTCTTCCCAAGTTCTTGCTCAAATTTTGGTTCCCTTGCATCACTAGAAAATCCCAAAATATTTTGCCTTTGTTGTGATCTTTGTGCTGAAATTCTGGACGAATTTGTGGTGGTCTCCGACACCCACAAGAACGACTAACCTTTTGTGGTGGTTTTCATCCCCGCAAGAACGACTAACTATCTCGGACGACTGACTTGATTTTCTTGTGCTAACCTCATATATTCAGTCCTTCGGGTAGTTGTTGTTGCACTAACCTTTTGCAGGAATCATGCCGAAGTTCCTCTCTGCACTCCGTCGTTCCACCCGGCTTAGTCGCCGCACGGACGATGCTGGGAGCTCCCCAGCCCCGTCCCGTGGCTCGAGCCGGAAGGATGAAGATGAACATGGAGCAGCCGGCTCGAGATGGGGCCATGCCACGCCCCCGGCCAGGCAGCTCCTGAGCGTGAACGACATCAACCTCAGGACAGAGCAGGAGCGGAACACCTTCAATGAGCTTCGGCTGAAGGAGTTCGAACACACCCGTGTTTTTGAGCAAGACCTGCTCAGAAAGACGGGGATGGGTGACAAATTCCCATAGATTTTCCAGGCCATTGGCTGGGAAAATTTCTGGCACATCAACGAGGAAGGTTCGTACTTACTCACCCTCGAATTTCTTTCAACTTTAGTTGCAGAAAATGGGGGGATTCTCTTTCAATTTTTCAATCAAGAGATCTTTTGCTCTTGGAAGGATTTCAGTTCGGGTCTTGGGTTTTCAAGTCGCTGTTCTTTAGACCCGAACAAAGCTTTGAAAAGGTTTGATCGGGTGGTGATTTAGAAAAAGATTTCGGGAAGTACCAAATGTCGTGCACCTCGCACGAACAGTATTCATAACCCCACTTTGCGTTTCATGCATCGATGGGTGTCTATGACGGTGTTTCCCCAGGCAGATGTGCGCCCTGTCAACACAATTGAGTTGCGGGTTATTTATTCAATGGTTAAGCAAATTCCTTATTCGCCTGTGAAGGATTTGGTTAGTCACTAGTTCTCTCATATTTCTCGTGCGGGCAGCATGGCGATGACTTCTTTAGTCACTCACCTTGCTACTCATCTAGGCGTTCTTCAGGGCGCCCGGCTCACGTACATTGAGACGGCGCGTTCCGTCGTGGATGCCGAGCACTTCGTGCAAGCCCACATGATACAGCGGACGCTTGACGCAACGCTGGTTATGATTTACCGTGGCTATACAACTGAAGTGCCTCTACCTTGTGCAGCACTGAGGTTGTATACCACTCCTAAATTAACTCTTCAATTGAGTACCGAGTCGGACGACTCTCCACCTCGGAGGGAGCCCGCTCGGCACAGCGTTGCAGGTGACGGACCAGTCACGAGGGGACGAGCTAGGCGTGACGCCGGGCTCACCACCTCACAGGAGCCAGAAGATGCACCACAAATGCCGCACCGACACACGTTCGCATTCGCGGCCACCTACGACATGTACACCGGTGCTGGGACGTTTGGAGCAGGAGGCTCGGGACAACCCCAGGAACTGGACCACTTCACCTCCGGACGCTGGGACTACGGTCAGAGCACGGACTCTGAGTGTTCTAGAAGCTGGTATGCAGGGGGTATGACAATGCCTCCCAGCCATACACTCCTGGATACTCACAGTCCACGCGCTTCGACTACGATCGGGAGCTGTCCTACATCTCCGATCGAGTCGACCTCATCAACGACCGCACTCGAGATATCCAAGACACGCTAGTCCGCCATTCTCAGTAGCACCAATAGAATAGCGGGATGGTAGCGTCCATCCAGCACGATGTCCACGAGCAGGCGGACCAGCTGAGCCAGTACCTGTCAAGATTTAATCCCTACCAGTGAAGAGTCCAAGCTTGGGGGAGGACCCCCACCAGGTACATCCCGACTTATTCAGCACTTTGGTCATTCAATTTCCCTTTCATGTTTTAGTTTGCTTTTAAAAGAAATGAAAATACCAAAAATATTTCCCTTGAATAAAATAACTCCCAACTATGCATGGAATGAATCATATGCCTCTCACTTTGGAAATGATAAATAGTTGCTCTGTTATTAATTTTGCAAGTACTTTGTTTCAACCAGTTGCTTAATAGTGCTTGAGTTATTTGGCATGAGTAATAATGAACCTGAAGACCTTGTGGGAGCACATGCTTTATTCCAAGTTCAAGTTGTTGTGGGGATTGATATATTGAGAATTTGGTTAAATTCCATTTCTGCTCTTAGTATGGGGAAAATCTCGGAGATTTATGCTTTCAAAATGAAACAAGTTCCTCGTTGGTCAAAATACCTACCAAAGCCATATGATAAGCTTAGTTGAAAATTTCTACTCACATGCTGCTTGTTATCTTAGTGAGCTTTGTCAAATTGTTGTGACCTTTGAGTGAAGCTTTCATACTCTTAGAGATCGAGATCCACGTACACACACCACCGAACATGCAATTCCTACACTAGGAGTTAGCAAATATTTTCCATCATCCACAAAAATAAAATGCTCCATGTTCTATGATTTCCCTCTCCAAATATCCTTGATGGAGACATGGGCTATGCAAAAAGAAAAGCATGCCAAAGAAGCATGACAAAAATAAGAGAAAAAGAAAAGCATGCCAAAGAGCATGGCAAAAAGAAAGAAAAAAAAGAAAAGCATGCCATGTGGCATGGAAAAAAGATGAGAATAAAAGATAGCCCATGTTCTCGAAAATAAATCAAGGAGAGGGAAGTTCATCTAAGGAGTTCTACCATATTCCATTCCACCATTTTCCACCCCATCCATCCCACACACTTGCACTTCTCGATCTTAAGATGTGATTTGTTTCCTCAGAGATCCGGTCTTTGACTTAGCGAAATATAAGATGCATGCATGCCTTCACCCTTTGTCCCTGAGCCACACAAAAAGCCATATTAGATGATAGGATGAAAAAGAAGGCGCAAGCCTTTGGTGAGGATTCAAATACACTTGAGTGATTGAGTGTGCCAATTGAGGAACAATTTGAAGTTTTCAAAACTTGTGAAAAACTCCGAGATGGGATCCTGAAAGGAGTAGAGTGGAATAAAACTAAATTTAAACTATTCATCCTTTCAACCGCCCAAGATAAGGAGATGACTATAAGCCCCAAGGAAAAAGGGTGAATTAAAACTTTACCTTTGATTCAAGTATTTTTGAACACTAGTTGTTTATAAAGTTACCTGCAAAAGAAATGACATTGTAGCAACTCCTGATCCACCGAGCCTAAGTTTATCTTTGCTCGAGGACGAGCAAAGAGCTAAGCTTGGGGGAGCTAGTTGGCGGTCGTTACAACCCAAATCCGACCACCAATACTCGGGAATAAATGAGGTTTTATGCAACATTCCATGTACTTAGGTTTTATTTCTAATAAAGTTCCATGAGTATTGGTGAGTGTCACTTGTGCAGGTACAATTACGACAAATACGCGCTATTGGAGGCCGAAAATGACCGAATCGGCCGAACGGAGTGGTACAGGCCACCGGGAGCCGTCCGCGTCAACAATGACCAAGCAACCACATCACACGCCACGTGGACGACCGCCAACTCATCCCGAAGCATCACCACATCAACCTGGGCCCATACAGCACGAAGTACACCACCAGAGGCCGGCCCATGGAGTCCACAGAGCAGAGGCGGTGCAGGGGGGCAAGCCTGGGCCTTCGGCCCAGTTCGGGCGAACTGGGGAGTTCGGCCGAACCGCCCCCAGCTGCCAAACCGACCCTAGGGCTCAATCCTGGCCCTTGGGAGGCAGAGGCAGAGGATCCTCCGGTTCGGCCGAACCAGGGAGTTCGGCCAAACCGAGATCTTCGGCCGAACCGCCTCTCTGCCCCCCTAGCTGCCTTGGCATTTACCCAAGCTCAACCGTCATTGCAAGCTATAAATAGAGGGTCACACTTCACTTGTAAACACACATCAAGCCAAGGTGCTCTCTCATTCCACTTGTTCTAGTAGAGTTTAGTTGGGAGTTAGAGTTGAGTCAAGCTATGCCTCGGAGGTTCCCGACTCGTCTTCAGAAGCTCTGGTATAAGCTCTTGTATCTTTTAGCTTTCCTTTTGCAAGACTTTGAGTTATCAATATTGTTATATTTATCTTCTTGTCTTTGTCAATTATATCTTGCTTCTACTTTATTCTAGTTGCATCTATATCTTGTTTAGACTATAGGCAGTTATAGTTCTAGTGCTTGTAGTTCTTGTTGAAGTCTTTGTCTTGGCTGGTTCTTCGATCTTGCTTGATACTGGAGGTGAATTGTCACCAAGAGTATTGACAAGGTCGCTTGCTCTTGCTAGCAGAGTAAGTAGTTGTTGACTAGTGTAGGAGTGGTTCCTAGACTAGCCAGTGGCCTTAGATTATTCCCGTCGCAACGGAGGTGGTAGCCGTGAGGTGGTGACAGCCCTTTCGGTCTTCGTAGCCCATCACGTTAGTTCTGGTGCATAGGATTCCCCAGTTGGGAAATAGTGACACCCCTTCTCATCCCTTTCCATGTGTCACCGGTTCCGTTGTCCCGGGGCTAAGACAATAGAGTTAACCCAGATCTCCTAGTGCTGGCTCTGTAGCCGCTGTATCTCTAAGCTGGAGTGACATAGGTAGATAAAGTATCCAGGAGTCCTCTATCTCTTCTCGTTGTTCTCCCAGCTATCTATCTCTTCTCTCCCTTACCTGAGTATCCCTTGAGTTATGTGTCCGGTATATCCACTCCTATCCAATACCGTTATCCCCAGTCTTTTCTAGTCGTGTACCTTTCTTTAATAGTCTCGAATATCTGTTCACTAGTATTCTTGCCAAAGCTTCCCTACAGAAATATAAATTACGATACCTCGGGATACTCCCAGGTGAAGTGCTACATCGGTGATTCTGTGCGCTTGCAGAATATTTCTATATTTTACTAAGCCATAAGGAAAACCACTGAAACACTCCTTACCCCAGTACCAGGATTCTCAATGCTGATATTGGATCATAAGAGTGCCAACAGTAGATCATCAATAGCTTGCTTGAAGAAACATGACAGGCATTCTTCCATGATTCTTTAGCTTGAATGGTTGCAAAATTGAGAAAAATGTGATGAAAGGTCTCTTTTTTTCCTCTAGGCCATTTTTCATCATTTTATTCATGGATTATCGAAATGTCCAGCTCTCATTCCATTGCAACAATGTTAGTATCTAGCTTGCTTTGCTTACTTTATAGAGGCTTGAAGCTTGAAGCTTGAATGGTTGCAAAATTTAGAAGAATGTGATGAAAACTCTATTTTTTTCCTCTAGGCCATTTTTCACCAATTTATTCATGGATTATCCAAATGTCTAGCTTACTTTGTAACAAGGTTAATATCTAGCTTACTTTGCTTACTTTGTAGAAACTTGAATGCTTATGAAAATTGAGAAGAATGTGATGGAAAGACTTTTTTTGCCTCTAGGTCGTTTTTCATCAATTTCTTCATCAATTTGGTCCCACCTTCCACGAGCCGCCCCGCACAGCCCTTCCGAGGGGCACGCACGCGTACACATAGCACCCTGCTTACACTTTCATCCTCGCTTCGTGTAAAAGGGTTAACCCGAAGGTGCTATGGCTGGAAGACAAAGGCTTATAAGTTGCCTCCACCCTTGCTAAACTAGCAATGTGGCACTAAACACGTGCATCCTGCACTCATGGGCCGCTACTGGACCATCCAAACTAAGCCGAGTGTGATAGCTCCACTTTGTTCAACTCGACTCAATTTGATCGACTCACTTGACTCAAGGTTCGTATCTAGCAACACTTCGTGCGATTGATTTGCAAAGAACTTGGCATTATTAATTTATTGGAATATTGGTTTAAGGACAAACCCAATGAACGAGGTTGGATGTACGTTGCCAATTCAGATGACTCATTTTGCAACGGGGTTAACTCCTTTGTGAATGCTGCGAGGTCGTACCAAACAAGCGATGGATTCAATATTGTCCATGCATTGATTGCAAAAAGCAGAAGCAGTTTTGAAATGTCGAGCAGATCCGACGCCACTTGCTGTGTAGGGGTTTCATGGCAAACTACAAGGTTTGGAACAAGAACGGGGAGGAAGGTGAGAATGAAGCCACACAACCAAATGTGCTTCAGAAATTGTAGAAAACGTTCCAAGAGGCCACACGGGGTGATAATGAAGCCGCACAACCAAATGATACGGGAAATGTCGACCATGGATAATTCATGGATAAATTTGCAGAGACGTTAGTAGATGATGATGTGGTGGATGGCATTGACTATATGATACGTGATGGTGAGCCAGAATGCCTTGATGCGAAGAATCTGAAGAATCTAGAGCAGATGAGGAAGGATGCCAAAACTCCTCTGTACCATGGCTGCAACATGTCCAAGCTTGAAGCTGACCTCTTGCTACTGGACTTCAAGTCATCTAATGGCCTATCAGACACAGGCTTTAATAGTTTGTTGGATCTTATGGGGAAGATGCTTCCAAGCCTGAATGGGTTGCCTAAGAACATGTACGAGGCAAAGCAAATGATATGTCTAATGGGGCTCGAGGTACAGAAAATCCATGCATGTCCAAAAGATTGCATCATCTATCGTGTTGACTATAAAGATTTGGATGCATGCCCAGTGTGCGAAAGTTTGAGGTACAAGTTTGAGTCAGCTATACATATGACCTGCCATAGGAATAAAAGGGCACCCGCCAAGGTCGTTTGGTATTTCCCCGTAATTCCTCGGTTGAAGCGGTTATTTGCTAACCTGAAGACAGCAAAGCTTATACGTTGGCATGAAGAAGAGCGACTGAAAGATGGAAAGCTTAGGCACCCGGCAGATGGTTCACAATGGAGGGCTCTTGATTATCATTTCAAGAAAACATTCTCAAAGGAGATCAGGAATGTAAGGTTCGGCTTGAATACGGATGGGATGAATCCTTTTAGCATGGTTAGCAGCAAACACAACACATGGTCTGTATCTCTTTGCATATACAACCTTCCACCTTGGTTGTGTATGAAGCGGACTTACATTATGATGCCTTTGCTGATCCAAGGGCCAAAGCAGCCTGGCAATGATATTGATGTGTATCTGGCGCCATTGGTGGATGATCTGCTTTTGTTGTGGAATGAAGGTGTGAAGGTTTGGGATGAATACAAGCGAGAACACTTCACATTAAAAGGATTGTTGTTCGTAACAATAACTGACCTACCCGGCCTTGGTTGCTTATCAGGCCAGGTTACAAAGGGCTATAATGGTTGTGTGGTTTGTGTGGATGACACTGACGCTAGATGGTTGAACAAAAGCAACAAGATGGTCTACATGGGGCATCGTAGGTTCCTTCGGCGAGACCACCCATATCGTCGGAACAAGAAATCCTTTGATGGGTCAACCGATCTCTATTTGCCTCCGAAGTACCGCAATGGGAGTGAGATATACAAAATAGTAAGCAAAGTTGAAGTGGTTTTTGGAAAGGGAAAAGGAAGTGTACACGCACCAACCGGTTCCATATGGAAAAGGAACTCTTTGTTGTGGAGACTACCTTATTGGAAATTCCTGCAAGTCCGCCACGCATTGGATGCCATGCACCTAACTAAAAATGTGGCTGAGAGCACACTCAGCACGTTAATGGTGGCCAAGTGGAAAGGAAAAGAGTCCTTGGAAGCTCGATAGGACTTACAAGAGATGGGTGTAAGACCAAAACTACACCCTATTATACAACCTGATGGGAAGAAGAAACTTTCGATTGCTGCATCGACACTGGGCAACAACGAGAAAAAAGAAGATTTGTAAATTCTTCGACGAACTTAAAGTGCCAACCGGCTACTCCTCCAACATTAGAAGGCTACTAAACAGAAAAGAGACAAAATTCAACATGAGCTGCTTGAAGGCCCACGACTGTCATGTTATCATGACCCAACTGCTTCCATTTGCACTAAGGGGTGTGCTCCCAACAAAGGTTCGAGATCCTCTCATAAAGTTGTGCTCCTTCTTCAATGCAATCTCACACAAGGTCATAGATCCGACCACGCTAGACAAGCTCCAAGAAGACCTGATCCATACTATAACTAGGCTCGAGATGCATTTCCCACCAACATATTTTGATATGTCGGTGCATCTGCTTACTCACTTGGTCGCTCAGATAATATCCCTTGGACCAATGTTTCTACATCAGATGTTTCCTTTCGAGAGTTTAATGAGTGTTCTTTGGAAGTACGTTAGAAACAGATTCAGACCGGAGGATTGCATGGCTACTGGATGGGAGACAGAGGAGGAGGTTGAGTTTTGCATATACTATTTGGATCTACAACCTGTTGGCGTCCCTGTATCACGTCATGAGGGAAGTCTGGGTGGGAGAGGAACGATCGGCCGGCGGTCGGTACTTGTCAAAGACATTAATGCTCTCAGGCAATCACATTACACTGTTCTACAACAAGCGTCCATAGTTGCCCCATATATCGATATGCACGTGAAAGAACTACAGGACCAGAACAGTGGAAGGTCAGAATCTTGGGTCCAGAAAAGACATAGAGAAACCTTTGCCGACTGGTTAAGATTAAAATTGATTGGCGCTGAAACCGGGAGTCGTGAGCTCGATTTGTTGGTCATCGGACCATCAAGTACAGTGACCAAGTTCCAAGGATATGACATAAATGCATACACATTCTACACGAGAAAGCAAGATGAAAAGAGTGTCAACCAAAATAGCGGCGTTCGTATTGATGCTTACGACAGCAATCAACGGATTCAGTCATACTATGGTTTCATTGAAGAGATATGGGAGCTAGATTACGGGCCACGATTGAAGATCCCTCTATTCCGGTGCCAGTGGGTCAGACTTCCCAGGGGGGTCTTCGAGGACAAGTTCGGAATGACTGTCGTCAATTTTAAAAACACCAGGTACAGAGATGAACCATTTGTTTGGGCTAAGGATGTAGTGCAAGTCTTCTACGCAACGGACCTCGCTCATTATGGAAAACACGTCGTCCTCCAAGGCAAAAGGAAGATCGTCGGTGTTGAAGATAGAACGAGGAAGAAGGGAACGGCTTCCACGACATGCCTCCGCTTGGGCCGGATGTCGACCTTCCTGTGTTTGAAGAAGAAGATGGCGAGAAACCGGCATACGTGCGGCTTGATCATGATGAGGCAATCATTGTCAGTTGAATAATTGATACGTGTACTCTATGCACTACTTTTATTTTCGTAATCGAAACATATATAACTCCATCCATGTACTATTTAATTTATATTATATCCATGTCATGTACTTAATTATATGGATTTTCTATGAGTTATATGAATTTTCTATGAATTATATGGATTTTGCAATGAATCATATGAATTTTCAATGAGTCATATGAATTTTATATGAGTCATATGAATTTTATATGAATTATATGTAATTTTTATAAATTATATGGTTTTTGGAATGATTTATATGAATTTATATGAATTATTTAAAAAAAATTAAAACCGTCGGTGGGTGCATGCAGCAATTATTGCTCGGCAAATCACAAACGGTTCGTAAGAAGAACCGTTTGTGAAAGTTCCCATCACAAACGGTTCTTCTTACGAACCATTTGTTATGTACTAAATCACAAACGGTTTGTAAGAAGAACTGTTTGTGATGGGTACTTTCACAAACGGTTCTTCTTACGAACCGTTTGTGATGTACATAAATGCCAAAACTGATAATTAATGTGGGCCCACGTGTGCCCTGCGCTGTCTCCCTCTCGTTGATAAATAGCAGGCCTCTCTCGGCGACTCTCTCGCGGTCTCTCGCGCTCTGGTCGCTCTCTTTCTATCGCTCTTGTTGCTCTCGCTCTCGTCGCTCTTGCTCTGGTTGTCACTCTCTCTTACAGGCCGGCTCGGCCACGCCCATAGACCGGCTCGCACGACAACACGCAGGTATAATACGAAGCCATATTCTTCATAGTTTAATATTTGTTTTTTATGTTTTAGTTTTGGTAGATTATAAGGTTTGTAGAGCTGTTTTATTTTTTTGCAAATGATATATATGATTGTTTCACATATGAAGATATTGCAACACATAATTTATTACCGAAAAAATGCCAAGAAAACGCTATAATAATATAGAAAAATTAATAGAAAATCTTGATATTTATGTAGGCCTGTAAGTGGGAGATGCCAGGTGCGTATATGATGGTGAGGTGGCTGAACATGCTGGTGTCATGCCGAAGTCCGGACCGGTGTTATGCCAAAGTCCAAGCTATCTGCAAGGTCTGGACTTGGAATGACACCAGCAAGTTCACCCATTTCTGGGACACCCTATCATGAAGAAATGATGTCACCAAATTACCTGATGAGTACAAACAACATGGCTTCAGCAAGGATATCGATACTACAGGGACAACAGCAACCATCTGATCATGAAGCTCAATCGTATCAATTGGATGGTTGCTTGTTGTCCTTGTTCTATCGACATCCTTTAAACACTTGAACGAATGGTGCCACCAAGTCAACATGGCTTCACCAAGAATGAATTTATGGATTTGTTTATTAATTCTAGATAATTTATTAGGAAAATAATGCCGAGAGAACGTCGAAGAGCTATACGTGGTGGACACTCTGCGCACAATGTTCTACCGGACCTTCCCACGCCGCACCCTCCTGGGCCGGTATTCGACCAGTACGGCCTCATCAACTTCGTTCCTGTCGAGCCTAACAATCGCTTTCCTCAGGTACCGTATCCTGTATTTAATACTTGTAATACTACAATGATATATTGATTATTATGTCATAATGTTGATATATTCTTAATTAATATGTGAAACAGGAAATTAATGTAATGCAATGGTTCAACGATGAAATATATCACATCAGTGGCACCCGTCCTGTGGTGGTGAGACATAACAGCAGCTTATACAATGGAATGTTTGTGGTTTGTGTTGCAGTCCAAGAGCGTTCCTTGCGTGACCCGGATCCTGGTGATACGGTTATTTTTCACGTCCAATCTGGAGCATACGAGCAGGAATATGTTGCTGCACGCGATGCCGTGAGGAGGGCACTGCAAGAGTTGGAAAGACATACGAGTCATTGTATTCCAGACTATAGTTTCTTGAAGATAAAGGCTCTTGAGCTCAATGAGCTAGATGTCACACAAGTTCCAAAAAGGATGTGAGCTCTTTATGGATCGGAATTCGTAAGTTACATTATCTTTGATTTTTTATTGTAAATCATGCCTTTTGTTACATATGTATTTATATCTTTCTACATATATCTCATGTATATATAGGACACCCTGTATTCTGGACGCCTACACATAGAGTATGGTTTGGGAGAAGTGTTGCGTCAGCTTATGCCGCCTTTGGGATACTCATTCGTGGAACCGTACGCAAGACGAGTACAAACGCAAGATGCGCTTTAGAAACACCAGATGAGACTCGCAAGGATCATGCATGAACAAACAGACCTGCTGAACAGCATATGCAAGATCCGGTCGCGTCAGGGTGAGATACTGAAGAGCACCAGCTAAACTCCGGTAAGCAGACGCATCAGCAATAGGCGCACCATCTGTAGCAAACAACTTGGCCTTAGTATCAACAGGTGTTGTCGTAGAGTGACAATCACTCATACCAGCACGCCGAAGAATCTCCAAAGAATATTGCTGCTGAGAAAGAAACAGCCCATCCAAAGAACGTGTCACAGAAATGTGTAAGAGTCATGAAGATCCCCCAAATCTGTCATAGCAAACTCACTGTGCAGTCGGTCAATGATGTTCTTAAGCAACGTGGTAGAGCAAGCAGTCAAGACAATATCATCCACATAGAGAATAAGATAGGCCATGTTGTCACCATTGCGATAGACAAACAACGAAGTATCCATAGCTGATGGAACGAAACCCAGAGAACGAAGATATGTCGCAATCCGCTTATTCCAAGCACCAGGAGCCTGCTTCAGTCCATACAGAGACTTCTGATGGAGACAAACATAATCTGGATATGCAGGATCAACAAAACCAGGGGGCTGCTCACAATAGACCGTTTCCTCGAGATAGCCATGAAGAAACACATTCTTCACATCCAACTGATGAATAGGCCACTGACGAGAAGCCGCAATGCTCAACACAGTCCAAATCGTGCCCTTCTTAACAACCGGGCTGAAGGTCTCATCATAATCAACACCAGCCTTTTGATTAAATCCCCGAGCAACCCAGCGAGCTTTATGCTTGGAAAGAGTACCATCAGAATTATACTTAACTTTCCAAAGCCATCGTCCAGTCACAACATTAACACCAGGAGGACAAGGCATCAGGCGCCATGTGCCATTATCCACCAATGCTTGGTACTCATCAGCCATAACAGCGCGCCAGTTCGGATCAGCAAGGACACTGCGATAATTAATCGGAACAAGAGAGACAACTGTAGAAGTAGCTGTAAAATTCCGATAATTAACAGGTTGTATCATACCAGACTAAAGACGTGTCAAACGACATATAGCAGGACTCGGCTGGGGACCATGAACTTGCTCAGGATTGATCGGCGGGGGAAGTGGACGGTGACTGTAGACCTGTCCAAATCGCCCGAACATAGGGGGCGCCGGCGTTGGTGCTGGTGCGACGGGCACTGTGGGCACAGCCGCGGTAGGAACGGAGGGCGTCGGAGCAGCAGGTGCGGAGGGCGCCGAAGTAGCAAGCATGGAGGGAGCCGAAGCAGTAGGCACAAGCACAGGCACCAGAGGCACTGGCACTGACGGCGTGGCAGGTGCTGGAGCATCAAGCACAGGCGCCAGGGGCGCAGCCGGCAAAGACGGAGGTGGTGCCAAAGACACGGGCGAACTCCCGCCCGGAAGCGAAGACTCCGAAGATCCTGATGGGGGTACGGAACCACTCCCACCAGGAGAAGAGAGCGGTGGCTCAACATCCATGGAGGATGGAGCAGCCACAAACGAAGGTGGTTGCTCAACGTCCAAGGACGGAGTAGCCGCAGACGAAGATCGTGATGGGGGCACGGAACCACACCCACCAGAAGAAGAATGCGGTCCGTGGTTTTCAATCTTCAGTAACGTTTATGTCAAGTCAAGGCCAGCCGTTGACAATATATGGTGAATTATGTGATGCAAGGTATAAGGCTAAAGATAGTGCATTAATATATGCAGTAGACTATGTGGACAGATTTATAGGGGTCGACATTAGGGACCCATTTTATTCTACCTACCTTGCGATGAGACATGGGGGATATCCTTAATTATTATGTCTTTGATCATGTGTGTGCTATCATAATAATATTGTAAAACTGCAATAATGTGTGTGATGCTGTAAGAATAAACTAATATGTGATTTATGGAATTATAACGTGTCTATGAGTTATATGAATTTTCTATAAATTATATGGAATTTATATGAATTATATGTAATTTGCAATGAATTATTTGAATTTTATACGAGTCATATGAATTATTAATGAGTGATATGGCCACAGCCCATCACAAACGGTTCTAGCCAGAACCGTTTGTAATGGCTTCATCACAAACGGTTCTAAAGGGGAGAATCATTTGTGATGGGAGGAGATTAAATAAGCGCCCGCTGAAACATTTCACTCTCCCGCGCCCACTTGTTTCCCCTGCGCTGCCGCCAGGCCGTTCCGCCCCCAATCCGCCGCTGCGCTCCACAGCCGCTCCGCTCCCGCACGCAAACGGCATCGCGGCGGCCCTCCACGTCCCGCGGCGCCTCTCCGTCCGCGGCGTCCCTCGGCGTCCCCTGACGGTGTCCCTAACCACGACGGCGTCCTCCTGCGGCGCCCCTAGCTCGGCGCACGTGCCGTCCTGCCCGCGGCATCCCTGCCCGTGGCGGCCTACTGCGGCGTTCCTGCCCCGACGGCCTCTCCGCGGCGTCCCTGCCTGCGCCACCGCCTGCCTCCGACCGCGACCCAACTCCGCAAGACCGGCCGGCTATCGCTGCCGGCGAGGCCCATGGCCACCGGAGGACCTCATTGCAACGATTGAGTTAATTTTAGGGTGTTTATCGTGACCTAGGGGCCTCTGTATAATTTCTAAAACTTGTTCTAAGGGCCTGTCTGTAAATTAATCTTTATGGTGTTAGCAGGAAACTTCAAAAAATTATTAAAAATCATAGCAAATTTATAAAAATGCAAACCCAATTTTGTTGGATTCCTTGTGATATGCTTAGGCTTGTAGCAAAAGTTGACATGATGTTTATGAGTAGATATTGAGTTCTGATTTATGAAAGATTTATGCTAGGCTAAGCTTAATGCTTTTTATAGTAGTAAAAATGCACCTCAGGGCTTTGCCATGATAAGTAGTACCTCTGGTAGAGTACATGTGATTTTAGGAAATTATTTGATATATGTTTTGTATTTAATCTTGTGTAGGATGTTAAATTAAGACTTGAAAAATAATTTGAATCTTCATCCATGCTTAGGCCAGAGGCTTAGATATGATCTAAATGACTTGTAGGAGAAAGTTGAGACCAAAAAGTTTAATAAATCTTTTTATATAATTTATTTGTGAACTACTAGGCTGAAACTTATCTTTTTCATATAAATTAATATATAAATGATCTGGAGCTAAAATTTGGTTTAAGAGCTAATTCTAGGTCACATTACTCACAAAATAAACTTCGTGTAGCTATAATGGGTCGTTTCTCATGATTCAAGACCCGGGTGCCCAACCCGCCACTGATGACGCGGAGAATCAAGGGTCCGATGGTTGTAACAATGAAGGAATAGGGGTCGGTTACCATGCACCAGGAAGCCCGTCCCTATTCCTCAACCTCGATGCCAGCGACGAGCCAACAGTTGACAACCAACCCACCGAGGAAACCGCAACCACCTGATCGGGGAAATGAAAGGCCAAGCGAGGGCCAAGCAAGTTGCCGGAAGGCCGAACTGTAATCCTCGAGGTCGATGAAACCGGGGAGCCTGTAGATCCTATTGAGGCCCAGGGGCCCTACAAGACGAGCATCGGCAAAATAGTGAGGCAGAATATTCCCATCAAATGGAGGTGGTGGACCAGCAAACGAGGGCCACGGTGGGCAGTTCCAAATGAAACCAATGAGATGCTGGACCAAGTTGAAAGAAAAGTTCACCTTCCCTGCCGGTACGGAGGACATCATAAAGAATAAAGCCTTGCAGGTAATGGCTCGTCAGTTTCAATATTTCAAGTTTGAACTCAACAAAGAGTATGTCCAGGAAGGAAAGGTTCCAGATTTCTCAAAATGCGCAATTCAACAACCTTTCTGGGAAGAATTTGTGGCATACAAGCTCTCTGAGGCAGCCAAAGAAGCTAGTGCCTGAAATAGAGAGATCACAAAGAAAAATTTACACCCACATACCACAGGATCTCGTGGGTACGTAAGGAAGATACCCGAGTGCGAGAAGAAGGCTGAAGAGCTGGAAAGGAGTGGTGTCGAGCTGCAGACAGCAAATTGGGAGCCAAGGTCCGTGTCTTGGGCTCTAGGGCATGGTTGTACATACGGACTTGATGGAAAGCTTATCCATAAGGATTCTCATGCCAAAGAATCAGTTAAACGGATCAAGCAGGCACATTTATATATTGCCTCAGGTTCATTTCAATCAGAAAGGGAGAATGATGCGCTTACCCGGGCCTTGGGAAACAAAGAGCATCCCGGACGCACACGAGGTGCCGGTCTCGTTCCGTGGGACAAAGGCTTTGAGGCAGATTCAGGCTCGTACAGAAGTCGGTCTCGGGGCAAAGCTCATCAACAGGCAGTCTACGAGCAGCTTTTGCAACAGGTCTCTGACGAAATGCAGGCATCACCTGATAAGCTGTGTGAAGAGTTTCAACAATCATTGAGCCAGCGTCCGCCTGGTTCAGCAGCAGATGGCAGCCCAACTCTCACTAGCCCAATGGGGCATCGTAGCAGCTGCGGGAGTAACGTGCATCTGCATCCCATCGTAGAAGATCCCAACTTGAGATTTCCAGTGGATGATATCACGGAACCAAGAAGTTGCAAGTTATATGTGATATTAGGGTTAATTAAGACCAAGGTGGCCATTGGTCAAGCTCTGCCTACTAAGGAACGAGAGGTGTTGCATTGCTGTGAATTGCCCGCTGGCTTTGCAAGAGTCACACTTGATACACTAGTCAAAAAATGGTACGGCATAGTGGAGCTGGAAATTCTGGGGGAGGATGACGCCGTACGGTTGAGAGATAACCTTGGTTGCATTGTCGGGTGGCGCAAATGCTTTATATCATTTGGCGATTCTGATTCGGTGTCTGAGGACGACAACGGCATCAATGATCAGGAACCACCTCGTCCGCAACCAAGTCCGCATCCTAGGGAACCAAGTCCGCCTCCTAAGGACCCGAGTACCCCTAAGGCGCAGAAGCGGTGAGGAACCGCTTCAAGCCTGCCTCACAGAAAGTCGAAGAAAAAACCGGTGAGTGGAAGCATAACATCCTTGCTCCCTGCTAAGGAGGATGTAGTGATATCCAAAGATGCAATTGATCATTTTACCAAGCTGGCATTGGTAAAACGGACAGGGAGTAACAAAACTCACAAGTCAAATTTCGAGCGTACCATGTCCAAAAGGGCGACATGTTCCTTAAGCAAGGAAATGCTCCAACAATCCGCTGTGGAAAGGGAGGAAGAAGCTAAGAAGCAATTCCTCGAAGAAACCGGTCTCTCAACATAACAACTTCATATGTTGCAACAAGACACCGATCAAGTAGATCTGCCACTAAAATGGCCGTTTGTGTTGGGGAATGACCTGGTTCGCCCAGAGGAGATCACTCGTCTATCGACGAGGTTGAGGCAACTGCATCAATGGTACAAAGCTCAAGGGGGTTCTGAACAGTTTGGGGTCAGGTACCCAATCGAATGGTTCGACAAGCATGACGAGAAAACCTCTCATTCCATACTTTGGTTTGAGTTTCGTAATCTATATGAGTTGTACCAACGAGAATACCTCGATGTTAGCATGCTCTTCCTTTGGTGCTTGTAAGTATCGTAACTAAATCTCTTCCGTTCTTTTGTTGACGACATAAACTCTCAGAAGTTATCTTTCTGTAGGATGGAGGCCCAAACTTTTAGGCAAAGAGGTATATGCAAAGATGTACCCTTCTTGGACCCGGTCACGATAAATGAGAAGCCCTTGCATAACGCTGACACCGCCCGTTATCTGTTCACTACTTTCTGCGCGCTGAGAGAGAAAGATCGCATACTTCTACCGTACAACTGCTCGTAAGTGTGTTCCTAGTTACATGCATCTATATAATAACATGAATTATTTTTCTATTTTCTAACATGTGTGAAATGTTTACAGGGAGCATTTTATTCTCTTCGATATCTCCCTTTTACGGAGCCACATAAGGGTTTACGACTCATTAAGAAGGCCTCGATCACTCATCCAGCAAGCGCTCGATGTGCTTGACAAGTAAGTTTTTAATAATGTCGTGTTGGTTCGTCTATTGAGTCGTATTATGTTTGATTTCATCAACCCAATCTCAATTACTATTTAATGTTGTATAGCATATTCGAAATGTACTGTAAAAAACACCCGGGGATGCATAGACCTTTTTGGAAAAGGTTCACCATAGATGATGCCAAGTGGATTAAAAGACAGCCGCCGGGTACCAGCCTTTGCGGGTTCTATGCAATGCACTACATCCACCTCTACAGTGGAGATGACTTTACCGCATTAGAGGAGATGGTTCGTACTATACTAGCAATCTAATCATGACTTTTGCTTTCTAAACATATTTTTTAAACCATATGCTAATGCATTCCTTTGATTCGAATGTTGTTTGTGCAGGAAAATGAAATAGGTGGTGAGGAGATGCTTGCAGGAGAGGTATTGGCACTCCAAGAACAACTAGCTGGGTTCATTATGGATGAAATTGTGAGCGAAGATGGCGAGTTTAACATAATGAAGCTGTAGGACGAATGGTATACGTAGAACTTGTAGACTCGTTGGACTTGTAATAAGTTTCGAATTTGGTTTAAGTTCAAACTTGTCAAATATTGTTGAATTGTGCTTGTGATGTGAATATGTGATATCTTTGAGCTCTATATGTTCCTGTGATGTGTATATATGTTGTATATGTGATTGTGATGTGTATATGGGCTGTATATGTGCAGTATACGGGCTGTATATAAAAAACTGAAAAAAGAAAATCACAAACGGTTTGGGACACAAGCCGTTTGTGATGCCTGGAGCATCACAAACGGTTTAAGCCACAAACTGTACGGTTTAAGCTACAAACCGTTTTGTGATGCTCCACATCGAACCGTTTGTGATGCCGCGAGCATCACAAACGATGTCCAAAACCGTTTGTGATGGGCCTTACGAACCGTTTGTGATGTTGAGTGCTGGAGTAGTGGCGGCAGGGTGCTCCTCACCGCCGTAGACAGCTGGTCGAGCAGGAAGGCGGTAGGGGCCAAGGTTTTTTATTTCGTTTTCGAAAAAATTTCGGCGCCCGGCGAAATTTTCGAAATTCGCGAATTTCGCGAAATTCGGTAAAAATTCCGGTCAAAAGTTTGGTCAAACTTAAACTCTTTATGTGTCCAAAACGAATATTAATTTTATTAGACACAACACATTCATAATTAGCCTTGTGTTCTAGTGGTTATGCTCATTTTCTCCGGGACAAGAGGTTCCTGTTTCGAGTTTCTTCTAGCTGCGTTTTTATTTTTTTCTTCCCCTGAGTACACGGACCCCACATGTCAGTGACAGAAAAATTGAAAAAAAACGGAGTCCATGCGGGAACCGAACTCTGATGGGTCCAAACGCAATCTAAAGGGCAGACCACTGCACCACAATTCCATATACGCTTCTAGAACATAAATAAAATTATAAAAAAGATAAGAACAAACGAAATTTTTGGCCGAATTTTAGTTTTTCGCTCACCAACGAAAAAACCGAATTTCGCGAAATTTCGTTGAAATTTCGACGAAAATTTTAACCCTGTAGGGGCCACCTCGCCGCTGTCTCTGATCGATGCCGTCATCTCGCGAAGTAGCAGCGCGCTGGGGACGCCCTGAGTCAGGGTAAAGACGTGCAGGAGGAGCCGGAAGGGTAGCGGCGGCCACAGGCCGGTTGTTGGATTCGCCACCGCTTGCTGTCGAGTCAAACCATTAAACCAAATAGTTGGAATCTGGAGGAAAAGCGAAGAACCGCCGCTTCCCGCGATCTATTTTTTGGACGTGTGGTGTGTATATATATATATATATATATATATATATATATATATATATATATATATATATATATATATATATATATATATATATATATATATATATATATATATATATATATATATATATATATATATATATATATGATCAATGATCGATGTTCACTTGTATATATATTTGATCACTCTAATTGATCAATCAATACAATAATCGATCATTCATTCTTTTGATTCACTAAGCTTCTAATAGGGTAGACATAGTCCAAGCCTGACTCTTAATTATTTCCCACCTAAGGACACCGTGCATATTATGTTACGCATTAACCGGAGGAATGCGAGTAACAGGCTGCAGAATCAGGCTAGTTTTCTTAGACGCGACCAATCCTGAATCCTCACATACGTCAATATCCTTGGGCTCAATTCCATCAGGCATCTTCCAATCAAAGTGGTATAAAAGGCTTGCCAATGCAAGCTCAATGTTGCCCACCCCAAGGTTGGTTCCTGGGCAACTCCGACGGCCAGCACCAAATGGGATGAACTCGTAGTTTGTTCCCTTGTAGCCCATGTTAGTGTTTTCAAACCGCTCTGGCTTGAACTCCTCAGGATCATTCCAATACTTTGAGTCCCTGCAAATAGCCCATGTATTTATGAATATGACCATGCCCTTGGGAATGTCGTAGCCCATGATCTGACATGTTTCGCGGCACATCCGAGGGACTAAGAGTGGAATTGGCGTATGCAGCCTCAGGGCCTCCTTGATCACCAGTTTGAGGTAGCTGAGCTTCTCGAGGTCGTTTTCGGCGATGGTGTTCTTCCCCTTGAAGGCCTCACGCACCTCGGCCTGTGCTTTCGCCATCACCGCCGGTGACCGGGCTAACTCCGTCATGCACCAGTTGAGTGTGTTGGACGAGGTCTCGGTGCCCGCAGCAAACATGTCCTGGAAAAAAGAAAAATATATATATATAATATATATATACATGTCGGCGGCCGGAGTAGTTGGGAAAGGCAGAATTGCTACTGAGACTTACAAATAGCACTGCGACGATGGTGTCGTTGTTGAGTTCGACTGTAGTGCTGCGTTCTTTCTGGAGGTGAAGCAGGACACCGACGAAGCCCTCGTTCCCGGCCGCTGCCGCCGCCTCGTCACCGCAGTCGACCACGTCTTCTGTTTTGTCTTGTATGATCTGCTCGAGGATGCGCTGGATCTTGTCCCGGCCGGCACGCGAACACCTTACGGGGCGCCGTGCCAAGAACCTGCATGAGCCTCGACGACGGGAAGAGGTCAGCGAGGGTCAGTACGGACGTCTGCCGGAATTGAACGCCGTGGCGATGGCGTCCTGGTACTCGTCTTGATACTTGCAGTGGCTGCCGACAGATTCCTTCACGAAGAGGTCGCCGATGAACCCGGAGATCATCTTGCTCAGGTCGACGGCGACGCCGTTGCCGGCAGACGCGGCAACCTTTCCCACGAACCGGGACACCTCCTCCTCCCGGATGCGCCAGAACGACAGCACCCGGGCGGCGCTGAGCAGCTCCAGCACGCAGATCTTGCGGAGCTCGCGCCACCGCTCGCCGTAGGGCGCGCAAATGATGTCGTTGCCGTTGAAGGTAAGCGAGCTTAACGTGGGGTTCATGTACCGGTCGGCGAATTGGATGTCGCGCGTCTTCGTCACCTCCTTCGCGGCCTCCGGCGACGACACCACCATGGCCTGCACCTCGCCAAGCCGGAGTGTCATGAGCGGCCCGTGCTTCTGGGCCAGCGCACGCATGGCGCGGTAGATGTTTGGGCTCGTGACCAGGTGGTGGAGGCTGCCGATCACCGGAAGCGTCCATGGCCCTGGGGGAAGGTTAAGCTTTGGCTTGGTAGCGAGGAAAGACCTGAGCTTGGAGAGAAGGATGAGCAGCACGAACACGGACACGGCGGCGAGGAGCGCCTTGTCTTCCATAGTGGACACTGCAAGATTTAGGTGTATGTGTCTGTGTTCGATTGACATGATGCTGGCCGTGGGCTTAATTTATAGTAATAGGGAGACAGCGGGAATTCAAGCTTTAAAAGAGACAAAAGATATGTCAAACATCGTGGCTTGACATTTTTTTTGTATTAGATGACATTTGGTGTCTACTTTTTCCACAAAGCATGGCTGACCAATCATTCATGTAACGTTTCTTGCAGGGATCTGTCTATGTAAAACTCGAGTGTTTGAGGGGCCTTCCAGCACTCGATTTTTTGCACCGTCCCATCTGAGATCAACGGCCGAGATCAAGTCAAACTCCACCTTATCCATCCACCCCACCTCCCTCAGCGCCCACACCCGACGCCTCCCACGGCCCGCGCCCCCGCCCACCCCCTCCGCCGGCGCCGGCCGCCCCTCCTGCAGCCCCTACCCCCGCCCCCTCGCACCGCCGCCCTCCATGGATGTCCGCCGCCGCCGGCGTCCCGTCGTCTTCTCTAACGCCGGTGAGTTCCCCCGCCCGACCCTAGCCCGAACCGCCGGCCTCCTCCGCCCGGCCGGCGGCGCCCACGCCGCCCGGCCTCCGCCGCCCCGCCGCCCGCCTCCTCCGCCGGGCCGGCCGGCCGCCACCGGACCTCCCTCTAGGTCCGGCAGCGATGAGCCACCCCCGGCAACCCGAACCCCCCTAACCCCGAACCCTAACCCAAAACCCTAACCCGAACCCTAGCATCGCCGGAGATGGAGAAGAAGGTGTTGGTGGGGAGAAGGAAAAATTTGTGTGACAGCGGCTCGAGAAACACTCGAGTGAACGTTAGCTTTTCCCTTCTTGCAGATGTTGCTAGATATAGTGACGGTTCTGGTAACTTGTTTAGAAAATTCATGACTTTTTTCAGTGAAACAGGATGAACATGTTTATATGTAAAATTATAACTCTACACGGGATTTACATTTCGTACGTAGTTCACAACATTGATGTCGATTTTTTTTGTTTTTTTTTTTGCAGCTGAATCTCTTTTATTCGAAGTTCGTTTAGTTTATATGCCAAATACTCATTTAACGTTTTGGCTAACAACGATCAAAAGCAATAAATCTCGTATTGCTATAATCTATAACTATAGGAATATAGGATATAACGAGGAAACGTCGACTGATGGAGGAATACAGATAGACACTTTATACGTTAAACCGGAGTTTCTGAGCACGAAACTTGACAATAGGTTGACACGTTCATGATTTCGATAACTCAACGAGTTCTACTGCTTATAAAACTGGATCTCATAAGTAACTTGTAATCTTATCTTACTATTACTAATTGGAGGCTTCTTTTGGAGCCTCCACGTTAGTCCTCACGAGACGCGCTAGAAAAAGAGATAAATTCTAGAAATTCTCACAAAAATCAGAAACATCCGACCATCAATCTGGTAACTCAGACTATAATAGCCATTAGATCTATTATTTTTCTACACAAAATTACCCACCTATGCCATTATAAAAATAGTCTAAAATAACCCCCTAAATTTGTAGCTAAATTACCACCTATACCAGTAGGAAAAGTAATCACTAATCTTCATTAAAATTACCCACATATACCATTATTAAAAATCACAAAAATTACCATGTTAATGGTAGAAAAATTTTAAAAAAAGGTTGCCGTACATCAAAATACAATTATGGAGATCTCTCGATCTTAACCGACCTAAATCAACTCGATCAAAGATCCCACCTCCCCAACGTAAAAAAATCAAAGTATAACTCCTAGTCAGTTGTACTGAACCAAAAGTTCATCTCTTCCCACACTCTTCCTATCCTGCCATACATATGCAATTTGGTCGAGATGGAAGACAACAGATGCCGATGGGGCATGGCTGGCTGGCTCCTCAGATTAGCATATATGGTGGCTGTAGCATGTAGATACTGGACGTCTAGTCGAGATAGGGAGATATCTGAATCTCACCAAGGCCGCCGTGTTGTTGACCGTAATTGTTGCCAGTGTCCACGACGTGCGGTCCGCAGGTGCAACAACGACAATAGAACCGGAGGATGGCCAGATGGGATCACTACCAGAATGATCGACATCTGCACCGGGTGGGAAAGCCCTTTAGCACCGGGTTTCCCACCCGGTGCAACTAATTCGAGGGTAAAGGGGTACCCCTTTAGCACCGGGTTGAATAACCGGTGCTAAAGGGGCCCTTTAGCACCGGGTGAAGCCACGACCCGGTGCTAAAGGGCCTGCCCCGCAGCGCCGTTAGCAGGGCCTTTAGCACCGGGTCGTGGCTGCACCCGGTGCTAAAGGGCCTGCCTTTAGCACCGGTTGCTGTCTGCAACCGGTGCTAAAGGCCCCGGATTTCTTTTTTTTTTGCTTTTTTAGTAGCCATGCGTGCACGTCTATATACGTATATATTCTAATACGTGTATTCTAATGCGTATTCGGCCGACTCTATATTCATACTAGCTGACATTTCATCAAAATAGAAGACATATATATTACAAAAGTAGATATTCATGCATGTCAACTCGAGTTATATATATTTAAACTGTATTTTCTACTTAATTAAGATTGACGACCAGCTTGTTGGACTGTCCGGCACGTCCTCCAGTACTGGCGAGTAGTATTCTCCTCGGGGATTGACGACCTCGTCCCAGATCCATCCGACGAGCTGTTCTGCAATTGCGTCAATTCTTTCTAGCTCTAGGGACTCTTCCTTCAGGTTGAACATCTGTAATTTACAAATAATTAAAAGATATTTAATCCGCCGAGTTGGAGACAATAATTGTGCACTTAATAATAATGGAAATGTGTTTATTATTACGTACCATAATATCCTGTTGTGTAAGCTTTTTATGTCCCCAATTCCACATGAAATCGCAAACATAGTATGCACATAAATTATTTCCCGGCCCCTGTTTGGCACACTGTCGACCAAAAGAAATTAAGTAAAATTCATATAATATATTAGCCGAGGCCTACATGTACAAATTACTTGCTTACCGGAAAGCCAATGTTCCATTTTAGTGTTTCATGTTGAATTCCCGGGTGTTCTTGACGAAATTGAATCCAGGCCCTGCGAACAAAAAAATTGAGTTAAGTCATTGCGAGTGTAAGGGGTGAATTAAGTAGGGGAAAATATACATCACCTTGTCATCATGTCCATGATGTTCTGTAGTTTTTATTTTGGAGTGTGCAACGAATCAAAGACGTTCACGACACCCCGGTCAGGACACAATATTATTAGGAACCAGTGGAATCTGTACACATGTATACATTATAATCAGAAATGAATTAGTACACAGACAGTATAAGAAGAAGCCTGTGTATGTACTCACTCGATGTTGTACGGGATTAGTATGGAGTCGCAGTAATTTTATTTCTTAATATACTTGTATAGGTTTCCATATGTTTCCTCAGGATTCATCAATATCATTTCTTCACTTATCCTTCGAGGATCCACGAAACCAACGTCATATATCCCGGATCTACGACATTTTTGAATCTCCATTCTGCATATGTTAAGCAATAAATAAAGCCCGCGTCAGCATAGATTGGAATTATTGTTTTCAAACTGTGAATTATAAGCAACAACAAAGTACTTACAGTGTCCAACAAGTGATCAAATCCACGTCCATGGCGTCGCGGTGGTACAGCTCATATATATCCTTAAACCTCAGCCACACCCAATCCTCGTCACCATTGTAAAAATCATGGTCCTTCATGCCTACTTTGATCATGCGCTGTTTATTCCTTCTTGATTCTTCCAAGTACCACTCATGGAATCGGCGCATCTTCATCTGTAGCTTCCTCTCCATTTCAGGAGGGACCATAGGCTCGCCAAGATTAAACGGCCACCTCAGCGTTGTGTTTACAGGCACCTCTTCTTCCCCCAAGACTTGCGCTCTGGTTAGTCCAGTCTCGGCCATTACTCGTTGCACGTTAAGCTCGTCCAGGGATGGCAATGGACCCAAGGGCCGCTGAGGTTGCTGGCCGAGCTGAGGAACCTTTTTGGATGGGCCCGCCTCCTTATCTGCAGCCTTCCGCTTCCGGCGAGATTTCAGTAATGAGCGGTCATAGTCTGTTACTATTACTTCCTTCTATTGACCCTTGCCCAAATTACCGAGGAATGACTTGACGACGGTGGGATCAAGCTTCGGCTCCGGCTCAGGTTTTTTCCTCCACTCGGCCATTTGCCTCTCTGTGTCTGCTTTGACTGAGGCTTCAAGCTCCTCTAGAGTCTTCTCACCCGCTCTTTTCTCTGGTGCGGGCTTCTCTTTGGTTTTCCGCGCCTTCTTCGCTGGTGGAGTGGGGGCAGAGGCTTTAGTGCGGCGTCCCCTCTTTGGCGGAGGGGGCGGAGACCTCCGCGGCGGAGGAGACGGAGACCTCTTCGGCGGAGGAGACGGAGACCTCTTCGGTGGAGGAGACGGAGACCTCTTTGGCGGAGGAGACGGGCTTGCATCAGGAGCTCCCGGAGAATCTTCATGATCCTGTGGATCTCTTGGAGGTGACGGGGGCTTGTTGGTAGCCGCAGGTGTACCGGGTATGACGACGTCTGCCTTGCTCCATAGAATGATGCAGTGAGAACACTGACCGAGTTTTGTTTCTCCGTCACCTCCGGGGATGTCAAGTTCCAAGTCTTCCCAGCTGGTGACGACTTGCTCCACCTCAACAGGTACGTAATCATGTGGAATGTCATTGCAGTGCCATTTTTGCCCTTCTTCCACACGTTTGGTCATACCGTATGTGACCTGATAAGTTAGTAGTCACAAAGAAAGTTAGTAAATGAATGGTATTTACGGTGAAATGTATGCAGTATGAACTAAGGTCGCATACGTACCACCACAGCTAAGTTCTTCTGCCTGACGACAAGCTCGCACGCGGTCCGTTGAGTTATTTCATCCACGGTGTAACGGACCGCTTCGGCGGCCTGTGTGGAAGCGTGACTGCTTTGATATTGTTGTGGAGGGCTAATAAGGGCCGCATCTTGGAGAGGTGCATGCTCTGTGGAACCGGTCCCGCCTGCGGCTTGTTGGAGAGGTGCAGGCTCTATGGAACCGGTCCCGCCTGTGGCTTGTTGTATCTGCAGCCATGCTACCTTCATCCGTCGCTCCATCTCTGACTCCATTTCTTGGAGCTTTGAGCCCTGGGCGGCAACCGTTTGCTCTATTTCCCTCACCCTCTGCTCATATTCGGCGTTCTTCCTCGAACGGCTCCTATAGGTGGCGGCGTGCTCTTGGAAACCTTTCTTCCATGAGATGCTTGTGCCTACGCCGCGCGTCCGTCCAGGATGCTCCTTGTTCCCTAAGGCATAGGTTAGCTCATCTCTGTCTCTATCAGCAACAAATTCTCCCCTATCAGATGCCCTGCGGATATCGAGGAGACGCTGAGCTAGTTCTCGCTAGTCCTCGGGAAAAACTAAGGAGCCGTCGATTGGGCTTAGGGTGCCTCCATGACCATAGTACCAATGCTTGGTCCTTGTGGGCCAGTCATGTGTCGCTGGAGTGATGCCTCTAGCATATAGATCTTCTTCCATCTTCTCCCATTTAGCGATGCTTGCCTTGTAACCTCCCGAACCCATCTTATGAGAGTACTTCTTATTTGCGGCGTTTCCAGCGTTTCTAGCGCTAGCCGTTGCACCCTCTTCGGAGGTTTTGTACTCAATGAATGCTTCCCACTCGTCATTGGTGATCTTCTTATACTTCTCAGGATCCGGGGCCTCTCCGGTTTTGAGAAATTGCGAGTACAACTTCTTCTTGAAATCCTGAAACAGAACTGCCATCTTCTTCTTTGTCCAATCCCTCAGTTCTGCTTCATGAGTGCTAGGCCAGTCGAATATTGCCTTTAATTCCCTCCATAGCATCTCCTTCTCCGTATCGGGGAGCACGTACTCCTCAGTCGGGTCCGTGGACTTCCATTTTCTGATACTAATGGGCACATTGTCCCGTACAATTACCCCGCACTGAGATACAAATTTCTTGGCCACTTTTGGGGGCTCAAGTGGCTCCCCGTCATCCTCCACTCGGGTGATGTGTAACTTGACATCCTTCAGCATTTTCGTGGTCGATCGTTTTGATTTCTTAGCTCGACTTGTAGAAGTAGAGGCGGCCTACACAAATTACATATATACGAGATGATATAGAGATGGTATACATAATTGACATGTACAGTACAAATTTATGTTATCTATATCCACACCTGACTAGACGAGGGCTCGTTACCGGCCCCTTCAACATTTTCGGCCTGGACATTGGCGGCCCCTTCAACATTTTCAGCCCTTCCAATGATCCCCAACACATCATCCATGGACATTGGTTGGGTTACCATATTGAAAAGTTGATTCGCTAAGAACGTGTCATTGTCCTCTTGAATGGGTGGGACAGTGGTGTTGTTGTCCTCTTGCATGGGTGGGACGGGGTTGTTGTTGTCCTCTTGCATGGGTGGGACGGGGTTGTTGTTGTCCGCCATCTATAGAATTAAAAATAATTGATAAAAAATATATACAAAGCATACATATTCCCAATATGATTCGCTAAGGGTTCGCTAAGGGTTCGCTAAGGGGGGTCGGTGCGTGAAAAAACGGATTCGCTAAGGGGTTCGGGTGCGCGGTGGGTTCGGGTACATATAATTTCCAATATACATTTAAATGAAGCATTTTCCAATATACATTTCAAACATATAACATTTCCAATATACATTTCAATGTAAATATCTCCAATACATTTAAATGAAGCATTTTCCAATATACATTTCAAACATATAACATTTCCAATATACATTTCAATGTAAATATCTTCAATACATTTAAATGGAGCATTTTCCAATATATATTTCAAACATATAACATTTCCAATATACATTTCAATGTAAATATCTCCAATACATTTAAATGGAGCATTTTCCAATATACATTTCAAACATATAACATTTCCAATATACATTTCAATGTAAATATCTCCAATACATTTAAATGAAGCATTTTCCAATATACATTTCAAACATATAACATTTCCAATATACATTTCAATGTAAATATCTCCAATATATTTAAATGAAGCATTTTCCAATATACATTTCAAACATATAACATTTCCAATATACATTTCCAATATAACATTTCCAATATACATTTCAATGTAATTTCTAATATGTTCAATGTATGTGCTTAGCGAACGCGTTCGGCTAAGCGCATTTGGTTAGCGAACGCGTTCGCTAACCAAATGCGCATGGCCGAACACGTTCGCTAAGCAAATGTGCATGGCCGAACTGCACACATAAACACGTGCACGGCACGAAGGCCAACTCACAAACATTCACGCACGGCACGAAGGCCGGCTCACAAACATTTCACAGAGGCTCACCGTGCAGTGACGGGCGCGGCGGGCGACGGCGGCGAGGGGACGAGGAGCGGCGCGGGGACGACGTGCGGCGCGGGGACGAGGGGCGCCGGCGCGGGGACGACGGGCGCGGGGACCACGGGTGGCGGCGGCGTGAGCGCGGGGACGACGACGACGGCAGGGACGACAGGCGCACGCGGGGACGACGACGGCGGCGGGGACGACGGGCGGCGGCGCGGCGTGGGCGCGGGGACGACAGGCGGCGGCGGCGTGGGCGCGGGGACCACGGGCGGCGGCGGCGACGGGCGACGGCGACGGGCGGCGGCGGCTTAGGAGACGAGGGGCCACCGGCGGCGGTTTCGATCTGTGACGAATGAGGGCGAAGTGAGGGAGGGGAGAGAAGTCCCCGGCCTATATAGGTCTGGGGCATTTAGCACCGGGTGCAGCCACGACCCGGTGCTAAAGGCCCCAAATTTTCGTTTGGCGCCCAGTTTCCAAACCGGCCTTTAGCACCGGGGGCTACTGTTTGGGAATCTTATAAATATAGTTTTCAATAATATAGTTATTAATACTTGTTTTAATTCAGTTATTAATACCTATTAAAAATATATATTACATAAGAAAATCTTATAAATTACTAGAAAATCAATATAAAATTCTAGAAAATCTTATAAATTAATAGAAAATCTTATAAATTAATAGAAAATCTTATAAATTACCTGAAAATCTTATAACTTACTAGAAAATCTTATAAATTACTAGAAAATCTTATAAATTACTAGAAAATCTTATAAATTACTAGAAAATCTTATAAATTACAAAAATTGATAACTAAATGAAAGATTTTGGAACATTAAATGGTCTCAGATGAAAAAGTCATGAATACCAAAATTTCATATCTCATCAAGATCTACAATCTTTATTGAAGTCAATTTTGCATTTGAGAAAGTGGTAGTATACATTGTTCATTAATCCTAGATTCACTCGCATAGTTTCTAAAACTTTGTTAGAGACTTGTCAAATTTGTACTACATGTTATTACCCATTTTGAAAATGACAAAATGACCTAAATAAAGATTGTAGATCATGATGAAATATGAAACTTTGGTATTCATCACTTTTTCATTTGACATCACCTAGTGTGAAAAAAACCTTGGTTGTAGTTCTCATTTTTAATTCAAAATTTGGATTGTTCAAACACGAGAAGATTTTTCAAAATAATAACATTAATAAGTTTCATAACTTGATAGAGTATGATTTTAGGAATTTTTAGGAAGAAAAATGATCTTTTTTGAAGTTTGTACGAGGGAGAACGACTAGTTACAACTTTTATACAGAGATTAAAAAGAAAAATTGTTCTTGTTCATCCAGTGACGTGGCTCGTGTGCGCCCGGTGACGTGGCCAGCTGCCGCACGGCCTCCGTGGCCAGGCCGGTCCGCGGCCCGGTCGTGGCCTTTAGCACCGGGTGCAGCCACGACCCGGTGCTAAAGGCCACGACCGGGCCAGTGACGTGGCTCGTGTGCGCCCGGTGACGTGGCCAGCTGCCGCACGGCCCCCGCGGCCCGGTCGTGGCCTTTAGCACCGGGTGCGGCCACGACTCGGTGCTAAAGGCCCTTTAGCACCGGGTGCAGCCACGACCCGGTGCTAAAGGCCCTGTGCTAGAAAATCTTATAAATTACTAGAAAATCTTATAAATTACTAGAAAATCTTATAAATTACTAGAAAATCTTATGAATTAATAGAAAATCTTATAAATTACTAGAAAATCAATATAAAATGCTAGAAAATCTTATAAATTACTAGAAAATCTTATAAATTACTAAAAAATCTTATAAATTACTAGAAAATCTTATAAATTACTAGAAAATCAATATAAAATGCTAGAAAATCTTATAAATTACTAGAAAATATTATAAATTACTAGAAAATCTTATAAATTACTAGAAAATATTATAAAAACAACCTTATAACTCAATAGAAAATCTTCGAACATAGGTGGAACATAAATGCAAATATAGTTATTACAAATTGGGTGGAACATAGTGCAATTAAATTACATGGCATCATCGTTTACTCGGACACTAATAAACTTCCTCTTTACAAATGTTCCTTGATTGTGATCACGCCGTAGATACGGTGTCTCCTCCGCCGCTAACAGGATGCTTGGGTCATCAGCCACTGAGAATGGAGGCCGGCGATCGAGCATATCATAATCTTCATCCGTCTTGTCCTCAACTCCTACGATTTTTCTCTTTCCAGGAAGAACTATATGACGCTTTGGCTCGTCTTGTGATGGGTCCAATTGCTTACCCCCACCTTTCTTATCCGCTCCTTTCTTCGGTCTGCTAGCCATGTCCTTCACATAAAAAACTTGTGTGACAGCTTTGGCCAGGACGAACGGTTCGTCTAGAAAGCCAATCTTGTTTAGGTCCACTAACGTCATTCCATAGTCCGCTTCAACTTTAACACCTCCTCCAGTCAGCTTCACCCATTGGCACTTGAACAGTGAGATCTTCAAAGGTCCGTACTCTAGTTCCCATATCTCCTCTATGATTCCATAGTATGAGTTTGTATTGCCATTGGTGTCTGTCGCGTCGATCCGGACACCACTGTTTTGGTTGGTGCTTTTCTTGTCCAAACAGAATAATTCCTCATGAAACCGTGCCTCATCAAATGCACCTAAAGACAACCTCTTTGTTTGTACGATTGTATATTTTTACAATGGGTGCATGGGCAGAACATGAAACCAGACGGCGTCCTGTTAGCCTCGGCGGCATCGAGAAACGTCCTAAGGCCATCACGGAACGCCTGAGCGTGGGGGTCCCCGTACATCCATTGTCTATTCATCTCCATTATTAACCAATAACAAATATACAATACAATTTAAAGATAAAAAAATTTAATATATAAATAAATACAAATTATAACATATATTCCATTATATAAATAAATTTCTAAAACTACATTACTATATTCATTAAATATAACATTACTATAAGCCTTATAAGATTTATAAGATTTATAAGATTTTCTATTAATTTATAAGATTTTCTAGCATTTTATATTGACTTTCTAGTAATTTATAAGATTTTCTATTAATTTATAAGATTTTCTAGCATTTTATATTGATTTTCTAGTAATTTATAAGATTTTCTATTAATTTATAAGATTTTCTAGCATTTTATATTGATTTTCTAGTAATTTCTAAAACTACATTACTATAAGCCTTATAACTATTCACAAGTCATACAAAACAAAATACTAACTAGCTTGCCTTCTCTCTCCATTTAAAACACAACATGAACACTCCCTCCACCATGAACTCAAGCTCTCTCCTCTCTCTCCTCCAAGAACACAAGCTCTCTCTAGCTAGCTTTACTTTGATTCACAAATCCCTCTATTTCTAAATCATAGAAGGATTACAAGCTAAATAAAACATTGGAGAATGAAAGAGTGTACCTTGTAGTGCTCCTTAGATGAGTAGAATCTTCACAAATTTTGAAAAAAATTTGGGCAGCACCTCCCCTCCCACGGCCGAGCAGCATGAACACAGCGCCTAAGTGTTCAGCTGGCTCGGGCGGGGGACGAGGAAGCCCCTATATTCAAACACATTAGCACCGGGTCGTGGCAAGACCCGGTGCTAATGTTCACCCTTTAGCACCGGGTGCAGCCACGACCCGGTGCTAAAGGCCTCGGGCACATTAGCACCGGGTCGTGGCTGCACCCGGTGCTAAAGGGTGAACATTAGCACCGGGTCTTGTTACGACCCGGTGCTAATGTGTCCGCCCTGACACACCTCCGCGCCGCCCCCGCTCCTAGCCGTTGGACCCGGTGCTGAAGCCCCATCAGCACCGGGTCCAAAAATGGCCGAGGCGGAGGAGGCGAGCGGATGTGAAGCATTCTGGTAGTGGATCGGCAGCTACCTATTAGTAGGTAACACGAATTCTGATATTTTAATTGTATCTTGAATATTGAATACTTCCCTGCTCCTCTCCTCTTGGTTCCACCGAATTGGTGAATTCACATGAACCACAACAGGCAGATTGTGGTGAAGATGTGCAGTGTGCAGAGTCCATCAGATCACCGCTGTGCATAATGCCAAATGTAGATGGCAAAACATATATCTATACTAAAAGGATCCTAAAGAATTGAAAACACCTCCCACCAAAAAACCACCCTCACCCTCTCACAGAGG
The DNA here is from genome assembly GCA_033239725.1 of Echinochloa phyllopogon. Taxonomy (NCBI): domain Eukaryota; kingdom Viridiplantae; phylum Streptophyta; class Magnoliopsida; order Poales; family Poaceae; genus Echinochloa; species Echinochloa phyllopogon. Next base: position 8,612,439 of record BTCW01000008.1, on the reverse strand, counting down.
ACCCACCTGTCGGGCTTTGGTGGGAGGGAAAACTAGAAAGCATCAAAATTTTTGCATGTTCTAGGCTCTTTTAGTTGTTTCCCCACTCAACTTTTTTCACAAAAAAGGACCCACCTAAATATACCCATATTTGTACCCACGTCTATACACAATTATCCCGTATTACTAATAGACAATAAATCAGAGAGTTTTTCTTCATATAAATAAACGTGTGTGGTACATGAGTTGAGACAAATGTATACAAAAGAGTTTAGCACGTGCGTGACACGCGGGTATTGCAACTATATTTTATATGTTATATTTGATTTATTTTATACATGTGCGTGGGGCACGCACATGGGCCTTTGCTAGTAATAATATATGTGCTAACAACATTTTAGTGGCACGTGTATGTGCTGACAGCGTTGTTCCAGCTTGCAAATTAACAACTCGGTAATCTTCTACACAAGTTTTTGCAGTTATTAACTAGCTGCCCGCTTTATCTTCCCTCTGATAGTTAATTATATCAATTCTTCTCAATTAATGCCCGATGGTATTTAACAATTCATTTATATAATACTCACTCGGTTACAAATTACTATTCATTATTGACTTTTTCTCACAACGTTTGATCATTTGTCTTATTTAAAATTTTTGTCCAAATATACTAAAAAATAAGTCATACCTAGAGTATATGTGATGATAAAGTAAGCCATAAATAAAAAAACTAACACTTGCAAAAATTTTTGAATAAGACGAATGGTCAAATATTACGAGAAAAAGTCAATGATGAATAGTAATTTCGAACAGAGGAGTAACTAATAAGTTATGTGAGTTTCAGCAGTGTGGCACGAACAGAATGTATGATGGAGACGATTGGATTCAAACTAGCAAAGCTTTGGAGAACCTTACTCCACATGATACAAGGATAGTATTTTTTTTGTCGGCATTTACATTATGTGACGAATTCATTTGGTTAGCCAATAGTTTGTATGCTATGAATAGTTAATTGACTCATGCAAGTCAACTTTTCAAAAATTTCAATATAACTACATGTGCAACCATTGTATTTTATAACCTACGCTCTTTTAATTACTCCCCCCATCCCAAAAAAGAATACAAATCCTTGCATCCCAAAAAGTCAATCAGTTTTAAATTTAACCAAATTTATACAAAATAGTACTGACATTTATGATGTAAAATAAAAGATTAATCATGAAATATATATTTATACGAAATCTATTTGAAGACATAATAAAATCCTATCTAATTTGTACTAGCCTTATTGTACTAGCCTAATTTGGTGCTTGTCACACCCGGATTTACACAGAAATCCGAATGCTGCTATATGTGTGTCTAGTAAGTCCACAGAATACATACAGCTAACAAATATGATAAACAGAAAACATATACTCGAATAAAAATAGTTTTGCATCAGAGTTTACCTAAAACACAGCGGAAGTCTAACTCTCTCGACAGGTAAAGCCTCAAGTCCACAGGGACACCGACTGGTTGACCACAGCTCAGTAGTACGGAAGATATATATATACACGTATATAAACGTGCATGCATGACTACTTAAAAAAGAAAAAAAAGATCCGGGGCCCTTTTGCACCGTTGGTGTTTGCAACCGGTGCTAAAGGGCTCACCCTTTAGCCTCAGATGATTGGCACCGGGTGGGAAACCCGGTGCTAAAGAGATTTCCCACCCGGTGCCAATGTCGGTTATTCTAGTAGTGAGGTGTGGATACCTTCAAAATAAATGAGGACACCTGAAAATGATTTTTAGGGGCGGGGTAATGGTGTGGCCCGCCCCTAGAAATAGTTCTGGATAATATATTCATACAGTGTTGGTTTCAGATGAAAATGCACATATGAAAGCTTAGGGCATTGTTCTGAATTTTCATAAGTGCATATATGTGAAACTTGATTTATGAATTATATATATATACCGTATCTATGTGCTACTGCAGGTTCGGAGTGGGTATGACATTTGTTGGAATATTATGTGGCTTGAACATTTCTTCATGTTCCTTGAGATTGATGTATGCGACCAGGATTGGAGTAAATTATGCGGAACTTTTACTCCAGGTGTTGAGGACATTAGTGCAAGAACACAATTCAGGTCTGTATTTCAGTGCAAGAACACAATCCGGCAAAACAAATACAACAATTCAGCTCTATTATTCAGTTACGTACTATGCTAGCTAGATGAAAATGTACGCTGCTTAGTCAAGCATATTTGTCAATTTAATTAAGATTTTATTCGAGAAGCAGAATGAATGATATAATGTCATCTAGTCGTACAGTTAATAGTTGGAGATACGTATGCTTTTTTTTTTGAGAAAGAGATACGTATGCTTTTGAATAGCGGCCCCAGTATAACAATGTGATCCAGGTATAAGATGTCACGTAAGAAGAATATATAGCTTCTTTATTGATATATATAAAAACTGTCGTGACTGTTTTGGAGCTTATTACAGGATATAATAACCTCACTTTTCCTATTACATATGTATCTTAAGAGCCCGAGGTAAAACACATTACTTTTTAATTAAGAATTATGGAGATAAAGTATATATACTACTATGTTGACCTCTGAACTGAGCCCCTCATTATGGAAAATGCCATAGTTGGTGCTGGACCATAAAACTCACACAAACTTCACGTACATTGAATCTATAATATCCTTGAGGCTAAATGATAGGGTGTATGCATCTTCACGCTTGTACATGAAATCCATTGTTCGCGCAAGGCCGACCGCCTTCTCTAAAAGTGCCATGGGCTGTTTCTGGTCGAGGCATTCCTGGACGATGTCCATCCATGCTTTCTCAATTATTATTCGGAGCTTTTCATTTGCTTCCTCTGTTGTGACCCCGTACTGCTTTACACAAGTTTGCACCGTGGATACCACATGCTCCGAAGCTTGTTCTCGCTTCAAGAAATTACCGGAATGGAATGATTATAAATTTGTTTATTCAGTACACGATATTGTATGTGAAGTGATTTGCTATATACCTCATGTGACACGATGTCGTTACCAATGCGCCCAACAATACAAACACCTCTGACAATTTTTGGATACGTGAAAGCCCACTCAACGGCCTCTTTTGTAGTCACCTCTCCCAGTGAAATAAACGCAAGGTTTGTAATGTGCATACAAGCACTGCTGCACACTGATATTTGGAGGTGCTCATCAACATTAGTTGGCACATAGTTATCGTCGCGCCATTTCACCTCAGCATGGTAGCATTTGGCGATGTCAATTACCTGAAAAGATAATAAATATGTATGTACATGATGTTAAAACAATATCATGTGCCTAAATATCTTATTTTTCATGGTGCGGTCGTGAGCAACATACCAGAGTCCTGACTAGTTCAGCATGCTTATTATTCTGAAGTTTTAACTCTTCCACGATATCATCAGTTGTGTCAAGTATATTTTTGTACAAAGCCTTCAGGTATACTGGGAATTGTTCAGCAGCTTTTTCATCCCACCTATATTATCGATTTCAAGCTAAGTTTAGTTATTTTTCACAAGAGTAAATTTTGTAGGATGTGGTCTGTGCCAACTTAACCATACCTTTCCATGGCCGTAGTAAAGATCATGCTCTCCTCTGTGGTGCTGTAGTTGTCATAGAGATCATCGAATAATGACACGAAGATGATCAACTTTGTTAGCATTATCCGTGAGTACGAATAATAAGGCTCATAAACAACTCCCATCATCCAAAAATGAATCTCCACCAATCTGTCCCGTGCGAATCTCAGGTCCGTCCGAGACTGGAAATCCTTCCACCATCTGAAGTTATTGACGAATGAATACTCTTAGTACATTGTAAATATAATAAGTAAAATAATTGTGATCAACTATATATAAATGAGTGTACTTTCATTGCCTACTTACTTTGTTAGTTCCTTCAACTCCTCACAGTAAAGAACCCGCAGGATGTTGTAGTCAAGCTTTGCAAACTCCAGTATGTCCTCATTCCTAGCCTCATTCTTTTCATATACCGAGATGTAGCGCCTTGCCTCGACTCTCTCTACCCGCCTGAATCTAGTCGTCTCCAATGTGAACCTCACCTCCTCGGCAAGCTCCGGCTCCAAATCTGTTTTCATCACAGATTGGAGGCGGATCTTGTTGAAAGCTATAATATTGTCAAGTATCACCTCGCCGTGGGTTCTCACATGTGCAGCATCATACAGCGTCATCATGCAGTTCACGTCGTCGCTTAAGCTTGTAATGTTTCCTTGCTCATCTCTGAACTTCAGAAACACATCTGCATGCGTACACATATTTGAACATCAATTCATACTATAGCAGGCCAACTCAAACAATCTGCAGAAATATATATATCGTACCTGAGGACACAGTGTAGCCATGCTTCCTGAGCAAGTAGAACCTCAGCGAGGTGACATAGAGGTCATCACAGCCAACATTATCTTTGTCATCGTAAACGGCACGCAGCAGCTCGTCAATCTCCTTCTTATAGTGGTAGTCCACCCCAAGCCTCTGCAGCGCGTCGACGAGGTCCAGCTTCCTCCCCAGCTCAGGCGCGGCGGCGGCGGCGAGCAGGATCCGCCTCACCTCCTCCTCCTTCTCCCGCGCCTTGTCCTTCATGGAAGAGAGCTCTGCCGGCGTGCATGGCTGGTGGGTGAGGAAGAAGTCGCCCCAGGGGCTCGGGGTGTACAGCCGGTGACTGTGCTGCACGTCGTCCTGCTCCGGCGAGAGCGACGCCCTATCATGGACCGTGGTGGTGGTCGCCATAGCCAAGGCTGGGCTTTGGCTTTGCTCACACAGGTTGCTGTGGAGCAGTAGGTGATGGATCGATGCCCGAGAAGAGGCGTTGGATGGCTTGATGAACGAAGATGGAAGGAACTTCCGGCTTTATATAGGCGCCGAGACTCGCACCCGTGGCCCGCAAGACCGAGAGAACGTCTGTATATACTGCTGTTTTTGCCCATGAAAAGCCCTTTAGTTCCGGGTGGTGGTTTCAACTGGGACTAAAAGTCCCCTTTTTAGTCCCTCTTTTAGTCCCGGTTAGAGGCTCCAACCGGGACTAATGTTTGAGGCCCTTTAGTCCCGGGCTGATCCTCCAACCGAGATTAAATGATCACTTTTACTCTCGGTTGATGTTACCAACCGAGACTAGTCCCGTGTCCAATAAAATCCGGGACTAATGTCCCGGATGGAAGGGGATGAATGGTCTATTAAAGTACATACGGGTGGGCCTAGTCCTCTCCAAGAACATATATTATATATCAAGCGAAAACTAGGAATCACGTTTGACAGAATCATAATATAGTTAAGATAGCATATATAACATCATCAACTTATTATAAGATATTTGAAAACTTCTACAATCTGGATATTCATACGATGTTCCCTTCTTTTAATTTCCTCGTGCACGACACTGCTAGGGCATGCATGATTCTTGTGCACCCAAGTGCAGAGCCCTATTATATAAAGGATGTGCATGTTTTCAAACAACATAGAATTTGTATATAGTTTAACTAATTAATGCATCGTTAAGTTCTAAATACAAATGTTTGAAATTGTCAATAGTTAATTAGACATGTGATTAGCAGTTTATCCCGTCATTAGCAGTGCCTGATGATGGGAGATGACCATTAGTGAAAGGGCCGGTCCGAGGGGCATGTCCCTCCCGAACAGGCATGTTGGTGACCTTTAGCCACCTAATCCCATCATTTACAATCAATAGGGAGAATCATTGTTCATCCATTTATTACTTTTACATTCACTGATTTTAGACAGAGATTATATTCTTTTTTACTTCCATAAATACAGAAACACATCATGCCCGAGAGCTTTACAGGCCGTGGGCACCAAATATATTTATTTATTAGTGCATATTGGTTACTTTGCCATAAATATGCTTTATAGAAACACCGCCCGGGATAGGTGGTTAGCAGTCTTTCAAATTCAAGTTAAAAAAATAAGCTTCATAGGATAATATTAAAAACTAACTTTAAAGATCGGTTCAAAATATTACGTTTGTCACTAAATACGTTTCAGTATGCATCGTCGGCACAAATGTCCCTAATATGCATGCCGCCATATGCACGCATGTTCAGCAGAAAAATCCCTTTTTTCTGATGCCCAACTCAATGACGTTGTTTCCTGGAAGACTCAACACGGGTGCTGGAGAGGAAGTCCCCAACCATGTGCCGAATATTCTTAATACCGACGAGGAAGTTATTAATTCTGTATTTAAATTTTCATATACTTTAATTTTTGGTGGACAGAAAATCGCCATGCGGCAGCCCAGGTATTCAATTCACGTGTATGAAATATTGAAATGACTGCCGGAAGGTTCAAAGAATTTCCATTATGCGAATGAAGCACATGCGTGCGTTCATCAAGACAAGTGAAATGTCGACGGTACGTAATTTTATATCATGAGCCGGTGACATTCCCTTGAATGTCGGAAGCGCATGGTAAGACTTGAATAATGCGGGAAGCACATGGTGTTGGCTCAGAAATTGAGCGGTGAACTCCTGCGCAAACAACACACAAAAAATCCTTGGAGATTTGCTTAACTCCGATAAAGAGGTTCGAGGCGTGCTAGACAAATTTGACACGTAATTAACAAGGGATAAATTTTATTAAATACAAAGAGGTTGATCAGTTGCGATTCCGAACAGGGGCTAGGTAGATATCGGCTATGATTCCCAAACCCTTCTATCTTGGCGAAGAATCTCATATCTGATTCTTATCGGTTATTTTTCAGTTGTATCATATTTATTTTTGTTTGATCCGATGAGATAACCAAGATCCAAGAGAAGAATAATTGATGATAAAATTAAAACTTAATAGAGCTAAACAAATAACTTTACAAGATCTAATTTATATCGATAATAACTTGGTGAACGTAAAACAAAGCGGAACAAAAAAGTAGATACAATCAATAAATTGTGTAACAAATAGATCGGTCATAGAATGATGCGTTAAAATCTTCGATCTAATAAGTCATGATAACTCTTAGGAGATCTAGACGAAACCATAGTGATACACCCAGTAGTTAAAGCCTATAGAGCACCAGGTAAAGCGGAACATACAGGCAAGCCGGAGATCAAGCTAATGCAACCCTGCTTAACATGGAAGAACTCATCTGAACCAACTCAAAACTAGGGTTTAAAGTAATTATGATGGAAAGTAAGAACTTATTTGTTTGATGGAAGAAGTCCATTGTTGACCATCCAACTCTCGCCTCAGTTTGGTTTTGACCATCAAACTCTAAAACCGGGTGTCTTTGGCCATCCAACTATCAAAACCCTTCAAATTTGGCTATCGGGGTGGTTTTGATGGGTGGTTTTAGTTTTTTGATTTGCAATTTAGCACCTAGATCTTAAAAATGATTCTTACTTTTTGCTCGTACCTCCGATTCAGGTGATTCTTGCGGTCACGTGTTCATAACATTGAGATTTTTCTTTTAAAACAGTCTTTATACTATTTTATCACTAGTTAATTTCTTATTTTTATTTAGTTGTGTCAAATCACCGATATAAGAAAAGTAAAATAAACGGTGAGAAAATAATATGTCCATGACTTTAAAAGATAAAACACATCATTACAAACACATGTCAACAAGAATCACTTAAATTGGACATATGAGAAAAAAAATAGTAGTCATTTTATGATCCAAGAACTATTTTATTTACAGTTTAGTTCTCGGATCTTCAAAGCAAAAGAAGATTGTCGCCCGCAGTCAGTCAGTCAGCAAGAATCTACCACTTTGATTTCCGGTTGCGCAATTAGTTGTTTGCATGAGTCCACCATCATCCTCGGAAAACTGTCTCCGTCAGTTAGATATAGCAAATAAAACACTTGGACTTGACGATCCATTAGCTATTTTTCTTCCGAGCATTGTCCGTCGCAGTCTCAACCAGTTTCCGGCAACGTACTGTACGACATCGCCCTACCCCCAGCCATTGAAGATCTGGACCTTCGTGCCTTCCAATAGATGCCGTTTCAAAATGCCTAGAGAAAGTCACGTAGACGTGTTTCCTTTTTTTTAGAGAGCACGTCCTTATCTGTGGAAAATTGCTAGGGATTGAATGGTGACTTGTAGTCGGATGAAGCAAACGGAAGAACTCAACATCACTCGCATACATCCACTTGCACCACACAACCACGCCCACTACGGCACTACACTTTTATCTATTTCGCAATGTCTGAATGATAAGTCCCTCACATAGTATTAGTAGAAAACCATGAGATTCCCAATTTTGCTCTGATCTGATAAATGTCAAAGACCAATTCCTAGAGTTAAGAAAGTTCGGGTTACAAGATTGCAATCAAGTACAGTTTTGGGAGGACAAATGGTTAGGACATAGTGCCTTGATGAATCAATTTTTTGATAATGGATAAATCTAGCCTTGACTAAATGGTTACGGCCTCAGTTACAAACAAGCATCACATCCGTCTGCATTCACATAGATTACCTAAATAAACCACACCAAGTAAAACGATGAGATAGTTACAATGTAATCCTATTGCTAAATCTCCATCCATGGTGCGCAAATAGACGCATGGCCAAAACCTCCAAAGCGTGACAGGCGTTCTTTATTGCATCTCTCTCTTGTTCACGTCGTTGTAGCTGTGACCAGAACCGAAGCCAGTATGTCGATCTGAAGAGTACATGCAAGTAAGTTTTCATCGAAGATTTGTCAAAAACCATATCATTCCTACTGAGCCATAATGCCCAATATAAAGCTGAGGCACCAACTAACATCTGATTCTTTAACTCCCCCCAACCCAACCAACTGGTTATTAAACATAGTATTAAAATTACTAGGTGGACGTAGGTTAAAAGCAATCTGCACATTCCTCCAAAGGAATCTTTGGAGCATAAGGACCAAAGTTTACTCCCATTCCAATTTCTGTTAGCTAAAATTACTGTAATATATCATAGGTTAAAATTACTAGCTCTGCTGACTTTTGGCCGTGTTTGGTTGTTTTCCAAAAAAACATTCCGGAGAATCTTGCGTCTATGGAATATTAAATAAAGTCTATTTTAAAACTTTTTTAAAAATGGGTGTAACTTTATGTAACAAATCTAATGAGTCTAATTAACCTATGATATATTACAGTAATGCTACACTAATCATTCTCTAATCATATGATCAAATGCCTCATTAGAGACCAGGTCTCGCAAATTAACCTGGAGGTTTATAAGTAGTTCTCTAAACTGACTTTATTTAATATCCTAAATTAGTGGTCAAACGTGTGTGTAAAAATCCACCGAGAATGATCTGGTCTAGTACTGGTCAACATAGCACGTTTATTTCAACACGACTGACGCATGTGCACCAAATTGTAACTTCGATATGATATAATACAATCCTACTCGTTCTATCTTCTCGATCACATAAAATTAAGAAGATTATTAGCTCTATCTATATATTATATCTAGTCTGATCTGGTCATTCAATTTCACCGAGCCTTCTTTCAATGGTAGCAATTAGTCATGCGTGCCGTGCAGAGATGGGCTCTGCAGGTTAATATGACCTTCAACAGGGGATCAAATAACCACACTGGATCTTTGGAACAATTGGAAGAGCGCTAGCTTTTGACTGCATGTTCAAATTACTACTCACAACTATGGCCAAAACCTGGATCGCTATTAACGATCTAGAATATTTTTTCGGTTCAATAACTGCCACAACTATCACTACAGCATAACGCATCATCCATGTGCTGGCCAAATTAAAAGTGCAACAGTACCTTAAGTTTATGACTCCTGAACGAATCATACAAAACTATATTAGCGCTCCCCACTAAGGAATTCTATCAATCCTCAACGCGCCACGTCATCCTCCACTAAGCACCACATCGAGATGCATTGATTGCTGATTATTGCACCGCGCCACATCATCCTCCACTAAGCACCCCACCAAGATGCGTTGATTGCTAATTCTATATCTATATTAAACTATACACTTCTCGCATGCGGTGCAGCCACATCATCTTAATTATTTGCACCATCCAATTCTATATCTATATTAAACTATATACTTCTCGCATGCGGTGCAGCCACATCATCTTAATTGTTTGCACCGTCCAATCTAAAAAAATTCTATACATCTATATTAAATTATATACGAGCATCCTACTACAAAATATTGATTTCTAGTTCTCTCAACATACATGGATACAAAGAAATCATCTTAGTGTTTCTGCTTCCAAATTTCACTTTATTATTTTTATTTTCAAATTTCACCAAAAGATCCCGCAGCAACGCGCGAGGTATCACCTGGTAATTTCAAGCCTTGGGAACCACATACGCGCTCTGTGAGGAAGAGATGGGAGGAGCACAACGCGTACTAGGAATTAAAATTAGCAGTACAGTGAGCCATGTTGTGTGTGCCATCGTGAGTTGAAGCATATCTGTGTGTATGTAAATTGTTCCGGTTTTTTAAAATTATTGTAAATTTTTTATTTAATTACAGTCAAGTTGTTATAAAAAAGAATTGTGTATGCTACTACCATCTGTCCCATCGCAGAAGCGTTGATTGGGCCAGGGCACATGCTAGATGAGAGTGCGGCAATTGAACGACATAGGGTTCTGTGCGAACAAAAACCAAAACAAAAAAATTTATTCCAATCGTGCCACATTGTATTTCTTGAAACAAGGTTTATAAAAAAGACCACACATGAATGTAATTGGATGTTTTCTAGCTGGAACATTATTTTTGTGAAGTTGGAAGAATTAAATTATGAGCATCAAACAAATGTTCCAACTTTAGAATAAAATGGTTCCAACCTTAATTAAAAAATGTTCCAAATAAATCTAATTTAAATATAGTCAAGTCTAATTTTGTTTAGAAAAACTCATTGTAAAAAATAGAAAATTAGAAATTTGATTTGAAAACATGGTTTGCTAGTTACGTTTTTTCTTTGAATCTTTGTTTTGAACCGGAAGCAACGTATGCGTTAGAATTGTTTGTTTATTCTGTGGGAATTGCACGTAAATGTTAAATTATACATAAATAGTACATATATTGCATATCTATTTCAATTATTATAGGTATTTCAAAATTTTGCACACTTCAAATATTAAAAGTATTTCAGATATTACAAACCTCATCTTTTGAGCCATCCCTTTTAGGATCTAGTCGAGGCACTCTTAGATATGGATCGGCATAAAATTCCCTACTAGGATTTATGACCTCAACGAGCAGGAATACACATAGTTATTCTTGAATTGCCCTGATTTATTCGTTTTCAATGAGGTCTGCTTTAATTTTCCAAATCTGCATATTTTCAAAACAAAACGTAAGCACAATGAAAAATAATGACATAAAAATAATAAGAAGAATTGATTTTGCTTACATACCTTGAGTACATATGGTGTCATATGTACTATCCACACAAGTACTATGGGCAACTGGGTTATGAAATAGTCTAATGTTTTGAGTATGAAATGATATTAGAAGTGAGGGTTATATTCATACCGAAACGTCAGTATTAATGTAAAATTCACCGATGTGATCGGTTACTCCTATGTGTTTTTTTAGGAAGAAAGCCCATGTGTTGTTAAGCAGGTTTATGAGGTTTGGTAATCTCCTTTTGATCTCCTGTTCGAGTCGTACACTATTACCTGGCTTTTATCAACCTGGATACTAAGCAATATCTAGTGGAAGCTATCCATATATGTATACAATACTTATTATTAACTTGAAGGGATTAAAAAAGGCAAAGAACTCGCTCAAAGTTTTACGGCAAGAGTATGAATGGACATCTATTTTGTTCGTAGTTGAATATATTGTTCGTAGTTTGATTTGGATATATATATATATCTCAACGTTCTCCTGGTGTATAACGTCGAAATCCATGAAGCCAATGTTATGATAGACCTTTTTCTAGCATTCTTTAACCTTCAAACTAAGATCCATAAAAATAAAGCATGATGAGACAACACACCAGGAATACAGCTAAAATAAGAAAATGAGAGGACATAACCTATACATTAAGTAGAGATCGGTGAAGGGCGTCTTGATGGTATAAATCATAAATTGCAATAATTTCGATCCGTACATCACTCGGCCCTCGCTTGAGATGGTCATCTTTATTCCGAGCTATGAACATTACCATTCCCCCTTAGATTGATGGCCAAATAATTAGTGCAATTAGTGCATTCTCGTTGGTAGGTATTTTACCAACTCTAGCCAAATAAGAGATTCCCCCAATATGAACTTTCTTTTTTTGCCTCGGGTTTTGAAAACTGGGATATACTGCTCCTGTTGCAGTTGAGCTTTTGTAAGGTTCGTATCTGCTATCATCTGGGCCTTGATCGCATTATCTTGTGCATGTACTATCAGTGGATCGACTGATTGTTGGGACTATTCTCCGAGCTAATTTACTTTTCAGGTTATCAGGGTTGCTATAAGATTTTCTGATTGACTGGTCTAGTCCAATTCCCGCACTTTCTCCACTAGAAGTATGCATTCCCTATCAGATCTATTGGTTGCTTCTTGTAAGGCTTTATCATCTCCTGAACCTTATTGAAGAAGGTTTTAACCTCTACTGACATTGCCACCACATTTTGCTCATCTGTCATTTCGTATGGGAGCTTCAGAGGTTGGGGCTTCTATGTCTATTTCCACTGCTGCTTAGGAGCTGGCGGCAACGATTCCTTTGTGGTCTTGTTTTGTTGGTAGGACACTACCGAAGACAGGGCGTTTGCCGTGCGCCAGGAACGCACGGCAAAGCCCTTAAAGCGCACGGCAAACCCTTTGTCGTGCGCATTTAGCCCATGTGCACGGCAAAGGCTGCACGGCGTAGCTCTGCACGACAAAGGCGCATTTGTCGTGCGCCTTATATCGCGCGCACGGCAAACACTCTTTGTCGTGCGTTAGGGCGGCACACGGCAAAATAAAGGCGACAACGGCGCCGTCGGGCGCAGGGTCCGTTGACGACGACCGTTGACGGCGCGGGGCACGGCGGACGTCGGCGCTTTGCCGTGCGCCCGCCGGTATTGGCGCACGGCAAAGCCTAACTGTTTGTCGTGCGTCGCTGCCCCGGCGCACGGCAAACGTTTGCCTGTTTGCCATGCACCAGGAGGCAGACGCATGGCAAACGTGCCATTCCAGCGCACAGGAATGGCACGTTTGCCGTGTGTTTGCCCCCTGGCGCACGGCAAACTATGGCACATTTGCCATGCGCCCTTGACAGTGCACGGCAAACGTGCCATTCCAGTGCGGCACGTTTGCCGTGTGTCCTTGTTTTGGCACACGGCAAACATGCCAAAAAAAATTCCAGTTTTTTTTTGTTTTTTCGCTTTAAAAGGACCCCCATCAACCAAATTTCACAGATATCATATATATCATATAATACATCACAGGCATTATATATATAGCACAATAACCATCATTTAATCCATAAATACATATATATCCACAAAGTTGGCATGCACGAGTTCGCAATTCATTCACGAGTACATCAAGGAGTTCACAATCCATCCTCAAGACCATAGTTCATCGTCATACAACCAGAAGTTCATAAACATGAGCTCACTGAGGAGGAGGTGGCTGGAACGGCGGCGGTGGGGCGCCGATCATAGGAGGGAACAGCTCCTGGGGGTTCAACCCCGGTGGCGACACTTCAACATTATTCGATGCCGCGGACTGATTCTACAAACTAAAAGGAGTATTTGCCTCTTTTTACCATCCAGGAACCTCGATGCCTTGCATTTTGGGTACTTATTTGCATCTGCATGTTCTTTCCGAAACAAGACGCATCCTTTCGGACAAGCATATATCGCCTCGTAAGGCGTCTTAAGTACCTGAAGCATCTTCTATGCCTGATACATGTTGGGTGGCAGATTGTGGCCTTTCGGAAGCAGGCTGCCAAATATGGTCATCATCTCATCAAAGCCGTCTCGACTAATTCCAAATTTAGTCTTTAGGGCCATTACGCGGCCGATGGCATCCAGTTGGGACACATCAGTGTGCTCGTGAAGTAGTTTCTGTGCATTTGACAACATATGGTAATAAGCCTTTGCCGTTGCCTCTGGAGGCTCCTCCGTATCATGGCTCGGCCCTCCATCGAAGTGTGCTTGATGATAGTCATCCGACATGTCTCTGCACCCGGCTTCAGCATCATAATCATCGATGCGTTGCCTGATGACCTCGTCTCTAGCACGATGGGCTTCACCATGACAGATCCACCGGGTATAGTTTGCCATAAACCCATATCTACAAATGTGTTTACCCATTTCAAGCTGAGCTTGGTCTTACTTGTTCTCACATTTTTTGCAGGGACACGGAGCTTTACGCTGTCCTTTGTCAAATGCCTTCATCAGGAAATCATTGACCTTGTTTACGAATTCATTGGTCTAGTCACTACTACTTATCCAACCAGCGTACATCCACTCACGATTATCCATCCTTCAACATATAATATATGAGCATGTGATATAAAAATTGTTTGCATATACACGATGTCTATCATGCTCTAATAGGTAAAGATAGATCCTAATCCCACCCGAGGATGTGTAGACGGGGTTAGTTTCCATGCTCTGCTCCTATCTGAGACAGAATTTCGGCAGCACCTCTCCACTGTTCTCCCTATACACGTCCAGACAAGGAGATTGTGTATCCGGAGAACAACAGGGAGGTGATGCCGAAATTCTGTCTCGGAAAGGAGCAGAGCATGAAAACTAACCCCGTCTACACACCCTTAGGCTGTCCAAAAAGCGTGGACAATTCGAAATAGATACAGTCATACATATGCAAGTACATGCATATTTGCAACCGTATCTCTTTCGAACGGGAGACACACCTAACTATAGGTTACCGGCCTAATCTACGAACATTATGCGCAAAAATGAGAGTTATGCATGTCCTCACCTAGTGACTCGACGGCGAGGCGGGGGCGGATGGCAAGGTGACCTCGGTGAGGCCTCCGCGGCCTCCTACTCGATGGCGGGAGAAGTCCTGCAAATGTAGATACATCAACGCTTAACAATTTTCAATAAATTTCGACAGCACCTCCCTTGTACGGGGAGGTTACCAAAACCCCACAACCTACAAAAAACAAGCCACGACGCGAAGGTCGGGCTACACAACAATTTTCTTGCCACGGCTCGAGGCCGGACACAAGGCATGCACCACCGCCGAATGGATCTCACCTATACGGGCTCAATGGCGATCTCCACCTCCTCCTCCGATCCGAGTGCGCCCAAGATGCCCTCCTCTTCCCCCTAATATTAACAAGTACAACATGACAAATTGAGAGATCTAAAATTATATATCAAATTATATATACACAACTCTATCTAAAATTCAATATATAATTACTAACTATATACAACTCTATCTACAATTCAATATCTAATGCTAATTAATTGTAATCATATAAGCTCACTTGCTAATGCTAACTAACTCTATCATATAAGCTCGCTTGCTAATGCTAACTAATTGTAGCTAAACTAATAATTTAACAAATCTAAATTAAAAAAATTACCTGCTGGCCGACGGCGGGATGAGAAGAGTGGCCGGCGGCCGCAGGGCCGCTACCGCGGTGGGAGGAGCGGCGTTGGGGGCAGGACGCCCGTGTTGGGAGGAGCGGCATCGGGGGTCGGAGGGCCGACGTCGGGCCGGGGGCGGGGGAGGGAAGGCCGGCGTCGGGGACGGCGACGGGGACGACGGCGGATGCCTTCGGGGGCGGCGGCGACCGGCATCGGGGGAGGCGGCGGCGGCGACCGACGTCGGGGGAGGCGGCGGCGGCAACCGGCGTCGGGGAAGGCGAAGGCGTGGGGGTCGGGCGGCGTTGGCGGCGAGCGGCGGGCGGCGGGCAGCGAGCGACGGCGTCGACGGCGGCGGGCGGAGTCGGCAAGCGGCGGCGGGCGCGCGTGCGTGTGTTGTGTTGTGTGGCCGGGCGGCCGGGCTCGCGTGCCTATATGTGTACTAGGGTACACACGTTTGCCGTGCGCCAGATTTGGGACGCACGGCAAACAGGACCTTTGTCGTGCGCCCTTGTCAACGCGCACGGCAAACAAGCCCTTTGCCATGTGCGGCGCACGGCAAAGGGCATGTTATTTCATGCAATTTCAACTTGCATCAATCAAATTCGTAACCATACATTTCAATTCTTCACATATTACCATAAATTAACGTGAGACTATGTAAATGTTGTATGTTCACTATAGAAAAAGTTGTAAATTCAAAATCCAATTTGAACTTTCCTAAGACTACAAACATGATCACCTCACTCTAACCATCTGAAACTTCTCATTAGATGTTTCGATTTTGAACACTATAGATAAAGAAATGTTCAAAACCTTATCAGTGATTTACCACTACATCCACATAGGATATCATGTGTTCTCGACAAATTTCATGATTTTCAAACTTTTTTTGTATTTTATATAATTAAAAAATGATTCAATCTGACGTGAATCTTAATGCTTAGCTTATAAACTTTGTAGAATTACATACAACTTCATAGGTATGGTCTTAAAAACGACTCAATGAAATGAATATGATTTTTCCCAGAACCTTACTCTTTTATTTCATGCACTTGCAGTTCAAATTTGACTTCAACAAAATAAATCCTTTAAATGATGAAAAATTCTTAAAAATAGTAAACAAATCGAGAAATGTATATAATTGGAGTGTGTAGTATAAAATAACATTTTGGTAGTAGATAAATAGAAAGAGCCAAAAAAACAAACTTTTTTTGGTTTGTTTGTCGTGCGCTTGATGGCAACGCACGACAAACCTAGTTGTTTGTCGTGCGCCTAAGCCAGACGCACGGAAAACGTACATGTTGGCCGTGCGCTACACAATTTGTGCACGGCAAACGGCGTAACGTGCACGGCGCGTGCGGCGTCCGTTAGCCGTCGGAGCACCGACCGTTCGCGCCATGCATGAGCTAGGCACGTGAGGTGCGTTTGCCGTGTGCCACCTGAGCGGCGCATAGCAGACAGGAGCGGTTTGCCGTGCGCTACCAAGACGGCTCACGGCGAACGTTAACGGCCGTCGCCACCGTCCGTTCGTGGATGGGGCCCAGGTGGTTTGCCGTGCGTCCCGTCTTCGGCGCACGTCAAAGATTGGTTTTGTTGTGCGCTTTGTATTTGGCGCACGGCAAACTTCCCTTCTACCGTGCGCCACGTGTTTGATGTGTGTTGCCTTGTATGCGCACGGCAAAGGTGGTGTTTGCCGTGCACACGGCAAACAAAATGGCGCATGGCAAACTACCGTTTTCCGGTAGTGGGAGGTGGTGGTGGATCCATACTTGGAACCATGCCTATTGCCGGAATCTGTGGTCGCCTGCTCGAATCTGGTGTAGAATTTGGGCCAACAAATCCATTGGTGGACTACTTGTAAGAGTTCTATTTCAACATCACCTCCAGGCATCTTCAGGTCCATGTCTTCCCATCTGTCTTTCACTCAGTCAAGGAAGACTTTAGCGTATCATTCAGGAATCGGCACGCCAGGAATTATCGCGCCTTCGATCGAATCTTCAGCATATCCCTCAGCACATACTGTGGGTTTTTTTCCCGCGGATAAGAAAGATCATTGTCGGTCCATAGGGTGACGTTTGTTTGCACCAACCATGTCATGATTTCCTTCTCTTTATGGGACATCTTTGGAAGCAAGATTCTATGACGCTGAGAGGCGGGGGCGATCTTCAAATTAGCATCTAGTTGTTCTTGGTGTTGGCTAAGTACTATCACCACTTGCCGTTCGACTTCTTTTGCTCGTTGTTCGTCCCATATGGCTTCAATCAGAGATAACCATTCTTCTAGGGGAAGAAACTTCTCTTTCACTAATACCTTTTTCTGCATCGGCTTCTATAGGTTTCAAGATCACTACTAATGCCATCCTTCCATGGAACTACGCCCATGCCTCATATCCATCCACACCATGTTCCTGGTCAGTCGATTCTCTGATTGCGTCACTAGTCACAAACAACCCATCTTCCATATTATTTGTTCCTCCATGTGCATAGAAGTAATACTTTGCTCACTCTGGTCATTGCAGAGTCTGCGGTATGATTCCTCTTACAATCAGGTCTGCTTTAATCTTTTCTCATTTTCGAATCGCCACCACCTAACCTTCTGGCCCAAGTCTATGAAACTGCGTATTTTTGGCCCAATCAATTTTGTTATAATTTGATAAGGCCACAACGTCTTGCAATGACTTGTACTACATGAAATCATTCTAGAATTATTGTTGCTTCTTGAACTTTTTGTGAAAATCTGGGGTCAGGCCCTTCTTGACTTAGTCTTTGATCATTTTTCGTTTAATGTCTGGAACTGAATAGCCATCTTCAAGAATGCCCATTCATTCGCTTTATCTTCTTTGCCTTATGGAAATGAGATGTGGAGGAGCACCTCTTTTCATAACAACTCCTTCTCAGTGTCAGGGACGATATTTGCGGGATTATTATCATCTGCTTTTTATTTTTCTTCCATGGGCTTTAGCTTATAGGGATATTTCCCCAGACAATATATCCACATTGATTTTCAAATGTCATGTTAACACTTTCGGGCCTCGGTCTGCCGTCTTCGTCCATTTCTATGATGATTGTACAACCCTCCATCATTCTCTTCGATCATCTATTCTGTTTTGGCTTCCTTGATCCGAATGCCTGACAAAATATCTATTTGTGCACGTCATCCACAAGTATAGAATTCAAATGATGTATAATTGTCGAGCCTCGGTCTGCCGTCTACGGTCACTTATGGGATGATGGTACGACCCTCCATCATTCTCTTCGATCATCTTTTCCGTTTTGGCTTCCCTGATCCGAATTCCTGACAAAATATCTATTTGTGCACGTGGTCCATAAGTATAGAATTCAAATGATATATATGGTCGGATTTCTTATACCTTGGTTTCCTCAACAATTTCTTCATCCTGCACAATAGGACCATCCTTGAGATGTAGGTTCTGATACTAGGTACCATCATCCGGAGGTACATCATCTTATAGGGGAGCTACAAATTGGATATCTCCACGAATAATATGTTGCAACTGCTCATCATCCATAGATCCCTTTTGCACTACAATAGTAGTAATAAAAATATGCAACATAGCAATAATTCTTGTATTTTCGAGTAATTTTCTAGTGTTTTTTGGACATATACTATTTTTTACGTAATTTCTACTAATTTAATGTATTTTATAGTAATTCCCACTATCTTGTTCTATTTTCTAGTGGTTTTTCTAGGCACTTTCTAATAATTTGAAAACAACTAAGCATATATATTACCAACTATAACTAAAAACTACTAAGTACAAATTTTAGTACCGCAGCAAGTTCATATACAGGGTACCATCACCCTCAGGTGCATCATCTTCTCGGGCATCTATGTACTAGGTACCTCCACGGATAATATCCTGCATTAACAGCTCGTGGTCGACCATACAATAATAGACAACTTAGCAATAATTCAAGTACAAATTTTAGCAACTTAGTATTATTTTTCTATTTTCCAAACTGTTTGTACAAGTTTCCAAGCTAATTGGAAATACTTGAAAAAAATTGTAATTTCTAGTATTTTTAGTAATTCTACCCTTTTCTAATAATTTCTACATTTAATTATTTTATAGAAATTCCTACTATTTTTAGTAATTATATTATTTTCAAGTATTTCTAGTGCTTTCTAGACACTTTCTGTAATTTTCAACTTAACTTAGGATATATATAACCAACTATGGATGAAAATAACTAAGTACATATTTTAGTAGTAATTTCCAATATTGATATGTAATTTTTACGATTTTCTCATGTTTTCTAAATATTTTTAACCAATTTCTACTATTTTTAATTATTTTCTAGTAATTCCTACTATTTTCGAGTGTTTTCTATACACTTTCTAATACTTTTGAAATAACTGAGCATTTATATAAGCAATTACAACTAAAAATTACATATTTTAGTAGTAATTTATGACATTATAAGTCAAGTAAATAATTTCTAACTATGTTTGTACTAATTTTCTATCTATTTTATATTTTCCAAGCTATTTGTACTAATTTCTAAATAATTGGAAATAACTGACAAAATGTCTAATATTTCTATGTATTCGTGCATTTTTCTGGTAACTTTCTAATATTTATAGTAATTCTACTATTTTTCTAGTAGTGTTCGAATATTTTTCTAAATGATAAAAAGTAACTATCTAATTGCTGACTTTTGCACAATGTGGTGCTGACATCAGCAAGGGCGTACGATCATCGGGCTGGGCGGGGCAGCGCGTGCAGTGATGGGGGTGCCGCGGCGGTGGGGCAGAGTGAGCGGGGCGACTGCGGTGACACGGCAACGAGGATGATGGCTGGTGGCGCGCCGGCTCGTGCGTCTGACGACGGGGCAACGGGGGCGGGGATATAGGTCGATGCAGGTGGCAATGGCCGGGCGCGCAGGCGCCGACGTGGCGGCGCGAGCGGGCGAATTACCGGCAACGGTGGCGAGGAAGTGTTGGAGACCAAAGGGTTTTCTAGTGGGGGCAGTTAGTTTACAAGTGAACGTCAAATGAAAGAGAGTCAACTATAAAAAAATCTTTCACATAAAAAATTTCGACTAGGAAATGTAGATCTCGTGTATAAAATTTTAATTTTGTACCTAACCTGTACGTCCATCAATAAAATACAATGCATTTCAATAAAATAAATTTCCAATACATATAAAGCATATATATTTCTAATATTTCCAATACAACGCATTTCCAATAAAATAAATTTCTAATATTTTCAATACATATGAAGCATATATATTTCTAATATTTTCTTCTAATATTTCCAATACATATGAACGCGTTCGGGGTTAGCGAACGCGTTCGGCCATGCGCATTTGGTTAGTGAAAACCAAATGCGCATGGTCGAACACGTTCGCTAAGCAAATGTGCATGGCCAACCATGCAAGGGTACCTGCACACACACACAAACAGACACGGCACGAAGGCCGTCTCACACACAACCATGCACGGCACGAAGGCCGGCTCACACACAACCACGCACGGCACGAAGGCCGGCATCACAGGGGCCTCACCGCGACGGTAGACGACGGCGACGGCAGCGTCGGGCCGGCGGTGGCGACGGGCCGGCGGCGACGACGAAGGGCGGCGCGGCCGGGGACGACGGCGGCGCGGGGAAGACGGCGAGGGCGCAGGCGGCGGCGCAGGGACGTCGGCGGGGACGACGACGACGAAGAGCGGCGGCGCGGCCGGCCGGCGGGACGTCGGGCGGCGCGGGCACGACGGGCGGCGGCGCGGGGACGACGGACGGCGACGCGGGGACGACGGCGAGGGTGGAGGGCTCCGGCGTGGGCGAGGGCGACGGCGGCGGCGCGGGGAGGACGGGCGGCGGCGCGGGGAGGATGGACGAGGCCGAGGGCGACGGCGACGGGCGGCAGGCGCGGCGACGACGGCGGCGGGGGCGAGGCGAGGAGGAGGGCCGGCGGTTTGGATGAAGACGAAGTGCTGCGGGGGCGGGGGCTGGCGCGAGGCTATATAGATCCGGGACATTTAGCACCGGGTGCAGCCATGACTCGGTGCTAAAGGCCCTTTAGCACCGCGTCTATACATCACCCAGTGCTAAAGGCCCCCCTTTAGCACCCGGTCTTCCCACCACCCGGTGCTAAAGGCCCTTTAGCACCGGGTCTTCTACAGCCGGTGCTAAAGGCCGTAACTGGCGCCAAACGAAAATTGGGGGCCTTTAGCACCGGATTTTAGATCAACCCGGTGCTAAAGGCCCCCAATTTTCGTTTGGCGTCAGTTTCCAAACCGGTCTTTAGCACCGGTGGCTACTATTTGGCATTTTTTTCATTTCTATTTATTATATTCTTTTCTACCTATTACATATGATAGTTATAGTTTTTAATATATAGCTATTAATACTGTTTTAATTCAGTTATTAATGTTATACCTATTAAAAATATATATTAAATAAGAAAATCTTAGAAATTAATATAAAATCAATATAAAATGCTAGAATTAATAACAAATCCTACAAAATTATTAGAAAATCTTATAAATTAATAGAAAATAAATATAAAATGCTAGAATAAATGAAAAATCTTATAAATTAATAGAAAATCTTATAAATTAATAGAAAATCTTATAAATTAATGAAAATCTTACTGAATTAATAGAAAAGCATATAAACTAATAGAAAATCTTATAAATTAATAGAAAATCGTATAAATGAATAGAAAATCTTATAAATTAATAGAAAATCAATATAAAATGCTAGAATTCATAAAAACAATCTTATAAATCAATAGAAAATCTTAGAACATAGGTGGAACATAAATGCAAATATAGTCATTACAAATTGGGTGGAACATAGTGCAATTAAATTACACGGCATCATCGTTTACTCGGACACTAATAAACTTCCTCTTTACAAATGTTCCTTGATTGTGATCACGCCATAGATACGGTGTCTCCTCCGTCGCTAACAGGATGCTTGGGTCATCAGCCACTGAGAATGGAGGCCGGCCATCGAGCATATCATAATCTTCATCCGTCTTGTCCTCAACTCCTACGATTTTTCTCTTTCTAGGAAGAAATATATGACGCTTTGGCTCGTCTTGTGATGGGTCCAATTGCTTACCCCCACCTTTCTTCTCCGCCCCTTTCTTCAGTCTGCTAGCCATGTCCTTCACATAAAAAACTTGTGTGACAGCTTTGGCCAGGACGAACGGTTCGTCTAGAAAGCCAAGCTTGTTTAGGTCCACTAACGTCATTCCATAGTCCGCTTCAACTTTAACACCTCCTCCAGTCAGCTTCACCCATTGGCACATAAACAGTGGGATCTTCAAAGGTCCGTACACTAGTCCTCATATCTCCTCTATGACTCCATAGTATGAGTTTGTATTGCCATTGGTGTCTGTCGCGTCGATCCGGACACCACTGTTTTGGTTTGTGCTTTTCTTGTCCTGGGCTCTTGTGTAAAATGTATACCCATTGATGTCGTATCCTTGGAATGTCAAGATCGTGCTCGATGGACCCCTAGCTACAAAAGCTAGCTGCGCATCAATGCCCTCGACACCCATAAGACGTCTTCGCAACCAATCGGTGAAAGTACTATTGTGCAGACGCTGAATGAAGGCCACAGACTTTGTTGAGTTTTTGTCCTTGAGAATCTGCATGTGCTCCTCGATGTACGGAGCAACTAAGGTTGATTGTTGCAAAACTGTGAGGTGCGCTTTACGAAATGTCTCAACGTCCTTTATCACCATCGATCTTCTCCCTAGTGTGCCCTTTCCACCAAGTCTCCCCTCGTGATGTGATTCGGGCACACCAATCGGCATAAGATCGCCGATTAAGTCAACACAGAATTCAATGACCTCCTCTGTTTCGTATCCCTTAGCAATGCATCCTTCTGGACGAGAACGATTACGGACATACTTCTTTAGGACAGCAAAGAACCTCTCAAGAGGGAACATGTTGTGTAGAAATACTGGGCCTAGTATATGAATCTCTTTGACGAGGTGAACCAATAGATGTGTCATGATATTGAAGAAGGATGGTGGAAATATCATCTCAAAGCTGATAAGACATTGCACCACGTCATTCTGTAGCTGATCTAAATGGTCTGGATTGATCACCTTTTGAGAAATTGCATTGAGGAATGCACATAGTTTCACAATGGCTTTCCGCACGTTAACTGGTAGCACACCCCTGAGTATGACGGGAAGCAGCTGTGTCATCAACACATGTCAGTCGTGAGACTTTAGATTTGTGAACTTCTTCTCTTTCATATTTATTATTCCCTTAATATTGGAGGAGTAGCCAGACGGAACCTTGATACTGTTCAAGCATTCAAACATGCTTGCCTTCTCTTCTTTGCTGAGAGTGAAGCGGGCAGGACGCAAGTACTGTCGTCCTTTGTCTCTCTTTTCTGGATGTAGATCAGTCCGTTGCTTCAATTATTTCAGCTCCTGATGTGCTTCCAGTGTATCTTTTGGCTTCCCATAAGTACCCAGGAAGCTTATCAAGTTCACACAAAGATTCTTCGTCAGATGCATCACATCAATCGCGTTACGGACCTCTAAAAGTTGCCAATAACGTAGCTCCCAAAAGATAGACTTCTTCTTCCACATCGCGGCACGACCATCCTCGCCCGTCGGAGCAGCCTGGCTTCCGTCTCCCTTGCCCAACACCACGTGTAGGTCCTTCACCATATCAAATAGCTCTTCTCCACTCCGGTGTCTCGGCTTTGTACGGCGGTCAGCATTCCCGCCAAAATGCGCACATTTCTTTCGTAGCTCATGCTTCGCCGGAAGGAATCGACGGTGACCCATGTAGACAACTTTACGAGAATGTTTCAAATACATGCTTTCGGTTTCCTCTAAACAGTGAGTGCATGCTTTATATCCTTTGTTTGACTGTCCTGATAGGTTACTTAGTGCAGGCCAGTCGTTGATGCTTATGAAAAGCAGTGCTCGAAGGTCAAACTGCTCTTGCTTGTCCTCATCCCACATGCTAACACCTTCATTCTTCCACAGCTGCAAAAGTTCGTCAACCAATGGTCTTAGGTACACATCAATGTCGTTGCCAGGTTGCTTTGGGCCTTCGATGAGCACTGGCATCATAATGAACCTCCGCTTCATGCAGAGCCAGGGGGGTAGGTTGTAGATACAAACAGTCACGGGCCAAGTGCTATGACTACTGCTCATTTCACCAAAAGAGTTCATGCCATCCGTACTTAAACCAAGCCTAACATTCCTCGCATCAGCATCAAACTCTGAGAATGCTCTGTCGACGTTCCTCCACTGGGATCCATCGGCGGGGTGTCTCAACATGCCATCCTGCTTACGTTCTTCTTTGTGCCAGCGCATCAGTTTGGCATGGTCCTTGTTCCTGAACAAACGCTTCAGACGGGGTATCAGAGGGAAATACCACATCACCTTCGCAGGGATTTTTTCTTAGAACGCTCTCCCCCAACATCACCAGGGTCGTCCCGCCTGATCTTGTATCGTGCGCAGGTACAAACCGGACAACGATCCAAGTGTTCGTACTATCCATGATAGAGGATATAGTCATTAGGACACGCATGTATCTTCCGCACCTCCAAACCGAGAGGGCAAACAACACGTTTTGCTTGATACGTCGTCGATGGCAATTCGTTACCCTCTGAAAGAATCTTCTTTACGAGTTTTAGTAGCTCCTCGAAACCCTTATCAGTAATGCCATTTGCTGCCTTCCACTGCAGAAGTTCAAGTGTGCTACCCAACTTCTTTAGCCCCTCTTTGCAATCTGGGTACAGGTCAGTCTTGTGGTCCTGCAACATGCGCTGTATCTTTTTCAGTTCCTTATCATTGCCGCAGTCTTTCTCAGCATCACGCAACATTTGCCCGAGTCCATCAGTAGGTTCATTTTCCTGAGCAACATCTTCCTGAGCATCGCCTTCCCGAGCAACATCTTCTTGAGCATCGCCTTCCCGAGCAACATCTTCCTCATCGGCATCACCCATTGCAGCATCTGCAAAGGAACCGTAGTATTGAGCCAATACCGGAATGTCGTCACCGGCCTCGTCTTCTTCATCTTCATCCATTAGAATTCCTCTTTCACCGTGCTTCATCTTCATCGTCAGGCTTGGAGACAACGTATATATTGTTATGAAACTGAAAATTAGTGGGCTTATACCTTATTAATTCTTGGAGTTAGCTAGAGGGTCCCATCCGGAAGATCAAGGATTATTTTCTATATAAGGGACCTATGTACTCACTCAATAATAAGAAAGATATTTGTTCCACAAACAACTCTGTCTCATGTGTATGTCTATTTGATGAGATGATATGGGAACTCTTGCTATAGTTTCTCTCATCTCCTGCGCTGACGATTTATAACATATATATCCAGCCACATTGTGTTCCTAGTAAAACTATTTTATGCAAGTAATCATTTACATGTCCATACTGCCATGTGGACAAGAATCTCTGAGTCATGTCAACTGCAAATAAATCTTTTCCGCGCTAACCGGTATTAAAAAAATGAATTGTTCTACAAATGATGACGTGTCAATCGAGAACAAATCTAGAGTCACTTCAGGTCCCCATTCACCAAATATATTTTATGAAGGTAAGTAATCCTATTCTAAAAACAATATACAAAGTGCCTAACATCTTGTATAAAGAGCTCTATGTGTCTCCCTATAACAAATAAAATAAACTTGGTTATTGAATTGAACACCTCATTAGTATTGGTTATTTGATATGACACAAGGAGATTAAAAAGCAGGCAATTAGCAAAATAAGATAGAAAAATTAAGGTAATAATTAGTGTTGGTTATTTGATCTGACACAAGGAGATAAAAAAGCAGGCAATTAGCAAAATAAGATAGAAAAATTAAGGTAATAATTGGCTTTGAACCCACAATCTGCCTCTTCACAAAAGGCCTTCCTCACCATCACACCTTTACTTCATTGCTATTATTAGTGGAGTTTTATATGAATTAACCATTGGTCTCTAGTACCTTTCTACATCTATTATTTGGGCATTTAATTGACTACCAATAAAGAACATCTCAATTACCTAGAAGTTACAGATCTAATCAAAACCATCATTTCTCATAAACTTTGTCTCCATTTGAATCCGTATGCAAAAACATACATTTTTTTAATCGAACATGATATTCATATTACAAATGTAGGGGTGGCACATCTCAATTGGATGCGACACAAATAATGCAAAGGTATCCATGGCGGCTCCTGTTTGAGAGTGGGCATGTATAATCCTATATCGGTGCAAGTTCTTAACCAATATAGTACAAATGACTTGTCCATACCATTTCAAAATCATCGGCGCAAATGAGATGAACGAGCAATTTTCTAGTAGTGTAGTAAATCAAGTAAATGAATTATTTATAAATTTTTGTAAAAGGTGATAAATTTCTAAAAATTATACATTAATATGGCTAAAAAAGACTTTTTAACGTAATGACTTGAGATATTAGAGAAATTAGTCATATTGATCTATTGACTTGTTTTCAATTGGAAAACTAAGTACATGGATAAGCTTTCACATACCAATTTGGAAGAAGAAATCCAATGTATATTCTTTACGCTCCAACTTTCGCTACCAGAATGATCAACATCTGCACCGGGTGGGAAAGCCCTTTAGCACCGGGTTTCCCACCCGGTGCAACTAATCCGAGGCTAAAGGGGTACCCCTTTAGCACCGGGTTGAATAACCGGTGCTAAAGGGGCCCTTTAGCACCGGGTGCAGCCACGACCCGGTGCTAAAGGGCCTGCCCCGTAGCGTCGTTAGCAGGGCCTTTAGCACCGGGTCGTGGCTGCACCCGGTGCTAAAGGCAGGCCCTTTAGCACCGGTTGCTGCCTGCAACCGGTGCTAAAGACCCCGGATTTCTTTTTTTTTTTTGCTTTTTTCAGTAGCCATGCGTGCACGTCTATATACGTATATATTCTAATACGTGTATTCTAATGCGTATTCGGCCGACTCTATATTCATACTAGCTGACATTTCATCAAAATAGAAGACATATATATTACAAAAGTAGATATTCATGCATCTCAACTCGAGTTATATATATTTAAACTGTATTTTCTACTTAATTAAGATTGACGACTAGCTTGTTGGACTGTCCGGCACGTCCTCCAGTACTGGCGAGAAGTATTCTCCTCGGGGATTGACGACCTCGTCCCAGATCCATCCGACGAGCTGTTCTGCAATTGCGTCAATTCTTTCTAGTTCCAGGGACTCTTCCTTCAGCCTGAACATCTATAATTTACAAATAATTGAAAAATATTTAATCCGCCGAGTTGGAGACAATAATTGTGCACTTAATAATAATAGAAATGTGTTTATTATTACGTACCATAATATCATGTTGTGTAAGCTTTTTATGTCCCCAATTCCACATGAAATCGCAAACATAGTATGCACATAAATTATTCCCCGGCCCCTGTTTGGCACACTGTCGACAAAAAGAAATTAAGTAAAATTCATATAATATATTAGCCGAGGCCTACATGTACAAATTACTTGCTTACCAGAAAGCCAATGTTCCATTTTAGTGTTTCATGTTGAATTCCCGGGTGTTCTTGACGAAATTGAATCCAGGCCCTGCGAACAAAAAAATTGAGTCAAGTCATTGCGAGTGTAAGGGGTGAATTAAGTAGGGGAAAATATACATCACCTTGTCATCATGTCCATGATGTTCTGTAGTTTTTCTTTTGGAGTGCGCAACGAATCAAAGACGTTCACGACACCCCGGTCAGGACACAATATTATTAGGAACCAGTGGAATCTGTGCACATGTATACATTATAATCAGAAATGAATTAGTACACAGACAGTATAAGAAGAAGCCTGTGTATGTACTCACTCGATGTTGTACGGGATTAGTATGGAGTCGCAGTAATTTTGTTTCTTAATATACTTGTATAGGTTTCCATATGTTTCCTCAGGATTCATCAATATCATTTCTTCACTTATCCTTCGAGGATCCACGAAACCAACGTCATATATCCCGGATCTGCGACATTTTTGAATCTCCATTCTGCATATGTTAAGCAATAAATAAAGCCCGCATCAGCATATATTGGAATTATTGTTTTCAAACTGTGAATTATAAGCAACAACAAAGTACTTACAGTGTCCAACAGGTGATCAAATCCACGTCCATGGCGTCGCGGTGGTACAACTCATATATATCCTTAAACCTCAGCCACACCCAATCCTCGTCACCATTGTAGAAATCATGGTCCTTCACGCCTACTTTGATCATGCGCCGTTTATTCCTTCTTGATTCTTCCAAGTACCACTCATGGAATCGGTGCATCTTCGTCTGTAGCTTCCTCTCCATTTCAGGAGGGACCATAGGCTCGCCGAGATTAAACGGCCACCTCAGCGTTGTGTTTACAGGCACCTCTTCTTCCCCTAGGACTTGCGCTCTGGTTAGTCCAGTCTCGGCCATTACTCGTTGCATGTTAAGCTCGACCAGAGATGGCAATGGACCCAAGGGCCGCTGAGGTTGCTGGCCGAGCTGAGGAACCTTTTTGGATGGGCCCGCCTCCTTATCTGCAGCCTTCCGCTTCCGGCGAGATTTCAGTAATGAGCGGTCATAGTCTGTTACTATTACTTCCTTCTGTTGACCCTTGCCCAAATTACCGAGGAATGACTTGACGACGGTGGGATCAAGGTTCGGCTCCGGCTCAGGTTTTTTCCTCCACTCGGCCATTTGCCTCTTTGTGTCTGCTTTGACCGAGGCTTCGAGCACCTCTAGAGTCTTCTCACCCGCTCTTTTCTCTGGTGCGGGCTTCTCTTTGGTTTTCCGCGCCTTCTTCGCTGGTGGAGTGGGGGCAGAGGCTTTAGTGCGGCATCCCCTCTTTGGCGGAGGGGGCGGAGACCTCCGCGGCGGAGGAGACGAAGACCTCTTCGGCGGAGGAGACGGAGACCTCTTCGGTGGAGGAGACGGAGACCTCTTTGGCGGAGGAGACGGGCTTGCATCAGGAGCTCCCGGAGAATCGTCATGATCATGTGGATCTCTTGGAGGTGACGTGGGCTTGTTGGTAGCCGCAGGTGTACCGGGTATGACGACGTCTGCCTTGCTCCATAGAATGATGCAGTGAGAACAGTGACCGAGTTTTGTTTCTCCGTCACCTCCGGGGATGTCAAGTTCCAAGTCTTCCCAGCTGGTGACGACTGGCTCCACCTCAACAGGTACGTAACCATGTGGAATGTCATTGCAGTGCCATTTTTGCCCTTCTTCCACACATTTGGTCATACCGTATGCGACCTGATAAGTTAGTAGTCACAAAGAAAGTTAGTAAATGAATGGTATTTACGGTGAAATGTATGCAGTATGAACTAAGCTCGCATACGTACCACCATAGCTAAGTTCTTCTGCTTGACGACAAGCTCGCACGCGGTCCGTTGAGTTATTTCATCCACGGTGTAACGGACCGCTTCGGCGGCCTGTGTGGAAGCGTGACTGCTTTGATATTGTTGTGGAGGGCTAATAAGGGCCGCATCTTGGAGAGGTGCATGCTCTGTGGAACCGGTCCCGCCTGCGGCTTGTTGGAGAGGTGCAGGCTCTGTGGAACCGGTCCCGCCTGTGGCTTGTTGTATCTGCAGCCATGCTACCTTCATCCGTCGCTCCATCTCTGACTCTATTTCTTGGAGCTTTGAGCCCTGGGCGGCAACCGTTTGCTCTAGGTCCCTCACCCTCTGCTCATATTCGGCCTTCTTCCTCGAACGGCTCCTATAGGTGGCGGCGTGCTCTTGGAAACCTTTATTCCATGAGATGCTTGTGCCTACGCCGCGCGTCCGTCCAGGATGCTCCTTGTTCCCTAAGGCATAGGTTAGCTCATCTCTGTCTCTATCGGCAACAAATTCTCCCCTATCAGATGCCCTGAGGATATCGAGGAGACGCTGAGCTAGTTCTCGCAAGTCCTCGGGAAAAACTAAGGAGCCGTCGATTGGGCTTAGGGTGCCTCCATGACCATAGTACCAATGTTTGGTCCTTGTGGGCCAGTCATGTGTCACTGGAGTGATGCCTCTAGCATATAGATCTTCTTCCATCTTATCCCATTTAGCGATGCTTGCCTTGTAACCTCCCGAACCCATCTTATGAGAGTACTTCTTATTTGCGGCGTTTCCAGCGTTTCTAGCGCTAGCCGTTGCACCCTCTTCGGAGGTTTTGTACTCAATGAATGCTTCCCACTCGTCATTGGTGATCTTCTTATACTTCTCAGGATCCGGGGCCTCTCCGGTTTTGAGAAATTGCGAGTACATCTTCTTCTTGAAATCCTGAAACAGAACTGCCATCTTCTTCATTGTCCAATCCCTCAGTTCTGCTTCATGAGTGCTAGGCCAGTCGAATATTGCCTTTAATTCCCTCCATAGCATCTCCTTCTCTGTATCGGGGAGCACGTACTCCTCAGTGGGGTCCGTGGACTTCCATTTTCTGATACTAATGGGCACATTGTCCCGTACAATTACCCCGCACTGAGATACAAATTTCTTGGCCACTTTTGGGGGCTCAACTGGCTCCCCGTCATCCTCCACTCGGGTGATGTGTAACTTGACATCCTTCAGCTTCTTCGTGGTCGATCGTTTTGATTTCTTAGCAAAGGAGGCCTACACAAATTACATATATACGAGATGATATAGAGATGATATACATAATTGACATGTACAGTACAAATTTATGTTATCTATATACACACCTGACTAGACGAGGGCGCGTTACCGGCTCCTTCAATAGTTTCGGCCCTTGCAACATTGTCGCCCTGGACATTTGCGGCCCCTTCAACATCTTCGGCCCTTGCAACATTGTCGCCCTGGACATTGTCGTCCCTTCCAATGATGCCCAACACATCATCCATGGACATTGGTTGTGTTACAATATTGAAAAGTTGATTCGCAAAGAACGTGTCGTTGTCCTCTTGCATGGGTGGGACAGGGGTGTTGTTGTCCTCTTGCATGGGTGGGACAGGGGTGTTGTTGTCCTCTTGCATGGGTGGGACGTTGTTGTTGTTGTCCACCATCTATAGAATTAAAAATAATTGATAAGAAATATATACAAAGCATACATATTCCCAATATTTCTAACATTTTCGCTAAGGGGGTCGGTGCGTGAAAAACGGATTCGCCAAGGGGTTCGGGTGCGCGGTGTGAATTGATTCGCTAAGGGTTTGCTAAGGGGGTCGGTGCGCGAAAAACGGATTCGCTAAGGGGTTCGAGTGCGCGATGGGTTTGGGTACGCCATAGAATTTCCGATAATAAACATTTTCGATAGTATACATTATACAAACATATAACATTTCCAATATACATTTAAATGAAGCACATATATTTCTAATATACATAGAATTTCCAATATACATTTAAATGAAGCATTTTCCAATATACATTTCAAACATATAACATTTCCAATATACATTTCAATGTAAATATCTCCAATACATTTAAATGAAGCATTTTCCAATATACATTTCAAACATATAACATTTCCAATATACATTTCAATGTAAATATCTCTAATACATTTAAATGAAGCATTTTCCAATATACATTTCAAACATATAACATTTCCAATATACATTTCAATGTAAATATCTCCAATACATTTAAATGAAGCATTTTCCAATATACATTTCAAACATATAACATTTCCAATATACATTTCAATGTAAATATCTCCAATACATTTAAATGAAGCATTTTCCAATATACATTTCAAACATATAACATTTCCAATATACATTTCAATGTAAATATCTCCAATACATTTAAATGAAGCATTTTCAATATACATTTCAAACATATAACATTTCAATATACATTTCCAATATAACATTTCCAATATACATTTCAATGTAATTTCTAATATTTTCAATGTATGTGCTTAGCGAACGCGTTCAGCTAAGCGCATTTGGTTAGCGAACGCGTTCGCTAACCAAATGTGCATGGCCGAACACGTTCGCTAAGCAAATGTGCATGGCCGAACGTGTTCGGCCATGCAACGGGTACCTGCACACACAAACACGTGCACGGCACGAAGGCCGGCTCACAAACATTCACGCACGGCACGAAGGCCGGCTCACAAACATTTCACAGAGGCTCACCGTGCAGTGACGGGCGCGGCGGGCGACGGCGGCGAGGGGACGAGGGGCGCCGGCGCGGGGACGACGGGCGTGGGGACCACGGGTGGCGGCGGCGTGAGCGCGGGGACGACGACGGCGGCGGGGACGACAGGCGCGCGCGGGGACGACGACGGCGGCGGGGACGACGGGCGGCGGCGCGGCGTGGGCGCGGGGACGACAGGCGGCGGCGGCGTGGGCGCGGGGACCACGGGCGGCGGCGGCGACGGGCGACGGCGACGGGCGGCGGCGGCTGAGGAGACGAGGGGGCACCGGCGATGGTTTCAATCTGGGAGGAATGAGGGCGAAGTGAGGGAGGGGAGAGAAGTCCCCGGCCTATATAGGTCCGGGGCATTTAGCACCGGGTGCAGCCACGACCCGGTGCTAAAGGCCCTTTCGCACCGGGTGGTGGGAAGACCCGGTGCTAAAGGCCCCCCTTTAGCACCGGGTCTTCCCACCACCCGGTGCGAAAGGCCCTTTAGCACCGGGTCTTCTACACCCGGTGCTAAAGGCCGTAACTGTGCGCCAGACGAAGGCCTTTAGCACCGGGTGCAGCCACGACCCGGTGCTAAAGGCCCCCCTTTCGCACCGGGTCTTCTACACCCGGTGCTAAAGGCCCCGTAACTGGCGCCAAACGAAAATTGGGGGCCTTTAGCACCGGATTTTAGATCAACCCGGTGCTAAAGGCCCCAACTTTTCGTTTGGCGCCCAGTTTCCAAACCGGCCTTTAGCACCGGGGGCTACTATTTGGGAATCTTATAAATATAGTTTTTAATGTATAGTTATTAATACTTGTTTTAATTCAGTTATTAATACCTGTTAAAAATATATATTAAATAAAAAAATCTTATAAATTACTAGAAAATCAATATAAAATGCTAGTAAATCTTATAAATTACTAGAAAATCTTATAAATTAATAGAAAATCTTGTAAATTACTAGAAAATCCTGTAAATTAATAGAAAATCTTATAAATTAATAGAAAATCTTATAAATTACTAGAAAATCTTATAACTTACTAGAAAATCTTATAAATTACTAGAAAATCTTATAAATTACTAGAAAATCTTATAAATTACAAAAATTGAGAACTAAATGAAAGATTTTGGAACATTAAACGGTCTCAGATGAAAAAGTGATGAATACCAAAATTTCATATCTCATCAAGATCTACAATCTTTATTTAAGTCATTTTTGCATTTGAGAAAGTGGTAGTATACATTGTTCATTAATCCTAGATTCACTCGCATAGTTTCCAAAACTTTGTTAGAGACTTGTCAAATTTCTGCTACAGGTTATTACCCATTTTGAAAATGACAAAATGACCTAAATAAAGATTGTAGATCATGATGAAATATGAAACTTTGGTATTCATCACTTTTTCATTTGACATCACCTAGTGTGAAAAAAACCTTGGTTGTAGTTGTCATTTTTAATTCAAAATTTGGATTGTTCAAACACGAGAAGATTTTTCAAAATAATAACATTAATAAGTTTCATAACTTGATAGAGTATGATTTTAGGAATTTTTAGGAAGAAAAATGATCTTTTTTGAAGTTTGTACGAGGGAGAACGACTAGTTACAACTTTTATACAGAGATTAAAAAGAAAAATTGTTCTTGTTCATCCCGTGACGTGGCCTGTGTGCGGCCGGTGACGTGGCCAGCTGCCGCACGGCCTCCGTGGCCAGGCCGGTCGGCTCGGTCGTGGCCTTTAGCACCGGGTGCAGCCACGACCTGGTGCTAAAGGCCACGACCGGGCCAGTGACATGGGTCGTGTGCGCCCGGTGACGTGGCCAGCTACCGCACGGCCTCCGTGGCCAGGCCGGTCTTTGGCTCCGCCGCACCTTTAGCACCGGGTGCAGCCACGACCCGGTGCTAAAGGCCAAAATCTTATAAATTACTAGAAAATCTTATAAATTAATAGAAAATCTTATAAATTACTAGAAAATCAATATAAAATGCTAGAAAATCTTATAAATTAATAGAAAATCTTATAAATTAATAGAAAATCTTATAAATTACTAGAAAATCAATATAAAATGCTAGAAAATCTTATAAATTAATAGAAAATCTTATAAATTAATAGAAAATCTTATAAATTACTAGAAAATCAATATAAAATGCTAGAAAATCTTATAAATTACTAGAAAATCTTATAAATTAATAGAAAATCTTATAAATTACTAGAAAATCAATATAAAATGCTAGAATTAATAAAAACAATCTTATAAATCAATAGAAATTACATGGCATCATCGTTTACTCGGACACTAATAAACTTCCTCTTTACAAATGTTCCTTGATTGTGATCACGCCGTAGATACGGTGTCTCCTCCGCCGCTAACAGGATGCTTGGGTCATCAGCCACTGAGAATGGAGGCCGGCCATCGAGCATATCATAATCTTCATCCGTCTTGTCCTCAACTCCTACGATTTTTCTCTTTCCAGGAAGAACTATATGACGCTTTGGCTCATCTTGTGATGGGTCCAATTGCTTACCCCCACCTTTCTTATCCGCCCCTTTCTTCGGTCTGCTAGCCATGTCCTTCACATAAAAAACTTGTGTGACAGCTTTGTCCAGGACGAACGGTTCGTCTAGAAAGCCAATCTTGCTTAGGTCCACTAACGTCATTCCATAGTCCGCTTCAACTTTAACACCTCCTCCAGTCAGCTTCACCCATTGGCACTTGAACAGTGGGATCTTCAAAGGTCCGTACTCTAGTTCCCATATCTCCTCTATGATTCCATAGTATGAGTTTGTATTGCCATTGGTGTCTGTCGCGTCGATCCGTACACCACTGTTTTGGTTGGTGCTTTTCTTGTCCTGGGCTCTTGTGTAAAATGTATACCCATTGATGTCGTATCCTTGGAATGTCAAGAACGTGCTCGATGGACCTCTAGCTAAAAAAGCTAGCTGCGCATCAATGCCCTCGACACCCATAAGACGTCTTCGCAACCAATCGGCGAAAGTACTATTGTGCAGACGCTGAATGAAGGCCGCAGACTTTGTTGAGTTTTCGTCCCTGAGAATCTGCATGTGCTCCTCGATGTACGGAGCAACTAAGGTTGATTGTTGCAAAACTGTGAGGTGCGCTTTACGAAATGTCTCAACGTCCTTGATCACCATCGATCTTCTCCCTAGTGTGCCCTTTCCACCAAGTCTCCCCTCGTGATGGGATTCGGGCACACCAATCGGCATAAGATCGTCGACAAAGTCAACACAGAATTCAATGACCTCCTCCGTTTCGTATCCCTTAGCAATGCATCCTTCTGGACGAGAACGATTACGGACATACTTCTTTAGGACAGCGAAGAACCTCTCAAATGGGAACATGTTGTGTAGAAATACTGGGCCCAATATACGAATCTCTTTGACGAGGTGAACCAATAGATGTGTCATGATATTGAAGAAGGATGGTGGAAATATCATCTCAAAGCTGACAAGACATTGCACCACGTCGTTCTGTAGCTGATCTAAGTGGTCTGGATTGATCACCTTCTGAGAAATTGCATTGAGGAATGCACATAGCTTCACAATGGCTTTCCGCACGTTAACTGGTAGCACACCCCTGAGTATGACGGGAAGCAGCTGTGTCATCAACACATGACAGTCGTGAGACTTCAGGTTTGTGAACTTCTTCTCTTTCATATTTATTATTCCCTTAATATTGGAGGAGTAGCCAGACGGAACCTTGATACTATTCAAGCATTCAAACATGCTTGCCTTCTCTTCTTTGCTGAGAGTGAAGCTGGCAGGACGCAAGTACTGGCGTCCTTTGTCTCTCTTTTCTGGATGTAGATCAGTCCGTTGCTTCAATCGTTTCAGATCCTGACATGCTTCCAGTGTATCTTTTGGCTTCCCATAAGTACCCAAGAAGCTTATCAAGTTCACACAAAGATTCTTCGTCAGATGCATCACATCAATCGCATTACGGACCTCTAAACGTTGCCAATAAGGTAGCTCCCAAAAGATAGACTTCTTCCACATCGCGGCACGACCATCCTCGCCCGTCGGAGCAGCCTGGCTTCCGTCTCCCTTGCCAAACACCACGTGTAGGTCCTTCACCATATCAAATAGCTCTTCTCCACTCCGGTGTCTCGGCTCTGTACGGCGGTCAGCATGCCCGCCAAAATGCGCACATTTCTTTCGTAGCTCATGCTTCGCCGGAAGGAATCGACGGTGACCCATGTACACAACTTTACGACAATGTTTCAAATACATGCTTTCGGTTTCCTCTAAACAGTGAGTGCATGCTTTATATCCTTTGTTTGATTGTCCTGATAGGTTACTTAGTGCAGGCCAGTCGTTGATGCTTATGAAAAGCAGTGCTCGAAGGTCAAACTGCTCCTGTTTGTCCTCATCCCACATGCTAACACCTTCATTCTTCCACAGCTGCAAAAGTTCGTCAACCAATGGTCTTAGGTACACATCAATGTCATTGCCAGGTTGCTTTGGGCCTTCGATGAGCACGGGCATCAGAATGAACTTCCGCTTCATGCAGAGCCAGGGGGGTAGGTTGTAGATACAAACAGTCAC
The DNA here is from genome assembly GCA_033239725.1 of Echinochloa phyllopogon. NCBI lineage: Eukaryota > Viridiplantae > Streptophyta > Magnoliopsida > Poales > Poaceae > Echinochloa > Echinochloa phyllopogon. Next base: position 8,575,330 of record BTCW01000008.1, on the reverse strand, counting down.
GGGCCAAGTGCTATGACTACTGCTCATTTCACCGAAAGGGTTCATGCCATCGGTACTTAAACCAAGCCTAACATTCCTCGCATCAGCATCAAACTCTGGGAATGCTCTGTCGATGTTCCTCCACTGGGATCCATCGGCAGGGTGTCTCAACATGCCATCCTGCTTATGTTCTTCTTTGTGCCAGCGCATCAGTTTGACATGGTCTTTGTTCCTGAACAAACGCTTCAGACGGGGTATCAGAGGGAAATACCACATCACCTTCGCAGGGATTTTTTTCTTAGAACGCTCTCCCCCAACGCTCTCCCGCCTGATCTTGTATCGCGCGCAGGTGCAAACCGGACAACGATCCAAGTGTTTGTACTGTCCGCGATAGAGGATACAGTCATTAGGACACGCATGTATCTTCTGCACCTCCAAACCGAGAGGGCAAACAACACGTTTTGCTTGATACGTCGTCGATGGCAATGTGTTACCCTCTGGAAGAATCTTCTTTACGAGTTTCAGTAGCTCCTCGAAACCCTTATCAGTAACAGCATTTGCTGCCTTCCACTGCAGAAGTTCAAGTATGCTACCCAACTTCTTTAGCCCCTCTTTGCAATCTGGGTACAGGTCAGTCTTGTGGTCCTGCAACATGCGCTGTATCTTTTTCATTTCCTTATCATTGCCGCAGTCTTTCTCGGCATCACGCAACATTTGCCCGAGCCCATCAGTAGGTTCATTTTCCTGAGCAACATCTTCCTGAGCATCGCCTTCCCGAGCAACATCTTCCTCATCGGCATCACCCATTGCAGCATATGCAAAGGAACCGTAGTATTGAGCCAATAACGGAATGTCGTCATCGGCCTCGTCTTCTTCATCTTCATCCATTAGAATTCCTCTTTCACCGTGCTTCGTCCAAACAGAATAATTCCTCATGAAACCGTGCCTCATCAAATGCACTTGAAGACAACCTCTTTGTTTGTACGATTGTATATTTTTACAATGGTTGCATGGGCAGAACATGAAACCGGACGGCGTCCTGTTAGCCTCGGCGGCATCGAGAAACGTCCTAAGGCCATCACGGAACGCCTGAGCGTGGGGGTCCCCGTACATCCATTGTCTATTCATCTACATTATTAACCAATAACAAATATACAATACAATTTAAAGATAAAAAAATTTAATATATAAATAAATACAAATTATAATATATATTCCATTATATAAATAAATTTCTAAAACTACATTACTATATTCATTAAATATAACATTACTATAAGATTTATAAGATTTATAAGATTTTCTATTAATTTATAAGATTTTCTAGCATTTTATATTGATTTTCTAGTAATTTATAAGATTTTCTATTAATTTATAAGATTTTCTAGCATTTTATATTGATTTTCTAGTAATTTATAAGATTTTCTAGTAATTTATAAGATTTTCTAGTAATTTATAAGATTTTCTAGCATTTTATATTGATTTTCTAGTAATTTCTAAAACTACATTACTATAAGCCTTATAACTATTCACAAGTCATACAAAACAAAATACTAACTAGCTTGCCTTCTCTCTCCATTTAAAACACAACATGAACACTCTCTCCACCATGAACTCAAGCTCTCTCCTCTCTCTCCTCCAAGAACACAAGCTCTCTCTAGCTAGCTTTACTTTGATTCACAAATCCCTCTATTTCTAAATCATAGAAGGATTACAAGATAAATAAAACATTAGAGAATGAAAGAGTGTACCTTGTAGTGCTCCTTAGATGAGTAGATTCTTCACAAATTTTGAAAAAAATTTGGGCAACACCTCCCCTCCCACGGCCGAGCAGCATGAACACAGCGCCTAAGTGTTCAGCTGGCTCGGGCGGGGGAGGAGGAAGCCCCTATATTCAAACACATTAGCACCGGGTCGTGGCAAGACCCGGTGCTAATGTTCACCCTTTAGCACCGGGTCGTGGCTGCACCCGGTGCTAAAGGGTGCGCATTAGCACCGGGTCTTGCCACGACCCGGTGCTAATGTGTCCGCCCTGACACATCCACGCGCCGCCCCCGCTCCTAGCCGTTGGACCCGGTGCTGAAGCCCCATCAGCACCGGGTCCAAAAATGGCCGAGGCGGAGGAGGCGGGCGGATGTGAAGGATTCTGGTAGTGTTTCAATGTCACTTTACAATTTTTCAAATATAATAATGACACCTAAATTTTTAAACTTGGTTATTTAATTATATTTCTACATACAGCAACAAAATAAAAAGGAGAAAAACATAATTATTCAAGTCACTTTAGGAATTTTGAAATTTAATAATTACACTTAAAACGTTTGAAGAAATGATGATTTTTTAAGCAATGCTATATTTTTTAAAACAATTATGAAACTACTAAGCAATGGCATACTTTAATTATATTTATACCTATAAAAATAAGTGGAAAGGTGAATAATTCAAATTTTCAATTCACTTTAGGAATTTTGAAATTTAATAATAATACATAAACCGTTTGAGGAAGTTTAGAATTTTTTATGAAGCTGGTGTAATTCTTGGAATTAAAAAACAATGAACGAAAAAAATTGTAGGATCAGGGATTCGAGCGCATGCAGCAAGCCATGGGCTTCTAAGAAGTAGCCGCTGAACCACTCAGCTCACACGATTCTGAAATAATTTACAGTTAATTGGTATCTAAATAATCAAAACCCGAGGGAAAACTGCAGGACCCTATAGGCCAACCTCGCTGCACATCAGATCCGCGTGCTCGATCGTCGTTCCCGGCCCCTGGGCAACTTATGCGCATCCCCTGCCGCGGTGCCGGAGCAGGGCTGGAGCTGGAAGAGGACCGCCCGGCCTAGGAAATGCTGCTGGAGAGCTAGAAGAGGGTCGCGCATGACGGCACTGAGGGAGGCGTTGCTGGAGGACGCGACAAGGAACAAGGATCATATCCGGACTCTCAACCTCGTCGTTCCGGGGCTCCTCCACAACAACGCCGGCACAAGGCCCTACAACATGTCAACGTGGACTGTAGGACGTTCCACCGCCTCTAAGCTCTATATTCTACTGCCCCATTAAGCTTCTCGCCGACTTAGGGTAAATCGATTCTGCCTTTACCTGCGCAGTAACGAAATTTGCAAAATTTAATTTTGTGCATAGATGGATCTAGAAAAATTGATATGTGCCTGATCCTGATGTAGTAGCTTTGATTTATATCAAGTTCAATTAACTATATACTTCGAAAACGTGTAGCAATTTTATTAGGAATGGTTTACTAGCATCTTCTCTGCATACACTCTACCAATTTCAACTATTTCCAGGAACAAAGCCATGGAATCCTTAAACAACTACTGCTACCCTGTTCTTAGGGATTTTGTTTATTATAGTTAACTGAAATTGGGGCTTATATACTTGAAATTAGAGTGTAAGGCAACTACTCTAGTTACATCCATGATTGGAGTTCAGAAATCTTACTGCTAGCTACTACATACGTTTTGATACATCATGCATTATATTGCTCTGTGAAGGAATTATGTTACTAAAGGTCAAAATTGAGTCATGACTTTGAATAGACCAGCCTAGTGTCTAGTTTAATCATGGTTATGACTTACTGCTGCATAATTTTTATCTGATGACACAGATTATAGCATGTGTCTATAAATGCTAATTGCTACTTGCAACTGTCACAACAAGGCCAGTTCAATAAATTGTATCCGTGCCCTTTTCCCATAGATCATCCTTACAGATATATGTAGAATAGACTACTATCTTGATTTATTTGATGCCATGCTCACGATAGGAATATTGTTCTCTGCCTGCTCCTGTAATTCTTGCTATACAGATATGATGTTGTAATTTCAAGATGCTGCACATCATGACATCAATCTCTTATGGCTAAATATATTCAGGTGAACTGATGGTATCCTGGCTTCCTAAATCATGGAGAAACGGCAAGAACTTGATGTACTTCGGATCAAGCTAATTTCTTCCATTCCTTGTTCTAATTACAGATTTATCCTCACTTTTCTTAAACCTATTTTTTTCATGTTTGCCTTACTTTTTGATCTGACATATATTGGCTTGACATGCCTGTACTATTATACAGGAGATCGTGTTTAAGGCACTTATCTATTCTTTTATGACGTATGGATTGAAGATGACATGGCTCTGTGCGCGTTTCATATGCAGTGATCTTGTTGACCTAATAGATGGATTATTTAAAGTTTACAAAGATCCTTGCTTAAATAGTATATTAATGGTGATGGTAGCTACAAGCGAGAGTAGATAAAACTCGTCCTATATATAGGAAAAATCCATTCTACACGCGCGTGTAGCTACACCTACGTGTGTATCTCATGATACATGATGAATCTGATCCAACGAAGAGTATATACGCGTAGTATGTGATGATACTAGACCATCTGGGATGATATATACCTTGGGTATGTAAGCATACATCGAGTATATGAACACACTATTTTATATAGTATTATAAAGGTATAAATCAAAATATATCAAAATGATAAATGAGTATGCGATCATACGTACGATGGTATACTGATTGTGGGAGTAGCTACACGCGCGTGTAGATAAAACGCGTCCTATATATATAGAGCCATTTGTCGTTGTACATAGACGTCTAGTAGCATACATCTCCTCCGAGAGTTCCCAGGATTTTTAGAAATAATCAGCTACTAGTCTACTATATATATAGATGGCCCACACGAGCATGGCATATGACTTATGCACCTTTTATTTTGCTCTTTATATTACTATATATATATAATGCAAAATAATGCAGTTGCATGCAATCAATTGGCGCAAATCGAGGAGAGAGAGGCCTAGCCTTTTCCCTTGCATGCGGTGGGTGCTTTAGTTCACTTACGGCTGGCCCAATTAACGGATATTAATTAGCTGCAGACGACTCCATTATACATATACGGAGTACATCCCATCGGCATCCATCGTCATTCACTGGAGGCCATCTATCGTCGTCATCAACATCAACAACTCTCTCCGACTCGGCGTCGTCGTCTTCGCCGGGCTCAGGTCACACCGGAAGACTCGCTCTGTAGCCGCCGCCGCCTCATGGCAGGAACTATGCGCCTTCTTCCCAGTGCTCAGGTTTGTTTTAACCACAAATAAATTTCTCTGTGCTATGCCCTGTGGATCGAATCACAAGTTGATTTGCAAAAGCTAATTTTTGTATGTACAATATAGGCATGGACATGATGGAGCTGACGGACGATCCGGCGACTTCAGGACGCATTGTGCATAGACGATGGATGCAAGCACTTGACATGAAAAATCTATTGTTTCTCCCTGTAGCATACCGATTGCAGATAGTGCCGGCGCAAATCGGCTGATGATGGGAGACGAAGTTATTCTGGCAGATTTAGTTTGTAGTTCCAATTAACGGAATGGATGCTTCTGTAGAGGAAAAGGCCAGCAATCTTGCTTCGACTATAGTGTACTCAAGCATGTCTTGCTATGGCATGGAAGCATGCACACAAATCGATATACCCTTGCTAATATTATTTTCATGATTTTTTGTGCTGTATACAAGACTCTTGGTGAGGATGTGACCTCTTCTTTTCAATGTGTATACGTGGCAGCTAATTGGATGGAGCACCTTGTTGGCTGAATTACACCTAAAAATTACTTTCTATGTTTTGAAATTTACTTTAGAAATTTGCATGACTTAATTTTGGAAATTACTCTAGAAATTTGCATGAGGTAGTTTTGAAAATTACTTCTGCATTGATAGAATTTGGAATAGCCAAAAATCACAATGCCGTGGATGAGTAAATACTCTTGCTTTTTTTTGGGGGGGGGTGTTTCAAATACTCCTTAACAATTGAAAAATACTTAGTCAATTTGAAAAAAAATACTCCCTCTAGTCAATTGAAAAATACTCCTCTAGAAAAAATAATCCCTATAGTCAATTGAAAAATACTCCTCTAGACTAGTAAGATACGATCATCTAATCAGAATATTACTTCTATAATGTTATTAAAATACTCATCTAAAACAGTAAAAATAATATGTTGTTTTGTTGACATGAAATAATTAATGAATGAAACAAGTACTCTTGATATTTTGTAACACCCAAAAATGGCCTATTTAAAATTTTTAGTAATTAAATGATTATTTAATGTCTTGTTCATAATTATATAGGTTAAATGAGTTATTTCTAGAAATTAAAATCAAATATAAGTTGTAGAAACCTTTATTGTTGCATTCATGCTGCTGCATTTATTTTTGTATTGCTTGTGGTTCAAACAAGAATTTAAATTTATTTAAATTCAAATTTGAATCACTTTGTTTGGAGCTCTATAAAAGTTGTTTAGGCTAGAGTTCGCTTTCGCCCCCTGAACTCTTCCCCAGTCCACTTCTGCCCCCTCATCTCTTTCTCTTTCCAGCCGGCCCGGCAACTCGCGCGGCCCGCGAACAGAAGTCTGTTTTCGCCCCCTGGATTTTTCCCCGAGTTCACCTTTCCTCCCCTTTCTTTCTCAGCGTCCGGCCCGTCCTCCCCTTTTCGGACCAGCACCGGCCCACTCCCCCTTCCCCCTCTCTCTCCCACTGCCGAGCCAGCCCCGCGCGTCAGGCCGCTGACGTCACGCCGACGTCACCTACCTTCTTCCTCCTCCCGCTAATGGCGCGCCCCTGCCGCGGCCGGGCCCGCACGCCGAGGCAGGCGCCCTCGCCTTACTTAATCCCCGACGCCGCTGCCTCTCTCACCCCATCGCCCAAACCCTAGCCGCCGCAGCTTCCCCAAACCACGCCGCTCCCGAGCCGCCGAGCTTGCGCAGCGCCGCCGCACGCCGCCAGGCTGCTCCGGCGTGTGTCCCGGCCGGCCATCACCGCCAAGCGGTTCGCCAGAAGGTACTGAAGCTCCCCCTGCACTCCCCATCCCTTTTCCTGCCTTGGTCATGGCTAATTTCCCCCCCCCCCCCCCCCGACGTCCACAGCGCCGCCGCGGAGGGATCGCCGCCGTTCCTGTCGACCGAGCCATCTCCGGCCGATTCCTCACACCAGGAACATCTTCAGGAGGTAACGAGTCCGCCCAACCCTTTAATTTTGGCGCTTGAGCACCGTAGCTAGTTTCCCCGCGTTCGCCGTCGTCGGCCGACCGTCGGCCGTCGTCGTCCGGTCGCTACACCGCACCAAGCTCGCTTTGCACCACCTCTATGCACTTGTTAACCTCCCCAGCAACTCCAGAGCCAGAAAACCGACCCAAAACCGAGCCAAAACCCACTCCCCGCGGTACACCGGAGCTCAGCTCCGCCGCTCGTCGTCGTCCGGCCGCCTCGCCGGCCAACCCACGACTAGATCACCCCTGGTGGACTCGCCATGTCTCCCTGAGTCCGTAGGACCAAACCTCGTCGCAAACCGAGCCTTGTAGCGCGAGTTATGGCCAACTCCGGCGAACTTCGCCGTCGGCCCGAGCAGCGCCGCCGCGCTGTCTTCGTCCCCGGCGAGCCCTCGCCCTGGGCCGTCCGATCTCAGATCGATGGCCGAGATTAGATCAGCCAATACCCCTTCGCGTTTTAAATCTCAGCCGCTCAGATCAGATCCAACGGCTGCCACGCGTCCTGACCAAGTCAATACCGGTCAGCGCTGGCTGTTTTTCTAAAGAGCCCCTCGGCTTTCTGTTAATTACCCCGCGGTCCATTCCAGTTCAAAAGTAATTGCAGATAGGTCCCGTTTTATTCATTTTAGCCCCTGGAAGTTTCAGAAACTTGCCAGCAAGTCCCTGAACCTTAGAAATGCCATAACTTTCTCGTTTTAGCTCCGATTAGAGTGATTTTTGCGCTCACGTGTTCGTAGCGAAGCGTAGATTATTTATAGCTCCTGTTTTTGTACTGTATTCACTGTTTGGTGTACTGTTCTAATAGAATTAATTTGTTTGCATGTAATGATTGTTTTGGATGCTTGCGTGATGAACGTGTCCAGTCGGCGTGCCCGTAGCTTTGGACTTCGAGTACGTTGAGGACGTGCCGGAGCAGGACTCGCACCAGCAGCCGTACTCCGAGGAAGGCAAGTTATAGCACGGACAATCCTTGCTACCTACTCACTCTTTTAATACACTGTTCATTACATACGTATGTGTCTAATACTGTTTACCTTTAAGGTCGTACCTAGCATTTATTTCCCTGTCCTTGTATTCCTATGGGTTTTTGCTTATGGGTAGTATTTTGCTAGGCGCAACTACTGTCACCTTTGCTTAACTGTTAAACTTGTATTAAGGGTCCACTTCAACCTTAACGTTAAAACTTGCTTTTTAGCAACTTGGATCAGGGAGCTGGGGCTTGTGTGTTTTGCCTGGCCCCAGTGTCTCTCCCTAAGGACTGGTTCGTAAAAGCGGCAACCTGGGAGCCTGTCGCCACCGCCGGAACTATAATGGCTCTGGTCTTGGTTGAGTACCTTGTACGTTTCTAGCTTGACAGTGGTTACCGAGTGGCCTACAGCGTTGTAGGAGGTAAGGCACGGGGTGATTTCGGATTCCACCGAGGACGGTAGCCCCGTCGGCTAGGTCCCGTTAGACCCAGTCCGGTGTTGGGAGCCCCCGTGAGTGCGGGAGCTCCGCACGCTGCGCCATTTACTTTGTTGTTGGCATGATTTGCCGGCGCGTGGACGCCATTGACCCCCTCACGTTGCGCCCTGAGGGTCAGTCAATCTTGGTGCCTAGGTTCTCACCACCTTGTAGTACTCCAGCGGCTACTGTCTTGTTAGGGTGTCTTGTGAAAGCCTCGTAGCATCCCTATGCAGTCACACCTCGGAAGTGTCGATGTGCGTGGTTGGGTGCAAAGTTCCTTGGAACTTTTACGCGACTGGTGGGTAAAGGGCGAAACCTCTGTAGAGTGTACGATCTATCATGATAGCCCGGCTCAGGGTCACGAGCGGCCTGGATCATTTTATGATTAGAATATGATATTTATTACTGTTTAATGATGACTTACATTAATTAATTTGGGATACAACTGGGATTCATCTAAAGTAGAAGTTATGAATAAAACGAACCAACTAAAAGTGCTAATGCAGTTAAGCCAGTGTCAAGCCTCCTTTGCCTCATCCCCCGTGCTATACTTGCTAAGTAATTCTGTTACTTACACTTGCTGTTGTTATTATTTTTGGGCAAAATCCTGGACGGGTAACAGATTGGAGTCAGGCTGATTATGCTGTGGAGTTTCCAGAGGATTTGCCGTACTTCTGAGCTCGCGTTTCCCCAGTCAGAGTCCCTGTGGGATTGCGGCTACGCTAGAGAGATGTATTAGTCTTCCGCTGTCCAAGATTTTATTTTTGAAGCACTCTGATGTAAACGCTACGATGAGATTAATAAAGCATTGTACTCTGATTTTACCATATTTGTTCGCTATATGTGTCTGTGGACTTCCTGGGCACACATATGGCCACATTCGGGTTTTGTGTAAATCCGGGTGTGACATATTTGAAAAATACTCTTCTTGTCAAATGAAAAATACGACTCTAGTAAACTGAAATACTCCTTACTTTCAGAAAAAAGTACTCCCATACTCTGCGAAAATGATTGTCACACCCGGATTTACACAAAACCCGAATGCGGCCATATGTGTGCCCAGGAAGTCCACCGACACATATAGCGAACAAATATGGTAAAATCAGAGTACAATGCTTCATTATTCAACATAAAGTAGCGATTACATCAGAGTGTTGCAAAAATGAAATACATGGACAGCGGAAGGCTAATACATCTCTCTAAGCGTAGCCGCAATCCCACAGGGACTCTGACTGGGAGAACGCCAACTCAGAAGTACGGCAAATCCTCCGGAAACTCCACCTCATAGTCAGCCTGACTCCAATCTGTTACCCGTCCGGGATTTTGCCCAAAATGATGATAATAGCAAGTGTAAGTAACAGATTTACTTAGCAAGTATAGCACGGGTTATGAAGGCTCAAAAAGGCTAGACTCTGGCTTAACTGCATTAGCACTTTTAGTTGGTTCGTTTTAACTTTTATCCAAGTTACTACAAGTGTATGAGAATCCCGGTTGTAACCCAATTAATAGTGTAAGTGACATTAAACAGTAATAAACACCATATTCTAATCAAAAAGGATCCAGGCCGCTCGTGACCCTGAGCCGGGCTATCATGATAGATCGTACACTCTGCAGAGGTTTCGCCCTTTACCCACCAGTCGCGTAAAAGTCCAAACGAACTTTGCACCCAACCACGCACATCAACACTTCCGAGGTGTGACTGCATAGGGACGCTACGAGGCTTTCACAAGACACCCTAACAAGACAGTAGCCGTTGGAGTACTACAAAGTGGTGAGAACCTAGGCACCGAGATTGACTGACCCTCAGGGCGCAACGTGAGGGGGTCAATGGCATCCACGCACCGGCAAATCATGCCAACAAGAAAGTAAATGGTGCAACGTGCGGAGCTCCCGCACTCACGGGGGCTCCCAACACGGGATTGGGTCTAACGGGACCTAGCCGACGGGGCTACCGTCCTCGGTGGAATCCGAAATCACCCCGTGCTTTGCCTCCCACAACGCCGTAGGCCACTCGGTAACCACTGCCAAGCTAGAGACGTACAAGCTACTCAACCAAGACCAGAGCCCATATAGTTCCGGCGGTGGCGACAGGCTCCTGGGTTGCCGCTTTAAGAACCGGTCCTTATAGGGAGACACTAGAGCAAAGCACACAGCACATGCTCTAGCCCCCTAGTCCAAGTTGCTAAAAAGCAAGTTTTATCATTAATGTTGAAGTGGACCATTAAGTCAATATTAACAATTAAGTAAAGGTGACAGTAATTGCGCCTAGCAAAATACTACCCATATGCATAAACCCATAGGAGTACAAGGACAGGGAAATAAATGCTAGGAAATAACCTTAATGGTAAACAATATTAGACACATGCGTATGTAATGAACAGTGTATTAAAAGAGTGAGTAGGTAGCAAGGATTGTCCGTGCTATAACTTGCCTTCCTCGGAGTAAGGCTGCTGCTGAAACTCCTGCTCCGGCACGTCCTCAACGTATTCGTAGTCCAACGCTACGGGCTCACCGACTGGACACGAACATCACGCACGCATACCAAGACAATCATCACATGCAAGCAAAAGTAATTCTATTAGAACAGTACACCAAACAGTAAAAACAGTACAAAAACAGGAGCTAGAAATATTCTACGCGTCGCTACGAACACATGAGCGCGAAAATCACGCAAATCGGAGCTAAAACGTGAAAGTTATAGCGTTTCTATGATTCGGGGGCTTGCTGGCAAAGTTTTAAAATTTCCAGGGGCCTAAACGAATAAAACAGGACCATTTTGCAATTACTTTTAAACTAGAAAAGGACTGCGGATTAAATTCGGGAAAAGCCAGGGGCTCTTTAGCAAAATGGCCAACGCTGACCGGTACGCGCCGGGTTGACCTGCGACGTGGGCGAAACTGGGTCGTTGGATCTAGATCGGACGGCCCAAAACAGAACGGCTCGCCGGGGAAGACGAGCGTGCGGCGGCGCCGGCCCGGCCGACGGGGAAGTTCGCCGGACTTGGGTGTTTCTCGGGCTGTGGTGCTCGGAATTGGACGGGAGTTGGTCCTACAGCTTCAGGAGTGTAAGGCGAGTCCACCCAGGGGGTTCAAATCGGCCAATGACCGGCGAGCGAGTCGGACGGCGTCAGGCGGCGGAGATGTACTCCGGTGAGGTGGGAAGGAGATGCTACGGTGCTTGTGGGCGGGCTAGAAGTGGCTTGGGAGCTTCAGGGTGATGTGGTGAGTGCGTCTGGGTAGCTCTAGGGGTGTGTCGTGCATAGGACAGAGGTGAACGACGGCGACCGGCGGACGAAACTCGTCGGCGACCGTGGGAGTGGGTGCTACGGTGCTCTAGTGTCCAAATTAAGAGGGGGAGGAGCTTTGGTACCTCAAGGGGGTGCTCCTGACGCGATTAATTGGCCGGAGAAGAACCAAGGCGATGGGACGACGGCGAACGGCGGTCGTCGGCGTCGGTGTACGTCGGCGAAGGGGCTCGGGCGCGCGGGGAAGAGCTTGAAGTAGCTCGGTGCGCTCCTCGTGGCCCGGGGAAGTCGCTGACGAGGTCGAATCGGCCGGAGAGGGGCCAATGCGGTGGGCAACGAGCGGCGGCGGAGCTCGGGCTCGGCGGCGCTCTGATCGTGGCGGATTCGGGGTGGGGCGGTGCTAGGGTTGGGCGATGGGTGTGAGAGGGAGCAGGGCGGTGCTGAGGGGCTTAATTAAGTAGGCAGAGGAGGTCGGGCGGCTCTGAGCGTGGGCCGGCCGGATCGGCCGCGCCATTACCGGGCGCCGGGAAGGAAAGGGGGAGAGGGAGGAAGAAGGAAGGTGACGTCGGCGTAGGCGTCAGCAGCTGACAGGTGGGGCCCGCATGGCAGTGAGAGAGAGAGAGCGCGCGTGAATGGGCCGGCGTGAAGGATGGGCCGGCTGAGTGCTGCTGGGCCGGCTCGGGAGAAAGAGGAGAGGGGTATGGGCCGGACCGGGAAAGGAGTTAAGAGAGGAAAACCAGACTTTCCTGCTGGGCCGAAAGTGGAGAAAGTAGGGAGCTGGGCCGCGGGGAAAGAAAAGAAAAAGAGGGGGCAAAAGTGGACTTAAAAAGGAGTTCAGGGTGGAAAAACGAACTATGGGCCTAACAACTTTTCTAGAGCTCCAAACAAGGTGATTCAAATTTGAATTTAAATAAATTTAAACTCTCGTTTGAATCACAAGCAATACAAAAAAAATAAATGCAGCAGCATGAATGCAACAATAAATGTTTCTATCACTTATATTTGATTTTAATTTTCTGAAAATTATTATTTTGCCTATATTAATTATGAGCACTAACAACAAGAGGGTAAATTAATTACTAGATTCGGGAAAAACATTTTCTCCTACATTGTTTCAAAAATTATTTTAGAGAATAATATTTTTCCTATACTAAATTCCCTGTAAATTCATAAATCTTAGAAAATTTTAGAAAATTGAGAAAAATATTATTTTAATTATGTTAAAATTCACATCCCAAAATTCGGAAATTTTGGGGTGTGACAAGCTACCCCCCTTAAACTGAATCTCGTCCCGAGATTCGCAGAGAGTAAGAACAAGGCGGAGAACGGGACAACAAGATTTGAGAAAGAGAGCTCTTCTGAAGTTGAACCATCGGGCTTCTTCGTCCTCTTGTGTTGATATAGGTCGTGGAGCCTCCACTCCAGAAATTACGGTGATCACCTTCTGTCTTCCTTCTTGATGATTAATTAGGAGGAGATAGCAAGAGAATCAAGGAGGTACGTGGGAAACATAGAGACGCCCCCTGCTATCTAAACATTAAAGTCCTTAAGCCTTATTCTAACATCTAGATGGTTGCAGACTGGTGTCTACGCCCATCACAATCATTACAAAGAACCAAATCAAACATATCCATAATAACAATAAGTACAAGCAGGTAAAGGCATAAATTCACACAAGACTCGACTGTTAGATTTTTTTTTTAAAAATTTTTTAAAACCTGGGGGTCTCCTAGTAATTTGTCAACCGTACTATCTAGGCTGCGTTCCTACAGTCAGCATAGCTCTGATACCAATCTGTCACACCCGGATTTACACAAAACCCGAATGCGGCCATATGTGTGCCCAGGAAGTCCACCGACACATATAGCGAACAAATATGGTAAAATCAGAGTACAATGCTTCATTATTCAACATAAAGTAGCGATTACATCAGAGTGTTGCAAAAATGAAATACATGGACAGCGGAAGGCTAATACATCTCTCTAAGCGTAGCCGCAATCCCACAGGGACTCTGACTGGGAGAACGCCAACTCAGAAGTACGGCAAATCCTCCGGAAACTCCACCTCATAGTCAGCCTGACTCCAATCTGTTACCCGTCCGGGATTTTGCCCAAAATGATGATAATAGCAAGTGTAAGTAACAGATTTACTTAGCAAGTATAGCACGGGTTATGAAGGCTCAAAAAGGCTAGACTCTGGCTTAACTGCATTAGCACTTTTAGTTGGTTCGTTTTAACTTTTATCCAAGTTACTACAAGTGTATGAGAATCCCGGTTGTAACCCAATTAATAGTGTAAGTGACATTAAACAGTAATAAACACCATATTCTAATCAAAAAGGATCCAGGCCGCTCGTGACCCTGAGCCGGGCTATCATGATAGATCGTACACTCTGCAGAGGTTTCGCCCTTTACCCACCAGTCGCGTAAAAGTCCAAACGAACTTTGCACCCAACCACGCACATCAACACTTCCGAGGTGTGACTGCATAGGGACGCTACGAGGCTTTCACAAGACACCCTAACAAGACAGTAGCCGTTGGAGTACTACAAAGTGGTGAGAACCTAGGCACCGAGATTGACTGACCCTCAGGGCGCAACGTGAGGGGGTCAATGGCATCCACGCACCGGCAAATCATGCCAACAAGAAAGTAAATGGTGCAACGTGCGGAGCTCCCGCACTCACGGGGGCTCCCAACACGGGATTGGGTCTAACGGGACCTAGCCGACGGGGCTACCGTCCTCGGTGGAATCCGAAATCACCCCGTGCTTTGCCTCCCACAACGCCGTAGGCCACTCGGTAACCACTGCCAAGCTAGAGACGTACAAGCTACTCAACCAAGACCAGAGCCCATATAGTTCCGGCGGTGGCGACAGGCTCCTGGGTTGCCGCTTTAAGAACCGGTCCTTATAGGGAGACACTAGAGCAAAGCACACAGCACATGCTCTAGCCCCCTAGTCCAAGTTGCTAAAAAGCAAGTTTTATCATTAATGTTGAAGTGGACCATTAAGTCAATATTAACAATTAAGTAAAGGTGACCGTAATTGCGCCTAGCAAAATACTACCCATATGCATAAACCCATAGGAGTACAAGGACAGGGAAATAAATGCTAGGAAATAACCTTAATGGTAAACAATATTAGACACATGCGTATGTAATGAACAGTGTATTAAAAGAGTGAGTAGGTAGCAAGGATTGTCCGTGCTATAACTTGCCTTCCTCGGAGTAAGGCTGCTGCTGAAACTCCTGCTCCGGCACGTCCTCAACGTATTCGTAGTCCAACGCTACGGGCTCACCGACTGGACACGAACATCACGCACGCATACCAAGACAATCATCACATGCAAGCAAAAGTAATTCTATTAGAACAGTACACCAAACAGTAAAAACAGTACAAAAACAGGAGCTAGAAATATTCTACGCGTCGCTACGAACACATGAGCGCGAAAATCACGCAAATCGGAGCTAAAACGTGAAAGTTATAGCGTTTCTAAGATTCGGGGGCTTGCTGGCAAAGTTTTAAAATTTCCAGGGGCCTAAACGAATAAAACAGGACCATTTTGCAATTACTTTTAAACTAGAAAAGGACTGCGGATTAAATTCGGGAAAAGCCAGGGGCTCTTTAGCAAAATGGCCAACGCTGACCGGTACGCGCCGGGTTGACCTGCGACGTGGGCGAAACTGGGTCGTTGGATCTAGATCGGACGGCCCAAAACAGAACGGCTCGCCGGGGAAGACGAGCGCGCGGCGGCGCCGGCCCGGCCGACGGGGAAGTTCGCCGGACTTGGGTGTTTCTCGGGCTGTGGTGCTCGGAATTGGACGGGAGTTGGTCCTACAGCTTCAGGAGTGTAAGGCGAGTCCACCCAGGGGGTTCAAATCGGTCAATGACCGGCGAGCGAGTCGGACGGCGTCAGGCGGCGGAGATGTACTCCGGTGAGGTGGGAAGGAGATGCTACGGTGCTTGTGGGCGGGCTAGAAGTGGCTTGGGAGCTTCAGGGTGATGTGGTGAGTGCGTCTGGGTAGCTCTAGGGGTGTGTCGTGCATAGGACAGAGGTGAACGACGGCGACCGGCGGACGAAACTCGTCGGCGACCGTGGGAGTGGGTGCTACGGTGCTCTAGCGTCCAAATTAAGAGGGGGAGGAGCTTTGGTACCTCAAGGGGGTGCTCCTGACGCGATTAATTGGCCGGAGAAGAACCAAGGCGATGGGACGACGGCGAACGGCGGTCGTCGGCGTCGGTGTACGTCGGCGAAGGGGCTCGGGCGCGCGGGGAAGAGCTTGAAGTAGCTCGGTGCGCTCCTCGTGGCCCGGGGAAGTCGCTGACGAGGTCGAATCGGCCGGAGAGGGGCCAATGCGGTGGGCAACGAGCGGCGGCGGAGCTCGGGCTCGGCGGCGCTCTGATCGTGGCGGATTCGGGGTGGGGCGGTGCTAGGGTTGGGCGATGGGTGTGAGAGGGAGCAGGGCGGTGCTGAGGGGCTTAGTTAAGTAGGCAGAGGAGGTCGGGCGGCTCTGAGCGTGGGCCGGCCGGATCGGCCGCGCCATTACCGGGCGCCGGGAAGGAAAGGGGGAGAGGGAGGAAGAAGGAAGGTGACGTCGGCGTAGGCGTCCGCAGCTGACAGGTGGGGCCCGCATGGCAGTGAGAGAGAGAGAGCGCGCGTGAATGGGCCGGCGTGAAGGATGGGCCGGCTGAGTGCTGCTGGGCCGGCTCGGGAGAAAGAGGAGAGGGGTATGGGCCGGACCGGGAAAGGAGTTAAGAGAGGAAAACCAGACTTTCCTGCTGGGCCGAAAGTGGAGAAAGTAGGGAGCTGGGCCGCGGGGAAAGAAAAGAAAAAGAGGGGGCAAAAGTGGACTTAAAAAGGAGTTCAGGGTGGAAAAACGAACTATGGGCCTAACAACTTTTCTAGAGCTCCAAACAAGGTGATTCAAATTTGAATTTAAATAAATTTAAACTCTCGTTTGAATCACAAGCAATACAAAAAAAATAAATGCAGCAGCATGAATGCAACAATAAATGTTTCTATCACTTATATTTGATTTTAATTTTCTGAAAATTATTATTTTGCCTATATTAATTATGAGCACTAACAACAAGAGGGTAAATTAATTACTAGATTCGGGAAAAACATTTTCTCCTACATTGTTTCAAAAATTATTTTAGAGAATAATATTTTTCCTATACTAAATTCCCTGTAAACTTCATAAATCTTAGAAAATTTTAGAAAATTGAGAAAAATATTATTTTAATTATGTTAAAATTCACATCCCAAAATTCGGAAATTTTGGGGTGTGACAATGATTTGACATTTGAAACTCATTCCTTCTCAATTGGAAAATACTCATAACATTTTCTTAAAAAAATACTCTTGATAGTTGGAAAAGGTACTTCTAGAATTGGAGATAAAAAATACTCTTGACATGTGGAAAATAAATACTCCTCTACTCAATTAAAAATACTCTTGAATATTTAAAAAATATTCCTTCTCAATCGAAATATACTCCTAATTGTGGAAAAAATAATCGTTTTATCAATTCAAAAAAATACTACTACTTCCTCGTATTATAAAAATACTCATGGTACTCTTAGGTACCTGTTCTATCCGGGCTTCAACACGCACATATCTAATCCTCGCACAAAATTATGATGCCTATATTACTCCCGGAAAAAATGTTCTCTCCACCGAACATACCATACGCATGCATGTGCACTCAAAAACATAAAGCTATGCATGCATGTGTATTTATCCGGAAATTAATGACCAGAGTTACGACGTGCTCTCTCTCTCTTGCATGCATGCATGCCTCTCATGATGGCGCTCTCTCTCTCCTGCATGCATGCCTCTCATAATATCGCCGGAGCTCCGGCTTGACTCCACCGTGGGCGCTGAATATTATTCAGCAGGGTGCTAAATAACCTAGCCCTATATATATATATATATATCCAGCCACATTCTGTTCTGTCACACCCGGCCCAGTTTGTATGGTCCGGTAGTGGCCCATTAGTGCGGGATGCACATGTTTAGTGCCACATTGCTAGTTGAGCAAAGGGTGGAGGCAACTTATAAGCCTTTGTCTTCCAACCATAGCACCTTCGGGTTAACCCTTTTACACGAAGCGAGGACGAAAGTGTAAGCAGGGTGCTATGTGTACGCGTGCACGCCCCTCGGAAGGGCTGTGCGGGGCGGCTAGTGGAGGGCGGGGTGTTACAAATGGTATCAGAGCCGACCCTCGCGGTTGCGCGTACGGATCAGTGTGCGGGCATAGGGCGCATGGCGCGTATGGCCCGGGTAGGACATACGGCATGGACTATGGCGCCGGCACTGGACTTACGGTCATGCGCTAAGGGGGAACGTTCCTGTACATTTGCCCGGGTGGGTGAGTTGCGCCGACGAGGACGTCGGGTTCTTTGAGGGAGGGTGTATGTCACACCCGGCCCAGTTTGTATGGTCCGGTAGTGGCCCATTAGTGCGGGATGCACATGTTTAGTGCCACATTGCTAGTTGAGCAAGGGTGGAGGCAACTTATAAGCCTTTGTCTTCCAGCCATAGCACCTTCGGGTTAACCCTTTTACACGAAGCGAGGACGAAAGTGTAAGCAGGGTGCTATGTGTACGCGTGCACACCCCTCGGAAGGGCTGTGTGGGGCGGCTAGTGGAGGGCGGGGTGGCAACAACGTTCCCAGAATCAGCTGCAGATGGGTCCAGTTCAGCGCAACCAGGTGCAGCCAAGGCCTGCCCAGCGCACTGGCCCAGTTAACACTGCACCAGTGGGCCCGAGGTGTTTTTATTGTGATGAACCAGGACACTACGCCAACGCTTGTCCCCGCAGAGGCCAGAATCCTGTTGGGCAGAACAACAACCAGAGGGCTGGGCAACCGCAGAACCAGAATGGGAATCAGCAACAAGGCCAGGCAAACCGTGGGCAGCAGAACCTGACTAAGGGCAAGCTTAACCACATGGGTGCAGAGACTGCCAAGGGTGCTACTGACGTGGTTGTGGGTACGTTCCCTGTCAACTCAACCCCTGCAACCGTTTTGTTCGATTCTGGAGCTTCGCATGCTTTCATATCTGCTGATTTTGTGAAAAAGAACACGATGTCATTATGACCTATGTCAAACACCATGCTAGTTAGCTCACCAGGTGGGGAACAACGAGCCACTTTACGTTGTACCCATGTCACCATCACAATAAGGGGGGTAGACTTCGAGGTGTATCCGATCGTGCTGGAAACTCTTGGGTTTGACTTAATTCTGGGTATGAGCTGGTTAGGCAGATATGATGTGGTGATCCAATGTTCCAAGAGAGCCGTGCAACTTACAGCCAAGACTGGTGAGAAGGTGGAATATCAAGCAGCCAGTTCCCCAGGGCATAATCAAGTTAATCAAGCTGAAGGTGCAGCTCTTGAAGACATCAGAGTAGTGAGCCAGTTCCCGGATGTATTTCCAGATGAATTGCCAGGTATGCCCCCAGAACGCGAAGTTGAATTCGTTATTGAACTGAAACCTGGCACTGCACCTATAGCCAAGAGGCCATATAGAATGGGAGTAAAGGAACTAGCAAAGCTCAAGGAGGAGTTAGACGCGTTGCTAGCCAAAGGATACATTCGTCCGAGTTCTTCACCATGGGGAGCACCGGTATTGTTCGTCGACAAGAAGGATGGTACACAGAGGTTGTGTGTGGACTATCGAGCCCTCAACGAAGTGACCATCAAGAACAAGTACCCGCTGCCAAGGATTGATGATCTGTTCGATCAGCTGAGAGGAGCTTGTGTGTTCTCCAAGATAGACCTTCGGTCGGGTTACCATCAGATGAGGATCCAACTGTCGGATATTCCCAAGACCACTTTCACTACTCGGTACGGGTTGTATGAGTTCACAGTCATGTCCTTTGGGCTGACAAATGCTCCTGCATACTTCATGTACCTAATGAACAGCGTATTTATGGACTACCTGGACAAGTTCATGGTGGTATTCATTGATGACATTCTGGTCTTCTCCAAGAATGAGGAAGAACATGAGGAACACTTAAGATTGGTGTTGCAAAGACTCTGAGAACATCAGTTGTATGCCAAGCTGAGCAAGTGTGAATTCTGGTTGAAGGAAGTGGCGTTCTTGGGTCATGTGTTGTCCAATGGAGGAGTGGCAGTCGATCCGAAAAAGGTCAGCGATGTGCTAAGCTGGAATCCGCCTCGGGATGTGAGCGAAATTAGGAGTTTCCTTGGGATGGCCGGGTATTATCGACGGTTCATTGAAGGATTCTCCAAGATTGCTAAGCCCCTGACGGCGTTGTTGGAGAAAAACGCCAAGTTTGACTGGACAGAGGAGTGTCAAGCCAGCTTCGAGGAGTTGAAGAAGAGACTAACAACAGCCCCAGTGCTGGTTCTGCCCGACTTAGCCAAAAGCTTCTCTATCTACTGCGATGCATCCCGTCTAGGACTGGGGTGTGTACTCATGCAGGAAGGGAAAGTCGTGGCTTATGCATCAAGGCAGTTAAGGAAACATGAGCAGAATTACCCAACATATGATCTAGAGTTGGCAGCTGTGGTACATGCTCTGAAGATTTGGAGGCACTACTTGATTGGTCACAAGTGTGACATCTACACTGATCACAAGAGCCTCAAGTATGTCTTCACTCAGTTAGAACTGAATATGAGACAACGCCGATGGTTGGAGTTGATCAAGGACTATGATCTGGAGATCCACTACCACCCTGGAAAGGCTAACTTGGTGGCAGATGCTCTGAGTAGGAGAAGTTATGTGAACAAGGTCACCGGTCACTGTCTGCCAGCAGAGCTCAGCTTAGAGTTTGAGAAGATGAGTCTAGGATTTGTGACCAGCATCACAGAGATGACGGTAGAACCGACTCTGGAGCAGGAGATCCGGAAAGGTCAGCTTGGGGACGAGAAGATCAAGGAGATTGTGGAGCATGTTGCTCTAGGAAAAGCCCCTGGTTTTCGAGTGGATGATCAAGGAACCTTGTGGCATGGGAAGAGGATATGTGTACCCGATGTGGCGCAAATCAAGGATACAATCCTGAGAGAAGCACATGACTCAGCTTACTCAATCCACCCAGGAAGTACCAAGATGTACCAAGACATCAAGGAGAGATTCTGGTGGTATGGACTGAAGCGTGATGTGGCAACCTATGTGGCTCTATGTGACACATGTCAGAGAGTCAAGGCTGAATATCAGAGGCCAGCAGGTCTGCTCCAGCCCTTGAAGATACCTGAATGGAAGTGGGAAGAAGTTGGTATGAACTTCATCATGGGTCTGCCTCGCACTCAGAGAGGATTTGACTCCATCTGGGTGATTGTGGATCGTTTGACCAAAGTAGCACATTTTCTTCTAGTGAAGACCACCTACACAGGCGCCAAATTGGCAGAGCTGTATATGGAGAGGATAGTATGCTTACATGGAGTGCCCAAGCGGATAGTATCTGACTGAGGTACCCAGTTCACATCACATTTCTGGCAGAAGTTACATGAGTCCATGGATACTAAGCTGCATTTCAGTTCAGCTTATCACCCACAGACGGATGGACAGACAGAGAGGACCAATCAGATCTTGGAGGACATGTTGAGGGCATGTGCTCTGAAGTATGGTGTTAGTTGGGACAAGAGTCTGCCATATGCAGAATTCTCGTACAACAACAGCTACCAGAAGAGTCTGCAGATGGCACCATTCGAGGCTCTGTATGACAGGAAGTGCAGAACACCACTGTTCTGGAATCAGACTGGGGAAAGTCAAGTTTTGGGGCCGGAGATACTCAGAGAAGCAGAGCGCCAAGTACAAGTGATTAGACAGAACTTGAAAGTGGCACAATCCCGGCAGAAGAGTTATGTTGATGTCAGGAGACGGAATCTCACCTTCGAGGTCGGTGACTTTGTGTACCTCAAGGTGTCACCGATGAGGGGTGTGAAGAGGTTCAATGTCAAGGGCCAATTGGCGCCTTGATACATCGGACCGTTCAAGATTCTGGAACGGATGGGTGAAGTGGCATATCGGCTAGAGCTACCTGAGAAACTAGCCGGAGTGCACAACGTGTTCCATGTGTCTCAGTTGAAGAAATGCTTGCGGGTGCGTGAAGAGCAGATCCCGATAGATGACTTGAATGTGCAAGAGGACCTCACCTATGATGAGTATCCAGTCAAGATCTTGGAAGAGTCCGAGAGGGTGACAAGAAACAAGGTTATCTGGATGTGTAAGGTGCAGTGGAACCGACACTTAGAAGATGAGGCGACTTGGGAAAGAGAAGAAGACCTCAAGGCCGAGTACCCGCATCTCTTCGCATCCACGTCCGAATCTCGAGGACGAGATTCATCATAAGGGGGGGTAGGTTTGTAACACCCAAAAATGGCCTATTTAAAATTTTTAGCAATTAAATAAATTATTTAATTTTATTTACTATCTTGGTCATAATTAATATAGGCTAAATAAAGAATTAAAATCAAATATAAGTTGTAGAAACATTTTTGTTGCATTCATGCTGCTGCATTGAGTTTTGTATTGCCTGTGGTTCAAATGAGAGTTTAAATTTATTTAAATTCAAATTTGAATCACCTCGTTCGGAGCTCCAGAAAAGTTGTTAGGCCCATAGTTCGTTTTTGCTCCCTGAACTCATCTTCCGGTTCGCTTCTGCCCCCTCTTCTCTTTCTCTGATTCAGCCCAGTTGCCCTCCGCTTTCGGCCCAAGCGCTCAGCGCCGGCCCAGCTCCTCTCTGCAGGCCCAGCCATCTTTTACCCGCCGCTCTTGGGCCGCCTCAGCTCGCTCAGCCCATTGCCTCAGCACCGGCCCGCTTCACTCTCCTGCCGCCCGCTGTCGCCGACACCCGGGGCCCGCTCGCCAGAGCCGTCCCCTACCTCTCGCCAGAGCCGTCCCCTACCTCTCGCCAGCACCCATCGCGAGCCCAAGCTCGATGCCCGATGGAGTCAGTGCACACGCCGGGATTTCCTTCCCTCCGCGCGACCCCGTGGCCCACAAGAACCTTCCCCGAAGTTTCCTCGCCCCTTCCCCTTCCTTTTCCGCTCGCTCCCAGAATGGTAACCACGCCACTCGGTTATGGAAGGAGAATCCCGCCGCCACCGGACCTTCCATCCACGGCGACCCCCACCTCGGTTCCCTAGGCCCCCGAACCCCTATATAAGCCTCCCTCCACACCCCTGAGCCTCATCAACCAGTGCTCGAGCCTTTCCAGCACTGCCGCCCCTCCTTCCTCGCGCAGCGCCGCCGCCAAGCGTCGGACTCCAACGAGCACCCTCGTCGGGACCCCGTCGCTTCAATTCAACACATACAGGAGCTTCGCCTCGAGGTATTGATGCTCTCCCACCCTTCAATTTGCGCATCCTAGTGTCGTAGCTCGGTTCCCCTCGGTCGCCGTCGATGATCGTCCGCCGGTCGCCGTTGAGCACCACCCTCACCGCGCAAACCATGACTTGAACCCTCTGGCAGTGCCTGCCACACTCCCCTGGTGCTTTAGCGCCCAGAATTTGACAAGCCCAAGCCCCCTAGCACCCCCCCCCCCCCCCCGTCGCTCGCCGGCGTCCAACGCCGCCTGTTCACGATGGCAGCCTCCCACAGCCCCCAACGCTCGACTTGAACCCCCTAGGACGACTCGCCATGTCTCCCTGAACCTGTAGGACTGATCTCGTCGAAAACCAAGCTTCCTAGCGCGAGAAATCCCTAACTCCGGCGAACTCCCGCCTCGGCCGAGCGGCGCCACCGCGTCTCCTTCGTCTCCGGCGAGCACCAGCACCAGCGCCGTCAGATCTCAGATCGATGGCCGAGATTAGATCGAGCCATACCCCTTCGCGTTTTAAATCTCAGCAGCTCAGATCAGATCCAACGGCCGCCACGCGTCCGAGCCGGGTCAATACCGGTCAGCCGTGGAAACTTTGCTAAAGAGCCCCCCAACTTTTCAGAAATCAACCCGCGGTCCATCCCAGTTCAAAAGTAATTGCGGATAGGTCCTGTTTTCTTCGTTTAAGCCCCTGACCTTTTAAAAATTTGAACCCGCGGTCCAGCCTCTGTATTCTTGCACGTTAGCCCTCCTGTTTTAATACGTATTTACGTATAGATCCTCGGTTTTTCACAAATAAGCCCCTGAAACTTAGAAATGCCATAACTTTCTCGTTTTAGCTCCGATTAGAGTGATTCTCGCGCTCACGTGTTCGTAGCGAAGCGTAGAATATTTCTAGCTCCTCTTCTTGTACTGTTTTCACTGTTGGTGTACTGTTTCTAATAGAATACTCTTGTTTGCATGTTTTGGCTTGTGTGGATGCTTGTGTGGTGGTTCGTGTCCAGTCGATGAGCCGTTGCTGTTGGAGTTTGAGTACGAGGATTTTCAGGAGCCGGATTCGTAGCAGCAGCAGCACTTTGAGGAAGGCAAGTTATAGCACGGACAATCCTTGCTTCCTACTCACTTGTAATACATTATTTCATACATGCATATGTCTAATTTGATGTATCTATTAAGGTTGTACCTAGTTTTTCATTATCCTATCCTTGTTTACCTCGGGTTTATTGCATATGGGTAGAATTTTGCTAAGCGCAGCTACTGCCACCTTTATTTAACTGTTAAACTTGTATTAATGGTCCACTTCAACTTTAATGTTAAAGTGCTTTTTAGCAACATGGACTAGGGAGCTAGAGCATGTGCTGTGTGCTTTGCTCTAGTGTCTCCCTCTAAGGACCGGTTCTTAAAGCGGCAACCCAGGAGCCTGTCGCCACCGCTAGAACTATAATGGCTCTGGTCTTCGATGAGTAGCATGTACGGCTCTAGCTTAACAGTAGTTACCGACGGGCCGACGGCGTTATGAGAATCACTCGTGAGAGTATGGTTTGATCCACCAAGGACGGGGGTACCGTCGGCTATGCCTCGTTAGGCACAGTCCCGTGTTGGGAGCCACCGTGAGTGCGGGAGCTCCACATGTTGCGCTCTTTATTTTTTTGTTGGCATGCATTGCCGTGCTCTGGACGCCATTGACCCTCCTATCGCTGCGCCCAGGGAGTCAGTCGATCTTGGTGCCTTGGATCATGCTGCCTGTGTTGTACCATAACGGCTACTGTTTTGTTAGGGTGTCTTGTGAAAAGCCTCATAGCGTCCCTATGCAGTCACACCTCGGAAGTGTTGATGAGCGTGGTTGGGTGCAAAGTTCCTTAGAACTTTTACGCGACTGGTGGGAAAAGGGGCGAAACCTCTGCAGAGTGTAAATCTATCATGATAGCCTTGCTCAGGGTCACGAGCGGCCTGGATCCTTTTTGATTAGAAGATGGTGTTTACTTATGCTTAATGTCACTTACACTTTATTAATTGGGTTGCAACTGGGATTACATTCACTTGTAGTAACTTGGATAATGATAAAACGAACCAACTAAAACTGCTAATGCAGTTAGCCGTGTCTAAGCCTCTTTGGAGCCTTCCTGGGCACACATATGGCCACGTTCGGGTTTTTGTGAAAATCCGGGTGTGACATGTTCGTAGAAAAATTATTTTATGCAATAAATCATTTTCATTTATGTGAATGTGGAGAAAAACAACGGAATCACAAGAGGCCCTCAATGGCAAGCCACAGCTGAGGGGCGGACTGGTCGTCGCCGTCGATGGCGAGGCTGAGGACAGAGTCATCCACGGACCCGAAGATCCAGTTGCGCACGCAGCAGTCCTCCTGATCCCAGATGGGATCTGCCAGCCGTGGGGGAGAGCAGCCAACGATGTGATGGCGAAGCATGAACTTGCCGCAGAGGGACTTTAAGGTCGATGCCCAGCGCGAGTAATTGGAGGTCTTCATCTCCAATTTCATCGGCACATGGGAGTTGACGTTGATCGTGGCGTAGGAGGGCACCACGAAGTGATGAGCGACCGCTTGGGTGCCGGCAGCCATGGTGCCGGAGCCCGTCGCCGGCATGGAGAGTGCGCATTGTAACACCCAAAAAATTGGCCTATTTAAAATTTTTAGTAATTAAATTAATTGTTTAATGTTATTTACTATTTTGTTCATAATTAATATAGGCTAAATAAAGAATTTCTGAAAATTAAAATCAAATATAAGTTGTAGAAACATTTACTGTTGCATTCATGCTGCTGCATTTATTTTTGTATTGCTTGTGGTTCAAACAAAAATTTAAATTTATTTAAATTCAAATTTGAATCACTTTGTTTGGAGCTTTAGAAAAGTTGTTAGGCCTATAGTTTGTTTTTGCTCCCTGAACTCATTTCCCGGTTCGCTTCTGCCCCCTCTTCTCTTTCTCTGGTTCGGCCCAGCACCCCGCTCGGCCCAGTCTCCCCGCCCTATATTCCTCCGCCGCCGGCCCAACAACCAAACCAGCCCAGCACCCCGCCGCCTCTCACTGCCACGCGGGCCCACGTGCACAGTGTCGTCCCCTTCCTCCCGCCTGGGCTCGAGCCGAGCTCGACTCGCGCCGCCGCGCCACAGCCTGCACCTAGGTCCACCCCCGCGCTGTTGTGGACCCCTAGGAACCTTCCCCAAGCCTTCCCGCGCCCGCCCCCTTCCTCCTTTGCCTCGCTCCGTACTTGGAAGCCGATCGCCAGACATGGAAAGAGAGCGCTCCGCCGGCCGCCGCCCCGATCTTCGTGAACCGCACGCCAAGGCTCCCTCTGGCACGCCGCACCTTCCAGGAAGCTTCGCCGCGCCTACCTCTTCCCCTTTCTTTCCTTTCCCGAGCGATCCACAGAAGGATCCATTGCCTCGGTTTGGAAGGTGAATTCCGCCGCCGCCATGACCTTCCATCCCCGGCGACGCGTCCCCGGTGCCCTAGAACCTCTCCAGCCTTATAAAAGCCACCACCCGAGACCCCAGACCTCGCCAAATTCGCACCCCGAGCCCCAAGCTCTCCAGCAGCCGCAGCAGCTCTCATTCCCACGCAGTGCCGCCGCCGAGCGTTGGGCTCCGACGAACACCATCGCCGGGACCCCTTCGCTCCAATTCAACACCCCCAGGAGCATCGCCAAGAGGAAACAAAGCTCCCCGTCCCTTCAATTTCGGCTCCCGAACACCGTAGCTCATTTTCCCTCGGTCGCCGCCAGTCGCCCGCCGGTCGTCATCGTCCGACCACCGCACAAACAATAGCTTCATCTAGAACACCACAACAGTGCTCCCCTCTCTCTTCTGTTGCTCCAGCGACAAAAACCCGATCCTGAAGCCACCCAGAACCCACTCCCCACGGCTCACCGGAGCTCAGCTCGGCCGCTCATCGTCGTCAGCGCATCTCGGCGGCCGACGCTCGACTAGATCACCCCTGGTGAATTCACCAAGTCTTCCTGAGCATGTAGGACCAAACCCCGTCGAAAACCGAGCATCCTAGCGCGAGTTATGCCGAAGTCCGGCGAACTCTTGCCGTCGGCCGAGCGGCGCCGCCGCGGAGTCGTCGTCCCCGGCGAGCCCTCGCCTTGGGCCGTCCGATCACCAGTCAACGACCGAGATTAGATCAAACCGTACCCCTTCGCGTTTTAATCTCAGCCGCTCAGATTTGATCCAAGGGTCGGCTGTGACAATTTTGTTAAGAGCCCCTGTCTTTCTTTAAAAATCAACCCGCGGTCCAGCCCCTGCTCTTTTGCGCGTTAGTCCTCGAGTTTTAACAGTTAATTATGTATAGGTCCTCGGTTTCTCACGAATAGGCCCCTGGAAACTTTAAAACTTTACCAGCAAGTCCCTGAACTTTAGAAACGCTACCATTTTCTCGTTTTAGCTCCGATTAGTGTGATTCTTGCGCTCATGTGTTCGTAGCGAAGTGTAGAATATTTGTAGCTCCTGTTTTTGTACTGTTTTCACTGTTTGGTGTACTGTTCTAATAGAATATTCTTGTTTGCATGTAATGTTTGGTATGGATGCTTGTGTGGTGATTCGTGTCCAGTCGGTGAGCCCGTAGCTTTGGACTTTGAGTACGCCGAGGACTACCAGGAGTAGGACTCGCAGCAGCAGCAATACTCCGAGGAAGGCAAGTCATAGCACGGACAATCCTTGCTACCTACTCACTCTTTTAATACAATGTTTACGACATATGCATGTGTCTAATATTTCTTTACCATTAAGGTTGTACCTAGCTTTTATTTCCCTGTCCTTGTTACCTATGGGTTATTGCATATGAGTAGTACTTTGCTAGGCGCTGCAACTGTCACTTTATCTAAATGTTAATCTTGATATAATGGTTCACTGAAACTAAAAGTAAAACTTGTTTTTTTAGCAACATGGATCAGGGAGCTAGGGCTTGTGTGTTTTACCTAGCCCTAGTGTCTCTCCCTAAGGACTAGTTTGTAAAAGCGGCAACCTGGGAGCCTGTCGCCGCCGCCAGAACTATAATGGCTCTGGTCTTGGTTGGGTAGCTTGTACGGCTCTAGCTTGGCAGTGGTTACCGAGTGGCCTACGGCGTTGGTGGAGGCAAGGCACGGGGTGATTTCGGATTCCACCGAGGACGGTAGCCCCGTTGGCTAGGTACCGTTAGACCCAGTTCCGTGTAGGAGTCTCAGCGATTGAGGACTCTGCACGTTGCGCAGCTTTGGGTGCGATACCCGCGCTCCGGACGCCATCGACCCCCTCATGGTGTGACTCTGTGGGCGTACGTCGATCTCGGTGCCTAGGTTCTCACTACCTTGTAGTACTCCAGCGGCTACTGACTTGTTAGGGTGTCTTGTGAAAGCCTCGTAGCGTCCCTACGCCATCACACCTCGGAAGTGTAGATGTGTGTGGTTGGGTGCAAAGTTCTTTGAACTTTTACGCGACTGGTGGGTAAAGGGCGAAACCTCTGAAGAGTGTACGATCTATCATGATAGCCCGGCTCAGGGTCACGAGCAGCCTGGAACCCTTTTATGATTAGAAGATGACATTTATTACTGCTTAATGATTACTTGCATTATTTGATTTGGGATACAATTAGGATTCATCTAAAGTAGTAGTTCTCACTAAAATGAATCAACTAAAAGTGATATCGCAGTTAAGCCAGTGTCAAGCCTCCTTTGCCTCATCCTCCGTGCTATACTTGCTAAGTAATTCTGTTACTTACACTTGCTGTTATTATTTTGGGGAAAATCCCGGACGAGTAACAGATTGGAGTCTGCCTGAGTATGCTGCTGAGTTTCCAGAAGACCTTCCGTACTTCTGAGTTGTGTTCTCCCAGTCAGAGTCCCTGTGGGATGCGGCTACGCTTAGAGAGAGTTTATTTAGTCTTCCGCTATCCATGTATTTCATTTATGCAGCACTCTGATGTAAACACTACTTTATGATGAATAAATGAAGCATTTGATCTCTGTTTTACCATATTTGTTTGCTATATGTGTATGTGGACTTCCTGGGCACACATATGGCCACATTCGGGTTTTTGTGAAAATCCGGGTGTGACAGATTGGTATGAGAGCCGTGCTGACTATAGGAACGCAGCCTAGATAGTACGGTGGACAAATTACTAGGAGACCCCCATGACTTCAATTATTTATGTCTAAAGTCAAGTCTTGTGTGGAATTATGTCTTTAAGTGCTTGTATTTATTGTTATTATGCATCTGCTTGATTTGGATCTTTGTGATGATTGCGATGGGCGTGGACGCAAGTTTGTCACCATCTAGATTATTGGAATAAGGCTTAAGGACTTTAATGTCTAGATAGCAGGGGGGTATTCATTTCTCTTGCTAATCTGACCGCCATCTTATACTTGTTATTATAGATGGCTAATCCCAGGGGCCAGAACCAGAACCCGAACCCGAATCATCCGCCCCTGAACCCGAATCAGCAGATCCCCACCATCGAACAGCTGATGTATGCTCAAGTCCAGATGATGCAGCAGATGGCTCAGACCATGACGCTGATCCAGCAGAACCAACATAATCCACATCCTCAGGCGGCTGCTCCACCCAGAGACAAGAGGGGCGAATTTCTGAAGGGACGCCCTCCGACCTTCACCAAGGCCACCGACCCACTGGAGGCCGATGATTAGCTCAAGGTGTTGGAGAGGCAGCTCGATATCGCCCAGTGCAACGACAGAGAGAAGGTGCTCTACGCCGGAGGTCAGCTCCAAGGCCCGGCATTAGACTGGTGGGATTCATACCAGTCCGCTCACGCTGCCCGTGATCAGATCACCTGGCAGGAATTCCGTGACAGCTTCCGCTCGCACCATGTGCCGGAGGCCCTGATGACCCTGAAGAAGCGGGAGTTCCTGGCACTGAAGCAAGAAGGGATGAGTGTCACCGCTTATCATGACAAGTTCATCGCATTGGCCCGTTATGCTCCAGAAGAAGTGGCCACTGACAAGAAGAAGCAGACCAGGTTCCGTGACGGCCTGCAAGATGCTCTGCAGTACCAGCTACTGTGCGCCAAGTTCTCCAACTTCCAGGAGATGGTGGACGACGCCTTGTTGCTGGAACACAAGCGCCGTGAGATGGAAGAGAAGAAGAGGAATCTCCAAGGCCAGCAGATGGGGAGCAACAATCGTCCTCGCTTCGCTCCTCCTCAGGGGAGTCAGCAGATGTGAGGCCAGCAGCGCTTCCAGGGCCAGTCAAGCATGCTTGGTCGTGGCCAGTACCAGCAGTGTCCTCAGTACCCCCGGGCGCCACAGCTGCAGCATCCCCAGGGTCAGCTACAGATGGGTCCAGCTCAGCACAACCAGGTACAGCCAAGTCCAGTTCAGCGCATCAGTCCAGTCAACACTACACCAGTAGGACCAAGGGCGTGGTACCACTGTGGAGAGCAGGGGCACTTCGCCAATGTCTGTCCCAAGAAGGCTCAGAACGCCGCAGGACAAAACCAGCAAGCCGGGAAGCAATAGGCGCAGGACAACCGAGGACCGCAGAACCCCACCAGAGGCAAGCTCAACCACACAGGTGCAGAAACAGTAGAGGGAGCTGATGTTGTAGTGGGTACGTTCCTTGTCAATTCGACCCCTACAACTGTTTTATTTGATTCCGGAGCCTCGCATACTTTCATATCTGCTACATTTGTGAAAAAGAACTTAGTGGCATTACTGCCTATGAAGAATACTATGCTAGTAAGCTCCCCCGGGGGTGAACAACGGGCCACTCTACGTTGCCCCCATGTCACCATGTCAATAAGGGGGGTAGACTTCGAGGCCCGTCCGATAGTCCTGAAAACCCTTGGATTTGATATGATCCTGGGTATGAGTTGGATGACCAGATATGATGCAGTGATCCGGTGTGCCACAAGGACAATCCAGCTGATAGCCGAGTCCGGTGACAAGGTGGAGTATCAGGCAGCCAGTCCCTCAGAGCAAGGCCAAGTCAATCAAGCTAAAGGGACAACTCTTGAACACATCAGAGTGGTGAGCCAGTTCCCGGATGTGTTCCCTGATGAGATGCCAGGTATGCCCCCGGAACGAGAAGTTGAATTCATTATTGAACTAAAATCTGGAACTGCACCTATAGCTAAGAGGCCATATAGGATGGGAGTCAAAGAACTGGAGAAGCTCAAGGAGGAGTTGAATGATTTGTTGGCCAAAGGGTACATTCGTCCGAGTTCTTCCCCATGGGGAGCACCGGTATTGTTCGCCGACAAGAAGGATGGTACACAGAGGTTGTGTGTGGACTATCAAGCCCTCAACGAAGTGACCATCAAGAACAAGTACCCACTGCCAAGGATTGATGATTTGTTCGATCAGCTGAGAGGAGCTTGTGTGTTCTCCAAGATAGACCTTCGGTCAGGTTATCATCAGATGAGGATCCGACTGTCAGATATTCCCAAGACCGCTTTCACTACTCGGTACGGGTTGTATGAGTTCACAGTCATGCCCTTTAGACTGACAAATGCTCCTGCATACTTCATGTACCTGATGAACAGCGTGTTTATGGACTACCTGGATAAGTTTGTGGTGGTGTTCATTGATGACATTCTGATCTTCTCCAAGAATGAAGAGGAACATGAAGAACACTTGAGATTGGTGCTGCAAAGACTTCGGGAACATCAGTTGTATGCCAAGCTGAGCAAGTGTGAGTTCTGGCTAAAGGAAGTGGCAATTCTGGGACACATACTGTCCAATGGAGGAGTGGCAGTCGATCCGAAGAAGGTCAGCGATGTGCTAAGCTGGAATCCACCAAGGGATGTAAGCGAGATTAGGAGTTTCCTTGGGATGGCCGGGTATTACAGACGGTTCATTGAAGGATTCTCCAAGATTGCTAAACCCCTGACAGCTCTGCTGGAGAAGAATGCCAAGTTCATATGGACAGAGGCATGTCAAATCAGCTTCGAAGAGTTGAAGAAGAGACTGACGACGGCCCCAGTGCTGGTATTGCCAGATTTAGCCAAGAGCTTCTCCATCTACTGCGATGCATCCCGTCTAGGACTGGGGTGTGTTCTTATGCAGGAAGGGAGAGTCATGGCATATGCATCCAGGCAGCTGAGGAAACATGAGCAGAACTACCCGACTCACGACCTTGAGTTGGCAGCCGTGGTACATGCTCTGAAGATCTGGAGGCACTACTTGATTGGACACAAGTGTGACATCTACACTGATCACAAGAGCCTCAAGTATGTCTTCACTCAGTTAGATCTGAACATGAGGCAACGCCGATGGTTGGAGTTGATCAAAGACTATGATCTGGAGATTCACTACCACCCAGGAAAGGCCAACTTGGTGGCAGATGCTCTGAGCAGAAGAAGTTATGTGAACAAGATCACTGTTCATTATCTGCCAGAAGAACTTAGCCGGGAGTTTGAGAAGATGAGTCTTGGATTCGTGACGAGCATCACAGAGATGGCGGTAGAGCCCACGCTCGAACAAGAGATCCGGAAAGGTCAACTACAAGATGAGAAGATCAAGGAGATAGTGAGAAATGTTGCTCTAGGAAAGGCCCCTGGATTCCAAATGGATGATCAAGGAACTTTGTGGCATGGGAAGAGGATATGTGCGCCTGACCTAGCACAGATCAAGGACATGATCCTGAGAAAGGCACATGATTCGGCCTATTCGATTCACCCAGGCAGCACCAAGATGTACCGGGACATCAAGGAGAGATTCTGGTGGTACGGATTGAAGCATGATGTGGCAACCTATGTGGCCCTATGTGACACATGTCAGAGAGTCAAGGCTGAACATCAGAGGCCAGCAGGATTGCTTCAGCCATTGAGGATTCCGGAATGGAAGTGGGAAGAAGTTGGCATGGATTTCATCACCGGTCTGCCCCGCACTCAGCGAGGATTTGACTCCATCTGGGTGATTGTTGACCGCTTGACCAAGGTGGCCCATTTTCTGCCAGTGAAGACCACCTACACTGTTGCCAGATTAGCGGAGCTGTACATGGAGCGGATTGTGTGCTTGCATGGAGTACCAAAGAAGATAGTGTCTGATCGTGGTACTCAGTTCACATCACACTTCTGGCAGAAGTTACATGAGTCCATGGATACGAAGCTGCATTTCAGCTCGGCGTATCACCCACAGACAGATGGACATACGGAGCGGACTAATCAGATTCTGGAGGACATGTTGAGGGCATGTGCATTGCAGTATGGTGTCAGCTGGGACAAGAGTCTTCCCTATGCGGAATTCTCGTACAACAACAGCTATCAGAAGAGTTTGTAGATGGCACCGTTTGAGGCTTTGTATGGGAAGAAGTGCAGAACACCATTGTTCTGGAATCAGACTGGAGAGAGCCAAGTCTTTGGGCCAGAAATACTCAGAGAAGCAGAGCGGCAGGTGCAAGTGATCAGAGAGAACCTGAAGGTGGCCCAGTCTAGACAGAAGAGTTATGCTGATGTCAGGCGGAGGGATCTCAGCTTCAGAGTTGATGACTTTGTGTATCTCAAAGTGTCACCCATGAGAGGTGTGAAGAGGTTCAATGTCAAGGGCAAGTTGGCACCTCGTTACATCGGACCCTTCAAGATACTGGAACGGATGGGTGAAGTGGCTTATAAGCTAGATTTACCTGAGCGACTGGCCGGAGTGCATGATGTGTTCCACGTATCGCAGTTGAAGAAGTGCTTGCGGGTGCCTGAAGAGCAGATCCCGATTGATGAACTGAATGTTCAGGAGGACCTCACATACGAGGAGTATCCGATCAAGGTCCTGGAAGTGTCAGAGCGAGTGATGAGGAACAGAACCATTCGGATGAGCAAGGTGCAGTGGAGCCGGCATTCAGTAGATGAAGCGACTTGGGAGCAGGAAGAAGATCTCAAGACTGAGTATCCACAGCTCTTCGCTTCTACATCCGAATCTCGAGGACGAGATTCATCTTAAGAGGGGTAGGTTTGTAACACCCAAAAAATGGCCTATTTAAAATTTTTAGTAATTAAATTAATTGTTTAATGTTATTTACTATTTTGTTCATAATTAATATAGGATAAATAAAGAATTTCTGAAAATTAAAATCAAATATAAGTTGTACAAACATTTACTGTTGCATTCATGCTGCTGCATTTATTTTTGTATTGCTTGTGATTCAAACAAGAATTTAAATTTATTTAAATTCAAATTTGAATCACTTTGTTTGGAGCTTTAGAAAAGTTGTTAGGCTCATAGTTTGTTTTTGCTCCCTGAACTCATTTCCCGGTTCGCTTCTGCCCCCTCTTCTCTTTCTCTGGTCCGGCCCAGCACCCCGCTCGGCCCAGTCTCCCCGCCCTATCTTCCTCCGCCCCGGCCCAACAACCAAACCAGCCCAGCACCCCGCCAGCTCTCACTGACACGCGGGCCCGCGTGCACAGTGTCGTCCCCTTCCTCCCGCCTGGGCTCGAGCCGAGCTCGACTCGCGCCGCCGCGCCACAGCCCACACCTAGGCCTACCCCCGCGCTGCTGTGGACCCCTAGGAACCTTCCCCAAGCCTTCCCGCGCCCGCCCCCTTCCTCCTTTGCCTCGCTCCGTACTTGGAAGCCGATGGCCACACATGGAAAGAGAGCGCTCCGCCGGCCGCCGCCCCGATCTTCGTGAACCGCACGACAAGGCTCCCTCTGGCACGCCGCTCCTTCCAGGAAGCTTCGCCGCGCCTACCCCTCCCCCTTTCTTTCCTTTCCCGAGCGATCCACAAAAGGATCCATCGCCTCAGTTTGGAAGGTGAATTCCGCCACCGCCATGACCTTCCATCCCCGGCGACGCGTCCTCGGTGCCCTAAAACCTCTCCAGCCCTATAAAAGCCACCACCCGAGACCCAAGACCTCGCCAAATTCGCACTCCGAGCCCCAAGCTCTCCAGCAGCCGCAGCAGCTCTCATTCCCACGCAGTGCCGCCGCCGAGCGTTGGGCTCCGACGAACACCATCGCCGGGACTCCTTCGCTCCAATTCAACACCCCCAGGAGCATCGCCAAGAGGTAACGAAGCTCCCCATCCCTTCAATTTCGGCTCTCGAACACCGTAGCTCATTTTCCCTCGGTCGTCGCCGGTCGCCCACCGGTCGTCGTCGTCCGACCACCGCACAAACACTAGCTTCATCTAGAACACCACAGTAGTGCTCCCCTCTCTCTTCTTTTGCTCCAGCGACAAAAACCCGATCCTGAAGCCACCCAGAACCCACTCCCCACGGCTCACCGGAGCTCAACTCGGCCGCTCATCGTCGTCAGCGCGTCTCGGCGGCCGACGCTCGACTAGATCACCCCTGGTGAACTCACCAAGTCTTCCTGAGCCTATAGGACCAAACCCCGTCGAAAACCGAGCATCCTAGCCGCTCGCCCTGGGTGAGCCCTCGCCCTGGGCCGTCCGATCTCCAGTCAACGGCCGAGATTAGATCAAACCGTACCCCTTCGCGTTTTAATCTCAGCCGCTCAGATTTGATCCAAGGGTCGTCTCTGACAATTTTGTTAAGAGCCCCTGTCTTTCTTTAAAAATCAACCCGCGGTCCAGCCCCTGCTCTTTTGCGCGTTAGTCCTCGAGTTTTAACTGTTAATTATGTATAGGTCCTCGGTTTCTCACGAATAGACCCCTAGAAACTTTAAAACTTTACCAGCAAGTCCCTGAACCTTAGAAACGCTACCATTTTCTCGTTTTAGCTCCGATTAGTGTGATTCTTGCGCTCATGTGTTCGTAGCGAAGCGTAGAATATTTGTAGCTCCTGTTTTTGTACTGTTTTCACTATTTGGTGTACTGTTCTAATAGAATATTCTTGTTTGCATGTAATGTTTGGTATGGATGCTTGTGTGGTGATTCGTGTCCAGTCGGTGAGCCCGCAGCTTTGGACTTTGAGTACGCCGAGGACTACCAGGAGCAGGACTCGCAGCAGCAGCAATACTCCAAGGAAGGCAAGTCATAGCACGGACAATCCTTGCTACCTACTCACTCTTTTAATACAATGTTTACTACATATGCATGTGTCTAATATTGCTTTACCATTAAGGTTGTACCTAGCTTTTATTTCCCTGTCCTTGTTACCTATGGGTTATTGCATATGAGTAGTACTTTGCTAGGCGCTGCAACTGTCACTTTATCTAAATGTTAATCTTGATATAATGGTTCACTGAAACTAAAAGTAAAACTTGTTTTTTTAGCAACATGGATCAGGGAGCTAGGGCTTGTGTGTTTTACCTAGCCCTAGTGTCTCTCCCTAAGGACCGGTTTGTAAAAGCGGCAACCTGGGAGCCTGTCGCCGCTGCCAGAACTATAATGGCTCTGGTCTTGGTTGAGTAGCTTGTACGGCTCTAGCTTGGCAGTGGTTACCGAGTGGCCTACGGCGTTGGGGGAGGCAAGGCACGGGGTGATTTCGGATTCCACCGAGGACGGTAGCCCCGTCGGCTAGGTCCCGTTAGACCCAGTTCCGTGTAGGAGTCTCAGCAATTGAGGACTCTGCACGTTGCGCAGCTTTGGGTGCGATACTCGCGCTCCGGACGCCATCGACCCCCTCATGGTGTGACTCCATGGGCGTACGTCGATCTCGGTGCCTAGGTTCTCACCACCTTGTAGTACTCCAGCGGCTACTGACTTGTTAGGGTGCCTTTTGAAAGCCTCGTAGCGTCCCTATGCCGTCACACCTCGGAAGTGTAGATGTGCGTGGTTAGGTGCAAAGTTCTTTGAACTTTTACGCGACTGGTGGGTAAAGGTTGAAACCTCTGCAGAGTGTACGATCTATCATGATAGCCCGGCTGAGGGTCACGAGCGGCCTGGAATCCTTTTATGATTAGAAGATGACATTTATTACTGCTTAATGATTACTTGCATTATTTGATTTGGGATACAATTGGGATTCATCTAAAGTAGTAGTTCTGACTAAAATGAATCAACTAAAAGTGATATCGCAGTTAAGCCTGTGTCAAGCCTCATTTGCCTCATCCTCCGTGCTATACTTGCTAAGTAATTCTGTTACTTACACTTGCTGTTATTATTTTGGGCAAAATCCCGGACGGGTAATAGATTGGAGTCTGCCTGAGTATGCTGCTGAGTTTCCAGAAGACCTTACGTACTTCTAAGTTGTGTTCTCCCAGTCACAGTCCCTGTGGGATGCGGCTACGCTTAGAGAGAGTTTATTTAGTCTTCCGCTATCCATGTATTTCATTTATGCAGCACTCTGATGTAAACACTACTTTATGATGAATAAATGAAGCATTTGATCTCTGTTTTACCATATTTGTTTGCTATATGTGTATGTGGACTTCCTGGGCACACATATGGCCACATTCGGGTTTTTGTGAAAATCTGGGTGTGACACGCATAGGGCCGGCGCAGAAGGTGCACCGAGAGCCGGCGCGGACGGCGAGCCGAGGGCCGACTAGGACGGCATGTCTAGCGCCGGTGCTGAGGGATCGCCGGTGACGCCCGACATGGCGATCAGGGGAGGGCGGCACCAGTGCAGGCCGGCGGTGCAGGGGTTGGGCGATCAGGAGGGTGGGCAGCGGAAAGGAAAGAATTAGGCTCTATACCATGTAGAGAGACACAGTTTGGGGGAAACACCACATCCATAACAGGGGGGTGACCTCTTGTATATATAGCCAATATGGCTTGGAGTATAAGAATACAATCAAGTATACATAGTAAGCCTATCAGCTATACAAGGAAAGCTACAATCAATATGATTAGCCATACAATTCCAATAAATTCCACAGCCTCTTTGGTAGTCACCTCTCCCATTGAAATAAACGCAAGGTTTGTAATGTGCATACAAACACTAGTGCCCAGTGATATTTGAAGGTGCTCATCAACATCATTTGGCACATATTTATCCTCACGCCATTTCACCTCAGCATGGTAGCATTTGGCGATGTCAATTACCTGAACAGATGATACATATGTATGTACATTCGTATATAGTTGGTAATTTGTAATTACGTATTATACTAGCAATTGTGCCCGTGCGGGTGCCACGGATAAAGACCTTATAGGTTGCTAGAGTGAAATACTGCTTGTGATTTTAAAAGAATCAAATTGATCATTTATAAAATCTCGATCGTAGCCGACCCGGTACCGGATTGCTCTAAACCCGGCCAACACACAAGTCCGAGCCCAACCAGACGCAAGTACGCGACACGCACCACCAGCAACGTGTGGAGTAGAAGCAAAGGCGTGCGGAGCGCTGGCGCTGCCGTCGTTGCGCGCATGTCAGGCCGTCAGGCTATGCGCACTAACCTTTTCTCCAGTTATCTCCCTCCATATCCTCTCTTCACACGACTCGTTCCCCGTTTTTCGTTTATCTGGTGCTCTCTCCCTCGAGCTAGCATGTGGCAAGTGCGACGGTAAGCACGGGTACATGGGTCGCCCATCTTTTCTCTTGATTTATCGTTGAATTTCCAAGCTTTTCTCTTGATTTTCCAATGAATTTCAATGATTCATGGTGCAGTTCCGATTGTTGCCCCTCTTTCTTCTGATCTTTCTTTTCTAGATTTATCTGCCCCTTGTGTGCTCGGCTGGTGCTGCATGCATATTGCATCAATACGGACAAGGAATAGCATAGTGTTTAATTTCCTTCTCTGGATGCAACGTTGGTTCCTGTCACGCCTGGCACGTGGTGCTCAGATGGGCATCTTACTTCGACTTGATTTTTTCACCGTGACGCATACGCATAGGGACACGACGCAACCCAAGGAGTCCACCCATAGGAGAAGCAGGAGTCCGTGTCTGCCGTGGACGGGTGCGCTGCTGGCTCTGTGCTCCGTCGAGTTCGATTCGAACTTTTTAGAAACCAGGACTGCCGGTTGATTTTTAAATATATCAAGAATTTTTTTATAAAATTATGACGTACCACTGAATCAGTATCCTTACTTTATAATTAGATAGAGATTTGCATTAATGTATGCGCTAAGCGTATTCATTCCCCAATAACTTTAGATGGTCGAAGGATTTCAAAACTCGGACAGACTTGAGATTCGCACGGGATAGATTAGTGGAGATGCATTTTAGGATTATGGGAGTTGTTTACGAGCCTTATTACCCGTACTCACGGATAATGCTCACAAAGTTGATCGTCTTGGCGTCATTATTCGATGATCTCTATGACAACTATAGCACTACAGAGGAGAGCAAGATCTTTACTACAGCCATGGAAAGGTATGGTTGGCACAGACAACATCCTAAATTTACTGGTATGGTTGGCACAGACAACATCCTAAATTTACTGGCATGGAAAATAATTAAACTTTGCCTGGAATCGAGTGGAAAGTAATTTACTCTCCGGGCTCGCGCCTCATTTCCGCCTCGCTCGCTGGTCGCTCGCCCCCTCGAGTGGACACTATTTAATCTCCGCCTCGCTCGAGGCCTCGCCGCAACCACTTCTATCCCAGCAACGGCATTTAAGGCCACGCCCTGCAACGCGCACAAAAGTGAAAAGGCAATCTCACCGCGCAGCTGACACGGTCAGGCCCACAGTGCCACCTGCTCCGGTCACTGTGCGGACACTCCGCCACTGTGCAGGCATCCGAAACCCTGTGCGGACGGACAAGCGTCATTCCGTCGCACTGTGCCACCGGCCCCGTCATTCCCCCGCGGCGGAGGCCTCGAACGGGCATGGGAACACCCTCGAACCGGTGTACGGGCGGCAACCGGGCGCGGACCCCGGTCAGGCACGGCCTTGTGGATGACGCGAGCCGGGTCAAATCTACCAACTCTCGGCCATCCCCCGCAATGGGCAGGCGCGCCGCGCACAGTGCCAACAGTGAGCGCCGCGTCGGCACCTGTGCTACCAACCCCCGTCCTTCCTACATGGCAGCACCCTCAAATGGGTAGGCGGGCGACGACCAAACACGGCCATGCGCAGGCCCGGTCGAACCACCCCTCGAAGCCACTCCAAGACAAGCACAGGAGCCACCATACCGCTCGAACAGAGTCAGTACGCGACTACGACCAGCGCCAGGTGCAAGGATTCGCAAGAACGAACGAACGCCCAACGCATGATCGCCTCTACGACTTATCTGTAGCGATCTACTGTATCCATGCCTGTCACCACCTTCCCCTTGGTCTATAAAAGGAGGAGGCGGGTGCTCTTCAAGGGGAGAGACATAACACACGAACACGCGCACGATCACCACTCCACCTCGATATCGGCACTCTGCCTCAATCACTCCACTCAAAGGGACTTGTAGATTCATCCTCCTCTCCCCGCTTTGCTTGTAGCCCCCCACTGCAAGCACCCCGGTGCAAGATAATACAGTGCCGTGAGCACACCTTGCTGGACGTATGGCCCCGTGGCCGGAACCAAGATAAACCTTGTGTCTCTGCGTTAGCTCTTGCATCGACCATCAGGGGACATGACACAGCGCATTCTGATTGGTGCGAGCTGAGGGTTGGACGACCAATCTCAACACCGACAATTGCCTACTTACTTTGTTAGTTCCTTCAACTCCTCACAGTAAAGAACTTGCACGATGTTGTAGTCAAGATTTGCAAACTCCAGTGTGGCCTCGTTCCTAGCCTTATTATTCCCATATACCGAGATGTAGCGCCTCGCCTCCACTCTCTCAACCCTCCTGAATCGAGTCGTCTCCAACGTGAACCTCACCTCCTCAGCAAGCTCTGGCTCCAAATCTGTTTTCATCAAAGATTGGAGGTGCATCTTGCTGAAAGCTACAATATTGTCAAGAATCACCTCGCTGTGGGTTCTCAGATGTGCAGCATCATACAGCGTCATCATGCAGTTCACGTCGTCACTTGTAATGTTTCCTTGCTCATCTCTGAACTTCAAAAACACATCTGCAAGCGTACGTATTTGCACATCGATTCATACCATAACAAGCCAACTCTAATAATCTGCATAAATACATGTATATATATGTATGTGTATATATATAAATCTATATAACCTATATAATCGATACCCACTAATAAGCATGCTTGAATTTATCTCAACATGCAACCATTCCACGTCATCATCCACTATGCGCCATATCACTATCCACTATAAGCCATGTCATCATCCACTAGACCATCCATTTATTCTTCAACCGATTTTTTGTGACCATATTTTTGTGTGTAGCAATTACAAATTATATGAGTATAATGTTTACTAAAGAACGTTACAATGCAATCACTTTGGTGTCACTACCAGAATCATGCACATTGGCACCGGGTGGGAAAGCCCTTTAGCACCGGGTTTCCCACCCGGTGCCAATCTTCCGGTGCCAAAGGGTGCCACCTTTAGCACCGGGTCAAATAACCGGTGCTAAAGGTGGGGGCACTAGCCAAAAATATTTGTATATTTGCGTGTTGCGGGATTCGAACTCAAGACCCCTTGGCTCGCGCGCGTGCACCCACCTAACCATCTCACCTACACAACGCATGTGATAGGATTAAAGATGTGCTCCTTTTGAAGTAGCTTGTGACACCTACATTAGCACCGGATCGTATTTACGAACCGGTGCTAAATGGCCTTTAGCACCGGGCCGTAACACCACCCGGTGCTAAAGGGTCACCCTTTAGCACCGGGTCGTAATACCACCCGGTGCTAAAGGAGGGGGACCCTTTAGCACCGGGTTGTAACACCAACCGGTGCTAAAAGTAGGGTTCCGAGGGCGCCCCAATTTCGCACCCGGTGCTAACGTTACATTAGCACCGGATCTTAAGTGCAACGAGGCATATGAGGGGTGCGGATGTGAGTTATTCTTGTAGTGTGTTTATACTTTCACATTTCACTTTAAATTTTTTTTAACAAATTCCCGCAGCAACATGCGGGGTATCACCTAGTATAAATATAAATACATCACTACCAGAATGCTTCACATCCGCCCGCCTCCTCCGCCTCGGCCATTTTTGTACCCGGTGCTGATGTGGCTTCAGCACCGGGTCCAACGGCTAGGAGCGGGGGCGGCGCTGCGGGGTGTCAGGGCGGACACATTAGCACCGGGTCGTGGCGAGACCCGGTGCTAATTCTCCCCCTTTAACACCGGTTGCAGCCAGCAACTGCTGCTAATGTGCCCGAGGCCATTTAGCACCGGTTGCTGGCTGCAACCGGCGCTAATTGGTGCACATTAGCACCGGGTCTTGCCACGACCCGGTGCTAATGTCTTTTGTATATAGCACCTTCTTCCTCCCCCGGCCGAGCCAGCTGAACACTTAGGCGCTGTGTTCATGCTGCTCGGCCGTGGGAGGGGAGGTGCTGCCCAAATGTTTTTCAAAATTTGTGAAGATTCTACTCATCTAAGGAGCACTACAAGGTACACTCTTTCATTCTCTAATGTTTTATTTAGCTTGTAATCCTTCTATGATTTAGAAATAGAGGGATTTGTGAATCAAAGTAAAGCTAGCTAGAGAGAGCTTGTGTTCTTGGAGGAGAGAGCTTGAGTCCATGGTGGAGAGAGTGTTCATGTTGTGTTTTAAATGGAGAGAGAAGGCATGCTAGTTAGTATTTTGTTTTGTATGACTTGTGAATAGTTATAAGGCTTATGTATTTTATTTATTAGGGAGGTTTATTTATTAAAAGTTGGAATAGTTATTTATTAATTTAATGAAATATATATTATTAGTCATTTATTAAAAGGTAGAATAGTTATTTATTTATTTAAGGGAAGGTATATTTATTTATTTAATGAATATAGTAATGTAGTTTTAGAAATTTATTTATATAATGGAATATATATTATAATTTGTATTTATTTATATATTAATTTTTTTATCTTTAAATTGTATTGTATATTTGTTATTGGTTAATAATGCAGATGAATAGACAATGGATGTACGGGGACCCCCACGCTTAGGCGTTCCGTGATGGCCTTAGGACGTTTCTCGATGCCGCCGAGGCTAACAGGACGCCGTCCGGTTTCATGTTCTGCCCATGCACCCATTGTAAAAATATACAATCGTACAAACAAAGAGGTTGTCTTCAGGTGCATTTGATGAGGCACGATTTCATAAGGAATTATTTTGTTTGGACGAAGCACAGTGAAAGAGGAATTCTAATGGATGAAGATGAAGAAGACGAGGCCGATGACGACATTCCGTTATTGGCTCAATACTACGGTTCCTTTGCATATGCTGCAATGGGTGATGCCGATGAGGAAGATGTTGCTCGGGAAGGCTATGCTCAGGAAGATGTTGCTCAGGAAAATGAACCTACTGATGGACTCGGGTAAATGTTGCGTGATGCCGATAAAGACTGCGGCAATGATAAGGAACTGAAAAAGATACAGCCCATGTTGCAGGACCACAAGACTGACGTGTACCCAGATTGGAAAGAGGGGCTAAAGAAGTTG
The DNA here is from genome assembly GCA_033239725.1 of Echinochloa phyllopogon. NCBI lineage: Eukaryota > Viridiplantae > Streptophyta > Magnoliopsida > Poales > Poaceae > Echinochloa > Echinochloa phyllopogon. The sequence goes on along the minus strand of BTCW01000008.1, from coordinate 8,532,054 downwards.
GGTAGCACACTTGAACTTCTGCAGTGGAAGGCAGCAAATGGTGTTACTGATTGCCATCGACGACGTATCAAACAAAACGTGTTGTTTGCCCTCTCGGTTTGGAGGTGCACAAGATACATGCGTGTACTAATGACTGTATCCTCTATCGCGTACAGTACGAACACTTGGATCGTTGTCCGGTTTGCACCTGCGCACGATACAAGATCAAGCGGGACGACCCTGGTGATGTTGGGGGAGAGCGTTCTAAGAAAAAAAATCCCTGCGAAGGTGATGTGGTATTTCCCTCTGATACCCCGTCTGAAGCGTTTGTCCAGGAACAAAGACCATGCCAAACTGATGCGCTGGCACAAAGAAGAACGTAAGCAGGATGGCATGTTGAGACACCCCGCCGATGGATCCCAGTGGAGGAACATCGACAGAGCATTCCCAGAGTTTGATGCTGATGCGAGGAATGTTAGGCTTGGTTTAAGTACCGATGACATGAACCCTTTTGGTGAAATGAGCAGTAGTCATAGCACTTGGCCCGTGACTGTTTGTATCTACAACCTACCCCCTGGCTCTGCATGAAGCGGAAGTTCATTATGATGCCAGTGCTCATCGAAGGCCCAAAGCAACCTGGCAACGACATTGATGTGTACCTAAGACCATTGGTTGATGAACTTTTGCAGCTGTGGAAGAATGAAGGTGTTAGCATGTGGGATGAGGACAAGCAGGAGCAGTTTGACCTTCGAGCACTGCTTTTCATAAGCATCAACGACTGGCCTGCACTAAGTAACCTATCAGGACAATCAAACAAAGGATATAAAGCATGCACTCACTGTTTAGAGGAAACCGAAAGCATGTATTTGAAACATTGTTGTAAAGTTGTGTACATGGGTCACCATTGATTCCTTCCGGCGAAGCATGAGCTACGAAAGAAATGTGCGCATTTTGGCGGGAATGCTGACCGCCGTACAAAGCCGAGACACCGGAGTGGAGAAGAGCTATTTGATATGGTGAAGGACCTACACGTGGTGTTTGGCAAGGGAGACGGAAGCCAGGCTGCTCCAACGGGCGAGGATGGTCGTGCCGCGATGTGGAAGAAGAAGTCTATCTTTTGGGAGCTACCTTATTGGCAACGTTTAGATGTCCGTAACGCGATTGATGTGATGCATCTGACGAAAAATCTTTGTGTGAACTTGATAAGCTTCCTAGGTACTTATGGGAAGCCAAAAGATACACTGGAAGCACGTCATGATCTGAAACGATTGAAGCAACGGACTGATCTACATCCAGAAAAGAGAGACAAAGGACGCCAGTACTTGCGTCCGGCCAGCTTCACTCTCAGCAAAGAAGAGAAGGCAAGCATGTTTGAATGCTTGAACAGTATCAAGGTTTCGTCTGGCTACTCCTCCAATATTAAGGAAATAATAAATATGAAAGAGAAGAAGTTCACAAACCTGAAGTCTCACGACTGCCATGTGTTGATGACACAATTACTTCCCGTCATACTCCGGGGTGTGCTACCAGTTAACGTGCGGAAAGCCATTGTGAAGCTATGTGCATTCCTCAATGCAATTTCTCAGAAGGTGATCAATCCAGACCATTTAGATCAGCTACAGAACGACGTGGTGCAATGTCTTGTCAGCTTGAGATCATATTTCCACCATCCTTCTTCAATATCATGACACATCTATTGGTTCACCTCGTCAAAGAGATTCGTATATTGGGCCCAGTATTTCTACACAACATGTTCCCATTTGAGAGGTTCTTCGCTGTCCTAAAGAAGTATGTCCGTAATCGTTCTCGTCCAGAAGGATGCATTGCTAAGGGATACGAAACAGAAGAGGTCATTGAATTCTGTGTTGACTTTGTCGACGATCTTATGCCGATTGGTGTGCCCGAATCACATCACGAGGGGAGACTTGGTGGAAAGGGCACACTAGGGAGAAGATCGATGGTGATCAAGGACGTTGAGACATTTCGTAAAGCGCACCTCACAGTTTTGCAACAATCAACCTTAGTTGCTCCGTACATCGAGGAGCACATGTAGATTCTCAGGGACGAAAACTCAACAAAGTCTGCGGCCTTCATTCAGCGTCTGCACAATAGTACTTTCGCCGATTGGTTGCGAAGACGTCTTATGGGTGTCGAGGGCATTGATGCGCAGCTAGCTTTTGTAGCTAGAGGTCCATCGAGCACGATCTTGACATTCCAAGGATACGACATCAATGGGTATACATTTTACACAAGAGCTCAGGACAAGAAAAGCACCAACCAAAAGCATTCTCGATGGCCGGCCTCCATTCTCAGTGGCTGATGACCCAAGCATCCTGTTAGCGGCGGAGGAGACACCGTATCTACGGCGTGATCACAATCAAGGAACATTTGCAAAGAGGAAGTTTATTAGTGTCCGAGTAAACGATGATGCCATGTAATTTAATTGCACTATGTTCCACCCAATTTGTAATGACTATATATGCATTTATGTCCCACCTATGTTCTAAGATTTTCTATTGATTTATAAGATTGTTTTTATTAATTCTAGCATTTTATATTGATTTTTTAGTAATTTATAAGATTTTCTAGTAATTTATAAGATTTTCTAGTAATTTATAAGATTTTCTAGTAATTTATAAGATTTTCTAGTAATTTATAAGATTTTCTATTAATTTATAAGATTTTCTATTAATTTATAAGATTTTCTAGCATTTTATATTGATTTTATAGTAATTTATAAAATGTTCTAGTAATTTATAAGATTTTCTAGTAATTTATAAGATTTTCTATTAATTTATAAGATTTTCTATTAATTTATAAGATTTTCTAGCATTTTATATTGATTTTCTAGTAATTTATAAGATTTTCTAGTAATTTATAAGATTTTCTATTAATTTATAATATTTTCTAGCATTTTATATTGATTTTCTAGTAATTTATAAGATTTTCTTATTTAATATATATTTTTAATAGGTATTAATAACTGAATTAAAACAAGTATTAATAACTATATATTAAAAACTATATTTATAAGATTCCCAAATAGTAGCCACCGGTGCTAAAGTCCGGTTTGGAAACTGGCGCCAAACGAAAATTTGGGGCCTTTAGCACCCGGTTGATCTAAAATCCGTTGCTACAGGCCCCCAATTTTTGTTTGGCGCCAGTTACGACCTTTAGCACCGGGTGTAGAAGACCCGGTGCTAAAGGGCCTTTAACACCGGGTGGTGGGAAGACCCGGTGCTAAAAGGGGGGCCTTTAGCACCGGGTGTTGTATAGACCCGGTGCTAAAGGGTCTTTAGCACCGGGTCGTGCCGTGCGTGGTTGTGTACGTGTGAGCCGGCCTTCGTGCCGTGTCTGTTTGTGTGTGTGCAGGTACCCTCGCATGGCCGACCATGCACATTTGCTTAGCGAACGTGTTCGGCCATGCATATTTGGTTAGCGAACGCGTTCGCTAACCAAATGCGCTTGGCCGAATGCATTCGCTAACCACATACATTGGAAATGCATTGTACTGGAAATATTAGAAATATATATGCTTCATATGTATTTAAAATATTAGAAAATATTAGAAATTAATTTATTGGAAATGCATTGTATTGGAAATAAAAATGATATATTGGAAATGTTGTATATTGCAATTCTATTAGAAATATACATGCTTCATATGTATTGAAAAATGTTGCAAATGTAAATTGCAAATATTTATATGCTGAAAATGTAAATGTATATGCATGTTTATTTATTGGAAATGTATAGGCATGTTGAAATGTGTATTGGAGATATTTACATTGAAATGTATATTGGAAATGTTATATGTTTGAAATGTATATTGGAAATGCTTCATTTAAATGTATATTGGAAATTCTATGTATATTAGAAATATATGTGCTTCATTTAAATGTATATTGGAAATGTTATATGTTTGTATAATGTATACGATCGAAAATGTTTATTATCGGAAATTCTATCGCGTACCCGAACCCACCGCGCACCCGAACCCCTTAGCGAATCCGTTTTTCGCGCACCGACCCCCTTAGCGAACCCGTTCGCGTCACGCACCCGAACCCTTAACAAACCACTTCGCGTCGCGTACCCGAACCCTTAGCGAATCAATTCACACCGCGCACCCGAATCCCTTGGCGAATCCGTTTTTCACGCACCGACCCCCTTAGCGAAAATGTTAGAAATATTGGGAATATGTATGCTTTGTATATATTTCTTATCAATTATTTTTAATTCTATAGATGGCGGACAACAACAACTCCGTCCCACCCATGCAAGAGGATAACAACAGCCCTGTCCCACCCATGCAAGAGGACAACGACACATTCTTTGCGAATCAACTTTTTAATATTGTAACCCAACCAATGTCCATGGATGATGTGTTGGGGATCATTGGAAGGGACGACAATATCCAGGGCGACAATGTTGCAAGGGCCGAAAATGTTGAAGGGGCCGCCAATGTCCAGGGCGAACGTGTCCAGGGCAGCACTATTGAAGGGGCCGGTAACGAGCCCTCGTCTAGTCAGGTGTGTATATAGATAACATAAATTTGTACTGTACATGTCAATTATGTATACCATCTCTATATTATCTCGTATATATGTAATTTGTGTAGGCCGCCTCTGCTTCTACAAGTCGAGCTAAGAAATCAAAATGATCGACCACGAAGAAGCTGAAGGATGTCAAGTTTCACATCACTCGAGTGAAGGATGACGGGGAGCCAGTTGAGCCCCCAAAAGTGGCCAAAAAATTTGTATCTCAGTGCGGGGTAATTGTACGGGACAATGTGCCCATTAGTATCAGAAAATGGAAGTCCACGGACCCCACTGAGGAGTACGTGCTCCCCGATATAGAGAAGGAGATGCTATGGAGGGAATTAAAGGCAATATTCGACTGGCCTAGCACTCATGAAGCAGAACTGAGGGATTGGACAATGAAGAAGATGGCAGTTCTGTTTCAGGATTTCAAGAAGAAGTTGTACTCGCATTTTCTCAAAACCGGAGAGGCCCCGGATCCTAAGAAGTATAAGAAGATCACTGATGACGAGTGGGAAGCATTCCTTGAGTACAATACCTCCGAAGAGGGTGCAACGGCTAGCGCTAGAAACGCTGGAAACGCCGCAAATAAGAAGTACTCTCATAAGATGGGTTCGGGAGGTTACAAGGCAAGCATCGCTAAATGGGAGAAGATGGAAGAAGATCTATATGCTAGAGGCATCACTCCAGCAACACATGACTAGCCCACAAGGACGAAGCATTGGTACTATGGTCATGGAGGCACCCTAAGCCCAATCGACGGCTCCTTAGTTTTTCCCGAGGACTTGCGAGAACTAGCTCAGCGTCTCCTCGATATCCTCAGGGCATCTGAGAGGGGAGAATTTGTTGCTGATAGAGACAGAGATGAGCTAACCTATGCCTTAGGGAACAAGGAGCATCCTGGACGGACACGCGGCGTAGGCACAAGCATCTCATGGAAGAAAGCTTTCCAAGAGCACGCCGCCACCTATAGGAGCCGTTCGAGGAAGAAGGCCGAATATGAGCAGAGGGTGAGGGACCTAGAGCAAACGGTTGCCGCCCAGGGATCAAAGCTCCAAGAAATAGAGTCAGAGATGGAGCGACGGATGAAGGTAGCATGGCTCCAGATACAACAAGCCACAGGCGGGACTGGTTCCACAGAGCATGCACCTCTCCAACAAGCCGCAAGCGGGACCGGTTCCACAGAGCATGCACCTCTCCAAGATGCGGCCCTTATTTGCCCTCCACAACAATATCAAAGTAGTCACGCTTCCACACAGGCCGCCGAAGCGGTCAGTTACCCCGTGGATGAAATAACTCAACGGACCGCGTGCGAGCTTGTCGTCATGCAGAAGAACTTAGTTGTGGTGGTACGTATGCGACCTTAGTTCGTACTGCATACATTTCACCATAAATACCATTCATTTACTAACTTTCTTTGTGACTACTAAATTATCAGGTCGCATACGGTATGACCAAACGTGTGGAAGAAGGGCAAAAATGGCACTACAATGACATTCCACATGGTTACGTACCTGTTGAGGTGGAGCAAGTCGTCACCAACTGGGAAGACTTGGAACTTGACATCCCCGGAGGTGACGGAGAAACAAAACTCGGTCAGTGTTCTCACTGCATCATTCTATGGAGCAAGGCAGACGTCGTCATACCAGGTACACCTACGGCTACCAACAAGCCTCTGTCACCTCCACCGTCTCCAAGAGATCCACCGGATCATGACGATCCTCCGGGAGCTCCTGATGCAAGCCCGTCTCCTCCGCCGAAGAGGTCTCCATCTCCTCCGCCCTCTCCGCCGAAGAGGGGACGCCGCACTAAAGCCTCTGCTGATGAGGACATCCTCCACTATTACCCGCTGGCAAAGACGCAACAAAGTTGTAGTCGGGCGGCGACCGTGTGAGCCTCTGAATAATCCCACCTTGCTTATCTAGGGAGGAGGAAGCCACCTTAAAAGGGAGAGCCACCCTTCCCCTATCAGACTAGTCTTTTAGGGAGACTGGGCCTTTCTTTGAGTGGGTGTGCCTAAGAACTGTTGGGGGCCGAGCAACCTTAATTTGTTGGGCCTCGGCCAACCCCACGCCCGGGTCGGATGCATCATCTGCCCCCACTCCACCAGGGAAGAAGGCGCGGAAAACCAGAGAGAAGCCCGCACCAGAGAAAAGAGCGGGTGAGAAGACTCTAGAGGAGCTCGAAGCCTCGGTAAAAGCAGACACAAAGAGGCAAATGGCCGAGTGGAGGAAAAAACCGGAGCCGGAGCCGAAGCTTGATCCCACTGTCGTAAAGTCATTCCTCGGTAATTTGAGCAAGGGTCAACAGAAGGAAGTAATAGTAACAGACTATGACCGCTCATTACTGAAATCTCGCCGGAAGCGGAAGACTGCAGATTAGGAGGCGGGCCCATCCAAAAAGGCTCCTCAGCTCGGTGAGCAACCTCAGCGGCCCTTGGGTCCATTGCCATCTCTGGACGAGATTAACGTGCAACGAGTAATGGCCGAGACTGGACTATCCAGAGCGCAAGTCCTGGCGGAAGAAGAGGTGCCTGTAAACACAACGTTAAAGTGGCCATTTAGGCTTGGCGAGCCTATGGTCCCTCCTGAAATGGAGAGCAAGCTACAGACGAAGATGCGCCGATTCCATGAGTGGTACTTGGAAGAATCAAGAAGGAATAAATGGCACATGATCAAAGTAGGCGTGAAGGACCATGATTTCTACAATGGTGACGAGGATTGGGTCTGGCTGAGGTTTCAGGATATATATGAGCTGTACCACCGCGATGCCATGGACGTGGATTTGATCACCTGTTGGACACTGTATGTACTTTGTTGTTGCTTATAATTCACAGTTTGAAAACAATAATTCCAATCTATGCTGACGTGGGCTTTATTTATTGCTTAACATATGCAGAATGGAGATTCAAAAATGTCGGACATCCTCAATATATGACGTTGGTTTCGTGGATCCTCGAAGGATAAGTGAAGAAATGATATTGATGAATCCTGAGGAAACATATGGAAATCTATACAAGTATATTAAGAAACAAAATTACTGCGACTCCATACTAATCCCGTACAACATCGAGTGAGTACATACACAGGCTTCTTCTTATACTGTCTGTGTACTATTTCATTTCTGATTATAATGTATACATGTATACAGATTCCACTAGTTCCTAATAATATTGTGTCCTGACCGGGGTGTCGTGAACGTCTTTGATTCATTGCACACTCCAATAGAAAAACTACAGAACATCATGGACATGATGACAAGGTGATGTATATTTTCCCCTACTTATTTCACCCCTTACACTCGCAATGACTTAACTCAATTTTTTTGTTCGCAGGGCCTGGAATCAATTTCGTCAAGAACACCTGGGTATTCAACATGAAACACTAAAATGAAACATTGGCTTTCCGGTAAGCAAGTAATTTGTATATGTAGGCCTCGGCTAATATATTATATTAATTTTACTTAATTTCTTTTGGTCGACAGTGTGCCAAACAGGGGAAGGAAAATAATTTATGTGCATACTATGTTTGCGATTACATGTGGAATTGGGGACATAAAAAGCTTACACAACACGATATTATGTTACGTAATAATAAACACATTTCCATTATTATTAAGTGCACAATTATTGTCTCCAACTCGGCGGATTAAATATCTTTAAATTATTTGTAAATTATAGATGTTGAGCCTGAAGGAAGAGTCTCTGGAGCTAGAAAGAATTGACGCAATTGCAGAACAGCTCGTCGGATGGATCTGGGACGAGGTCGTCAATCCCCGAGGAGAATTCCACATGCCAGTACTGGAGGACGTGCCGGACAGTTCAACAAGTCGTCAATCTTAATTAAGTAGAAAATACAGTTTAAATATATATAACTCGAGTTGACATGCATGAATATCTACTTTCTTAATATATATGTCTTCTATTTTGATGAAATGTCAGCTAATATGAATATAGAGTAGGCCGAATACGCATTAGAATATATACGTATATACATGTATATAGACGTGCATGCATGGCTACTGAAAAAAGCAAAAAAAAAAGAAATTCGGGGCCTTTAGCACCGGGTTGTGTCTAGAACCGGTGCTAAAGGCCCTGCTAAAGGCGCTGCGGGGCAGGCCCTTTAGCACCGGGTTATGTCTGGAACCGGTGCTAAAGGGACCCTTTAGCACCGGTTATTCAACCCGGTGCTAAAGGGGTACCCCTTTAGCCTCGGAAGATCTGCACCGGTTGGGATACCCGGTGCTAAAGCCGGTTCGCAACCGGTGTAGATTTAAAGAGCCCCCATCTTTGTCATCGTAAACGGCACGCAGCAGCTCGTCAATCTCCTTCTTGTAGTGGTAGTCCACCCCGAGCCGCTGCAGCGTGTCGACGAGGACACGAGGTCCAGCTTCCTCCCCACCTACTTAGCTAGATATAAATGTACGCTGCTTAGTCAAGGAATATTTGTCAATTTGATTAAGATTTTATTCGACAAGTAGACTGAATGATATACTGTCATCAATTCGTACAGTTAAAAGATGGATATACGTCTGCTTTTGAATAGCGGCCCCAGTAGAACAATGACATCATCCAGGTATTAAGAGGTCACGTAAGAAGAATATATAGCTTCTTTATAGATATATATAAAAACTGTCGTGACTGTTTTGGAGCTTATTACAGGATATAATAGACAATAACCTCACTTTTCCTATTACATATATATCTTAAGAGCCCGAGGTAAAACACATTTTTATTTAAGAATTATGGAGATAAAGTATATATACTGCTATGTTGACCTCTGAACTGAGCCCGGCATTATGGAAAATGCCATACTTGGTGCTGGACCATAAAACTCGATCACACAAACTTCACGTACATTGAATCTATAATATCCTTGAGGCTAAATGACAGGGTGTATGCATCTTCACGCTTGTACATGAAATCCATTGTTCGCGCAAGGCCGACCGCCTTCTCTAAAAGTGCCATGGGCTGTTTCTGATCGAGGCATTCCTGGACGATGTCCATCCATGCTTTCTCAATTATTATTCGGAGCTTTTCGTTTGCTTCCTCTACTGTGACACCGTACTGTTTTACACAAGTTTGCACCGTGGATACCACATGCTCCGAAGCTTGTTCTCGCTTCAAGAAAATACCAGAATGGAATGATTAGAAATTTGTTTATTCTTGTTGACACGAAAACGCGCCAACACACTCGAAGATCGATCAAACGCGCAGCACGGCCGTCACAACGGCCAACTCCTGACTTCCCCGGGCAAACCGGTCTGACCGGTTATAAGAACCGGTCTGACCGCTTCTGGTCGGGAGGTCGTGAAGACCTAGAAACTCAAGCTCGGGAGGGACCTCGTCGGAGCTCGAGCTAATCTAGGGTTGCTCTAGGGTCGGCAGGCCACCTAGAACGCCTTTGAACGCCGTAGAGACGAGCAAAGAACAGAATATGGGGGTTGGAAAAGATTAGGGTTTGAAAGATACAAAAATAGAAGATAAAAGTGTTTGATTCGATTGGAATACCTCAATCGGCCTTCTAGCCTTTATATTTATAGGCCGGGGAAGTCTTACCCCTTTCGAATAGGTTACAATATGGGATTAAACTCGGAATCCTAATCCTACTCGAATTACAGAACCCAAACCGGTCTGACCGGTTTGGCAAACCGGTCAGACCGGTTTGGCCGGGCCAAAGCCAATTTTGGCTGTCAACACATGCCCCCCTGCGTTTTTAGTGAACTTGAGAACTAAAAAGCAAGTATTTTACAATTCAAAAGCTAAAACTTATGCTAAGGACGATATCAATAATATACCGGCCATTGGTCTTCATGCGTCTTGCCAAACACTTGGATAGAATTTCTTCAAATATCTTCCATTGATAGCTTTAGGCAAATGATCTCCCTTCAGCGTCTCTAGCATGTAAGAATTCCCAAAGATGACTTTGACAACTCTATAAGGCCCTTCCCAACTCGGTGACCATTTACCAAACTTGTTGCTTTTCGTCCCAATAGGCAAGATCGTCTTCCAAACAAGTTCACCAATCTGAAAATATCTTCCTCGTACCTTCTTGTTGTAGGCTTTAGCAACCCGAAGCTTATCTTTCTCAATTTCCTTCAAAGCCTTCAATCGTTTGTCGGTTACCTCATCAATATTGTCCAACATCAAATTGTGGTAATCAACGGCATCAAGGTTATTTTGTTTAGCCAATCTATAAGCGTCCAGATTTACCTCGACGGGTAAAACGGCCTCTTGACCATACACAAGCTCAAAAGGAGTGACTTTAGTAGCACCATGTCTAGATATGCGATGAGCCCATAATGCTTCGGATAAAACTTCATGCCATCTCTTAGGACTTGCTTCTATCTTTTTCTTGATTAATTTGATCAAAGTTTTATTACTTGACTCGGCTTGTCCATTAGCCTGAGCGTAATATGGAGATGAATTGAGCAACTTAATTCTATAGGATTCGGCGAATTCACGTACCTCTTTAGACATAAACGAAGTACCTTGATCCGTAGTCAAAGTTTGAGGAATACCGAATCTATGAATAATATTTTGTGTAACAAACTCAATCACTTCTCGATGTGTCATACTCTTCAATGGAATCGCTTCGGTCCACTTAGTAAAATAATCCGTAGCAACCAACACGAAACGATGTCCTTTTGATGATGGAGGATTAATTTGTCAAATAAAATCCAATCCCCAACCTCGGAACGGCCATGGCTTAATAATAGGATGCATCAATGCAGCAGGAATAAATTGCAAATTTCCAAACTTCTGACATTCCTCACATCCTTTGTAATATTTAAAACAATCTGCCATCATAGTAGGCCAATAGAAACCGGCTCGCCTAAGTAACCACTTCATCTTTGGAGCCGATTGATGTGTACCACAAATACCTTCATGGACCTCACCCATGGCAACTTTGGCCTGATCCGAATCAAGACATTTCAACAGCAAATCTTCGGCGTTTTGACGATAGAGTTCATCATCAAGCAAAACGTACTTAAACGATATTCGCCGAATATTTCTTTCCGCACCACGACCAGGATCTTTCAAATAAGTAATAATAGGCACTCTCCAATCCTGATCTTCAATTTTGGATTGATTAGCATTATCCAAAATATTTTCGCTTCTGTCAGGGGACAAAGCGGTCAGACCACTTTCAGAACCGGTCAGACCGGTTCTGTCATTCAAACCGGTCTGACCGGTTTCTGAAACCGGTGTGACCGGTTCGTCCAGAACCAGAATCTCGGCCTTTGTTTGCATCGGTTTTTGGAGATAGAAATATTTCTTTGCAACCATATAACCAGATGCTTTCTGAGCCAGAGTATTTGCCTTACAATTCTCTTCTCTTGGAATATGTTTGATAGTAAATTCATCAAAAGAAGCAATGATATCGAGACATCTATCAAGATATGCATTTAATGAACCATTATAGCATTGGCATACCTTTGTCACTTGTTGTACCACCAGGAGCGAATCATCAAAAGCTTCAACATGTTTCACTCCCATGTCTTGCAAAAATTCCAAGCCAAATAGAAGAGCTTCATATTCAACTTGATTATTGGTTCGCTTTTCTTCCAATCGGTTTGAAAACTCAAAAACGGCACCACTTGGAGAGATCAAAACAGCACCAATTCCTTGTCCATCATTGCAAACCGATCCATCAAAGTATAACCTCCATGGTGTACAAGCAACATAGCCGACGTCGAATTCACAAGTATCATTTATCCGATGTTCAACAATAAAATCAGCTACAATTTGGCTTTTCATTGATTTTAAAGGTTCACAAGCCAAATCATACTCAACTAAAGCATAAGCCCATTTACCGATTCTTCCGCTAGAACTCGGCTTTTGCAACATATGTTTAATTACATCGGTTTGACACAACACGATGCAAGTGCTAGATAATAAATAATGTCTCAATTGAGTACAAGCATGGTACAAGGACAAACACAACTTCTCAATGAAAGTATACCTTGTTTCTGCATCGATGAGCCGTCGGCTTACATAAGCAATCACATACTCCTTGTTTCCGATTTCTTGAGTCAAAACAGCCCCAATAGTTCTATCTTCAGCCGCCACATAAAGTCTGAACGGAACCCCTCATTTAGGCGCCCTAAGCACCGGTGGTGAAGACAAGTACTCTTTGATTTTCTCAAAAGCTTCTTGCTGTTTTGTCCCCCAGTTAAAATCGGCTTCATCTTTCAACCGAAGTAAAGGAGTAAAAGCATCAACTTTTCCGGACAAGTTAATTATAAATCTTCTCAAGAAATTTACCTTGCCTAGAAACTTTTGTAAATCCTTCTTGCAAGTAGGAGCTTCGACTTTCTTCATAGCTTCAATTCTCTTGGGATCAACTTCTATGCCATTCTCATGAATAATAAACCCAAGAAACTTCCCAGCCGAAACACCAAAAGCACATTTGAGTGGATTCATCTTCAAGCCATACCGTCGCATCCTCTCAAGAGCAAGTTTTAAATCGGCTAAATGAGAATCCAAGCCATCCGATTTAACTACAATATCATCAATATACACTTCCACAATAACACCAAGTAAATCATGAAAGATTAAATTCATAGCTCTTTGATAAGTTGCACCGGCATTCTTCAATCCAAAAGTCATAACCACCCACTCAAATAAACCGATAAACCCCGGACATTGAAAGGCTGTTTTGTGCATATCCTCTTCGGCCATGAAGATTTGATTATATCCGGCATTACCATCAAGGAAACTAACAACACGATGCCCAGAAGCTTCATTGATTAAGACATCGGCTATAGGCATAGGATATGAATCTTTTGGAGTGGCTTTATTAAGATCTCTGAAATCAATGCAAACTCTAAGTTTTCCCGAATCTTTCTTTTCAACGGGAACAATATTAGAAATCCACTCCGCATAACGACAAGTCCGAATAAAACCAGCATCTATCAAACGATTAACTTCTTCTTTTATTCGGTCATAAATAGCGGGATTAAAACGTCTAGCCGATTGTTTAAAAGGTCTAAAACCGGCCTTTATTGGTAAACGATGCTCAACTAAATCACGACTCAAACCGGGCATCTCACGGTACTCCCAAGCAAAACAATCGACATACTCTTTCAACAAATTTATTAATTCGGCTTTAAACTCAGCCGATAAATTTTTGTTTACAAAAGTTGGCCTAGGAATAGTACCATCACCAATATCTATTTTTTCTAAAGGGTCGGCTGACGTGAAACCCTGACCCAACTTATCCAAATCACCAAGATCTTCAATAGCTTCGAACATCCCGGCCGAATGAGCTCGATGATGATCAATTCGGTCTTGAAGCCACTGTCCAGACGCAAACCGGTCTGACCGGTTTCTAGAAGCGGTCTGACCGGTTTGGCTTGATCGGCGCTGTTCAGGTCTAAACCGGTCTGACCGGTTTCCAGAAGCGGTCTGACCGGTTTGTCTCTGTTGATTTGTTTGCTCCATTAATTACAGCATGTAATTCAACCGATTCTCCATCGGATTTAATGTAGCAGGAACAAAACCATCCTTGGTGCAACTGATCAACTCATAGTCGGTCAAATCCATGCCCGACAAACATTGGACCTTTTCACTTGTACTAAGAAAATCGGAATCGGCCGTTGCAACGAAGGAAGAAGCGTCACCATGGACAACTTCAACTTCATCGCCGATCCACTGAATAAGATATTGATGCAAGGTAGATGGAATACATTTATTTGCATGAATCCAATCTCGACCAAGGATTAAACTGAAGTTACCTTGCACCTCGGAGACGAAGAAAGCCGTAGCAATAGTCTTGCTCCCGACGGTCAACTCCATAGAAGCCACCCCCTTGGCACCAATGGGATCACCTCCACCAACTCCACTGATTGTCATGTTCGTCTTGATCAATTCTTCGTCTTTTCCACCAATCTTCTTGTAGAGAGAGTATGACATAAGATTTACAATAGCTCCACCATCAACCAACATACGAGAAATTGGCTTCCCGTTGATGTGCCCTCTCATATACAAAGCCTTGAGATGATTCTCTGATTCACTAGGCTTCTGAAAAACAGCATCTTGAGGGCCAAGTTGAAGATGAGAAACTTCCTCCTCCGGTATCACATAATAATCAGAAGATAAATAAACAACATTAATTTCCATGTTGTCATGCTCCGGAGAAGGCTCAAAATCAACCAATTCTTCATATTCAACCACTGGAGGAATTGGCGGAGCAGTATTGATGGTTGAAGTAATCTCAGCCCCAACTTCTGTTGACAAACCGGTCTGACCGGTTCCAGAAACCGGTCTGACCGCTTCTGCAGCGGTGGGCTGATCCAAACCGGTCGGACCGGATTCAGAAACCGGTCTGACCGGTTGTGCTGCTGATTGCACAACGGGTTTAGCTTGCCAGATCTTGGTCTGGGGAATCATAGGTCTATAGTTGTTGAAGTATTCATCCCTCAGCTTCTCAGCTTCCTGTTCCCTTTTTTCTTTGTTCCGCAAGCGCTGTAATTTCCGCTTTTGTGTATGAGTCAAACCAGAAGGACACCACCTTGGTTGGAAGACCTTCTTTATGCCCTTGCTGCTGCTAGCCTCATGATCATTAGTTATGACCGGCCTTTTGACTGGAACAGGAGCCGAATCTCCAATGACTATCGGCTTTCTACCCAAGTCTTGCATAGCCACCGGAATACTGCCAATTCTTACAAACCCACTGGCTTTGGCTTGCACGTCCTCCTTTTTCTTCTTGACACGGTATTCTTGCTTAGGAGGAGCTTGAACTCTCTGATCAGACCGAAACCGGTCTGACCGGTTTACAAAACCGGTCTGATCGCTTTGGTGAGCAGCCAAAGGACCTGATTGGTGTGAGCCCAATCGGTCATGCACTGAAGTCCCAGTAATATCACCACGGCGCTTATAAGCTGTAGAATTGATCCAACGCTGTGGTGACCTCTGTCTCTTTTTTGTTGGCCGATCAACTTGAACGGCCTTTGTGTACTTGTTCATGAGCTGAGAGAAAGTAGGTCCTTGCTTCAGAACGTTCCCTTGAATCTTTGGCTCATTAAATTTCCAAGTACCCACTTCCGGACGCTTGGGCTTGAAAGTCCTTGGACGGTCTCGAGAGAAACCGGTCTGACCGGTTTGGGAAACCGGTCTGACCGGTTTCGCCTGGCTAGCGGACCGATTCTCTTCCAAGGAACTTCCTTGCCCCCCGGGCCTTGATGTGTTAATAGTAATCTTCAGAGACTCTTTTCCATCCAGAGTCCTCCCAATCATCATTGTTCTAACCGGAACTTTGTCATCAACTCTTTCCGGTCTTGGATCTCCAATCACCACATTCTTACCCTTAGCTCCATCGGCTTGTTCTGGCCAAATCAACACTTTAGTATTCACATCCAAGGTATGAATAGGGAAAGGAGCCTTATCAACTTGCATTTCAGCTAGCACTAATCGACCTTCATTAAGGGCCGATTGTACCTGTCGTCGAAAAACATTGCAATCGTTGGTCGCATGAGAAAAAGAATTATGCCACTTACAATATGCACGATTTTTCAATTGATCGGCTGGTGGAATTGCATGAGAAAGTTTAATAAAGCCATTCTTAAGCAATTCATCAAAAACACGATCACATTTGGCTACATCAAAAGTAAATTTTTCTTCTTGCCGATTTTTCTGAATCGGCTTTAATGAAGGACAAGAACCAGGTTTACTTTTTGATGACCAAACAAATTCAGCAGCATAAATTTCTTTATCATCGTCCGAACTATCAGAATCATTATCAACAATATGCACGTTCGAACGATGGGGTTTAGCAGACTCTTTCGAATTTTTAAACTTAAGCTCTAGACTCATAGCCTTCATTTGCAAGTGATTAATAGTAAGGAAATCAGAACCTTCTAATTTTTCCTTGTAATTAGACCGTAAGCCCGCAAAAGCTAAATCTGCTAAATCCTTTTCAGAAACAGTGATATTAAAGCATCGGTTCTTAACATCCTTAAATCTTTTAAAATATTCAAGAACCGATTCCTCACGGCTTTGTTTAACCGATGTTAAATCAGATAATTTAGCTTCGTTTTCTCCGCTAAAGAAATGATCATGAAATTTACGCTCCAATTGAGTCCAATTTTGAATAGAGTTAGGAGCAAGCGAAGAAAACCATGAAAAGACAGTTCCAGTTAAAGATAATGAGAACAACCGTATACGCAATGCCTCATAAAATGATGCCTCTCCTAATTGCAAAATATATTGACTAATGTGTTCCCAAGGAGTTCTATTATCTTCACCACTGAATTTAATAAAATCAGGAACACGCCAACCATTAGGATAAGGAACCAAATCAAATTCAGGCGGATACGGTTTCTGATATAAGCGTGCACTACCCAATTCAAGCCCGAGTTTTGCTCTAAGTGTATTAGCTATGTCTTCTTTAAACTTAGCTAACTCGGCTTGATATTTCTCATCACCTTTGTTATGTGGAATGCGGTGAACACCATACATCGTATTCTGAGAAGTACTCGGAATCGGCGCGTGAAACGTGCTAGATCCGTGGGGTATACTTCCCGTGGTGTGTGGAATAGTGTAAACAGGAACAGAAGTAGATGTATTAGACAAAACCATCGCACCAGATGCTCCTGCACCCAAAGAACCGGTCTGACCACCAGAGGGGGCCAAACCTGTCTGACTGGTTGTACAAACCGGTCTGACCGGTTCGTGGACCGAACCAGGGTGAGGTGTTTGTCCCGCATAAAAATTCACCGGCATGCCCAAATTAGAATCTACAACATGTTCTGGCATGCCTGATGAGCTAGGTAATTCATTAGATTCTAAATTGATTTTATTTTTATCAGAATTACCAGTCATACTAGCAATCAACTCACTAGTAACAGTTTGTGCAGCAAGCAATTTATCATCCATCATGCGAGTAATTTGCTGCATCAAATCAGAGGATTCGCCAGTTACCTTTGGAAGTTCTTCAACTTGATCGTTTGCCAGCTTGAAAGCCGGCATGACGAATTCCTCCACTCTCTTGACAAGACCACCGCGATCTTTCTTGAAGCCCTTCAAGAATTGTGTCCTGAAGTGCTCCTCGGCGATCAGGTACCGCTTCCGCTCCTCGTCCGTGAGCTCTTCCATCGTCGCGGTGATGATGTTATCTTTGTCAAGGTCGCACGTTGATCCAGACATATTTGGAGTAGATTGAATCAGTCTTGAAACCAAATTAATCTATCCCCAGCGGAGTCGCCAAAAAGTATGTTGACACGAAAACGCGCCAACACACTCGAAGATCGATCAAACGCGCAGCACGGCCGTCACAACGGCCAACTCCTGACTTCCCCGGGCAAACCGGTCTGACCGGTTATAAGAACCGGTCTGACCGCTTCTGGTCGGGAGGTCGTGAAGACCTAGAAACTCAAGCTCAGGAGGGACCCCGTCGGAGCTCGAGCTAATCTAGGGTTGCTCTAGGGTCGGCAGGCCACCTAGAACGCCTTTGAACGCCGTAGAGACGAGCAAAGAACAGAATATGGGGGTTGGAAAAGATTAGGGTTTGAAAGATACAAAAATAGAAGATAAAAGTGTTTGATTCGATTGAAATACCTCAATCGGCCTTCTAGCCTTTATATTTATAGGCCGGGGAAGTCTTACCCCTTTCGAATAGGTTACAATATGGGATTAAACTCGGAATCCTAATCCTACTCGAATTACAGAACCCAAACCGGTCTGACCGGTTTGGCAAACCGGTCAGACCGGTTTGGCCGGGCCAAAGCCAATTTTGGCTGTCAACAATTCTGTACACAATATTGTATGTGAAGTGATTTGATATACCTCATTTGACACGATGTCGTTACCAATGCGCCCAATAATACAAACACCTGTGATAATTTTGGGATACGTAAAAGCCCACTCAACGGCCTCTTTTGTAGCCACATCTCCCAGTGAAATAAACGCAAGGTTTGTAATGTGCATACAACCACTAGTGCACACTGATATTTGGAGGTGCTCATCAACATTAGTTGGCACATAGTTATCGTCGCGCCATTTCACCTCAGCATGGTAGCATTTGGCGATGTCGATTACCTGAGCGGAAAATACGTATATGTATGTACATGATGTTAAAACAATAGATCATGTGCCTAAATCTCGTATTTTTCATGGTGCAATTGTGAGCAACATACCAGATTTTTGACTAATTCAGCATGCTTATTATTCTGAAGTTTTAACTCTTCCACGATCTCATCAGTTGTGACAAGTATATTTTTGTACAGAGCCTTCAGGTATGCTGGAAACTGTTCTGCAGCCTTTTCATCCCACCTATATCATCGATTTCAAGCTAATTAATTTTAGAAATTTTTCATATGAGTAAATTTTGTAGGATGTAGTCTGTGCCAACTTAACCATACCTTTCCATGGCCGTAGTAAAGATCTTGCTCTCCTCTGTAGAGCTATAGTTTGTCATAGAGATCATCGAATAATGACATGAAGATCATCAACTTTGTGAGCATTATCCGTGAGTATGAGTAATAAGGCTCATAAACAACTCCCATCACCCAAAAATAAATCTCCACCAATCTGTCCCGTGCGAATCTCAGGTCCGTCCGAGACTTGAAATCCTTCCACCATCTGAAGAAGTTATTGACGAATGAATATGCTTATCACATTGCAAATATAATAAGTAAATTAATCGTGACCAACTATATATATACGAGTGTGTACTTTCATTGCCTACTTACTTTGTTAGTTCCTTCAACTCCTCACAGTAAAGAACCTGCAGGATGTTGTAGTCAAGCTTTGCAAACTCCAGTATGTCCTCATTCCTAGCCTCATTCTTTTCATATACCGAGATGTAGCGCCTTGCCTCGACTCTCTCAACCCGCCTGAATCTAGTCGTCTCCAATGTGAACCTCACCTCCTCGGCAAGCTCCGGCTCCAAATCTGTTTTCATCACAGATTGGAGGCGGATCTTGTTGAAAGATATAATATTGTCAAGTATCACCTCGCCGTGGCACTACCAGAATCCTTCACATCCGCCTGCCTCCTCCGCCTCGGCCATTTTTGGACCCGGTGCTGATGGGGCTTCAGCACCGGGTCCAACGGCTAGGAGCAGAGGCGGCGCGGAGGTGTGTCAGGGCGGACACATTAGCACCGGGTCGTGGCAAGACCCGGTGCTAATGTTCACCCTTTAGCACCGGGTGCAGCCACGACCCGGTGCTAATGTGCCCGAGGCCTTTAGCACCGGGTCGTGGCTGCACCCGGTGCTAAAGGGTGAACATTAGCACCGGGTCTTGCCACGACCCGGTGCTAATGTGTTTGAATATAGGGGCTTCCTCCTCCCCCGCCCGAGCCAGCTGAACACTTAGGCGCTGTGTTCATGCTGCTCGGCCGTGGGAGGGGAGGTGCTGCCCAAATTTTTTTCAAAATTTGTGAAGAATCTACTCATCTAAGGAGCACTACAAGGTACACTCTTTCATTCTCTAATGTTTTATTTAGCTTGTAATCCTTCTATGATTTAGAAGTAGAGGGATTTGTGAATCAAAGTAAAGCTAGCTAGAGAGAGCTTGTGTTCTTGGAGGAGAGAGAGGAGAGAGCTTGAGTTCATGGTGGAGAGAGTGTTCATGTTGTGTTTTAAATGGAGAGAGAAGGCAAGCTAGTTAGTATTTTGTTTTGTATGATTTGTGAATAGTTATAAGGCTTATAGTAATGTAGTTTTAGAAATTACTAGAAAATCAATATAAAATGCTAGAAAATCTTATAAATTACTAGAAAATCTTATAAATTACTAGAAAATCTTATAAATTACTAGAAAATCAATATAAAATGCTAGAAAATCTTATAAATTAATAGAAAATCTTATAAATTACTAGAAAATCAATATAAAATGCTAGAAAATCTTATAAATTAATAGAAAATCTTATAAATCTTATAAATCTTATAAGGCTTATAGTAATGTTATATTTAATGAATATAGTAATGTAGTTTTAGAAATTTATTTATATAATGGAATATATATTATAATTTGTATTTATTTATATATTAAATTTTTTTATCTTTAAATTGTATTGTATATTTGTTATTGGTTAATAATGCAGATGAATAGACAATGGATGTACGAGGACACCCACGCTCAGGCGTTCCGTGATGGCCTTAGGACGTTTCTCGATGCCGCCGAGGCTAACAGGACGCCGTCCAGTTTCATATTCTGCCCATGCACCCATTGTAAAAATATACAATCGTACAAACAAAGAGGTTGTCTTCAAGTGCATTTGATGAGGCACGGTTTCACGAGGAATTATTCTGTTTGGACGAAGCACGATGAAAGAGGAATTCTAATGGATGAAGATGAAGAAGACGAGGCCAATGACGATATTCCGTTATTGGCTCAATACTACGGTTCCCTTGCATATGCTGCAATGGGTGATGCCGATGAGGAAGATGTTGCTCGGGAAGGCGATGCTCAGGAAGATGTTGCTCAGGAAAATGAACCTACTGATGGGCTCGGGCAAATGTTGCATGATGCCGAGAAAGACTGCGGCAATGATAAGGAACTGAAAAAGATACAGCGCATGTTGCAGGACCACAAGACTGACCTGTACCCAGATTGCAAAGAGGGGCTAAAGAAGTTGGGTAGCACACTTGAACTTCTGCAGTGGAAGGCAGCAAATGGTGTTACTGATAAGGGTTTCGAGGAGCTACTGAAACTCGTAAAGAAGATTCTTCCAGAGGGTAACACATTGCCATCGACGACGTATCAAGCAAAACGTGTTGTTTGCCCTCTCGGTTTGGAGGTGCAGAAGATACATGCGTGTCCTAATGACTGTATCCTCTATCGCGGACAGTACGAACACTTGGATCGTTGTCCGGTTTGCACCTGCGCGCGATACAAGATCAGGCGGGACGACCCTGGTGATGTTGGGGGAGAGCGTTCTAAGAAAAAAATCCCTGCGAAGGTGATGTGGTATTTCCCTCTGATACCCCGTCTGAAGCGTTTGTTCAGGAACAAAGACCATGCCAAACTGATGCGCTGGCACAAAGAAGAACGTAAGCAGGATGGCATGTTGAGACACCCCGCCGATGGATCTCAGTGGAGGAACATCGACAGAGCATTCCCAGAGTTTGATGCTGATGCGAGGAATGTTAGGCTTGGTTTAAGTACCGATGGCATGAACCCTTTCGGTGAAATTAGCAGTAGTCATAGCACTTGGTCCGTGACTGTTTGTATCTACAACCTACCCCCTGGCTCTGCATGAAGCGGAAGTTCATTATGATGCCAGTGCTCATCGAAGGCCCAAAGCAACCTGGCAACGACATTGATGTGTACCTAAGACCATTGGTTGATGAACTTTTGCAGCTGTGGAAGAATGAAGGTGTTAGCATGTGGGATGAGGACAAACAGGAGCAGTTTGACCTTCGAGCACTGCTTTTCATAAGCATCAACGACTGGCCTGGCCACGGAGGCCGTGCGGCAGCTGGCCACGTCACCGGCCTCTAGCATTTTATATTGATTTTTCTTTTTAATCTCTGTATAAAAGTTGTAACTAGTCGTTCTCCCTCGTACAAACTTCAAAAAATATCATTTTTCTTCCTAAAAATTCCTAAAATCATACTCTATCAAGTTATTAAACTTATTAATGTTATTATTTTGAAAAATCTTCTCGTGTTTGAACAATCCAAATTTTGAATTAAAAATAACAACTACAACCAAGGTTTTTTTCACACTAGGTGATGTCAAATGAAAAAGTGATGAATACCAAAGTTGCATATTTCATCATGATCTACAATCTTTATTGAGGTCATTTTGTCATTTTCAAAATGGGTAATAACATGTAGTAGAAATTTGACAAGTCTCTAACAAAGTTTTGGAAACTATGCGAGTGAATCTAGGATTAATGAGCAATGTATACTACCACTTTCTCAAATGCAAAAATGACTTAAATAAAGATTGTAGATCTTGATGAGATATGAAATTTTGGTATTCATGACTTTTTCATCTGAGACAGTTAGTTGTTCCAAAATCTTTCATTTAGTTATCAATTTTTGTAATTTATAAGATTTTCTAGTAATTTATAAGATTTTCTAGTAAGTTATAAGATTTTCTAGTAATTTATAAGATTTTCTATTAATTTATAAGATTTTCTATTAATTTACAGGATTTTCTAGTAATTTACAAGATTTTCTATTAATTTATAAGATTTTCTAGTAATTTATAAGATTTTCTAGCATTTTATATTGATTTTCTAGTAATTTATAAGATTTTCTTATTTAATATATATTTTTAACAGGTATTAATAACTGAATTAAAACAAGTATTAATAACTATACATTAAAAACTATATTTATAAGATTCCCAAATAGTAGCCCCCGGTGCTAAAGGCCGGTTTGGAAACTGGGCGCCAAACGAAAAGTTGGGGCCTTTAGCACCGGGTTGATCTAAAATCCGGTGCTAAAGGCCCCCAATTTTCATTTGACGCCAGTTACGGGGCCTTTAGCACCGGGTGTAGAAGACCCGGTGCGAAAGGGGGGCCTTTAGCACCGGGTCGTGGCTGCACCCGGTGCTAAATGTCTTCGTCTGGCGCACAGTTACGGCCTTTAGCACCGGGTCTTCCCACCACCCGGTGCGAAAGGCCCTTTAGCACCGGGTCGCGGCTGCACCCGGTGCTAAATGCCCCGGACCTATATAGGCCGGGGACTTCTCTCCCCTCCCTCACTTCGCCCTCATTCCTCCCAGATCGACGCCACAGAAACCGCCGCCTCGTCTCCTCAGCCGCTACCGCCCGTCGTCCCCGCCGCCGTCGTCGTCCCCGCGCCCGTTGTCCCCGCCGCCCGGCCGTGGTCCCCGCCGCCGTCGTCGTCCCCGCGCCCACGCCGCCGCCACCCGTGGTCCTCGCGCCCACGCCGCCGCCGCCCGTCGTCCCCGCCACCGTCGTCGTCCCCGCGCCCGTCGTCCCCGCGCCGCCCGTCGTCCCCGCACCGGTACTGTGGTGAGAATGCTTCCTATCCTTGTTGTTGCTGCTGCTACCACCATGACGAGAATGCTTCTTGTCCCTTTTACTGCCACCGGTGCTGCGGCTGCTGCTGCTCTTGGAGGGCTTGTATTTGTTGTGGCCTTTCCTATGGTATATTGGAAATTTATATTGGAAATGTATATTGGAAATGTTATATGTTTGAAATGTATATTGGAAAATGCTTCATTTAAATGTATTGGAGATATTTACATTGAAATGTATATTGGAAATGTTATATGTTTGAAATGTATATTGGAAAATGCTTCATTTAAATGTATTGGAGATATTTACATTGAAATGTATATTGGAAATGTTATATGTTTGAAATGTATATTGGAAAATGCTTCATTTAAATGTATTGGAGATATTTACATTGAAATGTATATTGGAAATGTTATATGTTTGAAATGTATATTGGAAAATGCTTCATTTAAATGTATTGGAGATATTTACATTGAAATGTATATTGGAAATGTTATATGTTTGAAATGTATATTGGAAAATGCTTCATTTAAATGTATTGGAGATATTTACATTGAAATGTATATTGGAAATGTTATATGTTTGAAATGTATATTTGGAAAATGCTTCATTTAAATGTATATTGGAAATTCTATGTATATTAGAAATATATGTGCTTCATTTAAATGTATATTGGAAATGTTATATGTTTGTATAATGTATACTATCGAAAATGTTTATTATCGGAAATTCTATGGCGTACCCGAACCCATCGCGCACCCGAACCCCTTAGCGAATCCGTTTTTCGCGCACCGACCCCCTTAGCGAACCCTTAGCGAATCAATTCACACCGCGCACCCGAACCCCTTGGCGAATCCGTTTTTCACGCACCGACCCCCTTAGCGAAAATGTTAGAAATATTGGGAATATGTATGCTTTGTATATATTTCTTATCAATTATTTTTAATTCTATAGATGGCGGACAACAACAACAACGTCCCACCCATGCAAGAGGACAACAACACCCCTGTCCCACCCATGCAAGAGGACAACGACACGTTCTTTGCGAATCAACTTTTCAATATTGTAACCCAACCAATGTCCATGGATGATGTGTTGGGCATCATTGGAAGGGACGACAATGTCCAGGGCGACAATGTTGCAAGGGCCGAAGATGTTGAAGGGGCCGCAAATGTCCAGGACGTGCCGGACAGTCCAACAAGCTAGTCGTCAATCTTAATTAAGTAGAAAATACAGTTTAAATATATATAACTCGAGTTGACATGCATGAATATCTACTTTTGTAATATATATGTCTTCTATTTTGATGAAATGTCAGCTAGTATGAATATAGAGTCGGCCGAATACGCATTAGAATACACGTATTAGAATATATACGTGCATGCATGGCTACTGAAAAAAGCAAAAAAAAAAAAGAAATCCGGGGCCTTTAGCACCGGTTGCAGACAGCAACCGGTGCTAAAGGCAGGCCCTTTAGCACCGGGTGCAGCCACGACCCGGTGCTAAAGGCCCTGCTAACGGCGCTGCGGGGCAGGCCCTTTAGCACCGGGTCGTGGCTGCACCCGGTGCTAAAGGGCCCCTTTAGCACCGGTTATTCAACCCGGTGCTAAAGGGATACCCCTTTAGCCTCGGATTAGTTGCACCGGGTGGGAAACCCGGTGCTAAAGGGCTTTCCCACCCGGTGCAGATGTCGATTATTCTGGTAGTGTGGGTTCTCACATGTGCAGCATCATACAGCGTCATCATGCAGTTCACGTCGTCGCTTAAGCTTGTAATGTTTCCTTGCTCATCTCTGAACTTCAGAAACACATCTGCATGCGTACACATATTTGAACATCAATTCATACTATAGCAGGCCAACTCAAACAATCTGCAGAAATATATATATCGTACCTGAGGACACAGTACGTGTAGCCATGCTTCCTGAGCAAGTAGAACCTCAGCGAGGTGACATAGAGGTCATCACAGCCAACATTATCTTTGTCATCGTAAACGGCACGCAGCAGCTCGTCAATCTCCTTATAGTGGTAGTCCACCCCAAGCCTCTGCAGCGCGTCGACGAGGTCCAGCTTCCTCCCCAGCTCAGGCGCGGCGGCGGCGGCGAGCAGGATCCACCTCACCTCCTCCTCCTTCTCCCGCGCCTTGTCCTTCTTGGAAGAGAGCTCTGCCGGCGTGCATGGCTGGTGGGTGAGGAAGAAGTCGCCCCAGGGGCTCGGGGTGTACAGCCGGTGACTGTGCTGCACGTCGTCCTGCTCCGGCGAGAGCGACGCCCCATCATGGACCGTGGTGGTGGTCGCCATAGCCAAGGCTGGGCTTTGGCTTTGCTCACACAGGTTGCTGTGGAGCAGTAGGTGATGGATCGATGCCCGAGAACGTCTGTATATACTGCTGTTTTTGGGCAGGTTTAATTTGCACGTCTCTGCTTGGTGCTTGCTGACTTTTCTATGGCCATGTTTAGTTTCAAAAAGTAACTCCCAAATTTACTATAAAAAAAGATTTCCCGTCACATCAAAATGTCATAACATGCATGAAGTACTAAATGTAGATGAAATCAAAAACTAATTATATAGTTTTGTTGTGCTCTGTAAGACGAACATTTTGAGCTTACACTACCGGAACAATAGACATTGGCACCGGTTGGGAAGCCCCTTTAGCACCGGGTTTCCTAACCGGTGCTAAAGGTGGGGGCATTAGCTAAAAATATTTGCGTATTTGTGTATGATGAACCGAGGCATATGAGGGGTGCGGACGATCAATTTTCTGGTAGTGTTAATTAATAATTTTTTGAACAATTTTTCGCACATACAAACGAAACGCTACAGTGGCCGACCTGACGCGTGTCAGGCCGGCCAGTCCGCTGCAGGCCCGAATCGGCACCCCGGATTCGGCATCTAAACACCGACTATATATGTATGTACATTCTCTTATGGCTGAACGGATCCGTGCCCATCCGACCCTCGGTGCATCGTCTGGCTACTGCCCGCATGCATATATGCTGATGATGAGGTGCGGTGGCGTGTGTAGCCCGGCGTTATCTCTTTTCACTTGTGGCTCTTGGATGAGTGTGAGAAACTAACCATGCGAGGGAACTCATCAGGCGTAGTTCCATTGGATATACCAAATTGGAGTTGTTATCTAGCTCGGTATAAAGTGTTCTGAAGTAATTATTTTTACCCACTTTGAGACAACTCACTCGCTATTGTATGAGTTGTCGTTGGCATACACTTTATAACATTTTTTTACCTGTAAATTAAGGGATATGGTATTACTACAAGATAACTAAAACAATAGCCTGTTCTATGATATTAGTTGTATAATAAATTGTCTAATTACGTGTCAATGCATGAAACCGTCTATTAGATGTCATCAATATGCTTGTCAAGCTTATAGATAGTATGGAAGCACTCATTCCTAATTTCAGATATTTACATTAGGTTAGTCTTCACCGGTGGAAAATGGGCCATTAGTCCCAGCCCAACTGGGACTATGAGTCCGAGAAACTGGGATTAAGAGTCTGAGACCCTTTAGTGCCGGTTCCACGAGTCATGCGGAAATACGCACGTGCGGTGCGTGGGATTCGAACTCGTGTACTCCTACCTCGCGTGTATCTTTCTTACCATCTCACCTATATAGCACATACGATATACTCCTAGGTGCTTTCCTCTGGAACTAAAAGGGTGAGCCCTTTAGTCCCGGTTCCACAAGTCACGTAAATTTTCACGCGGAAATACGCACGCGCGATGCGAGAGTTCGAACCCCAGACCTCGTACCTCACGCATAGCTTCATTACTACATGTGGAGGACTTTTAGTCCCGAGTGGAAACACCTACCAAGACTAAAAGTTACTCTTTAGTCCCGGTTGGTGTTTACAACTAGGACTAAAGGTCCTCCAGGACCACAAAAAATACGAACCGGGACTAAAAGGAACATTTGTCTACGGCCAAAACGTAACCAGGACAAATATAGGGGATGAAAGGTCCATTCTCTACTGGTGCTTATTAGTGCATAGTTTCAATGAACTAGAAACTAGATAACCGAGTCAGGTGATTTTAATGGGGATAAAACTCTTAATACATCCCGTGAAAATCCCCGTTCTCTCTTTTATAAAGAACCTTGCTACATAAGTGAATTTAATTCTATAAAACTCCTATTGAGACTAGGCTTAGGTAGCTTTACAGCCTCTCATAGTAGATCCACATGACAGTACCTATGGGTGGACCTACTCCTCTACAAGAGCATATATTATATATCAATCGAAAACTAGGAATGACATTTGCAGTCGAAAATTTGACAGAATCATAATCTAGCTAACATAGCATATATAACATCATCACCTTATAAGATTTTGGAAACTTCTACAATCTGGATATCCATACGATGTTAACTTCTTTTAATTTCCACATGCACGACACTGCTAGGGCATGCATGATTCCTGTGCACCCAAGTGCGTAGCCCTGCTATTATATATATAAAGGATGTGCATGTTTTCGAGCAACATAGAATTTGTATATAGTTTAACTAATTAAAGCTTAGTTATGTTCTAAATGTATATATGTTTGAAATTGTTAAGAGTTAATTAGATATGGATTTAATTAGTTTAACCACATGCTTAACATGTACCCCTCCCATATTGGTATTAGAGGATGTTTTGGATAAGATTTTAGTCAGATATTAGGAATATAAATCATGAATATCTTTTAAGTCGTTGAGTTTAGAAATGTGAAAACCAAGCGATCCGCTTTTTGCTCCTGCCCCCGCGTCGCCCCTCCCAGGCGGCACGGGTGGCACCCTAGCCGCCGCCGCTGCCCTTCCCTACCTCCCGTCGACCTGGGGATGGCGGCGGTGGGGCGATTCTCCGGCGGCTGCGCGTGGATCCGGCGGCGACGCGTCCTCGGCGAGTGCCCGGCGGCGGCAACACAACGATGGCGCATGGGGCGTCATCGGCCGGAATTGTGACGAGGACGGCCGGTCGTGGCTGGATCTGCGGGATCGCGAGCTGGCATGGCCCGGGGCGCGCGCGGCCGGTGCGGTGCGAGGCAGGCGGCCGGGCCGGGTCGCCGGGCGGCGAGGCACGGGCGTGCAGCCGTGGCTAGGCCGCGCGGCCGGCCTTGTTGGCGGCGGCGGGGATTTCTTCTTCCGATCCGGGCCGTCGTTGTGGCGGCAATGGTCCGTTTTGGTCCAGCGAACCTAGATCTGGGCGTCCTCTGTCGACAGTGCCTTCCTCCGTATGGTGGTGGCCGTCGAGGGCGGCCGGCGTGCTGGTCGTAGTGCGGTGGCGGCGTCGGGTCGGATTTAGGCCCCTTGCCTTAGCGAAGCTTTTGGTGTCCTTCCGATGGAGGTGTCCTTCTCATTGGCCGGGCGCAGTGTTGACGAAGATGTCGGCGGATTGGGTGAAGACCTTGCCTGGCATGGTTTTGCCGGACCGGCAGCGGTGGAGTGTCTGTTGCCTTGGAAGAAGCATCCAATCCTCAATGGTGGTCTATGCCCAATGTTTATCCTTGACGCGTAGGACTACTAGAGCCCCTTATTGGGGATGTAATGTTCCCCGTCAGTTTTTTCTCTTTTTATTTTTTTTTGTTGTAATAATCTGTCACACCCGACCCACGCATAGATGAAGCCGGATGTTTTCATTGTGGCCGTAACCATTTTTGGTCAAGGCTAGATTTGATCCATTATTTAAAAAATATGAATAGATTTGTCTTAAAAAATATTTTTATAAAAGTATACATATATTTTTTTATTAAATATTTTTGTAAAAAGATGAAGTCAAAGTTATGTTTTATAGACCGTGTCGCTATCCTAAACATCATCTAATATCAATATGGAGGGAGTACGTTGATTAGCAGTTTATCCCATCGTTAAAGGTGCCTGATGACGGGACATGACCATTAATGGAAGGGCAGGTCGGAGGGGCATGTCCCTCCCGAATAGGCATGTCCGACCTTTAGCCACCTATAAATATGTAAACCCGTCATTTACAATCAATAGGGAGAATCATCGTTCATCTATTTATTATTTTTACATTCAGAGAGCTTACAGGCCGTGGGCACCAAATATTTTTATTTAGTGCATGTATATATTGGTTACCATAAATATGCTTTCTAGAAACACCGCACGGGTTAGGTAGTTAGCAATATTTCAAATTCAAACTAAAACAAATATGCTTTAAAGGATAATATTAAAAAACTAACTTTAAAGATCAGTTTATTACGTTTATACGTTTGTCACTAAATACGTTTCAGTATGCATCGGTACAAATGTCCCTAATATGCCGCCATATGCACGCATCTTCAGCAGAAAAATCCCATTTTTTCTGATGCCCAACTCAACGACGTTGTTTCCTGGAAGACTCAACCCGGGTGCTGGAGAGGAAGTCCCCAACAACCATTGGTTGTGCCGAATATTCTTAATACCGACACGGAAGTTATTTCTGTATTTAAATTTGCATATACTTTAATTGTTGGCGATCAGAAAATCGCCATGCGGCAGCCCAGGTATTCAATTCACGTGTATGAAATAATATTGACATGACTGCCGGAAGGTTCAAAGAATTTCCATTATGCCAATGAAGCACATGCGTGCGTTCGTCAAGACGAGTGAGATGTCACCGGTAATTTGCCATGAGCAAGCGGCATTCCCTTGAATGCGGGAAGCACATGGTGTTGATGTAAAAATCAAGCGGTGAACTCAAGCGCAAATGTAACATACAAAAAGCCTCAAAGATTTGCTTAACTCCGATGAAGAGCTTTATAGAATCTTGAGGTTCGGGGCATGTTAGTCAATTTAACTGTAATTGAAAGGGGTATATTTATATTAAATACAAAGAGGGGTTGATCGGCTGTGATTCCGAACAGTGGCACGGTAGGTATCGGCTATGATTCTGAAACCCTTCTGTCTTGGCGTAGAATTTCATATCTGATTTTTATCGGCTATTCTTCAGTTGTATCGGATTTATTTTTCTTTCAGCCGATGAGATAATCAGGATTCAAAAGCAGAATAATTGATGATAAAATTAAAACTTAACAGAGCTAAACAAATAACTTTCACCGACTAAGGATGATCATTGGCTTCAGGTAGTAGTACCGACTGCGTGCCACATCGGCTTCGGGTAGTACCGACTTGTTCCATCGGTTTCGCCGACTTGCTTCCTTTTGACGGCGTCTTGACCATTCATGTGTAAAAAACGGCGTCAACACATGGTAAGATTTGTGTTCATCAAGACGTACAAGTGAGATGTCACCGGTAATCTTGCCATGAGCCGGTGACATTAATTCCCTTGAATCCCGAAAGCACATGGTAAGACATCCGCTTGAGAGCAGGCTTTTCATCAACAAAATTTTTAATAAAGTTAAAAGTTAGTGCCACAGAGAAGCAAAAGATTATGAGGTGTCGTACACCCAAATATTTGGTTGTGGGATGGGGGACTATCCCTTTAGGTATCTAGGAATACCAATGCATCACAAGAGAATAAATAATAATGATTGGAAGGTTATAGAAGAAATGTCTGAAAATAAATTAAGTTCACAAAAGGGCAAACATTTCTCATATGGGGGTAACCAGGTTTTGATCAATTCAGTACTCATCAGTCTTGCTCTATTCTTGCTTTCCTTTTTTGGAGTACAGAGAAAGGTGCTAAAAATAGACTTTTAGATCTATATTTTTTTGGCAAGGAGATGAGCAGAATAAAACATATCGACTAGCTAAATGATATATTTTGTGTAGAACAAAAGATTAAGGCGATCTAGGTATATTTTAGTTAGACATTCAAAATAGATGCATGTTAAGCTAATGGCTATTCAAATTAATCAATGAGAATGGGTTATGATAGCTAGTATTGAGGAATAAATATCTGAATGATAAGTCAATCACATTGTATTAGTGGAAAACCTTGGGATTCCCAATTTTAGTCTCACCTGATGAATGTCAAAGGCCAATTCCTAGAGTTAGGAATGTTCGGGTTACAAGATGGCAATCAGGTACGGTTTTGGGAGGACAAATGGTTAGGACATAGTGCCTTGATTAATCAATACCCCATATTATATAATATAGTGAGAAAGAAACATACTACAAATTCTTTCACGGTATCAAGAACGGTTCTAGTGAATCTTGTACAAAACCCTAGATGGCAGCGTTGAAACAACCATGACAAGAGAACAGGATTTTGGGGACGCCGACTGCAAATTCTTTAAGCAAAACTCCACAAGGGTACAAGTAATTATCGCGCCCTCACAACCCTACTTCACCCTCACCCCCTGATTCTTGCCCTATACAAGAATCTAGTAGTGTAGAATCTATCTGGTCTATTCCTTTTGAGCACTCCTAATTACCCCTACAAGCCTCGGATGAAACCCCCGTGTTGGCCCTTAGATTGCTTTCCTTCGGATTGCTTGATTCCCTAATATAGTTTCCGTCAAAGACCCCTTGTACACGCAAATAGGAATCCTATTCTTAGTAGGATTCAACCCTCAAACCCTAATAGCACACTTCTAATGAGTCCTAATCCAAGTAGGATTTGAGTCATAATACAACATAGTATTCCTGGGGAGCATCTCCCAAGTTTAAACACATTTAAACATTTGAGTTTTCATACTAAAGATTGCTCATAAATGCTTCGATGGGACAATCTCTGTATAGGAATATATGTCAGGCTCCCATCTTCCAAATTGATTTCCCAGGAATTTTTCTATGGCATAGTATTGTTCTTATACTTTTATTGGATCATTGAATTAAACAAGGATTATGTGAAGCATGGAACAGAATGATCAGAGGAGGGTGTAGGAATAATTAGATACGTCATCACTTAGTCCTAAACATGTGGTTAGCTAGTGATTAGCAGTCAATCCATCATTAACCCGTGCTAATGACTGGATGTGTTTGCAATAGGGAGGTGACCATTAGGAAGGAGAATGTCCTCCCGAAGAGGAGGTGCGCCTCCTCAGTCCTTATAAATAATGTGTAATCACTGTTCATATACAAAAGTTTAATCAATACAATCCTTTATTTACAGTCCAATCTACTGTCTACTTCAATACTAATGTTATACGCAAGGACGATACTGATATGGACAATAGCAAATATGAAGTCGTTAGTAGCTCGATCGGCAGCAGCCACACAACAGTAAAGCAAAAGAAGATCGTCGCGCTCAGTCGATCAGTCAGTCAGCAAGAATCTATCACGTTTGTGGGCGATTAGTTGTTTGCATAAGTCCACCATCATCGTCGGAAAACAGTCTCCATCACTTGACGATCCATTAGCTATTTTCCTTCCGAGCACTGTCCGTCGCAGTCTCAACCAGTTTCCGGTTATGTATACTGTATGCCGTCGTCCAACCCCCAGCCGTTGAAGATCTGGACCTTCGTGCCTTCAAATAGATGCCATTCCAAAATGCGTAGAGAAAATCACGTAAACGTGTTTCCTTTTTTCAGAGAGCACGTCCTTATCTGTGGAAAATTGCTAGGGATTGAATGGTGACTTGTAGTGGGATGAAGAAAACGGAAGAACTCAACATCACTCGCATACATCCACTTGCACCGCACAACCACGTACACCCTTTTATCTATTTCGCACAGCGAACAAAGCTGATAAACACACTCATCCACCATGTCGCACGACCCAGCTGAGCACGTCTGTGTACCTTATCAGTTTTACTACACTAGTGCAAAGACCATCATTGCCTTGCAAAAACCACCGGGCACCGGTGCAGTTGCCGTCGAGCAAGCCACCGGCAAAAATGCTGACTAAATGTACGGGTGTTTTTGTGCACCGTACATTTGATAAATATAGTAATCCAATTTTGCATTCAACATAGTGGTGTGAAATTTGCTCGATTGAATTGGGGCGGTTATCGAAAGTTGGTGCGCTCTGTCTTCCAGTCCTGCGGTTCAGTTTGGAAGAGTCTTCTTAACTGAACGCACCAATTAAGAAAACTCTAGAGTTGAAGCACCCTATGTTCCCGTCCAATAACTTGGATCCTTTTCGGTCGAAGTCCCCGGCTCCTCTGCATTGCGGGGCGCACGGACGGCGGCCGGCGGAGGTCACCCGCGCGGCGGCCGGGGCAGTGCGTGGCGGCTCGGCGGAGTTCGCGGCGGAGGTGGCCGGGGAGTCGGAGGTGGACTCCGCCGGTCCCATCCGTCCCTCTTTATCTGTGATAACCACTTTTTTTATTTGATCTAATATCTGTTACGTGGTTGCTGTAATTAATCAGGGAAGATGTTGTTGACGAGAAACTATTAGTGCGTCAAGTGTAGAACATTAGCGCCAGCAGAACCCCAGCTGCTCGATGCAGGCCAGACGCCCGTGGCAGCACCGCACACAGCGCATGTGCTTCACAGAATATGGGTCGACCCACTGTATCCATTGGTGCAAATAGTCCAAAGCAGCTCAGAAAAATGGATCTGTTGGTGCCCCTTCCTTGCATGCATGGGTCGATGGATAGTTCCAGGATCGCCCCGTGGAGCAACCACGCCCATCTAGAAGATAAGGTGAGGTGAGGGTGAGAGTGCTGCCTGTTGAATGTGATTGTGATTGCTGCTGTCTTCGGTAGGCGACCGGGTTGGGTTGATTAGCCTGGATTCGACTTCTCTTCTCATGGGTGCCATCAAAATCACTAGGTCTATGGTTAACAGCCAAAGTAAATTTGACTTTTGCTTTGGTGATCTCGCGTAGAACAAATTGAACATTATTTTTTTATAATGTTGTTTTGTATGATAATATGTACAAATATAATTACTATTTTTATTTATGTGATAAAATATCTGTAAAAGCTCTCCGGGATCCCGCAGCAACGCCCGGGGAATCACCTAGCATATATGATGTTGTGCTCTCCCCGTCCTGTTTGTTCAACGCAGCCAATATTTTGATAAAAGGCAAAGTAGTTCTTGCTGATAGGTGAGTATATATATTCTCCGCTGAAAAAGGGTAAAGTAGTTCTTGCGGATCCCTAGTATCTTCTAATTTTTCTATTTTTGCCATTTGCTTTCCTAGTTTTTCTATTTTTGCCCTTTGATATCCGTATGCTCTAAAATGTAAATATAGATATTCATATCAGTATTCGTTTTGAATATAGTAATAACTAAAGTGGATATATCTGAATTCATTTTCCATTACCCGAATTTCTATCTGTATTTGAAATAAATATGGATGTGGATGAGATATTCAATATTATCTATATCCGTATAGAATAAACACATTTTTAAAACATGATATAAACATATTATTTTTATTTAGTTTCAAACTAATATTATCTATGCAAATTCCTTTCAAATACTTCTTTTTACTTACTTTTATACGATTTATTTAATTATTATTTTATTAAAAGTATTTTTAACAAGTGATTTTTGTCTATATGTATTATATTTAATCTCTAGTTATTTGTTTTCTAATAATATTATTTTCCAAAACTATTGATAAATCAAATTGATACTTGTTAATTGCTATTACATAAGACAATTAAATATCCCGATATGTATCCAAATTCTAGCTATCTGTTTCATATTCGTATTCTAGATATGTGAATTCATATTCCAAACAGGTCGCCATATTCAAGAATATCCGAATCCAAATCTGAATTCCGAGCTATCCAAATTCTATGCATGTACCTGTTTTGAAATACGGATTTCTCTATACGTGCTGTAGTGTGTAGACGACCTGTATGTAGTCCATTCCACTTCCAAAACAGTT
The DNA here is from genome assembly GCA_033239725.1 of Echinochloa phyllopogon. Taxonomy (NCBI): domain Eukaryota; kingdom Viridiplantae; phylum Streptophyta; class Magnoliopsida; order Poales; family Poaceae; genus Echinochloa; species Echinochloa phyllopogon. The sequence continues at coordinate 8,496,916 of BTCW01000008.1, read as the reverse complement.
ACATGCATAGGAAAATTGCTGAAAAATAGGCCATCTAGAGGCCATTTAAAGAATCTGAAAGCAAGAGTGCATGGCAATATATAGTCTCATACTGCTAGTTTAAGTTGTTGTAAGCCAACTTAAATAGAAAGACTCTCCCCTGCTACTCAAAACCGAAGAAAGAAGAGAATGGGGTTGGTTTACACAACATATGCGTGTATTTGCATCCATTTTTGGATGAAGTGACTTGTGACTTGAGAGAGTGGCGCCAGCCGAGCCCAGTCCATCCAACAATTCGATGCGCCAGCCGAGCCCAAGCAGAGTGGCGCATGCTTCCGTCAACATCAACGATGCAAAGGGAGAAGGAGAAGTTAGTAGTTGGAGAGAGTAAAACGACATCGACGATGCAAAGGGAGAAGGAGCAGCTTTGGCGCTGGTGTCAAACAACATCAAGAAGTCGTTTCGCTAATCTCCGGAGCACGAAAGGGGCGATGCGCCTGTAGGACTAGGATCTGCGAGACTACTCATAGAGGACCAGACTACCCTAGATAGGGGATGGGTCTGAGTGTCTCACTATTCAAAAAACCACTACCATACATATATACCAACATCACAACCGAGTTCAAAAAACCGTTTGAAATACTAGCATCGCAGAGAGTTTTATAAAAATCGTGTGTTATATTGGGCATCACAAATGATTTTTCTTAAAAACCGTTTGTGATGCCCCTTTGGACTACAGCACAAACGGTTTGTATTACAGCACAACTAATCGGACTATTTTTAGGAGACCTAGCGACGTATTGTTGTACTTCTCCTTCGTGTATCCGACTAAAAACACAACCAACTTGTAACTTTGGCCTGGTCCGGGTTAGAAGCGGACCATGTGTAGTTGTGTATGACAGAAATGCTGTGGACTGTATAGTCCTTTCCACACGCGTGCGTGGAAAATCGTGATTAATAAACGCTGCGTACCTGTGTTTCTCGACATTTTCAGGCTGCACCTATCTGCAAGCGCCAAGGTCCAGATCTGCCGTGACTTGGGGTAGGGTGACACTGACAGGGACGCGGCGTAGGGTTGCCAGAAAACTTGTCGGGACAGCGCCAGACGATGCTCGATCGGCAGAAGATGCTGAAAGTCTGCGATATTGTTCTCACTCGCCAATCGACTCGGGAATAAGTAATCAAACGTGTGAGATTTTTTGTGCCTGGCGGCGATGGTCGTCTTCAACTCTAATCATATTGTACCCAGAAGCTAACGAAAGTGGTGGTGTGACAGCGTGTGAGACGATAATTCAAAGGAAACACAACTAACAGGTCATCGAAGAAAAGTCTGGTATTATTATTCTCATTCGTCGACAGCGAACATGGAATCTTGGTGACTGACGGCGATGGTCGTCTTTGGCACAATTGTTCTACTTCTGCTGATCGACAAAAGTTTGAACAATAAGCCAGATAGATGTTTATCCAGAGAATATATACATAGGACTAGCCATGCCGCAGAGCAGCGTATACCTGCCCGCGTCGTCTCCGCGTAGGCGACTCGGGCGGAGCCCGACGCCCGCGCCGCCGCCCCCCACCGAACCTTTTCCCGCCGCGCCGCCGTCCGAGCGTGCCGCCGGAAGCCCGTGCGGCCGTGATGAAGGCGGCGGCGGGGCCCTCTCTTCCTCCTCCAGCAGCTCAGGGCGGGCGCGGCCGCCGTAGGGGCTGCCGGAGCTCGCCGTCCATGGCGACGGTGGCGCCCCGGAGGCCGGATCCGGCCGTCCCCACGGCGGATCTACGGCGAGCGGCCCCCATGCCGTCTGGTGCGCAGGGGAGGAGGCCGCGTACGGAGACGGCGGCGCGCGACAGCAGCGGCCGGTCGACGGCGGTGAGCGGCAGAGGTGCCCGTGCAAGGAGGCTGCACGTGCGAGAGCGCGGGCGCGGGTGGCAGCAACGGTCGCGGTGCGGGCGCGTGGGCAGCGGCGTCTGCGCGAGGAGGGGCCGCGGCGAGGCAACGGCGGCTGGTCGGTGGCGGCGCGCGGCAGCGGCGACCCCGCAAGAGGCTGCGCGCGTAGCGCGCGGGCAGAAGCCGCGCGCGGCCTGGCCGCGGGAGGAGGCCGCAGGATACGGTGGCGGCGCGCGAGGAGCGCGCGCCGTGCGGCGACGGCGCTTCGCCGGGGAGCGAGGACGACGACAGGGAGATGGGGCTTCGGCGGCGGGCTGTGAGGTGCCGCGTCAGTGACGTCCCCCCAGTTTGGACGGTTGCAGTGGTGGTGCAGGCTTACCGCGGCGAACGCGTGTAGTGAGGGTTCGACACTCCGGGCGAAAGCCATTGCCAGACCCTTCTGGTGGAATGACGGCGGCGCCTTTGGGCGTCGCTCTCCCTGTTGAGGGCGTCATTTTGGAGTTGCAACCCTGCTGCACGACGTCTCTGGGTGAAAACCCGGTCCAGCTCCTGGACGAGCGACGGCGGCGCCTGTTGGCGTCGTGACCTTTTTGGAGGCGTCGTCTCTAGAGACACGTTCGATCGGCGGCGCGGCCGGCTTACTACTCGCGATTGCTTCGGCCGGTGGGGACAAATCTGTCGGAGGTCATGCGAACAGGGGGTTGTCTACCTCACGCCAAGACGCCTGGTCTCCGGTTGGTGGCCGACGGTCTTCACTCGGGTGTTGTTCGGCTGAGTGAAGCGTTCCGCGGCGCCTGGAGTTGCTTAGCAACCTCTAGTGTGGTGCGGGGCATCGTTGCAAGACGGCGCTCGCGACAACGGCATCCGGTGAAGACTTGGCCTGTAGCGGATCGCGGCGGGGTGTTAAGCACGGCTGAACTCTCCCGGTGCGGTACAACGTCGGAAGACGGCGCAGGCGACATCTTCGGTCTTCTATCCGATGGCGGTATCTTGTGCGAGGGGGAAATCAACGTGATGATTCGAACCTCAGCGGTGGTCTGGAGGCTTAAGACGGTTCCGGGGGTCGGGGCATCTCTTCTTGCTACCATTGACGACAATTCTTGAAACGAGTCCTGAGCATGGAGCCGTGTGGCGGGGTTGAGGCCCCCGTGCACGAGGAGGCGTGCAGAGTGGCGGGTTGGAGGTCCCCGCGCACGCGAGAGACGGCGGATGTGGCGAGGCCCCCGCGCGTTGAGTAGCTCCGGACTCGGTGGGTTTCATGCCGTCGGATGGTTGGTTTGGGGTGCAGCGACACGACGGCGATGGGTCCTGCACGGCGGTGGCCCTCTTGGTGTGATGTTGTCTGCCTTTCGGCTCCTTTATCGGCGCTGGATCACTTCAGAGGTGTCGATACCCGCAGGGGTGCGGTTGTAGGTGGGAGCTGCGGTTTGCTTTGTTCCCTCTGTCATCGTTGTGAGTGGTGTGTGGCCGTGTTGATGTCCCAATCCAAACGGTCAGCGAGTGAGCGGTAACCCGTGTTGATGTCCCAATCCAACCGGGTGAGTTGTTTGTTTTTTGTTTTTCTTTTCTTTTCTGTTTCCTGCCTATGCCCTTTCAGGGCTATAGTCTTGTATTTTCCTGCTATATCAATAGAAACGCACTCATCGAGTGTTGTTCGTTCAAAAAAAAAGGACTAGCCATGCCGTGTACTCAGTAGTCAGTTGATAGGGAAACATGCAAAATACACGGGCGACCCTTAATCAGTAGCAAGGGAAACATATTGTAATAGTCCAGCTGATTTTTTGGATTAGCCAATCATGAATCTTAGAGCAAATTTCCTTCACATGACCAGCCAGAAAAAAACAAAAAAAAAATGCACCTAATGGGCTCTGGCAGCTACCTTCTCCATATGGGCTCAGGCAGTTCACACTATTGGTTCAAAAATGCCACTGCTGAACCAATACTAGCAATGAATTATTACTGCCAGTTCCCAACCAGCGGCGGATCTTGGGGATGGGCCGCGTGGCATCTACATGGATGATAATATGGCACCTACGTGGATGATGACATGGCACCTACATGAAGGATGACGTGGCAGATGACGGATGGCAGCAGGCATGACGGCTGGCATGGCAGCTGACGTGGCACTTATAGCCCATTTACGAAATAGGCCCAAAACCTAATACAATTTTTTAGCCCATTTCCCATAATTATGCCAATTCAGCCCATTTTCCAGATCTACCATTGCAGCCCATATAAACAGTACGTATTACAATTTCAGCCAGACACTATCTATATCAACCAGGCCATCATATTAACATCTCATCACATGAAAAAGTTCTAAACCTAGATAACAAGAACATCTGTTTCTACTGAAACCATTGAAAGAAACAGGTGCTGACGCATTCACCATATCTAAATTTGCCCTATTGATCTAGATAGGCAGAAACCACCTGGAGAACATCTCCGGAGGACCCAAACCTGAAAATGCAATAGATAAATCAGGAATTAAGGACTGACGTCAATGACCAAATAAAACAGTATTCAACTCTTTACTGTAGTATTCTCATTTTTATTTTACCTAGCAGTGAAGACAGGGGCCTTATTTCTTACTACTATACATCACCCATACATTTTTTTAATCGATTAAACTGAACACACGGTCACCACATATGGTTCACAACTCATCTTTTCCTAAATGGAAATTCCACAACAAAGAGTAACAGAAGCATTTAATTGCTTTGCTGATGTTAAGAGGTTGGACCAAGTAGAACTGCAAGCACAAATAAACCTCAAAGATTTTCATATTTAAATGGTGAACAGAAAAAAACTCAGCAATACTTAGCAGAAAGATATAATTTCATATCTGAGCAAACATTCATCAGAAGCAGCAGCAGCAGGCAGCAGCCACTCAGCAACAAGCAGCAGCAAGCACCAGCCACCAGAATAGATACATTCTTCAACACCTAAATAGATACATATACAGAGAAAATTTTATACATTCATCAGATGAATGCAGATACACTAATCAGCATTGGCTCTTAGTCAGAAATCAAAGGATAGAACACAAAAAAAGCAATCGAAGGATAATCAATCAGATGACAGCCATATTCAAAAATTACATACATGAACAAGAGCATCTCTAGTACTTGCATGCTTGAAACAAGAACCAAAGGTTCAACTTAATATTTAACATGGATAAATATGTTTGTTTGTTTATATTTGCTCTCAAAAAAGTGGGTTACTGCTCAAGGCAGACTTCCTACACACAAGTGGTGATCAATGATCCTTGACAAACGTGACAGTACTACTTATCAACACAGGGTTGAGACCAAATGTTAAATTCCCAGTAACATCTATATTACCAAGAAAAGCTCACAGTATCAAGTAGCAAAATTAACAGAGATCCAGCTACCGTAGTACTAAAAAGTAAGGGACAAAGCCAACACAGGTAATAAGCCTACTAAGACAAAAACGGTACTGGGCAAAAGATAGATCAAAGCTGTAATAGATCAAGAACAACCCACTAGAACCTGTCACGTTGTCTCACTACACCGCTTTCATCATTGAGCAATTTAATCCGCCCAAATGATGCAATCATGCCCAAGTAAACTAACTAGCAGATTGCACAAATAAACTGTCCAATGCCTCGGTTAAGAATGGCAGTTAAGGAAAATCACCATCACAGCACATAGTCTAATGCCTCAAATAAGAACAGATTCGTCTCGCTGTGTACATCAAAATCATGTACTTAGTTTTTTTATTTACCCACGTTTAGTATTCCATGCATAAGGAGAGAGATTTGATATGATTTGATGTGATAGATGAATAGTGAAGTTTGAAAAGAGAATTTACCCACGTTTAGTATTCCATGCATAAGGAGAGAGATTTGATATGATTTGATGTGATAGATGAATAGTGAAGTTTGAAAAGAGAATTTTTGGCTTTTCAAGGGAACTAAACAGGACCTTTGCACTGAGAAGGCCTTTGCACTGAGACTGATCTAAAGTATATCTATGAACCCATCTGCTTCCAGTTCCACCGGCTTAATTAATGCCATTGGTCCCAACGGCTTCCATCGGCATCTGCTCCAATAATTTCATCAGCATAGACCCCATCAGCTTCACGTTTCATCTCAGAAATAAGCGTATGGTAAACTTTGGTGTCAACACAACCTTTAATATCGGGTGATGTTTTGAATCATTACTAAATTATTAGTACCGGGTCAAAATACCACCCAGTACTAAAAGATGATATTTAGTATGGGGAGGTTTTTTTTGAACCGGTAATAAATGGTCTTTCACGGTTTACCTCAAAAGGAAAGCATTTTTCTTCCAATCACATGTGCTTTGTAGTTAGGATGGTAAGGAAAGTTCGCATGAGGCTTTTTGTTTGTTTTTTAGACGTAAAACCGGTTAGTAATCTTCGGTGTCGGTGTTATCTCCGTGTGTACTAATTTTTCCATTTAATACTGGGTGGATGACCCAGTACTAAATGGCCTTACATTTAGTACCATCCACAGTACCCAATGCAAAAAACAGTACTAAATGGGGCTTAAGACACGGTAATACAGCTCATTTCTCTAGCAGTGAAAGCTGTGCTGCAGCGAAAACATGTCCACGCCTCACTTGCGATCCACACACTTCTGCAGCTCATGTTCAGTTTGTATTGAGGGACTCCCACACAATGAATTGAATGTATAATTCTTGATTGGCTCGTCCAAGAGGGACTGGCCCATGGAGGACCATAATGTGTCTTAGACTTGATTGGTAACCACAAGCCGCACTCTCAAGCAAACAGATAGCTTGTACCATTTTATCAAGGATATGGTCCCATCTAAACGAACCATCGCTTACGTGATCATCAGCATTATAACTACCAATTTTACATGCCCGTTAATACTGTCGGTGTCGGAAATGGCCGGCATTCCCTACACCGCACAGAAATGCGCTGTGTCTCGTCCCTTGATGGTCGATGCGGAAGCTAACACAAGGATACGGGTTTATCCTGGTTCCGGCCACGGGGCCGTACGTCCAGCAGAGGCGTGCTCGCGCACTCGTATTAGCTTTGCACCGGGGTGCTTGTAGAGGGGAGCTACAAGTGGATGCGGGAGAGGGGAGACGTTCTCCAAGTCCCTGGTTTGTGGTGAGAGTGATTGATCCTCGCGCCGATATCGGGTGTGTGTTGCTGCGTGTTCGTGTCTCAGCGTGAGCCAAGGCGTGCGAACTGTCCCCTTCTACAGGGCTCCTGTCTCTCCCTTTTATAGTTCAAGGGGGAGAAGGATTACAGTCGTGGGTACAGTGCGTACTACAGTGTGAGCTACAGTGCGATCTGTACGGTGTATCTCGCAGAGTGGACGTGCTTGCTTCAGGCGTATCCCTTTTCCTGCAGTTTAGTTGAGAATGTCTTTAGGTCCTGTCCGTTGGTACGATGCTTCTTCGCGTCCGTCCTGTCGAAGCCTCGAGGGGTCGCTCGGTGCCGCCTCGAGGCGGCAGGACTATCGCTTGGTCTCTCGTTCGAGGGTGGGGGGGGCTCCGTGCCGCTTCGAGGGTCGCTCGCCGGGGGCGCGGAGGCTAGCGTGGCGTAGGCCGCAGCCTAGTGTCAGACGCCTTTACCAGTTATGATGACCAGGAGAATATGGCCTGCTCCGCTGGGCCGGTACGGCCGGCTTTTGCCCTGGCGACGGTGTCAGGCCGTATTCGTACGGGGCGGCCACCGCCCGGGTGGCCCGATGATCTTCTGTATTCGCCATGGGGGGGCCCTTCCATTGAGGACGGGGGAAGGTGATGTAGGTGTGCAGCCTACCGTTGCCATAGTGTACGTTCCGTCGCCCGGAGACGTGGTCGGCAAGGGTTAGGAGACCCTTTGCTTGCCTTGCCGGGCCGGCAACGCCGTTTGACCAGGGCTCGCCCCCGGTCATTGGTGCTTTCTTGTTGGTGGGGTCCCCTAGACCTGCTGGAGGGCGTTTCGGCGTGGGAGGCGATGGGGGGCCCCCGTTGAAGCTGTGCGGAAGTACGATTGGAGTCAGCGTCACCAGAGGTACAGTGCCGCGCATGCCCCGCGCGGCTCTCGCCTGTCCGCATTGCAGGGGACACAGTGCTCTCAGATGTTGTCGGAGGTGACGTGCAAGGAGGATTTCTCTTTTGACTTCGGCGCTCGGTGCGGGAGTTGGGATCGTCGGTCCCTGCGCCGCTGATGAGGCGCTTACTCGAGGGGTCGAGGTGAGCTTGAGCGAGGGGAGCGGGGGTCTGAGGCTCGAGGGGGAGGCGTGGTACCCTCGAGCGAGACGGAGTTTCGAGCGCGAATGCGTCGTATCCTCGCGGGTCATTGTTGGGCTTGGATGACTGGTAGTGGGCCGCATGATTTTGCTGGCGCGGGTCTATGTGTTTGCGGGAGGTAGTCTTTGTTGTGCGTTTTTAAAGGTGGTTACCCTGATGATTAAGGGACCCCTAATTATGGTCCCCGACAAATACTATTCTAACAAATAAAGTTATCTTTAATTTTTTGAAACGATGCATAAATCAACTATATTAAACCTCTTTTGAGCCGAGCTAGCATTCATATACATCCAACAGACATATTAGCAATCACTGGCATAGGCCTTGATGACATTACACAGCAGGTTTCTGCGGCGTGCCAATGAAGCCCATTGAACAGGTCAAGTCATCTCAAGACTCAACACCTTGGCTCTTATCTACATCAATCTCCCCGTTAGTCCATGAGATCGAAATTGGTAGCAGAAGCAAAATTACCATGCGAGTTGCCAACTCAAGCTAGGACGGAAATGAAGGAAGCATCACGCGATTTAAGCATAGCGCACCCGCGGGTGTAGCCCCCGAGCCTTTGTGGGAGTGATTTCACTCGCGCGAAGGCTATAACCCTCGGGCGTCGGGTTTTAGGTTTCGAGGTAGTACCGTGCGCGGGCTCGAGCTTCGCCCTCGAGGGGTGTTACGTCGTTGTGCGGGGAGCCCCCGAGCCCTCTGGCCTAGAAGGGTCGATCGGGTCGAGCTCCACGTCTTTTCGTAAGGCGACCCTCGCTTCCCTTCCGCAGGGCTGAGGAGTGAGACACTCCACGCTACCCTCGAGCGGGTTCGCGAACGTGGTCCTCTCGGTCGAGCTGTTAATGGGTGGTTCAAGTGGGCGTCCGTGCCCCGTTCGTTGGGGGTCGGCTCGTGGTCCGGAGACACGTCCATCAGCGAGCACTCGCAAAGGTTTGCTAGGCAGGGGCTTGGTCCCATCCGACAGGGACCAAGGGCATGGAAGCTCTCCCTCGGTGGGATCCCTCAACTAGCTGCCTTTGTCCGGCCTTGAACACAACAGGGGCGTCCCTGAACTTCACGTTCGGGGTAAAGTCATGATGAGCACACCCGAATCGTCCCTGACTCTATCGATCTGAAGCGCCTATCGAACCCGTTCGAGGGCCAGGCTCGAGCTTCTGATCAGTAAGGCCGCGGAGGAGGCGCGCGAGCCTCTCCGCTCGAGGGTCGGGCCAGCAGCCCTTCCCTTGTTTGTTTCCAACTCAGCCGGGGCGTCCGTTCGAACCCGTTCGAGGGCCGGACTTCGAACCCTGGCCTCCGTGGAACGCCTCATGGCGATTTAGCTTACCTCGGAAGCCGTTGCTTTTCGTTGACCATTTTGACCGGGAACCGGGGGTGGTTGTTCATGTTTTGCGCGAGTCGTGAGTTTCGTGGCGGTGCATCGGCCCGTCGACCGGAATTAGCCATCCTTATCCACACGATCTCGGCTTACCTGGCGCGGCGCTCCGCGTGGGAGTATTGGGCGCGCCTTTTTAGGCGGGGTGGCGTGTGCGAGCGGTGGCTGAGGTGACGGGGCGCCCGGAGTTACTGCGGCGTCGGTTCATTTTATCGTGCCGCAGTTAATGCGGCCGCCCACGCCGGGGCGGTTTTCCACTGGTGGGGCCCATGTGCCAGTGGCTCAGCTTACCGCCGCGCTTGACGCGTGTGCTCCCCGGCCCGGGCGGTCAAGCCGTTCTTGATGGCGCGGTTGAACAGGCGCGCCTTTTATGACAAAGCGTCATGTATGGGTAAGATCTGAGGCGACGCGACGATCAGGACGTCAGGCGCGCCGATTCACCTTGCCGCACACCGGATAAACGTGGTTGCCCGCCTTGGGATGGTTTTCCATGCGGCCGGGCCCAATCGTCAGTGGCCTTAGGTGGCGCTTAGGGTATCTCCTCCCCCCCCCCTAGGTTCCCGCTCAGGCCGCGGCTGTTTCGCCTGTGAATCAACTGAAGTGGTTTGGAACCGTGGAACGAGCGGGCTGAGTCATGGAGGTGATTAAGGCTGCCAGTCTGGTACGGCTGGCGATTCGCGTCCGCACGCGAATTTCGCGGTTATCTTCCCACGGGAGTAACAGTCGCCGCCTCCGGGTGCCTATAAAAGCAGGCGTCCGGGTGGGGGAGAAGACCATCACCGGGTTTTCGTGTAGCTTGACAAGTATGCAGAGCCACAAACTTCATCCTCCCGATGGGTTCGAGAGTGAGGGTAGAGCGGCCCAGGGTTTCGTCCTTGGCGTGCGCCATTGATGCCAGAAGAAAGTCGGCGAGAGGCGGCGGGAATGCTGCGGGAAACGAGCAGGACATCGCGCTCCTCATCAGGGAGGCGGCGGTGACCTTGTCGGCGGTGAGGTCCTGCAAGGATGCGGCGGCGGACGCTTCGTTTGCTAGGAAGCTAGCAAATGACGAACGCCGGCCGCCGTTCTTGCAAGGGCGCTCATCTACGGTAGGGTGTGAAACCAGGCCCTGTTTGATGGTGAAGTGGTTCAACGTCCTCCGTTCCGCAGCCGCTCGACCGCCAGGTTCTTCGGTTAGCTGGGTGCCAGAGGAAAATCGGCGAGAAAGCTGTGGAAATTGCTTCTCGTGATAGTGTGCTGGCCGGCTAGCTGAAGTAGTTCAAGAGCCCCGTTAGGGTGGCTCTAGTCTTTGTATCTTTAAAACGGCCTATGGCCGAGTGTAATTTCTTATCATAATCTCGCCGTTCGTGGCGTGTAAGGAATAAATCCTGTTTGTGTCTAACCTTTTCGTGGGTTAGCACGATCTCGTATTTGTATTGAAAGATTTCTGTGCGAAATTGTGCCTTTTCTCATGATTTTGGAGTGACTTTCGCAAAGGAGTTCGTTTTCGTGAGCGACTTGAGCGTTGTGCGGCGAGGGGGATGCCGTAGCCTTTCGAGGGCGTAAGCGGTCCCACGACCCGGCCAACTGTCCTCTGTAGTAACTCATGCCTTGCTTTTAGTCTTCCTCGATCTTTGAGGGGAAAGGACCAGTAACGCTTTCTAGGTTTCGACCGAAGGGAAGTCAGACCCTTCTCGCGATCTTTGGGATGCCGAGTCCGTTTCCGCGAGTTCCTGCAGTAATTCCGGGAGTTTGGTCCCGTATTTTCGCGGTTAGCATTATGACAAATAAGGATGTTTGGATTTAGCTAGGGGTTTGCAACCGAAGTTTCGTTTGTTTGGCGTGTTGTGCCTTCCTCTTAACTCGAGATCGGTTTCGGCAGAGGAACACCAGTAACTTTGGCCTCGAGTGGTGAGGGGGATGTCGTAGCCTTCGGGGGCGTAGGCGGTCCCACGACTCTGCCGGCTCTCGGCCGCGGTAGACTCGTGCCTTGCTTACATCTTTCTGGACTTAATGAGGAAAGGTTTGGCAACATATTTTTCAAAAGAAGTGGTTTGTATTTGTTAGTCGTTCGATGTGTTGCACCCTTCTCTTAGCCCGAGATCGATTTCGGCGGGGGACACAAGTAACCTTGGCGTCGAGTGGCGAGGGGGATGCCGTAGCCTTTCGAGGGCGTAGGCGGTCCCACGACTCGGCCGGCTCTTGGCCGCGGTAGGCTTGCGCCTCGCTTTTATCTTTCTGAGCTGATAGGGGAGGCTTGACAACACATTTTTGAAAAAGAAGTGCATGGAAAAAGGTTGGAACTGTTGGGGGGTCAGTCACCCGGTAGCCCCCGAGGGAGGCTCGTCTTTACCTCGAGTTCGCTTCGAGGGTAAAGGCGAGTCACCCTGTTTCATTGTTGTTAGTAACAATGTTTTCATGCTGTTACGAATCTTTATTATTATCATCGTGCGATAAAACAAGATTGCAGAAAATACAAGAGGTTTTATGGGTAAAAGCGACGTAGCTGTTGGATGTTCCAAGCGTTGGGGAAGACCTCGCCCTTCTCGTTCGCGAGTTTGTAGGTGCCGGGCTTGAGGACCTTGGCGACGATGAACGGTCCTTCCCACGGCGGCGTGAGCTTGTGCCGGCTTCGGTTGTCTTGTCGTAGCCTCAGCACCAGGTCGCCCTCGTTCAGGTCTCGACGCCGCACCTTCCGCTCCTGACATCGTCTCAGAGACTGCTGGTACCGTGCTGAGTGCAGGGTGGCCACGTCTCGAGCTTCGTCCACCAAGTCCAGTGAATCCTCGCGCGTTCGCTGATTCTGTTCTTCTCGGTAGGCCTTGAGCCTTGGGGATCCATACTCGAGGTCTGTTGGCAAGACGGCCTCAGCGCCGTAGACGAGGAAGAACGGGCTGAAGCCCGTGGCCCTGCTCGGGGTGATTCTCAGGCTCCAAACCACTACGGGTAGTTCGGTTACCCACCTTCGACCGAAACTGTTCAGCTTATAAAAATCCTCGGCTTTAGCCCCTGCAGAATCATGTCGTTGGCACGCTCCACTTGGCCGTTGCATTGGGGATGAGCCACGGCCGAAAAATCCACTCGAATGTGGTGATCGTCACAAAATTCCAGGAACTTCTTTTCTGTAAACTGGGTGCCATTGTCGGTGATGATCGAGTTGGGCACACCGAAACGGTGTATGATGTCGGTGAAGAATAGCACGGCTTGCTCCGACTTAATGTTTGTGACGGCTCGAACTTCGATCCACTTTGAGAACTTGTCGATCGCAACCAGCACGTGCGTGAAGCCCCCGGGCGCTTGTCGAAAGGGCCCTACAAGATCGAGTCCCCAGACCGCGAAAGGCCACGTGACGGGGATGGTTTGTAGAGTATGCGCCGGGAGGTGCGTCATGCGTGCATAGAATTGACATCCCTCGCAGGTGTGCACCGTTTCGTTGGCGTCGGCCATCGCGGTGGGCCAGTAGAAGCCTTGCCGAAAGGCATTGCCCACGAGGGTTCGTGGCGCCGCGTGGTGTCCGCACACGCCGGCGTGGATGTCGCAAATCAGTTGCCGCCCCTCGGGAATGGGTATGCATCATTGCAAAATCCCCGAAGCGCTGCGCCTGTAGAGCTCCCCCTCGATCGAGATGAATGATTTAGCCCTTCTCGAGACGCGGCGAGCCTCGGTTCGGTCTGAGGGTAACTCCCCTCGATCGAGCCACACGAGGTATGGGGTGCGCCAATCTTGTGGCGGCGGCGGGTCGGCATCGATATCCATTGCTTCGGCTTCGTCCATCGAGGATGTCTCGAAGTCGGGGATCTCGAGTTCACCCCCCGAGGGGTTCTCGTCCGTCGGGTCGCCAGCCCCCGAGGGTATCAAAATCTTTCGAGGGGGATGTTCGGCACCCTCGAGATCGACCGAAGGCTTTTCGAGGTCGTGGACGAAAACATTGGGCGGAACGGTAAGCCGCTCGGACGCGATTTTCGCTAGCTAGTCCGCTTCCTCGTTATACTTGTGGTTGAGCTCTACGCCATAGAACTTGTCCTCGAGCTTGCGTACCGCGCTGCAGTATGCCTCCATCTTATCGTCGCGGCAGTTCGAGGTCTTCATGACTTGGTCCACCACCTTTCGAGAGTCACCTCAAACATCGACACGCTTGACCCCGAGTTCTACGGCGATGCGGAGCCCCGCGAGAAGGGCTTTGTATTCTGCCATGTTGTTGGATGTCGGGAAATGTAGCCGCACCACATAGCGAATGTGCTCCCCCTGGGGCGAAATGAAAAGGAGGCATGCGCCTGCCTCGGCCTTCATTACCGACCCGTCGAAGTACAGAGTCCAGCATTCGGCCTGGATCTGTGGCGGGGGAAGTTGTGTGTCCGTCCATTCGGCCACGAAATCCGACAAGATTTGTGATTTTATCGCTTTTCGAGGGGCATAGCTGAGGGTCTCGCTCATTAATTCTATCGACCACTTAGCTATTCTGCCAGCGACGTCGGGATTGCGGATTATCTCGCCCAGAGGGAAAGACGAGACCACAGTCACCGGGTGCGCTTCGAAGTAGTGTCGCAGCTTTCGTCGCGCGAGTACTATAGCATAGAGTAGTTTCTGGATGTGGGGATATCTCATTTTGGTGTCGGACAACACCTCGCTGATGTAGTACACCGGCCTCTGCACCGGCAGGGAATGGCCCTCCTCCGCCCTTTCGACGACAATGACCGCGCTAACCACTTGAGAAGTTGCGGCCACGTAGAGCTGGAGGGGCTCATTGTCCCGTGGTGGTGTCAGAATGGGCGTGCGCGTGAGCGTCGCCTTCAACTCGTCGGTACAAGGGCGGGCCTTTCTCACCGAGTCACGAGATAAAACGGCTCAGCGCCGCGAGGCAGCCTAGTACCTTTTGCACTCCCTTAAGATCTCGGATCGGCCCCATTCGCTCTAGGGCCATCACCTTCTCAGGGTTGGGCTCGATGCCTCGTTGAGAGACAATGAAACCCAATAGCATACCGCGCGGTACCACGAACACGCACTTCTCCGGATTTAGTTTTACCCCGTTCGCCTGGAGGCGATCGAAGGCGATTCGGAGATCGCCGACTAGGTCATCTGCCTTCCTAGACTTCACAACGATATCGTCAACGTATGCCTCAACGGTCCGCCCGATGTGATCTCCGAATACGTGCTGCATACATCGCTGGTATGTAGCTCCGGCGTTTCGGAGACCGAATGACATTGTGACGTAGCCAAACATGCCAAACAGGGTGATGAAAGAAGTCGCAAGCTGATCCGATTCTTTCATCTTGATTTGGTGGTAGCCCGAATAAGCATCAAGAAAGCATAAAAGCTCACACCCAGCAGTGGAATCAACTATTTGATCAATGCACGGCAAAGGGAAAGGAACTTTGGGACAAGCTTTATTTAAACCAGTATAGTCTACGCACATGCGCCATTTTCCATTCTTTTTCTTAACTAAAACAGGATTAGCTAGCCATGTAGGGTGAAATACCTCCTTGATGAATCCGGCTTCCAGAAGCTTGCGCAGCTCCTCCCCGATCGCTCGGCGCTTTTCCTCGTCGAAGCGTCGCAGGCGCTGCATCACTGGTCTGGCTTGAGGTCGGATATCAAGGGAGTGCTCGGCGACCTCCCTCGGAATGCCCGGCATGTCCGAGGGGCTCCACGCAAAGATGTCAGCGTTGGCGCGGAGGAAGTCGACGAGCACTGCCTCCTATTTGGGGTCGAGGGTGGAGCTGACCTTAACTGTTCTACCCTCGAGATTATTCGGATCGAGGGGTACAGCTTTGGTCTGCTCCGCGGGCTCGAAGTTGCCCGCGTGTTTGCGGTTGGCGTCGGCGGCCTCGTTGAGCATCTTCTCGAGGTCAGCTACCTGAGCTTCGAGGCAGGCATGGACCTCAGCGCGTTCGACGCACTCCACATCGCATTGGTAGGCGTGCTCGAACGACGGACCGACCGTGATGACACCCTTCGGCCCCGGCATCTTCAGCTTGAGGTAGGTGTAGTTGGGAACCTACATGAACTTGGCGTAGGCAGGCCGTCCGAGTATGGCATGGTAGGCACCTCGAAACCCCACTACCTCGAAAGAGATGACTTCCTAGCGGAAGTTGCCCGGCGTGCCGAAGCAAACGGGCAGGTCGATCCGCCCGAGGGGTTGGACCTTCTTTCCCGGCGCGATGCCGTGGAATGCAGTTAGGCTAGGCCGTAACTTGTCCACGCTGATCCCCATCAGTTCCAGGGTGCTGGAGAACATGATGTTGAGGCTGCTGCCTCCGTCCATCAACACCTTGGAGAATCGGGTGTTGCCGATCACGGGGTCGACAACGAGCGGATAATGTCCTGGGTTAGGGATGTAATCCGGGTGGTCTTCGCGACCGAAAGTTAAGGTCTTCGTCGACCAGTCGAGGTACGATGGCGTGGCTGGACGCACGGCGCAGACTTCTTGGCGTTCGCGTCGTCGCCGTTGCGCAGACATGTTCGCTGAGGGCCCCCCCGGCAATGAAGAAGACGTTCTCCACGACCGGGAACCCACCGCCGCCGGCGTCGCTGCCATCGGCGTCTCTCCTTGCGTCCTTCTCTTTCACGACGAGTTGTCGGTAGTGCTTCTTGATCATCTCGCACTGCTCGAGGGTGTGCGATTCGGCGGTGTTGTGGTACGGGCACGGCTTCTTGAGCATGTCGTCGAACTGGCCCCCCGGAGGCGGCGGGGGTCGAGGTCCCCGCCGGGCTTGATCCGCGGCGAAAGCTTCGTCGGGGTCGTCTTCGCGCTGATGGCCGCGCATGGGCTTCGGGCCTCGCCGGCCTTGGTTGCTCCGCTTATGTGGCTGTCACACCCGGCCCAGTTTGTATGGCCCAGTAGTGGCCCATGAGTGCGGGACGCACGTGTTTAGTGCCACATTGCTAGTTGAGCAAGGGTGGAGGCAACTTATAAGCTTTTGTCTTCCAGCCATAGCACCTTCGGGTTAACCCTTTTACACGAAGCGAGGACGAAAGTGTAAGCAGGGTGCTATGTGTACGCGTGCACGCCCCTCGGAATGGCTGTGCGGAGCGGCTCGTGTTGGGCAGGGTGTTACAAATGGTATTAGAGCCGACCCTCGCGGTTGCGCGTACGGGTCAGTGTGCGGGCATAGGGCGCATGGCGCGTATGGCCCGGGTAGGGCATACGACATGGACTATGGCGCCGGCACTGGACGTACGGTCGTGCGCCAAGGGGGAACGTTCCTGGACATTTGCCCGTGTCGGTGAGTTGCGCCGACGAGGACGTCGGGTTCTTTGAGGGGGGTGTATGTCACACCCGGCCCAGTTTGTATGGCCCAGTAGTGGCCCATGAGTGCGGGACGCACGTGTTTAGTGCCACATTGCTAGTTGAGCAAGGGTGGAGGCAACTTATAAGCCTTTGTCTTCCAGCCATAGCACCTTCGGGTTAACCCTTTTACACGAAGCGAGGACGAAAGTGTAAGCAGGGTGCTATGTGTACGCGTGCACGCCCCTCGGAAGGGCTATGCGAGGCGGCTCGTGGAGGGCTGGGTGTTATAGTGGCTTGGGCTTCTTCGTTTGCTCTGCGGGTCGGCCGCCCTCCGCAGGCGCCTCCTCCACACGCTTCCCCTTCTTGCCATCGCAGATGGCCCGAACCGCTTCCTCCCCGGACGCGAAGCTGGACGCGATGTCGAACAGCTCGCTGATGCTAGTGGGGTGGTTGCGGCCAAGCTCGTGCACCTGCTCGCGGCACGTCGTGCCTTCCAAGAAGGCGTTGATGACCTCGGCGTCAACGATGTTGGGAAGCTCGGTGCAGCGCTTCGAGAAGCGTCGAATGTAGTCCCTCATGGGCTCACTGGCCCTCTGGCGGCACCCTCGCAGGTCCCAGGAATTGCCCGGGCGCACGTAAGTGCCCTGGAAATTCCCTACGAACAGCTTGACTAGGTCGCCACAGTCGTGGATCTGGTTCGCAAGCAGGTGCTCGAGCTACTGACGGGCCGAGTCCGCGAGGTGGAGCGGCAGGTTGCGGATGATCATGTAGTCGACCGTGGCGCCGCCTAGCTGACAAGCCAAACGATAATCATTGAGCCAAACTTTGGGGTTGGTCTCACCTGAATATTTGGTGATGGTCGCCGGCTGTCGGAAGCGAGGGGGAATGGCCGCTGTGCGGCTTGTCCTCCTCTTCGTCGAAGCGCCCCCCGCGTCGTGGATGGTACCCTCGGCTCGTCGCGGTATCATATCTCTTCTGGTTCAGGGTGTTGCGGGCGTCGCCATCATCGGCGGCGCCTCGCATATCCTGAAGCCGGTCCCTCGTCGGTCTTCGCTCGCCTGCGTGTTGGGTTATGAGCGCCTTGCTGTCTTCCGTTGGACGGTTCGGCGTCCACTTTACCCGGCGAGGGGTGTGGACGGACTCCTCCATGTCCTGTCGGCCGCCTTCGGCCCTCGAGTTGGCCTGCTGCCGAATGCGAGAGGCGGAGCTCTCAGCCTGCAGAACGGCCGCCTGCTCGACGAGGCTCCGCGCCTTGCGGTGCAGGAGTCGAGCCGATGGTGTAGACGGTTCGGGAATGGCCCGTAGCAGTGTTACCGCGGTGATGAGCTTTTGGCTTGCGCGCGGCAAGTCGGTGCCGTCGTCGTTTTTGATGCGGGTGCGGGCAATGCGCCTTGCAGACCTAGCGCGATTGCCGTGTTGAGGCTGCTGCGCTTCCAGGGTTGCCTGCAGCTGCTGCACCTGGCGGCGCTCTTCCTGGAGCTTGTTCTCCAGCTCTCTGACTTGCGCCAGCTGGGCCTGCACCAACGCCTCGTCACCTTGCGGCGTCGTGGCGTTGACGTTAGCGGGCACCACGGCATCTGGGTTCGCCAGAGGATGGTCGCGGCCAGTTGACGATGCCTCCGGGGTCTTGTCGTGGCCGGCGTCATCGTCGGAGCCATCTTCGTTTCCGGACTCGATGTCGCCATCGACGACAAAGCACTCCGGCAGAGGATCGCTCTCTCCTTTGCTGGAGACGTCGAAGCAGTAATCGACGGAGCTCAGGAACTGCCGGAGCGCCTCGGCGTCCTGAGGCCCGGCGTAGTCCCATTCCTCGCCGCTTGAGCCTGGTGGGTACCATTCGTCCGGCGATGCGGCGTGGTGGTGGGTCGTGTCGTCCGACGAGGATGAGTGGCGGGCGTGATGGCGTCCCCTGCGCTGGCGCACAGGATGCGCAGCTGTCCGTCCTCGCGGTGCGGCCACATTACGCCGGTGTGTTGACGTGTAGCTACCCCGCGGAGGGGCAGGTCGGCGAGTTCCCCCGCCACTGCGCTGGGCAGTGGGGGGAGACGCTCGAGTTGGCTCCGGCCGCACGCGTCGTGGTCGCCGCCCCCATCGTCCCCGGTGGGTCGGGGGTAGCCCGGCGTGTTCTAGGTTGGTGGCGGTGCGGCCCACGCTCATGTCGGCGCTGACCAACGAAGAGATCGTCGCGGCAGCGTTTCGCATTCCCATCGGGAACTGTGCTGGCGCAACACTCGCCGCTTGGCGGCTCCCCTCCACGGGGTCCGCCGAAGGCGGCGCGGCTTCACCTGACTGCGCGTCAGGCGGTGGTGCCCGCGGATCGTCCCAGTCAGGGAGTCTTATCCACGGGGGCTATCGCTGCTCGACCTGCACCTGCTGGCCTTGCAGTCGACGGCGACTTCGCAGTCCGCCCGCCGTGGGCGACGACGGAGCAGCCTCTTCCTCATCGGTACGGCGAAGCTGCATGAGGTAGTCGGATCCGTCGGACTCGAAAGTCAGGCTCCTGAACTGGATAATGAATCCAGGTGGGAATCCGCTGGGAGCCTCGTCGGAGGGCCCCGGCGTCGGATGGTCGTCGCTAGCAGCCATCAAGGGAACTGGTGAGAAAAGCGAATCGCACAGCGCTTCCCCTACCTGGCGCGCCACTGTCGGTGTCGGAAATGGCCGGCACTCCCTACACTGCATAGAAATGCGCTGTGTCTCGTCCCTTGATGGTCGATGCGGAAGCTAACACAAGGACATGGGTTTATCCTGGTTCCGGCCACGGGGCCATACGTCCAGCAGGGGCGTGCTCGCGCACTCGTATTAGCTTTGCACTGGGGTGCTTGTAGAGGGGAGCTACAAGTGGACGCGGGAGAAGAGAGACGTTCTCCAAGTCCCTGGTTTGTGGTGAGAGTGATTGAGCCTCGCGCCGATATCGGGTGTGTGTTGCTGCGTGTTCGCGTCTCAGCATGAGCCAAGGCGTGCGAACTGTCCCCTTCTACAGGGCTCCTGTCTCTCCCTTTTATAGTTCAAGGGGGAGAAGGATTACAGTCGTGGGTACAGTGCGTACTACAGTGCGAGCTACAGTGCGATCTGTACGGTGTATCTCGCAGAGTGGGCATGCTTGCTTTAGGCATATCCCTTTTCCTGCAGTTTAGTTGAGAATGTCTTTAGGTCCTGTCCGTTGGTACGGTGCTTCTTCGCGTCCGTCCTGTCGAAGCCTCGAGGGGTCGCTCGGTGCCGCCTCGAGGCGGCACGACTATCGCTTGGTCTCTCGTTCGAGGGGGGCTCCGTGCCGCTTCGAGGGTCGCTCGCCGGGGGCGCGGAGGCTAGCGTGGCGTAGGCCGCAGCCTAGTGTCAGACGCCTTTACCAGTTATGATGACCAGGAGAATATGGCCTGCTCCGCTGGGCCGGTACGGCTGGCTTTTGCCCTGGCGACGGTGTCAGGCCGTATTCGTACGGGGCGGCCACCGCCGGGGTGGCCCGATGATTTTCTATATTCACCATGGGGGGCCCTTCCGTTGAGGACGGGGGCAGGTGATGTAGGTGTGCAGCCTACCGTTGCCATAGTGTACGTTCCGTCGCCCGGAGACATGGTCGGCAAGGGTTAGGAGACCCTTTGCTTGCCTTGCCGGGCCGGCAACGCCGTTTGACCAGGGCTCGCCCCCCCGTCATTGGTGGTTTCTTGTTGGTGGGGTCCCCTAGACGTGCTCGAGGGCGTTTCGGCGTCGGAGGCGATGGGGGCCCCCGGTGAAGCTGTGCGGAAGTACGATTGGAGTCAGCGTCACCAGAGGTACAGTGTCGCGCATGCCCCGCGCGGCTCTCGCCTGTCCGCGTTGCAGGGGACACAATGCTCTCAGATTTTGTCAGAGGCGACGTGCAAGGTGGATTTCTCTTTTGACTTCGGCGCCCGGTGCGGGAGTTGGGATCGCCGGTCCCTGCGCCGCTGATGAGGCACTTACTCGAGGGGTCGAGGTGAGCTCGAGCGAGGCGGAGCGGGGGTCTGAGGCTCGAGGGGGAGGCGTGGTACCCTCGAGCGGGGCGGAGTTTCGGGCGCGAATGCGTCGTATCCTCGCGGGCCATTGTTGGGCTTGGATGGCTGGTAGTGGGCCGCATGATTTTGCTGGCGCGGGTCCATGTGTTTGCGGGAGGTAGTCTTTGTTGTGCGTTTTTTGAAGGTGGTTACCCTGATGATTAAGAGACCCCTAATTATGGTCCCTGACAAATACTATTCTAACAAATAAAGTTATCTTTAATTTTTTGAAACGATGCATAAAACAACTGTACTAAACCTCTTTTGAGCCGAGCTAGCATTCATATACATCCAACGGACATATTAGCAATCACTGGCATAGGCCTTGATGACATTACACAGCAGGCTTCTGCGGCGTGCCAATGAAGCCCATTGAACAGGTCAAGTCATCTCAAGACTCAACACCTTGGCTCTTATCTACATCAATCTCCCCGTCAGTCCATGAGATCGAAATTGGTAGCAGAAGCAAAATTACCATGCGAGTTGCCAACTCAAGCTAGGACTGAAATGAAGGAAGCATCACGCGATTTAAGCATAGGGCTGTAGCCTGGGAGGCTATTCGATCAGGAACTGCACGTACGGTCGACACATGTCATCAGCGACGTGCACGACACAAGGCCGGCCGCACCATCGCGACGGCACGGCATCTCTATAGGCCTGCAGCAGTAGCAAACCGATATCAATTTTGAAGAGCAATTGCTGCGGATAACTCTCAGATACATATGCCTGCATCGAGACAAAACGACACTCCGCGTTTTCCTTGTCTTCGATCCCGTCTGTTTACTGTTCTCTACATATATGCATGTCTCCTGTTCCCGTGTTAGTTATTCTGTCTCCGCTGTTTTCCTTCCTCTTAACAATACGCAAATTATGGAATAGGAGAAACTCTTCAAGCCTCCTTAAAATTGCTTACATCCTCCCATCTCTAAATAGTGCAGTACCTACCATTTTGTGACGTGTGTATCCGACGTGTTTTAGTTTTAACAATTAATTATCTTCTTGAGTATTTCAAATTAATTTTAAAAAATGTTATGACTAGATTCTCTTTAATAATTATTTCAAAATGTTACGCATTTGATATATATTGACTATATTTAATACTATTTGATTTATTATTAAAATAATATCTCGATGACTGAGTCACACTATTCGGCAGACTAAAACCACAATTATTTAAAAAACTAGATGAAAGAATAAATAAATACTCCGTAGATTCTACAATATTAGCATTTTTGGATATTTTTATTTGTTCACAAACATAATCACTTCACCATTCACTCATTCTCATTTACTATGTACTAAGTCTCAGGGACCAAGAAGCTTAATTAAAAGCAACAGTTAATACAAACCGAACAGCTAGTAGAGCAAGGTAAATAATAGAGATAAGTGATTGGCTATTACTCAAGATAGAAGAGCAAAGTAATACAACAATAGTCTATTACTTGTCTATACATATTATTATTTTTTTTGCCATTTATTACCTCATATTTTCTATTCACTTTGACATTCCCTCTTACATGGCTCTACCTCTACTTGTTGCTTGCATAGAGCTAAGCTCTCTTCTCTTTCTTCATTTTTCTCCTTCACATCAGCAAAAGTGCTGACTTGCATGTCTATAAGCCCATTATTATAGGTTTTAATAGGAGCAACTAACGATGTTTATTAATTAAATGCAATAGTTAAAGGTCCACAACTTTTAAAAGTAGCATATGCGTCTATTTCCTTCATCTTTAATACAGTATGTTCTAAAATCTTTTTTTTAGAATGTGTTCTAAAATCTTTATAAATACTTGTATTCGTGATGGTAACTTAAAATAAGACCACATGCATGCACAACACCTTTAAATTCCAACGTACAAAGGACAAAGCTATGCATAACTATAAGCGCGGGGAATTCATTACAGCCGTTTAGAGTCAATCTTATAATTACGTAAAGAACAAGAAGTGAGTTGGAGTTGACATTAGAATTTCAGCCGTGTGCAACTGTTCGTAACTCTATCATACGCGCGACTTTTCCTTTGCTATTTGTACCGTCATAACTTGATCTCTGATAGATGATAGATCTTGTCACTTCTGCTTGCGTGTGCATGCATTGGGCAGACAAGTCTCATTGTAGACCATGTTCAGAGCCATGTTAATTACGTAAAGAACCTGGAGTCCATAATTAATGTATTAGACTTTGAGGTTAGAATTTCAGCCGTGTGCAAGTGTGCAACCACTGTTGCATGCTCTTTGCAACTCCATCACACGTGTGTCTTTTCTCTTTGATGATCTCAACCGTTGTAATTTGGTCTGTAGATGGTAGGAAGTTGTCCGGGCCGATGTTTTTTTCACTTATTAATAACTGTTAAAATTTGGTTCCATGGCATTACTTTTCCAATGGACTTGAATGGAGATAAACTTTATATAAAAAAATTGACAAGACCTACAAGTTTCTAGTTCCAACTTTCTTGATTTTGAGTCGTTTTTATGCCCAGATAATTAACCAAAATTTGGAACAGCAAAAGTTAAAAAGGAAAATTGTGCAACCGGCGAGTCATTTTGACTAATTGTTGTCACACCCGGATTTACACAAAACCCGAATGTGGCCATATGTGTGCCCAGGATGTCCACAGACACATATAGCGAACAAATATGTTAAAAATCAGAGTACAATGCTTAATTCTCAACATAAAGTAGCGGGTACATCAGAGTGCTTCATAAATAAAAACATGGACAGCGGAAGACTAATACATCTCTCTAGCGTAGCCGCAATCCCACAGCGACTCTGACTGGGAGAACGCGAACTCAGAAGTACGGCAAATCCTCCGGAAACTCCACAGCATAATCAGCCTGACTCCAATCTGTTACCCGTCCGGGATTTTGCCCAAAAATGATAATAATAGCAAGTGTAAGTAACAGAATTACTTAGCAACTATAGCACGGGGGATGGGGCAAAGAAGGCTTGACACTGGCTTAACTGCATTAGCACTTTTAGTTGGTTCATTTTAAACATAATTACTACTTTAGATGAATCCCAGTTGTAACCCAATTAATGGTGTAAGTGACATTAAACAGGAATAAATACCATATTCTAATCAAAAAGGATCCAGGCCGCTCGTGACCCTGAGCAAGGCTATCATGATAGATCGTACACTCTGCAGAGGTTTCGCCCTTTACCCACCAGTCGCGTAAAAGTTCAAAGGAACTTTGCACCCAACCACGCACATCAACACTTCCGAGGTGTGACTGCATAGGGACGCTACGAGGCTTTCACAAGACACCCTAACAAGACAGTAGCCGCTGGAGTACTACAAAGTGGTGAGAACCTAGGCACCGAGATTGACTGACCCTCAGGGCGCAACGTGAGGGGGTCAATGGCATCCACGCACCGGCAAATCATGCCAACAAGAAAGTAAATGGTGCAACGTGCGGAGCTCCCGCACTCACGGGGGCTCCCAACACGGGACTGGGTCTAACGGGACCTAGCCGACGGGGCTACCGTCCTCGGTGGAATCCGAAATCACCCCGTGCTTTGCCTCCCACAACGCCGTAGGCCACTCGGTAACCACTGCCAAGCTAGAGACGTACAAGCTACTCAACCAAGACCAGAGCCCATATAGTTCCGGCGGTGGCGACAGGCTCCTGGGTTGCCGCTTTAAGAACCGGTCCTTATAGGGAGACACTAGAGCAAAGCACACAGCACATGCTCTAGCCCCCTAATCCAAGTTGCTAAAAAGCAAGTTTTATCATTAATGTTGAAGTGGACCATTAAGTCAATATTAACAATTAAGTAAAGGTGACAGTAATTGCGCCTAGCAAAGTACTACCCAAATGCATAAACCCATAGGAATACAAGGACAGGGAAATAAATGCTAGGAATAACCTTAATGGTAAACAATATTAGACACATGCGTATGAAATGAACATTGTATAAAAAGTGAGTAGGTAGCAAGGATTGTCCGTGCTATAACTTGCCTTCCTCGGAGTACGGCTGCTGCTGCGAGTCCTGCTCTGGCACGTCCTCAACGTACTCGTAGTCCAACGCTACGGGCTCACCGACTGGACACGAACATCAAGCACGCATTCCAAGACAATCATCACATGCAAGCAATAGTAATTCTATTAGAAACAGTACACCAACAGTAAAAACAGTACAAAAACAGGAGCTAGAAATAATCTACGCTTCGCTACGAACACATGAGCGCGAAAATCACGCAAATCGGAGCTAAAACGTGAAAGTTATAGCGTTTCTAAGGTTCGTGGGCTTGCTGGCAAAGTTTTAAAATTTCCAGGGGCCTAAACGAATAAAACAGGACCTATTTGTAATTATTTTCGAATTAAAATGGACCGCGGGTTAATTTCCCGAAAGTCCAAGGACTCTTTAGCAAAATGGTCAGAGTTGACCGGTATGCCGGGAATTGACTTGCGTCTACGGGGGTCAGGGACCGTTGGATCTGGATCCAACGATCCGGATCGGATCGAGTGGGGAGAAAGCGTCTGCCGGCGGTGGCGGGTGGCGGCGTGGCGGCTCCGCGGCGGCGCTTCGCCGGAGCGAGGTGAAACCCGAGCTACGAACTGCCAAAAGCGACGCTGCTTGGCCCTACGGCATCGGGAGGAGACGGCGAGATCACCTGGGTAGTCCTTGACGACGGAGCAGCGGTGGAGTGCGTGGACGACGAGGCGGGGCGACTCCGGCGGTACTGTTAGGCACGGTGAGAAATTAGGTGGGAATCAAGGCGAAGGGGAGACGACGGGCGGCTCGGGAAGGTTCGTTACCTTGTTTGGGAGCTCCGAAGCAGGTTCTCGCCAAGGAATCGGCGTCGGCGGAGAAGTTCGACGGCAGCAGCAAAGGCGGCGGCGATGGCAGCGGCGCAAGCGCGGGAGGGGGAAGGATGAGGACGTGGTGCTTGAGGGCGAGGGTTGGCGAGGGCTCGGGGACGCGGAGGGTCTGTATACATAGCCCCAGGGGCTCGGCGTGCAGTGCCCGCCGATTTCGCGCGGTGGCCGGTGGCATTGGCTCCGCCTTCCATAGAGAGGTGGCGCCTTCCAAGCGGGGTGGCAGCGCGGATGGAAGGGAGTGGATACAGGATGGTGCGGGGAAGGTTCCCCAAGGGCCCACGGGGCGCGGGCGAGTCAGAGCGGCCGGCAAACACGCGCCGATGTGGCGCCAGGGAGAGGGAGGGGGAACTCGGCGGGAGGAAGGGGAAGGTGGGGGTTGCGTCGCTGACGTGTGGGCGCCGAGTGTCAGTGGGGGGGGAGAGAGAGAGATGGGCGCGGCTGGGCTGGGACGCGTGCTGGAGTTGGGCCGGCGGAGAGGACTGGGCCGGCTCGGGGAGGAGGGGAGGGGAGACGGGCCGCGAGGTAGCTGGGCCGGGAAAAAGAAAAGGAGAGGGGAAAGGAGTTGGGCCGCTCGGGGGAGAGGGGGAAACTGGGCCGGACTAGAAAGAGAGTAGAGGGAGGAAAAGTGGACTAGGGGAGAGTTTAGGGAGCAGAATCGAACCGTGGGCCTAGCAACTTTTCTAGAGCTCCAAACAAAGTGATTCAAATTCGAATTTAAATATATTTAAATTCTGGTTTGAATCACAAGCAATACAAAAATAAATGCAGCAGCATGAATGCAACAATAAATGTTTCTATCACTTATATTTGATTTTAATTTGTGAAAATTATTATTTAACCTTTATAAAATAGGTGAAAGCATTAAATAATTAATTAATTGCCAAAAAATTTTAAAATTGAGTATTTTGGGTGTTACAAACCTACCCCCCTTAAGGTGAATCTCGTCCTCGAGATTCGGATGTAGAAGCGAAGAGCTGTGGGTACTCGGACTTGAGATCTTCTTCCCGCTCCCAAGTCGCTTCATCCTCTGAATGCCGGCTCCACTGCACCTTGCACATCCGAATGGTCTTGTTTCTCAGCACTCTCTCTGACACCTCCAGGATCCTGATCGGATACTCCTCGTACGTGAGGTCCTCCTGAACATTCAATTCATCAATCGGGATCTGCTCTTCTGGCACCCGCAAGCACTTCTTCAGCTGGGACACATGGAACACATCGTGTACTCCGGCTAGTCTCTCAGGTAGGTCTAGCCGATATGCCACTTCGCCCATCCGTTCCTGTATCCTGAATGGTCCGATGTAACGAGGCGCCAACTTGCCTTTGACATTGAACCGCTTTACACCTCTCATGGGTGACACCTTCAGGTACACAAAATCATCAACTCTGAAGCTGAGGTCCCTCCGTCTGACATCGGCGTAACTCTTCTGTCTGGACTGGGCCACCTTCAGGTTCTCTCTGATCACCTGCACCTGCCGCTCTGCATCTCTGAGTATCTCCGGACCAAAGACCTGACTCTCTCCAGTCTGATTCCAGAACAATGGGGTCCGACACTTCCTGCCATACAATGCCTCGAACGGTGCCATCTGCAAACTCTTCTGATAGCTGTTATTGTAGGAGAACTCTGCATACGGCAAACTCTTATCCCAGCTGACTCCATACTGCAATGCACAAGCTCTCAACATATCCTCTAGTATCTGATTGGTCCGCTCTGTCTGACCATCTGTCTGCGGGTGATAAGCTGAGCTGAAATGCAGCTTCGTATCCATGGACTCATGTAACTTCCGCCAGAAGTGTGAAGTGAACTGAGTACCACGATCTGACACAATCTTCTTCGGCACCCCGTGTAAGCACACAATCCGCTCCATGTACAATTCTGCTAGCCTGGCGCCTGTGTAGGTGGTCTTCACCGGCAGAAAGTGGGCCACCTTGGTCAGGCGATCAACAATCACCCAAATGGAGTCGAATCCTCTCTGAGTGCGGGGCAGACCAGTGATGAAGTCCATACCAACTTCTTCCCATTTCCACTCCGGGATCTTCAACGGCTGTAGCAATCCAGCTGGCCTCTGATGTTCTGCCTTGACTCGCTGACATGTGTCGCACAATGCCACGTGAGTCGCCACATCACGCTTCAGTCCGTACCACCAGAATCTCTCCTTGATGTCCTGATACATCTTAGTGCTGCCTGGGTGGATCGAATAAGCTGAATCATGTGCCTCTCTCAGAATCATCTCTCTGATCTGCGCTATATCTGGCACACATATCCTTTTTCCATGCCATAGAGTTCCCTGATCATCAACTCGGAATCCAGGGGCCTTTTCCAATGCAACATTACCCACAATCTCTCGGATCTTCTCATCCTGCAGCTGACCTCTCCGGATCTCCTGCTCAAGTGTGGGCTCCACTGCCATCTCGGTGATGCTGGTGACGAATCCCAGACTCATCTTCTCAAACTCTCGGCTGAGCTCCTCAGGCAAACAGTGTCCAGTGATCCTGTTCACATAACTCCTCCTGCTCAGAGCATCTGCCACCAAGTTGGCCTTCCCAGGGTGATAATGAATCTCCAGATCATAATCCTTGATCAGCTCTAACCATCTGCGCTGTCTCATGTTCAGATCCGACTGGGTGAAGACATACTTGAGGCTCTTATGATCAGTGTAAATGTCACACCTGTGCCCAATCAAGTAATGTCTCCAGATCTTCAGAGCATGTACAACAGCTGCCAACTCCAAGTCGTGCGTCGGGTAGTTCTGCTCATGCTTCCTCAGCTTCCTGGACGCATATGACACGACTCTGCCCTCCTGCATAAGGACGCAACCCAGTCCTAGACGGGATGCATCACAGTAGATGGAGAAACTCTTAGCCAAATCTGGCAATACAAGCACTGGGGCTGTAGTCAACCTCTTCTTCAATTCTTCGAAGCTGACCTGGCATGCCTCTGTCCACACAAACGGGGCACTCTTCTCTAGCAAAGCAGTCAGCGGCTTAGCGATCTTGGAGAATCCTTCAATGAACCGTCTGTAATAACTGGCCATCCCAAGGAAACTCCTGATCTCGCTCACATCCCGTGGCGGATTCCAGCTCAACACATCGCTGACTTTCTTCGGATCAACTGCCACTCCTCCATTGGACAACACATGTCCCAGAAATGCCACTTCCTTCAGCCAGAACTCGCACTTGCTCAGCTTGGCATACAACTGATGTTCCCGGAGTCTCTGCAGCACCAATCTCAGATGTTCTTCATGTTCCTCCTCAGTCTTGGAGAAGATCAGGATGTCATCAATGAATACCACCACAAACTTGTCCAGATAATCCATGAACACGTTGTTTATCAGGTACATGAAGTATGCAGGAGCGTTGGTCAATCCAAAAGACATGACCAAGAACTCATACAACCCGTACCGAGTGCTGAAAGCGGTCTTAGGCACATCTGACGGGCGGATCCTCATCTGATAGTAGCCCGAACGAAGATCAATCTTGGAGAACACACAAGCTCCCCTCAACTGATCGAACAGGTCATCAATCCTCGGCAGCAGGTACTTGTTCTTGATGGTCACTTCATTGAGGGCTCGATAGTCCACACACAACCTCTGAGTACCATCCTTCTTGTCGACGAACAATACCGGTACTCCCCATTGCGAAGCACTCGGACGAATGTACCCCTTGGCCAACAATTCGTCCAACTCCTTCTTGAGCTGCTCCAGCTCCTTCGCTCCCATCCTATACGGCCTCTTGGCTATAGGTGCAGTGCCAGGTTTTAGTTCAATAACGAATTCAACATCTCGTTCTGGAGGCATACCTGGCAACTAGTCTGGGAACACATCCGGGAACTGGCTCACCACCCTGATATCTTCAATTAATGTCCCCTCCGCTTGATTTGCTTGGCCTTGCTCTGAGGAACTGGCTGCCTGGTACTCCACCTTGTCACCGGACTCTGCTGTCAGCTGAATGGTCCTCGTAGCACACCTGATCACTGCATCATATCTGGTCATCCAGCTCATACCCAGGATCATATCAAATCCCAGGGTCTCCAAGACTATCGGGCGTGCCTCGAAATCTACCCCCCTTATGGTGAGGGTGATACTGGGGCATCGTAAAGTGGCGCGTTGCTCCCCACCTGGTGAGCTTACTAGCATAGCACTCCTCATCGGCAGTAATGCAACTAGATGCTTCTTCACAAAAGCAGCAGAAATAAAAGCATGCGAAGCTCCAGAATCAAATAAAACAGTGGCGGGGGTCGAATTAACGAGGAACGTACCCACGACAACGTCAGTGGCTGTCTCTGCTGTCTCTGCACCGGTGTGGTTGAGCTTGCCCCGAACCGGAGCCTGCGGAGCACGACCTCCCTGCTGCTGACCCTGCGGCTGCCCAACTCTCTGAGTGCTGCTCTGACCAGGGACACCCTGAACTCTGCGAGGACAAGCATTGGCATAGTGCCCAGGCTCGTCACAGTGGAAGCACCTCTGCCCTGTCACTGCGGGGCTGACTGGACCCGGACGCTGAACTGGTCTGGGTGGCACCTGGGGACGCTGAACTGGACCCATCTGCGGTGGGCCCTGGGGACGCTGCTGCTGTGGTGCCCGAGGAAACTGAGGACGCTGCTGCTGGAACTGGCCACGACTGAGCAACCCAGACTGGCCCTGGAAGCGCTGCTGGCCTCCCACCTGCTGACTCTGGGGGGGTGTGAAGCGTGGACGACTGCTGCTGCCCACCTGCTGTCCCTGAAGCTTCCTCTTCTTGTCCTCCATCTCACGGCGCTTGTGCTCCAACATCAGCGCGCCGTCCACCAGCTCGTGAAAAGTCGGGAACTTGGTGCACATGAGCTGGTACTGGAGAGCATCCTGCAGACCGTCACGAAACCTGGCCTGCTTCTTCTGATCAGTGGCCACGTCCTCTGGAGCGTAACGGGCCAACGAGACGAACTTGTCACGATAAGCCGTGACACTCATCCCTTCCTGCTTCAGTGCCAGGAACTCCTTCTTATTCAGAACCATCAAGGCCTCCGGCACGTGGTGTGCACGAAAGCTGCTGCAGAACTGCTGCCAAGTGATCTGCGTACCGGCCGGGCGTGAGGACTGGTATGAATCCCACCAATCCAATGCCGGCCCCTGAAGCTGCTCTCTGGCGTACAACACCTTCTCTCTATCATCGCACTGGGCGATGTCCAACTGTCTCTCCACTGCCTTGAGCCAGTCATCTGCCTCAAGGGGGTCACTGGCCTTGCTGAAGGTCGGCGGGCGTCCCTTCAGAAACTCGCCCCTCTTGTCTCTGGGCGGTGCAGCTGCCTGGGGATGATGCTGGTTCTGCTGGATCAGTCTCATGGTCTCTGCCATCTGCTGCATCATCTGAACTTGAGCATACATCAGCTGCTCAATGGTGGGGATCTGATGGTTCGGATTCAGGTTCGGGGGCGGATTCTGGTGCGGAGGCTGTCCGCCCGCATTGCCCCCGGGGTGAGCCATCTATAATCACAAGGGTTAGATATCAGTCGGTTAGTACAAGAGAAAATATATATATGCCCCCTGCTATCTAACAATAAAGTCCTTAAGCCTTACTCCAACATCTAGATGGTTGCAGATAGGTGTCTACGCCCATCACAATCATTACAAAGAACCAAATCAAACATATGCATAATAACAATAAGTACAAGCAGGTAAAGGCATAGACTCACACAAGACTCGACTGTTAGTTTTTTAAAATTTTTAAAACATGGGGGTCTCCTAGTAATTTGTCAACCGTACTATCTAGGCTGCGTTCCTACAGTCAGCACGGCTCTGATACCAATCTGTCACACCCGGATTTACACAAAACCCGAATGTGGCCATATGTGTGCCCAGGAAGTCCACAGACACATATAGCGAACAAATATGGTAAAAATCAGAGTACAATGCTTAATTCTCAACATAAAGTAGCGGGTACATCAGAGTGCTTCATAAATAAAAACATGGACAGCGGAAGACTAATACATCTCTCTAGCGTAGCCGCAATCCCACAGCGACTCTGACTGGGAGAACGCGAACTCAGAAGTACGGCAAATCCTCCGGAAACTCCACAGCATAATCAGCCTGACTCCAATCTGTTACCCGTCCGGGATTTTGCCCAAAAATGATAATAATAGCAAGTGTAAGTAACAGAATTACTTAGCAACTATAGCACGGGGGATGGGGCAAAGAAGGCTTGACACTGGCTTAACTGCATTAGCACTTTTAGTTGGTTCGTTTTAAACATAATTACTACTTTAGATGAATCCCAGTTGTAACCCAATTAATGGTGTAAGTGACATTAAACAGGAATAAATACCATATTCTAATCAAAAAGGATCCAGGCCGCTCGTGACCCTGAGCAAGGCTATCATGATAGATCGTACACTCTGCAGAGGTTTCGCCCTTTACCCACCAGTCGCGTAAAAGTTCAAAGGAACTTTGCACCCAACCACGCACATCAACACTTCCGAGGTGTGACTGCATAGGGACGCTACGAGGCTTTCACAAGACACCCTAACAAGACAGTAGCCGCTGGAGTACTACAAAGTGGTGAGAACCTAGGCACCGAGATTGACTGACCCTCAGGGCGCAACGTGAGGGGGTCAATGGCATCCACGCACCGGCAAATCATGCCAACAAGAAAGTAAATGGTGCAACGTGCGGAGCTCCCGCACTCACGGGGGCTCCCAACACGGGACTGGGTCTAACGGGACCTAGCCGACGGGGCTACCGTCCTCGGTGGAATCCGAAATCACCCCGTGCTTTGCCTCCCACAACGCCGTAGGCCACTCGGTAACCACTGCCAAGCTAGAGACGTACAAGCTACTCAACCAAGACCAGAGCCCATATAGTTCCGGCGGTGGCGACAGGCTCCTGGGTTACCGCTTTAAGAACCGGTCCTTATAGGGAGACACTAGAGCAAAGCACACAGCACATGCTCTAGCCCCCTAATCCAAGTTGCTAAAAAGCAAGTTTTATCATTAATGTTGAAGTGGACCATTAAGTCAATATTAACAATTAAGTAAAGGTGACAGTAATTGCGCCTAGCAAAGTACTACCCAAATGCATAAACCCATAGGAATACAAGGACAGGGAAATAAATGCTAGGAATAACCTTAATGGTAAACAATATTAGACACATGCGTATGAAATGAACATTGTATAAAAAGTGAGTAGGTAGCAAGGATTGTCCGTGCTATAACTTGCCTTCCTCGGAGTACGGCTGCTGCTGCGAGTCCTGCTCTGGCACGTCCTCAACGTACTCGTAGTCCAACGCTACGGGCTCACCGACTGGACACGAACATCAAGCACGCATTCCAAGACAATCATCACATGCAAGCAATAGTAATTCTATTAGAAACAGTACACCAACAGTAAAAACAGTACAAAAACAGGAGCTAGAAATAATCTACGCTTCGCTACGAACACATGAGCGCGAAAATCACGCAAATCGGAGCTAAAACGTGAAAGTTATAGCGTTTCTAAGGTTCGTGGGCTTGCTGGCAAAGTTTTAAAATTTCCAGGGGCCTAAACGAATAAAACAGGACCTATTTGTAATTATTTTCGAATTAAAATGGACCGCGGGTTAATTTCCCGAAAGTCCAAGGACTCTTTAGCAAAATGGTCAGAGTTGACCGGTATGCCGGGAATTGACTTGCGTCTACGGGGGTCAGGGACCGTTGGATCTGGATCCAACGATCCGGATCGGATCGAGTGGGGAGAAAGCGTCTGCCGGCGGTGGCGGGTGGCGGCGTGGCGGCTCCGCGGCGGCGCTTCGCCGGAGCGAGGTGAAACCCGAGCTACGAACTGCCAAAAGCGACGCTGCTTGGCCCTACGGCATCGGGAGGAGACGGCGAGATCACCTGGGTAGTCCTTGACGACGGAGCAGCGGTGGAGTGCGTGGACGACGAGGCGGGGCGACTCCGGCGGTACTGTTAGGCACGGTGAGAAATTAGGTGGGAATCAAGGCGAAGGGGAGACGACGGGCGGCTCGGGAAGGTTCGTTACCTTGTTTGGGAGCTCCGAAGCAGGTTCTCGCCAAGGAATCGGCGTCGGCGGAGAAGTTCGACGGCAGCAGCAAAGGCGGCGGCGATGGCAGCGGCGCAAGCGCGGGAGGGGGAAGGATGAGGACGTGGTGCTTGAGGGCGAGGGTTGGCGAGGGCTCGGGGACGCGGAGGGTCTGTATACATAGCCCCAGGGGCTCGGCGTGCAGTGCCCGCCGATTTCGCGCGGTGGCCGGTGGCATTGGCTCCGCCTTCCATAGAGAGGTGGCGCCTTCCAAGCGGGGTGGCAGCGCGGATGCAAGGGAGTGGATACGGGATGGTGCGGGGAAGGTTCCCCAAGGGCCCACGGGGCGCGGGCGAGTCAGAGCGGCCGGCAAACACGCGCCGATGTGGCGCCAGGGAGAGGGAGGGGGAACTCGGCGGGAGGAAGGGGAAGGTGGGGGTTGCGTCGCTGACGTGTGGGCGCCGAGTGTCAGTGGGGGGGGGAGAGAGAGAGATGGGCGCGGCTGGGCCGGGACGCGTGCTGGAGTTGGGCCGGCGGAGAGGACTGGGCCGGCTCGGGGAGGAGGGGAGGGGAGACGGGCCCCGAGGTAGCTGGGCCGGGAAAAAGAAAAGGAGAGGGGAAAGGAGTTGGGCCACTCGGGGGAGAGGGGGAAACTGGGCCGGACTAGAAAGAGAGTAGAGGGAGGAAAAGTGGACTAGGGGAGAGTTTAGGGAGCAGAATCGAACCGTGGGCCTAGCAACTTTTCTAGAGCTCCAAACAAAGTGATTCAAATTCGAATTTAAATATATTTAAATTCTGGTTTGAATCACAAGCAATACAAAAATAAATGCAGCAGCATGAATGCAACAATAAATGTTTCTATCACTTATATTTGATTTTAATTTGTGAAAATTATTATTTAACCTTTATAAAATAGGTGAAAGCATTAAATAATTAATTAATTGCCAAAAAATTTTAAAATTGAGTATTTTGGGTGTTACAATTGTGCAACAATTCAAGAACCAACTGTTATAGTCACTTATACAAAACAGTCTGGAAAGATATATAGCAAATCTTGTAGTGAAATACAAGTTTTTTTATTCACTAAGAAGCCATTTCAATTTGTTCCTAACATTCATAGACGATGCATGCCACATCAATTATTTCCTAAGGAACAAGTTATAAGAAATAAAGCAATGAGCATGATTTGTTTGCAATTTGGAAGGACCTACAATTTCTATTACAATTTCTATCTCGACCTGCACCTGCTGGCCTTGCAGTCGACGGCGACTTCGCAGTCCGCCCGCCGTGGGCGACGACGGAGCAGCCTCTTCCTCATCGGTACGGCGAAGCTGCAAGAGGTAGTCGGATCCGTCGGACTCGAAAGTCAGGCTCCTGAACTGGATAATGAATCCAGGTGGGAATCCGCTGGGAGCCCCGTCGGAGGGCCCCGGCGTCGGATGGTCGTCGCTAGCAGCCATCAAGGGAACTGGTGAGAAAAGCGAATCGCACAGCGCTTCCCCTACCTGGCGCGCCACTGTCGGTGTCGGAAATGGCCGGCACTCCCTACACCGCATAGAAATGCGCTGTGTCTCGTCCCTTGATGGTCGATGCGGAAGCTAACACAAGGACACGGGTTTATCCTGGTTCTGGCCACGGGGCCATACGTCCAGCAGGGGCGTGCTCGCGCACTCGTATTAGCTTTGCACCGGGGTGCTTGTAGAGGGGAGCTACAAGTGGACGCGGGAGAGGAGCGACGTTCTCCAAGTCCCTGGTTTGTGGTGAGAGTGATTGAGCCTCGCGCCGATATCGGGTGTGTGTTGCTGCGTGTTCGCGTCTCAGCATGAGCCAAGGCGTGCGAACTGTCCCCTTCTACAGGGCTCCTGTCTCTCCCTTTTATAGTTCAAGGGGGAGAAGGATTACAGTCGTGGGTACAGTGCGTACTACAGTGCGAGCTACAGTGCGATCTGTACGGTGTATCTCGCAGAGTGGGCATGCTTGCTTTAGGCGTATCCCTTTTCCTGCAGTTTAGTTGAGAATGTCTTTAGGTCCTGTCCGTTGGTACGGTGCTTCTTCGCGTCCGTCCTGTCGAAGCCTCGAGGGGTCGCTCGGTGCCGCCTCGAGGCGGCACGACTATCGCTTGGTCTCTCGTTCGAGGGGGGCTCCGTGCCGCTTCGAGGGTCGCTCGCCGGGGGCGCGGAGGCTAGCGTGGCGTAGGCCGCAGCCTAGTGTCAGACGCCTTTACCAGTTATGATGACCAGGAGAATATGGCCTGCTCCGCTGGGCCGGTACGGCTGGCTTTTGCCCTGGCGACGGTGTCAGGCCGTATTCGTACGGGGCGGCCACCGCCGGGGTGGCCCGATGATTTTCTATATTCACCATGGGGGGACCTTCCGTTGAGGACGGGGGCAGGTGATGTAGGTGTGCAGCCTACCGTTGCCATAGTGTACGTTCCGTCGCCCGGAGACATGGTCGGCAAGGGTTAGGAGACCCTTTGCTTGCCTTGCCGGGCCGGCAACGCCGTTTGACCAGGGCTCGCCCCCGGGTCATTGGTGGTTTCTTGTTGGTGGGGTCCCCTAGACCTGCTCGAGGGCGTTTCGGCGTCGGAGGCGATGGGGGCCCCCGGTGAAGCTGTGCGGAAGTACGATTGGAGTCAGCGTCACCAGAGGTACAGTGTCGCGCATGCCCCGCGCGGCTCTCGCCTGTCCGCGTTGCAGGGGACACAGTGCTCTCAGATTTTGTCAGAGGCGACGTGCAAGGTGGATTTCTCTTTTGACTTCGGCGCCCGGTGCGGGAGTTGGGATCGCCGGTCCCTGCGCCGCTGATGAGGCGCTTACTCGAGGGGTCGAGGTGAGCTCGAGCGAGGCGGAGCGGGGGTCTGAGGCTCGAGGGGGAGGCGTGGTACCCTCGAGCGGGGCGGAGTTTCGGGCGCGAATGCGTCGTATCCTCGCGGGCCATTGTTGGGCTTGGATGGCTGGTAGTGGGCCGCATGATTTTGCTGGCGCGGGTCCATGTGTTTGCGGGAGGTAGTCTTTGTTGTGCGTTTTTTGAAGGTGGTTACCCTGATGATTAAGAGACCCCTAATTATGGTCCCTGACAAATACTATTCTAACAAATAAAGTTATCTTTAATTTTTTGAAACGATGCATAAAACAACTGTACTAAACCTCTTTTGAGCCGAGCTAGCATTCATATACATCCAACGGACATATTAGCAATCACTGGCATAGGCCTTGATGACATTACACAGCAGGCTTCTGCGGCGTGCCAATGAAGCCCATTGAACAGGTCAAGTCATCTCAAGACTCAACACCTTGGCTCTTATCTACATCAATCTCCCCGTCAGTCCATGAGATCGAAATTGGTAGCAGAAGCAAAATTACCATGCGAGTTGCCAACTCAAGCTAGGACTGAAATGAAGGAAGCATCACGCGATTTAAGCATAGGGCTGTAGCCTGGGAGGCTATTCGATCAGGAACTGCACGTACGGTCGACACATGTCATCAGCGACGTGCACGACACAAGGCCGGCCGCACCATCGCGACGGCACGGCATCTCTATAGGCCTGCAGCAGTAGCAAACCGATATCAATTTTGAAGAGCAATTGCTGCGGATAACTCTCAGATACATATGCCTGCATCGAGACAAAACGACACTCCGCGTTTTCCTTGTCTTCGATCCCGTCTGTTTACTGTTCTCTACATATATGCATGTCTCCTGTTCCCGTGTTAGTTATTCTGTCTCCGCTGTTTTCCTTCCTCTTAACAATACGCAAATTATGGAATAGGAGAAACTCTTCAAGCCTCCTTAAAATTGCTTACATCCTCCCATCTCTAAATAGTGCAGTACCTACCATTTTGTGACGTGTGTATCCGACGTGTTTTAGTTTTAACAATTAATTATCTTCTTGAGTATTTCAAATTAATTTTAAAAAATGTTATGACTAGATTCTCTTTAATAATTATTTCAAAATGTTACGCATTTGATATATATTGACTATATTTAATACTATTTGATTTATTATTAAAATAATATCTCGATGACTGAGTCACACTATTCGGCAGACTAAAACCACAATTATTTAAAAAACTAGATGAAAGAATAAATAAATACTCCGTAGATTCTACAATATTAGCATTTTTGGATATTTTTATTTGTTCACAAACATAATCACTTC
This sequence comes from Echinochloa phyllopogon, assembly GCA_033239725.1. Lineage (NCBI taxonomy): Eukaryota > Viridiplantae > Streptophyta > Magnoliopsida > Poales > Poaceae > Echinochloa > Echinochloa phyllopogon. Next base: position 8,459,235 of record BTCW01000008.1, on the reverse strand, counting down.
ACCATTCACTCATTCTCATTTACTATGTACTAAGTCTCAGGGACCAAGAAGCTTAATTAAAAGCAACAGTTAATACAAACCGAACAGCTAGTAGAGCAAGGTAAATAATAGAGATAAGTGATTGGCTATTACTCAAGATAGAAGAGCAAAGTAATACAACAATAGTCTATTACTTGTCTATACATATTATTATTTTTTTTGCCATTTATTACCTCATATTTTCTATTCACTTTGACATTCCCTCTTACATGGCTCTACCTCTACTTGTTGCTTGCATAGAGCTAAGCTCTCTTCTCTTTCTTCATTTTTCTCCTTCACATCAGCAAAAGTGCTGACTTGCATGTCTATAAGCCCATTATTATAGGTTTTAATAGGAGCAACTAACGATGTTTATTAATTAAATGCAATAGTTAAAGGTCCACAACTTTTAAAAGTAGCATATGCGTCTATTTCCTTCATCTTTAATACAGTATGTTCTAAAATCTTTTTTTTTAGAATGTGTTCTAAAATCTTTATAAATACTTGTATTCGTGATGGTAACTTAAAATAAGACCACATGCATGCACAACACCTTTAAATTCCAACGTACAAAGGACAAAGCTATGCATAACTATAAGCGCGGGGAATTCATTACAGCCGTTTAGAGTCAATCTTATAATTACGTAAAGAACAAGAAGTGAGTTGGAGTTGACATTAGAATTTCAGCCGTGTGCAACTGTTCGTAACTCTATCATACGCGCGACTTTTCCTTTGCTATTTGTACCGTCATAACTTGATCTCTGATAGATGATAGATCTTGTCACTTCTGCTTGCGTGTGCATGCATTGGGCAGACAAGTCTCATTGTAGACCATGTTCAGAGCCATGTTAATTACGTAAAGAACCTGGAGTCCATAATTAATGTATTAGACTTTGAGGTTAGAATTTCAGCCGTGTGCAAGTGTGCAACCACTGTTGCATGCTCTTTGCAACTCCATCACACGTGTGTCTTTTCTCTTTGATGATCTCAACCGTTGTAATTTGGTCTGTAGATGGTAGGAAGTTGTCCGGGCCGATGTTTTTTTCACTTATTAATAACTGTTAAAATTTGGTTCCATGGCATTACTTTTCCAATGGACTTGAATGGAGATAAACTTTATATAAAAAAATTGACAAGATCTACAAGTTTCTAGTTCCAACTTTCTTGATTTTGAGTCGTTTTTATGCCCAGATAATTAACCAAAATTTGGAACAGCAAAAGTTAAAAAGGAAAATTGTGCAACCGGCGAGTCATTTTGACTAATTGTGCAACAATTCAAGAACCAACTGTTATAGTCACTTATACAAAACAGTCTGGAAAGATATATAGCAAATCTTGTAGTGAAATACAAGTTTTTTTATTCACTAAGAAGCCATTTCAATTTGTTCCTAACATTCATAGACGATGCATGCCACATCAATTATTTCCTAAGGAACAAGTTATAAGAAATAAAGCAATGAGCATGATTTGTTTGCAATTTGGAAGGACCTACAATTTCTATTACGAATTAACTAAAAGTATATCGTTTTATGTTACCTATTACTATCATATTTAACTAGTATTGATTAATACATTAGCTGGAAATAGTGTTGTCCGACAAAAAAATATAATTAAAAAATGTTGGCTGCTCAAGAAAAATGGTAAGGATCTGTACTTAAAACTGTTGGTCGATCACTCATAAAATGCTTGTCTGAAAAGACAAAAACTCTCGTAGTGTATATCGAGCAAAGATGCTAGGTGTAATAAGAGTACCAAGCAACAACTCACTTCCGTTTTTAGGTGCAACTGGTCGATCCATATCCATTAATTGTGACTTTGTCAATATATATCGATCAAAAACGCGTTCATGTTAAAATGTCAAGACATTGGTTTTTTGACTTCTTCCTGCTGCCTCCCGCAATCCGTACTTATAAAATCAAAGTACGGAAGGCATCATGCCAAACAGAGGAACAGACGACACGAGTTAATCTTGCAACCAACGTGCCAATGCAGAGAAAATCATATTAGCCAGTATGGAAGGCGCTGTGCTCCTACTCTTGTCTGTGACCGTGCTTCTTGTCGTCCTCTCCAAGCTCAAGGCCCTGCTCGTCGCGAAACCAAAACCTAACCTGCCCCCAGGGCCATGGACGCTGCCGGTGATCGGCAGCCTCCACCACCTCATCACCAGCCCCAGCATCCACCGCGCAATGCGCAGGCTGGCCCAGAAGCACGGGCCGCTCATGACCCTCCGGCTCGGCGAGGTACCGGCGATCGTGGTGTCGTCGCCGGAGGCCGCGCAGGAGGTCATGAAGACGCACGACGTAGTGTTCGCCGACCGGCACGTGAACGCCACATTCAGCGCGCTCACCTTCGATGGCAACGACGTCGCGTTCGCGCCCTACGGCGAGCGGTGGCGCCAGCTACGCAAGATCTGCGTGCTCGAGCTGCTCAGCGCCGCCCGGGTGCTGTCCTTCCGGCATATCCGTGAGGAGGAAGTATCCCGGTTCATGGAAAACCTTGCTGCCTCTGCCAGCACTGGCGCCGGTGGCGCCGTCAACCTGAGCAAGATGATTGGTAGGTTCATCAATGACACCTTTGTGAGGGAGTCAGTCGGCAGCCGGTGCAAGTATCAGGACGAGTACCTCGACGCCCTCGACACGGCCATCCGGCAGACATCAGGGCTGGCAGTCGCCGATCTCTTCCCGTCTTCGAAGCTCATGCAGGTTCTTGGCACGGCACCGCGTAAAGTGCTCGCGTGCCGCAACAGGATCCAGCGCATCCTGGAGCAGGTCATACAGGACGCAACGGAAGCCATGGACGACCATGGTGACGACGTGATGGCCGGTGCCGGGAGCGACGGCTTCGTCGGTGTCCTGCTAAGGCTCCAGAAGGAACGCAGCACGCCGATCCCGCTCGATGACGACACCATCGTCGCGGTCCTGTTTGTGAGTCAGTCTGACATTCTCCAGCTTATCCTGCCGAGGTTGGGCAAGCTATTAAAATGATTGCTGCGTGGTTCTTTTCTTTTAGGACATGTTTGCTGCGGGTAGCGAGACCTCATCCACCACGCTGAACTGGTGCATGACGGAGCTAGTCCGGAACCCAGAGGCCATGGTCAAAGCGCAGGCTGAGGTGCGGGAGGCCTTCAAGGGGAAGAAAACCATCACCGAAAGCGACCTCGAGGGGCTCAGCTACCTCAAGCTGGTGATCAAGGAGGCCCTCAGACTGCACACACCAGCTCCGCTCCTAATCCCTCGGAAGTGCCGTGAGACGTGCCAGATCATGGGCTACGACGTGCCCAAGGGCACGGTCATGTTCGTGAACATGTGGGCGATTTGCAGGGACCCGGAGTATTGGGATCATCCCGAGGAGTTCATGCCAGAGAGATTCGAGAACAGCAACCTAGACTATAAAGGAACAAACTATGAGTTCCTCCCATTTGGAGCTGGCCGTCGGATTTGCCCTGGAATCAACCTAGGGGTGGGAAATATTGAACTTGCACTGGCGAGCCTTCTGTACCACTTTGATTGGAAGCTGCCTGAAGGAATGGAGCCCGAGGATGTTGATGTATCTGAGGCTGCAGGATTAGTCGCGAGTAAGAAAACAAGCCTGATTGTGCACCCTGTTACTCGCATTCCTCCTGCTAGTGCGTAAACAAGGTGGACATAATATGTTGGATCAACCAGTCTGGCACTAGCCATGACTGATTATATTATATTGTGTGCTTAGATTGGAAATAAGAGACAGGCTTGGACTGTGTACATATATATATGAATATATCCAGCCATATGGCTCCTCTTGTTAATTAATTTCATCTTATGCAATTAATTTCTTTCATGTATGTGCCTGGGCTATAATAAAAATGATGGAATCACACAATTTAATGTGCCTACATATTTGAAATACATGTGATACAAAACCATACGTGTGGAAATGGCATATGTTTTATCAAGCACTTAGGAAATGGCATGATGCTTTTGTCCTTGTCAAACAAACATCAGAGTTCTCACAACACCAAAAAAATAACAGAAGGAACCCATGCCTAATGCTAGCTCTTGCTGTCATTGATTGCGACAAGATAGATCAAAATTCAAAGTAACTCTTATCCTCCATATGTTATCATCATTGAATGGTTGCTTTCATACTAAATCAACAGATCGATACATAGATCTGCACGACAGTGACACCTTGGACATGGACTATATATATGGAGATTGAGAATGGATTGTAACCAACCATTTCACCTAGGATCTTGTAATGCTAGTGCATATTCAAGACCAAATGCGATCAAAGAAAAAGAAAAGGACAACTATTCTCTACTGTTCTGCTTTTAAACTAGAGTGGGATCTTCTATGAGCTTTTCATCAGAAAAGTGTTTTCTATAATGCTATTCAAATAATACCAAGGACCGCCCATCCTACTCTGTGTATGATATAATTCATGTCAAACATATCACAAAAATCATGGCCAACAATAGTTGCTAACAAAATAAAGACGTAAACATTCGGGTAGTCATCTTTACGTGATTTTCAATAAGCATCGCGCCTTTTGATTACCGATAGAAATAACAAGATTGTGGAAGAGAAGAAGAAGCGTCATGGGTCACAATATTTAACTTACAGACAAATATTGATCTTCTCTATGTTGATTTGAGCAAGAGTAACAAAGCTGTTCAAGATCTTGACAACTTTGTGAACCCATTCATTGACATCCATGCATCTAATTTCGACTATTCTGAGGTTCTGAAGTGGAAGTAACTGCTCTGCTGGGTTTCTTTTGATTTCCATGGCATCAAGAGAATTCTGGCAAAGAAAAACATATAACAAATTGAATCAATTAACCATGTATAAAGGCATCGCCTTCGGCTAGCAATTTAGAATGCGTGTACCTCACAAAGTTGAATAGTGAGCCTCTCTAGGACAGGTGCATGTTGAATAAAGAAAGCTATTGGACGAAGGCCATCAGCCAAACACCATTCGTTGACTAGCAAATTCTTTAACTTGCTGAATGTAGGGAACAATGTCAAGTATCTCTTGAAAATACCCTGAATAAAATATGATGGCCCTAGCTCTCTCTCACAACTCACACAGGAGCTCACGATGAGGAAAGAGGCTAACTGATGAACACAGAAACACTCACGCACTCTCTGATGGATTGAAAACACACACACATACACGAGCAGAGACACACACGATAATTTTTCACGGCACAGGCTTCTCGGTGCCGCACACCAGCACCTGCACTATTTTTCTCTTCACCACAGCCCTCTGAACACGGTGATTACAGAGACTTAAATAAACACTCATGCACGCACAGCTTAAGCCACGTCTGGCCGCACGACCCAGCCAGAAACTCCCATGGCTTATCACTAACTCCACTCACCTACATGCAAGGCCACTACCTGCATGTTAGGCACCACTAACCAACACACACTAACAGAACTCCCAAGTCCCAACGGCAAGCACTGATCCAGTCCATGCATGCACATCCATGCAGATAGGACTCCTTGCCGCTCCTAAGCGTGCGCATGACTTCGTCGACCAAGCACCTGGCCGTCATGACACCACACACATGTACTCGTGTCATGCTGCAGCTCCTGGCCACTACACCATGCAGCACGATGTGCACACACAACTACCAGAGACTCAACTAACAAACTAACTAGACACGACTCACACACACCACTACACAAATAAACATCAAGATTAACTCTAACAATCACCCCCCTAATCTTGATGGCTTTATTCTGCATCTCCACATCGCACATCACAGAAGTGCGGGCTCCTCATCGACAATGGCCAGCTGTGCCATTGCCTTTGTCACCTTCTTCGCTACAGGACACTCGTCGGCGAAGTGTCCGAACTCACCACAGTTGCGACAATCGATCTTCGACTTGTCGAACTTGCCGGGGTACTTCTTCTCACCGCTGCCGGAGCCACCTCCGCTCCTCCTCTCTTCAGCAACTTTGGCCTCCCACTCAGCACGCGTGAATCGCGGCTCAGTTTCCGCGATCAGCAGCTGCTGCTCCCCCTCTCTTTCACGCCGCCGCCCCTTTGAAGACTCCTCGAACGCCCGCAGACGCCCGACTGCCTCCGTCACCCTCATCGCCGATACATCCCCCCACTACTCGATGGTGCTGATGAGAGGTAGGAACTTGTCGGGGACGGAGTACAGGATCTTCTCGACGACGCTTGTCTCCTCCACAATTGTGCCGAGAGAACGTATCTCGTTCACAATCGTGTTAACCTTCAAAGCATACTCATTTACTTTTTCAGATTCACCCATATACATACCAGCAAGCTCCCTCTTGAGGGTTTGTACTCGGGCCTTCTTGATGCGCTCTTCACCCATGTGCATCTCCTGGAGGGCATCCCACGCATCCTTCGCCGTCTCCTTCTCGGATATGGCCATCACCACGGCCTCCGGCACAGCTTGGACAATGGCGGCGAGAGCCATTTGGTCCATCTTCTCATCGACACCTCCCTTGTTCACCACGGCAGACCACACGTCTTGGGCGCGCATGAAGATCTTCATCTTCACCGCCCACACGCCGTAATTGTTCTCCGAAAGCATGGGGTAACGTAGTGTCACCCCCGCCTCCTTCACTTGTGGCACCACCAACTTGTTGTCGTCGTCGTCGCCAGCAACCGCCTTGCTGCCGTCGCCGCCGGGAACCGCCTTGCTGCCGTCGCCGATCTTCCCCATCTCTCAAACCTGGCTCTGAATACCACTTGATGGCCCTAGCTCTCTCTCACAACTCACACAGGAGCTCACGATGAGGAAAGAGGCTAACTGATGAACACAGAAACACTCACGCACTCTCTGATGGATTGAAAACACACACACATACACGAGCAGAGACACACACGATAATTTTTCACAGCACAGGCTTCTCGGTGCCGCACACCAGCACCTGCACTATTTTTCTCTTCACCACAGCCCTCTGAACACGGTGATTACAGAGACTTAAATAAACACTCATGCATGCACAGCTTAAGCCACGTCTGGCCGCACGACCCAGCCAGAAACTCCCATGGCTTATCACTAACTCCACTCACCTACATGCAAGGCCACTACCTGCATGTTAGGCACCACTAACCAACACACGCTAACAGAACTCCCAAGTCCCAACGGCAAGCACTGATCCAGTCCATGCATGCACATCCATGCAGATAGGACTCCTTGCCGCTCCTAAGCGTGCGCATGACTTCGTCGACCAAGCACCTGGCCGTCATGACACCACACACATGTACTCGTGTCATGCTGCAGCTCCTGACCACTACACCATGCAGCACGATGTGCACACACAACTACCAGAGACTCAACTAACAAACTAACTAGACACGACTCACACACACCACTACACAAATAAACATCAAGATTAACTCTAACAAAATATAGTTAACTTCTAACTTTTGCAAGACTGATGATTGATGTAGACAAAAAAAACAACTATGAGCAAGTAAATGGTAAGAAAGAGCAAAAAAGATGAAAAAATAATTGAAAAGTTCTATTTAAAATGAATGTGTATATATAGATGCTAATTTTGTTTTTAAATGCAAGGAATATTACTCTCCTCTCACTCCTAGTTTCCAACAGAGAGGTGCATGAAAAGCATTCTAGTTGAGGACGAAATGCAAACATACCGGTTTATATTCAGCTAACAATTCCAAATTGGATGCATTGGACAAACTCCTGAAGACCACTCCAGTTTCACCATCACTAGCCGGAAAACATCTCCTGCAGTTACAATCCTCAAAGTGATGACACCGGCAACAATCCTCACACCCAATGGCAAGTTTGATGATTGATGTTGCTAGAAATGGCATGGCATCGAGCCAAGGAGTCCTGCCGTTGACAACTTCCAGCCTCAACGAAACAAGACTCGGTACAGAAATCCTAGTGCGGAAGAACCAACAGAAGTCAGCCTTAGCGATGATCAAACGTTTCAGGGACTGCGACGACAACTTCTTGGTGCAAAAATAGGCTGAGCTGATGGTTAGTTCCTCCAGCGCTGGACAACTCGAGAACTCCAGACAGTCTTCCACCAGCGTGACACCCTCAAGCTCTAAGATCCACAAGTGCGTGGAGACGAGGGGAGCACGAAATAGCAGGGGAGGCTGGGATATGCTGTTGCTGCCATTGCAGATACGGACACGGAGCACCCGCACATTGCACATGAAAGCGTATCGCGTCCACATCTCCACAAATCTGAATGGCTGCTCATCGGCATCGTGCTCTAGATTCTTACATGGATAGGACGTGAGCTCCATCTCGTGCAGGGGCGAGCGGTCGCGGAAGAGCAGCAGGTTGTTGACGAAGTCGATGAACTTCTCGTCGCACTTCCAGCGGTCGGCGGCGTTGATCAAGCGCAGGACGTGCGTCGACTTCCACAGTCCGCGCCAGCGGCGGGCCAGCGCACACGTCCGCACGGCCTCGTCCGCCGGAAGGCAGGAGAGCACGTCGTGGAGCAGCGCGTCCGGGAGCGTGCTGATGTGGTCCTCGCCGGTTTATCCGCTGTCCGCGGCGATCTCCTTGGGTTCGCCGTTCTTGCGCTGCGGAGGCATTCGGTCGAACAGGTGCCGGGCTCTCCCGTGCTGCGGCCTGCGGGCGGGGAGATAGATGAACCGAGAGAAACTTGGGGAAGAGGAGAGAGACGAATGGAGGTTCTCGACACCTCACCTCACAACACCGCGTTGGGAGCTTCACTAGTTTCGTTGGCCGCCTCGCCGGCCGGCGCCGCCGCCGCCGCCGAGAACAGAAATCAAGAAGAGCACAAGGTCGTCTGATCACACACACGTTCGCGTAATCGCATCCAAGGAAGCGTTAAATGCTTAGTTAATTGGGCTAGTGGGTTTGCACACAAGGAAACGTTAAATGGGCCACAATGAATTAAACTTAGGCCCACGGTGAAAAACAATCTTGTTTGCGGATCGTCCAAAGCGCCAACATGCTGTGTCCGAATCCAATCCTGAAGTACCACGCATTTGCTGATGGCTCAGCAGATTTTGCCAACTCCACGCCAAGCTGCACACTTCGTTTAGGTCTTATTTGGATCCAACTCAACTAGATTTTAGCTAGTTAATTTAGTCAACAAAAGTTTAGTCAACTAAAATTCAGTTGGGAATGTTTGGATCCATTATTAGCTAATTAAATTAATATTTATTGACCATACTGCCCTTGGATCTATAAGAAGCGGAAAACAAGATGGATATTTTGCTCTTTAAACATGTTCGGCCTCTATAATTATGAGATTTAATTAGAACTTATGAGTTTGCTAATGGGCCAATCCCAAATTCCAGCATTAGGTGTATGGATCTCTTGTCTAAATGCTTATTGTCGTATGGGTATCCGGAAATCTGGAATATCAAAATCTCCTTATATAGCAAACAACCGATGTACTCCATCCGTCCTTAAAACAAGTCATTCTCGAAATTCTATGACACATTTAAAATGAGGTAAATTGACCTTTCTTACCCTATTTGTGATTAAATAAGATTAGCACTAATTGATTGTTGCATGCCCGTGCACACAAAATGAGGTAAAATAACTGGTTTGATAAATTTTCAATCTTAGAATGTATCTTTCTTCGGACGACGGGAGTAGATGAAAAGATCTCTTTTGATTATTTCATTCCCTCTGTCTCCAAAGCAAGTCAGTTTAGAAATTTTAAAATAGTTTAACAAGAAGTGAAATGGTCTTAATTGTCTTTATTTGTTAGTCTTATTTGTTATTAACTAACTGCTACGTGGGACATGACTTACTAAATGAGGTAAAATAACTTATTTTTTGATACAAAATTGAATTTTAAAATGACTCGGTTAATTGATTGCTGCATGCTCATGCACATACAAAATGAGGTAAAATAACTTGACTGATAATTTTTTAATCTTAAAATGAATCATTCTTGGGGTGATGAGAGTAGATAAAAAAGTTATATTTTTTATTCTTCCTTCGATTTAATTAACCAATACTCCATATATCTCAAAAACAAGTCGGTTTAGAATTTTAAAATAGATTAATTAATCATATTTGACATTAATTGCTGCATGGACATTATTCCCTCCACATTGGTTGGTATTAGATGACGTTTTAGACAAGATTTTAGTCAAACATTGGGAATATCTACCATGAATAACTTTTATGTCATTGAGTTATGAAATGTGAACCATATGAATAGATTTGTCTTAAAAAATATTTTTATAAAAGTATACATATATTATCTTTTAATAAATATTTTTGTAAAAATAAGAAGTCAAAGTTAGTGCACATCCATGCGGCAACTTACGAAGTTGGAATTATATTGGGGAATATGCAATAAATCTATCACTCTTCGCTTTCGTTTGGAAGAAGGTCGTCGATCATCAAGCACTGTTTTTTTTTCTTTTTGGAAATTAGATGATCATGCACTGTCAGATGTCAATTATCGAAAAACAAACGCAACTAACTTACGTATAGCAGTCGACTGATTGGATGCTTCGATTGGATGTATGGGGTAGTTTGAGAGAACCGAGCCAGTTGTAGTTTTCAATCGCAATGTCATTAGATGGTGCTAAGAATAATGCAAAATTGGCCTAGAGAGGTTTGTTTTCTTTTTTTTTTTTGAGGCAATTGGCCTAGAGAGTTGACATCCTTTTGGTTCCAAGCAAGTTGAGACGACCCAGCAGAAGTTGACAATTTCTGTACCAACTACCAACCTCCCAAGTATGACTTCAATGCCTATATGTATCCATACATCACTACGGGATACCGGACGTTTGCCGAGTGTCCCAAACACTCGGCGAAAGCCCAAAAACACTCGGCAAATTTTTTGCCGAGTGTAACACTCGGCAAACAGCACTCGGCATATCAGGTGTCGGCAAAAAGACCATTTACCGAGTGTTTTTCGTCGAACACTCGGTAAATCTTTACCGAGTGCCAACACAACACTCGGCAAACATATTTTGAGAAAATATAAAAAAAAGCCGGTCGACACTCGGCAACTAATTCCGTGAAATTAAAAAAAAAAAGCGCCGCCGACCGGGGCCGGGGCCACCCGCGACCGCCCGCCCGGCAGCGTCGCGCCTCCGCCCCGCCACCAACGCCGGCCGCCCGCGCTCGCGCAGCCCCGCTCGCCCCTGCCGCTCGCATCGGTCGGCCGCGCCACGCTGTCCGGCGGCCGCCCAGCCGCCTAACGCCCCGCCGCCGGCTGCCCAGCCCACGCACGCTCCGGCCGCGCCAGCTGCCCCGGCGGCCCGCCGCCCCGCCGCCGCACCCTGACGCTCGCCCAGGCCAGGGCCGGCCGCCTCGCCGCCGGCTGCTCCAGGGCCGGCCGCCGCGCCCCGGCAGCCCTGCAGCCCCGCCGCGAGCCGCCGGGCTGCCCTCTGCCGCCGGCCGCCCAGCTGCCCTGCCGCCGGCCGCCCAGCCGCCCGCCGACTGGAGCCGGCCTCTGCGCTGCGCCTGTGACAGTGAGAGGGAGAGAGAGAGAGGAGAGAGATGAGAGGTAGAAGATGAGAGCCAACCGGTAGTTTATTTGGATGAGAGAAGGAGCGATCCATGTGACCATTCTTGGACCAATGAGAGGCCACGATTCCAAAGGTATGGATCGCTGACGTGGCGTTGACATGGCGCTTGTGTTTTCTCAGTACACTCGTAACGCAATTTCAGATGGCTAAACAACTTCAAATGAAAAAGTTGTAAACTACAAACTTCTTCATATTTTTGAGATCTACAACTTTGATATAGAACAGAGTTTCATCCGAGATCATTTAAATTTTTTAAAAATTCAAGATTTCAAATTAGATACATTATAAAGTTATTTTAAAGTATTAAATGACCTCAAATTAAAAAGTTGTAAACTACAAAGTTTTACATCTCTACGAGACCTACAACTTTTATATAGAATATATTCACATTCGAGGTCATTTGAAAAATTCAAATTTTAAATTTCAAATTAGATAACTTATAATAATGTTTTGAGGCATTGAACAATCTCAAATACAAAACTTTTCAACTACAAAGTTTTAGGTTTCGTCGAGGTGTATGACTTTGGTATAAAGTGTTTTTTCATATGAGATCATATAAAAAAGTTTGTATTCAAAACATACATCCACTAACTCTATCACATACAATCACCCATACACTTCTTGTGAGATGTTTAGATTTGATAAACATCGTTATGACAAAATATAGGAAATGTTCTCAACTTTTTATCACAGCCTCTATAAGTGATACAATCACTCCATGAAAAATTCCATAATTTTTAGACTTCATTTGCTTGTTTTAGAATTTAAATGACATTTGGACTCACATTTTTGCCGAGTGTCAAAGAAAACACACTCGGCAAACAAGCTCTTTGTCGAGTGTCAACTATAATACACTCGGCAAATAGCTTCTTTGCCGAGTGTATTTTTTGACACTCGGCAAACAACATACATACAAATTTTCTACTCGTTTTAATTTTATTCTTTCAATCACCTACGGTTTAAAAACGAAAATAACATAATTCTTTGCCGAGTGTCAACTATAATACACTCGGCAAAGAGCTTCTTTGCCGAGGGTATTTTTTTTACACTCGGCAAACAATATGCATACAAATTTTCTACTCGTTTTAATTTTATTCTTTGAATCACCTACGGTTTAAAAATGAAAATAACATAATTCTTTGCCGAGTGTCAACTATAATACACTCGGCAAAGATCTTCCTTGACGAGTGTATTTTTTTGACACTCGGCAAACAACATGCATACAAATTTTCTATTCCTTATATTTTATTATTTGAATCACCCGCGGTTCAAAAACAAAAAAACTTGATTCTTTACCGAGTGTCAATTGTAATACACTCGGCAAAGAGCTTATTTGCCGAGTGTATTTTTTTTTGACACTCGGCAAACAATATCTTTGCCGAGTGTATTATGTTGACACTCGGCAAACAAGCTCTTTGCCGAGTGTTTTTGTTTTGCCGAGTGTCGAAAAAAAACACTCGACAAAGAAACTCTTTGCCGAGTGTCCGTAAAAATACACTCGGCAAAGAGTTAGACACTCGGCATATACGGGGTTTCCCGTAGTGCATATCCATTGATAACTCTCTTTGCTTGTCTCTATCACATGCATTCTTGTTTGTCCATTGATGGCGACGAACCCGCTCTTCACCGTGACGTTCGACCTCGCCGGCAGCGACGACTACGGCGCCTTCCTCGCCGGCATCCGCGACAGGCTCGCCAACCCGAGCCACGTCTCCCACGACCGCCCCGTCCTCCCACCGGTCGAGCCCGGCGTCCCGCCGCGCCGGTGGTTCCACGTCCGCCTCACGACGCCGGCGAGCAGGCTCACGCTCACCACCCGCGCCGACAACCTCTACCTGGCCGGCTTCCAGAGCTCCGACGGCACGTGGTGGGAGCTCAGCCGCCGCATCGGCGGGCGGTTCCGGCGGCGCGACGACCTCATCCCGGGATCCACGCCTCTGGGCTTTGCCGGCACGTACCGCGACCTCGTCGGCGGCGCGCGCGAGGTGGCGAACGTGGACCTCGGCCGGCGGCAGATGTCGGACGCCGTCGACTCCCTCGCCGCGCGCACCCAGATGACCCACGCCGCCGCCGCGGAGCAGCGGCGCCGGCGCCGGTGTCTGGCCAAGGGCGCGCTCGCCGTGCTCCACCTGATGGTGCACGAGGCCATTAAGTTCCTTGACGTCGCCGCCGTCGTGGCCGGCCTGATGCGCCCCGACGCCGCGGCCAGCAGCGGCCGGATCGGCAGCAGGGACCTCCGCCTGTGGAGATACTGGTCCTCGTTACTACTCTGCAACGACATTTCGATGTATAGAAATAGTAGCCTTTATTACGATGCGTCGCCTTGTGAGAACAAGCAGCTGGTGGAGCGGGCGGCCGCGAGGGTGGGGATACTGCTGTTCGTGCAGGTGAGTCGCGGGATCAATGCGAAGAAGGCGCTGCGCCTGTTCCGTGGTGATTTCTGCGGGACGGGAAGCGACGGGGCGGGGCCGGACGTCACCTTCCTCGTCGCCGGCGAGGCCGTTCCGGCGCACAGGTACGTGCTGGCCGGGAAGTCCGCCGTGTTCCTGCGCCAGTTCATCAGCCACGGGGGAGGGAATAATCGCGTCGTCGAGGTGAAGGACATGGACGCGGCGTCGTTCAAGGCGCTGATTCACTTCATCTACACCGGCTCGGTTGCCGAGTTTGGTCGTCAGCCACGGCGGCGGGAGGAGGCCACGGCAGCGGCAGGAGTGGCGCACCAGCTGCTTGCGGCGGCTCATAAGTATGAGCTGGAGAGGCTGAAGGTGATGTGCGTACGCGAGCTGGAATCTGGTGCCATCTACTTCGACATGGCGGCGAGAACGCTGGCTTTAGCCGAGGAGCACAAGTACATGCGGCTTAAGGCCAAGTGTATCGAGTTCATTGTTCGGACTCCCGAGACTCTTCGTGCCGTGGTAGCTACCTGGAAGCAAGCTGCCCTTCTCTGCTGAGTGAACTCCTCAAGTCCATGCCCAGGAGAAGTAAATCTAGATAGCTAGGGAAGTTCTATATGCTGAAGAGACAAGATTGGATAGTCAACTGTGTCACCTTGTATCCGCCCCAACAATATTGTATGTAATATGAGATTTCAATCTATATACTTTGGGTCTGCAACTCTCAACATTCAGCACACTATTGCACTAAGGTTCCAGAACAAGGCAGTGGTTATCTTTTCTTGCTGATCGTGATGTTAATGATAAAACATCATACGCATGATGATATCTCAAAATACAAAATATGCTATTGCTACATTATGCTATCTTTATTATAATTATATATTGTAGTTATTGCGTATTCATACATACTGTAGCTATTTTTTTATGATAAATGGTATATTTTTGGCTCCGGACATCATTTTCAAGGATACAGCATCATACCATAATTATCTATATAACCTATATAGATGCACCCCACTAAAAGTTGTTAACCTCATTTTTCTTAACATGCAATCTATCCACGTCACGCCGCATCACCATCCACTACCATCTATTTATGTGTTCCACCGATTTTCTATGACTAATAGCATCTATACATACAATTTATTAGTCTTTATGAGTATAATGCTACAAAATTCTCAGGGTAGAAATACATGAATGTTGAATTATTTAAGAGTCGTTCTCTCTCAACAAAATGAACATGTTTCATGTATAATGTCGTTTGCAAATAAATATTGCCATGCAATCACCTTTGCGTTTCTACTTTTAAATTTCACCTTAAAATCATGTATAATATTGTTGCAAAAGAATATTTCCATGCAATAATCTTAGTTTTTATTTTCTAATTTTACCTTAAAATTTTTTTAAAAAACTTTTCGCAGCATCACGCGGAGTATCATCTAGTTATATAATAAAGTAGCAACCAATATAAGTGAATTTGTCCATAAAAAAACATGTAGCCAAGACATCAGCTAATGCACAATAGAAAAAAACAAAGAAAAAGAAGAAAGTCAAAACGTCCAATCTGTAGCTTAGGTAATCCTCCTTCCACGGCTTCTTTCATAATTTCAACTCCAAATAAACCAAATTTTCCAAGAAGTTTAACTTACTATGGTTGGACAATATTAGACTTCTCGATCTTGATTTGATAAAGAGTTATGCCAAAGTTATTCAAGATCGCACATCTGTGTGAACCCATTCGTCAACATTTATGCATCTAACTAATTTCAACTATTTTTAAGTGCTTAGATGGAAGGTTCTGCAGCGTTTCCTTTCATTTCAATGGCATCAAGAGGATCCTGGCAAACAAAACCATACTGAATCAATCAACCATATGCATGCATATGCATGAAAGCAACTGTGTGACTTCAGCTAGCATATTTAGAATGCATGTACCCCGTAAAGTTGAAGAGTGAGCTTTTCTAGAACAGGTGCGTGTTGGATAAAGCAAGATATTGCACGAAGGCCATCAGAAAAACACAATTCATTCATAACTAGCAAAGTCTTTAAGTTGCTGAATGTAGCGAACAATGTGTCACGTATCTCACTACGGGAAACCGGGTGTTTGCCGAGTGGCACACGGCAAACCCCGATATACACTCGGCAAACCATTTGCCGAGTGTTACACTCGGCAAAGGGGACTCGGCACAGCCCGTGTCGGCAAACAGCCCCTTTGCCGAGTGTCTTTTATCGGGCACTCGGCAAAGGCTTTGCCGAGGGCAAAAGCTGACACTCGGCAAAATAAAGCACTAACAGACGGCCGCGAACGGCACGACGCCGTTCGCGGCCGGCTGTTAGTGCTAACGGGGTCTTTGCCGAGTGTCGCACTCGGCAAAGACTCCATCCTTTGCCGAGTGTAGCACTCGGCAAAGTGTTGTCCAGGGGCCTGCCCCAGCCAAGCCTCTGCCGAGTGTTTGACACTCGGCAGAGGCTTGGCTGGGGCAGGCCCCTGGACAACACTTTGCCAAGTGCTATGGCTTTAACACTCGGCAAAGAGGCAGCCTTTGCCGAGTGTTAGGGCACAAACACTCGGCAAAACCCGCACACTCGGCAAAGGAAGTTCCAAAAATGATAGAAACAGTCTGTTTGCCGAGTGTTATGGCCAATACACTCGGCAAACAGGCCCTTTGCCTAGTGTAACACTCGGCAAAGCATCAATTTGACCCATCCTTTTATTTATTTATTGCATTAAAAGGACCCCTCAACAAAAACATCACAGGCAGTTTATAATAGGCATCACATGTAATTGATATATATATATAGCCACTAAACCATCACACAACCATAAACAAACACATATAAGTCACTAAACCATCCAACATCACAGAAATGTCACAAATTCAACATCCAAACATCCATCATTCACTAGTTTACAAAGTCCAACATCCATCACTCACAGAGGAGGGGGTCCGAACAACGATCTAGCCGCCCGTGCCGCAAGGTCTTCGAGGGCCGTCATTCGACGCCGCTGAGCCAGGAGCCTGCCCAAAAGAGATTAGTGGTGTGTGTTACAAGATTTACGACAGAAATGAGTTATGAAATGAAATTATAAGGTTCTCAAATGACTCACGGGAGAAATAGGAACACGTGGTGGAGGCAGTGGAGGCAGTGGTGGCATCACCGCCGTCGGCGACGAACCTTCAACCACCCGCTGGCCAATGCTCGTCAGGTAGGCCATTACCTGCTCCTGCCACGCTCGGTTCGTCCGCTCGGCCTCCTCCTTCTGCCTCTCTTTCTCGGCCTCCGCGTCCTTCATCCGCTGCACCTCCGCCTCCAGGAACTCCCGCCTCTGCGTCTCTTCCTCCAACCGGGTCTGCAATATTCAATCACAAACTTAGAATACATTGCAAACGTAAGTAAACTTCACGTACGAAGAACAAAACAGAAATAACCTGGAGTGCATGCATCCCGAAGTGCGAACCGGGAAGAGGCTGGCAGATAGCCGCTGAAGAGCTCGTGCTCCTGGCTCGAATCTGGGAAAGTGTGGGGGTAGCGGCCGTGTCGATGGTGCTGTTGGCGATCAAGTACCGCCCATGCTTCTTGCCTCCTCCCGACCTTATGACCACTTCTCCATCAATGTCGTGGGCCACCTCTGTATATGCCGCGAGGCAACTGTGGATGCTGGCGTTGCTGTATGCCGCGGGCCCGTCCTCCGGGTTGTACAAGACGTCGGAGGTCGCCTTGCCCTTGTGGGCCATAGCAAATGCCTCGAGCTATGAGCAAGACGCACCACCATGTGACGCCGACTGAAAAAATAAACAATAAGAATTAGCAATTATGTAGAATTGAGTGAGTGAAGATAGAAATGACTCGGCGTACCCATTTGACCCTGTACTCCTCGAGGCTAAGGCTGCCCTAATGGTGTGCTATACCGGGCATAAGCAAACGCCGCTCCCGGCAAAGGTCATGCTGAGCCGCCCACTCGTCGCTGCACCACTTGTCGACTATCACCTCCCAGCATCTGGGATGCGGGGCGCACCACCACAGAATCACCTACAAGACATCAAGTGTACGACACATAACAAGATCGAATTTAAAGTACTTAATCTTAGAATAAAATATTATCGATTTTCATACCGCCATGTATTGCTCCTTGGTCAACTTTATCTTTCTTGCCTCGGGTTTCTTCACGGAGATCTTGAGTGCAGTGTAATAATCAATTACGGCATGCACGCGCGCCTCGTAGTGCAGGTCCTTGACGAGCTTCCAACAGGCTGCATGTGCCACATCATCCGCCAAAGCCTCTTGTCGCGGGACGCATCTGTAAAAGTCTTGCGCATATATACACGATAGATGTTGCATTATTTGTAGATTGTTAATGAATGTGCTGTGTGAGCAATGTAGTGCAACGAATACTTACCCACAACTCGCCCTTTACCCGCTCGGCCTTGTTGTTGAAGATCCTGCGGTCCCGGTCCTCCTAATCGCGAGCGGCGACGTAGTGGTCAAAGGTGTATGCCGGCTCCTCCCTGCCGCCAATGGTCACCAGACCCGGAAACAACTCCCTGCAAAGAAGACCCAGGATGCAGTTGACTTTGCGGTCGTGAGCAGCGCCCGGGGTGACACTCACCCAATTCCTTCCCAAGTGATTAAGATAAATTGTTAGTCCATATTGTGATTTCCAATATATAAATATGAAACGAAAAGGTACTTGTAACATCTAAAATTACTTACCTTCGAGGGTTGGGTGTGATCACGGGGCGACGCTCCATGGGTATCGGGCGCTTCGGGAGTTGCGAGGGGCCTTGCTGCCAAAGGGCTGAGTTCTCAGAGGAGGTGGACCCCTCTACGTCCTCGCCCTCGGGGTCCTCGGCCCCGTGCTCCACTGTCTCATGCTCCACAGCAACTATTATTTCATATGTATTGTCCAATTTTCACAAACAGCAACTAGTAAAAAAAATACCTCAAGAGAGCAGCAGGGGAGGCCGACGGCGAGGAGGAGGCCAGCGGCGTCTCGGGGCGGCGGCCGGGCCGGCGGCCGGTCGAGGCGGCGCGCGGGGCGGCGGCTCGCGGCGGCAGCGCTCGGGGCGGTGCCCGGCCAAGGCGGCACTCGGGGCGGCGGCTTGGAGCGCCGGCGCCCGGGACGGCCGGGGAGGAGGTCGGCCGCGGCGAAGGCAGCCCGGGGCGGCGGCGGCAGCGTCGGGCCGAGGCGGAGGCGGCCCTGGGCGGCAGGGGAGGAGGTCGGTCGCGGCGAAGTCGGCCCGGGGCAGCGGCGGCGGGCTGGGGTGGCGGCGGCGGGTGGGGAGAGGAGGCGGCGTGCGCGCGCGTGTGTGTATGGTTGGGGGCCGCGTGGGCGGTTAAGTCCCTCCGGGCACCCCCCCTATTTGCCAAGTGTCCCGGATCGGGCACTCGGCAAACAGATCTACCACGGGGTCGCGCGCTGGCCGCTGAGGTGGCCGCGTGCGGCCGAAGGGGGCGGCCACGTGGCCTGTTTGCCGAGTGTCTAACCCAGGGCACTCGGCAAACATGCCCTTTGCCGAGTGTAGGCACTCGGCAAAGGTGCCACGTGGGCCAATGACGTGGCCCGCGCGGCGGAGGGCCGGCCAGCCCACGTGGCATCTTTGCCGAGTGTCTCTGACCTGACACTCGGCAAAGGTGCTCTTTGCCGAGTGTCTATGACCTGACACTCGGCAAAGGTCTTGTTTGCCGAGTGTAGCACTCGGCAAACATTTCCCAGAATATTTGCACCATACCAAATTTTTCAAATTTGAACAAATACACATCAAAATATCTTGTCAAATACATTCAACAATGCACATTATATGCTTCAATGAAATGTTTTCATTATTTAATGCCTATATAGCTCATAATTCCTTCATAATTTTCATTATTTCATGAGGATTTGAGCGTAGAAATAATTTAAAAAATATCAAATGGGTCCGGAAAAATATGATAACTTCAAATGAAGCAATCTACGTCGTCTATTGCCTGTAGAAAAAGTTATGAACTCAAACTCTAATTCAACTTCACTTCGTTTCGAAATCCAGCTGTCTCCTTCTCAACTCTCCGAAACTTCTACGGGGATATGCTCCGATTGGAAAGGGCCGTATATATAAACTTTTCGAAATCATCTCAACTTTTTCCCATAGGCTCCACATAAGATATAAAGAGCATTTGACAAGTATCACTGGAAAAAAATAAAGTTTGGAGCCCAAAAACATAAGTTTAAAAACTAAGGTCCTCACTTTGCCGAGTGTTTACCAAGAAACACTCGGCAAAGGCTAGCTTCACCGAGTGTTGAGTGCTGAACACTCAGCAAAGGCTAGCTTTGCTGAGTGTTGCCTGGTGAACACTCGGCAAACCCACCATGTTTTTCAAAAATATTTTCAAATTTTCAAACTTTTATGTTTGAATTCCAAGTTTTTTAAGAATATTTTTAAATTTTCAAATTTTTTTGCCGAGTGTCTATAGTGTACACTCGGCAAAAGTCCAACCCCGGGCCTGGCTGGACATGTGCAGTGCACGTGCCACCTCTTTGCCGAGTGTCGGCCGGAGGACACTCGGCAAAGCCGTGACAATTCAAACGGCCGTGGGCGCGCGCGGCACGTGTTGGACACGTGCCGCAGCTTTGCCGAGTGTCGCTGACCTGACACTCGGCAAAGAGATGCTTTGCCGAGTGTCAGGCCGGAGGCACTCGGCAAACCAGCGGCCTCCCAAACGGCTGCGGACGGCCGCAGGCGGGCGTGTCGCGTGATGAGCACGTGCGCCTTCTTTGCCGAGTATCTCTGGCCTGACACTCGGCAAAGCTCTAATTTACCGAGTGTCGCTGGCCTGACACTCGGCAAAGCACCTCTTTGCCGAGTGTCGCCTCTATGCCGAGTGCCTTGCTACGGACACTCGGCAAAGTCTTTTTTGCCGAGTGCCCGACAGAATGCACTCGGCAAAGTTCTGGACACTCGGCGTATGCCGGTTTCCTGTAGTGTCTCTTGTAAAATACCCTGGACAAAATAAAGAGTTGGCATCTATCTTTACCATGCTAGTTACAGAGTGCCAGGGGAAAAAGCAAGAGATGGTGAAGGAGGTCTATATATAGTTTACGTGTAAACTATCAATTCCACTTGGAGGTATATAGCTACAGTCTGCCACTCTATATTTAGCTATTAATTCCAAATTGGAAGCATTGGACAAACTTCTACAGTACGTGCTGATTTTTTTTAACACAGTACAAACTATATATGCTCGCATACATGTATGGTATACTCAACGTCACG
Source organism: Echinochloa phyllopogon (assembly GCA_033239725.1). Classification (NCBI taxonomy): domain Eukaryota; kingdom Viridiplantae; phylum Streptophyta; class Magnoliopsida; order Poales; family Poaceae; genus Echinochloa; species Echinochloa phyllopogon. Next base: position 8,438,088 of record BTCW01000008.1, on the reverse strand, counting down.
CTCACCCTATTTATGAATACTCAAATGCAACACTACCCTTATCATTAGGCTTATTTTTTGACCCTATTTTGCTAACATATAAAGAATTCGTACAGCAACCGTATTCGTTTGGAAGGTCGTCGATCAATAGAACCGTACCTAGTGTTAGCCAGTTGTAGTTATCAATCGCCATGCCATTAGGTACGGTGGTGCTAACCGCTAAGAATGCAGATTGGCCTAGAGAGTTGACATCATTTTATTACAAGCAAAAGTTGAGACGACCCTTCAGAAGTTGGCAATATTTGTACCAACCTCCCTGTTGACACGAGACCGCGCCAACAACAAGCACACGGAGTAGCTCCTTGCTGCCCTTCCGCGCAAAGCGGTCAGACCGGTTTTGATAACCGGTCAGACCGGTTTCGCCGGCGGTGCCCGGCGAGAGGCCAATGAACGCCCGTCCGGGAGCGACCCCGTCAGGACAGGCGCACCTTGGGTTGTTCTAGGATCGGCAGGCCACCTAGAACGCCTTCAATCGACATAGAGACGAAGGAAGAATAGCATGATAATAGATTGGAAAAGTTGGGTAAAGAGATAAAAGTAAAGACAAAACGATAAAAGGTAGATTTGATAGATTCGATTGGGGATATCTCTCAATCGGCCATGACCCTTTATATTTATAGGGTGGGGAAGTCGTACCCCTTTAGGTCGGTTTACAATATGGGACAAAACTCAGAATCCTAAACATACTCGAATTACAGATCCAAACCGGTCAGACCGGTTTCCCTCGGTCCGTGCCAATTTTGGTCGTCAACATATCCCCCCCTGTTTTTTGGCAAAGCTTGCGTGCCAAAAAATAATCTTCAATGATCAGGTCATCTAATAATTGAAATCTTGATATGGCCATGACAACCAACCGTAGTTCCTCGGTACATCAGAAGCATAATATTGATAATTGTAAAAAGAAGACCAAGGATTATACCAAAACCATGAATTGTAATTAGGTATACTTGGATACGCATTCCATGGCACATGCATCGACGGAATAAATGTTGAAGAATAATGAGATGATCGTTGATGCTTCTTTGCTTTTGGTGATGAAAAACTCCGACTTTGATCTTCTAACCGATTACTTTGCTTTTGCTCGGCTATCTTCTGATATTTATGTAACAATTCAGCAAAGCTTGGCTTCTTCTTCATCACCTTGCTCTTTGAAGTGACACTTGCAGATTTATCAATTTTTTTGTTAAACCGGTAAGACTGGTTTTTAGAACCGGTTAGACCGGTTCCTTCAGAACCAGTCACACTGAGATCATATTGCCCCCCAGCCGAACATGATTGTTGCTCAGCTATAATATTTGTGATATGCTTATTATTGGGGACAATTTGATCAACAGAACTAGCCGATGAATTTTCAATTATCGGCTTTTCTATGTCTAGTGTCAATTCTGATTTTTTATTTAATCTTCCATCTTTCTTGACACGATAGACTTGTTGATCAGCAATCTCACCACGCTTTTCTATGTCTATGCTGTGAAGATCAGCAACGCGCTGGCCGTCTCCTCAGGCACCGCGCTCGCGGGCAGGGCGGCGGACGCGGGGCGGTGGCAGGACACCGCAGTAATCGATGGGAAGGGCCGGCAACAGTGGTGAGGGGGCGGCGACGCTGGGAAGGACGGTGGCCCGGCGAGAAGATGAACCGAGCAGTTGCAATGATGGGAGAAAGGCGCTCGGAGGGGACCGTTAGGAGGGGGGTTTTAGACAAATGTGCTTAGAAAAGCTAATGGTGGGAGGTTTTAAGTGTTAGAATTTCTCACCTCTCTATGTGATCATCGAATGGGGATCCAGCGACTCTAACACCCTAAAATTCCATCACAAATAAATCATAGCAACTTGGTAGAATTTAATTTTCTAAGGACCTAATTAAATTTTTAAATTAATTTGAGCCTAAAAATATTTAAACATCATTTAAATAACTTTGGAGCAATAAGTGCTTGCGCATCGTATTTGAATTGTATGTCTTTTGTTTCATTTGTGTGAGAATTTCAAAACCATGAAAAAGTCCAGAAACGCTCCTAAACTCTCTCTCAATCTCTCTTTCACCCATCGGCCCAGCCCGTCTCTCTCTCTCTCTCTCTTTTCTCTCCCGCAGCCCACCTCCCTTCCCTTTCTTTTCGGCCCAGCAGCAGCGCGCGGCCCGGTTTCCCCCCCCCCCTCTCTTTTCCCTTCGCCGCGCTGCCCACTCCCACTTCCGGCCCAGCTGCAACCCAATCTCCCTCTCACAGCCGCCGACAGGTGGGGCCCACCTATCAGGCTTACCCCCAACCTCCAGCCACGCCCCGCCTCTGCCCCACCGAGCGCCGCGCCGCTCCCTCTCCCGCGTCCCTTCCCCTCCTATCCACACCGAGCCGCAGCAATTGCCACCCCCACTCCAACCCCTCACTCTCCCACTCGAAACGGCCGCTCCACCGAGCTCTCCACCACCGAGCTCCATTCAATGGCCGGCCGCTCCGACCCCTGCCTTGCCGGCCTTCCCACTCCCCTTCCCGTCCTATTTAAACACCGGCCGAGCCCCTGTGCGCCGCTTTCCTCTGCGCGCACTGCCCAAAACCCGCAACGTCGATCCGTCGACACAGAGCCGCACCGCCCCGCCCGACCGCACCAAACGCTTCCCGTGGAGGTAACGAAGCTCTCCGTCCCCTTCTCGCTCTCTGTTTAGCACGCTAGCACCCCCGACCGCCCTCACCGGAGCTCCGCCACCGCCGTTCGTCGACGAGCGTCACCGTCGTAGCAAATTGGACGATGAGGACCCCCTGAACACGCTCGCCAACTCCCCAGCAACACACCGAGCCCCTTCTCGCCCTCTCTCTCACGCGCTAGCCCCTCCACTCATCTCGCCGGAGTAGAGCCGCCTCTATTCGCCGTCGATCGCCGGCTTCGCCACGCAATCCTCGACGAGATCACCCCCATCGTGTTCGCCATCTCACCACGGTCCTCTAGCACCAAACCGCGCTCAAAACCGAGCCCGGCAGCTCGAGTTCGAGCTTCGCCGATGAAATCCCGGCCCGGCACCGCCGCACACCGGCTTTCTGCCGCCACCCGAACTGCCCCTTCTCTGTCAGCCGTCTGATTCACATCCAACGGCCCACGTTCATCGCAACCCAAGTCACTCCGGCCGAGTAACGGTCAGCGCCGGCACTTTTGCCTACAGTTGTGTTCCCTTCTCCACCGAGGATGCCGCCATCAACGACGCTGCCAGGAGGGCACTCTACTTCTACAGCTACCGTTTCCGCGACCAGCTGTTCTACTCCGACTTCCGCCGCGTACCCAGCCGACCTGTTAGTACTGAGGACACGGTGGTACCAGCTTCTCAGACAGGAGACGACCGAGTGGACGTTCTTGCCCGAGTCACGGCTGCGGTCAACACCGACTTGGAGGGAGCTACCTCTGAGATCGAGGGACTGCACGGGAAGCTCCAGGACACTCAGGCCAAGATCGCACAGCTTGAAGCTCAGCTTGCAGGGCAGGCACCCCAGAGGAGATGGTACAACACTGCACCACGTCTTCTCCACCGCGCAAGAAGCTTTGCTACGGCACCCCAGGAGCTACAACCAGTCTTGGCTAGGAGTCTTAGATGTCTACCCTTTTCTTTTTGTTAATAATTCCGTTCCTGCGAGGACGATGCGTTGTAAATAATGGTTGATGGTTGAAAACATGCTTGAGCTGGATTTTTGTGATGAATGAATGCTTTTGTGGAGTGATGGCCACAACTGCGTTAATAAAATAATTAGTTTAATTAATTAATCTTAGCCCCCTTATGCTTTTACCTTACTCATCTTTATCTGTTCAGTTCTTATCTGAGATACCTTTCTCTAACACTCAGATGGTAAACACCAGGTCAGGAGGAGGACAAGATATTCCACTAGTGATACGAGCTCATATTGCAAGTCAGAGAAATCAAGCACCACCTCCCCACCAAACCCACCAATGGATCCGGCTATGCAACAGTTTCTGGCTGCCCAAACTCAGCTGCTGCAGACTCTCGCCACAACAGTGCAAAACTTGCAAGCACAGCAAAATCAGCCACCGCAACCAACACCAGCATCACTACCGCCCAGAGACAAGCACAAGGAGTTCATGAGCCACCGTCCGCCCACTTACTCCCACTCATCAGATCCCTTGGATGCTGATGACTGGCTAAAAGTTGTCAGCAGAAAGCTGGAGATGACACAGTGCACCGATCGCGAGATGGTGCTATACGCTGCAGGCAGACTTGAAGGACCAGCGGCTGACTGGTGGGATGCATACACCGCTGCACATGCCGCACCACAGAACATCACCTGGCAGGAGTTCAGGGATAGCTTCATAGTTTACCACATTCCCTCGGGAGTAATGAAGCTTAAACAGAAGGAGTTCCTCGCACTGAAGCAAGGCAACATGTCAGTCATCGAGTATCTGGACAAATTCACCCAGTTGTCTCGCTATGCACCTGAGGAGGTCAACACTGATGCCAAGAGACAGGAACGATTTCTGGATGGTCTTATAGGGCCACTCAATTATCAGTTACAGAGTCACATCTTTCCATATTTCCAGACTCTTCTAAATAAAGCTATTGGCCTGGAGAGCAAACGCAAGGAGATTGGTGAACACAAACGGAAGTTCCAGGGACAATCTAGCAGTAACACTCGGCCCCGCTACAATTTCCCTCAGGGTTCTTACTTCCGCTCCGGTGGACAAAATGGAGGTTATCCACAGAATATGCAGCTGCAACGTTCATTTCAGCAGCCACAGCGCTTCAACCAGCAATCACCCCGCACTCCAAATCCTCAGCAGAATCGGTCAAACAACAACTCAGCCACTCCCCGCCCAAACAATGCCACAGGCGCTCCTGTGAGGAATAATGCTCCAGTACAGCCAAATGGGTGTTTCAAATGTGGAGAGTTAGGACACTATGCTAACAGCTGTCCTCAGCGTGGAATGCATACTCCACAGAGAGGCAACGAACAGAGAACTAAGAAACCTTCATCACAAGTTCGTCCAGGACTCAAGTGCACAAGGCAACAGGGCTCAGCGGAATTTTGTTCGTGGAAGAGTGAACCATGTGACCGCGGAACAAGCCCAAGAAGCCCCAGGAGTTGTACTTGGTACGTTCTTTGCCAATTCCATACCTGCAACAATTTTATTCAATTCTGGAGCAACACATTCATTTATTACTGAACAATTTGTGGCAAAACATGGCATGACCATGAGAGCTATGAAAAAGCAACTATTAGTTAGTACTCCCGGCGGAGAAATGCAAGCCAATTTAATATGCCCACAAGTGACTCTTAACATCATGGGAGTAGATTTCCCAGCTGATCTGGTAGTTCTAAAATCTTGGGGATTAGATATAATTCTGGGAATGGATTGGTTACACCAGTGGGATGGATCTATTCAGTGCCGAAAGAAGTCAGTGCTCTTAACCAGCCCTCAAGGAGACATAATTGAGTATGTGGCAACTCCCTCATTGACAGAAGGCGGAACAATAAATTCTATGGAAGGCAAGACTCTGGAAGATATCAAAGTAGTGAACGAATGCTCGGATATATTTCCAGATGATTTACCAGGTCTGCCACCTGACCGAGATATTGAATTCAGCATTGAACTTTTACCTGGTACTGCTCCTATATCTAAAAGGCCATATAGAATGGATGTTAAGGACTTGGCAGAACTTAAGAAACAAATAGAAGAATTGTTAAGTAAAGGGTTTATCCGTCCTCGTTCGTCACCATGGGGAGCCCCCACTCTCTTCGTAGACAAGAAAGATGGCTCTAGAAGGATGTGTGTAGACTATCGATCTCTTAATGAGGTCACTATCAAAAACAAATATCCCTTGCCTAGGATCGAGGATCTGTTTGATCAGATGAGAGGTGCAAAAGTGTTGTGTAAGATAGATCTGTGATCTGGATATCATCAATTGAGAATCCGTCCGGAGGACATTCCTAAGACAGATTTCACGTCCAGATACGGATTGTATGAGTTTACTGTCATGTCATTTGGATTGACAAATGCCCCAGCGTACTTCATGTATTTGATGAACAAGGTGTTCATGGATTATTTGGACAAGTTTGTAGTGGTGTTCATCGACGACATTCTGATATTCTCTCAGAATGAGGAAGAACACGAAGAGTATTTGAGACTTGTATTGCAAAGACTTCGAGAACATCAGTTATATGCCAAGTTCAGCAAGTGTGACTTTTGGTTAAAGGAAGTTTCATTTCTTGGTCATGTTATCACCGATGGAGGAATAGCTGTGGATCGAAGTAAAGTTCAGGATGTGTTGAACTGGAACCCTCCAAAGAATGTGCCTGAGATCAGGAGTTTTCTCGGGTTAGCAGGTTATTACCGCAGGTTTATTGAAGGCTTCTCGAAGATTGTGAAACCGCTTACAACCTTACTAGAAAAAGGAAAAGAATTCAAATGGGATGATAAATGCCAAGCTAGTTTTGAAGAATTGAAGAAAAGGTTGACTACAACCCCTGTATTGATAATGCCCGACATTCACAGAGGATTTGACGTATATTGCGATGCTTCACGACAAGGTCTTGGGTGTGTTTTAAAGCAAGAAGGAAAAGTAGTGGCTTATGCTTCCAGACAACTGAGGAAACATGAACAAAATTATCCCACACATGATCTAGAGTTGGCTGCCGTTGTATACGCGCTGAAAATTTGGAGACATTACATGATTGGTAACAAGTGTCAGATCTTTACCGACCATAAGAGTTTGAAGTATATCTTCACTCAAAAGGATATCAATTTTAGACAACGTAGATGGCTAGAATTAATCAAGGATTATGATTTGGATATTCAATATCACCCCGGTAAGGCTAATGTTGTGGCAGATGCTTTGAGTCGGAAGAGTCAGGCAAACATGCTTATAGCTCAGTTGAAACCGCAAGAGTTATGTTGGGAAATGGCACGGCTCAACTTAGGAATCGTAGCCCAGAGTGAATCTATGACCTTGGAGGTCGAATCAACACTTGAACAGGAGATCAGAAAAGGGCAGTTGACAGATGAAAAGATCAAAGAATACGAAAAGTTGATTGATTCAGGAAAAGTTTCAGATTTTAAGAGAGATGATCAAGGAACAATTTGGTTTAGAAACAGGATATGTGTGCCAGAAGACGATCGCCTTCGTGAGGATATACTAAAAGAAGCTCATGATTCGGCATACTCTATTCACCCTGGTAGTACCAAGATGTACCAAGATTTAAAACAAAAATACTGGTGGCACGGAATGAAAAGAGATGTCGCAGCTCATGTCGCCTTGTGTGACATATGCCAAAGGGTAAAAGCAGAACATCAAAGACCCGCCGGATTGCTGCAGCCACTGAAAGTACCTGAGTGGAAATGGGAAGAAATTGGTATGGATTTCATTGTAGGTTTACCTCGTACACGCGATGGTTATGATTCCATATGGGTTATCGTGGACAGGTTAACCAAAGTTGCTCATTTTATACCGGTTAAAACCACTTACTCAGGAGCCAGGCTAGCAGAATTGTATATGTCGCGGATAATATGTTTGCATGGAGTTCCTAAGAAGATAGTGTCAGATTGAGGCACTCAGTTTACATCACGGTTTTGGAAGAAGCTACATGAGTCAATGGATAAGAAATTGAATTTCAGTTCGGCATATCATCCACAGACTGATGGTCAAACTGAAAGGACGAATCAAATTTTGGAGGATATGTTAAGGGCTTGTGCTTTAAAGCATGGAGGTTGCTGGGATAAAAGTTTACCATATGCAGAGTTTGCTTACAACAACAGTTATCAATCTAGTCTCAAAATGGCACCGTTTGAAGCCTTGTACGGAAGAAAAAGGAGAACACCCTTGTACTGGAATCAAACTAGTGAAAGTCAACTCTTCGGACCAGAAATTATAAAGGAAGCTGAAAGACAAGTCGAGATAATTCGGGAGAATCTTAAAACCGCACAGTCACGCCAAAAGAGTTACGCTGATCCTAAGAGAAGAGAAGTGGTATTTAAGGAAGGAGATTATGCTTATCTCAGGGTATCACCTATCAGAGGATTACGAAGATTTAATGTCAGAGGGAAGCTATCACCTCGTTTTATTGGACCTTTTAAAATATTGGAAAGAAAAGGAGAAGTGGCATACAGGTTGGAATTAGAAGTGAAGGATGACTTGACTTATAAGGAGTATCCTATCAAAATCCTAGACAAGTCACAGAGGGTCACACGGAGCAAGGTGATAAAAATGTGCAAAGTTCAGTGGAGTAATCACTCAGAAAATGAGGCTACTTGGGAAAGAGAAGAAGAACTTATGGAAGAGTTCCCTCAGCTGTTCTCCAAATCTTCCTGAATCTCGGGACGAGATTCTCTTTAAGGGGGTAGGATTTGTAACACCCTAAAATTCCGTCACAAATAAATCATAGCAACTTGGTAGAATTTAATTTTCTAAGGACCTAATTAAAATTTTAAATTAATTTGAGCCTAAAAATATTTAAACGTCATTTAAATAACTTTGGAGCAATAAGTGCTTGCGCATCATATTTGAATTGCATGTCTTTTGTTTGATTTGTGTGAGAATTTCAAAACAATGAAAAAGTCCAGAAACGCTCCCTAAACTCTCTCTCAATCTCTCTTTCACCCATCGGCCCAGCCCGTCTCTCTCTCTCTCTCTTTTATCTCCCGCAACCCACCTCCTTTCCCTTTCTTTTTGGCCCAGCAGCAGCGCGCGGCCCGGTTTCCCCCCCCCCCTCTCTTTTCCCTTCGCCGCGCGGCCCACTCCCACTTCCGGCCCAGCTGCAGCCCAATCTCCCTCTCCTCCCTCTCACAGCCGCCGACAGGTGGGGCCCACCTGTCAGGCTCACCCCCAACCTCCAGCCACGCCCCGCCTCTGCCCCGTCGAGCGCCGCGCCGCTCGAGCTCCCCGCGCCGCTCCCTCTCCCGCGTCCCTTCCCCTACTATCCCCACTGAGCCGCAGCAATTGCCACCCCACTCCAACCCCTCACTCTCCCACTCGAAACGGCCGCTCCACCGAGCTCTCCACAACCGAGCTCCATTCAATGGCCGGCCGCTCCGACCCCCGCCGTGCCGGCCTTCCCACTCCCCTCCCCGTCCTATTTAAACACCGGCCGAGCCCCTGTGCGCCGCTTCCGCGCGCACTGCCCAAAACCCGAGCCGAAGCTCCAATCCACGCCGCCGCCGTCACCGGAGCGCCGACACAGAGCCGCACCGCCCCGCCCGACCGCACCAATCGCTTCCCGTGGAGGTAACGAAGCTTTTCGTCCCCTTCTCGCTCTCTGTTTTGCATGCTAGCACCGCCGACCGCCCTCACCGGAGCTCCGCCGCCGCCGTTCGTCGACGAGCGTCGCCGCCGTAGCAAATTAGACAACGAGGACCCCCTGAACACGCTCGCCAACTCACCAGCAACACACCGAGCCCCTTCTCGCCCTCTCTCTCTCACGCGCTAGCCCCTCCACTCATCTCGCCGGAGTAGCGCCGCCGTTGTTCGCCGTCGATCGCCGGCTTCGCCGCGCAATCATCGACGAGATCACCCCCATCGTGTTTGCCATCTCACCACGGTCCTCTAGCACCAAACCGCGCTCAAAACCGAGCCCGATAGCTCGAGTTCGAGCTTCGCCCACGAAATCCCGGCTCGGCACCGCCGCACGCCGGCGTTCCGCCGCCGCCCGAACTGCCCCTTCTCTGTCACCCGTCCGATTCGCATCCAACGGCCCACGTTCATCGCGACCCAAGTCAATCCGGCCGAGTAACGGTCAGCGCCGGCACTTTTGCTAAAGAGCCCCTGCCTTTCTCTGTAATCAACCCGTCGTCCCGTCTAGTTCAAAAATAATTAGATTTAGGTCCTGATTTTTACAGAAAGCACCCTAAGCTTCACTGTTTTATATCCTGAAGCCCAGCCCCTGTATTTTATGCGTTAGCCCTCGGGTTTAATGCGTATTTGCATTTTAGTCCCTAGTTTTCGCAGTTTAGCCCCTGTAGACTTAGTTTCTTTGCCAGCAAGTCCCTAAAACTTGTTTTGGCCATATCTTTTCCGTCTTAGCTACGTTTTTAGCGTTCGTCTTTTCGAGCTTGTTAGTTTTAGACGCTTGTTTTAGTCTGTTAGAGATGCCTGATGTACTGTTTTCTTATTGTTTTATTGTTTTAATCGTAGATCTCGTGCCAGTTGCAACCGAGCCGCCCGTCGACACGGATCAAGAACAACTTTTCGAAGAAGAAGAGCATTTCTTTGTAGAACAAGGCAAGTGCCCTCCCCGAATACTCTTTTTGTCCTATATAACTGCATGTCAAACTAAAATTTACTTTTATTGCATTCAATTGATGGGAACACCTTTTTAAGGATTTATCTAGTCTTTGTACCCATGGTCCCTTGTATCAACCCCTGTTTTAAATAATATTTTGGGTTAGTTCGTGCTTAGTGTTGCAATACCTTGGGAATGGTTAAATTGGATCTTTATAAAATTATTGATCATGACTACTTCTATAATAAATGTTGGTTAATACAAGAGAACAATTATTTAATCGGAACATGGAGAACCACCCAAGAAAACAGTGCAACCATGGTGTCAAAATGGGCTCTGACCTTAGCCGATTAATTAGGTGTGTAATTGTTCTGATGGCCTTATCCGAAAGGAGCAGAGGGGGTCTGGGGTTGCAGGGGTACAACCCGGTCCTTTTGGGGTAGCAGCCTTTGCTAAGGTGTTGACCATTAGGGAGGGTTGTGGTCCGCCCTAGCTGTAACTCTTGCGGGTTTTTGGACTTTTGCATATCTTTGTAAAGGCTTCGAAGTGGACCCCTAGCCACTCACCTTGGAAGTGTTTAAGGGTTTGGCCAACCCGGGGAACATGGGGAAACACGAGCTATGGTGAAAGTGTACAACCTCTGCAGAGTGTAAAACTGATCGATCAGCCGTGCTCATGGTCAAGAGCGGCTTGGACCCTCACATGATAATTGAACATAAAGATGGAATATAAATCGTGGTTTTACCCGTGGGTTTTGGAAAAAGATGTTCTTTTAAATGCTTAAGTGGGTTGGTATAAACTTACATCTAGTAAATAGGAAATCGCTAATAAAACTTGATCAACTCTAAAAAGCTCACTGCTGTGAACCATAGCCTATCCTTGTGGCCTTGCATTTTTACCCCGCTTGCTGAGTACCTAGTTAGGTGTACTCACACTTGCCATTGCTGATTCAGAAGAAGGAAATGGAGAAGAATACTACAGCGACTACGATGAGTTCTGAGGCTTGCGTATCCCCTAGTCAAGATGCCTGTGGAAGATGGAAGTTGAAGACACTTCGTTTAGCTATCGCTTGTTCTACGATAAAGACCTTCGTGTCTCCCGAGAGTGTAATATAAATATTATAATAAATCTCTTGTACTTTAGAACACTGTGTTTTGATATTACACTCTTTTGTCTATCATGTGTGTGTAAACATGATCCTGGCGCACATATGAGACGCACTTGGTTTTCCCTCGAAAATCGGGTGTGACGGCGACTGTGGTAGGTCTTTGAATAGTTTGCACAGAAAACTGATTTAAAACTGATTTGCATAGGATATGTTGCCATTACGAATACTCAAATGCAACACTACCCTTACCATAAACTTAGGCTTATTTTTTTGACCCTGTTTCTCTAACATATAAAGAATTCGTACAGCAACCGTATTCCTAAATCGAGGAGTGATAACCACCATGCCCCAACCGTTCTTATGCAGGTCGAACGAAGGCCGACATAAGTTGGCGCAAACTGCAATCTCAACTCAACATTGTTCGAGAATCGAGACACGAGAAGATGATCGCGCGGAAGCAACAGCCGCGGCTGGCGGCCGCCGAAGCCAACGCCACGAAAAGCTATACGGCGGGAGCGAGGAGACCAACGACGCTGACCGGCCCGGCTCGTACGTCCTCGTCAGCGGCAGCACGCGACGGGCAAAGTTGGTGCTTATTGGATTTAATCAGATGCAATTGTCCCACACCACGAAATGATTTCCATGACACAAGTCAGGGTATGCCAAACCAAACGGTGGCGCATGAATTGGCATAACAAAAGCTATGGTCAGGTCAACAAGTGCACCAAATAAAGGCTACCAAGCAGGAACAGCGCATAACAAGATTTGGTACCAAGGCAAATATCAGCATCAAATTAGATGCAGCCAGCGAGATGAGTTAAGAGTGGGAACGCTGGGATCCAGACACCTGAGACAGTATAAGAGAGAAAATGCAAATGCATTCTGAAAGGTGATCTGCAGCCAGCTAGAAGATGAAAGTAATGCTGCAAATTGAACTTCCAGAAAATGCAGTCAAGAACCCTGCTCCTGTAAACTCACTGCCAGCGGATATGCGTGTGGCTCCGCCAATCCATCAAAGTCTCAAGTGTTTGTACCAATCCTCTGAATCGAAATCTGTACAAACATCATAATAAAAGTGTCAGTAAGTTTTCAGGGTCCCAACTGGCAGAAATGGATATTTTCAATTGGTTGGCAATGTACGTTCAACATTGGTCTACAGAGCTTATCTTCACAAAAGTGGTGATCAAGGTGTACAAAACGTGGACATTGCAAGTGCTCACAACAAGATTACAAATGCAAAACCAACTGTAAGACCAAACATGCAGACGCGTGTGGAGCGCGGCGGAGAGATGCCTCAGTTGGGACTCCACCCATTGGCGCGACCCCAAAGATTTTTAGTATAAAGATACGTAACTCTCCTGCGTGTGTTCCAGAAATGTAGAAAGGGGAAATTTTAATAGAAATAGTTGAGAATGGACAAAATCAACTTCACAGGCACAATCACATTGATTAAGTGACCATCTATCACATGCAAAATTTGATGTATGGGGTAGCTAGTTTGAGAGAGAACCGAGCCAGTTGTAGTTTTCAATCGCCATGTCATTAGATGGTGCTAAGAATAATGCAAAATTGGCCAAGAGAGGGGTTTTTTTCTAGGCAATTGGCCTAGAGAGTTGACATCTTTTGGTTCCAAGCAAGTTGAGACGACCCGGCAGAAGTTGACAATTTTTGTATCAACCTCCCAAGTATGACTTCAATGCCTATATGTATCCATGCATATCCATTGTTTACTCTCTTTGCTTGTCTCTATCACATGCATTCTTGTTGATCCGTAGATGGCGACGAACCCTCTCTTCACCGTGACGTTCGACCTCGCCGGCAGCGACGACTACGGCGCCTTCCTCGCCGGCATCCGCGACAGGCTCGCCAACCCGAGGCACGTCTCCCACGACCGCCCCGTCCTCCCTCCAACCGAGCCCGGCGTCCCGCCGCGCCGGTGGTTCCACGTCCGCCTCACGACGCCGGCGAGCACGATCACGCTCGCCACCCGCGCCGACAACCTCTACCTGGCCGGCTTCCAGAGCTCCGACGGCACGTGGTGGGAGCTCAGCCGCCGCCGCCTCTGCGGCCTGTTCCGGCGGCGCTGCGACCTCATCCCGGGCTCCACGCCCCTGGGCTTCGCCGGCACGTACCGCGACCTCGTCGGCGGCGCGCGCGAGGTGGCGAACGTGGACCTCGGCCGGCGGCAGATGTCGGACGCCGTCGACGCCCTCGCCGCGCGCACCCAGATGATGACCCACGCCGCCGCCGCGGAAAAGCGTGTGGCCAAGGGCGCGCTCGCCGTGCTCCACCTGATGGTGCACGAGGCCACGAAGTTCCTTGATGTCGCCACCGTCGTGTCCGGCCTGATGCGCCCCGACGCAGCGGCCAGCAGCGGCCGGATCGGCAGTAGGGACCTCCGGTGGAGGTTCTGGTCCTGGTTACTACTCTGCAACGACTTTACGATGTACTATAGAAATAACGTTGATAAGGCGCCCTACGAGGACAAGCAGCTGGTGGAGAGGGCGGCCGCGAGGGTGGGGATACTGCTTTTCGTGCAGGTGAGTGGCGGGATCAATGCGAAGAAGGCGCTGCGCCTGTTCCGTGGGGATTTCTGCGGGACCGGAAGTGACGGGGCGGGGCCGGACGTCACCTTCCTCGTCGCCGGCGAGGCCGTTCCGGCGCACAGGTACGTACGGTGGGAAATGGATCGTGGCATTTATCCTCCTTCACAATTCAGCTAGTAAATTTTAACTTAAAAACTAGTAATATTATGGTACGATACTAATTGAGCACGATTTTTTTAATATAAGTTTAAGGGTTATTTACCACCCTACAGGTACGCGCTGGCCGGGAAGTCCGCCGTGTTTCTGCGCCAGTTCGTCGGCCACGGGGGAGGGAAGCACGTCGAGGTGAAGGACATGGACGCGGCGTCGTTCAAGGCGCTGATTCACTTCATCTACACCGGCGCGGTTGCCGAGTTTGGTCGTCAGCCACGGCGGCGGGAGGAGGCCACGGCAGCGGCAGGAGTGGCGCACCAGCTGCTTGCAGCGGCTCATAAGTATGAGCTGGAGAGGCTGAAGGTGATGTGCGTACGCGAGCTGGAATCTGGTGCCATCTACGTCGACATGGCGGCGAGAACGCTTGCTTTAGCCGAGGAGCACAAGTACACGCGGCTTAAGGCCAAGTGTATCGAGTTCATTGTTGGGACTCCAGAGACTCTTCGTGCCGTGGTAGCTACAGAGGGGTATAAACACCTGGAAGCAAGCTGCCCTTCTCTGCTGAGTGAACTCCTCAAGTCCATGCCCGGGAGAAGTAAATCTAGCTAACTAGGGAAAGATCTATATGCTCAAGATTGGATAGTCAACTGTGTCACTTGTATCTGCCCCCCATAATATCATTACTACAGAAATACTCCCTCCGTTCCAAATTATTGGTCGTTTTGGCAAATCTAGATTCATAGTTAATAGTATGTATCTAGACATAAGTATATATGTAGATACATACTACTAACTATGAATCTATATTTGCTAAAACGACTTATAATTTGGAACGGAGGTAGTAGTATTCAGGAGTGGCTACAAATGTATCTGTAGGCTGGAGCGGACTCGACGCCCGCCCCTCCACTGAAGCACCTACAAATCGCGGGTAACCGGTTCGGCTGCTCCCAAAAAAAACGTTTCCAGGGGCGGTTGGTCGCCTCGCCCGCTCCCGCAAAAGCCATTTGCAGAGGCGGGTGATGATGGACTAGACCACACCTGCAAATTGTATTTGCAGGTACGGCATAGATCCAAATCTTGCAGGCGGAGCCATAGGAGGGCCAGTGCACCGATAGGGGATGCCGGCCGGCAGGGCCGCGGGTGGGAGCACTGGCGGGCGGAGCACACGAAGATGCTGGTGTGCTGCGCGGGGGCGCGGGAGGCCGGTGCACCTCTCGTCGGCGCCGGCAAGCGGGGTTACCGTGCGAGGGGCGCCGGCCGGTAGGGCCACCGGTGGGGGCACCAGCGGGCGGGGCCAGTGTGCCATGTGGCGATGCCAGCAGGAGGGCCGGTGTGCTGCCCGGCGGCGTCGACAGCCGGGGTAGCGAGTGGAGGCACCGGCATAGTAGGGCCGGAGCGCCGCTCGCGGGCGCCGACGGCACTCCGGGGGGCAGGGCCGCAGCGGGACGGGAGACCAAGGCTGCAGCGAGCGGTGGCGTCTGCGGCGCAAGACAATTTGTCGACGATTCACCTCACTACTCCCAGTTGGAGCTTCACTGGTTGGTCACCTCGCCGGTCGCCACCCCCGGGACAGAGATAAGCCACGCCCCGTGTCACACCCAAAGCAGACAACACGACCCTGTTGCTACCTTTCCTCTTTCATCCCACCTCTTTTCCTTTTCCCGGCACCAACGATTTCCTTGTGAGATTTTTGGTGATGGGAACTGAATTAGCGCGAGATCTGCGGGATGTTTTGGGCGAGCTCCTTGCGCCTCCTCTCACGCCGGTCCTCCCTCTTCTCGTGCCGCACCATCTCCTTTCTACATGTCTCCCTGCTCTTGCCGTCGATGCACCTCATCCCCGTCAAAATCACCAAAATCCCTTGGTGCCTGATTCGAAAATCCATGTTTGTTGCCGAATTCTATATCAATTCAAATTCGTTCTGGTTACCAATCTTTGTCTTATTCAATCCCAGTTCCCCTACCTATACAAAATCTGAGCCATTTGCGAACAGTCTGGACATCAATTATATTTGAAGTAGGAAGCTTTCCATTCCCTTCTCTCTGTTTGATGTGCTTTGTTATGCTCAATTTTGCATATATGGCAGCCTGTGTGATTATGTGTTTGGTGGGTTCAGTCTTAAGGGATTGTCAACCACATGCTGTGCTTGTGCGTGTCTGGCAATATGGGAAAACGTACAGTATGTATGGCAATCTACATGATCATGTCCCAACATGTATGCTATAACCATTTATTGTGTCAACCTGTGTATGCCGTTTATCAACTTATGTGAATGATCACATTGTTATGATTTGTGTGGCAACCTATATATTGGCCATATATTGTAAAATCTCTTATTTTTAATACGGAAAGTTAATGTGCAAAATTGTGAATTTTCAAAAAAAATCATGATTTGAATTCTAGCTACAAAACAATAAGATCGTATTCTTGTTTTCCCCCTATAACTTCCAAGATTAAATAATTAAATTGAAAACTAAGTTGTGTTTTTTGTCTTAGTGTAAAATTGGATTTTATTTGGGTTTTGTTGGATTTTATTGTTGGAATTCAAAAGCTAACTAAAACCTAATCTAACTCTAACCAGGCCTGAACCCATCTAACATCTAACCCAGCCCGCCACCAACTAACATAACCCTGGCCTGCTAACCTAGCTAACCTAAACACCGCAGCCCAACTCGACCTCGCCCTTCCCCTTTCTTCCTCTCACTGACATGTGAGCCCCACCGGTCAGCTTTATCCCTCTCCTCTCGCCTCCCTCTCTTTCCCTCGCGTGCAGCCGACACCGCCACCACGCTCCACGCCAACACCCACCCGGCAGTCCGTCCGATAGCTATCACGTGGAAAGCAGCACGGACGGCGAAAATCACTGCCACGTCCACGCCACGAACCCCCTCGAAACCCTAGGGCCGCCACCCTATATAATATCCCCTAGTCGCGCCACCCTGAGCCCCAGCCTCCCTCGAGGATTCTTCCCCTTTCTTCCAACCACCAACGCTAGTCGTGTGTGAGAGAGGAGGAGGAGTCGATGGAGACAAGACGGAGGAGGAGAAGAGGAGCTGGTGCCGCCACCCATTGTCGCCGTTGTCATCATGCGAGGAGGGGAGGAAGAGCTTCGTCACCGCCCCTTCAACCACGAGCCAAGATCACCGTCGTCGTGCAAGGAGGGGAGGAAGAGCTTCATCGTCACCCGTCACTGCCGTGCCACGAGTCTTCCCCAAGCCAACACTGCGTCAACCCACCACAACCACAACACCCCCTGCCTCACTTTGACCGCCGACGAGCCCTAGGTGAGCCACCGCTCCATCGCCACCATCTTCCCACCTTGAACTGGACTTTGAACAATGGCCGCCGTCGTAGATGTTGTGAGTGAGCCGCCCTTCGTGCCGTGCGTGCAAGTACAACCATGCTAGCGCCCCGCTCCCCACCATCGCCGACACCAAGACTACCAAACAAACACAATGGCCGCCGCAACACGGGAGTTCCTGGACCATGCGCGCGGCGTGGCCGCACTGTGGGCAAGCCCGAAGCTTGACTCGTGCGTGCGACTGCCCAGCATGCGGCCAAAGCCGTGGATTGGCCCCATCCCCACTCGCCAGCACGCTGCTGTTGTCGTAGCTGTGTCGTCGCCATTGCCACGCGCAACGTGTCTAGCTTTGGCCAAGATCTTGTCTCGCGATTGCATTGCACCTGCCGTGAAACCAAACCCCATCGTCGTGAGCCCAGTGCGTGATCACCATCGACCCGGGGGTGCGATGTCGCGCCGACCAGCCCACCTGCCATCGCAGCCACACCACAGACCACACCCTCATGCCACAGAAAATCCCATAGCGGCCACACCAGATCCTCTAAACCCAGTGCACGTGGACCGCACTCACGGTCTACGGTGGATGTAGAAGTCACCTATGGCTCTCACCAAGGTTAAAAGAAAAAGGAAAAGGTGAAACAGTTCATGGGCTAGCTCTGGGCTGGTTTTGCTAGGCTGGCCCAATAAGAGCTAGGCCAACGGCCGGGCTGGCTCGTGGACGTGTCCCATTTATTAGGGGTAGTTCTTGAGCCTTCAGGTTACTTTTGCGATTACATTGAATGTTTGGATTGGAGGGTTGTGTCGCTTCGTTGAAGGATGCCCGTGGAGAAGAAGTGAAGACTAGAGATCAAGACTTGAAGGTCTAGCTATCGCTGCGTTGGGCTTCCCTTGTTGTTTAGCCCAAAGGGCATGTGTCATATTCATATTCCCTATGTAAATATTCTTTGTTGTACTATGTTTTCGCTGTATATGGAAATGATATTATTCTAAAATGAGTTTTAAAGGTGATAGCCGATGTTTCCTGAGACTAAAACAATGTTACAGGAAGTTGGATTCTTGGGAACACGAGAATCTAGTCCGTTTCTTATATCAACTCAGTAGGTCTAAACTGTCAATTTTGGTCAATAACTACTCCATTCGTACCAAAAATAATGATGTTTTAGCATTCAAAATGTGTTCCATAAAGATGTTTTAGCATGCATGCATATTTAAATGGAAACAAATCCCATACATGCATGAAATGGAAATGGATTCTTTCCTATTTTTGCATAAAAACTCAACTAACTGAGGACACAACCAAGTGATGCATATTTAAACTCAACTAACTGGTCAATAGCATACATGCATGATGTTTTGTTTTCTCGTGAAGAGGGCGAAGGGGTACACGCAGGGAGGGGAAAAGACTGATTCAGATCAATACGGAGGGAGAGACCTCGGAATTGTAGGCATGCTCCGGCAAGGGCATTGAATATCTCACGGTATTGAAGTGTGTTTCCATGTTCTAATACCAAAGCCATCCAAATACCTGATATTGGTCGGTACCCAATGCCAAATTCAAATTCCAGCCCTCAATACCAACATCCGAACACAGTATAAACATCATTGTTTTTTGGATGGAAAGAGTATTTACTAGGTTGTGTCAAGAAACTTATTTGAGTAAGTTTAAACTGTCAATTTGTGTGAGTTTGGACTCTAAATTTTGTGCTAGTTGCCAATGTATCGCTAGCGTGTCAACTTAACTTTGTTTGTACTTACAAGTGCTACCAATGTGTTCTTGTTCTGTGTCACACCCGGTTTTAGAAAATAAACCAAGTGTACCTTGTATGTGTGGCAGGATCAAGTTTCACACATACAATAACCAGTAGTGAGTAAAAGATACAGTATCACGTAAAATAAACTATATAAATAACTTACGAGTCTATCAGAGTATATGGAGTATCCTGGAAACGAAGGCTCCAAACATCACAGGCAAACGACTGGGGGTTGCGTACGCCTAGACTTCAGTACCAACTTCACAACGACTTCCTCTTCTGAGCAGCATTATTGATATGGAACAAAATAGTTTGGAAAATAGCAAGCGTGAGCACATGACGTACTCAGCAAATGTAATATGACATGCAAGGTTAAGGCAAAAGGGTTGGCTGACATACTGCTGTAAGCATTTTTAAGTTGGTCAAATTTTATTAGCACCTAATTACTAGCAAGTATAAGTATATACCAAACCACAATTAAATAGAACCATAATCTCATAACCATCTCCAGGTAACCACAATTTAGATCAAGTTCAAATATATTAATCATGTGAGGGTCCAGGCCGCTCTTGACCGTGAGCACAGCTGATATATCAGTTTTACACTCTGCAGAGGTTGTACACTTTCACCACAAGCCGCGTAAATGTTCAAAAGAACTTTAAACCCAACCACGCCGTGCTGATCAGGCACTCATCACACTACCGAGGTGTGACTGCATAGGGACGCTACGAGGCCTTTACAAAGATTCCTTAGTAAATAGTAACCTGCTAAGGTTTCCAGTCAAGCAAAGCATAACCTTCCCTAATGAGATTTGTCTCTTACCAAAGCCCACAGCTCAAGAGGACCAAGCTATACCCCATCAAGGCCTCCCCCCATGCCCTTTTCAGGTAAGGTTACCATCCACTAAAGTTTCTAATTAATTAGCCAAGACCAGAGCCACATAGTACTCATTGTTGCACTGTTTTCCTGGGTGGTCGCTCCATGTTCCAATTAAATTATATGATCTTTCAATTAAGCGATAGTATGAACATGATCATATAATTTCATAAAGTAAACAATGTTATTATCTTCAACTTTAATGTCACCATAACCCAATGTAGGAAGCAACTAAGCATAGCTACCCAACATGAATTTAAAAACCCAAGTTTCATGGATGATCATTGTGGTGGCTAGGCATACCCTTGAATAGGACCCATCAAATTAAACATAAGCATGGATAGTGAAATTAATAATTATTAGGATATGCATGAACATAATACACTTGCCTTTATCCAAAGTATAGCTGCTCAGAGTCTCCTCGATCTTCCTCTTGAAACTCACTCAAACCGCATTACTTCTACTCGCAGCAATCAACCAAACGCAACATACAAACAAGCAGAAAAAGAAAATAAATAACAGTACACCAAACATCGAAGGAACTAAATAAGCACCCACTCTAAATTATTATACACATTGATTGGATTGCATGAGCGCAAGAGAAGGATTCGAGATAAACAAGATCATAGGAGTATAGTAGATATTTCCGGAATTTGATAGTATAGATGGATGTCAATAATTGATGTAGAAGAGTAATGCGAGCATGACGCCATATTCATGAAAGGAATTAACAGATAATTTGTATCAGGGAAAATGGGTTGTAATGCTTGAAATAAAAGATTATTCTATAGATCAGAGATAGCAAAAGCCAAAAGATTCCTGAAGATCCAATATAGTGCAGAGGAGTACAGCAAGTATTATAATTGTTTTGCTAAAGAAAAAGTCTTTATTGTGTGGGCATGAGATCACGTAGATAGGCCTTGTGCACCTGTTGATTTGCAGGAAAAGAACTGATATGATAGCATTGTATGGCACACAAAGATATGCATGGCATGGCTACACGTAACTCAACCATGCAGGAGCTATTATCAACGAACATTGCTTACCATGCTTTGGGTGTAGGCATGCATATCTGTCTGGCGCGAGCAAGAATAACTGGCCGGCAGTTGGTTCATGCTTGCAGAGGGCAGGGCACAGCACAGCAGGGAACATGCACTTATCTGAACCCTGTTCGTCTCTGACGCGATCAGGGACGGTACACGCCAGGGAAGGAAGGACCGGAGCAGATGACCGGCGAAGGGAGCCAGACCATCGGTGCTACGGGATGCAAAGCGCAGGGGTCGTAAGTGACAAAAAGGTTCAGAACGAGAGAGCGAGGAACATAGAACTTGATGATGCTCACCATCGGCATGAGAGGTACGGGTCGGCCAGAGAATGGCCGGTGACGGGATCGAGAGGTGGCGGACGACGGCGCCTTCACGCGTGGGTGACGAGTTCCAGTGATGGAGCGGCATCCCGGACCGGCGGCGAAGCTTCAGCTCGGCGAGGATATCGTCATGACGGTCGAAGGAGGTGCCGAATCGGAGGGGTCGAACTCGGCGGCGGAGCTCTACTCGTCGGGCTGGTGGCGGCGGCGATGATGTAGATCAACGGCGGTGGCTCCTTGGACTTCGGCAGGAGCAGCGCGCATGCTAGGGCATGTGAGACGGCGCACAGGTGGATGCGGCTTGCAGCGGCAATGGCCGGCGGTGGAGATCGGCGCGGCACACGTGGGGCTGCTCAGCTCGAGTTGAGATGACGGCGGCGTAGAGCAGGAACTAGGGTAGTACGGAGGGGCCGGCTTGATGTTTATACGTGACGCGTCAGGCTCGATTATTTCCTTCGCGTGAGAGCCCGATTGCATAGGGAGGCAGCTGTCGTATTTGACTTGGGCCCAAGAGCTCGAGTTCTACTTGGACTTAACGTCATTGCAGCTCATAAAGACGCCACACAGCTTCATGGACCGGTGATGGTAGATGTTTGACGTGATCAATTAGGCAAGGGAATTTGGGCTTCAAACTTCTGTGACAGGCTACGAGCTGGGCTTTATGAGAGCTGAAACAACTGATGCTTACGTGCATCTAAGTGAAGGGGTGACTCAATTATTGCTGAAACGTGACGCTGGTATAACATCACCAGAATAGATGGTCATATTATTAAGGCAAATTTTGCTACAGGGCACTATTCGATTTCGATATTGCTGTGGGACACTGTAAAAAAATTATTGGCCACGACACACTAGGCGGTGTGTTTCAGCAAAGGAGTTAGTGTGTTCCAGCAAAGAAAAAATATTTTAGTGTGTCACAGCTAATTTCACAAAAGTGGAGTGTCCTACAACAAATTTTTCCTATTATTAAAGATAAGATGGCAAAGGAATTACATGCAGGGAAGGCTACTGAGTACTGACTCCGGCCTTCCATCCTGATCGACGGCGGCTTCTGGTGTCTCGCTGATGATGGCTCCATAGTTGTCAGGCTCTTTGCATCAGCTCGCCGTTGTGCAGAGACTTTGGGCAAGTACGACATGTATGTACAGAGGGGTTCATCATCTGAGCGGGCATGAACGCAGAGATGGCACATGATGCTATAGTTGCAAATCTTCAATCTAGTTGGTGATGGCGTCAACAGTGGAAGAAGACGGCGAAGACGACGACAAACTGTTGTCCGAAAGGCACGGCTCAGGTGGAACTCTTAGAAAACCTTTGGGATGGACTGTTGATGAAAGATTAGCGACGACGAAGCAGTTCAATGGTGGGGGTCGAGGGCCAAGGTTGACAGTGCGATCTTGGCATTGGGGCGCAAGGTCTCGGGATTTCAAGGAGGAAAAAAAATGAAGTCTAATAAAGGGACTTTTTTAAGGGATCAAGAAATTGCTAATTCAAATTTGAATTTAAATAAATTTAGACTCAACTGAATCGCAAGCAAACACAAAACAATGCACCAACATGAATGCGACAGCACACCAGTACAACCTATATTGTTTTAATTTAATGTAGAAAATAAAATTTTCTATACTAAATTCCCTGTTAATTATATATATATATATATGTTGGAAAAAATTTAGAAAAACTAGAAAATCATGGTATTTATTAGCATTATTTATTCACATCCGAAATTTAGAAAATTTGGGGTGTGACATTCTGTCAACATGTGTTCTCTATTTTTTTCAATATTTGCATTTTCACTATGACAACTTGTGTTAGTTTGAAATGTCAACTTGCGTTAGTTTGAGTTGTTTGCTACTGTAAACTTGAGGTTGTTTGAAGTATCAATTTGTGTATTCTTTGCCGTGGCATCATATGTAGGTTGATAGTTAAAATACACAGGTTGATACTCAGAATATGTCGATTGATAGTCATATTACATGTAGACTGATAGCAATAATACAGGTAGGTTGATAGTCATATACAATACAAAGGTTGATACTCAGAATATATGTGTATTGGTAGTAATAATGCATGTAGGTTGATAGTCAGAATACACAGGTTGATACTCATAATATGTATCTGTTTACGCAAAAATCGAGTGGTAAAATTCTGCGTTGACAACACACGAAAGGCCTCAGAGATTTGCTTAATTTGCTCTAGTGCAGGTCCTGTATCTTGAGGTTTGTGGCATGTCAGTCAATTTGACATATAATCCATTTTTCGCATTGACACTCGATGGACCGGAGGGGCATGGCTACACTTGCTAACTACTATAGTGGCAGCAATGGGTGCTCAGTGTCAAGTGTCTTTTCCGTCAGTGCAACGAGAGCAAGAGCATGGCCCTTGTTTAGATCACAATTCCCCACCCTTAAAATTTACTACGCAAAAAGAAGATTCTCATCACATCGAAATGTCATAGCATGCATGAAGTACTAAACATAGATGAAATCAAAAACTAAGTGTACAGTTTTATTGTACTCTTTGAGAAGAACATTTTGAGCCTAATTAATCAATTTTTAGACAATTTTTCACACAAACAAACAAAATGCTACAGTGACACAATGATTACGCCGTAACCTCGAACCCTCAATTCCCCACCCTCCTATTCTCCATCAAAACAAGGGCTTAGTGCAGACCTGCAGCGCTAGCCTGCAGAGTGCAGAGGTTGTATGAATTCAGTTGCCAGCTTTGTTCTTGATGATTCTTGTTTTTTGTTGGTTTTGAATTGACCAGCAGACCGGGAGACCTCGGCGTGTGGCTGCTGCCCACGGTGACCTCACTCCGTAATGGAATTTATACTTTTTCCTCACTAACTTTTTTTCCAAAATTTAGTAGCACTGAAAGTTTTTGTTTCCAAAATCTAGTATAAAATATCTGTGATGGAGTTTATGTTTTTTCCTCACTAATTCATGTGCTGTTTTGGTAGTGCGAAAAATGTCACGGTGACCGACGAGGAAGTCAAATAGTCAATGCTGTTTCCTCCCTTTTAAAACTCGCACAATCATGACATGACACTGGGTTGGTTCTATACTTGCATGGCAATGGTTTTAGGTCATAGCAAATTTTGTGGTGTGAAAAGAGTTTTGAGTCGAATTCTTGCCAGCATTTTTTCCTTCTTAAATGAATAACAATGCACTGTGCTCCAGCAAATTTCTTAAAAAATGTTTTGAGGTTGAGTATATGATTTTGTCCTGCATAATCAGCGTAGTTCATCTGATGGTGAATGGATATAATCATGTCTCATTGTGAGAGGGCCTACAAGTGGTTTAGACTCGATGCCGATGCTGATGCCAGAGCGATGGCCCAAGCCCAAACTGTTTGACATTTTAAGTTGGCCAATACATTGTTATTTTGGCAGGACTAATGTGCAGTTTTGGGGTGTGTTTGACTGGCCCGAAACTGAACGTACCATTTTTTGATAGAGGTTATAAGGTCAGTCTCAGTGCATAGTTTCATCGCACGGTTATCTAGAGTAAGAACTATGTAATTGTGCCAGATGAGTTTCATGGTGATGAAACTCCTCTCACATCCCATGAAACTCTTCACTCTCTCCTGCCACATCAGCACATTTAATGCCATGAATTTCCCTTGAAACCTCCATTGAGACTGGCCTAAATATGAGTATTTTTATACGTACCAACGCAGGAACATATTTATTGGTTTGCTTAATATGACTTGCTGAGAGCAAAAGGTAAAATAAAATCATAATGTCAACGAAGATCGTGCAAGCCAGCGATGTTTCAGGGAATGCACGAGGGCCAAGACAAAAAAGGGCTCCCGATCAACCTTGTATAAGTTATGGAACTTAGATCCAGTTGACTGGCTGGGCTGAACATTTTAACTGACCTCAAACTTAAGAAAGAGTCAGGCCAAGTCTTGAAAAATAAAGGGAACCATGTGATTGATTCGTGGCACAGTACAAAAGTAGTAGACTATATATATTGCTCAAAGTCGTAATAGGGAGATGTTACTAATTATAATTATACTAAGGAGGAAGGTACTGTCTTGTCAAATGTTCACTGGGATTGGATAATATTGGTACGAACCAATCATGCACGTCACATTGTTACCAAGTACGCAAACACGTGCGAACTGATCATGGACATGTTTGGCTGGCTTGTCCAGCCACCACCAGACAGCAGTGTTTTTTCTCTCTGCAAAAACCAGCACCAGCCACCAGCACCATCCAGCCGATTCGAAATGTTCCTTTTGGTGAACCTGTACATTTGGATTCGAGTCATCAACTCAATACAGATGTTTGCATTTTTCTATTTGACATATTTGTTTAGTGATAGGAGCCGTGTTCATTGATAACGAGGCGCTTGTGGTAACTTCGACAATCTTAATATATGTCGGATCTACCTCTCATAGGTGCCCAAAAGATAGGATTTATACGTGTGTGTATTTATAAGGATGAGTATACGTCCATGTGTCTATACTAGTGTTTCAAAAAAAAGTATGCAAATATGTATATCTTGCAAATTACCATTGTTTACACAAACGTGCTGATTATTTATGTTCTTAGTGCAAGGTTACCATCCACTACTACAGCAAGGGACGTTCGTGCCTCCTCGATCGTGCCATTTCTTTACACCAACTAGCACTTATAATCATGATTTTTCAGAAAAAATTCTATAACCATCAATATATTTCAGTGACTGATCTTTTATGGAGCGTCCTGATTTTTCAAAAAAAAGAACACCTATAATCATGAATAATATGTGGCTAATGACAAATGATGTTGTTTTTGGCACAAGCCAACCTAAAACCTTTTTTTAGGCAAGCCAACCTAAAACACTTTTGCAGCTTCTGTTTAGAGCAACAGCGACATGAAGTCAAGAACAGATATTGCGGGTCTGGATTTCTTTACTTCGGCCTTTTACTTTGCAAATTGGTGTTTGTGTCAGATCTGTTTTTTTTTTTCGACTATGTGCTGTGGGGCTATCACTTGTAATAAGCACAGTGTATTTACTCCTCCATGCATATGAGGGGTTGAAGACAAAAATCTCTTTCATTATTTAAAAAACGGCATCGAAATTGCAAGATCGGTATTGCTGCTTTCCAAATCCTCTGCAAGAGAAAACAAAACGCAGAAGCCTCACAGAAAAGTACAGCTCTGTTCGTCACATGCAAATCTCAAAGAAAGCTTAATAATTTGATTATGTATGTACGCTTTAGGATTCATGCAGTTCGGTTAATATATGTCTTCAAAACAAAGCCTGAAAACACGTGCTAGAGTGATCAAATAACTGCAAGCTTCCAGACTTGTACTAGTATAGGGGAGGCGGGGACCTTGGACATCCCAAATAAACATGGCGTTGATTGAGCTCACAGTAGAGAGGTGAACACACAATGGCGGTCGCAGAGGCAGTGCAATGGTGGGGCGATTGGCAGCTGCGCATCCTTGTCTTGGGCAGCCTTTTCCTCCAGTACTTCCTCTTCGCCACCGCCGCCTTGCGCAAGCGCCGCATACCTCCTTGGCTCAGGTTCTCCATCTGGCTCGCATACATAGGCAGTGATGCTGTGGCCATATACGCCCTTGCCACACTCTTCAACCACCAAAAGAAAAGGAAATGGGTGCCGTCGGCCAGCAATAACTTGGCCTTGGAGGCGCTGTGGGCGCCTGTCCTCTTGCTGCACCTCGGCGGCCGAGACGGCATAACCGCCTTCTCTATCGAGGACAATGAGCTGTGGAAGCGGCATGTTCTAACCGCGGCATCTCAGGTCAGTGTTAGAACCATATGTAATGTATTATTTTGAGATCTAGTAGTATAACGCATGGCCTCCAATTTGTTGTTTTTGGGCTTCTTTTTGCACCATTTAAAATAAAAGTAGAGTAGAGTAATTCGGCGTCATGGTCAAGTAAGATGGGATGAAGTGTGCTTTGATCTCGTCGCACTGTGGAATTGCATGCCTCCAGTTAACCCCGTCCAAACAGGACATGCGATTCTACTCTGTCCAAGATGTGACGTGAGTTGAGATTAATCTCAATGGAGTAGTATTTCATATGGTAAGAGTGTCATGTCAGCAAAACAACAATTCCATTTGATAAGTGACACGACCTTTTACGATGCACTAGTTCTATTTTGATGTCCTATATGATCTCACGTACAGCATTTAATTTGCATGCCACATTAGGATTTAGAAATACTTCCTATGTTCTAAAATAAGTGCACTTTCAGCTCTGTGCTAAGTTGAACCATCCCAATGTCGTTGATCAAATTTGTAAAAAAAACAAAGTATATATCAATATGCATGATATCAAATAAATATTGTTAGATATAAATGTCCAATCTTCCATCAAATCATGTTAATTTTAATGGCGGATATATCTTTCTAGACTCGCTTGTGATATGGACCGAGCAGATTTTGAAACCGTAACGAATTAATTTCACAAAGGTGTGGTCGATGAGATACCCTAGATCAAAATATTTTAAAACCAGAGAAAAATAATCTGTTTCCTAATTGAACAAAAAGATCACAAACTCATGAGTACAACAAATGACGATGCTTTTTGTTTTGGTCATCGTCGCTGCTTTGGCCATGCTTGGGCTCTCGGGTTCGCCACACATATTGCCATCACAGATCTAGGTGCTACCCACATGTAGATGGCACTCCATCGCCCTGCCCTGGTGTGCTTTGGTCCACTCTGTGGTGGTCAAAGAGATGGTGTACAGAACTTGTCCTTGAGATCCACTATGCAACCACGTGCATTGGTGTGGTTCCTTAGGGGTTCAATAGATGAATAATTAAGTAGGGTAAACACTGCAAGAATAAAGCCGTATGGACATAGTTAAGCATACAGCAAAATTTCTATATATGAAAGATAAATTAATGCTAAAACACAGCATTTTATAAAGTAAGTTGATCGTATTTATTAGGGTTTTATTGGCCCTGGGGGAGCTATATCCATCCTGCCAGATTAATAAATAAATTGGGTAACAATCTCAAATATCCAATGTTTCCAATGGCTCAAAGTCAGCATTTTCAAAAACAGGAGCCTCCTACCAGCCACACGTACAACCCATTAACGAACTAACTTTTTCGCACTAAAAAATAGTATACTGGTTCCTATGCTTACCAATGTGACTGTCCCATATCCACATCCCTATATTAGTTTCCTAACAGTAGCAGATACATATAAATTACCACTAAATGGCATGTTATACCATAATAAAAATAAAGGATGAGTTCCAAGGGTACTGAGCAGGCTGTAACAATGCTTATGGATTTGGTAGATGCATGAGGAGAGTAAACAAGAAGTAAGTCATATGGCCATAGGGCCGTAGTTTAAGCATATGGTCAATTTTGTCTACAGGTTGAATTAATGGTGTAACACGAAGTTCGAAGTTTTTTATAAAGCAAGTTGAACATATAAACCAATGAGGGTGTACGTTCTTGGCCCTAGCTATCATATCAGTTCAACATTCATGTTGACACAAAACCGCGACAACGAAGTCGCCGATGCACTACAAGAATAACTCACATCCACACCTCTCATATGCCTCGGTGCACTCAAGATCCGGTGCTAATGTAACGTTAGCACCGGGTACGAAATTGGGGCGCCGCCGGGAACCCTTTAGCACCGGTTGGTGTTACGACCCGGTGCTAAAGGTCTTTTAGCACCGGGTCGTAACACCAACCCGGTGCTAAAGGGAGTGTCACATGCTACTACAAAATAAAAGAATCTTTTATCTCATCACACGTGCTTTGTAGGTGAGATGGTTAGGTGGGTACGCGCGAGCCAAGAGGTCATGAGTTCGAATCCTCGTAGCAACGCACATATTTTTTGGCAAATGGACACACCTTTAGCACCGGTTATTTAACCCGGTGCTAAAGGTGGGTACCTTTAGCCTCGAAAACATAGCACCGGTTGGGAAACCCGGTGCTAAAGGGCTTTCCCAACCGGTGCAGATGTGACTCGTTCTGGTAGTGATGCCTTGGAGCAAAATCGGTCAGACCGCCTTATGAAACCGGTCTGACCGCTTTTGATAGTGAAACCGGTCAGACCGCTTTATGAAACCGGTCAGACCGCTTTTGACGGGGCGACGATGAAAACCTAAAATCTCGAGCTCGGGAGGGACCCCGTCGGAGCTTGAGAGTCTAGGGTTGTTCTAGTGTCGGCAGGCCACCTAGAACGTCCTCAAACGTCGTCGAGACGATAGAAGAACAGAAGATACGGGGGTTGGAAGAGCTAGGGTTTGGAGATAAAAGTAGTGTGAAACATAGAAAGATAAAAGTAAAGACAAAAACGATAAAAAGTAGATTTGATAGATTTGATTGGATTGGATGATACTCAATCGGCCTTTGGCCCTTTATATTTATAGGGTGGGATGGTCTTACCCCGTTGAGTCGATTACAATATGGTATAAAACTCAGAGTCCTAAACCTACTCAAATTCAGACGACGTTTGACCGGTCGGACCGGTTTTCCCAGGTGCAGAATCTTCCCGAAGTCATAACTCTCTCATCCGGAGTCCAAAATAGGCGTTCCACATATGCATCTTGATCGTCTCGACGAGAGCTACGCAATGGTGAAGTACAATTTGCATTTTGACAATGTTTACTAAACCGGTCTGACCGGTTTGTGCATACCGGTCAGACCGGTTTGCACCGCCGGGCCAATTTTGGTCGTCAACATACGCCCCCCTGTGTTTTAGCAAAGCTTGCGTTCTAAAAAATAACCTTCTGGACCAAAATTATCTAAGGACGATGATGAACAATACATCGGCCATATATAAGCTCTAAGGGCGATAAACATATTATCGGACATACTTTGTTTTAACTCAAGTTGATGATGAAACAACTTGTTTTGGCTTCCATACCTGCTTGATTGTTGCTGATCTTGCTGGTACCACCTTTGCAAGTTGCTCCACTGATTCTTGTTTGTTCATTGACTGCTTCTGACATGGCTTCACACCTTTGACTTTGTTCTGAAGCTTCTTTTGTTTCTGAGCAGCCCCTTTCTTTTTATATTTGGCCAAGAGCTCTTCAAAGCTCGGCCTCGCTTTGTCTTTGATTTTCCCATGCTGACCGGTCAGACCGGTTCTAGAACCGGTTAGACCGGTTTGTGCAGAACCGGTGTCTTTGCTCCTGTCATGCCCCCCGAGTATTTGAGTCTTCAACTTGAACCGAGGGGTCTTTTCTGATGGCATCTTTGTTGAACTCATAGGTCTTTCTTCACCAATGATCATATTTTTCCCTTTAGCCTTTTCGGCTTGATGCGGCCGAATCAACACTTTCGGATTCACCAATTCAAGTGTGTGCACAGGAAAAGAGTTTTCATCAATCTGCATTATATTAATCATCAATCGTCCTTGATCTATGGCTGATTGTATTTGCCTACGGAAAATATTGCAATAATTGATAGCATGAGGATAAGTATTATGAAACTTGCAATAAGCTCGCCGTTTCAACTCATCATTCGGCGGTATAGTATGAGAAAATTTCAGTTTCCCAGCCTTTGCAAGCTCATCAAAGATCCTATCACACTTAGATACATCAAAGGTAAATTTGACTTCTTCGTGCCGATTTTTACGAATCGGCTTGAGAGAAGCAAAGTGCTAGGATTATCTTTAGATGACCATACAAATTCAGCAGCATAAACCTCTTGACCCTCATCGTCTGAAGAATCATAATTGACGGTATGCACACCAAAACGATCGGGCTTAGGTTTAGCATCTTTACTGCGGCTTTCTTGAGCCAAAGTTCTTTGCAACACTTGATTAATGGTTAGAAACTCATAGCCTTCTAATTTCTCTTTAATATGATATCTTAAACCATTAAGACATAATTCAGCAAGATCCTATTCAGAAATAACAAAACTATAACATCGGTTTTTTGTATCTCTAAATCTTCTAATATATTCAGAAACAGGCTCATCACTCTTTTGTCTAACCGATGTTAAGTGAGAAAGTCTCAATTCATTGTCACTATTGTAAAAGTGTTCATGAAATTTTTTCTCTAATTGAGACCATGTATGAATGGAATTAGGAGATAATGCTGAAAACCATGAGAAAGCAATACCAGATAAAGACAAAGGGAACATTCGGATTTTTAAATGATCAAGATTACCATGAATACCCATTTGTGCATTAAATTGGCTAACATGCTCTCATGTCGTTCTACTATCCTCCCCAGTGAATTTAACAAATTCGGGTACCTTGAAATTGTGAGGATATGGTATAGCATCAAAACTCTCAGGATATAGTTTTTGACACACTAGAGTTTTATCTTTAATCTCTACACCGAAAGTTTCTTTAAACATAATGGCCAAATCCCTTTTATATTTTTCAAGCATTTGATCATGATAAGGATCATTTGGCCTTTGCACACTAGAAGTAATATTATTCGGTGTATGATGTGGTACCTGGTTCGGCTGTATATACGGTACTTGTTGCGAATAAACATTGTTTGGCACTGCACCGTATGAATAACCTGAACTCTGGGGAGTCATAGGATAATATATACTTGCATATGGAGGAACAAAATTACCAGCAAATCCATTTGTTCGGCTAGGATCAGCCTGAACAGGAGGTACACTAGTAATTGGTTCAGGAGATGACTAATAAGCAACTAAAGTACCAAAACCGGTCTGACCGGTTGGAACCAGTCTACCAGAACCGGTCTGACCGGTTTGTAAAACCGGTCTGACCGCATTGTTCAGACTGCGTTGTTCTGGAGTCGTTTGACCTTCAAAATAGTTCATCGGCATGCCAAATTGAGGTGTGTGTGTTGCCGATGATCCAGGATGCATGACATTATTTTATGAAGTACTAGCAACATCAAACTTAGGAGCATTAATATCATTGACCAAAGGTTGTTTGCCTAACGAGTTATCAATCATGTTTTGGACACTGGCAAACATTTGTTTTTGACCATTGACTAATAATTGATTAATTTGCTCCAAAGTAACAGGTGGTGCTGTAGTACTCACAGTGTCTTTTTCTTCATCATGCTCGTCTTCGCTCGAAACGAAGACTATCTCCTTGTCCTTGGAGATACCACCTCTCCGATTCTTGGAGAAGTGAGATAAAAACCACTGAGTGGCTTTTTCATCTGCTGCTGCTTTGCGTCGGGCTTCCTTCTCCTCACGGTCCTTCATGAAGGCCTCATAAGCTTGACGATCCTCGGCCGATAATTCATCAACAATCGCCTTAACAATGTTAGCAAGATCAAAGTCACTAGGTTTTGGTAGATTAACCATAGTAACATATCCCTTTGCTTTCTTCCCCAGCGGAGTCGCCAAAATATGTTGACACGAAACCGCGCCAACGAAGTCGCCGATGCCTTGGAGCAAAACCGGTCAGACCGCCTTACGAAACCGGTCAGACCACTTTTGATAGTGAAACCGGTCAGACCGCTTTATGAAACCGGTCAGACCGCTTTTGACGGGGCGACGGTGAAAACCTAAAATCTCGAGCTCGGGAGGGACCCCATCGGAGCTTGAGAGTCTAGGGTTGTTCTAGTGTCGGCAGGCCACCTAGAACGTCCTCAAACGTCGTCGAGACGAGAGAAGAATAGAAGATACGGGGGTTGGAAGAGCTAGGGTTTGGAGATAAAAGTAGTGCGGAACATAGAAAGATAAAAGTAAAGACAAAAACGATAAAAAGTAGATTTGATAGATTCGATTGGATTGGATGATACTTAATCGGCCTTTGGCCCTTTATATTTATAGGGTGGGATGGTCTTACCCCGTTGAATCGATTACACTATGGTATAAAACTAAGAGTCCTAAACCTACTCAAATTCAGACCCAAACCGGTCAGACCGGTTTGGGAAACCGGTCTGACCGGTTTTCCGAGGTGCAGAATCTTCCCGAAGTCATAACTCTCTCATCCGGAGTCCAAAATAGGCGTTCCACATATGCATCTTGATCGTCTCGACGAGAGCTACGCAATGGTGAAGTCCAATTTGCATTTTGACAATGTTTACTAAACCGGTCTGACCGGTTTGTGCATACCGGTCAGACCGGTTTACACCGCCGGGCCAATTTTGGTCGTCAACAGTTCCATATTTTAATTGGATAGATCTCCAACATCCAGCCTTTCCATGGCTCGAAGCCAGAATTTTCCATTTCCAAAATAAGGGCATTGCACCACCCACACAACAATCAAGGAACCAACTCCTAATGCTAACTGATATGATCAAACTTTCGTATGTCCATAGCCGCGAGGCCATGGGGGGGCAAACAACTTCAACGGTGAATTTAAAGCTGGTGAAGCCAAAAAAAACTACCTTCATCTGACTTCTTACTCATTTTTGTTTCGATTTGCAAAACGGCTTGCCTCGGTTTGCGAAAAACCGGTGAAGCCAGAGGAGATAAATAAAAGCCATGAAAATGAGAGATGTTAAGTTGGTGTATTGTGTAGTATTGATGGAGCAACATTGCTCTAGTGCCATGAAAATGAGAGGTGTTGGTGTATTGTGTTGTATGAGTCTTAGGGACTGATCGACTATACAGAGTATAAGGCTTAGAGGTCAAAAAGCTGAGCCTCGCCCTCGCCCATGGATGAGACAGAATCATAAGATTATTATAAACCCTATATACTATCAAGTATATCAAACTAATACATGTATTCCAACGTTTTAGGACTAATTATTAGATGTGGATGTCTGGACATACTCACTTTTTTTTCACTGTGTTTCTCTCAGATAACTGTGGCCATCTATGTGTTTTGGAAGTCATGGCCTGAGGATATTAGATTGTTCCAAGCAACAATCTTGATTTTTGTCCCTGGGATTCTCAAGTGCCTGGAAAAGCCATGGGCTCTCAAGAGGGCTAGTATCTATAGCATGGCCACCACTACGGGTTCAGAGGTCAGCTATTCTTCTGCCAAAGCCTTCAACGCAGCAAACTTGGAAAACAATCATTATTCCATCGACAATTACGTGACTGAGGCAGTGAAGTATTTTAAGGGTGGCCACGAAGTTGGCGATGATGACATATATGTAATAAAGAGCCCCTACAAACTATTCGTTGACCTCTCCTATTCATATGGGGTTCGGCTTCGGAACCTAAAGCACATGGCGCAGCAAAGAAGAAGCGGTTTGAGGGAGCAGCTCTATTCCCGTCTCTTCAAGACGTTTGATCTCTTTTACACAAAGAGGCATGTGTACAAAGACACCTTGCGTGGTCGAGTGGTACGATCCGTGGCCGTGTTCCTGACGTTCGCGGCCATCGGTCTCTTCCACTCCAGCCACATGGAAGCCTACAGCACCACTGACATCAACATCACCTACGTCTTGCTGTGCTGCACGGCCTCCCTTGAGTTCATCTCCGCCTGGTTCAAGCCATGCAACCCCTGCTTCCTGAAAATGACTCGCCTGCCCTGGCCTGATCAAGTTGCCCAATACAACCTCATCTGGTACCTGGCTTGCAGAAAGAAGAAGCGAAGCAGGCTGCTCAGGTGGCTAGCAGGCTTGGTGGGCTGCAAGCACCAACTAGACCGGCTTGGTTGCATGGAATCATGCCAGGACAACGGCATCACTGAGCTCATCCATGGCCACATTACAAGGGGGTGGAAGACTAGCATAACTGACGCAAAAACATACAGGGAGTTCAACGACAATAGAGGCCAGCTGACTCTCAAGAGCTGCAGCAGCCATTCACTCAAGAGGAGCCTGCGTAGGCCATTCGACGAGAGCGTCATCATTTGGCACCTCGCAACTGATTTCTGCTTCTACAAGCAGGACGCATCTCCTTCCACAGAAGATGCCGCCACCCGCTGCAGGTCCATGTCCAACTACATGGCCTATCTACTGTTTGTCAGGCCTGAGATGCTTATCCCAGGCGCCAGATATGGCCTCTTCAAGGCTGCCTACAGAGAGCTCCGATACGGGATCATGGGCAACCAAGATCTGCCAGACGGGGAGGGGGAGAAAGAACTTGCCTGGAGGATAGTTCACCGGATGAAGGAGAGGTCCTTGTCTAGAAAAGACAATGGGCCAAGTTTCGTCCACGAGGCTTGGGCACTAGGCCAAGAGCTCATGAGTATAAGAGAGAAGAAGGGGGAGAAGATTATGTGGAGATTAATCCAGGGTGTGTGGGTGGAGATGATCTGCTTTTCTGCTGGCAGGTGCAGAGGTTATTTCCATGCCAAGAGCTTGGGCAGGGGCGGGGAGTACCTCTCCTGCGTCTGGCTCCTCCTATGGTACATGGGGATGGAGACCTTTGCTGTGAGGCTGCAGAGGACGGGGCTGCAAGAGGAAGGAGACATGAGTGCTGCTGTTCTGGTAGATGAGACTCCAGATAAGGCAGACACCAAACTGACATCCGAAGAAGAGCCAGGATCGACAGCGCCATTGGTTCTAGGGGCTCCTGCCACCGGTGAGGATGCCGTATGACAAAGATTTGTTATTGAGACAACAGTTTCATCCTTTTTCCCATTTCCAATTTGTTATGGTCTCTGTTGTGCTGTTTTTGTGTTCATTTGTGTTGTACTAGTAAACTTGTTCTTGAAATCAACGAAGTTATTAATTATGCAATGTGGTGCACACTGGAGTACGGCAGGTTGACAACGGTTACCATGGAATCCGACTAAAAAGGAGGAGTACACTTACGGCTTACCGTGTTCTATAGTTACACTTGCCGAAACTACTAGAATTCTAGAAAAAGGGTTTGCAGTGGTGGATTTTTTTTTAACACGGTACAAACTATGCTCACATACAGGTATGATATACTGACGCTCATCCTATGAATACCCAAATGTAACACTACCCTTATAATAGACTTGGGCTTTTTTATTTGACCCTGTATTGCTAACATATGCTTATAATTAAGCACACTAAGGTCTAATTGGGCACTGAACACTTAGACAGATAGAGAAAATTGACCAAAGCTTAATAAAATCCTATTAGATTAAGGTACATAAAATTTGCATACTTTTTATAATCTGCAGGGCACTGATTGCACATGTGAAGGACCGATATGGCGACCAGAGAGGGGGGGAGTGAATGGGAGCCAATGAAAATTTCTTTCGAAACTTGGCCTATATCCCGAAATTCACAACCGGAGAAATCCTCACGTACTTGCCAAGATTGCGTAGTCACACCGGACCTACCAACCTTAGGAACAAGCCTCGATCAAACACAAATAGCGGAAGCAAACTCAAAAGATCAAACGAAATAGGTCCTGACAGGAGCACGGCGGACCGTCCGATGAGACACGGCGGACCGTCCGCGGTGAAGCCTCGGACCGTCCGAGCTGATCAGCGGACCGTCCGTAAATTCACTCAAAATCTCCAGTACCGCACGGACCGTCCGCCACGCAAGTGCGGACCGTCCGCGGACCGGGCGGACCGTCCGATGGGAACAAGCGGACTGTCCGTGAAAAGACTTAGCCAAATTCGACGTTCGAGCGACACAAGACTCGCCGCGGACCGTCCGCCACAAGGGTGCGGACCGTCCGTGGACACGGCGGACCGTCTGTGGAGATCGGGAGGACCATCCGTAAAAGCCGTCGGACGAACAGGACGAACAGCTACAGTAAATCGCGATTTTCTCTCCCAAATCAAACACCGAATCTCCCAATCGGCTAGAGCACTTGAGGCAAAACTTGGGGAAGATGATTAGCACCCTAAGGTGAAGATATGCCCCAAAAATCTCAGCCTCTAACGCCCTAAAACTCGAGAAATCGCGGATCAAACGAATTTCGCCCTAACCACGAGTTCATCCACAAAACTTCAAATCAAGCCCGATTCCCGGCGTTTGAGGAGTCAAGATCACACACAAAGAGGCGCAAGGCACTCACTCATGATCTCCACAAACAAATCCAGACCCAAACGGACTAGAAACGAAGAATCAAAGTGAGAACGAAAATGGCACAAAAACGAACTCGGGAAAATAGAAGGAGATAATTCAAACTAACTCATAGATTAAAAACACAGAGGTCACAATCTATACAAGGCTAGCAACCACCCTTCATCCTCCCGCTAAGATCAATCGTTGATGCTCATTAGCAAGCCTAGAGAGAGAGAGAGCAAGTTCAAATGGGCAAGAGAGATAGAGATGCCATCCCCTCCACCCCTACTAATACTGAGTCCTGGTGGGGGGAAATGACTGGACTACCCTACTGCTAAACTCTACGATACACTCCCGCAGGGCAAAGCAGTTACTTCACAGGTATCTCGTCCGGCTGGTACGTGTCGTCCATCCGGCTTCGCTTAGCTCCTACGCAAACTCCCGGATCCCGCCACGCGTCCACCTCTTCGAAGCTTCCCGAACACGCCCGGATCACTGTCTCCGTCGTGTTGGGCCTTCGGGCTCGGTTTTGAGGCCCAAACCGAGAAACCCTCCTCCGATGGTTTTGTGGCCCAACCATCAAACCCGGCATGCAAGCTTCGGCTGTCCACCGCCACCTTGCACTGGCCCATCTTGACTTCGTCTTGCTTTTCCTTGCCACCATGCCGACCGCACTTGATCCCGTCTGGTCACCGGGTCCCTCGAACCAAGCCTACTCATCTCCACCCTCGGAGACCTTTCGCGCTTGTTCTTCACCTGCACCAACGCAGACCAAGTTGCATCGAACACCTGCAGTACTCAGCCAAGAGTCAGTCCAACACCACGTTGTCAATCACTCATCACACTGAGAAGCGACCATCCACTGGTCCTCGGACACACCTGGTCCTCAATCTCCCCTTGATGAGTGCATTGACAACACACATAATGAACAATGATTTTTGAAAAGAAAAGAAGAACAGAAGAAGAAAAGAAACGAAACTCAATCAAATGACTCAAAGCGAAGAACAAGCCAAACACAGTCACTCGAAAGAGAAAGACTCGGTCCCCTAAGACAAGGGCAAAGGCTCAACACAACCAAGTCAACAAGCTCCAAGGCAAAAGAGCTAGAACCACCAGGAGCAGGAGCTCCCCCTGAACAAGTGCATTCTGTTCTCCCCAAAACACCCAAATGCACCAGATATTCATGATGTTCTCCCCCTTGTTGTTAATGCAACCATCAAGGTACAAAATGCAAAAACAATGACCTAGAGCTTCTCAAATATGCAATAAGCACTCTCAAAAGCTACAAGAGAGCTATTAGGCAAGCAAGACAGTCCAAGATGGTGAAGATGCAATGCCAACAAGATTTGATCAATATTTAGTGCAAGTGGATCAAATTTTAGCAGGAATTCTCACCATATGAGCAAAATCATCGCCATGAGTGATTCAAACCAAGATAAGCATGATCATACAGAGATTGAACAAAGTCATCTATTCTTTAGCAAAAGATCACTAAAAACACCCATGGATCAACTCATGTCATGTCAAAGCATACCGTGCCAAGTGTCTACTTCTTACAATAGAAACTTCTCTATGGTAGACAGCTTGCAACGGCTTAGCACCCAAAACATATGCAAGATAGCACAAAAGACATGAAAAACATGTTTTTACAAGCATAGACATTTCTTTTTCAGATTTTTGCATAGTGGTACATGAAATGCCTTTGCGGCAGAAAGAGACTTATGTCTCTCCACAAGTTGACCTATGGGCTAAACATTCATAGTGATTGCCGGTCTTTGACCCAAATTTGCAAGACAAAGATTTCTAAGCACAACCTAAGCAAGATCAATCACCTAGGCAAGAAACAGCACATGGGAAATCATTTGCTCGAAAGGTGAGAGTCAATTTTTCATTCTTTGTCCAATATTTAGCAAACTCATAGTTGTAGAAAGTATTGAAACAGGAGCTTTGCTAAACAACCACACAGAACTACTAGCATGTCCATAAGCTCACAAGTAGCAGATTAGAGTAATCAATCCATATGAGAGAAGCTTGCTCTAAAATGCAAAGTATGATACAAATGCAAAAGTAAACATGCAAGTGCACAATATCATACATATATCACAAAGAAGCCTCCAAAACCAACTCAGAAAGGAAAACACACACCAAGCTCTCCTCGCAAGCGAGCAAAGGTGGCTTGGTCAAGTGGTTTTGTGAAAATATCAGCTAGTTGGTTTTGGGTTGGGACATAGGATAGCTCTATGTGTCCTTTCTCAACATGATCTCTCAGGAAATGGTATCTCACCTCTATGTGTTTGGTTTTGGAATGAAGCACTGGATTCTTTGCAACACTAATGGCACTTGTGCTATCACATAGAAGTGGAACATGGAAAAAGTTCAAGCCAAAGTCACTCATGGTGTACATGATCCATAGGAGCTGGGAACAACAGCTAGCGGCAGCTAC
The DNA here is from genome assembly GCA_033239725.1 of Echinochloa phyllopogon. Taxonomy (NCBI): domain Eukaryota; kingdom Viridiplantae; phylum Streptophyta; class Magnoliopsida; order Poales; family Poaceae; genus Echinochloa; species Echinochloa phyllopogon. Next base: position 8,398,524 of record BTCW01000008.1, on the reverse strand, counting down.
ATACTCGGCTTCTGTAGTGGACTGGGCAACGCTAGACTGCTTGCAAGAAGACCAAGAGACCAAAGAAGAGCCAAGAAACTGACACTGACCCGAGGTAGACTTGCGATCCAAACGACACCCAGCAAAATCCGCATCGGAATAACCATGAAGTGCAAGTGTCGAGGAGGCAGAATACCAAAGACCCAAGTCAGGAGTGTATTTCAAATACCTGAATATCCTCTTGACGGCCTGCCGATGTGAAGTCCTCGGTGAAGCCTGAAAACGAGCGCACAGACACACACTGAACTGTATGTCCGGCCTCGTTGCCGTCAAGTAGAGGAGGGAGCCGATCATGCTCCGGTACTCCTTCTGGTCCACGGGTTCTCCGTCTTCATCAGCGTCCAAAGCCGTAGTTGTACTCATCGGAGTCGAAATCGGCTTGGCATCGTTCATGTCGAACTTCTTCAGCATGTCCTTGGTGTACTTGGCTTGATGCACGAATGTCCCGTCCTTGACTTGCTTGATCTGTAGCCCGAGGAAGAATTGCAACTCTCCCATCATAGACATCTCGAACTCCCTGCTCATATCTTCAGAGAACTTTGCAACAAGAGCATTAGAAGAGCCACCAAAGATAATGTCATCCATGTAAATCTGAACGATCAAGATGTCTTTGCCAACACGAAGGAGGAATAGGGTCTTATCAACAGTGCCCATCACAAACCCCTTGCTCAACAAGAACCCTCTCAGCCTACCATACCACGCTCTAAGTGCTTGCTTGAGGCCATACAGTGCTCGGTGGAGTTTGTACACTCGGTGGGGGTATCTCTCACTCTCAAACCTAGGTGGTTGCCTCACATACACTTCTTCCTCTATCACCCCATTTAAAAAGGCACTCTTCACATCCATTTGGTGCAACTTGAACCCTTTAGCAACAGCAAATGCTAGAAGGATTCGAATTGCCTCCAAACGGGCAACAGGAGCAAATGTCTCCTCATAGTCAATTCCCTCCTTTTGTGAAAAGCCCTGGGCAACCAACCTAGCCTTGTTTCTCACAACCTCACCACTCCCACCCTGTTTGTTCTTCCAAACCCACTTGGTTCCTATAGGGTGGCAATTTGGTGGAGGTTCTACAAGTTCCCACACCTCATTCCTCTCAAAGTTCTCTAGCTCTTCGTGCATGGCATTGACCCAGTTCGCATCAGATAAAGCATGTCAAATATCTTTGGGCTCAAAAGACGCTACAAATGCAGAATGAGCAAAGTGAGAGGTGTTTCGTGACCTTGACCGTGTAGTTCGCTCGTCGATGTCTCCAATCATCCCCGAGGGTGGATGGCGAGCTTGAATGTGTCTTGGAGCTTCACGTGTTGAGATTGCCTCCCCCTCAACTGTTGCTTCCACTTGACCTCCATGTACTTGAGTTGTTGTCAAGGTAGTAGACGGGCCACCATCATCTGTAGTGGTCGTAGTGGAAGTAGTAGGTACAGGCGCCGTCGAAGGAGAGTCATCTCCATCTTCATCTTCATCATCCGCATCCTTGTCCTCGAAGATTGACTGTCCCATCTCCTCATCACCTGCACACTCAAAGACAACAGAGCTACACGGCATGGTCTCGTCGAATGTCACTTCACAAGTCTCCATGATTTGGTTAGTTGTAAGATTGAGCACACGATATGCTCTTGAGTGATTAGCATAACCAAAGAAGATACCATCATGAGACCGAGACTCAAACTTATCCAGATTTCCCTTTTTGAGAATAAAGCACTTGCAACCAAAAACTCGCAAATGGCTCACTTTGGGGGTTCTACCATGACAGAGTTCGTAGCAAGTCTTCTTCTTAAAAGCACGAAGGAAAATCCGATTTGACACATAGCATGCGGTATTCACCGCCTCGGCCCAATACTTCCTAGGAGTCCTATGCTCATCGAGCATCGTCCTGGCCATAGTACAAATGGTCCGATTCTTTCGCTCCACAACACCATTCTGACAAGCAACATAGGGCGAAGAGAATTGATGTTCAAGACCTAGATCACAACAAAAGGTTTCAAAATGAGCATTCTTGAACTCCGTGCCATTGTCACTGCGTATAGCTCGTATGGCATCACCATTTCGCTCATTTTTCAACCTTAGGATCAAATCTCGAACAAAACCAAATGTTTCATCCTTAGTTGCCAAGAAATACACCCAAGTATAGCGAGAATAGTCGTCCACAATCACAAGGACATACCACTTCCCACCGACTGAGCGAACGCGAGCTGGACCAACCAAGTCCATATGTAAAAGCTCCCCAGGACGCTCAGTCATCACATCAGTCAAAGGTGGATGGGAAGTAGTGACCATCTTGCTATGCCTACAAGGTGCACAAACCAAATCCTTCTCAAACCGAAGCTTGGGCAATCCTCGGATAAGGTCAAGACTGCTCAAACGGGAGAGCAAGTCGAAGCTCAAGTGACCCAATCTCCTATGCCACTTCCAAAGCTCGGAAGAGGAACCAGCAACAAGACATCGAGCAACACCAAAAGCTCTAGAGAAATCAGCAACGAAAACTTGACTCTCGGGAATAATCATGCAAACAAGATCACCTCGAGAATCAAGAATCCGAGAAGCACCACTAACAAAGCGAACCTCAAAACCCTCATCAAGCAGCTGAGAGACTGAAAGTAAATTGAAACCAAGCGACTTGACAAGAGCAACACGCTTTAGTGCAAATTTCTCACTCACCTGAATATCGCCTTCTGAAAGTACTCTTCCCTTACCATTATCCCCAAAAGTGATGTACTCCCTTGTCATCACCGGGGTGAGGCTTGAGAACCACCTTTGATCTCCGGTCATGTGTCGAGAGCAACCGGAGTCAATCAACCACAAGTTCCTCAAGCCTCCCACCAGCACAATCAGAAGCGGAATCGAGAATGAGCAAACGACTCAACACTGGGGTTAGCACAGAAAGAGTCAAACCAGTGCTGAGCCATCTGCTCAAAAGAGGGGTTAGCAAAAACCACTCTACCAAACCTATCACGCCTGACCGGAGGAGCACCACGCGGGGGAAAGCGCAGACCAAACTCCCTCCGGTATCCAAAGCCACGGTTGTCTCTCCTAACCTCATATTGAGCACGAGGAGGAGGGCGCCTGGCAAAACCTCCATGTCTCTGAGGAACACCACCACGAGGAGCAAAACCACCATCCCTAGGCAAGGGTGCACGAGGCTCAGGCACGCTATGAGAAGAGCGGTACCTGTCCCGGTTACCCATCTTCTTCTCACGCCTCATCTCCCTTTTCTTTCTGAAGCAGAACTCCTCTTGGTGACCATCCTTACCACAAAACCCACAGTGGTAGCGGACTGGTTTTGGCTTTGGGTTTCCACTCGGCTTAGGCTTCTCACTAGGTTTGAGATTTGGATTTTCTTTTGGTCCTGGCTTCTCACTGGGTTTGAGGCCACTCGACTCACCCACAAACTTCACTCGCTTCTGGAAGTTGTTGGTTGGGATAGTGGAAACTGGGGGATCTGGAGTTGTGTCAAGCTTGTTTCTCAGGTGGTTTGGCTTGGGTTCAAAGGTGTTTTTCTTTGGGGTTTTGGGTGGAATAGGAACATTCTCACAAATCATGCCCTCATGCTCAACCACCAACTCAGAACCAAGACCACACCCATCAGCACGTCTGAACTTAGCAATCAACATGCTCAATTGAGGTTCATAGCTAGACAACCAACTCAAGCATTTACGCAAATCATAGTTTTCATTTTGTGCACGGTTTACATGATGCTCAAGTTCAAGGTTCTTTAAAGTGACTTATTCACAAGTAGAGCAAACATTCTTGGAAGAAGATTTCACAGAGTTTTCAAGCAATTTGATTTTAGCATGAGCATCATCAAGTTTAGCATGCAAGACAGGGCAAGAAGTACAAGCTCCTAGCAAAGCAGATATAGATTTCAATTCATCATGCTCGGCAACAAGAGAATCAAACTTCTCAACCAGAGACATGTGCTTCTTTTTAAGCTCAACCAAATCATTCATCACAACATCACAATCAGTGCAAGCATGCTCATCAGAAACAACAGGAGCACTTTTCAAGGCATTAATTTCAGATTGTGCTTTAGCAAGACATGATTCAAGGTGAGCAACTTTTTCATTAGACACAACAAGCAAGGACTCGAGTTCAACAACCTTCTCCTTGGACTCACCAAGCAAAGATCTAAACTCCCTCTTCTCCTTGTTGGTCTTACGGAGCACATCATCACGGTTATCAAGCAAAGCATTCAACCTAGCATTCTCCTCTAACAAGAAGTTGGGATGTCGGTTTACCTCATCCTCAGACTCTGACTCGGAGTCTTCTTTAGCCTTCTTCTTGTTGTCGGAGTTGTGCGCCATGGTACAGAAGCCTCGGGACGACATGCACGCCAGGCCGTTGAAGCTCTCTTTCCTTCGGTGTCGACCTTGATCTTCATCCTCGCTGCTTGAGCTTGATGAAGAGGAACTGCTTGAGCTTGTGTCGACGTCGCTCGCCCCGGCCACCATGGCTCGTTCCTTGCGCTTGTGCTTGTGCTTTTGCTTGTGCTTGTGCTTGCTCTCGCCATGCTTCTTCTTCTCCTTGTACTTGTGGCTCTTGTCCCTCGAACGGTGCTTGTGCTTGCGGTCCGTCTCGGCCGGCTCCGGACACTCGGCGATGAAGTGCCCCATCTTGCCGCACCGGTAGCACGTGCTCCCAAAACGCCTTGTACTCTTGCGGTTCTCTTACATGCGCCCGAACCTCTTGGTGAGCAACGCGAGATCCTCCTCGCTCAGCACCTCGTACTCCTCATCTGGCAAAGATACAAGCAAAGACAAAGCAAATTGCCGTGAAGAGTTAGCACCGGATCTAGAACTAGAACCACTCATGAGCGCCAGACTATGGGGATCAGTTGGGTTCTCAAGCTTGGCTCTAGCTAGCCTATCAACCTCAAAGGACTTGAGCTTTGAGAACAACCCATCGACTGTGAGTGTCAGATAGCTCGGCGACTCCATGATTGCCTCAACCTTAGTGCCCCAAACAGACATATCAAGACAATGCAACAGCTTCAAAGCCATGGCATGGTCTGTATAAGGAAGGTTGGCAATGTTGGCTCTCATGTTGTTCACTATCACGGTGAACCTCTGGAACATGGCATCGATTGACTCACCGGACAAATGAGAGAAGTTCTCATATTCCCTCCGGTAAGTCGAAAAGAGCCGAGCCTTTACCCCACTATCACCTCCATGGGCGATCTCCAACTTTTGCCAAATTTTCCAAGCAAGATGATCTTCGATCACACGATTGAACTCATGCTCGTCGAGCGCCTTGAACAAGAAATCAACGGCTTTAGCATTAGCCTCAAACTTGTCCTTGGCAATCTGTGTCTCTCTCGAAGAAGGGATGATATAAGAAGTATCAAGAGTGATATCCCATATCAACTCTCCCTTGCTTCGGAGGAAAGCCCCCATGTGAATCGACCACATCCGGTAATTCTTCCCATCGAAGAGAGGGGGACCCGAACCCTTTCCGGCATACGCCATCTTTGGATCTTAAGACTGGTTAGAATCACGAAGATCCGTAACCTAGCTCTGATACCAATTGAAGGACCGATATGGCGACCAGAGAGGGGGGGAGTGAATGGGAGCCAATGAAAATTTCTTTCAAAACTTGGCCTATATCCCGAAATTCACAACCGGAGAAATCCTCACGTACTTGCCAAGATTGCGTAGTCACACCGGACCTACCAACCTTAGGAACAAGCCTCGATCAAACACAAATAGCGGAAGCAAACTCAAAAGATCAAACGAAATAGGTCCTGACAGGAGCACAGCGGACCGTCCGATGAGACACGGCGGACCGTCCGCGGTGAAGCCTCGGACCGTCCGAGCTGATCAGCGGACCGTCCGTAAATTCACTCAAAATCTCCAGTACCGCACGGACCGTCCGCCACGCAAATGCGGACCATCCGCGAACCGGGCGGACCGTCCGATGGGAACAAGCGGACTGTCTGCGAAAAGACTTAGCCAAATTCGACGTTCGAGTGACACAAGACTCGCCGCGGACCGTCCGCCACAAGGGTGCGGACCGTCCGTGGACATGGCGGACCGTCCGTGGACACGGCGGACCGTCCGTGGAGATCGGGTGGACCGTCCGTAAAAACCGCAGGACGAACAGCTACAGTAAATCGTGATTTTCTCTCCCAAATCAAACACCGGATCTCCCAATCGGCTAGAGCACTTGAGGCAAAACTTGGGGAAGATGATTAGCACCCTAAGGTGAAGATATGCCCCAAAAATCTCAGCCTCTAACGCCCTAAAACTCGAGAAATCGCGGATCAAACGAATTTCGCCCTAACCACGAGTTCATCCACAAAACTTCAAATCAAGCCCGATTCCCGGCGTTTGAGGAGTCAAGATCACACACAAAGAGGCGCAAGGCACTCACTCATGATCTCCACAAACAAATCCGGACCCAAACGGACTAGAAACGAAGAATCAAAGCGAGAACGAAAATGGCACAAAAACGAACTCGGGAAAATAGAAGGAGATGATTCAAACTAGCTCATAGATTAAAAACACAGAGGTCACAATCTATACAAGGCTAGCAACCACCCGTCATCCTCCTGCTAAGATCAATCGTTGATGCTCATTAGCTAGCCTAGAGAGAGAAACTAGAGAGAGAGCAAGTTCAAATGGGCAAGAGAGATAGAGATGCCATCCCCTCCACCCCTACTAATACTGAGTCCTGGTGGGGGAAAATGACTGGACTACCCTACTGCTAAACTCTACGATACACGCCCGCAGGGCAAAGCAGTAACTTCAAAGGTATCTCGTCCGGCTGGTACGCGCCGTCCATCCGGCTTCGCTTAGCTCCTACGCAAACTCCCGGATCCCGCCACGCGTCCACCGCTTCGAAGCTTCCCGAACACGCCCGGATCACTGTCTCCGTCGTGTTGGGCCTTCGGGCTCGGTTTTGAGGCCCAAACCGAGAAACCCTCCTCCGATGGTTTTGTGGCCCAACCATCAAACCCCGCGTGCAAGCTTCAGCTGTCCACCGCCACCTTGCACCGGCCCATCTTGACTTCGTCTTGCTTTTCCTTGCCACCATGCCGACCGCACTTGATCCCGTCTGGTCACCGGGTCCCTCGAACCAAGCCTACTCATCTCCACCCTCGGAGACCTTTCGCGCTTGTTCTTCACCTGCACCAACGCAGACCAAGTCGCATCGAACACCTGCAGTACTCAGCCAAGAGTCAGTCCAACACCACGTTGTCAATCACTCATCACACTGAGAAGCGACCATCCACTGGTCCTCGGACACACCTGGTCCTCAACATGATTAAGCACAAACAGATCGAATTAGGACTAATGGCACACGTGAAGACTAATCTGCACAACACTGGCACACTTAGAAATATATAAATCTAATTTAAGCTAATGCCATCTAATTAGGAGATGCTTCCAACCCCTCCGAGGCTATTTCCTTACCATGGCCGTTCTTGCGCCGCGGAGGCATTCCGTCGAAAGGGTAGCGGACTCGGGTGCTGCGGGTGGGGATCGAGATGGATGATGAGTCCGAAAGAAAATCAGGGAAAGACAAGGGAGATGAAAATTTCTCGACGATTCACCTCAGTACCTCACCACCCCGTTGGAGCTTCACTCGTTGCTCGCCTCGCCGGCCACCGCCGCCGCCACCAAGAGAAATCAAGAAGAGTGTGTAGGGCGTCTGATCAAACGTGCGCAACCAAGGAAGCGTTGAATGCATTGTTAATTGGGCTAGTGGGCTTTCACACGGCAAAAAGGTTAAATGGACGGTTATGAATGAAGATAGGCCCACGGTGTGAAATAGTCTCTGCTGGCGGTTTTTTTTTTCCGTTGGAGCAACGGCTAATTTAAAGATTTAGAAATCCGTTCGGTTAGTTAGAATTGGACCTGACAACTATTTCACCTTATCAACACAATACAAAATAGTGAAACATTCCAACCGGGAACCGATCCAGACGCTCAGTTACAGAGTACTTAGAGGCTATAAATAACTCATTGCCCGGCCATTTGGAGGGGTTAGAGCTTTAAGAAATTGTTGGTGTATCTTGTATATAAAATTGAGTTATCTTTTCATCAAAGTGATCAGCGCAATGATCAACCTGGCTTAACTCTTTATTAGTGCTAGTTTAGGAGTTTATTTGACCCTGTTTTTGGCTTATATTTTAGCCTGTTTTGCTAACATATAAAGAATTCGTGCAACCGTAATCGTAAATCGAGGAGTGATAACCACCATGCCGGCGCCCGCCGCGACGGCTACGCCGGCGCGGAGCACGTCGAGGTCTGTTTAGCGCGCTGAGGACGATGCATGGACGGTGGTGCGGCGCCTCGGGCAGCGGCGGTGACTGGGCGCTGTACATTCGTGAGCCGGTGATCATCGTTCGCGGTGCGGGCGTCGGAGAAGGGGTGCGCCGGCAACTGCGTCTACTTCACCTGCGACGCCGACGAGGAGCTGAGGGGTGAGACAGCTAGCTAGTGAACGGAAAATGCAAACTCCAGCAACATTTCCACTTTGCAGCCTCTTGAACGGGCAAAGTTGGTGCTTATTGGATTCAATCAGATGCAAATGTCCCACTCAACGAAATGATTTCCATGACACAGGTCAGGGTATGCCAAACCAGACGGTGGCGCATGAATTGGCATAACAGAAGCTATGGTCGGATCAACAAGTGCACCAAATAAAGGCTACCAAGCAGGAACCGCACATAACAAGATTTGGTACCAAGGCAAATATCAGCATCAAATTAGATGCAGCCAGCGAGATGAGTTAAGAGTACGTGGAAATACTGAGATCCAGACACCTGAGACATTATAAGAGAGAAAATGCAAATGCATTCTGAAAGGTGATCTGCAGCCAGCTAGAAGATGAAAGTAATGCTGCAAACTTTTTTTTATGAAAGTAATAATGCTGCAAACTGAACTTCCAGAAAATGCAGTCAATAAACCTGCTCCTGTAAACTCACTGCCAGCGGATATGCATGCGTGGCTCCGTCTAAAGATCCCAATCCATCAAAGTCTCAAGTGTTTGTACCAATCCTCCGAATGGAAATCTGTACAAACATCATAATAAAAGTGTCAGCAAGTTTTCAGGGTCGTCCCAACTGGCAGAAATGGGTATTTTCAATTGGTTGGCAATGTACGTTCAACATTATTGATCTACAGAGCTTATCTTCACAAATGTGGTGATCTAGCTGTACAAAACGTGGACATTGCAAGTGCTCACAACGAGATTACAAATGCAAAACCAACTGTAAGACCAAACATGCAGACACGGGTGGAGCGCGGCGGATGGATGCCTCAATTGGGACTCCACCCATTGGCGTTCCCATGATGCTGCATGGAGGAAAATAGTACCTCGCCATGCAAACTGTATTCAGCAGCAAGCACAGAGAGTGCCGCCTCAGCAGGCAGCTTTCTGGGGCCTTTTTTAGATCCAGAAGTGATTTGGAATCTACAGTCAGCAAGCTCAGAAAACCGATGCTTTAGACGTTTGTGTGTGTGTGTCCCCCCGCCCCTATTAGTTTCTTAATATAAAGATACATAGCTCTCCTCCATGTGTTTGAGAAAAGTAGAAAGGGGGAAATTTGAACAGAAATAGTTGAGAATCGACCAAATCAACAAGTATGATGGATGAAATCTACTTCACAGCCATGCATGACCATTTGCCTCAACTGGACTTTAGTGTGATAGTTTTCTACTACCTAGATGTGTGAGCACATTCGCCCCATTATTTCTGCTCGTATATTACCTTACCAATCTCCACCTGCTGCCAGAGCATCATTATTTCATTTTGCTTCATGAATAAATAAATTTACATCCCATATTTCCTGGCCATTTTGATTTGCGACATTTAGAGAAGTTCAACTCCAGTTCAACCAATTGAAAAACTCAGTTATGTTGATGGCACAAACGGTACGGCCTAGCACCTCTCAGTTAAACGCACATATATGACACTGAGGAAATTGTCACTTGCGTGGCTTGATTAATGTTACCACCCAATACAGGCCTCCACAACATGAACACTCCAAATTAGAGATCTAGATTATCTTTAGAGTAAGCTAGCTTGGTGTTAAGAAATTGCTATTCATTGTTGATACTAAGAAATGGTCAAAGCAAATCAGGAACATAAAACTACTAAAGGCTGGGAAACAGAAGGCAGATAATAATGTTCTTGGTGACCAGTGCGATAATTTTGTAGGTATGAGATGAACACACAGAGATGCCCCTCTTGGCAGAAAGAACGGAACAAGAAAAACTCTAGAAAATTATGGTAAAGTTATATCAGGAAAGAAAAGATAAGTAAATCATAAAGTCAATGCATGAAACTACACACTTGATACAACTTGAGCAAACAGGTGAATACAAATCAGGATCATCCCCGTCAATGCATGAAACAAAGTTGACTGTACATCCCTAGTAAACTTTTGTTTTAACCATACAATTATATTGGGACTTACTTCCCAGGAAATATAAAAAACTAAGTAGAATACCAACGATTCCATGTTATCGTTAATTATCACATACATTTTAAAATCAGTTTCGTGAAACCATGTTCATGCAACGTTGGGTAAGGTCAATCTATTGTTGGTAAGTTGATTTCATCCATCACATCAGAACCAGGCAACTTTAAAATGTATTTGGTGTAAAATTATTTATAAGATAATGATGAAAAGCTAAATGTAGTACCAAGAAACAGCACTAAAATGTGTTTCATGAGCAGTTATCACTAATGCATTTTAAATCTGATATGTAAATTATAAGCATGGCGTAAGACATGATTCTACTCTTTTCATAATAGAAGTATATATTATAATTTTGGTTCTTAGAAAACATATTAGATTTTCATTCAAAGTATAAATAAAAAATGACTTTGATAAACATAGATAATAGGTGGATGATACAATTCCTTACCTTTCAAGCATTTTTTTTGTTTTTAACCATCACTAGAATAACAGAAAAGTATCTAGAAGTTTTGTGTGATTTATAGTGGCTTATTCTGGAGATATGGTCAAAGTTGTGCATTTTAAACCATGTCAATATCCAAAGTCATTTGTATTTGCAACATGAGGTAGCATATAAAAATGTTGTAGATGAAATAAGATGCTAGAAATGTAGTGCATGTTCTCTTTTTTTATTTCTCTTGATAATCTCAAAATTGCTAGCATATCTTCTCAGTTACCATGGAAAAAAATTGTAATACGTACCAGAAGCAAAATATTGCTAATGACTTAGAAATTCACAGTAATCGGTGTATACAATTTATTTGTACATACATTGCAATTGAACACAACCAACTACACCTATTGGCTATGTGGATCCGGGATCTTGGATAATAGCTATGGCAGAGTCAATGCGTGGTATTGTGCTTTAGGATTTTCGCGGATGTGGGGAATTCCTACCCTTTCACATTCAACCAACACAAATGTTTGTAATATTTATTTTGCTTAACTAATTTGAGGTTTCCTTATTCACCTCTGGATATATATATGCAAGCTGAAGTAATATAAATGAAGTTGTGTGGCTGCCAATAGATAACTTACTAGCAGAAAAAGATGAACCACTTGGCTTCTTGATTTTCATTACATCAGCAGGTATGCCATAGAAACTCAAGACTTCAAAAATTTCTGAACCCTTTCATCAGCCTCTTGACTTTCAACTTCAACTACTTTAAGGTGCCTAAAGCCATACTGTTGCTCTGCTGGATTTTGGCTTCCTTCCATTTCCACTGGATGTTCAGGAATCTATAAAATATTGTAAAAGATCAAGAATGAATACACAGTTAATTTAATGGAACCTCAGTTATCATGTTAGAAAAATATATTACCTCGCAAAGTTGAAAAATGAGCTTATCAAGGACTGGTGAGTGCTGGAGAAGGCAAATTACTGAACTGAGGTCCAGAGCTACAGACCATCCATTGAGTAACAATGTCTTTAACTTGCTAAATGTGGGGCACAATGCCAGATCCCTTTTGAAAATAAACTGGACAAGGACAACGGTAGTAAGTGTAGCACTACAGCCCAAGCTCTAATTTGTTAATCACAAGATGCAGTTCAAGAATGTTTGTATTAAATTTGAAGAGACATTTGCAGTTTGAACTTCAAAATTGATGCACTTTGAAGCTAATGTACACCGTGCTGGGAAACATTTGGCATGCAGACTGAAGCTAATGCAGAAATCAGTGTCAACCAATCACCATACTCAGTCTTCCATTTTTTTAACCACATGATGCCCAAAGCTCTAGAGGCATAAGCCCTATCACATGAATAATATAATCATAATTGTCAGAAGGCTCAACAATACACGATATGTTCACAGTCCGCATTAAAACACCGTGACGAATCAAATGGTGGAAGACCTATAAGCAGCTTATATTAAGATTTCACAAATGAATAAAGATGCATAAAAATACAGCAAGAGAAAAAATGTGGACAACAAACAGTGAATGAGTTAAGGTGAGGGAAGCACAAACATACCACTTGTGGATTATCTAACAACTCCAAATTGGTAGCATTAGACACTCCTCCGAGGAGCACGCACATGTTGCTGCCATCGGGACTACCATGACAGCCCTCACACCAATCATTGCCACAATCTCCAGTGCTTCCATTATCACACCAGTCATAACAGTGCATGTCAAGTTGGACATATGCTGTTACTAGTAATGGCATACTGCTTAGTACTGGAGTCCTGCCTTCAAAACCATCTAGGTGCAGTGAAACTAGACTTGGGATGGAAATCCGTGTGCGAGAGCACAGCTCAAAGGTGTTATCAGTGGCAATCAGATGCCATATGGATTGAGATGAGATCTCACAGGCCGTAATGATGCAATTTGCCATCTTCAGAGCCTTCAATGCAGGACAGCTTGAGAAATCCAGGGAGCAGTTGTCCAACTCTACACTGTCAAGCTCTAAGACTGTCAAATGCTGCGAGATGAGAGGGGTGTTCTGAAGCTCCAATTGATCAGATTCGGTGAAGATGAGCACCCGGAGCACCCTAGCTTTGCACGCTAAGGCGTACCGGATCCACAGCTCGATGTACCGAAATGGCTTGTCCCTCAGCTCACCGCCATACTCTGGATAGGAATTGATCTCACACATCCAGAAGCACACGGTTGCGGAGGAGCAGCAGGTGGTTGACAAAGTCGTTTATATCCTCGGCGATGTCCCATTTCTTCTCGGTGTCCTTGATGATCACCGCCGGCGTGGACCTCCAGAGGTGGCGCCAGCGGCGGGAGAGCACGCACGTCCGCACGGCGTCGTCGGAGGGCAGGAAGGAGAGCACGTGCTGAAGGAACTCGTCCGGAAGGGCGCCCAGGTGTTCCTCGCTGCTCACACCAGACTTCTTCTGGTGCCTCTTGGCATTGGTCTTAAGCCGGGGCTGCATTCCGTCGAACAGGCGGCGAGCGCTTGTGCTGCGGGGTGTGGGGAGAGGTTGTCAGCCAGAGCACAGATGGGCACCAGAGAGAGAGAGAGAGAGAGAGAGAGAGAAGAAAGAAGAGGCTCTCGAAAACTAGCCTCGCCTCACCTCGATTGCTGCAAGCTCAACTCGCCGGCCGCCGCCGCCGCCGCCGCCCGACGGCTGAAATGCCGGCGAAGGCGCGCGGCCGAAAGGACCGGAACGGAGCAAAGCAAGTCACCGACTGGGCCCTTTGTGCTCTTTTCTGGTATATAAGCCGGTTACCCAGCCCCGTACATGTTGATGGGCCAGAAATTCGAGTGGGCTGATTTGTTTGATCTCATGGGCTTTGTTTTCAGATTCGCCTTATATTTTGTGGCCCTTTTCCTGCGCTACTCTAAAGAAAAAGTCAATTCCACGACCCTCATCTATCGCCGTTGTCCGATTTGAGACCCTCAACCGTGAAACCAGTTGCTCAGGTAACCACAACTATTGAAACCGTCCATTTTTCAACCTTTAGTGGTTTTGGTGGCTGTTTTGGCCTACGTGGCGCCACATAGGCATGTTGATATGGAGTCGGGTCGGGCCCGAGTCAGCGCCGCCGCCTCCGCGACCGACGGCGCGGCAATGTCCTGGCCTGGCCTAGGCGCCCCGGCCGGCGGCGTGGGCACCGCCTACCCCCTCCCGCCGGCTCGCTCCCGCCTCCCCTCCCTGCGCCCTCCTCCCCTCCGTCGGCTCCCACTCGCGCCGCCCATACGACATCCGTGGCGCGCGCCAGCGAGGAGCGGGGAGGGCAGCTGGAGCGCGCGGTGGCGGCGAAGGAAGCACGGGGAGGAGACGGGCGCGTGGAAGCCCTCCACTGATGTCGCTTCCTCTGCCCTCCCCGGCCCCCGTACGGTGCCGCCGCCACCAACGCTGACTCGCGCGTCCCCGCCTCCCCTCCCCTACGCCATATGTGGCATGCGCCAACGAGGAGCGGGAGAGCAGCCGGAAAGGGCAGGCTCTCGTTGCTCAAGCTCCTGGCGTGTTGGCGACAAGAAGGCGACCGACAGCGGAGCTTAGAAGAACCCACGACGGTGTCAGCTAGACCCAGCGGCGACCGAGGCGGCGAATCGAGGTCGGCGGAGCTCGGTGGCAACGCATGGAGGTCTCTTGGCGGCGGGGGCCGGCGGCGCGGCGCAGGGGCCAGAGGGGTGGCAGCGCGAAGGAAGGCGGTCGGGGATCGTCGTTATGTTGTTGGCTTGCTCTGAGGGTGACGAGGCTCGGCGAATTGGAGCAACGCCGGCCAGCCGCGCTCGGCTTGTGGCGGCGGGGCAGGGGGCGACGAGTCCGGAGGCGTGGCCACCTGGAGCTGCGGCGGCGGGGCTGGGGCGACGGAGCTGCGGCGACGGGGGCGGCAGGAGCAGAGGCGGGGGCGGGGGCCGGGCGGACGGGAGCAACGGCGGCGCACGGGCGAAGGCGGAGCGTTGGTGGGGATAACATCTAGAGGTTGAAGGTGATCTCACACGTGGGTCCCATGTGTAAGTGACAGTAGAGAGAGGAGAAGAAGGAGGCAAAAGGGTACAAGAGACATTTTACACGCATGGGTGCTCGCTCAGACTCCACGTCAACATGTCTATGTGGCGCCACGTAGGCCAAAACACCCACCAAAACCACCGACGGTTGAAAATGGACGGTTTCAATAATTGGGGTGCCCTGAGCAGCTGGTTTCGCGATTGAGGGTCTCAAATCGGACGACGGTGATAGATGAGGGTTGTGGAATGAACTTTTTCCCTACTCTAAAGTTGTTGACTTTTCTTTTGGGTATGTCTTGGAGGGAGGGGGTATATATACGTACTATATTAACGCTTTCTTTTGGGAATCATTCGAGAAATGGAGACCCAAGGCTGCTAAGCTAGAATTCAGCACATGTTTATGCTTGCTTGCAAAATGAAAGGATTTATCTTTTTTACTAAAGACACGCAGATGTTCACAATACATACACATTTACTCTCATAAATACACGCATGCAAACCATATATCTATGAGCAACTTCAAGAGATAGCATCAACGGATGTCAAGATTAACGAAGTCACCATAAATGTCTCATTATCGACGAACACCACCTACCAATAAAAAAATAGCACTGATTAAATCTTAAAATTAGATCTTTTTGTCCTAGCTTCAGCTCCAATAGATCTTTAGAGTTTTCGATCTGGGTATTAGGAGCTCCAAAACTTCTGAAGTTGGTGATACATCCAGATTAGATGCATCATTTTATTTATAGTTGCACTAAATATTTAAACTATTTTAATTTAACCTACAAAATACTGATCTAGCTGAATTTTAGAGCTGAAGTTATGCCAAACAAGCGTTAAATCCACAAAAATATGACACTAGTTGTTGGCGGTCGTTACAGCCCAAATTCGACCACCAATACTCAGGAATAAATAAGATTATATACAACATTTCATGTACTTAGGTTTATTTCTAATAAAGTTACATGAGTTTTGGTGAGTTTCACTTGTGCAGGTACAATGACACGAAATACGCGCTATAGGGGCCGGAATTGCCCGATTCGGCAGAACGACTCTGTTCGGCCGGTTAACACCCCCCCCTAGCCGTAAACAACGCGAAGCACAACTGGGAGGCATCCACGTCAGTGACAACCAAGCAATGACGATGCACGACACGTGGATGACCGCCACCTCACCTCTGGCCCAAACCAACACTAAGACCAGCAAGAGAAAGCGGCCCAGAGCAGTCCACAACCGAAGGCGGTGCTAGGGGAGGCCGGCCACGGGCCAGGCCCAGCCAGGCTAGCAACCGACCCAGGGACGCATCTGTGCCACAGGAGCTGAAGGCGGTGCATCCATGGGCCTTCAGCCGAACTGCCCCCAACTGCCTCTGGATGCCTTGGCAGTTACTCAACCTCCAACCGCCTTGGGACACCTATAAATATAAATACAGTGGCACACCCCTGGTTCAACACACACCAAGCCAAGGAGCACATTTCCACTTTCATTCTAGTAGAGTTAGGATAGTTTAGTTGGGAGTTAGAGTTAAGTCGAGCTGTGCCTCGGAGGTTCCGGAGTCGTCTTCAGAAGCTCCGGTATAAGCTCTTGTATCTTTTTCCTTTTCCTTTTGTAAGACTTGAGTTATCGATATAGTTATCTTTATCACTTTGCCTTTGTCATTTATAGCCTACTTCTACTTTATTCTAGTTGCATCTATATTGTGTTTAGACTATAGTTGGTTCTAGTTCTAGTGCTTCTAGATCTTGTTTAAGTCTTTATCTTAACTGGTTCTTCGATCTTGCTTTTATAATAGAAATGAATTGTCACCAAGAATATTGATAAGGTTGCTTGCTCTTGCTAGCGGAGTAAGTAGTTATTGACTAGTGTAGGAGTGGTTCCTAGACTGGCCAGTGGTCTTAGTTTGCCCCCGTCGCAACGGAGGTGGTAGCCGTGAGGTGGTGACAGCCCTTTTCGGCCTTTGTAGTCCATCACGTTAGTTCCGGCCTGTAGGATCCCCCAGTGTAGGGTAGACGCCACCCCTTCCCATCTTTTTCTGTGTGTCGTAGGCTCTGTTGTCCCGACGCTAAGACATTAGAGTTAACTCAGACCTCCTATTGCTGGCTCTCTAGCCGCTGTATCTCTAACCCGAGTGACATAAACAGATAAAGTACCTATGAATCATCTATCTCTTCTCGTTGTCCTCCTAGCTATCTACTCCTTCTCTTCCTTACCTGAGCCTCCCTTGAGTTGTGTGTCACGGTATATCCACTCCTATCTAATACCGTTATCCACCGTCTTGTTTAGTTGTGTACCCCTATATGATAATCTCGAATATCTATTTGTTAGTACTCTTGCCAAAAAGCTTCCCTGCGGAAATATAAATTACGATACCTCGGGATACTCCTAGGTGAAGTGCTATATCGGTGATTCTGTGCGCTTGCAGAATATTTCTATATTTTACTAAGCCATAAGGAAAACCACTAAAACACTCCTTACCCGAGTACCAGGATTCTCAATTCTGATATTGGATCGTAATAAGTGCTAACACTAGTGTTGAATCGATGACTTGAACTCTCATAGACAAGTTGCATCAGAAGATTCTTACCAACTAATCAACAATTAGTTCACTAATGGAAGATTCATCTGCATTGCTAATTAATGTAGTTATTGTTGTTTTTTTAGGAGAACTGTGGGGGAGATCCCCACAATATTAAAAAACTTTTTAATTAGAAAAGAAAGAGGTCCAAGCGTACAGAATACTTACAGCGAAATTAGCTAAATGCATCTAACCAAACACTAAAGGCCGATCACATATCAACCTTGAATCTAGCGAGGTGAGCCCTACATTGGTTTACAAAGCAGGCTAGCCAGCGCGCAGTATTTGGAGTGTTTCTGTTGAAGATCTTGTCATTCCTTGTTTTCCAGATTTCCCATGCTGCTATCATGGCCGCTTCCGTTGAGAAGCCTAGCCCCGTGTTCCTGGATTCCTTTGATGAGCCGGTCTCCTAGGTTCAGATTCAGGTCCCAATGAAAACCAATGATATTCCAGCTGTGGTGTGCAAAGGGGCAGGCAAATAAGAGGTGATCAATGGTTTCAAGGTCCCCAAGATCACACATGACACATGTAGTTATTGTTGTTGTCTTGTTGTCGTATAAAAATGGGCTGTAGTTGAAGAAAAAATCACTTGATTTTGTGTTTTGGGCCAAAATGAAGCTATTTTCAGTAGTTCAAAAACACAAGTTTATCCCTAAAAATTTATAGGGATGTTAACCAGGTGAATTTGACCGCCAAAATAAAAACATCTTACGTTTGCTAGTCCCATAATTTTGTCCTCCTTCAACACAAAGGTGGATGACAATGCTGTTCGTCCCAAATGAAGATAACAACCCGGGTTGTGTAAACGATGATTGCATTTTCTAGAAAATCACAACCTGGCCCCTCGTTAAACAAATGCATTCTTAACAGATGATATGAGGCGAGTGATTGTAGCACCTGAATTACTTACTTGATAGCCATGGTTGTCAGCTAATCGGGCTTGGAGCGGCCGCGGTGCCGCAGTTTTGCTTGTTTCCGCATCAACCGTGGGGCCCACGCAGCTGATCGTCGTCAAATGTATACCTTTCTGCTGAACGAAGCCGGCCGGCTCAACGTCAGTGGGTGGCAGAGACATCTCTGGTCCAACCACGAACTCGTCAAACGGAACAGATGGATCCATGACTCGTTCCTGCCGAGTTTATCTTTTTTTTCCTCATCTTTTTTTCCTACTATTATTTTGGCACGATTAGTCCGCCAATTAAAGCATTGTATGCCCTACAATACATACGTTGACGCTCACAAACACGCAAATCTTAAGATTAACGAAGTCACCGCATGCGTCACAATGATGGGAACGTCACCTATCACCGAAAGAATAGTGCCGGTTAAATCATGAAATAAATCCATGAAAATATGACACCAGTGCTGAGTTGATGACTCGAATCTTGGTGGACAAGTTCCACCACAACAAACCTTACCAATTGATCTATTATCAATTCACAACTGAAAAGCGAGGTTTTCATTCAATGCAATGTTCTGGTCTTATGATTCGTATTTCTAAACAAGATTTTATAGCTTAATCTCACTGTCTACTTCGTGTATTTCTTTGTC
Organism: Echinochloa phyllopogon; assembly: GCA_033239725.1. Lineage (NCBI taxonomy): Eukaryota > Viridiplantae > Streptophyta > Magnoliopsida > Poales > Poaceae > Echinochloa > Echinochloa phyllopogon. The sequence continues at coordinate 8,379,483 of BTCW01000008.1, read as the reverse complement.
AAATTCACAGGTCTATTGTGACCGTGTTGCACACCCCATGTGATGTCGTATCCTCTCTTATGGTTTTATTGGATAAACCCCTTATCCAGTCACTACTCCAGGTTACCCTAGGCCATCACAAACGGTTTTGTGAACCGTCTGTGACAATTCGTTTGTGAAGCCCCACAAACGGTTTGTTTTCCTGCGTCCGAAATAAACCCCCCAAAATACGAAAACAATAGGGAAAAAATTATTTTCATTTGGGGAGGCCACCAGCCCTCCAAAGTCGCGCCATTTTTTTCGCGTAGAGATCGCGCACTACGCGGCCGGCGGGATTCGAACCGGCGACATCTCCCTCGCACGTAGCCTCCTCTAACCGCTGCACCACTCCATTACCTGTGGAGATGCAGTTTTGATTCCTATCGTATTATACCAAACCGAGTTTAGATTGTTTGTTTGAGACCCTAAACGACTTCAAATCAAAAAGTGTTGAACTACAAAGTTTCCTAACTTTTCAAAACCTACAACTTTCATGTTGACCGTTTTTTCATCCGAGTCCGTTTAAAAATTTTAAATTTTAAATTTGAGAACATTCAAACTTAGATGACTTCAAATGACAAAGTTGTCAACTACAAAGTTTCATGACTTGGCGAGATCTACCACTTTTATGTTGACCGTTTTTTCATCCAATGTCGTTTGAAAAAACTCAAATTTCAAATTTTGAGTACAAACTTACTTTTCATTAGTAAAACAAATTCAAATTAAAAAGTGGTAAACTATAAAGTTGTATGGCTTGTGAAGATCTACAACTTTCATGTTGACCATTTCTTCATCCGATGTAGTGAGAGTAACATTGTTCACAAATCTTATAGGTCTCTTATAGTTTTAGAAAGCTAGAACTCTATGAGAGATGGATTTTATGAACAATATTCATATGCATTTGTCAAATGAAGAAATGACCAAAGTAAAAGTTCTACATCTTGAGAAGCCATAAAACTTTGTAGTTCAACATTTTTGATTTGAAGTGATTTACTAGTTCAAAATGTGGTTTGAACGTGTACCATACACATCACCACGAAGGGTTTAAAAATTGTTTGTGATGAGGGGCATCACAAAGGGTTCGTATTACGAACCGTTTGTGATGTGGACCATCACAAACGATTTGTAATACGAACCGTTTGTGATGCCATCATAAACGGTTTTTGCTACAAACCGTTTGTGATGGCCTCACATCACAAACCGTTTGTGATGGCCCCCATAACCGCTTGTGATGGGGGCATCAAAAACCGTTTGTGATGAGGCCGTTTGTGATGCCGCTTTCTGTAGTAGTGAGTGGTTGTTGCTGTGGTGTGTAGGAGGTCTTTTGGCAGCCATTTCAGACAACTTGTTGGTAGTTTTTCTGTGGTCATTTTCGTCTCATGGGTAGAGATGTTGTTATTGTGTTTTATGTAGTTTTATCTTCTCTATAGACCGACCGACAATTACGTTGCTGGCTTCTTTTCAAAAGAAAATGATACCAAAAAGAATTAAATGAACTAAATTACTAAAATAATTTTTTTCATGTTTAGAAAGGAATGTAATAGTTTTGAATTTGAGACTGAGTATCTGTGAATGACACCTGACTATATTATCACAAAGTTATTTTCAATTTAAAATAGTATCTTATAATCATATTGTACAAAAAATGCTATACTAAAATGATTTGCATCCGAAGATCATCACCGATATAAAAAAATATCTAAACATTGCACTAGAAAAGACATAAATCCTTGGATGCGCGGGTTTTTATGCATGGTCGCCGATGGGTGCTTAGTTTAGCGTATGCATGGTCGTCAAAGGGTGCTTAGCTTAGCGGTTAAGATACTCGAGTGACACTTCACAAGTCCTGAGTTCGAATTCCCGTAGGAGTGAATTTCAGTCTTTGGTTAAAAAAATCCTCTCGTCAGTACCAAAGCACTAGCTAAGAACCGGCCCAGGTCGGCCCGAGGACAATGTATGGCTCAGGCAATTTCCAGAGGTTACGGATCTGGTGTCAAGGCGGGGCCGAAGTTCGGAGATTTTCTAGGTCGGAGAAGCCGATACTTCTTGTTAAGATGCTTCTTCTTAAGATAAATCCTGGGACTTGAAAATGACCTCATGCAGCAGCGCTTCCCGTCAACTCCGGAGCACCAACATTTGGCTTTATTAGATGGTATAAACAACCTCACAAAAAAAAGAATTAGCCAAACCAAAACTAGATTCAAATAGCAAAATCAAACACAAAGGATCACCATTTTTAGATGACCCCAAACCCTTTTCCGAACTTGAAATCAAGCAATAACCAAACAAAAATAAACACTAAAAATAAAACATCAAAAATTGTCAAAGTCTAATCAATCCCAAAAATAAGAATAACCAGAATCTAAATGATGTTCAAACTTGCCAGAAAAATTCCCAAGCCGACATAAAAATAAATAAATTGTTGTAGGACCTCCTGTTCACACACTGACAACAGAAGGAAAGAGGAAAAAGAAACCTGAAGCATTACCAAAGAAAAAAGAAAAGTCCATCCAGTCCGCGTTTTCCTTCCTTTTCCCCGTTCCTGCCGCCGGCCGGGTCTACTCGTCTCGTCTTGCAGCTGCAGCTACCTTTTCTTCGCTCCCTCAAAATCCTCCAACCAATCCCACCAGCTCGAATCCGCCCCGAAACCTCCCACCGCCCGCACCGTCCGCCCGGTTCTTGCGCGATCGGCGGCTGCCCGGCGCTCCCGGATCGATAAAAGAGGCCGCTTTGGTGGCTCCGGCGGGCGAATCTCGCGGCGATTCGCTCAGATTTGGTAAGGATTCGTGTTCTTGCGGGGTCAAGGGTGGGTTCTCGGGAGGATTCCTTTGCGGGATCGTCGAAAGGTGGGATCTTGGGGGCTGATTCGGGGGTTTCGTGCTGCAGGATTTAGGGTTTTTGGACTCGAGGTGGTAGTAGGTTTCTGCCGCCGGGAGAGATGTCGGCGGCTGTGGCGTGCGCAGAGAGGGCGACAAATGACATGCTCATCGGCCCAGACTGGGCCGTTAACATCGAGCTCTGTGACATCATCAACATGGATCCCGGGTCTGACCAAACTCTCTTTCTACCTTGTCTATGATTTGTTTGTTCTTTGATATATGTCTGGATGGGTCTTGCTGTCAAACAGCGCAAACAAGTCTCACTAATTTGCCGTGGTATTCACCCTTGGAGATTGAACAGGGTTCTAATTGCATTTTGTAGCCCATTGATCTGTTCGCGTTAATTTTAGTTGGTGATTTTTTTTTCGTTTACCTGTTACATCCTTCCATTGTCTTAGAACAATTGTGTAGGCTCAGTTACTGAGTGGCGATGCGGTGCCGATTGATTGCTTCCATGGTCCTTTGAATCTGTTCCACTTACAATTTGTTCTTAGTATTGATTGCTGCGAATGAGTACTTTAGTTGTTTTGATTTCTTTTGTGTTTTCCTGGCACTTGATTTGGAATCTTTGATTGGTTGTTAGCATGGAGGGTGAGATATTCTTTTAATGATGATGAATGAATGTGGTTGGTTAGTTGGGTCTTATTCTCATGGAGGGCCACCTATTTTGGTGGCATTTGTTGAGGTGCAGGTTTGATGTGACATCATGTTCGGTCATGGAAGATGGAACTATAGAAGTTTTTGTATTTCGTTCTGAATGTCTCGAATTACCTAGGCTCCCAAGTTGGTTGTTGCTCAGAGAGGTTTTTGTGGCAAAAAATATTAATAATAATAATATTTTAGTTATGGAGTGCGACTTACTGAATACACTTTGCTATGTACTATTGGTTTATGTCATTTCATGTTCTGAGTGCTGCTTATGGCAAAATAAGTTTGTTGTACTGGATTTTTGGATGCTGATGTTGCACAGTTACTAGTAGGAACATTTGCATTTTCGTATATATCACTTTTAGTTTATTGTTTTATATACCGAATGCCATGCTGATAGAAATCTGTTGAAGTGCAGACAAGCAAAAGATACGCTCAAGCTCCTAAAGAAACGTCTTGGAAGCAAGAATTCAAAAGTGCAAATTTTGACACTTTATGTGAGTTCTGTTAGTCCTCTTCTTGTCTACTATTTGATTATTGAAAATCAGAATTATAAAATCTTATGATTTTAGAAATGCTTGAGTCATACAAGGTTAGCAACATTCAAGTTGTAATTTCATTAAGACAACTTTTAGAATCGGTTCCCGTATCGTCACTTAGCTTTCAGAAACATGTTGGCTGTTTAGATTTTGTGTTAGAAGCTGCATCTCTAAGTTTTGGAAAATTATAAGAATCATACATTTTCAATATAAGAATCATGCATCTTTCCGTATCTTTTGCTGAAGTCCTTGTTTTTCTTTTTCTTGAGCTGATATGATGATTTCTGTCTTCTTCAGGTGCTAGAGACACTAAGTAAAAATTGTGGGGATGTTGTTCACCAACTGATCGTTGAACGCGACATATTAAGTGAAATGGTTAAGATAGTAAAGAAAAAGGTGACAATAATACTTATTAAATGGTTGTGGTACTAAATGCATCTACGTTCACGGGCTTCTATATTTGATTTTTATTCCGTCTTTCCAGCCAGACTTAAATGTTCGGGAGAAGATATTGAGTTTGATTGACACATGGCAAGTGGCTTTTGGAGGTCCATCTGGAAAATATCCACAGTATCATGCTGCTTACCAAGAACTCAGGGTACCGTCAAATTTTCTTTCAAACTCTTCCTTTTTCTTGTTCTTGTTTATTTGCATGCATGCAACCATGGACTATCAGTGTTCTATTTACCCTGTTTACCATTTTCGAAATGTTTAGTATGCTCTACTCCATCTTTTCTACAAATTCTTAGACTGCAGAATTTTTTGAATTAGCCGAACCATAATAGGGTAGCTTGCTGCCATTGTTTGCAGTCTGCAGGTGTTGATTTTCCACCTCGTGAGGAAAATTCAGTCCCATTGTTTACACCTCCTCAAACTCAGCCATTGAGACATCCACATCTACATCCACCTCCAGGCCAAAGTTATGAAGATGCTGCTATAGAAGCTTCTCTTCAATCAGCCCCCCCTCCACCTGCTCTGAGGTATTTTTTTAGTTGCATGCCATTTGATTTCTATCTGTCCTTCCTGATTTGGTTACTTTCATACTTTTGAGTTATTGTTTATGTTTAATGTCAGTGTTCAAATCACAAAGGAGTACTACTATGCTAGTATCGTTCATCTCTTCAATGATATTTTTGTTTATGTATAAATTCTACCTTGAATTGTTATTTTCTCGTTGTTGCGGACCATGCTCAATATACTAGCAAGTAGTAATGTGACAATACCCTGATTATTTGATCTTTTTTTTGTGCTCTCCCCCGGTTATGTCAGGCCTCATGTGCATAAAACTAGGTCCATGCTGCTATTTTCAAAAATTCTATAGTTCTTTTGCTTTGAATCAAACATGCCTTTCTGAGTGTTCTTAGTCAAATAATTAATTTTCAATGGACAAGTTTTTCATAGTCATGCCAAAAACAAGTCTATAATTCTGGAGGACATTTCACTTTTCATAGTCGTGTTTGTTTCACCATCTTCATAGGAAATTTGGGTTATATCTAACTTAACTTTTCTTGTTCATTTTTACAGTCTAAGTGAGATTCAAAGTGCTCGAGGAATTGTAGATGTGCTAGATGAGATGTTAAATGCTCTGGACCACAGACATCCTGAGGTGACTCTCTTAAAGATCTAAAAATTTTAGAGTGGTGATGTACAATTTTTGGGCCGCCTGTATAGTTTTATTATTATTGTTCAATACAAATTATTGTGATGTAGTGATATCATCTCTGTTCTCTTCATTCATGGAAAAAATGACCGTATTGATTTGTCTAAGTTCATGGAAAATGACCATATTAATTTGTCTAATATCTTGTGCTATACTATGAAAACTGTAATGTAACATTTATTAGCTTGACATGTTGATATCATGTACTTCTGAATTCATTTCATAAAGGAGGTCAATATTGTTACTGATCAAGTTTACACTGGAGGACAGTAACTTCTACCCAAGTTCCAAACATCAACACATGTTTGTCTAGTATAACACTTTTGAGTCTTTAGATCATCATGCTTGTTCAGAGTCAAGTGGAATGTAATTAATGCTCCCAATTGTATGATGGCTACCTTGATTGCCTATTTCCTGAGAATATGCTACCTATTTACTTTTCCATTTCGATCCAGATGAACCATGGCGCAGGAATTAACTAGTAGTGATTTTGGTGCAATCTTCTCTATAACTTGGCCTGTTTTTTTGATGCAAATATACCTTTTGAAACGCTGTCAGTCTTTGATGACAAAAATAAGAATCTTGCAAGCACAGTGATATGTATGCATTTTATTCTTTTCCCCCACAACTTCCTTTTTCAAATTGTGGCCTAATTGTTTTTCAGTGGCCTGATCTATTGATCTGTTCTGCAAAGCAGTCCTTTCTCTTTGCTTCTTGAAGCAGTATTATTCACGCCAATGATCTTTGCTGCAGATTGATCTAATTGTGCTTTATACTGTAGGGTGTGAGGGAGGAGGTCATTGTTGACCTTGTTGGCCAGTGCCGATCATATCAATCCCGTGTCATGGATCTTGTTAACAGCACTGGGTGAGATTTTATTCTGCTGTTTTTCCCTTGTATTTATAATTGTGATATGACATAACGTGTTGTATTCTCTCTGCAGTGATGAGAGCCTTTTATTTCAGGCTCTAGGACTTAATGATGAATTGCAGCGTGTTGTTCAGCGTCATGATGATATAGCAAAGGGAATCCCTCCTGGTACAGGAGCTACAGCCCCTGCTGCAAATGTAAACCAGGGGACTGCCCCTCCTAGGTCCACTGGGGTTTCATTTTCTCCACTTCTAAATGTACATGAGGATGATGAGCCAGAAGACGAGTTCTCAATGCTTTCCCGCAGGCAAGCTATTCTAGCTTCTCAATTTAATTTATACATATAGTTCTTCCAAGTTTGGAGGATTGGTGCAAATTGCAATATATTGTCGACTTTTCACTATGGATTATTGAGCACCCTTAAGAAAAATGTTTGTTTTGTTGAAGTTAATGACCTGTTACTAAGGCATATCAGAGAGGAATATTGAGTTCTGTATTCATGAGCTGATGTCCATTAAATGCTTTATAGGTCTGCAAGGGATGGCACGTTGGCACAGAGCAACCTGCCTGCTGCTCCGAGAAATGAAAGGTCATACCCAAGCCCGCTTCTTCCTCCACCGCCAGCATCTAAGAGGCCTGTTTACACAGAGGCAAGCAATGTTGACTACCTTAGTGGGGACTCCTACAAATCAGAAAAGGTGTCAGATGATTTCATCAACCCAACTGCCCCCGCCAATATATCTGCATCATCCAATTCGAAGACAGAAGCATACCCGCCACCAAGTTATGGCAGCAGGTCAGACAGTGTGCCTGATGACTTTGTAAACCCAACTGCACCCAGCTTCTCTGCGCCTTCTCGTCCTACAAGTGAGGAGCCAACCCGTTCATCTGTGAAGCGCCAGGAGAGCCTGCCTGACGATGATTTCATAAACCCAACCGCTCTTCCTGGTTTCTCATCGTCTTCAGCTACTAAAGGCGACGATTCCAGGGAAGACCTTCCGAAGGCTCCATGGGAACCACAGGCTGCTGCAGGTTCCCTACCGCCGCCTCCAGCAAGGTATGGTCAGAGACAGCAGTACTTCGAGCAGAATGTGTATTCCGGTGGGAGCAATGGAGCCGGGTACGATGGTCTGATGACACAGACAGAAAATCTCTCCCTCAACCAAAATGAGAAGAGCACATCACGCCCGACAGCGTCCCGCCAGGCTAAACCCGAGGACTCCCTTTTCAAGGACCTTGTTGACTTTGCAAAGACCAAGCCGTCATCACCATCGAAACCAGCCAACAGCCGCAGGACTCGCTGATAGCATCCTTAAGTGATACTGTGAAATAAGAACATTTGAAGACTGGATTTCTTTGCATCACGAATTATTTTCGGTTGCACTTTCGAGAATTTAGAATCACAGATGTCAGATACTATACTTGGCCATAAATCCTGGATGTGTGATGTGTAGTTTAGCTGCTTATAAACTCTCTTTGTTGTTGGTTTCACCTCCATTTTTTACTTAGCTGTGTATATATATGCTACTCGATTCGACAGTGATATTCATAGTTGAGTTTGCAATTTGAGGCCAAAGACTTCATGCCATTTTCAGTGTCGATAAACTAGGGGCCTTTGGCCAACTTTTCGCATGTTTATTTTCTCAGTGAAGCATAAAACCTGTGAAGAAGCCCGTGCTTTCTGTGTTCTTCGTACTTCCGAGTATTCGGGTGCGTGTGGATAAATTAGGCCTCTCAACTTTGGCATGTTAAAATTAGGATTTTGTAATCATTGTGTAACTCTAGCATTTTGTTTGTATTTATGAATAATTGTCTAAATATTGATTAATTCGGCTCAGAATGTTTATCGCGAAAAGTACAATAAAACTGTATAATTAGTTTTTAATTTCATCTATATTCATAAAACTGTGCAATTAGTTTTGATTTCATCTATATTTAATATTTAATAGTATGTATCTTCTTTTTGTACTGTAGAATTTGGGTGTCACACCCGGTTTTCAAGGCAAAACCAGGTGCATCTCATTGTGCGCCAGGATCAGTTTACACACATATGGTAGACGTTACAAGTGAATATCCATAACCATGCATAACGAAAGAGTATTATAGGGCTTTTATTACAATCTCAGAGTTGACACAAAGGTCATAGCGGAAGACTTAAATAAACGTTCAACTAACGAAGCAATAGTGACTCCATCTCCACGGGCTTTGACTGGGGGAAACTCGCCTAGAACTCCTCAAAATCAGTAGTAAAATCCTCAAAATTCTCCCAATCTGAGCAGCATTCCGGGTGTAGTTGATGCAATAAAAGAAAGAAAGAAAAGCAACAAGTATGAGCACGTAACGTACTCAGCAAATGTAATATGACATACAAGGCTGAGGCAAAAGGTTGGCTGACCATACTGCAGTAAGCACTTTTAGTTGGTCAAGTTTTATTAAGCAACTATTTACTAGCAAATGGAAGTATATATCACCCACAAATTAATGAATGTCATATTCCCAACATATTCATATAACCACGATTTAGATCATGTTCAGGTATGATTATCATGTAAGGGTCCAGGCCGCTTTTGACCGTGAGCACGACTGTTATAACAGTTTTACACTCTGCAGAGATTGTACACTTTCACCGTAAACCGCGTAAAAGTTCAAAAGAACTTTAAACCCAACCATGCCGAGGGGGCCAATCCTCTTAAATCACACTACCGAGGTGTGACCGCATAGGGACGCTACGAGGCCTTTACAAAGATTCCTTAGTAAATAGTAACCCGCTATGGTTTCCGGTTCAGAAGCAAAGCATAACCCTCCCTAATGAGGTCTGTCTCTTACCAAAGCCCACAGCTCAAGAGGACCGAGCTATACCCCGTCAACCGCCGCGCCTCTTGCCCCTTTCGGGTAAGGTTACCATCCACTAAAGTCTCTAATTAGTTAGCCAAGACCAGAGCCATATGGTACTTATGGTTGCACTGTTTTCCTGGGTGGTTCTCCATGTTCGAATTAAAAAGATATGATCTTGCCAATTAATTATTTAAAAGAGTATATGGAACATAGAGTAGGGGTTCATTTAACCAATCCCAGTTGAGCAAACTAAGCATCATCTACCATCAAAATTAATTAAGTAACACAGTTTCAGGGCAGGAAAATATAGTAGCTAGGCAAATCCTTAAATAGGAACCCATCAAATTAAGACACATGCATGGGTGGTGAAATTAATAATTATTAGGACATTTGCATGGCATAATACACTTGCCTGTATCCAAGGTTTAGCTGCTCAGAGTCTTCAAAATCTTCTTCTTCAAATCTTGTAAATCTGAATTCGTTCTACTCGCATCAATCAACCACAAGCATGCAACTAGACAAATAACAAACAATATACAACTAAGAACAACACACCAAACAACACAAAAGCTTTAAAAGAACGTGCTGAAGGACATGGCTCGATGCTATGGTCACGCGAGCGCAAGAATCGCTGAAAACGGGGCAACGGTTGAAAAGATACAACTACCGGGAATTGATACACTCAACTAATTGCTTGATTAATTTTAATTAGATAAATCGATAGTTAAATATTAATTCAGTTCATTCAATCATATTTGGATTTATAAAACCAAGTAAAATCTAATCACATTTTATTTATAATTGTTTATGCATAAATTATACCAATTTAAATATTAACTTGAAATAAAACATGTGAGAGCAACTATCGAATATTAACATTCATATATAAAAACTCGAAGTATAGCTCTAATTTGGTTTTAAATTAGAAAAGCTAGTTATAAAAAACATTAATCATATTAATATTATTTAATATTAATATACTTTCTAATATTAATCAACCGATGAGGTACCATTACCATCCTTTCTAAGCATAGTATTATCAACAATTGAAATAGGCTTAGAATTGTTACCTAGGGGACATGAATTAGCCATGTGTCCCATTTCCCGGCATGAGTAGCAAACTCTCTTTGGTTGAGCCATTTCTTCCTTGCTCATGTGTTGCTTCTCATTGCCTTGCCTCTTCAATTTTGCTTGAATCTTATTCTCAAGCTTGGTAGGACACTTCGAGGCAAAGTGTCTCATATCTTGGCACTTGATTTGAGAATAATATTTTTCATCTTGATTCTTCCTCATTATTTTGGTGGCTTGCTTTGAAGCTTGATGCTTTGCTCTTGCTTTGCCACCTCTTCTAGTCTTCTTCTTCTTCAACCTCAAATCACCATCTTGATGGTTGACTTGGACATGTTTTTGAGGTTTTGCTTTTGGCTCAACTTGACTCTTCTTGATTGGGCAATATTTTGCAAGATGTCCCGCATCATGGCACCGATAGCACATGATCTAAGACCTCTTTTCTTCTTGCATCTTCTTTTTGTTGCCCTTGCTCTTTCTTTCTAATTTGTTGCTCAAATTCTTCACTGCATTTTTGAGCTCATTGTTCTCCTTCAAAATGTTAGTCTCACAAGATATAGAAGTAGAACAATCATCTATTTGTGAAGAATATGGCATATCCAATAAATCATTGCAAGAGATGGATACATGCTTCTTCTCTACATCACAAGGGTTAGTAATATTATGTGATTGATCATTTGACCTAAGTGATGAGCTCTCACTAATTTTAATCTTTTCATTGGAAAGTTTCTTAGTGAGAAAAGCATGATCTTGTACCAAATTATCATGAGCAACACTAAGTTCCTCATGAGCCATTTTTAGCTCATCATGTGAACAAGTAATGACATGAAGTAGATGTTTTTGTTGTTCACATGTGGTCTTTAGAAATGAGTTTTCATCTTGCAATTTACTTGTTTTAGCCATCTCATTTTCTAAAGCAATATTCATGCTAACAAGTCTACTAACAAGCTCATCATATGAATCATGACCAATTACATTGCAACTTGATACATTTGTGTTACCTTGTGATATGAGGCAATGTAGTGGTGTTGGAGAGCTTGAGGTAGCATTATCACTCTCATAGCTCGAGCATGAATCATCCTCATCAACATCAAGTGTGCTTGGAGTAGAAATATTACTTGCATCACTTGAGTTTTGGCCTTCAACAATCTTGGCAAGTGATCTTGTGCTAGAATGAATATCATCATCATCACTTGGCCATGAGGTGGAGCAATCTTCCACAATCACCAAGTTGTGGTCATGCTCAACATCCTCATGAGCCTCTCCCTTGGGCTCATCATTATTATTATCATCACCGGAGATTGACCCATACTTCTCATTAAGATAAATCCAAATCTCATGAGCATTTTGCATGTTAGCAATCTCCCAAAATATGCACTTATCCAAAGAACTATGCATGATATCAATAGCTAGATAATTAAGTTGTAAGCATTTATCTTGTGCAAGAGTTGCATTATTTTCATTAATTGGATGAGAAAATCCAACATTGACAATCCACCAAATTTGAGGACTAATGAACTTAAAATTGCATGTCATCCAATTTTTCCACAATGTAAAGTGCGTGCCATCAAAAATGTGTGGACAATCAACATCTAGCCCGTAGTTCGCCATCCTCTCGGGTCGGTAAAGACCACAAAAGAGAGACCTCGGCTCTGATACCACTTGTAGGGTCGAGATGGCGGACTAGAGGGGGGGTGAATAGTCCTTTCTAAAATTTTAACTCGCCAGCTAACCGAAACAAATGCGGAATTAAAACTATCGGTCTAGCCAAGACTTCACCCCTCTATCTATGTTCGCTAGCACCTTATAAAAGATTCTAAACAAGCAAATAAGGTGCTAAGCTAGCACGAGCTCACTTAATCAATTCTAGAAGCAAGGTCACACAAACCTATGCCACTAGTACTTCACACACCGGGGAGCTCCTACACAACTAGTAAGCAAAAGCACAAAGGTCCTAAGCTCACTAGCAATGCTCAATGGACAAGACTACACAATTCTAATCCAAAGGCTCAATTTACTTAGCTACATAAACTAAGCAAAGACACTAATTAAGCTACTCGAGCTAATCAGTCACAAGATCACTACTTCTAGCTACACAAGCAAGAAGACAACTAGCAAGCTACACAAGCCAACTAATTGTAAGAGCAACCACACAAGCACAAGATATATAAGGATGTAAATACAATGCTTGTGATCAAGAAGTGCAAACCACTGAGAATAGTAGACAAGTTGACACAGTGATTTTTATCCCGAGGTTCACTTGTTTGCCACCAAGCTAGTCCTCGTTGTGTCGACCAACACTTCGATGGTTCTTGGTCAAAGCTCGCAAGCCGCTGGCCACTCCCGGGCACACCAAGACACCACTCGCAAGTGAGGTAACTCAATGACACGCTCCACTAGAGTTTCTCTTCGCGATCCCCGCGGGGTGAGCACAATCCCCCTCACAAATCCTTCTCCGGAGCACCGCACAATCTCCTTGCATGCTTCAACGGAGCCTCAATCCACCAAGCCGTCTAGGAGGTGGCAACCTCCAAGAGTAACAAGCAAACTGACTTGCAACACGAACACCTAGTGTGTTGACAACAAAAATTGGCACCAGGAAGAGGCTGACATGTGGGCCAGATTCGTCGAAAAGATGTCATTCGGCAAAGAAGTTTTTCCCCGGAGCATTCGGTAAAGACGTTCTGCGGTCGGGAACGCATCGTCATTCGGCAAGAGAGCTGTTTCGCAAAAGGCATTCGGGAGCACGTGATGACGTGGATCAAGTATAAGGAAAAGGCTGGTTTAACTTGGAATGCAAGACGGATACGGTGCCCCGGCGTTTATCTTTTTTAGGAAATAAATAATGTAATCGTAATCGATTAGGAGTCATGTCGAAACCTGGGTATAAATATAAACCCATGGTAATTGTAAAAAAGACATACAATCAATCATACAACAAACCGGCCCCGTGCCAACATCGAGTCCTTTAGTCGAGTCGTCGAGTTCTTCGAGAGGAGTCATCGATCCGTCGACCTCCGTAAGTACCGGCAACCCTGCACCATGCCTAGTATCATGCGGTGGATTTAGGCTTTGGTTCAGGAAGGTTCCATTGTTAGATCATGAGCCATGCGGTGGGCTAAGTTTTAGCTTGGAACAAGTTATCGGTTCTATTGGATTTTGGCAAGATCTGATAGATCCATTAAGTTACCATGTGTTGCTCTGGATTTTACCTTTATGTTTAATTCATTACAACACTCTTTTGCCCAGTCTAGGTTGATTAGATTCGGTTCTAGCTCATAATGCACTGCGTTTCCATAGCCGAATTCGAAGTCAATCTAGATTGCCACGTGTTGCGGGTCCACGCTCGTTGGTCTTGCGTAGATCTTGACAGAACCGGGTATCATGCGGTGGATGCAGGTTTTTGGGTCGTCTTAGAGCTAATCATCCGGTGGATTAGAATTCGATTCGATCTGATAGACCTATCATCATCAGCGAAGCGTGTTCCTTCTTCATGGAACCCGATTCGGCTATATAGCTGTATTCGGCAGTATCGCCACGAGCGAAACATGTTCACGGTTTTGTTTTAAATAAAGAATGCTTTTAGCCTTCCACGTTTAGAGTGTATCATGCGGTGGATTGCTCTATTCTTGGTTGGTGCTGTGATTCAAAGCAAGTCGTATCATGCGGTGGATTAACTTGCCTGTTTCATGCTCGACGGGTTGGAAAGTACCTAGACATGCGGTAGACTAGTGCTTTTAATCTATGCATTCTTGTTTATTATGAAATTATGGTCATGTTTTCGCCCTTTTATTTATTCATCATGCTATGTTCCTCGTTAATCGGTTATGAATATGCTTTACAATGCTCATTCAGTCAACTGCCGATCTTTCGTCATGCTTACGTCACGCATTCGGCAGTGCGCTTCCTGCGTGCTTTGCCGATTGCCGAATGATGCTTTAACTGCCGACATATAGCTTCTCCGTAGCTATATGTCGTTCAAAGCTGGCTCCGTAGCCACAAATATGGAACTGACTGGTATCACCCGGTACGTTCCAGGTGTTATCTAAATATCTTTTCTCCCTTTGTCAGTTTCAGGAAAATTGACTGGCACGCTTTCGGATTCAAAACGCTCGGGCCACGTGTGAAGCTAGCTAATTCGGCTTGCTGTGTGCTTGGCGTGAGGTGCGGATTTTACGTCAACACACTTTTTGGCACGCTCGGTGGGACCACAAGCTTTGAAGATGCCTGAAGTAAAAGACATTCTGGATGTCACTTTCGAAGAATTATCTGATGAACATCAACAAATGGTGAAGACTGCTGCAGATCAGTTCATCAAGAAATGCTTGCTATCTTTTGCTAAGAACAGGAGTGGGGCACCGTTTCTCAAGTCAGATCTGCCAAGAGTTCTTTTGCCGGGACAATCTGATCTTACTGAAGATGAAGAAAGGGAGAAGTTCTCTGGCTTGTTGTACAAGGCTTTAGGAGAAACAATGACCAATCATAATGCTGCATTTGTGAACAGTTTTCGGCTCATACTGGTCAACATCTTTGGTCCACACGTGGATAAACCTTTTGAGCAAGTGCATGGACAACTTGGTGGACCAACATATTTCAATATTCAAGCATCGGTCCCAAAACGTCATGGTAAAGGTGTTGAAGAAACTGAAGTTTCTGGAACCAAAGACGCGAATGGACAGCCGATTCAACAAGAGTTTCAGCATGCGTTGCCGAAACCTCGTACATATGGTGATATGGCATTCGGCACCACGGGAAATCCACCTGCTTCTGCTTACAAAATATCCCCTCTGAACATCAGGCTACAAAGGGATGTGTATGGAAACGGATATTCAGAGTTCATGGATTACAATGCTATTGATGCTCTCCCGAATCCCGGGTATGTTGGTACTACAGGGATGCCTGCTGGGAGACCAGGGAATCAAGATACCAATATTGACCTCATGGTGCAAAAGATGACCGATGTATTGCAAAATCAATTCGGTCTGAAGCCTAAAGATCAGGGGTACATGTACTCGTCTCCTTTCCCAGAATGGTACCAAAGGGTATCATTGCCGAATAGAGTCAAGGTGCCTACAGAGTTTACTAAGTTTTCAGGACAAGACGATACTAGCACTGTGGAACATATAGCTCGATATCTAATGCAGCTTGGAGAAGCTTCAGCAGATGAGGCTTTCAGAATCAGATACTTTCCTTTGTCGCTGACGGGTCCAGCTTTTACATGGTTTGCTTCTTTGCCTGCTCAGTCAATTTGTACTTGGAAAGACCTGGAGCAGAAATTCCATGCTCATTACTACATTGGCAGTACCGAGAAAAAGTTGGTTGATTTGACCAGCTTAAGGCAGACAAATAATGAGACACCTACGGAGTTCCTCAGGAGATTTAGGGAAACAAAGAGTATGTGCTTTTCTCTGAACATACCTGATGACCAACTAGCTGGTATGGCTGTAGCTGGCATGCTGCCTGCCATTCGGGAAAAGCTATTCGGAATGGAGTTCGATGATCTGGGCCAATTGTCACACAGATTGGCCTTAATGAGTAACCAGGCATATGGTTTCAAGAAAGATGCCAGATTTACTAAAAATAATGATGTAGCTGACATCTATAACCAATTCCTTGAAAGAGCTGATCAAGAAGATGAGTATGAAGATAGTGAAGAGATAGCTGCAGCAGAGATAGTGTGGGGCAAAGAACCAGTCATGGTGAATCAGAGGTGGATTAAACAGAATAAGGGCACCTATGATTTTGATGTAACTAAGGCAGATAAATTGTTTGACTATCTTGTAAAAGAAGGCCGGATCAAGCTACCAGAGGGGCATTCTATGCTTCGGCCTGATGGAGTGAAAGATAAAAGGTACTGTGGATTCCATGATAGAAATTCTCATTCCATCAATGAATGCAGGGTTTTTAGAGTGAGGATTCAGGAAGCTATCCAAGAAGGGCATCTGAAATTCGACAATAAGATGAAGTTGGACAATAACCCGTTTCCTCAGAACATGATTGGGTTCTCAATCAATATGGTGAATGTTGCCGAATCTGGAGAAAAGGGAAAGATGAGAGTCCTGACGTCGAAGGAAGCAAAGCAGAATGGCTCAGTCGATCCTAATCGGCAAATCACGATCGAACAGATTCGCGAGGAAAAGCCTCGCTTCCCGAATAGCCGATTTGAAATTGGGGAATCTTCTAAACCCAGAGTCACATCGCGAATTCTCCTCAATAAGTGGCAGCGTCAGCAAGAAAAAGAATGCTATCAGAGACGTGAGTACGAGGAGGAGAAGAGGAGGTGCGAAGAAAAAAGGTATGAAGAAGAACAAGAGGAATATGTCCGAGAACGAGAACGTGCACATTGGAATTGTGTCTTCTTCAGACACTGTTGGAACGAGGGTTTAAAGTTGCCTACATGGAATAACTGTCCTGAATGCAGTAATGGATATGTCGAACATAGGCATAACGATGCCAGTCGCCGATCCGTCCACGAAAGAATTGGAAGGATACATCCTAGTGATGATCGGCGTTTAAAAATATATAAGAATGATGATCAACCAATGAAAAGACGTGCTGATCATAGATGGATTGATCATGAAGAAGAAGATCGTGAGTATGTCTGGCAAAAAGGACAGTGGTGTCCACGTGGTTTAAGAAGGAGCCAGAAGAGAAGAATCCAGCGCCTAAGGAATCAAGAGTTGAAGCGAGCAGCAACCAGGATGAGATCGATATGGCGTCCAAAAGACAAACCTGACGAATCGGGTCATTCGGCCCCTACATGCATGGTATGTTTCTTGCCGAATGAATTCATGGCTCCAGCTAATCAAATTGTACAGGAAGAGATATTGTCAGAAGTGGATGAAGCCGAGCAATGTGGGTTAATGGCACAATTAGTATTGAATAAGCAAGCTATTTTCGAGAAGCCAGTCCAGAATCGGCACATGAAACCACTGTACTTAAGAGGATATGTCAACGGAAAGCCACTAACGAAGATGTTTGTTGATGGTGGAGCTGCTGTTAATGTGATGTCATACAATACATTCAGGAAACTTGGCATGAGCCCTGGAGATTTAACGCCAACAAGCATAGTTTTGAATGATTTTGCTGGAAATCCTTCGGACACCAAAGGATGTGTATACGTAGATCTGATGATTGGGTCCAAGATTCTGCTTACAACCTTCTTTGTTATTGAAGGCAAAGGGGCATATAGCTTGCTACTTGGAAGGGATTGGATCCATGCGAATTGCTGTGTTCCATCTACTATGCATCAGCAGCTTATTCAGTGGATAGATGATGAAGTGGAAATTGTCCCGGCAGATGATTCAATTAGCGTGGCTAATGTGGAACCAGCCTTCTGGGAATATCAAGGCATAGATTGTTTCTCAGGTAAGAACTGGGGAGAAGGTCCTGTTGAGCCAGTCAGCAGTGATCAACAGCCGATCGAAGCAGTCGGCTCTTTTAGTAATTTTTAATGGATAATCCAATCGATGGGACTGACGGGAAGCTAGGACATGGATTTGTGTCGGCTGATAAATTAGAAGAAGTAGACATTGGAGATGGTGACAAACCAAGGCCGATATTCGTCAGTGCTAGCTTGGATTCAATTTTCAGAGAAAAGTTGATTGAGTTGTTAAAAGAATACAAAGATTGCTTTGCTTGGGATTATTCGGAGATGCCTGGTTTAGATCGTTCCATTGTTGAGCATCGATTGCCGATCAAGCCTGGTTATAAACCTTACAAGCAACCGCCCCGGAAAATCTACAAAGATGAAGTGTTGGCCGATGTGAAGAAAGAAGTGGAAAGATTAATAGCAGCAAATTTTATTTGGCCATGCAGATATGCAGAATGGATCTCTAATATTGTTCCTGTGTACAAGAAAAATGGGAAGATGAGGGTTTGCATAGACTTTAGAGATCTGAACAGAGCTACACCCATGGATGGATATCCAATGCCTATTGCTGACTCGTTGGTTGATGCTGCTGCTGGATATAAAGTGATTAGTTTCATGGATGGTAATGCAGGGTACAATCAAATTTTTATGGCATTGGAAGATATAGCGAAAACAGCTTTCAGATGTCCAGGACATATAGGGTTGTTTGAATGGGTTGTCATGACGTTTGGTTTGAAGAATGCTGGTGCAACTTATCAGAGAGCCATGAATTATATTTTTCATGAGTTGATCGGCAAGATTGTGGAGATATATATTGATGATGTTGTGATTAAATCATTGGATCATGAAGCACATTTGACCGACATAAGGAAAACTCTAGAGTGCACTAGGAAACATGGGCTCAAGATGAACCCGAATAAATGTGCTTTTGGAGTTTCGGCAGGAGAATTTCTGGGATTTTTGGTGCATGAAGGAGGAATAGGAGTTGGCAAGAAAAGTATGAAAACCATTGATGAAGTTGTTCCTCCAACTAATCTTAAGGAGTTACAGTCATTACTTGGCAAGATCAATTTCGTAAGAAGATTCATATCAAATTTATCACAAAAGGTGTTACCTTTCTCTTCGCTGCTAAAAGTCAAGAAGGATCAGAAATTTGTATGGGGTGACGAACAACAAAAGGCTTTTGATGAGATCAAGGAATACATGAAAGAACCACCAGTATTGGTACCTCCACAGCTAAACAAGCCTTTTAAGTTGTACGTGGCGGCCGATGCTCAAACTATTGGATCGGCCCTCATACAAGAATTTGAGGGAAAGGAAAGGGTAGTTGCATACCTTAGCCGGAAATTGCTTGATCCCGAAACGAGGTATTCGGCTACCGAGAAACTTTGTTTATGTGTTTACTACTCCTGTACAAAATTTCGGCACTACTTGCTACATGCCGAATGCATTGTGTATTCAAAATTTGATGTGATAAAGCACATGTTGTCTATGCCAATTTTGAACGGAAGGATTGGCAAATGGATTTTAGCTTTGTCTGAATTTGAGTTAAAGTTTGAATCGGCAAAAGTTGTTAAGGGACAGATTATTGCTGACTTCATTACTGAACATCGCGATTCATCAGCTAATTTGCTTGAAATTACTCCTTGGATATTATTCTTCGATGGATCTTCATGTGACAAAGGTGGTGGAGTAGGTATTTTGTTAATTTCGCCAAAAGGGGAGGTATTTGAATTTGCTATTCCTATTCAACCTACTGTCACTAATAATCAAGCCGAGTATGAAGCGTTGCTCAGAGGACTTCAATACTTGAGAGAAGCAAAGGCCATTGCAGTTGAAATCTTTGGAGATTCAGAATTAGTCATAAGGCAACTAAATGGCGAATATGAGTGCAGAAACGATATCTTAAGGAATTACTATGAGGAATGCAAGCAAATCTTAAAGGAGTTTCAATCAGTAATTCTACGGCATATTCCTAGGAAAGACAATGAAGAAGCAAACAGATTGGCTCAAAGTGCTTCGGGTTATAAAGAGCTTCAAGAAGTTTTTGCTAATGATGTATATGCTTTCGGGAGTAATCTGGCAGAAGATGATTGGAGAAAAGAAATTGTTGATTATCTGGAGAATCCATCCCGAAAAGTTTCTAGAAAGCTCAGGTATAAAGCTTTAAAGTTTGTCCTTCTTGATGATAATTTATATTATAAATCCTTGGATGGGGTGCTGTTACATTGCTTAAGTCAAGAAGAAGCAAAAAGGCTGATAAGTGAAGTGCATGATGGGCTGTGTGGAGCACATCAATCGGCTTACCGAATGAAATGGGTTATTAGGAGAACTGGGTATTATTGGCCCACAATGCTAGAAGACTGCTTTGAATATTACAAAGGGTGCCAAGATTGCCAGAGATTTGGAAACATTCAAAGAGTTCCAGCATCGGTCCTGAATCCTATTATCAAGCCATGGCCATTCAGAGGATGGGGAATAGATTTGATTGGCCAAATAAATCCTCCATCTAGCAAGGGGCATAAGTTTGTGCTTTTAGCAACCGATTATTTTACTAAGTGGGTTGAGGCGATTCCATTAAAGAAGGTGACATCAAAGAATATGGTTGAATTTGTTAAAGAACATATCATTTACAGATTTGGAATTCCTCAAACAATCACCACAGATCAAGGAACTCAGTTTACATCTTCAGAGTTCAGAAATTTTGCTGAAAGTATGGGCATCAAATTGTTAAATTCTTCTCCTTATTATGCCCAAGCTAATGGTCAGGCAGAGGCTTCTAACAAGATTATGATTAAAATTATACAGAAGAAGATTGATCAGAAGCCAAGAAAGTGGCATTCGGTACTCAATGAGGCTTTATGGGCTTACCGAATGGCTCCACATGGAGCTACACAGACGTCTCCTTATGAATTGGTATATGGACATCATGCTGTCTTGCCATGGGAGATGCAGTCAGACTCAAGGAGAATTAAGTTGCAAAAGGATTTAAGTTCTAAAGATTATAATGATTTAATGATGGACGAATTAGAAGATTTGCATATGATTCGTCTCAGGGCCTTGGAAAATGTTGAGAAAAATAAGATGCGAGTTGCTAAGTATTACAACAAGAAGGTGAAAGTCAAGCAATTTGCAGAAGGAGATTTGGTTTGGAAAGCAATATTGCCGATTGGAACTAAATACAGTGCATTCGGTAAGTGGTCTCCAAACTGGGAAGGTCCTTTCAGAGTGGTCAGATGCGTGCCTGGAAATGCATATATTCTGAAAACTTTACTAGGAGAGGAGTTTACTGCTGCTATTAATGGGAGATACTTGAAGAAATATTATCCTAGTATTGAGATTGATCGCTGATTGAAATATTTAATGTCAGAACGACTGAAACAGCCGGTATTCGGGAAGGAGCCGTCTTCAGAACAAAAATATTGACAGAAGAAGAAATGACCAATACCAGAGCGTATTGCCCTTAGTGCAAATATATTACAAAAAATGAGTTTGACAGAGTCATCACATAAAAACTGCAAAAGATAAGTTTTATTGCCGAAATTCCATGATCCCTAGTACAAACTAATGGAACAACCTGTTCAGAACAGACTGGGGATGAATGGAATCGGCAATGGCGGCGCCATGAGCATCAAGGCGATCTATGGAGGCCTCAATGTCGTCGATCTCCTCCGGATTGCCATTGGCAAAGCCGGGTGGTAGCCTGGAATAGTCAGCGCCAGTGTGCGTCGACATGGCGACTAGGCCTGCGGCAGTGCCCAGACGGATGCCGTGGGAGGCCACCTCATCGATGCGGCCTGCCACTGCACCGAGGCGAGCTTCTGGCATATCCCCAGGAGCATTCACCTTGTTTGCCAAAGACTCAACCAATGTCTTCAGCCGATCGAGTTCGGCGTCGCGATCTGTAGGATTATGAAGCAACGGCTGGTTAGTCCAAAGTCAGATTGAAGTTAAGCGAACCACAGAAGTTACCGTCGATGGTCTCGAGCAGCTGCTTGCGCTGGTGTTGCCACTCTAGATCTGCGATCCCGGCTTGTTTGGAGATGACCTCCAGCTCACGCCGAGTGTCGTCACGTTCCTACTTGAATCGGCGGGCATCGCTGTCTGAGTAGGGCAGATCCCAGTTGGGCCTGGGGGATCGGCTAGATGACTCCGAAGAGTCACCCGCTGCAGCCGGAGCCGCAGTCAAGGCAGTAGCGGGATTCCATTGGATGAGCCTGAAAACACAAAGAAAGTTGAGAATAAGGCAAAGTCTGGAGGAAAGGATAAGGAGAGGCAGACAATCATCACCTCCGACGCGCACCGGCGCGGCTCCCTTCGGCTTCGTCGACGGCCGGGCGTCTTCTGTTGTTGGACATCAGGGTTTCTTGGAGGTTACTGTGCTGGAAGAGGAAGAGACTCAGGCTAGCAGAGAGCTCGAGTTGAAAGATTTGGTGGAAGATTAGGAGTGCCCAAGGTTCTTATTTATGGAACTAACGAAGAGATCGTGGCCGAGGATTGTGGTGCATATCCCAAGAAGCTCAGAAGGTGGAAAGGATTTTCCAACCGATCGGTTTCCATGTCGTTTGGGATTCTTGCCGAGTCGTATTCGGTTTTGACTGAATGAGATTCGGCTATGTCGTGTTTGAAGCGTTTTCGGGTCTGACACTGTTATAGCCAGCTTTGTCGAATGAGTTATCCACAATGGAGAAAAACAGAGTTAAGAAATGACAAGATTGCAAGATTGATAAAGCATTCGGCTATCGACTGTTTGTTACAATTACAAACCCAAGTACTTTGAGATTACATTTTTAGCGTCTGATATCATATTGCTAATGCTCTCTAATAAGTTTTTGTCAGCTTCTTGGGTTCTAGCCAGAGCAGCAAGCTTTGCCTTGAGTTGTTTTTCTTCATTCAGAGCTGCTGAAGCTTCCCTTCGCATCTTCTCTGTTAATTTGGGAAGCTCAGCTATCTTCTTCTCATCAGCTTCAATTTCGGCCGATAGATCTCTCAATTCGGCTTCAAGTGCAGCTTTTCTGACCTTCTTCTCTTCAAGTTCAGATTCCAATTTGGTCAGTAATTCTTTGCTGTTCTGAGCTTGAGTATGCAGGTCTTTCACAGATTGTTTGGCTGTGGATCTCCTCTGTTCCATAGCTGGTTGAGAAGATTGGTTTTTCAGAGCCTGCTTTACTGCAGCGTATTGTTGATCCAAATGAGAAACTGGTTCCAAAGAGATTTTGATATCATCAGGAAGTTCTTGGTCAATGGATTCCAGTACATCCCTTAAGAGATCAGCATCTTTGACTTGATCTTGGATGCTCTTGTGCAGCAAAGCAAGGATATCTTTTAGCTTTGTTTGATTTTCTTCTGACAGAGTTTGGCCAGAAGATGTTTCTTCCCCTTGTTCGGCAACCAAGTCATCCACAGCAAAAGAATAGCTGGATGATGAAATGGATTTCTCCTGAAAGAAGGTCTTGCCGAATTAGTAATAATCTGCTGAATAAAAGAGTAGAAAAAGTGAATGATTATGTGTACCTCGTTCCTGACTTCCTGAATGGGGGAAGGAAGCCTCTCAGGCTCAATGGAAAGAATCTGTGTATCTTGCTGAGGAGAAGCCGGAAGATTTCTTGGTGAAGATAATGCTTCTGATTGAGGAAGAAGTTGCAAAGCTAAAGATGGATCGTGATGAGAAGAAGAGCTCTCCAAGATTGGATCCATTGAGGATTGTTCTGCAGTTAACAAAAAATGAGTGCCGATGAAAAAGAAGTTAAAAGAATAAAGTGCTAGAATTTTACCAGTCAATGAAGCATCGGCAAGATCTGTACTGATTGCTAGCTGCTGTTCTCTAACCTGAAATCAAGAAGAGATAAAGCTGAGCAAAATACCAATGGCATTATAGTCAAAGAAAGAAGGCTCTGACCTTGATAACTTTTTTGCTGCTTGTTCTTTTCTTCTTTACAACTGAGGGAGCAGCTAAAAGGAGGGTTTTTCTTTTGACAACTGATGGTCTAGTAAGTATTGGATCTAGAGAAGCTTGTCTAGCCATCAGTTGAGCCAAGGTAGGAGATTGGTGCCCCAAAGTAGATATTGGACCTGCAGCTTTGTACAAAATCGCCCTGGCAAGAGGGGCAGGTGTTATATCCTGCAAGATGACAGAATGAGAATCAATTCGGGTTAATATTATTGAGACAGATGAAGGGATAAGCGTATTACCTCTGAAGTTGGCTGATAATCAGGCATTAACTCGAGACAGAAGGGATGGATTGACATGTTGAAGATATGATCATGGAGTTCTTGCCACCAGAGAGTGAAAGAAGGATGGGCAGATATTATTGGCACAAAAGGATCAGGTGCATAGATGGTTCCACAGCATTTATAAGTAAAAATCCTTCTTGTCTCTGTGGAATCCTTGACAATCTCCCTAGGCTTGAGAAATTCGTGAAGAAATAGCCTAGGGGGCACTTGGCCACATCCCAACTGTCTAGCCATCATGTTTGGCTGATAGTATTCATAAGTGCTTTGAACCAGCCTTCCCCCACAGAATTCGGCTGGCAAGATGCAGGGCTGGATGAAGGCATTGAAAATCGCTATAGATTGCACATCAGTGCATCCAGTTTCAAAGCTGAATTCGCAAGGGAGAGTGAGGTTATCATTGTCCAAATATGGGAACCAAAGAGGATGAGCAAAGCCTCTGAAGAAGAGCTCAAACAGTTCACCGATGTTCTTGTTGATAGATACAGTAGAGGCGGCTTCTCCATAGGTTTGAAAACCTTTGGTTCTCCGATTTTCTCCTTCTTTGTAATTGATTGAAGGAAAATCTCGGCTGTTGAGATCAATGGCGACGATTTGATGCATATACAACTGCAGCCACATTTGGACAAACCACCAAGGACCGTTGACACAAGGGATTTTCTTGCCGGTGTGCATCAGGTGGGTGGTTTGATTGAGCATGTGATAGACACTTCCCAGGAGGTATTTCCCAAGTGGAATGAGTTTCCCGGCAGCCAGCTCTTCAGCCATCACGATATGATTCAGGGTTGGCTCATTGGCTTTACCACAGAAGACTGATCTGCATAGCCACATGTTCAGGAAGGCTCTATATTCGACATCGGTCAGAGGGCCATCAGACATATGATTCTGGATGTATCTCTTGTATCCAACCCCTGTTTTTACTCCTGTCTGCTTGGAGGAGCCTTTGTGGTCATATGGATATACAGTTCCTGTAACGTTCAGGCCGGTCATCATGTAGACATCGGCCAAAGTGGGAGACATTGGGCCATGACCGAAGAGAAAAGCATTCGCACCATTGGACCAAAAATGGCAAGCTGCAATCAGAAGGTTCTCGTTCTTTGGTGTTTCGGCTAATGACAGCTCTAGGCAATGAGAAATACGCAGATGGTCCCAGTTCTGTGTTTGGGGGCTTTTGTCATCAAATATCCTTTTGTACCAATTTCTCCAGCCAGCAATTGGGGGCAAAGGCCAGTTCTTGAAGGCGTCTTGCCACTCATGAGGTTTTGTCAGCGAAATCTTGAAAGGAACCCTCTGAGATTCGGCCGCAATGAGCTCGGAGGGATCTGAATTCCCTACAGGGCCGAGGAAGTAGGATGGAGCTTTTTCCTCAACAGGGATAAGGATTTCGGCAGCTAGTGCCTATCAAGAATGGAAAAAGGTGAGAGGAAATTTAAGATGCAAATCGAAAGAAGAATACCGAATGTGCTTGAGGGGATTGAAGTTTACCTGGAGAGCAAGATCTTGGTCCGCCATTTGAAGATTGAATCTTGGGAGTCGATAACCTAGGGTTCGGATCTGGATGAGAGCTCTAAAGATTCAAAAGGAGAAGCGGATGTCGAGCAGAACTAACTTGGGAATGTTGAGTACTTCTGGTCAATTCCGAGATAAAATTATCTTTTATCCCGAAATTGAAGGGGCATGTGTTGACACCAAAAATTGGCACCAGGAAGAGGCTGACATGTGGGCCAGATTCGTCGAAAAGATGTCATTCGGCAAAGAAGTTTTTCCCCGGAGCATTCGGTAAAGACGTTCTGCGGTCGGGAACGCATCGTCATTCGGCAAGAGAGCTGTTTCGCAAAAGGCATTCGGGAGCACGTGATGACGTGGATCAAGTATAAGGAAAAGGCTGGTTTAACTTGGAATGCAAGACGGATACGGTGCCCCGGCGTTTATCTTTTTTAGGAAATAAATAATGTAATCGTAATCGATTAGGAGTCATGTCGAAACCTGGGTATAAATATAAACCCATGGTAATTGTAAAAAAGCTGGCTCCGTAGCCACAAATATGGAACTGACTGGTATCACCCGGTACGTTCCAGTTGTTATCTAAATATCTTTTCTCCCTTTGTCAGTTTCAGGAAAATTGACTGGCACGCTTTCGGATTCAAAACGCTCGGGCCACGTGTGAAGCTAGCTAATTCGGCTTGCTGTGTGCTTGGCGTGAGGTGCGGATTTTACGTCAACATAGTGCCACTCGATGCAATCTCTCAAAGCAATGAACTAGATTCGCACTCACTCGCAATAGATTCGCAATCTCGCATGAACAAGTGAGTTAGTGGACTCCCAAGGCAAGCACAACCATGGGAAACACATTCCCAAGGTGCTCAACCTCCTCAAAGGCCCAGGCACCCTTCTATTTATAGAGGGGAGGGGAAAACTAGCCGTTACACACTTTTTCCGAGCTCTAACGGCTACCTCGGACCGTCCGCGGTGCATTCCCGGACCGTCCGCCATTCAAAAAACTAGCCGTTGAGATCCAAACGGTCAAAAACTCGTCATCCGCGGACCGTCCGCAGTCACCCGCGGACCGTCCGACCCCCTAGATCTCGAACCCCCGAACCTTCTGGTAAAACCGGGCGATTTTACGGACTGTTTCGCGGACCGTCCGCAGTAACCGCGGACCGTCCGCCACTCTATTTTTAGCACAGCCTACACTCGGTAAAACGCCCATAACTTTTAGCTCCGATGTCCAAATTAGGTGATCTTGGACTCTATGGAAAGCTCATTCAGAGGGCTATCCAACCCAACTGAATTCTTGATCCAAAACACTTTGGATCAAAGCAGAATTGCATACCAAGATCACCACAACCCATGACCATCAACCGCTTTGCAAATGTGCCAACTCCATAAGTGTACCATCTTATGTGTGAGTGAGTTAGCATTTTCACAATCATTTCTCAAAGGGTTTTTCACTCTCTTCACCACGCCACTCGATCTTAGCAACATCGCAAAGTTAGATCTCTCAAGTGGCACTAGATGACCGATATGCAAACAAGTTTGCCCCTCTTGATAGTACGGCCATCTATCCTAAATCCAGTCATAAACTTCTCTACTCACCTATGACCGGTTAAATGAAATGCCTATTGATTATACCTTTGCCTTGCGCATTCCATTCCACCTTCTCCCATGTCGATGCAACACATGCACCAACATCATCACAAATGATATGATCCAGTTCATATCATCATGAGACATATTGGTTCATCGATCTTGACTCCACTTGCTTTTCACCGTTGCAACGGTCCATCGACGCCAAGTCATTGCTCAAGCATCCCGCCACGCGGTCCAGCGCTTAGCCTCTAACTTGCCCTTCACACTTGCAACCGGTCCATCAAACCAAGTCTTGTCTTGATCTTCTCCACTTAGTCACATGACTCCATGTCATGTCTCATATGCAATGAGCTCCTTCATCACATAATCACCTGTGGACTAATCACCTGTGTATTTCACTTAAACACATATTAGTCCATCTAAATTGTCACTCAATTACCAAAACCAAACAAGGACCTTCAGCCGGAGAACTTCGAATCCACGCTACAGAGCACTAAACTCGACGAGAGTTGGCCGAGAAGGAAGAAGGGAGGATGGCGAGCTCACCGAGCTGGATCTCGACGAGGGAAGAGCGTCGACGGCGGCCGGCAACGACCGACGGCGGCGGCGGAGCTCGGCTTCTCACGAAACAACGACTCCGGCGGCCAAACCACGACTAGAAGCGGCGGAATCGATGCGCCATAACGAGGAGAAGCTCCTGGCGATCTCGGTCTTCCACCACGAGCAACGACGGCGGCGAATCGCCGGCAATGGCGGCTCGGGCGGCTAGGGTTTGAGGCTCGATGGGCTTTGATTGGGGAAAACAGCAAGGGCGGCGGCGCTTTTATAGGCTCGGGAACCGACCTCGGCGTTCGTGTCTGGGTAGGACTCGGCGGCGCGGCGGAGACGAACTCGGGGAGAAGTTCGGGTCGGAGACGGCGAGAGGAGGAAGGAGAAGCTGACAACCGGGCCCCACTTGTCGGCGACACCAGAGAGAGAGACGGGGAAGAATAACGGGCCGCAGCTGGGCCGAAAGTGGAACGGGCCGGGGAAAGGGGAACAGGCCGGGGAGAAAGAAAAGAAAGTAGAGGGAGGAAAAGCGAGCGGGAGAGAAAGTCCAGGGAGCAAACTTGGACCGGGCCAAGAGTTCGAGGGGCGAAAACGAACTCGGCCATTTAAACTTTTCTAAAACTCAAACAAAAGCAAATCAAATTCGAATTTAAACAAAATTTAAATTCCAACTTGATTTACTAGCAACCAAAAATATATGCAACAACATGAATGCAACAAAAACTTATTTTGATTAAAATAATTATTTAATGTGATATTTAAATTGATAAAAGGCTAGAAATTCCAATTAAATCCTAGAAAATTTATTTAAGCCTTAATAAATCCTAGAAAAATTCAAGGGTTGCTATAATTTAATTGTGATGAATTTTAGGGTGTTACATTGGGGGTAAAATTTGAAAACAATCTTTGGGTCAATTCTTCATTCGGTTGTCCCCAGCAGGGCAGGAAACCTGTGTGGAATTCTTCTGCAGGTGGAATAGGCTGTTTGGCACGGCTCCGCTCCAACTTTTACAACTCTGCTCTTAGTTTTTTTATCCAAACACGTGCAGCTTCAAGTTTTACAGCTCCAAGAAAAAATTGGAGTTGGTAACTCCAGGTAAAACATGGAGCACCCCTCAAGGAGTGCTTCAGAAACGAAGATTTCATACCTTCTCATTGAGTTGGGATAAAATTAGCCACCATTGCCACCAATTACACGTGCTCCGTGCGTTAAAAAAAAAGACTGAGCGTCCAACCCTCCCACACATCTTTATTTTTTTCCCGCCGAGCTTTTTTCCTTCTTTTTTCCGTCAGTTTTTGTCCGGTGCTTTTTTCTTTCTTTTTTCCGTTTTTATTTTCTTTTTTCCCACCGAGCTTTTCTTTTTCTTTTTATTCCGTCGGTTTTGTCGGTTTTTGTCCGGAGTTTTTTTTTCTTTCTTTTTTTTCCGTCGTTTTTGTCCGGGTACTAGTGCTGTAGCAACGTGAAAAAAAAACAGGTCAACAAAATCAATGGAAGGATAAGAAAGGTATTTTTCATCAAATCTTATATTTTTCTAGAGCTGGAGTTGCATTTGTAGTCAAACACGTTGAGCTAGCTCCATATTAACTGAGGTAGGTGGAGTGGAGCTGAAAAATAT
Source organism: Echinochloa phyllopogon (assembly GCA_033239725.1). Lineage (NCBI taxonomy): Eukaryota > Viridiplantae > Streptophyta > Magnoliopsida > Poales > Poaceae > Echinochloa > Echinochloa phyllopogon. The sequence goes on along the minus strand of BTCW01000008.1, from coordinate 8,350,108 downwards.
GGAATTACGGAGCTGGAGCTGATTTTTTTAGTAGAGCTCTCCCGAACGTGCCCTGGTACCGGCTGGAGTTCCGCGTAAGAAGTCTCTGCAGGTGGAATAAAGTACCGCCTGGAGTTCTGCGTAAGAGTTTTTTTTTGAGGAATCCGGATTTTATTTCAGACACGAACAAAGGATTATTACGTATTTGTTATAAAGACACCCTTGAGAGAGAAGAAAAATTACAATCCGGTCCTTGCATGATGTTCCGCTTCGTTCTGTGATAACTGTTGGATCAACACAGCAGATGATGCTGCTTTCCATCATCTTTTTTCTGATAGTCTGCCAGGCACGATCTGCAGCTTAGTTCCGTCGCTTGTTTCGATCGCTACTTGGTGCGATTTGTGCAGATTTTACTTATTTGATTGACGTTGAAACTTGTGATAAGAAAAAAGATAGACAGGTTCGATTGCTCCAGAAGATGAAAAATGAAAGTCGAGCACTCGAGCGAGAGCATATATGACCCAACTAAGACTGATTGGGACCAGAAGTCCAGAATGCTAATCGTTCCTATGATACCATCGTTAGAGATGAAAATAGACCGAAATATTCAATATTGTTTTCTAACCATGCATATTTTTTATGCGGAAAGCATAGTGACTATGGAAGCGCGACGTACAACGTGGCAGATGGGAGCGCAGCCGCTGGCGGGCTACGGAGATGGGAGCGCGGTGGTCAACAGGCAGCATGGGAGAACGGCGACCAGTTGGGGCGAGCGTAGCAGCTGGTGGGGAAGATTGGAGTATGGCGGGGCGGCCGAGCAGGGGAAGGAGCGTGCGCGACGGGCAAAGACGAGGAGGAGCATCGGCGGCCACCTCTGAGGGAGAGAGAAGAGGGTCGGGGAGAGTGGGGTCGCCGGTCCGCGCGGAAGCCATGGTCCAGGCCCAGGCGGCATCTCCTCCTTCCTGTTCCCCCGCCGGGCCTCGCGGCCGTGGTGCGCCGCATGACGACGGGCACGACAAGAGAGTAGGTTGGCCTTGGCCAGGTACGTAGCATGGGCCAGGGTGCCAGCGACCCAGTACGGTGGGTTCGATGAGGCTTGGATCGCGCCGCTTGCGGCAGCCACGTCACCATGCCCGATCCATCTGTCTAGCGTTCCCTTGCAAGAAGTGGTCACCCACGACGCGGCACGTCACGCCGACCCGCATGTGACTCACGGTTCCCAGCAGATTTTGTCCGTCCTCCGATGCGATCCTTCATTCTTTGCCTCCTTTCTTTCGGAAGGCCTGAATTTGAGGATATATAATATAACCCAAAATCTAGGCTAAAGATTTAGACATAGAAAATTTGTTACTATTCTATTTTAAGTAATAAGACAGATAGTTGCTATTAAAATCGTATTTTGCGTGTGACATTTTTTGAATCGCGTAATTGTTTTTTTTATGAGACGGAGGAAATCTGTGATTTACAGCTAGGAGGAGAGATCGAATGTACAGAAGCACAGTTGCCTGAGTTCGTGCCCTTTCTTCTCCTCGTTTACTAAACGAGGGCTTCATCATTACTTAAACACATGACACGGGTTATATTTTTTAGATAAAGAAAAGTATTCCGGTTTTATCTTTCCAGAACGAGAGGATCATCTAACATTATTACACACAATAGTTTAATCAGCATGCATCAATTCCACACACAAGAAATCAAACATCAAGCCTTAAACCAAAAGCCATAACACGGGTTACATACAAGGCTTAATTTGTACTCGATGTATTTCATCATTTGTAGAGCAACTCCGTGAAGGTTCGTGCCACAAGCTCAGAGCGTATGCGGCTTAACTGCATCTCTATCTTGTCTCGATCTTGATCTTGATTTGAGCTGTGATCTAACCATGCATCTTCCCGTCATTCAAAGTTTTTTTTTAAAATTCGTTATTCACAATTTAAACACATGAATCCCAGCCACCCCTCTCCACATAGTGACAGAGCTAGGGTGGCTAGGGGGCTCTAGCCCCCCTCCCCTATCCATCTATAACCTATAGAGATGATGAACAAAATAGAGAAAGAAGAAGAGAAATGAAAGGAAGAGGAGGAGAAGAAGAAGAAAATGAAATGAAGAGGAGAAGAGTAAGAAAAAGGATGACAAGATCGCCCTCCTCCCCCTGGAGGCTATCCTGCCTCCGCCATTGTCTCCACACGGCTCTCCTGTTCGATTTCAATCTTATTTGATTAAGAAGATGTGTGTGTTGTTTTTTTATATATGTGGGTATGCGTTTGGTGAGCATGTATATGCTTTTATACATGTGAATATACATATATTTAGATATACTGTAAATCTATGCGGTGTCTCGGAAAATTCATCATCAACTGTCTAAATCATCATCAATTTTTAATTTACACACATGGATCACGCGTTTGTTATCTTTACGAGCGCCGGTGACTGGTGGGTCATCAGTCATGAATCGATGAACCCACCCTTAACATCATCATCAGGAATTCAAGATGAAAGATTCCTGATCGGTATATCGAACCACTTGCTCACGAGCGCAAGGATCAAACATGGGACGTGGAGACTGCGCAGTCAACATCCTCTGAAAGGATAATATAACTACTAACCCTAAAATTTTACCATCCGAGCAATACTTTTTACCCAAGCCATAAAAATGTCATTTACTGTGCATCTCTCTACAAAAGGTGCGCGGTCCTAAAGCTGTGTATCGTACCCAATTCTACCGTTATAGTAGAGTATAACAAAAATTAGAGATATATACGGATACGGAATTGGCTCCAGCATTTCCCTGCCTCTTCCTACGCCCCGACACGTCGTATACGCTTGGACCTCACCAGCTACGTCGCTCGGCTAATCAGAGCCCGTGGACATGTCACATCGGTGAGGTGGCGCGCCCCGATTGGGTCCGTCCCCGGCCAGGGACGTGGCGGCCTGCCACCGTGTCCCGGCGGCGCGCGCCCCGCCAAGGCAGCATACTGTTTAAGACCCGCCTAAATACCTTTATACCCCCCTTAATTCCCATCAATTACGTCTGGATGCACTCTACTTATCGTACCCCATCAGCCTTAACAGCCCTTAATGACGGGCTATTTGCGGTAACCACAGGGGCTTATCTGCAAACGCCGGCCTGCAAATATCTCGTGACCCCCGCAGGCCGCGCCTACGCCGGAGAGCCCGCCCGCGGTGGGGCCCGCGTGGCAGGGACTGTGAGCGGGTGGACCCGGCGCACCGGGCCCCGTGGACGGTGGACTCCCTCGCGTGCTCCGCTCCCCCTTTTGAAACCCACCCGGGCCGTCCTCTCTTCTTCGTCGTGTCTCGTTCGTCCCGGTAGGAAATCTGACAGAGTCCTCCCCTGCTACGCCATGGCGACCAAGGCCTGGATCTCGCTGCTGCTCGCGCTCGCCGTGGCGCTGTCCGTGCCGGCGGCGAGGGCGGAGGAGGCTGCCCCCGCGGAGGCCGCGGCGGAGGGGGAGGCCGTGCTCACCCTCGACGTCGACACCTTCGAGGACGCCGTCGCCAAGCACCCCTTCATGGTCGTCGAGTTCTACGCCCCCTGGTGAGTCCGTACCCGCCTCGCCGGTTGGTTCGCCCCCTAGAGTCCTCACGGGTAGATCTCGCGCTCGGGTCGGGTCGTGTGAGGGTGCAGCGGGCGGGCCTGGATCGGGGGATTCCACGGCGGTGGGACATGTTTGGGAGTTCAGATGCGGTGGTTCTGGATGTGATGCGTCGTCTGGGGACGCAATTAGCGCCGATTTGGTCGCGGGTGTTCGTGGATTTGCTTTGTTTTTCGTGCACCCGTGCGGCAGCACGGAGTTCGAGGTCCTCCACACTCGGATGAGTAGTGCTGTACTGGTGATGGGTAGTTCAAGTAATTTTCGTGCATTTCTAATTTGATTCGGGTCGTCGATGGTTTTGGTCGGGTTTCTCTGTGGTTGGTGGGGGCTTGATGTGACGTTTGGGAGGCCTTCGTTCTGTGATGGGTTTAGAGTTGGGTGGGAACTTGCAACTTACTGATGTCTTGTTACTTTCGCACTTGAGTTGCAACTTCACGGATGTGTTATTTTTTAGTGATTGATAGAGTTGCAACTTCACGGATGTGTTATTTTTTAGTGATTGCTGCTGCTGTGCCTACATGATCTGTGTTGATTTGTTCTAGTTGCTGTAGCTAATGTGGTAAAATCGGATTTGCAGGTGTGGACACTGCAAGGCACTCGCCCCAGAGGTAATTATTAGCTTCTGAATCCTGTGCTCACTCACTTTACAGGAGGGTTCTGTGCTGACTCGTTTAATCTCGTGCTAAACTGTGCTTTCTGCCATGTTTCAGTATGAGAAGGCCGCACAGGCTCTTAGCAAGCACGACCCACCGATTGTTCTCGCTAAGGTTGATGCCAACGAGGACAAGAACAAGCCGCTTGCTACCAAGTATGAGATCCAAGGGTTCCCGACCCTCAAGATCTTCAGGAACCAGGGCAAGAACATTCAGGAGTACAAGGGACCTAGGGAGGCTGAGGGCATTGTTGAGTACTTGAAGAAGCAGGTTGGCCCTGCCTCCAAGGAGATCAAGTCCCCAGAAGACGCCACAGCCCTTATTGATGAGAAGAAGATCACCATTGTAAGCTCCTAATTCAGTTTTCTCCATATCCGATTTTAATTTAACGATCAGTATCATGACTTCTTTGATTTATCTACTTGACTGCTGACTATAAATAATTGGTTGCAATTGTATAGGTTGGTGTCTTCGCAGAATTCAGTGGCACTGAGTTTACAAACTTCATGGAGGTTGCTGAGAAGCTGAGGTCTGACTATGACTTCGGCCACACTTTGCACACCAACCACCTCCCTCGTGGTGATGCTGCTGTGGAGAGGCCATTGGTTAGGCTGTTGAAGCCATTTGATGAGCTTGTTGTTGACAGCAAGGTTTGACTCTCTTTCTCTGTTATTTTGCAATACTCTTTGCTGACTCTCATGTATACATACTAGCTGTGTTACCATCATGTTTGATTGTCACTAATGCCACATTGTGCAGGACTTTGATGTCGCTGCTCTGGAGAAGTTCATTGATGTTAGCAGCACCCCCAGAGTTGTTACTTTTGACAAGAACCCCGAGAACCACCCATACCTCTTGAAATTCTTCCAAAGCTCTGCCTCCAAGGTATGAACATCACACTTGATCTAGAAATAACTTCGGTACTACTTCTACTGGCCAATTGTTGGTTAAATTGACCTGCTTTCTGGTAACCTTCCATTCAATTTTAGTCCAGGCTACCATGTCTGCATCCAACTAGCTTTTAGTGTGCTGTTTTACTGTATTAAATGCAATGCTGGATGGATTCAAAGTCTGTTTTGCTGTGTCTTAATATGAAGTATATTTGTAATGCCATTGATGAACTTTCTAAAATATTTAGCTGCCCTTTCCGTTTACATTTATATTTTAGTTGTGAATTGACAAAACTTATTGGAAAGGCTGTTTACTCTTTGTGCAGTGGGTTTTAATTGTTGATTATTGACTATTTTCACTGTTCTGTGACACCAAATGATTTGCAGGCTATGCTATTTTTGAACTTCTCCACTGGACCTTTTGACTCCTTCAAGTCTGCTTACTACGCTGCAGCAGATGAGTTCAAGGACAAGGAGGTCAAGTTTCTCATTGGTGACATTGAAGCTGGCCAGGGTGCCTTCCAGGTTTGGCTCTCACTTCCCCTTCTCTTGCGCTGATGCTGTTAATCTATACTGAAAACCATTCATGTTAACATTCAATTTGTGGGAATTGCAGTACTTTGGTCTGAAAGAGGAGCAGGCACCTCTTATCCTGATCCAGGATGCTGATTCCAAGAAGTTCTTGAAGGATCACATTGAGGCTGACCAGATTGTCTCTTGGTTGAAGGAGTACTTTGTAAGTACCTGCTTTTTGAACTTCAATACTCTTGTGGTAGTTTGTTTCATTTCATATGATGTTGGAGCTAATCGGTCCCTTCTATTCCTAGGATGGCAAATTGTCGCCGTTCAAGAAGTCTGAGCCTATTCCTGAGGTCAACAACGAGCCTGTTAAGGTTGTTGTGGCTGACAACATCCATGATTTTGTCTTCAAGTCTGGCAAAAATGGTATGCATTGCCTTCCTTTTCATCAATTAGGAATTGTTTCTGGTTGTCTTGGCAAAGTCGTCGCTGCTGACAGTCTCCATGATACCTTGAAATGCCATTGATATACCTATCTCTGTTGCAGTTCTTGTTGAGTTCTATGCCCCCTGGTGCGGACACTGCAAGAAGCTGGCACCCATCTTGGAGGAGGCAGCCACCAAACTTCAGAGTGACGAGGAAGTTGTGATTGCCAAGATGGTAAATTTCTTTCCAATCTTTGTAGACCACCGTTCTCCCTGTTTTTCTGCTACAAAATCTAACAAGTGTTCCTTCAATCTTGTTTCCAGGATGCGACCGCGAACGACGTGCCCACCGAGTTCGACGTCCAGGGCTACCCGACCATGTACTTTGTGACCCCCAGCGGGAAGGTCTCCTCCTACGACGGCGGCAGGGCAGCCGACGACATCATCGACTTCATCAAGAAGAACAAGGAGTCGTCCGGGGCTGCCCCGGTGATGGAGAAGGCCGCAGAGAAGGCAGCCGACCCGGCCGCCGAGCCGAAGGACGAGCTGTAAACCCATATGGCTCTGGACGCTTGCGGCTGGAAGCATGGGTGAGGGGAAAAAAACCTGGCGCCGCTAACATGTTTGACAGCTCCAGCGCCAGATTTTGCAAGAGGGAGAGGACAACGAGAGAGAAAGGGATCCGCGGCGTGCCTCCGTGTGTCCCATTGAGGATAATTCTGTACAATCACAGTACCTTTAGTTAAATTCTCAGGAGTGACAATAGAAAAGTTATGGATTGTAGTGAAGCTGGATGAATAAATGGCGGTGACGCCTGGTTGAATGGATGATGATGATGCGTGCGATATCTGGGCGGGAATTGGCGAGATCACTGGCATCTGGGTTCTGTGATCGGCCTGCGTTGCTACAATGTGGAATGCGCTGACGGAAACGTTGCATTGTTGGAATGCGGAATTCTCTTACGGAAACGCTGATCGGTTTCGGCAGAACATGGCTCCGGGAGCCTTGCTCTGCTGGGCTCAAATGTGCCTGACAAGGTGCAGTAAACAAGGGTCATAAACAATCGGCAAAAGTAGCAAGCTATAGTGCTATAGTTTACATGTTTTATTATGCACTAATTTCGTTAAGTGCTCACTAGGACGGTAGAACCTGTGGTTCGAGGTACTTATTTGATATCAGTCGCTCACCAGAACGCGCAAGTTAATTTTCGGAGGACCTCATGTTGAAGTCCATCATGCCCATGCCCGATAAACGAGCCAGTAGTATTTTTATCAGCACCAGTCAACCAACAGTATTTTTTCTCAATACAAATCAGCAGCAGCCAACCGAAGCTATTTTACAATATGCCAATTAAGCTGAGCATTCCCAATTTCCATACAATTTGAATGTAGTAGATATTCAAATGCGGTCGCAAACTTGAACAATTCCACTCATTCTTGTATTTACATTCGCACTCAAGGATATTTTGATATCTATTTGTTTTTATATTCTATCGTATAGGTAGCAATTCATGAAAAAATGGTTTCTTCTATTCAGACTCCATTTGCACTCCTAGGTGCGAAGTCGGCTAACACGGTTGCCATAATGAACAAGGAATACAAAAAATAAAACATAGATGCAGATTCATACACCAGGGTTTCAACAGAATCGCTTAGCTGAGTACCTGACGTATGGCTTGTATCAAATGGTGGTAATTTCTGGAGTATGTTGGACTGAGTTTGGCAATAAACATTAGTAATCTTTAGTCTGTGAGTTTTAGGGTGCACGCGTGCATAATAGGAGGTCAGGACACACGAGGGCTTTGGATTGTAGTCATTGTAACTTGCTGAATTGGGGAAAGCCCAGCACGGCCATTGGACGGCTCTGACTTCTGAACCTGGTTGCCCGCAACTCTGAACCTCCTCCATGTCTCTGTTTCTGGCCGTTGTTATCAGTGAGTAACCTAGCCACGAAGCTCTGCGTTTTACTCCAAGTTACCATGCATATACGCGAATCAGTCTTGCCACAAGTTATTACTCATTAGTAGTACATCCAAGTGTTGATCAAAGTTACCCACCGTTCCTAAATGTGTGACATCCTAAAAAAAGTGTGTTCAGAGAAACAGAGCTAATTCTGAACATTTTTCTAAAAAATGTTCTAACTATCATATGAAAATTGTATAATAAAAACTAGAAAAAGGAGTGGCAAAATTCTATATGGAAGGCCATATTGATGTATACGAAAAAAATATGTCGTCAACTTCATAATATTTTTTTAGATAATGGATAATATATTACCCGGCCTTAACCAAAACGGTTACGGCCAAACAAAAACATAAAAATTACATCCATCAAGGGGCTCTACTAGTCCTACGCGACCACCAAGATCGCTATAACACGTTTATCAGACCTTACAAAGAACTGGAAACGCCGGACACCAACCACCATTGATGCTTCTTCCAGGCAACAACATGAAGACTTGGTGCAGATACTGCCAACCAACATCCAAACTGTTACGCCATCCAATGCCTCCTCCGCCCTTAGCTGAATACCGAATATAGTGTCCACACGGCAGAACTGACCGGCCTTGACGAACAAGAACTTCGACGACACGCCTACACTGCCGCCACCGGCCTGGAGAAATCAGGCTAGGTTTTCACCCAGTTATTGATCATCCACGGACGCAACTGGGGACGATCCGACCAGCGACTTCAGCAGCGCCTTCAACAAGGTGTGTGTCACGGACACGTCATCGCCGCCGGTCCGACAAAACATGTCAGACAAGGATTTCACCCAAATCGCCACCCCCACCGTCAACGCTGCGCCCGGCCAACGAAGAGATCACCCTCACTGGAAGGACACCAGCATCTCCGCACAGGATGCCGCCACCGCAAGAAAGACGCATTCCGGCTGCCGTCGAGGAACACCGCCACCCGGAGCAAGGTTCCGCCGGCAAAGGGACGGCACCAACCCATGGAGAAGGCGGCTGCACGACAGCTAGCGAAATCCGCCCAGATTGCCCTCGTGAGGACGACGCGGAGCGATGAAGACGTTGGATCTGTTATCCTCCGTAGCCTCCATACCGCCAGGGACGGCGACGAGGGTCCTGCACCACCGGATTTGGCCTCCCGTCGCTCGCTTCCTCGATGGCCTTCGAGATCCTCTCCGGAGCAGCCGCACGCAAGCTCCTCCGTGCGCGCTTTCGGCCGCGGGATCCCTTCCACTGCCGCCGCCAGCTCACACGTCATCTTCCCGTGGCCTTCCAGATCTGCTCGGAGAGAGAGGACCGGACGAGAGCACCCCGCCGCCGCCGTCCTAGCAAGGAAACGGGCTTCCGGTGCCCTGCTCAAGCGGCGGTGAGGCGTGGGCGAGGTGGGGAGGGGCGACGGGATCTAGGTGCCGCCCGAGCCGCCCTAAAAAAAGAAGATGAATAAAATGTGATATAATCGTTATTATTACCAAAAACGACAAAAATGTGAAGGATCCCTGTATGACAGAGACACCGCAATCACGCGATCGACTCTGAACTTTCGATCACTACTAAATCCTATGAACAATTGCGAGATAAAGTGCATCCATGGGGCCCTTCCAGCGACAGCCCTACACTTTCACTACTCCCCTTCTCAAAATCCCAATCCATCCAAAACAAAGGGCCCCATCCAAGCATATCCTTACAAGTCAATCCATATCCTAATGAGTTGCCACATCCACATCATCATCTGAACAGACCTGTCCACACCCCCAAATCCAAAAGGCTGGTTTGGTTGGTGAGTTTTGTCCAAACACCCAACCTCCTCTCGACAACCATGCATGCCAAAGACCAAGGAACAAGGCCAAGCAAAGCAAAGCAAATCAAAGCAAAGCTGTGTCAGGTGCATAGAATATTATGCCAATCCTCTTGCTTCACTCCTCAGCTTCCTTCATCCCTCCCTCTCCCCTTTGAAATAATCTTCCCTACTCCTTCAAGAAACCTACCACCCATTTGCAAACATTGATTGAATTTGCCCTTCGAATTGCATCTCCACACACCATGTGTAGCACACAAACACTTTCGCATGAACAAGTGGATATAGATATATAGATAGATACATAGCATATATGAATTAAGCTTGCAAGCTCTACTTGTTAGTTGTGTTTCATTCTTCGTAATCCATGCATGGGCAATTGAGCATGAGCAGGATGAGGTGCCTCAGGCCGAGCAGCCGCCGGCGATGTGAAATCCTCGGCGGCGACACCGCCGCGTTCTGCGCGTCGCTCGTCGAGGGGCTGGCGCACCTGGAGAGCACGCTGGAGGTCGTCGATCATGGCGGCGGAGGCGGCGGTGTGGGGTCGGGGTCGGTGTCCATGCGGTGGTGCGCGGACGCCATGCGGCTGGTGAAGCGGATGCAGCGCGAGATGCTGGCCATCTTCAGGAAGGCCGACGTGACGGTGGCCGCGGTGTGCGGCGGCGGCGTTGCCGGCGCCGCCGGCTGGTTCGAGCACTACATGCAGGAGACGGCGGCGCTGCTCGACTTCTGCAACGCGTTCAAGGCCGCCGCGTCGCGGATGCACCGCTACTGCATGGTCGTCGACTTCGCCGCGCAGATCGGCCGCGCCGCCGGCGACGACGGCGCCGCCGCCGCGGCCTCGCTCGTCGTCGAGAGCGCTGCCGCTCCATGCGCCGCGGAGCCACCGGCGTCATCGGCCTCCGTCCGCGACAAGATCGCGGACGCGAAGGCGGCGGTGGCCGAGGCGGAGCGGCTGGGCAGGACGATCGTCTCCGGCGCCGGCGCCGGAGGGGACGGCGGCGGCATGGTCGTCGTCACGCTCGTCGCCAAGATCACAACGTCCATCCTATCTATCTTCGTCCTCCAGGCTCTAACCTCACCTTCCTCCCTCGACGCCGGCGGCGCCCCGCCCACTCTGGCCTCCGCCGTCGACGTGCCGGAGCTGGAGCCGTGGTGCGAGTCGCTGTCACTGATCCACGCCCGGTTCCCGAGCCAGGCCACTGTCGCCGAGCACGAGAAGGTCGCCACAGTGGTCCGGGAGCTGATCAATGGCGGCAAGACCGGCGGCGGAGGCCATGGTGAACAGAAAGACGAGCAGGTGAGGGGGCATGTGGAGCTGCTGAGAGCAAGGTCAGGTGAGCTCAGGGAAGGGGTGGAGATGTTCGACTGTGTTCTTGACGAAGTCTTTGATGAGGTGATCAGGGGCAGGAATGAGATGCTGGGGATCCTCAGGGACAAGGCTCTAACCTAGCGCTGAGGTGAGTTTTAGATTAGCCTCGATCTGGATCAATCCACTAATTGACCTTGTGCAGGTTGGGGATCTTCAGAATTAATGTTGGGTTGCTGCTGATTTCTGTTTGATCAGTTGGGTTTGTTTTGCAAATGGTGTATAGAAATGTAAACAGTGTTGAGTGTCGACATGTGTATGTAGATGTGCAGATGACTTTTATTTTCATTTCCCTTGGGTTTGCAACTTGTATTATTGACAGTGTTCAACAAGAGAGTTGCTATGCAATTCGGTCATTTATTTCACCTTTTTTTTTTCTGACGACATCATTTATTCATATATGTAAGTGTTGTTAGACATAAATACATTGCATGTTTTATAATTCACACATAAGGATGTTCAGTGAAAAAAGGTTCAGAGATCAAACATACACAGGAAGTGTGACGATTTCATAAAATCAGGCCAAAAATCGGTGACTTCTATCCTGGAGGATATTACATGGTGCAGTTCCTGTTGTATGATACATTTCAGTAAGACCACAGAGAATTACAGGAGAATCATGGCCTCACTGAACAGTCCTACAGTTGTGTAATAATACATCGTGCATGATCGACCTGGGAAGTCCATGCACAGCCATAACTTCCCTAGATCATCCATGGACCATATTTCCCAAAAGAATAAACAGAACTTTTCGGAGAACAAAGAAAATCAAACAGCTAGAAACTCCTAATCCACCTTTGTCAATTGCAAAAATGAAAGGCGGGAACTGGCCTGCAGGATTGAAGAGTAACAAGAGTGAGATCACTTGCATTATATAAAGTATAAACTCCTCGACAGGGGCATAAATCTCAACGACGGACAGCCTTGTGGATAGCTGAGGTATATCAAAAGTACAATCCCTGATCTCCCTTTCTACCATTTCTTCTGCCCCCGTCAAGAAAGGATGTGTCATCTTGTTAGTTGTTGTGAAGCACTGTGTCTCTCTTCTGATCGATGGTGGAATAGCTTTGCTATTGATCGCCTCTCACAATCCTGAAAAGCCGTAGAATAACAAATTATTTTCTTGAACAAATCACAAACTAAATTCAAAATGATTAGGCTTGTAATTGTCAAACTAGATATGATGGCCCACTGTACCCACCTTAAACATATTGAGGCGAAATGGCTTGTCAGGATTCATCCTTCGAAGTTTCAAGTATGTATATGCAAAGCTGAGTTGGTCACGAGGTGTGAAGCGGTCAACCTCATTGTACCATAGGCAAGAGAATAAGTTGGACATTGGCGTGTGTTCTCTCACGATAAAAGAGCCTTCAGGGACATCTGTAGCAAGTAAAAGTTGTTAGGCCAACATAACCCATTCGGTAGTACCAATACTAGCAGGTAGACGAGCATACAGCTTGGTAGCAGCTTGTTCGGATCTGATGGATTGAATCTTGTCAGTCCATCCGCTTGGTAAAACTCAAATTGCTGATCAATTATTGTATGGTTGAACTTGTTCAGCTTTTTGTTTTGTGCTACTTCTTCCCAAACACAATGCCGATCATAGTGATTGGAAATAGCATATTCGTAACCATGCCGCCAAAGAAAATACTCTAGGATAAGGATAGGATCAGTTTGCAGTCGCAGTTTGCTGTCTAGCCAGATTGAGAACCTGATACAAGGAAAAATATGCTTAGATCGCGATACTGATACAGAAGGTAAGTACCAAAAAATAAAATAAAATAAAGATCAGTGTAAGTTTTTTGTTTTTTTTGAACAAGATCAGTGTAAGTGATAAGCACAGATGCAAAACTGAGCACAAGCCCCAAACAGCCTCTTTTAATTATTATTAATCTGAATGAGCACATTGGTATTTCCAGAATGTGAATATATAACTAACACCATATATTCTTCAGATTCAAAATTTGCTTATGTTTCCTAATTCCTAAAAATATGCATGATTCCCAAATATCTCATAGAATGGTTATTCATAAATATTAGGACTTCAAATTTAATACCCTAAAAACTGAATCAAGAAGATTTCTCAATGCACTTGATTACTTGGCTCAACTAAAACCAATACACCATATGCATGTTTCTCCGAATATATCATATAATCTGTTGGCAGCACACCAGGAACAAACATATTATAAAAAATTGTATACATCCAAATGAGGTCAACAGATCTGATAACAACAACAGTTGCAATCTGACAAAATTCATCTGAAGAATTGGAAAAACCAAATTGATTACTCTTTTGAAAAAAAATAGTAATGCAGACATGTGATCAGTACTGCAGGTGCACTGAAAGTTAGCTGACATGTGGTTCAGGAGGGAGAGCAGGCCCATTTGTCAGCAGCCCCCAATGCACCTGAGTACGACAGAGGATATGTGTCCAGTCAGGATGAGTTACTGGATGCGGGACTGTTGGAGTGTGTAGTGCACACTGCATGAAGAGGGATGGTCCCAGGGAAAGGCATGGGGTTAGCAAAACACCTTTTCTTCTCTTAAAACGATGACATGCATGAAGAAATCATGGAACTAAAAAGTTGCATCAACAAAAAGGTAAAGTTCATGTCAAGAGTTGATTAAAATTTTAGAAACTCACAGAAAACTGAATATTTCAAGAAAATACCACCATGAAAATGTATGCCAATCAGAGAAACTCTCTTACCTTGACGTTGGGAATAGCCTATGTGCCAAAAGTTTTGGTATTTTCCCCACCCTACGCATGTCATTATACGGCATGTTCTTAATCAATATGATCTTCCATATACCAATGAAACCCATATCGTCCATCTTCTGACCTTCAGATTCTAATGTTTGCAATGTCACTTCATCCAGAAACATAGCAAAACAAACTGGCTTCTTTGAGAGGCTTGTAATCTGCAAAGGTGTATAAGACAGAACATTTCCAAGAGATGTTACAGGATTCTGCAAGTTGTGATATAAATTCCAAAACAGCAACTTCAGAAGCATCTTAAAAATTATGGTAACTTTGGAATGGCGCAAAGGAAATATCAATAGCTATTTAACTTACAAATTACAGAATGTGGTTATAGTGGAAAAATTGCAAACGGAAGCTGTTGATTGTGTATCATATATCCAAATTAATAGACTTGATGACAGATACAATCAGCAAAATATTACAGAAGCTACATTTCGTAGCCCTATTATCTCTGGAGCACATTTCTTATGTCTGCCTCTGAAAATAGAAAGCAATAGAAGTAATGCCCTAATTTAAAGTACCTATAGTACTACAACCATGTACACTGCAAAGTTAAGCTAAGTAGTATTAATTTTCTGAGACAAAGCATACAAAATGGTGATCTTTTGATGTGCCAGAATATACAGAGGAACCTAGGAACAAATTATATAAAATGCTGAATGCAACATATTCAGTACATTATCAATTTACTCAAGAGTTCAGAGTCCAGAAAAATATCATACCGTTTTCCCAAATGGAGTCCTCAGTCGATCAGAATTTCCAAAGATGCAAGATGATACAGCAATGTGGCATTTGCTCATGTACTTTCGGTCATCATCTGATATATCAAAACCAGTGCTTGTACCATTTGGATTCTTAAGAAAAGCACATTTCAACTGTTGGTCATGAGCTTTGTATGATTCCTCTCTTTCTTGCAGACTTTGGTGGCCGGCAAATCTCGGTTCCCAATATTCTGATCCCACAGGTCTTTCTTCAACTTCTACATACTCCAAATTAAAACTTGCAAATTTCATGTTTCTTGTAGGCTCCACGAGTTGGGCAGTGGAGTTCAGAAACTTCATTTCACAAGTTGAACCTGTTAAATTTATACCAACTGATTAGATAATCATCTAAAAACAATATGCTACTTTCTCCAGTCACAAAAACTGACCTTTTTAAGTTACCCGCTATTAAACTATCCAATAACCATCATCCTTTTACAAATTAATCTTGAACATTTGAAAATTATGAGCAGATTTTTGTTGAAAATAGTTTCATAATGTTATATATTTGGTATACTTCATATTTGTGAAGGTACATTTTGACGACCATGACGACATCCAAAAACATAATAATTTCCCTTATAAAATGTACCAATCATATTCATAAACCTCACCTTGAAGCTCACAATTATTGATTTTAACAATGCATGAGATACTAAAACAAATGCATCATGATATTGTGTGCTGCGAACATGCTCATACAATACCAGTCCCATGCATGCAAATAGTTAGCTGGAGATGGTGAGCTGCAGAAAGATAGTCTTCACATGGTTCTTAGGTTTCAATGTGCAAAGGCAAAACATGTATATGCTGTGACACCATTGTACTAGTTGGCAGTAGAATACCAGGGATCCAATAATCCAACTTATTCGTGTTGCAAGACGCACATCCACACTAGTAGAATAGGCATGTTCCTCATGCTCTAAGATGCTGGTAGTTACTAGGATGCTGCAGCACCTGTTTCTAAAAAGACGAACTTGTGTTTCCAAATAAAAATAATGCCTAGTTACTACAGCAAAAGGTGAGTGTAAACCAACTTTTAACCTCATTTACAATATAGAATTATCAAAGGGCTACATTAAAATACTAGAGGAGAAAAGAAAAACGCAGAAAGCTTGAGTTGTCCTAAGCTAGTGCCTCGCTAGAACTATAAAATGTCTAACAAGTAAAACCATAACATTAGATTTCAGATTCAAATAGCCAAGTAAAACTGCACAAGGGATCTGATATTCGAGTCATGTTATTCGTGTTGCAAGACGCACATCCTCAGCAGGTACAATAAGCATGTTCTTCATGATCTAATATGCTGGTGGTACTAGGTGCTGTAGCACCTGCTAGAGGATTCTTAAAAGAAGAATTTAATAAAAATAATGATCTTACTAGTCACTAAGAAAAAGGCAAATTTAAAACACAATTTTAACCTCATTTAAAACATAGTACCAAATAGTTACAGTGCAATATAAGAGCAAAAGAGATAAATGAAGTTTTTATCCTAAGCTAGCGCCTGGAAGTTATCTATAACAACATGTTTCAAAATTCAAATTGCCAAGCTATAGCATTTAAATTCTAAAAGAGGGACAAACAGCTCACCAGTCTTCTTATGTTTTGATTTCTTCTTGGACCCATGTTTCTTATCGCTAGTTCCTGAAGCCTTCTTTTTGTCCACGCTACTGACATCATGGCTATCAACAATCCCAGCACCTGTTTCTGTGTGCTTCTCAATGGCGATCTCGACCTTCTTCTCAGCACTTTCATGACTGCCATCACCAAGCTTCCTCCCACCATCAGATAAATGCAGGTGAGCATCCTCCAAATCATCCTGCGTATCAATGCCATCATCATACTCATCATCTGGGTCAACCTCTTTCACCCCTGTCCCCGCTGCCCCCATGGCTGCTGCCTCATACTGCTCGAGTTCCTTCCTGCCCCCCTCATTGTACAAGGTTCCTCCTTTCCCACCTTCAGACGCCTCTGGAACATCCTTTGCGCCACCACCAGTCTCCAAAGTCAATCCTTTATCCTCGACACCTGCCTCGCTTGTCACACTTTTTTCGCCGCTGCCGCCAGCATCTGCAGCAGTTCCACTTCCACCCGAGATCTTCTCCTTCTCGTCCTCCGTGTAATCTTCATCCCGGCGCCGATCGTCCCTGTCCCAGTACCTCGAGTCTCGCGCGCCCCGGCCACCCCCACCATGCCCGAACTTGAGCTCCTTCCAGCTCTTGCTCTGGTTCCACTCCGGCACGCTCTCCCCGGCGCCCGAATCTTCGCTGATCTCTGCGAAACCACACAGACGGCAAGGCAACCAAGGGGAGAAATTTTCAAATCAAGCACGCAATGGTTGGTTCATCAAAACGCGAAATTGAATCAAGAACCCTTGGGCGGCATCGAATCGTGCCGCGGGCGAACCCGGCGTGCCAAAGATGCCATTTTTTTAGGAGAAGCAAGGGAGAACAGGGCCAACGCGCGCCACCAACCTGCGGAGCTGCGCGAGATGCGGCGGGAGAGGAGGAACACGGCGGCGAGGAGGAGGAGCGCGGCGGCGACGGCGGCGGCCGCGGCCGGCGAGCGGCGGCGCGGCGCGGGCTTCCCGGGGCGGCGGATCCGGGAGGCGGGCTTGGATGAGGCGTGGTGGGGCCGGTGCCAGTCGGGGAGCACCTGGTGGTTGTGGCCGCCGCGGGAGTCGGAGAAGCCGCCGCCGTACTGCTGCCTGAACTGCGCCATCAGAGGCCGCGGCGAGGACGGCGGCGATGCTCGACGACGGCCACCAGCACCATGAACGGATGGGGCCCGGAGAGGGGAACGGAAAGCGAGGGGCTTTCTTGTAATTCCGGGGGGATTTGGTTGGGGTGAGTTGGTTAATTGCACGTGATGATGGTGAGGATTAGGAGCGGCGGTGAGAGACTCTTGGAGTCACGGTCACCGGCCGTCTCAAGAGTCATATGGGGGTTTGGTGAGACGGGGAGACATATGAGCCGACATGCTAGTACTCCTACCACGTTCCATTGGAATTCCTCCATTGCAAACATTTTGGAGGCACTCAGCACGGGAGTTTTGCATCAAATAATTGTGTGTGTACATGCTAGGCAGAAAATGATTTCTTATTTGTATGTTGATAATATAAAAATGTGTGTATTTAATTTTGGAGGTAAATGTTTGTTTACGCAACTTACTAGGCGAAATCCTAACCATTTTTCCCCATATTATCAGTTGAATTGACATTGTGGAGACACTAATGTAGTTTTAAATATTCATTGTTAAAAAAGTGCGGTTCTAAGGATTGTAAAGGTACTCCATACTAATTAGAATGAACCGGTGCATATTACTATATTAGGTATGCTTGGCACAAGTAAGTGGTGATCTGTTCGTCTGGATGGTGGCTGGTTGCTGGTGCTAATTTGTTCTGAAAGAAAAGTACTGCTGGCCGGTGGTGATTTGTTCTAGAAGAAAAGTATTGGTGGCTGGTGGCTGATAAGCCAGACGAACATGCATATAAGGAAAATATATTCGGTGCAAACTCTCGCCCTGCTACATAAAGGCTACATAGAAGACATACTGAGTTTTGAAAAATTCTCAAAATTTGCTCACAGGTGGTGACATATAAGCACAAGAAATATTATGATCAAATTCAAATTCTTTTATGAGCTAGAAAATTGATAATTCACAAGAAAAGAATAAAACCATTTTATAAGTATATGAATGGGTCATTTCCGTGGCATGTGAGTGTGGGAGGAAGGAAGGTTAGGAGTGACTAGTGGGCCGAGTTTCATAGGGAGATGATTGTCGGTGCTGAGATTGAGCGGCCAATCCTCAGCGCCACACAGAATGCGCTGTGTCCCGTCCCCTGACGGTTGATGCAAGAGCTAGCACGATGACACGAGAGTTTATCCTGGTTTCGGCCGCGGGGCCGTACGTCCAGCAGACTGTGCTCGCGGCACTATACTATCTTGCACCGAGGTGCCTGCAGTGGGGGAGCTACAAGCACGGCGGGAGAAGAGAGGAAATCTCCAAGTCCCTGAACATGGGTGTGAAAGTGATTGAGGAGAGTGCCAATATCGTGGAAGGCGGTGATCGTGTGTGCCTCTCTCCTCTCTCGCTCCCTTCCTCCTTTTATAGGCCAAGGAGAGGGGGGAGGGGCTTACAAGTACAAGTACAATGTGTGCCACAGGGGCGCGCACTGGAGAGCATGGCGCCGGGTGTGCGGTCATCCTTGACCCTGGCAGGGGATTTATGGCGAGCTCCGGCTTCTGCGGGTGTCACAGCCGTCCCTGTGCTTGTCCTGGAGTGGTTTCGAGGGGTGGCGCCGCCGTATTCCGCGCCCAGCTGCCCGCCGCTGGTTGGTTCGAGGGCGTGGCAGGTGGGGAAGGACGAGAGTTGGCGGTGCAGGGGTCGGCATGGCGGTTGCTGTTGACCATAGTGCGCGGCGTGCCCGGTTTACCGGGGAATGGCCGAGAGTTGGTGGATTTGACCCGGCGTTCGTCATCACCGGGCCGCGCCTGACCGGAGTCCATGCTCGGTCGCTGCTCATATATTCGTTCGAGGGTTCTTCACGCCCATTCGAGGGCTGCACCCGGGGGGGGGCGGGGGGGGGGGGGGGGAGGACGGGAGCGGGTGGAATAGTTGTGCGGAATGACGCGTGCAAGTCTGCACAGGGCCTTGCGCAGCGCCGCATGCGTCCGCACAGTGGCGGTGAGGACGCATAGTGACCGGAGCAGGTAGAACAGCGAGCTCTGCGGTGTCAGCGGCGCGACGTGGGGAGAGATCGCCTTTTAACTTCGGCGCCCGCCCGATGGGGCGGGCATTAAATGCCGTTGTCGGGCGGGGCGCTGGGGCACCCGCCCTCGAGTGAGGCGGAGTTTGCGTTGCTCCTGATCCGGGGGGTCTGGGTCCCTCGAACGAGGCGGAGACGGGGGTCGCTACTTGGGTCCCCTCGACAGGCGAGCTCGGATGGTTGTTTTTGGGCCGTGATAAGCTGTGACGGGCCGCACTGCCTTGGTGGCCCTTCCGGACTGCTGGTGATTCGGCCTTCTGTGGTTAACGTTTTTTTAGGGTGGTTACCCCAATGGTTAGGGGACCCCTTGGGTCTGTCCCCGACAGTAGCCCCTGAGCCTCTGCCGGACTAAGGGCCAGTCGGGCGGAGGCTGATGGTTTGCGGGATCGTTCCCGGGCATTCTGCGGGGGTTACTCCTTCTTGATTACGCATGTTCTTCCGTGGGGGCGCGCGAGCGCACCCGCGGGTGTAGCCCCAGAGCCTTTGGAGGAGTGAGTTCACTCGTGCAAGGGCTTTGACTCCCGAGGGTTGTGTTAGTTGCTCCTTATTCAACGTGGTGGATTGCGTGGATGATACCAATTTATACGGAATTCGGGGGGCGGGTCCTGCACGGCTTCGACATGTTTTGCGCATAGGAGGAGGAGGATATGCTGCAAGGAGCCCCCGAGCCCCTGGCCCGAGCGGAGGCGGTCAGAGGGGCTTCTTGTCTTTGGGTTGCGACCCTCGCTTCCCCTTCGCGGGGGAGAGGGGTGAGGTCATCGTGTAACCCTCGAATTGGGCCGCGTACACGGATGCCTCGGTGAGCTACTAGCGGGTAGTTCAAGTGGACGCCCGTGCCCCGTTCGCTAGGGGTCGGCTCGTGGTCCGGAGACTCGTCCATAAGAGCGCTTGCAAAGGTTTGCTAAGTAGGGCTCGGCCCCCTTCGATGGGGGCCGAGGGCGCGGAAGCTCTCCCTCGATGGGATCCCTCGTCTAGCTGCCTATGCCTGGACTTGAACACAACAGGGGCGTCCCCAAACTTCGCGTTCGGGGTAAAGTCCGTTGAGCACGCCCGAATCGTCCCTGACTCTGTTGATCCGGAGCGCCTGTCGAACCCTTTCGAGGGCCAGGCTTCGTACTCCTGATCAGTGGGGCCTTGCGAAAGGTGCAGGTCGCCCTCGAGCAGCGGGCTCGAGGGTTGGTCGAGCGTGACCGGTAGCCTTCGCATCGCTTAATCTGGGGCGCCCGTCGAACTCTTTCGAGGCCTGGGCTTCGAGCCCCTGATTAGTAGCCCCCCGCGCCTTGGGGGGGCGCCGTTGTCTTACCTTGGAAGGAACCCAACGGTTCGGTTGTTGACGTTTCGGTTTGCGGGCCTGCGCGCGACCACTGGCGGGCGTGGTCGTGGCTGACGTGGCGCGGAGTGGGCGAGGTGGGCGTGGTGGGCGCACCTTTTTAGGCGGAGTTGGTGTGCGCCGAGGAGAGGCGAGGCGACGGGCGGTCAGGCGCCGCTGCTGCGTCGTTTCGTTTTACTGTGCCGGAGTAAATGCCGCCGCTCACGCGTGCCGTTCTCGGGGAAAGGGGAGGGGGCCCTCGCTTGTCATCGATGCGCCACGCGCGCCGGGCCCGTCGCCAATGGTTTTGTGCGCTGCGGTGGGGATGAACTCGCTCGCTCCCTTATAAAAAGGAAAGCTGGGGGGAGGGGATTACTTACCTTCGCCATTCCCCGCATCAGCTCGCGCCTCCGCCTCTCTCGCTTCCGAGTCCGCTTGCTGCTCTCCGCTCATCCTGCCCGCCTTCGGCGCCTTTTGCTCCCCGCTTCACCGTCTGCCATGGTGGTTATTGAGGGCGTCACCGAGTGGACTCCGTCCACCGCCACCGATCACCTCCTGGAGGGCCTGGTGACCAGCGGGCAGCTCTCGCCCCGGGGCGATCCGACGCGGCCGGCGTGGATTGTCCCGCCGCTGGCGGCCAGGGTGCTGAACCCGCCAGCGGGGTACGTGGTGAGCTTCATCCGCTTCCACGAGCGGGGCTTCAACGCGCCTGCCAGTCAGTTCATGCGGGGCCTCTGCCACTACTATGGCGTAGAGCTCCACAACTTCGCCCCCAACGCCATCTCTCAGGCGGCGGCCTTCGTCGGCGTCTGTGAGGGCGTGCTGGGGATCGAGGCGCACTGAGACCTGTGGGTCCACCTCTTTCGCGCCGAGCTCAGCACGTCCGGCGCGGGGAGGGGGGTGCGCCGTTCTTCGTGCGTTTGCGGTCTTACGCTCGCGCCGTTCGAGCCCCGGAAGCATCTGTATCCGGCCTACAGGATGACCACCAACAACAGTGGCTGGGCCAAGGGGTGGTTCTATCTGTGCAACGACGGCCTAGGGTTGCCGGAGTTCACCGGCAAGGTCTTGACGGAGAAGGCCGACTCCTGGAGCTACGAGGTTTCCGGCGACGGTCAGCGGAAGAGGCTCCGCCCCGCCATCGACGCCCTTCGTACTCTGGAGGGGTCGGGTTTGACCGTGGCGCACGTGCTTGCGCACTGTCATCGTCGCCGGGTGGTTCCCCTCATGGAGAGACAGCTCCCTCTGTTCCGGATGACAGAGGGCGCCGACCCGGCGGTACTGGCGGCTTCGCGTATGTTGCCGGAGCCACTCCTTGAGGAGTACGTCGTCACGAGGGTGCGAATGACGGTGCATCCCGACACCATGCCGAGCGACCTCTGGTTGTTCCGGCTGCGCCCTGATGAGGGCCACGTTTTGTCGATAAGTCGCCATTTTCCCTCCCGAGCTGTCAGATTGATAACTTAGGATTTCCTTCCTCGATTCATTGTGGTTACAGGAGGTGAACTGCGACCTCTACCGCTCCCTCGCGCCGACTCCGGAGGTGCGCGCTTCGAACCGGGCCCGCCGCGACCGCGAGAGGGACGCGAAGGCGGCGAGGAAAGCCAGCAGCCAGAGGAGGCAGGCCCGGCGGGACGCATACTCGGCGGCGCTCCGCCGGTGGAGGAGGGACGGCGGGACGCCGCCGGCGTCCCCAGAGGACTCCCCGGACTCTCCCAGTGAGGAGGAGGAGGAGGATATCGACGCCGGCGGGGCTCTGCCCACCGGCGAGGAGGAGGAGATGACCGCACCGCCGCCGGGGGCGGGCGCGGCGAGCCTTGGCGATGTCGCGCCGATGGTGGCGCGGACTGCGGTCGCGCCGACCCGACCCGCGGCGCCGCGGGCGCAAGTGACTTCTACCCCTGCTGCGGGCGCGTTGCGCCGCAGCAGATCGGATGCCGAGGGCTCGAGGGATTCGCAGCCCCTGAGCGGGTTGAGGGGGTCCTTGAGTTCGAGGAGGGCTCCCTCGTCGGGCGGCTCGAAGCGGAAATTGCGGGCCTTGCAGGACTGCGTCCGGTAAGTCCCGCTTTGAGCCTTTCTCATGATTTTCCATCCCCGTTTGGTTTTTTACTTCGTAATTTCCGTTTTTCCTTTCTGATTCAGCGCTCGGGGTGCTGCCAAGGCCAACCCCAACCTCGCGCCTAAGAAGGCGTTGAAGGTCGGGGCGTCGGATTCCCCTAACGCCGGGGGATTGCGTTCGCGCGGGACTCCGCGTCCAGCAGCGACGCCCGCAGTGATGCCGGAGGAGCCGGCGCCGGGGGTACGAGATTCCCGACCGATGGAGACGGAGCGGGAGGGGACGCCCCCGATGGTGGTTATAGAGCCGGGGCAAGACGCCCCGGTGGTGGACGTGGAACCGGGGCACGGCGCCCCGGTGATAGAGGTGGGCGAGCAGGGGGGCCGTGCCACCGCCGCGACCCCTACTGGAAGGAGGCGGGAGGCGGTCGCGCCGATCGGCAGCACGGTCATCCTGCCGGCTTTGGGTTGCGCACAAGGCGTGGCCCAAGATGACGATGGCGGGCGTGCTCCCCCTGCGGGGGTGGCTGCGGCCGAGGTGCCGGCGACGTTTTCCTTGGCCCGGGGGCTGCTGCCGGCGCCAGTGGCTGGGGGAGCGGCCGAGTGGGATACAGCCGAGGCAGCACTACGTCAGGGTCGGCGCGGCCCGAGCGCATGGCCGGAGAAGCCCGACGTCTCCGCTCGAGTCTGGCGGGGCATGGCGGAGGAGAACGAGCTGTGGGCTCGAGCGGAGCGGGTCGGGATGGACCTGGAGCGGGCCATCACTGCCGCCGCCGATCTCCATTCCAGGCAGGCGCTGGAACTTTTCGAGGTAACCCCGTGCTTATCCACACTGCTTGGTAATTCGTCACCATTTTTAGTTCGTGGCTTATCCTTGATGGTTCTTCGTGCAGCTTCTGCGGCAGGAGGCGGCAGACAAGACCGCGTGCATCGTGGACTTGTACGCTGATCTTCGTCGGTACCGTCAGGCGAACCTGGACCTGGGCACGAAGGTGACCCAGCTCACCGCCCGGGTGAAGGAGACGGAGACCGCCGCCCGCGCACACGAGGGTGCCAAGGCTCGCGCGGAGCAGGAACGCGACGCCGAGAGAGGCGCAGCAGAGCGGGGGGCCCGGGCACTGGCCGCGGCGTTGGAGCGGCTCGAGCTCGAGCGCAAGGCGTGCGAGGAGGCCGGGACCAAGCTGCTGGAGGCACAGGGCCAGCTCCAGCGGGAGCGCGAGGCGCTCGCGGTGGAGCGGACGCAGCTCGAGCAGGAGCGCAAGGCGCGCGAGGCCGCGCAGTCTCAGCTCGCGGAGGCGACGGCCCGGGCAGAGCAGAAGGCCCAGGAGGCCGAACGGCTGGGTCGCTCGCTTCGGGAGAAGGAGGGTGCGCTGGCCACCGCGGAGGACTTGCTCCAGCAGGAGCGCACGACGCTTACCGAGGCCAGGGCCTTGGTAGATGGTATGGTTCTATGTTTTCTTAGCTTCCTTAGCTGTTTTTGCGTTGGAGTTCGTTTTGACGTGCTCGATCCTTGTCAGGGCTGCGGAAGGCCGAGGCCGAGAAGGCGGACGAGGTGGTGGTTGTTCAAGCTGCCTACTCCGAGGCTTAGGGTGTGCTCGAGACTCTGAGGGCTGCCGCCGACGCCGCGTGCCGGGACATCCAGTGCGTCGACATCCCGTCGGGGTTGCAGTCGGGGTCGTCACTGCCCAGCCGCCTGAGGTCCTTGAGAGGCTGCGTGGCGGAGCGCCTCGAGAACGCTCTTCACCTTGGTGTGAAGAAGGCACTCGGTGTGGTGTCGACCCAGTACGACATCGACCTTGAGGCGGTGGCGCGCGACTACTTCATCAATGCAGACCTGGATGACGACGCCGCCCTTGCTGCTCTCGACGAGGCTGATGACAGCGCCGAGGACGCCGCCACAACGCTTGCCGCCAAGTTCGGTCGTGAGCTTTTTCTGGGCGAGGATGAGGATGAAGATGCGCGCGCCGTCATCGGGCCCGAGGTTGTGGCTGCCCCCGAAGCCGAGGCTGATCCTGAAGCTGACGCCGTGGCGTCCCTTGAGGAGGCCATCGCCTCGGTGCGCCGTGATGACGATGGTCCTGGGGCCCTCGCGTCGGTTCCTTCGACTGCCGCCGCCGAGGCCGCCGCGCCCCCGCAGGAAGGTGAAGCCTGAAAGGTTCAGGCTTAGAGGTCTAAATGTATCTTAGTTTTTAGGAGACTGGCTCTGTACATAAACTAAGTTTGAATTTCGATTGTGCGCTTCGAACTTGTTTGATTGTTCTATTGTGCTATTCTTGGCTTGGAGAGATTTTGGCCGGGTATTTTGAATCCGCGAGTAATTAAGGCGTGGAGTGGAGAGGGAGATGCCGTATCCCTTCGAGGGCGTAGGCGGTCTCACGGCTCAGCCGGCTCCGGCTTTAGTTAGCTCGCGCCCCGCATCTTTCTAAGCGCTCTGAGTTTTAGCACAATTCTGAAATTGGGACGATTAGAGGGGGGGGGGGGGGTTAAACCCCCCCGCAGCCCCCGAGGGGGGCTTGGCTCTATCGAGACTAGGTCGAGGATAGGACCAAGTCCCCCTTGTTCATGCTGTTAGTAACAATGTTTCCATGTTTTTCGCAAACTTTTCATCGTTGTTAGCTAAGAACATGAAGAATTTACAAGGAATGCTGAGAGTTTTAAGGATAGAAGCGACGTAGCTGTTGGATGTTCCAGGCGTTGGTGAAGATCTCGCCCTTCTCGTTTGCCAGCTTGTAAGTGCCAGGCTTGAGGACTTTGGCGATGATGAATGGTCCTTCCCATGGCGGAGTGAGCTTGTGGCGCTCTCGATTGTCCTGGCGCAACCTTAGCACCAGGTCCCCTTCGTGAAGGTCTCGACGCCGCACCTTCTAAGCTTGATATCGCCGGAGTGATTGCTGGTAGCGTGCCAAGTGAAGCAACGCCACGTCTCGAGCCTCATCCACCTGGTCCAGCGAATTCTCGCGGTTCCGCTGGTTTTGTTCTTCTTGGTAGGCCTTGAGCCTTGGAGACCCGTACTCCAAGTCTGTTGGGAGGACGGCCTCGGCGCCGTAGACGAGGAAGAACGGGCTGAAGCCTGTGGCCCTGCTTGGGGTTGTCCTGAGACTCCAAATCACCGATGGCAGCTCAGCTACCCATTTCCGGCCGAACTTGTTTAGCTTGTTGAAGATTCTTGGCTTCAGGCCTTGTAGTACCATGCCGTTGGCACGTTCTACTTGGCCGTTCATTTGTGGATGCGCTACGGCCGACCAATCTACGTGAATGTGATGGTCGTCGCAGAACTCCAAGAATTTCTTGCCGGTAAACTGGGTGCCATTGTCGGTGATGATCGAGTTGGGTACCCCGAATCGGTGGATGATGTCGGTGAAAAACAACACGGCATGCTGGTGATGGTCCGGACCTCGATCCACTTCGAGAACTTGTCGATGGCCACCAACAAGTGGGTGAAGCCCCCGGGTGCTGGGCGGAAAGGCCCCATGAGATCCAACCCCCAGATCGCGAAAGGCCATGTTACAGGGATGGTCTGTAGGGCGTGCATCGGGAGATGCGTCTTTCGTGCGTAAAATTGGCACCCTTCGCAGGTGCGCATGACTTCGTTCGCGTCGGCTACGGCGGTGGGCCAGTAAAAGCCTTGCCGGAACGCGTTACCCACGAGGGTACGCGGCGCCGCGTGGTGTTCGCACACCCCAGCGTGGATGTCGCGGATTAACTGCTTTCCCTCGGGGATGGGGATGCATCGCTGCAGAATTCCCGAGGCGCTGCGTTTATACAGCTTGCCGCCGACCGAGACAAAGGTCTTGGCCCTTCTGGTGATGCGGCGCCCCTCGGTCCGGTCCGAGGGCAGCTCCCCGCGGTCGATCCACGCGAGGTATGGGCTGCACCAGTCTTGCGGTCGTGTGTCCACGTCGATTTCCATGGCTTCGGCCGAAGAAT
Source organism: Echinochloa phyllopogon (assembly GCA_033239725.1). Classification (NCBI taxonomy): domain Eukaryota; kingdom Viridiplantae; phylum Streptophyta; class Magnoliopsida; order Poales; family Poaceae; genus Echinochloa; species Echinochloa phyllopogon. Next base: position 8,323,312 of record BTCW01000008.1, on the reverse strand, counting down.
TTCCAACGTCGAGGGTTTTGAGCCCCTCTTTCGAGGGGTCCTCTTCCATGGGCTCGACTCCCTCGGCCCCTGAGGGCGTCTTGAGGGCTCCGGCCCTTTGTTCGAAGTTGACGGAGGGTTGGTCGAGGTCGCGGGCGAAGACGTTCGGAGGAACGGTGACTCGCTCTGACGCGATCTTGGCCAGCTGATCCGCTTCCTCATTGTATTTGCGCACGATATGGTTCAGCTCGAGGCCATAGAATTTGTCCTCGAGGCGGCGAACCTCGTTGCAGTACACCTCCATCTTTTCATCGCGACAGCTTGCGTTCTTCATGACTTGGTCGATGACCAACTGAGAATCTCCCCGGACGTCGAGGCGTTTGACGCCGAGGTCAATGGCGATGCGGAGCCCGGCAAGGAGGGCTTCATACTCCGCCATGTTGTTCGACGCCGGGAAGTGCAAGCGAACCACGCATCGGATGTGCTCCCCGAGGTGTGAAACGAAGAGGAGGCCCGCGCCTACCCCAGTTTTCATCACTGACCCATCGAAGTACATGGTCCAGCATTCGGCTTGGATCTGTGGTGGTGGAAGTTGGACGTCGGTCCACTCAACAACGAAATCCGCTAAGGTTTGCAATTTTATCGCTTTTCGTGGCGCGTAGGAGAGAGTTTCTCCCACAAGCTCCATCGACCACTTCGCTATCCTACCCGAGACGTGGGGGTTGCGGACTATCTCCCCCAAATGGAAAGATGAGACCACGGTGACCGGGTGGGCCTCGAAGTAGTGTCGCAACTTTCGTCGCGCGAGCACTACGACGTAGATTAGCTTCTGAATCTGTGGGTACCGTGCCTTGGTCTCGGTCAGCACCTCACTGACGTAGTACACCGGTCTCTGGACCGACAGAGCGTGTCCTCCCTCCGTCCTTTCCACGACGACGATGGCGCTGACAACTTGCATTGTCGCAGCCACGTATAGGTAGAGGGGCTCGCCATTCTGCGGCGGCGTGAGGATTGGTGCGCGTACGAGCGACGCTTTTAGCCCATTGAGGGCTTTTTGGGCTTCGGGGGTCCATGAAAAGCGTTCGTGCTTTTTTAGGATCCGGTACAAAGGTAAGCCTTTTTCACCAAGTCGAGAGATGAAACGGCTGAGAGCCGCGAGGCAGCCCAGTACCTTTTGCACCCCCTTGAGGTCCCGAATCGGCCCCATCCGTTCCAGGGCCGAGACTTTTTCGGGGTTGGGTTCGATGCCTCGTTGGGAGACGATGAAATCCAATAGCATGCCCCGCGGCACCCCGAATACGCATTTCTCCGGATTTAATTTTACCCCGTTTGCCCGGAGGCAACCGAATGCGATTTGCAAATCGTTTACCAGATCGTCCGCCTTTCTGGTTTTCACACCGATATCGTCTACATATGCCTCAATGGTCCGCCCGATGTGGCTTCCGAAAACGTGTTGCATACATCGCTGGTATGTAGCTCCAGCGTTTCGGAGGCCGAACGACATAGTGACGTAGCAAAACATGCCATACGGGGTGATGAAAGAAGTCGCGAGCTGGTCGGACTCTTTCATCTTAATTTGATGATAACCGGAATAAGCATCAAGAAAGCATAGCAATTCGCACCCAGTAGTGGAGTCTACTATCTGATCTATTCGAGGCAAAGGGAATGGAACCTTAGGGCATGATTTGTTTAAACCGGTATAATCTACGCACATACGTCATTTCCCTTTTTCTTCCTAACTAGAACAGGATTAGCAAGCCAGGTTGGGTGAAATACCTCTTTGATGAACCCGGCCTGCAGAAGCTTGTGCACCTCCTCCCCGATGGCGCGGCGCTTTTCCTCGTCGAACCGCCACAGTCGCTGCACCACCGGCTTGGAGTGAGGCTGGATGTCGAGGCTGTGCTCGGCGACCTTCCTCGGAATACCCGGCATGTCCGAGGGTCTCCACGCAAAGATGTCGGCGTTGGCGCGGAGAAAGTCGACGAGCACTGCTTCCTATTTGGGGTCGAGGGTGGTTCTGACCCTCAACGCCTTGCCCTCGGGGGCATTGGGGTCGAGGGGCACCGCCTTGGTGTAATCTGCAGCCTTGAAGGTGCCCGCCTGCCTTTTGGCGGAGTCGACGGCCTCGTTCGCCATCTTTTCCAAGTCCGCCACCAGGGTCTCACTGTAGCCGAGCACCTCCGCGCCCTCGACGCACTCGACGTCACACGCTTAAGCATGCTCGTACGACGATCCCACGGTGATGACGCCCTTTGGCCCCGGCATCTTCATCTTGAGGTAGGCGTAGTTGAGGACCGCCATGAACTTGGCGTAGCACGGACGCCCGAGAATGGCGTGGTACGCTCCTGGGAATCCCACCACCTCAAAGGCGAGGGTTTCCCTCCGAAAGTTGTCGGGAGTGCCGAAGCAAACGGGTAGGTCGATCTGCCCGAGGGGTTGGACCCGTTTTCCCGGTGCGATGCCGTGGAACGGCGCCTTGCTCGGCCTCAGCTGGTTCGTGCCGATGCCCATGAGCTCTAAGGTGCGGACGTAGAGGATGTTGAGACTGCTGCCCCTGTCCATTAGCACTTTGGAGAATCGTGTGTTGCCGATGACGGGGTCGACGACAAGTGGATAGCGCCCCGGATTCGGGACATAGTCCGGGTGGTCCTCGCGGCCGAAGGAGATGGTCTCGTCTGACCAGACAAGGTAAGTTGGCGTCGCGGGGTGAATGGAGAAGACCTCTCGGCGTTCACGTCTTTGCTCCCGGGACGTCGCGTTCGTTGTGGGCCCCCCTACGATGAAGAAGACATTCTCCACGTGGGGGAACTCGTCGTTGCCGCCATCACCCGTACCCTTCTTCGGGCCATCCTCCTTCGCGGAGGTGCGCTTGTAGTAACCCTTGATCATCTCGCACTGTTCGAGGGTGTGGCTGACAGGGCCCTTATGGTACGGGCATGGCTTCTTCAGCATCTCGTCGAACAGGCCTCCCCCCTGAGGGGGGCCTCGAGGGCCTTTGCGGCCTCGCTCGACCGCGAGGGCCTCGTCAGAGTCCTCGCCCTGCTGCTGCTGCTGCGCGGCTTGCTGAGGCTTCTTGCCATTGCCACCTCGTTTCTGCTTTTTAGCCTTTCCCTTGGACTTGCTGCCCTCCACGGGCAGCTCCTCCGCACGCTTCCCCTTGGTCTTGCCGTCGAAAATTGCCCCAACTGCCTCCTCTCCAGAGGCGAAGTTGGTAGCGATGTCGAACATCGCGTTGACGCTGGTGGGATGGTTTCGCCCCAGCTCGCGCACCAGCTCCCGACAAGTCGTTCCTTCGAGGAAGGCGTGGATGATTTCGGAGTCACCCACGCTCGGTAGCTCGGTGCAGCGCTTGGAGAAGCGGCGGATGAAGTCTCTTAGCGGTTCGTCGGCCGCCTGCCGGCACCCGCGCAGGTTCCAGGAGTTTCCGGGGCGCACGTAGGTGCCCTGGAAGTTACCCATGAACATCCTGACCAGGTCATCCCAGTCGTGGATCTGGTTCGCGGGTAGGTGTTCGAGCCATGTCCGCGCCAAGTCTGCGAGATGAAGCGGAAGGTTGCGGATGATCATAGCATCGTCGGTGGCCCCGCCCAACTGGCAAGCCAGGCGGTAGTCATTGAGCCACGTCTCGGGTTTTGTCTCGCCCGAATACTTGGTAATGGTGGTCGGCTGACGAAAGCGTGGCGGGATGGCGGCCGAACGGATTTTCCGGCTGAACACAAGGGTTCCTGGGGGTTCCGGTGTCGGGCTTTTGTCCTCCTCGCTGTCGTAGCGACCCCCTCGTCAGGGGTGCCTACTGCGGGGAGGCGTCGCGTCCTGCCTCTTCTTGTTCAGGACGTTGCGCGTGTCACCGTCGTTGTTGGCGCCTCGTGTGTCCACGAGTCGGTCCTTCGCGGACCTCCTCGTTTTGCGGTCGCCGGTCATGAGCACCTTCCCGTCGTTCGTCGGTCGGTGAGGCGTCCATGCGCCCCTAGGCGGGGTATGGATAGACTGTTCCTTATCCCGCTTGCTTCCTCCGGCCCTCGAACTGGCCTGGTGGCGCATGCGGGAGGTGGAACTTTCTGCTTGTTGAACGACCGCTTTTTCGACAAGGGCCTGCACCTGGCGCCGCATGTCGCGCCTCTAGTGTCGATGGTTTGGGCATGGCCCGAATCAGAGTTACTGCGGCGACGAGCTTCTGGCTTGCCCGCGGTGGCATGGCAGGGCTGGCGTCGTTGCCATCATCCATGATGCGCGCTTGAGCAATGCGCCCGGCGGCTTGGGCACGTTCGCCGCGCTCGGGCTGCCGGGCGTCCAGAGCTGCGCGCAGCTCCTGTACCTGCTGGCGCTCCTGTCGGACCCTGGCTTCCAGCTCTTGTACCTGCATGAGCTGTGCCTGTGTGAGTGCGGCTTCGCCCGATGGCTCGGCGGGCGCTGGTGGAGGTTCGTCGTGTCCGGCCCCGTCGCGCGTTTCTTCATCCTCTCCCACGGACTCTACTTCGCCGTCGAGGACGAAGCATTCCCGCGTGGGGTCGTACTCCCCTTCGCTAGAATCGTCAGAACAGGTGAGGCAGAAGTCCGCAACGGCCTGGAAGGAGGTAAGGCCTTCGTGGTCGCGTAGCCCGGAGTAGTCCAGGCCTGGGTGCTCCTGGCCGCGCACACTTTCCCCGTCGTCCGACTCGGGCTGGGACCCGCCGGGCGAGGAAATGTTGAGGCTGCGGATCGAACCGAGCTGGTGACCCGGCGAATCCTCTTGCGCGTTCAGGTTGGCGCTGATTGCCTCGGAGTAGCTTGCGGCCGCGTTGCTCATTCCGTGCGGGAGCGGCGCCGGCCTGGCCACATTTTCCCAGCGTGCTCCCTCCACGGGATCCGCTAGTGGGGGTGCGCCCCCCCTGCAATGCGGCAGTGGGCCGGAGCAACAGGTGTGCGTCCCAATCAGGGAGGACGACGCGTGGGGCAACGCGCCATTCCACGCGAATCTGCAGCTCGTGCAGTCTTCGACGTCTCCTGAGGTTGGGCGGCGTTGGCGGCGCCGGGGTAATAGCCATCATGCCGGGCGTCCTGGAGGCGAGCCGCATGAGGAGGCCCTCACCGGTCGCTTCGAACTCCAGGCTCCCAAACATGATCCGGTACCGGCGCGGAAGCAGGCCGGGGGACCTCGTCGCGGATCGTGGCGACATGGCCTTGGCGTGGCTTGCCGTCAAGGGAACTGATCGGGTGAAGTGGGTTGATCACAGCGCAACCCCCTGCCTGGCGCGCCACTGTCGGTGCTGAGATTGGGCGGCCAATCTTCAGCGCCACACAGAATGCGCTGTGTCCCATCCCCTGACGGTTGATGCAAGAGCTAGCACGATGACACGAGAGTTTATCCTGGTTCCGGCCGCGGGGCCGTACGTCCAGCAGACTGTGCTCGCGGCACTATACTATCTTGCACCGAGGTGCCTGTTGACGTTCGTTACAGACCGATTTCTGACCTCCAACCAAGTATAAAACAAACACAATGGAGACACACACCATAGCTATAGGGCTTATCACTGACTATTTCCACAAGTTTTGGTGATCGTCCACTGTGCAGATACAAAATGGAGAAACACGCGCTATTGGAGCCGAAAGTGACCGAATCGGCCGAACGACTCCGTTCGGCCGGTTACCCCCCTTAGCCGAGCAAGCCACCGGGAGCCGTCCACGTCAACCAAACGACAACATACGACACGTGGACGATCGCCAACTCATCCCGAAGGACTGACACGTCACCCTGGGCCAATTCGACACGAAAGCCAAGCACCAGAACCCAGTCCAGGAGGTCCAGAGGATAAGGCAGTGCAGCAGGGGCAGGCCCGGGCCTTCGGCCCAGTTCGGCCGAATTCTGGCCTTCGGCCGAACTGACCACGGCTGGAAACCGCCTCCCAGGAAGCAATCCAGACCGTAGGGGCTTGGGTCGGTGGATCCACCGGTTCGGCCGAACTCCCCAGTTCGCCCGAACTGGGGATTTCGCCCGAACGGCCCGGCACCGCCTCCCAGCTCCCTTGGCGGTTACTCCACCCATAACCACCATCACTTGCTATAAATGGAGGCCTCCAGCACCTGCAAAGACACACAACACAAGAGTAGAGTGCAGGCGAAGCACTGTTAGTTCTCCACTTGTATCAGTAGAGATAGAGAGAGAGAGGAGAGGTGAGCATCCCGGCTCCTCTTCCCGCTGTACCTCTACGGATGCGGCTTTACTTCGAGTAACATCCGGGTCGTGTCTGGTAACTCTTGTATCTCTCTCTGATTAATTGAGCATTCAGTTCTTACTTTTATATGCTTGCTGGTTCTTCGTTCAATGCTTAGTTGATTGGTATAATTGTATACTGGTTGCTTAGCTTGGGTGCTTATCTTTCTATAGGAGATAAGTATTAGTTGACTAGTGTAGGCGTGGTGCCAATACTTGAGACTAACTTAGTTTATTCCCGTCGCAACGGAGGTGGTAGCCGTAAGGTGGTGACAGCCCTTCCGGTCTTTGTAGCCCATCACGTTAGTTCCGGTCCGTAGGATTCCCCAGTTGGGAAATAGTGGCACCCCTTCTCATCCCTTTCTGTGTGTCCACCGGTTCCCTTGTCCCGAAGCAAGTATCTATCTGTATCCTCTGATCTGCTCGATCAATCAGTAGAATACCTCTACCAGACTCGTACCCTATCTACCCTCCTATCACTCCTTCTCTCTTTGTTGTTGTCATCCACCTCATCCATACCATTCACTCCATTCCATCTACCTAGGACAACTTAGTTTAGAATCAGTCCACTTCTCGTTCTCCGTGGAAATCGATACCTTGGAATACTCCCGGGTGAAAGCTACATCGGTATCCGTCCGCTTGCGGATTTATCTGTAGGCCGTAAGGAGTGCCAACAAGCTTTCTGGCGCCGTTGCCGGGGAACGGTAGATGTTCTGATTCCGAACCCAAGTTGTCCGTGTATCCCACCACCATCCACCATATGGATTCCACTCTCATCTTACGTCAACACTCGGCTCCAACGGGCGATTGTTTGGAGCCACCACCATCATCACATCCCATATCCACACCCGGCTATGAGCTACGTCCCGGCTTCATAGCCATGGTTCGTGAGCAATCATTCTCAGGAACGAAGGCCGAGAGTCCATACGCGCATTTGCGCGAGTTTGAGCAACTCTGCTCATGCTTGACCATTGCGGGCATGACACACGAGACACTCAAATGGAAGTTATTCCCGTTTTCACTAGCGGGAGGAGCAAAGAAATTATACTCTCTGGCTGTCAGTACTATGGACGGGAGCTGGGAAGTTTTCAAGGAAAAATTCCGCCTAAACTTCTTCCCAGTCTCCAAGGTAGCCAGCCTCCGAATCGAAGTTCTTACCTTTAAGCAATTAGAGGGAGAGTCGTTAGGAGCTGTCTGGACTCGTTTCAAGCAAATCTTGGCATCCGGACCAGACCTAGGCCTATCTGAACCTATCATTCTCCAACATTTCAGCCTTGGCCTCTGTCCCGTAGCCACCACTTTCTTGGACTCTGCTTCAAAAGGGTCGTTTTTTCATTTGACTCCCAGTGAAGCGAGGATAGTCCTGGAGCGTATCCTGGACGACACTCCCTACATTGGAGTCTATGACGAACTCCCCGATGAAGAAGAGAAGCAGCCTAAACCTAAAGAGCCAGTACAGTCCCAATCCAAACCAATTAGCTCTTTCATTCCATCAGAACCCGATGCTCATTTCGAACCGCAACCATATTCTAGCCTGGATTATTATCATCCACTCTACACCACTCCCTACGATTTTGATGACGATCTATTCGATAACGTAGGGAGTGTAACAAGTTTCCCATTGGAACAATGTGTAGAGCAAAAGGATCCACCACCCGACAAGGAAGCACTAGAATATCAAAGAGAGTACTTAGGACATCTTTCTGCTATTATAAGTCGGGAATGGCTAGACGAGGCGGAAGCCTCGACCGAGGTCGTTAAAATGTCCAAAAGGATCCAAACAATCTTTTGTGAAGTTATGGGCATTAATAAGGAAATCGGGTATGACCCGAGCCTCGGAATCAACATAATCTCTAGTTCCTTGGTGCGAGCTCAACTTCCCGATGAACCATGGTCATCATCTCAGAAACATCTAAGGTTCATATCGGGAAGGGTCCTCGACTGTTTAGGGATCTTGCGGGTCATACCCATTAAGATTAACGACCCTGAACTTTTCTTGGATTTCCATATCTTTGACCTACCTGAAAATTCCACTTACTCCATCTTTATTGGTAGGCCAATCATGAAAATCCTAGAAAATTCACCAATAATCCAGCTAGAGCTTAGGATCGGAGAAGAACTCGTCCTAATCTCTTATTCTTATTCCTTGAATACCCCAATAGAGACAGATCCCGATCCTGATCCAATACAGGAGGTCATGTCAACATCCTTGATAGACTTAGAGCAACATTTCCTAGAAGAAGATGCCCAATTCCTTATGGAGGAAGAAGAGATTCATCCTCCAATTGAACTTAAGCCTCTTCCCCCTAGACTAAAGTATGCTTCCCTCTTTAAGAACGAACACACTCCAGTGACCCTCAGTGACAAGCCCTCCAACGTTGAAACCCATCAGACTTTCACTGTCCTGGAGAAAGATCACTTTGTCCAAGATTTAGAAGGGATTGCTCCTAACCTTCATACTCATCATATCCCTATCTTATCTTACCTTGGGGTCGTAAGACAATTGTCACGAAGATTCGTCTTTGATCGGGGAAAGACTAGATTCAAAGCCTAAAGACATCATCTTTTGCTGTCATACTCCCAAATACGACCCTATGTGTACACCTCCCACGAGTAAAGGGGATTCGTAGTTCCTTGGCCACACCGGGCTTTATAGGTGTCTCATCGAAAATTTCTCTCAAATAGCCCGGTCGTTGACCAATCTCTTGGCCAAGGAAACCCCTCTCGTCTCTAATCAAGAGTGCTATGCTTCCTTTCACACCCTAAGAAACACTCAATTCTGCTCCCATCATCCTGTCTCGCGACTAGAGCATCCCATTAGAAATCATGTGTGATGCGAGCAATTATGCTGTTGGAGCTGTTGTGGGCCAAACCAAGGACAAGAAGCATTATGCTCTCTGGCCCCAGCTCAACTACGCAACCACGGAAAAGGAACTCTTAGCAACTATGTTTGTTATAGACAAATTCTGGTCCTACCAAGTTAGGGCAAAGGTCATAGTCTATTCAGACCATGCTGCTCTGAAGTATTTCTTGGCCAAAAAGGATGCGAACCCAAGACTCATTCGTTGGGTCTGTTTCTAGTATAAGTCCCATTTGATCTTTCCATCAGCGATTTTCTTACGGGGTGATATGCTCCTCAAGGCCACAACACTAGAGCCGTGGTACGCCACCATAGTTGACTTCATGGTGTTAGGGTACGTCCCATCAGGTGAAAATAGGAAAAGATTGGTTTATGAGAGCAGACTTCACCTATGGGACGATCTGTATCTCTTCTGGATACAAGATGGACTCAGACGATGCATACCTGCACCTGAGGCACATAAAACCTGGGAGAGATATCATGCAGCACCTTGTGAACGACATTATGGAGCGTTTAGAACAAAGGTCTGGCAATATGGGGAAGCTAAGAAACTTAGCAAGTGATGCCCACACTTCCAGAAACACGGGAAAGAGACGCGAAGCCACTCACCAGTAATATTCAGTAGAAATCTTTGATGTAAGGGGAATAGACCCCATGGGTCCTTTCCCTAACTCAGAGAACTACGAGTTTATTCTGGTAGCCGTAGATAGCGTCTCTAACTGGGTAGAAGCCAAGCCCTATCGATCCGCAGCCACTAGGCACACCGAGCAAATGACCCATGAAAACATCTTTCCTCGCTTTGGCGTCCCTGGGCTAGTCATAGGGGCTCCCATCTCATTGACTCCCGGAAATATCTAAGCTTGGGGGAGCCGCATTTTATAGCCACACCTTAACACCCCCAAACTAGTGGTCAAGCAGAACATCCAACACTCACATCAAGAACATTCTGCAAAAAGATCATCAATGAGATGGGTGTGCACTAGAGAGATAGACTCCGTAAAAGCACTTTGGGCAAACTAGACCACTCTAGTTTGGGAAAATTAGGACAATTCGGCCAAACCATGTTGGTTCGACCGAAGGACCCCTCTGTTGCCCCTTGAGCGTCCTTTTTGACCCTTGATCCTATCTCTATCCCATCTTGTCTCGAAGTCGCTAGGAAATGTTGGGAAAGCTGCTTGTCGATCTCAAGTCAGAAACCATCCTCCATCACTTTCCCGAACACGACCAAGTGTTCACATTTTCCAGCCGACATGACCACCCAATCCTTATCTAAAGACCTTTCCTCACCTAGGGGTTCCCTCTCCAATAGTATCATGAGCAAAACTGTCAAAACCCCTAAAGCCTTCTGATTGAACATCCCGAGGAGGAGGAAGAAGAGGAGCCCATGGATGAAGAGCCTGATTAGAGATCTGGTGCAAACACACCAGAAATTTAACAATCTCGGTGAGAAGGTCATCGAAGGCGAGCCTGGGTAGATGGACAAGGATGACAAGATGAATGTCCTCCGCCAAGCACCCACAGCAAAATTTAAGAGGCTCGCCAAAGCCACGTAACATCTAGACCTTCACGATCCATCTATAGAGTAGATGTCATGTGGTTGTATCCTGTAGAGCACCATTAGTTTCAATTTATTTCCCAATTCAATTTCCCTTTTGCTCAAATCATTGTTTAGGAGGTGCTCTAATTATTTCCCTTCCAAACATTTTGTTTACAACCTTAGCTTGATGAATAAATAAAATAAGAGTTGAATGCAGAAAGAATAAAATTGTCGCTCCGGTTGGCGGAGACTGCTCTGTTTAACGAAAAGATACATGAGTACATGCATGACACAGTGGAGGAACAGGACAAGAACGAGCAGGCCAACCAGCTGACTCAGTACCTTTCAAGGTTGAATCCCTATCAGTGAAGAGTCCAAGCTTGGGGGAGCACCCCCATCAGGTACGTTCCGAATTACTCAACACTTTGGTCATTCAATTGAAAATACTTCCCTTGAATAAAATTAACTCTCAACCATGCATGGAATGAATCATATGTCTCTCACTTTGGAAATGATGAATGGTTGCTCTGTCATTAATTTTGCCAGTACTTTGTTGCAACTAGTTGCTTGACTATGCTTAAGTTATTTGGCATGAGTAAAAATGAACCTGAAAACCTTGTGGGAGCACATGCTTTATTCCAAGTCTAGGTTGTTGTGGGGATTGATATAGTGAGACTTTGGTTGAACTCTATTTCTATTCTTAGTATGGTGCAAATCTCGGATGTTTATGTTCTCAAAACAAAGTTCCTCATTGGTCAAACATTCCTACCAGAGCCATATGATAGGATTAGTTTCAAACTTTCTACTCATATGCTGCTTGTTATCTTAGTGAGCTTTGTCAAATTGTTGTGACCTTTGAGTGAAGCTTTCATATTCTTAGAGATCGAGATCCACGTACACACACCACCTCTCACTTGCAATTCCTACACTGGGAGTTAGCAAACATTTTCCATCATCCATCCACAAAAATAAAATGCTTCATGTTCTATGATTTCCCTCTCCAAATATTCTTCATAGAGACATGGGCTATGCAAAAAGAAAAGCATGCCAAAGAAGCATGGCAAAAATAAAAAGAAAAAGAAAAGAATAGCAAAAAGAAAGAGAAAAAAAAGAGAAAAGCATGTCAAGTGGCATGGCAAAAATATGAGAATAAAAGATATCCCATGTTCTCGAAAATAAATCAAGGAGAGGGAGATTCATCCCAAGGAGCTCCACCATATTCCATTCCACCATATTCCATCCCACCATATTCCATCCCACCATATTCCACTCCATATATCCCACACACTTGCACTTCTCGATCTTAAGGTATGATTTGTTTCCTCAGAGATCCGGTCTTTGACTTAGCAAAATATAAGATGCTTGTATGCCTTCATTCTTTGTCCCTGAGCCACACAAAAAGCCAAATTAGATGTTAGGATGAAAAGAAGGCAAAGCCTCTGGTAAGGATTCAAATACACTTGAGCGATTGAGTGAGCCAATGAGGAACAATTTATCTTTTCACAAAAGGGTGAAAAACGCCGAGATAGGATCCTGAAAAGAGTAGAGTGGAATAAAACTAAGTTAACCTGTTCATCCTTTCAACCACCCAAGATAAGGAGATTGCTATAAGCCCCATAGGTAAAATGGTGAATTATACCTTGCTAGTAATTCAAGTAAAAATTTGAGTACTAGTTGTTTATAAAGTTACCTACAAGAGAAATGACATTGTAGCAACTCCTGATCCACCGAGCCTAAGTTTTTATCTTTGCTCGAGGACGAGCAAAGAGCTAAGCTTGGGGGAGCTTGTTGGCGGTCGTTACAGACCGATTTCCGACCTCCAACCAAGTATAAAACAAGCACAATGGAGACACACACCATAGCTATAGGGCTTATCACTGACTATTTCCACGAGTTTTGGTGATCGTCCACTGTGCAGATACAAAATGGAGAAACACGCGCTATTGGAGCCGAAAGTGACCGAATCGGCCGAACGACTCCATTCGGCCGGTTACCCCCCTTAGCCGAGCAAGCCACTGGGAGCCGTCCACGTCAACCAAACGACAACATACGACACGTGGACGACCGCCAACTCATCCCGAAGGACCGACACGTCACCCTGGGCCAATTCAACACGAAAGCCAAGCACCAGAACCCAGCCCAAGAGGTCCAGAGGATAAGGCGGTGCAGCAGGGGCAGGCCCGGGCCTTCGGCCCAGTTTGGCCGAATTCTGGCCTTCGGCCGAACCGACCACGGCTGGAAACCGCCTCCCAGGGAGCAATCCAGACCGCAGGGGCTTGGGTCGGTGGATCCACCGGTTCGGCCGAACTCCCCAGTTCGCCCGAACCGGGGATTTCGCCCGAACGGCCCGGCACCGCCTCCCAGCTCCCTTGGCGGTTACTCCACCCTTAACCACCATCACTTGCTATAAATGGAGGCCTCCAGCACCTGCAAAGACACACAACACAAGAGTAGAGTGCAGGCGAAGCACTGTTAGTTCTCCATTTGTATCAGTAGAGATAGGGAGAGAGGAGAGGTGAGCGTCCCGGAGAGGAGCCGAAGTGTCGGCCCCTCTTCCCGCTGTACCTCTACGGATGCGGCTTCACTTCGAGTAACATCCGGGTCGTGTCTGGTAACTCTTTTATCTCTCTCTGATTAATTGAGCATTCAGTTCTTACTTTTATATGCTTGCTGGTTCTTCGTTCAATGCTTAGTTGATTGGTATAACTGTATACTGGTTGCTTCGCTTGGGTGCTTATCTTTCTATAGGAGATAAGTATTAGTTGACTAGTGTAGGCGTGGTGCCTATACTTGAGACTAACTTAGTTTATTCCCGTCGCAACGGAGGTGGTAGCCGTAAGGTGGTGACAGCCCTTCCGGTCTTTGTAGCCCATCACGTTAGTTCCGGTCCGTAGGATTCCCTAGTTGGGAAATAGTGGCACCCCTTCTCATCCCTTTCTGTGTGTCCACCGGTTCCCTTGTCCCGAAGCAAGTATCTATCTGTATCCTCTGATCTGCTCGATCAATCAGTAGAATACCTCTACCAGACTCGTACCCTCTTTACCCTCCTATTACTCCTTCTCTCTTTGTTGTTGTCATCCACCTCATCCATACCATTCACTCCATTCCATCTACCTATGACAACTTAGTTTAGAATCAGTCCACTTCTCGTTCTCCATGAAAATCGATACCTTGGAATACTACCGGGTGAAAGCTACATCGGTATCCGTCCGCTTGCGGATTTATCTGTAGGCCGTAAGGAGTGCCAACAGTGCCTGCAGTGGGGGAGCTACAAGCACGGCGGGAGAGGAGAGGAAGTCTCCAAGTCCCTGAACATGGGTGTGAAAGTGATTGAGGAGAGTGCCAATATTGTGGAAGGCGGTGATCGGGTGTGCCTCTCTCCTCTCTCGCTCCCTTCCTCCTTTTATAGGCCAAGGAGAGGGGGGGAGGGGCTTACAAGTACAAGTACAGTGTGTGCCACAGGGGCGCGCACTGGAGAGCATGGCGCCGGGCGTGCGGTCGTCCTTGACCCTGGCAGGGGATTTATGGCGAGCTCCGGCTTCTGCGGGTGTCACAGCCGTCCCTGTGCTTGTCCTGGAGTGGTTTCGAGGGGTGGCGCCGCCGTATTCCGCGCTCAGCTGCCCGCCGCTGGTTGGTTCGAGGGCGTGGCAGGTGGGGAAGGACGAGAGTTGGCGGTGCAGGGGTCGGCATGGCGGTTGCTGTTGACCATAGTGCGCGGCGTGCCCAGTTTACCGTGGAATGGCCGAGAGTTGGTGGATTTGACCCGGCGTTCGTCATCACCGGGCCGCGCCTGACCGGAGTCCGTGCTCGGTCGCTGCTCATATATTCGTTCGAGGGTTCTTCACGCCCATTCGAGGGCTGCACCGGGGGGGGGGGGAGGACGGGAGCGGGTGGAATAGTGGTGCGGAATGACGCCTGCAAGTCTGCACAGGGCCTTGCGCAGCGCCGCATGCGTCCGCACAGTGGCGGTGAGGACGCATAGTGACCGGAGCAGGTAGAACAGCGAGCTCTGTGGTGTCAGCGGCGCGGCGTGGGGAGAGATCGCCTTTTGACTTCGGCGCCCGCCCGATGGGGCGGGCATTAAATGCCGTTGTCGGGCGGGGCGCAGGGGCGCGCCGTGTTGAGTAGAGGGGTGGCCTCGAGCGAGGCGGAGTTGGTTTGCCTGCTTGAGGGGGTACGCGGCCCTCGAGCGAGGCGGAGTTGGCTCGCCTGCTTGAGGGGGTACGCGGCCCTCGAGCGAGGCGGAGTTGGCTCGCCTGCTTGAGGGGGTACGCGGCCATCGACCGAGGCGGAGTTGACTCGCCTGCTAGAGGGGGTGCGCGGCCCTCGAGCGAGGCAGAGTCTGCGTTGCTCCTGATCCGGGGGGTCTGGGTCCCTCGAGCGAGGCGGAGACGGGGGTCACTACTTGGGTCCCCTCGACATGCGAGCTCGGATGGTTGTTTTTGGGCCGTGATAAGCTGTGACGGGCCGCACTGCCTTGGTGGCCCTTCCGGACTGCTGGTGATTCGGCCTTCTGTGGTTAACGTTTTTTGAGGGTGGTTACCCCGATGGTTAGGGGACCCCTTGGGTCTGTCCCCGACAATGATGGTGGCAGAGAGGGAGCGGGATTGAGTGACTTTACGAAGCAAAGTCACGAAACACTGTAGCGGTAACTTTTAGCCCCCTATAAACCATCCATTCCGAGATCTACGGCTAGAAGCGCATGAACAGTGTTGCCTACAGGACCAATGCACAGTTCAAGCGCTACAGTGTTTTTCTACAGTGATACACAGTGCAAATCGGCATAGTATTTGCTACAGTATGTAGTGCTGCTGCTGCTGTCGATCTCAGGATGAACGGTCTGTAACTAAAGTTACCGCTACAATGTTTCGTGACTTTGCTTCACAAAGTCACTCAATCCCGCTCCGGCAGAGAGTGGGCTGGCTGGGCGAATGTACCATTTACATGTGGCTTGGGCACACTAGCTGCTCAAGGTGACCTCCACATCTGTAAATTTGGCAAAAATATAAGTGCAGTCTCAACAAAAGAATGTGTAGACATGTACTCCCTCCGTATCTAGAAAGAATGAAGTTTAGGACAGCGACACGGTCTTCAAAACACAACTTTGACTTCTTATTTTTATAAAAATATTTGTCGAGAAGTAATACATTCTTTACCAATACGGAGGAAGTACAAGCCATGCCACGTCACATAGGCAACACCTAGGATAATATAGATCCCAATGCACAATATCTAATTGTGGCTTCGCAATAAACCATCTACTGATATTTCTTCACTTGCTACCAATCCTCTACCTTCCCACTTTCTTATCTAGTCTCTGCGTTTGTGACATCAATCCTATGGGTAATGGGTTTCATATAATTTCTTGAACTTGTGTTTTTGTGCAAGAAATTGGTCTCTCTCTCTCTCTCTCCTCTTCAATGTCATTTCCAAATAAGCAAACATTCATAGTGGTAGCATATTAAATCAAATCAAAGAAAAATAATTTTATGTGTATGCAAGTCTAATAAATTCGTATGAATATTCTATCATTCATTTAGAAAAGTGAGTCATGTTACATACTTTTTGATGAGCTCGTGATGTTTGACGACATAGCTCTTCATCTCTTGCTTGTTGATCTTGTTTGAGATACCTGAGATAAGTATTCAATTACTTTACTCTTTTGTAACCTACTCCATCTGTCCCAAAATAAGTGTCCATTTAGAAAATTTTAGTCAGGTTACTAGACATGACAAATGACCATATTACCCTTATTGAAACTAGAAAAGTAGCATTAACTAACTATTTGATTGGCTTATGCGTTTCTCTATGCACTTTTGTATTAATGTGTGCATCCATAAAAGCTAAATGAACACTCTAATAAATTTGAATGCTATATGGACACTTATTTTGGGATGGAAGGAGTATTAAGCACACTTAAAGATCAAGATGTTACATCGACATATAATATACATCATTATATAAAATGGCATCCATTATCTATTATGTGCATTGAACATGAATAAAATAAGAACATAGTTTAAATAACCATGAAATTTTGATCCATTATGACATCTGTCTTTGTTTTCTCTAAAAAGGATGGAACATAACTTCACAAAAATAAATAGAAAAATGTGTTTTATTGAGGATCAATTTCATATATCTTCAAAATTACAAATGATGAAATTAATGGGTGTTCCTAACCATCCTGGTGAAAAGGGAGGAGCCACGTCATTAGTTATTCATGCACATATTCGATTCCCTTCTTGAGCCATTCACTCAAATTTTTGGCATAGACCACCCAACAAATCTAGCAATTGAAGCTCTAGTTGTTTGTAATCTATGTGATCCTCGTTGAATTTTTGTAGAAGCTCTATGTTTTAAAGCAATATGGTGGTGAACATGCTGATCCTGTTTACGAGCTAGGGAAATCCATTTGGTTGCACTGATCAGGTATTCACAAAAAAAAACTTACATACTATTTGGTGAAATGCTGAGGTACCATGCAATGTTGGATGGAACTGTTTGGTGTCCTATTTTTCTATTACTATGAATCATGATTATTGAATACAGATGCTTTTCCTGATGGGGTGCTGCCCACAATTCTGACTTATGTATGTTATAACCTGTAAATTCAGTTATAATGACAATCAACTTTGACTTATGTATGTTAAACTAATTCATATGCAAATTATGCTCAAATATATAGATATTTTAAGGTGGAAATGGTAACTGCTTCACACTTTTTAAGATTTTTGAGTTTTTACTAATCTTAGAGGAATAGATCATGCTTTCTTCTGGTGATTATTTTGATGTGGGTTGATCATACTAGTTTAGTCTTATTAAATTACATATTTTGAATTTCAGGCTTATTAAGAATGACGGAGCTCCTGCTGGCTAGGACGTCAATGCTGTTTTGGAGGGCATTTTCGACGGATACTGTAGAAGCTACAAATGGTTTTTTTTGGTTTGGTTGTTTCTTGTTGGGCTGCTAATGTTGCAGCAGGTGGATAGCTGGATGGATAATATTTATGTAATCCTTTACTTTGATGTCATGTTGGGATGGAAAAAAATTGTTCATGTGATATATATTTGTTCATGTGAATTGATTTCTGTGATAACTTATGGGCTGAATTTTTATATGCGCTGGTAAAAAAATGTGGGCCTAATTTGGCCCATTTTCATCGCCACATTATCGCCATGTCATCTGCCACGTCGTTGCCATGTCAGCTGCCATGTCATCGTCATGTCAGTACCCACGTCATTGGCCACATCATCCTCCATGTCAGCTAGTTGTGACGTGTCAACTGAATCCATGACGTTTATTTTCGTCATAAGTAATGGGCTCAGGCTGGGTTCTACGGGCTTGAGCCTGTTTTATGACAATGTCGAATCGTTATGGATTGAGTTAATCTGTGACGTTTTCGTTAAACACGTCACGAGGTCGAACCGTGACGTCACATGTACTGTTTTATGACTTTTTTCAGTGATCTGTGACGAAAACTAAACGTCATAGATCAACAAATTTCTTGTAGTGTAATTGAGTCTATGTTTTTATCTTGGGATAAGGCATGGCGGCATTCTAACATGGTGTGCCACATAATATGCATAAGAACATGCACCCCCCAACCATGCATGCACACACAATGCATAGGGTAATTTATGATTTTTAAATATATGTACACATACTTATTAGAATCTATTATCAATTTATCATAGTATGTTGAGTACCCTTTGATTAGCTCGTGTGTTTGAAGCCATAGCTCATCTGATAGTGTTCTACTAATGTCATTCAATGCTTTCAACTCAATGTATACCTCCTCACACCTAAGGTGCTACTATTTGTCATCCGAGGACTTGGACTTTTTGTGCAGCTCCTCACAAGCACCACCCCTTTCTTCTCACTTCCTCATGATCATCCCTAAGGAGCTCACCGACCAAATAAGCATTCACACAGGTGCACTCATGTGGTGGTGTCACCTTGTAAAGCAGCCAAAAAATTTAATGAATGGAGTGGACTCGTTGGGTTCTAAAAATCGGAGCAAATGGAACATGCATCCAATGCATAGGGTAATTTATGATACACACACACATACAAGCTTACACATTGCATAGGGTTATTTACTATTTTCAAACATATGTATGCATATTCATATAAATTATTTTGAATTTTGGAAACTCAGTCATGTTACATACCCTTTTGAGTAGATGATGTATTTTTGGCCATAGCTCATCTCTAAGCATGCTGAAATGTGCCAATGATTTAAACCCACATGCCACTCCTCACCAAGGGTGTTATTATTTGTCATCCAACAACTTAGACTTCTCATGTAGCTCCTTACTAGAACCTATCTTTCTCCCTTTCTTGGGAGCATCCATGCAGACCTCATCAACCAGTTTCCATTCACGACGCCACACTCATACTTAGCATGAGTGTCCCTAAAGCCCACTCCCAATTATACGTCATCTAATTCAAGAATGTCCACATCCTCCCAAACATCATTCGAGCTCAGCTACCACTATAGCCACATGGTGGGTTGAGGATGGATCCATAGTTTTATGGTGGAAGATATCTAGGATCGTACAATGGTCGATATCAAGGATCATATGGTGAAGCATAGGCAGACACGTATTATGGGACTAAATGCGGCAGCCAGGTGGTGTCAGCGCCAAGTACTACAAAGGTTCTGGCCTTAGAAGGTGTGACTTGGGCTCATCATCGAGTAGGAACTTGATAACAAAGCTGCCATCATAGAGGTCTCATCCTTGACACCTCATCCGAAAGGGAAAATTATGTGGCCATCACAACCAATGTCCGGGCCTATGACATGCCATCGCAGTGGGAGGGAGCACGTTGGCATTATCCCTCTTTTGTGGCACACGCCAAGGCACATCATATCGCTGGCGGGGTAGTCATAGAGTGTTGTGTCTGTGGTATCCATCTTGGCTGCTTACATGCAGTGGGTGTCCGCAAACATGTTGCATGAAGTGATGGCCTCGGCTAGTTGCATGAATTAGTTGTAGCATAGCATGATTGTCACAGTAATGTCCTCTCTATGTGGCGTCATGGACTTGCTACAACGCATCGATGGTAGTTCAATCACTTGGTGCCTTGGTAGAAGCACCCCATGCTAGAAGAACCACACTAATTCCTATGGCGGCATCACCGAGTGGAGCAGCCAAAAAGTTCTGAGTGGAGCAGATTCATTTGGTTCTCGAAGTCGGAGCCAATGGAACATGCAATCAATTCATCGGGTAATTTATGACATACACACACACAACGCATAGGGTATTTTTTATTTCAAATACATGTATGCATATTCATATGAATCTATTATTAACTTAGAAAAAATGATTTATGTTACATACCCTTTGATTAGATCATGTGTTCAAGCATTATACAACTAAGAGTAAAACTAATGACAATTAATGATTTGAACTCCATTTGCCCTTTCTCACCAAGGTTGTTATTGTTTGTCATCTGCAACCGTTAGTTGCAATGCTCTTCCTCCCTCACTCATGAGCATCCCTACATAGCTCATCGACCAACTAAAATGCAGGTGCATTCATCCATGGCATGAGTGTCCTTGACAACCACTGTCATTCCCCTTACTCTATTTCAGTAATGTGCATGTCATCCCAAACATCATTCGAGCTTAGCTCCAACTATATCCATGCCAGGTCAAGGATGGATCCATAGCTGTATGGTGCTGGATTGCTTGGATCAGACAGTGGGTATATCAAGGAGCATATGGTGGAAGGTAGGAAAAAACATAGCAAGGGACAATATGCGGTTGCTAGGTGGTGTTGGTTCCATTGGCTATAATGGCTCGAGCCTTGGGAGACGTGACTCATCCTCATCATCAGGAATGCACTTGATATCTCCGCCGTTTTCATACGTGGTTCTAATGCGTTAGGCAACATTGGGGCATGCGGAAGCACCATCCCAATGGGAGGGAGCATGTCGTCATTGCCTCCCTTTCAGAGCGCGTCGAGGCAAATCTTGTCGCTGCGCTGGAACCAAGCCTAGTGTCAGCAGGATGGCGTAGAAAGTCATAAAATATGATGTTTGTGGCATTCATCGAGGTCATGTACATCCTTTGGGTTTTTGCAAGTGTGTAGCATCAAGATATGGCCTCGGCTAGCAGCATGAAGTGGCTGCGGAATAGTATATGATGGCCACTAAAGTGTCCTTGCCATGTAGCATCATGGACTGGCCCACAATCCATTAGTGATAGTTAAGTCACTATGTGCCTCTTCGGAAGCACTACACATCTCCATTGATGCCTATGGCGGCATCACTGAGTGGAGAAGCCAAAAAAATTATGAGCGGAACAGTCTCACTGGTTTCTCAAAACCAAAGCAAATGGAAGTTGCATAAACCAGAGCAAATGGAAGTTGCATAAGGTAATTTATGATACACACAGAGACACAACGTAGGGACTCACACACACAATGCAAAGGGTAATTTACAATTTTCAAATCTTCGTATGCATATTCATATAAATCTATTATTAATTTATGAAAGTGAATCATGTTACACACAGATCATGTGTTTGAGGACATAGCTCATCTCTATGTGTGCTACTAATGTCCTATGATGATTTCAACTGATTGTGCCCCTCCTCGCCTAGGACAATTTGTCATCGAACAACTTGCTGGACTTCTTGTAGAGCTCCTTGCATGCACCGCTCCTTTTCAGTTCGTAGTGCTAATGTCATCCAATGATTTGAACTCGACGTGCCCCTCCCCAACAAGGGTGTTACTATTTGTCATCCAATGGCTAGGACTTCTTATGAATCTCCTTACTCGTACCTCTCTTTCTACCTTCCTTGTGATCGTCCCTACAGATCTCATCGAGTAACTAAGCATTCATGCAGGTGCAGTCATCCTTGGCACGAGTGTGTTTGACATCCACTCCCGATTCCTTGTCTTCTTATTCAAGAATGTCCATGTTCTCCCAATGTCATTAAAGCTCAACCCCATTGTATCCACATTCTAGGCCGAGGATGGATCCATAGTTTTACGGTGGAGGATATCATGGATCGTACAATAGGGGATATCAAGGATCGTACAATGGAAGGTTAGGGAGAAACATAATGTGGGACCATAGCATCAAGGAGGTTTTATCCTTGACGTCTCTTCCCACTAAAATCATTATGTGGTCATCATTGTCTTCTACCTCTGAGCTGTTATAAAATGTTGGGGCATGGGGTATTGCCATTGCAATGGGAGGGACCATGTCAGCATCGTCCACCTTTCACGGTGCACCAATGCACATCATGTCACTGGCATCGAGTATGGTGTCAGCGGGTTGGCATATTGAGAAATTTGTAAGATTCACAGAGTATGTCGGTGGCGCTGATCATCAACAGGCCACATAGAAGCGGTGGGTGTCTGAGAGCATGTAGCATCAGGCTATAGTCTCGGCTAGCAGCAAGAAATGGTTGTGGCATAGCATGACGGCCACCTAAGTGTCCTCACTAGGCAACATCTTGGACTGGTGTTGGCACTCCTTACGGCCTACAATAAATCCGCAAGCGGACGGATACCGATGTAGCTTTCACCCGGGAGTATTCCAAGGTATCGATTTTCACGAGGAACGAGAAGTGAACTAATTCTAAACTAAGTTGTCCAAGGATGACGAAATGGAATGGGTGACGACGAAGAGAAGGAGAGAAAAGCACCAGGAGGGTAGAGAGGGCACGAGTCTTATAGTATTGTCCTTCTGACTAACTGAGCAAGAGGTGATACAGATGAATGCTAGCGCCGGGACACGGAACCAACAACACACAGAAAGGGGTGAGAAGGGGTGTTGCCAATCCCGCTCTAAGAATCCTACGGTTCTAAGCCGGACGTGGTGGATTACGTAGGCCGTATAGGGTTGTCACCACCTAACGGCTACCACCTCCGTGGACTCGGATGTAACCCAAGCTAACCTCAAGTATAGGCACCACGCCTACACTAGTAAGTTAATACTTATCTACTGCAGAAAGATAAGCACCCAAGCCAAGCAACTAGTATACAATTATACCAATCAACTAAGCATTGAACGAGGAACGAGCAAGCATATAAAAGTAAGAACTGGTGCTCAATTAATCAGAGAGAGATACAAGAGTTACCAGACACGACCCGGATGTTACTCGAAGCAGAGCCGCATCCGTAGAGGTACAGGTGGAAGAGGGGCCGACACTCCGGCTCCTCTCCAGCACGCTCACCTCTCCTCTCTCCCTATCTTCTAGAGATGACAGTGGCAGCGCTTCGCTAGAGAGCTATTCTTCTCTTTACTCTTGTGTGCTTTTGCAGGTGCTGGAGGCCTCCTTTTATAGCAAGTAAGGGCGGTGGAAGGAGGAGTAGCGGCCACGAGACCTCAGGGGCGGTTCCGGGCTCTTCGGCCGAATTTGGCGCGTTCGGTCGAAGTGGGTCGGTTCAGCCGAACTGCCCAGTTCGGCCGAACCACCCATTTTCCACCGCCTCTGCCTCCTACAGTCAAGATTGCATCCTAGGGTCGGTTGTGAGGCGGTGGGCTTGATTCGGGCGAACTGGGGGGTTCGGCCAAACCGCCTCCTGCATCGCCTCTTGCCTCCCACGTGTTGGGTCACCCTCTGAGGTAGTCCGTAGGTCAGTTCTCTGGTTCGGATGAGTTGGAGGCCTTCTGGTGCGGCACTGGGCCTGGCCTCTATTGCATTCTGGCTCACCTCCTTCCTGTTGTGGCACTCTCCGGGTTCATGGGCGGAGTTTGGTCGAATCTCGGGATTCGGCCGAACCCATCAATTTGAATGGTTTTCCTTTGACTTTAGTAGTTCGCCTCCTGGAATCAAATAAACACCAAAACTTGTGGAATTGATTAGAAATAAACCATATAGCTATAGTGCATTGTTCCATTGTATTCATTTTATACTCGGTTGGAGGTCAGGAATCAGGCCGTGATGACTGCCAACAACTGGCCGCAATCCATCGCTGGTAGTCAGGACACTAGATGCCTCTGTGGAATCTTTGCACGCTTGAAACACCATGATGCCTATGGTGGCATTACTGAGTGGAGCAGCCAAGAAATTCTTAGTGGAGCGGACTGGTTGGATTCTCGAAGTCAGAGCAAATGGAACTTGCATTAGGTAATTTATGCTACACACAGACCCAACACACACATATTCACATGTAATGCATATGATAAGTTATGATTTTTCAAATATAATTATGCATATTTATATAAAATCTATTATGAATTTAGGAAAGTGAATTCTGTTACTTAGCCTTTGATTAGCTATTGTGTTTGATGTTGTAGTTCATCTCTCAGCGTGTTGCTAATGTCATCAGATGATTTGAACTCGATGTGCCCCTCCTCAACAAGGATATTACTATTTTTTATCTGATGACTAGGACTTCTTATGAATCTCCTTATATGTAACACTCTTTCTCCCTTCCTTTTGAGCGTCCCTACAGATCTCATCGAGTAACTAAGCATTCACGCATGTGCACTTATCCTTGGCACGAGTGTGGTTGATATCCTCTCTCAATTCCTCATCCTCTTATTCGAGAATGTCCATGTCCTCCCAAAATCATTCAAACTCAGCCCCACGGTATCCACATTCTGGTCTGAGGATGGATCCATAGTTTTAGTGTGGAGGATATCCTGAGTCGTACAATGGGGGATATCAAGCATCCTACAATGGAATGGTGGAAGAAACATAATGTGGGACCATATGCTATGGCAGGCTGGTGTCAACGCCATGGCTTATAAAGGCATGGGCATGGGGAGACGCGACGCAACCTCATAATTTGGCATGAACTTGATATACCCGTAACCATCAAGGAGGTTTTATCCTCGATGCCTCTTTCAATCAAAATCATTATGTAGCTGTTGTCGTCGTTGTCGTTGTCTACCTTTGAGGTGACATGATGTGGTATTGCCATTGCAATGGGAGGGAGCATGTCGCATCGCACCCCTTTCATGATGTACCGATGCACATCATATCACTAGCATGGTGTCAGTGGTGTGGCATGTTGAGTGATTTGTAAGATTCATAGAGTATTGTGTCGGTGGCGCTAGCTGATTATCAAAGCCACATAGATGTTGTGGGTGTGTGAGAGTATGTAGCGTCAGGCTATGGTCTTGGCTAGCGGCAAGAGATGGCTGTGGCAAAGCACGATGGCCACCTAAGTACGTGTCCTCACCAGGCAACATCTTGGATTGGCCATAATCAATCAATTGTAGTCCGATCAATAGATGCCTCTGTGGAATCTTCGAACACTTGAAACACCACTGATGCCTATGGTGGCGTCACTGAGTGGAGCAGCCAAAAAATTATTAGTGGAGTGGACTTGTTGGATTCTTGAAGTCGGAGCAAATGAGACATGCATTGGGTAATTTATGCTACACACACAGACTACACACACATATTAACACATAATGCATAGGGTAGGTTATGATTTTCAAATATAATTATGCATATTCATATAAATCTATTATTAATTTAGAAAGTGAATTGTGTTACATAGCCTTTGATTAGCTATTGTGTTTGAGGTCGTAGCTCATCTCTAAGCATATTGCTAATGTCATTAGATGATTTGAACTTGATGTGCCCCTCCTCATCAAGTGTGTTACTATTTGTCATCCGATTACTAGGACTTCTTGTGAATCTCCTTATTTGTACCTCTCTCTCTCTTCCTTGTGAGTGTCCCTACATATCTCATCGATTAATTCACACAGGTGCACTCATCCTTGGCACATGTGTGTTTGACATCTACTCCCGATTCCTCGTCCTTTAATTTGAGAATGTTCATGTCCTCCCAATGTCATTCGAGCTCAGATCCATTGTATCCACATTCCGGGCCAAGGCCGGATCCATAGTTTTACGGCGGAGGATATCATGGGTCGTACAATGGGGAATATCAAGGATCGTACAATGGAAGGGTAGGAAGAAACATAATGTGGGACCATATGCTATGGCTGGGTGGTGTCAACGCCATGGCTTATAAAGGGTTGGGTCTGGGGAGACGTGGCTTGGCCTCGGGTATGAACTTGATATACACGCCACCATCAAGGAAGTTTTATCCTCGACACCTCTTCCCATCGAAATCATTATGTGTTCGCCGTCGTCATCTATCTCTATGGTGTTGGGAAATATTGGGGCATCCGGTAATGCCATCGCATTGGGAGGGAGCACATCAGCATAATCTCCCTTTCATGGTGCACCTATGCACATCATGTCACTGGCATCGAGCATGGTATCAACGGGGTGGCATGTTGAGCGATTTGTAAGATTCATAGAGTATGGTGTTGATCATCAAGGCCACGTAGATGCGGTGGGTGTCTGAGAGAATGTAGCGTCAGGCTCTGGTCTCAGCTAGCAGCAAGAAATGGCTTTGTCATACCACGATGGCCACCTAACTGTCCTCTCCAGGCGACATCTTGTACTAGTCACAATCCATCGGTGGTAGTCAGGTCACTCGATGCCTCTGTGGAATCTTCGCACACTTGAAACATCACTGTTGCCTATGGTGGCGTTGCTGAGTGATGCAGTGAAAAAATTCTTAGTGGAGCGGACTTGTTGGATTCTCGATGTCGGAGCAAATGGAACGTGCATTGGTAATTTATGCTATGCACACAGACTTAACACATATATTCACACATAATGCATAGGGTAGGTTATGATTTTCAAATATAAGTATGCATATTTAGATACATCTATTATTAATTTACGAAAGTGAGTTATGTTACATACCCTTTGATTAGCTAATGTGTTTGAGGGTGTAGCTCATCTCTAAGCATGGTGCTAATATCATCCAATGATTTGAACTCCATGTGCCCTCGTCACCAAGGGTGTTACTGATTGTCATCTGACAGGGGAATTCTTGTGCACTTCCTTGTTAACACCTATCTTTCTCCCTTCCTTATGAGTGTCCCTATAGAGCTTGTCAACCAATTAAGCATTCATGCAAGTGCACTCATCCCTGCCACCGTCATTATCATCTTCCCTTAAGGCGTCTGGTAAACGTCAGGGCCTACGGCATTGTCCCCCTTTCATGGTGCACTAAAGCACATCACCTCGCTGGCACTAGCACCGAGCCTAGTGTTAGTGGGGTTCTTTTAGTGATTTGTAGTAAGTTATACAATACGTTGTGCGTTGTGGGTGGCGCTCAATAAGGTTGCATATATCCAGTGGGTGTCATCAAGCATGTGGCTTCAGGCTATGGTCCAAGCTAGCCGCATGAGTAAATGGGACATATATGATTGGAGCGGACTTGTTGGGTTCTCAAAGTCAGAGTAAATGGGACATGCATCCAATTTCCAAGCCTTTAAGGCTAGTCCCAGTGCATTGTATCATACATATTAAATGACAGCCATGTATGCTTGTTAGATAACATGGCATATAGAGGTAACGAAGAGAGCGGAGAGATTGAAGCTGTATCATCAGGCCTTCTCCAATAGAGCTACCGGAAAGAATATTCTACTCAGTGAACAGTGTAAAAACCATCGCGCTAATGTGGTGCGAAGCGCTGGTCTCACACACTTTCCGATGCCCGTTCCTCTCACACGCATGTTTTTTTAGTCACTGTGTGCTGCTATTACTAGCTTGGATCAGTTGGACATGGGTCATAGAGATACTCCTTCCATTCCGAAATAAATGTCATCTTTGTTTCTAGGAATACACACGCCTAATTAAACCAATTCCCACATCGTTTCATCAAAAAAAAACAATTCCCACATCAATAAAAATTGTAAAAAGAAACGCATGTATCAAATAGGTAGTTAATGCTATTTTTCTAATTCTAATATTGTGCATTTTTTAGGAAGTGAGTAATGAAGGGCAATATAGTTATTTATCATGACTACTAATTTATCTATTTTTTTAAATAAACACTTATTGCCGGATGCAGGGAGGCTTAGACACAAGAATTAGGTAGTTGAAAATTGAACCTGGCCCACAACTAATAGTCACAAGCACATGTGACTATTAATTATTTTGAAGGACCTAACAAATAACGTATGGTACTTTGCTTTGAGGTGGTTGTGTCATCCATAGTACCATATGACGTGGCAGTTTGAGAATGTTCCATGGTACATTGATTGGGCCTAGCGCCTAGATGTCTCACGTGAACACAATAGTTAATGCCATTTCTTTCATGGGTCATTCGATGATGAACTTTCAGGAGGGTTAGCATAGCAGACGCGGGGAAAGTTGATCCGCCAACAGAGACACCGCCGGAATTGTTGGAGGAGGCCCAACGCCAAGAGAGCGTGCACAGGGCCACAGGCAGAGTAAAGAGCAGGAATGGCAAAGAAGAAGTTGTAGGAGATAGAAAGAACAAGCACTGCTGGATCCCACATTTAATTTGGATTACATGATCCAATCGTGCAGTTCTAGACGTAAACATCCAAGAAATTAATATATAATCGATTTTATAGCATTCACTGCCACATTCCTTTTATTTGCCGTGTGTCGACGACACATGACAAAGGCCATATTACACGATCCACGGTAAAAAGGCATGCAGACGACGTCTGTTTAACGGTGACGGTGGCTTTGCGGCGTGGCACACGGTAAACAGATCATGCTTTGCCGTGTGCCAAGGGTGTGGCACACGGCAAATAGGATCCGGCGTATGCTATATTTTATACTAATGATTCTGGTGATGTGATGTTTGCACTAAGATATTCTAATGCTTTCAATTCATCTGCACATAATCTCTAGAACAAATAAGAGACCGAGTGCATTGCTGCAATTCAATTCAAGAGACTGAGTGCATGTTCAAATTATAAACAGACATACAAATTTGGATGGGGAGAAGTCACATATAGTGAACACTGCATGGGCAATATTGGCCAAGGAAAAAACACACGGCAAACCCTACTTTTTACCGTGTGCATATTTTTGCCGTATGCTAGGCAAAAACGCACGGCAGGCAAACGGCGTGCTTCTTTGCCATGTGCCCGGCGTTAGGACATGGCAAAAAAATACCTTTACCGTGTGTCCAGTCTTTACCATGTGCCTTCGAAATAGACACACGATAAAGACTGTGTTTATCACGTGTCATTCGTTTGCCGTGTGCTTTCTCGTTAGCGCACGACAAACCGGACATTTGCCGTGGCCGTGGCACACGACAACTAACCGATTTCCGGTAGTAATTTATCAACTGTATTTGTTTTAGTAGGGACACGATATGAACTTCCTAACACTTTGTATCTCCTCACCCCATCAGAAAATATGGACATTTTTACAGTTGACGCCTCTGCTCATCCACCATAGTTTTATAAGTTTTGGATCAACGGAGGCATGGAGCCGGCAGGCAATCAACTCGAAGGGTGATGGACAAATATTGGAGGATGGCTGGTTGGAGTAAATTAAATAGGAGTAGTGTGGTCATCGATCTTAAGAGGTGTACTATCTCATCACCATCTCCATCTCTCAAAGCTCATTCCTCCCCGCGCTGTGGCCGCTCCCGCAGTCCCGCATCATCTCCATCAGATCCTCCAAGCACGAGAAATGTCTCATGCCGCCGTCGCGCTTCTCCGGGCAAACGTCACCGCCGAACACGGCCGCCGGAGGCACGATCGTCGGCTGGTAGCCCCAGCAGAACGTGACCTTGGGCAGCTCCGCCATGGGCGCCCACTTCGCCGCCTCCTCCGGCAACCGCGGCTCGTGCGTGTCCGGCAGGCTATCCGGCGTCGTCGTCGTCTTCCTCTCGTCCCGGAGGCAGTCGTCGTACTCGTACACGAATCCACGCCCGTCGCGGAACAGCACGAAGAGGCGGCCGCCGCCGCAGTGCCACGCGCCGTGCACCGCGGCGTCGTCCCAGTTGCAGTACTCGGCCCTCCACCGCTGGGGACCAGGGACGACGGCGACCGTGCACCGCCGCTCCCACCGGAGCTCCGGCGTGAGGGCCCACAGCTCGGATGCATCATCGTTGCCAATGGCGACGCACGGGCGGGCCCAGAGCTCCATCAGCTCGGACACGTACCCCATGTCGACGGAGCACGGGCACGGCGGCCGCGCGGCGGGAGCGTGACGTGCGCCGCCGTCCCGCCGTCGACGTCGAAGGCCACCACGGCCGTCGCCGTGACGTCAGGGAGCACGTACACTTTGCCGTCGTCCAAGCTCAAGGAGCTGAAGTAATCCGCGCACCTGCCGGACAACTTGGCCAGCTTCGCCACCGTCCTGGGTTTTTCATGGCCGGCGCCGCCGCCGGCGAGCGGCACGACCACCAGCTCGCCGGCGCAGCTGCCGTCAGAGAAGTCCCGCGCGCAGACGAGCGCCTTGTACGTTTTGGTGGACGGCGAGTAGCCCAAGCCGCAGAAGCACCGGAACACGTCGTCCTCGCCATTGCCGCCGAGGTCGAGGACGAGGGTCTCCTCCGTGCCGGTCGCCGGGTTGAAGAGCACGGCCCGGGCCCGGCCGGTGTTGTCCCACGGCGAGGTGAGGAGGACGAGGCCGTTGCAGGTGCCGGCGCAGAGGTACGGCGCCAGCGTCCGTGCGCCGCCGGGCTCCTCCTCCTGGTAGTGCAGCCGCGCGCCGCCGTAGGGGTACGCGCGGAGTATCCCGTCGGCGGTGCGGACCATGGTGGCGTACACGGGTAACCTGCCGTTGATGGCGCCGAGGCGGAGCCTCCGGAAGAACGGCGTGCCGCCGTGGCAGTGCGCCGCCGCAGCCGCGGCGCGGACGACGGCGGGCTCCGCGGGGGACGATGACGCCGCGTCGGCGTAGTGGAACTCGTGGTGGAACCGGATCCCCTCGGCGCCGCCGGGGTCGGAGTTCGAGTCGGAGCGGCGGCGTATGACGAGGCATGCGGCGTGCGGGCGCGGGAGGCGGCGGCGGTTGCGGACGCGCCAGTAGCCGGGGCCGTTGAGGATGCTGCGGAGCGCGCCCGCCACCGCGCAGGCCGCCGCGACGCGCACCGGCAGCCGCGGCAGGATCTCCTCGGCCAGCAGGTTGTCGCCGAGTTGCGGCGGCGCGCGGCGCGGCTCGCCGGCTTCGTCGTCGAACGCCGCCGGCGATGCCTTCCTCTTCATGGCGGCGCCCTAGCGTAGCGTAGCGTTACGATGCCGATGCCGACGCGACGCGGACACTATGATTTATTTGGTCTGTCAGGATCAGGACTCAGGAGTACTACATTTTGATTTTGTATATACCCACCTGAAGGCTGAAGGGTGCTCGTATTCGACATGGATAGGGACGAGCAAAATAAAATGGATCCGGTTCCTCTCAAGTTGGAGAAGCTACCTCAGATTTAGGATTAAATTCCCTTAATACCATTAAAAATTATATGAGTTATCTAAATGCCATTGAAATTCTTTACTTATTCCGTGTGCCATTAGTTTGAAAATTCATTCTCTCCTACTATGCCACTGCTGTTAGTCCGTTAGAATTATCACCTGTTGGCGCGAATTCGCGGCCAACAGAACGCAAACGCAGGAACCAGTCAGACCGGTTTCTGTAACCGGTCAGACCGGTTTGCCAGACAGGGCTGGCGGTAGACCTTCGAGCGTCGTCCGGGCAGGATCCCGTCGGGACAACGCACGTAGGGTTGTCCTAGAGTCGGCAGGCCACCTAGGACGTCCTCAATCGACGTAGAGACGAAGGAGGAACAGCAAATAGTAGATTGGAAAAGTAGGGAAAAGAGAAAAAGTAAAAAGATAAAAGATAGATGTATTTGTTCGATTGGATGATTGTTCTCAATCGGCCATGACCCTTTATATTTATAGGGTGGGGAAGTCGTACCCCTTTAGGTCGGTTTACAATACGGGATAAAACTCTAGAGTCCTAAACCTACTCCAACACGGGAGAAACCGGTCAGACCAGATAGGGAACCGGTCAGACCGGTTTGGCCGTTGCCAGATCGGCTACAGTAGAACCGGTCTGACCGCTTCCTAGAACCGGTCTGACCGGTTGCCCTCGGCCTGATAGGCAACTGCCAATTTTGTGTGCGAACATATGCCCCCCTGTTTTCTGGCAAAGCTTGCATGTCAGAAAACATCTATAATGATCAAAATTGGTTAAAGACGATGATTAACAGTACATCGCCCATATATTGCTCTAAGGGCGATAATTGTTTTATCGGCCATAAACTTGCCCTTTACTTCAAGGAACGACTTGCTTTGGCCTCCATACCTGCTTAATAATTGCTGATCTTGCTGGTATGACCTTTGCTTGTTGCTCCATTGATTCTTGCTTACGTATCCGCTGCAATCTTCTTTTTTGAGTATGAGATAAGCCTGAGGGACACCACCTCGGCTGAGAGTATCTTGAATCTCTCTTGATGTCCTTCTCATCTCCTTTAGAAATAGGTGTACTTCTGACCAGATTATTGTTAACAACAAACGGTCTTTGCGTTTGTTGTTAATCTAAAGGTGAATAATAATAAGGATAGAACCAGGACCGTGGTGAGGTCGGTCCAACATATGAACAAGGTGCAGCAGCATAATTTACTCGAGATTTGCAAGAACAAGATTCATTTTGATTTTCTGATGGAGGTTTTGATTTTTTTACCTTTACTAGGCCGATTTCCTTGCTTTTGACTTGATCTCTTCTTCTTATACTTGGCCAAAAGCTCCTCAAAGGTCGGCTTCACCTTTTTCTTGTGCTTGGGATACTCCCAGTTTTCCTGGAAAAACCGGTCAGAGCGCGTTGTCAGTCTTCTTTGTTTTTTGTTGCCCCCCAAGCACTTGAGGGACCTCTTTCTGCACTTTTATCACTTCTGGATCAACAAGCTTGTCATCTCCAATGATTACATTTTTTCCAACGGCTTTTTCGGCTTGATGTGGACGAATTAGCACTTTAGGATTTCGTAACTCAATGGTATTCATAGGAAAAGGATTAGTGTCAACTTGCATAGGATGAAATGTCAAACGACCTTCATTAATGGCCGATTGCACTTGCCGCCGAAATACATTGCAATCGTTCGTTGCATGAGAATAAGAATTATGAAATTTACAATAAGCACGTTTTTTCAACTCTTCTAATGGCGGCATAGTATGAGTTATTCTAATTTTTCCAGCTTTTAGCAATTCATCGAAAATTCTATCACACTTAGCCACATCAAAAGTATATTTAACTTCCTCTTGCCGATTTTTGCGGACCGGCTTTAGAGACTCGCAAGTGCTAGGCTTGTCTTTGGCTGACCATACGAATTCAGTACTATAAACATTATTACTTTCATCGTCCGAATTATCAGATGCATAATATACAAGACGATTACTTTTATCATTAGTTTTTTATGAACTCTTAGATTCTTTAAGTCAGTTTTCATTAGCTAGAGCTTTTTGCAACAACCGACTTACATCTAGAAATTCTTGACCATATAGCTTATCTCTATGAATATCAAGCAAACCAGCATAAGCAAGATCAGCTAGATCTCTATCCGAAATTGTTAGACTATAGCATCGGTTTCTAGTGTCTCTAAATCTTCTAATATATTCAGAAACAGATTCATTAGATTTTTGCTTAACCGATACAAGATTTGACAATTTTAACTCAGTTTCACCATTAAAGAAATAATCATGAAAATTTTCTTCTATGTTAGCAAAAGAATAAACTGAGTTGGGTGGCAAAGAAATAAACCAATTAAATGCAGCACCCGATAGAGATAAAGGGAATAATCTTATTTTACAAATATCTTTAGAAGCAGCTTCACCACATTGTATAGTAAATTGGCCTATGTGCTCTAAAGTACTTCTACCATCATCCCCACTGAATTTAGTAAACTCTGGTATTTTACAGCCCGGTGGGTATGCGACATATTCATAATTCTCAGCATACGGTCTCTGATACGACCGATTCTTAGTTTTAGGCTCTACACCAAAAGTTTGTCTAAACATTTCGAGCATCTCCTCTCTAAATCCCTCCATCCCCGGAACGGTTCTAGGTCTAGCAGATCCAGAATGTGGTACTCGATTTATAGTGGGTTGTGGTGTGTTATATGTTGCTGTTTGATTCGGCAATGTGTTAGGAACATGATGCAGCGGACTATTAGAAACACGTGCACCTATAGATGGTTCATAATACACGGCTGTATGTGGTGTCATAGCATTAGTAGCAATCATCGTACTCCCTCCACCGGCCGAAGTACCAATGGTAGTTCGGCTATGTATGTGGTTGATTGGTGGTGAACCAATGGGATCCTTTGGAATATGCAAATTTGATAAATCCTCTAGTGCACTATCTATACAATTTTCGGTATTAGAAGTAGAACCATTAACATCCTTACCAGAAAATTGTTTATTAATTTTGGATTCTATGTTTCCAAAACGAGAATTAATCATTGATTCAAACTTTCCATTCATAGCATCAAATTTATTATTAAAGCTCGCACTAACAGCTCCATCAATAAAATTTGCAATTTCTGAATTAATTTCAGGAGAAGCATTGGATTGTACCTTTAGCGCGGGAATATCAATGACGACATCCTTGTCTTTCTTGACGTTCCCTTGTCGATCCATGGAGAAGTGCGATATGTATTGCTTCACGGCTTCTTCTTCCAACTCCTGGATCTCCCGCTCTTTATGCTCACGGATCTTTCTTCGGATTTCCGCAAGCGCTTTCTGCTCCTCAGCCGCCGTTTGATCAACGTTCGGCCTTTGAATGTTTGCAGCATCGACATCAGCAGGTTTAGGTAATTTACCGGCCATGGCAGCCGATTGATTTACCTAAGGATCGATAAAACGGTTTGAGCAACCAGATTTTCGTTCCCAGCGGAGTCGCCAAATCTGTTGGCGCGAATTCGCGGCCAACAGAACGCAAACGCAGGAACCGGTCAGACCGGTTTCTGTAACCGGTCAGACCGGTTTGCCAGACAGGGCTGGCGGTAGACCTTCGAGCGTCGTCCGGGCAAGATCCCGTCGGGGCAACGCACGTAGGGTTGTCCTAGAGTCGGCAGGCCACCTAGGACGCCCTCAATCGACGTAGAGACGAAAGAGGAACAGCAAATAGTAGATTGGAAAAGTAGAGAAAAGAGAAAAAGTAAAAAGATAGATGTATATTTGTTCGATTGGATGATTGTTCTCAATCGGCCATGACCCTTTATATTTATAGGGTGGGGAAGTCGTACCTCTTTAGGTCGGTTTACAATACGGGATAAAACTCTAAAGTCCTAAACCTACTCCAACACGGAAGAAACCGGTCAGACCGGATAGGGAAACCGGTCAGACCGGTTTGGCCGTTGCCAGATCGGCTACAGTAGAACCGGTCTGACCGCTTCCTAGAACCGGCCTGACCGGTTGCCCTCGGCCTGATAGGCAACTGCCAATTTTGGGTGCGAACATCACCATTAGATTGTTCATCAGGTCGGATTTTCTTTATAATGGAGATTTTTACGTCAGTTGATTTATTTAAGCCAGCCATGCGTAGCTGTTCAACAGCTAGCAGCAGGCAAGCAGCTCTTCTCTGCTCTCTTCTTTCAGGAGCAAACAAGCAGATATCAGACCCTCACACAGTCAATAGCTCCACCTGCAAGTCGTGGCGCAGCAAAGGAAGTAGCAGACTCTCACACTCGGCGTTTGGATTGGATGAGACGAGAGTTTGGCGGTACGGTGCATGGCGGCCTCACTGACTAGCGGCGCAGCCGGCGCTCACTGATCCCTTCAGGCTTCAGGCCAGCCGTGCTCGCTGGAGATGACCAAAGAACATCAGATGCCATGGAGATGACCGAAGAACATCAGATAGCTTTACAAAAAGAGTGGCAAAAGAAGAGATATAAAAGGATAAAGATAAATTGGTTGATCTCGATTGAATGGCAAAACCTCAATCAACCATAGTCATTTTTATTTATAGGGAAGGGAGTCCAAATACATCAAAAACATTCTTAAAACCAACTCAAATCCGATTTTCTAGTAAAAATCGGAACCTCTGAAATACAAAACTAGAACATCATCTAGTTTCCGCAGTGTAGGTTTCTATATATTATGATCCTAACTTCCTCACCCAAAGACTAAATTGAAGATCTACATTTGCGTTTCAATTATCTCTACAATAGATAATGGTGAAGTCCAATTCATGATATGATATTTCAAAAAAAAAGTTTCGGATTTAGAATACCGAATACTCTAAATTTTGGTCATCAACAATTTAGGGCGACAGTGGTTGGATTTCCTCTTCAGTAATCCTATCCTGCACCTGTCCTCGGTCGTCCGAG
Source organism: Echinochloa phyllopogon (assembly GCA_033239725.1). NCBI lineage: Eukaryota > Viridiplantae > Streptophyta > Magnoliopsida > Poales > Poaceae > Echinochloa > Echinochloa phyllopogon. The sequence continues at coordinate 8,287,639 of BTCW01000008.1, read as the reverse complement.
CTCTGATTTGAATAAATTATAATGCACAGTGTTAATAAGTAATGGATTGGTGGTACATGGACAAAATAACGTTGAAGAATGTATAAGGACAGACGCAATTATTTGTAGATAATGTGACGTGCCTGCTCTTTGATCGGTATGTCGATGATAGAAGGGTCAGTTTCCTGTGCTCGTGCCTCGGCCAAAGCAAGCTTGTTATTCTCAGTCACAAAAGGGGCGACGTCATATGCACTGGCCAATCCATCTACATACATGAAACAAGAACCTGGCATAAATGAAGCTGCCACGGTATTTGGAAGCAAATGACTCTCGTTGCCGACAATAACAATAATACATGGGGCGAAAGGTGATATGGGAGAGAAGAAACACTGTAAGATTAGATTACCGGCGTTCCATGTCATGTGCGAAGAGGCGCCTGAATCCAGCATGTAACACTCACCAGACAGTGGAGCAGCAAGTGGCATTGTGCTGAAGGAGCCCATGTAACATTCCCCAGAGAGTGGAGGAGCAAGTGCCATTGTGTTGAAGGATCTGATTAGGGCATTCTGGTGCCATGGTCCAGCTCCTCCTGGCGCCAGGCCGGGCCACATTTGAATGGTACCTGGGCAGGGATTGTAGAAGGAAGGCAACGGCTGCTGCAGGTTCGCAGACACAAAACAGGCAATGTCATATGCACGGAATTCCCCATCTACATGATCGATACACAGAGCTGTCATTGCATTTACATATATAATACAACCCAGCAGTAAACTGATACGAAAACGTGGAGGAAACTCCTGAACTTGAGATGAACTGAAGAAAGATACCGTATAAGCTGAATCGCTCGTCCACTCTGTGCAGAAATACGAGAACCGGGAACTTCGCTGCCGGGTCAATGTGGAAACGCCTAGCAATCTCAGGATTTGAAGTTTGGTAAAATTCGACACTATCTTCCAGCCTTGACGCCCTAACAAGCTCATCATGCTCATGACCCTGTAGAAAATAAAGAGAGTGGCAGTTCCAAGAATTAAAGAGTAGTTTCCATGCAGGCACTACAAGAAAACTCGTTATCGCTTTTCCACAAATATATTGGACATAGTTGCAGCATTAGTACCGGATCAATGGCAACTTTCTATGGAGGGTCTTAGTATAGGCCAACAATACGGTTTCTGTCCCCAACCTGTACTAATGAGTGCGAAGGATATTAATATTGGTTGGAAACACCGGTCGGTATTAGTAATTGCATATTGATACCGATTGGTAACACACCAATCGGTATTAATTTACTCAGTTATCAGTAATCGGTATTAATTTACTCAGTCATTTATGGCCTTTTCTCTCCCCAGCCCGAGGCATGACCGCATGAACAAGAACAACAGAGCTCCCTGGCCTGTTCATGGTGACACGGGCGTAAGGGGGAGGTGCTGCCTAATTTCTTCATGATTTTGTGCTGATTTCACTCATCCAAGTAGGGTCAAGGTGTGTAAGTTTATTCCTTCATCATTTTTTGTTTAAGATGGTGTTCTTTTTCTCTAGAAATGTAGAAACTTGTGGTTCTTTGAAATGGTAAACGATGGAGAAATTTTCTAATTTGCACATACACTTGATTCCTAATTGATATTGTTGGTATGTATGCATGTACATATGTTGCTAATTATTAGTGCAAGAAATTTTATTAGTTCATCCATGAGCTCAAATTTTGTTGATAGTTTATTTGCATGTATTAATTTGCTTAGTTCATGAAGTAATATTTTTGTAAAGAGGGTGAGATTTTTTTGGTTTTTGAATTTAGCGAATGCAAGATATTTTATTCATGTACACATTGGCTCAAACTGTGTTAAAATATTTTCCACGTACAGAGGATGATAGTATACAAAAAAATTTCATTGCAATACAATGTATGGATCTATATATGCGGACCGACCAACAAAGAGTTCGTTGCAAACTTAAAATATTTTCTCTGGGTGGCCATTGCGAACAAGCAAAAAAAAATCATATGTTGGACCAAACATGGAGAAAGATGGGTTGTATGCCTGTACTGGAAGACGGTGAATAAGAAGAAGTGGATGGTGATAACATCCCTAAATTTGATGAATATGATGCATTTGCAGATACTATAATGGGCAAGGCTGAAGAGGTTGCAGGTGACCCTACTGACAATCTAGGACAGATATTGTGCGATGCACAGAAAGAAGAGAGAAAGAAATTTGAATCAAATTGTCAGTTTCTATGTTTAACATATATTTTATAACAACGATGTGTGTGTTGCATGTACGTCTATGCTGGTAGTAATAAATAATGCATAGAAGAGAGAAGAAAGGGTTCCGTACAGATGGGGAGTAGAGGAAGGCGATGATCGTCCATGGTGGTGATGTCGTACACCTCTGGAACTTTCCACTCCAAGATGTCGAGGTGATAGAGCAAGGCCCATAGATGGGTAATAAACTCACCACCTTGTGAGAGCCGCCGCATGTGCGCCTCCGTGTTGCCATATGGCGCCGCGTAGACCAAGATCCGGACCCACACAAGCGCCAGAGTCTCCCAGACGTCATAGTGAACCCTAATGTCAAGATACAGAATGTCGTCACCAAGAAGTAGCTTTAACAACTCCATAGAAAAGAGAAATCCACCATCAAAGTTGATTTGGTTTTCCCAAATTTTTGCATATGACATTGCCCCTAAGTGTTTGGGGTCATCATCGTGATCACATAATAAGTCCTCGTCCAAAACATTCTTTGCTGACTCCATAAAGTGATTGTATGCACGCTTCGTCTCCGGCGCTGACCCTGGGAGTAATTCCGGCGCTGACACCACCAAGTAGGTGCAATATTTGGACAAAGCATTAGCAAGGCGCCTATTCCGGTTCTCATCTATTTCCCCTTGTGTTTTTTCGGAACCTGTAAGTGCTGCAGCTGCTTTCTCCCTGTACTTCTCTGCCTTATTCAATGAATCCTGTTTGGCCTGCTCCTGCATTGCCAGTTCGCAGTACCATGTCGCAGTGTGACATATCATAACCAAGCTTGCATACCTGAAACCATCCGAATCCGCGCGGAATAGGGGGTTTTTGAAGTAGGGAAGATAACGTCCAAAAAACGGACAATTATTAGGGAAGGATAACCAGTTCCCATCCAATCTGTCTGTGTTGATCTGGCCAAGAAAATCAATAATGGATTTCTTCACATCGTCGTCCAACCTAATGCCAGCTCTTTTGCTGCTGTCGCTGCCCAACAAGTCCCACAACACCTGCCAGACATAGTCCAATCCAAGCATCCTAACCAAACGATCACATAACCGGTAAAGAAGGTCAATAACCATGGATTTCCGCCTCGAGAACCTCCCTTTTCCTTTTTCTGTCACCAACAAAGTTAATCTACCTTCAATTAACATCGAGTACTGGCTGAGTTTTTCTTGCCAGAGGTACTTGTCAAACCAATTAGTGCTGGTCGCTACAGATAATTTCAATCTCATCCAACATCGTAGCCAGTACGGTGTTTTATCCTCCTCCTGCAAATACGACGTACATCGCTTCTTTCAGTCCCTGGCGTACGCGCAGGCAACGGCGACTCTAGCCCAGTTTGATGTCCAGCACCGAATCAAATGCATCAACTGCAACAGTGCCAGGGACACCAGTATGACAAAACTAATAACAAGATCTGCAGCAGTCGTGTCCACAATGTTGGTGCAACCACCAGGACCAGAAGTAGTACGATGTCCAGTCGTCATTATCCCAGGAATGGCAGCTGCTACCCCAACAAAGCAAATCCCAATGAATGAAGCCAATGCCCACAAACTAGCAGTTTTTGCTTGATAATAGTGAAGGAATGCATTACCAGTGAAGAAGATCTCATACAGAAAACCCAACTCAATCTCAATCACCTTCAAGGCCCACTTGTAGTCAATGCCCTCCAAGGTTTCTAGTTCTGGCTCACGATAGCTCAACCCAAGGAAACGTCGTTGCAACTTATGAGACAGACAAAAGGCAACACAGACATCATAACAAGACCACAGATCATCCTTGTTTTCCCTTGATATCACACTTTCTATGTCCCTCAGATTGACATTATCTTCACTAATAATCGTCCCATTAATCTTAGTGGGAAAGTCAACCACCCTCATCAAACCTCCTCTGTTTCTTAAAACGTACGTGTCTCCACATCCATCTTTCAAAATTTGCACCATGTCTCGCATTCTGCTTTGTTGCACAAGTGACAATGATCTGTGAAAGCCCTTAATGAAAGTGATGGCAGACAACATGCAGATGGCTATGTTACCAACACCATTGGAGATGGTTGAGAAACTCATCAACAGGACATATCCACAGTTGAGGCAAATCCCATATACCACCTTTGAGAGCGGGCCCTTGTAGTCAAGTCCATTATAGGTGGTAACTGGATCGACGCAGCCAAAGAGGGTGAACAAGGACACTGTCCAAATGGGATACATCTCACTCTTCACTGATGATGATTGCATTAGACCAATGCTGTAGGTCCCAAGAGACAATGATAACACCTGCGCAGCAAAGAAACCTTTTTGCACAATCCAACGATTAGACCAGCGGCGACATGACCCAAAGGTAGCAAGCAAGAAAGTGACGATGATGGCCACCACTGTCAATGCCTCGATACGGAGCACTGTTCCCCTTGGGCTCTTCCACAGATCTCTCAACTGATGCCAGAGGGTTATTGATGCTGCGTTTCCAAGGTGGCGTTCCATATTTCCCATGCGACGGTAATCCACCTTAGCAGGAGACGATGTGCTGCAAGGTAAGGTGCAACTTAGATATAATCGCAATCAAAAATATTATCTATTTCAGGTCAATTTTCAACTGGCAGTTTATCATGTTTTATTTTCCTTGTATGCAACAAATCAAATTAATGCCCATAGGTTAGCTGTATCCGTTCTACAACTCCTATGTTTTGTTCAACATATATCGATCTCATCAATTAGCAATATGCCTGGCGAAACAAATACAACACTAACGACAGTTCGTAGAGTGGTATACTAAGTAGGAGATAACCAGAACCGAGGTAAAAAGGTAGTTTTGAGTCGCGTACCATGGCTATGTACTTGTGTTGAGTTGATCAGCCTCCCTGCTGCAGGAGCCTTGAGCCTTCTGCTTCCTTCAGAAAAGCTGCAAGTCCAACTCCTCCTGATGCTGCAAATGATAGCAGAGCTCCCTTTGACACCTCCGATCCTAGTAGAGAGTAGAGACATACCTTGGCTGTGAGGTTTGGTGGGCATACATACAGCTTCGCTAAAGATAAAGGGAGTTCCATTAGGTGCGGGGAACAACGACCCGGGAAACGTTGCTTTCTAAATAAAATGGAATAAGAAATGGTGAAAAAGGAAGCAGTATCATCATTGATGTCTCCCTTGCAAACGGAGTTGTTGGCTTGTTGCAGATGCTAGCAGAGCTAGCTCCCTGCGACCCCTTCAAGAGGCCAAGAGACGTCTAGGTGTAGCCGACAGTTGGGTCCAAACGCACTTGCCCTCGAGTCATTTTCTAGTGTTGTTTTGGTGTATTTCCGAGACTCAATGAGTAGTACGTTCCCAAAAACAAAATGAGTAGTACAGACCCCATTCGTATTATAAATTACTCTACTGCTGTCTGCTGTGTGTGTGGTCTCTTTCTTAATTCCTTTTGTGTTGTGAGCATTTTCTATAAAAAAAGGCTAGATCCTAGTGGGCTCTTTAAAAAAATGCGCAGTTCTGAAAGCATTTTGGGTTAAGGAAAAAGTACATTGAGCCTCCCTTAAATATCTCAAAAGTCTGCATTTCCTCCCCTGATGGCTAAAACCGGGTATTCATGCTCCCTCAACTCTGAAAACAATTTGTTTTTCCACCTCAGGTGGTATAGACGTTAGTTTTGGCTGAAGTGGCGCCACATCAACCATCCTATATTGTGTCACGTCAGCTTCAAGGGATGTAAATTACTATTTGCACATAGTTCGAGGTTGTCAAATGGAATTTATCCTAAGATCAGACTAACGACAACGACACAATCAGTTTAGGTTAATTAGACTAATTAGAAAAAAGTCTAAATTACTACCCTCAAGTATTGTCAAAGTCTGGATAACCTACTAAGAGCATCTCCAAGAGACAAGTCAAATCGTTTTTTAAAGTTAAATTTAGCTATTGTTAGAGAAAAAATATTTCCAACATACTCTGTAAGTGACTCTCCAAATTTAGTGGCTCTTCATCTCATCTTATTCGCTAGCTATTTTTAGCTAGCCTACCTCACTGGCCATCTTTACAGAATATGTTGGATTGCTCTGCTATTTGTTTAAAATCTATTTTTGAGAGTAGCTAAATCAGTAAATTTAACTAGTCTTTTTAGCTAATCTCTTAGAGATACTCTAAAGTATGTTTTGGTTCATTTTAACCCCTAAAGTATCCTAATCGGTCCAATCTACCCCTTCTTAAGATTTATCTTTTTTGTTTCTCCATGTACGAGTGACATTTTATGTTACAATCTTGTGGGATGATAGAGGATCATATAAAGTATTTTAAAAATATACTATGAATTTTTCATCATTATTTTGAAAGGCTACAATATATAATATTAAATTAACCATATTGATAGAAAATTTTATGAGAAACAATGAGAAAATTTTGTATTATATTTTCTAAAAAGAGTTTACATGGCTCTCTATCATCTCACAAAGTTTTAACCTAAAACATGGCTTGTGTATGGATAAACAAAAAAGATAAATTTGGCGAGGGGTAGATTGGACCGATTGGGATAGTTGTGGGTGTAAAATGAACCAAAATATAGTTAGGGGGTTATCTGGACTTTGTCCATACTTAGGGGTAGTAATTTGGACTTTTTCGACTAATTATAATAAATAAGAAGAGAAACCACAGACACAATCCATCAAAATATGGTCATATAAGATTTTAATAACCACAAACTAGGCACTTGAAAATAGAGCATGATTTTATAAAAAAATATGAAAGTGGTTTCATTCTTTTTATCTACAATGAATGTTCTAAGGTTTAAATACCTTCAAACAAATTTTCTCCATAATTTTAAACTAGGTATTTGACCATGGTTTTAGAAAAAAAAAGAAAGCTAGTTTATCTAAAATGAATTTTTGATAAATTTTCTAAGATTAATTATATTTTAGGGTACATATAATATATTTTTTCTAAAAAAAATCTGTATAACTTTTTTTACAAAGTCTATTTGGCCACCTTGAACTATCTACGGAGTCTAATTTACACCCCTGGAAGCTGATATGGCACCAGTCAGGCAAAACCGCCTATTCCTTGATATTCAATGGGGCGGTGTCGGTGCACTCTCAGGGTGGACACGCTAGCAGAAATTCTAGTGGCCGTTCAATTTGCATCCTATGGTTTCAAATCATCCAACGCTTCATTATTGAGAATGATCACGTGTCATCAGCTCGTTGGGCAGAAAAATCTAGAATCACCTCGATTGACGCTACTGGTTGGTAAAAAAAAACCAATCCTGTCATGGAAGACTCGAGATCCCCATCTGCTTCACCTCCGTTTCGCCGTCTTCTTCACCTCCGTCCGCTGCGTGCTCGTCTAGGAGGGCGCACATTGGCGGAAGCGGAAGCTGTGTGGGGATAAAAAATACCAGCTCTTCCCGTGGTTGCACGTGCCGATGCCTTCCTCATGATCTCGTGTCACCGTCTTTACCGTCTTCTCCTGCCCCCCGTGTGATGAAACATGCCCAGTTTCTTGCTGACCATGCACTCCAGATGGAGGTGACGATTGGTCCCACTACTTAATTTCTTTCCATACTCATCTATTCATTTTGGATGCCACGCAAGATTCTCCCCAGACGGCAGCGGTGCGGCTGCAGCTATGGCGGGCGCAAGCGGTCTGGACTGGCCGAGCAGGCAGACGGCGGCTGCAGCGCAGACGACACGAGCAACGAGCTCCTGCAAATATGGCATCCGGAGCTGCGGATGGACGCACTTCTGGTGCAAGCGCAACATGAGTGGGGCAAACGGGCAGACGGCGGCGGCGCGTAGACGCGAGCGACGACGACGAGCGGTGGCTCGTGCTCGGAACTACAGATGGCCTCAGCTCTTGCGCAATATGGTCTGAATATGGCTGGTGTCGGCAGATCACCCTATCTGCCGGGCCATGTTCTCGTCGTCGGGCGCGTTCTCGCTTCGGTGAGATCTTATGCCCCTGACATGCTTCATGTTTGTATTGGGTCGTGGTCCCTTTTCCCTGCAGTTTCTGGCTACAACCGTCACAACCTTCCCAAGCTGAAGTCTGTCAGCAGCAATTGCTTGCCCCTTCTCTGGTAGGCAAGGACAATAGGCAGCCCATGGTGAGTGATCGACTCCCTCTGTTATTAAACTCCAGTGCCTCTCAAATTCATTATTAAAGCACGTTCTATCCTCCTCTAATGAGCTATCCATTCCTAAAGCACGTTCCATTCTAATCTAATGGGCTTTCCTAGGATATAATCCATTAAAACTGACACAGTTTTCATTGCTCTCTTGTGCTATGCGGCTCCGCCCCTCTCTTTGGTCTGGCTTTATTTGAGAATGGATTTAGATATGGAGAAGCAAAATTTCGGTAGCAGTGTCCGCACAAAATCAAGGTATGTCGATCCTTTTTTCTGTCATTTCTAAATAGTTATGAATATTCCTTGCAACAATCTTTGTTGGATGTGAATATAAGATCAATTTGTTCTTGTTGGCCTCCTGGTTTTTCATGGAAATTTGACATATTGTATTAGTAATCCATGTCAACTACGCTAACTATGTGGAAAATGAAGCTGGTAGTTTGTTTCATGATGGTAAGGGTAAAGTGTACTATTATCTATTTGAATTCAAACTTATGCCGCATCAAACTTATGTTCAGACTCGATATTAGGGTACAAAATAACTGTATATATGCACCGTACATTTAATTTGCTTATCTACTTTTAGTGTATTGTATGTGCGCGCCTGGGGCGCGCGCCAGTCACTAGTGAATACTGCCGCCCCACTCGTTTCTCTCCGCCCAAGAGGCCCGCCGGCAGGGCCGATGGGGTCGCTCCTCGCCGCCGCGGGCACATGGCCCAGCGGCCCCGTGCCCCTGCCGCTGCTGGCCTGAGGGCAGGCACAGTTGGAGCGGCGACCGGTCTTGCCGCAGGCACGTGGACCAGCGGCCCCGCCGTTGCCGGCCTGGGGGCAGGCTCATGGCCCGGCAGCGTGATGCCTGGAGGTGGGGTGCCTAGGCCGCCGCCGCCGGCTCCAGCCGCTCCTCCTGCATCCGAGCACATCGACCTCACTGATCCAAGGTATTCCATTTGTTCTACATAAAACCTTGTACTGTTACGTGCGAAATCTTAAGTCTTTGCATGTCTTGAGTTACTGATCCAAGCTCTAGTGTGCTGCAAGTCATAGTTCCAAGATAATGGTAAAGTCTAATTTGGACATTGTGACAATGTGTCTGATGCTTTGCTATAGTTTACTGCTAGCTCTATTGCAAAAATGCATGGTAATTGTTGCACTGTCAAATATACTGTAGTCTGGCTTGGTTAATGATGCATGTGTCTGTCAATTTTCTTTGGAAGTGTGGCTTTTAAGATGGTTTGCTTTCAGTTTGTGGGAGCATGTCAAAGCCATGTTAAATTCACAAGGTGTACATAGTTTTTCTCTCAACATTTTCTGTCACATTTTAGTTGCAGGTGTATTCATTTTAGCATTGCATTCCCTTTAGAAAGAGTCAGCATGCAGTATATTCTGTATTGCTTCTTCTGGGTTCACCCTTGCGACCTTATGGTAGGCTAAATATTTGGCTTAACTGAAGCAAATATTATAAGGTCTCCTTATGTTTGAAAATACTTTACCTTTGAACTTTTGTCAGCCTTTTTGTATATGTAATGCATCACACAGTAGCGTAGAGAAATATGCTTCTACTGTATTGAAGCTAGATAATATTTGATATGTGCTTGTATCTTAGTGTGAATTTTCTTAGGAATTTGAAGTACACGTTTTTCTTTATTATTGTTGACATAGTGATTGCTCCTTGAGTACACTTGTTGATCAGAGTATTTCAGCTGGCTGATAGGTTTCTTGTACTCGATCAACTACCTGGTTAAGCTGCATATATCACTCCCCTTTTCTGAGGGCTAGCTCTCCTCTCATTGAAGAGCTAGAGAAACATGTAAGGCTATCCGCACTGGGATACTGCAAGCGGAACGCCGGTACCATATGCAGTAAATAAACCCTGCAGCGGGGTATTGCAAGCAGTACGCCATGGTTGCGTGGGGCTCCGCGAGCGCCAAATCGAGCGGACATAGCTGCCGGACGCTACCCGCCACGGTGGCGCGGGGCCCGCGCGCCCATCCACCCTCACCGCCGCCGAACTCGCGCTCTCCGCCCTCGCCGCCCATGGTCGCTCTCCGTGGCCGCCGCCCGTAACCGTCCTCCGCGGCTGCCGCGCGTGCCCGTCCTCCGCGACCGCCGCGCGTGAGGAGGACCCGCCGCTCGCCCAGTTCCACGCCGAGGAACTCACGCAATGGTAGCTGGGATAGAGGATGAGATATAGAGTACGACGAGTGCGGAAGAAATTAATATAGAGTACGGAATCTCGATGACTACGCGGAAATATTCTGTTTAGATGATGGAAATGGAGTATGACGAGTGCAGATAGCCTAAGTACTCTTCTAGATTTGGCTTTCTCCACTAGAGATGGCAAAGTGCATGTCCGTTTGCTACAGAGTTCACTGGTCAATCATCCTGCTTGCTGCTGGCGCTGCAGGTTCAGTGTGCTGAATTTTTGGTAAGGTAATAGGAATTTTTGGTAAGGTAATATAGAACATCATTGGTGAACTGAAGAATTTGTAGTTTCCTGTGTTATGGACGGCTGTCAGTGTGGTAGTTTCAGTTTCTGCTTCATTTTTTTGCTAAAATATTTCAAGCTAACACCTGTCAATTATGCAAACAATACAAGTTGATCAATTATGAAAACAATACAAGTTTCATCAGCTATTTGCAGAGACATGTCCACAAGCATGCATTTTTCCAGTTTCCTGGCTCTTGTGCTCCCAGTCGACCAATTATGCAAACAATATAAGTTGATCAGCACTTCCCAAACTATCTATCTATCAGTGGAATGGAATGGAGTAGTAACCCAGCAGATCAAAATCCGGAATGCCTCTGTTGTTGATTCCTTAATGTCTGTTTGATCGTTCTGATGGTTGAATAATTCGTTCTTTGCAATTTTGTTGTGCGATGTGGTTGCAGTGGTTGGCTCTCTATGGTTGCCGGTGTCGTAGGGTGAAATTGCTTCTTGGGAAAAATCAAGAAGCCACAGCCGGACTGTTGGCTGTACAACAGGGTCCTTTCGCTGTTGGTGAAATCGTTCTGTTGTTACTGTTGCCTGTATCGTACTGTTGGCTGTACAGTAGGATCCTTTTGCTAACTTGATCATGGTTATACTAGACAATTGAACTTTCTCTTTCATTCAAAAAATACAAGAGAAACTGTTTTGTCAAACATCTTTTTAAAATGACTCCAGCTCCATCTGAGAAGCTACTCTACCAGTGGAGGCATAACTTGTTTTTAGCGGAGCTGAAGCCCTGCCAAAGGGGCTGTACGTGCTCCGATCCTTGGGAAAGTGGGGAAATCAGTAGGGACGCACTTTTCATTGCTCGCCACATGCTCAGAGCATCTCTAGCAGTGTTGCTAAATTCGGAGACCTAAAAATGGTTTTAGGTCCTGGAAAACGAAAAATTTAGGTACCATAAAGGTGCTCTCTCCAGCAGTGTTGCTAAAACTAGATACATATATTTCACTCTAGGACTAATCTGCGAGGAATCATTTTTTTTATCTAATATCCAAAATGAACAGCCTTATCCTCTCCTCTCTCCCCCTCCTCAGATCCCGATCTCCCGCCCCACCCCGCCCCCTGATCTCACTTCGCCGGCGGCCCTCCCCCCGGGAATGGCCCCGTGCTGCCCGCCTCGGCGATCCGCGCGCCCCAGGGGATGCCGCCAGTCGCCCGGCCATTCCCCGGTAGCCCGCCGCCCCCTTCACTGCCTCCCCCGCCGTTCGCTCGGCCCGGCGCGCCATTGCAGCAGTCCCGGCGCAATGCGGTGTGGCGCGGCGGGGCGGTGCCTGCACAGGGTTCGCCGGATCCGGCCCGCCGCCGCCCCTCTCTCCGCCTACGTCGCTGCCCGTTCCTTCTCCTCCCCTCCGGCGGCGCGGGGGGCTGCTGCCTGGTCACGCCTTCGCCTCCATCCCCTCCGGCGCCCATGGGGTCACGGCCACCGACCTCCCCTCGCCGCCGCCTCCATCCCCGAGGTCAAACGTGCAGCTGCGGCCGTCGCGGAACAGCGCGAACAGGAGGCCGTCGCCGAGGTCCCACGCGCCGTGCATCACGCCCGCGCCGCCGCCGAAGATGGAGCGGGAGCGGGCGGGCGTCGCGGCGCGGATCGTGCACCGCCGCTCCCACGACCGGTGGTCAGGCGCGAGCTCCCAGAGCTCCGTGTACAGGCCGCCGTAGTGCAACGCGACGCACGGGCTGCCGGCCCAGACCTCCATTAGCTCCGACCTTGGGGGCGGGACTCCCGGCGGCGACGCGTGCGGGATGGCGGCGGTGGCAGTGACCGTCTCGTCGGCGACGTTGAGGATCAGCAGCGCCGACGCCCAGGGTTCGCCGAGGATGTACACTTTGCCGTCGTCCATGGTTAGGGAGGTAGGGTACTCGAGTTTGTAATAACTTATCGTTGTCATCTGCGGCGTTCTTGGTTTTCCGGCGGCGGCGGCACTGAGCGGCACCACCACCAGCTCGCGGCGCCGGCCTCCGACGTCGCACGCGCACACGACCGCCTTGTACGTCTTGGTCGACGCGTCGTACCCGAGGCCGCAGAAGCACCGGAGAACGTCGTCGTCGCCAGCGACAGGTAGATCGACGACGACGGTCTCCTCCTCGCCGGTGGCCGGGTTGAAGAGAAAGCCCCTGACGCTTCCGTCGTCGCTCCACGGCGCCTTTGGCAGAGTTGTAGAGCCGAAGGGGATCTAAGAATACCGGAACATGACCGATGCCGTCGTCGTCGGTCGGGGTCACCGCCGGCATGGGCATGACATGAGTGGCGGCGCTCTTGCCAGGCAGGATTATGGGGACGGCACGAGAAAGATGGCTGAGGGTTAAGGCCTTGAGGGAGGAGAGAGGAGACCGCGGCGCGGCGAGCAGAGGAGAGCGGAACTGCATAGAGGAGAGAGAATGGACAGACCTGGACCTGGAGCGCAGTTGAGGGAGCAGGCGGCAACGGCAAGCTGAGCGAATGGCTTCACCAGAGCAACTGCGTCCGCCGCCAGGTCCTCCACAGCAGCAGCCACAGGTCCTCCGCCACCGCGGCGGCCATCTCCGGCATCTCCGCGGCCGCCATCTCCACCTCCGCCGCCGCGGCCGCCACCGTGCCCCTCCGCCGCCGTCTCGTTTCTTTTCTTGTTTGAGGCACTGGCCGCAACGAAAGGAGTACAAAAGGAGGAGAGGGATGCGGCGCGGTAGGGATTTCGGCTCCCGCCCAGGCACACATTTGGGCTCCCGCCCAGGCCGGCGAAAATTTCTGCCTGGCGTTGAGCGCGTCCGGTTTGACCGGGTGGAGCCCACAACGCGAAAACAATTGATATTTTGCATGCATGGTGGGCCATCTGTTCACAGGTGTCGGTTTTTAAGTGGCCGGCGTAAGCCCCGCGGCCGCGTATACGTGTGGGCTTGCGTTTCTGCTCTACGGCGCCGCGCGGTTCGTCGACGGCGACGGCCTCTTCTCCGAGCATCCCGCCGTCGCCCGCGCCGCCGGCGGGGTCCTGGCGCCGTTCCGCTACGCCGGTACATGCAACGGCCTCGTGCTCCTCACCTCGCCGTGGGACTACGGCGGCCGCGCCAGGGGCGTGCTCTTCAACCCGGCGACCGGCGGCGAGGAGGAGACCCTCGTCCTCGACATGGCGCGCGGCGGCGGCGGCGGCGGCAAGGACGTGTTCCGGTGCTTCTGCGGCTTGGGCTACTCGCCGTCCAGCAATACATACAAGGCGCTCGTCTGCGCGCGGGACTTCTCGGAGGACAGCTGCGCCGGCGAGCTGGTGGTCGTGCCGTTCGGCAGCGGCGGCGGCGGCGGCGGCGAGCCCAGGGCGGTGGCGAGGCTGGCCAAGTTGTCAGAGAGGGGTGAAGATTACTTCGGCTCCATAACCTTGGACGGCAAGGTGTACGTCCTCGCTGACATCTCGGCGGCGGCGGCCGTGCTGGCCGTCGACGTTGACGGCGAGACGGTAACAGGTTCCGCTCCCGCTGCCATGGCGCGTCGACAAGGGGTACGTGTCGGAGCTGATGGAGCTCTGGGGCCGGCCGTGCATCGCCATGGGCGACCGGGACGCGTCCACGCTGTGGACGCTCGCGCCGGAGCACCGGTGGGAGCGACGGTGCACGCTGGCGGCCGCCGCTCCTGGTCACGATGACTTCTACAACTACGACCACGCCACGATCCACGGCGTGTGGGACTGCGGCGACGGCTTCCTCTTCGCGCTGTTCCGCGACGGCCGTGGATTCGTGTACGACCTCCGGGAGACGGAGACGACAACGCCGGGTGGGGATGGCCTGGCCACGCACGCACGGCGGCTGCCGGAGGAGGCGGCGGCAGCGCCCATGGCGGAGCTGCTGAAGGCCACGTTCTGCTGGGGGTACCAGCCGACGCTCGTGCCTCCGGCGACCGTGTTCGGCGGCTATGTTTGCCCGGAGAAGCGCGACGGCCTGAGACATTTCTCGTCCGGCTGTCGGAACTGGATTGACGACAGCGAGAGGCGACGGTGCTTGGAGGAGCTCATGGAGATGATGCGGAAGCGCCCACAGCGACGAGAGGAGCCTGCTGCCCGGATGAACAAGTGAGGAGTACGTGGCCCTTTTTCGAATTCTGGTGGAGTTTCATGAAGTTTTACAATATTATTAAACTCATTTGGCTCGGTTACCTAGTTTCTGAGAATAGATTATCCATTTTGTTTTTTTATAAAAATATTATATTAGTGTATGCTTTCAAAAAAGCCTATTTTGTATTGAGGGATTGCTGGGGCACTTGCAAGTTTCTAGGGATGGAGAAATATTCAATGAATAATGCATATATTTTATTTGTTTGCACCGAAGCATTATGAATTTTCTAGGCATAATACACCATGAATTTTCTAGGCATAACTACTTTCTATGCAATTAAAACATAAAATAATAATTAACCAAAATTACTAATTAAGTGTCATTTTCTATGCACCAACTATACTAACACCTCTGAAATTAATAATACACGTTCCATGAAAATTAATAATATCATGCTCACCTCTGAAATTAACAAATTCCATGAAAATACACATTTATGATTAAGCCGATGAAATGACAATAGATTAATTATTATTGCTGAGGGGATGTTTTACGTCGTCTCCACCAACTACTAACACAATTACTTGCTGCTATGACCACAACAGTTGTACAGGTGTTGCGTACATAGCCATAGACGCACCATATCTAACTCATCGCATGCACAAAACTCAAGTACAACAACATTTATTCAAGGATAGAACTAGAGGCGGGAGGGGGCATAATAAGCCGCCCTACCTCAGCTCCTTACAGACGACTGCGCTCACATAAGCTCTGCTCCATTTTCCATTTTTTAAAGAAAGGAGAGGAAGGAAAGAGAGAAGAGCTTCCTGGCTCGAATCCTAGATCCACCCCTAGCAACATTTAAATAAAAGGAATGCTGGTGAGCAAATGCTGGTAGGCAACCTAGGAGCGATATATGTGGTTGGAAGAGGGCCAATGCAAGCCCTACAGTCGCTTTCTAGCTGCTGACCCTCTCCCCTTGCCTTGCCAACTTGGCGTGTGGAGGTATGGAGCCAGACCAGGAGATAGACCGGGACTCGCGGCCTTGGAGATGGAGCCGGAGCAAGAGAAGGGTTTGCTCGCTAGCCTTCAAGGCCCCCACCATGCCTAGAATTTGGGAGGAGCAGGAGGACAAGGAAAGGAGCAGGCAGAGAAGAGGACTGGGTGGGTGGGAGGGCAAGTTGAACGGAAGGGACAGAAGGGGGAAGGAATTAGAAGACGAGGGGTATAGTGGAGATGAATGGGAAGATAGAAAAGGACGATTAAGAAAAGTTTTTTATTGGACACATGCAATTGGCGAAACATTTTATTCAAACAAATGTAGAACAAGAATGGATGGTGTTGACACGAAAACGCGCCAACAAACTCGGGATCGATCGAACGCGCAGCACGGCCGTCACAACGGCCAACTCCTGAGCTCCTCGGGCGAACCGGTCAGACCGGTTCCTGAAACCGGTCAGACCGGTTCCTGAAACCGGTCAGACCGCTTTCAGGCAGGAACTCGTGAAGACCTAGAAACTCGAGCTCGGGAGGGACCCTGTCGGAGCTCAAGCAAGCTAGGGTTGCTCTAGGGTCGGTAGGCCACCTAGAACGCCCTTGAACGCCGTAGAGACGAGCAAAGAACAGAATATGGAGGTTGGAAAAGATTAGGGTTTGAGAGTAAAAAAGTAAAGGATAAACATGTTTGATTCGATTGGAATACATCTCAATCGGCCTTAGCCTTTATATTTATAGACCGGGGAAGTCTTACCCCTTTCGAATAGGTTTCAATATGGGACTAAACTCGGAATCCTAATCCTACTCGAATTACAGAACCAAACCGGTCTGACCGGTTTGGCAAACCGGTCAGTCCGGTTTGGCCGGGCCAGAGCCAATTTTGACTGTCAACACATGCCCCCCTGCGTTTTTAGTGAACTTGAGAACTAAAAAGCAAGTAATTACAATTCAGGAGCTAAAATTTATGCTAAGGGCGATATCAATAATATATCGGCCATTGGTCTTCATGCGTCTTGCCAAACACTTGGATAGAATTTCTTCAAATATCTTCCGTTGATAGCTTTAGGCAAATGATCTCCCTTCAGCGTCTCTAGCATGTAAGAATTCCAAAAAATGACTTTGACAACTCTATAGGGTCCTTCCCAACTTGGTGACCATTTACCAAACTTGTTGCTTTTCGTCCCAATAGGCAAGATCGTCTTCCAAACAAGTTCACCAATCTGAAAATATTTTCCTTGTACTTTCTTGTTGTAAGCTTTAGCAACCCGAAGCTTATCTTTCTCGATCTCCTTCAAAGCTTTCAATCGTTTGTCGGTTACCTCATCAATATTGTCCAACATCAAATTGTGGTAATCAACAGCATCAAGATCATTTTATTTAGCCAATCTATAAGCGTCTAGATTTACCTCAATGGGTAAAACGGCCTCTTGACCATACACAAGCTCAAAAGGAGTAACTTTAGTAGCACCATGTCTAGATATACGATGAGCCCATAACGCTTCGGATAAAACCTCATGCCATCTCTTAGGATTTTCTTCTATCTTTTTCTTGATTAATTTGATCAAAATTTTATTACTTGACTCGGCTTGTCCATTAGCCTGAGCGTAATATGGAGATGAATTGAGCAACTTAATTCTATAGGATTCGGCGAATTCACGTACCTCTTTAGACATAAACGAAGTACCTTGATCCGTTGTCAAAGTTTGAGGAATACCGAATCTATGAATAATATTTTGCGTAATAAATTCAATTACCTCTCGATGCGTCATATTCTTCAAGGGAATCGCTTCGGTCCACTTAGTGAAATAATCTGTAGCAACTAACACAAAACGATGTCCTTTTGATGATGGAGGATTAATTTGTCCAATAAAATCCAACCCCCAACCTCGGAACGGCCATGGCTTAATAATAGGATGCATCAATGCAGCAGGAACAAGTTGCAAATTTCCAAACTTCTGACATTCCTCACATCCTTTGTAATATTTGAAACAATCTGCCATCATAGTAGGCCAATAGAAACCGGCTCGTCTAAGTAACCACTTCATCTTTGAGCCGATTGATGTGTACCACAAATACTTTCATGGACCTCACCATGGCAACTTTGGCCTGATCTGAATTAAGACATTTCAACAGCAAATCTTCGGCGTTTCGACGATAGAGTTCATTATCAAGCAAAACGTATTTAAACGATATTCGCCGAATATTTCTTTCTGCACCACGACCAGGATCTTTCAAATAAGTAATAATAGACACCCTCTAATCCTGATCTTCAACTTTGGATTGATTAGCATCATCCAAAGGATTTTTGCTTCTGTCAGGGGGCGAAGCGGTCAGACCGGTTTCAGAACCGGTCAGACCGGTTCCGGCAGTCAGGCCGGTCTGACCGGTTTCTGAAACCGGTGTGACCGGTTCGTCCAGAACCAGAACCTCGGCTTTCGTTTGCATCGGTTTTTGGAGATAGAAATACTTCTTTGCAACCATACAACCAGATGCTTTCTGAGCCAGAGTATTTGCCTTGTCATTCTCTTCTCTTGGAATATGTTTGATAGTAAATTCATCAAAAGAAGCAATGATATCAAGACATCTATCAAGATATGCATTTAATGAACCATTATAACATTGGCATACCTTTAACACTTGTTGTACCATCAGGAGCGAATCACCAAAAACTTCAACATGTTTTACTCCCATGTCTTGCAAAAATTCCAAGCCAAATAGAAGAGCTTCATATTCAACTTGATTATTGGTTCGCTTTTCTTCCAATCGGTTTGAAAACTCAAAGACGGCACCACTTGGAGAGATCAAAACAGCACCAATTCCTTGCCCATCACCACAAACCGATCCATCAAAATATAACTTCCATGGTGTACAAGTAATATATCCAACGTCGAAGTTGTTTGTATCATTTATCCGATGTTCAACAATAAAATTAGCTACAATTTGGCCTTTCATTGATTTTAAAGGTTCACAAGCCAAATCATACTCAACTAAAGCATAAGCCCATTTACCGACTCTTCCACTAGAAATCGGCTGTTGCAACATATGTTTAATTACATCGGTTTGACACAACACGATGCAAGTGCTAGATAATAAATAATGCATCAATTGAGTACAAGCATGGTACAAGGATAAACACAACTTCTCAATGAAAGTATACCTTGTTTCTACATCGATGAGCCGTCGGCTTACATAAGCAATCACATACTCCTTGTTGCTGATTTCTTGAGTCAAAACAGTCCCAATAGTTCTATCTTCAGCCGCCACATAAAGTCTAAATGGTACTCCTCGCTTAGGCACCCTAAGCACTGGTGGTGAAGACAAGTACTCTTTGATCTTCTCAAAAGCTTCTTGCTGTTTTGCCCCCCAGGTAAAATCGGCTTCATCTTTCAACCGAAGTAAAGGAGTAAAAGCATCAACCTTTTCAGACAAGTTAATTATAAATCTTCTCAAGAAATTTACCTTGCCTAGAAACTTTTGCAAATCTTTCTTACAAGTAGGAGCTTCGACTTTCTTCATAGCTTCAATTCTCTTGGGATCAACTTCTATGCCGTTCTCATGAATAACAAACCCAAGAAACTTCCCAGCCGAAACACCAAAAGCACATTTGAGTGGATTCATTTTCAATCCATACCGTCGCATCCTTTCAAGAGCAAGTTTTAAATCGGCTAGATGAGAATCCAAGCCATCCGATTCAACCACAATATCATCAATATATACTTCCACAATAACACCAAGTAAATCATGAAAGATTAAATTCATAGCCCTTTGATAAGTTGCGCCAGCATTCTTTAATCCAAAAGTCATAACCACCCACTCAAACAAACCAATAAATCCTGGACATTGAAAGGCCGTTTTGTGCATATCTTCTTCGGCCATGAAGATTTGATTATATCCAGCATTACCATCAAGGAAACTAACAACACGATGCCCATAAGCTTCATTGATTAATACATCGGCTATAGGCATAGGATATGAATCTTTTGGAGTGGCTTTATTAAGATCTCTAAAATCAATGCAAACTTTAAGTTTCCCCGAATCTTTCTTTTCAACGGGAACAATATTAGAAATCCACTCCGCATAACGACAAGTCCGAATAAAACCAGCATCTAGCAAACGATTAACTTCTTCTTTTATTCGGTCATAAATAGCGGGATTAAAACGTCTATCCGATTGTTTAAAAGGTCTAAAACCGGCTTTTATTGGTAAACGATGCTCAACTAAATCACGCTCAAACCGGGCATCTCACGGTACTCCCAAGCAAAACAATCGACATACTCCTTCAACAAATTTATTAACTCGGTTTTAAACTCAGCCGATAAATTTTTGTTTACAAAAGTTGGCCTAGGAATAGTACCATCACTAATATCTATTTTTTCTAAAGGGTCGGCTGACGTGAAACCCTGACCCAACTTATCCAAATCACCGAGATCTTCAATAGCTTCAAACATACCGGCCGAATGTGCTCGATGATGATCAATTCGGTCTTGAAGCCACTGTCCAGACGTAAACTGGTCTGACCGGTTCCCAGAAGTGGTCTGACCGGTTTGACTTGATTGGCGTTGTTCATGTCTAAACCGGTCTGACCGGTTTCCAGAAGCGGTCTGACCGGTTTGTCTCTGCTGATTCGTTTGCTCCATCAATTACAGTAAGTAATTCAACCGATTCTCCATCGGCTTTAATGTAGCAGCAACGAAACCATCTTTAGTGCAACTGATCAGCTCATAGTCGGTCAAATCCATGCCCGACAGACATTTGACCTTCTCATTTGCACTAAGAGAATCGGAATCGGCCGTTGCAACAAAGGAAGAAGTATCACCATGTACAACTTCAACTTCATCGCCGATCCACTGAATAAGATATTGATGCAAGGTAGATGGAATACATTTATTTGCATGAATCCAATCTCGACCAAGGATTAAACTGAAGTTACCTTGCACCTCGGAGACGAAGAAAAACTGTAGCAATAGTCTTGCTTCCGACGATCAACTCCATAGAAGCCACCCCCTTGGCACCAATGGGATCACCTCCACCAACTCCACTGACCGTCATGTTCGTCTTGATCAATTCTTCGTCTTTTCCGCCAATCTTCTTATAGAGAGAGTAAGGCATAAGATTTACAATAGCTCCACCATCAACCAACATACGAGAAATTGGCTTCCCTTTGATGTGCCCTCTCATATATAAAGCCTTGAGATGATTCTCTAATTCACTAGGCTTCTGAAAAATGGCATCTCGAGATCCAAGTTGAAGATGAGAGACCTCTTTTTCCGGTACCACATAATAATCAGAAGACAAATATACAACGTTGATTTCCATGTTGTCATGTTCTGGAGAAGGCTCAAAATCAACCAATTCTTCATCTTCAACCACTGGAGGATTTGGCAGAGTAGTATCGATGGTTGAAGTAATCTCAGCTCCCGCTTCTGTCATCAAACCGGTCTGACCGGTTACAGAAACCGGTCTGACCGCTTCTGCAGCGGTGGGCTGATCCAAACCGGTCTGACCGGATTCAGAAACTGGTCTGACCGGTTGTGCTGCTGATTGTACAACGGGCTTAGCTTGCCAGATCTTGGTCTGAGGGATCATAGGCCTGTAATTGTTGAAGTATTCATCCCTCAGCTTCTCAGCTTCTTGTTCCCTTTTTTCTTTGTTCCGCAGACGTTGTAATTTCCGCTTCTGTGTATGAGTCAATCCAGAAGGACACCACCTTGGTTGGAAGACCTTCTTTACACCCTTGCTACTGTTAGCCTCACGATCATTAGCCATGACCGGCTTTTTGACTGGAACAGGAGCCGAATCTCCAATGACTATCGGCTTTCTACCCAAATCTTGCATAACCACTGGAATACTGCCAATTGTTACAGTCCCACTGGCTTTGGCTTGCACGTCCTCCTTTTTCTCCTTGACACGGTATTCTTGCTTAGGAGGAGCTTGGATTCTCTGCTCAGACCGAAACCGGTCTGACCGGTTCACAAAATCGGTCTGACCGCTTTTGGGAGCAGCCGAAGGACCTGATTGGTATGAGCCCAATCGGTCATGTACCGAAGTCCCAGTAACATCACCACGACGCTTATAAACTGTAGAGTTGATACAACGCTGCGGTGACTTATGTCTCTTTTTTGTTGGCCGATCAACTTGAACGGCCTTTGTGTACTTATTCATTAGCTGAGAGAAAGTAGGTCCTTGCTTCAGAACCCTTCCTTGAACCTTTGGCTCATTAAACTTTCAAGTACCCACTTCCGGACGCTTAGGCTTGAAAGTCCTTGGAAACCGGTCCTTCCGGAGACAAACCGGTCTGACCGGTTTGGGAAACCGGTCTGACCGGTTTCGCCTGACTAGCGAACCGATTCTCTTCCAAGGAACTTCCTTGCCCCCCGGGCCTTGATGTGTTAATTGTAATCTTCAGAGACTCTTCACCATCAAGAGTTCTCCCAATCATCACTGTTCTGACCGGAACTTTGTCATTAACTATTTCCGGCTTTGGGTCTCCAATCACCACGTTCTTTCCCTTAGCTCCATCAGCTTGTGACGGCCGAATCAACACCTTAGTATTCAAATCCAAGGTATGAACAGGGAAAGGAGCCTTATCAACTTGCATTTCAGCTAGCACTAATCGACCTTCATTAAGGGCCGATTGTACCTGTCGTCGAAAAACATTACAATCATTGGTCGCATGAGAAAAAGAATTATGCCACTTACAATACGCACGATTTTTCAATTGATCGGCTGGTGGAATTGCATGAGAAAGTTTAATAAAGCCATTCTTAAGCAATTCATCAAAAACACGATCACATTTGGCTACATCAAAAGTAAACTTAATCTCTTCTTGCCGATTTTTCTGAATCGGCTTCAACGAGGGACAAGAACCAGGTTTACTCTTTGATGACCAAACAAATTCAGCAGCATAAATTTCTTTATCATCGTCCGAACTATCAGAATCATTATCAACAATATGCACATTCGAACGATGAGATTTAGCAGATTCTTTTGAATTTTTAAACTTAAGTTCTAGACTCATAGCCTTCATTTGCAAGTGATTAATAGTAAGGAAATCAACACCCTCTAGCTTTTCCTTGAAATGAGACCGTAAGCCCGCAAAAGCTAAATCTGCTAAATCTTTTTCAGAAACAGTTATGTTAAAACATCGGTTCTTAACATCTTTTAATCTTTTGAAGTAATCAAGAACCGATTCCTCTCGGCTTTGCTTAACCGATGTTAAATCAGACAATTTAGCCTCGTTTTCTTCGCTAAAGAAATGATCATGAAATTTGCGCTCCAATTGAGTCCAATTTTGAATAGAATTAGGAGCAAGCGAAGAAAACCATGAAAAAGCAGTTCCAGTTAAAGATAATGAGAACAACCGTATACGCAATGGTTCATAATATGATGCTTCTCCTAATTGCAAGACATATTGACTAATATGTTCCCAAGGAGTTCTATTATCTTCGCCACTGAATTTAATAAAATCAGGAACACGCCAACCATTAGGATAAGCAACTAAATCAAATTCAGGCGGATACGGTTTTTGATACAAACGTGAATTACCCAAATCAAGCCCGAGTCTTGCTCTAAGTGTATTAGCTATATCTTCTTTAAACTTAGCTAACTCAGCTTGATAGTTCCCATCACCTCTATTTTGTGGAAAACGGGGAACGTTATACATCGCACTTTGAGAAGTATTCGGAATCGACCCGTGAGATGCGCCGGATCCGTGGGGTATACTTCCCACAACCGTAGTGCGTGGAGTAGTGTAAACAGGACCAGAAGCAACCGTACTATATAAAACCATCGCACCCGGTGCCCCTGCACCCATGGAACCGGTCTGACCGCCAGAGGAGGCCAAACCGGTCTGACCGGTTGTGAAAACCGGTCTGACCGGTTCGTGGACCGAACTAGGGTAAGGTGGTTGTCCCGCATAGAAATTCATCGGCATGCCTAAATTAGGATCTAAAACATTTTCTAAAACATTTTCTGGCACGCCTGATGAGCTAGGATCTGAGTTGGGTAATTCATTAGATTCTACGTTATTTTTACCTTTATCAGAATTACCCGACATACTAGCAATCAACTCACTAGTAGCAGTTTGTGCAGCAATCAATTTATCATCAACAATATGAGTAATTTGCTGCATTAAATCAGAGGATTCGCCAGTTACCTTTGAAAGTTCTTCAACTTGGTCATTTGCCAGTTTGAAAGCCGGCATGACGAATTTCTCCACTCTCTTGACAAGACCACCGCGATCTTTTTTGAAGCCCTTCAAGAATTGCGCCCTGAAGTGCTCCTCGGCGATCAGGTACCGCTTCCGCTCCTCGTCCGTGAGCTCTTCCATCGTCGCGGTGATGATGTTGTCTTTGTCAAGGTCGCACGTTGATCCAGACATCATTGGAGTAGATTGAATCGGTCTTGAAACCAGATTAATCTTTCCCCAGCGGAGTCGCCAAAAAGTATGTTGACACGAAAACGCGCCAACAAACTCGAGATCGATCGAACGCGCAGCACGGCCGTCACAACGGCCAACTCCTGAGCTCCTCGGGCAAACCGGTCTGACCGGTTCCTGAAACCGGACTGACCGCTTTCAGGCAGGAACTCGTGAAGACCTAGAAACTCGAGCTCGGGAGGGACCCCGTCGGAGCTCAAGCAAGCTAGGGTTGCTCTAGGGTCGGCAGGCCACCTAGAACGCCCTTGAACGCCGTAGAGACGAGCAAAGAACAGAATATGGAGGTTGGAAAAGATTAGGGTTTGAGAGATAAAAAAGTAAAGGATAAACGTGTTTGATTCGATTGGAATACATCTCAATCGGCCTTAGCATTTATATTTATAGGCCGGGGAAGTCTTACCCCTTTTGAATAGGTTACAATATGGGACTAAACTCGGAATCCTAATCCTACTCGAATTACAGAACCAAACCGGTCAGACCGGTTTGGCCGGGCCAGAGCCAATTTTGACTGTCAACAGATGGTTTTGTGCTTATTACAGGAGCCGAAGGAAAAGAAGAGTATGCTCGCCAACTTTCAAGGCCCCGCCACTCCGAGGATTTGGGAGCAGCAAATGGAGGAGGAGAGGAGCGGGCGTGTGGGAGGACTAGTCGAGATGGAAAGGGGAGCTGAAGCAAGAGAAGGGTTTGCTCGCCAACCTTCGAAGCCTCGCCGCACCGAGGATTTGGGAGGAGCAAGCAAAGTAGGAGGGGAAGAGCGGGCATAGGAGAGAAGTGGGTGGGTGGGAGGGCATAGTTGAACAGAAAAGAGAGGGGAAGGGAAAAACGTTATATTGTTTTACCTTTCCAGAGCTTTAGCCATCAATCCAAACAGACCTAGGCTAAATTTTAGCATTAGTCCATCCAAACATAGTGTTAGATTAATGAACAAATGTGAAACATATTCAACTCCTTTTTTAATATCATTAATCCACATATGCAACCAACCCCATGCAGTGTGGTATTTCTAGGATTCTAAGCTTTGAAACACATGCTTGCCTTAGTATGGAGACATGCCATCAAAATCATAAGAATACACGTTCTTTTTAATAAACAAGATATCAACCTTAGCCTTAGCCGTGCGGTGCCAAACCAAAATAAGGTAAGCATTGAGTGAAGATAAGCATGAATTAATTAGTGTCATATTTATTTGGGTGAATAGGATATCAATGTTTAGTATTCATCAATTTGCACCTAGGATTTTATTATATGTATGCATCTATAGCTCTCTATATAAGTCAACAAAGACGCTCGGCAATGGTGCACACTAAAACAGAAGTGAAACATCTATTGACAAGTAAAGAATTTCTACCGATGGCAACTAGCAAAAGTAATAGGACGAGGGCCCTGTACTCGATAGCTGAAGTTTCCATGGTACTTGTGGTCATGTCCTCAGTCTTCTCGGTCTCATGTGCTGGTATGTGGCTACTCTCTTACTCCAAAATTTAAACTGTTCAAATTTTCTGTTTGCGTGCTATTCAACAGAACTTTGTGTTGCAGAAAGAGATCCGTGGAAGTGCCACAGGCTGAGGTTTGACTGTGACGCTTTTAAGTGTGACTCAAAGTGTGATATCTTATATGGTGACACGTATCAAGATGCCAAATGCGAGCACAATGCGGTTTGCTGCTGCAAAGTGCAAACTTTCAGTATCACCTCGTTGACGCCGGCCCCCATACCCCAAGCGCCGGTGGCAATGTAAAATTTAAATAAAAGCGACACCTGATGGATGATGCTCTCCCTTGTACTGCATTCAAAACTAAATAAAAAAATATCGTCTGATCAAATAATAGATTTTTCCCGCATGTATCCCCTTTCTAAAATGTATCATTTTGGTTTTGTGCAATTCTATATTTATTAGTGGCCAAATTTTTATAGAAAACACACATATCTGCAAACATCATATAAGTCTCAAAACCAAATAGTCACTAAATTTATTTGGTCACTAAATATAGGAAGACAAATTTAGTGACTCAAAATGTAGCTAGAACAGCCTAAATAAATTGTAATTTGAGAGCATAATTTTTTTATAAGAAGATAATTAAAAGAGATCCATAATCTTCACGCGTTGTTCTCCACGGCAACAATCTCCTCTCCGCGCCGTGGCGGCTTCCTGCTCATCTCCGCCAACAGCACCTCCAAGCACCGGCGCCGCCGCACAACGCCGTCGCTTTTGTGGGTCCCGTTAAAGCCAGAGGAGAAATGTTCCAGATCATTACGCTCGGTGCACGCACCATCGCCGACGACGGTCGCCGGAGGTATGAGCGTCGGCTGGTAGCCCCAGCAGAACGTGGCCGTCCTCAGCTCCACCGGCAGGCCATGCACGGCGCCGCCGACGACTTCTCGCGCCACCGCCGTCGTCGTCTCCTGGCCGATTTCGTACATGCATCTACGGCCGTCGCGGAACATCACGAAGAGGAGGCCGTCGCCGCAGTCCCACGCGCCGTGGACCATGACGACGTCATCGCCGGCGCCGGCGCTGGCGAAAGAGCACTGGAGCTCCCACCGGTGGTCCGGCGTGAGTGTCCAGAGCATGGTTGCGTCTCCGTAGCCGGTGGCGACGCATGGGCGGCCCCATACCTCCATCAACTCCGACCTCGGCCTCCCCGCCGGCGGCCGCTGGATGAACGTGACCGTCTCGTCGTCGACGTCGAAGGCCAAAACTTCCGACGACGGCGCCGAGATGTCGGGAAGGACGTACACTTTGCCGTCCAGGCTTAACGAGCTCGGAACATGACTCCCGCCGCCGCCGCCGTCGAACCTGCAGCGCATCGTCGCCACTCTCCTTGGTTCCTGGCGGCGGCCAGCGGCGGCGCCGCCGCCGGCGAGCGGGGCCACCATTAGCTCGACGTCGTGGCAGGCGCCGGCGCCGGCGCCGGACGTCCGGCCGCCGAAGTCGCGCGCGCAGAGGAGCGCCTTGTACGCCTTGCTGGACGGGGAGTAGCCGAGGCCGCAGAAGCAGTGGAACACGCGGCGGCGCGGCGCGTCGCCGCCGAGGACTACGGCGACGGCGACGGCCGCCTCCTCGCCGCTGGCCGGGTTGAGGAGCACGCCGGTGGCGCGGCGGCGGCTGCTCCACGGCGCGGCGAGGAGGACGAGCCCGTTGCACGCGCCGGCGTAGCGGTGCGCCGCGAGGGACCCGCCGGCGCCGCGCGCGACGGCGGGCGCCGCGGAGAACCACGCGTCGGCGTAGTGGAGCTCGTGGAGGAGCCCCGCGCCGCCGCCGCCGCCGCCGCCGCGGACGACGAGGCAGGCGGCGCGCGGGCTTGGGGTCGGGGCACGGCGCGCGCGGGAGAGCCAGTAGTCGGGGTCGGCGAGGATGCCGCGGAAGAACGGGGCCGCGGAGGCGAAGGCCTGCGCCGCGTGCGCCGGCAGCCGGGGGAGGATCTCCTCCGCCAGGAAGCAGTCGTCCAGCGCGGCGGCGCGCGCCGCGGCTCGCCATCGCCGGCGGCGTCGTCGTCGACATGGAACGCCGCGAGCGCCTTCCTCTTCATGGTCGCGGAGGCCGCGCGAGCTCGTGTTCCGGCGGGTGGAATTCTCGCGTGAGAGGAGCGGGCGCCGGCGATTTATTGAGGCGGGGCTCGCCATCGACGAAGCCGACTCGGACACTGAGTCCGACGACAGCTCGTTGACTTGTTGCCTTTTGCATTTTTTTTTAAAAAAAGGAATATGCATTCCATTAAAATTCAATGAGACTGTGATATCATTTTTTTATAGTTTGCATTTGAAAGATTGCTAACCACCTATACCATGTGGTGACTGTGATATCATTTGCCTTTTGCATTTTAATTCTGAAGTTACATGGATTTGAGATAATCCTCCTAGTAGTTTTATTGACTGGGCCTAGGCCCAAGTCTATCTATCTTTCTAGAATCGCACCAACAAGTTTTAGCCCAATATGGCAGGCTTTGCAGCAGCCCGAAAGGAGCATGGGCTTCTTGTATAGTTGTATATTCCCTTCCTTTTATAACCAAAATGTTTTAAATGTTTGGTTCCAAAATTTTCTAATGTGATTAAAAAATTGGACATGAAAATATTTAATATATTATATAGTGCTTGTTAAAACATATTTTGTTTTTTCTTGAACGAACCTAAAACATCTTTACATTCAAGAGAGATTTTGATTGGCTTAACATTTCACCAAACATAAATCAGTATCCTTCATATAGAATCTTACAGGGAATAGGTTTATACTTGGCCTCTTAAATTAATTTGTGAGTTTATCTTACATAAAATATTCATAAATCTAAAAATAATAAAGGCTTTGTAGAATTTCAAAGAAATCAATATCGATCGTACATCAATGACAACCATCAGAGAGGTTTGTCCCTCCGATCGCTTAATCATTTGCTAGTTCTGAAGCCATGCTTATTTATCAAACACCCGTACGTGACTTTATCTTCAGTTAACACCGCTATAGTTTGACTTCTCTTTAAGAGCTAACTTATCTCTCCCCCTATGTCTCTTCTTTTATTTACGTGTTAATGGGATGTTTAGCCCTTATAGACGGAGAAAGTGCATGTAGAGATGCCGCAGAGATTGGCTTCTTCATGATGTACTCCCTCCGTTCCAAATTATTAGTCGTTTAGGCAAATCTAGATTAATAGTTAGTAGTATGTATCTACGTATATATACTAGATACATACTACTAACTATGAATCTAGATTTGTCAAAACGACTTATAATTTGGAACGGAGGCAGTAATTAATAATCATTCGTTGCGCATCGTATTCTCACCTGAAGCGGCGACGATTTACATGGCACGATGGATACGTACACGCGGTTGGATTGCGCATGCATTGTGCTGTCAGGAAAACCTGAAACGATAGACCATCTTTTTTCTGGAACGTGTGTTCAGCAGGAAGTGCTGGTTTAAACTAGTGTGAACGTTAAATTATCTTGTAATAGTCATAGTTCTATAGGTGAGTAGTCGTGTTCTTGTTATAAACCATATTTTCTCCTTAATGAAATTCTTGCCAAGACAAATTCTTATTTTTCTTTAATACACGCGCTTGAGCTTTTGGGCCAACTTGAAAGGCATTCCTTTATTGGAAAGCCATATACAATTGGCCCACACTGGAGTCTATATATACTGGTAGTACAATCCTTTTGGCAAATAAAAAATGAAGAATCTTTTTTAAGAAGAAAAGTTTTAATAGGTCTAGGGCGATTCCTGACACATGCCAGCATAAGCTACAGACGGGTCACTCAAAGAACGTATAGTCGTCAAAAGGCAAAAGGTGCTAACTTTTGGGATCGTTGGGCCATTTTTAATCAAAACAAAAGAATCAGTCCATCCATCTTTATTGAAAGAACGAACGCACGATTTCCCTGGCGTTACCGGCCAGCATTACATATACAACCTCCATCTCGTCCGATAAAAAAACGAGCCAAAATGATTTGGCGATGATCTACAAACCTCAGATGAATCAATTACAACCTTAGTTTCAAATTATAGACCATTTTAGATTTCTAAATACCTAGTTTTTACCACGTATCTAGACACTAATGCATATATATAGATTCGGCGCAAAAGCTATATGTATCTAAAAAATAAAAACAACTTACAATTTAGAATAGAGGGAGTATAAAATATGTCTCGATAATGTTTTTATTTGATATTCTATTATAGATTATTCTTCTACAAACTTGATTAAAGTTAGATAAATTTGGCTTAGACAAATCTAAACTAAACTTATATGTTTGCAACGGAATATGTTAAGCATACTCTAGCACTCTATTTTATTCTATTTTTCTTTATTTACCGTTCTTGGATGAGGGATTGCTCTATGGAAAGAGAAATATTTGCTAAATTGCATTTGTTAATTGTGGAGTAAACTCTAGGAGTTTGCATGATCATGAGCCAGTACCATTATTATAAATGTTTCTTGCCAACTACCCCTCCAAGTCACCAACCAGGTTCTTTGTCTTCTTCTGTGTAAAGGAAGAAGGTATAGTTTGTCAGCTTCTCTTTATGTCTTAGGCCAGTCTCAGTGGGGATTTCGTGGGGGGTTTTATGGCATTAAATACGCTGATGTGGCATAGGAGAGAAGGAGTTTCATGGTTTGTGAGAGGAGTTTCATCACCATGAAACTCTTTTGGCACAGTTACCTAGTTTTTCATCTAGTTAACCGTGTAGTGAAACCTTTCACTGAGACTAGCCTTATAAGAGAAGTCACTCACACATGACTTCATATTTAATGCTCTTTTATTGAAAAGATAAACTTATGATTATGATGCATGGACTAGTGTTAAAATGAAGAACTACGCTGATACTCTCGTGCATACTTTTCTACATTTTGCCACTGGAACCAATTTAACAATCTCTAGAGAAACGTAGCACATTTATTTATTTTCCTTGTGCAATGTTATTGAATATATATATATATATATATACATATTGTTGACACGAAAACGCGTCAACATACTTGAGATTGATCGAACGCGCAGCACGGCCGTCACAACGGCCAACTCCTGAGCTCCTCGGGCAAACCGGTCAGACCGGTTCCTGAAACCGGTCAGACCGCTTTCAGGCAGGAACTCGTGAAGACCTAGAAACTCGAGCTCGGGAGGGACCCCGTCGGAGCTCAAGCAGGCTAGGGTTGTTCTAGGGTCGGCAGGCCACCTAGAACGTCCTTGAACGCCGTAGAGACGAGCAAAGAACAGAATATGAGGGTTGGAAAAGATTAGGGTTTGAGAGATACAAAAATAGAAGATAAAAGTGTTTGATTCGATTGGGAATACCTCAATCGGCCTTCTAGCCTTTATATTTATAGGCCGGGGAAGTCTTACCCCTTTCGAATATGTTACAATATGGAATTAAACTCGGAATCCTAATCCTACTCGAATTACAGAACCAAACCGGTCAGACCGGTTTGGCCAAGCCAGAACCAAATTTGACTGTCAACACATATATATATATATAAGCATAAAGAAAATGTCCCAACTAGCACAGCCAAATCTATTGTATTAAGTACCAACCTCTCTAAAGAATTGCTAATGCACCATGTCTATTTGATATTTGAACATTAGTATGCTTGGCGTATGTGCTGTGTAATTTGAGCACACAATACATCCATAACCATAACCATATGAGTGCACCATCTTCCCGCGAAATGCAGATCAAGTTGCTGTTTCTCTCACCAACTAGGGAATATAAAGAAATTTAAAAACAATCTAGCAAAAGCCACCTCCAGCATACTCCTATGCACTACTACCTCAGACGTCCCGTCCAGCAACACACACCGGCCGTGGCCGAAGAGAAGGACGCATGCATGGACGGGTCACGGTGTGTCATACTGTCCCGAAACTCAAGAAAGCCTGCCAGGCTCCAGTGACTAGTTGTAACTGTCGAGTCATCGGGACGACGTGGAGACCGGTGACTTTGCTCGTGTTCCCGCACGTGGAGTTCGTGCGGATGCTGCTGCTGAATGGACGGCGATTTAATATATCTGGTGAAAAGAATTTAAAACAATCATTTTATTATGTTCCTCTCCAACGCGGCGTCTCTCTTGTTTTCCTTTTTTTTAATTTAGTCTCTCTTGTTTTTCCACAAAGACCAAGGACACGTTCTCCTACAAAATAAATTCAGAGGTGCATCAGGCCATTTTAGCCTGCTCGTTTCGCTGGTGGCTGATGGCCGATACTGATTTGTTTAAAAAAAATATTGTTGGTTGGTGGTTGATTTCTTCTGAAAGAAAAGCACTATTTACTGGTGACTAATAAGCCAGACAAACAGTGCTATATATCTTGCCTCTTTTCCTAAAAAGACCAAGGTGTGTTTACTTTAGTGCCAAAGTATACCCCGCAACCGTAGGAGTTCACATGTAGCGCGGACACATGCGCTAGTCTAGCGCCTGTTCATTTTTCTCCCGTGTGTTTGTGAGCCGCAAGTGTAGTAATTGACCACCCACACATTGGCACACCTTTGGTTGGTAGGGTCGGCCAAAACAAAATATTACCTCTTTACTTAAAAACCATCTGCACACACAAAAACAAATGGCTGCCACACGATAATTTTTTCTATCAACTCATGTCAATCCTACTTTGGGTTGTAGTTTCACATAATGTGGTAGGCCCACTTGTAAGTCGTGATGGATTCGGATCGACTACGCATGGATTCGAATTCGGATGTCACTTTTTACCACATTTTAATTCGAATTCGAATCGAGTACGAATCTTATCGAATATCTACGAATACGGATCTTATCGGATACGAATATAAAACGGATAGATTTTGCTTTTTTATCGATGAGTAAAAAATATGTTACTACTAGTGAGTAAATATAATTTATTCATTAAAAATAATATAATATATTTAAAATTGACACGAATAGCCATATTAAAATTTAATGGACTAAAATAATTATTTATTAGATATTTTTAAATAGTTTAGATGATGTACATCATTTTTAGGTAACAATATTAAATTAACATCATTTTGTAATTATTAATTAGTCATCAAAATAAGTTTTAAATAGATTTATCACTAATTTATTCTACACGGATACGAATAATGTCGGATGTTTCGAATTATTGTCGAATACGAATCTTTAATCGGATAGAGAAAAATACTGAAAACGAATTCGCAAACATCCATTTAACATCCATATTATAATCGAATACGAATACGGATATCCATATTAGTATTTTCTTCAAATACAAATACGATGTCCAGAAATCCAAATCCATCCTTACTTGTAAGCGATCTACTTATAACATTTACATAAAAAATAGTGTCGGCGTCGAGAATGGCCGGCACTCCCGAGAGGTGCTCGCGCACTCGGGTTTATCCTGGTTCCGGCCGCGGGGCCTTACGTCCAGCAAGAGGTGCTCGCACACTCGTGTTAGTTTCGCACCCTGGTGCCTGCAGTGGGGGGCTACAAGTGAAGGTGGGAGAGGAGAGTCGTCCTCCAAGTCCCGGAATGGAGGAAGAAGATGATTGAGGCGAGTGCCAATATCGTGTGTGTGTGTGTGAGCGTTCGTGTCTGGGCGTGTGCCTGGACGTGTGAACTCCTTCCGTCCGTGTGCGTGGCCCCCTGACTATCCCTTTTATATCTCAAGGGGTAGAGGGGTTACAGTCGTGGCTACCGTAGATGTCATGGGACACCCCCTTCATAGGGTGCCCTTGATCCTTGATGAATCCGTGCCTTGAAGGCGAGCTGGGTTGGCTTTCGGCGCCGGTCGGTGATGTGGCGAGCCCTATACCTGTTCTGTCGGGGCTTTGAGCGGTCGCATGGTCATCGTGGTGGTCGAGGCGTTGTCTGCGGCTTCCTTCGAGGGGTCTCCTGCCCTGCCCCGAGGGGTCGATTACCCGAAAATTATGGGGGCAGGTGGACAGGAGCTGGCGTGTCGTACGCAGCTGTCATATCATCGTAACACTGTGGTTAGAGGCGTAGTGCCCCGGCCTAACTAGCTGCCTTGAACACAACAGGGGCGTCCCTGAACTTCGCGTCCGGGGTAAAGTCATTATGAGCACGCCCGAATCGTCCCTGACTCTTTTGATCTGAAGCGTCTGTCGAACCCGTTCGAGGGCCAGGCTCGAGCTTCTGATCAGTAAGGCCACGGAGGAGGCGCATGAGCCTCTCCACTCAAGAGTCGGGCCAGTCGCCCTTCCCTTGTTTGTCTCTGACTCGGCGGGGGCGTTCGTTTGAACCTGTTCGAGGGTCGGACTTCGAACCCCCGGCCTCCGCGGAACGCCTCGAGGCGATTTGGCTAACATTGGAAGTTGTCATCTTTCGTTGGCCATTTTGACCGGGGGCGGTCGTCCGCATTTTGCGCGAGTCGTGGTTAACGTGGCGGTGCATCGGCCCATCGACCGGAATTAGCCATGCTTATGCACACGATCTCGGCTGGCGTGGCGCGGTGCTCCGCGTGGGAGTAGTGGGCGCGCCTTTTTAGGCGGGGTGCGTGCGTGGCAGTGGTTGAGGTGACGGGGTGCCCAGAGTTACTGCGGCATCGGTTCGTTTTACCGTGCCGCATTTAATACGGCCACCCACGCCAGGGCGGTTTTCCGCTGATGGGGCCCGTGCGTCAGCAGCTCAACTCACCGCCGCGTTTGACGCGTGTGCTCCCGCGGTTTGACCGGACGCGCCTTTTAAGCCGCAGCGGCGTGTGCGGGCGGGAACTGAGGCGACGTGATGATCAGAGCGTCAGGCGCACAGATTCGTCTTATCACGCACGGGGTGGACGCAGCTGCCCGCTTTGGGGTGGTTTTCCATGCGGCCGGACCCAGTCGTCAGTGGCCCTAGGTGGCACTAGGTTATTTCTTTCCCCTTAGCCCGTCCACCTAGGCCACGACTGTTTCGCCCGTGAATCGGCCCGGGTGGTTGGGCGCAGGAATCGCGGAGCGGGCGGGCTGAGTCAAGGGGGCGGTTAAGGCTGCCCGCCCACTACGGACGGCGATTCGCATCCGTATGCGAATCTTGCGGCTATCCCCCCACGGGAGTAACAGTCGTCGTCCTCGGGTGCCAATAAAAACAGGCGTCTGGGTGGGGAAGAAGACCAGCGCCGGGTTTTCGTGTAGCCTGGCAAGTATGCAGAGCCACAAACTTCGTCCTCCCGATGGGTTCGAGAGTGACAGTAGAGCGGTCCGGGGTTCCGCCCTTGGTGCGCGCAATTGATGCCAGAAGAAAGTCGGTGAGAGGTGGCGGGCATGCTGCGAGAAAGGAGCAGGACATCGCGCTCCTCATCGGGGAGGCGGTGATCTTGCCAGTGGTGAGGCCCTGCAAGGATGTTGCGGCGGGTGCTTCATTTGCTGGGAAACTAGCAAATGACGTTCGTCGGCCGCCGTTTTTGCAAGGGCGCTCATCGACGGAAAGACGTGAAGCCAGGCCCTGTTCGACGGTGAAGGGGTTCAACGTCTCTCCGTTCCACAGCTGCTCGACCGCCAGGTCCTTCAGTTGGCTGGGTGCCAGAAGAAAATCGGCGAGAAAGCTGTGGAAACTGCTTCTCATGATAGTACGATGGCCGGCCGCTGAAGTGGTCCAAGAGCCCTGCTAGAGCAGCACTTTGTCTTTGTATCTCTGAACGGCCCATGGCCGAGTGTAATTTATCCTCACAAATTTGTCGTTCGTGGCGTGTAAGGAATAAAGTCCGTTTATGTGTCTAACATTTTTGTGGGTTAGCACGATCTTGTATTCTCATTGGAGATTTTTGTACGATATCGTGCCTTTTCCCAATTTCCTGGAGTGATTTTCGCGAAGGAGTTCGTTTTTCGCAAGCAACTTAAGTGTTGGGTGGTGAGGGGGACGCCGTAGCCTTTCGAGGGCGTATGCGGTCCCGCGACCCGGCCACCTTCCCACCGTAGTAGACTCGCGCCTCGCTTTCATCCTCCTCGAATTTTGAGGGAACAGGATCGAGGGGGAGTCGGATCCTCCTTGCGATCTTCGGGGTATGTTAGCGAGCCCTATATCGTGGCTTGGGGGACGCCAAAACCGTTTCCGTGAGTTCCTGCAGAGATTTCAGGCGCTTAGGCCCATATTTTCGTGGTTAGCTGTGCGATAGATAAGTATGTATAAATTTAACTCGGGTTTTGCAACCGGATTTTCGTTTGTTCGACGTGTTGTGCCTTTCTCTTAGTTCGAGATTGGTTTCGGCGAAGGAACACAAGTAACCTTGGCGTCGAGTGGCGAGGGGGATGCCGTAGCATTTCGGGGGCGTAGGCGATCCCTCGACTCGGCCGCGGTAGGCTTGCGCCTCACTTACATCTTTCTGAACTGTTGAGAAAAGGCTCGGCATCACGTTTTTCAAAAGAAGTGGTTTGCGTTCGTTTGTTGTTCGATGTGTTGTGCTCTCCTCTTAGCTTGAGATCGATTTCGGCGGAGGGACAGAAGTAACCTTGGCGTCGAGCGGCGAGGGGGATGTTGTAGCCTTTCGGGTGCGTAGCGGTCCCGCGACTTGGCCGACTCTTAGCCATGGTAGGCTTGCGCCTCGCTTATGTCTTTCCGAACTAACGAGGAAGGGCTTGGCAACACATTTTCGAAAAAAGCGCATGAAAAAAGTTGGGGGTTGGTCTCCCAGTAGCCCCCGAGGAAGGCTCGGCTTTACCTCGAGTTTGCTTCGAGGGTAAAGGCGACTCACCCTATTTCATTGTTATTAGTAACAATGTTTTCATGCTGTTATGAACCTTAATTATTATCATCGTGCGATAAAACAAGACTGCGAAAAGTACAAGAGGTTCTATGGGTAGAAGCGACGTAGCTGTTGGATGTTCCAGGCGTTGGGGAAGACCTCGCCCTTCTCGTTCGCCAGCTTGTAGGTGCCGGGCTTGAGGACCTTGGCGACGATGAATGGTCCTTCCCACGGTGGCGTGAGCTTGTGTCGGCCTCGATTGTCTTGGCGTAGCCTCAGCACCAAGTCGCCCTCGCTCAGGTCTCGACGCCGCACCCTCCGCTCCTGATATCGTCTCATGGATTGCTGGTACCGTGCCGAGTGCAGGGTGGCCACGTCTCGAGCCTCATCCACCTGGTCCAGCGAGTATTTGCGTGTTCGCTGGTTCTTCTCCTCCTGATAGGTCTTGAGCCTCGGGGATCCGCACTCAAGATCGGTCGGCAAGATGGCCTCGGCGCCATAGACGAGGAAGAACGGGTTGAAGCCCGTGGCCCTGCTCCGAGTGATTCTCAGGCTCCAAACCACCGAGGGTAGTTCGGTTACCCACCTTCGACCGTAACTGTTCAACTTGTTGAAGATCCTCGGATTTAGCCCTTGTAGAATCATGTCGTTGGCATGCTCCACTTGGCCGTTGCATTGTGGGTGAGCCACGGCTGACCAGTCCACACGGATGTGGTGGTCGTCGCAGAATTCCAGGAACTTCTTCCCTGTGAACTGAGTGTCGTTGTCGGTGATGATCGAGTTGGGCACGCCGAACCGGTGTATGATGTCGGTGAAGAATAGCACAGCCTGCTCCGATCTGATGTTGGTGACGGCCCGAACTTCGATCCACTTCGAGAACTTGTCGATCGCCACCAGTACGTGCGTGAAGCCCCCGGGCGCTTGTCTAAAAGGCCCTACAAGATCCAGTCCCCAGATCGTGAAGGCCAGGTGACGGGGATGGTCTGCAGAGTATGCGCTGGGAGGTGCGTAATGCGCGCGTAGAACTGGCATCCCTCGCAGGTACGCATCGTTTCGTTGGCGTCGGCCATCGCGGTGGGCCAGTAGAAGCCCTGCCGAAAGGCATTGCCCACGAGGGTTCGTGGTGCCGCGTGGTGCCCGCATACTCCGGCGTGGATGTCGCAGATCAATTGCCACCCCTCGGGAAAGGGTATGCATCGTTGCAAAATCCCCGAAGCGCTGCGCTTGGACAGCTCTCCCTCGATCGAGATGAATGATTTGGCCCTCCTCGAGATGCGGCGGGCCTCGGTACGGTCCGAGGGTAACTCCTCTTGATCGAGCCATGCGAGGTATGGGGTGCACCAATCTCGCAGCGGCGGGGGGTCGGCGTCGATCTCCATTGCTTCGGCTTCGTCCATCGAGGATGTCTCGAAATCAGGGGCCTCGGGATCGTTTCCCGAGGGATCCTTGTCCTTCGTGTCGTCAGCCCCCGAGGGTTTTGAAGTTTTTCGAGGAGGGTGCTCGGCACCCTCGAGGTCGACCGAGGGTTTGTCGAGGTCGCGGGCAAAAACGTTTGCCGGAACGGTCAGCCGCTCGGACGCGATTTTCGCTAGCTGATCTGCTTCTTCGTTGTATTTGCACGGGAAATGGTTGAGCTCTATACCAAAGAACTTGTCCTCGAGCTTGCGTACCGCGTTGCAGTACGCTTCCATCTTATCGTCACGACAGATCGAGGTTTTCATGACATGGTCTACGACCAGTCGAGAGTCGCCTCGAACGTCGAGACGCTTGACCCCGAGTTCAATGGCGATGCGGAGCCCCGCGAGAAGGGCTTCGTATTCTGCCATATTGTTGGACGCCGGGAAGTGTAGCCGCACTACGTAGCGAATGTGCTCCCCCTGGGGTGAGACAAAGAGGAGGCCCGCGCCTGCCCCGGCTTTCATCACTGACCCATCAAAGTATAGAGTCCAGCATTCGGCCTGGATCTGTGGTGGGGAAGCTGTGTGTCCGTCCATTCAGCCACGAAATCCGCCAGGATTTGTGATTTTATTCCCTTCCGAGGGACATAGGTGAGGGTCTTGCCCATTAGTTCCATCGACCACTTAGCTATTCTGCCGGCGACATCAGGATTGCGGACTATCTCGCCTAGAGGGAAAGACGAGACCACGGTCACCGGATGCGCTTCAAAGTAGTGCCGCAGCTTTTGTCGCGCGAGCACTATAGCATAGAGCAGTTTTTGGATATGGGGATACCTCATTTTGGTGTCGGACAACACCTCGCTCATGTAGTATACTGGCCTCTGCACCGGCAGGGCATGGCCATCCTCCATCCTTTCGACGACGATGACCGCGCTGACTACTTGAGTAGTCGCAGCCACGTAGAGATGGATGGGCTCATTGTCCCGCGGTGGCGTCAGGATGGGCGCGCGTGCGAGCGCCGCTTTCAGCTCATCGAGGGCTTTCTGTGCCTCGAGGGTCCAGGTGAAACGTTCGTGTTTCTTTAGGAGTCGGTACAAGGGCAAGCCTCTCTCGCCGAGTCACGAGATGAAGCGGCTCAGCGCCGCGAGGCAGCCTAGTACCTTCTGCACCCCTTTGAGATCTCGGATCGGCCCCATTCGTTCCAGGGCTGTCACCTTCTCGGGGTTGGGCTCGATGCCTCGCTGGGAGACGATGAAACCCAAGAGCATGCCGCACGGCACCCCGAATATGCACTTCTCCGGGTTCAGTTTTACCCCATTCGCCCGGAGGCAGTCGAAGGTGACTCGGAGATCGTCGACTAGGTCGTCCGCCTTCCTAGATTTCACAACGATGTCATCAACATATGCCTCAACGGTCCGCCTGATGTGATCTCCAAAAACGTGTTGCATGCATCGCTGGTATGTGGCCCCGGCGTTTCGGAGACCGAACGACATAGTGACGTAGCAAAACATGCCAAACGGGGTGATGAAGGAAGTCGCGAACTGATCGGACTCTTTCATCATGATTTGGTGGTAGCCCGAATAAGCATCAAGAAAGCATAGAAGTTCACACCCAGCAGTGGAATCGACTCTTTGATCAATACGTGGCAAAGGGAAAGGAACTTTGGGACATGCTTTATTTAAACCAGTATAGTCTACGCACATGCGCCATTTTCCATTCTTTTTCTTAACTAAAACAGGATTAGCTAGCCACGTTGGGTGAAATACCTCCTTGATGAATCCGGCTTCCAAAAGCTTGCGCAGATCCTCCCCGATCGCCCGATGCTTTTCCTCGTCGAAGCGTCGCAGGCGCTGCATCACTGGTCTAGCTTGAGGTCGGATATCAAGGGAGTGCTCGGCGACCTCCCTCGGAATGCCCGGCATGTCCGAGGGGCTCCACGCAAAGATGTCGGCGTTGGCGCGGAGGAAGTCGACGAGCACTGCCTCCTATTTGGGGTCGAGGATGGAGCTGACCTTGGCCGCCCTACCCTCGAGATCGTTCGGATCGAGGGGTACGACCTTGGTCTGCTCCGCGGGCTCGAAGTTGCCCGCATGTTTGCTGTGGGAGTGGGCGGCCTCATTGAGCATATTATCGAGGTCAGCCACCTGGGCCTCGAAGCAGGCATGGGCCTCGGCGCGCTCGACGCACTCTACGTCGCATTCGTAGGTGTGCTCGAACGACGGCCCGACCGTGATGACGCCCTTCAGTCCAGGCATCTTCAGTTTGAGGTAGGTGTAGTTGGGGACCGCCATGAACTTGGCATAAGCTGGCCGCCCAAGTATGGCATGGTAGGCCCCTCGAAACCCTACTACCTCGAAGGAGATGACCTCCTTGCGGAAGTTGCCTGGCATACCGAAGCAGACGGGCAGGTCGATCTGCCCGAGGGGCTGGACCTTTTTTCCCGGCACGATGCCGTGGAATGCAGACAATCTGGGCCGCAACTTGTCCGCGCCGATTCCCATCAGCTCTAGGGTGTTGGAGAACATGATGTTGAGGCTGCTGCCTCCATCCATCAACACCTTGGAGAATCGAGTGTTGCTGATCACAGGGTAGACGACGAGTGGATAATGTCCCGGGTTGGGGATGTAATCCGGGTGGTCTTCGCGACCGAAAGATATGATCTCCGTCGACCAATCGAGGTACGATGGCGTAGCGGGGTGCGCGGCGTAGACCTCTTGGCGTTCGCGTCGTCGCCGTCGCGCAGACATGTTCGCCGTGGGACCTCCGGTGATGAAGAAGACGTTCTCCACGGCCGGGAAACAGCCGCCGGTGGCACCGCCGCCACCATCGGCGCCTTTCCTCGTGGCCTCCTCCCTCGCGACGAGGCGTCAGTAGTGCTTCTTGATCATCTCGCACTGCTCGAGGGTGTGCGAGACGGCGGTGTTGTGGTACGGGCACGGCTTCTTGAGCATGTCGTCAAACCGGCCTACCGGAGGTGGCGGGGGTCGAGGTTCCCGTCGGGTTTGGTCTGCGGTGAAGGCTTCGTTGGGGTCGTCTTCACGCTGATGGACGCGCATGGGCCTCGGGCCCCGCCGGCCTTGGTTGCCCTGCTTGTGTGGCTTGGGCTTCTTTGCCTGCTCTGTGGGTCGGCCGCCTTCCGCGGGCGCCTCCTCTATGCGCTTCCCCTTCTTGCCGTCGCAGATGGCTCGAACCGCTTCCTCCCCGGACGCGAAGCTGGACAAGATGTCGAACAGCTCGCTGATGCTGGTAGGGTGGTTGCGGCCGAGCTCGTGCACCAGCTCGCATCATGCCGTGCCCTCTAGGAAGGCATTGATGACCTCGGCGTCACCGACGCTGGGGAGCTCGGTGCAGCGCTTGGAGAAGCGACGAATGTAGTCCCTCATGGGCTCGCTCGACCTTTGACGGCACCCTCGCAGGTCCCAGGAATTCCCCGGGCGCACGTATGTGCCCTGGAAATACCCCACGAACAGCTTGACTAGGTCGCCCCAGTCGTGGATCTGGTTCGCGGGCAGGTGCTCGAGCCACTGACGAGCCGAGTCCGCGAGGTGAAGCGGCATGTTGCGAATGATCATGTAGTCGTCCGTGGCGCCGCCCAACTGACAAGCCAAACGGTAATCATTGAGCCAAACCTCGGGGTTGTCTCACCTGAGTACTTGGTGATGGTCGCCGGTTGTCGAAAACGAGGGGGAATGGCCGCCGTGCGGATGGCGGGGCTGAACACCCGAGTCCCCGCGGGATCAAGCGTCGGGCTCTTGTTCTCGTCCTCGTTGAAGCGCCCCCACGACGTGGATGGTACCCTCGGCTCGTCGCGGTGTCGTATCTCTTCTTGTTCAGGGTGTTGCGGGTGTCGCCATCGTCGGCGGTGCCCCGCATGTCCTGAAGCCGGTCCCTCGCAGGACTTCACTCGCTCGGGTGATGGGCTATGAGCGCCTTACCGTCGTCCATTAGACGGTTCGGCGTCCACTTCACCTGGCGAGGGGTGTGGACGGACTCCTCCTTGTCCTGCCCGCCGCCTTCGGCCCTCGAGTTGGCCTGATGTCGAATGCGGGAAGCAGAACTCTCGGCCTGTAGGACGGCCACCTGCTTAAGGAGGCTCCGAGCCTCGCGGTGCAGGAGTCGAGCCGATGGTGTGGACGGCTCGGGGATGGCCCGTAGCAACGTCACTGCGGTAACGAGCTTTTGGCTCGCGCGTGGCAAGTCGGCGCCGTCGTTGTTTTCGATGCGGGCGCGGGCAAGGCGTCCCGCGGCTCTGGCACGATTGCCGCGATGAGGCTGCTGCGCTTCCAGTGTTGCCCGCAGCTGCTGCACCTGGCGGCGCTCCTCCTGGAGTTTGTTCTCCAGCTCTCTGACTTGCGCCAGCTGGGCCTGTGTCAACGCCTTATCGCCCGAAGGCGTCAAGGCGTCAGCGTTGGCGGGCACCGTGGCACCCGCGTCCGCCAGAGGTCGGTCGCGGCCAGTCGCTGATGCTTCCGGAGTCTTATCGTGGCCGGCGTCGTCGCCGGGGCCATCTTTGCTTCCGAACCTGACCTCACCGTCGATGACGAAGCACTCCGGCATGGGGTCACTTTCTCCCTCGCTAGAGACGTCGAAGCAGTAATCGACGGAGCTCAAGAACTACCGGAGCGCTTCAGCGTCCTGAGGCCTGGCGTAGTCCCACTCCTCACCGCTCGAGCCTGGTGGGTACCACTTGTCAGGCGAGGCGGCGTGGTGGTGGGTCGTGTCGTCCGACGAGGATGAGCGGCGGTCGCGGTGGCGTCCCCTGCGCGGGCGCACAGGACGCGCGGCCGTCCGTCCTCGTGGCGCGACCATGTTACGCAGGTATGTAGGCAGGTAGCCACCCCGCGGTGGGGCAGGCTGGCGGGTTCCTCCGCTACTGCGCTGGGCAGTGGGGAGAGATGCTCGGGTTGGCTCCGGTCACACGCGTCGCGGCCACCGGCCCCAACGTCCCTGGTGAGTCGGAGGCAGCCCGGCGGGCACCAGGTCGTCGGCGTTGTGGTTCGCGCTTACGCTGGCGCTGACCGATGAAGAGATCGTCGCGCGGCGTTGCGCAATCACATCGGGAACTAGGCTGGCGCGACGCCCGCCGCCAGGCGGTTCCCTTCCGCAGGGTTCGCCGAAGATGGTGCGGTTCCACCCGACCGCGCATCAGGCAGTGGTACCCGCGGATCGTCCCAGTCTGGGAGCCTTATCCGCAGGGGCTGATGCTGCTCCACCTGCACCTGCAGGCCTTGCAGTCAGCGGCGATTCCGCAGTCTGCCCACCGGGGGCGATGGCGACGTGGCCTCTTCCTCATCAGTGTGGCGAAGCTGCATGAGGTAGTTGGACCCATCAAACTCGAACGTCAGGCTCCCGAACTGGATGATGAATCCAGGCGGGAACCCGTTGGGAACCCCAACGGAGGGTCCCGGCGTCGGATGGTCGTCGTGAGCAGCCATCAAGGGAACTGGCGAGAAAAGCGAATCGCACAGCGCTCCCCCTACCTGGCGCGCCACTGTCGGCATCGAGAATGGCCGGCACTCCCTTAGCCGCACAGAAAGTGAGCTGTGTCTCGTCCCTGATGGTCGATGCGAGAAGCCAACCCAAGGACACGGGTTTATCCTGGTTCCGGCCGCGGGGCCGTACGTCCAGCAAGAAGTGCTCGCGCACTCCTGTTAGTTTCGCACCCTGTTGCTTGCAGTGGGGGGCTACAAGTGAAGGTGGGAGAGGAGAGTCGTCCTCCAAGTCCCGGAACGGAGGAAGAAGATGATTGAGGCGAGTGCCAATATTGTGTGTGTGTGAGCGTTCGTGTCTGGGCGTGTGCCTGGATG
The DNA here is from genome assembly GCA_033239725.1 of Echinochloa phyllopogon. Lineage (NCBI taxonomy): Eukaryota > Viridiplantae > Streptophyta > Magnoliopsida > Poales > Poaceae > Echinochloa > Echinochloa phyllopogon. The sequence goes on along the minus strand of BTCW01000008.1, from coordinate 8,244,076 downwards.
TGTGAACTCCTTCCGTCCGCGTGTGTGGCCCCCTGACTATCCCTTTTATATCTCAAGGGGTAGAGGGGTTACAGTCGTGGCTACAGTAGATGTCATGGGACGCCCCCTTCATAGGGTGCCCGTGATGATTGATGAATCTGTGCCTTGAAGCGAGCTGGGTTGGCTTTCGGCGCCGGTCGGTGATGTGGCGAGTCATGTACCTGTTTTGTCGGGGCTTCGAGGAGTCGCACGGTCGTCGTGGTGGTCGAGGCGTTGTCAGCGGCTTCCTTCGAGGGGTCTCCAGCCCTGCCTCGAGGGGTCGGTTACCCGGAAATTACGGGGACAGGTGAACAGGAGCTGGCGTGTCGTACGCAGTTGTCATGTCGTCGAAACACTGTGGTCAGAGGCTATTGGCCCGGCCTGACGGACCGGTACGACCGTCTTTCGCCCCGTCGGTCGCGTCAGGCACGGTGCGTACGGGGCGGCTGGCTTCCTGCTGGCCTGACGGCCCCCGTACACGTCCCGAGTGCTCTACTGCCCTAGGGGACGGGAGTAGGCAGCATTGGGGTGCTACGACGCTCACTGTTGCCACTGTGCGGGGCGTGGCTGCCCGTTGGCGTAGCGAGCAAGGGTTAAGGGGGTCGTACTCTGTCCCATCGGCCACATGATGACGCTTGACCAAGGTTCGCCCCCAGTCGTCGTCCGTACTCCCGTTCGAGGGTCTCCACGCCCATTCGAGGGCTCTCTGACGAAGGAGGCGACGGGAGTTGTTGGAATAGCGCCGCGGAGTGACCGCGGCCGGATGCGTCGGAGGTGCAGTGCCGGGCACGCTCTGCACAGTGGCCGCCTGTCCGTGTCATGGCGTTACGGTGCGGTCAGGTTTTGTCAGGGGGACGTGCGGCCGAAGTTTCGCCCTTTGACTTTGGTGCCCATCATGGGGGATGGTAATGAGTGACTGTACCACGTCATGGCGGTCTCTCGAGGGGTCGCGGCGTCCCCTGGCGAGGCGGAGATTTGCGTTTTGCTGCTCGAGGGGGCGGATCCCCTCGAGCGAGGCGGAGTTTGGGCGTGAGGGCGGCGCATCCCCGTGGGTTGTTGTTGGGCCGTGTTGGGCCATTGGGCTGCGTGATTTCATATGTCCAGGCCCAAAGGTTCCTGGAGGCAGCCTTTTTACGCTTTTTTGGGTGATTACCCCGATGATTAAGGGACCCCTAATTACGGTCCCCGACAAATAGTGTGACCGATCTAGGTATCTCGATCTTATTTTCTAAAGAAAATTACACATCTAGATTTCTATGTAAAAAAGGTAAAGTTAAAATTACTTTGCAATAAGAGCATGATTGGTTCTTGTATCAGTCCATCCTACCATGACAGATACATGCTGTTAGTGGTCTGTCTCGCTAGATGCAGTAGCCTTTTGTTTGGTTCATGTTTGCATTCAGCTAGGCCAGCCAGAAATCTGGTTCAGTTGCTAGCCCAATGCTGAGTCAATCTGCTTTAGTCGGTAAAAATTTTTACACGCATGTTTGATCACTAATTAAGGGTATTAAATAAAGTCAGTTTACAAAACTACCTTAACAATCCTTAGGCTAATTCACGAGACAAATCTAATGAGGCCTTTCATCGCGTGATTAGAGAATGGTTACTGTAGCATTATTGTAGTAAATCATAGGTTAACTAGGCTTATTAGATTCGTCGCGCAAAGTTACATAAGTCCTTAAAAAGATTTTGCAAATAGACTTCATTTAATATTTCATACAAGATTTTTTGGGTGAAAAAATTTGACCTAAAGAAACATGACCTTTGTCTCACTTCATGCTCTCCCACGTGTGCGATGCTGCTCCGCGTAAGCTAGAGCTAGCTAAAACGGCCTAGGCCTCGTTTAGATCCGCTCCCGATTGTGCACAGTACGGCACTGTGGCATTAAATGCGCCGTTGTAACATTTCGTTTGTATGTATAAAAAATTATCAAAAAAACTGATTAATTAGGCTCAAAATATTCGTCTCGCAGAATACAACAAAACTGTGCACTTAGTTTTTTATGTCATCTATATTTAGTACTCCATGCATGTGCCGACATTTTAATGTGATGGAAATCTTCTTTTTGTATAGTGAATTTGAGGGTGCAAATTTAGAAATTAAACAAGACCCTATACTCATGTTTCTTCAAAGCCTACGCACGTGGGGCTGTTTTGCACGAAGAGCCTAGCTTGATGGGTAGATTTGACGATCAAACTAGCGCTTTCTACATCTCACGAGCCTAGTTCAGCCGCTTGCGAAGAAAAAAAAACAAATGCCCCTAGAAGACTTTCAAATTTTATTTGCATATTTCTTTCAGTAAATTTTGACTTATTTTTTTCTTGTTTCAGTTCGAAAGAAAAAAACAGCCAAAAAGGCAGCTCAGACCATTGCCTTTTCTTACTCCTCTCTCATTTTTTTTTCTAAAATGACCGGTGCCAAAGTGTGCTCAGCCAACCACCGGTGTGCCTACATGTATTTGGCCGCTATACATGCACTAGGCAACACTTGTTCATTGTTCACATATGTGTTGGTGAACCACAATGCAGGAATTGGCCATCCTACACATTGGAGCGCCGATGACTTGGTGCTAAGCCTAAACTAAGCATGACCTTTTACTTAAAATTCCATGTGCACACAAAACCATGAGTACAAAGAAAGAAATGGTTGTCACATTACAATGTTTTTTTGCCCACATAAGTCAATCCTACAGCTTCTTCTCATGATTTTACATCTAAAATTCTGTTCCAATTAATTTTTAATCGACTTATAGATCCAAGAAGGAAAAGGAGTACATATGGAGGCACGGTGATTGATCTCTAAAGATGAGGTGGGAAAATCCTCTCACTTTCTTGATCTTGTATTTCGAAGACTTTTGTTCATGTGCTCGTGCCCCTTAGTCACCTTGCCAAGTTCTATGAGTTCACAATATACCACCATAAGATTTTGTAGGCCCAAAAGAATTTTCTTTCATATAGTCATCTTAGCGGACCGTCCGTTTGCTTCTCTTGCCGGCTTGCCTGGCCTGGCCTCGCTAGGCAAGGCAAGGCTAGCCTTGCCAGCGGAGGCGAGCGGGATCAGCTCTCCGGTGTGAGCAAGGAAAATCTTGAAAACGCGGATAACTAGGTGGCTGGCGAGAAGATCCAAATGCTATCAACCTTGCTTTGCCAGGCGAGGCGAGCGTTGGCAAGGGTACCAAACGGGTCAATATGGAAGAGAATACACCCGGATCCCTATCCCACGCCGAATTTGAGAGGATGTCCTCCTTCCTACCAAATCATGAGAATCTCATATCTGGTGATGATCAAGTGGCATGATGGCTGTTCATGGTAATAAAAAAAATCTAGCTAAAGTCCAGCATGGCTGAACAACCCAAAGACAGAGGTTTCCTCATGCCATGCCCGCGTGTCGGTGCGTCGACGCATATACACATGCACTAGCCTAGCGCTCGTTTATTTTTCACCCGCGTGTTCGTGAACTGCAGGTGTAGGAATTGGCCACCTATACATTGGTGCACCTGTGGTTGGTGGGGGTATCTTGGCTGAAACTAAATGTACCTGTTGACACGAAAACGTGCCAACACACTCGAGATCGATCAAACGCGCAGCACGGCCGTCACAACGGCCAACTCCTGACTTCCCCGGGCAAACCGGTCTGACCGGTTACAAGAACCGGTCTGACCGCTTCTGGTCGGGAGGTCGTGAAGACCTAGAAACTCAAGCTCGGGAGGGACCCTGTCGGAGCTCGAGCTAATCTAGGGTTGCTCTAGGGTCGGCAGGCCACCTAGAACGTCCTTGAACGCCGTAGAGACGAGCAAAGAACAGAATATGGGGTTGGAAAAAGGATTAGGGTTTGAGAGATACAAAAATAGAAGATAAAATGTTTGATTCGATTGGGAATATCTCAATCGGCCGTCTAGCCTTTATATTTATAGGCCGGGGAAGTCTTACCCCTTTCGAATAGGTTACAATATGGAATTAAACTCGGAATCCTAATCCTACTCAAATTACAGAACCAAACCGGTCTGACCGGTTTGGCAAACCGGTCTGACCGGTTTGGCAAACCGGTCAGACCGGTTTGGCCCACGGCCCAATTTGACCGTCAACACATGCCCCCCTGCGTTTTTAGTGAACTTGAGAACTAAAAAGCAAGTAAATACAACTCAGGAGCTAAAAATTTAAACTAAGGGCGATATTTAACAATATACCGGCCATTGATCTTCACGCATCTTGCCAAACACTTGGATAGAATTTCTTCAGATATCTTCCGTTGATAGCTTTAGGCAAAGGATCTCCCTTCAGTGTCTCCAACATGTAATAATTCCCAAAGATGACTCTGGCAACTTTATAAGGCCCTTCCCAACTTGGTGACCATTTACCAAACTTGTTGCTTTTTGATCCAATAGGCAAGATCGTCTTCCAAACAAGCTCACCAACTTGAAAATATTTTCCTCGCACTTTCTTGTTGTAAGCTTTAGCAACCCGAAGCTTATCCTTCTCAATTTCCTTCAAAGCTTTCAATCGTTTGTCGGTTACCTCATCAATATTGTCCAACATCAAGTTGTGGTAATCAACAGCATCAAGGTCGTTTGTCTTAGCCAATCTATAAGCGTCCAGATTCACCTCAACAGGTAAAACGGCCTCTTGACCATAAACAAGCTCAAAAGGAGTAACCTAAGTAGCACCATGTCTAGATATACGATGAGCCCATAATGCTTCGGATAAAACTTCATGCCATCTCTTAGGATTTTCAGCTATCTTTTTCTTGATTAACTTAATCAAAGTTTTATTACTTGACTCGGCTTGTCCATTAGCCTGAGCGTAATATGGAGATGAATTGAGCAACTTAATTCTATAGGATTCGGCGAATTCACGTACCTCTTTAGACATAAAAGAAGTACCTTGATCCGTTGTCAATGTTTGAGGAATACCGAATCTATGAATAACATTCTGAGTAACAAACTCAATTACCTCTCGATGCGTCATATTCTTCAAAGGAATCGCTTCAGTCCACTTAGTAAAATAATCCGTAGCAACCAATATGAAACGATGTACTTTTGATGATGGAGGATTAATTTGTCCAATAAAATCCAATCCCCAACCTCGGAACGGCCATGGCTTAATGATAGGATGCATCAATGCAGCAGGAACAAGTTGCAAATTACCAAACTTCTGACATTCCTCACATCCTTTGTAATACTTAAAACAATCTGCCATCATAGTGGGCCAATAGAAACCGGCTCGCCTAAGTAACCACTTCATCTTTGGAGCCGATTGATGTGTACCACAAATACATTCATGAATCTCAGCCATGGCAACCTTGGCCTGATCCGAGTCAAGACATTTCAACAATAAATCTTCGGCGTTTCGACGATAAAGTTCATCGCCAAGTAAAACATACTTAAACGATATTCGCCGAATATTTCTCTCTGCACCACGACCAGGATCTCTCAAATAAGCAATAATGGGTACCCTCCAATCCTGATCTTCGATTTTGGATTGATTGACATTATCAAAAGGATTTTCGCTTCTGTCAGGGGACAAAGCGGTCTGACCGCTTTCAGAACCGGTCAGACCGGTTCTGGCAATATAACCGGTCTGACCGGTTTCTGAAACCGGTGTGACCGGTTCGTCCAGAACCAGAACCTCGGCTTTTGTTCGCATCGGTTTTTGGAGATAGAAATATTTCTTTGCAACCATATAACCAGATGCTTTCTGAGCCAGAGTATTTGCCTTATCATTATCTTCTCTCGGAATATGTTTTATAGTAAATTCATCAAAAGAAGCAATGATATCGAGACATTTATCGAGATAAGCATTTAATGAACCATTATAACATTGGCATACCTTCGATACTTGATGTACCACCAGGAGCGAATCACCAAAAGCCTCTACATGCTTTACTCCCATGTCTTGCAAAAATTCCAAGCCAAATAGAAGAGCTTCATATTCAACTTGATTATTGGTTCGCTTTTCTTCCAATCGGTTCGAGAACTCAAAAACAGCGCCACTTGGAGAAATAAAAACAGCACCAATTCCTTGCCCATCATTACAAACCGATCCATCAAAGTATAACTTCCATGGTGTACAAGTAACATAACCGACATCGAACTCACAAGAGTCATTAATCCGATGTTCAACAATAAAATCGGCTACAATTTGACCTCTCATTGATTTCAAAGGTTCACAAGTCAAATCATACTCAACCAAAGCATAAGCCCACTTGCCGACTCTTCCACTAGATATCGGCTTTTGCAACATATGTTTAATCACATCGGTTTGACACAACACGATGCAAGTACTAGATAGTAGATAATGCCGCAATTGAGTACAAGCATGATACAAGGATAAACATAACTTCTCAATGAAAGTATACCATGTTTCTGCATCAATGAGCCGTCGGCTTACATAAGCAATCACATACTCCTTATCGCCGATTTCTTGAGTCAAAACAGCTCCAATAGTTTTATCTTCAGCCGCCACATAAAGTCTGAATGGAACTCCCCGCTTAGGCGCCCTAAATACCGGTGGTGAAGACAAGTACTCTTTGATCTTCTCAAAAGCTTCTTGCTGTTTTGCCCCCCAAGTAAAATCGGCTTCATTCTTTAGCCGAAGTAAAGGAGTAAAAGCATCAACCTTTCCAGACAAGTTAATTATAAACCTTCTCAAGAAATTTACCTTGCCTAGAAACTTTTGTAAATCCTTCTTGCAAGTAGGAGCTTCGACTTTCTTCATAGCTTCAATTCTCTTGGGATCAACTTCTATGCCGTTCTCATGAATAACAAACCCAAGAAACTTCCCAGCCGAAACACCAAAAGCACATTTGAGTGGATTCATCTTTAAACCATACCGTCGCATCCTTTCAAGAGCAAGTCTTAAATCGGCTAAATGAGAATTCAAACCATCCGATTTAACTACAATATCATCAATATACACTTCCACAATAACACCAAGTAAATCATGAAAGATTAAATTCATAGCTCTTTGATAAGTTGCACCGGCATTCTTTAATCCAAAGGTCATAACCACCCACTCAAACAAACCAATAAATCCCGGACATTGAAAGGCCGTTTTGTGCATATCCTCTTCGGCCATGAATATTTGATTATATCCAGCATTACCATCAAGGAAACTAACAACACGATGCCCAGAAGCTTCATTAATTAAGACATCGGCTATAGGCATGGGATATGAATCTTTTGGAGTGGCTTTATTAAGATCTCTAAAATCAATGCAAACTCTAAGTTTTCCTAAATCTTTCTTTTCAACGGGAACAATATTAGAAATCCACTCTACATAACGACAAGTCCGAATAAAACCAGCATCTAATAAACGATTAATCTCTTCTTTTATTCGGTCATAAATAGCGGGATTAAAACGTCTAGCCGATTGTTTAAAAGGTCTAAAACCGGCCTTTATTGGTAAACGATGCTCATATAAGTCACGACTTAAACCAGGCATCTCACGGTACTCCCAAGCAAAACAATCGACATACTCTTTCAACAAATTTATTAATTCGGCTTTAAACTCAGCCGATAAATTCTTGTTTACAAAAGTAGGCCTAGGAATAGTACCATCACCGATATCTATTTTTTCTAAAGGATCAGCTGATGTAAAACCTTGACCCAGCTTATCCATATCACCAAGATCTTCAAAGGCTTCGAACATGCCGGCCGAATGAGCTCGATGATGATCAATTCGGTCTTGAAGCCACTGTCCAGACGCAAACCGGTCTGACCGGTTCCCAGAAGCGGTCTGACCGGTTTGGCTCGGTCGGCGCTGTTCAGACCCAAACCGGTCTGACCGGTTTCCAGAAGCGGTCTGACCGGTTTGTCTCTGCTGATTTTGTTGCTCCATTTAATTACAGCAAGTAATTCAACCGATTTTCCAACGGCTTTAATGTAGCAGGAACAAAACCATCCTTAGTACAACTGATCAACTCATAATCGGTCAAATCCATGCCCGACAAACACTGAACCTTTTCATTTGCACTAAGAGAATCGGAATCGGCTGTTGCAACAAAGGAAGAAGTATCACCATGTACAACTTCAACTTCATCGCCGATCCACTGAATGAGATATTGATGCAAGGTAGATGGAATACATTTATTTGCATGAATCCAATCTCGACCAAGGATTAAACTGAAGTTACCTTGCACCTCGGAGACGAAGAAAGCCGTAGCAATAGTCTTGCTCCCGACGGTCAACTCCATAGAAGCCACCCCCTTGGCACCAATGGGATCACCTCCACCAACTCCACTGACCGTTATGTTCGTCTTGATCAGTTCTTCGTCTTTCCCGCCAATTTTCTTGTAGAGAGAGTATGGCATGAGATTCACAATGGCTCCACCATCAACCAACATACGAGAAATTGGCTTCCCGTTGATGTGCCCTCTCATATACAAAGCCTTGAGGTGATTTTCTGATTCACTAGGCTTCTGAAACACAGCATCTCGCGGCCCAAGTTGAAGATGAGAAATTTCCTCCTCCGGCACCACATAATAATCAGAAGATAAATAGACAACATTAATTTCCATGTTGTCGCGCTCTGGAGAAGGCTCAAAATCAACTAACTCCTCATCTTCAACCACTGGAGAAATCGGTGGAGTAGTTTCGATGGTTGAAGAAGCACCAGCCCCCGCTTCTGTCATCAAACCGGTCTGACCGCTTTCAGACACCGGTCTGACCGCTTCTGCAGCGGTCGGCTGACTCAAACCGGTCTGACCGGATTCAGAAACCGGTCTGACCGGTTGTGCTGCTGATTGCACAACGGGTTTAGCTTGCCAAATCTTGGTCTGAGGGATCATAGGCCTGTATTTGTTGAAGTATTCATCCCTCATCTTCTCAGCTTCCTGTTCCCTTTTCTCTTTGTTCCTCAAGCGCTGTAGCTTTCGCTTCTGTGTATGAGTCAACCCAGAAGGACACCATCTTGGCTGAAAAACTTTCTTAACGCCCTTGCTACTGCTAGCTTCATGATCATTAACCATGATCGGCTTCTTGACTGGAACAGGAGCCGAATCTCCAATGACTATCGGCTTTTGACCCAAGTCTTGCAAAGCCACTGGAATATCACCAATTTTTATGAAATTGTTGGTTTGGGCTTGCACGTCCTCCTTCTTCTCCTTGATACGGTACTCTTGCTTAGGAGGAGCTTGAAAATGTGGCTCAGACCGAAACCGGTCTGACCGCTTTGGAAAGCGGTCAAGCGACCTGATTGGTATGAGCTTAATCGGTTATGCACCGAATTTTCAGTAATACCACCACGACGTTTATAACCAGTAGGACTATTCCATCGCTGTGGTGACCTCTGTCTCTTTTTTGTTGGCTGATCAACTTGAACGGCCTTTGTGTACTTGTTCATGAGCTGAGAGAATGTAGGTCCTTGCTTCAGAACCCTCCCTTGAATCTTTGGCTCATTGAATTTCCAAGTACCCACTTCCGGGCGCTTAGGCTTGAGACCGGTTTGGGAAACCGGTCTGACCGGTTTCGCCTGGCTAGCGGACCGATTCTCTCCCAAAGAACTTTCTTGCCCCCCGGGCCTTGATGTGTTAATTGTAATCTTCAGAGACTCTTTTCCATCAAGAGTCCTCCCAATCATCACTGTTCTGACCGGAACTTTATCATCAACTTTTTCCGGCCTCGGATCTCCAATCACCACATTCTTACCTTTAGCTCCATCGGCTTGTTCCGGCCGAATCAGCATCTTGGTGTTCACATCCAAGGTATGAACAGGGAAATGAGTCTTGTCAACTTGCATTTCAGCGAGCACCAATCGACCTTCATTAAGGGCCGATTGTACCTGTCGTCGAAAAACATTGCAATCGTTGGTTGCATGAGAAAAAGAATTATGCCACTTACAATATGCACGATTTTTTAATTGATCGGCTGGTGGAATTGCATGAGAAAGTTTAATAAAGCCATTCTTAAGCAATTCATCAAAAACACGATCACATTTGGCTACATCAAAAGTAAATTTTTCTTCTTGCCGATTTTTCTGAATCGGCTTTAATGAAGGGCAAGAACTAGGTTTACTTTTGGATGACCAAACAAATTCAGCGGCATAAATCTCTTTATCATCGTCCGAAGAATCAGAATCATTATCAACAATGTGCACATTCGAACGATGGGGTTTAGCAGATTCTTTTGCATTTTTAAATTTCAGCTCTAGACTCATGGCCTTCATTTGCAAGTGATTAATAGTGAGAAAATCAGAACCTTCTAACTTTTCTTTGTAATGAGACCGTAAGCCTACAAAAGCCAAATCCGCTAAATCCTTTTCAGAAACAGTTATGTTGAAGCATCGGTTCTTAACATCTTTAAATCTCTTAAAATAATCAAGAACCGATTCCTCTCGGCTTTGCTTAACCGATGTTAAATCAGATAACTTAGCTTCGTTTTCTCCGCTAAAGAAGTGATCATGAAACTTGCGCTCCAATTGAGTCCAGTTATAAATAGAGTTAGGAGCAAGCGAAGAAAACCAAGAAAATGCAGTTCTAGTTAAAGATAATGAGAACAACCGTATACGCAATGCCTCATGAAAAGATGCTTCTCCTAGTTGCAAAATATACTGACTAATGTGTTCCCAAGGAGTTCTATTATCTTCGCCACTGAATTTAATAAAATCAGGAACACGCCAACCATTAGGATAAGCAACTAAATCAAATTCAGGCGGATACGGTTTTTGATATAAGCGTGAAGTACCCAATTTAAGCCCGAGTCTTGTTCTAAGTGTATTAGCTATATCTTCTTTAAACTTAGCTAACTCGGCTTGATAATTCCCATCACCTCTATTTTGTGGAAAACGAGGAACATTATACGTTGCACTTTGAGAAGTACTCGGAATCGGCCCGTGAGACGCGCCAGATCCGTGGGGTATACTTCCCGCAACCGCAGTGCGTGGAATAGTGTAAACAGGACCAGAAGCAACCGTATTAGATAAAACCATCGCACTCGGTGCCCCTGCACCCATGGAACCGGTCTGACCGCCAGAAGAGGCCAAACCGGTCTGACCGGTTGTGAAAACCGGTCTGACCGGTTCGTGGACCGAACCAGGGTGAAGTGATTGTCCCGCATAGAAATTCATCGGCATACCTGAATTAGGATCTAAAACATGTTCTGGTACGCCTGATGAGCTAGGAGTTGAGTTAGGCAATTCATTAAATTCTATATTATTTTTACCCTTATTAGAATTACCCGACATATTAGCAATCAACTCACTAGTAACAGTTTGTGCAGCAAGTAATTTGTCATCCATCATGCGAGTAATTTGCTGCATTAAATCGGAGGATTCGCCAGTTACCTTGGGAAGCTCTTCAACTTGATCGTTCGCCAACTTGAAAGCTGGCATGACGAATTCCTCTACCCTCTTGAAAGCCGCCGCGATCTTTTTTGAAGCCTTTCAGGAACTGTGTCCTAAAGTGCTCCTCAGCGATCAGGTACCGCTTCCGCTCCTCGTCCGTGAGCTCTTCCATTGTCGCGGCGATGATGTTGTCCTTGTCGAGGTCGCACGTCGATCCAGACATGATTGGAGTAGATTGAATCGGTTGTGGCACCAGATTAATCGTCCCCAGCGGAGTCGCCAAAAAGTATGTTGACACGAAAAACGTGCCAACACACTCGAGATCGATCAAACGCACAGCACGACCGTCACAACGGCCAACTCCTGACTTCCCCGGGCAAACCGGTCTGACCGGTTACAAGAACCGGTCTGACCGCTTCTGGTCGGGAGGTCGTGAAGACCTAGAAACTCAAGCTCGGGAGGGACCCCGTCGGAGCTCGAGCTAATCTAGGGTTGCTCTAGGGTCGGCAGGCCACCTAGAACGTCCTTGAACGCCGTAGAGACGAGCAAAGAACAGAATATGGGGTTGGAAAAAGGATTAGGGTTTGAGAGATACAAAAATAGAAGATAAAATGTTTGATTCGATTGGGAATATCTCAATCGGCCGTCTAGCCTTTATATTTATAGGCCGGGGAAGTCTTACCCCTTTCGAATAGGTTACAATATGGAATTAAACTCGGAATCCTAATCCTACTCGAATTACAGAACCAAACCGGTCTGACCGGTTTGGCAAACCGGTCAGGCCCACGGCCCAATTTGACCGTCAACAGTACCCCTTTCGAGCAAGTATTATAAAGGACCGAGAGCCGACCATATCTTACGTGGAGGAGAGAGGAAGTAGGAGGGAGAACGGAGCGAGCGACTCGCGAAACGTCGACCGGAGCGGGCGTAAACGATAATTGTATGACTATTGTACATTCAATAATTGCAGGGCCCACCACTACCGCGCGGTACGAGGCATTCTTTGCAGCCGGGTGCCGCCATAATTATTAGCCTTGATCTTACTTAAAAATCATGTGCACGCAAAGAAATGTCTATTGCACGACAATTATATGTATCAACTTAGGTCGATTCTACTTTGGATTGTAATTTCACTTACCTGTGTTAGGCCCACTTATAAGTTCAGTATGCAGGAAACCAAGTCCGGCTTCCAAATTTTTGTTGCAGATTTCTATCAGTAAATTTTGACATGATTTTTTCTTTTAGTACATTTTTTCAGAGGCATGACGATTGACTTCTGAAATCGAATGGTGGCAAAAACCTCCGGACTTCTTGATCCGGCATTTCCAAATGGAAGAAGCTACTACTTGCTGGCGTGCGTATGCCACTCAGCAGCCACCTCCCCAGCTTCCGCGAGTTCATACTAGATTACGGTAAGATCGTGTGCGCCAAACAAATTCTCTCCCAACGGCTCATTTTGGCGCACAATCAAAAGTTATCTCAGCACCAACCACCAACACAAATCATGCTGAAGTCACTTGATGATCCAGATCGTGACCAACACACAAATGTCTGGATGTTCATGGAAACAAAACAAAACAAAACAAATCTACAGACAATCCAGACCAGGTGCCCAACAACCCAAGGACAGAGCATTCCAGTTCGTCCAAAATTAAAAGAAAATAAAAAGAAATCCCAAAGAGGTGGCTGAAGACCTCGCATTTCGAGCCCCTCTCCTCTGTTTCCCTGAAAAGACTAACTCTTTTGTCCTCGCCGCAGTCCTTCCTTAAACCCAGAGAGAGAGAGAGGGGAGAGGAGAGAGAGATTGAGACAGAGCTTGCTACTGCCGGTAACTCCACAGTTTGTTTATCTCTGCCGGCGGCGGCGGCGCCGGCGTGAATAGCCATTGAATCTTGCTTCATTCTCTGGTATTCGTGTTCCTCGGTGCTCTGTGCAGAGAAGAAGCCGGCCATGGCGGGGCGCAAGAAGCAGCAGGGGAGCGGCGGCGCGGCGGCGGCGGCCTCGCCGGCGAAGGAGGGCCGCAAGGGGAAGGAGGACGGCAAGGAGCGGGAGAAGGAGAAGCAGAGGCCCAGGGGGAAGGAGAAGGAGGCGAGGGAAGCCGACAAGGCTCCGGCGCCGGCGCCGGCGAAGGTGGCGCAGAAGGGGAAGGAGGTGAGAGAAGACGGCATGGGGCCGAGCAAGGGGAAGCAGAAGCGGAAGGGGGAGCAGAAGGTGGTGAGGGAAGGGAGCAAGGAGTCGGCCAAGGAGAAGCAGAAGCAAAAGGGTAAGGAGAAGGAGGAGGAGGTGAGGGAAGACGGCAAGGAGAAGGAGAAGGAGAAGCAGGAGGCGGCGGTGGCCAAGAGCATCGGCGAGCAGTTCTTCAAGATCTTCTTCTCCGACCAGTCGGGGGAGCGATTGGTGAGCTTCTTGATTCTCTGCGTCCCCTGTTTCATTTAATCCATGTCCAATGGCGAGCACTGTGCTATTGTTATCGGTTCCTTTTTCCTCCATAAGCAAAATTTTCTACTTCTGTTTGTTGCTCTATGATGAGATGCTGTGACGATGATCCGACTTGTTATGTCCGGGTTAGAAATCTGAATCCTGTTGCCTGCAATGACCGAAAATGAGAATTACTTCTGGTTTGTTGTTTGCAATGCCCAAAAATAGAAAATTGCTTCTGGTTTGTTGTTTGCATTACCCAAAAATAGAAAATTACTTCTGGTTGTTGCTCTGGGAGATGCCGTGGCAACGATCTGGCTTGTTCTATCATGGTTAGAAATCTGAATCCTGTTGATTGCGGTGCCAAAAAGGAAAAAGGAAATTGGATTTCTTTTCGCCACTAGATTTTACCTTGTTCCAGCTAGCAGATTGCTTGTCATTTACTTTTTGATGCAAATATCTGTATCGATTAATAAATAGAAAAAAAAGGTTCGATTACATGCCGAATCCTCGGATGGTGTTAGTTTTCTTTTACAGGTCAATTGTTTGCTGGCTTTACTTTTGATATCAGATTGCGTCACACATGAAGCTCACCTCACAGTGTAACAAGTTTATGTGTGGATTCTAGAGGGAAAAACTAATGGCTTCTTAAATGTTGATACTGTGTAGAAAATTCCGACAGCATTCCACAAGCACCTCAAGGAGCAGCCTACCGGACTTGTTTCCCTGAAAGGTCCGAGCGGCAACGTGTGGCAGGCAGTACTTACTTCGGACTCCGAAGGGTTGTGCTTTGGGCGCGGATGGAAGGAATTTGTTATGGACCACTCGGTCCAGCAGGGTCACTTCTTGGTGTTCACATATGATGGACTGTCACGATTCTCCGTGACAGTGTTTGGTTCATTTGGTGTCGCGGACCCACCATCTTTGGTTGCAAAGCCGTCTAACGACGTAGTGGTTAAAATTGAAGATGATGAAGAGGTCCAAGGGGACATGGATGAAGGTGGCACCTCTGAGGCATCAATTGTCCCCCGAGAGGAGGATAATGTAATCACAGGAAAGAGGACTAGAGGAGTGGATGATCTCTTAGCAGATGGCAACCCATCAAAGAGGCACTCTAGTGCCGCAAAGAAAGCTGAGAAAAAGAAACCTGAAGCTGTCGTTCCTACTTCTAAAGATGCATCAACAATCATCAAGACTGGGAAAGGTAAAATAATGTTCAAAAAATGTATAACTGACCTGAATATTTTTCTTTTGAGATGTGACCTGAATAATTGCTCTAAGTTATTGAGCATCGCAGAAGTTCATAGCAATTTGCAGCTAACGTTGCAATCATTTACAACATAAAGTTGACTGCAGGATAACTGCATTAATGTTAATCCATTCAGCATATGCCTGCAGTACTGCTGATTACTTGTCCTTCATGATCAGAACTTAAGAGGTCATGTACTCTGCCATTGCAGGCATGCAGTTGCCATAACATCCCCATGCCTAAGCTTTTTATTATTATTTTTTGACCGAAGTCGGGAGGGGAAGCCCCTACCTATTTTTTATATTTTTTTTAATTCCAAACCCAGTTAATTTGCTCCCATAGGGAGTCTAACCTGGGTCTGCTGGATGCTACTCAGATGCTCTAACCACTAGACTAGAGGCCCTTTCACAAGATTTTTATTATTGGTGGCAATTGATTAAAATTACCACTTACCATTGTCTCTTCTCTCATTTTTAGTGTTCAAAATAAGTATTCTATTATGTCAAAACAGGATTGCGATCCCATTTGAACATTGGCACCAAAACAAATCGGTGGCCTGTCTGGTCACATGCATAGATTGCCTAGCACACTCATGAGCAGCCATTATTTTTCTAGCTAGGATTCAGTTTGAATCATTGCCATCCATGCTTTCCACTGAAGTTAATTTTTGCATATCACAGATACCACATTCAGTTTGTTAAATGAATCTATGACTGGCAACAAGACTAAGGTTAGAGACAAGAATATGCCTAAGCTTGGTAAATGTAAGTTTTTCCTCCCCTGAACAGCTTTATTACAGTGAATTGTCCATTATCTGTGGTTAATTAGAGACTCAGTTCTTTTAGACTGCATGATTTCTATGAATAATTTGATGCTATTGCATCTTTCAGTCCTTGTGAGGAGGGCCAGGCAACCAGTGGTAATATCTCAAAGGCGTCCAGTAACTCAAGAAGAGAAGGACCTTGCTCTTAGAAGGGCAAAGGAATTTAAATCAAAGAATCCTTTCGCCGTGCAAATAATGATGGAATCTTATGTCTATGTTGGATTTTTCATGGTAATGTCACTTATTTCCCATATGCTACTTCATTTATATCGAGCTCAAGACTCTTCCTTGTAGTATCCTGCATGAACAGGATTCCTTAATGTGCACTGTAGTTAGAATTTTTCTCAGATGGCATATAAGTTCCTTGAAGATAATACTGAAGTATGTTGTTAGAAAGTTAAGCAACACTACTTTGAGAGAAAAATCTACAGATCATAGTTTACAGGTGTTGTATGCTTTGGTGCATTCCAGGAAATTAATGTGATAAAATGGCTATACTCTATGGCCTTATGGGTCCATTCTTAGGACTGTAGAACTGTTTAGTATATAAAAAAACTGTTATTGGCAGCTGGGCATCGCTGAAGGACATTCACAGCTACTACATTTTGAGATAAATTTTTGTGGTGTAGTTATCACATCTTTTGGAAATCTATTATTAATTGCCGATTTGTGCTTCCCTACTCTGCCGAACACTGTTCATGTAATGGTAAATAGTTTTCCATCATTTTTCCAGTGACTTTGCAAATTAGCCTAGTTTGGCTCATTTAACCACTTTTTGCTTCCCTAGCTTTCCAATCCCTCATTGAACTAGGAAGCATTTGTTTTGCCATTTAAGTTAGTTTGGTACTGTCTGATTGTAATGTTGAAGCACCACGAGAATAGAAACATAACAAAAAAGGGGCTAATATTATGTTTCAGTTGGTTTATTTCTCCAATGGATAGCACTGCCACATACCTGTGTATTTACAGTGCTCTCGTTATCATTGGTTCTCTGACTTACTCCGTTGTATTGCAGAATATCACATGCGAATTCGTCAGAGAGGCACTTCCCCGGACAAGCAAGAAGATGACGCTCTGGGATCCCCTAGGAAAGGCTTGGGAAGTTAACTATGTTTACTACAGTAACCGCTCTGTCGCCTCTTTCAGTGGTGGCTGGGGTAAATTTGCTCTAGGAAACAATTTGGAGAAGTTTGATGTTTGCATCTTCGAGCTTTTCAAGGAGGACAACATAAAAGTGCACATCTACAGGGTTGTACCAGAGATAACTCCGCTCCTCCGTGCCAGCGGTAAAGACTAGGGTTTCCTTCGCACATTGGAGAATGCGATCCCATTGAACTGAGGCTAGAAAATAAGAAGACTGGTCAGTCATTCACATGCTGGAAAGTGCTTCTGTGCTCCTTCGAAAGGGGATGCACTAATAATTTCCCCAAACAAATAAGTGACAATAAGCGGAAGTTATGTGCTCATGTTCTTCCTGGAATGTATCGGTTAAATAATATCGTTGCGAAACGTATATGTGAACAGTATATTGTGGTAATTTGCAGTGCCCCTATTAATTATTTTCTTGCAATTTATAGTGGAAACATATTTTTCATTAGTAGAAAAAAGGGGGAGCGGTCGCAGTTTATGTTTATCTGATCATCCTTGGCGTTGGCTGGTGGTGTGGTAGTTGCATTGCAACCATGTGGCTCTGGGGTGCTGGGTGCAACTGAAGTCTTGACCAAAACTGGCTGCTGGTTATGAAGTATTCTGACAGTCACTTGGTTTCTCGCTGGGACTGTTACTAAACTGACTCTTGTGACCATGCCTGATCAACTACTGTTTTTTGCGTGACTTGTGAGATGGCAGTAGCCCAGGCATTATAGCTAATCTTGCAGAGCACAAGATCAGGTCTTTTAGCATCTGCACAATTCTAATTTGATATGAGCAAGTTTTTCATTTGTGATATGAATATTTGATCATGGTTGAACCTGCCTGCCAAGCTGATGCAGATTGTTCATTGTTGTGAGACCAGGCCTGACAGGGCACAAAAGTTCCACAACCAATTTCCTGCTGTTCCAGACCAACCTGCAAGTTGGTTGCTGCATCCATTTCGTGGCTTCTTGGCCATCCAGCTCCTTGTTGCTTCACTCTATTTTCTGTTAGTTGATGCCTTGCTGCTGATGGGTACAAGACCACGTGTTGAGGTCTCAGTCAGGCTCAGCAGCCCAGGTCTCCTTTATTTCCTTTCTACTCAATTCAGCACCTCAGCAATGGAGAAAGATCACTCGACATCAGCAGGCCTTTTTCTGAGTACTGGTGATCAGTGAGGCAAGAGCAACAGCTAAACAGGAGGTAACTGAAACAGGTTAGGTGGGTCGACCTAATCATTGCTCAATGATTCAGTCTGCAGGTTAAGAACATCAGAACGAGAGACGGGTGAAAGGAAACCGGCTTTTGGATGTCATAGTTAGTTAGAGCCTTCCTATGCCTTCGTCTTTGTATTTATCCTTTGTCAACGAGCATTTTTACTGTATCTCCTCGTAGAATTAGTTCAGAATAAAGTACCTACCAAAGTGAAAAACCTCTCTTCAGCCGAAGAATGGAGTACAGAAGTACTGCAACTGTGCATTCTTTATGGTGTGATTAGGAGAGCCGGATTAAGACAAGGGCTGGATCAGATATGGCATTTTTTATCACTAATGTGGAAAGGTAGTACTCTGGTTGCAGCTTCTTGTTGGTTGAAATGTTTCAGTGCAGTAGTGTTTATGAGTTGGGGACTTGGAGGCATCTGATATTTGCCTCACATACAGAAGCTGGTGCGGCCACCAGAAAAGTTGGCTCCTCTGCAATTAATGGCCCCTTCATTTCGGTAGGTTCTTGATGGCAAGGGCAGATACATCTACGAGGTTGTTGGCAAGTGATAACATTGTACATGTCAGCAGTAGAACTCAGAACAGTACCCAGTATGCCAACTAATTCCATTCCATGTTAAACATATCAAATGTCAATAATTTAAGTTGACAAACATATTACTTTAGTTTGGGGCATGCGCATTGCATGGTTTTGAGTGAACAAGCTCCGGTCTATGGCCAGATGCTGCTGCACACTTGAATCTCAACAAAAACAAATATTCAGTCAGGGGCAATTAGAGGACAAACATGTGCAGAATTTGAATGGTAACAGATACTGTATATCAAAATTCAAAAGTCAATGACAGGTAGTTAGGATCATATCGATGCTAAGAATAACCAAACACACTCTTCAGCAAAAAAGAACACAACAGGCTATTTGCCTTGTGAGAGCAGAAACAAAACAAGTACACTTGTATATATGAACATCACGCACTACCGATTAACCGAAACATACTTTGGTATAGGTATAAAACTCATCCGCCATTGATTTCTTGGAGGTAGCAGCCTAAGCCCATCTGATGAGGATCAGATCGGCGCAGTTCTCGGGTTCCTGGATTTCTTGACCAGGAACAGCTTCTTGAGCAGCCTGAGCATCAGCATCAGGCTCCATCGCCGGCGCCGGACCACCCTGCCGTCCTGCGGACTGAGATGCTTCACACGCTTCTCCAGATCGACGACGATCAGTTCGTCGTGGAGCCAGGCCTCCTCCTTCATCGACAGCCCTCCCTTGTTGATCAGAGGGCTCAGCGGGCACAGCGGCGGCAAGCTCGCGAGCTCCTCGTTGAAGTCCTCCCACAGCATGTCCATCTTCTCCTCCGCCTCGTCATCATCCTCCTCACCTCCGGCGGCGACGAGGAACCACGCCGGAGGGGAGCCGCCGAGGCCGAGCTGGTGAGGGGACGCTGATGGAAGAAGCTGCTTGCAGTGCCCATCACCTGCATGGAGAGTGGGGAAAGTGAAGTCATCCATGTTTCTTGCAAACCTGCAAATCTTTAAGGTGTATATGTGTGGTGCTGGTGTATGTGTACTACAACTCCTTATATTAGCTCCTTTGTATCTATCTAGTCTAGCTATCTATATTTATAACTCTATAAATGTGAGGCACTTTGTGTGTACTACTAGTATGAGAGTGGTCATGGATGCCTCACTGTCATGGATGGTGCAACATCCTCATCTACCTACCTGAAATTGGCTTGTCTGTTGAAGACATGGCTTCCTGGAGTTCCAACTCTGAAGACATGGATGACAGGGCAATAATTGTCCGGTGATTAGTGCACACTGTTGAGACAAAATGACGGGCACTGAGGGCCTTAGCTTGATGCTCCAATTCAAATGGTCACATGTTATGCAGGATCTATATGAAGTTGCAGAATGCACCTTAAAGAATGTTCATGGGTCCGGCCTGCCTAACAGTAACAGAAGCTGTGAATAAAGGATGCTGCTGGTAGGACCAAACAGCCAGTACAATTTGGGGAAAGGTGATTGCTGCTGCATGGCTGGGGTGATTGGAAAGCAAAGGGAGACTGCCTGGAATCCATGAACATGAATCAGAAGTATTTGAGTGGTTTTGGAGGGGGGAGAAACAGCCCAGATCACATGCATTCTGATGGCTTTCTGCTGAAGATGTGTGATGTTGCTTGGAAAGATGGAATCTGATCTGCCTGCTTCCTGTCTATCTGTGTCCTCTGCAATTCTGGCCTTCTAGGGAATGAGTAAAGATGACTGAATGATGTGTTCAGCAGTGTTTTTTTCCACAGAGAGGAAAGACGTCCGAGGGAAATGGTGGCCTTGGGTAACAGATGTTGGGTAACGAAGAGGGCTACGCTAGCACACACACAACTCGTTCACCCAAAATAGAAACAGCAGCAGTTATAGATCACAGATTGTTATCACTAGACACGCAGTTGCAGCGGAAGCCGTCTCGATGTAGACGAACGCGTCGAAGTGGCAGTGCAGTGCAGTTGCTTACGTCCGTCTGGTCCCGCACGTGCGGTTCATCCTTGTGCTCCAAGCGCAGCACCTCCGAGGTATCCACACGTACGAGGATTGAAACGTCGCGCACCGGACTGCTAGGTCCGCGAGCACGATGGGGAGAAAAGCAACTATTGCTCGGAAGTCATGTCTTTCTCAGGAGGGGTTTGGTCTCTATTTATTTGGATGAAATTCTCCACACCATATTCCATTAGCAATATGAGACTAATAAATATTGTACCCCCTTCCCCTGGTAATGGGCTTCACAACATTTGTGGCCCATTAAGACCAGTGGATCGAATCCAGTTGTCTCTTGGGCATATTCCCAATAATCTCCCACTTGCACTAGAGACAATCTCATAAGCAAGTTTTCAGTGTTCCAAACCTCTTAAGTGTGTGACCCTATGGGTTCACGTACACATATACATGGTTCGAGTACTCCTACTCGTTCCAATAGTTGATAGCGGCCTCTAGCAAAACGTGTCAACTCCCATGAATACGTAAAGATCATATCAGACGAACCACCACAACATCACGTACAAGCTATTCCCTTTGCCTCACTATATTTGGTCTAACTCCAAGTAAGACCTCCCTTTCTCGAATCTGTGAGTCGGATCCTTCAAGAGGTTAACACTTAACCTAGCACGGCCATGCATTTCTTGATTTGATCACTCGAGGGGCCCAGAGATATCTCTCTCGTATAGAGAGGGGCAAATCCCATCTTGATTGACCATGCCTCACAGCATGCTTCCTAACAAACCCGAAAACCACCTTTATAACTACCTAGTTACGGAGCAGCGTTTGGTAGTCCCTAAGTAGGTCAATTCACATCTTGAGTACATACGACAATCTCAGGTCTAAGGACAAAGCATACGCGTTGTGAAGAAGAGATAAACAAGTCTCAAACTGGGTCAGTCCAGCCCCATGTCATACATGTGCCCACATTATTAGTTTGACATCTCCATGTCCATGACTTGTGAAACATAGTCATCAACTAATACATGTGCTAATCAAATTAGGGACAACTTTTTGAATAACCATACAAGTATTGAGTTTCACAAACAATTCACATAATTGCTAATCATATACAAGTTGCCTTTCATGGATATTCAATAAATAAACAGTATGTCATAGATACAAAACATTGTCCACTCACACTAGAGCTAATCTAAATGATATCTAATACCCATAGCTCTTGTGTGTGATTCATGTTTAGGCTGTGGAAGAGCCTTTGTCAAA
The DNA here is from genome assembly GCA_033239725.1 of Echinochloa phyllopogon. Taxonomy (NCBI): domain Eukaryota; kingdom Viridiplantae; phylum Streptophyta; class Magnoliopsida; order Poales; family Poaceae; genus Echinochloa; species Echinochloa phyllopogon. Next base: position 8,222,188 of record BTCW01000008.1, on the reverse strand, counting down.
GGATCAGCAATATTTAAATCCGTATGTATTTTGCATATATTTATCTCACCACGTTTAACGAACTCTCGAATGAGGTGAAACTTCCGCAGTACATGTTTATTTTTCTGGTGATTCCTCGGCTCCTTAGCCTGTGCAATTGCCCCATTGTTGTCACAGTAGAGTTCCAATGGGCTAGATGCATTGGGAAACACACCAAGCTCAATGAGAAACTTCCTCATCCAAACACCTTCCTTTGCCGCTTCCGAAGCTGCGATGTACTCTGCTTCCGTTGTAGAATCAGCCACAGTATCTTGCTTAGAACTTTTCCAGCTTACAGCACCACCGTTTATTGTGAACACAAATCCTGATTGCGACTTTGAATCGTCTGGATCAGTTTGGAAACTAGCATCAGTGTAACCCTTTACAATGAGCTCTTCCTCACCTCCAAAGACTAGGAACACATCTTTAGTCCTTCTAAAGTACTTAAGAATGTTTTTCACCGTTGTCCAGTGACTTTCACCTGGATTGGACTGGTGTCTGCTCGTAACACTTAGAGCATATGAGACATCTGGACGAGTACTTATCTTGGCGTACATGATGGATCCAATTGCTGAAGCATAAGGGACCTTACTCATGCGCTCCCGCTCATCAGTCGTCGTAGGACACTGAGTCTTGCTGAGGTGTACGCCATGTGACATAGGCAAGAACCCTTTCTTGGACTGTTCCATGCTGAACCGATTCAGCACCTTGTCAATATAAGTATCTTGACTTAATCCTATAAGCCTCCTTGATCTATCCCTATAGATCCTTATGCCCAGAATGTATGCAGCTTCCCCTAAGTCCTTCATAGAAAAACTATTTTTCAGCGAAGTCTTAACGGATTCTAGCATAGGAATATTATTCCCAATCAACAATATGTCATCCACATACAAGATTAGAAATACAACAGTGCTCCCACTTTCCTTCTTGTAAACACAAGCCTCTTCTTCATTCTGCCGGAAGTCAAACCCTTTGACTACCTCATCAAAACGAAGGTTCCAACTCCGAGATGCTTGCTTTAATCCATAGATTGATTTCTGAAGCTTGCATATTTTTCCAGCATTAGTTGGATCGACAAAACCTTCGGGTTGTATCATGTATACATCCTCCTCTAGGTTCCCATTGAGGAAAGCTGTTTTGACATCCATCTGCCATATCTCATAATCGAAATACACAGCTATTGCTAGAACGATCCGGATAGATTTAAGCATCGCTACTGGAGAGAATGTCTCGTCGTAGTCAACTCCTTGAACTTGTCGAAAACCTTTTGCAACAAGTCGTGCTTTGTAGACGTTAACATTTCCGTCTACATCTCTCTTTCTCTTAAAGATCCATTTGCACTCGATGGGTCTCACACCATCAGGCGGGTCAACTAAGTTCCAAACTTGATTTTGCCCCATGGAATCTATCTCGGATCTCATGGCACTTTGCCATTTCTCGGAATCTGGGTCCATCATCGCTTCCGCATAGGTCCTAGGCTCATCGTTGTCCATCAACAATATGTCGCGCTCTCCCGTAACTAGGAGATTCATTTTCTGTGTTGCGCGACGTGGCCTTTCCGACCTTCGTGGTTGTGGCGGTTCTTCTCTTACCACAGGTGCCTCAACTCGTTCTGCTACATTAGCATCACTCGTAAAGGCTTGCCTCATGGGCTCATCTCGAATTTCTTCAAGATACACCTTCTGTCTACTTTTCTCGCCTTTTAGAAACTCTTTCTCCAAGAAAACACCGTTCCTAGCGACAAACACTTTGCCCTCTGATCGGTTGTAGAAATAATATCCAATTGTTTCCTTTGGATATCCCACGAATATGCACTTGTCCGATTTTGGTGTAAGCTTGTCCGACTGAAGTCGCTTGACATATGCCTCACAACCCCAAATTTTCAGAAAAGACAAACTGGGAGTCTTTCCAGTCCATATCTCATATGGTGTCTTCTCCACGGACTTAGATGGTACCCTATTTAGTGTGAAAGTTGTTGTTTCTAGAGCGTAACCCTAAAATGATAACGGTAGGTCTGACTGGCTCATCATTGATCGCACCATGTCTAACAAGGTTCGATTACGTCGCTCGGACACACCGTTCCTCTGAGGTGTTCCAGGTGGCGTTAGCTGTGGAACAATTCCGCAACTCTTTAGATGAGTGCTAAACTCGTGGCTCAAATACTCGCCTCCACGATCTGATCGCAAGGCTTTAATTTTCTTACCACGCTGATTTTCAACTTCATTCTGAAACTCTTTGAACTTTTCAAAAGTCTCTGACTTGTGCTTCATTAAGTAGACATAGCCATATCTACTAAAATCATCAGTGAAAGTTATGAAGTACTGAAATCCACCTCGAGCTGTCGTGCTCATTGGTCCACATACATCAGTATGTATGAGTTCCAACAAGTCTTGCGCCCTCTCAGGAAAACCTGTGAAAGGTGTCTTGGTCATCTTGCCTAGCAAACAAGCTTCACACGTCTCGTATGATTCAAAATCAAACGAAGTTAAAAGTCCATCAGAATGGAGCTTCTTCATGCGCTTCTCACTTATATGACCCAAACGACAATGCCACATATAGGTAGGATTCAAATCATCTAGCCGATGCCTTTTAGCAATTATATTACATATAGGTGAATCATCAAGATTTAAAATGAACAACCCATTCACAATGGATGCAAGAGCCACAAACATGTCATTCTTTGAGATCATACAACCATTGTCTTTACTCGTGAATGTATAACCATCCTTCATCAAATATGAGGGAGATACAATGTTTCGACTCAAACTAGGAACAAAATAACAATTATTCAATTCCATGATAAATCCTGACGGAAGGTGGAGTTGCATCGTCCCAACGGTCAAAGCAGCAACTCTTGCATTATTGCCCACTCGGAAATCAACTTCGCCTCTTCCCACGCTTCTACTTCTTACTAATCCCTGCATCGAATTGCAAATATGAGCAACCGATCCGGTATCAAATACCCAGGAATTAATAGAAGATTCAGCGAGAAAAATGTTTGTAATATTAATGTCAAGTGTACCTGATGCGGAAGTACTCTTACTACCGCCTTTCTTTAGAGAAGCCAGGTACTTCTTGCAATTCCTTTTCTAGTGACCAAGTTCCTTACAATAAAAGCACTCCTCTTTTTCTGCAGCTGGTCCAGACTCAGTCTGGGGCGTTGAGCTTGGCTGAGAGATCATATCTTTAGCCTTGCCCTTCTTCTTCCAAGATTTGCCCTTCTTCTTGAAGTTAGGCCTGTTTTGGATGGCCATCACATGGCTGCTGCTAGCGTTTTTCTTGATGTCAGCCTCTGCTGTCTTGAGCATGCCACACAACTCATTCAATCCATTCTCCGCTCCATTCATATGGTAGTTCGAAATGAAGTTCCCAAAGCTAGGCGGAAGTGATGCTAGAATAAAATCAGTGGCTAACTTTGGGCCAAGTGGGAAGCCTAGCTTCTCCAACCTCTGGGAGTAACCAACCATCTTGATCACATGCGGCCCTACAGCTGCGCCTTCTGCTAGCTTTGTTTCCACAAATGCCTTTGAGACATTGAACCTTTCAGTCCTGGCCTGAGTTTGGAACATATCCTTAAGCGCCTCGATCATATCATGCGCCTCATGGTTTGTCTCAAACTGCATCTGCAGCTCGGGTTCCACGCAACCAAGCATAAGGCAACTCACTTCAAGATTGCCATCACATGCCTTCTTGTAAGCAAGTTTCTCAGCAACAGTTGCGCTATCATCAGGCTCATCTGGTAATGGGGTGTCTAGAATATCTTCCTTTTTCTCAGCCCTGAGAACAATTCTAAGGTTTCGGATCCAATCCGCATAATTTGTTCCATTTAACTTATCCTTCTCAAGGATCGAACGCAAAGAAAACGGTGTGCTAGGTGCCATTGATCTACAACAGAAAATAATGCAAAATACTAAGACAACATATCTATGACAGAGTAAAATACATTAAACGATTTAACGGAATTTACTCCCACTAAAATCAATATCCCTCCATTGATACTTAGTGATTCAGGATCCACAACTAACAAGTCGACTAGTGAGCTTTAGCATCACCGCTAGAAGACATGGTAGATTGGTAAGCAACTCTTGCTAATCATATCATATATGACTCCTGTTGTTGGTTGACATCTCTATGTCTCGGCGTCCAATCTTTATGTCCCAAGGTCCTTAACCGTTAATATGACCTTGTTTAAGTTAACCAACTCTTTATGCGAGTAAGTATCCGATACAAACCCATCTAGTCCAGGAAAACTAGTGGCACCCTAATTTCATAGACCCACCACTAATTGTACAAGACATGTGATGGTGCAAGATTTAGTTGGGAGGACATTTAGAACTTAAACATTTCTGAGGGATCGTTTTCATAATCTTAATTTCACCGGACTGTCCGACGTTCCCTGCGGACCGTCCGCCGTTTCCTTGCGGACTGTCTGAGCTGCTCTGGCGGACCGTCCGACCCTCTGGAACGCTGGAAAACGCTTCTGTCAAAATTCCGACCGAATTTACGGACCGTCCGCCGCTCACTTGCGGACCGTCCGCCGTTCTTGCGCGGACCGTCCACCGTTCTTGCGCAGACCGTCCGCCGTTCTCGCTACCGGCAATTTACCTAAATTCGATCTGACCAATCACATTGATCTATATCTCACCATGCCTAGGTTTACGTGTATCACTTAACTCCGGTGGCGGAATTCCGACCGGTAGGAGTAATTCGTTACACTACCATCATAGTGGATCCAGTCAACACCGTCGTATATCGACATGCGACGTGGTCTTTGATCTAAGTTCGATTCGACCAATCCAATTGATCTATATCTCACCATGCCTGGGTTTACGTGTATCACTTAACTCTGATGGCGGAATTCCGACCGGTAGGAGTAATTCGTTACACTACCATCATAGTGGAGATCACGAACCGATCAGAGACTAATCTACATCTAAGTATATCTCCATATGCATACAACCGAATCTATAACGAAACAGCTACGACTCTGATACCACTGTTGGGTAACGAAGAGGGCTACGCTAGCACACACAAAACTCGTTCACCCAAAATAGGAACAACAGCAGTTATAGATCACAGATTGTTACCACTAGACGCGCAGTTGCAGCGGAAGCCGTCTCGATGTAGACGAACGCGTCGAAGTGGCAGTGCAGTGCAGTTGCTTACGTCCGTCTGGTCCTGCACGTGTGGTTCGTCCTTGTGCTCCAAGCGCAGCACCTCCGAGGTATCCACACGTACGAGGATTGAAACGTCGCGCACCGGACTGCTAGGTCCGCGAGCACGATGGGGAGAAAAGCAACTATTGCCCGGAAGTCATGTCTTTCTCAGGAGGGGTTTGGTCTCTATTTATTTGGATGAAATTCTCCACACCATATTCCATTAGCAATATGAGACTAATAAATATTGTACCCCCTTCCCCTGGTATGTGTTATCACCACTCTCACGGTATATGTTGATAACATTAAAAAAAGGATGCACTTGCATGAAGTCATGGGATGGATATTCCCTGCCACTCCTTTAACTTGATTTAGTACATTCTCATGCTTTGCTTGAGAAGGAGAATCACATTTCTTTTTTGAAAATAGAGAACATATATGATATATACTTCATAATGCACCTAAAATGGTCATTGCCCCACCTGTCCGACCATTCTTAGTTTTCAAGCATTTGAATTACACTTGTGCATATAACACCTAGATGACTGAACTCACACGTCAACAATCTATACCAGAGATTAGAAAAATCTAGTGGAAAGAAAATACTAGAAACTCTGGCATTAGACATGTATAGCGTGAACAGAAGTGTGATTTCAAAGCAACCCACAATTCCAGGTGACATTTGAATATCGCTATGCATAAATAAATGGAAATGATATACAAATAAAGACAATATATACCTTGGTAATTTGAATTGAGGTGGCACCACAATTTCATTCTCTCCTCCTCAACCTCTTAACTCTTATTAGACCTGAGCATTTTGCGGGCCGAAATAGTCTAACCCCCCCCCCCCCCCCCCCCCAAAAAAAAATTTTCTGGGTCTAAATTTCATGCCCATTACCATCCTATTGGCAGGGCAGCTAAGAGCCTATTTTTAGAGCTGAGCTCGGCCTTCGTTTTTAGTTAAAAATAATTAAATTAAATTAAATTGGCTAGACAGGTTGGCCATGCGCAGTCCCTAAGTCATGGGCAGGCCAAAGCCCAGCGAGTTCATGCTGGTCCGGATCTTCCCCATTTTCCTGGGGCTTGAACCCATCTTCTCCATCTTAGTTAAAATGAAGGAAGAAGAAAGTGGCTGAACTCAGATCTGGTTAAAGAAATTCATGGCGAGTACAAAAGTATCTAGGCAAACTAACAATTTGATTCTAGAGGAAGGATTTTATTTTTCAACACGTGTTCTATGTTGGTTTAATCTATGGACCATGATCCTTATTGTCGGTGAAGGTGAGAGTGGTAGCCTGGTAGGAAAGCAGAGGAGATGAGCAAGGCAAGAACTAGGAATTATTGATATCCCCTTTCCCTGTTCTGTCCAGTGAGAGCTCGGCCTTGTTTAGATGTTAGAATTGGAAGGTTGAATTTGGAAGTAAGATGTCACTTCGTAATCATTGCGCTACTTTAGCATTTCATTTGTATTTGTGAAAAATTATTCAAAAATTGATTAATTAGGCTCAAAATGTTTGTCTCGCAGAGTACAACAAAACTGTATAATTAATTTTTTATTTCATCTACATTTAGTACTCCATACATTTATGACATTTTGATGTGATGGAGATTTTTTTCATAGTGTATTTGTGAGTTGCTTTTTTAAACTAAACAAGTCCCTCGTCTACTTCATCACGTCCCGGTCAATCACCGCCCACATGGGCACAAGGTGTGACAGTTTGCACACATAGCTCCACCAGATCATTTCACCCAAATTCTGTTTTATTTTATTAGAAAATAACTACTTGATCAGCTAGGAGAAAATTGGTTGTGTAGCATCGAAAGATCACGACTTCTGGAAAATACCATTAAAAGACTTCGCCTCCGTAAAATACCACTGAAAGATGTAGACTTACCTGAACATAACACTCTGTTAGATTTCTCTGTTATCTCTATTATCTCGGACAAAAATACCCCAAGACCATTACAACACCGGAAGGAGGGGCGGCTGCAAGGACGACGGGCGGTGGTGCGAGCCGACGACGAAGAGAGAGAGGGTGGCACGGCCGGCGAGGGAGGGCAACACACGAGCCAGCGAATCTGAGGAAGCGGGCACGCCGGTGACGGAGGTGCGGCGCACAAGCCCGGTGAGGGAGAAGGGGGGCGCGGCTGGCGAGGAAGGGGCGGCGCACCGCTTGCTTCCGCCGGGCTCCTCCGAGGCGTCAAGATCCGTCCGGCCCTGCCGCTGCCGCGACACGGACCGCCAGAACGACGCCAGCCACCTCGGCGCCCGCTCCACCACGTCGGGGTACCAGCGAGGCTCGCGGCGCACCGGTGCCTCCGCACGGCAGCGAGCTCCTTCATGACATGCTCCGGCTGCCGCAGCGTGTGCCGGTCCGGCATGTCCATGGCCGACTGCGTCCGACGGCGGCGAGCTCTTCTCCCCCAAGACTGGGCAGCTCGGCACGCTGCCGCCCAAGCAGGACGCCGGAGGCGCTGCAGCGCGCGGCGGAGGCGATGCGGCGGCTGGACAGGCGGGCGTTCCAGAGCGGGTTCGTCCTCGGGCCACATCGAGCTGCGCACGACGGGGAGAGAGGAGCGGCGGCTTGCGGCTGCGAGGGAGAGGGCGGCGGTCGGCGGCGCGAGCTGGAGGGGGGCGCGGCCGGCGGCGCGAGTTGGAGGCGGCGTGGCCGGCGGGAGGACCGACGGGGCCTGAAGAGGATAAGATCCAAGGGCAGGAATGTCATTTCACATTTGCGTTTTGTTTTTTCACAAGTGAAAATAAACTTTCAGTTATCAAAATCTAACGGAACGTTGTATTGATTGAGGTAACGTTTGCAACTTTCGGTGGTATTTCATGGAGGCAAAGTCTTTTAATGATATTTTCCGGAAGTCGTGATCTTTCGATGCTACGGGACCAATTTTCCCATCAGCTAGCCGCATGGCAACAGTAGTAGTTATCTTTGGCTTCGAAGCACGGATCCGTGGGCCACCCCACTCAGTACATGGGGCCTCTTCGCTCTTTAGCAAAGGCTCCAAGTGTATGGCAGGCCCAGAAGCCAGCGCTGGTCCAGTGGTTGGATCACTCCAAATCCAGTCAGACAGACATCAAAGTTTCACGGTTATGCACTTCAGGTGGACTGGGTTGTAAATTTAAGTACTAGAGGGGTTTATAGTGATGAACACTTTACTAGATGTACATATCATTTAGTGAAGTGATGTATTTGGGGTTGAATATAGAAATAAAAGTGAAGTAGCTGTACACTTTTGGTTCGGTCTGGTAGGGAGGCACTGTTCGGCAATAACTCAACTGTGGCCCAATTCACCAACTAGCTCTGGTCCTTGTACTCAAGATCCATATATACAGTTCGGCATTAGATAAGCTTCATCTCCAAATCAATGCCTATGTTCCGTGCTAAATGTACTTTGCCCTTGTTTAGTTTTCAAATTCCACTCTAAATTTCACTATATAAAAAGAAGATTCTTATCACAACAAAATATCAGCACATACATGTACTACTAAATGTAGATGAAATCTAAAACTAATTGCACAATTTTGTTGTACTTTGCGAGACGAACATTTTAAACTTAATTAATCAATGTTTGGACAATTATTCATAAATACAAACGAAATACTACATAGACGTAACGATTATAAAATCTCAACTTTAGCATGTCAAAGTTGAGAACTAAACAAGCCCTTTGTGTTTTCGCTGTCATTTGGTAAACCAAGAAAGTAGCAAAAGGACCCCGAATCAAATGTCCAAGGTGTTTTGTTTGAAACAAAGGAATTTTATTGTTATTTCAAATAAAGATGGGACTGACCCCATCGACCCGGCCATATGCACTAATGCACGTTTGCAGGTTTGCCGCTATGTGGGGAAGCTGGCACTTGCTCAGAGTTCACATGCACAGTCCCCCTCTTGTATCTTTTTCTTGCTGAAAAGAAATGGAAAAGGGAGTGCACATCTGCCTTCCCTGGCCTAACGTTTTTCTGTAAAGACAAAAAAAAAATTGCAGAGAAGCATGTGAATTCTGAACAGCTTCCTTCCTTTCCATCTTTTCCTTTTAGTCCTTTTCCTCTTTTAAATTGTGAGATAAGGCTTTGAGATCAACGTGTGTACGGGAGGTTGAACTACAATAATCCAACCATCCATAACCCTTTCCAAGGGATCATTTTTTTTAAACGAAATTCCAAGGGATCATTTCTAACAACCCAAAATCTAAATTGAGAAGGCTCTCAATCTAGCATATTGCGAGAGTCCCCTTGATTTGGTAAGGAGAGTGATGTCAGCAGAACAAAAACGAAAAAAAGGAAGAACTAACAATTGAAATTATGAAAATAACAAATCTACAGCTCCAACTCCGGTGACCCCTTCTTCTCTGGCAATCCCCTATTATTCTCAGACGAGCACTCCGGCGATCTCTTCTTCTTTAGTGGACGGTAAGGGTTAGGGGTTAGGGGTTGGAGACAGAATTGGTGGCTATCGGATCAAGAGGGATGGCCGGGGAAGACTCGAGGGCCAGCGGTGGTGCTGGGCACTAGGTAGGATAGCCAGGCGGCCATGGTAGTGGAGGAGGGCGGTTGGGTTAGGACCAGGGTGGAGGCGGCGAAGGAGCAACAATGGGGGTGGTTAGTATGGGCCGGCAACAGAGGAGGTGGGGTCGCCGCCGGAGTTAGGGGAGGCACGGGTGGCGGGGGTTAGAACAAGGATCCGCAGGTGAGGCAAATGTTGCGGACGGGGTGGAGAAGATATGGTAGGGATCGTGTGATAGCTAGGGGAGGGGCCCCTCAACATAACGTTATTGGGAGGGCCCTACATATAGTTGCCTGCTTCTGACAATCGTTCTTTATTTATTTAAACACGCTGTAGCATCGTAATCATACAAAAAATAATTTTCCTAAAAAATAAAATTGTCATACATAAAAGAAGGTGCATTTAAGTGTGTGTAAAAGTGGACATCGGAGTTAATGAGAACCCTGATACGACGAGATGCATTGTAGGAGGTGTTCATGAGGTGCAACCCACATAGGCCACATGGCTACGAGTGTTTATCTTGCAAAGCACATAAGGTTGGCATCCATTATGAAGCAATACGAGGAGGACCATTTGTCCATTTTGGCCCCATGCATGTATGTTGCTCGTTAAGAAAGCCTCCAAATGCGGTCTCGTCCCAGTCACAGCCACAAGAAAAATAAGATCCTGCTACAGCTATAACGGAGTATTAGAAAACGCCGTTATGCTACCTGCCAACCTAGGGATAGGATTGGTACGAGTAGTTAATTAGTCCTGCTACAGCTAATTTACGTATCTTACTTAGAAAGGCAAATATTAATCTAGATGTCTCAAATTACCTAAGTATCGTTTGACTTTGACATGATGTCTATCGACATACTTAATAATTACTTTTTATATCTATATCAGAAAAAAATACAGTAATATGAATATATTCTGTGACAAATATATCAATATAATATCTATTTATATGTAATAAGTTGTAATACTTTGTGTGTATATAAGCTGTCCAAAATTATAAGGTTTGCCTGCGAATTTCTCGAAAGAGAAAACAGAAATCATGATCAACTAAACCGTCTCAGGGCCTTGCTTATAAGAATAAGAAAGAGAAACCTTATAGAAATAGTATGTACTAAGATTTGATTCTATTCTTGGGAATTCCGTAAATATTCCATTCTAAAAATCGAAACAAATGCATTCTCCTTTTAAAAGGTGTCAAGTCTTGGTACGGGAACAGCAAGGCAAGGTAAATGTCTTGTGTTTCGCACAAAAAAAAAATATAACTGCCTCGTCCTAATGTCACACACAGCCAGGAAAAAAATAGACAAAATCATAGGAAAGGAAAACAATTATTAATAAAGTTGCTGCCGATTGCCGTGTAGATGCTACCTGGATACCTAGTGATAACATTGGTAGTTAATTGGGAGCAGCTATTTTTATATGCTTGAATTTTAGTGCTCTAGGTGATTTAAAGTAAATGTTGGATCCTATGTTAGCACTCTACTTCTTTCTCGCCCTTCATCTCTCTTGCATCCACACCGTCGATGTCATGGTCCTCCTCCCTAGATCCTACCTTCTTCCTAGTTCTATCCCAGTTGGTGTCATCTCCACCTCCATCGCGTGTACCACTCCAATTGAGCTCTCAAGCCCCAGCAACCAATAAACTGACCGCCTTCCTCCACGCTCACGCCGATGCGCCAACCTCCATCACTAGGCTTCCATTGCTCCCTCCAAACCTTCTTCTATGCCCGTCCTCCCTAAGCCCTAACCAATTGGCATATATATTCACAATGGGCACCTAAAAACTTCTCAGTTTTAGGTTCCTCAAATTAAACACGGGTTATGTGTAGTTGTTAATCTAGGTATCATAGAAAGGTATTGAATGTTAATAGCTCTTTGTTCATTTTTACCTAGCATTTTAGAAATTGACTTGATTTGTATACACATTTCTGTTTTTCATATCTTTATTTGTAAAAAATGGGTAAAAGTATAGTATTACAGATATAGTTTTTCTTGATAAATATATTAACAACCATTTTATGTGATAACTTTTAGTATTTTTGTATATATAATAAGCAGTCAAAATCTCTAACAACATTGTCTGGCCATTTTTAAAAGGTGCCTTTTCCTTTAAGGTGTTGGTTGTTTTAGCTTGTAGATTATGCATAGCAGGTTGCATACTGGATTGACAAACACAAGTTTCAAATTATATGATCCAACAACATATATACTCCGCCAACTTACGGCAATATAGGCATATAGCTTAAACAAACAGAGCCGGACCTTATTAAGCAGCAATAGAGTAGTAACATAATGTACACTTTTGTATATATAGACTTTGTGCATGATATTTGATTTGAGCTAAGCAGAGTTTCCTATTATCTCTTTTTGGATAGAACCAATCGCCATGGACATGATCCTTGGCATACGTCAAGAGTGGCTCGTTTGGATGCACTGTGATAAGGTCAGAATTCTTAGACAATATTATTTTTCAAGTTTAAAAATTTGATTCAAGTCCATGAACAGGGGCGTACGAAGTCCAAAGAAGTATCATGTATAATAAGTTTGAAGAAAACGCTAAGGCCTCATATGAAACTTGAGAAATATAACTGGTTGACTGATTCCCATACAGCGGTGTCCTAAATTTTTGAAAATGTTTTTTTTGCAATGGTCCAATTTCAAACGTATCCAAGCTATTATGGACCATGTCAAGGGAGTACTAGACTTGAGTACTACACAGGCTGTTCTGTGGTGTTTTATATCCAGGACACAGCTAGCTGACATCGAAGGCACGCCTATGCACGCTCAATTTGACGTGTAGCCAAAAACTTTTGTCACGTCTCTCATATTGTTCCAAAAAACAAGAATAAGTACACGCTTTAGAGTGGTCCCTAAAGTATGAGGAAATTATATACTTACTTTCCGGTAACCGGATACTAGTACGGTGACTAACTGACTACGATCACGACAATGATTGTACAATGATTGCTAGAAGAATCACCATCTTCTTCAAGCTCTGCCGTCTAAAATTCTCTGACTAAAAATTCAATAGAAAAGGAAGAGTCCTTTTGCATATACTCCCTCGGCCAAACTATGTGCATTTGAACAGTACATTGATGCGGTGCGTTTTTTAAAATATTACACGCACTATTTCCACATCATCAAACAACACATTCATGTACTTTTGCAGTTCCAAACTTTAACCACGCTCGGTCCATGATCAAATGTATTTAGCATGTTGCCAGCAGAATTACTGTTGCCAAAGCAGTAATGTTTTGAACTGTGTCACTGTCACCATGCCAAGGGAACAGAACATGCCAAAGCAGCAGCGATACTGTAGCAGCTTTTGTTGGTTTTGTAGAGGGCGAGGCGTTGCAGGTGTCCTTGCTGTCTTTGCAATACTCTGCACGCAGAACAACTGCCTACCCTACCCTCATGGCCCTTCCGTAGCTCGTAGGGCAACACAACGACGAACTGTCACCTGCATAGACATCCAAAGTTTTCTTTTTTTTTGCCCTTCTTTAGTTCCCAAATTTTACCTTAAATTCTACACTATGTAAAAAGAAGATTTTCATCACATCAAAATGTCGATACATGCATAGAGTACTAAATGTAGATGAAATCAAAAACTAATTGTACAGTTTTGTTGTATTTTACGACAAACATTTTGAACCTAATTAATCAATGTTTGGACGATTATTCACAAATACAAACGAAATGCTGCCGTGCAACATTTATGACACTTTTCAAAGTTTAGGTGTCTCCAACTAAACAAGCCCTTTACCTTTTTTTAACGTGCAGTTATTTTCTCATGAGTATATGCAGTGGCGCCTAGCTTGGGAGAGAAAAACTAAATAGATTCTCTGTTACAATGTTAATTATATGGACCGTACCGTTCATAATTGTTTTAGAAAAGAGTAAATCTATTAGAAACATGGGTGGACAAATAGGCATGTGGCTAGAAAAATCGGTGAAAGTCATCCAAATCGCTGTCTAATATGAACCTAGCTAGGAGAAAGGGAGTTCCTTAATTTCAGATGACCCCATAAGAGCATGCATAAATGTGATTTGAATCCGCGGCCATTTGAAGTGGACTCCAATAAAGGAATTGACGGGCTACCCAAATGGTAGGTTAATTATTTGCGCAACCATTCCTCCTTGGAATGCTAGGTTAATTATATGATTAGTGAGGCTCATATCATATGCATGTGCTTTCCTATGGCTTTGTTCAAACAACAGCGGCAGTATCATAGTTTATTAGACAACATCATGTTAACACAATTTTTTTTCTGACTTGACTTTGGATTGAACAAATCATGTTAGCACTTCTTGACCAGAGAGCAAGAGCCAAATCAAAACCTTGGCTTTCAAACCAATCACAGGTACCATACATAGACTGCATCAACATGACTGCAACGGCTTAAGTATTTTATCTGCAAGTAGCATAGTACTCCAGCATAGTACATACACTATACTAAATCACAATAGTTCCAATTCCATGTTCTAAACTATACTATAAAATCCAAAACTTTCGAGGCCGACGGGCCCATAAATCAGCCTCAGTAGAATTTTTTCGAACCCACGATTTTCGTCGGACTCTTTAGTCACACTTTTGAGGAAATCATAAAACGTTACGCCTCGTCATGGTAAAAATACGTGCCTACGTGGAATCGTCGAATTCGTAACCAATACGGTCTTTAACCAATTATCGTTATATAATCTTATTTTCTACTAATCATGTGTTTCTATTAAACGTGCGCGTTCTTGCTGGTTATGGATAAAAAAAATTATGTTTGAAGGAGCCGAGAGAAGCTAGCGCCTTGAAGGAGCCGAAGACGGCCAGCGCGGCGGATTCCTTTTCCTCTCCCTCTCCCGTCCACACGGGCATATTCCGCGCGGTCCGGGGCCCACACGGCTAGCCGCGCGCGTGGACCCGGTTCACGCTGCGCGATCGACGGGAGCCGTCGGATGCGGCGGCGGACGGCGGATCATCTCGTCCGCGACTCCGCGTGGAGGAATCCACGGGGACGGTGGCGTGGTCCCCGTGGGCTGTGCTCTACTGCTCGTGGGCCCCGCCAGACCAAGACCCGTATATTGCGATTCACCTGGAGTCTTGGAGGGTGTTTTTGCAGGTGAGTTCCTGTTGGTTTGGGATATTACGATATGGGCTCGCTGCAGATAATTTGGCTTTGAATTTTTGAGCGTAATATTTGGCAAATGTCGTGTTCTGTTGGGTACGTGTGTGGCAGCGGGCAAGGACGGACAAAGCTGCAAAGATTTCGTATAGAAACCGGATTTGGTAAGCATTTGTCTCAATACTGCCTCCATTTGTTAATACAGTGTGTGACGTTTTCGGTGAACAAAACAAACTAAAACTAGCTTTGCTTTCTTTGTTCAAAGTTTCATGTATTCATGACTGAATGTAGTACTAAGTTATAGTGAAGATCTCTTTCCTCTTCATATTTATACTGTTCATATTTCTACCAATGTTTGGCTAACTATCTGTGAGCTAACAAATCCCTGATATTCCTTAACTTGGAAATGTGTGCAAAATCATAGTAATGGCATGTAACACCCTAAATTTCCATCACAAATAAATCATAGCAACTTGGTTTAATTTAATTTTCTAAAGACTTAATTAAATTTTTAAATTAATTTGAGCCTAAAAATATTTAAACATCATTTAAATAATTTTGGAGCAACAAGTGCATGTACATCATATTTGGTTTGCATGTCCTTTGTTTGATTTGTGTGGGAATTTCAAAATCATGCAAAAAGTCCAAAACCAGCCCCTAAACTCCTTCCCTCGGCCCAGCCCGCCCCCCCCCCCCCCTTTCTTTTTATTTCTCTTTTCTTTTTCCCCCCGGCCCATCATCCCTGCCGGCCCATCTCTCTCTCTCCCGTTTCCTTTCGGCCCAATGGCGCTGCGCGGCCCAATCTTCCTCTCCTCTCCCTCACCGCCGCCGACAGGTGGGGCCCACCTGTCGGACTCACCCCCAACCTCCCGACGCCCTCCCCTGCGCCGCCGCCCGACCGAACCGCTCGGTCTCCCCCGCGCCGCTCTCTCTCCCTCGCCCCTTGCTCTCCCCTCCCACCGAACGCCTGCAACTGCCGCTCCACTACCACACCCCTTCCCCTCTCCGAAACGCTCTCCCCCACCGAGTCCTCCCACTGCCGCTCGCCATTAATGGCCGGTCTCTTCCTTCCCCACGGCACCGACCCTTCCTTCCCTCCCTCCGCCCTACAAAGAGGACGACCGAGCCCCCAGGAACCCTCTTCGACCCCTGGCGCCACCACAGACCACTCGGAGCAACTCCAATTTCTGTCGCCGCCGTCGCCGGAGCACCGCCGCACCGTCGATCCACCGACACCGAGCCGCTCCACCCCGTCCAACCACGCAGGAAGCATCGCGTTGAGGTAACGATGCTCTCGAGCCCCTTTTTACTCTCTGTTACGTCCTCTAGCACTCCCGACCACCCTCACCGGCGCTCCGCCGCCGCCATTCGTCGACGAGCACCACCACCGAAGCCAATTGATCGACGAAAACCCCCTGATCATGTTCACCAGCTCACCACTCACGCATAGAACCCATCCGCGCTCGAATCCGCGACTCCGAACTCTGGTTCGGGTGAACTCCGGCGAGTTCACCGCCGCCCGCCTCTGTCCGCCGACGAACCGCCACCCTCACTGCGCAATCCACGACGAGAGCACCCCCATCATGTTCGCCATCCCTTTCCGAAGCCGTAGCACCTATCCGCGCCCAAAACCGAGCCTCGTAGCTCGAGTTCGAGCTTCACCGGCGAGATTCCGGCCCGGCGCCGCCGCACGCCGGCGTTCCGCCGCCGCCCGACCTGACCCATCCCTGTCAGCCGTCCATCGCAAGATCAACGGCCCACGATCATCGTGACCCAAGTCTGACCGACCGAATAACGGTCAACCAAGGCCGATTTGCAAAAAGAACCCCCAGTTCATTATATATCACAAGCCGGTCCTTCCACCAGTGAAAACCTTTACAATTAGGTCCTGTTTTAATCGTGTAACCCCTGTCTTTTCCACAAATCACACCCGAAGTCCAGCCCCTGTTCTTTTGCGCGTTAGCCCTCGGGTTTAATGCGTATTTATGTTTTAGCCCCTGGTTTTCTTCAGTTTAGCCCCTGTAAACTTAGTTTCTTTGCCAGCAAGTCCCTAAAACTTGTTTTGGCCATATCTTTTCCGTTTTAGCTCCGTTTTTAGCGTTCTTGGTGTCCAAGCGTTCGTCTTTTCGAGCTTATTAGTTTTAGGTGCGTGTTTTAGTCTGTTAAGAATGTTTGATGTACTGTTTTCTTATTGTTTTATTGTGTTGATCGTAGACCTCGTGCCAGTTGCAACCGAGTCGCCCATCGACGCGGATCCAGAACTACTCTACGAAGAAGAAGAAGATTTCGTTGTAGACCAAGGCAAGTGGCCCTCCCCGTATATTCTTTTTGTCCTATATAACTGCATGTCAAACTAAAATTTACTATTATTGCATTAAAATGATGGGAATACCTTTTTAAGGATTTATCTAGTCTTTTACCATGCTCCCTTGTATCAACCCCTGTTTTAAATAATATTTTTGGGTTAGTTCATGCTTAGTGTTGCAATACCTTGGGAATGGTTAAAATGGATCTTTATAAAATTGTTGATCACGATATCCTTAATAATAAATGTCGGTTAATACAAGAGAACAATTATTTAATCGGAACATGGAGAACCACCCAAGAAAACAATGCAACCATGGTGTCAAAATGGGCTCTGACCTTAGCCAATTAATTAGATGTGCGATTGTACTGATGGCCTTATCCGAAAGGAGCAGAGGGGGTCTGGGGTTGCAGGGGTACAGCTCGGTCCTCTTGGGGTAGCAGCCTTTGCTAAGGTGCTGACCACTAGGGAGGGTTGTGGTCCGCCCTAGCTGTAACTCTTGCGGGTTGTTGGACTTTTGCATATCTTTGTAAAGGCTTCGTAGTGGACCCCTAGCCACTCACCTCGGAAGTGTTTAAGGGCCTTGCAAACCCGGGCAACATGAGGAACACGAGCTATGGTGAAAGTGTACAACCTCTGCAGAGTGTAAAACTGATATATTAGCCGTGCTCACGGTCAAGAGCGGCTTGGACCCTCACATGATAATTAAACTTAAAGATGGGATATAAATCGTGGTTTTACTCATGGCTTTTGGAAAAAAAAGATGTTCTTTTAAATGCTTAAGTGGGATGGTATAAACTTACATCTAGTAAATAGGAAATTACCAATAAAACTTGATCAACTCTAAAAAGCTCACTGCTGTGAACCATAGCCTTTCCTTGTGGCCTTGCATTTTTCCCCCCGCTTGCTGAGTACCTAGTTAGGTGTACTCACACTTGCCATTGCTGAATCAGAAGAAGGAAATGGAGAAGAATACTACAGCGACTACGATGAGTTCTGAGGCTTGCGTTTCCCCCAGTCAAGATGCCTGTGGAAGATGGAAGCTGAAGACGCTTCGTTTAGCTATCGCTTGTTCTGCGATAAAGACCTTCGTGTCTCCCGAGAGTGTAATATGAATATTATAATAAATCTCTTGTAATTTAGAACACTGTGTTTCGATATTACACTCTTTTGTCTATCATATGTGTGTAAACATGATCCTGGCGCACATATGAAACGCACTTGGTTTTCCTTTGAAAACCGGGTGTGACATGGCAATACGTCGTGCACGTGTTAACTTGTTCTACCTAATGTTTGGGATCATAATATTAATTATTCTACTTAAAAGCAACTAAGAAAGAGCCACGTTTGAGTTAAATATCTTATGCACGGTAAAAACATATATTTTCCTTTGCAGACAAACGCACATGTCGTAGCATACATGTTTCTTAAAATACCACATTTCTTATTTTAATTCTTTGAAGTATAGTGTACTGTTAGAATCCTTATATTTTATCATGTGAACAAAAAATTATGAGCTCTATTTTCCGTATTTCGAAAACTGCTCACCAGAATATCACCCACCAGCATTATAAAAAAATACCGTATTCTTTTTGCAATGTCCAAAGCACACAAAGAACGAATCCGGAAATTGTAAAACCACAAATAATCTGCACACAAATACAAATTCGTACGAAAATATCGTCAATCAAATCTCCAAAGGAACAAAACAAGCAAACCCATCTAGCGTCCGAGGTTGGATTTGTAAATACGTGATTCTCCAAGGGGCTACGAGGCATATAAAACTCCCGTCCCCTTAAAATTCCCACTTCTTTCTTTCACCTTGGCCCTTTCTTTCCCTCCCGCTTCCGACCGCTCCCTCTCTCCTCGCTCCACTCCCCATGACGGCGACGGCGGCTGCGGAGGCGTAGGAGACGGAACCGGGCCGGGACACCGCGGCGGTTTGTCGGGTGGGGGCGAAGGAGATGGCAGCGCCGGCGTCTGCGGCGGCGGCCGGGCGCGGCGGAGCCATGTCATCGGACAACGCCAAGGGCCTGGTCCTCGCGGTGTCGTCCAGCGCCTTCATCGGGGCCAGCTTCATCGTCAAGAAGATGGGGCTCAGGAGGGCCGCCGACTCCGGCGTCCGCGCAGGTGAGTGGAGGCCTCCCCCCTGCTCGCCGTGTCCGTCCGTCCGTCGGTGGATTCCGTCCGGATCTCCCCGGCGCGTCGGTGGGTGGGTTCGGTTGGTTGGCTCACGCACGACGGCGAGGCGCGTCGAGCTGGGGCGCTGCCAGCCATGTGGTTGCTTCGCTGGCTACTGGTTGAAGCTTTGAATTTGATTTTTTTATTTGGGTTTTCACTTTCGCGACGCGGTTTCGGTTGGGTGTTCTTGGTTGGTGAGAGGGATCTGCGCGCGGTAGGAAAAAAATGCGGTGGGCTGTTCTTCTGGATGGTGAACTGGGAGTCCAATCGAGTCCAGGAGATTTCATCCATAGCAGAAATTTGGGGATTTTGATCCGATTTTTCTTTGCTGAAGCTTTTGTTTTCTTGATTTAGTTTGTCAGAGGAGCCTAGTTGACTCCACAAAGGTCAATCTCTTTGGCTGTGGTAGATTTGGCTGCGTCGAAAATTGACCACATTGATAGCAAAGCCTGATGGTGTCAGCTGCTGAATTTAGTCAAAGATGCTTCATGCTTCTTCTCATTGCAATTGGGTGGATTGGTTGATTCTCTTTTGTGTAGCGGAAAAAGAAAAAGATTGCAATGATTTGACGGTGCGGGCAAGTCTTACCTTGGGGACTTGGGGTCTGGGCTGATGCAAAAAAGTTTGCTTGCGAAAGTAGTCCAATCGAGTCAAGCTATTTCCTTCAGCACTTCAGTTGCAAGTTGCAACTTGCAAGAGAGGCAATCACGCCAAAGGATTTTGTTTTTCACTTTTGTTTTACATTTTTTAATGGAGTAAAAAGCGAGTTGACTGACTCTGAGTTTGCAATGTGCCGAGATATTTTGGTTAACAGTCTGCGCACTTTTGTTCTACATTTTTTAATGGAGTAAAAGCGAGCTGAGTGAGTCTGAGTTTGCACTGTGTCGAGATAATTTTGGTTCACAGTCTGTGCATTGCATACCGAGTCTGATAAATTTATGATATCCTTCTTCTGTGTTACATAAATGATGTCGTTATATGCTTTCCCCATTGTTTTACTGCAGACACGTAATTAGGTGTTTTTATTTACATGAACCAGGATATGGAGGATTTTCCTACTTAATGGAGCCTCTTTGGTGGATAGGCATGATTTCTAGTAAGCCTTCTCTCCTTTCCTTATCTGTTACAGTACTCCTCAATTTCCTCCGTCACTTAGTATACACACATTCTTTTTCAATGTTGCGGTTGCTGGTGTTCTCCCTCTAATCCAATGCATAGCATGTTCCATTTGAACATTTCCCTTCATTATTATTCTTAATCTAGTTCCTTTCACCATGTGAGCTAATGCTGTCCATGTTGACATTCCACACAGAAGCATAATTGCAGAAAAGGTCGTGCTAAAAATTAAGACTGATACTGTCATTTTGTATTAGGGATAGTAATAGTTGATTCAGAATGTAGCTTTTGATAGTTTCATAGGTGGAGGTGGATAATCGAAATATAGTCGGAGTAATGGACCAGCGCTGCCATGGAAAATGCCAGCACTATTGGGATCCTATCATCTGAATGAAATACTTCATTATTAACACTGTTTGCGGCTATCCGATCTTCGTGCGGATTCTCCGTAAAATGTCTGTTGAACTTTACTCATAGGAAGTGGATGGAATGGGAAGCATTTTATTAAGTTTGCTAAGTGCTTTCCTGTGTAAGCAGAGTTTTAACTTCAAACATTTTTAGGAGAACATGTTACTAAAACTTTCAGAATGAAGGAAACTTGAAAAATGTTTACTTACATAGTTACATGTCTTTGTGCACAGTGATTGTAGGTGAAATTGCTAATTTTGCTGCTTACGCATTCGCTCCTGCTATCCTTGTCACCCCTCTTGGTGCACTCAGTATAATCATCAGGTACATTTAGAAGATTACATGTCAAAATTACTAGCATTGACCTAGCAAGTTATTTTTTGAGATGACAATTGTTTGTAAATTTCTGCAGTGCTGCACTTGCACATGCCATTCTACAAGAGAAACTGCACACATTTGGTATACTTGGTTGTGTTCTCTGTGTTGTTGGATCCATCACAATTGTACTCCATGCCCCACAGGAGCGTGACATAGATTCTGTGAAGGAAGTTTGGGATCTTGCAACTGAACCAGGTATATGATATACTGAGTAGTTCAGACTTGTCACATTATCATCATTACAACCTTATTAGAATTTTTATGGGCTACATTTATACATTATTGGTTCCTTGTATTTGCAGCTTTCCTTTGCTATGCGGCTATAGTAGTTGCAGCAGCCTTAGTGCTTATATATTTTGTTGTTCCTCATCATGGACAAACAAACATAATGGTGTACATTGGAGTGTGTTCTCTTCTTGGGTCACTCACGGTACGTTTTTTCCCACATATATATAGATCAGATCAAGCATAATCTTTTTGATGTGTTCCTACTGGAATTCCATACTAAATCCCACTTCTATCTGATAGTGAGAAGTTTTGCAGGTTATGAGTGTAAGAGCTCTTGGAATTGCCTTGAAATTAACATTCTCGGGCACAAACCAGCTATTCTATCCTCAGACTTGGGCTTTTGCTCTAATTGTGGCCACCTGTGTGAGCACCCAGATTAACTATCTAAATAAGGTAACCCTTCTGTTTTTTCCACTCTTATTATTGGCATATATTGTTGGTTGCCAGCTTCACTGATGAGATTATTATCATTACCTATTTCCAGCCTTTCTAGAAACATGGACAAAAATATATAAGTTGCATTCTTGCTGGTTTACCAAATTGCATTTTATTGTCAACTAAATGTTTTTCTAATTTATATGCATCTAACCAAGCGGAAATTTAGCCTTTTAAGCTTTCTCAACACCTGTTCTCATTCTGTGAGTGTACAATGGATACTATACAAGTAGATATATGGACATTTGAAGTGATTCCTTGATGTAGGATCAAGTTTTCACACCATAGATGAATCTGGGCTTTTGGATTAGCCAGGGACCTTCAAACAACTTATCTAATACATAACTTATTGCCAGTGTTTTAAAGGCGGTAAGGCGTCCCAAGAATTCCGGGAACGCCTTACCGCCTAGGCGACAAGGCGCCACTGTTTCCCAAGGCGTGCTGGGTGCGCCTGGACGCCAGGCGTCGCCTAGGCGACGCCTTTAAAACACTGCTTATTGCCTTACCTGTCTTCAGGAGGATATATATTATTTGGCACTAATTATGCAAACAAAAGGAAACACATGCAGCTTATTCTATACTCTATGCTATGTGTTTGAACCGTCACTTGCAGTTCTTAGTGTATCAAACTGGTCGTCTTTTATTTTAAAATATGGTTAATAAATTTCATGCAAGCTAAGTCAATGTGTTTTTCTCAATTGCAGGCGCTGGACACCTTTAATACAGCAGTAGTCTCACCAATATATTACGTGATGTTTACATCACTAACAATTATAGCCAGTGTGATAATGTTCAAGGTAACCCATACATTCATGAAAAACAATGCACATTTTTTGTTGCAAAAAGTTATAAAATTTAGGCTTGCCGTTTGATCTACCTATATTTTGTTCTTAAGCTGTCTTGTGTAGTGGTTTACTAGAAAATTGATATCAATTTTGGGCCTTTAGCATAACTAGCAGAAGTTCCCATGTTAGTGGCGTCGCTTTGCCAAATGAAAGCTCCAGGGCTTTGTAATTTGGTCATAAAACCATTTAATGCTCTCTATATATTACTTGCTGGTTAAGTTGTGCTAGCTCTATCTATATATTGACTCAAGTCATTGCTGCTATAATTGTTATATATTCATGGTGATCATGCCTTTTATGTTGAGTTATCTACTTCACAAAATGTATAACATCCAAGTTCATCAGCGGTTTGTTTTTCGATGTGCAGGATTGGGATCATCAAAATCCTACGCAAATTGTTACAGAGATGTGTGGTTTCATGACCATCCTTTCTGGGACATTTCTTCTTCACAAGACAAAGGATATGGCTGACAGTATGTCATAATTCATGCTACTTTTATACGTCCCTTGAGAATCTTTGGTTTTGTGTGTTGAGATTTCTTTTCAAACAGGTCCTGGACAATCTTTGTCCACACGACGGCTGAAGCATGCTAGTCAGAATGGGTTTGCCATTGAAGTCATGCCACTAAAATGTCAAGATTCTGTGGATGATGAGACCTTGTCATTTACCAAGGCTGACAATGGCTATCTAAAGAAAGAGCATCCTCTCAGATACAAAGAATCGAGTATCGTCTGAGAGATAATTCTTCGCCAACATTTGGCAGGATATTTTGGGAAACCTTTTGCTCACAATGGTCAGAAGTGATTGATTGAAGTAGAACTGAAGTTGGAGGTTTTACCTCAATGTGGCCTTGGATGGATTGACATCACAGATTATAAGTTAACTGTGGCTTGCCTGTTTCTCGATATCTTTTTGTTAAGGAGCGAGCCAGAAGGATGCTACATGCAGGCCAAATAAATGTTAGTCATACAGGAATACCAGTTCTGGAAAAGCATTTGGAGTGTATTTAGGCACAGTGGTGTCATTCACTATACTATTTTTTCTCATTTTAGGAAGTCATGTGTTAGCTGTAATGTGATCTTATCTGATTTCTAGAAAGACACTATATAGAAACGCCAGACTTCATTTTTTACCTGTAATTACCTCATAAATTGCTGCCCAATTGTCAATGTGTATACTGAGTCTGTGTAAGTATCAATTCATACTTTCTGATAAGCGAACCCTTCTGATAAACTGTTGATCATTCTAATTCTTACGTTGTTAGCATTTGTTCTTAGCATATAGAAATGCAATTTTCAGGACCATCCTTTGTTAAATGTTCAGAAGGATGCTACATCATATATATATTTTTTTATTATGCTTCATCGGAGCATCCTTTTGTTCTTAGCATTTATTAGAAATTAGAATGCATTTTTCAGGAACATTGGTGTGGTTAAAGCTACATAGTTAAAAAAGTATGGTTAAGGAAGAAGTGTACACCAATTATTTTTAGTGTGTAGTGGTTTCCATGGTTTGTAAGTTTTCAGGATATATGATTGCAGAAAGCCACAAAGCAACAGGAGTGGTCGTGGAAGGGAGGACATAAAGTTACTCTTCAAACATATTCTTCTACTACTTTAGTTATTATATCTATTTAAGGTCAAGAAAAAAGAATTGGTCGTGGAAGTGTTCCCATTTCGAAAAAAGAAAAAAGTGAAAAAGGTAAAGAGCATTCTTCTATGATTTATTTTGCATTTTTTACTCCATGATTACTCCTTTATATGTTTTACCTTCTTTTCTTGTTTACATAATTAATCAAACTTGTTTTGAAAGGGTCCAGTGCCAACAGTTTTATGTGAAATTTTTGCTCATTATGGTTACTCAATGACTATTGTGGTGAATATAATTGGAAAAAGAAATATGTTAAGCTTTAACTCAGCACCCTGCAGGCGCTTCTAAAATAAGAGTAGAGTACATGCACAACTGCGCATTAGCATGCATGATTGAATGTCTCTTACTGAGATAGAACAGGGTATGCTTACTTACAGTATTCATAACCATAGTTAATGACCGAGGTTGATCGGAGGAACTTAGTTTCTCATGAGAAAGTTCCATTATGTTAAGTTTCTAAGGAACATCACCTTTGGTTGTCTAGGGTTCATGCCATCACTTTTTCTTTTCGATTGTTAAATGTTATGTGCTACATGTAAGATTTCTTCTCCAGCTGAAGAACCAAATCCCAAATAAGACACTACCCAGTCAATGAGAATGATACCTTATCGTTGAGCTAGTTATAATGCATCTGTTGATGACTCGCAGGGACCTGAAATCAAGTTTTGTATTGAAGTTATGATTATTCCGGTCACCTTGGAGATGGGAACATGCACCAGAAGGCGGAATCTGTTGATGATTCAGTCACAGGGACCCGAAACAAAGTTTTGAATTGCAATTATGCTTATTCCAGTACATCAATAAATATTGTCACCTTGGACACGGGAATTGCGTTTATAAATACAAAGAACAGCTAGGCTTGGTATTGAATCACAGTAATGGCTAGTGTGACAGTCACAATGGTTGACACAGTGACCATTGCATACATTGCAGTTGCAACAGTGATGGTCATCTGCAGTAGCTCCTTTGATCTTGCAATAATCACATCCTGACACCAGCTGCATAAAAGGAGATTGTGAAGGCAACTATGAAAGAAGCTGCTGCAACCCATACAGCAGAGCTGAAGTCATTTTCAGTGTGTGCTGCATTGTCTGGAATGGGATCTTCTTTACGGTTTTTGAGGCCTGGATTTCCAGTCACGTTAAGTATCACTGATCTAGGAAAGTCAGGCAGGGGTCCAGAGAGCTGGTTGTAAGAAAGGAACAAATATGTCAAACTTTGCAGGCTTGCAAGCGAGGATGGTACCTGACCTGATAAGTTATTGTTTGAAAGATCAAGAAACTCCAAGTTACTTAACATTCCGATGCTTGAAGGGATATTTCCCTCAAGATAGTTGTGACCTAGTTCAATTAAATTCAATTTTGTTGGCATCGTGGGGATGGTTCCTGTCAGCTCATTGTTTCCGAGTGCAAGAGTTGACAGAAACTGCAATGAGCTGATCGAAGATGGAATCGTTCCCTTGAACTTGTTGCCATGCAGATTTATATAGCAGAGCTTTGGCAACTGAAAAACTCTGTAAGGTATCTCTTCGGTAAATGAGTTACGACTCAGGTTAAAATACTTCCAGCTTTTTCATGTTGGAAAATGAATTTGGGATATCTCCAGTAAGATTATTCATTTGGAGCTTCATCACGACCAGCTGCTCAAGGTTTCCCATCTCAGCAGGTAGAGCACCCTGCAGCTTATTTGATGACAAGTCTATGAGTGCCAATTTCTTGCATTTGCTGAGTTGTGATGGTATAGAACCCTCAAGCTGATTGCCATTCAACTCCAGATAAGCTAAGCTCATTGCATTACCGATTGTTTCTGGTAGTCTTCCATTGAGAAAGTTTCCTGCAAGTCTCAGATGATGAAGGCTTTGAGAGAAGTTCCTAGGAACGAGGCCTTCAATCCTATTGGCAGTGAGATCAACAGCCTCCAAACTATCAGACGAGAGGAGATCAGATGGAATCTCCCCACTAAGATTGTTATAACTCAAATCTAACATCCTAATATTCTTGGTGATTCCTTTTGGAATTGAGCCATGAAATCTGTTTTGATTGCCTGCAAACCTTTGCAGCGTGGTGAGGTTCAGCAAGCTCTCAGGTATTGCCCCGCTGAGGTTGTTACCTGAAAGAAGCAAAGAGCTGAGCCTGGGAAAGCTCAAGAACTCATCTGGGATTTTGCCTGTTAGATTGTTACGGCTGAGGTCCAAGAGTGTAAGATTTGCATACCCAAACAAACCCATTGGAATGTGACCACGGAATCTGTTGCTAGATAAGGCAAGTTCCTCCAAAGAGGCAACCATGGTTGTAGGAACAGGTCCTTCAAAGTAATTAGATGTAAGGTTCAATGTCCTCAATTTCGGCAAATAAGTCAGTTGGGTACTTATGTTGCCACTTAAATAGTTGAAGGACAAATCAAGAACTTCAAGATTGTGAAAGCCTGAGAAATTGCTGGGTTGACCAGAAAGAACATTATTGCTGAAGTTCAATGTCTGCAATCCATCCTTCATGGGGCAAGGAGGATATTGGCCAGGCAAACTGGTGAAGAAGTTCTTGGAGAGATCAAGGAATTGCAAGGTATCAAGACTGCATATGGAGGAAAGAATGGTGGCATCGGAGAGGCCAAAATCTGACAGGGAAAGCTGAGTGACAACAGCATGCATACTGGAACTCGAGGCAGGAGCGGAGCAATTAACCCCGTTCCATTGGCATGGATTTGAGCTGGCGTTCCAGTTCCTGGTGATGGGTGATGAAGCCATGGCACCACTCACGAAGCTTGAAATGCCCAGCATGATGCTGTCTTGCGCCTTGTCCAGCAGAGGTGGTGATTGCTCACTGGTGGCCATGGATGCAGCAAGTAACCAGAAAAACAGCAGGAAGCCCATGCTGCTAGTGTAGACACAGGGTTTGCTCACCTCCATTGTTCGCCTCTGGCTTCAGCTCTTCTGGACCCCTTTGCAACTTTGGCAATCCAACCAGAGCTTGTATATTATCCCGTCGTGCTGTTGACCTGTTGTAGTTGCAGTAAGCCAGTAACTACAATCGAATGAGCTGAAAGAAGAAAAAAACAGAGGTGCTGTAGGAATAATGCAGATTAAGTACGTACCAGTTAGCATTCGAGCGATTAACTGCTTACTCCATATAAATAAGCATCATTCAGCACACTGATATCGATGTGTTGGATGGGGGTCAAACTTGCTGACTCGTTTGAATTTTATGCTCAAGAATGGGTCAATCTGGACGAGTTATTTCACTTGTAGACTGGAAATTCCTGTGCAGCACAGCTGGCTGGGCAGGTTTTCATTCATAGAGGCCTAATTTTGTCAGTCCCCGTCTCGTCGTGGCTTGATGAGCTCACCATTTGACTGCTATGGCCATTGACAGGGATTTAAGGATAGTCCATTTTCCATCTCTCGGATTGGAACCGTTGTCCGTTGTGGACTGAAGTGGCAGTTTTGTTTTCCCACGAGTCATAGTTTATAGGAATCCTATGCTACTTTGGAAACCCAAACCTCTGTTCAAAACTCATGCCCGCCCATCTTTCATCTGTTTTTCCATTTGCTTCAATTTTCATGAAAATTTTATAATACCGAACTGGCCTGGCATCAATTTTGATTGGCTGTTTGTGTTACCATCGATGGATGTTACCCGGAATTCATCTTGCGTCTGTATTGTTTGCTAAGGTAAAATTGGAATCAACCGAGAACAAGCGCCATATGCCATTTGTGGTGAGCATGAGCCCATAAGTGCACGAGTATTATCAAAGATAGACTTCTCATTTGTGCGTTGAATGCACCAGCTGATATGCATAATCCCTCTTTCAATCTTCTTCAGCAGGCACTAGCCTTTGTAACGATTTCATAAAATCACACATGAAAAAGTATAAAGACTGACTTTCACATTTTTTATTATGTTATTAACCAAAGTAGTTTTAAGTGCTCGACTGGTTATTTTATCATTGCTTCCTTCAATATCATCTACTAGTCACCAATCATCGTTTTTACATATACTAATGAAGCAGGCACTAATGTCATGAAGCTCCGGCAGTGACACCTATTTTTGTAAAGCAAATTCTGTGCCCTCTGACATTGGACTATTCACCCTTTTGCCCTGTTCGTTTGGCTGGTGGCTGGCGCTGGTTTTTCTGAGAGAAAAACACTGCTGCCTGATTGATGGCTGGCGCTGGTTTTCGCTGAGAGAAAAACACTGTTGGCTCGCTGGAAACAATCCAAACGAACAGGCAAACGTCCAGGCCCACGTGTTAGGGACCAATGCAAAGGTCACCTGTAGTCCCATGTGCCCGGGGCGATAAAATGATCTTAAAATTTAGCCTAATAATTTTAAAAATCAGACTTAATAAATATTAGACCAAAATACTGCTAGTTCTCATCTATTGTTGAACCCGAAATAAATTTAGAATAAACCTAAATATAGCATATTTTAAGAGAGGGAATATTGAACAACATAAAAGTAAATTGAAAATGCCGAGTATGTGTTGTACTAATATGAAATTCTCACCTATTGTTGAACCCAAAATAAATTGTTGGCTGAATTTTCAACCATATAGAAAATATAAATCTTAACTGCAAGGATCAATTATGCGTGCACACGTAAAAACAAGGCGCGTGAAACAGGAAAAAGAGGTCTAAAACAAAACAGAAAAATACTGAAAAAGGTTACATGGGCCTACTCGAATGACCATCTCGGTGGGCCGGTTGCGCTTTGGTTCTGCGGGGCCGGGCATCAGCATCAGTCTTCTCCTCTGCGGCAAAAGCAAGTTTTTTTTACTAGTGAGCTTCCAGTGTTTGAGATTGGTGCATAGGAGATGTGCGGACCAGATTATTACGGAAGAAGCAACGGCAACATCAAAAAAGGCGCACGTGGACAGCTGGAGGGACACGGTTTGCTGCATGCGGAAGGAGGTACGTGGTTTGCTGCATGCGGACGGATTCCATTTAGATTTTGGTCTTTGATTTTTTTTTTCAAACTATAAATTATTTTTTAAATCCGTTTGAACCGTGGTCCTAGTTAGAATTAATGCAACAAAACAAGCTCCAATTTGAATATATTTCATATTTTTTATATTTGTTTTTTAAATCAACATTTGTCGTACACTAGTTCAACATTTATAATATACTATTTCAACATTGTTTAGAAAATGTTGAGCCAATGTTCTCGAGATGTTGAATTAGGTTGATAAAAATGTTGAATCTGGTATCACTCTGTTAGAGGCTAATAAAGTTTTATACCAAAAAATATTCGAATACAGCTACGTGTGTGACTTTATTTTCAACGTAATAAAAAAAATCCGTTCAGCCCCGTGCTTCTTTTCCTTGGCGTGTCGCGCTTGGTAGGCTTCAATGGCTTCTAAGCCACCTATCTAATGGGCTTCTCCGTGTGGTTCCCCCTCGGCCCCTCCGACTACCGAAGCGACTCCCGATTGGCCGGCCGGTCGGTGCCGCGCAGCGCTGGCGATGGACTGGACGCCACCTCCAGGCCGTTGACGGGAGGGAGGGAGAGGCGGGAGGCGGCGGTAGGGACCATCACCGACGACCGAGACCTCACGGTGGAGCGCGTCGCCACCTCCCCACCGCCGAGGAATTCGTCGGGGACCCCGCTGGTCACTGCCTATGTTGCACAGTACGGGAATACGGTGATACGGTATTTTCAAAAAACAGCAATACGGGGATACGACAAATAAAAAATTTCATAGTCATAGAATAGTAGCTAATCTAATCTGTAATCAGTTAATCACCGGCGACTCCTGGACGACCAAGCCCCGCAACGCAAGGAGTCAGGCAGCGTCGCAGCGAGACGCCGAGACCTACGTGAGTACGTGACTACGTCCAAAGCAGCCATGCAGGCATGCAGCTGTGCAGGAAGCCAGGAACTGGGGCAGCGGCGATGAGCCGACGAAGACAGCCGAGTCCACAAGAACAAAGATGAAAGATGACGCGTCACTTACCGGAGCCGGAGGACGGCGGACTGCGGAGCCGGAGGCGGCCGGCAGTGCGTCAAGCGGAGGCCGGCGGGCCGCCTCCGGCTCCGGCTCCAAATAAACCTTCAATAGCAATGTTATTCCAGGCACATACAGCACAAGTGTTGAGTGGCACACTATGTACATAAGAAGGGTACATTATGTTTGGTAACAAGACACCATTGGTCTGAACAAAAGCAAGAAATGAAGTAAAGTAAGAGCAGTGGCGGAGGTAGTTATATGGCGAGGTTTGGCAGTCACCATACCTAAAAATATAAGAAAAACTGAATATATGTATACGTACATGGAAGTTTGGTGCTGCTGGCTGCACTTGTGGCCTGATGGGCTCTGCTTCAGGCCTGCTTCATCAGTGGTCACCAGAAGCCCAGAACGCAGCACGGAGGGGAGGGAAGCTAGGCCTGATCATGCGTACAGGATGTGGATCGATTCGTACGCTCGTTTGCATCTGCGTCTCCGTCCGCCGTCTCTTCCTTTTCCAAATCTGATCAGGCATCCGTAGTTCAGGAGTCAGGGTTGCCGGTGGACGGTGCGATGACTCTACGCGGATGCGGTGGCCGGCGCCCGGCGGTGATAGCGGCTGCATTTCTACTTGACGCAGTGACGCCCTGACCGCGTGCAACAATGGCACCAAAGAAGAAGAGCAGATATGTGATGAAAGGTATTTTTTATTTTAGAAATTAGCATCGTAGATTGATACTGATACATTGTAGAAATTAGCATTGTACCCAAGTAAAACTTTATTATGGGTATGTATCTGTTTCAACAATCTTCATTTAGTGAGGTATTTTTAGTACCATTACTTTACTTTTGGATTTCTATTATATTTGTTGATCACAAAGTAATATACTACATATTTAGATAATGTTCTGACGTGTGCTTGCATAGTTGATACTTATACTATAGTACTATAGATATTTGACGTTTACAAGTCCGCCACACCTAGAAAAATTTCCTGCCTCCGCCACTGCTGCTAACCATGAGTCGCCATCCTCGCCTGCTCGGGCGAGCCGCCGTCAGGGAGGGCAGGGTGGCACGAGGAGCGCGGAGGGGGAGGATGCAGCTGCAGCGTGCGGAGGAAGGGAGGGGCGTGCCACTACGGGAAACCCCACGTTTGCCGAGTGCCAGGGGAACTCGGCAAAGGCAGTTATGCACTCGGCAAAGCCTTTGCCGAGTGTTACACTCGGCAAAGGGGTTACGGCATAGCTCGTGTCGGCAAACAGGCCCTTTGCCGAGTGTCTTTTGTCGGGCACTCGGCAAAGGTTTTGCCGAGTGCAAAAGCCGACACTCGGCAAAATAAAGCACTAACGGACGGCCGCGGACGGCACGGCGACGTTCGCGGCCGTCCGTCAGTGCTCACGGGGCCTTTGCCGAGTGCCACACTCGACAAAGACTCCAAGTTTTGCCGAGTGTTGCACTCGGCAAAGGTGGTTGGGGCCGACACTTGTTTTGCCGAGTGTCTGTCCTGACACTCGGCAAAAATTTAGGCCATGGCAGCAGAAACGCCCTGCGCTGCTGCCCGGCATCGACGGGCATCGGAGTCGCCCACACGGTGCACGAGGCATTGGCCCTCGACGACTTCGCCATGGAAGAGCTCCGATTCTACGAGGAAGGGGACTACTACAACCAAGGCCTTAAGCTTAAGGCCTTGGTTGTAGTAGTCCCCTTCCTCGTAGAATCGGAGCTCTTCCATGGCGAAGTCGTCGAGGGCCAATGCCTCGTGCACCGTGTGGGCGACTCCGATGCCCGTCGACGCCGGGCAGCAGCGCAGGGCGTTTCTCCCGAAAAAACAAAATAGGTTACGTGACACAGTTGTGCACAATATTGGCCTGCTATATTTAACTGTACGGTATGAATTCTTTGTCATGTCTTTGCGTATCGTACAGTAAATAAGATGTCATATCATCTTATTTACTGTAGGAAACGCAAGAACATGGCAAAGAAGCCACACGGTAAAGATAAATACAAGAGACGGAGAAGGTACACAACTTAAATATGAATCTACGAATTTAATGTTGTCAAATTAAAAATTCGGCAGCACCTCCCTGCACGGGGAGGTTTCTGAAACCCCGTCCTGCAAAAAAACACGGCACGAAGGCCGACAACGACATATACAAAGATAACCATGGCACGAAGGCCGACATATACATCCACATTGTTCAATATTTGGAATAATTCAAACATTAAATATTGTTGGTCCCATGTTCACAATCCGCATTCACAATCACATACCACATACACATTCACAACTATAAATCGTCCATTCCTATAACAATTCGCATTTATTTATGTTGGATTCAAGAAATTGAAAATGTCTATATGGAAACAATCATCGATTTGCATTGGAGACAGATCAAGGAAGAGGAGCAGCGCACTCACCAATAGAAGATGAACGGGGCGGCGTCGGCATCGCTCATCGGCCGGAGAGGCGTCGACGGAGGCCGGGGCAGGACGGGCGGAGAGGCGCCGGCGGCCCGGGCGGCGTGCCTGCGCGACCGCCGGGGCAGGACGGGCGGAGGGGCGCCGACGGCCGGGGCGGAGAGGCGCCGGCGGCCGGGGTGACAGGCTCGGGCGAAGGCCGGGGCGGAGAGGCGGCCGGCCCTGCGAGGAGGCCTGAGGCGTCGGGTTGGAGCGGTGGCCGGGGCAGCAGTGGCCGCGGGGGGCCGGGCGGGCGGGGCGGGGAGCGGCGCCGGGCGGGCGAGGCGGGGAGCGGCGGCGGGCGGGCGGAGCGGTGGAGCGGGCGGGTGCCGGGCAGGCGGAGCGGTGGAGCGGCGCCGGGCGGGCGGGGCGGGGAGCGGCGGCGGGCGGCGCGGCGAGCCGCAAGCGGGGCGTGGTGCGGCGGCGGCGGCGTGCGTGTGTGCGAGTTGTGTGGGTTGGGGCCGCGCGTGGGCGGTCAAGTACCCCGGCGCACCCCCTGTTTGCCGAGTGTCTTGGATCTGACACTCGGCAAACAGATCCAGCACTCGGCAAACATGCCACGTCGGCCAATGACGTGGCCCGCGCGTCCGCGGTCCGACTAGCCCTCGTGGCCTCTTTGTCGAGTGCCCCCGAGCAGGCACTCGGCAAAGGTCCTCTTTGCCGAGTGCCCCCGAGCAGGCACTCGGCAAAGGTGCTTTTTGCCGAGTGCCCCCGAGCAGTCACTCGGCAAAGGTGCTTTTTGCCGAGTGCAGCACTCGGCAAACATTTCCCAGAATAATTCTTGCATACCAAATTTTTCAAATTCGATCAAATACACATCAAAATATCTTGTCAAATACATTCAACAATGCACATTTTATGCTTAGATGAAATGTTTTCATTATTTGAAGCATATATATCTCATAATTCCTTCATATATTTCATTATTTCATGTGAAGATTGTTGTAAAAATAATTTAAAAAATATCAAATGGGACCGGAAAAATATGATAACTTCAAATGAAGCAATCTACATCGTCTATTGCCTATACAAAAAGTTATGAACTCAAACTCTAATTCAACTTCACTTCGTTTCGAAATCCAGCTGTCTCCTTCTCAACTCTCCGAATCTTCTATGGGGATATGCTCCGATTGGAAAGGGCCGTATATATAAACTTTTCGAAATCATCCCAACTTTTTGCCACAGGCTCCACATAAGATAT
The DNA here is from genome assembly GCA_033239725.1 of Echinochloa phyllopogon. Taxonomy (NCBI): domain Eukaryota; kingdom Viridiplantae; phylum Streptophyta; class Magnoliopsida; order Poales; family Poaceae; genus Echinochloa; species Echinochloa phyllopogon. The sequence continues at coordinate 8,188,175 of BTCW01000008.1, read as the reverse complement.
AAAGAGCCTTTGACAAGTATTGTTAGAAAAAAAATAAACTTTGGATCCAAAAACATAAGTTTAAATAAACAGGGCCAAACTTTGCCGAGTGTTTTTTAGAAAACACTCGGCAAACATAAGCTTTGCCGAGTGCCCCGCCGAAGCACTCGGCAAAACTACCAATCCAGCCGGCCAAAAACTCTTATATTTAAAATGTTCAATTTTTTTGAGTTTGAATTTCAAGTTTTTTAAAAATATTTTTCAAAATTTCAAACTCTTCGCCGAGTATCTGACCCAGACACTCGGCAAAGAACTGACAGGCCAAACAGCCGTCCACGGCCGTTGGCGCGCGTGGCACGTGCTGGACACGTGCCACGGCTTTGCCGAGTGTCTGCCGTGTGACACTCGGCAAAGCTACTGGAGCCCAAACGGCCGTCCGTGGCGTGGCACGCGCCCGGCACGTGCGTCAGCTTTGCCGAATGTCTCTGTCGTGACACTCGGCAAAGATCCTGTTTGCCGAGTGTCTCTTTTCTGACACTCGGCAAAGATCCTGTTTGCCGAGTGTCGCCTCTTTGCCGAGTGCCGTTGTCTGGGCACTCGGCACAGCCAGTCTTTGCCGAGTGCCCGACAGAAAGCACTCGGCAAAGAGGGAAGCACTCGGCATACGTCGGGTTTCCCGTAGTGTGCGGAAGCGGCAGCGTGGGGATGCGGGGGAGGAGCATACAGAGGCAACGGCGTGGGATGAGGGGGAGGAGCATGCTGCGGCGGCGCTGTGCGGAGGTGGGGGGCGTGAGGCAGCGGTGTAGCGGAGACGAGAGCGAGGGGCGTGTGACGGCGGCGGCGGCGTCCGAACCAAGGAGAGAGACGTCGAAGACGACAGCAACTTACAGAGAAATAATTATTCAAGATGCGGGTCCTGCAGCTGTGGGTGAGCAGGGTCCGATGTTGAAAACCGATAGTTCACGCGGGGTCCACGCATGATAACAAGTAAAAGAACATTTTAGCACCCGGTGGAATTCATGTCGGTAGAAGAAGATATATAATCTCTCCTACCAAACTAAGCACATACATCAACTCCTGGTATTACAAATATAAAGCAGCATCAACGCCAAACTCTCTTAGGCTCCATAACAAAAGGGAATTTCACTGGATTTCTACAGGAACCAAATTGTCCCATGCAACATTATATTCCCATAAAATCCTTGCGAAATTCCCACGTCCCAAACAGGCTACTGCCGCACAATGCAGCTTATGAGGCAGACGGCATCCTTCAACAGAAATCAAGGCAAAGGAAAAAGGTTGTCAACATAAATATAAACACATCTCTGGTATATAAGGCCGGGCTCAGATCACCTGGACTTGGGTTTCTTGGAGAAGAACATGCCCCCAACCAATGCCCCCAACCAATGAGATCCCACTCCTCTGCTTCTTCCTGCCGGCAGCCGTGTTCTTGCTGTTCTTCACCTTCCTCTCCTCTTCCTTCCTGTCCCCCATGTCATCCTCGATCATCTTGATGGCCAGCGCCTCCGACAGGTTCGACAGGTACTCCAGGCTCGCAATCCACTCCTCGGCCCGGCCCTCGTCCCACCGATCGCTGCGGACCCGGCCATGGCCACCGTATTCTTCTTCTTCTTCTCCGACGATCGCCGCTGGTGCACCGACCCGAGACAATAGATCTTTAGTCCCGGTTCGCAATTTTCTAGGTCCAAGAAGGACCTTTAGTCCCGGCTCCCGGTTGTTGTTTCCAGCCGGGACTAAAGGTCCTCATCCCAGGTGGAAACACCAACCGGGAGTCCCGGCCGGGACTAAAGGTGCTCCACAGGATAATTTAAAAGGAAAGCACCCTCTCATGTATCATAAGTGCTCTGTAGGTGAGATGGTAGGGGAGGCTACGCACGAGACAGAGGTCCCGTGTTCGAATCCCACGCACCGCATGCGTGTATTTACGCGTGAAAAATCACGTGACCTATGACTTGCGACGGCGCGCGCGTGGTGGCCTCCCCTAGTAAAGGCTTTTAAGGCCCTGGACTAATGGCGACTTCTCTACTGGTGGACGACGGACACCTCCTTGCCCTTGCCGAGGCTGGAGAAGACGGCCAGGCCCTTGCTGAAATGCACGCTGAGGCTGGACACGGCCACCTCCATCTGGGCCTGCCTCTGCCTCAGCTCCACCAGCTCGCCCTTGGCCTCGGCCAAGTCTCCCTCCAGCTTCTTCAGGTAGTCCAGCTCCAGCGCCATGGACGAGGCTGCCAGCGGCGCACCGAGCTTGATGCTGGACTCGCTGCTCGCGCCGGAGCTGCCACCGCCGGCGTAGCACTCGCCGAAGACCTCGACGACCTGCCGGACCGACTGGAACGATCCGGAGGTGTTGACCTCGGCGTCCTGGCGGCGGCGGTTGCCTTCATCAGTGAGGGTGCTGCCGGTGCCACCGATGGGAACACAGTGCAAAGGGTGGTGATGGTGAAGTAGACATGGATCCTGGGCAGTCTTGGCTTCTACTTCAAACACCAACCGGAGAGGCGGTAGCAGCAGAATACATGCCTTGTGTCGGGGTCAAGTAAAAACCGGTAGAGGGGAAGAAGGGAACTTGCCACCAAAGGCACAAGAGCTTTTGTAAGTGCAGGCCGGACAAGTTGCTGGAGCAGACAAGGTTAACGAGGCACAGTAAGTGCAGAGCAGATGCAGTTGGCATTCAGGATGCAGATTTCATTGGGTCGGCCCATTGACCCATTACCCAAAAATTGATATAGGGTGCAAATGTAAATACCCATTGTACCGGCCCACAAAAATTTGGTGTCAACCACTGGCAAATGAACTGGGTTATTTGGTGTTGACGACCAAAATTGGCAGTTGCCTATCAGGCCGAGGGCAACCGGTCAGACCGGTTCTAGGAAGCGGTCAAACCGGTTTTACTGTAGCCGATCTGGCAACGGCCAAACCGGTCTGACCGGTTTCCCTATCCGGTCTGACCGGTTTCTCCCGTGTTGGAGTAGGTTTAGGACTTTAGAGTTTTATCACATATTGTAAACCGACTCAATGGGGTAAGACCATCCCACCCTATAAATATAAAGGGCCAAGGCCGATTGAGAGATCATCCAACATCAAATCCAATCGAATCTATCAAATTTATCTTTTTATCGTTTTATCTTTACTTTTATCTTTCTATGTTCTGCATTACTTTTATCTCCAATTCCTAGCTCTTCCAACCCATGTATCTTCTGTTCTTCTCTCGTCTCGACGATGTTTGAGGACATTCTAGGTGGCCTGCCGACTCTAGAACAACCCTAGACTCTCAAGCTCTGACGGGGTCCCTCCCGAGCTCGAGATTTTAGGTTTTATCGTCGCCCCATCAAAAGCGGTCTGACCGGTTCCATAAAGTGGTCGGACCGGTTTCGCTCCAGGAAAGCGGTCTGACCGGTTTCATAAAGCGGTCTGACCGGTTTCGCTCCAAGGCATCGGTGACTTCGTTGGCGCGGTTTCATGTCAACATATTTTGGCGACTCCGCTGGGGACAAAAGCAAAGGGATCTGTTACTATGGTTAATCTACCAAAACCTAGTGACGTTGATCCTGCTAACATTGTTAAGTCGATTGTTGATGAATTATCGGCCGAGGATCGTCAAGCTTATGAGGCCTTCATGAAGGACCGTGAGGAGAAGGAAGCCCGACGCAAAGCAGCAGCAGATGAAAAAGCCACTCAGTGGTTTTTATCTCACTTCTCCAAGAATCGGAAGGGCGGTATCTCCAAGGACAAGGAGATAGTCTTCGTTTCGAGCGAAGATGAGCATGATGAAGAAAAAGACAATGTGAGTACTACAGCACCACCTGTTACTTTGGAGCAAATTAATCAATTATTAGTCAATGGTCAAAAACAAATGTTTGCTACTGTCCAAAACATGATTGATAACTCGTTAGGCAAACAACCTTTGGTCAATGATAGTAATGCTCCTAAGTTTGATGTTGCTAGTACTTCACAAAATAATGTCATGCCTCCTAGATCATCGGCAACACCCACGCCTCAATTTGGCATGCCGATGAACTATTTCGAAGGTCAAACGATTCCAGAACCACGCGGTCTGAACAATGCGGTCAGACCGGTTTTACAAACCAGTCAGACCGGTTCTGGTAGACCGGTTCAAACCGGTCAGACCGGTTCTGGTACTGTAGTTGCTTATCAATCACCTCATGAACCAATTACTAGTGTACCTCCTGTTCAGGCTGATCTTAGCCGAACAAATGGATCTGCTGGTAATTTTGGTCCTCCATATGCAACTACATATTATCCTATACCTCCCCAGAGTTCAGGTTATTCATACGGTGCAGTGCCAAACAATGTTTATTTGCAACAAGCACCGTATGTACAGCCGAACCAGGTACCACATCATACGCCGAATAATATTACTTCTAGTATGCAAAGGCCAAATGATCCTTATCATGATCAATTGCTTGAAAAATATAAAAAGGATTTGGCCATTATGTTTAAAGAAACTTTCGGTGTAGAGCTTAAAGATAAAACTCTAGTGTGTCAAAAACCATATCCTGAGAGTTTTGATGTTATACCATATCCTTACAATTTCAAGGTACCCGAATTTGTTAAATTCACTGGGGAGGATAGTAGAACTACATGGGAGCATGTTAGCCAATTTAATGCACAAATGGGTATTCATGGTAATCTTGATCATTTAAAAATCCGAATGTTCCCTTTGTCATTATCTGGTACTGCTTTCTCATGGTTTTCAGCATTATCCCCTAATTCCATTCATACATGGTCTCAATTAGAGAAAAAATTTTATGAACACTTTTACAGTAGTAACAATGAATTGAGACTTTCTCACTTAACATCGGTTAGGCAAAAGAGTGATGAGCCTGTTTCTGAATATATTAGGAGATTTAGAGATACAAAAAACCAATGTTATAGTTTGGTTATTTCTGAAAAGGATCTTGCTGAATTATGTCTTAATGGTTTGAGATCTCATATTAAAGAGAGATTAGAGGGCTATGAGTTTCTAACCATTAATCAAGTGATGCAAAGAGCTTTGGCTCAGGAAAGCCGAAGTAAGGATTCTTGAAAGTCCATCTAGGCACTTATGTGTTTTGGTGATTTTGGATTACAACATGATTAGTCATTTAACTTGTTTGATTAAGTATATGAGCAGGTATTAACAAAGAAAGCAAACAAGTGGTAATCATCCCATACAAACAAACTAGAAGATGACAAGTAATTGGAAATGACAAATGAGACAAGGACTTAAGCATATTGGTTGGTCTCACTTGATAAGAAACTTGTCAAGGGTTTTGGGATAGATTAATTGAAGAAATTATGGTTTCTTTGGGCTTGATCCATGGCTATGGTTATATTCGAATTGAGACATGATTCTATGGTTAGCATATGGTCTCAAGTGATTGATGCTCATGGTCAAGATAACCGCCAAAGAAAATATTGAAGATATTTCAAGTAAATTATAGCAATGGATTTAAATGTGGATCTCATTGATGATGCAATACAAAGCAAAGCTTAATTTGGCTAGAGAAGATGGAAGGGATCAAGCTAGATGCAAGTGACATTCCTAGCAAAGTGAAGGGCAAGTTGGTCTTGTAGCCGAGGGACTTTGTTGGTGGAAAGGTCTAGTATTTTGGTTTGGTTTCTATACGTAAATCAAGTCATATCAAGTGAAGCAATGCGAAGCATCTAAACTTTATTGATCATATAGTGCAATGGCTCATGAATTGTTTCATACAATGGAAATTCTAAGCCATTGGCTCAAGATTGGATTTGCTCAAGCAAGATGAAGAAGTTGAAGCCCTCAAGTTGAAAATGACCAAGTATGGCATCAATGAAGATATAAAAGCTCAAGTGGTAGATTCTATTTGTTGTTTTAATCTTGAGTTTAGGAATGTCGTACTATCAAGAGGGATGCAACTTTAGTTGTTTTGATTACACCAAAAAGTGCTCAATAGATCAACCCATGTGAGATAGCCTTGAGAGTGGTGTCCTTTGGGGACTTAGTGTGCTGAGTTCACCCAAACCGATCACACATTAATCATCAATCGTTTGGGTCAGACCGGTTTGGGTCGACTCAGCAAACTAAAGTCCCAAAAGACTCCACTCTCAAGGCTATCTCACATGGGTTGAACTATGAGCACTTTTTGGTGTAATCAAAATAACTAATGTTGCATCCCTCTTGATAGTACGACATTCCTAAACTCAAGATTAAAAAAACTGTAAATAGAATCTACCACTTGAGCTTTTATATCTTCATTGATGTCATACTTGATCATCTTCATCTTGAGGGCTTCAACATCTTTATCTTGCTTGGGCAAATCCAATCTTGAGCCAGTGGCTTAGAATTTCCATTGTATGAAACAATTCAAAAGCCATTGCACTATATGATCAATAAAGATTAGATGCTTCGCATTGCTTCACTTGATATGACTTGATCGACGTATAGAAACCAAACTATAATGTTAGACCTTTCCACAGACAAAGTCCCTCGGCTACAAGACCAACTTGTCCTTCACTTTGTTAGGAATGTCACTCGCATCTAGCTTGATCCCTTCCATCCTCTCTTGCCAAATTAAGCTCCGCTTTGCATTGCATCATCATGAATACCACATTGAATTCCAAGTCTTCAATTGATTTGAAATGTCTTCAACATTTTCTTTGGCGATTAACTTGACCATAAGCATCAATCCACTTGAGACCATATACTAACCATAGAATCATGTCTCATTTTGAATATAACCATTGCCATGGATCAAGCCCAAAGAAATCCTAATTTCTTCAAATGATTAATCTCAAAACCTTTGACAAGTATCTTATAGATGAGATCAACTAATTTGCATAAGACCGTGTCTCATTTGTCACTTTCACACACACTTGTCATTGTATTGATTGCATGGGATGATTACCACTTGTTTGCTTTCTTTGTTAATTCCTGCTCATATACTTAATCAAACAAGTTAAATGACTAATCATGTTGTCATCCAAAATCACCAAAACATATAAGTGCCTAGATGCACTTTCAATCTCCCCCTTTTTGGTGATTGATGACAACATGATTAAAGCTTACAAAATATATAAAATTTAAGCTCTAGATGACTAAGATATATAGTGAGCTCCCCCTTAATATGTGCTTTGAATGGAATTTCAAAAATTCGGCCTCAAATGCCAAATGCACATCAAATCAACAAAAATGAGAGCTCCCCTTATATCTTAGCATCCATCATGTGCAAACATGTGTGTGTGACATAATAAAACAATGTGTGATGCATATGACAAATATAGCATTCAATAAAACAAAAGGAAGCACATGGTTGCTGTCAGGGCCAAACCGGTCAGACCAGTTTGGGAAACCGGTCAGACCGGTTTCACCCTGATAGCAATCATATGTAGAACAACATTGCATCAATCAATACATGTAACACACTAGCAAATTGTCACTTAGAATACATAAATGAGTTCAACACACATAGTAGCACACATTACAAGTTCTCAAGTCCACAAATAGATAAAGTACGAATTTTATTACATCCAATTTGACATGACTACAAGATCAACTAAAAAAGTCTTTAATCCATTCTTCTCCCCCTTTGTCATCAATCATCCATAAAGGGCCTGGAGAAGCTTGTAGCCATGATCCCACCATGCGTCAACTCCTTGCCGTCACTAGAAAGTCGGGCTATGATCATCTGACGAAGAAGTTGTAGTCCAATGAAAACCTTCACTCAATTGAATGTGCAAATGATAATCTAGAGTGATTCGGAAGTGCTAGTCATGATCTAAGATAAGGATGTGCTAGACATACCATGACTAGGAGCTGAAGTGGGTCCGAAGATAGAGGCTGCTGCCTGTGAAGCAAAATCTCCGGGAGATGGAGAAGGTGCACTCGAGAACTGAACTCCTGCCATAGAAGAAGATGTGCCACCATATGCATATGACGAGGACGGGAGTGTAGCAACTGCATATGTAGGTCATGGCGGTGCAAATCCAAAAGAGGAACCAAACAAGTCACCCTTTGAACTAGGCATGTATGACATGGCTCCTGGAGCACCAACTGACTGTGGAGGGGGTGGCTGAGGCTGCGAGCTCTACCCAACGTGTCCATATCCAAAAATGTCACCATACTCCTCAAAGTAACCCGCATTCATGTGATCGGTCATGATGTCTCGAAGCGGGGGTATCTCAGGTAGCTCAAGTGGTGGAGAGATAGGTGATGACGGATCATTTGGACTCAATGCTGTGTGTAATCTCTTAATTGCATCTCGAGTCTTCTTATTCTCAATGCTCTGCTGCCTCATATCAACCTGGACATCCCTCTTGCTTTTGCAAATGCCTGTAAAAATCGATATGAATTTCCGAATGGGAGAGGTCCGTCCTGCTGGCTGTGTACCACTGCCAGACCCAAACCGGTCAGACCGGTTTGGAGAACCGGTCAGACCGGTTCTGGCCTGCTGCTGAGAACGCTGCTGTGGCTGCTGCTCATGATCACCTCCGGCTGCCGCATCTGTATCTGCTGGTTGAGGAGAAGGCATTCTAAACTTATGAGGGACCGGAGGGCGAAGTGGCTTGTGTGGGGTGTCCTTCTTGATCTTCAAACTTGTAATCTTTTCAATGATAATCATGATGAAAGGGCTATAGGCACAAATCTTCTGAGGACTCTCTGAGATAGTCTTGATCTCATGCCAAATGAAGTCGGCAACGCTAAATGGAGGAGTCTCCTCACCAATCCTCAGATAGTACATCAAATTTCTCATGTAGAGTGATATATCTGAGGTGTTGCCATCTCTAGGAGTGAGTGTCTTTCTGAGCAATCTGTAAAGAATCCCATAATAGGTGTAAAGACCACTCACTTTCCCCCAACTGCCACGCTGATCTCGGGGATACATGAACTTAATATCTGATGGTTCCATAACACCATGGTCATGTATCCTAACGGTGTCATCACTCTCATGTCCAACTCTGAGAATAGAGGCAAAGTTAGAATATGTGACATGAAAGCGATGTCCCTCTATCATCCAATGCATAGCTCTCTCTCGCTCACCATTCTCCTCATAATATCCAAAGAACACAGTAGCATAAAATTGAGCAATGACTTCCTTGTTCCAACTGTGCTTGAAGCCCATGAGATGTTTGATTCTCTTTTCAGAACAAACTCTGATAATTTCATTGAACACCGGGTTGTCATGTTTGCTCAAGTACTCCCAATCCACATACTGTGCATCGGATGTGATCTTGGTCTTTTTCATAATGGCTGTGGCATAGAAGTCCTGCTGAAAAAGAGTCCAAAATCTGTAATCGGTAGCTGTCTTGTCCACCTCAAGTGGACTAGTCCTCCTCAACCTCCTCACAGTATCTATCATCCCACCAGCTAGATAATCTGTCACTCTCCTGCTAGCTGGGCCAGTGGGTCGGCAAATCTCAAGAATGAGAGGAGCATTTGCCTCTGGTGAACCATCACCTGTTGCCTCCTCTTCCTCACCATTACCGGCTGCCATCTCCTCCTCCTCATCATCACCACCCAATTGATCATGCCGGTATACAACCCTGTAGGTTTCATCCTCAACCTCATCCTCATCAGTGGTGTTCCCAACTTCATCCACTTCCTCAATTTCCTGCTCAGCTGTCCTCTTTGGTCTCCTGGGCCTTAAAGCTCTGCCACTGGCTGTGCCTGAGCTACTGCCCCCGGACGCATCAAACTTCCCCTTTTTGATTCTCTCGGCATGTGATCCTTTAGGCATCTTCTACTATCCTTCCTGGGTTCACAAGATGACACACAAAGTATCAATACCCAGGAGATGATTGATCAAAATAATTGAATAGATAGAGTGCATCCAACAGGATTTGAGTCAACTCAGCTCAAAACCGGTCAGACCGCTTTTGGTCTGAGCTGAGCCAACTCGAGTTGAAGATCAATTTGGACAGATAAACAAGATATAAGTTCCCAGAAAAAGATTGGCCTAAGAATAGAATTAAAAGAGAGCTCCAAACAAGTTTTGGGTCAGCTCAGGGCCAAACCGGTCAGACCGGTTTCAGAAACCGGTCAGACCGCTTTTGCCTGAGCTAAGCCAAAATTAGTTGGGTGCCAATCTGGACAGAGTTTGATCTGGATATTGAACAAATATTGTAATACAAGCTATCCCTAGTCCATATGTGAGCAAACACGTTGCAAAACAGGGACTTGAGCCCTCACTGCCCAAACCGGTCAGACCGCTTTGCGCAGTGAGGATGCAAATCCTTGTTGCGCAAAATGTAGCCAACCAAATTGAATGATCTCTTAGGGATAGATTCCTAGACATGCCAGAAGATGTTCCACCGAGCGGTTTTGCAAGATATTCAACTAGTGAGTAGATCGGGCGATGGGAAGATTTGAATACCTTGAGAGCCAAAAAACTTCGAGAGAGATGAAGTTTTGAGTCCAACCAACGATGGGAATCCAATCACCAGCCTTGAGGCACTCCAATCCCAAAGAGAAATCAACTTTTCCTTGGTTGAATCTTCAAATCGCCATGGGAGGTCTTCCTTGCGGTGTAGAACAGGATAGAGAAAGCACTTGTGGTGAATGAGTATGGATGAGAGAGAGGGAATCACGGGAGGGCCATAAAATGCGTGGCCCACCTTCCTGGGCCAAACCGGTCAGACCGGTTTGGGAAACCGGTCAGACCGGTTTGGGAAACCGGTCAGACCGGTTTCACCCAGGAAGTTGAGTTGAGTCAGGAGGGCCGGATCTTCCGAGAATTGTCGGATCTTCCGATGAACTTCGGATCTTCCGAGAAATTTGTCGGATCTTCTGATGGGCTTCGGATCTTCCAGGCCAGAAACAACTCAAGACAGAGCTGCTCGGAACTTCTTGTCGGATCTTCCGACCCAAGGTCGGAACTTACTTCAAAACCATTCCAATACTTGTTCCCTTGGTCTGAGAAAATTTTGTGATGAAATTTGTCCTTCAAAGACCCAAGAATTTCCACAGAAAAGTTCACTCAGCTGCTTGGGCCCAAACCGGTCAGACCGGTTTGGGAAACCGGTCAGACCGGTTTCTCCAGGCAGCTGAGAATATTCCGAAATGGTGGAAATTGAGCTCCAAAACTTGTTCACTTGATCTGAGAGTATATGTGATAGTCATGGTTTTCAACTTCTCAAGATAGTCCATGAAAAGATAAGATTTCCAATAAATCTATTTTCTTTCGTTTCTTCCGAAAGAAATGGGATAGAAAGAGATAGATAAAGATTTATGGACTTGAGAGAAATCTCACCATTTGTGACTAGCCATCAATCAAGCAAAGTTAACAATAGTCACAAATAGATCGACAAAGGTCAAAAGACCAAAACTCAAATATTTTCAAAATCACACAATCCTATCATGCTAGTTGGGTTTTTCAAACTCTATTCTATGTCACCCAAAGACATGCACATATATTGAGCTCATGACGACATTAACATATTTAGCTTACACCATTCACCAAGAAAGTGTTGACCAAATACTTAATGGATGCATGGGAGCTTGATATATTTGCATGCAAATGCACACTCTAGCATGGCAAGGGTCTAGATGCACAAGGTAAATACTAGTTCATAGAAAACATACATTGTCCCCTAGTAGAATGTGTTGTGCAATATTTTCAATTTCGTCCATATGAGCTTTCTCATTATATAAATGATTTGATCAACATAGAGAGAAAACATTAATGTGCACAACACATGATTTCACAATTAATGACTTTTATAAATTCATGAAGACATAGGTCATTAATCACGAAGCCACACAATATATATCAAATTCCTTATTTTAGTGCATTTGTGATGATGTGGTTAAAAGAAACTCATATGCACTAGTTTTGGAAAGATTAAATCAATTTAAGGAATTTAATGCTATATTGTGTTGAGTTATCAAAACATAAATTGAGATCAAGATTCATGATGAGAATGACTATAGTGTTACCGTCATGAATCACAAGGTGAGTTGACAACTCCACTTTGAGAGCAATACTCTCTCATCATTGAGACTACAAGTTCACTAAAAGAAATGTTAGTCTCAAGGACACAAATATTGAAATGATCTCCCCCTAAACGTGTGCATCATATTTCGACAATATGAGACATGCACTTTGTCATGTAGATGACGAGGAGGGGATTAATTCAATATTTGGTCAAGTCATCCAATAAATTGCTCAAAATGAAATATGCCAAGTAATCATACCATCATGAAGAAGTAATATAAACAACATATGCCAAGAGTGAGAAATTCATGAAATGAATTACTTGTGTCTTTATTTCTCTCACAAATGGCCAAGATCCAATTTCCTGAGCCAAACCGGTCAGACCGGTTTGGGAAACCGGTCAGACCGGTTTCAGCTCGGATGTTCCGATTGATCATCCGACCGGGAAAAGTTCACCACAGAGCCCCCCGGATCATCTGGTCGGATCTTCCGGCCTCAGTGTCGGATCTTGCATGGTATGCCCTGAAAATGATAGCACTTTGCTCTATTGGAGAGCCATTAGACATACCACGTGGCATATGCTTAAACCAATAATTAAAATCTTCATTTCTTATGAATGTGTCAAAGTTGCAAGTGTTTGGGCCAAACCGGTCAGACCGGTTTTGCCAGACCTGTACCAATTGGCGTGGATTTCCGATGTTTGATTCAAATTTCGTCGGAACATATCCACTGCAACTTTAACACAATATTGCTCTACTAGAGAGCCATTAAAAGCATCACATGGCATAAAAGTTCAAAAAAGAAATCTAAGTCACTATCAAGCGTCTCATGAGTCAAAGACTTAGAGACACTTGATCCTACCAAAGGCACTAGTGACTCAAATTTAATCAATTAAGCGCAAAGTTACCGAGATGTCATTGGGTATAGAGTATGAAGCGGAAGCAATTTTTCTTGGCTTGCTAGTCGATCATTGAAGATTCTCATTCAAGCCAAGCTACCAATGCATCTCGTAGTCCCTACAATCTCATCAAGCACGCTTTGGTACCCAACTCGTGTTGGGTCCGATGTTGTTAGTCCCAAAATGCTTAGGAACCCAAAATGCTCTTGTGCCGCTCCTTGGAGAACGAATCACCTTGGAAGCACAAGGGGCATTTGGGGAATCCCCAAGCTTTTCATGCATAGAATGGACAATGTCGGGTTTAGTGGTTTTACCATTAGGACAATCTTTACCAAAGTGTCCTTTCTCCCGACATGTGTAGCATGTCTTGTGCTTGATGTTGGTTACCTTCTTCTTGTGTTTCTCAGTAACCAATTCTTGCTTGTGCTTTGCTTGTGCCTTGAGAAATCCCTTGTAAAGCTTTATTTGGGGCTTCTCTTGGTGTAGTCCCGTGTTGCTTGGACATGAAGCAACTTGATGCCCTTTCTCAAGGCAACCAAAGCATCTTCTCTTCTCCATATTTCTTTGCCTTTTGGAGAGAGTTGGCTTGCCTTCTTTTCTTGTTAGGCACCTGGTGTGAGCAAGCTTTTCATCATTGCTTTGATCTTGGCTTGTGTTGAACTTGACTTGATAAATGCAAGAGCTTTGCACGGTTGATCCCTTCTCAAGCTTCTTCACCATGAATTCACGGTTATCTTGAGAAGGTTGTGCATTGCTCTTCCCTTTGAGAGTTGTCAAGTTCTTTGTGAGTCCTTCCACCTCTTGCTTGAGTTCTTCATTTTCTTTTGCAATGAGGTCGTCACAAGAATCTACACACACTTCATCATACCAAGATCGTTTTGCTTGAGAGCAACATGGGTTAGCACATGATAGATTATATTGAATTTGAGAGCATGTGCATATGTGAGATTGAGGTTCAATTGATTTTACGGAAGTGATTATAACCTCATGAGCAATCTCTAATGAAGCATATGATTCTACAAGTTTTTCATGAGAACATAAGAGTTTTTCATGTGTCACTTGTAGCGTCTCATGCTTGCTAGCAATTAATTCTAATTTTTGCTTGAGCATTTTATTTTCTTTCTCTATGGAAGCCATATGAAGAGCATCACAAGCATAATCATCAACAATTGCATCATACTTACAAACCAAAGCGGCGTTTGAGAGTTTGACTTCTTCAAGCTCTTTGATAAGAGCTAAGATAGTCTCATCCTTTGAGTTTTCCGCCTTCTCGTCTTCATTGGACTTGTAATATATGAGTGCCTCATCATTGGAGGATGATATTGCTTGTGTGCTTGAAACTTTGCTTGCACGGCGACGGCCTCCCTTCTTGTTGCCCACTGCACCTCTTCTGCCCAAACCGGTCAGACCGGTTTGGGAAACCGGTCGGACCGGTTTCTGCAGAGAGGTGGCAGCTGAGCCGTCTTGCTCTTGTGGCTCCACGGTGGTCGTCACACGAGGCTTGGTGCATGGATTTGCTGATGTAGAGCTCTCCTCATGTGACTTGGCTCTAGTTTGCACTTGGTTGTCGCTTTTGATGTTGGCATATAATTTCTCAATTCGAGCCCAAATAAGATGAGCATCGAATAGAGTCGCTTCATCTTCTAGAATCAATTCTCTAACTTCATTACTCACAACATCAAATAAAAAGTTAGCGACACGAGCGTTGAGTTGAAAGCAATTCATCTCATCTTCGGTTGGATTGGACACGCTCCAATCAACACTAGGACGATCAATGCCTTCAACTACAACCCGCTCAAGGATAGGACTCATAGCCCTAAGATCATTAAGTACATGAGCGGACCAAGTGGAATAGTTTGAGCCGTCACTAGCTAGTGGCTCATAGGTTACCTCACAAGTGTTCGACATCTTTCCTCACGGCGGTTAAGCTTGGATGTGAGGCCAAGCTCTGATACCAATTGAAAGGACCTTGATGTCACCTAGAGGGGGGGTGAATAGGTGAATCTGCAAATTACAAACTTTCTCACACAATCAGTACAGAAACCGGTCAGACCGGTTTCCAAAACCGGTCAGGCCGCTTTTGTCAGAAAGCGGTCAGACCGCTTTGGTGAAGCGGTCCAACCGGTTTTTCAACAGTGAAAAACCAACAATGTGAAATAACCCCCTCTATGAGTTCTAGCACAAACCAAACTTGATGATGAGCTCCAGTAGATGATAACAAGCAGGTCTACTTAGTCCCTGCACACAAGTAGAGCACACCCAAGTAGAACGATGCGGAAGCGAATATAAATTCTAGAATTGAACTTGTGAAGGTAAACAAGAGACAATGATATGTTTTCCCGAAGTTCGGAGTTCACCGCTGCCACAAAGGCTGTCACAAAGACACGATGAATCCTAGTCTCCGTTGAGGGCCTACGAAAGGCGGGCTTATCCACTCCAAGCCACTTTCCTCGATTCCACTAACTTTTGACCCTTTTCCACGAAGGAGGTAAGGCCAGCCTTTACAACCAATCTGTGGCTTACCACACACGAGGTAGCTCACCGACGACGCTTAACCGTCTAGGAGGATCACCTCCAAGAGTAACAAATGCTTCAAGTGTTGCAAGACTTCACCGGAAGTGCTCAAGACTATGGATATGCTCTCAATAGCTGCAATTAGCTCACTCAAGCTTTCTATAGCTCATACACAAGGCATCCCTCAACCCAAATCAAATGATATGAACAAAATCAATCAACTCTCACAAAGAGAGGCTTGGGGAGAGCTTGCTGGTGCTTGGGAAGGCTAGGGACGAGCCACAAAGGCAAATGAACCAGCACCCCTCACAAGAGAGGGGTATGGGGTATAAATACCCCACACAACACAAACTAGCCGTTATAGCCGTTGGAAACCGGTCAGACCGGTTTCCCACACCGGTCAGACCGGTTTTCAAACCATAATAACCGTTGCACCTGTCAGAGTCCCAAACCGGTCAGACCGGTTTCCCAAACCGGTCAGACCGGTTTGGGTTGACTTCAGCACACTAAATCCCAAACCGGTCAGACCGGTTTGGGTCGACTCAGCAAACTAAAGTCCCAAAAGACTCCACTCTCAAGGCTATCTCACATGGGTTGAACTATGAGCACTTTTTGGTGTAATCAAAATAACTAATGTTGCATCCCTCTTGATAGTACGGCATTCCTAAACTCAAGATTAAAAAAACTGTAAATAGAATCTACCACTTGAGCTTTTATGTCTTCATTGATGCCATACTTGATCATCTTCATCTTGAGGGCTTCAACATCTTTATCTTGCTTGAGCAAATCCAATCTTGAGCCAGTGGCTTAGAATTTCCATTGTATGAAACAATTCAAAAGCCATTGCACTATATGATCAATAAAGATTAGATGCTTCGCATTGCTTCACTTGATATGACTTGATCGACGTATAGAAACCAAACTATAATGTTAGACCTTTCCACAGACAAAGTCCCTCGGCTACAAGACCAACTTGCCCTTCACTTTGTTAGGAATGTCACTCGCATCTAGCTTGATCCCTTCCATCCTCTCTTGCCAAATTAAGCTCCGCTTTGCATTGCATCATCATGAATACCACATTGAATTCCAAGTCTTCAATTGATTTGAAATGTCTTCAACATTTTCTTTGGCGATTAACTTGACCATAAGCATCAATCCACTTGAGACCATATACTAACCATAGAATCATGTCTCATTTTGAATATAACCATTGCCATGGATCAAGCCCAAAGAAATCCTAATTTCTTCAAATGATTAATCCCAAAACCTTTGACAAGTATCTTATAGATGAGATCAACTAATTTGCATAAGACCGTGTCTCATTTGTCACTTTCACACACACTTGTCATTGTATTGATTGCATGGGATGATTACCACTTGTTTGCTTTCTTTGTTAATTCCTGCTCATATACTTAATCAAACAAGTTAAATGACTAATCATGTTGTCATCCAAAATCACCAAAACATATAAGTGCCTAGATGCACTTTCACCTATACATACACTTGAATTGGTGAACCCGAAAGTGTTGATTCGGCCGCATCAAGCCGAAAAAGCTAAAGGGAAAAATGTGATCATTGGTGAAGAAAGACCTACAAGTTCAAAGATGTCATCAGAAAAGACCCCTCGGTTCAAGTTGAAGACACAAACACTCGGGGGGCAAGACAAGAGCAAAGATGTCGGTTCTGCACAAACCGGTCTAACCGGTTCTAGAACCTGTCTGATCGGTTCGTATGGGAAAATAAAAAACAAAGCGAGGCCGAGCTTTGAAGAGCTCTTGGCCAAATATAAAGAGAAAGGGGCTGCTCAGAAACAAAAGAAGCTTCAGAACAAAGTCAAAGGTGTGAAGCCATGTCAAAAGCAGTCAATGAACAGACAAAAATCAGTGGAGCAACTTGCAAAGGTGGTACCAGCAAGATCAGCAACAATCAAGCAGGTATGGAAGCCAAAACAAGTTGTTTCATCATCAACTTGAGTTAAAGAAAGGTATGACCGATAATATGTTTATCGCCCTTAGAGCTTATATATGGCCGATGTATTGTTCATCATCGTCCTTAGATAATTTTGGTCCAGAAGCTTATTTTTTAGCACACAAGCTTTGCTAAAAAACAGGGGGGCATATGTTGACGACCAAAATTGGCAGTTGCCTATCAGACCGAGGGCAACCGGGCAGACCGGTTCTAGGAAGCGGTCAGACCGGTTTTACTGTAGCCGATCTGGCAACGGCCAAACCGGTCTAACCGGTTTTCCTATCCGGTCAGACCGGTTTTCCCGTGTTGGAGTAGGTTTAGGACTTTAGAGTTTTATCCCATATTGTAAACCGACTCAATGGGGTAAGACCATCCCACCCTATAAATATAAAGGGCCAAGGCCGATTGAGAGATCATCCAACATCCAATCCAATCGAATCTATCAAATTTATCTTTTTATCGTTTTATCTTTACTTTTATCTTTCTATGTTCTGCATTACTTTTATCTCCAATTCCTAGCTCTTCCAACCCCTGTATCTTCTGTTCTTCTCTCGTCTCGACGACGTTTGAGGACGTTCTAGGTGGTCTGCCGACTCTAGAACAACCCTAGACTCTCAAGCTCCGACGGGTCCCTCCCGAGCTCGAGATTTTAGGTTTTATCGTCGCCCCATCAAAAGCGGTCTGACCGGTTCCATAAAGCGGTCTGACCGGTTTCGCTCCAGAAAAGCGGTCTGACCGGTTTCGCTCCAAGGCATCGGCGACTTCGTTGGCGCGGTTTCGTGTCAACATTTGGGTACCCAAACAAACATGACGTCTCGTCCTCCCGAGCTCCACGGCGACGGCAACGGCGACAGCGACGGCGGCGGCGGCCCCTGCTTGTCGTCGGCCTCGCCTTGCCCGACCGCACCGGTCCCGCGTCCTCCGTGCCCAGTCCGTGCCCGATCCGGCGCTACCTCGTTCGTCGCCCAATGTTCCCTCCCAGGTCTGTCGTCTGCAGCGTCACCGAGCTTACCAGTACCCCAGGCGTCGTCTCCGACCATGTCCATCCACCAGGAGTCGCCGACGTCGCCCCTACTCTCCACCAGATCACGCCTCTCCTCTAGGCCACTGCCGGACTCAATCATCCAGGGCGCCGCCAGATCTAGTCGTCGTACCCAGGTGATGCAAGCTTCCTTCTCTCTCTCTCTCCCTAGATCTGAAGCAGTGTGTCAAAATGTCTCGTGGATTTATTGGTAGAAATTTCGATTGGTTGGGGACCCCACAGTAGTATGTGTTGTTCTTTGGGCACCAGTCGATGCTGCAAGTTTACATCATGGAGTCCCTGCGGGCAATGGATCAGACAGCATCAGAGGCTGAGTGTTTGCATGTTCAGATTGGCTATGCGCTGCAGCATCAGGCAGGGCACTCCTTTACTTTTTCAATATCAACTAAATCAAACAATGCTTATCGCTGCCATTTGCATTCGAGTCCTATTATGGAACTTTGTGCCTCGAACAGCAGTTGTGATGTCACGACAGGATGCTCTCTTGCTGCGAGTACATCAGGCTAGGAACGCAGAACCTTTAGATTTTTACTATTCGCAGTTCAGTTATTAGACGGCAAGTGTTGTTCTTTGGCAAAAGAAAAAGAAAAATAGCTCTAGGTGTTTCTAACAAAGCATTGGTCTACAATCATAGACTTCATCTATCCATTTCTGCTGAGTGTTCTTGTAGCTCCAATTTATATATAGTCTAATGTGAATGACGATTGGGATTACGTAGAAACGATTACGTAGAAGATCACTTTGAAGAGGATGCTTTATTTGTTTGAGTTGGTGTGTTTGAAAATTCACAGTATTTATGATGCTTGCAACAACTGGTTAGTAACACCAGCACTATTTTTTAAGCAACATTATTTAATACTTTACTTAATTAGCTTCTCCTGGTTGATCCTGTATGATGCTTGCAGTTATAGTTTCCTGAAGCCAAATGCCCCTCTCTTTTGCTAGGCTTGCAGTTGGAGTTTCCTGATCCTCCTGTATGATCACTGATGCTAGCTAGGCTTACAGTGAAACCTTCCAGTAGCTATAGAATCACTTTGGAACTATATTTTCTGTAGCTATGGAATTACCTTCTACATCAGTGAAACTTTCCCAACTTTTCTGATGTTACAGTTACTGTTTTCTTATGTTACTTCTTGGTGCTATTACAGGTTTACAAATCTTCAACTATTGACAACCCTGCGAGTTTCATTGCTGTTCAGAATGGAGTTTCATTGGAGTGTTTAGAATGGAGTTTATTGCTATTCAGAGTGGAGTTTTATTGGAGTATTCAGAATAGTGTTTCATTGCTGAAACAGGCTAGCAATTGTATTAGATTGGAGTGTTCAGAATGGTACAGGCTAGCAATGGAGTTTCATTGGAGTATTAGATTTCGTTTTAATTGGTTATGTATGGGATTATTTTCATTAGCCTTCATTTTCTGTTTTTCCTCCTACAGTTGAATCCTGGCAAGCAGCACCAGGAAACAACCGTAGATTCCAGACTCCTATTTTCACACCAATCTTATATAGTTCTTGGCATCTATATATTATTTGCATGTAATCTTACAATGCCATATAATCTTGCCACTGAAATGTCATGAACTTTGGTTGATTATCTTGCTTTAGATAAGTAATTTGAGATGGTGTTCTTTTCTATTCGTGTTCTGAAGTAGCAGACCCACTTCCCACTGTCAGAACAACTGCACTGGCAGCAAGCGAACAGCAGTAACAGGCACTCGAGTATCATGCAGCGGCGGCAGTAACAGGCGAAAAACGTTTTGGGTATTTATCGGGTCAACTGGTTTGTTTATCGTATTGGGTTAGACCAACCCAAAACCCATAAATAACCTTAATGGGTAGCGTGGGTCAATCACTGA
Organism: Echinochloa phyllopogon; assembly: GCA_033239725.1. NCBI lineage: Eukaryota > Viridiplantae > Streptophyta > Magnoliopsida > Poales > Poaceae > Echinochloa > Echinochloa phyllopogon. The sequence continues at coordinate 8,167,986 of BTCW01000008.1, read as the reverse complement.
TTGACCCAAATCCAACCCACTTGCAACCTGAGTTGGCATACTCGACCACATGGCAGGTAAAATTCATTTTTTTTTAAAGAGAGGAACCACTCCTGCAAATGCTTCAGAAGGAATTCAAGAGAGCAGACAGAATTTACGACCGTTTGCAGGGGAACAATGCACAGACAGCTAATGCATTTGCATGACTGATTTTACACCATTATATAATACAGGCCATTAGAGCAGACATAATTTACGACCGTTTACGAAGTATGTGAAATCATAATACATAGCTAATGGCGAAAGGCCTGTAATTTTACAAGTGGATCTATCAAAAGTAAGAAGGAAATAAAAACATGTTACAAAATGGAAGAAAACTTATTACAGAGGAAAGTAGCGTGCAAAAAATAGGTGCAAATACATAATCTTCACAGATCAATCTGTCGACAGGTTTGATGAATGATGACAATCTACAAGGCACACTTGAGCCAAATGGTTGCTCTGCAGTCTGTAAACCATCAATGGCGTGACTGATGAAACCGAGGTCGGTTAGTGAACGTTCGACCATTGGTTCTGACAAAATGTGTGATGCCAATACAAAGACCAGCCCACAAAATTGACAACAACAAGTGGGGAACATCAGTCCATGCTGCAAAGGTAACTGAGCAGTTAGCTGTGTACTTACAGGTTAATACCTATTAGGATAGCTAGAGCTTTAACAACAATAGATTTTGTTTTGAGTGTTCAAACACTTAAACCTCATGTTGCTTTTAGAATATTGATGTGGTCTAATTTTCATCCTCAACTTAAAAACCACATACTTCACATCCCCCGAATGCCAAAACAAGCACAAATCACATCTCAAGGCTGATTTCATGGGTACCATTGTGTTGTGTGGTCCGGCAAACACATCATCATTTTTGCTATATTGACTGGCACATCAACTTGACTACACACCCATTAAGTTTATCATACCACAACATTTCATTAATCCAAGAAAAATGAGAAAAAATAAATGTGTGCAAGTGTTTTTTTTCTGATTGGTCGCATTTAGGTTTTAACACTCAATAAACTGCACAAACAAGACTTCAAGGTGGCGCATTAACCAGTAAAGCTCTTTTCTAAAGGGATGAGACTAAATGGAAGACTTTATGAAAATGATCCTTGATTTGATGCATGGATTAATTGTGGATAGAAAACAGACGGCAAATGATGCTGCCTGCCAAATTAGAGAAGAGCTTCGAACAACATAAATTTATAGCAGAACACCCAAAAAATCTGTTTCAGCAGAGTCAGAATCCTTACCATGTCTTAGTGACATCATCATGAACATTAGAGCTCCCATAACCAATGCAAAAGCAAGGCGGAAGGACTGTAAAACAAAAATTGCATAAGTTTCATTCTGTGGGAAAAAGTTAAGAAACACATTCCTGTAGCTGATCCAGCCGTTTCCCATAAATTTTTTTCTCGAACCACACAGATGAACTGCGCGTCATTTCATTAAGGTAGAAAGCAAAAACCCGAGAACGGGCCAAAACAAACAGAACCAACACACCCACACACACACACACCAAGAAAACTAAAAAACTACACCCGCGCCACGAACAGAGGGGAAACACTACCAGCGACCACTGGAGCTTAAGCCCCCAGGGTCAACGACCTAGACCGTTTCCCATAAATTAAGACTATGAAGTGAATGTTGAGAGATTGTGTAAATCATCATGCAAAATGTGAATACTTCTTTGCAGTTTCCATTTAGCCATTAAAAAATGTGACATATTTATGAATAAAGAGAAACTTCAAGGTATAGCAAATTGTACCCACCGCATAATTCTCTATAAGTCCTCCTTTCCTTGGCACTGCCATGTCTCGACTAACAGATGTCATGTTATGTCCTTGAAGAAGATCCATGGCATCCTGTGTAAGATAATAAATGAATATCAAGGTACTAACTATAAAGGAATCGGGGCATATATTTTAGTTAAAGGTAATTCGGAAGAAATTGAGTTGAAAACATGTAGCTTGCATGATGTTCGATTGTGGACAGCAGAGACATTATCAATAAGTTTTATAGAGGATGCATTGATCACAACTATTACCACTCAAATCAAATATACAACATCATTATCTCAGCATAAGTTTCAGTACTTTGACAAATCTACTAAACTAAGTCATAGAGAGTTGACGCTTGGGGCATCATTGCTTACCTGCTTAGTCCCATCAACAAAGTTATTCAAGTAGTATCTAGAAAGTGAATTTCGTAAATCATTCAGGATTCCCTGTGTAGTTCGTTTCCCGTACCTAAGAGACAAAACTAATGTAAATATTTACAAAGTGATGAATGTAAAATAACCAGCAGTAATCTATGACATTTACACAAGAAACTACAGTATTTATTACTTAATATGCACTCACAGTCTAATTGTTATTCTGGGATCATCTTATGTCATGTTCCACTGTCATTTACTGGTACGATGGAGGCTTTTCACCAGATGACTAGTAAAACACATATCAGCTTTATGGTAACCCATTATCTGGGTCATGCTGGTATAGAGATTCACTGCAACCTGGTCATGGAATCTTCAATTGTTCATACCCCAAAGGGTTACATAACTATACGGCTTAGCTTTGAACAGATTTGCGGTGACAAAGATTACTATGTTCTTATTTAATGTAACATTGGAACTAGTTCCTGTTCTTGCTAGCAAAAAAGGGGATGGACTACAAATACAATAAAAGGCACTTAACATAAGAAATGTGGAAATTTGTTCTATAGAAATTACCGAACAAAATCTCCTTTCAGAGCAGGAGTTCCAGAGTACTGAATGCTTATTGCATCTCCATGATTGGCCCACACTGAAAACAGGAATCATTTTACTCCAGCAGCATTGCTTATAAAAAGGAATGGACAAATACAACCAATAACCCAGATTAATTAAATGGTAAAACAGTACTCACAAATCTTGTAGTTTGTATCAAAGGCTGGATGATTGCTTATTGTATCATTAACACCAAGAACTCCTATCCGTTGGAGTTGGCTCTCCAGAATTTTTCCCCCAATCATGCTCTGTTTAGAGATTGTTGGGACTCATATATAAGTGAAAGTTGAACTGAAAGCGAACTAAAACAAAAAAAATGACGATAGTAATGTCTGTCCTAGAAGGATGCATCAACAAGAGCACAATGATTAGCTACTGGGCAAGTTGAGGCATAGGATTCTTGCATCAGTATTACTACTATGTTCTGTTTTAGATCAAACAATCTGAAACCAAATAAGTGTATCATTTAAACCATATGATCAATATCGAACATGCAGTCCAAAAATACATCAGTGCATACAAGTTTGGACATGAATACATGATTGCAGTTCAAAAGAGTCATATTTTTGCAAGTTATGCATCTGTTAGATAGTACATCTACATTGTAACACTACAATAATAGGATGAAGAATTCCCTTAGCTAAACGGAAATCTTTTCTCGCATTGGTCAGGTAACTGGATGACTAAAATGGCATTGCATAGGCATATTATTTGATTAGTCATTGAAGTATATGTGAATGTGATAAAGCTTTACTCGAAAGTATGTACCTGAGTCACATTGGTGCGATCCAAACAATCTATACAATTTGTTCTGACAATACCAGTCTGCTCCTCAATTTTCTCACCTTTATCATTTTTAAGGAAATACCTATCGGATAACCATATTAGTTTCTATCAGACATAAACCATGCAAATGAAAGGATACATCCAGAGATTTATGTCTTTGGGAAAAAAATATAAAGGAACATATTACTAAAATATACAGAAAAACTCGCTAGACATGACAACAAGCCAAGAACAGTATGACTAACACATAGGGACTGAAAACACTTCATTTTTCCTGCTTAGCCAGGAGCTCAAATAAAAAATGGCTTACCCAGTGCTGAAAGTTCTAGGAAGTCTCTTACCTTTATTATGCAAGGAGGCTCATTCGAACATGGGCCACAAGAGTACTCTATCAGTGAGCCCAGCCCGCCCTTCAGGCAGGAACTTGGAATTTCAAAAACAAAATCTATAAAGTAGGTCCTTAATGCAGATATGCTAGCACACCCAAGGTTCCAACCAATATCTCAGGTGACAATATGCAAGATTTGATAGCTTTTGCTTCAAGTAGAAAAGTTCATTCTGTATCAGGCTGAGGTAGCAACATACCTATGTTTCTTAAGATAATCCTTGATCTGCTCATACAGCTGAGAAAGGCGCTCAAAGTGAATATGACCACAAACTCGGTGGAAGTCAAAGTGCACATATCTGCAAGACATAGGCATCCATACATGCTTAGCCACAATATGACACAATAGGAGCAATATGTCCACAGTGGAGAAAGAAATTGTTACCTTACATCTTCACTGAGGATGGGTTCAATAGACTTTGCATATCTTTCATGGAGGCGACCTTCACCACCACCCTGAATGTAGAAATCAAACAAGGATGAACGTCACATGGAAGATAGAGCAATCCAATAAGCAAGCACTATAGAGGTACTACGCAAAAATATATGTTCAATCAAAATGACCAATCTGTTATTGGTCAGTTCACTGCTTGAACAAATCACTACAATACTATATGCAACATAAGCAGGAAGGTATAACTGTATTACATTTCAAAATATGCCTAGTTGCAAAGAAAAGCATGCAAGTAGGAAGGATGCTATCAGAGGTCAATCCTTAATATCTTAATCCAACCAGACAGATCTATCAAGGACTACAGCCCATACACAATGTTCTTTAATGCAGCATTTAACTCCAGACATTCTAAATTTTGGGAACTTGTAACGCTAAAGTTAGTAACAAGTCCAAGAAACTTACTGTATTGACAAGATCAGCAGCCAAGACAGATCCATATTTCTTTTGCAAATCATGAAAGTGCCGCTCAAGCACACGAGGCTGAACAACAGAAACCAAGATAGAGTTATAACGAAATAAAAATAATGAACATAGGTTTGATTACTTGCAATCTAGAGTATCTATTAGCTAAGCTCAGTAAGGACATCATACAATTTCAGGCAAAGATATAGTTCCATTATAGCAGCAAGGTAAAGAACAAAACAAGGAATGATATAAGCAAGCTCACCGCCTCCTCTTGTCTAACAATGTCAAAGCTAGGTTTATATGTCAAATCAACAATCTGCTCCCACAAGAAAGGCATAGAACCTCGAACCTACAAAATATATGAAACAGCAAGATATTTGAAAGATTTTACAACACTGAAGCACAACACAAAAGTGAGCAAACAAAAAAGCAATTAACTGTTTGATTTTAAATAATGTGAAGAAGCCTACTTGTACATATGATGCTGTAAATCCTTTTGATTCCATTATCTGCTCTGATTCAACAAAATTTGCAGCATAACCCTCTGCATCGGCTCCTCGTCTCCACATTCGAGTACCTTGAAGTATTATTTGATCATAAAAATTGAGTTTCATGGAAATGAGAAGACATGATGCAGTTATAACTGATCATGCAGAGTAATCATATTTAACTAAAAAGTTAATGAAAGGAAAAAAATGTGAAAGTTTCATGAAAATGAGAAAACATCATGCAGTTATAACTAACCGTACACAGTAATAACATAGTTAACTAAAATGTTAATGAAAGGAAAAAATGTGAACCTTATTTTAATGCCTAAGAACCCTCACCTATCCTTCGCGTGCACCTACGTGCAATCAGGGTCACATTTACCTTCTCTGACCCAACTTCTGCATGGATATTTTGAAAACCTGATATTTGGTTAAGTTAAACTCACAATAGAACAGATGCAAAGAAAAGTTGCCTCAAAATTTGAATAGAACACATCTTATATCTCTAGTAGTGGCCTAGTCGAGATGTCATGATGTGCCAAGGATACTGCCTTGAATTACTGGCAACAAGTACTGGTTCAGCTGTCAATGCAGAAAGAAGCAATCAGAATACTTTGTACATATTGTCTCTCAAATCCAATGTGAATTGAACTAAGGGCCTGCCTGGAAAGGGAAGATAGTATAGGAATTTCAAGATTTCGTTTGAATTTGTACTAAATACAAAGGGATATTAATCCCACCTAACCAAACAGGCTACCTAAAGATAACGTTAATCTTACCTTGTTCTCAATTAGAGGTTCTAACAAGTAGCTGTTCCAGAGAAATCTTGGTTCTGCCTGAGAAGAATTATATTATTTGATAAGTAATCAGTAGTTAGCAAAGCACGAGGTATTGCAGATTTGGTATGAACAAACTGATGAGCTTTATTGCATATTTCTGCACTGTTCATTGAGGTTGATATGAGATGCTACTGTGAAAAGCTTATAACGTATTTTGCAAAGTTGAAGTCAAGTATTGGACTGTTTTGTTCTTCGTTCTCACACCATAAAACAAAACATTAAAAATACAAATTATCCATGTTGAGGGATGCTGTTAACTTGTGAATTTGCAGCGTTCTACTAAAGTCTTTAGCGATGGCAGAATGGCACACTCTGAGACTTCAGTGCAAAGAGACAGTGCAAACTCAGTTGCTAAAAAGAATTGTCAGATCATGTGAAATTCTTTGTAATACAGAAAGTAGCAACTAGAAAAGATAACCTGGCACTAGATGTATCAGCAAAGCATAAGAAGCGGAAACTTGCATATGATTAGGATAAAATGGACAATGATAAAGCCTCTCATCTGTGAATTAGAAATGGAGAAGCAAGCAAACCTGTCTCCAAAGGGGAAGTGATTCATACTCATAACCAAGATCATGTAGCCTCTGTGCACTGGATTAGAACAGACAAAGATAAGCATGGGGATGACACCAAACAATACAGTGAAACTTCTATCTGAGTTGAAAAGCTAAGTACATCAAGTATAGAACTCAAGAATGTAATTGATAATGCTTAATAAGATACTCACGAAAGTGTTAGGTTCACGTCATAGGAGAAGTGAAGGCCGATAGTCCTCTCTGCAGCATCCAGAAGTTCCAAGAATTCACTTTCCATCTTTTTCTGTCGACAGCATATTTGAATGTTTAAATAGAATATTCACTGAAACAGTTTAATGGGGAATAAAAATAGCAATGATGTACCTGCTCAGCAGAAGTAGTGTTAAGTGCGTTATTGCAGGGAAGAACTTTTAGCCCTGTCACTTTAAAAACTGCATGTCCCAAGTAGGATCCCACACAATCACGGTCTGTGATCACCAGAAAATAGGATCCAACTGCAAGTTTGAGCATGCCCATCACACCATAAACTGTTTGAACTTTAGGAGTTGATGATCCACGTGGCGGCAACTCTTCAACTAGATTCATTGTTCCACTGGCCCGGCTAACTGACAAGTACAAGTCAGCAAGGCCATCAATTGGTTCAAATACATAACAGTCAGGAAATTCCCAAAGTCTCAGTCTTGTATGAAGTTTAGGTGACGGGCTTGTATCATTTGTCCCATCCATGGCAGGATAACCTGAAATAATTGGTAATACTGATGGTAATAGGAGTAATAATGACATGGCTAGATTTTCATTAAATTTATTGTAGAAAAAAACTATGCATTTTGAGATACTTGGAACCAAGAGGTAAATAAATTGAAGTAAATATACTTTTGACACTTGAACATTTCACTATATATAAAATAAAAATTATAAAAAAATGTTAAAAAGTCATACTGTTTTAACATGTTCAGATTATCTGATGGAAATGCAAAGCCAGATGTATTCTGGAGTTCAAAACTACTTGTGGGGAGGCACAGAACAGGTTACCTGGGAGATTACGAAACTGCAATTTCTCTAAATTAAACAATAACAACAGAAATGCCAGGACTATAGTGGCAATCATCAGAGCAAAGACCTACTGGAATTTTTCAACACAAACATGAGTATTACGGCTCCAACCACCATCCTCAACAGGTAACAAAAAAAAAAGAAAAGTCGAACCTTCAGCATGGGCAACTGTAAGATGGCCACGAGTGGGCACACAGCCGAACAAGTGGTGTGTATCTGAGCAGGGAAGATGAGGTCTAGAACGGTTGTGATGAAACTAAAGAGATCTACTGCCGCGGATCCTGCTATTAGCATACACTCGAGGCAGGGGGACTGGACGAAGGAGGCATCCAATAACTAGAGGAGTGCAGCTGGCCATTGGACCATAGAATCATATAGCTAGCTGCTAGCATACAAGAGACCGGGCCATGAGGAATCTGAATGTCTGTGCCATCCTATTGGTTGTTTCGAGAAGACAGATCAGGATAAGCTGAGCTGAGAATCAAGTGTTAACTAACTAGTCAAACAAAGATGCAGGAACACGCACTATTAGCCTTATACAATTTTCCCGAGCCTCGCATCGCGTCGCGGGCAAATAAGAGGCGAGAAATCCAGAGTGCCCAACCGATCACCGAGATGGAGAGAGCACTCGCAGATCAATTCCAGCAAAATTAATCGGCGTCCCGCCCCGTCTACGACGTTCGAACTCTCCCCCGGGCGCCCGATCTTAAAGCAGCGATTTCGGCCAGGCTGCAGAGAGAAGCGAGGGCTTACCGCGGCAATGAGAAGCTTTCCGCTGTTGCAGCTGGCTGGTGTTCCGGGATCACTGGCTTGGTGTGGTCGCCGGAGCGGAGCGGGGCGGCGACTCTTCCCTAGAGGCGACGCGGAGATAGAGCGCGGAGGGCCCACAAAAGAGGACATAAAGCTGAACACGATCTGGATTTGTCTTTCTGCACGCGAGCCCCTCTCGGAGTGACTGTTTTTTTGCCTTGGAGATAAAGTGGACTGGGAATGTCGATAGGTACAGAGCGCCGACCCATTAAGGAAGGAAGACGAGTCCACCATTGGGCCCGAGAAATTCCTCCAGGTCCAAGCCCAGTGGCTGGGCGATTTGGCTCACAAGGCGGCGACGGGATGGACACTGCACAACAGTGACTTTGGCAGCTTCGCGTTTGCGCCGGTGTGAACGCCACTCGTGAGGTACTGTGCTAAGGTGACTAACCCCGCAGTGTCGCAGGCACGGTCGAGGTCGGAGACACCTGTACGCCAGCGGCCAGCTTGGGCGGCTGACGGTTGTACTCGTAGCGAAGCATCGGCCGTTACACCTAGCCAGGCAGCCAGGTTAGAGGCCGACGAGCGGAGTAATTGACTTGCGGTTGGCTCTTGGCTGGTTGTGGCTGGCTGGCTGGGTGCCTTGCGCCTGGACGCATGTGCATGCGTACAGTAGCATCAAGACCAGGCGAGGGCCAGGTGTAACGGCCAATGCTTTGCTACGAGTACAACCGTCAGCCGCCCAAGCTGGCCGCTGGCGTACAGGTGTCTCCGACCTCGACCGTGACCGCGACACTGCGGGGACAGTCACCTAAGCAGAGGTGGTGTTCACACTGACCAACCGACGCGAACATGAAGCTGCCATTGTGATTGTAGTGCCGCGGCCGTCCCGTCGCCGCCTTGCGAGCCGAATCGCCCCGCAGCCGGGCATGGACCTGGAGGAATCTCTCGAGCCTAATGGTGGACTCGTATTCCTTCCTTAATGAGCCGGCGCTATGTACCTATCGACATTCCAGCCTACCTTATCTCAAAGGCAAAAAACAGTCATACTCCGAGCGGGGCCCACGTGCAGAAAGACAAACCCAGATCGTGCTCAGCTTTATGTCCACTTCTGTGGGCCCCCGCGCTCTAACTCCGCGTCGCCTCGAGGGAAGAGTCTCCGCCCCACTCCGCTCCGACGACCACACCAAGCCAGCAATCCCGTAACACCAGGCAACTCCAACAGCGGAGAGCTCCTCATTGTCACGGTAAGCGCCCACTTCTCTCTGCAGCCTGGCCGAAATCGCTGCTTTAAGATCGGGGACGCAGGGGAGAGTTCGAACTTCGTAGACGTGGCGAGACGCAGTTAATTTTGCTGGAACTGGAATCAATCTGCGAGTGCTCTCTCTGTCTCGGTGATCAGTTGGGCACTCTAGATTTCTCACCTCTTCTGTGCCCGCGACGCGATGCGAGCTCGGGGACTCTGTATAAGGCAAATGGCACGTGTTTCTAAATCTTTGTTTGACTAGTTAGTTAACGCTTAATTCTAAGCTCAGCTTATCCTAATCTGTCTTCTCCAAACAACCAATAGGATGGCAGAGACAATCAGGTTCCTCATGGCCCGGTATCTCGTATGCTAGCAGTTGCGCTCCTCTAGTTACAAGATGCCTCCTTCGTCCAGTCTGCCTGCCTCGAGTGTATCATGCTAATAGTAGGATCGGGGCAGTAGACCTCTTCGGTTTCATCACAACCGTGCTAGACCTCATCTTCCCTACTCAGATACACACCACTTGTTCGGATGTGTGCCCGCTCGTGCCCATCTTACAGTTGCCCATGCTGAAGGTTTGACTTTTCTATTGTTTTTTTGTTCCCTATAGAGGATGGTGGTTGGAGCCTTAATAAAAGGACGTCAGCCCGGCACTATATTTCTAAGTCATGAGCTTCTTCGAAATAGCTTCGCACTGCTTAAACACTGCATCTTCATCTTCAGATAACACCGCAAAAGGTTCAGGCCAGGGTTTTGTAGGCAAGAACCGTCCCTTTGCACCACGAATAACGTGGTTCCCACGATTCACCTTCTTTGGCTCGTGGAGCAGCTGAGGATGACGACGCGACAGGAACATGGGCTGCAAACTCTGGCCGGGGTTTTGTAGGCAAGAACCATCCCTTTGCACCACGAATAACGTGGTTCCCACGATTCACCTTCTTGGCTCGTGGAGCAGATGAGGATGACGACGCGACAGGAACATGGGCTGCAAACTCTGGCTTCTTGAGGAGATCTCGCTTAGAATCAAGCTCCGCCCTGGATCTTTTCCTAAGATACCGCCGCGTGCCCAGGCGCCAGCGGGACAAGATCTGTTTACCATTTACAACCATCTTCAGCGACATAGACAACAAATTCAAACTTCACAAGCAACATGCTTTGACCAAAATTATCAATATCCTATCCAAAATCCTAAAATCCCAAACGGGAATCTAATCCCTACCCGAACCCACCAACCGCGCACGAATCCAACACCAGAACCCTCAAATCCTCCAATTCGCGCCGGAATCAGGCACCTCCCCGCGCGAATCGACGAAACACCAAAAATCCAAAGCTACCCCAAATTCGAAAGGAGCAGGATGCGAGGCCTGACCTGGTAACGCTGGATCTGGAGCAGCTGCAAACCCCAAGGCCGGGATCCGGGGGCGAGGTACGGCCTCCACGCAAGGGCGCGCCGGCGAGCTGGATCTGGGCGCGCGCCCACCGTCCGGTCGGGCCTCGCCTTATTCTCTTTTTTATTTTCGCCTCCTCGCCGCTACTCCGCGCACGCGAGCTGATGAGACCCGGACTCTAAGCGATGCGATGCGATGCGGGCAATGCGACTGTGACGCGAAGGGTGGCGAGCGCGCTCGGGGTGCGTATTTATATAAGCCAGGGGCGGGAGCTGAGGCGGTGCAAATCGGATCCGGGCCGTCGGCTTGCGGGGATCGGACGGACCAGGCGCCAGATCGGGGAGTGGGCCCACGGTGAACGGGTGGGGCACGACGTGACGTGGAGACAGGGGCGCTTTGACTTTCCTCGGTTTGGATTCCGTGCAGACGCGGGGTTGCCGCCTGATACTCCAATGACCGGTGGGCCAGGGAGACAGCGTGGGACCACGTGGCATAGAGAGTGCGTAGGGATGGCTGGGTTTTACCATCCCAAATTCATGTCCGCGAAAATGAAACATGTCCATTAAAAACTCATGATCCATCACGGGTTTGATATTTTGCCCAAACCCATGTCCATCGGGTTTAAGGGTACCCATCACCCGTGACCATTAAAAAAGGCACATATTATAAAAAAACTCGATGAATATTAGAGCACATAAATTATTTTTATTGGTTACATATCGCAAGAGTATCATAAATAAATAGAGAAAATTATTAATAAGAAGTATACATTTGATTCTATGGAAAAGAAAAAACAAGTTAGGTTTTGGCCATTTAAATTGAGGCGTGAATTAAAAAGGATGGGTTATTTGATGGTATCTGTTCGGGTCTAGAAAAACACATGGGTTTACGGGTTTAGGTTTTATGTTCCCAAACCCATGCTCGTAAACCCGCTGGATTTAATACTTTGCCCATTAATAAACCCACAGGTAGAAAAAATGACCCAAACCCGTGCCCTAATAGAGTAAAAACCTAACGGGTCTCGGGTTTCGGGTACCCATTGCCATCTTGAAGAGTGTGGGGCGGAGAGCGGTAGGCGTTGGGGATCGGCAGTCTTTTGTCGAGCGCGGGATCCTGGGTACGGTTTGGGCGCGGGGTGACTTGGTGGAGAAGGATACTCGACACGTGGAAGCAGCTACGTGGCTGGGTCCACCGCTGAGGTGTCGGGCGAGAGCACGTAACGGGTTGGATATCGGGTCCGGGTACATCTGGAAGCATAAATGTACCGTGTTGGTTGGGCCGGTCTTACGGCTTTAGGTCCACATGTCCACATAGGTTATGGGCCAACATTTAGAGGGCGGCGGGTGGCGCCGGCGCTGCCGCGGTGGTAAGAAAGGCTTGGAGGTGTGAGATGGAGACGCGGACGGCCTCGACGATGAGCGCCTCGTAGTGGTTGGAGGATTCCGGCGAGAGGTTGAGCTTGGGGGGGTGGAAGGTGATGGACAGGTTGGCGGCGGAGACGTCGGCGAGGAAGGGGCCCACCGTCCGGTCGGGCCTCGCCTTATTCTCTTTTTTATTTTCGCCTCCTCGCCGCTACTCCGCGCACGCGAGCTGATGAGACCCGGACTCTAAGCGATGCGATGCGATGCGGGCAATGCGACTGTGACGCGAAGGGTGGCGAGCGCGCTCGGGGTGCGTATTTATATAAGCCAGGGGCGGGAGCTGAGGCGGTGCAAATCGGATCCGGGCCGTCGGCTTGCGGGGATCGGACGGACCAGGCGCCAGATCGGGGAGTGGGCCCACGGTGAACGGGTGGGGCACGACGTGACGTGGAGACAGGGGCGCTTTGACTTTCCTCGGTTTGGATTCCGTGCAGACGCGGGGTTGCCGCCTGATACTCCAATGACCGGTGGGCCAGGGAGACAGCGTGGGACCACGTGGCATAGAGAGTGCGTAGGGATGGCTGGGTTTTACCATCCCAAATTCATGTCCGCGAAAATGAAACATGTCCATTAAAAACTCATGATCCATCACGGGTTTGATATTTTGCCCAAACCCATGTCCATCGGGTTTAAGGGTACCCATCACCCGTGACCATTAAAAAAGGCACATATTATAAAAAAACTCGATGAATATTAGAGCACATAAATTATTTTTATTGGTTACATATCGCAAGAGTATCATAAATAAATAGAGAAAATTATTAATAAGAAGTATACATTTGATTCTATGGAAAAGAAAAAACAAGTTAGGTTTTGGCCATTTAAATTGAGGCGTGAATTAAAAAGGATGGGTTATTTGATGGTATCTGTTCGGGTCTAGAAAAACACATGGGTTTACGGGTTTAGGTTTTATGTTCCCAAACCCATGCTCGTAAACCCGCTGGATTTAATACTTTGCCCATTAATAAACCCACAGGTAGAAAAAATGACCCAAACCCGTGCCCTAATAGAGTAAAAACCTAACGGGTCTCGGGTTTCGGGTACCCATTGCCATCTTGAAGAGTGTGGGGCGGAGAGCGGTAGGCGTTGGGGATCGGCAGTCTTTTGTCGAGCGCGGGATCCTGGGTACGGTTTGGGCGCGGGGTGACTTGGTGGAGAAGGATACTCGACACGTGGAAGCAGCTACGTGGCTGGGTCCACCGCTGAGGTGTCGGGCGAGAGCACGTAACGGGTTGGATATCGGGTCCGGGTACATCTGGAAGCATAAATGTACCGTGTTGGTTGGGCCGGTCTTACGGCTTTAGGTCCACATGTCCACATAGGTTATGGGCCAACATTTAGAGGGCGGCGGGTGGCGCCGGCGCTGCCGCGGTGGTAAGAAAGGCTTGGAGGTGTGAGATGGAGACGCGGACGGCCTCGACGATGAGCGCCTCGTAGTGGTTGGAGGATTCCGGCGAGAGGTTGAGCTTGGGGGGGTGGAAGGTGATGGACAGGTTGGCGGCGGAGACGTCGGCGAGGAAGGGGCCGGGGGCGCCCGTGTCGTAGGGCAGGTCGACGACGGTGACGGCGAGGCCTCGTGTGGCCAGCGCCCTTCCGAGCTCCACCATGGCGAACAGGTGGCCCATCCCCGGCGTCGGGTAGAGCACAACCTGCTGCCTCTGAGGCCTTGCGTTCACAACGCCCTCCATTGCCCGAATGAGCTAGTACGTGCGCTGCCAAGGGGCGCTGTGGATAGTGGGAGAACAACGAGTGGGAGAGATGGCGACAAGGCCGAGGCTTATCATATATACGGAGTATTAGCTAGCGGCATCGCTAGTGGCTACTGTTTTGATCACTTGGGACGAGCCCCCACAAATGATTGCCTGACTATGTTGAGTTGTTGACTTGTAAATTCATAGCCTAGCAGGAATTCTTGGATCGGGCATAAGCCAAGTCAACGAAATGTTTGTTTAATTTGCATGTTACGTTCAGTAACGAACTAGAATAACTACGCCGTCACATAAACTAATCCTGGAGCGGTACCAAATGTCAATAGAATGGTATTGTGTGTTGTTCATTATGGGGTTTTCCCTTTATTTTCTTATTAGCAAATAAAAAATGAAAACAACAAAATAAAAGAGGAAAAGGAGATATGGCTGGCTGGGCCACTACAAGGTCCAAATGGACCGAGCAGCCCAGCAAGCCCATCAGGTGCCCCTTCTCCTCTTGCTGTGCTCGGACTGCACGATGCAGAGAAAGGCGGAGGAGCTGACGAAGCTCCTGGTGGCGGCGGCAGCCAACGGCACGCCCGCCCTAGGCGGGATGTCAGCTCGCTGGATGCCCGCGTCCTGCGGCGCCCGAGCTCCCTCTCTCGGCCTATAAATTGGATCGAATTCCCCTCTCTCTGAACACCTGACACAGAAAGATCCACTTCTCTCCCTTTTGGTTCCTCAACAACTCCGGCGAAGTCCTGTTGGCGCTGCTGGTACAGGCCTTGTTCGTCGTGCTGAGGTGCCGGTTCGAGGAACTGGTGCCCGGCGACGCTCAGGGGCTGCCTTCTTGCGCCGTCTTGCCGGCTTGTGTTGCTGCGTGTTACTGCTGTTCTTGTGCCTGTGTGGTGCAGTGCAGCCTGTTCTGATTGCTGTTGACCGTAGCCTGGTTCTTGGGTCCTCTGCTGCGTGGTGCTCCTCTGCTTCTCGGGTTGGTGCTGTGGACGTTCCCCTCGGCACCAACGTCGGCTCCGGCGGAATTGGTTTTCTGGGACAGAACTGTGTGTTCGCTGAGCCTGTCTTCTCACGTAGACAATCTACGTGCTGTGAGTTATCTATTGCCCCTCTCAATTTACAGTTTATTTGTGCAATCTGCTAGTTAATTTACTTGGGCGTGATTGCATCTTTTGGGCGGATTAAATTGCTCGATGATGAAAGCAGTGTAGTGAGACAACGTGACAGTCCAAGGGCTCTAGTGGGTTGTTCTTGATCTGTTACAGCTTTGATCTATTATTTGCCCAGTACGATTCTTGTCTTAGTTGGCTTATTACCTGTGTTAGCTTTGTCCATTACTTTTCAGCACTGCAGTAGCCAGATCTCTGTTAAATTTGCTACTTGATACTGTGAGCTTTTCTTGGTAATATAATTTGTTTCTGGGCATTTAATCTTTGATCTGAACCCTGTGTTGATAAGCTGGGATTGTCACGTTTGTCAAGGATCAGTGATCACCACTTGTGTGTAGGAAGGCTGCCTTGAGCAGTAACCCGCTGTTTTGAGAGCAAATATAAACAAACCCTAGTTATTTGAACCGGACCGGTAATCGAACCGCTTAGGTGATCGGTTCAATGGTTCACTGGTTTGACCCATTAAACCGCCCGGTCCAAATGGTACAAATACAATTAAGTTTTACAGTACGACACCATGGAAACGATAGTGGGTTCACTCGCTGTGAGGCCAACGGCCAGGGTTCGAATCCCCTTCCCGTCGCCATTTTGCCAATTATTCCATGAACGCCTGTGTCCGCCGGTTTTCATCGGTTCAGTCGTTTAAAAACCGTCCGGTTCAACGTAAAAACCAGCGGTTCAACCGGATATAAACCGGATATTCCCGGTTCGATTGCACACCCGGTCTTTTATGCGAACCGGACCGGTAGGGCCCTCGGTTTCCGGTTTTTCCGGATGAACCGCCGGTCCGGTCCGGTTCACATAACTGTGAAACAAACAAACATATTTATGTTTTTTGATCTGCCTTCTTCATTCCACTGCCATATTAAATATTAAAATGAACTTTTGGAGTCTTGTTTCCGGCGTGCAAGTGTTAGACTCAAAACATGGATCTCTAGCAGTAGATCTATTCGGGAACAAACTTTTAATAACAAAGATTTGATCTTGAACCTAGATCTACAACACTAACACTACTCTAACACCAACACGAACACTAACAGAGAGTGTAGGGTCACAGACCATCGGCGGGAGCGGGTGCAGGTGCAGCAGGGGCGCCCATCTCGTCGGTCGGCGGCGCAGGGGAGTCGTCGGCTTGATGTAGTGGTTGCAGAGGGGCCGCCTGCTCGGTGAGGGAGGCGAGGCGAGGTCGTCGTCGATCTGGGCGATGACACCTCGCGCGCGTGACGAAGGTGGACGACCGCGGCGGTGGAGGAGCTTCCCGCCGCTCCACTGCTCCCTCGGGTTGGTTAGGGTTTGTAGGCGGGGCGTGTGGCGGCGCAGTGAACCTCGTAGTGCGTGCCGTGGCCCCCACCTCCTCTATATAGCACTGTGCAACGGGGCCCACCAACCATGGATAGGGTTGGGCGCCCTCGACTAGGGCGCAAGATCCAGCCCGTCACGACCTTTGGGCCGTGTCGGTGCAGAGACCGAACTAACATTCTCCCTCTCGATCTCTTCTAAAACTTTGTACACTTCAGCCTCTCGCCGGGTATCCACTCCATCACAAATAAACATACCGAGCATGGGTCATCTCAATCGTAATGATAATCAGATTAACCAATCACAATACACTTATCCATTCTGAAGGATCATTACTCGGGCCCTGTCCAGGAATCACGGGCTTTCCCTTAAGAGTAAATTCCCTATTTACCATTGAAAAAAGATGTAGTTCCTTATCCGCCATTGAAAATTTTACGGTTCCTTTGGTGCCATCAAATTTATCTTTGGTGCCTTTGGTGCCACTACCGTTAGCTCTGTTAGTATACACCATTGTATTTCTATTGGTATGTATTAGTTATTTTCTGTATTGACAATACTACCCCTGACCCTCACATAACAACTTCTATCCTATCCACGCGAGAGAAAAAAAACGGGAGTTCATTCACCCAGCAGCAGCGCTCGTTCTCCTTCCCTCGAAACCCTAGATCGAGGATGACTGCTTCCAGTGCAGGCGGCGCGGCGGCCTGGGGCAGTGCTGGTTCCCCCGGCGTGGGCTGTGCAAAAGGCGGCGTGGGTGCCCCCGGCGCGGGTGGCGCCAGTGACCTCGTCGCGGCCGGCACGGCGGCCTGGGGCGATGCGGGCCCCCCCTGCGCGGGCGGCGCGGAAGGCAAGCATTGTTGCTGTTGATGATGATGCACCAGCAACTTGTATGAGTTTTCCACCAAGGTCTGCACTCAATTTTGTTGTGTTATGTTTCCATTAAAATTTCCGGTGATTGTTGCTGTTGATGATGATGCACCAGCAACATGTCCTTGTCACTATTTGTGGGCCGAAAAGAGTTTATGCATATATGGTGTAGGTCTGCAAGTGGCTCAAATCAGCCAGAGGCCCTTTCCATTGAGTATCCTATGGCTGTGTCAATGTCGATTTCAGAAGGACAAGCTATAGGCCCTGCTGCTGTGCCAACTAAGAAAAGAAAGAAAATTTCTGTGACAACCAAGAAAGAGAAGAAGAAGAACGATGTGGCCAAGGAGAAACCTAAAGGAAAAAAAAAAGAAGGTGAAGATATTGCAGGCACTTGATAGCCCAGCAATGGCTACCAGAAGCAAGAAGCTGTTGTTTACTAGTCCTTCAAAGTCTACCAGAAGCATTCGAAGGCTTAGTCTGTGATTTGAAAGTGTACTGAGAGCTGTGAGCGTGTCATTCTTTTGCTGTGATGTGAAAGTGAGCTGTGAGCTTGTCATTCTTTTGCTTTGCTTGGTCTGTATGAACCAAACAAATGTATGCTGAACCACCATGTGGAGCTTCTATCATTTATGAGCTGCATGCCAGACTTGGGCCATCTCTATGTGTTATGTGTTCAGACTAATATTTATCTTTTGATAACGTGTTCGGACTAGTATTTCTTTTTAAATCATGTGTTCAGTTCAAAATGTGTGTCGTGTTGTTTTAATATTATTTTCATTTGAACCAATAACACGTGTGCTTGAACTGAATATAAAGATCTTTGCAACCTTAATGGCATTAAAGGAAACAAAAATCTCTACTCCATAATGGCAGGAGAGGAAACATGGAAACGTTTGCTGCATTCTATCCTAGGGGCATATTTGTCTTTTCCCATACCAGTTACCACCGTTAATAGCATCTGTACACTATAGTGGCACGAAAGGAACCAAAGATAAATTTGATGGCTAATAAGGAACTGTAAAATTTTCAATGGCGGATAAGGAACTACATCTTTTTACAGTGGTAAATAGGGAATTTACTCTTCCCTTAAACCCATACTGGTAATGTGTTCTCTAAACACACTGGGTGGTAAGCCTTTTGTGAGCAGATCCGCAAGCATCTCTTTCGTACTTATATGCTCCAGACTTATAGTTTGATCCTGGACTTTATCTTTCACTGCATAGAACTTTATTTCTATGGGTTTGGTAGCATTGCTCGACTTGTTGTTGTGCGCGTAAAATACTGCCGGCGCGTTGTCGCAGTACATCTTTAGTGGTTTGTTTATGCAATCCACCACTCTCAAGTCGGGTATGAATTTTTTTAGCCACATTACGTGTCTTGTTGCCTCATAACATGCTATAAACTCTGCATAAATCGTAGATGTTGCAACTAGCTCTTGTTTAGAACTTCTCCATGAGATAGCTCCTCCTGCGAGAGTGAATATATATCCAGATGTAGACTTTCTATCATCTCTATCTCCCGCATAATCTGCATCTGAATATCCTCTTATCTCTAGGACATCAGATCTTCTATATGTTAGCATGAGGCGTGTTGTGCCCTGCATATAGCGTAATGCTTTCTTTATCATCTTCCGGTGTTCTACACCTGGGTTAGATTGATATCTTCCAAGTACTCCTGTAACGAACGCTAAATCTGGGCGAGTGCACACTTGTGCATACCGTAAGCTACCTACTGCTGAAGCATATGGAACCGCTTTCATTTGATCGATCTCATATTGGTTCCTCGGACATTGATAAAGTCCAAACTTATCGTCCTTCTGTATAGGAGCAGGTGTGGCTTTACTCGTATGCATATTATATTTCTTTAGGATCTTCTCCAAATATGCCTTTTGCGATAGACCTAAAACCCCGTTTCTTCTGTCTCGGTGAATTTGAATGCCTAAAACATATGAGGCTTCACCAAGATCCTTCGTATCAAAATTTGAGGACAGAAAGCCTTTCGTTTTCTGTAGTAGTCTAACTAGCAAGCAAGATATCATCCACGTACATTATCAGAAAAATAAATTTCCCTTTCTTAAACTTTACATAATCGCAGTTGTCCTCAACATTTGCTTTAAACCCAAATTTCTTAATAGTTTCATCAAACTTTATGTTCCATTGTCTTGAGGCTTTCTTTAAGCCATAAATGGATTTCCTCAAGCGACATCACATATGTTCTTTGCCTTTCACAACAAAACCTTTGGGTTGAGTCATGTAGACATCTTCATATAGATCTCCAATCAGAAATGTTGTCTTTACATCCAACTGATGCAGTTCTAAATCAAAGTGCGCCACTAGAGCCATTATGATTCTAAAAGAATCCTTACAAGAGACCGGAGAAAATGTCTCATTGTAGTCTATCCCTTCCCTTTGAGTGTGGCCCTTGGCCACAAGTCATGCTTTATACTTTTTTATATTCCCTTCGGAGTCATATTTAATTTTGTAGACCCATCTAAAGCCTACTAACTTGACTCCTTTAGGAATTTCTTCTAAGTCCCAAACTTTATTGGTACTCATCGATCTCATTTTATTCTCCATGGCTTCTTGCCACTTGGATAAATCAGGACGACTCATGGCTTCTTCAAAAGAGGTGGGATCACCCTCTATGTGAACTTCTTCACTATTATAAACTTCATAATCAGGGATAGCTGATCTTCTGACTCTTTGAGACCTTCTCGGGGCCTCAACGGCGGGCACCTCTGGTTCTGGGGACTGTTCAGGTTCTTGTGCAACAATTGTCTCTATAGGATCCTGAAGGATAGGGTCCTGATTATCATTCATTGTTTGCACTGGGGAACTAGCAACAAGTTCTGGCGCTACAGTGGGCTGCACTGCAGGTGTCGGAACAGCACGTGGCAGAAAAACTGGTTCTTGAATCATTGGAGTAGGTACATATACCGTCTTCTTTTCAAAATCAATCTCTCGATGCACCATGCTCCCTCTAACAATCTCATTCTCTAGAAAGATAGCGTGTCTCGTTTCTACAAACTTTGTGTGTTTGTTAGGACAATAGAAACGATAACCTTTAGACTTCTCTATGTAGCCAATAAAATGGCAACTCGCTGTCTTGGGATCTAGTTTCCCAATGTTTGGGTTAAAAACTTTAGCCTCAGCTGGACATCCCCACACACGCATGTATCTTAAGGAGGGTTCTCTACCCGTCCATAACTCATATGGTGTTGTAGGTACTGACTTAGTAGGTACTTTGTTTAAGATTTGAGTGGCGGTCTTCAATGCCTCCATCCATAAATTTACTGGCAAGGTGGATTAACTTAACATACTTCTAACCATATCCATCAAGGTACAGTTCCTTCTTTCAGCTACTCCATTTTGCTGAGGCTCGCCCGGTGTACTGTAGTGGGCAACTATGCCATTTTCCTGTAAATACCTTGCAAAAGGTCCAGAAGCTTGGACGAATGGGGTGTGTCGACCGTAGTACTCCCCTCCACGATCGGATATTACAACTTTTATCTTTAAGTTGTGCTGATTTTCTACTTCAGCCTTAAATATCTTAAATTTATCCAACGCATCTGACTTTTCTTTGATTGGATAAATATAACCATAGCGAGAACAATCATCTGTGAACGTAATGAATGAATCAAAACCATCCACAGGTATCACAAAAAATGGACCACAAATATCCGTGTGAATAATCTCTAACAATCCTATGCTTCGCTTTGCACCTTTCTTTATTTGCTTAACAAACTTGCCTTTTATGCAATCTATGCATTGTCCTAAATCCGAAAATTCTAAGGGTGGAAGAATTGATTCTTTTACTAAACGTTCCATTCTCCCCCTCGAAATATGGTCCAAACGGCAGTGCCATAATTTCGAAGATATGCTATCAATTCTCTTCCGCTTTCTATTTGTAGACGAGGAAACATTCTCTGTCTCACACACATTCTCATCGCATACATTCACAGAATCACGCATAGATAACATATAGAGCTGGTCTTGTCGGATGGCAAGACCCACACAAACTTTATTGTACTCAATCAAACATTGTTTAACATCAAAATGGCATTCAAATCCATCATCTGCTAAGCGTGAAACTCAAATTAAGTTTCTATTCAAAGAAGGCACATAAAGGACATCGTGCAGCTGAAGTGTGAAGCTATCATGTAGCTTTATTGGGAGTTATCCTATTGCCTCCACTTCAGCCTCGACACCATTAGCAACTTTAATGCTTCTTGCGCCTCTTTGAAGGGCCCGACTCGTATGGAATCCCAGCATAGAATTAGCAACATGAATAGTTACACCTAAATCAATCCACCATGTGGACTTTGAATAACTTAAATATAAGGATTCATCTACAAAAGTAATTATATCCTCACCATTTGTCCACATGTGCTTCAGCCACTTAGGACAATCCTTCTGTCAGTGGCCTTCTTCCTTACACCACAGACACTGTAACATCCCTAAAAATTCCCATAGGATTTGTTGAATGCAAAAATGTGGATTTTAAAATTTTTGGTGAATTGTTGTGCATGCAAACCAACATATAAGATTGTTCTCTATTTGCTTCCTTTGCTCTTAGGCAAATTTAAATTTAAATAAAAATAGTTTGAAGTGCTAAGGACCAAATAGTTGTGATTTGGAGTTATTTTGGTTTTATTGGATTTTTGGTTGGTTTGAATTCAAATTCTAGATTTGAATTCAAACTCTAATTGGCCAAACTAATTCTAAACCTACTAACTTCTTCGTGGGCCGAATCTTCTACCCAAAGTCCAGAAACCGTCCCTCAACTCTTTCCCCGAGCCAAGAGACCAAACCAGCCCAGCCGGCCATCCGGCCCAGCTGCGGCCCAGCCAAGCGCCGCGTCGCCGCCGCGTTCCCCTTTTCCCCTCCTTCCTTTCGCTGACGTGCGGGCCCTACCGCACTATTCCCCCTTCTTCCCCACGCCTCCTCCTCTGCGCCCAGCGAAAAGCAGAGAGGGCGCCCCGGCCAATCCCGGCGCACGCCCTGCGGCCCGTCGCGATCGCGACGCGTGACCCTGGCACTGACGCCAAGCCGCCCTGGCCGTCCAAGCCCTGAACCCTAGCGCGGCCGCCCTATAAAACCACAGCCGCGGAGCCCTTCCCCCCTTCGAGCCGCCGCCGCCCCATTGGGTTATTCTGTTCGCGAGTTGAGAGAGGAGAGGGAGGAGGAGAAGCAGCGGAGGGAGGAGAAGGAGGCGCCGGACCAAGGAAGCAGTAGGGAGAAGCCGAGCGCGTCTTCGTCGACGCGCTGCGCCGCCACAGCGCTGCCGCCCGTGGAGACCTCAAGCCGAAGCCGGAGCGGAGCTGTTCGAGGGAGCACGATCATCGCCACGCCGCCGCACGTCTACCCCGAGCTGCTGTGTTCGACTACTCGACCCAAAGTAAGCACCGTCGCCGATCCCCTTTCTTCCCCTGTTTCCGGCCATGTCGCCGTCGTGCCGCCGTTCTAGCCCTTCTGGGACCCGGCCTTCGAGCCGTGGCCACCTTCTTGTGCAGGATCTCGTCGCGCCGCTGTCGCACCCCGCAAACCGCCGTCGCTTTGATCCACAGCTGAGGCCGCCGCGGCCGAGCTGTGCTCGCCGCGCGCCAACGCCGAGGCCATGTCGCGGCCACGGGCAACCGTGTGCCCGCGCACGCACACCTAACCAGGGCCGCGACGTCGCGTTCCAGCACTCGCTGGTGTCGCGCGTACGCGAGCCTTCCCCAGCCGAGCCGTTTCCGAGCCGTCTTCCACCCGCGCGTCGCCGGCCGCCGTGGCGCCATAGCCGCGTGCCGCCGCCGCTCGCGTCGGGAAGCCAAAACCCCAGCCAAGTGTTCCACTTCATCTCGCTGGTCGTGACCGCGAGTACCTAGCTGAGCCGTAGCCGCCGACCCCGAGCCTCGCCGGCCTTCCTTTCCGTTGTTCGTCGCGAAACCGTCGCCGCCGGCCGTGCGCTGGAGCGTCCCGCGCGCGTCCGCGTCGCGCCGCGGCCGAAGCCACACCAAAGACCACACGGAGCCGACGCACGCACAGCCACAGAGAATCCCTGCAGCCACAGCCAGATCCTGTGAACCCCTCTCTCGGCTCACCGTGGACCGCGACCACCGAGCCGAGCCTATCAACTACGCGGTCGTGGGCCAAAGGCCCAAGCCTGTTGGGCCGGCCCACTCCTTTCGGCCCAATTCCAGCCCAGCCATCTCTTTTTCTTTTTCTTTTTCTTTTTAACTGCGCTGACAACCCGGTCCCACCTGTCATAGAGAGGATTAGGCTGACCAGTGGGCCCCACTGACTGCTGACCCCGCTGACCGTTGACTGGTCAACGTTGACCGAGTCAACACTGACGTCATCCGGGCCCACGATGACGTCAGCATAGGGATGACCCACTGATGACGTCAGCATGACGTCATGCTGACGTCAGTAGGCTAATTTTTGTCTGATTTTCTTTTTGGGAAATTATTTAATATTTTCAGAAAATGATTTAAAATTGGAAAATTCATATTAAATCAACCATAGCTCAGAAAAATATGAAATCAGTTTCTATATTTTTCTAAAATCATGACCTACGCGTTAGTGTAGAGTTTGGTGTTCTTTGGGTCTTCTTTCCTCGCTGTCTTGGTGTTCCTTGCTAGTAGCCGCGTCTTATTTATTATCCGCAACCCTAGGAGCTCTAGAGAGCCAGGAGGAGCCGGACCACTACGACAACTGCTTTGACGAGGACGAAGACTTTTGCCCAGGTTCACGCCCGACCAATCTCTGAAATACCTATTAGACATGCAAACTAGTATGCTAGCGCTTTACTTTACTCGTATGATAAACCTGCACTGCCATTGTTTATATCCTGTTACCTTGCCATCCTATTATCCACTGAATGTTATATGCTATGCGATGCATGTGTTGGGATGGTTGTGATCTGATCTTCTTGGCGTGAGTTGTGGGCGGTATGGGAGGTGTAGTGCAGCTAGGCGGTGTAAGCGAGTGATAATAACCCGATCGTTTGATTGGGGTGCTTGGGGGCTGCACTCGGGCAGTCCCTACGGAGTACCTGTTGCGGGTACATGGTTACTTTGGTTACTTCTGAGGAGTTGGGCGGCTATACCTATAATGGATGCCGATTGCGGACCATTGCGGTGGATCGCTTTTTGATGCTGATACTCGCTTTCCCGACAATTGAGGACCGCGTCGATGGCGGCTTTCAGTGGGATTTACAGTGCTCACCGTCTACCCAGAATGGGGAGGGTTCCAGCAAGCCTACTTAGTGCGGTGCCTGACCTGTAGGAGATTCGAGTTTGATATGTGTAAGGGGGACTCGTTGCGGCGTACTCTCCTTGATTTACCACGGCCCCCGACTGGCCCCGGTGGGAAGGTTTCACGACCCTGGGGCAGCTGTTAGCTCAGATTGTTTCCCGAGCCCAGGGAGACAGTATGGCACCGTTACTTCTTAGGGTCTTTGCTGTGGGCTGTGTCTCAAGACGGCTCATTACCGTCTGCAGCCCGAATGGTTCTAGGAGTGCAACCTCTGCAGAGTGAAAACTATACGTATAGCCGTGTCCACGGTTATGGACGACCCTTCTGATATCGTCTAGATCAGCCCCGGGTATCTGCTTTCTTACCTCTTCCTTGGTTTTGGGTAATGAGAGGTTGGTCCAGCGTTGCTGATGAGACAAGGTGGGGAGGGAGCTCACCGAGTCGACTAGCGAGTGAAAGGCGTTGGTGGATGATATTTGCGGGAACCTTTTGAGACAGGACGAGCCCGATGTGGTTGTGAGGCTGATGGTGGTTTTGGGAAGTGTGTTTTCTCTGGTGAGGAAAGGAGTTGGTGCTGAGTTGAACTTGGGTTTATTGCTGCTGCGCATAGGAAGCCCCGACTTATTTCCCTTGAATATTTTTATTACTAGCTAGGCCACTTCAAAGCTTGCTGCATATATGGTTGGTGACGTGGACCTGTCCCAATTCCTTGGGGACAGACTTTGGGTACGCAGGTGAAGATTCTGACCGTGAGTTCAACCAGGACGGTTGGTACGACTAAAGGGAGCGCGCTACGCTCAAGGTTGCCTGTGGTGGAGTGGACCCCGATGATCTAGCTACCGCTGCGTAGCTGTTTCTTATTGTCGATTTAGCCCAGAGGGCTTGTACCAGACGCTATGTTTTATATATGTCATGATTGGATCTCTTTTATCGCTGTATGGATGTGATAATCGACTGAGATGAGTTCTGTACGAGATAGCTGCTATTCCTGGGACTATCTCGAGGGTACATGGAGTTGGATTCTCGTCGTTGAGAATCCGGTTTGTTTCAGACACTGATCCTTTCCAACTGCTTTCTTGGGCTTAGACTGATCATGCTGAATGGGAGCTCCCAGAGACTTGGCAGGAGCATTTGAGGGACCACTTTCATGCTGGTTCTTCGCTTTGTAGCCTTTGCTACCAAAACTCCTCTTCTTGTTGCCATGCTGCACAAAAGAGATAGAACCACCGTTCTGTGCCTTGAGCCTCTCTTCCTCTTGCTGACACATTGACGTGAGCTTGTGCAAGTCCCACTTGTCGTGCAAGGTGTTATAGTTCACTGCCAGCATCGAGAATTCAGATGGCAGTGACTTAAAGACCAAGTGAACTAAGAACTGATATGGCAAACCCATCTCCATGCTGTGAAGCTTGCCATTCATGTTGGTCATCTTTAAGATGTGGTCTTTAACGCCACCTCCACTGTATTTTATAGTGGTCAGCTTTTCGATCAAGGTACTGGCATAAGTCTTGGAGTGCGTATGATGTTGACTCTCCACTATTGCCAAAAATTCAGCAGCAGTGTGTGCAACTCCATCAGCATTCTTTTCAGGGATTGAAGCCCTGATAACCTTAAACATCTTTGTCTGCATGATCTTCAAGCACTTTTTGTTGTTGAGCTGCCACTTGGCCCTCTCCAGGTCACGCTCAGCAATCCTGCCAGCATGGGCACGCTCTCGTGCCTGGAATGCTGCTGCAGCCTCATCAGCTGCCCTCACCACTGGCTCGAGACGATCAAGACAGGGTGTAGTCAACACTGTGTCAAGCTCCAGCAGCATAAGGGCACAGTCTAGCTGATTGCGCCACTCCTTGTAGTTGCTTCCAACCAACTCAGGAATGGAGCTACGGTAGCCCGGTCCTGAAATTAATAATTTAAAAATGGTGAGAACATAAAACATCATAAATGTTGCATGTATTCATTTAACTTTGGTCAAAATCAACACATACAACAACCCTCTACATCAATTCTATATCACCTTTGGGCAGAAAAATAGAATTAATGCATGTAAACTTTAAACAATGTGTTTATAATATTGTAATTATCAGCTTTGGCCAGTAAATAAAAATATCATAAAAATACTTTAAAATTCATTCTTCTTCTCTAATTAAATATCCCTTTGGTTCAATTTAACTAGAGAATAACTTCCTAGCGGAAAACTCATTTATATAAATGCACATGAACAGTAGCAAGATTATCTCATTTACTCTTTGAAAAATTATCCCTTTGGTTCAAATTTAAACAGAGGTAAATTCTATACAGAACTATGCAAATTTTGACTGAAAACTGTCAAAAACTATGAAAAAACGCTACTGTTCTACTTTTATTCAATTTTCTGATCTGGCCCATAACTTGGGCTGCGGCTCGCGTCTGCCCAGCAGCGCGGCCCGCAACTTTCGCTCGCGTGCGTCCTCAGCGGCCCAAGGTGCGGCGCAACTCGCTCGCCCGCGGCCCAACGCGCACGCCCGCTCGGCCCAGCCACTTGCGGCCTGCTAACTGGCTCGCGCACGCGCACGTGCTCTCGGCCCGCTCGCTCGGGCATTCATCCGCGGCTCGCAGGCCGCAACCTGGGCCTGAGCCGCCATTTCGACCCAGCGTCGCAGCTCCTCCCCCCGCCCCCGCCTGGATCCTGGCCGTCGGATCGATCCGACGGTCCACCACGGAGATCGGGGCGTATAAAAGCTCGGCCGGCGCTCGGGGAAACCCTAAGCCCCATTTCTTTCCTCTCTCTCGCGCAGCTGTGCCTCGGTGCTCGTGCTCGCGCTGCCAGTGGCCTTCGCCGCCACGCCGCTCTCTCGCGCCATGGCCGGCGGCCTCACGCCGCCGTGACACGCTCTCTCGCCGAGTTTTCTCTCTGTCTTGCGCGCGCACGCGCAACACGGCCGGCGGCGTAAGGCCGCCGCGTCGCCTCCTCGCGCCGTCGCACCATGGCCGGCGAGCCATGGCCGGCGGCGCCATTCCTTTCTGCTTCCCCCCACATGCTCCATGGCCCTCACGGCCAAGAAACAGGTAGCCGCCCTAGGCGGCCTTTGAGAAGAAAGTGGCGCCCCCGCGGGCCCCTTCGCCGGCGCGCGCATGCACCCACTGGTGCGCGCGCCGCCGTCGATGGGCTCCGTGGTGGTGCTCTCTGCCCCGGGAAGGTAAGTTAGGGTTAGGGTTTGGTCGTTTGGCTCGATTCGCTTTGAATCTTTGATTTCTCTCGTCGATTTACTTCAAAAGCGACACATTTGTAGTGTTTGACTTCCCCTAATCTCTTCGATTCGGGTCTTTCTCTTCTAAAACTAACACTGCCTTCCCCGAAAACTTAGATATACTAAGTAGTAGGCGACTGATACCATTGTTAGACTCAAAACATGGATCTCTAGCAGTAGATCTATTCGGGAACAAACTTTTAATAACAAAGATTTGATCTTGAACCTAGATCTACAACACTAATAATACTCTAACACCAACACAAACACTAACGGAGAGTGTAGGGTCACAGACCATCGGCGGGAGCAGGTGAAGGTGCAGCAGGGGCGGCCATCTCGTCGGTCGGCGGCGCAGGGGAGTTGTCGGCTTGATGTAGTGGTTGCAGAGGGGCCACCTGCTCGGTGAGGAGGCGAGGCGAGGTCGTCGTCGATCTGGGCGATGACACCTCACGTGCGTGACGGAGGTGGACGGCTGCGGTGTGGAGGAGCTTCCCGCCGCTCCAGTGCTCCCTCGGGTCGGTTAGGGTTTGTAGGTGGGGCGTGTGGCGGCGCATTGAACCTCGTAGTGCGTGCCGTGGCCCCCACCTCCTCTATATAGTACTGTGCGACGGGGGCCCACATGGATAGGGTTGGGCGCCCCCGACTAAGGCGCAAGATCGAGCCCGTTACGGCCTTTGGGCCGTGTCGGTGTAGAGATCGAACTAACAGCAAGTACTAGAGATCCTATTGTTCATGTATGTTATTTTTTAATATGGCTGTCATCTGAGTAACAATATTGTTTTATTCAGAATTCACTTATTTAATTTGTTTAAATATGGTAGAAGCATGTTACTTATATCTCAATATCTACAACAACCTAGAAAGCCAATTTGTGCAATGGCCTCCAGCTCTGATGTTATTTAGCCTGAAGTATTCGATGGCGCATGCTTTAAGCGCTGGCAGATTAAGACTCGCATGTGGCTCACTGACCTGAAATTATTTTGGGTGGTGCTGGCTGATGTCCCCATGGCTGTAGCAGATGATACTGCTGCTGCAGAGAAGGCCACCGAGGAAGCAGAAAAGGCAAAGTGGGATGAAGCCAACCAGGCATGCTTGTCTCGACTGCTGAACGTCTTGTCGAACGGCTTATTTGATGTGTACTCTGCTTTCGCCTCTGCTAAGGAACTATGGGCTGAACTCGAGAACAAGTTCTCTGAAGTTGACAATGGTAATAAGCTTTAGATGCAAAATTCACATCCAAAGTTCACTATAAAAAAGAAGATTCCCATCATATTAAAATGTCATGCATGAAGTACTAAATGTAGATAAAATCAAAAACTAATTGCATAGTTTTGTTGTACTCTGCAGAGACGAACATTTTAAGCCTAATTAATTAATGTTTAGATAATTTTTTACACGTACAAACGAAATGCTACAGTGGCGTACGCACCTCAAAAAGCCAAAGTCTGAGGGAAGGTTTGTCATTTGCAACGGAAAGCTACCTCAACTATAAAATGTCTGAGAGAAGGTTTGTCATGGAGCAGTTACAGGAGATTCAGCTCCTTGTACGGACCTAGCCCGTGTTTGATTGAGGGTGAAAATTTTTAAACACACGTTCGACCACTAATTAAGAGTATTAAATAAAGTCAGTTTACAAAACTACGTACAAAACTCCCGGTTAATTCGCGAGACCTATCTATCTAATGAGCCATTTGACGTATGATTAGAGGATGTTTACTGTAGCATTATTGTAGTAAATCATGGGTTAATTAGGCTCATTAGATTCGTTGCGTAAAGTTACATTCATCCTTAAAAAAGTTGACTTCATTTGATACTCCATACATATAAGATTTTTTGGCGAAATTTTTTTTGCCCCACAACCAAACACGCCCTAGTCTAACACAACTGCAACTTGCCAGACAGCTTTCAAGTGAATGCGATACTGGCGAAGATGGCGAGACTTTGTGACAGCACGCCGCCACATGAAGAAACAGATGACTCTTTCAGAGCTGTCTGCTGCCATAAATGTGGAAGAGCGAGCTAGGGCCAGTAACAAGCCAACCCAGCATGTTCAGGCTCATCTCGTTGAGAAGGGCGGAGGTGGAAAATTCCACAAGAAGAAGAACAACAACTCTCCTGCACAGAACCAAAACAAGCCAAAGTCCAAAAAGATGAAGAAGAAATAGGAGGACTTTGTTTGCTATGTCTGTGGTGTCCCTGGGCATACTGCTCGGAGGTGCCGTGACAGGAAGGGCAAGGGTCCTCCTCCTCAGCGCAAGGAAGGGAACGTGGTGGTTAACTCCACCCCTGTTGGGTATGTACCTCAGGCCTTTATGGCAAGTCCATCAGATGACTGGTGGATTGATTCAGGTGCTACTGTCCATATTTGTGCTGATCGTTCTGTGTTCTCTTCATTTCAGGGATGCAGCAGCGGGCCAGTCTTGATGGGAAATGGTGGTCCGGCTGCAGTTCGAGGCATAGGACAGGTCTGCCTGAAGATGACTTCAGGGAAGACACTCGTGCTAAAGGATGTACTGTATCACTGTATGTGCACTCGATGAACCGGAACCTCGTTTCAGTATCGCTGCTACTACGACAGGGTTTTAATTAGTATTTGAGTCTAATAAAGTGGTCCTGTCTAAGTTTGGTGTCTTTGTTGGAAAGTCTTATGAGTCAGGCAGTTTGTTCCGTCTTTCTATTTTGAACCATTATTCTTCCTTCAGTTACAATGTCGTGTGTAATAATGATTACAATTTGCTTAATGATATTTGGCATTCCCGTTTATGTCATGTGAATTTTGAGGCCATTAAGAGATTAAGTGACATGTCTTTGATTCCCACTACCAGAATCCTTCACATCCGCCCGCCTCCTCCGCCTCGGCCATTTTTGGACCCGGTGCTGATGGGGCTTCAGCACCGGGTCCAACGGCTAGGAGCGGGGGCGGCGCGGAGGTGTGTCCGGGCGGACACATTAGCACCGGGTCGTGGCACGACCCGGTGCTAATGTTCACCCTTTAGCACCGGGTGCAGCCACGACCCGGTGCTAAAGGCCTCGGGCACATTAGCACCGGGTCGTGGCTGCACCCGGTGCTAAAGGGTGAACATTAGCACCGGGTCTTGCCACGACCCGGTGCTAATGTGTTTGAATATAGGGGCTTCCCCTCCCCCGCCCGAGCCAGCTGAACACTTAGGCGCTGTGTTCATGCTGCTCGGCCGTGGGAGGGGAGGTGCTGCCCAAATTTTTTTCAAAATTTGTGAAGAATCTACTCATCTAAGGAGCACTACAAGGTACACTCTTTCATTCTCTAATGTTTTATTTAGCTTGTAATCCTTCTATGATTTAGAAATAGAGGGATTTGTGAATCAAAGTAAAGCTAGCTAGAGAGAGATTGTGTTCTTGGAGGAGAGAGAGGAGAGAGCTTGAGTTCATGGTGGAGAGAGTGTTCATGCATGTTGTGTTTTAAATGGAGAGAGAAGGCAAGCTAGTTAGTATTTTGTTTTGTATGACTTGTGAATAGTTGTAAGGCTTATAGTAATGTGGTTTTAGAAATTACTAGAAAATCAATATAAAATGCTAGAAAATCTTATAAATTACTAGAAAATCTTATAAATTACTAGAAAATCTTATAAATTACTAGAAAATCAATATAAAATGCTAGAAAATCTTATAAATTAATAGAAAATCTTATAAATTACTAGAAAATCAATATAAAATGCTAGAAAATCTTATAAATTAATAGAAAATCTTATAAATTAATAGAAAATCTTATAAATTACTAGAAAATCAATATAAAATGCTAGAAAATCTTATAAATTAATAGAAAATCTTATAAATCTTATAAATCTTATAAGGCTTATAGTAATGTTATATTTAATGAATATAGTAATGTAGTTTTAGAAATTTATTTATATAATGGAATATATATTATAATTTGTATTTATTTATATATTAATTTTTTTTATCTTTAAATTGTATTGTATATTTGTTATTGGTTAATAATGCAGATGAATAGACAATGGATGTACGGGGACCCCCACGCTCAGGCCTTCCGTGATGGCCTTAGGACGTTTCTCGATGCCGCCGAGGCTAACAGGACGCCGTCCGGTTTCATGTTCTGCCCATGCACCCATTGTAAAAATATACAATCGTACAAACAAAGAGGTGCTAAATGCCCCGGACCTATATAGGCCGGGGACTTCTCTCCCCTCCCTCACTTCGCCCTCAATCCTCACAGAAACCGCCGCCTCGTCTCCTCAGCCGCTGCCGCCCGTCGTCCCCGCCGCCGTCGTCGTCCTCGCGCCCACGCCGCCGCCGCCCGTGGTCCTCGCGCCCACGCCGCCGCCACCCGTGGTCCTCGCGCCCACGCCGCCGCCGCCCGTCGTCCCCGCCGCCGTCGTCGTCCCCGCGCCCGTCGTCCCCGCGCTCCGACACCCACGCCGCCGCCGCCCGTCGTCCCCGCCGCCGTCGTCGTCCCCGCGCCCGTCGTCCCCGCGCCGGTGCCCCTCGTCCCGCGCCGCTCAAAATGTTCGTCTCGTAGAGTACAACCAATCCATGCAATTAGTTTTTGATTTTATCTACATTTAGTAGTCCATACATGCTATGATATTTTGATGTGATGACAATCTTCTTTTTGCATTGTAAACTTTGAGGGTGAAATTTGTGATCTAAACAGTGCTAAATGTATATTGGAAATTTACATTGGAAAATTTACATTGAAATGTATACAGAGATCTAAACAGTGCTAAATGTATATTGGAAATTTACATTGGAAAATTTACATTGAAATGTATACAGTGCTAAATTTGTGATCTAAACAGTGCTAACTTTGAGGGTGAAATTTACATTGAAATGTATATTGGAAATGTTATATGTTTGAAATGTATATTGGAAAATGCTTCATTTAAATGTATTGGAGATATTTACATTGAAATGTATATTGGAAATGTTATATGTTTGAAATGACTTAACTCAATTTTTTTGTTCGCAGGGCCTGGATTCAATTTCGTACAGAACACACGGGTATACAACATGAAACACTAAAATGGAACATTGGCTTTCCGGTAAGCAAGTAATTTGTACATGTAGGCATCGACTAATATATTATATGAATTTTACTAGATTTCTTTTGGTCGACAGTGTGCCAAACAGGGACCGGGAAATAATTTATGTGCATACTATGTGTGCGACTACATGTGGAATTGGGGACATAAAAAGCTCACACAACGCGATATTATGGTACGTAATAATAAAGACATTTCCATTATTATTAAGTGCACAATTATTGTCTCCAACTCGACAGATTAAATGTCTTTCAAATATTTTTAAATTATAGATGTTCAACCTGAAGGAAGAGTCCCTAGAGATAGAAAGAATTGACGCAATTGCAGAACAGCTCGTCGGATGGATCTGGGATGAGGTCGTCAATCCCCGAGGAGAATTCCACTCGCCAATACTGGAGGACGTGCCGGATAGTCCAACGAGAGCTAGCTAGTCGTCAATCTTAATTATGTAGAAAATACAGTTTAAATATATATAACTCGAGTTGACATGCATGAATATCTACTTTTGTAATATATATGTCTTCTATTTTGATGAAATGTCAGCTAGTATGAATATAGAGTCGGCCGAATACGCATTAGAATACACGTATTAGAATATATACGTATATAGACGTGCACGCATGGCTACTGAAAAAAGCAAAAAAAAAAAGAAATCCGGGGTCTTTAGCACCGGTTTCAGGCAGCAACCGGTGCTAAAGGCAGGCCCTTTAGCACCGGGTGCAGCCACGACCCGGTGCTAAAGGCCCTGCTACCGGCGCTGCGGGGCAGGCCCTTTAGCACCGGGTCGTGGCTGCACCCGGTGCTAAAGGGCCCCTTTAGCACCGGTTATTCAACCCGGTGCTAAAGGGGTACCCCTTTAGCCTCGGATTAGTTGCACCGGGTGGGAAACCCGGTGCTAAAGGGCTTTCCCACCCGGTGCAGATGTCGATCATTCTGGTAGTGTCCTGAATATAAACATGTAAAAGGTTCAAAGTGTGGTATTTGTGTGCAAGCTAAGCAACCCAGGAAGCCGTTTCATACAGTTGAGGGTAGAAGTACCATTCCTTTAGAACTAATTCACTCGGATGTATGTGAGATGAATGGTATAATCACAAAAGGCGGTAAAAGATATTTCCTTACTTTGATAGACGATGCTAGTAGGTTCTGTTATATATACCTGCTTAGAACTAAAGACGAAGCACTAGAGTATTTTAAAACCTATAAGGCTGAAGTTGAAAACCAGTTAGACAAGAAAATAAAAAGATTACGGTCTGATAGAGGTGGTGAATATATCTCCAACCTTTTTGATGAATACTGCAAAGAGTATGGGATCATTCATGAAACCACTACCCCATATGCACCTCAGTCAAATGGGGCTACTGAAAGGAAGAACCGAACTGTGTGCGACTTGGCAAATGCCTTGCTGCAAAGTTCAGGGATGCCTGATGTATGGTGGGGTGAGGCAGTACTCCCCGTGTGCTATGTCCTGAACAGGGTGCCGCCTCGCAATCGTGAGGTAACGCCTTATGAAGGATTCAAAGGGAGGAAACCAGATCTCTCTCATCTTCGGACTTGGGGCTGCCTTGCAAAGGTAAATGTGCCATTGCCGAAGAAGAGAAAGTTAGGCCTACTGTAGATTGTGTCTTTCTGGGCTACGCTCATAACAGTGCAGCCTATAGATTTCTAGTGGTCAATTCCGAGACAAGCGAAGTCGCTGTTAATGTCATTATGGAGTCATGTGATGTGACGTTCTTTGAAAGCATTTTTCCTATGAAGGGCAAGGAAGTAGTCGCCCCAGATGATCCTAAAAGGACATATTCTCTGCCCTCAAGTGTCTATGCAACTCCTGATGTCGAGTTGAGGAGGAGCAAGAGACAAAGGACTGAAAAGTCTCTGGGAGATGATTATATCACTTATCTAGTGGATGAAGAACCACGTACCCTCTCAGAGGCATATGCATCGCTTGATGCAGAGTACTGGAGGGAAGCCGTCCGTAGCGAGATGGACTCCATCATTGCTAGCGGAACATGGGAGGTAACTGATCTCCCAGATGGTTGCAAGCCAGTGGCTGTAAATGGATCTTTAAGAGGAAGAGGAGGCCTAATGGTACTATTGAAAAGTACAAGGCCCGTTTAGTGGCTAAAGGCTTTACTCAAAAGAAAGACGAGGATTACTTTGATACGTATTCCCCGGTGGCTCGATTGCCCACAATTCGCGTGCTTTTAGCAAGCACTGGCTGTTGCATATAAGTTCCATGTCCATCAAATGAATGTGAAGACAATATTCCTAAATGGAGAGCTGGAAGAGGAAATATATATGCAGCAACCAGAGGGTTTTGTGGTTAATGGTCAAGAGAGCAAAGTGTGTCGCTTGATTAAATCCTTATATGGTCTTAAACAAGCTCCCAAACAATGGCATGAGAAGTTCAACAGTACGTTGACCACTGCCGGTTTTTGTGTAAACGAGGCCGATAAGTGTGTGTACTATCGATTTGTTGGGGCAAAGGTGTCATCATGTGTCTATATGTTGATGACATATTAATATTTGGTAGTGATTTGGAGGTAATCATGGAGACAAAAGAATTCCTCTCCAAGAATTTTGATACGAAAGACTTGGGTGAAGCTGATGTAATCATGAACATCAAGCTAATAAAAGGAGAAGATGGGATTACTTTATCTCAATCCCATTATGTGGAAAAGGTTCTTACATGGTTTGGACACATGGACTGTAAACCAGTCTCCACACCTTATGATCCATCATACAAGCTCTGCAAAAATGAAGGCGAGCCTGTAGATCAGTTAAGATATTCGTAGATCATCGGATCTCTTATGTACCTTAGTAGTGCCACTAGACCAGATATCTCGTATGCAGTATGCAGACTGGCTCGCTATGCGTCCTGTCCAGGAGATAGACACTGGGTTGCTCTGTTCAGAGTGCTTCGGTATTTAAAGGGAACGATGAGTCTCGGTATTAAGTGTACCGGGTATCCGTCAGTGCTAGAAGGATTCATTGATGCTAACTGGATATCTGACTCGGATGAAATGAAGGCTACAAGTGGCTATGTGTTCACTTTAGCAGGTGGGGCTGTGTCATGGAGATCGTCTAAACAGACATTGACGACACGCTCCACAATGGAGGCTGAATTAGTTGCACTTGATTCAGCAGCGTTGGAGGCTGAATTAATGGTTGAAAGACCTGTTGTCTGACCTTCCAATGATAGCAAAGCCGATACCGGCTGTCTTAGTTTACTGTGATAATACGGCTGTACAGCTAAAGGTGAACAGTAGAAAAGATAACCATAAAGCCAATTCAGGCAGCGTGTAAGGGAATGGGGCTTGTACCCTGTTAAAGGTTTAAATTGTGGATAACTATCCTGCCTGACCGGAGATCCCGAGATGCAGGCTCTAGGAAACGAAGCACTGTGAAACCAGGAGCACATAAAACACCCGAGTCCCATTAGCTGCCGTGCTCCATCTGTATGGCAGGATGAACAATATGCTCTTAATGAATTCTGCGCTATATGTGGGAAATTGTCCTACAGAATTTCCAGAAAGAGTTCACCTATGCGAGCTTACTGTGGGGTCGCAGTTTGGGAGAGTAGAGGGATTTCTCTCTAGTGAGCTTGTGAATAGATACTAAGGGGCATGACCGTAACGCCCTGCCCCGTAAGAGAAGCAGACTAACTGCCTAGTACTATGTGCCTTTTGTTCGAAGTCTCTCACACTAAGGCTTATGGATCAAGGGCAGCAGGCAGCGGAGTAGCATCTTACCACACGAGAGGATAGAGGAAGAACGGTGGGGAAGAAGATAAGGGTGTAGGAGTGGGGCCTACCACATGGATCGACCATGCATTTTTATTCTTTACGGTCCAAGGTATATATGACATTGCGTCCAGAAAGACTTCTCCCTAGTGTGAGAAAGAATCCTTACCGAAATGACCACTTAATCAGAGGTTCTTACTGTTGTCTCCCATTTTTTCCCACGGAGAGCCACCTTACCCCTTGTATTTTTGGCCAACTACAATCGTCTAGTCGTCTACAAACTGCATGAGTTGCAATCCTTATGGATCATATGAAGACCTAAAAGGGACACCCTCATTCATTCTTCCACCAAATTTGACAAAGAGAGGCAGATGGAGCCCCATGGTCATAAAGATCCAACCTCTCCATCCTTTTCAATTAAAATACACAAATGCCAACTTTATCGTCGACCGTAAGGTCTCGACCACTGGACTCCACTGACCACAAAGATAAGCGTCCCCTGGTTCTGCCTTCCCCGTTCAATTTTCTTTCCCTTTCTTCTCTCCTTTTCACTCGATCAAACTGCAGCAGGCCTACGCGCGGCCGCTGAGCTTGCGCTCCTATGTAAGCTCGCAGCAGGGGGGGGGGGGGGGGCTGCCGATCTCGCCGTTGAGGCGGCGATGGCGGCCAGTGAAGCTCCGCGCAGCGGCTGGGAGGCGGCTCCGCCGGGCGGGCGCGGCTTCCCCGCGGCCGGTGAGTGCAACAGCTCCGTAGGGTTGAGCACGGCAGCTCCGTGGGGCGAGAGTGGTGACTTCCCGACGGCTGGTGAGCGCGGCGACCGGGATGCGGCTCTGCCCGATCGGATCCGCTAACGGTGACCGAGGGCAGCGAGCTACGCGCCGGGTTCCTCCTCAAGCAGATTTTTTTACTTCTCTTGTCCATTTTTTGTTTACCTTTTTCTCTAAAATTGTTTTATCTATAATCACTATGGAAACCGTGTAATTGTCGAGTGTCCAGGGTTTTGTCGAGTGCATTCCCTCGGGCACTCGACAAAGACTATCTTTGTGGAGTGTTCAGCTAAATACACTTGGCAAAGACATGATACTCGGCAAAGAGCTGAGTGCCTTAGAGAAGGCACTCCGTTAAAATTTTCCACCGTCCACCACAGTCTTCTTGTCATCCGTTAACACTTTTTAATGCCAAGTGCTGGCTCTGCACTCGGCAAAAAACACTCGGTAAAGCTTTTGCCGAGTGTCTTTCGGGCTTTGCCGAGTGCTTGTGGCACTGGGCAAACCTGTTGTTTCCCGTAGTGAAATTTTTTTCTATAATGTTTAGGCTCCCAAGTTTTTGATCTGGTATTTTCACCAAATCTTTTACCTACAAACTTTTTTGTTTTGAATTTTTGTTTCAAACATTTGCTTCCAAATTTTGTTCTACAACTATTTTGTTTCAAGTTTTTGTTTTCCCAATTGCTTTACCAATCTTTTGTCATGAATGTTTTTTTTCAAAATTTCTTATATATTTTTCTTTCATATTTTTGTTTCCTAACATTTTTATATATTTTTTGTTCATATACGTTTTTCTCCAAAAGTTTATATAATTTTCGAATATATAATTTTTGTGTGTGTAAATTTATGTAATTAAAATTTTATATTACTTTTGTTGTATATTTTTTGTTTCATATCATATAAATATGTGGAGGGCATGTGGGACATGGGGCCAGTGGGGAAAACTGCAACGGCCACTCGTGGAAGACGAGGGGTACCATACCCACGTATGAATGAATTAAAAGAGAAAAGTACGGATCAACTGCTGTCGGCATGTCGACCTTTAGTTAGGTTCCGTGCAGACGACCGTAAACTAAAAATGCCCAGTAAATAGCAGGATGAGAGGCGTCTTTTGGACAAGTCATAAAATGAAAAGAAATTAAGCATGAAACAAAGCCGGAAAACAAGTCCACAACAAGCTTCCGATGGATCGGAGTTGGAGTAAGGTAGAATAAACTTTTGGCCCAACAATAGAGGGTGGTGCTTCCATTTTCATATTTTTCGGGGGTTCCTATGTTTTCCCTAGGCTGGACCGTGATACAGCACCACAAAAACTGAGATTCTATCAAAGATGGATAGCTAGGTTACAAATCATTGTGCTTCAAAATTCGTGTGACTGAGCCTGTGACATGCTTTCATCCTTAGCTTCTTCCTGCTTACAACTGCTATTTCTGCATTGCTGACCATGCAGATGCAGACCCTCCACCAGCCTTCACTGGCGCAAACTAGTAAACGCCGAGCCTCACCAACCCATTTTTTTGCACCTCAATGACCGTTTTTGTGCTGAGGTACAGTTGTAAGGCTGCAACGATGTTGTTGGCTAGGAGAGACGTGGGCTTCCTGTACATTTTGCGTATAGTACAGGGTTTTGTTGTGTGGTGGCATCTCATTGCTTGGTGCACGCAGCCAACGGATTTTTTAACTAGGCACATGGTGGTCTAGTCTTCGAATTGACAATCACTGTCTATCCTTTCCTTTCTTTTCTTGTAAGGCTAAGTGACTCAAGGTAAACTGGGATGTTTAATCCACTAATCCTCTAGCCTAATCAATTTAGCCCAACTAGTGCAGTCCACTAATCATCCAGGGTATCTATCTCGGACGTGCTTCAACATTTTCTTAAACTTGATTTAATAATCCACAAAACATATCTTAACATTTTGAATATAGCATTCCATCATTTTGTGTGGAATCAGAATCCCAGATCATTATTACTTGGTCATCATTCACCATGATTACCCCTACATGGTGCATGTTTCAGCATTTTTATCACTTGATTCAAAAATCCACCAAACCAATGTAAACATTCTTCTGAATACAATAGTTCAACATTTTACATGAAATTGAAACTCTAGGATCATCAGTAGATTATCATTCATGCAGGTTCTCCCATTTAATATATGCATTGACATTTTATCCCTTGATTGAACAATCTGCGAACTAGACTCTACATGTTTCATATATACTAATAATTCAAAATTTTATGTAATTCAATTAATTACTTGATCATAACTAATAGTGCAAGCTGGTTGGTTTGCTCACATGTCATCACAGACCATCTGTCTACTAAAGTTGAATCCTAAATATTAGATGTGGAAGCGTGCAAACTCTTGCACATCATGGATAGGACTGCCGCCGATTTGGGGTGGCATCAGGTATTAGCATGTGGGACAATTGGCTGCCCACCAATAAAAATGTGGGAAGGGGCCGACTGGAGAAGTTTGCCACCAAAGTGGAGGAATGGCGGCGGTGAATCGGGTTCCTTAAAAGGAGGTCCCTCCTCCTCGCACGAGAGCGAGTCGTACATCCGTTCTCACACCGCCGCGCTTCATGGGCACGGTTGTGCTATTTTGCAAAAAAAACCCCTCAACATTGATGAAATAAACCCGCGGTCCTCTATCCCTTTCGCTCCTCTTCCACCGTCTCCCTCCCTCTCTGCTCTCGCCCTGGCGAGGTGACTCATGCGCCCGAAACCCTAGCCGCCATCGCCGCCGCCACATGCTCCCCCCTCCATTTCACCCCATTTCGCCATCAGATCCGGCCATGTTAGCCGTGGGTTTGGTTGTGCCCTCCGTGGAATCGAAGAGGCCAGCATCCTCCCGTGGACGCGTGGCCTGCTCGCAGGCCCCGAGCCGGCGGGATCCAAGCCGCCGTCGCCCTGTCGATCCGCGGTGACCTCTGGAGTCCAAGCGCGCGCGGTGCGGACGGTGGCGTGGGAAGCGGAGGCAGAGGCAGCTGCTCTCCCGCACCCTGCGTGGGCCTGCGGACCTTATCCTCACCTCTCATTTCCCTGTCCTAATTTCATTCATCCCTCCTTTCCCTTTCCCTTTCACGCTCGATGCCAGCAGGCGGCGGCGCTGAATCCGGCACCCGCGACTGTTGGATGGCAGCACCGGCTCCCCTCGGCGCGGAGGCCGGGGTCACCTCGGCGTGCCGGTGGCTCTGTTGATTGTTATGTACTGACTGATATCATAAAGAAAAAATAGGTGTGATCAGAGATGTGAGAAGGTCCTTTGTTGCAGATATGAAAATATATTAACGGTTTTCTATTCCTATAGATATTGTGTTTTTGTTTCATTGTCACCATTACAAAGGTGAAGATCGGTGGCTTCTATGGTTTGACATTTTAAATGGCAACATAGCATGGTTCTACATTGATGGAGGGGCTTGCCCGATCTTCTCGTGTAGGATCGTGGGGGATAACTTGACCCGTGCAACCTGACGAACCGATGGCACCAACAGCTGCTCGAACAGCCACCTGTGACAAATGATTTTGCCCAACCACACGATTTGGTCGATGCCTTACCTGAACCACGCAAAGGTAGAGGCGATGCTCTTGCAAATCACAAGGAAACACAAGAACAAATGGTAGAGAAAACTCCCAATCCTCAAGGGGGCAACAATGGCACAACCCTAAGGACAAGAGCACTTGGCTTCTCTATTTTCTGATTTCAATTCGTGGTTAGGGTTTCCACAAGGAGTACCAAGGTTATTTATATTAGGAACAACCCTCCTAGTTGGGCTGAGGCCTCCCACAAAGGTCCAGTATGAAATAACAAGTTTCTGGAGCAAAATATGACCCATCCAGTTTGGACCAGGAGGAACACAACACAACCAACTGAACACTCAGAACAGCCTTCACGAATTTCATCATAGCGCTTGCTACAAAGCTCCAAATCATGATCCATCGGTTGCGTTGGAAAATAGACTTCAAGAGCTTTCCATCCATATATAACACATGGGGTGGTCTCTTCCAGAATGATACAGAATTCGTCCGCAAGTTGAAGGACAGAATGTGCTTCAGCCCATCGACTTCAACTTGCTCTCTTTGGGCGTCAAGTGGCCACCTCGCACCAGACCTGTGCTTCAAACCTGAGAACAAGTAATGCACCTCCATTAGGTAGTACACAATTCTTAAGAGAGCCATGATCACAATCATTAAGGAAAAGATTCACCTCGTGTTGAAGTTGTTTCGCTTTGGCCCGAGTAACGGGTCTCTCATAAGTGTAGTTGCGAAGCTGAGGGTCATGTTCAACATTTGCTGATGGAATGTCATGGAAGATGTCCTCATCATACATCTCAATCATTCAGTTACAAGCTACGTTAGGGCATTATTATCCAAGATGCCTGCTTAACATAGCCATGATCTATCAGAGTACAACACACCTGTTTACTTAGAGACATGTCTCTAGAGTCATTCCACAATATGTCTTTTTATCCCAAGACGTACTACAAGGTTGAGACATATGTAGAGACATTCTAGAAGGTGCCGTATAGAAAAAATATGTACAACCCCACGCTTAATCAGAAGAGGCAGTCTTTGAGACATTTTACAAAGTGACAAGATTTTATTCATTAGAAGTTGTAGAGAGTGCTTAATTTGTAACACTAGAGGCAATCTTAGCGGCACCTTTAAAAAGTGTCTCGACAAAAATGTGGCCAGCAGCAGCAGTTGGGTGGGCTGGTGTTGGGCGGCCTGCTAAGCCCATGTACGAGGAAGTGTGGCGCCGTGAATGACCAAATTTTACGAATTTCAGTAGTTCCACAAACTTGTGAATCCCACAAAATCTCACAAAATATGACTCTAAATTCGGGTTTAAGATTAACGCACTTGAATTTCTGTTTAACCTAGAACTATCTGAAATCGCAGTCCATAAATAGTAAACAAATGCAAATTTAGTTCATGCCGACTCTTTTATTTAATACAGTTATTTTATTAGGCAAAAACAAAACGAGGTATATCAGTGGTTGGTGTCGTGCGGTTAGTTCAATGGATCACGAACAAGTCTAAACAATCGTAAGTTCGAGTCCCTTATGTGCTCGTGTTTTGCCCTGTTATTTTTTTGCTTTTTTGTGGAGCCCACTTACAATATATATGTACAAAATATATAGAAATAATAAATAATAAAATAGGACTGAGATTAAAAACATGCTATGCTCTTATTTTTCTCTGTGGGTCCCATTTGTTTTCTCTAGAAAACAAACTTGCTTGAGATTAGACCTCGTGCCCTCCCTCACATCAAGGGTTGCAGTTTGCCAACATGATAGATGCGCATGCATGTTCATAGAGGGGCATAGGGCCTGTTATATAAAAATAAATAAAAAATATTTGTATTTTTATAAAATATATAAATATTTCATTCACTACAGTAAGACACAAGAATTCGTTGTTTTTGGACATATTCTCCTGTTCCTCTTCTTCGAGCTTGATGTGGCTCGTCTTTGCCGAGCTTTGCCTGCCACGACTCGATATCTGCTCAGGTGCCGACCTGTGCCCGTTACCGCCCCCCTCCCTCCCTTCCCCCCCTCCCCGAGCTCAATCCGCCTAGGCTCTCTTGGAACTCCTCTTGCCACTTGATGCAGCTTGCCGTCCCCCACCCATCCTCGTCTATACCGAGTGTCACCCACCTAGCCTCGAGCTCTGCTCGTATGGGCTCATCTTGAGTTCTGCTTGTCTTAGATTGTCACCACCTCCGCCCGTCTTCACTTGATCTGTC
Organism: Echinochloa phyllopogon; assembly: GCA_033239725.1. Lineage (NCBI taxonomy): Eukaryota > Viridiplantae > Streptophyta > Magnoliopsida > Poales > Poaceae > Echinochloa > Echinochloa phyllopogon. The sequence continues at coordinate 8,124,635 of BTCW01000008.1, read as the reverse complement.
TCGATCGCCAAGCTCCACCCGCTCGAGCTCGCCTCTGCAATTGCACGTCGCCCTACCCTGCCTGTCATGGGCGGAGCCAGCTGGATTCCTGGGTATTCCCAGGAATACCCAACTTTTTTTACAAAAAATCAAGTATACATCAAGTATTTGCACATATACACATAGTTTTGGGCCGCAACTTGTTTCTCTGAGTCAAAACTAAGCCCAATGCGTTCCAAACTTCCAACCCAGCAAGGGACTACTCCCACACTCCCACGCCCACGGCCCATACTCACGGTCACAGCCCACTAGCATCCGACGCCCTCCCGCTAGTCTGTTCGGCTGTTCTATGCGACGCTGCTCCTGCTCGGCGCTATCCATCTCGCACTCGCAGGCGTCGTCGCTCTCCCACTCCCATTCTTCCCCCAAATCGAAACCCTAGGCTCTAGCGCCGCCGCCGTCGCGCCGGCCGTCGGACCAGCACTCCGGCCACAGGCCACTGGATCCAGCGCCCGCGGCCCGCCACGACCCTCACCCCTCGGCGGCTCGGCGCCGCTGCGCACAGCGCACTGCCGGGCGCCCGGCGGTCCGGGCGGCCGGGCGACGGCCGACGCCCGACGGGGGCCCAGGGCGCGACGACGTGACGCACACGCAGCATCGGCGCAGGGAGGACGCGCAGGGCGCAGCTGCGCAGCGGCGCTGCACTGCCGGCGGTGCCGCACTGCCGCCTGCCCGCCGGCCGGATAGGGAGCCCGGAGCCACACTGCCTGACTGCAATTTTGCACAAAGGTGAGCCGATTTTGCCTGACTGCCAGAAATTTGTAGCACGATTGATGTACTGTCTTAGTAATTAGTGACTTAGTGTGTATTGTGTAGCTTTGAAAAATGAGGAAGAAGAAGTCTGTTGATTTGAAGACTCTGTGGGAAAGAAAGGCAAAGGCCCAGAAAGTAACCTCCACATCAACACCGCATGCAGTTACCAATCATAGTGAAGCTCTGAATAGTGAATCCATTGCTCCTCTTGCTGATGTCGAGGCCGTCGCAATTGAAAGTCAAGTTCAGAATCAAAGTAATCCTTCTGTTGAGCCTGAGACAGCAGCCAATGACATAGCAAGAGAAGTGACAGATGTTGCTAGTAATGACCCTGTAATGGCAAGCACAACAATAGCAGAGCATTCTGAGCAGCATGGAGAACCTTCTAGTTGGTCCCCAATCAGAGGTGGTGATGACTCAGATTATGAATCAAATGATGAATCTATGTATGACATCGACTTTCTTTCTCATGATCCTGGAAAGAGGCTTCCCATAAAAAAATACGATGTCAATGAGCGGAATTCAGTGATAAGGGGATACATTGCAATGGGGCCTTGTCAACCACGGAACCACAATTTTCCTATCAGGCCAATTGGAGGTAAGCCTCGACGCTTCATTGCTGGTTGGTTCGATGAATTTAAATGGCTTGAATATAGCGTGGAACGAGATGCTGCATTCTGTTTTATTTGCTATTTATTCAAGCATAAAGTTAATTCTTCCGGTGGAGATGCATTTGTGAAAGCTGGATTTAGAAATTGGCACATGAGAAATCGGATTGAAAAACATGTTGGTGGTATGAGTAGTTTTCACAATGTGGCTCAAGAAAAATATGATTCCTTCATTAGACCAAAAGCAAACATTGTAGAGAACTTTGCTTCCACCAATGAGAGGGATAAGGCCCTTTATATGTCCCGTTTGACATATTCAATTAAATGTATGAAGTTTCTTTTGCGTCAAGGTTTGCCTGCCCGTGGACATGATGAAAGTGAGACATCACTGAATAAAGGAAATTTCTTAGAGCTGTTAATTATGATGGCACAACACTTTGAAGAAGTTGGCAAGGTGGTTTTGAACAATGCCCCAAAGAATTGTAAATTGACTGCCCCTGAGATACAAAGACATATAGCTAATTGTTGTGCCAAAGAAACTACCAAGCTTATAATGGAAGACCTTGGTGGTGAGTATTTTGCAGTACTTGCTGATGAATCTAGTGATGTGTATCAAAAAGAGCAGTTGGCTATTTGTTTGCGGTATGTTGACAAAGGGGGAAGAGTAGTTGAGAGGTTTCTTGGTGTTGTCCATGTTGAAAATACTACTTCCTTGACACTTAAGGCTGCAATTGAATCGCTGCTTATGGAACACTCATTGAGCTTGTCTATGGTCCGTGGGCAAGGCTATGATGGAGCTAGTAACATGAAGGGTCATGCTAATGGTCTAAAGAAGCTAATTATGGATGAGTGTCCTTCTGCTTATTATGTGCATTGCTTTGCGCATCAACTCCAATTAACTCTTGTGGCTGTTGCTAAGGAAAACCTAGATTGTGTTTGGTTCTTTGATCAAGTTAGATTTTTGTTGAATCTTATTGGGAATTCTTGTAAGAAGATACAAATGCTTCGAGCAGCACAAGCTCAAAGGATTTTAGAAGAACTAGATTTGGGTGATGTTGAAACTGGAAAGGGTTCGAATCAAGAAATGGGTTTAGGCAGGCCAGGAGATACTCGTTGGGGATCACACTATAAAACCGTTATGCATCTTCTATCTTTGTATCCTTCTATTCGGAGAGTTCTCATCAGGGTTGGTAAAGATCACTCTCAAAGCACGGAGTGTGCCCAAGCACAAACAATGTTGACAATATTTAAGTCATATGAGTTTGTTTTTATGGCACACTTGATGCAAATAGTACTTGGATTCACAGCTGACTTGAATAATGCTTTGCAAAAGAAGGACCAGGATATTGTCAATGCAGTAGAACTCATTTTATTGACAAAGATTCAATTGCAGCAATTGAGGGAGGATCCTGGATGGGAAGATTTTCTTCAAGAAGTGGAATCCTTCTGTGTCAAGTATAAAATCAAAATTCCTGATATGGACTCTTTCTATCGCCCGGTAGGAAGAGACAGGAGATTCTTTATCAAGATCAAGAATTTGCATCGTTTCCATGTTGATATGTATCTGAGTGTGATTGATAGGCAGCTTCAGGAGCTTAATGAAAGGTTCAGTGAGGTAAACACAGAATTGCTTCTTTGCATGGCAGCATTTAATCCAATCGATTCATTTGCTGCTTTTGATAAAGACAAGTTAGTAAAGCTTGCTCGGTTTTATCCAAATGATTTCACAAGCACCGAGATGAACCATCTTCCAGCTGCACTTAAGCTCTTCATTACTGATGTGCGTAGAGATGAAAGGTTTAGAAAAGTGAGAACTCTTACTGAACTTTCCATTATGATTGTTAAAACAAATATGCACAACAGACATGATGTTGTTTATAGGCTTCTCAAATTGGTGCTAGTGCTTCCAGTAGCTACTGCTAGTGTTGAGAGAGTCTTTTCTGCCATGAATTTTGTGAAGAATAAATTGAGAAACAAGCTAGGGGATCAGTGCTTGAATGATTGCTTGGTCACATTTACTGAGAGAGAGTTCTTTTTACTGGTCAAAGATTGCGATATTATCAACCGCTTTCAAGCCATGAAGGAACGCAAAATTAAAGTTAGAGCTACTATGTAATTTTATTTATGTACTGGTATTTTGTAACTATATTTATTTCATGGATATTTTGGACTTGAACTTGTAATCTACAGTAATTCAATTATCAGATATTGACATATTGTAGACTTTTTTACTGTTCAACTAGAGTTTGTTTTTTTAGAAGATGGGAATACCCAAGTCTAGGATCCTGGCTCCGCCACTGCTGCCTGTGCTCACATGTTTCTTAGGGCAAAGTGTTCGACACAGGTCATCAAGGCATGCGACGGTCAACACAAATTATGAGAGTAGAGGTTGTCTTGACTACATATGTGGATATGTCGTATGGCAAGTTTTGGACATAACCGAACATATCCAAGCAACAATGTCTAAACCTTTTACAATATTATTATTTTTTCTGCAATTGGGCCCTAAAGTATTTTATATACCGGTATGAAAGAAATGCGATGCAATTTGAGTGCATAAGGCATTGTAATTTTTTTTAAAATAATTATCTTTTAATTTGTTACTTGGTGTTGACACGTACTTGAAAGATTCCATCTCTTTTAGCTACTGGCACATGGGCGGAGGCATCAACTTTTTATCCAGTAAAAAAATTAAACAAAATAAGTACTTGTTTTGTACGTGGAGGAGAAATAACCAAAACTTCTTGGCGCCAATTCCTACTCAATATTCACAGATGGCGCTAAAAGTGACGAAATTTTTTTCGTTTCCCTCGCTGACGCGGTGGGCCACGGCCCAGTCTTGCGCACAACTCGCAGGAGTCTCGGACTATAACTGCAACCGGTGATCTACTTACGAAGCCGGAAAGCCCAGAATCCCCGATCCCATCTTCCCCAGTTCTTATCTTCTTCCGCAAATAACAGAATAGAAGAACACGGAGTGCCCCTCATCGCCAATCCTATATCTATTATTGACGGCCGCTTCTAATCTGATTGAACCAAGGTTCATCTCGTGGTACCTCCCCTCCTCTCTTTTTGATTAATTCTTGTGCTTGTTGCCCAGATAACTTCCCCAAATTCTGCTGATCTCCTTAGGCAACGTCAGGTTCTCTGATCTTCTCCTTCGCATTGCAATTATCCCTTACAAACGGCATCACTCAGGTAATGCAATCTACCACCAATTTATTTGACTGCGCATGAGAGAAAATTATTGTGTCCTGCGTTAACAGAACATAATTAACTCCGTGCCTCCTTATACAATTAGATTAGATTGGATTAGTGTTTGATAAACAAAACTAATGTAGGTTGGCTGATTATGCACCTTTCTTTTCGGTTCTCAATTCTAGATGAATTTCAGGTTTTATATTGGTATAAATGCATATGTGGTACAATTAGAAACCTGAACTTTCAATTATCACTATACAGAATTCCAAAGTTCAGCAAAGCAATGTGAGTAAATATTCTTTTTCTGAAATTCTGACATTTACATTTTGACCTTTATAGATAAAATTTTACTAGTTACACAGTGCTATATGTCCATGTTTCAAATTTACAAGATATCTCAGAATTGCCTATTTCAGCTTAAAAACACATCTGTGCACCTGTTAGTACAAGAAGGATGAGATTTGTTGGTTAAGGAATAAATCAAATCATATCCAAATCTAGCCACCAGTCTCAGTCCAAATCAAACTATGTATTAGAAAACTGAACAAGACATTCACTCCTGTTCCGGAACATTACTTTTCTTTACCCTTACACAGGTATCTAATAGAAATGAATTGCCGAAACAACCAACCTTACAAGAGGTACTTGTTACAGTGTGGAGATTCTACATTCCCATTCAAGCAAAATTGTGTTGTTTTTCCTCATAAAATGAATTAATAATTATTCTGCTCTTTAAATATTTATTTTGTTCTTGTGCTGCTTTAATAGGTCCATATTGCAGATTCAGTTGGTTATAGTGCCATCCAATATCAGGATGAAAACATTGGGGTCAGTGAAACTTTTGGGAATAATATGGTGATTTGACTTTTTACCTTCTTTTTTTGCCACTTAAATACTGAGTAAATGAATGCTTCAGCCACTTCTTATTCTTGATTGAATCTAGATTCTAGCATGCACTTCACAATAAATTATTCTTGATACCTGAATGTGTGTTCCTTACTGGTAGTTTACTTTCTACTACTCTATGCATTCCATAGGTTCCTGTACCATCTAACCATGTTTTGTCAAAACTACATAAGAAACCTTTTGCTGCATCCCGTACTAAAGCTAAGGTGTATAGAGTAAATTCATCTTCAACAAATGAACAAAAAAAATGTAAGGTGTGTTCCTGACATGCATGTCTTTCTCTATTTCCTCTGCTGGTTATGAATTGGTCTTTGTGTGTAAAATAGTAATAACTTACATAAACTGTACATACTCACTATGCTATGTATTTTATAGGTATCTAAAAGAAAACAAATGGCAAAATGACAAAATTCTGGGAAGATATGTATGTCTTGTGTCCAATTATTTGCCCCATCTCCTTATATTGAATTGATACATATTTTCAAAACAGAGAGCCGTAGTCCTCTCATAAGAGCTCAAGGCCTAGTGGTGACTCAGGGAAGTTTTGTAAGCAGGGACAACATATATGTGGTTGGGGGAAATATGCTTCGCAAGGAGTTCTATGGAGTTACCATTGAGAATATTTTTGAACTTGGGAATGAAAGGTTACCTCGACCATATGGAAACATTCAGATTGTTGAGGATGCTATTGGCCATTATATTGCCTGGCCTTCTACTCATGTAAGTTTGAACTGTTCCATTGTATACTTAGTTTCAGAAAGTTTGTTTTGTTAGAAAGCAATTTAAGATCTTAATTTTAGTTTTCACAACACCCATTTTATTTCCAGGTTAAGAGAATTAAGGTCAGTTCTACACATACATAGAAATCAGGTGTGCATAAATTTGAATATGTGTTTTACAGTAAATAGCTAGATATGAACTATTACCTAAGAGTAAAATATGTTGCAGGATGACGGTGCGCCACCATTATGCAAGACTGTGACTCCACAAATATCAAGCATTTAGATCTTTTTCACTTATTTCTTTTGTTGATGTAAAGGATTACCACTATATTCAGTATTTGTTTTGACACTTATGTTTCCATTAGTAATCAGTGGTCTCAATGTAATATATTTCCTTTATGAAAGAATGTTGAACCTTATTCTGTGTTTTCATGACAATCCTATTACTGCAAACATATCGTGTTCATTTCTTACTTCAAAGATTGCCTCCGAATCTCAAAAGGCATACCGGAAGGCAAATGTAATTGAATAAAGGCACCATATAATGTTCTACTGAAAGCAACATTAACTTTTGATGACGCCTCTATATCTTTAAAGACATTCTTAGAAGCCACAAATAATGTGTTTATCTCTGAAAAATGTGATAAAAAATTCACGTAAAGTGCCTCTATCGTTTTCGATACAATATAAATGCGTTTACAAAGTGCGAGTACATTTCTTAAGACAAGATATCTTGTCAATATAAAATGTCTACATATACATAGACATATTTTTTGCGTCCTTTTATGATGTCTCAATGCTATTTGGTACACAATACTATGTCTTTACGAAGCGCTGGTACATATCTTGAGTCAAGGTACCATGTCACTACAAAATGTCACTATACTCGTGAAGACATTCTTTATGTACTTCTGAAATGCCACAATATTTGTTTATACATACTACCAGAAAACCTATATATGCCGAGTGTTTCGTTCTTTGCCGAGTGCATTTTGTCGGGTACTCGGCAAAGACATCATTTGCCGAGTGTCTGCCAAAATGCACTCGGCAAAGAACAGGCGCTCGGCATATACAAGGTTTGCCGAGTGCCAAACAGCAGGCACTCGGCAAACCACTCTTTTGCCGAGTGTCCCGACCCCAACACTCGGCAAAGAGCACGCACGTGCCCAACACGTGCCATGGCCGGCGACGGCCGTTTGGGGCGTTAGCTCTTTGCCGAGTGTTTGAGGGCTAACACTCGGCAAAGAGGTGGCACGTGCCCAACACGTGCCACGGACGCCAACGGCCGGGCACGGCCGTTTGGGACGGCAGCTCTTTGCCGAGTGTTTGAGGTTTGACACTCGGCAAAGATCCTACTTTTTTAAAAGAACTTAAAATTCAAACACACTAAATTTAAAAATTTGAAATATAAAAGTTTTTGGCCGGTTTTTGGCGGGCTGGGCTAGTGCCTTTGCCGAGTGCTGCACACAAGCACTCGGCAAACTATGCCTTTGCCGAGTGTTTTGGTGCAGGCACTCGGCAAGCGTGCGATAGACACTCGGCAAACGTTACTTCCTTTTTTTTGATTTTGCCCTCCAAACTTTTTCTCCTGTCCATAGACATGAAGTGACACTCTATGTAGAAATTTGGGTTAATTTACGGTTTGTTTCCTATATTTAACTAATTTATTTTTTAAAGCTATTTGCTCATATAAGTCAAATTTAAACTCGAAGTGATTCCGTTAATTGAATAAAGGGAGTGGCAAAATCTGATTCACAATACTGAGTCCAATGCGAGGCCTTACACATAAAATGATAGCAAATTTTGAACAACTTCACAAAACTTGCAAACGAATGTTCGGTTGATTAGTTTTAAAATTCTATAAAAAGAAAAAAGGTCTAAAATTCATGACATTTTTCAAAACCTCATAATATCATATGCGGAGGCTGTGGTAAAAAGTTGAGATGATTTCGAAAAGTTTTTCATGTAAAGACCTTACAAATCAGAGCATCTCCGAAGAAGTTTCGTAGAGTTGAGAAAGATACGGCTGGATTTCGAGTCGAAGTGAAAGTTGAATTGAAGTTTCAGTTTATAACTTTTTTTCATAGGCAGTAGACAACATAGATTGTTTCGGATCCATTTGATAATTTTTAATTATTTTTTGCGACTATCTCTGCATGAAATAATGAAATATTGAAGGAATAATGAGCTATCTCTGCATGAAATAATGAAAACAATTCATAGAAGCATAAAATGTGCATTGCTCAATGTATTTGACGAGATATTTTGATGTATTTGAACAAATTTTTTGTAAATCTTTACATGAAATAAATGTTCTGGGAAATGTTTGCCGAGCGCTACACTCGGCAAACAAGACCTTTGCCGAGTGTCTGCTGGTGGACACTCGGCAAAGCACTGGTTTGCCGAGTGCCTCCAGGGTGGCACTCGGCAAAGATGCCACGTGGCTGGCCAGCCTGCGGCCGCGCGGGCCACGTCATGTGCCGACGTGGCCTGTGTGCCGGGGGCCGGCACTCGGCAAAGGTTGTGTTTGCCGAGTGCCGTGGCCCCAGCACTCGGCAAATGGCCACGTGGCCGGCCGCTCCTTGGCCACGCGCGGCCACGTGGCAGATCTGTTTGCCGAGTGCCCGATCCAGGACACTCGGCAAAAGGGGGGGTACGGGGACTTAACCCCAATCTCCCCCGCGCTGGCCGCACACAACGCACACACGCACACACACATGCACGCCCGCCGCCACCGCCGCGCCCGGCCACCTCCGCCGCCGCCGCCACGCCCACCCGTCGCCTTGGCCGCCGCCGCCACGCCCGCCGCGCCCGGCCGAGCGCCGATGCCGCCACCACCGCTCCGTGCTCGTCGACTCCCGGCGCCCCGCGGCCTCGGCCCGGGCCCCGGCCCCTCGCGGCCGCCGCAGCCCCTGCCGCGGCCCCGCTCGCCCGGCCGCCGCCGCTCCTGCCCACAGCTACTCCCGTCCGCAGCTGCTCCCGTCGTCGACCACCCGGCGGCCTCGGCCGACCCCTCCCGACGTCGCCTCAGCCGGCCGCCGCCACTGCCCGTGCTCGGGGCGGCCCTCGCGCCGGCGGCGAGTCCCACCGGCCGCTGCTGCCCCGTTCATCTTCTGTTGGTGAGTGCGGTGCTCCTTTTCCTTTGTCCCCAAATCGATGATTGTTGCCATATTTTGATTTGCCATATTGATCGATGGTTAGATATCAATTTACACAGCAACAGGAGTGAAAAAGAGTTAATTTTTCATATTTGTGATTTGTCGTATTGATCGATGGTTATATATCAAATGTTGTATGGACATTGTCTTTGTGTATGCTATATGGACATTGTCGTTGTGATCTAGTAGATGGCATGTTATATGGACATTGTCGTTGTGTATGTGGTTGTCGGCCTTCGTGCCGTGTTTTTTTGCAGGATGGGGTTTCAAAAACCTCCCCATGTAGGGGAGGTGCTGCCAAAATTTGTATTTGACAAATTTTTTTCAGGGAGAGGCTGTTGCACCGTCTTCGGCTTGTAGCTCTGCCACACGCCGTTCCCCGCCGTTTGCACCGACACGAGCGTCACCGACTCGCCCACCGTCGAGCCCGTAGGTGAGCACATGCAAAACCACACGCCCTCCATATTTAATTCGTAGATCCATATTTAAGTTGTGTACCTTCTTCATCTCTTGAAATTATCTTTACCGTGTGGCTTCTTTGCCATGTTTCTTGCATTTTTCTAGTGTAATAAGATGAAGGATTTTCTTCCTCTTCTGTCTTGATATCGATAAATGCAGAGATACACCCATTGTTTTCTCTACCTTTATCGATATCATGACAGAAGAGGAAGATGATCTTACATCTTATTACTGTAGGATACGCAAAAACCTAACAAAGAAGCCATACCGTAAAGATAAATACAACAGGCCAAGACTGTGCACAACTGTGTCACGTAACCTAGTTAGGCGTCTCCCGTTCGAAAGAGATATGGTTGTGAATATGCGAATCTTTGCATATGTCTAACCGTATCTGTTTCGAATTGTCCACGTTTTTTGGACAGCTCGAGGATGTGTAGATGGGTAGTTTCCATGCTCTACTTGTATCCGAGGATGAGTTTCGGCATCATCTCCATGTTGTTCTCCGAATACACAATCTCCGTAATTGGACGTGTATTTGGAGAACAGCGGGGAGGTGCTGCCAAAATTCTGTCTCGGATACGAGTAGAACATGGAAACTAACCCGTCTACACATTCTCGGGTGGGATTAGGACATATCTTGACCTATTAGACATATAGGCATCTGGTAGATGCATTTCATCATTATAATTTATTACTCGGTGATATGTAAAGGGATGGATCACCGTGAGTGGATGGACACTGGCCGCTCAAGTAAAGGTGAGTGTACAGATGAATGGATTGTCAAGACTGATGCGTTCTTGAAGCAAGCTTTTGCCAATGCGAAAGGGGCGCCAAAGACTTTCTGTCCATGTGCGGTTTGTGAGAACCGTAAACACCAATTAGAAGAGGTCATGGGTAGACATCTCGTCGGGAATGGATTTACGGAGAACTATACCCGGTGGACGCGCCATGGTGAGGCCGTCGATCGTGTGAGAGACGAGGTCGTGAGGCAGCGCAACCAGGCTTTTGATGATGATGCCGGGGTAGGGGACATGTTACATGACTATGGCGAAGCACACTTCAATGATGGGCCTAGGGAGGAGGACCCGGAGGCCACTGCAAAGGCTTATTATGACATGTTGTCAGCGGCACAACAACCCCTTCACTCGCATACTAAGGTTTCTCAATTGGATGCCATTGCACGTCTGATGGCCGTCAAGTCCCAGTTTAGCTTGGGTCGAGACGCCTTTGATGTCATCCTGACAGTTTTTGGCAGCCTGCTTCCGGAATGTCACATTCTGCCAAAGAACATGTACGAGTCACAAAAACTTCTTCATGCACTTAAGATGCCATATCAGAAGATACATGCTTGTCCGAATGGATGCATCTTATTTAGGAAAGAATATGCGGACGCAAAGATATGTCCAAAGTGCAAGGCATCTAGATTCATGGAGGTAGTCGGTGGTGATGGGAAAAAGAAGCAAAGTACAATCCCCGTGAATATCCTATGGTACCTTTCACCTATACCGAGGATCGGCGGCTTTACATGACCGAGGACTCCGCGAAACAGATGACATGACACAAAAGTGGACATCGATACAATCCTGATAAGCTCGTACATCCATCCGATGGTGAATCATGGAAACACTTTGATGCGATTCATCGTGACAAGACTCAAGAGGCTCGGAATGTACGTGTTGCGTTGGCAACAGATGGGTTCAATCCTTATGGAATGATGGCTGCCCCATATTCTTGTTGGCCCATGTTCGTGATCCCTCTCAATCTCCCCCCCGACGTCTTTTTTAAACGACAGAACATATTTTTGTCGTTAATTATTCCTAATTACCCGGGGAAAAACATGAGTGTGTATATGGAGCCTCTGATTGATGATTTGGACCGTCCTTGGAAGGAAGGTGTATTGACATACGACCAAGCTACAAAGACAAACTTTAAAATGCATGTCTTTTACGAGTACTCCCTGCATGACATGCCGGCGTATGTGATATTCTGCGGCTGGTGTGTTCACGGGAAGTTCCCATCTCCAATATGCAAGGCATCTCTGAAGTTCGTCTTGTTGACCAATGGTGGCAAATATTCATGCTTCGACAAACATCATCAATTTCTCCCTCTTGAACACGAATTCAGACGAGATATCGAGAACTTCACAAAAGGTGTCAGGGTTGAAGACCCTGCACCAGAGATGATGACAGGTGCGGAGGTTCGTGCACAGTTAGATGCTCTCGAGGTTGGGGAGGATGGCTGTTTTGTGGGATATGGTGAGAAACATGCCTGGACTCATAAGTTGGGCCTGTGGAAGCTCCCGTACATGCAAGATCTCCTACTTCCACACAACATTGATGTAATGCACACTGAAAAAAATCTTGCCGAGGCACTTTGGGGTACAATCATGGATATTCCTGATAAAACAAAAGATAATGTGAAGGCTATAGTGGATCAGAAGCAGATATGCAATAGACCGAAGCTAGAAATACCGCCTCCCAGGGACGGCAAAACATGGAAAAGACCTAAGGCCGATTTCGTCCTCATGAGGAACGAAATGAAGGAAGTGCTAAGTTGGTTCGAAACGTTAAAGTTCCCTGATGGGTACGCAGCAAATCTGAAGAGGGGAGTGAACTTATCTACTCTGCGAATCAACGGGCTCAAGAGTCATGACTACCACATATGGCTTGAGCGGCTTCTTCCGGTGATGGTTCAAGGCTATGTCCCAGAGCATGTCTGGCTTGTGCTGGCAGAGTTGAGCAATTTCTTCCGCCAACTTTGTGCTAAGGAGGTATCAAAGACTGTGATTGTAGAAATGGAAAAGCTTACCCCCGTGTTGCTCTGCAAGTTGGAGAAGATATTTCCACCAAGTTTTTTCAACCCGATGCAGCATATGATTTTGCACCTTCCGTATGAGGCACGAATGGGGGGGCTGTGCAGAACCATTGGTGCTATTCAATTGAGAGATGTCAAAAGGTTCTTCAAACTAAATGCAAAATTGAAGCTTCTATTGCAGAGGCATACATTCTGGAGGAGGTGTCAAACTTTACAACAAAATACTATGCCGACAACCTTCCTAGCGTGCACAACCCACCCACTCGTTATAATGTTGGTGAAGCTGATTCGAACCTCAGCATTTTTCGAGGGCAACTTGGAAGTGCAAGTGAAGGCACCAACAAGAACTTGACAAATGCAGAGTGGCGCCAGAATTCTGGCGTAGAAGGAGGGATCCTACCCCGCATGAATTTGATACCCTTCTTAGATAGGGTAAGGGAAATGGAGACCCCGATTTCATAGATTGGTTCAAACAAAAGGTACACTCAAATTTAGTGACATTACTCAGTTTGTGTCAATAATATAACGAACTATCCTGGTCGAACTTGCAGGACCAATCCGATGGGTCTATGAGTGCCGAGTTGAGACAGGTTGCCGATGGTTGTGCGTATAAGGTCCGATCATTTACCAGATATGACGTGAATGGATATCGTTTTCACACAACAAGCCATGAACAGAGGATGCCCAATCGAAGGACCACAAATACCGGAGTCTATACGCCAGGCCTTGATGGGGTCGATTACTATGGGAGACTTGAAGAAATATACGAGCTTAATTTTGGTGGAATCAAACCTCTTAACCCTGTTATCTTCAAATGTCATTAGTTTGATCCCTCCGTGGTGAGACAGACCCCTAATCTGGGGCTAGTCGAAATTCAACAGTCATCTGTCTTACCAGGAGACGATGTCTATATTGTGGCTCAACAGGCCACCCAAGTTTATTATTTTTCATACCCGTGCAAAAAGGACAAAAGTCTTGAGGGTTGGGATGTTGTGTACAAAGTATCGCCACACGGTAAACTACCGGTCCCAAACAATGAAGATTATAACATAGACCCAAACACCTATGATGGAGAGTTCTTCCAATAAAATGGGCTAGAATGGTCTTTTGAGATAGACTTAACCCAAGCGGTCGGAATGGATTTAGACTCAGAAATGTTTTTTGATGAGGACACTGGAGATGTGGTTCAGAATGCCAAGGACTTGCAGTTACTAGAGCGATTACAATTAGGCAATGACAGTGACAACGACATTCCTCCTCCTTTGGAGGACGATCATGAACATCTCGAAATGTATGATAGTGATGATGCGACCGTTGATCTAGATAATCCTGATCCTGATGATTATTTCTAATAAATGTACGTTTTTTGTATATATTGCATATCTTTCTAATAATATGTTGGTTCATATTTTTTATATATTGCATCTCTTTCTAATAATTTGTTCATATTATTTATCTAATAAATGTATGTTTTTGTTGATCGCAGGTGATTGAACCAAGATGAGGAACGTCATGTCGCTCTACCGCAAGTTTAAAGATGGAGGGTCCGATGCAGCTGGGCCGTCCGGTGGCAAGGGCATGGGGCGAGGCAAGAGGCGAGAGCGGACCCCTGTACCTTTGTCGTCTTCGTCCGAGGAGGAGTTTGTTCCTTCAGCGGAGGATCGACGGGCCGCCGCGGAGGAAGAGGAGCGCGAGGACGAGCAGCACGAGGCCGAGGAGCACGGGGCCGAGGAACATAGGGCCGAGGAGCACGAGGACGAGGAGGACGAGGAGGCAGCAGAGGGTCCACTTCCTTTGAGCTGTCGGCCCTTTGGCAGCGAGGTCCCTCACAACTCCCGAAGCGACCGATACCCATGGAGCATCGCCCTGTAATTGCACCCTCTGGCAGAAAGTAAGTAATTTTAGATGTTATAAGTACCTTTTCATTTCATTTGTTGGAAATCACAATATGAACTAACAATTTACCTTAATCACTTGGGCAGGAGTTGGTTGGGTGTCACCCCGGGCGTTGCTCATGACCGCAAAGTCAACGGCATCCTGGGTCTTCTATGCAGGGAGCTGTTTCCGGGTCTGGTTCAGATTGGCAGTAGGGAGGAGCCGGCCTACACCTTTGACCACTACGTCGCAGCTCCCGATGCGGAGGATCGGGAAGGCAGGGTGTTCGCCAATAAGGCTGAGCGGGTAAAGGCCGAGCTGTGGGTAAGTATTCGTTGCACTACATTGCTCAACACATCACATTCATTGAACAATCTACAAATAATGACATGATACATCGCGTATATATGCAGGAGTTTTACAGATGCGTCCCGGGAGAAGAGGCGAGGGCAAACACTGTGGCACATAACGCCTGTGTGAAGCTCGTGAAGGACTTGCACTACGAGGCGCGCATCCAGGCCGTCATTGATTATTATGCTGTACTCAAAATCTCCGTGAAGAAAGGGCCCGCAAGACAAATGAAGTTGACCCGGGAGCAATACAGGGCGGTATGAAAATCGATTATAATTTATTCTGAGATTAAGTACTTTGAATCTGATCTTGTTATATGTCGTACACTTGATGTCTTGTAGGCGATTCCGTGGTGGTGCGCCGCGCATCTCCGGTGCTGGGATGTGATAGTGGAGAAGTGGGTAAGCCCCGAGTGGGAGGAGCAGCACAACCTTTGCCGGGAGCGGCGTTTGCTGATGCCAGGTGTACCACACCATCAGGGCAGCCTTAGCCTCGACGAGTATCGGGCAGAATGGGTACGCCGAGTCATTTCTATATTCGCTCACTCAATTCTGTATAATTACTAATCTTATTCTTATTGTTTATTTCCCCAGTCGTCGTCACATGGTGGCCAGCCTTGCAACCAGTTCATGGCATTTGCTTTGGCCCACAAGGGCAAGGCGACCTCCGATGTCCAGTACAACCCGGAGGACCCGCCCTCGGCATACAGCAACCCCAGCGTCCACAGTCGCCTCACTGCATACACAGAGGTGGCGAAGGAGGTCTATGGGCCAGACTTCGATCCGACCGCCCACTCTATTGATGGAGAAGTGGTCATGAGGGCGGGAGGAGGCAAGAAGCATGGGCGGTACTTGATCGGCGATAGCACCATCGACACGGCCTCTACCCCCACACTCTCCCAGATTCGAGCCAGGAGCACGAGCTCTTCCCCGGTTATATGCCAACCTCCTCCCGGTTCATACTTCGGGATGCAATCACGACATGTTATTTCTGTTTTGTTCATCGTGCGTGCACTTTACTTACGTTTGCAATGTATTGTAACATTGTGATTGAATATTGTAGACCCGGTTGGATGAAGAGACGGAGAGACGGAAGCAACTGGAGCTGGAGGTGCAGCGGATGAAGGAGGCGGAGGCCGAGAAAGATAGGCAGCAGGAGGAGATGGAGCGGGTGAACCGACTGTGGCAGCAGCAGATGTATGCCTACATGCAGAACATTGGTGCGCGGGTGGGTGAAGGTCCGCCGCCGGCGATGCCACCCCCGCCTCCACCACGTGTTCCTATTTCTCCCGTGAGTCCCTTGAGAACCTTATAATTTCATTTCACAACTCATTTCTGTCGTAAATCTTGTATCACACATGGAAAATCTCTTTTGGGCAGGCTCCTGGCTCGGTGGCATCAAATGACGGGCCTCAAGACGAAGATGTTGCGGTGCGGGCGGTTTGAGCGTTGTTCGGACCCCCTCCTCAGTGAGTTGGTGCCTTTGTGAACCTTTGTGAATGTTAGTGGCTTTGTGTCGTTAAAAATGGTGTACTTGTGAACCTTTGGATGCTTTAGTGACTTATATGTGTTTGTCGAACTGCCTGTGATGTTTATTGCGGATTTATGGTCGTGGAATGCACATATATATATATATATATATATATATATATATATATATATATATATATATATATATGACCAGGTGTTGACGTAAAATCCGCACCTCACGCCAAGCACACAGCAAGCCGAACAAGCTGGCTTCAAATGCGGCCCGGGCTTTCGAATCCGGAAGCGTGCCAGTCAGTTTGCCTGAAAACTAACAAAGGGATAAAAACGTTTAGATCAAAACCTGGAACGTGCCGGGTAAGACCAGACAGTTCCATATTTGCGGCGTTGAAGCCAATCTCGAGAGACAAATAGCTACAGAGAAGCTATCTGTCGGCAGTTAAAATCTCATTCGGCAATCGGTAAGGTACGCAAGGAACGCACTGCCGAATGCATGACGTAAGCATGACGAAAGATCGGCTTTCAACAGAATGAACATTACAACATATACTCATAGCCGATTAACGAGGATCAGAGCATGATAAATAAATTGAAGGGGTGAAACATGATCATAAATTCGTAATAAACAAAGAATGCATAGGCCGAAAGCAGCACCCGTCAAGCATGACAACAAACGAGTTAGGCCGAAAGCAGCACCTGACTCGTTTGAGGCCACACCACTAATCAGACTAGATCAATCCACCGCATGATACAATCTAACCATGAAAAGCTAAAAGCATTCAATGTTTAATTACGAACCCACAACAAAGTCACGAATTTACATCGAAACAAGAATGCATAGGCCGAAAGCAGCACCCGTCAGGTATGGCAACAAACGATGTTAGGCCGAAAGCAGCACCTGACTCGTTTGAGGCCACACCACCAATCAGACTAGATCAATCCACCGCATGATACAATCTAATCGTGAAAGGCTAAAAGCATTCATGCCCAAGGCAAACCCGCGAACACACGTTCACTCGTGAGAGCACTGCCGAATACGGCTATTTAGCCGAATCGGGGTCCATGGCGAAGGAACAAGCCTAATCGGTAAAGATAAATCTATCAGATCGAATCGAATTCTAATCCACCGGATGATTAGCTCTAAGACGACCCAAAAACCTGCATCTACCGCATGATACCCGGTTCTGTCAAGATCTACACAATGCCGACAAGCTTGAACCCGCGACACGTAGCAACCTAGATCGGTTTCGGATTCGGCTATAAGGGGATGAATCGTCGTACCATAAAGCAAAGCCGATCCTAGCCGATCTAGATTGGGCAAAGGTGTGCTGCACGAATTAAGCACATAGTGAAAACAGAGCAACACGGGGTAACTTAATGAATCTGTTAGATCTTGCCTAAATCTAACAGAGCCGATAACTTGGTCCATACTAGATCTTAGCCCACCGCATGGCTCATGACCTAACAGAGGAACCTTCTTGAAACCACAACTTAAATCCACCGGATGATACTAAGCATGGTAACAAGACTACTTGTATCAAAGCTTAAATCCACCGCATGATACTAAGCATGATACAAGGTTGCCGGTACTTACGGAGGTCGACGGATCGATGACTCCTCTCGAAGAACTCGACGACTCGACTAAAGGACTCGATGTTGGCACGGGGCCGGTTTGTTGTATGATTGATTCGTGATGATTTCTACAATTGCTATGGGTTTATATTTATACCCAGGTCTTGATACAACTCCTAGTCGGACACGACTTCAACACTTGTTTCTAAAAATAAATGACGAATCTTCGTGCCCATATTGCTTTCCATGTTCGAATCGGCCTTTTCCTTATGTTGATCCACGTCATCATGTCTTCCCGAATGCTACCACTCTTCGCTTGCGGAACAATGCTTCTGCCGAATGATGACGTATTCCCGACCGCAGAGCGTCTCCTGCCGAATGCTTCACCTTTGCCGAATGATAACGCGCTCCCGACCGCAGAGCGTCTCCTGCCGAATGCTCCAGCAAAGCCTCCTAGCCGAATGGTATCTTTCCACCAAATCTGGCCCACATGTCAGCTTCTTCCCGGTGCCAATTTTTGGTGTCAACACATGCCCCTTCGATTTCGGGATAAAGGTGATCTTTATTTCGGAATCGACCACAAGCACCAAACATTCTCAAGCCAACTCTACTCGACATCCGCCATTCTCCTTTGAATCCACGAGGCTTCCACTCAGATCCGCACTCTAGGTCATCAGCGTTTCAAGACTCAACCTCTTCATGGCGAATCAAGATTTCGCACTTCAGGTAAACTTTAATCTCTCCAAGCTTATTCGATAATCTTTTCTTGATTCCTGTCTCAAATCTCTTTATCCTTTTCCATGCTTGACAGGCCCTAGCTGCCGAAATCCTCATCCCTGTTGAAGAGAAATCTCCATCGTATTTTCTCGGCCCTGTAGGGAACTCAGATCCCTCTGAATTCATTGCAGCCGAATCCCAAAGGATCCCGTTCAAGATCTCTCTGGCCAATCCTCACGAGTGGCAAGACACTTTCAAGAACTGGCCTCTGCCCCCGATTGCAGGCTGGAGGAATTGGTACAAGAGAATATTAGATGATAAAAGCCCCCAAACACAGAACTGGGATCGTCTGCGCATATCTCACTGCTTGGAGTTGTCATTGGCTGAAACACCCAAGAATGAGAACCTTCTGATTGCAGCTTGCCACTTCTGGTCCAATGGTGCCAACGCCTTTTTATTCGGTCATGGTCCAATGTCTCCCACCTTGGCCGATGTATATATGATGACTGGTCTGAACATAACAGAAACTGTTCGACCATATGACCACAAGGGTTCCTCCAAGCAGACAGGAGTCAAAACAGGGGTTGGATATAAAAGATACATCCAAAATTATATGTCTGATGGCCCCTTGACCGATGTAGAGTACAGGGCTTTCCTGAATATGTGGCTGTGCAGGTATGTCTTCTGTGGCAAAGCCAATGAGCCAACTCTGAACCACATCGTGATGGCTGAAGAACTGGCTGCTGGTAAACTCATCCCATTGGGAAAATACCTCCTGGGCAGCATCTATCACATGCTTAATCAAACTACCCAATTGATGCACACCAACAAGAAAATACCTTGTGTGAATGGTCCCTGGTGGTTTGTCCAGATGTGGCTACAACTGTACATGCATCAGATTATTGCCATTGATCTCAACAGCAGAGAATTCCCTTCCATCAACTATGCAGAGGGAGAGATCAAGAAAACCAAAGGTTGTCAAACTTATGGAGAAGCTGCTTCTACTGTATCCATCAACAAAAATATCTGTGAATTATTTGAGCTCTTCTTCAAAGGCTTTGATCATCCTCTCTGGTTTCCATATCTGGACAATGACAACCTCATCTTCCCCTGTGAATTCGGCTTTGAATCTGGATGCACTGACGTACATTCTATAGCAATTTTCAATGCTTTTATCCATCCTTGTATCCTGTCAGCCGAATTTCATGGGGGAAGACTAGTTCAGAGCACATATGAATACTATCAGCCGAACATAGCAGCCAGGCAATTGGGATGTGGCCAGGTGCCCCCAAGGCTATTCCTTCATGAATTTCTCAAGCCTAGGGAAATCATCAAAGATGCCACAGAAACAAGAAGAATCTTCCCTTATAGATGCTGTGACACAATCTACGCACCTGAGCCCTTTGTGCCAATAATATTTGCACACCCTAGCTTCATAATCTGGTGGCAAGAACTTCATGATCATATCTTCAATGTGCCAATTCATCCTCTCTGTCTCGAGTTGATGTCAGACTACCAACCAAGCTCAGAGGTAATATGTTCAGCTTTTATTCACTTTCAATCAAATAAAGATCCAATTTGACCTTGACTTTACCATCTTTGCAGGACATTATACCTGCCCCTCTTGCCAGGGCAATTGTATACAAGGCAGCAGGCCCAATCTCAGCTCTGGGATATCAATCCCCAACTTTAGCTCAAATAATGGCCAGACAAGCTATCCTGGATCCAAAAATCACCAGGCCATCATCTGTCAAAAGGAAGACCCTTGCCCTGGCAGCCTCCTCAGGCACAAAGAAAAGAAAAGTGGTTCCCAAGAAAATCATCCAGGTCAGATCTCTCTTTCTTTGGCCATGATGTCAATAATATTCTGCTCAACTTCATCTTTCCTTGTTTTTTCAGGCCAAAGCCCAGCAATGGTTGGCTAGCATAGAAATTGCCGATGCCTCATTGAACGGTAAAAAATATATCACTTCATTTTTCTTAATTTCTTGTCATCGGCATTTACTCTCTTGTCAACTGCAGAACAAGCTTCAACAGATCCTGCCTTGGAAAGCTCTTCCCTTTCTCATGATTCGTCTTCAGCTTTGCTGCCCCTTCCAGAAACAGGAATAGAATCCTCTTCAATTGACACTCCGGTTTCTCCTCAGCCAGATACACAAACTCCCATCATGGAACTCAAAACACTTCCATCTCCCACTCGGGAAGCCAGGGCCGAGGTAAACATAATCATTCAATTCTCTTGACTCTCTCTCATTCGGCAATTCTTTTACTAATTCGGCAAGAAACCTTTTTCAGGAGAAATCCACTTCATCACCCAGCTATTCCTTTGCTGTGGATGATTGGGTTACCGAACAAGGAGAAGAGATTACTTCTAGCCAAGATTTATCAGAAGAAACCAAAGCAAAGCTGAAAGACATCTTATCCTTACTGAATAAGAGCATCCAAGACCAGGCTACACATGCTGTTTCATTAAGAGACGTACTGGACTCCATTGATCAAGAACTCCCAGCTGACATCAAGACCGCATTGGAGCCAGTCTCTCAATTGGATCAGCAATTCGCAGCAGTGATGCAAGCCTTGAGCAATCAATCTTCTCTGCCAGCCTTAGAGCAAAAAAGATCTCTGATCAAGCAGTCAGTAAAAGCCCTGCACTCTCAAGATCAAGAGAATAATGAGCTGTTGACCAAGCTGGTATCTGATCTTGAGAGCAAAAAGGCCAGGAAAGCTGCACTTGAAGCCGAATTGCAACGCTTATCGGCCGAAATTGAAGCTGACGAGAAGAATATTGCTGAGCTTCCCAAGTTATCAGAAAGAATACGAAAAGAAGCTTCAGCCACTCTGAACAAGGATAAACAACTCAAGGCAAAGCTCAAGGCTCTGGCTAAAACCCAAGAAGCTGACAAAAACTTGTTAGACAACATTAGCAACATGATTTCCAATGCCACAAATGTAATTTCAAAATACTTGGGTTTGTAACTTGTAACCAATAACCTGTAGCCGAATAATTGCCTCATCTTGTGAATTCGTAGCTGTTAACTTTTCTTCTCCATCATTGCGAACAACTCATTCGGCAAGATCATCTACAAATAATATTAAGCTAAAAAATGCTTTTAACTTAACGCAGCCGAATCTTACCTAGTCAAAGCCGAATACGATTCGGCAAGGATCCCAAGCGACATGGGAGCCATTCGGCTAGGAAAATCCTTTCCACCTTCCGAACTCTTCGGAATACGTGCCACGATCTTTGGCCACGATTTCCTCTGCGGGTTTTATAAATAAACACCCAGGCAGCCCACGGTTTCTTCATCAAGTTCTTCGCCTTCCAAGTTCTTGCCGGTCCAAGCCATTCTCTTCCCCATCCACAGTAATTCCGAGGAACCCCAATGGCCGACAACAACAGGAGGCGCCCGGCCGCTGATGAGGCCGAAGGAAGTCGTGCCGGTGCTCGCCGCAGGTGAGTAGCTACTCGCTTCTCTCTGTTCTTCTCGAGATTTCCTCCCTCTTTCTTGACGAATCTCTTTGTTCTTTCAGGGCAATTCAATGGATTGCCGGCGCTGGCGCGCCAGTCGCAGCTCCGGCCGCCGCTCCTGCGGCATCTTCGAGTTCGTCCAATCGATCTCTCGAATCGGACGACTACCGCTACACGGATGGTGATGCTCGCCGATTCAAGGCGGAGCGCGACGACTCTCGTCGCGAACTGGAGGCTATCTCCAAGCAAGCCGGGATTGCTGACCTCGAATGGCAGCACGAGCGCAAGCAACTGCTCGAAGTCATTGATGGTGAGTCCTGCAATTCGCTCAATCTCAATCTTGTCCCCCAAATGATACTAATCTGTTGCCCCTTTTGTAAACTTGCAGCGCGTGATGCCGAACTCGATCGGCTGAAGGTGCTGGTGAACGAGCTGGCGAACAAAGTGAATGCTTCTGGGGACACACCAGAAGCTCGTCTCGGCGCGGTGGCGGGCCGTATCGATGAGGTGGCCTCGCACGGCATCCGTCTGGGCACTGCCGCAGGCCTAGTCGCCATGTCGACGCACACCAACACCGACTACTCCAGGCTACCAATCGGCTTCACTAACGGTAACCCGGAGGAGATCGACGACATCGAGGTCTCCATAGATCGCCTTGATGCTCATGGCGCCGCCATTGCCGATTCCATTCATCCCCAATCCGTCTTGAACAAGCTATTCCATTAGTTTGTACTAGGGATTTATGGAATTTCGGCAATAAAACTTATCTTTTGTGATCTTGCATGAATCATCTGATGTAGTATATTTTGTGTTAAGGGCAATACATTCAGTACCGGCCATTTTCCTTTTCTGTTAACATTTGTTCTGAAGGCGATTTCTTCCCGAATATCGGCTGTTTGGCAAATTAATATATCAATCACCGATCGATTTCAACACTGGGATAATACCTCTTCAAATATCTTCCATTTATAGCAGAAGCAAATTCTTCTCCCAACAATGTCTTCAAAATATATGCATTTCCAGGCATGCATCTAACCACTCTAAAAGGACCTTCCCAATTTGGAGACCACTTGCCGAATGCTGCATATTTGGTTCCAATCGGCAATATTGCTTTCCAAACTAGATCACCTTCCGTGAATTGCTTAACTTTCACCTTCTTGTTGTAGTACTTAGCAACTCGCACTTTATTCTTCTCAATATTCTCCAAAGCCCTGAGACGAATCATATGCAAATCTTCTAATTCGTCCATCATTAAATCTTTATAATCTTTAGAACTTAAATCCTTTTGTAACTCTATTCTCCTTGAGTCTAATTGTATCTCCCATGGCAAAATAGCATGATGTCCATACACCAACTCATAGGGAGACGTCTGTGTAGCCCCATGTGGAGCCATTCGGTAAGCCCATAAAGCCTCATTGAGTACCGAATGCCACTTTCTCGGCTTCTGATCAATCTTTTTCTGTACAATTTTAATCATAATCTTGTTAGAAGCCTCTGCCTGACCATTAGCTTGGGCATAATAAGGAGAAGAATTTAACAATTTGATGCCCATACTTTCAGCAAAATCTCTGAATTCTGAAGATGTAAATTGAGTCCCTTGATCAGTGGTGATTGTCTGAGGAATCCCGAATCTGTAAATGATGTGTTCTTTAACAAATTCAACCATATTCTCCGACGTCACCTTCTTTAATGGAATTGCCTCAATCCACTTGGTAAAATAATCGGTTGCCAAAAGCACAAACTTATGCCCCTTGCTAGATGGAGGATTTATTTGGCCAATCAAATCTATTCCCCATCCTCTGAATGGCCATGGCTTGACAATGGGATTCAAAACCGATGCCGGAACTCTCTGAATGTTTCCAAATTTCTGACAGTCTTGACATCCTTTATAATATTCAAAACAATCTTCCAACATTGTCGGCCAGTAATATCCAGTTCTTCTAATAACCCACTTCATTCGGTAGGCCGATTGATGTGCTCCACACAATCCATCATGTACTTCACTCATCAGCCTTTTTGCTTCTTCATGACTTAAGCAATGTAACAACACTCCATCCAGGGATTTATAATACAAATTATCATCAAGAAGAACAAACTTTAAAGCTTTATACCTGAGCTTTCTAGAAACCTTTCGGGATGGATTTTCCAGATAATCGGCAATCTCTTTTCTCCAATCATCTTCTGCCAGATTACTCCCGAATGCGTATACATCATTAGCAAAAACTTCTCGAAGCTCTTTATAACCTGATGCACTTTGGGCCAATCTATTTGCCTCTCCATTATCCCCTCTAGGAATGTGTTGTAGAATTACTGACCGAAAGCTCTTCAATATTTCTTTGCATTCTTCATAGTAATTCCTCAAGGTATCACTTTTGCACTCATATTCACCATTCAATTGCTTTATGACCAATTCTGAATCTCCAAAAATTTCAACTGCAATGGCCTCTGCTTCTTTCAAATATTGGAGCCCTTTGAGCAATGCCTCATACTCAGCTTGATTGTTAGTAACAACAGATTGAATGGGAACAGCAAATTCAAATGTTTCTCCTTTGGGTGAAATTAATAAGATACCTGCTCCACCACCTTTGTTGCATGAAGATCCATCGAAGAATAACACCCAAGGAACAATATTAAGCAAATCTATCGATGCATCATGATGTTCAGTAATGAAGTCGGCAATAATCTGTCCCTTAACAGCCTTTGCCGATTCAAATCTTAATTCAAATTCAGACAAAGCTAAAATCCATTTGCCAATCCGTCCGTTCAAAATTGGCATAGACAACATGTGTTTTATCACATCAAACTTCGAATACACAATGCATTCGGCATGTAGTAAGTAGTGCCGAAATTTCGTACAGGAGTAGTAAACACATAAGCAAAGTTTCTCTATAGCCGAATACCTTGTCTCTGGATCCAGTAACTTTCGGCTAAGGTATGCAACCACTCTTTCCTTCCCTTCAAATTCTTGAATGAGGGCCGATCCAATAGTTAGGGCATCGGCCGCCACGTACAACTTGAAAGGCTTATTCAATTGTGGAGGCACCAATACTGGTGGCTTCTTCATGTACTCTTTTATTTCATTGAAAGCCTTCTGTTGTTCATCACCCCATACAAACTTTTGATCCTTTTTTATTTTTAACAGTGAGGAAAAGGGCAACACCTTTTGTGACAAGTTCGATATGAACCTTCTCACAAAATTTATCTTGCCAAGCAGTGATTGTAGCTCTTTAAGATTAGTTGGAGGAACAATTTCATCAATCGCCTTCATGCTTTTCTTACCAACTCCTATTCCTCCTTCATGTATCAAAAATCCCAGAAACTCTCCAGCCGAAACTCCAAAAGCACACTTGTTCGGGTTCATCTTAAGTCCATATTTCCTGGTACATTCTAGAGTTTTCCTTATGTCGGCCAAATGAGACTCATGATCCAATGACTTGATCACCACATCATCAATATATATTTCCACAATCTTGCCGATCAACTCATGAAAAATATAATTCATAGCCCTTTGATAAGTTGCACCGGCATTTTTTAGTCCAAAGGTCATAACAACCCACTCAAACAACCCTATGTGTCCAGGACACCTGAAAGCTGTCTTTACCATATCTTCCAATGCCATATAAATCTGATTGTATCCTGCGTTACCATCCATGAAACTGAGCACTTTGTATCCAGCAGCAGCATCAACCAACGAATCAGCAATAGGCATTGGATATCCATCCATGGGTGTAGCCTTGTTTAGGTCTCTAAAATCTATGCAAACCCTCATCTTTCCATTTTTCTTATAGACAGGAACAATATTAGAGATCCAATCTGCATATTTACATGGCCGAATGAAATTTGCATCTAGCAATCTTTCAATCTCCTTTTTCACATCGGCCAACACTTCTTCCTTGTAGATTTTCCGGGGTGGTTGCTTATAAGGTCTGTATCCAGGTTTGATTGGCAACCGATGCTCAACAATAGAACGGTCTAGACCGGGCATCTCCGAATAATCCCAAGCAAAGCAGTCCTTGTATTCCTTTAACAATGTCACCAATTTTTCTTTGAAAACCGAATCCAAGTTAGCACTGATAAATGTCGGCTTTGGCTTGTCACCATCTCCAATGTCCACTTCTTCTAATTTATCGGCCGACACAAATCCACGTCCTAATTTTCCATCAGTTCCATCAATTGGATTTTCCATCAAAAATTACTATGAGAGCCGACTGCTTCGATCGGCTTTTGATCACTGCTGGCTGGTGCCACAGGACCTTCTCCCCAGTCTTTACCTGAGAAACAATCTATGCCTTGATACTCCCAGAAAGCTGGTTCCATGTTTGCCACGCTTATTGAATCATCTGCTTGGATAATCTCCACCTCATCATCTATCCACTGAATAAGCTGTTGATGCATAGTAGATGGAATACAACAATTCGCATGAATCCAATCCCTTCCAAGCAGCAAGCTATATGCCCCTTTGCCTTCAATGACAAAGAAAGTCGTAAGCAGAGTCTTGGACCCAATCATCAGATCAACATGCACGCACCCCTTGGTGTCCGAAGGATTTCCAGCAAAGTCATTTAGAATTATGCTTGTTGGTGTCAAATCTCTAGGGCCCATACCAAGTTTCCTGAATGTGGTATATGGCATTACATTGACAGCAGCTCCTCCATCGACAAACATCTTGGTCAATGGTTTGCCATTAACATATCCCTTCAAGTACAGTGGCTTCATGTGCCGATTCTGGGCTGGCTTCTCAAAAACAGCTTGTTTGTTCAACATCAATTGTGCCATTAACCCAAATTGTTCGGCATCATCTATATCGGGCAATATTTCTTCCTGTACAATTTGATTAGCTGGAGCCATGAATTCATTCGGCAGAAAACATACCATACATGTAGGAGCCGAATGACCATGTTCGTCAGGCCTGTCTTTTGGGAGCCATATCGATCTCATCCTAGGCCTTGCTTGCTTTAATTCTTGATTCCTCAGGCGTTGAACTCTTCTCTTCTGACTCCTTCTTAAACCAGGTGGGCACCACTGCCCTTTCTGCCAAACGTACTCACGATCTTCTTCCTCATGATCAACCCATCTGTGATCAGCATGTCTCTTTCTTGGTTGATCATTAAAACGCCGATCATCACTAGGATGCACCCTGCCAATTCTTTCATGGACAGATCGGCGATTGATAGTTCCCTGCCTATATTCATCATATCTACTGTTGCATTCAGGACAATTATTCCATGTAGGAAGCTTCAAACCTTCGTTCCAACAGTGTCTGAAGAATGCACACCCCCAATGCGCACGTTCCTGCTCTCGAGCATACTCTTCTTGTTCTTCCTCAAACCTTTCTTCTTCGTGTCTTCTTTTCTCCTCCTCGTATTCACGCCTTTGAAAACGCTCTTTTTCTTGCTGACGCTGCCATTTGTTGAGGAGAATACGTGTAGTAACTCTAGGTTTAAAGGATTCTCCCACTTCTAATCGGCTATTCGGGAACCGAAGATTTTTCTGGCGAACCTGCTCAATTGTGATCTGCCGAGTGGGATCAACTGAACCATCCTGCCTTGCCTTCTTTGAGGTTAAAACTTTCAATCTTCCCTTTTCTCCAGATGGAACAGCATTCACCATATTAACCGAGAACCCGATCATGTTCTGAGGGAAAGGGTTACTGTCCAGTTTCATCTTGTTGTCGAATTTCAGATGTCCTTCTTGGATAGCTTTCTGAATCTTCATCCTAAAGACTCTGCATTCATTAATGGAATGAGAATTTCTATCATGAAATCCACAGTACCTCTTATCTTTCACTCCATCAGGCCGAAGCATAGAATGCCCCTCCGGCAATTTGATTCGGCCTTCTTTCACCAGGAACTCAAACAACTTGTCTGCTTTTGTCACATCAAAATCATATGTTCCCTTCATCTGTTTGATCCATTTCTGAGTCATTGTAACTGGTTCTTTGCTCCACACTATCTCTGCTGCAGCTATCTCCTCGCTATCTTCATATTCATCTTCTTGATCTGCTCTTTCAAGGAATTGGTTATAAATGTCAGCCACATCATTATTTTTAGCAAATCTGACATCCTTCTTGAAGCCATACGCCTGGTTACTCATCAAGGCCAATCTGTGCGACAACTGGCCCAGATCATCAAACTCCATCCCGAATAGCTTCTCCCGAATAGTAGGCAGCATTCCAGCTACAGCCATACCAGCTAGTTGATCATCAGGTATGTTCAGAGAAAAGCACATACTTTTAGTTTCCCTAAATCTCCTGAGGAACTCTGTAGGTGTTTCATTATTCCTCTGCCTTAAGCTGGTCAAATCAACCAACTTTTTCTCGGTACTGCCAATGTAGTAATGAGCATGGAATTTCTGTTCCAGGTCTTTCCAAGTACAAATCGACTGAGCAGGCAAAGAAGCAAACCATGTAAAAGCTGGACCCGTTAGTGACAAAGGAAAGTATCTGATTCTGAAAGCCTCATCTGCCGAAGCCTCTCCAAGCTGCATCAGATATCGAGCTATATGTTCTACAGTGCTAGTATCATCTTGTCCTGAGAATTTAGTAAACTCTGTAGGCACTTTGACTCTATTCGGCAATGATACCCTTTGGTACCATTCTGGGAAAGGAGATGAGTACATGTATCCCTGATTTTTAGGCTTCAGACCGAATTGGTTTTGCAATACATCGGTCATTTTTTGCACCATGAGGTCAATACTGGTATCTTGATTCCCTGGTCTTCCCGCAAGCATGCCTGCAGTACCAACATACCCAGGATTCGGGAGAGCATCGATAGCATTGTAATCCATAAACTCTGAATATCCGTTTCCATATAAATCCCTCTGCAATCTGTTGTTCAAGGGAGATATCTTGTAAGCAGAAGCAGGCGGATTCCCTGTGGTGCCGAATGCCATATCACCGTATGTGCGAGTTTTCGGCAATGCAAGCTGAGGATCTTGCCGAATCGGTTGTCCATTTATATCTTTAGCACCAGAACCTCCAGTTTCATCAGCATTTCCTTTACCATGTGGTTTCTGAACTGGTGCTTGAACATTGAAGTATGTCGGACCACCCAATTGCCCATGTATCTGCTCAAAGGGTTTATCCACATGCTGACCAAAAATGCTTATCATTATATGCCGAAAACTGTTTAAGAACGCAGCATTGTGATTGGTCATTGTCTCTCCCAAAGCTTTGTATAACAAGCCCGAGAATCTCTCCCTCTCTTCTTCTTCAGTAAGATCAGATTGCCCAGGAAGGAGAACTCTTGGCAGATCGGACTTGAGAAAAGGTGCACCGCTCCTGTTCTTGGTGAAAGACAGTAAACATTTGTTAATGAATTGACTAGCAGCAGTCTTTACCATCTGTTGATGTTCTTCAGACAACTCTTCCAAAGTGACATCCATGATGTCGCTCAACTCAGGCATCTTGAAAACTTGCGTGTGTCCCACCGGGCGTGCCAAAAAGTGTGTTGACGTAAAATCCGCACCTCACGCCAAGCACACAGCAAGCCGAACAAGCTGGCTTCAAATGCGGCCCGGGCTTTCGAATCCGGAAGCGTGCCAGTCAGTTTGCCTGAAAACTAACAAAGGGATAAAAACGTTTAGATCAAAACCTGGAACGTGCCGGGTAAGACCAGACAGTTCCATATTTGCGGCGTTGAAGCCAATCTCGAGAGACAAATAGCTACAGAGAAGCTATCTGTCGGCAGTTAAAATCTCATTCGGCAATCGGTAAGGTACGCAAGGAACGCACTGCCGAATGCATGACGTAAGCATGACGAAAGATCGGCTTTCAACAGAATGAACATTACAACATATACTCATAGCCGATTAACGAGGATCAGAGCATGATAAATAAATTGAAGGGGTGAAACATGATCATAAATTCGTAATAAACAAAGAATGCATAGGCCGAAAGCAGCACCCGTCAAGCATGACAACAAACGAGTTAGGCCGAAAGCAGCACCTGACTCGTTTGAGGCCACACCACTAATCAGACTAGATCAATCCACCGCATGATACAATCTAACCATGAAAAGCTAAAAGCATTCAATGTTTAATTACGAACCCACAACAAAGTCACGAATTTACATCGAAACAAGAATGCATAGGCCGAAAGCAGCACCCGTCAGGTATGGCAACAAACGATGTTAGGCCGAAAGCAGCACCTGACTCGTTTGAGGCCACACCACCAATCAGACTAGATCAATCCACCGCATGATACAATCTAATCGTGAAAGGCTAAAAGCATTCATGCCCAAGGCAAACCCGCGAACACACGTTCACTCGTGAGAGCACTGCCGAATACGGCTATTTAGCCGAATCGGGGTCCATGGCGAAGGAACAAGCCTAATCGGTAAAGATAAATCTATCAGATCGAATCGAATTCTAATCCACCGGATGATTAGCTCTAAGACGACCCAAAAACCTGCATCTACCGCATGATACCCGGTTCTGTCAAGATCTACACAATGCCGACAAGCTTGAACCCGCGACACGTAGCAACCTAGATCGGTTTCGGATTCGGCTATAAGGGGATGAATCGTCGTACCATAAAGCAAAGCCGATCCTAGCCGATCTAGATTGGGCAAAGGTGTGCTGCACGAATTAAGCACATAGTGAAAACAGAGCAACACGGGGTAACTTAATGAATCTGTTAGATCTTGCCTAAATCTAACAGAGCCGATAACTTGGTCCATACTAGATCTTAGCCCACCGCATGGCTCATGACCTAACAGAGGAACCTTCTTGAAACCACAACTTAAATCCACCGGATGATACTAAGCATGGTAACAAGACTACTTGTATCAAAGCTTAAATCCACCGCATGATACTAAGCATGATACAAGGTTGCCGGTACTTACGGAGGTCGACGGATCGATGACTCCTCTCGAAGAACTCGACGACTCGACTAAAGGACTCGATGTTGGCACGGGGCCGGTTTGTTGTATGATTGATTCGTGATGATTTCTACAATTGCTATGGGTTTATATTTATACCCAGGTCTTGATACAACTCCTAGTCGGACACGACTTCAACACTTGTTTCTAAAAATAAATGACGAATCTTCGTGCCCATATTGCTTTCCATGTTCGAATCGGCCTTTTCCTTATGTTGATCCACGTCATCATGTCTTCCCGAATGCTACCACTCTTCGCTTGCGGAACAATGCTTCTGCCGAATGATGACGTATTCCCGACCGCAGAGCGTCTCCTGCCGAATGCTTCACCTTTGCCGAATGATAACGCGCTCCCGACCGCAGAGCGTCTCCTGCCGAATGCTCCAGCAAAGCCTCCTAGCCGAATGGTATCTTTCCACCAAATCTGGCCCACATGTCAGCTTCTTCCCGGTGCCAATTTTTGGTGTCAACACCAGGTTATTTAGCACCCCGTGTGCTGACTAATATTCAACGCCCACGCCCACGGTGGAGTCAAGCCGGAGCTCCGGTGATATTATGCCAAGTAATCATGAGAGGCATGCATGCATGCAGGAGGGAGGGCGCGCGCCATCATGAGAGGCATGCAGGAGAGAGAGAGCGCGCCGTAACTCTGGTCATTAATTCCCGGATAAATACACATGCATGCATGCATAGCTTTAAGTTTTTGAGTGCACATGCATGCGTATGGTATGTTCGGTAGAGAGAACAATTTTTCCGGGAGTAATATAGAACAGGTACCTAAGAGTGCCATGAGTATTTTTACAATACGAGGAGTACTTTTCAGGTGATAGTAGGAGTATTTTTTAATTGATAAAACGATTATTTTTTCCACAATTAGGAGTATATTTTGATTGAGAAGGAATATTTTTCAAATGTTCAAGAGTATTTTTAATTGAGTAGAGGACTATTTATTTTCCACATGTCAAGAGTATTTTTTTATGTCCAATTCTAGAAGTACCTTTTCTAATTATCAAGAGTATTTTTTTAAATGTTATGAGTATTTTCCAATTGAGAAGGAATGATTTTCAAATGTCAAAGCATTTTCGGCTGACTATGTGATTATTTTTTTTCCGAAATGTAAGTAGTATTTTCAGTTGACTAGAGTCGTATTTTTCATTTGACAAGAAGAGTATTTTTCAAATATCAAGAGTACTTGTTTCATTCGTTAATTATTTCATGTCAACAAAACAAACACATATTAGGTTTATTGTTTTAGATGAGTATTTTAATAACCTTATAGAAGTAATATTCTGATTACATGATCGTATCTTACTAGTCTAGAGGAGTATTTTTCAATTGACTGGAGGGAGTATTTTTTTTTCAAATTGACTAGAGTATTTTTTCAATTGTCAAGGAGCATTGTGATAGTTGGCTATTCCAAATTCTATCAATGCAGAAGTAATTTTCAAAACTACCTCAATCAAATTTCTAGAGTAATTTTCAAAATTAAGTCATGCAAATTCAGCCAACAAGGTGCTCCATCCAATTAGCTGCCACGTATACACATTGAAAAGAAGAGGGACCTGTTTGGGAACGCTTCTCCCAGCCACGCTTAGAATTTTAGGTAAGCGAAGATTTTCTCGCTTCTCGCTTTTCGCTTCTTGTAGTACAAATCCCTGAAGCGGCTTATCACAGAAGCGAGAATAAGCGAAAATAAGCGGGGCGTTTGGCGGGATTCTCGCTTATTTTCATGGATAAGCCGATTATAATCGTTCCCAAACAGGGCCGAGGTCACATCCTCACCAAGAGTCTTGTATACAGCACAAAAAACCATGAAAAGAATATTAGCGAGGGTATATCGATTTGTGTGCATGCTTCCATGCCATAGCAAGACATGCTTGAGTACAATATAGTCGAAGTCGAATTGCTGGCCTTTTCCTCTACAGAAGCATCCATTCCGTTAATGGGAACTACAAACTAAATCTGCCAGAATAGCTTCGTCTCCCATCATCAGCCGATTTGCGCCGGCACCATCTGCAATCGGTATGCTACAGGGAGAAACAATAGAATTTTCATGTCAAGTGCTTGCATCCATCGTCTATGCACAACGCGTCCTGAAGTCCAGATCGTTCGTCAGCTCCATCATGTCCATGCCTATATTGTACATACAAAAATTAGCTTTTGCAAATCAACATGTGAGTCGATCCACAGGGCATAGCACAGAGAAATTTATTTGTGGTTAAAACAAACCTGAGCACTGGGAAGAAGGCGCATCCCTCCTGCCATGAGTTGGAGAGGGTTGTTGACGTTGATGACGACGATGGATGGCCTCCACTGAATGACGATGGATGCCGATGGGATGTACTCAGTATATGTATAATGGAATCGTCTGCAGCTAATTAATACCCGTTATAATTGGGCCAGCCTAGCCTCTCTCTCCTCGATTTGCGCCAATTCATTGCATGCAGCTGCATTATTTTGCATGCATGCTGACCGGAGCAGCGGCGCTCCACCGGAGTGCTAAATATTATTTAACACCCAGAGAGTCAAATAGTAGTTACCTATATATATATATATATATATATATATATATATATATATATATATATATATATATATATATATATATATATATAGGGAAGGTATACTCTATGGCCGGCCATAGAATAGTTATTCTATAGCCACCTCTATTTACTGTAGTTTTATGTAGTAATTTACTGTAATTTCAATACATATTTATGGTAATTGGGTTACTATAACACACATGGAGATATTTACCATTATATTATAATAAATTAC
This sequence comes from Echinochloa phyllopogon, assembly GCA_033239725.1. Taxonomy (NCBI): domain Eukaryota; kingdom Viridiplantae; phylum Streptophyta; class Magnoliopsida; order Poales; family Poaceae; genus Echinochloa; species Echinochloa phyllopogon. The sequence goes on along the minus strand of BTCW01000008.1, from coordinate 8,090,848 downwards.
TTAGTAAGAAGTTACTAAAATCTCGTGAATTACTATAGTAATTATAGTAACTCAAAGTGGCTATAGAATAGTGTCACACCCCAAAATTTCCGAATTTTGGGATGTGAATTTTAACATAATTAAAATAATATTTTTCTCAATTTTATAAAATTTTCTAAGATTTATGAAGTTTACAGGGAATTTAGTATAGGAAAAATATTATTCTCTAAAATAATTTTTGAATCAATGTAGGAGAAAATGTTTTTCCTGAATCTAGTAATTAATTTACCCTCTTGTTGTTAGTGCTCATAATTAATATAGGCAAAATAAATATTTTCCAAATTTAAAATGAAATATAGGTGATAGAAACATTTATTGTTGCATTCATGCTGCTGCATTTATTTTTGTATTGTTTGTGATTCAAACCAGAATTTAAATTTATTTAAATTCAAATTTGAATCACTTTGTCTGGAGCTCTAGAATAGTTTTTAATCCCCTAGTTCACTTTTGCTCCCTGAACTTAATTCCCAAGTCCACTATGCACCCCTCAACTCTTTCCCGGCCCAGCCCAGCAGCCCCACAGCTCCGCTTCCGGCCCGTCCCCTTCTCTTTCTCTTTTTCCTCCCCCGGCCCATTTCTCCCGCGGCCCAACTCCAGCGCCCGGCCCAGCTCTCCCGCGCGCGCGCTTCTCTCCCTCCCTCTGCTCGCCCGGTCCCACTCGCCGGTTTCCGTCTCCCCCACCGACAGCCCGGTCCCACCTGTCATCCCCCCTCCCCCCCTTTCCTTTCCTCCCTCGCCGGTAATGGCGCGGCCGAGATCACCGCGGCCGGGCCCGCACGCCGAGGGTCCCTCTTTTCCCCGCTCCTTCTTAATCCGACCCGTGGCACTGCCCCGCTCCCCTCCACCTCTCGCCCAACCCTAGCGCCGCCGCCCCTCCACCAATTCCGCCGAGCCGAGCTCCGCCCCTCGCCGCCGTTCCCGACGCCCTGGAGCATCACCGCCCCGCCTGAGGCCCGGAACAGCATCACCGAGCCACGAGGAGCGCGCCGAGCTGCAGCGGGACCCCTCTCGCGCTCCGGAACACCTTCGCCGACGCGCACCGAGCCGCCGACGTCCGCCGCTCGCCGTCGACCCGCCGCTCCGCTCCATCTCCGGCCGATTCCACGCGCCAGGAGCACCCTTGGGAGGTAATTCAGCTTCCCAGCTCCCCAATTCGCGCGTTAGGGCACCGTAGCACATGCTTCCACGATCCTCGCCGTCGGCCGACCGCCGGTCGTCGTCGTCCGGCCGCCACACCACCCAATGCACATCTTGTTCACCACGGTTGCGCTCACGACACTCCCCAGCAGCTCCCGCACCAAAAATCCGACCCAAAAGCACCCCGAGACTCACTTCCCGCACATCACCGGGGTTCCACTCCGCCGCTCACCGCCGTCCGGCCGCCTCGCCGGCCAACACACGACTAGAGCGCCTCTGGTAGACTCGCCGTGGTCTCCTGAGTCCGTAGGGCCAAACCACGTCGCGATTGAGCCCCTGTAGCGCGAGAAAAACCCAAGTCCGGCGAACTTCGCCGTCGGCCAGGGCGGCGCCGCCGCGTTCCCATCTTCCCCGGCGAGCCGATCTGTTCTGGGCCGCCCGATCTGGATCCAACGGCCCACAGCGCGCCACGTCCCCGGTCAACTCCCGGGATACCGGTCAACTCTGGCCATTTTGCTTAAGAGCCCCCCTGTTTTCTGTTAATTAACCCGCGGTCTTTATTTAATTCAAAAATAATTGCAAATAGGTCCTGTTTTATTCGTTTAGGCCCCTGGAAATTTTAAAACTTTGCCAGCAAGCCCCCGAATCTTAGAAACGCTATAACTTTCACGTTTTAGCTCCGATTTGCGTGATTTTCGCGCTCATGTGTTCGTAGCGACGCGTAGAATATTTCTAGCTCCTGTTTTTGTACTGTCCTTACTGTTTGGTGTACTGTTCTAATAGATTTAATTTGCTTGCATGTGATGATTGTTTTGGATGCGTGCGTGATGATCGTGTCCAGTCGGTGAGCCCGTAGCGTTGGACTACGAGTACGTTGAGGACGTGCCGGAGCAGGAGTTTCAGCAGCAGCCTTACTCCGAGGAAGGCAAGTTATAGCACGGACAATCCTTGCTACCTACTCACTCATTTAATACACTGTTCTTTACATACGCATGTGTCTAATACTGTTTACCTTTAAGGTTGTACCTAGCATTTATTTCCCTGTCCTTGTTTTTCCTATGGGTTTATGCACTTGGGTAGTATTTTGCTAGGCGCAAATACTGTCACCTTTATTTAATTGTTAATATTGACTTAATGGTCCACTTCTGGTAAAACTTGCTTTTAGCAACTTGGACTAGGGGGCTAGAGCATGTGCTGTGTGCTTTGCTCTAGTGTCTCCCACTAAGGACCGGTTCTTAAAGCGGCAACCCAGGAGCCTGTCGCCACCGCCGGAACTATATGGGCTCTGGTCTTGGTTGAGTAGCTTGTACGTATCTAGCTTGGCAGTGGTTACCGAGTGGCCTACGGCGTTGTGGGAGGCAAAGCACGGGGTGATTTCGGATTCCACCGAGGACGGTAGCCCCGTCGGCTAGGTCCCGTTAGACCCAGTCCCGTGTCGGGAGTCTCGGATTGAGGACTCCGCACGTCGCGCAGTATGGGAGGGATTCCCGCGCTCTGGACGCCATCGACCCCCTCACGGTGGACTCCGTGGGCGTACGTCGATCTCGGTGCCTAGGTTCTCACCACTTTGTAGTACTCCAGCGGCTACTGTCCTGTTAGGGTGTCTTGTGAAAGCCTCGTAGCGTCCCTATGCAGTCACACCTCGGAAGTGTTGATGTGCGTGGTTGGGTGCAAAGTTCTTTGAACTTTTACGCGACTGGTGGGTAAAGGGCGAAACCTCTGCAGAGTGTACGATCTATCATGATAGCCTTGCTCAGGGTCACGAGCGGCCTGGATCCTTTTTGATTAGAATATGGTATTTATTCCTGTTTAATATCACTTACACTATTTAATTGGGTTACAACTGGGATCTCATTCACTTGTAGTAACTTGGATAAAGTTAAAACGAACCAACTAAAAGTGCTAATGCAGTTAAGCCAGTGTCGAGCCTTTTTGAGCCTTCATAACCCGTGCTATACTTGCTAAGTAATTCTGTTACTTACACCTGCTATTATTATCATTTTGGGCAAAATCCCGGACGGGTAACAGATTGGAGTCAGGCTGACTATGAGGTGGAGTTTCCCGAGGACTTGCCGTACTTCTGAGTTGGCGTTCCCCCAGTCAGAGTCCCTGTGGGATTGCGGCTACGCTTAGAGAGATGTATTAGTCTTCCGCTGTCCATGTATTTCATTTATGCCAAACTCTGATGTAATCGCTACTCTATGTTGAATAATGAAGCATTGTACTCTGATTTTTACCATATTTGTTCGCTATATGTGTCGGTGGACTTCCTGGGCACACATATGGCCGCATTCGGGTTTTGTGTAAATCCGGGTGTGACAGATTGGTATCAGAGCTATGCTGACTGTAGGAACGCAGCCTAGATAGTACGGTTGACAAATTACTAGGAGACCCCCATGTTTTAAAAATTTTAAAATCTAACAGTCGAGTCTTGTGTGAATTTATGCCTTTACCTGCTTGTACTTGTTGTTATTATGCATATGTTTGATTTGGTTCTTTGTAATGATTGTGATGGGCGTAGACACCAGTCTGCAACCATCTAGATGTTAGAATAAGGCTTAAGGACTCTAATGTTTAGATAGCAGAAGGCGTCTCTATGTTTCCCACGTACCTCCTTGATTCTCTTGCTATCTCCTCCTAATTAATCATCAAGAAGGAAGACAGAAGGTGATCACCGTAATTTCTAGAGTGGAGGCTCCGCGACCTATATCAACACAAGAGGACGAAGAAGCCCGATGGTTCAACTTCAGAAGAGCTCTCTTTCTCAAATCTTGTTGTCCCGTTCTCCGCCTTGTTCTTACTCTCTGCGAATCTCGGGACGAGATTCAGTTTAAGGGGGGTAGCTTGTCACACCCCAAAATTTCCGAATTTTGGGATGTGAATTTTAACATAATTAAAATAATATTTTTCTCAATTTTATAAAATTTTCTAAGATTTATGAAGTTTACAGGGAATTTAGTATAGGAAAAATATTATTCTCTAAAATAATTTTTGAATCAATGTAGGAGAAAATGTTTTTCCTGAATCTAGTAATTAATTTACCCTCTTGTTGTTAGTGCTCATAATTAATATAGGCAAAATAAATATTTTCCAAATTTAAAATGAAATATAGGTGATAGAAACATTTATTGTTGCATTCATGCTGCTGCATTTATTTTTGTATTGTTTGTGATTCAAACCAGAATTTAAATTTATTTAAATTCAAATTTGAATCACTTTGTCTGGAGCTCTAGAATAGTTTTTAATCCCCTAGTTCACTTTTGCTCCCTGAACTTAATTCCCAAGTCCACTATGCACCCCTCAACTCTTTCCCGGCCCAGCCCAGCAGCCCCACAGCTCCGCTTCCGGCCCGTCCCCTTCTCTTTCTCTTTTTCCTCCCCCGGCCCATTTCTCCCGCGGCCCAACTCCAGCGCCCGGCCCAGCTCTCCCGCGCGCGCGCTTCTCTCCCTCCCTCTGCTCGCCCGGTCCCACTCGCCGGTTTCCGTCTCCCCCACCGACAGCCCGGTCCCACCTGTCATCCCCCCTCCCCCCCTTTCCTTTCCTCCCTCGCCGGTAATGGCGCGGCCGAGATCACCGCGGCCGGGCCCGCACGCCGAGGGTCCCTCTTTTCCCCGCTCCTTCTTAATCCGACCCGTGGCACTGCCCCGCTCCCCTCCACCTCTCGCCCAACCCTAGCGCCGCCGCCCCTCCACCAATTCCGCCGAGCCGAGCTCCGCCCCTCGCCGCCGTTCCCGACGCCCTGGAGCATCACCGCCCCGCCTGAGGCCCGGAACAGCATCACCGAGCCACGAGGAGCGCGCCGAGCTGCAGCGGGACCCCTCTCGCGCTCCGGAACACCTTCGCCGACGCGCACCGAGCCGCCGACGTCCGCCGCTCGCCGTCGACCCGCCGCTCCGCTCCATCTCCGGCCGATTCCACGCGCCAGGAGCACCCTTGGGAGGTAATTCAGCTTCCCAGCTCCCCAATTCGCGCGTTAGGGCACCGTAGCACATGCTTCCACGATCCTCGCCGTCGGCCGACCGCCGGTCGTCGTCGTCCGGCCGCCACACCACCCAATGCACATCTTGTTCACCACGGTTGCGCTCACGACACTCCCCAGCAGCTCCCGCACCAAAAATCCGACCCAAAAGCACCCCGAGACTCACTTCCCGCACATCACCGGGGTTCCACTCCGCCGCTCACCGCCGTCCGGCCGCCTCGCCGGCCAACACACGACTAGAGCGCCTCTGGTAGACTCGCCGTGGTCTCCTGAGTCCGTAGGGCCAAACCACGTCGCGATTGAGCCCCTGTAGCGCGAGAAAAACCCAAGTCCGGCGAACTTCGCCGTCGGCCAGGGCGGCGCCGCCGCGTTCCCATCTTCCCCGGCGAGCCGATCTGTTCTGGGCCGCCCGATCTGGATCCAACGGCCCACAGCGCGCCACGTCCCCGGTCAACTCCCGGGATACCGGTCAACTCTGGCCATTTTGCTTAAGAGCCCCCCTGTTTTCTGTTAATTAACCTGCGGTCTTTATTTAATTCAAAAATAATTGCAAATAGGTCCTGTTTTATTCGTTTAGGCCCCTGGAAATTTTAAAACTTTGCCAGCAAGCCCCCGAATCTTAGAAACGCTATAACTTTCACGTTTTAGCTCCGATTTGCGTGATTTTCGCGCTCATGTGTTCGTAGCGACGCGTAGAATATTTCTAGCTCCTGTTTTTGTACTGTCCTTACTGTTTGGTGTACTGTTCTAATAGATTTAATTTGCTTGCATGTGATGATTGTTTTGGATGCGTGCGTGATGATCGTGTCCAGTCGGTGAGCCCGTAGCGTTGGACTACGAGTACGTTGAGGACGTGCCGGAGCAGGAGTTTCAGCAGCAGCCTTACTCCGAGGAAGGCAAGTTATAGCACGGACAATCCTTGCTACCTACTCACTCATTTAATACACTGTTCTTTACATACGCATGTGTCTAATACTGTTTACCTTTAAGGTTGTACCTAGCATTTATTTCCCTGTCCTTGTTTTTCCTATGGGTTTATGCACTTGGGTAGTATTTTGCTAGGCGCAAATACTGTCACCTTTATTTAATTGTTAATATTGACTTAATGGTCCACTTCTGGTAAAACTTGCTTTTAGCAACTTGGACTAGGGGGCTAGAGCATGTGCTGTGTGCTTTGCTCTAGTGTCTCCCACTAAGGACCGGTTCTTAAAGCGGCAACCCAGGAGCCTGTCGCCACCGCCGGAACTATATGGGCTCTGGTCTTGGTTGAGTAGCTTGTACGTCTCTAGCTTGGCAGTGGTTACCGAGTGGCCTACGGCGTTGTGGGAGGCAAAGCACGGGGTGATTTCGGATTCCACCGAGGACGGTAGCCCCGTCGGCTAGGTCCCGTTAGACCCAGTCCCGTGTCGGGAGTCTCGGATTGAGGACTCCGCACGTCGCGCAGTATGGGAGGGATTCCCGCGCTCTGGACGCCATCGACCCCCTCACGGTGGACTCCGTGGGCGTACGTCGATCTCGGTGCCTAGGTTCTCACCACTTTGTAGTACTCCAGCGGCTACTGTCCTGTTAGGGTGTCTTGTGAAAGCCTCGTAGCGTCCCTATGCAGTCACACCTCGGAAGTGTTGATGTGCGTGGTTGGGTGCAAAGTTCTTTGAACTTTTACGCGACTGGTGGGTAAAGGGCGAAACCTCTGCAGAGTGTACGATCTATCATGATAGCCTTGCTCAGGGTCACGAGCGGCCTGGATCCTTTTTGATTAGAATATGGTATTTATTCCTGTTTAATGTCACTTACACTATTTAATTGGGTTACAACTGGGATCTCATTCACTTGTAGTAACTTGGATAAAGTTAAAACGAACCAACTAAAAGTGCTAATGCAGTTAAGCCAGTGTCGAGCCTTTTTGAGCCTTCATAACCCGTGCTATACTTGCTAAGTAATTCTGTTACTTACACCTGCTATTATTATCATTTTGGGCAAAATCCCGGACGGGTAACAGATTGGAGTCAGGCTGACTATGAGGTGGAGTTTCCCGAGGACTTGCCGTACTTCTGAGTTGGCGTTCCCCCAGTCAGAGTCCCTGTGGGATTGCGGCTACGCTTAGAGAGATGTATTAGTCTTCCGCTGTCCATGTATTTCATTTATGCCAAACTCTGATGTAATCGCTACTCTATGTTGAATAATGAAGCATTGTACTCTGATTTTTACCATATTTGTTCGCTATATGTGTCGGTGGACTTCCTGGGCACACATATGGCCGCATTCGGGTTTTGTGTAAATCCGGGTGTGACAAATAGTTATTCTATGGCCGGCCATAGACTATAGGTTATATATATATATGTTTGTTTTGAGGGGTCCTTTATACGCGACCGAGCAAAAAAAATAGCGGGGGAGGGGGGGGGGAGTGTAACACTCGGCAAACTGGCTGTTTCTGTCATTCCTGGACAGACCTTTGCCGAGTGTTATTTGTTTGCCGAGTGTTAAAGCCAAAACACTCGGCAAACTCTGGGCCTTTGCCGAGTGTTTTGGCCCCCACACTTGGCAAACAAGTGGGGCAGCCCGTGGCAAACCCTAAACCGTAAACTCCTTTGCCAAGTGTGCGGTCTTGACACTCGACAAAGGTTGGAGGCTTTTCCGAGTGTTGCACTCGGCAAAGCCTCCGTTAAAATCTCGCGCCGTCTGTTAGTGCTTTATTTTGCCGAGTGTCAAGTCTGACACTCGGCAAAAACTTTGCCGAGTGCACGATAGAAAACACTCGGCAAAGGCGGCCTTTGCCGGCACCCTATATGCCGAGTCGGCTTTGCCGAGTGTAACTCTCGGCAAAGGTTTTGCCGAGTGTTTTTGGGCTTTTGCCGAGTGCCGCAGGCACTCGGCAAACATCCGGTTTCCTGTTATCACAGTGGTATGCCTCTACAAAGTGTTGTTAAATTTCTTGAGACAAGATACGATGTCACTCGAAAATGTCATTATTCGCGTACAGACACATTCTTTATGTACAGCGAAAATGTCACAACGCCTGTTGCTACACATTGATATGTCTCTACATATTGACTTTAGAGTTTGTAAAGACATCTTACGAAGTGACACTACAGTCATAGCAGTGGCAGGTTTGTGACACTTTGAAAAATGCTTCAAAAACTATCTAAAGATAACATATAATGCCTGTCTCTACATGAACAGGCGTGTTGTAGTCCAATTTCAGTACTCTACGATGTCACAAAAATGATGTGCCCAAATTAATGTGTTTTGGCTCTAACATGTCATGTGCCATGCCCATTGCAGTACTCTACGATCATCTCATATTTTGAATTTCGATTATTGATATGTTCTTACTTAATACTGAGAGGATATTTGGTAGTATAAATTGATGGTGCAGCACATCATTTATTTTCTATTAAACTTTCAGGATTTATATGCATCGAACATAGATGTGGCTCCTTTTGTGAAACAAGTTAAATAGACTTCAGTATTTGGTTTCCTTCAAAAGTTATTTTTATGATTTAGTTTATCTAGAGCATTCTCTTGATTATATAACACATTTTTCAAAGCATTGATGGAAAATATTGCTTGCTATGCTTTATTTATATATTACAATGAACCCAATGTGCTAGCTAAAATCAAATGCACATCAGTTTAATATTAATCATCTACTCAATATCGAAAAATCGTATGGCTAACCAATGTTTTTGAGAGAGTAATTATAGAAGGGTCTAATATGTCCAGTTATTCTTGGAACTGATGACTTTGATCGGGTCAAGTTGCAAGCGGGGCGGGTTACGACTGCCTGCCCCGCGTCCGCACGAGCCGCAAGCTCTGGCGCGGGCGTATGCGGCAGCCCGCATGCCGCCGCTTGCTTTTTGCGGACAATGCGGCAGCCTGCGTGTGTCCGCTGAAAAAAATTTCGCCTCGGACGCGACACATTCTTCTCCACCTCCGGCGGGTCCGTAACCCCTACGAACCGGCGTGTGTGGCGGCGCAGGAAGCGGCCGGCGAGGTCGTGCAGCTGCTCACGGATGGGCTGGAGGCACGGGCGCACCACCATTCTCCACACGAGCATCACGCCGGCGAGAGCGTCGACAGGGCCCGACGAACCGCTCCACCGTCTCAGGCGAGGCCACCGGCGCCGGCTTCTTCATTGTTCTCAGCCACGGCGGCGTGTGAGCCACATCTAACCTGGACGAGTCGTGCATGCGCGACTTTGCGGTGACGTTGGCTATGCGGGTCAGCCGCATAGAGCCGCTCCAGATTCACGGCTGAATTGCGGAGCTACGTGGGCTTGCGACGCGGGTTTGTCCGGCGGGTTTGGGGGCACCTATACGGTGCACGGAAGCCAGTTAAGGGTGCTGGCTTCCGGCCCATTAGGCCCACGCCTTCTTCTTCCTCCTCGCCGCACCGCCCCGCCCCTGCCCCTTCCGCCGCTGCCCCGGCCGGCGGCTGCCTCACCGCCGCGCCGCCCGCCCGCCGTCCACCCCCGCCGCGCCGACCCACCCTTCCTAACCCGATGCCTCGCCGCCCCCGCCGCCTGTCACCGGCCCCCCGCCCGTCCATCCCCGCCCGGCCGGCGGCGCTCCCGCGCCGCCTCGCCTCCACCGCCGGCTGAGCCGCCACCGCCACCGGTCCTCCGCCGCCCCCACCCCCTTTCTTCTCTAGGTCCGGCGACCATTGGAGGCCCCACCCGGCAACCCCGAAGCCCTAACCCTAACCTCCGCCGCCGCCGCCGCCGGCGGCCTCGCCCACCGCCTCGCCGCCGGCCGCGCCCGCCCACCTCCCGCCCCTCCGCCGGCCGGCTCGCGTCCTTTCCGCCGGTGGCGCGCCGTCGGCGCACCAGGAGGCAAGAGGAGGAAGAAGAGTAGACGAAGAAGATCGGACGGTGGAGAAGAAGATCGGATGGCTCACGGTGTGGAAGCCAACTCAACCAAAAAACTTCCGGAAGCCATATAGGATTCCCGGGCGGGTTTGCGGCAAAGCCCACCCCGCTTGCATCCTGATCAGGAGCATGAAGTGAAGCTGAAGCCAACAATTTTTTTGAAACGAAAGCTGAAGCCAACGATTGCTGCTACGCAAGTTGCTTGCAGCTTGGAGATCATGAGCCAGCAGCAACAGGGCATTTTTTTGGTGTTCGTCTGAGGCTCTATTGGACAACATTCTGGATGACATTGTGCCGTGTACATGAATCTCAAGGCATCAAGAAAGAGGATTGCCAGCCTGATGGGGTTCACAACTGTGGGCGCTAGTCCGCTGGGTGACTGAAATGGTATCTAAGACAGTATCAAATGGTAACTTCGTCAACTGCAGTAATATAGTTATTTGGATGGTTCTAGAAGATTAAGAATTGACTTTAGCTTTGCTGGTAATCTCAAAGATTGTTTAGCTACCTGAACATATATACTGGTCCGGAGGTACTGTTCTACTCCATAGGAACCCATGGCGCGATTACTACTATGGAATCCAGCAACAACGCACCTGATCTCATGAAATGCTGATTAGGTAATGGGTACTTACACTTGCAATTTCATGAGTCCAAATAAAATGGGCATTCTTAGAAGGTTTTATCTATTTGCACTACCAGAATCATGCACATTGGCACCGGGTGGGAAAGCCCTTTAGCACCGGGTTTCCCACCCGGTGCCAATCTCGCCACCTTTAGCACCGGGTCAAATAACCGGTGTTAAAGGTGGGGGCACTAGCCAAAAATATTTGCATATTTGCGTGTTGCGGGATTCGAACTCAAGACCTCTTGGCTCGCGCGCGTGCACCCACCTAACCATCTCACCTACACAACGTATGTGATAGGATTAAAGATGCGCTCCTTTTAAAGTAGCATGTGACACCTACATTAGCACCAGATCGTATTTACGAACCGGTGCTAAAGGGCCTTTAGCACCGGGTCGTAACACCACCCGGTGCTAAAGGGTCACCCTTTAGCACCGGGTTGTAATACCACCCGGTGCTAAAGGAGGGGGACCTTTTAGCACCGGGTTGTAACACCAACCGGTGCTAAAGGGGACTTTTAGCACCGGTTAGTGTTACAACCCGGTGCTAAAGGGTTCCCGAGGGTGCCCCAATTTCGCACCCGGTGCTAACGTTGCATTAGCACCGGATCTTAAGTGCACCGAGGCATATGAGGGGTGCGGATGTGAGTTATTCTTGTAGTGTTGGTTTCTCATCTCATGATTGTTACATGTTAATGTAATAGTTATTTTTTCGTTAGTGGTGGTTATGATGGGGCGCGCGAAGCGCGCTGAATGTTCTAGCACCAGTAGAAAAAAGTCCTTTAGCACCAGTTGGAAAACCCCTTTAGTACCGGGTTTCCCAACCGGTGCTAAAGGTGCCCATTCGTCAAAAAATATATGCGTTACTGCGGGGATTCGAAATCAGGACCTCTTGACTCGCGCGTACCCACCTTTCCATCTCACATACGCAGCACATGTGATGAGGTAAAAGATGCTTTCCTTTTGAATAAGCACGTGACACCCCTTTTAGCACCGGGTCGTATTTACCAACCGGTGCTAAAAGGCTTTTAGCGTAACACCAACTGGTGCTAAAGGGTAGCACCGGTTGGTGTTACGACTCGGTGCTAAAGGGTCGGGACCTTTAGCCGGTTGGTGTTACCAACCGGTGTTAAAGGGTCCTAAGGGCACCCGAATTTTGGATCTGGCGCTAATGCACCTTTAGCCTCAGGTCTTTAGGGTGCCGCGACATATGTGCCGGGCGGATGATGGTTTCTCTAGTAGTGTAGTTCGGATAAAGACAAAGTTCTACATGAAATTTATGTAATTTTGGTCACATATTGAGCCTTAGGAGTAGAGTGATTGAGGACATCGAGATGTGGCATGCTATGCTTCCTTCCTGCACATAGACGTGTTTCTCAACACTTCTGAAGATATTGAAATGCAACAATTGTTTTTCAAGGGTCTAATCTTGAAAAACACATGTAATGATTATTCAATACCATGTAATTAGACTAATTTTAAGATAATCATATGTATTGTGTCTGTTATCTTAGAGAGATGTTGGTAACCCGTCTTTATCAACGTTTGTAATATATCCTTTACCAATGGCTATCTGCATCCGATACGAAATTCCCTGTTTTCACCTAGTGATGTCAATAAAATTGGAGGTTGTATTATATCTTACTTATTTTTCAAAAAGAGGTTATATCTTATTTCATTCTGGCTAATCTCACAAATATTTCACTTCTGCTAATTTAGTAATTCTATTCTGGCCACGAAATGATGTTCAACAAAAAACGATTTGCCTTTCTGTATCAAGGAAATGGCATTGTTTCAGTCCTGCACGGGCCGGGGCATATGAAAAAAGAAAAGTGACATTCCAAACTGCCATGAGGGGCATCCTCTATTCCACACTGGCTCGATGTTCCGTAACTTAATAATTAGGACAGTCCAATCAATACGAAATGGCCGATCAAGCAAAGACGACGACGTGGGAACTGAACGTTCAGTTGGAGAGATTTTGTCAGCAAAGTTGAGGAATGGCGGTGTATTTTGGATGAAGAAGTGCTACATGATGCTGATGTAATTCCGGTCCCATTATGCCTTAGGAGAAGAGTGGTTGGAGGACGTCTAGATGTGGCATGCTATGCTTCCTTCTGTCACATAGACTCCCTAGCTGGTTCTCACGACACCGTAAAGGTATTTAAGATGCAAACAATTGCATTTCAACGGTATAATCTTGCAAAGTACATATATAGATTATTCAGTACAATCCAATTAGAGAAATTTTGAAGATAATCATATGTATATATTGTGCGCCATTATCCTTAACGAGTCACAAGTGGCCCATCTTTACGTCCTTAACGAAATTCCCTGTTTTCATGTAGTGAATATTTTGTGGAAGTTGTAGTTTACTTCTAGTTAATGTGTATAAAAGTGGGAGGTTATATCTTATTTCATTCTGCCTAATATCACAAATAATTCTCTTCTATTTAGTGATTCTATTCTGACAACGAAACGATGTTCAACCAAAAATGATTTGCCTTTCTGTATCAAGGAAATGATTTGTTTGAGTCCTGCACGAGGCATATGTCATTCCAAACTGGCCGGTTCGCAAAAAAAAAAGAAAAAGAAAAAAAGAAGAAGAAGAAATGGCATTCGAAACTGGCTTTAGGGGCATCCTGACATCCTGTTCCACGCTGCTTCAGACAGTAGCTCGACGTACGTGCCCTACTTAACTTTGAACCGTCCGATCAATACGGAATTACCGATCAAGGAAAGTCAAGCCCGGCCTGCCTGAAAAGGTAGTCTTCTGTCCCTAACTCACACCTCGGCCCGAAACCGAAAATCATTTCGCCGCCTGCCGCCACATCCTCCAGCGCACGAAACCCTAGTTGTTTGCCCCATTCCTACCTGCGGCGGCGGCGGCACCCAAGCAAGGGACCTCAGCTCGGAATGGATCCGCGCCCTCCTCGTCACGACGGCAGCTCGCCGAAGCGCGGAAGGCCGTCTGCCCACGGCGCCATGCTGGAGGTCCCAGCGATAGCCGTGGAGTCGTCGCGTCCTGATGAGATCCCCATCAACCTGGAGCTCTCTCTGGCGCTCCCCCATCCGGATGTCCCCGCCGCCTCTCAAGAGAAGCTCACCGGCGTTGTGGGAGGGGCTTCTGCTGCGGTGGAGGGTAGCCATCAAGAGGAAGGGGCAGCTGCGGCTGAAGCAGTGGCCACGATTCAGACGACGCAGGCGGTGAATGACTGGTACTGTCTGCTCGATCTGCTTTTTCTTTCGAGTGAATTGCCTCAATGCCACTAAAACTAGAAGACTTCCCTCAATGTCATTGAAATTGTTACATGTCCCTATGTGCCATTGACTAAAATTTTACATCCCTTCAATGCCATATCCGTTCGCCCTGTTCGTTTGTTTGGTGGCTAATGGCTGGCGCTGGTTTTTGCTGAGAGAAAAACACTGCTGGCTGGTTGGTGGCTGGTGCTGGCGCTGGTTTTCGCTGAGAGAAAAACACTATTGGCTCGCTGGAAACAATCCAAACGAACAGGGCGAGTAGATATACGCAAGAAGGGAGTTAAATAGCGAGTGAAATGACAATTTTGCCGTTATAACATATTTCAGCGAATTTCCAGGTATGCAATTGCAGTGATCGACTGTATGGTGAAGAAAAAGGAGCATTGTTGTATGCTCCTAACGCATGCATATTTTTTTCAAAAATACATCTCCACATGTATGCATTTTTTTATATGGAACTTTTTTCCTTTTCGTGTAGTGAATTTACAACATCGTGAACTTATCTAAAAAAAGCGAGATACGGAAAAGTTTTTTTTCTGAACTTGTGTAGACCATATAAAAAATTCAGAAAAGAAAATCACAGCAAAAAAAATATGATAGTATGTTCCTATCAATGTTATTTCTCATGATGTTTACATAGTCTACAAAATATTACACACATTTTCTTTCTAATTAGTGTTGACAGGTCCAGATATAAGAAGAATAAAAATAAATAAATATAAGGCCGGCGCAGTGAGGGCCATTGGGCCAAGGTCTGAATGCTACCATCGTTGGAGCCATGCAACTCAGGTTGCATCTCGCCGACGTTAGTCAGTCAAGCTTACTCATGTTTCGTTTCTCTTAGCTTGCTTTGTTTTTCTTCAGTACAGTTGTTTGTGTCCAGTTTAGAGTCAGGCACGAGCTCACGAACTTGTGTGCGGCCGTGACTGTTAGGTGTGTAGGTTTGATCGATGGCTGTGCTTAGCTCGCGTCGGATCAAGTCAGGACGACACAGTCTTGACGCTTGACGTGATCTGTAGAAATGGTGTACGTGGGATGGCGCGTATGTTGTGGATTGTGGAGAGAAGGGCGGGCGTGCGCTCACTACCTCGGAGTCGTTAGCATATGTAAACAACAAGTGAATAAAACAGATGCACTAGAGTCAGAAAAGCTGCAGCGTTTTGGCAGCTAAAAATTATCGAAGTGTTCGCGTGTGAGCTCGCGGTGATCGCTGGAGTTGTAGCTATCATTTGGCATCAGAACTGGGGAAGATGAAGGAGTCGATCAAGGCGAGGTACCGCTGCTGGTATCGTGATCCAGGGATCCGCTGGGCATTCAAGATGTTTGGGTCAAAGACAGATGAGAAGACCCCACCCCCCCCCCCCCCCGATTCTCTCGGCAAGCGCAGCCCTAAAGTAGGCGATGGCACCGGTGGTAGAAGCAAGGGGGAGGTCACATCATCCGCGACGTTGGGGGGTCTGCTACTTGCCGATGGTCTCAAAGTCGAACTACACCGAGTGGTTGCTGATGATGAAGATCAAGATGGAGATGAGGAATCTCTCGGATACCATCGAGCCCAGGAACATCACCCTATAGGAAGATCTTGCACTGGACATGATCACCAGCGTGGCATGCCGCCAAAGATGGTGGCCTCGCTTGCGGTAAAGGAGTCAGTGCTGGAGGCATGGAAGGCCATCAAGTCCATGTGGGTCGACAGCTACTCGGTGATGAAGACAAAGGCAGAACGTCTCCAGCAAGAATTTGAGTCGAACCGTTTCAAAAAGGGTGAATTGATTGATGATTTCATAATTCTCTCCCAAATATCATTGCGGAGCTAAGCACGGTTGATGAGATCATCGATGAGAGCAAGGTGGTAAAGAAGCTGCTGCGTGTCGTCCCCAAGCACCTCTCCACGGTCGCCGTCACCATTAAGGTCACCACTGATCTCTCAAAGGTGACAACTCGAGGACGTCGGAGGGCGACTGCAAGCGGCGGACGAACGCAAGGCATAGAACATTGATCCGGCTCCAGTGCGTGCTGACTGGAAGTTGTACCTCATTGAGGAGCAGTGGGCGGCCCGCATCAAGCAGCACGAGCTTGGCGACAGCCACGGCGGCAACAGTGGTGGCGGCCAGGGCAAGCGGTGCCCGTGCGGCAGCGGTGCCGACAATAAGGATGGTGGCTTTGGGCTGTCAGCCGGGGGTGGCCATAATGTTGGGCCAGACCAGTGTTGTCGGTGCAGGAAGACTAGGCACTAGGCATGTGAACACCCAACAAAGCCCAAGCGCGCAGAGGCCCATGTTGCCCAAGGAGAAGACGAGGGCTCGGCTCTCTTCTTCCTTTCGGCGGTGGTAAACATCGACGTCCCCACCGCTGCCAATGGGATCCGTCCACCTGTTGGAGGACAATGTCTTCGCGTAGCTCAATAGTGGAGGCGGGAGCGATGCGGGGCTACCGTATCTAGATACCGGGGCCACAAACCACATGACTGGCGTGCGCCATCCTGTTTGAAGCGAAGACCTGTGAGCACCAGCGCCTCTCATAGGTGTACTACATCCCACGGCTCACGGCCAACATTGTGTGCCTCGGGCAACTCGACGAGGCTTGCTGCAAGGTGGACATCGACAATGGTACGTGAAGTCAACGTTTCTCAATGCGGAACTTGTCGAGGAGGCGTATGTGGCTCAACCTCCTGGGTTTGTGAAGGAAGGAAAGGAGGATAATGTGATGCGGCTTGACAAGGCGTTGTACTGGTTGCGCCAAGCTCCCCGAGCCTGGACCATCAAACTGGACAAGAGCCTCTGCGACATCGGCTTCAAGCAGAGCAAGAATGAGCATGGAGTCTATGCCCGCGGGAATGGAGTCTCAAGGCTTCTGGTGGGAGTGAATGTTGATGACCTCATCATCACTGGCAGTGATGCAGAGGAGATTCTGAGGTTCAAGGCAGAGATGGCACGGTTAATTATTTTGCACTTCTGGTGAGAGTGTATGTTATGACCTCATCATCACATAGCAGCCACGATGACGGTGTGTCAAGGAGTGTGGCTGTCAAAGCTGATGGGCGACCTGAGGAAGGAGGAGGTCCGGCCGTTCGCACTGAAGATTGATAACCAGTCCGCTATAGCTCTTGTGAAGAATCTGGTGTTCCATGGAAGGAGTAAGCATACTGAAACTCCGTTTCACTACATCTGCGAGTGTTCAGATGCAGGGAAATTCAAGGTGGAGTACATCGGAACAAAGCAACAGCTGGTGGACATACTGACTTGGTGCACAACCAGTTCATTGAGCAGCGCCTAAAGCTTGGAGTGATCGAGGTCAAGTGAGCAAACCTTTGCTGTGTGTGTGTGTGTGTGTTGGGGGGGGGGGGGGTGAATTGTTAGTCAGAATCAAGCTTACTCATGTTTTGTTTCTCTTAGCTTGCTTTGTTTATCTTCAGTTGAGTTGTTTGTGTCCAGTTCAGAGTCCAGCACCAGCTCACAAACTTGTGTGCGGCTGTGATCGCTTAGCTCGCGTCGGATCGAGTCAGGGTGACGTGATCGACGTGATCCGGGAAAACAGCATACGTGGGATCACGTGTACACTGCGGATCATGGAGAGAATGCCAGGCGTGCTCTTGTTTCCTCTGAGTCGTTAGCATCTGTAACAAACGAGTGAATAAAACAGATGCACTAGATTCAGTAAAGCTGCAACGTTTTGACAGCACAAAATTGTCCAAGTGTTCGCGTCTTGTGAGTTCCAGCCGGCGGTGATCGCCGGAGTTGTCGAGAAGAATCTTATGTAGTAACTGATGGAATTAATCTTGTTTTTAGAAATTTTTTTGTTAGTATATATAGAAAATAATAGTGCTAAAATAGTAGTTTTAGCAGTACGTGATTTTAAACAAGTTCCATGTGCTAGCTTATTTCGTGCATACATCCAAATCTGTTTATTGTTTACGAGTATTCGCTTGTGTAATTCTGGGGCTGACCTAACAACAAGATCATCTTATGTACATTCTGTTGCTTGTTAGCTGTAGATTCACGCCTAGTGTTAGTGATATGAAGTCGATGCTGCTAACTGGGCGCCTTGAGGGGCAGCAAATTATTTACAAGACCAAGAGGAGTAAGTTGGTAAGTACTCTCTCCTTCCATTTATTATTATTTTTTGAGTGAAATGCGTTGTAGAATCCCTGTTGTAAAATTTGATTTTTTTTTGTTTGAAACGAGAGCTTTCATTCATTCATGCATGAGCAGGTTACATTCACTGGTTGCTGTTTCCTGTAGCCACGCAGGAACACAGTCCGACCAGGATAGGACTGGGGGGACTCCATTGTCCATAGCTCAGCACAATGATCAGCTATAAAGTTTGCCTCACGTCTAACTAGAACGATTTGAAAAGAAAGAAACAACCTGCTCAGCTCTCAAATATCATGCCACACACAATAACGGCTCCTGTAACGAGCTCACCAACTCGGAACAATCAGACTCCAGGATGACTCTTTGTGCTCCTTTCTGAAGCGCCATCGCCAAGCCATCGCGTGCTGCATTTGCCTCCGCTGATAGGGCGTCCTCCAATGGCCCCAACCACTGCGCCTCCACTGCCAGCACTCGACTGTTGTGGTCTCGCATCACCGCAGCACCATGCACTGCCTATGCACCCATGCCAACACATCTTCTCCAATCAACCAGCTTGGTTGGATCTTCATGATTTCATTGGCGTCTATCCCAATAAACTGTTGCTGGATAAGTTGCTCATCCCATCGCTGGTCCCCCTGAACAAAGGGCTCGTTCACAGTAGTTGCTGTCGCATGGGGCAACCGGATCCGGGGTTTGAAGGACAGAATCCCAGATATCCAATTGTCCTCCCAAATGTTCACCGCTGTGCCTAGCCCAATACATTTGATCACACCTTTGCTTAGCACGTACTTCCCTGCTGTGCAAAATAGCCCTCCAAGTTTCGGAGCTTTTTCTCTTCCATGTTGAGTCGAGGAAACCAGAATTCGGGTAGTACTTGCCCTTTAGTACCCACAAGCACATCGCATCTGGACGAGTAAGGAGTCCCCGTCCCTGTTTTTCCAGCATTGCATTCAGTCAGCTTCTTCCGTCGTAGCCAGTGGATCTTACGACTGTCCAATGAGCTACCCCACCAAAAGTTTGATATATATGTAGTCATCTTCTGGCGGATTGGGGCTGGTAACTTAAAGCAGCTCATAAGGTAGGTCGGCACCCATTGTGCATTGGCTTTTATGAGCACTTACCGTCCTACACAGCTCCACAAATCCAATCCCCCCCCCCCCCCCCCCGCCCCCCCCAAAGCCGCTTGTAAATTGCCTAATCCTGCCTGGCACAACACTCCCTCCGAAGGCCCAAGTATTTTTCTCCTAGAGCTTCAACAGACATTTGCAGGCTATCATGAACATCCATTTTATCTCCTTGCCCACAATTATCACTGAAGAAAATTGCAGACTTGTGATGGTGCACTCCTCTATTATGTGTGCCACCCGATCTGTACTCCTTCTCTTTGCTTGCGTGAGGATCAGATAATCACCTGCAAACAAAAGGTGTGATATCCAAGGGGCGTGTCTGCTCACCCTCACACCCTTCGCTATATATCTCGGCCCGCTTTCCTTCAGCATACATGTAAGACCTTCAGCACACATCAAGAAGGGGTACTGGGAGATGGGATCCCCTTGCCATAATAATCCTCTCGTAGGCTGGAACATCAGAGTATTGGCCATTAATTAACTCGAACTGAAAAGGTTACTGAAGTCACACACTTCATCATCAAACTCCTCCATCTCGCCGAAAAACCAAGGGCTTTTGCTAAGGTACTCCCTCTTACCTCTTAGAAGGTAAGAGGTTAAATAAATCTGAACCCTTGATTTCAAAAATTAATAATTAATAAAAAGTAAAAAGTGGGTTTACCATGCAGTACGTGGAACCCATCGTGGGTGGCTGGTCGCTGCTTCTTCGTGCATGCGGGCATGTGTCACACCCCAAATTTTCTAAATTTGGGATGTGAATAAATAATATAAATAAATACAATGAATAAAACAAAAAATATATATATATATAATTTATAAGGTTTATAAAATTTTATAAAATTTGGAATGATTCTATTTAATTTATAAAATTTTCCAAGGTTTAAATAATTAACAGAGAATGTAATATGTATATAATATAAATACATGTATTCTAATATCAAAACAATAAGTGTTTATAACTCCCTAAAATTCATCACAATTAAATTTAAGCAACCCTATGAATTTTCTAAGATTTAATAAGGCTTAAATAAATTTTCTAGGAATTAATTGGAGTTTCTAGCCTTTTATCAATTTAAATATCGCATTAAATAATTATTTTATCCAAAATAAGTTTTTGTTGCATTCATGCTGTTGCATTGATTTTTGGTTGCTAGTAAATCAAGTTGGAATTTAAATTCTGTTTAAATTCGAATTTGATTTGCTTTTGTTTGAGTTTTAGAAAAGTTTAAACAACCGAGTCCACTTTTCACCCCTGAACTTTCGGCCCAGTTCAATTCTCCTCCCCAGCCTGTTTTTCTTTTTCCCCGGCCTCTTTCTTTTTCCTCTTGGGCCGAAATCTGTTCTGTCGCTTGGCCCGATCCGATTCCAGCCCATCAGCGGCCCGTACCGCTTCGCTTCGCCTCTCTCTTCCTCAGTTGGTCGCCGACAGGTGGACCCCGAGCGTCAGGTGTCGTCTCCCTCCCGTCGCCGACTCGATTTCTTCTCCGAGTCCGAGCTCGCGCCGTCTCCGTCGCCAAGTCTCGCTCCCGCGCGCCTGCCGAGGTCCCGTCCCCTGGCCTATTTATGGCCGCCGCCGCGCCTGGGAGTTTCCCATCGAAGTTCGATCGCTAGCCGCGCACCCGAGCCGCTCGCGCCGCCGCCAGTGCCGTTCCCGAGCCGCCGCCGTCGATTCGCGCCGTCGCCGCCGTTCCTTCGTCGCGAAGCACGTCAGTAGGTCCGTCTCGACCTCCTGCGTCTCTTCATCACGTTCTTGATCGAAGTTTAGCCGCGCTCCGTGCTAATTTTTGGCTCGCCGACGATCTCTAGCGCCGCCGGCCGCCGTCCACTGTCGATTCGCCGCCATTGTTGCTCGGGGAGTGAGACCAAAGCCGCCAGGAGCTTCGTTTCATCCTCGCGCTTCGATTCCACCACTTCTCGTCGGGTTTCGGCCGACGAACTCCCGGTTTCGTGTGCAGCCGAGCTCCGCCGCCGCCTCCTCTCGTCGCCGGCCACCGTCGCAGCTCACTCATCGTCAAGGACCCTCGGGGTGAGTTCGCGATCCCTTTCTCTTGCTCTCTGTCCGGGTCTCGTTGCTTCTAGTGCACCGTAGCGCCGAATCCGCGTCCACCCGAAGCTCCCGACCCATTCATGGCGCCGCCGTCGTCGGCCACCGCATGCGCACCTTCCCAGCCACCCCGTCCACCCTTGGTGAACTCGCCTTTCGCTCCTGATGCTCTAGGACCTAGTCCCGTCCCTAGCCGTGGGCTGTAGCGCTTCTCCGAAGCTCTCCGGCGAGGCGCCGCCGCGGAGAGCGCCGCGCCGCCATCTTCTCCGACGAGCTCTTCGGCCGATCTGTTGTAGACGGTCGGATTTTGATCCAACGGCCGGAATTAAAGCGGACCCGAGTCAAATAAACCAAATACCGGTCAACCTTGGTAATTTTGCAAAAGAGACCTTGAGTTTTCCCAAAATCAACCCGCAGTCCAAATTAATTCGAAAATAATTACAAATAAGTCCTTTTTCTTCTGATTTAGCCCCTGGAACTTTTAAAACGTTGCAAACAAGTCCCTGAACTTTAGAAAAATCATATCTTTCACGTTTTAACTCCGTTTTAATCCGTTCTTGTTGCGTTAGCTTCGTATCAACTTAAACTACGCGTTAGTACTGTTATTTACCATGAAAAATATTTCTGAATTTTATTTAACATTAATTTAATTAAAGGCTAGTTTAATGTGTTTTTCTAAATTAAAATATAATTAAGTTTTCAACTCGGTTTTTCCTGTCAACTATGAATTTGATTAATATTATTCAGTGAGTTTTATAAATAAAAGGTGATAGGTTACAAATATTTTGGTTTCATAAATAATATCAATATGACTAATGTTTTTGATAACTAGCTTTTCTAAATTTAAAACCAAATTAGAATTATACTTCGAGTTTTTTTTATAAATGAAAGCTAACTTGATTAATAAATTCATAATCTTTCTAATTAAAATTTAATTAAGTTCTTCATAAACTTATGTTAAATTGATTAATGTTTATGACCACTAGTTTTCTAATTTTTAAAAGCTAATTAAGGTTAAACTTCGGTTTTATAAAATAAATATTAATCTGATTAATATCAATAAAAATATGTTTTAATGATAATATGACTAGTTCAACTCGAAATATAAATTTATTCGATAATTGCTCTCACATGTTTTATTTCAAGTTAATATTTAATTGGTATAATTTATACATAAACAATTAAGTTATATTTTGGATTTTTAATAAGCTTATGTAAAATTGATTAATGAGTATTAAACTAGATTTCAAACTAAAAGGTGATTAGCGTCAAACTAAATGCTTTCTTAAATGAGTATTAATTTGTGTGAATGTCTACATAAATGTGTTTTATCAATAATATTGATTAGTTCAACATGGTCAATAAAAGTTAATCAATTAGATGCTCGCATCTGTTTTTAATACTAAAGTTATGTGTTTAATTACATAATATCTACAAAAAAATAGTTATAAATAAAATACATTCTTGGTTTCACATATTTAAATATAATTCAATCAATTTTCAGGAAATAGTCTCTTATATATGATTTTATCAAATTAAAATTTATAAAGCGTATAGTGTTTCCTTTTATAATCTAAAGTCTTCCGCTAGTTTTAAGTTTTCAATCGTAGTTCTGTTCTCAGTCTTTTCTATGCCTCTAAACCCAATCCTGTTAGTGCACCCTACGTTTCTCACTTAGTCCCTATTCTGTTTTGCCAATCAACTGTCTCCAATATTTGTCGCATCCTATAAATTCATCGGCCAGTGTTCCAATGTCCGCAGCACTCGTTTCTGCGATCCTAACGCTAGTCCATCTTTTCTGAGCCATATCACTAAGTTTGAGTATAGATCTTTTCTTATGATGTGGTTTCTCTGCAAATCAATATTATTTTAATTTTTAACTTTATATTGCTTCAATGATATGGTGAGAGTTACTATGTCATTGTATTGTAATATAAAATTAAATTATTAAAGTAATATATTATTGTTCGAGATCCTCGTATTCATAAATCCTCTGTACGTGTGATATTCCTTGTGCCAATTAAAGCTCTGCCATGGATCCTTCATATCTTTCTTTCTTTCTTTAGTCTTCGTGGTCCTTAGGTTCTCGTAACCATAGTATCGAGCCCTATCCGTTAGTGCGCTCTTTTAAAGTTTTCTTTTGATTGGTGTATTGTTCTTAGTTGTACTTGTTTGTTTGCTTGTATAGTTTTATGCTTGCATGCTTGTGTTCGATGATTGCTACGAGTAGACGGAACGTTGTTCAACTGAAGAAGACTTCGAAGAGAATCTGAGCAGCTAAACTCTGGAGAAAGGCAAGTGTATTATGTCATGCAAATGTCCTAATAATTATTAATTTCACCACCCCTGCATGTGTCTTAATTTGATGGGTTCCTATTTAAGGATTTACCTAGCCACTATATTTTCCCTGTCCCTGAAACTGGGTTACTTAATTAATTTTGATGGTAGATGATGCTTAGTTTGCTCAACTGGGATTTGGTTAAATGAACCCCTACTCTATGTTCCATATATTCTTTTAAATAATTAATTGGCAAGATCATATCTTTTAATCGGAACATGGAGAACCACCCAGGAAAACAGTGCAACCATAAGTACTATATGGCTCTGGTCTTGGCTGACTAATTAGAGACTTTAGTGGATGGTAACCTTACCCGAAAGGGGCATGGGGGGCGGCGAGTTGACGGGGTATAGCTCGGTCCTCTTGAGCTGTGGGCTTTGGTAAGAGACAGACCTCATTAGGGAGGGTTATACTTTGCTTCGGAACCGGAAACCTTAGCGGGTTACTATTTACTACGGAATCTTTGTAAAGGCCTCGTAGCGTCCCTATGCGGTCACACCTCGGTAGTGTGATTTAAGAGGATTGGCCCCCTCGGCATGGTTGGGTTTAAAGTTCTTCTGAACTTTTACGCGGCTTATGGTGAAAGTGTACAACCTCTGCAGAGTGTAAAACTGTTATAACAGCCGTGCTCACGGTCAAGAGCGGCCTGGACCCTTACATGATAATCATACTTGAACAAGATCTAAATCGTGGTTACTTGAGTTATGTTGGGAATATGACTTTCATTAATTTGTGGGTGGTATATACTTTCATTTGCTAGTAAATAGTTGCTTAATAAAACTTGACCAACTAAAAGTGCTTACTGCAGTATGGTCAGCCAACCTTTTTGCCTCAGCCTTGTATGTCATATTACATTTGCTGAGTACTTTATGTGCTCATACTTGTTGCCTTCCTTTCTTTCTTCTATTGCATCTACGACAACCGGAATGCTGCTCAGTTTGGGAGAATTTAGAGGATTTTCACTGCTGGTTTTGAGGAGTTCTAGGCGTACGCAACCCCCAGTCGACTGCCTGTGAAGTTTGGAGCCTTCGTTTCCAGGATACGCTGTATACTCTGATAGACTCGTAAGTCATTTATATAGTTTATTATACGTGATACTTTATCTGTTATTCACATTCTGGCTTACTGTATGTGTGAAATTTGATCCTGGCATACATACAGAGCACACTCGGTTTGTTTTCTAAAACCGGGTGGCTCTGATACCACCCTGTAACACCCCGCCCTCCAAAGCCGCACCGCACAGCCCTTCCGAGGGGCGTGCACGCGTACACATAGCACCCTGCTTACACTTTCGTCCTCGCTTCGTGTAAAAGGGTTAACCCGAAGGTGCTATGGCTGGAAGACAAAGGCTTATAAGTTGCCTCCACCCTTGCTCAACTAGCAATGTGGCACTAAACATGTGCATCTCGCACTAATGGGCCACTACCGGGCCATACAAACTGGGCCGGGTGTGACATACACCCCCCCTCAAAGAACCCGACGTCCTCGTCGGCGCACGACCGTACGTCCAGTGCCGGCGCCATAGTCCATGCCGTATGCCCTACCCGGGCCATACGCGCCATGCGCCCTATGCCCGCACACTGCGCTCGTACGCGCAACCGCGAGGGTCCTCGTCGGCGCAACTCACCCACACGGGCAAATGTCCAGGAACGTTCCCCCTTGGCGCACGACCGTACGTCCAGTGCCGGCGCCATAGTCCATGCCGTATGCCCTACCCGGGCCATACGCACCATGCGCCCTATGCCCGCACACTGCGCCCGTACGCGCAACCGCGAGGGTCGGCTCTGATACCACCTGTAACACCCCGCCCTCCAAAGCCGCACCGCACAGCCCTTCCGAGGGGCGTGCACGCGTACACATAGCACCCTGCTTACACTTTCGTCCTCGCTTCGTGTAAAAGGGTTAACCCGAAGGTGCTATGGCTGGAAGACAAAGGCTTATAAGTTGCCTCCACCCTTGCTCAACTAGCAATGTGGCACTAAACATGTGCATCTCGCACTAATGGGCCACTACCGGGCCATACAAACTGGGCCGGGTGTGACAGCATGCGGGTGGTTGTTCATACTTTTTTTTTGTCATCGTATTTAGAAAATTCATAGACATACCACATTTATGAGTATACCTAATCTTGCCTTAGACTTGAAGCAATATCTGCTCTATTCGTTCCACCACAAGTATTTATGTTGGAGAAAAATATTATGTATTTCTTTCTAAACAAATTATCACTATCTGAAAATGTAACATGCATATGACATGTTTCTTGTTTGAGTCATGTTATAATAGAAAAATGACACATACATATAGCATGACACATTTTTTATTTGCATTGATGAACATGGTTCAAAAATGTGCATTAGCATGCCATGAGTTACATATTATTCCACAAGTCACGTTTGTCTGCTTTTTTTTGTCTTATCATGACTACCAGCATAATAAAGCATGCTACGCATTTTTTGTTCCGAATGGATCTATATATAAAGCATGCTATACATCTTTATTTTTACCGTGATTTATTCCAAAAGTTATACATAGCATGTCACGTATTAGAACAAAAAAAAAGTCATATACATGCGTGTCACTATATCACGTCAGGGAAAAGGTGTTATAGCTCCACTTGGCATGTCATTTTAAGATCAAGTTAGGTCTCCAATGACTTAACGTGAAAAACATCGTATGTTGTTTGTTTGTCCGTGTTACCCATGTCATGTTTTTTTTCTAATAAATCGAGGTCACGTTCATCAAACGGTTGTGCGCGATACTTAAGTTTTTTTTAAGGTGATGGCAGAACACGGCCACCACGTAAACCCGTTTAGCGTGGCCAAACCGTCCAGCATGGCCAACACGGCTACCACAGGCACACGTCCGGCACAGCGGCACATGACCAGCATCCCACCCAAAATTTAAACATGTACACAGACCCAGAACGGCCAACACACACGAGACCACACGCCCGAAAGTCAGAACGCATGCACGTCCACGTCTACGTCCACGCGGCTGGCCAAACAAAACGTACACACGCACACACGCGTCCACAAGTTAACACACAAAAACATACACACACACATGTTATTGGCGCATGTGCACGTCTAAACAGTACGCCCAGATCGACACAATACACGCACGCACACGCACACAAGTCCACACAGAAACGAGTACGTAACCAACAGGACGTGGCCACAGTATTTTTATCTTTTTAATCAATTAATATATTACCTCTTGAGAGGTAATACGTTGTTAGATCAACGGTCCATATTTATTTGGGAGTACCTTAGCAATGCCCAAAACGAAGAGTGTGCATGATCAAGTCGAGATACCGCCATTCCACTCGATCGTATGCCTTCACCATATCTAATATTACTGCACATTTGCAGCTTTGCCTTTCTTGTTTCCGGAGATAATGGATGCACTCATAAGCAATAAGAACATTTTCCGTAATCCGGCATCCCAGAACAAAGGCACTCTGCTCCTCCGAGATGATATCATCCAAAATCCGCCTCAGCCTGTTTGACATAACCTTGGAGCATATCTTATACAGAACATTACATAAGGAGATGGGCCTTGTGACAACATCTGAGGCAGTTTGCTCGTCCCGCAGGTTGCCTCCTCCTTCGCCAGCAGCTCCGAAAGCCGATCCACAAGTTGTTTGTCCCTGGCCATCAGTCCCCGATTCCTCCTCCTTCTCGATCTATCCCCGGGTTTCTCACATCTGCTGCCGGAGAGATCCGAATACACCATGTTCCCAGCTACATACTCCCCCCTGCATGGACCTGCGGGACGAGCAAACTGCCATCAGGTAGGAGCCACCAATGCCGGGATTCCAGGACTGTCCGACAAATTCCTTGTATCCCTCATATCTGAACCACACATCCTTGCAGTGGAAAGGTCGTGTGCTGCTCTCTTCCTTCAGATGCCAGTGGGCCTAACCTCCACCAGCAAACTGCAATGATCCGATTTCGCCATCGTGCCCCGAAGTCTCGCCATAAACCTCCCATTCCCGAAAGCCCTATCCAGTCGGGCCTTGACATTGAGGTCTGCTACCTGCTTGTTATCCCATGTGAATGGCACGCCCGAGAAGCCGAGGTCCACAAGTCCTCACCAAAGGCATTCATTTGCCACAGCTCCCCATTATTCACACCAAAATGTTCTTCCCCGTTTAGCACCTTATTGAAATCTGCCGCACATATCCACGGAGCGGTAGATTATGCACGGAGGAAGCGCAACAGGTACCAGCTCTCCCTTCTTTGCTCCCAGTGTGGCTCCCCATAAAACCCTGTGAATCTCCATTGCTACACATTCACCGCCGCACATGTGAGAACAACATCGACATGTGAACTGGACATATACTCTAAAGTGCCACAGTAACATCGCCACACCAGAACATGGCCAAACCACCAGTTTGCCCCATCGCTCCCACCTCCTGGCCATTGGCAAAGCCAAGACGAAACCTGAGGGCTAGGACACGATCCTTATCCAACCAAGTCTCCGATGAAAACACCATCGTGGGCTTGTACTGCACCACTACCTCGCGGAGCTCCTGGACTGACTTGTCTTGCTCGCAACCCCGGCAGTTCACACATAAGAGATTCATGGTGCCCGGCAAGGCTGCTCCGCAGCCACCGCTGATCTTGCTTGCTGTAAGTTGCGCCCTGTTTTCTGCTTCTTTGTCTTCTCATTCGAGCCCACCTCACAGGTGTTACCCCCATCAAGCAGGTTTAGGCGCGAATTCACCAGACCCACAGGAACAATTGTATTCTGCTCGTCCACTGGCCAGTTTAGGTCTGGCATCTTCAAGGCTGAGGCGCCAGTAGATGACTTCCTCGCCGTCTTCCTCTTCGTGACCTGCTGGTCGTCCCCTACGGCCTGAAAAAGCTGCTGCGGCTGAAGATCACCACCTCCATCTGCCCAGTTTTCAGCGGTGGTTGCACCTCTTCACCCCCCCCCCCCCCATATCGGCCACCTCCTCTCCATGCTTCAAGGCCACCGCAGATGAACGAGTCCTGCTGGACGTCCCATGTTTCGAAGCACCCACGAGCTAGTCCTATAGGACTCCCAAGCTGCCTGTGCAAAACCAATCAGTTTCTTGCACCTGTCCTCCTGTTCCCGCAACAGAAGATCATACGTCAGCTTGCCACGTTCATCTCTGTCCGCCAGTGATGGGCATTCTAACTTCGAGTGGCCCATCACACCACATTGACTTGCAAAAGAAAGGCAGTCTCTAATATTGTACCTCATGCCAATGCTGAGCCCCCCGCCGAGACTCCCCGCCTCAGCAGTTTGTCCACTGGGATCAGCACCCTTGCTCAGATATATGCGCCACTAGCCTTGCCCTTCTCGTCCACATCCACCCGGACAACAGCCCCAGTTCCACCGATCATGTTGCCTAGCTTCTCGCCTGCACGAGCATTCATCCAACCTAAGGGCACATCCAAGAAGCGGATCCAGATCGACATCTTGTCAAAAGAGGACTTCCGATGGCCTGAGCTCCACATCGTACTCCTAGAGCACCACCACTTGGTGTCCAACCATCCATGGCGATCCTTCCAAAGCCCTGGTCTCTCTTGGTTAGCTTTGGTCGCAAACTCCACGACAAAGAGGTTGTCCATTTTGTCTCCCACCAATCTTGCTTCCAGGCTGAATGGGTTACCTCATGTGGGCCTCATTGTCCCCATAACCATCCTGACGTGTAGCATGGATGGTGAAAGAACCTTGCCGACCAGTGTGAAACCTCTCCCACTCTGATCCAATTCCTCCTCATCACTCAGGGCCACAGCTTCCTCCTCCATCGTAAGGTTCATCTTCTGGAGGAGATCCATCATACCCTGAATGCTTCTCGTGCCGCCCATCTCCTCAGAGCCTGGGCGCCGTAACTCCTCCCCGTCCTTTGAATTCCTGATCTTCAGGATCACGGAGAGATCAGAGCCAATCCCAAACTGGATCATTACAAGATGATTCCAACCTAGGAGCAGACCTAGGCGGAAAAAGGACTCACCGGCGGTCAAGAGGACTAGAGTGAGAAAACTTGGGTGGCCGTCCCGATACGGAGTGTATCACGGGTGGGGTCGCTGCAAGCTAGACACCAGCCACTTTGGTGGTGATGGTGGAAACCCTAGATCCTAGTTCCACGGAGGGTAACATTGGGGTTTTGGTGGTTTATGTGACTGGACGCCTGCGCGGATATGCTACGTTTTGTAGAATTTGAAAAATTGAGAAGTCTAGTCACTAACTTTCATAATTAAATTGGATTAGGATCATTCGTGCTGGTGAAAGAATGCACTAAATGTTAATGTGTAGGTCTTCCCTTTGTCATCAGTTACTAATTTTTCTTTGAATTCACATACTTATTTGTATGGAGAGTACTAAAATAAAATATAAGTTAATGCATCTTCTATACCTAGCTAGATAAGCTGAAGTCTAACCAATTTTGTTCTTTTTATATATTTTTTGAAGAACCTTCTTCATGGAGTGATACATGGATTGTCTTACTTCTGCTCTTGTGGTGACTGCGATCAGAAGGGCAAGGTAACATGTTAACCACATGTACAATTAAATCCTTCTTCTTTATGGGAGTAATCCAATATGTTTTCATTTGTTTTCTTATGTATACAGTGTATTTACAATGACTGGATAGTATATTATTACATTATAGTTGAAAATGTGGATGTTATTGAGTGGAACTCTTAAAAGGGAATGCCAGTAATGGCATGGAAACAATGAATGTGTATCTTTTTAAAAATTTTGAATGCTTGTAAATATGCTTTTATACACATCTTTCATGTTTCCACCTAATATATTTTCCACTAGTTCACACCTACCACCGGATGGCGATTACCAAATCCTGGTGACCAAAAGATCATCCCATCACCCATGGGTACTAGGGTTATTGTTATATATGTTCTTCCCGTCGTGGATAAGTTATAATAACCGCCTTTTGCGAGCCATTAAATTAAGAGTTATTACTTTTTCTTCTTTTCTGTTATCTGAATTAATGGTTGATCTCTGAGTTATTGGATTTTACTGAAGACGAGATCTCTGTAAAACTGGGTTTGCTGCACTCAGTAGATTGCTCATGTTACTTATTAACCCTTTAGTGGCCTCAATTTATGTCTTCTCTTCATGACTTCTGCAGCAGAATGTTTTGCCTTGTAGTAATTTGGTGCTGTTAGAGTGTTAGTGCTAAGACTTATATATACTATGTGTACTTGTTGCAATGGTTAAATCTGAACTTACCTTTTTTAATTAAGAACCAATAGCAAGGTGTCATGTTTGCATCAGCATGACATAGTAATAATACATAGTTTTGCTGAAATTATGAATTCGTTCTCAATTTTCGTATTAATACACCTGAATTATGAGAAGATTTTTTTTTTGATATTTTGGCCTACTTTTCTCTATTCCTAGTTCATTTTGCTCTGACATTTATTTTCGTCCTTAATTCTTGTTCTTGTTTATTCCTAGGCACTCTCTGCATGCGCATTTGAGCAGCATGCCTTAAAGAATGGAAAAATGACTAACAACCCAAATGACCATATTGTCCTCTCTGCGTCAAATATCTCACTACTCAAAGCATGCCGGAAACTGAAAGAAGCGAGAAATGCAGCTATGTTTGAAGCCACATTCGATATGATCATGAAAACTGATCATGAGGCAGTGCCAAAACCGAATGCAGAAGCCTCCACGTCTGCTGATGACTCCAGCCGAAGTGGCATTGTTCGTGATCTGCTCCGTTTCCGTGAAGAAATGGATAGGTACCAAAAGTTGTTTCAAGATTTGTCAAAGAGCTTCGATGAATTAGCTGATGACAAATGAGACGGAGACATGGTATACGATGTGATATGGCCTGCACTACTTCAGTCTTTCAAGCAGGAGTGGGGCCAATATTAAAGTGTTATGACTGTCATTTTTCATAAAATACACATAGTTTGTGAGTGTTACAGTCGTCTTTGACCTCTGTTGGGTAAACGAACACCTCCTAATATTTGTGTTATGACTTAGTTTGTTGACTTAAGAGGTCAATGTGTTTTGTTTTATGTAATGGCATTATCATCTATGAGGTACTTTCTAGAGAAGCTGCTTTCAATCATTTAACATTAGTAATGATACTGTTTTCACCTATGTCGACACTTATCCATATATACCTCTTGACATGTCTAGTACCATCACATATGTAGTCATTTCTTTTTTACAGAAGTAATTTTTTTTAGACTGAGAGAAACCCCCTTTGACATAATTTGATTTCTTTCGGCAAAGTTAGGTCCCTTTTCTTGATATTTTTTAGAACTTTACCATAAACGTTTTTAAAAAAATGATAAAAGTTTTTCTACAAGATTTGTGTAAAAAGATTTCTACAAATGTTTTTATCGTTTTTTTCTGAAAATGACAATTGTTTTTCTGGTGAGTGGCTTGATATGCCCAACTATAACGGGGGGCAGGGTGAATTAGAAGGAAAAAGGTGGAAACTGAAGGGTAGCACGGTGCCAGAAAAGTGAAGAAAGGACCATGACTGACTGCTATGTTTTGTCCATGTCTTACTAAAATGTCAGAATCCAATGTATATAGATCATGCAATACTAGTGAGTACTCAATTAAACTCTTATCCCAAAAAAGCACTCAATTAAACTCGATATGATATTCCTTTCTATTGGAGGGAAAAAATGAGGTTATTTTTTTTTCTCAAAATTCTCCCTGTTTCACTATTACGGAATAGCACTCTACTAATCTAATCAAGCTGACTAGTTTTAGGTTCAACCTAAAAAATTAGAAGTTAATGACTGAGGAGGGGCCGGGTTTGGGGTGGTGGGGGGGTGCATTCCTCAACAACCATTTGCTTCTTTTCCTGTTTGTTTGTACACAAACTATTTTTTTTATAATGTAAAATCAATTCCCTCAGTTCCTCAGACACTTCACATGGAAATGCTCCATCGCCAATCCTCAACAACCATTTCCTCAGACTTATGTTATCTTAGAAAAAAGTCCATTTTACTGTCACACCTGATTTTCGAAAAGAAACCAAGTGCATCTCATATGTGCGCCAGGATCATGTTTACACACATACGATAGACAAAAGAGTGTAATATCAAAACACAGTATTCAAACGTACAAAAAGGTTTAATAACTTTATTACAATATTCTTATTACACTCTCGTGAGACACGAATGTCTTATCGAAGAACATACGATAACTAGACGTAGAGTCTTCATCTTCAACTTCCACAGGCATCATGACTGAGGAAACGCAAGCCTCATAACTCGTCGTAGTCACTGTAGTATTCTTCACCATTGTTTTCTTCTGAACAGCATAGCAAGTATGAGTACACCTAACTAGGTACTCAGCAAGCGGGGTGAAGATGCAAGGCTATCAAGAATAGGCTAAGGTTCACAGCGGTGAGCTTT
The DNA here is from genome assembly GCA_033239725.1 of Echinochloa phyllopogon. Lineage (NCBI taxonomy): Eukaryota > Viridiplantae > Streptophyta > Magnoliopsida > Poales > Poaceae > Echinochloa > Echinochloa phyllopogon. The sequence goes on along the minus strand of BTCW01000008.1, from coordinate 8,057,948 downwards.
TTAAAGTTGGTCAAGTTTTATTAGCAATTTCCTATTTACTAGATGTAAATTTATACCAACCCACTTAAGCATTTAGAAAGCATCTTATTCCAAAACCATGAGTAAAACCACAATTTAAATTCCATCTTTAAGTTCAATTATCATGTGAGGGTCCAAGCCGCTCTTGACCGTGAGCACGGCTGATCGATCAGTTTTCACTCTGCAGAGGTTGTACACTTTCACCACAGCTCGTGTTCCCCATGTTGCCCGGGTTAGCTAGACCCTTAAACACTTCCGAGGTGAGTGGCTAGGGGTCCACTTCGAAGCCTTTACAAAGGTGTGCAAAAGACCAACAACCCGCAAGAGTTACAGACAGGGCGGAACACAACCTTCCCTAATAGTCAGCACCTTAGCAAAGGCTGCTACCCCAAGAGGACCGAGCTGTGCCCCTTCAACCCCAATCCCCCTCTGCTCCTTTCGGATAAGTCCATCAGTACAATCACACCCCTAATTAATCAGCTAAGGTCAGAGCCATATGACACCATGGTTGCACTGTTTTCTTGGGTGGTTCTCCATGCTCCGATTAAAGAGTAGTATTCTTGTATTAACCATCATTATCCATCAAAGTTGTCATGATCAATAATTTTATAAAGATCCAATTCAACCATTCCCAAGATATAGCAACACTAAGCATAAACTAACCCAAAATATTATTTAAACCGGGGTTGTTCCAAGAAATCAATGTAAAAGGACTAGGTAAATCCTTAAAAAGGTGTTCCCGTCGAATTAATGCAATAAAAGTAAATTTTAGTTGTCATGCAATTATATAGGATAAAAAGAGTATGCGAGGAGGGCCACTTGCCTTTCTCCAACAAAAGCTACTCTTATGTTCTTCCGCTTTTGCTTCCTTGAAACTCTTAACCTTCGGGACATCCGAATAGCAGCTCCATCCTTTACTCAAAACAAACATCGGGCACAGACATGCAAAGCAGACAAACAAGAACAACTAAGAACAATACACCAATCAAGAAAGGCTTAAAAGAGCGGACAAGGGATAGGGCTCGGTTCTAAGAACGCAAACGCGAGAAACACTCGGAACTATCGAGCGATTTGGATGATCACACACAAAGGCTAGCTATGTGCTTGGTATATTTTAATTGAATAAAATAAGGTAATAGGTATTTCAGAGAAATACCCTATTTATAATTAAGCAAGTTATATTTAGATGTAAAACGACGATGTTGAACTTAGTCCAATTTTATTTATAAATATTCAAGTATGGCTTATGCAAATTAAACATTTAATTTTGAAAGAAGCATGTAAAGCATCTAAGCGTACAACTTTATGTTTCGAGTTCAACTACATTATTATTCAAAACACATTTATATTCATATTCTCGAGATATAGCCTATATAGCTTTTATTTAGAAAGCAAATTGAATATATATTGATCAATTTAAATTTGATTATGAAAACCGAGGTATAACCCTAATTACATTTTATTTAGGAAACATTATTGAATAAGATTAGTCAATTTGATATTATCAATGAAAACCGATATGTGTACCTTAATTAAGTTTTATTAAGAAAAGGCATTTATCTAAACATTAGTCAAATTAATTTACAATAAATTATCAAAACACATTTTTAAGGTAAACACCATGACTAGCATGTATTTTATTGTGAGATGAAACTAACGCAACAAGAACCAGCTTAAACGGCTAAAACGTGGGATCTATGGATTAAAAGTCGAAAGGATCTAGATGTGATTAACTATAGATTATTGAAAGGGCTAGCAAAGAAGATTGGAAGACACAAGAGATAGCAGATGATAGTGGACAGATCAAAATAAAAGAAAAGACATAGGCTTTACAGAAATTGTATTTTTGATGGAATACGACATATGACAAAAGCGTTATGAAATGCTGACATCATGCACGAAGGTGGACCTGTACTGATGGCTAGCTTGCTTCCTAGCGTAGGCAAGAACATGTTTACAGGGAGCAAGGAAGATAGAGATTAAATTAAAGGAAGGACGGCTCTGTATTGCAAGACGGATATTGATAGAATTACTGGATATGATGTTTTTGAGGGAAACATCTGATGTATAGGCGTGATGCAATGCTGACCTCATTAAGATATAAAGATAACGTGACTTGATTTGGAAGGCTTTTTGCTAGCTTGTGTATGCATGACTACAGCACATGCACGCCATGCATAAGATTCAGAGGGATTGCATAGATGATTTTTCCGTGGAGCTTCTTTGTATTTGGATTTTAGGACAGTGTTTTGATCTTGGATGATGGCTCGTATATGTACTGCATGAAGTTACAGGACAGTCAACACACTGCACGCCAGAGATATATATCTAGCATGGAGAACTAGGAAGGTGCAGAACAATATGGGAGCGACACCAGGATCCTTCCCACCTGTCGAGCAGAGATTGTTGGTGAAGTAAGAAGGCCGGCAGTGTCAGTGGTGGATGGCGGTGCTCAAGGCAGGAGCTACGACGTCGACATGGCTTGATTTGTCCAGAGTTGCGACGACGGTGCCACGGCAAACTGCTGCTGCTTCCTCGTTGCTGCCTTGATAAACAGAGAGAGAGGATTATTCTGAGGTGCTGAACGGGAACAAGGAGAAGGCGAGGGTGCCTTTTATAGCTGCAGAGAGGGAGTGCAGTGGCCACCATGGGGAAAATGAATGGTTGATGCATGGTGGAGCTTCAGTTAACTCCACTAGGAAAATGATTAGGCCATCAGTTCATTTGTTCGGTGGTGGAAAATGAGGGGTCAGTGGGTAGGCGTTAATATGTTCTGTGCTTGCATGAGCTCTTGAATAACGGCATAGTACGAGGGAGGGATCGAGAGACTAGAATTAAAGGCTGCTGGCCTGTTGTTTGCTTGATTGGTAAACGTGTATATAGAAAGGGCCAAAGATATATAAAGATTAGAATGCATGATGATGTCACTGTGTTGAGAAAAGCCGTATGTTTATGATGAATCAAGGATGTTGTATTTCTTTGGAGGCTAACGTGGTTGCATACCTGATGATTTGTTTTCTAAACAGAACGGATTCTAACTTCATGCATATATATGATGGCATCAAGAGAGAGTAAGAAATGAGTAATAGCTTGTGTATAGTTGGTTCATATACGATGTTTTGGTTGCTAAGAGACTACGACAAGGACCTGCTATGGCCTGCCGGCGTTGAATAGAGGGCAGGACGCAAGCGGCAGGATGCACGTATGCAGGTGAAAAGCAAAGAGACGGCAGCGTGGGGATGCTTCTCCTCACCTGCACATGATGGTCGTCGTCGAGAAGATGAGCAGGCCGGTGGTGAGGAAGAAACGATGATGGTGACTTGGTACGGCGAGACTCCAACTTGCGGCAACTTCGTAAGAGCAGCTTTAGTGATCCTCCTCGTTGGACAAGAAGAACCCGATGTCGATCTCCTTCCTTGGACTGCATGGAGGGCGAGCTGGTGTGAGAAGGATTCTGGTGGGTTTGTCTAGGCAGGGCTCAAGAGGTTAGACGTGATGCCTTTTATAGAGCTCGCGAGGGGAGCATTCAGGGAAAGGCTATTGGAGTGCAGCTTGAATTAGTGTCCACTGTGATTGACGTTTCCAATCTCTCATGATGGAAAAGTGAAGTGGAGAATCAGTTTTAGCTCTTGGTGGACATTAGCGAGTGTGCACTTGCAAGAAGTTCAATGGCTGCCAGGGAAAGAATTGGGATGTCGTGAGTGGTGGAAGGACACAACACAGATAGCCTGCGGGTGCTGTTTGAGCTGGTTTGCGCTTGGCCTTTGCATGCATTCACGGTGGAGGGAGAGACTAAAGAATTAAACAAGCTGGCTGGGATTAATTGGATAATGGACAAGTATGAGAGAGAGAGAGAGTAGAATTGTAAAGGTTGTTGGTCTGTTGACGTGAAGGAAGGAGAGAGAAAAAAGAGAAGGAAAAGAGGACACGTGTATGAGAGATTAAAAGAACTATGGTTGACAAGGGTTTAAGAACCTGATTAAGATTTGGAACATAGATTGGACTAAACTGAAATCGAATCGCATTTCAAAATTAAATTTATTTTTCAGACAAAACACAATGCAAGACCGCATGAATGCAACAACCCACACAAATTAGTTTAGAAATTTAAAAAGAATTTTATTTTCTCAATCTAAATGGATCAAAATAAATGTTGGAAATTTTAAAGAAATAACAAAATCAGTTATTTTATTAGTGTTTTCTATTCACAACCCAAAATGAAAATTTTGGGGTGTGACATTTACTTCCTTCACCTATTCACTTTGTCCGTTCCACCCCGTCACCAAAATATTGGTTTAATTTACTACCTCCTACTATTCCTAGCTGCTTAATTTACACCGTCAGCAGGATTTGCATCGGTTTTGCCCACGTGGAAGCTATTTTGACCGATTCGATCTTTGTTTAAGCGGACAGAGCCATCTGACGTGGACTGCATGAGCCAAGCCACCGAAACTGAGCCAAGCCACCTAAATTCCACACCACCAGAATCGGCCCCATGCCCCCATCTCCCGTGTTCAGCTTCTGCTCGTCCTCCCCCATGCGGTTCACCCGTCGCCTTTGTTTCTTTGCCGCTGCAAGAACTGGACAATTGAAACAGCTAGCGTGGGTTATTGGAGAATGAACGGATTGAGGTGAGTAATCCTAACCCTTGATTACCAATTTCTCCACAGCTACCCATGGTTTGCTATGTTTTAGGGTTCTGGTGGCACCGGGGTAGGGGAATTTATTCTTGCCAAATGGATTGATTTAGCAATCTTTAGGGGTCCCATCCGAAAAGGGTTGTAGTTCAATTTGTCTGTGAGGTGTATTGCCCTCTCATTGCGCAAATCGGTTCTCTCAATAGTGATTCTTTGGTGGTGAATGAACTTTTTCCTGTTGGTGGAATGGAAAAGTTGAGACAACCCTGGTTGATTGTTAAGCAGTCAAGTTTAGGAGTTTCGTTTCTATCCACTAACCATCCCAATAATAATGATCTTCCTGTCACTTTGTCCTAGTGAAATCATCGTCCTCCCCTGACCTATGAAACAGGGGTCCCAGGCCCCGTGTCCGTGTTAACATGTGGGCTTCTAATACATGATTGCAGTCCCATGTTTGCAATTTTCTCTGTAAGATGTTAACCAGCTATAGAATTGAATACTTCAATTTGTTGTAGTGTGCAAGAGAAAACTCAATCTAGTTAAAAAATATGGGTTTTTTTTCTAAACAGGAAACTTGCAGCTTGATTGAACTATCAATTTAAAGCAGAACATTGAAAAGAGTGCCATTATTTTATCTGTTACTGCTACATGTTCTTGGTTCTGTTGTACCATGTCACTGTTATGTTAAGGTAGCATCATATTCAGTTATGTTTTAACTCAAGAGGAGTTTTCAATTAATTCTAAAACTGGTCGATTTTCAAATATTTGTCTCTGCTTTACCATATGCATGAAATATTTGATAGCCATGAGTAATACATTGTCTCTTCTTTACCAGATGAAAGCTGAATCTTTATTACGTTTTGCTACACAGTTTTAAATCTAGCAAATATTTCAAAGTATGTGATGATCATTAGTTCTAACATCATAAATTACAAATAATGTTGATGCAAGTCCAAACAGGTTAGGTGGGGCCTTCTAATGCATGTGAAATAGGGAATGACAATGGCAAGGAGACTTTTTTTGACTTGGAACTCTACAAGTTAAATGTCCTTTAGTGTCCATTGTCGAAGCCTATACATCAGAAGTAACCTACTGCAATCCAAGAGTAGCAGCGAATATTGTAAGATGTTATATATCTGTTATATGTATATTTGCTACCAGTGCACTGCCATAATGCTGTTCTGATTGTGATTCTCAACCAGGAAGCATATACTGAGGCTGCTAAGGAGCTGCATGGTCCAGAATTTGATGCGTTGAATGCTTCCCTTGACGAAGTTGCTGTTTATAGGGCTGGCGTAGAAAGAAACATGGGCGGTATTTGATGGCCGATGGTTTCATACTTTCATAAATACTCCCTCAACTCTCAAAGATCCAAGCATCAGGTTGTCATTCTCGAAATGAAGCATGCCCTTAAACGTGTCAACAAGCTAGCATATGCTCATGATGCATCGCATCAAGAAATTTTCCTATTTTTTTGAAATGAAATTTTCCTCCTGCTTAGAAGTGCCAAAAAGAGTCCTTTACCATATACTTGTATTGTGCATTTCTGCAATTTATTACTCATGTTGAGTCAATATATATGTTTTCTGTTTAGCTAATGTCCGTCCATACATATTTACTGATGCGCATAAGTCAAGCGCATCTGTATATTCCAATATATCCGCTAATACTACCTTCACAAACAGGATCATCTCATCAGGTTTGCTCAAATTCTTCATGACATATCAAATTTTCTCAAATTCATCATTACACATCATAGAAGGCTCAAATTTATCAGGACACATCAAATTTTCTCAAATTCATCATTACATATCAAATTTGCTTAAAGACACCAGGACACATCAAATTTCCTCAAATTTATCATTACACATCAAAAGGGATCAAAGTAATCAAAATGGTTACTTCGTAGGTATGGAGTTTTATCATGCGAGGAGAGTCGTGGCACGTATGTAGTACCAAAGGAGGGTATTTCATTGAACTCCTCGTCAACCATATTTGTATTGCCAACAATCCTTTTTTTTCAGGTATAACCACATGCCAATTCTTCTCTGCAAGGTCATGCACATAGAAGACTTGATGAACATCCTTGGCGAAGACGAATGGTTGTTCAGTTTTGTAGCCGACGAGTCGTAGGTCAACACTAACGAACCCATATTTGTCCTTTGTCATGCCTCTTGTGGTTTAGGGTTACCTTTAATGGGAAAGATTATGTTTGCAGAGTGTTAACTGTTAGACACTCGGTAAACAGAAAGTTTTGCGACCTAAAGCCACCGTGTGGGGTTCACCGAGTGTCCACCCTTGGGAAAAGGTCCCGAGTGTTTCTGGATGGTACCGTGTGTTTTTGGCACTCGAGCATTGCAAATTTTGGCACCGAGTGTCCACACTCACAAAAGTAATATTTTTATTCTTACTTGTGTTCTTACTAGGATCGTGCCCGTGCGTTGCTACGGGCAACAAAATATTTATAACAAATGACATATAAATATTTAAACAAAACAAACAATCAAATAAATATGTATAATTCTAAGGTTAACACTTTCTACATTTCTAAAGCATGTACCCTGTTCTGAAAAAAAGGGCAATGTACTCTTAAAGAAACAAAAGCACCCACTTCTGATTTGTCATGAGCACATTGTCAACCATTAGGAAATTTGCAATGCCAAGTAGAGTTTGAAAAGAACAATTGAAGCTCCCCGCTAAAGCCTAAATCAGAGGTGGGATGCTTTGTTCTTTTCAGTTTTCTATTCATCTCCAGAGAGGCAAAGATACTTCAAATTTATTATCCGTCTTGTTTAGTTAGAGTAGTTACCTATTACATTGTCCTGGTATTGTTGTATCTCATCCATAGCCTTTCAGTTGCACCGAGGAATTCCACAAGCTTAAGGCCTTAACTTGTGTTTGCATCAAATTTTTATTTTCCTTAAGGAAAACCCTGTAACTTAGTCTACTTATTGAAGCCTGACATAATTTACGTTTATCAAAGGGAAAATTTGCTACAGGACATCCAAAGTGACATCGATTTGCTGGAACACACCGTTGACCACGTTATTGGCTGGTGGACACTCGCATTTTGAGTCAATTTGCTGGAAGACACTACGTCGATTAGAATAATATTTTCCGGCTGAAGAGGAGAGAGAAAGGTAAGGAAATGTCATTTTTACCCATGGTCCCACTAGTCAGTTCCTTCTTCCTAACCCTAACCAAGCTTTGCCGAGTGTCGGGGTCCAACACTCGGCAAAGGATGGTGTCTTTGCCGAGTGTGACACTCGGCAACGGGTCCGTTAGCCCTAACGGCCGTCCGCAGACGGCAGCGGGCGGGCTGTTAGTGCTTTATTTTGCCGAGTGCTGGCTTTGCACTCGGCAAAGCCTTTGCCGAGTGCCCGACAGAAGACACTCGGCAAAGGGCCTGTTTGCCGACACGAGCTATGCCGTAACCCCTTTGCCGAGTGTTACACTCGGCAAAGCCTTTGCCGAGTGTATTTCGGGGTTTGCCGAGTGCTCCAGGCACTCGGCAAACTCCGGGTTTCCCGTAGTGCTGGACGCCTTGAGGGGCGGCAAATCATTTACAAGACTGCATGTTTTCGGTAGATTCTCGCCGATTATTAGTGACGTGAAGTCTATGCTGCTAACTGGACGCCTTGAGGGGCAGCAAATCATTTACAAGACTAAGAAGAGTAAGTTGGTAAGTACACCTTCCATTTAATATTTTTTTCCAGTGAAATGCGTTGTGGAAGGTACCAAAGCTAGAGTGGTGGTCTGGTTGGTGGCTGGGTACATGCTATTAGGGAATCACTCCCTCACTCGGCAAGTGTTTATCACAAACACTCGTCTACTCTCTTGTGTGTCCTACACAATTCTACTTATGTGCAAATCAAAAAACTAAACACGCATATACATGAATCAAAATTAGTTCTAAGACGTACAATCTTGTAGTAGAACTTCAAATTGAGTAGTCTAGTCACTAACTGGACACTAATATGGCATAAATCATTGGCATAGGTGATTAAATGAAAAAGTAATAGGAAAAAATTAAAAAGCCAATCTAAGTCTGCTTTTCCTTGCTGGTGGGACATAAGGCAGGCAATAAACTGTCACGAAGTATCAATCATCCATTAATTCTTTAAAGGTTTTTAATTATCCTTATTCCCCTTAATTTCATTTGGCTACCCTGTAGTTATTGCTGCCATTTAGAAGGAACTACGCATATGCATGTATCTTGCACTTGGTTAGATTCTTCAGTCGACTTGTTGCTTTTACATGCCTGTATCTGTATGGTTGTTTGGTACAGTTTCCAAGCTAGACATGGCTATCAAAACTAAATTGGATTAGGATCATTCATGCTGGTGAAAGAATGCACCAATTGTTAATGTGTAGGTCTTCCCTTTGTCATCAGTTACTAATTTTGCTTTGAATTCACATGCCTATTTGTATGGAGAGTACTAAAACAAAATATAAGTGGATGCACCTTCTATACCTAGATAAGCTGAAGTCTAAGCATATTTATTCTTTTTATATATTTTTTGAATAACCTGCTTCATTAGCTTTAAAAAAGAGCCGACTTGGTGATTGTGATCAGAAGGGCAAGGTAACATGTTAACCAGTTGTACAATTTAATCCTTCTACTTTATGGGAGTAATCCAATATGTTTCATTTGTTTTCTTATATATATACAATGTATTTACAATGACCGGATAGTATATTGTTACATTATAGTTGAAAAATGCGGATCTTAATATTTAGTGGAACGCTTAAAAGGGAATGACAATATGGCATAGACACGTACAATGGATGTGCATCGTTTTAATTTTTTTGAATGCTTGTAAATATGTTTTTAATACACTTTTTTCATGTCTCCACCGAATATTTTCCCCTAGTTCACACCTACCACTGGATGGCGACTACCAAATACTGCTGACCAAACACTGCCGGAAAGTGAAAGAAAGAAAAAAAATGGAGCTATACTCAAAGCTACATTTGATATTATCACGAAATGTGATCATGAGGCAGTGCCCTAACAGAATGTGTCATTAACAGAACCGAGCTATACTCAAAGCTAGCTACATTTGTGTGTGTGTGTGCGTGTGGTCCTTAGAAGCCCATATTATATTGATGCATGGCTATTCAGGCCGTGTTTCTTTGGAGGCGGAAATATTTTTCCACCCCTTTGACCAATAGTTAAGGGTATTAAATAAAGTCAGTTTAAAAAATCACCTTCACAACATTGGACTATTTTGCGAGACATATTTAATGAGGTCTTTGACCGCACGATTAGAGAATGGTTACTGTAGCATTACTGTAGCAAAACATGGATTAATTAGGCTCATTAGATTCGTCGCGCAAAGTTACACTCATCCCTAAAAAGGTTTTGTAAATAGACTTCATTTAGTATTTCATGCATACAAGATTCCCTTTGGAAATTTTTTTCCAAGTTGGAAAGAAACACGGCCTCAGTAATCATATGGACTCATCTGTCATGGTACGGAATTAAATTGTATACATGAATAAATAAGTCCAAAGATGCTCTTAAATTCCATTTTGTTTGGGGAAATTAGCCGATGACAAATGATATTGATTAAAGGTATAAAATGTGATGGCCTGCACTTCAGTACGTTTTTCCGAGCAAGAGCAGTACAAATTTTAAAGTGTTATGGTTATGCGTATTGAAAAATTAGACTTAGTTTTTCAGTGTTATGTTCGTCATTGACCTCTGGTGGCGAAAGTAACCATCCTAAGCTGCATTTTAGTTTGTCATTTATTGTTTGAAGAAATCATTGTGATTTCGTTTTATTTAATCGCATGTGTTTTCTAGACATGCTGGTTTTTAACCATTCAACATTAGAAATAATGTGGTTTCATTTTTTTTTACATGTGTTGACACTTATCCACTGCATATATGTCATACCCGATTTTAGAAACAAAATCAGATGCACACCATATATACACCAGTAGTGAATAACAGATACATTATCATGTAAAAGAATACTATAAATGACTTACGAGTTATAAGAGTTATCTAGCGTATCGTCGTGGAAACAAAGGTTCCAAACTTCACGCAATCGACTAGGGTTACGTACACCTAGACTTCAACACCATCTTTCACTACTAGAAATGTTAATATGTATGACGTATAGTTTTCGTCGTAGTAGAGCTTAAATTCGTCATTAAAAAATTTGTATGACGAATTAATGACGAAATGTCATTCGTAAAAAACGGAGCTTCAAGTTTGTTTTTCTGAGACGAAAAGACATATTTCATCATAAAACATGTTGTTGTTCAATAACGAAAAAAACTTGCCGCCTAATTTTTGTCACAGAAATTTTCATCCACGTGGCACGGTCCATGCTGGCAGCTGATGTGGATTGGTCAACGTGGCATGGTCCACGCTGTCATGTGAGGTGGCGGCTAACGTGGCAGCTGACGTGGCGCCCCATGTGGCCAATTCGTGAAGCAGACGTGGCTCATTCTGGTTGGACCACGGGGCGCGTTCTGTTTGGACCACGTGGCGCGTTCTGGTTGGACCACGTGGCGAGTTCTGATTGGGCCACGTGGCGCGTTCTGATTGGTCCACGTGGCGCGTTCTGGTTGGTCCACGTGGCGCGTTCTAGTTGGTCCACGTGGCACATTCTGGTTGGTCCACATGGCACGTTCTGGTTGGTCCACATGGCGTGTTTTAATTGGTCCACATGGCGTGTTCTATTACGAGACCTATTTTAACATTTCAGCCCAAAATTATTTATAGAGCACAAAAAAAATTCTAGCCCACCAAATTTCACACATTTCAGCCCAAAAGCATTCCATTCCATCACTATTTGCATTTGAAGTTGCATTGTCACAATACATTATATCAACTACAAATATTATCACTAGGTGCAAAAATAGCATATCCTACATTACAGGTAGGATTAACTCCAAAGAGGCATCACATCCAACTCACTGGACGCAGCCCTGAGCTTGGCTCCAGATACAGTCCTACCTGCACACCAAATTTCAAGATCAGTGTTACTAGCACAAAGCTCAAGCACCAGCACATGGAATAGAAACAGCAACATCACTACTGCAATACTGCACTAGCAGCTTTGCATATAAAACAGAACAAATCTTATATTTAGCAGTCACTTTAGCATAAAAAGCAGACCAATTAGCATATAAAACAGAATTCTTAATGTGCTAATCACAGACAGGGCATTTGACCACTACAATCTGCATCCATTCCATACATTGTAGTATATGGATATAGAGGATATAGAGGATCCATTTTAGCATAAATTAACAGATCGGACCTGTTTTGCCTTAACCTGAATGGAAGGGATTATTCAAACAAACACCATTCTCACAGCATGATGCACATGTATAGCAACATAAAATGGATGCATGGAACACACTGCTTAAGCTTTTCACATCAGTGAGGAAAAGAAAGGGAAAGACAACACAGGCGTAGCCGTATAGGTAAACCTACCTGATCCTTAATGTTCATCTTATCAAATTCATCGATGCAGCAAATACCATTATCAGCTAACAACAGAGCACCTGCCTGCAATAAATAAGAGGGGAAGCATCAAGCAAACACATGAGAATCAGCAAGAGACATAAATAATAAAATTCCAAGATATAATGTAAAATATACATTGTAGATCCTATGAGAAAATGTGCTAATTTAAGAATTTATTACATAAAGTTCATTGTTCAGAATTAATGCAAGCAAACTCTCATAAGTAGAAATGTTGCCATGAAAGGCTTATGAGCATGCATTTCAACTTTTCAATGGTTTCACTGGTCATTAACTCACCAATTATTACCATCCTCACTAAAATTAAGCAAACCAGCATATGCTGACCTCTCAACATCTTGTGTGCATTCAAAATATTTGTACTGACAAAAAATGGATTATGTTGCTTAAATTTGGTAATACCTCGATACAAAATTCACCAGTTTCTGGTTCTTTAGCAACAAGTTGCTGTAAGACCAGCAGCAGATGATGACTTCCCTGATGTGTAAACAGATCTTGGAACAATACCAGCAGTATATCTAAGCATGGGATTGGAAACCACACGTTAACATTGTGACTCAGGAAGGAATGAACTCAACTTAATAATCAAATAGAGGGTCTAGTTAAATAAAAAATTTAAAACAAGAATACTCAAGATTTTAACATAAGCATTGCATATTATCATCTACTGTCCAATGTTGAAGAGTAGTTTTAGGGATAATTGGTGATCCAGTTAGAAGCCAAACACAGTGTAGAACAATAACTGATGGGATATAATTCAAAAGACAAATATTGCTAGCTTGTATTCATAGTAAGGACCTGAGCAACTTATCAAGGCCATCAAAAATTGCAGAACCACAGTGTACATGAAAGAGAAGAGAGGCAGTCTGTATGTGAGGCACATACATGTTGAGGCGAGTCAAATGCAAGCCCATCCAAAATGAAGCAACAGAATTATGATGAACGAAATTTCAGAACTGCTTGTTCTCCTCTTCTCCTCCTTGGCTGCAGCTCAGCTCAGATCACTGTAGGAATCATAGGGCTCAAAGGTGAGATTTCAGTTTTGCTTTTTTGGTGAGCTCAGCTCAGATCAACAACATTTCTTTTTCTATCTAATAACTATAGTGAATGAAATGAATTTATTGCAATCTGGAACTGCAGCAGCTGCACGTGAGGACAAATGCTGCAACCTGGTCCCATCCGAACTGAAGCTCCATTCCTGAAACTCAAATTAACAGCAACATGAACACATCACCCACCCCCAAAGACATTTCAATGTTAAAATGCTGCTAGGTGATTTAATGCTAACATGCAAACTACCACGGTTTAATGCTAAATTAGATGCAGCAGCATCAGAAGCAGTAGGTGCATGGTAGCTGGTAGGAGCCAATCGCGAAGCTGCAGCATTCGGAAATGAGAAGAACCCTACGCTAAATCCAATCCCCAGCAGCAGCGGCAACAGAGCAGAGCGGTTGCCAAGAGAAGGGAAGGGGAAGTGAGGGGAAGCAAAAAAAATACCTACATCCTTGAGGGCAACTTGATTCCAGAAGACCTCATCCTGCTCGATCTCGTCCTCGAGGAGCTTGGTTATCCTGAGAAATCAAATCAAATCAAATCAGATCGATTCCAATCTCAAATAAATCAGGAGCAAAGGCAGGTGGACCGGGGGGGAGAGAGACGCAAGGGCAGCTGACCAACCTCTTGCCTCGGGTGGCGCGGGCTACGTGGTCGAGGAGGACGGGCTGCTCGTCGTCGCCGGCGTCCATGGCGGCCAAGAGGGAGGGCGGTGGCGCGGCGGCGACGAAGGGGCTGTGGTGCGCCGGAGGCGAGGACGTCGAGGAGGAGGGCGGTTGCGCGGCGGAGGGGCGGTGGCACGGTGGAGACGAGGACGGCGAGGAGGAGGACGCGGCAAGGGCGTCGCGACCGGAGGTGGATGCGGAGGCCGGGTGCGAGGCGGTGGCGGTGGCAGCGGTGGCCATGTGCCCCCGTGCGCCCGCCGGGGAGGTGGGGAAGCGGGGAAGCGGGGCGGTGGCGCGACGCGAGATGGGATCTGAGGAGCGGCGGCTTGGGACCGGGAGGGAGAGAGGTGAACTGGAGGAGGGAGGGTGAGGCGAATCTGAAGAGGTGAAGAGGAAGCGGTGATGGATCTGAGATGGGCAGAGAGAGGTGAGGGAGGGGGCGGCGCCGTAAGTCTGGGACTCTTGGGGAGAAGATAGACAACTAGGGTTTGAGGGAGCGTCGTCCGACTGGCCTTTTATTCGTTTGCGGTATGATCAACATCGTTGAATCGAAGATGGACGGTCATGATGGGTTAGGCCTTAGGAGAAAATGGCACAGGCCTGATTTCTCGGCCCGTTTAACCAAATGTTAACTATTTTTATTGTTTTTTATTTTATTGCACCATTGTGAAGTAGCACATAAAAATAATTATATTATATATACCAACTCATTTTTTATATGTAATAGACAATATGTGAGTTGTCTTGTAAAAGTTTAAAGAATTTTAGAACGTATTTACTATTTTCTATATGTTAATTGAATTTCTACATTGTTATCAAAATTAATTTCAAATTGAACTGCATGTGCACATAATAAGATACTAAAAACTACATAAAAATTAAATTTAGTCTCATATGTTCCATTCTATTCCATTCCATAGAGATACATGAAAATTTTAACTATCTTCTATCGACAATTTAAACTTCTTTCTCCAAATTACCACGTAATGATTACAATAATATCTAATTTTTCTCAAAAAATTCTATAAATTTATATGACAACATAATTTTGGTCCATAAGCTTGCCATAAAAAAATTAGATAATTTTAGTGAGTAAGACCATACATTGTTCATAATTTGATACATGTCTCACATAGTTTCTTATAACTCTAGTCTAACTTTGAGGATTAAGTAGAGCATTACATTTTTAAACTCATATGAAACTCAAACTTAGATATAACCTTATGTTCGCCATAACATAATAAAATATGAAGTTAGATGACCAATTGTTGTAGAAAAATATGGTTTATCAATTCTTTTTAGATGCAAGAAAACAAGTTATATAAAAATGAGATGAAAATGGAAACAAGTACGCAAACAAACTATATGACATGAAATATTGTAATTTTAGAAAAAATCAGGAAAAAAATCACCAAATTTGGAGTTTGTATGGTCAACAAATACTAATTATAAATTTTAATTATAGATTAAAAGGAAAAAAAGATGGTATGGGGAGCAACCTACGCGCGCCACGTGCCCCCACGTCATACAAGCACTAGCCCAACTGGCAAACCTCCAACTTACCAACCACGAGGTCGTGGGTTCAAACCCCCTTCGCGCAACCTTTTTGCGCAAGATTAAATTCGCCTTTGGGCGGGGCGAGTGGCGACTGGGCCGGGGGAGCTGGGCTGGGCGCTCGTGGGCCTGCGGAGCTGAGCAACAGGAACATAGTAAATAACCTAAAATGCGCAGTTTGACCGAACAATACCTGTGGCCCAGTGTTTTGAGCGCTAGTTCCCCACCCGTGAGGTCACAGGTTCGAGGCCCCTTGGCCTCAACTTTTTTTGCTAGACTCGTCGCTGCCGGACTCTGCCGGAAGGCAACAGCTCTTCTACCTGACGTCTCACGAGGATTTGACGAGGCTCGCCGTCGCGCGGGAGACCCACGCCCGAAATCGGTCCACAATTCTTTTTGCAAACAAAAAACTATATCTTTTCTGCAAACGAAAATGAGAGGTAGCATTGATATTTGTAGTTTATTTAACATCAAAATATTTCTCACTAATTCGATGCTTAGCTTAGTGATTGGTGTAGTACATTTGCTGAAATATATTTAAATGAATTGGTGTTAAGAAAATCAAGAAAACGTTTCGAAAAAAATGTAGGCAAGTGCAGTCCGTCTCACGACTTCAACTTACGTTATTCTATTGTATGTTATGACACCAACATGGCATGATCAACATGGCAATGTGGGCCAATGGAGACCAGCACCATGGTGGACTCGGTAATCGTGACCACAAGGGAATTCACCGTTTAGTTCAATGACGAAAAGAGTGGGTCACAATTTTAAAACAAAACTCCATAAATGAATATTATAGATGGTGTGTTGTTCTATGACGAAACAAGACGTTGTTTTATGATGAATGTTTTACTTTCGTCATAAATTCATAGTACCAGACCTCTGCCGCTAAAGATCTATGACGAATCACAAATTTTCATCATAAATATGCATTATTCAATGACGGAATTTCATATTGTCATGAGGAAAACGTCATAGATGTGGACATTTCTACTAGTGTTCATGAATCTTCCTAGTATATTTTCCTTCTCAGTAGCATCCATGAATTGGAACAAACATAATTTGGAAATCGCAACAGTGAGCACATGTCGTACTCTCAGCGAGTGTAAAAGACACACAAGGCCAAGGACTAGCTGGCTGACTGTAGTTAGCACGTTTAGTTGGTCAAATTTTATTAGCAACTATTTAGTGCAATGTGAGCGTCTAGGTCGTTCTTGATCGTCAGCACGAGATATATAAGCTTTACAATCTATAGAGGTACATTGACCACTAGTCGTGTTTTCCTGCCATGCCTGAGGTAGCTAGCGAGTTGCGCCGAAGCGGGATGCCACCAGCCGTTTGACCTCCGCTTGCCCTTGTCGGCTTCCCCGCGATGGCGTGAGTGCGTGACCTCGTTTGGCCGCCTCGCTCAGAGGGCCGGAGGCGCAGAGGTGGATGTCGACCCGCCATTGCAGGCACCCATCTCGCCATGCCTGGCGCAGAGGTCTTGGAGTGAACATAGTGTATTAGAACTGCATTGTTCATAAAAACCATTGTGCAACATCTCACTGCTTTTTTTAGTGTATTATTTAGGGGTAGAGATAAATTACATATAATCTTCTACATGCAGCATCGTATTCATCCTTCTTCGATCATTTTCAATAGGGCCCAAAAAGTATAGTTCTAAAGATTCAGTTTTAAGACCTTGCTAAAAATTATTGGAACCAATAATAAACCACTCATCAAACAATTCCAAAAAATCGGTTTCCAAAAAATATTAACTAATAATCCTACTCAGCAGAAATTTTTTAACGTAAAAACTCCACCACGTAGCCTCCTTTCTGCATATTCTTCTATCATCAGATCTCTCCCCTTTGTCCTCCTTGCAGGAAAAAAAAGAAACGCCAGTATGAGCAAATTCCTCGCAGAAAAAAAAGAAACACCAGTATCAGCAAATTTGGGAGCGCGGAAACTAGGTGTATATTTGCCTTACAATAGCTCTGATTTTGAACACGTACGGATTTTAGACACTGAATTGGATATCTGCTGGAGGACTAATTTGATCTTCCGTTTCCAAAATTAGTTATTGGAGATTTATTAGACATTTTTGGGAATACAGTACTTAGCTCAAAGTCGCTCACTCAGTTTCACTTCTCAAACTGACTAACTTCGCAGTTCGCACTAGAAGTAACAACTATCAAGAATCTCTCGTGCCATGCGCCTCCCCTCCTCAGTCACCTCCCCGTCCAACCCCACCGCGCCGGCCTCCACCAGCGCCGCCAACGCCCTCCGCAGCTTCTCCGGGCGCGGCTGCAGCACGAAGCCGAAGCTCTCGGCGTCGCTGCCGCTGGCGATGATGCCGAGATCCTTGAGGACCAGAACGATGCCGGCGAGGCAGTCCACGTCATCGGTCCTCGTCTGCAGTGGGGAGCAGCCCGTCCTTAGCATCTCCCGCCGCTCGTCGCCGGTGTACAGGCAGAAGCACTTGCCCCTGTTCCGCCACCGCTTGATGTGGTAGCCAGACCTCACGGAGGCCTTGAGAGCCCACGACAGCATCCGCGGCGGCGGCGGCGGCGCCGGCGACGATGGCCGCCGCCGGGACCGGGTCAGCGACGGCGGCGCGTCGTCCGTGCAGCGGTAGCCGGAGTCGACGATGTAGTCGATCCCCTCCACGAACATCGCCGAGTCCGCGACGTCGGTGGCCAGCACGCCCTTGCGCTCGCCGTCCGGCGGTGGGCCCAGCACGCCGCCGATGAGGTGGGCGACGGGAACGCCGTCGTGGAGGCAGCGTGTCGTGACGCCCGGGAGCGCGCGGGCGGCGAGGAGGCGCTCGGCCGCCTCGACGTCCGCGCGGCTTGGGAGGAAGACGAGCACGCCGCCGCCGCCGGGTGGAGCCTGTGGCTCGGTGGCGTGGATCCGGCACACCGTGTCCATGGCCGCGGCAACGTGGTCCGTCGCCGGCGCGGCGAGGAACTCCCAGGGGCACAGGCCGGTGCCAGTGCGGAACCACAGGTGCTTGGCGCCGGGGAAGAGGCCGTGCACGGCTTCGCCGACGCCGTAGAACATGGCGCTGTGCGTGAGGATGACCACCCGGAGGTCCGGCCGATGCGCCGCCGCGGCCTTGACGCAGCTGAGCACGGCGGCCGTGAGCAGCATGCCGTCGTCCGCCTCGTCCACCACGACGGCGCCGTAGCGGGCGAGGAGCGGGTCGGCCGCGAGCATGCGGAGCAGCGCCCGGTGCGTGGTGTACGTGACGGCGGCCGTGCCGGCGGCGGGGTCGTCGAGGGGATCCTGCAGGCAGCAGGCGACCTCGCCGGAGCGCATGTCGGCGGCCGCGTGGGCGGCGGTGGACTCGGCGGCTAGGCGATACGTCTGGGAGCAGACGACGCGGCCATGGCCGGCGGCATGGAGCACGCGCGGGACCTGGCTGCTCCTCCCCGTTCCGGGGCACGCGTGCATGAACACCACCTGGTTACGTGCCACGTGCCCCGCGAGGCACGCCTGGTTGTCCGACCGCCGGAAGTGGAGATATGGCCGGCGCCGGCGCCGCGCCGGCGCTCGTGGTGGCGCCGGAGCAGCCACGGCGGCTGGTGATGATGCTGCTTGCGACCTGCGCTGCAGGGCCAGCCGGGCGCTCCGCCGTAATGAGACGACTCTGGCAGCAGCCCGGTCGCCGCCCCTGCGCGCGGATGGTGCCATCGTTTTCTTTTTCTTGTGCTTTGTTGCTAAACTCCCGATATATATACTCCGTACTATATATGAACTGTGATCTTTCTTGTTCGATTTGTTCCAGAATTTGATTTCACAATATATAGAGAACCGCATCAACTGTTCCCAGTCCGTATCGGCCCTGAACATGTGTAAGTCGGAGTAGCATGTGTAAGCACTTATTTAAAAAACTACTCCCACCGTACCACTACAGGATCCGCACAGAATTGGTGCAAAATAAAATCCGCACTGCTGACAAGATGCTGGTGGCCATGTGACCCCGTTGGCTCCTTTTGACCGGAGTCAGTAGGGGAAGCCCCTACCTATTTTTTTAATTTTTTTTATTCCAAATCCAGTTAATTCGCTCTCACAGGGAGTCGAATCTGGATTTGTAGGTGCTACTCAGATGCTCTAACCACTAGACTAGAGACCTCGTTTGCTCCTTATGTGATCAATCGAGAGAAACTGCTCAACACCTGTGCCTGCATTGCGTTTATGATCAAGAGGTCTGGACGCTGGTTTCGAGTTCGATCAACGACCTTGTTTAGATGCCATCGCGCACAGCATCAACGGAGGAATGGTGGAACTTCTCTTTTCAGGGGATCAGCAAAGGACAACAGAAGACTGAAGGGTCTGATCAAAGAGGAGATGCAGCTCGGCATTGCCCCCATGTAGGCAGGAGCAGAACCCATTTGTTTAACACATGTATCGCGCTTTACTGTGTTTCGAGTCCGCTTCATTATGTAATATCGACTCTATAAAATTCCGCATGCTTCTCCTTGGTATATGAATCGGCAGTGCTCCTACCTTTATTTTGAAAAAAACCCTGTGGTGCCACTTTATCTAGAATTTTTTAAGATAGCACCAACCAAGTATCCTAGAGTAAACCTGCTCCGTACCATGCAAAACCATTGCGTCATCTCTGCTGCTCATCCCATGTTATTAGAACCCCCTTCGGGTCATCTCTCCATATGATGCCATTGCTACGAGCAGAAAGAAAGGGGGAGGAAGTAAGAAAATTGCATTTCTTCATGTTCGGTACATATACCACATCTTTGTGGTGGTCTATAAGCCATGTCTACGGTGGTCGAGGAGAAGTAACTGCATGGACAAAAGAATTCCACGACAAAAACAAATACGTACAAAGTTTGGCCTAGTTTCCTCTGGCTATGTCTAACCCCAAGAGCATCTCCAGCCAGATGACTAAATAGGCATTTATCCCTTGTTTTAGTCGTTCTGGAAAAAACCATCTTCAATAGGTGACTAGTCAAGTGACTAAAATTGGTAGACCATCAAATTTTAAAGCAACCCACAGATCCAGGGGCTCTATCCTCCCCCTATCCTCTCTCTCCTCTGTCGCGCCCCCTCCCTCGCGCGCCGCCGTCGCGGCCGCCCTCGCCTCCTCCCCCGCGCCGCCGCCCTCGCTTCCTCCCCCGCGCGGAACTCCTCGCCGAGCTCGGGCGGCGCCGCGCCGCCGCGACGAGGCCGCGCCGCCCGAGCTCGGCGCCTTCCGCCGCGCCGACCAAGCCTGCTCCTCCCGCCTCCTCCGCGCCGCCACCACGGTGTTCGAGTTCGCCGATCGGAGCTGCAGCGCCACCTGCCGGCGAACGTCACGCCGGAGATGGTGGCTGGCCTCGTCGCGATGCAGCAACAGCCGGCGCAGCCCGGGAACGTGGCGGCCGGCGGCGGCGGCGCCTTGGACGTCGCCGGCAGGCCCGCCCCCCGGGTGTCCACCGAAGGCGGCCGCGCCGTACGCCGGGCTGAGCAGCAGCGCCAACCCGGGGCGACGGAGGACGCCAAGAAAGGCGGCGGGGACGGCAAGGCCTCGAACGGCAAGATCCGCCTGGGGGATCTGGCGTGGCCCGGGCGGTCGGCGGAGGAGTTGTCACGGCGGCGGCGGCGGAGCGCGTCCATGATGGCCGCGGCGCCGGCGGAGGGGGATTCCCCGTCCCCGGCGGGCTTGAGGTCGTGCGAGGCGTTGAAGGAGATGGAGAGGCCGCGGAGCGAGTCTGAGAGCGAGTCGTTGCCGTCCCACGGGCCGGCGGCGGGGACGCGGAGCAGCCGGTGCGGTGCCGGGTGGTCACAGCTGGCGGCGACGTGGGAGAGGTAGAGGCGGCAGTGGTGCGGCCACGAGAAGCGAGAGCGAGGAAGAAGATGACCGACGGGAGATGGAGTATGACAGGTGGGGTCCAGTTTTCAGTTGTAAACAGGTTCTAGAAAGGTTGATCACCTAAGAAAACAGCAACGATGAGTGATACTTGTGATAAAAGGAAAAATCATATGGGTTTAAGCATCTGAATGTCCTAGCAGAAACCAAGTTCATTTGCCTTTCAGGTCCACAGTAGCAGGCTAAATCTGGATCTATATATATGCAGTGCTCCTGGATTGCTAGGCCATTCCACTTTCACTCACGGTAGCCCTGCAGGTGTCTAGCTACAACCAATAGGACCGGCTAGGACCATTTCACAAATGGCCCCTATAGTTCACCACATGAGCAGTTTATAACCCCTCGTGCTTCCCAATTTAAGAAAATCATTTCTCCGGACCAGGCAGGGGCCTAAATGAGATGATCAACTGCTGAACTTATTTTGTGCAATATGACTGGAAAAGTATGCATATCAGGGTCCTTTGTGTTTATTTGTCAACAACAAAATAACAAAAATGGTTATCCAGGAACCCCATTTCCATGAAAGAAAAGCAGTTTGGCAAAAAGGTCGCTTGCTCATTGATTTCTTTATCTAGGTATCCTTACATTGCAAAGGAGCAAATAGGTATCCTTTCATTGCTCTGAAATAAAACATGCAAAGGAGCAAATTGCCAAGGAGAAAGCTAAGTTAAATGTTCAATGCTGTGCATTCAACTATATCAGTTATATCGACAACAAACTGAAAAAAAAACATCTGTACGAAGGCAACTCATTCCTAAATGTAGTCACTTTGAAACTGCACCAAAAGAAACTGACCAGCACTTGATTGTGACTCCCATTGTAAAAAATGTAGCACACAAGTTCAGGGAGAAAAGGCTCACATCTTCAACCCAAATAAGAAAGTAGAGAGCAACTATGATTTTCCTGTTCTTACTTACTGCTTGGAGACTACTTTTTTAGTCGATGCAACAATTTTTTGAAAGTACCTAATCATTTATGTGGTTGGTCCAGAACTTTGCAATATACTTTGGTGACAGCCCTCTCATCAATTTTCTGTGAGACATGCCCTCTGTTGCATATTTACACAGAGAACCTACTGATAAATAGACATAAAGGATTATTGATGAAGATTATAAACATGGCAAGTGTGATGTCTACTAGCAACATGACTGACACGTAAGATTTTTCCTCCTTGTTTGCTGCAGTTTTGTACCGGTTAAAGATGTGAAAGTTATGCTTCAAACTGGAAGGTTTGAAGGTGTGGAAATTGCTTACTGGGGGAAAAAAGAGCAGTCGGTAGGTACTTGAGTACTTGATTTGAACATTGCTGTTCTTAAGTTTTTTTTTAAATCATTTTTTCAATTCAATCTTGCTTCTCTTAAGTTTTTTTTTAAATCATTTTTTCAATTCAATCTTTTCCTTTGCAGTCCCTTCTTAATGGTGTAATACATGGGACATCATATTTCTGTACATGTGGAGACTGCAAGTATAATGGGAAGGTATTGAACGCTTCATTTCGTTTCTCGTATGAGTTTATATATATACACTTCTGCCAGGGAGTCAAACCTGGATTGGGTTAAGTTGCTCCCAGATTCATTGATAAGAGCATTGTTGGCTTTACTGATTGCGATACTCCAAAAATTTCTGATTTCTTCGTTCTGGAATGAAACGAACATTAGACATTCACCACTAAGGCCATATCCACCATAAGGAGACCTTTATCTTCACTTTCTTCTTCCTTGTTATTGTCCATCATACCTGCACTCTAACATCCTACATTAGTTATAGCTTGTTTCTGTTTAGCATTCAGGTCATCTTTGTTTGTCCACTCTAATTTGTTCATATTGTTGCATTGCTTTCCATACCCACTGCTGGATCTATCTGAGCAGAGTTGCTGCATTGTTTCTGAATATCTTTCCTCACCTGATTTTCTAGAACCCCCAGTTCTGTATAACTTATTTCATGCTTGGTTGGTCAACCTCTCTTTAGCGACTTCTGTCTAGAAGTAGAAATCATAGACTGGGTTTGGTCAATTTTCAGAAACTTGACCAAATTTACCCCATCTTGTGCAATCATTCTCATTTCCTCCTGTTTTATTTCAGCCCAGACCCACGTGCTTGATTTTGCAAGTTAGTTTCTTGAACTTCAGTACCTTTGCTACTGCTCTCTACCTGCTCTTTGTCAACTACATCCTGTCCACCTCCTCAGTTTTTCCTGACATTTCCTCGTTGGTTGCTGTACATACTTAATAAATTGCTTTATTTTTTACTGTACAGGCACTAACTGCGAAGGCTTTTGAGCATCATGCTTATCAAGACAGTGGTTATTCTACGCATAACCCTAATGCCCATATTGTCTTTGGATCCTCAACTCTGTCACTTTTTGAAGCCTATCGAATGTTGAAGGAAGCTAAAAGTGAAGCCTATGAAGAACACGTATTTGGTGTACTTAGCAAGACTCTGGGAATAGATCTGCGCAAAAGTAAGACGACAACTACCGACAAAGACAAAGAGGAAAGCATGGATAGCATCGTGAACAGGTTGGAGGCTATTGAGAAGAAAATAGAGGGGCTTGAAAATATTCAGTCACAAGTCAGTACACTTGAGAAAAGCGTGAGTGTTTATGCAATGAGATGGTTAGGTTTCAGAAGTTATCAGAGGACTTATCTACAATCTTAGGAAAATTCGTGAATATGTGAATGTGTATCGAAAGTGATTAGTTTAGGGAAGTTCGTGAGCCTGTGTGTCCAATAAATGATCAATTTACACCATCTTTATTCATTAGTCAATCTATTTATACAATTGTTGACAAGAAAATCATTTGTCGTCTCCTGTGTTGTGCACTAATTTGACATTTGTTGTTTTCAGATACTGTGTGCTTTTTTATACAGTTGCATTGTTTTTATTTGAAGGTGAATACAATGAAATTATGATATGACAACATGCTAATTCTATGATATGGTTTATGAGGAATTGCAACATGTTGACTGCTTGCAAGTGTGCACCAATATGATGACGATATACTTGCTAGGGAAATAGGTTATGTGAGAAAGCTAGAATCAATTAATTTCAGAACCCAAGTTGGATCAGCTTGCTTCCACAAGGTGATTCCAGGGTGATTTAGTAATGATTTACAGAGGTAGTGCTTAAAAGGATGCACATTTAATCACAAGTTTCACACCTATAAATGTACAGAACTATTGGTATTCTCCTTTTTGCCACTTCGTTCAAGAAAAAAAACTTTGGTACCATCACAGACGTAACATAAGCTCCATTTCTCTACTAAAAAGGCTATTTAGATTGAAAAAGAACTTTGGTATCATCACAGACGTCTCAGCTAACACTTCACCCTTTCTTTTTCCCGCTGATTGTGAAATCCAGGCGCTCATTGAGTTTGTTTCATGCTGCTTATATGTTGGTGTTGCCTACCTACCGCATCATTTCTGATCACAAAGTCATGGTTCTGATTTTGCCATAACATAACTACTGATCAGTTAGATACAATGTTCCAATCCACTGCAAGAACTTCCCTAACTGAAAATCTATGATTTCCCGCAACCACTCTCATGAGTAATTCCACCAGAATTTCTGTGTCAAAAAAGAGAGAGAAGAATTTCTGCTCAATCCTTTCTGTTGCATGTATATATGCTGCTCTGACTGAAGTTGTTGCCATACATACCATCATCCCTTGACTCCTTGAATTGCCGGCCAAGAGTAGTGCCCAAAAAGCATATCCCTCCTTCAGCGTCACTACTGCAGTATTCTACTTCAGGCTTGTCAGTTTCCTTCGGCTTGTTTTAGGTGGCAAGTCATGCTCCTTGCTTGTTGCTGTTGGAAAACTGGTTGCTTGGAAGCTGGTAGCCACTGGCCAGCGTGCTATTGAAGTGGAAGCAAAGAAACCAGCCTCAGTTGTCTCCATATATTGCTCCAGAGAGCTTCTGTTGCTTGCTGTCCTGATCAAGTAAGTGATCCTTGAGGAGAAGCCAATAATCCTTGTTGCAGGCTCTTCCGGCATGGCTGCGGCCTCGGACCGTGCCGTGGTCGACACCGCCCGCCCGTTCCGGTCCGTCAAGGAGGCGGTCACCGTGTTCGGTGACCGCATCCTCGTCGGCGGCGAGAGCCACTGCAGGCACAGTAGCAGTGCTGCCGCCATTGCCACCCCCAATGCCAATGCTAGTGCTAGTGCTAGTACTACCAATGCCATCTCCACCACAACTGCCAAGCATGAGGCTAGCAGTAGCAGCAGCACCATGACCTTCTCTCCAAACCCAATGGCAGAAGCTGAAGAAGAAGAGATCACGCCAGCCACGGTGCCGATGTACTCCGCGCCGTCCTCGCCGCCGTCGCTCACGTCGTCTCCGTCTCCGATCAAGCCGTTCGGCGGCCGCGGCGACGGCGACGGCCGGGACCACGAGGCCGCCGCCGGCGGGCTCGTGGTGATGCGATCCATCCAGAAGCTGGAGGCGGAGGTGTCGGAGACGAGGCAGGAGGTGGCGCAGCTGCGGAAGCGCGGCAACGAGATGGAGATGGCCGTGGCCAGCCTCAACGCGCAGCTGCACCGAGGCCTCTCCAAGCTCGCCGAGATGGAGGCCGACCGGGCGGCGCGGCGCAGCATCGGCGGAGACACCGACGTGGCGTCGATGCTCCGATGGGGCGACAGCAGGCTCGCCGGCAGCGAGTACCTGCCGTCGTTCTCGCACGCGCTGAGCCTCGGCGAGATCGACGACGCCGAGCTCATGGGCAGCCGGAGTAGGAAGGCGCAGAAGGTGAAGCCCATCGTGCCGCTCATCGGCGACATCCTCTTCTCCAAGAGGAAGAGCACCAAGGAGAAGGGCGATGAGCGATTCTACAGTGGTGATCTTTACAGCGTCATAGGCTAGGCTGATGATCATTGTGCCTTGTGCATGTGTGTTCAGCTTTTAATTTGGCTGCTTGTGTGCAAACTTTTTTTTCTTCTGCTTGGTTTTTTTGTTATCTCTTTTTTTTTGAAGCTCTTGTTCGTGTGGCTTGTGCAGGGGAGCTGGTGTAAATGTACAAACATGAAGGATCATGAATGTTAAAAATTGTGTGATTGCACTACTATAATCTGATTACTGAATGTCTGAATTTACTTCACCGTCCTGAAATGCAAATGAAAAAAAAAATGTGTTCGGCTGTGCCGCTGTGGCCAATTATAGGGGTTTTCGAAACTATCTCTGTCCACAATTCTCTCTGCACCTCTCCCTGCATTCTTGGCCCACACATTTCCATTGCTAGCTTCTCCTCAGCCAAGAGCTCAAGATCCACAAAAAGGCAAAAAACATAACAGATCAAAACTTTTTGGCACAATTTTGTTATCCCACAATCCAAGAACAGGAACGCGGAACACGGTTGACGCCATTGCCATTGCCATGTGCATCGCCTCGCTGCTCTCGACGCGCGCCTAGGCAGAGCCAGCGTTCCCGCCGGTCGATCGCCAGCTGACACGCCGCCGCCGCCGCCACCGACGACGACGATGCCGGCCAAGCAGGATGAGGGCCAGCAGGGCCAGGCGGCGCCGGGCAGCAGCTTGTGCTTGTGGATGGTGACGGTGCTGCTTCTCCTCTGCCTGCTCGCCGGCGGCGCGTGCCTGGCCGGCTTCCTCCTGCTGCCGCCGCACGAGTCGCCGGCGTGGCTCCCCGCCGTCGGGCTGGCGCTCGTCGCGCTGCCGTGGGCATTCTGGATCCTCACGTGCGCGTACCGGTGCGCCGTGGCGCGCGCCGCCGAGCGCCGGATGATGGCCGTCGCGCCGGCGGCCTCCGGCAGCATGTGCTCGCGCTCCGGCTCATGAGCAACAATAAGCTGTAAGTTTCTTTGTCCCGTGAACTCTCTCGGCTATTTTTTATTTACTTTCGTGGCCTTGATTAAGGAAATAATAAAGATCACGCTTTGCAGTGTTAGGATCATTGAAGATGCAAATTATGTGAGGCGACAGACAAATTAAATTTGGTTAGCTCAGTACACATATTGATCGATGAAGACTGGAGGATGCTATGCATGAATTCGGAAATTATGCATGGGAGATGAAGAACTTTAAGGCCCCGTTTCCAACATGGAAAATGTATATATATTTACGATGAGCTCCTAGACAACATTTCTTTCTATGTGTAAAGTCTTGCGAAATTTTTATGAGATGGAAATCGAGCCTGAGTTGTTGAGTTGGAACAAAAATGGAGTTAACGTGTGTTGACAAACCTGTACAAACTAAATAGGTACCAAATGATCAGTTTGATGTTTAATTAACAGAAATTTCATTTCTGCAAAATTAGCTTTTGCATCAGTCACTGCACTGCAATTTGAATTCTCACATGGTACGCTAAAGACAAACAATCCTAGAAATTCAAAAAAGATAAAACATCCAACCATTGATTTTGTATACTAACAAAAATACCAATAGCTCGAATATAAGTTTCTCTTCTTAATTAACCCCACCTCAACCGTTACATAAAGTAACGCTTTAAATATGTGTAGAAAATGGCTACCTCTTCAACTGTAAACCTAACACCCTAAATTTGCATCTAATTTACCAACCTCTGCTATTATGAAAAAAAATCTCAAAATAGCCCCTGCAAATGCTTCAAGATTACCCATCCACTCTTGCCGCCATAAATGTATATAAAAAATCTAACTCAATTCATACAAACACAATACTTGCCGTCATGTGGACCATGTGTGTGTTTGTGTGTGCGGATTTCCATACTTTGCCAACCTTTTTGAAACTTCTTTTCTTAACAAGTCATACACCAATAACCCATGATATTGAACTATGTAAGTATCTTCTTTAGATAAATTTATTATATATTGACTCCAAAATTAACATGCATCTATATATTGTTTTTTTAAAAAAATATGAGTGCTCATAGTTTCTGAATAGAGTGAATTTGACATTTTGGGGCATTACAATGTAGGCTGAAATGCCTATCTATGTTATTTGTACTAACTAAGAATGCAATTATATATAGACTCATAGTCTTAGTTCTTAATTTATTCCGAAAAGAAAATATTGAGTAATAGGTACAACAAGCATTAGATCCCTAATTAACACATATACATAGGAAAAAGATTGTCAAAATTGCAACGGATATGGTTGAAATTATGTTGTGCCTAATAAACCTATATTTATGAAATCACTCCATATGGACACACACAAGTTAAGGTGCAATGAAAGAGGAAAACTTATGAATGTGGATGGTATTGGGTGGCCTATGATTTGGGATAGGGAAATTTGTTGGGAAACAAAGAGCTGGGTTGAGGAAAAGAATATGAAATGTTTAGCCTTTTTCTTTTGTTTGCTATGTAGGTGTGAGATTGGTATAGCTTGTTATTTAACTAAAATACACTCATGCGTGCAAGTCTGAACTGTGCAAGTCCGATATATGATTTGCGTGACCAATAACCTGTCTAGATACTGTAGCCGATTACCATGTCTATATTCACGCCCCCGTATTTTTCTCGAAAACGGAAACAAGTAGCACAAAGTTTGAGATAGGTATGTACATAATAAGTTTGGAACCTATTTTTATCAACGAGAACGGCATCCGCATGTTTTATTGGTCCATCAAAGATTCGACTGGTATAATACAGTTCAACTTGTTAATTATTTTAGATCTATAATATGTGGAAATATAAAAACCAAAGAAGACACAATGAAAAAAGGGAGAAAAAAATATTTTAATGAAATCTATTGTGAAAATCGGACGGTTATCCCATGGCTATCTCGGTGTCCCAAATTCAGCTAATTATGTTTTTAATAAAGAAATAAACTTGGCCACTAACAGATGAAAAATGAGTAAATTGTACCTATCATACAACAACTTGGTAGCTGGATACAGATTAGTTCGATAACATACAAATTACTTAATTCAGCACAAAATTGATAAATTGGTGCATCTCCGGTCAAAATATGGTATTTTGCTTTAAGCACCCGTGGTGCCCCTACCCACCCATGGTCAATATTATATTATTACATGCAAGAATAGATAATGAATAATGTTAAGTGCTACCAAATACCTGATCAACACGAGCAACAGTAAAAATATGGTGGCCTAGTAGAATAGGAGGGCCGAGTCCCCTGTAAGGTATTTAAATTGATTTCCATTGGGAATTTTGAAAAAATATAGGTCTATTCGGATCTCAACACTAATTGGTAGATGTGCTCATCCAAACAAGATGGTTAATAGAACGACTAAACTTTAGCCGAGCTCTAAATTTGTGTAAAAGCATTAACTGGGACATAATGTCCACAAAGTAACAATTTTTTGGCCGACAATTTGGACCTCAATTCTGTTGAGCAGAATTTAGGCGTTGATCAACTCTAGTCAGCAAATCCTCTCCTGAAACAAAAATCAAGATTCTCTAGCATGTTGGAACCTGCATCTTGTGCAACATTTGGAAATGTAGAAATGTTACTCTTCAGGAACGAGGATGAAACGAATATCAAAATTTCCAGGTGTTTCCGCGATGATCTTTTTCGTTTGTCTACTCTTTGGTCTAACGGTTTCTTTACCCATATATGCTCACATTTTGCTGTCGATGGACATGTCGCCTGCCACTAAAAGAAAAACGTCATGTTGAGTCGATGACTCGAACCCTGAGATAGGTTTCACCATAACAAACGTTACCAATTGATCTAATCAATTCACACCATAATTTGTAAAAGTTAGCTAACAGGGGCTAATCGATGCAACCATATAGAAAAAGACGAAATATGCATCCCATCGACTCCTCTCTGTTTCCGAGGACAAGAACAATATTTCCATAGACGTAGATCTACCTATTAGCCCGTATGCAAACAATATTCATTCTTTTATTGTAGAAAAGAAGTTGGTTGCGTTTTCTTGCTTTATTTTGTTTCATCAAACCAGTATCACTTTTTGGATTGAGCAATTGCGAAAGATCGAGTTCTTTGCTTCAAATAAAAACACGCATGAGCTGAAATTTAGCTATCTAAACTTTAACCCGCTAAAGACTAAACTTAGGTCTAGATGATGCAAATAGAGTATTTATAATTACTATTTCCACTGCCCACAACGCCTCGTTCAGCTGAAATAACTTGGCCGGCCGCTTACCCATACACGCCGTTTGGGACGAGTCACGCGCGGAGAAACCCTAAACTCACGCCTACCCACAGCCGCGACCCGCCTCTCTCTCTCTATCTCTCTCCAACCCGGACCCGCCGCCTCCTGCCACCGCCGCCGCCGCTCCCCTCTCCTCCCCTTCGCGCCGCCCCCTCACCTCTCTCGCGCGTCGCCCCGCCCCCTCTCCTCCCTCCGCCCCCGCGCCACCCTCATGGCCCCCTCCGCCCTT
Organism: Echinochloa phyllopogon; assembly: GCA_033239725.1. NCBI lineage: Eukaryota > Viridiplantae > Streptophyta > Magnoliopsida > Poales > Poaceae > Echinochloa > Echinochloa phyllopogon. The sequence goes on along the minus strand of BTCW01000008.1, from coordinate 8,027,355 downwards.
CTCCTCCCCCGTGCCGCGGCCCTTACCTTCCCGGCCGGGGCCCCATTCCCTCCCCCACCGGCGGCCCCCGCCCGTTGCCGCCGCCGCCGCCGCGGTCCGTCGTCGACAGCCGCGCACGACGCGGGAAATGCAGGCCATGGCCACCGCCGGCCAGATCTCCCTCGACGACCTCCGCGCGGCTGCCGGCACGGCGTCCACGACGCCTTCCTCGACCAGATGCTGGGAGGCCTACCGCCGTCGGCCTGGCCGGAGCTGGCATCCACGGCGGGAGCGCAGGCACCGGTGGGCGGCGCGCAGGCGGAGGGGTTGCACCGCCACCACCACCAGTTCGGCGGGGGGGTCTGTAGGACGAGTCCGCACTGTTGGCGTCGCGGCTCCCACCAGATCAGCGGCGGCAGCGGCGGCGGCAGAGTCTGCGGCGGCGAAGCAGATGGTGCTGCAGCAGCTGCCCGATCTGAGGCAGGGCCATCACATGCTGCTCCAGGGCATGGGCCGCTCGGCGGGCGGCGGCGGCGGAGGCGGGGACGGTCGCGGATCGGGCCGCGACGTGCAGGCGCTGCTCAAGGCCACCGCAAATTCCGCCGTACTGATCCATTGCCTTCTTCCTTCAAATCCTTCTGACGTCCTAGATGTGTTTTCTTATTGAGTGTTCCATTCATATTGTTCTGTTCTCCCCCTAAGAAGTATTGGTGGAATTTGGGATGCAGGCAGCTGGGAAGAAGCTTAGGAAGGTGCTGGACAAGGGCGCCGACAAGATCAATAAGAGCGCTGGGCGCAATAACAACAAGAACGAGCTCCTCCCATGAAGAACAGTGCCCAGTGAGTTATATGCAATGAAAATTAAATTGACAAACTATCTTTACACGGGAAAAAATGTGGGCTTTTTGTGGAAAAAAAATTAAAGACAAACTTCTGAAGCAATATTCTGTCCTCCATAGTCAAATACAGTTCATGTCCAAGTAAGAACAGATATTGGCAGTGGACATAGCCTAGCAGGAAGAGAATTTTGTTCAGAGATCTAGGAAGATGTAAATGGATGAGGAAAGCCTGCACAACCCACTGGCTCAAGGTTTACCCTATATACCACCAAGAACCAGAGGTATGGCAGCGTCGCCATTAATAGTTTTAGTTCAGTGTTCACTTTTACATTAAGCGGATTGCAGGGAGCAAGTGTACCTAAATGATTAGCTTGAGATCTCATATTTTTGCTCAAGCATTCATGTGTGCTATGGTAAAGAATGTTCAGTTCATGAACTGGTTTTTTCAGGTGATAGAATTTCTCTGTTTCATTATATAGGAGAGACAATTGTATTTGTTTTAATTCTTGTTACGTAAAGCATAGTAGATGATTATCACCATAATAGATAGATCTATTGATTAGTTTTATGCAACTTTGTAAATCATGTTTAATAGTACCATGAGCTCATCCATGTACTGATTATTTCTTTAGAACTCGCCATCTTGGATGTAGTTTACCTTGAACATGTGAAGTCATTTGCCTTCTGTCCGACACTACCAGAATGCTTCACATCCGCCCGCCTCCTCCGCCTCGGCCATTTTTGGACCCGGTGCTGATGGTGCTAAAGGGGTACCCCTTTAGCCTCGGATTAGTTGCACCGGGTGGGAAACCCGGTGCTAAAGGCATTTCCCACCCGGTGCAGATGTCGATCATTCTGGTAGTGCGAATGCAGATGTTGTACACAGATTAGATGGAAGCCACTTAAGTATTCTGGCTATCATATCTTTTAGGCACCAGTTTGGGTATGAGTTCCTTTTCTCATTCTGTAGCTTAACGTCATTGGTTTTTCAATATAGTAGCTGGGGTCTCGGTTTTTTCAGGCAAATCATTGTTTTGTTGACATTATTGCAGTTGGCACTTGCCACTCTAGAGCAAATAAGGGAAGTGGTGAAGTTTCTTTATGTATTTGGGAGCTAACGACATATGTGTGCTGTACATTTCAGGCATAAAAGAGGTGAGAATGAATGGTTCTGATTTATTTTGGCTACTTCTGGATCCGTGGTAATTTCTTCCCAATCAAGCATCGGAGCAGCTCTTTCTTCTTGCTATCGTGACCCGGAAACTTGCTGATGGTACGTTGTTGCCTACGAATCATTGTTAAATAGTTGCTGAGATTTATGTGCATACCATCATTGTTTATTTTTAATATTATCTATACTATAAAGAGAATTAGATTTGAAAACACTTCTCACCAACAAAAGGCCCACCCCCCACCTATAGCCCCCTCACAGAGGACCCACCTGTAAGTAAAACATCACAACAAAAGTCGACAAACACCAATGAAAGGGGAGGGGGAGGGACATTTCCAAGTGTTTTTTCTCTGAAACCTCAGAACTTTTTTCACCGTAGGCACCCACCTGTACCCATACCCACGCGGACCCACCTCCCAACCACACCCTAACCCTAAACCCACGCGCCCTGCGCCCATCTCCCCCGCCGCCGCCCCCTCCCTCTCACCATGTCGCGCCCCTCCCTCTCTACCTCCGCGCGGCTCGGCGGGCGGCGGGCGCGGCGGGCGGCCAGCGCGGGGCACGCGGCGGCCACGCACGGCGGGCGCGGCTCGTGGCCAACGGGCGGCATGCGGGCGGAGGACAGCGGCGCGCGGGTGCACGGCGGGCGGCCAGCGCGGGGCTCGCGGCGGCCACGCACGGCGGGCGCGACTCGTGGCCAACGGGCGGCACGCGGGCGGCGGGAAGAAGGAGAAGGGGGCATGGGACACCGTGCTCTAGCGGGCCGCGGATGCCGACCAGCTCGCCGACTGCCGCTGCAGACGAGGACGACGCACCAGAGTCTTTGACGGACGGGGACGGCGGCGTGGCCTCGACGGCTGGTGAGTCATTAAGATCACACATGGCGGTGTTGGTCTACTTGTAGTCCACTGCCCTCCTCCCTGACAAGCTCGCAGCTTTGAAGCGTGGCGGCGGCAGATTCATACTATCTCTTCCCGGCGGAAGGATCCAACTTCCTGGCCAGTTCCATGCTTCGCCATCAATTTCTTCAGATTAATGACTCATTCTCCCGATGCAAGGTGCCCTCTATTCTTCTCCCATACAAGTTATATTGATTGACACTACAAGAAACTATTTAATCTGTGACGGATTTTTCGTGACTTTTTCAGAGAACGTCACTAATTCGTAGTTATGGATACCAAGCCCAAAAGACTATGACATTTTATCAATTTTGTCATAATCCGGCCCAAAATATTGTGACGTTTCAACAAATTCGTCGTAAACAATAAATTTTAAAACATCATATTTCGTAAAATTAAGAAACATCATATTTCATATTGGAGAAATATAAAAAAATTGCAATATAATAGTTCCCTTGCCTGGCCATGTCACCGCCCGTGATTGTCAAAATTTGATCCAAAAAATGTGCCTCCTCAAGGATTTGAACACAAGACCTTATGTCCATGAAAAGCATTCTTTGCCACTACACTTCTTCCTTTGTGCTAACATTGGATTATTTAACTAAATGTTCATTGGGAGTTCAAAACTATTTTACAAAAAATGACAATGGCATTCGAACCCATCTGATATATCCAGTCGGCGCCTACTGTCCTGTACAGTCACTGTAGCAATGGTGGGAATAGTGAAATTTTAAAAATTTGGGTCGGCAAGGGATCGAACCTGCGAAAGCAACCTTGTGTTGCCGAAACCATACCACCAAACCATTCACTCGTTTGTGACTGCGGTATGTAAGTTTCGTAATAAATAACTACATCTCTAACCACTTCTTGCCGCAAGGCAGCGAACTATTGGTTCACGAACCTTGCCACGGATCGAAGGCGGCCGGATCCTCACCTGCGGACATGAGAGCCAACAGTATCGCGCCACGTGGCGGCACGTGCTCACTTCCCTACGGCACTACACATGAATGTTTTATTATTTTTCATTTTAATCCGTAATTAAAACTTCTAATTGGTATTTCTCCCTCATAAGAGCTCCAAATTAGTTTATTCTTTTTTCTTATTTTTTTTAGAAATCACGCTCTTTCATTTAGTGGTGTTTGTATGTATGTTGATTATGATTTATTATATGTTTTTCATATGGTTTATCTTCTTCCATCATGTAGAAAATTGAAAAATATATGTTTTCAATAATAATTATTATTGTATCTTTATATTTTCTAATGTTAAGGTAAATATAAGGTTGTGTCCGAATTTGAGATGCATACGAATTCAAAAGTTATTATAAGGTAATCAAATCTTAAAGTTTGAGTTAAGTTATATGAAACTATGTGAGAGATGCACCCATTTGTGAACAATGTATAGTCTCATATTATCAAAACCTTCCAAACTTTTTTAGAACAAGCTCGCTAACCCAAGATATCTTTTCATGTAAATTTGTAGATTAGTTTGACCAAATTGAGATTTATCAAAATTATTCTATGGTAATTTGGAGGTAGAAAGTTGAATTATCCTTAGGAAACAATTAAATTCTTCATCTATCTCTAGAATATGTGCTATAATGCAACATATAAGCATAAACATAATTATTTGTTTGTTGTTTCTTACCTGTTCTTAATTATTTGGTGTGCTAATTACAGGCCTAGATGAAGCACGAGGGAGAGTTCTGATTCAAAGAGTAAATAAAGTATTATGCAGATAAGTACACCTGCGGACACTAGCAAATCTAGGATGTATATAGCTGTAGTGCATGCCTAAGCTTGCATTAATATTAAGATAGATTAGAAGGGGTTCTTATATTATACATTTGCGGCTGCCATGCTTTTATATGTGTGCCTTTTTTACATGCAAAGCTTGAATGATATTGTGATGGCTGACACATAAAGATACTCATAGAGACTATATTTTTTTTCTACTTAAATTTTTTGATCCACTTTTAATTTTATTGGCTCATTAACTGTTATATCTTTGTGTTGTATCTCTAAGTGTAAACAATGCTTCTATAGGACTTGTAAGTAATCTTTTATTCATCTAAATTTATATGGAAATAAACGAAGCGACCTTATAACTCATGGATGTCCTTGAAGGCCTGTTTAAGTAATCTCTAGCGGAGTTTCTGAAGATTGTATGCTACTTTTTGATTCATCATCGTTCTAAATATATCAACAGTAACAACTAATTGTTTTCTTGTGTTGTTTCTTTCATTTGTCACTTGCAGCAAGCAAGGTAGGAGTTAAGGGACTAATGTAGGCAGCATCTGAAAAGACCAAAGGCAACAGAGCTAGAGTTGTCCCTCAAACAACTGGTTCACACAGCTACAAGGTGCAGTGTGACAACCTGGTAAGTTACACCTGTTGATGTGTATCATTATGATGGAAAGTTAATATTTTAGCAAATGCCAAATACTGTAACTAGTTCTAGTTTTGCTCCATACTTGTCATCCTTTTTTCTTGTGGTAGGAAAGGAGGAAAGTGGGGAATGGATCATCCATGGTTGATTGCTTGTGTGACATACTGGTTACTGATAGCTAATTGATAAAAACTATATATGTTTAGATTATTTTGAGATTAACTATTATTTTTTAAGGATGCAAGCTCGTGCTTCCTAGTTCCTATGCATAAAAATTGCAGGACACTATCTAACTTAAGTCAGCACTATTGTCTCTAGGAACTAAGTTGTCAGGTTATTCACACACAACCAATTTTGAATGTATTCCTTTTCTCTTTCAAGCAATGAGATATCAATTCTTAATGCTATATTTGCATTTTTTTCAATTTGATTTCAAGTTTAGAACCAGCAAGTGGGTAATGTCAATTTCTTATAGTTTCAACTTCCATTGGTTGGATAAGTGAAACCACTAAGCTTGTAGATTTGTTCAACTAGTCATGTATTGTCGTACTGTGGTCTGGACTTTTGGACAGTCGTCTTGATTTCTTGATGAATTGTTTTAAGTTGCACGGAACTAGTATTTGGTGATAGCCATATTGTGTTTAGTACTTTTATTCAATGTCTATCTCTCTTGCTAAGTTGTTCAATAGCTGCTGGTTTAATCATGTATGTCCGAACGAACAATGAAAATGTCCTTCAGTGTAATTTAGCTTCCACCTGCCAATGTCCTGAGAGGATGGACTTTCTGTCTTGTAAATTCTGTTGATGTTTAGTAATTTATTGGTTGCTGTTTGTGGCTGCAGGTGCTTCTTTCAATTGCGTTGATACTGGAAGGCTTCCTAGTGAACCGAAGCATGAAAATGGAAGGTCTTTTTTTTGTGTGATTTTAGACATGTAAACATTTTGATTTGTTTTTTTAATGTGCTATATATCTACACATAATTGGGCTGTAATGCATGCTTTTATTAGTCACTTGGACTATAATATGAATGAATGGTATGAAATGTGCTAGAATTTGTTTGGGCCTTAAGTTGATGGACTTGAAAATTTGTCAGGACTTGAAAACAATTGGGTCTAAAACCAGATTTATCACAGACAGCAAAAAAAATAACATGGGCCAAGCCTACAGCGAAATGGACCTATAATGAGGCTGCCACGTCAGCACCCACAAGGCTGACACATCAGCATCCACATTGTAAGCCACGTCACATTGTCTTCCACATCAGCGTTGATATCAACATTCTAGAGGCTGCCACATCAGCATCCATGTTGGAAGCCATGTCACATTGTCCTCCACGTCAGCATCCATATCAGCAACCACGTCAGCTTTGTAATAAGTGGCAATGTAAATTTATGACGAATATGATCCCACGTGACAACTATCTGTGACGTTTATTTTTGTCATAAACATTGGGCCTGGGCTGGGCTGCGCGGGCTTAAGGCTGATCTATAACGGATGGAAAACGTCACAGATCACTTCAATCTGTCTGTGACGAATTCTGTTAAACAGTCACGCGATTTAATCTATGACGCTCAATCCACGACGTTTTCTAAAATCGTCACAAACACTGTTTTATGACGATTTTTCAGTGATCTATGATGAAATTGTTCCGTCGTAGATTAAATGATTTCTTGTAGCGTGATTTTGATTTATTTGCCCCCTTGGTAGTTATGATTTATGCTGGTGGTAGAGAGCATTATTGGATTTTGGGGGTCAGTGCCACTGGAATTGCTCCGATTGTCAGAGACTCAGGTGATGATCCTGCCTCCACTCCTACTACACAAGAAACATGTACTGCTTGTCTCCTGATCATTCTATCCGTATCCTTTTCTTCCCTTTTGGTGCTAGCTCACTCTGATTTTTGTGTTCTCAGCCCTGAAATAGACATCAAACTATCCCATCCAGATAAATTGAAATGGATAACACAAATTTCAGATATGCATGGCATGAGTAGTGTTGCTGCTTTTAGTTATTGAATCAGTTCAATTGGGATCGATGTGTCTCATTGTAGCTTATTGCAGGTTTGCTTAGTTACAACTGGTTTTAGTCATTCTATCTAAATCTAATTGAGAACAATACGGGTAAGATTCAAATGCAAAGCACATGCATTTCCTGCCCTTATTGATTTTAACTTGATTATTGGGCAATTTAGTTTTTGCTGTTAATTTTCAAATTTTATTTGTCTATCTTGTAGCACCAATTACCTAAAAATTCAGTATGAACATTACAAACCATTATCTCAGGATTGTCGAGGATTTCAGAGACGATTGGTTGCTTTATCAAGTTGGTATTGGTGTCAAAGAGAAGAAAGCTGGGAAGCTTGGTGGAAAGAACTGGTAATTAAATTTTTCCTGTATTCACTTCAGCATCGTAGGCATGGAAGATTAGACATGCTTTATGGACAATATTCACAAATTGGTACCTGTGACTGCTCTATATTCTTTCTGCACCCAAAAAAACTAAATCTTGTGACTGCTCTGTTTTCAGGACATTGATACAGCAATCTTGTGACTATTCCGTGCATCCACTGCTCAACCACTCCTCACAAACAGGTTTGTTAGTTTGGCTCCGTATATGTGGCAGCACCATGCCTGTGACGTGTTTGTTAAAATGCTAGAGTGCTTCAGCCTTTTCTGAAATAATACTTAATTTGATGCTTGGGCCAAAACCAATGTTGTTTGAACCAGAACATGGAAGTTTCAGTTTTTGTTTCAAAATTTCATGAAGTGAAATCTGCTTCAGCCTTGCATTATGTGGAGCGGAGCTTGGTGCTCAGCGCCTGGCACATGGAACCTCGAGGATGACGCTCTATACCGCTTCGGCAACACGTACGTCCTGAGATTTATTTTGATCAAATCTGCTATCTATGTGGTCATATTATCTGTTTTGATTGGTTCTTTTTTGTCACTTGGTTACTGCTAACAACACATTGAATAAAAGAGGAGGATTGAGCTCTGAATTTGAAAGTGTGTTTGCTTTCTGTATAAAAAACAAAAAAAATTATTTGTGTTCCTTCCATTGTATTCAATATTTTGCAGGATTAATTGACTGCTCATATGCCCAATTCTCTGTGCAGCACTTGTTCCATAAATTAGGAAATGAGGAGTTCATTGGTCAGAGAATAATCCTTGCAATTTCTCAAAAAATCTCGAATGCATCGGAAAGATTACTTCTGGCTGATCCATTTGATGATGCTTTCCCTGATATGCATGGCAATATATTTATAATGTAAGCTGACTTTCAACTCATCCTGATTTAGATTTGATTGGAAGAGTCTTGACTCTTTAAGTCAATCTTGATTGTTTAGTGTATTTTTCTTACTTGAGAGTTAAGAACAAACATTTTCCTGCCTCGACATTGAATTATGGATCAGTCTACTGCATTTTCCCCTACTCTGCATTTATTTGTCTAGAAATGACTATTGTTCTTGTATAGAAATAAACATGGAATCAGATTCCATGTAGTTGAATTATTTTTCAAATGTGTTTTTACATGGTAGCTTATCTATGATGTGGCTCTCCTTTCTTTTCTTTTTTTTGTGCACGTGCTCCCGGAACTAGAGTGTCCATTCACTAGCTGATGAGTGTCATTATTAAATTCCATCCATGCTCCTGGAACTAGAGTGTCCATTCAATACAGCTCCATCTATTTACTGATCTAAAATTATACAGTAGAGAAACCATGTTTTGATGAGACAATACCATCCTGTCGCATTGAAGTTTTACAGGTGGGTTGGGAAGGAGGGAGTTTACTTTCATAACCAATTTAAAATATAAGAAGATTTAGGAAATGAAGAAAGTTCAAGAACCATAAGAATGGGCAAAATGATTGAAAATTGGAAATACATGAAAGATCTACTGGGGTTTAACTGCATGTGGAAGTTATTGGGAATTAGGTGGTATTACTACCTTTTCTATATGAGTACTAGGCTGGGGCATCTTTTATGGATATAGATTGGTTGGAAATTAATCTTCTATACACTGCCTCTTCTATATCTGGTATTCTGGTGTAGTTTTCTATGTAAGGAATACTGAATGATGATACATTTTGCATCTATTGGCTTCTAATATTCTATACCTCACACAGGTGTTCTAACTGAAAGAATCCAGCGTACTCATCAACAAAAAAAATATGCACCAATGATGCTACTCTTCCCTGGGTGAGTTCATATTAACTCTATATTGTATCTTCTCTATTTTTACTGTCCAGTGCAGCATATTACCAAGCCAATCCGTGTGTCCCTCGATGGCTCTAGGTAAGGCTACGCTTCAAGAATTTCTGCTATGTAAGACTAATTTCGATTTTCAAATTATGGGGTAATCATTTCTGGTTGATATGTCTGGATTAGTTTGGATTTCAGTTTTGTGGATGTGCACTGCCATAGTGCCATCCTGAGGATGCTGCACAAGATAGGTAAAGAAAACACAACCTTCTGTTGTCACTTACAGGCTATATTGTACATCAATATTGCAGTTAGCTCAGGTCCATGTATATATAATGGGAGTCTTGGAGGCCTTAAACTAGCTGCCAATTCCAATAAATATGCCCAATTCTAAAGAACATGCCTTTAGCTTTTTTATTAGCTAATATGCTATCACTGCTGGAACAGTAGTGCTGGTAGTTGGAAAAGTTTGTAACATCTCAGGTGACTCTTTGATTCCTCATGGAATCGAATTTATGCATGCTTTTCTGATGCAATGTCATGTATAAGTGGAGTGTGCATTCATTTCTTTTCTTGTCAGCCATGGCAATCACTGTGTAATGTTCTTATTTCTTTCAGCACCAAGGACCCTAAGCAGCAATCATTGTTAAATATGTCAACTGTGTTCTTTTCTTAATTGGGAAGTATGTCAACTGCGATTGAAAACTGGGCTTTTCATTGTTAAACATTATTTTTTTCTTGAACTCTAAAATGCTTTTTGCATCACATGAAACATTACCAACTGCTTTTTGCTACCTATTTTAAAACACGTGCCACAGGCACGTGCATCGCTACGTGCTAATACATGAAAATAAGCATGACACTCCTCCAATTAATTTCTATTCACCACGGAACCAAATGTTATGAAATGTGCAAAAGGTTATATTCTCATAAATTGTTTCCTCAGGATCTAATTATAAAAAGTTTTCAGAAAGGGCAAACACCACAAAGAACGCTACAATTCCTTGAGGACCCCGTGAAAACGCAAAATTCGAAAAGGAAGCATATGGACCAAAACCATCGGCTCCCAATCATGCAAAGCAAATCTACCCACCACGGCATCACAGGCCCATGATTGCAAAATATCAGGGGATCCAACCGGCAAGAGCGCAGAGATTCCCTTCTTCTACGAACCATTCTTTTTCGTCGTCCCTGCAGCCTGCAGGGATCTCTGGCCACTGTCAGGGAAGCCATCAGCCCATCACCTGTCCTGGCCAATCAAGGAGAGCAACACCAATGGTCCAGGCGAGCACCCTGGAGCAGTAGGACCAGTCGCCATGGCCCCCATGGATGCAGTCCACATGGGATCTCATCCTATCTCGCCATCCCCTTTCGCCATGTCTGTGTGTCTGTCCGCTCCTTTTGGAAGAGCAAGAAGAGGACTGCTTCTCAGCTGTCATGGTCCAATAGTGGACTCACCACTTTTATTATTTCCTGATGGGAGATATTCCTAACCAAGATCTATTGATGGAGCTTAATTTGTATATCTGGGGTCCATGGTGAGATGATGTATTGGGCTTGTCATGTGTAGAATGTGTGAGCCTTGGGGATCTTATAGGGAGATAGGTGTAGGTGTCCTTGGCATGGCAAACGTGTCATGGGGTCAGAAACATCTCGATCGTGTGCAAAATGATTTCATATATTTGTGAAAGTATCAGAACTGAATTTGCCCGAAAAATTGTCCTAGAATGTTCATGGAAGAATTTGAAGTAACCGAATATGCATGCCTTACAAGCACACATCATTTTCATGGAACCTGTGAAATCGTTTCAGCACTAATTTTGCTCCCAACCTGCTAGTGGTGTTACAACTTACAAATCGAGTGGTTTTGCGGAGTCTTCTTATATGTTCCATTCAAGTAGCACTAATCGAATCATAATGTCAACGATTGGTCACACCACTCCTGGCCAATATTTGCGAAAAGAAAGTGTATGGAGTTCAAAATGGATTTTTCTTATATGAACAATCCATTAACTTTTCTCGCCGCCACCCCCTCACAAGTCGTTGTTGCCACTTTCTTTGTACGGCTGATAGGACTATGGGGCTGATTGGTTAGTTGCATGTGGCTTAGCCTGGCTGGTGGGATACAGGACGCGGGTGATTGGTTCCCTGAACAGCTAACTAGGCCTGGCCCTCGGCAAGCAAAAAGCTCTGGCGAGCCTGGCTCCCCAGGAACGAAAATGAAAGGCAAAATAACCATCCACGTCCCCCAACTTTGGACAAAAGGTCAACTTCGTCCCTCAACTATCAAAAAGTCCAAAATCGTCCTTCAACTTATCAAATCCGAGTCAGTTTAGTCCCTCGTCCTAGTTGGCATGCCACACAGACGATCCATGTCAGTGGTCCATTGTGAAATACCATGGTAGAGTCGGGGGTAACCGGGTCGGCGCCGGCAGCCAGGAGCAGCTTGACGATGGCGCAGTGCAGCCGGTTGATGTCGACGCATCCGAGGCCGGGCAGCAGCGACACCACCTTCGAGCTGTCGTACGTCGCCGCAACCATGAGCGGCGTGCGCAGCTCGTACGCCTTGCTTTGGCCATACCACAGCCCCCCCCCACGTCCGCCAGCTCCACCGCGTCCCCGCCGCCGCCTGCGCCCGCAAGCGCCTCCCGGAACCCCGCGGCGTTGTCCTCCGGCAACTTTTCGACGCCATGGGCGGCTAGGGGTAAACATGGGATTTCACAGCGGGATGCTGGCGTGGCTCGCCTATGTGGCACGCCAGCTCGGACGAGGGACGAATTTGATTAGGATTTGAGAAGTTTGAGGACGATTTTGGACTTGTTGATAGTTGGGGGACGAAATCGACCCTTTGCTCAAAGTTGGAGGACGCCGATGGCTATTTTGCCAAAATGAAAGGTGTTTCTCTGCAGCCAGGCTCACGCGGAACACGAGGTGTATGCGGGAGGTGAGGGCTCATACGAGATGCAACGTAACCAAACATTTAGGGCGCGATTGGTTCGTTGTCCACCGCAGCCTGGCTCGCATCGTGCGACCCTGGCTCGCGGGAGACGGCCGTTTCCTGCGTTTCTCGCCAGCCAGGCCCGTGACCTCCTTTTGCATGCCGTCGGTCAGGCTGAGGCTGCTGTCCAGACAACCAATCAGAAGCTGCTGCATCTGGCGGGCCTGGCCAAGGCGGCCAACCAATCGGGCCCTTAGGGTCTGATTGGTTGGGTGCACTCATTTATCTCGTGCCAAACTGCAAGGTCATGCATGCATCTAGCCTATCTCAATTCTCAACTGAGTCTGGTTCGCAGGATTCCATGCAAACTGCCGTGAGCATGGAACCAATCACGCCCTATATATATGCCTCTTTTATTCGCTACCATTGCCGCACCATTACCTTTTTTTTCTGATCTTGGGTGCTGGTGTGATTCGGTACCACGTACCACCATCCCCGCCCAAAGAGTCATCATTCTAGATCTCATCTCCTCCATGTTGTATTTAAGTTCATTTCATATGTCTTATGTTTTATTATTGCATGTTGAACCCACATTGTGTCCCACTAAAACTCACATTTGCAGTAGGGCACAAAAGTACTAATAACTAGCCGCTGAACGGGCGGTACACCTTGAGCGCGTCGATGACGTCGGCAATGGAGCCCGCCGCGGCGGCGACAGAGACGAGGAGGCAGGCGGCGCTGAGCGTCTGCAGGCAGAGCCACCTGGTGCTCCCCCTCCTGACGCCGCGCTGCGCGATGTACATCTCGACGGGGAAGTAGACGGTGAGCGGCCAGAAGGAGACGGCGCCGAGGAGCCCCACCACGTCGCCGAAGAAGGGCAGCAGCATGGCGGCGACGGTGGTGGCGCACACGAACGCCGTGCGCCACGTCAGCCGGAACACGCTGAGCACGAAGGGGCCCACGCGGAGCTCCCCGGTGATGAAGGCGCTGTCGGGCCACGCCGCCGCCGCCCGCCGCTCGACGAAGGCGAAGAGCGGCTGGCAGAAGACCTGGTAGGCGCCGACGAGGTGCGCGACGATGGCGGCGTTGGCGACGTCGAGGAGCCAGAAGGGCTCGTAGAAGCCGAACCCCGTGAGGAGGTTGTCGGGCGCGGCGTCGCCGAACGCGGCGTAGCCCATGCACCCGCACAGCATGTAGAAGACGGTGGTGGTGGCGACGCTGATCGCCGCCGCCTTCTTCATCACCGCCGCCTCCGTCGACGGCGGCGGCGGCGCTCTGATGGTGTCCTGGATCTCGATGAGGATGATGGCGAATGAGTAGGCGAAGGCGATGTTGCCGAAGGCCTGGAGGCTGCGGAAGACCTTCTGGGCGGAGGTGACACCGTCGCCGACGGCGATGCCGGTGAGGCTGCCCCGGAAACCGCCGTTGGCGACTGTCTGCACGACGCCGAGCGCAAGGCCGATGATGGAGTAGGTGAAGGACATGACGGCGGCGACGATGGAGAGCCACCATATCTGGTCGAAGTCCGGTATCTGCGAGAAGATGATCTCGGCGACGCCGAAGAGGATCATGTACGGGTTGCTCGAGCTCCTGCACGGGTTCCTGTGACCTTTCACGTGGAAGCAATCCGCCCTCTTGATCGCCCTGCCATCGCATCAAATAAATCATCAGATTGAATTTGAGATGGATCAACTAATCAATAAGCAATGAATTGATGAAGAATTAGACGACGAACGGACGGGACGTACAGCATGCTGATGGAGGCGGCGATGGTGTAGCCGATGGCGACGCCGACGAGGTTGGCGTACTGGATGGCGCCGCAGAGGGAGACCTTGGCGCCGCCGAGGCTGGCGCGGACGGCGTCCATGTAGGTGTAGCTGCGCTTGCCGGCGGCGGGGTCGCCGGAGCGGTAGCACTCGGCGAGGAGCGTGGAGGTGTAGTAGATGACGAGGGCGAAGAGGAGCATGACGGCGGGGCCCGCCGCCCAGCCCAGCTGCGCGACGGCCCACGCCAGCGAGAGCACGCCGGAGCCGATCACCGCCGTCACGATGTGCGCGCTCGCCGTCCATACCGTGCCCGTCCGCCGCGGCCGCCCGTCGTCGTCCAGCCACCCCGCGTCGCCGCCGTTCCCGGCCTCCGCCGACACCTCGAGCGCCGCCGCCTTCGCCATCGATCGGTCTCCGAGATGGCGGTGAAGCGAACACTGATCGACTCTGGCTGGCTAGACTGCTACAGAGAGTGGCCTTCTTGGAGGGATGATAGCTTGTGATCGATGCGTGTTGGGGAATATATGGTGGAGGATGGGGAGGGAGATATATATAAAGAGACGGCAGAGAGGAGGGGGTTGCTTTGAGAGAGCACGAGGGTGGCATGCATGGCGGCGGGGCGATGGTGGTGGTTGTGGGGGCGTCCGCTTGAAGGGTCAGCGAGCAAGAGGAGGCCGGACATGGTGATGGTGGAGTCTTGTCTCCTTTCCAACTTCCACTAGGCGGACTGCAAAGGTGGCAACTGGCAGGGCTCCTGTGGCACCTGCTGACAACCTCACCATCTTTTTTCCCTGCTAGCTCGTTCTGGCGATTAATTAGCGCCAATGATGTGTATGTTAATCGTTCTTGAGGTGATGAACAACAGAACAAGTGTAAGCGTACGTGTACGTACTGCACTGGACCGTACGTTGGTGTGTACGTATATGTGTGTGTATGTACAGACGTACTAGTGAACAGTGAGAAACAGGAGTGCGATCGACGATCTGAAGAATGGTGACTACATCCGTTGGGACGAACCATTGACGATTTTGCATCTCTCCTGCTGAAAATCTCCACTGTCGGCCGACCGATATATCGCTCCCTCCTAATTGTGAATTGTGAATTTCTGATTAATTATATATAATCACTGGACTATATATCCGCTACTATATATGAGCACTGGATTGATTTAAAAGTCTTGTTCCTCTCGTTTCCGACCGAGCCTGAACACGTATTTCATTAAGAGAAAGTGAGAGATTACAATCCGATTTCACATTGATTACCGACCAAAGAGAAATGGTCAATAATCAAGAGAAATCGGCGAGTGGAACATCCATTAGACTGCTATTACACGAAACCAGTTTTGCAACGACGGAGACCTACCTATGGCGTTGACCCTGTTCTCACCTATGAAACAACTAGCCCACGCCCTCGCGTCGTCCTAGCGCCGAGGCCCCCGTCAAGCACCCGCCGCTGGCCGCTGCTGCTCCGCCCTCTAGCTGCAGTGGCCCCGTCGCTCCCCCGGCCGGCGGCGGTGGCCTCCATCTGTTCCCTCCCTCCCCCGTCCCCCTCTTCTCCCTCACTCCCTTCACTCCTGTAAACACCACGGACGGCCAGATCCACCGTCGGGCGACCGATTTGTGCGTGTGGGCTCTAGATCCGGCGACTCCCGTCTCGGATCCGGCGACTACGACACCGTCCACGCTCATTTCCGGTGTGTGGCCTCCCCGCGCCGCCGGCTTGCCTCGGCGGCACCAGATCCACTTCTCGGCGGTGGTTCCATGGCGTTGGACGCCCCCGCGCCGCCGGCGGGCGGGGCGCATGATGCTGGCTTTGCGGGCCGCGCCGACGGTTTCTGCTTGGGCCAGCCGACGCCCGTGCTGGCCATCCAGGTCCCTCTCCTCGGCGGAGCCACCTGCCTCTTCCGCCCATGCCCGCTCCCTGCTCAATCTGTCAAGGGCCATTGCAGCCTGCTTATGTGGGGTGGGTGGGGGCGCAGCGCCCGGGTCGGCTTCGGCTCGGCCGACTCTCAGGGCCTCTTCGTGGTGCCCCGCACCATCGCCCTGCCGCTCGCGTCGGGGTGGGGTTGTGGTTGGGGAGGGGTGATGGCGAAAGCCCAATGATGGTGACACTTCTGTGCGTCGTTTACCTTGCTGAAGGCATCATGCTTCCCCCCTCCTCCTCCCTCTCCATCTCCGGCGAACTTCCGGGTGAAAGCCCTGACCATATTGGTCGGACAACGACGGCGCCTTTGCCGTCGCCCCCTCCCTTGAGGCGTTGTCTTGGAAGTTCTACTGATGCTGCCTCTGGGTTGTTGGCCGTCCTCTTGGTGGTTCTTCTCCTGCGCCTGTTTTCGCTTCTATCGTCCACCTCGTCTCGGTTGCCTAGGTCGTTGTCTGGCGGATGCTTTGCCTCTATGTTACTTTAGCGGATGCTTTGCCACCGTGGTCTTATCGATCGTCCTTCTACCTTGGCGGATGCTTTGCCGCCGTGGTCGTATCGGTTGGATGGTTGCTTTGCCACCCTTGCTGTGCTTGGTCGTTGGTTTGGGCGGAGGTTTTCCCGCCATGTTCATGCTGCTAGGTGGATGCTTTGCCACCGTTGTCCTGTTGCTCTGGCGGATGCTTTGCCGCCGTGGTTGTCCTTGGTTGGTTCGGGCGGATGCTTTGCCGCCATGTTCGTGTCGCTGGGTGGATGCTTTGCCACCGAGTCCTTTGGCGCCCGTGATGAGGTTATCTGTTTGCAGGTTCAGGAGGTGGTCGTGTCTAGGGTGTTGGGTTTGGGTGTGTTGGACCCCTGGTCGCTCTTCTCAAGTTGTTCTGCTGGCAGTTTGTTTCTTGGCCGTTTTTCAGTTTTTTCTCTTTTTTAGTCCTTTGTGCGTTTGTGAAGGTCAACTCCTGTTTGGCCGAGGACAAGTACTGTTTATAAACTGCTTTTTTTAATGAAATACGTGCTAAGGCACGTTCGCGAAAAAACCATGTTCTCACCTCTCACTTTCTCAGAGAGAGAGAGAAATTAACGAAGAGCTAGCTACCACAGCAGGCAGGGAGAGGCTGACGCGTGGGGCCCCTACAGCTACAGAGTGAACGGGAAAGAGGTCAAGACGCGTCGTCCCGTAGCTGCTAGCTACTGTACTTCGGTGGCGCCGTGCGCTAGGTGTTACTGTGGCGGCGGCCAAGTTGCAGGTAACACCGGCGGCGTTGGTGCAACTGCAAGGAGATTATCGCCGGGAACATCTATCTGATGATCGGTGTCTCCGTCGAGATGGGCAGCTCTGTTCCTGCCATTGCTACCTTCGGCAATCGGCATTGCTTTGACCGGTTTCACTGTTGCCATGCCTCTGTTTAGTTCTACGTCACATCATTAAAAATCCAAATTTTTCATCCCATTCACGTCACATCACCATCACATCGAAACATTAAATATAACAAATGACGCATGCATGGAACACTAAACGTGGATAAAAAAACTAATTACATAGTTTTGATGTACACGATGAGACGAATCTTTTGAGCCTAGTTAGGTCATGGTAGCATAATGTTTACCACAAGCAAACGAAAAGTGCACGAAAAGTGCTACAGTACGTTGCAGTATCCGATGCGACTTTTTCACCAAACTTTCACCCACTCTTTTTTAACTAAACACACCCCATAGAACGGAAGGAAGAACATTTGAATTTGGCTTGACATTTTTCGTGCCGCTGCATGCACTTGTCATTTCTTTTTTAACGAATACGCAGGAGGTCTGCGCATCTTTGTATTAAAGAAGGGGAGAAATCAAGTTTACAAAGAAAAAACAAAGGCGCACATGTTGCGCAAAAGAGAACAACCGGCCCGGGACACAACCACGGGGAGCCTACGGGACTACTTGCTACGCAAACAACCTAGATCCTTGGCGCCCGCTGAAATCCAAAGCTGCGCCTCATTTGCAATCTTGATGATCAAATCACGCGGATCACAAGAGGCACCACGGAACACTCTGGTGTTGCGTTCCATACGTGCCACGTTGTCAAGGCCAAGAGACTGTCAAAGCCCTTCCGCTTGCTTACCGGCAATGTCGATCTTAGCCTCTTCCACCATTGCCGCATGATGCAACCTCCTTGTGGTAAATTGGCGACACCCAGGCGCTGCAGAATGAGCCACCATACCTGCCTGGTGTAGGAGCAACCGATGAAGAGGTGGTCGCTGGTCTCAGGTTCCTGGTCGCAGAGGACGCACTCGGCGCGCGCATCCAGTCCATGGCCTTGCCGCCTATCCGCGGCCCAGTGTCTTCTTCTCCATGCAAGCCATAAGAAAAGTTTCACCCGCAGCGGCGCCCATGTCTTCCAGATTAATCGCGAGCCCTCGAACCGCTGCATACCCTGGATCATCATTGCACATGCCGATTTCACTGTGTATTGTCCCGTGGTCGTCCAGCGCCAGACGAACTAGTCTTGCACTCCCTCGAGCAGCTGCACTTCCTAGATCATGTTCCACAGCCGGAGGTAATCCTCAATGGCTGCCAATGACAACTCTCCTATGATCTCTCTTGTCCATTGGTTACCATCCAGACCCTGCGCCACGGTGGTCTTTGCTGGAGGTAATCCTCAATGGCTGCACTTGTCGTTTCACCGCTTGACTTCGTAGCAAAATCCCAAAGTCTGCTCGATAATGTGGATAAATGAGGAGTCCTGAGCTGGGCTGGGCCCTTGCTACTGGGCTGGGCCATGTCTGTGTATATAGAGCCCAATAATTAGTCCGGAGCTGTTGTGTTAGGTCAGCTAAGCTTGGGATGGCAACGTAAAAAAGTGATCCAACCAATCCAACATAGTTAAAGACGAGCACGAATATTTGCGCGCATATATGCATGTCGGCGTAAATTATCACACTCGCAGCCTGCATAGTACGTTGGAACAATATGCTTGTACGTTTGTATAAGTTATCGGTAGATTCTGGTTACAGACTGTACGCGACTGCGCGCCGCCATGGAAATTAGGCTCGTCTGGTTACATATGTATGTGTGCAAATACATATTGTGTTATGCATGTACTATTCACTCTGAATTATTTATTACAAATCAAATAAATTTGACGAAGCTCATGAAAATTATAATGAAACTTTATGGTGAATTCAATGAAAGTAATTTGTCATATCATAGATGTTATTATCTTTTCTATAGATTTGATAAACCTAAATGTACATAATACTAATTTAGAATACATGAACTAGATGACATGAATTTTATTACTAGTTACCGGGTTGATTAGCTCGCTGCAGCCACACTTTAGCTGCAACAAGGAACATATATATGGAAGCTAGGCGGTTAACTAGAAAATGACCAGCGCACCGGCCATGCATATATATTGCATTGGTCTATATATCTATCAGTAGTGGGTGACATGGTAGTAGGTTGGTTGGTGGGTAGTACTTATATGCGCGTGCATGCATGATCATTAGATATTGGACTCATCGATGCATGCATGGATCGTCTTCCTCCTCAAGCTAGCTTCTAGAAATGTAAAAAGATACATAGCAGCTAGCTTAGTGATGACCGGCCGGCCGGCTTGCTTGCAGGCACGCCTGTTTCTCTTTTTCAGGATTCAGTAGTGTTAGCAAGAGCCAAAGGGACGCACTTGTCAGGAAAGATTCTGTTTTTAGCGGTAGAACTAGGTAAGTTGGGCATGGATATCTTTGTGTGCCAACTCTTCTCTTTTTGCTTTTATCCATCTTGCAATCACACAATATATTATATTTCTACAGTCGTTCGTACACTTTGGGTCAGACAAAATTAGGTAGAATCTGGGAGCTCCGATCCACTACGATTCTAGCCGTGTGCGGCGAATCGATCGTGCGTGAGTGGAAAGAGAGAGAAGCTGTAGCAGTGCTAGAAGGTAATTTTTGGGAACACGTGGACACGCGTCAGCTTATTACCATTAGAATAACTAGCCTTTGCAGAATTAAGTTCCTGCTTTTCATGGGCAATTGATCGTCCGGCCAAGCTAATAAGCATATGATTCTTGCAAGGTAGTATTATAACCGTGCATGGCCACTATTATGTTCTCGTAGGAAGGTAGAAAGAGGATATTCAGATGTACACCGATCGAGGACGTACGTATAGCTAGGTGTTGTTTGGGTGGGCGTGGGTAGTATGTGCGCGTGGATATGATATGCACGTTCATTCACCTCCTCCATCCATGGATTCATGTATCGTCTTTCTCCTAAAGCTTCTGGAAATGTACTGGCTAGTGACACTACTATAAAAACGGTTTTTAGGAGCAGCTTGTTTTCTTTTTACGAGCGGGTGCGAAACCGGTCTGTTGCTAGAGAATAAGATGAGCACCGTAGCTTTCGACCCATGGCTAATAAATCATTAGCTAAGCAGGGCTAGGGATGACCCGCCCTGCAAATAGGAGTCCATTTGGTGGGGGGCAGACCCGTCCCTGGAAATACAATGGCAACTCTCTCTCTCTCTTTTATCTTCTCACACGAGTGCTCTCTCTCTTTCTTATCTCTTCAGTGCTCTCTCTCTTCCTTATCTTCTTCCTTTGCAGCAGCAGGCCATGGGAGCGTCGGAGCCTTCCTTTGGCTGGCACCAGCAGCCCAGCTCGACGGCGTGGGCCTCCTGCAGCGAGGCGCGGCCTCCCGTGGGAGCGCGACGGCGGGCGGGGCCGCGGCGACCGGCGGCTCACGACGGCCGGAGGAGATGCAGCGGGCGTCGGCGGCCTCCCGCGGCGGCGCGGCGACCGGCGGCTCGCGGCGGCCGGAGGAGATGCAGCGGGCGGCGGCGCCGCGGCTAGAGGATATGCGGCGGGCGGCGGCGGCCAGCCGGAGATGCGGTTGGCAGCGGCGGCCTAGAGCAGACTCGAGCGACAAGTAGGTTTGCATCTCCTGTTGAGCTTCCGCAGTTCCAAATCGTTCTTTCCCTTCTTCCGTGGTTCAAAAACTTTTTCGCTAATTGGATCTTCCTTGCTGCCTCTCTTTCTGCCCTGCAAGTTCGTGGGGAAGAGGCTCATCAGGACCGCACTCATCTGGTCTTTGCTTCCGCGGCGGCTCGCGGCCTCCCGCGGGGGCGCGACGGCGGGCGGGACCGCGGCGTCCGGCGGCTCGCGGCCTCTCGCGTGGGCACGATGGCAGGCGGGGTCACGGCGACCGGCGGCTCGCGGTTCCCGCGGTCCCTAGGCCACCGCGCGGCCAAGCGGCTCCGGCGAGGCGTGGGCGAGCGGGGGCTTTTTTTAAAAATCGGTTTATAGGATCGGTGATGTCATGCCCCACCCTTACTAAGTCATTTGTTGCAGCGTCTCTTGTTCGTGACCACAGACACATATTTTTAGCTGCGAAAAGTAAGCGCGGGTGCTCCACCCGCCCTCTCAAATATATTTTCAACGACATTTTCTGTGGTAGTGTGATTGGCCGGCCAGCCACTTACAGGCACGCATATCTCTCTTTTCAGAATTCGGTAGTGGTAGCAAAGAGCAAAAGATTTTTCTTGTCCGAAAAGATTCTATGGCAGTAGCAGAAGATAAGTGGACGATTGGTCCCTGGATCACTTTTCTCTTTTCCTTTTATCGATTGTGCAATCACCATAGTTTATATAGTTATATTATAATTATACTAAGTACTACCTCCATTCCAAATTACTATTCGTTGTTGACTTTTTTAATTACGTTTGACCATATGTCTTATTAAAAACTTTTTACAAGTGTTATTTTTTATTCATGGTTTACGTTATCATCACATGTACTTTATGTATGATTTATTTTTTGGTATATTTGGACAAAAATTTTGATCGAATAAGACGAATGGTTAAACCTTGTGAAAAAAGTTAACAATGAATAGTAATTTAGAACGGAGGGATACACTAGCTTTGACTCAGACGAAATTAGGTAGAGTATGTGGGAGCTCCAGCTCCTATCCGTCCGATTCAAGCAATGCGGCGAATCGTTCGTGAGCACAAAAGCTGTAGACAGGAATATATGTCTCGGTGGGAAGGGCCAACTACAGGTGCAATTTGCAAAGGACCAATGAATATACCACACATAAGGCATGAAGACAAACTAGAGCCAAACCATTGAGTCAACATCTACTTTTGCCACGTCCGACAAACACACTTGAGCACGGCAGCGCTCTAATTCTGAACTTGCCAGAGACCATATCGTCCTCATATCTCGTACCTGGAGATAATTAGTGGCGAGATAGGATAAAGGTTATTATCCACCTGGAGCCTCAAACTCTTGTATAAAACCAATTAAGTGCCCCTGCATGTGCTACTACTGGGGTAATTGATTGTCCATTTTTTACCAGTCGTTGGTAGATGGGTTTTGTACAGACGACAGAGACAAATGGGAAGAATAGCACACATGGTAACAAGCTGAAGGAGACGAATTAAGCGAGTCATGGGCTGAAGGCCTGGCCATTGGGCCTAGGAACCTACTCTATCATCACCATCATATATCCCATATTTTGGGCCGTAATAGTTCTTGATCAAATGAAAAGGTCCGTGAAAGTGAATTGAATAGTTCTCCAAGTTACAGAGATCCGTGGCACAAGTACTTGAGCTGGGAGATTATTAGTTTCGTTAATCAAGTAATATCACACACTCCCAATGAGGCTTACTAGTTTACAGTTAGACATGGTTCGTATAACTCAAATGACAATATTTTTACTTTTATCTTTGTAACTCGGAAGCAACCACTAACGGATATATAGCTGGAGTTTTTTTCTCTCTCCATCTCTCTCTCCTTTTAACCTTATCAATAAATAATCTTGGTACAAGTGGTTGTCACATTCCTCTTGGTACAAATATATAGAGATTAGTAATACGTTAGCTCAGGCTTTCACGCTCTGGTCCTACCGTGACACATCATTTCTAAAAGTAGCTAGCTAGTAGAGTGTGCAGTTTGGCTGCTAGCTCTGTGATTGCAACGCACCAGATCGAGAGCACCGCCACCGCACACACACGTGACACGCCCCTACCTCCATCCTAGCCGCTGAACGGCCGGTGCACCTTGACCGCGCTGATGACGCCGGCCGTGGACCCGACGCCGCCGGCGACGGAGACGACGAAGCAGGCGGCGCTGAGCGTCTGCAGGCACACCCACCTGGTGCTCCACCTCCTCACGCCGCGCTGCGCGATGTACATCTCGACGGGGAAGTAGACGGTGAGCGGCCAGAACGAGATTGCCCCCAGGAGCCCCACCACGTCACCGAAGAATGGCAGCGCCATGGCGGCGACGGTGGTGGCGCAGACGAACGCCGTGCGCCACGCCAGCCTGAACACGCCGAGCACGAAGGGCCCCACCCTGACCTCCGCCGCCAGGAACGCGCTCCCCGGCCACGCCGCCGCCGCGCGCGCCTCGACGAAGGCGAAGAGCGGCTGCACGAACACCTGGTAGGCGCCGACGAGGTGCACGACGATGGCGGCGTTGGCGACGTCGACGAGCCAGAAGGGCTCGTAGAAGCCGAACCCGGTGAGGAGGTTGTCGGGGGTGCCGTCGCCGAAGGCCGCGTAGCCCATGCACCCGCACAGCAGGTAGAAGACGGTGGTGGTGGCGACGCTCACCATGGTGGCCTTCTTCATCACCGCCGCCTCCGTCGACGGCGGTGGCGGCGACCGGATGGCGTCCTGGATCTCGATGAGGATGTAGGCGTAGGAGTAGGCGAAGGAGATGTCGCCGAAGGCCTGGAGGCTGCGCCAGATTTTCTGGGTCGGGGACACGCCGGCGGCGGCGGCGACGCCGGCGAGGCTGCCCTTGAACCCGCCGTTGGCGACGGTCTGCGCGACGCCGAGCGCGACGCCGATGGTGGCGTAGGTGAAGGACATGATGGCGGCGACGATGGAGAGCCACCATATCTGGTCGAAGTCCGGTATCTGCGAGAAGATGATCTCCACGGCGCCGAAGAGGATCATGTACGGGTTGCTCGAGCTCCTGCACGGGTTCCTATGACCTTTCACGTGGAAGCAATCCGCCCTCTTGATCGCCCTGCAACAACACCATTATTCATGCTCGCGTTAATGATCAACTATACATATATAGATATATAGATGATGAGCTTGATGCTTACAGCATGCTGATGGAGGAGGCGATGGTGTAGCCGATGGCGATGCCGACGAGGTTGGCGTACTGGATGAAGCCGCAGAGCTTGACCTTGCCGCCGCCGAGGAAGGCGTGGACGGCCTCGGTGTAGGTGTAGTTGCGCTTGCCGGCGGCGGGGTCGCCGGAGCGGTAGCACTCGGCGAGGAGCGTGGAGGTGTAGTAGCTGATGGCGGCGAAGACCACCATGGCCACGAGGCCGGGGCCCCAGCCGAGCTGCGCCATCGCCCACGCCAGCGACAGCACGCCGGCGCCGATCACCGCCGTGATGATGTGCGCGCTCGCCGTCCACATCGTGCCCGTCCGCCGTGGCCGCCCGTCGTCGTCCAGCCGCGCCGCGTCGCCATGGTTCCCACCGGCCTCCACCGACACCTCCAACGCCTCACCGCCGCCTGCCTTCGCCGACATCGCCGCCGGCCGGCCGCCTCCGGCAATAATAATCCTCTGATCGAGAACTAAGCTAGGTACTTCTTGAAGACAATAATGTCAGCTAGCTCTGATGATATTGATCTTTTGCTTTGGTGTGGTGAGTGAGCGTGCATGTGTGTGTGTATATAGAGATGAGATGGTGAGAGGGAGATGAGAGGCGTGTAGGGTTTGGAGGAGCATGGTGGTGGTGGTGGTGGCAGTAAGTACTAGCTACCAGTGGCTGGTTCATCGAGTTGCCGCGTGGAAAGTTTATTTTAGGAAAGGGGGAGGAGAAGTCTTGTTTTCTTTGTAACTTCCACTGCTGCTGGCAACACACTAGCTAGCTAGCAGATGAGACACACACACCTCATCAGTCATCTGTGCATATTCTCGCACACGTTCTGCATGCTTCGTTTTCTGCTTTCCTGCCTTTCGCTTTCTCGCCGACGTCTTTGTTCAGAATCCTATATATGTTTTTATGAATATAATTTAAATATATAATGTTTAAGACAAGCTCAACAACGACAACTCAACAGCATAGCCTGTTCCTATGTATAGACCGTGCATGACATGTTTTCGTTCTAACTCAAACCTAGCTTTTTACCTTTGATTATAGATATCTACAATTCTATATTGATCACTACGGAAAACCCGACGTATGCCGAGTGCTTGGCTCTTTGCCGAGTGCTTTCTGTCGGGCACTCGGCAAAGACAGGATGTGCCGAGTGCCCAGACAAAGGCACTCGGCAAAGAGACAACACTCGGCAAATACAACCTTTGCCGAGTGTCAGAAAAGTGCCACTTGGCAAAAAGCATCTTTGCCGAGTGTCAGGCCACAGACACTCGGCAAAGCTGTCGCACGTGCCCTGCGCGTGCCACGCCACGGACGACCGTTTGGGCTCCAGTAGCTTTGCCGAGTGTCACACGGCAGACACTCGGCAAATTGACGCTGTGCCGAGTGTCCCACGTTGCACACTCGGCAACGCCGTAGCACGTGTCCAGCACGTGCCACGCGCGCCAACGGCCGTGGACGGCCGTTTGGCCTGTCAGTTCTTCGCCGAGTGTCACGGCCCAGACACTCGGCAAACATGTGGCACGTGCTTGACACGTGCCAGGCCTGTTGACGTATTGGTCCTTTGCCGAGTGTCTCGGTCAGATACTCGGCGAAGACTTTGAAAGTTTGAAAAATATTTTTAAAAAAACATGAAATTTAAACTCCAAAAATTTGAACATTTTAAATTTAAGCGTTTTTGGCCGGCTGGATTGGTGGTTTTGCCGAGTGCTTATTTGCGGCACTCGGCAAACCACCTCTTTGCCGAGTGTTCCCTGGGGGACACTCGGCAAAGCTTATGTTTGCCGAGTGTTTTGAGGGAAACACTCGGCAAAGTTTGGCCTTGTTTGTTTAAACTTATGCTTTTGGGCTCCAAACATTATTTTTTTTCCAATGATACTTGTCAAAGGCTCTTTATATCTTATGTGGAGCCTGTGAAAAAAAGTTGGGACTATCTCGAAAAGTTTATATATACGGCCCTTTCCAATCGGAGCATATCCCCATAGAAGTTTCGGAGAGTTGAGAAGGAGACAGCTGGATTCCGAAACGAAGTGAAGTTGAATTAGAGTTTGAGTTCATAACTTTTTCTATAGGCAATAGACGACGTAGATTGCTTCATTTGAGGTCATCATATTTTTCCGGACCCATTTGATATTTTTTAAATTATTTGTACGCCCTTCTCCGCATGAAATAATGAAATATATGAAGGAATTATGAGCTATATAGGCATGAAATAATGAAAACATTTCATTGAAGCATAAAATGTGCATTGTTAGATGTATTTGACAAGATATTTTGATGTGTATTTGATCAAATTTGAAAAATTTGGTATGGAGCAAATGTTCTGGGAAATGTTTGCCGAGTGCTACACTCGGCAAAGAGCACCTTTGCTGAGTGTCAGGTCAGAGACACTTGGCAAAGATGCCACCTGGGTTGGCCGGCCCGCGGCCGCACGGGCCACGTCATTGGCCCACGTGGCACCTTTGCCGAGTGCCTGCGCTCGGCAAAGGGCAGGTTTGCCGAGTGCCCTGGGCCAGACACTCGGCAAACAGGCCACGTGGCCTTCCCCTTCGGCCGCGGGCAGCCACGTCAGCGGCCAGCGCGCGGCCACGTGGTAGATCTGTTTGCCGAGTGCCGGATCTGGGACACTCGGCAAACAGGGGGTGCCCGGGGGGACTTAACCGCCCACACGGCCCCCAACCCTACACACGCACACACGCACACACCCGCCGCCGCCGCTCCCCGCCACACCTGCCGGCCGCCGCGCCCGGCCTGCCCCGACGCCCGGACTCCGCCGCGACGCCGGCCGCCGCCTCCGCCCCGACCTGGGCCGCCGCCTCTGCCCCAGCCCGGCCGCCGCGCAGGGCCGCCGCACCGGCCGCCGCCGCTCCTGCCATGCCGGCCTGCCGCCCCGGTCAGCCTCCACCTCCGCCTCGACCCCGGCCGCCGCGTCTGCCCCGACGCTTTCCGCCGCGTCAGCCCCGGCCCGGCCGCCGCGCAGGCCGGCCCGTCCCCGCCCTGGCCCCGGCCGCCGGCTCCTTCCCTGGCCGCCGTGCTTCTTCCCCGGCCGCCGGCTCATCCTCCTGTCCCCACGCCCGCCCGTCCTGTGTAGGTACCCCGCCCGTCCTCTTGTTACCTTTGTTATTTTGTTCATTTTGCTGCAAAACTAGGATGTGGTAGTTGCTATTTTTGTGGTAGGATGTGGTAGTTGATGTTTTTCATACATAGGATAGAAACATATATTTGTGGTAGGAAGTAGTAATATGAATTTATTTGTGAAATTATGAAATTGATGTGAAATTGTAGTTGATAGATTTAGAATTGGTATACTTTGAATTGGTTGATTTTTGGTAGAATGGAGTAATGAATGTGGTTGTCGGCCTTTGTTTTGCTATCAAATGGATTAGGCCATGTCAAACAAGTGCCATGAATATTGTGTATGTGGTTGTCGGCCTTCGTGCCGCATCCTTGTTATGTGGTTGTCGGCCTTCGTGCAGTGTTTTTTTGCAGGATGTGTGGTTTCAGAAACCTCCCCGTATAGGGGAGGTGCTGCCAAATTTTTTATTTGACAAAAATGGGAGGTGCTGCCAAATTTTTTATTTGACAAAAAATTGTTTTTATTTCAGTGAGGCTGTTGCACCGTCTTCGACTTGGACCCCGACGCCGCACGTCGTTCCCCGCCGTCTGCACCGACACGAGCGTCACCGACTCGCCCGCCGTTGAGCCCGTAGGTGAGCACATGCAAAACCATACGCCCTCAGTTTTTAATTCATAGATCCATATTTAAGTTGTGTACCTTCTTCGTCTCTTGTATTTATCTTTACCGTGTGGCTTCTTTGCCATGTTCTTGCGTTTCCTACAGTAAATAAGATGAAGGGTCATCTTCCTCTTCCGTCTTGAGGAAGATGATATGACATCTTATTTACAGTAGGATACGCAAAAACATGACAAAGAATTCATACTGTACAGTTAAATACAACAGGCCAAGATTGTGCACAACTGTGTCATGTAACCTAGTTAGGCGTCCCCCGTTCGAAAGAGATACGGTTGTGAATATGTGAATCTTTGCATATGTCTAACCGTATCTGTTTCGAATTGTCCACGTTTTTGGACAGCTCGAGGATGTGTAGATGGGTAGTTTCCATGCTCTACTCGTACCGAGGCTGAGTTTCGGCATCATCTCCCTGTTGTTCTCCAAATACACAATCTCCGTAATTGGACGTGTATTTGGAGAACAGCGGGGAGGTGCTGCCGAAATTCCGTCTTGGATACGAGTAGAGCATGGAAACTACCCTTCTACACATTCTCGGATGGGATTAGGACCAATCTTTACCTATTAGACATAAAGCTAGCATCCGGTAGATGCATTTATTATTATAAATTTGGTATGGAAGAAATTTTTTTCTCGGTGATATGTAAAGGGATGGATGACCGTGAGTGGTTGTACACTGGCCGCTCAATTAAAGGTGAATGTACAGATGAATGGATTGCCAAGACTCAGGCGTTCTTGAAGCAAGCTTTTGCCAATGCGAAAGGGGTGCCAACTACTTTCTGTCCATGCGCGGTTTGCGACAACCGTAAACGCCAAACAGAAGTTGTGATGGGTAAACATCTCGTTAAGTCTAGATTTACGGAGAACTATACTCGGTGGACACGCCATGGTGAAGCCGTTGATCGTGTGAGAGACGAGGCCGTGAGGCAGCGGATCGAGGAGTTTGATGATGAGGCAGGGGTAGCGGACATGTTGCATGACTATGGCGAAGCACACTTCAATGATGGACCTAGGGAGGAGGAGCCGGAGGCCACTGTAAAGGCTTATTATGACATGTTGGCAGCGGCACAACAACCCCTTCACTCACACACTAAGGTTTCTCAATTGGATGCCGTTGCACGTCTGCTGGCCGTCAAGTCCCAGTTTAGCTTGGGTCGAGACGCCTTTGACCACATACTGACAGTTTTTGGCGGCCTCCTTCCGGAAGGTCACATTCTGCCAAAGAACATGTACGCAACGCAGAAACTTCTAAATGCACTTAAGATGCTGTATCAGAAGATACATGCTTGTCCGAATGGATGCATCTTATTTAGGAAAGAATATGCGGACGCAAAGCAATGTCCGAAGTGCTAGGCTTCTAGATTCGTGGAGATAGTCGGTGCTGATAGTAAGAAGAAGCAAAGCAAAATACCCGTGAATATCCTACGGTACCTTCCACCTATACCGAGGATCCAACGGCTTTACATGACCGAGGACTCCGCGAAACAGATGACATGGCACAAAAGTGGAGTGCGATACAATCCTGATAAGCTCGTACATCCATCCGATGGTGAAGCATGGAAGCACTTTGATGGGATTCATCGTGACAAGGCTAGAGAGGCTCGGAATGTGCGTGTTGCGTTGGCAACAGATGGGTTCAACCCGTATGGAATGACGGCTGCCCCATACTCTTGTTGGCCAATGTTCGTGATCCCACTCAATCTCCCCCCGGCGTCCTCTTTCAACGAGAGAACATATTTTTGTCGTTAATTATTCCTAATTACCTGGGGAAAAATATGAGTGTGTATATGGAGCCTCTTGTTGATGATTTGGACCGTGCTTGGGAGGAACGTGTATGGACATACGATCGAGCTACAAAAACAAACTTTAAAATGCATGTCTTCTACCAGTACTCCCTGCATGACCATCCGACGTATGGGATATTCTGCGGCTGGTGTGTCCACGGGAAGTTCCCATGTCCAATATGCAAGGCATCTCTGAAGTTCATCTGGCTGACCAAGAGTGGAAAATATTCATGCTTCCACAAACATCATCAATTTCTCCCTCTTGAACACGAATTTAGACAAGATATCAAGAACTTCACGAATGGTGTCAGGGTTCAAGACCCTGCACCACAGATGATGACAGGTGCGGATGTTCGTGCGGAGTTAGACGCTCTCGTGGTCGGGGAGGATGGCTGTTTTGTGGGTTATAGCGAGCAACATGCCTGGACTCATAAGTTGGGCCTGTGGAAGCTCCCGTACATGCAAGACCTTCTGCTTCCACATAATATTGATATGATGCACACTGAAAAGAATCTTGCCAAAGCACTTTGGGGTACAATCATTGAAATGAACCGGATTCCCAATTATGAGAATCCGACTCCCTGTACCCTTGTGATAGTCCCAGGAACAACAGCTATCACGTACAGAACTCATTTCAGCGGAAATCACATCCATACATTGATTAAGGTCCTCAAACATGACATAAATACATAGCGATATGGTACAAGCCCTCCGGGCTAAACAACAAAAGGAAAACAGCTACGCAACGGATATCTATAAGCTTCTGGCACTTCGGGGCTTAACCTCCACAGGCATCCTTGAGCGCAGCGCACAGCCCTCATTGCGTCATCCGTTGTGGTGGATCTTGTACTCGGTGTCTTCTCCTGTGTACCCAAAGGCTGTCCCCAAGAAATTGGGACAGGTCCACGTCACCAACAATAATATGCAGCAAAGCTTTATAGTGGCCTAAACTAGTAATAAAATATTCAAGGAGAGTAAGCTGGGGTTTCCTATGCGCAAGCAGCAGCATTAACCAAGATCATCTCATCTCCAAACACCTTTCCTCACAAGCACATACTCTCCCCAAGCCAACCATCAAACTCACAACCACATCGGGCTCGTCCTGCCTCAACAGGTTCCCGCAAATAACATCCGCCAACTCCTTTCACTCGCTAGTCGACTCGGTGAGCTCCCTCCCCACCTTGTCTCAACAGCCTCAGCTGGTCCAACCTCTCATAACCCAAATCAAGGATGAGATAAGAAAGCGGTATCCCATGCTAATCAGAATAAGCCAGATGAAGGATCGTCCATGACCGTGGACACGGCTATACGTATTGTTTTCACTCTGCAGAGGTTGCGCTCCAGGAACCACCCGGGATGCAGACGGTAGCATGCCGTCTTGAGACACAGCCCACAGCAAAGACCCTAAACAATAATGGTGCCATACTGTCTCCCTGGGCTCGGGAAATAATCTGAGCTAACAGCTGCCCCAGAGTCGTGAAACCTTCCCACCGGGGCCAGTCGGGGGCCGTGGTAAATCAGGGAGAGTGCGCCGCAACGAGTTCCCCTTACACTTATCAAACTCAAATCTCCTACAGGTCTGCCACCGCACTAAGTAGGCTTGCTGGAACCCTCCCCATTCTGGGTAGATGGTGAGCATTGTAAATTCCAACGTCCGGGTCATCCCGATACGACCGGTAAGGCGAGTATCAGCGTCAAAGCGATCCGCCGCAACGGTCCGCAATCGGCACCCATTATAGGTATGGCCGCCCAAACTCCTCAAAAATATCCAAAGTAACCATGTACCCGCAACAGGTACTCCGCAGGAACTGTCCGAGTGCAGTTCCCAAGCACCCCGATCAAACGACCGGGTTGTTATCACTCGCCTCCACCGCCTAGCTGCACTACTCCTCCCAAGCCACCCAACTCACGCCAAGAAGATCAATCACAACCATCCCAACACATGCAAGCATAGCATTCTCAATAAGTGGATAATAGGTAGCAAGGAAACAGGGTAGATAAATGGCAGTGCAGGCATATCATCATCATGTGAATAAAGTAAAGCGCTAGCATACTAGTTGCATGTCTACTAGGTATTTCAAAGAATGGCTGGGCGTGAACCTGGGACTTGTTGCTCTTCCTCTTCGTCGAGGTAGTTGGAGTTGTATACGTCCTCCTCTTGATTCTCCGGTCCTCCTAAGTTCGTAGAAATAAAATAAAGACGGGAGCTACTAGAAAAGAAACACCAAAATAGCGAGGCAAGAAGACCCAAACAACATCAAACTCTGCACTAACGCGTAGGTCACGATTTTAAAAAAATATAGAAACTGGTTTCATATTTTTCTGAGCTACGGTTGATTTATTATGAATTTTCTAAGTTTAAATCATTTTCTGAAAATATTAAATAATTCCGAAAAAGAAAATCACTCAGTCTGGGACACGTGGAAGCACCAGAGCGTGCCACGTCATCACTGCTGACGTCAGCATGACGTCATCAGTGGGGCTGGCTTTGCTGACGTCATCGTGGGCCCTGATGACGTCAGCGTTGACTTGGTCAACGTTGACAGTCAATGGTCAGCGGGTTAACTGGGCCCACTGGTCAGCCTCAGTTAGTCTATGACGCGTGGGACCGGCATGTCAGCGTTTTTAAAGAAAAAGGGAAAAAAGGTTAGCAGGCCGGACTTGGGCCGAAAGGGAGCAGGCCGGCCCAACAAGGATGGGCTGGCGGCCCAACAGACCGCTAGGTTTGGCTACGGCGCGGTGGACCGCGTCCACCATGGGCCATGAGACGAGTCCACATGTGCCGGGTTCACAGGATCGGATTGCGGCTGCGACAGGATCTTCTGCGGCTCGGCTGGCTGATCTCGGTGTGGTCTGCCGTATGGCCGCGGCCGGCGCGAACGCGCGCGCGCTCTGGAGCGCGGCCGGCGGCAACGGCGACGGTGGTTAGGCTCGGAAGAAGATCGGCGAGGCTCGGTTTCAAGGGGAAAACAATCAGCTTGATCTCGCGAAGAGGTTTGGCAAGAAGACGGGAAGCACGGGCCGCCGGAGCGGCTCCCCGACGATGGCGTGCGGCGGCGCGTCCCCAACGAACACGGAAAAGGGAAAAAAGACGGGGGTTCGGCTTATCTGGACGCAGGTCACGCGCGGCGCGTCCATGGCGGGCACGCGCGGGCCGGACGGCTCCGGTGCGCGGCGGCGCCACAGCGGCCAAGGTTTAGCAGACGATGTCGGCGGGTTGCGAGCGGTTTAGCGGCCACGATGAGGACCTGCACAAGTTCATCGGCACGAAGGCCGGGACAGAGGGCTAGCAACGGCGGCGGCAGCGGCGACGGCTCGACGACGCAAAACAGAGGAAAGGGAAGAGCAGAGGGGAAAACGGCGACGGCTCACCGAGGGGACGTAGTCGTGCGCTGCAGCTCGACGAAGACTTGCGATTCGCGTCGTCGTTCTCCTCGGCTCCGGTTCCGGCTTCTCGGCGGCGGCTCGCAGTCCTTGGCGTCACGGCGGCGTGTCGGCTTCGGCGTCGTCGTGGGGAGGCAACGCCACGGCTTCTCCCGAACTCCTCCCACCTCCTCCTCCGTTTCCGGCACCTCCTCCCTCTCTTCCCCTCTCGAATTGCTGGAGAGGAAACCCCAATTGGGGCGGCGGCGGCTTAGCAGGAGCGCTGCGGGACGGGGATTTTATAGGGTGGCTCGGCTAGGGTTTGCGGGCACGAGCGGCTGGTGATGCACGGCGCCCCTCACCTTTCCACGCGGCAAGATCGGAGCGGCTGGGGCAGGTGAGCTCGGGGAGCTCACGCGCGGCGAGCGTGCGTGCTCGGGAAGAAGAAAGGGGAACAGCGCGCGCGGGTCCCGGCTGTCGGTGGAAGAGAAAGGAAAGAGGTGGGGTGTGAGCAGGCTGGGCCGGTAACGGGCCGCAAGCGGTGCTGGGCTGCGGAGATAGAAGGAAGCAGGCTGGCTAGGAAGGTTAGCTGGGCTTAGGTTAGATTGATGGCTCGGGGAAGAGATCAGGGGCGGTTTTTAGACTTTGGGTTAGAGTTTGGGCCCAACGAGTTAGGGTTAAGGAATTAGTTTGGTTAGTTTTGTTAGATGTTTTGAATTCAAATATAGGATTTGAATTTTAAACCAAACAAAGGGCCAAAAAGCTCAAATAAAAACCAACTCACATCTAATTTATTCCTTAGCACTTCAAATTGAATTTTAATTTAAATTTAAATTCGCCTAGGAATAAAGGGAGCAAAATAGAGGACAACCTTATAAGTTTGTTTGCATGCACACAATTTCACCAAAAATTTTGAAATTCCGGATTTTTGCATTCAACAATTTCCTACAAAAATTACGGAATGTTACAGTCTTCCCCCCTCATGAGAATCTCGTCCTCGAGATTTGGGTATACCTAGGGCTTAAACAGGTGTGGGTACTTCTCTCTCAGGACTGACTCTTTCTCCCAAGTCGCTTCTCTCTTTGTGTGGTTACTCCACTGAACTTTGCAGAATGGAATAGATGTGCTCCTTGTCTCTTTAACTGCTCTGTCCAAGATATTCTCTGGGTACTCCAGGTACTCTAGTGTGTCTTGCAGATCCAAGGCTTCCATTCTGACTTCTTGCTCTGGCACTCTCAAACACTGTCTTAGCTGAGATACGTGGAACACTGGGTGTACTCCCGCTAGGTCTTGAGGTAACTCCAGCTTGTAGGCCAGCTTGCCTATCCTTTGCAGTATCTTGTAGGGTCCCACAAATCTAGGGGCTAATTTCCCTTTAACATGGAATCTCTTGGTGCCTCTGAGCGGTGACACTTTCAGGTATACAAAGTCTCCTTCTTTGAACTCGAGGTCTCTCCTTCTCTTATCTGCATAGCTTTTCTGTCTGCTCTGGGCAATCTTCAAGTTTTCTCTGATCTTGGCCACATTCTCTTCTGCTTCCACAATTGAGTCAGGGCCAAAGAACATTCTTTCTCCCACCTCAGACCACATCAGAGGTGTTCTGCCTTTCCTTCCGTACAAGGCTTCAAATGGAGACATTTTCAGACTAGCCTGGAAGCTGTTGTTGTAGGAAAACTCAGCATAGGATAGGCTCTTCTCCCTGTCCTTGCTATATGTCAGCACACAGGCCCTCAACAGGTCTTCTAGTATCTGGTTCACTCTTTCTGTTTGACCATCTGTCTATGGGTGAAAGGCGGTTCTATACTCTAGAGTGGTTCCAATTGTCTTATGCAGGCTTTTCCAGAACTGAGCTGTGAACTGAGGTCCTCGGTCGGACACTATGCTTCTCAGTGCCCCATGCAGCTTGAGAATGTTGTCTATGTAAAGCTCTACTAGCTTATCCACTCTGAAGGTTTCCTTGACTGGTATGAAATGTGCCACCTTGGTCAAGCGATCAACTATGACCCATATGACATCATTTCCTTTCTGAGTAGTGGGCAATCCCACCACGAAGTCCATACTGATGTCTTCCCACTTCCACATTGGAATTTCTAGTGGTTTCAGCAGTCCTGCAGTTCTTTGATGTTCTACTTTGATTCTTCGGCAAGAGTCACACTTGGCAACACACTCAGCTATGTCTTCTCTCATCTTCTTCCACCAGAAGCGATCCTTTAGGTCTTGGTACATCTTGGTACATCCTGGATGGATGGAATACTTGGAGCCGTGAGCTTCTGCAAGAATGGTCTTTCGGATTTCATCATCTTGCGGCACGCAAATGCGTTGCTTGAGCCATACTGTTCCTTGAGCATCTACACGAAAGTCTGGGGCTACGCCACGCTGTATATCTTGAATCACCTCTTGAATTTCCGGGCAGCTTCTCTGAGCATTCTTGATGCGTTCTTCTAGATTGTATTTCACTCTCAACTCCTTTGGTTGGCCTTCTTCTACTACCTCTAGTCTGAGTAGGTTCAGTTCTCTGATAAGCTCTGCATGACTCTCACCCATCATCAAGTTGTTGCAATAGCTTTTACGGCTCAAAGCATCTGCCACTACATTGGCTTTTCCTGGGTGGTAGTGTATCTCTAGGTCATAGTCCTTGATAAGTTCCAACCACCTTCTCTGCCTCATGTTCAGCTCTGTCTGAGTGAAGAAGTACTTCAGACTCTTGTGATCAGTGTAGATGTCACACTTGTTGCCTATCAGATAGTGTCTCCAGATCTTTAAGGCATGTACCACTGCTGCCGGTTCTAAGTCGTGGGTGGGGTAGTTTTCTTCGTGCTTCCTCAACTGTCTCGAAGCATACACAACTACTTTGCCTACTTGCATCAGTACACATCCCAATCCTTGTCTTGAAGCATCACAGTATACTACAAAGTCCTTCCGGATATCTGGCAGAGTCAACACTGGGGTGGTGGTAAGCTTATGTTTGAGCTCTTGGAAGCTTTCTTCGCACTTTTCTGTCCACTCGAAGGGTACGTTGTTCTTGAGCAATTCTGTCATCGGCTTGGCAATCTTGGAGAAGTTCTCAATGAATCACCTGTAGTAGCCTGCCAAACCCAAGAAGCTTCAAATTTCTGTGACATTCTTTGGTTGCTGCCACTCGAATACTGCCTCAATCTTTTCAGGGTCCACTGCTACGCCCTCGGCTGTCAACACGTGGCCCAAGAAGGCAACTTTCTCTAACCAGAACTCGTACTTGCTGAACTTCCCGAAGAGCTTGTGCTGTCTCAGCTTCTCTAGTACTATGCGCAGGTGTTCTTCATGCTCTTCTGCTGTTTCTGAGTAAATCAAGATGTCATCGATGAATACCACGACAGACTTTGTTCATCATATTCATGAAGTATGTTGGGGCATTCGTCAGCCCAAAAGACACTACAGTGAACTCGTACTGCCCATATCGAGTCACGAAGGCTGTCTTGGGAATGTCTCCTTCCCTAATCTTCATCTGGTGGTACCCTGATCTCAGGTCTATCTTGCTGAAGTACTTTGCCTTCTTCAATTGATCTAGCAAATCATCAATTCGGGGTAGCGGGTACTTGTTCTTAATGGTCACTGCGTTCAGGGATCGATAGTCTACGCACATGCTCATAGAACCATCCTTTTTCTTCACGAACAGTACTGGCGATCCCCATGGGGACGCACTGGGCCTGATCACTCCGCTGTCCAGCATATCCTGCAATTGCTTCTTCAATTCTTCGAGTTCTTCCACAGACATTCTGTACGGTCTCTTGGCAATTGGCCCTGTGCCTGGTTGCAACTCGATTATGAACTCCACGTCACGGTCAGGTGGCAAGCCTGGTAGTTCTTCCGGGAACACGTCTGGATACTCACACACTACTGGCACTTCTTCTATGGTCTTGTCTTGGATCGAGTACACAAGTTGTTTCATGATGTACTTCCTGGATTTTTCTTTCTTCCTCTGAGGACTCACTGTCACTTTTGTTCCATCAGAATGCGTCAGCTCTACTGATCTTGGTGAGCAACTGATCACTCGCTGGTGTGTTGTCAGCCAATCCATTCCAAGTATCACTTCAATTCCTTCTGACTTTAGCACTGTCAAGTCTGCAAGGAACTCCAATCCTCCTAATTCCATGCTGACTGATGGGCACTCATGGGTTCATCTGAGTTCTCCCAGTGGAGAAGTTGTGATTATAGGTTTGACTCTCCGACGCATTGGAAGTGACTGCGCTACTGCAAACCTTGAAGAGATATACGATCCGGTCGCACCAGAGTCAAATAAGATCAACGCTTTTGTGCCATTCACTAGAAATTCTCCGAGTACCACGTCGGGTGCATCCTCAGTATCTTCCCTAGTCATGTGGTTGAGTCGGCCTCTAAGGGTTGTGGTCGGCTGCTTCTCCTGGCTGCCTGGTGCTGGTGCTTTAGCTAGGGACTGCTTGTGCTTTCTTTCTGGGCACTCAAAGGACATGTGACCTGGTGTTCCGCACCCAAAGCAAACACGAGGTGTCTTGTCACCAACTTCTGAGGCGTGGTTCCGTTTCTGGCCTGAACTTTCCTGAGCAGGGTAGTTGCTGGTCTTGTTCTCAAAGCTGTTGCTGTCACCAGTCTTGTTCTCGGTGTTTAGGATTGCACTCCTATCAAATCCTATCCGTCCTTGGCTTAAGCTTTGCTGGAATCCCCTGCGGAGCATGTTGCTCTGGCCACTTCTCGGTATTTGACTCAACCTGAGGTTGTGCTGTTGCACGGCTTTTCTTTTCTTGGCTCTCCAAGTGTCTTCTAAGTCAATTCTTTCCTTCTCCACTACTATACCTCTGTCAATCATCTGTCGAAGCGAGTTGAGACTGCTGGAAGCTAGTGCCATTCTAAGTCCCCTGTGTAAGCCTCTCTGAAACCAGAATTGCTTCTTCTTTTCAGTGGTGATTTCTTCAGGGGCATACCTCGACATCTTAGCAAAGTGTTGGGCGTACACTGCCACTGACATGCTTCCTTGTCTCATGGTTCTGAACTCCATTGCTTTGTGTGCCATTACTTGTTCAGGAATGTGGTATTCCTTGAACGCTTCATAGAACTCCAGCCAAGTGATTTGTGTTGGGTTCTCGTGAGAGTCACAGTAGCTCTCCCACCAAGCTTTAGCTGCTCCTTCAAGCTGGTGTGCCACTAGGGCTACACATTCTTCATCTGTGTAATCTGTCAAGTCCAGCTTGGCCTCGATAGTTCTGAGCCAGTCATGAGCATCTAGTGGCTCGTCTGAGTAGTCAAACGTGGGTGCCTTCAATCTGATGAATCTTTCAATCTTCTTCTGGAGACCTTCCTCACGGTGACCCTGTGGGTTCTGGTTCAGATCTCCTTGGAGTTGTTGTATTGCCTATGCCATCTGGGTATTGGCCTGTGCCATCTGTTGCATCAGCTGGGTCTGAACAGTCATCACTTCTTCTAGGTTGGGCGGTGCGTTAGGATGTGGCGCATCTCTGCCCCTAGGCTGGTTTTGCTGAGGTTCTACTGTCTGTTCTTCCATTGCAACTTCTTCTACTTCACCTCTTGCTGTGTTGTTTTCGGGCTGGAGCACGCCTGCTGCGCGTCCACTACCCCTGCCTCTACCTGCGGCGGTTGTTCTCCCGCGTCCTCTACCACGACTTCTGCCTCTGTCTGTCCTAGATGTGTCCTCTTGCTCAGCTTCCTCAGAACGGGCTAGCAGACGGTTCGACCTTCTGATTGTCATTTTCTGAAATTCACGAAGCAGGTAAGTGGTGGTCAGGTAGGGTTATAGGCACTGGTAATCTACTTGTAGGAGTTGCACACATGAAAACTTGAACACTAACTACACTCAAGGTGAACAGCAAGAAAACTGCAAGAACCGCCACAAGGACCAAACACTCAATCAAAGCATTACACCTTAGACACTTGTGTTATCTTGAGGCCAACTCCTGGAACCTCAAAGATTAACACCTCTACTCGGCTTATGATCGTGGCTGATCCAGTGGTGGTCATGGACTACCTCTACCATGGCTCGACGATAAGCACGAGACTATCATCAGCCACTTGGTTAGAAGGGTTGTTAGCAGCAAGAGTTAGCAAGGTTAGATGAGTGAACAATAGCACAAGGTGTGATAGGAAATAGTTCAAGGGGAAATAGTTCAAGGCGCACTACGATCAAGTATGGCTCTGATACCAACTGAAACGAACCGGATTCCCAATTACGAGAATCCGACTCCCTGTACCCTTGTGATAGTCCCAGGAACTCATTTCAGCGGAAATCACATCCATACATTGATTAAGGTCCTCAAACATGACATAAATACATAGCGATATGGTACAAGCCCTCTGGGCTAAACGACAGAAGGAAAACAGCTACGCAACGGATATCTATAAGCTTCTGGCACTTCGGGGCTTCACCTCCACAGGCATCCTTGAGCGCAGCGCACAGCCCTCATTGTGTCATCCGTTGTGGTGGATCTTGTACTCGGTGTCTTCTCCTGTGTACCCAAAGGCTGTCCCCAAGGAATTGGGACAGGTCCACGTCACCAACCATAATATGCAGGAAAGCTTTATAGTGGCCTAAACTAGTAATAAAATATTCAAGGAGAGTAAGCTGGGGTTTCCTATGCGCAAGTAGCAGCATTAACCAAGATAATCTCATCTCCAAACACCTTTCCTAACAAGCACATACTCTCCCCAAGCCAACCATCAAACTCACAACCACATCGGGCTCGTCCTGCCTCAACAGGTTCCCGCAAATAACATCCGCCAACTCCTTTCACTCGCTAGTCGACTCGGTGAGTTCCCTCCCCACCTTGTCTCAACAGCCTCAGCTGGTCCAACCTCTCATAACCCAAATCAAGGATGAGATAAGAAAGCAGTATCCCATGCTAATTAGAATAAGCCAGATGAAGGATCGTCCGTGACCGTGGACACGGCTATACGTATTGTTTTCACTCTGCAGTGGTTGTGCTCCAGGAACCACCCGGGCTGCAGACGGTAGCATGCCGTCTTGAGACACAGCCCACAGCAAAGACCCTAAACAATAACGGTGCCATACTGTCTCCCTGGGCTCGGGAAACAATCTGAGCTAACAGCTGCCCCAGGGTCGTGAAACCTTCCCACCGGGGCCAGTCGGGGGCCGTGGTAAATCAGGGAGAGTGCGCCGCAACGAGTTCCCCTTACACATATCAAACTCGAATCTCCTACAGGTCTGGCACCGCACTAAGTAGGCTTGCTGGAACCCTCCCCATTCTGGGTAGATGGTGAGCACTGTAAATTCCAACGTCCGGGTCATCCCGATACGACCCTTAATTGTCGGTAAGGCGAGTATCAGCGTCAAAGCGATCCGCCGCAACGGTCCGCAATCGGCACCCATTATAGGTATGGCCGCCCAAACTCCTCAAAAATATCCAAAGTAACCATGTACCCGCAACAGGTACTCCGCAGGAACTGTCCGAGTGCAGTTCCCAAGCACCCCGATCAAACGACCGGGTTGTTATCACTCGCCTCCACCGCCTAGCTGCACTACTCCTCCCAAGCCACCCAACTCACGCCAAGAAGATCAATCACAACCATCCCAACACATGCAAGCATAGCATTCTCAATAAGTGGATAATAGGTAGCAAGGAAACAGGGTAGATAAATGGCAGTGCAGGCATATCATCATCATGTGAATAAAGTAAAGCGCTAGCATACTAGTTGCATGTCTACTAGGTATTTCAAAGAATGGCTGGGCGTGAACCTGGGACTTGTTGCTCTTCCTCTTCGTCGAGGTAGTTGGAGTTGTATACGTCCTCCTCTTGATTCTCCGGTCCTCCTAAGTTCGTAGAAATAAAATAAAGACGGGAGCTACTAGAAAAGAAACACCAAAACAGCGAGGCAAGAAGACCCAAACAACATCAAACTCTGCACTAACGCGTAGGTCACGATTTTAGAAAAATATAGAAACTGGTTTCATATTTTTCTGAGCTACGGTTGATTTATTATGAATTTTCTAAGTTTAAATCATTTTCTGAAAATATTAAATAATTCCGAAAAAGAAAATCACTCAGTCTGGGACACGTGGAAGCACCAGAGCGTGCCACGTCATCACTGCTGACGTCAGCATGACATCATCAGTGGGGCTGGCTTTGCTGACGTCATCGTGGGCCCTGATGACGTCAGCGTTGACTTGGTCAACGTTGACAGTCAATGGTCAGCGGGTTAACTGGGCCCACTGGTCAGCCTCAGTTAGTCTATGACGCGTGGGACCGGCATGTCAGCGTTTTTAAAGAAAAAGGGAAAAAAGGTTAGCAGGCCGGACTTGGGCCGAAAGGGAGCAGGCCGGCCCAACAAGGATGGGCTGGCGGCCCAACAGACCGCTAGGTTTGGCTACGGCGCGGTGGACCGCGTCCACCATGGGCCGTGAGACGAGTCCACATGTGCCGGGTTCACAGGATCGGATTGCGGCTGCGACAGGATCTTCTGCGGCTCGGCTGGCTGATCTCGGTGTGGTCTGCCGTATGGCCGCGGCCGGCGCGAACGCGCGCGCGCTCTGGAGCGCGGCCGGCGGCAACGGCGACGGTGGTTAGGCTCGGAAGAAGATCGGCGAGGCTCGGTTTCAAGGGGAAAACAATCAGCTTGATCTCGCGAAGAGGTTTGGCAAGAAGACGGGAAGCACGGGCCGCCGGAGCGGCTCCCCGACGATGGCGTGCGGCGGCGCGTCCCCAACGAACACGGAAAAGGGAAAAAAGACGGGGGTTCGGCTTATCTGGACGCAGGTCACGTGCGGCGCGGCCATGGCGGGCACGCGCGGGCCGGATGGCTCCGGTGCGCGGCGGCGCCACAGCGGCCAAGGTTTAGCAGACGATGTCGGCAGGTTGCGAGCGGTTTAGCGGCCACGATGAGGACCTGCACAAGTTCATCAGCACGAAGGTCAGGACAGAGGGCTAGCAACGGCGGCGGCAGCGGCGACGGCTCGACGACGCAAAACAGAGGAAAGGGAAGAGCAGAGGGGAAAACGGCGACGGCTCACCGAGGGGACGTAGTCGTGCGCTGCAGCTCGACGAAGACTTGCGATTCGCGTCGTCGTTCTCCTCGGCTCCGGTTCTGGCTTCTCGGCGGCGGCTCGCAGTCCTTGGCGTCACGGCGGCGTGTCGGCTTCGGCGTCGTCGTGGGGAGGCAACGCCACGGCTTCTCCCGAACTCCTCCCACCTCCTCCTCCGTTTCCGGCACCTTCTCCCTCTCTTCCCCTCTCGAATTGCTGGAGAGGAAACCCCAATTGGGGCGGCGGCGGCTGAGCAGGAGCGCTGCGGGACGGGGATTTTATAGGGCGGCTCAGCTAGGGTTTGCGGGCACGAGCGGCTGGTGATACACGGCGCCCCTCACCTTTCCACGCGGCAAGATCAGAGCGGCTGGGGCAGATGAGCTCGGGGAGCTCACGCGCGGCGAGCGTGCGTGCTCGGGAAGAAGAAAGGGGAACAGCGCGCGCGGGTCCCGGCTGTCGGTGGAAGAGAAAGGAAAGAGGTGGGGTGTGAGCAGGCTGGGCCGGTAACGGGCCGCAAGCGGTGCTGGGCTGCGGAGATAGAAGGAAGCAGGCTGGCTAGGAAGGTTAGCTGGGCTTAGGTTAGATTGATGGCTCGGGGAAGAGATCAGGGGCGGCTTTTAGACTTTGGGTTAGAGTTTGGGCCCAACGAGTTAGGGTTAAGGAATTAGTTTGGTTAGTTTTGTTAAATGTTTTGAATTCAAATATAGGATTTGAATTCTAAACCAAACAAAGGGCCAAAAAGCTCAAATAAAAACCAACTCACATCTAATTTATTCCTTAGCACTTCAAAATGAATTTTAATTTAAATTTAAATTCGCCTAGGAATAAAGGGAGCAAAATAGAGGACAACCTTATAAGTTTGTTTGCATGCACACAATTTCACCAAAAATTTTGAAATTCCGGATTTTTGCATTCAACAATTTCCTACGAAAATTACGGAATGTTACAATCATGAACATTCCTGATAAAACCAAAGACAATACCAAGGCAAGAGTGGATCAGCAGCGGTTATGCAATAGACCGAAGCTAAATATACCACCTCCCAGGGACGGCAAAACATGGAAAAAACCTAAGGCCGATTTCGTTCTCGATAATGACAAAAAGAAGGAAGTGCTAAGTTGGTTCCAAACATTAAAATTTTCTGATGGGTACGCAGCGAATTTGAAGAGGGGAGTGAACTTCACTACTTTACGAATCAACGGGCTCAAGAGTCATGACTACCACATATGGCTTGAGCGGCTTCTTCCGGTGATGGTTCGAGGCTATGTCCCCGAGCATGTCTGGCTAGTGCTGGCAGAGTTGAGCAATTTTTTCCGCCAACTGTGTGCTAAGGAAGTATCGAAGACCATGCTTGCAGAAATGGAAAAGCTTGCTCCCGTGTTGCTATGCAAGTTGGAGAAGATATTTCCACCGGGTTTTTTTCAACCCGATGCAGCATATGATTTTGCACCTTCCGTATGAGGCACGAATGGGAGGGCATGTGCAGAACCGCTGGTGCTATCCAATTGAGAGATGTCAAAAGGTTCTTTGAACTAAATGCAAAAATAAATGCAAGATTGAAGCTTCTATTGCAGAGGCTTACATTCTGGAGGAGGTGTCAAACTTCACAACGAAGTATTATGCTGACAACCTCCCTAGCGTGCACAATCCACCGCCTCGTTACAATGTTGGCGAAGTTGAATCGAACCTCAGCCTTTTCCGAGGGCAACTGGGAAGTGCAAGTGAAGGCACCAACAAAAACTTGACAAATGCAGAGTGGCGCGCTATCATGCTTTATGTCCTCACCAATCTATCCGAAGTTGAGCCATACATGCGGTAAGTTCAGAACAATCTTGTTTTCGAGTACCTAGCCACTATTCTGCATCCAACACTCTTGTTTCTCGTTCATACAGGGAATTTCTTGATCAATTCTGGCGTAGTAGAAGGGCTCCTACCGCGCACGAAGTTGATGACCTTCTTAAACATGGAAACCCAGATTTTATTTCTTGGTTCAAACAGAAGGTACACTTAATTTCAGTCTTTTCCTAAATTCGACGTTACTGAAGTCGTGTCATTAATATAACAAACTATCATGTTCGAACTCGCAGGGCCAATCCGATGGGTCTATGAGTCCCGAGTTGAGACAGATCGCCGATGGTTGTGCGTATAAGGTCAAGTCATTTACCGGATATGACATGAATGGTTATCATTTTCGCACAACAAGTCATGAGGCGAGGATGCCCAATCGAAGGACTACAAATACCGGAGTTTATACTCCAGGCCCTGATGGGTTCGATTACTATGGGAGACTTGAAGAAATATACGAGCTTAATTTCGGTGGAAGCAAACCTCTTTCTCCTGTTATCTTCAAATGTCATTGGTTTGATCCTTTAGTGGTGAGACAGACCCCTAGTCTTGGGCTAGTCAAAATTCGACAGTCATCTGTCTTACCTGGAGACGATGTCTATATAGTGGCTCAACAGGCCACCCCGGTGTATTATTTGTCATACCCATGCAAAAAGGACAAAAGGCTTGAGGGTTGGGACGTTGTATACAAAGTGTCGCCACGCGGTAAACTACCGGTCCCAAACAATGAAGATTATAACATAGATCCAAACACCTATGATGGAGAGTTCTTCCAAGAAAATGGGCTAGAAGGGTCTTTTGAGATAGACTTAACCCAAGCGGTCGGAATGGATTTAGACTCAGAAATGTTGGTTGACGAGGACACTGGAGATGTGGTTCATAATGCTAAGGAGGTAGAGTTACTAGAGCGATTACAATTAGGCAATAATGAAGCCGACGACATTCCTCCGCCTTT
Source organism: Echinochloa phyllopogon (assembly GCA_033239725.1). Lineage (NCBI taxonomy): Eukaryota > Viridiplantae > Streptophyta > Magnoliopsida > Poales > Poaceae > Echinochloa > Echinochloa phyllopogon. The sequence goes on along the minus strand of BTCW01000008.1, from coordinate 7,982,443 downwards.
GGGGGACGACCATGAACATCTCGAAATGTACGATAGTGATGATGCGACCGTTGATCCAGATAATCCTGATCCGGATGATTATTTCTAATAAAAGTATGTTTATATATTGCATCATCTCTTTCTAATAGTTTATGTCGGTTCATATTTCTTATATATTACATGTCTTTCTAATAATTTATGTTTATATGTGAAATCTAATAAATGCATGTTTTTCTTGATTGCAGGTGATTGAACCAAGATGGTTGGTCGGGGCGGTGCAATGAGGAACGTCATGTCGTTGTACCGGAAGTTCAAATATGGAGGGTCCGATGCAGCTGGGTCGTCTGGTGCCAAGGGCAAGGGGCGAAAGAAGAAGACCAAAGGCGGGGGGCGAGGCAAGGGCAAGAGGCAAGAGCGGACCCCCGTACCTTCGTCGTCTTTGTCCGACGACGACTTTGTTCCTTCGGCGGCGGACACTCGGGCCGTGGAGCACGAGGACCGCGAGGACGAGGAGCACGAGGCAGCGGAGCACGTGGCCGAGGAGCACGAGGCCGAGGACCACAGAGCCGAGGACCCCGAGGGCGACGACGTAGAGGGGTCCACCTCCTCTGAGAACTCGACCCTTTGGCAGCGAGGCCCCTCGCAACTCCCGAAGCACCCGATACCCATGGAGCGTCGCCCCGTGATCGCACCCAGCCCTCCAAGGTAAGTAATTTTAGATGTTACGAGTACCTTTTCGTTTCATATTCATATGTTGGAAATCACAATATGGACTAACAATTTATCTTAATCACTTGGACAAGAATTGGGTGAGTGTCACCCCGGGCGCTGCTCATGACCGCAAAGTCAACGACATCCTGGGTCTTCTTTGCAGGGAGTTGTTTCCGGGTCTGGTGACCATTGGCGGCAGGGAGGAGCCGGCCTACACCTTTGACCACTACGTCGCCGCTCGCGATCAGGAGGACCGGGACCGCAGGATCTTCAACAACAAGGCCGAGCGGGTAAAGGGCGAGTTGTGGGTAAGTATTCGTTGCACTACATTGCTCAACACAGCACATTCATTAACAATCTACAAATAATGCAACATCCATCGTGTATATATGCGCATGACTTTTACAGATGCGTCCCGGGACAGGAGGCTTTGGCGGATGCTGTGGCACATGTAGCCTGTTGGAAGCTCGTCAAGGACCTGCACTACGAGGCGCGCGTGCAGACCGTAATTGATTATTACGCTGCACTCAAGATCTCCGTGAAGAAACCGGAGGCAAGAAAGATAAAGTTGACCAAGGAGCAATACATGGCGGTATGAAAATCAATAATATTTTATTCTAAGATTAAGTACTTTAAATTCGATCTTGTTATATGTCGTACACTTGATGTCTTGTAGGCGATTCCGTGGTGGTGCGCCCCACATCCCAGATGCTGGGAGGTGATAGTCGACAAGTGGTGGAGCGACGAGTGGGCGGCTCAGCACGACCTTTGCCGGGAGCGGCGTTTGCTTATGCCCGGTATAACACACCATCAGGGCAGCCTTAGCCTCGAGGAGTACAGGGCCAAATGGGTACGCCGAGTCATTTCTATCTTTGCTCACTCAATTCTGTATAATTGCTAACTCTTATTGTTTATTTTTTCAGTCAGCGTCACATGGTGGTGCGTCTTGCTCACAGCTCGAGGCATTTGCTATGGCTCACAAGGGCAAGGCAACCTCCGACGTCCAGTACAACCCGGAGGATGGGCCCGCGGCATACAGCAACGCCATCGTCCACAGTCGCCTCGCGGCATATACAGAGGTGGCGAGGGAGGTCCATGGGCCAGACTGGGATCCGACCTCCCACGACATTGATGGAGAAGTGGTCATGAGGGCGGGAGGAGGCAAGAAGCACGGGCGGTACTTGATCGCCAACAGCACCATCGACACGGCCGCTACCCCCACACTCTCCCAAATTTGAGCCAGGAGCACGAGCTCTTCATCGGCTATCCGCCAGCCTCTTCCCGGTTCACACTTCGGGATGCAGGCACTCCAGGTTATTTCTATTTTGTTCTTCATACGTGAAGTTTACTTACGTTTGCAATGTATTGTAACTTTGTGATTGAATATTGCAGACCCGGTTGGAGGAAGAGACGCAGAGGCGGGAGTCCCTGGAGGCGGAGGTGCAGCGGATGAGGGACGCGGAGGCCGAGAAAGAGAGGCAGAAGGAGGAGGCCGAGCGAACGAACCGAGCGTGGCAGGAGCAGGTATTTGCCTACCTGCAGACCATTGGCCAGCGTGTGGGTGAAGGTCCGCCGCCGCCGATGCCACCACCGCCTCCACCACGTGTGCCTATTTCTCCCGTGAGTCACTTGAGAACCCTATAATTTCATTTCACAACTCATTTCTGTTGTAAATCTTGTAACACACACCACTAATCTCTTTTGGGCAGGCTTCTGGCTCGGCGGCGTCGAATGACGGCCCTCAAGACGAAGACGTTGCGGGGCGGGCGGCTAGATACTTGTTCGGACTCCCTCCGCCGTGAGTGATGGATGTTGGACTTTGTAAACATATGAATGATGGATGTTGGATGTTTGGATATTGAATTTGTGACATTTCTGTGATGTTGGATGGTGTAGTGACTTATATGTGTTTGTTTATGGTGTTTGATGGTTTAGTGGCTATATATATATATGAATTGCATGTGATGCCTATTATAAATTGCCTGTGATGCCTATTATAAACTGCCTGTGATGTTTTTGTTGAGGGGTCCTTTTAACGCAATAAATAAATAAAAACAGGGGTCAAATTGATGCTTTGCCGAGTGTTACACTCGGCAAATGGCCTGTTTGCCGAGTGTATTGGCCATAACACTCGACAAACACCCTGTTTCTGTCATTTTTGGAACTTCCTTTGCCGAGTGTGAGGGCTTTGCCGAGTGTTTTTGCCCTAACACTCGGCAAAGGCTGCCTCTTTGCCGAGTGTTAAAGCCACAGCACTCGGCAAAGTGCTGTCTAGGGGCCTGCCCCAGACAAGCCTTTGCTGGACAGCACTTTGCCGAGTGTGACACTCGGTAAAGCCACCAGCCTTTGCAGAGTGTGGTGCACCGACACTCGGCAAAGGATGGTGGCTTTGCCGAGTGTCACACTCGGCAAAGTCTTGTCTGGGGCAGGCCCCTGGACAGCACTTTGCCGAGTGCAACACTCGGCAAGGGATGGAGTCTTTGCCGAGTGCGATACTTGGAAAAGACCCCGTTAGCACTAACAGACGGCCGCGAACGGCGCCGTGCCGTTCGCGGCCGTCTGTTAGTGCTTTATTTTGCCAAGTGTCGGCTTCTGCCCTCGGCAAAGCCTTTGCTGAGTGCCCGATAAAAGACACTCGGCAAAGGGGCTGTTTGCCGATACTGGCTATGCCGAGTCCCCTTTGCCGAGTGTAACGGGTTTGCCGAGTGTATATCGGGGTTTGCCGAGTGCCGCAGGCACTCGGCAAACACCCTGTTTCCGTAGTGGATTCTGTTGTAATAATAGATTAGTGTACCTTTGATTACAGATATCTAATATTTTATATTAATTCTGTTGTAATTATATATTAGCATTTAATTTGTAGAATCGTTATGAAACACACTTTATATAATATTGTTAGTGAAAGGATCACCTATAAAGTGTGTCGATGCTCTCATAGACTTATAATCGAAAGTATGTCCATATTTTTCCATGTGCAGTGTGCTTATTATTTACTCTATTCATTTTTCACCATGTATGCGTACGTACAGCTCGCCGGGCTCTTGATTGATAATCCTGGTCTCTTTTCTTATGCGCCACATGTAAAAATGACACTTAAATGGGCTATACCTACTCCTTGATTATTATACGTAGGTACATATCCACAAAATCAGCTGCATGATTACGATGTGAAGGATGGGAATGAAAAGACGAATCTTGGTACTTTTTTTTTGCGAAAAGAAATCTTGGTACTGGTTGATGCGTGGAAAGATTAGAAAATGATGTGCTGCTATAGGTGCATATCCGGCTAGTCACCTTTCACGTGAGGCTAGTACTAGTACAATAAATCACATATATATTCATGGAAGTTTGGTTGGATGAATCACTTCATCTAGGATAGAATGGCCTATCATAAGACCATCCTATGAATTCTGGTGGAACGAACCTATTCCTCATTATTATATGATAAGCATGTGCATGTGAAGGGTGATATGGTGATGGATGATCTACGTGTTTCATTCCTCAAATCGATCAAACAAAAATGTGATGAGTAAAAAGGTGATGGACAACTTCGTTCATTTCTCAAAGAAAACAAACTCAATTAGTGTCACATTTGATTTTGTTGCGATATAACGGATCCGAGTTAAAAAAAAGAAGAGTTAGAAGGATGATATATCTTCGTAAAGAAACACGCTTGGCTCAATAATCATGACAGGAAAATTATGCTTACAATATAATGATGTCTTATAGGAATCGTTATCTTTTTAATGTTATCATAGTGACATTGAAGTTTTAAATATAGCATATAATATAATGCACTCCAAATAGTCTGAAGTTTCTGGAAATGCCGTAGTGACCAGCCGTCTAAGCTGTCACATCTGTTCCTCGGTCTTTTCAGAAATCAGGACAAGTTAAAAGGATCACTACGGAAACCCGACATATGCCGAGTGTTTGAGCCTTTGCCGAGTGTATTTTTTCGGACACTCGGCAAACAAGCTCTTCGCCGAGTGCCAAAAATAAAACACTCGGCAAACAAAAAACACTCGGCGAAGTAGTTGTTTGCCGAGTGTAAAAAAAAGCACTCGGCAAAGAAGTTGTTCGCCGAGTGCCAAAAAAAAATACACTCGGCAAAGAGCTTGTTTGCCGAGTGTTTTTTTAGACACTCGGCAAACATGCTCTTTGCCGAGTGTATTTTCTTTGACACTCGGCAAAGATATGAGTCCGAATGTTTTTTAAATTCTAAAAAAAGCAAATTAAGTCCAAAAATCATGAGATTTGTATTGATGTAATGGTACCACACATAGAGGTTGTGATAAAAAGTTGAGAACATTTCGCATATTTTTCATAACGATATTTTCAAAATCGAAACATCTAACAAGAAGTATATGTGTGATTGTATATGAGAGTATTAGTAGATGTATTTTTTGAATACAACCTTTTTTATATGATCTCGTATGAAAAAACTCTTTGGACGAAAGTCGTACACCTCGATGAAATATAAAACTTTGTAGTTCACAACTTTTGTATTTGAGATTATTTAACATTGAAATGAGTAGAAAAATTATATGCATGTTCTTTACCGAGTGTCAAATAAAATACACTCGGCAAAGGAGCTATTTGCCGAGTGCATTTGTCTGACACTCGGCAAAGGTGCCATGTCACCGATCCGACCTCTTACGATACTGGTTTCCTATTGGTCCAAACCGCTGCGGCTCGGATCGGATAAGCACCCACCCTATCTCTCTCATCTCTCTCCCACCCTCCCGAACGGATAAGCTCCCCTCTCTCTCATCTCTCTCAGCCTCTCTCCTCAGCTCCCTCGCTCAGCTCCCCCTTTCTCCTCGGCTCCCTCGCTCTCCCTCCCAAGCGGCCAGGGGCGGCCGACGGCTGGCGGCGAGGCGACCGGCGCGGCTCCTGCCCAGGCCGGCCACGGCGCGGATCCAACGCGGCCCGAGGCACTTGGCGGCAGGCGGCGTGGCTCCGGCGGACGGCTCCAGGGCGGGCACGGGTGCGGGCCCGGCCGGCCGGCGCGGTGGCAGCCCCACGCGCGGCGACTCCAAGGCGGTGGCGGCGGCTCCAAGGCGCGGCCCTGGTGTCTCCAAGGCGGCGGCGGCGGTGGCTTCGAGGCGGCGGCCCCAGGCGCGGCGGCTCCACGGTGGGCGGCGGCGCTCCTAAGCGGCTCAGCGGCGGCTCCAAGGCAAGCGGCGGTGGCGCCAGGCGCGGCGACTCCGGGTGGGCGAGTGGGGCCCCGGCGCCGATGGCCGGCCGGGCGGAGGAGCAGCGTGACCGGGCGGGCGAGCGGGGCCCCGGCGATGGCGGCCGGGCGGAGGAGCGGCGCGGCCCGGGCGCCGGAGGCTGGGCGACGGGCGGCTGAGCGCCGTCGGCCGGGCGACGGGTGGCTGGGCGTCGGGCGGCCACAGGGAGCGGCGCGCGCGGGCGGGCAGGCGGCCGGCTGGCCCGTGCCGCGGATTTTTTTTATTTTTGTGGAAAATGTTTGCCGAGTGTTGATTTTGACACTCGGCAATGACTCTATGTTCGCCGAGTGTTGGATACTTCGCCGAGTGTATTTCAGGCTTTGCCGACACTAGCTATGCCGAGTGGGCTTTGCCGAGTGTTACACACCCGGTTTCCCGTAGTGGATGAGAGATTTCATCCAAAGTTGGTCCTAATCTTTTTCTCTCTTTTCTTCACTTATTATGATGATTTTCAATTCCTTTTCAAACTAGCGAAGAATAAGCATCTTGGCTACAGGCCACGCACCAAAGTAGAAATGAGCAGTACCTATTACTATTAGACAGCGACTACAGGACCCTAATCTGGTCGTGGTCATGATATATTGACATCCATCCATATGTTATACGAGTGGATTGCCACACAGCAGGACCATTAAGAAAAGTTGCTGACACAAGTATCCAATTATGTCAATATCATTGCTTGTGGAAAAGAAATTCCATAGTCTAAACCAATTTTACTGGCCGCGTACTATGTAGGGGTTTCAGTTTTACTAACAAGCTACGCGGGACTGCGGGAGTGATGTTACCCGTGTGGTGTGAACAATTTTTATACTTTTTCCAAGAATATTATTGTATACACAAGAATGAGAGAGGAGGAGAAGTTAAACAAAAATACTAATCCAAATAAACTCTCATTTGATAAGGTTTCTTATGGTGAAACATGTCCACTTGCATTTGCGCAAAGCTCGCATTTTTTTGGCGCGATAATGAATTGTTTCACAGAAAAAAAATACGGATCAATGTTTGAAGAATAAAGGAATCCAACAATCCGTTTCTCTCTAGCTAATAACAGGTAAATTTTCAAATACGCTTTTGCCATTTGCTGCGTCTTCGGAGAAATCTAATAGAAAACTATGCCAATATCATAAAATATATTGTGTGATTTCTAATAAGAAGAACTTGAGAACAACTATTCTTTGCTCTCCAGATTAAAAAAACAATCATTTCCCTATAGCATTTACTTTTGAGTTGCCATTAAAACTGAATATATAGAAAATAACAAAAAATGGGTGAATTATATAAGTATTCGATACCTTCAAAGCAATATGAATGCTTTTTGCAGAATACAACATTTTGTGATTTCTGAGAAAAAAATGAGTTGCCAGAGAAAGGTCGGTGTATTGTTTATCTACCAAAACTTAAAGCAACATGCGCTTGAAGTGACTTCTCGTGTTCATCGTCTCTTTTCTATTGTTCTCTGGCAGACTAGCACACAATAGAGTAAGGCCAATCAGAGTGCTAAGTTTCATGTCACTATTTCTAAGGTGCCACACAATCTAAAGGGAGTTTGAGTTGAGGAATGAAAGTCGACACTTAATGCAAAGTTCATTTCACCGTTTCATAGGATTCCAATTAGATGAAATGAAACTTTCTAGCTTCCAGTGCTAGTTTAATTTCAACCAATTTCGTAGTCTTTCTTGGAAACAGTGTACACCTGGTTTTTTATCCCGATAAAACCCATATATTCTCTTTTCATATCTTATTATTTGCTATATCACCAATTTAGCTTATATATGTGTCACTGTCACCCCCATTTAATTGGCATGAAATAATTGCCTTAACTACCGAATTATTGGTGTGGACATCACACTATCAATAGGGTAAATAGGAGCTACTACTTTCCAGGAATTGTAGGGTGGCTAGATTCTCGCTTTATTTTGTTTGTATAAGACCTTTTTCGTTTTTTAATATATATATATAACCCGTATGGGAATGGCCCATCCTGTTTCATAAAACAAATAATCATAGTAACATGCATGGTAGCTGGATATACAAATTTCAGAAATTTATCTGATGGATCCTTAAAACAGAAGATACCCATACATAGGGACAAAAGCCAAAAGAAAACTGATGTGAACCCACTCATTTTATTCAACAAACTACTTAATACTTATGTTTCAAATCATTTTTCACTTTATTTTTTCTTCCCAGCAATAAGCTGATCTTGGAATTGTGAATTTAATGAACGCAGGCACCAACCAAAAATCTAGAGCGAATCTTCATTCTTCAATCGTTGTTTCTCAATTGTACTATTTGCTCTGATAACTATCATGATCTCATATTGTGCTACATATGTTTTGAAATTGACCATCATGGAGTATAAAATTGAGAGGGAAATGAAATAGCAGGTCACGGTAAATTTGAATGATCGAATGAAAAAATTACTTAATTACATTAATTACAGTGATGCCATTTATATTTCTTCCAATAATACTCTTATACTACCTATATCACTCCACATATACTACCTATACCACTGGTCCACGTTATAATGGTATATATTTTTCTCAACTAATCAGAAGTTTATATACTACTCATTTTTAACCAGTGGTATTGGGTACCGTAAAAGACCTCGAGAAATAAAATTGCTCGTCTTGCTACTAGAGTAGCTCCTAGTTCTTGGCCATTAAAGCTTTGCACGAATGATATCAATCCTTGGAAAGAAAACTAAGTATTATCTTTGTAGGTTATCTTCTCGATTAACCATTAGCTAGCTCTATTTAATGATGGATCCTTAAAAGAGAAGATACCCATACATAGGGACAAAAGCCAAAAGAAAACTGATGTGAACCCACTCATTTTATTCAACAAACTACTTAATACTTATGTTTCAAATCATTTTTCACTTTATTTTTTCTTCCCAGCAATAAGCTGATCTTGGAATTGTGAATTTAATGAACGCAGGCACCAACCAAAAATCTAGAGCGAATCTTCATTCTTCAATCGTTGTTTCTCAATTGTACTATTTGCTCTGATAACTATCATGATCTCATATTGTGCTACATATGTTTTGAAATTGACCATCATGGAGTATAAAATTGAGAGGGAAATGAAATAGCAGGTCACGGTAAATTTGAATGATCGAATGAAAAAATTACTTAATTACATTAATTACAGTGATGCCATTTATATTTCTTCCAATAATACTCTTATACTACCTATATCACTCCACATATACTACCTATACCACTGGTCCACGTTATAATGGTATATATTTTTCTCAACTAATCAGAAGTTTATATACTACTCATTTTTAACCAGTGGTATTGGGTACCGTAAAAGACCTCGAGAAATAAAATTGCTCGTCTTGCTACTAGAGTAGCTCCTAGTTCTTGGCCATTAAAGCTTTGCACGAATGATATCAATCCTTGGAAAGAAAACTAAGTATTATCTTTGTAGGTTATCTTCTCGATTAACCATTAGCTAGCTCTATTTAATGATGGATCCTTAAAAGAGAAGATACCCATACATAGGGACAAAAGCCAAAAGAAAACTGATGTGAACCCACTCATTTTATTCAACAAACTACTTAATACTTATGTTTCAAATCATTTTTCACTTTATTTTTTCTTCCCAGCAATAAGCTGATCTTGGAATTGTGAATTTAATGAACGCAGGCACCAACCAAAAATCTAGAGCGAATCTTCATTCTTCAATCGTTGTTTCTCAATTGTACTATTTGCTCTGATAACTATCATGATCTCATATTGTGCTACATATGTTTTGAAATTGACCATCATGGAGTATAAAATTGAGAGGGAAATGAAATAGCAGGTCACGGTAAATTTGAATGATCGAATGAAAAAATTACTTAATTACATTAATTACAGTGATGCCATTTATATTTCTTCCAATAATACTCTTATACTACCTATATCACTCCACATATACTACCTATACCACTGGTCCACGTTATAATGGTATATATTTTTCTCAACTAATCAGAAGTTTATATACTACTCATTTTTAACCAGTGGTATTGGGTACCGTAAAAGACCTCGAGAAATAAAATTGCTCGTCTTGCTACTAGAGTAGCTCCTAGTTCTTGGCCATTAAAGCTTTGCACGAATGATATCAATCCTTGGAAAGAAAACTAAGTATTATCTTTGTAGGTTATCTTCTCGATTAACCATTAGCTAGCTCTATTTAATGATGGATCCTTAAAAGAGAAGATACCCATACATAGGAACAAAAGCCAAAAGAAAACTGATGTGAACCCACTCATTTTATTCAACAAACTACTTAATACTTATGTTTCAAATCATTTTTCACTTTATTTTTTCTTCCCAGCAATAAGCTGATCTTGGAATTGTGAATTTAATGAACGCAGGCACCAACCAAAAATCTAGAGCGAATCTTCATTCTTCAATCGTTGTTTCTCAATTGTACTATTTGCTCTGATAACTATCATGATCTCATATTGTGCTACATATGTTTTGAAATTGACCATCATGGAGTATAAAATTGAGAGGGAAATGAAATAGCAGGTCACGGTAAATTTGAATGATCGAATGAAAAAATTACTTAATTACATTAATTACAGTGATGCCATTTATATTTCTTCCAATAATACTCTTATACTACCTATATCACTCCACATATACTACCTATACCACTGGTCCACGTTATAATGGTATATATTTTTCTCAACTAATCAGAAGTTTATATACTACTCATTTTTAACCAGTGGTATTGGGTACCGTAAAAGACCTCGAGAAATAAAATTGCTCGTCTTGCTACTAGAGTAGCTCCTAGTTCTTGGCCATTAAAGCTTTGCACGAATGATATCAATCCTTGGAAAGAAAACTAAGTATTATCTTTGTAGGTTATCTTCTCGATTAACCATTAGCTAGCTCTATTTAATGATGGATCCTTAAAAGAGAAGATACCCATACATAGGAACAAAAGCCAAAAGAAAACTGATGTGAACCCACTCATTTTATTCAACAAACTACTTAATACTTATGTTTCAAATCATTTTTCACTTTATTTTTTCTTCCCAGCAATAAGCTGATCTTTGGAATTGTGAATTTAATGAACGCAGGCACCAACCAAAAATCTAGAGCGAATCTTCATTCTTCAATCGTTGTTTCTCACTTGTACTATTTGCTCTGATAACTATCATAATCTCATATTGTGCTACATATGTTTTGAAATTGACCATCATGGAGTATAAGAAATAAAACTGCTCGTCTTGCTACTAGAGTAGCTCCTAGTTCTTGGCCATTAAAGCTTTGCACGAATGATATCGATCCTTGGAAAGAAACCTAAGTATTATCTTTGTAGGTTATCTTCTCGATTATCCATTAGCTAGCTCTATTTATGGATTATAATACAGAAACCAGCTTTACTGGACTTTGGTCAATTATACTGGCATCCTAGGATCGCAACACTTGTTTCAGGTTGCCAGTGAGTTTATTCGTGAGGGCCCAAAAGTGCATAGTGTATTAGGGTTAGTGGCAAGAGATTTATGCGTAAAAATACAAGGGCTAAGATCAGGGGCGCGGCTACCTGCCACTTCAATGATAAGTTATTAATTTGTCACCTGGAGGATATTCCCCACCATGAATTCTACGTTTGTTAGGTTTAACCATGTTTGCAGCCCATTTATTTAGGGACCGTATGAGGTGCAAACCCGGTTCCCATGCAAACTATGCAAACCAGCTATCAGGACTCTAGGATTCTAATCCAAAGGTTAGAGATGAAGGTGGGCTCTATTATCACTTAAGTCCCCCCACCAATCCTCTCCTAATCTTTTTTTTTTGCAAAACCCCCCCTAGATCCAGGACTCCCAAGACCGATCTGTTTCTGCCGCGAGACGCCCTTCCACCTGACGCCGCCACCCCGAGACCTGAAAGGGCGGCGTCAGGTCTCGGGGTGGCGGCGTCAGGTGGAAGGGCGTCTCGCGGCAGAAACAGATCGGTCTTGGGAGTCCTGGATCTAGGGGGGGTTTTGCAAAAAAAAAAGATTAGGAGAGGATTGGTGGGGGGACTTAAGTGATAATAGAGCCCACCTTCATCTCTAACCTTTGGATTAGAATCCTAGAGTCCTGATCGCTGGTTTGCATAGTTTGCATGGGAACCGGGTTTGCACCACATACGGTCCCATTTATATTAACCCGCGCCGTACCTTCTCTACTAAAAGATGTCGCTGGAAAGGAAGATAGCAGGTGCATGTATGCAAAAAAAAACGAAATTGATCCACATGCAAAAAAGTTTGAAGTAAAATTCCATGACTTTTAAACTGGTCATCTAAATGAAATTCCGATGGCACCATTAGATTTCTGGCAACAAAAGCTTTAAAACTAGATGCCAATTGGCTATTGTCACACCATAAAAAATTTCAATTTTAGGATGTGATTGGGTAGAATAATTAATGCAATGATTGTCTCTAATTTTCAAAAAATTTCCAAGATTTATATAATTATCAAGGAAGTGTTATATAAGGATAATTAGTTTCTAAATTAAATTAAAACAATATAGGTTATTCTATTGAGTGATTTGCATTCGTGCCGGATGCTTTTAGTGTTTTTAAGCGTGCAAGACTTTCATAATGCTTTTAGAAGCCTATATAGGTTTTTCTAGGAATTTTCAAGCGCTTACCTTAGTTAGTCAGCTATCCCTTTGGCCTTGTGTGTCCTTTACGCTTGTTATGTACGTACTGTATTTACAGTTGATATTTTCAAATTATTTTTGTTATATACCAATGGATACTACTCCGAAGGAAAAGATGTCGTGAAGATTTATTAAGATGGTGCTGAAATCTAGGCATACTCAATCCCCAATCGATTGCATGTGAAGTTTGTAACCTTCGTTTATAGGATATGTTGTATAACTATGAAAGACTCGCAAGCCATTTATATTTTCTTTACATAATACTGTATATGATATTCACTACTGATCTACTCGTCTACTGTTGTTTTTTAAAACGAGGTGTGATAACTATGTTTGGATTAATTTTTAATTAATATTTTTAACAAGATAAAATATTTTTATGAGATTATGTACACCTGAAACAAACTATACGAACACAACAAGTATATATCTTGAATAAATAAATTATATAAACTTATAGAACAAAGATGTATTCACTTGAAACAAATTATATGAACTAATTGAACAAAGAACAATGCATTTAAAACATTTATACGAGCCTCTAGAACAAAGATTTATATAACAAATTATATGAACACGCGAGACATATTTGTTAGACCTAAAACAATTCATAGAGAATAAAAGTTTATACATTTGGAACAAAATATATGAGTCCATTGAGCTAACATTTATACATATCAAACAAATATGTACACGTGATCGAACAAGTTTGCATACGCAGAAAAAATAAACGCTAAAGTTATAAGAAAATAAATAAAAAGAAAAGAACGGATATTATAAAAACAAAAAATAGAGAAGAAAAGGTAGAAAAATAAAATAGTAAAATATATGAAATAAAATAAAATAAAATGGAAAGAAAAAGCAGCCATAACCATAACAAAGGAGTAAAATAATAACAAAATCAATAGATCAAGAAAATAAACAAATAAGAAGAATAGAAAAGAGTGAAAGGGCCTCTAGCCTAATGGTTAGAGAACCTTAGTAGCACCCAGCAGACCCAAGTTTGACTCCCTGTGGAAGCGAATAATTGAGTTTATAATAAAAAAAATATAAAAAAAATAGGTAGGGACTTCCCCTCCCGATTTGGGTCAAAAAAAAAGAATAGAAAAGAAAAAAATAGCATATCCTGCTATCCAGCGCATATGCCGGTGGGCTCTAGACTACTACGTTCTCAAAGGCTTATCGGGCCAAAAGCCGCTTAATGGGCTGAACTGAGCCATTACCCACGCGCGACATGTAGTCGTCACTTAGAATCAGGGATATCAACGGTGTTGTTTATGTTATTTTATTTTTTATAGATCATTTTATGTCAAATTTTGTATTGGTTATTAATTTCTTAATAAGAATTAGATATAAGACATCTTTGGTGTCTTTCTAATAAACAGTGTCGTAATGTCTTTCATTCCTGGTTATCTAATGAGCTGATGATATCAGCATGACGTAGTGCTGATGTCAGTAAGGATGAGATGGCTACGACTGTGCTATCTGATTTTTTTTATTCGGAACCGTGCTAAGTGCATTTGGTCGAGGGGAGATCCAGCCTATTAGGGGGAGCCTATATGGCTTCCGTGTGCTGTTTAAGCTAGTTAGCTTAGAGCCCACTGGAGCCCACAATCATGCGCGGGAGGAACAACGAGCGAATGGCCCAAAGTAACAGACGCGCGCGGAACTTTTTCTATTACCGTACCGTTGCCGTGTTTTGACTTTCTTTAACGGACTTTTTCCTCACGCTTTGACTTTTTTGAACGTACTCAATTATCACTACTAAGTATGCAGTTAAGGGATACGATGTTGCAGTCGACATTTCAAAAATAATAGTTCAACATTCCGATTATACCATTTCAACATTTTCACATAAAAGCTAAACTAACATACTAAAAGTGTTACACTAATACAGTCAACATTTTCATATATTAGGTTCAACATTTTTCTCAAACTTAATTCAACAATTCGTATAAACTAGATCAACATTTTGTGTGAATATGTTGAAGCAGGAAGTCTAATATGTTGAGATAGTTATTCAAAATGTTGAAATAACATATTGAAAGTGTTGGTTCTAAAATATACACATATACAATAAAAATATATTTATATTGGATCTTATTTTGTCGCATTAATTGTAAATAACATGGTAGTTCAAACGGATTCGAAAAATGATTAACGATTTAGGAGAAAATCGCATTTAAAGGTTGAAATTCAAATTAGATTCCCGTCCGTGGGTGACGTCGGACGCCTTCCGCGCTCACCCGCCCGCTGCCAACCCGTCTCGGATCCGAATAAATATAGGATCCCCACCGTTGCACGAATCTCAAACAGTGGAAGCTAACTTGCTAAAAAAACTTCCGGAAGCCATATAGGTTTCCCGAGCCTATTATGCCTAATTCTGGGCTAGACCCAAATGGAAAGGGTGGCCCGGTATGGTATGGAGAGAAGAAAAGGGAAGTAGGAGGGAAAAAATGGGCCAGCCCAAGAAGGCTTTAGGATTCAAACTATTTCAAAACTATTTAAACAGTTAGTCCTACAGAATTCGATCCTGCCGTTTGCAGACAATGAAAAGCCTAATCCATCTACTCAGCATGAATGCAGAAGTACAAATGTTAATTCATTAATTGTAAATTTTGGGGTGTTGCATTGCATCTCTCTCGAAAGATATACTACTCTCCTCAATTAGCATTGCTCCTGGAACCTAACTGAGTTCCGTTGATACGTTAGTTTTCCTATTCATAATTGTGCAACATCTCCAAGACTCTTTCAATGGAATATTTAGCAGCCAGAATTACAGAAACTCGGAAGATGAACTTTAAATAAAGTAGCTAAGCCTGGAAAGTTGGAGCTGCAGGCCCTGTTTAACTGCACATGCTCAGTCAGACAGGCCTGAAATTATTTGATGATGGCTTGATGAGGCAACGCTGTTATCACTTCATGCTCAGTCACACAGGCCTGAAATTATTTGATGAGGCAACGCTGTTATCACTTCATCCCTGAAAACAGGTGATGGGCGACAAGGGTAGGATCTGTTTTAAGCACCAGATCGAATGGTACAAGAAGATTAAACTGCATATTGCGTTCCAAATGAGGCCTCAGACAATTTACTGGGAGGCGAAGCTATATATGTGCCAATCAAGAACAAGGGCAAACTTAACTGAATCAGGTGAAGGCATTATACTCCATGAAAGAACAAATACATTATAACAAATTTCATAATTCAGTGCCACTACAGGACTAGTATATTTACAGCCACCTATACTAAAGCTTACTAACATCAAACATTCCATCCATCTGACCATCCATATCTAAAATTTCTGGGAATTGTCCACCAGCTAGCTAGAATCCATCAGCTGTGTTTCAGCCTCCTCACTCAAACTAAAACTGAAGCAAGATGGTCCTCACTTCATCCCTGAGTTTGAGCTGATTCCACTCCTCCAGCCAGATCGTGTAGCTCGACTGCGGCGCGAGCACGTCCACCGACACCTCCTTGCTCTCCACCAGCTCGCCGGAGTAGCGCTCGAACTCCTGCAGCTCCTCCAGCTTCATCGCCAGCGCCGCTTCGTCGCGCTCGCCCCGGGCGCTCTCCGTCATCTCCCTCGCCTCCTCCACCCGCGCCCAGAAGCACGGGTCCTGCGTCAGCCCGGCGTACTTGCTCCGCCGCCTCCTGATGCTCGCCGACACCACCGACGACACGGAGGACCTGACGCCACTTCCACCGCCACCGCCGCCGACAATGCCGGCGGTGCACCCCTTCTCCTGCCACCACCTGTCAAAGAGCTCGTACCTCCTCTCCCGGCCGTGGGTAACGTACCTCCCCCGCGTCCGGTGGAGGTTGTGGCGGTGATAGTCGGCGATGTCGAGCGGCTCGACGAGGAGCTGGTAGAAGCGGGCGGCGTTCACCCACTTGGCGCGGCGGTGGAAGTCGTGGGGGAGCTGCCCGGCGTCGAGCATGGAGAGCACGCTGTCCCAGAACTGGCACAGCTTCATCCGGAACATGTTGGCCTTGCCGAACTTCTTGGGCGACCGCCGCTGCTTGAACGCGTCGTAGTACCCCATCTCGGCGTCGAACACCGCCTTGTACCACTCGATCTGCGCCCGGTACGGCGTGATCCGCCCAAGCTTCGTCGCCAGCTGCGCGCAGTTCAGGCTCGGCCGCCGCCCCGCCCGCCTCGACGTCCTCAGCCACTGCCGCGCAGTCGAGGCCTCCGTCGCCTTCAACACAATGTCAATGACACATCAGACATCATGGCATTGCTGGGTACAAGATCCCGTATGCAGGGACAAATATATACGTACATGTGCTCTCACCATGGCGTGTATGCCAGAGGCCTCCAGGGCGAGGGAGACGCCGGCGTCGTAGTTCGACGTGACCGGCGCGTCGTCGGCACAGTGGTGTCTCCTAAGGAGCAGGTGCTGCGGCATCTTCAGCACGAGGTCACCGTAGCAGGAGTGCGCCGCGTCGAGGGACTCCATGTCGAGGGAGCACCGCGACGCGAACGTGGCGTAGAGCATCTGGATGGCGGCGGTGGGGTTGTCAACGCACACCGCGCCGTCCGGGGAGCACATCACATAGGTCCCGAACGGCCGGTAGGGTCCCCCGCTCGGCGCCACCGGGTCGGCGAGCTTCTGCTCAATCGCCACCGCGCCGACGTGTGTCTGGATCAGCTGCCGGAGCGCGTCCCTGTCGGTGTCCGCCACGCGCGCGGGGACCGCGGTCACCGCCGCGGATGCGGCCGGGCATTGCTGCAGCTGCATCCCCACGATGATGTGCGCGGGGACGGCGTCGAGGGGGCAGAACAGGAGCCTTGGGACGACGTCGTGCTGCAAGACGACGTGGCAGAAGTTGCCGCCCCACCGCTCGCGCAGGATGGCCCTCGAGAGCGCCTCGTTGCCGAGCAGTGGACTACCGAAGGTGACGCACAGGACCGGAGGAGCAGGGCCCCATGTCGAGCTTGACGACGAGATGCAGAGGTAGTGCAGCGCCGCGAGGGCGGAGATGGCGCCACCGAGGGAGTGGCCCGTGAACACGACCGCCTTGCCTCTGATCTGATCCAGTAGCATCTGCATTCTCAACCAATTGCAATGAGTAACTCATAGTTTTACAGTAGCAAATAACGTAAAAATTTTAACTTCTACTAGTTTCATTTCAGTGGCACATGTAGAAACAATTATATACTGGTTGAAGATATTTTGATCTTAAGCTGCTCATACTGAAGCCCAGAAAAATCATGCAAGAATATAAACATCAGGACAGATTTAGGAACAATGATTTGGTCAAATGCTCGACTAAAAAAAGCAACGGACATAATACAGGAAGATATAGAAAAGGTGGAGACAGAGTGTGGCCCTCTGAAACATAACTAAAAAGATCAACAAAGGCTGAAGTTTCTTATTTAGTAGTTATCTTAAGAATGGAATTGAAAGGGGTCAATATAAACTTGTGATTAAGGACATAAATTCTGAATGATAGCTGAAATGACGCTGTCGTCATTGAGGACATAAATACTTCAATAATGAAATTTGGTTCAGTTGTCTGAATCACAAGTAAAATTATTATTTTTTCACAAATTTTGATGGTCAGCTGAAATTATTGAAGGGCAGAAGATAATATCCCAGTGAAAGCTGCCTGAATTCTGAATGACAGCAAACTATATACTACGACTCTCCATCATGATCAGATTTTATTCCTCCAGACCAGTTCTTCTCCAAATCTTATTCCAAGCATTTCAAGATTATGAAATTTCTTCATATCTCTACCTGCTTGTATATTTTGGCAACTTACCACTGTCTCAATCATGAGGTGCAGTGGCTAGTGGACTGCATTATCACCATCACCTCTTCTGTTGCATGGGCCCTTGAAATGAATCAGATTGTACGCCACAATAAAGGAGCAACAGCAACATTTGGTGGGTACAGTGAACTATGTCATTTAGATGTACGTTTTGTTTGCATTGGTACAGCTGATGAATAGCATCTCAAGTTAGCCGCCAAAATTGACAGGGATTGTGTTCTGTACACACCCCCTCGTTTGAGCTTTGAGTTAAACTTGACAGACCCTTACAGTCTTACTATGCCAGAGACAGCAAACTAACAGAAGAAAACACAAGAGGGAAGATAAGACACTGAAGGGGTAATGCTGTAAAAGCAACTTTACTTTGTCCTTCCTAGATTTTCCCCAAAAAGGAAGATCTTGCTTTGGTTTCATCCCACAATGTTCTTAAACTTGCTTGACCAATTAAACTGTTAAATTATTGCACTATTAAATATTGAATCATTGACACCGAGGACTATGTAAAAGATCTGAGTGAATCTCTGTCAATCTCATCCATATGAACACAAGGACACAGCAACAACCAAAGACAGGCACATCAACATCACAAAAACTTTTTCCCAAGCCTGATATAAGCAAAATTATCAAATCATCGCATAAACCCCTGAATTAAAATACCCCCAATTTAGTCAAATTAGTGCGCAAACTGCTCCAATTAACGGTGCTAAACAAAATGTAAACGATAATGGGATGCAGATATTTTCAATGAATCAATCAATTACCTGAAAATCAGGGGAGCCGCACAATTTCAAGAAGCACTGCAGCGCTAGCGCCTGCACGGCAACCTGCTCCCCTACGGCGGCCGCGTCGGGCTCGGCGGCGACCAGCGGCGCGAACATCCGGCGCGCCGCGTCCCCGCCGAGCCCCACGGGCGCGAAGACGTCGGCGCCGCCTCCGGCCGCCGCCGCCGACAGCGCGGCCTGCGCCCCGGAGAACCCCACGTACACCGTGCCGCCGTCCTCGCCGTGCACGAGCCCCGACGCGGCGGCGGCGGCGGCGGCGCAGCGGTCCCAGGCGCGCGCCAGCAGCGGCGAGGACGCGAGCAGGGCGCCGAGGACATGGCTGGTCTCGAACCTTCAAAAGGACCAAGCATTTGAGCTCCTCCGCGGCATCAGAATCTCATCTTTTTTTTCCTCTCCCCAATTGGGCGCGAGAGGAAGTGAAAGGAGCTAGCTTTTTTGTGCGCGACTGATGCAGCTAGTATTTATAAGTGGCGGCGCGAGGAAAATTGATGGAAATTTGGAGCACAGGAACTTACATGGAAGCTTCTTCTTCTCCAGCGGCGTCGTCCATGGCTGATGAGCTTCCCAGAAGCGGGTAGAGAGAGGAGGAGGCTTGAGAGAGAGAGAGAAGTGGTCAAGTTTTATTTGGCGGCCTGATCTCTCTCGGAGAGGGAGGGTGGTGGGGCAGATCACTCTTCTGCTCAGGGTCAAATGGTATTGTGGATTTTGCATCAAGGGACCTCTATAATTGAGTTGCTTACTTTGTACTCCTTCCATGGAATGATGCACGGATTTTTCTTTTTTTTCTTTTATATTTTTGTGAAAGATACTTGGATATTTTTAATGCTTGGGCTATTTTTCAGCTACCGTGTTTTTTATTGTATTAAACCTTGTTCTAGAAATAAGAAAACGTCATGTACCATTTAAAGTTTTAAAATTATACAATTGCTTTGGCATATGTATAAAAACTCACACATGTTAAGCAAGTGTATTAAGAAACTGAACAAGTAGAGTTCTAATTCTTTGAAGAATGTGTGCATTTCTTATACATATTGCAAATAGCAATTAGCTTTTCTTGATAAGATGTGATGCTAAAGGCGTAGTTTTTCTGCACTCAATTAAATATACTACCTTTTATTTTGATAATATAAGCTAGTAATTGCGTGTTCAAACTATTTTTTTTTACTGCAGCAGGAAAAGCTACTGCATGGGAAATTTTGATGATTTACTTTGGATATTTGTTTTAAGCAAGTTTCAACCGGACACTTATTTCATTGTTGAATAGAGATTCTTTTATGCATTGTTATACTTAAGATTTTTGAACTACTGAGTACACTCCACGTACTAATCTGAGTTACACCATTCTTTGCAAAATTTACATACAATTCCTATGTAGTTTGTATTTTCAAAATATGTTTACTTATCTTGGAGTATTACAATGCCAAAGTTCAAATATTTTTAAAAGAAATCACCTAGTATCTTTTTATTGAAATGCTAGGTCTCATATTTCAAAGGTTTAAACTACTGAAATCCAATGAGCTGTTAGATATTACACCTTTTCTGATGCAGCAAGCACTTTATTGCTGATAAAATAAACTTGATATCTGTGCTGCTCATTTTGCTATTTTCTAATAGCTTTTTGTTTGTGCATCTGTGTGCTAATCTTCATGTGTGTTCTAACTGACTTAATAGTGGAGATAAGTGGCATCCCATCGTATGAGCAAAGGTAACCATTGCAATTCCCTTGTGGGTATACTACTTTTTGGATTTGTACTACTTATCCAGATCTGAGGGTCTCTACTTTTGGGCACCTTTCTGTAAATTCGCAAGTTGTAAAGGCATATTTTATCCGTGCTCAGAATATATTAGTATATCTCTTTTTTAATGTGTGTGGTCAAATCTCTAGTTCACTGCATATACAGCGGCCCCCTACTTCTCTTTTTTAATGTGTCCTCTTCCTCTAGTATTAAACATTTGTTTTGATTAACGACAAGGACTGCATCCTGGTAGGTCACTATAAAATGTGTCAACCAGTTTGGGGTCACCTAGGCATGGCGCCGTGTGTGAACACATGCTCGAAAGAGATTCTGTACATAACCCTGCCAGCCAATAAAAAAATTGTCGTTTCTGATACGTGGAATTCAAGTAGGGTTGAAATCTACGTGATAGGACCAGATACGTGAGGGCGATGTAAGTAAATTTGTTCTGAAAATATTTCCTTAATAATAATACATATGCTGAATTATCAGCAGTTGATATTATATTAGTACTTCAACAAGATTTTATAGATACTCCTCTAGAAAATGGATGTAGTATTTGCTTTTAAGAAATTAATGTGCTTCAAACAAGCGTGGTAAGTTACCATGCAATGCAACTACTTATAGTAGAGACTACGAATTCATTTGTTCTTTTTTTTCAAAATTTCAATTTAATCATGCTGTTTATATTAATCTGAACCAACTAGTCAAGATGCCATGCATTTCCACCTCGAACTTATATTTCCCATCTTTTTTTCCTTTGTCTTTTGAGCGAGGTTTGGACACGAAAAAGGGATCTCACTTTTTCCTCATGTGGTTGCACCATCATGGCATCATCAGGAGCATGGCTCCCATTCATTATTCTTATCAACCTCAAGTGACACTCGAATCATAGTCGATCCTTTTCTCTTATGTCTTATCCATGACATAGATTTTCTGTGTGAAGTTTCACATATGGAGTTTGATATGACCAAAAAAGATTATCTTATTTTATCCCGTGCACATCATGATTAAATTGAGACCACACTAGCTTCACACTATTTTTCATCATGAACTTCCTAACTGTGATTTAATTTTATACGAGACATGCATGTCCTTTTCTGTGAAGAAAAGTATTTGTTTTACCAACTAAGATGGCAAAATGGCATGTTTATTTTTTCTCTGCTGACATATATTTTCTTATTTCTCCTCAGTCCTACAAGCAGCGATTTTTTGGTTAAATTTGTTAAAATTATGTTTGCCATGTCTCATACTTAGGGATACATGGCCCAAATTTATGAAGCAAAAACAACAGGGGAGTTGGTGTGCATTGCAAAGAATTTTCTTCTGACTGTAGTTGGTAAATAGATACCAAAGTATAATGCCAGTAAAAATAGTGTTTTTATGTCAAATCAGCTCTTTTCTTGGTTGAATAATCTTATACCTTCTAGATTACACTTTAATTGACGTGTCACAGAACTAGTGGAGTGAGGACATTAGCTGATAGTTACTGCATTCAATCCTATTTATTCTGTGGACCAACTAATAATTCCCTTGCTTTTGTTTACCATATTTTTTCTTTTAGTTACTGCATTGAGTACTTTGTTGTCTTTTGAGGTGCACGGACATGATGAAGGTGGTATCTCACTTTTCTCATGCCATGGAATTATCATCAGGAGCATATCAAACCCAACTCCCCAAAGTGACGATCAACACGTGGTCGATCCTTTTCTCTAGATTCTGGGTCGATCTATGTGAAGTTTGATATGACAAAATATATATATTATTTTTTATCACATACTCTGCAAATGTTTGATTAAATTAGCTGAAACCACATCCCACCTTTTCTTTTCTTTTCCCTTTACTGTGATTTTATTCTGATGCGAGACATGTAAATCTTCTTTTCTGCTAAGAGAAAAATCTTTCTCTTTGACAAATACTAAGGCTAGCAACAAGAGGCATTTTGGAGAGGTAAATTGGTGTTTGCCTTCCATGTACAGTGTTTTGCAACTCGTTCGCATACCTCCATCTCCAACAGCAGCGAGGCAAACACATTTCCCCATTGAAGTGTCCCCTCGAAAGAGAGAACTTAATGTGATGCAAATACCAGTCCCAGGATGCTGGTTCACATTATTACAACAGATAGTTCAGTACAAGAACAATATTACGGGAGACGGTGGCATTGCAGGGCCACGACAAACAGAACTAGTACTAGGCTCCAGATAAAAAGGTTGATAACATAGAGGTCTTCATCAGAGTGGCAACGCATGCGGCTTCCAGCGGGTGACCCTAACACACAGGCAAAGGTTGGGTGCAGAACGAACCCCTCTAAACGACGTCCTCAAGCACAAAGTCCGGGTCTGCCTCTGCAACAGATTAAGCAAGGGTGAGTACGAACGTACTCAGCAAGCACAATCACAACCACGGAGGGGTATAGCAGAAGTATGCAAGTATTGTAGCAAGGATGGCTTATGGTTTAGTTAGCAGCAAAGCAAATTTTATTACTCATGCAAGGGGGTTGGTTTTCGCAATGGGTTTTCACAAAAATTTCTTTTAAAATGAATAGTAAGTGTAATACTATTTCGTACAAGATTTTGTTGCTACCAGATTTCCCATCTGTCGTAGCTCGTGTCAAAACATTTCTCAGCTCAACCAAACACCAACACTTTCTTACACCAAAATAGGGGACTAGTGAAGTGACCAAGCCGTAACTCGCCCAATACCGTGGACACGGCTATCCGGATAGGTTTTAACTCTGCAGAGGTGTACACAACCACAAGTAGGCTACCACAACATGAACACCTTAGTGTCAGTGCAGCTCCTAACAAAGCCATTACCCACCATAGCTAAACTGACAAGTTATCACAGACGCGACCAGGGGTTAGCCACCTACCGACGAGGTCCTAACCAGGGGCATACCTCACATAGATCGTATCCCCGGCTCCATGGCCCTCTGTTGCTCACCAGCACATCACATAACCAGCAGCTCAACTAGTGGGATTTATGCTAGGCCGTTGCCACATACAACGGTCGAGTGGCGGTATAGAAAAATGGGTTAGGCTAGATGACACATCAACATCATCCCAAAACTTGTGATAGGATAGACAACTCCCACCATGCTCAACCACACCGGTTCGAGCTCACCTCGGTATTTCATACGGAAATACCGTCTGTCTCATCCCACACGGGTACTCATTTTATTTACACAAATCATCTCTTTTATTTTAAAGCACGCACACGGTTGTTTTTGTAAACACCAAGTATTTGTCATGGGGGGGTATAATGGTAAAATGTTCCTAGGCATTTCTAGCAGTGACTAATATTCAAATAGAACATTGTCGTATTTAAATATTAATCTAGGTTGTCAAGGAATCAGTCATAGCAATCAAGGTATGGCTATCCAATCGGGTTTAGCAGTAAAATTATGCAAGTTTTATAAATCAGGCCATGTGGTGTGTTTATAAAAACTGGGACAACAGTATGCATCAAAGGGTGGGATTGCACTTGCCGTTCTCCCAACCCTCGGGGGATTCCTGCCCGGGGTCTTGGTCTCCAAGTTCCTGCTCGTAGCACTGCTCCTCCTCGAGTCCTTCCTCGTTCACAGCGGAGTCTACGGCACACACAACAAACACTCAATAAATAAAAGAAAAACTTTCATTGAGCTCCGAAAGAAAGAACGGAAAATGAGAGCGAATGATAATGACATGATTATTTTTGAGTATGGACTGGTTGGATTTGGCGAAAATATATTGGCGAATATTGTGGTGGAGTTTGGGGTCAAACGGGATTAATTTGGCGCATGAAATGACGAGTTTAGTGGAGTTTAGGGCTGTTTTTAAAGAGAAAAGGACTTATCTGTAATTACAGAAAAGTCCGAGGGCCTCTGGCGTAATAAATAGAGAGAGAGAGAGAATAGTGACTGAAGGGCTGCGGGTTAATTTGGTGAAAGCCCAGGGGGGTTTTGCGTAAACGCGTCAGAGAGAGAGAGAGAGAGTTTAAGCTTGGACCGCGGGTTCGAATAGGAGAAACTTTAGGGGGTTATGGGCAAAACTGCCCTTTCTTCTTTCTCGAGCCAAACAGTACCGAGGGGGGGGAGCAACGGCGGTCGGCGGCGGCGAAATCGCCGGTGAACCGGGGCAGCTCGGGTGGAATTGGTTGGGGGAGGAGGGAGAGGAGAGTACGGCGAGTCCACTGGTGCTCTTACCCTAGGCAGAGGGGCAGTGGGGAGGGCTGCCCACGAGGGCCAGAGGCGGCGGCGGCAATGGGGGGTGGGTGGTGGCGCTGCGGCGGCGGTGAAGGGGATTGGAGGGGTGTGTGAGCGGGAGGTGGTGGAGGAGAGGTCGTCGGGTCCTTTTATAGGGGCGGAGAGGCGGCGAGGAGGTGGGCCGACGAGAGGGGTCGGCGGCGGTCTTGGCGGCCGGCGGGTGAAGCTTTAATGGCGGTCGGAAGATGGATGGTGATTGGTACGGCGGTCCGGCTGTTGCTGTGCTCGTCGTGATGTGGCGTGCGCGCGGGTGGCGTGGCGCTAGGACAACGGCAGGGCCGGGCGGTCGGAGCGGTGGCGGCCGGGGTGGCGTGCGCGATGCGCAGCGTGCTTGGGCGGACGTCGTGGCTCGGCGATGGTGGTGGCGGGGCCACGGTGGAGGGCGGCACGGCTGCCTGTACGGTGGTCGGGTGGCCGGTGGCGGGGCAGCGCTGCGGCGGGGCCGGCCCGGGAGCGCGTGCGCGGCGAGCACGTGGGGTGGCGGCGGCGAAGGCGTGTGCGAGAGTCGCTACCGTGGCGGAGCGATGGCGTGTGCGTGCGGCCGGCACGGCGGGGTAGCGGGATGGCGACGACGAGGTGAGCAGCGGGTGGGGTTCGGCCGGCGGCGTCCGGAGCAGAGCAGAGGTGACGGCCGAGGAAGCAGAGGAGGGGGAAAAAGGAGGAGAAAAGGGAAAAAGAAAAAAGGGAGAAGAAAGAAAGAAAAGGGAAAAAGAGAAAAAAAAGAGAGGGGAAAAATAGGGGAGGAAAGCGGCGGGATTCGCGGCGGAAGGATGACGGGCGTCGGAGTTAGTCGGCCAGCGAGAGATGGACCCGGCGGTCGACCCGAGAGCGGGCGACGCGGGATGGGACGGAAAGAGGCGGTGACAGCGAGGCGAACAGGAAAAGAGAGGGGGCGGGGAAAACAAGGCGAACAGGTTTGGCGGGAACGGGGGCTCGGGCGGTAAAACATTTTGAAAGGGGGTTTTCACCGGGTGATTTCATTAGTGATTTTTCCAGAGATTAAACACGGGTGTTACACCCATCCCAGCGCCTTCCCCTTCTCCCTTTCAGCTTCTTCTTCCTCTCTGAGTCTGGACGGAGACAAGCTCCAGCCGAGCTGACGGCGCGGCAGGGCAGGAGGGAGGAGGAGGGGGCGGCCGCCGCATCGCCACCCGGCCGTGCATGGAAGGAGGAGGCGCGCCGCCGCCGCGCATGCCCCCCATCGCCACTGCAGACAGAGAGGGAGGGGGGCGGCACGGCAAGGACTCGGAGGCCGGCCATGAGGACAAGGCGGCCATGGCGTTCTCCTCCAGCTCGCCGTCACCCAAGCCGCCGCCGAGCTCGCCGTCCAAGCTGCCGCGCTGCTCCACCGCCGAGCCAACCCGCCGCCGTGCTGCTCCACCGCCCGCCCGCCCGCGGCCTCGCATCGCCCCCATCGCCACTGCAGACAGAGAGGGAGAGGGCGGCGCGGCAAGGACTCGGAGGCCGGCCACGAGGACGAGGCGGCCATGGCGTTCTCCTCCAGCTCGCCGCCACCCAAGCCGCCGCCGAGCTCGCCGTCCAAGCCGCCGCGCTGCTCCACCGCTGAGCCAACCCGCTGCCGTGCTGCTCTACCGCCCGCCCGCCCGCCTGGCCGCAGTGTACAAGAAGAGGCATAAATCCATTTGCATATGCTTGTTGGAGTCAGCCTAAGAGGATAATATATCCATGAAA
The DNA here is from genome assembly GCA_033239725.1 of Echinochloa phyllopogon. Classification (NCBI taxonomy): domain Eukaryota; kingdom Viridiplantae; phylum Streptophyta; class Magnoliopsida; order Poales; family Poaceae; genus Echinochloa; species Echinochloa phyllopogon. The sequence continues at coordinate 7,955,634 of BTCW01000008.1, read as the reverse complement.
TGTCATGTTTCTTTTGTTGGTGGACGTTGCGTGTTATTCTCCTTACTCTTCCTCACTCCCAGGCACCCCTAGGACCTAGGTCACGGTATGTACCGACTACCGAGAGCAGTTAGCAATTATTTTCTTTAAAATTATATAGTTAGGTGTACAGTCTTTAGCTTATGTTTTCTTTACAAAAATTGAGACAAAAGGCTAGAGATGTGGATCTGCCTAGTTACATATACTCTCTTCATGACCGAAGAACAGCAAAACTACAGCACAAAAGGAGACAGCTGCTAAAATTTCAAAGGATTTAAATATTTGCAGTTGAATTCAGAGATGGAGATGCGGTCTTGATCGATCTTTGTTCAACCCACAACGAAGCCCGGCCGGGCCTACACCAACATGCCTCCCAATTCGCAGGTACTCAGCAAGACTGCAAAAGTAAAAGCATGTGAAGACTTGGTTGACTTGTCTTTATGTCATTGTAGATCAGGACAGGAAGAGTGCTCAGCATGTGGTCATAATGTCCGTGACTTTCTCTTGCAGATCAGGAAGAAACTCTTCAGCAAGCAACTATATATCCTAATAAATTGTGTGTGTTTCACTGTTTCCTGATCAAATTTTTGCAGACCATTAGCAGCGCGCCTTAATCCCATGAGCAATGACAGTACTGGTTATTAATTAGTTATACTAAGGCTCTTCGTTATTGTTTTGGAAGGTTAGTTAGTTAACCTAAAAAGACGACAGATTTTCATGAGTTTTAATTTCAGTGCCACCATTGGTCGTCTCAGGATCGGAGGGGACTATGAGATTAGTTCGTATACTCTCACTGATGATCGATTAGCCATGACGTACGCTGCTAGTGCCTGTCGACATCGATTATCGTGTGAACAGGACAGCACAATCGTGCATACTCTTCTTCTACGCATAGTTCAGCTAGCAACGAGAGACGACTCGAGACACTGGTCATGCATGTGCCCTAACCCTAGGACATCACTAACAGGTAACAGCTGCGACATGAGCCGGTGTTGGGTCAAAGTCCATGTCAACAGTCACCGGTGTTTGAATACCGTGTCCACATGTATATGCTGTGGATGCTATGCGTTCCCTGCTAGTAAAGGTAATTATAATTCCAGGAGCAGTATCATCGTTTACCTGAGATTAAGAACGCGCGCAGCACATTATGCACACATAACCTAGATGATCAATGATGTCGCTCGATCGCCTTCAATTCGTTGCACGCGTCGTCATCAGTCATATGACAGGTGATGCTGAAAAGGTGGTGCACGGTGCTGCGAACCTGAAAGGCTGAAATTAATAAAACAAGGAGAAGCCGCCCACGAGAAACAAACGAGAAAAATACAGGCGTATGCTGGGATTATATTGCTGGCATATGTGTGGTTGGCTGATAGCAACGGCCAGAGCCAAAAAGGATCCCAAACGAAAACGTCGCTAAAACAGGACCAGATGATGTTGCATTGTTGCATCTGCATGGTGTACGTCATCATCTTGTGCGCAGCATCAATTCCCAAGGCACAATCATTTTTGCGAACCTTTTGCAGCATCTATTCCCACATACTAGTGGTAGATTCCTTTGCGAACCTTAGTACGTTGGACACCATACTTTTTCAAAAATTCACTTACATATATGCATCATTTTTTTTCTTTTTAGAGTGCAATAGCGACTGCAAAAAAATTGGCAAGATCTCCTATTTATCAACACGTCAGTTTCTTTTGTAACAACACAAAATGATTCATTTACATAATTACTCTTTCTTTTACAAATTACTTAAGTGCACTTCTAACAAATTTTAGACAAAGTACTAGAGTATTGAGAAATACGGAGTAAGCTTGTTTGCCACTAATAACTGTCATGTTATCTCTATTTGTTTCTCTAAAGATTTGAATAAATATTCATGCACTGAAATAGAAAAGTAGCATCAATTAATCATTTGATTAGATCATAAATAGAAACAGGTGTGGACGTTACGTACTTGTGAGACAAAAGTGGAGTACTGTTTATAATTTATAAATGCATGAACACATAGGAAAGGTAAAATAAAATACTAAGGCAAGTCTTATTGAGCTGTGTAACTTTTTTGTGCAGTAATAAGCACGTACTTTATTGCTGATAACGAAAGCTTGATCATTGTATGGTAGTGGTGCTTTATGTTCTTGTATTGTCCACTACCTTTTTGCTTGTGCATGTTGCAGTAATCCCATGTGTTTTTGTGTGCTAACAGCTGGCTTCATAGTGGAAACCTAAGTGCCATCACATCTTACAAGAACAGTATGATCAGAAGGAACCTGTGCAATTCCCATTTGAGTAATGGTTTTTGTACTCCGTATGGTTTTATGCAAAGAGTGTGAGAGCTGAGGGGTCCAAAGCCTCCAGATGTGAAGGTATCTTCATGAAAACTCTCGAGCCCTAAGGGCAAAAGGGAAAACAAACTATCTTATCTATTTTATTAACTTTTGGTCAAATCGGCAGTTGTAGTACACTAATTACTCCCACCTTCGGAAATTGTCGTTTCAAGTAGTGACACAGTCACCAAGACGCACTAGTTTGGTCATGAGTTAATAGTGTGAAACATTGTAAAAATAGTAAATATGCTATATTTTTAAACTACTATTGAATGCAAATCTATCCACAAAATTGTTAGAGGTTAATTTGAAATATTCAAATATAGACATTTATGGTCAAAACTAAAATGTGTTGACCACAGACGTCTTAAAATATCAATTATTTGAAAACGGGAGGATTTAAGACTAAACACATGAGATGGATATTTGCAAAATTGTTCCAAAAGTAGTTTCATAAGTAAAATTGTATTTAGGAAGAAGAAGAAACCTTCTTCTGGTCTAAGGAAACCCTCGAACCCTGGCTACACCGGTGGAGGGGATTTTCTTTAAAACCAGTCCCTTAAATTCACTGTCGTCAGTCTACTAGAGGCCCTATTACTAGATTAAACTTTATTTAATTTGTCACTGGACTAGTGGAGTTTGAGCTATTAGTGAAGTACATTAGCTGACACTGCATCGAAACACATTTCTTATGTGGACCAACTTGCAATTTTATTTACATAGTTCCAATCTTTTCTGATGTTTAGGTTTACCTTTGGTCTTTTGAAGGTGAAAAGGTGTCCCACTTTCTTTCCTTTCTTATCCTCATTTTTCTTAGCGCTAGCTCTAGAGAAGAACGTAACATCGGTTCTCCCTGTGAAGTTTATTTGAACGTTGAGTTCGGCCAGTATGACAAAACTATTATATTTGATCTAGCACCCTGCACGTGGTTAAATTGAGAGTAGTGCATGTCACTTTTGTTTCCCTCTCAACTTATTACTGCCATATTATTTGGGCATGCATGTATCCTTTTTATTCCTTTTTTTCCTGAAAAGCGGGAAATTGGTTTCTTACTAATAATAACAAAGTGATATATATTTTCTTAAAAACATAGTACCTACATAGATGCTTCTTCATGTGCACATGCTCATCCATATGAACACATTCGTATAAACGCCTACAAGAGATATTTTGGTATTAACGAATTCCCCATATGCACTTCACTATCAACGCAAATAATGGTAAAAAGTTGTCATCACTAAAAGAAATAGTTAAATTACTCGGGGCGTAAAAATTGGTATTTGATCCTTGGTGGATAATGGACACAAACCATCTAAGTTGTTGCTAGGTTCTCGGTCCGTTGCCGTCTTTGTGGTTGGATGCTATAGCCAATAGTTACAATAAGTCTTTCTCATGTGCCTTGGCCGTACTGTCAATGGCAAGCAGGCTCGCCTAGAATATGATGATGTTGAGAAATGCTAGCTAGCGAATAATGTGCCAGGATCTGACCCCGCAAAAGAAAAAAGTGCAAGGATATATCTGAGTTTGGGTGGATTATTCAACCTTGACCAACTGCAGACAGAGTCGTTGGTCTTCGTTCAGCGGGGAGCAAGACTGACGGATCCTAGGGCGACGACTTGCAGTTACTAGAGAAACTAATTAAAGAGGAACGAAGGCATATTTGTATGATCTCTGTTTTTATATAGTACAACATAAATTATATACAGACTTGTGTGTGTGTGTGTGTGTGTGTATGTTAATATCTTGCGAAATACAGCCGGTCGTCGTACGTTAGTTTCAGAACATCAGCGGACTAATTAATGCAATAATCATTCAGGAGTCTCTGCAAACCCCAGCACGATCGATCGATCGAGTTCATCATCAGTCCTGATCACATCCCATCCAAGTTGACTGTCGGTTCAAGTCTTCGCCGTCGTCTTATTGATTGGGTGCTTCAACATACAGCACCAAGCTAAGCTAGCAGGGTCCACGTACTCATGTAACATATTATGCTTGTGTCGGATGTATGTGTGTGGACGACGCCGGTTCCCTGGTGCCAAGGGAATTTAATTGTTGCCCTAATAAGCTGACGTAGCAGGGATGGAACAGAGCACCGGTGTACGTCGTCTCGTCACCTTTGTTATCATGTGTACATATATATATGTTCCCTGTTGTGTTGGTGAACTGTTGTGTTATGTCAGCATCAGAAGCAGCATACTGTTGGTGAACCGAGATCATCTCAGGGCAGCACACTCGTCTCTTGTGGTTTCGCTCTGTGAAGCTCACAGCGCACCTTTTTTTTTGTTATCTCACTGTTTATCTTATCTCGAACAGATGCGTGCATGATAACTAAGTTTTTCTTTTCACCCAGCTTGTTGGAACTGAAACTGCGGCCATGTTTAGATCCTAAATTCCCACCCTAAATTTCACTATGTAAAAAGAAGATTCTCATCACATCAAAATGTCATAACATGCATCTAAGTACTGCATGTAGATGAAATCAAAAACTAACCGTACAGTTTTGTTGTACGTTGCGAGACGAACATTTTGAGCCTAACTAATCAATGTTTGGACAATTTTTCACAGATACAAATAAAATGTTACAGCGACGCAATGATTACGAAGTGACACCATACTCACAAATTTGACATCCCAAATTTGGATTTAAACAAGGCCTGCATGTTGTGGTTGTTACTGCCATCCATTCACGCTGCCTCGCCCTGTTTGTGACTGGGGAGAGAGAGAGAGGGGTACCGCATACATCTACCTGTGGTACGTGTAATAATTATTAAGTAGAGTCTGCAGTAACAGTAAATTCATCAAGGGTGTGTTTAGTTCCACCAAACTTTTCATCACATCGAAACATTAAATATAACAAATAACGCATGTATGGAGCATTAAATATAGATAAATAAAAAAACTAATCGCATATTTTTGATGTACACGATGAGACGAATCGTTAAGCCTAGCTAGATCATGATAGGACAACAATTATCGCAAATAAACGAAAAGTGATACAGTGCGCTACAGTGTCCGATGTAACTTTTCGATCGGTTTTTCCGGTGATCTAAACACACCCCATTCAATAGGCGTCGGCGTTGCGCGCGCACGTCAGGCGTGACGTCACCCGCCTCCAGCGTGGCCGCGTCGTCAGTCGTGACAGCGGCCGCGATCGCTGCTGCCTGAAAAGGTGGTGCGGATTGATCGATGGGTGAGGGTGCCTGAATCCAGGCCACGACAAGAACGTAGCCTAGCCTAGCCGCCCACGCGAAACAAGCGCGTGCAAGTGCAAGCCAAGGAAAATTATATGCTCTGCTGTCTGCATGTCTTAACTGTTTTATTTCGTGTGTGTCTGTGTCAGTATGTGTGTGATAGCAACGGGTAGCAGAAGACGCCAAGAGGAAACGCAGCAGCTTCGAGCCTGACCAGCTCCGGTGCATCTCATGGGTGGCCACTCACTCAAATCTAGTACATCCAGTGCACCGCATCTCTATTATTCCCGAGGTAGAAACTGAGCCTGGTCATGTAAATGTGAAACCTTGAGTTGGTTGTAAGTGTGAATGTACAACCAGATGATCGTAAGGGCTCAAGTCCCGTCTAAGCAAATTCTAGTCATATTCTCTTGTTAATATGAAATCATCTGAGATTGGTATTAGCTTTTATTTTCCCTCAATTGTTCCCCAGGTTCAATCCTTTTTTTCCTCCTCTCGTCTCTCGTGTGCTCGTGGCGACAATAATGGAGGTCACTCGAATGGCAGACAGTTGGGTTGCCTATTCGTTTGCCTGGTGGCTGGTGCTGATTTTTACTGAGAAAAAAACACTGTTGACTGGTTGGTAGCTGGTGCTGATTTTTTTTAGAGAAAAACACTGCTGGCTGGCTGTAAACCATCCAGCGGAACCGAACAGGGCAAAACGACACTGACACTGACGCTAGGGCAGTACCAGCCTTGCAGCCTAGGCACTGTGACACTGACGCTGGTCACTGGTATTGCCAACAAAAAATAGGGACAACAATACAAACTCTGGCCACAAATCTTACGAAAATATCCGATTCAGAACGCAGCCATTCCATACGAAACAGGTTCGGCCGCTACCGAAAGTCCGGAGAGCTGACCCAATTATTCTCACATCACAGAAAAAGCATCAGGCTTATTCGCAAATGTCAAAGCGTCGCCACTCGTGTACCTTACCTACCTGCACCGGCAGTTGCTCGTCCACACGCAACGCACGCACTGCTGCTTGCCGTTTGACGAGCGATGAACAACATGAAAGGGCATCGGACTTGAGTGCCACACCAGTTGAAATTCAGGCACGATCGTCAGGAACAGGTACGGAGTGGACCATGTAGAGATTGCAATCATCGTCATGATAAGCCAAGGACCACGGCGCCATGTGATGTGGACGAGATGAATCCAGTTCTTGCAAGTTGTGCCGTGCAAACAAGCTCAAAAACTTTGCGGCGTTGCAGGGCACGCTGCCGTATTGCTGATGCAGAATTTCAGGGGTGCAGTGGTGTACAGTCAGCCCATTCTCTTGTGCATTAAGATGCAAGGGTACATGATGGCGATGTTAGTACCACCTGCCCGCGAGCTCCTATGTATCTTTGCGTGCCAACTAGTGTATTAAGGGTGAACACTAACCATCCTCTAGTTCCTATGCATCCTTGAGCTTTGGGTGAACACTAACCATCCTATAGTTTCTATGCATATGCATCCTTGTGCTTTGGTTAAACATGTTAGTGCCTAAACTATCTTACATCATTTCTCCCTTGAAACAGACCTCTGCATTAGAAATTATTTTTTTTCAGCTATTGATCCTCTGTGTTGAAGATCTCATCAGATTCCATGAGAGACGACCAGTAGTGCAGTAGGGCTTCCACAGTTAGTCGCCTTGTGGCACTCAACATTGAGATGAAGAAGCGGCATCCGTCAATCTTGTATTCTTCTAGGGGATTTCTGTGCCCAAAGCTCCGAACATTCACCTAGCAGAAGTTTGAAATACAGCCAACAAAACCGGAGTATTTAGAATAAGAGGTTAGCGGGTGATTAAATCACCAACAAGGTTCTTGATTTATTTTTCTTTTCAATTTAATGAGAAGAGTGAGTTCTAGGAAAAGAAAGGCAGAGGTAACTCAAAAGCAACACATCCAAAGGCTGAACTTACCGCAGAACTAAGCTTGTTCATATTTACCAAATGGTCCTTCCACAAAGCATCAAGAGTCTTCAAAAGTACTTCGCGCTGCAATTAATAAACAGAGGTAAAGATATTTAGAAAAGAAAATCAAATATGGCGCATAACTTCAGAAGAAGAGAAAACAGTAGACATTGCTCAAACTGAAAAGAGTTTAAGATGTTTTTTAAAAAATCAAATGCATTTTGTATAGGGGAAGCAGAATATTGCTCCAGAGCTCACAAAAACATGGATATGGTTTGATCGGGTCATATGGTCAGACCAAACTGTGTGAACAAAGAGCCTTATAATTCTGAAAGAAACTGTTTGAATATATTCACAAGAGAATCAAACCTCGATTCCACTTATATATGTGTCATCGTAACGTGACTCTTGTACAGCATTCAGGTAGGTTGCTATTAGAAAATCCCCAAAATATTTGCGAAGTAGATTGACGGTGTCTGTATATCTCCCTTTCCTGGATTGTTTATCACAAAGAAGCAAAAGATAAACTATCAAATCAATAACTATTGTTATTAATGCCATATTATGTCAGAAGTAAAAAATACGGGTTATATCACAACATACTTTGATGTATCATCAACACAAATGGCAAACCACCGCATTACAGAAGATGTTTTCTTTCGGATTCCTCTGAATGAATCAGGAGGCACTGGCATGTTTGGAAGAGCAAAACTATCAGCCTTCACAGAGCCACTACCATGCATTTGCTCAAGTGCTGATTGTAGGTTTTCCTCTTGGATATCCTTGAATGATTCTGCAGAGCAAGTCAGAAATTTGAAGACCCATCATAGAAGAACATGAACTAAATAAAATTTTGAGCATAGTACCAGTCAATAGCTTCCCTCCTAGACTGACAAATTCATCCAAAAGCTTTGCCAGATTCCATGTGTTCGGAGGCTGAAAGAAACATATAATTTTGAGAACTGACATGGAACCACAAATAAATGTTTTTAGAAATAAGAGTAAGAATCAGGACAAAGCAAAGTACCTTTTGTGGATCAATATTTAGCAAAACAATTTCATCAGCTACTGCTTGCATGTACCTAGTAGCATTTCAATTAAAGGCATGTCACCAGAAAAAAAGATGTGGAAGCATTTTGCATACTGAAACTACCAACATGATGATTTAAGTAGAAGCCCAACATCATTTCGAATAAAGAAAAAGTAGATTTTGGCATTAGCAAAATGTGGGGTGGGGGTGGACGTCTATCTTTCCTAAGATGAGAAAAAATAATGTGTGTGTAAAGTAAGATGGATTCTTAATCCTTTATACTCCACGATTTTGATCCAGAATAATCAGGGTATTAATATGGTTTATAGCTCTACCATTTTATAAGCAACATTGAAAAGCTTCATGCTAGAGGCAAAAGTAAACTTACTGGAAAATTTGCTCACTGCAGCTTTCAGAATCACCAGATAATATCACCTGCCTAAGGTTGTATACATGCTTTCTTTGGACCTAGCAAAGTTGTGATTACAAATAGCCCCATGAGTAATTGTGATGCACTATGCAAGAGCAAGAAATATAACATAAACTGACTACTTAAGCCCATTTAAGTCAAACAATTTTGCCTCAATAAGCACAATGTAACAGGAAAAGTTTTTTTTCCTAGTTAGCATAGCAGAAATTAATATGAATGCAAAAGGGCATTCACATTACTGTTCTGTTAAAACCTGTGAAAGGTCACACGAAAAGTGCAATAACAATTAACAACAAAGCCATTAGTCCCAAGCATGTTAGGGTGGGCTAGAGACGAAACCCAACAAAATCTGTACATTCGAGAGGACAAAAAGTGAAAAGGATAACAGGAAAGAAAGTTATTTGTAAAAGTAATGATAGTGAAAGGAGAAGATTGATTCCTGTTATGGTTCACGCTAGTGGATAGCAAAAGATCATAAAAATAACTCAATCGCTCACATTCAGTTTGAAGGTTAGAGAGCAAACAAAGAGATTAAAAATACAAGTATAGCAATATAGAGCAACTGAGTACCTCCAGGACTTCATCAAACTCAACAAGACTTTTCCTTATTCCAAAATAATATTTCTCTGCATTGATTTGAAGGCCTAGAAGCTGCATTTGAAGACTTGAGCGTAAATAAGATCACCACTGTGATGCCAAAAAAAGATACTCATGGCATGGCAACAAATGCAAATCTGACCTGTTTTACAACAACGTTGCTTTCAATAGCTATGTCTTCATCATTTGTTATTCTTGATATAAGCCTCACAGCCCATTCAGTGTCCAAATTAAATTTCTGGAATATTTCATCTTGTAAACTGGTTGAACAAAGTTAGACACTGTCAAATTCATTAAGCAAAGATATTACAAACTACCAAAAGTTATAACAGCTTAGCAGGGTGCAGGTATTTCTGTTGGGAAACATACCTCACCATAAATCGTGTCGACCCAGGATCACCCTGTCTGCCTGCTCTGCCACGCAACTGGGGAAAAACAAAGCTTACTGATTTAATTGTACTGTGTCAGCAAAAAATTATTAGAACAGCAAAAGGAAGAACGTGTCGGCAAAACAAATATTAGAACAACGAAAACAAGAACGTCTTTCATTTACAAGCAGGTTGGGGTAGGCCAGAGATGAAACCGAGTAAAAAAGAATAACATAATATTAACATGTAACAAAAAGTTGGTGCAGCAAACATTTCTTTAGCTAGAATTAATATGTTCCAACTTCCAATCATGTTTTTTATCTAAAGAAATAAACTTTTCCAAAAATATAACAGCCCAAATTAAACAGTTTAGAAAAGGAAAAAAATTGCAAAAGGTTATTGCGAAGGACTCAGACTGATTGCTTGAGTCGTCTGGACAAAGAAAAAATAACATACAAATTCATTAATAAATAAAACTATTTTCTAAGAATATAACTAAAAGAACACGTAATATATGAATAGAATCTACTTTTTTGTGATACAGTGCCAGTAATATGCTAAATTGATGTGTCCGTCCTAAGATGGTTAATGAAATCATTTATTAAGAGATAGCTAAGAATTTTACTTTAGTATGGAAGCAAAGGGTTCTATATGGTAGAAAAGGCTAAGCATCATGCAATACCGCAGGCACTTCCTGCTACATCAGCAATATCTTACCTGGTTATCAATTCGGCGTGACTCATGCAAGGATGTTCCTACTACATGGAGCCCACCTAATCTCTTCACCTCAGTACCTTCGGCAGAACAATGAATTTCACAATCCCTTAATACACTGAGATAAGCAAGTCCTATTGCATCACAAAGAGGGTACATCTCAAACTCTTCAGCCAAGCGCTCTTGTAGCTTCTCCATCCCAATCGTTTGACCCATTTCTATAGATTCCGCAATAGTGGATTTTGCCTTGCTAAGAGACCATTCATTTCCCTCACTTTTGTGAACATATTTTGCTGGAAGCATATGGGAAAGAGTAAGACAAACAACGAAAAGAGATAATTTTTCACGCATCGATATACAACCAATAACACTCAATACTTACCCATGATTGCAGCTTTGGCAAGCAGCCCTAGAGATGATGGCCCAATTTTTATTTTTGAGAGACCCTACATATTATAAAAGGAAATAGTAAGAAGCACCCAGCAAAGTTTGGCACAAGAGATAAGGCTCTGAGTGAACCACCTTGTGGGACGTTGATTCCCCTTCCATGTCAATATCAGGGGGTTCTTGAGTCAGAAACGGAAGTATGCCATCTTGCACTATTTCTTTTGCAAGCATCTGCAACAAAAAAAAAGGATGGATCCTATCTCTTCACAATAATGCTGCTATTTTTTACTTTTCATTTTTCACATATTTTATAAACGGAATTCTGGTGAGCAGTACTAAATATATATATATGGACTTACTTTGGGGTTACCACCTAAAATAATGTCTGTCCCTCTACCAGCCATATTAGTTGAAATTGTAATAGCATGTTTTCGTCCAGCTTGTGCAATTATTTCAGCTTCTCTTGCAGCATACTGTAAAAAATAACGCAATTAGTTTGATCAATGGAGAACTGAAAATTAAATGAAAGCATCATTTTGCAAACCTTTGGTCTCGCATTAAGGACATTGTGAGGAATATTGCGAGCTTTAAGTAGATCTGACAAGTATTCAGAACTCTCAACACTGCAACAGATACACACTATTTTTTTAGACAGCTGTGTGAAAAGCACAGAATTCAAAACTGTATAGGGTGTACCCAGTGCCAAGAGCTCCTACAAAAGGTGGGGTTTCAGAAGGATTTCTAGGCAGTCTTAACATTAGTTTGCAAGTAGGCTATTCGGACACACAAAAGTTGAGATTTAAGTAGAACTTGGAACTGTACATGCAAAATATGGAACTGGAGCTGGCATCCTTATTACTCTTTACACTTCACTAGTCGAGTCATGATAACAACTAGTCACCTTACATTTTTATAGATAGGTTTCCATCTAATGAAGTCTCTAATTCATCTATGCCTTAACTTCTTATGCCGAAAATAAACATAACAAAATCTTATCTTCTGCAGTTTGTCTCCTACTTTAAAAAGAAACAGACAACTAACATGGATCTGTTGCTACTGTTCAACTGCAAATAACATGGAAACAATATTGCTTACACCGCTCCTTTATATTTATAGTGTTTTCTCCTCAGTAAATGAGGTCTGTTCAGTTTCATTAACTCCTAAAGCTATATAATTACTAGATGAACAATCATATAATACTAATAATCTCATGTGCCCATAAGAATCCAGAATTTCAGATGTTTTGCTATAACAGGGATATGGTGGTGATTGGAACATAGAATTCACCTTGTAGTTCCAACTAAAACAGGGCGGCCCAATTGGAACATAGACTCTACTTCAGCCCGTACATATTGCCATTTGCCTCTTGCAGTCTACAAAAGCAACAAAATCAATCGAACTTTTTCTTGTAATGGAGGGAGTAAACTCCATGTGACTTTACATTTACCACTTTCTTGAAAGACTCACCGCAAACGCTTGGATAGGCAAGTCAACCCGTATATTTGGAAGATTCGTTGGCACTTCAATAACAGGCATCTTAAACATCTTTAAAAATTCCTTTTCCTGTAAAACCAGCCGGATCCTGTTAGACAGGAATAATAAATTATACGAATCAATAAATTATTCAGAAAGCAGCCTAATAAACACCATACCTCTGTCTTAGCTGTTCCTGTCATCCCAGAAAGCTTAGGATAAAGCTTAAAAAGTGACTGATATGTGATTTGAGCCACAATTACTGAGTCTGCCTGATTAAATTGCAATTAGCATTGCACACAAGAAACTATCATAAACTTTCGGAATATGACAAAAACCAATTAAATGTAACGCCACACATGGTTTCATCAAGGTAAACTGGCAATGTGTAATTCAATAATGACCTGGATTTTGAGGCCTTCTTTTGCTTCTACTGCTTGATGAATACCATCAGACCATCTTCTTTTTGGTTCAACTCGGCCAGTTAGCTGGAGAAGAATTAATATTATTATCCAAACATAGGATTCCCAAAGCATGCAATTATATTATGAACTAATAGGCAATGTGAGCTATATTATTAAGAGGATATAATACATGGTGAAAAGACATGTTCTGATGTTATCTTACAACCAAATAGTGCAATGCTGGAGAAAGGACATGGCAAATCGGGTCAACATGGACATACACTATCTTATTTTGGTAAACAGAAAAGCTCATCATGTATAAACAACCTCCAGGCCATGTTTGATAAAGGCATGATGCAAAAAATGAGTGAATCAGCAAATGCAATTTCAGTAACTCAAAAATGGTTGACTCATGCTAAAGCTTTGCATAAGCTACCAGTGCAAATAGACATTGTTATTATCACATTGCACAAAATATTATGTTTTTATCGATCAGTACACCTTTGAATTGCCTTTTGAAACTGGGTGTGGTGTCGTACAAATCTTTTCCTTTTTTTTCTCGAACATGCAGGAGAGCTGCGTATCAGGAAAAAGGGGTGTAGAACCCAGTCACCAGTACAAGGGTTTTTTTCTGATAGAAACCAGGAACCCACCCCCCCCCCCCCCAAAAAAAAAAAAACAAAACAAAAAAAACACACACACATCCTATATTACTCTATTCTGTATAAGACAACCCTTGACCAGGAAACCCTCTGTGCTTAATCGTTGGGCTTTAGGGCGAGAAGATGAGTGATCCCTCGAGCCCCTGCCAATTCCCACATCTGTTGCTCATCTCTTATGGAGGAGAGAATTCCATTCAGGCTAGGCTGCACCCCGTCAAAAACGCAGCGGTTTCTATGATTCCAGAGAGACCACGCTACCAGAATGACAATTGAATGAAATCTTTTCCTATCAATTGCGCAAAGCACTAAGATCATTAATGAAATAGGTAGTTGATATATACCATGAAAAGGACTATGTCATTGTTATGATATTTTAACTTTTTTGTAGGATGATCTCAAGATATTTTCTCTAGTGTACTGGCAGTTACATGGGACTGCTGCGGTCTGATTGGACAGGATGTCATGATATAGATTTGTTGGTTCCCATTTTTTAATCTACTTGACAAACCATGGAGGTTGTCAGCTGATCATCTAACCTCGTTTGCAAAATGTGTCATTCTTGAGAAGAAAATCTGCTATCGCTGTTATATGGATTTTTTAATTAAAAAAATGCAATACAGCTAATTCCTGTTATGGTCGGAATTACATATCAAAGGAGGAGTAGGCGTGGCTGATATGGTGGTATTAGGAGTAGTATTGGTGTTGGAGTCTTTTATTTAGAAAGGTTAGGCGTCAGATTGGTTAGTTTTGGTAGTTGAGATATTGTGTTAGGACTCCTCTTTGTAATCAGGCTATATATAAAGGATAGCCTCGTTGAGAAAGAAAGCAAGCAGAAAAACCAATCTAATCTCTCATCCCTGTTCTCTATTCTCTCATCTCCTTCAACAACGTCGCACCAGCGACATTATCCCTGTCCCGGCCATAGGGACATAACAACTGGTATCAGATTCCTTGTTTCACGATGTCGGGATCTGTGGGCGACGATCTCAAGCGGCTCATGCAGGAGCTTGAAGACAGGTTGCGCCAGGAATCAACCGTGGCAGCTAAAGCAGTCTCCGACGATATGAAGGCCATGACCTCGACTCTGGCTGAGATGACCAAGGCCCTGCAGGGCATCGACGATCGTCTGTTGCGCTTAGAAAAGGAGAAGGGCGTGGTGGGCGAAACATCGGCAGACTCGGCCGCCAAGTCTGACGGGCCGTCTGAAGAGCCAAAGCCTGTGGATCCGCCGTCGCCGCCGCTCCTCGCCGGCGCTGGGGTTTTGCAGACGAACGGCAAATTGATCCACGGCCAGGATCTCCTGCCCAAGAAGCCCATCGACGAAGTGATCCGCCCTCGTGCTAACCGTGATTCTCGTGCTGCCGGTTCATCGGCCACACCAGGGGCGCTTGATGGGCTGGTTCCTCGTTATTTCAAGTTCGATTTTCCTCGGTTTGATGGCAAAGACGACCCGCTTCCGTGGCTTAGTAGATGCGAGCAGTACTTCAGCATGCAGCAGACAGAGGCGGCGCGTCAGGTGTCGCTGGCAGCATTCCGTCTTGACGGGGATGCATATCATTGGTATGCGCACTTGGTTCGCAGCAAAGGTGTGCCGCCATGGGAAGAATTTTGGGAGCTCTGTAATCGACGTTTTGGGCCCTCAATCCGCAGCAACCCGCTTGGCGAGCTCCGGCTTCTGCGTCAAGTTGGTTCGGTGGATGAATATCAGCGCAAGTTCCTAGCTCTTCTCAACCGCGCGGATCCCCTTACTGAAAAACAGGAACGGCAGATGTTCACGTCCGGATTGGTTGATGATTTGAGGATTGACGTGGAGCTGCAAGACCCCGGGTCTTTAGATCAGGCTATTTCGTTGGCTAGGGCTTTTGAGAAGAAGACACGACGCCCCAGCTATTGGCATGCCGGTGCGTCACGGGCCGTCGGGCCGCAGCGCCCTCCGCTAGCGGCCACAAGCTCCCCACCAGCAGCCACCGCACCGCCATCAAGGCCGATCAAGCGTCTTTCGCCGGCCGAGATGCAAGAACGCCGGCGCCAAGGGCTGTGCTTCAACTGTGATGAAAAGTTCGTCAGAGGACATCGCTGTGCGCAGCTCTTTTACATTGAGTACGACGATGCAGCGTGGGGCGATGCAGCTGAAGAGGAGGCCACTGATTCCGCAGATGATCCACACATCTCCTTGTACGCGGTGGCTGGCGTGCAGAGGGCTGACACTGTGCGCCTTCGCGTGCGCATCGCCGGACAGGAGCTGTTGGCATTGGTGGACACAGGGTCTTCGCACAACTTCATCCGGGAGGAGGTGGCCCAGCAGATTGGCTTGAATCTTCAGCAGGTACGGGCTGGCCTGAGTGTGGTTGTTGCCAATGGGGATCGTCTTCCATGTTCTGGTGTGTGCAGCAGCTTACAGATGGCCATAGGCGCAGAAAACTTCACTATTGAATGCTTTGCACTCGGTCTGGGAGGTCACGACATCATTCTGGGCATTCAATGGCTCCGTATGTTGGGACCGATCTTGTGGGATTTCACTCAACTGTCCATGCAGTGTTGTCTGCAGGGACGCCAGGTTACATGGATTGGAGAGCCGGGGCATACCTCCACGGCTTGTGCGCTTGATCAGGCCGAGGATCTTCTGGTGCAGCTCTTAGAAGAATTTGGCGCACTCTTTATGCCGCCAACAGGCTTGCCACCAGCAAGAGCACAAGATCACCACATTCATTTACTGCCTGATGCCAAGCCAGTGGTTGTGCGGCCGTACCGGTATCCTCAGCTACAGAAAGATGAGTTGGAGCGGCAATGTGCAGAGATGTTGCACCAAGGCATTATAAGGCTTAGTACGTCGGCATTCTCCTCGCCTGTTCTTCTTGTGAAAAAGCCGGACGGATCTTGGCGTTTCTGCGTTGATTATCGAGCTCTTAATGCTATCACGATCAAAGACAAGTTTCCCATTCCAGTCGTTGAGGAGCTTCTGGATGAATTACATGGCGCACGGTATTTCACCAAGCTGGATCTGCGCTCCGGGTATCATCAAGTCAGGATGCACGTTGACGACATTGCCAAGACCGCGTTCAGGACTCATCAAGGCCATTATGAGTTTCTTGTGATGCCGTTCGGTCTCACAAATGCGCCGGCAACGTTCCAAGCTCTGATGAACGACATCCTCGGCCAGTATTTGAGACGTTTCGTTCTTGTATTTTTTGATGATATCCTAATCTACAGCGCGTCATGGGCTGAGCACCTTCAGCATGTGCGCCTTGTCCTGGAAATAATGCAGCACCATCAGCTCCGTCTCAAGAAGTCTAAGTGTGAGTTTGGAGTATCTTCAGTGTCCTATCTCGGCCATGTGGTGTCCAGCACAGGAGTTGCCATGGATCATCAGAAGGTGCAGGCGGTGGGTGATTGGCCACGTCCGGGGTCGCCACGAGCACTGCGGGGGTTCCTGGGGCTCGCTGGATATTATCGGCGGTTCATCAAGAATTATGGGGCCATCGCGGCACCTCTGACAAAGCTGCTCACGAAGGAGGGTTTTCAGTGGTCAGAGGAGGCAGATCGGGCGTTCTCAGCACTCAAGACAGCACTCTCTACTTCGCCAGTGCTGCAGCTTCCGGATTTCAATAAACCATTCGTGGTAGAATGTGATGCATCAGGATCAGGTATGGGCGCTGTGTTGCATCAAGATCGTGGTCCGCTCGCTTTCTTCAGTAAGGCAATGGCCCCTCGACACGCCGGGCTGGCTGCTTATGAGCGCGAACTCATTGCATTGGCACAGGCGGTCAAGCATTGGCGGCCGTACCTTTGGGAGCGCACGTTTGTGGTAAAGACCGATCACTACAGCCTCAAATTTCTGCTAGATCAGCGTCTCTCAACAATTCCGCAACATCGCTGGATCAGCAAGCTTATGGGTTTTGATTTTACGGTGGAATACAAGTCCGGGAGTACCAATACAGTTGCTGATGCCCTCTCGCGCCGGGACGCTGATTCTGCCGTGCTTGCTGCTTTATCAGTACCCATGTTTCGGTTTTGGGAGGAGTTGCGCCAAGAGTTGGTAACTTTGGAGGAGTATAAGCGGCTCCAGACAGAAGTGGAGGCTGGGAAGAAGGGGCCGTCTTGGGTGGTGCGTGAGGGCTTAGTCACGGTTGATCGTCGTGTGTGGGTGCCGGCTGGTGCACCATCGCTTCCTCAGATATTGGCCTATGCGCATGAGATGGGGCACGAGGGTGTTCAGCGTTCATTGCATCGCTTGCGTACGAGTTTCCGTGTTCCTGGTGACAAGGCCTTGATGCAAGCTTTTGTTCGTGACTGTGTTGTGTGCCAGCAAAACAAGACCAGCCACCTCCATCCGTCAGGTTTGCTGCAGCCCCTGCCCGTGCCTCAATTAATTTGGAGTGATCTGGCCATGGACTTTGTGGAGGGATTGCCACGGGTCAACAACAAAACTGTGATTCTTACGGTCATTGATCGTTTGTCCAAAGCTGCTCATTTTATTCCTCTGGGCCATCCCTATACAGCAACATCGGTGGCGCGTGCATTCTTTGATGAAATTGTTCGGCTTCATGGGCTGCCTTCTTCCATAGTCAGTGATAGGGATCCGGTATTTACAAGCACTTTGTGGAAAGAACTTTTTCGTGCATCAGGCACCAAATTGCAGATGAGTTCGGCATTCCATCCTCAAAGTGATGGTCAGTCGGAGGCAGCTAATAAGGTGATTGTCATGTACTTAAGGTGCCTAACGGGTGATCGACCCAAGCAGTGGTTGAGGTGGCTTCCCTGGGCCGAGTTTTGCTTCAATACGGCGTTTCAGTCAGCTCTCAAGACCACTCCGTTCAAGTTGGTGTATGGGCGTGACCCTCCTGCATTGGCGGCTTATGAACCAGGGGATGTTCGTGCACCTGCTGTAGAGCAAATGATGAGTGAGCGGGATGTTTTTCTGTCAGAGGCTCGGGAACGTTTGTTGCAAGCACAGGAGTATGCCAAGCTCTACTATGATGATAAACACACTGACATGGCATTTGGTGTTGGTGATTGGGTCTGGGTGAAGCTGCTACATCGGCCCGTGGCTTCGTTGCCCGCTCAGACCAAAGGGAAGTTGGCGCCCAGATTCTATGGCCCTTACAAGGTGTTGGAGCGCATTGGTGATGTTGCCTATCGTGTTGAGTTGCCTCCTGGAGCCCGGATTCATAATGTGTTTCATGTGGGGGTACTTAAACCTTTTCATGGTACACCACCAGAAGCAGCCCCCAGCTTGCCGCCGCTGCTTAATGGCAGGGTTCTTCCGGTTCCTGCTGAAGTGCTTCGCAGTCGGCTCGCTAGAGGGCGTTGGCAGGTGTTGGTTCGTTGGGCCAATAGTCCACCTTCAGATGCCAGTTGGGAAGATGTGGAAGATTTTAAGCGCACCTATCCAGATCATCAGCTCGAGGACGAGCTGTTTCCGAAGGAGGGGAGAGATGTTATGGTCGGAATTACATATCAAAGGAGGAGTAGGCGTGGCTGATATGGTGGTATTAGGAGTAGTATTGGTGTTGGAGTCTTTTATTTAGAAAGGTTAGGCGTCAGATTGGTTAGTTTTGGTAGTTGAGATATTGTGTTAGGACTCCTCTTTGTAATCAGGCTATATATAAAGGATAGCCTCGTTGAGAAAGAAAGCAAGCAGAAAAACCAATCTAATCTCTCATCCCTGTTCTCTATTCTCTCATCTCCTTCAACAACGTCGCACCAGCGACATTATCCCTGTCCCGGCCATAGGGACATAACAATTCCATACTCCCTCCATTCCAAATTACAATTAGTTTTGGGTTTTCCCGATACATAGCTTTGGCTATGCACCTAGATATACCCTATGTCCAGATACATAGCATGTATCTGGAAAAGCCAAAACGGATTATAATTTGGGACAGAGGGAGTGTATGCCTTCGGAAAACTCCAATAGGCAGATACACAGGAGCATATGCGTAAGTACATATGCAAATCATCCCCTACACAAAGGACTAAGTACAACTACATACACTTATACCTAGCGACAGCTATTACGAAACTAATCGCATTCTTGTCAAAAATACTGAAAGTCAGATAATACCTCATTAATTATGATAGCTTTTCCATCCCTAACAATATACTGTACATCCCTACGGTAGAACACTTTGGCCTTCAAAGCATTCATCACAAACCTGCGACATTTGAGAAGTTATAGTTTATCACTAGTCACCAGGTACTAAATGAGCAACTTGCATTTAAGTTGGTTGCACCTGTCATGTGATGCTAATTTAACATTTTATTTAGCAGTGAATGGTAACCATGGCAAAAGAGGCACACAATGATCAAATGACTAAAGACTACCATGAAAGAACTGACATGGCTGATTCACTTCCTTTCTTGCACGCATATCTTTAGCAAAAGGGCAGAAGGTATATACACAACTGCAATTCAATAGCTGAATTGGCTAATTGATCAAAAGTTGCATATAGGGAAATAATTATAATCAGACAAAAGGGTACATAGTACATAAAAATAAACAGTAACAAAAAGATGAAACTGCCCAACATCTCCTCACTTCTTGTGTATTTGCGCGGCAGCTATGGTTCAACATCTTGCAGCCTCTGAACCTAGCTAGTTTGGTGCCTAGTAGCCAATGCAAATCCTTTGCTGATTGGTGGAGGAAATCAGCAAAGAAAGTACCAAGGCAGCACAGAAAGGGCTTCAACTCTCCTGTCATTTTGGTCGCATGAATCCTCTGGAAGCACAGAAATTCCTGTGTGTTTGATAGATTGGCACCAAACATTCAGATCGCTATACAGGCCTTCCAGGATGAATCCCAATTGTGGATAGTGGGGGGAGCCAAGGGCCTTGCTGGTCTTGGACTAGGAAGAGTTACCTAGGCATGGTATAGTGTGGTGTGTTGATCCTAGGTCAAGTCCTTTTATTTTTGTTGTGTAATAGTCTTCTGGTTTTTTGTTTTGTTCCTCCATCTACTCTAATCCAAGGTGGTGGGAGGGTTTTTTTTGTAATTGGATTATTTCTTCTTCTTAATGCAATGATACACAGTTCTCCTGCGTATTCGAGGAAAAAAAACAGTAACAGCACCTTGCCCATGGATCATTCTCATCCCATAAATCATCTGTCCCGAGAATAATCTCAGCATGTGCAACTCCATCCTCTGTCAGTTCTATGTTATTACCCTTTAGTTCAACGGTGTAATGCTGCAGGAATAAGTCAGCATGAAAAATCATTTTAATGAACAAATTGGAAACTGTGAGATAGCAATAAGAAAATACTCACAACACCCTCCATAAGAAGTTCTGCGACTTTAGCAGCAACTGGATATCGAGCTGCGTCTCTATTATCCTAGTAAAAAGATGGAAAATGCCGTTGAATACATCACATTTCACAGGTCAAGAAACTCAAACAGAGTTGGAAGAATCAGATTCAAGAAGGAAAGAGTGATCAGACCTCTCCACTTATTAACAACGGATTTCTTCCCTCATCTATAAGCACTGAGTCCACTTCATCCACAATAGCAAAATGGAATGGTCTTGGCCTATCAAATCAATAGTATTTAAAAAACAAAAAAAAAGTATGGGGACGCCACAATTTTGAGAACTGAGAGAACAGTCTCTAATGTACCATCTCATAACAAGTTGCTCTTTGTTTCGAGATAGGTTGTCACGAAGATAGTCAAATCCAAGTTCCTGCAGGGTATGCACAGATTTTGAGAACCTTAATATACCGAGATCTCAACATACAGCAACAAAAAAACTAAGATAAGGGACCAGTATTCATTTCTGTTTGTCCCAAATTAGCACTTCACCATAGCATGGTCATACCAAAATTACCGCAAGAAAAAGAGCTGATTTTCAATTGAGCATCTCACCGAGTTGTTAGTGTATGTAATGTCGCGTCTGTAGCTGGATCTTCTCTCATCGGACTTCATACCCGCCTATGCATATGCGAAGAAGAGAAAAAATATGGTTATATGTTTGCATGTGATGCTAATTCTATAAATTTCTGTAACAACATTGGGTGCTTACAAAAAGGAGAAGGGGATCCGGAATGTCAAATACTGTACTTATATGTTTCCCAGCTTTGTTTACATGTAAATACCTGAATTAGACCCACAGTAAGACCAAGAAACCGATGAACACGACCCATCCATTCAGCATCACGCTGCGCCAAATAATCATTTACAGTCACCACTGAAAAAAGGATCACAGTGCTTAATTGTGAAGAAACAGGAGAGACAGAATGTAGAATAATGAGATTGGGAAAACACCACACACTCAATAGGGAGGGGTGAGTTTTATATATATAGCCAAGTAAGGCTTGGAGTACAAGAAAACACGTATACAAGTCCTATACAAGGAAGCCTAAAGAGCTATATAATGATATGGATTATATATTGACTAGAACACACGATAGCAGATCGGCAACACCTCGGTTCGCCCTCCCTTGGAGGCTCTGAACTCTCAAGGATTGTCTTTCTGCTTGCCCTCTACGATTACAGGAGATCTCCCTTAAATAAGCTAAATCTCTAACTAATAAACCAAGCTAACAAACCAAGCAACTAACTCCAAAGATTACAAGATATTTATTCCCTAAACTAGCCACTATTTCCAGCCGCCGTCTTCCTATTCCTGCACTAATATTGCCTTCCAAAGATAGAGTCCATAACATATACATATATCTCTAATACAGACACTAAGAGCAAACTACAGCAAAGCCTAACACAATACATGTGAAATGTGGGTCAGGTCATTATATTTGCTATCTTCAGATTATTAAGCATGACAAACAAGCATATATTCCATGATAACTGCAACTGCAATCGCCTCGACTTTACCCATGTTTAGATAATTTATTTCGAATATTTGCAAACAACACTGGTACTGCAATGTTAAAACATAGATTTAATCAATCTATCTCTTAAAAGCATCAAAGGCAATAGACTAAACATGCACAAGATCATTCTTGAGTTATGAAACAGAATACAATTATGAATTCTGAACCATCCTCACATCCTATTGAAACCAAACAATTGATCCCACTGAGCCAGCTCGGTCTTGTGATACTAAGCTAGGTTGGACTTATCCAGGCAACCAACTACCAAGCACAACCTAAAGTTTCCTTAAAAGTTAAGTTCACGCCAACTTAAAACATCACTGGGATACACAGTAGTGCACTATCTTCAGTTGTCCAACTGATCCGCTAGAAAGGACATACCGGAAGCTACGATTGTGCATAACATTAATCAGAAATGTGAAATGGAAAGGAAAATCGATGGAGTGGTGAACCACCTAAGTAGGCTAGATTTACAGACGAATACAGTACCATGAACCCCTTCCCCTGTCAGCGCATTGAGATACGCCGCCAGTGTGGAAACAAGTGTCTTCCCCTCGCCTGTCTTCATCTCTGCAATGCACCCATCGTGGAGCACAGCACCACCAATTATCTGCACGGAATACACCAGCGAAAAAAATACTCAATCACAAGAACCTGACTGGCGCCTCACATTAACAGATTTGCCATGACGAAACAAAGCCGGTTACCTGGACATCGAAATGCCGCATCCCCAGCGTCCTCGTAGCAGCCTCCCTCACCACGGCGAACGCCTCTGTGCTCAACAATAAGCACGACACATCAGACAATAGCACAACTGACCCCAGAAGAGAGACTCTCACAACACTGGAATACTCGAATTGGCAGTAGGATAAGAAGCCGTACCGGCCTGGACGTCGGCGAGCGTCTCCCCGCGCGCCAGGCGGGCGCGGAACTCCGCCGTCTTCGCCTTCAGCTGCACGCAAACGCGCACATAGCCCCAATCAGCCACACCGAGAAAAATCAAAAACCATCAGCAAAAGCTGCATCGAGAAAGAAACCATCCGACTGGCGGTGTCCCGCAGCACGCAACCTGTTCGTCGGAGAGCCTCCGGAGCGCCGGCTCGAGCGCGCCGACGGAGTCGACGAGGCGGCGGTAGTCGCGCACCACCCAGGCATTCAGGCTGTACAGGTCCTTCCATGACCCCGCCGCCTTGGAAGCGGGGGCGGGAGTGGGGGTAGCTGTGGCCGCGCAGGAGAGAGGCGGCGGCTTCTTTGGCCTGCGGTTGGGGCTAGCTCGTGGGAAGGGCTTGGTGCTGCGCCTGCGGAGGAGGCGAGGGGCTGAGGTCGGGGCGGGGAGGAGGGATGTGGAGGGGGTGGAGAGAGAGGCGGCGGCGGCGGCCATGGGAGTCGGGGATGAGCGAGCAGAGCAGGGGAAACCAGCGGAGGAAGGTGGAAGAGATTTCTTACAGGTGGGCCATGCGCCGTGTCTTCCAAGCTGGCCCCACATGGAAGGGGCAGGTTCTGTACTTCTGTCTTCTGAGTTGTGACTAGGAGTAATACCTCGTTTACGCCAACGTTGAGCACAGGCGTAAGCTCATTATCAAGGCGCGTTGGATGCTCAAGAAATGATACCAAAAAGAAGTCGTATGTTTTCCTTCTGCCAATTTAAAAAGAATATGAAAACTGTCAAAAGAATTAACATTGACACGGCCAAACGTTTTGACCATTGGTTTCTATTACAATGCATTTAAAAAAAACAACTAAACTTATAATGACATATAGGAGTAGCAATAGCCTTTTTTAGGCTAATTTACCAACAT
This sequence comes from Echinochloa phyllopogon, assembly GCA_033239725.1. Lineage (NCBI taxonomy): Eukaryota > Viridiplantae > Streptophyta > Magnoliopsida > Poales > Poaceae > Echinochloa > Echinochloa phyllopogon. Next base: position 7,931,471 of record BTCW01000008.1, on the reverse strand, counting down.
TCTACTCCATTTATGCGGTCAAATTATCCATAAACGTATTGCTAGTTAAAGTTCAAATTTCTGGATGCAACAAAAAAAATCACCAAATACTACTATGTACAAAGTATCTTCAGCAAAACTAAAAGGAAAGACTCGGCAAGTTTTATTTAAACACGGGAGATGGCCTCAACCATGAAAGACATCAAGCCAGTCCAGAATCCACTCCGACCAGTGACTAAGGCTGCTGGCACTGGGCTCCCCTAAGCGTTCCTTCAGGAACGTTTAGGGGAAAAAAATTCTGCAGCGGTGTCCTCTACCAGGTTTGGTATGGCAGCGGAGGCCGCCGCTTTCGCCAAACCCAGCGGAGGTAGCGGGGGTCCGCTACCCCGCCACGGTGGCAGCGGGCCCACCACTGCCGCGCCGCGCTCGGAGGAGAGGGAAGCGCCGGCGCTCGGAACCACACGGAGCAGAGGGAGAGCGAGGGAGCCGGCGCGCCGCCGCCCGCCGTGCACCCGCTCGTTGTCTACCTCTGCCCGCGCGCCGCCCGTCCGCCATGAGCCACGCCCGCCGTCCGCCGCGAGTCGACGACGAGCAGCAGCAGGAAGAGGCGAAGCTGGCCGCGTCGCGTCCTCGGCCTCTCTCCCGACGCCGACCCGTCCCCGAACACGCCGCTGCCGCTGCCGCCGCTGCTCCACGCGCGCCGCCGCGGCCAGTTGCGCCGCATCCGCCACGCTCCACCGCCGCCGCTCGTGCTTGTGCCGCCGCAACCGCGAGCTCCCGCAGGAGGAGGCGTCGGCCGCGGGAGTCGACGAGCACCGTGCTGCACGCGGACGGCGCCGGGAGGAAGCCGACGCCGAGGCGGCGGCGGCGGAGGGAGAAGAGGAGCAGCTGCGCCGCGAGGCCCGACGCCGCTGGTCGCCTCCCTCCTCGCGCCGCCGCTCCCGCTTCCGCTCCTGCCGGGGCCCACGCGTTGGCGTCCTCCGCGCTCCGAAGGGCCGCCGCCTACCCCTGCGCTGGAGCTGGAGATGGCCGGTATGGGTGCCGCGCCGCCGACGGCGTCACGGGCGGCGAGGCCGGCGCGGAGAGTGCGGACGGCCGGAGGGGAGGCAGCGGCGCAGGGGAGGGGAAGGGCGGCAGAGGGAGGGAGGAAGCCGGGCGCCGCGCTGGCCCAGCTCGTGCCCGCGGCCTCCATCTCCCGCCGGCAGCTCCTTGCCGCCCGCCAACACCGCAGCCGCCGCGGCCGACGGAAGAAGAGCGCCTCGGGGAAGGAGAGGAGGGCGGTGGCGGCCGGCGTGGGGGAAGCGAGTGGCCGGCGTGGGGGAGGGGAGAATAAAAAAAAAGAGGGGAAGGGTGATGGGAAATAAAAAGGGAATAAAATATGTGGTAGTTGGAATAGAGGAGATGTATAAGGGAGATATAGGTGCGGGTGAAATTGGGATAGGGGAAGGAATCTCGATGACCAAGACAGAATATTCCGTTTAGGGGAGGAAAATAGGGGAAGACCAGTGCGAATAGCCTAAACAGAACCTCTAGTCTCTGCACCAGGCACAAGTTTATATTTTTAGATCAACACCAAGCGCAGATGACAATGGGAGCACTTAAATCACAACAGTGTTTGCGCTTAATCTGTAAACTGATTTGCTTGAGTAAATGCCCAATGCGGCTTCAGTCGCTAGCTCAATGGATGGTGCGTAACCACTGAATCGAACCACCAAAGCAGAGCAACAAAGGCGGCAGCAACCTGAAGAAGATGAAACCAACGAGATGTTTAGAAGTACTAATGTGTTGCCACCAGCCCAACAAAAATGAAGCTGCATAAACACATACCTTGTATGTAGCAAGCAGCTACCATCCAAACCTTCAGCCAGAGAATTCGTTTCCTTTTGTGGAAACAATAATCCTTCGCCAAAACTTTTTCTCAGTTGATTCAACGACAACCCTTCTAATGTGGCTAATGTTCATAAGTTCTTCCTTGAATTCATTTCCTTGAGGTTCCTGCCTAAGCATCTCTACAAACTCATCTGCAGTATCTACCAAATATAATTCCTCAAGGGCTCTAAGGAACCTGACGCCATGAGGAACACGCTTCAGCTCAGGACAGTATGAAAGCTCTAGCTCAACAAGGTTTTCTAGTGCCCCTTCTGCTATTTCAATTTGGTTCAGCTGTGGTGCTTCCCCTAATTCCAGTCTTCTGAGCCTAGGAAATGACGGAGCCGATATGTACAATTTCTTCCCGTCATATGCATTAACAGGTCGAAGAAAGCGTAAATCACGTAACACAGCAAGGCTAGGAAATGGATCTTCATCAAGTTTGGATCCTTTCAGAATCAATTTAGTGAGGTTATTAAGGTGCGACCAGGATGAGAGAATCTGAGGCATCCGCTTCTTTTCCAACTTCCCTTCCAATTTAAGTTTGCAAAGAGTTTCTGGTAAACGGAGTCCTTCCCATGGTAATACTTCGTTTGCATTTGATGCACCAATTGACAGATGGACAAGATGACTCATGTTCATGATAGCACTGCACAACTTCAAGGAGTGCTCACTTGTCACATCGCTAACTCCAAATGTTCTTAACTCCGTCAAAGCTGTAACATCACATATAATATCTAAGCTTGCTTTAATCTTCTGCAGAGCATGCAGTCCAGTCAAGTTTCTTATGCCCCTAGGAACCTTAGTTCCAACCAGATATGTAAGAGGTCCACCTATGGGCCATGCACCTGTGTACAGGTACCTAAGCTTCTTTAGTTTTGCTACATCCTTTGGGAAAGTTAGCAAAGCAGTAAAGCATACATCCAGTACTTCCAAGTTCTGTAATCTTCCAAGTGCCTCAGGTAGATTAATAATACCCGTATATCTAAGACCTAAAAGCCGTAGATTGAACAAGCTGAAGACTTCATTAGGCAACAACTTGATTTGAGTACCTTGCAGGTCCAATGTTGACAGCATTCTTGCAGAATGAAGAATATTGGTCAACAAATCAATATCAATGTATCTCATAAAAGAATGGATTGCACGGAAATGTGTTGCACCAAATTGATTCAAGGGCACAACACTGGTACTTTGTATTGACAGTCGACGTGCACCATCTACCGAAAATGTCCCAGAACCCTCATAAATTTTACCAAAGCATTCTGTCTCTGCTTTGTCAAAGGCAAGATGGCGTAAAATATCATGCATTCGGAAACATTTCACCCGTCCAAACTCGTTCTTCTGTATGACTTGTAGTAGGCTCCGATTTACAAGCTCATTCAAGAAGCCCTCTGCCACTTCTTCAAGTGTTTTGTTCTCTTTTTCCTTGACGAACCCAGCAGTAATCCAGTGCCTTGTTAACCTCCTCCTTTTCAAATTATAACCCTCAGGAAATATTGCACAATGTAAGAAGCAATTCTTCAATTCATATGGCAGATCCTCCAAGCTGACTTTCAGAACAGAATCAACACTAGGGATCACATTTTTAGTTGACTGCAACTCTAACTTCTCATACACATTTTCCCATTCAGAGTAAGTTGGGGGTTTGCAAGATAGTAGACGGCCTATGCATGCAATTGCAATAGGCAAGCCTTCACATCTTTTTAAGAACTTCTCCGCCAAATCCCATAACTCCAAAGGGCAACTTTTGTCATCATTATTACAGAATGCTAGTTTGCAGAATAACATATAAGAGTGATTTTCTTGTAGTGGTTCCAGCTTAATTGCACAGTTACTAGTTGCCAATGATGAAACTTCAGATAATCTTGATGTGAGAACAAATCGGCTAGTACAATTAGTAGGAAAGATGGGCATGATATTATTTATCCACAAATCTTGTTCCCAAACATCATCCAAAACCAAGAGAAACCTTTTACCTTCAAGATGATTACGGATGGCATCCACTATTCTTCTCATATCCATATTGCTAGAGTCTATTGAGATACCAAACTCTACAGCAATTTTATTCAGCAAGTCCTCAACTTGGTAACTCTTGGATACAATTACCCATGCAGCAGCATCAAACTCCATTTTCACAATCTTATAGACATGATCAACTAAAGTAGTTTTTCCAACTCCACCCATCCCCCAAATTGTGGAGATTTTTCTGTTCGTTCCATTCAAATCACCTACAAGCAACCACTTGAGCCTGTCTGCATGATCTTTAATACCCACTAGATCCTCTTCCCTCGCAGAACACAAAGTTTGATAGGTGGATCTGCCATGATGACTACTGCTCCCAACGTATCTCTGCATTCCTGGGATGACATAACGGTCCCTCCTCCTTGTAGTGTCCTCAAGGTCACCGTTGATATCATGGAGCTCGAGAGCTAGACGGTGCCAAACGTTGACATGCTTCATCCTCTTCTTTGTCCTGGCTGCAAATCCTCCATGCTTGTTGTCCTCAAGCTTGTACATGAACTCATCAATGATGTCCTCGATCCGGAAAGATAGTTGCCGGATCTTGTTGACAAAGATGCCAGTGGTCTCATCTGTATCCTTGAACCTCTCTGAATCGCACAGGTAAGCCTTCATGCTCTCCAGTTCCACCTCAGCTTTACGGATCTCACCAAACAGACCCTTGAGAGCAGAAGCTTCCTTCCAAAACAAGGATGAACCATAGGCTGCTGCCTCTTTTGCCAAGGCCGCGCCGAACTTGCTAATCAGAACTCCCACAACAGCCTCTGCCATTATGGGTTGTGCCTGCTTCTTGAGTGCTGAGTCACAAGCATACGCACATTTCAAAATCAGTGCAATTTTCAGAGCTAGATTTCAAAATCAGTGCAATTTTCAAACATCAAACTGATGAAATTTGGTGGAGGGTTACCAGAATATATAAGAGTTGAAACCAAGTATGGTTGCAGCTGTGTTCTCGTGGAAGTGATGGTAAGCTTCGACAAGTTGAGGTGGTAAGTCTGGCAAGCAACAGTGCTGCGGCTCCAGAGGGCCACCGTCCAACGAGAGTCGGTGGTTCTTTGTGGAAGGAAGGAAGGAAGGAGACACGGAAAAATCAATTCAAGCTGTGTATGTGTGACTTTCAACCTAAATCTCGCAAATCAATTCAATTTCCATAGGCTGTTTTCAGCTTAATAATCTGAACCTGTATACCAATATTGAAAACCTTTGAACTGATGAAATTTGACAGAGAATTATTACCTGGATATAAGAAAGCTAGAAAGGCAAGCATGCATGTGTTGCAGATCAGGCACATTCAACCTGGACGGATTCGGAGGAGTTGCATCTGGCTAGCAACAATTCTGCAGGGCCAGAGGATGATGACCAGCGACCGACAACCACAAGCTTAAGAGACTTATGGAGTGGAGACAAGGAAAAATCTCTTCGGTAGTACTACTAGGGGCTGGTTGAAAGCAATGGTATGGCCTTCTTTGATAGCTATAGGATCACATCACATAAATGGCGCAACAAAAAGATAAGAATCGGAGCTCTTTTACAGTACCAAGTATCACTCCTAGGTGGTATATGGTATAGACATGGGTAATTTAGTAATTGCGACTACCCATCGCCGGTCGCCGTACATAGACAAGAGACCGACGTCGGGAAAATGAGGAACATAGGGAAATTAATAAGATTGTGAGGGAAATGAAACGGCGGGTCACAGTAAATTTGAATGATCGAATGAAAAAATTACTTAATTACGTTAATTACAGTGATGCCATTTATATTTCTTCCAATAATACCCTTGTACTACCTATATCACTCCCCATATACTACCTATACCACTGGTCCACGTTATAATAGTATATAATTTTTCTCAACTAATTAGAAGTTTATATACTACTCCTTTTTAATCAGTGGTATTGGGTACCGTAAAAGACCTCATTTGAACAAGGGGAATATGTACACATTATTCAACAATTGGCAATCGATAATAGCATCAATATCAATTTTTCTAGTCAGACAAAAATTACTGGTAGCAAAAGAGTATGCTGAGTTGAAAAATCGGCATGGGTGCTGTGGCTGACTGACTTGCATCTCTTTTTCAGAAGAGAAGAAATACACTAGTGGCTAGAACAAATGAAACGTCACACGAGAACTATACTCCAACTATCGGCTGAGAGAGATTAGTGGCTAGAACATATAAAATGTCACACCAGAACTAGACTCCAAGCCACCAACTATCGGCTGTTTAGAAGAAAGCGATAGACTTGACTGTCATGTGTTTAGTTACTAATGTTCACATGATTAAATCCCTCCTAAAAATCACAAGGATCCCTTGCTAACACGTTGGTACCAATTAGGTTCTCCAGTTATGAATCGAGTATAAATTATGCTACGTGCAAGAGATGTAGAAGAACCTAGAATTATAAAAATAGATACAGGGACCCAATAGGTGATCAGTAATCACACCAACAAAAGCACTATGTGCAAGGCACGATTGAACCGAAACCCCACAGAAGACCAAGCAAGGAAGCAACCCGCTAGACGGTGCCAAACCCTTACATGCTTGATCCTCTTCTTCATCTTGGCTGCAAATCCTCCATGTTTGTCGCCCACAAGCTTGTACATGAACTCGTCAACAACATCCTCAATCCGGAAAGATAGTTCCCCTATATTTTTGACGAAGATGGCAGTGGTCTCGTCGGTGTCCTTGAACTTCTCTGACTCACGTAGGTAGGCCTTCATGCTCTCTAACTCCCGCCCGGCTTTGCGGATTTCGCCAAAAAGATCCTTGAGGGCAGAAACCTCCTTGCATAACAAGGATGCACCATAGGTTGCTGTTTCCTTCGCCAAGGTCTCACCGAGCTTGCCGATCAGCACTCCCACAATAGCCTCCGCCATGATGGTTGTGTGCGCTTGCTTGAGTGTTCAGAGATCAGAGCCACAAGCGCACAGGTGTGGCTGCCAAATTAAACCACAAATTTCACAAATCAATTCAGTCTTCAGATCGAGCTTGCTTTGTAATGGATACTCTGAACTTCCAGAGCAAGATTTCAAACTTCAGTTTGAACTGACGGAATTGAAGTTACCAGAATAAAAGATGAAAACAAGTAGGCGCTGCAGATCGGTTCTCGTTTTAAGTGATATTGTGATAGTAAAGTAAGCTTTCGTCGAGTAGAAGGCGGCGCGTCTGGCGAGCAAAAACACAATGATGCAGCTCCAGATGACGATTGACTTATGTTTCCAGAGCTTCAAATTCAATCTCGACATGCAAACAAATACTAAACATACCTATGAACTGATGAAATTTGGCCGAGGATCCACGTCCGGCACCTGGCCTCCAGGAAGGCCACGCCAAGGTGGCGCTGTTAAAAAAAAAGGCTAGTACAAGAGCAGAAAAAGGAGAGAAAGGGGAAAGCCAAATCAGTGCTTGGATCATCATAAGAGTAATTCGTAAGCGCGTCAGATACCCTCTGATTGGAAGTCCAATTTAGTGATCAGGTGGGTGGATTTTTTAAAAAATAATGTTTTGGCGCATACGGACTATCATTTTTTAGCGTTAACTTTTATCACTTCAGTCCGTGTCACTTTAATGGTCATTTCTTTATCGGGAAAAGTTCATTTGACTTCTTCAACTATCAACAAAGTGGATTTTTCACTTCCAACCAAAAAACCAAATTTTCGCACCCCTCAACTTTTGAAACTATCCCATTGTTCGCCTTTAAGCGGTTATGACCGTGGTTTTAACCTATGTGATGCCATGTCGGCTGTCGTACCTGGCACCATGTCAGTGAAATAGACATTTTTTCTAAATATTTTTTTAGAAAAAGATATGTGGATGTGAGAGTGTAGAATTTAGGGTCCTACAGTCTACTCGGAGTATAGCCATAGATAGTAGATTGGTTGAGGAGGGAGGCGCGTAAAACCTAGATGTCAATAGTAACAAATTCGGGCTACGTCCTGTGTTCCGTAGAGTCTGTTGACGAGTTCCCCGTAAGGCTTACAAGCCGCCTCGTATAGCCTGACGACCTAATGTTACAAGTAGTCCGGTCTAAAGATCTAGTCCGATTCATATTCGTTTACTACTGATATGCATAATATTCGACTAGACTACTTGCCTACTTGCCTACAACCCATGTTTATGACGTGTCCTACTTGCCTGGATCATAGATTGACCTTTGTGACAGGCCTTTAGGACTTCTGTGTCGCAACCCATGAGTGCTATGGACACCATCACCTAGCGCATGGGCTGTTAAGTTTATTGGGCCAAGAGGCAACCAAGAGCAAGCCCATTATTAGGACTAGGAATACAAGCGGCAAATCTATATGGCTGATCCGGAAGTTTTTTTTTACCAACCTAGCTTCTACTATTGGAGATTCGTGCAACGGTTAGAATCTTCCACTGTCGGGTTCGTAGCACGCGGGTGGAGAATTGATGGACAGGTGTCAACGGTCGAGTGGAATGACGAACCGGAATCTAATCCAAGTTCCAACTTTTAAATGCAATTTTTTCCTAAACCGTTAATCCTTTTTCAAATACGTTTGAACCATCATGTTATTTGGAATTAATGCAACAAAATAAGATCCATTATAAATATATTTTTATTTTATATGTGTATATTTTAGAATCAACATTTCTAATGTGGTATTTCAACATTTTGAATAACTATCTCAACATCTTAGAACGTTTCCACACAAATGTTGATCTAGTTTATCCGAATTGTTGAATTAAGTTTGAGAAAATGTTGAATCTAGTATTTGAAAATGTTGATCTAGTTTATCTTGCATTATTTCAACACTTTGAATATGTTAATTTAATTTTTAGGCAAAATAGCCGTTTTTGTCCTTGAATTATGGATCAAAATGACCATTTTAGTCCTCCAACTTTCTTGCACAACTCATTTTTGACCTCCGTCCTACGTGTCACGCCACGTTAGCACGTCATGTCAGCACTCAGTCAGGTATGTATCATTTTGAGTGTCTAGTGCATGACCCAAGTCATATATATTAGACATTCTGATGACATGTCGCTTTGAATCAGAAGCATTGTATGAACAATTATTTTTATTATATGAATAGATATGGTTATATTCATCATAATATGATAACAAGGAAACATTACAATATTATCCATAGGCCATAAGCGATTGCAGTAGAAAAAATACAAACATATGCATCATTTAGAGGGTAGAAAAGGATATTTTACAAAACCTAGTTGCATGTGTGCTTACTAAGCGTGCCAACGTGGCCTGACATGTAGGACAAAGGACGAAACGAGTCATATGAGAAACTTTAAGGACTGAATCGACCATTTTAGTAGTTTAGGGATGAAATTGAGCTTCGGTTGATAGTTGAAGGACCAAAATGACTATTCCGCCTAATTTTTATATGAAAATGTTTATGGCGCGTGGATACTTCTCAACCCCGCGCCGGGTTTAACGACGCGATAACTGAAAAAGTCTGTTCACCGCACGCTGCTTCATTTCCTTGGCGCGTCTGCTCGTTGGTGGGGCTTCTCTTCCTGGCGCGCGCTGTTGGTGGTCTTTACTGGGCTTCTAAGCCACCTTGCTTAAAGGGTGAACGGAAGTCATATAGGAGCCCCGAATATACAGGAGCACCTGCTGGCAAGAGGACAACGAAAAATTCAGAAATAGAAACAAAAGAGGAAAAGGGAGAGTCTCTTCCTCGTCAGATGTACTCGAGATCCCCTTCTCCGATTTCCTTCTGTGATTTCTCATGCTCCCGGCTTGATCTCGTCTGGTGAGCCATGAGTGTTACAGTGGTATCATAGACATCTATCCTCGGCGTGGGTTTTGCGGAGGCTGCATCTGCTGTTCGCGTTGGAATTTCTGGTTCAAGTTGGGGGTCTCGCTGGATCTCGTTGGTGGCATTCTGGTGGCAGTGGATAGGATTGGTGGCATTGTGGCAGCGGTAGAATGGATTGGTTTCACAGATACGGATCCTTGGCATGGGTTTGGTAGGATTCAGCTTTGAGGCAACCAGGGCAACGGTGGCGCAGTTCGATGGATGGAGTTCCCAGCCGCAGCAAGGAACAGATCACAGACAACATTTGGTGGAGGCGCAGATGGTCTGGGCATGCACGGAAGCGGACTAGGTTTGCCATGCTCCCGATCTTTTTATTGCTGCAGTGATGTCTGAGATGGGTGCCTATGAGGTGTTCGATGATATGCCTCATTGGGACAGCGATGTAGAACAGAAAAAGCAGGTTCTGTTCCAGCCTGGGACATTGACATATGAAGGTTCTCTCAAAATGTCCGATGAATTGCCTCCTTCAGATGTGATCTGGGATGATGAAGTCGGGTTAGGCCTAGACTCACATGGTTTGTTGCCGCACCCAGCCCATCATGGAGATTACTTGGCTAGTACGTGAGGAGAGGGAATCCACTGCAGGATCATTCACGAATGGCATGCTCAATCAGAACAGTGGCACTAGCGTTCCTTTTGAGCTTGGCATGCATGCTAAGACTCAGGCATTTGGTATTGAGCTCTCAACATTGAAGCTTGCACAACTCAAGATGGAGGAGAAGTTAGATCACATTATGGGTCGTATGGATCGCCTGCATGTCCGCCTAGGGTCAATCAGCACCACATCATTGGATGGCTACACAGTTTGATTCGACAACCAAGGCGGTGAACCAGGTGTTAAGAAATCAAAGGGTCCTAGCAAAGCAATTGGAGGTGAGCAGGCACACAGCGGCACAACTCAACGTCTCCCTGATGTCGATGGCGAAGGATGGTATGGACAAGAGCAATTTGCTGCTACAGACACCTACTCTATGCTCTGCACCCAAGGTGTTTGCTGAAAGGCCCCTCAAGGATGATCCAGTACTACCAGAAGCTGGTGCATATATGGTGTTCGTTTTGAAGAAACATGAGGGGTAAATCCCCTACTGATTATATATATTAAAACCAAAAACAAAGTAACAGTCTGAACTAAACAATCAAGGAACAAAAAAGGAAACAAAAAAGAGCCAATTGCTTAGAAGTACAAGTTCAGCCATGAAGACATTGCTTCTTTGTCGCATTCTCGAGCTCTGAGCAAAATCCTACATAACTCTTGTCTGAAATGTCCCCTGCATGAAGCCACCGAAGGTTGGGCATTGTTGAATATCAACTCATTTCGTTGCATCCAGATACACCATGACATGAGGATTATGATTTCCATAAAAAAAGGAACTGCCAGTTGATCTCTGAAAGCTGATAGGATCACAGAAGGATCTCCATAATAACTCTGCAGGTTTAATAACTGCCAACAGCTCTGGGCAAAAGGACAGCCTAGAAACAAATGAACGAGGCTCTCTTCTGGAGGAGACTGACACAAAACACAGTTATAGGTTTGCAGATGCATGTTCTTTCTTCTCAAAATGTTCCTTGTGCTCAGTCTATCTTTAAGCAAAAGCCAGAAAAAGACTTTATGTTTGTGCTGACAATAGGATTTCCAGAGCCAATGAAAAGAAGGATGAGTCTGACTAGTACCAGTAAGTTGCCTGTAGGCTTTTTTGGAGCTCAAGATGGCTGAGCCCCATATGTAACACCATACATCGTGATCTTGTGCCAATTGTTGAGTATCAATGATATGAACTATTTCCAATAGTTGCTCATATGCTTCTTGAGACATTGGGGTGTGGAAAAGATCCTCCAGGGCATTGGCATTTTTGAAATTATGGTGTTCGTTGCTATTCCTTTCAAGGATGACGCAACATCACTTGTCAAGCAGGGCACGTTCATTACTCCAGTGGCATACGAAGTTGTTCTACATGAAATGTTCAATAAAATGCCTTCTGCAGATGTGATTTCTTGATGAGCTGCACATTATGGTCAGCCTATGTTTGATGAGATACCTCCTAGCTATGAATGTGTTGTGGGATGAGGAATTTCTGGATTGGATTGACTTACATGATGGCTTACTGCAACGAGTAGCAGGTGGTGGACAATTTCTACATGATGTGGATGAAAATTATGCATGGATGAAGCGTTTGCCTATGAGGACATTGTGATGCCAGCGTTGTAGTTGGGTCTAGATGCTAAACACCATGAGTCCGAGGACATGGTAGGCACCATTGTTGGTCAGTCGTTTTTGTCCATTGAATTTGGAGCTGCTGATAGAGATCAAGTGGTCCTTGAAATGCACAGAAAAGGCAAGGGAGCAAAAAATGATGAAAGAGCTAGTGGAACACGGGTTCAATTCGCAGGGAAGCAATAAGCTGCTGACATACAAGGAGTTGGAGGTACATGGCATCCTTTGTCCAAACAAAACTAATTGTAACACAACAATTCACAACAATAAAGCTTTCAAATCTGAAATATTTGATGATGCATATCTGATGGATCTGAAGCACAAGAGGGCTGTGTTCATTAGGCAATGGGATCTCGGGATTCTGAAGTGTCCAGCGTCGCATATCCATGACAATTCCAGCTCAGTTCAGTTTGTTCAGAGTTGTGTCAAGCAGGTAGTGCCTCTCAATAGCTGGAGTGTTTATCTCTCTCAATCTGATAGGGCAGTGAATACCCGTACAAATTCTGGCCCTATTCACGAGAAATCATATGGAATCAAAACCCGGTTTAATGGCAATTATTATGGTTTGAGCATGTGAAGTATAGGAAGGTGCACTCTCAAAGACCATGGGATCCAGGTATACTGAGTTGCAATCAATTTTTACTTGAAGCTTGGGGACAAGCTGCTTTTGGCTGGCGGTAGCGGTAATTGAGCCTGGGCATAATTAACCCAAAACCGAGAACCGAACTGATTTAATCGAGAACCAAACCGATATAACCGAAACCGAAATAATCGGTCCTCTGTTCGGTTCCAGCCAGTGAAGAACCGAATTATTCTCGGTTAATTCGGTTTTGACCCCCGGTTAACCGAACTAACTCTATAGGCAACCCAGCCCAATAAGCAAAGCAGCCTAGCCCAATAGCCACTCCAACCCTAAGTATATAAGCCGCCCCTCCGTCCTCCTTTCCTCTCCTCCCGGCTCCTGGCTCCCGCAGGCTGCAGCCCCGCTCCGGTGCTCCCTCACACCCCGAACCCCAACTCTATCCACTCGCCAGCCCTCCCCTCGAGGCCTCGACGGCTCGACCCCTCCCCTCCCCTGCCCTGGACGTGCGGCGGCGGCGGCGGCTGTGTGCTGTGGCGGGCTCCCCTCCCCTCCCCTGGACTGGGCAGCGGGCCTGCTGCGGCGGCGGCGACTATGGCGGGGCGCGCAGGCAGCAGCCCTAGCCGGCGGGAGCGCGAGCCGCAGCACGCAGCCGGCGGGGGCCCAGGCGGCGGCGCGCAGGCCGGTAAGCGCACGGTCAGTGCAGGCGTGCGCGCGGCAGCGCCCAGGCCACAGGCTAGGCCAGCGGCCGGCAGCCAGCTGGAGCATGGCGGCGGCACCCAGCCTGCATCTTGCAACGTTCCTTTTTTTTCTTTTCATTTTTTGTTTTTTTAATTTTGTGATGAATTTATTTGCTTTATCTTTTAAACTCGGTTCGGTTCGGTTCCAACCGGAACCGAACCGAACTAACCGAAACCAAAATGTCTCGGTTCCAAGAATTTTTAGGAACCGATTGGTTCCCATTTTGAAGGAACCGAATTTTGATAAAAACTGAGGAGCCGATCGGTTCGGTTTCGGTTAACCGAATGCCCAGGCTGAGCGGTAATGTCACAACCCATGAGTGCTATGGACACCATCAACTGGCGCATGGGCTGTTAAGTTTATTGGGCCAAGAGGCAACTGAGAGCAAGCCCATTATCAGGATATTGTCAGGACTAGAAATACAGGAGCACCTGCTGGCAAGAGGACAACGACAAATTCAGAAAAAGAAACAGAAGAGGAAAAGGGCGAGCGTCTTCCTCCTCGTGTACTCGAGATCCCCTTCTCTGATTTCCTTCTGTGATTTATCACGCTCCTGGCTTGATCTCATCCGGTGAGCCACGGGTGTTACATTCTGGTCGTAGGCGTAGGCATAACCAGTGAGTATAACCCCTACAGAGAGAGATTGGTAATTTGTATACAAATTTACATGTTGACTTTTAGACTATTTTTATGATACCATATTTGGGTAATTTAGATGAAGATTATGGATTATTTAAGATATGTTTTATAATGGTAAAAGTTGATGATTTATAAATAGATTTAGGTGTTAACTTATACTAATGGCACATGTATATGTATGTAGCTAATTTTCTTAGAAAACATAATGGATCCAATGCCTGTCGTCTTGAATTGATGGCTAGATCTTTATGTTCCGAGAGCTTCTTGTAAGAACGTGAAGGCTCTAAATGGGTCTGCAAACAGTAACAGTAAGATGTTTAATCTTGGAGTGGTGTCCTTTTGTACACGTGCTGCCAAATCAAGTGTCCCTTTCGTAATACATGAGAAACAACTTGAACACCAGCTTGCAAACAACCAATCGCTTCGTCTTATAGTCTACAGACACCAGAAACAGAACACTGAAATGAATTACCAAAACACACCAAGCAAGGCAGCAGCAAGCCTGAAGAAAACAAAACTTGGGAATGAAGCGCTTCCAATATGCTAAGGGCAACGGATAACGTGTTACCGCTGGCCCTTCAGGGATCAGGGAAATAGCTGCATAAAACGAGCCCCTTGTTTGCCAGGTGCAAGACAGGTTCGGCAGAGGGGTAGAGGAATACATGCCACTTATGGACAAAATAGAAAGAAGACTCACATCAACCTCTGCCTTCCTAACACGAGCTGGAAGACTTCAATTGGTAAACTCTGATCTTCTCTGCCAACCTATGCAATATGCAGCCTAAAGATTCCAGTTGCTGTTCTGGACTTCATTGATAGAGCTAGAAGGCACTGCCTTTGGAGGGGATCTGATGCTAATGCAAGAGGTAAATCATTGGCAGCATGGCCAAAAGTGATTAAACCAAAGGATAAAGGTGGCTTGGGAGTAGTCAATCTGAGATCCCAAAATGAAGCTCTGTTGTTAAAGCATCTAGATAAATTCTACAACAAAAAAGATATACCATGGGTACACATGATTTGGCACTCACATTACCCACAGGGTCATATTCCCCATGCATCGGCTGACAAAGGTTCCTTCTGGTGGAAGGACCTTCTCCATCTTTGTGACAAATTCACAGGAATTGCCAAATGCACAGTGGGTAATGGAACCACTGTGCTATTTTGGTTGGATGTCTGGAATAATCTCCTTCTCCAGGAGAAACTTCCAAGGCTCTTCTCATTCGCAAAAAATCAAAAGATCTCAGTGGTAGACTTTCTTTCAGCAACAGATTTGACTTCCCACTTTCATCTACCACTATCCGAACAAGCATATGAGGAGTATCAGGAACTGCAGGAACAGAGCGTTCAAATCAGACAAGAGGACAAAGTTCAGTGGCAATATATCTGGGGATCAACAAAATATACAACCAATCACTATTACAAATATCTCTACAAAGAAATACAACCCCCAAAACCTTTCCTTTGGATTTGGAGTTCCAGATGTTGTAAAAAGTTTAGAGTATTCTCATGGTTACTCCTAATGGACAGGCTCAACACCAGGAATATGCTGAAGAGAAAAAACTACAAGCTGGAAGGCAATAACTACAATTGTGTCTTATGCCCAACTCAGAGAGAGGAAACAGCCTTTCACTTGTTCTTTAGTTGTCCTTTTTTTTTGAGTAAAACAGGAGGGGATTGACCCCTACTGTATTATATATTTAATAAAAGGAAAAGAGTGAACAAGTACAACACAGGTTCAAGAAACAAAGAATGAAACAAAGAAAATGAAAAAAAAACTAAGAGATCGCGTCTATCCATGAAGACATTGCTGGTCGAGCCACTTCTTTTGCTCTTAGCAAAGCAAGAGCAAATTCCTTCTGAAAACGAGCTTTTACTGCCTGCATTGAAGGCTGAAGATTGTTGAAGATCAGGTCATTTCTTGCCATCCATATACACCAAGACATTAAGATGATTATATCCATGAAAAACGGAACATTCAGTTGATTCCTGAACGAGGCAAAGACTTCAAACGTTTCCAAGCTTGGCACATTTAAAGAGATAAGATTCCAGCAGGCTTGTGCAAATGGACACTCCAAAAACAGATGAAAACTAGTTTCCTCTTGTTGGCTCAGACAAAGTACACAATCAAAAGATTGGAGTTCCATGTTTTTCCTCCTTAGTATGTTTCTTGTGCTCAATCTATCCTGGAGCAGAAGCCAAAAGAACACTTTGTGTTTGTGCTGGACTTTTGATTTCCATAGCCATTTAAACACATGATGTGTTTCCCTTTGTCCAATCAGATGTGTATAAGCTCTTTTGGAAGAAAAAATATTTGATCCCCAAATATAAGTCCAAACATCATTGTCCTCTAAATTGGGCAAACTCTGTAAACTTGCCGCCACCTGCAGTAGCTGTTGGAATGCTTCTTCAGTCAAGGGAAGATGAAAAAGTTGACTTAAATCTGTTTCATTTCTTGCACTATGCACTGTGATGTTCCTGGTTTTGGCAAAAGAGTATAATTCAGGATATGCTTGGCTAGGCACTACTCCTTCCCATAGGTCGTGCCAGAGAAAGCATGATGATCCAGAGAATATGGTGGGTGCTGCTATTCCTTTGTAAGTTGTGATGAATTTGAGCATATCCTTCCACCAGAAGGAACCTACTCTCCTTTCAGTTGGTAGGGTGTCATTACTGTAGTAACAATTCCAAATCAGATGAACCCAAGGTAGGTCTGTTTTGTTGAAGAATTTGTGCAAATTTTTGAGTAAAAGGGCCTCATTTTGAGTCTCCAGCCTGATCACCCCTAATCCTCCCTCTGATTTTGGAAGACAGACCAACTCCCAGGCAGCTTTTGGTGGTTTCTTGGCATTGATTTCTGACCCTCTCCATATACAGTGCTTTCTGTACTTGTCAACTTGTTTGATAACAGTCTTGTGCATTCTAAAAGTACAAAGGTAGAACGTTGGCAGGGCACTGAAGACAGAGTTTGTCAATTGCATTTTTCCTGCTTGAGAAAGATATATTGATGCACTAACCAATCTCCTTTCACACCTAGAGATCAAAGGCATTAATTCTTGAATTCTTGGTTTTGTTGTACCTAGTGGCAATCCTAGGTATGTGAATGGAAATGAGCCTTTTGCACACCCAAAGGTTTGAGCTAGGTGAGCATGCCTTTCCTCTGTCAGATTGAGGGGTACCATCATTGACTTGGAATAATTTACCTTTAGTCCAGTGAAAACTGCAAATGATTGTAACAAACCTTTTAGAAAAAGTAGCTGCTTTGGGCATCCTTCCATAAGAATCAAGGTATCATCTGCATATTGGAGGATTGGGAAGTCCTGATTATGTGGAAGCATCACTGGTAGGTTTAACATGTTCATCTGCTTAGCTTTGTTAAGAAGGGATTGGAGCAAATCAGCTGCCATCACAAAGAGTAAGGGAGATAGAGGATCCCCTTGTCTCACCCCTCTCCTACAATGAAACGTCTTGCCTGGCACTCCATTTAGCAACACAGATGATGTTCCAGAGCCAAGAATGTCTTGAATCCAATTTAACCAAGTATTAGTGAACCCCTTATTTTTAAGAACATCTAGAATCACAGAGTGTTCCACCATATCAAATGCCTTCTCAAAGTCCAATTTTAGAATGACTATTTCTTTTCTTGATTGTTAGCACAGGTGAATATATTCAAATGTCCATGCAAGGCAGTCTTGTATGGATCTACTTTTGATGAACCCATATTGGTTTTTGTGTATCAATTGTATGATTATTCCCTGGAGTGTGTTGGCCAAAAGTTTTGTTATGATCTTCATTGAGATATTCAGTAATGAAATGGGTCTGAAGTCTGATGCACTTTGGGGGTTATCCACTTTTGGAATGAGGGAAATGTGAGATCCATTTATACTTCTTAGACATACATCTCCTCTCTGAAAGGCAAAGCAAAGATTATAGAAGTCCACTTTGATAATCTGCCAACATCTTTTCACAAAATCTGTATTGAAGCCATCTGGTCCTGGTGATTTTTCTGATGGCAGTGATCTAACCACCTGATCAATTTCCTCTTCTGTGAATGGCTCTGATAGATAGTCCAATCCTTCAGATCTATGGAGTATTTGCTCTAATAAGAAACACCTTTCTGCTCCATCAGATTTCCCTAATCTCTCTCTGAAGGTATCCCAGAGAATTTTTGCTTTGTCAAAATGATTAACCTTTACCTCTCCCTGTGGATCAGCAAGAGATGCAATGTCATTCCTTCTGAACTTATTGGAAGCGTTAGCATGGAAGAACTTTGTGCTTTCATCACCAAACTTAACCCATTTGACTATCCCACGTTGCTTCCAATATATCCTTTGCTGTAGCAGCAATGACTCCAATTTGTCAGCAAGTATACTCTTAAAGTTCCACTCTTCTATTGATAAATCTCTGAATTCCTGCAGAACTGCTAAAAATGTGAGGACCAGTTTTACATGTGTAATATTTTCACTTAAACTCGAGATGTTATTCCTCCAGGCCTTTAAAACCCTCCTTAGATTTTTAAATTTCTCTGTTATGACTTTTGCCTTGTCAATTTGCTATGTAGGTAATGACCAACCATGCCACACTATGTCCATAAAATGCTCATGCTCCATCCAGTAATTCTCAAATCTAAAGCTTCTTCCTTTTGGTATGTCAGTGCTGATATGTATCACCAAAGGCACATGGTCTGAGGGCTCCATTACTAATGGCCAGGCTGTAGTGTTTGGATAATTTAAAGCCCAAGAACTTGAAGTGAAAGCCCAGTCCAGTTTTTCTAAAAGAGGAGATTCTTGTTTGTTAGACCAAGTATATAGCCTTCCTTGTAGAATGAGTTCTGTCCTTCCCTGTGCACTAATAGCTTCATTGAACCAGAGCATTTCCTGTATGTGACCTCCTGATTTGTTTATGTTTTCAGGGCCTCTGATCAAGTTGAAATCTCCTAGCACTAACCAATCAACCTCCTCTGGCATCTGGATATTTTTTAACCAAGTGATGAATTCCAATTTTCTGTCATGAACACAGGGGCCATAGATATTTGTTATTACTATTTGAGCATCATTATGTTTAGAGTGCAGCTCGACAGAAAGAGAGAAATCATTGGTGAAAGCTAAAGAACCATCAAAGCTACTTGATTTCCAAACTGTGATAATTCCTCCCGAGGCGCCAACTGAAGGCAAGTATTCAAATCTGTCAAACTGTGGTGGGCAAAACTTTTTGATAGTCTGAATATCAAAAAAATCCTTTTTAGTTTCTTGTAGGCAAATCACCTCACATTGGCTTTCTCTAACTCTATCCCTGATGGCATCCCATTTTCTTTCTGAGTTAAGTCCTCTAACATTCCAACAAAGTATTTTCCAAGATCTTCTGATGTTGTTATGATCCATTCCAACCCGATTGACAATTACGTTCTTGCGAATCATGCATAACATGATTGCATAAAACAATTATCCAGAGCAAAGCAAAAGCAAGCAAAACAAACTTCCTAGGAAATAAAGTTTTAAAGCAGGCATAACCATCTGCAACTAAAACACACTGAGAGGTTTTAAATATAAAAGATCCTAGCATTATTCCCTTAATGCTCTCTCTACTTGCTCTTCTTCTTTTTCTTTGGGCTTGCATTATCATTGCTTGGTTCTGGCTTCTTCTCCTTTTTCTTCAACTGCTTCTTCTCCACAGGAGCAGCAACTGATTTGGTCTTCTTTTTTGCTAGAGCTTGGTCTGTCAATTTTGCTTCATCAATCTTACAGAATGATGCACCCAGGTTTCTAATTACTGAGGGGGTCAGAGTTGGTGGTTGCATAGAGCACCCAAAACAATCTCTGTCCATGCAAGGTGAGCTTTTAAAACCTTTTGATTGCTTCTTTTGCCTGACATTACGCCTCACTTTGGCATCCTTAATTCCTTCTTGTAACTGCCCTGACATTGCCTGAGATAGCAGCACCTTAGACCATGGTCCTGGGGAAGAAGCTACTCTATCCAAGAGCTTTTCTGGTGGAGTGACAGGGGATTGTGCTTCTTCCATTGGTCTCTTACCTTTTCTGTCAACTGAAGATTGTTTCCCTTCTAGAGAATGTTCTGCTTTTTTGGCTTTGTCATCCCCAATTACATTTGAGCTGTTAGTCCATTCTGGCAACTGTACAGGCTTGTCAAAGCACACACCTGGCCTTGTGGCTGGAGACTGATGTGGCAAATTGAACTGAATGGCATGTGCCTGGAGATTGAAAGAGGCCAGTGCTGAGGAGGCCAAAAAATCTTTTGCCCAGGTGAGGCCTTCAGGGTGTAGCAGCATGTGTGTGAAAAAATCAGCCCAGGTCAAAGGTATTTTGACTGAATTATCCCCAACTCGTGGAGCCAAGTATTGAGCCCACAACCTGACAGCCTCTGGGTTCTGCTTGAAGCTGTGTGTGTTGTAAGTACCCTGTCTCAGCTGAAAAACAGGGTCTGCCTGCAATTCTGGCATTTGGACAAAACCAAGTTGAAGGTCCATTGGCACTGACTGATCCTCCTCTTGTCCAACATTCTCTTGTTCATCTTCTTCTTGAGCAAAAGCATCCAGGTGTTCCAAGGGGAAGTGATCCATCAATTCATGCTCTTGAATTTCCAGATCTGGAA
This sequence comes from Echinochloa phyllopogon, assembly GCA_033239725.1. NCBI lineage: Eukaryota > Viridiplantae > Streptophyta > Magnoliopsida > Poales > Poaceae > Echinochloa > Echinochloa phyllopogon. The sequence continues at coordinate 7,911,021 of BTCW01000008.1, read as the reverse complement.
TGAACTGGATTGGTTCACCATTTTCAAGTGGCAGCAGGTGACCTCCTTCATTCAGCACATTGAATGGTTCAACATCTGGAGCCATGTTTATAGAATCATCTGATTCCACTTCTATGATGTTTCCATAGCCAGAATTCTCATCCTCAATGTTGGGCTGACCAGGAAGTCCTTCTAAATTTAAGCCTTGTGCTATATCATCAATGGCACCCAGATCATCATCCTCTGCAGCAGGTGGTAGATTCAGATTCAAGCCACCTTCACCTTCTAGTGGCTGGATGAGATCATTCAGCTCCAGAAAAGCTGCTCCAGCTCCTTGAACAGGGAAGTCTTGCTGCTGTCCTCCCTCATTTACCAATGGCTAATTTTGTTGGGCCTGATCAGCTTGTATTTCAGCTTGTTGGGCTAGTGGACCCTCTGGCCAGAGGCCCCAATTACCTTCTCCCCCATCATCTTGCCCATCCTCTGGTTCAACTGGTGGCCCATTACCTGGTTGTCCATATCCAAAGAAGTCAAATAACTCTGGTTGCATTTCATCTGGGTTGTGTGGAGGTTGATCCTCATCTGCAGGCTGCCCTCCTAACATTCTGGCCTGGATAATCTCTGTTTGAATTGTCCACGACTCACCCTCAAAGGCTGGGCCATCAGACCCCACCACAAACCATGGTATTTTGAAAGGACCTAAGATGGACTAGAGGGGGGGGGGGGGGTGAATAGTCCAACCTGCAGCTTTTCAATGACTTAAAAAACAGGTTATATGGGTAATGTCCGGAAACTCCGAAGATTTGTCCGGAAACTCCGCACTTGTGCGGAGATTCCGCAAAAATCTCCGGAAACTCCGTACTTTTTGCTGAAACTGAAATTCGTCAAACTAAACTTGCTTCAAAAGTGAATCCTTCGAAATAGGTTACTCCTTAGATGCTGATCTACAAGAATAACCACTCAAACCTAGCTCAAACTTTTGTGGGAAGTAGATCGGTACCAAACTCTAAGATATAAGAGCACAAACCCTAAATATCATGCAAGAACTCAAACCAAGTGCAAAGAAGGTAAATCAAAGACAAGGACACAAGGATTTAGTTCCCGGAGTTCAACTCTCACAAAGAAAGTCTACGTCTCCGTTGAGGTGCCCACAAAGGGCGGGTTTGTCCACTAAACCACTTCCTCTCCCTAGGATTCGAAAACCCTAGAGCTTATACTTACTTCACGGGGTAATACAAACTTCTTGGGGCTGCCACAACGAGGTTGGAGCTCCCAAGCAACGCCTAGCCGTCTAGGAGCAATGCTCCAAGAGTAATGAACCCGAAATCCAAGGCTTGACGAAGAACAAAGTGCTAAAAGGATAGGAAATCAATTAGCTTGCACTCAACCTTGCTCTCTCTTCAATCTCACTTCAATCCCCTCACCAAATCTCACTTGGGAAGTCAAGAGGGGAGCAAAGTGGAGCTTTGAATGCTAGAGAGGTGTTTTGTTCTGAGTTAGGTCGAGAAAGAGTGAATGAGAGGGGGTGAGGGGGTATAAATACCCCTTCACCACAAACTAGCCGTTGTGCTGTTAAAGTGCGGAGTTTCTGCACAATTGTCCGGAGTTTCCGGACATGCGGTAACTCCGGAACAATCTCTGGTAACTTCGCACATTTGCTGGTTTTGGGATTTTGAGACATATGTGTGTGGTTTTCTTTCATTTAACCTATGGTTTGTGAGCACTTCATCTTCAACCAAGCCAATAAACTTCGAATCCACCTTAATAGTACGGCTTTTCCTAATTACTCAAGGATAATGACATTAAAATAGAATAAAATGCTTGAGTCCTCGAGTTGCCCTTCATTTCCTCTTTTGGTGTGCTTCTTCACATTTACATTGTATTACCACCTACACACACTTCTTTATAGCACATTAGTCTTCCAAGTGTCTTGTCATTAATCAACCAAAACTAAGGAGGTCAAATGTACTTTCAATCTCCCCCTTTTTGTTGATTGATGACAACACACTTGGAACTTACATGAGAGCATAAATAATATCTCAATGAATGAATTGTTTAGATATGACTTGCCTTCTTTACCTTTGAAGATTTGCGCTTTTGAGCTTTGGAGTCCCAATTTCATCACATGGTCTTTTGCAAATAATTTTAATCAAGCAAATAGAGCCATAGAATGCACATGACATGATGAGCACGAAACAAATAATAACAGAGAAAGGTTCAGTCAGAATGTTCGGAGTTTCCGCACAAATGTGCGGAGTTACCGCACAAGTGCGGAGTTTCCGCACAATTTTGCGGAGAGTCCGCACAAGTGCGGAGTTTCCGCTCATTTTTGCGGAGTGTCCGCACATTCTGACTGGAAAGCTCACAATCATCACAAAAACAGTTTAAGCACACTAACAGCATGTCCTTGTTCGAAAATAAAAAGTTCAACACACACGCATTCAAACCAAATTGTTCTCAAGCCACACTAAGTCTCCAAGCTCACAAAGTGCTAATTAAGTCATATTACAAACCAAGTTCGATACATAAATAGTAGCATAAACTTTCACTCCCCCTTTGGCATCAAGCACCAAAAAAAGGAAATGAGATAGCCATGAGAAGCATCTACTCATCATCTTCACCGTCGTCGTCCTCCGCGGTGGTGCCTTCGTCTTCATCGTCGTCATCGTACTCGCGATAGGCAAGCGGCTCCTCTTCCTCGGTCTCCTCTTCCTCATCAAAATCATCACGGCGGCAAGAGCGGCGAGAAGGACGAGTGGAACTGTCGGGCATGGAAGGATCAAGAGTAGTAGCACGAGGAGCTCTAGCTTCTTCCTCATCATCAGCTGCATCCCACTCCGCAAAGGGGTTTGGGAAGTCGGGAAGCTCACGGTAGGGATCCGTCGGTAAGCCCAAGGAGCTCTTAATCTCAATGATATCACGCCGGTTTTCATTCACTTCACTTGCCGTATTCTTGCACAAGCACCAAATGGCCTTGAGTGCCTTTTTGATCATGGATGGCTTGGAATGCTCTCTAGAACGATAGCCGGACGGAGGAGGATGATGACTAGTTGAAGCATGAGTGCGCACCGGCTGCCTTGCGGGTCTAGGTGGAGGCTTGTCATTGGACCTAGATCTCTTGTGCAAAGGCTCATGAGCAACATCCTTTTGAAACGTTTTCTTGGTGACCTTCTCAATCATGTACATGATGTATGGGGCATAAGGCAAATGCTTCCTTGAATCATCCATAGCCCGCCTTAGCTCATTCCAAATGTAGTCAAAGATGCAAAAAGGTTGACCTCCAGGAGCAAGGCGGTTGAGAAGGTTGAGAGCATAGAAATGCAAAGAGTTGGCATCACCTCCTTTTGGATCAATGGTCTCCCTGAAGATAGCATTGAGATGATAGTAGAAGGGAACCAAATTTGATGCTTTGCCTTCATGAGCCAACAAAGGGTTGAAGAACATGAAAGTGGCGTCACTTGTCTTGATGCGATGTTCATTGTGAATGTAAGTTCTCGCCTCATCTTGTGTACCAAGACCAAGAATCCTAGAAAAAGTCATGTAATCCACACAATAGTGCTCCCCCTCGGTTGTCCAATGTATGGCCACTTGATGTTTTCATAACCCTATTAAACTAATTTATAAAGGCAACAGATAACTGAGGTAGTCTATTCTAGCCAGTTTCACATGGAGCAAAAATTCTAAAACAGAGTGTAGTGCATCGGGCTTCTCATCACTGTTTCTACAATCAGTAGTAATCCAAAGTATTCCAGTCAGCAAAAAAACCACGTAAAAGCTGATTCTTTCATCAGACTTCATTGTAAAAAAAGTGGTAAAATGCCAATGATAAATACAATTAGGAAACCGGATGCTAAAGTATCACTTGAGCAAGAATAAAGCTAACCAACTCTCTATGACATTTACCCTATCAAGCAAAAAAATGAATCAGAGTAGATAATTACTGTATGATTCCAGCTTCCCTAAATGATAATTACTGAATGATTCCAGCACCCCCCCTAACACCACTAATACTTTTCAGAATCAGAGCGAGAGGCAAAAGAGGAGGACTATGCTACTGCTATCAGACCTGGGGTATCACCAATTAGGTGATTCTATAGCAATCAGACCTTATTGGTATCCAAGAAAACATACCACACCATAAGATTCTTTCAACATTCACAATTATTTTAAAAAATAAAGGCACGATCACAAACATGCAACTGCTTGTTCTCTTCACGTACAAGTATCTCACCTATGACAGAAAAAGGACAATAAACCTATATAGATTTGCTAAAAGGCCAAAACATATCACCAGTTCACCACATTCCAGATAAACAGAAGTAATCAAACATGTTTTATTTTTACGAATGGTGAAAAATAATTTCTATGCTCAATGCACCACTGTCACCACAAGAATTGCACAAATGAAAGCAGGAAACAGGAACTAATAGATTTACACGTGCTTGATAGATGTACCCAACTTCATATCCAAAGAGTAATTATCTAGTTAATTACCTGACTGCGATGAGTGGCAGCAAAAATAAAAACAAGTCAGAGCAGGGAGCAATCATATATAGGGACCGGTGTATAACTGGACCGATGTTCTGCTTCCTGACATGCCCAGAATTAATACAGTGCTGCCAAATTTGATTAGGCAGTCATCATCCTTTCACACGGTAAGAAAAATAATGAACCCTCTATCCTAACTGATAAAAGGAATAAGCATTAGTAATGAGGGTTACAACTTACCTCAACAATCCATTTTTCAAATACTACTCTTAATAAGCATCTCAAACGCAACCTGCAAACGATGGTAAAATATGAGCACCTGCTGGTGCAACCATATATATAGAGGCCTTCCTTTGACAGGATTACGCAGCCACTAATTAAACTTTGAAAGAAATGACCCTTTCTGCATGTGTCATCCAATCAGCTGCCGAGCACACAAACAGGGATGACCATCTCCATCTATTTTTCTACCACCAGAAACATATGACGAATTAGCATTCATGAGCAGAACAAGCACAAATTTGGATGTAGGAACTCTGAAATTACCTTGCAAACCAAACATATCCATCCACTAATTCTCCAGATCCAACGCCAACCTTGAAAAAAATCAAATATAACTTTTGCTTAATGTCTTATAGTATAATATACAGGTTGACAAGGGATCTTTGTTCACATATCAGTTTCAGCCTTTTGGCCATTGCCTATCCAGTTTCATCTGCTAGCACATATAAGTATAGAAAAATAGCAAGCACATATGCACAGACAACTCAGATATTAGGCTCACATATACTTTTGAAAGCGAGATTGAGGGTCACACGTGGTGTCCAAAATAGACCATTAGAACCTCTCCAAGGATAATGAACAGTTGTAAACTTTTAGGGGCTAATGGATAATTATGGCTAAACTTTCAGTTATAGAATATTTTAGAATTCCTCAAATATATAGAGAACGAGAAATATTTTCTTGTTAATTAAAGTTTCATAGGTCCCATCAACTCCTAACCATTTTAGAATGATTTATTTATTATTTCTTAATAATTTTTAAAAGGGTTTATTTATAACAAATAGCACAATGAAAGAACCTGAAACCTGCAAAAGTTTCAAAGGCTCCTATTAATGATATTAGATTAAAATTTGTAGCTCAAAAGCAAGGTCTGGAGGTGAAATAAATATTTTATTTCTAATTCTAATCACTTCATATTTAAGCCTATAAGTGATCATTTATGCTTGGAATGAAAAATCAAAATTAATTGTCGAGTGAAAAAATGCCAGTGATCACAATGCATAGAGAATACCTCCTCCCATCTTTAATTCTTCCTTGTTTTTTTCTCCAACCCCCTTTTCTTCAGGTCCTGTACGATCACTGAAGCATTTTGCATCCACGAAGAACCTGTCAGTCAACAGAAGTGGCAAGGTGCCTAGTTATTTCAGAATCTTTCAAAATGACCCTGTTCCTTGTAACCCTATGTTACCATGAATTGGTGAGAGGAAAAAGCATTTCAAACAAACATGTAGCTAAATATGATGCTAAACCAGCTCTCCGAGGAATGTCATTATGGTCCTTACTATTTTGGGCATTTTTTGTGCCTTGAATAGGGAGAATAAACTACAAACTTGATCAGATCCCTTACACATCTATCATTCGGATAATTACTGAACAGTGAGGATAGGGAGAAATCATGCAGAGCCAAAGAGGGATTTCATTCACAGAAGTGGGTACAGAAGCCATACCTTCGCCATTCCATGAGCCACACTTCCTGCAGTTTGCTTGCCAGATGGTAGATGCTGCCATACCCGACATGGACCTCACATATGTTTCATTTGACAAAGTTTCGTCAGGTGAACTTGTCGATAGGTTTCCTCTCAAAATAATAAAAAAACAAACATGTAAGAAATGTGAATGGAACTGTTAACTACACTATATGATACCACTTCTTTTTTGTTTCATAATTCACAGGTAAGATATTCTTCTCAGCATTGCAAATACAGGGAGGAAAGCACACATAGTTTTCATGAGATGGATTGTGCCATTGAAATATAGGGCAGCACTTACATGTGAGGTCAATTTCCCCCAGCCGGTCTTAGGTACTAATAATAACATAAAGTATAATCATGGCATGCCAATGGAAACTTAGCATCCCACAAGTAGATAATACTACCCAATCTGGAAGTACGTTTTGTGTATTATGCCGAAGAAAAGGAGTACGACATCAGTCAAAAGAAGCGAAAGAGTAAAAAGAAGAAGTCAGTACATTATTGGACAATGCAAGATAAATATCATGGTATTTTTGCCTCAAATGTCTGATTCTATCAGAATAAAAACAAACAAAAAGTTCAGTTTGATTCCAGGCTGTCCATTCCACCCTTGTATTGTATTGTGGATGGTGTTATGCAACATTAAATCAGAATGTGCTTTTTTATAAAACAACTGCATTAACAGACAGTTCAGATCGACTTGAGACATGTAAGAGGAACTTTCATTTCATTTCAATGCCAAACGTGCAAGGGTTAACATTGTCATAGCAGTTGTTATGTGCAGGCTAAACATAATGTTTATGTCCAGGAAGGGTTGTTATAGCAAGAACAATTAACTGATGGAGGACAAATTTATCTTTCAACACGGAAGTGAAATCATCAAGGAAATTTTTGAATGCTCATTTGTAGCATAAGTTTTGTTAATTGCTCGATCTCTAATTAAGAAGGCACTCTGCAATCATGTGGCCATCAGTGACTAAGAAAACGCAGTAACTAACCCTAATATAGCAATCTAGCACACACACCACGTACCAGCGATCAGGAATCATTCCCTGCATTTAATGACACCTATCAATTAGGAACGCACCATCTCGCGGTTTCCCAGCACAGTCTTATTAGGAATAGAGATATGATGTCTAGATTTTTCATCCGTTGCAAAATCAATAGATAGAGACAATAATATAAATCCATTGGTAATTTAGATGAGAGACGCACTACACACCAACAAGGTATGTAAATGGGCGACGATGAGGTAACAAATACCGGATGATCGATGATCAACCCAGATCGATGCTAGTACAATATATATTATACATACATTTTTTTCAAAAAGGATATTTATACGTACATACAGTATACACACGAGATAGATAAATAGGAGTACTTTTATGGATGACGACTACTACTCGCATTGGTGTGATTGATAATATATAGATCTGGATCGTTTACAGTTCTGTCGGTAAAGGGCTAAACTGGTGCTGTAGGACCACGATGCCGCGGCATTCCTACAAACTTTTTAAAATTCTCTCTTCAAACTTCACTATTCATTTATCACATCAAATCACTTCAAATCTCTCTCCTCATACATAGAGTATTAAATATAGGTAAATAAAAAAACTAAGTATATGGTTTTGATGTACATGAAGAGACGAATTTTTGAGCCTAGTTAGGTCATGGTATGACAAAAGATTACCACAAACAAACGAAAAGTGGTACACTGCGCTACAGTGTCCGATGCGACTTTTCGACCAAATTTTACCCACTTTTTACAACTAAACACATCCCCCTTCTGAAAGTACTGTAGCCTACAGATGCTAACTGTTGACGCGCAATTAGGTGGTGTTTAGATGTTAGAATTGGGAGGTTGAATTTGAGAGTAAGATGTCACTTCGTAATCATTGCGCTACTGTACCATTTCGTTTGTATTTGTAAAAAATTATCCAAAAATTGATTAATTAGGCTCAAAATGTTCGTCTCGCAGAGTACAGTAAAACAGTGCAATTAGTTTTTGATTTCATCTACATTTAATACTCCATACATGTTATGACATTTTGATGTGATGAAGAATTTTTCTTACCGTTGCTTTTTGAAACTCCATCGACGTAAACTTCGCGGAAGATGAGTTTGTGGCCAAGAATCGCTTGCTCTGGTGGTTGGCAGGCACAGTAGCGTTCAGTCACTCGCAGATGCATTGAAGCGCCTTTCAGTTCCTCTCTCACACCAGTCCAGATCCAGATTGCTAGCTAGCATTTCACTTAGTGGAGTGACTGCGGATATGGCCGAAATGGTGGCGAGCGCCGCCACGAGCGTGATGGGCTCCGTCGTCGGCAAGCTGACCGCCATGCTCGGCAACAAGTACCACCTCGCCGGAGACGTCGAGCGCGGGATCCGCTTCCTCAAGGACGAGCTGAGCACCATGGACGCCGTGCTGCAGGAGCTCGCCGACAAGGACGACGACCAGATCGATCGACGGGCCAAAGATTGGAAGACCAAGGTGCGTGAGCTATCCTATGATATCGAGGATTGCATCGACCGTTTCGTGCTCAATCACAGCGATGAAGATTCCAAGAAACCCAACTTTGTGCGCAAGGCCGTCCGAAAGGTGAAGAATTTGTGGAAAGATAGGGGAATAGCACAGGAGATCCAAGAACTCAAAAGGCTCGTGAGCGAGCAGAGCGAGCGCGCGAGCCGCTACTATGACATCCGCCAGTCATCACCTCATGATCAGCCAGTATCTTTGCATATTCGAGCACATTCGCTCTTTGTGGATGCGAGGGATCTCGTGGGAATCGATGGTCCTCGCGAGGAAATCGTCCGGTTATTGAGAGGTGAAGAGAAGCAACACGATGTCGTGGTGTCTATCTATGGAACCGGTGGGCAGGGGAAGACTACTCTCGCCATGGAGGTGTACCGCAAAATCAACCAAGCATTTGATTGCCGGGCATTCGTGTCTGTATCTCAAACTCCAGATGTTAAGAGGATTCTTAGAGATGTATTGTCTCAAATAGTAAGCAAGAGTGAGTTTGGCCAGTCGGAAAGTTGGGAGATGGAGCAGCTCATTCGCACGATGAGAAACTACTTAACTGGCAAGAGGTAATCAGTAATATTTTCTTGTACTAACAATTAGCCAGTTCTGAATCTTTGGCAATTGGTGGAATCTGTGCCGATCACATGCTCTCACCTAATTTATGTATTTTCTCTGTTCCAAATTACAATTTGCTTTGACTTTTTTAGGTACATAGCTTTTCTAGATGCACATTATGACTAGATAAAAACTATGCATCCAAAAAAGCAAAAACAACCTGTAATTTGGAACTGCGGGAGTATTTGTTATAGTTGAAACAATGACTTCAACGGTTCAACATATCTACCAAATGCCATCATTATGGATCTTACAAGTCCAGTAGTCAACTGTGCATAATGGCTCATCATGTACGCATAGTATGTGCTTGGGGACTAGGACATATGGCATGTGTGTGTGCGTATGATATCTAATTTAGTACATAATTTACTTTATGCCATTGAATAAATCCAGAATCAGGAAAATTATTTATCGACAAGTACAATTATGAATGTTTCGTATGTTCATTATAATATCCATAAAAAACCTTCTTTAAAATGCCACTACAAATCGCCCTCCATCTTACATTTCTCCAGTATCTTTCACCATGATATGCTCTATATGTCAAATAATTATGGTCACCTTATTAACGTGATTCCACAACCGATGCATTCAGGTACTTTATCTTGATTGATGATATCTGGAGTGTATCAGCATGGGAGCTTCTCCAATCTGCCTTACCTCTCAATGACAATGGAAGCAGAATAATTACTACAACACGCAGTAAAATGGTAGCCCAATCGTGTTGTGCTGGTGTTGGTGCACAAATGTACGAAGCAAAGCCACTTACTGATGAAGACTCTCAGAAATTATTCTTTAAAATACTATTTTGCTCCAGTGAAGGTTGTCCCCAAGATTTGAGGAAAGTATCCTGTGATATTCTGAAGAAATGTGGCGGCTTACCATTAGCCATAATCAGTATAGCTGGTTTATTAGCAAACAGAAGCCAAACAAAGGAATTCTGGATTAATACAATGAAGTCCATTTCTGGTGCAGTTGACAAAGATTCTCCCATTGATAGAATGAAAAGAATCTTGCTACTTAGTTACTTTGACCTTCCTCCCCATCTAAAGAGCTGTTTGTTATATCTGAGTGTGTTTCCAGAGGATTATTTGATTGATTGCAGACGGTTGATATTGTTATGGGTAGCTGAAGGACTGATTCCTGGACAAGACAGAGAAAGTATGGAACATCTAGGGAGAAGTTACTTGAATGATCTGATCAATAGAAGTTTGGTCCAGCCAACCAAGGTTGGGGCAGATGGCACAACAGTGAAAAAGTGCAGAGTTCATGATGTCATACTTGAGTTTATTGTATCAAAGGCCGTGGAGGATAACTTTGTTACTGTATGGAATCGTAATGGGTTTTCTGCAAATTATCCTTCTAATAAGATCCGCTGTTTATCCCTCCAGGAAGACATTTCTGGCCGGGCTGAAGAGATAGCCAAGACAATAAAAAATGCAGCTCATATTCGACCAGTTAGTATTTTTGGCTCTAATACAAAGCTGGATAAGCACGTTTCAGAATTTTTAAGTAGCCAGGTCTTGCGAGTGCTACATATAGAAGGTGATGTTGGAGAAGAATGCTATCTTGGACATGTCAGAAGTTTCGGCCAAATGAAATACTTGAGGATATACACTTTGTTCCCAAGCTCACAGAAGATATAGAAAAGCTGCAACATTTAGAGACAATAGATGTTGAATGCACCTCCATCGTAAAACTACCGGCAAGTATTCTCCAGTTGCAGAGATTAGTGCGTCTTTATGTCCCTTGGGACGTGCAACTACCCGATGGGATCGGAAATCTGAAGGCGTTGGAAGAGCTATCAACGATCGGTTTGTGTTTTCAATCTGTAAAGTGCATCCAAGGACTCGGCAATCTGAGGGTCCTTGAAATTGATGCGAGTGACACTACTAAAGTATGTGATGTGGAAAACCACAGAAAGGCATGTATCTCATCACTCTCCAAGCTGCTCATGAGCCTTGAAGAACTGCATGTGGAGTTTATTAGTGGTCCTGCGGATGCCAGACTTTTATTCATGGCTTTGTGTGTCCCTACACCACCACTTCGGAAGCTTATCCATATTGACATTTTTAATCCCACAAGTATCGTGCCTCATCAAATCAGCTCCCTAGTCAACCTGACCCACCTCCACATTGGACTTGCTGGTGAAGTAATCAATGAAGGGATAAATGTCCTAGCAAGTTTGCCCATGCTCCTCTCTCTTACTGTTCAGGTACACGGGGTAAATTCAGGCAGCCTTCACTCAAGGCTTGCAATCACACAAGGATTCGAGTGTTTGATCAAGTTAAATTTATATTATCCGCTTTCCGCGGCGTTGGAGTTTGAACCGGAAGCCATGCCAAAGCTTCAAATTCTCAAGCTGCCACTGCAGGCACGGTTGCAGTTCAAGTATGGGCATGGTGGCCTGGTCCTTGGGCTGCAGAATCTGGCAGGCCTCAAACATGACCGTCTGGATGTTTACTGTGATGGTGCCACTCCTGACGAGGTGCAGGCTTTGGAGGATGACATCAGGGGTGCAGTAGGCGCCCATTCCAATCGTCCCATACTCCAGGTCGTAAGATTACGTCAGGATTATATGGCTCAGGGGTGCAGCACGCGCCCATCTGACCATCCCATACTACAAGCCCCGTGAGGCTGTTCGCACTCGTCAATCTCTACCCTATACTCTAAAAGAGAATATTCCTGTCCAGTCATCAAGATTTTCCGGTGCAGCTTCAGTTTGTCTGCGCTCGTCATACTTTATATCTCATACTTCATACCAACTACCAGACGCGGGACCCACATGTTATATTATTTTTTTCTCTCCTCTCTCCCCCTCCACTCTTTCTCTCTCCCTCCTTTCCCCTCCCCCGCCGCATCCTCTTCCTCGCGCCGCCCGCCTGCTCCCCCTCTCCGGCACCGGCGCCTCCTCTCCAGCACCGCCCCCTCCCTGGCTCCCTCCACCGCTCCCGCCTGTACCTGCGGCGGCCATGGCGGGCGCGCGACGGGCGGCCATGGCGGAAGCGCTGCGGCGGCCATGGCGGGCACGCGACGGGCGGCCATGGCAGGCGGCCAAGGCGGCGCGTGGGCCGGACCTGCGCTGGGCGCTCGACGAGGAGCCGGGAACGGCGCCGCCAAGCTCGAGCTCGCCTGCGTCCGGCCGGATCGAGTGGCGGCGGCGGCACTCTCCGTGCGCCGTGGAGGGAGAGGCCATATCCGGGCGGCGGCGGCCTCCACCAGCGGACCACGGCCACGGCCACGACCACGGCAGCGGGCCTCCTCGTGATGGGGAGGAGAAGAGAGAGGGAGAGGGGCCGGCGGCGAGGACGGCCTTGGCGTCGGCTTCCCCGGCGACGCCATCGACTACGCGTCGCGCGGCAGATGCGACGGCGCGGCCGGCGGAGCGGAGTGGCGGGCAGCCGCAGGCGGGCGAGCGCGGGCGGCCGCAGGCGGCGGCGGCGAGATGCGGCGCCTGCGCGTCTTCCTCCTCACGGGCCCCGTCGCCGGGCTGGCCGAGGTGGGGGCGGGACGGGGAGGCGTCAGCGACGACGCATCCAAGGGGAGGACGGAGGCCCAAGCGCGGCGGCGGGTCGAGCGGCGCGCGGAGGTGGAGCTCCTCGCCGGTGTGGTGGCCTCGGCGGAGGCGGAGCTCCACGGAGGCGGGGGCGAGCGGCTTGGCGGAGGAGGACGGCGGGCGTGTGGGAGTCGCCGATGGCGAGGAGGAGCCGGTGGCCGGCGGCTTCAAGGTGGGCGGCAGGGGGCTTCGCGGTGGCCGGCGGGCTTCGCGGCGACGACGGCAAGGCCCCTCCCTCCCCCTCTCCTCCACGCCGTCCCTCCCTCTCCTCCGCGTTCGCTCGACGGCGGGCGGGCGGCAGGGCGGCGATGACGGCCTTCTTGGCGGGGCGGGGCCGAAGCCGGAGCTGCTGCAGCGCGCAGTGGTGGAGACGGCGGCGCGGAGCAGAGGCGGGGCACAGGGTCTCCCCGAGGCGGAACTCCGGCGGCCGGCAAAAAGAACCTCGACGTGCGCGCACGGGGGCGGAGGGGCTCCGACGACTCATCGGCGGCGTGGCGGCGAACTGCGACGGCGATGGCGGGCGTCCAGCTTTTCCCTCCCCTGCGGCATCCAGCGACGGCGACGAGCCGAGCGGTGGCGGGCGCGGGCACGGGCGGTTGTGAGGTGCGGGGCCCACGCCGACGTGGCCGGTGGCGCACGCGCGCTACGACCGCCGGGAATGGCGTTTGGCTCCCGGAACGCAAGGCTTGTGCACGCGTTTCAGTACGCCGCTGCAGCGGATTTTTGTTGTCCCGTACGCGCTAAACACTGTAGAGTTCCTTTGACAGCACCCCACTGCTAGCAGCCTGACCATGTGAGTCCTGATGTGGATACTGGAGAATAAACATCCGTATCGATGATGATCTATTTGTCTATTTCGGGCATACGGATTCAATTTGTTTTCCTTTTGGGTTGTGCTTATCCGATACTGCACCGCTGATTCATAACTATCTCTGTCCCACGGGGAGTATAAATTTGTTGTGCCAATTGGTATTGTACTTTTCATAATATTGCGTCTAAATTGTAGGTCGTTTTGACTTTTCTAGATACATTTATTGTGTTATGCATCTAGATATATATATATATATCTAAAAGTGCCAAAACAACCTACAATTTGAAACGGGGTCAGTATTATATTTCATTTACTAAGTGAAAGAGATCCATCATGGTCTTTTAAAGAAGCATCTGACTTTTTTTGTAAACTCCACCAACTAGAAAGCAATAGATTGGCATTCAAAAACATAGTCTATTGTTGCTGTACTGTACTTATCTTCATGCCTCCGTCTTGTCTCTGTCCATGTACCATCGTTTGTGTTCATTGCTGCTTAGTTTTGTTTTTGATACTTGTAACTATTTATGACTCTCTACCTTCAATGAAATACGTACATGAATGTGAATCGCATATTCTGGAAGAAATAGGGATGGGTGCATAGGTGCGTTAGTGACGTGTATAAACGATAGTGTATGCACATGTAGTCACCTTATAATAGCAAAAACACGGCTTGCAACAGTGCAAAATATGTAACGGAAATACTGCCAAATCAAACCAACGTGATGTGGCAAGGCGCTAAAACTTGCTCTGCTTCAAGGGTACTTAGTAGCACGCTGGAACTTGCTCTGTTTTGAGAAAACAGAGTATCAGGCAAAGGCAGAGCATATGACTTATCCATGTTTTGATTTTCAAAATGTGTTTTTTGCTCGTTCCTTTTCTCTTATATTTGTAATATGTGACCCCACTACCCAGAAGCACCTGTCTAGGAAGTTTAGAACCACAGTTTCATCCTTCATCGAAGCATAGTAGGGACGTAATCATATCCCTGATTTACCCGATATCAATTAACTCCGGACAGGCAAGATCATGTCGATGTTATCAAACCAGAGTACCAACCTGAAGTCTGAAGAAATATATGAAAGAAACCCATCGACTGCAAAGTATTCCACGGTCGTCCATATCAGGTTCAGCAGAACGGACACTGTTTCTTAGTACATATCATGCAGTGCGTGGGGAGATGGAGTAGAAGAAGAAGGAGCACGGCCATATGGTGTTCTTTTCTAAAGCTGTCCATGGCCGGTAATGGAGGGTGATAGTCACCCAGTACAAAGTTTTGAGCCTGAAGCAGATATTACTGAAGGGGCTTGTGTTGCCACTGGCTTTCGACAAGAAAGAGCATACGAAGGAGGGTTGCATGGGAAGAGTTGCTGGCAGTCGCGTCGGCATCGGAGACAGGGAGGAAGAAAGGAAGCGATGGCAGGTTGGGAATTTAGAGTAGTTGGTTATTAGTGTTAGAGTTTGTCTACATTATATGGGATTTAGGTAAGAGAAAGTTTGGATGAGTTTCCTAAAAAAAGGTTTGGCTAAAACAATTTACTCTATGATAAACGTATTTCAAGAATTTGATACAAATGAATCAAATATATTTCAGGTTTATTTTTATCCACTTTGTTAATATAAAAAGTATTACCTTCGTTCTAAATATTATTCATTGTTGACTTTTTTCTACAATCTTTCAACATTCATCTTATTTAAAAAATTTATGCTAATATCATTTATTTTGTCTGTGACTGACTTTATAAATCTAAAGGGGTGGCTGATTTCATTTCAACGTATAAGCCCAATTCGTGATTAGCCACCCCAAATCCAGTTGATGACGGTGCTGAAGAGGGTGCAGAAGCTCTTGCCCTCGTCCAGGACAGTACCGGCAACGCTTGGAAGGATGCCGCTACCTGCTACGCTGCACCAATAAATACGACTACTTTCTCTACAACTAGCGCATCTCCCATGGCTGCTGATGATGTCAAAGATTTAGTTGATGATTCTGCATTAGATTAGATTCATCATGTTGTGTTATGCAAAGATTATATGGTTTATGTTTCATTCACGTTTATAGGAAAATAACTAACGTCTCATTCAACCGTTCTCTGACAGCCTCGAGCGTGTGCGCATGTCCTCTCAGTTCAACATATGATTATATTTGTTAATATAAATAGGTGAAGACAGTAATGCGAATTTATTGATAATTTTGATCGTAGATGCACTACACACCAGCAGCAAGGTAAATATATAGGTGATGATGAAGTAACAAACACCGGACGATGATCCAGATCCGAGTACACTGTATATACACAAGAGATAGATTGATAGGAGTACTTTTGTGGATGACGGCTATAGCTCGCATTGGTGTGATTGATAATGTGGGGGGTGTTTAGTTTGCAAAAAGTGAATGTGAAGTTTGGTAAAAATGTCACATTAAACACTGTAGCGTACTGTAGCACTTTTCATTTGTTTGTGGTAATCGTTGTTTCTACCATGACCTAACTAGGCTTAAAAGATTCGCCTCGTCATGTACATCAAAACCATGTACTTAGTTTTTTTATTTATCCACGTTTAGTGTTCCATGCATGAGGAGAGAGATTTGATGTGATTTGATACGATAGGTGAACAGTGAAGTTTGGAGAGAGTTTTTGGCATTTGAAGGGAACTAAACAGGGCCTGTATATAGATCTGGTGCTGCAGAACCACGATGCATTCCGAAGTAGTGTAGCCACCGATACTAATTGTTGACAAACAATTCTCGTCCTTGGCACGGGTGATCCCTTTTGCCTGTCTCAGACTGCTTCTGACGGTATTCCACCGATGGCTAAAATAGTTTGCATTGCCGATTTCAGTATATGCCTGCATACCACATACACAATACCCTACCCATGAGAGAGATATATAGATAGAGAGAGAGATGATAGAGATATAGAGAGAGAGGCCTGCGGCATGCGCATATGCACTGCACTTACATTATTGTTTGCATTGCTGTTGGCGATGCTCCAGGCCACCATGAAGTCGCGAGTCCGGCCATTGACGTCCCTGCCACGGAACACCCTGGCGGCTTCGCTGCCAATAAGCAGACCTGTTCCACTGACATGGAGGAAGGCGATCCACTGGCCGTTCTGGATGCTGCGTGGGGGCTGCAGGTCGTAGATGTGGCCATGCCAGTTTGGCCCTTGCTCCAGCGTCACACAGCCGCCGGTGGCGTACGTTGTAGACAAGCACCAGAGTGCTCATCCCGTTGCCGTACTTGGCCTTGAGCTGCCACGCGTAGTTCAGGGCGCTCAGGTTCTTGTCCTCGGCGTGGATGAACCTCATGGCTTCTCGGGCGCAGTCAACCTGGGTAATATAATCTTCTCCTGATTCCTGTAGTAGGGCAGGGCCTTCACCATTTCCTCCCTGATTGCCAACCCAAAAGGATTCGCCATGATACTATTATATGGTGATGATATATAGATGAAGATCAGATCCTACTTTATTTAACTAATGATAATACTAATAATGAACTTTGCTTTTTTTTTAGTATAGTAAGGAGTGAGCTGAGGAAGGGTAAGAGCTAGTTGATGATGCTCGCTACTTTACTGCTACGTACCAAGGTATGTAGCTGATGATTGTTTAGCTCAAGAGCTGGACGGCTATATATAGCCATCCACAGCTTACCAGCAGATGCTACCTCAATTATTGGAGTTCCTAGCTAGCTTGGACAATAATTTCAGAGCTACCTAATAAAAATTGGCAGCTGGATGCAATAATAGTTTCCTTCTTGCTCTTTATATATGATATATAAGTCTATTAGGACATCGATACGATACGATACGCTTTAACTAACCATATCTATAAAAACATATTAGTATATCTTACTTGAAAGAGTTATATACATCATGAAAGCAATTTTCTTAATGAATCTAGTAACATTGCCAATACTCTTATATAGTCAGTCCAGACAAATTGTTTACATATTCTTAGTCAAAGGTAAAAAGCTAGGTTTGACTAGAGTGTGCTATCCAGAACAGATATGTATCATGTATGTATATATTCATTTATATGCAACTCATTAGAAAGTTAAAATAGAATTGGATTTTTTTTGCAATCTTACATTCAAATTTAATTTGTGATAGTTAGATGTACAGTTTAGTTGTGCCTTTTGAAAGTCTGTAAAAAGAAGAGTTAAACGAATATGATTTGATATCTTAGCATACAAATACACAACAATTGTTAGTTTAAATGGCATGCATCCCTTTCTTAATTCGGGACCTCGACGTCTTGGATTTGTCTCCCTGTATTGATCGGGAGGGTTAGGCGGTGCGGTGGCCCGCCAGCCATGGTGTTAGCTAGTCCCGCGTCCTTCCATTATTGGGTTAATTTTTCTTTTTAAGTATTGCTTAGGTACAAGTCACGATCGGTGTAGTGGTTATCGATCACGATCGGTGAATAATTCAAGATCATTTTTAAGGATAACAACTCACTAGTCATAGGTGTGCATGTGTTCACGAGGATGGATGTAGATACATACGTATACCATTGTGATGAAAAATAAAAATGCAGTAATTATATCTAGATTTTCACCTTATCTGCACCCGTCGGGCTAACATCTACGCACCCAACACGCACCCAGGCAAAAATTAAAAAAACAGTAATTATCACTAGATTTTCACCCTATTTGCACCCGTCGGGCTAACATCTACGCACCCAGCACGCTCAGTTGCAACCGGCAAGCCTAATGGTGCACCCCTACTAATTTGAGCTCTAGCTCCGCCCATGTGTATGTCCCATGATTGAGCATATTCATGTATATGAGCATGGTCCCACAATGGCAGCTGGCCTCGTGACCGATCATTATATATAATAGCTACAAGCATCTTCCCACAACACAAGCACAGGGAGGGAGGGAGAGAGAGAGAGAGAGAGAGAGAGAGAGAGAGAGAGAGATGGCCAATTGTTTTGGCGATGTAGTGGATAATTTCGAGTTGGATAAGATGACAAGGTATTTTGGGAAGGAGAAGACCCGGGAAGACCGGGCACGAGAGGCCACAAATCTTGTCAATGCGTCGGGTTCGCAGGCCGGCGTCATGTACCGGGGCAGGGTTAGCAAAGGCAACGAGCGTTACTTCTTCTCGAGTTTCTACTCTCATTTCTGTTTGGCGTGAAGGTCCCGAACAAAGGACCAACAGTTGACACCCACCGTCTGTGTATCCTCAGGAAATAATCCCGTCATGACTACTAAGAGGAGAGCTGCTCGATCTGGAAGTGGCCACAACCACTACCGGAAACTTGTAGTTTGCCATGTGCTTCTAGAAGTGAGTTTGTAAATTTATTTATTTATTCTCCACGTGTATTCAAGTAAGGTATGGTAAAATTCCACCTACTAGCATTTTTTAAAAACAAATCAGGTACAAGGGCTCCTAATTATACTAAAAATAAGAACAAACTCAGGCTTGGCCGACAACACCCAACTAAAAGTCACGTCGAAGCTACACATGAACCCAAACAAATTCGACAACTGTACATCATCGTCGCTGGCCAACAAATCAGCCTGCAACCATTCCCGCCTTATTGCTAACGCCTTATACTATCCGCATTGGAGGCAGATCACCACTGTTGTGACACATCACTCCCACTTCGTCCCATTAGCTTCGGAGATAAAGTATTGGTTAATTTGAGACCATGACAGAAGTCAAACTGTGTTGTACACTTGTCATCATCCATGGGTTCTGGGTCACTAGGTTTGTGTTTTATTGGTGGGTTAGGAATTGTTAGCCATGACTAGGTACACCTATGTCATGAATAAATAGATTCCATGTTTTGTTTGGTGTCTTAGCTCAAAATATATGCATTGAAAGAAGTTCTTTTTGGGAAAACATTGAAGACAGTTTATAACAAAGTTCGTAAGGTACTTTTATATTTTAAGAGTTTGCGGATTTGTTTGAAACAGTCATTATAGACATATGCAAACCATCATTACATATTTATTCTTTATTTTCTATTAATATTTTTCAAATATGAAAACCATTCATTGTTTTTTTAATTTGTGTGCCATTTTCTGTGATCTGTTGCAACTAATATGACATTTTGAGTAACTTTTATTAGTTTTAATAATTATTTCATCAAGTAAAGAAATGCTTGGCGTTGTTGATTAGTTTATGATCTCTTAGCACACTTTGGCCAATAGTTTTCTATATGAATATGGTTGTAACACTTTGTAATAAAAATATGCTTTGTATTTATTTTTAAAAAATAAACAGTTAAAGACCGGCAAACCATAAAAGATCTAGACTCTCATATCTACCCTATATATAAATGTCATAATGTTGAAGTGAAATAATTTCGCATAAGAGCTCACTAGATTTGTGGTCTAAGTATACGACACATTATTTGGTATTGGCAATATCTCTTGGACGTCACAATATTAATGCATATAGGTCTAGCCAGCGAGACAATTTGATGGATGGACATAATGTTATTTAGTATGATGGAGAACATGGGGCTCCATCTAACTAACGCATTCCATGAGTAATAGTGCATGTATTATGGAAATACTACTTGTTCATGCTTATCCATAACAGTGGCCACAATAATACTATCTATGTTCCATGTTACTAATCATTGTTGACTTTTCTCATAATATTTGACGATTCATCTTAGTCAAAAAATTATACAAATATTATTATTTTGATTGTGACTTGCTTTATAATCACATATACTTGAAGTATGATTTATTTTTTCGTATAGTTGGGCTAAATTTTTGAATAAGACGAATGATGAAATGTTGTGGAAAAAAGCCAACAACAAATAGTATTTTGGAATGGACGGAGTATAAACTAATTGCATAATCAATTGCCATCGTGCGACAATCACACAATTAAATCACCTTTATTATCATATCCACCCCATCCTTGGCTATAGATATATTGTGCAAACTCCAATCAATAAGCATACACGATCATCACGTGGGTTAGGAAGGTCCAAGGATCCACATCCTTCGCTTTGTAATAAAAAAATCAATCAAACAATTAGCTATTTGTATTAATTGTTCAAGTGGGTTTGAAGGACCACATTATTGATTTTCATACCAATTCTAGTTGATCTAGTGCACACTTTGATAATGTTCCTAACCTAGTGCATGCTAACTTTGTGTTTCAATCCTCACATAGGAATCAACTCTCAACTTGTGCTATCATGTAGGTGCAGAAATGCACACTTCTCGGGCCATACCTTGCCCCTCAACTTGTTTCCCACTCTAACAATTGAGTAGACAAAAGGACATTGACAAAAAAAAATTCATTATTTTTTAGAAAGAACACAATGAGTTTTTTCCTAACAAACGTATAATTTAAAAATAATATATATATATATATAAATTGATAATAAAAATAACCATGTAAAAATTATGAAAGAAATCAATAAAAATGAAGAATATTGAAAACTTTGTGGGAATATATATTTCACAAAAACATGTTTTGAAAATATATAAAATGTCAAAGAAAATGGGAAGAGGACAGCGAATATGGTGTTGTAGTAGTATATTTAAACTACCACAATTCACCCTTTAGTTTAAGACCGGAGCAAGCATTGAGAGCTGTGTTGTACACTTGTCATAATCCATGGGTTACCGGTCACTAGGTTTGTGTTTTGTTGGTGGGTTTAGACCCACCATTAGTAGAAGTTAGCCTTGACTACGTACACATGTCGTGGAATAAATAGCTTCCATGCTTGGTTTGTTGGCTTAGGAATAATTAGCTTCCATGTTTGGTTTGTTGGATTAGCTCAACATGGTCACCTAGTTTTTGAAGACCATGTTTTGTTGTATGGCTTCTACTATGTATAGGAAGTGAAATAAATTTTAAGACAAATTGAAGCTTCAAAATAGAGGCCTATCTACGGTTCTTAGCCACCCTAACACAACCCCGCCCTCCTAAGCCGTACTGCACTGAAATATTCTTTGGTACTGGTAATTTCTTGGATGTCATAATATTTCCAACTCTACAATTTTGCCAACTCTACTGCAAAGTTAAAATCTCTGTCCCGAATGAGCTAATGGAAGACATGATTGAGTCCATTGGCATATACAGGAGAGGTCCAACATCAAAGAATGCTGTTTAATCTAACAACAAGTCATTTGTGCAAATTAATTGTAATTGTTAGGATACTAACTTGCCGAAAGTGTTGAAATTGTATTGCAGTAACATCTATCATAAATCTGGCCTTGTTGGTATGGTAACATAACATCCATCGAGAAGGCACACCTGTGGGGGTGTATGGGGGTTGAGACCTGAGGGTGCTGCAGCGACGGGGAAACCAATGCCGTGTGGGCTGCTTCGACGAGGGACTCCGTCCCGGCGCGGCGAAGTCGAGCGGCTCCGTCATGGTGTGCTCGAGTAGATCTGGCGAGGTGGGTCTGGAGCAGACCCAGTGAGGTGAGGCTCCGGCAGATGGGGAATGGGATGAGGTCAGGTGGGGTTTGATGGGATCTGGCGGTGGCGGCAGGTTGGCGTCGATGTTGAGGAGGCAGCAGTGTGGTTGGAGTCGGGATGGTGGCGGCCCGAATGCGGTCAGAGCGGTGGGGTGGACGACAGGTCGGGGTTGGGGGAGATTGGACGGCGGCGGTGGCTTGCATACTGGAGATGGGGGTGGGACAAGGGGAGCTTCGCTCTGGTGGTGAGGCGGCCAGCGATGCGGTGGACGAGATTGCAGTGGCCTGGTTTAGGGTGGACGAGCGGATGAGCAAGTGAGCGCACGGGGATGGCGGCATGCCGGCAAGATCTGGAGCGAGGGGGCGTGCGGCGGGCACTTGGGAGAGTAGAGAGGAAGGAGAGGCGGCGCGGGGAAAATCAGAGAAGGGAAGCTAGGGTTCGGCATTTCAGGAATCAGGAGACTAACAGGCTGACTAATGGGCCGCCAAGACAAAGTTTGCGTGGGCCGCCAGCGCGTCAGCGGTCTGGTCCATATGTAGCGACGGATGGTTTATAGCTAGTACAAGAAATACCGACCGATGGTTCAACAGATCATCAAAATATCAATACCGACCGATGGCTAATCTGGAAAACTTGAAATACCGACCGATGATCCGCTGAAAATCTATAACGACGAACAGTTCAACGTAGATTTACTGTTTATACCAACCGATGTCCGACAGTATTATGGTGTTGTGGTATAGTGGATTTGGACCTCTCATCTAACGTGCTTTCAGGATCCATTCCAATGTCCTTGGCCAGCCTCCCTTACCTTGTCAACTTAAACCTTTCTTACAACAAACTAAATGGACAGATACCAGAAGGGGGTGTGTTCTCAAATATAACGATCAAGTCATTGATGGGGAACAATGGACTCTGTGGCCTTCCCAACATAGGAATAGCAGCATGCCCCAACAACACTAGCCGCTCAAGGACAAAACAACTGCTGTTAAAAGTCCTATTACCTGCAGCCACGGCAATTATTCTTCTTGCAGCCTGTTTCTTGTATAGGTTGATACACAGACATATAAATAGGAAAGGAAATACGCCAATACCTCTGGGCCCAAGCTTGCAGACCTACCAGTTGATCTCCTACCATGAACTTGTCCGCGCGACCAGCAACTTCAGTGATGATAACTTACTAGGGGCCGGAAGCTTTGGTAAAGTCTTCAAGGCCAGCTGGCAGATGAATCTGTTGTAGCCATAAAGGTATTCAGTGTCCAGCATGAATCAGCTTCCAAGAGCTTTGACACAGAGTGTCGTGCACTGCGAATGGCTCGGCACCGCAACTTGGTTAAGATAATTAGCACTTGCTCAAATCTCGACTTCATAGCACTAATTCTTGAGTATATGCCCAACGTTAGCTTAAATGATTGGCTGTACTCAAATGGTGGGGGGCAACTGAGTTTCCTCCAAAGGGTTAGCATCATGCTGGATGTGGCAATGGCAATTGAGTATCTACACCACCAGCATTTTGATGTTATTATGCATTGTGATTTAAAGGCGAGCAATATTTTGCTCAACAACGATATGATTGCACAAGTTTCCGACTTTGGCATTCCCAAGTTCCTGGTGGGAGATGACAGCTTCATTACAATATGTGGGATCCACCCGACTGCAGTCAATCTCTCTTTTATTTCTCACTTGTATCTCCTTGTTTTTGTTCCACTGACACTACAATGATTCTCTGCTGCTACCAAAGTGTTTTTGCTGAGTTGTTTGTTACTTCATTTGCATCATAGATGGAGATCTCCCAATTCCACCTAGATCTAAAGTTCTAAACCAGCGAAAGAAAAAACAGGACATATGGAAAGATAACAATGTTCACAAGTTACTTTTGTATTTTAAGAGTTTAGGATTTGCCTGACAAAGTCATTATGCACATATGAGAACCATCATTACATTTTTATTCTTTATTCTATAGTAATATTTTTCAAATATGACCAACATGCACTCCTAACCATTCTCGTGTGCCATTTTTTTTATCTCGCTTGAAACTAATATGCCATCTTAATTAAATTTTGCTAGTTTTAATAATTATTTCCTCAAGTAAAAATGCTTGGCATTGTTGATTACTTTGTGATCTCCGAGCTCACTTTGACATGTCTTCCATGTCACCTAGTTTGGAAAATAAAGTATATGCTTTGAAGAAATTTCTTCCATGTCACCTACCGAATAAGAATGGATCTAAAGATCTTCATCTCTATTATTGCAATATGTGGGATCCACCGGACTGCAGTCAATCTCTCTTTTATTTCTCCCTTGTACCTCCCAGTTTAACTTCTTGTTCCACCGACACAACAATGATTCTCTGCAAATACCAAAGTACTCTTCCCGATTTGTTACTTCATTTGCATCATACATGGAGATGCCCCAATTCCACCCAGATCTAAACCAATCAAAGAAAAAATGAGGCAGATGGATACATAACAAGGCCCAGAAGCTACTTATGTATTTTAAGTGTTTAGGATTTGCATGAAAATATACACATATGAGAACCATCATTACATTTTTATTCTTTATTTTATAGTAGTATTTTTCAAATATGACCAACATGTACTCCTAACCATTCTTTGACCTTTTGACTTGTGTGCCATTTTTTGTGATCTCTTGCAGCTAATGTGCCATCTTAAGTTACTTTTATTAGTTTTAATAATTTTTTTCCTCAAGTAAAAGATTGAAGGATCGAATAGGCAACTAGAGATGGAGGGAGTGAATGGGAGCCGATAAAAATTTCTTCTCGAAACTTGGCCTATGTCCCACAATCACTACCCAAGGATTCCTCACAAGCTTGCCAAGGTAGCGTAGTCACAACGGACCTACCAACCCTAGGAACAAGCTAGAACAACACAACAAAGAGGAAGCTCAACTCAAGAATCAAAACACACAGCTGTCTGTCAGGACAATGGTGGACCGTCCGGCTACGGTTGGCGGACTGTCCGGCAAAGCTTGACGGACCGTCCGGCTAAACACTCTCCAAAAATCCTGAAACGCAGGCAACCTATCACAGACCGTCCGCCAATCACATGCGGACCGTCTGGACCAGGCAGACCATCCGGACCATCCGCGAGACCCAGCAGGAGAACAATTGAACAGCTATAGGAACACGCGAACTAACCGTTTCAAATCCACCACTGGATCTCCCAAACGGCTAGAGCTCTTGAGATGAAACTTTTGGGAGATGGGTAGCACTCCAAGGAGATGCTATGCCCCAAAACTCTCGGCCTCTAACTCCCTACAACTCGATGAATCGCGAATCACATGGGACAACACCTTCACCACGAGTTCATCCGAAAAACACCGAATCGAGACCGATTCCCGGAGTTTGAGGGGGCAAGATCATCCACAAAAAGGCACATGGCACTCACCCATGATCCCCTCAAACAAATCCGGAGCCAAACAATCTAGAAATGAAGAATCGAGCCAAGAACGTAAATAGCACCAAAATGAACCCGGGAAGGAACAAAGAAATTCAACTAGCACTTGGAATTCATTCAAACAAATAGAGGTCAGATTCTATACAAGGCTAGCAACCTCCCAACATCCACCCGCTCAGATCAACATGAAGCACGGGCTAGCCTAGAGAAAACAAGAAAGAAAAGACTAGGGTTCCAAAGAGACAACATGCCATCCCCTCCACCTCCTATTTATATTAAGTCTCCTGGTGGGGGCTAATGATCAAACTACCCTTACATTCTAAAACTAAGATACACACCCCTCGGGAGCAGTTTTGGAATGCGAAGATATTTCCACAGGCTGGGCACGCCGTCCATCCGGCCATGCTTCCCTTTGTCGCAAGCTCCAAGATCCCGCCACGTGGTCATCGCCTCGAAGCTTTCAGAACGTGCCCGGATCACCGTTTCCGTCACATTGGGCCTTTGGGCTCGGTTTTGAGGCTCAAACCAAGAAACCCTCCTTCGATGGTTTTGTGGCCCAACCATCAAACCCCGCGTACAAGCTTCGGTTGTTAGCCGATACCTTGCACCGGCTCCAAGTCCACGACCTCGTCTTGCTCTTCTTGCTCCATGCTGACTGCACTTGATCCCGTCTGGCCACCGCGTCCCTTGAACCAAGCCTACTTGTCTCTTCACTCCTTGGAGGCCACTCTGGCTAAGACCATTCGCGCTTGTTCTTCACCTGCACCAACACAAACCAAGTCGCATCCAATACCTGCAATACTAGGCCAAGAGTCAGTCCACGCAGCGTTGTCAATCACTCATCACACTGAGAAGCGACCATCCATCGGTCCTCGGACACACCTGGTCCTCAAAGATGCTTGACATTGTTGATTAGTTTGTGATCTGTGAGCATGTTTTGACCAATACTTTTCTATGAGGATATTGTTGTAGCACTTTGCAAGAAAAAAATATGCATAGGATTTCATTTTGAAAAATAAATATGTTAAAAACCGTATAACCATAAAAGATCTCCTCTCTGCATTGCTTGCACAAATAATCAGAAATTCAGTTCCCGACTCATGCTAGGGAACTCGCCTGCATGACGGCATTCAGTTCAACTGTGATTGCACTGTAAACATGATGGCATTTGACTACTCAAGCAACCACAACTTGTCCCTCATTATTGTACCTGATAGGCACATTGATTCCAATATGTGGGATCCACCTGGCTACAGTCAAAATCTCTTTTATTTCTCCTTTGTATCTCCTTCTTGTTTCTTGTTCCACCGACACCACAATGATTCTCTGCTGCTACCAAAGTATTTTTGCTGAGTTGTTTGTTACGCCATTTGTATCATAGATTGAGATCTCCCAATTCTACCTAGATCTAAAGTTCTAAACCAATGAAAGAACAAATGAGACATATGGAAACATAACAAGGTTAATTCAGAAGCTACTTTTGTATTTTAAGAGTTTAGAGATTTGCATGACAGAGTCATTATGCACATATAAGAACCATCATTACATTTTTTGGTTGTTCCTGCTCCTCTCTCTCAATGTCTCAAGTGCCTGGCCGTTGTGTGGGCAAATTGCATGTAGATCTGGCCAGCTGGACAATAATTTGATGTATGGACATACGTTGTATTTAATACAAATGGTGAATGTGGGGTCGTACTGATGCATCAATGTTGCATCTACTAGTTGGGCATGCTTATCCATATCAGGGGGCATAATAATGCTTCCTCCTTTCTAAATTACAATTCGTTTTGATTTTTCTAATGAATGGCTTTTACTATGAACCTAGATATAAGTTATGTCTAGGTGCATAAAAAAACCATGTATCTAAAAACACCACAATGATTCCGTGCAACTGCCAAGGTATTCTTCCTAAGTTATTACTTCTTTTGCATCATAGATGGAGATGCCCCAGTTCCACCTAGATCTCGACCAATCAAAGAAAAAATGAGACAGATGGATATATAACAAGGTAGAGAAGCTACTTTTGTATTTTAATGTTTAGGATTTGCATGAAAAAGTCATTATACACATGTGAGAACCATCATTACGTTTCTATTCTTTATTTTATATGCACTCCTAACCATTCTTTCATATTTTGACTCGTGTGCCATGTTTTGTGATCTTTTGCAGCTAATATGCATCTTTAGTTTCTTTTATTAGTTTTAATAATTATTTTCCTCAAGTAAAAGATGCTTCGCATTGTTGATTAGTTTGTGATCTGTGAGCATGTTTTGACCAATACTTTTCTATGAGGATATTGTTGTAGCACTTTGCAAGAAAAAAATATGCATAGGATTTCATTTTGAAAAATAAATATGTTAAAAACCGTATAACCATAAAAGATCTCCTCTCTGCATTGCTTGCACAAATAATCAGAAATTCAGTTCCCGACTCATGCTAGGGAACTCGCCTGCATGACGGCATTCAGTTCAACTGTGATTGCACTGTAAACATGATGGCATTTTCCTACTCAAGCAACCACAACTTGTCCCTCATTATTGTACCTGATAGGCACATTGATTCCAATATGTGGGATCCACCTGGCTACAGTCAAAATCTCTTTTATTTCTCCTTTGTATCTCCTTCTTGTTTCTTGTTCCACCGACACCACAATGATTCTCTGCTGCTACCAAAGTATTTTTGCTGAGTTGTTTGTTACTTAATTTGCATCATAGATTGAGATCTCACAATTCCACCTAGATCTGAAGTTCTAAACCAATGAAAGAAAAAAAATGGGACATATGGAAACATAACAAGGTTCAGAAGCTATTTTTGTATTTTAAGAGTTTAGGGATTTGCATGAAAGTCATTATGCACATATGAGAACAATCATTACATTTTTATTCTTTATTTTATAGTAATAATTTTCAAATATGACCAACATGCACTCCTAACCATTGTTGTGTGCCATTTTTTGTGTTCTCTTGAAACTAATATGCCATCTTAAGAAAATTTTGTTAGTTTAATAATTATGTGCGCAAGTAGAAATGCTCGGCATTGTTGATTACTTTGCGATCTCTGAGCCCACTCTTTGACCAACCACTACTGGATTTCGATTATTTGCCGTGTGCCTCGGGCACACGGCAAAACCCCTCTCGCACACGGTGAAGGCTTTGCACCGTGTGTGGCCCACGGTGAAGCCCCGACAGCGACGAGGCCCGACGGCAGGGGAATGGCGGGGGAGGGAGACGGCGTACAGACGACACAGGGACCAGCTTCGCCATGTACCATATCCTCCACACGGCGACCATTATCCATACAAATAAAAAAAAGTCGAGCCGCTGCAGCACGCGGCGCCGCTGCTCCCCTGTCGGTCGGCCACCACCAGCCACCGCTGCACACTACAAGAAACTATTTAATCTGTGACAGATTTTTCGTGACTTTTTCAAAGAACGTCACTAATTCGTAGTTATGGATACCAAGCCCAAAAGACTATGACATTTTATCAATTTTGTCATAATCCGGCCCAAAATATTGTGACGTTTCAACAAATTCGTCATAAACAATAAATTTTAAAACATCATATTTCGTAAAATTAAGAAACATCATATTTCATATTGGAGAAATATAAAAAAATTGCAATATAATAGTTCCCTTGCCTGGCCATGTCACCGCCCGTGATTGTCAAAATTTGATCCAAAAAATGTGCCTCCTCAAGGATTTGAACACAAGACCTTATGTCCATGAAAAGCATTCTTTGCCACTACACCACTTCTTCCTTTGTGCTAACATTGGATTATTTAACTAAATGTTCATTGGGAGTTCAAAACTATTTTACAAAAAATGACAATGGCATTCGAACCCATCTGATATATCCAGTCGGCGCCTACTGTCCTGCACAGTCACTGTAGCAATGGTGGGAATAGTGAAATTTTAAAAATTTTGGTCGGCAAGGGATCAACCTGCGAAAGCAACCTTGGGTTGCCGAAACCATACCACCAGACCATTCACTCGTTTGTGACTGCGGTATGTAAGTTTCGTAATAAATAACTACATCTCTGACCACTTCTTGCCGCAAGGCAGCGACTATTGGTTCACGAACCTTGCCACGGATCGAAGGCGGCCGGATCCTCGCCTGCGGACATGAGAGCCAACAGTATCGCGCCACGTGGCGGCACGTGCTCACTTCCCTACGGCACTACACATGAATGTTTTATTATTTTTCATTTTAATCCTTAATTAAAACTTCTAATTGGTATTTCTCCCGCATAAGAGCTCCAAATTAGTTTATTCTTTTTTCTTATTTTTTTAGAAATCATGCTCTTTCATTTAGTGGTGTTTGTATGTATGTTGATTATGATTTATTATATGTTTTTCATATGGTTTATCTTCTTCCATCATGTAAAAAATTAAAAAATATATGTTTTCAATAATAATAATTATTGTATCTTTATATTTTCTAATGTTAAGGTAAATATAAGGTTGTGTCCGAATTTGAGATGCATACGAATTCAAAAGTTATTATAAGGTAATCAAACCTTAAAGTTTGAGTTAAGTTATATGAAACTATGTGAGAGATGCACCCATTTGTGAACAATGTATAGTCTCATATTATCAAAACCTTCCAAACTTTTTTAGAACAAGCTCACTAACCCAAGATATCTTTTCATGTGAATTTGTAGATTAGTTTGACCAAATTGAGATTTATCAAAATTATTCTATGGTAATTTGGAGGTAGAAAGTTGAATTATCCTTAGGAAACAATTAAATTCTTCATCTATCTCTAGAATATGTGCTATAATGCAACATATAAGCATAAACATAATTATTTGTTTGTTGTTTCTTACCTGTTCTTAATTATTTGGTGTGCTAATTACAGGCCTAGATGAAGCACGAGGGAGAGTTCTGATTCAAAGAGTAAATAAAGTATTATGCAGATAAGTACACCTGCGGACACTAGCAAATCTAGGATGTATATAGCTGTACTGCATGCCTAAGCTTGCATTAATATTAAGATAGATTAGAAGGGGTTCTTATATTATACATTTGCGGCTGCCATGCTTTTATATGTGTGCCTTTTTTACATGCAAAGCTTGAATGATACTGTGATGGCTGACACATAAAGATACTCATAGAGACTATATTTTTTTTCTACTTAAATTTTTTGATCCACTTTTAATTTTATTGGCTCATTAACTGTTATATCTTTGTGTTGTATCTCTAAGTGTAAACAATGCTTCTATAGGACTTGTAAGTAATCTTTTATTCATCTAAATTTATATGGAAATAAACGAAGCGACCTTATAACTCATGGATGTCCTTGAAGGCCTGTTTAAGTAATCTCTAGCGGAGTTTCTGAAGATTGTATGCTACTTTTTGATTCATCATCGTTCTAAATATATCAACAGTAACAACTAATTGTTTTCTTGTGTTGTTTCTTTCATTTGTCACTTGCAGCAAGCAAGGTAGGAGTTAAGGGACTAATGTAGGCAGCATCTAAAAAGACCAAAGGCAACAGAGCTAGAGTTGTCCCTCAAACAACTGGTTCACACAGCTACAAGGTGCAGTGTGACAACCTGGTAAGTTACACCTGTTGATGTGTATCATTATGATGGAAAGTTAATATTTTAGCAAATGCCAAATACTGTAACTAGTTCTAGTTTTACTCCATACTTGTCATCCTTTTTTCTTGTGGTAGGAAAGGAGGAAAGTGGGGAATGGATCATCCATGGTTGATTGCTTGTGTGACATACTGGTTACTGATAGCTAATTGATAAAAACTATATATGTTTAGATTATTTTGAGATTAACTATTATTTTTTAAGGATGCAAGCTCGTGCTTCCTAGTTCCTATGCATAAAAAATGCAGGACACTAACTTAAGTCAGCACTATTGTCTCTAGGAACTAAGTTGTCAGGTTATTCACACACAACCAATTTTGAATGTATTCCTTTTCTCTTTCAAGCAATGAGATATCAATTCTTAATGCTATATTTGCATTTTTTTCAATTTGATTTCAAGTTTAGAACCACCAAGTGGGTAATGTCAATTTCTTATAGTTTCAACTTCCATTGGTTGGATAAGTGAAACCACTAAGCTTGTAGATTTGTTCAACTAGTCATGTATTGTCGTACTGTGGTCTGGACTTTTGGACAGTCGTCTTGATTTCTTGATGAATTGTTTTAAGTTGCACGGAACTAGTATTTGGTGATAGCCATATTGTGTTTAGTACTTTTATTCAATGTCTATCTCTCTTGCTAAGTTGTTCAATAGCTGCTGGTTTAATCATGTATGTCCGAACGAACAATGAAAATGTCCTTCAGTGTAATTTATCTTCCACCTGCCAATGTCCTGAGAGGATGGACTTTCTGTCTTGTAATTTTTGTTGATGTTTAGTAATTTATTGGTTGCTGTTTGTGGCTGCAGGTGCTTCTTTCAATTGCGTTGATACTGGAAGGCTTCCTAGTGAACCGAAGCATGAAAATGGAAGGTCTTTTTTTTGTGTGATTTTAGACATGAGACTGATCATGTTGCTACTAGGATTTGGTCAGTGACATGTAAACATTTTGATTTGTTTTTTTAATGTGCTATATATCTACACATAATTGGGCTGTAATGCATGCTTTTATTAGTCACTTGGAATATAATATGAATGAATGGTATGAAATGTGCTAGAATTTGTTTGGGCCTTAAGTTGATGGCCCCATGTAAAGATTGGGATTGAAATTTGTCAGGACTTGAAAACAATTGGGTCTAAAACCAGATTTATCGCAGACAGCAAAAAAAATAACATGGGCCAAGCCTACAGCGAAATGGACCTATAATGAGGCTGCCACGTCAGCACCCACAAGGCTGACACATCAGCATCCACATTGTAAGCCACGTCACATTGTCTTCCACATCAGCGTCGATATCAACATTCTAGAGGCTGCCACATCAGCATCCATGTTGGAAGCCATGTCACATTGTCCTCCACGTCAGCATCCATATCAGCAACCACGTCAGCTTTGTAATAAGTGGCAATGTAAATTTATGCGTGACAACTATCTGTGACGTTTATTTTTGTCATAAACATTGGGCCTGGGCTGGGCTGCGCGGGCTCAAGGCTGATCTATGACGGATGGAAAACGTCACAGATCACTTCAATCTGTGACGAATTCTGTTAAACAGTCACGTGATTTAATCTATGACGCTCAATCCACGACGTTTTCTAAAATCGTCACAAACACTGTTTTATGACAATTTTTCAGTGATCTATAATGAAATTGTTCCGTCATAGATTAAATGATTTCTTGTAGTGAGCTACCACCACCATCAGCACCACCACCACGCCGCCGCCGCCACCACGCCACCACCACCACCTCCACCGCGCCGCCACCATCACCACCACACCGCCGCTGCTACTTCCACGCCTGCCGCCGCCACCACCACGCCGCTCCTCCGCCACCACCATGCAACAGTGAGAGAGAGAGAGAGAGGAGAAGCTTTCCGCCACCGCTGTGTAACTCTGTCCTGATCTCGTTGCCAGGGTAGCAAGTCGAGGCGCTGCCGGATCTCGTCGCCGGGGAAAGAAGTTGAGGCGGCACTGGATTTCGTCGCCGGGGA
The DNA here is from genome assembly GCA_033239725.1 of Echinochloa phyllopogon. Lineage (NCBI taxonomy): Eukaryota > Viridiplantae > Streptophyta > Magnoliopsida > Poales > Poaceae > Echinochloa > Echinochloa phyllopogon. The sequence goes on along the minus strand of BTCW01000008.1, from coordinate 7,877,895 downwards.
GGAAGTCGAGGCCGCCACACCACTCCCTACCTCCGGCCACCGCCGCGCCTTAGCCCGTGCGCTAAGGGAGGGGGGCGGCGGCGTGAGAGAGATGGGGAGGGGAGGAGAGGGGGTTTTCTTATATATATAGGTAGGGTTTCCAGGGGAGGGGGAGCGGGCCTTAATGGGCTGGACCGAAAAAATTAGGTTCGCCGTGTGTCTGGCCCACGGCAATGTGTTTTTTTCAATTATCTCTCGTTTGAGATGCATTTAATTAGTTAAATATAGCGAGCAAACACAAAAATCTTCTAAGTTTTAACATGGATTACAACATGTTGTATGTGAAAACTAGAAAAACTTTCAAAGTCAAACTAAAATTCGATCCTCACATTCACTCCAAACCTAACCGCATCCTTCTCAACTCTATGAAACTTCTTCGGAGATGTTTCTATTTGTAAGCATCGTACGTGACAAAATGTGCAAAACTCACTCAATTCACTTGGACACACGGTCGTAGTCGTGTTTCGTGGTCAAGATGTTCGAAATTTCTTTTCATTTCATGGGAAAGGACTTAAATTGGGCCAAATAACATAAATATCATTTTCCACTCATTTTCTTCTGTTATTTGAATCACTTGCAGTTCAAATTTGATTCGATTCAAAAAATTGCTTGAAATGTAATTAATTAGTAAAATATATTAAACAAGTGCAAAAATGTACCAATTTTTAACGTGGAGTACCACATGTTGCATGTGAAGTGAGAAAAAAGTTTTCCGGTAGTGAACAAATTTGGCCAACAAATGCTCTGCCATGTTTCATTCACGTTTGGTATACTCACGGAATAAGTAAAGTTGGAAATAATCTGTACCTGAGCACACCTGCTGCCTAGTGATCCGGACGTCTTCTCTGGATTGCGAGAAGTACCTACACATCTGAGTCAATAATCATGAATGCATCTGGATTTTTGTAACGTGTAAATGCACGCGTGTGTGGTCGCAAGGGTTCGAACCCATGACCTCCGGTCTCGCTTGTTGCTTTCTTATCATACCATATATGTATCGAATGTGATTAAATAAGAGACGCTTTACTTTTGATGTAACCCGTAGAGTCTCATTTATTACCGGACCAAGACACACGAACCGGTACTAAATGTCACACTTTAATATAGGCTGGTGTTATTAACCGGACTAAATGGTCATGCTATTTTTTATACTGGGCCAAGACACCGACTAGTGCTAAAATGTGACTTTTAGTACCAGGTGGTGCTTTGAGCCAGTACTAAAATGGCTCCGGAGGCTTTCAAATTTAGACCCGGTATCTATGCCACCTTCAGTACCGGCCTACCGGGTCTTTTATGTTTGTTACTAATGTATACATGTGCGTATACAAATATAAGTTTTTTTACCAGTGCGTATTCATGGGGTGCCAAAACTGGCAGGAGTACCTATTACACGTGCTGGTGGTAAACTAGGCTAGTAGTCATAGAACTACGTACGTTATTATTCGATTGATGTTTGATAAACTAGGCTGGTAGAAATATGTGACGGTGGTAAACTAGGCTGAAGTGTAATTCCTAATCATACTGGTGGTAAACTAGGCTGAAATTAGTTTAACCTATATATAACGTTAATACTCAAATGTCTAAACATTTGATGTGATAGATGAAAAGTTTTTAAAGTGAGAACTAAATCGACACATGCTTCCAATTTAGGCTTGGGAGGTTCTGACACAACTTTATTTGTGTTTTTTTCGTTTGGCGACACACGCGCTGTCTATGTGGGGGTCTACGCACTATAGGGGGTCGTGTATCATGCACACCACCTTGTCGGTATCTTTATGTGTGTTATAAATATAAATGGACCAGGTTGCTGCGCGTGATACACGAGTCCCTTTGTCTTCACATAACTAGTGGATGTAATTAAGCCTTGCGGTGTGAAGTTGTTTACATCTTCATATTTCATAATATTGAAGAATCTCAGTCGAATGAATAAGCTATGTTTTCCGCAGGCACTATACGTTGATAAGTTGATTAATTATGCAGGATCGGTAGACATATCTATGTCTATGTCTTTCTATATACCGGTAGTGAGGTAACCTAGGATGAGCACCGAGCTAACCCCTAAGAAATTTCTTCGTATCCTCTGTTGTAACACCTCCGATTTTGGGTGCTCTTAAGTCTAAGGATCATCAGCACTGTGTAAGCATAAAACATTGTGCTGGACGTAGGGCATGGAACTTGGATAAACCATTGCGTCCTCTCTGTGTGATTCTTGTTTTCCTAAGTCCACCCATGCCACCGGAGACATGTACTCTGAAAGCAACTCGAACACAATGCTTGTCGCCGTTTCGACCCCGCGACACATAGGAATCTTAAAAACAACTACCAGAACTTAATGTCTTTTGTAATAAGAAACAACTATATGCATAGTTTTATGTAGAGGTTGAAATATACTTGTTTGCATTGTTTCTAACCGTCTTCAAAATAGGGACACGAAACTTTCATTGAAATTTTGCTTTTCAGCTAGCTAACCAGATAAGACGGCACGTGTGTCGCGTGTTCAGTGCCGTGTTTGCATATTATCACTTTACCCCCCACATAGTTGTCCCGTGAGTCGCATGTCCAGGACCAGTTTGCGATGAGGGCTGCCTCCGTAGGTCCCACCTCACATGGCGTGCCGCACATGCCATCTGCTTTCAAGGGGCCAAGCCGGGGCTATAAAACGTACGCACCTGTGTTATCACCTTTCATAGAAACACAAGAATTGAAGTTGAGTCAAGTAGCGGCACTATTAGCTTGCTAGCAATAGCAATGGCCACACCCACCGACGATCCCACCATGGAGACCTGCGGCGACGTCTCCGAGTCCGACCCAACCATGGAGACCATTGGCGTCCTCCCCGATGTCCCCATGGAGAGCAGAAACCACCTCATAGGCGTCGCCTCCGCCAATTTCAGCGCCCCTGCGCCACCATGGATCCCAGCTACACGTATAATGCGAGGACCATGGGGTGGAAATGGAGGCACCCATAAGGAAATGGAAGGCAAATCACAACGTCTAGAAAGCTTAACAATCTACCATTATGGTGTAGTTGAAGGGTTTCAATTTTCCTACACTGATGAAGACGGGCAGTTCCGCACCGCTGGTCCTTGGGGAAAGAATCGTAACTTGTTCATTACCGAAGTGAGTAGATTTCATACTTTATCATATATGCATGTGCGTGTGGTTGTTTTGCGAATCATGTTGGCTCATGCCTGCCTTCATCGTAGAAAAGACGATGCAATTCTATGTTTGGTTGAAGTCAAACTAACTTAAACTTAATTGACTGGTTTTCTGGAAAATATTAACAAACAGTAAGACTCCAAATATATATAGGTGTGCGTGTGTGTGTATATATATATATATATAGTATAATGAAAATATATGTTCCATGAAAAATCGTACTCGATCACTACGTTTTTTAAATGTCGTATTAGTTTTGTTCTTAGTCAAGCATATGTATCTTTGATTATGTAGATTAGTAACGTACATAAGATTTATGTTTTTAGATTTACTATGAGAAATGCTTTTATAGTATTGATTATGGTCAAAGATAGTTACTTTTGACTTAAAGCACTGCGACCTATGAAACAAAAGAACAGATAGAGTACGTATAATTGCTTATTTAGTTGTATGATATAATGTATATCTTTTTATATAAATTAATATAGTTTGAGCTAATATCGTTTTAGAATTATTTCTTCTTGGGAGGCATGGAGTTAGTAGCTAGCTATATATACGCCACCTAATAAATACATGATGATATATCTAATTTTAGAATTCTGTGTTGTTTTACAGATAAAGTTTGGCCCATCAGAGTATGTGAAGGGGATCTCTGGGCATGGTTCCAAAGCAAACACGTCCTATCTGACTCAATTGAAGATTGTCACCAACTACGGTGAGTATGGTCCTTTTGGAGACACGATCGGCATTCCATTCAGATTTACTATACCAGAGAATGAGACAGTGGTGGGCTTCTTTGGAAGCTTTGACATATCTTACGTCACAAAGATTGGTGTTTACATCATCTCTAAATAATTTAGTAGTCGACCCTGCTCTCCAGCCTGCAGCTACGTACCAGCTGCATGTTCCTTTCAATCATCAGAGTGTTTGATTTCCTCCCGTTTCCACTGTTTTAGCAATAAGATGGCTAGCTAACAAGGGTGTTCCCCTTGTCTATGCCTGCTGTTTGCATGTTGTGATCTTTTAGTCAAATCGATCCTGTAAACATCTTTCCCCTCTCTTTTTCTTTGCAATGTTCAATGATGTAATAATTTTCAGAGATTGCGTTTTCATCAGAATAAAACATATCAATGATAAAGTGGAATGGTTCATGTGTAAATCCTTATATCCTGGTATCTAGCTAGCGTCCGCCTCTTCCCAGCATCCCTGTTGCTGTATACGTATGGTCGCCCCAACGGTACTATGCCGTGTGTGCACCTCTCTACCACTATATTATCACTACTATTCTTTGAGCCTGGTCTCGGGCAAGCCCACGCAGCCTCCTGCTGCGCTCGTGAAGAGTTTCTGCACACATCGACTGCCGCTCTGTAGCCACATGCAAATGCCCGCCCGCCGCGTGGTTGCTGCTCCAGAGAAAATTGCTGTTACAGGACTCCAAACAATAGGGTTCGTTATCATATGACTTCAAACATTGACTTCGCTAAAACTACCTTTAAAACATGAGCACTTTATTTTATTTTACATGACATTTGATCCTTTTAATCAATTTCCTCATCTCTAATACATGTATTTTGGTATAGTTGGACTGTATTGCCCTTGATTCATTTTGTTCTTCACCGAGCGCAGAATCGCGACGCCTCGATCTCCGACAGATCTCCGACGGGGAGGCCGGCCTCCAGTCTAGCGGCGCACGACAGCTACGTGGAGACGGGAGCTCAGCCTCCTCGGGCGTCCGCAACGATGTCTTTGTTGCCCGCGAGGACAAAGTTTTCACCTAGCACTACCAGAAACGGGGAGGCTCCCGACGGTGTCAAGCGGACCGACAGGAGCCCAATGCGAAGCGCCGAAGCCCGTAGTCCCGCACAAGCCCCCCCAAGCCAAATAAAAAAACGACGGGAAACGGCGCTCACGACATCATCAAGCCAGATGCAGGGCCCTCCATCATGGAGCTCGATGAGATTGGGTGCGTGGCTGGCAAGATGTATCCTCTAGTCCGGTATGGTAGGATTCTCTCTTGTATGCTGTTTATTTTTCTGCAGGTGACCAAGTAGTGATTTGATTTAGAAACCTTATAGATCTGGTGAGACTTCATGTTTTCCCTAAGTTTTCCAACATCGATCCTTTACTTTTATTTATCAGAGGTAAATATAAATTGCAATATAACCATGTATGTTGTCATGGATTTTAGTTATTGTTTAGTAATTTTCTATAAAATAGGCATCAGTCACTTTATCATGTATGATACGATAGTAAGACAGTAATGTACATCCCAAAAACAAACTGTGATCTTTTGTTGAGATCCAATAGTAAGACATCAAACTTTTTTTGCAAATGTAGGATCTAGGAGTAAGATGTACTTGTCTGAACTATTTATAATATTGAGGGTTCATCTAGTATGCTAAAGCCATTTTTAACCATCAAAGTATATGCATAGTACTAGTGAATCATTTTGCTTTTAACTTGGTATGGGAAGTTTAGTATAGCATGAGAATTGACTCTTTGTTCTGTTTGGTATTGATTTATCCTAGAATTTACTTGGAGACAACTAGCTCGAGTGTGCTTCATTTTCACATACACTCTCTGCACTCCTTTGTTGTTACCTTGCATGTTGGCAAACTCAACTGATTGATTATATTGGCAATTCTATTTACCAGGAAGTGCTGGGGCACTGCTAGCTACCTGGTGCACACAAACCTAATTGGTGTGCGAGCAAATCTGTACATGTATCATCACTATTGTTCTTTGCTGGAATCTAGCTAGAAGGTCAGTGCCTCTGTTATATCCTAGTGCTTAATTGTTTAGTTTTGTATATCACTTTATCAGGTATATAACTGAGTTGGTAGAAAGTCTCATGTAAGTGCTTTGTTCTGAACCCAACTGAAAACCCTGTATATGATTTCTGCTCAAATTCTATTTATTGAGGAGTTAAAGAATTTACAAAGGACGGACAATTTAAGATCAAAGGTTCTAGCAGTGCTTCTCTACTTTGTTCTGAATCAAAATGAACTCATGTATGGTTTCTACTCAGATTCCGAATTTCTTCGTCTATGACACCCATAATATTTCAATAATTTTCAAAGGACAATTTAAGGCCAAAGGATTTTCTAGCTTTACTTGAATAAGTTTATTAGTTTAATTGAACTAGATACAGGCAGAAGAGTGATTTGATACTTCAGCACTATTATTTATTTTCAGTTTTGAGAACATCAACATGGCTCCCCATCTGAATCAGTTAATATGGTCACTTGGTCAGGTACAAAAATACAAAGGAACAGAGGTAGCAGAAAGTGTCGTCTTGCTTCAATTCAGTTTCAAAGGTGAATTTGAGTTGATGTTTAGTTTACTTGACTGAGAGATTGAGATGTCTACAAGTTTAGATAACTTGCTGTGGGTCATATATATAAGGAGTTATAGGGTCTTGAGCAATATGTCATGTGATGAGTTTAGAACTGAAAAATGTATATTTGGTGGAGTATTCATGCAATCTGTCATGTGAAGGCCTAGATATGAACGAATGTAAATTCAATGGAGTTCTCATTTATTCATTTTTTCCAATAGCTTCATGGATGTCAATCTGATATGTATGTGACGTGTATGTGGAACTTTCAGACATTGGTTTTGGTAGAGCTGAGAAATTGTAATAACAATGCAAATCTGCTTGTGTATTATTTTTTTTACCTTTATTAGTGATTTCCTGTCGGCCAACCGTCAGGAGTTTCTCAACTTTCCTGTTCTGAGGCCGACCGTCAGGAATTGCCGTCAGGAAAGGATTCCTGTCGGCCAATCGTCAGGAGAAACCCATCTTTCCTGACTACCGGCTCCTGTCGGCAAGTTCCTGACGGTTGACCGACAGGAAACCTTTTCCTGGCGGTTTTCGGCCCTTTCCTGACGGTTTTCGGACATCAGGAGTCTTCTGTTTCCTGGTAGTGTAGAGACATAGCGATAGGGTGAGCTCGAGGCGGAGGGCTGACAATGCCCAAAGACGTTGTCACCGTCGAAGCTAGCTAAGGGCCAATATGAATTTTGCGAACACACCCTAGCCCACCACAACAAAGCCCCAAGGGTCGACCATGCCATCACCGATCATTAGAGGCCAAAGCACTTGAAGCCCGATATCGATGAAGTGTGTTCCATACGCCGCATGGCAAGGTCCGAGCACTTGTTTTAAGCACGAAGTCCGTGATTGTAATTACTAGAGTCGACATTGTACCATTCTCCGATAAGGTTGAGCGCAGATCCATTCACTCGACCACCGCAACAACCAAGCAAAGAATCGACATGCCCAACGGGGCGACCACTATCTAGATATGTGAAATGAACTGGATTTTCGAAATTGAGAATCCATCTCCCTGTACCATTGTGATAGTCCCAGAATCAATAGCTATCACGTACAGAACTTGTTTCAGCCAAATATCACATTCATATAATGATAAACATGACTGCATTCATTATTTACATATCACAGTACGAGATTAGTAATGCCATATGGGCTAAATGACATGCTGAAACCTCTACGCAGCGGTAGCTAGGCCTTGAAGTCTTCATCTTCGGTCTCTCCCACAGGCATCCTTGAGCGAAGCACGTAACCCTCCAAAGCAGCATCCAACAAAGTTGTAGTTGTTACCTAAACAGGTTCCCGCAATAATCATCGGCCAACTCCTTTCAGATACTAGTCAACTCGGTGAGCTCCCTCCGACCTTGTCTCAGCAGCACCACTGGTCCAACCTCTCAAATCCCAAGTCAAGGATAAGATAAGAAAGCATATTCCCATGCTAATCGGAACGACACAGATGAGGGATCGTCCGTGACCGTGGACACGGCTATACATATAGTTTTCACTCTACAGAGGTTGCGCTCCTGGAACCACCCGGGCTGCAGCTGGTAGCGAACAAACTTGAGACACAGCCCACAACGAAGACCCTAAACAGTTACAGCGGCAATCCTGTCTCCCCAGGCTCGGGAAACCATCTGAACTAACATCTGCCCCAGGGGTGTGAACCTCCCCACCCGGGGCTAGTCGGGGGGCCGTGGTAATCAGGGAGAGTACGTTCTCGATGAGTCCCCCTTACATATATCAAACTCGAATCTCCTACAGTCTCGGCGCCGCACTAGGATTGGCTTGTTTGAACCCTCCCCATACCGGGTGGATGGCGAGAACTGTAATTCCCACTTCTGATGGCCGCCTTCGACACGATCCTTAATTGTCGGTAAAGCGAGTATCAGCATCATAAGCGATCCGCTGTAACGGTCCGCAATCGGCACCCATGACAGGTATGGCCGCCCAAACTCCTCAAAAGTAACCAAAGTAGCCATGTACCCGCAATAGGTACTCCGTAGGGACTGCCCGAGTGCAGCCCCCAAGCACCCCAATCAAACAATCGGGTTGTTATCACTCGCCTCCACCGTCTAGCTTCACTACACCACCCATACCACCCAACTCACACAAAGAGGATCAAATCACAACCATCCCAATACATTCAAGCATAGCATATATCATAGGGTGGATAATAGGTAGCAAGGTAACAGGATAATAAACGGCAGTGCAAGGCTATCATCATCATGCGAGTAAAGTAAAGCGCTAGCATTCTAGTTTGCATGTCCAATAGGTATTTCAGAGAATGGTTGGGCATAAACATGGAGCAGAGTCCTTTTATTCTTGATCTTCTTCAACGTAGTCGAAGACGAGATCGATGAAGCCGTCCGAGTCTTCAGAGTATCCTAATAATCGGATTTACAAATAAGTAACGATTGACTACAAGCAAATAAACCCAAATGAAAAAGCAAGAAGAACCAAATAACACCAAACTCTATACTAACACGTAGATCATGATTTTAGAAAAAATATATAATCTGGTTTCATATTTTTCTGAGATACGGTTAATTTATTATTAGTTTTCAAAGTTTAAAACATTTTCTAAATTTATTGAATTAATTCCGAAAAAAGAAAACAACAAACAACGACATAATGAGACGATAGCCCATCATCGTGCGTGTGACATAAAGGCAAAAAATTACTGGAGAGCGGTCATTTTATTATTACATATAGATTTACGATAGGTTTAACAATTGGTATTATCAGATACACTGTCGAAGATTTATCTCGAGCGTATCTGTATAGGGTATCTCAGAGAGTAGATTTGTGAGGATCGCCGGACCTGGAACTTGATGGTTAACGCGAAGAGACAATACACGAGGACTTAGACATGTTCAGGCCGATAGTGTAGTTAAATACCCTACATCCTGTTTAGGGATTGTATGTTGTATTCTTCTCGTTGGGTGGTTTTTCTGTATTATGTGCTGAGCTAGGGACCCTGCCCTCCTTTATATATCTCAAGGGGCAGGGTTATATGGCAAGTCTCCTAGTCGGTTACAATATCGGAGTCCTAGTAGGAGTACACGAGTGGTTCTTCGAGTAGTTCTACTACTACTCGGTCTTCTTTTTTGAGGATACCCCGGGATGCATATCCTACAAGCCCTCGAGTGCTTCATAGCCGAACAACAACCATTCTTCAAAGTCTTTTAGTCTTTCAACGAGTGCTTGTGGTTACTGAGAGGTTGTGGAGAGCTTCATCAATGTCTTGAATAAATATGCTCATCGAAGGTTAAGCATATATGCTTAGCCTCTGAGCCTCGAGTTGATTAGAATAATCAGGTCGAGGGTCTTGAAAAAATCTTCGAATATTTGTCTTTGAAGTGATCAACAATAGGCACCAAAAAGTGTACCGCCTTGGTATAGCCCCCGAGCCTTGAAGCAAACGATTTCATTTAGTCCGAGGGTCAAGAACATAATCTTCAAAGTAGCTTACTAGCTTCCATGTAGAAATTCAAGCACCAACTGGTGCTAGTACTCTGTTAGTCTTCGAGTCTTCATAAAATGCAAGCACCAAAAGTACTCGACTGGCGTTGTAATGACGTACCTTTTGAGTACCAACTAGTTCTAGTACTTGTCTTTATGTCTTGGCTTGCACTGTGCAACCCCCGACCCTTAACGACTAGTTGAAGTACTATGCTGGCATTGTAAGGCTGCGTCGTTTGAGTACCGACTAGTGCAAGTACTCGAGTGACTTCATGACGCCATGGAGAAGTATGGTGGTGCTAAGTCTCGACTGTTGTGAGTACTCAAGTTGTGATCCTGCAATTTAAATACATATGATGAGTAGTATCCAATCAAGAAATATCCACGAAGGATAATAATAGCATGTAGTAATTCAAATAAAGTTTTTCGCTTGTTGCTCTTGTTAGACTCGTAACCACTCGAGTAGCCCCTATTACGTTTAAACACTTGGTCCCACTTAACCATAGCTCATAACGCAGAGATTGTGTCTCCTTAAACCTGTAGGTGCGTAGGTGTTGTGAAGGCGCTGAAGTTTCACGAATTAAGGTGTATGCTACCGAACGGCATTGGTCATTAAGAGTTGAGAGAAATAATAAAGTAATCGGTTAGGACTTTTCTCCTGTTGGAAAGGTCGCACGAAGGTTTGTAATCCGTTGGCGAGAAATATTGAATTTGTAGATATAACGTCCGAGATCCCTACATAGTTCCATGCACCAAGTATGCGGGCTAGTGCCCTGCATAACTCGATTTATCAAATGCGTGGTCTAACTTGGCATGCTCCATAGTCGACGATGATGTAGCCCTCGACATCTATTGTTGTCGAAGGATGTACTCTTTTAGAGTAGTCGCCTCATGGCTAAGCAGGTGTAGAACAAGCTGAAGAAATAAAATAATTATTGAATATAACTTAGCTTGATTGGCGAATGAGTGTCGAAGAAGCTGTTGCAGTCGACGATGGAGCCGACGGTTGTTGATATCGACTAGTCAGAGTCGAATCCGACTAGTTGTTGATGGCGTGCTAGCCGTTAGTCAAGATGAATAGTTGAAGTAGTCGAGATAGTCGTTGGTGAGTTGATGCAGCCGGGACGTCGATGTAGTCGTACTTGCGTACATATCTTGTGTGAACCAAGCGGAGATTTGGAGGTCTTGGTGCATCCTCGTGTGCATCTAGTAGAATTGCAAAAATCATTGCTTCACGAGAAACATACATGGCGTGGGTGACACCAACTGTGACGGTGACAGCCTTGTAACTTCCAAAAAATGCATGCGGAGTACTACTCGGAGTTGGATAAGCCTCTCGTGACCTGGTCTTTTTTTTTCACCATCCACGTACGAGCAATGCACTTGTTTCTTTTGTCGGCCATAGAAATCTATTGCAATTTACAACAGCGGATCCAACCCCTTGTTTAATTTAAAAAGCAACTCTTAAATTCACTATATAAAAAGAAAATTTTTATCACATCAAAATATCATAACATACATGGATTACTAAATATAGATGAAATCAAAAACTAATTGCATAGTTTTGTTGTGCTATGCGAGACGAACATTTTGAGCCTAATTCATCAATTTTTGAACAATTAACAAAGTGCTACAGTAGCGCAATGATTACAAATATACTCTAAACTTTCAAATTTAGCAAGCCAAATTGGGAACTAAAGCCTAACTCGTCAACGCTGCCCCCTCATAGGCCTGCCAGCATACGGACTAGGTGGAGCAGTCCGTGCTTTGGATTCCGATTCGCCATCATGCAGCGCCAACACAACAACACGGCTTCCAAAATTAAATTGGAACCGGAGATCCAATCCGTTTCGAACTCGATCAGCAGAAGATTGGTCTAAGCCGCTGACTTGGCATCCTCATCAACTGCGATTGCTGCTCTAGTTGTTTCGATGGTGAGGTGCCGCATTGTCTTCTTTTTCGGAGGTGATGTTGTTGCAGTAGATGATCTGGTCCATCGAGCTCTCACATCTCTCGCTGCGATATGCTCACGGTGGGCCCGCCAAGTGTTAAGATTTATCTCGAGCGTATCTGTCTTTGGATATTTTAGAGAGTAGATTTGTGGGGATCACCGGACCTAAAACTTGATGGTTAACGTGAAGACATATCACACAAGAATTTTGAGATATTCGGACCGTCGGTGTAGCATAATACCGTCTTGTTTTAGAATTGTATATTATATTGTTCTCGTTAGGTGATTTTTTTTATAGCATGTGCCGAGCTAGGACCCTGTCTTCCTTTATATATCCCACGAGCGAGGATTATAGTTGCGCTGGCGCATGGGCGACTAGCTGTCCAGGTCATCCATGCGAGAGAAACTACGGTGACGGGACCCATACTCCATTTAATACTGTGACCAATCCAGAAATAGCGTGGGGAGCCAGGAGCGGCGGTCAGGTAAAATATCCGCTCGCTGCCGGCGTCTAGCGAGACGCTCGCTTCTGGTCTCTCCTCCCTTCTCTCTTCCACGCATGCATTTCGCCAGCCATCCGCCAACAGTAATACTTACTCTAATGGTCAAGGTTACACAAGTCTTCTGGTCGGTTATAACATGAGAGTCCTAGTAGGGATACACGAGTAGTTATTTAAATAGTTTTACTAGAACTCGTCCTTCTTTTTTAATACCCGGGATGCATATTCCACGTGCACGAACATTTTTTGGTAATATATTATTTTATATATGTGGACGAGACCATGCACAAGCACACGGAGGCTCCGATCTTATCTGCTCCCATTGCCCTTCAATTCGTGTCAGCCGCTCACAAACAAACAAACACTGCCTGCCCACTGACATTTGGCGTGTGTGTATAGACACAACTTTCGTTACCTTTCCAGATCATGGTGTGTGATACACATCCCATTTTCTCGTCTCCATGTCATGAAACATAAGCGAAACCGTGTATGATTCACGATCCACTTTACTCTTCCGAACCTTCGCTACCAGAAAAAACTTCACATCCGCACCCCTTTCAAGGCTCGGTCAATTTTGGACCCGGTGCTGAAGCATCGGCACCGGATCTAACAGCTAGGAGCGGGGGTGGCGCGCAGGGATGGCAGTGGGAGAACATTTAGCACCGATTGCTAACCGGTGCTAATCGGCTTCCAGTAGCACCGGGTCGTGGAAACTGGATCTTTCCACGACCCGGTGCTAATGCGCACGGATATAGCAGCTTCGTCCCAACCACCCCCCATCATGAACACTTGGGCGCTGCGTTCATGCTGTGCTCGGGAGAGGGGAGGTGTTGCCCAAATTTTTTCAAAATTTGTGAAGATTCTACTCATCTAAGGAGCACTACAATGTACACTCTTTCATCCTCTTATGTTTTTCTTTAGTTTGTAATCTTTCTATGCTTTTGAAATAGAAAAATTTGTGAATCAAAATATGATGCTAGAGAGAGCTTGTGTTCATAGAGAGAGCTTGTGTTCATGGTGAAGAGTGAGAGTGTGTTCATGTTGTGTTTAAAATGGAGATAGAGCTTAGTGAAATGTTAGTATTTTTTATGTATGACTTATGTTTGATTTGTGTTCAAGGCTTATGTATTTTATTTATTAGTTATTTATTAAAAGTGGGAATAGTTATTTATTTATTTAATGGAAGGTATATTTGTTTTTAGAAAATGAATATAATAGTGTAGTTTTAGAAATGTGTTTTATATAATGGAATATATATTAAATTTGTATTACCTTTGTATTATATTATATATTTGTTATTGGTTAATCACGCTCAGGCGTTTCGTGATGGCATCAAGGCGTTTCTCGATGCCGCCGAGGCTAACAGAATGTCGTTAGGTTTCATGTTCTGCCCATGCACTAATTGTGAAAATATACGATCGTACAAACAAAAAGGAGCTGTTTAAGTGTATTTGATGAGGCTCGGTTTTATGAGCAATTATTATATTTGGACGAAGCACGGTGAAAGAGGAATTCTAATGGATGAAAATGAAGAAGACGAGGCCGATAACAACATTCCGGTATTGGCTGAATACTACGGTGCCTTTGCAGATGCTGTAACGAGTGATGTCGATAAGGAAGATGCTGCTCGGGAAGGTGATGCTCGGGAAGATGCTGCTCGGAAAGGTGATGCTCAGGAAGATGGTGCTTAGGAAGATGATACTGTGCATCTTGCAGGACCACAAAACTGACCTGTACCCAGGTTGCAAAGAGGGGCTTAAGAAGTTGAGTATCACACTTGAACTTATGCAGTGGAAGGCAGCAAATGGTGTTATTGATAAGGGTTTCGAGGAGCTACTGAAACTCATAAAGAAGATTCTGCCCGAGGGTAACGAATTGCCATCGACGACATATGAAGCAAAACGGGTTGTTCACAAGTGGACGTATTATTGAAGCTTTCGTGTGATTTTTTTATGTATTTGTATTTCAAAATGTTGTAATGTCCCAGTCCAATTGATGACCGTGTATATATAGATGTTTTTTGAAAATGGAAGCTTTATTGATCTTAGAAAATTACATCAAGATGATACAATTATTTAAAATTCAACCCGACCTCTGCATAACTAAGATGCACATAGCCCATAAAAAAGAAACAAAAAAATGAGAGTACCATGACCAAAAGATCATGTCGTAGCAAGCTACCACAAGCGACTTCACATTCATCCGCTTCACTAACCAAAGCAGCTCTTGGACTATGACGTAGGCTCCCAAGACAACGCCTCCAACGAGGAAACGTCACGCGCACGTGCCGACATTGCAGTGACCCAATCAATTAAGACCAGATCAAAAGTATTCACCCGAGGGAGTAATTCATCATAATCCAAACAATGCCTTCAACAAGGTCACTGCCAGGTACAACCAATTAAGGTCAGACCTAGGAATTTCTTCCCTGAACCGGTGAATTAGTAACAATTACCACCACGACATAGTCACACCGTGTTGCTTCCCCCTTCTTACCAAGCCAATGCTTTCATATAGACCAGACCAGACCCACTTCAAACGGCCACGAACTCCAAATCCTGCAGACCATCTGAAATCGTAACCAAAGATACCATGCTGCAAAGTAGCCACTAGGTACCCGTGCATAATCCACCGGAATAAATTGCAAATGAAATCCGTCTTCGAGTAAGAGAATTTGCGAATGAAGCCAAGGTGACTCATGTCTCCTGGTCTATATGAAAATAAAGACAAAATTAAAAATGTCTGTAGTTGCAACCAGGGGCCCGTCCCCTACTCCGGGGCTGCCATCGCCGCCGCCGACTGCCTTGGGGATCCGACCCCGCGCATGCACCGGCCATGGCACCCACACAGGCTGCCTGTCGCCGCGAGCCACCCGTGCCTAGCCGCACGCAGGCCGGCCGCCGCGGATCTGGTCGTTGACCGCAGGCCCCGCGCTTGGCCGTCAGGTCAACCGCCGCAACCGGGCCTCCAGCTGAAGCCCCGACCGTTGGCCACCGGCGGCTGAGGCCCCGCGCATCTGGGTCCTCGTGCCTCTGGCCCCTCGCGTCGGCCGTCGTCCTCCTCGCGGCCCGGTCGCAGCTAGCCTCCGGACGCCTCGGATCCGGCCGAGGGAGTTACGGATCCACGGCCACCTGCTCTCACCGGCGCCGGGAAGGCCATTGCCGATGAGCCAGCTCGACCGGATGTGGCCGCCGCATCCACCATGGATCCGCCCGATGAAGAGCTGGTGCCCCGCCGCCATCGTCATGGCGTGCCGCACGGGCTTCTGGCGGCCCGCTCGGGCGACGGCACGGCGGAGGGACGCGGGGAAGGGGAGAATGGGGCGGCAGCGCCGGCTCGTCCGCCCGTGGCGCCCGCGCGGGGGGTGATGGGGCATATATCTCTACCTAATTATAAAGTAAGGATTGTTTCTGCGGTACGTCATAAATTTATAATAAAGACCCTCAAAATTTCCATAATAACAGTTTGTAAAGTTTAAAGAAGAAAGGAACTCGGATTCGAGTACTGTACAGCGGTCGCCTCGTCCTGGTTGCTAGAGTCCCGCCAGAACCGAACGTGTATTCTGACTCACGGAGTCACGGTCCCCAATCCCTCGCTGCTTAGATTTGAGACGGAAAGAAGAAGCAGTCAAGCAGGTGGATTTGAGAGCAGCTGTCCTAATGCTTTCTATTTTCTTTTGCTGCCTTGGATTGAGAATGGGCAAAAGAAGAAAGCATGGACAGTTCGCGGCGGTGCCGGTTACAGGCTTACAGCGTGGTCAGCGCGATCCGTTTTCCACCCAAAACTCGGCGGAGAAGGTAGGGTGAAGCCGCGAAGGAAAGCACTCCACCAACACGGAGGCCGGAGGCGGCGCGAGGCAACCAAGTCGGCAACGAGCTGATGACGACATCGAGAAGCAGACAGGACACGACAGTGAGCAGCATGAGGAGGCCAGACTGCTCGTCGGGGATCGACATGGTGAGCACGGTGGCGGCGTCATCGTCAGGATCGAGGTCGCGGCGGCGAGGACTTTCTTTTTTGGGTGCAGCTCGGGAGGTCAAGAGAGGCTGCATTTCGTCGGCATCAAGGCTGCGGACGGCTTGGTCAGCAGCTTGGTTGACATGTACAGTATCATGTACATGTCAAAGCATGAAGTGCGCCCACAAACGAGAGGAATACCGACCGGAACGAATGTGGTGTTCCAGACCTCGATGCTAACGGGCCACATGGTTTTGCTGCAGATGGACCGGCCGTTTGTGTTTAATGAGGCGAGAAATTAATGTGTCCAGCCAATCGAGTAATGGTTGATGGCTAGCATTCTTGCTTCTTGCGCTGCACTCATCGGTTTGTACTAAAGGAGGTGGATCCATGTATCACTATGATCAGTATATGGCAAAATTTAACTCTTTCATCAATCAAGTGCTGCGTACATTTAGTGTGGGAAGGTAGAGGATGCATGCCCCGTGTGTGTGATGAGCTCAGGTATGTTGATATTGTTCCTTGGACCACGATGGTTGTCGGGTATGCACAGAATGAGAATCCTCTTGAGGCATTATATATATAGCTGTTTCTTGACTAAAAAGTTTGCGAGCGTTGTTCCAAATACATCTAAATACAGCTACCACTAATTTCTCTCTGGGAAGGTCAGGCTCAGGGGATAGGTATTAAGTCTAGGTGCAGCTGATTATGATGTGGCGGTGAATGCATTAGTTGACATGTATGCAAAGCCTAAGAATTATCCTAGACTAAAACATATTTGCAAGAATTTTGAGATGATGTCACATGAAATCCATTAATTCTAGGCTATGCGTCTATGCTGAGAATAATATGGGCGATGACGATGATATTTAAGTTATTAAGTGGATGAATTTGAAGATGCCTTAGTGTATATAGTCCGTAGCAACGCACGGGCATATTTGCTAGTATAGATGTAAATTGACTATTTGTATGGTACCGTTTCATGACCTACAGGTCCAGCCATGTGACAATCGAGCATTAAGGCATGTATATATAGACTGATGTCCGACTATATATAGGCATGTATATATTAGTTTTACGTACATAAGACCGATCCCCGACAATATATCTAAATATATGTACCGAAGACTATAACCGAGTTGATACTATCAGAAATGCCGACCTATGAACTGTTTGAAATTTTGTTGCGACAAATAATTTATCGGTAATATTATATTTTACGACCATCTGGCACGCTAAAGCTCACACTACCAGAATGATCAACATCTGCACCGGGTGGGAAAGCCCTTTAGCACCGGGTTTCCCACCCGGTGCAACTAATCCGAGGCTAAAGGGGTACCCCTTTAGCACCGGGTTGAATAACCGGTGCTAAAGGGTCCCTTTAGCACCGGGTCGTGGCTGCACCCGGTGCTAAAGGGCCTGCCTTTAGCACCGGTTGCTGTCTGCAACCGGTGCTAAAGGCCCCGGATTTCTTTTTTTTTTTTGCTTTTTTCAGTAGCTATGCATGCACGTCTATATACGTATATATTTTAATACGTGTATTCTAATACGTATTCGGCCGACTCTATATTCATATTAGCTGACATTTCATCAAAATAGAAGACATATATATTACAAAAGTAGATATTCATGCATGTCAACTCGAGTTATATATATTTAAACTGTATTTTCTACTTAATTAAGATTGACGACTAGCTTGTTGGACTGTCCGGCACGTCCTCCAGTACTGCGAGTGGAATTCTCCTCGGGGATTGACGACCTCGTCCCAGATCCATCCGATGAGTTGTTCTGCAATTGCGTCGATTCTTTCTAGCTCTAGAGACTCTTCCTTCAGGTTGAACATCTATAATTTACAAATAATTGAAAGATATTTAATCCGTCGAGTTGGAGACAATAATTGTGCACTTAATAATAATGGAAATGTGTTTATTATTACGTACCATAATATCGTGTTGTGTAAGCTTTTTATGTCCCCAATTCCAGATGTAATCGCAAACATAGTATGCACATAAATTATTTCCCGGCCCCTGTTTGGCACACTGTCGACCAAAAGAAATTAAGTAAAATTCATATAATATATTAGCCGAGGCCTACATGTACATATTACTTGCTTACCGGAAAGCCAATGTTCCATTTTAGTGTTTCATGTTGAATACCCGGGTGTTCTTGACGAAATTGAATCCAGGCCCTGCGAACAAAAAAATTGAGTTAAGTCATGGCGAGTGTAAGGGGTGAATTAAGTAGGGGAAATATACATCACCTTGTCATCATGTCCATGATGTTCTGTAGTTTTTCTTTTGGAGTGTGCAATGAATCAAAGACGTTCACGACACCCCGGTCAGGACACAATATTATTAGGAACCAGTGGAATCTGTATACATATATACATTATAATCAGAAATGAAATAGTACACAGACAGTATAAGAAGAAGCCTGTGTATGTACTCACTCGATGTTGTACGGGATTAGTATGGAGTCGCAGTAATTTTGTTTCTTAATATACTTGTATAGGTTTAAATATGTTTCCTCAGGATTCATCAATATCATTTGTTCACTTATCCTTCGAGGATCCACGAAACCAACGTCATATATCCCGGATCTCCGACATTTTTGAATCTCCATTCTGCATATGTTAAGCAATAAATAAAGCCCGCGTCAGCATAGATTGGAATTATTGTTTTCAAACTATGAATTATAAGCAACAACAAAGTACTTACAGTGTCCAACAGGTGATCAAATCCACGTCCATGGCGTCGCGGTGGTACAGCTCATATATATCCTTAAACCTCAGCCAGACCCAATCCTCGTCACCATTGTAGAAATCATGGTCCTTCACGCCTACTTTGATCATGCGCCGTTTATTCCTTCTTGATTCTTCCAAGTACCACTCATGGAATCGGCGCATCTTCGTCTGTAGCTTGCTCTCCATTTCAGGAGGGACCATAGGCTCGCCAAGCTTAAACGGCCACTTC
Source organism: Echinochloa phyllopogon (assembly GCA_033239725.1). Lineage (NCBI taxonomy): Eukaryota > Viridiplantae > Streptophyta > Magnoliopsida > Poales > Poaceae > Echinochloa > Echinochloa phyllopogon. Next base: position 7,858,521 of record BTCW01000008.1, on the reverse strand, counting down.
AACGTTGTGTTTACAGGCACCTCTTCTTCCCCCAGGACTTGCGCTCTGGTTAGTCCAGTCTCGGCCATTACTCGTTGCACGTTAATCTCGTCCAGAGATGGCAATGGACCCAAGGGCCGCTGAGGTTGCTCGCCGAGCTGAGGAACCTTTTTGGATGGGCCCGCCTCCTTATCTGCAGCCTTCCGCTTCCGGCGAGATTTCAGTAATGAGCGGTCATAGTCTGTTACCATTACTTCCTTCTGTAATGAGTGGGGGCAGAGGCTTTAGTGCGGCGTCCCCTCTTCGGCGGAGGGGGCGGAGACCTCTGCGGCGGAGGAGACGGAGACCTCTTCGGCGGAGGAGACGGGCTTGCATCAGGAGCTCCCGAAGAATCGTCATGATCCGGTGGATCTCTTGGAGACGGTGGAGGTGACGGAGGCTTGTTGGTAGCCGCAGGTGTACCGGGTATGACGACGTCTGCCTTGCTCCATAGAATGATGCAGTGAGAACACTGACCGAGTTTTGTTTCTCCGTCACCTCCGGGGATGTCAAGTTCCAAGTCTTCCTAGTTGGTGACGACTTGCTCCACCTCAATAGGTACGTAACCATGTGGAATGTCATTGCAGTGCCATTTTTGCCCTTCTTCCACACGTTTGGTCATACCGTATGCGACCTGATAATTTAGTAGTCACAAAGAAAGTTAGTAAATGAATGGTATTTACGGTGAAATGTATGCAGTACGAACTAAGGTCGCATACGTACCACCACAGCTAAGTTATTCTGCCTGACGACAAGCTCGCACGCGGTCCGTTGAGTTATTTCATCCACGGTGTAACGGACCGCTTCGACGGCCTGTGTGGAAGCGTGACTGCTTTGATATTGTTGTGGAGGCCTAATAAGGGCCGCATCTTGGAGAGGTGCATGCTCTGTGGAACCGGTCCTGCCTGCGGCTTGTTGGAGAGGTGCATGCTCTGTGGAACCGGTCCCGCCTGTGGCTTGTTGTATCTGCAGCCATGCTACCTTCATCCGTCGCTCCATCTCTGACTCCATTTCTTGGAGCTTTGAGCCCTGGGCGGCAACCGTTTGCTCTAGGTCTCTCACCCTCTGCTCATATTCGGCCTTCTTCCTCGAACGGCTCCTATAGGTGGCGGCGTGCTCTTGGAAACCTTTCTTCCATGAGATGCTTGTGCCTATGCCGCGCGTCCGTCCAGGATGCTCCTTGTTCCCTAAGGCATAGGTTAGCTCATCTCTGTCTCTATCAGCAACAAATTCTCCCCTCTCAGATGCCCTGAGGATATCGAGGAGACGTTGAGCTAGTTCTCGCAAGTCCTCAGGAAAAACTAAGGAACCGTCGATTGGGCTTAGGGTGCCTCCATGACCATAGTACCAATGCTTGGTCCTTGTGGGCCAGTCATGTGTCGCTGGAGTGATGCCTCTAGCATATAGATCTTCTTCCATCTTCTCCCATTTAGCGATGCTTGCCTTGTAACCTCCCGAACCCATCTTATGAGAGTACTTCTTATTTGCGGCGTTTCCAGCGTTTCTAGCGCTAGCCCTTGCACCCTCTTCGGAGGTTTTGTACTCAAGGAATGCTTCCCACTCGTCATCAGTGATCTTCTTATACTTCTCAGGATCCGGGGCCTCTCCGGTTTTGAGAAAATGCGAGTACAACTTCTTCTTGAAATCCTGAAACAGAACTGCCATCTTCTTCATTGTCCAATCCCTCAGTTCTGCTTCATGAGTGCTAGGCCAGTCGAATATTGCCTTTAATTCCCTCCATAGCATCTCCTTCTCTGTATCGGGTAGCACGTACTCCTTAGTGGGGTCCATGGACTTCCATTTTCTGATACTAATGGGCACATTCTCCCGTACAATTACCCCGCACTGAGATACAAATTTCTTGGCCACTTTTGGGGGCTCAACTGGCTCCCCGTCATCCTCCACTCGGGTGATGTGTAACTTGACATCCTTCAGCTTCTTCGTGGTCGATCGTTTTGATTTCTTAGCTCGACTTGTAGAAGCAGAGGCGGCCTACACAAATTACATATATACGAGATGATATAGAGATGGTATACATAATTGACATGTACAGTACAAATTTATGTTATCTATATACACACCTGACTAGACGAGGGCTCGTTACCGGCCCCTTCAATAGTGCTGCCCTGGACACGTTCGCCCTGGACATTGGCGGCCCGTTCAACATTTTCGGCCCCTTCAACATTTTCGTCCCTTCCAATGATCCCCAACACATCATCCATGGACATTGGTTGGGTTACAATATTGAAAAGTTGATTCGCAAAGAACGTGTCGTTGTCCTCTTGCATGGGTGGGACAGGGGTGTTGTTGTCCTCTTGCATGGGTGGGACGGGGTTGTTGTTGTCCGCCATCTATAGAATTAAAAATAATTGATAAGAAATATATACAAACCATACATATTCCCAATATTTATAACATTTTCGCTAAGGGGGTCGGTGCGTGAAAAACGGATTCGCCAAGGGGTTCGGTGCGCGGTGTGAATTGATTCGCTAAGGGTTCGGGTACGTGACGCGAACGGGTTCGCTAAGGGGGTCGGTGCGCGAAAAACGGATTCGCTAAAGGGTTCGGGTGCGCGGTGGGTTCGGGTACGCGATAGAATTTCCGATAATAAACATTTTCGATAGTATACATTATACAAACATATAACATTTCCAATATACATTTAAATGAAGCACATATATTTCTAATATACATAGAATTAAAAATAATTGATAAGAAATATATACATTTAAATGAAGCACATATATTTCTAATATACATAGAATTTCCAATATACATTTAAATGAAGCATTTTCCAATATACATTTCAAACATATAACATTTCCAATATACATTTCAATGTAAATATCTCCAATACATTTAAATGAAGCATTTTCCAATATACATTTCAAACATATAACATTTCCAATATACATTTCCAATATAACATTTCCAATATACATTTCAATGTAATTTCTAATATTTTCAATGTATGTGCTTATCGAACGCGTTCGGCCAAGCGCATTTGGTTAGCGAACGCGTTCGCTAACCAAATGCGCTTGGCCGAACACGTTCGCTAAGCAAATGTGCATGACCGAACGTGTTCGGCCATGCAACGGGTACCTGCACACACAAACACGTACACGACACGAAGGCCGGCTCACAAACATTCACGCATGGCACGAAGGCCGGCTTCACAGAGGCTCACCGTGATGGGCGGCGGGTGACGGCGGCGCGGGGACGAGCGGCGGTGGCGGCGAGGGGACGAGGAGCGGCGCCGGCGCGGGGACGACGGGCGCGGGGACGACGATGGCGGCGGGGACGACGGGCGCGGGGATGGCGGCGCGGCGTGGGCGTGGGGACGACAGGCGGCGGCGGCGTGGGCGCGGGGACCACGGGTGGCGGCGGCGACGGGCGGCGGCGGCTGAGGAGACGAGGGGGCGCCGGCGGCGGTTTCGATCTGTGAGGAGATGAGGGCGAAGTGAGGGAGGGGAGAGAAGTCCCCGGCCTATATAGGTCCGGGGCATTTAGCACCGGGTGCAGCCACGACCCGGTGCTAAAGGCCCTTTAGCACCGGGTCTGTACAGCACCCGGTGCTAAAGGCCCCCCCTTTAGCACCGGGCCTTCCCACCACCCGGTGCTAAAGGCCCTTTAGCACCGGGTCTTCTAGACCCGGTGCTAAAGGCCGTAACTGTGCGCCAGACGAAAATTGGGGGCCTTTAGCACCGGATTTTAGATCAACCCGGTGCTAAAGGCCCCAAATTTTCGTTTGGCGCCAGTTTCCAAACCGGCCTTTAGCACCGGTGGCTACTATTTGGGAATCTTATAAATATAGTTTTTAATATATAGTTATTAATACTTGTTTTAATTCAGTTATTAATACCTATTAAAGATATATATTAAATAAGAAAATCGTATAAATTACTAGAAAATCAATATAAAATGCTAGAAAATCTTATAAATTAATAGAAAATATTATAAATTAATAGAAAATCTTATAAATTACTACAAAATCAATATAAAATGCTAGAAAATCTTATAAATTACTAGAAAATCTTATAAATTAATAGAAAATCTTATAAATTAATAGAAAATCTTATAAATTAATAGAAAATCTTATAAATTAATAGAAAATCTTATAAATTAATAGAAAATCTTATAAATTACTAGAAAATCTTATAAATTACTAGAAAATCTTATACATTACTAGAAAATCTTTTAAATTACTAGAAAATCTTATAAATTACTAGAAAATCTTATAAATTACTAGAAAATCAATATAAAATGCTAGAATTAATAAAAACAATCTTATAAATCAATAGAAAATCTTAGAACATAGGCGGAACATAAATGCAAATATAGTCATTACAAATTGGGTGGAACATAGTGCAATTAAATTACATGGCATCATCGTTTACTCGGACACTAATAAACTTCCTCTTTACAAATGTTCTTTGATTGTGATCACGCCGTAGATACGGTGTCTCCTCCGCCGCTAACAGGATGCTTGGGTCATCAGCCACTGAGAATGGAGGCCGACCATCGAGCATATCATAATCTTCATCCGTCTTGTCCTCAACTCCTACGATTTTTCTCTTTCGAGGAAGAACTATATGACGCTTTGGCTCGTCTTGTGATGGGTCCAATTGCTTACCCCCACCTTTCTTATCCGCCCCTTTCTTCGGTCTGCTAGCCATGTCCTTCACATAAAAAACTTGTGTGACAGCTTTGGCCAGGACGAACGGTTCGTCTAGAAAGCCAATCTTGTTTAGGTCCACTAACGTCATTCCATAGTCCGCTTCAACTTTAACACCTCCTCCAGTCAGCTTCACCCATTGGCACTTGAACAGTGGGATCTTCAAAGGTCCGTACTCTAGTTCCCATATCTCCTCTATGATTCCATAGTATGAGTTTGTATTGCCATTGGTGTCTGTCGCGTCGATCCGGACACCACTGTTTTGGTTGGTGCTTTTCTTGTCCTGGGCTCTTGTGTAAAATGTATACCCATTGATGTCGTATCCTTGGAATGTCAAGATCGTGCTCGATGGACCTCTAGCTACAAAAGCTAGTTGCGCATCAATGCCCTCGACACCCATAAGACGTCTTCGCAACCAATCGGCGAAAGTACTATTGTGCAGACGCTGAATGAAGGCCGCAGACTTTGTTGAGTTTTCGTCCCTGAGAATCTGCATGTGCTCCTCGATGTACGGAGCAACTAAGGTTGATTGTTGCAAAACTGTGAGGTGCGCTTTACGAAATGTGTCAACGTCCTTGATCACCATCGATCTTCTCCCTAGTGTGCCCTTTCCACCAAGTCTCCCCTCGTGATGTGATTCGGGCACACGAATCGGCATAAGATCGTCGACAAAGTCAACACAGAATTCAATGACCTCTTCTGTTTCGTATCCCTTAGCAATGCATCCTTCTGGACGAGAACGATTACGGACATACTTCTTTAGGACAGCGAAGAACCTCTCAAATGGGAACATGTTGTGTAGAAATACTGGGCCCAATATACGAATCTCTTTGACGAGGTGAACCAATAGATGTGTCATGATATTGAAGAAGGATGGTGGAAATATCATCTCAAAGCTGACAAGACATTGCACCACGTCGTTCTGTAGCTGATCTAAATGGTCTGGATTGATCACCTTCTGAGAAATTGCATTGAGGAATGCACATAGCTTCACAATGGCTTTCCGCACGTTAACTGGTAGCACACCCCTGAGTATGACGGGAAGCAGCTGTGTCATCAACACATGGCAGTCGTGAGACTTCAGGTTTGTGAACTTCTTCTCTTTCATATTTATTATTCCCTTAATATTGGAGGAGTAGCCAAACGGAACCTTGATACTGTTCAAGCATTCAAACATGCTTGCCTTCTCTTCTTTGGTGAGAGTGAAGCTGGCAGGACGCAAGTACTAGCGTCCTTTGTCTCACTTTTCTGGATGTAGATCAGTCCGTTGCTTCAATCGTTTCAGATCCTGACGTGCTTCCAGTGTATCTTTTGGCTTCCCATAAGTACCCAGGAAGCTTATCAAGTTCACGCAAAGATTCTTCGTCAGATGCATCACATCAATCACGTTACGGACCTCTAAACGTTGCCAATAAGGTAGCTCCCAAAAGATAGACTTCTTCTTCCACATTGCGGCACGACCATCCTCGCCCGTCGAAGCAGCCTGGCTTCATGCAGAGCCAGGGGGGTAGGTTGTAGATACAAACAGTCACGGGCCAAGTGCTATGACTACTGCTCATTTCACCAAAAGGGTTCATGCCATCGGTACTTAAACCAAGCCTAACATTCCTCGCATCAGCATCAAACTCTGGGAATGCTCTGTCGATGTTCCTCCACTGGGATCCATCGGCGGGGTGTGACATGTCATCCTGCTTACGTTCTTCTTTGTGCCAGCGCATCAGTTTGGCATGGTCTTTGTTCCTGAACAAACGCTTTAGACGGGGTATCAGAGGGAAATACCACATCACCTTCGCAGGGATTTTTTTCTTAGAACGCTCTCCCCCAACATCACCAGGGTCGTCCCGCCTGATCTTGTATCGTGAGCAGGTGCAAACTGGACAACGATCCAAGTGTTCGTACTGTCCGCGATAGAGGATACGGTCATTAGGACACACATGTATCTTCTGCACCTCCAAACCGAGAGGGCAAACAACACGTTTTGCTTGATACGTCGTCGATGGCAATTTGTTACCCTCTGGAAGAATCTTCTTTACGAGTTTCAGTAGCTCCTCGAAACCCTTATCAGTAACACCATTTGCTGCCTTCCACTGCAGAAGTTCAAGTGTGCTACCCAACTTCTTTAGCCCCTCTTTGCAATCTGGGTACAGGTCAGTCTTGTGGTCCTGCAACATGCGCTGTATCTTTTTCAGTTCCTTATCATTGCCACAGTCTTTCTCGGCATCACGCAACATTTGCCCGAGTCCATCAGTAGGTTCATTTTCCTGAGCAACATCTTCCTGAGCATCGTCTTCCCGAGCAACATCTTCCTCATCGGCATCACTCATTGCAGCATATGCAAAGGAACCGTAGTATTGAGCCAATAACGGAATGTCGTCATCGGCCTCGTCTTCTTCATCTTCATCCATTAGAATTCCTCTTTTACCGTGCTTCGTCCAAACAGAATAATTCCTCATGAAACCGTGCCTCATCAAATGCACCTGAAGACAACCTCTTTGTTTGTACGATTGTATATTTTTACAATGGGTGCATGGGCAGAACATGAAACCGGACAACGTCCTGTTAGCCTCGGCGGCATTGACAAACGTCCTAAGGCCATCACGGAACGCCTGAGCATGGGGTCCCCGTACATCCATTATCTATTCATCTGCATTATTAACCAATAACAAATATACAATACAATTTAAAGATAAAAAAATTTAATATATAAATAAATACAAATTATAATATATATTCCATTATATAAATAAATTTCTAAAACTACATTACTATATTCATTAAATATAACATTACTATAAGATTTATAAGATTTATAAGATTTTCTATTAATTTATAAGATTTTCTAGCATTTTATATTGATTTTCTAGTAATTTATAAGATTTTCTATTAATTTATAAGATTTTCTAGCATTTTATATTGATTTTCTAGTAATTTCTAAAACTACATTACTATAAGTCTTATAACTATTCACAAGTCAACAAAACAAAATACTAACTAGTTTGCCTTCTCTCTCCATTTAAAACACAACATGAACACTCTCTCCACCATGAACTCAAGCTCTCTCCTCTCTCTCCTCCAAGAACACAAGCTCTCTCTAGCTAGCTTTACTTTGATTCACAAATCCCTCTATTTCTAAATCATAGAAGGATTACAAGCTAAATAAAACATTAGAGAATGAAAGAGTGTACCTTGTAGTGCTCCTTAGATGAGTAGAATCTTCACAAATTTTGAAAAAAAATTTGGCCAGCACCTCCCCTCCCACGGCCGAGCAGCATGAACACAACGCCTAAGTGTTCAGCTGGCTCGGCCGGGGGAGGAAGAAGGTGCTATATACAAAAGACATTAGCACCGGGTCGTGGCAAGACCCGGTGCAAATGTGCACCCTTTAGCACCGGGTGCAGCCAGCAACCGGTGCGAAATGGCCTCGGCACATTAGCACCGGTTGCTGGCTGCACCCGGTGCTAAAGGGGGCGCATTAGCACCGGGTCTTGCCACGACCCGGTGCTAATGTGTCCGCCCTGACACATCTTCGCGCCGCCCCCGCTCCTAGCCGTTGGACCCGGTGCTGAAGCCCCATCAGCACCGGGTCCAAAAATGGCCGAGGTGGAGGAGACGGGCGGATGTGAAGGATTCTGGTAGTGTCATTTATTTAGAAAAGAGAATATATTAATATCACAACTTACTAATGTATATATAGTTGTCCCTAATTACAAGGACAAGCATAAAGCTCCTTAGATGTATCTTAAACTTGGATTGATGTTACACAACAACCCGTACTAAATGCTATTCTTATTAGGAACTACCTAGCCCCCGCGTCGGGCGACACGGGCGGCGAAAAGAGCCGGCCGCCACCCGCCCTTCCTCCTCCGCTTCCTCTACCTCGCCCCTGCCATAGGGGTCCGCCCGGAAGCCCGCGTGGGCCCTAAGGAGGGCGGCGGCGGGGCTCCCGTTCTTGTCGGCTAGGAGCGACACTCGCGCGGGAGAGGGAGCTCCGATGGCGCGGCGGGCGCCGGTGCCGGCGAGGACGTCGGAGGCTAGATCCGGCGTCCCCATGGCCGGATCTGTTGTCCCGGTGGCGGATCCGGCGGCTGCGGTGACGACGGCATGGCTAGCAGCGGCATCTGAGGCAGCGTTTTCAGTGGAGCGACGGCGGCCTGTGCGGAGCTGCGAGCTGCGGGCGGGTGTGTGGTCTGCGGCGCGGGAAGGCCGGCGCGCAGCGACGGTACGTGCGCTTGGGCAACCGCGGCCCGCAATGCGCGGCAGCGTCGGTTGGCCGCGCGAGGTGCGGCAGGCGGCCGGTAGGCGCGGGCGGTGGCCGGCGGACGGGGCGAGCGAGCAGCTGCGACCACAATGACGCCCCAGGGGGCGCCTGCTGACGCGGTTGGCGACGGCCGACGAGGTGGCGGGCAGATGGCCGATGAGGGCGAGCGGCGCGTGAGGGCCTTGCGTCGGGCGGTGGCGGCATGGGGCGACAGGGGAGCGACGATGCTGCAGCGTGTCTTGTGGTGTGCGACGGAGGCGTCGCCCAGCTGGTGTGGTCGGGATGGTGGTGCTGTCTTCCTGCGCCGTGCGCGTGTAACAGGGTTGGATGCTCCGGACGAAAGCCATCGCTAGCATAAGCTGGTGGAATGACGGCGGCATCTTCGGACGTCGTTGTCCCTCTGGGGGGCATCATTATAGAGCTTTAACCCTGCTGCACGAGGTCCCTAGGTGAAAACCCTATATAGTTCCTAGATGAGCGATGACGGCGTCATTGGCATCGTGCCATCTTTAGAGGCGTCGTCTCTTGAGACCTGCTCGGTTGGCAACACGGGCGGCCCACGGTCCTTGGCAGCCTCGACCGGTGCTGGCAACTCCGCCATGTAGCATGCGAAAGGGAGTGGCTACCTCATGCCAACGCGGCTTTCTTCTTGTTGGTGATCAAGGGTCGTCGATCGGGTGTCGTGTGGCTACTTGCAGCGGACTACGACGGCCGACATTGCTTCGCAATTGTCGGTTCGGTGTGGGATAGCGTTGGAGGACGACGTTTGCGGCGACGACATCGGGAGACGACTCGGCTAGTAGCGGATCACGGCGGGTAGGTCAGCATGGCTGAGCCTACTCAGTGCGGTACAATGTCGGAAGACGGCACTGGCGACAACCTGATCTGCTGAGTTGAAGGTGGCGGCTTCGTGCGGGAGGAAGTTACGTGATGAAGTTAAACCATGGCGACGGTCTGGTTGTTCTGGTAAAGTTCCTTGGAGGCGGGGCAACCGTGCTCGCTATCTCGACGGCAACATAAGGAACGAGTCCGGAGCATGAAGTTGTGGCGGGCGTGGCGAGGCCCTCGCGCACGAGAGAGGAGGCGTCCAACGGCGGATGAGGCGAGGCCCCCGCGCATTGTTTCTTGCTCGAACTCGGTGTTTTTCTCCCAGTCGGATTTGTCCTGCATTGTTGCAACGTCCAACGAAGGTGTCTGCCTCCATTGTTCCTTTACCAGCGCCGGATCACGTCGGTGTTTTGATGAATTCAAGGGTGCGGTATGTGGGTGGGAGCTGCGGTTTGTTTCTCTCCGCTGTTGTCGTGGAGTGGTTATCAGTGGTACCCGCGTTGATGTTGAAATCCAACCAGACGAGTATAGTTTGTTTTTTTTCTTTTCTGCTACCAACATGACTGCAGCTCTATAAATTATACGACTTAGTGTGAAAAGTCTTTCTTGTCCTTGGATGTTTTATTGTTTGTTTTTCATTTATTAAGAAGGTTTTTTTCGCAATGCTACAGGGCTGTCCCGATATAGCGTAGCTACAGTATCATGCTACAGTGGAGATGTACTACTGTCAGCTGGATCTAAACCAGCAAGAGAAAAATGAAAGAGATGGCAACATAACAAGACTCAGGGTCGAATTTTGTGCATTAAGAATTAGTAGCTTGATTTTTTTAAAGCCACTAGTAATTGTTTTGGCATTATTGGTTTTTATGGTCTCCGAGAAGTACAAATTGAACCACTAGCTAGGTACCAAAAGGTGTCAAATCTAGCAAGAAAGTTGTAATTGATAGAAAAGTAAGCTCCAAAATGAAAATTTATTTTATTAAATCAACAATTGGTAGCCGATATCCGTATATATGATGTGTTTCCGCTTTATATTATTATATAGTAGCATACATACTCCGATCCATATGATATAGAGATGAGCAAGACACAATGCATGATATGATGATCCTGGGCGGGTACAGGATCGACGACGGATTTAGAAGGTGCAGCAGCAGCGGCGGCAAGAACAATGGAGAAGAAGGTGGAGGAGGTTCCTGCTGGTCATGTATCAGGCGGAGGCGCCGCCCACGAGAGCGAGAGCAGGAGCTCGATGAACAACGACCTGGTGATGCTGACCGAGACACTGCGTGAAAAACAAAGATGAGTAACGGGCTGTAGATGGCCATTGGTAACGGGCAATCCGTCCGTTACCCTTATTGCGTTACTAATAATCGGATAAAGGTAACGGGCGCCTTGCCCGTTACTAATGACGTGAACCTGTAACACGCGTTTAACAACGACCGTTACTAATAGCAGCAACCAGTAACCTAAACTTGCAGTTTTTGTGGGCCCACGGATCGATTTCGTAACGGACAAAGATATACGACCGTTACAAATTCTCTCTATTGTAACGGGCTCTAGTCAACATCCGTTACAACAGCCTCATGCTTGTAACGGACTTTACTGAACATCCGTTAAAACAGCCTCATCCTTGTAACATACTTTACTGAACATCCGTTACAACAGCCTCATCCTTGTAACGTACTTTACTGAACATCCGCTACGGTTATGCGTCAGAAAATTAATATATTTTTTGTTTGTTGTCCTATGAAAACACTTTGTATACCAAAATTTTAACACTTTTAACGATCTAGATTTTTGTTTTTGTATTTTAACACTTTTGCTTTTTTATTTTTACATTTTAACTCAAAACATCTTAACAACTTCAAATGTTAAAACTCAAAACTATAAGAATTTAGATTGTTAAAAGTGTTAAAATTTTGGTATACAAAGTGTCTTCGGTTGACAACAAATAAAAAATATATTAATTTTCTAATGCGACAAGCAAAAGTACGCGATTATTATGGTGCTGTAATTTAATAAATTTTTTTTGAGCACCTTAAATTCGTCAAATGAAAAAATTCAAATCTATAAAGTTGTAGATCTCGTCGAGGGCTACAATTTTCATATAAAAATCATCATCATCCGATGTCGTATCGAAGAGTTATGATTTTTTGAAGATTCAGCCGAAATAAATTAGAAAAGAAAAAAACAAAACCGCGGTTACCGTAGCAAATCCGGGGTCGCACGGTGTCATGCACGCCATGCAAAACCAGGTTGGACCTGCGGTTAACGGGTTCGCAAGTTCGAGGGACTGGATGTCTGGTTTCTAAGTTAATGAACCTGTTTGACTAACGGTGCATTTTACTCTTAATGTTTAGTGCCACATTACTAGTTGAGCAAGGGTGGAGCTAACTGATAAGCACTTACCTTTCAGTCATAGCACATTTGGGTTAACCCCTTTACATGAATCGAGGACGAAAGTATAATCAGAGTGATATGTATACGCGTGTATGACCCTCGGAATGGTTGTGCAGTACGACTTTAGAGAGTGGGGTGTTGGCATCAGAGTTGACCTCATGGTTGAGTACGGTTCAGTGTGTGGGCATATGGCGTGTGTGGCCTGGGTAGTGCGGCACAGCATGGCCCAGTAGTGGTCTATGAGTGCAGATGCACATGGTTAGTGCTATATTGAGGTCAACTTATATCCCCTTTTCTTCAGCCACAACACATTTAGGTTAATCTTTTTGCACGAAATGAGAAAGAAAGTGTATGGAAGGTCCCATATATGCGTGCATGCCCCTCGTAAGGGTTGTACGGTGCGGCTTTGAAGGACGGTTTAAGTACATACTGAGCCCCATGAGACAGCATGACCAGCAAAACCTCAAACCTAAGCTGTGGAAGTAGAAGAAGATAACTCCAACCTTAACCTCATGGGCTACCCCGAGGGGCAACGTTACGCTATCAGTTGTTCCCGGTTGATGTTAGTTATAAGGCAAATTTTTCCACCGGACACCATTAAAAGGTGGCTTTTGCTCCTAGCCATTAAAAAAGTGTGTCTTGGCTAGAGGACACTACTCAACTATGTACAATTGCTAAAGGCAAAAGCTATGTAGTATTTACGCGGGGGGGGGGGGGGGGGGGGGCAAATGCACACACAAGGAAAATGAAAAACTAGTGATTTAGATCAAAATTTCACTATATACACGACCCCGCACAGCTATAGTTTATGCACTCGCAAGGTAGATGCACCACCCTCTAATTTGCTCTAGTTTCACCACTGTGGCAAGTATACCCCTACTATTCACAAATCAAAATCATCATGATCATCATCGGAAGAATAAGAAGAAAAAAGAGAAAAAGGAAAGAAAAAAGATTATCTATGAATAGTGAGACAACAACACCGGGTCTCTATTATCATGCTTCTTCTTGTGAAGTGTGGACGTGCGGTAGCAGGCTCCCTGCAGCATGGCGCAGCACAACAGGGGACTCCCGGGGATGCTGCGGACACATCGTTTGGCAAGGAAAAAACAAAGAAAAGGACCAAAGGGGCACCGCAGCTCACCCGAGCAAATCTTGCCACCACGAGCACTGCCACTCCGTGGGAGCTCCTGCGTCCCACTCATCTGCTGCCGTGCGTAAGCCTTCGCCTGGTCCGCGCCGCTTGGAGCTCGGCCACTCTCTGCCTCGCTCGGAGCACCGCCACGCGCAGGCGCAGCCCCGATTCAAGCTGCCCGCCAACCCCTTCAACGGAGTCCACTCCGTGGGCGCGGTTGCCGCCGGGGAGGGTAGGTGTGGCGGCACCTGAGTTCGTGGGGCATGATTGGGATAGGATAAGACTGTGTGAATGGTTTGTGCCGGAGGGAGGAAGAAGTCCTGGGACAGCGGGGCAAACTTGTCACTTCTTGCCACTCTCCAATTGAATTGGTTAAAATATTGTGTGTTGTGTCTCACAACAAAGATACATGGTTTAATAGTCCTGTGGCCAAGACACTCTTTTTTAGCGGCCGGGAGCAAAACGCACCTTTTAACCGTGTCTCGTGGCAATTTTTGCCTAGTCTTACTATTACTAATTGGAGGCTTCTTTTCATTAATTCTCGCGTGAAGCGCTAGGAAAAAAGATAAATCCTATAAATTCTCACAAAAATCAGAAACATCTGGCCATTAATTTGGTATATATATAATCATCCTAACAGTTGGATCTACTTTATTTTAAAGAAAATTACCCAAACAACAGCCTAATATAACCCCCTGTATATACATATAAATTTCCCACCACTGCCATTGGACAATATTTGCATAACCGAATAACAGGAAAAAAATAGTACCGATCCATGAATGTACGACTCCTTTTGGTTTTAGAAAACAAATATTAAATAACCAACCGATCTCGCTGGCTCCTTAAATGCTTCTATTAAAATCTGAGAGAGAATTTGGTCAATATCTCCATCCTAATGTATATCTACATATGACCTCGGACGGAGAAACTACCTAAATGAAAGTTGTAGATCTTTTAAAGTTATGAAAAGTTGGTGTTTGCATTTTCCAAATCATGGTCCATATTTCCAATTCACGGTGGCCCCTCCCTAATCATACTTATTTCGTGGTCTGTTAGTAGTATAAATTTCTTTTCATTTTTGGTTGTCTTCTCTACTTAACGCTTTTTTTATAAATAAATATGGGGATCTTTTAGTTTAGTTTGCCGTGCGCCATGTTGGAACACACGGCAAAGAAAACTATTTGCCGTGTGTCCCACTCAAAACGCACGGCAAACATGCTCGCCCCACACTCGGCTTTATCCCCTCCCCGTCTCTCTCTCCCTCGCTGCCTTATCCACTCCCCTCCTCCCTCTCCCGCTTCCTCCTGCCGCCCCGCCCCTCCCTCACCTCCCCGCCGCCGTCGTCCCGTCCCTCGCCGAGCCGCGCCGCCCCTCCCGCACCGAGCCGCACCGCCTCCGCCTCCTCTCCTTCCCGTCGCCGCTGCCCCTCCGCTCCCTCATCCTCCGCCGCCCTCCGCACGCGGCCGAGCCCGCGGAGAGGGAGCCCTCCCCTTCCTCCGGTGGTCCATCTCAGTGGCGAGGGAGGCGGGCCGGGCCCAGGTGCCGGCGCGGGGGTGATGGCGGGGCCGGGCGCCATGGCGTCCCAAATCGGGAGCGCGACAGGCTATGGTGGGGCCATGACGGCGGCGTGGTGGTGGTGGTTGGGGCGGCGGCGGCGGGGGGGGGGGGGGGTGGTGGTGGTGGTGGATGTGGTGGCGGCGGCCGTGGATCTGGCGCGGGTGGCCATGGATCCGGCGCGGGTGGCCATGGATCCGGCGCGGGCGGCGATGGCGGCCGCGGTGGTGGCCGGCGGTGCCTTGTGCGGGCGGTAGCTGCGGGATCCAGGTTCATTGTCTTCCTCTATCTCTTCTCTCTCTCTCATCTCTCTCTCATCTCTCTCCCTCTCCCTGTTCTTTCCCACAGGCGCGGCGGCGTGGTGGTGGTGGCGGCGGGGTGGTGGTGGATGCGGTGGCGGTGGGGGTGGCGGCGTGGTGGTGGTGGTGGTGGCGGCGGCGGCGGCCGGGGGGGTGGTGGCGGTGGATGTGGCGACGGCGGCGGCGGCGGTGTGGTGGTGGTGGTGGTGGCGGCGGCGGCGGCAGCGGTGGCGGCATGATGGTGGTGGCAGCGGGTGGCGCGGGGCAGGGCTGGGCATGGTGGTGCCATTTTTTTTATTTTTTTTGAAAAAAATGTTTGCCGTGTGTTGTATTTGGCGTACGGCAAAGAGTTTGCCGTGTGCACAACAAAAGGCACACGGTAAAGTACTCTTTGCCGTGCAAATATATGCCGTGCGTAACGGCTATATACGCACAGCAAAGCCTTTGCCGTGCGTATAGTGGGCTTTGCTGTGCGCCACAGGCGCACGGCAAATGTGCTGCCTTCGGTAGTGGTAACCTATGTAGGGATCGACAAACTAACTCTGGTAAATATTGTAGGAGAGATCCAAATTGGAAAGCCACAATATAAATGAACTAATTGTACGTCGGCTGATAAGGATTATTGTGGTGAAACTTATCCATCTGAGTTCGAATCAAGTCCTTGACTCAGCATGGATGTCGTAATTTTTTGAATTTGTTCTAGTATTTAAGCGGGTTTTATTTTATTTAGTGGTAGGCAACGTGCTCATCGACAGCGAGACGCTTGTACTGACTTCATCAATCTTGACATCTACTGGTCCGAGGTGTGCTCATAGGGCTAGAGTTTGCGTGTTTTCATAGTGCGTATTAGTATCTATGTGCCTGTACTAGTCTTTAACCAAAAAAAAGTTAGAGAATACGTACTTCGTCAATCTTAACATCTTTCAGTCCGGTCTTTTGGGTGTGCTCATGTGTGTAGACTTTACGTGTCTTGATCAGCTCATATTAAGATTGATGAAACAGATAGATGCACTATGGGAGATATATAGCACATCGGCATATGCCCACATTGTTTATTGTTGAATAAATAGTGTCACTTAAATCTGAAAAAAATACAAACACCCATGCTGAGTGTAGGACTCGCATCCGTGGCCAGATTGCATAGCATAACATACTAGGCAGGGAGGCGCGCTAGCGCAGCCAAGGCATAGCGGGAGCAGCAGCAAACATATCAGTAAGCAATGTCTTGTTTGGTGGATACCTAAGACACAATTGAACAAAGCATAATAGGTTTGAAACTAAACACAAAACTAAGATACTATTAGTTCACAGAACATATTGAGTAATTAAAATGTATGTGTATAGAAGCTGGCTAAAGAATATGGTCGATCTGAACATAAGGACATAACTAAAGTATGGAAAACATTTTGACGTCATCATATAAATAAACTTTACAAACGATAATAATATTATCTCATCACTGGAGGATACAGGTAGGCAAAAGTACAGTTCTTTCATGTGGTCCAAAAATACTGGAACGAAAAGGGAATAAGCTCTATTTGTGCTCCGACAATTCAAATACAGTAGCCAATGGTATCTCCGGAATGAACTTAAACACAAACTGCATTGATTGAACTGCTTCGAAAAATCAGCAGATGCAATAACTTTTAATATGCCCAGAAGGATCCCGAACTGCATAGTACCATTGAGTTTTCTGCGTAGCTAAATTTCTGCAGTCACCCAGTAGAGCATTAGCAATGATTCCGCAGGTGGCGAGTACTGAAAATTGTTACCAACTTCATGTGCTAGTTACATGGATTTATTATTAACATGGAAAACGATCAATTATGTAGAGTAAGAAAGGCAGAGAATAAACTACATTATAGATACATCTTTGTCCTTGTAATTGATCACTTTAGATGCTATAAGTGTAATATACTGAAGAACTCAATATTTTAAGATGCACCAGCTGCAAACTGGAAGAATATCATAATTTATTTTCTATTTGCTAAGATAGACAGAGTGATACTGAGGATATTACATGCACCTTAAACAAAGGATAATTTAACTGACGGGCACTTAAATTTAGATACAACATTTGGTTAAAATGGAAAACTGGTATTAGTCACTTAACAGGGTAAAGTGAGAAATCAGGATTGATCACATATGGTATTGCAAATAATCACAAAGCATTGTGCATCAGAATATAAGGAAGAACCAGAAGCATGTGTTTCCTTTGTTCCACATCCATGCCTTGCAGCATTGATATACTTAGTGAAGACAGCACTGCTGAAACATCTTCATACACAGGTATGCAAATCTTCAGCCCTTGATATAGAAATCGATTCTTTAAACTATCTGAAATACATGAAACAATAACCTATCAGGTAATGAAATGGGGTTGCAAGTATTATCTCTTTTGTACTCGACAACAAACAATGTACTTGAATATTAATATGTATTAATATGCCTCATCCCATTGCCCATACTTGTAATACGTCTATGTAGCCAAAGGTACCGGTTTTCATTTATGGGCAAAGGTAAAATCCTTGAAATAGCTATTATATGTATCAAAAGGTTGAGGTTGCATGAGTAAAAAATTATCGGCATCAGCCTCCAATCACATTGATCTGAAGATTCTCTTTGAATTCTTTCAAATGCTTAAGCGCTGCTAGTCTAGTAGAGAAGATTCTACCACCGTAAGATGGCAACCAAGGCAAACAACAGCATATATGGAAAGAAGGTGGAATTAATTAATCAGCTTGAACCGGCATTTCATCAAACAACTAAAGCGCAAGCACTAGCAGCACAGAGCAGCAAGCACTATCAGTCGCACCACGGAGCAGCAAGCACCTAGAAATCACCTTGAGTGTGGCTGGATCAACAGGCAGCAAGCAAAGAGCAGGGCCCATGGACGGCGGTGACGTCCTCTTGGACGCCTCGGCAAGGTCGATTGTGGCAGAACGGATGTCCTCTAGCGTCGCTGAGCCCAGCAGAGCATGTGCCCAGGAGGGCCTCCCGCTGTTATTGTTCCGTAGCTCCCAGGAACGGGACAGTCTGGCCCTCTTGGCGCGGAGGAGGTGAGGCCTGAGTGGAGCTCGATTTCTCATTTATTGTGCCACCGCAGTGGCCGTCACCTGCAATTGGAGATGTGGAGCTTCAAGACTGGAGGTGCCTATGGCCGGCAGGGGCAGGAGTAGTAGGAATAGGAGGGGATGAGTCAGGACCGCGGCTCCACATGGCGGCGACGGCGGCGACTGCCCGCGTGATGAACTGCGAGGAGGCACGCACGCGCGCCCGCACGGGCCCCAAATCGACGCATCTGCGGCCAACGCGATGGGAGCAGCAGCGCGGCGGGACTGCGGCCGAGCGTGGACGGCAGTGCGGCGGCCGAGCGTGGACGGTGGAGCAGGCCACCGGCCCCTCCGGCCGGCGAGCACCCGCGCGGGCGCGCGCCAGCGGAAGCGGACCAAGCGGCGGCGGCAAGCAGGCAAGCGGCGACGACGAAGCAGAGTTCGTCGATTTGTTTGCGACAGAAAGATGCGTGTTGGACCCCGCCGCTCATCGGCGACTCCGACGAACACCCGCGCCGCGCTCCTCTGCCGGCGATCACCCACGCCGGCTCCTCCGCCCGGCGAGCATCCGCGCCCTCCACGGCCGCGTGGGAGTAGGTCGTGTCGGCGCCAGGCGGTCGCTCCGTGACCTCGACGGCGCCAGCGGGAGAAGAGCAAGAAGCGGCGGGAGCCAGCCGCGGGCGGCAAGCAGGCAGGGCGGAGGGTGCCGGCGAGGGAGGGGGACGGAGGACGGCACAAGGCAGGAGGACACTGTTAGATCAAATCGATCTCCATTAGCTTAACAGACTTAAAACAGGATCATCTAGTCTAACAAGATCACATCTAACATAGCTAATGCGGATAAACATGAGATAGTTCAGCTTATACCGGCGGTGTTGGTGTCCATCGTCGTCGGTGTAGAAGTCACGAAGTCGATGGCGTGAGCAGAGTCGGGGACGTAGCGTAGACGCTCCTTGAGCGTCTTCTCGGGGTAGCGGCGGCCTTCTGGTCTCCATCGGCACTACCCCGGGCCCAGTGCTCGAGCTTCCGAGCCTTCCATCGCGCTTAGAGATCGGTAAGGTGGTTTAGGATTTAGGTAAACCTTGGATTGCGTGAAGCAAAGGATGAGAGGACTCCAAGGGTTGACCCTCTACTTATAGTCGCGCTGTAGGCAAGGGGCCGAGTCCAATGGGCTTAGATTTCGCCTCCCGATCACGGCGAAAACGGACTCGGAATAAGATCCGAGTCCGAGGTTTTAGGGGTGATGGAAATCCCTTCTGAGTCGTTGGTTCGTTATTGACCCAGGTCAATCTCAAATATCCAGCGGACACCGGCGAAGGAGAGGGATGGAGGAGAGCGTCGCCGCGCTCGCCCGGATACGCGCCAAGAGGGCTCACCGCCGTCGCTGGCCACCCCGTCGCCGCTCGCCCACCAGCCGCCCTGCCCGCCGCCACGCCGAGCCGCATAGGCCGTCGGTAAACCGACGCGGAGGGGATGTGTGGGAAGCGGCGGCGGGGAAGCAGAGAGAGAGAGGAGAGGACGACGGCGGTCGGTTGGCCGCCGCTGGCTGCCGCCGGGGGACGGGAAGGGCGGCGGCGGGGCCAACAGAGGAGGGGACGGGGCGGCGCGGAGGGGAGAGGAGGTGAGGAACGGCGCGGGGACGGTGAGAGAGAGGAGGGGGAGTGGTGCGGCGCAGTGACAGAGGGGAGGGGAAGGGGCGGGGCGGCGCGGAGCGAAGGGGAGGAGCAGCGCCGGCGGCAGCGAGAGAGAGGAGGGAGACGATGCGGGTGGGAGAAGGAGGTGACGTCATTTCGTTTGGGAGAGACCGACGTTGGTGGGGCCCACGACGCCCATGATGAACGGATGTGCGCCAGCGCACGCGCGAGGGACACGCGCCGGCCTGGGTAGCGCGAAGGCACGGATGCCTCCAAACTTTTGGCGATATGATTCTTACTATGATTTTCTTACAAATTGGTGAAAGTAAGATTGAAATTGAGAAGCGGAAATCTAGATTCAAATTAAATTCATAAATATACAATAAAATATTTATTTCTATTGGAATTGCTAAACCATGCAGGGCATTCATGGGTGATGGAGTTCTTATAATTAAAACTTAAATTGTGACCACTGAAAGTTTGTTTACATCAATGGCACATATATTACAACGGGTATGTTTCCGAATCTTACTATTACTAATTGGAGTCCTCGCGTGAAGCGCTAGAAAAAAAGATAAATTCTAAAAATTCTTACAAAAATCAGAAACATCTGGCCATTAATTTGGTATATATAATCATCGTAACAGTTGGATCTACTCTATTTTAAAGAAAATTACCCACCTATGCCATTATGAAACAACAGCTTAATATAACCCCCTGTATATACATATAAATTTCCCACCACTGCCATTGGACAATATTTGCATAACCGAATAACAGGAAAAAAAATAGTACCGATCCATGAATGCTAAGTATTCTTTGTACGACTCCTTTTGGTTTTAGAAAACAAATATTAAATAACCAACCGATCTCCCTGGCTCCTTAAATGCTTCTATTAAAATCTGAGAGAGAATTTGGTCAATATCTCCATCCTAACGTATAACTACTAATATCACCTCAATCTCTTTCCATCCTTCGGTAGAAAATCTCTCTCCATCCTTCGGTACAAAATCTTTTGCAAAGGGTCAATCCAACCAATAAACCTAATCTGCATGTCTGCGTATATGTAAAGCCAACCTCCTCCCAGAACTGTTTTGGTCGCAGTGAGATAACAATAATGTTTATGCCTAAGACAATTACACGTTAATGGGCATAGGATGGATGCAACTGAAGTGACATGCGCTGGCATGTAGCAGTAGCTCTACATATTCGATAGGCGCCTCTTGATCCGTACGTAATTCTCAACTCATGCATGTCCTTTCTATTCACGTTTTATTACCTATTAAATTGCATGGGAGCAAAAGATATTGTGTATAGATGATTCTTAATTAGAGTTACTAACAAGGCAGCAAAGACTAAATACTTATCTAATTTCTTGCACTGGGGAAAAGTGATGAAACAGTTGTAATAAACATATAAGAATTTAGTCCAGGTATGGTTTAAGAGGCTAGACATATGCATTCATCTTCGAGGCATATGCGTGAATAAAAAGGAGAACTAAGAACAAGTCCAAAGAGCTAAATATAGGTACTTGAATGAATATCTATGTATATTGAGCTTTGTATAGCCTAAGATAAACTTAATTACTCCATCCGCCTTTGGAATACAACTACATTTAATTTTATTCTAAGTCAAACCTTTTTAAATAGCAAAAAAGCTATAAAGGTTGACAACATAAAAATGATAGTAGTAGATTTATCTTGAAAGTAGCTATCATGATATATAACTTTTTCTATTTGAAATAAATTATTTTTTAGAAATATTGTTGGTCAAAATTCGACATGTGCACCATCAAATTGGTCTCATCGAGTCTGAATATGTCTAATAGTGTATTTATTTCGTATTGTAGATGTTACTAATTTTTTTATAAGCTTTATCAAAGTTTCCCCAAAGAAAGCTAAAAAGACCAGTAATTTGGAATAGAAGGCACAAAAGGGACATGAGCAGAACTAAACGATATGAAACAAACTATAGTGTATAATAAATAAAAGTCTTCTTAAAAGTGTTACCATTATTTACATGCAACACATGTTGATGTTGGAAAAGGTAGTGCAACATACATGTTGATGTTGGAAAAGGTAGTGCTTTTTTATGATGACAATTTGACAATAGAATAGAATTTTCCTTTTGATTACAAGAAGATTTAAACCCGTGCGATGCACGGGTTGATGGACTAGTTATAATAGTGCAAAATAGAGCTGCTATGATCTTATTCTAAGTGATGCTTGATATATGAAGTTTTATCTCAAAATAACAAATCCCCAAGTTACTCAATGATGATATATTCCTTCCAAGGCGATATGTTGATCTTATTGCAAACCTTCTACATATGCTACAAGTCACCTTATTGAGCTTTATCAAATTATTGCAACACTTGTAAGATTATTTTCGTACTTTCATGATCAATATATCATGTAGACTTCACCCATATATTCTTTTATAGCCTCTCTCTCTCTCTCAAACATGGGCTATGTAAAATGAAATAAAAAAACGTGCTCAAAAGCTTGATGAAAAAATGAAAAAATAGAGAGAAAAAGAAAACATTGCTGAAAAGTATCATAAAAAAGGACTTCATACACATTCCACATTATTCCATTCACACACTTGCACATCTTGATCCGATTGTATGATTTGATTGTGATCCTGTTTTTTGACTCTGCAAAATATGTGATACTTGTATGCCTTACTCTATTCCAAGAAAGGCAAAACAATGACTTGGTGAAAAATCATACACATTGAGCGATCAGAGCATCAATATGACGAACTTCAATTTATCCCGCAAAACTGTTGAAAACCCATGTTAGAGAGTTCCACAAAGGACGGAGAATGGTTCTTTAGAAAATGTTATATCTCTCAACCGCCCAAGACAAACATAATGCGCACCTAAAACTCCATAAGGATTAAGGTAAGAGGTGATCTAGTATGCTATTGCTAACTTAGTCAACTCAAGGAAGAGTATCTTGTTGTAGGCATGGCAAAAGTTAGGAGTAGAACATCCTGATCAACAACCTACCGAAGTCCTAGCATTGCCCAACGATGAGATTGCATTCAGATAGGACCAAATGGTAGGACTAATGTAGTGTCTTAAGCTGTGTTTGCATATATTAAGATAATATGTTGATGGGCTACTCGTGCGATCTGATGGGCCCTAGATGTATCTTTGGATTTGTGTTATTTATATTGGCATGTAATAATAATCTACTTATATATTCTGAACTTGGTTTGTAACTTAATCTACTTCACCACTACAATTAGACTTGGAGCTCCTTCTTTGTCACCGTCTGGGTCAACATTTCTGTCTAGTTGGCTACTCCCTCCGTCCCCAATTAACTATAGCCGTCGGTTTCCGTGACACGACTTTGACTTGATTTGTACAAAACATGTGCAACATTTTTAATCTCCAAATAAATTTATTAAAAAACTAGATTCAAATATCTATCTAATAATATTTATTGAGGTATTTTACAATGATTGGAGAGGTACCCATAAGTACTCGAAAGCACCTGAAAGTACCTAGTATTTTTAGTAAAAAGTTAAATTAAATAAAAAAGGGCATTATGGTAATGTTGGTTGTAACACCCTAAAATTCATCACAATTAAATTGTAGCAACTCTCTGAAATTTTCTAGGATTTATTAAGGCCTAAATAAATTTTCTATGATTTAATTGGAATTTCTAGCCTTTTTATCAATTTAAATATCATGTTAAATAATTTTAGTCAAAATAAGTTGTTGTTGCACTCATGCTGTTGCATATATTTTTGGTTGCTAGTAAATCAAGTTGGAATTTAAATTTTGTTTAAATTCGAATTTGATTTGCTTTTGTTTAAATTTTAGAAAAGTTGTTTAGGCTGAGTTCGGTTTTGGCCCCTGAACTCCTGGCGCGGTTCGCTTTTGCCCCCTGGACTTTTTCCCTCGCTCGCATTTCCTCCCCGCTCAGCCCGCTTTCTTTCCGCTTTAGGCCCAGCAGCGGCCCGTCGTCGCGCCGCGCCGTCGTCGTTTCTTTTTCTCCTGTGACGCCGATAGGTGGGCCCCACCTGTCAGCTTCCTCTTCCCCGTCGTGTTCGAGCCGGACTCGAACCCGAGTCCGAGCGCCGCCCGCCTCCGATGCCGACGTCTTCGATGTTTGTGCCACCCCGGTTTCCAAGCTTCGACAGCGCCTCTCGAGCTCTATATAAGCGGACAGATACCGCCCCGGCTTTTCCCCAACCAATCTCGCCTCAAACGCTTTAACTGAGTCGCGCCGCCGCTTGTTTCTCCGCCGGCCGCCGCTTATCGCCGTCCGACGCCGTCGCAAGTCAATCCTCGTCGAGTTCGCGCCTGGTGAGCTCGTCATTCCCTTCTCGTCCTTCCTGTGTAGTTCTCGTAGCCTGTCTTGGATAGTAGCGTGAGTTCGTGTGTGTTCCGACGAGCTACACCGAGCAGCCATGGCGCCGCCGTCGTCAGCCACCGCTTGTGCACCGTCCCAGCCACCCAGACCACCCTAGGTGAACTAGCCATTGCCTCGCGAGTATGTAGGATCAAGTCCCGTTCCAAACCGAGCAGTGTAGCGTTTTTCCCGAGCCAAGTCCGGCGAAGCTCCGCCGCGGGAGCAAGCGGCGCCGCCGTCTCGCCAGCGCTGGAGTGCCCAAACCCTCTGGCCATCGGATCGTGATCCAACGGCTCAGATTAGATCCGTCCGCGAGTCAAACCCGAGCGTACCGGTCAGCCATGGTGTTTTTGCAAAAGAGTCCCTGAGTTGTCTTGAAATCAACCCGCAGTCCATCCTAGTTCAAAAATAATTATAGATAGGTCCCGTTGCTTCTGTTTTAGCCCCTGCAAGTTTTAAAATTACGCCCGAGGTCCTGTATTGGTCTTTTTACCCGTAAGCCCTTGAGTTTCTATACAAAATTATGTTTTAGTCCCTGGTTTTTCGTAGAAAGGTCCCTGGAACTTTTAAAACTTTGCCAGCAAGTCCCTGAAACTTAGAAAAGCCATATCTTTTTCGTTTTAACTCCGATTTTAGTGATTCTTGTGCTCACGCGTTCGTTGTAACAAGTAGATTAGTTTTGTGCTGTTTGTTAGCTCTGTTGAAACTGTTTGGTGTACTGTTTCTTATTTATTGTATTGTTTCTTTGCATCTGAAAGTGTGATGCGTATAGGAAACGTGCCGTTCGAGGAGAGCTTTGAAGATCCGGTCGGTGAAGACTTTGAGCAGCAGCAGGGTTGGGAAGAAGGCAAGTATTCCTTGATCATACCCGTTTGTACCTGAATGACATGCATTTTAATTACACTGTTATTTATCGCTTGCAATAATATTGTTGGGTCCCATTAAGGATTTCCTAGTCTCCTTTACCATAGCTTGCAGCTTGGGGTACTTAATTAATTTTGATGGTAGATGATGCTTAGCTTGCTCAACTAGGACTGGTTAAATGAAACCCCTACTCTATGTTCCATTACTACCTTTTAATCAATTAATGGATAAGATCACATCTTTTAATTGGAACATGGAGAACCACCCAGGAAAACAGTACAACCATGAGTGCCATGTGGCTCTGGCTTTGACTGACTAATTAGGTGCTCTAGTTTATGGTAGCTTTACTCAGAAGGGGCATGGGGGGCGGCGGTTGACAGGGTATAGCTCGGTCCTCTTGAGCTGTGGGCTTTGGTAAGAGACAGACCTCATTAGGGAGTGTTATGCTTTGCTTCTGAACCGGAAACCTTAGCGGGCTATCATTTATTAGAGTGCTTTTGTAAAGGTCTCATAGTGAACCTCAGTATTCGGTCCACGTGGTGTGGGACGGGTGCATGCTTCGGCAATGTGAATCACGGCTTATGGTGAAAGTGTACAACCTCTGCAGAGTGTAAAACTGTTATAACAGTCGTGCTCACGGTCACGAGCGGCCTGGACCCTTACATGATAATTATACTTGAATACGATCTAAACTGTGGTTACCTGAATTTGTTGGGTTTATATTATTTATTTAACTGTGGTTTGGTATATACTTATATTTGCTAGTAAATAGATGCTTAATAAAATTTGACCAACTAAAAATGCTTAATGCAGCTAGCCTTTCAGCTACCCACTTTATAAAGCCTTGCATGTCATTTATTTCCAAAATTTGCTGAGTACGGCATGTACTCACGCTTGTTGTTTATTTATATTGCATCGACCACACCCAGAATGCTGCTCAGATTGGGAGAATTTTGAGGATTTTACTGCTGATTTTGAGGAGTTCTAGGCGAGTCTCCCCCAGTCAACGCCTGTGGAGTTGGAATCACTTTTGCTTCGTTAGATGAACGTTTATTTAAGTCTTCCGCTACGACATTTGTGTCAACTCTGAGATTGTAATAAATGCACTTTAATACTCTTTCGTTATGCATGGTTATGGATATTCACTTGTGACGTCTACCATATGTGTGTAAACTGATTCTAGCGCACATATGAGATGCATCTGGTTTTGCCTTTAAAACCGGGTGTGACATTGGTTAATTGAAAACATACTTGACTTCGTCGACCGGCGACCTCGTCAATTCCCGTCCTCGAGAAAAAAAACTCCTGTCAGTTCTTCCCACCCCCACCGTCGGTCGCCGCATCGCCGATTGAGCGCCGCCGGCCCAGTTCTTCCCACCCCACCACACAGATGAACTGCACCGCCCCCGCCCTGCTCAAACTCGACGCCGTTGCACCTCTCTTCTAGGGGAGCCACTGGCGCCCCGCAGCCGGGGGTCGCAATCCCGCGCCGCCGCAATCGGCTCCCGACGAAACGACAGCCGGCGCCCCTCCTCCCCAAGTCGGGCCCCAGCGTCCCCCTCCCAAATCGGCTCACAATTCCTCCGCTGCCGCACCCTGCCTCCGTCAGATCTGGCTGCCAGCGTGTGATTCGTGGAGAACAGTTGGCCCCGGTCGATTTTGCAAGGTGCCTCGATCGCCTGCTAAAAACAATTCGTGGCCGCCGGAGATCGCTGCCAGCAGGTACGCTGAATAGGACTGATATTTTTGTTTCATCGAATGAATGTGTGAGACGATATGAAATTAGTTAGAACAGCTAAATTAGTTAGAACATGATGTACTGCGGATGACTGAATGGAGGCAGGACTGGAATAGATTCAGATAGTATTTTTGTTCTCCTCTTTGCTGGATAATTGCAAAAATCACACGCAGAGAGCTTCTGAATTTCGTTAGGATTTGTCATTGTCCAGCAAGCAGCAAGTGTCAAACAGGAGCTTGTCGGCATGGCCAGGCCAGAGTACTGGAGCCTGGTTCTATGACGAAGCTGGTCCGGACATTTGGTTGTTCTGTCACTGAAATCAAAGACCAAGTTCTGCATATGTCCAATGCAGAATACATTTTGTCGTCACATTTTTTAGCATTAGCTCATCAAACATGTCAATTTATTACTATTATGTAAACTGGTAGCAGATCAGTGATTTATTGCAATGAAGCATGCCATCCTTGAACAGCAAAAGACAGATGGCCACAGTGCATGCAGAATTAATTGTATTCTTGATGTGCAGAAAAAGAAGGTGCCGGAATCTTGGTAACTACCTCTGCGTACATGGAGTGTGATGTTAAGATGAGAAGGAAATCTTTGCTTAGTACTTCGTACCGGATCATTTTGACTAGGTAGATAATTTCAGAAGTCCAGTTTTTAACGAAAGCAAGCATTTGGAAATAAGATTGTATTAGCAGCATAATTTATTTTTCTTGCATTAGTAGTCAAAATTGAACTGAACTGAGATTGGAAATGAGATTGTATTAGCAGAATTTAACTGACCTGATCAGCATGGCTAGCTAGGCATTTTGTGTTGAAGAAATTGACATTAATTATGCACCAATATGTAGCAGCTAGAAAATGTACCAGTACTTATGTTAGTGATGCATTTATATGTTTTCTAACATGTCCTGCAGTAAGTCAAAACGATATGGGAAATATCTTCACTAAATGATGCCTGATACCAAACCATTGGCAATATGAACTCATAGTATACTGTTCTTTTTACAAGTATAGCACAACACTTGATCTAGTAGCAGAATCAGTTTTTGCTTCTAAATCTTGCACTTGTTCAATTGCATAGGTTCACTTGATCTACTCTGGTTCTTACAATGGTTGTGGAGGAGAGCAGGTGATAGCCTCTGGAATAGAAGTCCTGTGGCATTGTGTTGAGTCAAACGATGTGTGGCTTATGCCTGTCTTTGTAAGCTGGTGTCCCCAGCAAACTTTTTGCTTTCAATAGTTGTTACTTCTTAATTCAACCATCGTGGAGCTGTATGCTTTCAGTGGAGGTTATTTTGTTGGATGTAACAATTGGATCCAAGGTTGTTTTCGTTATGGTGAGTAATAGCTCGAATTGATTGCGGACAGTGATAACTGAATGTCAGTGAAATTATGAGTAAATTATGTTGAGTTGGGTGCTAGCAACAGAAAAAAACTTAGCAGTAAATCTTTTTACTACTGAAAAAAGTGGGACTTGGCACTTCAAGTTGTAATTTTACCTGAATGTTCATATCTTTTGCCTCTAGACAGTTCAATTCAGTCAATGAGCTATTGGGTGTTGTTCAAAGAAATGTCACTTGCCCAGTTACCTCAGTTTTTGGGGGTTTCTGTTTGTTGTGCCTCAGGGTCAGCTATGGACATCTGAATTTCTGTTACAGTCTTTATCTTGTGATGTTGTTGCCTTAGACCATGGGATCAGCTATGGATATGCGACATTTCTGTTGCAGTCATCTTTTATACCACACTGTCAATTGTTAGAAAGGGACAATTTCATTGCATTAGTGAAATAACAGTAGGTGGATATAATTAGACAACACAAATCTTTCACTTTTTATTGTTTATCCCTTCTATTTATAACTTTTTATCTATGTATTATATATAATCGAGTGAGCAATCTCTGTACCATGTTAGATGTTAAAAATCACGAGCAGCTATGAAATCAAACGCTGCCTGCCCCTTCTACTCATGAGGTATATGGTTCCAGGACTTCCACCAAATGCACTAGTGCCCGTAACATCTGCCTGAACTGGCAATTATGCAATCACGCAGGCAGCGTACAGGCGGGTGCAAAGCCCAGGCAATTCATCGAGGACTCCAACCAAACAACAAGCCCCAAGTGCATTAGTGTCATACACACATTCTGCAAGAAGCGGAATACAAGGGAGTAATTAACCATTCAGAGTAACTAGAGGAACATTGCCCGCCTAGATTTCTTGATAGATGAATAAAACAACCTTGGGTTCTTACCTAATGGGAAAAAAAACTAAGCATAAATTATCCCAACAAACTCACAAACTAGATAATGAAAACTCTAAGCATAAACTATCCCAACAACTTAAACTCTAAGAGTAATGAAGAACCAATCAATTTGTTCCTTATGCATCATCATCATTATTGTCACTTCCATCATTGACCATGCCATAATCATCTCTTTCATGATTGACAATGTACAGATCACAAACTTTTCTTCCCAAATGATCGCGCAATAGGTCGTCCACCTGTTTAGGACCTAACATCAAGACCAATCCTTCTGGGACTACAATGAGAGGGGGTAGCAGAGTGCGGGATCACCACGCGACCAAGAGAAACTGGCGAGTCTGCTTGTTTTGCGTCGTCATTGCTCTACAAAACGAGCAAATCATTGCAGTTTCTTGTGCAACAACATGGCTCTATAGAGCCTTACCACATAGTTTTTTCGCATGCAAAACTGACCGTCTCTGAAGCTGTGATTTGTGCAAGTAGATTGCCCTTCTCTTCCTGGATTGCAGACCGAATCTCCTTCATTTCGTAGAAGAAGCAAAACAAGAATATGGTGGGATGCTCCTGGACACCTATCTAAAAGGATGGACAGTCAATAGAAAGAAGGCACACCGATTTCAGCTGCTCCACTTCAGAGTCAAGTCCCTTCTTCAGACCTTGGAGTTCCTGTATGTAGCACAGTTATCAACTTTGGGGATATCATACTGTCTCCGTCTGGCAAGATATTCGTTACCAAAAGCTGCACTCACACTCTGGTACACACCTACGATGGTTTATAGACTGTATGTAGTTCATAAGCGGAGGGAGAAAGAACAGAACAAAACTCACATTCTGGCATGTCTTGACCTGTGTCTCTACATTGAAGCGCCAGTTCTGCACCTCCAGAGGTCAGTACTTTGCATTTCATTATCATCAGATCATCAAACCATCGTATTTCTGGAACTCTACAAAACCAGCAAATTTCTAAATCCCAGTTTTCAACACTGTTCATCTTGACTACTAGTTAATCCCGTGAGCGCAAATCTGCATTTCGTCAGAAGCATGCATACCTGTTTCAGCTTCTGGATCTTCTCCAACAACTCTGCCAGCGACGAGGTCAGCTCCTGCAACACAAAGCTCACAAGAATCAACCAACTGACCCAGAATTCCACTGCTGAGTAGAATCCCGTTCGCCCCGTGAACCAGCTTGACGCGCCCATCCAGCTGCTCGAACCCCGACAGTCTCTGCAGAGCTCGAACCCCGGGCACCCCCTCCGCTCTGGATCCGCGGGTACTGGAGGACCTGCTCGCCGGAGAACCTTCTGGAGCACCGGCGCCGGCGAGCGCCTGCGTCTCAGAGAGCTCTCAGAGGACTTGCCACTGTGATTTTTCCCCTCCCAGAAGCGATAAGTTGAAACCATCCGTAAAAAAGAAAACAGACAATGTTACCCATGAGAAATTACCCTTATGCCCTTTTAAAATTTTCAAAAATAAAAATAAATCAATGGTGGGACCCACTAATTTTGGGTACCTGGTCCCACAAATTTGGTACCTCTGGGTACCTCCGTGTACCTCTATTTGTTTCCACCGTCCGATTTCTCGGAACGGGTGGCTCTCATTAATCCCGATCATTAAAAAATTTCTCATATTTGTTATGTATCATAAATATTAATATATATTTTTATATATCCGATCAAAGATGTTTCTCGAGAAGCGAAAACGAGAGATATTTAGGGACGGAGGGAGTACTTCTGTGGAGCACACCGTATCTATAGTCATTGATGGCTGCGGCATGCGGGGGAGCTGCTGACGTTCAGCAGCACCTCTGCTGACCAGCCATTTCTGACGAAATTTTGTTTCCGTCCTTTTGGCAGAAATGGGTGATCTGTTTTAGCTTTGATCCTTTGATGCGGATTCTAACTCTACTATTAGTCACTACTATGTCAGCGAGAATGGCAAGAATGCAAGAAATATATTTTTTCTCGAATGGGATAGGAACATTTAACAATTGCAATTGAAGAAGAGTGACCATTCGTAAAGACCATAAAAATAGTTTATTTTTACTATTGAACTATTTTGAGTCCCAATTCGGCATTCAGATTTCAATACCAGAAATGAGCAGTCATGGAACTACTAGTACCAGACAACTTTATCCCTCCATCCCATTCCGCCCAGGTGTTGCCAAGTCCGATTAAGTGAGCACATCCGATTTAACACTGTATACATTGACCTGCGTGGATGTTTTATGACCAGTGAGCAAAGTATGGCAACCGAGGACATGCCCGCTACGCTACACTCGAGCGGATCCAGAAGGTTTTGTCCTCCAGAAACCGCAGGCGGCAGCGGTTCCAGGATTCTATAACGTTTAGGGCCTTAGGCTACTGCCACTAGTAGTTTTTTTAACCATACAGTTTGGCACCAATCCACGAGTGGTTAAATAATGCTTGCAAATGGGCTTGATCACACACGTGATCTTTCCAGGAAACTTTCAGGGTCATGGGTGGAAGGTCGTAGTGATACTACCGACAAGGACTGGATAAAAGAAAGATGTTGCAGCTTACAGTACATGCACGCTTTTGGAATTTCCACTAGCAGACGCAGTTCGAGTCTCAAGTCATCTCCTCCCTCCTTCCAGTCGACACGGAGTTGCTGATAAATACAAGCACTCCAGCACAGCAAAATGCGCATCCATATATTATATATGCATACACTCCATCAATGTTTCCTCATCAACAACCAGCAATGACTCTCTTCAGCGCCGCCATGGTTGTGCTCCTGATGATCTCACTGACGCCATGCGCAGCCGTACACACCCCACCACCACCCAATGCCACCGACATCGCCGCGCTGCTCGCCTTCAAATCACAGCTCAGGGACCCCTCCGGTGCCCTCTCCGGCAGCTGGAGAGCCACCGCGCCCTTGTGCTCGTGGGTTGGGGTCTCATGTGACCGCCGGGAGCAACGTGTGGTCGGCCTCAGGCTCAAGGACGTGCCACTCCATGGCATCATCTCCCCACAGCTCGGCAACCTCTCCTTCCTCTCCAGCCTTGTGCTCCTCAACACCAGCCTCACCGGCACTGTCCCAGACGAGCTTGGCAGCCTGCACCGGCTGCAGACTCTGATCCTCTCAGCCAACACCTTGTCAGGTACCATCCCTTACACCCTTGGCAACCTCACTCGGCTCAAGACACTTCACCTTGGTAGAAACATCCTCTCTGGGGAGATACCACAGGAGCTGCAAAATTTGCACAGCCTCCAAGACCTGAGATTGCAGCATAATGATCTCAGAGGGTCAATACCTCAAGGCCTGTTCAATAACACGCCTAATGTGAGCATAATATACCTTGGGTCGAATAGTCTGACAGGCGCGATCCCTGATTGCGTCGCCGCGCTGTCGAATCTTGTGACGCTTTCCCTAGAAGAAAACCTTCTCTCAGGACCCATCCCGTCTGGTATCTTCAATATGTCCCAGCTGAAATTCCTGTTTGTATCGACGAACAATCTCTCAGGTCCAATTCCTGGAAACGAGAGTTTCCATCTCCCTATGTTGGAATCTCTCTTTCTCGATGAAAACCAGTTCAGTGGACTTATCCCTTTAGGACTCTCTGGTTGCCAGAAACTTGTGAGGCTCGCCCTTTTCGAAAATAGGTTCATTGGTCATGTACCATCATGGCTAGCAACACTGCCAAACCTTATTGTGATAGACTTGTCAACGAATGAACTGACTGGAGTCATCCCAATTGAGTTGAGCAACCACACCGGGCTTATTTCGTTGGACCTCAGTGAGAACAAGCTGAAAGGGGAAACCCCACCAGAACTGGGACGGCTGAGAAACCTCGAATACTTAAGCTTTGCAGGTAACCAAATAACTGGTGTCATTCCTGAATCCATTGGCAATCTGTCTAATCTTATAGGACTAGATTTATTTGGGAATGGGTTGACTGGATCAGTGCCAATGTCATTTAGCAACTTGCCAAATCTTGAAGGGATATTTCTCAACATGAACCAGCTCAGTGGGAATCTAAATTTCCTGGATGCGTTATCTAACTCCCGGAGCCTGAATAAACTTAACATTGCAAACAATGGATTTACTGGTAGTCTACCGCATTATGTGGGAAACCTTAGCACAGTGCTCGAAATTTTTGTGGCAGAAAACAATATGATCACTGGAAGCATACCTAGTACAGTAGCCAATCTTAGCAGCCTATTGATGCTATCTTTCAAGGGAAACAACCTCAGTGGGAACATCCCGATATCAATCACTGCAATGACCAATCTACAAGAACTTGACCTCTCCTGGAACAGCTTGTCTGGAACCATCCCAGTAGAAATCAAAGGATTAACAAGCCTAGTTAATTTACGCCTCGACTGGAACAAACTAGTCGGCTCCATTCCGAGCAGTATCAGTTTCCTAAGCCAACTGCAACATTTGACATTATCTGGAAACTCATTGTCTTCGACCATACCAAAAAATATGTGGCACCTTCAGAAACTTATTGAGCTTAAGCTGTCACAGAACTCGTTGAGTGGCAACCTACCAGCTGATTTTGGAAAACTGACAGCAATTAGCACCATGGATTTGTCAGGCAACCAGCTATCAGGTGACATCCCAATTTCCCTCGGTGCACTTAACATGATGACATATCTGAATGTGTCCAGTAATTTATTACAAGGATCAATACCAGATTCGCTTGGAAAGTTAGTCAATATTCATGATTTGGACCTCTCATCCAATGTGCTTTCAGGTGTCATTCCAATGTCCTTGGCCAGCCTTCCTTACCTTGTCAACTTAAACCTTTCTTACAACAAACTAAATGGACAGATACCAGAAGGGGGTGTGTTCTCAAATATAA
Organism: Echinochloa phyllopogon; assembly: GCA_033239725.1. Lineage (NCBI taxonomy): Eukaryota > Viridiplantae > Streptophyta > Magnoliopsida > Poales > Poaceae > Echinochloa > Echinochloa phyllopogon. Next base: position 7,824,596 of record BTCW01000008.1, on the reverse strand, counting down.
CGGTCAAGTCATTGATGGGGAACAATGGACTCTGTGGCATTCCCAACATAGGAATAGCAGCATGCCAGAACAACACTAGTCCCTCGAGGTCAAAACAACTGCTGTTAAAAGTCCTATTACCTGCAGCCGCAGCAATTCTTCTTGCAGCCTTTTTCTTGTACAGGTTGATACGCAAACGAATAAATAAGAAAGGAAATACGACACAACCTCTGGGCCCAAGCTTGCAGACCTACCAGTTGATCTCCTACCATGAACTTGTCCGTGCGACCAGCAACTTCAGTGATGATAACTTACTAGGGGCTGGAAGCTTTGGTAAAGTCTTCAAAGGTCAGCTCGCAGATGAATCTGTTGTAGCTATAAAGGTATTCAGTGTCCACCATGAATCAGCTTCCAAGAGCTTTGACACAGAGTGTCGTGCACTGCGAATGGCTCGGCACCGCAACTTGGTTAAGATAATTAGCACTTGCTCGAATCTCGACTTCAAAGCACTAATTCTTGAGTATATGCCTAACGGTAGCTTAAATGATTGGTTATACTCAAATGGTGGGGGGCAACTCAGTTTCCACCAAAGGGTTAGCATCATGCTGGATGTGGCAATGGCAATTGAGTATCTACACCACCAGCACTTTGATGTCATTCTGCATTGTGATTTAAAGCCGAGCAATATTTTGCTCAACAACGATATGATTGCACATGTTTCCGACTTTGGCATTTCCAAGTTCCTGATGGGAGATGACAGCTTCATTGCTGCAAGCATGCCAGGCACAGTAGGATACATTGCTCCAGGTAATTCTGAATTCCCCTTGCAACACGATACAACATGCATCCTTGTTTTTATTTAACCTTACAAATTTCATTTTGGCATCAAATGAGCAGAGTTTGGATCAACGGGAAAAGCATCACGTGCCAGTGACATTTACAGCTACGGAATTGTTCTCCTCGAAGTCTTCACAAGGAAAAGGCCGACTGATCCTATGTTTGTTGGTGAATCGAGCTTGAGGCAGTGGGTTAGTCAGGCATTTCCATGTGAACTATCAAGTGTCGTTGATTGTAGCCTACTACAAGATGGACCAAATCATGATATTGAAGGTGCAAGAAGGCTTCCTGAGGACTCAACCATCTTGAGCGCCTGCCTAGAATCCATCATTGATTTGGCTTTGGTTTGTTCAAGAGCTGCACCTGGTGAAAGGATCCCAATGAATGATGTGGTTGTGAAGCTTAACAAAATCAAGACAAAATACGGCCTGCATCTTGGATATCAAGGGAGATCACTTGGTGAAACTTCAGCTCATCATAACACCTGAATTTCTTAACATTTTACTGCAACTGCGTGATAATCCAAACAAGATGAGCATCAACAACTGCAAGGTAGACTACAATAAGTTTCAGAACAGAGGGCAAACATTTCCCTGAGCGGCCGTCATAGTGAAGCTAGGCATAAGTTCACTTGATTTGTTCATAAATGCTTAGAGTTAGATCAAGCTTTGTAATCTGGCCCTCTACTTGCTTGCTGAACTATTAAGAAAATTTCCTTCTATACTCCATATAAAATCAGCAGTGGCAGGTTCTGCTGTTCCCCAGGAAAATTAGAATATCTCTTGTCCTATTTTCCATAAGCGGCATTGCTGATATGAAACCTGCACTAGTCACATCGTAGTGTTAATGTGTTATAGTGGAAACATTATCTGACTTATTGCATTTTTTGCATTGAGAAGATGGTGAATGCATAACTAGATACTGCTCCAGGCAAGCATGATTAAGTAAAATGACTACAATTATACTCATACTTCATTTGAGGGATAGAGCGCTTGCAAGTGAGAGGGTGTTGAATTATATGTGAACTGTTCATCTTTATATCAATTTACTCCCTCCCTTCCAAATTACCATTCGATGTTGACTTTTTACCGCAATGTTTGACCATTCATCTTATTCAAAAATAATTTTTTGGACCAACTTCTTCAATAACACAGGAAAGTACGGGATAGAGTTGTGTGTAATTCAAAAATAATTCAGCTTGTATAAGCAGACCTGCACCTTTGCAATTTGCAGCATTGTCAGTGATGATCTGCACCACATTTTTGGGACCAACTTCTTCAATAACACTCCTCAGCTTGGCAGCAATATACTCCTTTGTCTTCAGATCTCCTTCACAATTATCAGCCCTCAAGAACATAGATGATTTCCCAGAAATTGCAACAAAATTAATTAGTGGCTGCCTCTGAGGATCTGACCAGCCATCAGCAGAAATTGTCACTCCTTTCTCATGCCATGTGCTCTTTGAACTCTCTAATAGCATGTCAATGTGAGGCTTGTGAGCCCTTTCTTACTTGAGGAGAGTTGTACTAATTTTCTTGTCCCCTGACATACTATAGCCTGCCAAATCATTGCTACAAGCATATCTAAATGCTTCTCGAATATAACGATTCCTTGCAAAATTGAAAGATACCCCTCCTGAATAAAAGGCTCTTGCAATTAAACAGTCCAATTTGTTGCGTGACTCCATTTTCCAAGCTTTCTCTAAAGCTTTTCTTGCCGTCAGTGTTGACAACACCAATATATGAAGAAGAAACAGGCAAAGACAGTTGTTTCTTTCTATCTTTCTACTAATTCTTTAGCTTCTGCAGCTTCTTTCTTCATCTGGCTCAAAAGATCAATTGAGATATTACGGCACACTATGATTCCCTTACCTGACAGCTGCAACAAGTGAGCTTCCGCCCAGGTGTAGCTGGTAGTTCTTGAGATAGGACAGTACTTGCATTTCCATTTAACATTTCCTCCACTTGAATCCCCTTTGATTAAAATCGTTACATGATCCCATAGTGGTGCCTTGATGTCACTGAAGCGTTGAGCACATGCAGGAGTTGTAGATGCACTACCAGTACTGGTTGCTGATATCTAATTAGAGGGGGAAAAAAGATCGATCTAAGAAAGCAAGGACTAAGGAGCAAGAACAGGAGGGTCATAGTCTGGACTCTGGAAAAGTACGAGAGAAGTACGACCTTAGAAGTTAGAACCACTCACATTGCACACAGAAAGCTAGCTCGCCGGAGTTCGGTCGCTGCCGGCACCGCCGGCCGCCGGAGTTCGTCGCTGCGGATCGAGATGGGAGGGAGGCAAGACGTCGGCCAGGAGGAGGCGAAGCGATCGGACGAATACGAATAGGAAGCTACGCGCGCAGCGGCAATTTCACGTATATAATTGTGGAGGTGGGCCGTTTGGGCTGTGTTGGGCCGTATCGATGCCGACTCCATGTGCATTGTCACTCACCGAACAAAACTGCAAGTTTCCCTCAAAAACAAAAAAAAAGACAAAACTGCAAGAGCCTGCGCCAACTGCAGCACCACGTAGTTGTTCACTCACGCTCAAGACGCCTCCTCTGTTTCGAGAAAACAGAGTTGCAGGGAGGAGCTTTGCTCTGTTTTGCAACAAGAAAACAGAGTAACACGCAAGGCAAACCACCCACGCAGGACATTTCTTGGACTGAATCATCTCATCTAATCTGTGTTCAGACAAGATCAGAACACAAAAAACAATGAGCCAAGAAATGCCTCAGTCATCTCTTCTAACACAAGCGACGGCTACTATTACATAGTATATCAGTTAAATAAATGTTTAGGGATGCAAGTATCTATGTTTTTGGTCATTGGGTCGACCCAAAAGTTAGAAAATAAACTAGAATGACATCCCTTGTAATTAATTTGGAAGGTAAAATGAACTAGGATGGCTGACCCAAAAAACACCATTGGGTACCCACTTGCATCCCTATAAATGTTAATCCCAGGTATACTGAGGATCGCACCAAATCAACCACCAGGAAATGGTTCGATCGCCATTGCTACATGTTGATGGTAAAAAGATCACTTCCTTCGTGTGAGGCTGTAAGGACACAACCAAACCCTGCCGTACTCACTTACACGTGGGAACTACCAAAAAGATTAAACATGTACGCATATGACCAAAGACCTCATTCGTTTCACCAAAACAGAACGCAATGCATCTGTGCAACATACACTCATCTTGGATCCAAGTCCCACTGCCTTCACGTTCTATATCCAACATAGCATTGTATTCTTAAGAAATGTTACCAAAAATAGTTCATATATTCTATCTATACCAATTAAAAAAGAATACGAAAACTGTAAAAAAATATTAACATTGACACGTCTAAAGATGTTCCCTCTTTCCCCAAAAATAAATCATTTTAGAAATTCTACGAAAGATTATCAAGGAGGTAAATGACCAAGCCTGCCTATATTTGTTAGCTATATTTTTGCAGTGGATTTATTAGTCATGTTTAATACTAATTGATTGTTGTATGCACATGCAAATCTAAATAGAGTGAAACGACTTATTTTTGGAGATAGATTTTTAATCCTAGAATGAATTGTTTTATGGACTGAGGGAGTATCATTTTGACTATTGATTCCTATTACAATGTATTTTGTTTTTTTAAAGGACTGCGTTAACGCGCGACGGGTCGCGCACCAGTCAATCGCGCGACCCCGCTGTCTAAAAGCAAACAACGCGTACGACCTTACTGTCCGAAGCAAATAGCGGGCAAACCAGAGTACGGGAAGGGGAGCAGGTTTTTGTCGTAACATACACTAATCCACGCGAGAGGAGCACGATAGGGAGACTTACTCCATTTTATTTTTTTATTGATGATAACTTTCTCAGCAAGCGTCCGTTTGCGAATCCGTTTTCACCATTATGTTACTTATAATTTTCTCTTTCCATAGGTTTCAAAGTAATTTTATTTATATTGTCAACCTCTGTATAGCAGTATTAGCAACTTATGTAGATGATTTGTATCAATCTATATAGATTCAGATGATGTATCAACTCGTATAGATTTACACTATCAATTTATATAAACTTTATCAACACATGTTGGTTATGGGTATATCACCTTTAGTAAATTATGTCTATCAATTTCTATATATAATGAATATCAATGTGTATACATTATAACTTACATAGAACTATAGCTATGAATTGATATAATTTTTATATTAAACTTGTGCTAGATCCTATCTATCAATTTATCTAGATTACAATGTCAATTTATATAGACTTTGTGTGTAGATTCTAATATTAATTTATATAGACTTTAACTATCAACCTATGTACGTCTAAAGTGTTGACTCGAATGGCAACCAAATATTGGCACAAAAAATGTCTTAAGCCGATAGTAATAGATTGCAGAGAATGCCATAAAACATGTAAGTTGGTAGTATTATACTACAGAGGTTGCCAAGAAAAAAGATATTTTAAGTTGATAGTATTGGACTATAGAGGTTGCCATAAACATATCTTCAATTGATACCATATATTGGACATAGAGATCACAAGCTATCAACTTGTATTTTACTGGAATATATGTAGATTATAATCATAATATATGTAGGTTGGTAACCATAATATAAAGTTGACGCAGGAATACACAGGTTGATATTTAGAAATTATAATACATATAGATTGATAGAGATAATATACGTAGGTTGATAGTTAGAATACGCATGTTGATACTTAGAATATATGTCCATTGATTTTCATAATATATGTAGGCTGGCAGTTAAAATACACTGGCTAATGCAAGTGAATACAAATAGGTATTATAGTCACAATATATACAGATTGATAATCAAGTTGATAGGTAAAAAGGTTGATAGTGTAGAATACTTACTATGTCATAATCGGTATTCAAGAAGTCAAATGCACATAGGCTAATTAAGTGTACAACAATTAAGTTTTTCATATAAATATCATAACTTAACTTGTTGTTAGCCTCTTTAATTATCACCATACATCAACTTCATTTAGCCCACGTGATGACCAATCACATAAATGGATCAACTCACATCCGTATGGTACGTGGAGGATAAATAACATGTTGCATGAGGCCACCAGTCTATAGGGTACTAGACGTACTGAACAATAACTACTACACATGCATGTAAAGGCCATCGGCCCATAACTCACGCAGGCCGTGCGAGGCCCCGCAGTCTATGGCGTACGCAGGCCACGTGGGTCACGCGCTGACGCGCGAGCGCGACCAATCGCGCCATAGAGTTAACGTTTTTAAACCATCTAAAATAATAATGCCATAAGAGTAAGATTGTCGGAATTACCTTTTAGGCTAATTTACACACATTATATTCCATTTATTTATACCATCAAATTATTCATTAACATATCGCAGGTTCAAATTCAAATTTCTGGATACACACAACAAAAAGATATCAGCAAATACACTCAGGAAAACAAAAAGGAAAGACTCCGCCTGGTCATTTCAGCATGGGAGATGCCTCGTCCATGAAGGACATCAAGCCAATCCAGAACCCATTCCGACCAGTGAGTAACAGAAACCCAAAAAAGCAAGCACTATCTGATCTCTCTGCAGTGAGCATGAGTTTACATTTTTAGATCAACACCAGGTGCAAATGACATGGCAGAGCACTTATAGATCACATCAGTGTTTGCGCTCAATTTAATTTGTTCGAGTAAATGCCGCTAGCTCCAAGCATGTTCAGTAACCCCCGAACTGAACAACCAAAGCAGAGCAACAAAGGCAGAAGCAACCTGAAGGAAATGAAAACAACGAGACTTTAAGGAGTGACCGTGTGTTGCCACCGGGCCAACAAAATAAACGCATACCTTGTACGTGTACTCCGGGAGCAGCAGGTAGCATACAAGCCTTCAGCCATCGAATTCATACCCTTTTGTAGAAACAATTCTTCGATAAAAGTTCTTCTCGGTTGATTGAAGAATAACCTTTCTAATGTGGCTAATCTTCGCAAATTCCTCCTTGCATTCATTTGCTTCACTTTCCTGCATAAGCATATCTATAAACTCATTTGCAGTATCTGACAAACGTAATTCATCAAGGACCATAAGGTACTCAGTGCCACGAGGGAGGCGCTTCAATTCTGGGCATTCTAAACACCATAGAGTAGCAAGGCTTCCTAGTGCATATCTGTCTATTTGAAATTGGTTGAGCTGTGGAGCACCCGATATGTATAGTTCTCTCAGTCTAGGAAATGATTGCTCAGAGAAGCATAATGTCTCTCCATCATAAGCCTTAAGAAGGGAAAGAAAGCATAAATTCTGCAACACCATAAGGTTAGGAAATGATTTCTCGTCAAGTTTGGAGAACATCAGTTGCAGACAAGTGAGGTTATATTGAGATGCAACCAGGATGGGAGAATACGAGGCATTCGTATCTTTTCCAGCTGCCCTGTGAGAGCAAGTTTACAAAGAGTTTCTGGTAAACAGAGTTCTTCCAATGGCAATACTTCATTTTCGTTTGACGTTTTGATTACCAAACTGACAAGATTGCTCATGTTCAGGACAGCACTACGCAGGGCTAAAGAGTGCTCACTTGTTACATTGTCAACTCCGAATTTTCGTAACTCTGTCAAAGCTGCAACGTCAAACAGAGTCTCTGAGCTAGCTTTAACATTTTGGAGAACATGCAGTCCTGTTAAGTTCCTTATGCCCCTAGGCATCTTAACTCCACGCCGACGGGTGATACGTCCTTCAGGGGCCTCTACAGTCGCATATAGGTACCTAAGCTTGCTTAGTTTTCCTACATTCTTTGGTAAAGATTGCAGACGAGTGTGAGCTGTGTCCAGCACTTCTAAGTTCTGCAATCTTCCAATGGCCTCTTCTAGAATCTCAATTCTAGTATCACGATGTCACGCCCGGTTTTAAAGGCAAAACCAGATGCATCTCATATGTGCGTCAGGATCAGTTTACACACATATGGTAGACGTCACAAGTGAATATCCATAACCATGCATAACGAAAGAGTATTAAAGTGCATTTATTACAATCTCAGAGTTGACACAAATGTCATAGCGGAAGACTTAAATAAACGTTCATCTAACGAAGCAAAAGTGACTCCAACTCCACAGGCGTTGACTGGGGGAGACTCGCCTAGAACTCCTCAAAATCAGCAGTGAAATCCTCAAAATTCTCCCAATCTGAGCAGCATTCCGGGTGTGGTCGATGCAATATAAATAAACAACAAGCGTGAGTACATGCCGTACTCAGCAAAGTTTGGAAATAAATGACATGCATGGCTTTATAAAGTGGGTAGCTGAAAGGCTAGCTGCATTAAGCATTTTTAGTTGGTCAAATTTTATTAAGCATCTATTTACTAGCAAATACAAGTATATATACCAAACCACAGTTAAATAAATGACATAACCCAACAAATTCTAGTAACCACAGTTTAGGTCATATTCAAGTAAAATTATCATGTAAGGGTCCAGGCCGCTCTTGACTGTGAGCACGGCTGTTATAACAGTTTTACACTCTGCAGAGGTTGTACACTTTCACCATAAGCCGTGATTCCCATTGCCGAAGCATGCACCCGTCCCACACCACGTGGACCGAATACTGAGGTTCACTATGAGACCTTTACAAAAGCACTCTAATAAATGATAGCCCGCTAAGGTTTCCGGTTCAGAAGCAAAGCATAACCCTCCCTAATGAGGTCTGTCTCTTACCAAAGCCCACAGCTCAAGAGGACCGAGCTATACCCTGTCAACCGCCGCCCCCCATGCCCCTTCTGAGTAAAGCTACCATAAACTAGAGCACCTAATTAGTCAGTCAAAGCCAGAGCCACATGGCACTCATGGTTGTACTGTTTTCCTGGGTGGTTCTCCATGTTCCAATTAAAAGATGTGATCTTATCCATTAATTGATTAAAAGGTAGTAATGGAACATAGAGTAGGGGTTTCATTTAACCAGTCCTAGTTGAGCAAGCTAAGCATCATCTACCATCAAAATTAATTAAGTACCCCAAGCTGCAAGGTATGGTAAAGGAGACTAGGAAATCCTTAATGGGACCCAACAATATTATTGCAAGCGATAAATAATAGTGTAATTAAAATACATGTCATTCAGGTACAAACGGGTATGATCAAGAAATACTTGCCTTCTTCCCAACCCTGCTGCTGCTCAAAGTCTTCACCGACCGGATCTTCAAAGCTCTCCTCGAACGGCACGTTTCCTATACGCATCACACATTCACATGCAAAGAAACAATACAATAAATAAGAAACAGTACACCAAACAATTCCAACAGAAGAAAACAACAGCACAAAACTAATCTACGCGTCACCACGAACGCGTGAGCACGAGAATCACTAAAATCGGAGTTAAAACGCAAAAGATATGACTTTTCTAAGGTTCGGGGACTTGCTGGCAAAGTTTTAAAAGTTCCAGGGGCTTAACTGCGAAAATCCGAGGGCTAAAACATAATTTTGTATTAAACTACGAGGGTTTTCATGTAAAAAGCTAAAACTTGGACCTCGGGCGCAATTTTAAAACTTGCAGGGCTAAACCGAAAGAAAAAGGACTTAATTTAAAATATCTTTGAACTGGCTAGGACCGCGGGTTGATTTTGAAAACTTGAAGGGCCTTTTTGTAAAACGGTCAAGGTTGACCGGTAGCGACTGGATTGACTCGGAGCAAGGACAAAGCTCGGCCGTTGGATCAAGATCCGATGGCCGAGATTGGATCGGCAGAGGGCTCGCCGGCAGGGAAAAAGGAGCGGCGGCGCCGCTGGCGCCCACGGCCGAGCTTCGCCGGCGCACACGTGAAAACGCGTTTCGGGCCACCAATCGCGATGGGAAAAGGTCGAGGAGGGAGAGGGGAAGATGGCGAGCGCACCCCGAGGGTTCTTGACGGCGGAGGAGCGACGACGGCGGCCGACGACGGCGAATGGCGGGCGGCGGCGCTGCAACAGTCCGATGAGCTCGCGCGGGGCAAAATTTTGGGAAAAACTCGAGGGAAAGTTCACGGGAGGCCTTGTTACCTTTGGCCTAAGCTCCCAAAGGGGTTGTTTCGAGGGAACAACCACCACGGCGGAGATCGACGGCCGGCGGCGAGATACACTCGGCGGCGGTTAAAATCGGGGGCTAGGGTTTGCGGGCTCGGTTGATTTGGAGGAGAGAGGTTAGGAGCGGCGGCGGCCTTTATAGGACACGGGGTGGCTCGGGTCCCCGCCTTGGCGTGCGTGCCACGGAGACGGCTGCGGCGGCGCGGCCAAGCCCGGGTCGGACTCGAGCTCGAGTCTGGCTCGGGGAGGATGGAGCTGACGCGTGGGCCCCACGCGTCAGTGAGAGATGGTGGGGGAAGAAAGGGAGCGGGCCGGCGCGGGAGAATGGGCCGTTGCTGGGTCGGGGAAAGGAATCGGCGCCGCTCGGGTGAGAAAGAATTGAGGGGGCAAACCTGGACTGGCCAAGAGTTGGAAGGGTAAAACCGAACTCGACAGGAAACAACTATTCTAAACCTCAAACAATTTCAAATTAAATTCGAATTTAAACAGAATTTAAATTCCAACTTAATTGAACAGCAAGCAAGAGACAAATGCAACAGCATGAATGCATCAACAACTTATTTTGACTAAAATTATTTAATATGATATTTAAATTGATAAAAGGCTAGAAATTCCAATTAAATCATAGAAAATTTATTTAAGCCTTAATAAATCCTAGAAAAATTCAGAGAGTTGCTACAATTTAATTGTGATGAATTTTAGGGTGTTACACACGAAGACCCAATAAACGAAGATTAAACAAGCTGAAGACCTCATTAGGCAGCATCTTGATTTCAGTACCTTGCAGATCTAATGTTGACAGCAACACTGAAGATGCAAGGATAGAGCTCAACAAACCAATTTCAACAGAACTCGTACAAAAATGTACTGCACGGAGATTCCGTGCACCGGATAGATTTGATCGTGCAATATTGGTGCTCTGTATTGACATTCTACGTGTTCCATGTACACGCAATGTCCCATGGCCCTCGTAGACTATACCAAAGCCTTCTTTGGCTGCTTTGTCAATGGCAAGATGGCGGATAACATCATGCATCCAGCAACATTTCACTCGTCCAGAATCATTCTTCTTCACAACTTGTAGCAGGCTTCGGTTCACAAGATCACTCAAGTAATCCTGTGCCACTTGTTCTAGTGTTCTGTTCTCCTTTTCCTTGATGAATCCAGCAGTAATCCAGTGCCTAATTAACCTCCTCCTCGTCATTTCATAGTCCTCGGGAAATATTGCACAATGTAAGAAGCAATTCTTCAATTCATATGGAAGATCCTCCAAGCTGACTGTCAAAATGGTATCAACACTCCGGATTGCATTATTACTTGAGTGTGATTCTAACGCTCTGTACACAGTTTCCCATTCAGGGTATGTGGGGAGTTTGAAAGACAGTAGACGGCCTATTAATGCAATGGCAATAGGCAAGCCTTCACGTTTTTGTAAGAACCTTGCAGCTAAATCCTGTAACTCTGATGGACACCTTTTCTCATCATTATACCGGAAAGCAACTCTGCAGAATAACGTCCAAGAATGATTTTCTCCTAGTGGTTCCAGCTTAATTGTGCAATCAGTACTTGCCAATGATGCAACGTCAAAGTTTCTTGATGTGAGAACAAATCGGCTGATACAATTAGTTGGAAAGATTTCCATGATACTATTATTAATGCACAGATCTTGTTCCCAAACATCATCCAAAACCTAGAGAAATCGTTTACCTTCAAGATGGTTACGGATGGCACCAACTACTCTTCTCATGTCCATACTGCTATAATTGATTGAGATACCAGATTCTATGGCAATTTTCTTTAGCAAGTCCTCAACTTGGTAATTCTTTGACACAGCTACCCATGCAGCAGCATCAAAATTCAGTTTCACAATCTTGTAGACATGATCAACCAAAGTAGTTTTGCCTACTCCACCCATCCCCCAAACTGTGGCGATTTTGGTTTTCCTTTCTTCCAAGTCATTGACCAGCCAACCCTTGAGCTTCGCTGCATTACATTCAATACCCACTAGATCCTCTTCCCTTGCAAAATGATTGGTAGATCTGAAATTATCACAGCTCCCAGCAGCATGTGTTAGCATTCCAGGAATGAAATAACGGTCCCTCCTTTTTGAGGTGTCTTCAAGCTCCGCATTTATTTCACGGAGCTGGACAGCTAGGCGATGCCAATCCTTGGCATGCTTGATCCTCTTCTTCCATTTGACTGCAAATCCTCCGTGCTTGTTGTCCTCAAGCTTGTACATGAACTCGTCGATAACATTCTCGACCTGGAAAGATAGTTTCCGGATATTCTTGATGAAGATGCCAGTGGTCTTGTCAGTATCCTTGAGCTTCTCTGAGTCATGCAGGTAGGCCTTCATGCTCTCCAGCTCCATCTCGGCTTTGCGGATTTCACGAAAGAGACCCTTCAAAGCAGAAACTTCCTTGCTCAGCAGGGATGCACCATAGGTTGCTGCTTCGTTCGCCAACGCCGCGCCGAGCTTGCCAAGTAACAATCCCACAACGGCCTCCGCCATGATGGTTGTGTGCTCAGAGTCACAAGTACGTGCACGTGGCTGCCACACCAAAAAAAAGTTCACAAATCAATTCAATTTCCAGAGCTTGGTTTGTATTGGATAGTCTGAATTGATGGAATTAGGCCGAGGGTTACAACTTACAAGAATACAAGATGAAAATAAGTAGGGGCGCTACAGATCTCAGTTCTCCTTTAAGTGATACTGTGATAGTAACCTTCGTCGAGTCGGAGGTGGTGCTTGGCAAGTGACAATGCTGCAGCTCAAAAGGACAACTGATCGAGCGACCGAGCAAGTGGTTCTTCTTTAATTTATTGAAGCAGGACACGAAAAGGATCACTTCAAGCTGTATGCTCGTGTCTTTCATAAATCAAATTCAATTTACAGAGCTTGCTTTCATATAAACAATCTGGAGTTACCCACAAAAAACAACCTGGACTTGCAAACAAATTTTGAAGAAACTTATGAACTGATGAAATTTGGTGGAGGATTATTACCTGAATGAATATGAGTCGAGCTAGGAAGCAGCCTGTTGCAGATCGGGGTTGTTGAAGCCAGTCAACCACGACGGAGTGTATCTGATGATCAGCGACAGCCAACTAGTACCAAGAGACGGAGAAACAGAGAGAAAGGGGAAAACCAAATCTCTTCGGCTGCAGTAGTCGGACTAGGAGGACCTGGTTGAAAGGCAATCAATGCATGGATTATCACAAAGTGCATCGGATGGGCTCTAATTGAGTCCAATTTAGTCAGTTGGGTCAAATTATTCTTATAAAAAACATCTTTTTGTGTGTTTGGGCTATCGTTTTTCAACATCGATTGTTATCACTTCAGCCCGTGTCACTTTAGTGTTCATTTTCTATCAGAAAAAGTCTATTGATCCATTTAAGTATCGACAAAGTATCGGACTGAGATGATGTCAAGGGGTGGGTGAATGGAAAAATTCTCTCCTAAAACAAGACCTATATCCCGAAATGACCCATTACTAGTGTCTTCTAATTACTAAAGTCACACACGTTAATTAGGCCCTGTTTGGATCCACCAGCTAAACTGTAGCTATTGGGCAGCTAAAACTCACTCAGCTAAACTTTAGTTGCAGGCTAGAAAGTGTATGATTTCTCTAGGTTGAACCTAGCTAAAACTAGCTAAAACATGTTTGAACACGGAATTACCCCTCCTAAAATCAATGCAGCCACCATCCTCTTTTTTCTATTATTTTCATTAGAGATAGTATGGTCCAATCATTTCTATTATTTTCATTAGAGATAGTATGTTCCAATCATTTCAATTAGTCGGAGGATCCAAACACCCCCAATTAAAGTTTAGCTGCGAAAGTTTAACTCTAACAATTAGCTGGCTACTTTAGTTTGGTGGATCCAAACAGGGTCTTAGTAATGTGTTGACCATAGGAACCACTAAAAGTGTCTCAAAACATTGCGGAAGCAAAATAAATAGACAATGAAAGAGTCTCTCACAAAGCACTCGGCTAAGCACCTCCCTAAATAGACATGCAAGAGGATTAATGAAGTGCTAACCGAGAAACACAAAAAACACAATATCCTCAAGACAAACAAGAAAGCTAATCCTCAATGACAGACAAGAAATATCCTCAAGAAGCTATGAAAAGATCACTATAGCAAGAAAGCTAAATGTGGTCAGCTGCTTGACTCGAGCCGCTAATGGAGTACTATGACTAAGAAAGCATATGAATAAGCATATTAAATAAACAACTGAAATGCAGATGGTATTGGACTGAGCTACCACCAAAAAATGATCAGACAAAAAGTTTGAGTAGTGGATTAACCGATATTCCCACGTCCGGTTTTAAAAGCAAAACCAGATGCACACCGTATGTATATTGGGATCAGTTTCCATACATACGTTAAACTAGTGATGAATAATAGTAAACCAGTAGTGAATACTAGTTTCAGTATCATATAAGAAAACTATATATGACTTATGAGTCTATCAGTGTTAGGTGATGTTTGGATGTGCTAAAGTTTAAAGCTTTAAATAAGTGATAATTAGACGTATTAAACATAAATTAATACGTTTGCAATAACCTACTTCCACATGTATTGGCGAATGAGTAATTTTTGGGATACAAGTCCGCACATGGAGAGAAACATATACAAGATGCTGGCAAAGTACACATAAAATCCCATCTTGCGAACACGCAAAGATGAGAAGGCCCACCATGCAAAGGACTTAACAGTGTACGAAACACCAAAGATCAGCATGAGGACCCACCTATCAACCAGCCAGGGGAAGGTGGAGCCAAGGAGGCTCCTCCTCGGTCGTCCAAACCCCAGGTTTAGCCGAACTTGGACACCCCCAGGTTGGCTTAGATTTGGCGGAAAGATCCCCGCTCTCCCAAAGGAAGTTGCTGAGGTTTCCATATCCAAAGATAGCAGGAACCGACCTCTCCAAGCTATTAACGGAGGAGAGACCCCTCCCAACACAGACCACACATTTGATGTCTCTCTCCTTCTATCGAGGTCTGACTTGTAATCTTTAGGCTAGTTGAGCTAGGCTAGTACCTCTCTTAGCGAGTGCAAGTCGTCCGTGGGGTCGTTGAGCAACCCTCGGCCTCTGGTATGGCTTTATATTTAACTTGTCAGGAAATCTATCCTTAATATAGAGTGTCTTCATGGTTATGCTATCTTGGCAGTATGTTATACCAGAATGTGTGCCTTCTTAAGTTATGCAATTCACATGTTTAGACTAGATATCCATGCTAGTGAATCGGTCTGGTGTGCCCTGAGGCTTGCTCGAGTTATTTACATGTTCATCTTGTTCTCCTCGGGCTTGGGATTACCCGGCAAGCCAATTGACCTGGGGCTATGGGTCTCTAGCCTAGCCAAAAAGTGGTGTCGAGAGCCTTAGAAACAAGGGCTAAAAGAAGTCGAGCTCTGAACACCTTCTTGGACGACTAGCCCAATCCTAACACACTACTCCGACAGTCTGGTACCGTCTAGCTAGGGAATGGCTGGAACCCCTCCCACACGGGTAAGTGGCGTGTACGTTTGACAAATTTCCATGAAGCATAGTTCCACCGACACATCCTAGACCAGAGCAAGCAATTCCTCCAAGTGGCCCACCATCCGCACCCAGCACCCATTACAGATATCGCCGCCCTATACCTCAACTCCATCAATCTCAACTATTCTATAAAATGTATCTGCCACAAGTACTTTGTAGGAAGTTCGTCCCAAGTGCACTTCCCAAGCCCCAATCCCGAGGTCGGTTAATATCTACTTACTCCAGCCGAGGGTTCAAAACTCTTTAGTTTTTCCACACCCAAAACTCCTCAACGCATGCAGGGTCGCAAGGTAATTGGAAATCAAATAAGGTCGTGCATGGTTTATAATTATCATCCGAGCAATGAAGTAAAGCGCTAATATTTCTAGTTGTATATGCTTATTAGGAATTCAAGAGCGGAATGGGCGCGGACCTAGAGAAAATCTTCTTCTTTGGCGTAGTCGAAGGCGAGGTCGACTAAGTCATCCGAGTCTCCTAATAATCGGATTTACAAATAAATAACAATAATCTACAAGTAAATAAACTCGAAACAAGAGGCAAGGAAGAACTAAATAATACTAAACACTACAATAATGGATAGACCATGATTTTAGAAAAAAACAATAAAATTGGTTTCATATGTTTTTGCGCTACAGTTGATTTTATATAATTTTTGAAAGTATAAATAATTTTCTGAAATTTATTAATTTCGTAAAAACAGGGACACGCGTCAGCAGATCAGTTGCGGCACGTCTCAGATCCGATATGGCAAGGATCGGTGCAGCCCGGTCTGTAGTGAGGATATATGGTTAGCTATGGGTGCACGCACTATTCGACGAAATGCCTCGAAGGCAAATTCGTTGTGCCGGAACGTGCGTGGGCACACATGCTCGGCTTGGGTGTGGGGTTTAATTGTGCATGCTCGCTGGCCAGGGTAAGGTAGGTTCGTCTCGGGCGGCACATTTTTACTATTTTGACCACGAAATTCACCGGCTTCGCTAAAATGACCACCATAGAGTGGGTTTCGCTAAAATGATCACGAATCCGTTGTCTCGTACGCTAGAATGACCTAATTGGAGTTTACAACTTTTAATAATTTTTTGTTATGTTTTCTTCACTAGATCTGACCAAAATACCCTCCCGCATCGCATCCATCGCTCAGAACTCTGCGGCGGCGCCACCCACTCCCGGCGGCGCTTGCTCCCGGCGGCGCTTGGAGTAGTCTATAGGGAAGGGAAGGGAGCAGCGCACTGGCCGGGGTTTATCAAAGGAGAGACTAGCTATGGCCTGCTTGTGCACAGGGTTGGACGGCCGATCGACGCGACGATTGGTTGGCTTCCGTGAGAAGCTTCATTCGCCGCATCCGATGCGACAGACGGTTACGGTGGGGTCAGCTCGCTGCGGCGGTGCCGTATCGGCGGCGACAGAACGGAACTGGGAGATGAGTTTGGTGGACTGCTGGGCCGCAAAGGGGTTTGGTGGACTGCTGGGCCGCAAAGGGGTTTGGTGGACTTGTCGTGAGAGCAGACGAGGCTGGACTGGACTGGGCTCAAGGACTGCATGCTGCTGGGCCTCATGTGAAAAAAAACGAACGTATGGGGGGCAAGAATCATCACGTGAACAGCAGCATGCCAATCATAAAGAGATCGAGGTTAGGATATACATCGACCATGGAGGGCATAAACCAAAAACCGTTCATACAGTCATACCAGTGACTACTAAACAGAAACTTGAACAAATCATTCCTACCAATCTCTCCTGCTGGTTCCATGCACGCCGCGAACAAACATAACAGTGAACAGTGCACTTTGAAGTTCATTCTGATTTCAATCTTCTCGTCACCAGAAGCGACCTCTTCCAACAGCAAAAACTTCCATCACACTTTCCCTATAGTAGCTTCGCTCCCCAGCACAGTTTTGAATAAAGCGTCAATCCAATGAGAAATCAAGGGGGAAAAAGTAGAGCATCAAGATCAGGTGGCATATTATCTTGAAAACATGCACCTAAGCATGGACTTCGCATATATATAACCAACTTAGTTTCACCCGTCAAATTAATTGATTTAGTATACCCGAGCTTCGCGGCTTCACCCTGGTTGTAGTACTAAAATTATGTGGAAGCCAACTTAAGAAACTTCAAAAATATTGACGACAAAATGAGTTGTAGGATGTTTTAACTAGCTCAGCCCGTTAACCCAATCCTGGCTCCACCCCTGAATTTACGTGCTATTGAATTACATAAAACGAACTGGAATACTGAAATACCTATTGACAAAAAATTGAGTTACACGATGGTATTAGCCAGTAGAAACAAATTCATACCTCAAGAAATATCCATTCCATCCATCAGCGAATTCGTTCCCATATGTTTTGCTTGGTTAATTTGACAAGAACCTTTTTAATGTGGCTAATCCTCATAAGCTCTCCACTGCATTCATTTGCTTCACATTGCTGCCTAAGCTTCTCTATGAGCTCCTCTGCAGTGTCGTCCAAACGTAACTCCTCAAGAGCTGAGAGGTACTCAATACCGTGAGGGAGGCACTTCAACTCAGGGCAGTCCAAAAACTCTAGCTCAACAAGGCTTTCGAGAGCACTTTCTTCTATTTCAACTTGGTTCAGCTGTGGAGCACCCCGTATTTCTAGTCGTCGCAGTCTAGGAAATGACAGTGCAGAGAAGCACAATTTCTTCCCATCATAAGCTTTAGTAAGGCGAATTAAACATAAACCACGTAACATCACAAGGCTAGAGAAAGAATCTTCATCAAGTTTGGAGAATATCAAAGACAACCGGGTGAGGTTGTTAAGGTGTGACCACGATGAAAGAATCTGAGGCATCTGTTTCTTTTCCAGCTTCCCTCTCACTCGAAGCTTACAAAGAGTTTCTGGTAAAGTAAGTGCTTCCCATGGTAATACTTCGTTTCTGCTTGATGCACGAATTGAGAGATGGACAAGATGCCTCATGTTCATGACAACATTGCACAAGATTAAGGAGTACTCACTTGTCACATCGCAAACTGACAATGTTCTTAACTCCGTCAGAGCTGCAACATCATGTAGAGTCTCTATGCTTGCTTTAACCGTTTGAAGAGCATGCAGTCCGGTCAAGTCCTTTATGCCGCTAGGCACCTTGATTCCATCATATTGTACAAAAGTTTCATCTGCATGTAGTCCAGATGCATACAGGAACCTGAGCTTCTTTAGTTTTGCTACATCTTTCGGTAAATATCGCAGACAGGTACCATGTGCATCCAGTACTTCTAAGTTCTGTAGTCTTCCTACTGCCTCTGGTAGAACCTCAATACCAGTAAATCTAAGACCCAAAAGTCGCAGATTAAACAAGCTGAAGATCTCATTAGGCAAATACTTGATTTGAGTTCCTTGAACATCCAATGTTGACAGCAAATTTGAAGATGCAATGATAGGCATCAGCAAATCAATGTCAAGATAACTTGTGAAAGCATGGATTGCACGGAGATGTGTCGCACCAGATTGGCTCAACGGTGTAATGTTGCCACTGTTTATAGTCAGTCGACGTGCACCGTCTGCTGAAAAAGCCTCAGAGCCCTCGTAAACTTTACCGAAGCATTCTTTTCCTGCTTTGTCAAGTGCAAGACGGCGTATGATATCATGCATTCGGAAACATCTGACTCTTCCAGTCTCATTCTTCTCTGCAACTTGTAGTAGGCTTCGATTTACAAGCTCATTCAAGTAGCCCTCTGCTACTTGTTCCAGTGTTTTCTGCTCTTTTTCCTTGATGAATCCAGCAGCAATCCAGTGCTTAATTAACCTCCTCCTGTGCATTTCATAATCCTCAGGAAATATCGCACAGTGTAAGAAGCAATTCTTCAATTCATATGGAAGGTCCTCGAAGCTTACTTTGAAAATGATGTCAACACCAGGAACAACATTTTTAGTCAACTGCAGCGCTAACTCGTCATACAAAATTTTCCATGCAGAGTAAACTGGGGATTTGCAAGATAGTAGGCGACCTACGCATGCGATAGCAAGAGGCAAGCCTTCACACTTTTGTAGGAACTTTGCTGCCAAGTCCTGTAGCTCCAAAGGACACTTTTTGTCATCATCATTTCGGAAAGCCACATTGCAAAATAACTTCCAAGAGTGATTTTCTTCTAGCGGTTCCAGCTTAATTGAACAGTTACTATCTGCCAACGACGCAACTTCATATTTCCTTGTTGTGAGAACAATTCGGCTGGTACAGTAAGTTGGAAATACATCCATGATCTGAATCCACACATCCTTTTGCCAAACATCATCCAGAACCAATATATATCTTTTACCTTCGAGAAAGTTACGGATGATCTCAACTAAGCTTCTTATTTCCATATATCCAGCATTATCTAAGATGCCAAACTCTCTAGCAATCTTCTTTAGCAAGTCCTCAACGGTGTAACTGCTTGACACAGTTATCCATGCAGCAGAATTGAAATCAACTTTGACAGTTTTATAGACAAGGTCAACCAAAGTAGTTTTACCTACTCCACCCATCCCCCAAACTGTTGCAATTTTGTTCCTCCGTTCATGCAGATCACCTATTAGCCACCGTGTCAGCTTGTCTGCATTATCCTCAATGCCCACCAAATCTTCTTCCCTTGCAAACCACACAGTTTGATGAATAGATGTGGCATGATGACCACTGATTCCTGCATATCCCTCAATTCCTGTCATGGCGTAGCGGTCTCTTCTTTTTATAGTGTCTTCAAGCTCCGAATTGATATCATGAAGCTTGAGAGCTAGACGACGCCAAGTCTTAACATGTTTGACCCTCTTCTTCGTTTTGGCTACAAGTCCTCCATGATTGTCTTGAAGTTTGTAGGTGAACTCGTCAACAACATCCTCGATCCGGAAAGCCAGAGCCCTGATCTTCTTGACAAAGAGGTCAGTGGTCTCATTGGTATCCTTGAACTTGTCTGAGTCATGAAGGTAGGCCTGCATGATCTCCAGCTCTGCCTCAATTTTGCGCATCTCGCCAAAAAGCCCCATAAGAGCAGAAGCCTCCTTGCAGAGAAGGCAGGCGCCATAGGTTGCTGCCTCGTTCACCAAGGCCTCTCCTAGCTTGCCCATCAGCAAACCCACGACAGCCTCCGCCATGGTGGTTCGTGTGCCTTTTCCCTAGAACCCAATTGTCTCACAAGTGTACGCAAACAATCTGAACACCAAATTTCATAAATTACCTCTCGATCTAGCGTGCGGATGAAGAATCTAAACTTTGAAGTGATGAAAATTGGCAGAGGATTACCTGGATATGGAGTGCTAGAGAACAAGCACGCTCTGCAGATCGAGCCTTGTAGAAGTCACAGCGACCTCCGGTGGAGAGGGTAGATTCACATACGGCGAGTAACGGACGGCAGAGCCGAATCTTTTTATTATAAAAGAGAAAACAAAAGATAAAAAAAACAGAGGAACAAAACAACTGAGTCCCAAGTTGCAGAGAGAGAGAGAGAGAGAGAGAGAGAGAGAGAGAGAGCTAGTTCGTGCGGTTTCGTGGAAGGAAGGAGACGAGGAAAGTTATGTTTGCACGCCACGCGGAAACCACGGCAACAGAAGCTGAAAAAGAAGTGAGAGAGAAAGCAATGGGAGGATTTGTTTAGAGGTAGGAGAAGGTGACAGGAATAAGCCAGCCGGCCCAGCCTTTTGTTTATCTTAGAGCGATTCTTCTTTCTCATCTTTCTACATTTCTCGCATAGGCCTAGCTGTGACTACGATCCGTTAGAAATATAGGCACATTTTAACATATTTTAATTCTAAATTTAAACTTACATCATCACAAACATTAGTGATTTTATGACAACAGGGTATGTGCATATATTCACATTAATCTCTCTAACTAATAAATCAGAGAGGGTTCAATATGCACCTAGGGGCGGGACCGATGCTGTGGACAATGGTTGCACCGTCATTAACTGGAGCATTGGGCTTTAAATATTTAGATTTAATTCAATATGTACCTATTTGGTTTCCCCTAACTTTTTTTAAGCAGCTAAACTTTAGTTCTTTTTAGTCCCAAAAGTGTCAAACATAGTGACTTATAGGTACTTTAGTTTAGTCCCTTAGAGCAACTCCAGTGGAGCTTTTCAAATTGAGGCCTTCAAAACTTATTTGCAGGTCCATCTCTAAAAAATAGAGGCCCAAAATAAACACTCAACTCCAGTGGACATATGAACTCGGGCCTCTATTTCTCCGTAGGCCCATCTGTCAGCCGCATCTACCTCTCTCTCTCACTTTTGGAGGGGGAATTGGAGGGCCTCTAGGAATGGAGGCTTGGAGGGGAGATTTGGAGGCCTATGCAAAATGCAGGCCCATTTGAAGGTCCTGCTGGAGTTGTGTTTTTGCTCCAAGCCTCTAAATTTTAGAGTAGAGACCCATATAGAGGTCTCTGCTGGAGTTGCTCTAACCATAAGTTCATAAGTCCCAAAAATTTGACTTCCTGGGACTCCCCCCCCCCCCCCTCCCCTCATTAAATGCGCCTGGGCACGTTTGGTTTCCTGCTGAGCCTAGCCTGGCTCGTATCTAGGAGCCAGTCTCTCGTTGGCCAGGCTCAGCAGATGCAACAGTACGTTGTTTGGTTGCATGCTTCTATCCAGCCAGGCTGCACATAGAAGATGTTTGGTTGCCGGTACAAGAACACGTGGCATTTGATAAAATGTTGAAAATAAGCATTATTTTGATATTGTTGGTATCAAAACATTTTTGTAGGTCTTAGTTTACCTCATCAATATTTAATTAAATTTCAAAAACACTAATAACACTTAATATATACTAATTATATATTAATACAGTCATTAACAGTAACCCACTTTGCATGCACCGAGCCTGGCGGGAAACGGAAATGTAACTCGTTTCTCCAGAACCAGGCCATGTGGCCTCTTTTGCATGCGGCTGGACAGGCCCATACCAACCAATCAACAAGAACATGCATGCCGCTAGCCTGGCCGGACAGCACACATGTAGCCTAAGGATGGAAACGGTAAAATGGTATTCGAATTATTTGCATCCGTATCTGTTTTGTTTTAATGTGGTAAGTAATGTGGATACATCCGAATTCGAAATAAATGTGGATATGGATAGAATATCCGAAAGTATCCGTATCCAAATAGAATAGACACATATTCAAACCATTATATAATGATTTTATTTTGATTTAGTATATTATCTATATAAAGTACACCCAAATACTTTGTTTTACTTAGATTTTATTAATATATAAAATATTTTATATGATTTATTTAATCCAAAATATCCATTTTATATTCACATCTGATATCTGAATCCATATCCGTATTCGAAATAAAATGTGGTAAAAGGTGCTATCCGAATCCGATTCCATCCGTATCCGATCCGTTTCCATCCTTAGGTAACCAAATGCGTCCCTATCTGTCCCGGTGCCCCAAGCTACAAGGGTAGTTTCGTTTTATTTCAGTTAATTAATTAAATATCTTTAGTCACTTTAAGTTTCTACAACCAAACATGTAGTGACTAAACTTTAATCCCTATAAGTGACTAAAGTTTAGTCCATGGGAAACCAAAAACAAGGCCTTAATCTAACATTTTTTTTCTCGAATACGCAAAAGATCTGCGCATCTTTGTAAAAAAGGGTAGAATTCAATTTACATGGCCTTAATCTAACATGATCATGGTAAATCATGCTGACTTGGTGCAATGGTATAGTTGATCATATTGTATATGTTCACAGATGTAGTTCTATGGGCAGGATATCATACCCCTTCAAGGCCCTTGAACGCGACCTGATTAGTGATCGGGTTGCACTTGCACCAATTTAGCTAGTTGCACAAAACTAATCTGTCATCTTTTGGTTACATTTTTTTCCGGTAATGCTAATAATCCTACGTCTGAGGCGGACGGACGGAACGGATGCTCACGCGCATTTTTTTTTTGAGCACACCACCACCTTCATTAACTAAATCAGTGGTACATGATTACAAATTCCTACCAGGGATCTAACAACCAAACATTCCTCCTAGTATCAAAGGAAAACGACGACTTAGCTAAATTATGTGCATCAACATTCAATGCTCTACCTTCATGAACAAACTCACAGAGTTCAAACCCTCGTGATCTGGACCTAATCTCCTGAACAATTTGGCCATAAGGACCTAGACCCGTCCCAAGAATGCTTCTCACAACATTGCTGTTGTCTGAAGCCAACTTGATCTTCCGCAGTGCTAGATCGCTGGCCAAAGCCAGTCCTTCCCGACACGCTATAGCTTCCATTACCTCTGGTTCGGTACAACCTTCAACTAATAGAACTGAAGCCCCAACAAAAGTACCGTCCCCATTCCTAGCAACCGCTGCTGCTGATGCCCTTCCTGAATTTTTCGAGATGGCAGCATCAACATTTATCTTAATCGACCCTTCCGGTGGTGGAATCCACCTTTGGTTTGCCCTTGACCCCGCGCTCGGGGTAGCTTTCTCTGGCTTCAACTCATCAAGTTCAGCCATAAATCTGTCCACAAAGCAATGAGTAGACAATGGACTCTGGAACGAGTTCTCATGAATTGCCTTCCTTCGCACATACCAGATAGCCCACAAAGTTATTGCCACTCTTGTGAAATTTGCATCCGATAGCATCTCCCGCGCCATCGCCAGCCACCCTTGTGCATGTGTTTCTTGAATAATGCTCACCTGATCCACCACTGCCTCATCCTCAAGTGCCCAAACACACTTAGCAAGATTGCAGTCAATCAACGAATGTTTCCAGGAATCTTGTGCTCCACAAATGGCACAACAATCATGAGTAGCCATATTTCTATGATGAAGAGTATCACCTGTGCGGAGAGAATGACGTGCTAACCTCCACAAGAAAACACTAATCTTTGAAGGGATATTCAGTTTCCACAAAGCAAGCCACTCCTTCTCTTCTGCCCTCAGATTAGACCGCCCAGCCATATTTTCCATGTAAGTTGTTGCTCTTTCCTTATTAATCACCAACATCCGATACGCCGATCTGACCGAATACACTCCTGTTTTCTCATGATGCCAAGCCCAAAAATCAGCTTGTCTGCAAGTACAAATGGGAATATTCAGAATAGCCTCCCTGTCCGCCGGAGCAAAATAGGCGTGCAGTTTCTGCTGATCCCACGTAGCAGTAGTAGAGTCTATTAATTCGCAGACCCGTTGAGGAGCCTCGGCGACCGTACTCCTCACAGGCTTGCGCCAACCATCGCGAGGCAACCAATTCGAAGTCCAAATATCCGTAGTTTCCCCATCGCCTATCCTTCTGATCAGGCCCCGTTCCAAGACATCACGACCATCTAGGACAGCACGCCAGATACGAGATGGCGCTGACCCTAATCTAGCCTCCATGAACTCAGTCTGCGGAAAATACACCGCTTTAAGCACGCGGGCACTGAGTGAACTCCCATCTTGCTGTATCCGCCATGCTTGCTTGCCAAGAAGAGCTAAATTGAACAGCTGGATGTCACGAAAGCCAAGACCCCCAAAGAATTTTGGTTTCACCATGTCGTCCCAGGCTACCCAACACGTCTTCCTCTTGCCTTCCTTACTTCCCCACTAGAAATTCTGTAGAAGGCCATTAATATGTTGGCACATGCCCCTCGGCAACCTGAAACACGACATCGAGTACGTCGGAATTGCTTGTGCCACGGATTTAATTAACACTTCCTTGCCTCCAGCTGATAAACAGAGCTCCAGCCAACCTTGAACCCGTTTCCACACTCGGTCCTTTAAATATTTGAAAGCACCATTAATCGAGTTCCCAACATCAGAAGGCATGCCCAAGTATTTCTCGTTCAGAGATTCCTTTTGCACATCCAGAATTGCTTTAATGTCATCCCTGACATTCTGCCTACACCCTTTGGAGAAATGAATCGAAGATTTATCCAGATTAATTTGTTGCCCCGAAGCATGACAATAAAGATGTAGTACCTCCTTTACCTCCTCTGCACTCTCCCTAGTCGCCGTGAAAAACAGCAGGCTGTCATCTACGAATAGTAGGTGACTAACCATCGGAGCCGAGGGTGCCACCATAATGCCCTTGAGACCTGATGACTGATTTCTTGATTTAAGAAGGCATGAAAGGCCCTCTGCTGCCAACACAAAGAGATAGGGGGAGATCGGGTCACCCTGACGGATGCCCCTAGTAGGAGTAAAACTGGCCAAACATTCATCATTAAATAGCACCGCAAAAGATACGGATGTGACCAACCTCATAACCATATTTACCCAGTTTGAATGGAAGCCAATGCGGAGCATAACAGCTTGTAGATAGGGCCATTCCACTCGATCGTAAGCCTTTTTCATATCCAATTTAAGAGCACAACACCGCTGTTCTACAGGCCTTTTTTGTTTCATTGCATGCAAACACTCATAAGCAGTGATAATATTGTCGGTAATAAGCCTGCCAGGAACGAAAGCAGACTGCTCTTCTGAAATAATATCCGGCAATAGTTGCTTCAGCCTATTTGCGATCACCTTTGAAGATATTTTGTAGAGAACGTTGCATAGGCTGATGGGACGGAACTGCCCCAATTCTTCCGGACTCACAACCTTCGGAATCAAGACAATGAAGGTATTGTTGATCTCTGCTGCATCATCATCTCCCCTCAAAATCCTCAGAACAACCGAAGTAACTTCTTTGCCACATAACTCCCAATGTCGTTGGAAGAAATGTGGCGGAAATCCATCCGGCCCCGGAGCTTTAGTAGGAAACATTTGAAAAAGTGCTTCTTTTACCTCTTGTTCGCTCACAGGTGCCAACAGTGCTCCATTCATCTCAGCTGTCACCTTCACCGGGATCGTATTGAGCATTGAATCCATGTCTGTGGTTCCCTCCGACGTATACAATGTTTTGTAAAAATCGGTGGTCATTGTAGCCATATCATGGGCATCCTCTGTGACTGTCCCATCAGAACGCCGGAGTTTCACTATTCTGTTCTTCTTACGCCTCATATTTGCACGCAGGTGAAAAAAGCAGGTGTTCTTATCACCAGCATGCAACCACTCGATCCTCGAACGTTGCTTCCACATCAACTCCTCACGATGGTGTAATTCTAGAAGCCGTTCAACAATCTTCAGTTCAGCATGGGAAGGTCCATGTCTGCTGGGCTCGTCCCGCAGCCGTCCCAGATCCTTCTCCAGCTTGGCTAGCTCCCTCCGGACATAACCGAAAGTATGTTTATTCCACCCAGACAGAGCAACTGACAGCCTGCTTAATTTTGATTTGAGCTCCTGTAGCGAATTGGCACTATCACCCTTGTGCCATTCCTCCGCTAGCATGTCAGCAAAATCTTGGTGAGTCTCCAACATAACTTCATACTTAAAGCGACCCTTGCGACACCGTTGAGCCTCCTTCGGTCGCCATTGCAGCATTATCGGTATGTGATCCGATGCAGCCGCCGAAAGATGAATCACAGACGCTGTCGTGAAGCGAGAACTCCAATCTGGCGAAGCAAGAGCACGATCAAGTCTAACCTGGCAATAGGACCCCCCTGCAACCTTCTTCTCAAAAGTCCAGCTACGACCCTCGAAGCCAAGATCCAAAAAGCCACATACATCCACCATCTCACGGAAACCAGCCATATGAGCATTGCTTCTCTCCTGTACCCCATTATGTTCTGATCGATGTAACACCTCATTAAAATCACCAATGCAAACCCAAGGCAAATCCGAGGAGGACTTTATGAATTTAAGCAAATCCCAAGTCTTGTGTCTCTCACTCGTCTGAGCTTCCCCATACACACAGGTTAACCTCCAGGGAAGAGAATCCCCTTATGTGATAATTGCATTGATATGATACTGTGAGTAGGGTAACAATGAAACTTTAATATCATTATTCCAAAAAATCCCTAGATCACCACTGCGGCCCGTACTAGATACAGCAAAAGAATTATCAAAACCTAAGGATTTTTTTAGACCTTCCACCCGTGATTTGTGCACCTGAGTCTCAAGAACACACAACACTGAGGGGGCAAATTTCTTCGCCATCTCGCGAAGCTCTTTAACTGTCACGGCATTGCCATGTCCACGACAGTTCCAGCTGATGCAACTCATTGGTAATGGCGGGTCTCCCCTTGGGAGCCCGCCCCTTCTGTGATTGTCACCTTCTCATTCTCCCCCGTCTTTGACTTCTTCTCACCATCGCCTTTCGCCGCCCGTGAGTTCGACGATTCTGTCGCCATAGCTAACCCTAGACCGCTCCGTCACCGCGAGACTCCCTGATACAGATCGCCAAGGCCGGGAAGCTGGGCAAAGCCAGCCCCTTAATCAGCCCGAACAAACAGTACAAAGGTGAATCGCAGTCGAGTTTGGAAAAGGTCAAGATTCCCTCGTCGGCGCCTGCCACCAACGAAGTCGCCGAAGCCCTAGAACCCTAGGTCGCCCATCCTTGCACACTTCAAACTTGACGACAAACTTGCTCACGCGCATTTAAACCGGGTAAGCGGTGTCGGGCCCCACGAGAATCATTTCGACTTCCCATCCTCGGCAGTCTCCCGCATTACCGCAGCTGCGCGGTCCTGGCCTGCTCGATCCCCGCGCGCCGCCGATGCCGCCTCTCCTGCTCGGTGCTCCGAGCGCTGCCGTCGCCGCCCCCGTGCGCCGCTGCCCCGCATGTCGCCGTCGCCGCCGCAGTCCCTTGTTGGCGTCTCCGCGCGACCTCCGCGGTTGGCCATGGGAGCAGCTGCCCGTGCCCATGGATCGTTCAGACCGGACCTCATCGTCGACCTTGTGCCATTGTCGTTGCCGGCCCGGAGCTAGCACCGCCGCCGGTCCGGAGCTCGCGCCGCCGCCGCCCGCGCGGCCCATCTCGCCATTGCTGCCGCGCCCAAGCTAAGTGTATATTTCGCTAGGTTTTGTTACATGTTGCAAGAGCATGTTTCATATGTTTCAGATGTTGCAGAAAAATATTGCAACTGTTTGATGTGAATGTTGCAAAAATAGATATGGAATGTTGAATGTTGCAAATGTTTTGCATGCATGTTGCAAGTGTTTCATCCGGATGTTGCATTTTCATTGTGAGTTTTTTGACTTATGCCATGCGTGGATGAGAGTGGGAGCGTGTTTGTTTTTAGTGTTGCAAACGATTATTATTAACGTTGCGGATACTATTGTTTGATGTTGCATACGTTGTTCTTGGATGTTGCAAAAAAATTTACGTGTTGCATGCAACATCATGTCATGTTGCGGCGGGATTTTTTGCATGCTACAGTACGGTCAGAGAGAAAGACTTGGCTGTGGTTGCGCCATGTCACCGTCCGATTTTTTTGATCCCATCGGACGTCCGGCGCTAGCTCTTCCGTTTTTTCAGGATGATTTTTTTTACAACATGTTGGTCAAAACAAAGCTCAGCGATGAGGCTGTACATGGAACACTTTATCTTTTAGAGGCACTGGGAATCTGGAATAAAGATTCAATGGTTGATGATGTTTCTTCTTTCTTCGATCAAATCCCGATCTTTCTTCCTAGTTAAAGCATAGTTATTAGAAGTTTAGGACTGTCCGGACCGTTGGTTTGGCCAGAAAAAACTAGAAACAAAGGCTCCAATGACTCGGTTCACTTAAAAGACCATCCATCCATCTGATCGGACAAAAGAACCAGATGAACCGGCCATTTTTCCGTGAAACCGGCGAACCGGCCGGTTCTAGTCGAACCAGACAGCTTGTGTAGTCAGAAGGGTTTTTTCTTGGGATTGGGCTGCCGAGTGCTGCGGCCCACCTAAACACCGCTAGGTCTGTATCCTTTTGCTGCCGTGCGGTAGGAGCGAGAGGCCCACCACGAATGAAGCAGAGTCGGGTAGGATGGACTTGCTCTTTTTTTATTTCAGGAATGAACACAACAAAAAGGTAAAGGATGAGGCCATGTAAGAGAGGAAGACGATGGCTCGACACCCCAGCTTACAGATACACCTTCCTCCACCAGAAGATCAATCAATATATGTGCCTTAGGTCAGTCTCAGTGGGAGTTTCATGGCATTAAATGTGCTGATGTGGGATAGAAGAGAGAAGCAAGGGTTTCATGGGACGTGGGATAGTTAACTGTGCCCTTAGAAGGACAATTGGTCGTCTTGACCGGCAGCTTGCCTCGTCTCGTTCGCCAAGGTTAGGCTTGCCGATGCGGGAGTGTGGTTCTAGCTCCCCCGATGCCGGCTAAGTAATAATAAAAGAAAATAAACAAAAACATTAAAAAAAGTGAACCCTAAATAAATAAAAGATATCATCATATGAACGAA
Organism: Echinochloa phyllopogon; assembly: GCA_033239725.1. NCBI lineage: Eukaryota > Viridiplantae > Streptophyta > Magnoliopsida > Poales > Poaceae > Echinochloa > Echinochloa phyllopogon. Next base: position 7,794,993 of record BTCW01000008.1, on the reverse strand, counting down.
ACTTTATATCCAAAATTCAAGACACCTCTAATCAAGAAGATAAATATATATTATTAGATAATCAATAATATTTAAAACCTTATAGAGACTAGATGAGAAATTCCATGCGCAATTAAGTCACCTATAAAAATCCTTCAATTTAAATTTATAGTAAAAAGAACAGAGGGACGACACATGAGCCGTCCTTAAATCAGAAAATTAAGAAAAGATGAAAAAGAACTCCAGAGAACAGAGAATAACCCATATGCTTATTATTTCTTTGGTAATAATGCCAAAGTGTAGTATTGAGTATCACTTAGACCCGATACATCCATATAGGTGCATAAAATCTAACTATATATATCACGTCTAATTAATCACGCATCAAAAGAGCGATGGTTCAATGACCAAGCGGGCGGACATCTGTAGAGTTGGACGGTGTCGCTGGGGCACAACAGCAGTAGACGAACAGGCCGATGATCTTGCATGACCCGACGTCATGGACGCTGCACAGCTCCGTGCACAAGCTATCCGAGCAGGCTCCAACCCTGGTGCACTGGTTCTTCTTCTCTTCCGGCAGGAAGCCGGCCCTGCCAGCCGACACGACCCCGACGAGGAGAGCCATCAGCAGCGCGACGGCGACGAAAACGTGAGCCTTGTTCGAGCGCCCTCCGACTTGTAGAGCCATCAGGTCAAGCTTTTTTCTTTTATGTGGAGACTCGAGACTAATGGTTTCTTGATGCTCGATCGTTTTGAGGCTGCTTAGATTATATAGACTAGAGGGACAAGGAAAGGGATCTGGAAAAAAATCTTGAGACGACATCGATTCCTGCCTTTTTTTGGGTGCTTTCCTACCATGCATTAAGTTTTGTTTCTATATTATTGATGTCACTTGATGTATAGTACGACTTCTTTCGTCTATCTTCATGTTGAAATTTAGGTAAGTGTGAATTTATTGACTGTAATATATCACCTGTCTCAAATCATTATACAAAACTATATTAGCGCTCCCCACTAAGGAATTCTTTCAATCCTCAACGCGCCACGTCATCCTCCACTAAGCACCCCATTTAATGTGCATTTTCGTACCCTTCGACTTCAGGCACCGGCCACCTTGAACTTTGAAACGTCGAGATTAACTCCATATGAATCCCCGTGTGATGCTCTCAGTGCTGCAGTCCACCAAGAATTCAAGTTGCACTTTCATACCCTTCGACTTCAGGCGCTGGCCACCTTGATCTTTGAAACGTTGATATTAATTCCATATGAATTAGGTAGATTTATCGGCTGCTAAACATCGAACTCATCACTGTGTCCACCTTGTAATGCACGCATGTTTTGTTTTTTCATCGAGATAAAAACAAGCTGGGCAAAAACTTAGAAGTGTATGTGTGCTTCTAGACTGGTATCATTAGTATTTAGATATGCTAACGCTTATGATTTTTTGTACCTATTTGTAAAATATATATCGTCTTACTATTATCAACTAGAGAGTTATTGTTTTAAAGCATCCACGTTAATACTCACAGAACATGCTAGCTAGAAAAAGGACAACGTTTATAACAATTCAGTACACTTTCAAATTGGGACTTCTCATACTTCCTGGGCTTTTTTTTTCAGCATCCAACTCCAGAAAGGACTCTTAAACCTCAACCTCTATTTATTTATTGAGATGTATCACTGTCACATGATTATAAACCCTATAGTTGGTGGGCTAGGAGCTAGAATATTTCTAAAGAAATCTCAAGATTTTTCATAAGCAACTCTAGCAATGGTTCCTATTTTAGGCCGCCTATTTTCTCAGCTCAACTCCAACAAGGATCCCTATTTCTTAGCCCTTCTTCCTGACAAAATGGGAACCGTGTGTTAGCCTTATGCACAACATCTCTTTTTACACATCTTTTCCCTGCCTGTGCTCTCCTATCTCCTTGCTTACTTGCATCACCCTCCCACGGCAGTAGCTAGAATGTGGGTCGGCTGCCACACATAAGGGTTGAGGGCAATGGCGACGAGCAGGACCAGCAGTCTGGGATCCCATCGGCCTTAGGCTCTCCACCATGGCAGAGTAATCGTGCTCTGCCTCTACCGTGGTGCATGGGAATTAAACAGTCCCAGTGTATGGCTTTCTCGACTAGAACATTGAGTGAAATTGAGTCCATCCACAGCCCTAGCTTGGTGAATTTGACCAATGGTGGAGGGAATTGAGCTTGGCACGATGAAGGGCCGAGCTCGGGCACACTGGTTCCGGATAATCGAAGTTATGTGTATCTAGCTCGGCTCCCAATCGTGTGGATCTGCAGGTGCGAGAAGTTGCAACCGATGAGCTTGGCCCAGACATCTCCGAGGTTGAGGCGCAATACTAGTAACACATGGGTGGAGCATAGCGCTCAGGACCGGTGGCACTCTGGGTAGCAAGATGGTGCTGCGACGTGGAGAAAAAAAGAGTGGGGCAATGCTCTGCCGAGGAAAGGTTACAGTTGGATACCGATGGTGCACATGACTTCAAGTCCGGTGGGAGGTGGCACTTGGTCTGTGCTCGTAGAGCGTCAAAAATGGCACATAGGAGAATCAGACGCCGCATCAACTGTAAAGTAGGTGCTGTGGGGAGGGGCAGAATTCGGTAGATTCCCCTAAACAGATGCCCTAATAATGTTCATATTGGACTTTTTCTTGGCCATAGCTTTTAAATTTTGGTGTAGTTTAGTTTCACTAACAAGAACGCACGTGCGGCACGCACGTTTATTGATGACATGTAGGTACTAAAACAATATCACTTCACCTTAGTACAAAGCGCTTTTAAAAATACTTTATATTCGGTCTCTCATGTATGGAGAGCTTTGGGTATTCTCAAAACTCATGATAGTTGGCATTTATTTATATGAAGAAAACTCTCTAATTTATTGTCTTTTAGCAATACATGATAATTGTGTATAGACGTGGGTACAAATGTGGGTATATTTAGGTGGGCCCTTTTTTGGGTGAAAAAAGTTTTGGGTTTAGAGGGGGAAATCAACATACGAATGTCCCTCCCCCCTCTTTTTTTGACCATTCATCAACCAATTTTCCCGACAGGTGGGTCCTACGTGAGGTTACTTTACGTAGTCTGAGTATTTTTTTTATTTCCTGAAACGCGCGGTACAAAAGCTGATGCACGTGCACTTATCCTTGGCTGTGTTTAGTTTCCGAAAAGGGAATGTGAAGTTTGGTGAAAATATCACATCGAACACTGTAGTGTACTGTAGTACTTTTCGTTTGTCTGTGGTAATTGTTGTCCTACCATGACCTAACTAGGCTCAAAAGATTCGTCTCGTTGTGTACATCAAAACCATGTACTTAGTTTTTTTATTTACCCACGTTTAGTGTTTCATGCATGCGGAGAGAGATTTGATGTGATAGATGAATAGTGAAGTTTAGGGAGAGAATTTTTAGCTTTTCAATGGAACTAAACAGGGCCCTTATAATGACTCACGCAAAATCCCTGTAATTTGTAGTCTTGAGTAATATTTTGGTAGTGCCATATTGTTGTATATTGAATATTACATAGATCCGATACATCCATACAGATGCGCAAAATCTAAACATAGCACGTCTAATCATGCATCAAAACAAGAGATGGATCAATGGCCAAGCGGGTGGACATCGGTGGAGTTTGATGGCGCTGCTGGCGGGGCACAGCAGCAGTAGACGAACTGGCCGACGAACTTGCATGACCCGACGTCATGGATGCCGCAGTAAGTCTCCGTGCACAAGCTATCCGAGCAGGCTCCAACCCTGGTGCACTGGCTCTTCTTCTCTTCCGGCGGGAAGCCGCCCCTGCCGGCTGCTGACACAACCGCGGCGAGGAGAACCATCAGCAGCGCGACGGCGACGACAACGTGAGCCTTCTTTGAGCGCCCTCCGACTTGTAGTGCCATCAGGTCAAGATTTTTTTTTTTTGTGGAGACTCGAGACTAACGGTTTCTTGATGCTCGATCGTTTTGAGTGCTTGGCTTATATAGACCAGAGCAACAAGCACAATGATCTGGAGAAAATCTTGAGCAATCAATTCCTGCCCTTTTCGATCTGGTGCAAATCTTCCTGCCATTGTTTTGTTCCTATATATTGTCAAGTTGTATGGATCTTTCATCGATCTCCATGCTGAAATTTTGGTAAGTACGAATTTAGTGGTTGCTAAATATATCACGTGTCTCAAATCAGGTGGATTTAATGGCTGCTATACATCATACTCCCTTTGTCCACCTTTGTGTGTATGTTTTGATTTATCAATATTAAAAATAGCTGGAAAAAAATCCTAGTTATTATATACGTATATGTGTGTGCTTCAAGGTTGGTATAATTAGATATAAGCTAACGATTATGATTTTGTACCTAATTATAAAATGTATATCATCTTATTATCACTATGTGGAGACTCGTTTGGATGCTGCATGTTGATGGTCACAAAATGTGCTAAAAACAATTTTTACAAATTCTTACAGCAACCAGAAACATATGGCCAGCAATTCGGTACATCTTATCCTGTTTCTAAAACGATTACCACCTCTATTATTACAAAAGGGTTATTTTAGACTACTTTGCTGCTATTAGAGCAACTAGTGTATGCCCTCTAAACATAGAGGTTGGGGGGTTAAAAATGAACTACAACACACCCTTAAAATGGGGAGCCCTCCAAATTACCCAACATCCTAAGTTTATGGGGTCTCCAAGAAGCCATATATCCCAAACGTAGACACTGACTAGTGGGTCAACGAAAAGTAGAGGATTGTTTAAAGGAGGAAAAGTCCATTTTTGACCATCTAACTCTTGCCTCAGTTTGGTTTTGACCATCGAACTCCAAAACCGGATATCTTTGACCATCCAACTATCAAAACCGTTCAAATTTGGCCATAAGTACGGTTTTGATGGGTGGTTTTAATTTTTTTTATTTATAATTTAGTCCTTAGATCTTAAAATGATTATTACTTTTTGCTCGTAATTCTAATTTAGGTGATTCTTGCGGTCACGCATTCATATTGTTAGAATTGAGAGAGAAAAAATCAAACACCTTAAAAATAGAGGAAGCCCCTGCTAAAAAGTAGAGTACTTGTTTAGAGTGTATTAATGCCCCCCTAAACTAGGACCCCTATTTTTTGAATGGTGACACTTTCCCTATTTTGTGGGGCCTTGTTTCAATATCGCAACCACCCTTAAATAGTAGCATCAATTTCTTTGTTGACATGCATTTTATTTTTGAGAACGTGTCTGAGCACGTATTTCATTAAGAGGAAGAGAGATATATATTACATCCTGATTACCGACCAAAGAGAAATGGTCAATAATCAGAAGAGCAAGAAACAGAGCGAGCCAAGGAGCTAAGGTGCTATTACAAAATACCAAGACCACGACCTAGCCTGATGAAAATCCGACAACACCAAGAAACCTGCATCTACCCAACACATGGCTTCAGCTAGGATGGTGCCTGCAAGGATCCAAGGTTGGGCCATCTTTCATTGAAAAATCTCCCATTTCTTTCCTTCCAAATCATCCATGAGACAAGCAGGACCAAGGAATCGAATGCATTTCTAGAGTTCTTGGGTAGCTGCTTACGTGAGGTACGGTGTTCCACCAGTCCAAGAAACTAAGTTGATCAGGGCCTGGTGCCAGAAAATGAAAGCCCCAAGGCCTGAAAAGTCTGAACCAGACCTCTCTACTATAGGAACACCCAAGCAGCAGATGGTCCGTTGCAGGGGCGGAGCTACGTGTCGTCGTAGGGGTCGGCCGACCCCGACGATTTCCGCGAAACCTTTTATACCAACGATTTTCCACCGGCTTGGACCCCGGCGGCCCATCGCCCCATCCCAGCCCAGCTTGCACTAGAAAGCAGCAAGCCAATAATTGCACGTAGCACATACTCCTAGAAATCTAGCTTGGCCCACACAAGGAGTATTAACACAAGATTATGCGCAAGCAAGCAAACAGTCATACAGCTTGGCCCACACAAAAGGAAAATTAGCAGCCGGCCACCAGGACACCAGGTCACGCCGGGCAGCCCATAGTCAAGAAGAAATAGACTGTGAATCGGAAAAATCAATTATTAGATTTTGGTTTTTATTTTGTATTATGTGGTGACAAATCAGAAAATCATCTAAGAAAAGAGCCTCCTAGTTCTTTTTCTCGTTCCAATAAAATGTCAGGTAACAAAAAGTGTACATTAGTGACTACTATATTTTATAGGTAATCCAAGAAAAAAAAGACCAATAACACGAACTATCAACACTATAGATATAATTGCTTGAACCCAATTATTGACTAGCAACTTGCAGAGTTTAGTGACCATTTCAATGAGGTAAATTCTAAACTGCTTACTCAGATTGCTGCTTTCCCAAGAATTCATTTGAGGCTTTTAAATTAGAGACCTTGATGAAGTTGGTTGTTGGCTAAGTTATACCCCGATGATTTTAAGGTTTTTTTTAACTCAACTCAACTTAAGGATCTTGACCTCGAGCTTCCTATTTACATTAATAATCTGGGAGCTTATGGAAGATTTGACAATTTAAATATTATTTCTGAGCTTGCTAGGCTTATGGTGAGTACAACAAAGAACTTTTCTTTCCTTTGGTCTATCAGCTTCTCAAGCTAGTACTAGTTCTTCCTATTGCCACTGCATCGGTTGAGAGATGCTTTTCAGCAATGAAAATCGTGAAGACAATATTGCGAAATCATATCTGACGACAAATTCATGAATGATTGTATCATATGTTTTGTGGAACAAAGATTTTTGGCAAAAATTCCAATTGATGATGTGGTAGTTCACTTTAACGAGATGGAGGACCATAATTGTAGAGAGAAACTAAAATAAGGACCGATATCGTAGAATGAAACTATAGGAGGTACTAGAGACTTATTTTATGATACTATATTATTTATAATTTTATCGATTAACAATATTATCTGTAATTTTTTTGTCAAGTTAGTACTATGTACGTTTGTTCCCACTCCGACCCCGGCGGCCTTTTATCCAGGCTTCGCCCCTGGTCCGTTGTATCCATTTCTTGATCACAGAGTGCACAGTCATCACTGTCCTGCAGGTTATTGTGCCGGCGCCAACGGGATGCAGTCCAGCAACGGTCATGCAGAACAAGCCATCCAAAGAATTTGCATTTGGCCGGTGCTCTCGCCTTTCCGAGAATTTTGGTAGTGTTGTCCACGCGTTCTCAATTCGTCAGTCCACCGTAACCACTCCCAACACAGTCGCAAGGCAAACCCTGTAATTGTAATTGACCAGTCCAAGACCAATCATTTAAGTTGAAATATCCCATACGGTATTAAAGTATTCATTGGACCATAGAGTTTATTTGATTTATTAAATATTAATGGGCCAAGTCCATTATATCTAACATTACTTAGGACCGATACAGGTGCATAACATCTAACGATATCACGTCTAATCATGCATCACACAAAAGTTGGGTCAATGACCAAGCGGGTGGACATCGGTGGAGTTTGACAGTGCTGCAGGGGCACAGCAGCAGTAGACGAACTGGCCGACGAACTTGCATGATCCCACATCATGTTTGCCGCAGTACTGCTCCGTGCACAAGCTGTCCGAACAGGCTCCAACTCTGGAGCATCGACTCTTCGCTTCCGGCTCGAAGCCGCCCCCGCCTGCTGACACAGCCGCGGCCAGGAGAGTCATCAGCAGCACATCAACGGCGACGAAAATGTGAGCCTTCTTTGAGCATCCTGCGAGTGATAGTGCCATGGTATTAACTATTAATTAAGCTATTAAGCTTTTGTGTGTGTGAAAAATTATATGGTTTCTTGTTGATGGTCATTCGCATGGAGGGTGCTTTGCTTATATATATAGACCAGAGCGACAGGCAAAAGGATCCGGAGAAAACCTTGAGCAATCAATTCTTTCCGTCTTTTTTTGGGGGCAATCGATTCCTACCATTAAGTTTGTTCCTATATTATTGCTGTCACTTATATATATGCTTCCTTCATCGATCTTCATCATGTTCAAATTTAGGTAACCATTAAGGAGTATGAATTTATTGGCTGCTACTATATGACGTTTCACTAATTAGGTGGATTTATAGGCGGCTAAATGTCATCCTCCTTTGTACACCTTTGGAAGGTACGCTTTGATTTATCAATATCATGCTTTAAGAAAAAATTAACTTGATAAATCGGAGTCATATATGTGTGTTGTAAACTGGTAGTATTATATAATTTCTAAGGTTTATGAATTTGTACCTATTTGTAAAATATGTACAATTGTGTCCAATAATAAGGTCATCAAGAGTCGTCAAGTCAGGGGGGATGACATGCGTTTGGCAATAAGGTGAAGTGTCTCAGATTAGGCGTACTTATTGGTGGCAAAATATCATATTATCTGTGTACATGTTTCTTCACAAAAATAAAATAGCCGTTCCAAAATGAGTTTGTTGAAAGTTTTATGACATGTGAGAGAAATTTTATCCCAAGTTTTTGTGGTTCAGTTACCTAGTTTACAGTGTTAGTAACTATGCACTAAGGGCATCCAGAGTGTGCCAAGACGGCCTTACAGCAGGCCCCACGTAGGCATAAGGCCGACTCTGTTACGTATATGGCTGAAAAGGTCTTAAGCCGGTGGACCCACAACGAAGAAAAAAAACTGATTCTTTCTCTTGATGCATGTCCTGGCTTGCCGTCCGTATGCGCCTAGCCCCATCACCGTACTTCCTTCAATTTTTCTATTTCCTATGGCCAGGTCTTTAGCTTGAGGCCGGTCTCAAGCTTTTTGAGCTTATAACCTTCCCTAGGACCCCCTCCGGTACGTATATGATCGGTCTAAGATGGCTTAAGACCCCCTTTCTGCGCACACTCCGGATGCCCTGAGGGCAGGTACATTGTAATTCAAAAAAAAGGCAGGTACATTGCTACACGTCACCAGTCTGATAAGTCGTCTCATGCAGTACCTCGTAGTATTTTTGCTGATGTGGAGGAGAGAGAGCGAGGTGAGAGAATAAGATCATTGCTTCGCGAAACAACCGCCTCATGGTCTAAAATTTAGGACTATGAGACAACTCTCTCACCATAGTACGAGTTTTGTTGTCATGCAACCAATGCTATTTCTTTATTTCCCCATAAATTAAGCGATTTTGTATTACTATGAAACAACTAAAGCAACAACCTATTGTATAGGTTGTCTGATAAGTTTTCTTAATATTATGTGCGCTGCATGAGACCGTCTATTAGACGACATCAATATACTTACCCTAAGACACACCCCAACTGAATCCCTTCTCGATGCTACAATTCGGCGGTAACAACAGTTGTTTTCGCAGAAGAATGCATAATCAACAAGGCCTTTAGCGCATGTACAACATTTAGACGGCTATTGTCTTTTTGTTGCCACAAGCAAAATGAGCTGAAGTGGCTATCTTTTAAAGGGTAGGTACATTGCTATACATCAGCGGTCTGATAGGTCGTCTCATGCAATGCCACATATGATTTTTGCTGGTGTGAAGGAGAGAGAGCGAGGTGAGAGAATTTTGTCGTTGTTTCGCGAAACAACCGCCTCATGAGCTATAAATTTGAAGACTATGAGAAAACTCTCCCACCATTGTACAAGTTTTGTTGCCATGCAACCAATAATATTTCTTTATTTTCCCATAAATTAAGGGATTTTGTATTACTATGAGACAACTAAAACAACAACCTCTTGTATAGATTGTCTCATAAATCGTCTCAAGATTACGTGTCGCTGCATGAGACCATCTATTAGACGATACCAATGTATTTGCCCTAATGAGGAAAGATAGTGTTGATGTCTACTATCTCGTCCACTCCTCTGGCTCCTGCTCCCATGCAAAACAACAATAACCAGAGTGCATATTAATTATCACATAGACAGCTAAATAGACAGCCCTAGCTGTCTTTGTGTGTTAGGGTATGTTTGGTTGGTGGGATGATGTAGGATGGAGCCATTCCATTCTAATATCAATAGTGTTTGGTTCAGCTTCTGTTGGAATGGAGCCACTCCTAAACAGGAATAATAATCCGTATAGATCCGGTACCGTTTCGCTCCTTTTTTCCACCAAACCCAGCCGCTCCGGCGCGTCTCGCTCCTTCCCCACCCGTCCTTATCTATTTAGTCACCGCTCCCGATCTTTCTCATCGCTCCCCTTCCCTTTTCCCATCTACGCACCATCCTCCGCCTCTTCCCGTGTGCACCTACTCTTCCCGCGCGGGAAAGAGATGGTCTTCCCGTCGGCGGAGCTCCTCCCTCCCCCGACCTCAGACCTGGGTGCTGCCCCGTCCTTCTCTTCCGCAAGGCGAGCAGGCATCCTCACTGCCGGGCACCGCCGCTGGGTGCTGCCTCCTGCCGCAGGCCATGTTGGCGCCCGCCGCCCGGAGGTACCACGCCGCCACCCAGAGGAGCTCGTTGTGGTAGCCGGAGTAGGACGAGCCGGCGTGGCGGAAGGCGACAGCGAAGGCGGCGAGCATGGCGGCGACGTCGGAGCTGTCCTTGGTGACGGCTGTGGGATATGGGTACCCCTGGTCCCACTGTCAGACTAGGCTACGCCGACCAGGGCCCACGTCTGACAAGGTTGTGGGCCGAGCCCTAGCCGGACCACAAGGGATCCCCGACTTGACGGACAAGTTGATGAAGACTCGGCGGATAGCTCGTCCGGATATCCAGGGATATTCAGTTGTAACCGACTCGGATGAAGAGTCCTCGTCGGAGTCAAGTAGGTTTAGATGGAAACCGACTTGTAAACCCTAGCCCGCTCCCCTATATAAAGCGGCCTAGGGCACCCCTCGAAGAGAGACGATTCATCCATTGTAATCCTCATACGCTCGTCCTTGCTTCCTGAAGCTTGACCGAGTTCCAGCAATACAAATCACACCACCGACACAGGACGTAGGGTATTATACCTCCGGGTAGCCCGAACCTGTATAAATCAGTGCCTCCTATGTACCATCAAGCTACAAACTCAGCAATCGCTCGCCTACAAATCAACCACTCGGGATACCCCCAGGTGGATTGCCGGTCCTAAGGTCCAACAACGGCGTAGACGGCGCGGGGCGTGTCCATGTCCTTGAGCCACTCCCAGCAGTGGTGGTCCTGGTTGGGGTCGGCGACCTGGAAGTAGAGGGTCTCGGTGGTGGCGGTTGCGGCCTTGAGGAGGTAGTTAGCGCCCCAGCGGACGGCGGTGCGGGCGTGGGGGAGCTCGGAGCCCATGAACTTGCCGAAGTCGGCGACGCTCTAGGCAAGCATGGTAGTGGTGAACGCCATGCTCGTCGTGCCACGACATGCGGTTGCCCGACAGGAGCTTGCCGGAGCACCGGCCCTCGAAGAAGATGATGGACTTGGCGAGCGCGTCGGCGTAGTTGAACGCTGCGGCGAGGGTCGGCGCGAGGAGCAGCAGCTGGAGCACGAGCACGGCGGCGGCGGCGAGAACGCGCGGTGAGCGGCCGGCGCTCCTGGGCCGCTCCATTGCGTGCTCCATATGTGTGTTGTGGTTGTGCCTTGGTGGTATACTTATCAAAAGAGAGAAGTGGGTGACCATAAACATATTCTCATTCTTGTTCTCCAACCAAACAAGGGACAGAATGGCTCCATCCCACGAACCAAACAGAAAATGGAATCGCTCCGTCCCTCCAACCAAACAACCAACTGGAGCCATTCTATTCCAAAAATATGGAATAGAGCCACTCTATCACTCTCGCTCTCCAACCAAACATATCCTTAAATACACAGCAGCTGTGCAAACTATTGTACATGTCCATAGAAGTTCTAGAGATGAAGACCCAACAAACAACATATGAAAGTATACATTAAGTCTGGTCGTGTGGCTGATGACTGGTGCTGATTTGTTCTAAGAGAAAAATACTACTGACTAATGACTGGTGGCTGATAAGCGAGACAAACATGGCGATTGAGGATATTTACCCGTTCACTGATTCCATTTGATTCATTGTACAATCTATTATTTTATAATAAGCAAGTGTGAAAGAAGATACCACGTTCGTCAAATAGGATAGAAACCACAGTAGTAATTAAATAAATAACATATACACGGTTAATTTAAATGATCATCCAGTGGTCCAAATTAAATAAATCTCCAACCTCGTCTGTTGCACAAATCTATAACAAAAGTCATAAATATGTAGGAAGATTTTCCCACATGAAACGGCCACAGCACATCGAGTGTGTTTTCGGTTTGCCCAAATGATCCATGCCCATTGGGCCCATGTACGAATTGTCTCCATTCCTGGTGGGCCACTTGCGAAGGCGGGAAACGTGACGTTTACGCGCCAAATCTTTGCTCAGTTTTCCAGGAAACAGAGTTGCTAGCCTGAACGTGCTCTGTTTTGTGCAAATGATACTCTGCTTCTGAGAAAAGGATAGCAGGAGGTTCGCTCTGTTTCGCACGAGGAAAACAGAGCAGCCTGCAGGGCAAAGCAAACCACTCAAGGAGATAAATATTTCTTCCACTGAATCATCATCTAATCTAATCTGAGACCAGAAGGATGGATTACCACAAGCGACGGCTAAGCACGGCTCATCATCAAGCCATTTACTTGTTACGTCAGGCCAGAGTAAGGCCGGCAGCCGGCTGATCGCGCAGACATTCCTGTGATCGCGAAGAAGCAAAGCAAGCAAAATGAGAGCCGCCAGGGGCCAGACCAAGCAACGTAGTATTTGCCCGCATCCATTCTTGCTTACTTACTTTGCTTCGTTATCAATGCCCTATTGCCCTTAATCTGCATTCAGGATGGATTACAGTATGTCTTTCCAGCCCTGCCGACAGGGTTAGCTAACCTCCTGATTAATAAATTGTACTACGTTTTTGTGAATCGCACGCGTCTCCGGCCGTCAATTCGGCATCCCTGTGTCCATGGCTGCCGGTCGACGGGTACCAAATAAACAGTGAGGGACTCATTGGCCTTCATTTTATTCACTAGTAGATAAAAGACCATCCCCTTCTATCCGAGACATAAGTCACGGATTTTATTAGATCCGGGACTAATATGAACCTTAGTCACGGTTCTAAATATTAGGGGGTGGAACCCTTTAGTCCCGGTTGGTGGCTCCAACCGAGACTAAAGGGTCTCATTACCAATCGGGGCTAATGTAGACACTTTTAGTTCTGGTTGGAGCCTCCAACAGAGACTAAAGGATGCTATACAGGTTAGTACAAAAGGAAAGCATTATATCCAAGGTCACATGTGTTGAGTAGATAGGTGATTAGTAGGCTTTATGTCAGGCGCACAGTCTCATGAGCTCGGTTTATTGGTTAATTGGTCCAACCGGTTGAACCAGCGTGGTCCAAATATAGTTAACTTTTAATATGTACCATAAGTTGCGATGTAGCCGTGGTACGTTCACTCCGAACACCCCAACCCAGGTTCAAACCCCACTATTGCATTAATTTTTCCCTCCCGTGCTCCTTCCCACATGTGTGTCGTTGCCACGCGCTTGCCCAACGGTCCAATAGCGATTCTTAAGGCCGGTTAAATAGCAGTTTTTACTGAAACTGACGGTACAAACGGTTTATAGTGGTTCAGTTGTACAGACAGTTTTTACGTGGACCGGACACACAGGAGGTTGTGGTTTGAATCCCATAAGGGCGAATATTTTTTTAGATTTTGGAGGACTCCTAATTAAGTTACAAATAAAATAAATGATGATACTTGTTTAATATTTTAATAGGGCGAATGATCAAACGCTATCAGGAACACGTTTAGTAATTGCTAACCCTCTCCGTAGCGTAGCTGCGCATTCCTCTTCCTCATGACCGGCGTCGGTGATTAATTTGTCCATACATGAGCGACGATTAGTTTTTTTTTACAACACTACGGCAGACAGAGGCCGAACTTAATTTTTCATTAATTAAGGTGGCAAAACCACATATTACAAGAAGTTGTAAGCACAATGCAACATATAAAACGAGAAAACACAGAAGGGACTACTTCCACAACATATATGGCTCACATTAGCCACAAAGAAACCAGTTGTCCTAAGAAGCATCGTCGTCGAGCAACATACTTGCCAGCTTCACCCGAGCCAATGCATTCCCACACCACCCCCGTAGCTACGCCACACCGCTGCCTCTTGTAGGCTGTCCAATGGAGGGGGACTCAGGGTGGGAGAAACACCTGGACCAAGAGTAACTGAAAACATCAGCCTTCCTTCCAGCTGGCAGGAACATCTTTCACAGCGCATCCGAGCTCCACCTACCGCCATCCAACGCCCTTCAGGGGAAGGAAGCCCCAAAGGAGAGACGACCGGCAAAATGAACACACTCGGCATATGATTTGATTGTACCACCAACAAGGAGCGCGACGACGAACAAGAGGTGCCAACCACGAATTCAGAGACGGACAACCGGAGCAGGATGAGGAACACGAACACTCCCAACTCCCCATAGGGTCAGCCCCATGTGACAGACAATGATGCCTCACCATGATGTCCCCAACGGGGAAAACGACGCCCCAAGGGCGCCGCCACCATGGCCGCCGACAGCAATGTCGGCGAGGGCGTTTTCCCGACTTGACACCATGTCTGCCGCCCGCACATCACCAGTTCTCCATCGCCGGCACGGGAAGAGGCCCAGCGCAGACCGCAGCACCACCTTGGCGCCCCAACATGGCCAAACAGCCCCAGCCCCACCACCACGGCGGCGCAAACCCCAAGTTACCGACAAGGAAGGGGATGAGCAGTCATGGTAGCAGCAGCAGGCCAAGACCAACCGAAGCAAGTCCCAGTAGTCCACGACCCGCCGTCGCCGGCCGGAAGCAATCGTCGCCGAAGCCGCCAGATCCAACCGCTCGAACAACCTTCAACCCCAGGCGCTGCTGGCCGCGGCCTCCGCGGACGTACGCAGTCGGCCAAGCCCCGCCTGACCGCCGTACCCAACCGCCGGCAGCCGCCCCCTTCCACACAAAGAGCACCCGCGCGCGCCTCCCAATGGCCACCGGATCCGGACGAGGGCAGCACGGATCTGTGGCCCGCCGCCGCCGCCGAAGAGGAAACCACCGGCGTCGGGGAGGATCTCCAGGGGCCGGGACGGCCGCGCCCGCCGTCGTCCCCGAAGGAGGGGGGAATAGCCGACGATTAGTTGTACTGAATACTGGCCCGATAGCAGTTTAAGCGGCCGGCAAGCCGGCAAGGGTACGTGTTCCGATCCGAGAATCATGCATGTTCGTGTCGTGTGGCACTGCTCACAGCACATGGGTCGGTCGGTCCCTGCTGCTTTGGTCTCGAGCGTGTACAGTCTTAAAACAAACACGATTCATCTCTATTACTACTACTGTACTGTACTGCAGAAGAAGCAGAAATGAAAAGAAAAGACATGTGTGTTTAGTTTCCGTGAAAAGTTGGCGAAAAAGTCACATCGAACACTATATAGCGCACTGTAGCACTTTTCGTTTGTTTGTGATAAACATTTTTCTACTCCGATCTAACTAGGCTTAAAAGATTCGTCTCGTCGTGTACATTAAAAATATGCAATTAGTTTTTTTATTTACCTGGGAGAAATATTATGGAAGGAGTTGTAGTTCTTCGTGAAACGATTCATGAACTACATAGGAAAAATCAGAGTGGTGTCATCTTTAAAATTGACTTTGAGAAGGCTTATGATAAAGTGAAGTTGCCTTTTCTCCGGCAGGCATTGAGGATGAAAGGTTTTGCACAAAAGTGGAGACATTGGATTGAGGCTATTATACAACGGCATCACGTTGGTATTAAATTAAATGATCAGATAGGGCAGCATTTCCAGACTTGGAAAGGCCTTAGACAAGGGGACCCGTTATCGCCATTATTGTTTAATATCATGGACGATATGTTGGCTATTATCATTAACAGAGCCAAAGCAGAAGATCAGATTTCAGGGGTAGTACCACATCTTGTGGATGGCGGGTTATCTATCTTACGGTATGCCGATGATACTATTCTTTTTATGGATCATGATGTTGCGAAAGCTACAAACATGAAGTTGTTATTGTGTGCTTTTGAGCAACTGTCGGGTCTTAAAATCAACTTTCATAAAAGTGAGATATTCTGCTTTGTCCAAGCAAAAGATTCCGAACAACAATATGCAGAAATATTTGGATGTCGATCCGGGTCTTATCCGTTTAGATATCTTGGTATTCGGATGCACTACAGAAAGCCTACAGAAAGCTGAGTAATTCGGATTGGAAGGTGATTGAGGAAAATTTTGAAAAGAAGCTAGCAAGCTGGAAAGGAAAGCACATGTCAGTAGGTGGGAGATTAGTATTAATTAATTCAGTTCTTTCGAGCCTAGCAGTGTTTATGCTTTCCTTCTTTGAGGTACCAAAAGGGGTTCTGGAGAGACTAGATTATTACAGATCGAGATTCTTTTGGCAAGCTGATAATCATAAGAAAAAGTACAGACTAGCCAAATGGATTATCCTATGCCAACCTAAGGAATTGGGAGGGTTAGGTATTAAGAATCTGGAAACTCAGAACCAATGTTTGTTAAGTAAATGGTTGTTTAATCTTATTAATGGGGATGGCATGTGGCAACAGCTTTTAAGGAACAAGTATTTACGTTCGCCGACCATCACACAAGTAGAAAGAAAGCCAGGGGATTCACACTTCTGGTCAGGTCTGATGAAAGTAAAAAATACCTTTACCAATTTTGGCACTTTCCAGGTTAATGATGGTAAACAAATCAGGTTCTGGGAGGACAAATGGTTAGGTAACTTTACCTTGAAACAACAATATCCATCCTTATATCATATTGCTCGAAGAAAAAATGATACAGTGGCCTCGGTTTTCTCTAGGGTTCCTCTAAATGTGTCCTTTAGGAGAGCTTTAGTAGGCCCTGACCTACACCTTTGGCATGATTTAGTGGGTAGAATCAGTCGTGTTCTCTTGAATGACAGTAGAGACACGTTTAGATGGAGTCTCAATCCTACGGGTTTGTTTTCTGTTAACTCAATGTATATGGCTCTTAACACCACTAATAATGTGCAGCGCAATATGCAAATTTGGAAGTTAAAGGTACCGTTAAAAATTAAAAATTTTATGTGATATTTGAGGAGAGGTGTTATTCTAACAAAGGACAATTTAGCTAGGAGGAATTAGAATGGTAGTAAGTTATGCTCTTTCTGTTTCAAGGAGGAAACAATTCAACACCTCTTTTTGATTGTCATATGGTGAAATTTCGCTGGAGAGCTATGCAGATTGATTTTAACTTTCAATTACCGCATAGTTTTAATCATTTGTTTAGTGATTGGCTATTTGGTGTGAATAAAAAGCTACAACAGCAAATGTTATGTGGGGCATCAGCTCTATGTTGGTCCATATGGCTTAGCAGAAATGATGTTGTTTTTGACAAATCATCCCAAAAATCTTATTCGCAGGTACTGTTCAGAGGAACTTATTGGCTCCGATTCTGGACACAGCTGCATCGACTTGAGCAGGACAGAGTAGCAATAAAGGAAGCCTGCCGGGCGCTGAAGGTTTTAGCCATGCACATTTTTGCTCACCATGGATGGAGGTTTAGTAATAGGATCATGTACTAATTCTTCTATCAAACTGTTTGTTGTGGCTTTGAGAACGTTATGATCATGCAGTCCGGGTAATTTATTTATCCATTATCTAAAAAAAATTACCCACGTTTAGTGTTTCATGCAAAAAGAGAGAGATTTGATGTGATTTGATATGGCAGGTGAATTGTGAAGTTTGGAGAGAGAAATTTTGAAACTAAACACATCCTATACAGTGAAAGCAGCAGTTAACACACACCTGATTTTTTTTCTCTTTTAACAGGGTCTAGGGAGTACACAGTAACACCTGACGGCCGGTGCCGATGGCACGTGCACATCCAACCAGATGAATTGGGTGTGTTTAGTTCTAAAAAGAGGATGAAAAATTTTGGTGAAAATGTCACATCGGATACTGTAGCGCACTGTAAAACTTTTCATTTGTTTGTGCTAAATATTGTTCTACCATGATCTAACTAGGCTCAAAAGATTCGTCTCGTCGTGTACATCAAAACCATGTACTTAGTTTTTTTATTTACTCATATTTAATGCTCCATGCATAAGGAGAGAGATTTGATGTGATTTGATGTAATAGGTGAATAATGAAGTTTGGAGAGAGAATTTTGTGAATTTTGTGGGAAGTGAACACAGCTAAGAGCGAGCTGACACAGCCAAGCAGCCGGGGCCAGGTTGACACCTGCTGACCTGCTACCCTGCAGGTGGGGCCGGGAGCGAGCGAGTTGACCACCGTCCGTGCTCCTAGGCCCATCCTGCCCGGAGCGGCGCATGCAGAGCATTCAAGCCTGCAGCGGGGTCGGTTTGTCAGTTGGGGCAGTTTGGCGCGAGTTCTGAGAAGGCTCCACTAGGAGCCGGCCGGCTCCTACGCAGCTTCCGTGATATAGCGCTTGTTCAGGCCTTGTTTAGATGTTTAGAACTGGAACGTTAAATTTGAGAGTAAGATGTCACTTCATAATCATTGCGCTACTGTAGCATTTCGTTTGTATTTATGAAAAATTATCCAAAAATTGATTAATTAGGCTCAAAATGTTCGTCTCGCAGAGTACAACAAAACTCCAATTAATTTTTTATTTCATCTACATTTAGTACTCCATGCATGTTATGACATTTTGATGTAATGGAAAATCTTCTTTTTGCATAGTGTATTTGAGAGTTACGTTTTGCAACTAAACAAGGCCTAGATCCTAATTTGGCCTTCTAAATTTGGAGTATGGTGTCACTTCATAATCATTACGTCACGAAGTATTTCGTTTGTATTTATGAAAATTGTCCAAACATTGATTAACTAGACTCAGTACAACAAAACTGTGTAATTAGTTTTTTATTTCATTTATATTTAGTACTCCATGCATGTTATGACATTTTGATGTGATGGGAATCTTCTTTTTACGTAGTGGGATTTGGGGGTGGAATTTGGGACCTAAACAAGGCCATAGTCACTGTGAAAAGGAAATAAGTCACTGTTCCGCTACATATTTTTTCTGTCACCTTTCATTGAATGGCATGTGCAGCGCGAAAATACTATCATGCCTTTTTTATTTATTTTCTAATTATCACTAGCTATGTACCACTCCGTAGTAAGATGTACGACGTTGCACTCAACATTTCAAAAGCAATGGTTCAACATTTCAATTATACCATTTTAGTTCAAATTAGTATGCTCAAAGTGTTGAATTATTACCATCAATATTTTAATATACTAGATTCAACATTATCTAAAACTTAATCCAACAATTCGGATAAAGTATATCACATTTTGTATAAAAATGATGAAGCAATATGTCCAAGGTGTTGAGATAGTTACTCAAAATATTGAAATAATATATTAAAATGTTGATTACAAAAAATACATGTATAAAATAAAAATATATTCATATTAGATCTTATTTTGTTATATTAATTCTAAATGATATGGAGGACCCTACCCCTATTTTTTATATATATTGGATGGACAAAATATTTACAGTTTACAGGGCCCAGGCCCAAGGCAAAAAAAAAGTTACAGAAGACTATTCAGCCAAATGTTGATCTTCTCACTAATCCTCGGTTTAGCCCTTAGGGTAACCGTTTTCAACTCCCTAACAAAGATACTTCTCCAGCATGAAAAGGAGAGAGAGACATTGTCAATATTATATCATTTTGGTGACACCAAATTGCCCAGCAGCCTATAATGAAAATTTCTCTAAAGATTTCAGATTGAAAGTTAAGTCTGGCTTGTAGAATCGTCTGCTGAAAACCCAAAGAGTGGTCCCAGTGAATCCCCAAATAAGTCCAGCAAGCATCACTGAAGGGGCGGAGAAAGAAAAGATGCCAGAAGTCTTCTTCGATGTTTTCCACACATAAACCACATGAGTAAGAGTCCAAGAACATATTGTTCTTGTGCAACAAGGCTGTTGTATTTAATCTATCCCTGAGGAACAGCCAGAAGAAAAATTTGTGTTTGTTCTGAGCTCTCGATTTCCACAGCCATTTGAAGAGGGGTGATGCTGGCAAAGAACCTTGCAAACAGTTATAGGCATTCTTGCTGGTGAAAACATTAGAGCCCAATATTTATGACCACACATCCACTAAGTTG
This sequence comes from Echinochloa phyllopogon, assembly GCA_033239725.1. NCBI lineage: Eukaryota > Viridiplantae > Streptophyta > Magnoliopsida > Poales > Poaceae > Echinochloa > Echinochloa phyllopogon. The sequence continues at coordinate 7,774,937 of BTCW01000008.1, read as the reverse complement.
ACATCCAGGTGTAATCCAGCTATTTCAGCTCTGAGTTCCTGCAACTGGTCAAGTGCAATTTGTGAGAGAGGGAGGTGAAAAGACCTGATGGTCCTCCCAAGAGTTAAACTGCATAAAAGAACATTTTTTCTTTCTAGTAAAAGAATGCAGCTGCGGGTATTTCCATTTTAGGACACCTAAGTCCCAGAGGTCATTCTAAACTGCCACAGAAGTGCCCATGTTGACAGAACAGGTAGCTATCATAAAAAACTCTAAAGACATGACATCTCTCCATCAAAATGATCCAACACCTTTTCTTTCCTGAGGAGTGCCATTGCTATATAGGTGTTCCCAAGTCAGGTGTAGCCAAGGTAGATCAACTTTATTGTAAAATTTGTGCAGTTATTTCAGCAAGAGGGCCTCATTCTGTGTTCTGAGATTGATGATACCCAATCCACCATCTTCTTTGCTACGGCAGGCATGCTTCCAAGCAACCAGGTAAGCTCCTTTTTTGTTCAAGTCACCCCCATGCCAAAGGACATGTTTCCTATATTTGTCTATTTTCTCAATAATTTGAACTGGTAGTTTCAGGGAGCACAAGTACAAAGTTGGGAGAGCCGAGTAGACTGAGTTGACTAGGATCAATCTTTCAGCAAAAGAGAGATGCCTGGAGATACCCATCAAGTGCTTCTCCATTCTTGTCAGCATTGGAGTGAAGTCTTGTACAGAAGGCCTGGTGGTGCCCAAAGGAAGTCCCAAATAAGTGAAAGGCATCTTTCCCAATTGACAGCCTAGGGCATCACTTATTTCAGTCCAATGTGCCTCTTGAACATTGATTGGAATTAGAAAGGATTTCTCAAAGTTGACTTTCAGGCATGTGGATGTTGCAAAGGTTTCCAACATTGTCTTCAGATGTGATAGCTGGTTTGGATCTGCTGGGAGCACCACCAAAGTGTCATCTGCATATTGGACCACAGGATAGTCACCACCAAATTCCTCCCCCAAAGGGTGCCCAATATTACCCATTACAGCTTCAGCATTCAGTACTGATTGCAAGAGATCAGCACCTAGAACAAAGAGTAGTGGTGAGAGAGGATCACCCTGGCTCACTCCCCTCTTACATTTAAAGGTTTTCCTAGGGACACCATTAAGCAGCACAGAAGATGAGCCAAATGAGAGAATGACTTTGATTCAGGAGATCCATTTATCAGAAAATCCTTTATGTTTCATTACCTGCAGAATCGCCTCATGCTCTATTTTGTCAAAAGCTTTCTCAAAATCTAGCTTTAGCAAAACTATTTCTCTCTTTCAGGACTGATAAATATACAGAAATTGGAAGGCCCAAGCCAGGAAGTCCTGGATAGTTCTCCCTTTAATGAAGCCATATTGATTGGTGTTGACTACCTTAAGAATCACACTCTGGAGCCTGTTAGCTAGTAGTTTGGTGAGAAACTTGAGAGATGGATTCAGCAGAAAAATAGGTCTGAAGTCATTAACTGTCTGAGGGTTGTCCTTTTTAGGGATGAGAGCAATGAAGCATGCATTAATGCTTTCCAGATTAAGGTTCCCCATGGAAAAATCATTGCAGAGTCTGATCAAATCATCCTTTATTATGTGCCACCATTTTTTGAAGAAGTCACCATTGAATCCATCAGGCCTTGGTGCATGGTCGTTGTTGGACCTCGGATCGACTTCGGCGGCATGGCTTGCGAGACAGTGATGTCTGCGCCTTGTGTGCGCAGGAGGTCGAGACGATTGACCACCTCATCACGAGGTGCTCTTTTAGTCGTGAGACGTGGGTCAGAGTCCTCCGTGCTGTCGGCCTTCAGGCTCTGGCCCCTTTGGTCGAGGATTCTTTCGCGGCTTGGTGTTTGCAGGCAAGGAAGCGAATTCCTAAGGTAGTAAGGAAAGGTTTTGATTCCTTGGCCTGGCTGGTCGTTTGGTCGATCTGGGGAGAGCGTAACCGCAGAATTCACGACCGGGAGGCGCTGCAGCCGGTCGCTCTTGCTCCGCGCATTCTGTCAGAGGCCCGTCTGTGGGCTTCGGCTGGTTTCCGCGGGATCGCTTTGTTTGCCGGTAGGGTCGGGGGCGCTTAATGAAATAAGTGCTTTGCACATTCTTTAAAAAGTTCAACTTGTATATGGACTGAATAAAATTACAAATTGCATTATGTAGTAAGTTGAACCAAATGACAGATTACATTATGTAGTTCATGGGGTAAAATTTAACCAGAACATCGTATAGTTGGTTATCTGGACTCTGGGTCTCACTATCCGACTGGGAGTAATTAACTTAGACTTTTTTCCAAAAATAAAAGAAAACAATACGCACGCGGTGGCGCGCGCACAAGCGGCGCTACCGGCCTTGGGCTGCACGACGATCGACGAAGTGCTCGGCCACGATGCGGCGCTGTATCTTGCCGGTCGCCTTGGGTAGGTCATCGATTGGTGACGAAAACCTTCTTGGGCACCTTGAAGGACGCGAGGTTCTTCCGGCAGTGCGCCACCACGTCGTCCTCCCCGATGACCAATCCCTCGCGGGGGATGACCGCGCAGTTGCCGTACCTGTCGTCGGGGACGCCGAAGGACACTGCCTGCTTGACGGCGGGGTGGTCCAGCAGCACGTACGGCGTCCACCTTGATGGGCGAGATCGATCTTCTCGCCGCCGCGGTTGATGAGCTCCTTGATGCGGCCCGGCCACCAGGTGGAGGTAGCCTTCCTCGTCGACGACGCCGATGTCCCCGGCCGGTGTGGAACGACCCGAAGCGGAGGACGCGCGCCCCTTCCTCGTCGAGGATCGCCATCTCCTGGCCCACGGGGCGGCCCACGGATCCGGGCTTCCACGACCCGTCCTGGGGCAGCGGGTTGGACGTCACCATGTGGGACGCCTCCGTCATGCCGTCATGGCGCACGGGCGCCCCGAAGGCGGCCTCAAGTTTGTCGAGGATGGCGGGCGCCAGCGATGCGCTGCAGCTGCGGATGAAGCGCAGCGCCGGGTACCCACCCGTCACCTGGGGCTTGGACGCGTGGCGGTCGAGGGTGATCTGGTGGATGGTGGGCACGGCGGTGTACCACGTGGCGCCGGCGGCGCGCATGTCGGCCCAGAAGGTGGACGCCGAGAAGCGGCCTGTGGCGGGGAGTGTGACGGAGGCGCCGGAGGCGAGCGAGCTGAGGAGGCCGCAGATGAGGCCGTGCACGTGGAAGAGCGGCAAGCACGATGACGGTGGCGTCCGTCTCGGCGAGGCGGTACACGGTGCGGATGTTGGCGACGGACGCCGCGAGGTTGGCCTGCGTGAGCGGCACCCTCTTGGGGCGGCTGGTGGTTCCCGTTGGCGGCTGCTGCTGGGGCGTTGTTGGTCATGCCGTCGATTTGGATCGGGCCGGTGGCGTCCTTGTCGAGTGTGGCGGCGGCGTGGGGGAGGCCGAGGGCGGCGGGGTTGCCCTCGGCGTTGGTGAGGAGGACGCGTGACTCGGAGTCGGAGAGGTAGAACTCGAACTCCTCCTGGGTGTAGGCCGGGTTGAGTGGCGCGGCGACGGCGCGGGCGCGGATGACGGCGAGGAACATGACGACGAGCTCGACGGTGTTGGGGAAGCAGAGCGCGACGGTGTGGCCGGGGCGGACCCCGGCGCCGGCGGCGTCGACGAGGGCGTCGAGGGCGGCGTGCGTGAGGTCGATCTTGCCCCGGGACGGCAATGGCGCGGCGGGACGGGAACGCGGCGGCAGCCTTCTTGAGCAGCGCCGTCAGCGTGGGGGCCTCCTCGCTTTTGGTACTCCAGAAAAGCAAATCTTGATGGAACATATATTTGCCCTTGAGATAATTAACTTTTTACCATTATAACCTATGGTCACTCTTTGTTTAGCACTTTAACTGTGGCAAATATTTCTTTACTCTTGATGTTGCGATTTGGATACAAATTTACCACTTTCTTTAGCCTTGAGTCGAGTACTTCTCTCGAATTGAAGGATCAATCTTGACTGTAGCACGTGGCCTTGGTAGAAAATCCATAGCCCAACATTTTTGAAAATGTTACAACATTTTGTTTTTCAACATTTTTAGTTATTTTTCGTTAACATTTCACAAAATGTTCCAACATTTTTTTGAAAATGTTGAAATATTTTTGGGAACTGTTAAAATGTTGAAACATTTTCCGCGAGAAAAAAAATCAACATTTCCTTTTACTCTTCTTCCTCACTGAACACGCAGGTGCACAGGCCGCACGGGGGCCACGGCGCGCGGGGGCCGGAGGCAGCCGTGGGGCGCGCGGGTGCTGGCGGCGGTTGCGGGGCTCGCCGGCCGTCGGCGGGCTCGACCGGCTGCGCGCGCCGTCGAGCTTGCGCCGGGCGCGGGCGGTGGCCGGCGAGAGTGTGGCGGCGGCGGCGGGCACAAGCGTCGGCGCGCGGGCCACAGGGCGGCGGCGAGCGGGCGCAAGGCGCAGGCGGCGGCGGGGTGAGGGAGGAGGAGGTGAGAGAGGAAGCTAGGGTTTGGGTGAGATCTAATGGTTGTAGTTGGTTACACGAATCTTAAACATTAAAAGATGATTAGGGAAAAATCTTCCGAAAGATGGATTCATGCTCCCATGTGGCCGACCCGATACGCAGATGCTCGGGTAGATGGCCGTGCCATAAAACCGACGCGTCCAAGTAAAGGCACTCCCAACCAAGACTCTACTCATAGAGTCCATGGGTCCAAGACTCTATTCTCCCCAATGCAGAATTTATAATAGTAGTTTCTGTAGACAGAGACATTTATTACTCAACACCAAAAAGCAGATTAGCTGTGGCATGTGATCCCACGTGAGGCGTAGCTAAGGACCTCTCAAGAGCACGGAGATCATACTGCATCAATAAATCACCAAAAGTCACAAAACAAAATCATCAAAACTCTCATTGCTTGGGTGCCAATCGAGAAAATCGAAACATGCAAGGAAAGGAAGCAAAGCACTGTAGCTGGAATGGATCGATTCTTGGAATGGCTGGCCGCAGCTTGGCATTACTTACCCTGGAGATCCTTCCTTACTCTGGAGCGGGGCTGGAAAGAGGCGTGTGTGGACTTGCTGGCGGCGGCGACCTGGGGATATCGCGGGAGAGCGATGCATGCGCGGGGAAGGGAGCTGGCCGGGTCGAACGCCTCGGCGGAGCTGGCGAACCGGCCCTGCGCCTCCGTCGGGTACTCGCCGAGGGCGACGAACCTTCAGCTGTCGGCGGCGCGGACACCCCTGGCCATGTCCGGGAGTGCCGCCCACGCGTCGACCTGGGCGTCGTACGCGGCCCCTTCTCTCCGGCATCGGCGCGTGTGGAGGCTGGCCTATTCTCTCCGACGGCGGCGCGCGGAGACGGGCCCCTTGTCTCCGACGGCGGCGGCGCGCGCGGAGGCCGGCACCCGGCGTACGGGATCTATCCGGGATCCATCGACTCCACGCGTTCCATCCCAACGGCTCTCGAGTCTTGCGGCATCCAAGCATGCGTCGACGTCGAGTCCAGATAGGAAAGGGAGTCTACAATTTTTCCCTTCTCTTTTCAATAAATACAGTGCCACATCACCAAAAGATCAATAAATCACCCTGGACTCTACGATAGAGTCTGGGTTGGGAGTGCGCACCCGTCTTCTACAAACAATGCAGCAGATACATCCTCGAGAAAGACTGATATTTTTTGCTTGCTGGATCGCCAACAAACAATGCATTCATCGTACACATAGATACACGCTGATATTTTTTTTAAAAAAACATAGATGAAATACTATTTGAGATCAAACACGCCATTCGGTACCGTATTTTTGACCGTTGGTTGGCGAGCAATGGCACGGTGAAATCGAAATCCTGGCGGTGGTGGGTGAAAACTCAAAAGTCAAATCCCGCGGGCAGCAGAAGCAGGCGGCACCGGTAACGGAAAACGTAGTCCCTGGCATCCCCACGGCCACACTGTTAATATGATATGATACCACACACCTCATTTGATAATCAAGAGGCGACAGACAACTGTTACATATATGTCAAATACTGAGATTTACTGAATATGTATGATCCCATTGTTAGTAGAAACTGATTTTTCTTTTGATATATATATGTTAGTACTTTCTTTCATACTAGTATGGTTGAATAATTTGTGTATTGTACTATTAAATATTTTGCTACCCTAGCAACGTAAATAAATTGTGTGACCAGATCAGACAGCACAGTATATACCAATGCACAAAGCACAAATCCACTAATCCAAATTCACTGTAAATCCAAGGACTCAACGGATACTGATACAAGCAGCTGAAACTCTCGCCTAAACAGATGAGACATGTTCCAAAAAAAAAACAGATGAAACGTAACATATTTTTTGCTTGCAAACAATAGTCAAGCAATTGCGGCAAAGTAGGCAAAAGGATCATGCTTATCGCCGCTAGTCATCAGTTCTGCATCTTTATCTTCCTCTGTGATCACCTGCATCTCAGTTATTTCTGTTGGCATCACGTGATATCTGATGTGGCCCTTCTCTGCGATATTGTACTCGAACACCGCAGGTAGCTTGGATGAAAGCTTGATTGTCACTTGCTGAGACAGGGTATACGCCTTGCATAAGGAGCTCAAGTACCTCAGGCCTTTGGCCTGAGGTGAAACATTTTCTTTCATCTTTACCTCTATATAGGTAGCTTCTTTTGACTGCATTGATACAAACATGACCCATTAACTAGTGCATATACACGTAAAGAGGATCCATTCTACAATATTTCTTAAAGTAGTTTTTGAATGGCAGGGGATACTAAAGATGTTACTCCATATGATAAATTTATAGGATAAACAGATGATAATCTGCACTGCAGACCTCCACCCAGATCTTACAGTTGAGAAGGAAATAAGCAAATGTAATCAACCAAATGAAGAGTCATGTTCTGCTTTATGAATATGTAGACAAATTAACAAATCCAGTTGTAGAGACTAAACTAATATTCCCTATACAAAACAACAACATTAGCAAACAAAGTGAATTAGCAACTCAACGCGGTATAGTGAGACAAGGAAATTCCAACGCAGTACATGTATGCATGTTCAGCTAATCTAGTGTAGGCTAAAAGGTAACCTAACCAAGAATGCACACTTGCTAACAATATTAGGGCATTAAGAATTGACAACATATCACAGATATGATTGTTCACTGCATTTCATGTTACAGTCAACAGATATTCAGAGGATGATTTCCATTCCAATTTGAGAGGCTAAGAGGGTCAAACCAGAAGGTACCTTGTCAACAGTTTGGTGATGCTGGCATTCAATTTTTAAATACCCATGCATTCCATCAGTGAAGAACCGGACACGGCGCTCATCCACTGAGATACTGACAAAAGCTACAGCAGGAGATGAAAATGGTTCAAGGTACAGAACTAGAATCCTCCATGCGCAACATTAACAGCTAGCCTTATAACCAGGACAAAATCTATGTACCAGTTTCCATGTCGGTGAGGCTGCTGAGCCAGTTGCAGATATGCATAAACTTAGCAGAGGGCATGTAGATTATGGCCTCGTACTGAAATTCCTGGTATTTCGGAATGCGGACGGGCAAGTCGTTGACACTCACGAAGTTCAACTTAAAATTCTGAATCACACTACCGTCTGTTCATTTCCACAGATCCAAAATCAGCACAGGGTCAGGGCAAAGAGCAGCTAACGTAAAAGACGTGTGGGTGCCGAACTTACCAGGCGACTTGAACTCGATGACAACGGCCTCGACCCAGTCCTGGGCCTGGATGGTGATGATGTCGTCGTCGTTGGCGAAGCTGGAAGCCTTGGCCATGTCGGCGAGGATCAGGCCCCTGGAGAGGCCGTCGTTGTTGCTGGTGTAGGAATTGAAGGCCTTGGAGCGGAGTTGGAGCACGACAAGCGCGTAGCAGCAGGTGTCCATTGCTTGGAGCTCAAGACCCGTGCTGAAAAACTCGAAGTTGGCCTTATTGAACAGGCCGCTGAGGCTGAGCACCTCCAGGAGATTCTTGAGGAAGGTCGCCTCCATCCGCAGCTCCAATACCTGGGGACAGCGGTGGTATAGGGGAGGAGGGGCGGGAGGATCTGAAGAATCTGACATCATGTGATATCTTATGTAGCCCATCTTTGCGATCTTGTGCTCGAACACCGCAGTTAGGTCGGACGAAAGCTTGATTGTCACTTGATCAGACAGGGTAGACGCCATGGAGAAATTCTTCAGGTACCTCAGGTCAAAGGCTACGTTGCACCGATACGTCGCCCGGGTGCCGAATCCCCGTATGGATACGCGGGGACACGGCGATACGGCGGATACGGCAGGGATACGTGTGTCCCTCCGTATCCCGTTTTTCCCGTCGAAAAAAAAACCTGGAATACGGATGAGATACGCCGCCTACAAATACTGACTCGCGAGTACTCTAATCCCTTCGTATTCGCATCTGTCGTCCGCGTCGGCGGCGGCGTGACTCGTCGTCTTCGGTTCGTCGGCCTCCGATGCGCAAGACCGCAAGCCTCCGGCTCCGCGGCCCGCCGTCCGCCGGCGCCGCGCCGGTAATCACTCGCTTCATCTTTGTCGTTGTGCACTTGTGGACTGTGGTGTGGCTGCCCAACGGCCACGGAGCTCTTCGCTGGTGCGCGAGGGCATCGAACAGGGACGCCTGGCACGCGAGGGCGCCGCCGTGGACGTCGGCCAGGTGGTGTTCACGACGGGGCTGAACCTCCTCTCGCGCATGATCTTCTCGCACGACCTCGTCTCGTCTGGCACCTCGCGACTGTCGACGGAGCTCTGTTACTAGTTTAATTTACCCGTACTCCGGCCACATATTACTATATGTTCGGTTCTTTGTCTTGTTGAATGTTGATTACTTGTAGTTTATTATGTCGATTGTAGATTATAATACTGGATGAGTGTCTATTCTATGATTATAAAATTTTTGGTTTGTTGTACCCCCGTATTGCTGTTTTTTTAAAATACCGTATCGCCGTATCTCCGTATCCGTATTCCCGTATCCGTATCCCCGTACTGTGCAACATAGGTCAAAGGTCAGGGAAATCTTTTTTTCCTTCTCTATACAGGTAGCTTCATTCGGCTGCATTGATACAAACATGACCCATTAACTAGTGCACATACGCATAAACAGGATCCATTCAACAATTTTCTTAAAATAGTAGTTGAATGGCACAAGATATAAAGATGTTACTCCATTTGATATAACCAATTGAAATTTATAGAACAAAAAGATGGTAGTTTACAGTTAAGAAGGAAATAAGCAATAACTAAAAAGCAAACGCCAAATTCAATCCTATTTACCTATACTACCAATGTAATCAACCAAATGAAGAATCATGTTCCGCTTGATGCATATGTAGACAAATTAACAAATCCAGTTATATAGACTAAACTAATACTCCCAACACAGAAGAGCAACCTTAGTGAGACAAAGACATTCTAAGGCAGTATACGTATGCATGTTCTGCTAATCTAGTGTCTATCTACCAGCCAGGCTAAAAGGTAACCTAACCAAGAATACACACTTGCTAACAACATTAGGGCATTAAGAATCGACAACACATCACAGATATGATTGTTCACTGCAATTCATGTTACAGTGATCACATCAGAGGATGATACACATTCCAATTTGAGGGGCTAAGAGGGTCAAACCGGTAGGTACCTGGTCATCATTTTGGGTCTGCAGGCAGACAATTTTTGATGACTTGAATTTTCCATCAGTGGAGAAGCTGACACGGTCCTGGTCCACTGAGATACAGACAGCAGCTACAACAGGAGATGGAAATGGTTCAAGGTACAGAACTAGAATCATCCATGCGCAACAGTAACAGTTATTAGCCTTATAAATCACCAGGATAAAATATATGTACCAGTTTTCCCGTCCCCGGTGTCCCAGAAGCTGCTGAGCTTGTAGCAAAAATGCATAAACTTGGCACAGGGCATGCGGACTATGGCATCGTACAGGTATTCCGGGTTTTCCGAGATGTCGACGGCATGAAATCAAAATCCAAATCCGAAATCACAGCACCCTCTGTTCATTTCCACAAACCCAAAATCAGCACAGGGTAAGTACAAAGAGCAGCTAGTGCAAAAGCTGTTCATTTCCACAAACCCAAAATCAGCACAGGGTAAGTACAAAGAGCAGCTAGTGCAAAAGACGTGCGGGTCCCGAACTTACCTGGCGAGTCCAACGAGATGGTAATGATCTTTCTGCCATTCTCGTACTTGATGGTGACGATGTCGTCGTTGTTGGCGAAGCTGAAAGCCTTGGTCATGTCGGCGAGGTTCAGGCGCACGGAGAGCTCGTCCATGTCGGCGAGGTTCAGGCGCACGGAGAGGTCGTCCAAGTCGGCGAGGTTCAGGCGCACGGAGAGGTCGTCCAAGTCGGCGGGCGGCGGCGTAGGGAAGCGGGGCGGGAGAGACGGGGAAACTAAGGATGCAGGTGGGTCGGTAATGGGTCAACCAGTTCATGACCCCCATCAATCTTTCTTTTCCTTTTGGGTTGGCCCAAAAAACAAAGCGCCCGACCCAACTTACCCGATGGGTCGGCAAGTGCTCCCTATCGCGCAGCGAGCGCGAGGCGCCGTCGTTCGCCTCGGCGTCCTCGTCCTTTTCCGACGACACGTTGGCGCGGTCCACAAAGTCGCGATCTGTGCTGCCGCTCTCTCCCGTGGAGATCCCGCGGCGGGAGCTGGAGGTCGTGCACTCGTGCTCCGGCGCCTTAGCCATCGGAAGCCCTTCGGCGACGAGTTGGACACCGAGGCCGTCATGGCTGTGCAGCCCCCGGTGCCCGGCGGGGAGGACGAGCTGCATTCCGGGTGTTCGACGGCGACGGCCACATCACCGTCGTGGAGCTCCGCGCCCATCCTCGGTGGCGGCGGCACCGAGGAGTGCAGCCTCAACGACTGCTGCCGCATGATCGGGGACGCCGACGACGATGGCTTCGTCGGTTTCCAGGAATTTGCGCGCGTGATGAACGCTCCTGCCGTGTGGTCCAGCAAAGCCTGTCGCTCCCTTTCTGTCTCTGTGTTGCGGCGAGGTGAATCTCAGCGAGAGAGGTCCACGGCGACGGTGTGGCCGATGGCGGGGCCTGCCTGCCTCCCTCCCCGGCCGGCGGGGATGTGGCGCAAGGAGCTCCGGTAGAGCCGGCACGAGGCGGCCTGCAGCTCGGAGGCGGGTGGAGCTCGGGGGCCTGCGGCTGGCGAACGACGGTGGCTCCCAGCGGCCGGCCATGGGGCGGCGCGGAGGTCTCACAGTGGTGACGGCGGCTCCTCTCTCTCCCTTCCCTTCCCTCCCGGCGAGGTGGATCTCTGCGTCGTCGAGGCCGAATCCTCTTCTATGTCCCTTCCTGGCCATGGCGCGGACGACCTGCCCTCACGCAGGCCCCGCGCCACCTCGGCTCCCAGAAGCACGCCACCCCGCCAGATCTCCAGGAAACGAGAGCCTCCGGGAAAATCGCGGAGGAGATCCCGTGGCCCGCTGCAGGGTTTTTTTGGGAAAAGCCTACGGGAAAACGGATACCACGGCGATGGCGTACCCCAGTGTGGAAGGTCTTAGGAGCTTCTCTTACACGATTTTTTTTACCTTCATCTTCACTTTCTTCTCCAACTCCGGCGAGAAATCCAATGAGGTTAGAGTTGAGATTAGGGTTCGGGGTTTTCGAGTGAGGGCTACTGTTACCACTGGACATGGAGGGAGGGTTGGGGGCAGCAGGCCGGCCCGACGGAGGTGGCAAGGAGACGTGGTTGGGCGGCGAGGGTGCCGTCAGCCTAGGCGGTGGATGCCAGCGGTTGAGGCCAGGATCGGACGGGGGGACTCACTTGACGAGGGGATAGATTAGGGGTGAACGTTACCACCTTTAATCCCCGACACGTGGCCAAGAAAGCCCCACAACAAGTGCGACCCTCACCAAAGTGGAAAAATAAAAAAAAAGGACCACCGCGTCATCTCCCTGGGTGACTCGGGGGGCGACGCGCCACCGCCCTCCATCCCCGTCCTCGTGTCACCGCGCGGCCGCCGCCGCCTGTCGGGCATACACCCCGGGTGCCCATGCAAGGAAGGATGAAGACAGACTCCTTTACTTCAGCATCGCTAAGAAGTACTTGGCACCGGAGTCTTTGGCAGCGGCCTCTTGGACGAGCTTTAGACCTTTATCGGGATTCCGCCGCCTCATCAACCTCTGCATCCCCTTGTAGCATAAGGCCTCCGGATGTTTGACTTCGAGGAAGCGCTGCTCAAAGCACTCCCTGACGTGGCAATTCCTGCATAACTCACGAAGATCACGGAGGGACACGTGCAGAAGTACCTCATCGGAGTCGCAGATGCTCCGGAAGGTGCTGCAGACCCGATTACAAAGGATCAGGAAACAAATGACGGGCTCATCCTTGATGGAGTGGAGGATGATCTTGGTGATCAGGTCATCTGGCAGTACCTTCATCAAGCATAGTGTGGCCATTAAGGAGAAGGGGAAGGAAGCTGAATGGCGACGGGGTTTGGAAACTGAATGGCGGCGGGGTTTGGAAACTGAATGGCGACGGGGTTTGGAAATTGGATGGCGACGCAACCATTTAGAGAGGCAACAAAATGGAATGGCAACGATTTGGCTGCTGACACGGACTCGTGGGCCCGACACCATTGCCCCTACCCTTCACCTTCCCGCGAAATAGAATGGCGACACGTGTTTTTCGACGGTTCCCGATGCGTAGTAGAGGCAGACGCGTCCTTACGGTTGCCGAGGCGTAGTGGGGAGACGCCCCCTAATGGTTCCTCGTCTAATCATCACAAATTTCCGTCTGCTTCCTTGATAAACTCTCATATCGTTTCTTTCGCTTCATCTTCTTCCCCTCGCCATCACCACCACAATCTCCTGTCACCAAGAGATCACCAAGGAGAAGAGCGGTGTCGTCGAGGGACCCATCGGCGAAGCGGGGACGAAGGGATGATGACGACGACGAAAGCCGCCGTCGGAGGAACTTCACCATCAAGGAGAAGGGGAAGGAGCCGGCGCCCAAGGAGGAGGAGAAGAAGGAGCAGGCCGACGAGGAACCGTTCCCTGTCGACGACACCAAGTTCGCCACAACACTGCTGACGGGTGCATTCAGAAAGCTTCAAGGTGTTGCCACGGCGTTCAAGATCAAGGGGCATTATGAGGACTACAAGGACACGAGCGTCAAGGGTCTTGCCTACAGGATCCACGTGTTGGCTGAAAAGCTTGAGAACCTCCCCGAGGTTCGGCAGGCTGGCCTCTTTGTCGTCTCCGACGAAGGCGGCTCCGACGCCGACGACAGCTCCGACGACGACAGCAGGTCGACTCCGACGGCGGTGACCGACTAAGTGATCCACTCCGATCCTATACCATAGTAATAATTAGTTTGTTTGTTGATCGATTATGAACTGCTTAATTAGTTTGTTGTTGGATTTTAAATTTGTATGTCATGAACTCGATCTAATAGACGCGGGTAAATGCATCTTGTCTCCTATAAGCTATAATTCTTTGGAATTAATATGTGTTCCTCCTGTGTGATTGTTGAACCTGTGATGAACTAGATCTTAGAGACATGGGTAGATCCATCTGCGTCACCTATAATTTCTGGATAGCGGCATTTTGGACAATGGAGAGTAACTGGCGACGCGGTATAGTGAACAAGCGTCTCCATTAAAGGCAGGATACCATTTTCTTAAAATGAAACTTGCATCCCTCAAATATTAGAGCCCGTAACACAGCACCTAAAAATTCGTTAAAAATAAGATCAATTCATATTTGGACATTTAATATTTGAATAAAATAACAACAGTCTGTAGCCAAAATTCTTATAATTCGACTTAGGTTCTCATGGTTATGATATAATAATTCTAAAAGCATCTTAGTGTGCTCTAAAAATTCTATAAATTGACTTGGCAACATAATTTGGGTACTTGAACTTGTCATAAAAAATTCAAATGGTTTCCATTATCGTCGGACAGGAAGGTGGCCGCGGCAGGGGAAAATAACTCTCTGTGTGTGTAGATAAGGCCAGCGGCATTTTTGTCTTGTCACATGAGAATACAAGCACATATATTACAAGGGAAATTATAAAAAAATGGTGTGAAACTATTGTTTTGAAGAAATTTGCGCGGGCGGTGTCAAATTTTGAAGAGATAACAAATTAGGTGACAGGAGGAACTAGGCCCTCAAATTGGGTGTCAAATTTCCAAATTTCTCGTCTGTGTGCTTGCAATCAAAATCGATCTGGTTACATACTTGAAAATACATCAAATACAGAGATTTTTAACTGATTTTTCTTTTGATATGTTTGTGCTTTCTTTCATACAATAGTATGTATAAATATTTTGCTGACCGTTGCAAATAAATTGTGTGACCAGATCAAAGAGCATAGTATATACAAATGCACAAAGCACAAATCCACTCATCTAAATTCACTGTAAATCCAAGGACTCGCAGCAGATACAGATACAAGCAGCTGAAACTGTCTATCCCAAACAGATGAGGCATAACATCTTTTTTGCTTGCAAACAATAGTCAAGCAAACGATGGTGGAAAGATAAAGTAGGTAACATGAAAGACAAAGTAGGAACCATGACCATACGTTATCCCCGCTAGTCATCAGTTCTGCATCATATCTTCCTCTTCGATCCCCTCCATCTCAGGTTCCTTGTCTGCTGGCATCACATGATATCTGATGTAGCCCGTCTCTGCGATCTTGTACTCGACCACAAGTAGGTTGGACGAAAGCTTGATTGTCACTTCATCAGACAGGGTAGATGCCTTGGAGAAGTTCTTCAGGTGCCTCTGGCCAAAGGTCAGGGAAATCTTTTCATTTGGCTGCATTGATACAAACATGACCCATTAACTAGTGCACATAAGCATAAACGGTATCCATTCTACAATATTTCTTAAAATAGTAGTTGAATGGCACAGGATATAAAAATGTTACTCCATATGATAGAACCAATTGAAATTTATAGAATAAACAGATGGTAATCTACACTGCAGACCTCCACCCAGATCTTACAGTTAAGAAGGAAAAATAAGCAACAACTAAAAAGGAAACGCCTAATTCAATCCTATTTACCAATACCAATGTAATCAACCAAATGAAGAGTCATGTTCCTCTTTAAGAATATGTAGACAAATTAACAAATCCAGTTATACTGACTAAACTAATACAACACAGAAGAGAAATGTTAGCGAACCAAGTGAATTAGCAACTCAACACGGTATAGTGAGACAAGGAAATTCTAAGGCAGTTTATGTATGCATGTTTTGCTAATCTAGTGTCTATCCACAAGACAGGCGAAAAGATAACCTAACCAAGAATGCACTTGCTAACAATATTAGGGCATTAAGAATCGACAACACATCACAGATACGATTGTTAAATGCATTTCATGTTACAGTCACATACAGATATTCAGATGATGATATCCATTCCAATTTGAGGGGCTAAGAGGGTCAAACTGGTGGGTACCTTGTCACCATTTTGGGCCTCCAGGCGGACAATTGCTGTTGTCTTATCAGTGAAGAAGCGGACATTGTCCTTATCCACTGAGATACTGGTAACTACAGCAGGAGATGGAAATGGTTCAAGGTACAGAACTAGAATCATCCATGCGCAACAGTAACAGTTAGCCTAGCTTATAAACCACCAGGATAGATAAAATCTATGTACCAGCTTTCCTGTCCCCGGTGTCACAGCTGAGCTTGTCGCAGAAATGCTTAAACTTGGCAGAGGGCATGCAGACTATGGCCTGGTAGATGGATTCCGGATATTCCGGGACGCCGACGGGGATGTAGATGGCGTCGTCCAACGCGAAATCAAAATGACAACTGCTAATCACAAGACTGCCTGTTCATTTTTTCCACAAAACCAAAATCAGCACGTACAGGGTCAGTGCAAATAGCAGCGCTAGCACAAAAGACGCGCGTGACCCGAAGAACTTATTACCTGGCGACTGCAACGAGATGGGAAAGGTCCAATCGTCCTCAAGCTGGTAATTGATGGTGATGATGTCGTTGTCGTTGGCGAAGCTGAAAATCTTGGCGACGGCGGCGAGGTTCAGACCCACGGAGAAGTGCTCGTGGTAGTAGGAGTAGAGATCCAAGGCCTTGGAGCTGAGTTGGAGCACGGCAAACGCGCCGCCGCTAGTGCCCGTGGCCTTGAGCACGAGGCCTGTGCTGGTGAAGTCGAAGTAGGCCGTACCGAACGGGCCGCTGAGCGCCTCCTGGGCCTTGTTGAGGTAGCACTCCTTGTTCATCCGCAGCTCCAATACGCGGGAGTCGTCGGAGTCCATGGCTCGGCGGCGGCGGCGGCGTAGGGGAAGAAGAGGGGCGGGAGAGATGTGAAACACTAGCTAGCTAGGACCTCGGCTGGAGCCCATTATTAATTAATTTTGCTCCCTATTGTACTAACACAGATTATGGCTTTATTCATGCAGCGCGCTGAAAATATATCAATTCTTCTGCTCATACACAGCCTAAAAAAGGATCAACATTTCCTCACTATGATTGGTCGTTTGAATTCTCTATATATTGTTTTTTGCTTCAATTACTACTAGAACTAGCAGCATAGTGCAGTAATCAGTAATTCTCGAGTAATATATATGGTCGCAACCATACATTCATCACTTTCTCGCTCAGTTTGTTAATTTGCTTATCTGATCCTTTGTAGCTTGTACAACCTCTCGAGATTAAAAAGAAGATATAACGTGAATAATTCAATTTTTTTGATATACAGTTATCAATGTTCGACGGTTGATTCACTACACCACACCAGCATCATTTAATTTGTGACCTCGATGAAAGAAACACTCCCAATCTTGAGTTGGCTCACCATCATCTCTGGGTTCTATGCATATATACAAACAAAGTATGTTCTGGGGTAAAATGTAGCCAAAATAATACAAAAGCTTACTCATTGATTACCAAAGTAAAGCATGTGATCCCTGCTGCAATTCCTTCTCCACTTACATTAATCATGATTCAATATGGAACTGACAGTTTCACATGGGCAGATTACACAGCCATGGCTCTGGAAACGCTATTGATTGATAAACCGGATCAAGGCCAAATTCAATGATGTAACGATAAATAAATTCAATGATGTAACGATAAATATATGGCTATTCTTTTCTTTTTGTGAAATAAATATAAGGTAATTCCAATTGGCATTTGTGTTGTACTAATGGCAAGTAGAGAAATACTGGCCCACTAAAATTTGGCCGCGGCAAGGCCGCAGCTGCCTTTCTAGTTCTTCCTCATTTGGGTCTTTCTGATTTTTCCGTTCGCTTTGTTAGTAATGGGCCGTCTTGACGGGCCCATATTGAGGGTGAAACACTTTGGGCCAAAAAGACTCGTTATCGAATCTTTTTTAATATATTCTATGATTTTTCAAAAATAAATAGTTGATTTCAAAATTGTCAAAAATGGCCTCCAACCGCCGTTGTAAATGGTGATAGGGAGCTACCGTCACCAGAAACGGCGGTAGGAGCGCTACAGTACCCTACTGATGTTTCAACCGGCGGTTGCTACAATAACCCGCCGCGGGTACTGGCGCGTTCATGCCGCTGTTTCCGTGGCGGCAGGGGCAACTTCTCTTCAAAAAATCATAATTTTTTTGTACGAACTTGGATGGGGTTAATATTTATATGAAAATTGTAGATTTTGATGAGATCTACAACTTTGTAGTTCAGACTTTTTTCATTTAAAGTCATCTTCGGACTTAGATCGATTTTTTGAGTCTGAATATGACTGGCTGGGAGCTGCAGGCATCCAATCAGACCCTTAGTGAGCCGCTCTTGCTCACGTCCAACAACCTCTAACCGTGTGTTTGGTTGAGGGGGCAAAAAAAATTCTATGCGGCAGTGCCGCACCGTGCGCCTGGTGCGGCTTTGCCCAAAATCACGACGCGTCTCCTCATGCCGCGATTGACAGGGTCCCAGAGAGCCGAGGGAGGTGCGTCCACACGAGCTATAGACGATGCAAACAAGCCAGCAAAGCTGGCTCGGCTAAAAGGGACCTGGCCTCCCTGTCTAGCCACCGCGCAAAGGTATCCCAGCATCATCGCCACACCCTTCCTTTGCTGCCTGCATCGACCGCGAAAGGGAGAGGAGAGAGATGAATGTAAATGGGAGAGGGATGGGATAAGGTCTGCGGGGCTCACTCATGTGGCAAGAGAGCAGCTATCTCGACCTTCGTTTTCTGCCCTCGCCCGCTCTGCACGGGAGGAGGGCGGCGACGACTTCCCTGAGGCCGGATGGGACGCCAGCCCGAGGGGGAGCTGGTCGCCGCAGCGTCCAGCTGCCGAGGGGTCCCAACCTTCGCGCCGAGAGGACCCCGACCGCTGCGTCACGGGAGCTCGCCTCCTCATCAAGGGCGGCGCGGCCAAGCAGGTAGGGTGGCGAGCCGGGAGCCGCGAGGGGAGGAGGCGGCAGCGGAGGAGAGGAAGGGAGTCGGGGCAGATAGGGTTGGCCTGGAGATTTATTTGATCGCATAGGCGGGTAAATAAGTCGAACTCGAGGGGGGGGGGTATTTTTGGAATAGGTACACGTGTCGGCACGTCGAGGACACCGCGACGCCGTGGAGCACGGAGAGAGGGGGCAAACAGGAGCATCTTTTAATAACTTTGATAAGAATGTATTGAAAGAAGATATCACGTTCGTCAAATATGATAGAAATTACCACAATAATAATTAAAAAAGAAACATATACATGGTTTATTTAAATAATCATCCAATGGTCCAAATTAAACAAATCCCTAATCTCGTCTGTTGCACAAATATGTAACAAAAGTCATGGAGGAAGATTTTCCCACATGAGACGGCCAACAGGACAGCGAGTGTTGTTTTCGGTTTGCCCAAATGATACATGCCCATTGGACCCATTTGGTAACGTGGCTTGGATGGGCCCGTGAACTGTTGAGGCCCATGTACGAATTCGCTCCATTCTTGGTGGGCCACTTGCCAAGGCGGGAAACGTGACGTTTACGCGCCAAATCTTTGCTCTGTTTTCCAGGAAACAGAGTAGCTAGCTTGAACGTGCTCTGTTTTGAAACAGGGAGAGCAGAGTAGCGGCAGTGCAACCGATGCTCTGTTTCTGGGAAACAGGATAGCAGTGGCAGGTGTCAGGCAGGAGGAGGAGGTTGCTCTGTTTCACACGAGGAAAACAGAGTAGCGTGCAGGGCAAAGGCAAACCACTCAAAGAGATAAAAATTTCTTCCACTGAGTCATCTCATCGAATCTGAGATGGATTACTGACATGTATGTGTCGTGCAATCCCAGCCGACAGGGGGTTAACTAACGTACTAATATTATGTAATCTATGTGACAGTTGTGAGCTACGCTGCAACGGAAGATGCTGCTTTAGCTTGCACAGTTGCATTTCTACTGTCTCTGATTACATACAAATCTCGTTTTTCCTAAAAATCAATTAATTTCAAATTTGAATAATTTTAAATAACATAATAATAATCATATTTCTAATACCAAATAAGTTTTATTAGATTATAATGAAATATATTTTAACTGAAGAAGCGAAGATGATAGCATCGAGTGGAAGTTTCATTCTCGACAGAAATCCAAAGTTAACTATTGTTTAGGACAAAGATAGGTCTCTTTGGACAGAGTAGATTCACAAGAGATCGCTCCCGTAAGGGGACGCCCGCGCCATCCCAGGCGACGGGCGGAACCCTAGCCCGCCGCGCCGCCGCCCCAACCTCCTCCCCTCCAGCTCCCCTCGCCCCGCCGCAGCTCGAGCACGCCGGCGCCGGCGCCGGCGCCGCGCGGCCGCAAGGACAGCGGCGGCGGGGCTCCCTCTCCCCTTCTCCTCTCTTGCAAGATCTCCGGCGCTCGTAGTCCCGTCGGGGCGGGCTGCCGTCGCGGCGGCGCTCCTCCTCGGCGTGGCGCCGGCTCCGTGGGGGCTCCTCCCCCCGGATCTGGGCCGACGACCCCTCCCCCTGCTCTTCACCGTCGGGGTGGGAAGCCGGCGGGCGGCCGGGGGAGGGCGGCGGTGGCGCGGTCAGGTGGTCTTGGCTGGCGACGCCGAGCTCAGCAGTGGGGCGACCTTGGCTCCGGTTCTCCGGCGGCGGCGGGCTGGTGGTGCCTGGTGGTGGCGGCGCCGGGGCTACGTAGGCCCTCTGTTTTCTTGCCTTGCCTCTGTGTCTGCTCTGCTCCGGTGGGTGGAGAGACCCGAGGGAGGGAGGAGTTCTTGCCTTTGGCTTCATCTTGGCCGGTGGTACCACCTCCGCTCTTCTCGTCGCAGACGAAGCAGCTCCCGGGAGCGCCGTCAAGTCACTGCCGCTGGGTTCACGATTTCTTGCCCACTCCGTGAGGCACGGTGCTGTCCCGTTGAGGGGATGACAGAAGGTTTGGGACCAATCGAGGGTCCCAAATCTTCCCGAAGTGTCGGGTGTTGTCGTGCGGGTGCATATGGAATCCAGTGGTGAGCTTCGGCGGCTGCGACAGTGGGCGGTGGATGGAAGCGAGGGCGAGTGGTACAGGTGCTCTCGGCTCGTCGGGCGGAGGATCCTCAAGCGTAAGCTTCAATTCGGTTGCCGGGTTGGGCAACGGAGTTTTGCACTTCCCTCTTGAGGGCGTTGTTTGCAGGACCTCGTTCGACGGCGGTTCGTGAAAGCTCTCCGTGGTGAAAACCAGACGTTGGCGCCGTCGCGCCTTTGCCTTCCTGAAGGCGTTGTTTGGAGGTTTTCCTTATAGCCGTTGGTGGTGAAGCTTTAGGCACCGTGGTTGGTCGGGTCCAATAGATGGTGTGTTGTTCTCTTGACCCTTTAGTTTGGCTCAGCTCTGTTGCGAGACCTAGAGGGCCCTTCTTAGGATCTGTTGGATGCCGCTCCTAAGCGGATTGTACTTCATTGTAAACTGGTAATCCCAGTATTTTTCTGGTGCTTTATCTATAAAGCTGGCTACGGCCTTTGCTGGGAAGACAGGTCTCTTTGTTTCAACTTTTGTCTGACTTCGAATGTTCGATTTTGGAGAAAGAGAAACAAAAAGTCAGATGACTCTTAGAATTCATAATTGATAATCCAGGTGGAATTGAGTATAGTTTAGGATTTAGGACAAAGATAGCAGTAGTATAGTAGAATAGACGAGCAGGAGCTTGCTCTGATTCGCGGAGTGCAGGGCGAAGGCAAACCGCGCAGGACCGCATGAGATTACAATTCTTCGACTGAACCACCTCATGGAGCCTGACATTAGATGAGTCCAATACACGAAAAAAAATGCAAACAAGGGAAGGAGCTCAGCAGAAATGCCCCGGCCATCTATCGTCTAGCACAAGCGACGGCTAAGCACGGCTCATTATCAAGCCATTTACTTAAAACGTCAGGTCAGAGTAACGCCGGCTGTACTACGACTAGTGCACGGCAGACATTCCTGTGATCGCGCAGAAGCAAAGCAAAAAGCAAAGCAAAATGAGAGCCGCCAGGGGCCAGACCAAGCAATGTAGTATCTTTTTTTTTTGCGGGTAAGCAATGTAGTATCTGCACCCATCCGTTCTTGCTTACTTACTTTGCTTTATTATCAATGCCCTTAATCTGCATTCACGGATGGGTTACGGATAGATATCCAGTACAGTTTCCTGAATCGCACGCGTCTCCGGCCGTCAATTCGGCATCCCTGTCCTTGGCAATCTGGGTTGCAAGTTTGCAACGTCGGTGTATGTTGCAGCTTAGGTGCTGTTTGGTCGGGGAAATTATGGACGTTAACAGATCACAAAGGCAATTGATTCATTTAAACGTCTTTGTTCGAGGAGCCAAGTAATCCGTTTACGATAAGACGGACAAGAAAAGGCCGCGTCTTCCTCCTCCCAACGAACATAGAAGTGTCACCCCTCCCCTTCTCCCGTGTGTGCCCCAAGCAGTAAGGGGGAAATGCAAATAATAGGTGTGAGGCATGGCCACCTCTTCCTCCTCCCAACGAACAAAGAAGTGTCACCCCTCCGCCTTATCCCGTGCGAGCCCCAAGCAGTAAGGGGAAATGCAAATAACAAGTGTGAGGCCTGGCCGTCTTTGCGCGACAAGCCGATTCACAACGGTGTTGATGTGCTCACCTCGGTATTTTGGCTGAGATCAATTTTTCTTCAAAGCAAATCGAGATACATGGCTGTAGGCATGGATGGATTGAGGAAAAACTTTAGATAAAATTTAAATATAAAGTTTTTGAAATATCAACCAACAATATAAGGATTGAGGAAAAAGGAGGCATATGTCCCCTCTGGACGCACATCGATCCATACATGTTTAAAATATGATGGGTCGTGTAACATGGAACGGGTGGCCTCGCATGACACATGGCCTGATTGGTTCCTTGCCAAAATTTTGGCACGCCACAATATTGGTAGGCCAAAATTTAGGCAAAGAATCTGTCAATATTTTGGTAGAAACAATGAGAGATGTGTCCAAATTTTGGTACTAAACCAATTGATGATCCAAGAATTGGCATGCTTAAACTTTGGCCAGCCCAAGAATTGGTCACCAACCAATCAGGCTCATAGTTAAAAAAAATTAAGGCTGTTATTTCCAAAAATGCAAGCAACTGCAGCTTCCTCTTTCCTCTCTGGTTGAACAGAATCACCTTTCCATTTTATATGCACATCTGCTAGCGCGCTGTGAGGCGTGTAGTCCCAACCAACCACGTCCCGAGGTGCCTAAATTTTCCCTAACGCGTGCCCCAGCGAATGCTTCTGCTTCTGTCAGTGAGGCTTTCGGTTCTTCTACGGGTCAAGACCACTGATCCACTTAGTACGTGTGTTCATATACATGTAGAAGTTGGGGCAGTAGTCTAACTAGATACTTTTTTTTTCCTTTTGAGATCAAAGGAAGAATTATATTATATTAAAGTCGAGTACATCATTAAGTTACAAGCACTCTCAATGTACTCACTCACTAAGCAGCTCCAAATCTCATTTCCGAACCTGTGTAAAAAAGCAATTAGAAGGCTGCACAGGCATATGCTCACCAAACAGGCCGAGAACACTCGCCCAACGAACAACGACTAACATTCCTGTAGGCTCGAACGAGTACAATCTTCTTCTCCCTTATTGCGTCTTTCTTCTTCATCTTTCTGCCACCGGTGAGGAAGAGAGACCGATCCCAATCTACCCGACCCAAGACTGATCGATATCAGTTCGGGGGACATACCTATTCTTCTATGCCTTTCACCGTGGTTGGATCTAACCACGACAAGACGGAGAAGTGACCGGAGAAAATTATTCCACGACGACGGCACCATCTCCGCCTCGATGTTGCCATCCGGAAACATAAATCTTCATGTCGTCTCCCGAAGAAAGTTACCGACATCGTAGATGCTATCAATTCCTTCATCGAAGCCGCCATTGAAAACCTCTAGCCACTCTGTCTCCTCGCCGTTGTCAGAGAGCAGGAGGAGGAGGAAACAAAACTCCCATACTACAAAACGCAGCATGGAGGAACCCTAACCCTAACATAAACTCGATCTAATTGAGACTATTGGGAGAGATGGATCCCCACTCCCTCCGACCTCCGGCGAGACGCCAGAGGTGAGAAGGGAGGGGGACCAACGGTGATAGATACGGGGGAGGAGTCGGCGAGCACGGCGCGGCGCCGCCCGAGTCGCCCTCGGGAGGCGACGCGGGGGCGGAGAGGCGTCCGTTGTCTAGCTTGATACGTTGAGTATGGCTTACTGTCGGTGTCGGAAATGGCCGGCACTCCCTACACCGCACAGAAATGCGCTGTGTCTCGTCCCTTGATGGTCGATGCGGAAGCTAACACAAGGACACGGGTTTATCCTGGTTCCGGCCGCAGGGCCGTACGTCCAGCAGGGGCGTGCTCGCGCACTCGTATTAGCTTTGCACCGGGGTGCTTGTAGAGAGGGGGCTACAAGTGGATGCGGGAGAGGAGAGACCGTCTCCAAGTCCCTGGTCGGTGATGAAGGCGATTGAGGTCGGGCGTATGTGTGTGTGTCTAGGCAGGAGCCAAGGTGTGTGAACCTTGTGTCGTTGTCCCGTACGGGACTCCTGACTCTCCCTTTTATAGTTCAAGGGGGAGAAAGGTTACAGTCGTGGATACAGTGTATGCTACAGTGCGCGTCGTACGGCGTATCTTGCGAAGGGCGCGTCCGTCCCTGGCATATCTTTGATTTCAGGCTTGCTCGGACTGCTTTCTGGTCTTGGCTGTCAGTACGGTGCCTTCTTGCGTCCGTCCGACGGGGTCTTCGAGGGGGTCTCTTGGCCGTCGGGGTGGTCGGTCCGTCATCCGAGGCTTCGCTCGAGGGGTCCTCCGTTCAGCCTCGAGGGGATGGTCGCCCGAGAATGACGGGGCGACACGGACAGGGACTGGCATGTCGTACAGGGCTGTCGTACCACCATCCGCCTCCGTGTAGCACAGTGGTCAGAGGCGCAGTGGCTTGGACTGTTGGCCCGGTACGGCCGGCTTTTGGCCTGGCGGTCGTACCAGGCTTAGCGCGTGCGGGGCGGCTGGCCCCCCGCTGGCCCGTTGGCCCCCGTACGCGTCTCAGTGCTCTACTGTCCTAGGGGACGGGAGTAGGTAGCACAGGGCGCTACGATGCTCACTGTCGCCACAGTGCTGGGCGTGGCTGCCTGTTGGCGTAGCGGGCAAGGGTTAGGAGAATCGTACCCTGTCTTGTCAGCCGGACGGTGATGTTTGACCAAGGCTCGTCCCCATCCATTGCCCGTACGCCCGTTCGAGGGCGCCCCTTGCCCATTCGAGGGCGCTGCGGAGGTGGCGACGGTAGTAGGCGGAATGGTGCCTTGTGATGACCGGGGCCTGGTTGCGTCAGGGGCACAGTGTTGGGCATGCTTCGCACAGTGGTTACCTGCCCGCGCCGTGGCCGTACGGCGTGGTCAGGCTTTGCCGCGTGGTCAGGCTTTGCCAGGGGCGACGTGCGGCAGAGGTTTTGCCTTTTGACTTTGGTGTCCGGCGTGGGTGGATGGTAATGAGTATCTGTATGGTGTCAGGGGCGGCCTCTCGAGGGGTTGAGGCGAGGCGGAGATTCGCGTCCTGCCGCTCGAGGGGGTGTGGTTCCCTCAAGCGAGGCGGAGTTTTAGCGCGAGGGAGGCGCGTCTTAGTGGGCCGTCGTTGGGGTGTGTCGGGCCGCTGGGCCGCGTGTTTTCGTATGCGCAGGCCCAGAGGTTTCTGGAGGTAGCCTTTTTTGCGCTTTTCAGGGCAATTATCCTGACAGCTGAGAGACCCCTAATTACGGTCCCCGACAGTAGCCCCCGAGCCTTTACGGGAGTGGTTTCGCTCGCTTAAAAGGCTCATGATCAGGGTGGCCCTTCGTGGGTGCCCTTTGTCGGGATTCGATTTGGAATACGCATGACTTTCGTGGGGGCGCGCTAGCGCACCCGCGGGTGTAGCCCCCGAGCCTTCGCGGGAGTGATTTTGCTCGCGCGAAGGTTTTAAGCCTCGAGTGTTTGGGTTTAGGTTTCGGGGCAGCACCGTGCGGGTCCGAGCTCCGCGCTCGAGGGGTGTCATGTCGCGGTGCGGGGAGCCCCCGAGCCCTTTGGCCTAGAAGGGACGATCGGGTCGAATTCCTCGTCTTTTCGTATAGCGACCCTCGCTTCCCCTTCGAGGGGCTGAGGGGTGAGATGCTCTGCGCTACCCTCGAGCGGCTTCGCGAACGCGGCTGTCTCGTTTGAGCTTTTAGCGGGTAGTTCAAGTGGGCGTCCGTGCCCCGTTCGTTGGGGGTCGGCTCGTTGTCCAGAGACACGTCCATCAGCGAGCACTCGCAAAGGTTTGCTAGGCAGGGGCTTGGTCCCATCCGACAGGGACCAAGGGCGCGAAAGCTCTCCCTCGGTGGGATCCCTCAACTAGCTGCCTTTGTCCGGCCTTGAACACAACAAGGGCGTCCCTGAACTTCGCGTTCGGGGTTAAGTCATGATGAGCACGCCCGAATCGTCCCTGACTCCGTCGATCTGGAGCGCCTATCGAACCCTTTCATGGGCCAGGCTTCGAACTCCTGATCAGTAAGGCCACTGAGGAGGCGTGTGAGCTTCTCCGTTCGAGGGTCGGGCCAGCGGCCCTCCTCTCTTTCCGGCTCGGCCGGGGCGTCCCGTTTGACCCTGTTCGAGGGTCGGACTTCGAACCCCAGCCTCCACGGAACGCCTCGAGGCAATTTGGCTTACCTTGGAAGCTATCATTGTTTATTGGCCCTTTTTGACCGGGGGCAGTCGTCCGCATTCTCGCGCGAGTCGTGGCTGACGTGGCGGTGCATCGGCCCGTCGACCGGAATCAGCCATTCGTATCCACACGATCTCAGCTGGCGTGGCGCAGCACTCCGCGTGGGAGTAGTGGGCGCGCCTTTTTAGGCGGAGTGGCGTGTGCGGGTGGTGGTTGAGGTGACGGGGTGCCCAGAGTTACTGCGGCGTCGGTTCGTTTTACCGTGCCGCAATTAATGCGGCCGCCCACGCCGGGGCGGTTTTCCGTCGATGGGGCCCATGTGTCAGTGACTCATCCCACCGCCGCATTTGACGCGCGTGCTCCCCGGCCCGAGTGGTCAGGCCGTATTGATGGCGTGGTTTGAATGAGCGCGTCTTTCCAGTCGTAGTGGCATGTACGGGCGGGAGCCGAGGCGACGCGACGACCAGAGCATCAGGCGTGCTGATTCGTTTTACCGTGCCCGGGCAGACGCGACGCGACCGCTCATTCCGGGGTGGTTTTACATATGGCCGGGTCCAGTCGTCAGTGGCCGAAGCTAGTCCCCTTGCCTAGGTGGCCCTAGGTCATTTCCTTTCTTCTAGCCCGTCTTCCTAGGCCTCGGCTGTTTCGCCCGTGAATTGGCCTGGGCGGTTGGGCGCAGGAATCGTAAGGCAAGCGGGCTCAGTCAAGGAGGCGACTAAGGCTGCCCGTTCGGTACGGCTGGCGATTCGCATCCGCACGCGAATCTCGCGGTTATCTCCCCACGGGAGTAACAGTCGCCGCCTCCGGGTGCCTATAAAAATAGGCGTCCGGGTGGGGGAGAGAACCATCACCGGGTTATCGTGTAGCCTGGCAAGTATGCAGAACCACAAACTTCATCCTCCCGATGGGTTCGAGAGCGAGAGTAGAGTGGCCCAGGGTTTCAATCCTGGCGCACGCCATTGATGCCAGAAGAAAGTCGGCGAGAGACGGCGGGCATGCTGCGGGAAAGGAGCAGGACATTGCGCTCCTCATTGGGGAGGCGGTGACCTTGCTGGTGGTGAGATCTTGCAAGGATGCGGCGGCGGGTGCTTCGTTTGCTAGGAAACTAGCGAACGACGTTCGCCGGCCACCATTTCCTTGAGGGCGCTCATTGACGGCAGGGTGTGAAGCCAGGTCCTGTTGGACGGTGAAGTGGTTCAACGTCCCTCCATCCCGCAGCCGCTCGACCGCTGGGTTCTTCAGTTAGCCGGACGCCAGAGGAAAATCGGCGAGAAAGCTGTGGAAACTGCTTCTCGTGATAGTGTGCTGGCCGGCTGCTGAAGTGGTCCAAGAGCCCTGCTAGAGCGGCTCTTTGCCTTTGTATCTCTGAACGGCCTATGGCCGAGTGTAATTTGTTTTCGTAGATTCGCCGTTCGTGGCGTGTAAGGAATAAATTCGTTCGCATGTCTAACCTTTTCATGGGTTAGCGCGATCTCGTACTTGTATCAGAGATTTTTCGTGTAGCGCTGTCCCCCCTTGATCCTGGAGCGACTTTCGCGAAGGAGTTCATTTTTTTCATGAGTAACTTTAGGTGTTGGGCGGCGAGGGGGATGACGTAGCCTTTCGAGGGCGTAGGCGGTCCCGCGACCCGGCCACCTATCCACCGTAGTAGACTCGCGCCTTGCTTTCGTCTTCCTTGATTTTCAGGGGAGAGAGACCGATAGCGCACTTTAGGTTTCGGCCGCGGGCAGATCAGATCCTCCTTACGGTCTTTGGGGCGTGTTAGAGAGCCCCGCATTGCGGCTCGAGGGGCGCCGAAATCGTTTCCGTGAGTTCCTGCAGAGATTCCGGGCGCTTGGCCCCATGTTTTTGTGATTAGTTGTGTAACGGATAAAGATGTACGAATTTGTTTCGGGTTTTGTAACCGAATTTACGTTGATCTGTCATTTGGCGTGTTCTGCCTTTCTCTTAGCTCGAGATTGGTTTCGGCGGAGGGACACGAGTCACCTTGGCGTCGAGTGGTGAGGGGGACGCCGTAGCCTTTCGAGGGCATAGGCGGTCCCTCGACCCAGCCGGCTCTCAGCCGCAGTAGGCTTGCGCCTCGCTTACGTCTTTCTGAGCTGTCGAGAAAAGGCTTGGCAGCACGTTTTCGAAAAAAGTGGTTTGCGTTTGTTTGTTGTTCGATGTGTTGTGCTCACCTCTTGGCTCGAGGTTGATTTCGGCGGAGGGACACAAGTAACCTTGGCGTCGAGTGGTGAGGGGGATGCCGTAGCCTTTAGGGGGCGTAGGCGGTCCCTCGACTCGGCTGACTCTTAGCCGCGACAGGCTTGTGCCTCACTTACATCTCTCCGAGCGGTCGAGGAAAAGCCAGGCAACACATTTTTGAAAAAAGGAAAGCGCATGAAAAAAAAGTTAGGACTGTTGGGGGGTTAGTCCCCCAGTAGCCCCCGAGGGGGGCTCGGCTTTACCTTCGAGTTCGCTTCGAGGGTGAAGGCGAGTCACCCTGTTTCACTGTTGTTAGTAACAATGTTTCCATGTTGTTATGATCCTTTATTATTATCATCGTGCGATAAAACGAGATTACGGAAAGTACAAGTGGTTTTATGGGTAGAAACGACGTAGCTGTTGGATGTTCCAAGCGTTGGGGAAGACCTCGCCCTTCTCGTTCGCCAGCTTGTAGGTGTCGGGCTTGAGAACCTTGGCGACGATGAACGGTCCTTCCCATGGTGGCGTGAGCTTGTGTCGGCCTCGGTTGTCTTGGCGTAGCCTCAGCACCAGGTTGCCCTCGTTCAGGTCTCGACGCCGCACCCTCTGTTCCTGCTGTCGTCTCAGGGACTGCTCGTACCGTGCTGAGTGCAGTGTGGCCACGTCTCGAGCCTCATCCACCTGGTCCAGCGAGTCTTCGCGCGTTCGCTGGTTCTGTCCTTCTTGGTAGGCCTTGAGCCTCGGGGACCCATACTCGAGGTCGGTCGGCAAGATGGCCTCGGCGCCATAGACGAGGAAGAACGGGCTGAAGCCTGTAGCCCTACTTGGAGTGGTTCTCAGGCTCCAGATCACCGAGGGTAGTTCGGTCACCCACCTTTGACCGAAGGTGTTCAGCTTGTTGAAGATCCTTGGCTTCAGCCCCTGTAGAATCATGCCATTGGCGCGTTCCACTTGGCCGTTGCATTGGGGGTGGGCTACGGCTGACCAATCCACACGGATGTGGTGATCGTCGCAAAATTCCAGGAACTTCTTGCCTGTGAACTGGGTGCCGTTGTCGGTGATGATTGAGTTGGGCACGCCAAACCGGTGTATGATGTCGGTGAAGAACAGCACAGCCTGCTCCGATTTGATGCTGGTGACGGCTCGAACTTCGATCCACTTCGAGAACTTATCGATCGCCACCAGTACGTGCGTGAAGCCCCCGGGCGCTTGTCGAAAAGGCCCTACGAGATCCAGTCCCCAGACCGCGAAAGGCCATGTGACGGAGATGGTCTGCAGCATATGCGCCGAGAGGTGCGTCATGCGCGCGTAGAACTGGCAGGTGCGCACCGTTTCGTTGGCGTCGACCACTGTGGTAGGCCAGTAGAAGCCTTGCTGAAAGGCGTTGCCCACGAGGGTTCGTGGTGCCGCGTGGTGTCCGCACACACCTTCATGGATATCGCGTATCAGCTGCCGCCCCTCGGGAATGGGCACGCATCGTTGCAAAATTCCCGAAGCACTGCGCTTATACAGCTCTTCCTCGATTGAGACGAAGGACTTGGCCCTCCTCGCGATGCGTCGATCCTCGGTCCGATCCGAGGGCAGCCGTCCCTGGTCCAGCCACTCGAGGTATGGGGTCCGCCAGTCTCGAGGTGGTGGTGGGTCGGCGTCGATCTCCATTGCCTCGACTTCGTCCATCGGGTTGTCAGCCCCCGAGGGTTTCGAGGTCTTCCGAGGGGGGTGCTCAGCACCCTCGAGATCAACCGAGGGTTTGTCGAGGTCGCGGGCGAAAACGTTTGGCGGGACGGTCAGCCGCTCGAACGCTATCTTCGCCAGCTGGTCCGCTTCCTCGTTATATTTGCGCAAGATGTGGTTGAGCTTGAGGCCGTAGAACTTGTCCTCCAACTTGCGCACTGCGTTGCAGTACGCTTCCATCTTGTCATCGCGGCAGCTGGAAGTCTTCATGACTTGGTCGACGACTAACCGAGAGTCGCCTCGAACGTCTAGACGCTTGACTCCGAGCTCGATGGCGATGCGGAGCCCTGCGAGGAGGGCTTCGTATTCCGCCATGTTGTTGGATGCTGGGAAGTGCAGCCGCACTATGTAGCGAATGTGCTCCCCTTGGGGTGAGACGAAGAGAAGGCCCGCGCCTGCCCCCGCTTTCATCACCGACCCGTCGAAATACAGAGTCCAGCATTTGGCCTGGATTTGTAGTGGGGGAAATTGCGTGTCCGTCCATTCAGCCACGAAATCTGCCAATATTTGCGACTTTATTGCCTTTCGTGGGGCATAGGTGAGAGTCTCGCCCATCAATTCCATTGAGTACTTGGTGATGGTTGCCGGCTGTCGGAAGCGAGAGGGAATGGCCGCCGTGCGGATGGCGGGGCTGAACACCCGAGTCCCCGCGGGCTCAGGCGTCGGGCTCTTGTCCTCCTCTTCGTCGAAGCGTCCCCCGCGACGTGGGTGGTACCCTCGGCTCGTCGCGGTGTTGTACCTCTTCTTGTTCAGGGAGTTGCGGGCGTCGCCATCATCGGCAGTGCCGTGCACGTCCTGAAGCCTGTCCCTCACAGGCCTCCGCTCGCTGGGATGATGGGCTACGAGTGCCTTACCGTCGTCCGTTGGGCGGTTCGGCGTCCATTTCACCCGGCGAGGGGTGTGGACGGACTCCTCCTTGTCTAGCTCGCCGCCTTCGGCCCTCAAATTGGCCTGATGTCGAATGCGGGAGGCAAAACTCTCGGCTGTAGGACGGCCGCCTGCTCGACGAGGCTCCACGCCTCGTGGTGCAGGAGTCGAGCCGACGGTGTGGACGGCTCGGGGATGGCCCGTAGTAGTGTTACCGCGGTAATGAGCTTTTGGCTCGCGCGCGGCAAGTCGGCGCCGTCGTCGTTCTCGATGCGGGCGCGGGCGAGGCGACCCGCGGCCCTGGCACGGTTACCGCGCTGATGATGCTGCGCTTCCAGCGTCGCCCGCAGCTGCCGCACCTAGCGGCGTTCCTCCTGGAGTTTGTTTTCCAGCTCCTTGACTTGCGCTAGCTGGGCCTGTGTCAACGCCTCGTCGCCCGGAGGCGTCGAGGCGTCGGTGTTGGCAGGTACCGGGGCGCCGGCGTCTGCCAAGGGTCGGTCGCGGCCGGTCGCCGACACTTCCGGAGTCTTTTCGTGGCCAACGTCGTCACCGGGGCCATCTTCGCTTACGGACTCGACGTCGCCGTCGATGACAAAGCATTCTAGTGTGGGGTCGCTTTGTCCTTCGGTAGAGACGTCAAAGCAGTAGTCGACGGAGCTCAGGAACTGTCGAAGCGCTTCAGCGTCCCGAGAGCCGGCGTAGCCCTACTCCACACCGCTCGAGCTTGGTGGGTACCACTCGTCAGGCGAAGCAGCGTGTGGGTGGACCGTGTCGTCCGACGAGGATGAGTGTCGGGCGCGGTCGCGTCCTCTGCGCGGGCGCGCAGGGCGTGCGGCCGTCCGTCCTCGTGGCGTGGTCGCATTACGCCGGCACGCAGGCACGTAGCCACCCCGCGGAGGGGCGGGTTGGCGGGTTCCCCTGCTACCGCGATGGGCAGTGGGGATAGACGCTCGGGTTGGCTCCGGTCGCGCGTGCCGCGGCCGCCGGCCAAAACGTCCCCGGTGGGTCGGAGGTAGCCCGGCATGCGTCGGGTCAGCGGCGCCGCGGTTTGCGATCTCGCTAGCGTTGATTGCTGAAGAGATCGTTGCGGCGGCGTTGCGCAACCCCATAGGGAACTGGTTTGGCGCGACGTCTGCCGCCTGGCGGTTCCCTTCCGCAGGGTTCGCCGATGATGATGCGATTTCGCCTGACTCCGCGTCAAGCGGTGGCACCCGCGGATCATCCCAGTCCGGGAGCCTCATCCGCGGGGGCGGACGCTGCTCCACCTGCACCTGCAGGCCTTGCAGCTGATGGCGACTCCGTAGTCCGCCCGCCAGAGGCGGTGGTGGTGTGGCCTCTACCTCGTCGGTGTGGCGGAGCTGCATGAGGTAGTCGGACCCGTCGGACTCGAACGTCACACTCCCGAACTGGATAATGAATCCAGGCGGGAATCCGTTGTGTGCCCTGCCGGAGGGCCCCAGCGTCGGATGGTCGTCGTGAGAAACCATCAAGGGAACTGGCGAGAAAAGCGATTCGCACAGCGCTCCCCCTACCTGGCGCGCCACTGTCGGTGTCGGAAATGGCCGGCACTCCCTACACCGCACAGAAATGCGTTGTGTCTCGTCCCATGATGGTCGATGCGGAAGCTAACACAAGGACACGGGTTTATCCTGGTTCCGGCCGCAGGGTCGTACGTCCAACAGGGGCGTGCTCGCGCACTCGTATTAGCTTTGCACCGGGGTGCTTGTAGAGAGGGGGCTACAAGTGGATGCGGGAGAGGAGAGACCGTCTCCAAGTCCCTGGTCGGTGATGAAGGCGATTGAGGTCGGGCGTACGTGTGTGTGTCTAGGCAGGAGCCAAGGTGTGTGAACCTTGTGTCGTTGTCCCGTACGGGACTCCTGACTCTCCCTTTTATAGTTCAAGGGGGAGAAAGGTTACAGTCATGGATACAGTGTATGCTACAGTGCGCGTCGTACGGCGTATCTTGCGAAGGGCGCGTCCGTCCCTGGCGTATCTTTGCCTTGCAGGCTTGCTTGGACTGCTTTCTGGTCTTGGCTGTCAGTACGGTGCCTTCTTGCGTCCGTTTGGCGGGGTCTTCGATGGGGTCTCCTGGCCGTCGGGGTGGTCGGTCCGTCATCCGAGGCTTCGCTCGAGGGGTCCTCCGTTCAGCCTCGAGGGGATGGTCGCCCGAGAATGACGGGGCGACATGGACAGGGACTGGCATGTCGTACAGGGCTGTCATACCACCATCCGCCTCCGTGTAGCACAGTGGTCAGAGGCGCAATGGCTTGGACTGTTGGCCCGGTACGGCCGGTTTTTGGCCTGGCGGTCGTACCAGGCTTAGCGCGTGCGGGGCGGCTGGCCCCCCGCTGGCCTGTTGGCCCCCGTACGCGTCTCAAGTGCTCTACTGTCCTAGGAGACGGGAGTAGGTAGCACAGGGCGCTACGATGCTCACTGTCGCCACAGTGCTGGGCGTGGCTGCCTGTTGGCATAGCGGGCAAGGGTTAGGAGAACCGTACCCTGTCTTGTCAGCCGGACGGTGATGTTTGACCAAGGCTCGTCCCCGTCCGTTGCCCGTACGCCCGTTCGAGGGCGCCCCTTGCCCATTCGAGGGCGCTGCGGAGGTGGCGACGGGAGTAGGCGGAATGGTGCCTTGTGATGACCGGGGCCTGGTTGCGTCAGGGGCACAGTGCCGGGCATGCTTCGCACAGTGGTTACCTGCCCGCGCCGTGGCCGTACGGCGTGGTCAGGCTTTGCCGCGTGGTCAGGCTTTGCCAGGAGCGACGTGCGCCAGAGGTTTTGCCTTTTGACTTTGGTGTCCGGCGTGGGTGGACGGTAATGAGTATCTGTATGGTGTCAGGGGCGGCCTCTCGAGGGGTTGAGGCGAGGCGGAGATTCGCGTCCTGCCGCTCGAGGGGGTGTGGTTCCCTCAAGCGAGGCGGAGTTTTAGCGCGAGGGAGGCGCGTCTTAGTGGGCCGTCGTTGGGGTGTGTCGGGCCGCTGGGCTGCGTGTTTTCGTATGCGCAGGCCCAGAGGTTCCTGAAGGTAGCCTTTTTTGCGCTTTTTAGGGCAATTATCCTGACAGCTGAGAGATCCCTAATTACGGTCCCCGACACTTACTGTCATGAACAATATTCTATCTTAATAAACACTCACCATGCCGCGCCTCCGATCGACGTGCTCGAGATGTCAAGGTTCTTGTGCGACTCCCCTGTCTCGCTCATCGTGCTCCTCCTCACCGATCGAGCTCATCGGCCACGCCGCCTCAGCTCCATGATGAAGATCCATGAGCAGTGACAGTGACCCTCTATGTGCCGCAGGCTCCCAACAGCTCCGGCCTAGGGCGGGGATTCTGCTGCCGCAATCGACGGATGCGGAGGAGCCGAGACCAAGCCAAATCAGTCCACAATATTTGATCATTCATTTTATTTGAAAATTTTATATCATTTATTAGGTTTAAATATCTTCAATGCTAAAATAGTCCACACTAATTTTTTAAAAAGGCGAACGGTCAAACGCAATTGCTAACACAACTGAAGAAGCTAGCCCACCAACCCTCTCAGCGCGATAGCTGCCTGCAGCTTACAGCTACGCATTCCTCTTCCTCAGTTCCTCGTGACCGTGTCGGTGATTAATTTGTCCATACATGAGCGACGATTAGTTGTACACTGAATACTGCCTCGCAGTTTAAGCTTCCGGCTGGCAAGGGTACGTGTTCCGATCCATGAATCATGCATGTTCGTGTCGTGTGGCACCGCGCACTTGGGTCGGTCGGTCCCTGCTGCTTTGGGCTCGATCGTGTACGTCAGCGTTAATTTCTCAAAACAAATACTATAGGTGCTTGGCGTACCTAATGAAAAGGGCCCTTCAAATCGACAAGATCTGGGACACGATTCATCTCTACTTCTGTACGTACTGCAGAGGGAGGAGAACTGAAAAAGGACAGAACGCAGCAGTTAACATTAACAACACTTAGGCCTTCTCTAACGGAATAGTTTAGGGCTACCCGATATTATATTATACTCAATGAACAATATCAAAATAATCTCGCTAGCCTGGACTCAAGCGTCGATCTTTTGCGCTTTTTATCTCATGTGCATACTGTGTGCCAGGATCCGAGCTAGCACAGCTCGGACTCTTGGACACGGCGTAACACACCCCTGATTTTTTTCCTTTTTTTTGCACATGCAAGCAGATGAAAGCCGGCAAGCAGCCCTGCAGGTGGGTCCGGGAGCGAGCGAGTTGACCACCGTCCATGCTCCTGGGCCCATCCTGCCCGGAGCGGCGCATGCAGAGCATTCAAGCCTGCAGCGGCTTCGGTCGGTTTGTCAGTTGGGGCAGTTTGGCGCGAGTTCCGAGAAGGCTCCACTAGGATATCCTTTCATCTTGCCCGTATGTGTTCACGGTACATCAGCCCAACACAATTTGGCTACTAAAATCGAATAGTAAAAATCGTCCAACAATCGCTGAAAGCTCATTTTCGTTTCTCAACCATAAAAACGGCCGTTCTCGTTATCAAACTTTCACAACTTACCAATTTTCTTAGAGTGCCACGTTGATATCTAAGTTATGGTCCTAGTCAGCTAGAGTTTTGTGGCATCTTTGTGTGACTCTTTTACCCCTCCTTTCTTTCAATACATGCATAGGATAACAACAACCGCCTCTCATTTCCTCCTCTTTCATGACGGTTGGGTATTCTGTGGGATATGAGTACCCCTGGGCCCACTGTCAGACCAGACCACGACGTCCAGGGCCCACCTCTGACAGGCCCATGAGCCGACCCCTGGTCGGCTCATACGGGCTCCCTGACTTGACAGACAAGTTGATGAAGACTCGACGGACGAATCGTCCGGATATCCAGGGATATTCCAATTGTAACCGACCTGGACTAGAGTCCTGGTCGGAACCAAGTAGGTTTAGATGGAAACCGACTTGTAAACCCTAGCCCGCTACCCTATATAAAGCAGCCTAGGGCACCCCCATGAGGGACATCGAACAACACATCTTGTAAACCATACGCTCGTCCTTGCTTTCTGAAGCTTGGCCGGGTACCAGCAATACAAACGACGCCACTGACACAGGACGTAGGGTATTATACCTCCGGGTAGCCCGAACCTGTCTAAACCAGTGCCTCCTGTGTACCATCAAGCCGCTGGTTCATCAATCGCCCGCCTACAAATCAACCACTCGGGTACACCCAGGTGGATTGCCGGTCCTAAGGTCCGATAGTTGGCGCGCCAGGTAGGGGTAGATTGATGAGCTTTTTCGATTCGAAAACACCGTTGGCTTGATGGCAGATCGATCCGACGTCGTCTTCCCGGTGAACATGAGCGGCAGCCCCAAGCACCTTCTGGGATGCAGCTTCTTCGCCGACTCCAGCGACTCCAGCTCCACCGACGTCGACTTGACGCCGGTGGACTCGACCTCGACAACTCCGGGGACTCCCCCGGACGTGCCCGATCAGCTCATGCAGCAGATCGAGCAGCTCAGCGTCCACGAACGGATTCCGAATCTGCTCCCGAGGCGCCGAGTACCTTACCCCGACGAGATCATCGACGGGCTAAACCGCATCAACGACACGCTCGCTGAGTGCATCGCCATGTCCGAGCGAGTCCTAGATCGCTCAGGGAACACGTTCCCCCATGGACTGAAGAACGCGGCAGCCGACTACTCTAGCCGGCTCCCACACCGCGAGGCCCAGATCCAATCTGGAAACCCACCCGAACCCACCCAGATTCCAGATTGCGGTGAGTTCCAGGTCGCAACAACCATACTGAGGACCCCCGAGAACTCGGCGGATGCATCCAAGGGCCACACCTCACGGCCAGATCGGGAGGTACTCGTCTCCGAGGACCAATCGACTCAAGACAACGAGACCGCATCCGCGCGACAACGTCGCATAGATGCAAACAACCTCCGAGCCCAGCGCCGACAGGCCGAAGCAGCTGAGGTAGACGCCGACGGCGGATTACACCACGAAGACCTAGACCCGCTGGACCCGCGTAACCTGGCACGCAAGTTCGAGCAAGCTCAGGCCGACTATCGTACTCCATCCGCGGCGATGGCGGCATGTATCGCCGAGCTGGCCCGACTCCGAGCTCGGCTGACCGTCGCCCAGAACCTCCACCAGAAGGACAGAGAGGCTAGATCAAGATCTAGCCGATCACTCTCGAGCAGATCGAGTTCCCGCAGGACCGGTTACAACAGATCTGACCGAGGCAAGCGCCGGCGTAGATCTCCGACCCTGGACGTCATCCCAGAGGAGGTCGATCAGGAATGCACGGCTGACCACCAGTCGGATGAGTCCGAGGGCAGGCACCCTTGGAACCGCCGCAACGACGGCAATAGGCGACGTGATCGCCGTCGCAACGACGGTGACCTCCGCGACTACCTACGCAGGCACGACCGCGATGTACGAGAAGAACTCACCAAGAGGCATCGCGAACGCGACGCCGCAAAGATGGAACGCCGGGAGCGGTACGATCGTGACTTCGGCCGACCCGAACGCCGAGCCAACTACTCCGAGTACTCGGATGTCGACGATCACCGCGCACGCCGCGAGCTCGACGAACGCGACCGGTATGACCGCCGCTATGGCTCCCCCAGGGCCCGTGATCGCCGCCACGGTGGCAGCGACAGCTTCGGCGAGGACGACTTCGAGATCGAAGGCTTTCAGGCTTTCACCAAGCGGCTAGGACAGGTCCCATGGCCGGATATCTTCAAGCCAGCCATGGTCGAGAAATTCGACGGCCGCTCCGACCCCAAGCTCTGGATCCAAACCTACATCACGGCGGTCAAGGCCGCACGCGGCAGTACTGACCAGGCAGCAGCCTACTTCTCGGTCATGCTAGGGAAAGCGGCACTCATGTGGCTCTCAGGGCTGCCGGCACAATCTATCGACAACTGGGCACAGCTCTGCAAGGTGTTCACAGAGAACTACCAGGCCACATACACTCGGCCGGGCACTAGGTTCGATCTGGATCTAGTACGCCAAAGCAGGGGTGAAAGTCTCCGAGACTACACCAACCGCTTCTTCGACAACCGTAACAAGCTTATAGACGTCGAAGAGAGGGACGTCATAGACGCCTTCCGACGCGGACTGTACGACAAGGACGTCTTCCGCAACCTGTTCAAGAAAGACCCCAAGACAGTTGGGGAGATGATGAAGGTGGTCGAGGAGGAGGCTCAAGCCGATGTAGCCGAGCTAGCCCAGTTCAGGACCAGAGACCGAAGAGACAAAGACCACGACCGCCTGCCGGCCGAGCAAACGAAGGCGGAACCTCCACGCAACAGACGCGGCAGGCCTGACATCGCAACTGTTGCAGAAGGCGAAGGCCGCGTGGAGTCACGACTCCAACCCGAGCAACTCGCCCGCCTAAACGAGCCGTGTCCTCTCCACAAGGACGTGAAGCACTTGTTTAGAGACTGCTGGACCCTGAAAAAGGAACTTGACGTCCCCTCGGCACCAAAGAAGCCACGTTACAACAACAACCGCGGTGACAGGAGAGATGGCGACCGCCGCAACGATCGCCGCCCCGACCGCCGCAACGACCATCGCCGTAACGACAGGGCACCGGAAGGCGATGCCCGCCGACCAGGCCCAGATGCTGCTGCTACAGAGGAGCAGCGCGGCAACTTCCAGTGCACCGACCGCCAGGTTAACGTGATCCTGGGAGGACCCGACGAGTTCCGCGACAAAAGGAAGAAGAAGCTCCACAGCCGTGAGATAAATCTCGTGGGTACCAAGGGCGTCGAGTACCTCAGGTGGTCGGAAACTCCGATCACCTTTAGCAAGAAGGATCATTGGGTCCACTTGCCTGAACCAGGCTCGTATCCGTTGATCGTCAAACCGGTTGTTGACAGAGTCCTCCTGACTAATGTTCTAATCGATGGAGGCAGTGCACTCAACATCATCTTCACCAGGACCCTGAACGACATGGGATTCGACTACAGCAGGCTCCGACCACCCGTTCTACGGCGTCATCCCAGGCAAGGCGGCCTACCCAGTGGGGAGAGTTACCCTACCGGTCACCTTCGGCACGCCCGACAACTACCGCACCGAGTTCCTGCACTTCGAGGTCGCCGACTTTGGCAGTTCCTATTCATAACTGACAAACAAAAAGTATTTTTTATTCAAAATTGTATTGTAACAGTTTACTGTAAAATAACAAAATTGATTAATAATATTATTTTATCTGTATAAAAAGAGAGATAGCTGTTATCCTCTACCCGAATTGAAAGAAAGGAAGGGTAAAAAGGGTCACACAAAGATGCAACGAAACCCTAGCTGACTAGGACCATGACTTGGATGACAACGTAGCATTCCACATTAGCCTAGGGATGAAAACGAGCTGTTTGAAAAAGTTTGAGGACGAAAATGACCGTTTTCATAGTTGAGAGACGAAAGTGAGCTTTTGACAATAGTTGAATGATGTTTTTGGCTATTCCGCCACCAAAATCTAAACACCCAGTAACAGGCAAAAAACCGACTGGGTTAACAGTACATTAGCAGCATACATGGACCATAGCTCACATGTACTACGCAATGTTACAATGTAGCACCAAAAGAAACAATGCAACTAATTACGCAGAGTTGCGCGCCGGTGACACGGGCGGTCGAGCCACCGCCGCCGCCCCCGCCCCCTTCTTCGCCTCCCTTTGCCGCGCCGCCACCCGAGCAGGCCGTCGGAAGCCCATGCGGCACGCAATGATGGCGGCGGCGGGGCTCCCATCCTCTTCCCCGACGAATATCGTCGGGCGCGGCCGCCCTGTCTGGCTGGGCGGACTCGTCGGCGCAAGCCGCCCCGACAGTTGCGAGGGCCGGGGGCCTCGGATCCGGGCCGACGGCGCCCAAGGCGGCGCGCTGCCCGCGGTGCCACCGGCACTAGGCACGGACGCGGGAGCATTGACAAGCCAGAGGGCGACACATATTAAGATACGGAGGCAGGGAGCGGGGCCGGAGCTGCCCCTGCCTGCTCCAATGCACGTGGAGGGCGCGCGGGGCCAGGCGGCGCCGGCCGTGCGGCAGTGGTCGCCGGCCGCGTGGGGCGCCACGGCTATTGGCCAGCCCAAGTGCGATGGAGGCTGGCCGGGCCTGGTTGACCCGTGGAGAGAGCTCTC
This sequence comes from Echinochloa phyllopogon, assembly GCA_033239725.1. Classification (NCBI taxonomy): domain Eukaryota; kingdom Viridiplantae; phylum Streptophyta; class Magnoliopsida; order Poales; family Poaceae; genus Echinochloa; species Echinochloa phyllopogon. Next base: position 7,734,975 of record BTCW01000008.1, on the reverse strand, counting down.
CGGGCCGACGACGTCCAAGGCGGCGCGTTGCCCACGGTGGCACCGGCCACGAACGCGGGAGCGTTGACCAGGCGGAGGGCGATGCGGCTATAGCAATGGAGGCAGGGAGCGGTGCCGAAGCTGCTCCTGCCTGCTCCGAAGCACGTGGAGAGAGCGCGCGGCCAGGCCGGCCGCGTGGGGAGCTGCGGCCAGTGACCAGCCTAGGTGCGACGGGGGCTGGCCGGGCCGCGTGAGGGGGCGGTGGCTACGCGGAGCAGCAGAGTAGATGCAGCACAACATGTGGGATTACGACGGAGGCGTCACTTGGATGGGGTGGCTGTGGCGGTGATGTCGATCTTGCTAGCTTCATGCTGGAGGATGGCGGCGGCGTCCTTGGACGTCGCTTTACCTCTTGGAGGCGTCATTGTGGAGCTACAACTCTGCTGCACGAGATCTTTGGGTGAAAACCCTGTCTAGCTTCTGGACGAGCGACGGTGGCGCCATCGGCATCATGCCCTCCTTAGAGGCGTCGTCTCTAGAGATCCCGCGCCGTTGGTAGCACGAGCGGTCCACTGTCGATGGTGGCCTCGAGCGGTGTTGGCAATCCCATAGTAGGGCATGCAGAAGGGTGTTGGCCTCCTCACGCAGAGGCATCTATTTTCTCGTTGGTGTCCAAGGGTCATCGCTTGGTTGCTGTTCGACTGCTCGCAGCGGACCATGGCGGCCGATGTTGCCTAACAATCGTCAGTGCGGTGTGAGACTGCGTCAGAGGACGGTGATTGCAGCAACTGCAATGGGAGACGACTCAGCCTGTAGCGGATCGCGACGGTTTGTTCGACATGGCTGGACCTACCCGGTGCGGTACAATGTTGGAAGACGGCAGAGGCGACAACCTTGGTCTACTAGTTTGAAGGCAGTAGCTTCGTGCAGGAGGAAGCAACGTGGTGATGTCGAACTGCGGCGGCAGTCCAGTTGTTTTGGTAAAGTTCTTTGGAGGTGGGGCAGCCATGCTCGCTATCTTGACGGCAACATAAGGAACGAGTCCGGAGCACACGAGAGAGGAGGCGTCCAACGGTGGACGAGGCGAGGCGCCCGCGCATTGTGCTTGCTCGGATTCGGTGGTTTTCACTCCGTCGGACGGTCTGCATTGCTGCAACGACACCACGGCAAAAGGTCCTGCATAGTGGTGGCCTTCTTGGTGTGGTTGCGTCTGCCCCTTTGTTCTCTCTATCGGCGCTGGATCACTTCGGAGGTTTTGATGACTACAAGGATGCGGAAGATGGGTGGGAGCTGCGGTTTGTTTTTCTTCTCCGTTGTCGTCCTCATGGGTAGTGGCCGGTCGCATTGATGTCCCAATACAACCGGCCGGCGAGTGGTTTTGAGTGGTATCCCGCGTTGACGTCCCAATCCAACCGGGGCAAGTATAGTTGATTTTTCTCTTTCTTTTCTGTTTTCTGCCCATGGCCAGAGCCGTAGTCTTGTTTTTTTCTGCTATATCAATAGAAACGGACTCATCGAGTGTAGTTCGTTCAAAAAAATTACGCGTTCCGGATAGTGATACCAGAAAGCTTCGGTAATTTCCTTTGTACAGTAACGTATCAATCTCAATAATGATTTAATTGACGCAATGGTTTTGTGTTTCAATCGTCGCTAGGGAAAGAATAATGAGCACTGCTAGTGCTCGGCTACAGCAACGTACAGAAAGCAATCTGCGATCACCAAAACGAAAAATTGCTTAGAAAATATTAATGCAGAGACTTACGTACACACACCTACACCTGCTTTAATGAAGAGTGCATTCTGGATATGGTTAAAGAGCAGGACGAAAAAAAGATCGGAGACAACGCACATAGTATATGGCCAGGAAAACGAAACTATATATATTAAAATCAAGCCGGTAAAACTTGACATGGTGACGCTGTGACGCTCAGAACGAACAAGACGAAAATAGAAGAAATTTACAGCGGGCACTCAGCCGAGCGACAAACAAGAAACGAAAAGCCAAAAGCGAAAAGCACGACTAGTGAGGGTAGAGAACATTATTAAGGGCCTTCGCCCCCCGCTATACACCAAGTCCTAGCCTCCTTCTTTATTTTTTGGAAGAAACACGGCGCCGACATCCCCTTGTGGCCGTTGAGCTGAGATGATCCCTTATGACCATGTTCGTTTGGCTGATGGCTGGTGCTGGTTTTTGCTGAGAGAAAAACACTGCTGACTGGTCGTTGGTAGCTTGTGCTGATCTCTGCTGAGAGAAAAACACTGCTGTCTGGCTGGAAACCATCCAGCCAAACAGGGCCATGTGTTTTACCAGATGACAGAGTAATTAACTGCGTGATATAAACGTTTATGTACGTTCAGGTGTGTCTTCGTCAGTTCTACTTGTCACTAGGTAACAGAGTAATAAGGGGCGTAGCCAGAAATATGACGTCCACCCCGGGCTGAACTGTGGGCAGGTGCTGAACTAGAAAAAAATAAGCTGAATTCTAGTGTTTTAGAGATATATTATTGCATATATTTGTCTTAGACGCACTGCACAGGACCAGACATTAGAGATAGTTTTTTTTACCGTGCCGCTAGTTTGTTTATCGGGTCACAAACGTAACTATTCACGAGCAGAGGGAGTATTATATTGTATTATTGTGTAGATATAAATATATACTCTGTATATTGTATATATCGTTGTGATCCGAGTGTATATATTCGTATTTTTTAATCAAATATGTAGCCGTGTTTATGTACTGTGTGTTGCGTAATGGCGTACGTACGCGGCGCACCGTCGACAGGGAGCTGTAAGTCGTTGCCGCTGTCTGTTAAGTTAACCACCTAGCGGCTAGCGAGCTTATATTACACTGGTACAGGCCGGTAGTGGTTGTCTATTAGCTGAAATTATTCAATTCATCAAAAACAAAATAGATCGAGTTACCCAACAACTGAACAGGGAAGGAAGGAAACCTCGTTGCGGATTCATGTACGCGTGCGCCATGCATATTCTGCTCATCTCCAATCTCATCTGAGTACCGGTTGCATATGCTGATCTGTGTGGCTCTGTGCACGTGCATACAAACGCAGCAGTACATGCATACACATCACGCAAAGCGACAAGCGGCTGGCTCCAGCAGAGAGAGTGAAGGAAGAATAATATGCTATTATAGGAGTATATTGACCACGGCTCAATGATTCAGATTCCACAGGTTGTACACTAGTTCATGTGGGGGCAAGCCAGGCATGCATCTCGATCTGGAATTAGTGCAAGTCGGATCAAGCTCAACTGCAGGGAAGTCTTCAAGTTGGGCGACAAAAACTGGAATGATTGTTGTCGGCGCATATACTCCCTCCGTATCGAAATATTTGTCGCCATTGACTTTTTTCTACAACTTTGACCATTCGTCTTATTCAAAATATTATGCAAGTACCATCCATTTTGTTTGCCACATGCTTTACTATTGTAGCTATTTTAAGCTTGACTTACCCTTTTACATATTTGTGATAATTTTTTGAATAAGACGAATGGTCAAAGTTGTAAGAAAAAGTCAACGGCGACAAATATTTCGATACGGAGGTAGTACATAGAGAACGTCGATCTGTTGGACGAAAATGTTGTAGTACTACAGCCTAGCGTGTTGCTAACTAGCTATCGTCTACCGATTATATATATATATATGTTCCATTGATTTGTTAACGATCCAAAACCACCGACCGATCGATGGTGCACGAACGCATGACTATCTATTAACAATACGTTCATAATATCGATTGTTGGTTTCACAATAATATCAGTGTTAGTGGCCATGGCATGGGTGACTATGCACAATGGATGAGCCAACCAATCAAGGCCTCGGCGATCTAAGCTAAGATCTAGAAAATTCGAAGGTTATTACGAGAAGGAGGATGCACGAGTCTAAATATCAGTGTATATTTCTGTTTGGATAAATAAACTGGTATATACTGGAGGTCTTTCAATAAATAGAAGGTTTAATTTTCGTTCACCTATCTAAAACAGAATGCATGTACTCTCCCTAAGATTCACTTCTATTTTAGCAAAATAAATATAAGGATGAAGTTGAGAAAATATTATGATATCTATTCCTCTATCTTTATCTCACTCCATTGTGAGCTACATCTCAACAAACCACCGTAGTTGATCCTAACAACGCTACTTACTATGAAAAAACTACCAAAGTTTTAGTTGTTGTTTTTAATCCGTTAGATGAGCATACGATGATCCATATTCAACAACCTAATGTTTTATTTTGTTACTAGTTCTATTAGTCAAGGGTAAAAGCACAAGGCCGGGGGCATATGCACCCCAATCCATTATGTATGTCACTAAACAACACATGATGACTTAGAACAAACCTAAAAGATCTCTACTTGTTTTAATGACTTAGAACTAAAGAGAATTATAATTTATGACCGAGAGTACGATGAAATATACGATGTGTGACACATTTTTTACCTATGGTACCATTGATTGAAGAGTCAAGGTTGGATTACCAAGTCTACTGATTCCGTTACATGAGTACATACAGATCATTTGCATGATCGATCTACTACAATGTACCTGCAATGCAGTTTGTAATCAAATTCTGTCTCTAGCTCCATCAACTGATCGAAGAGAGAAGGGAGAGGAAGCCTCGTTGTGGATTATTCGTGCGCACGTGCGCCCTAACGAATGAACTCTCCATCAACTACCTACCACTGCTATACGAGTCAACGCTTAATTGATCGTGGATATATATTGTTAAGTTAGCTAGGCAAACTATTACTACAAATAACTTGGTACGTACTGAAAATATACTTCATATATACTCCGGGGTTTGTTGCATGCATGGCCAGCCAAAACTTGATAGCTGCTGCCACTATAAATTCGTGTATAGGGAGGACGGTGGTCAGATTAATCAAGAGATCGAAAACGCGGAATGCTTCACGTACGTACTGATTACGTACAGTATTTAGTATTTATTATGTACTACCTCCGTTTTTTATTATACGACGTTGCTTAGCTCATTTTTAAGCTAACCAACGTCATATATTAAGGGATGGAGGTAGTATGTTTGATTGACAGAGAGTACTCGATCTGCAGCTAGCTAGTGTACCATGCATTATATATTCTTTGGCTTTGTGACTACATAATGTACGGTGTGGCTAGCGTACCAATCTGCACGTACACGCAGATTGATCTAAGCTAGCATGCAGAGGTGGATGTGTACTGCCTGCCTGTTGTTGCGTACTGGCATGGTGGTGATATATCTGTGCACGTGCGTGTACGTACGTGCTACAATATACACGCGCACTATACGCAAGGCGCGAGATGCTGGCAGCCGGAGAGAACTAATCAAGGAATAATAAAATTCGTCCAAATCGCGTCCTCTAACGATCACGGCTCAATGATTCAGGTACTGTCCACAAGTACTACGTAGCAAGGCAGCCATATCGATCTGGAATTAACGCAAGTCAGATCAGACTCATCTTCAAGTTGGGCGACAAAATTGAAGCGCGCGGAGCGATAATTTTAATTAATAATCTCGTCGGACATCAGTTGGAGCAGAAGAAACGTGATGATTCTCGGCCACCGACCGACCAGGGCGCAGGATCGGAACGCGGCATTGATCCGGCCCCGGGATTGGCCGGTCTCACAGCATAAGTGTCTGATGACCATCCAGTGAGTATGCCTTACTGGTAGGACGTGCGGTAGTATGTAGCAAGCCAAGATAAGCATAATGTTAATTACACAGGTGATGATGATTATCTACAAGCAAATATACAAAGGAGGCGACTAGAGGGAGAGGGCTCTCCCGATAACCTTATCGCGAGAGCCCCCCCCCCCGGGCGCCCGCGCGCCCGCCCACCCACCCCCGTCTTCTTCTCCACCCACCCCCATGCTGCCCCGCCGCCGCCCACCTCCACCACCCCCCACGGCCGGCGGCGACCCTCGCCGCCGCGCCGCCGCCCACCGCCCACCCCTCCCCTTCCACCCCGCCCTCCACTAACCAATACGGTAGCTCGCCCCCGCCGCCCGCCAGATCCGCCGCCGCCGCCACCCGCCCCCTCGCCGGCGTCGCCGCCGGCGAGCACCGCCCACAACCTACCCATCCCCCATCCCCTCGCCTCTCCTTTGCCAGATCTGGAGGAAGAAGAAGACGACGACGACGCCCCCGCCACCACCGCCACCCCTCCCGGCTCCGGCGGCGCCATCGCCGCCGGATCCGCCGCCCCGCCGCCGCCGCCGGCGCTAACCACTGCGGCCGTCCTCCTCCACCGCCCGCGACGCCCCCGCCACCCAAACCAGGCCCGACCGCCCTCCTCCACCACCCGCGGCCGCCTCGCCGCCCCGCCCACACGCCGCCGCCGCCGCCGGTCCTCCCCTTCCCCCGGCCACCCCTCTAGGTCCGGTGGCCATGGAAGACCCCCCAACCCCGAAACCCCGAACCCTAACACCGAACCCTAACCCTAACCTCGCCGGAGCGCCGCCCATCGCCGGTTACTTCTTCTTCCCCTTTGTTACTTTCTCTTTTCTTTCCTTTATTGGTTCAATGATGTTCAGACAGTGCATTTGTTTCCTTTTTTGGGGGGCTCTCCATGTAAGGCTAAATGGAGAGGGCTCTCCCTCTAGATTTTAGGATATACAAATAAGATCTCGCTCGTTGCGCGTCCGTGTAGACGCAGCTAGCTTCTCCATTCCATTCGCAGACATTTCTCGCTGGCCCGTTCGCTGATGCCCAGGCATCAGAGGCAGCTAGCGGTTGGGACACCAGACAGCGTACCAGAGCAGTAGCGTCACGCAGCACCAGCTGTGCCGTGCCGGCCGGACTGGAGTCATATATATTGGGCCTTCTAAAGTCTAGACACTCAAATTTTAGAAAGTGTCGTCATCGTAACATTTTGTTTGTATTTATGAATAATTATTAAAATATTGATTAATTAGGCTTAAAATATTCGTCTTACAAAGTACAACAAAACTGTGCGATTAGTTTTTAATTTCATCTATATTTAGTACTTCATGTATGTTTCGATATTTTAATGTGATGTGAATCTTCTTTTTTGTATAGTGAAATTTGGGAACTAAACGAGGCCTCGTAGCTTCCTCCCCTCCTTCCGTAGCCGCCGTCACTGTTGACGTGCCGTGCCAAGTTGTCACCTCACTAAGAATTACCGCTAGGACGATCGATGCATGGTATACTACCTCCTCCGTTTCAAATTACTATTCGTTATTAATTATTTTTTCCACAACATTTGACCATTGGTCTTATTTAAAAATTTTATCCAAATATATAAAAAATAAGTCATACCTAAATTATATTTGATGACAAAGTAATCCATAAATAAAAGAAATAATACTTACATAATTTTTATATAAAATAAATGATCGAACGTTACGAGAAAAAGTCAACATCGACCGGTAATTTAGAACGGATGTAGTAATTAATTAACAAGGATCCAAAAATAAAATAAAATTGTTGCTTCTACGTCGTCCCCGGTGCATGCTGCTGCTGCTTGGATCAGCAAGGCTATGTCCATGTTAATTAATTGGAAGCTTGCATTGTACTGGCAGATCGAGCACTACGGAAGACGAGTCAAAGAATGCGAGGAATCGATGCTTCCGTAGCAACACAGCCAATGGCAAGGTGCTGAACTTTTCCCTTTACAAAAGGAACGAGATCATCGGGTTCTCTCTTCTCTCCAACTGTTGACGCTTTTTCTGGCCAACACACGCGAGCGCCGTATCGCGCAAACGAAGAAACGATGAACTCGCCGCAGCCTCGCCCAAACCGGTCAGACCGGTTTAGGGATCCGGTCAGACCGGTTCCTGTCGGGGCTTCGGGATGAACCTAGGATCACCACCTCGGGAGGGACCCCGTCGGAGATGGCGCGCCTAGGGTTGCTCTGAGATCGGTCAGGCCACTCAGAACCTCCTTGAACGTCGTAGAGACAAGCAAGGAAAGCAAAGGGGTTGGAAAAACTAGGGTTTGGAGATAAAAAGTAAAAGATAATGTTTGATCGAGTGGATGATCCCTCAATCGGCCATGACCCTTTATATTTATAGGGTGGGGAGGTCTTGCCCCGCACGGAATCCTTTTACAATTTGGAAACAACTAGGACTCCTAATTCTACCCCAACTCGGATCCAAACCGGTCAGACCGCTCTGGCAAACCGGTCAGACCGGTTTGGCTGTTGCCAGATTGGCTACAGGGAAACCGGTCTGACCGGTTTGCATGGCTTGCCAATTTTGGGTGCGAACATATGCCCCCCTGTTTTCTAGTAAATTTTATGCACTAGAAAACATGCTAAGGTCGATGTTTACAGAATTCACCGGCCATTTTATCCTAAGGACGATTCCCAACATGAATCGGTTATATCTTATCAAGCACTTTGCCAAACACTTGGATGAAACTTCTTCAAGTATCTCCCATTGAGAGCTCTAGGCAGTTGTTGACCTTGTAAGGTTTCCACCATATAAGAATTTCCTGAGCAAACCTTCATAATTTTGAAAGGACCCTGCCAACTTGGAGACCATTTGCCAAACTTGTTACTTTTCATCCCTATGGGCAAGACTGTCTTCCAAACCAAATCACCTACATGAAAGGATTTGAGTTTTACCTTTTTGTTGTATGCTCTCGCCACTCGCCTCTTATCTTTCTCAATCTCTTCCAAAGCCTCCAAACGCTTGTCAGTTACTTCATCAATATTATCCATCATCAAAGCATAATATGTATCAAAATTAAGATTATTTTGCTTTGCAAGTCTATATGCGCCAAGATTCACCTCTACAGGTAAAACGGCCTCTTGACCATACACAAGCTCAAATGGAGTAACTTTGGTAGCACCATGTTTAGAAATACGATGAGCCCATAAAGCTTCAGATAATACCTCATGCCATCTTTTAGGATGATCTTCTACCTTCTTCTTAATGAGCTTTATCAAAGTTTTGTTGCTAGATTCCGCTTGACCATTGGCTTGAGCATAATATGGAGATGAATTGAGAAGTTTAATACCATAAGAATTGACAAACTCACGCACCTCTTTGGATATAAATGAAGTCCCTTGATCCGTAGTCAGAGTTTGTGGAATGCCAAACCTATGTATAATATTCTCTTTGATAAACTCAATCACCTCTCTATGTGTCATATTCTTCAAAGGAACTGCTTCCGTCCATTTGGTAAAGTAATCAGTTGCTACAATCACAAAACAATGGCCTTTTATCGAAGAAGGATGAATTTTTCCAACAAAGTCTAAACCCCATCCCCGGAAAGGCCAATGTTTGATAATTGGATGCATCATTGCTGCTGGTACCAACTGAATATCTCCATGTTTTTGACACTCCTCACATCCTTTGTAATACTTAAAACAATCGGCTATCATATTGGGCCAATAGAAACAAGCTCGCCTAAGAAGCCACTTCATCTTGGGAGCCGATTGATGAGTACCACAAATTCCTTCATGAACCTCTGCCATAGCTAACCTAGCTTGGTCAGGACCCAAACATTTCAAAAGCAAACCATCAATAGTCCGACGATACAACTCATCACCATCCAAAACGAACTTGAGAGCCCATCGTCGAATTTTTCTGTCAACTGTACTGCTAGGATTTTGCAAATAACTAACCAAAGGTTTTCTCCAATCATTCACTTCGTCTTGATCGCAAACAACAGCCGAAGTAGTATTTCCACCAGGCAACCGGTCAGACCGGTTCTGTAAAGCGGACAGACCGGTTGAACCGGTCAGACCGGTTTGAGAAAGCGGTGCGACCGGTTCATCCAGAACAGAACACTCGGCTTCTAAAAACATCGGTCATTGTTCTTGAAAATTTCTTTTCTGAACGTTATAACCAGATGCTTGCTGAGCCAGAGCATTTGTCTTTGGATTCTTTTCTCGTGGTACATGACGAATCACAAACTCATCAAAGCAAGATATAATATCAAAGCATCTATCGAGATATGCATTTAAAAATCCGTCTAAGCATTGACATACCTTAGAAACTTGTTGTACCACCAGCAAAGAATCACCATAAGCTTCCACATGCTTTACTCCCATGTCATGCAAAATTCCCAATCCGAATAGAAGAGCTTCATACTCGACTTGGTTATTAGTACATTTATGATCTAATCGGTTAAGTGCTTCAAAAACAGCCCCATGTGGAGAAGTAATAACAATTCCAATACCACAACCACTTTTGCAAACCGATCCATCAAAATGCAACTTCCATGGAGTAACAGTAACATAACCGACATTTAAATCAAGTTGCTTATCTACTCTATGTCCAACAATAAAGTCGGCTACTATTTGACCTTTCATTGAAGTTAACGGCTCACAATGCAAATCATATTCAACTAAAGCATAAGCCCATTTGCCGACTCTACCACTTAGAATTGGTTTGTGCAACATGTATTTAATTATGTCGGTTTGACATGCTACTATACAAGTACTTGGTAAAAGATAATGTCTCAACTTGGTACAAGTATGATATAATGATAAACATAACTTTTCAATAAAAGTGTACCTTGTTTCAGCATCCAATAATCTTCTACTCTCGTATGCAACCACATATTCCTTCCCTTCGGTTTCTTGAGTCAAAACACCTCCAATGATATTTTCCTCCGCCGCCACATATAATTTGAATGGAACTCCACTCTTAGGCGCTTGAAGGACAGGTGGCGAAGACAAATACTGCTTGATCTCATCAAATGCTTCTTGTTGCTTTGCCCCCCAAGTGAAATCAATGTCATTCTTCAACCGAAGTAAAGGAGTAAAGGCATTCACCTTCCCGGACAAATTACAAATGAATCTTCTCAAATAATTTACTTTGCCCAAGAACCTTTGCAAATCTTTCTTGCAAGTAGGAGCCTTCACATTGTTAATAGCTTCAATCTTCTTAGGATCTATCTCTATGCCTTTTTCATGTACAACAAATCCCAAGAACTTTCCAGCCGATACACCAAAAGCACATTTGAGTGGATTCATTTTCAATCTATACCGACGCATTCTTTCAAATGCAAGTCTTAAATCAGCTAAATGAGAGCCTTCTCCAGCCGATTTGACAACAATATCATCGATATAAACCTCTACTATGATGCCAAGTAAATCATGAAAAATTAAATTCATAGCCCTTTGATATGTGGCACCAGCATTCTTCAAACCAAAAGTCATTACAACCCACTCAAATAGACCAACAAAACCCGGACATAGAAAGGCCGTTTTAGCTATATCCTCTTCGGCCATAAATATTTGATTATAACCAGTATTACCATCAAGAAAGCTAAGAATTCTATGTCCAGATGCAGCATTAACAAGAAAATCGGCAATAGGCATAGGATATTCATCTTTAGGAGTAGCTCTATTAAGATCTCTAAAATCAATGCAAACACGAAGCTTTTTTGTTCCTTTCTTTTCAACAGGCACAATATTAGAGATCCAATTAGCATATCTACAAGGCCTAATAAATTTAGCATCTAGCAACCGATTGATTTCTTCTTTCACTCGGTCATAAATATCAGGATTAAAGTTTCTGCGAGATTGTTTAAAAGGCCTAAAACCAGGTTTAATAGGTAAACGATGTTCAACTAAATCACGACTTAAACCAGGCATTTCACTATAACTCCATGCAAAACAATCAACATACTCCTTTAATAATTTTACTAACTCAGATTTAAACAAAGGATCAAGATTCTTGTTTACAAATGTCGGCCTAGGCATAGTACCATCACCAATATCTACCTCCTCTAGAGGATCAGCCGATGTAAACCCTTGTCCCAATTTACTTAAATCATCAAAATCTTCAATGGCTTCACACATATCGTTCTTATGCGCCCGATAGTGTTCACGCCTCTGCTGTAACCATTCTAGATTTGGGTCCATCAAATCATAAGAGATGGTACGGCCAGATCTCCAATCGGCCTCATAACAGCAGTAGCAAAACCATCCTTGGTGCAACCAATGATTTCACAATCAGATAAATCTAAACCAGATAAGCATTTAAGATTCTCATGATCATTCATAGTAGAACTATCGGCCACTGCAACGCAAGCCGATGTATCTCCATGAACGACCTCTACTTCATCATCTATCCATTGAATCAAAAATTGATGCAAAGTAGAAGGCACACATTGGTTTGCATGAATCCAATCACGACCAAGGATTAAACTGTAGTTACCTTGTGTCTCAGCGACGAAGAACGCAGTAGCCAAAGTCTTGCTCCCAATAGTAAGCTCCATAGAAGCAACTCCCTTGGCGCCCATAGGTTCACCTCCTCCAACGCCGCTGATGGTCATGTTGGTCTTGATCAACTCTTCATCTGAACCTCCCAGCTTCTTGAATAGAGAGTATGGCATCAAGTTAACTATTGCCCCTCCATCCACTAGCATACGAGAGATAGGCTTCCCATTAATATGGCCCTTCATGTATAAAGCCTTCAGATGACTCTCATCAGCTTTAGGCTTCTGGAAAATAGCCTCCTTTGGACCAAAATCAAGTTGAGCAACGCTTTCTTCTAACAATACATAACCATCCATAGACATATGAATTACGTTAAGCTCAAAATTTGTATGCTCCGGAGAAAAACCATAATCAACAAGCTCTTCATCGTCCTCTAAAGTAGATACCGATGATAGCTTGCCATCACAAATCATAGAAGAAGGAGAAGAAAAACCGGGTGGCGCGTCGGGCAAAGTGGTCTGACCGCTTTCGTCAACCGGTCTGACCGACTCCTGAACCGGTCTGACCGGTTCTGTCTGAGAGCTGGTCTTAGCTTTCCATTCTTTTCCTTGTGGAATCATGGGCCTGTACTTGTTGAAAGCTTCGTCCCTCTGCTTCTCTAGCTCTTTCTCCTTCATCTCCTGAAACCTCAAGCGCTGAAGCTTCCTCCTTTGAGTACGAGATAAACCAGGAGGACACCATCTTGGCAAAAAGTACTTGGAGTTAGAACCACTCCCACTGGCTTCATCATCAGCAACAGGAACCTTCTGAATAGGTGTCTTAACCTGATTGTCCGTGACAATCGGTCCTTTGCCACCGTTTCCAAGAGGAACGTTTATCAACCCGATCTGAATAATATCTTGATTTGTAGTCCTCTCTGAGTCAATATCCATCTTATACACCTTCTCACGCTGTTTTGGCTTGTAAACTTGCTTCATAGGAGGTTTTGCCGATTTCCCAAGGAAACCGGTCTAATGCTGGCCAAACGGTCCTGTCCAGGCCTTGAAATCCTGTCTAATGCTGGCCTTCGCGGTCCTCCCCATCCATGTTGAAAAGATTGTTGATATGGCACTCACATCACTCCATTATCATCATAAACTGGACGGGGTGGACATGAACTCGGTGTCTCCCATTGTTGAACAAAATTCCTCTTTGGCTGAGGATATTCTTCTTGATATGGAGGTACTCTCAATCTCTTTTTTACCGGCCGATCACTTGTAATGGCCTTTTGTTTGGAGTACTTGTCAAATAACACATCAAAGGTGACCTTTGGCCTAATAGTACTCCCCTGATTCTTTGCAATATTGATTTTCCAGTTACCAATCTCCGGACGGCTTGGTTTAATCATTTTTGGACGACTTGGGGGAAAACCGGTCTGACCGCTTTCCCCACCCGGTCTGACCGGTTTGGCCTGCACAGGCTCAAACGGTTTCTGCTCGGCGGGAACGGTTGACCCTTGCCCCCCATGTTCAGAGGCCCTCACAGTGACCTTGAATGTCTCTCTGCCATCTGGAGTTTTCTCACATGCAACTTCTCGAACCAGTTCCTTCCCCCTCAAATCAGATTTGGCTTCACCAATCACCACATTCTTCCCTTTGGTTGCTTCGGCCTGATGTGGCCAAACCAAGACCTTAGGCTGCTGTAAATCCATGGTATTGACAGGGAAAGGAGCTTTGTCCACTTGCATTTCATGGAACGTCAAACGACCTTCATTTATGGCCGATTGAACCTGTCGACGAAACACATTGCAATCATTAGTGGCATGAGAATAAGTATTATGAAATTTGCAATATGCACGCCTTTTCAATTCTTCAAGTGGAGGAAATTTATGAGATAATTTGATATTTCCATATTTAAGTAATTCATCAAAAATGCGATCACACTTGGAAACATCAAACGTAAACTTAACTTCTTCTTGCCGACCTTTGTTGACCGGCTTAAGTGATGTACAAGAATAAGTTTTTTCTTTAGAAGGCCATACAAATTCAGCAGCAAGTACTTCTTTATCGCTATCGCTCGAATCATCAGATTCATAGTCAACCATATGAACATTAGAACGACGTGATCTAGAAGTATCTCTCTCTTTTTCTTTATTCATTCGGTTTTCAACAACTAAAGCTCTAATTTGAACTTGTGCAACCGAATGAAAATCAGAACCTTCTATCTTATCTCTTATGGACGATCTTAAACCTTTTAAGCAGATATCAGCAAGGTCCATATCAGTGATTGACAAATTAAAGCAACGGTTCTTAGTTTCTTTAAACCTCTTAATATAAGCAGAAACAATTTCGTCTCTACTCTGCCTAACCGATGTCAAATCTGTCAATTTTAATTGCAAGCTCCTACTATAAAAGTGATCATGAAACTTACGTTCTAACATATCCCAAGATATAATAGAACCGGGAGCAAGCGAAGAAAACCAAGCAAAAGCGGTGCCAGTCAATGATAAAGAAAATAAACGCACTTTAAGAGCATTATAAGCACCCGCTTCTCCTAGTTGAGCTATGTATTGACTAATATGTTCCCACGTGGTTCGGTCATCATCTCCACTAAATTTAATCAAATCAGGCATACGCCAACCACGTGGAAGAGGAAAATTATCAAACTCAGCATTATATGGTTTTTGATACAAATTTGTATTACCAATATCAACACCAAGTTTACTTTTCACTACATTAGCCAAATCTTCTCTAAATTTATTAAATTCAGCCCAGTTAGGATTATTTGGCTGTTGGGTTTGCACATTCTCCAAATTCATCTTATTTAAGTAGGGAGCAACCTTAGCTTGAGCTAGCCTATAACTTTCAAAAACATCATCAGGTATAACGTTTCCTTGAGCAGATGTATTAACTGTTGTACTATATTGAGGTCTAGCAGTACCTAAAGCATTAGTGTGAGCATATAGCATCGAATCAGGTGAAACAGAAAGCGGTATAGGCTGCTCATGCACCAATTCAAGCGCACTGGTCAGACCGGTCTGACCGGTTCCCTGATCCGGTCTGACCGGTTTGGCCATATTTGGCCCGGTCGGTTGGAACGG
The DNA here is from genome assembly GCA_033239725.1 of Echinochloa phyllopogon. Taxonomy (NCBI): domain Eukaryota; kingdom Viridiplantae; phylum Streptophyta; class Magnoliopsida; order Poales; family Poaceae; genus Echinochloa; species Echinochloa phyllopogon. Next base: position 7,719,767 of record BTCW01000008.1, on the reverse strand, counting down.
CGGGGATTGACTAATGGCAAACTCAGGTGGCATACCATACATGTATTTTTCAGTATTAACATTAGGTATGGGTGCCAAGCTAGGAAAAACTCCACTACTAGAATTAATTTTAGGAGCGCTACTACTAGTTTCATTATTGTTAAAGCAAGTAGTGGTCCTATCTTTCTCAAGATCTTCTAATCTTTCTAAACGAGCAATGTAAGAGGCAAGCAATTCATCTCTTTCTACACTATTTTTAGGAACAGTAGTAGAAGGAGTGGTTTGTGATTTACTTACAGCGGGTATTACCTCAACTCGATTGTCGTTTAACTTGATCGCCGGCAGCTCAAATTCTTGCACTCTTGCCACCTTGCCATGACGATCTTTCTTGACGCCAGCCAAAAATTGCATCTTCATGAACTCTTGTAGCGCCTCAAAATTCTTCTGCTCCTCCGGAGTAAGATCTTCCAATGAAGCCGCGATGATGTTATCCGTATCAAGATCACATCGAGATCCCATCTTGTCTGGAGTTTAGATCGAACGGTCTTTGACAACCAGATCTTCTATATTCCCCAGCGGAGTCGCCAAAAGTGTGTTGACGCTTTTTCTGGCCAACACACGCGAGCGCCGTATCGCGCAAACGAAGAAACGATGAACTCGCCGCAGCCTCGCCCAAACCGGTCAGACCGGTTTAGGGATCCGGTCAGACCGGTTCCTGTCGGGGCTTCGGGATGAACCTAGGATCACCACATCGGGAGGGACCCCGTCGGAGATGGCGCGCCTAGGGTTGCTCTGAGATCGGTCAGGCCACTCAGAACCTCCTTGAACGTCGTAGAGACAAGCAAGGAAAGCAAAGGGGTTGGAAAAACTAGGGTTTGGAGATAAAAAGTAAAAGATAATGTTTGATCGATTGGATGATCCCTCAATCGGCCATGGCCCTTTATATTTATAGGGTGGGGAGGTCTTGCCCTGCACGGAATCCTTTTACAATTTGGAAACAACTAGGACTCCTAATTCTACCCCAACTCGGATCCAAACCGGTCAGACCGCTCTGGCAAATCGGTCAGACCGGTTTGGCTGTTGCCAGATCGGCTACAGGGAAACCGGTCCGACCGCTTCCTGAGGTCGGTCTGACCGGTTTGCATGGCTTGCCAATTTTGGGTGCGAACACCAACCCAACCCAAATGATGGCTTCATTTCCTATTCTACACTTCCAAAAGGAGCGGCGGCCAGCCACCGCCATCAAACTGATCATCACGAACATTCCAATGACCTTTCCCTAGCTAGCTATAAAGCTCCATCGATCGATCGATCACAAATTAAACACAGCAGAATATAATTAGATTAATGTCTGTGCGGCCGAGTCCGTCCAATGCTCATCACGCATGAAGAGAAGGCATATTAGATGTACTGTAGTATATATCCACGAGCACGATCGAATAGCCAAACTTGCATTGCTTAGTGGAGATGCATATGCTCTCTGTTCCTAGCTCTTTGTAAAATGCAGCATGTCGATGCAATATGCAATTCCAACAGCGGATGGAGAACAGTAATTAATCGGTGATGAATGAAAGGGGATGAGTGCGAACAGAGATCGAGTATTCGATCTTCACCAAACACATACTTAAATAGCACGATTATTTTATTTCAGTGGCTCGGATTAGTTGAGTGTACGTATACACATTTTGGCCGACGTACACACTAGGACCTCGTGCCTGTATTGAACATATATATACAACTAACATCAATGCGCAAATATGTGTTCAGTACGATGATGATGATGGATACAGGCCACCTTCTTTATTATGCCAAAAAAGGGAGAAAAAGATAGACCTGCCTGCACTGCGGATTACTCTGCTAGCTTTTTCTTCAGAATGTATCTCTCTATCTTTTTAGAAAAAAATTTGTATCTATCCCTGCACTTACAACATCCCGATCTATTTTTACAACATTCACATAAAACAGTTGCAACATTTTTCGGAAACATAAGAAACACGTGAAACATACACTTGCAACATCATGCAACAAACCCTAGCAAAAAAGAGAAGAAAATGCCCAGGTACGTGCGGAGGAAAAGGATGAAGAGAACGATGAACACGGAGCTCCGTCGCGAAATGGGGCGCCGCAGCGCCTCGCACGGACGGCGACGGTGCTGGACGGTGGTGTCCGCGATGGAGGCGACGCGGGGCGGCGCTCGGACGGCGTCGTAGGCGGCATCCACGTCGACGCGCTTGTCCATTTGCATCGTACGTCCTCAGAAATTTAATTAGTTTCCATGTCAGATCAAATTAGAAACTGATATATACATACTAGTAGAGCAACTAAACATATACTGTATCCTTAAAAAAACATATACCGTACTACTCCAGCCAATAGCCAAATACCGGAAAACAAGGCTCTCCTGAAACGCATCGGCATCGGTCATGGATCAATCAACCCGTACGACGCTTATTTAATTTTATTTGGAAGGAATGAATGAATCATGTCGCGTGACGCGAGTACGTAGCCCATATATGTTAATTCCAAGCTTTTGTAACAGGACACCATGGAAATGGAACAAAACAAGGCATCGATGCTTCCGTAGCTGCTCAAACTCAGCCGATAGGGTTTGGTTTTCCCTTTACAAAAGCAACGATGGAGATCCTCCCTTCGCGATCCAAATAAATGGTCACTTTATTTATTTGCAAGTGTGATCGATCTACCACTAAATCAAGGAGCGGTGGTGGGGCACATATACCACCACTTTGCAAATCGATCGAACACCACAGAATGTTCATCAATGGAGACGATGATGATGATGCATCATATCCACGAGCTAGCACAAACCAAGCAGCAACTTGCTTATATTCGTGGTGGTCTCGATCTATCATACCTGTTCCTCTTTGTTTGTGAAATATATGCGTGGCAGCACGTACATGCGTGCTCCATCGCATCACATTAACCGATCTGATGGGTCGGAGATCATCAGTGACGAGTACGTGTACGTCACTGTAGGGAGCTAGCATCAGTGTGCACGTGAAAAGAAAAAGGGCCTGAAGGAAAGACACGGCAAATAAAAGGTATGGAGCTACAGGTACCTGCGCGCACTGATAAAAGGTATGCTTGGAAGCTAGTGTATAGTATCTTCATTTCTCTATAGTTTGTTAACTAACCGCGCGCTCAACTAATTAATTGCATGCTCGATTAATTTGTGGTTGGCGTACGTGTTTGATGTGTTTCTGATCCATGCCCGGCCCATTGTACTTGTTTTCTAACAGCAATAGTAACCACGATAGCTACGAGCTATCGATTTCCTTGGCTCGAGATCGAGCGATAATAACAAATCGAAATCAGATGGCGGCATGAATTAATTACAAATCGCGTCGTTTATTTCAGATTGGCATCAACCGTCAACATTGAAATCCTGGACGATATATCCATCCCCTACCCACATGCAAAACACGTGTCGGTCGGTCTTGATATGATCCTCCGGTGATCTCCGTTTCAATTCGTGGCTAGACGACGGAGATCTACCTGCCCGCCACGTCGGATGGTGGTTACACGTGGCCTACACATCGGATCGCCGATGAGGACTAGCTCTGCTGCATTTATGATGAGGCTCTGATGTGCCCCATCAGCGAGACGTGCACGTTAGTTGCTCTTGCTCCGGCCGGCCGTCGGTTTTAATCTGTGGCTTGGATTGAGAGAGACGGCGGAGTATGTACGTGGAAGAATTGAACTAATAACCGCCGCCGGCAGCGATAACGAGGTCAAAAGCATCCAATCCAATCCCATGTGTGTAACCGTCGTCTTACCGGCTGGACCACTGGCACGGCACGTAGCCCTTGTTTACATGCAAAATAGGCATCTTCAAAGTTCACTATGTAAGTAAAAAGAAGATGTCGGTCCATGCATGAAGTACTAAATGTATATGAAATCAAAAACTAACTGCACAGTTTTGTTGTACTCTACGAGACGAACATTTTGTGCCTAATTAATCAATTTTTCAATAATTTTTTACACATAAAACGAAATGTTATAATAATTACAGAGTGACCCCAAACCTCTAAATCCCCACCCCAAATTTGCATCTAAACAAGGCTGTAGATATATTTACAAGGGTGACGAGGCGCGTACGGGTGACGGATGATTCACTCGCGACGATCCATGTGGCAGGTTATTTTCTGCTTCCCTTGTAGTAATAGTCAACCAACGTAATTTGTCATAATTTGTCTTGTATTTTTCATTGCTCCTTGGTAAAAGTTATAATTCATAATTTATTCAATACCATTGTATTTTTTGATGATGACAGAAATTTTAGCGATATTTTCCATGATGTATTCATAATTGTTTTTGAAAGAAGATGATTTATTCATAGAATCAACAGCTAAATTAACATTAGATGCTATCCAGCCAGTGACGAAAATAGTCGCTCTCTAAATATTCCTACTCAGGTTGCAAGATAAAGGCATGGCTTTCACTGTCGTCCCACAAAAATTTAACAAAAGAAAAACACAACTTTTAACAAAGGAAACAAAAGAGGGCAATTTTTGACCGTAGGAAATTTTGTCCAATTCGAGTACTTGTTTGGGGAGTTTTTTTTTGACAAGACTTGTTTGGGGAGTTAAGCAGCTCATGTGGGACAACCCGAATAACTGAGGGTACTAACATAGTTTACTTTTCCCTACAATATATAAAAACCATTTACTATCATATTAAAATCTGGCTAAAATGACGGGATGGGTTGTGGGATCATGCCCGGGGCATCTTTGCATGTGACCCCACCTCAAATCCTCCCCATGCCAGGGTCGGCTTTACCATTACCATTACTACTGTGCAGTACAGAATCCTGACAAACACAATTGCTCAAAAAAAAAAATCCTGGCAAACACAAGAAAAAAATGCAAAAAAAAAACAACCAACCCACTGAGCAGTAGCAGTAGAGAGGAAGCAAGGCAGCAGGCAGCAGGAGACGAGAAGAAAACGCAACGAAAAAAAAGCCCGCGACAACGGGGAAGAGACGTTGGTTAATTAAGCCATTAATTAACGTCTCACCGCCGGAGGAGGGACGGGACGGAGGGAGAGAGGAAACAGGCGGCCGCATAAAACGCAGCCTCCCGCGGATCCCCCATTTCGCAATTGCAATTTGCTCCTTTGCAACCCCCCTCTCTCTCTCCTCTCTCTTTCTTCTCTTCTCTCTGTGTGTGGGTGTGTGTGACGCGAGGGAGGCAAGAACAAAGCGAGCGTGGTGGTGGTGGGGGCGGAGGGGCCTCGGAGGCATCGATTGATTCGGTACCAATACGCCATGAGGCTGCTCGTCCCCGACGGCGCGCGCCGCCAGAGGCTGCTGCAGTGCGAGGCGCACCTCCCGACGCCGTCGGCGTCGGTGTCGCCCGCGCCCGCGCCGGCGGCGGCGGTGGCGGCGTCCCCTGCGGCCGCGCCTGCGGCGGGGGTGGCGGGAGGGAGGACGGTGGTGGTGGGGATCAGGCGGGACGCGGCCAGCCGGGAGCTGCTCACGTGGGCGCTCGTCAAGGTCGCCAATGCCGGGGACCGCGTCGTCGCGCTCCACGTCGCCGCGCAGCACGTCGCCGCCGCCGCCGATGGTAACCGCCGCCCTCTCCTCCTCCTCCTTCCGATTATTAACCCAGCCAGCCAAGCCGCCCGCTTTTCTTTCTCACCCCCCGCTTGGATGGAAAGTAGTAATAATAATAATCCGCCGAGAGTTTCTGCTCCCGGGATTGCTTCGATTGTTAGTTAACTCCCGTTCATTCGTTGCCGGGATTGGTCCGACGAGCAGAGCTGGAAACCCGTTCCTGTTCCCCTATCCGACGATTGAGATTGCGATGTGAAATTAATCCCCTTTTTTCCCGCGACCTCTTGCAGGATTGCTCATGGGGCTGGATGAGCGGAGCAGGGCCGCGGATTCGCTCGCGTCGGTGCTCGCCGTCTACGACGGCTTCTGCAACCTCAAGCAGGTTCGTCAGTTCGTCCGAGCCAGAGAGAGCTCACCGCCAACCAAAAAAAACTGTTCTTTTCCACCCTTCCCTCCACTTTCCGCGAGTCATATCATGCTGTGTTCATTCGATGCCGGTCGTTCAAAGCTCTGACCCCTTCTCCGGAATTCGGCTTTCAAAGATGCCCCGCGAATGAAATGAAAATTTTCGTCCAGTCCGTCAAATTCTGCGTTTCAAAGTCCTGCCGTACCACTCGTGCTACCACTGCTTTACTGGACGCCCCTGTTTTTCTCTCTTCTCTTTTCCAACGCCTTCCAGTTTTGGGCACCTCAACTGTTTTTTTTTCTCTTTGACAACCGCTAATCTAGTATTCATGTTCCCTAAAATTCAACTGCAAGCTTTGGGTTCTTAAAGGCTGCCTTATAAGCTCTCATCAGTTACTTGTTTCATTTACACCATCAGATTAATTTGGAGCTCAAGGTCTGTGGAGGGTCATCTATTCGCAAAGCTCTGGTCAAGGAAGCAGCTTCCTGTGGCGCCGCCCATCTCATCCTTGGCGTTGCCAAGAATTCCCGGTCCTTCGGGTACTTAGTTTGACACATTGCCTACCACATATTGCCATCTTAGTCTAAAGATATTTATTGTCTGATACAAGTACTGTTTTTTCTTTGGCACCCTCCAAACATGTAGATCCTCCTCCACATCAGTTGCCAAGTACTGTTCGAAGAGAGTTCCGCCAGGCTGCTCGGTTCTTGCCGTGAACAACGGAAAAGTTGTTTACCATAAAGATGCGGGCCATTCGATGCAACATGAACTGTACCAAAGCACAAGTATGCCAGCTGAATAATTTCATTTGCATTTAATTTGTTCATGTTTTGGTTTCAGAGCTGCTATGAATCCAGTATGCTCAAGTGTGAATTTGAAATGTGCAGTTCCTGAGACACCAAGGAGGAGCTACCGGAAGCTCTTGTCATCCATGATAGGGGAGAAACTTTGGGATGAACACGGACAGGACAACAGGTGCATATCTCGTTCCGTCACCATGCCAATGAGATCTCCGGCGCGGCCAAAAGAAGTTTCACTAGCATTGGTCCCCGTCAAGGGTTGCCGACGCGAATCAGCAGAAGTAGCAACTGGCTGGCCCCTCCTGAGGAAGAAGTTCTTGCCAGATCGGAAAGATTCCCTGCCTGACAAGTCGAAGATGTCCGTGGTGCAGTGGGCAATGCGGCTGCCAAGTAGGTATTCAGCAGTTTCACCAGTCCATTCAGAATACAGAACTGCAAGACCAGACTCCACAAGTACCAGTCATATTCTCCGTGACCGGGTGGTTGTCCCCTTGAGGAGCAATTCAGGAAAGTCTTCTGTAGTAATCGAAGAATTGGAGAAGGAAACCCCAGAGGAACTGACCTTGCTCAAAGAGAAATTCTCATCTATTTATTCTTCCTTCAGTTACAGTGAGCTTGCAAAGATCACCTCTGATTTCTCACCAGGTATGCATATCCATTTTGACTCTGTTGTACTGCCTACTTGCATCTCTGTAACTTCCAACTTTTGTAGGCATGTGGTGTTAACTAATCTGTTTGGTTGTTTTGTGCAGAGTTTGTAGTTGGACAAGGTGGCACTAGTCAAGTTTACAGGGGCTGTTTGGAAAATGGCAGGGAGCTAGCAGTGAAGATCCTGAAGTATTCTGATGAGGTACTGAAGGAGTTTGTGTCAGAGATTGAGATTATCAGTTCTCTCAGCCACAAGAATGTGATATCGCTCCTTGGTTTCTGCTTCAAGAATGATGACCTTCTGTTAGTGTATGAGTACTTGCAAAGAGGCAGCCTGGAAGAGATACTGCATGGTGTGTTTAACAGTTTCACTCCTGCTAGCTTTCTGCCTGTGTTATTGCGATCTAAAAGTAATCCTAACGTTATTATTGTGCAGGTGAAAAAGGATGCAAGAACATATTTGGTTGGACTGAGAGGTTCAGCGTGGCTGTGGGAGTTGCTCATGCTCTGGATTATCTCCATGGTAATGACAACAGTCGTCCAGTGATCCATAGGGATGTTAAGTCATCAAACATCCTCATCTCGGAGTGCTTTGAACCAAAGGTAATATTCTTCCGTCAGATAGTACGGAATACATCAGTCAGTGCGCAGTTCAAAAATTAAGGGAACTCAAACCTTCAATATATGTGTGTTGCAGTTATCGGACTTTGGTCTCGCAGTCTGGGCTGCTGATGTGACATCTCAGATGGCATGCAACGATGTTGCAGGAACTTTTGGGTTCGTAATCTAAGCAATTGTTCTTATTTTGACATCTCTTGCTGCGTTGCAACAATTGGCTTACTGACATAGAGATATTTTGGCAGATACTTAGCTCCTGAGTACTTCATGCATGGCAAGGTGAACAACAAAATTGATGTGTATGCTTTTGGTGTCGTCCTTCTTGAGCTCATCTCAGGCAGGAAACCACTTTGCACTGGTTGTCCAAAAGGGCAAGAGAGCCTAGTGATGTGGGTAAGTTTCATATCTTTGTACCAACTATCATTAGGTGTTGATTTCTTGTTTGAATTGTGTTAAAAAAGAATGGTTCTTTTCCTTTGGTTTGAACAGACAATTGATTGTCCTTTTGTTTTATGCAGGCAAATTCCATCATACAAGGAGGAAAGCTCACACAACTTGTAGATCCCAGCTTACCTACCGAAGGCCATAGTGAAGAAGTTGAGAGGATGACCCTTGCTGCTTCCCTCTGCATCAGACAAGCACCTCAGAACCGTCCTCAAATTGACATTGTAAGTTTTCCCCCTTGATGCATGTTCTGCACAAGTGTTCATGCTGTTTATTGTTTTCTTACAAGCATATGGATGTACAATCAGGTTCTGAAGCTTCTCGAAGGCAACAACGATATCCTCAAGTGGGCACGATCACAAGTCGGACTATCATACGAGGTTGATGCCGACGAATGTGTGATGACACCACCAGCACCAGGGAGCAACACCAACATCCAATCCTACATCAACCTCGCATTCGATGTGGATGATGACTCCGCTTCTGTCAGCAGCACCGACTTCATCGCAGCCAACACCTCCTTGGAAGAATATCTGAAGGGAAGATGGAGTCGGTCATCCAGCTTCGACTGAAAGATCCATGGCAGAATTACCTCTTGTTAGTGTATAGATCTTTCTTTTTAATCTAAGTTATAGTTTTGTGCCTTGGATGAGAGTTGGCACATGCAATGCCCTCCACCAGGAAGTTCATTTGATTATGTATGCCTTAGTTCTTTCTCTCTTTTTTCATGTGGGGGTCTTTTTTCCTCTCTGAAGAGACCCCTTTTTTTTACTGTCTGAAGAGACTTGTGATACCCAGGTATTCTCATCCAAAGGGATGAGAAATAAAGTAGGAGCCATATGAAGTTGTGGGTTTCTGCCCACACCCAAATGAAAATGAATCATCTTTGTTCTATTTATACTGCTCATAGTGAAAAAGCAATCAATTATTTCTATGCCTGCAGTGAAAGATAAATTCTGCCAGAGCTTCCCCTGAACATTTTCAGCTGCATCCAGCGCGTTGAATTTTCTTTCTCAACACTAGTTTTATTTTCCCTGGGAAAAATCATGAAATTGCTTCAAGATTATAAAATAAAAACTCAGAATCTGCAGAGATCACCCTTGTAAGATGCCTTCACAACATAATATATCCTTAATCTAAAAGCTGCAGGCCATGACGGTGCATGTCCAAGCAATATGCAACCACTGTCGGTTTCACCCGTAATTGTCAACAGCATCATGACAGCGAATGATCTGAGCGGGACGGTCCGAACAGATTGATTCATTGAAAAGACCCTGAAAACGAAAGCTAGGATCACCATCATATCATAAGAGCCCAGTTGGGGCATGTTACATCACATGGGTCATGCACATGGACAAACCCCTAGAGACACTGAAAGGGATCTTTGAAAATTGTTTCGCGCGTGCATGACAACATGAGCAAACCGACATCGAGTCATGATGGAGAAGTTGTGGACAGGAATTGTAAGAATAATAATCGTCACACTTGCACATGGACAATAATCTAAACATGTTGCAAGTCACAGGCCTCTACGGACGATGTAAGGACGAGAAATATTGCAGGTCAGCGGTCATTCCGGATGGTGTAAGGGCGGCGAATTATCCCACTTTTTTTTCAGTTTTCACCACCGAAGTCTGTGGCCGCATCATGTGTAATAATATATACACTGATAAGAAGATAAAGGTATCCATCAGCATGGATTACCAATGCAATTTGCAATGGATAGCATGAAGCATTTCGATCTTGCAAATTATCAACCGAAAAGCATCTCTTTGCAGAAAAACAGTATATGTAACCACATAAGCTTGCCACCCAAGGGTAAAACTGCATGTCAATTTAGTACGCCCATGACTTTTCCAGCTGTTCAGAAATTTTTACACAGCAAGCAGCACTAGGCAGATCCCGGTTATACTGAAGTTGCCATGACCTTCCAGTTACACTCATCAACATACACAACCATGGGATAGGGACAACCGCATTGAGTTTGTCCAGACATGTACAAAACACAGCATAACACTCCAGTGAAGGGTACTAGGTGTGGTGGATCAGCCTTACGGCATGGCAGGTTCGCTTAACTGGCAGGTTCAGTGGCTTCGGTCTTCTCCAGCGCTGTCAAGGAATGAGACTGTTAGTGACATGTCATGCCAGGGAAAGGAGATAATCTTAAGCGAAGACTGCACAAGGCTGAACTGAACAATTCAACTTACTGTTGTAGTTGAGGAGCTTCTCGATGAGGTCCACATGGGTCATCAGCATTCGCCTACAGCAGTAGCGGACTAATTGTAAAGCATCCAGAGCGTCCCTGAAAACAGATGGACCAGAGAGTGTTTAATTGGTATCTGTTAGTAGTGCCTGTATCAGCAGATGAATTTTCCATTTAAAATGACATCAGCAAGTATACTAAACATTTTACAACACACCCAGCTCCTCCCTTAGATTCTAGTCTGGAGGACCACATAACACAAGTTCTTTTATTCAAGAGAACTGAATTACCACAGGTGATTCCATACAATGATTCATACCAGCCAATTCAATTGAAGACAGTCTGCAAGCAAATCGACCAAACAAGAAGGAACTGCATATGGCAAAATGACAGTCTGCAAGCAAAATTGATTTGTAGTGGGTACAAACAAATTATTGAGAAACTTCACATTGAATGATGAATGGCACCAACTTAGCCTTGTGCCTAAAAAGGGGGTTTGGCTGTTAAAAAGAAAAGGAAATTAATGTTCCTGGTATAAGACATCATAGCCCCCAAGTAAATGTACCAGTGACAAAAGGTTCAGAATATGCTGACTGGCCTAGCTAAAATAATTTAAAAACAGCAAGTATAAGCCCCTGATCTGAAATGGCTTTGAAAATGGGAAAATCTCAAGCAATTGTAGGTCTCGTCAAGTGTCATCTTAGGCATGCCGCTTAGATTGAATTTCTGATCACATGTGTACCAAAATCAAAATCGTAATGGGTAAATTCCCAAATCCGTTATACCCCAGATTCTAGACACATACATGCTGCCACGAGCTATTGATTCTTGGAAAGTCTTAAATTATGAGAGGCATGCTCATTCTATCTGGTAACCTGCAGAGCACACAAGATGGTTTCCTAGTGACAATACATGGGTGGAGCTACCATACATATAACATGCTTATAATGGCACATTTGCCTTCTTGACCGTGCATCTTGGCATTGTTTGAAAACGAACGTATGTAAAACTATGTTTAATCTAAGACATTGGGCACATCACCAAATTCAGCTGTGATGCTTGATTGCAAAAGTTTGAAATATTTGCTTTTAGCTTGCTAGACAAAAATAGGATGAAGGATCCTAACGGCATACAGACCTAGAATGATGAAATTAGATTACTTGTACTCTGATGGAACAAACAAATAACCAGTAACAAGTGGCTACTAGGAAATGCTTGTCAAAGAGTGAAATGCCCCTGGTGCACAAGGACGTAATGTTAATAAAGCTTTCCAGCGAACAGATGCTCCAACTTACATCAGTAAACAAGCCCTAAATCCTACTAAGACATTCTTTATTTATACAGTGAATACTTCTCATGAAGACAAATAATACAGAATTGGGTGAACACAGCCCATTATTTACATGAATTATGAGTCATATGTAATAAATGTATAATTCAAATCATAACAATCCATATCTATCTTTTAGAATTGCAAGCTGCTTACACTGTTTGAAAAGGAATCTGTTTGTCAAAACAAGCACATAGAGATCACTGAATTTTCCTAGAACATTTCCATGTTATAAATATTTTTCTGGTCACTGGCTAATTCTGTAAACACAACAACTCCGAATATCTAGATACATCATACATGAAACACCAAAGACATTCAACAGGGCCATCAGCAACCAATAAGATCAGACACAATAAGATGATTTCCCCCCCTCTTTTTTCACCACAGCCCTCCTGTATAGTGTGTGTTTTATGCGTCGAGGGCGGAGATGTGTACAGTTCGAGATGTTGTAAGTCTTAACCTGTGACTGCCCCCTAGGGGACTGTCATTTGTAGTACTTCTTCTATGTTAATAGAACGGCCCAATCTGGGTCACGTTCGTTCAAAAAAAAAAAAGATCAGGGCAAAAATAAAACACAAGCCAAGGAGACAGCTGGGTGCAAATGGGCAAACTAGTTTTATTTAGTGACGGAGTCACGGAGATATCCAACTGAACAAATCAGGCAAGGAACACAGCTAGTTCAAGGAATGTGTATGCATAGCTAATGATTTGTTGCATAACTTACAGCAATTCTGTTACAGATTGTATCGAAACCAACTATCTAAAGCATTCTCCTACAATTAGTTCCCTTGGTGGTTAACAAACTGCCTTATATAGCAGAAGAACATGTCCTTATCATAGTGCAACAGTTCCAGACACAGTCACACAAATAGAGCATTTCTAGATCCAGAAGCTACAGAAGCAGGCTGTTTGTGACATGAAAATATCATATGCAACTATGCAAGCATCAGATTCCTCAGTCAAAGGCACTCCAGGATCCAGTATAGCCGCTGGATATATTGGCCGTGCCAAAATTCAGAATAGAAGACCCTAGTGGATTCCAGGAGTTGTGGTTACCACAGTACCACTGCACACCCCAAAGCAATTCTGGGTGCCTGGTATGTATTCCTCGCCTATAAACAATGGACAAACTAACAGAATCTATTCCATGATGATTGATTGAACATCTAAAAGAACCAAGAGTATCTCAGCCTGTTGGTCCCAAACACCATATGCAACCCAATCGTCTCCACATGGCACTACTTCAAAACCCCAAACACCCAAAGATGCGACCCAACGCAGAAAGATTACATCATACAGAAATCGATTCTTAGCGATGGTAACCATTGGTTGGGTAATAAAATTCAGCCTACCCCTCGGTGTAGTCCGACTGGAGGAGGTCCAGGTACAAATCCCACTTGTTCCCGATCACCTGCGCCACCACAAATCAGAAGAAAAACGAAAAATCAGACCCCGAATTCGGATGTGCTAAACCCTAGGCGCACGGAACAGCGAATCCCTGGCCTCTAGGCACGGATGAGGGGACCAGGAAGGTGAGAAATAGGAGGGGGAAAGCGGGGAGACCTTGCCGCAGGTGAAGCAGCGCACAGGGATGATCATCTTCGCCGCCGCCGCCGCCGGCGGGAGGATGGGGTCGCCGGTTGCGGGAGGGGGGAGGGGAGGGGAGGGGGCGGGTGGGGTTTTTGCGAGGTTTTCCCCTGTTTTGCTCTGTTTTGGATTTTTATCGAGTTTTTTCTCTTTCCCTTTTTAAGAAAAATTTCATTTGTTATAACTCTGTGTGTGAAATGGTAAGTCTTGAAGATGGTAAAGTTACACTTAGGTTACCTGATGGCTTGATATTTTAAGTTCACCGACGATCAACATTCAACTACTGATTTCTTAGTGTGTGCAGTGAGAGGCAATCCATGTCCACATTTTTGACCAATTTTATGTTAACGCAAATTGTGTTTTACCATTTCTTTTTGTTTTAGCAAAAAGTTTCTTGTGAGGTACTGTCCTGAGATTGTGAGATTGTGGTCTAACAAATTTCCTATAAGTTTACAGATATATCCTCACTTGTTAATTCTTCCACGTCATTCCAAAAAAAAGGAAATTTTTACACAGGAATATTGGACTGGAATTAATTTACGTGGTAGTTTTGGGTTAGCAGCCTCGATTATTAGGTCACATCACGAATGTGACCTCATCAAAGTTCCTTTTTAATATAGATGTGCAACCGCGGAGGATTGCTCTTTGGTAGTCTTAACATCTTCTCCCTCTGTCTCGAAAAGATAAATCATTGCAGAAATGTTAGGACAAACTAATATGGATGTAAAATAACCTTGATTGTTCCTATGTGCGTTGCTGCATAACTCTGGCAGAGGAGCTCATGTGCATTTTGGCCCAAGAGTTGCTGCATACCTCACATCTTCTTCCGGGCGAACCTATGTGCGAACTGGGCCAACTCGATGGGCTTTATTTTTTGTTGATAGCGGGCCGCTGGCCGACGACACTTTTCGGCCTCTGCAGAAGGAATCATGCGCGACTCGTAAACGCAACCCGGTAAAACGAATGGGCGGAAGGCGAGAAGCGAACCCTAGCAGCTAGCGCATCATGGCGTCCGGCCGACGGCGCAGCTAGCGCCGGGGCCAGCGGTGCGATTCGCGTTGAGGTGCCGGCTCCGACTTGCCGAGACGAGAAGCACAGGTCGCAGCCGTACGTCGGGGCGCAGATGATGCCACACGTACATATATGCGCCGCGCGCACGGTCGTCGCCGTCGCATGGAGTGACGACGGAGGTGGTCGCCGGCGCGCGATTGGCGACAGCGAATGGACGGCGGAGCAAGGACAGGATCGTAGTAGGGGAAATTGCAGCATGCAAGGGCAAGGCCAAAACGTGAGGTACGGGCTCACTGCTCGATCACCATTGCTAGTTAATTCGCTATGAATTATTACTTTTGGTTTGTTTTCTTGTTTGCTTTTGGTGAATTGGCCGGCCGGTGGCGTTGGAACGTACGTAGACTCCATTGTCGCCGAACATTATTTCATTTCATCCTCGCCCACCACAAACTAATAATTACTTAAACATCATATTCAAAAACAGGAGTGTGATTTATATTGAAACTAACTATAAAGATCAAGTGATAGCTCACTAGTAAAGCTTGCTTTGTATGGTTTCTGAAACACAAGTTGTTTACTTTTGTTCTAAAATAAACTTGAAAAATGCATCACCGGCCATCAAGTCGAAGTTTTCCTTGAATCCACCCTAAAACTGTCTTGTCAGTATATTTATTTATTTCGTATTGTAGATGTTAATATATTTTTCCATATAAGCTTGATTAAATTAGAGAAGTTTGACTTACAATACAACTAAAACGACCACGGAGTACTTCTCAATGTGAATTTTCCTAGCCAACCAACTTCAGTACACCTCTAATTTGAGTCTTATTGGACGAATCAAAAGCTATCTTCTTTTTGTGGTACTTTTCTTTTCCACCGAGGAATTACTGCAAATCATTTTGCGATTCCTAACGTTACTTATTTTTGTTACTACAAAGTCAGATCAATTTGAGTCTCACATATCTCCAAATTATCTGTGTGAAAAGCAGATGTATAATGACGTTCAGTAATATATATATATATATATATATATATATATATATATATATATATATGTCGCCAGGACATGAGTACACGAATAGGTACAACAGTGACGTTCCTTTGGGTGTCTAGCCATTTTCATCATGCTTGCAATGTTGGATAGAATGAGTACGTAGTACACACCTTATTCAAAAACAAATTTGAGTAGTAGACTAACCGAGCCAGCTAATAAATGAGGGCGTAGACAGTGTAAGCCATCATAAAAGAATCGATCGAGCTCGTGTGAACAAGTTTAACAGTAAATTATTCAAAACCAGCTGCTTGCATTACTTATAGTTTTGGTAAATTAGATTATGTGCGACTTATAGTTGATCTTGACCATCTTTTTTCTTACAAATAGTATACTCCTGTGTGTGCTCCTTAAAGTGAAGCATGAATATATTCTGACACTTTTGGTTGGCAATGAACTTTAATAACTTCTTAATGCAAATACATGACGACCTAATTGGCCCTTTCTACATGTTTAGAAACATGGCTATTAACACAGGTCCCAACAGTGATCCATTAGATATGATCTAACTATATATAAAGCGCATGCAGTGTGATAAAAACCCATGACAATATGCTTACGTATGGTTGATTGATTGACATAGCTAAGGGAAGCATCATCAGTGCGTATACTACATTCCTACTTTTGGGAAAGCTAACCAGAGGCAACATATGCTAATTCTAAAAAAACAATATACAAAGGCAGCTTGCTAACGACGCTAACTCACAAACATATAAAAAGCACACACGGTAATAATCTTTTCCATAAAGTTAAAGATGTATGGCTACGCCCTCATACATGGTATAACCTACACATGCAGTTCCTAGTACACACTTCTTTTTGCGCGTGTTTGATGAGTTGTGTTAGTTGCAGTTGCCATGAAGTATCTTTCAATGCTTCCTCTTTGGTCATGACCTTCACATACAGCATGTCCCGCTACGTTGCCAAATCCTATTTCTCACATGTTGTTTTTCAGGCCTTCTATAGTTTATTAGATGCCTAAAATTAAAGAGATTGTAGGTGTTGTGAACATATGTGAACCGAGAGGTCAACAAGGAACTCTGTAAGTCAATGGAGGGTCATAGTGTGCTAACCACTAGGCATAGCTGGACAACGGCCAGGGCGGAGCTCTTTTACGATGCTCCATACTATGTTATAAAATGACTAGTATATAAAAATCCGATGGCTAAGATTAATTATATACTACCGGAGACTTCACCTATGGTATATGTTGTATATGTGAGTACTATAAGGATATTATCAATGAAAAACAAATGACATCGCTATTACATATTTTTTGACACACCAATACAAAGTTATAATATTATTAAGGCCCAAAATATTAAAATAATTATTAAATTATCCTTAAAGTTGATGGTTAGATCTTCTCTATACTAGTATACTACTAAGTACTAAGCACGGTAAAAAAAAGCTCGGCGGTGGGTGGCGACGAGCAAACAAGGCACGGTCTGCAGTAGTGGAGCAACAAAACTGGTGTCGGGAATGTGGGAGGAGTAGCTCTTGCAGACCAGAGGGCAGCTCCAAACCTCCAAGGCAGCAGGGAGGAGGGTGTAACCGTGTGAGGGTAGGGCTACAGACTGCATGCTGTGATTGTTTTGGGAAGTAGTGCACTGACAACGATGTTGGATCTCAGATAGACAGCTGGCCAGCTGAAACCGAAATATCAGACCTATGTTGCATATGCATAGCATTTCCCTTTGTTTTTACCCCGGAAGGAATCACTCTACACGCTCCGGCATACAATATATGCACTTGCACACGTAGTTCCACAGTGTCCACATACTTCCTTTTGCACGTGTTTATTTGGTGAGTTGTCTTGGTTGCAGTTGCCATGAAGTGTCCAGCAGTGTCTTCCTGACTGTGTTGTTTTTGGCGCCACCTCCAGTTTAGATGCCTAAAATTGAAGAACCAACTCCAAGACGGCCGGAGGAGGGTGCGAGGTATGGGCAAATCGAAGATGCAACGCATACATAAGTAGTGTTGGATCCAATGGTTTAGATGGATGGTTGAGAATGTGCAAGACTGAAAAATGAAATCTCCAACATCTGATACATAATATACCGTTTCTCTTATATTTTTTTATCCTAGGAGGAATCATTGCACGCACCATATATGCCCAGCCAAATTAATTAACCACCACGGTCACAAGCAGACACATAAAGCTAGCGGATGCGCAGATTTGTTTAGTCAAAGTGCGTTTCTTGTGACCAGCACATCAACTAATCTCAATTTCTTTCACAAAAACAAAACTAATCTCAAGTTAACTGCAGCTGGCAATGGATGGACTCTAGGGGCATGCGCGTGGTTGGTGAGATGTGTGTCATCGTCGGAACGCGTTCGCCCACGGCCAGAAACGCGCAGCAAGCGAATGATCCATAGATATATATCTATATATATGTCCTCCCTGTGCTCACAGAATGCACTGATTGTAGCACAATGCCAATCCATCCCTAGCTATAGCCAGAGCACGCAGCTCATCAGTTGTGCGCGTCTTGCTGCCATGGTACAAGAGACCTAAGTCTAGCTAAGTACACACACAAACGCCATCACCATATCCATCATGTCGCCAACTTCTTCTGCTGTGCTATTACCAGTGGTGACGGCGGTGATGGCGCTGCACCTCTCGGCTGCAGCAGCCGCCGCCGGGGCGCCACCGGCACCGACGATTGGGCTGCCTGGCTGCGACACCACCTGCGGCAATGTGAGCGTGCCGTACCCCTTCGGCTTTGGGCCCTCCCGGTGTTACTGGCCCGGGCTCAACCTCACATGTGACATGACCCACCAACCCGCGCGGCTGCTGCTTGGCGACGGCACCCTCCGTGTCACCGACATCTTCCTCAACAATACAATCGTGCGTGTCATTCGCACCGGCTCTATCATAAATGCAACCAGCAGCTTCACCTCCGACGGCTGGAACGCTTCCTTCGGCCATGGCTTCACGGAGCACGGCTACCTGCTGTCATTTCGAAACGAGCTCATCGTCTTTGGGTGCAACGTTGTCGCGACACTTCTTGCTGACGGCATTGGGGGAAAAATACCCCAGGAAGAATCGGCGGCTGTGTCAGTTTGTGCACCAAGAAATTCAATGGCGGCGGCGAATTCTTCATAGACATGGGCGACGTGAAGTACAGCCCAGGCGTACAATGCACCGGCACGTCGGGCTGCTGCCAGGCATCCATCACTATGCCCAGCCCTCCCAGTGGAGTACAGGCGAAGCGGCTCTGCAGCGGAAGCGACACCATGGAGGAGAGGAAGTTGCCGGTGAATGTGTTCGTCGCTGAGGAGGGGTGGATCGACCCAGCTGAGCAAGAGGTCGGTGCGTGCCGATGAGGTCAAGGAGGCTCCCTTTGTCCTCAAGTGGACCGTCGCACAGGGCCTGCCGCTAGGGCCGCAACTCGATGACCTTAGCAAGTGTGCTGATGATGTACGCCGTATGCTGTGCAAGAGCAAACACAGCAGTTGCTGGACTGCCAACCCAGGTCCCGGCTATTCGTGCCGATGCGAACCAGGTTACGATGGCAACCCTTACCTCGCCGGCACTGCCGGGTGCCAAGGTTAGTTTGTGCACTCCGATCTAACCCTACTTAAGTTCTTAACATGCTTTTGGTTGGTTTGTGCATGAATCAAGTAGTGGTATGTAGCAAGTGAATTCATCCGTTATTCATCCATAATGTCGACTATATATAGCTGGAACTATATGTTCTTGCTATAGTCTGGTCGAGTTGGAAGTACAAAATTACAAAGTTTGCATATGTTTCATTTTTTTTTCGAAAGTCAAACTCTTAATAATATACTTTGTCCATCACTTATATTAATTAATATAAATTGTGACTCGCTCGTTTCAGAAATGATACGCATATTTTGATAAGGGAAAGGTGAAACTTGACAAACTCTAACCAACAATTAGATAAATCATATTTACATTTATTGTACAAAAATTTTATGAATATATTTGTACTCAAAGTGGTTTTGATATGGTATTGAGTCTTTAGCAATTGATATTAATCCTATATTTTAAGAGAAATTAAGAGCAAAATCTACTTTAGAAGATTTTTCCCATTCCAAATATGCCTATCATTTATGAATGGAGGATGTATATGTTTAATAATGTAGAAAAAAATATAAAACTAGCTAGTTTTGCATTTTAAAGTGCTTCTCAACTATATGTGGACCTACAGATGAAGTACTTTATGAGAAATAATTAACCGAGGTTAACATAAAACCTAGGCAAAATAAAGCCAAAAGGACCGAGTGAGCACTCTACTAGTTGATCATGTGATTCTCTTACAAAGCCTTTTTACCATATTTTGGTTCTTGAGGTATCATTTTTCTGTACCTAGCTAGGTAACAAATAGCAACAAGAAGTGGAGTCCAAGCAAATTATGGTAGGCTAGAGATTACTCCTACCTAGGTATCAGAATCCAAGGTATAATCTAGATGCCCATGTACCTCTTGACGGACCATAAAAAATGTCATCTTCATCAATTATTTATTTCCACTATGTTTTTGTTAATTGATGTGCTGGTTGATTGGCTACAGATATCAACGAGTGCAACCTCCCAAGTGAAGACAGCAACTGCTTCGGTGAATGTATCAACACGATCGGGTCATACTATTGCCGGTGCCCACATGGAACTTATGGAAACCCGGGCGTCGAAGGTGGTTGCGTCAAGATTAACTCCACTACAGGTCAGTACACTTGGCTCGTATCACTTCTTGCACGCACAGCTCCATCAAATGTTGCTGCAGGAGTAGCAGTGATTTCATATATACATTGCAGATGCATTGTTGCCTACGGTGGCTCCGGCGCCCGTAGGGCTGCCCAACAACTGCAATGCCACCTGTGGTGTTGTGAGCGTGCCGTACCCCTTCGGCTTTGGGCCCTCCGACTGCTACAGGCCAGGGCTCAACCTCACCTGTGACATGAACCACGAGCCCCCACGGCTGCTTCTAGACAGCAGCGGCACCCTCCAGGTCATTGACATCTCCTTGCAAAAGTCCATGGTGCGTGTCATCCATCACATCCGTATCGACGACCGTGACATCACCTTCAACTACTCCGGCATCATTCCAAGTGCTTCTAGCAGCTTTCAGCTCCCAGACATCAGCAAGTCTTATATGCTGTCGAGTAGGAACGAGTTCCTCTTCTTTGGGAACGGCGTGCAGGCGGCCCTGTACGGGAAGAAGTACAGAAACAGCAGCAACAACAACAGCAGCATCACCGGTTGCGTCTCCAACTTCAGCTCCAGCCCATTCAAAGAATATCATAACTGCTCTGGCAACAACGGCTGCTGCCATGCGACCATCGTCGCGGGCAGCACACCCAGGAAAATGGAGTTCAAAGGGCTCACGATGAATATGGGCCTAGATAATGACATGCCATTGGCATTCATCTCAGAGGAGGGGTTGACTGCTCACTGGTGGGACACTATCTTGAACAGGAATGGTCTGAATTTCCGGATGCCCCGTTTCTTCTCAACTCCCATTGTTCTACAGTGGGCCGTTAAGCAAGGCTTCTCAGTGCCAGCCAGCAGCTCGGGGCAATGCCCAGGGGACGTAGCCAGGCGCCTTTGCAGCAGCGAGCTCAGCAGCTGCCGGCAAGAGAATGGAGGCTATACATGTTATTGCCATGATGGCTACCAGGGCAACCCTTACATCGTCGACGGATGCAAAGGTCACTACTGATTTTAATGGACTACTCATATGTAAATATATACTCACCCTGATACATAATATTTACTGTCATATATAATGCTCTTTCTATTTCACTATATATGTTTGCCGGAAGAATATGTTTCTCCATGGCTGTTCATTGGGGGCCTCCAATTATATATATTGTTATTAGTTGTTCATTCTGGTTGTCTAATCAATTATATTGTCATTGACTGTAGATATCGACGAGTGCAAAATCACAGCAACGAGGTGCTTCGGCTTATGCAAGAATTCTCGTGGAAGCTTCAAGTGCCGGTGCTCACTAGGAAAATTTGGCGATCCTAAGATGGCTGATGGTTGCATCAATTTATCCATTGTTTTGTCCAAATTCATCAGAAAAAACAAAATTAGTTTGTCAGCTGCCAGTGGCCCGGTGCTCCTGCTTTTGGTTCTGGGCATAATGTTAATACCCCATAAGATTGAACAACACAGGATGAAAGTATCAAAACAAAAGTATTTCAAGCAAAACCGTGGACAATTGTTACAACAATTGATGTCACAAAAGACAGACATTGCAGAAAGGATGATCATACCATTGGATGAGCTTGCCAAGGCAACAAACAACTTCGACAAAGCTCGTGAGCTTGGTGGTGGGGGGCATGGTACTGTTTACAAGGGAATCTTATCGGACCTACACGTCGTAGCCATCAAGAAGTCAAGGATTACTGTCCAGAAAGAAATAGATGAGTTCATAAATGAGGTTGCAATCCTCTCACAAATAAACCATAGGAATGTGGTCAAACTCTTTGGATGTTGCTTGGAGACCGAGGTGCCATTGTTGGTTTATGAGTTTATTTCCAATGGCACCCTTTATCACCATCTCCATGTTGAAGGACCAAGGTCACTATCATGGGCCAACAGGTTAAGGATCGCAACTGAAATAGCTACTTCTCTTGCTTATCTTCACTCGGCAGTTTCAATTCCAATAATCCATAGAGACATCAAATCTTGTAACATACTTCTTGATGACACATTGACATCAAAGATATCAGACTTCGGAGCTTCAAGATACATCCCAATGGATGAAACAGGGTTAACAACGAGGATTCAAGGTACAAGAGGATACATGGATCCTATGTGCTTTTACACAGGTCGTCTCACCGACAAAAGTTATGTTTACAGCTTTGGTGTAATTCTCATGGAGCTACTCACTAGGAAGAAGCCATTTTCATATTTGTCCAAAGAAGGTGATGGCCTTGCTGGACATTTTATCAACCTACTTGCCGAGGGAAATCTTGTCCAGATAATTGACCCACAAGTTATAGAGGAGGGAGGCGAGCAAGTCCAAGAAGTGGCTACACTTGCAGCGTCCTGTGTAAACTTTAGAGGTGAGGAACGGCCAACAATGCGACAGGTGGAACATACACTAGAGGGGCTTTGGGGTCCCAAAAAGTACACGAAATATGACATGGTAAAGGCTGAGTTGAAGAATGAAGGAGGGAAAAGATTTGAGGAATCAAGCAGAAGATACAGTTTGGAGCAGGACATGTCTGCAAGTTACCCTAGGTAGCATAGCTCTATGCCCGACACATTAGCTTAAGAGATTAGTTAGCTTCTCCAAACTGGATCATCTGTTTCTTACCATTGCTTTTTGTGTTTCTTATAGCATGATTCAACTGTATCCTTTCAAAATGAAAATTGTATAAGAATGATGGTATGGTAGCAACAGAATTTGAGAATGATAGCATTGTGATTAATTTTCTGTCATCAACTAAAGAAGGGCAAATAGAGATGGTTCATCAACAGCTAGCACAGCCTATAGAGATGGTCAGCCGTGGACACTGCCGTGGTCACAGCATAATGCTAAGTCGTGGTGATTCTGGTGGTCGTGGAGATTCAAGTGGTGGTCGAGGAGGCCGAAGAAGTTTGTCAGTTGTGTGACAGAGTAGGTCACACGGTTCATTTTTGCTACAAGAATTTTGAGAGGAATTTTACAGTGCTGTGTCTTCTTATGGAATATATGCGAATTCGTTTTGTAGACCTGAGAGCTGCAGATTGTATTATTCTCGGAGAACTGATGAAGCTTACTACTCTAGACAAGTACTTATACATGACAGCATCAGGTGCATACTTCAAACGGGTTAGGTATGAGTATTTGACATATTGATCATTTAGTTTTGCGTACACCTTAATTGTTCTTCATTTACCTAAGACCAATTATTATTTCTGTGAATCGTCTCAGCAATGATAACAATGCTTTTATGTAGTTAATTTCACCCTTATTTCTTTTGGTTAAGGATCAAATTAACCATGGCAAGGGGCAGATCCACCAGGCCGGCTAGGGGCTTCTAGCCCCCCTTATTATCAGCGCACAGCCCATGGATCGGACCGCGCTTCCAGTAGCAACGAACTGACTTGTCGTGGTGGTGGCGCCCCGCGGGTCCTCGAGATTTGTCGTGTCCGAGTCAACTCGCGCCACGACACGAGTAGCGATGGGCGTAGTCTCGCGGTCGACGCGAGCGCCAATGTAGCTGCTTGCTCTCTGAGTACGTCGCTTTTGCATAGACAATTATTTACTGGCACCGTCTGTATTTTCCATCAGGATGGTAACGGTAGTTTTCCCTCTGAATGTTTATTTTGTATGGTAGCAGCGGGTTAGATAGAGATGGAATGCTCTGGTTACCCAACCGGCCAACCTCTATGGAGATGGAGAGGGGGCTAGCAATAGCAAGGGCCGGATGAGAAAAACATGCATAACCAGAACCAAAAGGCCGGCAGCTGCTCCATTGCTCAATGGACGCGGCAGCTGCTCCATTTAGCCAACCAAAGAGCAGCTGCTGGGTGCGCATGTACGTCTTGCTGCAGTAAGCCTGCAGGAGAAGTATAGCTCGTACCAACATCGTCCATAATGGCACTAACAGTTGCGGCGGCGGCGGCGCTGATGCTGATTGCTTTGCAGGTCTCGGCTGCGGCGCTGCAGCAGCAGCCGACCTGCCGCCGCCACGGCACCGACGATTGGGCTGCCCGTCTGCGACAGGGCATGCAGCGGCGTGCTCGTGCCGTACACCTTCGGCTTGGGTCCCTCCCACTGCTACTGGCCGGGGTTCAACCTCACCTGCGACACAACCGTCGTCTCCACCCCCGGCAGGTACGGTGGAAGAACATCTCGTTCGAGCTCCGCTTTGCAGTCTACGGCTACCAGCTGTCGACTGTCGTAGAGTACCTGTAAGGCCAGATGAGACTTTCAATGTAATAGCATGGTGGAAGAAAAACTCAGATGCCTACCCAATCCTTTCTTTGATGGCCAGAGACTTTCTCGCTATTCCAGTGAGCACTGTAGCATCAGAATCAACCTTTAGTGCAGCTGGAAGGATTTTGGGTAAAAATAGAACATCATTATCTCCTGAAACCCTTGAAGCTTTAATCTGCACTAAAGACTGGCTCATTGGGTACAATGACGAAGAAGAAGGTGAACTGATCAGTGGACAAAGGATGTTTGGTTTAGATGATGAGGATGACGATGATCAGGTGCATATTTATTTTTGTCTCAGCTTTACTGTCCATGCAAAAGGAAGCATGTTTTGCCAATTTGAGTTATCTTGTGCCTTTATCAGAAGTAGCACCAAGGAAGCATGTTTTGAGTTACTGTACATCAGCTTTCCAATTTGTGGTCATCTTGTGCATTAGTTTGTTGTTAGATCTTCTGCCAATCTGCCAATTTGAGTTATCTTGTGTCTGTATCAAGTAGCACCAAGGAAGCATGTTTTGAGTTACTGTACATCAGCTTTCAGTTTTCTGTTATATGATATTTCAGTTTTCAGTTGGCGGTGTTCTCCTTGTATCAGCTTGGCCTTGAAATTTGAATGCCGCAGAATATTGTTACTAACATTTTCTCCCCTCTCTCTTTGTTGTTAGGAAGGCAATTTAGGTTGGTGTTGACCTCGAAAAGCCATAGTGTACAAGCTGTGTCGTAGCAGACGAGATGGAGTTCATAGTGGTGCTTTGGGACTACGTACATGCAGTACGACCTCAATGAGTTCGCCTTCTAGAAAATGTGAGAATGCATTTCAGAGTTGCGTACAGGAAAACTGATGATGTAATTTTTGAATTTTTATTATTTACACATTGTTACCAGCTAGTGTATATGTGATCTGTGTGGTCGGTAGACAAATACTTCAGTTCAACATACACATCTGTGCAGACTTGCATGTTGAATCATCGAGTCATCGACCAGTGAGAGCCCGCGGGTGCTTGTTAGCTTGTAATAATAAGAGCCCACGGATTGTTCTCTTTTAGTATAAACGGATTGGCCCGTGGGTGCAATTAGGATTAAGGCTGGATAAGGATGTTGCTTCCAAAAGGATTGGATCGGGTGGGATGCTAATAATTACAAAAGGGCCGGATAAGGATCGGGCTGACTATATCAGCTATAGAGGGCCGGAGCGGGACTGGGGCTGGATCACGATCCATTCCCAGGGCCTGTCGTAGAGAAACGAGCTCATCGTCTTCGGGTGCAACGTGATGGCCGTGTTTGGTGCGGACACGATTATCGGTGGTCTGTGACAGAGGCAGTGGGATGAGCGACGATGGGTACTTAATAAGCATGGATATGATACCGGCATAGGCGGCTGCCGAGTGCCGCTCTATAGTGACAGCCCGCCCAGTGATGTCCAGATTCTTAGTCTCTATACAGCAGCTGAGAAGAAGAAGAAGAAGAACCACACCGAGCCTGTTAGCGTGTTCATCGCGGAGGAGGGGTTGGTCGACCACAAACTGCTGGGCGACCACGGGCTCGATGCGGAGGTTCCCCTTGGCCTCGGATGGAGCGTCACGCAGGGCCTGCCACTGCCGCAGCCACATCAAGAAGGCCACGCCTGCGCCGACGACGTAAGCCGCAAGCTATGTAAGAGCAAACACAGCAATTGCTTGGCCTACTCAGGCTATACGTGCTACTGCGATGATGGTTACGAGGGCAACCCTTACATCGACGAAGGATGCAATGGTTAGTTACGAGTAATTACATATAGTACTCTACCTTCTAGTACCGAATCAAGTACCGAGTGGGAAGATCACATCAATCCTATTACTAACCGCAAATAATGGGGTTTTTGGTCCAACCACTGTAGAAAATAGAGTTTCCATCCCCTTCTAACCATAACATTAGTCCCGGATTTTATTGGATCTAGGACTAACTAGTCTAACAACCCGTGCTTCTGCACAGGCTAGAAATTTAAAAAGATAAGTACTCGAAATAAAAAATAGATATAATTACGTATTAAAATCTGAGGACAAATTTGAAAGGCATAAGCTAATTAAAATTTCTTATATTTGCTCTCCCTTCTTTGTTCTTATTATTTCTCTATCATCGGAGGTATTTTCCACTCATAGTTCCTCTTTATTTGTGTTAGAAACTCAAACCATTTAAAGCTTTGTTAACTCTGCTTGTGCCACTCCGAATTTTAGCTTCCAATTTGACACACGCCACAATTTGTAAGAAAAATATTCCTTTTGCATGTTAAATTGAAGCCCTAGTGTTTCCTCTAGCTCTCCTTCTATACTCTATTTTGATTAGTTACTACAACCGTGTAAACATGTGCTTTTATTATTGGCCTAAATAAAAAATTCTCTATCGAAGATATGCATTTAATTGTATAAATTTTGAAATTCTTGGAGTGCTTATAATTCAAAATACTCCCTCCATCTATCCCAATCTTAGCTCTTCATTCTTCATCAATCTTTGATATTATGTATGTATATTATTAGTTGTATAATTACTGTGTACTCCAAATAGCAATTGTTAGATCCTGAGCAAGCCGTCCCCTTCCCTGCTGTCTGCTACGTCGTTGTGTTGTTGCCTTCACTGCATGCTTAACAGTTGCCCGATCGCATAACATGTTGCTGGATCCTGTCATTCACGTAAAAATACACCCGACGTGCATCCAAAACACCTGATTCTTGTTCGAGCCTGTATCTAACCTCTACCGTTTGACCACTGAATGGTTGTGGCGGCGGCGTGATCTGTTTGACGGCCTTGAGGCCCTGTGCATGCGCTGCCGCTGGATCCTGTCATTCACGTAAAAATACACTTGACATGCATCCAAAAAACCACTGCTGGGATTCTTGTTCGAGCCTGTATCTAACCTCTACCGTTTGACCACTGAATGGTTGTGGCGGCGGCGTGATCTGTTTGATGGCCTTGAGGCCCTGTGCATGCGCTGCCGCTGGATCCTGTCATTCACGTAAAAATACACTTGACATGCATCCAAAAAACCACTGCTGGGATTCTTGTTCGAGCCTGTATCTAACCTCTACCGTTTGACCACTGAATGGTTGTGGCGGTGGCGTGATCTGTTTGACGGCCTTGAGGCCCTGTGCATGCGCTGCCGCTGGATCCTGTCATTCACGTAAAATACACCTGACATGCATCCAAAACACCACTGCTGGGATTCTTGTTTGAGCCTGTATCTAACCTCTACCGTTTGACCACTGAATGGTTGTGGCGGCGGCATGATCTGTTTGACGGCCTTGAGGCCCTGTGCATGCGCTGCCGCTGGATCCTGTCATTCACATAAAAATACACCTGACATGCATCCAAAACACCACTGCTGGGATTCTTGTTCGAGCCTGTATCTAACCTCTACCGTTTGACCACTGAATGGTTGTGGCGGTGGCGTGATCTGTTTGACGGCCTTGAGGCCCTGTGCATGCGCTGCCGCTGGATCCTGTCATTCACGTAAAATACACCTGACATGCATCCAAAACACCACTGCTGGGATTCTTGTTTGAGCCTGTATCTAACCTCTACCGTTTGACCACTGAGTGGTTGTGGCGGCGGCGTGATCTGTTTGACGGCCTTGAGGCCCTGTGCATGCGCTGCCGCTGGATCCTGTCATTCACATAAAAATACACCTGACATGCATCCAAAACACCACTGCTGGGATTCTTGTTCGAGCCTGTATCTAACCTCTACCGTTTGACCACTGAATGGTTGTGGCGGCGGCGTGATCTGTTTGACGGCCTTGAGGCCCTGTGCATGCGCTGCCGCTGGATCCTAGTTTGAGGTAGTCGTGTGACTATGGCCACAGCTGGTAGTCTACACCACATTCGCATTGATCGATCTGCTGCCCGCCATGCTTCAGGCGCCAATGATGATGTGATCTCTATCTTTATATTGTATTGGAAAAAGTCCATTTTTGGTCATCGAACTTTTGGGCGGGTTTGGTTTCGACCATCAAACTTCAAAACCAGAAATGTTTGACCATTGAACTTTTAAAACCGTTCACTTTTGGCCATCCGGCGGTTTTACACGGCGATTTTGCTGACATGGCAGCCACGTGGCTGTGGGGCCCACATGTCTGCCGTCCTCCCTCCTCTCTCTCTCTTCTCTCCTCTCTCTCTTCCGTCCTATGTTTTGGAGCCGAGGCCGCGGATCCGTTTCTGCCGCTGCTGCCCGAAGCCATCCCCCTCCGCCGCGCGCCGCGAAGCTGCTCCCACCGCCGCCGCCTGGAGCCATCCACCGCCACGGAGGCCCGTCGCTGCTCCTGCCGCCATACGGCAGGGAGAGGAGGACCTACTGGTCCACCCGCCGCCGCGCTGGTCCTCCCATGGCTATTCCTCGTGCCGGCACGACCACGTTCTTCCCGGCGACGAGCTCGCTGGCGTGGGACAGCTCCCGCAGGAACGCGTCGCGGTCCTTCCACCGGCCGCCGCCGCCCATGAGGAAGCACACCGTGGTGTCAGCCGCCATGGCCGCCAGCCGGTCGCGCATCCCCACCACGGCGTCCCGCCTCGGCGACGCCGCGCAGCATGGCGGCGACCTCCTCCTCGCCGATGCGGAGCAGCATGATGGGGCCGTCGTGCCGCGCCAGGTCCCTCAGCACCGCGGCGGAGGGGGACGGCTCCGCGCGGCGGCGGAGGGAGCGCCTCCGCGGCGTCGGTGGACGTCTCCGCCCTGCGCCCGCCCGCCCGGCCTATGGCGGAGGGGGCCTCCATCCAGACCGGCTCGCCACCGCACTCCAGTACGCGCATCCCGGCCAGCGGCAGCGGCGGCCGTGCAGCACAGGGCCCGCGTGCTCAGCAATCGACGCGGGCGGGCAGGCGGGCGGGCTGGCGGGCGGGCGGGCAGGCGGCCGAGCGGCGCTGGCGGGTGGGCAGCCGGCCGAGCGGCTAGCCGGGCGGCGCGGGCGGGCGTCGGCGCGGCCAGCCGGGTGGAGCGGGCGTCGGCGCCGGGGGGAGAGAGAGGAGAGAAGAGAGCGAGAGGGAGAAGAGAGAGGAGAGAGACGTGACTGACATATGGGCCCTACAGCCATGTGGCAGCCATGTCAGCAAAACCGCCATGCAAAACCGCCGGATGGTCAAAAGTGAACGGTTTCAAGAGTTCAATGGCCAAATATTTCTGGTTTTAGAGTTCGATGGTCGAAACCAAACCCGCCCAAAAGTTCGATGGCCAAAAATGAACTTTTTCCTATTGTATTTGTTCACATAAAAATTGTGTTGTATTTGTTTACTCATTTTTATGTTTATTTACTTGTTCATTCTGTTGAGATCGATCACTTAAATATCGATTAACTGATCGATATAACACTTTGATGGCATATGTTGGTAATTGCTAGACAACATTAGGGAGTTACTTTAAGCTTTTCTCTGTAATGGCAAAGGTTGGTAATTTTTTAAAAGGTATAATAGATCTAAGGGCTATTATTCTTGGGATGGTTAGACTTGATCAAATTGATGGCTGTATGTTTCTAATTTTTGTGAGAATTTCTAACATTTATCTTTTTTTTCTAGCACGTCTCGTGGGGATTAACGTACAATTAATAATAGTAAGATGGATTTTATCCCATTCTAATTATCAAGGGGGTGGTTGGACCTTTAGTCCCGGTCAGTGGCTTTAATCGGGACTAAAAAGCCTCATGCATTAGTCCCAATGTAGACCGTTTCGAAGCACCAACCGGGACTAAAGGTTCTCCACAGGTCAGTGCAAAAGCAAAGCATTGCACCTAAGGTTATACGTGTTGCCTAGGTGGGGTGGTTAGGAGGCTTCACGTGAGGTATGCAAGAAGTTGTGGGTTCAAATCCTATGGGATGCATATTTTTTGCATTTTGGAGGGCATGGATGCACCGAGTTAGTAGTATAGTAATAGTAATTAACTAGGTGATACCCCACGCGTTGCTGCAGGATCTTTTGGTGAAATTTGAAAATAAAAATAACAAAGTGAAATTTGGAAGCAGAAACACTAAGATGATTTCTTCGTATTCTTGTACGTTGAGAGAAATAGAAATCAATATTTTGTAGTGGGATGCTCATATATAATTTAATATAGATATATAGAATTTTTTTAGATTAGATGGTGCAAACAATTAAGATGAGGTGGTTGTACTGCATGTGAGAAGTATATAGTTTAATATAGATATAGAATTGGACGGTGCAAACAATTAAGATGATGTGGCTGTACCGCATGTGAGAAGTATATAGTTTAATATAGATATAGAATTAACAATCAACGCATCTTGGTGGGGTGCTTAGTGGAGGATGACGTGGCGCGTTGTAAGAATCAGCAATGAATGCATCTCGGTGGGGTGCTTAGTGGAGGATGATGTGACGCGTTCAGGATTGAGAGAATTTCTTAGTGGGGAGCACTAATATAGTTTTGTATGATTAACTAATTTCCCACGTGCCTTATCGCTCCAGATATAGATGAGTGCAAGCTCCCAAGTACATATAATGGGTGCATATTCGGCAAATGCATCAACACGTTCGGGTCCATGGAGTGCCCGTGCCCGCAAGGAACTTATGGCTACCCCGGCGTAAATGGTGGTTGCATCAAGAGTAACTCCACTACAGGTCAGACCCACTACTCTTTCTAAGGCACTGAGACTGGCCTAAAGTAGTACAAGTGCAGATATTCCTAAACTTATATCGAGGTGTCATAAGTCTCGGAACTCTAAAAATGTATTTTTATTTTTGTAGTACTCAACTTATTCTAACATGTTATCTGGGTCCCTAAACTCTAACAGTGAATTCTTAGATCCTTAAACTTGTACGAAAGTGTCATTCAGGTTCATAAACTTTTAAAAATATATTTCATAAACTCGTCATGAGTATCATCAGGAGTCCAAACACGGTAGAAGATGAGGAGTGCACCTTATTCTCACACTAGGTATGTCTTTTCCAATGCATTTTGAGAGTTTAAGGATCCGAATGACACATTAGGACAAGTTTGGAAACATAAAAATGAATTTTAAAATATTGAAGATCTAGATGACACAACTAGACAAATTCAAAGATTGAAAAGTGCATTTTTAGAGTTTAAGGATCTAAATAACACTGCATAATAAATTTAGAGATCACTCATATATTTTACTCTTAAACTCACATGCTGCAGCGGGAGCAGCAGACGCGGTGTTGCCTAGGTTGGTTCCGTCGCAGATAGGGCTGCCCATCTGCAGCACCACCTGCGGCGACGTGCTCGTGCCGTACCCCTTCGGCATCAGCCCTGGGTGTCACTGGCCTGGCTTCAACCTCATTTGCAACGACACAAGCTATGATCTGCCGCGCTTGTTTCTTGATATAGCAACAGCATCCTCGAGGTCGTCGACATCTCCTTGCCTGACTCCACAGTGTGCGTCAAACATCACGCCAGCACCACCTACGACACCACCAACTTCACCAACAATACCAATGACAACTTCCAGCTCCTAGACATCAGCGAGACGTATATGCTGTCGACAAGGAACGAGCTCATCCTCTTTGGTTGCGATGTGCGGGCTACTCTGCATGGGGAGTACACAAACGGCAACAGCAACACCAACGACAGTATCATTAGCCAATGCGTCTCCAACTGTAGCTCCGGAGATCGTATCGGGCATTGCTCCGGCAGCAATGGCTGCTGCCATGCGCCCATCTCGGCAGCCAGCAGCAAGCACAAGAAAGTATATATGGAATTACTAATCCTGAACATCAACTGGCATACTTCGCCATTCGCGTTAATCTCAGAGGAGGGGTTGACAGATCAATGGAACAACATGATCTCAAAATGCATTGATATTCAATCAATAATGCCTGACTACATAACATATCCACCGGTTCTAGTGTGGGCGGTTAAGCAAGAGGTACCGGCGCCTGCCGACAACTCGGGGCAATGCCCCAATGACGCAGCCAGCCGCCTTTGCAAAAGCCAGAACAGCGACTGCCGGCAAGAGAATGGAGGCTTCACATGCTACTGCTCCAGCTACTACCACGGCAACCCTTACATCGCCGACGGATACTGAGGTCTCTACCGACTTTCCTCTCATGCATATATCGTACTATCATCTATTACCACCAAATCAAAGACAATGCTCAATAATGCATATACTAACCTCAGTTTTCGAAAAATTGGCAGCTTTGACCAATGGATGCATGGTTACCAAGACGATTCATTTTTATATAAAACTACCAAAGCATCCTTATAAAGCTATATATTAATGTTTCTAGAACATTCTCGTAAAGGGCGAAATAGAAAATTATATCTTGGGAAACATGAATTGCAAAGTATTTATATAGAAACATATAAAGTGATAAAAAAGTAAAGTAATTGGAAACAGAGGTTAGTATCATGTGCTTGTCTTGGACTTGGAAGAATATGTTTCGTTTGTGAACGATTCATTCGTCATTTACTTCTTCATAAATCCATGCTCTTGCACAACCTAAAATTTTAAAAGAAATGATTGTATGAAAATAATGGGTAAATGGGGCCAAGTAATGAAAATTGCTTATTTCTTCGTCTCTTTTTTATTTATATTCTATCACATTACTCATATATTTTTAATAATATTTATCCAGTGCCGACATATATATTTGTTACCATATGCATTTCCATCCTCATTTGTATCTTTTTCTTTCGCATCGTACATCTACGTGTCTTTGACATGTGTTTAGTTGAAACATTACTTGAACAATGTGTTTAACCTAGAAATAAATATTGTCACCGCTTCCCACATTCATGTATAAATACTGCATACATGATCCATATGTAGACACATGTCATGCCTGTATATCTTAAATTAGTCTTTTCAATATTAAAAATGGTATATGTGGTAATTAAGAATCTTATACATATATACAAGGAATTTGGGATATTTTTTTATAATGGAAAATGTTGATAAGTTGGATTCAGATTTAAGACTTCACTTTAAGCTACTCTTAATAATGACAGAGTAAGCGATTTAGATTAAATTTAGGGGGTTATTATTTTCGGGTTTCTTGCGTAATGGCATATGGAGATAATTTGGATAACAAGTAGGGAGTTACTTTATATTATTATCACAAAGGCATATATAATAAATTAGATATGTATTTAGACATTGACTTTAGATTATTTTTATAATAGAAGAGGTGGGTAATATTTCTAAAATCGTAGCAGATCTAATAGCTATAATGGTTCAATTTGGTTGGATATAGATATATGTGCAATATGACGGCAGCAAGCAATCCATGCTACGGTGAATGCACCAGTTTACCTAGAGGATATCAGTCTCGGTGCCCTCGAGGAACCCACGGGAACCCCTTCCACAACAATGGTTGTATCAAGTCTTCACCAGGTGATAGCCACTAGATCCTCACAAATGTCTCGACTCCCGATAATGCTTTGATAATAGTATATGTATATACATTTTAAGGTTTAATCATTGGTTTATCAATTGCTAGTGGACCGACACTCCTACTTTTGGTTCTGAGCACAATAGGTCACTATCATGGGGCAATAGGTTGAGGATCGCAACTGAAATAGCTACTTCTATTGCCTATCTTCACTCGGCAGTTTCAATCCCAATAATCCATAGAGACATCAAATCTAGCAACATACTTCTTGACGATACATTGACAACAAAGGTATCGGATTTTGCAGCTTCGAGATACATTCCGATTGAGAAAACAGGTTTGACCACAAGGGTTATAGGAACCATAGGATACTTGGATCCTATGTACTTTTACACCAGCCGCCTCACTGAGAAAAGTGATGTTTATAGCTTCGGTGTAATTCTCGTGGAGCTGCTCACTAGGAAGAAACCATTTTCATACATGTCACCCCAAGGTAATGGTCTTGTTGCTCATTTTGTTGATCTACTTGATGAGGGAAATCTTGCCCAGATAATAGATCCACAAGTAATAGAGGAAGGAGGGGAAGAAGTCCAAGAAGTTGCTGCACTTGCAGTATCCTGTGTGAACATCAGAGGTGAGAAAAGGCCAGCGATGCGCGGCAGGTGGAACATACATTAGAGGGGCTTTGGGGTACCAAGAAGTATAAGAATAATGACACAATAGAAGAAGAATACGCAAATCAAGCGGAGGGGCAACGAGTTCAGGAGACAAGCAGAAGATACTGTTTGGAGCAAGAAATGATGATGTCTTCGAGGTACCCTCGGTAGCACAGCTGCGCCTTTATGCATTAGAAATAAGATAAGAGATTATGTACCTTCTCGTACCGGTTTATTTCCTACCAACTGCTTTTGTTTTGTTACTATGATTCAATTCTACCTTTCCAAGAAAATATGTATCAGATTAGTAAACCGGTGTGGATTGACATGCATGTGAAGTTAGGGGTGGGCATTCGGTCTATTCGGGCATTTCGGTTCGGTCTATTCGGTTTCAGTCATTTCGGGTTTTGGAAAAGTGAGGACCGAAGTTTTAAAAGGTAAAATAGGAACCGAACCCGAATAGACCGATTATTTCGGTTTGGTCTATTCAGTCCACCGAATTACCCAAATTTTCATAGATATCCTTGTCTCCTCTCAAAACTCTATGGTAGAAATTTAAATTCCCAACTCATTTCAAGTCTATGGATTTAAGGATTACTCAATGGAAGCAAGTAACTAACAAGTTTAAAATAGTTTAAAACACAAAGGTGTATCATTCATAGTCTAAATCAAAATACGTAAATATATTGAATTTCGGGTTATTCGGTCTATACGGGTTATAGACCATAGAAACGAGGAGGGCGAGTTCGTGGACGTGGAGCTCGGGCAGGCGCAGTGGCGGAGGGAGGGGGGGGGACAACACAGGTCCAAAGGTTTGACGCTAGCGTGTCCCGGGCGCAGCTCTGGTCCCTGCATCTTGCTGTACACTCATCCTGGAAATGGTCTAGGCCCCGCCCGATTGCAATGGTCTGGATTTGCTATTTGAACCCAGTCAGTTTGGTGGTAAATGGGTCTAAGTGTCCTGCATCTTTTCTCAATAACAGATTGGTTTAGGTTGATTCAGTTTTTTAAATTGTGCCCCGCTGACGCGGGGGAGCTGCCTAGTCGCTCCCATCATGCCTCCGGCGGCGGCCTAGAGCTCATCGTTGCGCATTTTTTTTTGTGACCAGTCCACGGCTAGCAGGCGCTAGTATTTAGGGTGGAACCGTGGATCCGGTGAAGTTTTGGTCGGAGCACGATAGTGGATTGGATTAGCTCGGTTGTGTAGGCAAGTGGATTGGTTTGGTGGGGTTTTATCGACGAGCATAAATATTATTGGTTTGATCTGGATTTGGTCCAGACTTCGCACCATTTTCAGGATGATGTACACCGCGGATTCTTGCCGGCGAGGTGCCATATATAGTGGCCAGATGACCAGCAAATTAAATGTGGGGCATCCAGGCCGTTACGGCGTGCCCCCTCAAACTCAAAGTAGAGCATCCGGGCGGCGTCCAAAACTCCAGATCGCTTGCCGTGCTCGGATTCCAGTGCTCTACCAAATCTCGGGTCCGCCGGCCACTGCACCACGATCAAACTCTCAAAGGCGAGCATCATACGGCCGTGCCGCATCGTCGAACGATCGACCGTGTCGATCCGTGTCTTCGGCGCCTCCATTCGCGGTTCTCGCACCTCCGAGGCCGAGCCGCGCTCGATCGGGGTCTGGTAGATGAGGAGGCAGGCTGGAGGCGTACGTGGTCGGCCCTTGAATTGGCTCTGATCCCGTCTCGTCTCGGAATCGGCTCCGGATCGGATCGACAGGCGCCAACTTTAATTTGTCTCGGACCCTTGGACTGCCACCACGTTCCGTCTCCGACCCCGATCGATCTTGCTCTCGGATTCTCAGCGCCCCGTCGGACTCCGATCGATCAAGCCCCCCCTTCCGATGATGCCTTCAAATTAAATGCCTCAATCAGCAGGCAGCTCTACAATGCTCGCCTCCCTCTACTACCCTTCTCGCTCGATCGCAACTACTCGGGCACAGAGGGCGGAGAACAAATCCGTCAGTACGTCGTTGGCGCGCTGTGTCTCATCTCTCATCTCGCATCTCCCTCCTCCCTCTCGATCGGCACCGCAGCCGGCCGGCCACATCGCCCGGGCGCCGCTGCCGCTGCCGCCGGGGCTACTACACGAGGAGGGCGAGTTCGTGGACGTGGAGCTCGGGCAGGCGCAGTGGCGGAGGGAGGGGCCTGGCACCCCCCAACATTCTGCTGATCCCCTTTATACTGTATGATTAATAGGTGTCTTTGATGTTGTTTATCTTTCCCAAGTTAGCACAAAAAAGACATTAATCCTTCTTCTTTAGCACTTTCCGTTACTTAATTCTGCGTGCCTCCATGCAAGTCCATCCGCCTGGCTGCCATGCAAATCCCACGTTGCTCCGTTCTCTGCGCAACATGCAAACCAATAGGAAAGTCACGTCCGTTCACTTGGCTGCTCATATTTTGTTCAGTTTTTACCCCTTCACACCACAAGACTTGCTCCAATTGTCTAGAGTTTTAATTAGGTGGACTATGGTTACTAGCCATTATATTTATTGGTTTTGGTCTCGTCGTTCATTTCTAGTCGTTGGTTGTTCGTTGGTGGTAGATATTTTCTCTTGGTAAAAGCACATGTGAGACTTAATCACTCTCAGCCATTTGGCCCAAATATGATACTAAATGTGCATCCCTCTCGGTCACTTAAGGAAAATGCTAAACAAAAGTTGAAAATCCGGTAGTGTCACTTCTTCGGCTTATACTTTACTTTGTTCATTGCCCCCCCCCCCCTATACCCAGGCTCCGCCCCTGGGCAGGCGGGTCCGCCGCCGAACATCGCCGTGGCGCTCCAACGCCGCTTCGACAGCCCGGCTGGGTGGTGCATATGTGGGATGATCACAGGCGCGGGCTCGTCGGGCCATCTTCGGCGTCGTGCTCTTCTGCGGCCTTTTCTACTTGATTATCCAAGGAATACATTCGCTACTGATCCATTAACGCTGCCACCGTACAAATTAAATCTTGTATATATATGGTTACTGCAAAGTACTTACGTTGTCGTCGTATGTATAATTGTATATAAGATAAACGCTTTTGTACGTACGGAGTACTACGTACCATGTAATGTAATGTATGTATGTATGTATGTATGTATGTATGTATGTATGTATGTATGTATGTATTCACGTACCGAAGAGCTGTACGTAAACCTCCGGGTTCTACGTATTATTGTTTTCTGTTCTTGTGCCACGTACTCGATCTCACGCTGTTGTCTATAATTTTCTGAATTGTGGTTAAGGTATTGTATATTGCTTGGTGTTTTTATTTTGGGAATATATAGTACATTTTAGACGAACATGATCAACACACACTGAAAGCTCAAAAAAAAAAGATCAACACACTGATACTTGCATCACTAACGCGTATTACAAACTAATCAGAGCCACACTAAGGCTCGGGTGATTAACAGGGGCATGCACGTTTCCCCTGACCAACAAGTGAGTGCTTAGAGTAAAATGGACGGACAATCGTCAACAGGATGGGCTGGCTCTACACTGACGGCAATCATTAGTCATTCGGCCGAAGCCCACAGGCCAGCTTACTTTAGTTTTTGTGTTGAATGAACGGGCGAGAGTTTTTCATTCGGCAAAGGCCCAGTATTTCAAATCTGGGCAGGTGATCTCCTCTCCACTGGGCCAACAAACATTACACGGGTTTTTCCAAAAAAAACTAAAAGAAAGGACAATACACGGTGGCCTAACCTGCCACATTTATAGGAACATTTTACCTAAATAATTACTTTGGACATCTCACACACCCTTTTTACCAATACAAAAAGAATATGTGCCAACTTTAGCTCAGTAGTTTGGTCCCGTATGTCAATAAAATCATACGATCAATCATTTTTTATTCAGCTATAACTACCAAATTATTTATACCAACTGTCCACTTGGTATCTAGACAAATATTTCATGGATTTAAGCCAATCTTTTGAACAATAGAAAACTTTTTACCAAACAAAACTGACTGACCCTTTTCTAATCGTTGGTAGTCAAATTGTCTTTATTAGCCAACTTCAGGAATTATGGAAAAAGAAAACCACATACCAAAGTAGTATATATACACTTTCAAAGTCACTTCACTAAAATAGAGAATATTGCTTAATGAAAAAAGGATCACATTGTCAAATCAACTATAATTATAGTATAAATTAAATATGACTTACATCTAAAATTTTTGTAACACATTTGTGTTCACTTTACACATCCAAATTAAAAATTCAGAGGAAATCCCACCATAGTTTATTTTTTAATGCCAAGCTTATATCTAAGGTCTCTGCCAACGTGTTACCTTCGTGTCAGCGGGCCCTTGAGCACAAGATCACCGGCAATAAGAGATGCCGAAAATGCGACAGACTCTCACGGGAGGAGCCTGCCAGGAAGGTGAGCAGCAGATGCGTGCTTCGTCTCGACCCCGTCCTCTCCACCAGTACGTCACCCCTACCCGCCTTCCCTCCGCCCCAGCACGCCTCGTCTCTGATGTGGCGGCGCGGTGGTGGCCCCTGCGCCTGCGGCCTCAGCTCGTCGGCCTCACGCACAACAGCCGACAGCCGCTCCTCACTCGTCTTCCTTCTACTTTCCAGGTGCTGAGTGAGACTTACCTCTACA
Organism: Echinochloa phyllopogon; assembly: GCA_033239725.1. NCBI lineage: Eukaryota > Viridiplantae > Streptophyta > Magnoliopsida > Poales > Poaceae > Echinochloa > Echinochloa phyllopogon. Next base: position 7,680,609 of record BTCW01000008.1, on the reverse strand, counting down.
GCATTGCCAATGTGTAGTCTCATGGTGCTGAAGGTGCCGCTCTTTTAGCCTTGTTCACCATCCCAATTCTCTTCCATGTTCTCATTTACCGTAACTGATCTTTGTGCTCCTCAAGGTGTGATCTTTGTGGTCGTCAAGGTTTGATAGCTGCTCGACGCAGCAACAGACATTTGGAGGCCCCTACGATGAGTTGGAACAAGTGGCCTGGGGCTGGGAAGCAGAAATGGGTACTACTGTGCCGAATAATGAAGCAGGGGACTTGAGATACATGTGTTATCTCATACTACCTTTTAGTCTGTTGCGTTAAACTATCGTGTCCGTCAATATCAGGCCACTCAAAACAATGTTTTGTGTGTTATGTATGACGTGATGTCTACATAATTAATGTGTTATCATCAAGGTCGGTCTTTTTTTTATCATGTCATATGCAATACATGATAGAAAACCTTCAGTTCTATGCGCGCATGGGCGCGCTAGACACTAGTATACGTTATATACCCTGACCATCTGCCTCACATGGATCGACATGGAGGCCGAGCACGGCGGGCGATCTGGAGTTTGGATGCAGCCCGGATGCTCTGCTTTGAGTTTGAGGGGGCACGCTTGCAGTGGCCTGGATGCCCCCACATTTACTGGCTTGAGAGAACCTGCGGTGTACAGCAAGATGCAGGGACCGGAGCTGCGCCTGGGACGCGCTAGGTCAAACCTCTTAGACTTGTGTTGTTCCAAGGGAATAAGCCATACATAGGAATGTGAATGGCAAGGGGGAGAACCAGAGCATTGATTTTCGAAGCCTTACAAACAACACTTTGCATGACAATCCACCGGTCTACTAACTCTGATACATATTTTCTTGGAAAGGTAGAATTGAATCATGGTAGCAAAGCAAAAGCAGTTGGTAAGAAATAGACCGGTAGGAGAAGGTAAATTAACAATCTCTTATCTTATTGCAAATGCATAAAGGAACAGCTGTGCTACCGAGGGTACCTTGAAGACATCATCATTTCTTGCTCCAAACTGTATCTTCTGCTTGTCTCCTTAACTCGTTCCTCCTCTGCTAGATTTCCGTACTCCTCTTCTATTGTGTCATCCTCCTTATACTTCTTGTTACCCCGAAGCCCCTCTAATGTATGTTCCACCTGCCGCATCGTTGGCCTTTTCTCACCTCTCATGTTTACACAGGATGCTGCAAGTGCAGCAACTTCCTGGACTTCTTCCCCTCCCTCCTCTATAACTTGTGGGTCTATTATCTGGACAAGATTTCCCTCAGCAAGTAGATCAACAAAATGAGCAACAAGGCCATTACCTTGGGTGGATAAATATGAAAATGGTTTCTTCCTAGTGAGCAGCTCCACGAGAATTACACCGAAGCTATAAACATCACTTTTCTCAGTGAGGCGGCTGGTGTAAAAGTACATAGGATCCAAGTATCCTATTGTTCCTTGAACCCTTGTAGTCAAACCTGTTTTCTCAATCGGAATGTATCTTGAAGCTCCAAAATCTGATACCTTTGATGTGAATGTATCATCAAGAAGTATGTTGCTAGACTTGATGTCTCTGTGGATTATTGGGATTGAAACTGACGAGTGAAGATAGGAAATAGAAGTAGCTATTTCAGTTGCGATCCTCAACCTATTGCCCCATGATAGTGACCTTGGTCCTTCAACATGGAGATGATGATAAAGGGTTCCATTGGAAATAAACTCGTAAACCAACAATGGCACCTCAGTCTCAAGGCAACATCCAAAGAGTTTTACCACATTCTTATGATTGATTTGTGAGAGGATTGCTACCTCATTTATGAATTCATCTATTTCTTTCTGGACTGCAATCTTTGACTTTTTTATGGCTACAACATGAAGGTCTGATAAGATTCCTTTGTAAACAGTACCATGACCTCCACCAGCAAGCTCACGAGCTTTGTCAAAGTTGTTTGTTGCCTTTGAAAGCTCATCCACTGGAATGATCATCCTTTCAGCAATGTCTGCCTTTTGGGACACTAATTGTTGCAACAGTTGTCCACGATTTTGCATGAAATACTTTTGTTTCAATAATTTTATCCTGCGTTTCTTAATCTTACGGAGTATTAGTATTGTACTCAGAACCAAAAGCAGGAGTGTCGGACCACTAGCAATTGATAGACCAATGATTAAGCCTGGAAATGTATATACATATAGTATTATCATCTTCTCAAAGCATGGAATATATACGTAATAACAGCAAAGCATTATCTGGAGTCAAGACATTTTTGAGGACATAGTGGCTATCACCTGGGAATGACTTGGTGCAACCATCTTCTCGGAAGGGGTTCCCGTGGGTTCCTTGAGGGCACCGACACTCAAAGTATCCTCCAGGTAAATCGGTACATTCGCCGTAGCACGGATTGTGTTCTGCCGTGATATTGCACATATCTATATCGAACCAGATTAAACCATCATATAACATACTAAAACTAATTGAAGGTTTAATTTCTTTAGCTGCATCTACGTTAATTAGTATGAGGCATGCTAGAAAATATTTGGTTATCAATTATATAGCTCGGCACCATAATAGCCATTATATCTTCAATGTTTCACCCACCTCTTCTATTATAAGAATATAATCTAAAGTCACCCTCTAAATATCTAAATTATCATTTATGCCATTATGAAAATAATATAATAAAACCCCCTAACATCATCTAAATTACCTACCTATGCCACTATGCAAAAAAACCCTTAAGTAACCCTTTAAAGTTGCATCTAAATTGCCCACTTCCATCATCATTACGAAAAAAATAGCCTTAAGTCTGAATTAAAAAATTTGCCATTCTAATTATTAAAAAATTATCCCAAATTCCTTGTATATATGTGTGAGATCCTATTACCATATCTACCATCTGTTCAAGTTAATGGTTCAACTAAACACACGTAGATGGAAAAGAAAAGCATATGGTAACAAATATATTTCACCACTGGATAAAGATTATAAATTGTATACGATTGGACTTGGACTTTAATTTGTGGCCCTAGTACTTCTTCCATTCTAAATTATAGTTTATTTTGGCTTTTCTAAATACATGAATTTTGCTATGTGGATCTCTATATATAAAAGCTAAAACGGCATAAATTTAAAACAGAGGAAGTATGTAAAGATATTTGCATGGGAGAAAAGACAGTACTGACCTCGGCATCCGTCGGCAATGTAAGGGTTGCCGTGGTAGTAGGTGGAGCAGTAGCATGTAAAGCCTCCATTCTCTTGCTGGCAGTCACTGTGCTGGCTTTTGCAAAGGCGGCTGGCTACGTCCTGAGGGCATTGCCCCGAGTTATCAGTACGCACTGAGACGTCTTGCTTAACCGCCCACAGTAGAACAAGGGGGTATGTTATGTAATCGGGCATGGACGACCGATTATCCATAATCCAATTTGAGATCATGTTATACCACTGATCAGTCAACCCCTCCTCTGAGATTAACGCGAATAGTGAAGCTGATTCCAGCTGGTTGCTCAGGTCTACCATTTCCATATTCACTTTGTTTGCCTTGCTGCCTGCGTAGATGGGAGCATGGCAGCAGCCATCGCGGCCAGAGCAAACCCCTGGTCCAGCACCACGATCTCCGGAGCTGCAGGTGGACATGCATTGGCTAATGATACTGTCGTTGGTGTTGCTGCCGCCGTCGTTTGTGTACTCCTCCCCATGCAGAGTGGCTTGCACTTCGCACCCGAAGAGGATGAGCTCGTTCCTGTTCGACAACATATAGGTCTCGCTCATGTCTAGGAGCTCAAACTCATCATTCATTTGGTCGCCAAAGTTGGCGATGTCGTAGACGGTGCTGGTGCGATGAGTGACGCGCACAGTGGAGTCGGACAAGGAGATGTTGATGACCTCAAAAGTGCTGTTGCTGTTGAGAAGCAGCTGTGGGAGATCGTCGCTTGTGTCACAGATGAGATTGAAACCCGGCCAGTAGCACCCAGGACTGATGCCGAAGGGGTACGGCACGCTCACCTCACCGCAGGTGGTGTTGCAACCAGGGAGCCCTATCTGCGCCGGAGCCGACATAGGTAACAGCGCACCTGCTGTTGCTGCTGCAAATGCATACATCATATAGATAGACAGACATACAGATAGATAGATATAAATATATAATTAAACTAATATACTACTCTACAAAGATTTGACGGGGCTGTTTGTGCAATAAGTGCAACAGCAGGGTGTCGTAGTTTGTACTGACCTGTAGTTGTGGAACTCTTGATACAACCACCTCTAACGAAGGGATTGCCATAATTTCCATGTGGGCACCGGCAATCGTATGACCCGATTGTGTTGTTACATTCCCCAAAGCACAGTGGAAGCTTGCACTCGTTGATATCTGAAGACGAATAAGATAAAGGGACATGAGATACCTACCACCTACCGAACCACCACTCCCTAGAAATATATTAGACTCCTGTTAATCGTTTTCTTGTACAATATTTCATTTCATTAATCGCTACATAACACACACGCAAACGGCGCGCTTGCACATGTGCGTGTGAAACTAGTTGTACATTTTTTTTCTACAATATAATCATTCTTACAGTTTTAGCTAAGTGATGGCCAAATTACATGGACCTTGGCTCGCCTATAAACATATGTGTACTTCAGCTACTTTACTCAGGCGCGCAACTCAGTATATACTTGTATGTGGGTAATGAAAGTTGTACATTTTTTTCTACAATAAACATATTAACAATTTTAACTAAGTGATAGCCAATATATATATATAACTTTCAGAGCTACTTGTAAGCTTTCAGCTACATGATTCAGGCGCAGTTCAGTGCGACTTTGCCAGCTTGAGTAGTAGTAGTAAATTACTTTACCTTGGCACCCGCCCCGCCAGCAAGGTAAGGGTTGCCGTCGAAACCATGTTCGCAGTAGCACATGTAGCCTGCTGGATATGCGCTCTTGGGCCAGCAAAAGCTGTGTTCGCTCTTGCAGAGCATGCGGCTTACTTCATCAGTGCACTTGTATTGTAGCGGTTCCGGTTCCGGTTCCGGTTGCGGTTCCGGCAGTCCCCGCGCGACGCTCCAGCTGAGGAGAAGGGGAGTCTCGTCGTTGGCGTCCGGTAGCCGGCTGTTCTGGTCGACCCACCCATGCTCCACAACAAAAACCTTCATCTCCGTAGTGTGGTTGTTCCCACAGTAGAGCCACTTGGCTTGTAGGGCTATTTCATCCGTGGGCGGGCTGTTATCATAGATGTATGACTGGCAGCAGTGCGAGGTGTCGGTGCTAATTGTGGTGCTGCTGCAGTATCCTTGACGTTGGGCGTCGCTGCCTCGTTGATTTTCCCGAGGCCACGCCACATCGAGAAACGGCGAGGTGCAGAAGGTGGCGCAGCCGCCAATGATTCTTCTTGGGTTCTTCTTCGCCCCAGTGCCAGCGACAAGCGTTGCCATCGCGTTGCTCCATGAAGCCTCGGCCGAACGGGACGTTCCAGCCGTCGTCGCCGGAGGTGAAGTCGCCGCCGGTTGTGTTTATGATGGACCTGGCGCGCATGACGACACGCACGGTTGCATCCTCGATGGAGATGTCGGTGACCCGGAGGGTGCCGTCGCCGAGGAGCAGCCGCGGGGGGTGGTGGGTGGTGTCGCAGGTGAGGTTCAGCCCCGGCCAGTAGCAGTGGGAGGGCCCGAAGCCGAAGGGGTACGGCACGGGCACGCCGCCGCAGGTGGTGTCGCAGCCGGGCAGCCCAGTCGTCGGTGCCGGTGGCGCCCCGACGGCTGCTGCAGCCGTGACATGCAACGCCATCAGCATCAGCGCCGCCGCCGCCGGTAACAGAACAACTGCAGCACAGGTCCGCGCCATTACTGACGAAGTTTACTTAGCTAGCTATGCAATCGAGCAGCTGCTGCCCTTGTGGCTCTGGTTATGTTTGTCATCCCTTGCATTGGTAGCCCCCTCGATCTCAATCTAAAGAGAGGTTGGGTTTGTGGTTCGTTCTGAATTCCACTCAATTAGTGCCCCACGGCGACTAACACGAGAAAGCCGAGGACCCGCCGCCACCACGGTCCACGAGAAGTGAGTTGCCGTGCACGACCGACGACTCTTCCGCGTAACACACGAACGCTCCGTTGTCGGTTGCGGCGACCCGCGGCATACGCGCAAGGCACGTACGGGATTCTTTTGTTTGGCAAACATCACAAACAACGCAGCCGCTTGCTAATCTACCGATCTTACCCGGCCACATTGCGTGTTATCCGCATTGTTTCCAGAGGGAAACCCCACCTCTCCATACCGCTTGTTCATTGCATGCTAAAGCGAGCGCAAAAGTCAGAAGCAGGGCTAGCCAAGAAACTACAAGGAAATCGGGTCACTGTTTGGCGCGAGCTGTGTGGGCCTGGGGGGCGTGAGGGCGTTCACAGCATATCCAGCAGACTAACCGGAGGTATCCATATATCTGCACAAATATGGGAAGGATCAATCAAAATTGGAGTGTGTGGTTACACACTAGCTAACATGTGGAAAGATCAACCAAATTTGGGGATATTATTTATTTGATGAAAAAAGTCTATTTTTGACGCCTTAATAACTTTTGACTTTGACTATTGTGTGATTACTACACTAGCTGCTTGGAACAATCGTTTGTTTGGTTGTAACAGTGGACTAATGTGCATGGTGGTCCGCGCATGGCGACTACTCAGGTCGGTGGAATAATACTAGTCAAGGTACGGAGATTATTCTAAATGTGTTTAAATTATGCCTAAAATGTGTTTAAATTATTTAATTTATCTTTTTAGAGACTTATAAATTATATATATTAACAAATATGTATATTATATTAACAAATATGTCAGTGTGTTGCTACGGATAAACGAGACTTCATGAGCGAAGACATGCGGGAGCCATGGACGCATATTTTAGACATAACATGGTAATAATATTTTAATTTTTATAGGTGTGTAGGCTTCATTATGCATATTTTGGACTTACTATATTGGAATATTTGTATATTAATGTATGCAACTTAAGCAATTGGCATGGTATTTTTGGCAACGTTTAGAATTATGAGCTTCATTGGTTTGCTACTAATTTTTTTATATGCCTGAGTTTTGGGAGGCCAAAAACTTGTCAACGTTTTGTTAAGATACTTGTGACACGTTGGCCGTTTTTGGTAGAAAACTAAGAGTCTCCTTGGTTCAATGCCAAAATTTTGGCATGCCAAAGTTTTGGCATACCGATTGTTTGGCAACTATTTGGTTTCCTACCAAAGTTTGACACTATCTCACGCTAAATCTATCAGAATATTGGTAAGTTCTCTACTCAGATTTTGGCTTGCCAAAACTTTAGCAAGCCAAAATTTTGGAAGCCAAACAGGCCCTTGGCTTCCAAAATTTTGGCATGCCCATGTTTTGGTATACCAATATTTTGGCACCAAACCAAGCAGTCCCTATGTACTGTATTATACATGGATCGTATCGTTTATATATTGGTTGAACCGAATTATATTTAAAAAATTATGTTGGCATCTATACCCCTAAACAATCCACTAGTATAATCTTTTCTGTCTCCACCCAGTTTTTTTGTAGCCATAGAGATGATCTTTCCTCCATCCACCCCTAATTATACATCAAAGATTGGAACTAATTCAAAATGTAGCACTCAGATCTTCTCTCCAACATTCTTTCTCATAGGACAACCACGTCCAACGCCCTAGATTTGATGTATCTGGAGTGCCCCACCATTCCTGGCCTCGATTACCCACCGCTGCGTCATCTCCCACGAGTGCCCCAGCCCCCTCTCGAACGCATCACCCGTCGCGTCATCGCCTCGCCTCATGCACATCCTGTCACGGCTGCCCGTGCTCGACTCTCACCTCAGAGATTTTGATATTTGACACCCAATTCGTGAGCCTTTCAAGATTTGACACCCACAACACAAGGACATATTGGGTCATCCACCCGTCTCTCTCCCTCACCACCTCACGCACACACCTCCTACGATTTCCCCCCGTCATGAGCCCAGCCTCGGCTCCTCGAGGAACCGCACACAGCGGCGTTGGGGGACCTCGCCCCCGAGAAGGGTAAGGCACACACAACAGCAATTGCAGTGTACCCTGCACTCGCCTCCATGGGAACGACCAAGTGCTGGAGAGGGCGGTGGCGGTGGTGAAATACCCCGCACCACCCTCGCGTCCACTGGATGGAAGGGTCGGCGAGGGCGCCGGCGCACATGGGGAACAGGGGCGCTACCTTCTAAGTAGCAAAGCAGCGACGAAGCAGCAGTGAAGGCGTGCGGCAAATCCCCGCTGACCACCATGGTGGACAAGGACTTCCGCGTCACCATTGAGGGCTAGGATGCTAGCGCCACCACCGACATCGTGGGCCAGCATGCACATGCTGCAAGTTCCTTCCTGCTGCAGATCTACGTGCACAAAAACAGGCAGTCCTTGGCCTTGCCCAGGTGGAGAAATTTCAAGAATTGACACCAAATTCGTGAGCCATTAGGTGTCAAATATCAAAATCTCTCATCCAGGTGAGGCGTCGATTGTTGGATATGTTTCAAATTCACATCCACGATAAAGGTCGAGCTTCTACTGGAGCGTAGCGGAGGCCCGGAAGAAGCCCGGCCTTTATCGTGGATGTCAACGCACAGATTCCTCTCCTAGGTCTGCGCAGCCATCACTCCAAAGAGGACGAGCCAATGTGGTGATTGTGATGGGCGCCGGAAAGTCACCTCTGGCTATTGTCTTACAGCCCACTTCGCTGGCAAGTAGGTCTGCGAGACTGCGACGGCCTTGCATTGACTTCCTCACCGACAAGGTCCCTCTCCACTAGCAGAAAGGTCTCTGTCTCCCCCTAACCTATTAACTCCTTGATCCCTAACTTCAATTTCCTCCACTGATATTTCTGGGAGTTGATCAACCCAACTTTTTCATATTATGGTTTATTCTGAAAATATTACTACCTCCGTATCGAAATATTTGTCGCCGTTGACTTTTTTCTACAACTTTGACCATTCGTCTTATTCAAAATATTATGCAAGTACCATCCATTTTGTTTGTCACATGCTTTACTATTGTAGGTATTTTTAGCTTTACTTTCCCTTTTGCATATTTGCGATAATTTTTTGAATAAGACGAATGGTCAAAGTTGTAAGAAAAAGTCAACGGCGACAAATATTTTGATACGGAGGGAGTACCAATGTGGCAAATATGGGAGAACCATTACGTACCCTGTAATGATATGTTAATGTGGCCCTTTATTTGCTCAAATGCTCATACGTATCAACCGCATCTCATTTGAAACCTATTTTATGTGCCAAGCCCACACTATGGGAAACCCAACGTATGCCGAGTGCATCTATCTTTGTCGAGTGTATTTTTTCGGGCACTCGGCAAACAACCTCTTCGCCGAGTGACAAAACAAAAACACTCGGCAAACAAAAAACACTCGGCAAAAAACTCGTTTGCCGAGTGTAAAAAAAACACTCGGCAAAGAGGTTGTTTGCCGAGTGTCAAAAAAAAACACTCGGCAAAGAATCTCTTTGCCGAGTGTATTATATTTGACACTCGACAAAGAATTAAGTATTTTTTCTTTTTAACAGCAAGTGATTCGAATAATAAAATATAAAGAGTAAAAAAATTATATGCATGTTGTTTGCCGAGTGTCAAAAAAATACACTCGGCAAAGAAGCTCTTTGCCGAGTGTATTATAGTTGACACTCGGCAAAGAATTTTTTTTTTCATTTTTAAATCGCAAGTGATTCAAATAACAAAATATAATGAGTAGAAAAATTATATGCATGTCATTTGCCGAGTGTCAAAAAAATACACTCGGCAAACAATCTCTTTGCCGAGTGTATTTTTTGACACTCGGCAAAGAAGCTCTTTTCCGAGTGTATTTTCTTTGACACTCGGCAAAGATGTGAGTATAAATGATTTTTAAATTTTAAAATAAGCAAATTAAGTCTAAAAATTATGAAATTTATCATGAAGTGATGGTATCACATATAAAGGATGTGATAAAAAGTTGAGAACATTTCACACATTTTGCCATAAGGATGTATACAAAATCAAAACATCTTAAAGAAAGATGGTTAGTGGATGTATGTTTTGAATACAAACTTTTTTATATGATCTCATATGAAAAAAAACTTTATACCAAATTTGTACGCCTTAACGAAATCTAAAACTTTGTAGTTGACAACTTTTATGTTTGAGATTGTTCAATATCTTAAAATATTATTATAAGTTATGTAATTTGAAATTTGAAATTTCAAACTTTTTAAATGACCTCGAATGTAAAAAAGTTATATATCAAAGTTGTACAGCTCAACGAACTATAAAACTTTGTAGTTGACAACTTTTTAATTTGTGATTACTAGCAAATTTGTCCGTGCGTTGCTACGGAAACTACGCAAGCAAAACCATGATATAATTGATAAACTTAAATCTTTGAGGCCACTGATTCTGTACATCGCATTTCGTCCATTTCTATTATAATAACACTGTGGTACCATTTTGATTTAGGACTTCATTGACAGAACAGTCAAAGGAGTTAGGGTAGGTGGTAGACTCTAGCTGCAAAGAACTCCTTTACAATATATTCATAAGTATAAATAGGACAAGAAAAGTTTAACTGACAATTAATTCTATATAGAACTTGAAACCACAATAGGTTATCATCCATATTCTCATAAACAATGTTTTTAAATGGGAGTTCAATTATTTCCATCAGTAGGGCAATTCAAGGAGAGAAAAAATAATTATTAGACTTAACTTTTAGAAATGTAATGTAAGTGACCGGACTTTGTTAATGAATGAAGGGAGGGGTTCAAGTTCTAACGGCATATGTGCAATAACATAGACACAACATTTGTCAATGCTTTTCTAGTTGCCCAAACCTGCAATACAAGTTCTAGTGATCAACCTTAATTTTTCTGCCAGGTTTCATTAGTCCAAGAATTGTCTGAAAGTTTACCCAGGAGCCACATCTAAAACATCTGAAAACTGCTTTTATATTTAACACTTGAAACTTCAAGGACCACATTCAACTCATCACTGTACCGCGCATCTCTTGTAGCCTTTAGAATCTGACAGAACCAATGGCTTGTGTTAGAAATTCATTATTGTAGATTAACTGGACAACTGAAACATGTAACATTATTCTAATATTATGCATCGGAGAAAATGGCAAGATATAAAATAATTACATCCAAGCTAAAAGCATAAAAAGTACTCATGTTCAGGGCTGTCACACTGAATCATATACTGAATACATGTTTGTGATTTTTTGGATAAGGGAAATTTTATTAATCTTAGACAGATACATCAAGATGATACAAATGTGCTAAGATTATTCCCGGCCTTTGCATAGCTAGGATGCACAAAGCCAAAAAGAAAAAAAAAGAAAATAGATATGGCAACATATATCTAGACAAAAAAACAACACACGACTTAATCTTCTATTGCTTACACTACCGTATCAAACACCTGGGCTACGAAAAAGGCTCTCTAAAAAGCAATGTCTTCAACAAGAAAATGGCATGCACACACCATCGTTGCCATGGTCCAACCAGTCAAGGCCAGACCAACGGTTTTCACCTTAGAGAACGATTCTTGGAGCCCCAAAAAATGACTTCAGCACAAGATCATTGCTAGATACAACCAATTAAGGTCAGACCTAGAGATTTCTCTCCGAAGCCAAGGAATCACACATAACTTGTCACCTTTAAACATCTTCTCAATATTTTCCCTGAGCTTAATTTGCACGCTAGGACAAACCAAATAGATACCAAATTACCACACAAGAATGCAATTCCTGCCTCTTAAATTATTCAAAAGAAAGTGTCACCTATGCCAATTTGAGCAGCACCGGCTGCATTCTGGCTCAGTAATCTAGAAAATTCCTTCATCCTTACCGCATCCAAAAACCATTCAGCTCAGCTAATAAAACGGGATCCACACAGATGCAAGAAATGAAAGCAGAGCATGGAGCCCGCACAAGCACAATGCGAGGCTCACAGGTCAACAAACCTGAAGGGCCTCAACTGCTCCGTTTAGTAGATTGGTGCCAGCGATGCCATAGGCTACGCTTCAAGCTTGAAGCCTGCAACATAGAAATCGCTAATCACAGACAAATTCTTCAGGAACGCGAACCTAGCTAAGTACCTAATGAACCACCAGATCGAGCTTTGGAGCTGAAGGATTGCAGATCGAGATCGATACCACCCGGAGGAAATCAGAACGGAAATTAAGGGCCAGAGGAGGGGATTTGCGGACAGATTAACACCTACCAGGGGAAGGGATCGATGGCTCGGTGAAGAAGATCTAGTTCCCGATGCAGCGGGAGAGGACAGAGGAGAGGTCGCGTGAGACAGGCATCCGCGACTTCCACGATTCCTACTCAGCGACGATTGTAATCGCCTGGAGGAGTCGGACTCGAGCTTGGATTGGTGGAGGCGAGGGGCGTGACGTAAGCATGGGGCGTGCTGACGTCAGCCGACGTACCAAACGTTAATGGCTTTATTATTAGGTAGAGATAGAGATTTAATACCTAAAACTATTATACTAATGTATTAAATTTGAAATCTTGAATTTTTAAAAATTTTAAATGACCTCGGATGTAAATAGGTTCTAAATCAAAGTTGTAGTTCTTTAAGAGATGTAAAAGTTTGTAGTTTATAACTTTTTCATTTGAAATTATTTAGTCATCCAAAATTTTGATATAAGAGTAAAGAGAAAACACACTGCCACCTCATCAATCCTCACTATTCAAAATAGAGGCATCTCATTGGTGCAAAGTGAAAGCACATGGATCCACACTCATGCTCACCCCTCTGTCTTCTCTCATCTCTCTCCCTCACGCTCTCCCAGCAGGCATGAGGCCATGGCGGCGCAGCGGTTCACCGGAGAGGCGCACGTCCGGGCAGCCGGCCGGCCAGCTCTCTCATCTCTCACCCCCTCTTTCTCATCTCTCTCCCTCTCACCGGCGGCCACGGCGAGGGCGGTTGGCCGGGCGGGCGGGCCCCTACGGCGGCCGGGCGAGCGCGCCGCGGCCGGCGAGGGCGACTGGGCAGCCCGGTGGAGGCGTGTCGGCGGCCCCGGCGAGGGCGGCCGGCCGGGCGCGACGTAGCCCCGGCGAGGGTGGCCGTCCTGGCGGGCAGGGCCCGGGAAGGGCGGCTGGGCGGCGGCGCGGCTCCGGCGTGGACGGCGCGGCGTTGCTAGCGCGGGCGACGGGGACGGCCGGCCAGGCGCGACGCAGCCCCGGCGAGGGTGGCCGGCCGGGCGGGCAGGGCCTGGGAAGGGCGGCTGGGCGGGCCGAGCCCCGGCGCGGCTCCGGCAAGGGCGGCGGCGCGGCTCCGGCGTAGACGGCGCGGCTCCGGCGTAGACGGCGCGGCGTTGCTAGCGCGGGCGGCCGACGTCGGCTATTTTTTATTTTTATTTTTTAAGATCATGTTTACCAAGTGTCGGCAGTTTTTTTTTTAATTTCTGAAAAATTGTTTGCCGAGTATTGGCTTGGGCGCTCGGCGAACCCTTTGCCGAGTGTACGACAAAAAACACTCGGCAAATGGCTGCAAATAGCTCTTTGCCGACACCTGATATGCCGAGTGCTCACTCGGCAAAGACTGCCAGCACTATGGGAAACCGGTTGTTTGCCGAGTGCCTGGGACACTCGGCAAAAGCCAAAAAAACACTCGGCAGAAAAAGCCAAAAAAACACTCGGCCCAGGCACTCGACAAACAACCGGTTTCCCGTAGTGCCATTCTAGGTTCCAGCTACCTCATACAAATCTTATTCTTATGTGTGGCTGCACCTTTATTTATGTTGCTGAATTACTGCCAAACTCCAGCTGCGCTTCGCTTGAATTCAAAGGTAGGTCCTTTTTCAACTGATGGTGTGCTGTATGCTTGCAGGATCCTGTACGTTGTTGCTTGGAGTACTCATAGTTTTTTTTCCTTTGAAGATTGAATACACACAGATTATTTTCACTTAGCCTGCAGTCAGCTAGGAAAAAGAACATGCTACCTTTTCTATGAACATTACGTAGGCTTAAATAGAATTCTCATCCCCACATTTGCGGGAATTATTGATCAAACTCTCCTGCCACTTTGTATTGTTTAGCATTTTAACCGCCCTTTATTTTCCATGTTGTTCTGCCTTTAGAAATAATGGTGAGGTTTGTGCTTTTTAAGCGCTAGCATCAAACAAACTGTTTGGGGGTAGCATGGTTTAGATAGGGAAGTGTGAATTTTATCCTTAAATTTGATTTATGTCCAGTATTTTCCCCTTTAAGCTACATATATGTAAATATGTCAACTATGAATTGTCAATTACAGAACTACATATTTAGCACACCGGGTTACCCAGTTAGCTAATTGGTCTGCTCATTCAAAAGCTATCAACCTGTCGTGTGCTGCCATGGTTGTAAAATTAAATTAAAAAATGCTTTCGTTCTGGCTTGCTAGCTTAGAATTGGATTTCTAAATATTTGTGTTCACTTTCATGTGAAAAAGCATCTGTATGGTTCAGTACGGTTGCCTATTAGCAATCCTTCAATGCTAACTATCATCCTACTTGTAAATTCTATTGTGATCATGAATCATAAACCCTTTTCAGTTTATGTTTTGGGTTAGTGCATCTAATGCTTGATAGACCCTCTTGGAACGTTCCAAGTCAGTTTATGTTTGACAAGCAGCAAATCTGTCTGTCTTCTTTATTCGTCCAAGGAAGTGAAGAAACACAGTATCACATAGTAAATTGTAGTAGCCTATCTAATTGCTGAAAGTTTTGTGTTGCCTTAGTGCACCTATTTAGTACTATAGTTTTTGCATTTTGGGTTTTCCTTCTAACATAATATATTTTTTGATGCATTGCATACCATATTATGCAGCTTAGATTCTAAGTGAGGTTTGGTCCTGTTGACATGGAGCGCATGAATATGATTGCTGAGGAGATATGCAGAAGCAGGTGGCTGCTTCTCGTTCCTGGAGAGACTTTTGACGAGTAAAACAAAAGGCAAGAGACTGATCATACTCTAAATAGTGAAATGTTACTGGACCACTGCAATTTTTCTGTACCTAATTAGTGTCATTGATGTGGTCATTTTTACTATGTTGGCTCCCATTGAGGAAGCATTACCTTATCTTTGCTGATTTCTCACCTTATAAAAAAAGCTATGTTGATGCATTCATGGTTATAGTTAAACTTGTGTGTCAATATCTCCACATAATTTCTTTATCTGGCAACCCCGGTTTGCGATGGCGCGCTGAATATAAAACCACATTTTTCATGTTTCGGTAATAATCATGGCATTAGCATCGAATATTCTACTAGTGCCCTTTAGTGAAATCCTAGCTACGCCACTACCAGCCACTTCAATGAAACTCTCAAAGGAGAGCATCCCGCCGGGCCGCGTCTTCTTTTAGATAATATAGGTCACAGCCCCGCGTGAGAATCATACAGGTTCAGAGACCACTCAACCAAAAGTACAATCTAAACCAGGATTCAAAAACACAAAATGCTTAAGAAGACAACATGAAAAAAACTATTTAGTAATGCTGCCTGAAACGATCCACCATCTCCTGGATCTTGATGAGCCCTCCCCCTTGCTCAGGACCTTCCACTTCTGCATACAAGACAGGATACGATACAAAGGTATTATAGGAGATGAAGTTACAACATTGTTAAAGACATAATCATTCCTAATAAGCTAAAGGTTCCAAGTTATGGGTGGGTCAATCTCGCTGTAATCGAATTGATTTTGTAAACAAATAATTTGCAAGATGAATATATGATGATTGAATTTATGTTATGAAATAATTTGTGTGATGTGAGATGAATTTGTAAGGAACTTGTGATGTTGGCTAAAAAAAAGTAAAAAAAATGAAATTCATGCCCAACCGGTGCTACGGTGACTATCCCTTTAGTACCGGTTGGTGTTTACCACCGGTGCTAAACGTCTCATTTAGCACCGGTTGGATTCTAACCGGTGCTAAAGGAATACCTCTTTAGCCTCGGATGATTGGCACCGGTTGGAAAATCCGGTGCTAAACTTAGCTATTCTGGTAGTGTGGGATGATCACAGGGGCGGGGCTCGTCGCCGCGGCCATCGTCGGCGTCGTGCTCTTCTGCGGCCTTTTCTACTTGATTCTCCAAGGAATACATTCGCTACTGTTCCATCTATAGCGCTCGACGACAAGCCTACAAAAGAAGATTTAAACCTAGCTAGCTACATACCGTGCGTAGACCAATGTACAGGATCGATCTGCTTGTATATTCGACGAAGACATGTATATGATTTAGTTTCTACCATGATCGTGCCACACATTCTTTCTTCTAATCCGTTATTAATGGAACTTGAATAGCAACACATACTCACATAGCACTTCAGTTTCTAGTTCTACACTTCTACCATGATTGTGTTGTAAACCTCTATTGTAAACGCTCTTGTATATACCGTGTAATGTATTCACCGAAGAGCTGTAAACCTCCGGGTTCTACATATTACTGCATTTGTTCTTGTGTCACGTACTCTCACGCCGTTGTCTATATATTTTTGTGAATCGTGATTATGGTATTGTATTGTTTGGTGTTTTTATTTTGGAAATAGTACATTTTAGACGAACAAGATCAACACACGCTGACACTTGCATCATCTACGCATGCTTCAAACTAATCAGAGCCACACAAAGCTTCAGGTGATTGACAAGGGCATGCACTTCCACTGACCATGCTTACAATAAAATGGACAATTGTCAACAGGATGGGCTGGCTGTACACTGACGGCAAACATTAGTCATTCGGCCGAAGCCCACAGGCCAGCTTGCTTTTTCTGTTGATTGAACGGGCGCGAATTGTGACCTAACTGGTTACAACCCAATAGCCTACAACACTTCATAGCCCATAATGGCCCAAGAGTACTTCACATCAGGGCCAACAAACATTACACGGGTTTCTCAAAAAAAACAGTTATTACACGGTGGCCTAAGCTGCCACATTTATATGCAAATCTTACGTAACTAAATATTACTTTGGACATATTTTTTTGTGAAAAATACTTTGAACATCTCACACAACCTTTTTACCAATAGAAAAAATAATGTGCGAACTTTAGCTTAGTAGTTTGGTTCCGTATGTTAAAATCATAGGATCAATCATTTTAATTCAGCTATAGCTGCATTTTGATTGAGTTTTTCATACCAAATTATTTTTAAACCAACTATCCACTTGGTATGTAGAAAAATATCTCATGAATTTCAGCCAATTTTTTAAACAGTAGGAAAAGATAATGACCCTTTTTACCAAACAAAACTGACAGACCCTTTCTAATCGTTGGTAGTAAAATTGTCTTTAACCAACTTCAGGAATTATGGAAGAAGAAAACCACATACGAAATAGTATATATGCACTTTGAAAGTCACATCACTAAAATAGAGAATATTGCTTAATGAAAAAAGGATCACATTGTTAAATCAACTATAATTATAGTATAAATTAAATATGACTTACATCTAAAATTTTTATATCACTTTACACATCCAAATTAAAAACTCAGAGCAAATACCACCGTAGGCCTTTTATGCCAAGCTTATATCTAAAGTCTCTACCCACGTGTCACCCAACTAAAAAATCGTTGCTGATTGTGAAAAGATAAGGGAAATATCTTTAAACCCCTCCTCTCTCTCTCTCTCTCTCTCTCTCTCTCTCTCTCTCTCTTTCTTGGTGGGTTAAATACTTAAATTGTCAAATAAGTCATATCGATGTATCAACACTAGCCCCAACTTATGGTTAACTCGAGGTGACTAGGCATCGACGGTTGACAAAACATAGAAGAGAAGTACGACCGAACGAGCGGCCGGGATATGCGACCTGGAGCGAAATCGAGAGGGGGTTGGCCGCGGCATTGATCGTCGGAAAGAGACCAGCAGCCAGCCAGTGACGGCGCGCCATACGGAGCCCTCCACCCCTACTTGCCGCGGCGGCGGGTCACACGCTTGCCTAACGCGCGACCCGTCGCGCTTTAACCGACTATGGCACATCGTGATGCCAAAAGCAGTCTGGAGAGAAGGTGAACAACCTTGCTGTGCTTCCCTGATCAACCTTGCTGTGTACCGCCCTCGTATAGCAGCCAGCTAACCGTACGTGATACGTACTCCAAGTAGACTGTAAAGTACTGCCGTTCTGCATGCTCATATGTATATGCTCGTCTGCGTCCAGTATCGATCACGTATATGCATGTGCAGCCATTTTTCCATGTGTCGGATTTTTTTGGTGATGAGTTAGTTACGAGCTGGTGACCTCGTAATACACCTGGATCGGAGTGCCTCTAACCCCGCGGGCCACAGTGCACAAGTGCTCGATCGATTTTTCTCATTCTTCAGGCAGTTTTCAGTGAAGGTAATTAAGGTTCCGTGTGTCTATGGCCTCTCCTGCTACTCCTCAACAGTGAAGGGGCTAGCTGCCAAAGGCCGGATCTGCGTTCTCTAGGCTTGGTGGTCTGCTCCGCCTTCTGCTAGTGTGTTCTCCGTGTCAACGGGGTCTCACTGCAACATCAAAACGGAACAAAAGAAATCACAGCGCGTGGAGAACAGAGGCCTTCTCTGCCAAGCATTTGCTGCAAAGTGCATGGCAAGATGCCAAAGGCAACGCTCTACTTGGTACAAAGGCGTGTAGTCCAATTGTTACAAGGACAAGTTAAAAGGTCCCAAAAACGTATTGAAAAAATCCATGTGGTCAATTGAAACAGCGAGGTTCCCTGTCTTTATCTGCTACTCTGCTTTCTCAAAACAGAGCAAGTTACTGTGCGCTACTCTGTTTTCCCAAAGCAGAGCAAGGACCTGCGTGCTACTCTGTTTTCTCGAAGCAGAGCAAAGTTTTGGCGCGTAAATGTTTCGATTGAGTGTGCCGAGTGGGGCCAGTTACTAAATGGGTCGGTGGAAGCTGGAAGGGGCGAGATCGATCACAGCTACAGCATTTGTTGAACACAGAGCTCGTATTATCATCATATTTGTGTCTGCTGCACAAGACCTCGCATTATCATCATCGAAACCGAAAACGGCAGACCACCTTCCTCTTTATCATCGGAGTTTCAGTCGACGGTGCAGTTCTCAACTTCTCATCACGGCCAAAAGTAAGACAAGGTCAGTGCAAACTGAAGAGAGAAGCCAGCCGTTTGGTTATTTAGCACTGACGAACATCTCCCCGTTTTCTCGCCCCTTTGCTCTGCAACTCTGCATAGTGGTCTATGAAAAAACACCAGGAGGCACGCATCAGTGTATCCCCTGCAGTTTCCTGGGGCATGAAGAGCACCAACGGGCACAATGGTTGGTCACTCCCCACACCTCACTGCGCAACATTTTATTGTACTAATGATCGACAGACACGTCTCTGCATAAAGAATTGATCGTGTGCAAGTACTCTATCAGCGATGGAACCGTTGCCAACATAAGCATAATGAGATTATTTGTACGGAAAATTCATTTTTCTCTGCATTGATAAATACACGAACCAATTGCCTATCATTCAAGTTTTGAAATCCAGGATTTGAAGAGTCAATCACAACACCTACCGACCTGCCCAGAACAAACATGGACGCGGAAAGTTCAGTCTACGAAAAAGGGATATATACACAACCATCTGAAATCAGATGCTACATTTGTAGGGCTCTCTCACATGCTCCCCAGACACATCAAACCACATGAATATCCACAATACTGAACAACTTGGGCCTGTTTGGTCCGTCCTAGTTACATTCCTCGCTTGTTAATGTACAGGATCTTTCACAGTCCCTGTTCCTCGTGTTGTCCAATCTACAAAACAAGGTTTGAGTTACTTGCACCAAATACTGGTGCAAGCGCACTTCGCTGAATGTCATGCCATGAGAATCTTTCTCCACTACGCGTAGATCCTCTGGTAGAGAATAGGCCTCCATATTCACAACTTCATCCCATGCTGCTTCTGCTGATGCCAACAGGACGAACAAGATCTCCCCCTCACAAATTGAGGGGCAGATCTGGTTGGAACGCAAGCAAGATGTGTCTAGCTTGTCTCTGGATTAATTCAGGGAATCTCGGTCGATGGAGTTACATTAATGCTCTGAGAGCGAACCCTGTCGATGATCTTTTGCCTGCCGGACAGATCTTCCTCGTATCCAACAACCTGCACGAAAAAACAGAGTTTACAGGAGTTGACCATCGCTGGCGCAAGAGTTGGTATAGAACATGTTAATTGTAGGACACACTGACCTGAGATTCTGTCTGCGTCTCACTGAAATTGTAGGTAGTGGGAGCTGGGGAGGGTGCAGGGGAGGAGTTTAAGGTTTGGACCTTGGTGCCAGGTGTGTTGTCTTGCTTCTGTTGCCTAGAATACACAAACAGCAGTACGTGTAAGGGAAATCCTATGCAAGCAAAGTAGCTAGATGGAATTCCACTAATTAGATGTGTTGAAGTTAACATGCATGTCTGTGTGAATATTCATTTTATCATTGTATTGTAAGAACTAAGTGGAAGTTTTAGTGAGCAGGCATGATGATCGAGTGCATGAATAGCTCCTTGAAATACATAATGTACCAACTTACATATTCAACCAGCTCCTTGTAATGCCAAAGGAGTGTGTATTCTGATCTTGAATAACAGCAGAATTGTCAGGTTCAAATATCTGCATTAGTTAAGGATACAATAGTGCATTTCTGAAGTACAGGAAGTAAGAAAATCAATAGAGGCATTGATCACCAGAAGAATAGGATACACTCCTAGGAGATTGCACATCTTGAATCTGCAATTTGAAAAATAAAATGAGGTGACATATTTAGATAATGTCCCATAAAGATGTCGTTGTAGTAGTGAAGTGTATGAATTGAATTAACATTACCTTAGATGATAGGACCTCTATGGCATCGGCAACATCAGGAACAGAGCCACTATCGAGGTTTTTCTCAGTTTTTCTGATGTTCCCGCATGTATCATTAGCCTTGCCAGAAACAGATAACAGCCTTCTTTTACTAACAGCAGGAGCAATTGTTTCTTCATTAGCTGAGGCAGCGCCTGCTAAGCAAACATGATGAGTTTGTGGTGAAAAAAGTCTCTACTCACAACTTGTATAACAAACAATTACCAGAGTTGTGTGTTGGATTGCTCGTTACTTGACATCCACTAAGAAGCTCAGAGCAGTTAACTCCGGTTGCCTGAGTGGAATACTGACTGATAGTGCACAGATTAGCCTCTTTGTCCTGAGAAGTAAGTGGTTTCGGTTGAAAGTGATCAAAAGGGATAATTGTATCCTGCAATGACAATTCACCATCTTGTCAATATAAGCATCCCATGCTCACAAGCTATCTTCAACAGAACAAATAACTGAATGAAAAGATGTAAATATGCTCAAAACCATGTATTGAATATGAATACCTGTTTTACACACTCAAAGAGCCATTCTGCAGTAATGGTTGGAGTTCCTCTTTTGGTGTAAACCTCATACTTGTCACCACTTGCATATTTGCAGAGAAGATGCGTCACTGTCTTATATGCTTTTTCTGTAAACTTGGCGCCTAAAGTGAAACACAAGTTCTTCAGCAGAAAACTTTCTTTCTCTCCATATTGTGAAAGTGTAATACAGAATTTGAACTTTTCAAATCCTGGGAATGGGATGCGACAACGCAAAGGAGAGAAGATAGGATGGCTTCCAACATCTTGCAAGCAACACTCCTTTACAAAGTTTTAAATGTATAAGAACAAGAAGGTAGCCTGCACTTTAAAAGCTTAAATGGAGATAAGAGACCAAAATCACAGAAGGATACCTTCAAACATGAGTGTACCCACTGAGTTGAAACAACTGTTGAATTAGAGAAGTCACAAGGCATGCTATTTCGTCCATGGCACTCAATTATGTAATCCACAATTGTAGATTTTATATCATCCACCACAATGCCTCCGCCTTTTCTGATCCAATCAACAACCTCAGGTCTCTGATTCAGATGAACATAGCCGCTTCAGCAACAGAAATGAAAGCCAGTGGAAACTTAACATTTGTGAATAATTAAAAGACAAATATACACTATCTAGATTATTGTAATTACACCATTTTTTTTCAGTTTTGGTGTACTATGTCCAGTAACTTTGGTGTTGAGTAATTTATCAAAAGCTGATCGGTCAACAAAAAAAATATTTGAAAGTTTTGAAAGCATAATTGACTGTTAAGAGGAAAAGGGAGGTGACACAAAAAAGGAAATAATGCCAATAAAGTGGATGGCAAATGCAAAGCAGCATACCTTCTCATGAGAAAATGAATTTGAGAAGACAAATGTTCTCCCTTCGAAAATATTTGATCTGCTACTTCCTGAACAAACTGCAGATGTTCCTTGATATTTGGGATGATACTTGCTAACATTGACCGCTCCATTATGTTGGCTTGAATTTGCAGACCTGGTTGCTGACCGGGTTTTGTTCATGCTGTTTTCATGTTTGCCTCTTGCTGGTTTGCTTTCAGATGGCATATCTTTTTCAGGTTGTTTGTCATGTGAGTCATTAACAGTTGGGACATGGAAAATCCCACATGAGCTCTTGGCTACCTTCGTTTCACGTGTATCAGCAGATTTTTCCATAGTCACGTGTGAAAACTCTACATTCAAAAGGTAGAAAACAATAACAGTGAAGTCAGGCAAGGACAATATATGCTTTAAATTTTTTTAACATGGCCCACTTCAATAATGTGAAATACAACTAAATCTGTTGCTTCCAATATATGTTTTAACTTTTAACCTTTTAAGAGTAGATCTGTAGCCACATGAGTTGGGGATACTTTTACTTCCTTTTTTGCTCTATCGCAGTCTTCTAACCACGTTACTTTCACTACATTTATTACACCCCATGCAGCCAGACGTCTTACCTCCTTTTTTTCGCTGCCAAGGAAAAAGAGCAACATTAGCTGCAACTGCAACCAGTTCACAAAAGGATATACAGAAAAAACATTTTCATGAACTTACTCCTCTGAAGGCACACCAAGAATAATATGAGTAAGCTTCTCATTTAACAAAATATGCCGGGATCCACCACCATTGCGTATCATCATGAGTAGCCTTAACAAATCTTTCTCTTCAAACCCCACCAGAGAAATTCTGCAATTTGATAAGTATAGATCATCATTTTCTGCCTCCGAGTCCTCAGCAATATGGCTATCAATCTGCATCTCATTTGCCTCTTGGACACCAGGTGCACCAACAATATCAGTGTTGCTGATCTTTGAAGCGTCACAAAATGAAGCAGGCACATATTGTGATGTTGATACTGAATCATCGACTGATATTGCTGAAATAGGTTGAAAACTTGCACTTGCACTACTGATCTCTGGGTTGTGTAGCTCCTTGGATGAAGATTTTAAACCACTAGAAGCAGATGAACTCTGACAAACAAGGTAGCTATTTTCATCTAGGCAAGCTTCATTCCAATAAAGAAAGAAGTTAAAAATGTTAGACTAAGCAGAGCACAATTGGTAGAAATTACAGGAGAAACAAGCAATTTGCAGCAGAAAAATAGCCCTTATTATGCTGTTACCTCTTCGAGCAACGGATTGTTCAACCCATCTCGGATTTACAATGTGGATATTACCCCACTTTTGGGCCACGACATATTTGTCACCTCCAGGTTTGTAAATAACATGTTAAGAAAAGTTTCCTTAAGATTATTGTGATAGATCACAAAGTGCCCATAGCAATCAAAGTGTACCTAGCTGTACTGGAAATCAGTAATATTTAACAAATGCCAAGGTGCACATTTCACTAACACTAGGGCAAACATTAAGTAAATGCTCAATTCCTACTGGTATTTCTTTCAGTGTCATATCTTGTTTTCTCATAATGACAAATGGACACATGGCTTTCAGGAATTCACAGATGTGATGTGCATCCATCAAGTATAGTTTTAACTTTGGATAACTCAAAATTTTCATTCACCAACATTTCATTTCCTGTTTAATGGCTGTGGAAAACAAAAGAGACGGTGCACATGTAACTAATTCGTACATAAAACATAAACCACAGAAAGCATCAAAGGATATATTTGCAACTAAATGGGTGCACTTCTTAGTAAGACAGGCTGAAAACTGGCCACCATTCTGCACTATTATTTTCTCCAATTCCTTCCGTTCAACTGATCAAACAACAGAAAAATAAGGCATTACTAATGAATGATGATCATTCAATAGAATAAAGCATGCGTTAAAATATCTAGCTTTGTGAGAAGGTAGCTGATAGTAGCTCTGAATGAGGTTGGGAACTCTTTGCCTATAGGCCACAGTTCATTACCTTGCACTTGGACTAATTACTATCCCCACTGGTCAGGTTTACTTGTTGTTTAGGACATTTATATGTTCTCAGATGCATATGTATGACAATAGAATATGTTATAATAAATGCCATATAGGAAACTTCGACATTGAATCTATTAACATCACATTTCATGTAATACATAATTTTATATATAGTAAGGATCAAGTTCTGTAAGAGATAAAGCTTTGAAAGTTTAATGTTTGATTCTATACATTGTATGACAATATATATTTTTGACCACAGAGGTAGTAGCTAGTAAAGGCTTCTGGTCAGCTTCCACAGGGATATGTCACAATTCCTAGCCAATCTCCACAAAACCCAGCTACAAATCTGCCAAAAACCTGAGCATAACTACCTGCTCACATCATTGTCTAGTCCAATCTCAAAGCGGAAATCAAGAAATCTTATTGTCAACTGATACTGAGAAATCTTATTCTCAACCGATCACTGATGGCTGTGAGAAACTTTAAAAGATGGAATAAATCCATTTTACCATCATCGACTCTAATCTAGATGATAATCAGCTCTCAACTTCAGAACTGGGCATTTAACATGGCTTGCTTAATAAACACAACATGAAAGTGTGGTATTTTTTGCACAGTTTTGACTTTTCGAGAGTTAAAAATATGTCAAATGCGTTGTTTTGAAGTTGAAAGTAGATTTTGGTCCTGAAAGAATAGACTGAACCTAA
This sequence comes from Echinochloa phyllopogon, assembly GCA_033239725.1. NCBI lineage: Eukaryota > Viridiplantae > Streptophyta > Magnoliopsida > Poales > Poaceae > Echinochloa > Echinochloa phyllopogon. The sequence goes on along the minus strand of BTCW01000008.1, from coordinate 7,655,643 downwards.
TCCTTTAAAACAATATCATTTAACAACAAATAAAGTTCAAGACACCAGCAGGTTTTGTCAGCTGCAATTCAAAATACCGCTATACAACAAAGAAGGTATTTTTCCCTGTAATAGACAACAATTACCAGTTTACTGAGTTTTGTAATAACCTTTTCTAAAGCATTACATGCAATATTCGATAATATCAGCCACTTACTCAACACCCATAAGGGCATGCTTGAAATGAGCGTATGGGGATCCAAATCATAATAATTTAGTTTAGATGTGAACTGATAGTAGAAGTTACCAAAGTATCCCCCTCTTCCAAACAGGCCCTTGATTTTCAGTAAACAAGCAAGAAAAAAACATGCACGCTGAAAGAAGGAAAATGTGCAGCTGATTAAGTTCAACTGCACATACCTGGATTTAGTTTGGTGATGCAGATATTCAATCCAGCAAAGGGGGGAATCCTGTAGGGCTCATGAGGCACAACACGATGTTCAATCCAGCACTGTTCTAACCAGTTCATGGTGACAACAGGCTTCTTCATAATATTCACAGCATACTACAAATACAAAGAGAAGTAGCCACATCCCTATTAGTCATAGACCAACAGCACAAGTGCACAGCAGTACCAATGCTGAGAGAACATGACAATTTAAAGTAATTCTAGCTTTGTTGCCATCTGCCACATTCAAAGGTGGTAACAGCACTAAAGGTAGCATGCAGTTATTCATTTTCGCTATACAGCAATCAGAGTACTTCCTTAACGGATCAATCCGAGTTATCTAAAACAAAAGCTATTTGTCCACATCCAAAGTACTCATTCCGCTTATCGGGTATTTTAGTGGTAGGTTCTATAGGAACCTTTTTTTTTTTGCAAAAGAGCTTCTATAGGAACTGGACAATCCTAACATCGTGGACAGTAAAATGAAGCTGTTGTGTCTAATTCAGATTTAATGAACAAATACCAACAATCAAGAACCATGTTTTCTTTTAGGTTGCGGTGAGCTAAAAATAGATTGAAAATAATAAAATGCATACCAAAACCATCGAATCCCCACAGAACATTGTAGCATGGTGGAGGCTTATAATTTACTATTGTTTTCTGACAATAGATAACTGGTAAACTCCTTTCCGAGTAAAAAAAAAGGAAATCTTTGCTAGAAATGATAAACATTATCTTAACCAACCACAAATTACCAAAGCTTGACTTGATAGGCCTAGTAATTTTTAAATTAGAAGGCCATGGGAACAGCTCTGAAGAAACTAACAAAGATAAACAGGGAATGGTACACCAGATTAGAACAAAAACAAGTCTTAAATGGCACTTGGCACTTGTAGGATCAATTAATTAAACTTCCACTATGGACAACACTGCACAGCATGTATATAAAAAGTAAAGTGACTGCACAGGTAATACAATGCCTTAGAGTTTGTCTGCGGTAATGTAACAAAGAATTACTTCTCATGCTAAATGGGATACATAGAAACTAGTAATACTAAGCATGTATAATTTCACGTACTACATTAGCCAGTGGAAATCCAGCAGAGGTATCCGTACCATGTTAAAAGTTTTCAGCATAACTTATTAACTTACTTTGTATTTAGCAGCCATGACATCCTTTACAATTACGAAGTTCACATCCATGGAGGATTTACTTTGTAAAAGGCCTCCCATGGCAGTCACTAATTCTTCAATCTTAGCCTGCGAGAACCAAATCAAACCCTAGATAAATTAACAAATTTACTAATTGAACTGTAAATTAGCACGAGTTTTGATAAATGCACCTTCTCAGCTTTTTCAAAGCCTGAACAAAGTATCTTAACACCATCCATTGCAAGGCAACAAGTATAACCCTGTTTAGGTAGAAAACGACGTTCCTTAGCACAGGAAAGAATGCACTGTGGTCCTGTCCAAATACAAACATGATCTTAATTTATCTTTTGGGCTCCACATTAACAAGAAAACCTAAAATTTCATCAAGAAAAAAAAGGAAGCTTGAAAAAAAAAGATAAACAGGTGTTTTATCATAGCTTCACTTGGAATGTTTGGGGAAGAAAATTTTAGATCGACTGCATCCACATTTTTCGATATCAAGGTACATTGACTCATGAAACAGTATCATATTCACCACTACACAGATTATTCTAATAATAATTGTTTCTACACGTTTCAGCCCTAAAGCATGAAAACTAACCACCAAGTAAACTTGGGCCTTTTGGCCGCACCTATATGAACTACGAACTTATCCAGGGAACCAAACATGAATGTCAACAAAATCTGTCCTCAGGAGTTGAGAGAAAGCAGCATATTGTGCAGCAAACCAAATTCTGAAACCAACATAATCCTAACAAATCAAACATAGAATTACAGTACAGCCAACTTTGCATAACCATACATGCTGCAGCCTACCCTCACTTGGGACAAACCATAGTACCATACATACAGATCTTACTTGAGGTTTCATCCTCATTTCATCTTTCACCCAAAAAGGTTGATTTGGAGGTTATGGCCTTATACGTTGGTTATTACCAACCTTAGCTAGAAAGGTGCAACTACTACTGGCATTCTTGCACCTGTTATCCTAATGAACCAAAATATAATCAGGCTGGGACATCACCTATCTAAATTCAAGAATTTGTCTCTACACGTCAAAGTTCAGCACAACTAATGAATCAAATCGATCCAGCAGTCCTCACAACTTCAGTTATTTGCTAATTGTATCACTCTAGTTTGAAACAACCTGACACTAATTTCTTGTGCAATCAATAAGTACTGAAAATAAAGTACCAAATTTCAGAGTGACTATGCACTTAACCAACCCAACCCTAGCAGCTATAGTTATGGATCACAGATGAAAAAACTTCTTAAAGAGAAGAATGGAGCTTCTAATTATCAAGGCATTTTAAACAGTTCAGCCTAATTTAACTGGCATCAGGACGGAATCCCACTAGCTCTTAAACAAAACAAAAACTGCAAAACGACCCTATAACATTTCGGTTCCCGATTCCAGAACTGCGCCGGTTTCTGCGCATCTCACCTAGCAAATTGCAGCCTTTGGCCCTCAGATCGGCGAACTTCTCCTGCAGAAATTCACACCAAAATGGAACCCAGGCATTATTAGGGATTGGGGAAACCGAAGCGGCGGTCTGATTCGCGCAGGGGGAGAGAGGGGAGTAAGCAAGGGCGCGGCGTGCGTACGTGGGAGGAGGATGAGATGACATGGAAGTCGAGGGGGCCCGTGCGGCTCGGGTCGGCGCAGAGGAGGACCTCGGCGCCGTTGAGGCGGAGCGCGTCGTGCACGGCGTCGAACACCTCGGGGGCCACTAGGTTCCGCGACAGGAACACGCTCGCGCCGGCGAAGGTCGCCGCCCGCCTCCCCGCGGCGGTCCCTGCGGGGCCGGAGCTGTAGGACGGCGTCATCGGCGAGTGGCGGGGGCGGACGCGCCGCCGACGGCGAGGTGGGAGGGTAGGAGGCGGGAAGTGTGGGTGTGGCGGGGGAATAATTTTTTTCCTAGTTTTTTCGGGGGAAACAGACAAATCGTCTGGATGCGCCTGGAGTACTCTCAAGTTGGGTCCCTGATACGTGGGCCCAAATGTCAGTGATTCAACATCACAGGACCGTACCACAAAGAAACTTGGTTCAGGGGAGTTCTTGACTCATTTTAATTACACATGTTTCAAGTTGTGACCTCTAGTTTCAAATTAAATTTGATAACTGATTCTTTTGAGTGTCAATCGCATGCCAACCTTAGCACGCGGAAGTACAACGTAAAAAATCATTTTTTTTTGGAGATAATGGCTAGGTCCTACCACTTAAAAGGAGCAATTCTCTATTTTATATAACAATAACATTGACATTCGAAACAAGATATTGCCCTCCCAACATAGACTCTTTTTTTTTTTGCTATTCATTAAACATAAGACATCAAGTTACAATCCCGTTCTAGGATAGACTTTAGAAGATCTCGTGTACGAGAAGATAAATTGGTCACATGGAGACATTTGATAGTTAGAGTTCAACCCATATGCTAAACCATGAAAGTGATTTTTTATATGGTTTCTATACACTACCGTATAATTGGTTTGTAGGGGGCGGTTGAAAGTATATTTGTAAGGGTGGCTCCAGAATGGCAGAATCCGTCCCTATTTCTTGCCGCTAAAAATAGTACTACCCTCTGTTCTAAAATGTAGGTCGTTTGATTTTTTTGACTTTAAATTTTACCGCTCATCTTATTCAAAATTTTATGTAAATTATTATAATTTTTGTGGTGGCTTGCTTTATTAATAAAAACCTTCAAAAATATCTTAAATTTAACTATATTTTTATAATTTTTTTAATAAAACGAGCGGTCAAACTTATGGTAAGAAAAAAAAGTCAAACGATCTATATTCTAAAATAGAGGTAATATATTTTTAGGAGACGGGTCTTGTAAATCGATCTCTAGGGGCCACCCTTCGAAATTGATTTAAAAAATAAAAAATTGTAAATAGCTTTCAGAAAAATATTAAAAGTGTCCATTATTTTAAATAAAAAAGTGTCAACTACAAAATTTTAGATCTTGGTGAGCTCTATAGTTTAGGTATAAAGTTTAGGAGGTGGGAGGAGCAAGTCATCAATAAATACACCTGATTCCATGAAATGTTTAATTATTGAAAAAAGTCTAGATTACTATCCTCAAGTATGGACAAAGTCCAAATAACCCCTTAAAGTATGTTTTGGTTTGTTTTACACCCCCGACCATCTCAATCGGTTCAGTTTACCCCTTTGTAAGATTTCTCTTTTTCGTTTCTCCATGCATACATGTTATTTTGAGTTAAAATTTTGTAGTATAATAAAGTGGATCATAAATTATATTTAGAAAATATATTATAATTTTTTTCGCTATTATTTTGGCAGGCTGTGATATGTAACAATAAACTAACTATATCAAACTAAATTTTATGAGAAATAATGGCGAAAAAATCATATTATATTTTTGAAAAATACTATATGTGGGTCTCTATCATCTCACAAAATTTTAACTTAAAACACCACTTGTGTATGGAGAAATAATAAAGACAAATCTTATAAAGGGGTAGATTGGACCAATTGTGGGTGTAAAATGAGTCAAAACATACTTTAGGGGGTTATCCGGACTTTATTCATACTTGAGGGTAGTAATTTAGACTTTTTCCTTAATTATTCTATCCGAAATATTGATATAGTATGAAGTGTCTTTTTTTTGAGACATATATAGTACGAAGTGTCCACAAATTGTCGAATGTAAGAAAAAATTAAAGCACACCCGTGGTGGGAGATTGATGGGCTGCGCTAGTCGAACTAAATGGGCCTATATTAGGTTTTAAAATCACACGGTATATATATGATGGGGAAAAACCAATTCTACGTTTGTTGCTTGACGAATTAGGGATGCAACGCGGCAATCCTTGCTCTCTCCGGCGCGCGCCGACAAGTGCCGGTGGCGAGGCATCCAGGGATAAGGAGGCGCCGCCGGTGGACGACGTTGAGACGGGGCGAGGCCACGCCGATGTTGGGACGACGACGATGTTCAAGTCTCAGGAGCTGACGGATGCTGAGAAGGAGATGCTACTTCACGCTGTGTTGAACAGGGCCGCTGCTAGGGTGTTTAAGTGCCTTGTCAGGGTAAGCATGTATGTTCTGTTTCTGTCATCTTTATATTATGAGGTGATCCCAAGTCGGTGCCAAAATTGATCACGCTCATATATGCTTCTGTCCTTGCTCGTTTGATGTTTGAATATATTTTTCCATCTGATGACATTGCGCAAAGTTAGGTTTAACACCATATATATGTCTATCTATAGAAAAAATAAGGAAGAACTGATTCCGTATATATATATACTACCGAAAGCTCGCGCCGTACAGATACATATCACTCCGCTACATTCTCATAACTCATACATCCCTCTCAAGATCATGTTTATGTCACACGCACCAATGGTCGCTGGAGTGGAACAGGCACTGGACAGAGCATCGAGCTGCAGGATTTGTCTTTTGATTTCTAGCTAAAATATAATCATGAGGAGATCAGCAATTCATGTATGCTTTGCTGCTCCCTTCCAACCACCGAAGCATCGATGGACCAATTTGTCTTGATAAGGATTCGAGGCATCAGCAAGCTTGATTTGGGAGATGAGACGGACTCGATTTGGGGTGTGGTCTGCCATGGAAAATGGAGGAAAGTGCAAGCATAGGAAATTTTGTCGTCAAGAAGAAACTAAGACTTTCCTACTGGATCATCGTGACCGTCTAGTCCATTCGTTCAGAGAGGACGTATTAGACAAATACATATGATGATTTCTGTAACAAAAGATAATGTAGTTAATTTTAAAAATATTATCTTAATGATTCTTGCGTTCAGATTTTTTGGGCATTATGGTATCATAAATTCAAAACCACATCTCTGAGCAAATTATTATGTTCTATGCTCAATAAGACTTCAAGCATGCCATCTTATTGATATTGTGTTCTATAATTACCCTAGGTTCGATCTAGTATGCCATGCAATTCTGGCCTTCCTATTTATCCTTTACTACTATATATACCGTTCCTGATAGTCCTTAATAAACTATCATGATACTAACTCTCTCTTTTTGGCTTCTTACAGGGATTCTTGATAGTATTGTGGGTTTATATGATCAATTTTATGAGAAAAATGTGGATACAAGGCCACAGCATGCTACTTGCCATAGTTTTTTCTCATCTTATCTTTGTCGCATGTCTCCTATCATTTTGTCTTTGCTTTGCAAGTGATTTGTTGGACGTGTGTATCCCGACCCACCGACACAGTTTGGTATTGGGCAGCAAGTAAGCATCCGTAAAGAACTTTCAAAAGCTCAGTATTAAGAACTTTCAAAAGCTCAGTATTGTGCTCATTAGTGGACATATTTGGCATGTATCACGAAGAAACAACAATGTATCCTCAATATTTGTTTCTCTTTGTCATGCCTTTAACCCACCTGTGTATATATGATACACGACGAATCTGATCCAACGAAGAGTGTGTACATGTATATGATGATACTAGACCATCTAGGATGACATATACTACGTTGGGTATGCAAGCATACATTGAGTATATGGACATACTATTTTATATAGTATTATAATGGTATAATCACAATATATTAAAAATAGGGTTGATTTTGAAATTTTTTCGTGTAATTTGCTTTGAAGTATCTTAGAATTAGTATATGAACATAATCAAAATTATAAATGAGTATGCGGATATATGTACAATAGTATACTGATGGTGGGTGTAGCTGCATGTATGTGTAAATAAAACTCGTCCATACACACACACAATTGAAAGCCTGTATCTTGTCATGGGATGGATGCATGCATTTACAAAGGTGTCCACATTTGTCACTATTTTCAACTAAAGAAGAAACTTAGGTCACGAACCTTACATGGGCCAATGTCATGTGTTGATGGTCCAAATAACATATGTGGAGAGGGGTGTCGATGTTTGAACCGGCGGGAGATATTGCTTGGTGGGGTTTCATCGAGATCAGGATTTTGATGGTGAACACAAGACAAAGTTTAGACAAGTTTGGCCGCCTTGAGAGCATAATACTCTATGTCCTATGGGGATTGCCTTGCCTTGCATGGATTTTATGTGTTTTGAAAGGGGTCCCTCTCCCACCTTTTATATACTAGGCGCGGTAGGATTACAAAGTTGATTATGCATGTTTCCTAGTTGTCTATGATAAGAAGATACCTAATACAATTACAATCTTTTCTTTCCTATTGTCCGACTAGGTCTTGTTTATAACAAGCAGCTACAACATCTTGCATTGTAACCGCCTCGATCTTAGAGTAATCGGGTCGGCACTTCCCCTTTCTGGGGCGTGGCTCAACCCTCCTTGGAGACATATACAAATCTTGGTTCGTCAATGAGGGTGGGCATGCTTGCCCTTGCATGATGTGACCAGACCCCTCTTGAAACAAGGTTGTAGGTGGGACTTCTACATGTAGCAGATGCACACGCTGCCATATGTGAGTCTCCCTCTCCATCTCTGGTAAACCCTCCCTATCCAGGGGCGGATCCGGGACACGTGATGGGCATGCTGCAGCACGGGTCCCACCCAGTTCACCCCATATAGATTTTAGTAGTATTTAAGCTCAAACCAGTGAAACTTAGCCCAATTTCAATTAGCACAGCGCTTCTCCTTTGATTTAGCCCGGGCTGGAGGGCCATTGTGGCTCCACCCCTGTCCCTATCTTTTTTTTTAGATTAAGGAATAAAATTCCGGCCTCTATATCCACAAGTGGATATATACAGCCAAAGGTTACACGACACCAGAGTACTTAGACTCTAACTTCACACCGAGGTGAAACAAGAAATAAGACGAAAACAAGCTAGCAAAAGAAGAAAAAAAGGAAGACTAAGCTTCAATCTTCTTGACCGTCCATGCTCCAAACAACCTCCAACCGCTCACTAAACCATCCTACCACAGTTGAAGCCGATCCCTTGATTTCCATGACGACGCCTCCAAGAAGTATACGACGTCGATGCCGCCGCCGTCGCCCCTCCGGTCAGCCGGAGAAAGGTTTACACCTGGAAAATCAAAGACCAAACAGAGAGCCTCTCCACCAACGCCTCCAAGGAGGTTCACGACATCCGAAGACGCCGCCGTTGTTGAACCCGACACAATGCCGGAATAGACTTTCGCCCGAAGCTCCGCCCAATGCCTGCCCGTCGATGAAGAACACAATGCACCAACACTAAAGGCCGCAGCCGCCAGCATCATGAGGAACGAGCACTTAGGCACCCCTCAACTGACCGCCGACTAACGACCCAAGTGTCATGACATCCTACTCAGCTCACCGGCGCACCGGTAATGGACTAGTGAGGCCCATCTCTTCATACGGGGACGTCGATGATGAAAGTAACCCGTAACAGCCGCCAGCCGCCATCGCACCTAGGGATGAAAACGATTATGGAAATTCCCGATCGATCGAGCTTCGTTTCCGAGATTTTTCTGTTCCGACGAAACGGAAACGATACACGTCGGAAAACGATACGGAAATGATACTGGATTTATAACGTCGAATAGCTCTATCGACCGAATTAATCGGAAATTTTCCGATGGAATTCCGAATTCGGCCCAGTTAAATCATTGAGGCCCAAAATGCACAGCTACCCCTTCAACTTCGCCTAAAATTTTCTTTGTCGCAAATAAAAATGAATCCCCTCTCTATATAGCTCCATTGTTTTTATCTTTTGATGTACATGCATAAATGATATATAAATATGTAGTAATGTTGGTTGTTGAAATTGGTCTATAAAGTTTTCGATTTGAGGTTTTCGACATTTTCGTTTCCGATATACCGATTGTTCCGTTATCGCTATCGTTTCCGAACTTATCGTTTCCATTTTTGTTTCCGAGTAAAAAAATATGGTTAGTAAATGATAATGAAAATTTTCGATCGTTTCCGACCGATTTCATCCCTAATCGCACCGCCCGTCGTCGGACCACCGCTGCACTTAGGCCTCGGGAAAAATCCACACGCAGACACGCGACGCCAATCAAGGCCATCGTCTCTCGCAGGCCACCTCCGAACTCACTCCGGGAACGACCCCAGCATCCCAATCCTCCCAGCACTTAGTCCAAGCAAGGTAGGCCCTGAGAACCGCCAACCAAAAGCGAGCCATCGCCGCCCACGCCGCCATCCTCCATGAGGAGACCACGACTCCGCAGATCAGAGCAGCCCCACCACCGCCTGCTCCTTCCATGGAAGAACTCGGAGAGGCCCGAGATGGCCCTGACGCCACCGGACAGCAGCATCCAAGGCCCACCAGGCCCCCGCCGCCCGCTGCCGGCCCCGACGCCGGACCAGCGCCACGCAGGCGGCCGCAACACGCGCGCAGCACCGGCCACCGCCGCCACCCCGCGCTCGCCGCGCCGCCGCCATCCATCCCATCTTGGACCGCCGTCGCCGCCGCCCGGCTCCGACCTCCATCCCCAAACAAATGAAGCTCCTCCTCCGCGCGGACCCCAGATCCGGCCAAGGCCTCACCGTATCCGGAGCCTACCGCTCCCGCCGCCGCGGACGACGGCCCGCGCCGGCGAGCCACGCCGTCGGGCCCGAGCGGCCGCGCCCGCCCCAGCCCACCAGCGAGGAGAGGAGTAAGGCCACGCCGCCACCTTCCCCGCGGGCCGGCCGGGCTTCCGGCAACCCGCTCTGGCGGCGGCGCGGCGTGGGGGAGGGAGAGAAGCGGCGGCGACGGCTAGGGTTGTGGATGGAGCGCCCGCTTCACCCGTGCGGGGGCGAGAGCGGGGCCGTCCGCTTGCTCTCCCCCGTGAGCCTCACTCCTCTGTCTCTTGGGGCTCCTCGTGACCAAGACACCGCCACTACCCCAAGAGCATCTTGAGTAGACTATCAATAATGTTCACCTAATAATAAATTATGGGGATCTCTAGAACTTTTTTATGACCAATCTCCTTGCACGGCAAAGGTAGCAAGGGCGTCTTAGTGGCCTGGACCATGCTCGAGAGGAGCTCAATAAGGTTGATTTGTGGCTGGAAAAACCAAGAAGTAGCCCGACCCTTATGTTTGCAGCTCGATCAAGGGCGCCCATACGGTGACCAACGATGCTTGAAATGAAGATGAGTAGCAGCAAAAAGAATCACACTTGGCTGTGAAGACTGAAGAGGGGTGTACAACGTGACTGTTGCTAGCAGTCATGTATGTTGCCTATAATATTTTCGGGGAAAAAGAGGGTCAATAATGTTTATGAGATCTCCCCTGCCATGGAATTTGTGCATTCTACTCCCTCCGTTCTTCTTTGACGTTATGCTAGATGATTACCAGAGCAATGATTTAACTAGGATAGTGCATGCATTAACTACATTATTATGTTGGACTTTTAGGTATTGTTGCACTACATTAATTTAGAAAGAGAAGTAATGGATGAAGAAACCGATTTTTTTTGCAAGAAATGATTCGATGACAACACCAATGTGCTTGATAACTTTGGGAGAAAGTTAATTGGTGGACATGAGACATAGAGAATTAGGTGCCTAATTAATTCCTTACGGATAGACACTGTGTATCTAGACAGGACACATCACGGTAATAGACAAGCCCTACAGCAATAAGTAGTATTCTTTTACTTGTCTACAACAATAGTATTCTTTTACTTGTTTACAGCAATAGTATTCTATGCCTATCTCATCTCTCTTGCATTTCACCAGATCACTCGTCGTTGGCTCTTCCTTCCAAGCATTGGAGGTCATTTAGAGGCGTAGTAGCTAGTTGCTGAACCTGGCAACAGGCACTCTTCTATCAACTCTGTTTCCCCTTCAACTCATTCAATATGCTGACGTGTTTTTGCTATAAGACGATTACTGTGCCTGCTCTAATAGTTTTTAAGTGGTGTTCATATAACATGATAATACTTGAAAACTATTTAGTAGTTGGGATTGCCTTAAGTTCTAGTAGCCCTAGTCGGGTCCAATATGTCAGTGAAAGAATTAAATTGATAAGATAGGCCGGATGGCGCAACCAGAGTTAGCCTGTCTTTAGTTTCGGATTGCAATGTTTGGGGGAGCGATTTCGTGAATTACCACTCTTGGATCAAAGAACTTCGGATACTGGAGGTAGGATAGTATGACATTTGTGGTGATGATTCTCCGTTGTGGCTACAGAGGATGAGGCCTCTGTTCATGGGCAAAAATCATGTCTTGCATCCAGAGAAAGTCAATTATATCCCTTACTTATTCATTCATCAGTTCCATTATTTCGTTCATGAAAAAAAAATGATAGAACTGTGTATCGGCAAAAGTTGGACTGGGTTTTAGGCGCAATTGCCGTCTTTGCTGCCGATATGAAGGTTCGATTGCAAGGACCAGTGGAGGAAATTACAAGAAATGCTCTTTTGATCTCCAGTGAACACCTAAAAGTGGTTAGCCTTTTAACTTCCAGTGATTAGCTAAATGGATTCCTTGTAGGAGTTACAAGATCAGGCTGAAGTCAGATGTAGAACTGGAGCTTCAGGTGGAATCCCGACCGACGTGGTAAGTCAGCTAGATTATTCAGCATGCAGGGGGTGATACAATAGTCGCGCAGGACAGGCACAGCCACATCTTGGCAGCCACCATGATTCACTTGCTCTGCTACTGCTACAGCCTACACTAGACCAAGTCCCCCCACCAAAAATTGATGCCTACCTGATGTTGCATAACAAGTTGATACAAGCACCAAGATCTATATAATGTAATGCACATAGCATACTCCTGAGAGAATAAGCAAAATGTAACATAATGCAGAACACCAAATGAGGTATTTGTTCTATTTACAGAGTATGAATTTGTCACAAGAAAGGTGTTCCATGACCATGGGTTACTCATGTGTTTCGTGGTGTGGATTTCCATTGTTCAAAGCAGATATGAACACCAGACAACTAGTTAAATCTGTCACTGCTTACAAGACTATCCAAAAGGGCAAAAAAATGAGGATAAAAGTTCTCCAATCTGGACTGGAGGCAGTGTATGGATGAAGTATCTCCAAACCACAGCTCTAGAATTGCAGACTTATCCAGACCATGGTACCAACGCCTCATCAACCATGGATTTGTGAATCTGCATGTAATGCAAAGTACAGAATCTGGTCATTCTGACTGTCGAAGTAAGGACAGGACAAGATATAAAGTTTTTTTTTTTGAAAATGAACAAGATGTAGAGATATTCCTCATGAATACTTACATCAGCGTTTGTCATATATACTATCTGGAGTACTTACACCTAATCCTTTCGATTATGCCAACGAAGACGAGGGAGAAGCCTGGAATAAATACAATCTCGTATCATGCCAACGTCCAAAGGTGAAAACCATTGAGGAAAAATCAACTCAAACTTTATGGATCATAAATATTGAGAAAACAACTTAATTTGAAATTTGTGTCATGCTTACCCTTGTCTTCCAGGGCCATTGCCAAAACACTTGCCAATGTTGCCTTTGCATCTCCAAACAAAGCTATTAACATAAATGAAGACAGGCACAGTAAGCATTTGAAGTTAAAAATAAGACATCGATGTGGAAACTTAACTAACCTGAGTACAGAAAATGGGAAACAGACAATGAAAGCAGAAGCTTTGACCAAAAGGAACAAAGTCTGCAAGCAAAGAGACACATTAATACTAGGTAAAGGATTCCTCGAGTATTGTAAAATAACTCAAAGTTACTCATTGACACTATGGATTTCCTAAGAACTATAAATGCAAACTCACCCAACAGAAGGCAATCCAGAGAATGTAAAGAGTTCCAATCAGCAACTTTCCAAGAAAATGGAGGAACTGCATGCAAATGCGTGACAAGCTTGTTAGTACTGCCGGTATCTAGCTGATATATATCACATTCTGTTAGCGAATAGCCCAGTAAAGATTTACCATAAGATCTTGGGGGCCTAGTGACCAATAGAAACTCATAAGCAGAGACGAACCAATCATAGAGTACTCAGCCAGCTTTTGACTCTCATAGTACTCCATGACATTCAGATGAAAAAGACCTAGACCGAATATTGCAGATTGCCATGCACCAAGGCCTGCGAAGAAACAAGCCCATGGCGAACTCGAGGGGAACGTAGATCAGGCCAATCAACTGACAGAGGAATGCAAAGGTCAGGTACATCACACAATATGATGCTTCTTTCGGATGATTGCGCTTTACGTGCTCCAAGACCAGAGTTGCTCCACCCCAGCACATGGCCCCGAAGCCCAGGGAAGAAAAACTCAGAAAACCCTTGATCCTGAGATTCCTACTGGCTTCCATCTGTTCTGCAGTCTTGCCATCGGCTTTCTCATAGTCCTTGCTTGTCAGGTATGTGAAACTGTCTTTCACTTTAGTGCATACTGTGGGGAAGGTCGTCTGCAAAAGGTATATGAACAAACAGGATGTCAGTCTCTGCCTATAATTTTTTTTACTACTCCTAGGCACGCATTGATCCAATTGGATAGGAAGCCTAATTGATTAATTCAATGGTGTGCAAGTTTCATCAACATCACACTCTCATTGACCTACGCGCCTCCATACCCTGATCAGCACAGATAAACCAGCCACCGATTGTCTCCCACCACCACCTTCACTTGCAATAAGGACTATGACACATCACTGATGTATTTTAAGTAGAACAGAGAGATCACAGGTTTCAGAAGTAGAGGCAATCAAAAGGAAAATAAAAAGAATTCGTTGGCATGTATATATGCTTGCGTGTATATGTGGGCTTGAGCCTGGTATTGCCGGCCGGCCTCTCCTGATAGATTAGGATAGAGAGGTTGAGGAAATCTTGTCCGGTTATGATTCTATAAACCCTCAAGATTTCTTCACCCCTATATATATGTAAATATACCTCTCTATTCAATCAATCAATTGTTTCCACGCAATCTCTATCTCTTTCAGAATTCACTAGCACAGAGTTTGCGATTGAGCAGAGTATAGAAGGGAGAGGTTCAGGAAGCTTCTAGAGAAAGAGATAGAGAGACAGAAGATAGAGATATGAGATGGAGTAGTCTCGAGGAGTAAGATCAGCAGTAGCCAATAGAAGTTGTTTCGGTTTAAAATTATCAATGCCTTCTGCTCTGTTAACATTCCTACTCAGTCACGGACTCGCTTCAGCCACACCCACTCCCAGTATGCATTGTTTCTATTTTCTAACACTCTCCCTTTCTTGAGTCTCAGCTTGTCCCTAAGCCAATGGAGATTAACCAATGCCGGGATCCAAGGAAAACTATTTTCTAACATGCCCCCTTTTGTTTAGCCAAGCCAAGATACCAAACTGACAGTTTCGTCATGGAAGTAAGCCCCAGTGACATTAACAATTTTCATTTCCAAGCAATCAGTGCCATTTTCCATATCAGAAAGGCACTCAAGCTCTATAAATCTGAGCACTTCCACAGACAGAACCACTCTTCTGCTGCACAACCTTTGAGTTCATCATTGCTTGATGAATCTCAAAATCACTTCACTTTGAGCATGATAGGTCAAGACCAGCTAAATAAAAATGATTCTCTTCCTTTACAATTGCAACTATGGTAGTAAGTAGTAACTCAAATCTCTATGTAACTTTGGCAGGAAGTGTTTCTTAGATCCCATGGCCTATGTCTTTTCATCTCCAAGATTCACCCTTGCAAACTGGAAACAGCAATATCCTTTTTGCAAAGCAAAGTTAAAGACACCACTTGAGGACCAATTCCCGATGAATATGCCAAGTCAAACACGAAACAAGCAATGCAACAAACTCCCATTAATTCTCAGCAACCAGACTAAGGATAGGTAGTAGTTCAATACCAATAGTATGACCATGCCATGAGTGATAGGGGTCGCAAACTAGTCCCAGTACTGATAATTATCATACCTCTGAACTGTAACCCTTTCAAATTGCAGAACACTTAAATTTATCGTTGCAATGGTGACCTTTTGGACCCTCGATTGCTCCTCTTAGTGATGGAAACAGCACATGTCTGTTCCTGTGGGCTGTGGCTGCAATCCGACATCATAGCAACAGAATATCAACCATGGAATTATTGTTGCAGTATAATACTGCATCTCGAAATCTTCACCATGCATCCATTACCCTCACTGTGTCTACAATCAGTCACACTATGAATCTATGATGTATGAATAAGGCCATGGATTTTGCCATCGTAGTGACATGCATGTTCTCCAGTGATACTGGTGATGGCAATGGTTGCCACTCAACACACTTCAAAGACAACAACAACAACAACAACAACATAGCCTTTTGTCCCAAGCAAGTTGGGGTAGGCTAGAGGTGAAACCCAAAAAGACAAATAAAAAATAAAAAATAAAAAAACAAGAAAAGAGTTAGAGGGAAACAGAAAAGAAAGCAAAGATCACGGCTCAGGCACATTGATTGCTAGTCTCCAAGCGCTCCTATCCATAGCTAACTCCTTAGAGATATTCCACTCCTTAAGGTCTCTCTTAACCGACTCGTCCCAAGTTAGTTTAGGCCGACCTCTACCTCTCTTAACATTATCGACCCGCTGTAAAACCCCACTACGCACCGGCGCCTCCGGATGCCTCCGTTGGACATGTCCAAACCATCTCAACCGATGTTGAGTCAATTTCTCCTCAATTGGTGCCACCCCGACCTTATCTCGAAAAACTTCATTCCGTATCTTATCCCTTCTTGTGTGCCCACAAAACCAACGCAAGATACGCATCTCTGCTACACTAAGTTGTTGTATGTGCCGCCTTTTTGTAGGCCAACATTCAGCACCATATAGCATCGCCGGGCGAATCGCCGTCCTATAGAACTTGCCTTTAAGCTTTTGTGGTACCCTCTTATCACAGAGGACGCCAGAAGCTTGACGCCATTTCAACCAACCGGCTGAAATTCTATGCCTAACACACTTCAAAGACACTGGCTATAAAACTAACACACTCTCATCATAATTGCTTTGCTCTCTAACACCTCATGTGCTCATGTCCTGAGGAGCTGATGACCATGTCACAGCTGCCACTAAGCAAATCCTCCCGTGGAGGCAGAGGTTGCTGAATGTGGTGATGGCTGTCAGTAAAGACAGTGTTGCTGTGTAGAAATTCTAAGGCAGCAGCATCATCACATGTGCCGGGCCGATCTCCTTGGTGAGATGGTGGACACAGAAGCAGGAGCAGCACTGACTGCGAGCTTGTCGCAGTGACACCATTACCCGGATCCGAGGCGAAAAGCTTCAGAAATAAAGCCCAAACTGAATGTCCAATTGCCAGCAATCATCTGGCCATGCAATTCTCTAAAAAACTGAAAGCACCACTCCTCGAATTTGCTTGTGTAAATTCATCGAACACGTTGCAGGCGCCCCTCTTGCAGTCACTACCTCACTACCTGTGCACCTCCCCGGCCTCAGACCAAAACCACTGTTACTGCATCTCTCCCACGCCATGTTGGTGCCAAAAACTCCGAGGATTCGAACAGGTCTGGTGCCAAATCGTTAACAACCCAAAACCACAATGACACACACACTGACGTACTAGCCCAACCGTGAGATACAGGGGATTAGTTACGGATCGAGTACATAAGGGAGAGAGAGAGAGAGAGAGAGAGAGGTCCTGGAAGCTTCTACTTATAGAGAGTCTAGAGACACAAGAGGGAGAAATCCAAACGAGGAAGACGAACAATAGCAGCGGATAGGAAGAGGATAAGAGTGGTTCCTGTCAAACTGATGGTTTCCTCTGCTCTTGTACTCTCTCGGTAACTCTGGTTCAACCAAAAAACCCATGGAGCGGTCCAATCCCACACCTCCCTCCGCCTCGCGCGGCGATTGGCGCCGACCGCCGAGCACCAGCGGCCACAACCACAACGAACAACTCATCGACCCGGCATCATCATCAGTACGCTTACGCCGAAGCCTACCGGCGCGCAGCGCGACGACGCACCACGATCACACCCGCAGCATCCCTGTGTTGCCAACTCGCTGCTCACGCACGCGGCGCCCTCTCCGTATTTGCGCGCACGCGCCTAGTGCGGCGAGAGCATGGAACCCCAATGGGGGCGACTCGAGGGAGACCCCGACAACTGCGCTCCAACTCGGCCGGGTGCTCGCCGGTGATGATCACCCACCGCGCTCGCGCCGCCCCCAAATGCGAGTATCGATCGAACTCCCCAAACGCAACCGCTCCGCTTCATCGGAGACCCAGCACTACGCCGACCACCGCACCCGCGCGCTCGAAATCGACACGAAGCGAAGGAGGCGAGCGATTCGTGCGTACCTCGCACCAGGTGATGCAGCGGCTCGCGAAGCCAGCCGGAGTAGCGTCGGGGCCCTTCGAACCCATCGGAGCCGCCGCGGACGGATGCATCCGCGAGGCGTCGACGCGTCGCCGGCGACGAGCGGAGGCGTGGGAGGCGAGGAATGCAAGGGCTCTCTCTCCCGGGCTTCGGCAATGCGCAAGGCTGCAGCGACCCGGCTTCAAATTCCGCACCGGCTGGCTGGGTGGGCCCTGCTTCGCAGGAAGGAGGCCAGGTAGCCCCAGCTGTCGGCGCTGTGCATCCCGCTCCGGTGGCGAGGCGTGGCCCTTCGGTGCCGTCGTCGTTACCGACTGACAGGTGGGCCGAAGAGGCTCTGGAGCCCACCTGTCATTCAGCCGTATTCCTGTGCGGGTGGCCCGACCGGCAAACCTTTTCCTCCGCTCCCGCGCCACGGGCGGCGCCGCGGCGGCGCAACGGAAACTCCGGCGGCGCGACGAGGAGATGATGCCGCGGCTGGAGGGGCCCATTAACAATTGATGGCTTTCACACACGCATCCGGAGGACACGCATTTTGGGCCTAAATGACGGGCCACTCGGATAAGGTTTTGGGCCAAGCCAGCCCAGGTTAACAACTAGGAAAAAGTCCTTTTGACATCCCAACTATTGCCAAAGTCCGATTTTGATCCTCATCTCTAAAATCGGACGTTTCTTGTTCCTGAACTATAAAAACCGGTTATTTTTCATCCTTAGTGGCTTTGAGAGTGGTTTCAGAGGAGGTAAATTAAAATTTACTTGAGAGTTCGAGGACTAAAAGTAGACTTTTCGAAAAAAATGTTTGCAAATATTTTTCTCTTAGAAATAATCTTAAAAATCATAGGAAAGTGTTTTAGATAACAAAAATATAAAAATAGTTTCATATTTTCTGTAAAATCATGTTTTTATTCTTATGACTACTTTAGAGTCATACTAGTTTTCAATTAAAATAAATAATAGAAGCAACTACTTACTAAAAGTTATCAAAGCAAATTAATAGAAAATAAATAATAATAACTATCAAAGTAAATTAGTACAAAATTAATAGACAATTTATTTTAGATCGAAAAACTCTCTCATTATTTATTATACTTAGTCCAATATTTCTAGAAAATAGTATGACTCCAAACTAGGTAGTAAAAGAAAAACATAATTTTAAGGGAAATGTGGAACTACTCCTATATTTTCCAATCAAAATAAATTTTATATAAAATTTTAGGATTAAACTAAATTTAGAAAAAAATATATTTTCTCTAAGAAGAAAATATATACAAACCATTTTTTTCAAAAGGACCATTTTACGTTCTCGAACTATCAACTAAAGTCCAATTTACTTCCTCTGAAACCACCCTGAAAATCACCGAGAATGAAAAACAAATAGTTTTATAGTTCAGGGATGAGAAACGTCCGGTTTTACAGATGAGGGATGAAAATCGGACTTTGGTAATAGTTGGGGATGTCAAAATGACTTTTTCCTAACAACTAATGGCTTTCGTAGACACAACCGGAGGACAAAGTTTTTGGGCCTGATTTTTATATATCCAAAATGTTTTTGTCTGTTGCTTTTTTTATTATCATTCTTTTTTTGTCCTAATTTTTATATATCCAAAATGTTTTTGCCTGAAAGTTTTTATTAATCTATTTTTATATTTTTTTAAGTTTTCTTTGACTTTTTTTTCAAAACTTCATTCCAAAAGTTTTCTTTTCCAAATGTTTTGGCACTCACCTTTTTTGGATGATTGAGTTTTTATATAACTATTTTATACATAATTATTTTTCTAAGTATATTATGTTGCAAAATCTTTTGTTTTTTGAATAAAAATTGTGGAAACAAAGTTTATTTTTGCGGGTAGTGGAAACAAAGTTTTGTGGTCTAAAATTTCATGTGTATAAGTATTTGTATATAATTTCTTTTGTTGGAAAATAGAAGCGGAGGCGGACTAGGGCGATGTGGTGCCGTGGTGGGTGGGGAGACCGCCCAGTTTAATTGTTAATTTAGATTCTCTCCATCTTTAGTATGTATGTTTCTAAATTTTTCTAAATGCATATAGAGTTCTACTGACTAATCGTATGGCGCTGTTAGCTTAGCAGAACAAAGCGTTTCATGTTTGCAAAGATTGGTTACGAATCTATAATTGAAGAATTCATTTCAAGGAACGCCACAAGAATGAAGTTGTTCAAAATTATATATACAACCAGGATCAAATCAAGATTAAATAGGTACCATTTTTTATGTATTTTATTGCTATATGCTACTTCTATTCGTTTTTATATGACATTGAGTAGCTCATTTTTAAGCTAGCCATCATCATATATCTGCTGTGGACGGATAGAGTAATATATCATATCATATTATTTTATTGTTCTACTAGCAAATATGTCCGTGCGTTTGAAAATATATCATATCATATCATCTTATATGCTACGGACATTGGTAAATCCTTGAACATTTGAAAATATATCAATTAGAGTTGAGTTATATATTTGGTCTGTCTTTCTTTTTCCCATCGGGCAACCACAAATCAACTCAAGCTTTCTCTTTACTCTTTAGAAAATCCACAACCCCACCTGCTAAATCCTAATAAAAAAAACCTACACTTGCTCTTGTTTCATCAAGCATACTATGTGTGTAGCTGCAACTCCAAGCCTAGGTGAGCTCCACCTAAATCGAGCATGGCTTCCTTCAAGCCATAACATCATCAGCACAAGCAAGAAGATGGTGAGTGCGCAGCGTCTTCCCCACCCAACACAGCTGCAAGGATGGTACCCGCGTGCTATATGAGACCAAGGCCAATGCATGGAGGAGCGGCACCTTGCATTGTGGCAGTGACGCAACAACGACGGCATGGTGTCCATGTGCAGGAGAAGTGTGCTATTAGGAATAAAGCTTTTTTCTTTATGTAATAATGATAGTTGTAAGTATCTTTTGGATACAGAGGCTGGAATATCAATATATTCCCTTTTCTAAAAATGTGCAGGAGAAGCTAGTTCTTTTCTTCCTACATCTAGCAGAGCAGACACAGGACACACCAGACACCACCACAAAAATGTTCCCCCCTCGATCCTTTCCTCTCCAAATCTAATCAACATGAGCTTCCAAATCCAAGCCGGCCATGGGGCCTCCTCTCTAACCCAATAAGCGTCGCAGGCAGCAGCACGCTGCCAGCACCTCCCTAAATGGCTACACTACACCATCTTCAAGCCTGCCGAGCACACTACCAGAAAACTTCACATCCGCCCCCTTCATAAGACTCGGCACACTTAATATCCGGTGCTAATACAACATTGGCACCGTTTGGTGTTACCAACCGGTGCTAAAGGGTTTCCGAGAACACCCCACCGGTGCTACCATCCAGTGCTAAAGGCCCCGACCCTTTAGCATCGGGTCGTAATACCAACCGGTGCTAAAGGGTCACCCTTTTAGCACCGGTTCGTAATACGAACCCGGTGCTAGGGGGTTCACATGCTACTTCAAAAGAAAAGAATCTTCTACACCATCACATGTGTTGCGTAGGTGAGATGAAAAGTTGAAAGGACCTTGATGTCACCTAGAGGGGGGTGAATAGGTGAATCTGCAATTTAACAAAACTTTTTCACAAAATGCTAGAATTGAACTTGTGAGGCAAACCAAATGAGAGACGTGATGATATGTTTCTCGAAGTTCAGATTCACCGCTGCCACTAAGGCTGTCACAAAGACACAATGAACCCTACGTCTCCGTTGAGGGCCTACTAACTTATGACCCTTTCCCACGAAGGAGGCAAGGCCGTCCTTTACAAACAATCTGTGGCTCAGCACAAACACGGTAGCTCACCAGCGATGCCTAGCCGTCTAGGAGGCTTCACCTCCAAGAGTAACAAATGCTTCAATGGTTGCTAGACTTCACCGGAAGTGCTCAAGCTATAGATTCACTCTTTATGGCTGCAACTACCTCACTCAATCTTTTTATAGCTCACACACAATACATCCATCAACCCAAATCCAAAGATATGATCAAATTCACTCACTCTCACAAAGAGAAGCTTGGGGGAGAGCTTGCTGGTGCTTGAGAAGGCTCTAGGCACACAAGGAAGGCAAATGAACCAGCAACCCTCAAAGGAGAGGGCCAAGGGGTATAAATACCCCATCTCACAAAACTAGCCGTTATATCAGTAGCAAACCGGCCAGACCGGTTTCCCAAACCGGTCAGACCGGTTTTTTAAACCAACTAGCCGTTACACCTGTCAGAGCCCCAAACCGGTCAGACCGGTTACCGGTCTGACCGGTTTGGGTCGAGTCAGCACACTTAAGTCCGCAAAAGACTTCTCTCTCAAGGCTATCTCACATGGATTGACCTATGAGCACTTTTGGTGTTGTCAATCAACTAATGTTACATCCCTCTTGATAGTACGGCACACCTAAGCTCAAGATTAAAAACAATAAATGAAATCTTCCACTTGAGCTTCTATGTCTTCATTGATGCCATACATGATCATTCTCAACTTGAGGGCTCACAAAAAATTTTTCTTACCGAACAAATCCAACTTGAGCCCATGGCTTAGAATTTCCAAGTGTATCCAATTCATAAGCCATTCCAATATGTGATCTAAAAAGAATTATAGATGCATCGCATAGCTTCACTCGATAAGGCTTGATTAGTGCATAGGGACCAAACCATGATGCTAGTCTTCACCCTTAGCAAAGTTCCTCGGCTACAAGACCAACTTGCCCTTCTCTTTGCTTGGTACCTGGACACCGCCATCTAGCTTAACCCCTTTCATCATATCTAGCCATTTTGAGTTCCACTTTGTATTGCATCATCATGAATACCAATTTGAATTCCATGTCTTCAACTAACTTGAGATATATCCAACATTATCTTCTATGTTATCTTTGGTAAATTATTTATCCATAAGCTTCCTTGCACTTGAGACCAAACAATATCCATAGAATCATGTCTCATTTTGAATGTAACCATTGCCATGGATTAAGCCCAAAGAAATCCCAATTTTTTAATTAATTTGTCCCAATACCCTTTGACGAGCTTCTTCTAGGTGAGACCAACTAATACTGGATCATGATGAAGACACGGTGACACGGCAATTATTGGGCTCCGGCGTTCTTGTGCTGCGTGGAGTTTTATGTGCCTTCGCGACTCTCTTGTAACGTTTACTGTGCGGCTCCATTGCGGGCTTCCTGAACCGGAAGGAAATGGAACTGAACGCAGGAATTGAAGGATATTTATTTTCTTTAGAATTAAAGGAATAGATTAAGGGGTTTTATGTAAAATTATGACGTACCAAAGAAGCAATCATTGCTTTATAATTACTAGCAAATATGCCCGTGCATTGCAACGGGAGAAAATCAAATTCATCGCATTTCATTAATAACCATGGTCTCTTCTTGGTGTAGAGCAAAGAGATGGAGTTACAGTTGCTAGAAAACCACACCCCACAAAGGTGCCAACGTGACCACACCCATCGTGCACATTGGATGAATAGGTTGGATAGTTGAACTTCTTCTATTGTGGCCGCAGACGAGCGTCATGGCTAGGGAACATGGGTGCGCACTCATGCTGTGGCTACTTACAAATTTCTACCTCGTTGGGACATCGTGCCTTGGCTCTTTTGTGCTTCCTTGAGCTTTTTTCTACCATCATCATCCATCATAAGAGTCACACTCCTATCCATGACAATGATCTTTTTCTTACCAGGTGGGTATACCTATCCATGACAATGGTTTTTTTTCTTACCAGGTGGGTATAGAGGAAAATGTACGCGGCATAAACATTTCATCCTTTTATATTGAAGTATATAGTAAATATGGCAATTCTAAATATGTTATTTAAGGTCCGGTTTAGGAAAAAGAATATAAAATGGAAGTGTTAAAGGAAAAAGGCACTTAGGATTAGAGAAGAAATAACGCATAGACAGGCGCCGTCTGTTGCTTCTGTTTGCCATGCGCCATGATTTGGCACACGCCGTGTGCCCAAGATAGAACCCAGGCTTCGCCGTCGGGGCTCGTCGCCATCGGGAATTCGCCGTGGGCCGCACACGGTGAAGCCTTCGCCTTGTGCTATATGGGTTCGCTGTGTGCCGCGGGCACACGGCGAAGAACGGCTTTCCGGTAGTGATGCGCGGTGCCACGGTGGCCGGATTCAGGCATCCGGCTGCCAGCCACGGCAGGCTCGAGCGGCCAGCCAGTCGGAGCGGGGGCTTAACAACGGCATAAGAGAGGAGTCACCAGCATGGTAGATGTTCTCCATCTTCCGCGAGCTGCATGTTGACATCATCGAGGATCAGGGCGTAACACTGTAGCACCTTAATTAACTATCGAGCATGACCTCTCCAATCACCATCGCGGCCATGGCCGACCTTGCTCTTGTTGATGCTGTTCATGCGAGACATCGAGCAGTGGTCATTGGCACCACTGTCCACTGCCCACGGTCAACGACGATTGCCGGCCACAAAGAAGGGCAAGCCAAGCTTCTTGGGCGCCGATGGCCTGATTCGGTCGGATCGGAGGTCAGCATGTTTAGAACCTTGGCGACTTGTTCCTGCTCATGGTTGAAGAGAGGTGTGCCCGACCGTCTGTTTTTTTCTATGATCGGCCTTTTAGTTTTCTCTTATGATCGGCTTTTTATTATATTAGCCCCCAATGTGCGAGTTCGGATCAAAAAGCCACGGGAAAGGAAAAGGAGACGGAGGAAATTATAATTTGTATCGGAAGCACACACGGTTGCTAAAAATCACGGACGGACCAAACTGAAAACAGATTAGTTATTTGCTTTATATTAGACTACGGGTTAATTAATAAAAGTGTAGGGTCTTTATTATAAATTTATGACATACCGCTGAATCAATCATTGCTTTACAATTAGGTAGAGATATATAGACCCCCACTTTAAAATTTCGTATGGTTCCTAGTCTAGTCTTGCACAAACTCCAAAATCTAGCCGCATTCTGTGTATTTTAAAAATA
This sequence comes from Echinochloa phyllopogon, assembly GCA_033239725.1. NCBI lineage: Eukaryota > Viridiplantae > Streptophyta > Magnoliopsida > Poales > Poaceae > Echinochloa > Echinochloa phyllopogon. The sequence continues at coordinate 7,630,933 of BTCW01000008.1, read as the reverse complement.
TTACGTCTTTTCAAATGTTGTATCTGAGTCTCTCAAAATGCTATAGGCGAGGTGGGAGAAGAGGAGGCAGAATGTGGCGGAGGAATGGAATTTTCATAGTTTTTCTTCATGAAACTGACAAGCAACACAACACTTACCTTGGAGAGCTGGTATGGCGGCGCAGTGGCGGAGCTCGCAGTCAATCCAAGGGGGGCAAGTTCTACAGTAATGAACCGCCGGGATTCATGATCGATGGGAGGAACTCGAGGCAGAGGATAAAAGTAGGGCAGAAAGCAGCGCAAGTAACTGCGGACATCTACGTTGCCATTGCAGCCGCCTCAAATGCCAGCCAACTTACACACGAGCTTACCACGCCATGAGCATAGCAACCGAGGACACCACACTACCGTAGGCGGACAACTGACTGATGAGAGTTGGGGGCTTCGTCGGGACGAGTGGCCTTGGCGAGTCAACCGCGAAGGACATGGATGCGGTGGACTCAGATATCGCTGTCTTTGGCTCGGCCGCGTCGGATTGGCATTGGACTTGCGATGCCACAATGGGCCAATTGGCCGAGCCTCTGAGTTTGTCAATAATTCACTCAGTGTCAGACTGATCTATTTACGTCTGGATGGAGACTCATATTTATGGGCTGATTTGTGTGTGAGCTGAATTAACTGCCTGTCGGCTAACTTCGATGGAATTGGATGGACTCTATTGTGCCACTTCAGTAGGTCTTTAGAAATTGGTGCATAGCCCTCCACCAGTGTGGTGGTGGGACTAGTCTGCCATGGAGTACACTCCCAACATCGGGTCACCAACACGTGGTTCTGAACCCACATGTCAGTGATCCTTTGGAGAGCTGGTGTGATCGCAGGACCATTCTGCCATGGGGTACACTCCCAACATCAGGCCACTAACATGTGGTTATGAACCCACATGTCAGTGATCCTTTGAAGAGCTCGTGTGGCCGCGGGACCAGTCTACCGTGGAGTACACTCCCAACATCAGGCCACTAACACGTGGTTATGAACCCACATGTATGTGATCCTTTGGAGAGCTGGTGTGGTCGCGGGACCAGTCTGCCATGGAGTACACTTCCAACATCGGGTCACTAGCACGTGGGTCTGAACCCATATGTCAGTGATCCAATACACGACCGTGCGCTAAGAGGAAAAGTTTCTGGACATTTAATTTGCACTGGACATACGGTCGTGCGCTAGGAGGGAAAGTTCATGGACATTTGCCCTTGTGTCACTCGACCTAGTTTGTATAGCCCAGTAACGGCCCATGAGTGCGGGATGCACATGTTTAGTGCCACCTTACTAGTTTATTAAGGGTGCAACCAACTTATAAGCGTTTGTCTTCCCGCCATAGCACCTTTGAGTTAACCCTTTTACACAAAGCTATGACGAAAGTGTAAGCAAGACGCTATGTGTAAGCGTGCACACCCCTTGGAAGGGTGGTGTGGTGCGGCTTTGGAGGGCGGTGTGTTACACCCTTGTGGGTAAGTTGGGCCGATGAGTATGTCGAGTTCTTTCTTTTAGGGAGGGTGTATGTGCCCCATGAGTGCATGATGCACATGTTTACTAACACCTTGCTAGTTTAGTAAGGGTGGAGCACCTTTGGGGTTAACTCTTTTACACGAACATGATGTACATGTGGGGTGTTACACCCTTGTGGGTAAGTTGGGCCGACGAGTATGACGAGTTTTTTTAGGGAGGGTGTACGTGCCCCATGACCATGAGTGCAGGATGCACATGTTTAGTAACACCTTTCTAGTTTAGTAAGGGTGGAGCACGTTTGGGTTAACTCTTTTACACGAAGCGAGGACAAAAACGTAAGCAAGGTGCATTGTGTATGTGTGCACGCCTCTCAAAAGAGTTGTGCGGTGCGGCTTTGGAGGGCGGTGTGTTACAATATATTTGTACTAAAATTTTGAATAAGAAGACTTGTCAAATGTTTTAAGCAAAAGTCAACAATAAATAGTAGTTTGTGATGGGGATCATATTCTTGTGATGCTCCCCTGAAGTCTCTCAATTAACCTTTGTCCTACCATTTTTAAAAAGTGAATAAAAATAGAACTCATTCCTTCCATATGTTTAAAAGTTTTCTAGAATTATTTGTTGTCTAGATATTTTAGTATAGAAATTTGGTATTGCTTATTGTCATAAATATATCAGTGATAATATTATAAATAACATAGTGTTTGTCAATCAAATTTGAATAGAAATGTTCTTTAATATTTTTGAAAATATGAGATAACAAAAAACCCAAGTGTTATAAGGCCTCCTAACACAGGATTTTGTTCTACCATAGGCATACTTATTAGTTTACACTGAAATTACATATACTTTACACATAAGTTACGCTAAGATCCTTTTGTGTAAACATGGTGTAGAAGTCATTTATAAGACTAGAATTTCACTTGACTAAATTGTTATATAATCTAGGTTATCGATTCTATCATACACATGACTGTTATTTTTCTTGAGAAATCTAAAGCATGCACTCTAATATTAAATTGAGCTCACCATTTTTATATAATAATTTGTAAAATGCTATCACTACGTGTTGATATGCATACAGATCGATGTTCTCCATAAGTGTATGCACATATACTTTAGGTAGTAATTGATTTTGTAACACATAACAAACATCACATATGAATTGGTTTCGTAATACATTATACAAATTTATCTTAGACAATAATCCTCACATTATTGAAGTGTAAGTCATATATTTCACAATAGTGTATCTAAACGATGTCCACAAAATTTAAGTTGAAAGAATATTTACAAAAAGATTCTTTGAAATGTTATTTTATGTCACTGACATGCCAAAAGGTGTAAGAGTAGAAAATAACATTCCATGTCACTACCGTCCCAAAAGGTGCAAGAGTAGAAAATAACATTTTAAGCCACTGCCTTCGCACAAGGTGTAAGAGTAGAAAATGAAGTAAACATTGATAACAGAGCAATTGTGAAGTATATACACACTTGTGGGACGATATATGATTCTACTAATACATCAAGTTGAGAAAAGCATATTTATCCATCCGCATCATAATAGTTACACTATCCTTTTACCTAATTCTAAATTTGCAAAGAGTCTTTGTGCATGTTTTTGCCTCTCCCCTCATCTGTCGATCATTAATTTTCTGGTTGGTTCGTGGTTGTTATTGTTGCTTGGAATTTTCCTTGTCTAATAATTATCAACCAAATACATCACGCACCTTCATAATAGTTATGATTATCCATCTAGGACAGTGCCATAACAGATATGATATATCCGTCTGAAACATTGTTTGAATTCGAGTTTTAGACTATTTGTCGAACTTAGTCTTTATTTATATGGAGATGTCACACCCCAAAATTATGATTTTGGGTTGTGAGTAGATAACTAAAGGAAAAAGTCCAATTTACTACCTCCAAGTATAGACTTGGTCCAAATAACCCCCTAAAGTAACAAAAGGTTTACTTAACCCCTTGCTTTTCCTAAACCAGTTCAAATTTCACCTTTGACAAATATAAAACCAGATTTTCTGACTTGGCCGGTTTAGAAACTGGTTTTGCTAATTATGATTGACACTAACCTCATCGATCCTATGTGGCATATATGGAGGCAGAGGTTCAGAACACCCCCTGTCCTCCTAATCCGCCATTTCGTAATGTTCGCCAACGCTCAGCTCCGCTGCCGCCCCGCACTGCATCTATGCTCCCAGCTAGACGCGCCCCCAGCACTGCCGCGCAACGCCTGTGCTCCTGGCAAGCATATTTGGATGCTTCCTGTGCCTTGATGTAAATATTTGGTGAAATTTTGATTGGTTGTGTACCTGGATATGTCAGTTTAATCTTGATTCTGTGATTCACTTGGATGTCAGTTTAGTCCTGGTTATGTACTATACATGCATATGTTAGATTCATCCTGGTCATACTGTACCTGAGTATACCAGTTTAATTACAGTACGTGGAATATTGTTGATTTCATCATTGCTCACTGCTAGTTGCAAGAAGACAATCATATTATCATTTCACAGATTTTTTGGTGTAAAAATATGCACATCAAGTTCATTTCACCATTAGTAGGGCAAGTTGCAAAAATGGTTTCATATTATTATTTCAACTTCAGTGCAAATTGAAAAACTTCAATACGTTATTATGGATAATCAGCTCATTACACAGTTAACTACACAAGCACACATAACAAGAGTAGGCAGGAAACAATCTAGGCTCTCAAGAGCAAGCAAAAACTCTACTATCCTAACTGATTTCTTTGATTGTCTCAAACACCGAGGTAATAGCGGGACTAGATATGAAGATGGAGATGTCAAGCTTGATGGGCAAGTGGTGGCCAAGAAGGAGACTTTTAGGTATTTGGGATCGATGCTACAAAAGGATGGTGACATTGATGAAGATGTTAGGCATAGAATTTCAGCCGGTTGGTTGAAATGGCGTCAAGCTTCTGGCGTCCTCTGTGATAAGAGGGTACCACAAAAGCTTAAAGGTAAGTTCTATAGGACGGCGATTCGCCCGGCGATGCTATATGGTGCTGAATGTTGGCCTACAAAAAGGCGGCATATACAACAACTTAGTGTAGCAGAGATGCGTATGTTGCATTGGTTTTGTGGGCACACAAGAAGGGATAAGATACGGAATGAAGATTTTCGAGATAAGGTCGGGGTGGCACTAATTGAGGAGAAATTGACTCAACATCGGTTGAGATGGTTTGGACATGTCCAACGGAGGCCTCCGGAGGCGCCGATGCGTAGTGGGGTTCTACAGCGGGTCGATAATGTTAACAGAGGTAGAGGTCGGCCTAAACTAACTTGGGACGAGTCGGTTAAGAGAGACCTTAAGGAGTGGAATATCTCTAAGGAGTTAGCTATGGATAGGAGCGCTTGGAGACTAGCAATCAATGTGCTTGAGCCGTGATCTTTGCTTTCTTTTCTGTTTCCCTCTAACTCTTTTCTTGTTTTTTTTAATTTGTCTTTTTGGGTTTCACCTCTAGCCTACCCCAACTTGCTTGGGACAAAAGGCTATGTTGTTGTTGTTGTTGTTGTTGTTGTTGTTGAAACACCGAGGTAATAGCAGCATCACGCATATGAACCTGACCAAATTAGCACTTTGTGTTTGGGCGCTGTCGGTCCTTCAGGTCAGGGCGCAATGCTTACTGAAATTTTGATGCACATAAGCTGCCAGAATATCACCACAAGACTAGTATTTTTAAGCATTTTGTTTGATTCTTATCAGTTTAGAATCTTGAAGAATAGACCCAGCCCACTCTAAAATATGATGGCACATTGATATGAAGGAGTTCAGAAGGGCGGGCTTGGTGCAGCGGTAGAGCCTACCGTCTGTAACCGGAAGGTCCCGGGTTCAAGCCCCAGCCTCTGCATATTTATGCGGGTAAGGTTTGGGCGCTATTACAACCCTTCCCCAGACCCCGCACGGTGCGGGAAGCCTACGGCACTGGGTACGCCCATTGATATGAAGGAGTTCAGTAATTCATTTTGTCACATCTCTGCTAGATGCAAAGCACTTCTTGACCTCTACACCTACAAGCCAAGTCAAGCATACCATCGAACACCTGGCATGGATCCATAGTTGCACTTGCATCAGTTCCCTGAGCCATCCTCATCCAATACTGAAATGGACAAATGGCTCCTCGATTCGTGCTCTACCGTGGTATGGGCGTATGGCCAGGTGGTGCTCGGCGGTGCAAGAGCCCGTGCGCCGCACAGCAGGAACCGGTAGGGCAGGGGCAGGTGGTGGTGTGCAGCAGCACGACTTGCCAGAAGCACCCCAAGGCGCCGCGGTAGTGCAGGGGCCAGGTGCAAGTGGGGGCATGGCTAGTTGGGAGCATAATATAGCAGTGCGGAGCGGCAGTGGAGCTAAGCACCGCGAACAAGACGAAATGCTGGATTAGGAGGACAACCATATACGCCACATAGGATAGATGAGGTTAATGTCAATCCTAATCACCAAAACCAGTTTTTAAACCTACCAAATCAGCAAATCTGGTTTTACATATTGTCAAAGGTGAAGTTTGAACTGGTTTAACAAAGACAAGGGGTTAAGTAAACCTTTCGATAGTTTAGGGGGTTATTTGGACTTTAACTATACTTAGATAAGTGGAATAAAGACAAGTGGACTTTTTCCATAACTAAATAAAATAAAGGATTTATGAAATTTTCTAAAATTATCCAAGCTTTAATTGGTTCGTTATCAATTTAGATAGAGAAATGAAATTTTCTAAGTTATTCTTAAATTAATTTGGGTGGGTTGTTGCATTCATGCTGGTATGCATGGTGTTTGGTTTTGTTTGAAAAATGAATTTATAATAGGTTTTAAAATGCGATCAAATTTTTTGTTTACTCCAAATCTAGTTTCTATATATTAATCAATTCCTAACCCTTGTTGGACTAAAATTCTTTTTATCTCTCTCCCATATGTCTCTTCCCTTTCTCTCGTACGTGTTCCTTTTGCCATATGCATGTTAGCATGTGGTCACTCAAACTTTACGTCATTCACATGCTAAGCTGGCTTGTTTGATCCTAATCTCTCTACCTCCCATTACTACGATCATTCATTAAACCATCCCATATATAACCCAGCATCAACCATCTCTCCTTCCACATATCATCACGTGTTTCTGTTACTCGTTGAGGTTCACAGAATTGGACATTGAAAGATCACTAGCAGCCACTAAGTAAGCAAACTGAATTGGCACTAGTTTTTTTATGAGTGAAATGCACTGTTAGTCTATAAACTTGCAGCGATGTGTCAAATAGGTCCATGAACATAGAAATCAGACATCCAACCCCTCGAACTTGCGAACCCGTTCATCGCAGGTCCAGCCTGGTTTTGCATAGCTTGTATGACACTGCGACCCCGGATTTGCTACAGTAACCGCGGTTTTATTTTTCCCTTTTCTAATTTATTTCGGTTGAATCTTCGAAAAATCATAACTCTTCGATACGACATCAGATGAAGATGATTTTTATATGAAAATTGTAGCCCTCGACGAGATCTATAATTTTCTAGTTTTAAATTTTTTCATTTAACGATGTTAAGGTGCTCAAAAAATTATATAAAATTACAACACCATAATAATCGCGTACTTTTGCTTTTCGCATTAGAAAATTAATATATTTTTTGTTTGTTGTCAAATGAAGACACTTTATATACCAAAATTTTAACACTTTTAATGATCTAGATTCTTATAGTTTTGAGTTTTTGTATTTTATTTTGGTATACAAAGCGTCTTCATTTGACAACAAGCGAAAGTACGTGATTATTATGGTGCTGTAATTTTATATAATTTTTTTGAGCACCTTAACATCGTCAAATGAAAAAAATTCAAAACTAGAAAGTTATAGATCTCGTCGAGGGCTACAATTTTTATATAAAAATCATCTTCATCCGATGTCGTATCGAAGAGTTATGATTTTTTGAAGATTCATCCGAAATAAATTAGAAAAGAAAAAAAACAAAACCGCAGTTATTGTAGCAAATCCGGGGTCGCACAGTGCCATGCAAGCCATGCAAAACCGGGCTGGACCTGCGGTGAACGGGTTCGCAAGTTCGAGGGATTGGATGTCAGGTTTCTAAGTTTATGGACCTATTTAACACAGCGCTGCAAGTTTATGGACTAACAGTGCATATTTTTTTATTAATTTCCACCAGATGCAAACTGCTGACCTAGTGGCCCTAACACAACCTCCACGCATTCAGTTGTGTTTAACTCCATCATCGAGCTCCCTAGCTCCCTGCACCTATAAAAGGAGTCCTATTCTTTCCCCGACCCTCCTACAACTCCTATAACTCCTCAAAATCCTCTCTCTCTCTCCATTTTCGTCCAAGGGTAGAGAATGGCACCATCGTGGCGAGCAAGCAGCCGGTCACCTACTCCGACCTTGCCGCCAGTGGCGGACCTTGACCATGAAATCAGGGGGGGCTAATCTATGTAGCTGAGTGTTGTATAGAAGTGTACAGTAGCAAAAACACTATTCATTTAGTGGAAAAATGCATGAAGGAGGGGGGCCGGTGCCCAGTTTGGCCCCAACGGTGGTCCGCCACTGCTTGCCGCTAATGTCGGAACCCATCTCAAGTCGCAGTCCTGCTTCCTCCTTGTTGATCGTCGGCATTCACCTCTGCCACTGCCGAACACCCTGCATTGCTTCATCAACAGCGATCGGGCAGGTGAGCACTGAGAAGGTCCCCCTACGGCACACCCTTTTCATTTTACATCCTGCCATTACCTGTTTGCCGCATCTTGTTGGACACTAGTACAGAAACTATCTGTACTAGCATGGGCCAATTACCGGGATTGGAGGGAACTGAGAGGGATTAAATCTCCAACTGACTTGTAGGGGATCTAAATCCCCATCAATAATCCCCTCCAAACTCTCCTATGAAGAGATTAAACGAACAAAGCCTCAAGCCTGGGCGCTGACGCCCCGTCGACGGCTTCTTCATGGGCTATGTGCTTCAGCGGGAGGATCACTAATGATGACAAGTGCACTTTCGTTATCACCACGCCAAACATGTGATTTGATGTTGTAATAGATGTTTTGGTATATATTAGTCATAGATTTTGGAAATGTTGCATATTTTTTGTTTTAGTTTGCTGCAATAAAATGGAGATGTGTTGGATTAATTGGGCCATTGGCCCATTTTAGTCTCAATTAATCAAAAGAAATTAAAGGTCCACTAATAAATGTTAGGGGTCTAACTCCCGGATTGAGAGTCAACGGGAATCCTAACTAACTTAAATGGTGGACCAAATCTGGACCGCTTGTGAAGTTGGTAAAAGGAGAAGGGCGTGCCACACGCGCGCTCGCGCTCGCTTGCCGTGGCCGTGGCCGTGGCCGAGCCGAGCCGCTCTGTGTGTGCTGTGTGATGAACGTTTTGCCACTGATGACAGTCATTAAGTCATAGCCGTTACTGATATTATTCAGGGCTGACTAGTAACTGACGGCATAATGGTCATTGCTGCCCTGCTGAACGCGTCCAGGTTCATTCTCTCCTTCTCCCTGAGCGCCTATAAGAGGAGGCCTTTCCCCCCAGGCGGAAGAGACCCGAATGCTCTTCTCTGGTATTCCTTTCAGGAGACCACTCTCTTCTCCCTGTTGTTTGCTGCTCTCTCGCATTCCCAACGCAAGCTTTGTGCGCACTCTGCTTGCGTGAGCAGTTGCCTCCGAACCTCGTCTGCCTAGTGATCCTGCTCGGGATAGGCGGGCGATAAGGTTTTTGGGGAGCGTACTCGTACGCGCCTGCTCGCTGCCGTGAACGTCTACTTCCTGGTGGCAGCTTCGTCAGCCCGAACGACTACGTCCCGGCGTCTGTCTTCCTCAAGCGAACAACTACTTCCAGGAGACTATTCGGGGGACTGCACTGCAACATCTCGTCACTGCACCGAATTAGATCGACTACTTCAAGCAGGCTAGTCACAATGACTGGTAACAGGGATACTGGTTCCTCCGGTTCCGGTTCCCTCCCTGGGTACATTCTAAACTTTCTCTGGTTATGCTTGTTGTTCATGTTTTATTTGAGATTTAACCTGAACACTAGCACATGCCTTGCTCTCACTGGATCACTCACAATAGTCATGAATTTGTTGATAATTTCTGGAATTAAATTATACCGAAAAATGCCTAGATATCTAACAAGATGTATATATGTTTTATATAGATCAGTTAGAAATTTAGGTATTTTTGGTATATTTTAATTTCAAAAATTAACAGTAAATTCATGATTAAATTTATTGATCTCATGATAGCAGAATATGTGCATGTATTCATATTCATTCTCCTAACTAACACGAACATCAAGAAAAACCAGAGTAGGACGTAACCATGGGTGGGACCGTTGCCGGAGGTAACGGATGTGCCATCACCAGCTGTAGTAACCATACTCGATTGGTCTTGCTTAAATTAGTCGATCTTATGTGGTGTAATGGCAAATTTTTGCAATGCAATTCCTCAAACGGTCTTCTATAAGTAATCGTAGATGCGCCCACCAGACAAATAGTCTTTTGGAAGTAGTTGTTCAACACCCCTTCCTCCTCCCCGCTCCCCCATTGTGACCTCCGGCATCCGCCACCATTGCCAGTCGATGGTGTCGGCGGCCCGCGGCTTCCATTGATGGATATGTGCCTCCTGGATGGGGATATATGTCGATTCCCACCCCTTGTTGCTTCTTGCCCCGTGCTGGTTGCTCGTGGCATGGCCTAGGGGTGGCGCCACGACCTTGTTGCCATGCCTATGTCTAGCGCAAGGTGCTAGCTGGGGCAGAGTCAGGATTTAACTATAGCGGGCCAACACGCCTAGTAGAAAATAAAACTTGGAAAAAGTCTAGATCACCCCTCACAGGCCGGCCCTGAGGCAGTGCGGGAGGGGCGACCATCCAGGGCCCCCAAATGTTAGAGGCCCCCATCTGCAGATATATATAGTACATATGTTTGGCTTATTAGATTATGATATCAAGTCTAAATACGAAAACAACTTCAGGCCTAAACGAGAGGATGAAGCCCACTTCCTATAATCCTAGGGGGCCACCTAATTGTAGTTGCAGATTACGTACAAAAGACTCGTTAACAGGGCCTCCATTTTTTGTCCCGCCCCGGACCACCAAAAAGTCAGGGCCGGCCCTGCCCCCTCACCTATGAGGGTTGGACTACGTAACCCCCAACCTATGAAACGGTCTAAGAATAGAGCGTATACACAAATACATTCTACAAATAGGTCTACCAGTGATGCTATTAGTTGCGATCATAATTTAATTAGTATATGGGTGAGTTTATTAACATAAAGAAAATTTTGTTTGAGTTAGTTTTACTTTCACGGAAAAGGTCCAAATTACTACCCTTGAATATGGACAAAATCAGAATAATCCACTAAAGTATGTTTAAGTTTATTTTAAAGGAAAAAATCTAGATCACCCCTCACCTACGAGGATTGGACTACATAACCCCCCCCAACCTATGAAACGGTCTATATCACTCCTGAACTTTCCAAAACCGGTCAAATCAAATTATCCCCTAAAGCAATTTTGAAAAACCATAGTAAATCACAAAAAAATCATAAAATAGAAAATTCAATTGTGTTGGATTCAAATGAGTATATCTACATAGTAAACATATAATATGGTATGCTTTAATACATTTTTTTGTTGTAGCTTCAGATCTATACTTTTCTTCATAGCTGTAAAATAATGTATTAAAGCATATTATATTATATTATATTATATGTTCATTGTGTAGATATACTTATTTGAATTCCAACACAATTGAATTTTCTATTTTACAATTTTTCTGTGATTTACTATGATTTTTCAAAATTGCTTTACGGGGTAATTTGATTGGTTTTGGAAAGTTTAGGGGGTGATATAGACTGTTTCATAGGTTGAGGGGTTATGTAGTCCAACCCTCATGCGAGGGGGTGATCTAGATTTTTTTCCTATTTTAAACCCATAACTATCTTAATAAGTCCAATCTTCGCAAAACTTGTCTTTTTTGTTTCTTTATGTATAAGTGGTGTTTTAAGTTTAAATTCCAATAACATCTATTCCTACCGTATCTGATTCTAATCCCGAATATCTAATTGACGAGAGTTTAGCACTTACAGCAAAATTTCCATAACCTGTTGGTCTGCTACTTGATTGTTGGCACCATGCCTGCCTGTGATGGTACCGCATATTGGATTCACGCATCACGCTGTTCGCACAGAGGCAACACAGGCAAAGGCAAGAACATCATTAGGTTATCACGCATAGAGCAGTGCGATCGTTCCTCCTGCGGAGGAGAGCCACGGACTGGCCAGGGCGCGATGCCGGCACCACGTCTCCGCAATGTTGTCGTCGAACGCGCCGAGAGAGCTGCCGGGCCGCTACGGCGCCGCGCGTCACGCTGCTGCTGCTTCGGCGAGCTTTGCTTCCGGCCCTTGATCTTGGCGTCTCCGTGATGGAGCAGGGCTGAGTCGTCGTCGGAGTTGTAAGCGTTGCCGCTTCTCGGGAGGCCCGCCCGCTTCTTCTTCTTCGCGCTCTCAAGAAGAGGCGCCTCTTTGGCCAGCGAGCTCCACACCAAGATATTCTTTCCTTCACGTGGCTTAGTTTACTTTCAAAATAAAGGTGGGTACAAAGATGGGTAAAAAAACATCGGTGCAAAAAAACGGGGGGTCTAGGGGTGAACTCACATGGGGTTTTTCGCTCTACCAAAAAAACTTCCGTAATATTTCCTTATTTTTCATGCAACGTGGGTCCAGGTGGGTATATTGTGAGGGGTACGGGGGTTTTCGTTGGTAACAAAAGTTTTCAAAAGAACTCCATCCTTTTAGTATTTATAATAGGGGCCTTCAACTATTGTTTCGCCCAGGGCCCCAGAAAACACAGGACCGACCGCAGACCAAGTCAACCCGGGTGAACTCGTCCACGTCAGCTCGACCCCGCGGCCACACACGTATTTAAAAGAAATATAATGTATATTTTCAAAAGAATCATTAAGCACCAAATTAAGATACAATATACCAAAAATAGTCTCTTTTTCTGACCGTAGTCTCTTTTTCTTGAAAAGCACTACGTATATAGGAGAGATGTTTATATATCTTTCTTCGTCCCCCCATGTCTCTTTTCTGAAGGCGCTGTGCCGGCCTTCGAAATGTTGTTCCCACTTTGTTTGATGGAATGAAATGTTCAGGTGGGCCGCTGGCCCTCCGTTGTTCCCTCAAAAAAAAGAAGAATATAAACGTTGAGTTCGTTACAACGCGAGGCGTTGCAGCACTGTACGCCCTTAGCCATAGCCATATATGAGTTGTGATATATCGAACACCATGAGCAAATAGAAGCATGCAGGTGGCCGGTGTTCAGCTTGCACTGCACCCGTATAGAGATTTTGATAGTGGCCTCGCGTAGGATGGGCTTTTGCTGTGACCGTCAGCACCACGGTCTGATTTGTAGCAGCACAGCTTGTTTGGTCAGAGAAGAAAAAATTTGACTCACTCGCCCCAGCAGTTCTTTTCCTTTTATTTTATGTAGAGCATAATATAAATAATGGAACATCTAAAGAGTGGGCCAGGCTGAAATGCCCCCGTTGAGGCCCAACGCCCAGCCTGACTTTGGGCCTCTACAGGCCGCCTACTATGCTGCCAACCACTCATCCGTCCAGCCCAGCCCTTGTCGGCCCAACCCAAGTGACACAACGCAGCCCAAACGCTCTTCGAGTCCATCTCCCTCTTTCCTTTCTCTGGAAATTTGTTTGCTCTTCAAATAGTTTCCTTGTCGACGACGATACAGCAAGACCGATCGCATCAACTCAGGTAGTCAGATACAGGAAGAAGAAGAAGAAGGATCGCCGGCGTCGTCTCATCTTCCACAACAAACCATCGATGCCGCGCGGAGCGTGCCGGTGCTGTTGCAACGCCGGCCGCGAGGCCCGCAGGGAGGAGCTGCCGCTTGGCTCGTCGGCTGACCTCGAAAATGTTGGAACCGAGGATCGACGGACGATCACAAGAACACAAGAAACACACAAGTATTTTCGGCGACGAACGCCGCGGCCGCACTGACGGCCTGTATCTTGGCTATTGTTTCATTGCTTCACTCGGCTCAACCGAACAAATGAGATTACACCGGGCTTTTATAGCTGCATGCCTAGCAACTGCCCCCTACGGCACTCGCGCACGCACGCAATAGCTCCTGGCGATCCGGTCTTCACGTACCTGAGCCACCATATTCTCCACCGCGCAAGACCCGGACGCCTCCGCTTCTGGTGCCTGCAGCTACCTCAACTAATCACATGCAACAAACGCATGCACACACACGCTAACTAACCAACTGACTACCCTGAACCTATGCACGCACACACGAGCACGAACTCGTGCACCAGTACGCTAGGGACTCCCTCTAAACATGCTAACAAACTCAAACGAGAACACACGCACACACGCATGTTACACGCGACGCACACAGCACGCCAGGCACGAACCTTGACGTGGTTTATTCCTAACAGAAAACGGACGGCACACGGCGACGGCGACGACGGCCGCCGAGAAGGACCCTGTCATCGTGGTCGCGTTTAGGGCCGTCAGTAGGATCACCAAGTTCATCGTACGGGTACGTGCGCCGCGCTTAAGAATTAGTATCGGGTCAGGAAACCACATGTACTCGCCCTGATTATTCCAATCTAAAAGAATTCCACTGTTGCATAGGTAGATTCTAAAGTCTACACTGGATTTGACTAGAAATCTGAACAGTTAATGACGTGGTGAAAAGAAACCTAAAGAGAAATTGCATGTTGATCTCAGGGGCTTTATTCCTTAGATGTTGATCAGTTGCCATTTTAATTTTTTTACTTGTTGAGCGCTTCAGGTTGTAGTAGCTTTATCGGTATTTTGTAGCGTGCGATGGTTGCTGCTTCGTGCTTTGAGTGATTTCAGCTATGGTAGCCTTTTTGTTTGCATGGGTACAAATTGTCTTCAGTAATTATCAATCCCACTAACTGTCGCTATATAGATTGTCCTCCACTGTAATTATCTAATTTCTTTTTCGGAAAAGCAGATGGTGACGAGTTTTAAGTTTCCACATAAAATTTCTTGAATGGATTGGTTGGGGCAAAGGAAAAGCTATGTGCAAACGCACCTGAAGGCTGAAGCAGAGCATTCAGTGTTGCCCTGACATGATGGCTTTTCTGATTTTTTTTCGTTCACTTATAGAATCCATCAAGCTAAATATTCCCCTGACTTGCTCCTGCTTGGACACAGCACAAAAGCGCACGACATGCACATGAACCAGGACACACAAACTTCTGCATGAAGAAAATCAAGGAAGGACAGATCATATGCTTTTTATCATAACTCTAGAAGGCAAAAGCCTCCTTCTGAAGATGAAAATTCCAGTTAACCATCCAAACAACAATTTTCAAAGCATTCTTGCATATTTCATGCTTCTCAACTCATATTTTATTTTGTGTCCACAGTATTCATCCCTCTGTTTTTTTCGTTAGCATGTTCTTTTATGTGTGCGGTTTATGGTCAGTGACTGAATGTTTGCCTGGTTGCAGGGATTATTGATCTTACTGTGGGTGTATCTGTATAATTCCATGAGAAGATACGCAATCAGCTACATTGGCAGTGATACATGGTTTAGTACGTTTGTTGTGATTGCTGTTGCTGTACCTATAGCTGAATTATTTTGCATTGTGGGCCATATCATGACTACCCCACCACCAAGATCTTTAGATTTCTGGCCCAAGACGTTCCCACGACGGAAGTAATTTCATGTGAACATCCATGCCGTCAATTACTGCTTGGCGGCAGCGCAATTCTTGAGTTGCTTCTAGAAAATTGAATGGGAAAGAAGTTTGGTGGATGTAGGATAGGGGTTTGTTTGTTGAGTCTATCTGTTGTTGCTAATGAAGCGTGAAGAATGCATTATTTGTGCACGCGCACAATCTAGTGGAAGGCCGGTCTGAACTAGGATGTGCAACTCATTACTACCGTTGGAAGAACATGACACAACGATCGCGGCCACCAACACCTCCGCTGCCGGTCACCGTTGTGATGCACTGCCACATTTTTCATCTTTCTCTTCTGTATATACCTTTTTCAGATTGTTAAGTGTATATTGTAGGATTTTAGAATATATGATGATGCAAAAACTTTGTATACAAAACTATAGCGGACGCATCTAGATAAAACTCTTGTAGTCTTATATGCAGTTTTGAGCATACTATGAGGGTTGGACTACGTAACCCCCAACCTATGAAACGGTCTAAGAATAGAGCGTATACACAAATACATTCTACAAATAGGTCTACCAGTGATGCTATTAGTTGCGATCATAATTTAATTAGTATATGGGTGAGTTTATTAACATAAAGAAAATTTTGTTTGAGTTAGTTTTACTTTCACGGAAAAGGTCCAAATTACTACCCTTGAATATGGACAAAATCAGAATAATCCACTAAAGTATGTTTAAGTTTATTTTAAAGGAAAAAATCTAGATCACCCCTCACCTACGAGGATTGGACTACATAACCCCCCCCAACCTATGAAACGGTCTATATCACTCCTGAACTTTCCAAAACCGGTCAAATCAAATTATCCCCTAAAGCAATTTTGAAAAACCATAGTAAATCACAAAAAAATCATAAAATAGAAAATTCAATTGTGTTGGATTCAAATGAGTATATCTACATAGTAAACATATAATATGGTATGCTTTAATACATTTTTTTGTTGTAGCTTCAGATCTATACTTTTCTTCATAGCTGTAAAATAATGTATTAAAGCATATTATATTATATTATATTATATGTTCATTGTGTAGATATACTTATTTGAATTCCAACACAATTGAATTTTCTATTTTACAATTTTTCTGTGATTTACTATGATTTTTCAAAATTGCTTTACGGGGTAATTTGATTGGTTTTGGAAAGTTTAGGGGGTGATATAGACTGTTTCATAGGTTGAGGGGTTATGTAGTCCAACCCTCATGCGAGGGGGTGATCTAGATTTTTTTCCTATTTTAAACCCATAACTATCTTAATAAGTCCAATCTTCGCAAAACTTGTCTTTTTTGTTTCTTTATGTATAAGTGGTGTTTTAAGTTTAAATTTTATGGGACGATAGGACCATAAAAATATTTTTAAAAATATTATATTAAATTTCATCAGTTATGGCACCCACGTATTGAAGCTACCCATAGGTGATGTCGGGCCTTAAAAAGTTAAAACTGCACATCTTGTTTTCTCACAAGGTGTAAATGACATAGCTGATCAAAGTTGTTTATCTTTTTTTCATGTTCACTGTTTCTTGTTTTATGTAAGTTTATTTCCGTGCTAGTGTCACAGTATGCTGATCATCAGTACACCGAATCTTTTTCCAGTTTTTCTTCGATGCCACAAACTCCAAAATCTAGCAGCACTATCTTTATTTTAAAATCGTTGAAATGTGTCTTGACAAGTATTGACCATTGAGTCTTCCAAAATGCCACAGTAACACAAAAGAAAATGATGAAGTAACGCGTGTTTTCAGAGGAAATTTGCAGAAGGGAATCGAAATTATTTTCGAAACTCACCGGTTCGAGTGGGGCCCGCGTCGGGGAAGGGCAGGTGGCCCCACCTGCGAGCGTTTTCTTCCTCTTCGGTGCGCCACTGGCGGCCCACGCCATCACGCAAAAGCACAGCGCGGTGGTCGCCACGGCGGCGGCGGCGGCTGCGAGCGACACCACCGCACCCGATGCGGCGCGGCCAAGGGGTTCCACACCGTCACGAGGCCGATAGTGTATTGACTATCGAGTCAAAGCAAATGCAAACGTTAACAATGTTGGAGAAAATAATGTGGTATCACTGTATTAGCCCAGGTGCTTCCGATGAATTATAGTTACAGGCCAAGAAATACCTGGATACACTCTGTTGATTTACAGATAAGATGGATACATCATATACGGACGGGTCGTAAAATGTGCTGCCACTCCGGTGCCAGAGCAATAAGCTACGAAGCTTCTTGTGTGCTCTGTCAATTGTCAACGTTACACGCATTGTACATATTAGCAGGGAAAAAAAAACTTGTGTGTGGAGCTATATATGTATGTACAACAACAACTAAAAAGAAGTTATAAGTGTCTATAGCGCCTTCTGGTCCAATCTCTCGTTCCAGTTGAGACACCTGATCAGGCTGCGGAACCAATCGCCCGTTTGGTCAGACTTATTAACAGTTGGTAGTGGGTGCTGGCTCATGGATATACGAACAGAGTCTCCTCTTGATAGTTGCTGCCTTCTTTTGCCATCAAACGATACCCAGGCATTACATCTTGCTTCATCTGGTATCTGGTAAAGTTGCCAGTGCAATTGACAGTCACACAACGGTGTAAAATTTACCAGTCAGCAAACCAAGTTATGATATCGTGGGACAGAATGCGATGAGTTAAAATGAGATCGCAGGGAAACAGACACTTCAGCTGTTGCTCAGTACCTTCAATTCAAGACATGCGGAGTCCGGAAGGATGACAGGTCTAAATGACAGTGAGTGAGGGCAGATCGGAGTAAACAGCATGCATGGGACATTTGGATGGACCTAGACAGGAAAAACCACAATGATCATGTTGTATTACTGTTCATTTGAGCGTCATACATGCACTGGAAAAGAAACCGTTTCCTAGAGCATAATACACATCATTCAACACATGCTATAAAAGCAAACAAACAAGGCATAATATTGAGCCCGTTTGGCTGGTAGAATGAATAGTGCTTGGCTGATAGATTCAATAGTATTGTGTGAGAGAAAATAAGTCCAAATAAGCCAAAATAAGCTGAATCTAGATAAGCCGAAATGCTACCTTCTTAGAATTACAGAGCTCCAAAACCAAAGGATCTTTAGTGCAGAGACCAGATTCAATATTAAATACTTGAGAAAACATAGTTAAAAAAACAAAATTTAAGCATACAGGAGATGGAGATAGACTGTTTCTATCATACATAAAGTAAATGCTGAAAGAACCTTATTTTTTAAAGATTAGGTTAAAGAAGCCAGCCTCTTGGAACCACTTAACCAGTAGGCAATGGAACTTGCATCTCTTTTCTTTTTAAAAAACATGTACAGGGCAGATGACACGATAGATACAAATATACAATACTTGTATGACCAAAATATTGCCATTCATGCAGAAGTAACAACCATGTGCTTCATAAATAGAAAATGTTCATTTGTTACATGGAGTGAAATTCATTTGAAGAAACTAGTGTCATGTCATATTACTGATAAGTGATAAAAGCTTTTTATTCCATGTCATTGATACAGTTAAATGATTATAGCTTGTATACGAATTAACTTACCATCGATCCCCCTGCTGCAGTAGAGTATGCTGTACTGCCAGTTGGCGTTGCTACTATCACACCATCTCCTTGCACCTAGATATATTTTTGAGTTAGAGTAGATACAGAGTATGTTTAAACAATAATCTTGAATTTGCACATAAAATACTATTACAGAATGGACATACTATAATCTGCAAAAGTAAAGTGTATCTACATTAGCATTCGGCAATTATTTCGCAGCAAACAGTCATCGCAGTGATGCAAAGAAGTGCGCAGTAATCAAGAACAACTAAGCTTGGAGAAGAAACATAAAGTTAATACATTATATTTTATCACGCGGACATTATTTTGTGAAACAATATAAACAGTAACAAGAAAAGGGTAATTAAGGCTTCTAGTTCATTGCAGCTGCCTAAACTTCGTCAAGCAAAGTACAGTTGAGAAAAAAGGCCTAACTTCCCGATTCCATCCAGTAAGTTTCAAAAAGGAAACGTAAGGAAAACATTTTGATCCACAGTTACACAGAGGCTAGGTGCCAAGATGCAAAGAGATACATCTTTTCTAGGACTTTCAGAATCATACCTTAGTGATAAGGTGGTTATGCTCGTAACATTCAATTTTTGACAGATACGGATTAGAACCCCGATCAACAACTACTTCATTTAGCACATCAAACAGTTTCGCAGGCATTGCTTTTCCATTACGAAAGATCTCACATCTTAGACGCATTCTAAGGGTTATATAAACCCCAAGAGTATTGTTCCCATGGATGACAGCTCTCAAGTCTTGTCTGAAACCTTCGAACTGAGGTAAATAAACGATAGCATGCTTAGTTTTCACCCAAAAACAGGTTAATCTGATGAAATTCTGTCAGAGAGGATATTAAAGCGCACATTATGTGAAGTCAAGAATCCAAGAGATCCAAGATTGAAAGAGACAACAGGTGGTACAGAAGTTCTAAATAAGTTTGATGCATGCAAAATGAGTCCATCACCACCCAAGCATGTGACAAAATCAACTCTCTCATGCAGGTCACTGATTTTAACACAAAGCATTGTTAGTAAATAGCAATATGGAAAATGATGTGCACCTAGGCACTTATCACAATCTTAAATATGTTTAATCTGTACCTGGTATCTTGAGTATAAAAGGTTTGCACAAAACCATAACCAGGAATTCTAGCAAATATATCATGGACATCAGGTTCCACAAGAACATTCATCTTTTCTTGATGATGGAGAAATGAAGCAACCTGAAAAGGAAGTGACTCGAAGTTTATAGCATGCCAAATGCTATGTACATAGCTGAACAAAGAAGAGAATTAAGACTACTAGACTTTGAAGAGATCTAAATCAAGACCATCTTTGACATGTCCAAAGATATGTTGCCAAAAAGCATACACTGAAATCTTGAGCGGTTACTTAGCTACAACTTCCAAGTCCATCTCAATGACAACAGGATATAGTTGCAACAAAGCAACAACCAGCAAAATATTCCCATTTGTGTATCCCAGGCTTCATACAGTTCATTTCAGTTTAAACCAAAGCCTTTGATTGGAAATTATTGATCAATCAAACTCTTTCTACAACCTAAGCCAAATTAACAAACTTAAACTATGAAAGATATGATTACATATACTCATTATATAATCATATCTCTAATACAGTCCTAGATTTCTCTATGCATTCTATTTTCCCATGCACTACTATAAATTAGTTTATGTACTCAAGCTCAGAAATCAGGTAAGTACCTCCCAAACATGAAACAGTTTTCCAAGCAAAAATTTCTCTAGCACTAAATTGTTTCAGTCACAGGTGATACATCCAACACAAGAACCCTAATCTTCTTTGAGATGACTAACACTAGTCCATTGCTAACAGATAAAAGAAATCAAGACAACCTATGTGGGTGTCTGAATGATTAGCATTTAGCAATATATATGCTCTAAAATGAAATTTGGTATGCACCTCTTTGGCTTCTTCCATGAGCTCATCACCTAATTTCTTCAAAAGTAAGACTGTCTTGGGAGGAGATTTCCACATAAGCATCTGTTGCTGGGTGCTAGGATGCGTAAAAGCCAGAGACGATTCTGTCACTTTTTCTCTAGTACAAGAAAATCCATCGGTACGTACCAGAAACATCTCTGCTTTTCTTCTCGACTGAAGTCTAACAACACCAGTTGCAGATGCACACATATTTCCATCAGCAGGATCTGGTTTGTTTCTCTCCAGATAAGGCGCACCATTCTTTTCAGCAGATTTTTGTGATGCAACCTGAGCATTCCCATTTGAACTGCTGGTAGATGTTCTAGTATCAACAGTAACTACTGAGGCTTCCCTTTCCATTTTCTCAAGTAACGTGGAGGCTCCGTTGTTGGATGGTTTTCCATTGGTAATACCTGAAGCAACTGACAGAATATAATCGTTGTCGAATGTTGTTCCATTTGAACTTTTCGAAACTGCAAACTCTGCTGCTTCATATTCAATGGCTCCATTGTGCTCCGCACTGAGATTTTGTTTTCTCCTTGAGACAGATCGTCTCCTAGAGTTCAGAGCAGATTTTGGATAAACTTTTTTGCTTCTAAAAAAGTTGGTCATCTCTTTTCTAGAGAAAACATCGCAAGTAGGAAATTGTGCTTTAAGGGGGTTACTCTCCAGTGTGAAGTTTGACAGGAGTTCTGATTTAGTGCCAGGCACTTCACCTTGTTCAGTGCTTTGATCATCCGGAAGGGCATTAGTGACCTCCAGATTGTGACGTGCTGTTTCTATGTCTATCTCACATGATTCCCCATTGTTATCAGATTCCACTGGTGTAGCACTTTTAGTTCCATTTGTGGAGGAACCTGAACTGCCTGTGCGCTGCTCTGTCTTGTCATTTGTCAGGAGTTTACCATTCCCATTTTGAGAGCGAATTTGGACAGCCAATCTCTCTGATCGAGTAACAAACTGTTTCCATCTTGAGACCATCGCAGAGGTCCTAGAAACACCTTCTTTGCTATGAAGGTAAATGGGCTTCTTTGTGCCATCTGACACAAGCGCTGCAAATTGCTGAACCTGTTCGGCTGAGGGTGCAGTTCCAATCTCAACTGGCATATTTACCACCTCTATCTTCCCAGATGAGACGGCTTCCTGAATTGCTGAGAGGTACAAATCATCTTTTACATCTTCTTCCCGGAGGTCAACAATAGTTTTGAATCCCTTCTCTAGTAGCCATGACAATCCCTCCTCACTGACTTGCCCTCCCCTCCAAAATGCAACCTCTAACTCTTCTGTCCCTGAATCATCTGATGCAGTCGAAAGGTACACCGGAAACCAATTTGCAAACAATGTTGGACAGGGATAACCATCAGCTCTTGGGAAACCCGCATCGTAACAAGCATTCTTCAATCTTTGTAGCTTCCTCCATATGTCCAACCCCCTAGGCTCACTCGGTACAAGATAGCTGGCAAGGGAAACCTGCATACTCTCACAGCATCGCTTCATGTCTCCACGGAACAAGGCAAGCGGTGGGATCCTATCTGCAGTGATGTCTTCAGATCCCTGGAAAGCACTTGCAAAACCCGACCGCCCTGAGAGCACCTCATTCCTTCCCCGGTTCAGCAATGCCAGCATGCAGCCGAGGACGGCAGCGACCTTGTCTTCCAGCACCGGCAGGTCCTCCGATTCAACATCATAGCGGACAGGGCACTCTCCTGTCTCTGGATCACAGAGGGCCGACATCACCGCCATGTGGAGCTGCTCGGCAGCACGGAATATGCGGCAGTAAGCCTCAATCTCCGCGATGTCACCAGGCACGGGACCGGCCCACAACAAATGGGACAGGTCCCTCGTGTGAAAATTCTACAAGAAACCATTTGATCCATCAATACAGCATCATCTCATCTATAATAAATGGAACTAAAACACATGCTGAATACAAGATTGACGTGGAGCTATCGATGCAAGTAAACAAGAAAGCTCGTCATATCACACTGCTCGACAAAATACCCCCGAGAATCAGCAGGAGCTACAGGGTAAGCAAACACAGGCCAGCAGCTGTATGTCCTACGAGGCGACGAAATTTACTAGAGAAGGCTGCAGAGCTAGACAGACGCCGCCAAGACCACAGGAGCGCGTTCGGAGACGCTCCCCAACCGTTCGACGAAATGCTCAGGAACAGGGAAGGAGCC
Organism: Echinochloa phyllopogon; assembly: GCA_033239725.1. Classification (NCBI taxonomy): domain Eukaryota; kingdom Viridiplantae; phylum Streptophyta; class Magnoliopsida; order Poales; family Poaceae; genus Echinochloa; species Echinochloa phyllopogon. The sequence continues at coordinate 7,607,973 of BTCW01000008.1, read as the reverse complement.
CAACCAACCTGGGAGTCGAGCCCGATCCGGGAGACGAAGGACGACGCCCGCGCGGCGACGCCATGGCGCGCCGCGGGGCGCCACCACCACCTGCCGGCGACCCAGGCGACCCGCGCCGCCGCGAGAGACGCACCCGGCGCAGCCGGGAGCTTGGCGGGCCCGTGGGGCGCGCAGACGTCGAGCATCAATCCAAGCGCGGCGCGCCCGCTCGGCGCCGGCGGCGGGGAGGGGACGGGGCCAAGAAAGGCCGGAGCTATTCGCGCGGCGGGAGGTACGAGCTCTCGGCGAGCGGGGAAGCGCGCGGCGGCGGCGGCGGCGCTGTCGAGGCGGATGTGCTCCCGGCGAGCGCCCCGATGGCATCCACACACAGGCGTAAACTAGAGATCAGAATTGACTGGATTGTCGCGGTTGGTTCGTGTAAAAGCCGTGGCTTTTGAGGAGGGAGCAGTGGAATCGTCGAGAACAATGGGTGAAGCTGAAGGCAACCGCGGCGGCAGGTGCGCCATTGCGATTGTGTGCACACTTGTTCCTCCTGACCCGGCCAAATGGAGCACACGGATACACAGAAAATCAGAGAGAAAATGTGGTTACGATTCTGCAAAAGGGGAAGAGGGGGAAATGGAGCCATGAGATGATGAGGGAAAGTTTTCTTTTGCCTGAAACTGACGTTCTTGGATGCTTGCTGAATGGATGAGGTTCGAGTTGTGGGGATATCGATCGTGGACCACATTGTGTGGTTGATTCTAGACTGTTGTGGATTTTCGGTAACATGAATGAATGCCGTGCGGAATTGGTAGATTAGCTACGGTATGAAAAATTTCTAAATCTGTTTTTACTAGGGAGGTTTGTTACAAAGAAAACGGTAAAGTACCGTTAGTTGACTTTTTTTAGCTCTAAATTTGACCGTAGTTTGACCGCTCGTTTTATTTAAAATTTTATGCATATTATCATATCTTTTGTGGTGGTTTGCTTTCTTAATAATTTTTTTTCAAAAATAACTTAAATTTGACTATATTTACATAATTTTTTTGAATAGAACAAGCGGTCTGTTAGAAAAGTTAAACGAACTATAATTTAGAACAGATGTATTATTTACTTATCCATACAATACATATTTATAAATATGACACTTGAATGATAAATAGTTCGATTAGCACTCTTAAGCCAATCCCGCCCTTTAGTTGACTTAGTCACCTCGAATTGACCATGAGTTCATGAGTTGGGGTTAATGTTGATAACTCGATATGATTTATTTGATAATTCATCCCAACAAGAAAGATAGAGGAGGGATTCACAATAACCAACGATTTTTTTAGTTGGGTGACACGTTGGCAGACACCTTAGATATAAGCTTGGCATAATAAAACTATGGTCGGATTTGCTCTGAAATTTTAATTTGGATGTGTAAAGTGAACACAAATATGTTATAAAAAAATGGAAGAAGTCTACATAACCCCCCAATCTATTGAACTTGGAACACTTCACCCCCCAAGGTACAAAACCGGGTAACCAGCCCCCTAAACTTTAGAAACCGGTGCACATAACCCTCTATGGTGGTTTTGTTGGGCGGTTTTGCAAAAACATTTACAGAAAACCCCTTAAACATTTCTAAAGTCTTGCAAATAGGTCCCTTCGGCCATAAATTAATCCCGGCGGCCAGCCGGCCGGCTCGATCTCACCGCCGGCGAGGTCTCCGGCGACGGGAAGTGGTCCGACGGCATCGCCTCGACACGAGGAGTCTATCCATGGGTCTACCCCCTAGCAGCGATGGCCCTACGGCGGTCCGCGACGGCAACAGCGGCGGCGCTCCGCACGAGCTCGTCGGCTGGCTAAACGGCGGCGAGTCCGGCAGCAAGGGCTTGCTCTAAAGCTTCGCGGCGACCTACTCTACACTATGTATTAGCAGCAAGTCGTGAAGGATGGCCGGAGCAGTGCTCCCCTCAGTGCCGGCCATGGCGCGACCGTTTTCCCGCGGCGGCGCACAACTCAACTCGTGCAGTGATGGAGAAGCTTTGGGCTGGACGTGAAGTGGTCAGGGGCGTAGCTAGGGAGGTGGTGAAGCCATGGGCGAGAGGAATCGGGCGGCGGTACGTCGACGACGACGAATCGGCGGCGACGGTGATCCTGAGCTTGAACGGTCGGCGGCGACAGGAGGTTGAAGACGATGGCGTGCGGCGACGGCGAGGCTCAGGGTTGGACGTGAAGTGGTCAGGGCGTAGCTGGGGAGGTGGTGAAGGCGTGGGCGAGAGGAATCGGACGGCGGTAGGTCGACGGCGACGGCGCCATCGACACGCGAGAAGGGAAGAGATGAGCGAGGACGGCGCTGAAGGATCTGTTTGCAAGAGTTTGATCTTTCTAGGGAGTTTTCTGCAAAAATGTTTACAAAACCGCCTAGCAAAACCACTAGAGGGGGTTATGTGCACCGGTTTTAAAAGTTTAGGGGGTTGGTTATCCGGTTTTGTACTTTAGGGGGTGAAGTGTTCCAAGCCCAATAGGTTGGGGGGTTACGTAGACTTCTTCCTTAAAAAAATTAAGGTGTAAGTCATATTCTATACTATAATTATAGTTGATTTAATAATGTGATCCTTTTTTCGTTTAGCAATATTGTATTCTAAGTTTTCGTCAAAATATTGTATTCTAAGTGACTTTGAAAGTGTATATATATATACTACTTTGGTATGTGGTTTTCTTCTTCCATAATTCCTGGAGTTTTTCAATATGAGTGTGCATAGAAATTCGTGGTGGTTGTGACATGTGAGTGAGGGGCAATTTGCTCGGAAGTTTTTAGTTGGAGATGTAAACATAGATTTGATATTCTAACTTTGAGGAGCAAGCCCAATTTAATCCATAAATATTTCAATTACATTTAATTTAATAATTTGATTCTTTTTCTATTGAAGGATAACTCTATATATATACCAACAATAAAAATAAGGCCAGTCAGATTTATTGGTAACACAAAAAGGTGACATTCTTTTCGTATTGTTCAAAAACATACTGAAGCCCATGAAATATATAAAATTCAATTGGTATGAAAAATATTCGACCAAAATGCATTTATATATAGCTGAATTAAAATGCTTGATCGCGTGATTTAACATATATGTAACCAGGTCACTAAGATCACATGTGCACATGTTTTTATACAGCAAAAAATAATTTATAGATTTCATTATAATGAATTTCAAACGGAGCTTAAAACGGACAATCTGAAAAGAAAATGTCACATTTTAAAAGACCAAAGAATAGAGAGAACGCGGGCCGCAGCAAGCCGCGCGCGACTGCTCTTCACATCGTCTTCATTGAGCTCCGTCATGGCGTCATCACCCGGAGCAAACGTCAATGCAGAATGAACGTCCATGGGTACACATAGATGTAGTGAGCGTCCATGGGTCTAATCCAAGAACAAGCCCGCCAGAATTATAAAGACGTCAGCCATAGGTACGGCCACGACAATCACTACGAACTTGCAAAACCATGTATCTTGGTCAATGCTGCTAGTCACATATCCTCTCATGGAATCGTACAAGTACAACCATAGCAAGAGCAACACTGCCTGCAACAAGGAAAAATCTACCGTTAGCGCTATTGGTGAAAACATCGCAGGAAAGAACTTCAACAAGGAAAAAAAAGATAAGAGAATTTGTGCTATACAGGTTCTCGCATAAATTGAAATTGAACGTTTTGATATGATGCTTGCAAGAGTATAATTAATGATAAAATTAGCAGCGCATACAGTAAATAATTCAGCAAGGTGCAGGAAGCGAGAGATGAAACAAAGAACTGACTTAGTGCGCCCACACACATATCGCCATCTGACTTATATGCCCATATAACACCACAAACCGAATGAACTTGCACAGAATCGCTTATGATAATGCCATCACTATTGATGCTGACTTGGCGCGGCTGATCTAGCTAGGTTGGTGCATTGCATGTGTGCGTATATATACCTACCCGGCAGATGAACTTGGCGATCCTTTCGCCGATCCTCTTCTGGAGCTCCTCGAAGGCTTTCTTGTCGGGCCGCGCCGGCGCCTCGCCACCGCTGGCCGAGGCGCCGCCGCCGCCGCACGCCTGGCAACTCGGCATCGGGCGCGTATAGGGAGGACTTTTTTTTTCTTTTTTGATGAGGTAAGAGGGAGGAGGAGGCCTTTTGTTATTTAGAGGCGTTGCAGGTCGGGCCGGGGGTCCGGGTGGGCTCTGGGCTTCCGCTTCAGCCCAGTGCAAACGCAATCATACACGGGCCACCTGGTTTTCGGCCTCCGGCCTGCATGCAAGGCGGGGCGCTGCAGGGTTTTTATTTATTTATTTATTTTTGGATATAAAAGCAGCAGCTCCTGTGGCCTGTGTGGGACCCACCCACCAGTCAGGTAAAAAATTTTCTCAAAAAATAAAAAACCAGTCAGGTGAGAAACGAGTTCAAGCAAGGGTGACGTGACGTCAGGCTTCTTAAACAACCAACCAGCTGCAGTCCGGCCTGCACCGGCGGCGTGGACGTATATACGTACATCTGCTTCGACGCCGCGCGCCGTCACCCGTCAGCACCCAGGCCGAGGAGACCAACCAACCAACCTGGCGCGCGACGTGACATCCCCATCGGCCTCGTCGGGACCGTGACGCTCACTAACAACCGTCACGCTCTGCCTCATGAGCCTAGCCGTACAACCGTCACCCTCTTCTTGTTCAGATCATATACTCGTCGCCGTGGCGCTGCTTGATGCATGCATGTCTCCCGGGAGACCTCACGGACCCAAACCGGAACAAGCTGGTGGCGGCAACCGGCGGCGGCGGCGGCGACGACGTGCTGGGGTGAACTTAACGTCATGGACGGGGTCCTGCTCTAAAAAAAACGTCATGGACGGGGGTGGGTGGGTGCCCAACGCGGCGGCGGCAGTGCCCGGCAGGCCGCGTGGTTTGCGTCGACGGCGTTCCTGTGGGCGTCCATCGATCGCCAGCAACGACGTCTTCCTGGACTCTGCTCTCGTTTACTACTACCTTTCGTCGGCCTGCACGCGCGTCCCACGACACGGGCCGAGGTGGAGGACGGCGACGGCAAGACGGTCAGCCGGCACGATGCTGGGCGATGGGCTAATTTGGATTACAGTCGAACATAAATAAAAGTATGCACAAATCTTCAGAGGTCATCGGACTACGTAGTACGCTTGTTGTGTGTCGTTGAATTGTGTTCAGTTGATGCTCCTACGTACTGTCGTACACCGTTCGAGCCTACACTACGCGTGTACGTGATGGCGAGAAGCCTACTGTCATACAACGAGGATCACCGAACGAGGGTCCTGTTTGCTTAACTTATACTGATGGTTTATGCTAATTCGTTGCGAGAGAAAAATAATGTTAGCTGATGGTTTATACTAATTTATTGTGAGAGAAAAATATTATTGGACTCACCGAGCTATTTACGTGGTATCTCGGCACTCGCTCTGCAACTAAGCGACGACAACCACGCGTAGGCGTGAGGTGTCCCTATCGACGACGAGAGGACGTGCTCATCAGGCCCGTTTTTTTTTTTTTTGAGGGACGCCCGTTTGGCTTATGGCGAATGAGCCACTGGTGGTGAATAAGTGGTACTAACCTCGCCCGGGGGCCGGGCTACCGGCCCACCTAACAATTGGCTCCGCCCGGGCAGGAAGGAGGTGCGCCGTGCGAGCCAACTGCACGGCACGGACGAAACGAAACAGTTTACGCGCCGAAACTGTGCTCTGTCTGCTTCGAGAAAGCAGGGTAGCACGACGAGAGGCATCTCACTCTGCTTCGACAGAAAACAGAGTAGCAAGCCCTCTGTTTCGAGAAAACACAGCAGCAGGCTGGCAACATCGCCGTTTCAATTCACCACGTCGATTTTGACGTAGTACTTGGGCCGAATCGCCTTTGTAGCGAGGAGAGCCTTACATTTGGCTTCTTGGCATGCACTGTTGCAGCAAATGCTTGTCAGAATATGCTAGATCTTTTTCTAAAGAAAAAGAATATGTTAGACTTGTGTTTTCTTAGAAAAACAGGACTCCTTCTATAGAGTCTTTTTTTAAGAAGACTCCTTCTACAGAGTCCGTTGTGCGGGACGTCTGTGGATTTGTGCCGTCTGAGATTATGTCTCGACTTGGAAGCGATTCTTTCGTATGCTCAGCAGCTCAAATCCACTCGGTTTTCTCTGCCGACTCAGGGACTGTTCCACAAATAGTAAAAAAAATAACAAAATAAATGACATTTGCCATTTGTCTCAAAAACACCCCATGATAAAAGGGTAAATAAAAAGTGAGATGGTAAAAATCTTTTAACTCAATATTGTGGTAAAATTGAGCAAAAAGATAAAATTTTTGCCATTGGATAGGAGAGAAAATAGGGTTTAAATGAGTTTTTACCAAAAGTTTTTCCATCGGATCCAAACACCCATAATAACAACGCTTTTGCTACCTTTTCTTAAGAGCAAAAAATTTGTTCTTTTTTTCTCTTATCACGTGGATCCAAACAGTCCCTCGCTCAGCCTTTGTGCGACACTTTTTCATGCCCATCTCTAAATCTGTGCCACGGGACGTCCCTACCCACACCCACTGGTCTCCTCGCCCTCGCCGTGGCCGGGCTCCGTCTCTGAGGCACGGTCGTCGGTTGCAGGCGTGTAGCGGACGGGTATCCCGACTGTTGCATCGTCATCGTTCCCCTCGCTTCCTTCTACTATGGCGGCAACTTAGACCTAGCTAGGGTCAAACGAAGTCGCGCCGGCACGTCATCAAGTTTGCAGGGCCAAAAAAACCATGAGTCAAACCATCTGATGCGACTGGCGAGTCGAGGCAGCGTCCTGGCGAGGAGTAGAGCGGCGTAGGATTGAGCCGAGCGAGTGCAAAACGCAGCCGAGCAGATCCCTCCCAAGCCGAGCGATTTCCCTCCCGTGTGACCCCAGGCAGCACAACATAGGGGTGGATATCGAGCTGGCTTGGCTCGGCTCGGTTTAGCTCGAGCTGGCTCGTTAAGATAACGAGTCAGCTCGGCTCGGCTCGTTAACGAAGCGAGCTGGAGAAGTTGCTCGGCTCGACTCATTTGCTAGCTCAAGCTGGCTCGATTAGCTCATAAGCCAGCTTGTTTAACATCAACACACATGAATTTTTAATACAAAAAATATTTTTGGCACATTAAAATAAAAAAGTAATTGTTCTATATATATTTCAAGCTCAAGAAATAGATAGAAGCAATATTAGTTCACAATGTGATGTTGCGGCAGCATAGATTATTATATCACATAGCATATTTATGGCTATTACCATTTCATCCAAGTACCAGATCTCCGCCATTCACTTCAGGAATTAAGATGAACATAACAAGTACTCAGGAATCATGACATCACATAAACAAAATAATACATCATAGACTATACGCTCTGGCTTGTTATAGCTCGCGAGCGGCTTGTGAGCCAGCTCGAGCTGGCTCATTAATATACCGAGCTAAAACCTTAGCTCAGCTCGTCGAGCCGAGTCGAGCCACTAATGAGCCGAGTCGAGCGAGCTGTCGAGCCACGAATTTTTTGTCCAGCCCTAGCACAACGTGCACAGTGGACTCTGAGCAAGAGTCCCGCACTCCCGCACCGGATTCCTCTTTTTTTTTACGAGTTCAGCGGGAAAGTGAGTGCCCCCACCTGACCTGATACCATTTGCCTTTCCCGATACAAGAATTCACCTTCACCAGCAGGGTGGGGTTAACATCACGACGGTATTTCTACAGTTGCCAACAAGAGGGGAAGGAACGTGGAAGAGTGCTTGCTTGGCACGCCCACCCAGTGGCGGAGCCAGCTTTTTCTCACGACTAGGGCCAAATTCAGCTGCCAAAATGGCCGTGTATATGACATGATATAAAGTAACAACAAAATATGCGATAAATAGTCTAAATTGACAAAGAAACTAATAATTATTTACTAGTCTGATATAATAGTTAAGAATTGTATTGATTAGGAAACGTACAAAAATAAATTTTCAGTGATAAATTTTTTAAAAACATGGTTTTTAGACGAAAAATTATCGGGGGTAAGTGGGGTTTCATGTTTCACGGCTAGAGCCTCGGCCTGGAGGCCCCAGTTGCGGCTCCGCCTCTGCGCCCACCGGTACAAATGCCTCCCAGAATACTCCGTACATCGCTGCAGGCGTGGACACCGTGCGTGAATACGTGACGGCTCGGCTTCGGCACACGGGCGCCGCCTCTGTCGGTGCTCCATGCCGCTGGGTACCTCACATGGTGCCGTCGGGCAGCACGCCGTGTCGCCGGGAGCACAACCGCCTCGGCATGGACACCGGCGCGCCTCGCCCCCCTCTGTCGCGGTGAGCTGCTTGCTGGCGCTCCCCGCCGCGGAAAAGCGCCGCCCTTCCTTGTCCTCGGCGGCGGCGCGGCACCAGCATGATGCGTCGCTGCGCGGGCATCGCCGCTTCGCTTTCCCCATCAGGTTCGTTCGTTGCCCCGGGCCCCGGCCCCTCGCCGTTTCTTGGGCGTTTCCTCGAACAGTTGGGGAGCAGCCATGCCTGCGCTCTGTGATCCAGCAGCCACGACCACCGACGACCACCGCTCTCGCCGACTACTTAAAGGGTGCTCTGCGAGCATGCCATGGAGGTGGCGTTACCCAGATTTCCCGTCGTACCAGGTGAGACCTGGCAGGGACGTTGCTCGGGCTTCTTTACCGCATCAACGATTCAGTGACAGACTGATGAGTGAGGTCGCATTTTGGACTTTGGAGGTCCTCGCAAGTCGCTGAAGAGAGAATGGCGTGGTAATTACCAAATGGATTCAGAACTAGTACTGTTGGAGATAAAATGAGACATCGTTGGAGAATGGTTATATTCCATCAGCAGTTTCAGGTAGGTTTCTGAAATCTGGTAGTTTCAGGTGTTACTGATGGGAAATGGAGGCATCAGTGCTAACAATTAGAGCATCTACTGCCAGAAGTTTTAGTGAGAGAAATAGCAAATCCCCAGTCTGGATCACAGAAATCTTGAAAAGAACAACGCCCTTTGTATGGACGGGAACTCGTCAGATCTTGGTGATGGAAATATGTGTGACTTGCAGCTGGCGCTGCATATATGAAATTCTCTTGTAAAATCAACTTTGGCTTTCAGGCACCCTGGCACCCAGCGAGAACGGTATCTTACTTCTGAAAAATGTATGTGATGAGCGCAAGGAAGAGGCTGAGGAGGTGCATACTTAAGCTCCTAGTGCATATGTATTGCTTATTGCTTATCATTCAGTAGAATTTCTTTGTTGTATCTAGCACCTAGCAGCACATGTAGTTTATCTATACCAGAACAGCAAAGTTCCTGGATGCAAGTGATTTTGTTGTGTTGACATGTAACATTCAGTGCTCCAGAATTTTTTAGTATGAAAATAGATGTTCCATGTATTTAGCTGCATGCAAACTGACAGCACTGGGGGCCTAGTTCCTCCTTTTTTTTTCTATATAACAGTAGTTTCTCCTTGTTTACACATTACCTGTATATAAAGGTAGTTCAGAGTATATGCAACACTACATCATGCAAGCAGCTCCTTATTAGCTTACTGACATGACAGAACATCTGTATTTATCTGCTCTGTAAAACAGCAAGCAGTGCTTGTCATTGCACCATGCATTCATGCAAGTAACATCACACGATGCAATGCAAGCAATTTCCAGGGCCTTCTGAAGACGATAATGCAATGCAACAGAGGCCAACTGTGCCTTCACTGCTTCAAATTTAGATGAAAACTTGTCTGCTCAAGCATGTAATCTTGGTGTCTTTGTCATTGCATATAAAAAAGAAGGTAAGAAATTGAATTCAACCTTTGCCACTTTGAAACTGCTCTTTTGTCACTGCTTCAAATTTCTTAGTTTTTTTTTGCGACCTGACAAGCAAGCAGTGATCGGAAACAAGCAGTCTATTTTCCAAATTGAAGATCTGAATTAAAACTACTTGAAATACGGTACTTTCACTTAATATGGACATGTGGAGCAGGCAGCTTACTAGTTACTACAGATTTTCTTCGGGTTTCAGTAACTAGCCAAACGATCAGGAGCAGTGTCAGAGTTCAGAAATGCAGTGTAAACATTTCAGGTTCAGGCATCCGGCATTCGCAGCTACAAGGAAAGCAGGGGAATCCCCCTCGAGACGCAGCCACGGCCGCACGCCACGGTCTTCCTCGACGGCCGACGACAAGCAGGCGGCAAGCGGGAAGATGAGGCGGTGAAACTGCTGCAGCGGCGCGGGGACGAGCAGCCGGCGCATGAGGGCCCGGAGCAGCCTCACCGCCGCCTCCCGTCCAAGCCCTCCTCGCCGGTGCTGTCACCGATCGAAGCTCCCGAGGAAGCGGTGCCGCCGCCGCCGCGCCGCCACGGGTGGGGAAAGTGATTGGGCTGGGCCCACGCAACTCACCCACCCACCCACCCGACAGGGAGTAAAAGGATACGAAGCGACTGACCGGTGGGACCGCAAAGCCGCCGCACCCCACCAGTCAGCCAGGCACGACCAAAAATCGGACGTCCGGCACGGACGTCACCACGGCCATGCCGCCGCCCGCCTGACAGGTAGGCCCACCCACTCCCAGCGCTTGAGCCCCCAGCCGAGTCCGAAATTTTGAATCGTCCCGCTGTCTTCAAATCCCAACGCGAGTTCTCTCTTGTCCCCCACGCATTCCTCCCCTCCGCCTGCCCGATTCGACTCGTCGCAGCGCCGCAGCGGCGGCCGCGCCACCTCTCCGGCTCACCGCTTCTCCGCCGACTTCACCGAGCAGGTCTTCCTCGGCGGCTCCACCTCTCCGGCGATCTCGCCGGCTCACCGCTTCTCCGCCGACTTCACCGAGGAGGTCTTCCTCGCCGTTGGAGGTACCAATTCGAACTCAATTCCTGGCGCTTCCTTGTTATTGTCAGGTGTGCGGGTGGGACGATGATCGCCGGAGTGATGATGACATGGGATGGGAGATCAGATATTGTGGGAAATTGGAGGCGGAGCGTGTGGGTTTTGGGGTGGGGGGTCGCCTGCTTTTCCTTTCATTTTGGGCCGAGCTCGTTTACTTTTTCCTTTTTCCCGCGTAGTGTTGGGCCGAGCCCAGTATCCCGCTGGCGGGGCAGCAGATGGCCCGCCTCCTCCTTTCTCTTCCTATCGGTGACTGAAGGGCCCGCAGGCCAGTGTCCCGTCCCCCTTGCCGTTGAACTCCAACCCGAGCTGGATGGAACCCTTGCCGTCCGCAGAGGGCCGGCCCTGCAGTAGTGATCCGGGGCGGCCGCCCAGGGCCCCCGGATATCAAGGGCCCCTAGCCAGGTAAACTACTCTAGTGCTGCGAGAAGAAATAGTATATTATCCAACGTAAAAAGGTCAAACTACTACTACGTAGTATAAGTTCAGGCTATCGCTGGATCCTTTACTCATCATAAGTGTTCACAGGAAAAAGATCCTTTATTTTCCATACGGATTATTGGCTCCATTTTTCCTTGTATATGATCCGTATCTTATTTTTTTAATGTTTGTTTTTTAATAAAAAATCTCTAGTTTCTTTAATTGATATAAAAAATTATGCTTATATATTTATACTAGCAGAGTGTACGTGCGGCACGCACGTGTTTTAAAAAATCATAGAAATAATAAATTTATTTATTGCAAGTATTTACATGTGAACTTAAGAAGTTGGTGTAAATCGGTAACATCACATATTTTGCATGAATCGAGGTATCTAACTATTTTGAAACATAAATAATTCACGTATCTTCAAAAGACTTTTATGTTTATAAAAATATAGTAATAATAATTTTATATTTAGTGCAAGATATACAAGCATGAAAACCTTTTAAAAAATAAACAAGAATTTAGATTCATTCGCACAGATTAAAGTGTAAATGTGTTTTCATCCAAAAATAACTTTACATCATAATATATTCTTGTTCTAACCATTTTATTTCTACAAATTATATTACAAACAAATATATGTATTGAAATTTCTTTTTTAGATTTTTAATGCAGTGATTCAGACCCACACACATACACATGTTAACACCTGCATGGATGCTCAAATGAAAGCCAATTCCCTGGACGATCATGAACAGAAGTAATATACCCGAAAGCTTTACCTAATAAACCTTGTAAATTACATATATCAAATCACTGAAACATACTACTCCTGAAAATATGCAACCCTTTTGTATAAAGAACATCCAAAAGGTGGCAAGTATAACATCTTTCAATGATGACATATAGTGGCACTTGACCAGCTCACGAGAGCATTCTCATACTACCGTTGTACCACAAGTCCAACCAATGTAGGATCTGGCCAAAGTATCTTTGTTCATAATCTATATATAAAATGCTGAAAGTCAACACACAACACAATATGATATCTAAATATTGCAGCAGCAGCAGCAGCTTGAATAAAAAAAAATGATATAAAGCCATGTAAAAGCAAGAGCAGTTACCTGAATTGGTTGATCATACTAATATTTTCTTCCAGAAGTCACAGAGAGGTATGCTATGAGGTGTGGAGCAATACTTTATTAAACTGCAGAAAGAAATTGCTCTTTATTAGAACCAAAATTGTAAATTTTTGTTTATCAGAAGATCAATACCTCTCTATTAAGGCATTGGATTAGAAAACAAATGAGATATATGTCATATATATCACTTTCAGCTTCTCATAAACTGTGGTTATATCACTTTCAGCTTCTCATAAACTATGATAGAGCACATCTGAAGCATCCTGTTGTTCAGCTTCAAAACATTTCACCTACCATAAGTTCAGAAACTTGGAATTGCCCTTAGCATGTATCTTGGAACTTCAGAACACCAAGAAAACTTAAAGAGTTTATTGCCAAAAATCAACACAAAAAAATATGTAAAAGGATCTTGCACGGAAGGAATACTTGCCTTCACTGCATATATCTTTCCAACTATCAAGTGGACTGTGTTAGGAGGGTTTCAGATTCAGCAACATAAGGACCGCAGTATGCAATTAGTTCTCAATATTAGACAACAAACATCTCATCTGCATCACTTGGAGATTTAATTGGACAACAAGACTATCTTTATCTGAAAAATATTGAAAAATAATCAATAAAAAATCATATAGAAAATATAGGCATGCTGCATCAAAATTGTGACGAGATAATAACAAAGAATACAGTCAAGCTGTTTACTGCAGAAACAAGCAAGCAAGAGAAAAGAATTGCACACCAAGGGTGATTCGCAACGCTAATTCATGAACTTGACACTGTAAGATAAACCATGTACTGGAGATGAATGAATAAAGGATCATGGGTCGATCTAACCATTTCAGAAATTCAAGTAGGCAAAGTGATGCTTGATAGGCAAATGACAATAGAGTGCAAGCAGTACACTATATAATGAATAGCTGAAAATAGTAATAGGGTGTTATAATATCAAAGATCTAAGAAGGAAATATATTGTTAAGCTGGCATGGCAGCATGGCTTGTACATACCACCCATCCTTGTTGCCCTCTCTTTGGATCCAGACACCTCCTTCTCGCCCACAACGACAATCTTCTATCCCTCTTCATTGGCATCCTACACTTCCAGGTTCACATCTACAGCTCTCCAAATCAATGCCAGATCGAGAACGCTCAAAAGGATATACCTAGAATTTGCCCAAGAATTAGATTAAATCAAAGGGACAAACCTGCCATAGCATCTGATTTGTCGTCGTTGTTGTCGAGCGCGAGAATCACCGGCAACTCAGAGAGCATCAATGCACCGCCGCCGCCGCTTGCTGGTGATGTTGTGCTGCACCGCTCGCCACTAACGAAGCATGCACAGACGGGGCAGAGCTGTGGCTATACAAGCAGTGTATGACATTCTAAATTCATGTTAGTTTGTTGCTATATAGAAATTTGAAAATTCATTTAGATTTCTTAAAATCATCATATATCTTAAAAGTTTGTGGATGGATTTTGCTTGTTTTTTTCTCCATTCACACTACGTGATGCATACTTTTTAGAGGCTCTGATTATATTAGAATTTCTAAAATAAAATAATAAAATAATTATGCTATCTAAAAGCTAGCACAAAGCTTTGAACCAAACGAAAACATTACACTCCTAAAATTCCAATAACATCTATTCCTACCGTATCTGATTCTAATCCCGAATATCTAATTGACGAGAGTTTAGCACTTACAGCAAAATTTCCATAACCTGTTGGTCTGCTACTTGATTGTTGGCACCATGCCTGCCTGTGATGGTACCGCATATTGGATTCACGCATCACGCTGTTCGCACAGAGGCAACACAGGCAAAGGCAAGAACATCATTAGGTTATCACGCATAGAGCAGTGCGATCGTTCCTCCTGCGGAGGAGAGCCACGGACTGGCCAGGGCGCGATGCCGGCACCACGTCTCCGCAATGTTGTCGTCGAACGCGCCGAGAGAGCTGCCGGGCCGCTACGGCGCCGCGCGTCACGCTGCTGCTGCTTCGGCGAGCTTTGCTTCCGGCCCTTGATCTTGGCGTCTCCGTGATGGAGCAGGGCTGAGTCGTCGTCGGAGTTGTAAGCGTTGCCGCTTCTCGGGAGGCCCGCCCGCTTCTTCTTCTTCGCGCTCTCAAGAAGAGGCGCCTCTTTGGCCAGCGAGCTCCACACCAAGATATTCTTTCCTTCACGTGGCTTAGTTTACTTTCAAAATAAAGGTGGGTACAAAGATGGGTAAAAAAACATCGGTGCAAAAAAACGGGGGGTCTAGGGGTGAACTCACATGGGGTTTTTCGCTCTACCAAAAAAACTTCCGTAATATTTCCTTATTTTTCATGCAACGTGGGTCCAGGTGGGTATATTGTGAGGGGTACGGGGGTTTTCGTTGGTAACAAAAGTTTTCAAAAGAACTCCATCCTTTTAGTATTTATAATAGGGGCCTTCAACTATTGTTTCGCCCAGGGCCCCAGAAAACACAGGACCGACCGCAGACCAAGTCAACCCGGGTGAACTCGTCCACGTCAGCTCGACCCCGCGGCCACACACGTATTTAAAAGAAATATAATGTATATTTTCAAAAGAATCATTAAGCACCAAATTAAGATACAATATACCAAAAATAGTCTCTTTTTCTGACCGTAGTCTCTTTTTCTTGAAAAGCACTACGTATATAGGAGAGATGTTTATATATCTTTCTTCGTCCCCCCATGTCTCTTTTCTGAAGGCGCTGTGCCGGCCTTCGAAATGTTGTTCCCACTTTGTTTGATGGAATGAAATGTTCAGGTGGGCCGCTGGCCCTCCGTTGTTCCCTCAAAAAAAAGAAGAATATAAACGTTGAGTTCGTTACAACGCGAGGCGTTGCAGCACTGTACGCCCTTAGCCATAGCCATATATGAGTTGTGATATATCGAACACCATGAGCAAATAGAAGCATGCAGGTGGCCGGTGTTCAGCTTGCACTGCACCCGTATAGAGATTTTGATAGTGGCCTCGCGTAGGATGGGCTTTTGCTGTGACCGTCAGCACCACGGTCTGATTTGTAGCAGCACAGCTTGTTTGGTCAGAGAAGAAAAAATTTGACTCACTCGCCCCAGCAGTTCTTTTCCTTTTATTTTATGTAGAGCATAATATAAATAATGGAACATCTAAAGAGTGGGCCAGGCTGAAATGCCCCCGTTGAGGCCCAACGCCCAGCCTGACTTTGGGCCTCTACAGGCCGCCTACTATGCTGCCAACCACTCATCCGTCCAGCCCAGCCCTTGTCGGCCCAACCCAAGTGACACAACGCAGCCCAAACGCTCTTCGAGTCCATCTCCCTCTTTCCTTTCTCTGGAAATTTGTTTGCTCTTCAAATAGTTTCCTTGTCGACGACGATACAGCAAGACCGATCGCATCAACTCAGGTAGTCAGATACAGGAAGAAGAAGAAGAAGGATCGCCGGCGTCGTCTCATCTTCCACAACAAACCATCGATGCCGCGCGGAGCGTGCCGGTGCTGTTGCAACGCCGGCCGCGAGGCCCGCAGGGAGGAGCTGCCGCTTGGCTCGTCGGCTGACCTCGAAAATGTTGGAACCGAGGATCGACGGACGATCACAAGAACACAAGAAACACACAAGTATTTTCGGCGACGAACGCCGCGGCCGCACTGACGGCCTGTATCTTGGCTATTGTTTCATTGCTTCACTCGGCTCAACCGAACAAATGAGATTACACCGGGCTTTTATAGCTGCATGCCTAGCAACTGCCCCCTACGGCACTCGCGCACGCACGCAATAGCTCCTGGCGATCCGGTCTTCACGTACCTGAGCCACCATATTCTCCACCGCGCAAGACCCGGACGCCTCCGCTTCTGGTGCCTGCAGCTACCTCAACTAATCACATGCAACAAACGCATGCACACACACGCTAACTAACCAACTGACTACCCTGAACCTATGCACGCACACACGAGCACGAACTCGTGCACCAGTACGCTAGGGACTCCCTCTAAACATGCTAACAAACTCAAACGAGAACACACGCACACACGCATGTTACACGCGACGCACACAGCACGCCAGGCACGAACCTTGACGTGGTTTATTCCTAACAGAAAACGGACGGCACACGGCGACGGCGACGACGGCCGCCGAGAAGGACCCTGTCATCGTGGTCGCGTTTAGGGCCGTCAGTAGGATCACCAAGTTCATCGTACGGGTACGTGCGCCGCGCTTAAGAATTAGTATCGGGTCAGGAAACCACATGTACTCGCCCTGATTATTCCAATCTAAAAGAATTCCACTGTTGCATAGGTAGATTCTAAAGTCTACACTGGATTTGACTAGAAATCTGAACAGTTAATGACGTGGTGAAAAGAAACCTAAAGAGAAATTGCATGTTGATCTCAGGGGCTTTATTCCTTAGATGTTGATCAGTTGCCATTTTAATTTTTTTACTTGTTGAGCGCTTCAGGTTGTAGTAGCTTTATCGGTATTTTGTAGCGTGCGATGGTTGCTGCTTCGTGCTTTGAGTGATTTCAGCTATGGTAGCCTTTTTGTTTGCATGGGTACAAATTGTCTTCAGTAATTATCAATCCCACTAACTGTCGCTATATAGATTGTCCTCCACTGTAATTATCTAATTTCTTTTTCGGAAAAGCAGATGGTGACGAGTTTTAAGTTTCCACATAAAATTTCTTGAATGGATTGGTTGGGGCAAAGGAAAAGCTATGTGCAAACGCACCTGAAGGCTGAAGCAGAGCATTCAGTGTTGCCCTGACATGATGGCTTTTCTGATTTTTTTTCGTTCACTTATAGAATCCATCAAGCTAAATATTCCCCTGACTTGCTCCTGCTTGGACACAGCACAAAAGCGCACGACATGCACATGAACCAGGACACACAAACTTCTGCATGAAGAAAATCAAGGAAGGACAGATCATATGCTTTTTATCATAACTCTAGAAGGCAAAAGCCTCCTTCTGAAGATGAAAATTCCAGTTAACCATCCAAACAACAATTTTCAAAGCATTCTTGCATATTTCATGCTTCTCAACTCATATTTTATTTTGTGTCCACAGTATTCATCCCTCTGTTTTTTTCGTTAGCATGTTCTTTTATGTGTGCGGTTTATGGTCAGTGACTGAATGTTTGCCTGGTTGCAGGGATTATTGATCTTACTGTGGGTGTATCTGTATAATTCCATGAGAAGATACGCAATCAGCTACATTGGCAGTGATACATGGTTTAGTACGTTTGTTGTGATTGCTGTTGCTGTACCTATAGCTGAATTATTTTGCATTGTGGGCCATATCATGACTACCCCACCACCAAGATCTTTAGATTTCTGGCCCAAGACGTTCCCACGACGGAAGTAATTTCATGTGAACATCCATGCCGTCAATTACTGCTTGGCGGCAGCGCAATTCTTGAGTTGCTTCTAGAAAATTGAATGGGAAAGAAGTTTGGTGGATGTAGGATAGGGGTTTGTTTGTTGAGTCTATCTGTTGTTGCTAATGAAGCGTGAAGAATGCATTATTTGTGCACGCGCACAATCTAGTGGAAGGCCGGTCTGAACTAGGATGTGCAACTCATTACTACCGTTGGAAGAACATGACACAACGATCGCGGCCACCAACACCTCCGCTGCCGGTCACCGTTGTGATGCACTGCCACATTTTTCATCTTTCTCTTCTGTATATACCTTTTTCAGATTGTTAAGTGTATATTGTAGGATTTTAGAATATATGATGATGCAAAAACTTTGTATACAAAACTATAGCGGACGCATCTAGATAAAACTCTTGTAGTCTTATATGCAGTTTTGAGCATACTATGAGGGTTGGACTACGTAACCCCCAACCTATGAAACGGTCTAAGAATAGAGCGTATACACAAATACATTCTACAAATAGGTCTACCAGTGATGCTATTAGTTGCGATCATAATTTAATTAGTATATGGGTGAGTTTATTAACATAAAGAAAATTTTGTTTGAGTTAGTTTTACTTTCACGGAAAAGGTCCAAATTACTACCCTTGAATATGGACAAAATCAGAATAATCCACTAAAGTATGTTTAAGTTTATTTTAAAGGAAAAAATCTAGATCACCCCTCACCTACGAGGATTGGACTACATAACCCCCCCCAACCTATGAAACGGTCTATATCACTCCTGAACTTTCCAAAACCGGTCAAATCAAATTATCCCCTAAAGCAATTTTGAAAAACCATAGTAAATCACAAAAAAATCATAAAATAGAAAATTCAATTGTGTTGGATTCAAATGAGTATATCTACATAGTAAACATATAATATGGTATGCTTTAATACATTTTTTTGTTGTAGCTTCAGATCTATACTTTTCTTCATAGCTGTAAAATAATGTATTAAAGCATATTATATTATATTATATTATATGTTCATTGTGTAGATATACTTATTTGAATTCCAACACAATTGAATTTTCTATTTTACAATTTTTCTGTGATTTACTATGATTTTTCAAAATTGCTTTACGGGGTAATTTGATTGGTTTTGGAAAGTT
This sequence comes from Echinochloa phyllopogon, assembly GCA_033239725.1. NCBI lineage: Eukaryota > Viridiplantae > Streptophyta > Magnoliopsida > Poales > Poaceae > Echinochloa > Echinochloa phyllopogon. Next base: position 7,589,026 of record BTCW01000008.1, on the reverse strand, counting down.
TAGGGGGTGATATAGACTGTTTCATAGGTTGAGGGGTTATGTAGTCCAACCCTCATGCGAGGGGGTGATCTAGATTTTTTTCCTATTTTAAACCCATAACTATCTTAATAAGTCCAATCTTCGCAAAACTTGTCTTTTTTGTTTCTTTATGTATAAGTGGTGTTTTAAGTTTAAATTTTATGGGACGATAGGACCATAAAAATATTTTTAAAAATATTATATTAAATTTCATCAGTTATGGCACCCACGTATTGAAGCTACCCATAGGTGATGTCGGGCCTTAAAAAGTTAAAACTGCACATCTTGTTTTCTCACAAGGTGTAAATGACATAGCTGATCAAAGTTGTTTATCTTTTTTTCATGTTCACTGTTTCTTGTTTTATGTAAGTTTATTTCCGTGCTAGTGTCACAGTATGCTGATCATCAGTACACCGAATCTTTTTCCAGTTTTTCTTCGATGCCACAAACTCCAAAATCTAGCAGCACTATCTTTATTTTAAAATCGTTGAAATGTGTCTTGACAAGTATTGACCATTGAGTCTTCCAAAATGCCACAGTAACACAAAAGAAAATGATGAAGTAACGCGTGTTTTCAGAGGAAATTTGCAGAAGGGAATCGAAATTATTTTCGAAACTCACCGGTTCGAGTGGGGCCCGCGTCGGGGAAGGGCAGGTGGCCCCACCTGCGAGCGTTTTCTTCCTCTTCGGTGCGCCACTGGCGGCCCACGCCATCACGCAAAAGCACAGCGCGGTGGTCGCCACGGCGGCGGCGGCGGCTGCGAGCGACACCACCGCACCCGATGCGGCGCGGCCAAGGGGTTCCACACCGTCACGAGGCCGATAGTGTATTGACTATCGAGTCAAAGCAAATGCAAACGTTAACAATGTTGGAGAAAATAATGTGGTATCACTGTATTAGCCCAGGTGCTTCCGATGAATTATAGTTACAGGCCAAGAAATACCTGGATACACTCTGTTGATTTACAGATAAGATGGATACATCATATACGGACGGGTCGTAAAATGTGCTGCCACTCCGGTGCCAGAGCAATAAGCTACGAAGCTTCTTGTGTGCTCTGTCAATTGTCAACGTTACACGCATTGTACATATTAGCAGGGAAAAAAAAACTTGTGTGTGGAGCTATATATGTATGTACAACAACAACTAAAAAGAAGTTATAAGTGTCTATAGCGCCTTCTGGTCCAATCTCTCGTTCCAGTTGAGACACCTGATCAGGCTGCGGAACCAATCGCCCGTTTGGTCAGACTTATTAACAGTTGGTAGTGGGTGCTGGCTCATGGATATACGAACAGAGTCTCCTCTTGATAGTTGCTGCCTTCTTTTGCCATCAAACGATACCCAGGCATTACATCTTGCTTCATCTGGTATCTGGTAAAGTTGCCAGTGCAATTGACAGTCACACAACGGTGTAAAATTTACCAGTCAGCAAACCAAGTTATGATATCGTGGGACAGAATGCGATGAGTTAAAATGAGATCGCAGGGAAACAGACACTTCAGCTGTTGCTCAGTACCTTCAATTCAAGACATGCGGAGTCCGGAAGGATGACAGGTCTAAATGACAGTGAGTGAGGGCAGATCGGAGTAAACAGCATGCATGGGACATTTGGATGGACCTAGACAGGAAAAACCACAATGATCATGTTGTATTACTGTTCATTTGAGCGTCATACATGCACTGGAAAAGAAACCGTTTCCTAGAGCATAATACACATCATTCAACACATGCTATAAAAGCAAACAAACAAGGCATAATATTGAGCCCGTTTGGCTGGTAGAATGAATAGTGCTTGGCTGATAGATTCAATAGTATTGTGTGAGAGAAAATAAGTCCAAATAAGCCAAAATAAGCTGAATCTAGATAAGCCGAAATGCTACCTTCTTAGAATTACAGAGCTCCAAAACCAAAGGATCTTTAGTGCAGAGACCAGATTCAATATTAAATACTTGAGAAAACATAGTTAAAAAAACAAAATTTAAGCATACAGGAGATGGAGATAGACTGTTTCTATCATACATAAAGTAAATGCTGAAAGAACCTTATTTTTTAAAGATTAGGTTAAAGAAGCCAGCCTCTTGGAACCACTTAACCAGTAGGCAATGGAACTTGCATCTCTTTTCTTTTTAAAAAACATGTACAGGGCAGATGACACGATAGATACAAATATACAATACTTGTATGACCAAAATATTGCCATTCATGCAGAAGTAACAACCATGTGCTTCATAAATAGAAAATGTTCATTTGTTACATGGAGTGAAATTCATTTGAAGAAACTAGTGTCATGTCATATTACTGATAAGTGATAAAAGCTTTTTATTCCATGTCATTGATACAGTTAAATGATTATAGCTTGTATACGAATTAACTTACCATCGATCCCCCTGCTGCAGTAGAGTATGCTGTACTGCCAGTTGGCGTTGCTACTATCACACCATCTCCTTGCACCTAGATATATTTTTGAGTTAGAGTAGATACAGAGTATGTTTAAACAATAATCTTGAATTTGCACATAAAATACTATTACAGAATGGACATACTATAATCTGCAAAAGTAAAGTGTATCTACATTAGCATTCGGCAATTATTTCGCAGCAAACAGTCATCGCAGTGATGCAAAGAAGTGCGCAGTAATCAAGAACAACTAAGCTTGGAGAAGAAACATAAAGTTAATACATTATATTTTATCACGCGGACATTATTTTGTGAAACAATATAAACAGTAACAAGAAAAGGGTAATTAAGGCTTCTAGTTCATTGCAGCTGCCTAAACTTCGTCAAGCAAAGTACAGTTGAGAAAAAAGGCCTAACTTCCCGATTCCATCCAGTAAGTTTCAAAAAGGAAACGTAAGGAAAACATTTTGATCCACAGTTACACAGAGGCTAGGTGCCAAGATGCAAAGAGATACATCTTTTCTAGGACTTTCAGAATCATACCTTAGTGATAAGGTGGTTATGCTCGTAACATTCAATTTTTGACAGATACGGATTAGAACCCCGATCAACAACTACTTCATTTAGCACATCAAACAGTTTCGCAGGCATTGCTTTTCCATTACGAAAGATCTCACATCTTAGACGCATTCTAAGGGTTATATAAACCCCAAGAGTATTGTTCCCATGGATGACAGCTCTCAAGTCTTGTCTGAAACCTTCGAACTGAGGTAAATAAACGATAGCATGCTTAGTTTTCACCCAAAAACAGGTTAATCTGATGAAATTCTGTCAGAGAGGATATTAAAGCGCACATTATGTGAAGTCAAGAATCCAAGAGATCCAAGATTGAAAGAGACAACAGGTGGTACAGAAGTTCTAAATAAGTTTGATGCATGCAAAATGAGTCCATCACCACCCAAGCATGTGACAAAATCAACTCTCTCATGCAGGTCACTGATTTTAACACAAAGCATTGTTAGTAAATAGCAATATGGAAAATGATGTGCACCTAGGCACTTATCACAATCTTAAATATGTTTAATCTGTACCTGGTATCTTGAGTATAAAAGGTTTGCACAAAACCATAACCAGGAATTCTAGCAAATATATCATGGACATCAGGTTCCACAAGAACATTCATCTTTTCTTGATGATGGAGAAATGAAGCAACCTGAAAAGGAAGTGACTCGAAGTTTATAGCATGCCAAATGCTATGTACATAGCTGAACAAAGAAGAGAATTAAGACTACTAGACTTTGAAGAGATCTAAATCAAGACCATCTTTGACATGTCCAAAGATATGTTGCCAAAAAGCATACACTGAAATCTTGAGCGGTTACTTAGCTACAACTTCCAAGTCCATCTCAATGACAACAGGATATAGTTGCAACAAAGCAACAACCAGCAAAATATTCCCATTTGTGTATCCCAGGCTTCATACAGTTCATTTCAGTTTAAACCAAAGCCTTTGATTGGAAATTATTGATCAATCAAACTCTTTCTACAACCTAAGCCAAATTAACAAACTTAAACTATGAAAGATATGATTACATATACTCATTATATAATCATATCTCTAATACAGTCCTAGATTTCTCTATGCATTCTATTTTCCCATGCACTACTATAAATTAGTTTATGTACTCAAGCTCAGAAATCAGGTAAGTACCTCCCAAACATGAAACAGTTTTCCAAGCAAAAATTTCTCTAGCACTAAATTGTTTCAGTCACAGGTGATACATCCAACACAAGAACCCTAATCTTCTTTGAGATGACTAACACTAGTCCATTGCTAACAGATAAAAGAAATCAAGACAACCTATGTGGGTGTCTGAATGATTAGCATTTAGCAATATATATGCTCTAAAATGAAATTTGGTATGCACCTCTTTGGCTTCTTCCATGAGCTCATCACCTAATTTCTTCAAAAGTAAGACTGTCTTGGGAGGAGATTTCCACATAAGCATCTGTTGCTGGGTGCTAGGATGCGTAAAAGCCAGAGACGATTCTGTCACTTTTTCTCTAGTACAAGAAAATCCATCGGTACGTACCAGAAACATCTCTGCTTTTCTTCTCGACTGAAGTCTAACAACACCAGTTGCAGATGCACACATATTTCCATCAGCAGGATCTGGTTTGTTTCTCTCCAGATAAGGCGCACCATTCTTTTCAGCAGATTTTTGTGATGCAACCTGAGCATTCCCATTTGAACTGCTGGTAGATGTTCTAGTATCAACAGTAACTACTGAGGCTTCCCTTTCCATTTTCTCAAGTAACGTGGAGGCTCCGTTGTTGGATGGTTTTCCATTGGTAATACCTGAAGCAACTGACAGAATATAATCGTTGTCGAATGTTGTTCCATTTGAACTTTTCGAAACTGCAAACTCTGCTGCTTCATATTCAATGGCTCCATTGTGCTCCGCACTGAGATTTTGTTTTCTCCTTGAGACAGATCGTCTCCTAGAGTTCAGAGCAGATTTTGGATAAACTTTTTTGCTTCTAAAAAAGTTGGTCATCTCTTTTCTAGAGAAAACATCGCAAGTAGGAAATTGTGCTTTAAGGGGGTTACTCTCCAGTGTGAAGTTTGACAGGAGTTCTGATTTAGTGCCAGGCACTTCACCTTGTTCAGTGCTTTGATCATCCGGAAGGGCATTAGTGACCTCCAGATTGTGACGTGCTGTTTCTATGTCTATCTCACATGATTCCCCATTGTTATCAGATTCCACTGGTGTAGCACTTTTAGTTCCATTTGTGGAGGAACCTGAACTGCCTGTGCGCTGCTCTGTCTTGTCATTTGTCAGGAGTTTACCATTCCCATTTTGAGAGCGAATTTGGACAGCCAATCTCTCTGATCGAGTAACAAACTGTTTCCATCTTGAGACCATCGCAGAGGTCCTAGAAACACCTTCTTTGCTATGAAGGTAAATGGGCTTCTTTGTGCCATCTGACACAAGCGCTGCAAATTGCTGAACCTGTTCGGCTGAGGGTGCAGTTCCAATCTCAACTGGCATATTTACCACCTCTATCTTCCCAGATGAGACGGCTTCCTGAATTGCTGAGAGGTACAAATCATCTTTTACATCTTCTTCCCGGAGGTCAACAATAGTTTTGAATCCCTTCTCTAGTAGCCATGACAATCCCTCCTCACTGACTTGCCCTCCCCTCCAAAATGCAACCTCTAACTCTTCTGTCCCTGAATCATCTGATGCAGTCGAAAGGTACACCGGAAACCAATTTGCAAACAATGTTGGACAGGGATAACCATCAGCTCTTGGGAAACCCGCATCGTAACAAGCATTCTTCAATCTTTGTAGCTTCCTCCATATGTCCAACCCCCTAGGCTCACTCGGTACAAGATAGCTGGCAAGGGAAACCTGCATACTCTCACAGCATCGCTTCATGTCTCCACGGAACAAGGCAAGCGGTGGGATCCTATCTGCAGTGATGTCTTCAGATCCCTGGAAAGCACTTGCAAAACCCGACCGCCCTGAGAGCACCTCATTCCTTCCCCGGTTCAGCAATGCCAGCATGCAGCCGAGGACGGCAGCGACCTTGTCTTCCAGCACCGGCAGGTCCTCCGATTCAACATCATAGCGGACAGGGCACTCTCCTGTCTCTGGATCACAGAGGGCCGACATCACCGCCATGTGGAGCTGCTCGGCAGCACGGAATATGCGGCAGTAAGCCTCAATCTCCGCGATGTCACCAGGCACGGGACCGGCCCACAACAAATGGGACAGGTCCCTCGTGTGAAAATTCTACAAGAAACCATTTGATCCATCAATACAGCATCATCTCATCTATAATAAATGGAACTAAAACACATGCTGAATACAAGATTGACGTGGAGCTATCGATGCAAGTAAACAAGAAAGCTCGTCATATCACACTGCTCGACAAAATACCCCCGAGAATCAGCAGGAGCTACAGGGTAAGCAAACACAGGCCAGCAGCTGTATGTCCTACGAGGCGACGAAATTTACTAGAGAAGGCTGCAGAGCTAGACAGACGCCGCCAAGACCACAGGAGCGCGTTCGGAGACGCTCCCCAACCGTTCGACGAAATGCTCAGGAACAGGGAAGGAGCCCAACCAACCTGGGAGTCGAGCCCGATCCGGGAGACGAAGGACGACGCCCGCGCGGCGACGCCATGGCGCGCCGCGGGGCGCCACCACCACCTGCCGGCGACCCAGGCGACCCGCGCCGCCGCGAGAGACGCACCCGGCGCAGCCGGGAGCTTGGCGGGCCCGTGGGGCGCGCAGACGTCGAGCATCAATCCAAGCGCGGCGCGCCCGCTCGGCGCCGGCGGCGGGGAGGGGACGGGGCCAAGAAAGGCCGGAGCTATTCGCGCGGCGGGAGGTACGAGCTCTCGGCGAGCGGGGAAGCGCGCGGCGGCGGCGGCGGCGCTGTCGAGGCGGATGTGCTCCCGGCGAGCGCCCCGATGGCATCCACACACAGGCGTAAACTAGAGATCAGAATTGACTGGATTGTCGCGGTTGGTTCGTGTAAAAGCCGTGGCTTTTGAGGAGGGAGCAGTGGAATCGTCGAGAACAATGGGTGAAGCTGAAGGCAACCGCGGCGGCAGGTGCGCCATTGCGATTGTGTGCACACTTGTTCCTCCTGACCCGGCCAAATGGAGCACACGGATACACAGAAAATCAGAGAGAAAATGTGGTTACGATTCTGCAAAAGGGGAAGAGGGGGAAATGGAGCCATGAGATGATGAGGGAAAGTTTTCTTTTGCCTGAAACTGACGTTCTTGGATGCTTGCTGAATGGATGAGGTTCGAGTTGTGGGGATATCGATCGTGGACCACATTGTGTGGTTGATTCTAGACTGTTGTGGATTTTCGGTAACATGAATGAATGCCGTGCGGAATTGGTAGATTAGCTACGGTATGAAAAATTTCTAAATCTGTTTTTACTAGGGAGGTTTGTTACAAAGAAAACGGTAAAGTACCGTTAGTTGACTTTTTTTAGCTCTAAATTTGACCGTAGTTTGACCGCTCGTTTTATTTAAAATTTTATGCATATTATCATATCTTTTGTGGTGGTTTGCTTTCTTAATAATTTTTTTTCAAAAATAACTTAAATTTGACTATATTTACATAATTTTTTTGAATAGAACAAGCGGTCTGTTAGAAAAGTTAAACGAACTATAATTTAGAACAGATGTATTATTTACTTATCCATACAATACATATTTATAAATATGACACTTGAATGATAAATAGTTCGATTAGCACTCTTAAGCCAATCCCGCCCTTTAGTTGACTTAGTCACCTCGAATTGACCATGAGTTCATGAGTTGGGGTTAATGTTGATAACTCGATATGATTTATTTGATAATTCATCCCAACAAGAAAGATAGAGGAGGGATTCACAATAACCAACGATTTTTTTAGTTGGGTGACACGTTGGCAGACACCTTAGATATAAGCTTGGCATAATAAAACTATGGTCGGATTTGCTCTGAAATTTTAATTTGGATGTGTAAAGTGAACACAAATATGTTATAAAAAAATGGAAGAAGTCTACATAACCCCCCAATCTATTGAACTTGGAACACTTCACCCCCCAAGGTACAAAACCGGGTAACCAGCCCCCTAAACTTTAGAAACCGGTGCACATAACCCTCTATGGTGGTTTTGTTGGGCGGTTTTGCAAAAACATTTACAGAAAACCCCTTAAACATTTCTAAAGTCTTGCAAATAGGTCCCTTCGGCCATAAATTAATCCCGGCGGCCAGCCGGCCGGCTCGATCTCACCGCCGGCGAGGTCTCCGGCGACGGGAAGTGGTCCGACGGCATCGCCTCGACACGAGGAGTCTATCCATGGGTCTACCCCCTAGCAGCGATGGCCCTACGGCGGTCCGCGACGGCAACAGCGGCGGCGCTCCGCACGAGCTCGTCGGCTGGCTAAACGGCGGCGAGTCCGGCAGCAAGGGCTTGCTCTAAAGCTTCGCGGCGACCTACTCTACACTATGTATTAGCAGCAAGTCGTGAAGGATGGCCGGAGCAGTGCTCCCCTCAGTGCCGGCCATGGCGCGACCGTTTTCCCGCGGCGGCGCACAACTCAACTCGTGCAGTGATGGAGAAGCTTTGGGCTGGACGTGAAGTGGTCAGGGGCGTAGCTAGGGAGGTGGTGAAGCCATGGGCGAGAGGAATCGGGCGGCGGTACGTCGACGACGACGAATCGGCGGCGACGGTGATCCTGAGCTTGAACGGTCGGCGGCGACAGGAGGTTGAAGACGATGGCGTGCGGCGACGGCGAGGCTCAGGGTTGGACGTGAAGTGGTCAGGGCGTAGCTGGGGAGGTGGTGAAGGCGTGGGCGAGAGGAATCGGACGGCGGTAGGTCGACGGCGACGGCGCCATCGACACGCGAGAAGGGAAGAGATGAGCGAGGACGGCGCTGAAGGATCTGTTTGCAAGAGTTTGATCTTTCTAGGGAGTTTTCTGCAAAAATGTTTACAAAACCGCCTAGCAAAACCACTAGAGGGGGTTATGTGCACCGGTTTTAAAAGTTTAGGGGGTTGGTTATCCGGTTTTGTACTTTAGGGGGTGAAGTGTTCCAAGCCCAATAGGTTGGGGGGTTACGTAGACTTCTTCCTTAAAAAAATTAAGGTGTAAGTCATATTCTATACTATAATTATAGTTGATTTAATAATGTGATCCTTTTTTCGTTTAGCAATATTGTATTCTAAGTTTTCGTCAAAATATTGTATTCTAAGTGACTTTGAAAGTGTATATATATATACTACTTTGGTATGTGGTTTTCTTCTTCCATAATTCCTGGAGTTTTTCAATATGAGTGTGCATAGAAATTCGTGGTGGTTGTGACATGTGAGTGAGGGGCAATTTGCTCGGAAGTTTTTAGTTGGAGATGTAAACATAGATTTGATATTCTAACTTTGAGGAGCAAGCCCAATTTAATCCATAAATATTTCAATTACATTTAATTTAATAATTTGATTCTTTTTCTATTGAAGGATAACTCTATATATATACCAACAATAAAAATAAGGCCAGTCAGATTTATTGGTAACACAAAAAGGTGACATTCTTTTCGTATTGTTCAAAAACATACTGAAGCCCATGAAATATATAAAATTCAATTGGTATGAAAAATATTCGACCAAAATGCATTTATATATAGCTGAATTAAAATGCTTGATCGCGTGATTTAACATATATGTAACCAGGTCACTAAGATCACATGTGCACATGTTTTTATACAGCAAAAAATAATTTATAGATTTCATTATAATGAATTTCAAACGGAGCTTAAAACGGACAATCTGAAAAGAAAATGTCACATTTTAAAAGACCAAAGAATAGAGAGAACGCGGGCCGCAGCAAGCCGCGCGCGACTGCTCTTCACATCGTCTTCATTGAGCTCCGTCATGGCGTCATCACCCGGAGCAAACGTCAATGCAGAATGAACGTCCATGGGTACACATAGATGTAGTGAGCGTCCATGGGTCTAATCCAAGAACAAGCCCGCCAGAATTATAAAGACGTCAGCCATAGGTACGGCCACGACAATCACTACGAACTTGCAAAACCATGTATCTTGGTCAATGCTGCTAGTCACATATCCTCTCATGGAATCGTACAAGTACAACCATAGCAAGAGCAACACTGCCTGCAACAAGGAAAAATCTACCGTTAGCGCTATTGGTGAAAACATCGCAGGAAAGAACTTCAACAAGGAAAAAAAAGATAAGAGAATTTGTGCTATACAGGTTCTCGCATAAATTGAAATTGAACGTTTTGATATGATGCTTGCAAGAGTATAATTAATGATAAAATTAGCAGCGCATACAGTAAATAATTCAGCAAGGTGCAGGAAGCGAGAGATGAAACAAAGAACTGACTTAGTGCGCCCACACACATATCGCCATCTGACTTATATGCCCATATAACACCACAAACCGAATGAACTTGCACAGAATCGCTTATGATAATGCCATCACTATTGATGCTGACTTGGCGCGGCTGATCTAGCTAGGTTGGTGCATTGCATGTGTGCGTATATATACCTACCCGGCAGATGAACTTGGCGATCCTTTCGCCGATCCTCTTCTGGAGCTCCTCGAAGGCTTTCTTGTCGGGCCGCGCCGGCGCCTCGCCACCGCTGGCCGAGGCGCCGCCGCCGCCGCACGCCTGGCAACTCGGCATCGGGCGCGTATAGGGAGGACTTTTTTTTTCTTTTTTGATGAGGTAAGAGGGAGGAGGAGGCCTTTTGTTATTTAGAGGCGTTGCAGGTCGGGCCGGGGGTCCGGGTGGGCTCTGGGCTTCCGCTTCAGCCCAGTGCAAACGCAATCATACACGGGCCACCTGGTTTTCGGCCTCCGGCCTGCATGCAAGGCGGGGCGCTGCAGGGTTTTTATTTATTTATTTATTTTTGGATATAAAAGCAGCAGCTCCTGTGGCCTGTGTGGGACCCACCCACCAGTCAGGTAAAAAATTTTCTCAAAAAATAAAAAACCAGTCAGGTGAGAAACGAGTTCAAGCAAGGGTGACGTGACGTCAGGCTTCTTAAACAACCAACCAGCTGCAGTCCGGCCTGCACCGGCGGCGTGGACGTATATACGTACATCTGCTTCGACGCCGCGCGCCGTCACCCGTCAGCACCCAGGCCGAGGAGACCAACCAACCAACCTGGCGCGCGACGTGACATCCCCATCGGCCTCGTCGGGACCGTGACGCTCACTAACAACCGTCACGCTCTGCCTCATGAGCCTAGCCGTACAACCGTCACCCTCTTCTTGTTCAGATCATATACTCGTCGCCGTGGCGCTGCTTGATGCATGCATGTCTCCCGGGAGACCTCACGGACCCAAACCGGAACAAGCTGGTGGCGGCAACCGGCGGCGGCGGCGGCGACGACGTGCTGGGGTGAACTTAACGTCATGGACGGGGTCCTGCTCTAAAAAAAACGTCATGGACGGGGGTGGGTGGGTGCCCAACGCGGCGGCGGCAGTGCCCGGCAGGCCGCGTGGTTTGCGTCGACGGCGTTCCTGTGGGCGTCCATCGATCGCCAGCAACGACGTCTTCCTGGACTCTGCTCTCGTTTACTACTACCTTTCGTCGGCCTGCACGCGCGTCCCACGACACGGGCCGAGGTGGAGGACGGCGACGGCAAGACGGTCAGCCGGCACGATGCTGGGCGATGGGCTAATTTGGATTACAGTCGAACATAAATAAAAGTATGCACAAATCTTCAGAGGTCATCGGACTACGTAGTACGCTTGTTGTGTGTCGTTGAATTGTGTTCAGTTGATGCTCCTACGTACTGTCGTACACCGTTCGAGCCTACACTACGCGTGTACGTGATGGCGAGAAGCCTACTGTCATACAACGAGGATCACCGAACGAGGGTCCTGTTTGCTTAACTTATACTGATGGTTTATGCTAATTCGTTGCGAGAGAAAAATAATGTTAGCTGATGGTTTATACTAATTTATTGTGAGAGAAAAATATTATTGGACTCACCGAGCTATTTACGTGGTATCTCGGCACTCGCTCTGCAACTAAGCGACGACAACCACGCGTAGGCGTGAGGTGTCCCTATCGACGACGAGAGGACGTGCTCATCAGGCCCGTTTTTTTTTTTTTTGAGGGACGCCCGTTTGGCTTATGGCGAATGAGCCACTGGTGGTGAATAAGTGGTACTAACCTCGCCCGGGGGCCGGGCTACCGGCCCACCTAACAATTGGCTCCGCCCGGGCAGGAAGGAGGTGCGCCGTGCGAGCCAACTGCACGGCACGGACGAAACGAAACAGTTTACGCGCCGAAACTGTGCTCTGTCTGCTTCGAGAAAGCAGGGTAGCACGACGAGAGGCATCTCACTCTGCTTCGACAGAAAACAGAGTAGCAAGCCCTCTGTTTCGAGAAAACACAGCAGCAGGCTGGCAACATCGCCGTTTCAATTCACCACGTCGATTTTGACGTAGTACTTGGGCCGAATCGCCTTTGTAGCGAGGAGAGCCTTACATTTGGCTTCTTGGCATGCACTGTTGCAGCAAATGCTTGTCAGAATATGCTAGATCTTTTTCTAAAGAAAAAGAATATGTTAGACTTGTGTTTTCTTAGAAAAACAGGACTCCTTCTATAGAGTCTTTTTTTAAGAAGACTCCTTCTACAGAGTCCGTTGTGCGGGACGTCTGTGGATTTGTGCCGTCTGAGATTATGTCTCGACTTGGAAGCGATTCTTTCGTATGCTCAGCAGCTCAAATCCACTCGGTTTTCTCTGCCGACTCAGGGACTGTTCCACAAATAGTAAAAAAAATAACAAAATAAATGACATTTGCCATTTGTCTCAAAAACACCCCATGATAAAAGGGTAAATAAAAAGTGAGATGGTAAAAATCTTTTAACTCAATATTGTGGTAAAATTGAGCAAAAAGATAAAATTTTTGCCATTGGATAGGAGAGAAAATAGGGTTTAAATGAGTTTTTACCAAAAGTTTTTCCATCGGATCCAAACACCCATAATAACAACGCTTTTGCTACCTTTTCTTAAGAGCAAAAAATTTGTTCTTTTTTTCTCTTATCACGTGGATCCAAACAGTCCCTCGCTCAGCCTTTGTGCGACACTTTTTCATGCCCATCTCTAAATCTGTGCCACGGGACGTCCCTACCCACACCCACTGGTCTCCTCGCCCTCGCCGTGGCCGGGCTCCGTCTCTGAGGCACGGTCGTCGGTTGCAGGCGTGTAGCGGACGGGTATCCCGACTGTTGCATCGTCATCGTTCCCCTCGCTTCCTTCTACTATGGCGGCAACTTAGACCTAGCTAGGGTCAAACGAAGTCGCGCCGGCACGTCATCAAGTTTGCAGGGCCAAAAAAACCATGAGTCAAACCATCTGATGCGACTGGCGAGTCGAGGCAGCGTCCTGGCGAGGAGTAGAGCGGCGTAGGATTGAGCCGAGCGAGTGCAAAACGCAGCCGAGCAGATCCCTCCCAAGCCGAGCGATTTCCCTCCCGTGTGACCCCAGGCAGCACAACATAGGGGTGGATATCGAGCTGGCTTGGCTCGGCTCGGTTTAGCTCGAGCTGGCTCGTTAAGATAACGAGTCAGCTCGGCTCGGCTCGTTAACGAAGCGAGCTGGAGAAGTTGCTCGGCTCGACTCATTTGCTAGCTCAAGCTGGCTCGATTAGCTCATAAGCCAGCTTGTTTAACATCAACACACATGAATTTTTAATACAAAAAATATTTTTGGCACATTAAAATAAAAAAGTAATTGTTCTATATATATTTCAAGCTCAAGAAATAGATAGAAGCAATATTAGTTCACAATGTGATGTTGCGGCAGCATAGATTATTATATCACATAGCATATTTATGGCTATTACCATTTCATCCAAGTACCAGATCTCCGCCATTCACTTCAGGAATTAAGATGAACATAACAAGTACTCAGGAATCATGACATCACATAAACAAAATAATACATCATAGACTATACGCTCTGGCTTGTTATAGCTCGCGAGCGGCTTGTGAGCCAGCTCGAGCTGGCTCATTAATATACCGAGCTAAAACCTTAGCTCAGCTCGTCGAGCCGAGTCGAGCCACTAATGAGCCGAGTCGAGCGAGCTGTCGAGCCACGAATTTTTTGTCCAGCCCTAGCACAACGTGCACAGTGGACTCTGAGCAAGAGTCCCGCACTCCCGCACCGGATTCCTCTTTTTTTTTACGAGTTCAGCGGGAAAGTGAGTGCCCCCACCTGACCTGATACCATTTGCCTTTCCCGATACAAGAATTCACCTTCACCAGCAGGGTGGGGTTAACATCACGACGGTATTTCTACAGTTGCCAACAAGAGGGGAAGGAACGTGGAAGAGTGCTTGCTTGGCACGCCCACCCAGTGGCGGAGCCAGCTTTTTCTCACGACTAGGGCCAAATTCAGCTGCCAAAATGGCCGTGTATATGACATGATATAAAGTAACAACAAAATATGCGATAAATAGTCTAAATTGACAAAGAAACTAATAATTATTTACTAGTCTGATATAATAGTTAAGAATTGTATTGATTAGGAAACGTACAAAAATAAATTTTCAGTGATAAATTTTTTAAAAACATGGTTTTTAGACGAAAAATTATCGGGGGTAAGTGGGGTTTCATGTTTCACGGCTAGAGCCTCGGCCTGGAGGCCCCAGTTGCGGCTCCGCCTCTGCGCCCACCGGTACAAATGCCTCCCAGAATACTCCGTACATCGCTGCAGGCGTGGACACCGTGCGTGAATACGTGACGGCTCGGCTTCGGCACACGGGCGCCGCCTCTGTCGGTGCTCCATGCCGCTGGGTACCTCACATGGTGCCGTCGGGCAGCACGCCGTGTCGCCGGGAGCACAACCGCCTCGGCATGGACACCGGCGCGCCTCGCCCCCCTCTGTCGCGGTGAGCTGCTTGCTGGCGCTCCCCGCCGCGGAAAAGCGCCGCCCTTCCTTGTCCTCGGCGGCGGCGCGGCACCAGCATGATGCGTCGCTGCGCGGGCATCGCCGCTTCGCTTTCCCCATCAGGTTCGTTCGTTGCCCCGGGCCCCGGCCCCTCGCCGTTTCTTGGGCGTTTCCTCGAACAGTTGGGGAGCAGCCATGCCTGCGCTCTGTGATCCAGCAGCCACGACCACCGACGACCACCGCTCTCGCCGACTACTTAAAGGGTGCTCTGCGAGCATGCCATGGAGGTGGCGTTACCCAGATTTCCCGTCGTACCAGGTGAGACCTGGCAGGGACGTTGCTCGGGCTTCTTTACCGCATCAACGATTCAGTGACAGACTGATGAGTGAGGTCGCATTTTGGACTTTGGAGGTCCTCGCAAGTCGCTGAAGAGAGAATGGCGTGGTAATTACCAAATGGATTCAGAACTAGTACTGTTGGAGATAAAATGAGACATCGTTGGAGAATGGTTATATTCCATCAGCAGTTTCAGGTAGGTTTCTGAAATCTGGTAGTTTCAGGTGTTACTGATGGGAAATGGAGGCATCAGTGCTAACAATTAGAGCATCTACTGCCAGAAGTTTTAGTGAGAGAAATAGCAAATCCCCAGTCTGGATCACAGAAATCTTGAAAAGAACAACGCCCTTTGTATGGACGGGAACTCGTCAGATCTTGGTGATGGAAATATGTGTGACTTGCAGCTGGCGCTGCATATATGAAATTCTCTTGTAAAATCAACTTTGGCTTTCAGGCACCCTGGCACCCAGCGAGAACGGTATCTTACTTCTGAAAAATGTATGTGATGAGCGCAAGGAAGAGGCTGAGGAGGTGCATACTTAAGCTCCTAGTGCATATGTATTGCTTATTGCTTATCATTCAGTAGAATTTCTTTGTTGTATCTAGCACCTAGCAGCACATGTAGTTTATCTATACCAGAACAGCAAAGTTCCTGGATGCAAGTGATTTTGTTGTGTTGACATGTAACATTCAGTGCTCCAGAATTTTTTAGTATGAAAATAGATGTTCCATGTATTTAGCTGCATGCAAACTGACAGCACTGGGGGCCTAGTTCCTCCTTTTTTTTTCTATATAACAGTAGTTTCTCCTTGTTTACACATTACCTGTATATAAAGGTAGTTCAGAGTATATGCAACACTACATCATGCAAGCAGCTCCTTATTAGCTTACTGACATGACAGAACATCTGTATTTATCTGCTCTGTAAAACAGCAAGCAGTGCTTGTCATTGCACCATGCATTCATGCAAGTAACATCACACGATGCAATGCAAGCAATTTCCAGGGCCTTCTGAAGACGATAATGCAATGCAACAGAGGCCAACTGTGCCTTCACTGCTTCAAATTTAGATGAAAACTTGTCTGCTCAAGCATGTAATCTTGGTGTCTTTGTCATTGCATATAAAAAAGAAGGTAAGAAATTGAATTCAACCTTTGCCACTTTGAAACTGCTCTTTTGTCACTGCTTCAAATTTCTTAGTTTTTTTTTGCGACCTGACAAGCAAGCAGTGATCGGAAACAAGCAGTCTATTTTCCAAATTGAAGATCTGAATTAAAACTACTTGAAATACGGTACTTTCACTTAATATGGACATGTGGAGCAGGCAGCTTACTAGTTACTACAGATTTTCTTCGGGTTTCAGTAACTAGCCAAACGATCAGGAGCAGTGTCAGAGTTCAGAAATGCAGTGTAAACATTTCAGGTTCAGGCATCCGGCATTCGCAGCTACAAGGAAAGCAGGGGAATCCCCCTCGAGACGCAGCCACGGCCGCACGCCACGGTCTTCCTCGACGGCCGACGACAAGCAGGCGGCAAGCGGGAAGATGAGGCGGTGAAACTGCTGCAGCGGCGCGGGGACGAGCAGCCGGCGCATGAGGGCCCGGAGCAGCCTCACCGCCGCCTCCCGTCCAAGCCCTCCTCGCCGGTGCTGTCACCGATCGAAGCTCCCGAGGAAGCGGTGCCGCCGCCGCCGCGCCGCCACGGGTGGGGAAAGTGATTGGGCTGGGCCCACGCAACTCACCCACCCACCCACCCGACAGGGAGTAAAAGGATACGAAGCGACTGACCGGTGGGACCGCAAAGCCGCCGCACCCCACCAGTCAGCCAGGCACGACCAAAAATCGGACGTCCGGCACGGACGTCACCACGGCCATGCCGCCGCCCGCCTGACAGGTAGGCCCACCCACTCCCAGCGCTTGAGCCCCCAGCCGAGTCCGAAATTTTGAATCGTCCCGCTGTCTTCAAATCCCAACGCGAGTTCTCTCTTGTCCCCCACGCATTCCTCCCCTCCGCCTGCCCGATTCGACTCGTCGCAGCGCCGCAGCGGCGGCCGCGCCACCTCTCCGGCTCACCGCTTCTCCGCCGACTTCACCGAGCAGGTCTTCCTCGGCGGCTCCACCTCTCCGGCGATCTCGCCGGCTCACCGCTTCTCCGCCGACTTCACCGAGGAGGTCTTCCTCGCCGTTGGAGGTACCAATTCGAACTCAATTCCTGGCGCTTCCTTGTTATTGTCAGGTGTGCGGGTGGGACGATGATCGCCGGAGTGATGATGACATGGGATGGGAGATCAGATATTGTGGGAAATTGGAGGCGGAGCGTGTGGGTTTTGGGGTGGGGGGTCGCCTGCTTTTCCTTTCATTTTGGGCCGAGCTCGTTTACTTTTTCCTTTTTCCCGCGTAGTGTTGGGCCGAGCCCAGTATCCCGCTGGCGGGGCAGCAGATGGCCCGCCTCCTCCTTTCTCTTCCTATCGGTGACTGAAGGGCCCGCAGGCCAGTGTCCCGTCCCCCTTGCCGTTGAACTCCAACCCGAGCTGGATGGAACCCTTGCCGTCCGCAGAGGGCCGGCCCTGCAGTAGTGATCCGGGGCGGCCGCCCAGGGCCCCCGGATATCAAGGGCCCCTAGCCAGGTAAACTACTCTAGTGCTGCGAGAAGAAATAGTATATTATCCAACGTAAAAAGGTCAAACTACTACTACGTAGTATAAGTTCAGGCTATCGCTGGATCCTTTACTCATCATAAGTGTTCACAGGAAAAAGATCCTTTATTTTCCATACGGATTATTGGCTCCATTTTTCCTTGTATATGATCCGTATCTTATTTTTTTAATGTTTGTTTTTTAATAAAAAATCTCTAGTTTCTTTAATTGATATAAAAAATTATGCTTATATATTTATACTAGCAGAGTGTACGTGCGGCACGCACGTGTTTTAAAAAATCATAGAAATAATAAATTTATTTATTGCAAGTATTTACATGTGAACTTAAGAAGTTGGTGTAAATCGGTAACATCACATATTTTGCATGAATCGAGGTATCTAACTATTTTGAAACATAAATAATTCACGTATCTTCAAAAGACTTTTATGTTTATAAAAATATAGTAATAATAATTTTATATTTAGTGCAAGATATACAAGCATGAAAACCTTTTAAAAAATAAACAAGAATTTAGATTCATTCGCACAGATTAAAGTGTAAATGTGTTTTCATCCAAAAATAACTTTACATCATAATATATTCTTGTTCTAACCATTTTATTTCTACAAATTATATTACAAACAAATATATGTATTGAAATTTCTTTTTTAGATTTTTAATGCAGTGATTCAGACCCACACACATACACATGTTAACACCTGCATGGATGCTCAAATGAAAGCCAATTCCCTGGACGATCATGAACAGAAGTAATATACCCGAAAGCTTTACCTAATAAACCTTGTAAATTACATATATCAAATCACTGAAACATACTACTCCTGAAAATATGCAACCCTTTTGTATAAAGAACATCCAAAAGGTGGCAAGTATAACATCTTTCAATGATGACATATAGTGGCACTTGACCAGCTCACGAGAGCATTCTCATACTACCGTTGTACCACAAGTCCAACCAATGTAGGATCTGGCCAAAGTATCTTTGTTCATAATCTATATATAAAATGCTGAAAGTCAACACACAACACAATATGATATCTAAATATTGCAGCAGCAGCAGCAGCTTGAATAAAAAAAAATGATATAAAGCCATGTAAAAGCAAGAGCAGTTACCTGAATTGGTTGATCATACTAATATTTTCTTCCAGAAGTCACAGAGAGGTATGCTATGAGGTGTGGAGCAATACTTTATTAAACTGCAGAAAGAAATTGCTCTTTATTAGAACCAAAATTGTAAATTTTTGTTTATCAGAAGATCAATACCTCTCTATTAAGGCATTGGATTAGAAAACAAATGAGATATATGTCATATATATCACTTTCAGCTTCTCATAAACTGTGGTTATATCACTTTCAGCTTCTCATAAACTATGATAGAGCACATCTGAAGCATCCTGTTGTTCAGCTTCAAAACATTTCACCTACCATAAGTTCAGAAACTTGGAATTGCCCTTAGCATGTATCTTGGAACTTCAGAACACCAAGAAAACTTAAAGAGTTTATTGCCAAAAATCAACACAAAAAAATATGTAAAAGGATCTTGCACGGAAGGAATACTTGCCTTCACTGCATATATCTTTCCAACTATCAAGTGGACTGTGTTAGGAGGGTTTCAGATTCAGCAACATAAGGACCGCAGTATGCAATTAGTTCTCAATATTAGACAACAAACATCTCATCTGCATCACTTGGAGATTTAATTGGACAACAAGACTATCTTTATCTGAAAAATATTGAAAAATAATCAATAAAAAATCATATAGAAAATATAGGCATGCTGCATCAAAATTGTGACGAGATAATAACAAAGAATACAGTCAAGCTGTTTACTGCAGAAACAAGCAAGCAAGAGAAAAGAATTGCACACCAAGGGTGATTCGCAACGCTAATTCATGAACTTGACACTGTAAGATAAACCATGTACTGGAGATGAATGAATAAAGGATCATGGGTCGATCTAACCATTTCAGAAATTCAAGTAGGCAAAGTGATGCTTGATAGGCAAATGACAATAGAGTGCAAGCAGTACACTATATAATGAATAGCTGAAAATAGTAATAGGGTGTTATAATATCAAAGATCTAAGAAGGAAATATATTGTTAAGCTGGCATGGCAGCATGGCTTGTACATACCACCCATCCTTGTTGCCCTCTCTTTGGATCCAGACACCTCCTTCTCGCCCACAACGACAATCTTCTATCCCTCTTCATTGGCATCCTACACTTCCAGGTTCACATCTACAGCTCTCCAAATCAATGCCAGATCGAGAACGCTCAAAAGGATATACCTAGAATTTGCCCAAGAATTAGATTAAATCAAAGGGACAAACCTGCCATAGCATCTGATTTGTCGTCGTTGTTGTCGAGCGCGAGAATCACCGGCAACTCAGAGAGCATCAATGCACCGCCGCCGCCGCTTGCTGGTGATGTTGTGCTGCACCGCTCGCCACTAACGAAGCATGCACAGACGGGGCAGAGCTGTGGCTATACAAGCAGTGTATGACATTCTAAATTCATGTTAGTTTGTTGCTATATAGAAATTTGAAAATTCATTTAGATTTCTTAAAATCATCATATATCTTAAAAGTTTGTGGATGGATTTTGCTTGTTTTTTTCTCCATTCACACTACGTGATGCATACTTTTTAGAGGCTCTGATTATATTAGAATTTCTAAAATAAAATAATAAAATAATTATGCTATCTAAAAGCTAGCACAAAGCTTTGAACCAAACGAAAACATTACACTCCTAAAATTCCAATAACATCTATTCCTACCGTATCTGATTCTAATCCCGAATATCTAATTGACGAGAGTTTAGCACTTACAGCAAAATTTCCATAACCTGTTGGTCTGCTACTTGATTGTTGGCACCATGCCTGCCTGTGATGGTACCGCATATTGGATTCACGCATCACGCTGTTCGCACAGAGGCAACACAGGCAAAGGCAAGAACATCATTAGGTTATCACGCATAGAGCAGTGCGATCGTTCCTCCTGCGGAGGAGAGCCACGGACTGGCCAGGGCGCGATGCCGGCACCACGTCTCCGCAATGTTGTCGTCGAACGCGCCGAGAGAGCTGCCGGGCCGCTACGGCGCCGCGCGTCACGCTGCTGCTGCTTCGGCGAGCTTTGCTTCCGGCCCTTGATCTTGGCGTCTCCGTGATGGAGCAGGGCTGAGTCGTCGTCGGAGTTGTAAGCGTTGCCGCTTCTCGGGAGGCCCGCCCGCTTCTTCTTCTTCGCGCTCTCAAGAAGAGGCGCCTCTTTGGCCAGCGAGCTCCACACCAAGATATTCTTTCCTTCACGTGGCTTAGTTTACTTTCAAAATAAAGGTGGGTACAAAGATGGGTAAAAAAACATCGGTGCAAAAAAACGGGGGGTCTAGGGGTGAACTCACATGGGGTTTTTCGCTCTACCAAAAAAACTTCCGTAATATTTCCTTATTTTTCATGCAACGTGGGTCCAGGTGGGTATATTGTGAGGGGTACGGGGGTTTTCGTTGGTAACAAAAGTTTTCAAAAGAACTCCATCCTTTTAGTATTTATAATAGGGGCCTTCAACTATTGTTTCGCCCAGGGCCCCAGAAAACACAGGACCGACCGCAGACCAAGTCAACCCGGGTGAACTCGTCCACGTCAGCTCGACCCCGCGGCCACACACGTATTTAAAAGAAATATAATGTATATTTTCAAAAGAATCATTAAGCACCAAATTAAGATACAATATACCAAAAATAGTCTCTTTTTCTGACCGTAGTCTCTTTTTCTTGAAAAGCACTACGTATATAGGAGAGATGTTTATATATCTTTCTTCGTCCCCCCATGTCTCTTTTCTGAAGGCGCTGTGCCGGCCTTCGAAATGTTGTTCCCACTTTGTTTGATGGAATGAAATGTTCAGGTGGGCCGCTGGCCCTCCGTTGTTCCCTCAAAAAAAAGAAGAATATAAACGTTGAGTTCGTTACAACGCGAGGCGTTGCAGCACTGTACGCCCTTAGCCATAGCCATATATGAGTTGTGATATATCGAACACCATGAGCAAATAGAAGCATGCAGGTGGCCGGTGTTCAGCTTGCACTGCACCCGTATAGAGATTTTGATAGTGGCCTCGCGTAGGATGGGCTTTTGCTGTGACCGTCAGCACCACGGTCTGATTTGTAGCAGCACAGCTTGTTTGGTCAGAGAAGAAAAAATTTGACTCACTCGCCCCAGCAGTTCTTTTCCTTTTATTTTATGTAGAGCATAATATAAATAATGGAACATCTAAAGAGTGGGCCAGGCTGAAATGCCCCCGTTGAGGCCCAACGCCCAGCCTGACTTTGGGCCTCTACAGGCCGCCTACTATGCTGCCAACCACTCATCCGTCCAGCCCAGCCCTTGTCGGCCCAACCCAAGTGACACAACGCAGCCCAAACGCTCTTCGAGTCCATCTCCCTCTTTCCTTTCTCTGGAAATTTGTTTGCTCTTCAAATAGTTTCCTTGTCGACGACGATACAGCAAGACCGATCGCATCAACTCAGGTAGTCAGATACAGGAAGAAGAAGAAGAAGGATCGCCGGCGTCGTCTCATCTTCCACAACAAACCATCGATGCCGCGCGGAGCGTGCCGGTGCTGTTGCAACGCCGGCCGCGAGGCCCGCAGGGAGGAGCTGCCGCTTGGCTCGTCGGCTGACCTCGAAAATGTTGGAACCGAGGATCGACGGACGATCACAAGAACACAAGAAACACACAAGTATTTTCGGCGACGAACGCCGCGGCCGCACTGACGGCCTGTATCTTGGCTATTGTTTCATTGCTTCACTCGGCTCAACCGAACAAATGAGATTACACCGGGCTTTTATAGCTGCATGCCTAGCAACTGCCCCCTACGGCACTCGCGCACGCACGCAATAGCTCCTGGCGATCCGGTCTTCACGTACCTGAGCCACCATATTCTCCACCGCGCAAGACCCGGACGCCTCCGCTTCTGGTGCCTGCAGCTACCTCAACTAATCACATGCAACAAACGCATGCACACACACGCTAACTAACCAACTGACTACCCTGAACCTATGCACGCACACACGAGCACGAACTCGTGCACCAGTACGCTAGGGACTCCCTCTAAACATGCTAACAAACTCAAACGAGAACACACGCACACACGCATGTTACACGCGACGCACACAGCACGCCAGGCACGAACCTTGACGTGGTTTATTCCTAACAGAAAACGGACGGCACACGGCGACGGCGACGACGGCCGCCGAGAAGGACCCTGTCATCGTGGTCGCGTTTAGGGCCGTCAGTAGGATCACCAAGTTCATCGTACGGGTACGTGCGCCGCGCTTAAGAATTAGTATCGGGTCAGGAAACCACATGTACTCGCCCTGATTATTCCAATCTAAAAGAATTCCACTGTTGCATAGGTAGATTCTAAAGTCTACACTGGATTTGACTAGAAATCTGAACAGTTAATGACGTGGTGAAAAGAAACCTAAAGAGAAATTGCATGTTGATCTCAGGGGCTTTATTCCTTAGATGTTGATCAGTTGCCATTTTAATTTTTTTACTTGTTGAGCGCTTCAGGTTGTAGTAGCTTTATCGGTATTTTGTAGCGTGCGATGGTTGCTGCTTCGTGCTTTGAGTGATTTCAGCTATGGTAGCCTTTTTGTTTGCATGGGTACAAATTGTCTTCAGTAATTATCAATCCCACTAACTGTCGCTATATAGATTGTCCTCCACTGTAATTATCTAATTTCTTTTTCGGAAAAGCAGATGGTGACGAGTTTTAAGTTTCCACATAAAATTTCTTGAATGGATTGGTTGGGGCAAAGGAAAAGCTATGTGCAAACGCACCTGAAGGCTGAAGCAGAGCATTCAGTGTTGCCCTGACATGATGGCTTTTCTGATTTTTTTTCGTTCACTTATAGAATCCATCAAGCTAAATATTCCCCTGACTTGCTCCTGCTTGGACACAGCACAAAAGCGCACGACATGCACATGAACCAGGACACACAAACTTCTGCATGAAGAAAATCAAGGAAGGACAGATCATATGCTTTTTATCATAACTCTAGAAGGCAAAAGCCTCCTTCTGAAGATGAAAATTCCAGTTAACCATCCAAACAACAATTTTCAAAGCATTCTTGCATATTTCATGCTTCTCAACTCATATTTTATTTTGTGTCCACAGTATTCATCCCTCTGTTTTTTTCGTTAGCATGTTCTTTTATGTGTGCGGTTTATGGTCAGTGACTGAATGTTTGCCTGGTTGCAGGGATTATTGATCTTACTGTGGGTGTATCTGTATAATTCCATGAGAAGATACGCAATCAGCTACATTGGCAGTGATACATGGTTTAGTACGTTTGTTGTGATTGCTGTTGCTGTACCTATAGCTGAATTATTTTGCATTGTGGGCCATATCATGACTACCCCACCACCAAGATCTTTAGATTTCTGGCCCAAGACGTTCCCACGACGGAAGTAATTTCATGTGAACATCCATGCCGTCAATTACTGCTTGGCGGCAGCGCAATTCTTGAGTTGCTTCTAGAAAATTGAATGGGAAAGAAGTTTGGTGGATGTAGGATAGGGGTTTGTTTGTTGAGTCTATCTGTTGTTGCTAATGAAGCGTGAAGAATGCATTATTTGTGCACGCGCACAATCTAGTGGAAGGCCGGTCTGAACTAGGATGTGCAACTCATTACTACCGTTGGAAGAACATGACACAACGATCGCGGCCACCAACACCTCCGCTGCCGGTCACCGTTGTGATGCACTGCCACATTTTTCATCTTTCTCTTCTGTATATACCTTTTTCAGATTGTTAAGTGTATATTGTAGGATTTTAGAATATATGATGATGCAAAAACTTTGTATACAAAACTATAGCGGACGCATCTAGATAAAACTCTTGTAGTCTTATATGCAGTTTTGAGCATACTATGTTTCTAAGAAACTTAGATGATGTTTGGTTCGTTAAAATGTAACGGAATTCCATTACAGAGGGTAAGCATTACTGTTACATCTGTTTGTTTGTAACACTCTGGAATTGGTTAACGTGTAATCAGATCTCATCCCAGAGACTAATACGGACTTGATACCTAGCTACCTCGACATGCTACTGGCCTACCGCCCTGCCCTCGTTTTGCTCCCATTTTGGACTACGTGCCTACGCCCACGCCCGAGCCAAGCAGCACTCCGGATGCAATAACGTTACATCGCGAAAAGCAAACAAAGAACGAAATCAACCATCCCGGTTCTGATTACAGTGCTATTTCATTTCATTTCCATTTGCGTTACCACTCAATGAACCAAACACCATCTTAATTCAACCCCTCTTAGTTTGTCATGTTCCCTACATAATTGAAAAGCAAAGATAGCTCGCTTGCTAGGTTGCTCTACTCTGTTTTTGTGGAAGCAGAACAGATTTTTAGCGCCAAACATCAGGTTGGGTTCGTCTGCCCAGCGCCAATTCTTACATGGGTTCGTCTCGCACGTAAAATCAGGAAATGAGTTGGTAAGCCCCTCACCTTTACACGAACAACCAACTCACAATCTTTATTATGGGTTGTATCTTTCATGTTTATGCGTGACTTATAGATATTTCTGCGCACATGATCGTAGTGATGAGAAAAATTTATTAATCTTTTAATTATGTAAAAGTAGCATAAATCGCGTATAATATACTCTACTTATTAAAATCATGTTAGCATTACAGTGTCATATTATATATATCTTTTTGCTAAAATATTATATATGTATTTAACTTTTTCACCCGTGGGTATATTTGGTATTATATAATTTAAAAGCAAACGGTAGCCCACTTGTCCTGTTCTGCTACTCTGTTTTCCGGAAGCGCGCTACTCTGTTTTCCGGAAGCAGAACAGGTTTTTGGCGCGAAACATCAGTTTGGGGGCGTCCGCCCAGGCGAGACAGAGGGCGCCCCAACTCTTACATGGGCCAATAGCCCGCCACGACCCACGATGGTGCTTGAAGAGGCCCATACAGTAGTGTTCGATGGGTTTACATCACCATTGGCCCACTTGCTAGAACCCAACCAAACAGGCATGGTGAGAAGGCCCACACAGTTAAAGTCTTTGAGCCGCTCTGCATTCATCAGATCTTTGATGCATTGAGCACAGTTTTCTTTAAAAAAAAAACGTTTTAAAAGATGATGCATTTCAACGACCATGTCAGGCATAACTATCTGAGCGTCTACGAAATCTGAAGAGGCGGAAACCGAATCCATCGGAAAATTCGCGTTTGACTAGCTACACAGAGGGACCAAAACAAAATCATAAAATCTGACGAATTAGTTGTCTGGAAGAGCACCCCAACAGAAGCTCGAGAGAACCATGAGTACCAGTCTGCTATGGTTGGTGATCATTTCAAGACAGAAATAACTCAGTTTAGGGCAACAGCAGTTTTCAGTTACATCTTCAGTTAAAATGGTAGCGGTTCAGAACATAGGAAACCGCGACATACAATCAGGTCTGTCAGTCACCAAAACTGAAACCACAGCAGCATAGCAAAACTGAAGTCACGGCTATCCAACCGCATGCCAAAGCAAGGTACTGAAAACTTCAAAATAAATCTTTACGTGTATTGGTAATCAAAGCTTACTCTTCACAATTTTCATTAGGTACATTAACACTTCCAGGAATTTTGAATTTAGAAATACAACCAATCACGGGAAAAGCATTCAGTTATTAGTTTGCAGAGTGCACATACTAAGGGCCATGAACACGAACCAGGAACTTCTAGGCACAAAGCCAGTGATAGCAAGATAG
Source organism: Echinochloa phyllopogon (assembly GCA_033239725.1). Lineage (NCBI taxonomy): Eukaryota > Viridiplantae > Streptophyta > Magnoliopsida > Poales > Poaceae > Echinochloa > Echinochloa phyllopogon. Next base: position 7,562,398 of record BTCW01000008.1, on the reverse strand, counting down.
AAAAAGATAAGATCCACAAAATCCAGGTTAAAGGAAATGGAATTTGAATTTTAGTGCTCCTCCTTGCTGCAGTATTGGCATATGTGGACAGATTAATGATCAGATCGACAGAATACAATACTAGCATCAAAAAGTGCCTGTGCACGCATAATGCATGATTCTTGGAAAGTAATAAGGAAAACTGAATGAGGATTGAAATTCAGGTGGATGGTTGAGTTCCTATCATCAATTCAGTTCAACAGCAAATCACTGAGACACTGGTAAGCACTAAGCAGCCATCAGGTAAGCAAGCTAAGCTGGGTCCCTTGCAGAGAATGAGCAGGTAAGATCCATGTTGGGCGCCACTGGCCACCATGATGCTGCAGCACTTCCAATCTGTGAATTCCACTGTACTCTGCAGCAGGAAACGATTTGGAGCGATGGCGGCCAACAAAGAACGCTTGGGCACCCAAACCACTGACCCTTCTCTGTCGACCAGGGTAAGCGCTCAATTCTGCATAAAAAACATCAAATGCAACAATACAGTGATGCTTCAAGCAATACATAGTAATGAATTTGGAGAAATGATTTCACCAGTGGGCCCTCATAATCGTTTTGCTTGAGGAAGAAGAGCTTGTTGCCAATGGAACCATAGTAATGACTGATGAGCACTGTCAGGTAAAAGTATTGGACACTTTCACCATTTGAGATGCTCAGAAGGTTCCATCCAGGCGAGTGAGTCACATTTTTTTAGATAATGGATAATGTATTACCCGGCCTTGACCAAAACGGCTACGGTCAAACAAAAACAAGAAAATTACATTTCATCATGGGGTCTAGTAGTCCTACGCGACCACCAAGATCGCTATAACACGTTTACAAGACCTTACAAAGAACTGAAAACGCTAGACACCACCCACCATTGATGCTTCTTCGAAGGCAACAGGACGAAGACTTGGTGCAGATACTGCTAACCAACATCTGAACTGTTACGCCATCCAATGCCTCCTTCGCCCTGCGCTGAATACCGAACATAGTGTCCACACGGGAGAACTGCCCGACCTTGGCAACCAAGAACTTCGACGACGCGCCTGCACTGCCGCCGCCGGCCTGGAGAAACCAGACTAGATTTTCACCCAGTTATTGATCAACCACGGGCGCAATAGGGGACGGTCTGACCAACGACTTCAACAGCGCCTTCAACAAGGTGTGTGTCACAGACACATCACAGCCTCCGGTCTGACACAACATGCCAGACAAGGATTTCTCCCAGATCGCCGCACCCACCGTCACCACGGTCGCCCTCACCTGAAGGACACCAGCATCTTCGCGCAGCCACGGGACGCCGCCACCGCAAGAAAAGACGCACTCCGACCACCGTTGACGAACACCGCCACCAGGAGCAATGTTCCGCCGGCAAAGGGACGACACCAATCCGTGAGGAAGGTGGCTGCACGACAGCTAGTGAAATCCGCCCAGATTGCCCCCGTGGGGACGACGCGGAGCATTTAGGCGTTGAATCTGTCCCTCCGCACGTTGGATCTGGATCTGTGGATTTAAAAAGGAGAGAAGAAGAAAAAGAGAGGAAAAAGAGGATGGAGAGATGGGAGGAGGGCCGCCGCCGCCGCTCCAAGCTGGCAGCGACGGCGGCCAGATGGGCTGCCGCGAGGCGGCTTGGCCTCGGGCGGCGTGGAGGCCCCCGAGTCGACTCGGAGGAGACGACGCGGGGGAGCAGGGGGCCGGCGAGTGAGCCACATGAACAGGGATCAAGCAGGATTGCAGCCGAACATTGGAGGACCAAGGGTATCTGGCAGACAGCTCCCAGCCTAAGGTTTGGCAAGGACTCTGCATCTGCAACTGCAACAAGAGCAGACGGTTCAGAGGACAAGAAAATGATGGATCGTTTGGCAATGTGATGAGACAGAGGAAGGCTAGCAAAGTCACTGTCCAGTGGGGCCACCTCCCAGTCGCGTCCCAGAGGCAGCCGCGGCCGCACGCCAGTACGCCACGATGTTCCTCGGTCCCCGACGACAAGCAGGCAGAAGGCGGGAGGATTCGGCGGCAGAGTTCCTGCAGCGGCGGCGCGGGGAGGAGCAGCCGGCGTAGAAGGACCCGGAGATTTCTCACCTCCACTCCCTGGCCCTAGGGCTCGGGCTCTTCTTCCTCCGGCGGCGCCTCCAAGCCCCCGACCCCGAGCCGCCGCCGCCGCTGCCTCTTCTTGTGATAGGGGTCTTGGTGGGCCCACCGTCCACTTCAGGTGCGTGACCGGTCAAAGCGGAAGAGAGGTCACTGACTGATGGGACCCGCTAAGAAGATTGGCCCCACCAGTCAGCAGGCAAGAGCGCGGCGGCGCTCGCCGGGCGGAGGGAGACCACGGCCGGATCCGCCGTGACCGAAGAAGGTTATGACAGGTGGGGCCGTCAACCTTCTTGGCCCCACCTGTCAAAAAATTTCGAGTTTAAAATCTCCACCCTGCCCCTGCGCGGCGTGTGCTTCGTCTCTCTGCTGGGCGCTGGCTTTTGGGTGGAGTTCTCGCGTTGCGCAACTCCTCCTCGTTGCCTTGGGGCTTGGGCCCCCGCTCCTCCGCAGCTGATGGCTCGCCGCCGCCGGCACCGGCGAGCCGCCGCCCCGGTCTCCGCCTTCGACGTCATTTGGAAGGTACGACCTCCCTCCCATTCCCCAAGTTTGGTCGTCTCGGTTGGCGACTTCGCTTCGCTTAAATGCAGAGAGGGCGAATTGGTTTTGCCGCAGCCTTATGATTAGGGTTTGGGATCGCGTGGTGTCGATTTGATTCCTTGAGGTTTTGCGATTGATCGGTAGGGTTTGAATCGTTGAGCTTTTGCTGCTGATTGGTACATTGGGCTGGGTCAGCTGACAGCCATGGATGGGCGGAGCGGGACCGGCGTGTCGTGGTGATTGCCGTGCCGCGGGTGCGGTTGTGGGGAAAGGAACCGCGACGGTTTACTATCCAATGTCCCGCAGTTGTGCTCGAGTTCGTTTTGTAGGTGGTGATGGGTTGTGATTTGCGAACAAGCGGGGTTGGGGTTGCAGGTGGCGATCGAGCGCCATACGAACCGGCGCGCCTCGAACGGCCATCACGATGCCGTTGGGAAAGCTTTGGGATACCCACACCTTCCCTACCCACATCCATAAACTAATTATCCAATCATTATCCTCCCCGTATCTTAGCCACTTTAAATTGCCCATACCCATTGGGCAACGGGTAAAACTGGTGGTTATGGGCTTATGGCTAATCGCCCATGACATTAGTAGGGGAGCTCTAGTAACCAGTGCCGAGTTTTTTAAAAAAAGTCAATAGCAACAGTCTAGATTGTAATAGAAATGACTAGGAATGAAAAATTAGAGCACCAAATGTAAAACCCTGCTGATCACATAGTCAATCTTAGAGACAACCTGAACAACACACAACAAGAGATGTACAACAATCATAGCATTTCATCATCGTCTAGCTCCTCTGATCCATGTCACCAGCAAGTTACTCAGGGAACGACAAATCTGTATACTAACATAGTCCTGCTCCTCCAACAGAACATAACAGATGAACTTGGAACTTACTCTAATAAAATTGATTGCAGTAAGCATTGTCATCAATTCACAATTACAAACATAACATAAGTTAAACTGACGTAGCTCCAACAAATTTTCTTTTCAAGCCAAGCCTAGGTATTGATCAGTAGTGCGCTCTTTGCAGTCAATAAAAGTACAATCACTCATGGTCTGTCACCATGGATCACAATCAGCAACACAGCAGAAGTGAACAACTGATATATTCAGTCCAAAGACACCACAACAATGTCAGAAAGGATAGATACTGAGATTACTGTATCTGTCAATGCTACCGTGTGCCATTGCCCATGGTCTGATCCAACATGGAGCAGCCGTAATGCTACTGTACAGGTGATTTGAAAGCATGGGGCAGGGAAAACATAGTATGCTTGTTTATGTATTGATGGTAGTTTTAGAGCTTTTCACTACCAAACTTTGCTGGTAGTGCACAAGAAACTGTAAGGGTGAAACATGAGAGCATACCTTATGCCACATGCCTAATCATCATCATTTTGATCTTCTTGCCTTTTAGTTAGGGTAGATGATTCAGAAATAAGCACACTATCTTCTACAGTTCTAGGCTCAGCTGTTTGAAATAAAAAATGTTAGGAAGCATATATAAACAATTAAAGTACTGCATGGGGGAGGTTGAGCCCCCCTGATATTTGTTTAGAGAGTACATTCTCAAAATATGAATGGATTTTATTTGCAGAAGGTGGCAGGGGCGTTCAGAGCATATAAGTACTTTTGTTTGAGGATTTTCCAAGCCTTGGGATACTTAACAAAGACTATGAAAAAGCAGACCAGAAGAAATCAAAGGAGAAGGTAAGCCAATGTAGTACGATACAATTTCAATAGAAATAGAAAGCACTGTTGTTCGTGTTAGACAAGAATGACCAGATTTCTCGTATTCCAGTGAGTTAAGGTTACATATACAATGTATGGGCCAAAAGAGCCATATGGCCTACATGGGCTGAATACTATCATATTAACCCCCCTCTCAAACTAAAGGTGGCTGAGAAGAATCTGAGTCAGACACATTTAGTTTGAGTATATGAAAATGATGTTGATGCCTAGTCTGAGCCTTGTTGAAGAAATCTGCAAGTTGAAGTTCAGAAAGTGTGTACTGAAGATCAATAGTAGATTGTTGGCAATGGGATCCGATGAAAGAGGCATCAACACCAATATGCTTAGTGAGTTCATGCTTGACAGGATTATTGGCAATCTGAATAGCACTGGTGTTGTCACAGCGGAGAATGGTAGGATCAGAACAAGTAACCCCAAAATCAGCCAGCAGCCAACGAAGCCAAATAATTTCTGCAGTTGTGGTAGCAAGAGCTTGTAGTTCAGCTTCAGCACTAGACCGAGAAACTGCAGTTTGCCGCTTGGACTTCCATGCAATCGGTAAGCCACCAAGAAAAATACAGTAACCAGTAACATATCTTCGATCAACTTGATCACTGGCCCAAGTAGCATCCGAGTAGGCATGAACCATAGGCTGACTTGATGTGGCATAAAAGAGGCAATGGGAGATTGTCCCCCTCGATACCTCAGAACATGAAGTAAATAAGCATAGTGAACTCTGGTCGGTGCACTGACAAACTGAGTGCAAATGTGAACGTGTTATGGTAGCGGGACCGGGTCTAGGCCTGTGTTATGGGCTAGGCCCTTTGGGCCAGTTCGGCCTGTTTGCTCAGTTAGAAATAATAGTACCAGATTGGAAGTCTATTGCTTAGGGTCTAGTAAGCCTCTCTATTTAAAAAGAGGAGTCAGAGCCTCCATAGGGAGGGTGACGAATAGGTTCTTCGGGCTATCCCTCGTCGTGCCATATCAGAACGGCATAGGCAATGTCCAGTCTGGTGGTAGTAAGATAAACAAGACTAGCAACAAGATGATGATACCTTGTCGGATCCTCAAGAGAACACCATCTGGTGGTTTTAAATTAAGATGAAGCTCCATAAGAGTAGCAAAAGTTCGAGCGTTGGTGAGACCAGAACGAGCAATGAGATCTTGAATATACTTGGACTGGGAGAGATAATAGCCATGAGCATTGGAGACAATCTCAATCCCTAGAAAGTAACAAAAGGAGCCCAAATCAGACATCATGAGCTGTTCACAAAGGCGCTCTTTAACAAAGGTAACGTAGTCCGAATCATCCCTAGTGATCAACATGACATGAACATAAAGCAGAATTAAAGTACGACCACGGGGAGAAACATGAATAAACAAAGCCGGATCATGCTCACTGGGAGTAAAACCCGCAGCAGTAATAACTGAATTGAATCGCTCAAACCAGGCATGGGGTGCTTGCTTAAGGCCATAAAGTGCACGCCGAAGGTGACAAACATATCTAGGAGGGACCTCAACCCCTGGTGGTGGATGCATATAAACATCCTCTTGCGGATCACCATGAAGGAAGGCATTTTTAACATCCATTTGAGATATAGACCATGAGCGAAGAGCAGCCACGGCAATAAGAGCACGGATTGATGTCTTATGAGAATCCGGCACAAAAGTCTCCTCATAATCACGACCGTAAGACTGTTGGAAACCCCGAGCAACTAGACGAGCTTTGTATCTCTCAATAGAACCGTCAGCTATGGTCTTAACCTTGTAGACCCACTTGCATGTAATGAGAACAATATCAGGAGGCAATGGAAAAACATCCCAAGTACTTGTTTGTTGAAAATCATTAAGTTCAGCCAACATGGCATCTTGCCAAACAGGAAGATGTGCTGCTTCCTGATAAGAGGAGGGCTCACAAATAACACCAGCAGTGGGAAAACCAAGACGATCAAGAACACGAAGAGTGGAACGATCTTTGAGGCTATAAGGTGGTGTTGGAGCAGAAGAAGAGGTAGCATCTGGGGAAGGGTTTGAAGGTAAAGGAGTAACACGAGACCGACAATGATAATGAAAAGGAAAAGGAGTAACAAAGAAAGAAATGGGTGGTGGAGGTGGCAAAGATGTTAGGTCAAGAGGTGAAGTAGGTGCACGCGGGATAACAGAAGATTCAGAAGGAAGAGGTGGACTTGTGTCTATAGAGGATATTGGTGATGGAGTCGAGAGATGTGGTTGGGAGAGAAGAGAGTGGCTCAACAGATGGTGACGGTGGAGAAATAGAAGAGTGAAAAAATGGTTTACTTTCAAGAAAGGTGACATCACGAGAAATATGAATACGACGAGCTGAGGAATCATAACAACGATAACCCTTATGCTCAAGACTATAAGCAAGAAAAACACACTCAACAGACTAAGCGGTTAGTTTTGAGGATTCATGGGAAGGTAGGAGAACATAGCATGTGCTACCAAAAACACGAAGGTGAGAATATTTAGGAGGAGATCCATGCAAGACTTCTCCAGAGCATTAACCCTGAAGGCGGGATCATGGTTGTAGATTGATGAGATAGACAACAGTGGTGTCGGGGACAGACCCAAGGGGTCCCCTAACCATCGGGGTAATCACCCTCGAAAAACGCTAACCACAAAGGGTCCGAATCGCCAAGCAGCCACCCCCATCTCCGCCTCGCTCGAGGGCCGCGCACCCCCTCGAGCGGGGCAAACCATCCCCGCCTCGCTCGAGGGCCGCGCACCCCCTCGAGCGGGCAAACCAACTCCGTCTCGCTCGAGGGCCGCGCACCCCCACAAGCGGGCGGGCCGACTCCGCCTCGCTCGAGGCCACCCCCCAACTTGGCGCAGTGCGCCCCAGCGCCCCGCCGACAACGACATTTAATGCCCGCGCATCAGGCGGACACCAAAGTCAAAAGGCAATCTCTCCCCACGCCGCGCCACTGACACCGCAGAGCTCACTATTCCACCTGCTCCAGTCACTGTGCGTCCTCACCACCGCTGTGCGGACGCACGCGGCGCTGCACAAGAGGCGGCCCCAGGGCCTCGGAGTAGGCGGCCTGAACAGCCACCACCTCGTCCGCCTTCTCCGCCTCGGCCCTCCGCAGCCCTGGCAAAACTCGGGTATGTCAAGACGAACTCCAATACAGATATAGCCAAGGAAGTTAGGAAAGCATAAAACCATACCATCCACCAAGGCCCTGGCCTCGGTAAGTGCCGTGCGCTCTTGCTGGAGCAGGCCCTCCGCGGTGGCCAGCGCACCCTCCTTCTCCCGAAGCGAGCGGCCCAGCTGTTCGGCCTCCTGGGCCTTTCGCTCTGCCCGGGCCGCCGCCTCCGCGAGCTGGGACTGCGCGGCCTCGCGCGCCTTGCGCTCCTGCTCGAGCCGCGTCCGCTCCGCCGCCAGCGCCTCGCGCTCCTGCTGGAGCTGGCCCCGTGCCTCCAGCAGCTTGGCCCCGGCCTCCTCGCGCGCCTTGCGCTCGAGCTCGAGCCGCTCCAACGCCGCGGCCGAGGCCCGGGCCTCCCGCTCCGCTGCACCTCTCTCGGTGTCGCGCTCCCGCTCCGCGCGAACCTTGGCCTCTTCGTGCGCGCGGGCGGCCGTCTCCGCCTCTCTCGCCCAGACGGTGAGCTGGGTCACTTCCGTGCCCAGGTCCACGTTCGCCTGGCGGAACCGGTGAAGATCGGCGTACAAGTCCGCAATGCACGCGGTCTTGTCTTCCGCCTCATGCCGCAGGAGCTGCACGAAGAGCCATCAGGGATAAGGCACAAGCTAAAAACAATCACGAAGTACTAAGCAGTATGGATGAACGCGGGGATACCTCGAAGAGTTCCAGCGCCTGCCTGGAATGGAGATCGGCGACGGCCGAGATGGCCCGCTCCAGGTCCGTCCCGATCCGCTGAGCCCGAGCCCACAGCTCGTTCTCCTCCGCCATTCCCCGCCAAACTCGGGCGGCGACGCCGGGCTCCTCCGGCCATGCGCTCGGGCTACGCCGACCCTGAAGCAGCGCCGCCTCGGCCGCGTCCCACACCGCCGCTCCCCTACCACTGGCATCTGCAGCGGCCCCTGGGCCAAGAAGCGCGCCGCCGACACCTCAGCCGCGGCCACCCCTGCGGGGGGAGCGCGCCCGCCATCGCCGCCTTGTGCGCGACCCAAAGCCGGCAGGATGACCGTGCCGCCGACCGGCACGACCGCCTCCTGCCTCCCTCCAGTAGGGGCCGCAGCAGTGGCACGGCCCCCCTGCACGCCCTATTCCAAAACCGGGGTGCCGTGCCCCGGCTCCACGTCCACCACCGGGGCGTCCTGTCCCGGCTCCGCAACCACCATCGGGGGTGATCCCTCCCGCTCCGCCTCCGCCGGCCGGGGATCTCGTACCCCCGGCGTCGGCTCCTCCGACGTCGTTGCGGGCATTGCTGCGGGACGCGGAGTCCCGCGCGAACGCGATCCCCCGGCGTGAGGGGAATCCGACGCCCCAACCTTCAACGCCTTCTTAGGCGCGAGGTTGGGGTTGGCTTTGGCGGCACCCCGAGCACTGGAACAGAAAGGAAAGAACGGAAATTACGAAACGAAAAACCAAACAAGGATGGAAAGCCACGGAAAGGTTCGAGGCAGAACTTACCGGACGCATTCCTGCAGCGCCTGCAGCTTCCGCTTCGAGCCGCCCGTCGAGGGGGCCCTCCTCGAACTCGAGGACCCCCTCAATCCGCTCGGGGGCTGCGAACCCCCCGAGCCCTCGGCATCCAATCCGCTGCGGCGCGACGCGCCCGCGGCAGAGGTGGAAGTCGGTCGCGCCCGCGGCGTCGCGGGTCGGGTAGGCGCGACCGCCGTCCGCGCCGCCACCGGCGCAATATCGCCAAGGCTCGCCGCGCCCGCCCCGGGCGGCGGCGCGGCCATCTCCTCCTCACCGGCGGGCGGAACCCCGCCGGCATCAATCTCCTCCTCCTCCTCGCTGGGAGGGTCCGGGGAGTCCTCTGGGGACGACAGCGGCGTCCCGCCGTCCCTCCTCCACCGACGAAGCGCCGCCTGGTGCGCATCCCGCCGGGCCTGCCTCCTCCGGCTGTTGGCTTTCTTCGCCTCCTTCGCGTCCCTCTCGCGGTCGCGGCGGGCGCGGTTCGAAGCTTGCACCTCCGGAGTCGGCGCGAGGGAGCGGTAGAGGCCGCAGTTCACCTCCTGAAACCACGACGAATTAAGGAAGAGAATTCCAAATCAACCAGTCCGACAACTCGAGAGGGAAGACGGCGACTTACCGACAAGACGTGGCCCTCGTCGGGGCGCAGCCGGAACGACCAGAGGTCGCTCGGCATGATGTCGGGATGTACCGCCGACCGCACCCGCGTGACGGTGTACTCCTCCAGGAGCGGCTCCGGCAGCATGCGCGAAGCCGCCATTGCCGCCGGGTCAGCATCCTCTGTCATCCGGAACATAGGAAGCTGCCTCTCCATGAGAGGAACCACCCGGCGGCGATGGCAATGCGCCAGCACGTGCGCCACGGTTAGGCCCGACCCCTCCAGCGTGCGAAGGGCGTCGATGACGGGGCGGAGCCTCTTCCACTGGCCTTCCCCGGAGACGCCGTAGCTCCAGGAGTCGGCCTTCTCCGTCAAGATCTTGCCGGTGTACTCCGGCAGCCCCAGGCCATCGTTGCGCAGGTAAAACCACCCCTTGGCCCAGCCGCTGTTGTTGGTGGTCATCCTGCAGGCCGGGTACAGGTGCTTCCTGGACTCGACCAGCGTGAGCGTGAGGCCGCCGGCGCACGAAGAACGGCGCACCCCCCTCCCCGCGCCGGATGTGCTGAGCTCGGCGCGGAAGAGGTGGACCCACAGGTCCCAGTGCGCCTCGATCCCCAGCACACCCTCGCAAACGCCGACGAAGGCCGCCGCTTGAGTGATAGCGTTGGGGGCGAAGTTGTGGAGCTCCACGCCGTAGTAGTGGCAGAGACCCCGCATGAACTGGCTGGCGGGCGCGTTGAAGCCCCGCTCATGGAAGCGGATGAAGCTCACCACGTACCCCGCTGGCGGGCTCGGCACCCTGGCCGCCAGCGGCGGGACGATCCACGCCGGCCGCGCCAGATCGCCCCGGGGCGAAAGCTGCCCGCTGCCCACCTGGCCCTCCAGCAGGTGCTCGGTGGCGGTGGACGGAGTCCACTCAGTGGCGCCTTCGATGATCACCATGGCGAACGGCGAAGCAAGGAGCGAAGGCGAGAAGAACGAGCAGAGGGCAGCGTGCGGGCTCAACGGCAAGGAAAAGGCGAAGGCACGAGCTGATGCGGGAATGGCGAAGGTGAGTGATTCCCTCACCTCCCGCTTTCCTTTTATAAAGGAATGAGTGCGTCCCTTCAACGGGCCGGGCGCGCGTGGCGCGTCGCTGACAACCGGGGGCCCCCTCCCCTTTTCCCCGTGAAACGACACGCGTGGGCGGCGGCATTTACTGCGGCACAGTAAAACGAAGCGGCGCGGCAGACAGCGCCTGACCGAACCGTCGCCCCGCCTCGCCTAAAAAGGCGCGCCCACTATGTCCATCTCGCCCACTCCGTGCCACGTCAGCCACGACCACGCCCGCCAACGGCCACGCGTATGGCCCGGAAACCGAGACGACGGTGGTTCCTTCCAGGGCAAGACAACGACGCCCCTCCGCCCCGAGGCGCAGGGTACTACTAATCAGGGGCTCGAAGCCCGGGCCTTGAAAAGGTTCGACGGGCGCCCCAGATTAAGCGATGCGAAGGCTGCCGGTCACACTTGACCTACCCTCGAGCCCACAGCTCGAGAGCGACCTGCACCTCTCGCAAGGCCCTACTGATCAGGAGTACGAAGCCTGGCCCACGAAAGGGTTCGACAGGCGCTCCAGATCAACAGAGTCAGGGACGATTCGGGCGTGCTCAACGGACCTTGCCCCGAACGCGGTGTTTGGGGACGCCCTTGTCGTGTTCAAGGCCAGACATGGGCAGCTAGACGAGTGATCCCATCGAGGGAGAGCTTCCGCGCCCTCGGCCCCTGTCGAAGGGGGCCGAGCCCTACCTAGCAAACCTGTGCGAGCGCTCTAATGGACGAGTCTCCGGACCGCGAGCCGACCCCTAACGAACGGGGCACGGGCGTCCACTTGAACTACCCGCTAACAGCTCACCGAGGCATCCGTGTACGCTGCCCGATTCGAGGGTTACACGAATGACCTCACCCCTCTCCCCCGCGGAGGGGAAGCGAGGGTCGCAACTCGAAGACAAGAAGCCCCCCCATCGCCCCCGCCCGGGCCCGGGGCTCGGGGGCTCCTTGCAGCGTATCCTCCTCCCCCTAAAGCGCAAAACACGTCGAAACCGTGCAGCACCCGTTCCCCGGGTTCCATGAAAATCGGCATCATCCCCGCAATCCGCCACGTCGAACGGGGAGCGATTAACCCAATCCCCGGGAATCAAAAGCCCTTGCACGAGTGAACCCACTCCTCCAAGGGCTCGGGGGCTACACCCGCGGGTGCGCTCGCGCGCCCCCACGGAAGAACATGCGCAATCGAGAAGGGATAATCCCCGCAGAATGCCCAGGACCGACTCCGCGAACCATTAGCCTCTGCCCGACTGACCCTCAGTCTGGCAGAGACTCGGGGGCTACTGTCGGGGACAGACCCAAGGGGTCCCCTAACCATCGGGGTAATCACCCTCGAAAAACGCTAACCACAAAGGGTCCGAATCGCCAAGCAGCCACCCCCATCTCCGCCTCGCTCGAGGGCCGCGCACCCCCTCGAGCGGGGCAAACCATCCCCGCCTCGCTCGAGGGCCGCGCACCCCCTCGAGCGGGCAAACCAACTCCGTCTCGCTCGAGGGCCGCGCACCCCCACAAGCGGGCGGGCCGACTCCGCCTCGCTCGAGGCCACCCCCCTACTCGGCGCAGTGTGCCCCAGCGCTCTGCCGACAACGGCATTTAATGCCCGCCCCATCAGGCGGACACCAAAGTCAAAAGACAATCTCTCCCCACGCCGCGCTACTGACACCGCAGAGCTCACTATTCCACCTGCTCCAGTCACTGTGCGTCCTCACTGCCGCTGTGCGGACGCACGCGGTGCTGCACAGGCCCTGTGCGGACTTGCAGGCGTCATTCCGCACCACTATTCCACCTGCTCCCGTCCTTCCCCCCCCCCCCCCCCGGTGCAGCCCTCGAACAGGCGTAAAGAGCCCTCGAACGAATGCACGAACGGCGACCGAGCACGGACGCCGGTCAGACACGGCCCGATGATGACGAGCACCGGGTCAAATCCACCAACTCTCGGCCATACTCCGACAAGCCGGGCACGCCGCGCACTGTGGACGACGGCGACCGCCATGCCGACCCCTGTGCCACCAACTCTCGTCCTTCCCTACCTGCCTCGCCCTCGAATCGGCCGGCGGCGGGCGGATAGGCGCGGACTACGGTGACGCCACCCCTCGGAACCGCTCCAGGACAAGCACAAGGACGGCCACGACGCCCGCGGAAGCCGGAGCTCGCCATGAGTCCTCTGCCAGGGTCAAGGACGGCCGCACGCCCAGCGCCATACCCACCAGTGCGCACCCCTGTAGCACGCGCTGTACTTGTACTTGTAAGCCCCTCCTCCCCCTCTCTCCTTGGCATATAAAAGGAGGAAGGGAGCGTCAGGGGACGGGGGGATCGATCGATCGACCAGCCGACCAACCGATGAACACTTAGCGACAGACGAACACACACACACGTACTCAGGGACTTGGGGACTCCTTCTCCTCTCCCGCCTTGCTTGTAGCCCCTCCCCCACTGCAAGCACTCCGGTGCAAGATAGTATAGCGCCACGAGCACACTCTGCTGGACGTACGACCTCGCGGTCGGAACCAGGATAAACCCTTGCCTCACCATACTAGCTCTTGCATCAACCGTCAAGGGACGGGACACAGCGCATTCTGTTTGGGCGCTGAGGATTGCCCGCCCAATCTCAGCACCGACAAGTGGAAACAACTTCAGCCCAAAAATGAGAGGGCACAAAAGAAATATGAGAAGAGTTCGTGCAGTCTCAATGATATGGCGATGCTTACGCTCAGAAACACCATTTTGAGCATGAGCACCATGACAAGAGAGTTGAGGCAAAGTTCTTTCAGAAGAAAGAAATTGATGAAAAGCAATGGGACGATACCCCCCCTGAATCAGAACGAAAGATACGAATATGAGAAGAGAATTGAGTGTGAACCATTTGAGCAAAAGACTTATAAATGGATAACAATTGAGAACGATGCTTCATGAAATAAATCCAAGTATAGCGAGAATAATCATCAATAAAAATGACATAGTACTTGTGGCCACCTTTAGAAACAAAAGGAGCAAAGCCCATATATCAGAAATGTACAAGAACAAAAGGTTGAGTAGTTTTGGACTCACTAGAGGGATATGGGAGTTGAATATGTTTCCCTAGCTTACAACTAGTACATTCAAAGGACAGACCAATAGATACATGGCCTAGAATGCCCTGCTTGACTAAGGTAGACATAAGCGAGCCACACAAGTGACCTAAACGATGATGCCATTGAGGAAAAGTAGCCGCAACAAAAGCCGATGATGATGCTAAGGAAGACGATGGTGGTGCAGGAGACGACAACTAAAGATGATCAAGGATGTAAAGACCAGAGGAGCTCCTATGGCGATGGCTAGTACCAAGAAGAGCTCTTGTTCGACGATCCTGGATAAAACAAGAGGTGTCATCAAAACTAATCACACAATTCAGATCAGCAAGTTGGCGGATAGAGATTAGATTCATGGAAAGTTTTGGCACAATAGAAACATCACAGACAACAAATTGAGAAGTGATGAGATTGCCTTGATGAGTAACCGTGCAAAGGTTACCATCAGCTGTCTGAACACAACAGGTATCAGTGATAGGGTGACAAGAATCCAATTGAGAGGAATTGGAAGTCATGTGAAAAGAGGCTCCAGAATCCAAGACCCAAAAGCTAGTACCTGGGTTTGATGTAGAGCTACCTGACATGTATGCACTGATGGGAACAGAGATGTTGCTGTTGGATTGCTGTTGGAACTGAGGTGCTAATTGATGTTGATAATGAGGTACTGCTTGTTGAAAATGAGGTGCAACTGTTGTTTGAATATTAGAAGCTGCAAGCGGTCCCCGGCGTGATGCAACACGCTTTGCTCTCATTTAAGCCAAGAAGTGAGGGTACTTCTTGAAACACCACTCATCAGGATGATTCTTCCTGCCACAATGGCTACAAGAAGTGCCTTGAGAATTGACTGGGGCTGCAACGGGAATAGACAGGGGGAACAGCTAGCATTGAATGCTAATACATAGATGTAGTAAGGGTCTTGAGACGTGTCTCCTCAGCCATGAGAGCTGACAATGCCTCAGACATTGTAGGAAGTGTAGGTCTTTCCAAAAGCTGAACACGAATGGGTTCAAGTTCGGACTGTAGACCCATTACAAAGTCAAACATGGTATTTTGTTGATCATATTTGTGTATGACAGACCAAGATGGGAGACAATCCTTGCATAAGGAAGAATGTTTGGGTACCATGGAGTCAAGCTGGCTTGATAGCTTAGTGAAGGCACCGTAATACTCCTCAACTAACATGCCTTGCTGCTGAAGATGATGAAGGTTATAGCGAATTGAATACCGAAGTGCTGAGCTACTTTGTTGATAGCGACTTTTGAGATAGCCCACATTTCATTTGCACTGTTGTGATCCTCCAAACATGAGCGAATGCTCAGATCAAAACTCATGGAGATGGCAGCATCACACGGTCATCTTCAAGGCTCCAGCCTTTTGCCTCTTTATCATTAGCACTAGATGTGGCTGCTGGTGGATCATCAATGAGATGGGAGGCAAGACCAACAGATCGCAGCAACATTTTGAGAGAGAAAGCCCAATCTCTGTAGTTGGAGCCAGTAAGCTTCACATCCATGACTCGTGCCCCAAACGAAACAGGTCTAAGGGTGCTAGAAGGTGTAAGGGAGGTAGAAGGAGCGGCAGCTGACCCCATGATAGCAGCACAGACAGCTAACAGCCCCTGTCGAGACAGGAAGGAGAGAAAAAGGGTCACCTGAACCGGCGACGGGACAGAGGAGCGCCGCCTCGACCGGCAGCGCAGAGGGATGGCGTCGCCTCAACTGGCAGCATAGACGCAGAGGGGTGCCGCCTCAACCAGCGGCACAGAGGGACACCGCAGGCGCAAGGGAGGGTGAGGCCCCAGCCTCAGGGGTGGGCGTAGCAGCAACGAAGGAGAAGCACACTCAGGATCTGGTCAGCAGCAGCCTCGCCGGCGGCGGTGAGTGGAGATGATAGTGGCGACGGTGGGGAGAGCCATGGCTCTTTTACCATGTTAGACAAGAATGGCCAGATGACTCGTATTCCAGTGAGTTAGGGTTACATATACAATGTATGGACCAAAAGGGCCATATGGCCTACATGGGCTGAAATATAGAAAGCTACTATATACATATTAACAGTTCAGAGCTAAGAATGCATTTTGTTTATAGATGGAAATGGATTTTAATGTGATATATTGTTTGCTTGAATTGCAGCAGGAGAAATCTTATGAGAATAGATTTGCAGGCTATCAAAAATTATGCTTGTTCGGGTTGGGTTCAATGTTCTGGGGTAGTGCCACAGGAGTACTTGCAAACATTGAAGAGAAGGACAAACCCGAATGGATTGACTACTGTTTCATTTACTCTGCCGTTGCGCTTGTATTTATGTTGATCGGACTTCTGGCTTCAACATTCCCGGACAGTTCTTGGTTGGCACCCTCCATCTCTGGATTAGGAGCGTTACATGGCTTTATATTAATCATGGGTGCTTTCCACATTGGTTCACTGAAATACCATTCATATCTAGATGAATGCAAACATTCTATGATCGGGTGCACTATAGTCGTTACCTTCTATTGGGGACTAAGTGCTCAAGATCCGTTGGTAAACCTTCTTTGAACTATTCAACTATTCTTGATACTATATTGTTTGCAAAATCTACTAGTGACACACTGTTATTTTTCAGCTCTTCACATCCTCTCAAAGTTTATTGTATGGGTGATTGGCATCGCGGTCTATGGTGTTCTCATTCTTCTCTATAACTTATATCTTGTCATGAATTGGGTTGTCAGGTTAGTGTACAGTCCCCTCAGTTATTGCTTTACTACTATGTAGCTATGGCTAGAGTCTGGACAGTAACTATATTGTTCACTGTATGAACAGTGGAATTGGAGGAATCTTCTTAACTTCCTGGGAGTATCTTTGGACCAGTGAAAATTCACTCAAGAATCGGCTGGTGGCTTACAGCATAAGAAGGTACTAACTGTATGATGCAAATTAAATGTGTTTTCATGTTCCCCTGGTTTGTTTCTGACAGGCCAATTTTCTCAGAGAGTATGCGACACTACCTGAATATGTCACCGACTGAGTACATACTGCATTGCTTCTCTGGCAGGTAAATTGTTCTACTGTTTCGATCAAAGAAAAATCGATCAAAAAAAAAATTGTTCTACTGATGTTGCTCTGAAATGATGTTGTATTCCTTCTCTTCATCTGTGGTACTAATTTGTTTTCTTTTCTTGTCAGGATACCATCAGAAATGTGTAGTGAGTGCAACCTTCTCTGTAGACTTAATTGTCGATTTGCTGTCGTCAATTCTACTTTGTATCATACACTGAGCTCCAGAGTCGTGGTACAGTAAATGTTAACCGGCAAGTGGTTTGCCATGATGCTGACATTTGTAGAATTAGGCAGATAAGGCAATTGTTTGATTGCAAACTTCTCCCTCTTCTCGCATCTCTCTCCCACCTTTATCTCGTAGACTACAGTGTTGTCTGGTTCTTGGACTGGACCCATTCTGGGCCAGCAATCTTGATGTTGGGACTTGTCGGCCAGCAAGCTCAACTAAATCAGGTGTCTGCCATCCGCTGTGCACGTGAAACACACATCAATATATATATTTGCGATTTGTAACTATAAAATGTATGTTCTGTTTGCAAATTTGTGATTGTTTCAATCCTTTACGCACGTGTGACATGCATGTGCTATATTTCCATATGGTAAAGAAAAGTTCCACAATGATATGAATAAGTTACTGTTTTCAATAACCTTGATATGGTAAAAATTCCACAATGGTATGAGTGAGTCATTGCTAGGATGCTATCCCAAATACAGTTGCAGGCTTGCTTGCCAAATCGTCAAATACAATTCTAATCACTCAGCATTGAATATATCACAACCATGATAAGCTAGATGAGTCAAATTAATCTTGCAGAAAAGACAAAACATGTTTCTGCTCTTTCCTGGACTGGCCAATGCTAATCTTGCCTCATATAGGCTAACACAATGATCTGCTGTACCATCTGCTAGCTCCCAGACCCTGCGGTAGACCATGCAACGTGTGGAAAATGCAGATCACCTACACGCATTCACCTCGCCCTTCACCCTTGAATGCGGTGCTGGCAGCTCTATCCAAGAGAAAAGAAAACATCAAGAAGCCTAACCAGCTCTGTCGAAGAAAGGAATTGCTGAAATCAATGAACTTCTGATGTAGAAAAATCAAGAAAGAAAAAGAAGTGCCTTAGATTTCGTTACCAAGTTTCATTGATCTATAAATAGTTAAATTTTCATGAGTAATGCCGTAAAATTATAACGATGCAGAAAGTTTGCAGTGAAGTCTTCTGTCACCCTTGCTTGCTCAAGGACACTGCCAATGAGGAGCAGTATTAGCTAATTTAAAGTTTTCCAAAAAAAAATTGCAATAACAGGACACCAAAATTGATTCTGTAATAGTTCAAGGAAACAACAGATTCATAAGGCCATTGCTCAGTAGGTGTTTTCTAAACCCAAATGTTGGCATACATGATCTTGAACCACCAAAAAGGTAGTTCAAGAATTAAGCTCATCTTCTACCAGATGAAAATATTTTTTATCTTCACCAACCAAAAGGAATCCAGACCTTGATGGAAATATTGTTTGTAAAAGTATGTTCATTCGATGGAAACGAGGAAATTACTAATTGGTAAAATCAAGCAACCATTCTGATCTTTTAAGTTCTGACAACTAATGATTGGTTTGTAGTGTATCGCGAGGACAATGTCTCCTTTAGGTTCGGGAAGACAATCGGCTGTTTCTGTATTCGCTGCTACTGTATCCAGAGAAGGCAGCACACCGGACTACAAACATGAAGATAATTCAGTATGTTCATGTGGTCGAAATGGGGTTTGTGCTCGTGCTAGGCAAACAATGCAGTCATCAGCAGATCAGCTACATACCTTGAGGCATGTTGGCTTTGTAGTTGCATGCTGCCAGGAACAATTTCCAACTGATGGTCCAAACTTTGAGTGGTGTCTGTAGAGAATTTATTAGAAAAAAAGGATAGTTTACACAAAAGACAAAAAGTCACAGAAGCAGTCTGCATATGACTCAAGAAATTGTTAACAATATAGCTCTGTCCAGGGATAATATGCCAAATGCAAACTGGATATGAATCTGAACGTCTTTGATAGACCAAAGGTTGATCTTACAACATGTGCACAACGGAAATTCAGAATATTCAGAGCGAAGTGCACGATTGCTGGAAGGAAATATTAACAGATTCTTCAATTTCATGGTATGCCCCAAACATAACTCATTAGAATGAACCAAGCTCTTTAAAGGAGGACTTGCCTTCTTCACCAATTGCAGTTGCCGATGTACGCTCATTGGCTAGACCACATTGTGTACCTGGAATGCTTATGGCTTCACCAAGTAGAATATGCTGAATGTTATGACTACAGCTAAGAAAAAAATCAATTTATTACCACGAGCACTGAATGTTTTATGAAATGTTCACCTTTCAGACTGCTCATTATTCACATCATGTACATCCTAACTTCCAGAAATTGCTGAAAAGCTCTTCGTTCCCTAGACACTGTTAGGAATTGTAAACAAGAGACACAGTAGATAGGTGAATTGTTCTGTATCTTTTCATTGATCTCATAGCCCTCTATTTATAGGGGGATTACATGGTAACTCAAGAGACTCAACATTGAGTGAATTACATGAATGTGCAGCACTATACAATCTTGATTGCATAGCTAAATGAGCCTATAGTGGAGCCTCTTCAGTTTCAGCCACCAATGTAATTTGTGACTGCCCACTATGAGGTTTCATGACCATAACTAAGGCAGCTGTTGCTGCATTTTGATGAGAGCAAAACTGATGGCCTTTTGCCTTCTTAACACTCCCTCTTTTGATCGAGTCCGTCTTGAGATCAACCTGTTCTTTAGTTCCTTTAAAAACCCTGTGGGAAAAAATAGGAATAATTTGATTGATAATAAACCTGTTAGGTTCAACTATGCCTTGTTTCATCTCTTAGAAAATCCCCGGTGGGGAAAACACAAGATGAGGCATATGCTTGGATTAATCATTGTATCATAAAAACTTTGTATGAGAAAAACCTGATGGTAAAAACTCACAAAAGAAAAGTGACACAATGTGATGCGTCTAATAGGATCCATCATTCAGAGAGTCTCCCCCTGAAGCTTGCAAGTCTCTGAGCTGTCTCATACCAATTCCCTTAACACATTTCTCGAACGAGGATGTAGGTAGGGACTTAGTGAAGAGATCTGCCAGATTATCACATGACTTTGTTTGTAAGATGTTTATTTCTCCACTTTGCTGAAGCTGGTGGGGATAAAACAACTTAGGAGCAATGTGTTTGGTGATATTGCTCTTGATGTATCCCGTTTGAATCTGTGTAATACAAGCAGCATTATCTTCATAGATAATGGTAGGTGATTCTGAGGAACCAATGCCACATGATTGCTCAATGTGGTTTATCATTCTGCGGAGCCACACGCATTCACGTGATGTCTCAAATAGTGCAATTATCTCAGAATGATTTGTGGAGGTAGCCACTAATGTCTGTTTAGATGACTTCCATGATATGGTTGTTCCTCCATGAAGGAATACAAAACCTGTTTGTGATCTGGCATTGTGGGGATCAGACATATAGCCAGCATCAGTGTATCCAATTAAGCTAGGATCATTAGTTTTCTGAAAGAATAACCCAAGATCTCCAGTGCCATTTAAGTACCTAAGGATTTGTTTTCCTCCGGTCCAATGACGTTTAGTTGGGGCAGCACTATGTCTTGCCAACAGATTCACTATGAATGCAATGTCAGGCCTGGTGCTGTTTGCAAGGTACATTAGTGCTCCGATGAGACTGAGATAAGGGAACTCTGATCCCAATATCTCTTCTCCTTCCTCCCGTGGTCGGAAAATGTCTTTTTCTTTTTCGAGTGATCGAACCACCATGGGAGTCTTACTTGGATAGGCTTTGTCCATATTGAATTTCTCCAATACTTTCTGGACATAAACAGATTGATGCACTAGGATTCCAGAGTGAAGGTGCTCGATTTGCAAACCTAAGCAAAATCTGGTTTTACCCAAATCCTTCATCTCAAACTCTGTCCTGAGATGATTGCGGGCTTCGTCAATATCTTGTGTGTTGCCAATGATATTCAAATCATCTACATACACTGATATGATAGAAAATCCCATGGATGATCTTTTGATAAAGACGCATGGACAATCATCATTGTTGGAGTAACCCTTCTATAGAAGGTACTCACTCAGCCGGTTGTACCACATTCTTCCCGACTGTTTAAGACCATATAGTGATCTTTTGAGTTTTACACAATACATGTTGCGATTTGTGTTTCCATTCGGTATAGAGATCCCATCCGGGACCTTCATATATATGTCCGAATCTAGCGACCCATATAAGTATGCGGTCACGACATCCATCAACTGCATAGATAGATGCTTTTAAATTGCTAGAGATATTAAATATCGGAACGTAATTCCACTCATGACCGGAGAGTATGTTTCATTGAAATCAATGCCGGGTCTCTGCGTGAACCCTTGTGCTACAAGCCTCGCCTTATATCTCACCACCTCATTTTTCTCATTCCGTTTTCGGATGAAAACCCATTTGAAACCCACAGGGAAGGTTTTAGGAGGTGTAGGTATCACTGATGAGAATACCTCTCTTTTATTGAGGGAAGCTAACTCTGCTTCAATTGCTTCCTTCCACTTGTTCCAGTCCGAGCGCTGTTTGCACTCTACCATGGATTTTGGATCTGGATCATTTTGGATGGTTTCTGCAACTGATGAGGCAAAGTATGTGTCAACAATTGTAGTCTTACGATCGAATGATTCTCCGGAATCAATATAATTTATGGAAATTTCATTTACCCTTGATGACGGCTCGGTATTTCCCAATACGATGGCGTCAGGGCGTTCCAATGTCCCATCATCAGAAATTGAGTGCACTGTTGATGTGGGAGGCGGATTGTGTAAATCCACTCAATGTCTCTCAACTTGAGGTTGAGTTTCATTTACTGTGTCAGGGGATTTATTCCTCTGTTTCCTCGTGCGCTTGCGAGGATTTGCCGTACTTCTCCCACTCTCTTTTGAGGTAGGGAGTTGAATAGTTTTATTTGGTACCTCTATTCTTTCCGGCACATTCCTTGCGGGAATATATGATTTATTGACACTTTTGCTCACAGTAAACGAGTCTGGCAAAATATTTGCAGCGTTTTGCAAATTAATGATCCTTTAAACTTGAAGTTCGGATTCTGAGGTACGAGGATCCTCCTTTAGGGTGTCTATGACATCCCAATTTATTTTCGGGCATTCAGTGTGATACTTGAATTCTCCCCCTAATGCCGGGAAATGTTCTTCATTGAAGATACAATCAGCCAACCGGGCTGTGAGTAAATCCCCTGTAAGAGGCTCCAGGTATTTAATGATTGACGGAGATAAATACCCCACGTAAATCCCCATTTTCCTGTGAGGGCCCATTGATGTACGCTTTGGTGGTGAGATCGGTACGTATACGGCGCAACCGAATTTCCGCAGATGGGAAATACTAGGAGGATCACCACGAACCAATTGCAGCGGGGAAGCTGTATGGTATGCAGTTGGACGCAATTGAATTAGGTCACCAGCGTGTAACACTGCGTGACCCCAACATGAGGTTGGTAGGTTGCAATCTTGCAATAGTGGTCTGGCAATGAGCTTCATTCTCTTGATGAGAGATTCGGCTAAACCATTCTGAGTATGAACATATGGTACAGAATGTTGGACTTCAATTCCTAAGGCCATGCAATAATCATTGAAGGCTTTGGAAGAAAATTCTGCAGCGTTATCCAATCTGATAGATTTTATCTGGTGTTCAGGCTGACTGGCTTTAAGTCTGATGACTTGTGCAATCAATTTTGCGAAGGCATGGTTCCGTGTCGATAATAGACACACATGAGACCATCTTGTGGATGCATCTATTAGTACCATGAAGTACCTGAATGGTCCAGACAAAGGTTGAATGGGACCGCATATGTCGCCTTGAATGCGTTCAAGGAACTTAAGTGGTTCAGTTTTTATTTTGAGATGTGAAGGTCTCAAAATTAATTTCCCAATTGCACATGAGGTGCACATAAAATCTGAGGATTCTGGAAATTTTCTGTCGCTCATACCATGTCCACTTGAATTGCCTATGATTTTTCTCATCATCCCGATGCCAGGATGGCCAAGGCGTTCATGCCAAGTTTTGAATGTATCCACATTCTGAAAAATCACCTTGTATGCAACGTGTGGCACGGGTTTGATATATGTGTAGTACAATCCAGATGGGAGAGAATGCACCTTTTCAAGTGTTTGTTTGCCATATCCGGTGTCTTTGGTCAAGAGGAGGAACTCCTCATTGTTTTCCGCATGTGTTTCCACATGAATCCCGTTGTTTCAGATATCTCTAAAACTTAGTAGGGTACGAGTTGATTCGGGATACAATAATGCTTCCTCAATATGTACTTGTGTACCCATTGGAAGTATGATAGTGGCTCTACCAGAACCAACGATCATAGCATCGCGGCCCGCGATTGTCAAAACTTATCCTTCTCTCTTTGTGAGAGTTTGGAAAAATTTGCCTTCCCTAAATATAGAGTTAGTGGTACAACTATCCACTAGGCACATCTCTTCCTCCATTGAATTGACTCCCGTAACAATCTATATAATGCAGAATTTAAACTCATAAAAATAATGCAAAAATATAGAAAGCACATAACATAGATATTAAGATAGCAGTAGCAACATCATGTTTTGGATTACAAGCACTTTATTTGCAGAATTTAAATTCTAATGCTATGGAGACTAATTGAGGTCTCCAAATATGTCGTTGGAAGCGAATTCCACGAGCATGTCGTCGATGTCCAGAGAGTTGTCCTCTTCATTTGCTGGAGTCTCTGTGTTGCTTGGTCCCGCTCCATGAGGGATAGGTTCCACAGCTTCAGTCTCCAGTTCTTGAGAGGCGAAGTGAGCTTCAAACTTCTGGGCGTTCGGTGTACGACCCATGGACTTCATGTATAGATCAGCCAAGTGTTTTGGAGTTCTGCATTTCTTAGTGATATGATTGTTGCACCCACACCTGAAACAGGCGGTTTTGGTGCCACTATCATTTTTCGGCTTAGAAATGCCTTTCCCCTTAGAAAATTTCCCTTTTTGCTTATTGGCTCTCTTACGCTTCCCTTGGCCTGAAGAATTTCCAGTCTGTTTTGGTCCTGATGGTCCATCTTTCTATGCATTCGCATGTACTTCAGGCAGTGGAAGAGTCCCCAACGGGCGTTGGGTTGAGTTCCACACAGTGAGCTCATGATTCTTTTCTGCCTGTTTCAATGTCTAAATGAGCTCAGAGTAGACTGTGAAATTCTTCTCCCGGTATTGTTGAGTGAGGATCCTTTCTGATGGGAGCATTGTAGAAAGAGTTTTCTCAATTTTCTCCTCGTCAAAAGGTTCTTTCTCACAAAACCGAAGCCTGGAGCAAATCTTATGAACAGCGTGATTGTACTCGTCTACAGTTTTGAAATCCTGTATACGAAGATGATTCCACTCATGCGTTGCCACAGGGAGGATAATCTTTTTATGTTGTTCATAGCGATTTCTAAGAGCTGTCCAGAAAGCAAGCGGGTCCTCCTCATTGTTATACTCCATTTTCAAATCCGGATGGATATGTTGCCTTATGATTCCTAAGGCGGAGTATTTGGACATGTTAGAGGCGGCAACTCCTCCTGCAACTGTTTCGTCTATACATCTGTAGAGTCCTTCAGTCGACAGTTCTACTTTGATGTCCATTGCCCATGCAGGGAAATTGGAGCCATCAATAGCAAGTACATCGAACTTTGTTTTTGCCATCTCACCTACATTATGAGTGCCAAAAATTTTGAGAAATTATGGCATTTTTATGCAATTGAGCAATAATTCAAAAATGAGTTTGAACAAAATAATCTCAATTAAATAGCATGTGGACGTCGCATGATCAAATAGCTCGATATTCAATTTTCCATAGTATAAGAGTCATAATCGGGTAATCACTATTCAAAATAGTGTAGATCCCTCGATGGTTTTGAATTCCACTTTGATATATGACCAACTTTGGTAAAAGAATAGAGGAATTTTATTAGCGTGTGCCAAAAATAATTCTGAGTTCGAGGGATAAGCGGTATACTAAGGTATGCGAAAATCCATATGATCCCAAACTTCAAAGAATTTTGCTTTCAATTAGAGATCGAATTGCATAAAGATAACTTAAAGTAGGGCGAGGAAATTAAATTTGCAATACAGTAAACTTGTAAAATAAAGTACATGGAAATGCAAGTGCTGAATATAACATTTATTTATTGCAGTGTAACTGCGGAATGCAAATAGACCAAAGTTCAGGGACTGAAATGTAAATTTCAAAGGAAATAACATCTAGAAATTGAAAAACAAAATTTATTGGGCAGTGGGCCGAAATTGAGATTTCGGCCCACTGCCGCTTTGGGCCCGTGAGGGGCAAGGCGGGCGAGCGGTGCGGCTTGGGCTGGTGGGCCGCTGAGGCCGGCCCACTAGGCCGCGGCCTATAACGGCCGGGGAGGGCGGGGGCGTTAGGGTTAAACCCACACCCGCCGCCTCCTCAGCTGCCTTCGGCCGCCGCCGCCGCCCAAGCCTGTCGTCGCCGCCGTCGCCGATGCGCCGCCGTCGTCGATCCCGCCCCCGCGCTCCCCCTCCCCCGGGCCCCTTCGTCGCGTGAGCTCTCAGGCCTCCCCGCACCTGATGGTAGGGGGCTGCGGGACTCGCTGCCGGTGGCGCTCCCGGCCGGGACATGCCCGGTCGGTATGAGGTGCCGGCGGAGGCCGGGGCGCGCGTTGGCCGCCGCAGCTGCGGTCGGGCGGCCGGGGAACAGAGGAGCCGTCTGAGGCGGCGGTGGCGCTGGAGCCGCGAGCGCGGGCTCAGCGAAGCCGGGAGGCGCCGCCGCGGCCACGGCCGCGCTGCTCGAGCCCTCACCGGTGCTGAGGTAGAACGGTGGGGCTCCACGGCGCGCGGCGATGGTGCCTCTGAGGAGGAACTCCGGCGGCGCGATTGGGGTCGGGGATGGCAGCGGTGTCGATGGCGAGTAGTCCGGCGAAGAAGGTGGAGTGGCGGCATGGCGCAGTGGAGGCGTGCCGAAGGCGTGCTCAGTCCAGCCGTGACGAGGGCAGTGGGCGGTGACGGCGTCGGGCATCTGCTGCGGCAGCCCGTCGGGCTGCAGCCTCAGCCTTGCGGTCCACCCATGGGCGTCGCAATGGCGCGGAGACTCCACCAGAAAGCGTTCTGGCGCGTCGCAGGTGTCCGGCATCACCGGTGGGCCACGCCGAGCACCGGAGTTGCTGCTGCCTGATGGAGAAGCCCGGCGAGCAGGGGCGCCATTGGCGTGGCGCCGTCCTCCTGAGGGAGGAGACCGGGGGCCATGGCCGGCAAAGCCAGCACCACGGCCCCTGCCACGTTGAAGACGGCGTACTGGTGCCCGGAGGAGCGAGTCAACTTGACCGTGCACGAAGCGACGGAGTTGACGAGCGAGAAGGTTGCGGGGGAGGGAACCAGCGCGAACAGGGAAACGGCGAGCCATCGTACCTAGTGCTGGTGATTCCTCTCTCCCTTGCTCTGTTGGTTAGAACCAAGTGCTGATGACGTGTTAGGAATTGTAAACAAGAGACACAGTAGATAGGTGAATTGTTCTGTATCTTTTCATTGATCTCATAGCCCTCTATTTATAGGGGGATTATATGGTAACTCAAGAGACTCAACATTGAGTGAATTACATGAATGTGCAGCACTATACAATCTTGATTGCATAGCTAAATGAGCCTATAGTGGAGCCTCTTCAGTTTCAGCCACCAATGTAATTTGTGACTGCCCATTATGAGGTTTCATGACCATAACTAAGGCAGCTGTTGCTGCATTTTGATGAGAGCAAAACTGATGGCCTTTTGCCTTCTTAACAGACACCTCATAAATCTTATTAGAGTCTGGGACTTCCAATTTATACAGAACTATGTTTCTCAGTAGATTTGTTACGATTTCTTTGCATATATGCACTCATTGTTCAATATTAGAAACAAATAGAAATATTTTTACCCAAAAGAGGTAGTTGAGCCACAAGGTGCTTCCTAAACTAAACAATTTGTGCCCTAAAAAAACTAAAAAAATTTGTCAACAGAAAGCTAATTTTAACATAAAGTAAAGTGGGAGAACTTACAGCAATTCAAAAACAAGATTCACAATCAGTAGCAGTTTAGCACACACACGTTTCCCCCTTTTGTTCTGATTCTGATTCCTCGTGCTTTTGTACTAGAGTTGAGCCCCATATCGACCTGTGTCCACCTATGCCTATTGTTCATATGTTGTATACAAAAGTAGCAAGTAACAGAGGAAACGTGAAAAGTTTCGTTTGTGTCATTGCAGAAGTATTTGTCGAGGAAGCAGGCAACTAAAACTATGAAACAACAGCGGCACTACGGCAGACTATGGGACCATTTTAACATGAACACAAAAGCCCCTGGAAAATCACAAGAACCATCAGCCCATCACAGATCCCATGTTGATCGGTCTTGAGATCCCATGTTAAATCGGTCTAAAATGTGGCAAGGAACCCTAGGCAATATGAATAGTGAACGCTGAACAGGATAACATTGAGTCACAACCAAGCCAATTTCTTTTTTAGATATTAGTAAGAACTCACGTGCGTGACGTTTATTGATGACACGTGGGTAATAAAACTGTGTCATTTGAGTGGGTCATGGTAAATAGACCAGTCGTGTGAAGCACTTTTAAAAATACTTTATATTCGCTCTCTTAGGTATAGACAGCTTTAGGTATTCTCAAATCTAGAGTCACATTATTTTTGAGATAATTGGTCTTTATTTATATAGAGAAAAACTCTCCAATCTATGTCTATTAGCAATACGGGATAATTGTGTATAGACATTGATTCCTTTCAAAAAAGACCTTTTAAATAATATTTTTCTCTTCTATTTGCCTTCTCTGCATCCTTTTCAAACTGAGTCATTGCTGCTTGTTTACGACGATAATAATCTTTTACATATTGATGCTTTTTCGACCGAACCAATAATTCGATTTGTCTAATCATTCAATTCTGAGTAAAAACAAATTTAATTTAAAAAATTTTGGAAAAGAAATATATTGCCGTAGCAAGACTGTAGGTGTCCAGACGACAACACAATAGAAGACTAAAGCACCATAAATAAGAAATTTTAGGCAGAATTAAGAATACCTGGGCTGGAGTAACGAGAGCAGCAACCCTATAGCTGTCCGCGGCCAGGCTCGACAAGGCAAAAGATGGCCGCGGCCAGGCGCGACAAGGCCAAAGAAGACCAACAACGGCCAAACCAGACCACAACAGGCCAAAGAAGGCCAGCAACGGCAAAATCAGAACACGAAAAAGATTAAAGCTACGGTTAATTAAAAAAAATTACTTGTATGTGAAATCGATCTTTTTCTTGAGTTTTTCCTCGATGATTTGATTTTGTCTAGGAGAAGAACAATTCGGAGGAACGCCGTATTAGTTTTTTTCGGCAAGAAAAATACTGAGGATGTCGTATTAGGTTTTATTAGTTTTGTTTTTTATGAATTTTAAAAATTGTACAACGAGCTTGTATTGTATGATCATGGTGTTTAAAGAAGCATTTGGCCGGTTTATAAACTTTGAAGAATATAATTTCCAAACCACGATTTTAGAGGCTAGAACAGTGGGTGCGCGCCCCACTCACCCTTCAATAGTTCCGTTGCAGTTTTTTTGGATAAACGCTTGTTTTATTTTTTAGGAAAGTTTCATTATCATATTGATGATTCGGCTAGAGCTGATCCCATGGGGCGTGGCGTGCACTTTCTTTTTGTTGCGTTTCTTTTACAGTGTCAGTGCGGGCTCTTGCATTGCTAATAACGTACAATACTTTGATCCGACCCAAAACAAGCTGGTTCCTCTGGCTAGCTAGCCCACCACCACATCGCAGCCCCAAGCTTGGTTTTGGCGGCGCGCGGTGATCGGGCGCTGACCCGGCCGGCGCACGGACGTTACGGCTGGCGCGGCGTCGATAGCTCCGGAGCTTCGATGCGCGGCAGCGGCGGCCGGAGGAGGGCTTGGGCGAGCGGCGGCGAGCGTGGTGGAGGCATCTCCGGTCCGGGCCCTCCTACGGCGGCTGCTCCTCCTAGCACCTCTGCAGCAGCATTCCCTCCGCAGGCTCCCTCCTCCCCTCGACTGCCCGTCGCGCTCCAAGTTGTCTCGGCGCTTCGACGGCGGCGGCGGCGCCGCCCTCAACAGACTGCCGCTGCAGCCTGCAGGACGACGTGGGGAGGCTCATCGTCTCGCAGATCCGGTGTGCGGGTTTCCTAATCGACACGGATGCTTCGTCGAGAAGCTCGTGGAGGTGCTGTGCCAGTCAATGCTGGGAGGATTACACGAGCATCTCAAGTTTGTTGGTATTGTGGAGAAGCCGAGAGGGAAGGCATTGGTGAATACCGCTGACGGGGTATTAGTTGATTCACCGAGAACAGGCAGGATGTAAAGCTGTTTGTATATTCAGTATATTTTGGGGGCAGAATACTGTAGAGTGGGTAAAGTTCTTCGGGTATTCAAGCTTCAATTTCCCTGTGCTTCCTTGTGAATGCAGACTTGCAGAGCTGAAGTCAATTGGCCACCCAAGGGATCAGAAAGCCATTGATGTTTATGTTTGGCTGATAAATGCTTATGTATGGCAATGGGTAGTGCTCTACAGATTTTAGTCCAAGACCTTACAGGGGTCTATACGGATACACTCTGTGATCAATGCGTTCATGGAAACACTTAATTGTTTGAAGAATTCAGTGATACATATTCCAGGCAGGAGGCATGTGCTGCTGCTGCTGTTTCGGTTTTGGTAACTGACATACCTGATTGTATCTTGCGTTTCCCTCTCTGTTCTGAACCGCTACCACTCCAAACATTCTGCTCCATTTTAACTGAAGATATGGCTGAAAAGTGAAAACTGCTGCTGTCTAAACTGAGTTGTTGCTTCGTGAAATGATCACCAACCATACTAGAATATGTGTATCTCATGGTTCACACGAGCTTCTGTTGGGGTGCTCTTCTAGACATGTTTTAATTCGTCAGATCTTATGATTTTTGTTTGGACTGCCTCTTCGGTACACGCTCAGCTAGTTATGCCTGACATGGTCGTCCATGATTGTCAGGCAGGGCAAAAACTTTAACTGCGTGGGCTTTTCTCACGAGGCCAGCAGGCCTGTTTGGTTGGGTTCTAGCAAGTGGGCCAGTGGTGGTGTAAACCCATCGGAACACTAATCTCTGGGCCTCTTCAATCACCATCGTGGGCCATGGAGGGCTATTGGCCCATGTAAGAGTTGGCGCCATCCTGCCCTCTCTGTCCTGCCTGGGCGGACGAACCCAACCTGATGTTTCGCGCCAAAAACTCTGCTCTGCTTCCGGAAAACAGAGTAGATCGCTTCTAGAAAACAGAGTCGCGCGCTTCGGGAAAACAGAGTAACGCGCTTCCGGAAAACAGAGTAGCAGAACAGGACAAGTGGGCTACCGTTTGCTTTTTAAATTATATAATACCAAATATATCCACGGGTGAAAAAAGTTAAATACATATATAATTATTTAGCAAAAAGATATATATAATACGACACTGTAATGCTAACATAATTTTAATAAGTAGAGTATATTATATGCAATTTATGCTAGTTTTTACATAATAAAAGATTAATAAATTTTTCTCGTCACTACGATCATGTGCGCAGAAATATCTATAAGTCGTGCATAAACATGAAAGATACAACCCATAATAAAGATTTCTAAAAGCTAAGATTGTGCATCTCTCAGCCTCGAGCCAGCTAAAATTGAGCCTTCAACGTACTAGAGCTGATCAAAAGGCATGGAACAAGACTTTGCGGTCACCAGATGCTGTTCTGCAGAAATGTAAGTTGGTTAGAGGTACATCCACTCAACCATGCGGAATAGACCCTACGATCACTTGTCCGACAGTCCGCTCATAGGCAATCGCTCAAGTTGACTGCTTACTGGAGGCAGTGAGGAAAGGTCAGAAATTGTGTCCTTGGTGATGAGAACACGAAATACCATCATATGTGTGCAACTGTGAGAATGCCAGGAGTATCAGGCCCTTGAACTTGATGGAGTAATGGTTATAACTCGTGATGCCAAAGCTGCTGCTCTGTATTCTTTCTACAAGGACGATCTGCTTGGCTCAGACCTCAGAGACAACCCGCCACAACCTACCTGAACTTTCATCATTGTCCTCTGCCAACTTCCTTGACCAACACCAAGCGGCAGTGCTCCAGCCACCCTTCACCATGGAAGAAATCCGGTGAGCTCTTTGGAATGAAGGTGGATAGCACCTTTGGCCCGGACGGTTTTGGGCCTAAATTCTTCCAGAGTTCCAGGCTACATGGCCACTAGTTAAATATGTTCTTTTCCAATTCATCAATGACTTCCATAGTGGTTGTGCTGATATGAGAGGGACCAATAAAGATTTACATAGCCCTCCTACCCAAGAAGCCAGGTGCTATCCATCCCAAGGATTACAGGCCTATCGATATCTCCCCACAAAATTGTGTCACAAAAATTGCTACCAAATGGATGACACGTCACCTCCAACCATATCTGTCCCTACTAGTCTATCCAGATCAAACTGGCTTCCTCAAAGGTCGTTGCATAGCGGAGAACCTACTATATGCTGCAGAACTTGTGCAGTGTTGTCACGAGAGGAAAGCCCCAGCTATTATCCTGAAGCTTGACTTCTAAAAAGCTTTTGACTCAGTATTGCAAGTATTGCAAGCTAAGGGATTCCCGCAATATTAGAGAGATTGGCTCGCTGCCCTAAACAACTCGAGCCAAATGGATTCAATGCAAAAGAGATTTAAGGCAAGGTGACCCACCATCACCCTATCTGTTCATCCTTGTTGCTGATATACTCCAGAGAATGATCACTGAAGCTTCTAAGGGCTACTCCAGCATCCACTGCGAACTGAGCTCAGCTGTCCAGTTCTGCAGTATGCTGATGACACCTTGGTCATCCTACAGGCAGACATCGGTCAGTTACAAATTCTAAAAACAATTCTACAACGATTCTCTGACTTCTCTAGTCTAAGGATAAACTATGACAAAAGCACCTTAGTTCCAATGAATGTTGACCCTGAGAGTGCCTCATCACTTGCCTAAGTCTTTGGCTGCCCAGTTGCTTCGTTCCTCAATTCGACAATAATTACTGATTTTATGTGCGAGACGCAATTTTTCTCGCCTATTTGTTCCTTCTCCTTTGGGATCGCAGAGTGAGGACATCTTCGGGCGCACGAATAAGTGGGGCAATGGCGTCATCAGCGAGCCACGGCGTGATGGCTCATCGAGCGGTGAGCTATGGGGAGGCCCGGGGACTCTTTTACGGCGCGACGCAGCCGTGAGCCATAGGCCAGCAATGCAGAGCGCTTCCATGCTGGCTCCAACTCCTAGAAATAACGGAGAGGTGCGCTTCCATGCGTTGTGCCATGTTCTTTCATATGCTGTGGTCCAAGAGCACATCCTAGTTCAGGTGTGCACGTGATGCATTCTTCATGTATGTCATAGTCTCACGCATCATTAGCAACAATGGAATCAACAAATAAACCCATATCCTACAGGCTCCACCAAACCTCCTTCTTTCTCATTCAGTTTTCTAGAAGCAACTCAAGAATTGCGCCAAACAGTAATTGACAGTATGGATCATGCTCAAAAGTAAAACACATTCATTCACGAAAAAAGTAAAATGCATAATGACTATGATCGGTACAAATACTTCAATCTTGACTATGTTTCTAGTCCAAAATGAAATTACTTTCGCCGTGGGAACGGCCTGGGCCACAAATCAAAAGATCTTGGTGGAGGGGTAGTCGCGATCTGGCCCACAATGCAAAAGAATTCTGTTATAGGTACGGCAACAGCAATCACAACAAACGTACTAAACCATGTATCTTTGCCGATGTAGCAGATTGCATATCTTTTCATGGAATTATACAGATACACCCACAGTAAGATCAACAAGCCCTGCAACCACGCAAACTTTCAGTTACTACACATGACCATAAACCGCCCCCATAAAAGAACATGCTAACAAAAAGAACGGAGGGATGAATACCGTGGACACAAAATAAAATGTAAGTTGAGAAGCATGGAAATGTGCAAGAATGCTTTGAAAATTTTTGTTTTGATCTTCATAAATAAGATCATGAGGCTTTTTTCTTCTGGAGTTATGACAATCATAACTCTTTTAGGCTAGTTTCATTGTTGATTTTCTTCATGCAGAATTTTGCGTGACAATGTCCAGGTTCATGTGCAAGTCATGTGATTATTTAGCTTGATGTGGTTTTTGAAGTGAATGAAAAAAAATCAGAAAAGCTGTCACGCTGGGCAGCATTGAATACTCTGTTCGTTGGCATCCGGAAGGTATGTCTAAGCACAGGGATTGCTGGCACAGGGGAATTGCACATAGCTTTTCGTTTGCTCCCAACCAATCCATACAAGAAATTTTATGTGGAGACTCAAACTATTCAAACTAAAAATGTCATCTGCTTTCCCAAAAAAGAAATAGATACTTACGGTAATTAGTGGAAGACAAATATATGGTGGCGTTAGTGGGTATGACGGTTACTGAAAACAATATCTACCCATGCAGACAAAAAATCTATCCCCAGCTGAAATCACTCAAAGCAGTAACCATCAGGCACTACAAAATACCGATAAATCTACTACAACCTGAAGTGCTCAACAAGTAGAAATTAAATAGCAACATCATTTCAAAACCTAAGGAAGAACAAAGACTTTCTTTGACTTGTTTACTGATCAGCTACAAAAAAAAAAGCCCCCTAAGAACATGTCAGCTTATGTGATGAATGAAAAGGAATCGGATAAGTAGGGCAAAGATTGTACACTTTGTTTACGCAGAGATCTCTTTAGGATTCTTTTCACTATGCACTTTATTCTTCAGATTTCTATGCAAATCGAATGTAGGCTATACAGCAATAATGGAATTCTTTGAAATTGGGTCGAGTAGATTTCATCATTTACAATATAAGTACGTTGCTCCTCCAATTTATTGTATATATTAGAAAGCCCCGTCCCATGGCAATAGAATGATGTTAACAATTCTTATTAAGCGTGGCGCACGTACCCGGACGATGAATTTGGTGATCCTATTGACGGCCGTGAACACGACCTCGTTCACAGGGTCCTTCTCCGGGGTTGTCGTCGTCCTCTCCGTGCGCCGTCCATTCTCGTTGCAATAGCAGCCGCACGCTCGGGACGGCATCGATGATCCGGCGATCTTCTTGTTCCTGTATATAGTAATATAAGCCGATCCGATCGGCTGGTCTTGCTGACAAGGAAACTATAAATTCAGGGCCGGCCAGGCTTGGTGGTGATTATAAAGCCGAGGAAATTAAGCGATGCATATATAGTTGTGCCTGTTAAAATTCAGGACGAGTTTATGATATGATGAACAAGAGTCCCAGCCCATTAAAATCCGACTCCTCGTTGTTTTCAAAATTTATAACAATAAAATCCGACTCGCCCACTAATAAACAGGAAAAAAAGAATACGCATCGCACGAACTACTTCCAAATTACTCCCGGGTCCGATCCAACAACAAATTCCTCATCGTCCTCGCCGACGTTCCCGGTCGAGAACCAGCTAGCCATGCCGCGCGGCGTGTGCCGCTGCGCTTGCGGCGCCGGCGGCGTGGTCACCCCAAGGGCGGCGGAGCTGGACGCGCGGTTGCCTGACCACGAGACGAGACGTGGCCAGGGCTACACCGTTGCGCCAATGATGACGTCGCCGGCGGACGCCATGACGAAGGCTACCAGGGATGCCCTGTTGGATGCCCAGGACGTGGAGATCGGGAAGGCCGCTTCCAAGGCCATCAAGTGTATTTTGCGGGTATGTCGATCAAACGGTGCTAACCTCGATTGATCCTATTCCTATCGACGTGTGTTTTTGATCGGATCTCTTCGATCTGTGCCCGAGCCGCTAGAGCGTTTGAACAGAAGGAAATATATTTATGGGATGTTTTTGGTCCCTCACAAGAGTTCTTTTCAACGGGGAAACTAGTATGAGGGGAGGCGGAGAGGGGAAAGAGCAAGGACGTCTATTCGTGCTTCTTATCTGTTTGTAATTTCAAAATGTTCACATGTACATTGTCATTGATTTTCCATGTGTTGGTGATGACACTTTTGAATATTTGTTTCAAATTAAATACCGTAGTTCTGGTAGCAACTTTAACAATTCATGTAGGTTGAGGCTTATGAAAAGCTTATCTTTTCGAAGCGATGAGTCACTACAAACAATTTCCTATTGTGCGTTTAGGACAAATAAAATGGTAGCTCTCTCTAAACATCAAAGCTCTTATCTCTTCAATTTGAAGCAAAGGGGATAAAAGGCTACAACACTGTGTAAACTCTCCTAACCTAGTAGTGTAATGAACCTCCCTGCATCCATTGTTAAAGATGAAGGGTCCACCAGCAACAGTTTTGAAAAATACTCTTCATGCTCTACAATTTGTCAACATCAGATTGGAATAAAATTACTTTTGCTTTCCTATAGCCCGATATGATTTTCCCCGTCTTCAGAATCCATCAAGTATATATAAAGTCACTCTTTTCTTCCCTATGTAGCGTTTTGTTTGATACAAAGAAAAATGCATACTAAGACTTGTGCATGGTTTCAAGGTATTGACCATCTCATTGAAATTCACATGACTTTCAGTAGTTCTATATGAATTTTCCTATGGTTTATCGACTCGTGTTTTGCTTGCATCTATAATCTTTTTGGTAGATATAAAGTAAATTTTTTTCCTGATTTGCAGGGACTGATCATCTTAACGTGGGTATATTTAGTTGATTTAATGAGAAGATACGTGGCCACCTACACTGTTGAAGAATTGATTTTCACTATATGTCCTTTGGGTATTCTTATTGTAGCAGTGTCGATGTTCTTTTGCATTTTGATGGGGAGCTTGGATGAATGTATCCCACCAATAATTCCACGTTGAGTGATGCAGAGTATCCTGCAAATTCACCCTAGATTTATTTTATGGTTCTTGGCTTCCTATGGTTGTGCTTTTAGTGGAAGCCAGGTGTTGCGCCTTTTTTTCCTGTTCGCGATTCTGAACAATGGACGAGTGGCCTAGGGTGGAGCAGAACTGACAGCGACGGGTAGCCCCGCGGGGGAGTGGGATTTGAAAGTCCAAAAAAAAAACGCGTGCGGGATGACTTGCCCAGGCCTGGTACGAATTGTCTTGCCAAAGGAAGCCATAAGTGTGAGTGCCACGGTGGGTGATGGATTCTACTTGGTGCAGGTCATGGCACTCAATGGCTGTCAAGGCAGTTACAAGGTTCCAAGCGCTTCAACCCCTCCATGCTGGAAACCTTCAGAAAGGAATTCTGGTTGTTGACCTTTGCACAGCCTCCGTTGTCATGCTGCATGAGGTTTCCCGCATGAGACCGCAACTCCTGCTCACTATCTCCTTGGGCCCAATTTTGAACCTAGCCTAGGTACGACCATTTCTATAGATATACCCAAGTTTGTCATTTTCAGATTCAACAATCATTGGGTTCAGTATAACTCCTTCCTTCCAATTGTTGAGCACGCCTGGGACAGTGTTCAGGCCTCTAGGCCGCATCTCTCAGCCTCGAGCCAGCTAAAATTGAGCCTTCAACGTACTAGAGCTGATCAAAAGGCATGGAACAAGACTTTGCGGTCACCAGATGCTGTTCTGCAGAAATGTAAGTTGGTTAGAGGTACATCCACTCAACCATGCGGAATAGACCCTACGATCACTTGTCCGACAGTCCGCTCATAGGCAATCGCTCAAGTTGACTGCTTACTGGAGGCAGTGAGGAAAGGTCAGAAATTGTGTCCTTGGTGATGAGAACACGAAATACCATCATATGTGTGCAACTGTGAGAATGCCAGGAGTATCAGGCCCTTGAACTTGATGGAGTAATGGTTATAACTCGTGATGCCAAAGCTGCTGCTCTGTATTCTTTCTACAAGGACGATCTGCTTGGCTCAGACCTCAGAGACAACCCGCCACAACCTACCTGAACTTTCATCATTGTCCTCTGCCAACTTCCTTGACCAACACCAAGCGGCAGTGCTCCAGCCACCCTTCACCATGGAAGAAATCCGGTGAGCTCTTTGGAATGAAGGTGGATAGCACCTTTGGCCCGGACGGTTTTGGGCCTAAATTCTTCCAGAGTTCCAGGCTACATGGCCACTAGTTAAATATGTTCTTTTCCAATTCATCAATGACTTCCATAGTGGTTGTGCTGATATGAGAGGGACCAATAAAGATTTACATAGCCCTCCTACCCAAGAAGCCAGGTGCTATCCATCCCAAGGATTACAGGCCTATCGATATCTCCCCACAAAATTGTGTCACAAAAATTGCTACCAAATGGATGACACGTCACCTCCAACCATATCTGTCCCTACTAGTCTATCCAGATCAAACTGGCTTCCTCAAAGGTCGTTGCATAGCGGAGAACCTACTATATGCTGCAGAACTTGTGCAGTGTTGTCACGAGAGGAAAGCCCCAGCTATTATCCTGAAGCTTGACTTCTAAAAAGCTTTTGACTCAGTATTGCAAGTATTGCAAGCTAAGGGATTCCCGCAATATTAGAGAGATTGGCTCGCTGCCCTAAACAACTCGAGCCAAATGGATTCAATGCAAAAGAGATTTAAGGCAAGGTGACCCACCATCACCCTATCTGTTCATCCTTGTTGCTGATATACTCCAGAGAATGATCACTGAAGCTTCTAAGGGCTACTCCAGCATCCACTGCGAACTGAGCTCAGCTGTCCAGTTCTGCAGTATGCTGATGACACCTTGGTCATCCTACAGGCAGACATCGGTCAGTTACAAATTCTAAAAACAATTCTACAACGATTCTCTGACTTCTCTAGTCTAAGGATAAACTATGACAAAAGCACCTTAGTTCCAATGAATGTTGACCCTGAGAGTGCCTCATCACTTGCCTAAGTCTTTGGCTGCCCAGTTGCTTCGTTCCCACAAATTTGGAATTGTCGCTGACCCCTTACAAGATTACAGCACTGGACCTTGTGCCAGTTATATCCATGTTTGACTCATACTTGGCCAGTTGGAGAGGAAGGCTGCTGAATCCGGCGGGTCGCACTCTCCATGCAAATTCAGTTCTTACCTCCTTGCCGATCTACCCTATGTGTTCCATGGAAGTCCCCGGATGGCGCCGCCATGGACAAACGATGGCGCGCCTTCGTTTGGACAGGGGAGAAGTCTTTTAAAGGGGTACAATGCAAAGTGGCTTGGGAAGCGGTTTCCATCCCAAAACAAAATGGGGGACTTGGTGTCAAGGATCTGAAGATTCAGAACGAGTGCCTGCTGCAAAAGGTCTGGGTCAAGCTTTTGGAAGCTCCATCCACTTCCTGGCAAACATGGTTTCACCTTCAGTATGGCACCACAGCTGGCAGGGATTTTGGGTGACCACCACCACTTGGAAACACCGGTTTGGAAATCTTTGCTTAAACTTCTGGATGGTTTTCGATCCACCACCACTGTAGGCAATGGTCATCACACGACATTCTGGTTTGATCACTCGATGGGACATGCTCCTTTAGCGCAAATGATGCCAGCACTCTTTTCACATGCCACCAGAACCAACATCACGGTGCATTCTGCATGGACTGGGAATCACTGGGACCTCCACCTCCAGACTCGCCTCACCAACACTGCCATCGTGGCTGACACCTGACGTCATACATCGTTTACGGCTGCCAACAAGAGCCCAACTCCATCACTGCCATATCACAACTTCTGTTGTTTGTGCTTCCTGCCCATTTCCAGAAACACAAGAACACCTGTTCTTACACTGTGACCAAGCCTAAGTCTGGGCGGCTGTGGGAGCTCCCGATGTTCCACACCTACTCACCTGGACACCATCTGGAATTCAACGACAAGCCACCTGTGCGACACGGTGGTCACTGCTGTCCTCTGGAATATTTAATTTGGAAGAACCGCAACGCCAAGGTGTTCCGGGAGCACATCGCCTCGCCCTCCATCATTGCAGCTAGGATTGCACAAGACCTCCTCTGGACACACCGAGCACACGATCCTGAGGCCAAGATCAACCTCCAGGCCTGGAGTAGGTAGCCTTCTTTTTTTTTCTACTCTCTTCTCCCCAACTTCACAAATCTTGGGATGTAAGACTTCATCCTATAATGAAAAGTTCAGGTTGGCGTAAGCCTACCATAGAGTTACTAAAAAAAACTGAAGTGGTTCATTTTCTATATGATAAAAAAGGTTCACATTATCTCTAAACTGCAAGGTTATTTGTGGCGTGAAGTCTTGACAGTAAGTTTCAGTAGATGAGCTCTGAAGTGTGCACTGAACTTATAGCTTTATATTGTGGCTACCTTTCCATGCTAGGCTTGTCCTAAACATAGAGTTACAAACTGACCAATGTTTGTCTGAACCTGAGTCAGGCAAATTTTTGTCTCACATTTGCAAGTAGTTGATATTCGGTTTGGTACCTAATCGGATCCACTTCTTACGTTTGAAGTGAGAATCCATTTCACTAACAGTGTGTACTAAAAAATATAGATGTACCATGTATCTATTATATATTTTAGGAGGAAAATTCTCAGTTCACATGTTTGAAAAGTGGACTGGATTGGTTAGCAAAACCAAATACCAACAGCCTGCAAAAATCAACCCCAGTATTTTCCTAAGATTCAAGCAAACATCAGCCATTACATATAACCCTAATATTAGGACAAGCTAAGATCAAAGAAAGATAATCACATGAATATGTTGTTGCTGGAGCGGTTCTGGATGTTAAGAAACCTCATTTTGATACTGTAACCATTCAAAGAAGAAACTATGTAAAACTTATACATGTATATGAATGGAATACAGGACCAAAAGGGGAGTTTGATCTTCAAGATAAATGATTACATCAATACCTTGTTCAACCAATGAATTTCACATTTGCAAGTCTCAAAAGCATACCAAACCAGTTAGAGCAGTTTCACAGGGGTACCCAACCAGTTATAGACAGTTCCCCTTAAATGTAAAAGTGAATGTCAACATACGAATGAAACAGTAAGACAAAAGGCATTTAACTATCACACTACTGTAAAATCAATCTCTCTCTCTCAGCCTTATTCTTGCTATATGCATCGTTGCAGTAAGCTTTTCATCACTTTTTCTTCAAGAAGACTGTAATTGCCACGTCGCATCAGGTGCATGCTGTACAGGGAAAGAAAACAATTAGTATTTACAGAGAAGGAAAAATCAGTAATAGACCATTCTTTCCAAAAATGAAAACCATGGCACAATAATTACCGGTTAGTGCATCAATGTGGTAGACTACACACGAGGGTTTGACTCACCACCACCACCCCTGAGAAACTTAGCATGTCAGAAACAAACAAAAGAAACATGAACGGCATTTCATTTGTATTAAGCAATCAATAGCTTGGTTTATTGTACCGAGGCATGAGGCGATTCTTTACAGAGTTCACGTTGGTCCAAAGCCATTGCCAGCAGACACTGAATAGCCAGCCCAAGCCCCTATACATACAATGAACAATAGAGAATATATAGTAATAGTAATAGATAGACCGTAAACAACTAAACATCACTGCTGAGAGACAGTGCACTGACCTGAAAAACAAGATCGCTATCAAATAGAGAATATAGCAGATAATGTAGCAAACCAAACCAATGATCCACAGAATTAGCTTCACAACAATATGCATGACCTGAAAAATTATACCATATTGTTGTTTTCTTTTTCAAACATATTTAAAGAAACTTAAAATATTAAATAGTATAATACAAGTTGGAAACAATATTTACCAGGGGATCTTGACAGCTCAATGCCCAGTATACAGTCACCAATACACTTGATGCAACCATTGAGTAGATGCACTCAGTAATGTAGTTGTGGAACTGGAGCGAAGCCATATGGAAAGTTAGTAAGAACAGTATAAGAGCATGCCATGCTCCAAGTCCAGCAGTGGACGGTGCCAACAGAGAAGAAGATGGGAAGGAGGAAGCTACTGCCCCATTGAGTAGGAACACAAAGGTGCAGACAGCATATATATAGACATAGTGAATCCAGTCATGTTTTGGATCCAGAATAGCATCAAAAAAGCCTGTGGCAGTTCCGACAAACAAGGATCCCAGGCCCCACATGCATAAAGCTTTGTAGGCAGCAAACCTGCTTGCCATGGATTCCTTCCTCTGGAATTCAGAAAAAAAGAGAGATATCATCATGATGCAGCCGGATGTGATACTTCATCATGATGCAGACGGATACTGACTGGATCATGAACTTACCTCTGCTGCTGATTTAACCATCTCAGCTCTGGCATAATCAGTGATTGTCAGTGTGTCACTTCTTGGGAATTTAGCGAACAGAAACAGCTGATAAGCCCCAAATAAGTTTGCCAAAACTTGTCAAGAAATTCATGAACAACTCAGGTGATTCCATTTCTGCGATAACAAATTCCTCAAACCCCTTTAACATCCCCTCAGTAACCACCCTCGTCATCACCATGTCTAATTCCCAGCATATCACTAAGTGACCACTGAACCACCCAACTCCCATAATACCGCTGTTCATTCCTCTGATCAAACCCAGTCAATTTCAATGCGAATTGAGCTCTACAGTATCCGTCTGAGGCCACTATCTCCCAGCTCTAGGATTGGACTGGGCGCCAAGTTTACCAACTACCATGGTCACCATTAATTCAAGCCCCCAGTTCATATATCACACCATTTCTGATCACATATAATTGGAATACTAATTGAAATTGTCTGGACATCTACCCTGCATCAAACAACACGCCTACTTGACTAGTATTTCCCAAAGTCCAAACGTCCCATGGCAACGCTCAACAAATGTTCGAAGCAAAAATACAGCACCGTCTCCAGGAACCAAATCCGTGCCCGACCCGTAGCTTCTCTGCACGTGCCGGGCTGCCGGCTCCGTTCCCGCGACCGCGGCGCCCTTCCCGTACGCGCGTGGTGCGGCGCGAGCACCGAGAAGGAACGACCGCGACGCGCGTCCGGCCAAGTCGGGGTGAGTCGAGGACGCCGACGAGCGCACTCCACGGCCTCCTCGAATCACCCGAGCTTCGCCTGACGCGCACCGCGGTGGATGATCATTGCTCCGTGCTCGCGGCGCCCTGAGTTGCCGTGGAATCCCTACCCCATGCGCCCCGCCCCCTATTGCCTGCCATCCTCCCACCCCCATATCATGTAAGTTCACCACACAATCACCCTCGCACCCGATGCGCCGCCCACTACCCCACCGGTCGTCGTCGCGCGGCCCACACCGCGCGTCCCAATCTGCCGCGAGGGAGCATGGAGTCAGTATCTGAAGAAGAGTGGGGACCGTGCTCGCTGAAGCCATCCTAGAGGTGGTGCGGCGGGACGAAGAAGTGGAGGTGGTCCGTGAAGCCGTAAGCGAGCTGATCGGAGAAGTGACGGAGCCGCCGCCTCGCCGAGAGGGAACTGAAGCGGAAGTGGAGGCGGGCGTGGCGACGGTGAGGAGGACCCGCTCGATGAAGTCGTCGGCCGGGGAGGCGCGGTCGTCGGAGAGGTGGCGCAGCCGTCGCCGCGCCCAGTGGAATTGGGGGAGGCGAGCGAGGGGGGCGATGCGCAGCAACTCGCCTTGTCAAGGGGATTTTGAAGGCCAGCGGGAGAACTTGAAATTTCGGGCAAGGGCCCGCACGCTGAAGGGTGGGTCTCTGGACCCACCTGTCAGCCTGGTCTCCAACGGCGTGGCGTCCATGCCCGACGCCGGCGAGGCGGAGGCGGCGACAGCTCCCCCGACTCTGGCTGACTGGTGGGGTGCGCCGGCTCTCGGTCCCACCAGTCAGTCGCATCCTATTTTTTTAAACTCCAAACTCAGGATAATTTGGTGGGCCCAATCACTTTCCCCACCAAATAGAGGTGGCGGCGCGGCAGAGGACGGCGGCGGCGGAGACGGGGCCGGGGCCAGCGCGCGGAGCTGCGGCGGTGGCCCGGACGGCGCACGGAGGTTACGGCTGGCGCGGCATCGCTCGCCCCGGAGTTTCGATGCGCGGCAGCGGCCGCGGGCGTGGTGGAGGCAGTTCTGGCCTCTGGGGCCCTCCTGCGCCGGCTGCTCCTCACCTTTGCAGAAGCCTCCCCCGCCGCAGTCTTCCGCCTCTGTAGGTGAGTCGAGCCTCGCTGTCCTCCTCCCCATCCCCGACTCCGTAGGTGAGTCGAGCCTCCGCCCGCATCGCTCTGCTGTCCTCCCCTCGCTAGGGTTTCTGCTGTCCTCTCCTCACTGACCGTTTCTTGTAGATGATCTCGGGAGTACGAACAGGAGCAGCGACGCTCCATTGAATCATCCACCCCTCCGACACGAAGAAGATTCCAAGCCCCTTTCCCAGTCCAGCAGTGGAGAAGCTACCTTCTGGGCCAATCTCCCCATGTGCCAGTCATCATTCACCTTCATCCAAGGTTACCACTTCCCGCTTAACAATACCCCTCTCTGGCTAAGTTAGCTATGGCTGTTTGGGATCTATGTTTATCTTGGCATTTCCCTTAGAAAAAAACTACAAGATTTGTTAGTGGATTTACTGAGATGGTTAGGACTATTTTTGTTGTTATATTTGGATTCGGTGAGATGAGCCGTGGATAGGACTATTTCGATTACCAATTATCTACCGCCTTTGTTTCTAAACTGTTTTCTTTTACCCATTGTGAATGCATCAATCCGTTGTAAAAAAAAAAGAACTTATGTGTATATCCAATTGCCTGTAGCAGGAAAAATACGATCCCACTGGTTTCTCTGATTGGACCTGATGCAACAGTAGTATGTGTTATTAGGATTTGTGCATAACAGCACATCGATCCTTGGACAATCCACAAATTCAGTGAGATGAGCCATGGCTAGGACTATTTTGATTGTCCTATTGCACTCATGCACTGCGTACTGTTTGATTCATAGGATTGTAAAGATGAAAAGGAACAGTTTAAAGTACTATTTTGTTTTTAAACATAGCTCAAACTAATAGTGACCGTGTACAGTAATGCCTCAAGCAATGTTTGATCTTTGAGTTGTATGAAGGTGATAAGTTCATATGCAACACCTGGTGAATTTGCTCTTGGCATCATCTAATTATGTGTATGAGACTGAACCATAGATATAGTACACGGTTTGCTGAATAAGCTTGGGGTGATAGAAAATATATAATTGAATAGCTTCTAGTATTCCAAACAAGTGCAATGCTCAGATTCCATAATTTACAGCTGTAGAAATCCAGAGCTTGTTGAGGCCTTGATGTACTGGATTCTAAATTTTGAATATAGACTGAAAATATATGCTGAGTACCATGCTTGAGGCTTATTCTTTGGCTTGTTGCCATGTCTGATGCTTACTATACAAGGATCATGTTTTAACCCAGCACTGAATTCTTGCTAGTGATTTGGTAGCAGGCTAGCAGTATTTGTAGGTGAATGATTGTAGCAGGGGGTTTACAAAATAATTGCCATTGATACTGCATAGTACTGAATTTTATTGTTGCAGTAAGCCTGTTGAGATTAGACCTTTGCTAGTGACAAAATTCATATTCAAGCAAGAAAGAGGCCTTGACAGATTTAGTCATCTGAAGTGATATGCATAATTTAGTCATCTTTCTTAGCACAATCCAGTCACTTACAGTCTAGTAACATGCCTTTTCAACTTTCCAGTTCTTTCAATTTTGGCTTT
Source organism: Echinochloa phyllopogon (assembly GCA_033239725.1). Classification (NCBI taxonomy): domain Eukaryota; kingdom Viridiplantae; phylum Streptophyta; class Magnoliopsida; order Poales; family Poaceae; genus Echinochloa; species Echinochloa phyllopogon. The sequence goes on along the minus strand of BTCW01000008.1, from coordinate 7,517,870 downwards.
TCTGAGGTACCTCCATTATTAGCTTTGACTGTCCAAATCAATTTGTTGTCTGATGGTTTTCTAAAAACATTGCATTTTCACTAGAATCCCATATTAGTAAATACAATGTAGAGTAGGATTACTTGATTATGCTAACTGAACTTTGACACCTATTCAAGCTAATGTCAGCTTTTATGCCTATAAGCACTGGTTTTAGCATGTAACAGAGCTAATATGTCACACCTGTTCTTCTCTTGCAGCACAGCCTAATATGTCCAATACATAGGGAACAATCACATGCCTGCTGTAATTTCCCATTTTAGAATTTGTGTACAGTAATGCTCTGTTGACAAGGCAGAAATTGTGGCAAGTAGTCTTTTGTAACTCTGCAACATGGTGCCAAATATAGAGTTGAAATATTCCTGGTGCCACTTTTGTCAGTGCCCAGATACTGGTAGCAGGATGGCCAGGTGGGCACAGATAATTGAGTAATATTGTTTTAATAACATTTGTCTCTCAATTCAGAGAGCACTTGTACTGCAATCTGAATGACAAGCAGCCTTCTGCATATTTGACTAATTGACAAGAAGCCCTCTGTTTATGCTTTGATTACTAAATCTGAATGACGTCATTTGTAACTTTTGACTTTGAAATCAGTTCCTTTCCATAGTTTTACTGGAAGTAGCAGTGGTAGATTAGTTAGTGACCTGGCAGATACTTTCCTGTATGGAAGGAAACTTTCCTTACTTGAATGCAATTAGGTAGTGATGGATGCGTATAATTGGTTCTCAATTGGATGAAAGTGCATGTATATACACTCACTTCTCAGTTACCTGCTGATATTTTGGCAACTGGTCAACTCATGCTTGGTCTCATAATTCTGTCTATAACTGCCATGCAGGCTAGTATCAAATTAACTGCCATGCCGTGCGGGTGGAACTGCCCAGGGCTGATCTGCCCTGTGCATCCAAATTAGCCCTCAGGGGGATCCATCGCCGTGCTCGACGTATTGGATCTTCACCTGTGCAGGAGCAGGTGATGATATTTTTTGTTCACCTCCTGTCTTGAATTGCATGGCTTTGGGAGGAGGAGGGGGGGGGGGGGGGGGGGCTTTGTTTTGTTTATATGATATTATGACATCATGATGTAGGCTGAAGAGCTGAAGAACAATCTGTCTTGTGTAACGTTTGAAGGGGGTGACTGTGCAATATCGTGCTTCCATCTGAACAATTTCTCCAAACCAGGTACTGAATTTGCTTAGATTTTTGTAATTTCATTTAGATGCTTCAATGAGTTTTTCCTTCTCTTTGTGACAGATTCCAACTAAGTTGGGTTCACCATAAGAAATATGGGGGCAAAAAGGTACTTTCATATCTCCATTACATACTTGCACGTTCTGTATAGTGTTAGTGCTATTCTAGCTAGAACAATTCTGTATAGAGTTTGTTATGAAGAGTAGAAACTAGGAATCAGCCAGGCTTCAAGATTTTCTCTTGTACCCACATCTTATGTCTGTTCATTTCTGTTCCCTGTCAGTGTTGACTCGACTACCTTTTTTTGAGCTGAATACTTGGTCTATGTGTACCTGTTTTTTTGTAGCTCCCATTGACAATTACTGCAACATCTATTTATTTTTTATATGTTATCTTCTGTTCATTTTCAGAAGCAAGCCGCCAGCTGCAGCAGCGCAATAGGGACCAAGGACCTGCAGGTTGACAAAAATACCAAGAGCTCTTGTGGTCTGCAGGTATTCTCCATTGCCATCACAATGTTTATTCACCATAGGTTGTATTCTTCGAAAGCAAACCCCTTGTGAGATACATATAATAGGTGCATCAATGAGTGCTAATGAGAAAACTTGCACAGGCATTGCACTGAATTTACATCTAGATAAGTTTGTGTAATATCCAGTCCTTTGTAATTTTTCTACATACAGTAGATTGTCTGCAGCTTTCTCTCTCTTGCTGTCACTGTACATTTGCTGATAGACATGCTATCTACAGTGGTTTAATGTGTTCAGCTTGTGTTTTTTGGTGGCACTTGTTTGCCTGCAATGTCGGTGATGTGGATTTTTAATCAATGTCGTTTCAGGACTTGGAGATCAGGAATAAAAATTGGATCGTAGTTCCAACCATGTACTGAAGCCCCCCTTGACAAATTGGTACGCGCTTCCTCTACTTTTTGTTTGTGTGCTATGCTAGATTTGTGCGTGTATTGCCATGCTTACATAAAATCACAACCATTTTGTTCTAAAGTTGTACCCTAGCTCAGTATTGTAATTTTAGTCGTTTTCATTATCATTTTGTAAGTAGTCAGTAGTGTGATGCGTGTGCTTGGGTTTACAACAAAGTCACAACCATTTTGTTCCAGACTTAACAAACCTCACTGTTGCAGTACTTTGGTATATTGCAAATTATGGGTTTCCATTATTAGAATTACATGCCAAAGAGAGAGTAGTGCAACATGAAAAACTTCTCATGTAAGTTGTCTTTGTGTGACATTTCAGCAAGGTGCTATGCTATCTTTTCATTTTGGGGGGGCAAAATGTTGCAAGGCACATCAACAAGGTGAACCTTATTTTTCTTTTTTTTCTATCACCATCTTCTTTGTGTTGTTGATAATAACCATAATTCTTTTCCATAGAATGTTCAGTGAGCACTTTACCTTTTCTCTTGGTTATTACATTTTTGTCAAAAAAATGACATTACATATTTACTGATTTATACATCTCATCTCGTGTGTAATTTACAGTATTTGCTTTATACAAAATTCCTATTCTTACAAACAGACAAATGGAGGCTTGTATTTGTTGGACATGTCTGTCTTTTCGATAGCCCTTTTTTTCTCAAAAACGCAGGAGAGCCGCATTTCATTATATTAAAAAGAAAAGGCGGGACAACAACCCAACACCCACACGCACGGCCATACACGCACTGTACACACCAAACAGAGGCTTTTTAAATTACATACGCGCCTGTAAAACCTATAAGGCTGCCAAAAAACCAGACTACCAGGACACTCTAAGCTAGATGTGCCTGGGCAGTCAAGGAAGAGAGGAGCTAAATGATATATAAGATGTTGCTTGCTCAATTCCAGCAGTTCTGCTTGAAGTTTGTGCTGTTGTCATTTGCTGTAAAAAAATGTTAGTTTGTACTTGTAGTATGTGTTAGATATAACAGACATACCATGTAAGGTCATCAGAGATTGTTCAATGAGTTCTTTTGCTTTTGTGGGTTATTGGTACGGATGGAGGGAGGGATGGTATCAATAACTCGGAATCAGTTGAACTCTGTTTGTGTTTTTGCAGAGAAGTTCCTCCTCTGATCCATGTTGGGAACGAAACTTATGTGGTAAATCTGACTACGCCCCACTAATTCCATCTTGCTGTATATCTGTTGGTTTCACCTTAAGTAGGATTACAATGGTTCAGGATCACACCCTGAACCTGACTCTTGATATTGGAAAGAGATTGTTAGAAACAAGCACACATGAGCTCTGAGTCTCTTACTTGTTAGATTTCTCTCCTGGACATGCAACCCAATATGAGATATTCTCAGAATTAATTAACTGTGTATTAGAATTACACCTTGGTATAGTTTTATAATTTTGTGAGTAGTGCGAAGTGTGTGCTACGGTTTACAAAAAAAGTAACCACCATTTTGTTCCAGACTTAACAAACCTCACTGTTGCGGTACTTTGGTATATTGCGAACTTATCAGTTTCCATTATTAGACTTACATGCCAAAGAGAGTAGTGCAACATGAAAAACTTCTCATGTAAGTTGTCTGGCTGTTGTAGTACTTTGTTCTATTGTTTGATATTTTATGCAATGAAAACCTGTTGTAATTCTTGCTATTTGTTCATTATTACATTTTTCTTTCTTTTAGATAAATAGCAGTTCAATGGAGATGTGATTCTCTGCAGGGCATAGACGAGATGAAGAAGAGGATTACGACTACGATCAGGATGATGGTGAAGTGTTAAGACCGGAGGAGTACCAACGACGTGATCCATGTATACTTGAGAAGTTCCTGAAGATACATCAAGAGATTGAGGACAAGCAAGCCCATGAGAGACTTCGAGATGATCTTGTGGAGCATCAGTGAGCAATTCATGGCAGTAGCTAATGGAGTTGTATTTGGTGAGTTCTTTGCTCCTGTTAGTAGTTTAGAACTATGAATTCTTATTGCTGCATATATGAAAATGGCTTCTTTTCTACACTAGTAGTTCATATGCATGCAAACCTTTACTATTCCACATGAAAATGGCTCTTTCTTGCTGTGTGGTGTGGTTGGCTTTTCATTGAGATTCAAATAAACAATGGGAATACTTCTTGCAATTGCAACAAAAACTAAGATTACTTTGTATTGTCCTGATCTTTTTCAGTGTACTTATCTTTTTTCTTACCACAATTTTAGCAAAGGGGCTGAACATGGCATCCAGCATGACACCATCTCAAGAGAGCTGAAACTGCAAGTGAAGCATTAATGGCCTTTCAAGTGGAGCATTCACGGCCTTTCACTTCTGGACTCTTCTGTTGAATTACATTGTATCTGGAATATAGCACCACTTGCTAATGTTTTTGTAACATTGCAGCAGCACTAGATCGTTCTTGTAAATCTGATGCAAAATTGTGTGCGAAGTTGTCTGAATCTGAACTTGGTGGTTCGGACTTTTACAAAGTTGCAGCGTGCAACCCTCAGCTGTCTGTCCTGCGTGTTTATGCTTTGTTAAATCTGAAGTTATTTGTCCTTGATTAAACTGAACATATCTGTGCTCGGAAATCTGAACTCAATTGCGAAATTGTGTGTTTATCTGCTGGCGACAACGCTACTGGCTGCTCGTTGCCGTCGTCTCCATATATCCTACAGTGCATTCTTTCTTTGTGCTGTACATACTGCATTCATGATTTTTAGGTTTGAAAAATTTAAATTTGAATTTTCTAGATTGAAATCGTATGTTTAAATATAGTTCATTGCTATGTTAAATAAATAGAGGTGATATTGGAGAGGTGACATGAATAATATACATACACAATATGTTGAAATAAGAAGTAAAAATAAGTAGGGACCGAGCCCCAGAAAAGTAGGGGAGCTTTATTGCTGGAGTTGCTCTTTAGTCATCCACATATCCCAAACGAAGTGAATAGCTGACAACTGGGGCCAGTAGCCCCTTGACGTCAGCCGCCAGCCGGAGCGCTCCCACGGTCCCACCGGAACAGCTGGCCAGGCGCCCAGGTCTCGGCGCCCGCCGCCTCCTGCGCTCGGCTGCTTTCCTACTCGCCTCGCCTCGCCGCTCGCTTCCTTGGCTCCTGCGCTCGGCTGCTTCCTCCTCGCCTCTTCGTCTCTGCGGCTTGGGCGCGGCGCGGAGGTCACGCCGCCTCTTCCCTCCGACGACCATGGGCGGGATGCGTCTCAGCCGATGGGGAGGGCGCGGGCGCTCCTTCTCCCGTTCGGCCACAGCGACCGGCTTCTCCACTCAGCCGCGTCAGGTAATCTACTCGAGCACACCTGCTTACTCTTCGAGCGCGGGTTGGGAAGCCGCGGCGGGTGTGGATCCTTGGCTTCATTCAGTGCGGCCCGTCGTCGCGGGGTCCGGCGAGGGGGCTGGTGCGGGGTCGCTTGCGGCTGGTTGCCACGGTTCGCCGGGATTGTGGTTTCCGGTGGACAGATTTGGGGATTATGGGGTTTCAGGACAAGTGATTAGGTAGTGTCCAGATGCGTGCATTGCTGGGAGAGCGCGTCCAATCGCCGGGAAGTGACCGCGTGTGGTGCTGTGGCGGTTGACGGTGCGCCGCCGCGCGGCGAGTCGTCTCGGCTGCGCGCGCCTTCGCTGCACGGCATGTCGTTTGGGTGCATTGGCATGGCGGCTCCCGGTACACCTTTGGCGCGGCGCGGGTGCGCTGGAGGCCTGGAGCGCGCATGACACCGCGAGCAGGCGAGGACAACCGCGGCGCGCGTCCATTTGGAGCTGGAGCGTGCTAGAGAAGGGCAAGCCCGTACGTACGGCCGCGGAACGCGCTTGATCGTGTCGGCGTGGCTAAAGATGCTACGGGTACGGTTTGGGTGTCCTGTGTTCATGTGCACTCGAGCGACATGGGCGTCGCCGCGCCACTGCGGTGGACGACCACGAAGCTCTTCCAGGCGAGTGCGTCGCGTGGCGCACGGCGTAAGGGCCATAGTGGACCTAAGAGGCGGCAGTTGGCTGTGGCTTCATTGCCCGGGGGGTTCATATGACAGGGCATCATCCAATCGAGCGTGCATGCAGTCGTGTAGTCTCTGTCAGATGTAGTATCTTGCTTGGAAAAAAGGAGTGTCTGCGCTTGGGCACGGTGCCACTGCGTTGAATGGTTACTGACATTCTTTCTTTCAGATGGGGGATCCATCAGTTGTGAACAGGATCAGAACCTTCTTTGCTTCCCTTAGCCTTCTGAAAAGCAATAGAGAAGAAATGTCAGATGAAGAGGTAATTTTAATTTTGAATGTCAGGCGAGTGCTACTGATAGTTTCCCTTTCCTTTGTTTGTTGCCCAATCTGAAGCTGCATGTGTACTGGTCTTTGGTTAATAAATGGAAATTCAATGAGTTGGTTACTCTAATCACGCTTAGTTTGGTTTTGCTCTTCCCTGTAGTCTATTTTTTTTCCTGACCTGTTAGAGTTAGTTATGCTCTCTGTAGACTGTTATCCTCCTTTTCAGAGAGTTGTATGTTTCTAGAGCATGTGTTATCATGTACTTTCATTAGTTCTGCTTTGTTACATTGTTAATTCCAGTTAACTTAGTGTAGCTTCCTTCTGAATTCAACTAAATAAGATGAATCATACTATCGATCATGCAATCTTTATGAGATATAGTATCTTGCTTGGAAGAGGGGCTGTGTGTGAGTACGGTACAACTGTGTTGACTGGTTACTGGAACTCTTTCTTTCAGATGGCCGAGCTATCAGTGATGAAACAAGATTCAAGCCTTCTTTGCTTCCCTTGGCACCGGCCTTCTGAAAACCAAGAAAGAGTACCTTGAAGCAATAAAAGAGATGTCACAAGAAGAGGTAATTTTAATTTTGAATGTCAGGCGGATGCTACTGATAGTTTCCCTCTCCTTTGTTGCCTAATCTGAAGCTTGATATGTACTGGTCTTTGGTTAATGAATGAAAATTCAATGCGTGGTTACTCTAATTATTCAATCACACTTTCAGTGCAGGCATTGGATTTGATGATGTAATATTGTTACATGCAGGCTAAGGAAGAAACTGAGAAGATAATGGAGGCTTACAAAGCCATGTGCCTGGGTGGGCTAACAAGCATGTACTGGAGAGATTCTCAAGCACTTCTAAGTAAGCTGAATGGAGTCAGTCCCACATTTGCTTCTGTCCTCTCTGAAGGCTTTGCAGTTGCTCAGGCAGCAATGCTTGTCGGGCTGGTGGCCGCATCATTTCCTAAGTCCTCACCGCGCGCCATGGCTATGGCTTCAAATGGAGCTTTGTTTGCTGTGCTCTTTAATATTGCCGCCTTTCACCTCGAAATTTTTGAGTTTCCATGCTACATTCTATTGCTCATATCTTGGATAGTGTTATCTGTGCTGTTCACAATATACTGGTCATTGAGTGTCCAGAATACGGAGGTTAGCTTCTACTCTTTTCATTGTGCTTAAAATTGGTCATGCATTAAGAATTGTCCCTAATCCTAACCTGGTTATGCAGGTTGTCATTTTTATAACAAAAGCTATCTACTCAATTATATGTTGTATCTTGTACTATGTCTTTCTGATCATCAGGTTTGTATACTAATCTTTGGTAATCAACAGCACCATGGTCATGTTGTCTTATCTGCTACTTACTGCACTGAATGTATGTCCATGTTGTGAGCAGTTACCCCGTGATGATGCTTTACAAAGTCCTATGGTTTTTCCCCTCAAAGTTCATGTTGCCTTCCAAGAAAACCGATGGTGAAGATATTGGTAATTTCATTACAATGTGCACTGGGAACTTTAACATGAACTTCTTGTCTTTGATTAACTGGGATCTGACTTGAGCTATTATTTCAGTTATCGTCTGATTAGAACAATGCAGTCCTTTGAAGAAATCAGGTGGTTACCATCGTCGATTTGCTTCAGTTTCCAACCTCTTGGTCAGCAAGAGAAATAATACTACCTTTCCCACCAACCAAGCCTTGTATCTATCAACATATCCATATGCTCTTTTCTTGACTTTAGAAACTCATTTTCTGTCGGTGAGATTTACACCTTTGTTGGGAGTTACAAATGTCCAAGTCTGATTCTTCACAAAAGCAGCATACTCTGAATAATAGCTTGTTTCCACTGTTTATATTGTACTGCTTTAGTGCAAGAAATAGGTTTTTACAGTGCCATTTGTGAACAATTTGGTTTTGTCAAACGACAATGTTGATTTTGAGCCTTCATGCACGTTGGATGGCATACTCTAAACAGGAATGGTTGCAGCTGTCCTCTAATGAAGTATTTGGAGAACCTGCATTGTCAGGGACATCTACACCAATTTGATCAGCAATAGTGTTAGCAGGTCCACTGTCAGTGGGTAAGTCATCGATTACCGGACTGGACTTTCTGTTTTCGGATTTGTCAGTCAACGCTCTCAGTGTACTGGTTCAGGTTTGTGACATTTGGGAGCAGAACTTGTTGCTGAACTGATTTCTTGTGTAGGATAAGTGAAATTGGTTCGGAGGTGTTTGAAACAGAAAAACATTTTTCACCAAAGATTTTATAACCCTTGTGACGGGTACTGTAACCAACAATCACACATTCCACATTTTCTTGGTCTATTTGACTCCTTGCCGTTGCATCCATGATTGGTTACAGTGCCAGTCACACGTTCTTCACAGTAAGTGGTGCCAAGCTATCGATCGTTTTTTGATATAGCTTGGACCGACTGAGTATTTATACAATTATACATACAGCATCTCCTCCAAAATGATTTGGAATTTAAATCTCTTGGTCAATATATGTATTTACTGCCGGTAGAGAGGATGGATTGACCTGACACGACCAAAAATTTTGACCTGCAAGTTTTAGATATTGCAGCTTTCAGATAGGAGAAGCTTTACTACCTTTGCAGCTTCCCCCTCGCAATATATGCCACGCACTGACTGATCGATAAACAAACGTTCAGTGAACTTGGAGTGCAGCTGATGTGAAGATCACTAGGCTTGCATCACTGTGCTCACCTTTAACTTTGGCTTCAAGGATTTGACAACTAGCATGTGTACTGCTTCTGTTTGCAGTTTCCTGAAGCAAGAAAGCAAAGGTTTCAGAGAACATGATCTGTATATCATAAGTCATAATGCTATAGCATACAAAAACTTGCTTGGGGGCCGGGCAGAGATGTTCCTTCTCGATGAAAATTATTTGATACCTTTGCCAAGGAGTCTGCAGAATCGAAAAAACGATCAGGCATTAATTACTGTGAAGAAATTTCATGATGATGAACGTTCATTTGCATCTAAATTTAAGTTACAGTAACTTGCTCATCCAGATCAATCAACAAATATGATAAACAAACCTCTTGGTGAAATAACTAGCAAGATGGCCCCCCGCGCTATTAGGGTGGGTAGCTAGTCCCCACCAATATTTAATTTATACTTTGTAACTAAAAAATTGTATATATGCAAATAATTTCTCTAATGTCGCTATGGTAATTGTTTTCTAGACGGCCCAAACCAAGGTAGAGTGCATGTATATGCGATCTGTGATCGACAAGCAATGAGAGGGAATAAGAGATCAGTCTTCAGATCCAAATATGAACAGAGGGGCCATGGCGTCTCTGTGGTGGTGCGTGCATGTAACATACACCATGACTCGGCCTCCGATCCATGTGCAAGATGTCGAGCTTTGAGCAGCGCGGGAACACCACGCTGCCGCCGCCGTTCCTCGCGCCTGGTGCCAATAGCTGATCTTGACGATGCCAGCGCTGGCTCCCTTCACCGCTGCGGTTTCGTGCTCCTCGGCGACAGCGCCGGCCGCCAGCGAAAGACCTTCGCTCCGCGCCGCCACCCGCACCTCCTGGTCGTGGGCGAGCTCCAATACGCGCCACCGGCCACCACACGCGCCCTCCGCCCCGCGCCGCCGCGCTGCACCTCCTGGCCGCGAGCGAGCTCCAACACGCTCCTCCCGGCGGTCGCCGTCAGCACGACGTACGTTGCCGAGAACCCCCATGGGCATGGCCTCCGCCGCCCCGAGCCGCGCGCCCGTCCACCGTGGCGTTCAGCGCCATTCACGGGGCGGGGAGGCTGGCGCGGCGGATCGTCCATGGGCAGGAACTCGATCGGCGCCGCGGTGCTCGACTCGAACTCGCACCGGGGCGGTCGACGAGGCGTGATGGCGCTCGGGCTCGGCCCGTACGGCACGGGGCGTCCGACGATCGGCGGCGCGCCGCCGGCGGTGGCGCGGACGACGTTAGCCCAGCCGTGGAAGAGCATATGGGCATGGAGTAGCCGTCGGCGGCCTGGTGGTGCGCTGCGCCGCGGAGGATGCCGTCGCGCTCGGGATCCGCAATGAGCTCGTGGCGCTGTCGCCGGCGTCGTTCCAGAAGGTCGCCACGGCGCTGCAGCGCTGCCCGCGCGCGACCCCAATGTGCTCGGGGCTCACTGCCGGTGCCGGGCGCCACCGCCATGGCTCCAGCCGGCCATCGCTGCCCCTACCTGCTCGGACCTCGCCGTTGCTGAAGCCGCTCGAAAAGCCCTGTGCCAAAGGGGGCCATGATCTGTGAGTAGGTGTTGGACGCCACGTTAGGACTTTTGCATGGCATTTCCTCGGCATCCCCGCTCGATGAGGCGCCGCCGGACGCCTAGGCGTAAACATGCACAAAGTGACAAAGACAGACCGTTTTTAACACTAAAAGTAGCTCCTGAACCAGGATCTGCGTTGGGGTCTGCTGGCGCTTGGATGGACTTTTCCTCTCTCCTGTAAGCGCCGCTTGCATGCATTGTACAGGCCCTCATGCGATCGACGCCGCCGATGCGATCGATGCCGGCGTCGTGCGCACCGAGGACACTGGCTCCACGTCCCTGGTCCGCCAGCGTGGCTCGCCTCTGCTTCGCCACTAGCGCATGTGTAGGATCATTAGTTAGAGAGGCCATGCCTGTGTATATACATGTATAAATATCCGTGAGATCAATATACTTTTTTTAGGGTACGCGCCCCCGCGCATCGCCGTCCGTGGGATATCGGACGTCCGCCCCCGCGTGCCAGGCTCCCGCACGCTCGGTACGCGGCTCGGCTCGCTCGGTCCCGCGTCGGACGTCGGCTCGTCGTGCACCTGAACCGCCGCCGCCGGCTCCGTCTCCTCCTGCCCCGGCGCGTACCGCATCACGCGCGTCGATAACTTTGCAGTTGGTCTGCTGCCGCCGTCGCTGTCATTGCTACCGCGGTACCGCCGAGATCGAACTCGTAGCGATGCCCTCGGCTAGCTGTCGAGCGCGTAGAGCTTCCTGCGGAAGAAGGAGACGTCCTCGTACCATGCGTCGCCGTCGCGGCGGACGTGCAGCGCCCACGCGGTGGCGCCGGCATCCGGCCGGCAGATCCCTATGATCTTGGGTTTCTCAAGGAAGTTTGGCTTGAGCAGGGCGGCGACGGCGGCACCGCGCGCCGCCGCCATCCGAGCAAACAAGCAACTTGCGGAACGTAGACCGTTTCGGGAACTGCGCGTATGGGTCGCCGTAGCCGGATCCATGGTGGCACGGCGGCGGCAAATTCATCAAGACGTCGCGCAATGGGTCAAATTGGGAGCATTTGCGTGTGCGGCCGTGCAGCTCCCGCAGCACCCGTCGAAGGTGCGCCTGCTGCTCCTGCTTCCGGGCCGACGTACGACGCGGAGCCGAGCGAGCCGAGCCGCGTACCGGGCTGCAAAGTCTGACGCGCGGGGGCGGACGTCCGATGTCGCACGGGCGGCGATGCGCCGGGGCGCGCACCCCGCGCGCGGTACGCACCGCGCGTATAGAATTTTTTTCCCCGGATGAAAAAAATTCTATACGCGCCTCATCCGGCCTGTTTCATGGTATCAGACGACGAACGATCCACATGCCTTTTCGGCTCCTGGGTCCCCGGCTTTAATCCATGGACAGGCCTGGTACAGGCGTGGCCCATGCCTTTTCGGGCCCCTGGCGCAAGCGTCCTCGGCCCACGTCCCGGCCATCCACCGCCCCAGCAGGCCATGATCGCCGGCGGCCCAGCTGACTTTCCACACCTGGCCGTGCCCGCGCTAACACCTGGGATCAGCAGGCTCTCTTCCAGGCGCTCGCCGGCATCAACTCTGCTCCAACCGTCGGCGGCACGGCAGCACGAGCGACTGGTTCCTCGACACATGGCCTCCAATTCAGGTATGCTCCACTCCATGTCTCCCTCTCACAGCTCTTCCTCCATCACCGTTGGCAATGGGGCACGTCTGCCTGTTCCTACAAACACAGCCACGTACTACCCCCTCCGCCCCACGGCGCATCAAGGTCTTCACGCTTCTGTCACCACCGTAGACCTTTGGCACGAGCGCCTCGTCCATTCTGGAGGGGCTTCCCTCGGTCAAGTTATTCAGAGTTCAGACTTCTCCCTTTACATGTAATAGATCGGCTGCTCACACATGCCGTGTCTTGGCAAGCTTGTTCGGCTGCCATTTTCCTCTTCGTCTTCGGTCACTTATTTTCCATTTCAACTTGTCCATTCGGATGCATGGACGTCTCCTAGCTAGTTTGAGCAATTCAGGTTTCAAATATTACCTCGTAGTCTTGGATGATATATTTCACACATTACGTTTGGACATTTCCCCTTCCAAATAAGTCTGATGTGTTGCCTACTCTGCGCTGCTTTATCACTCACATTCGCACACAATTTGGCTTGTATGTTCTTGCTCTAGAGACTGACAATGGGTACGAGTTCGATAACCATGGTCTTCGTACTCTTCTCAGTACCCATCCATGGTGTATTGCTGCTCTGCGTCTATCTTGCCCCTATACTACATCATATCCCAGCAGAACGGGAAAGCCGAATGTTCCCTCCGCACCCTCAACGACAGCATGCATTCGTGCACTCATGTTCCATATATGCGTCCGCTCCGTCGTCACATTTTGGGCCGAGGCACTCTCCACCGCCACTTACCCTTGTCAATCGCCGCCCGTGCAAGCAGAGGTGATGGAGATCCTCTTCGGCGTTCCCCCGTCGTCCTACTACCATCACCTGCGTGTATTTGGGTGCTTGTGCAGTTGTGCTACCCAAACACTGCAGCCACCGCGGCACACAAGCTCGCCCCACGCTCGGTCGCCTGTATCTTTCTCGGTTACCCCGCGTAACAGAAGGGCTACCGATCCGTATGCTGCAAGGTGGCTCGTGTCCCTCGATGAATATGTCTTCCTCTTCCGTCTCTCCAGGCTCGTCTGCACCACAGTCCATGCGCCCAGCCTCAATTTGACGATGATTATATTGGGTACACCATTACTACCACGCGTCATCGATCCACCTGCCGTGCCACGCGACCCACGTCGCCGACTCTGCGCTCGATCGCCGCCGACTTCGCGCTTGCCGCCACGCTCGGCGCCGACTCTACGCTCGTCGATTTCAGGTACCCGGCTGTTAGAAATCTAGGCATATTTCGGTACATTTTAATTTCAGAAATTATTAACAAATTCATGACCATTGTGAGTGATCCAGTGAGAGCAAGTCATGTGTTAGTGTTTAAGTTAAATCTCAAATAAAACATGAACAACAAACATAACCAGAGAAGGTTTAGTTTGTACCCAGGGACGGAACCGGAACCGGAGGCACCGGAAGCGTCGTTACCAGTCATTGTGACTAGCCTGCTTGAAGTAGTCGATCAAATTCGAGGCAGTGGCGAGGCGATGCAGTGAAGTCCCTCGAACGGCCTCCGGGACGTAGTCGTTCAGCTTGGGGACGTAGTCGTACGGGTTGCTGGAGATGGGCGCCGGGAGGTAGACGAAGCAGTCGTTCACGGCAGCGAGCAGGCGCGTACGAGTACGCTCCCCAAAAACCTTATCGTCTGCCTATCCCGAGCAGGATCTCAGGTCAGACGGGGTTCGGAGGCAACTACTCACGCAAGCAGAGTGCGCACAAAGCTTGTGTTGGGAATGCGAGAGAGCAGCAAACAACAGGGAGAAGAGAGTGGTCTCCTGAAAGGAATACAAGAGAAGAGCTTTCGGGTGTGTTCTGCCTGGGAGGAGAGGCCTCCTCTTATAGGCGCTCAGGGAGGAGAGGGAGGATGAACCTGGACACTATTGACCAGCCATTGTAACACCCTAAAATTCATCACATTTAAATTGTAGCAACCATTTGTATTTTTCTAGGATTTATTAAAGCTTAAATAAATTTTCTAGGAATTAATTGAAATTTTATAGCCTTTTTATTAATTTAAATATCACATTAAATAATTATTTTTAGTCAAAATAAGTTTTTGTTGCATTCATGCTGTTGCATATATTTTTGGTTGCTAGTAAGTCAAGTTGGAATTTAAATTCGGTTTAAATTCGAATTTGATTTGCTTTTGTTTGACTTTTAAAAAAGTTAAAACTGTTAGAGTTCGTTTTCGGCCCTCCAAGTCTCGGCCCAGTCCAAGTTTGCCCCCTGATCTCTTCCTGCCGCTTACTTTTCCTCCCCGTTCTTTTTCTTTTCTTACCGGGCCGCTTCCTCTTCGCCGGCCCGTTATCCCTTCCCTTTTCTTTTTCCCCGGCCGGCCCATCTCCTCGCTTTCGGCCCACTTCGGCCCGTCCGATCTCTTCCCGCTTCTCTCTCTTCTCTGTGTCGCTGACCGGTGGGGTCCCCGTGTCGGACTCGTCTTCTTCCTCCGTCCCCGAGCGGGACTCTTCTTTGAGTCCGGCTCCGCCACGCCGGCCGACTCCGTCCCGGCCATGCCTGCCCTTGGTCTCCCGACCTATTTAAGCAGCCGTCCCCGCCGCAACTTCTTCCATCAAGTCGAGCCGCAAATCCCTCGCTACCCGAGCCGCCCGAGCGCCGCCATCGTCAACCCGAGCGCCGCCGTCGTCGATCTGCGTCGTCGTCGCCGTTTCTTCAACCCGAGCAACCCCAGAAGGTTCGCCTCGACTCCCCGAAGCTTCCCATCACGTTCTTGATCGAAGTTTCGGTCGCGCATCGTGTTTTATTGCTCGCCGCCGTTCTTTAGTGTCACCGGCCGCCGCTCGTCGTCGTCCGACGCTGTTGCCGGCCAACCCTCGCCGGGATCACCTCTGGTGAGTTCGCCTTGGTCTTCTCTTCCTTCTCGGCCAACTCTCGTCGAGTTTGGTGCTGCGTAGCCTCGGATCGTCCTCACGCCGGCGAAGCTCCGCCGCGTTCGTTGGCGGCGCCGCCGTCCGGACCGCCGCCGACGTCACTCCTTCGCCTTTGACCATCAGATCGAAATCCATCGGCCCTGGTTAATTCCAGCCCGAGTCAAACCTCTAGATACCGGTCAACAGTGCGACTTTTGCAAAAGAAACCCTGAAGTTTTTCAAAATCAACCCGCAGTCCAATTTTAATTGAAAATAATTACGAATAGGTCCTTTTTCTTTTATTTTAGCCCCCGGAAGTTTTAAAACTTTGCCAGCAAGTCCCTGAACCTTAGAAAAGCCATATCTTTTGCGTTTTAACTCCGATTTTAGTGATTCTCGCGCTCACACGTTCGTTGTAACGTGTAGATTAGTTTTGTGCTGTTGTTTTCTCTTGTTGGAATTGTTTGGTGTACTGTTTCTTATTTGTTGTATTGTTTCCTTGTATGTGAATGTGTGATGCGATTAGGAAACGACCAGTTCGAGGATTTCTCTGAAGAATCAATTGTTGGAGAAGGATTTGAGCAGCAACTGAGTTGGGAAGAAGGCAAGTGTATTATGTCATGCAAATGTCCTAATAATTATTAATTTCACCACCCATGCATGTGTCTTAATTTGATGGGTTCATATTTAAGGATTTACCTAGCCACTATATTTTCCTGTCCCTGAAACTGGGTTACTTAATTAATTTTGATGGTAGATGATGCTTAGCTTGCTCAACTGGGATTGGTTAATTGAACCCCTACTCTATGTTCCATTACTACCTTTTTAATCAATTAATGGACAAGATCATATCTTTTTAATTGGAACATGGAGAACCACCCAGGAAAACAGTACAACCATGAGTGCCATATGGCTCTGGCTTTGACTGACTAATTAGGTGCTCTGGTTTATGGTAGCTTTACTCGAAAGGGGCATGGGGGGCGGTGGTTGACGGGGTATAGCTTGGTCCTTTTGAGCTGTGGGCTTTGGTAAGAGACAGACCTCATTAGGGAGGGTTATGCTTTGCTTCTGAACCGGAAACCTTAGCGGGCTATCATTTATTAGAGTGCTTTTGTAAAGGTCTCATAGTGAAACCCAGTATTCGGTCCACGTGGTGTGGGAAGGGTACAATGCTCTCGGGCAATGGGAATCACGGCTTATGGTGAAAGTGTACAACCTCTGCAGAGTGTAAAACTGTTATAACAGCCATGCTCACGGTCAAGAGCGGCCTGGACCCTTACATGATAATCATACTTGAACATGATCTAAATCGTGGTTACTTGAAAATGTTGGGAATTTGACATTCATTAATTTATGGGTGGTATATACTTTCATTTGCTAGTAAATAGTTGCTTAATAAAACTTGACCAACTAAAAGTGCTTACAGCAGTATGGTCAGCCAACCTTTTTGCCTCAGCCTTGTATGTCATATTACATTTGCTGAGTACGTATGTGCTCATACTTGTTGCTTTTCTTTCTTTTACTGCATCTACTACACCGGAATGCTGCTCAGATTGGGAGAATTTTGAGGATTTCACCACTGATTTTGAGGAGTTCTAGGCGAGTCTCCCCCAGTCAATGCCTGTGGAGATGGAGTTACTTTTGCTTCGTTAGCTAAACGTTTATTTAAGTCTTCCGCTATGACTTTTGAGTCAACTCTGAGATTGTAATAAAGGTACTATAATACTCTTTCGTTATGCATGGTTATGGATATTCACTTATGACGTCTACCATATGTGTGTAAACTGATCCTGGCGCACATATGAGATGCACCTGGTTTTGCCTTTAAAACCGGGTGTGACAGAGGTGGTATCAGAGCTATGTTGACTGTAGGACGCAAGCCTAGATAGCAATGGTCTTTCTCTAAGGATCAGTTTGCTTAACTACTCTTGGTCTATCTATTCTTGGTTTAATTTGCTATTATTCCAGGCCACTGATAATTGTCTCCTCCTTGATTTTGCTTTTCTTTTCTCTCTTTTCTCCATCTCACCTGGTTTTAATGTCTTTAGAACTGTTCTCACCCTTTTTCTTGCTTAAACCATAGATGGTGCTGACAAGGCAAGGTGCTCGTAGATTGGCAAGCACTATCTCCTCTTTTGCGTCGCATTCAGTGCAAGAAGAGGAACCGGAACCTGAAGAGATGGAAGTAGTGGACGAAGAAGTTAATTCAGGAGGGAATGCTCCAGCTGGATCTGAAGGAAGTGAAGGACCCTCACCGCCGCCTGACATGTGGGTAGTGACTATTCACCACCACGACGGAGGCAACAGTGGGTTTCCTATGATGCTTCGAATGCTCTTCGAGCGTCTGAACTACCCAGTGGAGATAGAATATTGTGGAAGGAGGAGGACACATCCAGATCACCCAGAGGACTGGGAAGTCGCTGTATACATCAGGGAGCCTGATTATGAGTTTGGAGGAACCAAATAAGCTGCAGTACATCATGCCATCGCCATGAGATCAACTTTTGAAGCAGGAATCCAGGATGCAGCCAGGAGGGCACTTTCTGTGCTTTGTCATGAAGAGGCTGCTGAAGTAAGCCACACTGCTTGGGCATATCTTCCTCGAAGGCAGCAAGGCACTCCAACTGGGGATGTACCACAACCGCCAGGCTTAGACTCTATACTCAACGTCCAGGTGGCATTCACCCAGATGCTCAACGTGCACGCCGATGACACCTCAAGAGAACTACAAGAAGTGCGTGAAGAACTCGCTGCTGAACGAAGGAAGAACAAGAGGTTGATAGCTGAACTCAAGGGAGAAGCACTTCCGCCATTTGATGAAGATATAGAAGGATTGTTGGGTCATTCACCGCCCCGCTAGACAGTGCTTGGTGGATTGTCTAGTTGCTTCACCCATACCTATTAAGATAGGATACCTCTTTATTTTGTTAGTTCAGTACGTTTAGAATCGTTGAGGCTCGTGCGTAACATGTGTTATAGTTCTGTTTAGGATAGTATGCTTCGTGTTTGCTTTTGTGCTAATTGTGTGATTTGGATCTTTGTAATGATTGAACTTAATTGTGGAGTGATGACCACAATTGAGTAATTATTAAATAAATAAATTTAGTGAGTTTTGGGTTATCTTGGTCTCTGATCTTAGCCCTCAACTATCAATTTATCCATATAATCGTACCCCTCTTATAAGTCATGTCATGCGACAATCTGTTCTCGCCGCTGCATGATATCCTGGTACTGTCAGATTTGTTTCGGGAGCTTCAGAACTCCGTTTGACGTAAATCCAGTTGGGTTGGATTAAAGACTTGATAACCTAGGTTCTGCGAATTTTTCGTGATTTTTGGAGATTCTGACAAAGAGATATAATGGTTTTATTGGAGTAACCAGAATCTGTCCCGTGGTCCTGACACAGCTGTCTTGTTTATTTTATATCTCGAGCTACAAAACTCCGATGGAGGTGATTCAAGTTGGGTTAGTTTCAGAATTTGATAATCTACGTTCAGACAAAAGATCAAGGTTTTTGGATACACAGAATGAGAATTACAACTGTTTAATTAGGACGAACAGAATCTGTTTCAAGAATTTGGATTGGCTGACGTTGGGAACTCATCTACATTAACTCTTATCTGTTTATGATTTGAGTTATATCTTTTTACCACTCTCTGAATCTCATGTTCTAACCACCAGATGGTAAACACCAGGTCTGGAAGTGGAGTGGATCGACCACCTGTGATTCGTCAAGGACGTGTCAACCCCAATCCAAATCCTCCGCCGAATCAAGCATCCGTAGCAATGGATCAGATCCTCGCCAACCAGACTCAGATTCTCTAGGGCATGGCTAATACCTTGGCAGCCATGCAAGCACAGAACAACAACAACCAGAGAGACAAGCACCGGGAGTTCATGAGTCACAAACCTCCTACCTACTCCCACTCGGCAGATCCACTTGATGCTGATGATTGGCTGAAGACCGTTGAGAAGAAGCTGGATATGGCTCAGTGCAATGACAGGGAGAAGGTCCTGTATGCCTCAGGACGCTTGGAAGGATCAGCTTCAGATTGGTGGGATGCTTATCTTGCTGCTCATGCCACCCCTGATGCTATCACCTGGCAGGAGTTTAGGACCAACTTCAGGAGCCACCATATTCCTGCTGGTGTCATGAAGCTGAAGAAGAAGGAGTTCCTCTCACTCAAACAAGGTGGCATGACCGTCAGCGAGTACCGGGATAAGTTTATCCAGTTGTCCCGTTACGCCCTAGATGAGGTGAAGGATGATGAGCAGAAGCAGGAGCGATTTCTGGAAGGATTGATCCCGCCGCTCCAATATCAACTCATGTCTCATACCTTCCCAACATTTCAGAAGCTGCTGGATAAGGCTATTGGCTTGGAGAGCAAGCGTCGTGAGTTGGGAGAGCAGAAGAGGAAGTTCATGTCCTCAGGACAGTCAAGCAGTAACACCCGCCCTCGTTTCCAGCAACCTCAGCAGAACATGCCCGTTCGTTTTGGTGGGCAAGGGAGTAACTTTGTGCAGAGTCAGGGTCAGCGGTCAGCACCTCCACCGCAGCGACCAGCATTTCAGCAGAATCGCCAAACCACCCCGACTCAGACTCCAGTGAAGACACCTGCACCAGGCAGTGCTCCTACTCCTCGTTCCTACTACATTTGTGGAGATCCCAGCCACTATGCTCACAACTGTCCTAAGAAAAATGCTCAGACCCCTCAGCACCAGAGTGGCAGTGCACCTAGGCAGAATACCCCTCAGCAGCAGAATAGGAATGTGAACCAGACGCCCCAGAGCAACAAGGGCCAGCAGAATCAGATGCGGGGCAAGGTGAACCATGTTGCTGCAGAGACCGCACAGGAATCCCAGGATGTGGTACTTGGTATGTTCCTCGTCAACTCAGCCCCTGCATCGGTTTTATTCGACTCTGGAGCATCTCATTCTTTTATTACTGCTCAGTACGTAGCTAAGTATAATATATCTATGGTCCCTATGAGAAATTCCATGCTAGTTAGCTCACCCGGTGGAAACATGAAAGCTAACTTTATCTGTCCCCGAGTTAATCTGAAAATAGTTGGGGTAGATTTTCCAGCTGATTTGATAGTCCTGAACTCTGAGGGAATCGATGTCATACTTGGAATGGGATGGTTAGCTGCTTTTGATGCGGTGATTCAGTGTGCCAAGAGGTCCGTGTTGTTGACTAGCCCTCAGGGAGAGAAGATTGAATTCGGAGCCACTCAACCCTCAGCTTCAACGCACTCAGTGAATCAGGCCAGCGGTGTTCCTTTGGAGGATATCAGAGTTGTTTGTGAGTTTCCAGATGTCTTCCCAGATGATTTGCCAGGTATGCCACCCGAACGAGACATTGAGTTTATTATTGAGCTTTTACCTGGTACTGCTCCTATTTCTAAAAGACCCTATAGAATGGATGTTAATGAACTAGAAGAACTTAAGGAATTGTTGGATAAAGGTTACATTCGTCCTAGTTCATCACCTTGGGGAGCACCTGTAATTTTTGTGGGTAAAAAGGATGGTACTCTGAGGATGTGTGTGGATTATCGTTCATTGAATGAGGTAACCATCAAGAATAAGTATCCATTGCCCAGAATTGAAGACTTATTTGATCAGTTGAAAGGAGCTAAGGTTTTCTCCAAGATTGACTTGAGATCTGGCTACCATCAGTTGAGGATCAGACGTTCCGACATTCCTAAAACAGCATTCACCACCAGGTATGGATTATATGAGTTTACGGTGATGTCGTTTGGTTTGACAAATGCACCCGCCTACTTTATGTATCTGATGAATAAGGTGTTCATGGAGTACTTGGACAAGTTTGTGGTGGTGTTTATTGATGATATTCTGGTTTACTCGAAGAATGAGGAAGAACACGAAGAACATTTGAGGTTGGTGTTGCAGACTCTTCGAGAGAACCAGTTGTATGCCAAGTTTAGTAAATGTGAGTTCTGGCTGAATCAAGTGTCTTTTCTTGGTCATGTGGTTACGGATGGAGGTATTGCAGTGGATCCAAGTAAAGTCAAGGATGTGTTGGAATGGGAACCTCCTACCACAGTCTCTGAGATCAGAAGCTTTCTGGGATTAGCTGGATATTACAGGAGATTCATTGAAGGCTTTTCTAAAATAGCGAAACCTCTCACTTCGCTATTAGAGAAGGGCAAGGAGTTTGTGTGGTCAGAAGAGTGTCAGGCCAGTTTTGAAGAGTTGAGAAAGAAGTTGACTACAGCACCAGTGCTTGCTATGCCAGATATTCACAAGAACTTTGATATATATTGTGATGCTTCTCGTAAAGGTCTTGGGTGTGTGCTCATGCAGGAAGGCAGAGTAATAGCCTATGCATCCAGGCAGTTGAGAAAACACGAGCTGAACTACCCTACTCATGATCTGGAGCTTGCAGCTGTTGTTCATGCCTTGAAGATCTGGAGGCACTATATTCTAGGTAACAGATGTGAGCTGTATACTGATCATAAAAGCCTGAAGTACATATTTACTCAGAAGGATCTGAATTTGAGGCAGAGAAGATGGTTGGAGTTGATCAAGGATTATGATCTGGGAATCAACTATCACCCTGGCAAGGCTAATTTGGTTGCTGATGCGTTGAGTAGGAAGTCACAAGTAACTGCAATGTTTGGTCGCCAATTACCAGCTGAGTTGCTTGCAGAGATGGAAAAGCTGAACTTGGGATTCCTGAATCAGACAGAAGGTGTGACAATGGAAGTTGAGTCTACACTGGAACAGGAAATTCGGAAGGGTCAGCTTACTGATGAGAAGATAAAGGAAATCAAGGAAAACATGTTAGCAGGGAAAGCTCCTGACTTCACCGAAGATGATCAAGGTACAATTTGGTTTAGAAAGAGGATATGTGTACCGGATATTGAGTCTCTCAGAGAGCAGATATTGAGGGAAGCTCATGATTCCGCATATTCTATTCATCCTGGAAGCACCAAGATGTATCAGGATCTGAAGCAAAGGTATTGGTGGTATGGACTAAAAAGGGATGTGGCTGCCCATGTGGCATTGTGCGATGTTTGTCAGAGAGTTAAGGCTGAACACCAGAGACCTGCCGGTTTGCTTCAACCACTCAAGGTACCTGAATGGAAGTGGGAAGAAATCAGTATGGATTTCATTGTTGGATTACCTCGCACTCGTGGAGGATATGATTCCATATGGGTTATTGTGGACAGATTAACTAAGGTAGCCCACTTTATACCCGTTAATACTACTTATACCAGCGCTAAGTTAGCAGAGTTATACATGTCCAGAATTGTTTGTCTCCATGGTGTACCTAAAAAGATAGTGTCTGATAGAGGTACTCAGTTTACATCTAGATTCTGGCAGAAGTTGCATGAGTCTATGGATACAAAGTTGAATTTCAGTTCTGCATATCATCCCCAGACAGATGGTCAGACAGAAAGGACTAATCAGATTTTGGAGGATATGTTGAGAGCTTGTGCTCTGAAGCATGGAGGTAGTTGGGACAAGAGTCTTTCATATGCAGAGTTCTCATATAACAACAGTTATCAGGCAAGTCTAAAGATGGCCCCGTTCGAAGCGCTTTATGGTAGAAAGTGTAGAACACCGTTGTATTGGAGTGAAACTGGTGAAAGTCAGTTGTTTGGTCCAGAGATACTGCAGGAAGCAGAAAGACAGGTTCAGATTATCAGAGAGAACTTAAGAACGGCTCAATCCAGGCAGAAGAGCTATGCAGACACAAGGAGACGAGAATTAACTTTCGAAGTAGGTGATTATGTGTATCTGAAAGTATCTCCTATTCGAGGCTTGAGAAGGTTTAAGGTGAAAGGTAAATTATCTCCTCGTTTCATTGGACCTTTCAAGATTGTTGATAGAAAAGGTGAGGTTGCTTATCAATTGGAGTTGCCAGCCAGACTGTCAGATGTGCATGATGTGTTTCATATCTCTCAGTTGAAAAAGTGTCTTAGAGTTCCTGAGGAAGAATTACCTTTGGATGAGTTGGATGTGCAAGATGATTTGACTTACAAGGAATACCCAGCTAAGATTTTGGAAACCACTGAAAGAGTTACTAGGATTAAAGTGATTAAGATGTGTAAAGTTCAGTGGAGTCATCATGCGGAAAGTGAGGCAACTTGGGAAAGAGAAGATGAGTTGATGACAGAGTTCCCTCAGATTTTCTCTAATCCGTCCGAATCTCGAGGACGAGATTCTCTTTAAGGGGGGTAGGTTTGTAACACCCTAAAATTCATCACATTTAAATTGTAGCAACCATTTGTATTTTTCTAGGATTTATTAAAGCTTAAATAAATTTTCTAGGAATTAATTGGAATTTTATAGCCTTTTTATTAATTTAAATATCACATTAAATAATTATTTTTAGTCAAAATAAGTTTTTGTTGCATTCATGCTGTTGCATATATTTTTGGTTGCTAGTAAGTCAAGTTGGAATTTAAATTCGGTTTAAATTCGAATTTGATTTGTTTTTGTTTGAGTTTTAGAAAAGTTAAAACTGTTAGAGTTCGTTTTCGGCCCTCCAAGTCTCGGCCCAGTCCAAGTTTGCCCCCTGATCTCTTCCTGCCGCTTACTTTTCCTCCCCGTTCTTTTTCTTTTCTTACCGGGCCGCTTCCTCTTCGCCGGCCCGTTATCCCTTCCCTTTTCTTTTTCCCCGGCCGGCCCATCTCCTCGCTTTCGGCCCACTTCGGCCCGTCCGATCTCTTCCCGCTTCTCTCTCTTCTCTGTGTCGCTGACCGGTGGGGTCCCCGTGTCGGACTCGTCTTCTTCCTCCGTCCCCGAGCGGGACTCTTCTTTGAGTCCGGCTCCGCCACGCCGGCCGACTCCGTCCCGGCCATGCCTGCCCTTGGTCTCCCGACCTATTTAAGCAGCCGTCCCCGCCGCAACTTCTTCCATCAAGTCGAGCCGCAAATCCCTCGCTACCCGAGCCGCCCGAGCGCCGCCATCGTCAACCCGAGCGCCGCCGTCGTCGATCTGCGTCGTCGTCGCCGTTTCTTCAACCCGAGCAACCCCAGAAGGTTCGCCTCGACTCCCCGAAGCTTCCCATCACGTTCTTGATCGAAGTTTCGGTCGCGCATCGTGTTTTATTGCTCGCCGCCGTTCTTTAGTGTCGCCGGCCGCCGCTCGTCGTCGTCCGACGCTGTCGCCGGCCAACCCTCGCCGGGATCACCTCTGGTGAGTTCGCCTTGGTCTTCTCTTCCTTCTCGGCCAACTCTCGTCGAGTTTGGTGCTGCGTAGCCTCGGATCGTCCTCATGCCGGCGAAGCTCCGCCGCGTTCGTTGGCGGCGCCGCCGTCCCGACCGCCGCCGACGTCACTCCTTCGCCTTTGACCATCAGATCGAAATCCATCGGCCCTGGTTAATTCCAGCCCGAGTCAAACCTCTAGATACCGGTCAACAGTGCGACTTTTGCAAAAGAAACCCTGAAGTTTTTCAAAATCAACCCGCAGTCCAATTTTAATTGAAAATAATTACGAATAGGTCCTTTTTCTTTTATTTTAGCCCCCGGAAGTTTTAAAACTTTGCCAGCAAGTCCCTGAACCTTAGAAAAGCCATATCTTTTGCGTTTTAACTCCGATTTTAGTGATTCTCGCGCTCACGCGTTCGTTGTAACGTGTAGATTAGTTTTGTGCTGTTGTTTTCTCTTGTTGGAATTGTTTGGTGTACTGTTTCTTATTTGTTGTATTGTTTCCTTGTATGTGAATGTGTGATGCGATTAGGAAACGACCAGTTCGAGGATTTCTCTGAAGAATCAACTGTTGGAGAAGGATTTGAGCAGCAACTGAGTTGGGAAGAAGGCAAGTGTATTATGTCATGCAAATGTCCTAATAATTATTAATTTCACCACCCATGCATGTGTCTTAATTTGATGGGTTCCTATTTAAGGATTTACCTAGCCACTATATTTTCCTGTCCCTGAAACTGGGTTACTTAATTAATTTTGATGGTAGATGATGCTTAGCTTGCTCAACTGGGATTGGTTAATTGAACCCCTACTCTATGTTCCATTACTACCTTTTTAATCAATTAATGGACAAGATCATATCTTTTTAATTGGAACATGGAGAACCACCCAGGAAAACAGTACAACCATGAGTGCCATATGGCTCTGGCTTTGACTGACTAATTAGGTGCTCTGGTTTATGGTAGCTTTACTCGAAAGGGGCATGGGGGGCGGCGGTTGACGGGGTATAGCTCGGTCCTTTTGAGCTGTGGGCTTTGGTAAGAGACAGACCTCATTAGGGAGGGTTATGCTTTGCTTCTGAACCGGAAACCTTAGCGGGCTATCATTTATTAGAGTGCTTTTGTAAAGGTCTCATAGTGAAACCCAGTATTCGGTCCACGTGGTGTGGGAAGGGTACAATGCTCTCGGGCAATGGGAATCACGGCTTATGGTGAAAGTGTACAACCTCTGCAGAGTGTAAAACTGTTATAACAGCCGTGCTCACGGTCAAGAGCGGCCTGGACCCTTACATGATAATCATACTTGAACATGATCTAAATCGTGGTTACTTGAAAATGTTGGGAATTTGACATTCATTAATTTATGGGTGGTATATACTTTCATTTGCTAGTAAATAGTTGCTTAATAAAACTTGACCAACTAAAAGTGCTTACAGCAGTATGGTCAGCCAACCTTTTTGCCTCAGCCTTGTATGTCATATTACATTTGCTGAGTACGTATGTGCTCATACTTGTTGCTTTTCTTTCTTTTACTGCATCTACTACACCGGAATGCTGCTCAGATTGGGAGAATTTTGAGGATTTCACCACTGATTTTGAGGAGTTCTAGGCGAGTCTCCCCCAGTCAATGCCTGTGGAGATGGAGTTACTTTTGCTTCGTTAGCTAAACGTTTATTTAAGTCTTCCGCTATGACTTTTGAGTCAACTCTGAGATTGTAATAAAGGTACTATAATACTCTTTCGTTATGCATGGTTATGGATATTCACTTATGACGTCTACCATATGTGTGTAAACTGATCCTGGCGCACATATGAGATGCACCTGGTTTTGCCTTTAAAACCGGGTGTGACAGCCATAATGCCATTAAGCATTATCAGTTACTCGTAACGGCTATGACTTAATGACTGTCATCAGTGGCAAAACGTTCATCACACAGCACACGCAGAGCGGCTCGGCTCAGGAATACCAGAGAAGAGCTTTCGGGTGTGTTCTGCCTGGGAGGAGAGGCCTCCTTTTATAGGCGCTCAGGGAGGAGAGGGAGGATGAACCTGGACACTATTGACCAGCCATAATGCCATTAAGCATTATCAGTTACTCGTAACGGCTATGACTGTCATCAGTGGCAAAACGTTCATCACACAGCACACGCAGAGCGGCTCGGCTCAGGAATACCAGAGAAGAGCTTTCGGGTGTGTTCTGCCTGGGAGGAGAGGCCTCCTTTTATAGGCGCTCAGGGAGGAGAGGGAGGATGAACCTGGACACTATTGACCAGCCATAATGCCATTAAGCATTATCAGTTACTCGTAACGGCTATGACTGTCATCAGTGGCAAAACGTTCATCACACAGCACACGCCGAGCAGTTACTCGTAATGGCTATGACTGTCATCAGTGGCAAAACGTTCATCACACAGCACACGCCGAGCGGCTCGGCCACGGCCTCGGCGAGGCGAGCGAGCGCGCGCGTGTGGCACGCCCTTCTCCTTTTACCAACTTCACAAGCGGTCCACATTTGGTCCACCATTTAAGTTAGTTAGGATTCCCGTTGACTCTCAATCCGGGATTTAGACCCCTAGTATTTATTAATGGACTTTTAATTCTCTTGATTAATTGAGACTAAAATGGGCCAATGGCCCAATTAATCCAACACCGGCTGCTGCTTCTCCGCAACCGCTGCTGCGTCGCCCTCCATCTCGGCCGCGCCGGCAACACAAGTGCCTTCCCCCTTCGACGCCGTCCGCCGCCCGTCCCCGCTCCTTCTTCCATCCTCGATGTTGCTGTCTCCCGTCTCTGTGCCACTGTTGTCCAGGTCGGGCGGCAGCAGCAGGGCGAGAGACCGGAGAGCGAGAGAGGCAAAGCAGGCCGGCAGGCCGCAGGCGCAGACGGCAAGGCAGGGCGGCGGCCGAAAAAGATAGTGACGCCTCCTATGCGTGCGTCTCGTACTCTCGTCTCGCGCGGTGCGGCACAGACCGATGGACGGAAGCCTACGATACAAAATTCATCTTAATATTCATGATTAAAACAACAATGATCAGAAATAATCATAAATTTACTCTAAATAAATTTCTCGGTGGTTCCATTTATTTAAAGGCAGGTATCTCAAAGTACAGTGGTGGAGTTAATATTTAAAAAGAACACCAACAAATAATAAATTTACTGAAAAATAATTAACTTTCTGAAAATACTGAAATAAAATTTAATCAG
Source organism: Echinochloa phyllopogon (assembly GCA_033239725.1). NCBI lineage: Eukaryota > Viridiplantae > Streptophyta > Magnoliopsida > Poales > Poaceae > Echinochloa > Echinochloa phyllopogon. Next base: position 7,490,281 of record BTCW01000008.1, on the reverse strand, counting down.
TTACTTAGCTAAAATTGTGGCTTAAATTTGGGCACTTAATTAAAACAAAATGCTGAAAACTTAAATCGTTTCGTGGCCCAGAACTTAGAATTTCGGCCCAGCAGCCCAGGCCACAACAGCGCACCGAGCAACAGCGCGCGCGCAGCAGCAGCGCAGCCTAGCAAGCACAGAGGCCCGGCGCGCGCAGCGAACGATTCGGCCCAGCGGTGCGCGGCGACGGCGGCAGCAGCTCCGCGGCCCATGCGACGCGCGCACACGCGGCAGCGCGACGCAGCCCAGCGAGCAGCGGCGGCCCAGCGGCCCAACTAAACGCGCGCTCGGCGAGACGCCGCAGCTGGGCTCTTGCCTCTTGCATGGCTGGCCTGTTGGGCCTCTTACTGATGTTGGGCCCCCGGCGGTCGCCTCCGCCGCATGGGCCCAGAGCCGGCTCTGTCGGCCTCTTGTTAATATAAGCGCCTGGCGCTTGTTAAGCGAATCCCGCGCTATGTTCGCGACGGAAAAAAAAAATCCCATGCAGCACTCCTGCACCGAGCCCTCCGTACCGGACCGTCGTGGATTAGCGCCGCGTGCACGACCTAGATATCGGACGGCAGACATTAGCAATCGGCGGACGAATCGGAAGCAAGCAATCAACGCGGCTCCAAAACGGCTCGGTCCCTCGACTGTCTCGGCTTATGCATTCATCCGAGGAACGTGCGAGAGCCACAGAGAGCCGAGCGAACCCACGGCATGCTTCTTGAAACGTGCGGGAGCTCCTGTGGGCAGATACGTGCCTACTAGCATCTACGTCGGTTCGCTGTGGTTAGCGCTGGACAAAATACTCGAAGCTCGTTAGCTCGCTGGGATCGTAGCCGGTTTGGCTCGATGTATATTTCTAACGAGCCGAGCAAGAGTTTTTGCTCGTTAGTATAACGAGCGAGTTCGAGCCGGCTCGCGAGCTCAAAGCTAGAAGGTTTAATAGACTATATAATAGCGATCTAGCTGTATCTATGTCGTTAAACATTGACCGAGATAAAAAGGAAAACCCAATTCATGTTGCTATTACTTTAGTAGGGTGCACGTGCGACAGCACGTGTATAAAAAGAATACACGGAAGCTTAACCCCATATAGAAATTTTTTGCTACATCATAATAAACATTGTTTCGAGAGTAAACATACTTATCAAGGTAAAGAAGTACTATATAAGCACCGAATGTTTCTAGACAAGTTATTTAAACTATGATTGTTTTGCTTAAGATCTACACCAAATGTGCCAAGGAAAAGAATTTAAACAAAATTGTATAGTTTATTTGAGACAATCTTGAACTGATCATCTCTAAGACAGGAACAGGGATCTATAGAATTATTGAAAAAGACCATAACAAGAAAATGACATAGAAATTGGGTGGTTGAGGTCATATTTGACAACTTTGTTGACCATATGAATTTGTAAGCTGTAGCACACATTTCTAAGTCAGCAAGTGAATTGGCGAAACATACAGATCACCCCTGAAACATGAAAGAAAGCATATTAAATAAAAACAAAACATAGCAGAGGCACCTAACTACATATCTTCTTTTCCCCAACACATCATATATGTCATCACATGATCCATAATAACAAGGCATGCTAACTTGGATACTTGGGCTCTAAGATTTATAATTTGAAATTATTCTGACCAACGTTATCTCCTAATTTATTGAGCCAAAAATTATGATCTAGGATTTCCTGGAAAGATATCAGAGTCTGCTACAACTTCTGTAGTATCATAATGTGAAGGAATATTTGTTTAGATCCTAAAAATAGCACCTGAACCGAAGCTGTACCATCTGTCGGCAAACAGGAAGCCAACTCAATGTAACTTCTAATCCATCTCTAATCTTTCTATTCATAAAACTAATATCCATCAAAATATACAGTGATCTGTATTTTTCAGAAAAGAATAGCTTCAATCAGGTTATCAGATACTTTGCCTAGAAGAGTTGACACTACTAATTGGAACTTTTTCCTGGTTCTTGAGCCAGCTTGTTCCAGCAGATACATACATGAAAAATTGGAAAAAATAATAGAAGGAATTAGCAATATAAGATTGAGGAACCCATGAACATAAAGGAGATAGGTCATCAAATATGATAAGTGGTGGAAATATTAATGAATGTAAAAAACCTATGTGACTAATGCGAGTACATTCGAAGCCATATATATTTAAAAATATTGTTTGAACATTAACAGAGGCATGGATGAGAAGAGACCTACTAGTTTTCACAGCAGAGCCAGTATCATTTAGCTTGCGCTCTGCAGCCAGCAAGCAGCCGTTGTTTTGTCAGAAACATGTAACCTTTGGTCTACTGATTTCACCTTTTCATTGACAACTGATATCTAGAGGAAGGTAAAGAACAGCCTGCAAAAGAGGTGCAGTAAGGTAAACAGCCAGCAAGGTAAAGAACAGCCGCCAAAAGAGGTGCAGTCAGGTAAACAGCAGAGGGGCTGATTTTTTGAGAAATCTGTTTTGGGAATACACAACGATACAAAGACTTGACCAAAAGAAGGCTAGAGGAAGCAGGGGCATCTGTTGTTTGGGTTGCTCAGCAGCCGGTGTAGGACAAAAAATTGATTTGATAATATAAAATTGATCTCAAGTGCTACAAATATTTGTTGGCATAAAATTGTGAGGTCATTAGGTTATCATATATTATGTCTGCTTCAACTCTATCTCGAAATTTTTCTGTATCTATGATCACTTAGGTCATGTCTTCAAATGAAAACCTGTGGAAGAGCACCTGGCAGGTACTATGGCATTCATAAGATACGTGGAAATTTTACCTTTTGCTAATAAATGTATAAAATAACACAGCATTTCAGGTTACTGGTCATATAGTAAACTAAATTAGATTTTGCTTACTATAGTAAACAAAAAAAGGTTTGCTTCAGGCAAGCCAAGCCTATTTTGGTTTGCCTGAGACAACGCATGCATAGAGCCTGAGAGGCTAAGACAGACAAATATATTCAGAGTTGATCCTGACAAGAAAATCATATCCGAGCCAGAGAGCAAATGCAAGATTGTATTACATTTCAAGAAAGAACAATCCATATTAAGGTGAATGTAGAGCATCCGTTATGAGTTTGGGAATAATCAAATCAAATTAACAGCAGCAGAATAGACCAAGTTTACCATGACCAAACCAAACCTATTCTGCATAAACAAATTGAGCATCCAATGACAACTAACCATCAAATCTTGGTTAGGTCTTTGATGAGGGTGCATTCACCAGATCATGTTGGAAACTCTTGGTTAGGTCCATAGGTTGAAAATATCAAAGTCCATAGGTTTTGTAACATCAAGTATTTCTTGGAGTTTTCCCAGATTGATGTTTATAGGGTAAGGTCTGGAACTTTGGACCCATTCTCCGCTGTAGAAACAAAAAAAAAGCATAATAATTTTATCTGAAAAATACTTTATGTAGTCTGCATTACTTTGTGCAGCAGAATGTCATACCGTAAAGCATCTTGGTCAGTAATGGACAAGATATAGGCGCAAATGGCATCAGCTGTGTCTGTCAATCTATTATACATCAGTGGACTATGCTGTGGTGTTGGTGAGTCTATGATGACAATCATTTGGATCCATTACTTCATCGTCACTGGATCCTACATCCTGACATATATACCTTAGCAGTTGGGGTTGAATAACCAAATTGATAGAGTTTGTACAGAGGAACAAACAGAACATACTTAGACTTACTTGATAAGAATTATCGGAGAATATGACAACACAACTTGATCCTCGGCGTAGTCCACAACAACAGAGTCCGATACCGGGTCTGTACCTTGTAGTGTCTTTTATATATGCAGATGAAGGAGAGAAAAGTGGCGGTGAATTTGCCGCCATAGCTCGCCGCCATAATAATAAAAACGTAATAGTAAGAGGGATATTTGCGAGTAATTAGTTCACTTATAAGACCAAGGGAATAAAAGGAATGCACAGATTTAGCGCGGGATGTTGCATGATCTCTATAGAAGGAATTGAAATCTGTGTGGGCGCTAGTTCTGTGGGTGAAGTTGTCGGACCAGGTACAGTGCGGGGTGTCCCAAAAATACAGCTGCTGCTAAGATCCAATTGAAGTACGAGCTACAGGAATTAAAATATACCTACGTACTACTTGACCACTGACTGTTTTATAGAGGGAACATGATATAAAATTGTACGTCACCTGAACCTCCTAACTTTAGTGCAGTCCAGCTGCAAAGTCCGCTCGATTCAGACCTACCTACGATATGTGCCACGTTGATACTCCTGAAATGTTAATTACACCACAAATTGCTGCTTGAAAATTATGAAAAGTATTATGTAATAATTTTAAAACTGTAGGAAAACCTCTCCACGAGTGAATGTTTAAAGCTACTGTTTGAACACATAGACACGACACTTAGTCCATCAGGAAGAACGCAGACACGACTCTTAGGCCCCATGACCAAAGACACCAACACGGACACGACACAGAATATGCTCATTCATTACCATTTAGGGTCATGGCTTTCCAAAGGGGTGTAGAACTCACACTACATCTTTCAATGCTATCATCACTCCCACTCCCAAATAGGATTTATACATACAAATAGGCTCAACATTTTCAAAGACATTCTAAGTATGTGTTACGGGAAGTAAAATGCAAGCAAACAACCTTCTTGTAAAAAATTGTACCCAAGAAATGTCATTTCAAAAATCTTTTGGGCTTATTTTCTGCCCTCTCATCCTTCAATGATGTAATATACCATAACACAAATTGATGACCATCAAGGAGAAAAAGAACATAGCAGAGGTAGCAAAAAAAATTGACACATTCGATAGCTTCTCCTACATTAGTAGATCACACTCAGCGATGTTTGTGACAGCTCTATCTCTCTGCCAAACAATTATCAGCTTCTCACATAGGTCATAGAGAGTTCAGACAATTTATGATAATTTAATGTCACCTATTCCACTTTAAAAGTAACCAGAAAAGTGGTGGATGTTGTATAGTTCAATACAACGAAATGAAGCTCAAATCAACAAGGCCTCAACCACACAATGATTCACGGATTTAGAGTTTCAAATTGAATAAAACAAGAACAATCTGCAACTTCAAATGCGGAAATCAACTTAAAACAAACCACTCGGTGAAATATCTAGCATGCGGACATGGAGTCAGAATTTCATATAAGGGAAGATCAGACTGACCTCTGATTTCCAAAAGCAAGATGAATTTATCGATCATTAAAACATCTACAATGTTATTCATTTCAAGTCAGCAGTTACCTGAAAGAAAAATCCATAGTGAATTTAAATCTCAAAACATGTGTCATAGATTCACCAGACATAAAAGCCAAGAAATCGGCACAGCTGTAACCAAATCCAATCATGATCTTGTCATACATTGTCACGTGAGAGTAGAGGAAACCAGGAAGCAAATAAATGTAAATAGGAAACTAATATGAAAGTATCCTAGAACATTCAGATTATATGGAAAAAGAACCACATTCCATCCATTTGAGTCCAGCAATTGGCACAAGGTGCTAGAAGTGGATAATTCTTTAACTTCATTTTTCTGCTAGCAGAGATAGCAGAAAATCCAGAGAAGCACTAAAGTCAATAACCTGAATCAAATAGCAGCAGCACTAAATTTATTGTCCAGTTATCTACACAAAGAAAAAAAACCTTGTTTGATGCCATGGGCAGCAGATGGTACCTAAAAATGAATGGATCTGTGCTTGAGAAAAAAAATAGGCTAGAATGAGCATACAATTTTTGAAGTCATCCTCTCAATGAGTACAAATAACCAGATAATTGCATACACATGGGGTAGGAATGAATGAGTATTGTTCAGGTGCCAACGAGTTGTTTAATTGAAAGCAGAGGCATATAATCAACACTGACCTGCTGCAGCTTCACAGATGCGAAACACTACAATGCAGCAGTGCTAGCTGCTCTCCAACACAGATGCACTACCGCATACAAACTGCAGCCAACTAACACACAGTTATTTCTGCTAGCATTAACACAAAATGCACGGTAATTTTGCTACTCCACATATATGCACTTGCACACAAAGATATCAAAATTCTCACATTGTAGTCACAGAACAGCTACACAATTTTAAGAAAACTGAAGAAAGATGCTTTAGTAAGCCTAAGCATGTTCACAAAAGTTACATCATTCTTACATATTTAATTATCTAGATACTCAAATCTCATCCTATCCTTTTCATCTTCTGTACAATAGATTAACCACCTTGTATGCTCTAGAAAAAACATCAAGCATACAGAGAACATGACCCACGTTTATTCTAATATCAGCAATTTGAAACAACAAAAACAACCCAGAAGTAGTTCGAAACAAAGATATGAAGAGTAGGCATCATAAATGTTAAAATAGACACACATCTTAATTCTATCAGTATGGTGTGATTAAATTGAGAGGGCTCACATTAAGCAAAATGGCATTAGAAGAAGCTGAATTGTAAATTTTGAGAGGGCTCACCTCCGGTTGCTAGACTCTTCTCTCTAAAAAAAGCATCCTGACATGCATGTCCAGAGATATTCAGGTACGATACACTATACACAGCCTTTTACATGAAAATATGGATGAGAAATTTAAGCCTATAAACATCGTACCATGGGTTATAGAAATTTGTAAAGCGACTATTTGTTGAAGCAGCATGAGCAGCTACGGCAGGAAGATCAATATGCATGCTATCCCACAAAAAGACTGAAGATGGCATGACAGGTCCCGGCAAATTCCCATAAGAAGCTGGTTATTATCATTCCTGACAAAGCAATGAAATACATGTAAACTATCTGATGGCAAGGGAACAATGTATGTGAGCATAAGTTTTTTTAACACTGGAAGCATGAAAACACCAGGTAAAAAGGACAGTCTCCAGTGACGACAAAGACATTCCAGACAATAGTTAGAAGATGTCGCTTATCACAAACACTCCTTATCACAAAATGCAGTACAGACAGAATTGAAGGGTTGACATTACTCACCATGAAAGATCTGACAATATTTCCACTCACTGCGGTGAATATCTTTAGCAATCAACTACGGGAGGTTGCTGAAGAAATCCTACATAGTTATTGGAAATCGGAACAATTAGTGAGTAAGTTCCTTTATATATGTAACAGAATCAGTTCAAACAATGAACAGAAACTTGGCAGAAGCTACACAGACCAATAGAGGAAACACAGTCGCAACTGCTCGATGGGGAACAGAGAATCCACCATGCGTGCTTGTGTGACTTGCAGTTAATATTTTGCAAAAATAATTTGTTTGCTGCTTAACGACAGAAGCTAATTCACCAAATAAATATCTTTCAGTTCTTGCCCCATGGTCGCGTGCTTGCTTGCCCGGCTGGTTATCAAACCTTGGTGCGCTTCACTTCCGAATTTGCCATCTACAGCTCCCCAAATCAACGTCAGACCAAGAACACCCAAAATTATCTAGAATTTGCCCAAGAAATCAGATCAAATCGATGGTACAAACCTGTCACAGCATCAGACTTGCCGTCATTGTCGAGCATGAAAACCACCTGCGGGATCTTGACCAGAGACTGCCTACCGGAACTCACCTTCCTACGAAGGTGCCATCAAGAAGGGTTCAAGAAGAGAACCGATTGCTTAGGCGTAGTCGAACTGATGAGTACCTGGTAATGAATCGGGCGCTGCCAACTTTCTTGCTTCAGGAATTTGGTGGAAAAAATATCATAACAAAAGGACGCACTACAAAGATCAATAATATTAGATGCGATTGAGAAGGATGGAACTTACCGGAGCTGTTGTAGATGACCTCCAACACATCATTGTTGGTTTTGCCCACCAACATCTTCCACTGCCGGTTGCGCCGCCAACCCCTGGGCCACCGGCACGGCCTATAGTGATGGGGTTGGAGGGACGGGGATGGCGTGGGGGTGAGGAAGGTGGCTGCACTGGTCTGCGAGTCGGCACCACGTTCGGCTCCTCCTAGTCTCGTGGCCTGCTGGTGCATCGTCGTCATCGCCGCCTGCTCCCGCGGTCACGAGCAGAGTGCCTCGAGGAGGAGCAAAGAGACGCGATGAGGAGAACCACGAGGAGGAGGAAGCGGCGGTCGGATGGCGGGCAATAGAACTGCAAGCGCCTGAAAATATTAACAGAGAAAAACAGACAACATTAGAACAAAATCTCTTCACCGACGAGCGAGAACAGACGACGGACGGACGATTAGGACATCGACGGCAAGCGATGCGGTTAAGGAGAGGCGAAGCGGTTACTCGTCGAGGTCGGTGCGCGGGTCGGCGGTGACCGAGTGGCAGGGCGCGAGCTTGGCCTCGAGGATGGGGCGGCACAGCTTCCTGAGGTCGATGTCCGGGTGCGGGTACAGCCCCTGCGGCCGCGTGTACAGGTCCTCCACCGCCGGATACCGCCGCTCCCTCCGACCTGGTTCCCCATCCAACCGCGGCACTGCACCGATTTGCGGCCGGCGATGCGAGGCGGCGCAGGTCGTCGACGGCGCGGAGGAAGCGGTCCGCCTCGGTCTTGTCCCCGGCGCCGTCGAACAGCATCGGCTCGACCGTTGCGGCGGCCGCCGAGGCCGAGTCCCACCGCATCACCACCCACTCCGCCGCCTCCAGCTCCGCGGCCGATCCGTCCTTGGCTGGCGAAGTTGGGTTGACTCCTCGCCTCCACCTCTCCTCATCACCTCTTCCTCTTCCTCGATCCGAAGCTGGCTTCACTTGCTCTAGCTCTGCGGCGGCGGCGCGAATCCGGGGAGCCATCACGACTCCACCGGCGACGACGAGGAGCAGCACGACGCAGACGAACGCCGCCCCCGACCCGATCTCGCGTAGGGACAAGCCCATGGCGGCAGTTGCGGGGGAGCGGTGCGGAGAAGACGTCTCGGTGGCGGGGGAGATGGAAAGGTGCCGGGAGAGCAACGCTGAACCAATGAAGAAGATAGAAGAGGAAGGAGCGATGTCTGGCGGGAGCGGGATGGCGCAGCGTGGCGAAGGGCGCGGAGAAGATAGAAGCGCTACATTTGCGGGAGGGGATTACGCGGCGGAGAGGGAGGAGAAGCGCAGGCGTGATTGACGGCGGCGAGCCGGGCGTGGGTGCAGCGGGCGGGTAAGCCCTGAGTTTTACGGTGACAAAAAGATCAGGAAACGGGCGGATTCATTCTCTAACGTGCAATTCTATCGTCCTGTCGACCATGTTTTCCGAAAAATCCCTGCCAGTTGGGCCTCAATTATTTAGGATCTTTATAGTATAGATTATAGTATGATAGAGTAGATTTTGGAGGTATTAAGACCATATAAATACTATAATTTTTTATATTATATATATTATCATGTCAATTTTAAATTTAACTCTAGGTTGCGAGCTTAATGAGCCAACTCGCGAGCTTGATGAGCCGAGCCAAGCCAGGATTTTTGCTCGTTTTCTTAACGAGCCGAGCCAAACTGGCTCGTTTGGCTAACGAGCTCGAACGAGTCGAGCCAAAACGAAATGAGCTGGCTCGACATCCACCCCTAGATGTGGTTCTTCACGATCACTACCTGGTGCCTACTCCGACGCCGATTAGGCTGGGTGTCCGGACACGTGCAACTCGACTTCGGGGTTCTGCATCTCTCCGGCAAAGGGCCAGCTAGGCGGGGCCGCTGCTGCGGAACACTAGCTAGCTCCGGCCGTAACGCGGCGGGCGTGATGATGGCCTCCTTCTCGGCCACCGACTTGTAAATATTAATATTTACGGCTGGCATGCCAACACCGTTTTACCACAACCCGGTGTGGACACTCGCGTTATCCGAGGATGAAGAATCTCCTAGAGATTCGTGCCTTCTCCGTCCTCCCTCCGTCCCCGCTTGCGACCGCGCGCCGACCCGCTACTGCACCTTCTTCCACCCCCGCCGCCGCTGCGCACCCGCTACCAACACGCCGCCGCCGCTCCGCCGCTGCGCACCCGCTGCCGCACCTGGCGCTCCGCCGCGGCATGTGGCACACGAGATGCCGCACATGTCACCACGCCGGCGCGCCTCACCACCTCCTCCGCCGGCGCGGAGTGTCATCTCGGTGCGGCTGAGCTCGTGCGGTGGTGGGAGGGGAACTCGTGCGGGGTCATGCCGCCTGCACATGTTGAGCGCGTGGGCCGGAGCTCGTGGCGGGAGCGGCGGGTCGGCGACGGCGGGCAGAGCAGGCGAGGAGAAGAGAGAGGAGCGGGCGGAGCGGGCGAGGAGGAAGACGGTGGGCGGAGCTTGCGAGGGAGTGGGCGAGGTGAAGGAGAGAGGAGAGAGAGGTGTTGCACGAATCTTAAAGCGCCAGTGAAGGGTGGGAGATAATGTGAGTGGGAACATAGGGTTGTGGTGTTGCGTGTTGCTCATCCCCCCGCATGCATGAAGAATGCACGAGCACGATGATGGGTAACCGTTATTATTTGGTATTCTGGCTTGAGTAAAATGCACCGAAGGTCCCTCAACTTACGAGGGAGTGTCACATAGGTTCATAAACCTTAAAAATGTGTTTATAAACTTTTTATATTGTGTCATTTAGGTCCGTATCCCTCCACATGGGCACCTAGCGCTGATATGGCGTACAGTGCTGACTTGGCTCCACAAAGCAGTTTCACTTTCTCGTTGAGACATTTTGTCAAGTACGTTGTGGGAGAAACCGGTGTCACAGCCAACGCCATGGCAGACGAGGATTCGACAGCCCGGTCCGTCTCCCGAGACGTCGGAGCAGGGCGACTCGGGAGGCGACCGCCCGCCGGCGCCAGCGCCCCGCTCCCCCGGCGACCGCTCGCCCGCCGCCGTCGCCCCAGCTGCTCCCAGCGCGCGGCGGCGGGCTCTTGAGCCACAGCAGCATCTCCTCCCCCAGCTCGCTCCCTCCTCCCTTCCTCTCTCATTTTGCCCTAGATCCAGATCCAAAAACGCCATTGCTCAAAACTCGGTGTCTCCGGCAGCTCCTGTGCCTCTCCGGCCACGTCCCTGCGCTGCCTTGGCAAGCCTTCCCTCCCACGCTCGCTGGCCCTTGACTCCCCTGCGCTGGCCTCTTGGTCGGGGGCCTCCGCCGGCGATGCTTGGGGAGGGGAGGGTGCGGAGCACTGGATGCACGCGACGATGGGTCGGGAGAGCTCCTCGGCGGTCTCCTGCTCCCCATCCGGTGGTGGCCGGCGCCGCCGCTGGTCCCCCGGTCGCGCCCCCCTCTGGCCTCCGGTCGCCCGGCGAGGTGGCCGCCTCCGGTCGGGGCTTGGGGCCGGAGGCCATGACTTGTGTGGATGCTTGGCGCAGTGTATGCAAAGATGGTGTTGTTGCCAAAGCAAGATCGATGCGGGGTGGCTCTACTTGGTACCTCTCGGTTTTCGCCGTTCGGAGCTTGGTTGGCTAGGCTTTTGGTGCCCTCTCTTTTGTTTCTAGTTTGACAGAGTTGTGCTGCGATTTGTAATCCCTTGTGTGGTTCCCTTTCTTTTCTTTCAAACTTTGTATCCTGATCACCACCCTGGCAACAAGGTGTATGCCCCGATCTTGTAATCCCGCTTTGAAGAAATGGAAATGTTCAGGTGGGCTTCCTTAGCCCTCCGTTGATTCTTCAAAAAAAAAAAGCCAACGCCATTGCCCTCGTGTTCCCAGTTCGAATTCCTACACCTGGCCATCATACACCCCGACTCCAAGAGGCTACTCATCGTGCTCTGTGCGGTTCACCGTGAGGGCCAAGTGCCATGGCGTTCCCGGGGGCCCTCGATATTTCCTTGGCTGCCACCATGACAGCCAAGCCGGAGGCCTCGATGATCCCGACCAGCAGCACAACGACGGTCGCCGCCGCCACCCCCACCCCAACCGCCACCATCATATTCTCGGCCCAGACGCCCGGCCGCGCAGGTCCATGTCCGTGTTCGTCGGCGTGGCATGAGGCGTGGCTGCCGTTGCAATGTTCGGCGTCGCGGTGGCCGTGGTGTAAGTGGTGACGTGGTGTGTGGCAAGCATGGTGCACGCAGCACGGAGGTCCAGCCCGTGGAGGGGATGCATGCCCATGTTCGTGCTTCTGTTACGTGTTGTTGCTACCGCTCTACTACGTCGATCGGGGCTCCTCCTTCTATGCTCCATGGACCGATGGATGTCAGCCCGCTTGTCAGGAACTCAGGCACCTGGCAGGCACGCTCAGCTGCAGCCGCCGCCTTGATCAACCTCTTTGTGTTCAAGTGTTCAACCCTGCATTGGCATGGCGCGAGCTCGCACCAATGGCCCACGGCTTTGGAAGAACTCTTCACGACATCAAAGTGCCCAATTAATTCAGTCAAAGCAGGATTGCCTCGTCAGTTCGTCGTGCAAGGCATCGCGAGCCCTGGCGGACGGAGAGCGGCTCGTCGGGCGTACCGCCATGGCCGGCCGGAGACAAGGCCTCGTCCCTACGCGTGACTCACTGAGGCGGAGGCCGCCGCATTGCCGGGCACACATTGAGCACGAGGTCGCCGGTTCTTTGCGCCGACGACGGCTGCAGAGGGGAACGGAAAGAGGATAACAGTTGGACAAGGTCACTGGTCACAATACTGATGGTGGCGATGGTGTTGCTCAAAACCTGTTTGACGAAATGCCTCGACTAAGAACTACTTCATGGAGCCATGTCAGTATGCCATGTCAGGCTAAATGCCTACGTGGAGAGGTATGGACCTGAATGATACAACTTAAAAAGTTTATAGACCCAAAAATACATTTTTGAAGTTCATGGACCTAAATAACACCGTGTTACTAATTGATGGTCCGTGTTGGTGCATTTTACTCTTCTTGGCTTTTTCAGTCCCATATATATCAGGTTCACGACGGCAGATTGCTGCACTTATATTTTTTCTCCTCTTCTGGGGTAATTATTAACTAATGATCAACAAGCATTTACACAAATCTGCTTGAGGAGCTAGTTCAAGTATCTGCCGAACTATGCAACAGTATCTCAATTCTCACGATGAGCACCCACCCGGTCTAGGCGAATCCAATCCTGTTCAGCCTCATGCATCACAAGACAAGCTCCAGCAGCACCTCCGCCTTCTGTCAACCAGTGCCTGCAACCAGTATCAGACCATGGTTAAGTTTCAGGCATTCAGTCAAGGGGTTACTTTTCAGCTAGGAGCAGAAGAAAATAAAGTACCTGAATGCAGAAAGCCTCGATCCCTTTTCCATGATATGAAGCTGAACCGATGATCATTGAGATCCATCTCGAAGTAATTTGGACCCTACATTGTCATTAATCAATAAGAACATGCATATTTTTTACGTTTCAGTCAGAACTAGGAGCACATGTTTAAGATTTCAGCACCTGTTCATTGGTAGACTAGATAGGCTTCTGGTTGTAGGTCAGCACGAGCTCCTTCCCTGCTGGTGCTGAGATATGATGTAGGTCTTCAGGGTTTGCCAAAACAGCCAGGATTTTCACTTTTCAGCCACTCTGTGCGGGCCAGAAAACTGTCTACTGGAAATCCCTTCACGTTTTCCCATTCCTCATTCATAAGCCTTCATATGACTGGTCAGTCAAAAACTTCACTTAGGGAGATGTTGTCGAGCAAATGAAGAGAAATCACCTTGTGAAACTTCACTACCGGAAAACGGCCATATGCCGTGTGCCGGGGCCTTTGCCGTGTGCCGGCCACGTGGCACACGGCGTTGACCGGCTTTGCCGTGTGCCTGGACGCCTCGCACACGGCAAACATGGGGCACACGGCACAGGCGTGTCTTTACCGTGTGCCTCACGGCTGGCACACGGCAAAGGTCCACGACGCTGGCCGCCGTCGCCTGCCGTGTAGTTTGCTGTGTGTTTTTTTGTGGCACACGGCAAATATATTTAAAAAAAATATTATTTCCTTCCCAAATTTTTCTGCTATATACGTACTTAATGGTCAACTCTATGTTTGAATTTGGTGTTCTTTTTGGATTTTTTTCTATATTTAGTTATTTTATTTCATTAGATGGATTTTTTGAAATAATTCGAATTTGAACTACAAGTGTCTCGAATCTTGTAATATAATAGAACGAAAAATGAGATTCATGTTGTTCATCTCAATGTGAAGCCGTATCTAGGAAATGCAAAGAAATTTTGAGCAATTTGGCCACGAACTATAGTCGTGAACGTGCGGACACACTGTTTTAAAATTATATAAAAAGGAAACGGAGTCAGTAAATCTCAAGATTTATCGTCAATCCATGATTTCATTCATAATAGCTGTGGTACAAAGTTGAGAAGCGTTCGTGAATGTTTTCTTGTACGCTGCATAGAAATCCAAATATCACATTTCGAAGAGTTGACAAGGAATCTTCACATTTCGAAGCAAATCTAAGTTTGAATTTGGAATTGACTTCAACATTTTTTGTATATGCAGTAGACATGTTAGATTGCCTCGTGCCAAATTTTGGTTATTTTTTGGATCCGTTTGATAATTGTTAATTTTTTTGCCGTAAAAGAATTTAGTGTCATAATCATTGAAACACATGAAACAACAGTGCTTTTTGCAAAAATTTACAAATCATGATATGTTGACTGGGAAGGTAATCAATTAGTGCCTTTATTCTAACATACAATTCTGTATAATCTCTGATCATAGTGCCTTTATTTTCGCAGTCGCGGTCACATGGTGACAGCCTTGCTCCCAGCTCCAGGCATGGGCTTTAGCCCATAAGGGCAAGGCGACATCCGACGTCACCTTCAAACCGGAAGTAGGGCCCAAGGCCTACAGCAACCCGACCGTCCACACCCGCCTTAGTGACTACAGCACCATGGCGAGGGAGGTACATGGGCCAGATTTCGATCCGGTCACCCAGCCCATTGACAGAGAAGTCGTCATGAGGGTGGGAGGAGGCAAGAAGCATGACCGCTACTGGGTTGCCGACCCCCTTGTTGACAGGAGCAGTACTCCTAGTCTCTCTCTGCTTCAAGCTCAGAGCACCAGCTCAAGCCCCGCCATACGCACACGGCCGGATGCCGTCACGACCCAAATGGAGGCACTAGAGGTTATTTCTGTTTTAACCGTCATTGATCTTTCCATATGTTTGTTTTGTATTCTAACATTTGATCAAATATTACAGGTAAGATTCAAAGCTCGGGAGGAGGAGTAGATGAGGGAGTGGGCCGAAGAGAAGGCGACCTTGTTGGAAGAGTTTCGGCACCAGCAGGAGGCCGACCGCAAGAGACTAGATGATGCCTGGGCGTACATGACTGGTCTGGGACGGTAGATTGGTCAACCGCCGCCAGCTTACAGTCCGCTAGCTTTACCTCTACGGGGTGCTTCACATACTCCTGTGAGTCACTTCTCATACTCATGTGCCTTCTACTTTCATTTTACTTGGCAATTAGAACAACAACATAGACTGTAGTAGTGACCTAGCTAGTGTGGTAGAATGACTATGAGCTTAGGATATAGCTTACAACATGAAAAAATTTCGAACTATATGCAAAATCAATCGGCGGCATCGTGTGAGGGGCCAGTGGCAGGAGTGGGAGACGTGTCACCTCAGTACCCTCCGATCCAGACTTGTACGTGGCCTCCGCCGCCTACGTGGGTGCCTGGGGCGCCGGGGCCGTGGTCGTAGCCTCCGTGCACTACTGGAAACCCCCGTGTTCCTTGCGGATAATATTTCTAGGGAAAGAGCCAAAAACTGTAGGGAACAACTTCCCCTACAAAATTTACTAGGGAAATCTTTCTAGGGGAAGGTTTGTCGGGAAAGGTGGAGTGCCCTACGGTGCCCAGGAAGATTCGTTGGGAACGTTTATTTCCCTACAATTCTATACCGTAGGGAATCTTCTCCTACGTGGCTGCAGCATCTGTTCCACGTGGAAAGTTTCTTCCCCTACCATTATTGTTTGTAGGGAACAGAAATCTACATTTAAAACCTTTTTCAATTATCTGATGTTTATATAGAGCAAAAATCACATGTCCACGTGGAAAGCCTTAATTGGCTTGTCTTTTTTCACTTCATAAATTTGAGTCAAACACGAAATTAACAGTAATCCAACGCTAATACAAGCCACTAATTCATGAAAAATCCATATGTACCATGGGCCATAAAGACCATAATCGTCTCACAGTACATCACAGATACAACATAAAAATACTACCAGGTGTAGTCCAAAATAGAAGCAGCTTCAGGTGTTTAGTATGCTAGCATCAAAAGAATACTTCTAACCATACGTCAAGGCTAAAGTGAAGTAACTTTTAAACTACCAAATGTACTCCAAAAGAGAAGCAGCTTCAGATTGTGACACAAAAGTCCCAACTACAATGCATCCATTCTTGGTATCAATCAGCAAGATCATCATTCAAAGGAGAGAAGCTTCCTGCACCACTCCTGCACCCATTCCCGTATCCACCAAACACTCCTTGGGCAATCCTTTGAAGTGTTTCTTCTGGATTTTGTATCCACCAAACACTCCTTGGGCAACCCACGGGTGCCTGGGCCGCCGGGACACTAGGTGCAGTCGCCACCGCCTGGTGGCCAGGGATAGTCGTCGTCGCAGCCGCAGCCGCCGCCGCCACCACCACCGCAACCGCCACCGACGGTCGAGTGAGTTGTTTGTGGACTTGGATGTAGTTTGTGGACGATTTTTGCATTTGGACTTGTTTGTGGACTTGTACGACGTTTTTAATGGATTTTTCTATGCATTTGTGGATTAAAACTGCCTGTGATGTGTATGGTGATGGTTATAGATGATATTATGTATGTCTGTGATGGTTATTGTGGTATATAAATGTCTGTGATGATTTTGTAATGTTTGGGGTCCAATTTACGTCAAAATGCAAAAAACCAGGGCCCTGTATGGTCACTTTGCCGTGTGCCAGGCTGCGGCACACGGCAAAATGACCACACGTGGCACCTGGAATACACACTTTGCCGTGTACCGGGCCCAGGGCACACAGCAAAGCGTGGACTTTTGCCGTGGGCCTTTCCGTCACGGCCCACGACAAAAGCCCGCCGTCGCCGTTAACGGCCGTGACCTGGGCTGGGCTTTGCCGTGGGCCAAATAGGCATACAACATTGCCTTTGCCGTGTGCCCGATATTTGGCCCACGACAAAGTGGGCTTTGCCGGCCGCTGGTTGCCTTGTGCAATATGGCCTTTGCCGTGTGCCGCGAGTTGAGATGGTGCGGGCCCACGAGTTGAGATGAGGTGAGGGCATTTTGGTCCATACAAAAATATCAGAGGCTACATGTGGGTCTGAAACTATCAAATACGTACAAAATAGCACATCTCAAGCAAACATCAAATTGTAATGGTATATTTGTGAATAGACGAATTGTAATGGTATTTCTCCGATCCATGACATTTGTAATGGCATATATCAAATTAACCCTAATATTTACGGCCATGCATGAAGAATGCACGATGATGGGGTAACCATTGTGCATTGTTATTTGGTATTTTGGGTTTTTTCAGTCCCATATATATCAGGTTCAGACGGCCGCGGATCGACAAGAGATTAGCAAAGCATAACACGTGACGTTCATCATCAGTACATGCGTGGACAACGTACAAATCCGGAAGGGTCGGTGACGATGACGATTGTTACACACAAAGTCAAACACATATTCCCTAACTGTGCTCACTGTAATTAAGCCTGTTCCATCACTAGCTTACATGTATTCTTCACATCTCTTCAGCATGGAATCACTGTAGATCTGCATTTTCCTCCACGTAAACAGTACGGAGTACGTTTCACGTAAAGTGGTTCGTCCTTAAAAACGGGCAATGGATCTAGCTTCCGTTCACTTTTTTTAGATAGGTAGCTTCGAAGCCCATTGAAGCCCACTAAACGTGCACGAAAGGAAGAGAAGCGGACGCGCGGGAAAAAAAATATGCATGCCGAACGGACTTTTTTTATTCTGTTGGAAACAAAGTCACGCACCTAGTTGTATTCGAATATTTTTTGGTACAAAACTTTATTAGCCTCCAACAGTTATGTGATACCAGATTCAACATTTTCATCAACCTAATTCAACATTTTAAGGACATTGGTTCAACATTTTCTAAACAATGTTGAAATAATGTATTACAAATGTTGAACTAGTGTACGAAAAATGTTGATTTAAAAAACAACTATAAAATATGAAATATATTCAAATTAGAGCTTGTTTTGTTGCATTAATTCTAACTAAGACCACTGTTTAAATGGATTTTAAAAATGATTTATAGTTTGGAAAAAAATGGAATCAAAGATCAAAATTTAAATAGAATATGTCCGCATGCATGCAGCAAACTGCGTACTACCTCCATCCGCATGCAGCAAACCGCGTCGACAGCTGTCCACGTGCACATCTTTTGCTTGCCCGTGCTTCTTCCACAATAATCTGGTCCGCTCATCTCCTATGCACCAATCTCAAACACGGGAAGCTAATTAGCTAAAAAAACTTGCGGGAGCTATATAGGTTTCCCCTTAAAAACTGGATAAGCTGGATAAGGCACATGGCTTTAAAGCCCAATAAGGCCCAATTTCATCGTCTTCTTCCTTCCGTCGTCCGCTGCTCGTTCTTCTTCCTCTCCGGCATGCTCCTCTGCTCCGCTGACCTATCGTTGCCCCTACCGCCGTCTTCCACCGCCCACGGTGGCGGCGCGCCGTACCGCCCCTCTGCCCACCACCACTACGCCATGCTGCTCGCGCCGCTCAACATCACCTCACCCCCACCGCCGACCCCGTCCATCTAGACGAGTCCTCCGCCGCCGTCCAGAATCATGGCTTTGAAGCCCATCAGTCTCAAACTAAAAGTCTCTACCAACGTCTAAAACTAATATATTCAACATTTTCTAGAATCCGAATCAACATTTTGCAAAAAAAACATTCAACATTTTTTAGCCTACTTTAACATCTCCAAATGGTGAACTCAATATTTTTTGAAACAAAGATCAACATTTTTGAGGAAAAAAGCTTTTGAATCTTTATCTCTGTCATCATCGGCGCTTGAAGCAGTACGTAGGGGATCACAACGGAGACACATAGGAGTCACGACGATGGTGCTCCGTGAGCGGTGACAAAAGAAGGAGCAGTGCATAGGCACATCCAAGAAGGAGACAGCGGCGGCGCACATGCACATGCTCGGCAGCGGCGGCGGATGCGACACGTGCAAGGAAGCGGAGGCCCACGGCCGCAGCGTGCGGCAAGCGTGAGGAAGGGAGGAGCTCGGTTGCAGCGGCACGGCAAGTTCGAGGAAGAGGAGGCGCTCGGCGGCGGAGGCGCGGAGCACGAGGAGGGTGGGGTTTGAGGGAAAAATTCTACGGCTGAGGATTCATTCATGAATCTCAAACATTGGAAGCTAGGTAGGTAAAAAAACTTCCGGAAGCTATATAAGATTCCCGTAAAAACTGTCAGTACGCCGTCGGCCCCCAACCGTGGATCTCAATTTCAGCCCAACAGAAAAACTGGACAGGAAGGCCATAGTCACCGGGCCGAAAGGCAGGTGTCCCCAACAGTCCTGGATTGGGTCGAAAATGTACTCTCGCTGTGTCCACGTACGCTGTCCAGAGTCCGATTCCATCACGGAACCAAACTCGAAACCTGTTTGTGTTTGTTTCCGTTTCGGACAGCCATGGCTTGAATAAACTACTAGTACAGTACCTCCTCCCTCGACAACAGGCCTACCAAATCCAGGTTTTTTTCGTTTAAACAACAACCCCGGAAGCTAGTACGTAGCCCAGGATAGATGCCACGACACCGCCTCGTTTTGGCTCGCTTTTGCCGCGTCCCCGGCCGCCGCTGGACGCCGGCGGCCGCACGTAAGGACGACGACGGCGCCGCACGGCAGCCATTACTGGACCTCGAGGCGGCGGCGGCGCCGCCGGTGGTGACGGACTCATCATGGTCGTTCACCATGAAGAGCTAGCGTCGTCGGCGTCTGGGCTAGGAAGGCGGCGGACTGCATCACCAAGATTTGCGTCGCCTGGAACGAGGAGGTGGAGGAGGGCATCGCCGAGACCACCCGCTCCTTGGGGAGTTGGCGTGGGGAGGTGACGGTGGATTGCTGCACAAAAATCCTGCGGGTATATATACGAGAGATGAAATCAGGATCGGCCGGCTGCACAAAAAAAACTCTTGGATGAAACTTTATCTCTCTCGATCAGTCTCAGTATGTAGAGGTTCGTATATATCTAATAACTGACCTTTTGTGCATGCTTGCCTTGCAGGGAGTGGTGGTGATACTGTACCTGGGCATGATCTACGCACTGATACGGATCGTGAGCGTTGACTATAACGCAGAAAACGCGGGGCTTGCTATCATGTCTGTGGGGTTTTCTTTGGCATGGCGCTACAGTGCTTGGATTACTGTAGTACCGAGATAGGACAGGGTGATCCACCGTACAAAGAATGAGTACATATACCTACATGGGCTGCTATTTTTGTATATTTGCCAAGGCATTATTCTTTTACAAGTCAAAAGTGATAGCTCTGTTACCAGAATAAATTGGAGATGGTAGCTATATCAATGCTTATACAAGACAAAACAAACACACTTCAGGTATCTGTAATGCACACAACAGGTAAGTCTCTTGGGGAGGGGCTTGCCACCCAGGGGGTCAAAAACTGGGTTCTCACCTTGTTTATGTGGAGTTTATACTCCCCCGTTGCCCACCCTCATTTTTTTAATGCACACAACGTCAGAAACAACTTATGGTACATGTACATCCCACTTTTTTTTCTTTATAAGACCGGATGTATTAGGATGGGTCCTAGAAATCGTCTTCTATTTTCAGAACTGGGCAGTTTATTAGTTAGCCAGCCCTATAAATAGAGTTAATTTTCAGCACCGATCGGTAGGGATGACTGAATAATAGTCTAAGCAGTATATATAAATAAAAAAATGTAATGCGCGTGTGTCCCATGCCCACCGCCACACCTCACTACTACAAAAACGATTTGTAGGTGCGCTCTCATTTCTTTTTTGAGTCGGGCCAGAAGCCGCACCGCCCCTACTAATCTTGTGATAACTGTAGCATCTGATCCGTTCTTAAAAACGCATTTTCAGAATCGGACCGGGGGGCCGCCCGTTGCCAAAAATGCTGCCTATTTGCAGGGGCGGCTTGCCGCATCACCCGCAGCTTCAAAGCGCATTTTCAGGTGCGGGCAAGCAGCACCCGTCCCTAGAAATCCCCTGCCCGGAGCTAGAGATCCCCGTCCGCTAGTCCAGTTAAAATAAATTCAAGATGGCCCAGCACTTATCCTTTCACCAGCTCTTCCCCGTTTCTCTCTCCCACTCACATCTCTCTCTCCCACCCAATCTCGCACGCACGGCGGCGATGGCGGCCTCCTGCGTAGCGGCGGTGACCTAGAGGGCAGCAGCGCGGAGAGGCCTGCGGTCGGCCTCAGGAGCGGCGGCCCGGAGGGAGGTGGCCTGCAGCAACCCGTGTCCGTCCTTGGGTGCGGCAACGACATCTGGCTGGAGGACGGCGGCGACGACGACGGCCTAGAGGGCGGCAGTAGCCCTGGGCATTCGGGTTACCCGATTAGTTCGGGTCGGGTAATTCGGGTTTTAAAAAATTCGGGTAGTAAGATTTGTTACCTGATTGCAACCCCGAAAAAACACTACCCGCAAATTCGAGTACCCGACAATTCGAGTTCGGGTATACCCGAAATATATAAATTCACATCAACCACTCAATCAGCATAGAATTTTGCATAGAATTAAATCTGGACAGAATAATTGATAATAAGTAAAAGTTTGAAACCACAGCTCACAGGTTGTCATCACAAACAGTTGCATCATACTTATTTCTAGTCTTATGCAAATGCAAGTATGCAATGCAACATGCAACGTTCAGACTTCAGATGCAAGTCCAACACCAACAGCAACAGGTAGTCCCGTACTTGCTGTGCTGCACAAATTCAAAATAACATCTCGGACATCATTCCTTTTAAGTCTTGGGCTGAGCCGTAGTCGAGGTCTGAATGTTGCTGATGGTGCTTGGTGTTTGTGACTTGGATTTGGAGGTGCCGACAGTCACCGATGGCTGCTCATTCTTTTTTCCTTTGTCTCTAAATTCTTCTATCCACTCTATAAATGGACAGCAGTACAACACGGTTACATACGGAGTATTTAATATTAGAAAAAAATTCACAAATGTAATCAAGTAAGCAAATATGATACCTTTTTCTATTATTGCTAATTCCTCCGTACTCTCCTTTATGTCAACAGTAGGCCTTCGAAGCCAGTCCTGCGTGCATACTAAAACCTCTAACATGAATGGAGTAAGAGAGGTACAAAAGTCATCCAGAATACGTCCACCTGTGCTAAAAGCAGACTCCGATGCTACTGTTGTGATGGGTATAGCAAGCACATCACGAGCCATGTGACCCAAAACTGGAAACCTACTTGAATTGACTTTCCACCGAGCAATAATATCTATTTTCGCCTCCGGATCTTCAGTTTCTTCAGCAAGATATTTCTCAAGTTCAGACTTGTTGGTGCTGGTAGAACAATTGTTTAATTTCATCTTCTTGGCAATTTTTTCTTTAAGCATTCCTCCTGCCACTCTCTTAGATTTATCAACATCAACTACTTGAGTACTTTGTTCATTTGGAGCATACATGTTCTTGTATTCTTCAAACAGCTCTGTCACACAATTATTCAGTGCTGCCCAAACCAATTGACCACTTTCCTCACCAAATATTTCTTCAACAGTAATGTTTGTGTACATGGATAACTTGTACCTTGGATCAAGGAATGCAGCCACAAATATCAATAAATTGACGTTCTCCTTCTCCTTTTCCTTCCCCTTGCCCTTGCTCCTTCCTTTATCCCTATCTTGATCTTGCTGCTTCCCTTTCTCATTGCCCTTGCTGTTGGTGTGCCAAAGTCCCCAATATTTATCAAATTTCTCTTTCATTCTATTTTCCATTGATACTTGCAAATCATCTTCACTACTCAGCCAGTCTTGAATCAACAGACGGACTTCTCCAATCTCACACAAGAAATTGTTACTAGTGACTTGGAGAGAAGAAGAAATACGAACAGTAAGGTCATGGAAATGCTGTAGAAATTTTGCCATCTTCTTTGCATTGTCCCAATCATCTTCATCAGGATGCCCAAAACCATCTCTTTCTTCAGACAGATCAATAACATAATTAGTATCATCTTCAGCTAACTTTAAGAACACTTTCTCATACACAATTGCAGCCTTCAACATGAGATACGTGTAATTCCACCTTGTCGGAACATCAAGTTTCAAAAATGTTTTGCTGTCCACCTTCTCTTCCTCAGCAATTTCTTTAAACTTAACCAATCTTGAAGTTCCATTTTTTATATATCTAACAGCAGCCCTAACACGCTTAATAGATTGGTCCACTTCTTGCAATCCATCTCGAACAATAAGATTGACAATGTGGGCTGCACACCTCATATGCAAAAACTTACCATTGGCAACATTGGTTTTCTGCAGCTGCTTCTTCAAGTATTCAACACCACTGTCATTGGCACTTGCATTATCCACTGTTACAGTCATTACTCTATCCAAACCCCAATCAGCTAAGCATCTTGTCAAGTTTTTACCAATATCCTCCCCCTTGTGACCTTTAACCATGAAAAAACCTATCACTTTCTTATGCAAATTCCATTTTTCATCAATTAAAGTTGCTGTGACAGTCATATACCCATCCTGAACCTGAGAAGTCCAACAATCAGTTGTCAGGCACACCCTCTGACAAGAATCTTTGAAGAACTTCTTCAACTTGGCTTTCTCTTCAAAGTAAAGACGTACAGTATCCCTTGTGCAAGTTCTTCTAGATGGAAGTTCGAAACGAGGACATGCTTTGGATAGAAATTACCTCAAGCCGGACTTCTCACCAAAACAAAATGGCTGCTCATCTTCTATTACCATCTCAGCAAAGGCATCTCTAAGTGCGGCCTGATCAAACCTCCAAGTGGTAGGAACTTCCCCGCGAACTGCTTGCAAGGTGCCTTGCGTCGGGTCTTTGTCGTGTACATGAGGATTGCGCTTGCATGTACCGAAATGTTTCTTCAATGCAGATGTTCCATCTCTCTTTGGGTCAGCCCTGATTTCACGGTGGCAATATTTGCACTTTCCAGCCTTCAGTATCCCTTTCTCGTCCTTAATTTTGATAAAATGTTGCCACATCTCAGACCTTGGTTGCATTTCCTTCCTTTCAGTTTCCTTCTCATCCACATCAATGACCACTTTAGTGCCTTCATCTGCTTTCTTGCCATGGTCCTCATTCTCGACTGGCACCATTGCCATGGCCTGAGTGCCGGTGCCTAGTGACTCAATAGTATCCCCTGGTTCTGGCATCTACAGAAATAAAAATTAATAAGTGTACGTAAATATTTCTCTGTCCCCGATGTAGACAAGTAGCGGATAAACTAAATCATGGATCAAATCGAATAGAACCTAGAACCTATCATGGATCAACTAATCAGGTAAATATTTCTCTGTTTACATAACCTATCAAATCGAATAGAACCTATCAGAACCTATCAACTAAATAATGACAGATCAACTAAATATTTCTCTGTTTACAGATGTGGATACATCATACATGAACTAATCAGGTATCTTGTGATTTGTGAACCAATCAGAACCTATCTAGTGAAACCAATCAGACATCTACGAAGGAGAATAGAGTTAGAGATTAGCAAATACATACATTGCAAGACGATTCTGAGCTGGGCGTCCTTCAATCTTCAAAACGGCCGACGAGGTCGACGCTCGCGACGGGGATTCGGGGACTGACTAGTGACGGACTCGTCGATCCCAAATCCCAATTCCCACTCGCGGACTCGCCCAGTCGCGGGGGTCGCGGGACGCGGGCGGCCGCGTCTTGCCGTTTTGGATTCCAGGCGGGGGATGAGGGGAGTGTGGCATGGCTGTCAGGTTGTGGCTCGGTTTTGAAGGGGATGGCAGATGGGGACTGGGAAGACGGGGAGAGGAGAGGAGACGTCGGGCGCCGGCGGCCAGGGAGTCGGGCGACGCCTCGGGGAGTCGGGGAGACGACGGTGAGTTAATGAGGCTCAAAGCCGAGGAGTTTTGTTGGTGTGGGACTTTGATCAAGGCAATTAGAGATATTGCGGGTAGTTCGGGTACCGGGCATAGTTACCCGAATTACCCAATATAAATTCGGGTAGTAGGATTTACTATCCGAACTAGATATCGGGTAGTGCGGGTTCGTGTACTTCGGGTCCGGGTATTTCGGGTTCGGGTAACGGGTAGCGGGTAATTTGCCCAGGGCTAGGCGGCAGCGTGGTCCGGCCTGCCACTGGCCTCGGGAGCGGCGTGTAGCAGCCCGTGGCTTGCCTTGGGAGCAGCGGCGGCCCCTTCCTCGGCCGGCTCACCGGAGCGGCGCTGGGCAGAGCGCTCGGCTTCCTCGGCCGCCTCGTTGGCGCGACGCTGGACGGAGCTCCTTTCTACCTCCGCTCGCTCGCCGGCAAGGTGGGTGGCTGGGGCCCTCCCTCGGCCAGCCTCCTAGGGGCGGCGCGGTGGCCACGACCCACGACAGCTGCGCGGAGGCCACGGCACAGGTCCCAGCTCCGGCGGTTGTGGAGGAGCGCTGCGCGTGAAGGGCCGGTGCGACCGACGGCTGCAGCCCCGGCGGCGTGGCCCTGCAGCTCTGGTGGGACTTTTTTTTGTTTTTTAATCGATTTCTAGGCGCGGGTGATGCCATGACCCGCGCCTGCAAATCAATTTCTAGGTGCGGGTTCAACACCACACCCGCAAATGCGCTATTTCTAGCTGCGAAAAGCGAGCGCGGGCGGATGACCCGTTCCTATAAATGCGTTTCCAACCGCGCCTGCAAACGTTTTTTGTAGTAGTGCCTGTCTTCTTATCACTTGCTGAGACCTTACATCGCTCTCAGTCTGAAACGAACCTTGTGTTCTTACAAAAAAATCCGACTCCCTCTACATCGATACTAAAGTGTAATATTCAAATTATTACATCCTAGACATATAAGTACGAGATACAAGCCACTTAGGCTAATCAACAATATGAAAACAAACACAATGGTAGCTACTGTTCAGGCCACCATCTCCATCCCCTCCATAGGTGAAACTTGAGCATATATAGTAAGACACCTCACTCGTACCATCCATCGATGTTGCTATCGAAGTCAGACCCATAACATGCAAACTCTTGAACTGTTCTCAAGGATTAGAACAGTTTGACGTCACTATCCAGATATGTGCAAGCTTTAAATTGGACTAATCTAGTAAACAAATAAGTAAGGAGCAATCTCAGGTTTTCCCATGCAAGCATCGACAATTTTAACAATGAGAGTTTACTCCATCACACACACCTTCACCAGCAATCATGTCAACACAGTTCCCGTCTCCATTTCTACTCGATGGGAGCACTCCTGCCCCTCCCATCTCATCAGACACGCCAGATCATTAGACTAAACAGGAGAACTAGAAGTGAAGTCACCAAAATACTAATTAGAAGTATGTCTCTTCAAGGGGTGTCCATGACTGAGGATGCGGCTATAAGTATAGTTTACTCTGCAGAGTTTGTACACTAGATCGCATATGAGGTGTACCCACTTCAGGTGAAATTCAGCAAGATAATCAAGGATGGAGAATACTCAGATGAGAAGAAGGACAAAGACAACATTGATAAAGACAGAAATAACCATGTCCTGCCATTAACAATGGCGTTGGTGTCCTATTTAGTGGGAAACCACTCAGCTACTCTAAGAGAACCAAGAAGCTCAACCTTCAGGAAATCATGGCTATCCAACCAGCCACCCCTCCTTATCTCGACTGGTCAGAAATCCCTATCACGTTCACCAGAACTGATCAAGGGACTAACTTCACCAACCCCGGTCGATATCTTTTGGTCCTTGATCCAGTTATAGCGTAAACCAGACTAACTAGAGTTCTCATTGATGGTGGAAGTTTGTTCAACGTCATCTTCCCGAATACATTCAAGAAGATGGGGCTCGACATAATCAATTACCTGCAGCCCACAGAGTCCCCGTTCTATGGCATCGTACTCGGCAACGCAGCTATAACTTTGGGTCAAGTCACACTACTTATCACCTTTGGTTATGAAGAAAACTTTAGGATATAGTACATCAAGTTCGTAGTAGCAGACTTCGAGACATCTTACCACGCTATCCTCGGGCGACCAGTGTTCGCCAAGTTCATGGCGATTCCACACTATGTATACCTTAAGATGCCAGCTCCCAAAGGAGTCTTATATCTGAAAGGAGACTTGAAGATCTCATATGACTATGATATCAAAGCTGCCGAATACGTGGCTACCTCTCAAGTACCAATACAGATACTGGAAGTACTCGTGCTAGCGAAGAAGGCCAAGCAAGATGAACTTGAGATACCTGCAAAGAAAGCATCCACCAACAAAATCAAGCCCTTTAAAGATGTTGTAACACCCTAAAATTCCATCACAAAGAAATCATAGCAACTTGGTTTAATTTAATTTTCTAAGGACTGAATTAAATTTTTAAATTAATATGAGCCTAAAAATATTGAAACATCATTTAAATAATTTTGGAGCAATAAGTGCTTGTGCATCATATTTAAATTGCAGGTCATTTGTTTGATTTGTGTGAGAATTTTAAAACCATGAAAAAGTCCAGAAATGCTCCCTAAACTCTCTCTCAATCTCTCTTTCACCCCTCGGCCCAGCCCATCTCTCTCTGTCTCTCCCGCAGCCCACCTCCCTTTCCCTTTTCCTTCCGGCCCAGCAGCAGCGCGCGGCCCAGTTTCTCCCCCCTCTTTTCTTCCCTCACTGCACTGCCCATCCCCGCTTTCGGCCCGGCCACGGCCCAAGCCGCTTCCTCCCTCTCCCATCTCACTGGCAGGCGGGGTCCAACCGTCAGGGTCACCCCCATTCGCGGCCCTCCCCTGCCTCGCCGACCGACGCGCCGCTCGAGCTCCCCACGCCGCTCCCTCTCCCGCGTCCCTTCCCCTCCTAGACCCACTGAGCCGCAGCTACTGCCACGCCACTCCAACCCCTCGCTCTCCCACCGAAACGACCTCTCCACTGAGCCCTCCACCACTGAGTTCCATTCAATGGCCGGCCACTCCGACCCCCGCCGTGCCGGCCTTCCCACTCCCCTCTCTGCCCTATTTAAACACTGGCCGAGCCCCTGTGCGCCGCTTTCCTCCACACGCACTGCCCAAAACCCGAGTCGAAGCTCCAATCCACGCCGCCGCCGTCGCCGGAGCGCCGCCGCGTCGTCGATTCACCGACTCAGAGCCGCACCACCCCGCCCGACCACGTAGGAACCTTCGCGCTGCGGTAAGCAACACACCAAGCCCCTTCTCGCTCTCTGTTTCGCTCTTTAGCACCACGACTGCCCTCGCCGGAGCTCCACCGCCGCTGTTCGTCGATGAGCACCGCAGCCGCAGCAAATTGGACGACGAGGACCCCCTGAACACGCTCGCCAATCTCCCAGCAACACCCAGAACCTTCCCGCGTTCGAAATCGTGGCCGGGACTTCGAGTTCGGGAAAATCCCGGCGAGTCCGCCGCCGCCCGCCTCTGTTCACCGTCGACCGCCGGCTTCGCCGCGCAATCCTCGACGAGATCACTCCCAATGTGTTCGCCATCTCACCCTGGTCCTCTAGCACCAAACCGCGCTCAAAACCGAGCTCTGTAGCTCGAGTTCGAGCTTCACCGGCGAGATTCCAGCCCGGCGCCACCGCACGCCGGCGTCCCGCCGCCGCCCGACCTGACCCTTCCCTGTCAGCCGTCCATCGCAAGATCAACGGCCCATATTCAACACGACCCGAGTCAATCCGGCCGAGTAACGGTCAACCAAGGCCATTTTGCAAAAGAGACCCTAAGCTTTTCCTTAATCAACCCGTCGTCCTGTCTAGTTCAAAAATAATTAGATTTAGGTCCTGATTTTTACAAAAAACACCCTAAGCTTCTCTATTTTTATATCCCGAAGCCCAGCCCCTATATTTTTACGTGTTAGCCCTCGGGTTTAATGCGTATTTACGTTTTAGTCCCTGGTTTTCGCAGTTAAGCCCCTGTAAGCTTAGTTTTCTTGCCAGCAAGTCCCTAAAACTTGTTTTAGCCATATCTTTTCCGTCCTAACTCCGTTTTTAGCGTTCTTGGTGTCCAAACGTTCGTCTCTTCGAGCTTATTAGTTTTAGATGCTTGTTTAGTCTATTAGAAATGTTTGATGTACTGTTTTTCTTATTGTTTTATTGTGTTGATCGTAGATCTCGTGCCAGTTGCAACCGAGTCACCTGTCGACGCGGATCCAGAACCACTCTACGAAGAGGAGGAAGATTTCTTTGTAGAACAAGGCAAGTGGCCCTCCCCGCATATTCCTTTTGTCCTATATAACTGCATGTTAAACTAAAATTTACTATTATCGCATTAATATGATGGGAATACCTTTTTAAGGATTTATCTAGTCTTTACCATGCTCCCTTGTACCAACCCCTGTTTTAAATAATATTTTGGGTTAGTTTATGCTTAGCGTTGCAATACCTTGGGAATGGTTAAATTGGATCTTTATAAAAATTATTGATCATGACGACGTTGATAATAAATGTTGGTTAATACAAGAGAACGGTTATTTTAATCGGAACATGGAGAACCACCCAAGAAAACAGTGCAACCATGGTGTCAAAATGGGCTCTTACCTTAGCCAATTAATTAGGTGTGTAATTGTGCTGATGGCCTTATCCGAAAGGAGCAGAGGGGGTCTGGGGTTGCAGTGGTACAGCCCGGTCCTTTTGGGGTAGCAGCCTTTGCTAAGGTGTTGACCATTAGGGAGGGTTGTGGTCCGCCCTAGCTGTAACTCTTGCGGGTTATTGGACTTTTGCATATCTTTGTAAAGGCTTCGAAGTGGACCCCAGCCACTCACCTTGAAAGTGTTTAAGGGTTTGGCCAACCCGGGCAAACATGGGGAACACGAGCTATGGTGAAAGTGTACAACCTCTGCAGAGTGTAAAACTGATCGATCAGCCGTGCTCACGGTCAAGAGCGGCTTGGACCCTCACATGATAATTGAACTTAAAGATGGGATCTAAATTGTGGTTTTACTCGTGGGTTTTGAATAAGATGTTCTTTTTAATGCTTAAGTGGGTTGGTATAAACTTACATCTAGTAAATAGAAAATTGCTAATAAAACTTGATCAACTCTAAAAAGCTCACTGCTGTGAACCATAGCCTATCCTTGCGGCCTTGCATTTTCACCCCGCTTGCTGAGTACCTAGTTAGGTGTACTCACACTTGCCATTGCTGAATCAGAAGAAGAAAATGGAGAAGAGTACTACAGCGACTACGATGAGTTCTGAGGCTTGCGTTTCCCCCAGTCAAGATGCCTATGGAAGATGGAAGCTGAAGACGCTTCGTTTAGCTATCGCTTGTTCTGCGATAAAGACCTTCGTGTCTCCCGAGAGTGTAATATGAATATTGTAATAAATCTTTTGTACTTTAGAACACTGTGTTTCGATATTACACTCTTTTGTCTATCATATGTGTGTAAACATGATCCCGGCGCACATATGAGACGCACTTGGTTTTCTCTCGAAAATCGGGTGTGACAGATGTGCAGTTAGAAATTGTTGATCTCCAGATGGGCGATTCATAGATCCCTTTTGCACTACAACAATAGTAATGGCAACTTAGCAATAAATCAAGTAATGTCTAGGAATTTCTACTATTTTCTTGTTCTTTCTAGTCATTTCTAAGTATTTCCTAGTATTTTTATTACCTTCCACAATTTTATAGTAATTTACTACAAACTTTGAAGTATTTCCTAGAAATTTCTATTATTTTCTCAAAATTTCTAATAATTTCTAGTATTTTCTATAATTTTTTATAGTTTCTAGTAATTTTTAATATTTTTCTGGACACTCTATAATAATTTCAAAATAGTTGAGCAGATATGTATAAGCAATTATAACTGGATATAAATATGAAATGAAATTGTAGACATTATGAGTCTGGTACATATTTTAGTAATTTCTAAGTATTTTATACTATTTTCTAGTATTTTCTTGCACACTTTCAAGTATTTTCTATTAATTGTTACTATTTTCTAGAATTTGTAATAATTTATTCTATTTTCTAGTAATTTCTACTATTTTTGAAATAATTGAAAAAAGGAGAGCGTTGTCGTCAGCACGTCTCCATGATGAAGTTAGCACATGCATGGGCATACATAGTATTACATGTCGTAGAGGTTGTGCGGTGGCAAGGGAGCTGGGAGGCGGCGCGGCTCAGGAAAGGGCGGCGGCATGGAACGGTGGCATGGCTGGGGATGGGCAGTGGCACGGGATAACAACACGGACAGGGAACAACTACGGCGCGGTCGGGGCTAGGTGGCGGCACAGGACATTGGCGTGGGGAGGGAAGGCCACAACAACACGGGATAGCGGTGTGCGTGGCCGGGGATGGGCGATAGCATGGACGGTCGACGACGCGGCCTGGGATGGGCGCGGTGTGGGACAGTTCTCCATTAGGTCCGAAGGTAAGAAACATAATCCTCGTAGTAGCTTCCTTGTAGATATCTAAGTACCGACTAGTGCCAGCACTTGTCGTAATATGGAAGTATAGACTAGTTAAAGTACTCGGCTAGCATTATAGTGCCACACTATTTAAGTATTGACTAGTTCTAGTACTTGGCTTTAAGTCTTAGCTTGTGTTGTGTAGCCCCTGATGCTTAAGCGACTTGTCAGAGTAGTCAGCTGGCATTATGGAGCTGCATCATGTGAGCATCGACTAGTGTACGTACTCGGGTGACTTCATGGAACCATGGAGAGGTGAGGTTGTGCTAGGTCCCTACTCGTGCGAGTACTTAGCTGGTAACACTGCAATTTAAATATAATAACATAAGGCTTTTTGGTCGTTGCTCTTGTTAGACTCTTAACCACTCGAGTAGTAGCCCTATTACATTGAAGCACTTGGTCCTGTTTCATCATAGCCCATAATGCAGAGAACTAGGTCATCTGTAGGTCCATAGGTTGTTGCAAAGGAGCCAAAGTTTGATGAGTTAAGGTGCATGCTATTGAGCGGTGGTGGTCATTACGAGTGGAGAGATGTAATAAAGTAGTCGGCGAGGGTATTCCTCTTGTTGGAGAAGTCGCGTAACAGTTTATCACTGAAAGGATCAACACTAGGCCTAGAGGGGGGGTGAATAGGCCTGTTTAAAAATTCCTGAAATAATTCTCAGAAAATCTGTCAGACAGTCGGATGATCCGACACAATCTCGGATCTTCCGACAGGAAGATCCGACAGTGTATAGGATCTTCCGAAAATAACAGAAAATCCGGAAGATCCGAAGATAAGCCGGATCTTCCGACAGGCAGTTCAAGTAAACTTCGAGATTTGAAAACTAATGACCTTTTAACAATTCCACTTGAATACAAAGCTCACAAATGATGTAAGGAACCTTCTAAATATGATCAATATCAGAGTATAACCACAAATAAGTAGATCGGGACAAATTAAGATATAGAAACGAAATGAAAAGTATGAAAGTGGAGACAAAGGATTTTCTACCGAAGTTCACTCCACAAAGGAGCTACGTCTCCGTTGAGATGCTCACAAGAGCCGGGCTGTCACACTAACCCCAAGTCTCTCCCAATCAACCACAAAGGAGGATTGAGTTACTTACTATGTGCTCCCACAAAGGGAAAGGGTAATACAAACTTCCGGGACTCAAACCACAAGAGAATGGGAGTTCACCGGCACCTCTGACCGTCTAGGAGCAAGCTCCAAGAGTAACAAACGCAAATCGACGAATCCAAGTGCTTCAAGTGCTTGAGAGATGAACTAGTTGAAGAGGCACACAAGTCTCACACTTTGAAGCTTTTCTCTCACTCAAACCCTAGTTGAATCTTGGAAGAATCAAGCTTGGAGGGGGAGTAAAGAGAGGGAGTGAATGCTCAAGTGGAGTGTTGGCTCGAGTTAGGTCAGTATGAGCAGCAGCAGCGAATGAAACGGGTGAGGGGTATAAATACCAACCCCCCAAAATATGACCGTTATGTTCACTGCGAAGGGGTACCGGATCTTCCGACACTTGGTCGGATCTTCCGATGAGCAACAGAAAAGAGTGAGAAAAACTCTAGGTAAGTTCCGGGGGTCGGATCTTCCGACAGAGTGTCGGATCTTTCGACAGACCCCGGAACATCCGACCCAGCGAGAAACCAAGACAGAGCCAGCCGGAACTTCTGGTCGGATCTTCCGGCCTCGGGTCGGAACATGCACACAGGACACTCGTGAGCTCGAAAAACGGCTAAGTCTTGTATCTTCCGAAGCCACGGCCGGATCTTCCGGCCAGGGAAAACCCGAGACCGAACTGCCCGGAACTTCCGGTCGGAACTTCCGGCCAAAGTTCCGGCCGAGCAAAAAAGGTGTTTGTGAAGTGTTTTTGTGGCTCTGAAAAGTTTGTCATCTCAAGCAAAGCACTTTGAGCAACTAGAATTCATCAACTACGTCCCCCTTGATAGTACGGTGGTCCTATACTCAATTTCAAACGGAAAATAGAATTTAAATTCACCAATTGAGTCTTCCACCACATGAATATGAATTGAGATCCTTGCTTGAGTGCTACCTTTCTTTTATTTCATTTTATTCCTGCACAACTCATGCACAACATCATATCCAAATTTCTATTGCCAATAATCACCAAAATAGATTAAATGCCTAGATGCACTTTCAATCTCCCCCTTTTTGGTGATTGATGACAATACAAATTTGGGTTCATAATAGGAATAAAATACATGTAGCTCCCCCTCAATTTGTGCATGGTGTGATAAAATCATCGTGATGCATATGACAAGATATTCACAACAACAAAGTGAGAAATAACATCACATCATCCATAAGCATTTCACTAAGAAGATAACGAGAAATATATCACGCTAGCAATAACCATAAATAAGTCTTACAAATAGAAGTTTCACTTGTCACACCATTCATAACACAAATTAAAGTCTTACAAGTTCACAAGCTCACAAGAATAAAAAAAAAGATAAACGATAGATAAGGCCCAAATTCACTCCCCCTTTGTCATCAAAGACCAAAAAGGGAGCTACTCGTCCTCGTCGTCGTCGTCGTAGTCGTCACCCTCATCATCGTCGCTCTCATCATCATCGGCTACAACGGTCTTGCCCTTGCGACGATCCTCATCCGTCTCGGGCTCACTGACATATTCTTCTTCCTCTTCCTCAGATTCTTCTTCTTCTGCCACTTCTTCTTCTTCTTCTTCCTCTTCTACTATCTCCTCTTCTCCTTGTCCTTGGTATTGAGAGGCACCAAAGACATACTCCTGAGAATAATCCTCCCAAGGGTTTGCAAAAGGAGGTGGAGGGGTGACTTCCCGGAGTGGGCGAACTGGAGAATGTGGCAAGTTTAACTTCTCAAGAAGTTCTTTGTGGCGCTTATCCGCCAAGTATCTATCATTCTCGGCTCGTTGCTCACGCTCATGAGATTTCTTGACTTGATATTTGCACATATTAAAGCAAGAGAACATGCCTTGGAGTAGAAAATCTATTTTGCTCTTCTTGCCTTTGGGGGCATAGGAAGGACCACTAGAGGAAGCCGGAGCGGTAGATGGAGGAGCTTGGGAAGATGAACCACCTCGAGAGGATGAAGTAGGAGCACCCTGATATGCCTTGGACTTTATCTTCAAGAGCTGGGAAATCTTGCCCTGAGGAGATTTGTATGGAAGATGAAGCTTGTCAGTCAAGATGTTTACCCCAGACACATGCTTGATCATATGGAAGATGTATGGGGCATAGTGACAGCCACTGGAAGCATCATAGGAGCAGTAGATGATTTCATTCCAAATAAAATTGAATACTTTGAACTTGGGCTTCCCGGGGGCCATTTGAAACAGCAAGTTCTTGGCCCTCTTAGAGATATTGTCAGCATCTCCTGCTCTCGGATACAAGGTCCCTCTAAGAAGTTGATTCAGCAACTTATAGTATGGAGAGAGACCCTTGTACTTCCCAAAAACCACCTCACCATAGGCATGATCATACATGAATGCCAGTTTTGTGTCATCTAAAATTCTACCAAGATGAAGGTCAACCTTGCTACGATCATTGCTTGTATGGGCATAGGCAGTCTCCTCAGCAAGCCCAAACAGACCAGCAAAGTCATGCAAAGAAATAGAGAGACGTTTTCCACATAAGGTCCAATGCATCTCATACCTGTCCTCGTCTACCCACAAAGTGGCATAAAACTGGGCGATGACCTCCTCATTATATGGACACTCAAATGCCATCAGCTGGTCCATGTCCATCTCCACACACCGCTTATAGACATCATCAACCACTGGCTTGAGCGGTGGTGGGAAACTTTTCAAGTATTTCCAATCGACCCAATACATTGGAGTGCAAATGCGGGTCATCTTCAAAATGACTGACTCATACCAGTCTGCCTGATGAGAAACCCAAAAGCGAGGATCACCCTTGAATAGCTTGTACTGTATGCGTCTTGGATCCTCATCTTCACTGAATCTGAGGGGCTTCATGCTGTTCTGAGCTAGTTTGAAGTTAACCAGAGGACTGTCTTGGGAGTGCCGGAAAGGAATAGCAATGCTAATGAAGTTCTGACCAAGAAAAGATATATCAATATCATCATTGTACTGTGTGCCCGGTCCTGCTCCTTGATCGGCTCTCTTAACTCTGGGGCGAGGAGGAATCTTTCGCCCCTGCACATTAGACTGCGCTCTGCCTCGAACAGAGCGAGAAGTTGTTTGCTTCATTGACCTCTTGTCCTTGCCAACTTCTCTAATCTCCCCATCTGAAGCAGTGTCCGGATCAGAGGATGAACCGCTGGGAGGATGAAATGAGCTTTTAGTGCGACCGGCACTTGGGCGCACTGTCAAGGATGTGGTCTTCTTCTGTGTAACCTTCTCTTTAACCATCTGATAAGATATGAGAGAGCATGTTTAGAGATTGGAACAAGGATTTGCAACTAAGTTGATAGGACAGGGCACGACTTGGTCGGATCTTCCGGCAATGGGTCGGAAGATCCGGAGGTTCGGATCTTCCGGCCCATAGTCGGATGATCCGACAGAGTCGGGCCAAACCCTAGCGACTCAGGAACAGTGGATTGAGCCCACCAAATTTCGTGAAATCATAGGGAAGTATTCTAGACATGTATATGAGATGATTCACCAAGGGAAATCAACTAGAACCTCCTACATTGATAGATCGGGCGATGGGGATTTTGAATCAATACCGTTGAGATTTCCCGCGAGAACTCTGGAAGATCCGATGGAGATTGAGTCTTGGAGAGTTGGGGAATCAAAAGATGTCACTTGAAGAAGAAATCCACGGTCCAAGCTCCAAATCGCCGTAAGGGGTGAAGTTTGGAAGAGAGTAGGCGTCGGTGGATGAAGAGAGGAAGAATGGGGCACGTAACGGTTCAGTCCAGATAATTATATCCGCGCACAGGCCGGAAGATCCGACGACGAGCCGGAAGTTCCGACCGAGACAGAACCAGAGAGACCAGAGCGGAAGTTCCGAGATCTCCCAGGTCCGGAAGATCCGACAACATGTCGGAAGATCCGACCGGGTCGGAAGATCCGAAAATTCTTCGGAGAGAGCGATTTGAGACAGAACTACCCGGAACTTCCAGTGGCAAGTTCCGGGGGTATGTCGGAAGATCCGAGGGTCCAGAAGAGATATGACATAAAGATGATTTTGCAAGATGAGATTTGATTTGATTGAAGATTTTGAGAGAGCTTGCTTATGAACTAGTAAGACACTTGTCCCAAAGTTGATCAGCAACAAACAATCAACAAATTAACCATGATCAACTTGAGACAAGATGTGATCCAACGACCACAAGATCAAATATTTTGAAATACTCACACAAAACTAAGATAAAACAATTTTTCTCCTAGTCTAGGCATCAAACAATTGTGTATGCAACAAGTCAAGCCAAGTTACGAGAATCCAAAATATTTAGCTCACTCCTCAAGGAACAAAACCTTTGCTCATCAAGAGGCTTGGTGAAGATATCGGCTAATTGTTTTTCGGTTCCTACATGGCATATGGCGATATCTCCTTTGGCTTCATGATCTCTAAGGAAATGGTGTCGAATGTCTATGTGCTTGGTTCTTGAGTGTTGAACGGGGTTGTTTGCTAGTTTTATGGCACTCTCATTGTCACACAAGAGTGGAATGTTTTTGAACTCACAACCAAAGTCACTCAAGGTTTGCCTCATCCAAAGTAGTTGAGCACAACAAGCACCGGCTGCAACATACTCGACCTCGGCGGTGGATAGCGCAACGGAATTTTGTTTCTTAGAGCTCCATGACACCAAAGACCGACCAAGAAATTGGCAAGTCCCCGTTGTACTCTTTCGATCTACCTTGCAACCGGCATAATCCGAATCGGAGTAGCCAAGTAGATCAAAAGTGGAGCCCTTGGGATACCACAAGCCAAGGTTTGGAGTATGCACTAAATATCTAAAAATTCTCTTAACAGCCATTAGATGACATTCCTTAGGATTGGCTTGAAATCTTGCACACATGCACACACTAAGCATAATATCCGGCCTAGATGCACAAAGGTAAAGCAAGGAACCAATCATGGAGCGATATACCTTTTGATCGACGGATTTACCTTCTTCATTTAGATCAAGATGACCATTCACAGGCATAGGGGTCTTGATGGGCTTAGCATTGGCCATGTCAAACTTCTTGAGCATATCACTTGTATATTTGGTTTGACATATGAACGTGCCATGCTTTAGTTGCTTGATTTGAAATCCGAGAAAGAACTTCAATTCCCCCATCATTGACATCTCAAATCTCTTGGTCATTATCCTACTATACTCTTCACAAAAAGTTTCGTTAGTAGAACCAAAGATTATATCATCAACATAAATTTGACAAACAAACAAATCTTTGTCTATTTTTCTAGTGAAGAGGGTAGAATCGGCTTTCCCCATTACAAAGCCATTTTTGAGAAGAAAATCCTTAAGGCATTCATACCATGCTCTAGGTGCTTGCTTAAGCCCATAGAGCGCCTTATGGAGTTTGTAGACGTAGTCGGGATGCTTGGGGTCTTCAAATCCCGGTGGTTGCTCTACATACACTAGCTCACCAAGAGGCCCATTCAAGAATGCACTCTTCACATCCATTTGATACAACTTGAAGTTGTGATGAGATGCATAGGCCAAAAGGATACGAATTGACTCAAGCCTTGCCACCGGAGCATATGTCTCACCAAAATCAAGTCCTTCAATTTGAGTAAAGCCTTGAGCGACCAATCTAGCCTTGTTTCTTGTGACAATACCATTTTCATCTTGTTTGTTCCGGAAAACCCACTTGGTGCCAATCACATTTTGCTTGGGTCTTGGGACCAACTCCCATACTTCATTTCTTGTGAAGTTGTTCAACTCCTCTTGCATTGCAATGACCCAATCGGCATCACCAAGAGCTTCTTCCACCTTGAGAGGTTCCAAAGAAGAAACAAACGAGTAACATCCACAAAAATTTGCTAAACGTGAACGAGTGGTTACCCCTCTTTGGATGCTCCCAAGGATATTGTCAACGGGGTGATCCCGTTGAATACTTTGATGAACTCTTGGGTGTGAGAATGTTGATTGACGTTGGATGGATCCATCATCTTTTTCATGATGTGACTCAACATCTTGAGTATCTTCACCTTGAGCTCCCCCTTGATCATTGTCATGGTCATGATCGTCACCATGATCTTGGACTTGATCTTGTGACGAGCTTGGTGGTTCAACTCTTGTTGATGGTGATGGATCGATGTTGAACATGATTTCCGGATCTTGGTCTTGTTCCTCATCTTCATTTGAAAGCTCTTGAGGCTTTACTTCCCCTAAGCTCAAGTTCTTGATAGCTTGATTTGGCGGGACTTCATCTACAAGGTCATTTATAACTTGCTCTACTTGAGAGCCGTTTGATTCATCAAATTTTACGTCTACCGTGATCTCAACACAACCGGTGGTTTTGTTGAAAACACGGTAGGCGTGTTCGTTAGTACCATATCCAAGTAGAAAGCCTTCATCGACCTTAGGTGCAAACTTTGAGCTTTTCGCTTTCTTGTTAAGAATGTAACATTTGCAACCAAAGACTCGAAAGTAGTGCACCTTTGGTTTGTTACCGGTTAGTATCTCGTATGGAGTCTTGTTCAAATACTTTTGAAGATAGAGACGGTTAATGGCATGGCAAGCCGTGCTAATCGCCTCGGCCCAAAAGTTGTCCGGAGTCTTGTACTCATCAAGCATGGTCCGTGCCATCTCAATCAAAGTCCTATTCTTCCTCTCAACAATGCCATTTTGTTGAGGTGTATATGGTGCGGAGAGTTCATGCTTGATTCCCTCTTCATCAAGAAACTCTTCAATATTTGTATTCTTGAACTCCGTCCCATTGTCACTTCTTATATGCTTGATCTTCAATTCAAACTCGTTTTGAGCTCTTCTAATGAATCTCTTGATGATTGTTTGCACTTCACTCTTGTCATGCAAAAAGAAAACCCACGTGAACCGAGAAAAATCATCTACAATGACAAGTCCATACTTGTTCCCTCCAATGCTAACATATGCAATCGGTCCAAATAAATCCATATGAAGCAACTTGAGTGGTCTTGAGCTAGTCAAAATATTCTTGGGTGGATGTGGAGCACCAACTTGCTTCCCGGCTTGACAAGCACTACACAACCTATCTTTCTCAAACACAACATTTGTTAGTCCTAGGATATGTTCATCCTTTTGAAGTTTGGCCAAGTTCCTCATCCCAACATGAGCTAGCCGGCGATGCCAAAGCCAACCCAAGCTAGATTTTGCCACTAAACAAGTCTTCGGTTCCACTTTACTAGTTGTGAAATCAACTAAGTAAAGTTTTCCCTTGAGTCGACCCGTAAAAGCAATAGAGGAATCCTCCCTTCTTAGGATGCTCACACCCTCATTAGTAAAGAGACAATTGTAGCCCTTCTCACAAAGTTGTGAAACCGACAACAAATTGTATCCCAAAGAATCAACAAGATAAACATTTGAAAGGGATGAGTCTTGTGAGATAGCTATTTCACCTTGGCCTATGACATCACCATGATTGTTGTCACCAAATGTGATCTTCTCAACGGGTGAGTCATACTCTTGTAGCTTCGCAAACATATTCCTTTCTCCGGTCATGTGATTAGAACATCCACTATCCAACAACCATGAAGGTCCACCGGAGGAATATGCCTACAAAACAAGTTTTAAGCCTTGGACTTAGGTACCCAAAAGTGGTTGGGTCCTTGAGCGTTAGCCTTTG
Organism: Echinochloa phyllopogon; assembly: GCA_033239725.1. NCBI lineage: Eukaryota > Viridiplantae > Streptophyta > Magnoliopsida > Poales > Poaceae > Echinochloa > Echinochloa phyllopogon. The sequence goes on along the minus strand of BTCW01000008.1, from coordinate 7,450,090 downwards.
ACATTTTAGGCACCCACACACTTCTCATCATCTTCCTAGTATGAGCACCTATATACTTTACCACCATCTTCCCATTTTGGTCCCAAGTTACCATATAGTCGATGGAGTAGTTTGGTGATGGCTTGTGCTCAATGACCTTCTCTTCTTTCTTGGTCTTGATCTTGACATTTTGAGTGGATGCCTTTACCTTTGTCAAGGACTCCGTGGGTCTTACCACCCCATGAGCCGCATCCATTAGTTCACCTAGATAGGTCCCCTTGGTGAACAATGTCACATCACGATCATTTACCCTTTTTGTGCCATTTGCCTTTCCTCCTCGAGTGTACCCAAGCCCATCCTTGATAGTACCATATCTACCGGCTTTATATGCCGGGTGGGTCTCGAATACACTCTTGCCCTTACCTTGGTCTTGACCAATGGCATTGTTCAACTTTTGGATTTGAGCATCTTTAGCCTTTACTTTCTCTTCTAGCTTAGAAATGTTAATTGCACAAGCATCTAAATCAATTTTATAACATCTTGAGCAACCTTCACTAGTAGAGACACTTGAGTCAAGAATAGTTTTGGAGTTGCTCTTGGTACTTTCCCAAAGAGAGCTAAAATTGGCTTCTAGATCTTTGTATTTGATCTCTAGGCTTGAATGCCTTTCTTGAAGCTCACTTTTAGCATTCTTTAGGTTAGTTAGAGAGTCATTTGTCAAAGACAAGTTCTTTGACATCATCTCCCGTGAGTCATTTGCTTGAGATAACTCACAAGCCAACTTCTCAACCTTGAGTTTCTCCTCAACTAGAGCCTCTTCTAGGACAAGGTTTCTCTCCTTTTCAAGAATGAGCAATTCTTCTTGTCTTTCAAGAGACTCCTCTCTTTTCTCAATTTTCTCTAGTAGCTTTTTGATAAACTTGTAGCCATCTTTTCCAAACTTCTTTATCATGTTTTTCTCATGTTCGGCTTCTTCACTATCTAGATCATTTTCAATGTTTCTAGATGACAAAGGGGTGGATGATAGAGGTGATGTGGTGTCCAATACCTTAGACCCTTGAGCCATGAGGCACATGGGTGCTTCGTCATCACTCTCATTGATGTAGTTGAAGAGTCGTGGAGTTGAAGTAGGAGCTTGAATGGCACAAGTGGCCATTTCTTCATCGCCGGAGTCATCACTTGATGAGTCCCAACCTTCACCAACGTGGGCGCTTCCAAACTTCTTCTTGTAATCTCGACTCTTCTCTTTGTATTTCTTGTCCTTGTCATCGTTCTTGTTCTTGAGCTTCGTGTTATCCTTGTCATTCTTCTTGTGAGGACAATCGGCAATTAAGTGACCTTTCTCCCCACATTCATAGCATCTTCGTTGAGAGTAGCTCTTCTTTTCACCTCTTGACTTCATGAATCTCTTGAAGTTTCTAACCATCATAGCGGTTTCTTCATCGGTGCTCTCATGATCATTTGAGTCTTCACTTTTCTTGGAAGTTGAGGTCTTCTCATTTGACTCAACCTTCTTGCTTGGTTCGGCCTTGAGAGCGATGGACTTGACTTCGGTTGGTTGAATTGATCTTGTCACATCCAAGCTATTCATCTCATGATATTGCAACTTGTTGAATAACTCCATGGGCACCATTGTCTTGAACTTGTCACTTTCTCTAATCATTGTGGCAAGCATTGGGTTCTTGGGTGCGTATGCTCTAAGCAATTTCTTTGTGACCTTGCTCTCGCCCCAATCATTGCTTCCAAGCATTCTAATTTCAGTGACAAGGAGCTTCAATCGATCATACATCTCTTGCAAGGACTCATCCTTCTTCATGACGAAGGCTTCTAGTTCTCCTTGTAGAAGATCTACCTTGCCTTCCTTGACTTCTTCCGATCCTTCATGAGCCATTCGAAGAGTGTCCCATAGCTCTTTTGCACTATCGATTCCCCTAATCTTGTTGTACTCATAATCGCTTAGAGCCCTTCTAAGCACGGTCACGGCTTGAGAGTTGCGGAAGATGTCGTATTCTTGTTCACGACTTGGCGTTGCACTCTTGTCAATACCTATATTCACAATAGTCCAAAGAGATGGATGAAGACCATGCAAGTAAATTTTCATATCATCACTCCATCGGGCATAGTCAATCCCATTGAATTTGGGGACTTTGCCCATTGGAATGGATGAGAAATTAAGACTAGAAGGGTCAAAAGATTTGTTAGAAGAAGATGTCTCATATCGATAAGACACCGAGTGAAGTCCGTCGAGAGCGTCTCTTTCTCGTATCTTCTTCTTGAAAAGCTTTTGTGCCTCTCTTTCGGCCTTCTCCTTGATCTTCTTCCTTATCTTCTCCCTTCTTTGCTTTTTCTTCTCTTGTTCATCCAAGCTCTCATCAACATCGCTAATGTTGAATTCATCATCGCTTGAGCTTGACTCAATGGGCGTCGGATGTTTATCTTTGTGGGCGGAAGCCATCTCGGATACTTCTCCCATACCGGCCATAGTGTTTTCCCTTAGCGGTTAAGCCTAAACAAGGGATTAGGCTCTGATACCAATTGAAAGGATCAACACTAGGCCTAGAGGGGGGGTGAATAGGCCTGTTTAAAAATTCCTGAAATAATTCTCAGAAAATCTGTCAGACAGTCGGATGATCCGACACAATCTCGGATCTTCCGACAGGAAGATCCGACAGTGTATAGGATCTTCCGAAAATAACAGAAAATCCGGAAGATCCGAAGATAAGCCGGATCTTCCGACAGGCAGTTCAAGTAAACTTCGAGATTTGAAAACTAATGACCTTTTAACAATTCCACTTGAATACAAAGCTCACAAATGATGTAAGGAACCTTCTAAATATGATCAATATCAGAGTATAACCACAAATAAGTAGATCGGGACAAATCAAGATATAGAAACGAAATGAAAAGTATGAAAGTGGAGACAAAGGATTTTCTACCGAAGTTCACTCCACAAAGGAGCTACGTCTCCGTTGAGATGCTCACAAGAGCCGGGCTGTCACACTAACCCCAAGTCTCTCCCAATCAACCACAAAGGAGGATTGAGTTACTTACTATGTGCTCCCACAAAGGGAAAGGGTAATACAAACTTCCGGGACTCAAACCACAAGAGAATGGGAGTTCACCGGCACCTCTAACCGTCTAGGAGCAAGCTCCAAGAGTAACAAACGCAAATCGACGAATCCAAGTGCTTCAAGTGCTTGAGAGATGAACTAGTTGAAGAGGCACACAAGTCTCACACTTTGAAGCTTTTCTCTCACTCAAACCCTAGTTGAATCTTGGAAGAATCAAGCTTGGAGGGGGAGTAAAGAGAGGGAGTGAATGCTCAAGTGGAGTGTTGGCTCGAGTTAGGTCAGTATGAGCAGCAGCAGCGAATGAAACGGGTGAGGGGTATAAATACCAACCCCCCAAAATATGACCGTTATGTTCACTGCGAAGGGGTACCGGATCTTCCGACACTTGGTCGGATCTTCCGATGAGCAACAGAAAAGAGTGAGAAAAACTCCAGGTAAGTTCCGGGGGTCGGATCTTCCGACAGAGTGTCGGATCTTCCGACAGACCCCGGAACATCCGACCCAGCGAGAAACCAAGACAGAGCCAGCCGGAACTTCCGGTCGGATCTTCCGGCCTCGGGTCGGAACATGCACACAGGACACTCGTGAGCTCGAAAAACGGCTAAGTCTTGTATCTTCCGAAGCCACGGCCGGATCTTCCGGCCAGGGAAAACCCGAGACCGAACTGCCCGGAACTTCCGGTCGGAACTTCCGGCCAAAGTTCCGGCCGAGCAAAAAAGGTGTTTGTGAAGTGTTTTTGTGGCTCTGAAAAGTTTGTCATCTCAAGCAAAGCACTTTGAGCAACTAGAATTCATCAACTACGTCCCCCTTGATAGTACGGTGGTCCTATACTCAATTTCAAACGGAAAATAGAATTTAAATTCACCAATTGAGTCTTCCACCACATGAATATGAATTGGGATCCTTGCTTGAGTGCTACCTTTCTTTTATTTCATTTTATTCCTGCACAACTCATGCACAACATCATATCCAAATTTCTATTGCCAATAATCACCAAAATAGATTAAATGCCTAGATGCACTTTCAATCACTCGTTGGCAAGAACTCAGGAGAAGTCATGCGAGGGTTTTTTCAATCACCGGCAAGAACTTTTGCATCCTTAGGTGTAGCCTCCAAGAGCCTTAGGTAATTTGATGTACAGGTCCGTAGGCTAAGAAACCATACATAACTCGATGTACCAAATTTGTGGGCTAAGAGCTCTACATAACTCAGAGCCTTTAATAGTGTAGGCGACAAACCAGTTCTCCGGGAAGCACCGCTCAACATAACTGCAGCTACGGAGATCATCAGAGGTCTACCCGAGACCCCGACCACCAGGCAGGCTATCGCATTGATTCAATCCGCTCAACAAGCCATGGCCCCGTCCAACTCTGGCTCAAATACTGCCAACAGGCAACAAGACCCTCCCGTCCAAGGAGGACGACGAGGTCAATCTGGAGGTAGACCAGAGGGCTCAAGAAACATTAGGCAACACCGACACAAAGCACAGGGTGAGGCAGCTGACCTCCGTGAACAGTTAGATTGCAGCCACGATGCTCATTCCGTGATCAACACGAGCAGACACAATTGTATGGAATCCGAGCAACATCGCCGTGAGGAATATGACCGCAACTGCCCCCCTCCCCCCCCCCCCCACATGGCTACTCGAAGACACATGAAAATAGACAAGATCATACTAGCATAGAGTCTAATCGCGACAAGTATGGCGGTTTTCTAGCCTTTTCAAACCAAATCAAGCGTACCCCATGGCCAACGAAATTCAATCTGTCTGTCCTGGAGAAGTTCACCGGCAAACAGGATCATGAGCAGGTTGAGAATCTACTCAACTATTATTCAGATGGCTGGAGGCAACAACGATACCAAAGTTAGCTACTTACCGGTCATGCTGGATACCATGCCGCTCACCTAGCTCGAGGGCTGGTGCCCTGGGTCCATCGACACCTGGGAACAACTCACCAGGAAATTTACCGACAACTTCCAAGGAACCTGGGCCCGACCCAAAGCCCAATATTAGTTGGTGACCTACAAGCAGGACAAAGGAGAAACCCTATGATGGTACTTCCAAAGGCTCTTTGACAAGAGAGCGACTATAATTGCCATCTCCGATCGTGAGGTCATCGACTACTTCCAAGATGGACTTTACACAAGAGAACTACATCGTAAGTTTGGTAGAGATATGCTCCCATGATGTCTCTTCACTTAGGAAGGTGGCATACAAGTGGGCTGATCAAGATGACCGCGGAAGAGAGCGCTTTGGCAGAAGCCGCCCCGATAACAACCACGGGGACAACAACGATCGACACAACAACCATGACTTCCAGTGGGATAACAAGACGTGCAAGCCAGACAACACAGTCACAAATGTTGATCCTCCCCAGCGACGGGCTCGTGCAATGGACGACCATATGAAGGTCCAATGTCCTTACCACCCCAACAACAAGCATTGTTCCATGGCTGAGTGCTACCATCTAAGGCGCCAATTCAGCAAGCCCATCCAGGCCGGAGAGCGTGTCACTGACAAGAACAAGAACAGCATGGACGACGAGGAAGGACCACCCTACAACTTCCCCAAGTCAACAATGTCATTGCAGTCTGGCTTAGTGGGGGATTCATTGAACTGCTCGAAGAGGACGGAGAAGATAAATCTCCAAGAGATCATGGCCATTGAGCCAGATACTCCCAAGTATCTTACATGGTCAAAAGTCCATATCACGTTCGCTAGAACTGATCAGTGGACCAACTTCTCCATCCCGGAATGCTATCCACTCGTTCTGGATCCAGTCGTGGCGCAAGCCAGACTCACCAAAGTACTCATCGACAGTGGCAATGGACTTAACGTAATCTTCATGAAAACATTCAAGAAGATGGGCTCGCCATTATCAAACACCTGAATCCCACAGAGTTGCCTTTTTATGGAAATGTACCCGGCGATGCAGCTAAACCCCTAGGCTAAGTCACTATTGCAGTCATAGAGGACAACTTCATGACAGAGTACATCAAATTCGAGGTGGTAGAATTTGAGACATCGTACCATGCAATTCTTGGGCGTCCCGCCCTGGCGCCAAGTTCATGGTGATCCCGTATTATTTGTACCTCATCCTCAAAATGCCATCCCCCATGGATTTCTATCCCTGAAAGGGGAACTCAAGATTTCTCATGACTGCGATGTGGAGGTAGTCGAGTACGCGGCCACATCTCAAGTCCCTACTCAGATGCTTGAAGTACTCACACTTTCTAAGAAGGCAAAAGAAGATGAATTGGAGATACTAGCGAAGAAGCCCGTCGTTCCCAAGATCAAGCCTTCTGACGACGTTCAAATTAAATATATTGATCTTTAGAAAGGCGACCCATCCAAAACTGCCCTAATAGCTAGGGGCTGACCTTGATGATAAATAGGAAGACGTGCTCGTGAGGTTCCTTAGAGACAACAAAGATATGTTCGCATGGAAACCAGCAGGTATGTCGGGCGTTCCGAGGAACCTGGTCGAGCACAACATAAATGTTGACCCCCAAGAAAATCCCAAGAAGCAGCGTCTCTGATGCTTCGCTCAAGACAGACGTGATGTCATCAAGGAAGAACTTGGACAACTACTCGTGGCATGCTTTATCAAAAAGTCTTTCATCCTGAGTGGTTGGCCAATCCAATCTTGGTCAGAAAGACGAACAACAATGAATGAAGAATATGTGTAGACTACACTAACCTCAACAGGCATTTCCCAAAGGACCCCATTGTCCTACTGTGCATTGATGAAGTCGTTGATTCCACAACTGGTTGTGCACTACTCTGTTTCCTCGACTGCTATTCAGGTTATCACTAGATAGCCCTAAACAAGGCAGACCAGATCGATATTATTTTCATCACTCCTTTCGGGGCCTATTTCTACACAACAATGTCTTTTGGACTACAAAATGTAGGTGCAACATATCAACGTGCCATACAGAATGTCTGAACTCTTCGATTCTTCTCAATACTTGTGGTGAATTGTCACTGGTATTGACATGGTTGCTCGTTCTTGCTAGTGGAGTAAGTAGAACTTCACTAGAGTAGGCATGGTGCCTATACTTGATAGCAAGCTTAGAGTACACCTGATTCAATGTACGTGTGGTAGCCACCAGGTGGTGACAACCCTGTCGGCCTTTGGAATCCACCACGTTCTTCTCAGCATCGTAAGACCACAACCGGGTGATTGGTAGTCTCCCTTCTCATCCCTTTCTTTGAACTTGTTGGTGGGCCCATGTCCTGACGTTGAGACAATAGAGTTAGACTTGATCTTTAAGCGCTATTACTCGATTGTTGTATCTCTTTACCCGAGTGACCTGAATAGATAAAGTACATAGGAATCTTGTCTCGTCTAGTTGTTCTCCCAACTAGCTAGTCCCTTCTCTTATGTTACTTGAGTTATTCTTGAGTTGCGTGTCATGGTATTTCACTCCTATCATTATCGTTATCTCCCGTCTTGGCAGTAGTATATTCTTCTGTGATATTCTCGAATACTTGTTTACTAGTACTCTTGTCATAAGCTTCCCTGAGAAAAATATAAATTACGATACATTGGATTACCTCCAGGTGAAATGCTACATCGGTAATTATATGCGCTTGCAGAATATTTATTTATTTTACTAAGCCATAAGAAAAACCAACAAAACTCCTTGCACTGTTACCGAGAGAGCAATCTCGATAGCAGGCCGTAAGGAGTGCCAACACCGGCCCACAATCTTGTCAGATGTGGACCCGGATCGATTGTTTCCCCTACTGGTGATGGACCTTGGGGTACCCATATCCACTACAACAAATATGACCTTTTGTGGCAAATACCTGATGACATTCGACCTATTCGTCGTTATCATGTTTGCTTTTGCGACGTTCTATATCATACAACGCAACTTAGCGACAAAAGTGAGGTATTCGTCATTAAGAGTAATTAAGAATCGTCACAAACTATGGCAAAACCAAAATCGTAACGAATTTTATTTTGTCATTAAGCAAAATTGTTAAACGTCATAAATTTTCAAAAGAAAAAAATACAAGATTAGGGTGGTCCCACTGTCACTTGGACAAGTGGGCTAGAAATGAACACATGACCTTAATTATGATTTTTGTGCAATTATGTATATCTAATTAGTTGCATGTGTAGTTCAATATACAATTAATTTTGATAACCATGTAGAAATTCATTTAATATATAGAAAATAGTAAATCAATTTCATTTATTGCGGTAGAATTAAACTTTACTAAGTGATTACGGTATTGATATATAGTAGTATGCACTTGCAAAAAAATACGCAAAAATAATTGCTGCATCCAAGAATCGAACACAACACCAAAACCTTCAAACAAACAAACCAAACCACTGCACCACATGTTTGTTTGTGTAAAGTTTAGATGGTTAGGCACTCTGTAACAAGAGAAAATCATCAGGCGGGTGAAGATTGAAAAAACAAAAAATGTGAGACGTATTATAGTCTGCAAAAATGTATACTTGGAAATTGGAACAGGCAGCGCAAGTGCTTTTTTTTCGAACAAAGGAAGCGCAAGAGTGTGATATCATGTACCGGAGCCACAGTGACCGCAGCAGTGAGCCCCACACGCTAATCAGTTTTTTTTCCTTTTAGCACAACACGCTAATCAGCTGGGCTCGGATTTTTTTTTGGAAAAAGTCCAAATTACTCCCCTCAAGTATAGCGAAAGTATGAATAACCCCCTAAACTATGTTTTGGTTTAATTTACCCCCTAAACTATGTTATTTGGTCCAACTTACCCCTTAACACAATTTGTCTTTTTTTTTGTTTCTCCATACACAAGATGAATTTTAATTTGAGACTTTGCATGGAGGTAGTGAACATCATAATCTATATTAGAAAATATTTTATAAATTTTTCATCACTACTTTCTATATAATATTATATTTTAAGGATAACTTTATTATTAAATATATTACCCACAAAAAATTGATGATATATTTTTTTAACATGTCTTATATTCTCTGCTATAATTTTGTAAAAGTTAAACTTTAAATTCCACTTGTGCATGGAGAAACAAAAAAGACAAATTGTGTTAAGGGGTAAATTGAACCAAATGACATAGTTTAGGGGGTAAACTGAACAAGAATTACTTTAGGGGGTTATCCAAACTTTGGCTATACTTGACGGGAGTGATTTAGACTTTTTTCCTTTTTTTTTGAGGGAAATCTGGGCTGGGCTTGTCGTCGTCAGCCCAGCCCAGCCACCCTGCGCGGCCCAAGGAAGAAATTCAGTTGGCAGAATAATAGTAAAAAAAAAATCGGCGGGAGACCTGGGAATCGAACACCGACCTCGAGCTTGATAGGTTAGTGCCTCACCACACTGAGACTGGTTTGTGCAAATTGATGGGGTTTAACATTTTATTAACCAACTTTTCTGGGAGCGCACAATATTTTTCACCACCAGTTAATCTGGCAAAAACGGTGCGGACTACGGGCTTCGAACCCACGACCTTACGAACAGAACGTTCGAGCCTTTCCACTGCGCCTCGGAGCGATTTGTTGTCACATCAGGTTTTATACAGTTTTTCAATATTCCTTTTCTCGCGACAACGTGGCAGCAACCAATTGGTTCAACTGCTTCGCATGCAGGGCCTTTGGCCACGTGGCGCGCATTGCTTGCGCTGCACCATTTTTTCTTTTTGATCTATAATTAAAATTTGTAATTAGTATTTATTGACCATACAAACTCCAAATTAGGTGATTGTTTTTTCTAAATTTTTCTAAAATCAAGATATTTCATTTCATATCATTTTCTTGCATAATTATTTCAAGTTTCGTCTTATTTTTATATAACTTCTTTTCTTGCAACGAAAGAGAAGTGATAAACCATATTTTTTTATAACAATTGGTCGTATAACTTCATATTTTGTAATGATACGGTGAATATAAGGTTCCATTCAAGTTTGAGTTCCATATGAGTTCGGAAATATAATGCTCCACTTAAATCTCAAAGTTAGACTAGAGTTATTAGAAACTATACGAGACATGTATCATTTTGTGAATAGTGTATGATCATATTTTATTAAAATCATTTAAACTTTTTATGGGAAGCTTTTATACCTGAAATATGTTGTCATGCCAATTTGTAGTATTTTCTAACTAAATTTAGATATTATAAAAATTATTTCATGGTAATTTGGAGATAAAAACTTGAATTATCTCTAGAAGTCAGTTGAATTTTTCATCTATCTTTAAGACATGGGTTAGAATGGAACATATGATCTTAATTATGATTTTTGTACATTTTTTGTATCCTATTTAAAGCATACGTAGTTCAATTTGGAATTATTTTCAATAAACACGTAGAAATTCATTTAAATGATAGATAATACCAAATATATTCAAAAAATCTTGAAACTCCTACATGACAACTTAAATTTTGTCTATTACATTTTAAAAGTTAATTGGTGTGTTTAATATAATTTATTTTGCAATTTACTTCACAAGTGTACCTTAATTAGTTGAAATTAAGAAACAAAAATCTAAATGGGCCAAAAAATTGAGACTGGGCCGTCCATCCCCAATCCCATGGTTTGGATCGCACCCTTTACCTATAAAGAAACCCTGGCTAACACACGCACGCCTCACGCCTGGGAAGGCCGCAGCCGTCTTCCCCCCTCCTCAGATCCACGCCTCCTTCCTCCTCAGATCCACGCCTCCTCCCCCTCCTCCTCAGATCCGGGAACACGGGCGTGAGCGGCGTCACCAGGGAGCCGCCGCCGGCGTGGCTCTCGGGTGGCGGCAGCGCGATGGGTGGCATCGCGCAGGCCGACGGGCGCGGGGCCGCGTCGTACACCGGGTCGAGCCGGACAGCCGGCGAGGTCGGGTCCAGCTTCTGCGGCAGCAACGTGGTGGCGGCGCTGCAGCCGGCAACGGCACTGGGCCGAGCCAGACGGCCGGCGAGGTTGGGTCCAGCTTCTGCGGCAGCAACGTGGTCGCGGCGCTGCACCTGAACGACGGCATCGACGACGTCGCGGCGCTGCAGCCGGCGCCGACGAGCCTGGCTGCACCCCCAGCGGCGCGTCCCCGTCTAGCGGTGCGCTGCTCAAGCGGAGAAGGGACGAGTTCGACAGCCGCAGCGAGGTTGCCTTCTTGATTCTCTGTTCGTGGCAGTGCGTTCTTCATATTGCGTAAATTCTGTTCAGATTGGTGAGAGTGAAAATGAAAGCATTTGTAGTGTGTTCTTCAGATTGCATAAATTCAATTCAGATTTGTTCTAGCTAAGTTACTTTGTCTTCGCACCCAAAATTGGCAGCTGCCCATCAAGCCGAGTACAACCGGTTAGACCGGTTCTAGGAAGCGGTCAGGCCGGTTTCCTGTAGCCGATCTGGCAACAGCCAAAGCGGTCTGACCGGTTTGCCAAAGCGGTCTGACCGGTTTACTTCGAGTTGGAATAGAATTAGGAGTCCTAGTCGGTTCCAAATTGTAAAAGGATTTCTTGCGGGGCAAGACCTCCCCACCCTATAAATATAAAGGGCCGTGGCCGGATGGGAATCATCATCCAATCGATCAAACATTGTCTTTCTACTTTTTATCTTCAAACCCTAGCTTTTCCAACCCCTTTGCTTTCCTTGTTTGTCTCGACGGCGTTCAAGGAGGTTCTGAGTGGCCTGACCGATCTCAGAGCAACCCTAGGCGCGCCATCTCCGACGGGGTCCCTCCCGAGGTGGCGATTCTAGGTTCATCCTGAAGCTCCCGACAGAAACCGGTCTGACCGGATCCCTAAACCGGTCTGACCGGTTTGGGCGGGGCTACGGCGAGTTCATCGTTTCGTTCGTTGCGCGATTCGGCGCTCGTGTGTGTTGACCAGAAAAAGCGTCAACACTTTGATAAGTAGGGAAAGTGGGAAACTATTTAATTTATCATCTTCTTTGGATTTGATTTCTGTGATAAATGGATTGAAACTAGTTTATGTTCTAGACAAACATTCTCTTTCAGTACCATGGGTAATTGGGCACTATGAGAATTTAAACTAGTTTTGCAGTGCACTTTGGTAAATTAAAATGAATTGTCAACTGTGAATTGTACTGACGAGTTCTAATTTGCAAGTCAGCTTAAAATCAAACACTGTTGCTAAGGAATTCTGTTCATTGACCCATTTTATACGTACATCATCCTGTTTGGTCGATGCACTTCTAGTTTTCTCCAGTAAAGTAGAGAAGATCAGCTAGGAGGTAGTCTGTGAAATAGTCTACATGTAGAAATAGTCGAATAGAAAGGGAACGAGCTGGTAGTCTGAAATTTTTCATATTTCTTTGCTGTCACTAAAGATCTTTGTGTGGTTAAGGTGTTTACTGAACTGCCACCTATACTGAGGTGCTCCGATTACATGCTAAGTGCAGGTTTTTTTTGTCTTCTGTATATTTCTTGACTGAGTTGTCGTGGTCCTGTGTTGTGCAAGTGCTGATGAAAGTAGCACTGTTAGTTTCCTATATGAACTCCTATGCAATTCTGAGTATTTAAATCCTGTTATGTTTTGTTATTGTACATAGTCCTGTTAATTTTAAACTGGTTTGCATGATCTGAAACATTGTAAATCTCTTGTCTTGTTTCAGAGAAAATGGGCAGTGTACTGTGCCTGTCCTCAAATTATTTCTTGATGGAAGTGCACACTAGTTTCAGAGGGCAATAAGAAGTCATCGTTTCAGTGTTGGGTCTCTGGTCACTTGCACAGAAATAATACTATAATTCAGTAATTTTAGAGGTACTGTCCACCCACATTTTAGGTAGGAATCCAGTGGATACTTAGAAAGCAACCCTGTTTGTGGTCATGCACACATGTATCAATTTTTGAACTTAACCAAAAGTGACTTTAACTCTGATCTTGAATTGTGCACACCAGAGCTGTACCTTATACATTCTCTACTAGTATAATTGATCTTGTCTCTAAAACTAAGTCTGTATATGTCCTAACCTCACATTCAAATGTATATACAGAGGAGCTGCCTATGGAGTATGAAAGAGAGGGCTCAAAGAATGACGTCAGAGTACGTTGATAAGGTGAGGCACTGCTCACTACTCTCTCTCTCTACTTACCTCAGATCTGGATGCGGAGTATTGTATCTGTGTGTTCCTTGCATAGCAATCAGGAATCATTTCTTGTAAATTGTAATATCAGTAAATTATGATGTCCTTAATGGGAGTTTGATGTAGCGTATGTTAATGTCCTTAGTGATCTCTGACTTTATCTCTACTGTGCATGTCTATTACCGCACTGAACTTTTTTGGCTTGTTAGCTTATGGTATATTAGTAAGATCAAATAAATAAATGAATTGAACTTGCAAAATCTCTGCTGTGTTCTGTGAGTTGCTATCATGATGCCTGTGCCAATCTCTATAAATATTCTGCAAGGTATCCTTCTTGATGCTATCTGATTTGTATAAGGACATGCACTTCCATATGCAATTTGTGTTGTTTGAACTTACTATGTGACTTGTCTTTTTCACGCGCAATATTTATTTGAGATTAAAAGAGGGGTGAGGAAGAAGCAGGTGAATGCTATCTGTTTCTAGCTAATCAACTGTGATGCCTTGACATCATGACACATTTAAAATTGCATCATTGGTTAGGCTCATGTGTCATAAAGCTTCATAGTATAACATTGTATGTCTTTGCAGTGTCTAGTTAACCTGAACTTTTCTTTTATGGATTGGATATGGCAACACTAGTTTGTGCCTTATAAGTTGCCTGTCTCTGCAGTTCTGAACACAAGAAATATGGATGCAGTGCCCCTTTACTTCTGAATCTGATGAACTCTCAATGAGGACCCAAAGGTGGTTACTTCGCTGGACACACTTGTTAATACGACATTTTCAGTTCTATCACTGTCACAAAGCTTATGTATACAAGAAAATTTGGTTTCTGCATCCTTGTTTTCCTTAATCTGTAACACTGATCTTGAAATTTCATGCGCAGGTGGGGCTGTAGGATATGTTATTTCTGCATCAAGTGACAATATTTGTATTTGATATAACCATGATGCTTGTATTGTGACAATGCAACTTTAAATGCAAGGTGTGGTGGAATGAAATGCTTTTGGGCTGAAATGTGTGAATTTGGTGGGCTAGAATTATTTTTGTGCTTTATAAATAATTTTGGGCTGAAATGTCAAATAGGGCCTGGAAAAAAATTTGGGCTCAAATTAAAGTGGGCTTTGTGCAAAATAAAATAATTTTTACTATAAAATACAATGACCTTACAATTGGGCTTGGCCCATAAATGGCTGCTCATTGTATGGGTCTTCGTGGGCCATACAATGTTCTGTGACGAACTAAAACGTCATAATGCTGCTGCCATGTTATTTCCACGTCACTGCCATGTCATCCGCACTTAAGGCCATACAATGTTTTGTGACAAACTAAAACGTCACAATGTTGTTGCCACATCATCTCCATGTTACTGCCATGTCATCCGTGACATTTTTTTGTGTCTTTAACGACGAAAAGCTGACGTCGTAATCTAGTGACAACATAAGAATTGTCACAAAGTTTATGACGAAAAAATGAATAAACGTCATTAAATACCTTTTATTACGAGGCTTCAGTGACAAACGTATAAACGTCGCGCGAATGTCACAGATTACAAAATATGATGTAATTTACATTTTCTATGACGTAAATGAAACGTTATAAAATCCCATATTTGTTGTAGTGATCCCACACCTACGGGCTGCACAAATAGTAGAATGAGGTATCTCTACCAACTCATGTTGTTAGTTTACATGGATAGTTAAACCAACAATTCATATTTTTGTCCTACAATATTAGGAAAAAATTTTAAAACCAAGCCACCTCCTTAACTCACATGTTACTATATTACAAACTTTCTTTCATACTCGTTTGTGGGAATATATTCTGCGACGAGCATGGTGCGAAGTCTCCTTGCATCACACAAACTAACAACAATCAAACATATTTTCCTTTTGAGCCTTGTTGTCCAAATATTTGGCTAATTATTTGGGCATCTAAACCGCTTTAAAAATGAACTTCAGAATTGTAAAGCTTATCCAAGCCTATAAGTTTCATATGCAATTTGTCTCCATCTAAGTTCATATGAAAATTTTATTAATTATAACAAACTAAAATTCAAAATATGAAGGCATAAATTGATGTATTGGCTCCAAGTGATAATAACTATACATGTTAGTGTATACAAAGCCGACAAAGATCACCATGGAGAAGTATGTGCTGGTTAATAAGACGTGGAAGGCTTATTGCTTCCGGCACATGCTATGGAGAATTATATGTGCCATTTATGCATTGGCAACAATAATAGTTTTTGTCTTCATGGCAACAATTTCATTTAGGGTTCTATATACGTTCAAACTACGTGTATAAGCTTAGTAACTTGTACGTTGTTACTCCTAGCCTAGTCAGTTATTTGCAACAAGAGAAAATTCCCTATATAGCACTGCTTGAAAATGTTATTCTTTGTATAGCACTAGAAACTTCGGTCTCCCTTGTTTGACATCAAATTTTTTCATTCATTCCTTTTGTAACACTATCGTTTGATCTGTTAGGTCCTTCCGTCAAGGACTTGGTGGGTGGGCCAAAATACCCCTACTCTTATTCCCTGTATAGCACTATAAAGTTTATCTGTATTCAATTATGGATTGGAATGACCAATTATATTACCACCTTATTTTAACATTGAATAGTTACTTGACATATTTTTGAAAAAAAATATTGCCATAAAAATAAGTCAGACTACCTATTCATTTCCAATATTTGCTCGTTAAATAATTCATATTTGGCTGTTAAATGTATTTAGGGGCATAGATGTCTTTTTACGTCACACTTAATAACCAACATAACGGTAGTGTCAAGGAAGGAATGAACGAAAAATTTCAATGTCAAATAAGGGATGCTGCAATTTTTAGCGCTATATAAGGAATAAGATTTTCAAGAGATGCTAAATAAGTGATTTTCTCTTGCAACAAAGGTTTCAACAATATTTATAAAAGTTTTATAGCGTGATCATGAGGTTAAATATAAATACAAATTTTCATGATATATCTTACTTATGTGTTTAAATCTGACCATATGCAAAGATATAAATGAAACATTAAAAATGTAATTAGTAAATTTTTATCATGGGTCTCTATGTATTAGTCTAACAACTTACATGGAATAGTTGGTAGACTAGTTAAACCATTTACAAAAGTTTACTAACAATTTAATGAAAGATTTATAGTGTGAATGCAAGGTTAAACATTCAAATATTGAACTTTCATAATGAGCCTCACTTGATTTAACATTCCACCACTTTGTACATATATTGCAGCTCTTAGACTAAACCATCTACTTATAGAACACACCTGCTCAAATATTTCTCAGAAAATTTTGGTGTCAAATAAGGGGAGGCTGAAGTTTCTAGTGCTATATAGGGAATAAGATTTTTAAGAGATGCTAAATAAGAAATTTTCTCTTGCAACAAAGGTTTCAACAATATTTTCACCAATGTAGTGTTATTTTTTATTTCTTATCAATATTTATCCATAAGAAATAAAAAATAACACTAAATTGGTGAAAATATTATTATTATCCATAAGATAACTTTACAAATTTGTTATTGTGGGGGCGGCTAATCTTGTTTGTTTGTATAATGATCTACCTCTCGAACATATTGATAGACTACTCTTGTTCTCAACTATGTCTCTACACATATTTGTAACCTAGACACTATGTTTCTATTGGTTTCCATACTGCTAGGAGTAGTGAAATTATTTCCCTGATTTTATGCCTTGTATTTTTCTCATAAAACGATACGTAATCAATCTTTTTCATGAATACTTTCTTTCATTTGAATTTCAATAAGTTATATCTTTTCTATACCATATGTCATGGTAATATTAGAAAATTGAGCACTATGAATGCTTGTTAGTATTGATTGCATTCTACAATTTGGATTTTACTATTCAAAAATATTATTATTCTTTATTGCATTATTTGTGCTCACATCTATATTTTTCAATGTGTATTTGTGATGCAATTGCATAATCAATACATGTTTTATTCTTTCATATCATACATATTGGTGTCTAAGTCAAATCTATGTTATGCAATACTAAACTAATTAGTTTATGTGGTTTCTCGAGAATTGTAAAATTAATTAATCTTAGAATTTATATGCATACAACAAGGGATAATAAGTAAGATCATATTAATTGTATATCTGATGCTAAATGATATTCCATTTCTTTTGTAACCAGTTGACAATAATTAATCAATAAATCATGCTTACACAGAACAACACAGTTTATTGTATAAAACCTTGGGCTCAATATAATATTCCAATATAACATTGTCTCAAGAAATTTAACAATCTTATATTTTTGCTTTATGATTGAGAATGTGAACAACAAACATTATTTTATTTGCAATCTTATTTCCATTAGATTTATGACAACTAACAATAGCCAAGTTTTCAAAATAAAAATATCCAGAAAAGTTTCATACTTCTAGAATGAATTATAATTTTTATTGGGTCAAATTAATCGGGTGTTTTTCCTTGGAACATACTAAAGATGCAAATCCTCACATAAATGCATACATTGAAACCTATGTGCATGTCTATAATGGGTATCAACCTAATGAACTATAAGCGTGCTTACATCACTGTCGACGATTTATGTCGAGCACGTCTGCCTAGGGGTACCCCAAAGAGTAAATTCGTGGGTCTCGCCGTTCTAGGAACGACAGTGCACGAAAAACACAAAGATTTAGACTGGTTCGGGCCACGAGTAGCGTAATACCCTACGTCCTGTGTGCTTGATTATATTGCACGTGAGATTGTTTGTTTTGAGGGGGTCCCTCCTCCGCCTTATATATCCGGGGAGCAGAGTTACAAATCGGTTACATGATTCCAGTCATATACAACAAGGAGTACTACAGCAGGGTACTTTGGGGAGTCTTCTACCAGTATACGACTAGTCTTTCCAATCAACTACGCCGTCTTGCACCATAGCCGACTGATTTGAAGTAGTCAGATCAAACTGTCCCTAACGAGTAGTTTAATCCCTTGGATGAGTGGCCCTAGAGATCCTGGTCCCACAATCCCCCAAGCATTTTGCGCCTTTGCTTTAAGTCTTGAATCTGCTTTAACATCTTCAAGATCTCTTCTTTAAATGGTTTGAGTAGTTGGAGCTAAGAACGGAGATTCCATGGGCTTCAGGTACTTGGTGATGTCAAGACCCATCTTTGTGAATGTC
Organism: Echinochloa phyllopogon; assembly: GCA_033239725.1. Lineage (NCBI taxonomy): Eukaryota > Viridiplantae > Streptophyta > Magnoliopsida > Poales > Poaceae > Echinochloa > Echinochloa phyllopogon. Next base: position 7,431,808 of record BTCW01000008.1, on the reverse strand, counting down.
TTGGCAAAGATGATATTTAGCCCGCTGCCTCCGTCGATGAGTACTTTAGTCAATCTAGCTTGTGCCACGACTGGATCCAGTACTAGGGGGTATTTGCCTGGATTGACAAAATTAGTCCATTGATCCGCCCTGGAGAAAGTAATGGGTACTTCAGACCACTTGAGGTATGTGGGGGTAGCTGGTTCTATTGTCATGATTTCACGAAGAGATAACTTCTTGGAGCGCTTTGACTGAGTAAGGCTTTCGTCGCTGAACAATACTGCAACGACGTTGTCGACTTGAGGAAATCCACTGTCCTGGTCTTCATTGCCGTCGTCTTTCTTCTTGTTCGCTGGCTTCCTCTTCTCAGGCAACTCCCGCTTGTCGAACTCTTTCTTGATGTGGATGCATTGGGCCATCGTGTGTTTGCCGTGCGGATGGTATGGGCAGGGGATATTCATGACCTTATCCAGGTCAGGAGTTAGTTTCTTCCGCGTAGGGAGCTCGACTGCCGCGACCGTGTTGTCTGGCTTGCGCTTGTTGTGATTGAAATCACGCCTGTTGTTGTTGTTGTTGTTGTTGCGACGATCGGGACTACTTTTGTGTTGGTTATTGCCACCATTGTTGTTGGAGTTGTTGTCCTTGCGCCGGTCGAATCGTTCGCGTTCGCGATCGTTTTGATCTGCCCAATCTGCAGCCATGCTCCTGAGTTCCGCAATGGTTTCTGGGCGTCATCTTCCGAACTCGTGATGCAACTCCCGTGCCCATAAACCGTCATGAAAGGAGTCGATGATCTCTTTGTCTGATATGTCCATGATTGTGGCTCTTTTCTCAAAGAACCTCTTGATGTACTTGCGCAAGGTTTCACCCTTCTCCTGTTTGCAGGATGTTAGTTCAAATCGGGTTCCGGGCCGTGCCCAGGTTCCCTAAAAGTTAGAAGTGAACTTGCGCGTAAGTTGTTCCCAGGTGCCAATGGATCCGGGACGCAGACCTTCAAGCCATGTTAGCGGAGCGATATCCATCATGATTGGAAAGTATCTGACTTTGACGTCATTGCTTCCTCCTGCCACGGTGATCGCTGTCGAGTAGACGCGCAACCATTGTTCTGGGTCTTGTTTGCCTGTGAACTTCTCTATCCCAGTCGTTTTGAACTTCTGGGTAGTAGGACTTTCTTGATGCGGCTGGAGAAAGCTGGGAACCCATCATATTTGTCGGATGGAGACTGTTGTCTTCTACCGCGATAGCCGTCGTTATCTTCATCGTCTCGGTGGTTAGAGTGATGGTTTGGAGAACCACTCGGTTCAGGGTCGCGGCGACCTCGGTCACCTTGATAGTTGCGATCACGACCACGTGGGGGGCGATCGCCATTGCCACCATCGCCCGGGGGGTCATTGTCAGGCTCATTGTCTCTGCCCCGGCCGTGTGGTCTGCGATCACGTCCATGATTGGTGTCGCGTTGCGGGTCTTGTCCCTGACCATGCGGAGGCTGCTCGTGATCAGCTGGAATTGGGCCATAAAGTTGTTCGAATTCAGCTCGTCGACGGATCTCGAAAGCCAGGCGATTGGCTCTACTGGCGTCGATTTGAGAGCGGGCGTCTCGGTTGGCATTGATCGTGTTGCGAAGGTCACCAGCAGGAGGATTGGCTCTGTTTCCATCTTGCGGTGCTACTGCCACTTCGCGGATCGCGAGTTTCCCTGCGTTTCCTTGCTCAGCCCGGCTTGGATGAGGGGATGATACGGAGATGCTGACGTGAGTTCTTTGGTCCGGAGTCCGCTGAGTCATCCCTGGCCCACCATTGAGGTGAGGCTGAATCGCCGCTAGCAAGCCGAGTACTTGTTGCATCTGTGGTGTGCTAGGCATGGCTCTGATCATCTCAGCAGCAACGGTCAGATTAGCCGGGGCGTCAGGTAGAACGGGTTGATCCCCGACCATCTGGAAGTCGTGATCCAGGTTTCGTGTGGCGGCAGCGCGCATAGCTGCATTGATGCGCCTCTGTCTGCGCTTTATGTTCCTCGACCGTCTTGCCGTCTTCTGCTGATCAGTCTCGTTGGGTGCGGATGGCTCTTCATCGGAGATGTCGCCCATGAGCTCACGATCATATTGGGAGCCTTGTCCTGGTGCACCTGCCATGTAAACTTGCCTACTGGGATCGAGTAGTTGTAGACTGGGAGCGCTGGTGAAGTTATCCCCTGTTGAATCGGAGGAAGGAGTAATCGAAGCGGTTCTACCGTCTTGATAGGGCAGATCCTCCAGTATTGCAGCGCTCAGCCTTGACTCGTTGTCCCCGTAAGAGTCGATGGGGATCGCACCAGGCCAGTGCACGAGGAGTCCTCCTGGCGAATTGGTCACGACCAGCTCTGAAGGGAGTCGAATGAGTGGTTGGTCGAGGGTGACGTCAGACTTGTAGTAAGTACTGCAGTTGAATCGCGCAATGTTGTCTGGTGAGTCGCTTAGTAAGAGCGTGAAGTCGTCTTCGTCGTCATCCGATGGTCTAGAGACCAGCTTAGAATCCTTAAAACGATCCATGATCCCACTAGGCGATGAGCTTATCTTCTCGTATTGGTTTGGGGTATAGATCTATTGATATATAGCCGCGGAGTTGGATAAGCCGAACGAGAATCGATCTGGGTGGTTGTCCGATGGCATAGCCAACTCGGAGTCCCCAGCTCTTTCCATGTCTGGAAAAGAGTCATACCCAGATTCGACTTGAAGAGTCCCGATCGGAGTTCGAGTCGTTGCCGAAGTCAAACTTGATGTTGAAGTCGAGGTTGATGGACTCGCCGAGATCTGATTCTTGACGAGGTCTTGAAGCGGCTCTGGCGGAACCGCTGGCTTCGAGTAGGGCCCCGGTCGATGTGATAGAAACGACTCGAAACCGAGCTTGCCATCGGAGACGAAAGTCCATGAGCCGATGACGAACGTCGCGCCTTCCTCGATGCCGCTTGCTCTGAAAGTTGATCCCATCGCTCCTAATGTCGAGCTTCGGCGAGATTGCCCCACGGTGGGCGCAAGTGTCGACGAATTATGTCGAGCACGTCTAACCGGGGATACCCCAAGGAGTAGTTTTGTGTGGGTCTCGCCGAGTTCTAGGAACGAAAGTAGACGAACAACACAATTTAGACAGGTTCGGGCCGCGAATAGCGTAATACCCTACGTCCTATGTGCTTGAATGTATTGCACGTGTGGTTATGAGTATCTCCCTTTTGAGGGGGGTCCCTGCCTCGCCTTATATAGTCCGGAAGGCAGGGTTACAAGTCGGTTTGTACAATCCTAGTCGTATACAACACGGATAACTACAACATGATGTTTTGGGGAGTTTCCTATCAGTACACGACTAGTTATTCCAATATACTACGCCGTCTTGCACCATAGCCGACTGGTTTGAAGTAGTCGGATCAAACTCCTCTCTGCCGAGTAGATTAATCCTCTGTATAAGTGGCCCTAGGGATCCTGGTCCCACAACCCAATACGCTCAAGTCTTCTTTAACGAGTAGATTCATTGGAGTGCATCTTTAGATGCACCCAATGGGTGTAGCCCCCGAGCCTCCGACTGCTTTTAAGTAGTCGGAGGTTCAAGAAGCAGTCTTCAATCTTTATCTCGAGTAGTTTCAATGGCATGCACCGAACAGGTGCACCCATTGGGTATAGCCCCTGAGCTCCGAGTAGTTTTGTTAAAAACTAGTGAAAGGTCTTATCACGGCTTTAGTCGTAAATTTTGGAAAATTAAATCGCGGAATATCCGTTAGCAGCCCCATAGCTTTAAAGCAAATATCTTTGGTTTAAAGGTCAAGGAAATATTTAGAAATCAGTCGAAATATCAGATCTCCGAGTGTTCTACCACTGGTGGTTAGTTAGGAACGATATCCCTAAAAAACAGACCAGGTAACGGAATGTGATGTGTCGTAGTACTGTTGTGCACAGTAACCCTAACAATTATAAATATCCTTCCTTAAGCATGTTCATTCTTCATCTACTAAGCTCGCCGCCGTTTGCATCCACTAGAGCTCCATAAAGCCCCTTGCGCGGCCCCCGACCTTGCGCAGGCCCGCTTGTGCTGCACCCCCTCTACTTTGATAGTGAATGCGAGAGAAATCCAAAGTAGTAACTCGAAGCAGCAGCATAAGGAGAAGGCAAGGAGCAATGAAGAAAACTGATGAAGCCGGAGCCGCCCAGCCGCCGGAGAAGAAATCCACGAGGAAGATGGCGTCACTGGTAGATCCAAATACAAGGGTCGACTCCAAGGAGCCTCCATCCCCTGCAAATGCTTGGAAGCGTTGTACTGCATCCGCGGACGACCAGAACAGCCTAGTAGGCAAAGGTTTGCTTTTATCAGAACAAACTCTTCAATGGGGATCCTGTTTAAGGGAACCTTTTGCTACTGAAGACACCAATGAGATTCCACTGTTTCTTTCCTTTTGCGAACGTGGTGTTGGGCTACCCATCTCTTCTATCATGAAGGAAGTCCTTAATTTTGATAAATTACAAGTTCACAATCATCTCAATCCCAATGGGATTTTGTACCTTTTGTATTCATTCATGCCTGCGAAGCATTCCTAGGCATAAAACCTAGTCTCACATTATTCCACACCTTGTACCACATGAAGCCACAACCCAATTACCAAAGAATGGAAGTAGTTGGTGGTGCTGGAATTCAGTTCCGCCAAAAGATGAAAGATCAGTGGTTTGAGATGCCCATCAAAGATTCATGCGGAGATTGGAAATCCGAGTGGTTTGTCATCGGTAAGTTGTGTTACAACTGTCCAGTGTCTGTTTAAGAGTACTTTTTTTAGTATACTAAGTTACCCATGTGTATGTTTTATACAACATGAAACCATGGCAAGAGCTGTTCTGCCTTCGATGGTTGGTATCCGTGGGATTTATCCCAATGGAATACTAAGCCAAAAGCTGAAGGCGTCAAAGATGTACACCTTGGCTACGAGTATGAAGGTGACTCAGATCCATTAAGGATGGCACCAGAAGTTATCACGGACGACACTGTGCTTATGCAGCTGAGTCGAATATTTTCTAGTGTAGTTGGTATGCCGGTCATCATTGGAGAGTGCTCAAAGTCGAAGCCTCCAAGCTCAGTGAGTAATAATGCTTCATGTTCTTGTCAGTTCTTGCTCGATCAGAGTACTTAAGAAGCAATTTCCTTTTTGTCATCATGCAGCCTCCTTCCGAAGATCCAGTCGGTGGTTTAACCAACCAAGAATGGGAGGAATTTATTGAAAGTTCCTCAGAGAAGATTGTGGACGACGTAATCCCTGTCGTTATGGAAAAAGAAGATGAAATCGAACAAAACACGGATGTCGATGCACCAGTCAAGGATCCCAAGGGTAAGTCCCTTGTGCCCGGTCCTCTCTTCATTGAAGACTACCACACAATTGGTGTAAAAAATGCTGACAAATGTGATCCGCCACCCAAAATTTTGTGGGGAAATTTCAAGCCAGAGAGCTCGAGGGAACCTCCACTAATTCCTACAGGTGCCAAGAGGAATCACTCAAGCTACTCCTTCGTACGCGGCTCCGAACAACCCTCGGAGACCACTTAGCCAGAAGCGAATCCATCAGAGGAGGGGAGAACGTCCAAGCGCATCATCGTGCCAGAGGGGTCCTGCATGATTAGTGTCATGGCTAGCAGTACCACTGTTTCGACGATTTATGTCAAGCACGTTTGCCCGGGGGTACCCCAGAGAGTAGATTTGTGGGTCTGACCGAGTTCTAGGAATGACAGTGCACGAACAACACAAAGATTTAGACATGTTCGGGCCGTGAGTAGCGTAATATCCTACGTCCTGTGTGCTTGATTATATTGCAAGTGAGATTGTATGTTTTGAGGGGGTCCCTGCTCCGCCTTATATATCCGGGGAGCAGAGTTACAAGTCGGTTACATGATTTCAGTTGTATACAACAAGGAGTACTTCGGGGAGTCTCCTACCAGTATACGACTAGTTTTTCCAATCAACTATGCCATCTTGCACCATAACCGACTGGTTTGAAGTAGTCGGATCAAACTATCCCTATCGAGTATTTAATCCCTTGGATGAGTGGCCCTAGGGATCCTGGTCCCAAAAGCCCCAGAGCATTTTGCACCTTTGCTTCAAGTCTTGAATCTGCTTTAACATCTTCAGGATCCCTTCTTTAAATGATTCGAGTAGTTGGAGCTAAGCCCAAGACGCTTAAGTCTTCTTTAACGAGTAGTTTCACCGGAGTGCATCTTTAGATGCACCCAGTGGGTGTAGCCCCTGAGTCTCCGATTGCTTTTAAATAGTCAGAGGTTCAAGAAGCAGTCTTCAATCCTTATCTAAAGTAGTTTCAATGACGTGAACCGAGCAGGTGGACCCATTGGGTATAGCCCCTGAGCTTCGAGTAGTTTTGTTAAAAACTAGCAGTAGGTCTTCACGCGGTTTAGCCGTAAATTTCGGAAAATGAAATCTCAAATTATCCGTTAGCAGCCCCCGAGCTTTAAAGATAATATCTTTGGTTTAAAGGTCAAGCAAATCTTCAAAAATCAGCCGAAAAATCGGATCTCCAAGTGTTCCGCCACTGGTGATTAGTTTAGGAATGATATCCCTAAAAAACCAGACCAGGTAATGGAATGTGATGCGTCGTAGTACTGTTGTGCACAGTAACCCTAACAATTATAAATATCCGTCCTTAAGCCTGTTCATTCTTCATCTACTAAGCTTGCCGCCGTTTGCATCCACCAGAGCTCCATAAAGCCCCTGAGCTTGCGCGGCCCCCGACCTTGCGCAGGACCTCTTGTGCTGCACCCCCTCTACTTTGATAGTGAATGCGAGAGAAATCCAAAGTAGTAACTCTAAGCATGAGGAGAAGGCAAGGAGAAATGAAGAAAACTGATGAAGCCGGAGCCGCCCAGCCGTCGGAGAAGAAATCCACAAGGAAGAGGGTGTCACTGGTAGATCCAAATACAAGGGTCGACTCCAAGGAGCCTCCATCCCCTGCAAACGCTTGGAAGCGTTGTACTGCATCTACGGATGACCTGAACAGACTAGTAGGCTTAGGTTTGCTTTTATCAGAACAAACTCTTCAATGGCGATCCTGTTTAAGGGAACCTTTTCCTACTGAAGACACTAATGAAATTCCACTGTTTCTTTCCTTTTGCGAACGCGGTGTTGGGCTACCCATCTCTTCTTTCGTGAAGGAAGTCCTTGATTTTTATAAATTACAAGTTCACCAGCATCTCAATCCCAATGGGATTTTGTACCTTTCTGTATTCATTCATGCCTGCGAAGCATTCCTAGGCATAAAACTTAGTCTCACATTATTCCGCACCTTGTACCACATGAGGCCACAACCAAATTTCCATAGAATGGAAGTAGTCCATGGGGTTGGATTTCCATTCCGCTAAAAGATGAAAGATCAGTGGTTTGAGATGCCCATCAAAGATTCATGCGGAGATTGGAAATCCAAGTGGTTTCTTATCGGTAAGTTGGGCTACAACCGTCCAATCTCTGTTTAAGAGTACTTTTGTTAGTATACTAAGTTACCCCTGTGTATGTTTAATACAACATGAAACCATGGCAAGAGCAGTCCTACCATCGATGGTTGGTATCCACGGGATTTATCCCAATGGAATACTAAGCCAAAAGCTGAAGCTGTCAAAGATGTACCCGCCTTGTTGTCAATCAACATAAACAAAGGTGTCTCACTTGAGTGGGAATTGCCTTTAGCTTTTTAAAGCGAAGAGTGCAACCACTCCAAGAGCGCATACACTTTGGTTATGAGTATGAGAGTGACTCGGATCCATTGAGGATGGCACCGGAAGTTATCGCAGACGACACCGTGCTTATGCGGCTGAGTCGAATATTTTCTGGTGTAGTTGGTATGCCAGTCATCGTTGGAGAGTGCTCGAAGTCGAAGCCTCCAAGCCCAGTGAGTAAAAATGCTTCTTGTTCTTGTCAATTCTTGCTCAGAGTACTTAAGAAGCAATTGTCTTTTTGTCATCATGCAGCCTCCTTCCGAAGAACCAGTCGGTGGTTTCACAAACCAAGAATGAGAGGAATTTGATGAAAGTTTCTTAGAGAAGATTGTGGATGATGTACTCCCTATCGTTATGGAGGAAGAAGATGAAGCCGAACAAAACCCATATGTCAATGCACCAGTCGGGGATCCTAAGGGTAAGTCCCTTGTGCCCGATCCTCTCTTTATCGAAGACTACCACACAATTGCTGTAAAAAATGCTGACAAATGTGATCCGCCACCCAAAATTTTGTGGGGAAATTCCAAACTAGAGAACTCGAGGGAACCTCCACTAATTATAATTCCTGTAGGTGCTAAGAGGAAACACTCAAGCTATTCCTTCATAAGCCGCTCAGAACAACCCTCGGAGACCACTCAGCCAGAAGCGAATCCATCATAGGAGGGGAGAACGTCCAAGCACATCATCGTGCCTGAGGGGTCCTCCACGACTAGTGTCATGGCTAGCAGTACCACCGGAGTACCACGGGTTTGAAGTGGAGTTTTCCTGTGCTGAAGAAGTTCAGCTTCCAACCTCTGACTGCCCCTGTGCCTTCAGCAGAGTAAGTGAAGTGTTCATTCAAATCTTTGGCTTAGTCTTGCATTGTTTGACAAGTAGTAATAGGAGAAATATGTTCTTTCTGCAACAGATCACCATCCCAGGCCTTTGTAAAGGCGATGCAAGCCAACGAGACGGATAAGCAACCCACGGCGATGGAAGAGCCTGTCAAGGATCAGTTGGTCACAACCCATGTTGAAGAAGCTTCTAAGAACATTTCAGCTAGTGAGGCCAGTGGTGGTGCAACAGGTCAGAAGCTTATCGTTGACCAGCAGACGGAGGGTACTGGGGAACCGACTGCTTTAGCAGAGGTTCAAAGGTCTGCCGCATCCATGGAAGTTGATAGTAGAACTGGTGATGAACAATCAATCAAAGCCACGGCGGAAAAACTAGTCGGAGAGAAGGTTGACACCATGGACACAGAAGCCAGTGCTGGAGACCAAAGGTACCAGAGATGACTGCCAGCATGCCGCCTAAAGAGCCCAAAGCTATCGCACCATCATCAACCATTGAAGTAGCCATTCCCTCAACCTCACAGGTCCGAATACCTGAATCTAATGAATTCCATCTTTCAATCATTATGTCCTTTAGACCTTGATCCTGCACCCTGCAATAGCCACAGACTAGTGGAACAGAAAGTGCTGGAGCAATCAGCGGAGACGTTGGCGGAAACATCCCATCGGTTGCTGAAGAAACTCCAAGAAATGTAAGTAGCTTGGAGAAAGCATGCAATTTAAAGAAAAAATGAAGTAGTCTTTATCAAAACTACACGTTTCCTTTGCAGGTGGAAATTGCGGTAGCAGGTCCTGAAGATGAAGGCATGCAACTCAGGAGACACTTGCAAATGGCCCTGGTAAGGACTCGCGACCGGCATCAAGCTTATAACTTGTGGGTATTAATTTAAAAATCATCGATTGTGATTGTTGGCCCTAGTTGACTTGGTTGAAAAACCAGGCGATGCCGATGCGTTGGAACCGTGACGACGAGATGCTTCTTTTGGTTCTGGTCCTAGCTCCAAAAGATTCGTGGATCATGCTGTGTGACCAAGAAAAGATGTTGCGACACCTGTTTTGGGCCTTTTCAAGCTTTGTATCGTGTCGGGCCGTCAGCCCATGTTGTGGGTGCGGCACCCCCAACCCTAGCTTGTCCCTAGACCATAAATTCAGTAGCTACCATCGTTTAGACTTGCGTTTTGCTTAGATTAATATGTCGAGAACAGTTCACCGTTATCGGTTTGTAGAACCCCAACTTTTGATCTTAATCATACATCTGCAGTGTCACTTCATTTTGAGAGTGGCTTCTTTCGAGTTCTTGCTTGTGTTCTTCGTTGCGCAGGCAGAGATTACCCTTCTTGGCGAGGTCAACTGGGTTGTAACACGGTTGATAACCAGATGAGTCGTGGTGCTAAGATTGCAGAGTTTGAGCTGCTGACTTGAAGCCGGATCGGTGTCTTTTGCTTCGCCCAAACAAGTTATCCCTCACCCGACGGAAGATCGGGCCACCCTAGTTCCCATCAACCGGAGCCCTCCACAAGCAGTCATGGAGCTTCCTACGGTGTGAGCTTGGGTCATCAGCATCCTCGATGGCATTGATGGTCGGAGGGAGATGGCCAATAAGGTAGGAGATGAACGAATTTTGGATGTTGCAACAAGCCACTTATGATGTTGCAATTTAGTACATTTATTGTTACATTGTGGATATTGCATATGTTTCGCAAATTGTGATGTTGCAATCGTGATTTTTGTGATGTTGCAGTTGTGATCATGTGATGTTGCATAAGGTGTTCCCAAATGTTTCAATAACTGAATTTCAAAATCTTCGATTCTTTCTAGAGGAAAAGGGCATTTGAGTTGGTTGTTCTATGAAACCTCACCATTTATTGCAACAGAATTTTTTTACGAGAGTCTCGTTAGATCTATGTTTTATTTTCGACATATATGTCTGATGTTGTAAAAGGTAATTGCTGCCCATCCCAAGACTCCGCCAATCTCGCACCGGGTCGAGGACACAGACGGATGGCCTGGTGCCCCCTCACTGCGGCCTTGCTCGACATAGGAAGGGCCCGTATCCCCGCAGGTGCCATGGACATAAATGATGGTTGAGGAAGGTAGACAGCGGTTGGAGAAACTCTGAGCGTCCGTGAGGTGAGGCGGCGGTGAGCAGAGACTTTGACGACCAATATTGGTAGTTCTTGCTATAAGATGTCCAGCTGCGATAATGGCCTGAGTTGGGGAATAAGGGCACAGAAAATGGCTGGAAATGCACCTCAACAGTAGTATAGGAACTTTTCCAATACAGCACAAAACAGCTGCAAGGTCATTTTCGCGTCAACGATGCGTCTTCTTCTATAATTTCTTGGCCTGCCTCGCTTGGCAGGGCAGTCCTAACCCAATAATTAGGATAGTGTTTGAATTAAATGAGGTGTCATTTAGGATAAAACATTCATGTGGCAAGTGATCAAATGAGAAACGAGAAGAAAATCAGGTCTTGCACATGACATGGTTTGTACATAATATTGTAATATATAAGATGAGTAGCATTAAATTCAAGTATGAAAAATACTTCCTCCGGTTTGGTAAAAGAAGTCGTTTTGGACAAGGGTTGAGTCAAACATTGGGAATATAAATCATGAATAACATTTAAGTCGTTGAGTTTGGAAATGTGAAAATTATATAAATAGATTGGTCTTAAAAATTACTTTGATAAAAGTATACATATATAACTTTTCAAGAAATATTTTTGTAGAAAAGAGAAGTTAAAGTTGTGCTTTGATGACCGTGTCGCTGTCATAAAAGACTTTTTTTACCAAATCGGAGAGAGTATAAGATATTTGCATTCCAAAAGTAGTATCTAATACTAGTTTTTGAATGACGCGAAGACTATACAAACTATGACTAGATGACTAGACTAGTATCTTAGGTTAAGATTGACCTTAGCCACTCAACGGAAACACGTGGGCTTTATCTCCACCCGGTCAAACCGGGCCATGTATGACTCCCTTCCGGGCTGGGAGTAGCCCGGAGCCAACACGCCACGGTGCATAGCAAAACCGTGGTGATCCAGGTCAGATGCCACCGGCCCACACAGGCGGGGCCGCATCCGACTCCTACAGTCCTACTTCGCCGGGCTAGCTTGTAGATACCGTCTGCTACAGCCCTCAAATAGCCTTGTGGATTTAATATTTTTGGGGGAAAAAAGAAAAGAAAAACACTCGATAACCGACGAGACGCCGATTGACTCCAAAAGATCATTAGGGACCCTAGTTCCCATCGATCGCCGCCGCCGCCACCGTGTTTCTCCCCGTCGTATCATTGAGGCATGACGTGCAGCGCATGCGGCTGCAAGTGCGGCGGCGTCGGTGCTAGTAATGGAGACGTCGGCCGGGAAGTGGCGGCGCCATTGCTGGACCTCGACGAGGGCCGCAACGCGGAGGCACCCTCCGAGGAGGAGGAGAAGGATGTCGTGAAGGTGATGGCAGAGAGGGCCGCCAACAGGATCGCCAAGTTCACCGTCCGGGTACGTTCGTTCGTTTTTATAAGTTTTCTTCCCGGTCTGCATCAGCATATGCTTAGCTTTTCTAGATCTGGTCGACCACGGTGTGTGGCCAGCGCCTCGGCGCGCGTATACTCCGGAAATCTGCTTACGCTTCTTGCAGGGAATTATATTTGTAGATGTTTTACTAGGAATTTTTTAGTCAAATGTCTCACATTTGCATGCCCGTGATGGTTTGGACATGCAAAACGAGGCATTCCGTGTCTAGGTAAATTTTCGTCATATTGGTTTGGAGTTTTACTTCATTGCGTAGCCTTGTCACTCATCTTGTGAGCGTGACGGCAGACGATGAAATTTGCAAATATATAGTCATGTGGTATCCTATAGAATTGTTCGGTACTATTGTTTTTGTTGATATATACTTACAAGTAGAGTTTAGTGATATATCGATGCATCAGCCATCGATGGTCTATCAAACACAACTTTGAAAGATATTTCTAGTTAACTTATAATAAACTCACTCCATTTCAAATTATAACTTATAAGACGTATTTCATATAGGACAAGCCAAAAATTACTCTAGCGAGTATAATTTTTGTGTTAGAAAGTTGATGCCATTAGACTCGTGCATTCAAAGACATTCTTATGGGTACACTTTTGTATCATATAAATAAAATACCATTAGAGTAATCTTTTGTCAAAGTATTATCCAACTGAAATTAAATGTCTTATAATTTCAAATAGATGGAGGGAGCATCCATAAAATTATATATACTTTTATGAAGCTACTTGAAACAAATCTACATATAATTTTCATGTATCCAAACACAATACATAATTATGAAGTGAATGAAGTTTCAAATGATGGACTGTTCACAAACGATAACACCATTTACTTATGTTTACTGTACATGGTACCTTAATTAATTTACTGGATTTTTTTTCAAATGCAGGTAGTTAAAACTACTTATGTTTTTTTATAATAGTTCTGTTAATTTGCTATCAATCATTTTTTACCTGGAATCCCACGAACTTCCGGTACCATTTTGAAAAATACATAATTTCTATGTTTGGATGAGCTCCAAACGAAATCTCTACAGAGAGTGAGCTTACTGGGTAATTATTATATTAGAAAAAACTGACAAGTGCTAACCTCATGGTTCACGTAATTTTCAGTGATGCAACCTGTACGTCACTCCAATTTTGTCACCTTGATTTTTTTTTCAAATTAACTATCAATATGGTACTTTTAAGATAATTCTTAAAAATAGTTTATTCTAACAACATATATTAGATGACTGAGGGAGTATATTTACGTAATCTATCTGAGTTAGTTTGGATCAACCAACGCCTACACTTTAGTACTTAACTTTATTTCCCTTGCGTCAGAATAGTTCCTCCTTTTGAAGAAAAGAATAGTTCTTCATCTGTCCCTTGAGTCATGCTGTAACTAAACCTGTGTGCGTTTGCAGGGATTACTGATCTTACTGGGGGTATACTTGTTTGATATGATGAAAAGATTTGCGGTCAAGTACATTGGCGAGGATACATGGTTTAACACTTTTGCTGTGATTGTGGTTGCCGTACCCATGGCTGAGATTTTTTGCATTTTGGGCCAAAGCATGACGACCCCACCGCAAAAATGATTTCATATTGGCAGGTAGTTTTATAGTTCCGTCAAGTTGAGAAATACTTCTTGTAAAGGATTCAAACAGGAGATTTGTTCAAAGCATGAAGAATTAAAGGACAACCCATTTGATTCTTTAAAATAATTCTAGAAATTATGCGTGATAATTACAAGGAGGGAACAATAACAGTTTCTCTTGCTAGAGAGGTTTCAAGCGCAAATCTTGTTTCTGAGTTGGCTATTTGTCAATGCTTCCCTCGTTGTTGAGAAGATGATGTCTTGTCAACGATGCGTTTGTGTCTTATCTTTTATATATATATATGTTAATTAGTATGCCCGTGCATTGATGTCTGGTTTAGCCGCACGCTGGTGCGCAAGTAGTAAGTGGTTGCTGAGCGTATGTGTAATGCGGCTGTTAGCAAGTAAGCCACGCCATGGTGTGCCTGGCGTGTGTCGCGTGTGTGGTGCGCTGGTTGTGTCTGTTAGCTTGTTTAGTTGAACGTGTGTGCAGTGCGTGCGTGCGTTCAGGTTAGTTAGCTGGTTAGGATTTGAGATCGAGTCTGTAGGGTGTCCGTTGGTGCACGAGTTCGTGCTCGTGTTCGGGTCCAGCGTCGAACAAGATGGCGCACGTGTGTGTGGATGCGCCTATAGGACGAGTCAGGCTTGGAACGCCGGTACGGCCGCGTTCAGCAGCGCTCACGTCCAGTGCGGTGTCCGGGGCTTGCTGTTCGTGCGGCAGGCCAAGTCTTCGTACGTGCGGCGACGGAGGCGGGATGTTGCATGCACAAGATGGCGCAGTCAAGCTGGAGACCGAGACTCGTGGAGAGCAGCAGCTCGGCGAGGAGTTCGGGGCACCAAGAAGAAGCGTTCGTGCGCATGGTGTTCGGCTTGGTAGTGTGAGTGGGTGCGTTCCCTGGGCTATATAGCCGGATGTAATCGTTGTGTACTGTGAGTAGGGGTGGATGTCGAGCCAGTGCGGCTCGTTTTGGCTCGTTCGAGCTCGTTAGCCAAACGAGCCAGCTCAGCTCGGCTCGTTAAGGAAACGAGCAAAAATCTTGGCTCGGCTCGGCTTATTAAGCTCGCGAGCTGGCTCGTTAAGCTCGCGAGCTGGAGTTAAATTTGAAATTGCCACAATAATATATATAATATAAAAATTATAGTACTTATATGGTCTTAATACATCTAAAATATACTCTATCAGACTATAATAATAGAATAGAACAATAACATCATTTAGAACTACGCATATAGTATACATATTTTATTATTAATTAATAATTTGCTCATTACTGTATTCAACCTTCTAGCTCTTTGGCTCGCGAGTAACTCGCGAGCCGACTCGAACTCGCTCGTTATACTAACGAGCAAAAACTCTTGCTCGGCTCGTTAGGAATATATACACCGAGCCGAGCCGAGCCGGCTGTGATCCGAGCGAGCTAACGAGCTTCGAGCATTTTGTCTAGCCCTAACTGTGAGCCAGTTCGTATGTGAAATAACAGCCAAGATACAGGCCGTGCGGCGGCCGCGGCGTTCGTCGCCGGAAAAGGCACTGTTCATCTTCCTCAGGTTCCCGGCGTGTGAGCAAGCTAGAGCGAGCGAGGCGAGGGGGAAGCTGCGGGAACGCGCGTTCCTGGGCGGTTCCACGGTTCCAACAGCGGCCAGGGGGGGGAACTTCCCCGTTGGTTACACTATTTCCTATCAATCCAGAGTCCAAACAAATGGCTGGTGTCACCCTCTACAATGATCCAACAAGTGTTTTAAACGTACTGCCCAGAACTAAGAAAAACTGACCTGAACATCGTGCAAATAGAAAATTATATATATTAATCACTCTGTGGAGCATCATATTAACCTTCATCGGTAGGGTTGTACTCTGCCGACCGTGGATTACTGACTCTGGATTGTCATGAAACAAGAGCCAACTTGGTTAATATACGTTCAAGCAACTAGCGGACCTGGTTTCAAAAACAAATCCAAGTGCACACTAATGTCCGCCAGAATTAGTTTATACACATAAAAACCAAATGATCAGTGTGGGTTGCAAAAAAATGTATCACGAATTCACCGACTAAATCCAAGGGACTTTAATTTATTTTACAGAGTTGAGTCAAATTTTTAACAAAAGAAATAATAACAAAGGAAATAAAACATCTCATGTAACTAGCATAGCAATAAACCAGAGTTCATGTGCTAGGTGCTCCTATACAGATTAGTTAAGTGAATGCAATATTGCTAATTTTCCATGCCTAATTGCTCCTACAATATCCAGAGTTCATGTGCAATTGTTTTGTTCGTGACCTACTGAAAACACTGATCATTTCACAGTTTGTATAAAAATTCCAATTTGTACTTGCATTGTTTCACAGATGCAGTGACTATGACTAGGATATTGCTCCTTACTATATAGCTTTCTTTTGCTATATCTCTCTCTCTATATATATATAACTTGGAGTTTCCTGTATGATGATATGATGTATCCAGTGTTACACGTGAAGCTGCATATATTTAGTGTTTGCACAAATCTTCTTTTGCCATATGAACTCACCATGTGCACCATATTTGAACTCACCATGTGCTATACCATGTCCAGATCTGCAAAGAATCAAGCTGAGATGGATGCAGAAGTTGAGCTTGTGCTAAATCATATTCAAGCAAGTGATGTGGTGTGCTGCAATAAACTTTTGTTGCTACAACTACCTGTGTGATATGATGTTGGTTCTGTTGTTGGATTAATTGGATGAAAACTTGAGATGATGTATCAAAATGCTAATTTTGAAACTTATTATTTACTTGTGCTAAAAAATTTATTGTGCTGTTATATGGGTTTTATAGATTCTCTTGGGGTGGGCTGGAATGGTTGTGAAAATGGGCTTTTGAAATTTGTTGTATCATAAAATTTGCTGAATTTAGTGTGCTATTGGGCCTATAAACATTTGGTTCCAATTATCATTTTGGCCTGCTAATAAATGGGTCACAATAAATGGGTCACACTCATTTCGGCCCGCTAATAAATGGGTCGTCATGATGATGTCATCTCCACATTAGTGGCCATGTCATCATCCACATCAATTCCATGTCATCAACCACGTCAACAATAGTTTCCATGCAATCGGCCAGGTTGGCATCCATGCCACCATCCACAATAGCAGCCACATCACCTCAGTATTTATTCTTTGACGAAGTTTGTGACGTTTATTCTCGTCACGAACACTGGGCTTGGGCTGGGCTACGCGGGCTTAAGGCCAATCTATGACGGTTTGAAAACGTCGTGGACCGCTTCAATCTATGACAGATTCCAATTTAATTTCTGACGCTCAATCCATAATGTTTTCTGAAACCGCTGCAGATACTGTTTTATGATGATTTGTAAAGTGATCTATGATGAAATTGTTCCGTCATAGATCAAATGATTTCCTGTAGCAGGGTAAGTTCAGTGACGAATTTGGTATGTCAAACAAAAATAGAGAACTTTGTAGAGGATTTTCGGCGCTATTTTTTTTCTGGTCACAAAACTTATCTATCTTGCATATCCACGTCCCTACCTATCCATGTTACACTACCGGAATGTCGCGGTTTGCCGTGCGCCTCGAACGCACGGCAAAGCTTAAAATACGCACGGCAAAGATTTTGCCGTGCGTTTTTCACCACCGCGCACGGCAAAGGCCGCACGGCAACGTTTACCTTTGTCGTGCGCTTTTTGACGCACGCACGGTAAAAATGTCTTTGCCGTGCGTTAGAACCGGCGCCCGGTGAAATAAAGTGGCTGACGGCGCATGGGTAGGAGACAACAGTTAGCAACAGTTGCCGTGCGCCGAGACTGGAGACGCACGGCGAACAAAACCATAAAAAAGAAAAAAAATACAAATGCAGGCCGGGGCCTGCCGCCACCACCACCGCGCCGGACCGAAGCCGGCCGCCAGGCCTCCACCCGACGCCGCCGGGCCCTCCACCGCGTCGGAGCCGGCCGACGCCAGCGCCACGAAGCACGCCGGGGATGGGGCCGCCGGTTCCGGCCACCACTATGCCGGAGCCGGCCGCCAGGCCGCAACCACAAGTAGACCGCCGGATCCAGAAACGCCGCCGCGTTTGACTGCATCTCCGGCTGCTAAACAAGCAGTGGAGATGAGGGCATTGCGCGAGCCGTCCGCCCCAAGCCACCGGGCCATCGCGCCACCAGGTGCCGTGGAAGGGAGGCCGCCGCGCGAGCCGGCCACCCCCACGTCGTCGCCCCGCCGCGCGAGCCAGCCGCCCCACGCCGTCGCGCCGCCGCACCACCGTTCGCCATGGGAGGAGGAGGAGCCGGCGGCACCGTGGGAGAAGGAACCCGCGACGCCATGGGAGGTGGAGGAGGGGGCGGCGACGCCATGGGAGGAGGAGAGGCGGCTGCGTCGTGGGAGCAGGAGGAGGGGACGATTGAAGAGGAAAGTAGTCTAGGGTTAGGGAGGTGTTTGTTATATATGAACTTTCGTCTAATGTCGACTGTCAGATCGAGAGATCGACGGCTCTCAGCGGTCGCGGAGCTGATGGGCCGGGGTGCTACTGGGCCGGGATGTTTGTGGGCCGAGTTTGCCGTGCGCCACATAATAAGACTCACGGCAACCTTACAGCTTTGCCGTGTGCTAGATCACGACGCACGGTAAAGATACCTATTTGCCGTGCGTCATAACAAAAACGCACGGCAAAGTTTTTTTCAATAATTATAGTTAATTTATAAAAATTATCAAACAAGTTTAAAAGATTTCCAAAAATTAACACAAAATAAGTTATGTTGTCTATTACTTATAGAAAACAAGTTTAAAGTCAAAACTAAATTTGAATGTCACTTCACCTACAAATCTAACCATATACTTCTTAACTCTATGAAACTTCATCGGAGATGTTTCGGTTTCTAAGCACCATCATGAAAAAATGTGCGAAACTTACTCAACTTTTTATCACAACTTCCATATATGATATCATGAGATATTGATAAATCTTATGATTTTCGGACTCAATTTGTTTATTTTTAAATTTTAAAATCGTGTGACACACGTACATGTGCGATCGTGTTTCCTAGATAAAATGTTGAAAATTTCTTTTGATTTGAGGTGTAAGAACTCAAATTGGGCGAAATAATATGAATATCATTTCTCTCCTCATTTTATTCTATGATTTGAATCACTTGTAGTTCAAATTTGACT
This sequence comes from Echinochloa phyllopogon, assembly GCA_033239725.1. Taxonomy (NCBI): domain Eukaryota; kingdom Viridiplantae; phylum Streptophyta; class Magnoliopsida; order Poales; family Poaceae; genus Echinochloa; species Echinochloa phyllopogon. The sequence continues at coordinate 7,412,991 of BTCW01000008.1, read as the reverse complement.
TTTTCCAAAAAAAATTTGCCGTGCGACTAACAAAAAACGCACGGCAAAGAGGTGTGTTTGCCGCGCGCCTAAAGAAAACGCACGGCAAACACACCTCTTTGCCGTGCGTTTTTTTATGCACGGCAAAGGGGACAAAAAAAACACCTCCTCCCACCCTTTACTGACGGACGTTGGAAAAAAAAGTTTGCCGTGCGTCGCTACAAAACGCACGGCAAACCCTCATGTTTGCCATGCGTCGCTATAAAACGCATGGCAAACACAAGGTTTGCCGTGCGTCGCAAAAAAACGCACGGCAAACAACTAATTTGCCGTGCGTTTTTTTACCGTGCGTTTTCTAAAAAGCCCACAATGCGCCCGATAAAAAGCGCACGGCAAAGTCCCTGACGCATGGTAAAGTGGGCTGTTCCGGTAGTGTTATGATCTTCCTAAAAAAAATTTCGAAACGAATGATCTTTCCAATCTGATTTCATCTTTATATGTGTTGACATTCATAATAACTTTGACGGTCGGTATGCAGTCATGTTTTCTATTGAACGTGCGTGTAACACATGTATTTTTGCAGGGCTAGTAATGACTGAAACAAAAACCTTCACATGCGTGCGGTATCCTAAAATGATAACGCTTTTTAAGTTTTCGTTTCCCGTATGTTAACGTGTTGGAGTCAAGTCCAGTTTCCACTTTCCATATATCAGTTGCGCGCGGTTTGCTCGAGCCCACGGTCTCTCTCTCCGTCTTGGACTCACACTGTCAGGCATTCTTTTTATTTCTTTTTCTTACCCAAAAGAAACGAAAAGGCAAGGGTCGCGCGGCGCGAAGATTGTTTTGACCGCTCGATCCCGGCGTTTCCGTTCGGTTCATCGATGACGTGCGGTGCGGTCCTCAGCAAGGAGCAGGTCGCGCCGTTGCTGGACCCGGAGAAGAAGGGACAACGGCCCGGTGGCTACGCCACGGATGTGATGCTCGACCGGAGGGACCCCATCAAGGTGGCGGCGGAGAGGGGCGTCAAGTTCATCCTCCGGGTATGTCGTCTTACATCTGCCGGTCCATCATTTTCGAGAGGTTTCAAGTTTGTCAATCCACCGCATAGCTTTAATTTGATGAAAACAGGCCAAAAGTTGAAGTTTAGCTTTCGATCAAACTTTTGCTTTGCCATGGTTGTATATATCTTCAACTTATTAACTTAAAAAAAATATGCTACATCATGATCTAATCAATATACCAAACGGTGTTATACAATTTCTCACAGCAAGACCGGTTAGTTTAGTTTTGCTGCAAATATGAGAGTTGGGAGGAGATAAGATTAGTTATGGAGGTTTAGGATCGTGTAACAACTGATGAGAGTTCATGGCAACTTCATGCGTAGAAATTCTCTTTATCAACTGGTATGTGACACTATTATTAACTGTCACAGAATTTCCTTTTCTATAAACAAAAATGAAAGAGAAATTTTGAAGCTCTGCATGGTCCATAAGAAAAAAAAAGGTTAAGGCTATCTGCTATACTCTACAAAGAATGAGCTACCTGGCCTGGTTTTGAGAAGAGAGAAGTGCTAACTGCATGCATTGTTCTAGTATGTTTCGTTAAATAGTTCTGCAGATCTTTGGTCTTTCCTTTGTGGTTTATTGTGTCTGAGCAGTCCTTCCTTTGGTCTTTCCTTTGTGGTTTATTGTGATGTGCTGACTGAGAGCTTACTCGATTGCAGGGATTGCTGATCTTACTTGGGCTGTATTTGTTTGATTCCATGAAAAGATATGCGATCAACTACACTGGCGAAGACACATGGTTTACCACGTTTGTTGTGATTGTTGTTGCCGTACCTATAGCTGAAACCTTTTGCGTCTTGGGTCAGGCCTTGGTAGAACCCATGCCTCCTCATCACATCTTTGCTCCGACTACTGCAACAAATGGCAATGTTCCTAAGGAGGAGATCGATGCATTATTCCCTGACCTTGAGAAGGGATCGGTGGACTACACAAAAGTTTCCCTGCAGGCAGATTTGAAAACAGAGATTGCCGCCATGGCAGACGCCCACAAAGAAACATTGGAGATGGAAGCCGCTAGGATGGGTAAATGCATTGTTCGGGTACGTATATCAACCCTGACCTGATCTATATGGAATTAATGGAATCGGATTTATCCCAACATATGGGAATTCGAAGCTTAAATTTGTACATATTTACACAGGAAAACTTAGCCAGAGGAATTTTTTTTAACTCAGGAATGTATGGTAGAAATTCATATAAGTCCTTAGTAGGCTTCTCCTATATGTACTTGAAATGAAAGAACAAACTGGCAAAAAGAAAAGGAAAAAGGAAACAGAAGGATGTCTAACTACTGGGAATTTTGTTTTTATTAGTAGTTTCAAATATTCACATCAACATTAGTTCATTTCCTATGGCTTTCCTGACGGAACATTTAAGAAATTAGTCCAACAGGAACTTGCTTTTCATAGGAGTTGCAGAGTCATATATTGGTTGCAATATCAGATTTCATGCCAAGTTCATTGCTTATAAATACTGATGAATACTCAAAACAAAGAAGTCAAGTTGCTATTGTATTTTGGGGAAGCGAGATTGTGTATCAGTCTCTCAACATTTTGAGCTACCTCTTTGCACCAAATTTTGGTTTGAGAGAAAAAAAGGCTAGCCGTGTGGTTTACAATTTTATCAAGATGATGTTTGAACTCAACTCATCTCCTAGCATGCATTATTTGGACCTCCCTGCCTATTTATGTCCTTACAGAGAATCATCCAAACAATGGTGTTGAACTATTCTTGTATTCTACCACAAATCTGCAATAGTTTGAATGTGTGTCATCAATTTTTTTGTGTGCTTTAACTTCTCTAACCACATATATCTTGTTTTCTTTTGGTCCAGAATGCCCTTCGTCTCTTAGTTTGTTGATATATAACTTCTTTGGCTTATGTAAAACAAAATGCTTACTGAAAAATTTCTTGGTTTGCAGGGATTGTTCGTGTTACTGTGGGTGTATTTGGTTTATTTACTGAGGAGATATGTGAACACCCACGGTGTAGAAGAGATATTTTTCACTTTAAGTCCTTTGATTATTCTTTATGTATGCATATCTGGACTCTTTTGCTTTTTGATGGAAAGCTTTGGTGAATCTATCTTTCCACTGAAAGCTTCATATTAATTAAGATTCATTTGTAATTAAATCAACAAGTCAAGATCTATTTTGGTTATGTTTCAGTGTTAAAAAATGATCTGTGGGACCCACATGTCAATCAGAGTTAAGGACTGCTGGGTGTTGTTGGATAATTTCTGCGAAAGCAAACTAAAGAGTAAACATGAGGGGTCCCTAAACTTGAAATGTAGTTTCATTCAGTCCCTAATATCTTAGAATGCATTTTTAGATCTCCAAACTTATCTAAGTGTACCATCTATGTCCCCAATCTTTCAAATTTCATTTTTAAGTCCCTAAACATGAACCAACGTGTCATCCGGGTCCCCAAACTCTCAGAATGCGGTGGAAACGAGAGATCTAGTGCGAGAATAAGGTGGAGACCTCATCTTCTCGCGTGTTTGGACTTGTAATGATATCCATGGCCAGTTTATGATAATAAATATATTTATAGGATTTGATGGACCTGGATGACACCGTTGCACAAGTTCGAGGACCTAAAAATACACTTTAAGATTTTACTGACCGAGGTGACACATTAGGACAAGTTGAGTGATATAAAAATACATTTTGAAAGTTCATGAACCTAGGTAACACTGCGATACAAGTTTAGGGACCATACATGTATTTTACTTCAAACTAAATCAGCTGTCCGCTGTATTTAGGTACCAAAAAGGTTCTAAGAGAACCAATGTTTTTTTATATTTATACTGAATCAAAATTACAATGATATATAATAAACAAAAGAAGGAAAAGAAATACTACAAATTCAACCAAGGACTTGCGATGATTTTACACTCTCTCTAAATCTCGGAGAAGGAAATTATTTTGGTAGTCGGGGGCATAATCATCCATTCATGTTTCTCATGGCTTTGTTCAGGATCTTGTGACACTTTGTTTTCATTTCACTGTTCTTAGTGTTGAGCTTGTTTTGGTTTCTGTTTAATACAAAGATACATGATTTTCGTTCAAACACATTCTCAAGCCAGACTATCTCTCTACCATCTATGGGAAATCTCTATAAGGATAATCAGCGCTAATGGTGGTGTGTATACCAAATATCGGCATCAAATATCATATAATTAAACCTTGCATTGTAAAGCATGTTTCATGTCCAAAAAGTATATACTCTTGAAACATTCAATGAGTTTGCAATGCAAGGTGCTTAGACACTAAAGATAGCCACATCATTAGGCCTCCTCCAACAATGACAAACCAGCTAGCTAATAGGAATCCACTTTATAATTTTGCTTACATGGAAGAGAGAGAAAATGAGGATAGAGAATGTACTATCTCTTCTTCAAGAGATAGCTCATAGTGAGAAAGTGAGCTCCACGTTTTATTGATAGAATAGTGGTTGTGGGAGCCAAGATGCTTTGAACGATGTGCTTTAAGACAAACTATTAGAGATGTATTTTTTTTGCTATCTCTTGTGTATGGGTTGGACAAGCTTAGAGTCGGTACACTAGATCAACCATTGGAGACCGTCTTAAGCACCCCGCACTAAAGTTTACCCTTTAAGAACATTGACGATGCAAGATGCTTAGACACGAGTACTTTGAGAAAGAACATTGTTGTCACATTTGAAGCACCACTATAAAAGTAAATCCCTACTCCGTACAACGCCGGCATAGTATCTAAGTAGGCTGAACCACCATGTTAGCACAAATAAAGCACCATGCAAACTTAACTTTCTTCTTACCCTATTTTAATAAGTATCGGTGCAATAAATGATGCGGTGAAAAACCCGCTAGGGCTCACTACCAGAATACTTCACATCCGCCCGCCCCCTCCGCCTCGGCCATTTTTGGACCCGGTGCTGATGGGGCTTCAGCACCGGGTCCAACGGCTAGGAGCGGGGGCGGCGTGAAGATGTGTCAGGGTGAAGACATTAGCACCGGGTCTTGCCACGACCCGGTGCTAGTGTGTTTGTATATAGGGGCTTCTTCCTCCCCCGCCTGAGCCAGCTGAACACTTGGGCGCTGTGTTCATGCTGGCTCGGGCGAGAGGGAAGAAGAAAGAGGGGAGGTGCTGCCCAATTTTTTTCAAATTTGTGAAGATTCTACTCATCTAAGGAGCACTACAAGGTACACTCTTTCATTCTCTAATGTTTTATTTAGCTTGTAATCCTTCTATGCTTGAGAACTAGAGGAATTTGTGAATCAAATAAAGCTAGCTAGAGAGCTTGTGTTCATGGAGGAGAGAGAGTGTTCATGTTGTGCTTTAAATGGAGAGAGAAGGCAAGCTAGATAGTATTTTGTTTTGTATGACTTGTGAATAGTTATAAGGCCTATGTATTTTATTTATTAAAGAGTTTTATTTATTAAAAGTTGGAATAGTTATTTACTAATTTAATGAAATGTATATTTGTTTTTAGAAAATGAATATAGTAATTCAATGGAATATATTTTATTAGTTATTTATTAAAAGTTGGAATAGTTATTTATTAATTTAATGGAAGGTATATTTGTTTTTAGGAAATGAATATAATAATTCCATGAAATATATATTATTAGTTATTTATTAAAAGGTAGAATAGTTATTTATATATTAAATTTTTTTATCTTTAAATTGTATTGTACATTTGTTATTGGTTAATAATGCAGATGAATAGATAATGGATGTACGGGGACCCCCACGCTCAGGCGTTCCGTGATGGCCTCAGGACGTTTCTCGATGCCGCCGAGGCTAACAGGACGCCGTCCGGTTTCATGTTCTGCCCATGCACCCATTGTAAAAATATACAATCGTACAAACAAAGAGGTTGTCTTCAGGTGCATTTGATGAGGCACGGTTTCATGAGGAATTATTCTGTTTGGACGAAGCACGGTGAAAGAGGAATTCTAATGGATGAAGATGAAGAAGACGAGGTCGATGACGACATTCCGTTATTAGCTCAATACTACGGTTCCTTTGCAGATGCTGCAATGGGTGATGCCAATGAGGAAGATGTTGCTCGGGAAGGCGATGCTCAGGAAGATGTTGCTCGGAAAGGCGATGCTCAGGAAGATGTTGCTCAGGAAAATGAACCTACTGATGGACTCGGGCAAATGTTGCGTGATGCTGAGAAAGACTGCGGCAATGATAAGGAACTGAAAAAGATATAGCGCATGTTGCAGGACCACAAGACTGACATGTACCTAGATTGCAAAGAGGGGCTAAAGAAGTTGGGTACCACACTTGAACTTCTGCAGTGGAAGACAGCAAATGGTGTTACTGATAAGGGTTTCGAAGAGCTACTAAAACTCGTAAAGAAGATTCTTCCAGAGGGTAACGAATTGCCATCGACGACGTATCAAGCAAAACGTGTTGTTTGCCCCCTTGGTTTGGAGGTGCAGAAGATACATGCGTGTCCTAATGACTGTATTCTCTATCGCGGACAGCACGAACACTTGAATCGTTGTCCGGTTTGCACCTGCGCACGATACAAGATCAGGCGGGACGACCCTGGTGATGTTGGGGGAGAGCGTTCTAAGAAAAAAATCCCTGCGAAGGTGATGTGGTATTTCCCTCTGATACCCCGTCTGAAGCGTTTGTTCAGGAACAAAGACCATGCCAAACTGATGCGCTGGCACAAAGAAGAACGTAAGCAGGATGGCATGTTGAGACACCCCGCCGATGGATCCCAGTGGAGGAACATCGACAGAGCATTCCCAGAGTTTGATGCTGATGCGAGGAATGTTAGGCTTGGTTTAAGTACCGATGGCATGAACCCTTTTGGTGAAATGAGCAGTAGTCATAGCACTTGGCCCGTGACTGTTTGTATCTACAACCTACCCCCCTGGCTCTACATGAAGCGAAAGTTCATTATGATGCCAGTGCTCATCGAAGGCCCAAAGCAACCTGGCAACGACATTGATGTGTACCTAAGACCATTGGTTGATGAACTTTTGCAGCTGTGGAAGAATGAAGGCGTTAGCATGTGGGATGAGGACAAGCAGGAGCAGTTTGACCTTCGAGCACTGCTTTTCATAAGCATCAACGACTGGCCTACACTAAGTAACCTATCAGGACAATCAAACAAAGTATATAAAGCATGCACTCACTGTTTAGAGGAAACCGAAAGCATGTATTTGAAACATTGTCGTAAAGTTGTGTACATGGGTCACCGTCGATTCCTTCCGGCGAAGCATGAGCTACGAAAGAAATGTGCGCATTTTGGCGGGAATGCTGACCGCCGTACAAAGCCGAGACACCGGAGTGGAGAAGAGCTATTTGAAATGGTGAAGGACCTACACGTGGTGTTTGGCAAGGGAGACGGAAGCCAGGCTGCTCCGACGGGCGAGGATGGTCATGCCGCGATGTGGAAGAAGAAGTCTATCTTTTGGGAGCTACCTTATTGGCAACTTTTAGAGGTCCGTAACGCGATTGATGTGATGCATCTGACGAAGAATCTTTGCGTGAACTTGATAAGCTTCCTGGGTACTTATGGGAAGCCAAAAGATACACTAGAAGCACGTCAGGAGCTGAAACGATTGAAGCAACGGACTGATCTACATCCAGAAAAGAGAGACAAAGGACGCCAGTACTTGCGTCCTGCCAGCTTCACTCTCAGCAAAGAAGAGAAGGCAAGCATGTTTGAATGCTTGAACAGTATCAAGGTTCCGTCTGGCTACTCCTCCAATATTAAGGGAATAATAAATATGAAAGAGAAGAAGTTCACAAACCTGAAGTCTCACGAGTGCCATGTGTTGATGACACGGCTGCTTCCCGTCATACTCAGAGGTGTGCTACCAGTTAACGTGCGGAAAGCCATTGTGAAGCTATGTGCATTCCTCAATGCAATTTCTCAGAAGGTGATCAATCCAGACCATTTAGATCAGCTACAGAACGACGTGGTGCAATGTCTTGTCAGCTTTGAGATGATATTTCCACCATCATTCTTCAAAATCATGACACATCTATTGGTTCACCTCGTCAAAGAGATTCGTATATTGGGCCCAGTATTTCTACACAATATGTTCCCATTTGAGAGGTTCTTCACTGTCCTAAAGAAGTATGTCCGTAATCGTTCTTGTCCAGAAGGATGCATTGCTAACGGATACGAAACAGAAGAGGTCATTGAATTCTGTGTTGACTTTGTCGACGATCTTATGCCGATTGGTGTGCCCGAATCACATCACGAGGGGAGACTTGGTGGAAAGGGCACACTAGGGAGAAGATCGATGGTGATCAAGGACGTTGAGACATTTCGTAAAACGCACCTCACAGTTTTGCAACAATCAACCTTAGTTGCTCCGTACATCGAGGAGCACATGCAGATTCTCAGGGACGAAAACTCAACAAAGTCTGCGGCCTTCATTCAGCGTCTGCACAATAGTACTTTCGCCGATTGGTTGCGAAGACGTCTTATGGGTGTCGAGGGCATTGATGCGTAGCTAGCTTTTGTAGCTAGGGGTCCATCGAGCACGATCTTGACATTCCAAGGATACGACATCAATGGGTATACATTTTACACAAGAGCCCAGGACAAGAAAAGCACCAACCAAAACAGTGGTGTCCGGATCGACGCGACAGACACCAATGGCAATACAAACTCATACTATGGAGTCATAGAGAAGATATGGGAACTAGAGTACGGACCTTTGAAAATCCCACTGTTCAAGTGCCAATGGGTGAAGCTGACTGGAGGAGGTATTAAAGTTGAAGCGGACTATGGAATGACGTTAGTGGACCTAGACAAGATTGGCTTTCTAGACGAACCATTCGTCCTGGCCAAAACTGTCACACAAGTTTTTTTATGTGAAGGACATGGCTAGCAGACCGAAGAAAGGGGCAGATAAGAAAGGTGGGAGTAAGCAATTGGACCCATCACAAGAGCCAAAGCGTCATATAGTTCTTCCTGGAAAGAGAAAAATCGTAGGAGTTGAGGACAAGACGGATGAAGATTATGATATGCTCGATGGCCGGCCTCCATTCTCAGTGGCTGATGACCCAAACATCCTGTTAGCGGCGGAGGAGACACCGTACGTATCTACGGCGTGATCACAATCAATGAACATTTGTAAAAAGGAAGTTTATTAGTGTCTGAGTAAACGATGATGCCATGTAATTTAATTGCACTATGTTCCATCCAATTTGTAATGACTATATTTGCATTTATGTTCCACCTATGTTATAAGATTTTCTATTGATTTATAAGATTGTTTTTATAATAAAAATCGCATCGCAAGAACCAAAGTAAACACCGGCCAGAATGATGCCTTTGTTGCCGTGCAACCGATTCAAACTCCCAAATCATCCCCTGATTGATTGGTGGAGCCTTACCCAATAAACAAACATTTGACACCTAACTTGTTCAGCTATAAAAGGGTCAGGACTACACAACAGCCCCCAACACACCATCATCAACTCTTCTCTGTTCTTCTGCCTTCTCTCCAAGCTAGCTCTTGCCATTGTCGATCGATTGCTAGATATATAGCTACCCATTTCTCAAAGGAATCGTAGCAATTGAGGTGTCGTTTGCAGCAATGGCGATCCCGGTGATTGACTTCTCCAAGCTCGATGGTCCTGAGAGGGCTCAGACCATGGCGGCCATCGCTGCCGGGTTCGAGGACGTCGGGTTCTTCCAGCTGGTGAACACCGGCATCCCTGACGAGCTCCTGGAGAGGGTGAAGAAGGTCTGCAGCGACTGCTACAAGCTCCGGGAGCAGGGCTTCAAGGACTCCAACCCTGCCGTGAAGGCCCTCGCCGTCCTTGTACAGAATGAAGGCGAGGGTCTCACGCCTAGAAAAATCCAGAACATGGATTGGGAAGACGTCTTCGCCCTCCAGGACGACCTGCCATGGCCTTCCAACCCTCCTGCCTTCAAGTAAATGAGCTTCATGAAATTAAATTGTTCATCCTTTTCTGATCAGCTTAATTAAACATACTTTTTGTGGTTAATTAATAAATAATGATGATGCAGGGAGACGATGATGGAATACAGGAAGGAGCTGAAGAAGCTGGCGGAGAAGCTGCTGGGGGTGATGGAGGAGCTGCTGGGGCTGGAGGAGGGGCACATCAGGAAGGCCTTCACCAGCGACGGCGACTTGGAGCCCTTCTACGGCACCAAGGTCAGCCACTACCCGCCGTGCCCGCGGCCGGAGCTCGTCGACGGCCTCCGCGCGCACACCGACGCCGGCGGCCTCATCCTGCTCTTCCAGGACGACCGCTTCGGCGGCCTGCAGGTGAAGCTCCACGACGGCAGCTGGGCCGACGTCCAGCCCCTCGAGAACGCCATCGTCATCAACACCGGCGACCAGATCGAGGTGAGAGAGAGACACACACACTATATATATTCTTCCCATCTTTCTAGTATTATAGTATTCCCGTTGAATGGGACGGTGGACTTTCTTTGATTAGATCGCACTTGATTACTGCCGAGCGGTTGAATTATGGCGCCTAAGTGCTTGCTTAGTGACTTACTAATGCATGCTTCGTGCCCATGAGAGTCTGCTGATCCTTAAAATTATCGGTCAAAGACTAAAGGAATTATCCCAAGATTTGGTGCCCTTCTGAGCGTGACAAGATCCTTGAATTCCTTATGAAAGTTATGATGTGAAACTGTTCGATTGTCTTTGTTAGGTTTTTGACATCTTACTATTTCTGCAATAAGTTAGTCCTGAACTCCTGATTAATAAGCTTGGAATTATTTTGCAACGAAACAATACCCACTGCAGGTTCTGAGCAACGGGCGGTACAAGAGCGCGTGGCACCGCATCCTGGCGACCCGCGACGGCAACCGCCGCTCCGTCGCCTCCTTCTACAACCCGGCGCGCCTGGCGAGCATCGCTCCGGCGACCCCCGCCGGCGAGGGCGCCGCCGACTACCCGAGCTTCGTCTTCGGCGACTACATGGAGGTGTACGTCAAGCACAAGTTCGGGGCCAAGGAGCCCAGGTTCGCGGCCATGGCGACGGCCAAAAAGCAGTGACCAGCTTGCAGTGAGGCGACAATGATCATGTCTGGACCTGAGAGCTTAATTGCTCTGAATAAGTTTAATTGTGGGATTACGGTACGGGCTTGTACGATAAGTAGGTGGTTAAGCGTGTAATTCGACGTGTGTGTAGAAGGGAGGTGTCAGATATATGTGTGGTAGTCTGTCCTGCAGCGAGTAGTCATGAGAGGGTATACATATATATACCTATTGTGACAGATGAGCTGCTTGTGGTGAGCTGTGGTCAATGGGTGTTTGTACTTTGTAGCTTAAAATGGCATCTGCAAAGGTTCCCTTTCCTTTTTTTTCTACTTTTTTATTTTGAGTCCTCAGATTGTTCTTGTGGTCAAGTCAAGTGGTTTGTAATTGTATATTAGTATAAGAAATTATATATTAAATACAGCTTCAGTTTGCCTGATACACCACACTTTTCATGAACTTTTCAACATCGTATTGCTAGGATATATAATTCAATCGAAATTGCTAGGTTGTTTGCCAATAATCCTTATTCCCAAAAGCTTTTTGTTATTATCCGGTCAAAAAAGCTTTTTGTTATTTATATATCTCTAATTTGCTAATTATTTCTGTTTAACAAACCGTACTATTAAAAAACAATGGAAGTAATCTCTTTTTAGTGTGACTTGTTTTTATCATTAAAGGTATTTTAAGCATGGCTTGTATTTTGTAATAGATACTAAATTTTTGAATAAGGAATATTGTCAAATATTGCAGCTAAAATGTCAACGAAGTTAAACATTTTGAAACCAAAGGATTACTTATATATTACCGGGTCACCATACTGGCTATGCATATTTCTTTATAAACGCCATCTTTTAAGTTGAAATTTTGCAGAATGGTAGATAACTACCTCTACAATGTTTTTTCACGGATCTTTGTGTCCAGCATGCTAAAAAAATATTTTGACTATACATGTGGGCACCTAATTAAGTTCACCCAACCAATTGGTGCCATGATAATCCTTTATTGTGCCTACGACCATATTGTAAATGTTGATTAATATTGTATTAAGTATCTCATTCTACAAAAAATAAACTAAAAACTAGAGTTTATAAAGCGAAATGTGAAACTATAAATGTTTATTGGATCAAAGTCATAGAGACCATGAAGTAAATGGAGTCATACCAATTGCATGCAAGGTGCACTTGGCATAGGCGATGGAAGAAGGGAGAAAAGATGAGGGAGTTGGGCCATCCAGAGAGTTTGGGCCTTGAAAGAGATAGCTGAGATAGTGGGTATGGGTTGGCTTAAGACAAGCCTTTATTTAGGCCTGGAGAGAGGGAATGCGCTAAAGCTATTTTTTCTTTCCCTAAAAAAGGCTATTTTTCTTTAAAAATAGTTTATGAAATTAGTTTTGAACTCAAGTGTTTTTTAGGAACTTCATTAGTTTGCCGATGCCACATCATCACCTTGTTCGCCACCATCACCAAAAGAATTTACCTTTAGCTGTATCCCTTAAATCCAGCAATATCAAGTACCCCCAAACTGTAATTTCTTAACCAAGCCCAATTTATTTTTAGATTTTTGTGACATATAGATTTTGCAACAATATCGAAGTCATCTCTGCATAGTCACTATGTTGTTAATATAAAAATAGGCACATATGTCACCCAAACAAAAGGAAATCACAAGGTCTATTGATCATTGTATTGATTTGCACATCACATCTGCAATTCACGGATGTTCTTCCTGTATTGTATACCACCATGTACATCAGTTCGTTTCCTCCTGATGAAGAAAACCTTTCTACACTGCCTAAAACACAAGGCAAAGCCCGGCCAGTAGCAGCAGCACCGCAGAATTCTAGCTATCTTTTTCCAAAGGGATCCCTTTTCCAAATCCAAAACCTCCAACCAACACGGCTACAATTCATACGTGCAAACCAATGGATTGATCACTCCAATTCCTTTGTTTTCTGGGCTTCCTGTAGCTGAAAGTGTCAGTGGGCAATTCAGTCTGCTCGCCGCCGGTGAACTAGTGGAAGAGGTTGCCGAGGGGCAGCCCGAAGTTCTGGTACACCCTGATCTCCCCGCCCCGGCTCGCCGTCACCACCACCATCCCCCACGCGTTGCCGCCCTCCGCGCCGCCGTGCCACCGCGCCGACGACGACGACGACGACTCCCGGCGGGACAGCTCCGGCGGCAGCAGCTGAGCCCCGGGGTACCCCATCGGCCCCGACTTGTGCCGCCGCGGAACGCCGCCGCCGACATCGCCGTCGCCGCCCTGCTTCTTGGGCGTCGTGGTGGCGCCGCCCTTGCCGCCGACGCCGCCGCCCCGGAAGGACGGCGAGCCGGGCCACGGCACGGCGACGGAGACGTCCCTGCAGAAGAAGTACTCGTAGGAGCGGCTGGTGAGCCACGTCTTGGCCCTGACGCCGATGCCTCCGCCGCCCACCGCGCCGCCGCCGCCGCCCGCTCCTCCTCCTCCGCCGCCGCCGGCCGGGACGCGGCGCCAGACGTACACGTTGGAGTCCTCGCTGGCGCAGACGACGTAGCGGCCGTCGGCGGTGTAGGAGGCGGAGATCTGGCTGCTGGTGTTCTTGAAGCCTGGCAGGAAGAAACACGGGTTCCCTTTGGGTTGTGGGGAGCTTGGGCATGGCGCTCATGGTGCGGCGAAAGGGGAAGGCGGGGCGCGCGCTTGGCCGCCGGTGGCGCGTACCTTTGAACTTCTGGAGCACGGTGATGCCGTTGAACACCCGGATCTGCGAGTCCGCCGACGTCACCAGGATCTCCGACGGGTTCCCCGGCGCGAACTGGAATCCGGTGATCTTTTTCGCGTGCGACCGGCGCTTCTTGGATATGCTCATGTCGATCTGCGCCTCCTGGTTCAGCTTGCAATCTGACAAGGAAATGTTTATCAGCACAACGTACACTGAATATGAATGAGCTGAATTGGGTTGTGCTTGTGGTTGTACCTGTCGTCTTGTAGAACCGGCAGCACCCCTTGTGCGACCCGATAATGGCAGCCTTGAAAAAGCCGGTAACCATCAGGTATCAGTGACTAGGCCACTCGAATTTGACATGAAGTTTTTGAAACTTGCAATGGCAATGGCAATGGCAATGGCAATGGCAACGCATCACCTGGCCGTCCGGCGTGTAGCACCCCGCGGTGACCATGTCGTTGAGGTCGCTCCAGTCGACGACCTGCCGGTCCGGCACGCTCCAGATGCGCACCTTGCAGTCCAGCGACCCGCTGATGAAGTAGCCGTCGTCCACCGGGTTGAACTGCACGCACGTCACTGCGTTCGTTCATGCCGCGCACCGACCGATATTTAGTTAGTTGCTATATATAATATATATATATACATATATACAAGTATAGCAACTTCACAAGATGTGGTATGAATTCTAGGTGCCATTGGAAAGCAGGTAATAAGGTGTCTCACCGTAATCGTTGTGCGGGAACATCTTGAGGCACGTCTTGGTGTCCATGTCCCAGAGCCGCACCGTCTTGTCCATGGACGACGACAGCAGCTGCTGCAACCAACAATGGCGCGCGGCGGCAACGACGCTCAGCTCGCGGAGCATCAGCAAGCTAGCAACTGCGGCAACAATGGCAAATCATGTAAACTAACCTGGGACTTTGACCACGAGAGGTCGAGCACGTCGTCCTGGTGGCCCTCGAATGCGCACGCCGGCTTCTCGGCGAGCGCGAACGCCGACTCCGGCACGACGACGTGCTCCGGCAGCACGTCCTTGCTGCTCCTCCCCCGCCTCATCCTCCTCGACAGCTGCGCCGCCAGCCCCGGCGGCGGCTGCGGCGGCAGGGAGGCCGCCGACGCCGAGGCCTCCGGCGCTGCCACGGCGGAGGCGGCGGCGGCGTCGGCGCCCACGACCTCCCAGACGCGCACGACGCGGTCCTCGCCGCCGCTGGCGAGGAAGCGGCCGTCGGGGCTGAACTTGATGCTCCAGATGGAGCCCTCGTGCGCGCGCACCTCCTGCCGCATGTACAGCCCGGTGAGCTCCCGGCTGGACTTGCCGTAGTGGTGCACCTTGAGCCGCTCGGGCCCCGTCGGCGCCGGCGACGACGACACGGCGGCGTGCGCCGACGCCGACTTCGACATGAGCGCCGCCGCCGCTGGCGCCGACCTGCCGCCGCCGTCCTTGTCCTTCTCGTTCCGGAGCCCGGCGGCGGTGGCAACCAGCTTGATGTTCTTGAGCCAGCGCGTTCGCTTCTTCTCCGGCGGCCTCTGCTCGCCGCCCTTGGCTGCTGCGCCGCCCTTGGCCGCCGCCGCCCCGGCCGCCGGCACCGGCTGGCTCTGGCTGCGCCGCATAAACTGCTTCACGAACGGCGTGGCGCCGATGACCCGCTCCAGCTCGTCCATGCTCAGCGGCACGCTGCGCTGGCTGTTCACCGAGAACCCCTTGCCGGTGGTCTGTCCCTTGGTCGCGACGCCGCCGCCCGTGTCGTCGGCGGCGGCGGCGCTGCCGGTTCCGCCGTCCTTCGACGCCGCCGCGGATGGCAACGGGCTCCGGGCGACGGCGCGGAGAGCCTTGTTCACAGGCGGCGCGGCGGCGTTCATGGAGTGCGGCAGCGAGTACACGCGGCGGAACGACGGGGGCTTCCGCGCGGCGCCGCCGCCGCGGACGGCGAGGCGGCTGTCGGAGCGGGACCGGGTCAGGACGGCGGCGGTGGCGCTGGGCTGGCGCAGCCTCGCGGTCTCGGCAGGAGCGGCCGCCGCCGCCGTCGGAGCCGCGGGGCACGTCGTGCTCGGGCTCGGCGCGTCGTCCGCGGCGGCGGCGGGAGGCTGCTGCTGCTGCCGCCGCCGCGGCGCGGCGCGGGGGATGTCCGGCGGGAGCCTTGCCCTGGCGTTGCGGCTGCGGAGGAGGTCCCGGCTGCTGTTGAGCCCCATCCCCTGGAGCAACCGGCGGCGGCGCTCCTGGATGGACACGGGCTCCGCCGCCATCCACGTGCCGTAGTCATATCTCGACGTGTCCTCCTCCTCCTCCCCGTCCACGTCCAGCTCACCCTGCTCCTCCTCAACGAGCCGTTTCCCATCACCATCACCATCACCATCTCCAACAGCGGTGGCGAAGGAGAAGCGAACGCCGTCACCGTCGCCGTCGTCGTCGGAGGGGAATTCGGCCATGGCGTCGTCCATGCCGGACGAGGGCTGCTCGTCGTCAAGGCACTGGAAGAAAGGCTCGTGGCCACCACCACGCTGCGCTTCGTCTTCCTCCGCGTCGGCGTCGTCGGCCGGCCGGCTTCCGACGACGACCACGACCGTGCCATGGTCGTGTTCCTTATTGTCGCCATGACTGTTGGTGGTGGCGACGCCGGCAACGACGACCTCCCCGCCGTTGTCATGGCTCATGGTTGGTGACGGCGGCTCTTGCATGGTGGTGGCGAAAGCGAAACGGGTGGGCGACCGGTGAGCTCACGGGAGCCCGGCCCCACCCTTGCTCTCATGTTTACTATACTTAGATGGATGGAGGCCTTGTAAGGCTGCGGTGTTTCTTTTCCAATGAAAAATGGTAGCCTCTAGCAGCAGTGATTTTGGGAGGGGACTCTGAAGATTGCTTCGTGATTGGCTTTGTTAAAGAAAATCCTAGTGTTTTCACCACAGATTAGAGACAACATTGGTTCTCTTATTTTTATTTTCAGTGATAAATGCAACATAATCTCATATCGATCAAATTTCCTTAAACTTCACTCAATCAGATAGAATAATGTTACACTTAAGTGCGCAGATAGGTAGATAGTCGGGGCAAAAATATTCTTCTCTGCGGGTTTTGGAATTCAAACTATGACTTCTTTTATAATCTAGCTGAACATTTTATTCTTGATAGACAGCATTAAATTCCAGAAGTGCCTTTCCAAAATTGGAACATGATTAATGAAATGACCTCTGATTGTGAACATGAAGTATAATTGGTGGTTTTAATGGTTTCATCATGAAGACCAGAGTTGGCCTATGACCAAAGTAGATTATTGTAGTTTGCCATTGCCAGGATTCCTAGTTCAAGAAAATGCACTGATGGTTGCCATCAACATCCATATGCCACTAAATTGCTCAATGAATCTGATCACCAAGCTGCTACTCAATGGTCACACATATAGTCGATATTTTTTTATTGGGTAAGGCATGCATGATCTGAGAATCCTTCTGATCACAAATAGTGGAATACAACGTGTCTTCTTATCTTAATTAACTAAGATCCAGCACGGAGGATGAGGATCAAGTCTTTAGGCTTCAGTTCAAATTCAACGCTGAACTTGAAAGCAGTCATCCATAATAAGTGAGAGATTGTCTTTGATGACTTCGTTAAATGCAAAATATCTTTAGAGAAAAATAAAGTTAATGTGAACTCTCTTCCAGAAGAGAAAAAAAATTAATGTGAACTCTCTTCCAGAAGAGAAAATAAAGTTAATGTGAACTCGCTTCCATTAGCTTGCCATTAAACATTATTTTGACATTACGTGCAATCAACACGCCGAGAAGTCCAAACAGTGCCGACGGAATAAATATACATACACTTGAACTGCTAAAAAGATTACAGACATGGTATAAACACGAAAGAGGTCGCATATGACCGGAGATCTTCCACTATATATCTTTATTAATATTTACAGAACCATTCCATGTATATAACCAACTAATGAATAAATCGAAGCCCACAATACACAAAAATCCTGCATGACCTGAACATCCATCGAATGGATGAATACATTAGTTGGTACACTAGCAATCTCTCTAGCTAACTCTAAAGAACCAAACCAAAAGAAACCTAGCCTACAATTAATAAATTGATCGAGGGAATGTCACTATCCTGTTGATATGTATGTACATACACCCATGAACTCGTCGCCCTTTGGCGACACTGGCACTGGATCAGCCATTGCTCTCATGGTCTCTTCCTCCTTCTGCGCCCTGAGCTTCACAACCTTCCTGTGGCGATTGGAGTGCTGGCCGCTCCGGAAGCTGGGAGCAGTTGATGGCCGATACTCCGGTAGCAATTTGTTCGCCGCGTAGCGGATGCCGCACGCGTTGCAGAGAGTGCCCGGCCCGTCCGGGCCTGCGCGCCACTGCGGCGTGTCCGGGGAGTGGCAATGGCTGCACACCCTCTGGGTCTGCCTGTTCCTCTGGCGTGGCACGGGGCGGCGGCGGCGGATACCGCCATTGTTGCAGCTGTTCTTGGCATCGCCATTCCCATTGCTGTTGTCACCGGGATTCCCATTGTTGTCACCGGGATGTTCCGGAGCAGTGTCCGGCACGGCGTTGAGCGGGAAATCCAGCGACCAAGGGCGCTTGCGCCACATGAACGGTGAGCGCCGCCGCTTCCTCCGCACAACCCAGGCCAGGGGTTGCCTGACAGGCGAAGGTGACTGGCTCTCCGACGTCGTCGACGACAGGCAGCCTGAAGACGCTGGCGATGGCTTGGCCGGTAGCGGGAAGTGCGCCCGCAACGGCGGCGCCGGCGAGTTGTTTGAGAAAATGCCGCCCATGAACGCGCCGTGCGCCTGGAGACCACCCGCTGACATGGGCGCCGCCAACGGCGGCGCGTCGTTGGAGGCGGCGCCGAACGCGTGGAGACCACCACCGGCTGGCATGGCGGCCGGCAACGGCGGCGCGTCGTTGGTGACAAAGCCGTCGAACGCGCGACACGCGTACGGGCGAAGAGCGCCCGCGGACATGGGCGGCGGCGGCGGCGCGTCATTGGAAAACGCGCC
Source organism: Echinochloa phyllopogon (assembly GCA_033239725.1). Taxonomy (NCBI): domain Eukaryota; kingdom Viridiplantae; phylum Streptophyta; class Magnoliopsida; order Poales; family Poaceae; genus Echinochloa; species Echinochloa phyllopogon. Next base: position 7,394,244 of record BTCW01000008.1, on the reverse strand, counting down.
GCACGCGTGAACGCCACCCGCTGGCATGGACCCCGTGTCGCGAGACGGGTTGCACACGGTCGCCTCGCCGCCACGGCCGCCGCCGCCGTCCGGCGCGTCGTCGACCAGAAACATGTCGATGTCTATTAGCTCCGTGTGCGGGACATGGCTGGACCAGCCGAGCAGAGAGTCCCGCTCCAAGAAGCTGCCGCCGCCGCCGCTGCCAGGGGTGCTTTTTCCCGCGCCAAGAGCCCGGGCGCCGCCGAAGCCATTCTCCTGGCCGCCCCACTCGAAGGGTGGCGGCGGCTGGTCCTGGCGGCGCGGCGAGCCGCCTATCCCGAGCGCCGCCAGGGAGACGTCGTGCGGGGCGGGGGCTGGCAAGAACTGCAGGACGAGGTCGAGCGGGTCGTCGGGGCAGCACAGCCCGCCGCCGGGGACGCCGCACTCGCCGTCATCGCCGCCGACGCAGTCGCAGTCCGGGAGGTCGTCGGGGACATCGCCGAGGGAGAGGTGGGATTGCGTGCGCATGCGGGGCGGCGCGCGGCCGGCGCGGCGCGGCGGCGGAGCAAGCCAAGAACGAAGCAGCTACCGAACTTCCCCTCCCCGGCCTCCTCCTCAAACAGAGCCCCGTATGTCTAGGGTTCGCATCGGCGGCCAAGATATTCGGAGGAGAGAGAGAGAGAGAGAGAGAGGAGGGAGCGGGGGAAGAGGGAGGGGAACGGGGTTTCGGTTTGAGGGGAGAGAGAGGGATTAGGGATTTCCGGGGAAGCTTCTAGAGGAATTAATCGTAGGGTGGTGTTTAATCGTAGGGTGGTGTTAGTCTCTATCTTTTTGTTTTTGTTTCACATTGACATGGGTTTTGTTTTGATTCCTGGTTAACAAAAATTCTCGGTGATCACGGGTAAAGCCGAAAATACTCAAACAAAAAGGGATTTTTAGAAAAAAAATTGAAGCAAAATTGTGGGAATCTAAATGAAATTTGAATCAAACTCTTTGTTTTGACCTATTGGTACCCACATGTAAACCCGTTAAATCAGATTTCCTAGAGATATCCTAGGATAGCATTCGTATCTAATTTGTTTTTATTTTTCACATCAACTTGGTTTCAGTTCCTGGTATGCAAAATTCTTGGAGTCACCACTAAAACTGAAAAAAATACCTTGGATTTCCAAGAAAAAAATGAACAAAAGGTTTCAGTATGATTGAAAATTTAATTTGACAGTTTAATCTAACTTGTAAATTCACCTACTAGTACCCAAGGATAAACCTGAGAAATTGGATTCTATAGCGATTACTAGGCAGGAAGTCTGAAGCTAGCTCATCCTGTCCGGCTAGCCCTGACTGTTTTTTTTATATTTTTTTGGAATAGGACTTAGCCCTGACTTTTGGATGGCTACAATCCACAGTTCATTGCCTAGTTGTGTCCTTTGCGTGAAGAGTTAACTTTTTCTTTTGAGGAAAGTGGAGAGTTAATTTTTCAGTCCACACACATTTTACATCCTTTGGAATTACAGATCGATGATTTTAGCTGATGGGGTGTATCATTGTTGTTTTCTTCTCTGGGCAAGCAGTAGATGTTTGATGGCCGTGCCAAACTTTGGCCAGTCTCAGTGCACAGTTTCACTATACGGTTACTTAGACAAAAAACTAGGTAACTGAGCCAAAAGAGTTTTATGGTGATAAAACTCATCTCACATACCGTGAAAACTATTCGTTCTATCTTATATATGCCACACCAATACATTTAATATCATGAAACTCCCATAAAACCCCACTGAGATTGGCCTTAGGCCTTCTTTGCATACCCTGTACATATTAGCCCCCTTCAATTCAATTCATAAATATTCGGAGGGATCGAGGAAGAAATTTAGCTCATTTTCTACTTCAGTCCATATATGTGGACTTGGAGGAATTTCGGTTTATCCAAACATGGTGAATGGAGGTTCTAGTGGCAGGTCGGCTTGGCAATGGTGGTGGCATGTGTGAGCAGAGAGGGCAATGTCCCTGATGGGAAGGGTCAAAACGTGGTTGCTATTTTGTTTTGATGTACTGTGATAAACTAAAACTACGCATAAAAAAGGGACATCATTGGTGGTATATTAATACACAAAACAATCTTTCTTAACAGCAATGGTTTACTACTCATATTCTTTTTAGATACTTCATCTGTAGAAAGCCAACTATATCACGTCATGATTTGGAATTGTAGGTAGAGAAGATTCCTTGTCCTTATTACAGCATTTTCATTATTTTTCATGGCTGAACCGCGTCTGTTTACTGATGCAATAGTATTATAGTAGAGCTAGCAAGAAAGAACTAGTACTTTAAGTTAAGTTGTTTTCTTTAAATCCAGCATCATCAGTTTATTATTAGCAACCATAGAAATACTTTTCAATTTGATAGTACCTTTCACTGATATATGGAGATCAAGAACAAGATCGTTCAATCACATTGAACTACCAATAAATTCTGAATTTAAAAACACACCAAATGAATTTGCATTGTCGGATTAAGAGCAGCATCCACGTAAGCAGATAAGAATTACTTTGTCAAAGAATATCTTAACAACATAAATAAAGTTAGTAACCTTAGAATTCATAGATTCATTTCAGCTATATGCCTATATATACCAAAATATTGCTAAAGTATATTTAATTTTCTTAGTATTGCAAGGAAATAGCACTAGCTTAACAAGAAACATACCCTTATAGTTAGGTGTAGCTCTGGGTATATCGTGAGTATCATAAAATACAACCTTATTAGAATGTTCTGATATGAAAAAAAATGGTTAGAGACTTTTAGATCACTACATCAAAAAATGTGTCAATAAACATGATTAAGGAAAAAGTCCAAATCACTCTCCCAAGTATGGTTAGAGCACAGGTAACCTCCTAAATTATTTTTTGAGAAACAACCTCCTAAATTATTACTTCGTTCGATTTACTTCCTGAATTATGTCACTTGATTGTTGATTCAATTTACCTCTTACCAACATTTTTGTTCCTCCCCGTACACGGAGACTGGAGCACTGACGAGTGACGACTTTATTTGAGATTGATGTGGTTTCAGTTTGGATTTCGGCCCACTGGCACAGCAATTTACACGAAGCCCGCAGCTGGGTTCGATCAGTTTGGATTTCAGCCCACTGGCATGGCATGCTAGTATGGGATTTCGGCCCGTTAGAAGCAAAGACTTTGCAGCCATGTTGAACAGTGCAGGCCCACATGTCATGGTCATAGTCGTCCGTCCATCAGCATGCGATGTGGGCCCCAACTAGAAGTGTGGTTATCGTCAACCGGGTCTGTTACGGCCTCAGCTCGCCGCCAAATCGCGACGCCCGTCGAATCCGGCGCCGGCGTTTGAGAGTTTCTACGTCTCATTGGGAGGACGTGTACGTTGGTCTCTGTCGCCCGTACGTCCTCGTCTCCGAATCGTGTGGAAATCAACATTAGCGCTTCCTTCGGTTTGCTTGCAACTGCACGCCGTAACGGAAACGCGTCGATCGTACCAAAAAATCCGCGAAAATCCGTGTTGGCATCGGACTCATATATTAATCTCTACCTAATTATAAAGCAAGGATTGCTTCCACGGTACCTAGGAAACGATTGATTCTGCGGTACGTCATAATTTTATAAAATAACCCTTTATATTTATGCGAATCTAATCCGTTTACTTCCTCCTCTTTTCCCAATTCTAAAGCACGCAACAAAGCCTCATCCGTTGTTCGCCATCGAGTCACACACGGGAAACTGGATTCGTTGCCGACACGAACTCCACTTCCATTGAATCGCGATGATGATGCGCTTATATAAAAATAAATGATGTGGCTGATCGTTGACAGGCCTGCGCGAAGTCAGCGACGTAAGGCGAAGCGATATCGACGAGGTCCAGCGAGCGTGGGCTCGACCGATCGTGCGACGATGTTAACTGTTGATCGGCCAGTAAGGTTCAATGGAAGCTAATCTGTATAGGACGGTCGATACAGCCGAGAGATGGCCTAGATATGATGCTGGAGAGGTCGAAGAGAGATGCGGGCGTGGTCAACGACCAGCCACCAAATTGCTCGCATGGTAGCATGCTCAAGGCTGTCCACACGACGACTTGCCGTGACGATGGCTGCTCGGCACGCTGCCCGCGAGGACTGGACGTCGGGGCGCAGCCCGCACTGCACTGAGTCGTCGGGTGCTGGGCTGCTGCCATCGTTGCATCGAGCCAATCGTCGGGATACGAGAGAGATGGGATCACGGGAGAGAGAGAAAAACGAAGAGTTAACGGGAGATTGAAGATACGGGGATGAAAGAAGTATCCTTACCATTTTATACGCCGAGAAGGCGACCTACGCGCACCGCCGCTGCATCGTGCCGCGTGACGCTGCCGGCCGGGTTAGGGGCCCCGACTCGCTTGGAACAGAGCTCACCGACGGCCGTAGAAAAGGTGGCCGGGGCACCGGCCGGCCCGGTGACGGTCGCTAGGCGGAGGGCCGGGCGGCGAATGTGCCGCCGACCGGACAGTGTAGGAGCCCTGATGGGCAGTACTTGCGACGCGCGGCGCCGCCGGAGCTGGGGGCGGAGAAGGCGGACGAAGCGGCAGAGGAACGGCGGAGGAGGGGTTAGCTGGAGACGACCGGTGAGGGAGGCAGCGGGGGCGGAAAACACGGGGTCACGCTGTCGGCTTATAGAGCGACGGACCGCGGGATATCCTAGTCCCATTTTGTAGTATGGTCCTTAATAGTAGAAATAGAAAGCACATAAAGATGATTTAGACGGTCAAAAGGATGTAAAATAAAACATAAAATTAACTATATTGTTTTTTAAAAAAAACTCAATATATATTCTCCACAAACATACATCACTTATATACTCTCTCAAACAAGTAATAAAAAATCATAATTACGCTTAATCATCAAGGTTTATAGGTTCGTATAAATCTCTATCTCTCTACCTTATTTTTACCTATCTCTACCTAATTCTAAAGCGAGGACTGTTTCCGCGGTAGTTTGACTTTTGATCCATCGGGTGGATCCCTGTATACAAAAAATAAAAAAAAACATGATTTGTGTCTTCTTATCCTTGACATGCGATCAACAGGGGCATCATCAGATATCCCATAGCATCGCACGGGCATATTTGCTAGTATAATTATAAAGCAAGGATTGATTCCACGGGTCGTGATTCTGCGGTACGTTATAATCTTACGAAATAGACCCTGAAACTTCTGTTAATTATCCCGCGGTCCACTTATTTTTCAAAAAAAAAAACCAAAGAGCCCTACCCCGCATCGCTTCCCCACCTCTAGCGGCCAGCGCCGTCCGCATCCCGCACGGCGTCGACCCGACCGCGCGCTGGCCCCCCATGCCTTCCCCGGCATGGCCGAGCCCACCGGCCGTCCCTCGCCTCCTCCGACTGCGCCGACGCCCTCGCGGCCCCCTACAAGGTGTGCGTGCAGACGAGCACCTCCGTCGGCCTTGGGCACCGGCCGCGGCAGGTCGACCTGCCGCCGGCGGCTTGCTGGGCGCAGGCGTGCCGCGTAATTTTGCGATTTCCCCGAGTGCGGAAGCGTCACGGACTCATGGGGCGGTTACAATTCCTCGCGATGTCGCCGAGTCCCAATCGATCCGAGGCTGCTGTAGTGTGAGAGTGTGGCGCAGTTCGATTCCGATGGTAATGCCGCAACATGATGCATTGCATAAAGGGGCGGCCAGAGCGGCGGCTGCGGCACAATTCAATTCCACCTCAACTGCGCACCGCACGGTTGCCTCCCAATCAGATGCAGGCCCTGAAGGCCGCACCTCTTCGATGACTATCCGCCGGCCCGACGAGGAGGAGAAGCAACTATGCTGGCGGGATCAAACTTGAGGCGGGATGCATCCAGGAGTTGTCAACTCAACGTCACAGAGCCCATGTCCTAGCCACCGGGAAGAACACAGGGAGGCGCCCGAGGCCCACCGTGCCGGTGATTATTCTCCTCTGGCGTGACGAGGAGAAGCGGCTAAACGAACCTGACGCCGCAAGAAGATCGGCGGTGGCACTGAGCCTGTCTTGACCGCTGGGTAGAAGCAGGCCAACACGGTGGATGTGGCCGGCGAGAAGGCAGCGGCTCTGTCTCTCGCATTGGAGAGCGACGGGGAGGTGTGCCAGACGGGAGCTCTAGGGCACCAACATGCTGCATCGGCGAAGGCTAGATGGTTGCCAAGTGGAGGCTACCCCGCCGGAGGCCTCTCCACGGATCTGGCGAGGGCATGAACAGCTCCGTCCATTGCACGATGCCAATGCCTTGGAGCTTATTGAGCTCGCCCTCACCAGCAATCGATTGAAGCGTGGGATGCCCCAAGACAAATCTGCTACATGGGAGGGGTGTGAAATTGGACCTCAATTTGGACCTTCACCACAATGACACCTCAATTCTCGGCCGGCGCATGTTGCTGCGATAGGTGAGGAAGAGCGAGACAGCATCAGAACGGAGACAAGGATATGATGGCGAGGGCACATACAGAAATCAGAACGGTAAAGTTTTTACTTTTTTTTTGAGAATTGGTAAAGTTTTTACTATGTGAAGGACGATAGGCCGGGGCATAGTGTCATGTGAGGCCTGTGGTACGTTGGGCTATTGGCCCGCCCATTATTTAGTGAATCACAGTATGCATGTGGTTTAGTACGGTTGCTCTAATTCATGTAGCAGTGTCCCTCCAACACACCATGCAACGCCATGGCCTAGCTGGCGGGTCACGTCGTGGGTCCTCGCCGGCGGGGTCCCTCTGGCCGCCGTCGCCTTCGTCTTCCTCGACGCGTATCAGCGCAGGAGGCTGCGCCGGATCATGGGGCTCATGCAATTGGCCTTGGACTTGGACTTCGACGGTGACCTGCGATGATCGACGACTGCTTTAATTTGTCGGCGTTGGCGGCGCCGGCAGCGACGCGCGGAGGCTGGGAAAAACAACCGTGCTGCATGCTCCGCCGCCGCCGCCGCTGCCGTGACTTGTCCGGCCGGCCAATAACGTCTGACGTGCAGTGATGGCAGCCTCGATCTTTTATGCTTGTGCTGACTGATGCATTCGCCATGTTAGTCTCCTTAGTTGTTGTAATCTTTTTTTTTTGAGAAATTAGTTGTAACAAGCTAGAACAGGGGCACCGGTGTGCGTTTTTAGCTTTTGATCGTATCTAGTACCGCTTGTACTATACAGTTTGTAGTCAATGAACTATGAAGAGCTATATATCTGCGTACCATGCATTTTGTTTCTCTGATTCTGCCATTGCTCTGCATTTTGAAGAGACACACCACCTATAGCAAGGGGTGTTTGGTTTCAGGTGAGTTGTTCGATCATAAGTTTGTTTGGTTGACGAATGGAACGGGTTGATCTGTTCTCTGTACTACACATTATCCGTCTACCACCGAAATTTATAGTATTATTAACTAATAACGGACCACTATGTCTAATATGGATCAAGCCATCAAAACAAACATCATCGTCCCAATGCAAGCGAGCCTCTAGTTAGGACTACTTCAAAAATTATATTAATCAAACCAAACGAAATGTAGATGTTGAGTTGCGACTCTAACACAATGTAAATGGGCTGATAGTTTGGCTGGCCGATCAGGTTGCAACATTTAAATTTGTAGCAGTAGAACTGGATATGGGAGGTGTACTGTTACGGCAGGTTGACGTAGAATGTCACAAATCCTAGGGATGTGGAGTCTGAGGAGAAGCTTGAATCAAGAAAAGCTCCTGCCGCGTAGGCGCTTATCCAATGGTTTACGCATGATGGCTGAAGCAGGAGCAATGAAAATAAGAAATAATCAAGCAAAAGGGATGCATCGCAAAGGAGAAGCGCTGCGATCATTATTTACACCGCAGCTAGCAGTTATCTTCAGAAATATTGGTAGTGTGGGAGTTTTTTGGAGCATGTGAAAATAGTGTTAGCACCTCTGTTCCACGATTGAAATCTTTACAGGCAGAACGCTCAGGTGAGACTTTGTACTTTGGTCTAGCGGCTAAAGAAATTGGGAGCTTTTGAATTAGAGAAAGAGGAAGATGACTTTCTTGATGTCCTGGCTTTAAATAACCTTTCTGGCGATTTTGTTGAGGGTTTGAGTTATGTGGATTATGATTTAAATCTACCGACCACACCTCAAATCAAACATCTAAGATATAGGCAGAAAAAGGAAAAGAATCTATGAAACAAAAGTAATCATGAGAAAGGGGTGTTTTGGAATTAATTGTAATGGTTTTAGGGGAAAAAAGAGAAAAATAGAGATAATACCAGATAACACAAGATGACCAGTCTATTTGCATCATAAAAAAATACAAATATCTACTGTGATAAAAAATGCAGTATATTCTCTCTGCCATATGGCAAATTTAGCATTTTTTTCTTGGATAGCTAGGAATATACTATACTCTAATTCCATTTCCTGCAGTCATCCATTATTAGTTTGTTTTAAAAATAACTATCACCCTGATACAGGTGCTTATGTTAATTTTCCATAGCTGAAGCACGTGCATCACCAAAGAAATATTAACGGATGCATATAGAAAACAATTCATTTTTCATGACTGATAACATAGTCGGGTAAACCCCGCCTTCTTTTATTGGAAACAGAATATAGAGTAGTAACACGAACATCTTACATCACTGACATACACACCTGAAAAGCCACGACGTGATCGGACGAGAAGCCATGAAAGCAAATTAATCACGAGAAGTAGGAGAGGCGGTACTGAACCAAGCCCGATCAGCTACACTAGTCGGCTGGCAATATATTCAGCCAATTTATTGTTAGGCCATGGTCGCCACGGCCATTTTCCTGACGTTCTCCTCCGAGCTAGCAGGAAGAGAATCTTGTAGCAAATGCAGCGATAACCAGGGAAAGGGGGGGCGGTTCGCACTCCTTGGGGCAGCCAACAGAATCTATGATATGGGTTCGATGACTTCAACAACGTGCACATCGCCTGCTGGGAGGCCTGGATTATTCTCAGAAACAATAGGCTCCGCTTCCACGAGCAGGCGCCGGGGCTGCGGTGATGCTTCAGCCATCAGCTGGCCCATGGCCGGTCAGCACCACACCATGAGGATGGCAGCCATCTTGACAGCAGTAGCAGACGCCATGGGAGCTTCTAACGTCGAAGAGCAGAACTGGGAAGGAATATGAGTACTTTCTGAGATCAGGTCTGAGAGGTGCCGAACAAGGCTACATGGCCCTGCCATTTATGCATGAGGAGATGGCCAGGTGGATGAACATGCTACGCATGAAGACTACAATGAAAACAACATAGTGCTCCTGGTTTATAACAGTGGGACCAACGCCAGTTACAGCAAATCTGGGATGGATTTGGGGGACTTTATAAACTGATTTAGATAGGCTTGGCTAGGTGAGAAACAGATGGCGATAGTGCCACTGTTTTTATGTTTGATTTGATGTCGCACTAAAACCTAGCAGTAGAATTCATTTTCTTTTTTTGACCGGAGTCAGGGAAGCCCCCACCTATTTTTTTTAATTTTCTTTATTCCAAATTCAGTTAATTCGCTCCCACAGGGAGTCGAATCTGGGTCTGCAGGGTGCTACTCATGTGCTCTAACCACTAGGCCAGAGACCCTTTCACAATTCATTTTCTTTCGGGAGGAAAACAGGGGATCTTCTTAATGTGACAAGCACCGCTGCACTAGCAATGTTACGATAAGGCTATTCTCAATGGTAAGTTAAATTTAGATATTTCCAAGATCACCATACTATCAGAAGAAGAAAAAACACCATGAATGACACAACCCCTACAATGCAAGGTTTTATTTAACTCACTACCAGAGAACTCGACATACGCCCCACTCAAATGCCTCTGCACATTTTAGACCCGGTGCTAAATGTGCGTTAGCACCGGGTCCTACGGCTAGGAGCGGAGCTGGCGCAGACTTAGCAGGGCGGAGCTCATTAACACCGGGTCGTAGCAAAACCCGGTGTTGAAGGTCCCTCATTAGCACCGGGTGCAGCAACCACCCGGTGCTAATTTGTCCAAACTCATTTAGCACCGGTCGAAGGCTACAACCGATACTAATGAGCAGCCCACAAACAGCCACTCCTTGCTCTTTTTCTCTCTCTTATTCTCTCCAACCTTATTTCTTCTCTTCTCCAATCTTATCTCTTCTCTCTTCCTCTTCTCACTTCGTTTCTTCTCTTATCCACAGGCGAGCGGGCGGGCGGGCGCTGCAGGCTGGGGCGGCGCGCTGCAGGCGCGCGGGCGGGCGGGCGGGCGGAGCAGCTGGCAGGCGGGTGCGCGCACAGCCGCACAGGAGCAGCTGGCAGACGGGAGCCCTGCGGCGTGGGGCTGGGAGGCGGCGCGGAGGCCGCATCAGATGTGGCGTGGGGCTGGGAGGCGACATGGAGGCCGCGCCCCTGCGGCTGGGAGGCTCACGCCCCTGCGGTGTGGAGGCTTGCCGGAGTGCGGCGTGTGCTTGGATCCGATGGACAGTGGTGGTGTTTGTAGGTTTGTTAGTTTTTTTAGATCTGTAGAGGCGCAAGCTGGTGGGTTTGAGTTGAGTACCCAACAAATTTCTTTGGATTTGAGATTGATGATGTTGTAAGGGATATTTGATGTTTATTTGATCTCTTCGATTATAATTTCATTACTGCTATACTGTAGCATTATATCATCCTTGTGTTTGATCGAAGTATAAAAAATGTTTCTTGTGATTATGAATCTTACGATTATGTTTGCTTGTACATTCCATAACTTTTGTTTTTCTTGTTCTTCCTGTTCTTGAAGAAGTTCTTGAAGAAGAACAGGAAGAGAAAGAGAGGGGAGGGAAACATTTAATTTTTTCTACGCGTAAAAATCTTTAGCACCGGGTAATATTTTCAACCGGTGATAAAGGATGTCTTTAGCACCGGTTATTTGACCCGGTGCTAAAGGGGTATCTGCACCGGTTGGGAATCCGGTGCTAAAGGCCGTTCCCAACCAATGCGGATGAAGATATCTCCGTTAGTGACTGTTTTCAACGCTAAAATAGAATCTAATTGACGAATGATGTGGACGCTTTTAATTGGACGAGAGAGATTGAACTGAAACTCTATATCTTAGTGCATACTTACTTACTTAGGTCAGTCTCAATGCACCATTTTACTACACGGTTATCTCAACCAGAAACTAGGTAACTGTGCCAAAGGAGTGTCATGGTGATGAAACTCCTCTCATATCCACTCTTGCTTCTCTCTCATATGACACATCAGCACATTTAATATCATAAAACCCTACTAAGATTGACCTTAGAGCCAGTATTATAGAGCCAGCAAGGCCGGCGGCAAACACAGCCACGTCAAAGAAATCACTGCTGGCAGAGAGAGAAAAGGAGAGAGAATGCGAAGCGGGCGGCTCGTGAAACGGCGACCGAAGCGGGCGAAATAAACCTTCGTGCGATCGTGATTGGCTATCGCTGCTGCTGCGCCACTACCAGGCTCCCTGCTGTGCTAGTTGCTGCATTAAATAATGGTGGGGACCACCATCCAACTTTCCATCGTGGCGTTCATGTCACCGGCAGCGAGGGCTGTTATTAATCTTGCTCTTAGAACAATTCATCGTATTGGTGAGCAGAGTTTCATCTCCATTAAATTCATTTCTTCTCTCTTTTTATAACTCCCACACGATGTCTCCACATTTTCTTAAGTGGCAAATAATCATTTACGGAGAATGAAACCCCGCTCAGAATGGACTAACATATGAAAATGTAAAATGAGGCTATTGAAGTTTGATGGTATATATCCTCAAAAAAATATTCGGATGATATATTTACCTAACAATGGACTTTTAGACGATCCACAGGGTTCTTAGGATATACTATGAATTAATATAAAGCACGTTGGCAATGTGGTGTGTTCCACACAGCTTGGACCACTATTTGGTTTTAAAATATACAATATATTAAAATTCAATTAATTATTAAATTATGATAGCGATGCTTTATTTCTTTATCGATCACTCAATTGGGCCAAAATAACAAAAATAATGATTGCCAATTTATAGACGGAGAAGGATGGCTTGACAGACATTGTGGCAGCCGGTGACATTAGGCCTTGTTTAGATTTCAAATGTCATCCTTAAAGTTTACTATACAAAAAAAATTCTCATCACATCAAAATGTCGGCACATGCATGGAGTACTAAATATAGATAAAATAAAAAATTAATTGTACAGTTTTGTTGTACTCAGCTCTGCGACACGAACATTTTGAGCCTAATTAATCAATTTTTGGATAATATTTCACAAATACAAACGAAATGCTACAATGATGCACGCACTACAAGAGGCCAAATTTAGGATGCAAATTTTGCATCTAAATAAGGGCTTAGTGGACTTCAGGGCGTGGCAGTGGTGGTTGCAGCGGTGCTCAGGTCCTGTGCAGATTTTTGGTGGCAGTGCAACGGATCTGGTTCATCCTAATGACCTTGGTCATTCATGATGTGGCTTGCATAGTACACAAAAACCAAACGGGTACCGGTTCAACTGAAAAAACTGTGAACTAGTGACATCAACGGTTCAACTAAAAAAAGCCATGAACCAACAACATCACCAGTTCAACTGAAAAAACCATGAACCAGCAACATCATTCAACCGAAAAAACCGTGAACTAGTGACATCACCGGCTCGATCCAGTTCAAAGATCGGTTTCAAGAAAAAAAACAGATTTTAGAGGATATTTTGGTTTATAGCAATGTGGGAGGGCCAAAGACTAATGCTAAGGAAAAAGGGCCCAAAGGTCGAATCCCAGCTGCACTAACCATCTCGCTCTTGTTTCTTGTTTTACATATGACACACTGAAATCTATTTAACCGATATAGATGAACCTAATTAAAAATTATTAATTTTATTTCTCTTAATATGTAAGTTTATCCACGTCATATATGAACCCACTGTATGAGACGTCACATCACCATCCATTAGGACCATCAATTTATGTCTTGACTGATGGAGCTATAGGTGGAGCCCCCGGCTTCTTTCATTGGAGAAGATGTAGATTAGATAAAAAAACATATTTCTGGACACATAAGAGTCAGGGGGAAACCCCGGCTTCTTTTATTTAAAACAGTAGATACATAGTAACATGAACATCTTACACCATTGACACATACACACCTAACAGAGCAACCATGGCTGCAACTGATCGAAGAGCAACTGAAAAGCCACAACGTAATCGGATGCAGCCACGAAAGCCAATCAAACGTGACAAGTAGGATATCGAGGTACTGAACCAGAGAGCCCAATCCACATATACGTACACCACATGGCCAGCAATATATTCAGCCAAATTATTATTGGGCCGTCGGTCTTTGCATCCATATTTTCCTGACGTTCGTTCGTAACACCCTAAAATTCATCACAATAAAATTATAGCAACTCTCTGAATTTTTCTAGGATTTATTAAGGCTTAAATAAATTTTCTAGGAATTAATTGGAATTTCTAGCCTTTTATTAATTTAAATATCACATTAAATAATTATTTTAGTCAAAATAAGTTTTTGTTGCATTCATGCTGTTGCACATATTTTTGGTTGCTAGTAAATCAAGTTGGAATTTAAATTCTGTTTAAATTCGAATTTGATTTGCTTTTGTTTGAGTTTTAGAAAAGTTAAAATAGGCAGAGTTCGTTTTTCCCCCTTCAACTCTCGGCCCAGTCCAAGTTTTCCCCTCTTCTTATTTTCTTTCTCTCCCCGCACCGGCCCAACCTTCTCCACTCTCGGCCCAGCTGCGGCCCGTTACTTCTCCTCCGTCGCCGCTCCCTCTCTGTCGCCGACACGCGGGTCCCGCCTGTCGGGTCCGTCTTCCCCCGTCGCCGACTGGGACTCTGTCCCGAGTTCGAGTCCGAGCTCGTCCCGCCTCCGCCGCCGAGTCCTGCTCCCGCGCGCCTGCCGAGGTCCCGGCCCCGGCCCATTTATAGACGCCGCCGCGCCCTTGAGTTTCCCATCGCAAGCCCAGCCGAGCCGCAACCCTAGCAGCCGCCCGAGCGCCGCCGCCATTGACGGTCCGCCGCCGCGTCGTCGATTCTCATCGTCGCCGCCGCTTCTTCGACCCGAGCAACTCCAGGAGGTTCGCCTCGACATCACGCACCTCTCCTTCGCGTTCCCATCTCAAATTTGGCCATGCTTCGCGCTCATCTCGATCGCCGCCATTTTGACAGCGCCGCCGCCCGTCATTCTTCGTCGCCGGCCGCCGTCGCTGCATCTCCCTCGACGAGAGCTAGCCAGGTGAGCTCGTCGTCCTCTTCTCTCACTTCTCGGCCAAGGCTCGTTGTAAATAGTGCTTCGTAGTTTTAGATCGTGTCTTCTCCGGCGAAGGACCGCCGCGTTCGCTGGCGGCGCCGCCGCGTTCGTCGTCGCCGCCGTCACCCCTCGGCTCGATCTGTTTCCAACCGTCGGATTAAGATCCAACGGTCCACATCAGATCCCGTCCCAAGTCAAATAAGTCGGTACCGGTCAGCGCTGCAGATTTTGCTAAAGAGCCCCTGTAGTTTTTGAAAATCAACCCGCGGTCCAATTTAGTTCAAAAATAATTACGAATAGGTCCTGTTTTCTTCTGTTTTAGCCCCTGCAAGTTTTAAAATTATGCCCGAGGTCCAAGTTTTGTCTTTTTACATGAAAACCCTCGAGTTTTTATACAAAATTATGTTTTAGCCCCTGGTTTTTCGCAGTTAAGCCCCTGGAACTTTTAAAACTTTGCCAGCAAGCCCCTGAACCTTAGAAAAACCATATCTTTTACGTTTTAACTCCGATTTTAGTGATTCTCGCGCTCACGCGTTCGTTGTAACGTGTAGATTAGTTTTGTGCTGTTGTTTTCCTCTGTTGGAATTGTTTGGTGTACTGTTTCTTATTTGTTGTATTGTTTCCTTGCATGTGAATGTGTGATGCGATTAGGAAACAACCAATTTGAGGATTTCTCTGAAGATCCAACTGTTGGAGAAGGATTTGAGCAGCAACCGAGTTGGGAAGAAGGCAAGTGTATTATGTCATGCAAATGTCCTAATAATTATTAATTTCACCACCCATGCATGTGTCTTAATTTGATGGGTTCCTATTTAAGGATTTGCCTAGCCACTATATTTTTCCTGTCCCTGAAACTGGGTTATTTAATTAACTTTGATGGTAGATGATGCTTAGCTTGCTCAACTGGGATTGGTTAATTGAACCCCTACTCTATGTTCCACTACTACCTTTTTAATCAATTAATGGACAAGATCATATCTTTTTAATTGGAACATGGAGAACTACCCAGGAAAACAGTACAACCATGAGTGCCATGTGGCTCTGGCTTTGACTGACTAATTAGGTGCTCTGGTTTATGGTAGCTTTACTCGAAAGGGGCATGGGGGGCGGCGGTTGACGGGGTATAGCTCGGTCCTTTTGAGCTGTGGGCTTTGGTAAGAGACAGACCTCATTAGGGGGGGCTATGCTTTGCTTCTGAACCGGAAACCTTAGCGGGCTATCATTTATTAGAGTGCTTTTGTAAAGGTCTCATAGTGAAACCCAGTATTCGGTCCACGTTGTGTGGGAAGGGTACAATGCTTCGGCAATGAGAATCACGGCTTATGGTGAAAGTGTACAACCTCTGCAGAGTGTAAAACTGTTATAACAGCCGTGCTCACGGTCAAGAGCGGCCTGGACCCTTACATGATAATCATACTTGAACAAGATCTAAATCGTGGTTACTTGAATATGCTGGGAATATGACATTCATTAATTTGTGGGTGGTATATACTTTCATTTGCTAGTAAATAGTTGCTTAATAAAACTTGACCAACTAAAAGTGCTTATTGCAGTATGGTCAGCCAACCTTTTTGCCTCAGCCTTGTATGTCATATTACATTTGCTGAGTACGTATGTGCTCATACTTGTTGCCTTTCTTTCTTTTATTGCATCTACTACAACCGGAATGCTGCTCAGATTGGGAGAATTTAGAGGATTACACTGCTGATTTTGAGGAGTTCTAGGCGAGTCTCCCCCAGTCAATGCCTGTGGAGTTGGAGTCACTTTGGCTTCATTAGTTAAACGTTTATTTAAGTCTTCCGCTATGACCTTTGTGTCAACTCTGAGATTGTAATAAATGCACTTTAATACTCTTTCGTTATGCATGGTTATGGATATTCACTTGTGACGTCTACCATATGTGTGTAAACTGATCCTGGCGCACATATGAGATGCACCTGGTTTTGCCTTTAAAACCGGGTATGACATCGTTCGTGCTAGGAATTGAAGGAGCTGGGATAACCCCCATTTGTGAAGCGCTGTGCCAAAAGTTATCACCATTGAGGGTCTTTTAGTGACGCAACTTTGCTAAAACACGTCACCAATGATCTATCATTAGTGACGGCTTTTTCCACATCACCTTGTGATTCACATTAGCGACGCAAGGTTTTGCCACCACTGATTACTATCTAGAGTCATCACCAATATGGTTTTCTGGTGTAGTGGAAATCTAAGTACTTTCAAAACTACATGTGTATGTACTACTAGTGGTGCTAATTTGCACTATTGGTGCTACTAACAATGATACTAAATTTATATTTAATTTCTGTAGGAAATGCAGACAAATTCCTTTCAGATTTGGTCACATATTAGCTATTCATTATTGGCGGTAACAAAAAGGATACAAAAATTAGCAGGAAACAAAATTTAGAAAATATGTCGGAAATTGAAATCAAATTTGAAATTTGGGGATTGGAGCCATTTGCATGGTCTGACCTTGCAAATAGGATCTACACCCAACACGAACTTGTCAAAAATGATGATCTCTCCAAATGGAGTTTATCTATTGTGCATAGACTATTTTCTCAGTTTCATTTTATTTAATAAAGGCTAGTCAGCGGGAATATTCTGATAAGTACACTTATAAACAAACATTTTGAAATGTATTCTCTTCTTATGGCATGGACAATCATAGCGAAACAGAGATTGTAATTGGTGGTCACGGTTAATGGATATCACACGTACACAACTGTGTGGAGACCTAGGCCCTGTTTAGTTCCAAAATTCCACTCTCAAATTTACTATGCAAAAAGAAAATTCTCCATCACATCAAAATGTCATAACATGCATCGAGTACTAAATGTAGATGAAATTAAAAACTAATTGCACAGTTTTGTTGTGCTCTGCAAAACGAACATTTTGAGCCTAATTAATCATTTTTTGGACAATTTTTCACAAATACAAACGAAATGCTACAGTGACGCAATGATTACAAAGTGATATCATACTCCTAAATTCACCCTCCCAAATTCAAAATCTAAACACCACCCTAATGGATATCACACACAACTTCGAGGAGAAAACGAATGACTCCTGTACTGCTAATATAGTAAAATTGTCATCAATTTTTTATGATTAGACCTCTGACTAAGCCTAATCATTTGGGCGTGGGGGAGGGGGGGGGGGGGGGGGGGGGCGCAGCAGAATGATAACGTGCCCCAACGACAAAAGCAGCTAAGATCCAAAATAGACGTGGTAGGGTACAATTGGGAACGCTAGAAGACAATAGGGACGCAGAGCAACATGCATCGTCTTGTTCCCTGCAGATGTGAGCACGTGAAATCCTGGCATGCGAGAAGGCCAACAAATTAGTACTGACGTTAGCGGATCATCTGAGCACGCGAAGCACGCGTTGCCTACGTGGTAGCATGTGCACCATAACAAGCATCCAATAGAGTACTAATTTGCTGCACCATCACTGTTGTATCTGCTATTATAATCAAGATTATAAACTAATGTGTCAATATCTGCTGCAGCATTGCCACCGGATTGATATAGACGCTCAGCCACCTTCCACGGGCTCCACACTCCATTGTCTTTCCGGATCCGGTCTCCGAATCGAATCGGAAATATTATGGCATGCAGTTAGGTTCTATCCGGTTCTCGATCGGTGCGTGGATAATCAATAGTCTCATCGAGCTACTGAATAACAAGCTGGAATGGTGGCACTGGTGTGCACTTCTAGCTTTTCTTCCTACCATACGTTTCAAGATTTCGTTCAAAAGAAAAAATCGTTCAAAAAAAAGAAAGACCATACGTTTCAAGATTTCCACCGTCACTTGTACAATTGAAGTCACGCCAAAGTGCCTCTCTCTGTATCAGTTTGTCTCTCGGGTTCCGTCATTGCTCTGCATTTTTAAGGATACACAAACTATAGCAAGAGGTTTGAGGTGAGTTGTTCAAAAGGTGCTTGGTTTGCGGTGAGTTGTTCAGTTAGTATTCATTGAAAATAAGATGCGTAAAATGCAGTTGTTCAGTTACTGGTGAGTTGTTCAGTTAGTTGTTCACCGTAGCAAGAGCATTCTCTGCCTTTACTTTTTCTTTACCTAATAAAATAGGAGGATGACTGAGTTATTCAGAACATGAAGAAAACGAGGAATGCTGAAAAATTAAAAATGATATACTCTCTCGTCCCCCCGAGTCCCAATTCTGGTAAAATGTAATTAATAAAAAATAAACACAACCAGTTATAAAAAAGGAATAATATAAGAGATAATAACAGATAAAATAGAGTGACCCATTATTATATTATTTAATTTTCCATGTTCATACTGTTACAGATGGTGATGTTCAACTTCGATAGCTGAAGAAATCCAAGCACATTGATATATCAAATAAGATGCGTATAGTACAACTCATCTTTCTTGACTGATAACAGAGCTAGGGGGAAACCCAGCTTCTTTTATTGAAAACAGAAGATAGCAACATGGACATCTTACACCACTGACTCAAACACCACACTCGCCAGACAGCAACCATGGCTGCAAGCCTGCAACGAAGAGGCATTACTGAAAAGCCACATCATAATCGAACGCGCAAGCCGCGATAAAGCAAATTACATGCAACAAGCAAGTAGGAGGTTTCGTTCTGAACCAGAGAGATCCCAAGCAATTAAGCCGGTCGGTCATTGCAGCCATATTTTCCTGACGTTCGTTCGTGCTAGGAAGAGAGAATCTAGCACCAACAGCCAATTCCACCAGGCCATGTGCACCCGAAGCGGCAGCCAACGGATTCTATGGTGGGCTCCGCGTTTTTGGTAATGCCATCATCGTCAGGGAGGCTTGCATTCTCAGAAACAACAGCCTCCTCTTCCGCGAGCAGGCGCCGCGGCTGCGGTGATGCTTCAGCCATGAGCTGGCCCATGGCCAGCACCACCATGAAGATGGCAGCCATCTTGACAGCAGTAGCGGAAGCCATGGCAGACTCTAACGTCTCAAATGGAAAATGGAGGAGTTCTGAGGTGAGGACTGAGAGGTGCCCAAGATGACTAGAAGGTTCTGCTATTTATAGGCCGGGATGGACCGGTGCATGATTGGCGCGTTTGGTTCGCAGCATCACGCCGGTCATCCGGGTCAGGTCCGCTCTGGACGAGGTGGTCAGGTGTTTATCCTGCGGATGAGTTTGTATGGCAAAAATGAATTACCGAGATTGTTATGCAGGATGGTTCAATGCCGGATAAGGTCATTCCGTGACTCAATCCAAACAAAATAATAGGTTCGGATCCCTCCCGAACCACCTCGTGCTGCAATCCAAAGTTCCAAACACGCTGTAATATCAAGTCTCTCTCATCCAATGGCCCATATGTACTGTTGTTACGCAGGATGTATCGATTGTGATCGATTGGATAATATCGAGTCTCTCTCATCGAACAGCCCATATGCGCTGTGTTGTTAACTACTACGACGCTACTGATGTGTTCCTCTCAACAACCCTATCACGGTAGGGCGGGGCAGGGAACAAAAGCATATAACAGTAGTAGAAAAAGCTCTATCGGTCTCGGTTAGAAATCCGTGACTAAGAAGTCACTCCATAGGCCAGTCTCAGTGGCACGTTATCTAGATCAGAAATTAGGTAACTGTGCCAAATAAGTTTCATGGTGATAAAACTCCTCTCATATCTCATATGCCACATCAGCACATTTAATGTCATGAAACTCCCACTAAGATTGGCCTTAAAGGCCCCGCATGCATGTGCCGTCGCGAGTCACAGGTCACGCGAGTTTTCGCACGGAAATATACGAGATATAGGTGCTTTCTTTTTAAATTAACCTATGGAGAACTTTTAGTCCGTCCCGGTTGGTAACACCCTTTAGTCCCCGTTGGTGTTACCAACAGGATCCCCGGGACCATAGAAAATATCAACCGGGACTAGTCTCGATCCAAAACGTACCCGGGCACTACTGGAGGGCCCCTTTTGGCACCAGTTGGAAACCCCTCTTTAGCACCAGGTTTTCAACCGGTGCTACTCTCCCAGTGCTAAAGGTGGGCACTAGCCAAAAATATTTGCGCGTTGCTAGGATTCGAACTCAGGACCTCTTAGCTCGCGCGTACAATCTTTATCATCTCACCTACACAGCGCATGTGACTAGATAAAAGATGCTTACCTTTTGAACTATCACACAACCCCCTTTAGCACTGGATTCGTGTTACCACCCAGTGCTAAAGGGGGAGACTCTTTAGCACCGGTTACACCAACCGATGTTAAAGGTGACTTTTAGGGTCCCCGAGGACACCCTAATTTTACACCCGATGCTAATATTGCATTAGCACCGGATCTTGAATGCGCCGAGACATATAAGGGGGGCGGATGTTAATTTCTGTACCAGTGTAACATGCTGCTGGATTGGAATAACCGTCGAAGGTAGAAGACACAATCATGGCCGTTGGATTTTGTAGGCGCGGCTGAAGAAATTAAGCCTGTTGGTGTTCCAGCTCAAGGATGCTGCCTATAAATTAACTATTTCGCGTATGGTGATCGCGTTGCGGCCAATGCAACTTTCTTCAGGAGCTCTTTTACAGTACCAAATACCACTCTTGGGCGGTATATGGTATAGGCATGGGTAATTTCTGGTCGCTGTACAGAGACAATAAAATAGACATCGGGAAAATGAGGAACAGAGGGAAATGAATAAGATTGAGAGGGAAATGAAACGGCAGGTCACGGTAAATTTGAATGATTGAATGAAAAAATTAGTTAATTACATTAATTACATTAATAACAATGATGACATTTATATTTCTTCCAATAATAACTTTATACTACCTATATCACTCCTCATATACTACCTATACCATTGGTCCACGTTATAATGGTATGTAATTTTTCTCAACTAATCAGAAGTTTATATACCACTCCTTTTTAACGAGTGGTACTAGTTCCAAACTTAATTTCTGATGTTACCAACTTACCATAAACCTCTCGACTAACAAAGTTATATTACTAGATGCCAAGCAAATCTGGATGAACAATTGAACATACTCCCTCCGGTTCCATATTAGAAGTCGTTTTGGACAATGTTTGAGTCAAACATTGGGAATATAAATCATGAAAAATATTTAAATCGTTGAGTTTGAAAATGTGAAAATTATATAAATAGATTGGTCTTGAAAATTACTTTCATAAAAATATACATATATAACTTTTCAAGAAATATTTTTATAGAAAAAAGAAGTCAAAATTATGCTTTGGTGACTGTGTCGCTGTCCTAAACGACTTCTAATACGGAACCCGGAGGGAGTACTATTCCTGGATGCAACGGGCAAAAGCCAAAAGGTGAAAGAAGAGAGGTCCTCGATTTGTCGGGACTCGGGAGATCGACATGATATCAAATTATCGTGAGACGTACATTTACTGGTTGGTCCCGTGCTGGTTTGCTGCCTGCGTACTACACATTTACTTCTCTGGTTGAATGAGACGAGTGGCATCGTGCGTGTGCCCACGTCCCCTTGAGCATGATGAGTGGTGCATGCAGCCTCCCCTCGTGCTTCACGTGCTCGGCGGTGGGTCATGCATATATGGTCAGCATGTCCAGCTATTATATTGAAGGTGGACTAGCATGGCCAGGGGCTAGGGCATACACGTACACACTCATCCTGGCCCTTGGGATGGGATGGGACATGAGAGCACACACAGCTGAGATGAGAGTGTAATTAAGCTTGGAGTCCACTGCGATTTCGTTGCAAACCAAATGCATTGGTAGCAGGGTTGTGTTGTGCAACTTATGTGCTCCCTGGATTCTAATAATAAGTCGATCTCTATTGGGTGGGTTCAGACTATTGGCGTTTGTTAAGCGCTGATACGTGTACTCTCCTACTCCTACCGGTGCTTGCATGAACCAAACGAATTAACTGAGGGGCAACGAGACAATCCGGTCCAATAAAAGTTGTAGCCCAGTAGGAAAGTACGCTACTAAAGTGAGAGTCTCATATTATGTCAGTGTGAAAAGTGAAAACCTTACAGCAACTCCAATAGATCCCTTTTTTTCTTTCCCTTTTTTCTTGCTATAGGAGAATCCCGTTCCAGATTTTTCAGGATATTGGGAAGATGGTCTCCACGCAGATCTCCATTCCTTCTCCCCTTTCCATCGTAGCTGACATACGGGGTTCACTTGTCATTGGGCCAATTTATCTTTCTTTTTTTTCACCACTTTCTCATCTCTCCTCTACCCTCTCTCCTCTATGCTCTCTCCTCACTTGCATCTCCATCCATAGGAGCGTTTGCCGGCCAGGCAGGGACGGCGTGCGATGCGGCCATGGCTCGCCGCTCGCTGAGCGGGCGCGGCGAGGCAGCCATGGCGGGGTGTGCCGGCAGGGAGATGAAGGCGGTGGCGCGGGGGCAGAGCGAGAGTGTCTGACGGCGCGTGGCCCACGGCCCACTGACGTACGGGTGACCAGCGCCGCGGCGGCACATGACTCGCGGGCTAATCAGTGCGAAAGTATAATTACATAAAGACTTTTCACATGACTTTTCCAAATCAAAGCTAATCAATGCCAGAAAGTATAATTACATGAAGACTATTGGTGTTTGTTAAGCGCTGATATGCGTACTCTCCTACTCCTACCCGTGTATAATTAGGCCACCAAAATTTCTGAACCTATAACTACGTGTGCAATTTAGCACATGTTAGAATGATGTCAAGAAGATTGGCTATCTTGTCCAAAAAAACGAAGATTGCTATCTTGAGTTACCATTGATGTCAATCCTTTATAGGAGTCGAGAAGTTTCAAGATATCTCTGCATGAGAAGGAACCCTTCTTCACATGATCTGGCAGCTGGCCATTGATCTAATATTTTTCACATACTAAAGGAACCTAGGAAATATCAGCTTTGTTGAAAAACTTATGAAGACTTTTCATCAGCAGGGCTTGGTTATGTGTCTATACCTTCAAGACATCCAGGCCTCCTTCAAACTTTGGCAAGCAATCCTTTTCCCAAGCCACTTTGGGTTGGATATTTGCATTAATGTTTGCTCCTCTCTAGAAATAGTGTTTTCTAAACTTGTCAACCTACTTATGGAGGGGTGCTAAAAAAAACCTACTTATGGACTATTTTGTGCATTAGGAATGTACACGTGAAAAGGTAGGGAAGGATGTTGTTGACACAAAAATCAGCCAATGATCTTCACGCACAAACAAAGGTATGGGAGATTTGCTTTACTCTGGTGCATGTCTTCTATTCGTCGAGGTTTCGCGGTGTGCTAGTCAATTTAACCTAAAATTGACAAAGCGAGAAATTTAATCAGTAATTTAAATGGAGCGTATTGGCAGGGATTTCAAGATGTTTCGTTATGATACAAGCTATCGTCTAAATTTCCGTATCGAGAGTATGTATAAGTCAAAGCATTGAATACGTTTCATCGGCTTTATCAACCAATTCAACACATAGGCAAAAATTAAACGTCCATGTTCCATAAAATAAATACATCAAACTAATAATATCTAGCATATCGCCACTATCATTGGATCGGACTTAACCATGATAGCAGTAACAGTAGCAGGGCGATAAGCTAAAAAATAACAAACAGATGGATCTAAATATCATAACAAGAGAATTCAATGAAACCTATTTGATTGCCAAGATTCAAAACTGAAGAGATTATTATATTGATTGATTGTGTCGTTCAATAAAAGATTTATTATACCTATTGATGAAAAGCCTTAAAAAACAACACGTAAAATTGGTCAATAATTCTTAAATCGAGGTATGTTAAATTATTGATTCTAATAAAAAATTGTAAGAGATCAATAGATGCAGCCCTGTTTAGCCGGAGAACTCACACATAAACTAATTAGTTCGTAAACTTGTACTATCATTGTAATCGGTGAGTTGGTATTGGTAATAAACTAGTGAACTAGTGATTTAATATACTATTAATTAGTGAAGACTTTGTCACTTGTACTGAAATTTGGAAATTGAACACTAGTTGAGTTGATTTAAGAGAAATACACAAATTTAGAGATAACTATATGATGGCTTGTACTCCTCGCCTTTGGCTCGGAATGCATAACTATTAAGGCTTCATAAGCTAGTGGCAGATGAAATCATGAGTCAAACATTTATAGTAAAATTTGGAAAAATGAGCTGAACAGATATGAATCCGAAGGTACAAATTTTGTATCTACCAATCTACAAATTCTTAAGAAAATATTTGGCCAAATATCATGATGTTTGAATTTCGAGGTGTGAGCGGCTTATATAAAGGAGGAAGTTCTTTGGAAAAGTTTATAGAGATGAAACTGCTCTGAAACTCCGTTTACTCCAATTGCAGGACACATCGAGCCAATGGCAGGGCAGCTAGCACCGGCTCCGTCATTGAGGTCCCTCTGTCTAGAGTATATCTCCAACCAGAATATTGACATTAATTTATAGATAGATTCAAGAAAATATGAGCATTCGAATCAAATTCAGAACTCAACAATCAGGGTTGACATGTTCCACGTACTGAACCTAATTAGCTGAGCTCGGTTCACTTGGACGCCTTCTTCCACCAACACAATTGGATCTTCTTACCTGTGTATAACCATAGTGAATTTTGCGACATACCGACTAATAACACATGGACAAGTATATAATGGTGATGACAATATGAGGATATATTATAACTTGCATTCATTATAGTCCAAGGAGAGGGATCCTTAGAGATACTTAGATCAGTTTGAGCGCTGTTGACCTCGTAACAGCTTTATATGATATTTCAGTGTTTGATTAAGGAGTGTTCTTTGGGTCACAAAAGCAACTACATGTATTTAAACTCAAATAAATTATAAACGTGAGAATGAAGCAACATGTTCTCTGTTTATATGAGCCAATTACTAGTGCCAAAGATATATGGAAAATGTAACAAAGCTAGATAGATTTTGCAAATTGTTGTGCAGTTGAATGTTCAGACTGTAGACTTCAGGTGTCTGATAGATAGGATAGGACGTGTGCAGAAAAAAAAGGATGTCTTCTCAGCGCCGTCTCGCACCAGCAGACGCTCTTCCAGTCTTCCGCCATCCGATGCGTTCCCGTCTCCTGATCGACTAGGAAAAGGCCCCAGCTTTGTTCCGTTTCCTGTCTAGGCCGTCGTCGCATGCAGTCTCCGACCCCGACTGACTCTCGGATTCCGGGCGGCAGCTCTAGTCGGACTTCTTGGAGCTAGCGTCTTCATATTTACTGTATATATATAATATACTAGCACATATACCCGTGCGTTGCAACGGAATAAAAAATATCGTAGACCTTATGTCTACGTATTGCGAAAACAGGCTTCAAATTCATGCGCAAACTGACATGGACACGAGCAAATTAAGAATGAAACCAACCTTTTTAGTTCTGAGATCATATATGATATTAGTTCCTTTGAGCAATATTGTATAAAGAATATAAATTGTATAGACATACTTGTAAATGAAAGAAAGCAATATAAATTGGCATATTCTCAATCTCATACGTATAACCCTTTTTAATGCCGGTGAAAATGAACATCATCTCTAAAAATACATTTTAGTCTGAATCTGATGAGTTATATAAAGGGTTCATCATAGCGATGAAATTCTTACTTATAGTGTTGCGTCGCTTCGTACGGCGTGCCTTTTCACGAGTCCTCTTTGCATGTTTTTGCTCAGATGTCATATGGCATAGAGAAATTTCTGACGATCGCGTAACGCTTGCCTTTGCTCGGGATTTAGATTTGCATAACGTGCCCTAGCATTTGCACATCTTGTTTCAATTTGCTTGGATGTACATTGTAGCTTTTCTTCTATAAATTTCTCTGGCTTCATCCGACTATAGTGTTCTATAGCAATAAGACCAGCTACTACTTTCTTTTGTTGGCGGGCCTCACGATGCTTTTTTAGTAATTCATCTTTTTGCTGGTGTGATAATTGTGCATACCGATCTCTTTCTCGCTGCCTCTTACGTTCTTTAGAATCTGTGAGTAGTGATTGGTCACTGGATATCGTGGACATACTGGCATTGCTGTTCTTGTCGCTATCTAAACAAATACAATATGTACTCAGTGTGTATAGTATCATATGAGATAAATATTTATAGAAAATAGTTGATAATATTACTTGTGCCAGTAGTACTCCTTAGGTCTTCCAACAGAGCATGGTCCTCATATTGTTTCGAGCAAGCCATTCTGCAAGAAACATGATTAGTGATTGATCAATGGTATCAATAATAAAATGGTATGTAAATAAAGTATCATGCTATTATCCATAGTAATGTCTGATGGATTGTCTATAAGATATTTAATTCATGAATGTGCTCATAGATGATAATTATCAAGTATATGAATTTGACTTGCGTGACATGTTTTCTCATGGGTTAAACACAACAATAACAAAAATAGAGTAAAAATATGCGCAAAGGAAAAAAATGAGAGACCATACTGCCCCTTATCTCTCTTTCTCACCTCTTGGTCTCTCCCAGTCCCCGTGACCAGACACCTCTCTCGATCTCTGTCTTGCTCTCTCTTATTTTCTTGCTGATGCTCTGCACGCGGTGGCGGTGCACACTGCTCTCGGCCTGGAGGTTTGCTTGGCTTGGTGAAGTGCTTGGTCCCGTGCGGTGCTCAGCGGGGTCAAGCTCTTGGATGGCTTGGCGTTGTGCTCATCGGCGTGCGGTGTCATGTACTCGTGGGGCGGCAAAGCGAAAAAAGCGCATGTGGCGAGCGGCAGCACGACCCTCAGCCTGGGCGCACAAGGAGCGTCAGCCGAGGGGCCAGACAGTGCGAGGCCGGCGTGGTCAAGGCGTCCTCCTTGACTGATTGATTTATTTTCGGAGCACGGTCGTAGTCGTTATCTCGATGGTGAGCTCATTGGTCGCCGTGTATGTGCCGCGCAGCTACTACACATCGCCAGAGAAGATAGGATTGCGAAGCTTCTTCAACTCGGTGCGGCATCAAGGATCAAGAGGAGACGACATGTCGGTGTAGATCGATTCAATAGCTAGGGTGTTGGTGCCGCGGAAATTCTAGCTTTATAGCGGTGCGGGTGAAACTTCTTGGCGTGTCACGTGTGTGTTAAGAGCTCGATGCCCAGTCCAGTTCGGTGTCCACGGTGAAGTCCAAGTCAGGCTCGGTGAAGAAGCTGTCATATAGAAAATTAAGGACCCACGGACGACGTACCAAAACTAATATATATGCACTTATACACCTGAACCCAAAGGCAGAAGCACAGCCACACATCACAAGTACGTCCCAAACAACGTTTACTTACATGTCTCGCCAAGAGGAGGCATCAGTAATCCATCAGGCGATGGGGCTGCTGGGTATCGTCATCGCCTCCGAGCTGATGCGCCAGCAGGCCGCAGCACCTGCCGGGGCCCGTGCCACTCCCCCGACGCCACCGCCGTCGTCGGCCCCGCCGCTGCCGCCTGGATGGCCGAAGACGATGGCGAGTTCATGGACGTCGAGCTCGGAGAACAGCTGCCACCGTTGCCCGCCGTGGTCCAGCAGCGGCGGCAGGCGGCGCCGCCGCAGCGGACGGCGGCCGCGCCGAGCGGCCAACGCGCTGGAGGGCGCTGCTGTTACGTGTTCAAAACTGTAGTGGCGCCGGTCATGCTGGTGACCATCTGCATCGCGTTGTTATTGGGGTTCTCGTTCTTTGCTACAGTAGGATTCATCTCGGTGCTAGCTCACAAGTCTATACTAGAAAACTTATTTCAGTAAAGGATTTCATAATGATGTTTTTAAGATGACCACATTATCAAAAAATGAAATAATATTTGAAGTATCTCTCCAATAAAATAGTTTTAGTTTATTGTTTCATAGACATCATTTGTCATTTAATTTTATAATTCATCGAGAGTTGGTATATGTACAAAGAGAGTTTCATCTTGATGAAACTTATTCCTTCTCTCTCATCTTAAATTCTCTACCACACATTATCAGATTAGCTTATGTGACACTATATTTAATGCGTATGAAACTCATGTAAAAATTATAGAAATTGAAAATCCCTTTTACCATAAAACATATCCATACCCTCTCTATTTAGAGCCATATGTAAGCACAAATTTTGACAGAAAAAAGATGACTAAACTCCCATGTAAAATTTGATGATGGAGAGTGTTTTTGTCTTTTCGCCTTGTTTTTTTGCAAACCTTGTTGTACCTATACCTCTCTATTTGGTCCCACATGTAGGTATTGATTTGAGTTTTGAGGAAAAAATTGCCGTTGTGTGGAAGTAGGAATAATGGTTCATCCCCACAACATTTTTTTTGTTTCCTTCCAAATTTATTCAAAATCAATTCCCCAACATATTTATATATATTCCCAAATTTATCATGTCAACCATTGTCACGTGTTCAATACGGTAGTGGCGCTCGTGCGCGCCGGCGCTCATCTACACCGTGCTTTTATTGGGGTTCTCGTTCTTTGCTGTAATAGGATTCGTCTCCGTGCTAGCTCACGAGAATAATGTATATCTATCCTTGCACATATGATTTCGTACAGCCTGCAATGTGAAATATCCGCCGATGTTCTTTCGGCGTGTTCCATGTATTTCCTTTTCCTCACACCTATCAAGGTACATTGTATTTTATGTCAGTCTCGGTGAAGGGTTTTATGGGGGTTTCAGATATTAAATGTGCTGATATGGCATATAAGAAAAAATAAAGAGTTTTATGGTATGTGAAAGGAGTTTCTGTAACACCCTAAAATTCATCACAATTAAATTGTAGCAACCATTCTAATTTTTCTAGGATTTATTAAGGCTTAAATAAATTTTCTAGGAATTAATTGGAATTTCTAGCCTTTTTATTAATTTAAATATCACATTAAATAATTATTTTAGACCAAATAAGTTTGTGTTGCATTCATGCTATTGCATATATTTTTGGTTGCTAGTGAATCAGGTTGGAATTTAAATTCTGTTTAAATTCGAATTTGATTTGCTTTTGTTTGAGTTTTAGAAAAGTTAAAATTGTTAGAGTTCGTTTTTGCCCCTCGAAGTCTCGGCCAAGTCCACTTTTGCCCCCTCAATTTTCAGCTCGGCCTGCTTCTTCACCCGAGCCGGCCCATTCCTTTTTCCTTTATTTCCGGGTCAATTTTCTTGTTCCCCGGCTCAGCCTGCTCCACTTCTGGCCCATCTACGGCCCGTCCGGCCTCTCCTCCGCCGTCTCTCTCTCGCTCTCTCTATCAAGTGGGGCCCGGCCGTCAGGCCGTTCTTCCTCCTCCCGTCCGACCCGGACTCCGGCCGTGTCCGAGCGCCGCCCGTCTCCGTCGTCGAGTCCCGCGCGCCGACGCTCCCTTTTTCCCGGCCTACTTAAGCGCCCGACCCCGCCGTCCTTTTTCCCAGTTCTATCGAAGCAAATCGAGCCCCAATCCCTAACGCCCGAGCCACCGCCATTGCCGACTTGAGCCGCCGCCATTGTTCTTCGTCGTCGCCGCCTTTTCTTCGACCGGAGCAACACCAAGAGGTTCGCCTTGAAGCCCTGAAGTTTCCCGTCGCGTTCTTGCTCGGAGTTTGGCTCCACATCGCGCTAATCTCGACCATCGACGTTTTTCAGAGCCGCCGGCCGCCGCTCGTCGTCGTCCGACGCTGTCGCCGGCCAATCCTCGTCGGGATCACCTCTGGTGAGTTCGCCGACTTCCCCTCTCTCTTCTCGGGTTGATCTAGTCGCCTTTAGTGCTCCGTAGCAGCACGTCCGCGTCCACCCGAAGCTCCTCCGGACCGGCCATGGCGCCGCCGCCGTCGATCGTCGTCTTCGCCGCGCGTCTGTCGTCAAGATTCCCATGGTTGAGTTCGTCGTGGCCTCACGAGTCTGTAGGACTTGTTCTCGTCGCAAACCGAAGGCCGTAGCGTGTTTCCGGCGATGTTCCGGTGATGCGCCGCCGCAGCGCCGCCGTCCCTGCCGACGAGCTGTTCCCCGATCTGTTTCCAGCCGTCGATCTAAGATCCAACGGTCCACATCAATCCCAGTCAAAGTCAAACCTCCAGATACCGGTCAACCTTGGTTAATTTGCAAAAGAAACCCTGAAGTTTCTGGAAATCAACCCGCAGTCCAATTTAATTTAAAAATAATTACAAATTGGTCCTTTTTCTTTTATTTTAGCCCCTGGAAGTTTTAAATCTTTGCCAGAAAGCCCCTGAACCTTAGAAAAGCCCTATCTTTTGCGTTTTAACTCCGATTTTAGTGATTCTCGCGCTCACGCGTTCGTTGTAACGTGTAGATTAGTTTTGTGCTGTTGTTTTCTTCTGTTGGAATTGTTTGGTGTACTGTTTCTTATTTGTTGTATTGTTTCCTTGTATGTGAATGTGTGATGCGAATAGGAAGCGACCAATTTGAAGATTTCTCTGAAGATCCAAGTTTTGGAGAAGGATTTGAGCAGCAACAGAGTTGGGAAGAAGGCAAGTGTATTATATCATGCAAATGTCCTAATAATTATTAATATCACCACCCAAGCATGTGTCTTAATTTGATGGGTTCCTATTTAAGGATTTACCTAGCCACTATATTTTTCCTGTCCCTGAAACTGGGTTACTTAATTAAATTTTGATGGTAGATGATGCTTAGCTTGCTCAACTGGGATTGATTAATTGAACCCACACTCTATGTTCCATTACTACCTTTTTAATCAATTAATGGCAAGATCATATCTTTTTAATCGGAACATGGAGAACCACCCAGGAAAACAGTACAACCATGAGTGCTATATGGCTCTGGCTTTGACTGACTAATTAGGTGCTCTGGTTTATGGTAGCTTTACCCGAAAGGGGCATGGGGGGCGGCGGTTGATGGGGTATAGCTCGGTCCTCTTGAGCTGTGGGCTTTGGTAAGAGACAGACCTCATTAGGGAGGGTTATGCTCTGCTCTGAACCGGAAACCTTAGCGGGCTAACATTTATTAGAGTGCTTTTGTAAAGGTCTCATAGTGAAACCCAGTATTCGGTCCACGTGGTGTGGGAAGGGTACAATGCTCTCGGGCAATGGGAATCACGGCTTATGGTGAAAGTATACAACCTCTGCAGAGTGTAAAACTTTTATAACAGCCGTGCTCACGGTCAAGAGCGGCCTGGACCCTTACATGATAATCATACTTGAACATGATCTAAATCGTGGTTACTCGAAATATGTTGGGAAAATGACATTCATTAATTTGTGGGTGGTATATACTTTCATTTGCTAGTAAATAGTTGCTTAATAAAACTTGACCAACTAAAAGTGCTTACTGCAGTTTGGTCAGCCAACCTTTTAGCCTCAGCCTTGTATGTCATTTTACATTTGCTGAGTACGTATGTGCTCATACTTGTTGCTTTTCTTTCTTTCTTTTATTGCATCAACTACACCGGAATGCTGCTCAGATTGGGAGAATTTAGAGGATTACACTGCTGATTCTGAGGAGTTCTAGGCGAGTCTCCCCCAGTCAATGCCTGTGGAGATGGAGTCACTTTTGCTTCGTTAGATAAACATTTATTTAAGTCTTCCGCTATGACATTTGAGTCAACTCCGAGATTGTAATAATTGCATTATAATACTCTTTCGTTATGCATGGTTATGGATATTCACTTGTAACGTCTACCATATGTGTGTAAACTGATCCTGGCGCACATATGAAATGCACCTGGTTTTGCCTTTAAAACCGGGTGTGACAGAGGTGGTATCAGAGCTATGTTGACTGTAGGACGCAAGCCTAGATAGCAATGGTCATTCTCTAAGGATTAGTTTGCTTAACTACTTTTGGTCTATCCATTCTTGGTTTAATTTGCTATTATTCCAGGCCATTGATAATTGTCTCCTCCTTGATTTTGCTTTTCTGTTCTCTCTTTGCTCCATCTCACCTGGTTTTAATGTCTTTTAGAACTGTTCTCACCCCTTTTTCTTGCTTAAACCATAGATGGTGCTGACAAGGCAAGGTGCTCGTAGATTGGCAAGCACTCTTTCCTCGTTTGCGTCGCATTCAGTGAAAGAAGAGGAACCGGAACCTGAAGAGATGGAAGTAATGGACGAAGAAGTTAACTCAGGAGGGAATGCTCCAGCTGGATCTGAAGGAAGTGAATGACCCTCACCGCCGCCTGACATGTGGGTAGTGACTATTCATCACCACGACGGAGGCAACAGTGGGTTTCCGATGATGCTTCGAATGCTCTTCGAGCGTCTGAACTACCCAGTGGAGATAGAATATTGTGGAAGGAGGAGGACACATCCAGATCACCCAGAGGACTGGGAAGTCGCTGTATACATCAGGGAGCCTGATTATGAGTTTGGTGGAACCAAAGAAGCTGCAGTGCATCACGCCATTGCCATAAGGTCAACTTTTGAAGCTGGAATCCAGGATGCAGCCAGGAGGGCACTTTCTGTGCTTTGTCACGAAGAAGCTGCTGAAGTAAGCCACACTGCTTGGGCATATCTTCCTCGAAGGCAGCAAGGCACTCCAACTGGGGTTGTACCACAACCGCCTGGCTTAGACTCTACACTCAACATCCAGGTGGCGTTCACCCAGATGCTCAACGTGCACGCTGATGACACTACAAGGGAACTACAAGAAGTGCGTGAAGAACTCGCTGCTGAACGAAGGAAGAACAAAAGGCTGATAGCTGAACTCAAGGGAGAAGCACTTCCGCCATTGGACGAAGATGTAGAAGGATTGTTGGGTCATTCACTGCCTCGCTAGACAGTGCTCGGTGGATCGTCTAGTTGCTTCACCCATACCTATTAAAATAGGATACCCTTTATTCTTTTGTTAGTTCAGTACGTTTAGACTCGTGCGTAACATGTGCTTTAGTTTGTTTAGGAGTGTATGCTTCGTGTTTGCTTTTGTGCAAAGTGTATGATTTGGATCTTTGTAATGATTGAACTTAATTGTGGAGTGATGACCACAATTGAGTAATTATTAAATCAATAAATTTAGTGAGTTTTGGGTTATCTTGGTCTCTGATCTTAGCCCTTAATTATCTCTTCTTCCATATAATCGTACCCCTCATATAAGTCATGTTATGCGACAATCTGTTCTCGCCGCTGCATGATATCCTGGTACTGTCCGAATTGTTTCTGGAGTTTCAGAACTCCGTTTGACATAAATCCAGTTGGGTTGGATTAAGGACTTGATAAACTAGGTTCTGAGAATTTTTCGTGATTTTTGGAGGTTCTGGCAGTGAGATATAATGGTTTTAATGGAGCCACCAGAATCTGTTACGTGATCCTGACACAGCTGTCTTGTTTATTTTATATCTCGAGCTACAAAACTCCGATGGAGGTGATTCAAGTTGGGTTAGTTTCAGAATTTTATAATCTACGTTCTGACAAAAGATCATGATTTTTGGATAAACAGAACGAGAGTTACAACTGTTTAATTAGGACGAACAGAATCTGTTTCAGAATTTGGATTGGCTGACGTTGGAAAACTCATCTACATTAACTCTTATCTGTTTATGATTTGAGTTATATCTTTTTACCACTCTCTGAATCTCATGTTCTAACCACCAGATGGTAAACACCAGGTCTAGAAGTGGAGTAGATCAACCACCGGTAAATCGTCAAGGACGTGCCAACCCCAACCCAAATCCTCCGCCAAATCAATCACCTACAGCAATGGATCAGATCCTCGCCAACCAGACTCAGATTCTCCAGGGCATGGCTAATACCTTGGCAGTCATGCAAGCACAGAACAACAACAACAACAACAACAACAACCAGCAGAGAGACAAGCACCGGGAGTTCATGAGTCACAAACCCCCTACCTACTCCCACTCAGCAGATCCACTTGATGCGGATGATTGGCTGAAGACTGTTGAGAAGAAGCTGGATATGGCTCAGTGCAATGACAGGGAGAAGGTCCTATATGCCTCAGGTCGCTTGGAAGGATCAGCTTCAGATTGGTGGGATGCTTATCTTGCTGCTCATGCCACCCCTGATGCTATCACCTGGCAGGAGTTTAGGACCAACTTCAGGAGCCACCATATTCCTGCTGGTGTCATGAAGCTGAAGAAGAAGGAGTTTCTCTCACTCAAGCAAGGTGGGATGACCGTCAGTGAGTACCGGGATAAGTTCATCCAGTTGTCCCGTTACGCCCCGGATGAGGTGAAGGATGATGAGCAGAAGCAGGAGCGATTTCTGGAAGGACTGATTCCGCCGCTCCAATATCAACTCATGTCTCACACCTTCCCAACATTTCAGAAACTGCTGGATAAGGCTATTGGCTTGGAGAGCAAGCGCCGTGAGTTGGGAGAGCAGAAGAGGAAGTTCATGTCCTCAGGACAGTCAAGCAGTAACACCCGTCCTCGTTTCCATCAACCTCAGCAGAACATGCCCGCTCGTTTTGGTGGGCAAGGGAGTAACTTTGTACAGAGTCAGGGTCAGCGGTCAGCACCTCCACCGCAGCGTCCAGCATTTCAGCCGAACCGCCAAACTACCCCGACTCAGACTCCAGTGAAGACACCTGCACCAGGCAGTGCTCCTACTCCTCGTTCCTGCTACATTTGTGGAGATCCCAGCCACTATGCTCACAACTGTCCTAAAAGGAATGCTCAGACCCCACAGCGCCAGAGTGGCAGTGCACCTACTCAGAATACCCCTCAGCAGCAGAATAGGAATGTGAACCAGACGCCCCAGGGCAACAAGAGCCAGCAGAATCAGATGCGGGGCAAGGTGAACCATGTTGCTGCAGAGACCGCACAGGAGTCCCAGGATGTGGTACTTGGTATGTTCCTTGTCAACTCAGCCCCTGCATCGGTTTTATTCGACTCTGGAGCATCTCATTCTTTTATTACTGCTCAGTATGTAGCTAAGTATAATATATCTATGGTCCCTATGAAAAATTCCATGCTAGTTAGCTCACCCGGTGGAAACATGAAAGCTAATTTTATCTGTCTCCGAGTTAACCTGAAAATAGTTGGGGTAGATTTTCCTGCTGATTTGATAGTCCTGAACTCTGAGGGAATCGATGTCATACTTGGAATGGGATGGTTAGCTGCTTTTGATGCGGTGATTCAGTGTGCCAAGAGGTCCGTGTTGTTGACTAGCCCTCAGGGAGAGAAGATTGAATTCGGAGCCACACAACCCTCGGCTTCAACTTACTCAGTGAATCAGGCCAGTGATGTTCCTTTGGAGGATATCAGAGTTGTTTGTGAGTTTCCGGATGTCTTCCCAGATGATTTGCCAGGTATGCCACCCGAACGAGACATTGAGTTTATTATTGAGCTTTTACCTGGTACTGCTCCTATTTCTAAAAGACCCTATAGAATGGCTGTTAAAGAACTAGAAGAACTTAAGAAACAACTTAAGGAATTGTTGGATAAAGGTTACATTCGTCCTAGTTCATCACCTTGGGGAGCACCTGTAATTTTTGTGGGTAAAAAGGATGGAACTCTGAGGATGTGTGTGGATTATCGTTCATTGAATGAGGTAACCATCAAGAATAAATATCCATTGCCCAGAATTGAAGACTTATTTGATCAGCTGAAAGGAGCTAAGGTTTTCTCCAAGATTGACTTGAGATCTGGCTACTATCAATTAAGGATCAGACGTTCCGACATTCCTAAAACAGCATTCACCACCAGGTATGGATTGTATGAGTATACGGTAATGTCGTTTGGATTGACAAATGCACCCGCCTACTTTATGTACTTAATGAATAAGGTGTTCATGGAGTACTTGGATAAGTTTGTGGTGGTGTTTATTGATGATATTCTGGTTTACTCGAAGAATGAGGAAGAGCACGAAGAACATTTGAGGTTGGTGTTGCAGACTCTTAGAGAGAACCAGTTGTATGCCAAGTTTAGTAAATGTGAGTTTTGGTTGAATCAAGTGTCTTTTCTTGGTCATATTGTTACTGATGGAGGTATTGCAGTGGATCCAAGTAAAGTTAAGGATGTGTTGGAATGCGTGGCGCCGGGCGGGGTTTGCTGTGATGTGGTGCTTCTGCGGAGTTGTAGACTTTGTAGTGCAGGTGGTGCTCTGGGTGATCCTGGTCGTGCTCGTCGCCGTCCTGTTGCTGCTCCTCCTCTTAGCCGTGCATTGGTACTGGCCGGACGTCCTTAATGGGCTCATCATGTATTTTGACAGACATATGCATAGATAGAGAGAAACACACATGCCTCATGGGTAACAGCCACGCTGAAAATACATCCTGCTGAATCAAAGATTCGAACTCGGTGGACAGGTTATAAATAATATATATAGTAGGTTTCTCAGATATGGAACATAACATGTACTTGTTGCCCAAAAAAAGTTAGGGATCGGAAGATATACTTCCTTGTGTCAGTATTGTATCTGGGATCACTTTTGACTTTTGATCTTAAATTTGCCCGTGTCACAAGTTTTGTCCTGAAATGAAATAGTGTTTATGCTTCATTTAAACATTAAGAAATAATGTTAATTAAACACCCTATGTTCTGAACTCCTGATACTGTTGCTTATATATATTAAAGCTTCCATAGCTGAATTGAAGCACTTGCAACAATCCAAGCCCAAACATTTATATAGAAAAAGATGTAGATACAACTCATTTTTCTTGACCAACAAGAGAGCTATAAAAGGAAGACCCTGGCTGCATTTATCAAAAACAGAAGATAGTAACATGAGCTGCTTACGCACCTGACAAACCCCTAGAAGCAACCATGGTAAAATATCGTCAAAATTTTGCGAATTTCGGTAATTTTAGTGGTTACCGAAAGAAAAATCCGAAATTTACGGTTCTACTTACGTCTATTGTTTGTGTTGTATGTGCATCAACCTAATAGTTGTATAGCCATAAGTCATGCTAATTATTTATTAGATATGCGAAAGTTTTAGAAAATCATATAATTTGGTGAAGACCCTAAAAATTTTTCGGCAAAATTTTGCCAGAATTTCGGTAATTTTCATGGTGGCTGCAAAAAATCTGAATCCAAATTTAAAACCTTAGCTGCAACTGAGAGCAATTGAAAAGCCACAGCATGATCAGACGCTAAGACACGAAAGAAACTAAACGCAACAATGCAAGTACCAGGCCCTGAACCAAAGCCCAAGCCGGGCTGCTCCGGTGGCCACGCCGCAACCATCGCTGCCGGCGGGAGTGCACGAGGAGGGCGAGTTCGTGGACGTCGACCTGGGAGGGCAGCAGCAGCAGCAGAAGCAGCTAGCAACCGTCGGCGGCGGCAGCAGCTGTAGGGCGCTTCTTTGGAGCGATCATGGACCTGGTGTTCGGGTGCTTGTTCTCGTGCTTCTTGGGTCCATGCGATGGGAAAGAGATCAAGGTGTAAACGTACTTGATCAAGGTTTATAATCTTGATTGAAGAGAGGGCAGTCTAGCTTGTTCTCGTGTATCCATGCTTGTAATTTTGGGCTTTTATTTACATACAGAGATTCAAGTTATAATAGCAAATATAATTTCTCGTGAAGATCGAATTATTGTCAAACGGGTCTCTATCTATCTATCTATCTATCGTTGATCCGCTGGGCCTATCAGTGATGATTGTCTTCTGGGCCCAGATGTTACACTGCCCATGATGCGTTGAAGCGACTAAAAAGGTCTGGCTGGGTCCAGCCCATTTTCTCGCAGGCCCGTTCAATGACCCAACAAGGAGAATTCAAAACAAGAAGAAATGCCATAATGTTGCAAATATATCATGCTGGTATCCTTCACATTTTAGACTTAAGTGCAGTTTGAAAGAACATATTGCAAATCAAAACTAATACCAACCCGATGGATATCAGCCACGTTGGAAGTATATCTCATTCTAATTTCCTAGAAATTCATGTCACCTCAATACCCCAAGTATATACGAGTGATTTTGGAGAAAGCTAATAGCCTAACGTCAGCATACATGCTAGATATACATGCATCTGCTATCATAAAATTTTTTGTGTTACTCTGAATTATTATCTGTTTGCAAATACCAAACCGAACCAGTTTATTTACTCTTTAAGCAAATCAGAATTAATGATTTTGGAGAAAGCTAATAGCCTAACGTCAACATACATGCATCTGCTATCATAAATATTTTTGTGTTACTCTGAATTATTATCTGTTTGCAAATATCAACCCGAACCAGTTTATTTACTCTTTAAGCATATCAGAATTATTTTACATGAATTATTATCTGTTTGCAAATATGAACCCGAACCAGTTTATTTACTCTTTATAATCAGAATTATTTTACATGCAAATTAGACTGAAACAAGGTAAAAGGTATATATGAAATACAACAACATTGCTCATCGGAAATACATCGTGTATAATACACTAACATACCTCAGGGGAGCTCCTACCAAAATAAAAACAGAGGGAAGATTTGTATATTTAAGTTTTTTCTATTGTTTTTCTTAAAATTAACGGAGTCCGTAAATGCATCTTGAATACGCACACCTATTCACCTGGGTGTTACGTAAACCTTAAGCGGACGCGTATTCCTCCTGCCCTCCCATCCTGTACAAAACCCTACACTCCCCACCAATGGCGGGAACCGCAATTTCAGTCCCCGCACTTCCCGCCTCCCCCTCCCTCTCTCCTCCCCATCCTCCCCGGCGATGAGCTCAGGCGGGTGCGGCGGCAAGCGGCGTGGGCCCCCGCCCCCCGCGCCCTCCGCGGCGGCGGCGAAGCGGGCCAATCCCAGCCCTGGCACCCAGCAGCCGCCTCCCCCAGCGGCGGCGGCCGCGCGGGAGGAGGAGGACATGATGGACGAGGACGTGTTCCTCGATGAGTCCATCCTGGCGGAGGACGAGGCCGCGCTGCTGATGCTCCAGCGCGACGAGGCCCTCGCGTCCCGCCTCGCGCGGTGGAAGCGCCCCGCGCTCCCCGCCGACCTCGCCACCGGCTGCTCCCGCAGCGTCGGTACGACACCCCCCCCTTCCCTATTCTCTCCGGCGCGCTCTCCTTCGATCTGTGACTGGATGGATGGCTTCGGGATCCCGAGTTAGGTTGGTTTGGGGTCTGCGGTACTGCGAGGGGGGACCGATTGGGGTTCGGGTTCAGTATTCCTCTGACGGATTAGGAGCACTTTGCACTTAAGTAACTGCCAATTGGGCAGGGCTCTCGAGTTTTTGGCAATATGGTGTTATTAATGTTGCGTTGTTGCCGCCTGTAGGTCTGCAATTTGGGTATCCGCTGTGATTTTGTGCATATGTGCTTTTTGGAAATGCAGTTTCCATGAACTGTGCACCATAGTGGTTTGGTGAATTTCCGGAGAAAAAAAAAGAGGAATTCTTCTTTGGATGAAATGTGCACGATGGCTTAAGTTAGATTAGCAAAGTTTATTTTTTTTTCTATTTTTGGGTCCCTGAGCAATATGAGAGTGCGTTTGGTGAACTTTTTAACTATTACCTTTTTTTCCCCCCAACAAGAGTGAAGTATAACTACAAACGTGCAACATGTTCAAATGGAGGGTTCTGGGATTTATAAATTATTACAATTTCTGTATTCCAATGTAGATCATTGGGTTTTCCAGAGGTGGTTGTTTCTGAATTGATTGTGAAGTGAACCTACTATCTATCAGATGTCTTACACTTTTGATTCACTCATGAACTATGAGCTTTGAAACTCAGGACTTCCTTAATGATCCTTTTGTACATACTCTTTTATTCAAATTCAATGTTTATATGCTAATTACATTATAGTCACATAGTTTTGTTTTAGTTTTAACTTGTATTAACACATATTTTGGATATTTGGCGTCATCTTACTTTGATACTCTTCTATATGTGTTGGAAATCTAGCTTTTCAGCAATTGGAAATAGATTATGTTATTGGTGAGAGCCACAAAGAACTGCTGCCCAACTCATCCGGTCCTGCAGCCATACTCCGGATTTTTGGTGTCACCAGAGAAGGTAAT
Source organism: Echinochloa phyllopogon (assembly GCA_033239725.1). NCBI lineage: Eukaryota > Viridiplantae > Streptophyta > Magnoliopsida > Poales > Poaceae > Echinochloa > Echinochloa phyllopogon. The sequence continues at coordinate 7,354,250 of BTCW01000008.1, read as the reverse complement.
ATCTCGACTTCTCTAATATCTTCTAGTAAATAATTTATTACTTGCCATAGGACAAGCTGATCTGTGATGCTATCATTGTACCTTTTGTAGGTCACAGCATATGCTGTCAGGTGCATGGATTTGAGCCATATTTCTACATTGGTTGTCCTTCTGGAATGGGTCCTGATGACATATCACGTTTTCACCAAACACTAGAAGTTTGTACTTACAAGCATACCATCAATTGAGCTTTCTACACAGAGTACTTTGGCAGAGCTTGTTTTCCTTACATGTTTCTTGAAAATGTATTACAGGGGAGGATGAGGGAATCAAATAGAAGTAGCAACGTGCCAAGGTTGGTGAAGAGAGTTGAGCTTATGCAAAAGCAGACAATTATGCATTACCAAACACAGCAATCTCAGTCTTTCCTCAAGATAGTAGTCGCTTTGCCTACAATGGTTGCTAGCTGTCGCGGTCAGTGGCACTCTTAAGATACTATTTGATTATTATTGTTCATTTTTGTAGACTGATCTCACTATCTTTTTTATTTATCGGATAATCTATGGAACTTTTTTGTGACATGCCAATATATTATTGTGATTTTATGATATTTACTTTATTCCTCTGATCTTCCATATTACTAGTCACTTTCTTTCTCCCTACTGGCTTAAATGGCATATGTTCCATTACAGGTATCCTTGAAAGGGGCATAACGATCGAAGGCCTTGGTTCAAAGAGTTTCCTGACATACGAGAGCAACATTCTTTTTGCCCTTCGTTTCATGATTGATTGCAATATTGTTGGTGGCAACTGGATTGAAGTTCCTGCTGGGAAGTACAGGAAAGCAGCCCGTGTCATGTCATGTTGTCAGCTAGAGTTGGACTGCCTGTATCCTCCTGCTTAACTGAATGCTTCGTCCCATTTACTAAACTGTGTTGTTGTTCAGTTAGTATATCCTTAACACAACTAATAGATACTCAGATTTGGTAAGCCATGCTGCTGAAGGAGAATATTCTAAGATGGCCCCATTTCGCATATTAAGTTTTGATATTGAATGTGCCGGTCGCAAAGGCCATTTCCCAGAACCAACTCATGATCCTGTTATTCAGGTTGAGTTCATTATTCTCATGTATCTTATACATGATATATATCATTTAGTTCCAAATACAAATATCTTTATGTTTACAATTTCTTGACTTTGAATTTAAATAGATAGCCAACTTAGTCACACATCAAGGAGAAGGCCAACCTTTTGTACGAAATGTCATGACGCTTAAATCATGCTCTCCCATTGTTGGAGTTGATGTAATGTCATTTGATACAGAGAGAGATATTCTACTTGCTTGGAGGGTAAGTGATGCTGTCCTTGGAGTTTTCAAATTCACTTGAACTTATGTAATGTATAATTTCATATAGCCTTTTATCTATGTTTATCTCTTTGCCTTTTGTATCTGTCATTTGTATTTGTTTTCCTTTTTGCTTGCTATATACCTGGTTAGCATTTATCTTCGTGCTAAGACGAAATACCTTTTTCTTCAAAAGGAAAGAAAAGTAAATACCGTTATGAAAAAAGTTAAATTTGTCATGACTGAAAATAATCTGATGTCTATTCGGAAATGATTTGCAGGATCTCATACGTGAAGTGGATCCTGATATCATAATTGGATACAACATTTGTAAATTTGACTTGCCTTATCTTATTGAGGTACAGTACCTCAGATTCTTACTTTTTGGCCAACTTGGTAATCAGTGATATTAAGTACAACATGATTGCACACATTTGCAGAGGGCTGAGGTTCTTAAGATAGCAGAGTTTCCTATACTTGGCCGAATCAGAAACAGTCGTGTCCGTGTCCGTGATACAACTTTTTCCTCGAGGTTACTTCCTATACTTGGCATTATTTTTCTTAACTTTACTGTCTGCTTGCATGTCCATCGAATGTTTTTATTTTGTGGCTTTATTTGATTCTGGTGATGTATGCAATTCTCTGAAAATATGACTAAGCTGGCAATCAAATCTTGTTCATTCGTCTTAAAGAAGAAAAGGGTGCTCATTAGTCCAATGTTAAGTAGCATACAAGGAGCTCTAGGGTGTTCATGCATTTCATTCACTGCTTTGTGGTTAGGCATATTTTCTGCATCATCATGATATCCACTGTATTTCTGTGGCTTTTAGCTCCAACCTGGTTGAAATTTGTAATACACAGAGAGCTCTTTAGATGATGCTGGATCTATATCATGCCTAGGACTTCCACATTCCATGGCATTCTTCGCAGGGAAATATTGATTTCACAATCTTCAAAATTTCACTGATTTAAAACATAGAAATTCTTCAAGCTTTCATGTCTTGCAGGTGGAAATAAAAGTGGCTGCGTAAAACATGGAAATAAAATGAAAGAATTTTGAAGTCCTTTTTTTCACGTAAAAAGTAACTTATAAGATGTGATGAGGTCCTTACTCTTATGCAGGCAATATGGTGTCCGTGAAAGTAAGGATGTTACTATTGAGGGTAGAGTGCAATTCGATCTCCTGCAGGTGACCTACTTTTACATGACAATGACACCAGTGTTTATTATTTTCATGAGATTATTTCATCCACTTCTTTACTTCATTACCTATTTATATATGACCCAGGCTATGCAACGAGATTACAAGCTGAGTTCCTATTCATTGAACTCTGTATCTGCACACTTCCTTGGGGAGCAAGTAAGTCCAAACATGTCAAGTGCCCTTTGTTGCTGTCTGCCATTGTACTCGCAATTCTACTTCATTGACTAACTCTCGTCCCTCCCTCCCTGGCTGCCTCTGCTTGCATCACAAATGTCCTCAGTCTTCTATGATATTGTGTTGCAAAGTTATATAATGGATGACTTTATCTGAATCCAAATAATATTTGCTGCTATATTGCTAACAATGATAGAATTTAATGTTCTTTCCTGGTAATTGATTTTGAGCAGAAAGAGGATGTTCATCATTCAATTATATCTGATCTTCAAAATGGAAACTCAGAGACACGAAGGCGTCTGGCTGTTTATTGCTTGAAGGTCAACTAAATATTCCTTTCATTTATTTGCTATTGAACTGGTGATGTTTTCCACAGAGTATGTTGTTTAGTTGTTGTCACTTTGTTCTCCATTTCTGATGGGGCATCTAGATGGCTGCCCCTTTTTTTAATTGGTGTCCTTCACGTAGTTTCTCAGAAGTGTTTGGACCAATTTGTCCAAAGAAACTGTTTATATATTCCTCTATACATCATTTTTAACATAAAACATGTATCCTATCAATTTTCGAGAAACATTTTTACATTTTGTACTGTTATTTTTGTAATGAGTAAGCAACACTAAGGCTTTGAAGAATGGTTGAAGTATGTTGGAGTATGGAGTTGTGTAGGCCATAGGGCCCATGTAATAGGCCCATCTAGGCCCATGTATGGTGAATTATATACCCACCCATTAGGGTTGGAGGAATACAAGGGAGAAATTCCTTCTAGCATGGTATCAGACTAGGTTTCTTCCTCCCCTCCTCTACAGCCGCCGCCGCCGCCATGGACGGCCGGCCGCCGTCGCCGTCGCCCCCTCCCCTCTCTGCCTACTTCCCTCCTCTCCTACGCCGCCGCCGTCGCGCCCTCCTCCCCTGCCGCCGCGGCCGCCCCTGCTCCGCCCGCCCCTGCTCCTCCCGCCGTCGCCGCTCCTCCTGCGTGCGCGGGCGACGCCGCCGCGGCCGCCCCTGCTCCGCCTGCCGTCGCCGCTCCTCCTGCGCGCGCGGGCGACGCCGCCGCGGCCGCCCCTGCTCCGCCCGCCCCTGCTCCTCCCGCCGTTGCCGCTCCTCCTGCGCGCGCGGGCGACGCAGCCGCGGCCGCCCCTGCTCCGCCCGCCGTCGCCGCTCCTGTGCGCGCGGGCACCGCCGCCACGGCCGCTCCTGCCGCGCCCGCCGTCGCTGTCGCCACAGCGCCTGGTGCGGGTAGCGCGGGAGGCTCCGTGCCTGCTTTCCATGCACAGACAGGGGTCCTTCCCCCCTCATGGAACGGCCTGGGGATGCATTCCTCTGATGTGCCCCTCTCCTCGGCGACCTTCCTCGGCGGGCAGCAGCTTCACCTCGCCGGCGCCCCTCCGGCTGCTGCGGCACTGGCTGCTGCCCTCCTCGCCGCCAAGACGGAGGCCGCCGCTGCCCAGTCGCGCGCCCGCGAGGCTGCCCTGGCCTGGGAGCGGGAGCAGCTCGCAGCCGATGCGCTTGCGCGTCAGGTGGCCGAGGCGGAGCACTTCCTGCTCGCTTCCATGGGCCAGCAGCCACCTCCTCCTGCTGCTGTTCCCGTGGTCGAGCAGGCAGCCTCTTCCTCTCGCCAGGCGCCGTCCACTGGTTCTCAGCTAGGCTCTGACCGATCCTTCGGTCGCCCAGCTGCACAGCCAGGCTTCCGGCGTGCTCCACATCAAGCACCTCGTCTCGGTCGTCCTCGACCCGACGTCCGCCTCCTACGCCCGCTGGCGTGATCAGGTCCTCATCGCCCTCCGCCGCTACGTCCTCGACGACCACGTCCTCCTCGACACGCCGGTCGAGGCGCGTGACATGACGTGGCAGCGCCTCGACTGCGTCGTCATGTCCTGGATCAACGGGACCATATCCCTTGATCTCCAGGACCTCGTCAGGACCCGCGGCGGCACGGCTCGCCAGGCGTGGCTGGCCCTCGAGGGGCAGTTCCTCGGCAATGTCGAGGCTCGTGCCTTCCAGCTCAACGCGTCCTTCCAGACGTTCGAGCAGGCGGACCTGTCGGTGGGCGAGTTCTGCCGGCAGATGAAGACCAAGGCGGACGCTCTCCGTGATCTTGGACACCTGGTGCCTGAGCCCACCTTGGTGCTCAATGTGCTGCGGGGTCTCAACAACTCATTTGACCACCTGCGCACATGGATCACCCGCCAGAAGCCGTTCCCCACCTTTCTGCAGGTCTAGGATGACTTGGTCTTGGAGGAGCTCACTCGGGGCACCAAGGTGCCTGCCCCCCCGCCCTCGTCTGCCTCCACGACCACCAAGGCGCTGGTGGCTACACCGCCGGCTTCTGCCTCTTCCTCCGGGCCGAGCGGAGGTGGGGGCAGCCGCGAGCGTGAGAGCGTGGTGGTGGTCGTCGGCGTGGAGGTGGCCGCGGTGGTGGTACCTCCTCGATCGGTGGTGGCCCTGGTGGGGGTCGTCGTGGGACGTCCACGCCCGTTTCTCCTCCTGCCTCTGCCCCTGCTCCTGGGGGTATGCCCTGGCCATCCTTCGCCAACCCGTGGTCAGGGTGTATCTCGATGTGGCCTTTCCCGGGGCAGGAGGGAGGATCTCGTCCGTCGCCGGCCATGCTTGCCGGTCCTCCTGGGCCGACCTGGCCCCAGCCCTGGCCGGGGTGGGATCAGGCTGCCCTGGCTCAGACTTTCAGCACCATGGGCCTGACCCCACCCCTTGGTCCCGAGTGGATCGCCGACTCGGGGGCCTCTTTCCACACCACTCCTGATGCTGGTATACTCTCTTCTGTTCATCCCCCACATCCCTCCTATCCCACTTCTATCATGGTTGGTGATGGTTCTTGTCTTCCCGTCACCTCCGTGGGTTCTACTTCTGGTCCTTTTCGTCTTTCCAGCGTTCTTGTAGCTCCTCAGATGGTCCACAATCTTCTTTCTATTCGTCAATTCACTGCTGACAATTCTTGTTCTATTGAATTTGACACTTCTAGTCTTACTGTGAAGGATCTGGCCACCCGTCGTCCTCTTCTCCGATGTGACAGCGAGGGGCCCCTTTACACTCTTCGCCTTCCGTCTTCCACTGCACCTCGTCCGTCAGCTGCTTTGGCAATGACTCCCTTCACCACCTGGCACCGCCGTCTCGGTCACCCTGGCCGGGATGTTTTGTCTCAGCTTAGTCGTAGTGCAGACATCTCTTGTACTAGGACTTCAGCTGAGCACTTCTGTCATGCATGCCAGCTCGGTCGTCATGTTAGGCTTCCTTTTTCTTTTTCTTCTTCACATGCTTCGCATGTTTTTGATCTTGTTCACTGTGATCTGTGGACCTCTCCTGTATCCAGTATTTCAGGCTATAAATACTATCTTGTGGTTGTTGATGATTTCTCCCATTACTCCTGGACTTTTCCTTTACGCGCGAAGTCCGAGACTTTTCCCACCCTCCTCCACTTCTTTGCCTGGGTGTCCACTCAGTTCGGTCTCACTGCCAAGGCCGTTCAGTGCGACAACGGGCGTGAGTTCGAAAACCACACCTCTCGTTCTTTCTTCCTTTCTCGGGGCGTTCAGCTGCGCATGTCTTGTCCGTACACTTTCGCTCAGAACGGCAAGGTTGAGCGCATGCTTCGCACCACGAACGATGTCCTGCGCACCCTTCTGATCCAGGCCTCTCTGCCCCCGCGCTTCTGGGCTGAGAGCCTCCACACCGCTACCTACCTTCTCAACCGCCTCCCTTCCACTGCTTGTCCTGCTCCTACTCCCCACCACGCTCTATTCGGTACCCCTCCTACATACGATCACCTTCGTGTCTTCGGTTGTGCATGTTATCCTAACATCACCGCCACTGTTGCTCATAAGCTGGCGCCCCGTTCGACACGTTGTGTGTTCCTCGGTTACTCACCTGACCACAAGGCGTACCGCTGCTATGACCTCACTTCTCACCGGGTCATTATCTCTCGACACGTTGTCTTCAACGAGTCGGATTTTCCTTACTCCACCTTCTCATCACCTTCTCCTGAACCTGAGCTGGAGTCCATGTTTTCTGACCCGGTGGTTCAGCCACCATTTTCTTCTTTTCCTTCTCCTGCAGGTCCTCGTGGTGCGGCATCGGCACCTCCTCCAGCGCCGCCGTGCGCGGCCCCGGTGCCGCCTACAACGCCGCCATGCGTGGCCCCGGCGCCTCCCGCCGCGCCATGCGCGGCCCCGGTGCCCCCCGCCGCGCCACGTGCGGCCTCCACCTCTCCCTCGCGCTTCGCCGAGCCGGTCCAGGTGTCGCTCGGTACTGGGACCGGCGCCCGGCCCTCGGGCTCCGGGCCCCGGCGCCCCGGCATGCTTCGCCGAGCCGGTCCGCGTATACCAGCGTCGCTCGGTACTAGGACCGGCGCCCGACCCTCCGGCTCCGGGCCCCGGTGCCCCGGCGCGCTTTGCCGAGCCGGTCCAAGTGTACCAACGTCGCTCGATACTAGGACCGGCGCCCGGCCCTCCGGCTCCGGGCCCCGGCGCGCTTCGCCGAGCCGGTCCGCGTGTACCAGCGTCGCTCGGTACTAGGACCGGCGCCCGACTCTCTGACCCCGTCTCCACCGGGGCCGTCACCACCACCCCCACCACCGCCACCGCCGCCGCCTCGCTCCTGTGTCGAGCCGGCCGTGTACCACCCGCCGATTCTCCATCGGGACCCTCGCCATGTGCACCCCATGGTGACTCGGCAGGCGGCTGGTGTTCTCCGACCCGCGGCTCTCTCCGTCACCGAGAGTGAGCCGCGGATCTCCCCGGTGCCCTCTTTTGTCCGCGACGCCCTGGCGGATCCCAACTGGCGTCGCGCGATGGAAGAGGAGTACGAGGCGCTCCTTGCCAACCAGACGTGGGACCTCGTGCCGCGTCCGTCTGGTTGCAATGTGGTGACGGGCAAGTGGATCTGGACGCACAAGCGTCGGGCTGATGGTACTCTCGAGCGCTGCAAGGCTCGTTGGGTTCTCCGGGGTTTCACTCAGCGGCCTGGAGTGGATTATGATGAGACATTCAGTCCAGTGGTGAAGCCTGCTACAGTGCGCACGGTCCTCTCGATTGCTCTCTCTCGCTCGTGGCCTGTGCACCAGCTCGACGTCAAGAATGCCTTTCTCCATGGCACTCTGTCCGAGACTGTCTACTGTAGCCAGCCAGCAGGATTCGTGGACTCCAGTCGTCCGGACCTGGTCTGCCGGCTCAACAAGTCTCTGTATGGTATGAAGCAGGCTCCTCGGGCTTGGTACTCTCGGTTTGCCACATTCTTGGTGACATTGGGGTTCACAGAGGCCAAGTCCGATACTTCTCTGTTTGTCTATCGCCATGGTGATGAGACTGCATATCTGCTGCTCTATGTTGATGATATTGTTCTCACTGCCTCCAGTCAGCAGTTGCTTCGGCGCATCATCTTCTCTCTGCAGCAGGAGTTTGCCATGAAGGATTTGGGTCAACTCCACCACTTCTTGGGTGTCACTGTGGAGCCTCGTCCTTCTGGCCTTTTCCTTCACCAGCGACAGTATGCTTTTGATATCCTAGAGCGGGCTGGCATGTCAGATTGCAAGCCCTGTTCTACTCCTGTTGATACTCAGTCGAAGCTGTCTGATGATGCGGGTGCTCCTGTAGTTGATCCTACTGCCTTTCGGAGCATTGTGGGGGCCCTGCAGTACCTCACCTTCACCAGGCCGGACCTTGCATATGCTGTTCAGTAGGTTTGCCTCCACATGCATGATCCCCGGGAGTCTCACCTTACTGCCATGAAGCGCCTTCTTCGGTATGTCCGTGGCACGGTTGACTTCGGACTGGTCCTCCACCGGTCTCCTCCCGCTGAGCTGGTCGTCTACACCGACGTTGACTGGGCTGGGTGCCCGGACACTCGCCGCTCTACCTCAGGGTACGCCGTCTTCTTAGGCGGCAACCTTGTCTCCTGGTCGTCCAAGCGGCAGCCGGTTGTCTCCCGCTCCAGTGCCGAGGCGGAGTACCGGGCTGTCGCTAACGGCGTGGCCGAGGCGTCCTGGCTTCGACAGCTCTTGGCGGAGCTTCACAGCCCGCTCGTCAAGAGCACGCTTGTCTACTGCGACAACGTCAGCGCCGTGTACCTCTCCACTAACCCAGTTCAGCATCAGCAGACGAAGCATGTCGAGATCGACTTACACTTCGTTCGCGACCAGGTTGCCATTGGCGATGTTCGGGTCCTCCATGTACCGACCACCTCCCAGTTTGCAGACATCTTCACGAAGGGTCTACCCTCCTCGACGTTCTCGGAGTTTCGCACCAGCCTCAACATCGCGGGTGGCTAGTTGTGGCTGCGGGGGGGCCCTGTTGTGTGGTGTCTTTCTTTGTTGTCCAATCTTGAACACCGCTGCGTCGGTAGTTCAGACTGCGGGGGGGTGTTGGAGTATGGAGTTGTGTAGGCCATAGGGCCCATGTAATAGGCCCATCTAGGCCCATGTATGGTGAATTATATACCCACCCATTAGGGTTGGAGGAATACAAGGGAGAAATTCCTTCTAGCAAAGTATATTGTGTGTTTTCGTTTCAACTTCCTACTGCCCAGTAGGTCTGCCAGTAGCTAGTTACAAGTTAGCATGAAGGAGTGGTATTATTGTTTTGGTGCGTAAGCTGATTGCTAGATTCCAATCTTCTTTGCCTTTTTTTCCTTTGTTATAAAAACAGGACGCTTATCTTCCTCAAAGACTGTTAGATAAATTGATGTATATCTACAACTATGTGGAAATGGCAAGGGTCACTGGTGTTCCCATTTCATTTCTACTTTCAAGGGGACAGAGCATTAAGGTGAGGACAAGACAAACCCTACCTTGAAAATATGGCACTCTAGTACTGTAACAATAATTTTATTTGTTCCTCAGGTCCTCTCACAGCTACTCAGGAAAGCAAAACAGAAAAACCTTGTTATACCAAACATAAAAGGTCAAGGGTCTGGACAAGATAGCTTTGAGGGTGCAACTGTAAGTTGAAGGACATCATCTGTACTTTTGTAGCCCATTTGTTATTTCCTGTCTATAGCTATTGGACATACTAGGATATTTCTATTTGTCATGCCACAAATTTAAATAGTTTTACTGCACAATGAAATGATTTTACATTGCTTGCCCTGAACTGAGTGTATAAATATTTGCCATATAGCAAGCTAAAGAAAATTTAGATGACTGATTATGTTATCTACACTCCATGCAAATCCTGTTATGAACCATGGGTAATTGGAACACAAATATGCTTTTGCGTATGCCACCTATCTTTCTATCTGGGACGCAAGAAAGCATTCATCAATTCTAGTTCTTATCTTGAATTGATCATGCAATGAATGATTTAATTCTTATTTCCTTTGTACTATACATGAATTCTTATTTTTCTACAATATCTCCCTTAAATTTTTAGGTTTTGGAGGCAAGGGCTGGATTTTATGAGAAGCCCATTGCAACTTTGGACTTTGCTTCTTTGTATCCATCCATTATGATGGCGTATAATCTTTGCTACTGCACTTTGGTAACTATTCTGTAGATTTCTGATGCATATATCTTTGCTTAAATTTTTTGAATAAGACGAGCGGTCAAACTTGTTGTTGAAAAAGTCAAACGATCTACATTTTGGAACGGAGGGAGTACATGTGCTCTCTGCAATGGATAACATTTGCTAGTTTTTATTTAATTTTCAAGGTGCCCCCAGAGGATGCTAGGAAACTCAACTTACCACCAGAAAGCTTCAATAAAACTCCGTCTGGTGAAATATTTGTGAAACCAGAGCTACAGAAGGTAGTTGCATCCTGCCTTGATAAAGGTATTCCAGACATAAAAAGTGTTCTCTAACCAGGATAATGAACAAAATATCAGGGTATACTTCCTGAGATCCTTGAAGAATTATTGGCTGCTCGGAAAAGGGCAAAAGCAGATTTAAAGGTACTTTTTCTCAATGCTATCTGTAAGAAAATTGTATCAAAGATCTTCAAAACTTGCAAAAGCAGATATTCATACAATACCTGGATTTTGTTTTTCATTTATTGAATTTGCCACTTATTTTTTCAGGAAGCAAAAGACCCACTTGAAAGGGCTGTTCTTGATGGTCGTCAGCTTGCGTTGAAAGTACTTTCAAATCTTCCCTCTTCATTCTGCCAAAACATTTATAGATCAAATTCAAACTCCTTGCATAATTGTACTATTGTATGGCTTTATGTTTCAGATAAGTGCAAACTCAGTTTATGGTTTCACTGGAGCAACTGTTGGTCAATTACCTTGTTTAGAGATTTCTTCAAGCGTAACCAGCTATGGTAAGCTTCAGTTTAGCATAATCAAGGAATTCAAGATATACTTTGCTACCAATTTGGAGATTGCATTTCCTTGGACTGAAGCATTTTTTGTCCCACAGGCCGACAAATGATTGAACATACAAAAAAGCTTGTTGAAGATAAATTCACAACAGTAGGAGGCTATGAGCATAATGCAGAGGTAGAGCAGTAGTTGATACAAATTTGGCAGATTCCCTGTTAATTTTTTTCCTGCCTGATATCCCTAAGTTCAAGCCATTAGCTTTTGCCATTGTTCTATGTGATACCTTGGATGCTCAGGATTGATATATAAACCTCTATATATAAATAATTAAATAGATGGTTTAACCCTTGTAAACCACTATCTAAGAATTTAGAATTGCCATCATATATTGGGAAGATGTAAATTGCACCCATTAATTTTAGATATCAGGCTATCAGCAGTGGTGTTCAGTCAGAGCTTCTGGGAATATATACTTACAACCACAAGCACTGCTCAGGATCTTGTTCACATCATATCCTTTGTCCTTATGCTTATCTTCAGTTTCTTAGAAGTCTAGGTATTTGCACTGTGGATCAATTTTTATGGTATGCATGCATGCTTGCATATGCTCTTTTTTTTAAGGAATCAGAGATGCCTTTTCTGCTCATCTTCTGATACAACAAATTTGGTGACTTCACAGGTAATTTACGGAGATACTGATTCAGTGATGGTACAGTTTGGTGTTTCTACGGTTGAAGATGCAATGAAGTTAGGAAGAGAAGCTGCAGATTATATTAGTGGAACATTTACTAAGGTAACCAGAGAAACACATACAAACATGGTTCTTTGGGCTGATCTATACAACCTTTATTAAGTGGACAATTGGCTTGTGTGTCCTGAATGTAGAACTGCTGTAATTGATACTCATCCATGATCATTTTTGTGATCAAACACTAAGCATGGCTCACAAAAACTTGTTTGGAACAGTGAAACCAGTTATGAGCATGCTCCCTTTTTTTACGTATAAAAATTCTGAGCCCTTAAATATCTAACTGCAAGGTTACTCCCTCTGGTATTAATTTCTTTCTCATGTCTTTCTTAACCTTGTCAGCTATCTATTGAATTCTTATCATGTCTGTCCTATCCTTTGCATTTGGCCAAATATAGGAAAACTGGATTGTTCTTTTTGCAAGTTTTCCATTTGATTAGGAAACAATGTGCTCAAAAATAGAGTAAAGAATTTGTCCACTTGATTTATATAAGAACCAAAAAACTATCCAGAACCTTTAGCTTGCTATAAAGCAGTTAGCTTTTCTAAAAATGTGTGATGCCCTAGGCTGTCGTTTGGCTGTTCTTATGAATTATGAATGGCACTTAATTAATCTAATCTTTGCATGCTAGATTCATGTAGTGCATATTTTGTAACTTAAAAAGTCCTTAACTGACCTGACCTAATGAGAAATGTTGTGAAAAATAGTCTGTAACGTAGCCAGCTGAATTTTAATCATTTGCTTCTCATCTAAGATCCCAACTAAAATGTTGCTTTTGGTACCTCCCTTGCAGCCTATCAAGCTGGAGTTTGAGAAGGTCTACTTTCCTTACCTTCTGATCAGCAAGAAGAGATATGCTGGTTTATACTGGACGAACCCTGAGAAATTTGACAAAATGGATGCAAAAGGTATTTCTTTTTGTGCTAGTTGTCTAAGAATCTCTTCTTTTTTTGAGATGTTATCCCCTTCTTGCCTTCATATGTTTCATACCTCTGCATACAGGTATTGAAACTGTAAGAAGGGACAACTGCCTATTGGTAAAGAACCTGGTAACTGAGTGCCTTCACAAAATACTAGTGGACCGTGATGTTCCTGGTGCAGTTCAATATGTCAAGAATACAATTTCTGATCTATTAATGAATCGTGTGGACTTGTCTCTTCTAGTTATAACAAAGGTGAATTAGTGCACAGCTGACCTAGAATACCTATAATGATGGACTCTGTGTCAGCAACTTTTTATAACTGTTTGCTACACACAGGGTTTGACTAAAACGGGAGAAGATTATGCGGTAAAAGCTGCTCATGTAGAGCTTGCTGAGAGGATGCGAAAGGTATGAACCCTTGATTTTGTTTAGTTGTTTCCATGTCTTTGATGATTTTCAATTGTTCCTTGATGATCCATGTCACCATGTCTTCGTGCTACTGAAAATCATGGTTTTCTTGACCAGAGGGATCCTGCTACTGCACCGACTGTTGGGGACCGTGTTCCTTATGTTATAATTAAAGCAGCAAAAGGGGCAAAGGTAAAATTCTTCTGCTCTATGTGCTGCTGTATTGTTTTGTGATATAGTGTAGTATGTTTGATGCATTTGTCTTTCTGCATTCAGGCATATGAGAAGTCGGAAGATCCAATTTATGTTTTGGATAATAACATACCCATAGATCCTCAATACTACCTTGAGAACCAAATTAGCAAGGTCTGTGACCAAAGCTTCACTTGATATTTTAAGCTTCTATCCCCACTTCATCAGTAAACATTTCTGACTGACCATCTTCTCCCAATCATCAGCCACTTTTGCGAATCTTTGAGCCAATTCTGAAGAATGCCAGCAAAGAATTGCTTCATGGAAGCCACACCAGATCTGTCTCGATCTCGACTCCTTCAAATAGTGGGATAATGAAGTTTGCAAATAAACAATTGACTTGCCTTGGGTGCAAAGCTGTTATCAGGTGATTCTTGTAATACACCCCAGATGCAAAACATAGCTCTCAATACTATGAAGACCTAACAATTTACTTCTTTTTCACCCTGCAGTGGTGCCAGTCAAACACTTTGCTCACATTGCAAGGGAAGAGAAGCTGAGTTATACTGCAAAACAGTAGCAAATGGTACATACTGTACAGTATGCAATGCTTCTCAGTCTCGAAAGCAGTGTACCTCGAAGCTCATTACTGACAGATTGAATTTTGACACCTGCAGTTTCTGACCTGGAGATGCTCTTTGGGAGGCTATGGACTCAATGCCAGGAGTGCCAGGGTTCTCTGCACCAGGATGTCCTCTGCACAAGGTTTGCTGCTTTTTCCTCCATTGAACGGTTGCTTATCACTACGTTTCCGTCACTTGCTCTGAACGTCTCCGCTCACAAACTCAACCTCTTCCTGTGCAACCTGTTGCAGTCGGGATTGCCCGATTTTCTACCGGCGGCGGAAGGCGCAGAAGGATATGGCCAAAGCTAGGCTGCAGCTAGATCGATGGGACTTCTGAGCCTTGTAAGATCTCATGCGAACCACCCAGCATTTTTACGGCATGACGTGCAAGATCATACGGTCACAGTCATGATGTCAAGATGGACTTGGGCAAACGCGAGAAGCCAGCCGCCCTTGAGTCACTTAGATAGGATTCGTTCGCATGTTCTTAGGACGCAGGAGATTTGCGTCTCCTGCCGTTAACTAGTGCTAACCCGAACGATGGTGGCTGTCTTGGTATGATGTAAAAGAGTGGGTGGGAGTACGGAACAATCATCTTGTAACTTGGTGAGATGACCCAAAAAAGCTGAGAAGCATCCTTTCCACTTCCACGTGAACATTTTTGTGTGCTTATTGTGCCCGTGGACCATCCTGTTCAGCTGCCTGTCATTTCTCTATGCAATGTGATGTGCACTTTGCGTTCGCGTTGGGTCATTGCAAAGGCTTTGTATGGTCGGGACACATCGATCAAGCCATCGACCGAGTTCCCGTGCAGTAACTGCACCTTAGCATGCACTATGTGGCCTCCGAAATGGAACCAGAATACTAATAATTACTTATAAGAAAAACAAATGCCAACATCTTTTGACAAGAAGTCACTACGAATCTACCATGTCGCAGCTTCATCTATTCATCTAGTATACTGTAAGCTTCTTCCCGAGCTTGCGCAGGACCAGCTTGTACTCCCTTTTTTTCAGTGGGTCTGTCAAGACTATGCAACGCTGTCCACTTCAACCTGTCAGAGTTACCTGTACTTTTTGACGGTAGCAGGAAAAAGATAGCACAAAGAAAAATTGTGGCTGTGAGTTTTGCTTCCAAAGCGAGACTTTAATGTGTGATTGTCACTTTTGTGAGATGGGGTACCTCTTTAGGTTACACTGCTGCGCTGCGAGACCACCCCGTGAGATCCTCAGATCTCTCGCTCTGTTCGGTAGTTGACTTACTCGCTGTTCATCATCCTCTCCAGCTGCAGCATCGTTGCTCGTCAAAGTTGGCCAAGACTCCAACAAGGCCCGATCTGCAACGCATGCTTGTCTTCCTTTGATCCGGTAACCTTCTGGTCACGTTCCATCAGTCAGTTAGAAGCTTGGAAATATTGCTTTCTTTGCAAGTTCACATCGTTAAGCTGAAATCATTGGAGATTATTAACTGTTGATTTGTCGAATTCAGGGAGTGGCAAAGATTTGTGTTCTAGTTTTCTGACTTTGAGATGAAAAGGATGAGCCAGACATGAATTTTCTTGGGGGAAGTTGAGTGATTAGTGTATTTAACAGCTCTGGTTGACCACCATATGGCGGAGGCTGTTGTGGGAGCCCTGATTGGCAAGCTCAGTGCAGCCTTGGCGAACGAGGGGGTAACCTATGGCGCATCCCTACTTGGCAAGGAAGCTTCTGCCCTCAAGGGTCTCTTTGCGGAGATCCGGAGAGCCGAAGCAGAGCTGGAGATCATGAAGGCCTACCTGCGTGACTCGGAGAAGTTCAAGGATGCCAATGTGACAACCGGCATCTTCGTCAGGAGGATCCGGGATCTGGCTTTCAGGATTGAGGATGTGGTTGATGAGTTCACATACAGATTGGAGGACTGCAAGCATGGTGGATTGGCAACCAAGATTGTGAAGGGCATCAAGCATGCCATGGTTTGGCATCGTCTAGCTCTCAAGCTCCGTAATATCAACGCCGAGCTTGAAGATGCTGCGAGAAAGAGGGAGCTTTATGCAATGCCGGTAATATTGGAGAAACACGCTGGAGGCAGCGGTCATCATGCCGGATCCGCCGACCAAGCTTTGAGTTTTGCTAGGGAAGAGGATTTGGTTGGTATTGAAGATAATGTAGCCAAGCTGACGCAATGGCTTGTAGGTGATTTGGAACGAAGGAGCAGCAAAATCACCACGGTTTGGGGGATGGGTGGAGCAGGGAAAACTACTCTGGTTGATCATGTCTATAAGATTGTCAGGGCAGATTTTGATACAGCTGCATGGGTAACTGTGTCAAAGAGTTACCAAGTTGGAGACTTGCTGGCAAAGATTGCACTTGAGTTTGCTGTCTCAATTGATGCTAGAAACATGGAAATGAGAAGGATAGTTGAGGTCATACGCAGCTATCTTGAAGGTAAAAGCTATATCTTGATTCTAGATGATGTTTGGGAAAAGGATGTATGGATCAGTATCATGGATGTCTTTCCGGGTAACGGTACCAGCCGAATTGTTCTCACATCAAGAAAATATGAAGTTGCAGCATTGGCGACTAGCGATTGTGCAATTAAGTTGGAACCGCTAGGAGAAAATCTGTCTTGGAACCTATTTTGCAAGCTAGCTTTTCGGAATAATGACGATAAAAGGTGCCCCTCGGAGTTACAATGTCTGGCTGTAAAATTCTTACAGAAATGTGAAGGCTTGCCTATTGCTATTGCATGCATAGGCCGCCTACTATCCTGCAAACCCACAACTTACTCAGCATGGAAAAATGTATGAGGATTTAGAGCTGCAGTCAAGTAAAAATGTGATTCCTGGTGTTGATATGATTCTAAAAGTCAGCTTGGAAGACCTTCCATTTGAATTGAAGAATTGCTTCTTACATTGTGCAATATTCCCAGAGGATTATGAAATGAAGAGGAGGAGATTAATAAGGCACTGGATTACTGCTGGATTCATCAAGGAAAAAGAGAATCAAACAATGGAAGAAGTGGCAGAGGAATGCTTGAATGAGCTTGTAAACAGAAGCTTATTGCAGGTCGTGAAGAAGAATGGGTTTGGACGAGTGAAATGTTGCCGGATGCATGATGTCGTCCGGCACCTTGCTCTTGACAAAGCAGAAGAAGAATGCTTTGGTAAAGTATACGAGGGCACTAGGACATTTTCGGTAGGCAAGACACGTCGATTGTCAATACAGAGCACTAATATTGGACCTCTGAGTCAATCTAGCGCAACAAATTTTCGTGCAATCCATGTTTTTACAAGTTATGTCAATATTGATTTGCTGAGGTCTATCCTTGCATCTTCAAATTTGCTGTCAACATTGGATCTGCAAGGTACTCAACTCAAAATGCTGCCTGATGAAGTCTTCAGCTTGTTTAATCTGCGGTTTTTGGGACTTAGAAATACTGGAATTGAAATTCTACCTGAGGCAGTAGGAAGATTACAGAACTTAGAAGTACTAGATGCATTGGGCACATGTCTACTATCTTTACCAAATAATGTAGCAAAACTAAAGAAGCTTTTGTTCCTGTACGCATGTACAGTGCTCATAGAAAGAACTGTTCGCCGTTACGATGGAATCAAGGTGCCTAGGGGCATAACGAATTTGACCAGACTGCATGCTCTGCAAAATGTTAAAGCAAGCTTGGAGACTTTATGTGATGTAGCAGCTTTGACGGAGTTAAGAACATTTGCAGTTTGTGATGTGAAGAGTGAGCACTCCTTAAACTTGTGCGGTGCTATCATGAAGATGAGCCATCTTGTTCATCTCTCAATTACTGCATCAAACGAAAATGAAGTGTTACCATTGGAAGCACTCTGTTTGCCAAAAACTCTATCTAATCTTGAACTGGAAGGGAAGCTGGAAAAGGAAAGGATGCCTCAAATTCTCTCATCCTGGTCGCACCTTCTCAATCTCACTCGCCTGTCTTTGATATTCTCCAAACTTGATGAAGACTCTTTTACTTATTTTGTAGTGTTGCGTAATTTATGCTTTCTTGACCTTTCTAAGGCTTATGTTGGAAAGAATCTGAATTTCTCTGCATTATCATTTCCTAGACTCCGACAACTAAGAGTATGCGATGCTCCACAGCTCAACCAAGTGAAAATAGAAGAAGGTGCACTGAAAAATCTTGTTGACCTAGTGTTTTCAGACTGCCCAGAATTGAACAGCCTCCCTGATGGCATTGAGTATCTTACAGCACTAGAGGAGTTATGTTTGTTAGACACTGCAGACGAACTCATAGAGAAGCTTATGCAGGAAAGTAGAGCAAATCAATGCAGCGAAGAACTCATGAAGATTAGCCATATTAGAAAGGTCCTAGTTAGAAACTGAGAAAATCATAGGACAAAGAATTCGCTGACCGGAAGCAAGGTTCTTCCATTCGCAGAGGTATGTATTTTTTGGTTGATATATCAATATATCATTTCTGTACATGTAGTTACAGTACTTCATCTTCTATGTTCATAACATACGCTCTAGTACCAGAGCATATGAGCAAGGAACCACACCACATCTGTTTCGATCTCGATTCCTTCAAATAGCGGATTAATGAAAATTGCAAAGAAATAATTAACCTGTCTTGGATGCAAATCTGTTATCAGATGATTCTTGTACTACATCGCATATGCAAATACATAGGTCTGAATGCTATGAAGACCTAACCATTTACTGCATTTTCACTCTGCAGTGGTGCCAGTCAGACACTCTGCTCACGTTGCAAGGGAAGAGAAGCAGAGTTATACTGCAAAACAGTAGCAAATGTATAGACTACATGGTCTGAAATGCTTCTGAGATGCCCATTAGTGATGGATTGCACAGTTTCTGACCTGAAGATGCTTTTGGGAGGCTCTGTATGCAGTGCCAGGAATGCCAAGGATCTCTGCACCAGGACGTCCTCTCATCTGCACTAGATTTGCTATTTGTTTTCCACTCAAGCTTGCTCATCACTACGTTGGAATGATGTAGGATTGTGTACTAAAAAAACTTAAAAACTCCTCCTGTGCAACTATCGAAGTCCAATAATAGAGGAGGCAGCACTTAACATCTTCACTGACACTGGCCTTATAAACTTCCAACGAAAATAAGTTTAGCTTGCGAGATAGTTGCCGAAGAGAAACATTTGGAGGAAGGCTTTATCATTTTGAAATGCTTATTAATCCATTAATATGTAGAGATGCCTTTGGTTGGCCTCTTATTTCAGGAATAGTTCATGGTTTTAGGACTATTTTTTTCTTTTTTATTTTCTGGCCCTGTTTGGCACAACTCCAACTCCAGAAAATCTATGGAGTTCTTGGAGCTGGGTATGAGGTGCCCTAAGAAATCCTGGAATTGGAGCTGGCATTACATAGAGTATTTAAATAAATTATTTTATTTATAGCTTATACTAAATACTAATATTTAAAATATATTAATTTAGCATAGAAAGTGTAAATCTAGACTGAAATTTAGGGCTGGAGCTATGCCAGGCCCTTACTACCGGGCAACGACATGATTCAAATCTCTATTTTGGCTGGTTCTCTAGTCATGAATCAATTGATCATGAGTATTAACCAACTTTCTCAGCACAAGGTTGTGAGATGACGGACATTCGATCTAGAATATAGTTACATTTATAATTTTTCAAAGTCAGTTTTTTTTTAATTTTAACTAGAAATAGCAAAAATCTATAGTGATTAGTAATATAGAAATCGTGTTAGTAGATTTGTATAAAACCAATTTTTATAATTCTTTATTTTTTCTATTTAAAATAATTTATTTTTAGAGATTTTTTTGTTAAAGTGAAAATTGTTTGACTTTAAAAAACTGAGATGTAGTTATATTCTGAAAATAGAGGGATTGTAAATAAAGATTTTCTCTCTTATCGTAGGTGTTTCTCCCGATGAAGTTAATTTGCTGGCAAACATAGTAGCAGTATCTCTCGGTCAGTAAATTCTCAAGGAGGCGAACTGGAGAAGCTGGTGATGACCTCAATCACTCATCACTGGCCGCTGCCGACGCGGGAATGGCCCGCGGCGGGAACGGGACCCACCTGCAGTGGCTGAGAATAATATCAAATCCCGGTGAATGTTGGTTTGCGTAGTCTTGAAGCCAACTCCCCAAACCCGACTCGTCGTCTCTCCGCCGCCGCGCACCCGCCTCCGCCTCCCCCAGCTCCGGCCTCCCCACCAAGGACGGGACACGCCGCCTCCCAACCCCGCGCCGGCGCCGCCGGCCGCCCCCGTCCTCCCGCCATGGCCTTCTCCTCCTCCGCCTCCGGCTCCGCACGCTCATGCCGCCCACGCCCTCTATCCTCGTCCAGCATCCTCGACCTCCTCGGCGTAAGCTTGTATCTCTGGCTTCGCCTCTCCTTCTTACCGGATGGAAGTAGCCTCGGCGGTGGCGGCGGCGGAGGAGGAGGAGGAGGAGGAGGAGGAGGAGGAGGACAAGACGCGGTGGAGGAGGAGGACGCGGACGGGAAGGAGCTGGTCCTACCTGTCAAGGTCTGTGCGATCTACTGAATCTCCATTTCTTTTCTTTTTGACAAATACTGAATCTCCATTTGTTTTGCTACAACGGAATCAGAATTTTCTCCCCGGGACTATTGAAAAGTTTTGCGCAGGCAGCGCGATTTTTTTAGTTATAAAGAAACGAATGAAGCGCTGATAAGTTGAACTGATAAGTATTGGGAAATCTGATGTCCTGAACTGCTAATATAGCCTCCACGTCAACTACAGAGGAGGACTCTGTTTCACTTTGCATCAAGTCTGTCGATGCCTTCCCCTTTCAGAATTTCAGATCCCGCAGCCTTTTAAATCCAGCATCCCTCTAATGGATCTTGTGGTTCAGTTAAATTATTTATTAAATTGTACTCATCATCATCACTATGACAAATTTTCTGCACCTCAGCTGCCCATAGAGTGAGAGGCTGGAAAGAATGTTTTGATGCCAAAACTGGGGCTTTTGAGAGTAGTTCCAAAATTCTTGCAAATACCTTTTTCTGTTCTGGTTCCCATCAAAAGGCATTCTTCAGTTAGTGCCTGCAACTCCAAATTCCAACGAACCTTCTGTAATAGCCTACTAGGGCCTTCTCCAACGATAAGAGTCAGCACCTATCTCTAAGCACTCTAAGAGACAGCTCCTCCAATAGTCTAGCTCTTAGCACATAGCTCGTAACATGAGTGACCCCACACATCATCCTCATATAATCTCGAAACACGTGTATGAGACTATCTCTTGTTCAAGAGATAGCTCTTAACTTTTTGCACTGTTCATAGATTAAAAAATTTATGAGCTAGCATAAGAGCTAGCTGTTGGAGGAGGCCTTAGAATCCTTTCAGCTCTAAAGCTGGCCATTCTTTGATTGCTTTAATCTTCTCAGTGTCTGTAGTAAACTAGCAACTCTCTCGCCGCCTCGCCGGTCAGTAATAAAATGGATTTGCTTAGTGAACTTGCATACTCCTGTTGTGGCCAGGTATCCTTGGCTCATGGCATTTGAAGCATTTTCCTATTTCCTTACCAGATTTGCAGTTGTAACATTACTTCCATGGGCTGAGTTTGCACTATTTCCATTTACAAATGATTCTTAGAATTACTGCCCTGATAATTTCGCTTGAATCCGTACCCATCGTCGTATCTTCTGTAATAACGATGTGCACAATTGTGTGCATGAACATTATGCTTGTATTAGTGTCCTGTGTACACGAGAGTTCATATTGTGAGAGAGTTCTTGATTCAGTCTTTGAGATCGGATATAAAGCACACAGGATAATAATATTCAAGCAGTGTTGGGTTGTTTCTTTTTACCAAAGCCATAAGCTCTTCAAATGAATATCAATGTAAGCTGACAGATTGTTATTCTGTTGCATTTACTTGAAGGATTGGATAGTGACTGTTGCTCTCAGAAGCATCCATTCCAGGCATCCTACAGAATCAGTTCCATGGGAGATTTTGTGCGCGCGTGCATTGATTCCTTAGCCAGTTATCTGCTTTTCCTGAAAGGAAAACTTCACCCAGTTCCAGCTAGTTCAAACATTTTTCTGCTTTCTTATCAAACCTTCTAGATTTTCACCATCATTATTTCAAGTTTGGGACCTATGCTAAAAAAATTGAGCAAATGGATTCTCTCCCTCGCTGTAGGAATTCCATATCCCTTTGCACTCCAATGTCCAACTGAAATCAGGCCTAGTTTGTGTTGCAGCCACATAATAAGGACCAATGTGAAGCCATCAGAAGTTCCAATAGTATAGACTGGGTGCAAAGGTGGTACTGAGCCCATGAATGTTTGTGCAGCAGTTGGTTGTGACATAGTTGGATTGCTGGAACCGTTATGCATTCAAAAGAACCACTAGGAAGATCAAGAATTATACCTTTGGTTGCAGCACAAAACAGCTTCAGTTGGATTTATTAGCAAATCCATCAAATTGTTGCCAATGACTATTTACAGGAGCAGCAGAAACAAGAACTTGGTCGCTCACCTTAGTATTTGTTAACAACTGCAGGAGATTATCCATTTGCTGCTTCATTTGCGTAGCATCCTCCTGAAATCAGATTTTGCAGCTGTTTTGTGCTCCCCACACTCTACTCTTGATCTCTTCTTTCTGGCAACAAATACTATTCCAACTCCTCATTCACTCTCTTATCGCCTTAAGCATCTTCATCATCAGCACATCTGCTAGTCAGTTCAGAGGAAGAATTGTATATCAATAACCATCCCCTACCTTTTCGCACAGACTAAGTCTGAACTGTGATTGTGGTGTTCATTTTATCTTAGTCCGTTACTATTTCGAATTTTTATATCTCACGAATGGCTTTGTGCAGCGGTAGAGCCTACCGTCCGTAACCGGAAGGTCCCGGGTTCAAGCCCCAGCCTCTGCATATTTATGCGGGTAAGGTTTGGGCGCTATTACAACCCTTCCCCAGACCCCGCACGGTGCGGGAAGCCTACGGCACTGGGTACGCCCTTTACGAATGGCTTTGTGAATGCCTATTATATGCTGGTCTGTGCCTTTTCTTCAACCTTTGACCTGCTGGGTACATTTTTACCTTGCTGATTGTCAACCAGCTATACTTTGTCAATTGCCATAGATTGTTTACGGCTTACAGTTGTTTTATGCATGAAAAAATTGTGCAGACAGGAACGGATTAAGGGTCAATAGTTCATATCACAGCCTTTCACTTAATTTCATAATTAATTGTTGCCTTATGCTTGCTTGCATGGAACCCGAGCTGCAGATGCAGTTTGAGACAAACCATGAGGCGCACGATATGATCCAGGCGCTTAAGGACATGTTCCAAACTCAGGCCAGGACTGAAATGTTCAATGTCTCAAAGGCCTTTGGGGAAACCAAGCTAGCAGAAGGCGCAACTGTAGGGCCGCATGTGATCAAGTTGGTTGGTTACACCCAGAGGTTGGAGAAGCTGGGCTTCTCACTTGACCCAGAGTTGGCCACTGATTTTATTCTAGCATCCCTTCCGCCTAGCTTTGGGAACTTCATCCCGAACTACCACATGCATGGGGCAGAGAAGGGTTTGAATGAGTTGTGTGGCATACTCAAGACAACAAAGGCTGACATTAAGAAAAGCGCTAGCAGCAGCCATGTGATGGCGATCCAAAACAGGCCTAACTTTAAGAAGAAGGGCAAATCTTGGAAGAAGAAGGGTAAGGCTAAAGATGTGATCTCTCAGCCAAACCCAACGCCCCAGGCTAAGGAGTCTAGTAGTTTCCTATGCCCTCACAATTGCTTCAATTTTGGAACAATTAAAAAACGTTAAGTAGAGAAGGCAACTAAAAATGACGGACCACGTACCATCGTAACGAAATAAGTATGATTAGGGAGGGGCCACCATGAATTGGAAATATGGACCACGATTTGGAAAATGCAAACACCAACTTTTCATAACTTTGAAAGATCTACAACTTTCATTTAGGTAGTTTCTCCATCCGAGGTCATTTGAAAATTTTGAATTTAAATTTTTTGAAATTCAAATGTAGTTTAATGTAGTTTTTGTGTGACAAGATGGTTTCAAATGAAAAATTTGTCAACTACAAAGTTTATAACATTTAAAGATTCACAACTTTTATTTAGAGTGTTTCTCCATCCGATGTCATTTGAAAATTTAATTTCTCATCTTTCTAGTGTAGTTTCTCTAGTAGTTTTTACTTCTACTAGAGAGACATGTAAGATTAATGAACAAATTTATTTTAATATTGTCAAATGAAGAACTGCCCGTAACAAAAGTTGTTCATGTTGATGAGTTACACAACTTTGTAGTTCAAAATATTTTCATTTGAATTTGTTTAGTGCTTTGAAATGTGCTTTTAAACATATCTTTGCCGTCTGTCGAGAAAAAAGCGCACGGTGTGCCGTAGGGATGGCGCACGGCAAACTCATGACTTTGCCGTTCGCCAGAGAAAAGCACACGGCAAAGTATTTGTTTGCCGTACGCCAAGCGAAAAGCGCACGGCAAAATGTTTGTTTGCCGAGTGTTTTTTTTCGCCGGGTATTTTTTAGAAAACACTTGGCAAACTTCTTGTTTGCGGTGTGCCTGAGGGAATGCACACGGCAAACCCCGACGCACACGGCAAACCCCGGCGCACATGGCAAACTTCAAGTTTCCGGTAGTGAGCGTACTTTTCTGTTAGCAATGTCTTCAGTTATGCTACAAAGTAGAAAAAATGATTGGTTTTTTGTTGGCAAAACTGTTTATCTTTAACTAAAGAAGGAACGGGGACTTGAAACCCTGACCATAATTTTCAGTTATATGCATCCTACTTTTCAGGTTATCAATGATATGATGATGTCCATGAGTATAACCAAGGTTGAGGTTAAAACAGCGAATTTTTTAGAGTCGTGGATTGTCCATGCGAGCGTCTCCGCGTCGGCCGCTGCGCGGACAGGGATGGACCTGTCCGAGTTGAAGAAGGGCATGTACACACAAGTCGACATGACTCACCTCTTCTTGGTCCTGGTCCTCCTCAACACCTACGCCAGCAAATTCTGCTCAGGTAGGATTTCAGCCGCTTGTTAGGAGAGGCTCTCCTTTGACGGATCTGGGCGCCGCCGTGCTGGGGTGTCGAGGAAGCATCATGTGTTATATGCTGTGCCGCTGACAGGTGTGGCAAACGTATGATAAGGAGCAGGACACCTTCCGCCATGTCACGGCAGGAAAAACAGGTATCAGGTAAGTACATGCTGGCCGGCACTAACGTGCCTGCCATTTATGTCTCACCACTAAAGGACGGACGCCACTGATATGGTATACTACATCTTTAAACCATTGCATTGCATCAGTAGCCTGTTTTACATATAAATTAATAAATACATCATCATTAAGATATAATACTCAATACACGCAATACATAATCAATAAATTAAATTCATAATAATCAATATATTAAATACAAAATAATAAATATATTAAGACATATTAAATACATGATCTCATACCCGAAACTCACGGTTGTTAGCCTCGATAGGAATGAAGCCGAGGCCATCGAATACCGGCCCAGGATGATGTGGTGGTGGTGGTGGCACGCGAAGGTCCGGCAATACATTGTGCCCGGAGTGTCCTCCACGCCTAGCTCTTTGGCGTTCTCTGGGCATTATTTTCCTAACAAATTAAGTAAATTGCAATAGAAACAACAATTAACGTTTTTCTAGGAAATGAAAGCCAAAAAATTAGAGTTGCTAACCTTTGGCGCACTTCAATGAGTAAAAAATGGAGAGCAGCTCCCTCTAACTCGCAAGGTTTTGTTGTTCCAGCTCTCGGGAAGACCCGGGGCCGGTGTGGCTTTTATAAACTGCACCGGGTCATTTAGTACCGGCTGGAGTAAACCGTCCAGTAGCCGTTGGCTAGCCGTTGTGGCCAACGGGTAGCAAATGTTTAATACCGGCTGGATGGTGCAGCCGGTACTAAATTTCACGATGGCAGTTTAGTACCGGCTGGGAGATCGAGCCCAGATTGCACTGTACTGCAGAACCGATACTAATCGCGTGAGTTAGTACCGGTTCTATTATGACCGGTACTAACTTAACCGGTATCTACGTGAGTTTTTCTGGTTGTGTGTGGTGCTCGTCGCTGCCGCATTCCTGCTTGCGCTAATATTCAACGAGCCGTTCACCTTCCAGGAGTGATGTTAATTTTCTTTCTATCTGACCTGTCCTGAATTACTCATTGGATTGATCATATGATTTGTGATTAGAATATGTTAATATGTGTGCGTTGAGGAATATGATCTTTTCTGGTGAAAAAAAGGAATATGATATCTTTTGCGTAGTTAGTTTGTCCACCATTTTGTTATTAGAACTGTAGAAGCTACTTCAACTAGCATGTGTGATTGTTTGATAGATCGTCAGCCAAATCAGCTGAGTATGTCTGGTGGAGCCATATCACTAGTTAAATTTGATAGTTTGATGGCCTCAAATATGACCATATCTGAATTATTACTTCCATTCCATGCAAGTAAGAGGTGATCTTGCAGACATACGACAGATTGACTGATTGCTTATGTGCATAACTAAATGTTATTTGCTCATCTTGTGAGGTTCATTGATCTCTTCACACTTCTGTAGATTTTTTGTGGTTACATTGTCTTGTACTTTTCTTCGGAATAGGGTACATATCTTCTTTATTAGAACTGCATGTTTTGGTCAAAATATCTTTCCTTCTTGTCTTTGCTGGGATTATTGGCTTCTAAAATTTAATTAAATGATAAAAATATCATATCAGAATTCAAAATATTGTTAGTTATTGCGTGCACGTAAGTGCTACTAATCATTCATTCCAAAGTTTCGTTGGCAGAATATCCTAAAAGGCTAAAATAATGTTCCTTTGCAGATATGCTGCACATTTTCAATCTATTTGGAGGCAGTGGCGAAGTTAGTGTTACTCCAGAAATTCAAAGAAGCAGAAATGTGGATAGCTTGACTGGACAATATGTTTTCTTACTTGGGTATGATTTTTTTTCTACATCCTGTAGGCAATTTGGTATTTTTATGAACCCACCACATAACAAGTAGAAGACGCATCAATTTATGGCTCACGCAGCATTGAACTCTGTCTGATGTTGTAGTCATAGAATATATAAGGATTTAATATATAGTTGCACAAACCTATGTTTTGAGGATAGAATAATTTCAAATAATTGCATATAGTGAAGTTAATATATTTTAGTTATATATATATATATATATCTCCATGATATAACACAGAGTAAAGAGACTATCGAGCCGACTGCCGACTGGTGCTATACAAACATAGTAATGGATGATCACAACTTTAAGCCAGGACTTCTAGCTTAACCTTTTTGACATGAGCTATATGCAATTATTATTTCGTTTTTTCCCATATCTGAATTGTACTTAATTGGACTGTCGATTGTAGTCGATGTGCAGTTTAGCATATCCTCTTTCCAGGAATGGACAGAGTTTATAATATGTCAAAGTTGCATCATGAGACAAGAAACAGATGCTCAAGAAGATTAATTTTTGTAAACTCCTTTTCAATTCTCTAGCTAATTCATCTCTTCTAATTACACCATACATGTTATTTCACGTAGGGTCATAATAGCAGATGGATCGCATTGATATTCACTTTCTCTCGTCTTAGATGAATCCAAGATGAGTCTAATTCATGACAGGTTTACTATTTATCTTAATTGATTTCAAGTCCCTGTGAAAATAATCCAATATCCTGATAGGTGTTTGGATGCGGTTGTGTAACAATGTAAATTTGTTGTACCCCTCTTTGGAATTTGCCTAAACACTTCACTTTAGTATACCACATTTTTGAGGTTTCACTCTCATGTTATCTGTTAATTTTGGTAGTATTAATGGCCTATTTATTTCAGGTGTGCATCAACGTGAACGAGTGGATCATGAGTGAATCTCCAAAAACAGATTCAACATATATATTATGGTTCGAAGGGGAATGTATATTGAAAGATCTTCCAAAAAGTACAACACTATCTATGTGTTAGTGACCCTGTTGTCAGATGGTAGTGTGTTGGTGGCATTTTAAACTTAAGTACATCCCACTATTTATTGGATGTGTTACTTACTCATCATGCTTATGTGGAGTTATTTCTATGAAATCAATTAATATGACATTTGAGTGATTTCTGTGCTGATTGTTTGCTCATTGCTATTCTTTAGCTTTATCAGAAATGTTGAGTTTAATGGTGCTATACGTTGTCTGATATTGATGCAGTATATTGTTCTATAAATACTTTGCCTTCCGTAGCAACGCACAGGCATGTTTCGTATATTATATTTATATAGATGCAAAGTAATTAAGTAGCTAAACTAGGTAGTTCTGTGAAATGCAACGTCAAGGATGTATAATGTATCAGATTTATTATTTGTAATAACTCTATATAGCTAGCAAGTCACCCTCAATCTGAACTCTTTAATTTTTTGAATTATTTTAAAACTACGAGCTTCAAATCGACATTTTTCGTGCGATTTGTTTATTACCGTGCTCTATGTATTATACCCGTAGCAACGCACGAACATTTGCACTAGAAAGATTATAATATTTCGAACTTATTTGTATCCTACAACTAATTTATGCGTTATTGTTATTGATCTCTCTTAGTGTGAATGTTAATCTATTTGATTGTTTGCTTTATTTAAATATTTAAATATTTATATGTTATTCACTATAAATATTTTGTTGCCCGTAGCAACGCATGGGCACGGTCCTAGTTCAATTAATATTTTTGTATTATAGATATAGTTAACAATATGCTAAAAATATTTATGTATTGATTTTCACTTCATGATTCTTTTTATTATCCATATAATAAATATGAAACCAATTGTAGGAATAAAAAAAGAAATTGCATTTGGCGGGTGCCCAAAACTGATGAGCAGTTTAGTACCGGGCAAATCCGGGTTCCCACCCTGTTTAGAACCGGCTGGTATAGGAATACCAGCCGATACTAAACTGTCTGGGGGCACTTTAGTGCCCGCTGGTACTAGTGTACTCATATGAAACCGCCCCTCCTCTTCCCGATCCGTCGCCTTCAACACTTCGCTCTCGCTGACCTCACCGCTGCCCGTCACTGTCGCTCCCGCCGTCGCCGCCCGCCCCGTTGCTAGATACATTTAAGCATTTATCTCAAAATTATCACAGTTGAGTATACCGCTACTCAAGCGTGTTTACCCTTGCTCTATTTTGTGTGAAGCAGAGCAATGCATGACTGGTTTCCAACTACTATCAAACTATCAAGATAATCCTGAGTCAGTTGCGAGGAGAGTTTAACATACATATCGGACCACCTACGTCTGTCGGAGATGGAAAGTTCGAGTTCAAGCCAGCCCTCATCAATATGGTTCAGGCTATGCACATCTTCAGCACGTCCTAGAGAACTGCAACACCTTCACCATACACGGAGAAAGTACCGATCGTATTCGCCTTTGTTTATTTGAAATCTCATTATTAGGTAAGGCAAAATAATGGTTTTATGCTAATTGCGAAGCTGTCGATACTTGTTAGAAGTGCATTTGTTAGCCGCCATCACATTAGAGCTTTGGGTTTTGCTTAGATTAATTCTGTGAAGAATAGTGTCACATTTCATCGGTCTGTGAGACCCCAACTTCGTGAGTTAATCATACATCTACAATTGTGTTGCATTCTTTCTTGTTCTTACTTGTGTTCTTCGATTCTTAGGCAAGGATTAGCCTTCTTGGCGAGGTCAACCGAACACCGGTTGATAACCTGAGGAGACGCGGTGATGTGATTGTGGGGTTCGGAACGTGTTGTTCAGAAGCTGGATCGAGTTGTCTCGTGACTCCACCAAATCGAGATTTATCAGAACCTTTTGAAAGATCGGGAACCCTAGTTCACATTAGTTATTGTTGGCACTTCTTACGATCCAATATCAGAATTGAGAATCCTGGTACTGGGGTAAGTAGTGTTTCTGTGGTTTTCCTTATGGCTTAGTAAAATATATAAATATTTTGCAAGCGCACAGAATCACCGCTGTAGCACTTCACCTGGGAGTATCCCGATGTATCGTAATTTATATTTCCACAGCGAATCTTTTGGCAAGAATACTAGTGAACAGATATTCTAGACTATCAGAGAAGGGTACACGACAAGACAAGACAGGGGATAACGGTATTGGATAGGAGTGGATATACCGGACACATAGCTCAAGGGATACTCAGGTAAGAGAGAGAAGAGATAGATAGCTGTGAGGACAACGAGAAGAGATAGAGGACTCCTGGATACTTTATCTGTCTATGTCACTCAAGCTTAGAGATATAGTGGCTAAAGAGCCAGCACTATAAGGTCTAGGTTAACTCTAATGTCTTAGCTTCGGGACAAAGGAACCTATGACACACAGAAAGGGGTGAGAAGGGGTGCCACCAACTCCTAACTGGGGGATCACACAGGCCGGAACTAACATGATGGACTACGAAGACCGAAAGGGCTGTCACCACCTCACGACTACCACCTCCGTTGCGACGGGGGCAATCTAAGGCCACTGGCTAGTCTAGGAACCACTCCTACACTAGTCAACAACTACTCACTCTGCTAGCAAGAGCAAGCAACCTTGTAAATACTCTTGGTGACAATTCACCTCCAGTATTAAGCAAGATCGAAGAACCAGCCAAGACAAAGACTTAAATAAGAACTAGAAGCACTAGAACTAGAACTGACTATAGTCTAAACAAGATATAGATGCAACTAGAATAAAGTAGAAGCAAGCTATAAATGACAAAGGCAAAGTGATAAAGATAACTATATTGATAACTCAAAGTCTTACAAAAGGAAAAGGAAAAGATAAAAGAGCTTATACCAGAGCTTCTGAAGACGACTCCGGAACCTCCGAGGCAAAGCTCGACTCAACTCTAACTCCCAACTAAACTATCCTAACTCTACTAGAACAAGTGGAATGAGAGAGCTCCTTGGCTTAGTGTGTGTGATACAAGTGACAGACCACTGTATTTATAGCTTGGACATGGCGGTTGAGGTAGAGTAACCGCCAAGGGAGCCAGGGGGCTCCCCCTGCTGATTCAGGCAAACCCAGGGGTTCGACCGAACTGCCCAGTTCGGCCGAACCGTGGGATGCACTGCCTTGTGCACCCACAGCTTGGATTCAGCCCTGAGGTCGGTTCCAAATGCTGGGGGCGCCCCCCCTGCACCACCTCTGGTCCTGGGCTGCTCTGGGCCGCCTCCTCTTGCTGGTCTTCATGTTGGTTTAGGCCCAGAGGGGATGTGGCATCGGTCCAAGTGGCTTGCACGGTTGTCTCTTGGTCATCGCTGATGTGGACGACCTCCGGTTGTGCTTATCGTCGTGTTCGGCTAAGGGGGGTAACCGGCCGAACGGAGTCGTTCGGCCGATTCGGTCATTTCCGACCCCTATAGCACGTATTTCTCGTTGTTGTACCTGCACAAGTGACACTCACCAAAACTCGTGGAACTTTATTAAAAATAAAACCTAAGTACATGGAATGTTACATAAAGCCTCATTTATTACCGAGTATTGGTGGTCGGATTTGGGTTGTAATGACCGCCAACAGTTATAACACTCAATTTTGTGCACAAAACACACCAACAACTTATCCTTGCTCTAGCACCCTTGAAATGGCCGGGTGGAGGGGGTATAAGTAGCCCCAACCAAAGAAACTAGCCGTTGCTCCAACATATAGAAAATCTGCTAGCACCAACTGATTTGTTGCCCTCAAGTAGTGTACGCCGAATGAATGTATTGAGGTAGCCATTGGGTGGCTGTCACCTAGGACCCTCGCGCTACACCGACTGATTCGGTGTCACGCCCAAGGGCAGGTCGAATGAATTGGTCCTTCCAGAGCCGCCAGCTCTCTGGCCAGGTGTTGGCACTCCTTACGACCTACAGATAAATCCGCAATCGGACGGATACCGATGTAGCTAAGGTATCGATTTACACGCGGAATGATAAGTGAACCAAATCTAAACTAAGTTGTCCACGGATGGTATGGTGAGGTGGATGACACAGAGAAGAAGAGAAAGAAGCGATAGGAGGGTAGAGAAGGTACGGGTCTAGAACCCATATCTACTTCAATTAATTGACCAGCCAGATACTACAAATAGATGCTTGTGTCGGGACATAGGGCAAGTGATACACAGAAAGGGATGAGAAGGGGTATCACCAACCCTGCATGTTTGGGGATTCTGCAGGCCGAGCCAGGCGTGATGGATTACGAACGCTGTATAGGGCTGTCACCACCTAAGGCTACCACCTCCGTGCCAACTCATGGACAATCCAAGCTAACCTCAAGTCTAAGCACCACGCTTACACTAGTTGGCTAGTACCTACCCCGTATACTAAAGATAGGCACCCAAGCTAAGCAACCAGTATACAATTATACCAATGAACTAAGCAGTGAACGGGGAACGAACAAGCATATAAAAGCAGAATTGAATGCTCAATAATCAGAAAGAGATACAAGAGTTACCAGACATGACCCGAATGTTACTCGAAGCAGAGCCGCGTCCGTAGAGGTACAGGTAGAGAAGAGGGCCCGATACTCCGGCTCCTCTCCAGCACGCTCACCTCTCCCCTCTCTCTCTATTTTCTAAGTGTAAGAGTGGCATCGCTTCGGTAGTGGACTCTTCTCTTGTGTGTTCTTTGCAGGTGGAACCAGACCTCCTTTTATAGTGGCCAAGGGCGGTGGACAGTGGAGCAGTGGCCAGGACACCGGGAGGCGGTTCCCCCCAGTTCAGCCGAACCAGGGGTGTTCGGGCGAATGGGGTGGTTTGGCCGAACGCCACATGTTTGGCCGAACCGCCTCCTTGCGCCGCCTTTGCTCCTCCATGTGTTGGATCACCCCCTAGGCGGTTTGCAAGTCAGTTTGTAGGTCGGCTCCTTGCTTGGGCTGAGTTTGGAGGCCTCTAGTGGACTCGGTGGGCTTTGGTCGAGTTGGTTTTGGGCCGCTCCCGTCCGTCGGTCCACTAGGTTTGTGTTGATGGCTGTCGTAGTGGCCCATCCAGGCCCGGGGTTCTGCTGGGTTTTGTGTCTTTGCGTCGTGGCACGTCCCGGGTTCAAGGATGGAGTTTGGTCGAATCTCGGGATTCGGCCGAACCCTTCTTTCCATGTGCTTTTTGCCTCAACTATAGTTGCCTGCCTCCTGGAATCGAATAAACACCAAAACTAGTGGAAATGGTTAGAAATAAGTCATATAGCTAAGGTGTGTGGTTCCATTGTGTTTATTTTATACTCGGTTGGAGGTTGGGAATCGGTCCGTAACGACCGCCAACACTAGGCTACACCGACTGATTCAGTGTACCTCTTTGTACAACACCGAATGAATTGGTCTGATCCATCGGTCTTTCCAGAGATGTTCTTCAATTTGTGTTCACACATCAACTGGTTCGGTGTTGGTCATAGGGCATCACCGAATGAGTGGGTGTCCTTGTCCATCTTCTCTCGATGTGTACTGCTCGCACCGATTGCTTCGGTGACCATACTTGTCCACACTGAATGAATCAGTGATACATTGATGTGGAATCTTCTTTTGATTCCTCACGAGTCTTTGTTCCAAATCTTCCTCTTTGATCTTGCTATTATTTCATACCACTTGAGTCCTAAGACCATGATTTGGAAATCCAAAATATTTTGAAGTCATTGCATTTGGATGGCTTGGAATCAAACCTTGGGACCTATAAAACCTACAAATATTCATCTAGATAAAACCATTAGTCCCAATCATCATGTTGTCACTCAATTATCATTATAGAGTCTTTAGATTAGACTATAAATAGTAGCGCTATGGATTTGTAAGCATGGTTCACACCAATGAATCAAACATGTTCTTTCTTTTCGACGCACTTATTTAAGCCCTAGTTTTTAGTAGCTTTTTTTATATCTACTTTCAAATCGGCTGGGCTGCATCATCTTGATCTCTGGCTTGTTTTTTAAGTCTTTATCATTCTAGTATGTTATGGGCTAGGCCTTTGGGCCAGATGGGCCTTTTGGGCTAGCGTGAACAGTACTCATGAACAGTAGTGGGATTAGTTAGATAATAGTACCGGATTGGGAGTCTATTGTTAGGGGTAAAGTCAACCTCTCTATATAATGAGAGGAGTTGTATCAATGAAAAGCAAGAAAGAAACAATCAATCTAGTTCTCTCCTCAAGTGTTCTTCCCTCTCATCTATGATCTATCCTCTCATCCTTAACAGCCGTCTCCATCCGGCTATCCTCCTGGTGGTGTTTATCCCTATCATGGCCGGTGGCCATAACAACTTGGTATCAGCTTCCTCTATGGGATCTGGGCCTGTTGAAGATGAGTTCAAGCAGCTCTTGAAGGAGCTGGAAGACAGGCTGCGGAAGGAGTCAACCGATGCTGTCACGATCGTCTCCGATAAGTTGGACGCATTGACTTCGTCCCTTGCCGACATCTCGACGATCCTGACCGGCCTCGTGGATCGTGTCTCCCGCTTGGAGCGTCAGATGGGCGTTACTGGGGAGACATCGGCGGAGTCTGCCACCGAAGCTGCTGCCGTGGCCGCCGCCGATCCTTCCGTTGCTGCTGCCGATTCTGCCACTGCTGCCGATTCTGGCGCTGCCAATTCTGCCGCCGCTGCTGCTAATCTTGCCGTTGCCGCCGCTGATCTGTCCGTCGCAGCCTCCGGGGCGACGATTCCACCGAAAGTTGTGGAGGTTCCCCCGCCGCCGCCACGCTTGGGTGGGCGTGGATTCCTCGACCTCGACGGCCAGTTGATCCATGGCGAGGATTTGCTGCCCAAGCAGGATATGATGGTTCCCCGTTACTTCAAGCTCGACTTCCAGCGTTACGGCGAGACGGACGATCCGCTGCCATGGCTTAGTCGATGGGAGCAGTTCTTTCGAGTCCAAGGAACGGAGGAACTTTTATCTCTTCGAGCTTTAGGATGGGGTCCTCATATGGACAGGGTAGAAATTTATTTATTTTTAGTTAGTTATAAATAAAGAAATATTGCCGAGATGTAAAAGTTTTATTTCAGTCGTTTTAGTCTGTCTGCAGCTCGAGGACGAGCTGCTCGAAAGGAGGGGTGAAGTGTTATGGGCTAGGCCTTTGGGCCAGGTGGGCCTTTTGGGCTAGTGTGAACAGTACTCATGAACAGTAGCGGGATTAGTTAGATAATAGTACCGGATTGGGAGTCTATTGTTAGGGGTCAAGTCAACCTCTCTATATAATGAGAGGAGTTGTATCAAAGAAAAGCAAGAAAGAAACAATCAATCTAGTTCTCTCCTCAAGTGTTCTTCGCTCTCATCTATGATCTAGCCTCTCATCCTTAACAGCCGTCTCCATCCGGCTATCCTCCTGGTGGTGTTTATCCGTATCATGGCTGATGGCCATAACAAGTAATTTCAATCTTGTATTGATGGCACATCACTTTTCTTTGAATTTATATTTTTCACCAAGTTATCGTATATTATTAGATTATAGATCTGTAGTGCATCGCTTTTATCTTAATCGAATCTATACACAAGTTATCAAACGTCGATCAAGGTTGTCAATTTAGGCTTTTTTGTTCTGTTTTATTTTACATTCATCAAGTTATCTTGAGAAGTTAATTATTAAACTCTGTTAGTTCTAGTTTTATCACCAATTTTCCTACTCTTGGTTAATACAGAAAGGTTTCAGAATCATAGCTGATGGCCCGATATCTACCGTGAAACTGTTCAAAAAAACAGCCGATCAGTCCTTGTCAATTTAACAAAATATTATACGTTGTCAATTATAGGTCAAATTGACCGGCACGCCACGAACCTCTAGATGTAAGGACCTTCATTAGAGCAAAACAGTTCTCTCAGGCATCGATTTTTACGTTAACAGACTTCAGGTTAAAAATTAAGGATAAGTTGCCTATGTATGTGTTAAACCCAAAGTTCTCATAATAGCCTTATGTCATATTTTTACTATATTTACGGAGTACAATTCGTTGTACTCGCCCCTCCTTTCTCCCCATGCTATCCACCTAGCACAGACTCCAGGGACGAGTTCACTAAAGATGACGGACAACCAAATGCTTCATTCTAGGCTGGTGTGCCCCCATTTAGCTGGCTGTGGAGATGGACACCCTTTTCGCTCAAGACTTTGATATATTTATGTACTTTTCTTTTAGACAATGGGTCATTTTGTAATGAAGTTTATCGTTATGTAAAAACATTGGCATTGATTACCAATAAAGTCAGCACATGTATGAGTTAACTGATCTTGGGATATATGTGATTGCATTCGGTTTTTGTTTATAAAACTAGGTGTGTGACAGACATATCCTTCATTGAACGGGTGCAAAATCCTGTACTTATAGTTCATTTTTATTTTGTCCTAAGTCAGATTGTTATAATCTTGACTACGTCATTTGAAAAATATATTACTTCTGTAGTATCACATGAATGTATTATCAAAAAATGTTTTCATGGTACATTTGATGACAGTATGTTGATTGCACGCTGAACATGTTAGTGCTTTTTTTTTCTTATAACTCAATTCAAGCTAGACAAGTTTGACTTAAAGTAATCCAATAATTTGAAATAGACAAACGACTCCAAAATTTTCTCTCTTAAATTGCTGATATGGCACTCAAGTCAACTGGAAGCTTAATACCGTCTGTAACCGGAAGGTCTCGGGTTCAAGCCCCAGCCTCTGCATATTTATGCGGGTAAGGTTTGGGCGCTATTACAACCCTTCCCCAGACCCCGCACGGTGCGGGAAGCCTACGACACTGGGTACGCCCTTTTTTAACTCCGCCTATGTTGTCTCAACATAGCAGGTCCCAAGCCCTGGTAAAGGAGGAGGGTTGTGATCGGCGCGGCGAGCCAATGTAAAACCTAGCCACTCATATGGAGATGAAACCCAAGAAAATCCCGTTGGGGCATAACCCTCTTAGCGACACGCCATATCGGAACCCGGGTATGGTGTTAAATGAGCAAGGGCCAGGCCGTCTCCCCCGAGACGCGTCGTGTCGTGGTCTGGGCACGGTGTCAAGTGAGCAAGGACCGAGTTGTCATTTCCTTAGTGGCGCGCTACATCGGCGCCCGGGTGTAGTGAAAAATGAGCAAGGGTCTTTGCACTTCCCTCGACGGGTGCGAAGGGCAAGGAAGCTAGCCGATCCAACTAGGTTTCGGGTGGGTAGTTGGAACATAGGGTTTCTAACGGGTAAGTTACGAGAGATAGCCGAGGTAGCAATTAGGAGGCGTGTAAATATTCTATGTGTTCAGGAGACTAAATGGAAGGGCCAGCAGGCGAGGGAAGTAGAGGGTACTGGCTTCAAGCTTTGGTATACGGGGGCAACTTCGGGAAGGAATGGTGTAGGCATCTTGATCGATAAGAGCCTTAAGAATGGAGTTGTTGATGTTAGGAGGCAAGGCGACCGAATTATCCTAGTTCGGTTGGTAGTTGGAGATTTAGCTCTGAATGTGATCAGTGCCTATGCCCCTCAGGTAGATCTTAGTGAGAGCACCAAGATGCAGTTTTGGGAGGATTTGGATAGCATGGTTAGTACCGTGCCTATCAGCGAGAAACTCTTCATAGGAGGAGATCTCAACGGCCATGTAGGTGCGTCTAATGTAGGTTTCGAGCGAGTGCACGGGGGGTTCGGGTATGGAAATAGGAATCAAGAGGGGGAGAATGTTTTGAGCTTCGCGTTGGCCTACGACTTGTTGTTAGCAAATACCCTCTTTAGGAAGAGGGAATCTCATATGGTGACCTTTCAGAGTGGACAACACTCGAGCCAGATTGACTTTATCCTTGCAAGGCGGGAGGATAGACGTGCGTGCTTAGATTGTAAGGTGATACCTGGGGAGTGTGTTGTCCCTCAACACAAGTTGATGGTGGCGGACTTCAGATTTCGGGTACGTGTCCAGCGGGACAAACGTGCCAAGATAGCGAGAACGAAGTGGTGGAAGCTTAGAGGCGAAGCAGCGCAAACTTTTAAGGACATGATGTTAAGCGAGGGGCCTTGGGAGGACGGAGAAGATGCAGACGACATGTGGCTAAAGATGGCAACATGTGTTCGGAAGGTGGCTTCAGAAGTGTTTGGCGTGAGTAGGGGAGGAAAACAAGAAGCGAAAGACACTTGGTGGTGGAATGACGAGGTGCAAAGGGCTATTAAGGAGAAAAAGGAATGTTTCAAGCGCCTTCACCTTGATCGAAGTGCAGCCAATATCGAGGGCTATAAATTAGCAAAGAGGGCTGCAAAGAGAGCGGTGAGTGTAGCAAAGGGTCGTGCATATGATAACCTTTATCAGCGGCTAAGCACGAAGGAAGGGGAGAAGGATATTTATAGGATGGCGAGGATCCGCGAGAGGA
Organism: Echinochloa phyllopogon; assembly: GCA_033239725.1. Lineage (NCBI taxonomy): Eukaryota > Viridiplantae > Streptophyta > Magnoliopsida > Poales > Poaceae > Echinochloa > Echinochloa phyllopogon. The sequence goes on along the minus strand of BTCW01000008.1, from coordinate 7,316,105 downwards.
AGACAAGGGACATCAACCAAATCAAATGCATCAAGAATGGGACGGATCGACTTCTGGTGAAGGATGAGGAGATCAAGAACAGATGGCGAGAGTACTTCGATAAGTTATTTAATGAGGAGAATGGTTCGACGCTTGAGTTGGATGACTCTTTTGACGACGCCAACAGACGTTTTATGAGGAGAATTCAGGAGGCAGAGATTGCAGAGGCTTTGAAGAGGATGAAGGGAGGTAAAGCGATGGGTCCTGATGGTATCCCCATTGAGGTGTGGAGATGCCTGGGTGACAGAGCAATAGTATGGCTGACTAAGCTTTTTAACATCATTTTTAGGTCAAACAAGATGCCTGAAGAATGGAGAAAAAGTATATTAGTACCCATCTTCAAGAACAAGGGAGATGTTCAAAGTTGTACTAACTACCGTGGGATTAAGCTGATGAGTCATACGATGAAGATTTGGGAGAGGGTTATCGAGCATCGCCTTAGGAGAGTGACAAGTGTGACCAAAAACCAGTTTGGGTTCATGCCTGGAAGGTCGACCATGGAGGCGATTTTTATAATCCGACAACTCATGGAGAGACATAGGGAGCAAAAGAAGGACTTGCACATGGTCTTTATTGACCTCGAGAAGGCATATGATAAAGTACCAAGAAATGTCATGTGGTGGGCTTTGGAGAAGCACAAAGTCCCAACTAAGTACATTACCCTTATCAAGGATATGTCCAAGGATGCGATGACGGTTGTCCGCACTTATGGTGGAGACAGTAGTGATTTTCCAAATAAAATAGGTCTGCATTAGGGGTCAGCATTGAGCCCTTATTTATTCGCTCTGGTGATGGATGAGGTCACAAGGGATATACAAAGTGATATCCCTTGGTGTATGCTCTTTGCTGATGATGTGATGCTAGTTGATGAGAGTAGGGCAGGTGTTAATAGGAAGTTAGAGTCGTGGAGGCATACGTTAGAGTCCAAAGGTTTCAGACTTAGCAGGACCAAGACCGAGTACATGATGTGCGATTTCAGTGGGACTAGATATGAAGATGGAGATGTCAGGCTTGATGGGCAAGTGGTGGCCGAGAAAGATACCTTTAGGTATTTAGGATCGATGCTGCAAAAGGATGGTGACATTGATGAAGATGTTAGGCATAGAATTTCAGCCGGTTGGTTGAAATGGCGTCAAGCTTCTGGTGTCCTCTGTGACAAGAGGGTACCACAAAAGCTAAAAGGTAAGTTCTATAGGACGGCGATTCGCCCGATGATGCTATACGGTGCTGAATGTTGGCCTACAAAAATGCGACATATACAACAACTGAGTATAGCAGAGATGCGTATGTTGCGTTGGTTTTGTGGTCACACAAGAAGGGATAGGATACATAATGAAGATATTCGAGATAGAGTCGGAGTGGCACCAATTGAGGAGAAACTGACGCAACATCGGTTGAGATGGTTCGGACATGTCCAACGGAGGCCTCCTGAGGCGCCGGGGCGTAGTGGGGTTCTACAGCAGGCCAATAATGTTAAGAGAGGTAGAGGTCGACCCAAACTAACTTGGGACGAGTCGGTTATTAGAGACCTTAAAGAGTGGAATATCTCTAAGGATTTAGCTATGGATAGGAGCGCTTGGAGACTAGCAATTAATGTGACTGAGCCGTGATATTTGTTTTCTTTTCTGCTTTCCTCTAACTCTTTTTCTGTTTTTTTGATTTTTTGGGTTTCACCTCTAGCCTACCCCAACTAGATTGGGACAAAAGGCTATGTTGTTGTTGTAGTGTATTACTTCTACTAGTACTAGTTATGGATCGAGATCCGGTCTCCCCGGGTCATGCTATTTAAGATTTCAATGGTTAGGTTGGATTTTCTGGAGGCTGCGCAGCTCGATATGGCACCAGCACAGTGCCCCATGTCAAAAGAAAGATGTCACGATGTGTCGTGACATGCAAGACCAGAAAGTCGCTATCACTTTTTTGCTTACAAATATAAGGACTTGCATCAGATCTAGTCTTGCGAAATTGTTTTTTAAAGGAATTGTAATCGCAGTCTTGTTTAGCCTCGTTTCTTATTAATTGGATTCATAGTTGACTTGACCCCAGCTAGTGACTTCGTTGTATAAGCTCAGATCAGATCCAATCGACTTGTTCAGGAAACTTGTGCTTGCTTTGTACTAGTATATAATCACCGGGATGGCCCCCCATGTGTCCTTGACCCAGCTCACAGCGGCACCTCAATTAGAGTTGCAGCCTGCATCAGGCCAACTTTGAATTTGGTTCGCCCATAACCAGGTATGGATGCAAGGTTCAGTTCATCCGTTGTCGTCAGTCCCTCTCAGCGAGGTCATTCGTTCGCCAATCGCTATTACTATTTTTGCGATTAAATTTCTGCTCCTTGATGATAGTGGCTGTTAGAAAATCATGTCTTGTCAGTCTGGTGCAGAGTAATACTTGATTCTGATTAACTTTTGAAACTACACAGGAGGCCGCTCCCCCTCAGTTCACTCTTTTTTTGGCTTATCTATTTCCTCCAAGGAACTGCCCTGATAAATGTATACCTGTTAGCTGGGGAATTAGTCTGAGGACTGGAAAGTACATGTAGGTTCCTTTTTGTGAGGCCTCTTTTGTTCAGTTGTAGGAGTTCATTGATGAATATTACCGCGGTGCAGATTCCAGTGGGCTAGATTTGCCCCCTTATGAATTGTCACATCCAGTTTTCATACCCCCTTTGTAGTATAAGCAAGCTAATATATTGAAGTCAAATATATTCTTGATGGGTTTGATTTGCTTTGTGTTGCTGTTGCAACTTGTATATTGAAGCTGAAGCAGACACCAGCACGTCTATTTCAGCTGTTTGGGTTTGCTTCCTTGCAGAATGGTTTAAAGCCAGATGCCAATTTCAGACCTGTCATTGTGTAGTAAAGTGGCTTGCTGTGCCGTGTCGTAAGGTCAGTCGTGTGGTGATCGGCTGATTTCTCTTCATCAATCTGTGGGTGTATCAGAGTTGAAGGAATTGGAAATGTTATTCATTTCATGCACGTCACAGCTGTGACTCTGTGAGAAATAGCCACATGCGCTGAGCCAATCATATCTGATGACTTAAATTGTCTCCTGTCCAGACCATGCCTAGGAATTGAACTTCTTTCTACCGCAATCATTAACCATTACTAGTACTGGTTCTAACTGCTGTGTTTATTGCTATTGCTACCTTTTTCTGTCTCTCTTTGGTCCATGTGGGTTCTCGTTCGGTTTCATCCCCAGCCTATCCGAATTGTTTAAGACAACATTGCTTTTGTCGTTGCCGCCGATGCTGTAACATATCTCACACTTGGAGCAATAGTGGTGCATGTTGCATGTTATAGACGTTTGCTGAGATAGGAAGTTAGGAACTGAGAAGACCTTAATCCCAGCGGGACATACGCTTCACCAGAAATATAAAACATTGTTTTTGTTTCCCCAAGTTTGTCTTAAAATTGAGTCGCGCAAATTTGTCTTTTTCAGTTGCAACACCCAGTTATTTTGGAGGTTGGCACACTGCAGTAGTGCTTTGAGTCTGAGGAGATCATACAGGTGCCACTTATTTTGTTTTTAAGTTAAAAATCTTCTTGGCGTGGTTTTATATTCAAATAAATAGCTGCTGGTAACAAAGTTTATGTGCGTAGTCACGTTCTTGGAACACGTCCAAAGAAGCTTTGTCGGAAAAGTTGTCCTGCCCATCCTCGAGATTCCAAGCTTGGCTCCTCCTAATCGCCAATTGGCACCCCAATGGCACGGCCTCGGGGGTGCCAAGGACCAATGGACAGGTGGCGAGATCATGTTTGCCACGTGGAAGGGGTCCCAGTCCGACGAGGCCTTTGCCGGCGCATTGCACGCAAAGCATTGCCGGCGCCGGTGCGTAGTGGGGTTCTACAGCGGGCCAATAATGTTAAGAGAGGTAGAGGTCGACCCAAACTAACTTGGGACGAGTCGGTTATTAGAGACCTTAAAGAGTGGAATATCTCTAAGGATTTAGCTATGGATAGGAGCGCTTGGAGACTAGCAATTAATGTGTCTGAGCCGTGATATTTGCTTTCTTTTCTGCTTTCCTCTAACTCTTTTTCTATTTTTTTGACTTTTTGGATTTCACCTCTAGCCTACCCCAACTAGCTTGGGACAAAAGGCTATGTTGTTGTTGTAGCGTATTACTTCTACTAGTACTAATTATGGATCCAGATCCGGTCTCCCCGGGTCATGCTATTTAAGATTTCAATGGTTAGGTTGGATTTTCTGGAGGCTGCGCAGCTCGATATGGCACCAGCACAGTGCCCCATGTCAAAAGAAAGATGTCACGATGTGTCGTGACATGCAAGACCAGAAAGTCGCTATCACTTTTTTGTTTACGAATATATATGAGGACTTGCATCAGATCTAGTCTTGCGAAATTGTTTTTTAAAGGAATTGTAATCGCAGTCTTGTTTAGCCTCGTTTCTTATTAATTGGATTCATAGTTGACTTGACCCCAGCTAGTGACTTCGTTGTATAAGCTCAGATCAGATCCAATCGACTTGTTCAGGAAACTTGTGCTTGCTTTGTACTGGTATATAATCACCGGGATGGCCCCCCATGTGTCCTTGACCAAGCTCACAGCGCCACCTCAGTTAGAGTTGCAGCCTGCATCTGGCCAACCTTGAATTTGGTTCGGCAATAACCAGGTACGCATGCGGCGGCCGGGGAAGGAAGCTTGGGGTGGGGTTTTATTTGGCAGCAGCGGAGTCGCCCCTCCTGTGGCCCAGAGAGGGGTACCGGCTCCTCCGTCTAGGAGTTAATCCCTGGTGAGGGGACATACATGATCTTTTTATTTACGGGAGATAAACGATCTTATTTTGAACCTTTGATATCTCATATTCGAACTCTTTGATTCAGTTAGCCACGGTGTTTGCTGAGACCGATGATATGTTTGGTGTGTTGGTACAGTTGAACTGCTACTGTAATGGCCAAAGGCCAGTACTTGTCGACATCTGACGCTCGAAGACGTGGCATCCATATTCACGGGCAAGGGAGTGCAACAAATCGAAGAAGAGTTGTTGATTTGAGAAGACGAGGACGAGGAGTGGAGGTATGCCTTGTTTACATTGATAGCCTCGATTTGTGCTCTCGGGGAAACAATATTTTTTAAACATTGAACCTTCCACGGGATTCAAAGGCATATAATACTCGGTCTATGAAATCTGCTTACGATATAGCGTGCTCCTCCAGTTCCGTAATTCTTGATGTTTTACATGACACGTTCTAAAACATATATATAGATTTGACTACGAATTTTATTATAATATTTATGAACAATCAAAAGAATAATTTTATTAATGTACCGTTTAAACCTAATCCATAAATGGTGTCTTAGTGTATTGAAACTAAATATTTTGACGGCTGCCTATTGATATAGTCAAAATTCTAAAAGTTTGACGTTACCTCAAGAACGAATAATAGAATGGGAGGGAGTACACACATGCATGGAATGGGCTAAGATATGCGTATCTTCTTTTTTAGGTTTATATCCTCATTTTATACGCTACGAGCAAATATACCCGTGCATTGTAATGGGTGAGAAAAAAATTATTCACATTCGTCTAGTCCAGTAAACATGGCCTAAACTTCACGTGGTAACTTAATTTATGACACATAATTTATTCCTAAAATGAGAAAAGTTAAGCAACACAATCAATAATAGAGAAGCAAACCATGCCACTAATTTATCTAAATGTAGAACATGTTTTGCTAGCTAGCACAAAATTTAGAATATTGCCGAAATAAAAGGAAAACATCAAATGGTAGTGGGCTAATAAAAGGAAAACACTCAGCCTTGCCTTCCTAAAATCAACACAAAACGCCCTACATGCCTAGTTCGACCCTTATGTACTATGTTGATCTCAGTCAGTGGTCTAATCGGGTTACCATGACGTGCGACACAAAAATAGAAAAACGTATTTGTGGGCCTTCCCTTCAAACTCTAGATTTACCTGCATCGAATATCTCCGCCTTCGTCCTGAATAATGATAGATGTATAGTATTGGCGCTATCGTTGCCGGTTGCGTATGATGGTGAAATCCTCAAAAAAATAATAAAGCTGTTAGCAAATAATGCGAAAAACAAGATCGAACACGAGACACGATTTAACGTGGAAAATCCATTGCGGGAAAAAACCACGGAAGACAATCACTATTGAGTAGAGTTTACAGGTAGGGATGATATATGGGTTATCTGTCTTGCCTTGCCTTGTCTTGTCTTGTCTTGTCTTACCGTCTACATAGGTCTTACATATATATAGGTGGCTAACGCACCCGTACTTGGTTGCGTTACCAAGGTGGGACTAAACTGTGCAATTTCTTAGAGAAACCACGGCGCGATGGGCCTCCGCTTCGCTCCGGCCCAAGCATGGCCTATATCGTGGATGTGAATTTGGAATATATCCAACAAACTCCACCTTGAGACAAATTCCACTTGTAGACGAATAATAAACCTCCGTATTCAATTCTTTAATGCCAATGTCCATTCGAAAAAACCACGAAAGACAATCACTATTGAGGAGAGTTTACTGGTAGGGATGATACATGAGTTATCTGTCTTACCCTACCGTCTACATAGGTCTTACATATATATAGGCGGCTCACGTCCCTGTGCTTGGTTGCGTTGCCAATGTGGGACTAAACTGTGCACTCCTGAGAGAAACCACAACACAATGGGCCTCCGCTTCGCTCTAGCCCAAGCATGGCCTATATCGTGGATGTGAATTTGGAACATATCCAACAAACTCCACCTTGAGACAAATTCCATCACGTAGACGAATAATAAACCTCCATATTCAAATCTTGAATACCAATGTCCATCGGACAAATAAGATCACTTGATTATTCTCCCAACACTTGAGCAAATAACCAATAGGTTCAAACACACACAGCTATCAACAAAGCAGACGAACAATCTGGGCCTTCAACAAATTCATAATCCCAGCAAAAGTCTGAGTCTGTGCAACTGGCCTCGGAAAAATAAATGGCAATAATGCTCAATCATTAAACGACGTAAAGTCGCAATATCACCTGTGGTATTAAATAAATATCCAATGAAGAACTCAATTACTGCTCCATTCAAACACGGTTCAGATGTGGGCATAAATGTGCAACCAACGAAGTATAAACCTCTGCAATAGACCCTGCAGTAGTGCAGTCATGAGTGGACGTCTCCACCTTGAACAATAAATGTACTGAATGCTGGCCAGTACAAAACATTGTAGTATCTATGCAGCAACTTTGATCTAGATCCCTCAACAGGAGTAAAGACAGCAATAAACGTATTGCTTCCGCAATACAAAACATTGTAGTATTTAGTCAAACAAAACTTATTTGTTGCACTTAGAATCCTCCACCTCAAACTTAATTCCGAGCAGAACCTTCACCTTTAATTAACCAACTCCATAGAAGTAAAATAAAACCACTACGCTGGCATGAACGATGTTGTCAAAACATCAAGATGAATTAACTCAAAGTGATCAAATAGTAATCCAAATATCTCCTCAAAATCTCAATATATCAGCAGCGGAAATCATATTTCAAAGAAGCCATGGGAAAGAAATAACCAGAAGAAAATAATCTGCAGTAAATAATCTAGAAACGTTACTGTGTAACTCTAGCAATAACCTGCAGCCTTGTGTACACTTCCTGTGTACGTCCAGTGAAGAACTCTGAAAACCTTCCGGTAGCTTTCACGTGTGGCTATGCTCCCCCTTGATTCGTGTGCTGCAGTACAAATAATTCCTTCGCCTGACTCACCACATAACCACAGTCTGATCGGACTCGAACTCGATGACAACGAAAAAACGATTCTGCCTACAACTCCGCCTTGGACTGACGCAGATACGTCGATCGTCGTTGAATGACACGGAAATGGGTAGATAACCTGGATCGCCTGAAGTACGGAAACCACCAGCGGCGGCACGCGACGAGGAACCAACAAAGCCTTAATTTTTTTTTCATGTGATCTCGTGCCAAGCTCTGATACCACTTGTTAGCAAATAATGCGAAAAACAAGATCGAACACGGGACATGATTTAACGTGGAAAACCCATTGCAGGAAAAAACCACGGAAGACAATCACTATTGAGGAGAGTTTACAGGTAGGGATGATACATGGGTTATCTATCTTGTCTTGCCTTGTCTTGTCTTACCGTCTACATAGATCTTACATATATATAGGCGGCTAACGCACCCATACTTGGTTGAGTTACCAATGTGGGACTAAACTGTGCACTTTCTTAGAGAAACCACAGCGCGATGGGCCTCCGCTTCGCTCCGGCCCAAGCATGGCCTATATCGTGGATGTGAATAGTGAACATATCCAACACAAGCAAATGAGACAAAATAAATAGACAATAGACCATAGTATTCAAAATAGTTTACATAAAGCCTAGTAAGTAACATTACACACCCAAAATGGAGTTAGGACGTAAAAGATAGAAAATTAGCTAATAACATGGCATTATTGGTATATATTTCAAGTGAAATTGGAACATGTGTAATAGATACACTAATGGTACAAAATATTCAAGGATATCAACAAAATTTAGTGGGATAAATTGAATACGAATAATTCTGCATCACATTTGAGTGTAAATGGTGCAAAATAATTGGTTTAAGGTTTCCATGTAATTAACGACATACGAGACATGTAGTAGACAAGTTCTCAAGATACAATGAATATTCCCTAAGAAAATGATAACTTTAGGTGTAATATGCAAAAGTGAAGGGTTTTGGATCAGATTGAGAATATATAAGTATTGGAGAGGTTATTTATAGTTTTAACAAGCCAAAAGAAAATAATATAACAAATATAGATGAAAGGTGGAGGGCCAGATAGCAAATTCTTCTTATCGAAGGGAGAAGCGGTTTTCCTCCTGAGTTCGTGTGTGGCATTGGCACGGTGGGAGAAGCAGCCAACCGCACCGGGAGGGTGGTTTTGTTGTAGGGCAGTCAGTTTTTGTGCCATGGAATGGTTTTGTCCAGTTTTGGACAAGGGTTGATGGTTTTTATCCGGTTTAGCATGTCAGGATCGGGTTCTACCCGGTTCAGGACTTCACCGACTGATATAGCGTGGTTTTGACGTATGAAGGTCAACTAACTATAGAAACAGTCCTTGTTTTAGGATTAGGGAGAGATATTGTAATACTGGTGACAGACTCAATATCCGTCTGTTACACATATATATCGATATTGGTAAACTTTGTTCTTCATTCATCCATTACCTGGTAAGAGATGAATAATAAAGTCAGGTACATATATGCCCCCAGGTATTAACAAGCCCACTTCTTCGCCACAAACCACAAAACCCCCATTAAAGCAAAACTATTATTTCATGGACATCTTGAACTTGCTAGATAATCCTAAACTTTTCCTTCAACTGTATTGGGCTTATTAGTAATAAGATAATTTTTTATAAACCATGGAAATCACAAGGTATTAGGCTGAAGTACGAGATAATCCGTCGTCCACAAGATAAAAAGACCGAGTCACATAAAATCCTAAGATACCACGTTTAATGTGCAAAATTCTAGTCTGGATCCATTTAGATATCTTTTCTCACTTTTCTTTGTTACTCTCCCTTTTCTTGCATAACTCCTTTTCTTTACTAGGTGATTGAGCTCCATGATGATTCATAAGCTAGGAATTTTAATTAATATAATTGGAGGTACATATATCTTTCTCATTACAATAAAATTAAGAGAAAAGATCCAACAATGTGAGGAGGAAATTTAATACCCTCGGCAATTTTACTTTTCTCAATACTATAGGATGCTTATTAGTGCCGGTTTGTAAACCCCCGTCAGTGTCGGGTTTGATGTGGCATTGCTGAAAGGTCAGCACTGATAATATGATTTTCAGTAACGGTTTTTGAACCCAGCACTGAAAATGTGGTTTTAGTGCCCGGTCAACCCGTCAATGAAAAGTTGACGTCAGTGCCGGCTTGTGGTTGGACCCAGCACTCGTAATATGTTTTCAGCACCGGGTCAAACCGACACTCATATTTATTTCGATATTAAAAAAATAGGAAGAAGTCTACATAACCTCCCCCAAACTATTGGACCTGGAACACTTCACCCCCCAAACTACAAAACCGGGTAACCAGCCCCCTAAAGTTTAAAAACCGGTGCACATAACCCCCTCGGGTGGTTTTCGTGGGCGGTTTTACAAACAATTTCACAGAAAACCCCCTAAAATGAATACACTCTCGCAAACAAACCCCTAAACATATCCTCCGTGCGCCCCCCTCTCCCTCTCCTCCGTGCGCCGCGCGCAAGTAGGCCGAGCTCGCTCTCCACCTCGTCCTCCTCACGGGCGGCGTGGTGGGCATGGCGGGCGGCGCGCAGCGGCGGTCGGGCGGCCAGTAGAGGGCATGAGCGGGAGCGGCTCCGGCGGCCGAGGGCGACGACGGCGGGCGAGCGCGACGGCCACGACGGCGGCCGAGCGCGACGCCTCCTTCATCCTGTGGCGGCAGCGGGCGTCGATGCACCGGGAGGAGAAGGCCGCGGGCGAGCGGTGGCGCGTGCGGGCAGGCGGGCGCGTGTGTGCGTGCTGGCGCGCGGCGGCCGGCGAGTGGCGCCGACGGAGGAGCGGGTGCGCTGCCCCACGAGTTCGACCGCGTCGACGTCGTCGTCACCTACGTCCTCCTCGCCGCGCTAGAGCACGTCTCCGCCTACGTCGTCCTCGGTCCCGGCCTCCTCGAGCGAACGACGAGCGGGCGGCGAGCAACGACCGGCGGGCCCCGCTGGCGCTTCCTTATTATTTTTGGGTGTGCGTGTGGGACGCTCGGCGGCAACGCTCGACGGCGTCCAGGCGGAGTTGGGGCAATCCTAGGTGGCGTGCGAGTAGGGGCGCCGCCGCGCTCACGGGCACAGTTAGGGAAGCTTCCTAGCGGGTCGTGGCGCGGAGGTCAGGGAGCCGTCCCTGTTGCGGAAGAGGTCCTCATCGGCGGCGGCGGCCGCGGGGGTGTGAGGGGTGGAGACGGCGGCGCAGTGGGTCGTGGTAGCGGTCAGCGATCCGGAGGTGTCCGCGTGCGTCGGGGTGGGTGGCTCGACGAAGCGGGACCTGGGCTTGGAGATGGAGGAGCAGTGGCGGACAAGCATGGGCGGCAGCGGCAGGTGCTTGGGGCTCGAGACCACCGGCGGCTTCTCGATGTTCTCGAGGGTCAACGGCGGCAACGGAGATTGAACACGCGAAACGGCGAAAGACAGAAGGAAGGGGATGAGGACGCCACATAAGGATAAGTTTGTGAGAGTGTATTCATTCTAGGGGGTTTTCTATTTAATTGTTTGCAAAACCGCCCATGAAAACCACTAGAGGGGGTCATGTGCACCGGTTTCTAAACTTTAGGGGGCTGGTTACCAGGTTTTGTAGTTTGGGGGTGAAGTGTTCCATGTCCAATAGTTTGGGGGGCTATGTAGACTTCATCCAAAAAAAAATATAATGATAAACTAGACCCATATTTTGGCCCAGCACTAATCGAGCACATCCAATTTGTCACAAAATATAATATCTGATTCGATGTATTGCCATACATTTGCAATATTCATTACACATTTTATGCATCATATATTCATACAAATAGCTGTACACATCTCCTAACAAAAATAGAGCAATACACTGGATTGTGAAAATGATAGACCATGGAAAATGAATCTTGTCTGATGTGGTAGGGTTATTACGAGAACAAAGGAGGAGTTTCATGGGATGTGAAAGAAGCTTCATCCCCATGAAACCCATGTGGCTCGGCTATCTAGTTTCTACACAAGATAACTACTTGGTGGTAGTCAACTTAGAACCATTTTCACTAATGCATTCTCAAAGAAGATAACATGGATATATATACTAGCTAGTAAACAAGAGCAAACACATATACTTCTTGTGTGAAAGAAACTAGTGGCCACCTCGCATCCAAAATTTACTCCCAGCTCCCCACGTGGAACGAGCCTGCATATTCATAGCATCTCTCTCACCCTTTCATTCTTCCTTCATGTAAAATGGTTAACTAGAGGTTCTACGTGTGATACGACAAGGATTATAAGTTAGCCCATACCTAGTTAGACTATCAAGGGGAAACTAATTCCACCCAAACACGAAACATGGGCCAAGAACGGGCCAAAATTGGAACACTAATGATAGGCTAGGGTATTAGATTTTCCCTCCTTAAGGGCTGACGCCCTTAGCAGGTTACTGTATTCATGTTAGACTAATACTTAGGATCTCGCCTCAGTGCCACGACCATGCCATGTCCCTAGCAGAGGTCGACATGCATGCACATGTACAATGAAAGTATTAGTTCTGATACCATCTATAACTCCTTGTGGCCAAAATTTGCTTTCAGCTCAGCTCCTCATGTGTCACGAGACCACATATGCATAGGATCTCTATTACAATTTTTCAATCCTCGCTTCACGTAAAAGGGTAAACTCGGAGGTGTTAGGTTTGGATCGACAAGGATTATAAACTGGTCTGAAACTACTTAAACTATAAAGGTGGAACTAATCCACTAGAATAGGACACAGAAGCCAAGAACGTGCCGAAACTAGAACACTAACAGGACCGAGTATTACACCATCAATCTAATAATGCTTCCTTCTCATATGAAGTAATTACTATGGCTCCTCACCTCACTATCACACCATACGTGCAAGACTCCTAGCCATTAATTGCACAAAGTACTCTATATCAAGATTAATATCCAATATAATCTCTTTGAAATTTTAGATAGCGGGATACGAATATCTCCCAAAACACTTGCATAGAAGTTCTAAATTTTGTTAGAAGGTATATCGTTGGGTAGTCTACAACTTTGTAATTATAAGTTTCAAAAACAACAATCGTTAAGGTCATCTTAAATAGGTCTGACCATCCGCTATCTAAAATTGAACATTCATAAACGGTGCCCAAGACAACCGTGCATCATGGATAGTTTGCTTCATCATCAAAGAGTGTGAAATTTCTACAACAGGTAGATCCATTTATCCTCTACAACTTTCTTATTACCATGTTGTGGAGTAAAAATCATTTCAATAACCTAAACCATTTCAACTACACATGGCAATTATAGAAAAGGCAAATGCGGAAAGTAGTGCAAGAAATAATATGGAATGTAAAGAGAGTAGAGAGCGCAAACTCCGGCATGGGAATGCCCGCTCGTTGTTCAAGCCACTCTCAAGGGAATGCCTGCGCGAGGGCCTTGCTCCCCGGTCAAGTGACTCAATGGATAGCCGATGGGTTCTCCGCACGCTCAAGTGGGTCACCACCTTGCCTCTCCTAGATGCTCCTTGCCACTTCCACTTGGTCAGTAGAGCTTTGCCAAAACAACAAGGGCATCTTCTCCCTCTCACAATCACAGGCGGCCACTCCACGAACTCGATTGGAGGGTCTTGCAAGACTTACAAGTCCCGGAATTACAACATAAGATGCACGCAAGCACCGATAGCTCTAGGCTATTCCCTAAAGCAATGCGCTAACACGCCTAAAGTAGCACTAATCAAGACCTAAGCCTTGTTGCTAATTGTCCTAATATTCTCTTAATCACTTTGGTGGATAGAGCACTCAATTTAGTATAAGACGCACCAGCAACTTTTTCAAACTCTAGCTCCTTTGAAATGGCCGAGCAATGGGGTATAAATAGCCCCGACTCAAGAAACTAGCCATTGCCAACTGTTGCAACTTTTCTGTGTAACACCAACTGATTCGCTGATGCACAGGAAGGGACACCGAATCAATCCGTCTATGCCACCTCAGCTAGCTGTTAGACTTCTCACTCTTATTGAAGCCTGGGTCCAGACACCGACTGATTTGGTGCCTGCAACTTCTTGTACACTTAATAGATCGGTGTAAGTTCCTGAGCCGTTGTCTTCTTGCAACACTGATTGATTCGGCTTGCCTTTGTGGACATGACCAAATGAATAGGTCTTTCCAGAACCGAATTTCAACTTGGCCAACAACAGCAACTGATTTGGTGTGCCTCTTAGACAACACTGATTGAATCAATCTGACGCATCTGTGTTCCTAGAAACGAGCTTCAACATGGCCATCAACACCGACTGATTCGGTGCTTTCCTTGGAAATGAGTTGGTGCTTCTGTTGATCAGTCCTGGAAGTGCATGTGACACCAATTGATTCTGTGCCCTAAAAGACCCACACCGAATAAATCGGTCTAATACGTCGGTGTGTAATCTTGTGTTGATTCCTCGTGAGCCTTTGTTCCAATTCGTTTTCTTTCATCTTGCCATCATTTTGAAGTATTAGAAATATTATGTCTGGTATTTTGGTTTCACTTGAGTGTAGAACCATGTTTGTAATTTCAAAATATTTCTATGCTACTACATTTGGATGGCTTGGAACCAAACCTAGGGACCTATAAAATCTACAAATATTCATCTAGATATACTTATTAGTCTCAATGATCATTTGTCACTCACTCACCAAAATCATAAACAATGGAATAGGGCCATTTTCCTTACAGAGGTACTTGTTGATTGATTCCTTCATCCTCCACTTTGCCAAACCTAGGTCTATCACCTTGCATCCATAAAACTGGTTTGTCGGGGGTGAGAACGGCTGAGTTATTCACATTTTTTTAATAACCTTTTAACTTGACAGTACAAAAGTTCTTATGGGAAATTTTTCATTGCGGTAGATTGCCACCGGTGCAGCTACAGCAGGTTCGATAGGAGGACCAACTATGAGCAACCATGTCGTGGAAGCAGAAGAAACTGACGATGCTGCCATATCGAAGCCACCAGCAGAATCAGAAGGTAATGCTGGCGATACAGCCCGCGATGGTCCATCGGAAGCAGGGGAACGTACAGACAATAATACGGCTAGCAGCACATCACCGGCAGTACCATCACAACCAATGGATACACAACTCCTGAACTCAGCCACGTCTGGCGATTCCAGATCAATGCAAGGCATGGCTTCAAATGATCCAGACGTGCTTCTCGGTAGAACTCTGGGCGGCAACACCTGCCTCCACATATCTGCCGCCCATGGCCACGAGGCATTCTGCAAGGATGTCCTAGTGCTGAAGCAGTCTCTCGTCACCGCTGTCAACAGCGACGATGAGACGCCCCTCATCACAGCCGTGAAATGTGGTCACGTTTCTTTAGCTCTTACTTTACTAATGTTCTGCCGTTGTCATCAAAAACTGAGTGACGCAGTCCTGCCGAAAGACAAGAATGGATGCAACGCACTGCACTACGCCATCCGCAGCGGCCATGGGGAGCTCGCGCTGGAGCTTATTGCCGCAGAGCCCGCCTTATCGCAAGCTGTGAACAACAACAATGAGTCACCCATGTTCATCGCAGTGGTGAAAAATATGACAGACGTCTTTAGGAAACTGTTGGAGATTTCTGATTCTGCTAACGAAGGACCGTGTGGCCAAAATGTTCTACATGAAGCCGTGAGAAAATGCAATCTAGGTGAGAATGATAGACTGAAAAAGAGTAATAAAAGGGTTGTGAAATTTAAGAATATCCGGACAGCAACTTACTATCTACCTGATTGTTCCTTTTTTTTTACATTTTGCAATATTGTGTGCCTTTATTTCCTTGCAGAGATCGTTAGAAGGATTATGAAAGCACGTCCTTTGTTGGCCAGAGAAGAAAGCGAGGATAAGACTACTCCAATGCGCAAGGCTGTATATGCAGGCAGGATTGATATACTGACTGCGCTGTTAGAACATGATCGATCTTTGGGGTATCTACTCTCCAGCAGTAACAACCCTCCCCTTGTTAGTGCCGCAGCTGCTGGCCAAGTTGGCATTGCTCGGGAGCTTCTTAAGCATTGCCCAGATGCGCCATACTGCAGCCCGAAAGGCTGGACATGTCTTCACGCAGCTGTACAATTTGGTCACATTGAATTTGTACATTTTTTGCTGGGATCAAAACAACTGCCGCCACTCGTTAACATGCAAACTCAAGACGGACGAAGTGCCCTGCATGTAGCAGTCCAAGTTCAACAACCCAATCCGAGGATAATTTCTGCTTTACTGCTTCACCAAGGCATAGATATCGCACTGCCTAACAACCGCGGTCAAACGGCAAGGCAGGCACTTGCTGCCACCAAGAACAACAAAGATTCAATCTGGGTATGCATGTTCTTCTTGGCATATATATATTTTTGTTTGTCAGATAGAAAGCTATAGGTCAAGGTGTGCATAGAGTAACTATATGATTACATACAAACTTCGAATTCTCCAATGTCATTTGTACTAGATTACGCAAATAACTATTAAGAACCATTCGATGTCATTTGTAATAGATTGCAGATGGTCCAGCAACGACAGGATCACCCGGAGCAGGAGCAGCAGGGATGGACATGCGTCTCCTGGAAGCAGCCACATCTGGTGATACCTCTTCAATGATGCTGCAAGACCCGGGCATCCTTCTTGGAAGAACTCAGCAAGGGAATACCTGCCTCCACATAGCCTCCGCCCACGGCCACGAGGAATTCTGCAAAGATGTCCTGGCACTGAACCCGTCTCTTCTCACAATTGTCACTGCCTACGAAGAGACGGCCCTTGTCATTGCTGTGAGAAGTGGACATGCTTCATTAGCTTCTGTTTTGCTAATGTTCTGCCGTTGTCAGCAGCTGAGCGACGCTGTCCTCCGCAAAGACAGCAAAGGATGCAACGTGCTGCACCACGCCATCCGTGGCGGCCACAGGGAGCTTGCACTGGAACTCATCGCGACCGAGCCCGCCTTGTCGCGAGATGTGAACAACTGCAATGAGTCACCCTTGTACATCTCGGTGATGAAAAATTTCACAGATGTCTCTGAGAAATTGTTGCAGATTCCTGACTTCTCTCATGCGGGAGCCTCAGAAAAAAATGCTCTGCATGCTGCCGTGACAAAGGGCAATCCAGGTGAGACCAGCAGGGTACAACTGTGTGTTTTTAGATACTATATCCGTTATTCTCTAAAGCCGTTTTAAAGTGATTGGAGAGGTACCGGCAGTGGCGGATCTACGGGGTATGCCAGGTGGGCCGAGGCATACCCTGTAGAATCCAGCCCAACAATAGCCTAGCCCATATGCAAAATCTAAAATGAAAAAACAATCACTGCCGATGGCCCAACATACTACAAGCAGTGCAAACAGCCAAGCAGTCCGACGTACAAGCAGTGCAGGCATACCCTTTGCTTGAGTCCTAGCTACGCCACAGGCATACCCTTTGCTTGAGTCCTAGCTACGCCACTGGGTACCTGCACGGCTGTACCCTCTGGTACCTAGTGTAAGTCAATGGTTGATCCCACTATTTTTTGTATCCGGTCCCATGAATTTGATATCTTTGGGTACATCTGGGTACTCCGTTTGTTTCCACGGTCCGATTTCTCAGAATGGATGGTTCTAATTAATTCTAATCATTTTAAAATTCCTCTATTCTCTAATATGATTGTTGTTAGTAATTAGCCATTTTTTGTGTCCTTATTTTTATTTCATTCAGATATCGCTAGAAGTATCATGGAGGCACGTCCAGGGTTGGCCAAAGAAGAAACTACTAGGGATAATACTCCAGTGCACCAAGCTTCACGTGAGGGAAAGATTGATGTGCTAAAAGTATTTTTGGAACACGACAGGTCTCTAGGGTATCTGGTGTCCAGAAATGGTGTACCTCTGCTTAATTCTGCCGCATCATGTGGCCATGTTGGTGTTGCTCGAGAGCTTCTTCTCCATTGTCCAGATGTTCCATACTGCGATAAGACCGGCTGGACATGCCTTCACGCAGCTGTGTCCAATGGTCATGCAAAGTTCGTAGAATTTATTCTGGGGTCACAACATCTACGGCGACTTGTTAACATGCAAGACCAGCAAGGACAAACTCCTCTGCACGTCGCCGTCCAAAAACGCAGGCCGAGGATGGTCTCTCTTTTACTGCGTCACCAAGGCATCGACATCACAATGCTTAATAACCGTGGTGAAACCGCAAGGCAGGTGCCCGCTGCAGACGAGGAGTCCTCCGACGATACAATAATCTGGGTATGTATTTTTTCTGGGTATGGTAGACAACTAATAAAATGCTTTCAGTCAAGTCGTGCACATTTTAATTTATTATATATCATATACATTGGTATCTCTGTCCATTATATGCCATTTTTGGACTTGTAGAACAAAGTGTACCTGGTGATTATGCATATCAAATTTAGCCATCATCTCGGTCGAATATTCAAATTGCTAGGACACTAACGTACATGTCATGTAAACATTTGCTCCTGCCTCTAATCCTAAACATAAGACCATTAGGACATCAACATGTTATACCAGATAGTATACACGATACTTTGGCCAAAAGATTTGTATATAAGACATGAGTTTTGATTGAAGCAACTGATAGTTTGTGAAAAAGGCTTCGTTTTCATCTGTAACAGTATGCAGAGGGCACAGCTACCACAGGGTCTCCAGGAGCAACAGCGCTAGACAGATGTCTGCTGCAAGCAGCCACAACCGGTGATGCCACTTCGATGATGCATCTGGCTCAGCAGGACCCAGGAGTGCTGCTGGGAAGGACTCTACAGGGGAACACCTGCCTGCACATAGCCTCCGCCCATGGCCACCAGGGATTCTGCAAGCATATCCTGGAGCTGAATAAGTCCCTCATCAAAACTTTCAACGCTGATGGCGAGACACCTCTACTTACGGCCGTGATAAGTGGCCAAGTGTCTTTAGCTTCATTCCTTCTAAGGTACTGCCTCGATCACCATCTGAGCGAGATAATCCTGAAGCAAGACAAGCATGGTTGCAATGCGTTGCACCATGCCATCCGCAGCGGACACAGGAAGCTAGCAGTTGAGCTTATAGAAGCAGAGCCTGCCTTGTCCAAAGCTGTGAACAAATACGACGAGTCTCCCATGTTCATCGCCGTGATGAGAGACTTCGAAGATGTCTTCAAGAAACTGTTGGAGGTTCCTGATTCTGCTCATGGGGGAACCTCAGGATACAATGCTCTGCATGCTGCCGTTAGAAATGGCAATCAAGGTGAGACCTACTGCAGTACTGCATACCTCACCTACTGCAGTACTGCATACCTTATTCTTAATACCTGGTGCGCATACAGCCAAGCAGATCGCCAGTTGGTGCCTATGTTTCATTTCTTTTAAGCTTTTCCACCACAAAATCGTTCCTGGTGCTTTACCTTGTTTCTGCATTATGTGCTAAACGTAACAAATATTGATGTACGCGTTGATTCTTTCAGCAATCGCGAAAAAGCTTGTTCAGACACGCTCTATGTTGGCAAGAGAAGAAACCAACTCACAGATGACTCCAATGGACTTTGCTGCCCTTGAGAACAAGACTGGTGTGCTAAGTGTACTGTTACAACATGACTTCTCTTTAGGGTACACAGTTTCCACAGATGGTTCCCCTCTTCTTAGTGCTGCCGCATATCGCGGCCACGTTGATGTTGCCCGAGAGCTTCTCAAACATTGTCCAGATGCTCCCTATTTGAACAATGATGGCTCCACATGTCTCCACAGAGCTGTAAACTATGGTCAGACAGAGTTTGTGGAATTTGTCATGCAGTCAAAGCAGCTTCGGAAACTCGTTAACTTGCGAGACAATGATGGTGACACTGCTCTTCATTATGCAATTCGTAAGTGCCATCCGAAGATTGTAGCTGCTTTACTGAGTCATCAAGACAGAGACGTCACAATACTCAATGACAGAGGTAACCCGGCAATCTGGGTACCATCTGATGCCGTCGAGCACGCAAAAACTTTAAACTGGGTACGTATGCATGCTCTCCACATTGTTATCCTTATAAATGTTAGACAATGCAAGAACATATACTCCGATGATGCATGTGGTTGGATGGTTGACAGAATATATATAAAACTTAAGTTTGATCATCGATGTCTACACTAGTATAATTAGAGTAGAAATGGGCCATTACAGTTGTAATATTACGAATTTTAAGTAAGAAAAACTAAAATATACTTATGTTTTAGTAGTACAAAATTCTTGTGTGTGTGTCCAGTCAAAGCATAAGTGGAGTCAAAGCATAGGTGGAGCCAGTAGTGCAGATTCAAGTAGCTGTATATGCAGGGTGGAATTGAAATCACAACGAAACTTTTCTATTTCTAGTAATTAGAAAAGGTTTAAGGTACACATAAAAATAAATGTTCATATAATACTCATAATTTTATTATATATATGATGCCCAGTTGTAACATTTCAGAATGATGCCCATTTGTATTTTGTAATGTTATAATAATGCAGAATGAAGTCTACATGCTTATGTTGAAAGCGGACCCAAAGGACGAAGGTGAAATTTATAACCTTTATAAGGCTGTCAAAGATGATGTTACTGAAAAATCAAGGAGCGATATAAGGTCGTTGACTCAAACATACACAAGCAACACCTCTTTAGTAGCCATCCTCATCGCGACAATCACCTTTGCTGCTGCTTTTACCTTGCCCGGAGGATATAGTAATGATTCTGGAAGCGAGGGGCTTCCTATCATGGCAAGGCAGCTTGCATTTCAGGCATTCTTGATCTCGGACACCTTAGCGATGTGCTCCTCTCTTTCTGTTGCCTTCATATGCATCATAGCAAGGTGGGAGGATCTTGAGTTCTTGCTATACTACAGATCTTTTACTAAGAAGCTTATGTGGTTTGCATACATGGCAACCACCACAGCATTCGCGACTGGTTTATACACGGTTTTGGCCCCTCGTCTCCTGTGGTTGGCCATTGCAATTTGCGTTGTGTCATTTTTGTTGCCAGTTTTGACTAAGCTTGTTGGTGAATGGCCAATCCTGAGGCTCAAGTTACTGGGTCGAACATTCAGGTCCGAGATCCTTGATATTGTTTGATCTCACCAACTTGATTGTGTTGTTGCATTTATAGGATTTCGACGGTAATATTTGCTTAATTTGCGGCGAATTGAAAAGCGAAATTGATGTAATCAATTTAACATTGTAGAATATTCTAAATTTATGTAATAATATGTGTCGAACTTTTGCTAATTATTTATTTTATTTCCATGCCTTTTCGCCACCATTTTTCAACTTACTGTCTGAAATTTGAGTGGGACTCTAACAAGGATAATGTTCTCGAACCTAGAAGCATTATTGTAGTAAATCATGGGTTAATTAGGCTCATTAGATTCATAGTGCAAAGTTACGCTCATCCTTAAATGAGTTTTGCAAATAGACTTCATTTAATACTCCATGCATATAAGATTCTCTGAATGAAAAAAATTTCAACCTGAAACTCCATTCACGTACATACATGCATGACAATACATTCAAAGCTCATACACGTATGTGTTAAGGTGTATATGGCTGCCAATTGTTTAGCGTCCAAAGAATTGATGAAGACTGAGGAGCAGCGGCCACTATGCATGGCACCCCGTGCTGAGCGATGCCGATGCATAGTGCGCACCGAATCTTCGCGGCAGATGGGACCAGATGCGTACAAGGTCTGATATGTATTGCCCTACGTGTCAGGATACGCCCGGGCATACAGTATACAGCTCACTACTACAAAACATAGATCCAATTTAGGCATATGAGAAGTCGGAAGATCCAATTTATGTTTTGGATAATAACATACCCATAGATCCTCAATACTACCTTGAGAACCAAATTAGCAATGTTTGTGGCCAAAGCTTCACTTGAAATTTTAAGCTTCTATTCAGTAAAAATTTCTGACTGACCATGTTCTGCCAATCATCAGCCACTTTTGCGAATCAAGAAAGATTAACGAAGACGGTCAAGTGGCAGATCTCTAAGGGGGTGATTAGTTGCCTGATTTCAACACATCAAGGCTCCCGGGATGCGAGTTTCGTGTGATTGGATGACTGGAGCAATGGTAAAGCCTCGCGATGCAAGATGCCCTCCTCCCAAGCCTGGCTCTGCTCATATGTAAAAAACTGGTGTATCTCCGGAGCCTGGCTCCCGACCCGAGGTGCAAGAACGTGCGCAACATGAGAAGAAAATGTTTGGATGGGATGCAATTGCGGGTAACCAATCAGTAGCTTGCGCTAGCCATGCCAGCTAGAAGCAAGCAACCAATCAGAACCGCTTTGCATGCGTGAAGCCTGGCCGGCTTGAGCCTGGCTGCGAGGAACGAGCCGGACTCTGTTCCTACGTGAACCAATCATGCCCTAAATGTCATGTGCGCAGCCAGGAACATAGAGGGGATGACAATTTGGATTCAAAGCCCAATTGTTGGATCCAAATGACTTAATGAAAACAAAGCACCGCCAGCTTGGTGTATACCCTATCTATACGGGGTTGTAAGTATCAAACAAATGAACACGAATGAAATCAAGAGAAAAGTTAGACCCATGGGCAATTCATATATATATATGTGGCACCTTAATAGTCAAACCGAAAGATACATGAGCAAAGCTACAAGCATCGAATATGGTAATAAGGGCCTTGGAGTAGAGAGGGAAGTAAGACACATCAACGAAGAAAGACCCTAGATTTTGCGTTAAATATGGAGGCAAGCTGAGGGCTACACGTAGGACTTAGCTAATGGTGCAGCGCAGTCATTCCCTTCATTGTTGTAGATAAATAGTTAATTAATTAATGTAGTAACAGATTATTAATATCGTAACAGATTAGAAGCAAATTAATGTATGTAGGAACAAATGGCAAGGATCATTGCAACAAACATGCTGTGTAAGCAAGTAATTAATAAGGTTTATGCATTCTCTAGAAATATTATTAATAACATGAGCAAGTGAAAGGTAATATAAAAATATATTCATGAGTAAAATATTGTCTATATAGGAAATTGCCCCATCAAATTCCAAAGACATATTTTACCTTCTAAAATATCTAGCCCGTGCATGTGCACGAGTTGATGGACTAGTAACTTTAATTAGAAGGCACTTTTACCGAAATGCCTTATTTTAGGGTACAGTCGTCGGCGCTTTAGAGAAAACGCCTCGTAATCTAGCTGCTTAGAAGGCGAAACAGCAGAACACCGTAATAATGAGCTCTTTTGAGGGCGTTTGTATAAACTTGCCAGGTAAAACAGAGGAGGCGTTGAAGAGAAAACGCCTCCTAATGTATGCCATATATGCGCATAGGACCCTCCCATCATCTTATATTTGTTATTAAGACATCCTTCAACCAGGTCACTCCCGTTAAGCACAAACATGGATTCAATCCGGAACAGAAAAAACCCCTCCGAGCGTTAGGGTTGGGGAGCATGAACCCCTCCGAGCCGCCGCCGCCGCCGCCGAGATCCCCCGTCGAGACGCCGCCACTGAGATCCCTCATCGATCCACTGCCGGGATCCTCAGCCAAGCCTCCGTGGGGATCGTCGCCACCGCTCGGTATCGCCATACCCACCGTCAGGAGCTCTCCCTCTCCGACACCATCGATCCCCCGTCCCCGCCGCCACGAGCTCGCCATCCGCGTCGCCGCCACGAGCACGCCGCCGGCAGGAGCTCTCCGTCCCCGACAATGTTGATCCCCAGTCCTCGCCCCCACGAGCTCGCCGTACCCATCATCCTCTTTGTCCACTCCCACCAGTGAGAATCCCTCCCTCTCGCTCTCATCTCGATGGTTGTTACCTCTGTGTCGAGCCGGTGAGGAGATGCATCTAGCGACCGAGATCCCGTCCATCGAATTGACTCAACAGTGTATCCAATGGCCTTTGGTTTGCGAGAATTCGTGTGCATGATTTGCTTTAGTTTGTTGTGCATGTAAAGTGTTTGTAAAATTATCTAGGTGATGTTCTGTTGTTATTCACTCGTGATCTAAATTCTAATTGGCAAAGTCAAATATCCGTTTACACTAGACACTGCCATTGATGCATTTTTCGTTGGTTAAAGGGTTAATGTAGAAAGTACATGGTTTTGTTGTGGTAGCTGTCGTGTTCCAAAAAAATAGTCAGAGGAATTGTTTGGGAATTTGCAATGGTAGTGTTATCAAGTTGTACCAGTCTCAATACTGCTAGGATGGTAAAATAAATTAGCAAGCAAGTAGGACTCCTCCATAGCAATCTAACTATTACTATGGAGAGAAAAGTTAGTTATGTGCTTTCGGTCCTCAGGTCAATAAGGTTAAGTTTTTGATTAACAGTGCGTCAAGTTAACATTAGGACAACCATGGATATGCTTGCTCTGCGACAAAAGACATGTCGAGAGGTTTCCTTCTGTTCTTTATTATTTCAGATTTTAGTAGGATATGGAGTGCTTTTCTTAAATTCCTGAGTCATCTGCCAGTCGCAAGTTGTTTTTGATTATATACTAGCTAATAACATGTTTAGTCCCTCAATGCATGGTGACAAGTTGTTCTGCTACTTTTCTAAACATCCATATTGAATTACTGATTAGTCTGGCAAGTGGTTGTCAGTTGGATCTGTCAGTCATACACATTATTCCTACCTCTATGCTTTACATGCCTATAAGTGTGGCAACGTCTAGCACAACCTTGAAGCTTCTCCGGTGTTATTGTTGTTTGTCTTGGAAATTTTATCCTACTACTCTCTCTGCAACAATACTGAAATTCTCTAATATGTAGAGCAGTGGATGTTCTTTTTATAATAGAGCACTGGATGTTAAACTAATAATCAGTGAAATATTACAGTAATTTGTTGATTTTTTTGTAGAGTATCATGTCGTTAACGAACAGAGGATCCTCTGCTATTTGCAGTTCTCCTTCAAGCAAGTAGAGTGTTAAATGTTGTTGGTTTTTTAGGGTGGATTGGCTATTCGTAAGCATGGGTTGGAGCTTGGTTTGATTTCCCCACAGAGCACCAGTATGGTCGCATTTGCAACTGTCCAAGCAGCTGATAGAAGATCCAAATCAACACATTGTTCTCTAAAACTACCTTGCTGCCCCGCTCACAAGGGAATATTAGCAAACTTGCAAGTGCGGTTGGCAAGTGCATTCCTTGGCCGAGGAAGAATGTAAGATTTACCAAAATTAATAGTTTTTTTCTTTGCAAAGTTTACACAGTAGCATATTTATACAGTTTTTATTACAGGTTGAGCCACTAGATGATGGGAGCAATTAAACCTGATTTGTACCCCAACCTTAGGCATCTAGTGTTACTGCAACTGTTAATGGAGCACCAAAGGAACATTCTGTCAAGAGAAAGGTGAATACAAGATAAGTAGGTCTAAATCTGAAGTAAACTTATTTGCACTACATAACACCTATTCAACAGAAGCAACTTTGAAAGCTCAAAATATGACTTTTGAAGGCGCTTTCTGAAATGGCCTTGTATGACATTTCCCTACCTTGAAAGCTTTAGCGTTTTTTTAAGTGCCTTCTAAAGCCTTTTGAGGCGTTTTTAGGCTGTATAGAGGCATTTTAAGATGCCTTCTATTAGTATCCTTGCTGTAGTGCACGGCCCGTGCCGTCCTCGGCGGCGTGGAGGTACGTCCCGTGCTCCACGCTCTGCAGTCGCACGAACTCCACCTCCATTGCCTCTCCATGAGGTCCCCTACCGCCAGTCCGCCGCGCAAGCCAAGAGGATCGTGGTGAGGCAGCGGCGGCTGCTTCGGGCGTGGATGGGTGATCCAGCTCACAAAACTCAACACAAGTACAGCAAGGAATACCCTACTGCGAAATGCTAGCTCCGCCCGTAGGCCAGAGCTTCTCCACCGGATAGGGCGGGTCGATGATCTGGTTGTTGCTCTCGAGGTTGAGGACGTACGTCTTCGAGCGCGTCGGGAGCGGACCGACGAGTGTGTTCATGGAGAGGTCGAGGCGGGCGAGGGCCCTGCACCGGCGATGAAGATGAGGTCGGGGCCCATGTAGTTGTTGGAGGCAATACTTACATAAAGCTTCATGTAAAGAATAACCTGCAAAAGAGATGTGAAGAGCAAGAGAATGTATAATATAGTAAATATTTCAGTATTGCCAGGGAATAACATACCAATATAAATGCTGGTCCAAATATACATAAGGGAATTGTCCAATATCTGGGTACGTCCAAATGTTTGGGAAACAATCTATGCATTTCTTGTCTTAAGAAGAAAACCAATGTACTACCTCCGTTCCAAATTACTATTGTCCAATAACTCGTGAAATTCGGGCGAAATTTCGCCGAAATTTTTAACCCTGATTGTCAATAAATGACTTAAAAAATGGTTGTCTAAAGAGAAGGAATGTATTCTTGCTGGATTGTTCTTTCGTAGAGCTCATTTGCAGGTTTTATTTTATGAATCAAGTCATGGACAGACAAGAAGACATACTGCAAAACTAAACAAAGCTCATTACGTACTCTTGCACTATATTTTCAATCTACAAAGCAGAGTATTTTCTTCTATAATACCTTAAAGGCTAAATGATCCGAAACTATATATCAACATTATCAAGTCCAAAAAGACAATAGCCCAATAGAAGATCTCTTACCAAAATTAATTTTGTGGACACCTAGTTTTTGTTAATTTGCTTATATATTAGCAGCGGAAAGGAATGCCATTCCTCAACTTACATAGACAAGGAAACACAACATGAATTAGCCATCTTACTTCAAATATGAAAGACAAATCTATATATAACTTCTTTGCACTTCATTTATAGTCATGAGAACAAGTTGCATATGATACACTTCATGGATCTAAACATAGTAAAAGAACAGATTCTTACACTTGTTCATCATGTAACTATCTTCAACAGAACCATATATGTGAACCAACTTCGGAAGCCATCCATCTATCAGCATGCCTTGAAGGGGCCCTTCTCCTATACAAATATTATGAGGAAGATACTGAAACTAACTGCATATAACAAAGACAAAACCCGAGAAAAGAGATGGATGGAGAGAAAAGGCAAAACCTACGAAACCTAGAAATAAATATTAAATATTAAAAGGCAAAACACAAAAATAAATAGTAAACCATATATATAACCGTAGTGGTGCTGTGAAAGGACAAAACCTAGAAAAAGATTCACATTCATTCCAATATATTTATTTTAGACCCTGCTGGCATACTACTGCACACAAATAGAAAGAAGCACCAAAAAGAGGAGGAGACAGTTTGGTGAAAATGTCGCATCGGACATTGTAGCGCACTGTAGCACTTTTCGTTTGTTTGTAGTAAACATTGTCCTTCAAAAGATTCGTCCCGCCGTGTACATCAAAACCATGCCACTAGTTTTTTTATTTACCCACGTTTAGTGTTCCATGCATGAGGAGAGAGATTTGATGTGATAGGTGGATAGTGAAGTTTGGAGAGAGAATTTTGGAAAGTTTGATGATTTGATATGGAACTAAACAGGGCCCTGAAGAGGAACTGCCAATGAAGACAGCCATAAACTGGCGCATTGCATCAACGGGACAAATATGCTTGGTCCTTGCTGGGAATTGCCAGCCGTCTTGCGGCCATATAATGGAAGCGCGCAGATCCTTCAAACAACAACCACAACAGGCAAGACAAGAGGCGTGAGGAAAGCAAAAGAGCAAAACGAGGGAACGCAGATCAATGTTGTGAAGCCTCGTTACTGCAGAGAAATGAAACAAGAGGGCAAGAACCAACGGACCTACACGGAAAGCCGAGGGTCCGGATCGAACAGGGACCATCAAAGCCATGGCTATACCTCAGTCCTCAGGACGTGGTCGCTGTGAGCCGGCACGCCACAGGAGCAATCTGGCCGGAGTCGACATCCCTACGGAGCCCGGCCGGGGTACCTGTCCGGGCACCAAATCTAGCGCCGGAATCGATTTCCCCGCCAGCGAGCATCAGCGGCACGTGGTCCATGCCGCATCACACCGGCGTGGAGCGGCATGGAGGTGGCCAGCCAAAGGTAGGAGATGGAGACGCCCATGACCCGCAGGGTGAAGGAAAGGTATCGATGGAGCGGCGCCATTGGCACGGCCGCACGAGAAGACGACGGGAAAAAACTTCGGTGCAGTCGGGCTGCAAGAGCTTTTCCGTGCAGCCCTGCCGATGGGTAACACGTGGATGCGCTTGGAATTGGACGGCAACTGCTTTGCACATCCTCCCACACTCACACGGCTTATCCTGCACCTGCAAGGGCTCGCGTGCAGCTGGAGCCGATCGAACCGCACATCGACGAATTAGAGAGGAGCCGAGCAAGACGCATCACGGCCGGAGTCACGGTTTTTTTCCATCTGCACCGAAGTTTCTCCCGCCGTGCCCTAGCCGTCGCAGCCGTTATCGACCTAGCGCCTGCATGGAGGCCGGCGTTGCTGCCGCTTCAAGAACAGGACCTTGCTGCGGTCAGAGAGAAGACCCTGCCATCGGCGCAATTGCATTCCATTCTTCAATCGCCGGCGATCATGAAGCCCGGAGGCTCATTGTGAAGCAACGGCTTGTGGACCACCGAGCACCGAGAAATCGAGTACACGGCGCTGGCGGACGAGCGATGCAGCTAGAGAAACTGAGGGGACAGCTATGATGGTGGAAGACGAGGGATTCATAGAGGATGGGGACACAGAACCGTCGCATTTCGGCGGCCACCACGAGCAAGCCGATCGCCTCTTTGATGAGAAACCGAGCCGAGCCCAGATGACATGGGCAACCACCACGAGCCGAGCGAGCAAGCCGATCGCCTCTTTGGTGAGAAACCGAGCCGAGCCCAGATAACAACGAACCCCGTAGGCGCGCGCGCGTTGGATGCAGAAGTGCGCCACGTGTCGTCCATCGGCGCCAGGGCTGCACGGAAGAGCTTTTGCAGCCGGACTGCATCCAAGTTTTTTCCCGACGACATCGGCAGAAAAAGCGTTGGCGCGCGCATCCCATGGTGTTTTCCTCTCCACACGGTTTCCGGTTCCGCCGAGGAGCGCCTCCTGGACGAGCACGCAACGGAGGGAGGCTGATCGAGAAGGCGGCCTGCCGGCGAAGGGGCCAATGTGCAAGGGATTCTTCCCGAAGGATATATTTAATCCTAACATGCTGCGTGCCAGTGGCTTTGCAGCGTGCCAAATATTGGGCACATGGAAAACACAAGCTTTGTCGTGTGCCAGGGAAAAGGCATACGGCAAAGCCACGGCCCACGGCATCTTTGTCGAGTGTTTTTTAAAATACACTCGGTAAAGTCATAATTAAAACCACATTTTAAAGTAGCAAATCAATTCAAATTAAAGTGTTGAACTATAAAGTTGTATAACTTCTCAAGATGTATAACTTTTATTTTGGTCATTTCTTCATTTAACAAATTCATATGAATATTATTCATAAAATCTATATTTCTCGTAGAGTTTTCTAAAATTATAAAAGAGATGTATAAGATTTGTGAACAATTTACTCTCACTACATCGGATGGAGAAATAATATATATCAAAGTTGTAGATCTTCAGAAGTTATGAAACTTTGTAGTTGACTACTTTTTAATTTGAAATCATCCGGTGAATGGGAACTAAGTTGGAATGTTCTCAAATTTGAAATTCAAATTTTATAAACGACCTCGGATAGAAAAACGATCAACATTAAAGTTGTAGATCTTCAGAAGTTATGAAACTTTATAGTTGACAACTTTTTCATTTGAAATCATCTGGTGAATGAAAGTAAGTTTGAATGTTCTCAAATTTGAAATTCAAATTTTATAAACGACTCGGATGGAGAAACGGTCAACATAAAAGTTGTAGATCTTCAGAAGTTATGAAACTTTATATAGTTGACAATTTTTTCATTTGAAATCGTTTAGGACCTCAAACAAGCAATTTATTTTCGGTTTGGTATAATATGATAGGAATCAAAACGCTATATAGTAACAAGTGAGATTGTGGTGTAGTGGTTAGAGGAGGTTGCACGTGAGGGAGAGGTCATGAGTTTGAATCATGCCGACCGTGAAGCACCTGAATAATCCGCCCAATAAACTGACGACACACGTACTTTTATTCGCTATCGTGCCTGAGCACATTTTTTATTAATAGGAAAGCGGGTGTTACAAAACGACGCCTCTAGAATCAGAGTGTTTCAGAGGCTAAGCAAAGTCGAAGAGATACATTACATAGTAACCAAGGCGTTACCTAGTCCACCCGCACTAGCAAGACTCGAGCCCGTACCCAGCGGCACCAAGTTTGAACAACCCGCATGCGCCCACGTTCGCCCACTGACGACACGTACTCATTTGGACAAAAAAATGCTGAGACGATTCCTAACCAATCTATGGAGATCAAACGATTTATAACTTTTTTGCTAGCGCGGCACCCCTGGCCGGCCGCCCCAGCCGCCCCGTTGAACAAGGAGAGAAGAAGAAGAAAAAAAAACGACGGTGGAATTGAAGGTCACAATCAATATAGACTTTAGGGAAAAAGCTTCCCAAATCTTGAAGCTTAATTTGAACTACTCCATTATAGGCTAGCATCCTGTCAAATTTATCACTCAAGGAGACAACTACTTTGTAAGGATAAAATCCAAGACCAACAATATAAGAATACTTTCTCGTACTTCCAGGTTCGAGAACATTATCCTTGTTAGAGTCCCACTCAAATTTCAGTCAGTAAGCTGGAAAATGGTGGCAAAAAGCCATGAAAACAATATAAATAATTAGCAAAAGTTTGACACGTATTATTACATAAATTTAGAATATTCTAGAATGTTAAATTGATTACATCATTTTTTTCTTTTCAATTCACCGAAAATTAAGCAAATATTACTGTCAAAATCCTATAAATGCAACAACACAGTCAAGTTGCATCGGTGAGATCAAACAATATCAATGATCTCGGATTTGAATGTTCGGCCCACAAGTAACTTGAGCCTCAGGATTGGCCATTCACCGACAAGCTTAGTCAAAACTGGTAACAAAAATGACACAACGCAAATTGCAATGGCCAACCACAGGAGACGAGGGGCCAAAACCGTGTATAAACCAGTCGCGAATGCTGTGGTGGTTGCCATGTATGCAAACCACATAAGCTTCTTAGTAAAAGATCTGTAGTATAGCAAGAACTCAAGATCCTCCCACCTTGCTATGATGCATATGAAGGCAACAGAAAGAGAGGAGCACATCGCTAAGGTGTCCGAGATCAAGAATGCCTGAAATGCAAGCTGCCTTGCCATGATAGGAAGCCCCTCGCTTCCAGAATCATTACTATATCCTCCGGGCAAGGTAAAAGCAGCAGCAAAGGTGATTGTCGCGATGAGGATGGCTACTAAAGAGGTGTTGCTTGTGTATGTTTGAGTCAACGACCTTATATCGCTCCTTGATTTTTCAGTAACATCATCTTTGACAGCCTTATAAAGGTTATAAATTTCACCTTCGTCCTTTGGGTCCGCTTTCAACATAAGCATGTAGACTTCATTCTGCATTATTATAACATTACAAAATACAAATGGGCATCATTCTGAAATGTTACAACTGGGCATCATATATATAATAAAATTATGAGTATTATATGAACATTTATTTTTATGTGTACCTTAAACCTTTTCTAATTACTAGAAATAGAAAAGTTTCGTTGTGATTTCAATTCCACCCTGCATATACAGCTACTTGAATCTGCACTACTGGCTCCACCTATGCTTTGACTCCACTTATGCTTTGACTGGACACACACACACACACACAAGAATTTTGTACTACTAAAACATAAGTATATTTTAGTTTTTCTTACTTAAAATTCGTAATATTACAACTGTAATGGCCCATTTCTACTCTAATTATACTAGTGTAGACATCGATGATCAAACTTAAGTTTTATATATATTCTGTCAACCATCCAACCACATGCATCATCGGAGTATATGTTCTTGCATTATCTAACATTTATAACGAGATAACAATGTGGAGAGCATGCATACGTACCCAGTTTAAAGTTTTTGCGTGCTCTACGGCATCAGATGGTACCCAGATTGGCGGATTACCGTTGTCATTGAGTATCGTGACGTCTCTATCTTGATGACGCAGTAAAGCAGCTACAATCTTCGGATGGCATTTACGAATTGCATAATGAAGAGCAGTGTCACCATTATTGTCTCGCATGTTAACGAGTTTCCGAAGCTGCTTTGACTGCATGACAAATTCTACAAACTCCGTCTGACCAAAGCTTACAGCTCTGTGGAGACATGTGGAGCCATCAGCGTTCAAATAGGGAGCATCTGGACAATGTTTGAGAAGCTCTCGGGCAACATCAACGTGGCCACGGTATGCTGCAGAACCAAGAAGAGGGTAACCATCTGTGGTTACTGTGTACCCTAAAGAGAAGTCATGTTGTAATAGGACACTTAGCACACCAGTCTTGTTCTCAAGGGCAGCAAAGTCCATTGGATTTATTTGTGTGTTGGTTTCTTCTCTAGCCAACATAGAGCGTTTCTGAACAAGCTTTTTCGCGATTGCTGAAAAAAAAATCAACACATCAATATTTTTTAAGTTCAGCACATAATACAGAAACAAGGTAAAGCACTAGGTACGATTCACTACTACTACAGATTTCACCATCACAAACGGTTTTAAAACGACATCACAAACGGTTTTAGGTCCCATTTGTGCTATGTCGTTTGTGATGCCTCCAGGCATGATGGGGGTATCACAAACGATTCGTAATACAAACCGTTCGTGATTTTCCTGCACCCGCGAAAACCCCAAAAAATAGGAAAATAATAGGAAAAAAATTATTTTAATGTGGGAAGGCTACCAGCTACTCAAGCCCCATCAAGTCGCAAGTCGCGCCATTTTTTCGCACATAAATCGCGTGCTATGCAGTCGGCGGGATTCATTACTTTATATTTCATCATCACAAACGGTTTTGAGTCCCGTTTTATGGTGGAAAACCTTAAAAGGAATGAAACATGGGCGCCAACTGGTGATCTGCTTGGTTGTATGCACCAGGTTCTATAATGATGCACTAGAACGAAGATCATATTTAACATCACTTAGCAAGAACATATAGACATGGATTTGCACTGATGGCATTAGGGATTAAGGTAGGCAGTAGGTCTCACCTTGATTGCCATTTCTAACGGCAGCATGCAGAGCATTGTATCCTGAGGTTCCCCCATGAGCAGAATCAGGAACCTCCAACAGTTTCTTGAAGACATCTTCGAAGTCTCTCATCACGGCGATGAACATGGGAGACTCGTCGTATTTGTTCACAGCTTTGGACAAGGCAGGCTCTGCTTCTATAAGCTCAACTGCTAGCTTCCTGTGTCCGCTGCGGATGGCATGGTGCAACGCATTGCAACCATGCTTGTCTTGCTTCAGGATTATCTCGCTCAGATGGTGATCGAGGCAGTACCTTAGAAGGAATGAAGCTAAAGACACTTGGCCACTTATCACGGCCGTAAGTAGAGGTGTCTCGCCATCAGCGTTGAAAGTTTTGATGAGGGACTTATTCAGCTCCAGGATATGCTTGCAGAATCCCTGGTGGCCATGGGCGGAGGCTATGTGCAGGCAGGTGTTCCCCTGTAGAGTCCTTCCCAGCAGCACTCCTGGGTCCTGCTGAGCCAGATGCATCATCGAAGTGGCATCACCGGTTGTGGCTGCTTGCAGCAGACATCTGTCTAGCGCTGTTGCTCCTGGAGACCCTGTGGTAGCTGTGCCCTCTGCATACTGTTACAGATGAAAACGAAGCCTTTTTCACAAACTATCAGTTGCTTCAATCAAAACTCATGTCTTATATACAAATCTTTTGGCCAAAGTATCGTGTATACTATCTGGTATAACATGTTGATGTCCTAATGGTCTTATGTTTAGGATTAGAGGCAGGAGCAAATGTTTACATGACATGTACGTTAGTGTCCTAGCAATTTGAATATTCGACCGAGATGATGGCTAAATTTGATATGCATAATCACCAGGTACACTTTGTTCTACAAGTCCAAAAATGGCATATAATGGACAGAGATACCAATGTATATGATATATAATAAATTAAAATGTGCACGACTTGACTGAAAGCATTTTATTAGTTGTCTACCATACCCAGAAAAAATACATACCCAGATTATTGTATCGTCGGAGGACTCCTCGTCTGCAGCGGGCACCTGCCTTGCGGTTTCACCACGGTTATTAAGCATTGTGATGTCGATGCCTTGGTGACGCAGTAAAAGAGAGACCATCCTCGGCCTGCGTTTTTGGACGGCGACGTGCAGAGGAGTTTGTCCTTGCTGGTCTTGCATGTTAACAAGTCGCCGTAGATGTTGTGACCCCAGAATAAATTCTACGAACTTTGCATGACCATTGGACACAGCTGCGTGAAGGCATGTCCAGCCGGTCTTATCGCAGTATGGAACATCTGGACAATGGAGAAGAAGCTCTCGAGCAACACCAACATGGCCACATGATGCGGCAGAATTAAGCAGAGGTACACCATTTCTGGACACCAGATACCCTAGAGACCTGTCGTGTTCCAAAAATACTTTTAGCACATCAATCTTTCCCTCACGTGAAGCTTGGTGCACTGGAGTATTATCCCTAGTAGTTTCTTCTTTGGCCAACCCTGGACGTGCCTCCATGATACTTCTAGCGATATCTGAATGAAATAAAAATAAGGACACAAAAAATGGCTAATTACTAACAACAATCATATTAGAGAATAGAGGAATTTTAAAATGATTAGAATTAATTAGAACCATCCATTCTGAGAAATCGGACCGTGGAAACAAACGGAGTACCCAGATGTACCCAAAGATATCAAATTCATGGGACCGGATACAAAAAATAGTGGGATCAACCATTGACTTACACTAGGTACCAGAGGGTACAGCCGTGCAGGTACCCAGTGGCGTAGCTAGGACTCAAGCAAAGGGTATGCCTGTGGCGTAGCTAGGACTCAAGCAAAGGGTATGCCTGCACTGCTTGTACGTCGGACTGCTTGGCTGTTTGCACTGCTTGTAGTATGTTGGGCCATCGGCAGTGATTGTTTTTTCATTTTAGATTTTGCATATGGGCTAGGCTATTGTTGGGCTGGATTCTACAGGGTATGCCTCGGCCCACCTGGCATACCCCGTAGATCCGCCACTGCCGGTACCTCTCCAATCACTTTAAAACGGCTTTAGAGAATAACGGATATAGTATCTAAAAACACACAGTTGTACCCTGCTGGTCTCACCTGGATTGCCCTTTGTCACGGCAGCATGCAGAGCATTTTTTTCTGAGGCTCCCGCATGAGAGAAGTCAGGAATCTGCAACAATTTCTCAGAGACATCTGTGAAATTTTTCATCACCGAGATGTACAAGGGTGACTCATTGCAGTTGTTCACATCTCGCGACAAGGCGGGCTCGGTCGCGATGAGTTCCAGTGCAAGCTCCCTGTGGCCGCCACGGATGGCGTGGTGCAGCACGTTGCATCCTTTGCTGTCTTTGCGGAGGACAGCGTCGCTCAGCTGCTGACAACGGCAGAACATTAGCAAAACAGAAGCTAATGAAGCATGTCCACTTCTCACAGCAATGACAAGGGCCGTCTCTTCGTAGGCAGTGACAATTGTGGGAAGAGACGGGTTCAGTGCCAGGACATCTTTGCAGAATTCCTCGTGGCCGTGGGCGGAGGCTATGTGGAGGCAGGTATTCCCTTGCTGAGTTCTTCCAAGAAGGATGCCCGGGTCTTGCAGCATCATTGAAGAGGTATCACCAGATGTGGCTGCTTCCAGGAGACGCATGTCCATCCCTGCTGCTCCTGCTCCGGGTGATCCTGTCGTTGCTGGACCATCTGCAATCTATTACAAATGACATCGAATGGTTCTTAATAGTTATTTGCGTAATCTAGTACAAATGACATTGGAGAATTCGAAGTTTGTATGTAATCATATAGTTACTCTATGCACACCTTGACCTATAGCTTTCTATCTGACAAACAAAAATATATATATGCCAAGAAGAACATGCATACCCAGATTGAATCTTTGTTGTTCTTGGTGGCAGCAAGTGCCTGCCTTGCCGTTTGACCGCGGTTGTTAGGCAGTGCGATATCTATGCCTTGGTGAAGCAGTAAAGCAGAAATTATCCTCGGATTGGGTTGTTGAACTTGGACTGCTACATGCAGGGCACTTCGTCCGTCTTGAGTTTGCATGTTAACGAGTGGCGGCAGTTGTTTTGATCCCAGCAAAAAATGTACAAATTCAATGTGACCAAATTGTACAGCTGCGTGAAGACATGTCCAGCCTTTCGGGCTGCAGTATGGCGCATCTGGGCAATGCTTAAGAAGCTCCCGAGCAATGCCAACTTGGCCAGCAGCTGCGGCACTAACAAGGGGAGGGTTGTTACTGCTGGAGAGTAGATACCCCAAAGATCGATCATGTTCTAACAGCGCAGTCAGTATATCAATCCTGCCTGCATATACAGCCTTGCGCATTGGAGTAGTCTTATCCTCGCTTTCTTCTCTGGCCAACAAAGGACGTGCTTTCATAATCCTT
The DNA here is from genome assembly GCA_033239725.1 of Echinochloa phyllopogon. Taxonomy (NCBI): domain Eukaryota; kingdom Viridiplantae; phylum Streptophyta; class Magnoliopsida; order Poales; family Poaceae; genus Echinochloa; species Echinochloa phyllopogon. The sequence goes on along the minus strand of BTCW01000008.1, from coordinate 7,279,834 downwards.
CTAACGATCTCTGCAAGGAAATAAAGGCACACAATATTGCAAAATGTAAAAAAAAAGGAACAATCAGGTAGATAGTAAGTTGCTGTCCGGATATTCTTAAATTTCACAACCCTTTTATTACTCTTTTTCAGTCTATCATTCTCACCTAGATTGCATTTTCTCACGGCTTCATGTAGAACATTTTGGCCACACGGTCCTTCGTTAGCAGAATCAGAAATCTCCAACAGTTTCCTAAAGACGTCTGTCATATTTTTCACCACTGCGATGAACATGGGTGACTCATTGTTGTTGTTCACAGCTTGCGATAAGGCGGGCTCTGCGGCAATAAGCTCCAGCGCGAGCTCCCCATGGCCGCTGCGGATGGCGTAGTGCAGTGCGTTGCATCCATTCTTGTCTTTCGGCAGGACTGCGTCACTCAGTTTTTGATGACAACGGCAGAACATTAGTAAAGTAAGAGCTAAAGAAACGTGACCACATTTCACGGCTGTGATGAGGGGCGTCTCATCGTCGCTGTTGACAGCGGTGACGAGAGACTGCTTCAGCACTAGGACATCCTTGCAGAATGCCTCGTGGCCATGGGCGGCAGATATGTGGAGGCAGGTGTTGCCGCCCAGAGTTCTACCGAGAAGCACGTCTGGATCATTTGAAGCCATGCCTTGCATTGATCTGGAATCGCCAGACGTGGCTGAGTTCAGGAGTTGTGTATCCATTGGTTGTGATGGTACTGCCGGTGATGTGCTGCTAGCCGTATTATTGTCTGTACGTTCCCCTGCTTCCGATGGACCATCGCGGGCTGTATCGCCAGCATTACCTTCTGATTCTGCTGGTGGCTTCGATATGGCAGCATCGTCAGTTTCTTCTGCTTCCACGACATGGTTGCTCATAGTTGGTCCTCCTATCGAACCTGCTGTAGCTGCACCGGTGGCAATCTACCGCAATGAAAAATTTCCCATAAGAACTTTTGTACTGTCAAGTTAAAAGGTTATTAAAAAAATGTGAATAACTCAGCCGTTCTCACCCCCGACAAACCAGTTTTATGGATGCAAGGTGATAGACCTAGGTTTGGCAAAGTGGAGGATGAAGGAATCAATCAACAAGTACCTCTGTAAGGAAAATGGCCCTATTCCATTGTTTATGATTTTGGTGAGTGAGTGACAAATGATCATTGAGACTAATAAGTATATCTAGATGAATATTTGTAGATTTTATAGGTCCCTAGGTTTGGTTCCAAGCCATCCAAATGTAGTAGCATAGAAATATTTTGAAATTACAAACATGGTTCTACACTCAAGTGAAACCAAAATACCAGACATAATATTTCTAATACTTCAAAATGATGGCAAGATGAAAGAAAACGAATTGGAACAAAGGCTCACGAGGAATCAACACAAGATTACACACCGACGTATTAGACCGATTTATTCGGTGTGGGTCTTTTAGGGCACAGAATCAATTGGTGTCACATGCACTTCCAGGACTGATCAACAGAAGCACCAACTCATTTCCAAGGAAAGCACCGAATCAGTCGGTGTTGATGGCCATGTTGAAGCTCGTTTCTAGGAACACAGATGCGTCAGATTGATTCAATCAGTGTTGTCTAAGAGGCACACCAAATCAGTTGCTGTTGTTGGCCAAGTTGAAATTCGGTTCTGGAAAGACCTATTCATTTGGTCATGTCCACAAAGGCAAGCCGAATCAATCAGTGTTGCAAGAAGACAACGGCTCAGGAACTTACACCGTTCTATTAAGTGTACAAGAAGTTGCAGGCACCAAATCAGTCGGTGTCTGGACCCAGGCTTCAATAAGAGTGAGAAGTCTAACAGCTAGCTGAGGTGGCATAGACGGATTGATTCGGTGTCCCTTCCTGTGCATCAGCGAATCAGTTGGTGTTACACAGAAAAGTTGCAACAGTTGGCAATGGCTAGTTTCTTGAGTCGGGGCTATTTATACCCCATTGCTCGGCCATTTCAAAGGAGCTAGAGTTTGAAAAAGTTGCTGGTGCGTCTTATACTAAATTGAGTGCTCTATCCACCAAAGTGATTAAGAGAATATTAGGACAATTAGCAACAAGGCTTAGGTCTTGATTAGTGCTACTTTAGGCGTGTTAGCGCATTGCTTTAGGGAATAGCCTAGAGCTATCGGTGCTTGCGTGCATCTTATGTTGTAATTCCGGGACTTGTAAGTCTTGCAAGACCCTCCAATCGAGTTCGTGGAGTGGCCGCCTGTGATTGTGAGAGGGAGAAGATGCCCTTGTTGTTTTGGCAAAGCTCTACTGACCAAGTGGAAGTGGCAAGGAGCATCTAGGAGAGGCAAGGTGGTGACCCACTTGAGCGTGCGGAGAACCCATCGGCTATCCATTGAGTCACTTGACCGGGGAGCAAGGCCCTCGCGCAGGCATTCCCTTGAGAGTGGCTTGAACAACGAGCGGGCATTCCCATGCCGGAGTTTGCGCTCTCTACTCTCTTTACATTCCATATTATTTCTTGCACTACTTTCCGCATTTGCCTTTTCTATAATTGCCATGTGTAGTTGATAGGATTGGAACCTGGGTGTGCAAAACTTTTGAGCGGTAGAGATAGAAACGTATAGGAAAACATAGTGCACATTTAGATAGAAATTAGAATAGGTTTTTATATGTGTTTGGAGCCTTAGTTTTTAGAACACCTAATTCACCCCCCCTCTTAGGGTGTCATGATCCCTTCAACCTCAAATAAAGATCAATTAAGTGGACATGTTGATGACCATAGAGGTTTATAATTAACACATGACATCCAATATGTGAAGTCTGGGTGAACAGACACGAAGAAATGAAGCTAATTCTGTAGAAACCTATGCACCAAACAAATGGAACCGGATAGATGGTCATACCAGCGGATGGAATCTAGCATGGAATTCAGAATAAGATAATATCATCATACAAACTCCATACACAAGATAGCTTTCGGAAGACTAAGCAAAGGCGACCAACTGATTGGCCAAAACAGTTCTTTTGTCCGATGGTGGGCAACTTCAGGCACCTGCCAATCCAGTAAATGCAGAAAGTTCTATTGGAGGAAGGGCTAGTTCTCTTTTTGTTTGTAGCTATCTATACCACTTTTGATAACCATTTGAAGTTTGCTAGGAAACAATCAAAAATTTAGAAAACAAATTTTAGGAAAGGGAAAAACCAACTTATGCCTAAGGCAATCCAACCAGCCCACTTCCCTCCTGTTCTAGCTCCTCGCCCAAGAACATCTCTCCCTCTCTAGAGCACCCTTCTAAAACCTCCTCCATAGTAGCGATAACCAAGGAAAATAGACTGAGTATGAGGGAGAGGACCAAGATGAGATGTACCTTTGTTGTAGATTAGCTGCCCTCCATCTCTTTCTGCCCTAGGTTTTTGGGATAACCAAGATGAGGCAAGTCCACTTGAGTTTTATGAACGGAGGTGTTTAGCTGGTTCTTGGTCATACGGTTTAGTGGTTTTGTGGGGCGAAACACCATTTGAATGTCAATCTAGGGTCTGCTGTCTTGTAGATCGAGTGGTTCTACTGTTCATGTGGTTTAGGTGACTGAAATGATTTTTACTCCACAACTTGGCAATAAGAAAGTTGTAGAGGATTAATGGATCTACCTGATGTAGAAATTACACACTCTTTGATGAAACAAACTATCCGCGATGCAAGGTTGTCTTGGCCGCTTTATAATCCTTGTCGTTCCAAACATAGCACCTCCAGGTTAACTCTTTTACTCGAAGCGAGAACAAAAGTGTAAGAGAGATGCTATACATGTGCGGACTCGCCCCTCGAAAGGGCCTCGCTCATGTGCATAGTGGAGGACAAAAGCAGATTTTGAACACGGGGTGTTACTGATGAAAGTACCCTCGGTGCACGTGCACGTGCACGTCGTCCCATGGAGGGGACATGGCATTGTCGTGACACCGAGGGAAGATCATGTATCTACTACCTCTACTAAAGTCCCAGGATTTAGAGGGCTCCCATGGGGCGAGCTACTGTAGCAGTGGCCTATGGTCCTTCGACGTGGGACCCATATCACTGTTTAGGGGGGACCCGCTTTACAGTTTGTGTGGGACCCGCTTCAGTTTTGGTGGGACCCATTACTGTTTAGGTGGGACCCACTTTACTGTTCATGTGGCCCGCTCCACTTTTGGTGTTACCCACGGTACTATTTAGTGTTTTTAAAAATATTTTTAGCATTTTTTGTTGTTTATAATTACATTGTTCATAGACAATAGAACTTATTTGTTCGTCCAAATTATGAATTGGTACAATATAGCGCATCAATCCGTTATTTATATATACTATATTTTATATTTATTTGATTTGGTTCATCTACTTTTATCATATTAACATCTTCTGTATAGGCGCGCATCGCGCGCCAACATGAATAGTATTTTCTACCGTGCACTACCAGAAAACTCGACATCCGCCCGCCTCCTCCGTCTCGGCCATTTTTGGACCCGGTGCTGATGGTGCATTAGCACCGTGTCCAATGGTTAGGAGGAGGACGGCGCACGGATACAACAAGGAGGAGCTCATTAGCACCGGGTCGTAATAAAACCCGGTGCTAAAAGTCCCCCGTTAGCACCGGCTGCAGCCACCATCCGGGTCCAGCGGGCTGGCGCTCAGCCTGCAGCCCCGCGGATCGAGGCATCCTGCACCCCTCAACGCTCACGCGCGCAGCGGAGGCAGATTTTTTTTTCCTTTTCTTCTTTTGTTTCATATGCGAGTTGTCTACTGTGTGTATGTGATGCGTTGGCGTTCAGATTTCTTTTCTTTTCTTCTTTTGTTTCATATTATGGATTAATGTTAAGGTTTAAACTATACATATGCAAGACATAATAAGTACATGTGTTATAAATCTTCTTGTTCTTCTTCTTCTTCTTCTGGGAGAACTTCTGTTCTTCTTGTTCTTCCTGTTCTGGGAGAGCTGTTCTGGGAGAAGAACAGGAGAGAGACGGGGAGAGAAATGGATGAGTAATTTTTTTTAGCGTGCAAAAATTTTTAGCACCGGGTAATACCCGGTGCTAAAGGCTGACCCCTTTAGCCTCGGATGTTTGGCACCGGTTGGATACCCTGAAGGAGGGAAGAATACAATACTTTGGCTCATAGTGTTCTAGTTTCGGCTCGTTCTTGGCCCATGTGTCCTGCTCCGGTGAAATTAGTCCCACCTTGGTACTCTCAGTAGGTTTGGGCCACAGATTATAATCCTTGTCATTCCAAACATAGCACCTTTGGATTTACCTTTTTACATGAAGCGGGATGAAAAGTGTAAGAGAGGTGCTATGCATATGCGGGCTCGACCCTCTCGGAAGGGCCGGGTCGTAAAGCAGATTTTGGACTATGTTACGGTACGAGAAAATATACCTTAGGTTTAAACGGTACATTAATAAAATTATTCTGTTGATTTTTCATAAATATTATTATAAAAATTCATAGTCAAATCTATATATATCTTTTAGAACGTGTCATGTAAAACATCAAGAATTACGGAACTGGGGGAGCATTCTATATCGTAAGCAGATTTCATGGACCGAGTATTATATGCCTTTGAATCCCGTCGAAGGTTCAATGTTTTTTAAAAAAATTGTTTCCCCGAGAGCACAAATCCAAGCTAGGAATGTAAACAAGGCATACCTCCCCTCGTCCTCGTCTTCTCAAATCAACTACTCTTCTTCGATTTGTTGCACTCCCTTGAATATGGATGCCACGTCTTCGAGCGTCAGATGTCGACAAGTACTGGCCTTTGGCCATTACAGTAGCAGTTCAACTGTACCAACACACCAAACATATCATCGGTCTCAGCAAACACCATGGCTAACTGAATCAAAGAGTTCGAATATGAGATATCAAAGGTTCAAAATAAGATCATGTATGTCCCCTCAGCAGATTTCATAGACCGAGTATTATATGCCTTTGAATCCCGTGGAAGGTTCAATGTTTAAAAAATATTGTTTCCCCGAGAGCACAAATCGAGGCTATCAATGTAAACAAGGCATACCTCCACTCCTCGTCCTCGTCTTCTCAAATCAACAACTCTTCTTCGATTTGTTGCACTCCCTTGCCCGTGAATATGGATGCCACGTCTTCGAGCGTCAGATGTCGACAAGTACTGGCCTTTGGCCATTACAGTAGCAGTTCAACTGTACCAACACACCAAACATATCATCGGTCTCAGCAAACACCGTGGCTAACTGAATCAAAGAGTTCGAATATGAGATATCAAAGGTTCAAAATAAGATCGTTTATCTCCCGTAAATAAAAAGATCATGTATGTCCCCTCACCAGGGATTAACTCCTAGACGGAGGAGCCGGTACCCCTCTCTGGGCCACAGGAGGGGCGACTCCGCTGCTGCCAAATAAAACCCCACCCCAAGCTTCCTTCCCCGGCCGCCGCATGCGTACCTGGTTATTGCCGAACCAAATTCAAGGTTGGCCAGATGCAGGCTGCAACTCTAACTGAGGTGGCGCTGTGAGCTTGGTCAAGGACACATGGGGGGCCATCCCGGTGATTATATACCAGTACAAAGCAAGCACAAGTTTCCTGAACAAGTCGATTGGATCTGATCTGAGCTTATACAACGAAGTCACTAGCTGGGGTCAAGTCAACTATGAATCCAATTAATAAGAAACGAGGCTAAACAAGACTGCGATTACAATTCCTTTAAAAAACAATTTCGCAAGACTAGATCTGATGCAAGTCCTCATATATATTCGTAAACAAAAAAGTGATAGCGACTTTCTGGTCTTGCATGTCACGACACATCGTGACATCTTTCTTTTGACATGGGGCACTGTGCTGGTGCCATATCGAGCTGCGCAGCCTCCAGAAAATCCAACCTAACCATTGAAATCTTAAATAGCATGACCCGGGGAGACCGGATCTGGATCCATAACTAGTACTAGTAGAAGTAATACGCTACAACAACAACATAGCCTTTTGTCCCAAGCTAGTTGGGGTAGGCTAGAGGTGAAATCCAAAAAGTCAAAAAAATAGAAAAAGAGTTAGAGGAAAGCAGAAAAGAAAGCAAATATCACGGCTCAGACACATTAATTGCTAGTCTCCAAGCGCTCCTATCCATAGCTAAATCCTTAGAGATATTCCACTCTTTAAGGTCTCTAATAACCGACTCGTCCCAAGTTAGTTTGGGTCGACCTCTACCTCTCTTAACATTATTGGCCCGCTGTAGAACCCCACTACGCACCGGCGCCGGCAATGCTTTGCGTGCAATGCGCCGGCAAAGGCCTCGTCGGACTGGGACCCCTTCCACGTGGCAAACATGATCTCGCCACCTGTCCATTGGTCCTTGGCACCCCCGAGGCCGTGCCATTGGGGTGCCAATTGGCGATTAGGAGGAGCCAAGCTTGGGAATCTCGAGGATGGGCAGGACAACTTTTCCGACAAAGCTTCTTTGGACGTGTTCCAAGAACGTGACTACGCACATAAACTTTGTTACCAGCAGCTATTTATTTGAATATAAAACCACGCCAAGAAGATTTTTAACTTAAAAACAAAATAAGTGGCACCTGTATGATCTCCTCAGACTCAAAGCACTACTGCAGTGTGCCAACCTCCAAAATAACTGGGTGTTGCAACTGAAAAAGACAAATTTGCGCGACTCAATTTTAAGACAAACTTGGGGAAACAAAAACAATGTTTTATATTTCTGGTGAAGCGTATGTCCCGCTGGGATTAAGGTCTTCTCAGTTCCTAACTTCCTATCTCAGCAAACGTCTATAACATGCAACATGCACCACTATTGCTCCAAGTGTGAGATATGTTACAGCATCGGCGGCAACGACAAAAGCAATGTTGTCTTAAACAATTCGGATAGGCTGGGGATGAAACCGAACGAGAACCCACATGGACCAAAGAGAGACAGAAAAAGGTAGCAATAGCAATAAACACAGCAGTTAGAACCAGTACTAGTAATGGTTAATGATTGCGGTAGAAAGAAGTTCAATTCCTAGGCATGGTCTGGACAGGAGACAATTTAAGTCATCAGATATGATTGGCTCAGCGCATGTGGCTATTTCTCACAGAGTCACAGCTGTGACGTGCATGAAATGAATAACATTTCCAATTCCTTCAACTCTGATACACCCACAGATTGATGAAGAGAAATCAGCCGATCACCACACGACTGACCTTACGACACGGCACAGCAAGCCACTTTACTACACAATGACAGGTCTGAAATTGGCATCTGGCTTTAAACCATTCTGCAAGGAAGCAAACCCAAACAGCTGAAATAGACGTGCTGGTGTCTGCTTCAGCTTCAATATACAAGTTGCAACAGCAACACAAAGCAAATCAAACCCATCAAGAATATATTTGACTTCAATATATTAGCTTGCTTATACTACAAAGGGGGTATGAAAACTGGATGTGACAATTCATAAGGGGGCAAATCTAGCCCACTGGAATCTGCACCGCGGTAATATTCATCAATGAACTCCTACAACTGAACAAAAGAGGCCTCACAAAAAGGAACCTACATGTACTTTCCAGTCCTCAGACTAATTCCCCAGCTAACAGGTATACATTTATCAGGGCAGTTCCTTGGAGGAAATAGATAAGCCAAAAAAAGAGTGAACTGAGGGGGAGCGGCCTCCTGTGTAGTTTCAAAAGTTAATCAGAATCAAGTATTACTCTGCACCAGACTGACAAGACATGATTTTCTAACAGCCACTATCATCAAGGAGCAGAAATTTAATCGCAAAAATAGTAATAGCGATTGGCGAACGAATGACCTCGCTGAGAGGGACTGACGACAACGGATGAACTGAACCTTGCATCCATACCTGGTTATGGGCGAACCAAATTCAAAGTTGGCCTGATGCAGGCTGCAACTCTAATTGAGGTGCCGCTGTGAGCTGGGTCAAGGACACATGGGGGGCCATCCCGGTGATTATATACTAGTACAAAGCAAGCACAAGTTTCCTGAACAAGTCGATTGGATCTGATCTGAGCTTATACAACGAAGTCACAAGCTGGGGCCAAGTCAACTATGGATCCAATAAGAAACGAGGCTAAACAAGACTCCGATTACAATTCCTTTAAAAAACAATTTCGCAAGACTAGATCTCATGCAACTCCTTATATTTGTAAGCAAATAGTAATAGCGACTTTCGGGTCTTGCATGTCACGACACATCGTGACATCTTTCTTTTGACATGGGGCACTGTGCTGGTGCCATATCGAGCTGCGCAGCCTCCAGAAAATCCGAGCTAACCGTTGAAATCTTAAATAGCACGACCCGGGGAAACCGGATCTCGATCCATAACTAATACTAGTAGAAGTAATACACTACTAACGAATATTAAGCTTCCAGTTGACTTGAGTGCCATATCAGCAATTTAAGAGAGAAAATTTTGGAGTCGTTTGTCTATTTCAAATTATTGATTACTTTAAGTCGAACTTGTCTAGCTTGAATTGAGTTATAAGAAAAAAAAAGCACTAACATGTTCAGCGTGCAATCAACATACTGTCATCAAATGTACCATGAAAACATTTTTTGATACATTTATGTGATAATACAGAAGTAATATATTTTCCAAATGACGTAGTCAAAATTATAACAATTTGACTTAGGAGAAAATAAAAGTGAACTATAAGTACTGGATTTTGCACCCGTTCGATGAAGGATATGTGTATAGATTAGATTAGGATAAAAGCGATGCACTACAGATCTATAATCTAATAATATATGATAACTTGGTGAAAAATATAAATCCGAAGAGAAGTGATATACCGCAATGCAAGATTTTAAATCACTTGAATGATAAAGACTTTAAAAACAAGCCAAAGATCAAGATGATGCAGCCCAGCCGGTTTGAAAGTAGATGTCGAAAAAGCTTTTGAAAACTAGGGTTTAAATAAGTGTGTCGAAAAGAAAGAACTTGTTTGATTCATTGGTGTGAACCATGCTTACAAACCCATGTGGCTACTATTTATAGTTTAATCTAAAGACTCTGTAAGAAAAATTGCCCTATGTCATTATTGTGATTTTGGTGATTGAGAGACAACATGATCATTGGGACTAATGGTTTTATCTAGATGAATATTTGTAGGCTTTATAGGTCCCAAGGTTTGATTCCAAGCCATCCAAATGCAATAACTTCGAAATATTTTGGATTTCCAAATCATGGTCTTAGGACCCAAGTGGTACCAAATGATGGCAAGATCAAAAAAGATGATTGGGAACAAAGACTCGTGAAGAATCAAAAGAAGATTCCACACCAACTCATTACACCGATTCATTCAGTGTGGATGGAGAGAAAGAGAGAAGATGGACAAGGACACCAACTCATTCAGTGAGGCCCTATGACCAACACCGAACTAGTCGGTGTGTGAAGACATGTTCAAGAACATATCTGGAAAGACTGATGCATCAGACTGATTCATTCGGTGATGTACAAAGAGGTACACCGAATTAGTCGGTGTAGCCTGTCCAGAGAGCTGGCGGCTCTGGAAGCACCGATCATTTGACCTGCCCTTGGGCGCGACACCGAATAGTCGGTGTAGTGCGTGGGGCCTGGGTGACAACCACCCAACAGCTACCTCAATACATTCATTCGGTCTACATTACTTGAGGGCAACAAATGAGTCGGTGCTAGCAGATTTTCTATCCGTTGGAGCAACAACTAGTTTCTTTGGTTGGGGCTACTTATACCCCTCCACCCGATCATTTCAAGGGTGCTAGAGCATGGATAAGTTGTAGGTGTGTTTTATACATAAAATTGAGTGTTATAACTTATGTGAACTAGGGTTCCTGATCTTCCGAAAGGTTCTAATAACTCTTGATTTAGTGGAGTTGCGACACAGCTTGATCCAGCTTCTGAACAACATGTTCCGAACCCCACTATCGCAGCACCGCGTCTCCTCAGGTTATCAACTGGCGTTCGGATGACCTTGCCAAGAAGGCTAATCCTTGCCTTGCCTATGAATCAAAGAACACAAGCAAGAACCAGAAAGAATACAACACAATTGCAGATATATGATTAACTCATAAAATTGGGTTTTACAAACCGATGAATTGCGACACTGTTTTTGACAGAATTAATCTAAGCAAACCCCATAGCTCTAATGTGGTGGCGGCTACTGAATATATGCTACTACGGATGAGCTGGGGTTGGAGGGGGCGCCCCTATTGTGGCATGGACACAATACAAGGCCCAATGCCCCAAAAAGATGATGGCATTGCACCCTGACAGATTTTGTACGTCCTATTATTATCACGATTCCTGTCAACTCAGAAAATTTTTTGATATGGGACTAATGTCATCGGAAAGCTTATCTCCTCAGCTTTCCATTCGTATGTAGAACATCAAAAAGTGAGCCCGTATGTGACCTACGTGAAGATTTTATTGTGTACTGCTCTGTGAGTCATAAGTGGACTCGAACTTAATTTGTTTTGGGCCTCCACCTTGGCATCTCAAACCGAACTGAAATGAACCGGATTCCCAATTACGAGAATCCGACTCCCTGTACCCTTGTGATAGTCCCAGGAACAACAGCTATCACGTACAGAACTCATTTCAGCGGAAATCACATCCATACATTGATCAGGGTCCTCAAACATGACTTAAATACATAGCGGTAAGGTACAAGCCCACTGGGCTAAACGACAGAAGGAAACAACTACGCAGCGGGTAGCTATAAGCTTCTGGTGCTTCGGGCCTTCACCTCCACAGGCATCCTTGAGAGCAGCGCACAACCCTCATCTGCATCATCCGTCGTGGTTGATCTTGTACTCGAAGTCTTCCCCTGTATACCCAAAGACGGTCCCCAAGGAAATGGGACAGGTCCACGTCACCAACCATAATATGCAGCAAAGCTTTATAGTGGCCTAAACTAGTAGTAAAATATTCAAGGAATACAAGCTGGGGTTTTTCCTATGCGCGCAGCAGCAAAAACCAAGTTCATCTCATCTCCAAACACCTTTCCTCACAAGCACATACTCTCCCCAAAACCTACCATCAATCTCACAACCACATCGGGCTCGTCTTGCCTCAACAGGTTCCCATAATAAACATCCGCCAACTCCTTTTACTCGCTAGTCGACTCGGTGAGCTCCCTCCCCACCTTGTCTCAACAAGCTCAGCTGGTCCAACCTCTCATATCCCAAAACAAGGATGAGGTAAGAAAGCAGAATCCCTTGCTAACCAGGAAAACCCAGATGAAGGATCATCCGTGACCGTGGACACGGCTATATGTATAGTTTTCACTTTGCAGATGTTGCGCTCCAGGAACCACCCGAGCTGCAGACGGTAGCATGCCGTCTTGAGACACAGCCCACAGCAAAGACCCTAAACAGTAACGGTGCCATACTGTCTCCCTGGGCTCGAGAAACAATCTGAGCTAACAGCTGCCCCAGGGTCGTGAAACCTTCCCACCGGGGCTAGTCGGGGGCCGTGGTAAATCAGGGAGAGTACGCCGCAATGAGTCCCCCTTACACATATCAAACTCGAATCTCCTACAGGTCTGGCACCGCACTAAGTAGGCTTGCTGGAACCCTCCCCATTCTGAGTAGATGGTGAGCACTGTAAATTCCAACGTCCGGGTCATCCCGATACGGCCCTTAATTGTCGGTAAGGCGAGTGTCAGCGTCAAAGCGATCCACCGCAACGGTCCGTAATCGACACCCATTACAGGTATGGCCGCTCAAACTCCTCAAAAGTATCCAAAGTAACCATGTACCCACAACAGGTACTCCGTAGGAACTGCCCGAGTGCAGTTCCCAAGCACCCTGATCAAACGACCGGGTTGTTATCACTCGCCTCCACCGCCTAGCTGCACTACTCCTCCCAAGCCACTCAACTCACGCAAAGAAGATCAAACACAACCATCCCAACACATGCAAGCATAGCATTCTCATAATGTGGATAATAGGTAGCAAGAAAACAGGATATGTAAATGGCAGTGCAGGCATATCATCATCATGCAAGTAAAGTAAAGCGCTAGCGTACTAGTTGCTTGTCTAATAGGTATTTCAAAGAATGGCTGGGTGTGAACCTGGGTATTGCTTGTCTCTTCGTTCCGGTAGTTGGTGTAGTCGCCAGCTTCCTTCTGCGACTCCGGAGCTCCTATTTACGCGGAAAAGAAATAAAGACACGGCTACGAGCAAAGAAGCACCAAAACAGTGAAGCAAGAAGACCCAAACGACACCAAACTCTATAGTAATGCGTAGGTCATGATTTTAGAAAAATATAGAAACTGGTTTCATATTTTTCTGAGCTACGGTTGATTTATTATGAATTTTCTAAGTTTAAATCATTTTCTGAAAATATTTAATAATTCCGAAAAAGAAAAATCAGACACGCTGGGACACGTGGCAGCCCCTGGTGGTGCCACGTCATCACTGCTGACGTCAGCATGACGTCATCAGTGGGGCCGGCTTTGATGACGTCATCGTGGGCCCGAATGACGTCAACGTTGACCTGGTCAACGTTGACCAGTCAACGGTCAAATGTCGGTAGGTCAGCGAAGTCAACTGGGCCCACAAGTCAGTCTGACAGAGTCTATGGTAGGTGGGTCCGGGCTGTCAGCGGTCAACCGGAAAAAAGAAAAGAAGTTAAAGCTTGGTGGGCTACACTTGGGCCAAAAGTGCCAGGCCGGCCCAACAAAGCTGGGCAATCGTCCCACAAAGGTTGGGAAAGGGGCAGCGGCCTGGTGGTCTGAGTCCACGGTGAGCCGAGAGGCTGGTTCACGTGAGCCGCGTCTACGGGATCATATGTGGCTCGGCTGGGTCTTCTGCGGTCACCGTTGGCTGGGCTCGGTGTGGTCTTGCGTGCGGCCTAGCCAGCATGACGCGGGAGCGCGACGGCGCGCTCTAGTGTGCAGCAAGCGTCGGCGACTCGCGACGGCGAGGGATGTTGCAGGCTCGGCTGGGCTCAGGAAGCGGGGAAAAAGCTGGGCTCGACCTCGTGAAGGCGGATGACAAGAAGGGAAGGGGAGTCTTGTCGGCGAGGTGGCTCCCGACACGAGCAGCGGCGGCGCGGCGATGCCGTCCGCACGGCCCGGCGTCCCGGCGCACAGCGACCATGGCGAACACTGGCGGTAAGGCTGCACAGCGCGAGAGGGATTGAGTCTGCGGCTTCGGCGGAAATGGCTCGGTGTGCGTGTGCGAGATCGCGGTCGCCCGCGTTTGCGACACGGCCTCTACGTGTACAACGGCCGGCGCTCCGAGCCGCGGAAGCTTTGGCTGGGGGGGATAAAGGCGTCGGCGGGTTTGCAAGAACGGAAGGCGGCACAAAGAGGTCCTGCAGAAATGGTACGACGCAAAGGTCGGCTTCACAAATGGTTGGCTTGCGACACTCGGCGCGGCGGCGGAAAGGAAATAGAGGACCACGGCGGTGCTCGGCCGGAACAGCGGAAGAAATGGGAAGCGAGGAAATCTCGGCGGCGGCTCACCGAGGGCAAGTAGATGTATGCAACAGCTCGTCGAAGACTTGCGGTTCGCGTCGTCGTGTTCCTCGGCTCCGGTTCCGGCTTCTCGGCGGCGGCTCTCAGTCCTTGGCGCCACGACGGCGTGTCGGCTTCGGCGTCGTCGTGGGGAGGCAACGCCACTGCTTCTCCCGAGCTCCTCCCTTTCTTCTCCTTCTTTCCCGGCACCTTCTCCCTCTCTCCCCCTCTCGAATTTCTAGAGAGGAAACCCCAATTGGGGGGCGGCGGCTTGGACAGGGGAACAAGGATCGCTGAGGCTTTATAGGACAGACGGCTAGGGTTTGGCGAGGGCGAGTTGCCAAAGATGCATGACGTCCCTCACCTTTCCACGCGGCAAGATCGGAGCGGCTGGGAACGGCTGGAGCAGGTGAGCTCGAGGAGCTCACGCGCGGCGCGCGTGCGTCACGGTGGGGAAGAAAGGGGAATAGTTCCCTGGGGCGCTCGTCTGGGCCGCGGCTGGGCTGGCTTAGCGCGGTGTTGGGCTTGCTGGCTGGGCTGCGGCGCAGCGGAGAGAGGATAAAGGGGGGGGGTGGTCGGCTAGGCTGGGCTGCAGAAGCTTAGCTGGGCCGAGGTAAGTCAGCGGGCTGGTTAGCTGGGTTAGTTTGTGAACCAAGGGAAAAGCTCAGGGAGGTTTAGCAGACTTCGGGACAGAGATTTGGCCCAAGAGAGTTTAGGTTAGGTTTGTTAGTTTTGTTAATTGATTTGAATTCAAATTTAGGATTTGAATTCAAATCCAAATAGAGAACCAAAAACCAAAAAGAACCAAATCACTACTATTTAATCCTTAGCACTTCAATTTGATTTTTAAATTTAGATTTAAATTCGCCTAGGAATAAAGGGATCAAAATAGAAGACAACCTTATATGTTTGTTGGCATGCACAACAATTCACCAAAAATTTTGAAATTCACATTTTTGCATTCAACAAATCCTACGTAATTTTTCGGGATGTTACAGTCTTCCCCCCTCACGAGAATCTCGTCCTCGAGATTTGGGTATACCTAGGGCTTAAACAGGTGTGGGTACTTCTCTCTCAGGACTGACTCTTTCTCCCAAGTTGCTTCTCTCTCTGTGTAGTTACTCCACTGAACTTTGCAAAACGGAATGGATGTGCTCCTTGTCTCTTTAATTGCTCTGTCCAAGATCTTCTCTGGATACTCCAGGTACTCAAGTGTGTCTTGCAAATCCAAAGCTTCTGTCCTGACTTCCTGCTCTGGCACTCTCAAGCATTGTCTCAGCTGTGATACGTGGAACACTGGGTGTACTCCCGCTAGATCTTCTGGTAGCTCTAGCCTGTAGGCTATCTTGCCTATCCTTTGCAGTATCTTGTAGGGTCCCACAAATCTAGGGGCTAGTTTCCCTTTAACATGGAACCTCTTGGTGCCTCTGAGCGGTGACACTTTCAGGTATACGAAGTCTCCCTCTTTGAACTCGAGGTCTCTCCTTCTCTTATCTGCATAGCTTTTCTGCCTGCTTTGGACAATCTTCAAGTTTTCTCTGATCTTGGCCACATTCTCTTCTGCTTCCACAATTGAGTCAGGGCCAAAGAGCGTTCTTTCTCCCACCTCAGACCACATCAGAGGTGTTCTGCATTTCCTTCCGTACAAGGCTTCAAATGGGACATTTTCAGACTAGCCTGGTAACCGTTGTTGTAGGAGAACTCTGCATAGGACATGCTCTTCTCCCAGTCCTTGCTGTATGTCAGCACACATGCCCTCAACAGGTCTTCCAGTATCTGGTTTACTCTTTCGGTCTGGCCATCTGTTTGAGGGTGAAAGGCGGTGCTATACTCCAGAGTGGTTAAAATTGCTTTATGCAAGGTTTTCCAGAACTGAGCTATGAACTGAGGTCCTCTATCGGACACTATGCTTCTCGGTGCCCCATGCAACTTGAGAATATTGTCTATGTAAAGCTCAGCTAGCTTATCCACTCTGAAGGTTTCCTTGACTGGTATGAAATGTGCCACCTTGGTCAAGCGATCAACTATGACCCATATGGCATTGTTTCCCTTCTGAGTAGTGGGCAGTCCCACCACAAAGTCCATGCTGATGTCTTCCCACTTCCACATTGGAACCTCCAGTGGCTTCAGCAATCCTGCTGGTCTTTGATGTTCTGCCTTGATCCTTCGGCAAGAGTCGCACTTGGCAACACACTCGGCTATGTCTTCCCTCATCTTCTTCCACCAGAAACGATCCTTTAGATCGATCATGGTACATCTTGGTGCATCCTGGATGGATGGAATACTTGGAGTCGTGAGCTTCTGCAAGAATGGTCTTTCGGATATCTCCATCTTGCGGCACGCAAATGCGTTGCTTGAGCCATATTGTTCCTTGATCATCGATACAAAAGTCTGGGGCTACACCACGTTCTATATCCTGAATCACTTCTTCAATTTCCAGGCAGTTCTTCTGAGCATTCTTGATGTGTTCGTCCAGGTTGTATTTCACTCTCATCTCCTTTGGCTGGCCTTCATCTACCACCTCTAGTCTGAGTAGGTTCAGTTCTCTGATCAGCTCTGCATGGCTCTCATCCATCATCAAGTTGTTGCAATAGCTTTTACGGCTCATGACATCTGCCACTACATTGTCTTTCCCTGGGTGGTAGTGTATCTCCAGGTCGTAATCCTTGATCAGTTCCAACCACCTTCTCTGCCTCATGTTCATCTCTGTCTGTGTGAAGAAGTACTTCAGACTCTTGTGATCAGTGTAGATGTCACACTTGTTCCCAATCAGATAGTGTCTCCAAATCTTTAAGGCATGCACCACTGCTGCTAGTTCTAAGTCATGAGTGGGGTAGTTTTCTTCGTGCTTTCTCAACTGCCTTGAAGCATATGCAACCACCTTGCCTTCTTGCATCAGTACACATCCCAAACCTTGTCTTGAAGCATCACAGTATACTACAAAGTCCTTCCGGATATCTGGCAGAGTCAACACTAGGTGGTGGTAAGCTTATGTTTGAGCTCTTGAAAGCTTTCTTCACACTTTTCTGTCCATTTGAAGGGTACGTTGTTCTTGAGCAACTTTGTCATTGGCTTGGCAATCTTGGAGAAATTCTCCATGAATCTTCTGTAGCAGCCTGCCAAACCCAAGAAGCTTCGAATTTCTGTGACACTCTTTGGCTGCTGCCACTCGGAAACTGCCTCAATCTTTTCAGGGTCCACTGCCACGCCCTCAGCTATCAACACGTGGCCCAAGAAGGCAACTTTCTCCAACCAAAACTCGCACTTGCTGAATTTCCCGAAGAGTTTGTGCTGTCTTAGTTTCTCTAGCACTATGCGCAGGTGCTCCTCATATTCTTCGGCTGTCTCTTAGTAAATCAAGATGTCATCGATGAACACCACAACAAACTTGTCCAGTTCCTCCATGAATACTTTGTTCATCATGTTCATGAAGTATGCAGGTGCGTTTGTCAGTCCAAAAGAGACCACAGTGAACTCATACTGCCCGTACCGAGTCACGAAAGCTGTCTTCGGGATGTCTCCTTCTCTAATCTTCATCTGGTGGTACCCCGATCTTAGGTCAATCTTGCTGAAGCATTTGGCTCTCTTCAACTGATCTAGCAAATCATCGATCCGAGGTAGCGGATACTTGTTCTTGATAGTCACTACGTTCAGGGATCGATAGTCTACGCACATGCGCATAGAACCATCCTTTTTCTTCACGAACAGTACTGGCGATCCCCATGGGGACGCACTCGGTCGAATCACCCCACTCTCTAGCATTTCTTTCAGCTGCTTCTTAAGCTCTTCCAGTTCTTTCACGGACATTCTGTACGGTCTCTTGGCAATTGGCCCTGTGCCTGGTTGCAACTCGATTATAAACTCCACATCACGGTCAGGTGGTAGGCCTGATAGTTCTTCCGGGAACACATCCGGATACTCACACACTACTGGTACTTCTTCTATGGTCTTGTCTTGGGTCGAGTACACAAGTTGTTTCATGATGTACTTCCTGGATCTTTCTTTCTTCCTCTGAGGACTCACTGTCACTTTTATTCCACCAGAATGTGTCAACTCAACCGATCTTGGTGAGCAACTGATCACTCCCTGGTGTGTTGTTAGCCAATCCATTCCAAGTATCACTTCAATCCCTTCTGACTTTAGCACTATCAAGTCTGCAAGGAACTCCAATCCTCCTAATTCCATGCTGACTGATGGGCACTCATGGGTGCATCTGAGTTCTCCCAGCGGAGAAGTTGTGGTTATAGGTTTGACTCTCTGACACATTGGAAGAGACTGCGCTATTGCAAACCTTGAAGAGATATACGATCCGGTTGCACCAGAATCAAATAAGACCAACACTTTTGTGCCATTCACTAGAAACTCTCTGAGTACCACGTCGGGTGCATCCTCAGTATCTTCCCTGGTCATGTGGTTGAGTCGGCCTCTGAGGGCTGTGGTCGGCTGCTTCTCCTGGCTACCTGGTGCTTTAGTTAGGGACTGCTTGTGCTTTCTGTCTGGGCACTCAAAGGACATGTGACCTGGTTTTCCGCACCTAAAGCAAACAAGAGGTGTCTTATCACCAACTTCTGAGGTGTGGTTCTGTTTCCGGCCTGAACTTTTCTGAGCAGGGTAGTTGCTGGTCTTGTTCTCGTTGTTTAGGGTTGCATTCCTGATAAATCCTGTCCCTCCTTGGCTTAAGCTTTGCTGGAATCCCCTGCGGAGTATGTTGCTCTGGCCACTCCTCGGTATTTGACTCAACCTGAGGTTGTGCTGTTGCTCGGCTTTTCTTTTCTTGGCTCTCCAAGTGTCTTCTAAGTCAATTCTTTCCTTCTCCACTGCTATAGCTCTGTCAATCATCTCTCGAAGTGAGCTATGACTGCTGGCAGCAAGCGCCATTCTAAATCCTCTGTGTAAGCCTCTCTGAAACCAGAATTGCTTCTTCTTCTCAGTGGTGATTTCTTCCGGGGCATACCTCGACATCTTAGCAAAGTGTCGGGCGTACTCTGTCACTGACATGCTTCCTTGTCTCATGGTTCTGAACTCCATGGCTTTGTGTGCCATTACTTGTTCAGGAATGTGATATTCCTTGAATGCTTCGCAGAACTCCAGCCAAGTGATTTGTGTTGGGTTCTCGTGAGAGTCACAGTAGCTCTCCCACCAAGCTTTAGCTGCTCCTTCAAGCTGGTGTGCCGCTAGGGCTACACATTCTTCATCGGTGTAATCTGTCAAGTCTAGCTTGGCCTCGATAGTTCTGAGCCAGTCATGAGCATCTAGTGGCTCGTTTGAGTAGTCAAACGTGGGTGCCTTCAATCTGATGAACCTTTCAATCTTCATCTGGAGGTCTTCCTCACGGTGACCCTCTTGGTTCTGGTTCAGATCTCCTTGGAGCTGTTGCATTGCCTGTGCCATTTGGGTATTGGCCTGTGCCATTTGTTGCATCAGCTGGGTCTGAACAGTGATCACTTCTGTTAGGTCGGCTGGTGGTGGTGCTGGTGTGCTCACTATACGACCTCGGCCTCTGCCTCGACTAGTACCTCAACCTGCCGTAGCTGCCTCTTCTTGCACAGCTTCCTCAGAACGGGCTGGCAGACGGTTCGACCTTCTGATCGTCATTTTCTAAAATTCACGAGTCAGATAGGTGGTGGTCAGGTAGGGTTATAGGCACTCATAACTAATTGTAGGAGTTGCACACATGAAAACTTAAACACTAAACTACACTCAAGGTGAACAGCAAGAAAACAACAAGAACAGCCACAAGGACAGAACACACAATCAAAACATTGCACCTTAGACACTTGTGTTATCTTGAGGCCAACTCCTGGAACCTCAAAGATTAACACATCTACTCGGTTTAAAGATCGTGGCAGATCCAGTGGTGGTCATGAACTACATCTACTTTGGCACGACGATGTGCACCGGTCTATCATCTGCCACTCAGTTAGAGGGGTTGTTAGTAGCAAGAGTTAGCAAGGTTAGATGAGTGACAATAGCAGAAGGTGTGATAAAGAATAGTTCAAGGGATTTCCTGTATAGCAACAGACTTAGTTAGAGCTTCTGTCCTAGTTTTCAAGTCTAGGGCTGCGCACTACGGTCAAGTATGGCTCTGATACCAACTG
This sequence comes from Echinochloa phyllopogon, assembly GCA_033239725.1. Taxonomy (NCBI): domain Eukaryota; kingdom Viridiplantae; phylum Streptophyta; class Magnoliopsida; order Poales; family Poaceae; genus Echinochloa; species Echinochloa phyllopogon. Next base: position 7,259,330 of record BTCW01000008.1, on the reverse strand, counting down.
AAACGAACCGGATTCCCAATTACGAGAATCCGACTCCCTGTACCCTTGTGATAGTCCTAGGAACAACAGCTATCATGTACAGAACTCATTTCAGCGGAAATCACATCCATACATTGATCTGGGTCCTCAAACATGACTTAAATACATAGCGGTAAGGTACAAGCCCACTGGGCTAAACGACAGAAGGAAACAACTACGCAGCGGGTAGCTATAAGCTTCTGGTGCTTCGGGCCTTCACCTCCACAGGCATCTCCAAACACCTTTCCTCACAAGCACATACTCTCCCCAAAACCAACCATCAATCTCACAACCACATCGGGCTCGTCCTGCCTCAACAGGTTCCCGTAATAAATAAACATCCGCCAACTCCTTTCACTCGCTAGTCGACTCGGTGAGCTCCCTCCCCACCTTGTCTCAACAACCTTAGCTGGTCCAACCTCTCATCTATAAAACAAGGATGAGGTAAGAAAGCAGAATCCCATGCTAACCAGGTAAAGCCAGATGAAGGATCGTTCGTGACCGTGGACACGGCTATACGTATAGTTTTCACTCTGCAGAGGTTGCGCTCCAGGAACCACCCGGGCTGCAGACGGTAGCATGCCGTCTTGAGACATAGCCCATAGCAAAGACCCTAAACAGTAACGGTGCCATACTGTCTCCCTGGGCTCGGGAAACAATCTGAGCTAACAGCTGCCCCAGGGTCGTGAAACCTTCCCACCGGGGCCAGTCGGGGGCCGTGGTAAATCAGGGAGAGTACGCCGCAACGAGTCCCCCTTGCACATATCAAACTCGAATCTCCTACAGGTGTGGCACCGCACTAAGTAGGCTTGCTGGAACCGTCCCAATTCTGGGTAGATGGTGAGTACTGTAAATTCCAACGTCCGGGTCGTCCTGATACGGCCCTTAATTGTCGGTAAGGCAAGTATCAGCGTCAAAGCGATCCGCCGCAATGGTCCGCAATCGGCACCCATTACAGGTATGGTCGTCCAAACTCCTCAAGAGTATCCAAAGTAACCATGTACCCGCAACAGGTACTCCGTAGGAACTGCCCGAGTGCAGTTCCTAAGCACCCCGATCAAACGACCGGATTGTTATCACTCGCCTCCACCGCCTAGCTGCACTACTCCTCCCAAGCCACCCAACTCACGCCAAGAAGATCAAACACAACCATCCCAACACGTGCAAGCATAGCATTCTCATAATGTGGATAATAGGTAGCAAGGAAATACGATATGTAAATGGCAGTGCAGGCATATCATCATCATGCAAGTAAAGTAAAGCGCTAGCATACTAGTTTCATGTCTACTAGGTATTTCAGAGAATGGCTGGGCGTGAACCTGGGTATTGCTTGTCTCTTCAATCTGGTAGTTAGTGTAGTCGTCAGCTTCCTTCTGCGACTCTGGAGCTCCTATTTACGCGGAAAAGAAATAAAGACGCGGCTACTAGCAAAGAAACACAAAAACATCAAAGCAAGAAGACTCAAACAACACCAAACTCTACAGTAACGCGTAGGTCATGATTTTTCTGAGCTACGGTTGATTTAGTATGAATTTTCTAAGTTTAAATCATTTTCTGAAGATATTTAATAGTTCCGAAAAAGAAAAATCAGACACGCTAGGACACGTGGCAGCCCCTGGTGGCGCCACGTCATCACTGTTGACGTCAGTATGACGTCATCAGTGGGGCCGGCTTTGCTGACGTCATTGTGGGCCCGAATGACGTCAGCGTTGACCTGGTCAACATTGACCAGTCAATGGTCAAAGGTCAGCAGGTCAGCGAAGTCAACTGGGCCCACAAGTCAGTATGACAGAGTCTATGGCAGGTGGGTCCGGGCTGTCAGCGGTCAACCGGGAAAAAGAAAAGAAGTTAAAGCTTGGTGGGCTACACTTGGGCCGAAAGTGCCAGGCCGGCCCAACAAAGTTGGGCAATCGTCCCACGAAGGTTGGGAAAGGGGCAGCGGCCTGGTGGTCTGAGTCCACGGTGAGCCGAGAGGCTGGTTCACGTGAGCCGCGTCTACGGAATCATATGTGGCTCGGCTGGGTCTTCTGCGGTCACCGCTGGCTGGGCTCGGTGTGGTTTTGCGTGCGGCCTAGCCAGCATGACGCGGGAGCGCGACAGCGCGCTCTGGTGTACGGCGAGCGGCGGCGACTCGCGACGGCGAGGGATGTTGCAGGCTCGGCTGGGCTCAGGAAGCGGGGAAAAAGCTGGGCTCGACCTCGCGAAGGCGGACGACAAGAAGGGAAGGGGAGTCTGGTCGGCGAGGTGGCTCCCGACACGAGTGGCGGCGGCGCGGCCATGGCGTCCGCACGACCCGGCGTCCCGGCGCACGGCGACCACGGCGAACAGGGGTGGCAAGGCTGCACAGCGTGAGAGGGATTGAGTCCGCAGCTTCGGCGGAAACGACTGGGTGCGCGTGTGCGAGAACGCGGTCGCCCGCGTTTGCGACACGGCCTCCGCGTTGGCTGCGGGGGGAAAAGGCGTCGGCATGTTTGCAAGAACGGAAGGCGGCACGAAGAGGTCCTGCAGAAATGGTTGGCTTCACAGATGGTTGCCTTGCGACACTCGGCGCGGCGGCGGAAAGGAAACAGAGGACCACGGCGGTGCTCGGCCGGAACATGGGAAGAAATGGGAAGCGAGGAAATCTCGGCGGCGGCTCACCGAGGGCAAGTAGATGTACGCAGCAGCTCGTCGAAGACTTGCGGTTCGCGTCGTCGTGTTCCTCGGCTCCGGTTCCGGCTTATCGGCGGCGGCTCGTAGTCCTTGGCGCCACGGCGGCGTGTCGGCTTCAGCGTCGTCGTGGGGAGGCAACGCCACTGCTTCTCCCGAGCTCCTCCCTTCTTCTCCTTCTTTCCCGACACCTTCTCCCTCTCTCCCCCTCTCGAATTGCTAGAGAGGAAACCCCAATTGGGGCAGGGGCGGCTTGGACAGGGGAACGAGGATCGCTGAGGCTTTATAGGACGGCTAGGGTTTGGCGAGGGCGAGCGGCCACAGATGCACTACGTCCCTCACCTTTCCACGCAGCAAGATCGGAGCGGCTGGGAACGGCTGGAGTAGGTGAGCTCGAGGAGCTCACGCGCGGCGCGCGTGCGTCGCGGTGGGGAAGAAAGGGGAATAGTTCCCTGGGGCGCTCGTCTGGGCCGCGGCAGGGCTGGCTTGGCGCGGTGCTGGGCCTGCTGGCTGGGCTACGGCGCAGCGGAGAGTGGAGAAAGGGGGGTGGTCGGCTGGGCTGGGCTGCAGAAGGTTAGCTGGGCTGAGGTGAGTCAGCGGGCTGGTTAGCTGGGTTAGTTTGTGAACCAAGGGAAAAGCTCGGGGAGGTTCAGCAGACTTCGGAACAGAGATTTGGCCCAAGAGAGTTTAGGTTAGGTTTGTTAGTTTTGTTAATTGATTTGAATTCAAATTTAGGATTTGAATTCAAATTTAGGATTTGAATTCAAATCCAAACAGAGAACCAAAACCCAAAAAGAACCAAATCACTACTATTTAATCCTTAGCACTTCAATTTGATTTTTAAATTTAGATTTAAATTTGCCTAGGAATAAAGGGAGCAAAATAGAATTCAACCTTATATGTTTGTTGGCATGCACAACAATTCACCAAAAATTTTGAAATTCACATTTTTGCATTCAACAAATCCTACGTAATTTTTCGGGATGTTACACAAATAAACTTCGGGCCTCCTTCGTTTAGATACCCTTGCTGGTCTCCTCTATCTCCATGCCATCCTCCATGCATGGTCGTTTGCATGGATGTCATGTGCTCATCACTAACCACCAAAGTGATTAAGAAAATTAGAGGACAATTAGCAAGAAGGCTTAGGTCTTGACTAGTGCAAGTTTAGACCTATTAGCGCATTGTTAGCACTCTTTACGGCCTGGTATCAGGATTGTGGTCCCTGTAACGGTGGTTGGGCATGTTTGTCGCTCCAACCTTGATTTTCCACCATCTTCTCGATGAGAGCCTTTGCTGGGCTTTCCTCAACCGAGAAGATGGCTCCTCCAGGAATAGTATCCAAATACTCACACGCGGAGCTCTTAAACCCGTGGTAAAATATTTGGATTGTAAAACCAACTCTGCATACCATGGTGAGGGCAAGTAGATATATATTCCTGGAGCCGTTCCCATAGCGTCGGGACTGTTTCATCTTCAAACTGTTGGAAACTGATAATTTTATTTCGGAGGGCATTGGTTTTCTCAACCGGAAAGAATTTATGTAGGAAGTCGCTAGTGCACTTCTCCCAAGTATCGACAACTTCACGATTAGCATAAAACCATTGATTTGCCTTATCCAATAATAAGAATGGAGATAAACGAGGGCGAATAGCATGGGTACTTACTCCGCGTATGGTGAAGGTGTTGCGGATCTCCAGGAAGTGCTGAAGATGTGCATTCGCATCCTCGTTAGCCTTGCCATAGAATGGGCTAGCCTGAACCATATTGATGAGGGTTGGCTTGATCTCGAAATTACCATCTCTGGTGGACATAACTGGTCCGATAGGTACGACAAACTCTCCTTACAAGTGACTCAAGATTATCTTGATAGTTTGATGGAAGTTAGAAATCAGTCATGCACTGCTCTACTTCACACAACAAAAAGACAGAGCAAGGGTAAATCTGCTTGAATAGCGGTATACTCAACTATGATAATTTTGAGATAAATGTTTAAAAGTATCAAGCAATGGGGCGGCCGACGACGAGGGGGCCGACGGCGATGTGGCGGCGGTGAGGGCAACGAGAGCGAAGTGTCAAAGCGGCAGAGCAGGAAGAGGAGGGGGCGATTTTATATGAGTGCCCTAGTACCAGCCGGTACTAAAGTACCCTCAGAATTTTAGTACCGGTTGGGAACACCATCCGATACTACCGAGAGTACCGGCTAGTATTCCCAGCCTATTCTAAACTGTTACTGCTGGGCAGGAGCCCAGCTTTGCCCGGTACTAAATTGCTCATCAGTTTTGGGCTCCCACCAAATGCAATTTCTTTTCTTTTATTTCTATAATTGGTTTCATATGTATTATATGGATAATAAAAAGAATCATGGAGTGAACATTAGTACATAAATATTTTTAGCATTTTGTTAATTATATCTATAATACAAAAATATTAATTGAATTAAATTAAATAATATTGTGTAGAGAATAAATAGGCAGGAAAAGCAGAATGGTAGGAGGGGCGTCGGATCCGTCGGACGCCCTAGGAGTAGCATTGCTTTATAGTCTGATGTGACATGAAATGAACCGAAACTATTTCTTTTTCGCTCACACACACCTATCCACGGAAATAGATTTCTTTACTCTCATAATTAATCTAATTTTAAACTAACCTAGAGATTCTTCGTGGAAGCAGATATGACGCCGGTACGTCGTGACTCGTGAGATAGGACTAATACTTCCTCCTTAGTTTACCCCAATATCGTCATGCCTTTTAATTTGCTACTTGCTTCCTCCCCATAAACTTTCACCACTACAGATTAAGCATATACCGTCGGTTCCAAAGTAAATGTTGTCGTCGATGCAAACAAAACGAGGGTATAAATCCTATATACCGTCGGGCAAAAGATTATAATCTGACGGAACCATAAACACAACATATAACCGTCGGCAATGGAAGCCTTACACCGTCGGTTATATTTACCCACCGACGGAAAACATTATTGTAGCGCTTATTGGTATTCGCCGACGATATAGAATTTGACGTATACCGACGTTGCGAATAACATATTGACGGTGATAATGTGAACGATGAGTTTGGGACCAAGCCCACGGGGCGTAATTAATTTACATTGTCGGTTTAAATCCTCATAAGTAGTTAAACCTGTACCGAGTGCACTGTTCGTACTAACCGTCGGTATTTACACTTTGGGCTTGGGTTCAATTTGTAAAGAGCCCGTGGCCTGCAGCGCTTGTGTACATGGGCCTTGGTCTGGTAATAGGATGTCCTTCCAGCGCTTTCATATGGGCCTTGATCATACAGCTACGCGGCCCATGAACTCTATATATGGGTGTTGATCCAATTACAAAGGCACGGCTGTATGCCTGTATCTAGGAATGAAACTTCTTATATATTTTTTTAGTCCGGGTGTTTGTGCAGAAAATAGTTGGTGTACGTGAATGGGTGATGACTGATGACGATGCCTTTCCACCAAATTGCCCTTTAAACCTAGTCCCATTAGATGCGTCAAGATCGATGGAAGGGACTTGGGGGGATTCATCATATGCTGGTGGTGCTGGGTTTAGATGAAGGAATGGGCCCTGAGATGGCTGATCGAATAACAACAATCCCGCCAATGCTGATGTGGAAATGTCTGCTGCTAAAAACTTGGACGCCCCTGCCATCCTGCGCTCTGAAGGTGCTGATGCTAATTCAGATGCATAAATTGGGAATGAAAGTGGTGTCCATATTGCCCAAGATGTTCAGGTGCAGATTGACTATCATGCCTCTGGCGATGATCTCACCTTTCTACCCAAGGGCCCCCGTCCTGGAACTGATTGAGGTGATGTTGCTCCCCACTTTAAAATCCTATTTGGAATTCGAAGCTAGATCAATCTTCTGTGTTCAGAAGTCTGTACTCACTTTTGGGATCAGAAATCAATCTTCTGTGTTTGGATATATTGTTGACGTAAAATCCGCACCTCACGCCAAGCACACAGCAAGCCGAATTAGCTAGCTTCACACGTGGCCCGAGCGTTTGAATCCGAAAGCGTGCCAGTCAATTTTCCTAAAACTGACAAAGGGAGAAAAGATGTTTAGATAACACCTGGAACGTGCCGGGTGATACCAGACAGTTCCATATTTGTGGCTACGGAGCCAGCTTCGAACGACATATAGCTATAGAGAAGCTATCTGTCAGCAGCTAAAGCATCATTCGGCAATCGGCAAAAGCACGTAGGAAGCGCACTGCCGAATGCGTGACGTAAGCATGACGAAAGATCGGCAATCGGCAAAGCGTGCAGGAAGCGCACTGCCGAATGCGTGACGTAAGCATGACGAAAGATCGGTAGTTGACTTGAATAAACATTGTAACGCATATTCATAACCGATTAACGAGGAACAGAGCATGATAGATAAATAAAAGGGCGAAAACATGACCATAATTTCATAATAAACAAGAATGCATAGATTAATAGCACTAGTCCACCGCATGTCTAGGCACTTTCAACCCGTCAAGCATGAAACAAGCAAGTTAATCCACCGCATGATACGACTTGCTTGGAATCACACCACCAACCAAGAATAGACCAATCCACCGCATGATACACTCTAATCGTGGAAGGCTAAAAGCATTCTTTATTTAAAACAAAACCGTGAACATGTTTCACTCGTGGCGATACTGCCGAATACAGCTATATAGCCGAATCGGGTTCCGTGAAGAAGGAACATGCTTCGTTGATGATGATAGATCTATCAGATCGAATCGAATTCTAATCCACCGGATGATTAGCTCTAAGACAACCCAAAAACCTGCATCTACCGCATGATACCCGATTCTGTCAAGATCTACACAAGACCAACAAGCTTGAACCCGCGACACGTGGCAATCTAGATTGACTTCGAATTCGGCTATGGAAACGCAGTGCATTATGAGCTAGAACCGAATCTAATCAACCTAGACTGAGCAAAAGAGTGTTGTAATGAATTAAACATGAAGGTAAAATCCAGAGCAACACGGTAACTTAATGAATCTACTAGATCTTGCCAAAATCCAATAGAGCCGATAACTTGTTCCAAGCTAAAACTTAGCCCACCGCATGGCTCATGATCTAACAATGGAACCTTCCTGAACCAAAGCCTAAATCCACCGCATGATACTAGGCATGGTGCAGGGTTGCTGGTACTTACGGAGGTCGATGGATCGATGATTCCTCTCGAAGAACTCGACGACTCGACTAAAGGACTCGAAGTTGGCACGGGGCCGGTTTGTTGTATGATTGATTGAACGATGCTTTTACAATCACCATGGGTTTATATTTATACCCAGGTTTTCGACATGACTCCTAATCGATTACGATTACATTATTTATTTCCTAAAAATAAACGCCGGGGCACCGTATCCGTCTTGCATTCCAAGTTAAACCAACCTTTTCCTTATACTTGATCCACGTCATCACGCACTCCCGAATGCCTCCTGCGGAACAGCTTTCTTGCCGAATGACAATGCGTTCCCGACCGCAGAACGTTTTTACCGAATGCTCTGGGGAAAACTCCTTTGCCGAATGATATCCTTTCAACGAATCTGGCCCACATGTCAGCCTCTTCCTGGTGCCAATTTTTGGTGTCAACACATGCCCCTTCAATTTCGGGATAAAAGATAATTTTATCTCGGAATTGACCAGAAGCACTCAACATCCCCAAGTTAGTTCTGTTCGACACCCGCCTCTCCTTTTGAATCTTCAGAGCTCTCGCCCAGATCCGAACCCTAGGTTATCGACTTCCAAGATTCAATCTTCAAATGGCAAACCAAGATCTTGCCCTCCAGGTAAACTTCAATTCCCTCAAGCACATTCGGTATTCCTCTTTCGATTTGCATCTTTAAATTTCTTCTCATCTCTTTCCATTCTTGATAGGCCCTGGCTGCCGAAATCCTTATCCCCGTTGAGGAAAAAGCTCCATCCTACTTCCTCGGCCCTGTAGGGAATTCAGATCCTTCCGAACTCATTGCGGCCGAATCTCAGAGGGTTCCTTTCAAGACTTCATTGACAAAACCTCATGAGTGGCAAGACGCCTTCAAGAACTGGCCTTTGCCCCCAATTGCCGGCTGGAGAAATTGGTACAAAAGGATATCTGATGACAAAAGCCCCCAAACACAGAACTGGGACCATCTGCGCATCTCTCATTGCCTGGAGCTGTCACTAGCCGAAACACCAAAGAACGAAAACCTTCTGATTGCAGCTTGCCACTTTTGGTCCAATGGCGCAAATGCTTTTCTCTTCGGTCATGGCCCAATGTCTCCCACTTTGGCCGATGTCTACATGATGACCGGCCTGAGTGTTACAGGAACTGTATATCCATATGACCACAAAGGTTCCTCCAAGCAGACAGGAGTAAAAACAGGGGTTGGATATAAGAGATACATCCAGAACCACATGTCTGATGGCCCTCTGACCGATATCGAATATAGAGCCTTCCTAAACATGTGGCTATGCAGATCAGTCTTCTGTGGCAAAGCCAATGAGCCAACCCTGAATCATATCGTGATGGCTGAAGAGCTGGCTGCCGGAAAACTCATTCCACTTGGGAAATACCTCCTGGGAAGTGTCTACCATATGCTCAATCAAACTACCCACCTGATGCATACCAGCAAGAAAATTCCCTGTGTCAATGGTCCTTGGTGGTTTGTCCAAATGTGGCTGCAGTTGTACATGCATCAAATCGTCGCTATTGATCTCAACAGCCGAGATTTTCCTTCAATTAATTACAAAGAAGGAGAAACCCGGAGAACCAAAGGTTGTCAAACCTATGGAGAAGCTGCCTCCACTGTATCTATCAACAAGAACATCGGTGAACTGTTTGAGCTCTTCTTCAAAGGCTTCACTCATCCTCTTTGGTTCCCATATCTGGACAATGACAATCTTACTCTCCCTTGCGAATTCAGCTTTGAGACTGGATGCACTGATGTACAATCTATAGCAAGTTTCAATGCCTTCATCCAGCCCTGCATCCTGCCAGCCGAATTCTGTGGAGGAAGGCTGGTTCAAAGCACTTATGAATACTATCAGCCAAACATGATGGCTAGACAGTTGGGATGTGGCCAAGTGCCCCCTAGGCTATTTCTTCACAAATTTCTCAAGCCTAGGGAGATTGTCAAGGATTCCACAGAGACAAGAAGAATTTTTACTTATAAATGCTGCGAAACCATCTATGCACCTGAGCCTTTTGTGCCAATAATATCTGCCCATCCTTCTTTCACTCTCTGGTGGCAAGAACTCCATGACCATATCTTCAACATGCCAATCCATCCCTTCTGCCTCGAGTTAATGCCTGATTATCAGCCAACTTCAGAGGTAATACTCTCATCCCTCATCTGTCTCAATAATATTAACCCCAATTGATTCTGATTCTGTCATCTTGCAGGACATAACACCTGCCCCTCTTGCCAGGGCGATCTTGTACAAAGCTGCAGGCCCAATATCTGCTTTGGGGCACCAATCTCCTACCTTGGCTCAACTGATGGCTAGACAGGCTTCTCTAGATCCAATACTTACTAGACCATCATCTGTCAAGAGAAAAACTCTTTCTTTAGCTGCTCCCTTAGTCGTAAAGAAGAAAAGAACAAGCAGCAAAAAAGTTATCAAGGTCAGAGCCTTCTTCCTTTGACCATAATGCCATTGGTATTTTTGCTCAGCTTTATCTCTTCTTGGTTTCAGGTCAGAGAACAGCAATTAGCAATCAGTACAGATCTTGCCGATGCTTCATTGACTGGTAAAATTCCACCACTTTATCCTCTTAACTTCTTTTTCATCGGCACTCATTCTTTGTTAACTGCAGAACAATCTTCAATGGATCTAATCTCGGAAAACCCTTCTTCTCATCACGATTCATCTTTAGCTTTGCAACTTCTTCCCCAATCAGAAGCATTATCTTCACCAAGAAATCTTCCAGTTTCTCCTCAGCAAGATACAAAGAATCTTTCCATTGAGCCTGAGAGGCTTCCTTCTTCTATTCAGGAAGTCAGGAACGAGGTAAACAAAATCATTCAACTTTCTCTACTTTTTTATTCAGCAGATTGTTACTAATTCGGCAAGAACTATCTTTCAGGAGAAATCCATTTCATCATCCAGCTATTCTTTTGCTGTGGATGACTTGGTTGCCGAACAAGGGGAAGAAACATCTTCTGGCCAAACTCTGTCAGAAGAAAATCAAACAAAGCTGAAAGATATCCTTGCTTTGCTGCACAAGAGTATCCAAGATCAAGTTAAAGATGCTGATCTCTTAAGGGATGTACTGGAATCCATTGACCAAGAACTCCCTGATGCTATCAAAACTTCTTTGGAACCAGTTTCTCATTTGGATCAACAATACGCCGCAGTAAAGCAGGCTCTAAAGAACCAATCTTCTCAACCAGCTCTGGAACAGAGGAGATCCACAGCCAAACAATCTGTGAAAGATCTGCATATTCAAGCTCAGAACAGCAAAGAATTACTGACCAAACTGGAATCTGAACTTGAAAAGAAGAAGGTCAGAAAAGCTGCACTTGAAGCCGAATTGAGAGATCTATCGGCCGAAATTGAAGCTGATGAGAAGAAGATGGCTGAGCTTCCCAAATTAACAGAGAAGATACGAAAGGAAGCTTCAGCAGCTCTGACCGAAGAAAAACAACTCAAGACAAAGCTTGTTGCTCTGGCTAAAACCCAAGAAGCTGACAAAAACTTATTAGAGAGTATTAGCAATATGATATCAGATGCCAAAAATGTAATCTCAAAGTACTTGGGTTTGTAATTGTAACAAACAGTCGATAGCCGAATGCTTTATCAATCCTGCAATCTTGTCATTTCTTAACTCTTTTTTTTTCTCTATTGTGGATAACTCATTCGGCAAAGCTGATTGTAACAGTGTCAGACCCGAAAACGCTTTAAGCCCGACACAGCCGAATCTCATTCAGTCAAAACCGAATACGACTTCGCCAAGAATCCCAAACGACATGGAAATCGATCGGTTGGAAAACCCTTTCCACCTTCCGAGTTTCTTAGAATATGCACCACAATCCTCGGCCACGATCTCTTCGTTAGTTCCATAAATAAGAACCTCGAGCACTCCTAATCTTCCACCAAATCTTTCAACTCGAGCTCTCTGCTAGCCTGAGTCTCTTCCTCTTCCAGCACAGTAATCTCCAGAAAACTCCAATGACCAACAACAACGGAAGACGCCCGGCCGCTGATGAAGCTGAAGGGAGCCACGCTGGCGCTCGTCGGAGGTGATGACTGTCTGCCTCTCCTTATCCTTTCCTCCAGATTTTGCCTTATTCTCAACTTTCTTTGTGTTTCCAGGCTCATCCAATGGAACCCCGCTACTGCCTTGACTGCGGCTCCGGCTGCAACGGGTGATTCTTCGAAGTCATCTAGCCGATCCCCTAGGCCCAACTGGGATCTGCCCTACTCAGATAGCGATGCCCGCCGATTCAAGCAGGAACGTGACGACACTCGGCATGAGCTGGAGGTCGTCTCCAAACAAGCCGGGATCGCAGATCTAGAGTGGCAACACCAGCGCAAGCAGCTGCTCGAGACCATCGACGGTAATTTCTGCGGTTCACTTAAACTTCAATCTGATTTTGGACTAACCCGCCGTTGCTTCGTAATCCTACAGCCCGCGATGCCGAACTCGATCAACTGAAGACATTGGTCGAGTCTTTGGCAAACAAGGTGAATGCTCCTGGGGATACGCCAGAAGCTCGCCTCGGTGCAGTGGCAGGCCGCATCGATGAAGTGGCTTCACACGGCATCCGTCTGGGCACTGCCGCAGGCCTAGTCGCCATGTCGACGCACACTGGCACTGATTATTCCAGGCTACCGCCCGGCTTTGCCAATGGCAATCCGGAGGAGATCGACGACATTGAGGCCTCCATAGATCGCCTTGATGCTCATGGCGTCGCCATTGCCGATTCCATTCATCCTCAGTCTGTTCTGAACAAGTTGTTCCATTAGTTTGTACTAGGGATTATGGAATTTCGGCAATAAAACTTATCTTTTGCAGCCCTTTCTGTGATAATTTGGTCAAACTTATTTTTGTAATATATTTGCACTAAGGGCAATACGCTCTGGTATTGGCCATTTCTTCTTCTGTCAATATTTTTGTTCTGAAGACGGCTCCTTCCCGAATACCGGCTGTTTCAAAATATTTCAATCAGCGATCAATCTCAATACTAGGATAATATTTCTTCAAGTATCTCCCATTGATAGCAGCAGTAAACTCCTCTCCTAGTAAAGTTTTCAGGATATATGCATTTCCAGGCACGCATCTGACCACTCTGAAAGGACCTTCCCAGTTTGGAGACCACTTACCGAATGCACTGTACTTAGTTCCAATCGGCAATATTGCTTTCCAAACCAAATCTCCTTCTGCAAATTGCTTGACCTTCACCTTCTTGTTGTAATATTTAGCAACTCGCATTTTATTTTTCTCAACATTTTCCAAGGCCCTGAGACGAATCATATGCAAATCTTCTAATTCGTCCATCATTAAATCATTATAATCTTTTGAACTTAAATCTTTTTGCAACTTAATTCTCCTTGAGTCTGACTGCATCTCCCATGGCAAGATAGCATGATGTCCATATACCAATTCATAAGGAGACGTCTGTGTAGCTCCATGTGGAGCCATTCGGTAAGCCCATAAAGCCTCATTGAGTACCGAATGCCACTTCCTTGGCTTCTGATCAATCTTCTTCTGTATAATTTTAATCATAATCTTGTTAGAAGCCTCTGCCTGACCATTAGCTTGGGCATAATAAGGAGAAGAATTCAACAATTTGATGCCCATACTTTCAGCAAAATCTCTGAACTCTGAAGATGTAAATTGAGTCCCTTGATCTGTGGTGATTGTTTGAGGAATTCCAAATCTGTAAATGATATGTTCTTTAACAAATTGAACCATATTCTCTGATGTCACTTTCTTTAATGGAATTGCCTCAACCCACTTAGTAAAATAATCGGTTGCCAAAAGCACAAACTTATGCCCCTTGCTAGATGGAGGATTTATTTGGCCAATCAAATCTATTCCCCACCCTCTGAATGGCCATGGCTTGATAATAGGATTCAGAACTGATGCTGGAACTCTCTGAATGTTTCCAAATCTCTGGCAATCTTGGCATCCCTTGTAATATTGAAAGCAGTCTTCTAGCATTGTGGGCCAATAGTATCCAGTTCTCCTAATAACCCACTTCATTCGGTAAGCCGATTGATGTGCTCCACACAGCCCATCATGCACTTCATTTATCAGCCTTTTTGCTTCTTCTTGATTTAAGCAATGTAACAGAACCCCATCCAAGGATTTATAATATAAATTATCATCAAGAAGAACAAACTTTAAAGCTTTATACCTGAGCTTTCTAGAAACCTTTCGGGATGGATTCTCCAGATAATCAACAATTTCTTTTCTCCAATCATCTTCTGCCAGATTACTCCCGAAAGCATATACATCATTAGTAAAAACTTCTCGAAGCTCTTTATAACCTGAAGCACTTTGAGCTAATCTGTTTGCCTCTTCATTGTCTTTCCTAGGAATATGCCGTAGAATTACTGACTGAAACTCCTTTAAGATTTGCTTGCATTCCTCATAGTAATTCCTTAAGATATCATTTCTGCACTCATATTCGCCATTTAGTTGCCTTATGACTAATTCTGAATCCCCAAAAATTTCAACTGCAATGGCCTTTGCTTCTCTCAAGTATTGAAGTCCTCTGAGCAACGCCTCATACTCGGCTTGATTATTAGTGACAGTAGGTTGAATAGGAATAGCAAATTCAAATACCTCTCCTCTTGGCGAAATTAACAAAATACCTACTCCACCACCTTTGTCACATGAAGATCCATCGAAGAATAATACCCAAGGAGCAATTTCAAGCAAATTAGTTGATGAATCGCGATGTTCAGTAATGAAGTCAGCAATAATCTGTCCTTTAACAGCTTTTGCCGATTCAAACCTTAACTCAAATTCAGACAAAGCTAAAATCCACTTGCCAATCCTTCCATTCAAAATTGGCATAGACAACATGTGCTTTATCACATCAAATTTTGAATACACAATGCATTCGGCATGTAGCAAGTAGTGCCGAAATTTTGTACAAGAGTAGTAAACACACAAACAAAGTTTCTCGGTAGCCGAATACCTCGTTTCGGGATCAAGCAATTTCCGGCTAAGGTATGCAACTACCCTTTCCTTTCCCTCAAATTCTTGTATGAGGGCCGATCCAACAGTTTGGGCATCGGCCGCCACGTACAACTTAAAAGGCTTGTTTAGCTGTGGAGGTACCAATACTGGTGGTTTTTTCATGTATTCCTTGATCTCATCGAAAGCCCTTTGTTGTTCGTCACCCCATACAAACTTCTGATCCTTCCTGATTTTTAGCAGTGAAGAGAAAGACAACACCTTCTGTGATAAGTTTGATATGAATCTTCTTACGAAATTGATCTTGCCAAGTAATGACTGTAATTCCTTAAGATTAGTTGGAGGAACAACTTCTTCAATGGTTTTCATACTTTTCTCGCCAACTCCTATTCCTCCTTCATGCACCAGAAATCCCAGAAATTCTCCTGCCGAAACCCCAAAAGCACATTTATTCGGGTTCATCTTGAGCCCATGTTTCCTAGTGCACTCTAGAGTTTTCCTTATGTCACCCAAATGTGCTTCACGATCCAATGACTTAATCACAACATCATCAATATATATCTCTACAATCTTGCCGATCAACTCATGAAAAATATAATTCATGGCTCTTTGATAAGTTGCACCAGCATTTTTCAAACCAAACGTCATGACAACCCATTCAAACAACCCTATATGTCCTGGACATCTGAAAGCTGTTTTCGCTATATCTTCCAATGCCATAAAAATTTGATTGTACCCTGCATTACCATCCATGAAACTAATCACTTTATATCCAGCAGCAGCATCAACCAACGAGTCAGCAATAGGCATTGGATATCCATCCATGGGTGTAGCTCTGTTCAGATCTCTAAAGTCTATGCAAACTCTCATCTTCCCATTTTTCTTGTACACAGGAACAATATTAGAGATCCATTCTGCATATCTGCATGGCCGAATAAAATTTGCTGCTATTAATCTTTCCACTTCTTTCTTTACATCGGCCAACACTTCATCTTTGTAGATTTTCCGGGGTGGTTGTTTGTAAGGTTTATAACCAGGCTTGATCGGCAATCGATGCTCAACAATGGAACGATCTAAACCAGGCATCTCCGAATAATCCCAAGCAAAGCAATCTTTGTATTCTTTTAACAACTAAATCAACTTTTCTCTGAAAACCGAATCCAAGCTAGCACTGATGAATATCGGCCTTGATTTGTCACCGTCTCCAATGTCTACTTCTTCTAATTTATCAGCCGACACAAATCCATGTCCTAGCTTCCCGTCAGTCCCATCGATTGGATTATCCATTAAAAATTACTAAAAGAGCCGACTGCTTTGATCGGCTGTTGATCACTGCTGACTGGCTCAACAGGACCTTCTCCCCAGTCCTTACCTGAGAAACAATCTATGCCTTGATATTCCCAGAAGGCTGGTTCTACATTAGCCACGCTAATTGAATCATCTGCCGGGACAATTTCCACTTCATCATCTATCCACTGAATAAGCTGCTGATGCATAGTAGACGGAATACAGCAATTCGCATGGATCCAATCCCTTCCAAGTAGCAAGCTGTATGCCCCTTTGCCTTCAATAACAAAGAAGGTTGTAAGCAGAATCTTAGATCCAATCATCAGATCTACATGTACACATCCTTTGGTGTCCGAAGGATTTCCAGCAAAATCATTCAAAACTATGCTTGTTGGCGTTAAATCTCCAGGGCTCATGCCAAGTTTCCTGAATGTATTGTATGGCATCACATTAACAGCAGCTCCACCATCAACAAACATCTTCGTCAGTGGCTTTCCGTTGACATATCCTCTTAAGTACAATGGCTTCATGTGCCGATTCTGGACTGGCTTCTCGAAAATAGCTTGCTTATTCAATACCAATTGTGCCATTAACCCACATTGCTCGGCTTCATCCACTTCTGACAATATCTCTTCCTGTACAATTTGATTAGCTGGAGCCATGAATTCATTCGGCAAGAAACATACCATGCATGTAGGAGCCGAATGACCCGATTCGTCGGGTTTGTCTTTTGGACGCCATATCGATCTCAACCTGGTTCCTGCTTGCTTCAACTCTTGATTCCTCAGGCGTTGGACTCTTCTCTTCTGGCTCCTTCTTAAACCAGGTGGACACCACTGTCCTTTCTGCCACACATACTCACGATCTTCTTCTTCATGATCAATCCATCTACGATCAGCATGTCTTTTCCTTGGTTGATCATCATTCTTATATATTTTTAGACGCCGATCATCACTAGGATGTATCCTTCCAATTCTTTCGTGGACGGATCGGCGACTGGCAACATTTTGCCTATGTTCGACATATCCATTATTGCATTCAGGACAATTATTCCATGTAGGCAGCTTTAAACCCTCGTTCCAACAGTGTCTGAAGAAGACACAATCCCAATGTGCACGTTCTTGTTTTCGGACATATTCCTCTTGTTCTTCCTTATACCTTTTTCCTTCGCACCTCCTTTTCTCCTCCTCGTACTCACGTCTCTGGTAGTGCTCTTTTTCCTGCTGACGCTGCCATTTATTGAGGAGAATGCGCGATGTGACTCTGGGTTTAGAAGATTTTCCAATTTCAAATCGGCTATTCGAGAAGCGAGGCTTTTCCTCGTGAATCTGTTCGATCGTGATTTGCCGATTAGGATCGACTAAGCCATTCTGCTTCGCTTTCTTCGACGTCAGGACTCTCATCTTTCCCTTTTCTCCAGATTCGGCAACATTCACCATATTGATTGAGAACCCAATCATGTTCTGAGGAAACGGGTTATTGTCCAACTTCATCTTATTGTCAAATTTCAGATGCCCTTCTTGGATAGCTTTCTGAATCCTCACTCTAAAAACCCTGCATTCATTGATGGAATGAGAATTTCTATCATGGAATCCACAGTACCTTTTATCCTTCACTCCATCAGGCCGAAGCATAGAATGCCCCTCTGGTAGCTTGATCCGGCCTTCTTTTACAAGATAGTCAAACAATTTATCTGCTTTCGTTACATCAAAATCATAGGTGCCTTTACTCTGTTTAATCCACCTCTGATTCACCATGACTGGTTCTTTGCCCCACACTATCTCTGCTGCAGCTATCTCCTCACTATCTTCATACTCATCTCCTTGATCTGCTCTTTCAAGGAATTGGTTATAGATGTCAGCTACCTCATTGTGTTTAGCAAATCTGGCATCTTTCTTGAAACCATATGCCTGGTTGCTCATTAAGGCCAATCTATGTGACAACTGGCCCAGATCATCGAATTCCATTCCGAATAGCTTTTCCCGAATGGCAGGCAGCATGCCAGCTACAGCCATACCAGCTAGCTGATCATCGGGTATGTTCAGAGAAAAGCACATGCTCTTTGTTTCCCTAAATCTCCTGAGGAACTCCGTAGGTGTCTCATTATTCCTCTGCCTTAAGCTGGTCAAATCAACCAACTTTTTCTCGGAACTGCCAATGTAGTAATGAGCATGGAATTTCTGCTCCAGGTCTTTCCAAGTACAAATTGACTGAGCAGGCAAAGAAGCAAACCATGTAAAAGCTGGACCCGTCAGCGACAAAGGAAAGTATCTGATTCTGAAAGCTTCATCTGCTGAAGCTTCTCCAAGTTGCATCAGATATCGAGCTATATGTTCCACAGTGCTAGTATCATCTTGTCCTGAGAACTTAGTGAACTCTGTAGGCACCTTGACTCTATTCGGCAATGATACCCTTTGGTACCATTCTGGGAAAGGTGACGAGTACATGTACCCCTGACTTTTAGGCTTCAGACCGAATTGATTTTGTAATACATCGGTCATTTTTTGCACCATGAGGTCAATATTGGTATCTTGATTCCCTGGTCTCCCAACAGGCATCCCTGTAGTACTAACATACCCGGGATTCGGGAGAGCGTCGATAGCATTGTAATCCATGAACTCTGAATATCCGTTTCCATACACATCCCTTTGTAGCCTGTTGTTCAGAGGGGATATCTTGTAAGCAGAAGCAGGTGGATTTCCCGTGGTGCCGAATGCCATATCACCGTATGTACGAGGTTTCGGCAATGCATGCTGAAGCTCTTGCTGAATCGGCTGTCCACTTGCATCTTTGGTTCCAGAGACTTCAGTTTCTTCAATACCTTTACCATGACGTTTTGGGACCGATGCTTGAATATTGAAATATGTTGGTCCACCAAGTTGTCCATGCGCTTGCTCAAAAGGTTTATCCACGTGTTGACCAAAGATGTTGACCAGTATGAGCCGAAAACTGTTCAGGAATGCAGCATTATGATTGGTCATTGTTTCTCCTAAAGCCTTGTACAACAGGCTAGAGAACTTCTCCCTTTCTTCATCTTCAGTAAGATCAGATTGTCCCAGCAAAAGAACTCTTGGCAGATCCGACTTGAGAAACGGTGCACCACTCCTGTTCTTAGCAAAAGACAGCAAGCATTTCTTGATGAACTGATCTGCAGCAGTCTTCACCATTTGTTGATGTTCATCAGACAATTCTTCAAAAGTGACATCCAGAATGTCTTTTAATTCAGGCATCTTCGAAGCTTGTTGTCCCACCGGGCGTGCCAAAAAGTGTGTTGACGTAAAATCCGCACCTCACGCCAAGCACACAGCAAGCCGAATTAGCTAGCTTCACACGTGGCCCGAGCGTTTGAATCCGAAAGCGTGCCAGTCAATTTTCCTGAAACTGACAAAGGGAGAAAAGATGTTTAGATAACACCTGGAACGTGCCGGGTGATACCAGACAGTTCCATATTTGTGGCTACGGAGCCAGCTTCGAACGACATATAGCTATAGAGAAGCTATCTGTCAGCAGCTAAAGCATCATTCGGCAATCGGCAAAAGCACGCAGGAAGCGCACTGCCGAATGCGTGACGTAAGCATGACGAAAGATCGGCAATCGGCAAAGCGTGCAGGAAGCGCACTGCCGAATGCGTGACGTAAGCATGACGAAAGATCGGTAGTTGACTTGAATAAACATTGTAACGCATATTCATAACCGATTAATGAGGAACAGAGCATGATAGATAAATAAAAGGGCGAAAACATGACCATAATTTCATAATAAACAAGAATGCATAGATTAAAAGCACTAGTCCACCGCATGTCTAGGCACTTTCAACCCGTCAAGCATGAAACAAGCAAGTTAATCCACCGCATGATACGACTTGCTTGGAATCACACCACCAACCAAGAATAGACCAATCCACCGCATGATACACTCTAATCGTGGAAGGCTAAAAGCATTCTTTATTTAAAACAAAACCGTGAACATGTTTCACTCGTGGCGATACTGCCGAATACAGCTATATAGCCGAATCGGGTTCCGTGAAGAAGGAACATGCTTCGTTGATGATGATAGATCTATCAGATCGAATCGAATTCTAATCCACCGGATGATTAGCTCTAAGACAACCCAAAAACCTGCATCTACCGCATGATACCCGGTTCTGTCAAGATCTACACAAGACCAACGAGCTTGAACCCGCGACACGTGGCAATCTAGATTGACTTCGAATTCGGCTATGGAAACGCAGTGCATTATGAGCTAGAACCGAATCGAATCAACCTAGACTGGGCAAAAGAGTGTTGTAATGAATTAAACATGAAGGTAAAATCCAGAGCAACACGGTAACTTAATGAATCTACTAGATCTTGCCAAAATCCAATAGAGCCGATAACTTGTTCCAAGCTAAAACTTAGCCCACCGCATGGCTCATGATCTAACAATGGAACCTTCCTGAACCAAAGCCTAAATCCACCGCTTGATACTAGGCATGGTGCAGGGTTGCCGGTACTTACGGAGGTCGACGGATCGATGATTCCTCTCGAAGAACTCGACGACTCGACTAAAGGACTCGAAGTTGGCACGGGGCCGGTTTGTTGTATGATTGATTGAACGATGCTTTTACAATCACCATGGGTTTATATTTATACCCAGGTTTTCGACATGACTCCTAATCGATTACGATTACATTATTTATTTCCTAAAAATAAACGCCGGGGCACCGTATCCGTCTTGCATTCCAAGTTAAACCAGCCTTTTCCTTATACTTGATCCACGTCATCACGCACTCCCGAATGCCTCCTGCGGAACAGCTTTCTTGCCGAATGACAATGCGTTCCCGACCGCAGAACGTTTTTACCGAATGCTCTTTGGAAAACTCCTTTGCCGAATGATATCCTTTCAACGAATCTGGCCCACATGTCAGCCTCTTCCTGGTGCCAATTTTTGGTGTCAACATATATACACCGCTTGTACACTCCTACTTATCTGACACCCCGACTCTGTATTTTGTGGCTTCCATTGCGCATTAAGCCATCATATCTATCCAATTAAACTCTTGGAAGCCACGAGACTATACTGGCCGAAGACAGTTCAAATACAGCGAGATAGGTTAAATTTGGGGATGAGATGACATGGTGACAGGGCCTTTTGCAAGCAAATTGGGGCAGCATGCATAAGCGACCATCCTCACATATGGGTCATGCTGCTGTGTTATTCGTTCCTAAAAGTAAGCAGTTATATATATTTGATATATATGGTTGTGTGTCATGGTTGAACAACAATCATTTTGATGAAGGTATGTATGACGGACATGATCGAGCACCATGGATATAGATCTCTTAATTAGCACGAGCACCAAACATAGACCAACAAAAAAATCAGCAGGCATAAGACCAGAGAGGCATATATAAGGTGCAAGCATCAAATCATGCATATTACAGACCCAAAGCTGGTAATTAGACAAATTGTTCACATAAAAGATAGAGCACAAAAGTAAGTCTGGAGAGGGCCCTCAGAGACACTGTCACTTTCTGGGCTTCATTTTGTAGCGGCTTTCTTAATTTGCATCATTTTATTTTATTTATCAGATGTTTTTTATCTTCTTCATGCTTGTCGTCCCTTCTTTCCACCAGGGATAGCAGACTGCAGCTTCTTCTTACCCAGAATCTCAGTTGTTAGTTTCCCTGGCTCAATATTGCAAAAAGTTGTGCTTATGTTCCTGATCACAGAGGGTGAGATGGATGGCACTTCAGCTTTGCAGCCAATACAACCCAAATTAGAGCAGGGGGTTTCCTTGATGTCATTCATGCGCACACTCCTCAGGGACAAATCAGCTTCAGATATAGGAATTTTGCCAGCCTGTTCGAAAAGAGATTTAGACCAAGGACCTGTGCTGGGGGACACACCTTGAGGACGAGACATGTCTTGCTGCTTCTCATGCGTGGACTTTGGTGTGACCGGGGGGGGGTGTCCTATCTCAGAATCCTCAATCATTGCCTTTCCCTTGTCATTACTCTTGAAGGTGTTGATCATCCCAGCTTCAGCCTCTGGCTCCAAGTGAACCCAGGAAACAGGCCCTACCATACATGGAATAGATTCTGTAGTGGGGCATCTTGCTGGCAGAACAAAGGATGTCTGGCCAGGAGAATCATCTGATCTAAGTATGGAAAGTGCCGCAGATGACAGACACTGTTTTGCCCAGGTGAAGTGGGACGGATTCAACAACATGGCAGTGAAGACTGTGCTCCAACATACGGGGACATCCACAGTGTCAGAACCCAACCCAGGTGCAAAGTGCTTGGCCCAAAACCTGATGGCATCTGCAGCTGTGGGTGAAACAAAAGGTGACTGCTTGGTCGTATAAGCATAGAAGAGCGGGTCCAAGCTAGTCAGGCAGTTGGTTCATGCTCACAAAGTCCAGCTGCAAAGGGTCCTGCTGGTTGGGTACAACCTGTTCCAACTCTGCTCGCTGATCATCATGGTCCGTCAGGTCATCCTCATGCAACTCATCTGGCATCATGTGTAAAGGCTCCCCCTCATGCATACGAATAAAAACTTCCACCTCAATTGGTTCATTGAGGTCAGGTAGTACATGAACCCCCTCTGATTCAGAGCTGCTACTGGCCTCAATAACTTCTTCTTCTTCTGCAACATTGGGATCAATCTCCATCTGATCATTGCCTATCATGTTGTGTTTCAATGTGCATATGCAATGCTTTACATGTGCCACGGATAGCTCAGTAATGTGCCCGGGCCTGGCCTTCAATTCATTTTTGCTGGATACACTGCATGGAGGCACTTTATTATTGGATTTGTCAGCGTACGTGTATTATGTTTCAACAAGAAATCAGCAGGGGTACATGCTTAGCAGGTGGTGTTTGTGAAAGAGAAAATGTAGAACCAGTTCATCTTTTTTAAGTAGTTTTTTAACCAAACCTAAGGGTTTCTTCCTAAAAAAGCTTGATCAGTATGGTAGACGGGGGGTGCTACCGCGATGTTTTTAATTATTGCACGTTATGTGATGGTTGTACACGACCTTTTTGTATGTAACGGCTCCACTATAAGTAATAATCAAGGATGTACTTGCCTCTCAGATAATATATTTGTTTCGCCCGGAGGGGGGGGGGTTCCTGTTTGGTATTAATTTTTACTATTGGTCTTCGAAATGGTTGTACAGTCGGTGAATGGGCCGGCAGTAGAACTTCATTTTTAATGGCGGTTTTATGTAGGAACCGATGCGGATAAAAGATTAGTACCGTCGGTAAGTGTTCCGCCGGTAGAAAAGGCATTTGTATTGTCGCTTTGGTACCGACGGTTGATTTTCCGTCAGAAATGATGCTTTGGAACCGTCGGTACATGCTTACTCTGTAGTAGTGGTTGCATGCAGACTTTTGTAGTCAAAACTTTAGCTATAGCTTTCTCCCTCCTGTATAAAACTATTCACTGTCACCAAGTTCAGTTTCAGGTAATTGAGGAAAGCAACAAATGGAAAATGCGTTACGGAGAGTCTCTGAAAAGTTTCCAATATGTTGCGATGCCACTATTTTCCAGAAGTTGACCGAACTACAACGAAATAGGTAGAGCAGAAATCACATTCTTTATTCTGTCATCATCTTACAATTTAGTGATATAGATCTCAAATCGGCTTTTCCCGTTACTTGACCTAGCTGTTCTAATCTTTGGGTAAAAAAAGGTTCAAAAGCTGTAGTATTAATTCTATACAAGCAGCAGAACACTAAGAAGACAAATTTCTGCAAAGGATGATAAGATCAAAAGGATCAAAGAAGGCACCACCTGCAGGTCTCCTGCCAGCTTGTTGGACGACCACACCAGCTAGTTCCGCTCCTTGCTGAGCTTGATCTGCAGTTCCGCACCCAATATGTAAATACCAAGTTGAGAAAGCACATGCATGTGAGTGATTCATCTGTTCAAATAACAGGAAAAACCAGGATATTCCAGTAACAGGAAAAAGTAAGGAAAACGAATTAGCAATAACAGTCTTGAACCATCTTTTCCACGAAATCTATTGGTAGCACTCTGATAAACTGCAGTTTAGGGGTGCCTTTGCTGCTTGTGGTTGCCTCAACTAAATAAAATGAGTTACAGACAATAATGAAACAGAAAATAATTTCTTTCGAGTTTATAAACCATCATCAGGACTGTTATAGAACTTACCCCAAGACTGATTATACTCTTAGTTTCATTATAAAAATCTTTTGCAAGCTTCTTGATATCCCCAATTATTAGCAAGATTATTTTTTTCATTTTTACTCTGTGTGATTTATAGTGACTACAATGCTGGAAGAACAGAGTCAGGATTTCAGAGCCCAAGCAGATCATTAACATTACTGATCTTTGTATTATAATTCTTTGCGGCGGAATAGCCATTATAGTCCTTAAACTATTATCGGAGGCTCAATTTGGTCCCTGAACTATCAAAATGGTCGTTACAGTCCTCAAACTTTCTCACGCGGCTCAATTTCGTACCTATGTCCTACGTGTCATGCCATGTTGGCGCGCCTCGTCGTCATATAGTCAATTAGGGTTTGCAAAATACACTTTCTACCGCATATGTCCATATATCTGACATCTGCATGCGCTTGAGGTTTGCAAGACACCATTTTTTCTTATCTTGACTGAAAAATAGTATGAAATGACTTCGCTATAATTTACTTGTCTTTTGTGATTTGTAAAATAGCGGGACTATGGGAGGAAGAAATGAGATATGGCTCTCATCCTTGGCCTAATGTGAAAAGAAGAGTGTGATAAAAGAGTTACTTGAAGCCCACTTGAAACTCTAGTCGACTAGATGATGACATGGCATGCCAACATGGCATGACATGGAGGATGAAGGATGAAATTGAGCCGTGTATCAAAGTTCGAGGACTGAAACGGCCGTTTTAGTAGTTCGGGGATGAAGTTGAGCCTTGTCTGATAGTTCAAGGACGAAATAGGCCATTCCGCCATTCTTTGCAATAAGAAAGGGTTGTTTGCCTCGTAGGTGAAGGCCTGCAGCACCGTTGAGTGCCTGGCCATGGCGGCACCACTGCTGGATGTGACGTCTTAACCCGCAGCAACCGCATGGATCACGGCATGCCGCATCATCCACGCTGCATGCATGCTCAACCTCACGGGGGGTACCGATCCATGGCGGCAGCACGAGCAGGTGTCGATTCTCGGCAAGCGAGGATGCCCTGTGTGTGGCCTGCCCTTGGAATCCCTCCCCGTGAGCAGGGCCGCCAGTAGGTCCAACAGCCAGGGCTTCAGTTCAGCCCCACCGACATCTAGTCCATCGCGCGGGGTGACGAGGAAAGGGGGAGCGACTCGGAAGCCGAACCAGCTGCTGAAGATCAAGATCACAGCTCTGTCCTTCAACATGAGCCAACCGTTGGATCAGTACAAGTCATGTTCATGTCCCAGATGGAGCAGCAGTTGGCCCTGATGAAAACCAAGCCCCGTATCGAGAAACGTCCAGTTCTCGGCGAGCAGAAGTGGCAACTAGACAAACTCCACTTCACCCTAAAGGGCCATGGTACTTGCACACTTTCCATTCGAGTGGACAATCTGTACTTTATTGGTTTCAAGACCCAGCAGGGGTGGTGTTAGATAAAACCGGCACTAGCGTCGAGATCCCGACGGATCGACTAGCACCATCGCAGCGGAAACAACAAGATCAAACGCCATCACCAAGATCAACACGAGAACGACACTGAGGCACGATATTTTTTTAACGAGGTTCGGCTATGTGCCTACATCCTTGGGACATGACTACGGGCGCTCCTCCCCATAAACAGTAGCTACACTGGCATCCGGGCACCATCGTGGCCACACCGCCGCCCACACCAGCCGCCAAGTCATCTCACGGTTACACGGTAGTGTCCACGTATTTATGGACCCTAGGGATACAAAGTACGACCCAAACTCTATCCCTAACCTACCAATTACAACTCAAGTCCATGTCGTAACCAAAACATACACATATTCGACACAACTCTAACAAACTCCACCTTGACGAATATGCTCGCCACACGTCGATGCCGAACCTTCGTGTATCGAATTTGAGTTGACTCCTTCGGCTGTTTATTCAGAACAGCCCGATGAGGCCACCTCCTCATCATCGGAACTTGAAATAGCTACAGTTGCTCTCTCGTCCATGACTCCACCTTCAACAACGCTTCCTCTCAGCTTGTACTGGTGTATAGTTATGACTTCTCACCAATCATAACAGCCTTACCACCTTGCATAACCCTCAAAGTCTTCTTATCAGGAGCTGATATAACAAGCCTTCATTATGCAAAATCCCAAGTGATATTAGATTCCTCCGCAGCCCCGGCACATGCTTCACACCCTTGAGTAGTATCTCTTGATCATCATACATCTTGAACTTGATGTCGCCCACCAATGACCCGATAGCGTGAGTCATCTCCCATGTAAACAGATCCACCTTTACCTTGTTCGACGGTACGACGAGAACCACTCCTTCTTGGATGTTGCATGAAACGAGTTAGCTCAATCCAATAACCATGCTTCACAAAACCTTTCACCTGACACCGTGAGAACGTCACCATCACTACTATCCGAGCCATCTTTCTTCCTTGAGAACACAACACTAGCAGTTCCTCCTTTCTTCAGTTCCGGGCAATCCCTCCTCAAATGTCCATACTCCTTGCATCCATAGCACTGCGGCCCCTTCTTTTTCTTCTTCTTGCCAGTCTCTCTGCCTCGATCACCTCTGATCAGCAAAGCATCTCCAGAAGACTCCTCAGTTGCATTGTTCTTTCTCCTCTCTTCATGTGAAAGCAACGCAACAACAACATCCTCCACCTTGATGCTCTCCTTGCCATACGTAAGCATGGTGACCAAGTGCTCATACTACCTGGGCAAAGAACACAAAAGAATAATAGCTCTGTCCTCATCATCAACCTTTACCTCGACCTTCACAAGATCCGCGATAACTTGATTGAAGACATTGATGTGCTCCGCAAGGTTCGACCCTTCTTGCATCTTCAAGCCATACACCTTCTGCTTCAGATACACCTTTTGGGTCACATCTTGGACATAAATTGATCACCCAACTTCTTCCAAATCTTTCCAGGATTAGACTCCTCCATGACAGTGTACATGATACGATCGTTGAGACACAACCTGATTGTTGCAGTCACTTGCTGTTGCATCTCCTCTAACTTATCATTGTCCACCTTCGTCGGCTGCTTCCCACTGAGCACCTTCAGGATCCCCTACTAAGCTAGCAGATCCTTGACCCTTGTTTGCCACAGCCCAAAGTTGTTGGTCCCGTCAAACTCACCTCGAACTTGAAAGCCATCGACGTCATGTCGACCTGCGATTAGACCAGCTAAATAACCTAATCAGCTAAATAACGAGAATGGAGAGGAGGCGGTGTTTGAATGGCCTAGGGGAGTTGAGGGTGAAGGCAGGGAGGGTTCTGTTGAGGGAGGGCAGCAAGGAGAGGAAGAGGGGCAAGAGAGGTTGTCAAAAAAACAGAAGCGAGGTTTGGATATTAATGAGGTGGAGGGGGTGACTAAGGATGCCCAGGAGGGTGGTTTTGTGTCATGAAAGGAACAAGTTCAGAACATGTCGGAGAAAGAGTTTGAGGCATTTCTGAGAGCAAAAGCGGAAGAAATCATGAACAAGACAGTTGATGGCGTGTTGGAGGAGTTGGCGGACAATGTAATGGGTGTGGAGGACGAGTGGCAGCAAGAGGAGGGGCTTGATGATGATGAGATGTCCAGGGGGACAAGGAGGTGGAGATGGTTGACAAGGTCAAGGAAGCAGCGACAGTTCCTGAGGCTGATAAGGTGCAGGTCAGGGCTAGTCCAAGGCTTCAGCGGTCGAAGGACGAGCACATCTTGGCTAAGGCCGAGGGGAGGGTTGCTAGGAAAAACCTAGAGTTCAGAGAAGGTAACCCATGTTCCACTTCTTTATTTTCAGTAAATAAAGACCAAGCTTTATTTTTTTTGCAACAAATAGGGATCGACCTAGGGGAATCTAACTTAGAAAAAGATAATAACTTTTTAACCTGTTAGATCTTGAGCCAGAAAGGGAAGTAGGGGAGATGGGGTTTGACAAATTATGGTTAGATTATGAGAGCGCGGAGAGTTTGGAAGATATAGAGAAGAAAGCTTTAAAGAGCTTATGTGGTGATTTAATGGAAGAGATTTTTGATGAATCAAGTTTTCCTTTAAATAGCGAACTTGATGATTTCAGACGTAAGGGCAAGTCTCACGCTAAGTCGTGTTTGAGAAAGACTTGTAGACTAAGAAGGGCTAAATTTTCTAAAAAAGGAGCCAAATGAAAGGAATCTTTTGAAATAGCAGAGGTCTTAGTGACTTGGCTAAAACAAGATTTCTAAGGGAGACTTCCAAGGAGCAAGACTTAGCGTTTATTGCTCTGCTGGAGACTGGCAAGAAGGATTTTTCCCAAGAATCACTAAATAATTTTAGTGGGGGGAGATATTTTGTGTGGCACTGGACCGCACCCCATGGGAGATCTGGTGGTATTCTGCTAGGGGTTAATCTAGATGTGTTGGATGTAGGTAGTATTGATGAGGGAGATTTTTTTGTGAAATTTAAAGTGAGAGATAGGAGGAGTGATTTTAAATGGGTTTTGGTGGCTGTGTACGGGGCAGCCCAATCGGAATTCAAGCAATCATTTCTTACTGGGTTAGTGCAGTCGTGCAGTAATGAGAAGTTACCCCTGTGCATTGGGGGAGATTTTAATATTATCCGAATCAGCAATGAAAAAAACAATGACAGATTTGAGGAAAGGTGGCCCTTTCTTTTTAACGCGGTCATTGATAGTTTGGACCTGCGAGAGATAGAGATGTCAGGTCGTAAGTTCACCTGGGCTAACTCTCGTAGGGTACCTACTTATGAGAGGCTCGACAGGGTGTTGGTTAGTACGGAATGGGAGCAGAATTTCCCATTGGCAACAGTGGTGGCCCTTAATTGGGAAATTTCAGACCATACACCT
Source organism: Echinochloa phyllopogon (assembly GCA_033239725.1). NCBI lineage: Eukaryota > Viridiplantae > Streptophyta > Magnoliopsida > Poales > Poaceae > Echinochloa > Echinochloa phyllopogon. The sequence goes on along the minus strand of BTCW01000008.1, from coordinate 7,230,257 downwards.
CTCCTGCTGAGTACGGGAGAAAAGGCCAAGTCCAAGAAACAACCGCTCTTTAAATTTGAGCTTGGCTGGTTGTTGAAGGAGGGCTTTTTTGAGGTGGTTTCTGAAGTCTGGAAAAAAGAGAGTAGGGGCGGTACCCCGATGCAAAGGTGGCAACATAAGATTAGAAGGCTGAGACAATTTTTGAGAGGATGGGCAAGGAATATGAATGGAGCCTATAAGAAATAAAAACAAGAATTGATGAGGAAAGTGGAGGAACTAGATAAGAAGGCGGAGTCTCAGCTGCTAAGTCAGCGTGATTGGGACTTAAAGCAGAGCATTCATGAAAGAATTACGCAATTACTTAGGGAAGAGGAGTTAAGGTGGTTTCAAAGAGCTAAGACAACTAAAATTTTAAAAGGGGGTAACAATACGAAGTATTTCCAGATGATACCAAATGGAAAGAGGAGGAAGACTAGAATCTTTTGCCTTGAACAAGAAGAAGGGATTGTGGAGGGTGTGGAACAACTCAATAGATATATCACGAAATATTACAAGAATCTTTTCGGGAGATGAGAAGTTAGAAGCTTGTCACTCAATGAGTCTTTGGTGGAGGGTATTCCTCAGATCACCAATATGGAGAGTGAATTGCTATTGGCTGATTTTTCGGAAAAGGAAGTCAGAGAGGCCATTTTCCAGATGAAGCATAATAAAGCACCGGGGCCTGATGGCTTTCCTGCAGAGTTTTATCAAGTGTTTTGGAGTCTCATAAAGGATGACCTAATGGCCATGTTCCGAGACTTCCATGCCGGGGACTTACCTCTGTCACTACTAGAAATGTTAATATGTATGACGTACAATTTTCGTCGTAGTAGAGCTCAAATTCGTCTTTAAAAAAAATTCTATGACAAATTAATGACGAAATGCCATTCGTCAAAAACGGAATGTCATGTTTGTTTTTCTGAGACGAAAAGACATTTCGTCATAAAATACGTTGCTGTTCAGTGACGAAAAAGACTTGCCGCCTGATTTTTGTCACAGAAATTTTCATCCACGTGGCACGGTTCATGCTGTCAGCTGATGTGGATTGGTCAACGTGGCATGGTCCACGCTGGCATGTGAGGTGGCGGCTAACGTGGCAGCTAACGTGGCGCCCCATGTGGACAATTCTTGAAGCAGACGTGGCTCATTCTGGTTGGACCACGTGGCACGTTCTGGTCGGTCCACGTGGTGCATTGTGGTTGGTCCACGTGGCGCGTTCTGATTGGACCACGTGGCTCGTTCTGGTTGGTCCACGTGGCGTGTTCTGGTTGGACCACATGGCACGTTCTGGTTGGTCGATGTGCCGCGTTCTGGTCGGTCCAAGTGGCGCGTTCAGGTTGGTCAACGTGGCACGTTCTGGTCGGTCCACGTGTCGCGTTCTGGTTGGTCCACGTAGAGCATTCTGATTGATCCGTACAAACCGATATAATAATACAAATTCCATTTAATTTTGATACAATTATGCACATCACATATCCATCAACACACATTTTATATACCACATCAGGTCAAATAATTGTGTACCACATTCAGAAACAAACTTGTTTCATCTTTCATCATCAACAAATGGCAACTGTACATTACATTGGCTAGCTTACGTTACAATCTGACACTTCATTACTCCTTTTGCAAGCATGCAACTTCAAGCCTCCAACTCTTTAACACACTGAAATCAAATGGCCTGACAGCTGACAACCTGACCAACAAGAAACAGAAATCAGAAATTCTAGCTAGCAGCATCAACCGCTGTAACAGACAGAGAATTCAAACTGCCTAAGCGGAGTTTCCATTTATGCACATACGTGACAGCAGAAACATCCATCAATGCGAACAAATTCGTATCAGATTTGGGTCTTGTTAACAAAGTATTGTGAAACAATACAAATATACTAACACAGAAAATCTATACCTATGTGTACAAAAAGGTTCGTACAGCTTCTGGTACTTAGCTTCAAGTGCAGCTCATTCTTCAAAAAAGAGAGGTCCAGCAACACACATTTTAGTTGGGAATCAGCTTTAGTTGATAAAAAAGGCAGACAAAATGTTAGTCGCTGAGAAACTTGCAACTCATCAAGACAAATGACAAAAAACTACATAGCATAGATGCAAAATCAACAAGGAGGTGACACTGCAACACTACAATCAGCCTCTCAAAATCAATGGAACAACAGTAAGTTTTTGCATTGTACCTTGCTCAGAGCTCTCTTGCCTGGGCACATCATCAGTCTTCTCTGCAAAAGAAACATTAATAAGCAAACCTATGTCAGCCGAAGTATATAAAAAGAGAAAAGGTAATATCAGGAAAGTAACAAAAGGTATTCGTTAAGCTCCTGCTCCAACAATAATTTCATCAAGTTAATTTTCAACAACACAGGTACTAAAGTTAGAAACCCAAGTTAATTTTCATCAAGTAACCCAAGTTAGAAACACATGATTGAATGGATCTGTGTGACTCCATAGCAGACATTCCCAACAGTTGCAGATATGCAGCTAGCAGCCTAATTGTGTTATATTTGCTATGCAAAATTATCTGACAATTACTAGCATTGACTATGTTTAGTTTCCACAGGGCAACACAATTCTTACCATGCACAGGCAAATGAGAAGCAACAGCTGAAAAAGGCAATAACAAAAAACATAACATACTACAGGAGATGTTTTCCTGGCAGAACAGACAGTCAGGCAACAGGTCAGATCAGCTTCTGGATTTACACAAGCAAATTACAGTACAGCAGGAGAGATAACCAGGAGGATAGAATACAGCAACACAGTACACACATCACAGCAGTGTCATGCTCACACGCGCACACAGATCAGTCACACGCTCATAAACACAACACAGATCACTCATTATATTAACAAGGGCAAGTTCTGGCTTGCTGATTTTTCTTTTGTTTGCGGAAGTTCTGCCTTGCTGACTAAGCAGGTATTCATTCATCGAAGCAATCGAATTCCTACTATAAATGTCATGTCAGAGACATCATTAGTAACAATTAGCCCAGTTCTAACATTTAACATATCAGGACCAACCAAAAAAACATCCAGAGGGGAATGGGACTGAGGATTATGCGGTGGTGGGGCTATGGGAAGCGAAATCACCAGATCTGTAGCAGCTGCATTGGTCTCATGGAAAGTATTAAGGAGGCGTAGATCTCACCATTATCGATCCGCGTGGGAAGGAGGCGTCACCGACCGCGGGCGAACATCAAGGTCGTCGATCTGCGTGGGGAAGAGCCTTCTCCATCTGCACGCGGACCTCCAGCAGCGGAAGGTGAGAAGCGACAGGCGCACCTGCACTTCCTGCACCGCCAATAACGGATCACAAGAAGGAGAAACAAGATCACGAGGAGAAACAAGTTTCTCACCTGGAGGAAACGCTGCATCTCGAGGTTATTCATGGGGAATCACGGCGGCGAGGCGGCGAGAGGGAGGTTGTCGCAACGGCGGCTCGGGGCGAGCGGCGTCCGTCGGCCGCGCAAGCGCGACGCTGCGCCCGTTGCATCTGGTCCCCTCGCCGCTAGCACGGCCAGGGAGACGAGTCGGCCGTGTGGGACCCTCACCGATGCCGCCATGGGAAACCCTAGGGCCGAGAAACTTCGGCGCGGGGGAGCAGAGGAGTTGCGGAGTTGGTGTAACTTGCAAGGAGCTCGAGCGTGGGCGATAGAGAAGAACGGGTGGAGGATTCGGGCGGCGAGCTGTGCGAGAGTGGAGGGAGGAGGGAGTGCGGCGGCGAGTGGATCTGAGAAGGGCAGAGGCGAGGGAGAGGAGCGGCGGCGGAGAGGGGAAGAGGATTGTGAGGCTAGGTTACAAGAGGCAGCCGGGTCTTTTACGCACATGAGACTCAAATCGAGTCGTTGGATCCTGGATTAACGGTTAGGAGCAGTCGGGCCTTAGAAGTAAACAGCCCATACCAGGTTTCTTGGCCCATTTAACCAAATCATTTTCTCATTAAATACAAAAGGCACCTTATAAAGAAACATGCAAAAATATTTATCTTATATATTGTAGCACCTTTTCTACTTGTGGTAGACTATGTATGTGTTGTTTTATATGAGTTTCAGCTTTTTTTGTACAGATTTTCTATTTTCTATCATTAAAATAATTTTATGTATTTTTAGGTAATACACTCCAAATTGGAACTATGTGTACCTCAAATAAATTTTTAAAAAATGCAGAAAAAATATATTTGGACTTATACGTGATATTGTAACCCATGCCTTTAAGATATGGGACAAATTCAATTGCCTTATATGGACAATACAATCTTTTTTCTTCAAATTGCCACGTAATAATTACAATATTATCCAACTTTTCTCAAAAAATTCTATAAATTGATATGGCAACATACTTTTGGCCCATAAGCTTGCCATAAAAAATTTAGATAATTTTAGTGAAGTAAGACCATACATTGTTCATAATTTGATACATTTCTCACATAGTTTCTTATAACTCTAGTCTAACTTTGAGATTTAAGTAGCACATTACATTTTTGAACTCATATGCAACTCAAACTTGGATAAAACCTTATGTTCACCATACCATTACAGAATATGAAGTTAGGTGACCAATTATTAAAGAAAAATATGGTTTATCAATTATTTTTCTGTACAAGAAAAGAAGTTATATAAAAACGAGATGAAAACGGAAACAAGTATGCAAACAAACGATATGACATGAAAGATCGTGATTTTAGAAAAATTTAGGAAAAAAAACCACCAAATTTGGACTTCATATGATCAAGAAATACTAATTACAAATTGTAATTAGAGATTAAAAAGAAAAAAAGATGATGCGGGGCAAGCTAGGCGCGCCACGTGGCCCGACGCTCCTGCATGGATCCGTGGCGAAGCAGTCAACCAACTGGGTGTTGCCACGTGGTCGCGAGATGTAGAAAACTGTATATATAAACCGTTATGTTTGTATGAATACTGTCTTGGCAGTAGCTCAATGGTGAGGCGTCCACTCTTCTTCCGTGAGGCCTCTGGTTCGAGCCTCTTGTCAGCCTGTTTTTCAGCATTTTTTCGGGGCGCTCGGGGTGATCTTTTTTGCCAGGCGCGCGGGGTGAGAGGCCCACATTTCAGGTTTTTTATTTATTTTTTCCTGCCCTCCCTCTCTTATCTCTTCGGTGTCCACTCCTCCCCTCCACGGCTCCTCCCCCACTGCCATCGCCGCATCCCCGTCTCCTCGCTTCCCCCTCTCTCCAGAGCTGCATGCCCGCCTCCTCGCTCCCCCCTCCCTCCGGCGCCGCGCCATCCTCTCCCCTCCCCTACTCCCGCCACGCCGGCCCCTCCCCTCCCTCCGGCGGCGGCGAGCACGGGCGGCAGCGGGCGGTGCGGGAGGCCGACGCGCAGGAGGAGGCCCAGCCACCGCCCCGCCGGCCCACCTCCTAAACTTTTTCCGCAAGGCAACGGCGTACGTGTCCTCTCTGCCGTCGCTCGAGGAGGCCGCCAGCGCTTGCGTGCTCTCGTCGGTGGCCAAGAGCAACGACTTCGCGCTGCAGCTGGGGCCGGGCCACGCCGCGCGGGACGCGTTCCTCTCCACGCGGCTGTCTCTCATGTGGATCGACGCCAACTCGGCCCTCTCCCCTCCCCCCCTGGTTCGATTTGTAGCTCTCCCTTCCCTCGCATGGTGGTTAGGTTTTTGGTATTTGGGGATGATTCAGGGCCCAGTCCACCCACAGGAATGAACTGACTTACAAATAGACGGTTTCAGTTTGAGTGTTCTTTATTAGATAGTCTCAATTGTAGATTAATGCCTTTCTGGTACCTTTAGATTACAAATAGACGGTTTTTGGTAGTTGGTTGATTTCACTGGTCATGCATTGTCGAGTATCTTGTATTTGAGTTAATAGGAAGAAGTGACTGAGTTGCAACCTGTACCTGAGTGACTGAGTTGCAATCTGTACCTGAGTGCTTGGGGATGCTAGCCTCTCTCTTTCAGTAATACCAGTGGACCAGTGGTAAGTCATTCCATTTAAGAAGTGACTGAGTGTTGACGTGTCCTTTTGTGTTGTTTCCAGTCTTGTCTTAGCTATTGTCTTCCTGTACTTGAGATGACAAGCTCTTGTTTGTGCTAAATTGCTTCCTGCGCTTCGTCTTTGGGTGAGTTTGGCATAAATTCTTGTTACTTCTGCCCTGAAGTTTAGATGTGGTTCATGTTTTATTCATATGACAGAACAAAGTGCTATAGTTATTGCAAGTTTGGATATTTGACTGAATGTTCTGACTTCTAACAAAAACAAGATAGTAAATGAGTAGAAAAAGGAGGCTTAATACATGCATTAGCGGAACGTACAAGATGAGAGTTCGGGATTTTAACTTTTGACAGTTACTGGTAGGGGTACAATATGAGAATTTGAGATTTTAACTTTTGATAGTTACTGCACTGTGCAGTGACAAGAAAATCCGTTATTAGCAATAGTCAAGGCATATGTCTCCCACTTGCCATGTTGGATAAAGCACTACCTCCTTTTGTGTCATTTCATTACTACTTATGATTCAAACTGGTCTCTAATTGTGAAAATAATCGCAGCAGTCTGCATTACTCTGAACAAACTGCATAGTATCTCACTTAGGGAGCTAACTCAGTTGTTTGATTTCTTTATTCCTTTTTCCTTTATTAAAGTTTTATTAACTTGAAGTGGCAGAGGGATTATTGTTCTCCAATTATGCTTATATCCCTCCTCAGTCCTCACATGTGGACTGCCAGTTTTCCTGATATGCCATCTTTTCAGGCAAATAATTCTCCAGGAAAGAAGCAATGGAGTAGATCTTGGCTTGATTGGACAGCGGACTTCAGCGAAACTGTGGAAGATAAAAAATTCAAATAGTTTCGATGTAGTCGTTGTATCTCAGAAGAAGAAGATCCCACCACGGCGACATCTCAGAAGAAGAAGAAGAAGAAGTCATAATCCTGCTACTAAACATATGTGTGGATGCATCCTTTTGGTGCTAGTGATCCATCTTGTTCTGTCTTGTCCTTTTGGTGCCAAATTCTCTGGTTCTTTGTCTTGTCCTTTTGGTGCTAGTGATCTAACAATGTAAGACATGGTATTAGCTACTTCCTTCTATGTCAATTTATCCAGATTCAATAGACATATTTCCAGCAGTTCATTACCTTGTACTTTTCATGGTGATTATGGAAAGCTCATAGGAAGAATATAATTTATGTGTTTACTCCAACCATTTCCCAGAGGATAAATAATAGGCTGTATTTGTTTCTGTAAATGAAGACCAGCAGGTACTAGCAATGTTTCTGTAAATGAAACGATCAGACCAAACTAGTGTATACCAGCAAGTACCAGCAATTGAGCTGCCGTCCTTGCAGCAATCTGTGGTCTGTCCCTGCAGCAATCTGTCACAAGACTGTTACAATTGCAAAACAAGTTAATTAGTAATCAAAATGATTCTTGTAGTCTGGTGGTAAGGCCGATACATTTGGCCCACGCGCCCGTGGTTGGATTCCTCACGGCGTCACATTTTCTTAAGCTGTGATTTATTTCCAACCTATCTGTAGATAAATAAAATATAAAAGGATACAAAATTATAAGTTGTTAGGTGGTTTAGTGGTAGCCAACTACTTTGCTCATGAGCAGTCTGAGTTCAATTGGAATATTTTTGCCCCCAATTTTTTTGCGGGGCCCATTGAGTGCAGTACCATGTGCTATTTGCGGGGCCCACTAAGTGTAGTACCATGTGCGGGGACGTGTAATTTATGAGTGACGAAAATTCTCCGTCATAATTTTAACACAAAAACGTCATAAATGTGTTATGTTGATGGAGCGTTGTTCTGTGACGAAATCGGATGTTGTTCTATGACGTTTTCGTCATTTTCGTCATAAATTCGTAGCGCCTTATTTCCATCACTAATGATCCATGACGAAAACCAAAATTTCGTCATAGATATGCAATATTCAATGACGAAAATTAAAAATGTCACGAGAAAAATGTCATAGATATTAACATTTCTAGTAGTGTGTTTTGCCTCTACTTTGGAATAATTACATTACTTCCAAAGGAGAAGGAGGTTAAGAAAATTCAGCAGTACAGGCCCATTTGTATGCTTAACGTTTGTTTCAAGATTTTTACGAAGGTACTGGCTAACAGACTCACCTCGGTTGCGTGTAGGACTACCAAACCTTCTCGTCTGCCTTCCTGCCTGGAAGATATATTTTGGAAGGGGTGGTGGTTCTACATGAAACTATCCATGAGCTAAAAAGGAAAAGCAAAATGGTCTCATTCTCAAACTAGATTTTGAGAAGGCATATGATAAAGTTAATTGGGATTTCTTGCAGCAGGTACTTAGGATGAAGGGATTCGCGAGTATGTGGTGTCAATGGATGGAGAAAGTGGTCATGAAGGGTAGTGTGTGTGTGTGTGCAGGTGCATGACGAATTGGGTCACTTTTTCCAAACCAAGAAGGGTTGGAGGCAGGGTGATCCTTTGTCACCTATTCATTTCAACCTGGTTGCAGATATGTTGGCCATGTTGATTGAGAGGTCAAAAAACTTGGGAATATTTGATGGGTTGATTCCTCACTTAGTGGAGGATGGTCTCTCAATCCTGCAATACGCAGAAGACACGATTTTGTTTGTGGATGATGATTTAGAAAAGGCCAAGGGCTTGAAATTAAAACTAAGTGCTTTTGAAAAGCTATCAGGTCTTAAAATCAACTTCCATAAAAGTGAGTTATTCTGCTTTGGGGAAACGAGAGATAGGACTAGGGAATATGTGGAGCTTTTTGGATGTAAGGAGGGTGAGTTTCCTTTCAGATACTTGGGAATTCCTATGAGTACTAGACGACTCTATAATAAGGATTGGAGGGGGGTCGAGGAAAGATTTCAAAGAAAGCTAAGTAGTTGGAAGGGTAAGCTATTATCATCGGGAGGGAGACTAATCCTAATTAACTCGGTCTTGTCTAGCTTGCCAATGTTCATGATGTAATTCTTCAGAGTTCCTAAAGGAGTTTTGGAGAAACTGGATTATTATAGATCAAGATTTTTTTGGCAATGCGATGAGCATAAGAAGAAGTATAGGTTGGTCAAATGGAGCATTCTTCACAAACCTAAGAGTGTTAGGGGGATGGGCATTATCGATTTGGATATCCAAAATAAATGTTTGTTGAGTAGATGGATTATTAAATTAGTCAATGAAGATGGCTTATGGCAGCAAATACTCAAGAAAAAGTACTTTAAGGGCGGAACTTTATCACAAGTAGAGAGAAAGAAAGGGGATTCACATTTCTGGTCCGGTTTAATGGAGGTTAAAAAGTTGGTACTTGAGAGGGGTAGGTTTAAAGTACAAGATGGTACTCAGACTAGATTCTGGGAGGATCTTTGGTTAGGGAAGGAACTTTTAATGGAAAAATATCCTACCCTTTATAACATAGTGAGGAAGAAAAATATGTTGGTTGCCCAAGTACTAAGTACTACCCCGCTAAATGTATCTTTCAGACGTGCCTTAGTGGGTGACAATTGGGACAAATGGCGTTGTATAGTGGGGAGTATTCTTATGGTGAATCTTAATGATCACAGGGACTCCTTTATTTGGACGGCAAACAAAAACTTTTCGGTGAAAAATATGTATAATGATCTAGTGGTGAAATCAGGGACTCCGTTTAATTGTTGGACATGGAAAGCTAAGATCCCTTTAAAGATTAAGATATTCCTTTGGTATCTTAGGAAAGGGGTAGTGTTAACTAAAGATAACCTAGTTAAAAGACAATGGAAAGGATGCACTATGTGCTGTTTTTGTAATGAGCAGGAAACAATTCAACACTTATTCTTTGATTGTCCCATGGCAAGACTTATGTGGGGGATTGTATGTTTTACATTTGGGGATACAAAACCAGTGTTTGTGGAGCATATTTTTTGTTCTTGGCTTAGAAGTTTTTCGAACAAGCAAAGGAATCTTGTGCTGATCGGAGTGGCGGCATTTTGCTGGGCCATGTGGATCAGTAGGAATGATCTTGTGTTTCAAAAGTCACAAAATAAATCTGTTTTGCAGGTGATATTTAGGGGGGACGTTTTGGATCAGGAGCTGGTCTGTCCTTTCTAAAGAGGAAGGGAGAAGCATTTTGAAGGAGGGTTGTCGTACGTTGGAGATCTTTCATAAGTCTGGGTGGAACGCTCTAAAGCAGATAGGCAATTAGATTTTGAACTGCTATGTGTCCTGTTTGCTTGCTTTAATCTGCTGTGGTCTGGTAGAGTTGTTATGTCTGAATTGGTACAGCCTAGGTGCTGTCGTGAGTGGTGTGTGTGTTTGAACCATTGCTGCCTAGTTGCTGCTTCCTTGCTGTATGATGGCCGCAGACAATTCTTCGGATTTTTGAGGCCGGAACAATGTTCTTTTATCTAAAAAAAATGTAAAACCCTCAATCTAATCTGCTCAAAAAAGCATTTACGAGGTCATTGTTGGAGACAGACTCTATATGGTGATCCCATAGCCGACCTAGGATTCAACCATGATGGTAATGGAAACAACTTCATCCCTGTACGCGGGGGCGGTCCCGCCCAGCCTATCCCTGTGCCGCCTCTTTCGCAGCGCTAGTCCTAGGCACCTCCTCCGCATGCAATCACCACCATGGCTCCGCCTGCCAAGCCCCGGCGGCCTCCGTCCCATGCCGCTACTTCCCCGCCACCGGTCGTGGGCACCTCCTCCATGTGCCATCGGCGCCGCATGTTATTGGAGCAACACAGTAGTTTCAAGTGATATACAATTGTATACTATTTATATCATAGGTGAAGTTTTTCTTATACTATCTATACTACTCATTGTATACTACACTTATATCATAGGTGAAGTTTTTAGTAGTATACAATTAATCTCGGTATCTTTCTTACTACACATGGTGTAGTAAGAAAGATACCATAAAATTCCTAGGATGCTTAGACACCCTATTATGACCACACAGATCGCTATGCTACCATCTCGTGTTTTGTCGTCGTTACACAGTACATTCCTCTCTTTCCAAAGTTTTGCATTACTTTGTCCTTAGAAATAGTCTTCGGCTCTTCGCCAACGAACAACGTATAAGATGCATATGCATTACTAGTGTGCACAGAAAGAGATGGAAAACCGGCCGGGTATCTTAATAATCTTATAGTAGGTGGTATTATTGCCTCAGTGCCTTCTTCTCTTGTAGGCTTGTCCAGTACCATCCAGGTAACGTGGCAATTCAGTGGGAAAGGAGATATCATGAGAGTGTATTAATTCTGGCAGATTTGATAGTGTGCTCGTAATCATATGAGCTTCTCTCCTCAGAGTAAGCAGTGGATCCCAGCAGGCACTACGGGAAACCCGGAGTTTGCCGAGTGCCTGGGGCACTCGGCAAACCCCGAAATACACTAGGCAAAGGCTTTGCCGAGTGTAACACTTGGCAAAGGGGTTACGGCATAGCTCGTGTCGGCAAACAGGCCTTTTGCCGAGTGTCTTCTTTCGGGCACTCGGCAAAGGCTTTGCCGAGTGCAAAGCCAGCACTCGGCAAAATAAAGCACTAACAGACGGCCCGGCGCCGTCTGTGGACGGCTGTTAGGGCGAACGGGGCCTTTGCCGAGTGCCACACTCAGCAAAGACTCTGGGTTTTGCCGAGTGTCGCACTCGGCAAAGGTGGTTGACTTTGTTTGCCGAGTGTCTGTTCTGGCACTCGGCAAAAATTTAGGCCATGGCAGCAGAAACGCCCTGCGCTGCTGCCCGGCGTCGACGGGCATCGGAGTCGCCCACACTGTGCACGAGGCATTGGTCCTCGATGACTTCGCCATGTAAGAGCTCCGATTCTACGAGGAAGGGGACTACTACAACCAAGGCCTCAAGTTCCATGAGGACGAGAGCTACTTTCAGAAGTAGCTCTCGTCCTCATGGAACTTGAGGCCTTGGTTGTAGTAGTCCCCTTCCTCGTAGAATCGGAGCTCTTACATGGCGAAGTCATCGAGGACCAATGCCTCGTGCACAGTGTGGGCGACTCCGATGCCCGTCAACGCCGGGCAGCAGCGCAGGGCGTTTCTCCCGAAAAAAATAGTGATTTGCAAGATAAAGATAATTCCAAGAGACAAAATAGTGATTTGCAAGATAAAGATAATTCCAAGAGACAAACATGTTCTTTGGCAGAATGTGACGCCTAACTAGGTTACGTGACACAGTTGTGCACAATCTTGGCCTGCAGTATTTAACTGTACGGTATGAATTCTTTGTCATGTCTTTGCGTATCCTACAGTAAATAAGATGTCATATCATCTTATTTACTGTAGGAAACGCAAGAACATGGCAAAGAAGCCACACGGTAAAGATAAATACAAGAGACGAAGAAGGTACACAACTTAAATATGAATCTACGAATTAAATGTTGTCAAATTAAAAATTCGGCAGCACCTCCCCTGCACGGGGAGGTTTCTGAAACCCCATCCTGCAAAAAAACACGGCACGAAGGCCGACAACGACATATACAAAGATAACCATGGCACGAAGGCCGACATATACATCCACATTGTTCAATATTTGGAATAATTCAAACATTAAATATTGTTGGTCCCATGTTCACAATCCGCATTCACAATCCCATACCACATACACATTCACAACTATAAATCGTCCATTCCTATAACAATTTGCATTTATTTATGTTCGATTCAAGAAATTGAAAATATCTATATCAAAACAATCATCGATTTGCATTGGAGACAGATCAAGGAAGAGGGCAGCGCACTCACCAATAGAAGATGAACGGGGCGGCGTCGGCGTCGCTCGTCGGGGCCGGAGAGGCGTCGTCGGAGGCCGGGGCAGGACGGGCGGAGAGGCGCCGGCGGCCGGGGCGGCGTGCCTGCGTGACCGCCGGGGCAGGACGGGTGGAGGGGCGCCGACGGCCGGGGCGGAGAGGCGCCGGCGGCCGGTGCGACAGACCCGGGCAAAGGCCGGGGCGGAGAGGCGCCGGCGGTCGGCCCTGTGAGGAGGTCGGCGGCGTCGGGGTGGAGAGGCGCCGGCGGTCGGGGCGGCCGGCCCTACGAGGAGGCCGGCGGCTTTGGGGTGGAGTGGCGCCGGCGTTTGGGGGTGGCCGGCCCTACGAGGAGGCCTGCGGCGTCGGGTTGGAGCGGCGGCCGGGGCAGCAGTGGCGGCGCGGCACGGGTGGTGGGCGGCCGCGGGGCGCCGGGCGGGCGGGGCGGGGAGCGGCGGCGGGCGGCGTGCGTTTGTGCGGGTTGTGTAGGGTTGGGGCCGCGCGTGGGCGGTTAAGTACCCCGGCGCACCCCCTGTTTGCCGAGTGTCTTGGATCTGACACTCGGCAAACAGATCCAGCACTCGGCAAACATGCCACGTCGGCCAATGACGTGGCCCGCGCGTCCGCGGTCCGGCCAGCCCTCGTGGCCTCTTTGCCGAGTGTCCCCGACCTGACACTCGGCAAAGGTGCTTTTTGCCGAGTGTAGCACTCGGCAAACATTTCCCAGAACAATTCTTGCATACCAAATTTTTCAAATTCGATCAAATACACATCAAAATATCTTGTCAAATACATTCAACAATGCACATTTTATGCTTAGATGAAATGTTTTCATTATTCGAAGCATATATATCTCATAATTCCTTCATATATTTCATTATTTCATGCGGAGAAGGGGGTAAAAATAATTTAAAAAATATCAAATGGGTCCGGAAAAATATGATAACTTCAAATGAAGCAATCTACGTCGTCTATTGCCTATACAAAAAGTTATGAACTCAAACTCTAATTCAACTTCACTTCGTTTCGAAATCCGGTTGTCTCCATCTCAACTCTCCGAATCTTCTATGGGGATATGCTCCGATTGGACATGGCCGTATATATAAACTTTTCGAAATCATCCCAACTTTTTTGCCACAGGCTCCACATAAGATATAAAGAGCCTTTGACAAGTATTGTTAGAAAAAAAATAAACTTTAGATCCCAAAAACATAAGTTTAAATAAACAGGGCCAAACTTTGCCGAGTGTTTTTTAGAAAACACTCGGCAAACATAAGCTTTGCCGAGTGTGTCCTAGGAAACACTCGGTAAAGAGGTGGTTTGCCGAGTGCCCCGCCGAAGCACTCGGTAAAACTACCAATCCAGCCGGCCAAAAACTCTTATATTTAAAATGTTCAAATTTTTTGAGTTTGAATTTCAAGTTTTTTAAAAATATTTTTCAAATTTTCAAACTCTTCGCCGAGTATCTGACCCAGACACTCGGCAAAGGGCCAACACGTCCATGTTTACCGAGTGTCTGCACTGTGACACTCGGCAAAGATGTCACGATCCAAACGGCCGTCCACGGCCGTTGGCGCGCGCGGCACATGCTGTACACGTGCCGCTGCTTTGCCGAGTGTTGCCGGTCGGGCACTCGGCAAAGTACCTCTTTGCCGAGTGTCGGCCCCGGCGACACTCGGCAAAGTGGTTGCAGCCCAAACGGCCGCCAACGACCGTTGGCGGGCGTATCACGCGATGAGCACGTGTGCCATCTTTGCCGAGTGCTACTGGCCTGACACTCGGCAAAGCTCCTGTTTGCCGAGTGTCTGGGCGCTGACACTCGGCAAAGCTTGTGTTTGCCGAGTGTCCTCTCTTTGCCGAGTGTGTTCTTGGGGACACTCGGCAACGTCTGTCTTTGCCGAGTGCCCGACAGAATGCACTCGGCAAAGACCGGGACACTCGGCATATTCCGGGTTTCCCGTAGTGAGGACCTTCTTCCTCATGTCGACCTCGATCATACATGTCGGTTCATCATATCTGTAGCGATTCTTTTTTCAGCCGGAAGCAGACGGCGTCAGGGTTCTCCATGCTCACGACAGGATACTCGGGCGTAACACGTGGGAATTGAAACGCTTCAAGAACCTAGTGCATCCCAGAATTCTTCCTCATACATTGTCACATCTTTCCTCCATGTATAATAATCGTCTTCACGCAGCGACCAGGTGGTGATCCGGAAGGTGTGGTTCCACGTGAGCACATTGACATGGCCCACCCCCCAGTTGCTGCAGTGCTTGCTATCTACATTGACGAACTTGATCCCGTAGCGTGTGCCACACACGCTCCGGGAATTCGCAGGGCATCCTCGGCCATGGTAGGCGTAGTCATCGGCGGCTGCGGCGGTTGGTTCTTCTTCTCCGACTCCGGCGAGGAGAACATGTCTGCTAGGATCATCCCACGGTAGTAATCCACCCAGATCAAGAACCGGCCGCGTCCGCACGGCACGACCGCGTCGGTGTACCACCAGTTCAGGTCGCCCGCCATTGGCGCCGCGGACGTGCAGGTTCTTGAAGCCCTCCCACTCGCCGGACCCTGACCGGAACACGTGGACGTTGATCGCCGGCGGCGAACCCACAGCCTCCCGCGTCATGGAAAACTTTGCCACAACGAAGGACGATGACGAGCCCTCCTCTCTGTCGTCTCTACAACAGGACATGATGCCCGTGTGCTGTCCTTGCTCAAAAGGCACTGCCTGGGCTTTCCTCCGAAGCCTAGTTCCTCGTGGTAGTGAAGAGACAGCAGTGACAGGGACGATCGCCGGGAGGAGGGGTCGCCGGCGCTGCCGCCGCCGGTGCTCGCCTGGTAAACGAAGTAGTCGACAGGATCATCGCCACCTCCGAAGTGACGGGACATCTTGAGCAGAACGACGTCACGGTGCGCGGCGATGACGTCAGGGCGCGTCGACCACTACTACCAGAATGCTTCACATCCGCCCGCCTCCTCCGCCTCGGCCATTTTTGGACCCGGTGCTGATGGGGCTTCAGCACCGGGTCCAACGGCTAGGAGCGGGGGCGGCGCTGCGGGGTGTCAGGGCGAAGACATTAGCACCGGGTCGTGGCTGCACCCGGTGCTAATGTACCGAGGCCATTTCGCACCGGTTGCTGGCTGCACCCGGTGCTAAAGGGTGTACATTAGCACCGGGTGCAGCCACGACCCGGTGCTAATGTGTTTGAATATAGGGGCTTCTCCCTCCCCCGCCCGAGCCAGCTGAACACTTAGGCGCTGTGTTCATGCTGCTCGGCCGTGGGAGGGGAGGTGCTGCCCAAATTTTTTTCAAAATTTATGAAGATTCTACTCATCTAAGGAGCACTACAAGGTACACTCTTTCATTCTCTAATGTTTTATTTAGCTTGTAATCCTTCTATGATTTAGAAATAAAGGGATTTGTGAATCAAAGTAAAGCTAGCTAGAGAGAGCTTGTGTTCTTGGAGGAGAGAGAGGAGAGAGCTTGAGTTCATGGTGGAGAGAGTGTTCATGTTGTGTTTTAAATGGAGAGAGAAGGCAAGCTAGTTAGTATTTTATTTTGTATGACTTGTGAATAGTTATAAGGCTTCTAGTAATGTAGTTCTAGAAATTACTAGAAAATCAATATAAAATGCTAGAAAATCTTATAAATTAATAGAAAATCTTATAAATTACTAGAAAATCTTATAAATTACTAGAAAATCTTATAAATTACTAGAAAATCAATATAAAATGTTAGAAAATCTTATAAATTAATAGAAAATCTTATAAATTACTAGAAAATCAATATCAAATGCTAGAAAATCTTATAAATTAATAGAAAATCTTATAAATCTTATAAGGCTTATAGTAATGATATATTTAATGAATATAGTAATATAGTTTTAGAAATTTATTTATATAATGGAATATATATTATAATTTGTATTTATTTATATATTAAATTTGTTTATCTTTAAATTGTATTGTATATTTGTTATTGGTTAATAATGCAGATGAATAGACAATGGATGTACGGGACCCCCACGCTCAGGCATTCCGTGATGGCCTTAGGACGTTTCTCGATGCCGCCGAGGCTAACAGGACACCGTCTGGTTTCATGTTCTGCCCATGCACCCATTGTAAAAATATACAATCGTACAAACAAAGAGGTTGTCTTCAGGTGCATTTGATGAGGCACGGTTTCATGAGGAATTATTCTGTTTGGACGAAGCACAGTGAAAGAGGAATTCTAATGGATGAAGATGAAGAAGACGAGGCCGATGACGACATTCCGTTATTAGCTCAATACGTTCCTTTGCATATGCTGCAATGGGTGATGCCGATGAGGAAGATGTTGCTCGGGAAGGCGATGCTCAGGAAGATGTTGCTCAGGAAAATGAACCTACTGATGGACTCGGGCAAATGTTGCGTGATGCCGAGAAAGACTGCGGCAATGATAAGGAACTGAAAAAGATACAGCGCATGTTGCAGGACCACAAGACTGACCTGTACCCAGATTGCAAAGAGGGGCTAAAGAAGTTGGGTAGCACACTTGAACTTCTGCAGTGGAAGGCAGCAAATGGTGTTACTGATAAGGGTTTCGAGGAGCTACTGAAACTCGTAAAGAAGATTCTTCTAGAGGGTAACAAATTGCCATCGACGACGTATCAAGCAAAACGTGTTGTTTGCCCTCTCGGTTTGGAGGTGCAGAAGATGCATGCGTGTCCTAATGACTGTATCCTCTATCGCGGACAGTACGAACACTTGGATCGTTGTCCGGTTTGCACCTGCACACGATACAAGATCAGGCGGGACGACCCTGGTGATGTTGGGGGAGAGCGTTCTAAGAAAAAAATCCCTGCGAAGGTGATGTGGTATTTCCCTCTAATACCCCGTCTGAAGTGTTTGTTCAGGAACAAAGACCATGCCAAACTGATGCGCTGGCACAAAGAAGAACGTAAGCTGGATGGCATGTTGAGACACCCCGCTGATGGATCCCAGTGGAGGAACATCGACAGAGCATTCCCAGAGTTTGATGCTGATGCGAGGAATGTTAGGCTTGGTTTAAGTACCGATGGCATGAACCCTTTTGGTGAAATGAGCAGTAGTCATAGCACTTGGCCCGTGACTGTTTGTATCTACAACCTACCCCCCTGGCTCTGCATGAAGCGGAAGTTCATTATGATGCCAGTGCTCATCGAAGGCCCAAAGCAACCTGGCAACGACATTGATGTGTACCTAAGACCATTGGTTGATGAACTTTTGTAGCTGTGGAAGAATGAAGGTGTTAGCATGTGGGATGAGGACAAGCAGGAGCAGTTTGACCTTCGAGCACTGCTTTTCATAAGCATCAACGACTGGCCTGCACTAAGTAACCTATCAGGACAATCAAACAAAGGATATAAAGCATGCACTCACTGTTTAGAGGAAACCGAAAGCATGTATTTGAAACATTGTCGTAAAGTTGTGTACATGGGTCACCGTCGATTCCTTCCGGCGAAGCATGAGTTACGAAAGAAATGTGCGCATTTTGGCGGGAATGCTGACCGCCGTACAAAGCCGAGACACCGGAGTGGAGAAGAGCTATTTGATATGGTGAAGGACCTACATGTGGTGTTTGGCAAGGGAGACGGAAGCCAGGCTGCTCCGACGGGCGAGGATGGTCGTGCCGCGATGTGGAAGAAGAAGTCTATCTTTTGGGAGCTACCTTATTGGCAACGTTTAGAGGTCTGTAACGCGATTGATGTGATGCATCTGACGAAGAATCTTTGCGTGAACTTGATAAGCTTCCTGGGTACTTATGGGAAGCCAAAAGATACACTGGAAGCACGTCAGGATCTGAAACGATTGAAGCAACGGACTGATCTATATCCAGAAAAGAGAGACAAATGACGCCAGTACTTGCGTCCTGCCAGCTTCACTCTGAGCAAAGAAGAGAAGGCAAGCATGTTTGAATGCTTGAACAGTATCAAGGTTCCGTCTGGCTACTCCTCCAATATTAAGAGAATAATAAATATGAAAGAGAAGAAGTTCACAAACCTAAAGTCTCACGATTGCCATGTGTTGATGACACAACTGCTTCCCGTCATACTCAGGGGTGTGCTACCAGTTAACGTGCGGAAAGCCATTGTGAAGCTATGTGCATTCCTCAATGCAATTTCTCAGAAGGTGATCAATCCTGACCATTTAGATCAGCTACAGAACGACGTGGTGCAATGTCTTGTCAGCTTTGAGATGATATTTCCACCATCCTTCTTCAATATCATGACACATCTATTGGTTCACCTCGTCAAAGAGATTCGTATATTGGGCCCAGTATTTCTACACAACATGTTCCCATTTGAGAGGTTCTTCGCTGTCCTAAAGAAGTATGTCCGTAATCGTTCTCGTCCAGAAGGATGCATTGCTAAGGGATACGAAACGGAGGAGGTCATTAAATTCTGTGTTGACTTTGTCGACGATCTTATGCCGATTGGTGCGCCTGAATCCCATCACGAGGGGAGACTTGGTGGAAAGGGCACACTAGGGAGAAGATCGATGGTGATCGAGGACGTTGAGACATTTCATAAAGCGCACCTCACTGTTTTGCAACAATCAACCTTAGTTGCTCCATACATCGAGGAGCACATGCAGATTCTCATGGACGAAAACTCAACAAAGTCTGCGGCCTTCATTCAGCGTCTGCACAATAGTACCTTCGCCGATTGGTTGCGAAGACGTCTTATAGGTGTCGAGGGCATTGATGCACAGCTAGCTTTTGTAGCTAGAGGTCCATCGAGCACGATCTTGACATTCCAAGGATACGACATCAATGGGTATACATTTTACACAAGAGCCCAGGACAAGAAAAGCACCAACCAAAACAGTGGTGTCCGGATCGACGCGACAGACACCAATGGCAATACAAACTCATACTATGGAATCATAGAGGAGATATGGGAACTAGAGTATGGACCTTTGAAGATCCCACTGTTCAAGTGCCAATGGGTGAAGCTGACTGGAGGAGGTGTTAAAGTTGAAGCGGACTATGGAATGACGTTAGTGGACCTAAACAAGATTGGCTTTCTAGACGAACCGTTCGTCCTGGCCAAAGCTGTCACACAAGTTTTTTATGTGAAGGACATGGCTAGCAGACCGAAGAAAGGGGCGGATAAGAAAGGTGGGGGTAAACAATTGGACCCATCACAAGACGAGCCAAAGCGTCATATAGTTCTTCCTGGAAAGAGAAAAATCATAGGAGTTGAGGACAAGATGGATGAAGATTATGATATGCTCGATGGCCGACCTCCATTCTCAGTGGCTGATGACCCAAGCATCTTGTTAGCGGCGGAGGAGACACCGTATCTACGGCGTGATCACAATCAAGGAACATTTGTAAAGAGGAAGTTTATTAGTGTCCGAGTAAACGATGATGCCATGTAATTTAATTGCACTATGTTCCACCCAATTTTTCTAGCATTTTATATTGATTTTCTATTAATTTATAAGATTTTCTAGCATTTTATATTGATTTTCTAGTAATTTATAAGATTTTCTAGTAATTTATAAGATTTTCTAATAATTTATAAGATTTTCTAGCATTTTATATTGATTTTCTAGTAATTTATAAGATTTTCTATTAATTTATAAGATTTTCTAGCATTTTATATTGATTTTCTAGCATTTTATATTGATTTTCTAGTAATTTATAATATTTTTCTATTAATTTATAAGATTTTCTAGCATTTTATAATGATTTTATAGTAATTTATAAGATTTTCTAGTAATTTATAATATTTTCTATTAATTTATAAGATTTTCTAGCATTTTATATTGATTTTCTAGCATTTTGTAATGATTTTCTAGTAATTTATAAGATTTTCTAGTAATTTATAATATTTTCTATTAATTTATAAGATTTTCTAGGACCGACCGGGCCTAAGGGCCTTTAGCACCGGGTCGTGGCTGCCCCGGTGCTAAAGTGCCTTTAGCACCGGGTCGTGGTTGCACCCGGTGCTAAAGGCCACGACCGGGCCGCGGGGGCCGTGCGGCGGAGCCAAAGACCGGCCTGGCCACGTCACCGGGCGCACACGAGCCACATCACTGGCCCGGTCGTGGCCTTTAGCACCGGGTCGTGGCTGCACCCGGTGCTAAAGGCCACGACCGGGCCGACCGGCCTGGCCACGTCACCGGGCGCACACATGCCACGTCACTGGATGAACAAGAACAATTTTTCTTTTTAATCTCTGTATAAAAGTTGTAACTAGTCGTTCTCCCTCGTACAAACTTCAAAAAAGATCATTTTTCTTCCTAAAAATTCCTAAAATCATACTCTATCAAGTTATGAAACTTATTAATGTTATTATTTTGAAAAATCTTCTCGTGTTTGAACAATCCAAATTTTGAATTAGAAATGACAACTACAACCAAGGTTTTTTCACACTAGGTGATGTCAAATAAAAATGTGATGAATACCAAAGTTTCATATTTCATCATGATCTACAATCTTTATTTAGGTCATTTTGTCATTTTCAGAATGGGTAATAACATGTAGTAGAAATTGGACAAGTCTCTAACAAAGTTTTAGAAACTCTTAGAGTGAATCTAGGATTAATGAACAATGTATACTACCACTTTCTCAAATGCAAAAATGACTTAAATAAAGATTGTAGATCTTGATGAGATATGAAATTTTGGTATTCATGACTTTTTCATCTGAGACCGTTTAATGTTCCAAAGTCTTTCATTTAGTTATCAATTTTTGTAATTTATAAGATTTTCTAGCAATTTATAAGATTTTCTAGTAATTTATAAGATTTTCTAGTAAGTTATAAGATTTTCTAGTAATTTATAAGATTTTCTATTAATTTATAAGATTTTCTAGTAATTTATAAGATTTTCTATTAATTTATAAGATTTTCTATTAATTTATAAGATTTTCTAGAATTTTATATTGATTTTCTAGTAATTTATAAGATTTTCTTATTTAATATATATTTTTAATAGGTATTAATAACTGAATTAAAACAAGTATTAATAACTATATATTAAAAACTATATTTATAAGATGCCCAAATAGTAGCCCCCGGTGCTAAAGGCCGGTTTGGAAACTGGGCGCCAAACGAAAATTTGGGGCATTTAGCACCGGGTTGATCTAAAATCCGGTGCTAAAGGCCCCGAATTTTTCGTTTGGCGCCAGTTACGGCCTTTAGCGCCGGGTGTAGAAGACCCGGTGCTAAAGGGGGGGGGGGCCTTTAGCACCGGGTCGTGGCTGCACCCGGTGCTAAAGGCCTTCGTCTGGCGCACAGTTACGGCCTTTAGCACCGGGTGTAGAAGACCCGGTGCTAAAGGGCCTTTAGCACCGGGTGGTGGGAAGACCCGGTGCTAAAGGGGGGCCTTTAGCACCAGGTGCAGCCACGATCCGGTGCGAAAGGGCCTTTAGCACCGGGTCGTGGCTGCACCCGGTGCTAAATGCCCCGGACCTATATAGGCCGGGGACTTCTCTCCCTCCCTCACTTCGCCCTCGTCTCCTCAGATCGAAACCGCCGCCGGTACCCCCTCGTCTCTTCAGCCGCTGCCCGTCGCCGTCGCCCGTCGCCGCCGCCGCCCGTGGTCCCCGCGCCCACGCCGCCGCCGCCTGTCGTCCCCACGCCCATGCCGCGCCGCCGCCCTCGTCCCGGGCCGCGCCGTCGTCCCCTCGCCCGTCGTCCCCGCGCCGGCGCCCCTCGTCCCCGCGCCGCCCGTCCTCCCCGCGCCGGCGCCCCTCGTCCCCGCGCCGCCCGTCCTCCCCGCGCCGGTGCCGCCGCTCGTCCCCGCGCCGCTCGTCCCCGCGCCGGTGAGCCTCTGTGAGCCGGCCTTCGTGCCGTGCATGCATGTTTGTGAGCCGGCCTTCGTGCCGTGTACATTGAAAATATTAGAAATTACATTGAAATTTATATTGGAAATGTTATATTGGAAATGTATATTGGAAATGTTATATGTTTGAAATGTATATTGGAAATGTTATATGTTTGAAATGTATATTGGAAAATGCTCCATTTAAATGTATTGGAGATATTTACATTGAAATGTATATTGGAAATATTATATGTTTGAAATGTATATTGGAAAATGCTTCATTTAAATGTATATTGGAAATGTTATATGTTTGAAATGTATATTGGAAATGTTATATGTTTGAAATGTATATTGGAAAATGCTCCATTTAAATGTATTGGAGATATTTACATTGAAATGTATATTGGAAATGTTATATGTTTGAAATGTATATTGGAAAATGCTTCATTTAAATGTATATTGGAAATTCTATGTATATTAGAAATATATGTGCTTCATTTAAATGTATATATTTCTTATCAATTATTTTTAAAATTATGTATATTAGAAATATATGTGCTTCATTTAAATGTATATATTTCTTAATGTATATTAGAAACATTTCTTAATGTATATATTTCTTAATGTGCTAAAGAAATGTTGAAGGGGCCCACCGCGCACCCGAACCCCTTAGCGAATCCGTTTTTCACGCACCGACCCCCTTAGCGAAAATGTTAGAAATATCTTGAATATGTATGCTTTGTATATATTTCTTATCAATTATTTTTAATTCTATAGATGGCGAACAACAACAACCCCGTCCCACCCATGCAAGAGGACAACAACACCCCTGTCCCACCCATGCAAGAGGACAACGACACGTTCTTTGCGAATCAACTTTTCAATATTGTAACCCAACCAATGTCCATGGATGATGTGTTGGGGATCATTGGAAGGGACGACAATGTTGAAGGGGCCGCCAATGTCCAGGGCGACAATGTTGCAAGGGCCGAAACTATTGAAGGGGCCGGTAACGAGCCCTCGTCTAGTCAGGTGTGTATATAGCTAACATAAATTTGTACTGTACATGTCAATTATGTATACCATCTCTATATCATCTCGTATATATGTAATTTGTGTAGGCCGCCTCTACTAAGAAATCAAAACGATCGACCACGAAGAAGCTGAAGGATGTCAAGTTACACATCACCCGAGTGGAGGACGACGGGGAGCCAGTTGAGCCCCCAAAAGTGGCCAAGAAATTTGTATCTCAGTGCGGGGTAATTGTACGGGACAATGTGCCCATTAGTATCAGAAAATGGAAGTCCACGGACCCCACTGAGGAGTACGTGCTCCCCGATACAGAGAAGGAGATGCTATGGGGGGAATTAAAGGCAATATTCGACTGGCCTAGCACTCATGAAGCAGAACTGAGGGATTGGACAATGAAGAAGAAGGCAGTTCTGTTTCAGGATTTCAAGAAGAAGTTGTACTCGCATTTTCTCAAAACCGGAGAGGCCCCGGATCCTGAGAAGTATAAGAAGATCACCGATGACGAGTGGGAAGCATTCCTTGAGTACAAAACCTCCGAAGAGGGTGCAGCGGCTAGCGCTAGAAACGCTGGAAACGCCGCAAATAAGAAGTACTCTCATAAGATGGGTTCGGGGGGTTACAAGGCAAGCATCGCTAAATGGGAGAAGATGGAAGAAGATCTATATGCTAGAGGCATCACTCCATCGACACATGACTGGCCCACAAGGACCAAGCATTGGTACTATGGTCATGGAGGCACCCTAAGCCCAATCGACGGCTCCTTAGTTTTTCCCGAGGACTTGCGAGAACTAGCTCAGCGTCTCCTCGATATCCTCAGGGCATTTTATAGGGGAGAATTTGTTGCTGATAGAGACAGAGATGAGCTAACCTATGCCTTAGGGAACAAGGAGCATCCTGGACGGACGCGCGGCGTAGGCACAAGCATCTCATGGAAGAAAGGTTTCCAAGAGCACGCCGCCACCTATAGGAGCCGCTCGAGGAAGAAGGCCGAATATGAGCAGAGGGTGAGGGACCTAGAGCAAACAGTTGCCGCCCAGGGCTCAAAGCTCCAAGAAATGGAGTCAGAGATGGAGCGACGGATGAAGGTAGCATGGCTGCAGATACAACAAGCCACAGGTGGGACCGGTTCCACAGAGCCTGCACCTCTCCAACAAGCCGCAGGCGGGACCGGTTCCACAGAGCCCGCACCTCTCCAACAAGCCGCAGGTGGGACCGGTTCCACAGAGCATGCACCTCTCCAAGATGCGGCCCTTATTAGCCCTCCACAACAATATCAAAGCAGTCACGCTTCCACACAGGCCGCCGAAGCGGTCCGTTACACCGTGGATGAAATAACTCAACGGACCGCGTGCGAGCTTGTCGTCAGGCAGAAGAACTTAGCTGTGGTGGTACGTATGCGACCTTAGTTCATACTGCATACATTTCACCATAAATACCATTCATTTACTAACTTTCTTTGTGACTACTAACTTATCAGGTCGCATACGGTATGACCAAACGTGTGGAAGAAGGGCAAAAATGGCACTGCAATGACATTCCACATGGTTACGTACCTGTTGAGGTGGAGCAAGTCGTCACCAACTGGGAAGACTTGGAACTTGACATCCCCGGAGGTGATGGAGAAACAAAACTCGGTCAGTGTTCTCACTGCATCATTCTATGGAGCAAGGCAG
This sequence comes from Echinochloa phyllopogon, assembly GCA_033239725.1. Classification (NCBI taxonomy): domain Eukaryota; kingdom Viridiplantae; phylum Streptophyta; class Magnoliopsida; order Poales; family Poaceae; genus Echinochloa; species Echinochloa phyllopogon. The sequence goes on along the minus strand of BTCW01000008.1, from coordinate 7,205,031 downwards.
ACGTCGTCATACCGGCCGGTACACCTGCGGCTACCAACAAGCCTCCGTCACCTCCAAGGGATCCATAGGATCGTGACGATTCTCCGGGAGCTCCTGATGCAAGCCCGTCTCCTCCGCCAAAGAGGTCTCCGTCTCCTCCGCCACAGAGGGGACGCCGCACTAAAGCCTCTGCCCCCACTCCACCAGCGAAGAAGGCGCAGAAAACCAGAGAGAAGCCCGCACCAGAGAAAAGAGCAGGTGAGAAGACTCTAGAGGAACTCGAAGCCTCGGTCAAAGCAGACACAAAGAGGCAAATGGCCGAGTGGAGGAAAAAACCTGAGCCGGAGCCGAAGCTTGATCCCACCGTCGTCAAGTCATTCCTCGGTAATTTGAGCAAGGGTCAACAGAAGGAAGTAATAGTAACAGACTATGACCGCTCATTACTGAAATCTCGCCGGAAGCGGAAGGCTGCAGAAAAGGAGGCGGGCCCATCTAAAAAGGTTCCTCAGCTCGGCCAGCAACCTCAGCGGCCCTTGGGTCCATTGCCATCTCTGGACGAGCTTAACGTGCAACGAGTAATGGCCGAGACTGGACTAACTAGAGCGCAAGTCCTGGGGAAGAAGATGTGCCTGTAAACACAACGCTGAGGTGGCCGTTTAAGCTTGGCGAGCCTATGGTCCCTCCTGAAATGGAGAGCAAGCTACAGACGAAGATGCGCCGATTCCATGAGTGGTACTTGGAAGAATCAAGAAGGAATAAACGGCGCATGATCAAAGTAGGCGTGAAGGACCAAGATTTCTACAATGGTGACGAGGATTGGGTATGGCTGAGGTTTAAGGATATATATGAGCTGTACCACCGCGACGCCATGGACGTGGATTTGATCACCTGTTGGACACCGTAAGTACTTTGTTGTTGCTTATAATTCACAGTTTGAAAACAATAATTCCAATCTATGCTGACGCGGGCTTTATTTATTGCTTAACATATGCAGAATGGAGATTCAAAAATGTCGGAGATCCGGGATATATGACGTAGGTTTCGTGGATCCTCGAAGGATAAGTGAAGCAATGATATTGATGAATCCTGAGGAAACATATGGAAACCTATACAAGTATATTAAGAAACAAAATTACTGCGACTCCATACTAATCCCGTACAACATCGAGTGAGTACATACACAGGCTTCTTCTTATACTGTCTGTGTACTATTTCATTTCTGATTATAATGTATACATGTATACAGATTCCACTGGTTCCTAATAATATTATGTCCTGACCGGGGTGTCGTGAATGTTTTTGATTCGTTGCACACTCCAAAAGAAAAACTACAGAACATCATGGACATGATGACAAGGTGATGTATATTTTCCCCTACTTAATTCACCCCTTACACTCGCAATGACTTCGCTCAAGTTTTTTGTTCGCAGGGCCTGGATTCAATTTCGTCAAGAACACCCGGGTATTCAACATGAAACACTAAAATGGAACATTGGCTTTCCGGTAAGCAAGTAATTTGTACATGTAGGCCTCGGCTAATATATTATATGAATTTTACTTAATTTCTTTTGGTCGACAGTGTGCCAAACAGGGGCCGGGAAATAATTTATGTGCATACTATGTTTGCGATTACATGTGGAATTGGGGACATAAAAAGCTTACACAACACGATATTATGGTACGTAATAATAAACACATTTCCATTATTATTAAGTGGACAATTATTGTCTCCAACTCGGCGGATTAAACATCTTTCAATTATTTGTAAATTATAGATGTTGAGCCTGAAGGAAGAGTCTCTAGAGCTAGAAAGAATCGACGCAATTGCAGAACAGCTCGTCGGATGGATCTGGGACGAGGTCGTCAATCCCCGAGGAGAATTCCACTCGCTAATACTGGAGGACGTGCTGGACAGTCCAACAAGATAGTCGTCAATCTTAATTAAGTAGAAAATACAGTTTAAATATATATAACTCGAGTTGACATGCATGAATATCTACTTTTGTAATATATATGTCTTCTATTTTGATGAAATGTCAGCTAATATGAATATAGAGTCGGCCGAATACGCATTAGAATACACGTATTAGAATATATACGTATATAGACGTGCACGCATGGCTACTGAAAAAAGAAAAAAAAAGAAATCCGGGGCCTTTAGCACCAGTTGCAGACAACAACCGGTGCTAAAGGCAGGCCCTTTAGCCTCGGATTAGTTGCACCGGGTGGGAAACCCGGTGCTAAAGGGCTTTCCCACCCGGTGCAGATGTCTATCATTCTGGTAGTGGACGACAGGGGGCCGGGGCCTTGGGGCCAGTCGAGGCAGAGGACGGAGGTCCCGGGCGGCGCCACGAGGCACGAGCTCGAAGGAGACGGAGACCTTGTCGCCGTTGGAGGTGAGGGCGGAAGCTGATGACGTGGTGCGGCGGTCGCCGGGGAATAAATCGTGGCGCCGGGCGCCGGCGCGGTTCAGGATCACCCAGCTGGGATGACGGGAGGCCGGTGGTGAATCCATGGACGAGGAGCAGGACGATCGATTGAATCGCCGGCGGTGGTGGTGGCCGGTGGGCACATGTGTGTCCTTGTGCTTGGTCGAGGTCGGCATGGAGGTACGGTGGCACGGAGACATGCCAGACGGGGAGGCATCGTCGGACGACGGCCTAGACTGCCGGTGGCCGGACATCGACATGATCTTTGCCTCCGTGGTGCAAATAATTATTTAGCGAGGCGCGGTGGCGAGGGTTTGTTTGGTGGCGTCGGAACAAGTTGAGACGGAGGACACATGTGTAACCCTACCTCCCTGGAAGGATTCCCGGCCATCCGCCCGCTCTGCCGGTCAGGGATCAGTAGGGGCCACCCGCGGCACGTGGCGCGCTGCTGAGGCCGAGGGGCCCACGTCGACAGCGGATAGGCGTGAGCCCCGTCCGTTTCCGGGGAAAAAATCGAGCGCTGCTCATTCGTCGGGGCCTCCGCCCCTGCCGCGTCCTCCCGCCGGCGCCGCCCCTCCCTTCCGCGCCGCCCCCTCACCACCCTCCCGCTCCGCGCCGGCAGGCCCACTATGTCAAAACTCGACAAAGGAGACACACTAATAGACGACACGGAATTGAGACGTGTCACTAATATGTTATTGGAGACGCTAGTTTAACAGACGTGTCACCAATAAGTCTGCATAGACAATACGTGTCTCCTTATATATCTTAATAGGCGACGCTTCTTAAGAATCCACGTCACCTATGACTGCCCCATATATAGGAGACGCGTCTCCAGTAAACATGCGTCTCCTATAAGAATGTATATTGGTGACGCGGGATTTAAAGACGTGTCTCCTATAACTGGATCGCATATAGGCGTGTCTCCAGTAACCCGCGTCTTCAATGAGATATGTCTCATATTATGTCTCATATAACCCTCTCCTTCCTCTACTTTCTTCGCTTTCCTCCCGACAGCTCCAGCGTCGACCGGCGGCGGCCCAATTGAAGCGCTGGGGCGTGCGCACCGCACCGCGCACAGCCAGGCCCCGGCCTCGCGCGTCTCACACACACGTACATGCGCGCCGCTGCAGCTGCTGCCGAGCGCCGGCCGGCGCCCCAGCCCCGAGTCCGGCGCCCTACGCGCGCCGCCGCCGCTGCAGCTGCTGGGCGCCGGCCGGCGCCCCAGCCCCAAGTCCGGCCCTACGCGCGCCGCCGCCGCTGCCCGGCCGTGGACGCGCGCCGCCTCCGCCCGGCAGCTCTGCTTGGTGCCGTCACACACGTTCTGCCGCGCGCGCCGGCCGTGCAGCACGCCGGCCGGGCCCCTCGCGCGCCCCGCCTAGGAGCGTTCACCGCAGCGTGCGCCCTTCCCTCTCGTACGTCGTCGCCGCAGCAGCCCCTTTGTTCCAGAGGTGAGCACGGGAGGAAGCTTCCCTTTCTTCTTTCCATTCCCTTGGCTGTTCTGCTCAAGTTGAGCTAGCAGCCCCTTGGTTTCTTATTTTTTGTAGATGATGGATCGGAGCTTGATGTTTCTCAAGAACCGAGATTGCGATGAGTACTCAATCTTATCAAGTTGAATCAAGAGGCCTTTCTTCTAATCACTGCGTACAGGTGATGCTGGATTAATTGGGCCATTGGCCCATTTTGTCTCAATTAATCAAAAGAAATTAAAGGTCCACTAATAAATGCTAGGGGTCTAAATCCCGGACTGAGAGTCAACGAGAATCCTAACTAACTTAAATAGTGGACCAAATATGGACCGCTTGTGAAGTTGGTAAAAGGAGAAGGGCATGCCACACGCGCGCTCGCTCGCCTCGCCGAGCCGAGCCGAGCCGTGCCGCTCTGCGTGTGCGGTGGGTGAACGTTTTTTGCTGTTAATGACACTAAAGCCGGAGACGTTGACACTAAAGCCAGAGACGTTGCAGTCTTCATGGGGAGAGTAACTGACGCTTAATAACAATAGCGTCCAGGTTCATCCTCCCTTTCCTGCTGGGCGCCAATAAGAGGAGGCATCCCAGGCAACACATGCGACACAAGACCTCTCTCTGGTACTCCTTTCAGGAGACCACTCTCTTCTCCCTGTTGTTTGCTTTCTCTCATCCCCAACGCAAGCTTTGCGCGCACTCTGCTTGCGTGAGCAGTTGCCTCCGAACCTCGTCTGCCTAGCGATTCTGCTCGGGATAGGCGGGCGATAAGGTTTTTGGGGAGCGTACTCGTACGCGCCTGCTCGCTGCTGTGAATGACTACCTCGTATACTTCCCGGTGGCATCTTCGTCAGCACGAATGACTACGTCCCGGCGTCCGTCTCCCTCAAGTGAACGACTACTTCCTGGTGGCCTGGTCGTTCGAGGGACTGCACTGCACCAAATCAGATCGACTACCTCTAGCAGGCTAGTCACAATGACTAGTAACGGCGATTCTGGTTCCTCCGGTTCTGGTTCCGTCCCTGGGTATACACTAAACCCTCTCTGGTTTTGCTTACTGTTCTTGTTTTATTTGAGATTTAACTTGAACACAAGAACATGCTTTGCTCCCACTGAATCACTCATATTTGTCATGAATTTGTTGATAATTTCTGGAATTAAAATATACCGAAATATGCCTAGATTTCTAACAATCCAAAAACCTTATGTTGTTGATAGGCTTTCGGTAACTAGTTTTGCTGCATCAATCAAACCAAATGTTTTTGATGGCACAAATTACAAGCATTGGAAGCACAGGGTTAGTTATGGTTAACAGTGATTAACATCATGTATGTCACGCAAGGGAAGCCCGAACAGTTCTCTCCAGAGGAGGAGAGGGCTTTCGAGTTCTCGCTGAAAGCCTTGTGGACACGTACCTTTTGCTGTCAAGTGGCAAAGAAATTTGGGATGCGCTTGAGGCTAAGTTTGGGGTCTCTGATGCTGGTGGTGAGCTGTATGTCATGGAACAGCTCTATGACTACAAAATGGTTGAAGACCGTTCTGTGGTAGAGCAGGCCCATGAGATTCAGGCGCTCGCTAGGGACCTTGAGAACTATAGCGAGGATGCACCATGTAAGTTGCCTGACAAGTTTGTGGCTAGAGGTATTATCTCCAAGTTACCACCTTCTTGGAAGGACTTTGCAACCTCTCTGAAACACAAGAGGCAAGAGTTTGCTATTGTCGATCTTATCGGCACTCTTGATGTTGAAGAGAAGGCAAGGGCAAAGGACCAACGTGGTAAAGGGATTGTTGGATCTTCTAGTGCGAATATGGTGCAGAAGAAGAACCACAATGCGTCCAACAAAAAGAACAAGCCTTATCAGAACCAAACAAAGGCTAAGCAGACGGCTCAGTTCAAACCAAAGAGGCCGCCAACTGGGAAGTGCTACTGCTGTGGTAGCACCGAACACTTTGCTGCAAAGTGTCCGGATCGCAAGGATAAGAAAGATGGCAACAGTGCCAACATGGTTGTTAGTGAGACTGGTGGAACGTCGGGGTACGGTAATCTTTTACCTACAGTTCTTTCAGTATGTCATTCACCTGATTGGTGGATTGACACCGGTGCTAATATTCATGTTTGTGCTGATATTTCCTTGTTTTCTTCTTACCAGGCAGGCGGGACTTCCTCCTTGTTGATAGGGAACGGATCGCATGCGCGTGTTCTTGGTGCTGGTTCGGTTGATCTGAAGCTTACTTCGGGAAAGACCGTTCGACTGAAGAACGTGCAGCATGTCCCCACCATCAAGAAGAACTTAGTCAGCGGGTCTCTTCTGTGTAGAGACGGTTTTAAGTTAGTCTTTAAATCCAATAAATGTGTAATTTCTAAGTTTGGAAGTTTTATTGGAAAGGGCTATGATAGCGGAGGCTTGTTCCGCTTTTCTTTGTCAGATGATTGTAATAAAGTTGTGAACCATGTTTCAAATGTTAATGAAGAGTCTAATGTTTGGCATTCGCGACTTTGTCATGTTAATTTTGGTTGTATGATGCGTCTTGCAAACTTGAGTTTAATTCCAAAATTTACCTTAGTCAAAAATTCCAAGTGCCATGTGTGTGTTGAATCAAAACAACCTCGCAAGCCTCATTTTGCGGCTGAGGCGAGAGACTTGGCACCTCTAGAATTAATTCATTCCGATCTGTGCGAAATGAATGGCGTGTTGACAAAAGGTGGTAAAAATTATTTCATGACTCCAATAGATGATTGCACTAGATTTTGCTATATTTATTTGTTAAAGTCTAAAGATGAAGCGTTGCACTATTTTATAGTCTATAAAGCTGAAGTAGAAAACCAACTTGAGAGAAAGATCAAAAGAGTTAGGTTTGATCGTGGTGGAGAGTATTTTTTTAATGTTTTCACCGCGTGCTGTGAGGAACATGGAATAATTCATGAGAGGACGTCTCCCTATTCACCTCAGTTAAAAGAAAGAACTGCACTCTAACTGATTTGGTTAATGCCATGTTAGACACGGCAGGACTTTCTAAGGAATGGTGGGGTGGGGCTATATTGAATGCATGTCATGTCCTAAATCGTATTCCCATGAAGAACAAAGAGATAACACCATTCGAGGAGTGGGAAAAGAAAAGGCTAACCCTTTCATATTTACGGACTTGGGGATGTTTGGCCATAGTGAATGTGCCTATAACCAAGAAACGTAAATTAGGACCTAAAACAGTAGATTGTGTCTTTCTTGGTTATGCTTTGTACAGTGTGGGTTATAGATTTTTAATAGTAAAATCTGGAGTACCTGACATGCATGTTGGCACTATCATGGAGTCCAGAGACGCTACATTTTTTTAGGACATTTTTCCTATGAAAGGGGTAGTTAGCACATCTAGTCATGAATTGTCTATTAACAATGAACTTAAAGAACCCACCACTATGATAGAACAGAATGAACAACCACATGTGGAGAATCCTAAGAAGGATGACCATGAAGCAGCTCTCAGAAAGAGCAAGAGACAAAGGATTGCAAAGTCTTTTGGTGATGACTTCATTGTGTACCTCGTGGATGACACTCCTAGAACCATTGAAGAGGCATATTCCTCTCCAGATGCTGACTATTGGAAGGAAGCAGTTCAGAGTGAGATGGATTCAATTATGTCTAATGGTACTTGGGAGGTTGTGGAGCGTCCTTATGGGTGCAAACCTGTTGGATGCAAGTGGGTGTTCAAGAAAAAGCTTAGGCCTGATGGTACAATTGAAAAGTACAAGACAAGGCTAGTGGCTAAAGGCTATACTCAGAAAGAAGGGGAAGACTTCTTCGACACCTACTCACCGGTTGCCCGATTGACTACTATTCGAGTACTACTTTCCTTGGAAGCTTCTCATGGTCTTATCATTCACCAGATGGACGTTAAGACAGCTTTCCTAAATGGAGAGTTGGAGGAGGAGATCTATATGGATCAGCCACACGGATTTGTAGTAGAAGGTCAAGAAGGAATGGTGTGTAGGTTAGTCAAGTCTTTGTATGGCCTTAAGCAAGCTCCTAAGCAATGGCATGAAAAGTTCGATAGAACTTTAACATCAGTTGGCTTTGTTGTGAACGAAGCTGACAAATGTGTGTACTATCGCTATGGTGGGGGCGAAGGAGTGATCCTCTGTCTGTATGTGGATGACATACTGATATTTGGGACAAGCCTTAATGCGATTAAGGAAGTCAAAGAATTCTTGTCCCAAAGCTTTGAGATGAAGGATTTGGGAGAGGCTGATGTGATTCTGAACATTAAACTAGTGAGAGAAGGTGATGGTGGGGTTGTTCTTACACAATCCCACTATGTGGAGAAGATCTTGAGTCATTTCGGTTATAATGACTGCAAGCCAGCTCCAACACCTTATGATGCTAGTAAAGTGTTGCGGAAAAACAAGAGAATAATGAGAGATCAGCTGAGATACTCCCAGATCATTGGTTCACTGATGTACCTTGCCAACGCTACTAGACCCGACATCGCGTATGCTGTGAGCAAACTGAGTCGATTTGTGTCTAACCCAGGAGAGGCTCATTGGGAAGCTCTCGAACGGGTGATGCGTTTCCTGAAAGGTATTGTGGACTACAGGATTCACTATACTGGGTACCCTAGGGTGCTAGAGGGTTATAGTGATTCAAATTGGATATCTGATGCAGATGAGATTAAAGCCACAAGTGGATATGTGTTTACACTTGGAGGTGGCGCTGTCTCCTAGAAGTCTTGCAAGCAGACCATCTTAACAAGGTCTACTATGGAAGCAGAACTCACTACATTAGACACCGCCACTGTTGAGGCCGAATGGCTTCGTGAACTCCTTATGGGTTTGCCGGTAGTTGAAAAACCGATACCGGCTATCCTCGTGAACTGTGATAATCAAACGGTGATTGTCAAGGTGAACAGTTCAAAGGACAACATGAAGTCATCTAGGCATGTGAAGAGGCGGCTGAAATCTGTCAAAAAAATGAGAAACTCCGGAGTGATAGCCTTGGATTATATCCAAACGGCTAAGAACCTGGCAGATCAATTCACAAAGGGTCTTTCACGTAATGTGATGGACAATGCATCTAAGGAATTGGGCTTGAGACCCATGAGTGTTACTCAGTAGTGGTAACCTGTCCTATGTGATCGGAGATCCCGTGAATTAGGATGGTGAAACAAACTACTGTTTAACTGAGAGAAGAGAACCTTTGTAAAAAGGCTCATTCCAGTAGAGGTGCATTTCTCTTCTAAATCTGTATGGCAGGTTGGTGAAAACCTTAATGTGATCCGAGTGGCTCAATGAGGAGCAAAGATGTTGGCCTACAGAACATCTTAAAGGATTACACCTATATGGGTCCGATTGCTAGTCACAATCTATGAGATAGGGTGATCTCTAGATACCCATGAAAGGCATGGAGTATGACTTATACGCTCCAACCCGAGGGGATACTTACAGCAGCATAGTACTGACAAGGGGCTCTAGTCAAGCTTGTTTGCACGAAACTGCCAATTCAAGGTATAGTCCATTGGTCAGTTGTGAATGAGTGTAGCTTTTGCCTCAGGTGGATGTTCAACTTAACAGTCTCCACCATGAAGCCGGTATATCAAAACAACATTTGAGTCGAGGGCATTTGTTGTGAACCTTGAAATTCTTGGTGGGGATTGTTGGATTAATTGGGCCATTGGCCCATTTTGTCTCAATTAATCAAAAGAAATTAAAGGTCCACTAATAAATGCTAGGGGTCTAAATCCCGGATTGAGAGTCAACGAGAATCCTAACTAACTTAAATAGTGGACCAAATATGGACCGCTTGTGAAGTTGGTAAAAAGAGAAGGGCGTGCCACACGCGCGCGTGCGCTCGCTCGCTCGCCTCGCCGAGCCGTGGCCGTGGCCGTGGCCGTGCCATGCCGTGTCGTTCCGTGCCGCTCTGCGTGTGCGGTGGGTGAACGTTTTTGCTATTAATGACACTAAAGCCAGAGACGTTGCCGTCTTCATGGGGAGAGTAACTGACGCTTAATGGCATTATGGCTGGACAATAGCGTCCAGGTTCATCCTCCCTCTCCTGCTGGGCGCCTATAAGAGGAGGCATCTCCTCCCAGGCAACACACGCGACACAAGACCTCTCTCTGGTACTCCTTTCAGGAGACCACTCTCTTCTCCCTGTTGTTTGCTTTCTCGCATCCCCAACGCAAGCTTTGCGCGCACTCTGCTTGCGTGAGCAGTTGCCTCCGAACCTCGTCTGCCTAGCGATCCTGCTCGGGATAGGCGGGCGATAAGGTTTTTGGGGAGCGTACTCGTACGCGCCTGCTCGCTGCTGTGAACGACTACCTCGTCTACTTCCCGGTGGCATCTTCGTCAGCACGAACGACTACGTCCCGGCGTCCGTCTCCCTCAAGCGAACGACTACTTCCTGGTGGCCTGGTCGTTCGAGAGACTCCACTGCACCAACTCGTCACTGCACCAAATCAGATCGACTACCTCAAGCAGGCTAGTCATAATGACTAGTAACGGCGATTCTGGTTCCTCCGGTTCTGGTTCCGTCCGTGGGTATACACTAAACCCTCTCTGGTTTTGCTTACTGTTCTTGTTTTATTTGAGATTTAACTTGAACACAAGAACATGCTTTGCTCCCACTGGATTACTCATATTTGTCATGAATTTGTTGATAATTTCTGGAATTAAAATATACCGAAATTTGCCTAGATTTCTAACAGGTGAGAACATGCCCATTTCCTTTCTTCTTCTGATCACCTTCTTCTGCTCAGGCGATCCTTTCCTCTGAAGCTTAGTGCTTGCTGAATTGAAGAAGCAAGTATAGAGTATGTAGGGAAAAGATGAATTCAATAAAAATATAATACTTGGATTAGACATGGTGCCCACTTTTGCCATGGGAAAATTAAATTAGACATGGAAGCTTGGATTCTTTTTTTCCCCCTTGGTTGACTATGTAGATGGCGGACCGGAGCTGGATGTATCTCAAGAACCGGGACTGTGATGAGTACTTAACTGGTCTCAAGTCATTCATGGTCGCAGCAGAGGCGGATTAGTTGAATCAGTGCAAGTTTGTTGTGTGTTGTCCATGTGTTGATTGTCAAAATGTCACAAAGTTCTCGAGTGCATTGCATGCCCATGCCCATCTGATTATTCGGGGTTTTATGGATGACTACAAATGCTGGAACAATCATGGTGAAGAAGGTGTTAATGCTCGAGACCTGCAGGCCAATTTTGAGGCTGAAGAAACATGTGCAAATCAACAAACCGCCGATTAAGACGGCGAGGAAGGCCTCACTGGCAGTCATGCTGCTTGTCAAGATGGCGAACCACTACATGACAATGAATTTGCCGGGAATGATGACCTTAGTGAGGAGGACATAGTCGAAATCGGTGAAAATTATGCACAAATAGCGGATCAAATGGAGGAGATGGTGCGTGATGCCATGGGATATGATGGTTATACAAGTACAGAGTTTGAGAAATTGAAGACGATGGTGAAGGATATGAGGACCCCACTCTATCCGGGGTGTAACAATAAGTACACGAAGCTGTTCACATCACTTAAGCTTCTTCAACTAAAGGCCACTCATCATATGACTGATCGGGGCTTCAAGGCTCTCTTGGATATGCTAAGAGACATGCTGCCTGAGGGGAATGAGATACCAAAGAATACATACGCGGCCAAGAGGAATATTTGCCCTTTGGGACTTGAGGTTGAAAAGATACATGCTTGTAAGAACGACTGCATCCTGTTCCGCGGCAACAATGCAGATCTAACTGAATGCCCTGAATGTGAAGCCCCTCGATACAAACGAAGAAATGATGGGGGTGATGAGGAAACGAGGCATGGATGTCCTCAAAAGGTTGCTTGGTATTTCCCATTAATTCCTCGCCTGAAGCGTTTGTTTGCTACAAGGACGGATGCGCAGTTATTGCGCTGGCATAAGGAGGGCCGAAAGAAAGATGACTACATAAGGCACCCGACAGATTCCACCCAATAGCACACAATTGACTTCAAGTATGAGGGATTCTCCAAAGATCCGAGGAATGTTCGGTTTGCCATGAGCACGGATGGGATGAACCCATTTGGCCACATGAGCAGTTCACATAGTGTTTGGCCAGTGTTATTGACGATCTACAATCTCCCGCCGTGGCTTTGCAACAAAAGTAAATACATGATGATGTCAATTCTCATCTCAGGACCGCATCAACCAGGCATTAACATTGATGTGTATCTAAGACCCCTAGTCGATGATTTGAAAACACTATGGTCAGAAGGTGTGCAAGTCTATGACGCGTACATGAAAGAGCGCTTCACACTACATGGTATGTTGTTTACCACCATTACCGATATACCAGGTGGTCGTTCTGTGTCTGGGCAATCTAAAGGGGAAAAGGATTGTGTGCACTGCTTAGATGACACTGAGGCTCTTTGGCTCAACAACTCACAGAAACAAGTGTATGTACGGCACCGCCGCTTCCTTCCAATTTCCCATGCGTACCGAGGTATGAAACGACAATTTGATGGTACGAGAGAGATAGGGACAACTCCAAGGCATTTTAGTGGGGATGATGTTTACAACCAGGTAAAGGACCTCAATGTCGCCCATGGCAAGAAAAGCACTACGACCCTTGGAAAGCGGAAGCGGAAGGATAAAGTAGATGATCCCAAGATAAGGTGGAAAAAGAAGTCAATTCTTTGGGAGTTACCTTATTGGATTGATTTAGCCATACGCCATAGCATAGACGATATGCATGTCAAGAAAAATGTCTGTGGGGCTATGCTTGGCACACTTATGAATGACAAGCTCAAAACCAAGGACCACGCAAAAGGACGAGCTGACCTGGAAGACATGGGTATAAGATGTGAGCTTATTCCTGATGGCACCAGTACACAACTACCGGTATCTGCCGTAAATCTAACCCCGCAAGAGAAACGAGAATTATGTGACTTCTTTCGCAGTGTGAAAGTACCTTCTGGCTATTCATCCAACGTCAGAAAACTTGTCCATCCAAAGGAGCAGAAATTTCTTCCGATGAAGGCTCATGACTGTGACGTCATTCTTACTACAATGCTTGCGGTCGGTATTAGGAATTTATTGCCAGAGAAAGTTCGAAGGGCTGTTATGAGCCTTTGCTTCTTCTTCAATGCAATATCTCAGAAGGTGATTGATGAGCAGACACTGGATGATCTAGAAAAAAACATGTTTGAGACAATGTGTCTGCTTGAGGCCTATTTCCCACCATCTTTCTTTGACATATCCATGCATCTAATTGTTCACCTTGTTAAAGAGATAAAGTACATTGGCCCGATGTTCCTACACCACATGTATCCATATGAGCGATTCATGAGCACGTTGAACAAATATACAAAGAGTCGGGTTCATCCCGAAGGAAGCATGGTAGTGGGTTATGGAACGGAGTAGTCAGTCGATTGGTGCCTTGGTTACATCGATCCAGCAAATCCGATCGGCATATCAAGGTCTCGGCACGAGGGAAGGTTAGCAGGGACTGGAGTACTTGGGGAGAAGACATTCAATGCCAACCCTGATGCATTACAACAAGCCCATTTTCTTGTGTTGCAACACACAGCAGTAGTATCTCCATACATTGATGAGCACCAGGAGCACCTGCGTCAAGCCAATCTAGGGCGAAGCGAAGCTTGGATAGCGAGGGAACACATGAAATGATTCAACATTTGGTTCAGAGACCGAATCCAAAATTCGGATTCTAGCACGAATGACATAGTGAGGAGTTTGGTGTGTGGTCCTCTATTCACAATCACTACGTATCAAGGGTATGACATAAATGGCTACACATTCTATACTATTGACCAAGACAAGAAAAACACATTCCAAAACTGTGGTGTTCGTATAGATGCTCTGGACAACAATATGCAGAAGGCACCATACTACGGACAAATAGAGGAGATATGGGAGCTCACTTATCCGACCTTCAAGGTGCCAATTTTCAGGTGCCGTTGGGTTCAGGGATCAAAGGGTGTCATGAAAGACATGTATGGGTTCACTACTGTTGACCTTGAACAAGTTGGATACAAGGATGAGCCGTTTGTACTCGCGGGACCAAGTTTTCTACGTGCTAGACACAAGAAACAAGAAATGACATGTGGTTCTCCAAGGAAAATGACGCGTTGTCGGAGTTGAAAATGACATGGATGAGGAGGATTACAATCATTCTAATGAAATACCTCCTTTTGATAAATCTATCATTCCTGTGATCGAAGAAAGTGAGACAGCTCCATATTTACGAAGTGACCATAAAGATAAAGGGACATCTGTGACAAAAGGCCGCCAAAAAGGGCGAAAACGGCAAGTCAAGAAAAAATGAATTATGTAAAATGTCTGTCTGAAACATGTGTAAAATATTGTAAGATAATTATGTAAAATATTGTAGGATAAATAAATTGTGTCTCAAATATTGTAAGATAATTAAATTATGTGAAATGTCTAAAACGTGTAATATGTATGTTTGGTTCTGTAATTGTAGAGGCTCAATCAGAAGAAAGATGGACAGAAATAGGATTTTGTGAGTGCTTTGCCCTCCTTTCTCTGCATTTCGGTCAATAGGATGTGAATGAGGATACATGCTTCTTGGGCTTATCTGCCATCTCTTAAACTATATGGATGTGAATGAGGAAGCTGATATATGTTTCTCTCTTGGCCACTGATATTTTTTCTATATATCTAATTTTTCTGTATAACTATTTTTTTCAGTGCCACCAGCAAACTCCTGGCAACACCTGTGGATTCTATACAGCACAACACATGATGGAAGCAATGGGGTTGTTAGATGTGGAAGATGATCCTGAGGTACATATCTCTACCTTATATGCGCTATCTGTTAGCAAGCAATGCATGAGATATATAGTGTGAATATAAGGACCATTCAAGCAGCACCATTTCTGCGTGTGTGCTCTTCTTCTCTGCTAGCTTGAGCTTGCTGTCAGTAGATGGTTGTTATTTGTCTTTTTCATTCGAATTTTGAAACAAACACATTAGTTGAGTCAAGGCTAATCTTGGGACTTACTAATTCTGCAACACAGACAACTATTGAACAATGTGAAATTATTGGGTTATAATAATACTGCTATAGCATTCAAATTGTTAGCACAGAAATGATTCCTGTTTCCCCACCAATTTAACATGATTGGTTGCTGTTGGCTATCAATGACTGCTAGCAAGGAGCCAAAAACAAATTTATTTAAGTTCTTTCTGTTTTGTGAATTATCACCCTGCTTTGCTTTAATTCGGTAGCTTCTTCTTATTCAGAGCTCCGCTGAGTATATCCAAACACACGATACTTCAGTTATTTACATGATGCTGTAAATTAGAGTGGAACTTTCATCTGCTAGTTGGTGTTCAGTGATAGATAATTTAGCCTTGCTCTTCTTTTATTCAGTCAATGGAGCAGCAGTGGATGCAGCTCTGCAGTAGTAGCAGATGGTAGATAGATAGCTGCAGCAGCAAATATCTAGCAGTAGATAGATAGCTTAAGAGTTGCTAACACAGGGTTTTGAAGTGATGACCACTCCCCTTGACATGGACATGCTGAACAGCATCCGAGAAAAGATAACCTCGTTCATAATGTCCCAGGTTGTCAATGTGAGAGGGGAGTTCCACTGTAAGAATCGAGGTAGCTCTGTGATTTGAACAAGTTATATGTAATGTCAACAAGTAATGCCCCAGGTGCACCCCTGTGTTTTGTGATCAGCAGACTTGTACTGTATGTTTTGCTCTGTGATTTGCCTGCTGTCATCAACATTGTAGTATCAATGTGGTGCAGACAGCTTGTTGAACATATTGTAGTATCAATGTGGTGCAGACAGCTTGTTGAACATATTTGCTCTGTGAATTTGCCTGCTGTGATTGTTTGCCTGCAATGTGCCCCTGCAATGTACCTATACATTTGTCTGCAAGATGTGCCCCAGCAATTTGGCTGCCGGCAGTATAGTCCCTGGAGACGCGTATACAACAGACCGCGTCTCCTACAAATAGTTATAGGAGACGCGGGTCTACAACCAAGTGTCTTCTATAACTAGTTATAGATGACGCGGGTGTACAATAACGTGTCTCCAATAACTAAAAATAGGAGACGCGTGTTTACAAACCGCGTCTCCAATAACTCAATATAGGAGACGCGGGTCTACAAACCGCGTCACCAATGACTATATAGGAGACGCGTTTCGTCTAAGACAGTGTCTCCAATGACCTTCTTACGTTACGCGGTTCAATAAACACGCGTCACCAATATATTAGTCATTAGTGACGCGTAAAATCCGCGTCTCCTTTAACTTTACATTAGAGACGTATCTTTAGTGACGCGTAAAATCCGTGTCTCCAATGTCCCTGTAGACGTGTCTCCAATATTGGTTCCTTACATGGTGCCCCCTCCTCTCTACTCCGAGCCCACGCCGCCCTCTTTCCCTCCCTCACCGGCGGATCTGCGAAGGGAGGCTGGAGCCGTGCCGCGCAGCCTGGCGGGCGGGCGCTTGCGCCGCCGCCGGGCCTCCCCGGCTCCGTCGCAGCTGCGCGGGCTTGATTCGAGACGACCACGGGCACCGGCCGGAGCAAGGACAGCGGACGAGGGCCACTAAAGGGGTCCTTGATTCGATCTAGCAGCCGCACTCCAACTGCTTCTCGCGGCGCGGTACGGTGCGGGAGAGCTCCTCCATGGCGGCAAGACACGGACCTTGGTCTCCTCCTTCTCCTCTAGGCGTGCGAGCTCCACCTCCTCTCTCCTCCGCAGGGCCGTACGGCGTGGAAGCCAGCATGGCAAGGGAAAGCGCGTCCGCCAAATCCGGCCCTTCCCGCCGCCTGCGCTCCCCCGCTCTACCCGCCCGCGCGGGACGATGATAGTCAGCGGGGCGGCGGCCGGAAGGCAATAGGGGGCGGCAACTGGGGCGGGGCTTCGGGGGCCGGCCTGTTACCACTCAGCACACACAAGGCCAAGACAGGAGCGTTTCTGGTAGGCTGCAAGCAAGTACAAGGCCCAGGAGGATCAATCGTTGAGTGATGGGTGAATATTGGGTTAAATGGTCAATGCTTCGTTGTTGGGCCAGGCCCATGTAATAGGAATGAGTCTTTACTTAAGCTGAAGAGGAGAGGGAGAGAGACATGTTTTTGGATGTAAACAACTAAACTATCTTCTTCTTCCTCAAGACTACCTTCTGGTGGGACACCCTGTCTCGGCCGCCGCCCTGTTCTTCTCTTCATGTTCTTCGTCTTGGCTTCTTCCTTCTCCTCTTTACCTGTTGTGCTAACAATTGGTATCAGAGACACCGATTCCCGGGTCAATTTGGGTTTCCCTGGTGGTTTGCGTCCCGCGGACGTCCCACCGCTCCGGCGAGCTTCGTTCCGATCTCGTCATCCTCGCCCCGCCGACCGACTCCCAGTCGGCGGCGGCCACCGCAAATCGACGGTTAGCTGTTCCTACGCTGTCGCGCACCAAGCCCTCGCGCCGCTTAGGATTTAGTCGGGAAATCACCAAATCGGGTGTGTCGTGTGGTGACTCTGGATCCCCATCCTCCCCACGACAATTTCACCAGGTTGCAGCGATGCCAAGGCGCCATGAATCCTAAGACCAAGATCATTCTCGATGAGCTCGCGAAGCTGCGGTCCGATCTGGACACCAAGTTCGCGGAGCAGGAGTCCAAGTGGGAAACGCGCTTCACCGAGCATGAGTCCGCCTTCGAGTCCCGCGTCGCCAAAGCCGAGGAGACCTGGGAGAACCGCTTCTCCACCACCGACGACAAGTGGGAGCTGTGAACAGATTTGAACGTGGTTGCCTATCTCGGCATTGCCACGGCTTCGTGTTTATATAGGGCGAAAGCCAACAGATATACATCAGCAGGTCGTTGAGATTTGGTTCAGTTGGGATACAACTTGAATTACAAGAAATCTATCTCTAATACTATCAGCCGAACCAAATCAACAACTCCCTGAGTTTTACACAACCACGAAGCCTATATTCAGAGTCAACAATCCTGACTCTCAGGACATGAATACTAACTATTTCCAACAGCCTCCCTCAATCTAAAGCATCCTTTCTTTTGAGATTTAGATTGCTCCTGAATTCTTCAAACTTTCGTGCTGGCAGAGCCTTGGTAAATCCATCTGCTAGCTGATCATTGGTAGAGATGAGACGAACCTACAATTGCTTGTTTGCAACTCTCTCTCTTACAAAATGAAAATCTATCTCAATATGTTTGGCTCTTGCATGGAAAACAGGATTGGCAGACAAGTAGGTCGCTCCCAAATTGTCACACCAAAGACAGGAAGGTTCTGTTAATGGAATTGCAAGTTCAGCTAATAAAGACTAACCAAATTACCTCAGCTGTAGCATTAGCCATGGATTTGTACTCAGCTTCAGTGCTTGATCTTGAAACAGTGGCCTGCTTTCTAGCACTCCAAGAAATCAGATTGTCACCATAATATATGGCAAATCCCCCGGTTGATCTCCTGTCATCAATGCTGCCAGCCCAGTCAGCATCTGAAAAGGCACTAATGCAGGCAGACACTGACCGCCATATCTTTAACCCCATATCAATGGTAAATTTGACATATCTAAGAATCCTTTTAACTGCAGTCCAATGCACTGTAGTTGGTGAGTGCAAGAATTGACAGACTTTATTAACAGCATAGGCTATATCTGGCCTTGTTAACGTGAGGTATTGAAGAGCTCCAACAATACTCCTATATCGAGTGCTGTCCTCTGTCCCCAGAACGTACTTCTCCTTCATAACACGAGAGCTTTTCTGTTGCTGACTGAGGAGTAGTTGACGGCTTGCAATTTAACATGTCGACTCGAGTAAGAATATCGCGCGCATATTTTTCTTGAGAGAGCAGTATTCCTTCCTTTTCTGTTTTAACCTCTATTCCCAGGAAATAATGAAGTTCTCCAAGATCTTTCAATGCAAATTCTTTCCTAAGATCCTGAAGTAAAGCTGAAATTGCTTCTTGAGAGGAGCTGGTTACTATGATATCATCCACATAGATAAGCATAAAAATTGTCACATGATTCTTTTGATAAATAAAGAGAGAGGTGTCAGATTTTGAAGCCTTGAACCCAAGATCTATCAATTTGGAGCTCAACCTTGAGTACCAGGCTCTAGGCGCCTGTTTCAATCCATAGATTGCTTTGTCAAGTTTACACACTAGATTAGATGCACCTTTAGCTTCAAAACCTGGTGGTTGGCTCATGTAAACCTCCTCTTCCAGAACACCATGTAAGAACGCGTTCTGCACATCCAATTGTCGTAAACACCAGTCTTTTGACACTGCAATAGAAAGAACAAGTCTGACAGTAGCAATTTTAACAACAGGGCTAAAGGTATCCTCATAGTCAATACCATAGCGTTGTCTGAATCCTTTTGCTACTAGTCGTGCCTTGTATCGATCAATGGTGCCATCAGCTCTACGTTTTACCTTGTAGACCCACTTACAGTCAATAATATTTGCTCCTTGCTTGGCCGGAACGAGATGCCATGTGTCATTGCGAAGTAAAGCCGAATATTCATCCTCCATTGCTTGTCTCCACTTTGGATTCTCCAACGCCTCCTGAACTGACTCTGGTTCACCTGTGGAGCAAATGTTCCTATATCTGACCATGCCAGGATACAATTTCTTTGGTTGTACAATTCCATCTTGCAACCGGATCCTTGAGCGAGGCGCTTCAACTGGAGCTTGTGCTGGCTCTTCAACTGGAGCTTGTGCTGCAGCCGCATCAACTAGAGCTTGTGAAGTAAGCACAGAGTTTGAAGGAGATCCTCCGGAGCCACCACTCATCCCTGCAGCCGGATCAGTAGACACCGCGCTGTCGGAGCTGCTGTGCTTGCCCCCCCACGCGGCGAATGCGGACTGGCTTCAGAAGGGAGAGAGCTGGAGACCCGCGCCTGCTGGGGATCAGCACCGGATCGCGCACCCTACAGGTCTGACGAATCCACCTGGGATCTGGCAACAGGAGTTTCTGTGGGCAATATTGATCCGGAAGGAAAACTCCATGTTTCAGTTTGTGCTGCGCCTTCGCCTGTAGAATCCTGTACATCAACATGCTCCATAGAAATATTAGTAATATTAGGATCAGTACAATTTACATCTCCTGAGCATGAATCTGGTATAAATTCAGGGAGAAGGAGAATTTCTTTGCGAAGAAGAGCACCGGCGTTGGGATGAAGTGTAGCAAATGGAAATATAGACTCATCGAACACAACATCTCTCGAAATATAGACCCGTCCAGTGGAGATATCTAAACACTTAAAACCCTTGTGCATGGAGCTGTAGCCAAGGAAGACACACCGAGTGGATCTGAAGGAAAGTTTCCTGTTGTTATAAGGTCGAAGGTTTGGCCAACACGCACAGCCAAAGATGCGTAGAGATTGATAATCTGGAGTGAAATTAAATAGTCGTTCTACAGGGATCTGATAATTGATAACTTTACTAGGGAGGAGATTGATCAGATAGGTAGCTGTCAAAAAGGCCTCATCCCAGAATTTCAAGGGCATGGAGGCATTAGCAAGAAGAGAGAGACCTACTTCCACAATATGACACTGTTTTCTTTCTGCAGCTCCATTCTGTTGATGTGCATGAGGGCATGAGACACGATGAGCTATGCCAATTTTCTGAAAGAAAGGATTCAACTTCTCATACTCCCCTCCCCAATCGGTTTGCACTGATATAATTTTCTTGTTAAGTTGTCTCTCCACAAGTTGTTGAAATTTGCAAAAAATTTCGAATACATCTGACTTTTTCTTTAGCAAGTAGAGCCAGATATATTTGCTAAAGTCATCAATGAAACTTAAATAATAAGCGTGTCTACCAACCGAGAGAGGCGCAGGTCCCCAAACATCAGAATAAATAAGCTGAAGGGGTGAAGTTGAGACACTGTTGGATTTTGAGTAAGGTAACTGATGACTTTTGGCCATTTGGCAAGAATCACACACTGACTCATGACTCATATCACTAACAAAAGGGAGCTTATTGTTTCTTAAGACACGATTGACAATAGAAAAAGACGGATGCCCTAGACGACTATGCCATTTGGATGAGGATGGCTTATTGACTCCATAGACTTGCTTGATCGACCTTGCTCCTGACGGCTGTGAGAGAAGAGGGTAGAGTCCACCTTTACATCTACCCTGATGAAGGATTTCCTTCGTTGCCTGATCCTTGATATAAAAGAAATCAGGATGAAATTCAAGAAAAGCTTTGTTGTCAGAGGCTAAGCGATGAACGGAAACGAGATTTTTATGAGCACTTGGGACATGAAGGATATTTTCTAGATGCAAATTGCGAACAGGAGAATGTAAAATTATATAACCAATATTACTAATTTTCATACCTGCTCCATTCGCAGTGTGCACCTGATCACGCCCATTGTACTTATCACGAACTGTCATCTTCTCCAATTCACTGGTAATGTGATCGGTAGCTCCACTGTCCACATACCAATTGGTATCTATACCGTAGCTAGCAGCGGCAGCAGCTCCTGCCGTCTTCTCATGCTGTTCATCTTCATCATATCTGTACCAGCAAGCAGGTGCTTCATGCCCCACCTTCTTACAGATCTGGCAGGTGGGTTTAGAGCTTCCCTTGGTAGATCCCGAACTTGAACTGTTGTTGGTGGTGGTGATGCGTGGGTTCTGTCCCCCACGTCCACGAGCACGGCCTCGATTACCACCACGACCACGAGGATTACCTCGTCCTCGTCCTCCATAATTTGCGGAGGATTGATGCTTACTTCCTTCATAGCTTTCCTAGTAATTCTCCATGCGAGCATCATAGGCAGTTAACTGAGCATACAGATCGCTCATCTTGATGATATCAGCTCGACCAAGGACAGAAGATACGAATGGATTGTAATCGAAATTAAGCCCTTGCAGAATGAAAGTTATCATCTCATCATCATCAATTGTCTTACCGGCAGCAGCTAGCTCTTCTCTGATGGTCAGCATCTTGGAGAAGTATGCTGCCATTGTCATGCCTCCCTTCTTCAGGTTGGCAAGCTGAACGCGCAGGTTCGTGACCCGCGCCCTTGAGTGCGCAGAGAACATGTTCGTCAGCACTTCCCAGGCTTGTGCTGATGTCTCGACGCTGATGACTTGCGACAAGATCTCCCTGGAGAGGGAGTTGAGCAGATAGCTCAAAAGCTGCTGGTCTTTCACCAGCCAGGTGGAGTATGCCGGATTCTCGACAATCTCCTTGGTCTTGTCTGGTTTCTCCACCTCCATCGTCTTGGCCGGCGCTTTGGAGGACCCATCTAGGATCTCCATCAGTTGAGCGCCGCGCACCGCCGGGAGAACTTGAGCTCTCCAGAGGAGGAAGTTGACCCTGGTTAACTTTTCAGCAATCGTAGGGCCAATTTTCGTCAGCGAGGGAGAGGTGGAGGACGACGCCATGGCGAGGCTGGTAGTAGATGTGTTATTTGGAAGAGGGTGCTCTGATTACCATGTGAACAGATTTGAACGTGGTTGCCTATCTCGGCATTGCCACGGCTTCGTGTTTATATAGGGCGAAAGCCAACAGATATACATCAGCAGGTCGTTGAGATTTGGTTCAGTTGGGATACAACTTGAATTACAAGAAATCTATCTCTAATACTATCAGCCGAACCAAATCAACAACTCCCTGAGTTTTACACAACCACGAAGCCTATATTCAGAGTCAACAATCCTGACTCTCAGGACATGAATACTAACTATTTCCAACAGGAGCGTCAGATCGCGGACCTCACCGTCGCCACCGACGCGCGAGTGGACGCGTTGGAGCGTGCGGCCACCACCTTCAACGACTGGCGCCCCGCCATCGCCGACAAGCTCGACGTCGTGAGCTTGGAGGTGGGCAAAATCAACCGCCACTGGGAACGTGCGGTTCTCCAACGCCCTCCACCTCTGCTCGAGTCGTCCCCGTCGGCCGCCGAGCGACGACCTCCTGCATGCCAGGTTGACAAGCACCGCGTCGAATCTGATTTCCGGGAGGGTGATTACGGGTTGGTTACCACCGTAAATCATTCTCCGGGCAAGGGTGCGTGCTCCTCCCCTCACCCTTCTATGTCTGGTCACTCTCCGCCTGTTGTTGATCCTGGTGGTCAGTTCAATCCTCGTGGATCTCATAGTAACAAGCTGCCTAGAATGAATTTTCCCCTATTCACTGGTGAAAATCCAAAGCTCTGGATCAGTAGATGCAATGACTTTTTCGAGCTATATCATGTGGATTCGGTATCTGGTCTGAAACTTGCTGTGATGAACCTTACTGAGGCAGCTGCTCTCTGGTTTCCGTCTGTTGAGAAGCGTGTGAAGGCCGGCTCCTGGTCTGATTTTTGTGCTTTGGTACTTGATCGATTTGGGCGTGATCAGCATGAGATTCTGATTAGGCAACTGTTTAACCTTAAGCAATCTGGTCCTGTCATTGACTATGTTACTACTTTTGCCTCCCTGGTTGACCAGTTATCTGCCTATGAAACCACTGCTAATCCTTTGCATTATACTGTCAAGTTTGTTCATGGTCTGTCTGATGAGATTAAATCTGCTGTCCTTCTGCAACGCCCTCCGGATTTGGATACTGCCTATTTGCTTGCTAAATTCCAGGAGGAGATATTGGATAATTCTAAGAGGAAAGATTTCAGGAAGCCGGATTTATCATTCCAGCCACGTAGTTCGTTCAAAGGAGCTCTGCCTTTGCCTAATCCTCAGAGGCTGTCCAAGTTTCACCAAGTGTTTCAGAAGAGCTTTCTGAACCGGCCAAGCCCAAGTCGACTGAATATCGCTGGCAGGCTCTTCGTGCATTTCGTAGAGCCAAAGGCTTATGCCAATATTGTGCTGAAAAATGGTCCAAGGACCATAAATGTGCCAAGACTATTCAGCTGCATGCGTTACAAGAGGTGTTAGAGCTTTTTCAACTGGAAGATGACAATGTATCAGTGGACAACACTTCTGTGCAGCATCAGGAGCAATTGTTCCTCACTCTGTCCTTGGCAGCAGTATCTGGAATTCCTGCACCAAAAACATTTTGTTTACAAGGCAGTATTCAGGACCAAATGCTTAGAATTCTTGTTGATTCTGGTAGCTCTCACTCTTTCATTAGCGCTGCAGTGGCTGCTCATCTTGAAGGTGTGATGCCTTTATCTTCTCCACTGTCTGTACAGGTGGCCAATGAAGAGAAGTTGGTCTGTGACAGTCATTTAGCAAAGGCATTGTGGAATGTGGATAGTTACCAATTCTGTTCTGAATTCAAGGTTCTCCCATTGTCTTCCTATGATGTTATTTTGGGCATGGATTGGCTAGAGGCTCATAGTCCTATGAAGATCCATTGGAAGCAAAAGTGGTTGGCATTTTCTGATCAAGGAGAGTCTGTGGTATTGTATGGCAGTCTTCCAACAGCACCTGTAGGGACTGTGGTGCAGGTCTGTTCCATTTCTGTTAAACTGTCTGGTCAGGATATATCTGTGGACATACCAGCACCAATTCAACAGCTGATTCAAGACTATGCAGTTCTGTTTGAAGTGCCGGTGGAGCTCCCTCCCACTCGTGTCTGTGACCATACAATTCCTTTAGTGGAAGGTGCAGCTCCTGTGCAGGTTCGGCCTTATCGCTACGCTCCTGCTCTTAAGGATGAAATTGAGAAACAGATTAAGGAAATGCTGCAAAATGGTTTGATTCAGCGTAGTGCTAGTCCTTTTTCATCTTCAGTGTTGCTAGTGAAGAAGAAGGATGGTACATGGCATTTTTGTGTGGACTATCGGCACCTCAATGCTATTACAATCAAAGGCAAATATCCAGTGCCGGCAATTGATGAATTTCTGGACGAATTATCTAATGCCAGTTGGTTCACATGTCTAGATCTAAGGGCAGGTTTCCATCGGATAAGGCTCAAACCAGGAGAAGAGTACAAAACTGCATTTCAGACTCACTATGGTCAATTTGAGTTTAAGGTTATGGCTTTTGGGCTCACAGGAGCACCTGGTACTTTTCAAGAGGCTATGAACTCCACATTGGCCCCATACTTGAGGAAGTTTGTGCTTGTATTTTTTGATGATATACTGATTTACAGTAAAACTTTTGAAGAACATCTCTACCATATTCAGCTTGTATTTGAGTTTTTGGCTAAAGATCAATGGAAGATCAAGCTGTCCAAATGTTCTTTTGCTGAGAGGAAGATCAGTTACTTGGGCCATGTCATCAGTGAACAAGGCGTGGGGACAGACCCAGCCAAGGTGTCTGCCATTGAACAATGGCCTGTTCCCCATACAGTAAAGGAGTTGAGGAGCTTTTTGGGCCTAGCTGGTTATTATAGAAAGTTTGTCAGAAACTTTGGGATCATTGCCAAACCCCTTACTGAGTTGCTGAAGAAGAACACAGTCTTTGTGTGGACCCCAATTCATGACAAGTCATTTGCAGCTCTCAAATTTGCACTTTGTAATGCACCAGTTCTGGGCCTACCAGATTTCTCCAAACCCTTTGCTATTGAAACTGATGCTTCAGGCTCTGGTGTAGGTGCTGTCTTAATTCAGGCTGGCCATCCTATTGCATTCATTAGTAAAGCACTTGGGCCCAAGTCTCAGGGTTTGTCAACATATGAAAAAGAATATTTGGCAATACTTATGGCAGTTCAACAATGGAGATCCTACCTTCAGCATTCTGAGTTCACTATTTTCACTGATCAAAAGAGTCTGACCCAACTTACCGAGCAACGCCTTCATACACATTGGCAGCAAAAAGTGTTCTCTCGGCTGTTGGGGCTTTCATACAAAGTAGTATACAAACCAGGCACAGAAAATAGAGTGGCTGATGCTTTGTCACGAAAATCATCTCATGAATTATCTTGTGCTGCTGTGTCTGTAGTCACTCCATCCTGGATGCAGGAAGTGCTAATGGGATATCAACATGATGATCATGTTAAATCTCTTCTCACCAAATTGGCTATTGATCCTCAAGCTATATCTGGGTTTTCTCTGGATCATGGAATGCTCAGATATAAGGGTAGATTGTGGATTGGCTCTAATGTGCCTCTACAATAGAAGTTGTTGAAAGCCTGTCACTCTAGTGCAGTTGGTGGCCACTCTGGGGTTCCTGTTACTCATATGCGCATGAAGAAGTTATTTGCATGGAAGGGTATGAAGTCTGATATTCACACCTTTGTCAAAAATTGTGTTACTTGTCAGGAGGCTAAACCAGATAGAACCAAGTTACCTGGCCTTCTTCAACCCCTGGAAGTACCATCTGAGGCCTGGCAGATAGTGTCCATGGATTTTGTGGAAGGGCTCCCAAGGTCTGGCAATGCCAATTGCATTTTGGTGGTGGTTGACTTCTTGACAAAGTATGCTCACTTTATACCTCTTTCCCACCCTTTTACTGCTCTTGTGGTAGCTAAGCTCTTCCTGAGTAATGTTTATAAGCTCCATGGTTTGCTTAAGGCGATTGTGTCAGATCGGGACAGGATTTTCACTAGTCAGCTTTGGAAGGAGTTGTTTGCGTTGGCTGGTGTGGAATTGCGCATGAGCTCTTCTTACCATACTCAATCTGATGGCCAAACAGAAAGGGTCAATCAATCTATGGAGACCTTTCTTCGCTGTTTTGTGAATGCCTACCCTTCCAAGTGGTTGCCCTGGTTGTCATTGGCAGAATTCTGGTATAACACATGCCATCACTCAGCAATTGGTCGCTCTCCATTTGAGGCTCTTTATGGTTATCCTCCCCGGCATTTTGGCATTGACTCTGTAACAAGTATTTCGGTGCCACAGCTATCAGTTTGGGATCAGGACCGGCAACTCATGAATACTTTGCTCAAACAGCACTTGGCTCGTTCCCGACTGAGAATGCAGCGTCAGGCCAACAAGAACAGAACTGAGCGACGTTTCAATGTGGGTGATATGGTGTTTCTGAAGATTCAGCCGTATGTGCAGTCATCTTTGGCTCCGCGAGCAAATCAGAAGTTGGCGTTCAAATATTTTGGACCTTTCAAGATTGAGGCTCGTGTGGGCAACGTGGCTTACAAGCTCCAGCTGTCGGCTTCTTCTTCTGTACACCCGGTTTTCCATGTTTCACACACAGCTGAAACAAGCGGTGTCTGATTCAGTGCAGGTTTTACCTTCCCTTCCCTCTGATGTGGAATGGCCTCGAGTACCTGAATTCATTTTGCAGAGAAGGCTCATTACTAGGGGAGTGACTCCTGTGCGTCAAGTCTTGGTGCAATGGTCTGGCTGGCCCAAGGAGTTGGCAACATGGGAAGACACCATTGCTCTGCAACAACTCTTTCCCTTTGCGCCTGCTTGGGGTCAAGCGGCATATCCGGGGGAGAATGTTACCACTCAGCACACAGAAGGCCAAGACAGGAGCGTTTCTGGTAGGCCGCGAGCAAGTACAAGGCCCAGGAGGATCAATCGTCGAGTGATGGGTGAAGATTGGGTTAAATGATCAATGCTTCGTTGTTGGACCAGGCCCATGTAATAGGAATGAGTCTTTACTTAAGCTGAAGAGGAGAGGGAGACATGTTTTTGGATGTAAACAACTAAACTATCTTCTTCTTCCTCAAGACTACCTTCTGGCGGGACACCCTGTCTCGGCCGCCGCCCTGTTCTTCTCTTCCTGTTCTTCGTCTTGGCTTCTTCCTTCTCCTCTTTACCTGTTGTGCTAACACGGCCCCACCACCGTCGACGAGGCGTCCATGGAGCGCAGCAAGAGCTTCATGAAGGCCCTGCAGGTGCTCACGGAACCTAGCATTTCCAGTTCCCATATCACACACGCAGAGAAATATCTTTCCTTCTTTTAAGCCGTTCTCTGCTCGGTTTCGCCGGGGACCCAGTTGGGCTTTGGAGCCCGGATTGCTGCTCCATGATGGTGCTTATTTATGCGTGCAGGAGCTCAAGAACCTGCCGCCGCAGCTGTACTCTGCCTCCGAGTACTGCGAGAAGTCATAGCAACAACCCAACTACGTATGATAGGTATAGGAGGGCCAAGCCACCTGTGGCAAAGACAGCAACAGGTGTGAATTGGCTAGACAGAATAATGGATTTTGGTATTATCTGGGATTTTGGAATTATCTGACAACTGTATGTGTACTTTTTGTAGTCTGAATTTTGTCACTTCAGGAAAGTCAGCAAAAGGAACCCTTTCATATTTGTCTGTGTGGAATAAATTTCATAAATATAGGATATGCACTTCTTTTTAAATGAATGGATATTGTACCGAACTTGGACTTTACAGTGTACTCTTATTTGAACATAACATATTTCCAATTGTAACATTCGTATATTCGCTGACCATTTTGTGACAACTGAACCTGCTAACTTACATCAGGGTGCTGGACAACTTGAAAGATTATGCTGTACCAGCTGTTGTCAATGCGATTGATCATCTGGGTACTGTTGCCTACAAATTGACAGACCTTTTCGAACGGCAAGCTTCTGAGGTGCAACTTTCGAATTGAAAGTTGCACGCCTGAGGTAATGCAATTTATTTACTATTCCTTCAGTACATGTTATGCAACAATGACAGTTGAAGTACTGAATTATTTTCAAATCTGTAGCAAATCTTCACATACCAAGTGTACACAAAGAAGGCCTCAGGCAGCAGCAAATGACGGGAACAGACATAAAACACCATAAGCACTATATCCTACTTCAGATTCACTGTAGGTTGGTTCCTCCCTTCTTTTCTTTCTACACTATCTGCTCAGCCTGGATCTTTGTACGTCTGAATGTTCGTTTGCTTGATTCAGTGATTGTGACAGTATCCTTCAGAGTAGGGCCTGCTGCTGACTACCTGACATGCGTGCAGATTACTTATTTGTGTTCGTATGCACTATTTTAACCTCCACTTGGTTCGCAATTTGCATATTTATTAACTGGTACGACGTCTGCCATTGCATATTTTCATTTTCTGCGGTGCTCCGATATCAAATACAAAATTTGTTTACCGTATCCACCTACTTGCACAACGATTCACTTGCTCAAGCCAAATAACCACTACTTATCAGCATACAAGGTTGCCTACTTTGCAATTGTGAATTATTTTTTCTAAACCTCAGCAAGCTATTATTTGCAGGATTCAGTTAATTTATGCGTTCTTCTTTACTGCATGCTCAGCTACTACTGTTTGAGTGCTTCGCCGCCCCTATTGTTGCCGCAAATGGTTCCAGTGTTGCTTAGGCTAATTCATTATCTTACTCCAACATGTACAATGCCACTTTCTTCTATCTACAGATTTGTACAATGCCATGTTTATACTCATAGCAATAGTTTCAGTCTTTTGTGCACATTAGGTCTTGACAGATTAATAGCCTAACAAAAAAAAACACCCATTCAGGCTTAATAGTGCCCAAATGCAAGTTCTCCAACCATATTGCGCGTCTGCCTATCTCATACTCTGCACTAACCTTTTAAGTATGAATTGAAATGCAATACATATACTCTGCCACTTCAAAAATAATTTATAACTCCTTACAACAAAAAATAATAACTAAAGATGGAAACATTTACATACATGGATATTGACATAGCACATTTCTACTGCGATCAGCCATAGCTTCAAGGTGGAGCCACTGAAGCTTTCTGTCACCGAACTGATTGTACGCGACAGCTTTTATGTTTCGTTTCTTGAAGACTGAAAAAAGGTACAGATTCCATCCTGTTCACACCCAAAATTGGCAGTTGCCTATCAGTCCGAGGGCAACCGGTCAGACCGGTTCTAGGAAGCGCTCAGACCGGTTTTAATGTAGCCGATCTGGCAACGACCAAACCGGTCTGACCGGTTTCCCTATCCGGTCTGACCGGTTTCTACCGTGTTGGAGTAGGTTTAGGACTTTAGAGTTTTATCCCATATTGTAAACCAACCTAAACAGGTACGACTTCCCCACCCTATAAATATAAAGGGTCATGGCCGATTGAGAGATATCCCCAATCGAATCTATCACATCTACCTTTTATCGTTTTGTCTTTAATTTTATCTCTTTACCCAACTTTTCCAATCTATTATCATGTTGTTCTTCCTTCGTCTCTATGTCGATTGAAGGCGTTCTAGGTGGCCCGCCGATCCTAGAACAACTCAAGGTGCGCCTGTCCTGACGGGGTCCCTCCCGGACGGGCGTTCGTTGGTCTCTCGCCGGGCACCGCCGGCGAAACCGGTCTGACCGGTTTTGTGACCGCTTTGCGCGGAAGGGCAGCAAGGAGCTACTCCGCGTGCTTGTTGGCGCGGTCTCGTGTCAACATATTTTGTCGACTCCGGTGGGAAACGAAAATCAGGTTATCATAACCGACTTATCAAATACTAGTAATATGGTGGCATATGAAGATGATTATGAGAAAGCACATGAAGAATATGCACAAGAAGCAGAACGGATCTGCAAGGAATCGTTTCTGTCCTATTACATGCGAACCGAGCAAGGTGTTATCAAGATTAAAGAGTGGCGGCCACCATCGACCATCGCCATATTAAAGGAGATACAATCTTCCGGTACTATATCTACCCGTCTATCTGCCTATGTTAAATTTTTGATTACTCAAGAGGATAAGGTAGATTCAATTCCTGTTCATCAAGAGTTGGCTATTGAAAAGCCGACTAATGATATTATTGATCCTTGCAATTTGCCAAATTGTGATGCTGTTGGTCAAGAAACAAATCGGTCGTCTCTAGCCGAAATTGTTGATCCAAAATCCCCTAGCCAGAGCATAGAGGCTACATCTAGCATCTCGACGCTCGGGGGGCAACAGAACAAAGGCAAAGGTGATGGTTGCAACACAACCAGTCTGGCCGGTGCCCAGACCGGTCTGACCGTTTCTAAAACCGGTCTGACCGCTTCACCTAGGGCTTCAAAAAATAAATCAAAACCAAAGATGGTTAAGCTAAAGAAGCCCGAGATTGGTGTTTGGAAAACCATTGAATCCAAAGGCCGTCATAAGCATTAAAGAAAAAAGCCAAAGTGTAACAAGAAACTTCCAACTAAGTCTCAAAGACAAAATAATGTCAATGATGCTAGTCGGCTTAAAAATTCCAAACAGTCAAAATCTTCTCCTAGAGAGAAGTTCCATAATCGAAATCGACAACGGAATAATTGTCACAAATCAATGATGTTTTCATCATATGGATCACCTACACCGATGCCATGGGAGTTTGTTTTAATGTGCCTTATTTTTATTCTCCTTGGTATTATAATTCATATATGCCGTCTCCTCCTAGATATTTGTGTTCAGATTATATTACCTATAGGGAGCCGGTAATTAATGAGCCATCACCTATGCATAATGACCGTTTTGATCAAAAGAATCGGTCCACACAGAAAAATAAACGTAAGGTGATTAAACAAGTCTATCATGTCAAAAAAGATGGAAGATTAAATAAAAATTCAGATTTGACACTAGACGTAGAAAAGCCGTGTATTGAAAAATCATCGGCTAGTTATGTTGATCAAATTGTCTCCAATAAGCATATCACAAATATTATAGCTGAGCAACAATCATGTTCGGCTGGGGGGCAATATGATCTCAGTGTGATTAGTTCTGAAGGAATCGGTCTAACCGGTTCTAAAAACCGGTCTGACCGGTTTAACAAAAAAATTGATAAATCTGCAAGTGTCACTTCAAAGAGCAAGGTGATGAAGAAGAAGCCAAGTTTTGCTGAATTGTTACATAAATATCAGAAGATAGCCGAGCAAAAGCAAAGTAATCGGTTAGAAGATCAAAGTTGGAATTTTTCATCACCAAAAGCAAAGAAGCATCAACGGTCATCTCATTATTCTTCAACATTTATTCCGTCGATGCATGTGCCATGGAATGCGTATCCAAGTAGACCTAATTACAATTCATGGTTTTGGTATAATCCTTGGTCTTCTTTTTACAATTATCAATATTATGCTTCTGATGTACCGGGGAACTACGATTGGTTGTCATGGCCATATCAAGATTTCAATTATTAGATGACCTGATCATTGAAGATTATTTTCTGGCACGCAAGCTTTGCCAGAAAACAGGGGGGCATATGTTCACACCCAAAATTGGCAGTTGCCTATCAGGCCGAGGGCAACCGGTCAGACCGGTTCTAGGAAGCGGTCAGACCGGTTTTAATGTAGCCGATCTGGCAACGGCCAAACCGGTCTGACCGGTTTCCCTATCCGGTCTGACCGGTTTCTATCGTGTTGGAGTAGGTTTAGAACTTTAGAGTTTTATCCCATATTGTAAACCAACCTAAAGGGGTACGACTTCCCCACCCTATAAATATAAAGGGTCATGGCCGATTGAGAGATATCCCCAATCGAATCTATCAAATCTACTTTTTATCGTTTTGTCTTTACTTTTATCTCTTTACCCAACTTTTCAAATCTATTATCATGTTGTTCTTCCTTCGTCTCTATGTCGATTGAAGGCGTTCTAGGTGGCCTGCCGATCCTAGAACAACTCAATGTGCGCCTGTCCTGACGGGGTCCCTCCCGGACGGGCGTTCGTTGGTCTCTCGCCGGACACCGCCGGCGAAACCGGTCTGACCGGTTATCAAAACCGGTCTGACCGCTTTGCGCGGAAGGGCAGCAAGGAGCTACTCCGCGTGCTTGTTGGCGCGGTCTCGTATCAACACATCCCATGGAATCAGGTCTGTTGCTAGAAGTTTCAGTAAAGTATATCATGATACCTGAATAGCAAGAATCTAAATCTGATACCTCATCTTATTACATCCTTTGGATGCATTATTTTTTAGATACCATGTGTGATTGTAGCTCATTCTTCACCGAATGTGACTCAGTTTATGTGTTTTTAGCTAATCTGGTTCAATAACATTTCACTGGATTAGGTATGTTCCAAGTTTTGATCCTTTTTATTTTCACTAGGTTTTACAATCAGCCATGTCAACTAAGGATACATCATTGCCACCCTGATCTGCGTGTACAGAAAGATGACTCCATCCACAAAAGCAGTGATTGACTATGTGCTCACATCCTATTTTCACCTTTTTCAGAATGAACAGATATGTTATATGTTTTATAATTTGCTTTGTATCACATTTTATAGTTGGCTTAAAGCCCTCAAATACACATATATATATCAATTCGACATGTTCTTCAGGCAACCTTACAGTTCCCTGGAACTGATCATATTGCTTTCTTAAATTGTTTTCAGATTTCAATATAATGTTTTAACGAATTCTTACATATTAGCTATCAACCATATGTTTGTTTGTTTAGCCGACCATGTTCAGCATATTAGTTTCCGGATGACCAATCATATAGACAAGGTGCGTTAGAGGATAATGTATGTAGGATATACCTTATGGATACAAGGTCATTCACAAGAGAGAGTAAATCTTCACAGTTGCTTTCAGTATTCATAGTAAACACTGAATACGCCGCTACTTCAGAACGGGCGCGGCGGAGCGCGCCAATCTACCTAGTATATACACTCATTTTCGCGGCTTCCAGGTCGAGGGAAGGTCGGTTTCGGACTGTGCGGCAGGGCAAATATGGAAAGCGGGACAGTTAAATGTTGGTCGGCAAGTTTTTGCCTTAGTTCAAACAGAATACGCACGTACACACTTTTTTTTAATGATGACATATGCACGTATAGTAAATCTTATAGTCTGATGTGACATGAAATGAACCGAAACTATTTTTTTCAATCGCACACACTTATCCATTGAAATAGATTTCTTTACTCTCATAATTAATCTAATTATAGCGACACCCCACGTAGGGCGACTCGGGCGGGTCCTGCCCGCAGCCGCCGCCGCCACCTCTCCCTTCCTCCTCCTCGCCGCGCCGCCGCCGGAGCCGGCCACCAGAAGCCCGTGTGGCCTGCCGGGATGGTGGCGGCGTGGCTCCCCCCTCCCCTTCCTTCCCTTTCACGGCGGACGCGGACGCCAACGGTGGATGGATGAGTTCGCCGCGGGGTGCTCGCCGTCGCCGCCGGGGAGGTCGGATCCGGCGACTGCGCTGGCGGATCTATCGTCATCGAGGACGTTTGGTGCGCAGGCGCTTCGGGCAACGGCCAGCGCACGGGGCGGCACACCGGCAGCGGCGGTCGGTGAGGGCGGCGCGGCATCAGGCCAGCCGGATCCACGGCGTCGTGAAGGATCCAGGCGTGTGGATGCAGGTGGCTTCAACGCGCGCGGACGCTTGGCGAGGCCGGCGATTTTGCCGGCGGCCGGGCGCCACGAGGCGTGCGGTCCTGGCACCTCATGAGGAAGCCCCCGCAGCGCCGTCGTTCTGCGCCGGGCGTGTTGCCAAGGCGAGCGGACGGCGGCAGGGCGATTCGTCATCGGTTGTCAGCATGCGGGTCGTCTTGTGGGGGAGGGGTCAGGTCTGATTTTGGCCCCTTGCCTCCCGAGCGAAGTTGTTCGTGTTCTTCCGGTGAAGTTGGGTCAGTTTTGATGGTGATGGCGGCGGTTTGGGTAAAAACCATGCCTGGCGTGTTTTGCCGGGCCGGCGGCAGTGTTGCTGTTTGTGACACACATCTTGTTGAAGGCGCTGCTGAAGTCGTTGGTTTATCCGTCTCCTGCTGCATCAGTGGGTGTTCAAGAACTGGGTGAAAACCTAGCCTGGTGCCTCCAGGCCGGCAGCGGCACTGCAGGTGCGTCGTTGAAGTTCTTGTTCATCAGGGCCGGGGCAGTTCTCCCGTGTGGACATTCTGTTCAGCATTCAGCTCCAGGCGGAGGTGGCATTTGATGGCGTAGTAGTGCAGGTGCGTTGGTTGGCACGCTGTATCTGTAACAAGTCTTTATGTTGTTGCCTTGGAAGAAGAATCCAATCTTCGGTGATCGGTGTCCAAAGTCTTCGGTACCTTTCTAAGGTCTGTGTTAAAGTGACGTTGTCTTGACGTTGGTGGTCGTATTCTTGAAGAGTTGACACCGCGGAACAAGCTGGTTTGTCGCGTAGGGCTACTTGAACCCCTTGATGGGATGTAATTTTTCCTGTCAGATTTTCCTTTTTGTTCTTGATGTAACAGTTTGGGTTGTAGCCATCTTGGTCAAGGCCGGATATTTATAAAATTTCCATTATCTAAAAAAGTTAATATAATTTTAAACTATATGAGTTACTAGCAAATAGGCCTATATAGTGCAATAGGAAATGTATATTCGATTTAAAATAAAATTGATCAAATAAAAGTATATATTTTGTAAATATCAATATTTATTCCGAATTAACTATGTATATGATTGAAAAAG
Organism: Echinochloa phyllopogon; assembly: GCA_033239725.1. Lineage (NCBI taxonomy): Eukaryota > Viridiplantae > Streptophyta > Magnoliopsida > Poales > Poaceae > Echinochloa > Echinochloa phyllopogon. Next base: position 7,170,030 of record BTCW01000008.1, on the reverse strand, counting down.
GTACTATTGACGATTAAAATTGGCAGGCTGTGCAAACCGGTCAGACCGGTTTGGATACCTTTGTTAAAATGCAGATTGGACTTCATCATTATGTAGCACTCATTGAGACGATCAAGATGCATATGTGGAACGTCTAATTTGGACTCCAGATGAGAGAGTTATGGCTTCGGGAAGATTCTGCATCTGGGCAAACCGGTCAGACCGGTTTCCCAATCCGGTCAGACCGGTTTGTGTCTGAATTTGAGTAGGTTTAGGACTCTGAGTTTTATACCATATTGTAACCGACTCAACGGGGTAAGACCATCCCACCCTATAAATATAAAGGGCCAAGGCCGATTAAGGATCATCCAATCGATCAAAACATATCTTTTATCCTTTTTACCTTTTTATCTCTTTGCCCTACTTTTCCAACCTTATCATGCTGTTCTTCCTTCATCTCCGTGATGTTTGAAGGCGTTCTAGGTGGCTTGCCGATCCTATGACAAACCAAGGTGCGCCTGTCCCGACGGGTCCCTCCCGGACGGGCGTTCGTTGGTCTCTCACCGGACACCGCCGGCGAGACCGGTCCGACCGGTTGTCAAAACCGGTCTGACCGACCTGCGCAGAGGTGCAGCAAGGAGCTCCTCCGCGTGCTTGTCGGCTCCGAAAAGGCGTCAACAGGTACAGATACGCGACACTGCATTTTAAAAAAAAAACTAATTTTGCTACACAAATATTGAGATATCTGAAGCCATTTGAGGATCTTTTTTTTCGCTCTAAAAGTTGAATAACAGTCATTGTGGGCAATGCATTTTACATCAAGTACATGGGTGAACATGGAGAACCCTGACGCGGTCTGCATCAATATCCATTCTAATCAAGAACATGAATTTTTATATTAACAGGCTTGGCACCACAGTAGACAACATTATTTGCATGTCAGTATGACAGTATATGTGTGCAAATAAGGTGAGCTACAGGCTCAGAGGCTCAGAGCCAACTTTTGCATCTTCTGATTAACATACTCAGTTATATTTAAATCTACAAGTGGTCGAAATATAAACAAGGCTGATAGCACAGGTTTTACAAGTCAAGTAAAAAAAATAAACGCAGCACGTGTGTAGTTACTGTTTCGATTGCATGAACTACACTCTTGGTGAGGTTCAAATGAAGTGTTTGATGTTTTCCAACACGCATGTATTATTTTTGGTCAAGGTGCATTTGTTTTCTGTGCCACGTTTAGTTACGTAATACGTACTGTAACATTTCTCGAAGAATAATGGCAACTTTCTGGTTACTACCTCAATCACTAGAACTTGTGATGAATTGAATGCTTAATGGATGTAATTAGAATTACTTGTGGATGTAAACCGTATTATATATCTACTAGCAAAAACGCATGTGCAGCACACACGTTTATTGATGACATGTAGGTACTAAAACAGTATTACTTTAATGGGCCATGGTAAACAAACCAGCCGTGCGAAACACTTTTAAAAATATTTTATATTCGCTCTCTCATGTATAGAGAGCTTTATGTATTCTCAAAACTCAAATCTAGAGGCACGTCATCTTCGAGATAGTTAGTATTTATTTATACGGAGAAAAACTCTCCAATTTATTATGTATTAGCAATACGGGATAATTATGTATAGACGTGGGTACAAATGTGGGTATATTTAGGTGGGCCCTTTTTTGGGTGAAAAAAGTTTTGGATTTCGGGGGAGAAATCACTTTATAACGTCGACAAAATGGGTCTCCCACCTCCCTTCATAGTCCTTTTTTCATGACAGGTGGGTCCTTTGTGAGGTAGGGGGTGGGCCTAATATTGGTGAGAAGTGTTGTAATTAGAATTACTTGTGGATGTAAACCATATTATATATCTACTAGCAAAAACGCACGTGCGGCACACACGTTTATTGATGACATGTAGGTACTAAAACAGTATCACTTTAATGGGCCATGGTAAACAAACCAACCGTGCGAAACACTTTTAAAAATATTTTATATTCGCTCTCTCATGTATAGAGAGCTTTATGTATTCTCAAAACTCAAATCTAGAGGCACGTCATCTTCGAGATAGTTAGCATTTATTTATATGGAGAAAAACTCTCCAATTTATTATGTATTAGCAATACAGGATAACTATGTATAGACGTGTGTACAAATGTGAGTATATTTAGGTGGGCCCTTTTTTCGGTGAAAAAAGTTTTGGATTTTGAGAGAGAAATCACTTTATAACGTCGACAAAATGGGTCTCCCCCTCCCTTTCGTAGTTCTTTTTTTATGACAGGTGGGTCCTTTGTAAGGTAGGGGGTGGGCCTAATATTGATGAGAAATGTTTTCAAGTCTAATTCTCTTTAGAGTATAGACTAGCAAAAATGCCCGTGCGATGCTACGGGGTAAAAATATATGCTGTAATGCTATGATTTATATAATTTTGGTATGTTATTATATGCTTATAGTGATGTTACTTATGAAAAAAATAGGGGTAAGAGGTTAGAATAGGAGATTAGCCCATGAGTTACAAGACGCTAGGCACGGACCATAACTCCACTGGTCGGACCATCTTCCACTCATAAACGCGATGCGAATATGGACTGCGGCCTCTAAAGCTAGAGCAGCTAGCTACTCAGGCCTCCTCCCATTCCAACTTTATGAACAATTACAATAGTATAATAATTATAGTCTTGCTTCTAAAATCGCATCAATATAAGAACCACAAAAGAAAATGGAGCTATAATGCAGAACGTAGATGATATAAAATAAGCTATTAAAGATTGCAATAGTTCTCTAGTTTTACACGTGGGATTTATTCACAATGAGTTTTTTCAAGGATGCATGTTCGGGTACATGGAAAATATTTTTTCATCAGGCAGGCATATCAGATTTCGAGAAGGTTACAATTACAGCGTATTCTACTCTCCTATAGTCCTATTCGACAAGTGCCCTGCAAAACCTAACTAATATGTGCTCATCTGCCGCCACGCCAACCTCCACAACGATGACGACGGAGACAGAAACGCCCTGCCGCCGCCGGTGTACGCACTCGTCCGAGAACTCATCTGCCAGCAACTCTGCCCTCCATCATACCTCCATGGCAACAATCTCGACCACGGCGACAGAGGCACCTGCGGTCCACCGGCGATCAAAGCGATCGTCCAGCTCCTCGCCCAAGGCTTCGTCTTCCTCCCTCCCGACCTGGGTGATTCTCAACCGAACCGGCGCCCGGAGGGAAGATGTCCCCGGCGACCCCACCACGTCGGCGATCACCCACACACCTCCACCGGCGACGAGGTCTCCGTCTCCTTCGACCTCGCGCAACCGCTGGGCACCTCCGTCCTCACCATCGAGGCATCGACTGGCCCCAAGGTCCCGCCCGGACCTACCCTGAGGTCATCGCGGCCGACGGCGCCCTCGTGCTGTTCGACATGCCGGTGCTGCCTGGCGCCGATCTCGCCGTCGATTACTTCGTCTACGAGGCTACCTGCCATGGATCTTCTTCCCTGTCGCTGCTACCTGCCTTGTACTCCAAGCGAGATTATTTGTATTCGCCTCCAGGCCGCCCTATGCAGCACATCATGTCAATGGAAGCCACGGGTATCCTGAACATGAAGGGATCGTTCATCGTGGCTGAGCTCAGCACAAGGGAAGCCGCCTTGCCGTCGACGGTGCACATGTACCTGTTCTTGTCAGAGTCTAACGAGTGGAAGTTCTTCAAGCGTCTCCGTGTACGCTGTTGTGCTAATAATGGCGATGATGAGCTTGATTTTTCGTGGTGGTCAATTGATAGGGTGGTACCCTTCCGCAGCCGCTTCTTGATCTGGGTGGATTATTACGAGGGGATGATTGTCATGGACACCAAGCATCGTCCATGGAGGAAGCCAGATCTCCGGTTCGTGCCGCTGCCGGTGGGTACGGTTGGATGTGTCGAAAATGACTGGAACTATGGGAGAAGATGCCCTGAAGCTTACCGTAGCATGTGTGTCACCCGTTCTGGCATCAGGTTTGTCACTGTCAACCGCCGGCAGAGGAGCAATTTTCACATCAACACCTGGTCCTTGTGCGACGATGACTATACATGGAGAGAAGAAGCCTCATTGGACGCTGAAGAATTCCGGGACCTTGATTCTGAAAACCGTTTGCCACATGTCGTGCCGGAATTCCCTGTTGTTAATATGGAAAACCCCGATATCATCTCCTTCTCGTTGAACCAGGTCATACACACTTTTGGTGATAGTAGTGCCAAAACATGGATGATCGAGGTCGACATGAAAAAGAAGGTTCTGCTAGCAGTCATTGTTATGAAGGAAGATTTCCCAGTGATGAGGATACCATCAAGTCTGCCAGAATGATGTCTCAGGGTTAAGGGTTTCTCCTTTATTTCAAGTGAAATGCCACGTTATCTGCCTGGCGTAGAAGCTTGCAAGAAAAGGAGGCAATAACATCTATCTCATATACCCAGTTTTGCATCTCTTGCTGCACAGCTATTAAATGCATGCATGCTATTCCACTGCAGGTGATATGTTCATACAGGAAATCAGTTTTATCCCTCATGTTTCCTTCATCGGTATTCTAATGATACAATTATCCTAACGGGGGTATCGCGCGCACCAACGCCTGCAGAATTATGTATATATCTGAAGGACCGATATGACGACCAGAGAGGGGGGAGTGAATGGGAGCCAATGAAAATTTCTTTCGAAACTTGGCCTATATCCCAAATTTCACTACCCGGGAAATCCTCACAGACTTGCCAAGATTGCGTAGTCACAACGGATCTACCAACCTTAGGAATAAGCGTCGATCAACTGCAACTGGCGGAAGCAACTCAAGAAGATCGAATGAAACGCTTGTCAGTCAGTGCACACCGGACCGTCCGCACAGAACAAGCGGACTGTCCGCGGGTGCGGCGGACTGTCTGTCCGGTCACGGCGGACCGTCCGACAGGCACGGCGGACCGTCCGTCAGGGCACGGCGGACCGTCCGTCAGGGCACGGCGGACCGTCCGAAAAACAGCTCCAATTTCCAGTAGCTCCAAGCACTTCGAGCAGACGGTTCGAGCTCCTACCGCGAACCGTCCGCCAGTGTCGCGGACCATCCGAGGGTATCACGCGGACCGTCCGTGAAAGGACTTAGCCAAATCCGACGTTCGAGCAGCTCAAGGCTCACCGCGGACCGTCCGCCACACAAGTGCGGACCGTCCGACAGGACCGGGCGGACCGTCCGTAAATGTCATCGGATGAACAGAACGAACTGCTACAGTGAATCGCGGAAATCTCTCCCAAATCCAACACCGGATCTCCCAAACGGCTAGAGCTCTTGAGACAAAACTTTGGGGAGATGATTAGCACCCTAAGGTGAAGATATGCCCCAAAAATCTCAGCCTCTAACGCCCTAGAAATCGAGAAATCGCGGATCACACGAACTAGGCACCTTCCCACGAGTTCATCACGAAAACTTCAAATCGAGACCGATTCTCGGCGTTTGAGAGGGCAAGATCATTAATAAAGAGGCGCAAGGCACTCACCCATGATCCCCTCAAACAAATCCGAAGCCAAACGGTCTAGAAACGACGAATCGAGACGAACAAGAAAAGGAACCAAAAGAGCTCGGGAAGAACAAGCGAGAGGAATCAAACTAGCACTTGAATTAAACTCACAGAGGTCACGATCTGTACAAGGCTAGCATCCTCCCAACATCCACCCGCTCTAGATCGACTTGAAGCACAGGCTAGCCTAGAGAGACAGAGAGAAATGAACTAGGGTTCCAGAGTTCTAATCTACCATCCCCTCCACCTCCTATTTATATTAAGTGTCCTGGTGAAGGGAAAAGACCAAACTACCCCTACAACTTAACTCTATGATACACGCCTCAAGGGCAAAACAGTAAAGTTGCAGATAAATCCTCCCGCTGGGCGCGCCGTCCATCCGACCTTGCTTCCCTCCGACGCAAGCTCCCGGATCCCGCCACGCGTCCACCGCCTCGAAGCTTCCCGAACGCGCCCGGATCACCATCTGTCACGTTGGGCCTTCGGGCTCGGTTTTGAGGCCCAAACCGAGAAACCCTCCTCCGATGGTTTTGTGGCCCAACCATCAAACCCCGCGTGCAAGCTTCGGTTGACCACTGCCACCTTGCACCGGCCCAAGTTCACGACCTCGTCTTGCTTTTCCTTGCCACCATGCCGACCGCACTTGATCCCGTCTAGTCACCGGGTCCCTCGAACCAAGCCTACTCATTTCCACTCTTGGAGACCTTTCGCGCTTGTTCTTCACCTGCACCAATGCAGACCAAGTCCCATCGAACACCTGCAGTACTCAGCCAAGAGTCAGTCCACACCACGTTGTCAATCACTCATCACACTGAGAAGCGACCATCCACTGGTCCTCGGACACACCTGGTCCTCAATCTCCCCCTTGATGAGTGCATTGACAACACACACAAAGATTCAAGAGTTTGAGAAAGAAAAGCAGAAAAGAAAGGAAAAGAAACTCAATCAAGTGACTCAAAGCAACGAACAAGCCAAGAACAAGTCACTCGAAAGAGAAAATCTCTGTCCCCTAAGACAAGGGCAAAGGCTCAACACAACCGAGACAGCAAGCTCCAGGCAAAAGAGCAAAACACAAACCAATGCACGCTCCCCCTGAACAAATGCATACAAACTCAAGTTCTCCCCCTGAACTGAGTAACCTTCTCAATGCAAAGCACTCTCCCAGATGCACAAAGGCCCAAAATGCACAATATGTTCTCCCCCTTGTTGTTAATGCAACCATCAAGGTATGAAAAGGAAAGAACAGGGACCTAAAGCTTCTCAAATATGCACAAAACACTCTAAAATGCTACAAGAGAGCTACGAGGCAAGCAAGACAGTCCTAGAAGGTGTAGAAGCATTGCCAACAAGATTTGAACATATAATAGGCATTTGATCATAATGAGTGCAAATGAATCAATTTTAGCAGGAGTACTCACCATATGAGCAAAATCATAGCCATGAGTTATTCAAAACAAGATAAACATGATCAAGCAGAGATTGAACAAAGTCATCCATTCTTAGCAAAAGATCACTATAAACACCCATGGACTAACTCATGTCATGTCAAAGCATACCGTGCCAAGTGTATACTTCGAACAATAGAGACTTCTCTATGGTAGACAACTTGCAACGGCTTAGCACCCAAAACATATTCACTATAGCACAAATGACATGAATAGCAAATTTTGTCAAGCATTAGCATTTCTTTTTCAGATTTTTGCATATTGGTACATGAAATGCCTTTGCGGCAGAAAGAGACTTATGTCTCTCCACAAGTCAACCTATAGGCTAAACATTCATAGTGATAGCCGGTCTTTGACCCAAATTTGCAAGACAAAGACTCCTAAGCACAACCTAAGCAAGATCAATTACCTAGGCAAGAACAGCACATGGTAAATCATTTGCTCAAAGGTGAGAGTTAACTTTTCATTCTTGTTCAAGATTTTAGCAAACTCATATTTGTAGAAAACAGTGATAACAAGAGCTTTGCTAAACAACCACATAGAACTACTAGCATATCCACAAGCTCACAAGCAGCAGATTAGAGTAATCAATCCATATGAGAGAAGCTTGCTCTAAAATGCAAGATGCAAAACATGATACAAGATGTACATATGCTACAAAGTGAGCTCCAAGACCAACTCAAAAAGGGCAACATACACCAAGCTCTCCTCGCAAGCGGGCAAAGGTGGCTTGGTCAAGTGGTTTTGTGAACAGGTCGGCTAGCTGGTCTTGGGTTGGGACATAGGATAGTTCTATATGTCCTTTCTCAACATGGTCTCTCAAGAAATGGTACCTCACTTCTATATGTTTGGTTTTGGAATGAAGCACTGGATTTTTGGCAACACTAATGGCACTGCTGCTATCACATAGAAGTGGAATATGGGAAAAGCTCAAGCCAAAGTCACTCATGGTGTACATGATCCATAGGAGCTGGGAGCAACAGCTAGCGGCAGCTACATACTCGGCTTCTGTAGTGGACTGGGCAACGCTAGACTGCTTGCGAGAAGACCAAGAGACCAAAGAAGAACCAAGAAACTGACATTGACCCGAGGTAGACTTGCGATCCAAACGACACCCAGCAAAATCCGCATCGGAATAACCATGAAGTGAAAGTGTCGAGGAGGCAGAATACCAAAGACCCAAATCAGGAGTGTATTTCAAGTACCTGAATATCCTCTTGACGGCCTGCCGATGTGAAGTCCTCGGTGAAGCCTGAAAACGAGCGCACAGACACACACTGAACTGTATGTCCGGCCTCGTTGCCGTCAAGTAGAGGAGGGAGCCGATCATGCTCCGGTACTCCTTCTGGTCCACGGGTTCTCCGTCTTCATCAGCGTCCAAAGTCGTAGTCGTACTCATCGGTGTCGACATTGGCTTGGCGTCGCTCATGTCAAACTTCTTCAGCATGTCCTTGGTGTACTTCGCTTGATGCACAAACGTCCCGTCCTTGACTTGCTTGATCTGCAGTCCGAGAAAGAACTGCAGCTCTCCCATCATCTACATCTCGAACTCCCTGCTCATATCTTCAGAAAACTTTGCAACAAGAGCATTAGAGGAGCCACCAAAGATAATATCATCCACGTAAATCTGAACGATCAAGATGTCTTTGCCAACACGAAGTAGGAACAGGGTCTTATCAACGGTGCCCATCACAAACCCCTTACTCAGCAAGAACCCTCTCAGCCTACCATACCACGCTCTAGGTGCTTGCTTGAGGCCATAAAGTGCTCGGTGGTGTTTGTACACTCGGTGGGGTATCTCTCACTCTCAAACCCAGGTGGTTGCCTCACATACACTTCTTCCTCTATCACCCCATTCAAGAAGGCACTCTTCACATCCATTTGGTGCAATTTGAACCCTTTAGCAACAGCAAATGCTAGAAGAATTCGAATTGCCTCCAAACGGGCAACAGGAGCAAATGTCTCCTCATAGTCAATTCCCTCCTTCTGTGAAAAGCCCTGGGCAACCAACCTAGCTTTGTTTCTCACAACCTCACCACTCTCACCCTGTTTGTTCTTCCAACCCCATTTGGTTCCTATAGGGTGGCAATTTGGTGGAGGCTCGACTAGTTCCCACACCTCATTCCTCTCAAAGTTCTCAAGCTCTTCGTGCATGGCATTGACCCAATTCGCATCAGATAAAGCGTGTCTAACATCTTTGGGCTCAAAAGACGCTACGAATGCAGAATGAGCAAAGTGAGAGGAGTTTCTTGACCTTGACCATGTAGTGCGCTCATCGATGTCTCCAATCATTCCTGAAGGTGGATGGCAAGCTTGACTGTGTCTTGGCGCCTCACGTGTTGAGATTGCCTCCCCCTCAACAGTTGCTTCCACTTGACCTCCATGTACTTGAGTTGTTGTCAAGGTGGTAGATGGACCATGATCATCCGTAGTGGTCGTAGTGGAAGTAGTAGGTACAGGCGCCATTGGAGGAGAGTCATCTCCATCCTCCTCTTCATCATCCGATTAAATTGTCTTCAAAGATTGGACGTCCCATCTCTTCATCACCTGCACACTCAAAGGAAACAGAGCTACACGGAATTGTCTCGTCGAATGTTACTTCGCAAGTCTCCATGATTTGGTTAGTTGCAAGATTGAGCACACGATATGCTCTAGAGTGATTAGCATAACCAAGAAAGATGCCATCATGAGACCGAGACTCAAACTTATCTAGATTTCCCTTTTTGAGAATGAAGCACTTGCAACCGAAAACTCGAAAGTGACTTACTTTGGGGGTTCTCCCATGAAAGAGCTCGTAGCAAGTCTTCTTCTTGAAAGCACGAAGGAAAATCCGATTTGACACATAGCATGCGGTGTTCACCGCCTCGGCCCAATACCTCCTAGGAGTCCTATGCTCATCGAGCATCGTCCTGGCCATGGTCCAAATGGTCCGATTCTTCCTTTCCACAACTCCATTCTGACAAGCAACATAAGGTGAAGAAAACTGATGTTCAAGACCAAGATCACGGCAAAAGGTTTCAAAATGAGCGTTCTTAAACTCCGTGCCATTTTCACTGCGTATAGCTCGTATGGCATCACCATTTCGCTCATTTTTCAACCTCAAGATCAAGTCTCGAACAAAACCAAAAGTTTCATTCTTAGTTGCCAAGAAGTACACCCAGGTATAGCGAGAATAGTCATCCACAATCACAAGGACATACCACTTCCCACCGACTGAGCGAACGCGAGCTGGACCAACCAAGTCCATATGAAGAAGCTCCCCAGGACGCTCAGTCATCACATTAGTCAAAGGTGGGTGGGAAGTGGCGACCATCTTGCCATGCCTATAGGGTGTACACACCAAATCCTTCTCAAACCGAAGCTTGGGCAATCCTCGGATAAGGTCAAGACTGCTCAAACGAGGGAGCAAGTCGAAGCTCAAGTGACCCAACCTCCTATGCCACTTCCAAAGCTCGGAAGAGGAACCAGCAACGAGACAACGAGCAACACCAAAAGCTCTCGAGAAATCAGCAACGAAGACTTGACTCTCGGGAATAATCATGCAAACAAGGTCACCTCGAGAATCAAGAATCCGAGAAGCACCACTAATAAAGTGAACCTCAAAACCCTCATCAACCAGCTGAGAGACGAAAAGCAAGTTAAAGCCAAGCGACTTGACGAGAGCAACACGCTTCAGCACAAATTTCTCACTTACCTGAATGTCTCCTTCTGAGAGCACTCTACCCTTACCATTATCCCCAAAAGTGATGTACTCCCTTGTCATCACCGGGGTGAGGCTTGAGAACCACCTTTGATCTCCGGTCATGTGTCGAGAGCAACCGGAGTCAATCAACCACAAGTTCCTCAAGCCTCCCACCAGCACAATCAGAAGCGAGATCGAGAATGAGCAAACGACTCAACACTGGGGTTAGAACAGAAAGAGTCAAACCAGTGCTGAGCCATCTGCTCAAAAGAGGGGTTAGCATAATCCACTCTACCAAACCTATCAACCCGTGGAAACCTCTCACGCATGACCGGAGGAGCACCACGCGGGGGAAAACGCGGTCCAAACTCCCTCCGGTATCCAGAGCCACGGTTGTCTCTCCTAACCTCATATTGAGCACGAGGAGGAGGACGCCTGGCAAAACCACCACGCCTCTGAGGAACTCCACCACGAGAAGCAACACCACCACCCCTAGGCAAGGGTGCACGAGGCTCAGGCACGCTATGAGAAGAGCGGTACCTGTCCCGGTTACCCATCTCCTTCTGACGCCTCAACTCTCTCTTCTTCCTGAAGCAGAACTCCTCTTGGTGACCATCCTTACCACAAAAGCCACAGTGGTAACGGACTGGTTTTGGCTTTGTAGTTTGTTTTGGCCCTGGCTTCTCCCTAGGTTTGAGGCCACTCGACTCTCCCACGAAGATCACCCGCTTTTGGAAATTGTTGGCTGGAGTGGTAGAAGCTGGTGGATCAAGAAGGGTATCAAGTTTGTTTCTCAGGTGGTTGGGTTTAGGGTCAAAGGTGTTTTTGGCTGGGGTTTTTTGTGGAGGAAATGACACACCCTCACAGATCATTCCCTCATTCTTAACCACCATTTCAGAACCAAGCCCCTGGCTATTAGCTCGCTTGAACTGAGCCATCAACATGCTTAACTGGGGCTCTCGACCCGACAACCAACCCAAACACCGCCTCAACTCATCATTCTCATTTTACACACGGTTCATTGCATCCTTAATTTCACTGTTTTTCAAAGCATTTTTATCACAGATAGCACATGCAGGAGATTTGACAGAACATTCAAGAAATTTGATTTTAGCATGAGCATCATCAAGTTGAGCATGCAAAGCAGGGCAAGAAGTACAGGCTCCAAGCAAAGCAGATCGAGATTTCAATTCATCATGCTCAGCAACAAGAGAATCAAATTTCTCAACCAGAGACATGTGCTTCTTCTTAAGCTCAACCAAATCATTCATCACAACATCACAATCATTGCAAGTATGCTCAACAGAAACAACAGGAGCAATTTTCAAAGCATCAATTTCAACTTGTGATTTAGCAAGTGATAATTCAAGTTGAGCAACTTGTTCATTAGACACAACAAGCAAAGATTCAAGTTCAGCGACCTTCTCATTGGACTCACCAAGCAAAGACCTAAACTCCCTCTTCTCCTTGTTGGTCTTACGAAGCACATCATCACGGTTATCAAGCAAGGCATTCAACCTAGCATTCTCCTGTAACAAGAATTTGGGATCACGATTTACCTCATCCTCAGACTCAGACTCGGAGTCCTCTCTTGCATTCTTCTTGTAGTCGGAGTTGTGCGCCATGGTGCAGAAGCCTCGGGACGCCATGCATGCCAAGCCATTGAAGTTCTCGTGCCTCCGGCGTCGACCTTGATCTTCATCGTCGCTGCTTGAGCTCGATGAAGAGCTACTTGAGCTTGTGTCGACGTCGCTCGCCCCGGCCACCATGGCTCGTTCCTTGCGCTTGTACTTGTGCTTGTGCTTGTGCTTGTACTTGCTATCACCATGCTTCTTCTTGTCCTTATCCTTGTACTTGTGCTTCTTGTGATCGTCCCTCGACCGGTGCTTGTGCTTGCGGTCCGGCTCTGCTGGCTCCGGACACTCGGCGATGAAGTGTCCCATCTTGCCGCACCGGTAGCACGTACTCCCAAAACACCTTGTACTCTTGTGGTTCTCGTACATGCGCTCGAACCTCTTGGTGAGCAACGCGAGATCCTCCTCGCTCAGCACCTCGAACTCCTCATCTGGCAAGGATACAAGCAAAGACAAAGCAAACTGCCGTGAAGAGTTAGCACCAGATCTGGAACTTGAGCCACTCATGAGTGCCAGACTATGGGGATCAGTCGGGTTCTCAAGATTGGCTCTAGCTAGCCTATCAACCTTTGAGGACTTGAGCTTTGAGAACAACCCATCGACTGTGAGTGTCATATAGCTCGGCGACTCCATGATTGCCTCAACCTTAGTGCCCCATACAGACATGTCCAAGCAGTGTAAAAGCTTTAGAGCCATGTCATGGTCTGTATATGGGAGGTTGGCAATATTGGCTCTCATGTTGTTCACAATCACGGTGAACCTCTGGAACATGGCATCAATTGACTCACCGGACAAATGAGAGAAGTTTTCATATTCCCTCCGGTAAGTCGAAAAGAGCCGAGCCTTAACCCCACTATCACCTCCATGAGCAATCTCCAACTTTTGCCAAATCTTCCAGGCAAGATGCTCTTCGATCACAAGATTGAACTCATGCTCGTCAAGCGCTTTGAACAAGAAATCAACGGCTTTTGCATTCGCCTCAAACTTGTCCTTAGCAATCTGTGTCTCTCTCGAAGCAGAGATGATATAAGAAGTATCAAGAGTGATATCCCATATCAATTGTCCCTTGCTTCGGAGGAAAGCTCCCATGCGAACCGACCACATCCGGTAGTTCTTCCCATCGAAGAGAGGAGGACCCGAACCCTTTCCGGCATACGTCATCCTTGGATCTTAAGACTGGTTAGAATCACAAAGATCCGTAACCGGCTCTGATACCAATTGAAGGACCGATATGGCGACCAGAGAGGGGGGAGTGAATGGGAGCCAATGAAAATTTCTTTCGAAACTTGGCCTATATCCCAAATTTCACTACCCGGGAAATCCTCACAGACTTGCCAAGATTGCGTAGTCACAACGGACCTACCAACCTTAGGAACAAGCGTCGATCAACTGCAACTGGCGGAAGCAACTCAAGAAGATCAAATGAAACGCTTGTCAGTCAGTGCACACCGGACCGTCCGCACAGAACAAGCGGACTGTCCGCGGGTGCGGCGGACTGTCTGTCCGGTCACGGCGGACCGTCCGACAGGCACGGCGGACCGTCCGTCAGGGCACGGCGGACCGTCCGTCAGGGCACGGCGGACCGTCCGAAAAACAGCTCCAATTTCCAGTAGCTCCAAGCACTTCGAGCAGACGGTTCGAGCTCCTACCGCGAACCGTCCGCCAGTGTCGCGGACCGTCCGAGGGTATCACGCGGACCGTCCGTGAAAGGACTTAGCCAAATCCGACGTTCGAGTAGCTCAAGGCTCACCGCGGACCGTCCGCCACACAAGTGCGGACCGTCCGTGGACAGGGCGGACCGTCCGACCGGGCGGACCGTCCGTAAATGTCATCGGATGAACAGAACGAACTGCTACAGTGAATCGCGGAAATCTCTCCCAAATCCAACACCGGATCTCCCAAACGGCTAGAGCTCTTGAGACAAAACTTTGGGGAGATGATTAGCACCCTAAGGTGAAGATATGCCCCAAACATCTCAGCCTCTAACGCCCTAGAAATCGAGAAATCGCGGATCACACAAACTAGGCACCTTCCCACGAGTTCATCACGAAAACTTCAAATCGAGACCGATTCTCGGCGTTTGAGAGGGCAAGATCATCAACAAAGAGGCGCAAGGCACTCACCCATGATCCCCTCAAACAAATCCGAAGCCAAACGGTCTAGAATTGACGAATCGAGACGAACAAGAAAAGGAACCAAAAGAGCTCGGGAAGAACAAGCGAGAGGAATCAAACTAGCACTTGAATTAAACTCACAGAGGTCACGATCTGTACAAGGCTAGCATCCTCCCAACATCCACCCGCTCTAGATCGACTTGAAGCACAGGCTAGCCTAGAGAGACAGAGAGAAATGAACTAGGGTTCCAGAGTTCTAATCTACCATCCCCTCCACCTCCTATTTATATTAAGTGTCCTGGTGAAGGGAAAAGACCAAACTACCCCTACAACTTAACTCTACGATACACGCCTCAAGGGCAAAACAGTAAAGTTGCAGATAAATCCTCCCGCTGGGCGCGCCGTCCATCCGACCTTGCTTCCCTACGACGCAAGCTCCCGGATCCCGCCATGCGTCCACCGCCTCGAAGCTTCCCGAACGCGCCCGGATCACCATCCGTCACGTTGGGCCTTCGGGCTCGGTTTTGAGGCCCAAACCGAGAAACCCTCCTCCGATGGTTTTGTGGCCCAACCATCAAACCCCGCGTGCAAGCTTCGGTTGACCGCCGCCACCTTGCACCGGCCCAAGTCCACGACCTGTCGACCTCGTCTTGCTTTTCCTTGCCACCATGCCGACCGCACTTGATCTCGTCTGGTCACCGGGTCCCTCGAACCAAGCCTACTCATCTCCACTCTTAGAGACCTTTCGCGCTTGTTCTTCACATGCACCAACGCAGACCAAGTCGCATCGAACACCTGCAGTACTCAGCCAAGAGTCAGTCCACACCACGTTGTCAATCACTCATCACACTGAGAAGCGACCATCCACTGGTCCTCGGACACACCTGGTCCTCAATATCTGGCTGCTGCATGTACTACATTGTGGCCGCCCTGCTGTGTGGCCAGGTCCACGTGCTGAATCACGTGGATCCATACACTCGGGTGTAGTGTTACACTGCTATAAAAATGATTTATAAGTGCGGCACCTTTTTTTTGGAGCGGACGAGAAGCACGACCGTGCTTGTTGAGAGAAAGCTGGACTGAGCCGCACCTGTAAATGCCTTCCAAGAGCGGTTGCTCTTGTGAGCCGCTCCTGGAAATAGGGACCATTTCCAAGTGCGGCTCATGGCATGAGCCGCACTTAGAAATGCTCATCATTTTCAAGTGCGGCTCATGGCATGAGCCGCACTTAGAAATACTCATAATTTTCAAGTGCGGCTCATGGCATGAGCCACATTTGGAAATGTATTTTCAGGTGCGGCCCACCTTGCCGTCCGCTCCTAAAAATACAATCCACATTTTGTATTTTAATTTTTTTATTTCTTTTAGACATGTTCTCACAATTATTGAAGTGTCATGCACCAATACTTTAAGTGTTTAACATTGTACTAAAAAAGGCAGCCCAATTTAAATTAATCGAACTATGGTTTTATTAGAAACCCAAACTACTCACATCACTCTCATATATCTATCAATGAAACAACATGCTATGTGGTGCAGTGGTGGGGGCAGTTGCGCGCGAGGGTTGTGGGTTTGATTCTTGACAATTGCGTGTGTGTAAAAAGAGCAGAAAAAAAACATACGACTTCTCATACCCGTAGCTGGTGGTGTAAATTTTTTTACAATTTTTTTTGCGTTGTTTTTTATACTTTTTTGAAATTTTAAATTGATTTGTAGGTACGTCATTTGTAGGAGCGGTGCGGCTGTGCAGCTGCTCCTACAAATGGCCCATTTGTAAGCACAGGAAGTTAGGGACGGGTGGCGCGTCCGCTCCTATAAATGCTGTTTTAGCCGCTCCTAAAAATGTTTTCTGTAGTGGTACGTGTTAGTGAAAGCAAAGAGTAAACAATTTTGATTATTAGCTGCAAGCCTAAATTTTCCCATGAATTTGTAACGTATTGTATACTAGCTCAGGGGGGACATGCATGGGTTTATGTACTAGTCATACATAATCAGCATAATGGAAAAAAGTACATGAAAATACAGAATATGTGCATCGTCTCGCCCTGTCATCACCAAGACAACACAAAGAAAGGAGGCCGGGATAGTGGAGAGAAGTGCTTTCGTAATGATTTGCTACAAAGCCATCGTACACAGATAGCTAATCCATAGCTCTGTCACACTACGGGAACAGGCGCTTTGCTGAAGCGCCGAGTGTAACACTTGGGCACTTGGCAAAGATCACTCAGTAAATAGGGACTCGGCAAAGCGGTCTTTGTCGAATGTTTTTTGTCGGGCAGAGATTTTGCCGAGTGCAGGGCCGACACTCGGTAAAAAAAAGTTGAACAGAAGACGGCGGGCCAAACGGTGGTTGACTTTGACGGATGATTTGCCCGACAAAATGCACTCGGTAAACCCGCAGGCACTCAGCAACTATGGCCTTTCGGGTAGTGTCGGTTCTGGTCTTGTACGATGGAGTTGCTTGCCCAGATAAGAGTGGGCATGATTCATAGTAGTCACTGTCTGTGATACACAACATGTAAGAAACATTTTGTCAATCCAAATCCCCTTTTCATAGCATATACGCACTATGGAACGCTGTGAGTTTCTCAGACGTGGAAATAAACTAAATTTGCAATACATTAATGAAGGGCTCACATGCATGATAGTGACATACACACTTTAGTGTCAATATATAACATGGCACAACACCAATTTGACAGAAGCACACACACACAAAGAACGACTCATGCAAACATATAGGCCTCCAGTGGAGAACCGAGCAAAAATATGAAAAATCAAACCAACACCAAGGAGAGACGATGTACGTCTTCGGACCCATTCAGCAGACGCATGCCTTTTTCAGTAAGATAGATCGGTATGCGTATACGTACCGTGCTACACACCATGTCCGTGCAGCTCTTGTGGCTGCCGAGTAATGCCTGCGTGGGTGCAGAAGGCCCAGAGGTAGGTGATGAGGTCACCGCCTGAGGTGACCACCGCCTTGGCATGGCCTTGGACGTCGTTAGACGGGGCCAGGTAGATGACCAGCTGCACCCAGAAATCGGCCAGCTGATTCCAACTCCAACCCTTGATCTTGTCGAACAACTCCACAGCATCCCTTGTCGTCGTGTCTAGGTCATCCCGCTTCGTCTTCAGAGAATCTAGCATGGTGTCCTTGCAGAACTTGGCCGGCGTGCACAGCATGCATCCGCTGCTGCAATTCTGCACCACATTTGCCAGGCAGGTCCTCATGTCTTTGAACCTTTCCGACACCCATACCTCGTCGTCAGGGAGCAGCTCCGGCATGTGCGCCACCAAGTACATGCAGTACCTAGATAGCGTGGTCGCCATGACCCTCGCGCTGCAACCGTCGTCGTCGTCTCCTTGCCGCTTCTTCTTCTTCTTCTTCTCCTTCAGGTGCTCGATCTCGAGGAGCTCCGTGGCAAAGTGGCTGGCGAGGATGATCTCAGTAGAAGTTTTAACTGTCCTTCCAGTACTCTCGTCGCGGCCAGCACCCACCTGCGGAGGAAGGCTGATGGTGTGGGTTTCCACGTCGATGAGTTGCTTCATGGCCTCGATGATACCTTCCTTGGCTTTGGCTGACAGGGTTTCTTCTTTTATGCACATGGATAACTTGTCAATTAAGCCACAGGCATGGGTAATGGATACTTGGTTGATCCGGATATCATCATAAGCCCGGCCCCGAAACAAATATTTAGTCACAGGAGATTTTAACAAATACCCTGTCACAGGAGATTTCCAATACCTGAACCGGAACATGTAGAATAGACTAATTCGGCTCAGCCGCCGATCAAGGGCCAGGGTACCATAGTAGCACACCAGGCGCACTAGGTTCCAATTGAAGTTGAAGTAGGAGGTGCAGAAATCATAGACTTCAAAGCAAATGAGGGTGGCTAGAAGCGCCAAGGTGATGGAGAAAGCAAGGAATGGGAAGTTTTCAAGTCGGCCTCTTGATACTAGGGCCATGCAATAGAAGTAATCTGCGTCTTGATACTATAGCCCAGATGGCTATGAGGTATATGGGCACGAAGAGAATGGACAGGACCAAGTTTGAGATGAAAAAATGACTACTGGACATCGCCACACGGTCAGCCGCTTGGTAGTAGCGCTCTAGGAAATCGAGCTCTAGCCGAAGCACCCGGAAGGGCCTGTTTGCTGAATCAACTCCTGCGTCATGGTCATGGAGGTTGAGCAGGCCTTCAAGCATCACCCTGCGTGCCATGTCCGAGCTGACCTCCACCATGGGGTATTGCTCGAAATGGCGGCGCAGCAGCTTGAAGAGGGAGAACGAGAGGCACAAGTCCTGAAGGTATACTCCCCTCCTGCCAGAGAAAAGGATACTGATTTGCTTATCACTGTTCTGCTGTTTCCCCCATTGCCACACCTTACCCACGGTGACCAATTTGTTTGTCATCTTGTCGTCGTCGTTCGGCAGGCTCAATTGGAGACTGACATGCTTCAGGTCGTTCTGGCCTCGAGGACACCTCCCGACACCATAGCTGTAGTCAATGGTGGTCACGACCTTACCACTCTTCGTCTTCTTCTTAGGAACAAGCGTGTGCTCCCCTTCCACCACGAATTCGCACATTTCCATGATGGCGTCAGGAGAGGTGGAAGCAGCAGGCACAATGGAGTGCCTGTGCTTCTGCTCCTCTTCTGTAACATGCTGCATGTAGGCTGCAATGAGGAGAGGGTTCCTGCCTGTGTGCCAGGACCGACTCGCCACCCATGTGTTGACGATCCTCTGCATCAGCTTGAAAAGGCTGAGCAACCAGAGGATCACAAACATTGCCCTCATTGCACGGGCCCACTCCTTTTCTGCAGCCTTGTCTCGGTTGTGACCTTCCATGTTGAAGAAGACAAGGTAACCGGCCCACACCATGTGACCGACCTCGTCGGCGTGATCCATCACTGTGAACCGTCCAGCGCTCCTTGAGAAAGAAGAGCCATCGGCAGGCAGCATCATCGCCTGCACCTTCATGCGGATGAGCTCTACAAGCAGCAACTACAGCAGCGTGAGGAGGAACCCCGTCCCGCCCTGCGCCTTTGTCAGTGAAAAGACAGAGGATAGTGCAGGGAGGAAGAGGATGAAGGAGATACGCAGCAAAATGCGCAGCACGGGATCGAAGTTGACGGTTTGGCGGCCGACGAACATGCGCACCAGGCCCGAGCAGAGGATGGTGAATGCAAGCAGCATCAGGACCACCACTGTGAAGGCCAGGGCCCTCACAGTCATGGGTTCTGCACTCGCAGCCGTGCCATTGTATGATTGTAGCATTTGGTTACACTGGGTCTTGTCCAGTTTCCACAGATCCTGGAGGCTAACCCTAACTAAGTCAAAGGGCGCCGCCATTGTGGTGTGTTCAGGCATGTATGGCTAGCTCCTGCAGGCTGATGTGGCACTAGAGAGTTTGTGGTGTTTATGTAGGCATGCGCTTGTGCCGGCAACATTGATCGATAAGAGGTGACGACGGTCATTATTCTTTGCTTGATAAACAATTCACAGAATGTGCCTCTGCACCGTGCTGTCAGGAATTGAAGCTTTCGCTTTCATCCTTTGTCCCACAACTGGCAGGAGATGCTGCCGGGAGCTTTGGAAAAGCTCTCACTTTTTTCATGCAGCAGCGATTTAGCACTGAGCCAAGGCAAGAATTGCAATGTCCCAGGTACAAAACCACATGGACACATGTGCCTGTAGCCTTTTCGCAAGGCGATGCAATTATGGCTGCAGCAACTTATTATTCTCCAGTGGATTCCTCTCGTCTTTGAAAATAGAAAAGAAGTCGGCAGGCAGTAGATTTTTGGCAGTGCCATGGTGGCCGACGCAGAGGCAGAATAGAATGGCGAGGCAGCAAGGGTGTGACCAGGATGCCTTTGTGAGCTAGGGTGGGGAGGCACGACAAAAGAAACTTCGAAAGTTGAGGTGGGTTGAACTTTTATGCCTCCTGATTTATAAAAATCTTAAGAAAGACTTCAAAAGTTGTATCACCTGAACTTAGTATAAATAATATCATTTGCTAGTATGAAACCTTCTACATGCACTAAAACAGTATGTTTCAGGGTCCAGATTATTTTTGAACTAGTCAATTACAAATTATGCCTATGGCTATATATACCCTTTGCCTGGGTCCAGATTATTTTTCTATTTTAGTTGCTTTAGATTGCTCAACATACGAGCATTTCCAACAATTATAGTCAAGTCGTATCTATAATTTTTCATATCGTCTATACATCATTCAAAAGATAGCATAAAGACTACCTCCCCAATAGTCATGGCTAGTATGAAGTTATCGGAGCCCAGTGCTGATATTAAAACAGAGGCCCTATTAAAACTATTCATATATCTATATTTCAGAGATAATGTTCAATCAATATATTGCTAAGTTGATGTTACAACATACAAAATACTTAGAAAAAAACTTTCCAGAGATCATTTTGAAAAAGTCTCTCCTAACATTTCTTAATGACAAATTGTTGATGGTTTTATCTTTAATCTCATCAAGCAACGTTTTCTCCATGTATAAAATTGTCAAAACCACTCAACCTTTTTATTTCTCACGACAGAACTTAACATTGAAAAGCTTCTATATGGTGATGACAATTACGAAAGAGTATTCCTGAAATCTAGAAATATGCATCAAAGGCTAAAAAGTAGTGCAAAAGCTATAAACAAATCGAAAATACTAAACCAAATCTCACCAAATCATGAATAACTTGCAAGAATTCGCATCCATAAGTCCCCAATCATCTCTTGCTCTTGGAGAGTTGCACCATGCATATATGTCAAGCAACCGACAGATCAAAGCACGTACATGAAGATCTTTACAACAAAATCAAAACAAGATTCAAAAGTTATTTGGATCTAAAGCAGAGGAAAAACATCATTCGAGCAACATACCGAATTGAGAGAATTTAGGACGGGATTCAAGCATTCGATCACGAATTCACCGTCGAGCCATAGACTACCGGAAGGGCTGCGTCCGGTGATTCGCAGCATGTTTTTGGGAGCACGTCCAGGAGAGGAGGACGGGCGACGGCGCAACGTTACCGTCGACTACGGCGTTTCGCTGCTTGCAAGATTCACGGTGTTATCACTTGGGCTGGCGCCGGAATGGGCCTGAATGGCAGGGATTTGGGCCTTTATTTTACACGAGTTTTCATTTTTTAT
This sequence comes from Echinochloa phyllopogon, assembly GCA_033239725.1. Taxonomy (NCBI): domain Eukaryota; kingdom Viridiplantae; phylum Streptophyta; class Magnoliopsida; order Poales; family Poaceae; genus Echinochloa; species Echinochloa phyllopogon. Next base: position 7,148,454 of record BTCW01000008.1, on the reverse strand, counting down.
ATTTTTCAATTCTCTTTGGCAAAACTAATTGCTCCAATCAAAATTTTATATTAACATTGGCAGAATTAAACCATGATTTTTGTAAGATAGGTTGGGCTAGCATGTGGATAAATATTCAGTAGCTCGGAACGCACGGGTGCCTAGCTTGTATAGACCGCGAAACACCATTGCAATACTCCGTCCACAAGGTACATCTATATATATGTGTTGACAGTCAAAATTGGCTCTGGCCCGGCCAGACCGGTCTGACCGGTTTACCAAACCGGCCAAAACCGGTCAGACCGGTTTGGCCGGGCCAGAGCCAATTTTGACTGTCAACAATATGTATATGTACTTTCAAGTCCCACGTCAAAGATAGGTACGTGACCCCTATAATAGCATCCATAAAAACACCCAAAAACAAGACAAGAAAAAAATCCTACAATCGTCAGCATCGATCTAGCTCACTCAGTCATCCCAATGATGTACTATTGCAGGATGCATGTAGATCACCCTCTACAAATAAGCTCCGAAATTAAGGACGACTACGGCTGGCAGTGGCAGGTGAATCATCTGGTCTCGATTTCCGTTGGCCGCCACGTCGTCTTCCTCGCGCACAGCATCGCCTCCTTGTTCTTGGACACGGTCATCCTCACCTCCCACTGCAACGACCTCACCACGCTCTGGATCTCGTCCACCGTCTCCTTGTCATCTCTCACGATGAACTTGCCGTTCGGCCTCAGGATCCGATCAACCTCCACCACCACCGGCAGCACCTTGCACCTGCCATGCCGCCAGACCAAACAAATCAATTAAATTAAATCAAAGAGTCGTCATACGTGGTCATTTTGCCTCCATGAACAGATCATGGCCTCGATGAACAGATCGGAGTTAGTATGTACTCCCTCCATTCAGAAATAATAGGCATATTTCAATCAGCAAAAAGTCAAACTTTACGAACTTTGATCAACAATTGGTTAAATTATATATACATTTAATGCATAAAATTTACATCAACGTATTTGTGTCTAAAGTGTTTTGAGAATATATTAAGCCTTTTACGATTCGTATAATAATTTTAGAGAAATCAATGGTCAAAAACTCATTTCGAAAGACTTTTGTCTCTATTCAAAATACGACTATCATTTCTTAACGGAGAAAGTATAAATTGCGCGTACACATACCTTGGCTTGAGCTTGGAGAAGAGGTGATCGGCATGGAGCAGGTCGTAGGACCTCGGGTAGGTGCTGAAGGACTCGCACCAGTCATGGTAGATCCCGAAGAGTCCGCGCTCGTAGATGACCGGCAGCGTGTCCGGCGAGTCGATGGTGACGACGTTCATGACCCAGACCTCCATCTCCCGGAGCGCCGCCGCGAGCCCGCCGTAGACGGCCCTCATGTCCATGACGTTCCGGACGGTTTTCCAGTCGATGCCCATCCCGGCCAGGTACGAGCTCCGCACCACCTTCCTCCAGTGCTCCATGTCCGCCGCGAAGTCCTCCGGCGCCGGCTTCCCATACACCCCCGTCTGCCCCCCGTCCAGCCAGTACGGCGCCTTCGCCAACCTCTCCGGCCACTGCTCCGGCCACCGCGTCCCACGCTCCGACGGGTCCTCTGGCACCCGGTGCATGCACGCCCGCAGCTTTATGTTCCTGCAGGCATAATCAATTCGTTTAATTGTTTGACAAGTAACTAATAGTTCATGTATTACATCTGATGTATCGGCCTTCTTCTCAAGCAGTGTATAGTTTCACTATACGGTTACCTACACCAGAAACTAGTTAACTGTGCCAAAAGAGTTTCATGGTGATGAAACTCCTCTTACATTTCATGAAACGCTGGCTTCTCTCTCTTATACCACATCAGCACATTTAATGTCATAAAAAAAGGGCGTACCCAGTGCCATAGGCTTCCCGCACCGTGCGGGGTCTGGGGGAAGAGTTGTAATAGCGCCCAAACCTTACCCGCATAAATATGCAGAGGCTGGGGCTTGAACCCGGGACCTTCCGGTTACAGACGGTAGGCTCTACCGCTGCACCAAGCCCGCCCTTCATTTAATGTCATAAAACTCCTCGTAAAATCCCTAGTGAGACTGGCCTTACCATGCTGCGTTGGGATCGTCAGAGGGCTCGCACAGCGCCGGCTCCTTCTGCGCCCTCTTCTCGTAGCAGCCGTTGTTCACCGGCTTCCGGAAGATGGCGACGCCGACCTGGTCGTCCACGGTGTGCTTCGTCCTCGCCACCATCTCCCAGCACATCGCCTTCGTCAGCTTCACCATCTCTGCACGTACAAAGCTAGCTATAAGCTGTCACCATCATTTCTAGCTTGCTGCAAAAATTAAACGGAGGAAACGACGGGAGCTGACCGTCCCAGATCTCGACGTCCTCGGCGAGCTTCTGGTAGACGGGCGTGGCGGACCAGACGAAGAGGCCGCCGGGGCGGAGCAGGCGGTTGAGCTCGAGCAGGAGCATGCCGCCGTCGATGTGCCACGGCACGCGGCACCGCGCGCAGTGCACGACGTCGAACACGTTGCCGGGGAACGGGAGCCGCTGGGTGCCCATCACGGCGGAGATCGCCGGGATCCCCCGCTCCAGCGCGAACTGCACCTGCGCCTCGTGCTCGTCCTTGGGCGCCAGCGACATGGTCAGCACGTCCCGGTCGAACAGGTACCCGCCGAAGCTGGCCACGCCGCACCCGACGTCGAGCACCACGCGGCTGCGCCGCCCCCACCCCACCTCCGCCGCCGCGGACTCGATCAGGTCGATGTACCGGAGCGCGCCGTGCTTGAACTGCGTGCCGCCGCCGGGGAACGTCAGGTGCTCGCCGGAGACCTTCACCCAGTTCTGGTGGCCCTTGTACTCGGCCAGCGCCGTGTGCGGCACGTTGTGGTACCAGATCTTGTCGCGGCTGTGGGGCCAACGGATCGGGTCGCGGTACGCCGGCGGCGAGGGGACCAGGCACGTCGGCGGCGCCGCCGGGCAGTGCCGCTCCCGGTGTTCGTAGTGCTTGTCCGTCTTGAGCTTCTTGATGGCGGCGATGTTGTCCAGGCACGGGATGTAGTCGGCCCCGGCGCTCGAGTTGCACAGCTTCCACCCCCACCCAGACGACGCCGCCGACGCCGACGACTTCTTCTTCTTGCCGCCCTTCTTCTTCTTCTCCGCAGCGGCGGCGGCGCCGGCGGCGCCGGCGCGGTTCTTCTTCTCCTCGGTGGACTCCGCCGCCTGCGTGGTGAAGGACCCGTTCTGCGCCGCGCGCTCCGTCAGCAGCTCCGCCTGCGCGTTCGGCAGGGCCTCCGCCACCGCCGCCGCCGGCTTCTCCTCTGCCTCCTCCGGTTTCGCCGCCACCGGCTTCACCGTCAGCGCGGCGCCGGCGACCTTGGCGCTCTCTTCCGAGATGCGGGTTTTGTTGCCGTCGTCCTTCACAAGGTCCACGCCCTCCATCTTGCCGTTCTCGTCGTCGAACGTCAGGTTCTTGGTCGCGCCGCGCCCCGCCACGGCGCCGCCGCCGCCGCCGCTCTCCTTCGTGTCCGTCGCCGCCGCCGCCGCCGCCTGCTCGGCGCTCTCCTTCGCGCTCTCCTTCGCGTCGGTAGACGTCTGGTCCAGGCCGCCGGAGTCCTTCGCGTCAACCTCCGCCGCCGCGTCCTCGGCGGCGCCCTTCCCCTGCGCCGCGGCGGCGTCCGTGTCGCCGGCGTTCCCGGGCTTCACGAGCTCCCCGGCCTCCGTCCTTCCGTTCTCGTCGTCGAACGACTGGTCCTTGGCCGCCGCCGCCGCCGCTTTCCCGCCGTCGCCGTCGGGCTTCGCGGGGTCCTCGACGACAGCCTCGCCGGCTTCGACGACGTTGGCGCTGTCCTGCTTGACGGTGTTGGTGGCGTCGATGGAGCTGTCCTCCTCCTTGGCGTCGGCCTTATTGGCGAGCTTCTCCGGCGAGGACAACGAGATGGCTGACGGGACGTCGGTCTCCGGCGAGGAGATCATCCACAGGCCGAAGAGGCATAGCGCGACGAACACGACGAAGGTCGCCGTCGAGCAGAACGACGACCGGTGCCGCTGGTTCCGATCGAACAGGGCCATTAATTATTCTGATCCAGAAATATTCCCGGCCTTCTGCATATGCATCAACATCAAGTAATTTGAGAAGTAATAAATCGAGGATATATGCATGGCTTCGAGCAATTCACAGCCAGCCATTGATCGTTACCTCGATCTATCTATAATTTCCGATGGATCTCTCCCGGCAACAAGTTTCCATCCATTCACGCCTGCACTGGTGGTGTCTGTTGTTCGTCCATGTATGATTCTGGATGGATTCTTCAGAAGGTGATCGGAGGGTGCATGCTTGGTTCTTAAGGGCGCCGCGCGGGTGGCAAGTTTGGACGGAGGGAAGAGAGCGTAAAGCGGGGAGGGAGTGAGAGACAAGCGGGGTGGCCACTCCCCGGCTTTGGAATTGGAGCGCCATGCATGCAGAGACGTCGATGGAGACGACGGATCGGAGAAGATGACCAGACCAGACAGACCCGGAGGACAGGAGAGGCTTCAATGGGCCCACAGCCCAACCAATAGTGGGCCGGCGCAGGTGCACGCCGGATGTTAGTTACGCGGCTTTGGAGGCTAATTCGGCGTGAACGATAATCCCACCTCGGCTGTTGAGACGGAGTTTCCTCAGCTCATAAGTGAGCACCGTAGCGGTAGTATCACCGCGTGAGATGCGCGGTGAGCAAACATCCTTTGATATATAATATGATTACGCGGTTGAAGACGAAGACTAGCACACAACATGTGTGACAACATGTGTGCTTGGCTTGTAGCTGTTAATTTTTTCCAGCTTTTTTTCTGTTTCCGTTATCTTTGTTTACATTTACAATCATCGGCATAGCTTTTCGTTGTTCCACCTTAGATATCAGGAATTCTAATTTTATTTGATTGGCAATTACCGTATTAGATTGTCATTGTTCTAAACTAACTCCATCGATTTCGTATCTTCTCCATCCATATTTATAGAGAGGTAGAATGATGCCTGAGAACCGCAATATTCTCTACCTAATATACTAGCAAGGATTAATTTAGCGATACGTCATAATTTTATAAAAAAATCCTAAAACTTCTACTAGTAAGTACGCACGTGCGGCACGCACGCACGTTTATCGACGACATATAGATATTAAAATAGTGTCACTTTAGTGCAAAGCGTTTTTAAAAATACTTTATATTCGCTCTCTCATATATAGAGAGCTTTAGGTATTCTCAAAATTCATGATAGTTGTCATTTATTTATATGGAGAAAAACTCTCCAATTTATTTTTCTATTAGCAATACAGGATAATTGTGTATAGACGTGGGTACAAATGTGGGTATATTTAGGTGGGCCCTTTTTGGGTGAAAAAAGTTTTGGGTTTCGAGGGAGAAATCACTTTACAACGTCGACAAAATGGGTCTCCCCCTCCTTTTCGTAGTCCTTTTTTCATGACAGGTGGGTCCTCTACGAGGTGGGTGGTGGTTCTAATCTTGGTGAGAATTGTTTTCAAATCTAATTCTTTTTATAGTATAGATTAATCAAGGACTAGGATATTGCGCGACGGGTCGCGCTGTATGCGATGGCGCGACCCCGTCCTCCGCGCCCGACAACTTCCTTCCCCGCGCTTCTTCCGCCACGTCTCCCTTTCCTTCGCCCGCTTCCTTCTTTTTCTGTGTGTTTTCTGTTGCGCCTCCCTCTGCGATAAAATCCCTCCGAATAAAATCCAGTTGCATTTTCTTCTCTTTATGCATCTCTGTGTCTAGCCATCTTCACATGCACAGTACCGCCTCCCATTTTCACTCCCACATTTGCTTCTCTCCTAATGCTACCTTTATAATACACTTTGCCCTGCTTTAAAAAATAGGGTGATTCACTTCCACCTAATCTGAATAGAGGTACCTGATGCATCTCTCCAGATTTTGATGACTTATCAACCTGTATAGATTATAATTAACAACTTATAATGGGAGATCACCTTGAGTATGTACGTTCTGTGTATCGATTATACCTATCAATTTCTATAGATTCTTAATCTCAATTTGTATGGAATATACCATATATATGTGCTGAGCACCTTGAATGGATTGTCTATTAATTCTATAGATCCTGAAGTCAACTTGTATAGATCATAACTAATATAAAATTCTGGTTATAAACTTATATACATTTCTACATTAAACTTGTGCTAGATCTTGAACGTCAATATATGTTGATGCTATTATTATTTTATATAGACTTTAACTATCAACCTATATAAAATCTGAGTGTCAATTTGAATGGATTATAACTATATAACTTCTATAAATTTTGAGTGTTAACTTGTACAGCTTATAACCATCAACTTATACACATTATGGCTATCAACCTATATAGACGATAGTTTACAACCAAACTGTGAGCCTCTTCAGCTGCGGCATTATATAGAGGTGGAGAACACAGGCTTGGTGCAGCAAGAATCTCATATCTTGATTATCAATTTGCGATCTTTTCTATCATTACTTCATGCACATATCTTTCGTTCCGCAAAAAGTCTTCTGGCCGGGGATTTTACGACCTATTTTGTTGACAATTTTTATACACAAAATATAAAAAAAGGAAGAACACACGTGGTGCCTTCCCGTACTTCTTTACATACTTCCATTACACCTTTGCCATTGTGGAGGTGCTTGTTCCTCTGTTCCCCAGGTTTCCCTCTGTTGTAAAAAAAAACAGAGACAAGTTAACTATTCGAGCAAAAAGGGATACAAGAAGTATTTAAAATAAGATAGTATGTTTGCCCTGAAAATAACTTATGAGTGATCTAGTGCACATATGAACAACCTACATATATAATATCACCCCAGCAGCGTGTAGTAGCAAATGTGTATTCTTTTTTATGTAGGTTGATAGTCAAACAACAAAATAAAGCGTGTCATGTGTCAACTTGTATGTAATGTAATCTGTCAACTTGTATGTACTACATCTGTCAGCTTACTAAGTAGGTTTGCGAAAATAGAACATACTCTCTCTGTCAACTTGTATGAAAATGAAAGAACAAATCGGTCATGTTATACATTTGAGGAAATAGAACATTTTCAGTCAGCTTTGTTTCCCTTCCCCTTGTTGATCCATTCGAACAGAATTTGATTTCTCAAATTCATCTTGCTACATCTAATAACTTTGGGCAGCTAGCTTCCGTCCCAATGCTCAATCGCCTTGACATTGAACAACCCACAATCGTGTCGAACCCCACGAAAAAAAACAGAAGTACAGAAGAGGTGATTAGTATGCTTAATGGCAACAATAATAACTAGAAATACGAGCGTGCAAAATGACGGTGGGGGTGCTTGTGCTTAGCTCTCAAATTGACAGTATCCGTGATAATTCATAAGTTGATGGGTGGTAACCCATATGTTTAATATGGGTTGACCCATGGATTGATAGGTGGTAACTCATAGGTTGGTGCTTGCTATCACGTGGGTTGATAGGTGGTAACTCATTTTTTATCGACTCAGGGACAAAAAATGTTTAGGTTGATAGTATTAGACTATAAAGGTTGCCAAAATATAGGATATCTTAAGTTAGAGCTGGACTAAATAGGTTGCCACCCTCCACCAACGACGAGCATCTAATCCCAATTGGCCGGCCCGCACGATGAGCAGCTAGCCAGCTACTCACCTCACCCGTGAGCCCCAAAAATCCACAGGAAGAACCACATCCTCCTCTTCACCCCCATGGCCGCCTATGCCTCTTCCCGCTGTCCCATCGCCGCATTCCCTGCCTCCCCCAATCCCCTTATCCATGGCCACACAGCATGGATGCTCACGAACAAAATAGCAACAAAAACATGGAGCGTGGATGCGGGGGTACTCACGCGGGTGGGCGTCGTCGATCCGGTGGCGCACCTCCTCGCTTTGTTGGTCGGCGAGCACCGTCGCCGCCGAGGGGAACCGCCCCGATCCAGTTTCCTTCGTCTTGCTTCGCTCGGTGAGTCGACAGTCGACAGCTTCCGACTACCAGAATCCTTCACATCCGCCCGCCTCCTCCGCCTCGGTCATTTTTGGACCCGGTGCTGATGGGGCTTCAGCACCGGGTCCAACGGCTAGGAGCGGGGGGCGGCGCGAAGATGTGTCAAGGCGGACACATTAGCACCGGGTCGTGGCAAGACCCGGTGCTAATGCGCCCCCTTTAGCACCGGGTGCAGCCAGCAACCGATGCTAATGTGCCGAGGCCATTTCGCACCGGTTGCTGGCTGCACCCGGTGCTAAAGGGTGCACATTAGCACCGGGTCTTGCCATGACCCGGTGCTAATGTGTTTGAATATAGGGGCTTCTTCCTCCCCCGCCCGAGCCAGCTGAACACTTAGGCGCTGTGTTCATGCTGCTCGGCCGTGGGAGGGGAGGTGCTGCCCAAATTTTTTTCAAAATTTGTGAAGATTCTACTCATCTAAGGAGCATTACAAGGTACACTCTTTCATTCTCTAATGTTTTATTTAGCTTGTAATCCTTCTATGATTTAGAAATAGAGGGATTTGTGAATCAAAGTAAAGCTAGTTAGAGAGAGCTTGTGTTCTTGGAGGAGAGAGAGGAGAGAGCTTGAGTTCATGGTGGAGAGAGTGTTCATGTTGTGTTTTAAATGGAGAGAGAAGGCAAGCTAGTTAGTATTTTGTTTTGTATAACTTGTGAATAGTTATAAGGCTTATAGTAATGTAGTTTTAGAAATTACTAGAAAATTAATATAAAATGCTAGAAAATCTTATAAATTACTAGAAAATCTTATAAATTACTAGAAAATCTTATAAATTACTAGAAAATCAATATAAAATGCTAGAAAATCTTATAAATTAATAGAAAATCTTATAAATTACTAGATAATCAATATAAAATGCTAGAAAATCTTATAAATCTTATAAGGCTTATAGTAATGTTATATTTAATGAATATAGTAATGTAGTTTTAGAAATTTATTTATATAATGGAATATATATTATAATTTGTATTTATTTATATATTAAATTTTTTTATCTTTAAATTGTATTGTATATTTGTTATTGGTTAATAATGTAGATGAATAGACAATGGATGTACGGGGACCCCCACGCTCAGGCGTTCCGTGATAGCCTTAGGACGTTTCTCAATGCCGCCGAGGCTAACAGGACGCCGTCCGGTTTCATGTTCTGCCCATGCACCCATTGTAAAAATATACAATCGTACAAACAAAGAGGTTGTCTTTAGGTGCATTTGATGAGGCACGGTTTCATGAGGAATTATTCTGTTTGGACGAAGCACGGTGAAAGAGAAATTCTAATGGATGAAGATGAAGAAGACGAGGCCGATGACGACATTCCGTTATTGGCTCAATACTACGGTTCCTTTGCATATGCTGCAATGGGTGATGCCGATGAGGAAGATGTTGCTTGGGAAGGCGATGCTCAGGAAGATGTTGCTCAGGAAAATGAACCTACTGATGGACTCGGGCAAATGTTGCGTGATGCCGAGAAAGACTACGGCAATGATAAGGAACTGAAAAAGATACAGCGCATGTTGCAGGACCACAAGACTGACATGTACCCAGATTGCAAAGAGGGGCTAAAGAAGTTGGGTAGCACACTTGAACTTCTGCAGTGGAAGGCAGCAAATGGTGTTACTGATAAGGGTTTCGAGGAGCTACTGAAACTCGTAAAGAAGATTCTTCCAGAGGGTAACAAATTGCCATCGACGACGTATCAAGCAAAACGTGTTGTTTGCCCTCTCGGTTTGGAGGTGCAGAAGATACATGCATGTCCTAATGACTGTATCCTCTATCGCGGACAGTACGAACACTTGGATTGTTGTCCGGTTTGCACCTGTGCACGATACAAGATCAGGCGGGACGACCCTGGTGATGTTGGGGGAGAGCGTTCTAAGAAAAAATCCCTGCGAAGGTGATGTGGTATTTCCCTCTGATACCCCGTCTGAAGCGTTTGTTCAGGAACAAAGACCATGCCAAACTGATGCGCTGGCACAAAGAAGAACGTAAGTAGGATGGCATGTTGAGACACCCCGCCGATGGATCCCAGTGGAGGAACATCGACAGAGCATTCCCAGAGTTTGATGCTGATGCGAGGAATGTTAGGCTTGGTTTAAGTACCGATGGCATGAACCCTTTTGGTGAAATGAGCAGTAGTCATAGCACTTGGCCCGTGACTGTTTGTATCTACAACCTACCCCCCTGGCTCTGCATGAAGCGGAAGTTCATTATGATGCCAGTGCTCATCGAAGGCCCAAAGCAACCTGGCAACGACATTGATGTGTACCTAAGACCATTGGTTGACGAACTTTTGCAGCTATGGAAGAATGAAGGTGTTAGCATGTGGGATGAGGACAAGCAGGAGCAGTTTGACCTTCGAGCACTGCTTTTCATAAGCATCAACGACTGGCCTGCACTAAGTAACCTATCAGGACAATCAAACAAAGCATATAAAGCATGCACTCACTGTTTAGAGGAAACCGAAAGCATGTATTTGAAACATTGTCATAAAGTTGTGTACATGGGTCACCGTCGATTCCTTCCGGCGAAGCATGAGCTACGAAAGAAATGTGCGCATTTTGGCGGGAATGCTGACCGCCGTACAAAGCCGAGACACCGGAGTGGAGAAGAGCTATTTGATATGGTGAAGGACCTACACGTGGTGTTTGGCAAGGGAGACGGAAGCCAGGCTGCTCCGACGGGCGAGGATGGTCGTGCCGCGATGTGGAAGAAGAAGTCTATCTTTTGGGAGCTACCTTATTGGCAACGTTTAGAGGTCCGTAACGCGATTGATGTGATGCATCTGACGAAGAATCTTTGCGTGAACTTGATAAGCTTCCTGGGTACTTATGGGAAGCCAAAAGATACACTGGAAGCACGTCAGGATCTAAAACGATTGAAGCAACGGACTGATCTACATCCAGAAAAGAGAGACAAAGGACGCCAGTACTTGCGTCCTGCCAGCTTCACTCTCAGCAAAGAAGAGAAGGCAAGCATGTTTGAATGCTTGAACAGTATCAAGGTTCCGTCTGGCTACTCCTCCAATATTAAGGGAATAATAAATATGAAAGAGAAGAAGTTCACAAACCTGAAGTCTCACGACTGCCATGTGTTGATGACACAGCTGCTTCCCGTCATACTCAGGGGTGTGCTACCAGTTAATGTGCGGAAAGCCATTGTGAAGCTATGTGCATTCCTCAATGCAATTTCTCAGAAGGTGATCAATCCAGACCATTTAGATCAGCTACAGAACGACGTGGTGCAATGTCTTGTCAGCTTTGAGATGATATTTCCACCATCCTTCTTCAATATCATGACACATCTATTGGTTCACCTCGTCAAAGAGATTCGTATATTGGGCCCAGTATTTCTACACAACATGTTCCCATTTGAGAGGTTTTTCGCTGTCCTAAAGAAGTATGTCCGTAATCGTTCTCGTCCAGAAGGATGCATTGCTAAGGGATACAAAACAGAGGAGGTCATTGAATTCTGTGTTGACTTTGTCGATGATCTTATGCCGATTGGTGTGCCCGAATCCCATCACGAGGGGAGACTTGGTGGAAAGGGCACACTAGGGAGAAGATCGATGGTGATCAAGGACGTTGAGACATTTCGTAAAGTGCACCTCACAGTTTTGCAACAATCAACCATAGTTGCTCCGTACATCGAGGAGCACATGCAGATTCTCAGGGACGAAAACTCAACAAAGTCTGCGGCCTTCATTCAGCGTCTGCACAATAGTACTTTCGCCGATTGGTTGCGAAGACGTCTTATGGGTGTCGAGGGCATTGATGCGCAGCTAGCTTTTGTAGCTAGAGGTCCATCGAGCACGATCTTGACATTCCAAGGATACGACATCAATGGGTATACATTTTACACAAGAGCCCAGGACAATAAAAGCACCAACCAAAATAGTGGTGTCCGGATCGACGCGACAGACACCAATGGCAATACAAACTCATACTATGGAATCATAGAGGAGATATGGGAACTAGAGTACGGACCTTTGAAGATCCCACTGTTCAAGTGCCAATGGGTGAAGCTGACTGGAGGAGGTGTTAAAGTTGAAGCGGACTATGGAATGACGTTAGTGGACCTAAACAAGATTGGCTTTCTAGACGAACCGTTCGTCCTGGGCAAAGCTGTCACACAAGTTTTATATGTGAAGGACATGGCTAGCAGACCGAAGAAAGGGGCGGATAAGAAAGGTGGGGGTAAGCAATTGGACCCATCATAAGACGAGCCAAAGCGTCATATAGTTCTTCCTGGAAAGAGAAAAATCGTAGGAGTTGAGGACAAGACGGATGAAGATTATGATATGCTCGATGGCCAGCCTCCATTCTCAGTGGCTGATGACCCAAGCATCCTGTTAGCGGCGGAGGAGACACCATATCTACGGCGTGATCACAATCAAGGAACATTTGTAAAGAGGAAGTTTATTAGCGTCCGAGTAAACGATGATGCCATGTAATTTAATTGCACTATGTTCCACCTATGTTCTAAGATTTTCTATTCATTTATAAGATTGTTTTTATTAATTCTAGCATTTTATATTGATTTTCTAGTAATTTATAAGATTTTCTAGTAATTTATATTGATTTTCTAGTAATTTATAAGATTTTCTAGTAATTTATAATATTTTCTATTAATTTATAAGAATTTCTATTAATTTATAAGATTTTCTAGCATTTTATATTGATTTTCTAGTAATTTATAAGATTTTCTATTAATTTATAAGATTTTCTAGCATTTTATATTGATTTTGGAAACTGTGCGCCAAACGAAAATTTGGGGCCTTTAGCACCGGGTTGATCTAAAATCCGGTGCTAAAGGCCGCCAATTTTCGTTTGGCGCCAGTTACGGCCTTTAGCACCGGGTGTAGAAGACCCGGTGCAAAAGGTCCTTTAGCACCGGGTGGTGGGAAGACCCGGTGCTAAAGGGGGGCCTTTAGCACCGGGTCGTGGCTGCACCCGGTGCTAAAGGCCACGACCGGTGCAGCGGGGCCAAAGACCGGCCTGGCCACGGAGGCCGTGCGGCAGCTGGCCACGTCACCGGGCACACACGTGCCACGTCACTAGATGAACAAGAACATTTTTTCTTTTTAATCTCTGTATAAAAGTTGTAACTAGTCGTTCTCCCTCGTACAAACTTCAAAAAAGATCATTTTTCTTCCTAAAAATTCCTAAAATCATACTCTATCAAGTTATGAAACTTATTAATGTTATTATTTTGAAAAATCTTCTCGTGTGAGACTGTTTGAACAATCCAAATTTTGAATTAAAAATGACAACTACAACCAAGGTTTTTTTCACACTAGGTGATGTCAAATGAAAAAGTAATGAATACCAAAGTTTCATATTTCATCGTGATCTACAATCTTTATTTAGGTCATTTTGTCATTTTCAAAATGGGTAATAACCTGTAGTACAAATTTAACAAGTCTCTAACAAAGTTTTAGAAACTATGCGAGTGAATCTAGGATTAATGAACAATGTATACTACCACTTTCTCAAATGCAAAAATGACTTAAATAAAGATTGTAGATCTTGATGAGATATGAAATTTTGGTATTCATGTCTTTTTCATCTGAGACCATTTAATGTTCCAAAATCTTTCTTTTAGTTATCAATTTTTGTAATTTATAAGATTTTCTATTAATTTATAAGATTTTCTATTAATTTATAAGATTTTCTATTAATTTATAAGATTTTCTATTAATTTATAAGATTTTCTAGAATTTTATATTGATTTTCTAGTAATTTATAAGATTGTCTTATTTAATATATATTTTTAATAGGTATTAATAACTATATATTAAAAACTATATTTATAAGATTCCCAAATAGTAGCCCCCGGTGCTAAATGCCGGTTTGGAAACTGGGCGCCAAACGAAAATTTGGGGCCTTTAGCACCGGGTTGATCTAAAATCCGGTGCTAAAGGCCCCCAATTTTCGTTTGGCGCCAGTTACGGCCTTTAGCACCGGGTGTAGAAGACCCGGTGCTAAAGGCTCCTTTAGCACCGGGTGGTGGGAAGACCCGGTGCTAAAGGGGGGCCTTTAGCACCGGGTCGTGGCTGCACCCGGTGCTAAAGGCCTTCGTCTGGCGCACAGTTACGGCCTTTAGCACCGGGTGTAGAAGAGGCCGCCGAAGCGGTCCGTTACACCGTGGATGAAATAACTCAACGGACCGCGTGCGAGCTTGTCGTCAGGCAGAAGAACTTAGCTGTGGTGGTACGTATGCGACCTTAGTTCGTACTGCATACATTTCACCGTAAATACCATTCATTTACTAACTTTCTTTGTGACTACTAACTTATCAGGTCGCATACGGTATGACCAAACGTGTGGAAGAAGGGCAAAAATGGCACTGCAATGACATTCCACATGGTTACGTACCTGTTGAGGTGGAGCAAGTCGTCACCAACTGGGAAGACTTGGAACTTGACATCCCCGGAGGTGACGGAGAAACAAAACTCGGTCAGTGTTCTCACTGCATCATTCTATGGAGCAAGGCAGACGTCGTCATACCCGGTACACCTGCGGCTACCAACAAGCCTCCGTCACCTCCAAGAGATCCACCGGATCATGATGATTCTCCGGGAGCTCCTGATGCAAGCCCGTCTCCTCCGCCGAAGAGGTCTCCGTCTCCTCCGCCGAAGAGGTCTCCGTCTCCTCCGCCGAAGAGGTCTCCGTCTCCTCCGCCGAAGAGGGGACGCCGCACTAAAGCCTCTGCCCCCACTCCACCAGCGAAGAAGGCGCGGAAAACCAGAGAGAAGCCCGCACCAGAGAAAAGAGCGGGTGAGAAAACTCTAGAGGAGCTCGAAGCCTCGGTCAAAGCAGACACAAAGAGGCAAATGGCCGAGTGGAGGAAAAAACCTGAGCCGGAGCCGAAGCTTGATCCCACCGTCGTCAAGTCATTCCTCGGTAATTTGAGCAAGGGTCAATAGAAGGAAGTAATAGTAACAGACTATGACCGCTCATTACTGAAATCTCGCCGGAAGCGGAAGGCTGCAGATAAGGAGGCGGGCCCATCCAAAAAGGTTCCTCAGCTCGGCCAGCAACCTCAACAGCCCTTGGGTCCATTGCCATCTCTGGACGAGCTTAACGTGCAACGAGTAATGGCCGAGACTGGACTAACCAGAGCGCAAGTCCTGGGGGAAGAAGAGGTGCCTGTAAACACAACGCTAAAGTGGCCGTTTAAGCTTGGCGAGCCTATGGTCCCTCCTGAAATGGAGAGCAAGCTACAGACGAAGATGCGCCGATTCCATGAGTGGTACTTGGAATAATCAAGAAGGAATAAATGGTGCATGATCAAAGTAGGCGTGAATGACCATGATTTCTACAATGGTGACGAGGATTGGGTCTGGCTGAGGTTTAAGGATATATATGAGCTGTACCACCGCGACGCCATGGACGTGGATTTGATCACCTGTTGGACACTGTAAGTACTTTGTTGTTGCTTATAATTCACAGTTTGAAAACAATAATTCCAATCTATGCTGACGCGGGCTTTATTTATTGCTTAACATATGCAGAATGGAGATTCAAAAATGTCGGAGATCCGGGATATATGACGTTGGTTTCGTGGATCCTCGAAGGATAAGTGAAAATATGATATTTATGAATCCTGAGGAAACATATGCAAACCTATACAAGTACATTAAGAAACAAAATTACTGCGACTCCATACTAATCCCGTACAACATCGAGTGAGTACATACACAAGCTTCTTCTTATACTGTCTGTGTACTATTTCATTTCTGATTATAATGTATACATGTATACAGATTCCACTGGTTCCTAATAATATTGTGTCCTGACCGGGGTGTCGTGAACGTCTTTGATTCATTGCACACTCCAAAAGAAAAACTACAGAACATCATGGACATGATGACAAGGTGATGTATATTTTCCCCTACTTAATTCACCCCTTACACTCGCAATGACTTAACTCAATTTTTTTGTTCGCAGGGCCTGGATTCAATTTCGTCAAGAACACCCGGGTATTCAACATGAAACACTAAAATGGAACATTGGCTTTCCGGTAAGCAAGTAATTTGTACATGTAGGCCTCGGCTAATATATTATATGAATTTTACTTAATTTCTTTTGGTCAACAGTGTGCCAAACAGGGGCCGGGAAATAATTTATGTGCATACTATGTTTGCGATTACATGTGGAATTGGGGACATAAAAAACTTACACAACACGATATTATGGTACGTAATAATAAACACATTTCCATTATTATTAAGTGCACAATTATTGTCTCCAACTCGGCGGATTAAATATCTTTCAATTATTTGTAAATTATAGATGTTGAACCTGAAGGAAGAGTCCCTAGAGCTAGAAAGAATTGACGCAATTGCAGAACAGCTCGTCGGATGGATCTGGGACGAGGTCGTCAATCCCCGAGGAGAATTCCACTCGCCAATACTGGAGGACGTGCCGGACAGTCCAACAAGCTAGTCGTCAATCTTAATTAAGTAGAAAATACAGTTTAAATATATATAAATCGAGTTGACATGCATGAATATCTACTTTTGTAATATATATGTCTTCTATTTTGATGAAATGTCAGCTAATATGAATATAGAGTCGGCCGAATACGCATTAGAATACACGTATTAGAATATATACGTATATAGACGTGCATGCATGGCTACTGGAAAAAGCAAAAAAAAAGAAATCCGGGGCCTTTAGCACCGGGTGCAGCCACGACCCGGTGCTAAAGGGCCTGCCCCGCAGCGCCTTTAGCAGGACCTTTAACACCGGGTCGTGGCTGCACCCGGTGCTAAAGGGACCCTTTAGCACCGGTTATTCAACCCGGTACTAAAGGGGTACCCCTTTAGCCTCGGATTAGTTGCACCGGGTGGGAAACCCGGTGCTAAAGGCATTTCCCACCCGGTGCAGATGTTGATCATTCTAGTAGTGTCCCGGAATAGAGATCCAAAGGTCTAGATATAAAAAGAATTAAGGCTTGCTGGGCCAGCCCATGGGCGCGAGGGTCGCGCTGTAAGTCGCGAGCGCGACCCGTCGGGCAATAGACTTAACGATTAATCAACATGTGGTCCTTTTATTACGCTTTTTCCTACGTCGGCCTTGTCTGGATCGGACTCACACCCAACCCATCTGCCGATGCCCAAGTGCGCAGTCCGCACCTGCACACCGTATGCGCTAGGTCCATGGGTCCATGCAGGCTGCCGAAATCCCAGGCCCATGCATGCATCGAGTCATCATGCCAGTAGCAGCATTATTGCAGGGTGCCGGTGGCCCTGTGGCCATGCATGCCTCATGCGTAGAGTCATCGTGCTGCTACTGACAAAGTTAGGCAAGTGCTCCAATGTGCTGAGATGGCTTTTATATTTAAGTTCTACGATAACGCCAGCATATCATCAATTCATATAAACAACTCTATCCCTTCTAATAGATAATAATAAAGAACAAACTCCTGTGTTTTTTCATTTTTTTAACAAAGATGCTAACTCACATGCATGCAAAACACACCACTAAAAATATGCTCACACAACCTTATCCCTAATGTCAACTTCAGTCCACAAAACTTGAGATTAATGAAGTCACCATTGTAAAATAGCGCACACTGTTAATCCTAAATAAATGAATACATATATCAAGTCAAGAACTCAAACCCAAGCCAGGTTATTTCCACAATAAAAAGTATATCCGGTTACAATCAGAGTTTGCAGATTCTTTGCAAATAAATTAACACTCCCAAATATTTACAAAAGGGCCCATGTGTATTTTTTAAACAACTCATCGATAAGCTTCGCTCGTCAGTCTTAGTGTTTGGCCCCCAAACCGCCCCTGCGCTTATATCTCCACCCACCAACCTTGCGCTCAACGGCAGAACAACAACACCTCCATGCTGGAGGCCCGATGAGCGACCCCACGGTTAATTCTTGCGTGACAATGGGCCCCAACTAAATACTTATTTACCACTTATAAATACTTGTTTTAGACCTCAATATTTATGTAAATTATATTATTTATAATATTATATGATAATACATTATTATTCTCATCACCCATTGCAACTTGCAACGCATGGGCATATTTTCTAGTAACTTTACAATCGATGGAACGATCTTTACCTCACGGTCGACAAAATCGATCCGCACAACATGAGTCCCACTGGTTAGAACAGATAAGACTACCTCGTCGACCCTATCCGTCCATCTCGTGCTTATCCTCATTTCCTTTTTCTTTCCCCTTTCTCTAGATCTTGCGGCAGAAAGTGGACATCCAGTGGCTATGGTGAGCGGATCTGTGTTGTTGCCAACCTCGCCGCGGGAGCGACCATGGCGAGCAGCGGAGGTCTACGGGTCTGCTCCACGGCGGACGGCAAGCACAGTTGTCAATGGACGGCTCCCCCATGGACACCAAGCACGGTGACCGGGGGGGCACGTACCCCCACGCGCGGCGCATCAAGTGAAGCGGCGTTTCCGCCTGATCGGATTCGCTCGCCCCCATGGCGGTGGAGCGCGGCGAGGTTTTTCTGGAGCATTTTTTCTTTTTTTTTTCTTTTTCTTTTTTCACTTTTTCTCTAAAATATTTTATCTATAATGTTTGGGCTCCGAAATATTTTAATTTTTTGTTTCTTTGTTTTTCATTTTTTTGAAACATAATTTTTCCTTCCAAACATTTTTCCGTACAACTTTTTACCAAAATGTTTATAAATTTTCCTTTTTAATTTTTTGTAATGATTTTTTGGCATCATTTGTACATTTTTTTATTTTTTCTATAATTTTTTGCACAACATTTTGTGAGATAATGTTTTTGCATAATTTTTCCCTGAAAATATTTCATAACTATTACTTTTGTAGTTTTTCATATCTTTTTCTTCAAAACTTTTGTTTTCAATTTTTTATTTATTTTGGTTATATTGTTTGTTATATAAATTTGTTCCTATCTATGTTTCATAAACTTTATGTTAGGAAAGTTTCTGTTCATAATTTTTGTGATTAATGTTAGTCATACAATTTATAGAATTTGTCATTTTGTTGATATAAATTTTTTGTTCCCTACATTTTGTTGGTATAAATGTTTTGTGTATTGTTTATTATATATTTTATAAGCTTTGTGTTACCAGAATTTTGGTTTCAATAAATTTCGTTTATATAACTATTATGCATAATGTTTTTGGTTTCAATAAATTTCGTTTATATAACTATTATGCATAATGCTTGTCATAGACTGTTTTCTCATAAATTATGTTCATATTCTTAACATCATATTGTCTCTCATATATTTCAAAAAAAATGTGTTACCAAAATTTTTGTTTCAATAAATTTTGTTTATATAACCTTTATGCATAATTGATAATCTATATTGTTTTGTTGATAGAAGTATTTTATGTAAGTTTTTATTCACATAAAATTTATGCTGTATAAACTTTATGGATATTCGTTTTATAGTGATTTGTTGTACAAAAGTATCGTTTATTTTACCTTTCTATCTAATTTTCTTCTATAGTTCTCAGCGACAGCAAGTGGTGGTGGGTGGGGATGGGAACTGTAGAGAGGCCAGTGGGGCGGGCAAGGTGGCAACTGGTGACCGGGAGGCGGTGTCGGTGGTACTCCGTCTGTCCCAGAAAACGTGCAATTCTAGAGTTCTTCACAGAGACCAAGAACCATGTAAAAAGACGCATGTACCCCTATTACTGGTCAGAGGAAACCAAGAGAAATGATTACAAGCCAACTGTTGCAAACAGTACATAACTTATTTAAATGGGGCACACGTTCGCAACAACGACACATCGCTACAGGTCACTGGAAATTTCTAGCTGGAACCTTCCAAAATTTAAACTCCCGCCAGTTTCCCTCTTCCTTGCCTATAAAAGGTTGCTAGACATATCTTGCAACGTCTTTTTCTTCTTCTTCTTCCACTCAGCATCCATGGCATTAGATCTCAACACAACCCAGTGGGTCCTCCTCTTGTGGAAGCAAGTAGTAAGTCTTATCTTTCTTTGTAGCGTAGAACCATTTCTCATCAAGGTGAATGGTGTTGTGTTGAGATCTAATGCCATGGATGCTGAGTGGAAGAAGAAGAAGAAAAAGACGTTGCAAGATATGTCTAGCAACCTTTTATAGGCAAGGAAGAGGGAAACTGGCGGGAGTTTAAATTTTGGAAGGTTCCAGCTAGAAATTTCCAGTGACCTGTAGCGATGTGTCGTTGTTGCGAACGTGTGCCCCATTTAAATAAGTTATGTACTGTTTGCAACAGTTGGCTTGTAATCATTTCTCTTGGTTTCCTCTGACCAGTAATAGGGGTACATGCGTCTTTTTACATGGTTCTTGGTCTCTGTGAAGAACTCTAGAATTGCACGTTTTCTGGGACAAAGGGAGTATTTTTTTTCTAACGCGCTCAGCCGGACTTTCTGCAGTGCGCCGAACATTGGTGGGTCCCATGCTAGCTGACAGATGCTAAAATTGCATGTTTTTTGGAACAACTTTTAAACTCTAGAATTGCATTTTTTTCAGGACGGAGGGAGTAATCGAAAAGAGAACCGTACATGATTACCTAAGCCTGTTCGCAGTGGGGGACGGTAAGTGGGAACGCTACAGTGCTTACCGCATACGCAAGCAAGAAATCGGCTGCAGCGGCAAACTTTAAACGGTGCGGCACGGACTCCAAAGCGAGTGCGAGCGGCAAATAGAGCGTGCGTCCCGGCCGAACGCTACCAGGCCACGTTGGTGGAGAGGGAGAAGGGGAAGCTGTCCGGTGCAGTGCGTCGAGGGAGGGAGGAAGAAGGACCACTGCCGCCGCAGCCGTCAAGGCGGGGAAGGGTGGGGACCCGCGGCCGCCGTTCGCTTGGCCGGCCGCCGCCCCGCCTGGGCCGCCGTGCGCCGCGCCCGCTTGGAGTCGTCGTCGACGTGGTGTTGCTGCTGCGCTCCGCCATGGCCGCTCGCCATGGGCGCCGAGCTGGAGCCGCCGCCGCGCCGGTTGAGGGAGAGTTCACCGTGGCGGATCTCGTCGTCAATGCCTCCTCTAGGCGGAGAGGGAGCAGGGAGCAGAGGCCCACACGCCATGGGGACGAGGTCGAGCATGGCGTGGCCGGGAGGAGGCGGGCAGCGGTGGGGGAGCAGGCGCCGGTGGCCGGGCGGAGAGCGAGAGAGAAAGAATGGATGCGGTGGCCGGGCGGAGAGAGGAAGAGAGGAGATGTAATGGTGGCCTGTGGGTAGCCGACGGAGGTTGGAAAAAAATAAAAAAAATCTGAGCTGTGGGCCCCACCAGATGGTAGTTGGGATAGAGATTGAGATATAGAGGTTGACGAGTGCGGAAGAAATTGATTTAGAGGTGAGATTCTTAATGACTGGACAGGAATATTCTGAGTAGAGGTTGACGAGTGCGAACAGCCTAAAGAGAATGGGCATGGTTGTCGAAAAGAGAAAGGAAATGATGCTGGAAAATCGACCGGTGGAAACCTTCCATCCCGCTCGTAAAGAGTAAAGGGGAGAACCGACGGGTTCAGAGAAAAGGAAAGAAAAAAACATGAAGACCAATTTATGAATCGCAAAGGAGTGTGATATACCCCAGACAATTGAAATCTGTTTTGTTTCTTTTTTTTCAACTGTAAAAAGATTGAAGTCCTTATTGGAACCTACTGGATGACAAATTATATAGGAAATACTTATAGACGTTTTCCCTGATATTGAATCAACATTGTTTAAGAATAAGGAATACGTATTGGCAGAATTCTTTTGTAGTCTGCTTGCATTAATCATGGGCCTTAAATTTTTGGCAAAATTTGCTCCTGTACACCGTTATTCGTCTAAATTGGTCAGAACACACCGCCAACGACGATGTTTGCCAGGTACCATTATGAAAACCGGATTCTTTGCCGAGACACACCGCAACGATTATAATATTATTATTTTTTATTTGAAGAGAGAGAAAGGGCAGGAAAAGTTTCTTTTGCCCTCGAATGAAGTGAGGCTCACATGTCAGCTCTATCTTCTTCCTCCTACTGCCGTGGAGCTCCAGCAACGGCGTCCGCGATCCCCTTCACTTGCTCGACCTCGCCGCCGGGAAGCAGGCGGCCGGTCCTTCTCCTGGACATGGAAAACCCCATTGGCCGGCGTCGAGCGGCACCACATGAGCAAGAGCGCGTTCGGCGGTGGCGTAGACGGCGCGTCTGTGCTCTCGCCCGTCTCCTCACCCTCCTGTCGCACGTCGTCGTCGTCTTCTCGGTCGTGCTCCGCCGCGCCGTGTATGAGCCCGAAGCAGCGCGCCTTGAGCTGGAGGCTCCGGAGCGCGCCGCCGAGGAACGGCAGCGTGTCCCGCCTGATGCCCAGGGTCTCGAGCCACCCCACCTTCTTCCTCTGCCCGTGCAGCCGCTTGATTTCCTCCACCACGGTGATCCAGCTCCTGGCGCCGCCGCTGTCAACGTCTTCCTTGCCGTGCCTCGTTGCCGCCGCCGAACCCGGCCTCGCCTTCTTGGGCCGGCCGACCTTGATCTGGCCGGCACATGTGACCTTTGGCTACTGCGGCTCGTCCTCCTCGGCCCTCTGCTTCGCCCTCGATCCCCGGAAATGGAGGCCAGCCAGCCAGGGCCGCCGCCGCCCGGCGCGCGAGATCGAGCTGCTTGCTCCGGATGCAGGAGGTGGAGAGAGGTTGAAGAAGATAGAGAGGGTAAAGTGGACATTTCCCATCCTCTATCTCTCCCCTATCTGTGAAATGCTTATTTTAATGGATGCGGTGTGTCTCGGCAAAGAATCCGGTTTTCATAATGGTACCTGGCAAACATCGCCGTTGGCGGTGTGTTCTGGCTAATTTGAACGGATAACGGTGTCCCAGAGCCAATTTCGCCTAAATTTTTTTGATTTAATTGAAAATAAATGGGTAAAGTCCAAATAAATCCAACACTTACTTGTGATGAATGAAATTACTTTGGTGTATGATAATGACAATTACTTGGAAATAACAGACGATATGAAAATATGGTATTGTTAGCTATATTTCTTAGCCTTTCAATTCATTAAATGTTTTCGTAGAAATTTTGCTGCTAACACCCTACTAGTTAAATTCCAAAAAACCATATGCTTTTGTACTATATTCTCTCTGATCTAAATTATAAATTAATTTAGTTTTTGCATAAATCAAAGTTATCTAATTTTGGTCAAATATATACAAAATAATGTATTAACATCTAAAATATTGTATATATGCACAACCAATATATATTACATAGTGTATACATTGAAAATCCATCCTCCTAAGTTATTTTTCCAAGAGAAACCGTTCCTCTCTAGCAGCCCTTGTCGGGCAAATTATAAGCTGTTTTAGTTTCAGCATAGGTTAAACTTTATGAACTAATCATAGATTAGTTGTACGGTAAGTTGATAAGGTTCATTCTGGTGGAACCTACCAACCAAGAATATAACTACATCCTAAATTTTCTTAGATCTCTACCAACAACTAGCGTCCATCAGTTCACGCCTACCGATTGTGTTGCTTCCCACACGCAAAACACACAAGCCGAGGAGATAACTTGAGCTTGGGGGGCTCCTATTTGGCTTGCAGAAGCAAGATGGGCGTCATGGCTTAAGGCCCATGACGGCCTATTAGCACCTGCTCCGCCGCGGCCTTCTTCTTCCTCATGCACGCTCTGACCCGCCCTGGCCGGCTGCCCACGGTCCACCCTCGCCGCGTCGACCTGCCCTTCCTAATCGGCACAGCTTGCCGCTCCCGCCACCGCTCACCAGGGGTCTAGACCTGACCAGCCGACGGCTCTCCCACGCCGCCTTGCCTCCGACATCCCCCACGACCTTCTTTCTCTAAGGCTGGCAGTGATTCAAGCCCATAATATTTCCGGGGAGATACTGCCAACCGCGTGGATGGTGAGAGGTAAGGATGAAATCGGTCGGAAACGATCGAAAATTTTCATTATCATTTCCTTACCATATTTTTTTTCCTCGGAAACGAAAACAGAAACGATAAGTTCGGAAACGATGACAATAACGGAACAATCGGTATATCGGAAACGAAAACGTCGAAAACCTCAAATCGAAAACTTTATAGACCAATTTCAACAACCAACATTACTACATATTTATATATCATTTATGCATGTACATCAAAAGATAAAAACAATGGATCTATATAGGGTGGGGATTCATTTTCATTTGCGACAAAGAAAATTTTAGGCGAAGTTGAAGGGGTAGCTGAACATTTTGGGCCTCAATGATTTAACTGGGCCGAATTCGGAACTCCATCGGAAAATTTCCGATTAATTCGGTCGCTATTCGGCGGTATAAATCCAGTATCGTTTCTGTATCGTTTTTCGACGTGTATCGTTTCCGTTTCGTCGGAATGGAAAAATCTCAGAAACGAAGCTCGGTCGATCGGGAATTTCCGTAATCGTTTTCATCCCTAGTGAGAGGGCATATGAAGTGCACGCCCTCCCCTCCCGCGTATTGTTACATTTCGAACCTTAACGGGATGGTTTTTTATTTTCCTTTGCAACTAGGCCCCCCTGAGCTCCAGCCGAGATCGAGAGAAATCGGGGCCGCTCCAAACCCATGGACGTCAACGCAAACCCAGCCTGGTCCGTTGATCGGACTCGAATACGGACGGGTAGCCAAGTATTGGCTGCGAATTCCGATTAGTACCACCTCGTCCAGGAAGTGATATTCTAATAAGCTCATAAGAAAATTTGGTTCCGTTCTGAACCTCAATCTTTATTTTTCAAGTGTATAAGACGCCTT
The DNA here is from genome assembly GCA_033239725.1 of Echinochloa phyllopogon. Classification (NCBI taxonomy): domain Eukaryota; kingdom Viridiplantae; phylum Streptophyta; class Magnoliopsida; order Poales; family Poaceae; genus Echinochloa; species Echinochloa phyllopogon. Next base: position 7,123,751 of record BTCW01000008.1, on the reverse strand, counting down.
TAATATCTTACAGGAATGTTCAGATGCGGAGAGGAAGCGGGGATCACTCACCATGCTTAGATCCAATTAATTGGGATCGTGTTAACGCGCGACCCCCTCAGTTGACAGCCATGCAAATGGAGCGGAGCGCCGGATGGATAGACATTTTTTTACTGGTGAAACAAATACTCGTGGGCCGCAGCAGGCCACTTTTTTTCCACCAGGCCGTAGAAAGCGCGAGCGTGACTCCACACGCACTAGTTTTTACATTCGTGCATAGATAATTAGCTGATAGGCCTAGGTGTTGCAGGTCGCGGGCCGCCAGAGTCGCGGGCTGCGACCGGGCGCGCTGAAGCTTTTCCGAATTAATTGCGATGCTCGATGCGTTCGACGACTTGGCGCTAAAATACGTTCTCCTTTGAAGCTCATCGTCACTCCCCCGACTTGTAGCCCATGCCCATCAACCCGAAGTCGAGTCTGCCCCGTTCATTGGGCCTGGCATGGAATCGCATTTTTTGCTAGGCCCAAGTGGCGCACGAGGCCGGCGATTAGTAACCGGAACCCAACAGCGGTTCTATCACCGGTTGATAAACAATCGTCGTGACCATAGGATACATCACTAAGTGTTTGTAGCACTGACGCAGTGCAATTATGCAGTCTTTCTTTCACGTAAAAAGCTGGTGCGTCGCGAGGGATCATCGCTTTGCGTTTCTTTCGTGTCAAAAAAAAAAACTGTTCCCAACTGTTTCAGCAGCTCATCGTGACCTTTTAGTCCGGTTGGCGGGAAACCGAGTCTAAAGGTCCATTATCCACCGGTGCGCGTCCAGTCCAGGACTGATGAATCGGCAAGGGGTGCTCTGTTTTTTCGAATGTGGGTAGACAGCAAGGCGTTGTTCCTGTGCATGGACGAGGAGTGCGGCTAGCATATGATATGAGGGCCGCGCGTGTACCCGGTGCCGGGGATTTGGAAGCCGCCGGTGCTGAAACCGACGTATTACACGCTGACGCACAGCGACGTGCGTGACGACCAGCCTGACACCAGCCGCCTCCGTCCCAAACCATCAACAATGCGAGGAGTGAGCCCATCAGCGCGGCAGCAGGCTCCCGAGCTGAGGCTGCTTACAGCGGTGGAGCTGCAGGTAAGTAAAAAGAAGCTGGCAAACAATGGCATGTGCAGATAAGCCGTTCGACGGAAGTCCTCTGAAGACGCACAAATGCACATGTGTTGTTCGTTGTGTTGCGGCTGCTCGGCGTGCTGGATTAGTGGACGCTCACGCTGCTGGAGCAGTGGCTGTGGAAGCCTGGAAGCACAGCACGCCGTGCGAGTTCTAGATCCCTCGGCTAAACTCAATCTCGTGGCCCGCTGCTCTAGTCATAGCAAGTACAGACGGCCAGGGATGATTGTCTACAAATTAAACACAGTCAAAACAAGTCCGCTTTCTTTTTGCATAGGAAAACACGTACATCGTCCAACTGTGCTCACTGTAAGCCTGTATTTCGTCTCTTATACACAGGAAGAACTGAAGAAGAAGAAATATATGTATTCCGTACATGTCTGCTGCAGCATTGAAGATTTTCAGATCTGCACGTAAAATTTCACGAAGCTGCTCGTCGTGGCGGGCTGGCGGCGGGGTCGTGTCTGGTCCTGAACCATACTGTTGGCCCGAACAGCCACCGTTGGGTCAGGCCCGTAATCTCCCCTTAGTTCGGCCACAAGCGCACGCGAGAGGGCAGCAGGCGGCAAATTATAAGCAGATGGGCCATGATTGGGCCCAAGTTACGCGACAGGTCGCGCGGGAAATTTGTTTAGTGCCAAATCGTTGGCGAAACTCATGATAAACCATGGCCGTGTCAATCCATCAGGCGCGGCAGGTGCCCAGCGCAATCAACTCAAACATAATCACATAGACAATGTTCATTACTTTGGCCATCATGGCTGACACGCTATATGGGTGTCTCGCCTTTTTTTTTGTTTGGTTTTTATTCATGGGAAATGTGGGAAATATCAGCAAGAGTAGAGTACACGGTACATGGACAGAGGACAAGTGTCATGGATAACGGCACTACACAAATTTTAGTCAGTTTTTTTTTGCTATGCCACATTTTTAAAAAATAATTTCATAAATTTAACCAAAGCTTAGTCAAATTATATGCACTCGTAGTTTATAAAAGTTATGTGGATAGATTTATATTTAAAATATCTTTTAAATATGAATTCGCTTTGTAGAAATTGATGGTACGTTGTAAAGGAATTTATGCTCAAAGTATAATGATTATGAAAAATATATATAAGGCTGGGTAGGTTTTTTTCGCCTCCCCCATCTATGAGATTGGCATGTGGGCGTTCTATTCGCCTGCGTTTGGTCTTTCGAAAAAAAGGACTAGTTCAAATCCTAGTCATAAATAAAAGTCCACGAGGGTGTTTTCATTGTTTTCTACTCCCTCATAACAAATATGAGATGCAAGTGTATTAGACCTTTTAGTTTTTTTATTTTACTTCCTCCTATCAAATATAATTACTAGAATGTTTCGGTTTTTTCTTGCTAACTCCTCCAATTACAAATATGAGTATACTGGAATACCGACACATTCTCCAATAGTCCAATACCATGCTGAGGGACTGCAGCCCCAATAATACCATGTAGTCTAGCAGTGGCAGAGGACGGAATAAAATTAAGGTATGGCGGAATTATACATTAAGATTTAAATTTAAAGTAAAATATAAATATGGAAGATGTAACGATCTGCCTAATACAAAACATAAAAGTATATATGCATACAAATAGAGATATCTAATATTATGGAAACAATAAGTAGAAGTTTTTATCTTCTGGACGATTATGCCATGGTAGCCGGTGCACATCATAGGAAAAATGAGAAGTTCTAGGACACTTGTGGCAAAATAAGGTATGACTGTTAAGAAATCCCTAATCAAGGGATAATTGTGGGCTCATACCAAATATACCCCTGAAGGGTTTCCCCACATCTATATAATCAACAACCTTGTATTCATCTATGAGTAATGAGAAAAAGACCTGAAGCTACACCATATTTGTGTCCATGTGTTATTTGGGTATGAGATGGGAAGGGAAACGGGATTCAATCTACAGCTTCTCACGCCTTATTCTTGGATTGGGATTGGGTAAATCGGATCAGGGATCCGATTCCTAACACGTTATCAGCAGCTCTTCCAACTGGGTGAGTTCGTTCTTGATTTTATTTTGCATCAAGACGACTTTGATTTTAACCTGTTAATTATAGATTGATTCTTTATTTTCGATCTAAAATTTTGCATGCGTCGGCCGCACATCGATCGCCGCGAGCGGACGCCCTCCCGCCGTGGGGCTTCGCCACACGGTGTTGGCCGGCCAGGCAGCCACGGCCACGGTCATAGCCTGCTGCCCTCTTTGGCCGTCGGCCACATGCAAGCGAACGAGAAGGCAGCCGCCGCCGGCTTCATTATTTTTTTAATCTTCCTCGATTTTATCATCAGTTCGATCTCAATTTGATTATGCTAATCAAGTTGATTTTTTTTTGGACCGGTACATGCGGCTTGCTCCTCCCGATCAAGAGGAGATGAGAAGTGCACCGGCGGCTGGTGCATGGCAGACTGGCAGCCGCGCCGTGCATTGATCGACGCTGCAGTATACACCGCGTACGCATACAAGATACAAAGGCCCACGATTCTCCACCGCCAACCACGCACACCGGCCGCAGCTCAATCTGCTGCCAACACCGGTGGCCTTCACGATCACCGCCACGACTGGCCGTCGCCGACCTCACTGACGTCGTCCCATCATCGCGCAGGCAGGTCATTGGCCCAGTGCCCTACGCGGCACGAATCTATTCGACGTTCAGGCAACGGTTTGTCGTGAACCATCCTTCTATATTCCGTATACTAAATTAATCTGGTTGATTAATTTCTACTAGATGAATTCGTACAGCAGATTAATTGTGTTTACAATTTAGTACAAATTTTATCTGCATTCAAGTTCTACTAGGCTTTTGATCATGTAGATTAATTATGCTAGTAGATCGATTGTAACTCTGAACCAGATTGCCACACTTTGTGGATCTGTTTGGTATGGACTAAGACGCCGGCTATCCCACCATGCTATGCATGTACGCCGGCGCATCCTTTGCATCGCTGGCCACCCCAACGCACAGAACGGAATCTGTGCGTACGCCGGCGAGTTCTAGCACATAAAGCTTCCCAAACGCTACGTTCTAATTACCACCCAACGCGTTTAGTGCGTAAGCCAGCAAACATATGCGCGGTGCTGCCTGAAGTCGCACTTTAACTAAACTTATTTTTTCATGTGAGTAATGGCCTTGTTGGGCCATCTTGCACCGTTGTTGTGGCTCTGCCGGCCGTCGCTGGTTGCTATACACCAAAATATGCTTTGTATGGATCTGAGCATATATTTTTAAGCCATGCGCCTGAAGCCGCATCAAATCAATTGCCCCATCAAAGTAATGGTATAATTTAATTCTCTCGATAGCTAGCTTCTCAACTAAGTAAAATCCTTCAGATTACTTTTTAGTAGATTAGTTTGGCTAGCTGGATTGGTTTTGATACTAGATTAAATTCGCTAGCTCTATAATCAATTGGCTGATTTTGCTAGCCTACTATTCACTAGAATTATTTCTAGTTTTCCACACAATAATGTATACCGGCGTGCTTGCTTCTTTGTCCATGCGTGGCCGCATGTTCATATGTCACCATTTTTTAATGGCTGTTTCTGTTGTTTAAGGTTGCATGTTGTAGAGCTCTTGCTGCGATCACTGCGTATGACAATGCGCGCATCATCAGCGCCCTGCAGGCCGCGCAACGTGCCCTGCTGGCCGCTAGCGCATGCCATCACGCAGTATATTTTTTGGAGGTGCGTTCTGGGAAATATTGATGCGATTGTCGAAAGTGCGGTGCCTAGTCAGCACCTGTGGCTGCCACCCCGCAATCGAGCAAGGTAGCTCTGCTATGTTTATCTGCACGCCCCACCCGCTGCCAGTCTTTGTCACGGCAGGCGCATCCCCATGTATGCACTACCGCCGCCCTGATGGTCGCGAGCTGTCGTGTTGGTTATGTTGCCAAGTGTATTGTTGTGTGTTCCCCTTGTGCCACCGTAAGTGCCCTGTTCGCTGCGGCACCATCTTGGGCATGTTCACGACACTAGTGAAACGGATCAGGCCATCGTGCTTGGAGCTTTATTTTTTTGTTTCCTTATGATTTGTTATTTTTGTGGTATAATATATTTATATATATAGCCAAAAAGCCATAATAATTATGAAAATCATATAATGCTCGGAAACATATGGGAAATTAATGAAATATCCATGATGAAACCACACTCTATTCCTTTACTCTCTCTTCATGCATAAAGTTAATTTACCTGAAGTAACCTGAAGCAATATAACATAATGCATGAATTTGGTTCCGTAATAAGACATCACAAATGGAAATTATAATTATGTGCTCGAATGGCGAGCTAGTAATACCTTACCAGTGTTCTAAATATTAGATAAAGGCTTACAACCTCGGTTATAAAGTGCACAACCCGATGTTGGCATCTTCGTCTCTTTGCTGCTGAAAAAGCATGAGGTATACAATGATATAAAAAGTAATAACAACCCCATCTCCTAGCGACATGAAGTTGAAAGAACACTAACAAATTGTTAGTAATATTCTGAGAATTTTTCTACCATGTTAGTGTGGAAAATTATTGTACGCTCCCGAAGAATTACATATCTTGTCCTACTTAGGACTGTATTTGCTCATGTAGCGTATAATTCTCAGAATCACATAAAGTCACCGAATAGACTTGGGGATAATTACTAAACAAGTGTGTAATATACTATTAAGTATAAAGCGTAAGCCGAATGGTAAAGGTAAGTCTCTGATGGATAAGTTATTTGGGCGGCTTTGTATCAAAGCTATTTTGAACAGCGCCCTTTCAAGATCTACTGTTGATCTACCAGAAGTAAGAACAACAGGAAGACGATTATGAATCCCACATCACTGTAGAGCTTAAAGCTAAATTGGGTGTTGGCCCATTCTTGGTAAATTATTTTTGGCGCTGAAAAGCCATAAAACCCTTATTTATAAGGTTGCGAGTGATTATAATTTGTGAAAGAAATTTGTAGAGCTTGAGATTGACTGATGCTTTCTCCTTGTGTTTTTCTAAGTCTTATTATGAATCATACATATAAGAGTAGCAAGAATTATTTTGATCTAGTCCCGGAAGGATCTCAGTCACTTTTTCGCTCTCACCAAGCAATTCTCGTCCTTTTCTTACTAAACAAACTTTACACTACAATGATATTTTCCATATAACATGAATTTTTGGCCTTACCTATTCTATTCTTAAAGCTTCTCTTTATGCTGAACAATGAAGAGATTGAAATTATGCTTTATAGGATAGTTGGTATATAAGATAAGAAGAAAATTTGCCTAGTAGGCAGTTTGGACCACAAATAAGTAGCTTGGGAATCTATTGATGGATAAGTGTTAGCACTAACAACCCGAAGTTGTGATTGTGTTTGAGTTTGTTCAGGATACAGATCAGCCACATGTTTTCAATTAGTTGTACCGTGCACTTGAAGATGCAAGTAGTACTTCAGCCTGTTGATTAAAAGTCCAACTCTTGTCTTAGACTACATGCTGGCTCATTCCCTTGTCTATCCTTGAGGCTATTGTTATATAGTTTAGGTTCTCTTCCAAAACAGAATTACGAAAAATGTTGCTATAAATATAAAGGTTAATGGTATGAGTAATTGGATAAATCATGGGCAATAACAAAATGAGTCAGACTATATGACCTTGCATATAAATGCTTGGCAGCATCGGCCTGATGTCGTGCAATTTCTCTTGAAAAATTTCTATTGACAAAATTGTGCTACATATGACAATTTAAATCCTGAAGATTGCATGTGTATTAGGTAGCAATAACAATTTCATAGAATTACAACCACTAATTATGTGTCTCACTTGAAGTTGAGCATAATTCTTTCATTAGAAGAAAATAAATGTAGTATTCATGCCACTGCATTAATCTAAGTCCAAGCTCACTGCATATGAAGATATGAATTTAAAGCCCCCATCTTTGTATAGTGCATAAGATTTCCTAAGTAAATCACCACCCTAGCATACATTAATCACTACCAGAAGTTTGTGGCCGGGGATTTTGTTAGTATGCTTTCAGAAATATCTCGGCATTAGGGGGAGATAAATGCCCATCTTAGATAATGCCTTGATATTTATAGAGAAAAATGCACAAAAGCCAAACTGAACCTGTCGTTTAGTGTATACTCCTTTATATATGGAGTTTGCCAGAAAATCATTTGATTCATTGAGGAGTAACCATAATGGTTTAAATACATTGTAAATGCTTTTACCTGAAGTAGATGTGGATATACCCGGGATTAATATTATATCCACATTTGACTTATCGGTACGATCTACTTCTGCGGGGACGCCTGCGAATATGATCCTACGCCCTTAGTCAAAGCATATGCTCTTGATGCAAATTCACGTTGTATGTGAAAACTCTCCTTCAATGAACTCACCCTGCTGGTGATTTTCCTCAAGAAGAGGTCCATCCTGAAGATGAAATTCCTAGCAATGCGCGCAAATATTATAGTGCTAGGAATACGGAACAACAATGAATCTTTCGTTTTAGGAAATGACGAAGATATTAATTTAATGTTGTGGGAAACGAATGTGTCGACACCTGTCTTGCCTCTCTAATTGCAAATAATTCTCCTCGAGAGAAACCAGATCTGAAATAAAGTCCTAGGCACGAGTGCTTGAAGCTCTCTTATCGGGTCAATGAAACATGCAATTGAGGCTGAACCAAAAATCGCAAAGTGAAAGTTCTAAGCCTGAAGTTCGGACATTTATGGGTCATTATTGATATAATAGGTGGTGAAAGCGATGGTTCAAGTGGTCTTGAAATGGACCCATCCCCAATATGTGTTGAATAAACATGGTTCCGTTATGTAATATCTGGCAAAGGCATGAATAAAAATATGCAGTTAATAGGATTCTGAAAATCCATCATGAGATCCTAATAGGACTCAGAATCTTGAATGGTAAATAAGCAACATTGAAATCTCATACCAATATTACATTTCCAAAGAAGTTTATCTTCCTGGATAAAAATTACTCTATGCAGAGAGAATACCTCCCTGTTGAGAGGATATTTCCCTGAAGGAATTTTCTTGAGGAAAAATAAAACAAGTTTGAGTTAAACACCAAAATTTGATAATTCTTATAGAAGTACAAAGACCCATATAAGACCCGAGAAAGTATGAAAGGAGGAACCAAAAGATCTGAAGAGCGCCATATAGTTATATGTGCATTTTAGGAGTTTTATTTCCGAGTTTTACTTGGTATGTGTGTATCTCCTGATATATGTTCCACCAGGAGATTTGGACTGGCGGTATCCTCTAATACCCTGAAGGTAGAAACCCAGAAGGTATGGTGTTACTGGCAATTATATCCCCATTGCGCCAGTATGACAGACTAAAAAGGTGTACATGATCGGTTAAGAATATTGAAAGACTATAGATGGTCTCTGATGGACCTCTGCCCTTTTGTTACACCGTTTTAGAGCTGCAATTGATTAAATCCTGGATAAATATTGTATTCAATATATTGTGGCTTATGATAGAGATGGAAATATGACACCCCAATTTTTCTTCTCATTATTCTAGAAGAATAACACATATCTTGAAGAATATGTTACAGTAAAGGCTTCAACGGGTGTTGTCGCCAGGGGGAGCAAATACTTAGTATTGCTTAATTCATGAGACACTAAGTGTCCTAGAGTATGTCTTGAAGATATCAATTTGATCTGAAGAATCTATCAATAGATTAAGATCTAGTAGAACGATATTGCAAATCAAAGTGGCTTACCTATACTACCTCTTGTATTCCAGAAGATATTTGAGGTGGAATTTCTGAATTGATACTTGCAGTGACATGAAATTTATTTGCTAAATCTTTATGCGCACGTACTTCCAGAAGAAAGTGTTCTTACCATAGTGAAATGATCTTGCTTGGTTCATGGGGAGTATATCTCCTAACAGGTAGCCTTTGACAGGTATTCTATTGAGTATAGAACATTACGATCCAGAAGATTGTAATTTGTCTTATAGACAACAGTTGTACTCTTTTTCCCTTAGTGAGTTTTCCTGAAGTTTCTCACGTGAGGTTTTTAACGAGACAACAATGTGTAAATGCAACTTCCGACGCTATGCACTCTTTCTTCATTTTTTCCCACCGGGTTTTTGGAGTTTTGATGAGGCATGAGTTCGTCGTGGTATTCGCCCAAGGGGGAGTGTTAAGAAATCCCTAATCAAGGGATAATTGTGGGCTCATACCAAATATACCCCTGAAGGGTTTCCCCACATCTATATAATCAACAACCTTGTATTCATCTATGAGTAATGAGAAAAAGACCTGAAGCTACACCATATCTGTGTCCATGTGTTATTTGGGTATGAGATGGGAAGGGAAACGGGATTCAATCTACAGCTTCTCACGTCTTATTCTTGGATTGGGATTGGGTAAACCGGATCAGGGATCCGATTCTTAACAATGACGAGCGTCGTACCCTGCCACCATGGTCCTCCGCCCCTGTAGTCTAGCCCAAATAGAAGGTCCATTATCAACCAATTCAGTCCACACAGTACCGGAATAGCTACCGAGATTTCGAGACACTGCCCCCTCCGTTTCATTCCTGGATCGCCACTGAGTACATGGGCAGATGACCAGGGATGATTGTATGCTAATTAAACACAGTCAAGACAAGTCCTCTTTCTTTTTGCGTAGAAAAACACATATATCGTCCAACTGTGCTCACTGTAAGCCTGTATTTCGTCACGATATACAGGATTTTCGTCTCTTATATACACGGGGGAGAAGAAATATATGTATTCCGCACATCTCTGCACTATGCTGCAGCATGGAAGATTTTCAGATCTGCACGTAAAATTTCACGAAGCTGCTCGTCGTGACGAGCTGGCAGCGGGGTCGTGTCTGGTCAACAATTGGGCCAAGCCCGGAATCACCCTTTAGTTGGGCCACAAGCGCACGCGAGAGGGCAGCAGGCGGAAAATTATAATAAGCTGATAAACCATGGCCATGATTGGGCCCAAGTTACGCGACATGGCGCGCGGCAAATTTGTTTAGTGCCAAATCGTTGGCGAAACCCAAAGTGCACGGGCTGATAAACCATAGCCGTGTTACTCCATCAGGTGCGGCAGGTGCCCAGCGCAATCCTCAAACATAATCACATAGACAATGTTCATTACTTTGGCCATCATGGCTGACACACTATATGGGCGTCTCGCTTTTTTTTGTTTGGTTTTTTATTCATGGGAAATGAATTCATCCCGTCAGCAAGAGTAAAGTACACAGTACATGGATAACGGCACTACACGAAATTTAGTCCGTTTTTTGCAATGCCATGGTTTAAAAAATAATAATTTCATAAATTAACCAAAGCTTAGTCAAATTATATGCACTCGTAGTTTATAAAAGTTATGTGAATAGATTTATATTTAAAATTTCTTTTAGATATGAATTGGCTTTGTAGTAATTGATGTTACGTTGCAAAGGAATTTATGCTCAAAGTATAACTATTATCAATAAAATATATAAGACTGGGTAGTGTTTTTTTCGTCGCCTCCCCCGTCTACGAGATTGGCATGTGGGCGTTCTATTCGCCTGCGTTTGGTCTTTCGAAAAAAAAATTAGTTCAAATCCTGGTCATAAATAAAAGTCCACGAGGGTGTTTTCGTTGTTTTCTATTTCCTCTCATAACACATAAGAGATGCAGGTGTATTAGACCTTTTAGTTTTTTTTCATTTACTTCCTCCTATCAAATATAATTACTAGAACGTTTCGGTTTTTTCTTGCTAACTCCTCCAATCTACAAACATGAGTATACTAGAATACCGACACATTCTCCAATAGTTCAATATCACACTTTAACTACAAATATCTATAGAACCTTAAATGGAAAGATTGGTATCATTAATCTATTGAAAATTTTAATGTTCTTATAGTTAAAGGCTAAAAAATGACTTGAGAACCACCCTAAATGGTCTTAATTGCTGCCTCCTCTATATTGAGCTTCTTTAAAATGTTTTTTTTCTCCCAAGAAAGTTCCGTTACTAGGCTGAGTAATCCACGATCCACCGACCGGTACCTGACGGAAGCAGAATTTCAGCAATCGGGTACACAAGTCATTACTAATTCTCTATGCTCAGATAACATCTCTTTCCATTCATCTGAAAGCCTGATCTCATGACATTCTGTTTTGTGCGTTCCAGTCCATTGATTCCAGAGTCCAGACACATCAGCTCGAGTACACGTATGAACTATCATCATCAGTATCCATTCTGCACACTGAATTAACAGGCATATCATACTTATATAAGTAACTCTCCCACTTACAATTCAATAAAGCACAAAAGCTTTGGGTTCTGAATATCTCTGCAGCATGGAAACCCTACAAATCTGCTGCGTCGTCCACGTAAAATCTCACGTAAACTGCTCGTAGTCGTGCATCGCGCCGGCTTGGTCTGTATTCTGTAAACAACTTTGTCAGTGCCTCCCCCAACCGTGCATGATAGTGTTCGAGCCCACTAGAGAAACTGGATAGGAAGGCCATGGTCACCGGCCCGATAACAAAGTCTGGTCCAGAACCACCCACAGTTGGCCCGAATAAACTCTATTGGGCCTGGCGTGGTATCGTCCCACGATTGGGCCCAAGTGTACGAGATAGGGCGCGCGGCAAATTATAAACCGTGCAGGTTTTGTTTAGTTCCACATCGTCAGAGAAACTACGAAAGATCCGGCTGATAAACCATGGCCGGCAGATCCCATCAGGCGCGGCAGGCGCCCAGCGCAATCCCTCAAACATAATCACATAGACAATGTTCCTTACTTTGGCCAACAATGGCTGACACACTACATGCGTGTCTCGCTTTTTTGTATTTTTGATTCTATATAGGTTCAGGAATATGCATTGTTTGGCTGACACGCTACATGCGTGTCTCGCTTTTCTGTTTTTTTGATTCTATATAGGTCTAGGAATATATGCATTGTGTCATATAGAAATTGTTACATGTTCGTCTCACTTTTTTCAATAGGCCATCCTGAATTCCTGACACTATATTACTTACCAGGATACAAAATGGCAATTGACAGTATTTTTTCTCCCAATAAAGTTTGTAAATGCCGTTTAGACATTGATACTTGAATATAAAAAAATGACTTGTACTCAGTACAACTAAAAAAATGACTTATAAACAATTCTAAATGAATTTAATTGCTTCCTCCTCTATAATCCTTGGGATGATGCTTTAATACTTCCTCCGTTTTAAATTATAGTTCATTTGACTTTTTTGACTCTAAGTTTGACCGCTCATCTTATTTAAAACTTTATATAAATTATCATATTTTTTGTGGTGGCCTGCTTTATTAACAAATGATCTTCAAAAATGACTTAAATTTGGCTGTATTTACACAATTTTTTTTGAATAAAACGAGCAGTCAAACTTGTGATAGAAAAAGTGAAACGAATTATAATTTAAAACGGGACTCCCAAGGAAGTTCGTAAGCAGGATTTCAGCAGGTGATCGGCTACACAGGCCATCTCTATGTTCACTCCAGTACGTCACATCTCTTTCAGTTCATCTGTAAGCCTGTTCACAACAGTTGGTTTTAATTTGTGCGCTCTAGTCCATTGATTCCAGACACATCATTACATCAAGTTCACGTATGAGTGTATGACTATCATTTGGGAGATGCCACATACATCCTATCCATTCCGCACTGTAAATTAATTAACTGAACGATAATACTTATTCTGTTATTCATGTAACTCTCTTACGTACAATTCAATAAGGATTAAGGAACATCCCAATGCGACAATATATATGATACGACTGTGTAACGCACGCAAGGCACGCAGTGACTGGACTGACGCCTTGCTTTTTGTTCTAAACATCTCTGCAACATGGAAGCGCTACAAACCTGCGGCATCGTTCACGTAAAATCTCACTAAACTGCTCGTGCATCGCGCGGGGTCGGTATTTAAAAAACTTTGTCAGTTACTTCCCCCAACCGTGCATCAAAGTTTCGAGCCCACTAGAGAAACTGGATCGGAAGGCCGTAGTTACCAGCCCGTAAACAAAGTCTGGTCCAGAACAACACACAGTTAGCCCGAACAACCCCTATTGGGCCTGGCGTGGAATCTCCCTATGATTGGGCCCAAGTGTACGCGACAGGGCGCGTGGCAAATTATAAGCCGTTCAGATTTTGTTTAGTTCCACATCGTCGGCAAAAACAAGAATGCACCGGCTGATAAACATTGGCCGCGACGATCCGATCAGGTGCGGCAGGCGCCCAGCGGAATCCCCTCAAACATGAATCAGATAGACTCTGTGTTCCCCTTTGGCCACCATGGCTGGCACACTAGATGTGTGTCTCGCTTTTTTGGTTTTTGATTCTAGGTCCAGGAAAATGCATTGTGTTCTATACGAAATTCAGTCGATAGCGTAACTGCGCAACTGTTTCAATTCCTGATATTACTTATCAGGCAACAAAAGTACCAATTGATAGTATTTTTCTTCTATCCCAAGAAAGTTCGTAAATGCCGTTTAGATATTGATAGTTAAATGCAAAAAATGACTTGTTCCACTCAAAAAATGACTCGTAAACAGCATTTGCTGCATTTCTAAATGGACTTAATTGCTGCCTCCTCTATATTCCTTGGGATGCTTTAATAGTTTTTTCTCCTAAGAAAGTTCGTAAGCAGAGCTTCAGTGAATCGGATACACAGGTCAGTTCTTTGTTCACCTCACATCTCTTTCAATTCATCTGAAAGCCTGATCACATGACATTCTGTTTTGTGCGCTCTAGTCCATTGATTCCATACATCAGCTTCAGTACACGTATGACTATCATCTGGGAGATGCCACAGACATCCTATCCATTCTGCACTCTGAATTAACTGACAGATACTTATTCATGTAACTCTCTTACGTACAATTCAATATGGCACATCCCAATGCGACAATATACGCATTATACAACTGTGTAACACACGCACTGCACGCGGGGACTGAAGTGACGCCTTTGGGGTGTATATACTCTGACGAACACGAACAAATGGTTGTGTTGATCTGGAAGGGATAGTCGTCTACCGCTTCTCCCTGGGGAACCCCAGGAGCGCCAGGATCAGGGCGATGAAGCTGCCGTTGATCAGGCCCCTCAAGATCTTCTGCTTATCCGGCGTGTAGGGCGGGTACCTGGCCGTCGCCTCGCCACCAAAGCCACGGATCAGGACACTCTTCTTGTGGCTGAAGCAGTCGAAGGTGAACTTGCCGTGGTAGCTGCCCATCCCACTGTCGCCCACGCCGCCGAAGGGGAGGTGCGGGTTCGTGAGCTGCGTATGTTCGGAAGACGGAAGTTAGACACTGCAGAGGTTAACCTTTGGGGGGAACTGGAAGTTCAGTTCAGGGTTTCAGTGAGCGGGGCTTACGTGTAGCGCGACGTCGTTTACAAGCATCCCGCCTGCAGGGACGTTCGCCACGAAGTCCTGCTGCAGCTTCTTGTTCTTGGTGAAAAGGTAGGCGGCGAGTGGCTTGGTCTTGGAGTTGACAAAGTCTATGCTATCTTCGATCTTTTCGACCTGGAGACACAAATTCCAAACAGGATCAGACCATAATTTGAACCAGTCTGCTCAACTACAACATGAAAACATTACGGAAATGAGTGCCACGAACTTTTTGCACCTCAAGACATTTTGTCAATACCAACCTTTTGAACTAAGACAACATTTCATTGGCAAATTTGGTATATCAAGAAGACATTTTGTGGGCCTTTTTGGTACCAATCCCTTTAGGAACAGGTTTCTCAGTCCGGTTATGGCAAAGTTTATGTGTCAAAGAGCATCACAGATGGCCGAGCAGAGATTACTACAGAGTTGCAGTTGTTCCGTGAAAGCTGAGAAATATTACTGACCGTGACAATAGGAAGCAAGGGGCCAAATATTTCCCCTGTCATGAGTGCTGTATCCTGAGGAACATCCAACAATACTGTAGGAGCAATTTTTCTGTGATGCAAGGAACAAGTGTTAATGATAAATAAAAAAGTCACTAGTCTAACTGTAGCTGAAGAATTGAAAGTATAAAATCCTTACAGTTTCTTCTCGTCAGTCTGGCCACCGAACACAATCTTGTCAGCGACTTTCTTTTCTTCTATCAAGTCCATTAATCTATGAAAATGTTTAGAATTCACAATACGAGACAAATCAGCTGATTCCAGAGGATCCTTCCCATAAAACCTTTCCAGAACCCTTTTCAAAGAGTCCACCTGCCAAATATTTATTCCATGGATCAGAAATTGGAAGTTTAGTTTATGGCTTTGTGTTTTTTCAAAAAACCTTTATGGTTTTATGCGAGAAATTCATTGGTTGTGATATTCATGATGATCTATACCAGCTGTGGTGCAAATGATTTCGTCGTTACGATGTAATCTGGAGCAATGCATGCTTGGCCATTGTTACATCCCCATTTGCCAACAGCAATCCTCTTAACAGCAACCTACAAGGAAAATATCTATTAGTATGTAAAAACTAAATAAATGATAATTTTATTTTAGAACAAAATAGTTACAAAGAGATGCATTTACATGAAGATCAACATCAGAATCGACAATAACAGGGCATTTTCCACCAAGCTCCAGAGCCACCGGGGTTAGATGCTTTGCAGCTGCTTCCAACACTATGCGTGCAACAGCTCCGTTACCTGTAATTTCGTCAAATCATATATATGTCAGAATCTAAAGAACAAGGGACCATTCCATGCTAAGGACTACGTACTAGATATATGGAAATATTAGAAGAATCTCTATTGGCATGTGGGTGTGACATTTAATGCCCGTACTATTGCCATAATGAATGGTACGTGCACAATCTTAAAGAAAGAGTATTAGAAGAATCTCTCAGCTACAAAGTTAACATGTGATAAGAAGCTTACCTGTGTAGAAGATCTTATCCCATCTTTGTTCCAAGAGTGCGGTCGTTTCCGGAACACCTCCCTCCACAACTTTAATACATGTGTTATCAACATACTCAGGTAGCAGCTTTGCGAACAGTGACGAGGTTGCTGGCGCTATTTCTGATGGCTTCAGAACGACAGCATTTCCAGCAGCAATTGCTCCAATGACCGGGTCAATAGAAAGCACTAGAATGAAGAAGTAATTAGTGATCTTCCTTTTAATTTTGAACAGTCAAGAAACATGATCTCAGGCAAAAACATTCACAGCTACACATGTCTGGATGGCACTATTACATTTGCTACTGTTGGCTGAACTTACAAATTATACAAGGGATTTATCCAGAGAGACGCGTGGTTTCTGAATCAGGTCAGACCCTTCCAAGCAAACAAGACTATAGGTGAGAAAGTCCTTGGGTGTTGGCTTGTTGCACAAAAGTCCAATATCATGAATAAAGGTCAAAACATCCACTCTTCTAGAGGCATTCTGTTGAAACATGAGCACTGGATGAATGTGCTGATGTTGACTAAAAGCCAATTAAGACTTGTGACGTGTGTGGTGTACCAAGCTTGCTTCGTGGAAAAGGAAAGATACCAATATCTCAAAATATTATAATTTATAACCACCCCTCCAAGCATGGGACAGGCAATACAAGCATATATGAAATTCAATAGCATAAGCCTTGTAAACTGCATGACGGGACAACAAAACAGAATAACAATAACTACCACAAACCGAAGACCTTTATGCAGACAAGTCCATAAATGCAAATAGCTTGATATGTTTGCACAAATGCATAATACTACTAGTATCTTTTTAAGGACCTACAGCAGGCAAATGAACATTTGTATTAGTCATGCATGGATTGTAGCATACATGGATTTGTGAAAGAGGAGACAATAGTGAAGAAGGCCTAACATCACCCTACTACATAAGCTATATTTTCACTCCATAAGCAAAGTAGAGCACGGTGTGAGTGCAGGTATGCTCTATGAGACCACAGCTGCATGCTACTAGTATCTTTCAAAAAAAAAGAAGAAGAAAAAGAAGCATGATACTAGTAAGACTTACAGAAAGGGTAATTCCAGGCGGAGATAATGAGCACCACACCGAGGGGCTCAGGCACGATTTGCGCAGAGGACGGGAACGTAGTTATGGCAGCAGGTACCTGGCCGCATGAATCCCAGAGCTCAGTATCTGATCGGCAAAACAGCCACAGCAGGGGATATCTCTGCAGGAAGCTGGACTTGCAGAGACGAATGGGTAAACAAATAAATACCTTCTCTGGCTTCATCCAGTTCTTGAGCCCGCTGAGGGCAAACTTGCACGAGGACTTTGCCAGTGATATCTGAGAAAGCCATGAACACAGGTGAATTCTGTACCACTAGCTTAGGATGGAATTAATATTGATGTGACTGTTGACAGCAATCCCTCAGCTTTTTTTACTATTAGTAACTAGTAACTACACTAGTAATTAGTACAAATAGCAAGTACACGACATGATTTTTTCGTGGCTGTTGGGAAGATTGCGAGTGATGCAGGATGGGAACCGAGATAGTAAAGTTTTGTGCAAATCGAGAGCTACTGGACACACGTAGAATTGTAGAAACCCGTGGAAGCAACGCCAAAGTGGGTGGAGTACTCGACCAGGCAAGAACCAATTCGCACGCAACAATGCCTTTGATAACCCCACCAGCAAGCAGCGCCAAAGAAAGGTGAAATGGACTGAAAAAGCACCCAGCTTTCCCAAACCACGCCGGCCAGCAAGAGAGCACCATGAAAAAGGGATCGAACAGCAATTCACAGCACAAGCACTGTCGGAAATCGGAACAGCGCCCACTGGACCATATCGGTCAGCGAATCCATCTGACCGTATGAGATGAGACGAGGGTAATTATTGCATCGAAACCCAAGGCCTCGTCACTCGAACATGAGCAGCAGCTGCTGCTGCTTGGATTGCGAGCTCCAGTCCACGCGGAAGAGCAAGCTCGAGAATAAGCATCGATTCGGTGTCGAGAGAAATTCCTCTCTTTTCAAAAGGGTGGAGGAGCAGAGCAAGCAGAGGAATCTTCTCTTTCTCTCTCCGCACGGCGGAAACAGAGCAGTGCAAACCAAGAGTCACGAGGCAGGTAAACAAACAGAGACCAATCCAATCCATCGTCCGATGGGCCAGTACGATCGATGGAGGAGCACGCACGCAGATGGATGAGGGTGTGGTGGTATCGAGTTGAGATTGCTACCTCGTGGAGGTAGGACTCCATGTGCGGCTTGGCGAGGTCGTCGTGGAGCGCGGCGGTGATGTCGGCCTCCCTCTCGTCGATCATCCTGACGAGCGACCTGAGCTGCGCCGCCCGCCACTCCGCCGGCCGCGTCCGCCCCGCCGTGAAGCTGGCCCGCAGCTCCCGCACCACCACCGCCGCCGCCGCCGCCACTGCATCCGCCATAGTAGCCCGGCCCCTCTTCCCCTTCCTCTCTCCCTCCCTCCCGGCAACGGGGACAGACAGTAGAGCGGCGCTGACGCAGCGAGGCGGGAAGACGGAGGAGGCGGCGAGAGAGTCCGGTGGCGGTAGGAGCGACGCAGCGGTCGGTTATATACCCCGGCACGGCAGGGCAGCTCACCGGATTGGATTGGACTGGAGACAGTTTGGTTTGAATGCTAGAATGCTCCCTCTCTCTCGGCCTCGCGTTCGCGTAGGCGACGACCCCGAGCAGATAAATAAAATCTCTCTTTGTTGATTGAGATTTGGAGGAGATAATCAGGAGGGGAGGAAGAGGAGAAGGAGATTTAAAAATAGGAATAATAAAAAAAGATAACGGTGGATCTTTTTCAATTCCTCCCACTGGACTGGACTTTAGGCGATGGGATCTGTTTGGACTTTTGCGGGGGGATCGCGTCGCGTTCGCCGTCTGGTTTTTACTTTATTTTTTTTTCCATCACCCTCCCGTGGAAACCGGCGAGAGAGGGAGAGGAAGGAAAATACCAGTATTGACGTGGAATTATTTGTTCGACGTGACGACGTCGCATTCGCCGCCCTATCTTGTTGGACGGGAGTGTTTAGTTTTTAGTGTTATTATATCTCTAGATATTCAAACAGTATAACGCCATGGGCTTTGAAAAACCGAGAAATTACAAACCGGGGCGCTATCATTTAGCTACCCGTCAGTAGGAATTTCGTGTGTGAATGAATGAAAGAGAGAGAGAGCCGGTGTGTGTGACCAGGCGACGGAGGGAGAGAGAGAGAGGCAGACGACTGTCCGATTCTGGTAGGTATGGGCTCTGTCCAACCCAACGGTACGGGAAAAGCGACAGGCAGGGGGCGTCACGCACGCGTGCCCCCGTGTGTGTGTGTGTGTGGATACGGGGCGCGACACGCGACGGCGTGGCGTGCGCACCCCCGGCTTGTTTTGTGAGTTCCCATTTATAATCGATCGAAGGAGCTAGTACCAAAAGAACGTGTGGCCGGATAGCACCCTCGGGAGTGAATCAATGAGATGTTCAGATATCTGGGTATCTATATGGGTACTGTAGTATGAGTAGTAGTACAGTGTGGCACGGGGCGGGCGCGATAATGCCGAGCACTGCAGGAAGGAGTGCGAGTGCGCCGTTGTGCGTGGCTCTATCAACGCGATTAGATTAATTAATTAATCAGATCCAGTTGTTATCGCAGGATACGAGAGTATAGTATTAGTATATATATAGATATAACAAACGAAGAAGAAGATAATAGTACTGGTATACTAAAAAAATACTAGTGGGGAAATTAAAAAAAATCCGATGGGGACGGACGGCAGCTCGTCCCGTCCGGCTGGTTGCAGCTCCAGCGAGAGGGGAAGTAAGGATCCGTCGGGTAGGCAGAGGAATGTGGCCGAGGCCAGGATCCGAGTGAGCGACCCCACCTGGTTTTGTCTCGGGCTCTCGGCATCGTCCCGTCACCGCACGGCACGGGGCGACCGGCGGCAGCAAACAAGAGAGCCGAGAGCACCCCGTGACCCTCCATGCTACGGTTGGGACGTGGGATGAATCTGACGACGTCCGGTTAATAATGTTACGAATTCCTCCACTATGAGAATTAGTGGGCTCATACCTTAATGTTCTGTAGTGCTTTGTAAGTTACTAGATGTAGATCTATATATATAGGAGCTATATGATATACTAAATTGATGAATGAGAAGAGAGATGGCTCCCCTCGGATAATTGTCTCCTGTGTTTCTCCTGTGATGATCTTGTCTATTAGATATAAGGAAACGGGTCTATCTACAATTTCTTCACGCCTTGTTCGATTGTGACTTAGGATATCGGATCGGGGATCCAATTCTTAACACGTTATCAGCACCTCTCCACTGAGTTAAGGTATGATTATCATTTTCTTTTTCATCAAATTCTCCCTTCGATGGATTCGATTGGTGTGATGGAACAAACAATTTTCTTCTGTTCAGAGGAATTTATTGTTTTATTTTACTAGCATGGTCCTGGTCCGCTTTAGTAGATCCACTTTCTGGTAAATATATCATGTAATAAATATAATCCCTGACGAATGATTCTTTTTGCATCGGATACACGTAACCATGCTAGTTGTTGATTTGTTTTTGGGTTATCACAGATCATTAATCAGTTTGGACTCTAGTTCAGATTAACTAGCTCACGTCTGATGCTCATGACCGATAGCCAGTGGCACGCTAATCAGTATGCTCATTAATCAGTACGGAGTATGTATCTATTTTGATCAGGCCTGCAGCTTTTTGATCTGATTGTCTAGCGTGTGACCATTAAAATCCTGCAGATTCTCTAGTTGCCTCTGGCGGACTAGATGCGTGCTAGACTGCATCTAGACGCATGGTGCTTTTTCGTATGTAGGAGATTCAATCAAGATTAAGTGACTTAAAAAGAAATAACCAGTTTAGAACCCCAGCAGATTGGTTTCGTTTTAACTAGTTATACACACTAGATTGGATCACTTACTAATGGCACCGGCTATCCCAGCATAAAGATTATTTTCTTTTGTTGTACTGCCTGAAGTCGTACACACTTTCCGTCATGCACCAAACTGCTATTGGGTATTAAAATTCAGTACAAATGGCTTTTTAGTTCAGCTATTATATCAGTGTCCTAACTGAGCCCGCACCTCGGTGTCACTTTGCACACCTCTACGCTTGGGACTTACTAATACCTGAAGTCTATTATTTCTGTATGCAGTACCAACTTTTGCATTTAAACCCCTGAAGATTTAGGTTTTTAATATAATCTGTATATGAAGTGCCAGCTTTACATAATAACCTCCCTGAAGTTTTGGTTAATAACTAAAGCAGATTGCACCACCTACTTTTTGCATTCTACTACATGTTTACTTGCAGTAAACTTACGTGCATATATGTCTCATTTATATCTTGTAGATATGTCTGATCCTATAAAGAAAGATTATCTTGAGCTTTGCCCGGATGGTAGCAATTATCTGTTATGGTCTAAAGAAACACAACTATTCCTTGAAGGATATGGTTTGTGGAAGACGATACATCCCGAGGATGATGCTGAGAATATTAGTTCCACAGATAATATCTCAGCTATACGCTACATCTGGTTGCACTTGTCGCCTGTTCTTAGACAGGAATACATATCTGAACAAAATCCAAAGGTTTTATGGGACTCTCTATATGAGCGATTCCAGAAGATAACAGAAAAACTGATTCCGGAATATCAGTGTGCTTGGAACAATCTTAATTTCCAAAACTATAAAACCTTACAGGAATATAATGTTGCCCTATTTAAGATCACATCAGGCTTGAAGCTATGTGCTCTTATGGTCACAGAAGAAGAAATGGTCAAAAAGACGTTGTCTAATATTGTTCCAGAAGAAGACCTCTTGAACCAGAAGATCAAGACAAACGAATACAAGAAGCATTCTGATTTAGTGTGTGACCTTGCTCGGGATCAAGCAAATACTGAATTGGAATTCAGGGACAAATTTATATATAAATCGGGACATTACCAGTGTATTAAATGTGGACTACCAGGTCACACGAAACGCATGTGCCGCATGCCTAGAAGGCTTGTGAATGCATATCGCAATTATATGGAAAAGTAAGAAGCTACCTTGTGAGCTTGGACCTACATATACATGTGGGGACACAGTCGTCATCCAACTTGTATCGCATTGGCTACTAGCATAAATAATGAAAAATCAAGTAGTAGTTTTGCATTAAACTTATGCTTGGAATATTTGGGGAATAAATGAATTGTCTATTCATAAAATATGACCATATCTGACCTTTTGCTTTCTGCTCATGCTTAACTTTTATTTACCTGAAGTAAATATGCAACAAAAGTGCATGAATATGATTGGTCCGTTAAGATATCATATAATTCAGGATTCAATCTAGCTGCTCTGAATGGCACCAAATACCTTACCTAAGCTGTAATTTCCATCCTTACAATCTCAATCATGCTATTGCTACTCTAGGAGTTGGCATTATTTTGTTCTCGCTTTGCTACTGAAAGAGCAAGAGGAATTAGCATACGTATGGTTTTGTAAACCACGGTTTGTTGACTTTGAGATAAAATACAACATCCCTCTAAGCAACATGAAGTTGACTTTATTTTCTGCCATGTCGGTATGAAAACAAAAGTATGTCCTTCCAGACGAAGAATCATACTATTTTATTTTATCATTAACCCAGAAGTGTGTTGTTTATAAAAACTCATAGTTGACTAGTCTTTGATGAGACATGGACAAATATGAGTAATCTTTGTTGTATCTTATGAAATGGAAATGTAACACATAAATGGTAAGGACTTAAATAAAATATTAACCACACCTAATCATTGAATCCCACATCACCATATGACCAGAAGTTAACTTGCATTTTTTTTGTCGTCATAGTTGCTCTAGCTCCTGAAGGGCCACATATAGAACTAGACCACACAAATGCAGTAATGACTTGAAGTCTAAGATGGTACTTAAATTCGGAGAGCAATATTGATAGTCTAAAATATGTTCCCGAAGAACATTGGTTACTTCTGCTCATACCAAGCAGTTGACATCTTTCGCTTAGTTGATTACTTTGCATTAAGATTAATATTTCTCAAATCATAAAGATTCTTGTCTTATTTGTTCTATTCAAAAGTTTCTTTTCATGCTGAATAGTGAATTGATCCAAGCTATGCTTTACCTAGAACATGAAATATGTTGCAGTAAAATGTAAAGTTTATTAACCCAATTTTTCTATATGGTATGAGTAATTGGGTTAACTTTGGGCAATATACAAATGAGCCGGACTAAAAAGAACTCTGCATCCAAAATTATGCATGGCAGAAATGGACAAATGCCAAGTACATCGCAATCATTTTTATGCACACTTGATGCGTCTGAAGCGTATCTACATTGATTTATCTTGCCAACATGTGACCTTGAAGGTTGATATGCATCATGGTCAGAATGACCCTCAGTTTTATGGCAATTTATTAAAAAAAAAGGTGCATATAGATGGTAAGTCCAGAAGACTAGGTGCACATTGCATAGAAAGAATAAATTTAAATATTTGCACATATGTATCCACTAGAGTTGTGGATATTTGCAGAAGTTGAATGTACTCTTCCAGTAGAAAGAAACATATGCATTTTTATGTATCAGTCCAAGCTCGCTGCATAAAAAAAATAGACAAACCCCCTACGGTTAAAAGTGCACTATTTCCCATGAAAATCACCACCTAAGCATACATACACCACTCGAAGCTGGCAATTAGGGATTATTTTTGTATGTTATTAAATATCTCGGTATCTGGGGGAGAGAATTTAATGCCCATATTGGTAAATGCCTTGATATTTATGAATCAAAACGCACAAAAGCAAACTAGACCAGTAGTTTAGTTTACATTGCCAGATGTTTGCTTGAAGCACTGGGTCTTGCCAGAAAATTGTTTGAATTATGGAGGAGCAACTACATGAAGTAGATGTGAATATACCCGGGATTAATTTCATATTCACATATGACTTATTAGCATCTGATCAAATGCTGTGGGGACGCCTGCAAATAAGATCTAGTAGCCTTAGTCAATGCTTATTATTAAAAAGCAATCTTCTATTTATATGAGAATATACTCATCCCGAACTCCTGTAGAGTACTCATCCTGTTGGTGACGTACCTCACTACGAGGTTCATCCTGGAGATGTAAATCCTAGCAGCGCGCTCATAATATGATGCTAGGAAGGCGGAATGAAAATGGATCAATCATTTTTGGAAAATAATGTTGGTCTGGAATAAACATATAAGTGGGACAAATGTGTATACACTTATTGCCTCTATAATTGCTAAGATTCTCCATGAGAGAAATCGGATCCGGAACAAAGTCCATGGCATAAGTGCTAGAAGCATTTATATTGGGTCAAATGAAATATGCAATTGAGGCTGAAGCAAACAAATTGCTATTGTTGGTATCTCTATGGGTCAAATAAAATTACAGGTGGTGAAAAGCAATGGTTCAAAAGGTCCTGAAAAGGATAAAGTCCCCATACAAATTGAATAAATAACATTCCAAATACATCTGGCAAATGGCATGAATTCCAATATGCAGATAAGAGATTCTGAAAATTCAGAAAGAGATCCTTGAAGGTCTTGAAATAAATGTAAATTAGCAACATGTTAATCTCATACCAATATTGTCTTCCTAGAGAAAGACACCTCTTTGTAAAGAGAACGCTTCCCTGTAGGAGTTTGGAATGATGATATCCTCTAAATATCTATACGATATATTTGGTGTTATTGGCAACACTGTGTCCCGTGTGCCAAAAATATAGACTAATGATGCTTTATTATTCTATTGTGATACAAACAATAATCAAAGATTTGAAAGAATGCATAGTAAATCCCGGAAGGATGCTTGGTTATTATCAAAACTTGGTGGTTTACTAATCACGTCTAGAAGATGTGTATGATTGCAACTATGAGATCTTGTACCATTAAATTTTAGGTTATGTAAATTGCACAATCGTAAATTGATTTTGATGTGTGCATGATAGCAATAAACAAGTTGCTCCTAATAATATTTATTCCCAACATTTTCGAAGAATAACATGACAAATGTCCTGAAGACTAAATGTTATGAGAGCTTTGCATTTAGACTTGAATTATTTTGGTCTAGGGTTTATTGGACGGAAATAATGTGCTTTGACAAATGTTGTCATCAGGGGGAGCATATACAAAGTATCGATCATCAAAACCTAGATTTTAAAAGGTCTCAAATTGTACCTAGAAGGTACTAATATGATGGTTTCTTTATAGTTGCTCTTTGAGGGCTTTATTATGGCACTAATCAATGTTGGGCTCAGTAGTTGTCATAATCCACATCCCTACACCATGAATTCCAGAAGAAAATGTGATATTGGAATTATGAAATGGTTTTTGCAATGGCGTACAGCTTGTTTGTTGAGTCTCCATTTAAACATACTTCCTGTAGAAAGTATTCTATCCATATAAGATAATTTTGTGTTGTTTAGGAGGAAACTTTACCTAAACATTTGCACTTATTCATGATTCCAGAAAGGTCATGATGTGGCCCAAAAAGGTCATAATATTGTCTCGAAGACAATTGTTGTACTCTTTTTTTCTAGTGAGTTTTTCAGAAGTTTCTCACATAAGGTTTTTAGCGAGGCAACAATATACAAATGCATCAAAGCGGCAACCATGTACTCTTTCTCCATATTTTTCCCACTGGGTTTTTTCGGAGTTTTAGCGAGACATGTGTTGGTCGTGGTATTCGCCCAAGGGGGAGTGTTACGAATTCCTCCACTATGAGAATTAGTGGGCTCATACCTTAATGCCCTGTAGTGCTTTGTAAGTTACTAGATGAGCCTTGAAGGCTACATCTATATATATATGAGCTATATGATATACTAAATTGATGAATGAGAAGAGAGATGGCTCCCCTCGGATGATTGTCTCCTGTGTTTCTCCTGTGATGATCTTGTCTATTAGATATAGGGAAACGGGTCTATCTACAATTTCTTCACGCCTTGTTCGATTGGGACTTAGGATATCGGATCGGGGATCCAATTCTTAACAAATAAGTCCAGTACGTCCGGTCGGAATATATGTTTGGGCGGCCATTAGGGTTCATGAATGCGGATCCCCCAGTCCCCCACCCACCCACATCCCTTCTAGTCCCACGCGACGCTGCAACAAAAGCACGGCTTTGTTACTCATGCTGGGATTGTGCTTCTGCTGGTGAAGGTGTTAAATGTGGGGTTCATCCGGAAGGGAAGGACGCGCAACCCTGTTTAGTTCCACAAAAAATCCAAAAATTTTCTCTCCAAACTTCACTATCCACCTATCACATCAAATCTCTCTCTTCATGCATGAAACACTAAACGTGGGTAAATAAAAAAAACTAAGTATATGGTGTTGACGTACACGGCGAGACGAATCTTTTGAGCCTAGTTAGATCATGGTAGGACAATGTTACCACAAACAAACGAAAAGTGCTACAGTGCGCTACAGTGTTCGATGTGACATTTTCACCAAACTTTCCGACTCCCTTCTTTTAACTAAACACACCGGAAAAGGCAGGCGGGCTCGAAGATTCGTCCGTCAGTCCGTTCCTCCTCGACGCGACGCCGGCACGGGCACGGGCGGCAGCACCGGGTCCCGTCCATCTCTGCCGCCGCCAGGCTTTCACGGTTCCTGCTGGGATGGGGTGGGCGTGTTGCGTGACGCCAATCCGGACGCGCACGCGGGCGCGCCGGCCCCGCCGGGGGGCTCGAGCTCGAGTCGAGCGTCCGTCCCACGTGCCGGCGGTCACGGGCGTGGGGAAAATTGTGTGGACGGGATCCGAGTCCGTGTCGGCGGGCGGCCCGGGGATCCCTGACCCGTTCGGCCGAGTTCGCTAGGCGTGGGCCCACCATGGCCCGGTGCTGCTGGATCGGCCTCGGATACATACCAGTGCCACGGCCCATGGTGTCCGTTGGTGCTTGACCCGGCCGGGCTCAACTCGATCAACGGCCGGCGTGCACCTCACACGTGATTTTACCGGACGGCCATCTGTTGAGGTCCGGTGCGCACGCGAGAGGAGTGAAAAAATCAGATCACAGCCGCCGGCTCCGGCACAACCGTCCGTACGTTCGTTGGCTGTTCAATGCCAACCGCACGGACTGTACGTACCCGCTGCCACTGCCCGGTCTCGGCCAGGGGCGAATCCAGCCCAACAGGCCACCGGGGTCAGCTCTCTCAAATGACGGGGTTAAAGCCTACTCAAACTAGTAATAAACAGTAAATAGTCGACAAAGTATAGAATTCCGTCGGGGTCAGCTGACCCCGATGATATGGGCTAGATCCGCCCCCGGTCTCGGCGATGCATGCATGCAGACGTACGGTTAATTGGACCCCGAGCTCTCCGACACGTTCGAGCAACACTGTAGCTAGCGTCCTGCTCCCGAGCACGGAACGCTCACTGTAGCGGCATGCATGGTTAATCAGGGAAAAAGCAAGTCACCTCACAATGGGCGCTTCCATCCTGCTCCTATAACCTTTAGATCTGTTTCTATACATTATAACTAGGAGTGATTCTATCTTGATAGAAACAAGAATCCTTTCATACATGAGAGGGAGACCCATGAAATTAAAAATTGCCTTCTCTTCCACTCACATTTGATAAAGGAGGTAGTATATTTAAGGCCATCATTTCAAACATCCTGCGATGGGCTTGCTCTCGGTGGATGGACGTCGTGGACGAACTGTATCCCTACCCGTACGTCTTGGGAGGCTGGGACCGCGTCAATTGGTTGGATTCATTTACGCATATTTTTGTTGGAGTCGAGCCGTCCTAGGGGTGGGGCCCTAGGCACGAACCAATGCCGGCCGCCCTGGCCGGACTCCTCTTCCTCCGTCGTCCGTCGCTCCGGCCCGACGACACCGAGAGCGCAGGCACGATGAGACTACACTCGGAACACTGACGGATGGACCTTGACACGGAATTCAAGCTGGTTAACTAACTGGGACTGGATGTCAGTCTCTCATTAGTCACGCCCGCCGGCAGGTATCTGTACACGTTTGTTCAGGCCGGCCCGGATGAGAGCTCGCGCGAGAGGGAGAGAGAGTAATGGCGGATGGATATGATCTTGGCTACGTACACAGTGACGAAGCGGCAGTTTTAGGCCGCGTTTAGTTCCCGAATCGGGAGGGCCGAATTGGGTCGGACAAGACACTGTAGCAATAAATGCGACACTGTAGCATTTCGTTTGTATGTGCGAAAACTTGTCCAAAAATGATTAATTAGGCTTAAAATGTTCGTCTCGCAGAGTACAACAAAACTGTGTACTTAGTTTTTGATTTTATCTACATTTAGTACTCCATACATGTTATGACATTTTGATATGATGGGGAATCTTTTTTTGCATAGTAAATTTGGGGTGGAATTTTGGAACTAAACAGGGCCTTAATGAACCCCAAGGATCCCGACATGGCAGGGAAGCAGCAGCTACGGCTACAGGTCTGCTGCGAATTGAAGAGCTCCATATCATACCTACCGTTCACGATTGTGGATCCTCTTCAACCTTCAACTAGTCCGTACAGTACCCGGCCACGGTTGAGCCCGGTCCCACGGTCCATATGAATGAGTGAATGAGCTGCTGCTTCTCCCCACGTGCATGATGGAGTGCGAGTGATCGAGGCCGCGCTCGGCAATTCTTAGTTTGCTACTTTTGCCACTTAGCTAGGATCATCGGCACATCCACAAAATTACCCGCTTAATATATAGTCTTTTCTACCAACAATTGGACTAAAGATACACGTACATATCTACTCTCTTCGTCCAATAAAAAAAATACAATTCTAGTGTTTTTTCGGACAGATTAGTGTGGTTCCAAAAGAACGTATTACTCTTTGTAACTGTGTCAATTCCATGCATGCAGATAATTACTTAAAAAACAGTTTAGTTATCGCTATAATTGTATAATTTTTTTAAATCTCAGAATTACATTCTTCGTGAAACGAAGGGAGTAGATTTTTGTTGGGCCCTTCCCTTTTCTCAGTTTCTCTGTGTCTCGGTCTGCCTGCCTGCCTCTGACTCGGCGTATGTGATGTATGTACGCGCGCGCTTGTCACACCCTGTTGGGATGTAGCCTGTGTACTGGCGCGACCTAGGGCTCGGATCGGATCTGTGTTCAGACATGACAAGGCCACAAGACTAGCATTTGATACGTGCTCCCGCCAGGCGAAAATTGACAGAAAGACCACGTACAAAAAGCCAGTCCCGGCCGGCGGTATATTCAGACAAGAATCGTGTCAGTTGTCACAAGATACGGGAACGCTCTACGCTACTACATACTCCGTACACGTACTGGTGTGAAGTACATACGTACGTACGTACTAAGCTTGTCGACCGCCGTATTTTCGTCTTCCAAAGTTCCAACCCTTTTTTTCCCCGACAAGAGACGTGTGTGCCGATGAAAATTGCAGGTGTCATTTTATTCCGAGAACAGTGGAATGTATTAATTAATGCGAGTCAAATTGGGCTGCTTGATTAACAACCACTGAACTGAATGCCGGGTACACGCAACGCAAGCGAAGCGATCGTGTGGCTATACGTCGGCCGCACACTCGCACATCGTCCGTTGGACGCGTGACGGTGATACCACCGAATCTGATGTGATATGACCCGTTAAGTTGCTGTCATGCTATAAAAGTCGTATACTACTTCACGTTTCCACAATAATTACATACTTTTTTTTGGTACAGTAGTTGATTGATACGCGCAGTGAACATATATATATATGTAGCCTAGCAGCGGTTTTTGGATTAATTTTACTATCTAAATGGCGGCATTTTATCAGCGACACACACAATGCTGTCGCTGCAAGTTCTCTGTTCTTTTTGGGTTTCGCTGGCCTTGTTATATTAGTCGCGGCCCATGGGCCCTCGTGGGAAGAGAAGAGAGTCACACAGTCCAAAGAAAAAAAAACACGCATTATGACGGAATCTTGTTTATTTTTCTGAACGCAGATGTCACGTATGCACCAAACCCTACTACCTCGCGTGTTTTTATTTTCTTTCTAGCTTGGTTCTCGCATGTTTTGACGACAAATATTCACGGATGCAAAGAAAATATGTACATGCATGGTCACCCAAAGCGTGGCCGTCATGTCGATCTGTGTTTGAACTCGAAGCTTGCTGCTGGGAGAACGAGGAATAATGTCCTTGATAATCTTTCAAAAAAAAAAGTCCTTGATAATCTTTCAAAAAAAATGTCCTTGATAATCTTTCAAAACAACAATGTCCTTGACAGTGGCAGGCCGAATGGATCGGAATGCCCTTGGACGCGCCAACGACGATACCTACCGTGGGGCATCTATGAAGCAGAAACACCACCAAATGAGATGAGCCTTCCCTCTCACGCTAACAGCCATACAGTACGTACTTCACATTCCCCCAATAATTACATAATTAATTATTATTAGTCACAAGTAGTGGATCGATACAGTCTAACGGTGTCTTTTGTCTGAAGGAGGGCATGTTATCAGTGCCTATTTCTTCCGTTTTTTCTACCATCACTCACTCGTCACGGCCTCGTGTGAAGAAAAAAGGTCCACACGTTGACAAAGATAAAGTAAAGCTCAGTCTACTACTCAAGTCAAATTCGGCAGCACATCACGATTTAATGAACCCCCTAAATCAGGCTAAACACGCACGCAACGCATCGAGCATGCATCTCTTTTGGTCTCTTTGTGAAAATTTTTGAATAAGACGAATGGTCAAACGTTAAACGAAAAAGTCAACAACGAATAGTAATTTAGAACGGAGGTAGTACTACATGTGACTGCTTCGCAAAAATGCGCCTTCCTTTTCAGAAACATCACTGAATCATGAGTTCGGCTGGAAATAAAAATAAAAGGAGGCCCGGTGACATTTACCATGGGCCGGCGAATATGCTGGTCATTTGGTCCGATCTGATGAATCATCAGAACCAATGTTCATTTTCTACCCACGAGCTTCAAGAAATTCTACCCACTCTTTTTTCTGATTCTAGACTAGAAATCAGGGGAGGTTCATTTTGGTTCGACTTAGTCATACAAGATAATGTAGTTTTTGAAATGAAAAATTCTTCCAGCATCACTATATTAGCCCTAAAACGACCTCCTCAAATTTGGAAAAATGACCTATAAATTCATAGTTTGAAAAGTAGTATTTTACCAAATCAATTTCTGGCACACAAGCAATTTTGAAAACTCAAGTTGCTTGTTACAAAGCAGGCATTCAAATCTAAACCTTTCATTTGAAATCAAATCCGAATGCGTGCAAAAGATGCCCAGAAAATTTGAAGATGCTACATTGGATACATGCTTCATATCAGGCTAGGTGCGCATGCCACGCACCATCTTTGGTCTTTGGGTTGTGCCATCAATGGTAGATGGACAATTTTGCTTAGTTACAGAACCAGAATTTGTATACATCTCTACCATTCATATCTTTTAAAATTATTAGTCAGTACAGAAGCACACATGAGCATGCACTAATTTACATGATTTACATATACCGATGTAACATCTAAGGTATGTTTTGTACAGCAGACCAAGACCTGAGTGAGTCTTCGAGCTTGTCAGATGCACGCACAACCCGTAGCTTCAGCAGGTCTCCAGCTACCTGCTTCCATTGCTCTGACCTTTTGTCCAGAATATGTACCCTTTTGTTGTGAGCTTGTCTAGTGGCTTTACTCCGACGAGCACTTTGTATTTTGCTTCTCGTCTTCTCCACACAAAGGTTTGCAGTGCCATGTCTGGCCTTCAAGCACATTTGATACATCTCAGTAGTGTTTGGTTCAACCAATGGTAACGCAAACGGTAATGAAATCAGGTAACAGTGGAATCAGATACGGATCAGCGATTACACTCATTGTTTGGTCTCTCAAATGTAACGTTGATTACAGAGCTTATACACTCCGCCTGGCATGCAAGTAGCAGGGGCGCAAGGAGGCCACATGTGGTCGCCCACGCAACCAACGACGTACGTGCGGAATCAGATACCGCAAAAGCGATAACAGCGGAAAATGGGCGGAATCAGTTATGTACACGCCGGTATCCGATTACACGGCATCCGATTACGTCGCACGTCGAACCAAACTTATTTAACGGTATTGTTTACCGGCCGCAGTCTGATTACGTCACGGAGGAGCGAACCAAACGCCATCTTGGATTCAGGATTCTGACAGAGATAGTCTATCGCCTTCGGAAGTAAGTCCTCATCTAGGTCCTGGAGGCATGCGTCCGCATGTACTGTATTATGTTCCTTCTCATCAATGATCTCTAGAGCATAGCTCTCTATTGCCGGATCTATATCCTCCGGTGAGTCATGAGGCATTAACAGAATTCCCAGCTTTAGAGGGTGCATATCTGGATTCAGAGAACTTCCTCCCCCAATATCAGCAGATGTAGCTGGATTCTGCCCGTTTCTGTGCTGATCAGGTAGCAAAATCTGACACTGCAAAAGCACCATGATAACCTCCTCTGGAAATGCATCACACAACAACCTTGGTGACAATGATGATGATCCGATTGGGTTGCTTGTGCCAGAACATGGTGTCAAATTATGCTCATTGCAGCACAGTGGACTGGGACGACACCATTGGGTCATAGTACTGTGGACATTGACCCAGAACTCACTCTGTACGTAAGGAGGATGTAGCAGAAAGGAAAAATCCTGGGTGGGCAACTGAATGAGCTATCTTTTGACATGTTCCCGGAACGAATCGGTGCATCGTTTCGTTTCCGGCCCGAATCAGGACATTAAATGCGTACATTGCATTGTTTTTTTGCATAGTAACGAAACTGACCAAAACATCACTATTGGGTCCAAAAAATTAGATTGGGTGCGTTCGTTTCGTTCCCGAAACGAATCGGTGCATCGTTTCGTTTCCGGCCTGAATCGGGGCATTAAATGCATACATAGCATTGTTTTTTGCACAGAAACGAAACTGACCAAAACGAACTAAAACATCACTATTGGGTCCAAAAAATGGATTGAGTGCGTTCGTTTTGTTTCCGGAACGAATCGGTGCATCGTTTTGTTTCCGGCCTGAATCGGGGCATTAAATGCATACATAGCATTGTTTATTGCACAGTAACAAAATTGACCAAAACGAACCAAAACATCACTATTGGGTCCAAAAAAATGGATTGGGTGCGTTCGTTTCGTTTCTAGCCCGAACCGGTGCATCGTTTCGTTTCCGGCCTGAATCGGGGCATTAAATGCATACATAGCATTGTTTATTGCACAGTAACGAAACTAACAAAAACGAACCAAAACATCACTATTGGGTCCAAAAAAGTGGATTGGGTGCGTTCCTTTCGTTTCTGTCCCGAATCGGTGCATCGTTTCATTTCCGGCCCGAATCGGGGCATTAAATGCATATATAGTATTGTTTTTTTGCACAGTAGCAAAACTGACCAAAACGAACAAAAACATCACTATTGGGTCCAAAAAAGTGGATTGGGTGCGTTCGTTTCGTTTCTGTCCTGAATCGGTGCATCGTTTCGTTTCCGGCCCGAATCGGGGCATTAAATGCATACATAGCATTGTTTGTTGCACAGTAACGAAACTGACCAAAATGAACCAAAACATCACTATTGGGTCTAAAAAAGTGGATTGGGTGCATTCGTTTCGTTTATGGCCCGAATCGGTGCTTCGTTTCGTTTCCGGCCCGAATCGGTGCATCGTTTCGTTTCCGATCCGAATCGGGGCATTAAATGCATACATAGCATTGTTTTTTGCACAGAAACGAAACTGACCAAAACGAACTAAAACATCACTATTGGGTCCAAAAGAGTGGATTGGGTGCGTTCGTTTCGTTTCTGGCCCGAACCGGTGCATCGTTTCGTTTCCGGTCGAATCGGAGAATTAAATGCATATATAACATTGTTTTTTGCACAGTAACGAAACTGGCAAAAACGAACCAAAACATCACTATTGGGTCAAAAAAAAGTGGATTGTGTGCGTTCGTTTTGTTTCTGTCCCGAATCGGTGCATCGTTTCGTTTTCGGCACGAATCGGGGCATTAAATGGATACATAGCATTGTTTTTTGCACAGTAACGAAACTGACCAAAACGAACCAAAACATCACTACTGGGTCTAAAAAAGTGGATTGGGCGCGTTCGTTTCGTTTCTGGCCCGAATCAGTGCATCGTTTCGTTTCCGGCCCGAATCGGGGCATTAAATGCATATATAGTATTGTTTTTTTGCACAGTAACGAAACAGACCAAAATGAACCAAAACATCACTATTGGGTCCAAAAAAGTGGTTGTGGTGCGTTCGTTTCGTTTCTGGCCCGAATCGGTGCATAGTTTTGTTTCCGGCCCGAATCGGTGCATCGTTTCGTTTCCGGTCCGAATCGGGGCATTAAATGCATACATAGCATTGTTTTTTGCACAGTAACGAAACGGACCAAAGCGAACCAAAACATCACTATTGGGTCCAAAAGAGTGGATTGGGTGCGTTTGTTTCGTTTCCGGTCGAATCGGGGCATTAAATGCATATATAACATTGTTCTTTGCACAGTAACGAAACTGACCAAAACGAAACTGACCAAAACGAACCAAAACATCACTATTGGGTCCAAAAAAGTGGATTGAGTGCGTTCGTTTCGTTTCTGGCCCGAATCAGTGCATCGTTTCGTTTCCAGCCCGTATCGGGGCATTAAAAGCATACATACAATTGTTTTTTGCACAGTAACGAAACTGACCAAAACGAACCAAAACATCACTATTGGGTCCAAAAAAGTGGATTGGGTGCGTTCGTTTCGTTTCTGGCCCGAATCAGTGCATCGTTTCGTTTCCAGCCCGAATCGGGGCATTAAATGCATACATAACATTATTTTTTGCATAATAACGAAACTAACCAAAACGAACCAAAACATCACTATTGGGTCCAAAAAAGTGGATTGGGTGCGTTCGTTTCGTTCTCGGAATGAATAGGTGCATCGTTTCGTTTCCGGCCCGAATCGGGGCATTAAATGCATACATAGCATTGTTTTTTTTGCACAGTAACAAAACTAACAAAAAACGAACCAAAACATCACTATTGAGTAAAAAAAAGTGGATTGGGTGCGTTCGTTTCGTTTCTAGCCCGAATTGGTGCATCGTTACGTTTCCGGCCCGAATCGGAAAAAGCCATAAACCCTAAACCATAAATCCTAAACCCTAATCCTAAACCCTAAACCCTAAACCCTAAGAGTAACCAGGAGTAATTGACTGCATACACTTGATCATATCGCCAAATATGTCAGTACTATGAGAGAGGCGTATCATGAAGCTGAGGCGTAAACCTTTCAAAGGATCCTTAAAGTCCATGACAAGAAAACCTACCATTGCCTCTACTCCACGCTCTACAAAGTTCATGGATCGAATGCCAAAATATATGAGCTTGCTACCTTGCAACACTTGATACCTCACAGACTTCCCTGTAAGAAGATGGCCAATGAGAGGATCAGAAAACATGTACTGCATCGGGGTCCCACCGAACTCTACGAACTTTAAGAATTCATTTGCGCCATCTGCAAACCTCTCGAATCTTCGGATACTCGCAGAGGTAATTGTGGGCTCATCTTTGCCGAAGGGAATGAAAGATGCGACGAGTGACTTGGTAGCATAAGCAATACGTTTGGGGAAGGAGGACTGGCTTATGTGCTGTTTCATATCTTCCTCTTCATTGGCACGTTGCTTGCACTGGCGTAGTGTGTTGTCACACTCCTGAGCAACATGCTTCAGCTTGCTCCGCCACCTTAGTAATGGCATGCTGGAAATCTGCCATTTGTTGGATATGTCTAGGGCAGCCTGAATCTTGATATGTGCCATCTCTAGTCTTTCAATGTTTTCCACTAGATCAGTTTCCTCTTCAACCTTTCTGCTAAGACTCGATATGATTGTACTAACGGTTTCCCCAATGACAGCAGAACCTACAATCTCTGCCATGGCGTCTCAATAATCCACAAGTCTGAAAAGGAAAGAGATTTGAACATGATCTTGCATGAGGAAAATGGGATATTGTTGTAGCTAGAAAGATTAATAACCTACTCTCCGGCTATATATTTTTAGATTAAAAAATTAGGCTGCTTAAGGTCCTATTTTATTATTGAAAGAAAATAAGCTTCAAGTCAGCTAGCTCCATCAATTTCAGTTCTAGTTAGTGTTGAAGTCTTCTTTGGATAATACTAGGAGAATACTGTGGTCATGAAGAGGGGTTCGCCATTAATTTCACTAAAACCAGTGGAGTGAGTTGTTCAGTCAAGTTGGCCCAGTTTCTGTGCGAGTAATGGTGTAGAGTGTTTAGTTGATTGATCGATCGTTGTATCGAAGTTCTTGGAGAAGTGTGGGGTGCACCTCTATTTGTATGGTTTTGACCCCAGTTTCTGCTAAAAAAAACTAAACTGACGCTTCTTCATTTTCTTCTAATCACAAAATCGAGGCACCATTTCATTAAAAAAAATCGTGGCTAACACTTTCGTTGTCATTTAGAAAAAGTAGAGACCATTCATGAACCACTGTACTTACTGTAGAAGTTGTGTTAGCGATGTCATCCCAAAATCAGGCGTCAATTGATAACCAGCTTATAAAACAATGCTAAAAGTACTTATCCTAACTCTGATCAAGCAGCTCCTAACCACCAAAAGATCCATAGAAGGAAGAACTACTATCAAAGAATTACCTTGTTGTTTTGGCAGCGCCAAGACCCAAAGACAGCGGATCCAGAGGATGGAAAGCACTCTCAACCGTGGAGAGGAGGGTGTGCTAACATGTAACGTTGTCAAGGGCTCAAGGCGTCCACACATCGTCGTTGCCCAGCCAGTGGCGCTGCTTCTGCCCCCAAAGGCAGGCAGGCAGGAGGTGCAGGCGTTTCCTGCACCACCACTGATGAGGTGCCGTCTGCTTTTTGTACATGGACCAGCACCATTGGCTGGCTGACTGTAGCTGCAAGACCGACGGCCAGCAGGGGTCTCGATCGGCAGTTGCCCTGAATGATCGGAGAAGCTAATAAGAGTAAGAAATTATTGCGATCGATGCATGTTCTCTGCTGCAACCTACCGTAGTTCCGTTTGGACTCCCACAGGGGAACCACGGGATAACCTTCACTGTCAGAGGATCAAACTTAACAAATATTTGTCACTCAGATACTGCCAAAACAGTCAAAGTTAATATTCTATGCCCTGTGGATGATTTTTTTTGAAAAGGGAAGCTTTATTGATCTTAGACAATTACACCGAGATGATACAATTATATAAGATCTAACCCGGCTTCTGCATAACTAAGATGCACACAGCCAATGAAAAAGAAACAAAAAATGAGAGCACCATGACCTAGCAAACTACCACAAGCGCCTTCATCTTCATCCGCTTCACAAACCAAAACAACTCTTAGACTATGAAGTAGGCTCCCAAGACAACGCCTCCAACGAGGAAACGACACGCGCACGTGTCGACATTGTAATGACCCAACCAATTAAGACCAGATCAAATATTTTCACGAGGGAGTAATTCATCTTAATCCAAACAATGCCTTCAACAAGGTCACTGCCAGGTTCAACCAATTAAGGTCAGACCTAGGAATTTCTTCCCGGAACCGGTGAATTAGTAGCAATTACCACCACGACCAGTCACACCGTGTTGCTTCCCCCTTCTTACCAGGCCAATGCTTCCATATAGACCAGCCCTGACCCACTTTAAACGGCCACGAACTCCAAATCCGGCAGACCATCTGAATTCGTAACCTGAGATACCATGCTGCAAAGTAGCCGCTGGATACTGCACACGCGCGCGGCCTCCACGCGCCCGGCCCGCTGCTCATGCCGTCGCCAGCACTCCTGCGCCGGACGCGTCCTCCATGGCGCCGCACCACCCGCGCTCACCGCAGATCCGGCATTAGGATGGCCAGATCCGGCCTTGGGGGCGCCAGATCCACCGCCCCACGCCGTCGCCGTCGCCATGGCCGGCGGTCGTTCCTCGCGCCACTCCGCCGCCCCGGAAGACGCTAGCCGAGGGAGAAGGCCCTGCCGCCGCCGTCCTGGAGGCCCACGCGGGCTTCCGGCCGGCCTCCTCGGCGGCGGCAGG
This sequence comes from Echinochloa phyllopogon, assembly GCA_033239725.1. Classification (NCBI taxonomy): domain Eukaryota; kingdom Viridiplantae; phylum Streptophyta; class Magnoliopsida; order Poales; family Poaceae; genus Echinochloa; species Echinochloa phyllopogon. The sequence goes on along the minus strand of BTCW01000008.1, from coordinate 7,085,625 downwards.
GGAGGGGAGGTGGGGTGGGGTGGGGGGCTGGCCTGAGCGGGAGCTGCGGCGGCGCCAGAGTCTGCTTGGGCGGAGACACTTTTTCCTTTCAGCCTACCGCGAACAATTCGAACGTCTTTCTTTCACTTCCAGCCGCCCTGTGGATGATACTCTGTGTGCAAGGGACTGTCGTCGCACCATTTGTGCATGCTTGCTGATTGGATCTACCAACCCATGAGGCCTCTAGTGCATACATAGTGACCCGGAATGTGGGACGACACAACATTTCTCATTCGGGAAATGTCGTCTCCGTCCAGGAAACATGGGAACATTTCCATCTCCGCCTTATAAACACTAACAGAAAATCCATCGTCCGCTCCCCTCATATGCCTCGGCGCACTCAAGAACCGGTGCTAATGCAACATTAGCACCGAACGTAAAATTGAGGTGCCCCTGGGGACCCTTTAGGACCAGTTGGTAATACCAATCGGTGCTAAAAGTCCCCTTCAGCACCGGTTGCTGTTGTCCCCTTTAGCACCGGTTGGTGTTACGACCCGGTGCTAAAGGGTCCCCCTCCTTTAGCACCGGGTAGTGTTACAACCTGGTGCTAAAGGGTCACCCTTTAGCACCGGGTGGTGTTACGACCCGGTGCTAAAGGCCCTTTAGCACCGGTTCGTAAATATGACCCGGTGCTAATGAGAGTGTCACATGCTACTTTAAAAGGAGCGCATCTTCTATCCTATTACGTGCGATGTGTAGGTGAGCTGGTTAGGTGGGTGCGCGCGAGCCAAGAGGTCTCGAGTTCGAATCCCGCAACACGCAAATATGGAGATATTTTTAGCTAGTGCCCCCACCTTTAGCACCGGGCACCGGTTATTTGACCCGGTGCTAAAGGTGCCACCCTTTAGCCTCGGAATAGTAGCACCGATTGGGAAACCCGGTGCTAAAGGGGCTTCCCGCTTCCCAACCGGTGCCAATGTCCATTTTTCTGGTAGTGAAAATCTCTAAGAAATACAGGAACATTTCCATCTCCCCTTCTCCTGGATCTCACGCGGCATGGCAAGTCAAGAACAGGATCAAGAAACACCAGAACCAAAAACACCTAATGACTCGTGGAACGGTTCCTGGGCCAGAATGACGGGGAAGCACGAGGGTGGGTTGGGATACAAGCCACTTTGGACTTAAACAGACACGTTTTTTTTCCTTGGGGCCAGGGTCCTATCTAGGCCGGAATGTCCCACGTGGATCAAGCTGTGATCACGGCCGTTCCCAAGGCAAATGAAGGCTAACATATGTATAAAGAAATTATACGTGCGAATTGGCTTGTAGTCCAATGGTAGGACGGTCCAGTGGGACGCTACCCATCAGGGTTCAAATCCTGATGCTCGCATCTTTTTCTGAAATTTTTCCAAGGATTTACCGATGCTATGCGTTAAGTTTCCGTCGACAAATAGGTCCAATGGTGACTTCGGGAATCTTCAGATCTGCCAGGTGCTCAGTCCATCAGAGATGCTGGTAGGGTTTGCGTACGTGTTGGCGTTGTACTGTGTAATTCTAAAAAAAGAAATTATATGTTCACAGGTAACGCTACTGGAATCACCCCTATTATCACTACACTACTGGAATCACGTAGATAGCAAGGTTTGTCGCAAGAAACGAACGGATCGAATCAACCAGGGGCGGGGCTAGCACATGCCTTCCTCCGTCTATACTTGGGGAATCACCGGGCCAAGAAACTAGGAGAAGGAAAGAAAAAGGGTTAACGGGGAAGGACGAGCAGTACGACCGCAATACCGGTGAGAAGGTGGTAGAGACCGTGGACGTCGGATAGGAGAGGGTCGCCACCGAGGATGTGTCACACTGCCACCTCACGCCGGTTTGTTTTCCGGACCGGTTAAAAGCGAACAACAATTTCATGGTACACCGGCTTTTGAAACGTGCCGCTCGACCCACGCGGAATGGGCCACGTTCCGACCAAACCGAACTGAGGCCTAACTCGGATCCTGTCTGGACCATTTTCACTAGCAGGCGGCAGCATCCATCTCAACTAAGGCTAATAAGTATAAAGAAATTATCTGCTGAAAGATAACGAACCACGCATAAGGAAAGAATTTTCAAGTGGATAGGAGGAAGAAATCTATCTTTCCCTCCTGATCGACTTTGAATAGTATCGGATGCTAAAAAGCTAAAGCTAAAGCTAAAAAATAAAGAGGCTAAAGAGATAAAGTGAAAAAGACATGATCAATTAATCCTGTCTCCAGCATCATAGGCATATACACGCACATATAGTCATTGAGGCGATACGCTCACAGCCCAGTACGTCCGTCCAGATTCACAAGCTAATTAAGCTTGAGAGCGCTAAAGAGCTAGGCGCCGGAAAATGGAGGCGACGGCGATGAGCATCGGCAAGGCCGTGCTGGATGGCGCGCTGGGCTACGCCAAGTCGACGGCGGCGGAGGAGATGGCGCTGCAGCTCGGCGTGGAGCGCGACGTCGGCTTCATCGCCGACGAGCTGGAGATGATGCAGTCTTTCCTGATGGCGGCCGACGGTGAGATGGACGACCAGGTGCTCACCACCACCTGGGTGAAGCAGGTCAGGAACGTGGCCTACAACGTCGAGGACAGCCTGCTGGATTTCGCCATCCAGGCCGAGAGGGAGAAGAAGCCTCGTTTCCTTGGGTGCATCCCCGGCAACCTCTGCGGCCGCCGCTGCATCGCCATGGAGGTCAAGGAGCTCAAGGCCAAGGTGGAGGATGTCAGCAACAGGAACAGGCGATACCGCCTGATCAAGGACGGCGCCGCCGGGAGCTCCAAGCTAGCTGCAGCCTCCTTAAATGCCGGGCAGGGTGGTGGCGGCATCGCCGGCGCTGCGGCGGCGATGTTCGGTATTGACGAAGAATGGCGTGCCGGCGGCATGGATCATCAGGAGAAAGCAAAGGTGGATCTTCGGCAGCTGATCATTAGTAAGGAGGTTGGCCTTCGCGTGATTGCGGTGTGGGGAACAAGTGGTGATCTTGGAAAGATGTCTGAAATCTGCAAGGTCTTTGATGACCCGGATGTGAAGGGTAGGTTTGGATGCCGTGCTTGGGTGAGATCGACGAAGCCTTTCGATCCGAAGGAGTTCCTCCATAGCATGGTGAGGCAGTTCTTTGAGAACTCTTCTCAAGAGGACGAAGCTAGTATGGATCAAGAAGGAATAATAACAGTTGGGGGTAATGTTCTGCTGAAGATGGAGAAGATGGGGCAAAGTGATCTGGTTCGTGTGTTCACTGCACATGTCAGTAGCAAACAGCTACCTAATTGTGATCGATGGCCTCTCCACGATAGATGAGTGGTGTTGCATCAGAACCTACTTCCCTGACAGGAAGAACGGAAGCAGGATTGTTGTCGCCACGCAACAGGTTGAGGTTGCAAGCTTGTGCACCGAGCAACCGTACCAAGTGTCGGAACTAAAGCAATTGTCATCAGACCAGATTCTTTATCTGTTCCACAAGAAGGTATACACATCAACCCTGTATACGATTTCTCGTACATCTATGCATTTTTACTTGAACCAAGTTAATCTAGAATCTGGATCATCACATAAGTACCTATTTTGGTGCCTAGGTAGCGTTTTCGCGTGTCCTTTCGTGAACTTTGTTTGACCTATTAATTAAAAAGTGTTTGACAGGAATAGCATACTAGAGAAATCGTGGATACAAATAGTGGATATTGGTCACTATAGCGGTCATATATATTTATTTCAAATAAATTTTACTCCATGTGCAAATAGTATCTGATTTCAAAAAAGGCTATAGCGCAACTCTTACTCAATCGAGTTTAACTGGCTATTTAAAAATTAGTTTTGTCCAAAAAAAGTTCACAAAAGGACAAATGAAAACGTCACCTAGTTCAAACAGAAATATCTGTACTAGACATGAGAATTTTATGGGCCAACTAGTGCCGGGCCTGCAAAAAGCCTGTTTTTTTTTGTCTTCTGGAGCCCATATCTTATGGCTTCTGAAGTTTGAGATTCATCCAGTCAACTTGGATGGCATGATCTTGCCCTTCTTGCTCCTCCTCTTTGTGTGTTGCCACCACCGTCTTCGCATGCCATCGTCTCCTTACCGGCGAGAAACCAGGTCGGAGGGGTGGGAGGTGGGCGAGAGCGGAAGCGGTGAGGTCGCCGCCGACTGCGGGTGGTGGTCGAGGTGGCGGTGGTTTGGGTTTTGGGTTTTCGGGTTTAGGAGATATACAGAGTCTTTTTAATGGAAGTACATGCATGGCAAGGGTTGCATAGCAGCATAATGCATCAATACATTAAACTACTCACTACTTGATCATGCATAGGTTGTGAAGCCTGAAGTGGATTCTGGTAAGCCCATCTCCGAGTCATCAGTTGTGATTCCTAGCTCAACGATGTTCACCATTGAGATAGAGGAGGAAGGGGGCCAGCAAACAAATGACGCGTGTAGTGGAAATGCTGTGCCCACCAGATCAACACTTGAAAGGCTGCTTGGTCGCAGCAAGACAAGGGCAGTCATCGTTGACGATGTTGTTGGCCGAAAAACAGAGAAACAAGAACTTATTGATTTGGTTGGTCACCCATATGACACACATAGCTCCAAAGTGATCTCTGTTTGGGGGATGGGTGGTATTGGAAGAACAACTTTTGTAAGAAGTGTCTACTGAAGCCAAGAACTTGGTGGATGGAAGCGTGCTTGGGCCACTGCCTTGCGCCCTTTCAACCATGAGGTGCTCCTTCGATATCTGGCCTTGCAACTTGAACCTAGTATTCAAGAATACTCAACAGGAGCTGATGGAGCTAAACAGAAGAACATAGTAGCAAAGGAATTCCTGATTGCTGATTTATCTAGATTACTGGAGACAAAGATGTGCCTCATTGTTCTTGATGATCTATCTTCCACAGAAGAATGGGATGCTATTAAACATTACTTTTTTAGATAATGGATAAGTATATTACCCGGCCTTGACCGAAGTGGCTACAGCCAACGCAGCGCTTCCGTCTGCAACACTCACAAAAACTCAAGCCACACCATACAATTCGACAGAAGAATTAATACATAATCCTATGACTAATCCTCCATCCATGGTGAGCGAAAATGCGCATGGCCAAGATCTCCAGCGCCTGGGCAGCTCCCTTTATTGACTCCCTGTCCTGCTCAAGTCGATGCAGTTGTGCCCAAAATCGAAGCCAGTAGGTTCCTCTGAACATCACCTGTAAATAAGATTTTTGTGGTGACTTGTCAAAAACAATATCAATCCTGCTCAACCATATGGACCAGCAAAGAGCTGATGCCCCACATAGCATTTGTTGTTTAAGCTTTTTATTCAAACCAAATAGCCAATCAGAGAACAAATGATTAAAACTAAGTGATAATGGAAAATTAAAAGCAATCTGCACAGCCCTCCACAGAAATTTGGCCATATGACAATAAAAAAAGAGATGTTGAATTGTTTCCTCTCTGGAACAGAAAGAGCACAGCTTACTTCCGTTCCAATTCCTCCTAGCTAAATTATCCTTTGTTAAAATCACACCTCTCCTTAGATACCACATGAAAATCTTAATTTTTAGCGGCACCTTCAACTTCCAAATTTTCATATTATGTTGCACATTAACAGGAGTGATAAGAGCCATGTACATAGACCTAACAGTAAAAAGACCTGTAGGATGGAGATTCCACCTAAAAACGTCTCTACTATCATTCAGTTGCACATGACTAATTCGCCCAACTAAATCATGCCAAAGGTTTAAATTCTGCCCCACTAAGGATCTTCTAAAGGACACATTTAAAGGAACTCTAGAAAAAACCGAAGCTACTGTGTCATTTTTCCTTCTTGCAATATGATATAGGGATGGATATTGTTGCTTCAAGGAATCATTGCCTAACCACCTGTCGTCCCAGAAACGGATTTGTTTACCATCATTTACTTGGAAGGAACATAGGTTGGTAAAGGTGTTTTTTTACTTTCATCAGACCAGACCATAAATGTGAATCACCTGGCTTTTTTTCCACTTGTGTGATGGTCTGAGAACGTAGATACTTATTCCTTAATAGTTGTCAGCAACAGGAACAGGCGATACCACCTGATCAAGGACGGCGCCGCCGGGGGCTCCAAGCTAGCTGCAGCCTCCTTAAATGCCGGGCAGGGTGGTGGCGGCATCGCCGGCACTGCGGCGGCGATGTTCGGTATTGACGAAACATGGCGTGCCGGCGGCATGGATCATCAGGAGAAAGCAAAGGTGGATCTTCGGCAGCTGATCATCAGTAAGGAGGTTGGCCTTCGCGTGATTGCGGTGTGGGGAACAAGTGGTGATCTTGGAAAGATGTCTGAAATCTGCAAGGTCTTTGATGACCCGGATGTGAAGGGTAGGTTTGGATGTCGTGCTTGGGTGAGATCGACGCAGCCTTTCGATCCGAAGGAGTTCCTCCATAGCATGGTGAGGCAGTTCTTTGAGAACTCTTCTCAAGAGGACGAAGCTAGTATGGATCAAGAAGGAATAATAACAGTTGGGGGTAATGTTCTGCTGAAGATGGAGAAGATGGGGCAAAGTGATCTGGTTCGTGTGTTCACTACACATGTCAGTAGCAACAGCTACCTAATTGTGATCGATGGCCTCTCCACGATAGATGAGTGGCGTTGCATCAGAACCTACTTCCCTGACAGGAAGAACGGAAGCAGGATTGTTGTCGCCACGCAACAGGTTGAGGTTGCAAGCTTGTGCACCGAGCAACCGTACCAAGTGTCGGAACTAAAGCAATTGTCATCAGACCAGATTGGTAAAGGTGTTTTTTTACTTTCATCAGACCAGACCAGAAATGTGAATCACCTGGCTTTTTTTCCACTTGTGTGATGGTCTGAGAACGTAGATACTTATTCCTTAATAGTTGTTGCCATATACCATCCCCATTAATCAAATTAAACAACCACTTGCTCAACAAGCATTGATTCTGAATTTCCAAATTCTTAATTCCTAACCCTCCCAATTCCTTTGGCAGACATAGAACCGACCATCTGGCTAATCTATACCTTTTCTTATGATTATCAGATTGCCAGAAGAATCTTGATCTATAATAATCTAATCTCTCCAACACCCCTTTTGGTATCTCAAAAAAGGAAAGCATAAAAACTGCGAGACTCGAAAGAACGGAGTTGATTAAGACTAATCTCCCTCCTATAGACATATGCTTTCCTTTCCAGCTTGACAACTTCCGCTCAAACTTTTTCTCAATTGCTTTCCAATCCGAATTGCTCAGCTTTCTATAGTGCATTGGAATACCCATATACCTAAACGGATAAGAACCGCAACGGCACCCAAATAATTCTGCATACTGCTGTTCAGATTCCTTGGCTTGGCCAAAGCAAAATACCTCGCTTTTGTGAAAGTTGATTTTAAGACCCGACAATTGCTCAAAAGCACACAATAACAACTTCATGTTAGTTGCTTTTGCAAAATCATGGTCCATAAAAAGAATAGTGCCATCCGCATATTGTAAGATAGACAGCCCTCCATCTACTAGGTGCGGTACGACCCCTAATATTTGACCTTCTTCTTTGGCTCTATTAATAATGATTGCCAACATATCGACAACAACATTGAATAGGATTGGTGATAGCGGGTCCCCTTGTCTAAGACCCTTCCATGTTTGGAAATTTTGTCCTACCTTCTCATTCAGTTTAATACCGACATGACCCCTTTGTGTGACGTTCTCAATCCACTGTCTCCACTTTTGTGCAAAACCTTTCATCCTCAAGGTCTGCTGAACAAAGGTCCACTTCACCTTATCATATGCCTTTTCAAAGTCAATTTTAAATATGACACCACTTTTATGTTTCCTATGCAATTCATGAATCGTTTCATGGAGGACCACAACTCCTTCCATGATATTCCGTCCAGGTAAAAAGGCGGTTTGTGTAGGACTAATTACTTTTTGTGCTACAGTGGATATTCTATTCGTTGCCACCTTTGTGAATATTTTAAAACTCATATTTAGCAAACAGATGGGTCTGTATTGCTGGATTTTTATAGCTTCCTTGCATTTTGGTAACAGAATTATTGTACCAAAATTTAAGCTGTACAGTGGCAAATTGCCTTGATGGAACTCATGGAAAAGGCACATCAAGTCATCCTTAATGAAATCCCAAGATGCCTGATAGAATTTAATTGGGAAACCATCAGGCCCAGGGGCTTTGTTATGCTCCATTTGAAAAACTGCTTGTCTCACTTCCTGCTCTGAGAACTCCGCCACAAGAATCTCATTTTCAACTGCCGAGACTTGAGGAATATCATCTACCCGAGACTCATCAAGCTGAAAATTGTTGCCATCTGGGGGGCCAAATAAACCTTTATAATAAGTGGTAATGTACTCTTTGAGCTTATCATCTCCACTTATTATTCTTTCCCCATCCTGAAGCTGGAATATTCTTGTTTTGCGGTGTTTCACATTTGCAATCAACTGGAAGTACTTAGTGTTAGAGTCACCTTCCAGCAACTCTTTCACCTTCGCCCTTTGATACCATTTAATTTCTTCCTCCCGTAGCAACTCAGCTAGACGACTATGAAGGCACTGCTTCAAATCAATCTCCTGAGCTGACAGAAGACAAGATTCCGCCTTCTTATCTAGGCTATCCAGTTTATCTAATATCCATTTTTTTCTCTTTCTTGTACAGTCCACTTGTATTTTTTGCCCACCCTCTTAGATGCTGACGCACCTTCCGGATTTTCGATTGCCATCGTTCCATTGGTGTATCACCATTCGTTTCATTGATCCATACCTCTCGTACCATGTCAAGGAAGCCATCCCGGAGCAGCCAACCTAGCTCAAATTTAAAAGCCGGTTGATTGCTTACCGATGTGGATTCACCCGTCTTGACAAGTAAAGGTGTATGATCTGATATATCACGATTAAGGGCAATAACCGTGGACAACGGATGCTTTTGTTCCCACTCCGTAGTCATTAAGACACGGTCGAGTTTTTCGTAAGTCGGGTTTTGTAATGAATTAGCCCACGTGTAGCGACGGCCGGACATCTCCAATTCTCTCAAATCTAGACCATCAATTATGGCATTGAAAAGAAATGGCCAACGATGGTCAAAATTCTCCTTATTTTTTTCATTCGGCCTGCGTAAAATATTAAAATCCCCACCTACTAACATTGGCAGAGATCCATGACTACACATATGCGCTAATTCCGTTAAAAAACCTTCTTTATGTTCGGATTGTGCTGGCCCATAAACTACAACTAATGCCCACTTGTAGTTATCATGTTTGTTACACAAGTGGAACTTCACATAATAATCACCTTCATCTATTGCTCCAATATGGAAGACATCCAAGTCAATGCCTAACAAGATGCCCCCGGAGCGTCCTTGTGGTTCTTTACAGTGCCAAATAAAATTTTTACCACCACATAGATTTCGCAGGAAAGGATCAGAAAAATTCCGCCTCCCTGTTTCTGACACGACGATAAAACTAAGTCATTGCTCTTTAGACAAATAAGCTAAAAACCTATGCTTTTTCGTGTCCCCGAACCCATTGCTATTCCAAAAAACTCCTTTCATTTTGATTTCTTCTTTGATTTTTTATTCTTAGTGTGAGATTTTTCCTTCTTATTAGAAGATGGTGACTTTTGGTGAGATAACACAGTGGTACGATCCAACAGATCAACACTAGCATCCATCACCTCGTCCATAATCTCTCCACATAAATGACTCAAAATAAACGAATCAATCTGTTGTTCCTCTACCATGTCTTTTTCCTCCTTATCAAAAATTTCTGTCACCCTATCAGTGCAAGGCCTATCCACTACCCTCTTCTCCTCTACAGCTTTCTAAAAAGAAACAGACTCTCTGACGCTAAAAACATCAGTGCCTAGAGAGATACCAAGATCGCTAAAATTACAAGCTATCAACTCATCAGAGAACTGTAAGAAAGATTGGGTATTAAGATTACCTTTAGTTGGCATATCCGTACTGGCCTTGCGCTTCATAGCCATCAGCATGGAGTCCTCCTCACAAGACTCAGCCCGGCGTTTGCTACGCCGAAGACTAAGATCCTGGGCCTCCTGAATGGCCGCTAGCTCCTGCCGCTTATCCTCCTGGTCGTCCACCTCGACCTCCACTAGAACAGCCTGCGGCCCCTGAGACTGTATCTCTCCCCCTTGCTGCACCACCTGCTGGTCGGCCACCAGTGCCTCAACGAAGGGTGTGTCACCCCCACGATCAGCACCATCTACTGCCGTCACCCCTCCCATAACAGCATCAACTCGCTGCTGCCCGCTCTGGCCCGAACCTGCCCCCGAACCGGCCCCCGGAGCGTCACCAGGGCGAGCAGCCTGCTGGCCTTTCCTTGAAGGATCCACCCTTCCATCACGGTTATCATGTGCCTGCCTCTTTTCATCTTGCCCAGCAGCATCATTGTCCTCCCCATCGTTATCAGGACCATTGCTATTATCCATGTCCATAGGCACATGATTGCTCCCATCCACATTAGCTTCCACCATAAACTGCATCGTGTACAAGCCATGACCAATAACAACATGCACTATGTGGCATCAGGTTAGGATCAAGCACTGACAATTGTACACGGCTTATGCCATGCTTCCTTGTGAAGCTCATATCCACCTCTCTAGGTACTCCCAGGATCGATCCCACTGCCCAAATTATTTCGCGGAGATCATCCGGAAGACCGGTAAACTGAACCCAAATCATCGGCAGGATATTCCTCATACCTCCACCACCATGCTCCTCAACTGCTAATGTCGTGTTGGGGAATTTGGTATGCAACACTCCCCACTCCACCACCCTCAGCAACTCAGCTCTAGTAGGGAAAACAGCCCGGAAAGTATTGGCAGCCGTTTCCTGCACCACCCAATGCCACTGTCCCGGAAACAGACGTGTAAGCTCGGAGGTCACATTGGCAGCTGTGAGAGAACCCCCATGAACACGGATCAACCCTGTCCTTGTCTCAGTCCTCTGTTTGTGGTTATTGGGTGTCGGGATATAATAGAATCCAAGCCCGTCCACCGCATAACCACAAGACAGTGCCATATCTTTCTCTGCCCGGAAACGAGGACAGCGATTCTTGGAGTGATCTTGTTTATCACAGATTTCACAATATAGTATCGCAGTGCAATCAGACAAAGCATGGCCTTTTGTATAACAACGGAAACAATAAGGCTGCTTACCAACTCCTTTATTTGCCCCTGAGCTCGAAGATTCAGGTAACTCTGCATGGCTCTTTCCTGTCCGGTTTGCCTCTGGGGCATCTTCTCCTCACCCTTGCCCGGCCCATTGCCACCTGCCACTGCCTCCGCCTTCCCCTTGACATCCACTGCCCCAGCGCCTTGCATAAGTGCAAAAGCCTGTTGGAGCAAGGCTGCTGCTTGCGTGGCTTGCGCCGAGGCTGGTACCGTGGCTGCTCCCTGTAACAAAGACGCCACCGAGGCTGCTTGGGGCAACGCCGACGACCCAGCTTGCGTTAGGGCTCCGGCCAACGCTTGTGCCAATTGCGCATTGGCCTGAGCCCCTGCTTGCGGGGGAGCGGTGGATTGATGACCACCCCTTCCACCACCAGTTCTGCCACCAAAGTCCCGGTCGCCCTCTGCGCCCCTGCCACCATGTCGCCCACCATAGCCGCGACCACCACCACCAGGAAAGCGTCCACGGCCACGGTTGTTGTATCCTCCATAGCCGGGGTGGAAACCTTGGAAGCCCCCGCGACCGAACAAGGCATACTAGCCATTCGGTCGCCCTCCTCCACGGTTGGCCTGACCACCACGGCCGCCGTTTTCCATCGCGATCCGAACGACGTCCGCATATGAGCACCCCGGCGACGCTGCTACGGTTGTAGAATGCGGCTCTCTAGGGTTCGATCTCCGCGTACCGGTCCGTGCGTAGAGAGCCGTGAGTCCAGGGGTAGGTCGATACGACACCCCTGGACCGAGCCACAGCCGCGTCGGGCTTGTTCGGAACGATGGGCCTTCGGGGACCTCCGGCCCACTCCCAGGACTACATGATTCAAAATTCAAACAAGAGGGCTCCCCCAAATTCCGCCCTCGACGATCGGATCCCCGTGGTTTGATCACCGTCACCGGCGACGGCGAACCGCACGTCGGTGAGGAAGAACGGGCCGGTCGAGATTTGTAGCGTGACGAACCATGACTCGTACATACCTTCGCTTTACCTAACGCATCACCGATGGTGATCGGCGGCGAGACGCGCGGCGCCGGTAATGGACCGCGCCATGGCGTGCTTGAACCCCAACGTTGACGTTCGACGACCGCATCCACAATCCGCCGCGCCAGTCTGCCGGGTTTCTTGCAATTACTGCCCGGCTCATTCTCCAGCTCGTCCTCCGCTCTCAGCATCTCTGCCACCGTGAATCCGGCGTCCGTCGACATCCTCACAAATTCTGGCGTGTCAATGGTTGAGGTCGACGCCGGTGACCCACATTGCACATCTTCCTGGGTTCCTCGGCGCCGTGCTTCTTCTTCGCCGGCATGGACGCCGCCACCACCATTTCAGTCCCTTGATGGAGATGCTCCCTCGCCAGAACGCCGTCCACCTCCGCTGACGAGGACACTTCTGATGGCGAGGCCACCTCTGCCCGATCTGCTGACTCCGGCACCGGCCCTGGCGCCGGCGCCAGGGTGAGCCGGCGGACACGGAGCCGCTTCATCGCAGCAGGGTATACAAGATGTCAACACGCATGTCTCCCTAAGCCTACCATTACTTCTGAAATTTAACTTATTTTCCTTCCACTTTTATGATTTATGCATCTTCTAATTGCATAAATATGTATCATATTGAGCCTATGCAAATTCTTCTTGAATTTGCCGATATGCCTACGTGGCAAACAATATGATTCTTCAAGAAAACATATTGAATGTGCGTAACTTCATGTTATATATGAACTCAAATATTTGGCATGCTTGGTACGAATTTACTGCTATTATAAAAATGATGCCATGTTGGGAGGAAAATGTAATATGTAACTTTCAGAGTTATACAATATTTCTTTTAGAAATTATATTGTACTAGACTTAAAACCAAAAATATATCTTCGAGAAATAATGAACTTCATATCATTCCTACATTATAGATGCATTTGCTACATGCTCACTTCATGTGTTTAAAATGCATGAAATAAGTGCAAAATTAATTTACATTGGTTAAATCTATTCAATAGATAATACAATTAATTTCCCAGAATTTTCCTAGCAAAACATTTACCCGATTCTCAATTTGCTAGGAAAACAAATAAAATATGACACTCTCATGGGGGGTTATGTCTAAGGTTCTTCAAGATTGAGAGATGTCATAAACCTAGAACCATGTTTCTATGATTAAAGGCAATATTCACTGTATTTATGCGTAATTATAACAATATACCATGAAAGCAGGAGATGGACATCTTAATTAACAATTCTGATAACGTGTTATAAAACACGTCATCAACGGTTGGATCTTCTCCCTCTCACGTCTCTCACGACAAGTATAAAATGGACAAGACACAATATAGGTGGAGCTTCTCTTTATTCCTCAAATCGATATCTTACAACAGGGATGCTCCTCCGTATATATACTCCGAAGTAAGGGTAGAGTTTGGTAAGAGCCCACAACATAAACGAACTAGGACTAGGAGTCCTTTATCTCCCTTGCCTTCTATGGTTGTTAGGTTCGGTTAGGACTCTCCAAGAGTCCTTGTTTTATAACACTCCTTTACAATGGCTAACTAGTTAACACACCATGCACATGGAATCAGGGCCAGGCCGGCAAAAACCGGGGCTCCATACGGAGTTTTAAAGTGGGACCTACCATGCTACCAAAATACTAGAACAAGAAAATAACAAAATAAATAATATTATATGGTCTTGGTTGCATAATCTTTACATGAGCAGCTTCAGTGTGCCATGATAGATTTATAATCGATCTTCTCCAACAAGCTACTTGAGTGCTATTATGATCAAATCATTAAGTCTTTCATATGTCATAGTACAACTTTAGTAACTTTAATCTAGGAACTCCATCCCCTGAGCCAGAATGCATACAAAAAATGATGAGAACATTATTAACAATTAAACAAATAATGAATTAATAACTTGATACCTGTTTTGGACTTTGCATTGCCTCGCTAGTCGCTGCCTCGTGCCCAGACGCCAAGTAGCCCCTGCGGCGTCGTGGAGGGGCAGAGTGCGTTCGACGAAACGAATTGGCCATCGCAAGGGCTAGGGATGCAAGTGGGTACCCAATAGTGTTTTATGGGCCAGCCACTTTAGTTCATTTGACCTTCTAAATTATTTACATGGCATGCCATTTTAGTTCATTTTTCTAAGTTTTGGGTCGACCCAATGACCCAAAAATATATAAACTTGCATCCCTAGCAAGGGCCGTTCGACGTACGCGGCCTGGAACTCGGAGGGCGCAGGAGCTGGGCCCGTTGCCTGCCAGCCATCTGGGCTGTATTCCTGGGCCGAAAATAATTACGGGCCCCTGGAAAATGGGGGCCTGTGCGGCCGCACACCCATGAGCCTGTTCAACTGCTCGAGCTCAGGAATCCTATATAGCTTCCACAGGTTTTTTTGGCCACCTGGCTTCCAATGTTTGAGATTCGTGCTGCACATACCAAACCGTCCGATCCCTCCTCTTCTTCTTCCTCGTTTCTTCCTCGAGCGCGCTGTGGGCGGAGGGGACCGGGCCGGCCGGGAGCCGGGCGGAGGGGCGGGAGGCGGGCGGGAGCTCATGGCGGCAAGGGCGCCGCCGGCCGCGGGCGGTGGGCGAGGCCGGTGGCGGCGGCGGCAGACGGCGGAGGTTAGGGTTCGGGGTTTCCGGCGGTGGGAGCTCAGGAGGTGCTCCAATGGCCTCCGGCCATAGAAAAGAAGGAGGGTGGGGGTGGAGGGAAGGTCCGGCGGCGGTGGCGGCTCGGCCGGCGGCGAGGCGGCGCGGGAGCGCCGCCGGCCGGGCGGGGTCGGACAAGCGGTGGGCGGTGACCGGCGGCGCGGGGGAGTGCGGCGGGGGAGTGCGGCGGGGGGTGGGCGGTGGGCGGGCGGCGCGTCGGCGGGGCAGCCGCCGGCCGGGGCGGAGGAAGAAGGGGTGGGGGCGGGGGCGTGCGGCACGAGGAAGAAGGCGGCGGGGGCGGCGGGGTCGACGTGGTGGGGGCGGACGGTGGGCAGCGGAGGCGGCGGCGGGGGCGGCGAACGCCCGGAGGAGGAAGAAGAAGGCGGGCGGCGGTCGGGGGAGGAAGAAGCTGGAGGCGTGGGATGATGGGCCGTCGTGGGCCCTAAGCCGCGGCGCTTATCTAGCTTCCGCAAGCTAGATAGGCACCCCCGCTCGAGCTCGCTCCAGCGACGCCCGCGCCTGCCATGCGCCTCCAGCACCGACGGCCGCGCCGCCCTTCCCCATCCTGCGCTAGGCTGAGGGCCGGCCGAGCCATCCCGCGCCGCCCGACCCCCGGCTGAGCCGTCCTGCGCCGCCCGCCCCCGGCCGCCCCGGATAGCAGTGCGCCACCTCGGCTCGCGACGCCCCGCCCATCACGCGCTGCGCTCATGGCCGGCCGAGCTGGCTTCGCTGTAGCAGCAGCGCGCCAGCGGACGCGCCGCCACTGCCCCTGGCTGCCCCGTCCAACTGCGCGCCTCCCACACTGGCCTCCTCCATGGCTCGGGCGGCGACCTCGAAGTGGGAATCTGGAGTGAGTATTCCCTTCCACCCCGTCCCTCGTTGTTCTGCAACCAACCACGTGCAAAAAGAGGTTCGTCCCATTTCGTCATGTCCCGTACTCGGAACCAAACACATGCGCTAGAGTTAGATTTACTACCTGGCAATGCAAACACGCAAGCAACATATGCTACTTCTCCAATTAATCAAATACCCTTATCCTTGGTTGTGGTGAAAGGGCCTCTATCTGAGTTGGTGATGATCTCAGTATTCCCCGGCTCATTGGGATTAAAAGGTCAAGTTATTTTTTTGAACGTTGGTTGTGACTTTGCAATGGGATGACATGTATGATATATATAGAGTGCTAAGGACAACTATTTGTAGGGGTGTATTTTAAACATAAGCCACATGATGAGGCGTAGTACAAAATAAACTTGGCCTGATTTCCGCATACCAAATTTAGGAAGGCTCGGAAAAAGGACAATTTTGATATCTTGGTTATTTTTAATTACAAAACCTATTTAAATTTGTGAAGGTATCTTGGAATACAATTTTAAATTTTATTGATAAACATTGAAACTTGAGCTAGGGCTCTAGAACTTGTTTTTATGAGCTCTGGCTATTTTGTGTGATTCCTATTGTCCAAAAACTTCTATAGGACTTTTAGTCGGTGTTTGACTATTTTTTTCCTTATTTCCATTTAGAAACCATGTTAATAGCAATCTAAAGCGCTCTGGCCAGCCTCTTTTTTTTTAGACTGCTTTGGCCAGCCTCTGGCGTGAGAACTAAATATAATTTAAAGTTGGGGTCCCCAAACTAAATGATATTGGTGTTAGGATCAATTTGGATAAATTAGAGAGTTGATGGGCTAAATATAGACTCATTCCTAATATACAACAACCTTGTCTAAAATTGGATGTAGATTCAGGGTCCACTCTATAACTGCCATTAACCTTATTGTGATGAGAAAATATGAAGTATATTCACCATTTATTTTACCATTTCAGTTGTAAAAGCACTAATTATGTGGGACTCATATTAAATGAATCTGCAAGGTTTCATGTTGTTAGAAATGCTATTAAATGATTCTCAACCTCATAGCAATGACGTTTTACAAGTTCATATCTTTTGCAGCGGTTTACATCCAAGTCCCTTATTAATATTATTATGGAACTTTCAAAATGTTTTTTGACATTCAGATATGAAAAATCAAATGTTTTGGTCGTAAAAGGTTTAGCTCTTTTTTTTTGTACTACTTTTTGAGAATGCTTTAGATGACTCTAGAACAAGTTGGGCTTAAACTGTACCAAACAATTTGATTCACTTCACCTTCAGAAATAAGCCTATAAGTCAATCATGCCGATAATATTAATTTCGCTACTTCAATGTTGCCTTTTCCATAGCAAAATGAAAGTTCCTAACCTGTACTATATGAATCCTTTTTAGGTATTTAAGGACGATGCAAATTTTGATTTGCATGCTGGTATGCTGGATCAAGCTAGAACTATTCTGAAGACGTGATGGACTTCCACTGGCAATCTCGACCATAGGTGGTTACCTGGCAAATAAGCCTAAAACTTCAATGGAATGGAGGAAGCTGAATAATGGCTTAAGTGTTGAGCTGGAGATCAACCCTAAGCTTAAGATGATAAAATCAGTCCTTATGCGGAGCTACAATGGCCTGCCATATCATCTAAAGGCTACTTTCTTATATTTCTCTGTTTTCCCAGAGGACCATATAATCCAGCGTAAACGTATGGTGAGGAGATGGATTGCAGAGGGTTACTCCAGAGAGATGCAGCACATGACAGCAGAGCAAGTTGGAGACAATCACTTTGAAGAACTTGTTGATCGGAGTATGATCCTACCCTTGGACATAGGAATTTTTGGGAAGGTTAATGCTTGTCAGCTCCATGACCTGATCCGAGAAATCTGCGTGCCAAAGGCAAGGGAGGAAAACCTAGTTTTTACACTAGAAGAAGGGTGCAGCCTGGGCAGCACACAAGGGGCAGTACGCCACCTCACTATCAGCAGCAACTGGAAGAGAGACAAGGACGTGATGGAGAGGATGCTGGACTTGTCACGCATCCAATCGTTAACTGTGTTAGGAGAATGGAGATCATTTTTTCATTTCCGATAAGACGAGGTTCCTCCGCGTCTTGGATCTGGAGCACAGGAAAGGACTGAGAGATCACCACCTCGATAAAATCGGGATGCTCCTTCACCTGAGATATCTTTCTCTGCGAGGATGTAAAGGTATTTTCAGATTACCAGATTCATTGGCAAATCTAGGACAGCTGCAGACATTAGATGCCAGAGGTACACGCATATGCACGTTGCCATCTGCTGTCGCCAAACTCAAGAAGCTACAACACTTTCATGCATCTGGGTGGCCAATAGGAGGTCGTTCATATCGCAACCAATTTTATATGGAGAACAAGTGGCTCGTGGGAGATTATTCCATCACCGGTGATCCAAGGTGTCCCGGACCTTGTTGTTGTCTACTGGCATTGTGCTTTGCTATGAGCACATGTGGTCAACTCCCCCTCCCCTCTTGCTTCCTTTATGAGCACCGGGGCACTGCATTGCTGCGCGTGGGCCATGTCTTTTGCATACCACAGCTGCTTGAGTCTACTAGGTTGAGCAGGCAGGACTTATGCCATATATACCACTACTACAACATGGTGGTAGAAAAAGAATGGGGCATGTTGTGTGGCGTCAGAGTCCCGAGAGGGATCTCCAAGCTGAAGGCCCTGCACACACTGCGTGCCATCAATGTTGCACGGGGAAAGGACACTACCTTCGAAGAGCTAAGAGGGCTCACGCAGCTGCGTAAGCTTGGAGTGGTCGGTGTCCAAGATGGGAACTGCAATGAGATGTTCTAGCGCTCCATTGCTGGACACGATCGACTTCAGTCTTTGTCAGTACTAGTGTACCACCCGACAGAGTATGATTCTGCTTCTGAAGGAGATCTAGACTCTTGTTTGGGTGGGGGCATGTGCCCACCAAAATGCCTTGAGAGCCTCAAGATGATTGGAAGGCTAGTCAATGTGACAGAATGGATCCACGGGCTTCAGAACCTGTCGAAGCTTGTTATGGGCCTATAGTATCTATTACACGTCTTGGGCCTGAGGCCATGTAAGCGTGCGTTGTGGGCTGAGCCCATCTCTGTAACTCTTAAGGATCGAACACCAGAGAGAAGAGACATCGATAATGAAATGAACTAAACCCTACCTATCTACTGTTCTTCTTCTTCTTCCTCCCCAAAGCCGCCGCCGCCGGCGCAACTCCGTCCAGAGCTCATCGGCGTGCTGCCGTTGGGTGAGGACCGTTACATATGGTATCAGAGCCAATTCTATCACGAGTGACTAGAGTCCTACCGGAGTGGATTGGGATTTGAAGCTGAATCGAAGAAGATTTCTTCCCATTCAGCGGCGAATTTGACTCCAGACGTGGTGACCTTGTCCGCGTGAAGTGTTGATCCTGGCGTCATTACCCTCCACAGATCCACCCCCATCCACATCTAGCCCACCTCCATCACTATCGTCTCCACCAAAACACCGCCAACGCGGCAAGAAAGCTTCGACACCAACACTAACCTCTCGCATGATGACCACCGAGGAGAAGCTGGACCTCGTGGTCTCCGAGATCAAGGCGATGAAGACGACCCAACTCAAGGTCGCCACAGCAGTGGAGGCCTTCAGTAAGTGGACAAACGACGCTGACAAGTTCTCCATCGAGATTTCCAAGGAAGTCTCCGATCTCAAGTCGCGCATCGTGGCGTTGGAAGCTGTCACTCCATCAGCTCCGCCAAGTGCCCCGTCGCGCGAGGAAGAGGGGCGGGCCAATGGCCACCGCGTCGCAACAAACCACCAGGGTGAGGATGGGAGATCCGTTCTCCATTCCACCCTGGTCAAGGGTGAGAATCACTTGACCAAATCCCATCATCCTACTCTTGAGTAACCTGAACAAAATGATAGCAAGTATGTTTACCACAATTCCCATTTTGATCAGAAAGATTACAAGCTACCTAAGTTAGATTTTCCGAGATTTAATGGAGAGCATCCAAGGGTGTGGAAAGAAAATTGTGAAAAATACTTTGCATTATATAACCTCCCTGTGAATTTTTGGGTTCCCTTTGCTACCATCAACTTTAGGGATAATGCCTCTTTATGGTTCCAAACCTATGAAGCCCAACATAGAGTGGATAGTTGGCCTGAGCTCTGTGTAGCGGTTGAACAAAAATTTGGTCGTGATCTGTATCAAAACTATATGAAAGATTTGCTCTCAATTCGACAGACAAGTGATGTCTTGGAGTATGCAGACCGTTTTGAGCAAGCCAAACACAGAGTGCTTGTTGATAACAGCAATATTGATGAAGTATTCTTCGTTCAAAAGTTTTTAGATGGCTTGAAATATAATATTCGTAATGCTCTGCAATTACATCGTCCAAGAACAGTTGATGCCGCGTTGTCATTGGCATTGATGCAGGAAGATATTGTGGAAGCATCGAGTCGGCGGTTTTCAAGCCGTTCAAGAGATTCAAGCAGGCCAGGGGGCAAATCTATGAACCCAGTAACTCCAGCACCAAACAATATTGCTGGTGTTGTTGGGGCCACCCCCACTGCTGAAGCTTCTACAACAAGACCCAAATGGGATGAAAAGTTGTCTGCCTTGAGAGCAGCAAGAAGAAAAAGAAGAGAGTGCATGAAGTGTGGGGAGCCTTACAGCCCACAACATCGCTGTCCAAAACAAGTGCCCGTGCATTTGCTAGAGGAATTGTTGGAAATTATGCAAGTAGAGCAATCACCTGAGGCAGCAAGTGATACAGCTAATCAGGAGAGTGATGAGGAGTCGTTAACTCTGTCCTATTGTGCAGCAGCAGGAATCCAACGTCACAAAACCATCAGGTTACAAGGCCTCATTCAGAATCAGGAAGTTTTGGTACTGGTGGATTCGGGTAGCCAGGGGCGGACGCAGTATGTGGACATGTACACCCAATAATTTTGGCAAGAAAAATATAGTTAGTATGTATAATACATGCATATACTTATACTTGAGTTAGACTGTTAATTTAAGCCCACTCAAACAAATAGCCGGGTCCAATCGTCCACCTCTCTCCCACCATGTTGGGCTGGCCTGGCCTGTTCCTGGTTTACCCCCCCCCCCCCCCCCCCCCCCCCCCTGTGGCTGAACACAGGCCCATGCTCCGTGGGTCATAAATGACGGTGACTTCCCCTCAAAAAAAAAATAACGGTGACCAGGCCGCCGGGCTCCTCAAGCGCAGAGCTGGCCGAGACAAGACCGGGGCCAGCAAGCGTGCAGAGGTGAATCCATGCGTAGGATTTCCGCCGCCCCAGCCACCGGGTGATCAATCGGTATTACGGTTTTCATGACAAATGACTGTTACGTGGAAATATCACTAGCTTAAATAGTTCTAGTTTATGTTTGATTGTTTGGCACAATTATCACTCACGATATTGATAGATTTTGTGAATTGTCAATATATTCTATAAACGAGTTAATAGTATTGGAGATCCATATTTGATGCTTTCTTAAATATATTTAAATATTTCTTAAGAAGTATATAGTTTTTCTATGTTCTAATGATGGAGATACGGTCTTCCATCTCTAAAAGCCCCATCATGGAGTTAAATTATAATTATAGTCTATTATTTTTAAAGTTTCCTTGACTGTTATAGAAAAAAAATGCATTTTTATCATGTGATTTTACGGTTATATTTATCTTATAATTTTTATATGGGATGGTTTTTTGGCGGTATGTACACCCAATCTGAAAATCCTACGTCCGCCACCGCGGGTAGCTCCAGTACTTTCATTAAAGACACCCTGGTTCAACAGCTGGGCTTGACTACAACTCCAACAACACCAACTCAAGTCACAGTAGCATATGGCGAAAAACTCAACACTAATTGTGCTGTGGAAAATTTACAATTGTGGACCCAAGGCCATACCTTCCAATCCAATGCCAGAGTGCTACCATTGGGCAGTTATGACATGATCCTTGGAATGGACTGGTTGGAACACCATAGTCCCATGTGGGTCCATTGGAAGCGGAAGCGAATGCGGTTTACGCACCAGGGCAGCAGGATTACTTTGCAAGGGGCCGGGTAAAAGATTGTACATCCAAATGCACTAAACTGAAGATCCGCAAACTTCGTGGCCTGATGAGAAAAGGAGGAGTAGCGTAGTTGGTCCAATTAAACACTATTTCAGAACCTGTGCCACCAGTGGATGCTATTCCATCTCAGATTGCTAAACTTCTTGCTGAGCATGACCATTTATTTCAGCAACCACACAATTTGCCACCTCAAAGACCATTTGATCATACTATTCCAATCATGGAAGGGGTGAAACCTGTTAATGTCAAGCCTTACCGCTATAGTCCCACCTAGAAAGATGAAATTGAGCGCCAAGTCAAGGAGATGTTACTCCAAGGTGTCATTCAGCCAAGTTCAAGTCCGTTTGCTTCCCCTGTCCTCTTGGTCAAGAAAAAAGATGGGTCCTGGAGGTTCTGTGTTGATTACCGGCAGCTTAATACTATCACCATCAAGAACAAGTATCCCTTACCAGTAGTAGATGAACTTCTGGATGAACTTCATGGAGCAAAGTGGTTCAGCAAGTTGGACATGCGTTCAGGGTATCATCAGATTAGAGTGGTGCCCTCAGATGAACACAAGACAGCCTTCAAGACTCACAACGGTCATTGGGAGTTCAAGGTTATGCCTTTTGGGCTTACCAAAGCTCCAGCCACCTTTCAGACAGCCATGAATACATTATTTGCCCCTCTGCTGAGAAAAGGTGTTCTGATATTTATGGACGACATCTTAGTGTACAGCAAGTCACTCGAAGAGCATACTCAGCTGCTGAAGGAGGTCTTTACAATACTGCAACAGAACAGCTTATTTTTGAAAAGATCAAAGTGTTCCTTTGCACAATGCAAGAACAATTGGAGTATTTGGGCCATGTAGTGAGTGCAGCAGGAGTAGCCACAGACCCAACTAAAATTCAAGCAGTGGTCAATTGGCCAACACCAACTGATATCAAGCAAGTCAGAGCTTTTTTGGGACTTGCAGGCTACTATACAAAGTTCATTCAGAACTATGGTCTGGTCAGCCATCCCTTGTCTGATCTCCTTAAAAAGAATACACATTTTTTGTGGACACCCCAGTTACAGCAGTGTTTTGACACACTCAAACAGGCTCTTGTCCAAGCTCCAGTCCTGCAGCTACCAGATTTTGGGCAAGAATTTACTATAGAAACTGATGCAAGTGCACTGGGCACTGGAGCAGTACTCATGCAAAGAGGCCATCCCATTGCCTATTTGAGCAAAGCCTTGAGTAAGAGATCCCAGACATTATCCACTTACGAGAAAGAATGTCTGGCCATCATCTTGGCAATTGACAAGTGGAAATCTTACTTGCAACATCGACCTTTCACAATTGCCACTGATCAGAAAAGTCTTATCCACTTGGGAGATCAGAAGTTGTCTGATGGTATGCAGTACAAAGCATTTGTCAAGTTGTTGGGCTTGCAATATAAAATTATTTATAAGAAGGGATTGGAAAACAGGACAGCAGATGCATTGTCCAGGAAACAGCAACATGAGGAAATTTATGCGGTCTCTAGCAGTAAACCAAGGTGGCTTGAAACTGTCATTGAAGGATATCAAAATAATGACAAGGCAAAACAACTTCTGACCGAGCTGGCAGTCAGTGGGGCCAATGATAAAGGCTTTAGTCTGACAGATGGTCTTGTTCGCTACAAAGGCCGTGTGTGGTTAGGCGATCACAAGGAAGCACATTCAGCTGTGTTGGCTGCGTTGCATGACAACGGCATTGGCGGGCATAGTGGGTTTTCAGCAACCTACAACAAGATTAAAGCTTTGTTTGCCTGGAATCATATGAAGCACGACATAAAGACTTATGTTGCTCAATGTCAGGTATGCCAAAAGGCTAAACCAGAGCATTCTAAATTACCTGGTCTTTTGCAACCTTTGCTTGTACCTCAACAAGCCTGGCATACCATAAGCTTAGATTTCATTGAGGGCCTCCCAAAGTCGAAATCCTTTGATACTATCCTGGTTGTCATAGACAAGTTCACCAAATATGGCCACTTTATTCCAATGTCTCATCCCTACACAGCCATGACAATAGCCCAATTGTTCCATAATCACATCTACAAACTCCATGGGCTGCCACAAGTTATTATCTCAGACAGAGATAGAGTGTTTACTAGTGCTCTATGGCAGGAGTTGTTTAAACTCTCTGAGACAACATTAAACATGAGCTCCTCTTACCATCCTCAGATAGATGGCCAAACTGAGTGCTTAAATCAGTGCTTAGAAACATATTTGAGATGTATGGTCCATTCTTGTCCCAAAAAGTGGTCCCAGTGGTTGGCTTTAGCTGAGTTTTGGTATAATACTACACATCATTCTGCCCACGGCAAAACACCGTTTGAGGTCCTGTATGGTCACCCTCCTCGTCATTTTGGGATTGGTGTGGACTCTCAGTGCAATGTCCCAGATCTTGAACAATGGTTGAAAGATAGAGGGGCAATGACAGAAGTTATTCAGCACAATTTGTTAAGAGCTCAACAGAGGATGAAAAACCAAGCTGACAAGAAAAGACAAGAACACAGTTTTGAAGTGGGGGATTGGGTTTATCTCAAGCTGCAACCGTATGCTCAAATGTTTGTGGCGCATCGCTCTAGTCAGAAACTGAGCTATAAATTCTTTGGACCATTTCTGGTGCTGCAGAAAATTGGTCAAGTGGCCTACAAATTACAGCTACCATCAAGCAGTCAGATCCATCCGGTGGTGCACGTCTCCCAGCTGAAGAAAGCGTTGCCTCCAGGAACTATGGTGAGTTCTGATGATGATCTAAACTGTATCACCACAACCACATTCCTCTCCAGGTGATCAAGTAGCGCCTGCAAAAGGTGGCCAACAAAGTTGTGCCATTCGGGCTTGTTCACTGGAAGAATCTTCCTCAGGACTGGGTCACCTGGGAAAATTTGCACTCCTTGAAATTGCAGTTTCATGACACTGAAGACTCCATGTATGTGCTGGGGTGATTCGACAGCAACTCGAGGATGAGTTTCGCCATAAGGAGGGGGAGTGTTATGGGCCTATAGTATCTATTACATGTCTTGGGCCTGAGGCCATGTAAGCGTGCGTTGTGGGCTGAGCCCATCTCTGTAACTCTTAAGGAGCGAACACCGGTGAGGAGAGACATCGATAATGAAATGAACTAAACCCTACCTATCTATTGTTCTTCTTCTTCTTCCTCCCCAAAGCCGCCGCCGCCGGCGCAACTCCGTCCAGAGCTCATCGGCGTGCTGCGTTGGGTGAGGACCGTTACAAAGCTGCAGCTAGAGAAGGCAAGCCTGAAACAAGACGACTTGGAAGCAATCGGGATGCTACCAAATCTTGCAGTCCTGCGTCTGTAGGGTCGAGATGGCGGACTAGAGGGGGTGAATAGTCCTTTCTAAAAATTATCGGTATAGCCAAGACTACACCCCTCTATCTATGTTCACTAGCACCTTATAAAGGAATCTAAACAAGTAAATAAGGTGCTAAGCTAGCACGAGCTCACCTAACCAATTCTAGAAGCAAGGCCACACAAACCTATGCCACTATTACTTCACACTCCGGGGAGCTCCTACACAACTAGTAAGCAAAAGCACAAAGCCCCTAAGCTTACTAGCAATGCTCAATGGACAAGACTACACAAGTCTAATCCAAAGGCTCAATTTACTTAGCTACACAAACTAAGTAAAGAGACTAATTAAGTTACACAAGCTAATTAGTCACAAGATCACTACTTCTAGCTGCACAAGCAAGAAGACAATTAGCAAGCTACACAAGCCCACTAATTATGAGAGCAATCACACAAGCACAAGATATATAAGGATGTAAATACAAGCTTGTGATAGAGAAGTGCAAACCACCGAGAAGAGAAGACAATGTTGACACGGTGATTTTTATCCCGAGGTTCACTTGTTTGCCACCAAGATAGTCTTCGTTGTGTCGACCAACACATCGATGGTTCTTGGGCAAGGGTCTCAAGCCGCTGGCCACTCCCGGGCACACCAAGACACCCCTCGCAAGTATGGTAACTCAATGACACGCTCCACTAGAGTTGCTCTTCGCGATCCCCGCGGGGTGAGCGCAATCCCCCTCACAAATCCTTCTCCGGAGCACCGCACAATCTCCTTGCTTCAACGGAGCCTCAATCCACCAAGTCGTCTAGGAGGTGGCAACCTCCAAGAGTAATAAGCAAACCGGCTTGCAACATGAACACCTAGTGTCACTCGATGCAATCTCTCAAAGCAATGCACTAGATTCGCACTCATTCGCAATGGATTCGCAATCTCGCATGAACAAGTGAGTTAGTGGACTCCCAAGTCAAGCACAACCAAGGGAAACACATTCCCAAGGTGCTCAACACCTCCCAAGGCCCGGGCACCCTTCTATTTATAGAGAGGAGGGGAAAACTAGCCGTTACACACTTTCCCCGAGCTCTAACGGCTACCTCGGACCGCCCGCAATGCATTCTCGGACCGTCCGCCATTCAAAAAACTAGCTGTTGAGATCCAAACGGTCAAAACCTCGTCATCCGCGGACCGTCCGCAGTCACCCGCGGACCGTCCGACCCCTAGATCTTGAACCCCCGAACCTTCTGGTAAAACCGGGTGATTTTACGGACTGTTCCGCGGACCGTCCGCAGTATCCGCCACTCTATTTTGAGCACAGTCGACACTCGGTAAAACGCTCGTAACTTTTAGCTCCGATGTCCAAATTAGGTGATCTTGGACTCTATGGGAAGCTCATTCAGAGGGCTATCCAACCCAACTGAATTCTTGACCCAAAACACTTTGGATCAAAGTAGAATTGTAAACCAAAATCACACTAAGCCATAACCATCATCCAAACATCAACCCCTTTGCAAATGTGCCAACTCCATAAGTGTACCATCTTATGTGTGAGTGAGTTAGCATTTTCACAAACATTTCTCAAAGGGTTTTCACTCTCTTCACCACGCCACTCGATCTTAGCAACATCACAACGCTCAAGAGATCGACAGAGTGGGTCCTCTCATAGTGCACAAACCACGGACTGTCCGATCCAAGCCACGAACAGTCCGAGGGACGATCGGACACGTCCGAACGGAATTTCCCATGAAATCTATTTTCTTTTTCAACTCACAAGCCACGGACTGTCCGAGCCCTGACCACGGACAGTCCGACCCACTTAGTCAGAACAGAGTTCCTCAAGATATTCAACAACGCCCTTTCACAAAGTTAATCGCCACTCTATCCTAGCAACATCGCAAAGTTAGATTGCTCAAGTGGCACTAGATGACCGATATGCAAGCAAGTTTGCCCCTCTTGGTAGTACGGCCATCTGTCCTAAACCCGGTCATAAAGTTCTCTACTCACCTATGACCGGTTAAATGAAATGTCTATTGGTTATACCTTTGCCTTGCGCATTACATTCCATCTTCTCCAATGTTGATGCAACACATGCACCAACATCATCACAAATGATATGATCCACTTCATATCATCATGCGACTCATCGGTTCATCGATCTTGACTCCACTTGCTCTTCACCGTTGCATCGGTCCATCGGCGCCAAACTATTGCTTAAACATAGCCACGCGGTCAAGCGCTTAGCCTCTAACTTGCCCTTCACACTTGCAACCGGTCCATCAAACCAAGTCTTGTCTTGATCTTCTCCACTTTAGCCACATGACTCCATGTCATGTCTCATATGCAATGAGCTCCTTCATCACATAATTATCTGTGGACTAATCACCTGTGTATTTCACTTAAACACATATTAGTCCACCTAAGTTGTCACTCAATTACCAAAACCAAGCAAGGACCTTCAGCGTCTTAAGGACGACTCACCTATGCAACGACATCTTTGCTTCCGGCGCTCGTCTTTCTCGAGCCTACTACTTGCACTACCGGAAACCCCATATTTGCCGTGCGCTTGGCAAAGGCTAATATATGCACGACAAAGACTTTGCCATGCGTATATACTCGTTCCGCATGGCAAACACCGCACGGTAAATATCTGCACGGCAAACAGCTATTTGACGTGCGCCTTATCGGCACGCACGGCGAATCTTTGCCGTGCGCCAGAGAACACACGACAACCATTTAAGAAAAAAATAAAAAAACAGCCCCAGCCGCCGCCGCCCTACATCCACCGCCGCCGCAGGTAGTACCACGCCACGCTGCCGCCACCGCCACACATCTGCTGCCGCCGCAGGCAGTACCACGCCGCCGCCATCGCCGCAACTAGTACCACGACGCCGCCGCCGCCGCCAGCACCGCCGGGAGAGGAGGAGGAGGCCGCTGCCACGACGCCCGCCACCACCACGCCGCTGCCAACACCTGTGCAAAAAAACAGGGAGAGACGATGGAGATGCCTGGATCCGAGAGAGAGGGTGGGAGAGAGAGAGGAACTCACCGCCGGCCGATAAGGAGAGGAGGGGGGGCGCCGTGAGAGGAGGGAGGTGCGCCGGCCGAGGGAGAGAACGGAAGGCGGGCGGAACGAGTGGATGGGGGCGGCGCTGACTGCGGCGAGGACGACGAGCTCCACGATGGCGCAGGGGAAGCAGCAGCACACGACGGCGCACTCGGCGGCCGCCCGCCGGCAACCTCACCGCGCCAGCCATGGTCCGCATCTGGCCGCCGCCACCACCACGCCGCCGCCCGCCGTCCACGCAGGCTCCGGTCGCACGACATTGCGCCTGCACCTGTGCAGGTGGCCATCGGATCCGGCCGGGGGAGCGTCGGATCTATGGCCCTAGCCGCCGGATCCGGCCGAGGATCGTCGGCGCCGGATCCAGGGAGAGAGAGAGGGAGGGGAGGTGGGTCGAGACCGGGAGGGAGGTGGTGGCCGCAGGAGGGAGGGAGGGAGGGAGGTGGCGGCCGCAGGAGGGAGGTGGCGGCCGGGACCGGGAGGGAGGTGGCGGCGCGTGAGAGGGAGAGGAGAGAGGAGACAGGAGAGAATGGAGGAGAAAGAGAAAAGGTAGGAGGATATAAGCCGGCCGCGCGGTGGAAACGAGGCCGCGGTGGGGCCCGCCGCGACATGTGGGAGGAGAGAGGGGATGCTGGGTTCAGATTGAGTGGGCCTATAATGTTTGCCGTTCATGAGTAAAGTAGCCCACGGCAAAGACATTGTTTGCCGTGCGCCTTTCCCCACGCACGACAAATAATGTCTTTGTCGTGCGCCTTTTTCCCAGCGCACAGCAAAGACATTGTTTACCGTGCGTCGACGCACGGCAAATAAATTTTTAATAATTATACTTAATTCATAAAATATATCAAATAAGTTTAAAAAATTTCTAAAAATTAAGACAAAATACGTTATGTTAACTATTGCTTATAGAAAAACATGTTGAAGTCAAAACTCAATTTGATTGTCACATCACCTACAAATCTAACCATATACTTCATAAGTCTCTGAAACTTCTTCAGAGATGTTTCGATTTGTACACATCGTACATGACAAAATATTCAAAACTCATTCAAATTTTTACCACAGCCTTCACACATGATATCACGAGATATTGGCAAATCTCATAATTTTTAAACTTCATTTGCCTTTTTTTTAGAATTTTTAAATCATTTGGACACACGATCATGGTGGTGTTTTCTAGCCAAGATGTTCGAAATTTCTTTTGATTTCAGGGGTAACAACTCAAATTGGGTTAAATAACATGAATATCATTTTCCACTCATTTTATTCTATTATTTGAATCACTTGTAGTTCAAATTTGACATTTAAAAAATTGCGTGAAATGCAATTAGTTAATTAAATATGGCAGATGAATACAAAAGTCTACCAAATTTTACCATGAAGTATCACATATTGTATGTATAGAGTACAAAAATTTTTAAGGTGAGAAGAATTTATTTTGAGAGGTAATTGGATTTGGGACTTAGGAGGAAATAAATGGAAAAAATAATTTTGCCGTGCGCAAGAGGTCCTCGACGCACGACAAACACATAGTTTGCCGTGCGTGAAGAAAAAACGCACGGCAAACGCATGTTACCGTGTGTTTTTTCTTTGTTGTGCGCCCTGTAAAAAACGTACGGCAAATGAGCCGTTTGCCGTGCGCCCGAAATAAAGCGCACGGCAAATCAGGAGACGCACGGCAACTTACGTCTTTCCGGTGAGTTTCGTGACCTATGGTGCCTCACATCGGTGGAATTTGAGGAGCAAGCAATGCCTAAACTGGAGGTATTACAAGCCTACAGGTGCGGAGAGGGATTTTTGGGGCTGCATTTTCTCACAAGCCTCAAGGAGATTCGACTGAGTGATTACCTCAAGGAAAAAGTGCAGAGCCAACTTGAGAAGTATCCAAATCATGTCACGGTAAAGCTGATATAACAGAGGCAACGCAATGGAGTACTTCACATCAATCGATCTAATGTGCGCGCGGCAATCTCTGACTTCTCTTTTTTCCCTATTTTTTCCCATACGCATGTATCAAACAAACTGTACGACGTACAGGATATTTTATCTTGTTGCTTTGCATTGCATTGCAATGATCTGGCGACAGTTTAATTACTTTGATGACCGTAGCAACTACCCCTGTGGCCTCTACAAGCAAATGTACGTTTGGGTTTGTTCTTCGTGTCAAGTAAAAAAAGAAGACTTGCTGACCAAGCTTATACTGTACAATCGAATCAACTTCCTATATACAACGGATATGTAGGCGTAGCAGCTGCAGCATATATACTAGCTTGTAGTGTATAGCATATATACATATTCTGACACCATGCTAACAAACCTATGCACACTCACCTGAATCATGCATGACTTCGCTGAAATAAAATAAAAAGAAGAGGCCCGGAGATGAATATGATGGGCCATTATATTTGGGCCGCCGGTCAGAGTGCAAAGCGTTATAATCAGAACCCATAACGGCACCCCTAGGCCTAGGGTGGTGGATTGCCGCAGCAAACCGATCGGGACCGTACATCTATCTGCTCACGTACGGACAGTCCTACTATCATGAGCCATATCCCATATACATCTACACGACGCAACCCCAAATTCTCTGACGAACTTGCACTGCACATCAGACTGAACCCATCGCGTTAGCTGCCGGCGATGATGATGAAGAGGATCCAGCAGCCAGGAGGCTACTTCTACGGATACACATGGGCCGAGGTCTTCCAGGTAAGTACACAGTGCCTCGACGTCGCCGTCTTCTTCCACGCTTCGCTTGATTATATATATTGAGATAAATCTCCAATCTTGAGATCGAATATATAGATAGATGGGTTTCCTTTTTTCTTATCAACATGTACATACACACAATTCTCGAGTGCCTTATGCATGGGTGATTTGGAAAACGCATGCAGGATGAGCTGGTGCAAGTTCTGATGCCCCTCCACCTGTTCGTCATCTGCTTCTTCTTCCGCAACATGGAGCTCAGCATGGAGAACCTGGGCGCGTACGTGCTCCTCTTCATCCAGCTGCTTCAGTGCGCGTGGTTCCTGCGTGCGTTCGGGCTCGTCGGCGGCGAACCCTGGAGCTGGGGCGGCGGCTCTGATCTCCATGCCCCGGCGACGCCGCCTTCTGCTTCAGCCGATGATGGAGCAAAACTACTGCAACCCCCACGTGTTGTTGCTGCCGATGATGCACCCGCAGCCGTTGAGCCGGAGACCAGGATCAACTGCCTCTTTCCCGGCCGTCCCTGTACTCCGTATGATTACGAGCAGGACGCATATGCCGCCCGTAGATACGATCTGCAGAAGCAAATCGCTGGGGTCATGATAGCATTTGCCAGTAATTACGCTCAGCAGGGATAGGCAGGGCTAGCCGCCACCTTAATGTTAGGGTTTGTGTGCTTCCATTGGTTAGGGCAGCTTAATTGTGCTTTTCTAGTTTTAGATAAAAGGAGTTCTATTTTATCAAGTAGATGAAAGTAACTAGGCTGATGCAATCAAGATTGTATCGAACCAAATTATTGCAATTTGTTTGCCACATATCTCAACTGAGCTGAAGGCCAGGATGAAGTGCCCCTTGCCTGGCCGTCCTTGGATTCGGTCTGATTATGCGCAGGGCGTGAATGCGTGATAGATGTGCCCGCGTAGTTATGCCTATGCATTAGCGATCGATAGGGCTAACCACCTGGGTTTCCATTGGTATGTGTTTGGATAGAGGGTTCAAGTGGAATAGGGATGGATTGGACCCAGATGGATCCAGTGTTTGGATGAAATTGAAGTTCACGTGGGTTGGGACATACCACAAGGTATATTCCTAGTAGATGCGGGGACGGGTCGACCCAGATATGAAGGCCATCCCCTCCTTGTCTCACGCGCGGCAGGGACGGGCAGGGTGAGCATAGATGGCGTCGGGCAGGTGGGGCAGAGGTGGCGCTGGCGCAAACTCAGGTGGGGCGAGGGCCGGCCCAGGACGACGCGACTCAGGGCAGCGTGCGGGTGCCGGTGCGGCATGGCCAGGTGCGGGGCGCCGGAGCGGCGTGGCCTTGAGAAGGGAAAGTGGGTCCTGGCTATTAAAAAGATTGACACTGACGTTGAGTCTCATTAATCATAACTAAATGAGAAAATTCCATTTTACACCCTCTAACTATCGCAAAAGTCCGATTTTTAACCTTGAACTATAAAACTGGATAACAAAGGCCATTCAACTGTTAAAACCAAGAAAATTTAGCCCTTAGGGTGGTTTCGAAGGTGTTTTTGTATTTTGTAAAAAAATTAAAAAATCCAATTAGATTTAAAAAATCAAAACTAATTCATCTTAAATCAAAAAAATATGAAATCAGTATCAAAAATTTTCTAAAAATGTAACCTATCTATTATTTCTCTATTTGAATCTTAATTATTAAAAAATAATAGGCATAACTATAAGCAACCAAACACTATGAACATGAAAAAAATGGATCTAATTAACCGACAAATATAGTGACAATAGATAGTTTATATTTTTATAAAACTTTTGATACCAATTTTTTAATTTTTTTGACTTAAAATGAATTACTTATGAATTTTTTAGTTTAAATTTGAATATTTTCAATTTTAACAAAATGGAAAATCATTTTCAAAACCACCAAAGGGCTAGATTTGCATGATTTTGACAGTTGGATGGCCTTTGTTATCCGGTTTTGTAGTTCAAATTTGAAAATCAGACTTTTGTGATAGTTGAAGGGTGTAAATGGACTTTTCCCTAACTAAAAACGAGTTGTTGCTGGAGGTTGAAAATCGGAACCATTGTTGGAGTTAGATGTCAAAAAACGAGGCCCTAGAAATAGGGATAGAAGGGGTTATTGCTGGAGGTGCTCTAATAGATAGCACATGTGTGGCACGAGCATATTTGTATAGAGAAAATCTCATTTCTTTTATCCTCCCAAATAGATTAAACAAAATAAAAACACAAAAAACTAATGAAAATGAAAAACTTGCATACACGATATAATGATTCGGATCTGGACCTACGGACACGATTCATCTTCCCATGGTGCCGGATCCTAAAAAGTTTTTGATGAACCGTAGCGTACGTGGAATTCACCTGATTTTGACCCATCTCCACGCGCGAATCCAGCGAATCCCTCCACTTATACGCGGGGGGAAGGAAAAAGAAAAAACCCAGCTACTGCTCTGCCCCGGTTCATCAAAAACCGCTCTCCACTCTCCCGGTTACTATTGAGATTAATCTCTCACCGTGTGATCTCATCCATGGGGAGACGGTTACAATCGAACGGACAACATCCATTCATCCACTCCAACTGTCCTCAAGACACCCTTTCATCATGACCACTCACCCTCTATATATATGTACAAGATTTCACTCTTATCTTGTGTCTCTTTTACATTTGAGTACTGCTTTTACTCGTAACACGTTATCAGCACTGTTCGTCTCTAATTGCCGCTGAGTACGGTGACATTGAGAAATCGACGAAGAGCCCGTAGGCATCAGGGATTAGCACCGATAGCCATCATCTTCTCGACACAAGGGGTGGCCGATGTGTTCTTCTGCCTCAAGAAGGACCGCCGCTACTTCGAGAACAATGGGAACGATCGTCGTTCTTCCTTCCTGGACAACTGCAACTGACATGATTGTCCATCGAGTTGCAGAATAACCACCCTGCAAATCCATCTCGTTCTTCATCGTGAATTGCAAGAAGAGAACAACATCATATCTGTAAGCATTTCATGATCTTACCATTTTGATGGGTTTCCCATGGAACTGTTGTCTTTCCTTGCCATCAGAGAACGTAACAGCACGGCCGCCGGTGGCGGCAGTGACGCTCGCCTGCGCGTGCCACCGCACGGCGACGGTGGTGCCTTGCGCCTCAGCCCGCTCGCGTCACACAGCGACTGCGACCAGCGGCGTCCGGCGGTCCGAGCCCTAGAAGGGGGCCGGCAGCGGACCAACGGTAGCGGTGTCTGCCCGCTTCGGCGGCTCTCGTGGCCAGCGCGCCCGCGCTCGTGAGGCTGCGGCGACACCCGACCGGCCCCAAGGCGACGGCGGCGTAGTCCGCGTGTCCGGCCGCGAGGCTGGGCCGCGGCGCTCACGCCCGCCCGCGCGGCGGAGGCGGCTCGTGACTGCTGCCTGCGGCTCACTGCGGCGCCCACCTGCGTGGCGACGGGACGGCGGCGCCCGCGCGAGGCGGCGGCGGCGGCGCTGTGTGCACGCCCGCGCCCCCCTGCAAGCGCGATAGCCCAGCCGGCCCTCAGGCCGGCAGGCGTCGACGGCGGCGCTCGCGCCCGCGAAGACGGAGCGCTAGGCGCCCGACCGGCCCCGGCGGCAGAGGACGCCCGTGCTTGCGCTCGCGAGGCTGCCCCCCGCACCTCGGCCCGAGCGACGGAGGGGCCCGCCCGCCCGCCCGCGAGGCAGGGCGGCTGCACTCGGACGGCACCCTACGGCGGTTCGCTTGCCCGCTCCTCGAGCGGCGGCCGGCTGGCACAGGGACGCCGGCGGCGGCCGGTTGGGGTTCCCCAACCGCTGTCCAGCCCCTGCCCATGTTGTGTATGGGCCCAGCCATATGGGCTTGATGGGCTGGCTCGGGCTCACAGGCCGAAGGCCACATGCGGCCAGCCAGGCTGCGGGCAAGGAACCCAATGCTATTTTGGGTGTTTCGGCCCAGCAGCAAATAGTTTCTCTTACTTTTTTTTGCAGCATTTTTACCATTGAACCCCTAAAGTTTATAGTACTTATATGCTGTCATTTTCAGTACTATTGTGTCATGTTTAGACCCTACAGTTCTCTGTATTGTACACATGATGTTCTGTAGTATAGTACTGGATGCCATTGTCATTATTTTGGTATTTATTAATGCAATTGATTTCTATCTTGCATTAAGAATTTATGACTCCTTATTTTACGCCGCATTGTGTAATTTAAGTAGAGTTATATTCACAAAATTTGTATGCAAAACATTATTATGTGTTTACCTTATTTTGTATCACACAAATATAGTGTTCCAATTTTTTTGATATTAACCATGCATAAGGTAGTACCTTTTACTACTGCGGGATCTAAAGTTTATGAGTGATTATCCCCAACGTGCGTAACCTATATCGAATTTGGAACAAATGGTTTACCATTTTGTGGTGTTTATCTCGATTCTCTCATATTGGCCATACACAAGGTAGTATTCTAATACTGCTGTGGGATCTACATTATGTGTTTGACACATAATGACTATCCTCAACGTGGGTACCCAATATGACGTAGAATCCTGTAAGGTCTACACCATGATTAGTGGTTACCATCATTCATGTTGGATTAATGCATCTACTGCACACATGCAGACTATGCTTCCATTATTGTGAGGTCTACATCTTTTTATGTCTTCACATGATGAAGTGGGAATCCAATATTTGAAATATATTAGATAACACATGGTTGAGCGGATATAGCATCTACTGCAAGTTTGTCTGCAGATAATGCTCCCTCCCACTATGAGGTCTACACCAAATTGGTGACTACCTCGGTGTGTTGACTAATACATAGTGATACAGTATATCTTGGTTGTGACCTTTGCTCACCCTTGATGATAGCTGCGATTTTTTTCGCCTATCTAATATGAGGTTTACACTACATTGCGTGTAACTCAAGACTCATCTTGATTTTACAGCATGTTTGCATACAAAGATTCAAGACTCGTCTTGAATCCAATTGTTTAAGTAACAATTTTGCTTAAATAAATAGCGGAAAGTTGTGAATTATTTTGGCGATTACCTTATAGAGATTATGTTTTGGTAAGATTCTGGCATCATCTATTCCGACAAGAATGGAGACCAAAACTTGACAGCGACACTATCGTTGACTCTCTATATAGTGGTTAATCTAAATTCAAGTATCAACTTGATACCAAAATTGGCACTAATATTTTCATGCTATATAATTTACTTAATTCGTTGCATACATGTTTCATCATGTAGGACATGGCTATATATTTTAATATGGAAATTTTTTTGAACTTGCATTGGGTGGACTTTCTAATCACATTGTAAAAGGCTAATGGTTGTGCAACCACTATAGCCAAATCCAATCCAATGCTTAGCCAACTCTAAAGTTGCCTTCTATGTGACTTGGCATTTTGTTGCATCTTCTTTACTTGGATTTCTATGAAATCTAAGTGTTCAATGTAGAATGATCCACTTACTCTTTGCGCTCCTTCATGGAATGTTTAGCAAAGAAAGTATTGTTGTCGGGCGTTTAATCATCCGTTTACTAAGACTTCATGTTCTAGACAGTTTTACAAGTTTCATTATTCTATGTTACGTAGAACATGGTGGATCTTATAAGAGCAATAAATATATGAGATAATGACTATGTTGATGTGGTGAGTCATCACTCACTCCATGTCAATTTCTCAAACATTTTGGCTAAACTGAACCTCCAACTCATTGGAGGCTCACAAGTTCAGGGAGAGAATTTTTGAAGTTTACTTCCAATGTTGAGACCTCCAAGTCTCCATTGTTATCCATGGAAATACTATTAGCCCATATAGTACTACCTCATGTAGTATATTGTCCATTCTGCAATAATATTGTGTACCTCATACATGGTATTCACATTCTATATGAGTTTTTCTTACTCTATAGAAATATTTTGGGATTTTTCCAAATGGTGAAGGAATTCTTTTGGGGAGTTGTCCTACAAACACAAGTAAAGGATATTATGCTCTCCCTATGGGTATTCTCAAGTTAATCATTGATACAAGCATGTATCTGATTCTACAAATACCCTTATGTGATTTCATGATATCCAGTTGTATGGTTTCCATATTGAAACTCATTACCTAGAGTAATGATGAAAATCAGCACTCGGTATAACAGATATGAAAACTGATTACCTGTGGATATTTCTTCCATATCATTTGGGATGTATCATGCATACATCAATCTCATATTAATCTTATGTACACAGAATATTTTCTCTCTTGATGAAATCAAGATTTGGCATTAATGCCGAGTCATCCTACCTAAGGACAGCGAGAAAATCGTTATCAATAGTGTACATGAATAATTTTCTCTCTTGATAAGATCAAGATTTTGGCTTAATTGATAGGTCCTCCTGTCTTAGGATGATGAGAAAATTATTATCAATTCTATTGGTCACAATAATAAATCCCCAAATCCTCAGATTTGATGTGCATCACATGCGCAAGGGAATCAATTTTAAGGGCCTCTTACCTTAAAATCTGAATATGAGTCTTGTAGTTTCTTGGACATATTCAAGATTAAGCATGTGACTATTCATGGATCAACTAGGTACTTCATAATGCATATTTATGCACAATATAGTCCCATGTGTGTCCCTTTGGGTCATGCAATATTTGCCAAACTCTCTGCTCAAATTATTCAATTTTGGAGCATGAGATCCTGGACGCGGGATCACATCCATTTACATGGACTTGTTTGGCCTTTGGGACCTATGATGTTTAGTACCTTATGTCCATAATGGTTTACCTGATTTCTCATCAAGAGATTCTAATTATTTGCATGACCAAAATAGAATTCCAAATTGTCAATATCAATTGGAGGAATGTGGAGTACACGCCACATTCATTTCAAATTCATCAAAACTGCAGACATACGGCTCCCTCCGTTGCAGTGAGTATATGGATATTTGGCCTCAGTCAAATATTTCCCATCTGCGTATCGATTATGTTTTGCACATATCGATCTCGCCACCTCAACATACATTTTGGGCATGAGGTGTTCTTGGAGGTATAATTATCCGTCATTGATAACATACCTCAGATCACCTACAGGGGATTTTTACATAGCCCGTATGTTGATCATTTTGAGGATATTTCCAGGCATTAGGGGGAGATTCATACCACACAAAAGAATGCCAGGAATCTAAAGTGAATGTCACATTTTGATGTTCCTCCTCGTATATATCCATCAATCCATGTACTGAAGAATCTGGATTGTTAGTTTGGAATCTTATATTTGCAACACATTGCAAATTACCTGCAATACGTTTGCTTGTCAAAGGTGTCATCTAATTTCCTATTATCATTGTGCCAGAAAGAGTGGAGGTACCATATAAAACCACTCATTTCCCAATAAGAGGGGGAGAAGTATGGTCACAAGAAGCTTATATGGAAATAGATGAGACAGTAAATGATATTCAACATCAAGTTGAGCGACACCTTATGGATACTCATATCCATAGCCTATGGATGTCTAAACATCCAAAAGACCAGCATATGTGTACACATATATAGGCGCTGGGTCATTGGAACACCCTAACTCTGTCGTAATGGGAAATGACATGGAGTTTAAGGGTTAATATTTTCACAAGCTATATTGGTTCTATCGAATCAATGCAAAGTCTACATATGTCGACACTTCTCCATTTCGAATTGTCGTACACCTACTGGATCCAGACCAGAAGTCCTAGGCATAGTGTTTTCAAACGCTCATTTTTGGGTCAAATCAAAGGTGGCAATCGAGGAGAATTGCTCTCGCTAAATGATTGAGTAACATTTTACTCTCATAATGTTTTCTATACGGAAACAAGGTGGTGAGATAGCAAGAGCTTGTAGCATATGGTTTCACGCAGAGACCAAGCAACATACATCATGGTATGTGTGAAAATTATGTTCCTATATATATTAGATCATTGGCAGATCTCATGAATTTGATAGATTCGGATCTAAGTCCCTATGGATTTCCTATTTGAATCAAAATCACAACATATGTTGTGTACAACTCAAGTCACTTCATGACTTGAAGACAATCAAGTTGATTGTGGTACAACTGATTGGGTGAGTTCCTTCCTCGGAAGGGTTACTCCTAACCATGATGATCGCATATGTGTGATAGTCTTTAAATCCTATTTGGGTTTTATATCATCTCCGATCACACATAACAAATCATGCAATCATCTTAAGACGGATTTTGAGATGAAGATTTGGGTAAAACCAAATCAAGCTTAAGTCTACAACTTGAGCATATATATCGGTCCACCAATATCCGTTGATATTGTGTGATCATATACATTAACTCTTATGGTCGTTTAATCTCTAAAGATGGATCAATATCCATTATGACCCTGAGATTACCCTTAGTACCATGAAAGCACTTATGTATATGCAATTTGCAACAGGCCTGATATTGCATTTGCAGATACTTGCTAGCTCATAGTAGTGCTACTCCAATGATGTCCTTTGACGTGAGTCATAGGGTATCAATGGATTTCTATGTGGAACCAAAAGACTCTTGACTTGTCAGTAGATGAGTTGAGACGTGATCATAATGGGATATGAAGATATTGGCTAACTAATCCCCATTACATAAATGCCATATCATAAACCGATATCTTAGTGGTAGAGTTTTCATGGCAGTTATTATAGACTCTAATGGTTACTTTCACATATCGTTCCAAAGTGTCACATGTGATTGTACCATTTCGTTGAATGATAACATGTGATTCCATCACATCACTAATCATTATCTATCAAGATAATGTTACTTGTATTGCTAGGATGTAGACAGGTTATGTGAGAGTGATATCACAATATTGCCCACAAAATATTTTATTCTCATGTATTTCACTATATTTGAGGAATAAACATCTTGCAAAATCAACCATGCATTTGCTTCGCAAATTTATCTACAAAGTCTCTATTGATTCTCTCACTTAAAAGTGTTTGTAGAATTGATATGCGATGGCTTTGAGTTTTGCAAGGTTCAGGGGGAGTCTCCTCATGAGTTATAACCTGTTAAACATTATATTGTACTCTTTTCTTTTTATGAGTATTTCCTCTCAAGGTTTCTCATATAAAGTTTTTGATGAGGCAATATCAATACAAGAAATATGTCATATCTCTAATTTTTTCCCATCGGGGTTTTTAACGGAGGTATCCAAGACATATCATATGATATCTTCTCCCCTATCAGGGTTTTTGAGAGGATATCAAAGGCATGCATCGCTCTCTAAATTGAAACTGTTATGAGTTTGAGATGGAGCAAGATGCAAGATCATATGTCATATCATATATTTTCCCCACAGGGGTTTTTAGGGATGATAACTAAAGACATACAAGTTGTTCTTTGAACTAGACTATGAGTCTATCTCACAAGAGTTCAAATGAAGCAACAATACATCGTGGTTTTCTCCTTATTTTTTTCATTGGGGTTTTGAGGAGTTTTACCTGGTATATCTATATTTCCTCATATTTTTTCCACAGGGTTTTTGGAGGAATTAGTTGATACATTGATCTAAACTGGATTCGATCAAGGGGGAGTGTTGAGATTAATCTCTCACCGTGTGATCTCATCCATGGGGAGACGGTTACAATCGAACGGACAACATCCATTCATCCACTCCAATTGTCCTCAAGACACCCTTTCATCATGACCACTCACCCTATATATATAGATCAATACACAGAGATTTCACTCTTATCTTGTGTCTCTTTTACATTTGAGTACTGCTTTTACTCGTAACAGTTACAATCTTCCCCGTCAAGTTGAGTGGTATTTACGCACCACCCACTTGTAAAACCAGCGAAATCCCCCTCCTCCCCCGGCGAATTCCGCAACCCATCCTCGTGGCGCCGCACGCAGGAGGGCTCCCTCCAGCGCCGCCCGTCGCCGCCGTCCCGCGCCGGCCGCACCTCTCCTCGCGCCGGCCGCCGCCTCTTCGCCTCCCCGCACCGAGGCCACCACCTCCTGGTTCGGCGTCGGCCGACAGGAAGCC
Organism: Echinochloa phyllopogon; assembly: GCA_033239725.1. Lineage (NCBI taxonomy): Eukaryota > Viridiplantae > Streptophyta > Magnoliopsida > Poales > Poaceae > Echinochloa > Echinochloa phyllopogon. Next base: position 7,044,743 of record BTCW01000008.1, on the reverse strand, counting down.
AGCGCCGCCGCCGAGCACGCCGGGCCGCGGGACTGGTGCGGGGCGCAGCCGGCCGCGGGACTCTCCTCCGTCCTCGGGCGACGCTCCTTGGGCAGGGTAGGCCGAGGCCCCCCAAGCCAGGATCGCCTGACCGGCCGCAGCGAGGCGCTGCCGCTTCCGTGCTCCTCCAGGCCGTGAGAGGTGAGCCGTCTCTCTCCCTCCCTCAGATCTGACCTGTATGCGTGGATGCATATTTCCTGAGAAAACGGGACGGGAAGTGAGTTGGTATGCTTGATCTGGATGTGTTGGTGTTTATTTGTTGGGAATTGGACTGAAAAATGGGTTGGTGTGTTCGGTCTAGTTTCTGTTGGTAGTGCAATTCCTTGATAATTCCACCTCTTGTAGATTATCTGTTATGCCCATATAGCTGCGGGAGAGTGATGCTGTTCTCACTTGTTCCGAAACCTGTTCTGGACCTACCAAAAGACCCTAATAGATAGCAACGGATTAGGACTTCAGTATCCCACGCCACTGAGAACTTTTTGCTCCATATCTTTAATCAAGAGGACTTTATTTCAATATTTCAGTTAGTTGTGGAAATTCAAGTATTAACAAATGCAAACAAGCTATTGGGTACTCCCTCCCACCAAAGTCCCAATGTAAGGCCTATAACACACCCAAACAAGCCAGCACAGCGCATGCTGCATACACAACCGCAAACATTAACTGCCACAGTTCAGAACACAAGACAAAACGAACCACCGATATTATCATAGCTCACGAAACCCTTGGGGGTCTTCTATAACAAATCATACTAGCTTATTTAGATATCACATGCACTTGCATGCATTCTTGTAATACTTGCTATCAATTGAAACTCTTTCTTTTCGGGGTCTAAAATGAAGATACCTGTGAATGCCTTATAGAAGGTGCCTCCATACACTGCTGTTGTACTTTATTTTATTATGGCCAGAGCTCATGTTTTACGCAACAATTGTACTCCGTGCTTGTTTATCATGCTTCTACAGAAATGTTCACTACATGTAGTGTCATCGACTCATCGTATGTCATCTTGTAGATTTTGACAGAAAAGGGACATTTTCAATCAAAAGAGAAGTCTGTTCCTGAGGCTGAAGAAAGTCTGGATGTGCTTGACTTGTAAGACTTAGTGTGAGAGGGGTCTGACATAGACTATCCAAAATTCAGCGCCAGGGACCAGGGACCGATCTACCCCAGGGTGGGGAGTCCATTCCTTTTCCAGTTGTAAAGAGGGCAAACTCGTATTCAATCAAGATGGAAGAGGACATGGAAAATGGAAGGTCGTATCAGGAAAGACCAAGAACTTTTTCAACAGTACGAAGTAAATCATCTATACCACTGGTATGGCCTATCGCAAAGCTTTCTCCACCTTTTGAAATGCATAAACAAGCTTTATGGCTACTTCAAAGGGTATTTATTTAGCTTCCATTCATGTTTCACGCGCTCACTTTGTGCATGTATTTCTTTCCTGTGTGCTAATATATGCAACTGCATGGCATTTATCCTTTTATCATGGCACTGTGAATTGTCCTTGTTTTTGTTGATATATTCACACAAGTTTTTGGCTGGAAACAAATATCCACACTATTGATTTATTATTTTTTATCCCATCATTTTCTTAAGGTATATGCCAATCAACAGTTATCAAAGTGTACACCAAAGAACAGTTCAGCATACTATGGATACTATATCATTCCTTTTCCATCTTTCTATGTTTTAGCTTTATATTTATGCTTAAGAAATTTATCCATAAAGTAACCAAATAAATGTATCCTTTTTTTCTCAATACAACAACGAAGCATTTTATTCCCATCTATAAAAAAAGCCTTTTTGTAGCAAGCAAAGTCATAGGCTTAAAGTTAACCTTTTTTGTTATATCCCAAAAATGGTCATTCAGCTAAAAGTAACATCCAGTTTAACACACTAATGTTACTCTCTTTTGGGGTTTGAAATGAGTTGAACTGAAGTACTCTTGGCAACATAGGTTGCTTGAACCAGTCTTTCTATCAAAATGTGCACTGATTCAATATGTTATGTTTCTCAGTTACTTGTATGTGTTTATAGATTCCAGGTCACAAACTTTTATAAATGAAAAATTGTTAAAGCGCACACTTTTTTATTGGCACCTTTTTCTTCAACATGAGAATATGACATGAGCTACTGTTAGATACTTTTCGTCTGTCTCTTATACAGTCTTTTTTTGCTACATTGCTACAGGTCTTCCGTTTGCTGATGCAGATAAATCCCCGTGCCTTGCTTATTCTTTCTCTTTTGGTCTTCAGTGGTGTTCTATATGTGGGAGCCAGTACATCGCCAATTGTGGTCTTTGTGTTCTGTATATGTACTCTCAGTTTGTTCTTCGCTCTCTACCTCACAAAGTGGGTTCTTGCCAAGGATGAAGGACCTCCAGAAATGTCTGAGGTATAGAAAGTGTCTCAGTTCAGATCATTGATTATGTGCTAGTGCTTTCATTTTCTGCACCTTCAATGCTTCATTTCTTGTCACATGCTGTTTCTCTATGTCTGTGAAATGCTGCATGTTACTGTTGTGATCTTGCTATGCATATTCTACTTTATGCAGTTAACTACAACCTGGAGCTTTGTGCTTGTTTATCCTCCATATCTAAGATTTAGTTGCTCTGATTATTATTATTAATTATGTTGATAAGCTATACTAGATCCTTGGATAGCATGTTCTTTGCATTCGGCTTCCTGCTCCTTTATCCATCGGTGTGGGTTGAAGAGTGATATTCTAGGATTACATTTAGCTGGGTGCCTCTGGATTAACAAGACTGGATTCAACCAAATCAGGCACATCACATCAACTAGTGAGATCTATTTTCAGAGTAACTCATGTGGTAATCTAAAAAAACATTTTAGCAATATAAGGTTGCACAATAAATGAACCTGCAAAGTGTCTCTCATTTTTTAAAATGGACCAAAGAGATCAAATATGCATATCTGGGGCTTGGATTTCAAGCCACCTCATTTCCCTGCGGTGCATTTAGAGTTTTAGACTTCCTGTATAGAAGTTGAACCTGGCAAGTGGTGATCTAAGTTGCTGTTGTGCATGGCTGTATCTTATTCCCTCCAGTCACATTGTTTTGGAATGCATGCAGTCAACACGTTTGAACTTTGGCCATCAATATCTTTTTGAATATTTCAAATAAAAATTTGAAAATAGTGGCCTGATTTCTCTTCAAAAGTAGTTTCGAAATTTAGTAAATTTGCTATGTTGGGATATGTATTACGTTATTAATTAATGGTCAAAGCGGTGTCTTGGTGTTGCTGTTTGAAATGATAATTATTTTATGACCGAATCATGTGCTAGTTTTATGGGCAGTTTGGCACCAAATGAAGCAACATGGTATGGGCAATCACTGATTTTTCTATTTAGTAGATTTCACTATGAAGACAAATCATAACAGCAGCAGCAACGAAAAGCCTTCTAGTCCCAAGCAAGTTGATTAAGTTAGAGATCAAACCCAACATGAACATCTACTGGGTGTCATCACATTTTCAGTTATTGGGACTCCCTTTTCTTGGATGGGACCCCTCCTTCTCTGTCTAGGCTTGGGTACTATGCTGAAACAACATAGGTTTCACTATGTAATTAATTTAATTTGGACCTGTGAATTCACATTCATATTCCATGCTGCCCCTTCTGTTATTTCATATATTTTGTCTTGTTTTTAAATTCTGCTGGTATTACTGGGTCTTCACCTGTCAGATTAGTGCTGTAGCGTGATTGATTTCTCTTGTTCAGATATCTGATGCCATTAGAGATGGCGCTGAAGGATTTTTTAGGACACAATATGGAACTATTTCTAAAATGGCGTGTATTCTGGCCTTTGTCATCCTTGGCATTTATCTCTTTCGCACTACTACCCCGCAGCAGGAGGCATCTGGCTTAGGAAGGTGATTTTCTGTCATTATCTCAGACCTTAGTTGTATTGATATCTTGAGATCTCATGAATCTCATGACTACACAGGGCAACATCTGCATATATTACAGTTGCTTCGTTTCTTCTTGGAGCTTTATGTTCTGGAATAGCTGGCTTTGTTGGGATGTGGGTCTCTGTACGTGCAAATGTTCGTGTTTCAAGTGCTGCTCGGCGCTCCGCGAGGGAAGCATTGCAGGTTTTGTTTTCGTTCCTTGATGTACTTTCAGATATTTCTCCTGCAATATAGTTTGATTTAATGACAGATTACCCAAAACAGATTGCTGTCCGTGCTGGTGGTTTCTCAGCCATTGTGGTTGTTTGCATGGCTGTATTTGGTGTGGCAATACTGTACTCAACATTTTATGTTTGGCTTGGAGTAGATTCACCTGGTTCAATGAAGGTTACCGAGTGTAAGTTTCTTGTACACAGTGCATCAATATTCATAAATGGTGTTAGATGTAACTATGCTTTGGTTGTCAATTGTTATATGGCATGGTTGCAAGGTTATAGATCGTGATAACTGATCATTATATTTCTGTAATTTAAGTGGGGGAAGTACTGCTATGCACTTCTGTTTCTCTATAAATTGGACATATTCCACTAAGTTCCTGTGAGAAGGTTGGTTCCTAAATGGACTGGGGACCAAAGTTAGTAGTTCTAGCCAAAACGCTACCGTTACAGATTGATTATGATAATCTCAAGGCATTCACTTTTAAAGTTTTAATACTACATGATTGAGTTATGAGGATTGCAGAATTCACATGTTTGCCTGTTGAGATCGACTTTCCCAAACATTAATGATGCATTTCTCATGTGTCCTGGAATTGATTTTAGCTCAGTAAAAAGATGAGAAGCATTCTGTTATCCAGTTGATTGTGCTTGGAATCTGATATCTCTGCCTGGAGTGGCTCTGCAAAACATTGTTATGTGCTCCTTCATCAGAGCTGCAAGATCCATCCAATGAGTTTTCATTCCACTGCAGCGCTAGGCCCTGTCTAAAGGATGTTTAGCATTACCATGGACCTTACCTCATGTTCTTGTAGAGTTTTTTCGATAATGATGTTCTTGTAGAGTTAGTTGGGTTACATGTAATTTCCTATAAGATCCTGAAACTGCACTAGATTACGATCCAAAATGTCGACCAGTTATGTGCTTGTAGTTGCAATATCAGTTTCTTATGTATAAGGAATATTATGCTATTGCTTACTCATATGTTTTTTTGTGTAGTGCCTCTTCTACTTGTGGGATATGGATTTGGTGCCTCCTTTGTTGCCCTTTTTGCTCAATTGGGTGGTGGAATATACACCAAAGCTGCTGATGTTGGAGCTGATCTGGTTGGAAAAGTTGAGCAGGGAATACCAGAAGATGATCCTCGCAACCCTGCTGTCATTGCTGACTTGGTATTGATGTTCTCTAGTAAACTTTGCTGCACCTTTTATTTTTCATATTTTTTTCATTGAAGGTAGCTAAATTATGTTGAAATGACCTGGGCATTGGTGATAAAAATCAATATTCATGTGTTGAAGATTTATTAGGGATAAATTGATGATAACAACTTGCTTTCGTTTTGAAACTCAATGAATGATAGGGTACTGTGCTACTCTATGTGCTAGGGTCAACTTGTTGCCTAAGGTTTGGTAGAATTCTGAATCATACGCACTCTCGTGGATTGAATGTTGTCTGTGCTGCAATGCTCGATACTGGATCTGCTTTGCTCTACTCTACAACACTACTTGTCTGGTTCTTGTTGTCCTACAGTTCATCTTTGCTAGATGCTTGTGTAACAAAAGAAAACTACTCAGGTTGGTGACAATGTTGGAGATTGTGCTGCACGAGGCGCTGATCTTTTTGAGAGCATAGCAGCAGAAATTATCAGTGCAATGATTCTTGGAGGAACAATGGCACAACGCTGCAAAATTGAGGGCAAGTCTCTTTTGTTGCCATCCAATATTCTTGTCAATAAGAACACGGGCCACAACTCGCAAGTGGTTGCTCATATTTTTTATATGATAAGTTCCCAATAAGCTAGTTATATATGGAAATAATCTTTAGATGACATTATGCGTGGACGGTACTTGGTTTTGAATAAAATTAACTGCTGTATTTTTGGTACAATGCTACACACGCCGCACTTTTATAATCGCACTTTTCTGGTCTATAATCAGCATTTATTTACCATTGCAGATCCCTCTGGCTTTATTCTGTTTCCTCTTGTTGTCCATTCATTTGATTTGGTGGTGTCATCAGTTGGAATTCTCTCAATCAGAGGGACACGTGACTCCGGGCTCATCTCCCCTATTGAGGATCCCATGTCAATTATGCAAAAAGGCTATTCTATTACTATTATGCTTGCTGTTGTTACATTTGGAGTGGTGAGTCTTGTTATTTTGGTAAATAGTTATTATGTTGTCTTACTGCTTGCAGTATTTGTAGTATTATACCGTTGTGGCAATATGAAAAGTGGTCTGCAGCATAGTTGAATATCTTTCATGTAGGCTTCCCATTATCATCGAATATAATATAAGAACTTTTGAATGAGTCGCTGAAATAGCAATCAGGTTTAGATGTTCTCACAAGAAAGATTCCTGAAATTATCCAAAAGGGGAGAAGATGACCTCAATCTAGCAGTTATTTATTTATAATTAAATCCCTAGCCATAGTATGTACTCCAAAGATATTTGAGCTTATAACAGAAACATATTATAAACCACAAACAACTCCTGTTAAGGTTTTGCTATAACTTTACAAGTCTAGCCTATTGAGTCTATTAAAATTTTTATGTAGGCCTTCCAACTCACAGTGAACAGTGGCTGTGTTTGTGATGTCATGTGTCTTCCGTTTATACCAAGTAAAACTGAACCTTTTTCGTCAGAAGTTGCTTTATAATTATTGATCTGTGTTAAATTTCCAGTCTACTCGTTGGCTCCTGTATACGGAACAAGCACCTTCAGCATGGCTAAATTTTGCGCTGTGTGGCTTGGTGGGGATCATTACAGCTTATGCTTTTGTTTGGATCTCGAAGTATTATACAGACTATAAACATGAGCCAGTCCGCCTTTTAGCTCTTTCAAGTTCTACAGGACATGGAACTAATATTATTGCTGGAGTAAGTTTGGGACTGGAATCAACAGCTCTACCAGTTCTAGTGATAAGTGTAGCCATTGTATCCGCATATTGGCTGGGACAGACCTCTGGCTTGGTGGATGAGTCTGGCAACCCAACTGGTGGTCTTTTTGGGACAGCTGTAGCAACAATGGGGATGCTTAGCACAGCAGGGTATGTTCTCACTATGGACATGTTTGGTCCTATAGCTGACAATGCTGGTGGTATTGTTGAGATGAGCCGGCAGGTATTACTCATATATCTCTTTTGTTGTTCAAATCTATTTTATAGGTTATAGCAAACAATCTGTATAGTTTAATACTTTACCATTATGAAATTTCAAAACGTTTCACAGCTTGAATAAAAGAAGCAACAATTGAAAGTGTTATGAACTGTTTTTCTTCCTATAATGGCTTAGCAGGTCTTGCATTTGTCTCATGTTTATAGGTGGGTGCTGATATTCTGTATTGTGTTTAATCATCTTAACTCTGATTTGAGTACTGCTGCAGCCTGAAAGCGTGAGGGAAATCACAGATCTTCTAGACGCTGTGGGCAACACAACGAAAGCTACTACAAAGGGATTTGCCATTGGGTCAGCGGCTTTGGCTTCCTTCCTCCTGTTCAGTGCGTATATGGATGAAGTGGCTTCTTTTGCTCAATTGCCATTCAAAGAGGTATGCAGTAGTATGTATTAGCATGCCACGTGGATTACTGAATTTATGTGCTCATATTCAGTGGTCTTACACAATTGTTGCAGGTTGACATAGCAGTCCCAGAGATTTTTGTTGGTGGTTTATTAGGCTCGATGCTTATATTCCTGTTCAGTGCATGGGCTTGTTCAGCAGTTGGGAAAACTGCACAGGAAGTTGTTAATGAGGTCAGGAGACAATTTATTGAGAGGCCTGGTATTATGGTGAGTACATGATTATATCATGAAGTTCTTCAGTTCCCTTATGCTTGGAAAAGCTGATTCAACTTGTAACATAATATCATCCAGGACTACAAAGAGAAGCCTGATTATGGACGTTGTGTTGCAATTGTGGCATCTGCATCCTTGAGAGAGATGATAAGACCTGGGGCTTTAGCAATTATATCACCCATGGCCGTTGGTGAGTTTTTAGGCCATAGCTTTGGTAACTGTGGCACTTGTTTGTGTCCATGATGCTTTTGTAATTTTGTTACATGGTTTGCAGGCGTTATCTTCCGGGTTTTGGGCCACTCTACTGGCCAGCCTCTTCTTGGAGCTAAAGTTGTGGCCTCAATGCTCATGTTTGCGACGGTTGCTGGTATTCTCATGGCGCTCTTCTTGAACACTGCTGGGGGTGCCTGGGATAACGCGAAGAAGTACATTGAGACTGGTGCTCTTGGTGGCAAAGGCAGTGAGTCTCACAAGGCTGCGGTTACTGGCGATACGTAAGTTTCTCAGTTATATATAATGCAGTTCTATTGACACGCAATTTGGGCCTATACGCTGTTGATGAACACATAGTTAAAGTGATGTTTTTGGTTATGAGACCTGACAATTTTCTGATCATGGAAGATTGATGTGATCTATAGTTTGGATGATCGGGTGTGTTTAGTTCCAAAAAGAAGAAGGGGAATTTTGGTGAAAATGTCACATTGGACACTGTAGCGCATTGTAGCACTTTTTGTTTGTTTGTGGTAAACATTGTCCTACCATGACCTAACTAGGCTCAAAATATTTGTCTCGTGTGTACATCAAAACCATGCAACTAGTTTTTTTATTTACCAACGTTTAGTGCTCCATGCATGATGAGAGAGATTTGATGTGATTTGATGTGATAGGTGAATAGTGAAGTTTGAAGAGAGAATTTTAGGAAGTTTTGAGGAACTAAACATAGCCGATAACACTTACAGGAGTATGTTGTATTTTGTTGCAGGGTTGGTGACCCATTCAAAGACACAGCGGGGCCTTCGCTTCATGTTCTTATCAAGATGCTCGCCACAATCACATTGGTCATGGCCCCTATATTTTTGTGATTAACCAACCACTCATCAGGCTTACCCTAGCTTCGGAGATGTATTTACCGGACTCATTTAGTATCACTAAATGTTGTACACACAGAGAGAATCAGTGCCACCCTCCTGACATTTCAGTGTTATTGTACGGATGGTGAAAACGTGGGAGAATGCATATATTTGTGACGGAGATTACTCAACTAGGCGCCCGAATGTCTTGTCTCTGTTCACTGTCGCATTCATTGTGCCAAATTCAAACATCCGTTGCGCTAGGTAGAGAAAATAAAGGAGCGATAATATTAGGATCAGGACTGAATCTACATCTACTTGTTGCTCGAGTCACTTAACTAAATTCCTGTAGTCTGACATATTCGCTGGGTTTTGGAGCTTGAAAGTTGACTCGCAATACGGTGCATTGTGTGCATTCCGTAAAAAGTATTGTCGTGTTTAACGACAGCCATGATTCGAATGTATTTGCATAATTGGAACTGTTTCTTATGTATTCTTTTGAAAGTGATTGTGCCAGCAGCCAGCGTAGCGTGTCATTAGCTCGCCATCATTCTTAGTTGATAAATGAAGATGAAGAACCTTCAGTATATCTTAACAACCAACGAAGACTCGAAGAGAGAGGGACACAGTGAGACCATCATCCTAGCTTCAAGCCAGTGCTTGTTTAAAGTACCCAAACCACACAGGTACCTCTACAAAGTAGAGAGGGATACTGCTAAGGCCAGTCTTAGTGCACAATTTTACTACACGATTACGAAACTAGGTAACTGTATCAAAGGAAACTCCTCTCACATCTCATGAAACTCCTGCTTTTCTCTCCTATGCCACATCAATACATTTAATGCCATGAAACTCCGATAAAACCCCTGCTGAGACTGGCCTAAGCCTTCTTCACGTGCCTGGTAATCAGTTCCTTCAACAGATGTTTGAATTTGCCTTCCGCTGCCGTGATCCCCTCCAATCCGACCCTCCCTCGCCTTGTTCTTAGCACCGCGACGCCACCGGCGGCGGATAACTGCCTTTGATTTTTTTTTCTTTTTAAGGAACGGACCTGCCTTTGATATTAGCCCAGGCCTGTATACTATTTGAATGGGCCGGATTTGCTCTAGAACCTAAATCCACGACGGAGAATTCTGGCCCAGACCCATAAGGTGTTAGCATATGGAGATTCGTCTCACTTTTAGAAATTATTATGTAAATAAATATTTTTTGTAGGCCATCTATGTTATCTGATCTGCTAAAAAAATCTATGTTATCTGATAGTTTTTTAACAGAACTAAATTATATTAAAATTGGAAGAATATCCCAATTAATATTACATAGAGGGCCCTGCGGTAGAGCCGGTTTGATCATCGTTTGGTAGGATGCAGCTAATTTTTGTTCATCGTCGTCAACACAAGGATCAGCTGCCCCCTGATTACATTGTGAAGCACGTACCGTGCCTGGATGTCGCGTACGTCCTTGCATGGAACCGTCTACCTAACTAACTGAACTACTACAGAAGCATCGATCGATCATTGATGCATGATCATGAGCTGGAGTACTCACCTTCAATTCGATCATTACCCTCTCATCTTTGACCTCCTCCATCCGTCCAAGTCTCTTGGTACGGTCGATCGATCGAGCAGTTGGCCAACGAAAATGTCTTTGCGTGCGCATACATCCAATCCAACCGTACCATTCTAGTACGACCGACCGAGAGGCACAAACAGTAACAGTACCGGCTGCCGCCACCTTCCCAGAAACCTCCCCTCCGTTTGCCTCACGGCGAAGCTAGCATGCATGCCCGCACACAAAGGCCAGGGCCCCAAGCCAATCGACAATTCCCTCCCGACCCCGACGCGCGCGCGCACCTGGCCGCGTTCCCGTCCGGGTACTTACGTCCAAGGCGCGCATCGAGATCGCCTCACGACGCTAGCTGCGAGACGATAGGCCGGATACGCGGCGCCCGAGGCCGGCTGCCCATCCATCCCCGGCCAGCCGCGGGCCCCACCACCCATCGGGTGCTGTACGTGGGCCCCCGCCGGCACGCAGCGAAAAGACGAGCCCGCGTCGCCGCGTAACCCCCACCCCCACCCCAACCTTTGCTGCGTCCTCACCCGAGCTGCCTCCACAATTTTAAATCGCGCCCACCTTGTTACCTTGGCCACCAAGATTCCATCGCCGCGAGTGCACTCCGATTCAGGGCCGGGGCTCTCAAGTCGCACAAAAAAATCGACACAAAACAAAACACTTGTTTAATTAATTTACACGTACATACACGCATACCCGTTTAATTAGTCTACTCAACATGTTGCTTTCTAGCCGCGTCGATCTTTATGCCAACTCGATCGCTAGGTGAAAAAAATAAGATGTTGCGGGTGGTGGGCTCTACTACAGCCTATCGTCGTCGATACACGCACGCATGGGGATATACTATACTAATGGGGAGGTTGAAAACTCGAGCGGTTCCCCACATACGGTTTCTGGGTGCGTCATCGTCGGGGAGAATAGCGCGCATTACTGTGTGCAAGCTCATGCTATTGGTTTCCTAAGCGAGAAAGCGGGTGGTTTTGGCAACTTAATTCTAGCTTTCCATTGTCGAGTACTGGCCATCATCGATCTCGCGAAAGGGTTTATAATAATACAACAATTATTGGGGTATATTGTAACATAGTAGCTACCAGGGAGCCCTACGTACTGATTGTCGTCTCTTGTTGGTGGGAGTAAGTAAATAGTTGCAAGATACAACCATATGTTGTTTATTAAGTGCTAATTTGTTGTGGCCTCCTTGTGGCTCCAAGGTTAAGTTTTGTTACGACCCACGTCATTTGGTGCAAGTTTTCGCGCAAACCTAACTAAAATAATAGAAACGAGCAACAAGAGTTCCTGTCACGTCGACCTAATTAAAACTGCCACAGAATTAACACACTGAGCTGCTGCCAAGGAAAAAAATGAATTGTTAAATACACCATGTCTCTCTCTCTCTCTCTCTCTCTCTCTCTCTCTCTCTCTCTCTCTCTATATATATATATATATATATATATATATATATATACTACCATGCATGACTTAGGGTAGATGAAGATGTGCACATATACTACCTTACTGGCAGTGAATCAAGGAGACACGGGGTAGACACGAGTTGCAAGTTGCAGCATTTGTTTAAGCACTGTGTTAGCTAAAGAAGAAGTCGGGTGCGTGGCAACGGATTCCACCATCGCGAAGTGGATTATGATTCATGATCAAATGAAGTCCACCAACTGAACTCATATATACATATCTTTTTTTCTCACCTCGCTGATCCACTTGCATGCATGGTGCATCTCTCCGGCTGGGACCATCATATCGACCAGCAAATAAGTATGCAGCTGACAGCATGGACGCAATAATTAAGCATGGAATTCTAAAAATATCGCTAGATCAGTTAGCTCTCCAGCTCCCTGTATAGTGTATATCTTAACAACTGTTTCAATATACAACAGGCTGGTATGGTAACCTCTATCATTGGTGCTGTATTTAGGAAACAATAAAGTGCAGTGTCATCTGAGAAAGTAAACGGCATTTTTCAAGTTGTAGAGAGCACTGACGCATGGCCGCGTATTTGAGTTGGTTGATTAGGATTTGCACGGAAAAACAACTTTAGTTTCAGTTCATACCTGTGAAGCTGAGCTAGTATGTAGCCTGGCTTGATATAGGTTAATTAAAGTCGTCGCTCAAGGCAAATAGAGATATGATATATTGATGCCACACTAGTAGCTACATATGTATCTAGCTAGATTATATCAGGAGTATCTTCATATAATAATTTTACTTAGACTTGTTTATAGTTATAGCTATAGCTATAGCTATACTTTCTACAGATATGGTCAGCTGACATCACATGCTTATTAGGTATTTGTCCGATTAATATTTACTTGCCACTGAAGCAGCAAAATAAATAGTAGATTCCAGAAATAAACATGACATCACCCCCATTGATCAGCAAATTAACCCACACGTAATCACCTAGTAATCTGGGTTTGCAAGTAATTAACTAGATGAATTACCACGAACACGCCAATAATATAGTTTAGCTTGCCATGTCTAGAAATAGCTAGAAGAAGCGAGCATTCTTTTATCTCCACAAGGTGCATGCACCTTGTCAATGTTGAATCCTTGGGCTACAGTAAGATGCAGTCAATGGTCGACGCGCCTGACATGTACTCTGGCCTGCAAACGACAGAATATCCTATTGGCTGCTATATATGGCTACTGCATTTTCTTACTCCAGCGTGGGCCCCACAGGAAATGACGACATGTCAACTTAACATACAGATGCACCTATAGCTATAGCAACCAAGCTGCTGATTCAGCTAAGCCCATAAAAAAACCGGCCTGATGTTGACTGGTTCGTTCTCGATCGCGCAAACCATACGGCGCCACTAAGCCACATATCCCCATTACTCTACTATATAATCGGTTGATCTGACGAGTACTTACTTTTGTCTATTTATTGTAATTATCTCTAGTGGTGCGTCTATAATTATTGCTCGATCGCTCGTCCCTTGCCACCACAAGTCAAAATGATGTTATTTAAGGTTGCATATTGAATTAGAAAAATTTGAAAACCGGTGATGTTACTATGGTTTATAAATACACCAAAATATAAATCATCGGTCATGCAAACATAGTATTTTTTTTCAAGTTTCACAAAAAAGAAACTTTTAAAGGACAAAATACTAGGGGTAGCTAATAATACATGTACTCTGTGTCGAATCTGTTGTTAATTTGCTAGGGGCCAATGGTTAAGCTGGCAAGCATCTCCTGGTGATGTACATGTTGACATGCATGTTAGATGCATCTCGAGCTGAATTATAATAGGAATCTGAAGCTTATTACAATAAATAAAAATCAAGCAGCGATCTGATGAGATTCTCTATCACGGCGGCACAACGCCACATACGGATTGTATAATCTGCGGTAGCTTTCGGGCGTCCTTGTTTTATTCGCTGTCATGTTTTCCAACCTAATGCGCTGTTGGTTATACACCCAAAATCAAGTGGCGTCATCAACAAACTCCATTTCCCTGAAATGTGGGCCCTGGGCGCTGGTGCATAGGTCTTTCTAGCCTTTTGACGTAGGTGGGGTGCAATTGCAAAGTCACGTCAGCTTGGCAGTTCATATAGGGTCTTAGATTAATATTGCAACTTGCAGCTTTCTTGCGTAAGTGTGGCTGTTGTTTAATCTCAAGTGTTTGTCGAGTACAAGTCATCGATGATGTACGCATGGAAAAGATATATAATGAATGGAATCTCCACCACTTTGATCTCACCCATTTGAAATGAATCCAACAGTGCTCAGTTTTTTAAACAAAGTTGACGGAATCAACCAGGTGTACTAATCAAATTATTGGAATCCAGAACGGGTATACACTCCCGCTTGCCCATTGAACTTCCCGGTAAAAACCTTAGGAACGGCCGGGGAATAAACAAGTCTGCATTGAATATTACATAGCATAATTAAGGTTTACAAAAAAATCAATACCTTTTTATCCCTAGTTTGTAATCTCAGACAAGGCTTTGGTTGGGTATCCATGTGCATGGGGTATCTGAAATCTGATGGAACCTACGTGTTAGGCCAGTCTCAGTGAGGGTTTCATGAGGAGTTTTCATGGCATTAAATGTGCTGATGTGACATAGAAGAGAGAAGGAAAAGTTATCTAATTTCTGATCTAGGTAACTGTGCAGTGAAACTGTGCACTGAGACTGGCCTTATGGCGTTATTTTATGGCAACTGGCTTTTATGGTGGTGAGGTCATTAGGGCTTAACAAAACAATCTCATTAGGGAGGCCCTAGCTACCCCCTTGGAAAATGGCTGCTATATATGTTTATCTCAATCTTCTAGGCATAGATATACAGGAGTACTGTAAGAGAGAGTGAATTAGCTGACTGTAATAAAAACACTAGGAAATTAACAGCTGAAATCTATACATGCATGCTAAGTGACAATGTTCTTGGAGTGTGTCTAGGGCTGTGTTTAGATATGCTTATTAATATTGTGGTTTCTATATGCTTATTAATGTTGTCCTAGCCTCCCTTCCAAAAGGTCTTGAAACGAGGATTTTGCATATCATGCTTCGATTTCATCAAGGGCCACTCTATGGACAACATTAATAAGCATATAGAAACCACAACAATAATCTAACTGATGCACGAAGCAAGAGTTGAACTAAATTTAACCGGCAGATACCATGCCATTTCTTGTTCTGGCTGCTATTCTAAATTAGTCCTATGAGAATATCTTCTCTAAATTACTACGGAAATGATATTTAAGTCTCTCCATCAAATGTCAACTCCCACCGGCCATGCATCCCGGTTGTCCACAAACAGCAGAACCCTCGGCTATAGATACTAGTAAATAATTATCGCTTAGCAAAGTCTTTGAATCGACATCTAGCTAGCTAAACATGGAAGACACGTTATTATATCATTATTTTGGCTATGTACCACACGGTGCAACATCTTGTATAGCTAGACCGAAGAATCTCGTAGACCGAAGAGACAAAAAAAAAACACACGCACACATGGATGAATATTCCAAATCAGCGGCTTTCCGAAGCCGCGAGAGAATCGCCCATTGTCAATGCGCGGCTAGCTAGGGGCGTCAGCCAGCCAGCTAGCGCGGCCGAAGTGCACCCTCCAAGGGTCGTCTCCCCGCCCATTGGCTGCCTGCCTGCCTTCCCTGCGTAAACAAAACGAGGACGAAAATGACGTGGATGGAGACCGACAGGCCGGCCGGCTGAAGAAAGTGAGAGAGAGCGCGCGCGCCGCGTACGGGGCGCACGATGGATGTCTTGCGGCTTCGTTCGTCCCGGCGCCGGATTGGGCGGCGTCGCCGTCGCGCGAGCTGGAGAAAAGCAAAAGCCGTCATCCGTGACGACCTCCCCTCCCCTCCCGGCTCACGCCTCACGCACGCCGCGTCGGACCAACCAAACTACATACCCCCGCGTCGGATGGTTCAGCAAGTGACATGTGGGGTCAACGGATCGTTGGGCCCACGTGCAAGTGACGCGCGCTTCCTTGGGTGGGCCATGGGTGGGTTTGAGGAACGGGAAGCCGTCAAGGAAGCCGGGAATCCAGGCTATGCAGCCGCTGGTCGCCGCATACGCATAGTCTGATTGGTCGATAGGGGCTCGAGCTTATCACCAGCCTGGATGGCACGGCACCTGTGGTGGGGTCGCGTCGCGTCGTGTTGGTCGTCGGCCCACAAGTCAGCGACAGGGTGTGAACCGAGCGGAAAGCAACCCCGACAGCTCACGCGGACGTCGAGAACCACGCGCGGGCGCGGGGGGGACAAGCGGAGCGGACAGACCCAACACCCACAACACCAAAGCCCGTGCACACGCGGGTACGGGCGTCACGCCACGCCCCCACTGACGCGTGGGCCAAACAGGCAAGGACAAGGACCGGGCGTCGCGCGTTAGGGAATCCGCTGCCTCCGCCGCCGCCCACCTCCACGGCCTTAACGCTAACCCGTCGTTCGTGTTCGCCGGCACCCTCTCCGCCCCCGCCGCCTGCACCTCCCCCGGCTCCGGCCGCCTCCGCCGCTGCCGACCGCTGCGGCCGACGCTAAGCTCGCCGGCTGCCGTTTCTCCTCCGTTCCCTCCGCCCCCGCCGTCGGCACCGCCCACAGGGGATTTCCCACCGCCCGGCCGGCGGCGCCATCGCCGCCCGGCCCTCCACCCGGCGCCCCCGCCGGGCCGCCCGTCGCCCCCGACCCCCTTTCTAGGTCCGGCGGCGGTGGATCTCCCCCCAGCAACCCCGCCTCCTAACCCCGGGCACTAACCTGATGGTGCCGGCGCCGGAGAAGACAGCGGCGGCGACGCGAGCGGCCGTGGGCCGCGAGGGTCGCGCGCTCGCGTTAGACTCAGCGCAAGGACAACCCAGAACAGAAAGCAAGCCCATCCGGCCTCGCGGTGGCGGCTCGCCGCATCGACGTCATCGGGCCGACCAGGTCAGCGACACATGCGGCCTGACCCGGGGGACAGGTGGATCCCACCGCGGGCCGTCCAGCCCAGGGGGCCTGCACCGGGAACCGTGACGTCGCGTTCGGCACGTCACACCCGCCCGCCGTGCGGCGACGCGACGCGACGCCGGCAAGGGAAAGCAAAGCTGGCGCCGCCCTCCTCCGGCGACCGGAGACCCGAAGCGAAGCGAGCAACGCGCCGCGTCCGCGCGCCGCGGCGGAGCGGGGGGTGCTCCCGTCATTTCGGCGCGGCGACGGTGAGATTTGAGACGGGGGCGGGGCCCACGGCTGGCGAGGATATTCTGAGGTGTTCTTTTTTTTTTAAAAAAAAATATATATAAAATTCTGAGGTGTTTTGTCCGTCATGTGACTGGAGCTTGCTGCTGCGCTGCATATGCAGCCATGTGCGTCGCGAAAAGGCGGATCTCTCGCCGGTAACGAAAAAGAAAAAAAAGATACGCCGGGCAGGGCTGCGTCGGGCCGCGAGCGGGATCGCAAAAGTACGAGACCGAAATCGTAGGTGTCAGGAGCAGCGGTTGAGCGGTTGTGGTTTGTTTATTTATGTTTAGGTGTAGTGTACAGTAAATCAAGAGGGCAGCTGAAATATCATCAGGGTGAGTTTGTGGCACGTCAAGATTATCCTAGCTGGTGGTACCCATTGAGCACAAATGTTGGCATCATGTAGTAGAATGCATATGAACATATTTTTTTTTGCTAATTTTCAATCCAGGACAAAGAACCTTTTGAAATCTCTAATTTTATGGAAATCGGACATGGGAACTTTGTGAAATCTCTAACTTGAGGTTTTATCACTAACAAAAACGGTAAATTCTATAGTAGTACACATTCGACTGATTTCTTTTTTACGGAATGGATTCCTAGGAAGGCGCGCCAGAAATAATAAACCTACAATTCCGACGCACGTATGTACAGCCGTGAAATACGCTTCGTGATCATCATCACAGCCTACTCGCGTCGTTACCTCAGCGGGTGTTATTTTAACTCGCCGGGCACAGGAGCTCGACTCGACCAAGTGGACGATGGGAATCTCCACCACTGCCACTATTAAAAAACCCATTTCCCAAAATAATATCTATCCCACAGAAAAAAAGAAAACACCCACCCGGGCCCCACGCTAACATGACGCGCTCCCACCCCCACTTGGGCCCACGCCCTCCCCTGACACCGGCCCCGGGCCCCACCGCCCAGTCCCGCCCCCGCGCCAAAACAGCTGACGCAAGCGATGACAAAATCGCACCCCCCTCCTCCCTGGACCCCACACCCTCTCATCCCACCGCCCACTCGTCCCCCCTCATCCCTCCGATCCGCGACACGCGTCCCGCCCCACCCGAGCCTCGGGTCAACCTGCCCGCCCGCAACGCCTCCCCAACTTGCACGTGCGTCACATCCGCTGCCTCCCCCTCCCTCCCCGTCGACACGTGGCCCGCCGCCCCCTCTATAAAAACCCCCGGGCACGGCGAGCTCAAGTTCCATTCCAAAGGAAAAGCATCTCCAGCTAATTAATCACTGATCGAGCTCGAGCTCCATCAGCTTAATTGCTTCGTTTCCGATCCTCTCAACCCTCAAAGCAACTCGAAATCTGAATGGACTTCGGTGGCGCTCTGCAGCTGCCGCCGGGGTTCCGGTTCCACCCCACCGACGACGAGCTGGTGAACTACTACCTCCTGCGCAAGTGCGGCGGGCTGCCGCTGGCGGCGCCGGTGATCGCCGAGGTCGACCTGTACAAGTTCGACCCGTGGAGCCTGCCGGAGAAGGCCGTCGGCGGCGAGAAGGAGTGGTACTTCTTCTCGCCGCGGGACCGCAAGTACCCCAACGGGTCGCGGCCCAACCGGGCGGCCGGCGCCGGGTACTGGAAGGCCACCGGGGCCGACAAGCCCGTGGGGTCGCCGCGCCCCGTCGCCATCAAGAAGGCCCTCGTCTTCTACGCCGGCAAGCCGCCCAAGGGCGTCAAGACCAACTGGATCATGCACGAGTACCGCCTCGCCGACGTCGACCGCTCCGCCGCCGCGCGCAAGAAGAACAGCAGCAACAACGCGCTCAGGGTACTTTTTACTCTGCACCCTTGATTGATCTAACCTGTTCATTCGCTGTTCCATTGCCATCGATGACAATTTTTATATAAAGGATTTAAAAAATGAGTAGAAGGTTTGCGGATTAATTAATATAATTAATGTAATTGAAAAGGTAGGCGTGCAAATTGTCCATTTACAGCGTGCTCGAGTTGTCCCTTTCGCGGCAACTTGCAGGCTACTACTGGCCTCTAGAGAGACCGATCGGCCTGTAAAAGCTTGGGCGGCCGGGCATGGCGTCACGGCTCACGCACGCGGCGATAGGGACAAGGCGGCACCACCCACGGCGGCGCGTGCGGCCGCCGCCTGATCTTATCTCACCATGAACCATACCCACCGAATCCAACGATCGTCGGCTCCACCGCGACGCGCGCGTAGTAGTAAAGAGATCATCAAGATTCTGTCTTTTTTTAGTATCGTCTGGATTTTTCGGCTAACCTTTTTTTTCTTCTTCTTGGGAAATCTTGCAGCTGGATGACTGGGTGCTGTGCCGGATCTACAACAAGAAGGGGGTGATCGAGCGGTACGACACGGTGGACGACGACGACGACGACGCGGCGCCCGCCGCCGCCGCCGACGTCAAGCCGGCGGCCGCGGTCACCGCCGCGGCGGCGGCCAAGAACCCGCGCGCCGGCCGCGGCGGGGCGGCGCCGATGAAGGTGGAGATGGCCGACTACGCCGGATACTACGACGACTACGATATGGAGACGCCGTCGGCCGGCATGCTCTGCTTCGACCGCCCGGGCGCCGCCGCCGTCCCGGCCATGGCGCCCGCGGCGGCGAAGGCGGTGTCGCCGGCGGCGGACCCCGACCCGGACCGCGACGACTCCGGCAACTCCATGCCGTGGATGCACACCGACAATTCCAGCTGCGGCTCCGAGCACGTGCTCTCGCCGTCGCCGGACCTCCCCGACCGCGACCACGCCGAGAGCCAGCCCGGCGGCGGCGCCGGGTGGTGGAACGGCGCCGACTGGGGCGCCGCGTGCGCGGGCGCGTCGGCCGACGACGGGTTCGTGGTGCTCGACGACGGGGCCGCGCTCTTCGGCCCGCCGCCGTCGCCGGGGCTCTTCGCCCGCGTCGACGCCGCGGCGTTCGCCGACATGCTCGCGTACCTGCAGTAGTGATCGGAAACGTGCCCTACGCCACTCTCCAGTCACTTCTGACATGCTTGTGTCCTTGGTTCAGGTGAAACCACGAGCCAGGCTACGTGTAGCGCAGCAAAGCCAAGATATGATCGATCACCATGGCGCTCCCAGCGGCAGATCAAAGGAGAATTACTGGGCGAATTACCCGCCCGATCGGCGGTCAGGTGCTGAGCTCGTCATTCTGATGATTCAGATCGACGGCGTACGGCTCGAAGCTGTGCAAGATCTCTGCACCTGATCGGCGATCGCACCCGGCATCTGCCATATGGAAATGGGAGTGTCAAGCATGGTAGATGATGGCTGGTGATCTTCCTTGGTAGAGAGAGCTAGCTAGCCGTCGGATCGGGTTCTCGATCAATCTAACCCGTCGGTTTTTGTCGTGTTTATTAGTAGTAGCTGACAACTTGACATGCTAGTGAATTCATCAAGATAGTAATAAGCAACAGAAACGATGACGAGGGGAAAAAGAGAGAGGGAAATTCAGGGTTTGGATTCAGGGGCAGTTTGATGGTATCATGTATATGTATTTAGTGTAGCCTAGCTGTACTTAGAATTGGTTCAGGTCGGTGGCAAACAGGCAACGCTGTAGGTTTTGGTCTGAGTGTTCTGCAGTATAATTGCAAATGTCATGTAATAGAGTCGCTTTCAGTGGGTCTCTTTCTCGTGACCACTAAAGCCGAATTTTTGTAATGCAATTATCGGTAATAAAGTGTTCGCAAGCTGTAATTGCATATGGACTCATGCTCTCTCCTTTCTGCAATGTTCTGATCCACATAGTTTATGAAAAGTGCCTTTCAGAGCTCTGACAGGGATAAGTTGGAGACTGATCGTGTGCAGCACCATGCCCGTGCTCTTCACGTTCAGTAAAAGCTTGTTTTTTTGGCGGTTTCGAGACCAAGTGCTGTCTCTTTCAGTGGTTCACTAGTGGTTCTGCCTTTTGTACTTGAGATGGGAATCTGCTGATGCTGAATCCTTGTCAATTGTCATGCGACTATGAGATGGAAGGCGAGCAGTTTCAGAACCACCACCAGTTACAGGTGGCTGGGCAGAAGGCACGAACAGAGAGATGTAAGGTAGAGGCTTGATGCTGTGGAAGAGGCTTGATGCCTTGAGCATCACATCTGATCTAGAGAGATGTAAGGTAGAGAGATCAGACAACGATGATACGGAATGTCCTGTGCATTGTTAGAGACAATTCGCTTGGTGCAGTCATGTCATGTCTACAGACAAATCAGTAGTATCTCTGCACAATTTTTTGTCCGTAACTGTGGACACTTTCAGTTTGGCTGGAAACCCAGCACAGAGGGAATCAAGTCATGGTCTCAGGTACAGTTGTGTGGTGACTGTAATTGCAGATGCGTAATACAGTTTCTTTTTTCCTAACCTTCCTGTTCTTTGTTGTGTTCACCTGTGAGTGGTTCCCAGTCATGCAAAAATTAAGAAAAGAAGAAGCTTAAGTTCCCAGCGTTTTCTGCACACCTTTTTTAGGGGCACACCTGAACATTTTGCTTCAAAGAGTTACTTGGCAGGCCTTTGATTTGCTTGATCTTACATCTAGGGATTTGATGGGTGTCTTTGGGCATCACTGGATAGATAATGATTACTATATACTCCATTCATTAGTGGTGCAAGAATTTTATACTTTGATTTTTTTGGAAGCAACTACGGCAGGCAATTTTATACTTTGATCATGCTTGGTTATCTCCAAATAGTATATATTCATTCTGTTTTTCATCTCTACCGTTGCAAGCCACTGTAGCTATGTACCAGTGACACCACTTTATCTTCACGATTACTATTAGTATACCAATTTAAGTTTCTAACATCTCTTTATGGTACTTATATGCAAATAAAGCATCTTTATTTTCTTGAGTAAACTAAGGTTCTTAGCTTCATATGATTCTTAGGACCCTATTTATATGGGAATTATCATTACTAGTGTCCAGATCTTATGAAACGTGTTGCCTAGTTTTCTTCATTTTATCTAGTTGTATTTATCATTTGTTTTTTATGTGATAGAGAGAAAGCTTCATGATTACGGACTAGATAATATGCCCATGGGTTGCAATGGGAGATGAAGGTAGATCAGCTTGCTAGAGTCATATGAGCACATACATGCTAAAAACATAGTTAAAATGAGTTAAAAAATGTAAGTTTCATGGGCTTGAATTTGGAAGTAAACAGGAATTATGAATTACAGTCTTCTACGCACTATGCCATCATGATGCAACGATTGAAACAATAATAAAAACAAAAATTGAGGTACAAGATGGACATATTATATTATAATCTCGAAATGAAGGTCCACCGATCAAAGGGAGTGAAAATAACAAGAGATCTGATCTTTGAATATAATCGAATGAAATACATAAAACATTCTAATTATTTTGCTAAAAGAAAAGGTCTTGTTTGCTACATAGGAATGATGTCCACGAGTATTGAGCTTGTGCATAGGAACAGAGGCATTGTACCCAAATGACTTATGCCAGCACTTATGGTGACGTAGCTTGTGGCACATTTGAAACTGTTGATAATTGCTTGCACTTGCACTTACACATGATAGCCGGGATGCCCACTCGGCGAGCAGCTTATCCGTTCCTTTTCCAGCGTAAGAGCAAAAGCAATACAATGATCGTTGGCAGCTGTGTTTGCGCAAGTGTGTTTCTGCCCATAATTTTTGTATGAGAAAACAAAGACGGAAAAAACGGCACAAATGCGGATGTACGATAGAAGATAGAATTCCATGATCCTCGAAGGCCGACATGCCAATGGTATATGACAGATAAAAAGTTAACGTACATTCTGCAGAAATTGTCCTCGCCTTAGCAATAGGTAGAGATTGAGCAAAATTTGGATGGGTGCACTAAAGTGTGCAAGAAGCAAAAATTGATAACGGATAATGTTGAAACAAAGACGCATGTTCATAAGATGATCTCCTCTGGAAATCTTAATCATGGAGCTGTCTTTAATATGCAAGATACATGATGTAACAAGGATCATGATTTGACCGAATATATTTTATTCACTAGCACACACATTGTTCTTCCTTAGAACCCTATTTCACTTCCACACAGTCCATTAGATGTTGGCACGATCGTCTTATGCCGGAAACTAGCAGGAAAGAGATGATTATTAGTCTTACAAACATTTACATTTCAGGAATTTCACCTAACAGTAGGAACCAAAAGATATTTACCTGTTTCTCACCAGGATGATGAGGTAGTTTGCAAATTGGCAGAAGGTATATGATTTTTTTGCTATCATAGATCACATCGTCTTCTGATGTAATTATCAACTTGATGCATTCAAGCTTAGGACGTGCTGCTCTCACCGCCTCGCAACAGGGGCCATCTTTTGGTGTCAGACCAATTGGTGAAGATCCCTCCCTCTTAAGGACATCTTTACATTCATTAAAGAGCTTTCTCTTCTCCTCTCCACAATACTGGTGTGGCCTAAATCTACCGCTAACGAGGTAGGGAGAACTTATTGCAAACACTAGCAAGATAGCAATCGCATGTTTATGATCAAACATCATTGCTGCTAGTCTCATAGGCGGTGATAATCTTGAATCAAAAAAAGCAGTATCCGTATGATTTAGAACCAAATGCACACATGTGCTCCCTTTATATAGGATAGGAATTATTGCACCTATAGGTTCATGAGGATTATTAATGCCAGGGAATCCTGGGATCAGATATAGTGAAAGATAGACGTGGCTTGCACGATATCTCATCACTTGTTGTGACATGCAATTGATTTTGCATATGTGTTTCCAGAAATGTCTATCAATATCCGAGATATCCGTCTTATTCCATGATATGTCATCATTTATGGGGACAATGGTTTGGATTCACATTTTCTCAAATCTCCTTGTATCGAAGATATATTGATTTGTTTTTTCTTGAAATCCGTGCAACTTGTTCAATCTAGGTACATCAACGGAAGTCTCATATGCTGGAAGTATTTCAATTATCTATAAAAAATTCTAGTGAATTAAACAAATTTAATAGAACTCGGAAAAGATTTCCCTGTAGTGCAATATGATGATGGTCCCTGTAGTCCAAATAGTACATATTCGTTCTGTTTTTCATCTCTACCGTTGCAAGCACTGTAGCTATGTACCAGTGACACCACTTTATCTTCACGATTACTATTAGTATACCAATTTATGTTTCTAACATCTCTTTATGATACTTATATGCAAATAAAGCATCTTTATTTTCTTGAATCTAAGAGGAATATCAGCACCATTTCCACAGTAAAATTTGAGAGGCACAGGGAACATCTCCACCGCGAAGGGTGTGCAGAATATCAAATACGCTTTTATTATCAGCATTGAGCAGGAGGAACATACATGTTTCTTGTCTTATCATGTGTGTTTCTTACATTTCTTTGTTTCTGTTAGCACACTTCTATACCTTCGTCTATGTTCCACCCCTTGCTGGTCACTGCAAACTTTTTTCAGATGCGCGACATGATGGCAGATTGGGACTTCGGCTTCTTGGCACACTGTGATGGCCCCCATCCAAGACGTCCATTCTCGTTGTCATATATCACAATCTGATCCTGCATTGTGATGTCTGCAAAACAAAATATCCATTGGAAATATATATTTTTTTCAGAGATGTTGTATGTTTGAACACCACATATCTGAATTGAGAACTGAATGTCTGATCTTTGGTACCTCCAATTATGTAGGTGCTAACTTCCATGTAAAGAATACCAAGGCATGCGTTCCCATGTTTCTGCCACAAACATGAAAGCAAAGACAATTCAGCCATTTTCTGTTCTTTCAATGGTATTACCTGTTTAGTTGACAGTCAAGCAAGTTTCAGGTGTTTACAGTGATAACGAGGTATTTTTCAGGAGGGATCATCATGGTGGCCCCATGGTCAAAGTTCAAGGACATCACTGATTTGAATTCCCTCTTGATGTCGCCCCATGATTTGAACACCCCAGGCCCCCTCCAGCATAGAGAATCAGGCGGCATTGAAGGATCATGCACCAGTTTGACTGAGCTGCTGAGAGAGGCTTTCAGCTGCAAGATCCACCACACATGCCATGAATTCTATATCTAATCTAATATGCCTATGATCTTGATACCAAGCTAGGTACGCGCTGTCACCGCTGTGACTTGGAAGTTGGAACCTACCGTAGAAATGAGTTTCCGATACACGGGCTTAGGCAAGACGGTGTAGGTGCTGCCACTGTCAAGGAGCACGTCTGTGCTTGCGCCTATCGACGCCGTATCCAAATGGAGGGTTGCTTGGCCAGGTGAGTAGCGACCATGTGTCCTGGAATTGAAGAGTTATGCAACTGTGTGAAATCCAAAATAAACTGAAAGAAAGATCGATTAGTGCTGTATAAAAATGACATGCTGCAGTGTATGAATCCACCAACGAAATTGGAATCAGCAAGGCTACAGTTTAGTCAGATCACTGACGCAAACAAGCAAGCAACCACTTGATCAGCAATTGTGCTTAATTTTACCTTGGAGCCATTGGAACCCAGTTTACGGGTTCAGAGAGAACATTCTCATCCCCAATGGAGAGGTAGCCCCCTCCATTTGAGCTGAGGCAATGAGCAAACACATTCTTTGTGATGATCCTGTGGTTCTTCAGCTGCGAGACCAGATCTAGAGAACCCCTCCCAAGCCCAAGCATGCCATCAACCCCTGTTGCCGTATCGGGATTACAACCTTGGTGACACCCACATCTGCACCAAAAGAAGAAAAGAAAAAAAAGACAAGCAACCGGCTTGAACAAGATCTTTGGGCATTGAGCATGCAACATGTTCGATTGCGCGGCGTACCCGAAGGCGATGGCAGGGTCGGTGGCGCCTGAAGGGAAGGTGAACTTGTCCTGGACGAGCATACCGACAGAAGACGATCCATCTGCGTACTGTATTTTGTAGTTGCATACATTTTCGTGGCAGGACGGGGGTGTGCCCACGTCCTGGCGAAGCGCACGGCAGAGAGGATCCGTGCAACGAACAAGCTTGTTCCCTGGTGGTCGGTACAGTGGGTGTGGTGGCTGCGACAGAGATCAACGATTGAGGCAATATCAAGCCGGAAAGTTTGATCAGAATGGACACCTCAATTAGTTTCTACACCAGTTCTAAAAGGGAATAAATGAACACCAAGCTCAACAAATAAACAACCTTGAGTACTACCCACATGAAAGCATGAACTAGCATTGTCACAAGTTCTTTTTTTTGTAAAAATAATTCCTTTGCCATGTCTAATAGACCAGGCCAGAGTCCCCGAGATCTTCTCCTGTTTTCGGTTCTTGTTTCTCTTACTATAGTATATACTACCACAGGCACAGATTTTTGTTTATTTCCTGGTAGCTTCTTTCTATTGTCGGTTTCTTGTTTCGTGCTGTTGCGTTCCATAGCAAGATCACTAGTAGTTGTTTTTTCTGTACTTCTAAAGTTTTCTTGATCCAGCACAGACAGAGGAAAAACAGAGTCTGCAACCTTGAGATTACCTTGCTGCATGTTTGGCAGGGAACACGGCGTGCACCACACTCCACCCAAGTGAGCTTGCTGCCGGTGTCCATGTCCAGGAAGTACGGCTTCGCTGGGTCTCCGATGTACATGGTGATGTGGAAGTTGCTGCAGAGGCACAGCAAAAATTCAGCAGCAGTTCTCGTAAACAAAGACGTTGCAAGAAAAGGCAGAGGAATATGACGGGATGATGTTTTTGCATAGACATTTGGAGGCTGCGGACGTACCCGTTGGGGTAGACATTGCCGACGAGGTCGAACACCAGGCCGGAGGAGGCGGTCGACGGCAGGAGTGCAAGCAGGAGCAGGAGGCCGACGGCTGGTGCCATCCCGGCAGCCATGGTTGCTACCCGAAGAAGGCAGAGCTCTTGAGGATCAGTAGTGTGAGCTGGTTGGGGCTTTGGCTCAGTGCTCTGTCTCTGTGTCTTGGGACGCCGGGGGTGAGAGGTATTTATAGGCGACTAGGCGTTGTTGGCTTGGGGAGGCTTTCTTCACTGTGTGCAGCGTTTGTTTTGTTTTTCTCTGTTTCTCTTATCTGGCTTTTCATATGGAGGGGTGGTTTTGGGGTTCAAAATATCTGGCTTTGAAAAGTATGCATTTTTATTTATTTTTGGATACTACTGTAGGTTTTGTATATGTTCTTCATGTCTGGCATTGCATTTCATTTGGATGGGTTTGGGTTCATATGTCTGGGGCCTTGAGGGTACACACTGCCATGTTACCTTCTAAAAGAGTACAAGCAGGAAGTTCAACAACCCCATCCATGGCATAATCAGAAGTTATTAAGGAAAATAGGCACTGCATTTCAGAGCATCTGCCAATTCCTATCTGTCATTTTGCTCAAAACTGAGTGCACAGATTGACTTGCGCTATAGTTTTGAAGTAATTGGCACACATATATGTAAAGGTTGATAATATTAATTTTATTATGCTCAATTGCACTTCACATTTTGGCATCCTTAAATTCATCTCTCAGAAGTTTGTGCAGTCGGTTTTGTGTTTCAACAAGGTTGAATTAGTGAGCGAACAGTGGTGTTGAGTTGTTAGTTGTTCAGTCGTCATACTGAACTTGTGCGGGATGGGTGGCACACTCTCCCCAGTTATATGGTTTTTGGCCCGGTTTTCGTAAAAAGCAAAGCTAACACTTTGTCCTTCTATTTTCTTCCTCTAGTAGAATTTGCAGCAAAGCTTTTGCTGCTCTTTGGAAAAGATGTCATTTCTCAGTCATCCTCTTGGTCACTTACTGTGTTTGCCAAAAAAGAAATATCGTGGGGCTCACCTTATCCTCCAACCTCTAACTAGTATACCAGAGTGAGAGCAAACACAGTTTCATCCTCGTGCTTCATTACTTTCAAAAAAAAAAAATCCTCATGCCTCAAAGTTTCCAAATATGACAAATTATACATTCCAAGAATATTATTCGAAAAAAAATATTCCAAGAGTATTGATATTCAGATGGGAGAAATAGAGTATACAATAACCCATATTCCCATGAAAGAAAAACCACTCGATGGCATATAACTTCAAGGTTCAGGACTTGAGATAATATATTTTAAGCGCATTACTATGGTAAAGACAGCACTTCATAATTATGCTTAGTGGGCCATCTGTAGTAATGAAACGCCCTCCTTTGTTTGTTCAAATTTGGTAACATAACTAAAACTCTACTATAATGGTCCCCTAAATACATTTAGCAAGCTCACTTTGAATAATTCACCTTGAGAAAACATTATCTCCAACAAGATATACATTTTGAAGGAAAAGCTCCAATAAGATATTTTGGTTACACACTGCCATGTTACCTGCTAAAAGAGTACAAACAAGGAGTTCAAACGATGAAAATTAGAAGTTATTGAGAAAAATAGGCATTACATTTCAGAGCACCTGCCCATTCGTATTTGTCATTTTGCTCAAATCTGACTGCACTGATTGATTTGCGCTACAATTTTCGGGTAAGGGCACAAATATATGTAAAAGTCAATATTCTTAAAGTTTTTGTGCTCAACTGCACATCCATTATTGCATCCTTCAAGTCATCTCTAAACCCGCTTGGTTACTTATTGTTTTGCAAAAAGGTATTTCTTCCTAATAAAAACAAAATATTCCGTGGGGGCTTACCTTACCACCTCTAACTGGTACTGCAAAGTGAGAGTACGCTTTCGTCTTCGTATGCCTCAATATTTCCAAATATGAAAAACTACACATTCACACAATACTGATGTTAATACGGGATAAATAGGCATATACAATATTCCATATTCTTGTGAAAAAAACACACTGTGGATGGTGGATAAGTTCTGTTGTGATATGATCCAAATTCACCGACGGAGCGAAGCGGAGGCCCATCACCAGAGGTTTGGGCCAGAGCGAAGGGGTACTGTGTTTTCCTCTCATAAGTGCACAGTTTAGTCCCACATCGGCGACGCAACCAAGCACGGTCACGTGACCTGCCTATATAATAGAGCTTTGCCCTTGATGAAAAAACATCCTCTTGTAAGCCGCCAATAGGCGTTGTAAACACACATCTGATATAGTAAAGTTTTGCTGGCTGGCGCCCGTGGTTTTTCCCTTGTACACTGGGAGGGTTTTCCACGTTAAAAATCTCGTGTCTTCTGCGGTTTGATTCTCTTACTTCTCGTCGTTTATTCGTCATCATTTATAACAAGTGGTACCAGAGCCGGTTTCAGATTCGGTTTCCTTGATGTCGACGACGATGAAGTTTGATCTACCGCTGTTGGATTACAAGACGAGGTTCGCGTTGTGGCAAGTTAAGATGCGGGCTGTTCTGGCGCAAACTCATGATCTTGATGACGCGCTGGATAAGTTTGGTGGCAAGTCGTCCAACGAATGGTCTGACGAGGAGAAGCGCAAGGATCGTAAGGCTCTGTCTTTAATTCAGCTTTATCTGTCTAATGATATTCTGCAAGAATGTCTGCAGGAACAGACTGCTGCAGCACTCTGGTTGAAACTGGAATCGATTTGTATGTCTAAGGATCTAACCAGTAAGATGCACATGAAGTTGAAGTTGTTCACGCTCAAGATGAAGGAGGGTGATTCGGTGATGAGCCATATATCTATGTTTAAGGAGATCGTTTCTGACCTAGCGTCGATGGAGGTTAAGTATGATGATGAGGACTTAGGTCTCCTATTGTTATGTTCTCTGCCAAACTCTTTTGCAAATTTTCGTGACACCTTGTTGATTAGCCGTGATGAACTAACCGTTTCGGAAGTTTATGAGGCACTCCAATCTAGGGAAAAGATGAAAGGCATGGTGCAGCCTAACGGATCGTCGTCGTCCAAGGGCGATGCTTTGCAAGTGAGAGGCAGACCGGAGCAGAGATCGTTACAAGAGCCAACAAAGTAGAGGTCGTTCTAAGTCCAGACCACCCAAGAAGTTCTGTAAGTATTGCAAGAAGAAATCACATTTTATTGAGGAGTGTTGGAAGCTTAAGAATAAAGAGAACAGAAAAAATAATTCGGATGGTAATGCCTCTTTGTTTCTGGTGCTGGGAATACTTCTGATTCAGTAGATTGTCTGATTGTTCTTGCTGGTTGTGTTTCTGGTCATGATGAATGGATACTTGATTCTGCATGTTCATTTCATATCTGCACTAACAGAAATTGATTTAGTTCGTTTAAGCCCGTGCAGAAAGGAGATGTTGTGCGTATGGGAGACGATAATCCGTGTGACATTGTGGGGATCGGCTCAGTTCAGATCAAGGCTCATGATGGCATGACACGCACGCTACAGAATGTGAGATACATACCAGGGATGACCAGAAATCTGATTTCGCTCAGCACACTTGATGCAGAAGGATTCAAGTACTCCGGTTCAGGCGGAGTTTTAAAGGTATCAAAAGGTTCTCTTGTTTGTTTAGTAGGTGATCTGAACTCTGCAAAGTTATATGGTCTAAGAGGAAGTACTTTACATGGTTCTGTTTCCGCTGCTGCTGTTAGTAATGCTGAATCTAATAAGACTAACCTTTGGCATATGCGTCTTGGACATATGAGTGAACTTGGTATGGCAGAATTGATGAAGAGAAACCTACTGGATGGTTGTATTTTGAGTAGTAAGAAGTTCTGTGAGCATTGTATTTTCGGGAAGCATAAAAGGGTAAAGTTCAACACTGCTGTTCATACCACAAAAGGTACTCTTGATTATGTACATGCTGACTTATGGGGTCCTTCTCGTAAGCCTTCTTATGGTGGTGCTCGTTACATGCTTACTATTATTGATGACTACTCTAGAAAAGTATGGCCTTATTTTCTGAAAAATAAAGATGATACTTTTGCTGCTTTTAAAGATTGGAAACTGATAATAGAAAAGCAAACCGAAAGGAAGGTGAAGGTGCTTCGTACTGATAATGGTGGAGAATTTTGTTCTGCTGCATTTAATGATTATTGCAGGCAGGAAGGCATTGTCAGGCACCACACCATACCGTATACTCCGCAGCAAAACGGTGTGGCTGAGCGCATGAACAGGACCATCATCTCGAAGGCTCGTTGCATGCTGTCCAATGCACGGATGAGCAAGCGTTTTTGGGCTGAAGCAGCTAACACCGCATGCTACTTGATAAACAGATCGCCTTCTATTCCACTTAATAAGAAAACACCTATTGAGGTATGGTCTGGCACACCCGCTGATTATTCACAGTTGAAAGTTTTTGGCTGCACTGCTTATGTTCATGCTGATAATGGAAAATTGGAGCCTAGAGCTATTAAATGTCTTTTTCTTGGTTATGGTTCGGGAGTTAAAGGATATAAGTTGTGGAATCCCGAAACTAAAAAGACTTTCATGAGCAGGAGTGTTGTTTTCAATGAATCTGTGATGTTTAATGATAGTTTGTCCTCAGATCATGTTCCAGATAATTTTTATAAAGGGTTGCAGCATATGAGCGTGCGGGTGGAGCATGTGGGTGATGAGAAAAGTGTGCATGTACAGCAACACGTGCATGATGATACAGACGAGCAGGAGGAGCCGCCTGTGAATGATCAGGAAAATCAGGCTGTTGATGATGAGGCTCATGATGATGTTCAGCACTTACCACCTATTTTGCAGCTAGAGGAGGATTTACCTATTGCTTAGCACAAGTCAAAGAGAAATTGTGGACCTCCTAAACGTCTCATTGATGAGTGTAATCTAACCCATTATGCTTTGAGTTGTGCTGAACAGGTGGAGAATTCACATGAGCCGGCCACATATGTTGAGGCCATTGATTGTGCTGATAAAGAGAAGTGGATTTCTGCTATGCATGAGGAGATGCTGAAACGAACCGGATTTCCAATTACGAGAATCCGACTCCCTGTACCCTTGTGATAGTCCCAGGAACAACAGCTATCACGTACAGAACTCATCTCAGCGGAAATCACATCCATACATCGATTAGGGGCCTTCAAACATAATATAAATACATAGCGGTATGGTACAAGCCCTCTGGGCTAAACGACAAAAGGGAAACAACTACGCAGCGGATAGCTATAAGCTTCTGGTGCTTCGGGCCTTCACCTCCACAGGCATCCTTGAGCGCAGAGCACAGCCCTCATTTGCATCATTCTTCGAAGTTGACCTTGTACTCGGAGTCTTCTCCTGTGTACCCAAAGACTGTCCCCAGGGAAATGGGACAGGTCCACGTCACCAACCATAATATGCAGCAAAGCTTTATAGTGGCCTATACTAGTAATAAAATATTCAAGGAGTGTAAGCCGGGGGTTTTTCCTAAGTGCGCAGCAACAACATAACCAAGTTCAACTCATCTCCAATCACCATTCCTCGCAAGCACATACTCTCCCCAAACCACCCATCAATCTCACAACCATATCGGGCTCGTCCTGCCTCAACAGGTTTCCGCAATAAACATCCGCCAACTCCTTTTACTAACTAGTCGACTCGGTGAGCTCCCTCCCCACCTTGTCTCAACAGCCTCAGCTGGTCCAACCTCTCATAACCCAAATCAAGGATAAGGTAAGAAAGCGGAATCCCATGCTAATCTAGATGGATCAGACGCGAGATCGTCCATGACCGTGGACACGGCTATACGTATAGTTTTCACTCTGCAGAGGTTGTACTCTAGGAACCACCCGGGCTGCGAGCTGGTGCCCCAGCTCGAGACGCAGCCCACAGCAAAGACCCTATAAAGCAACGGTATCATCCTGCTTCCCTGGGCTCGGGAAACATCCGCACGCTAACATCTGCCCCAGGGATGTGAAACCTTCCCACCGGGGCCAGTTGGGGGCAGTGGTAGATCAGGGAGAGTACGCCGCAACGAGTCCTCCTTACACATATCAAGCTCGATCCTCCTACAGTCCTGGTACCGCACTAGATAGGCTTGCTGGAACCCTCCCCATTCTGGGTAGATGGTGAGCACTGTAATTCCCACTTCTGAAAGGCATCCTGATGCGGTCCTTAATTGTCGGCAAAGCGAGTATCAGCATCAAAAGCGATCCGCCGCAACGGTCCGCAATCGGCACCCATTACATGTATGGCCGCCCAAACTCCTCAAAAGTAACCAAGTAACCACGTACCCGTAACAGGTACTCCGTAGGAACTGTCCGAGTTCAGTTCCCAAGCACCCCGGTCAAATGATCGGGTTGTTATCACTCGCCTCCACCGCCTAGCTGCACTACTCCTCCCAAGCCACCCAACTCACGCCAAGAAGTTCAATCACAACCATCCCAACACATGCAAGCATAGCATTCTCATAAAGTGGATAATAGGTGGCCAGGATACAGGATAGATAAAAGGCAATGTAGGCATATCATCATCATGCAAGTAAAGTAAAGCGCTAGCATACTAGTTTGCATGCCTAATAGGTATTTCAGAGAATGGCTGGGCGTGAACCTGGGCATTGCTTGTCCTCTTCGTTCCGGTAGTTGATGTAGTCGTCAGCATCCTTCCACGACTCCGGAGCTCCTAATTACGCGGAAATAAAATAAAGACCAAAACAGCGAAGCAAGAAGACTCAAAAAACACCAAACTCTACACTAACATGTAGGTCATGATTTTAGTAAAATATAGAGACTGGTTTCATATTTTTCTGAGATACGGTTGATTTATTATGAATTTTCTAAGTTTAAATCATTTTCTGAAAATATTAAATAATTTCGAAAAAAGAAAAACAGACATACTGGGACACGTGGCAGCACCAGGGCGTGCCACGTCATCACTGCTGACGTCAGCATGACGTCATTAGTGGGGCCGGCTTTGTTGACGTCATCGTGGGCCCGGATGACGTCAGCGTTGACTTGGTCAACGTTGACTTGGTCAACGTTGACCAGTCAATGGTTAGTGGGTGAGCGGGGTCAGCGGGCCCACATGTCAGTCACCTAGGTCGCTGTCAGGTGGGGCCAGGCTATCAGCATTTAAAGCAAAAAGAAAAAGAAAAAGGATTCGAGGGCTCGAAACGGGCCGAAAGATCTCGGACGGAAGAGTTCAGGGTGGTGAACTGGACTTGGGTGCGAACTTTAGGCCCACGAAGGCAGGGCCGCTAAACTCGCTCTGGTGGTCCAAGTCCACCGTGAGCCGTGAGTGCAGTGCACGTGAACCAGGTGCACGGGATCGAATTGCGGCTCGGATGGATTCTCTATGGTTGGCCGTGTGTGGTGATGGTGTGGGTCAGCGTGTGGCTCAGGACGGCCGTGAACGCATGCGCGGCGGCGCTCGCGCGGCGCAAACGGCAGCGGTGGCGGTGCGGTTTGGCGCGGCGGAGATGGTCCAAGGCGGCGGTTTCTTGGCTCGGCACACACGCGTGATGCCCCGACAGTCCAAGTCCACGGCGGTCCGACCCAGAAAGGGTTCGTGTGCGTGCACAGCAACAACGGCGGCGGCGCTCGCGGGTGCCCCCGGCGACCCGGTTCCGCGGCGGCACACACCCACGCGGCAAGGCGCTAGCTGGTCAGTTGGCAAGACGTCAAGGCCGACTCGCGGCTCGGTTTGGCACTCGCGAACGC
Source organism: Echinochloa phyllopogon (assembly GCA_033239725.1). Classification (NCBI taxonomy): domain Eukaryota; kingdom Viridiplantae; phylum Streptophyta; class Magnoliopsida; order Poales; family Poaceae; genus Echinochloa; species Echinochloa phyllopogon. Next base: position 7,010,016 of record BTCW01000008.1, on the reverse strand, counting down.
GAGCCAAGCCCCTGGCTTGACCGCGCCGCTGCCTTGACGTGCGCGCACTCCGGGCAGCCCCGGTGCGCAGCGACGCCTCGGCGGCCTGGGTCAGCAGCGGTCGTCGGCGGTTTGCGGTGTGGAACAAGGCGGCGCGACGAGTCTCTGCACAAGACGCTCAGCACGAAGGCTGGCTCACAGAAGAGGATGGCTGCGCGGCAGAGCAACGGGACGGCGGCGCCACGGCCAAAACAGGGGAAGAAGAGGGGGGCTTCGTCGGCAGCTCACCATAGGGCACGTCGTCGTACGCGGCAGCTCGGGGAAGACTCGCAGCGCTCCGGCGATGCTCATGCGCCCATGAACGGTTCGGTCTTGCTCTGCTCCGGCGCTCCCACGGACGGCGGCGCTCCGGCTTGCTCGTGCGTCGGCGGCTCCACGCTCCGACTGCTCCACGTCGCCTCCTTGGATCATCCTCGGCTTCCCCTCCCACCTCTGCTCCTTCTCCACTCTCTTTCTCTCTCTCTCTCTCTCGGATCGCAGGCTGGAATCCCCAATTGGGGCGGCGGCGGCTTGAAGAGGAAAAGCGGCCGGTGGGTGGTTTTATAGGGCAAGGCCCTAGGGTTCGAAGGCATGGACGGTGGAAATGGCTCGGCGTCCGCGCTCGGACACGCGGCAGTATCGCAACGGGCCGCACTAGCTCGGGCTCGGGGTTGGCCGCTGTGCCCTGCCTCTGCCGGGCGTGGGGAAGAAGGAAGAAAGGGGGAAGATGCATAGTGCTCGGCGGGACCTGCACGACAGCGACTGGGGAAGAAGGAGAATGCGGGGGAGTTGGCTGGGCCGCGACTGGGCCGGATTCGGCGCTGGGCTGGGTCGGTTTGCGAGCTGATGAGAAAGATCGAGGGTGCGAAGTAGACTTAGAGATGGCCGTGGGGTTTTGTTAGCAGGCCGGGCTGCAGATAGGCTTTGGGAAGGTTTGGGCCCAAAGGGGAGTTAGAGTTTTTGGAAATTGCTTGGTTAATGATTTGAATTCAAATCTAGGATTTGAATTCAAATCCAAACAAAGAACTCCAAAACCAAATAAAAACCAAATCAAACTATTTTTATCCTTAGCACTTCAATTCAAATTTTTAAAATTAAATTTAAATTCGCCTAGGAATATAGAGGGTAAGTAGAAGACAACCTTATAGGTTTGTTGGCATGCACAACAATTCACCAAAAATTTTGAAATTCACAATTTTTGCATTCAACAAATCCTGCGCAATTTTTTTGGAATGTTACAGTCTTCCCCCCTGACGAGAATCTCGTCCTCGAGATTTAGGTATACCCAGGGCTCAAACAGGTGTGGGTATTTCTCTCTCAAAACTGACTCTTTCTCCCAAGTTGCTTCCCTCTTTGTGTGGTTACTCCACTGAACCTTGCAGAATGGAATAGATGTGCTCCTTGTCTTTTTAACTGCTCTGTCCAAGATCTTCTCTGGGTACTCCAAGTACTCTAGTGTATCTTGCAAATCCAATGCTTCTGTCCTGACTTCATGCTCTGGCATTCTCAAGCATTTGCGTAGTTGCGACACGTGAAACACTGGGTGCACTCCGGCTAGCTCTTCAGGTACTTCCAGCTCGTAAGCTAACTTCGTGACTCTGGTCAGAATCTTGTAGGGCCCCACAAATCTGGGTGCTAGCTTCCCTTTCACATGAAATCTCTTACTTCCCCTGAGGGGTGACACTTTCAGGTACACGTGATCTCCCACCTCGAACTCGAGGTCCCTTCTTCTCTTGTCGGCGTAGCTTTTCTGCCTACTCTGAGCAGTCTTCAAATTCTCTCTGACCTTAGCCACATTCTCTTCTGCCACCACAATTAAGTCAGGGCCAAAGAAGGTTCTCTCTCCCACCTCTGACCACATAAGAGGTGTTCTACATTTTCTTCCATATAGGGCTTCAAATGGGGACATTTTCAGACTTGCTTGGTAACTGTTGTTGTACGAGAATTCTGCATAGGAGAGGCTCTTCTCCCAATCCTTGCTATAGGTCAACACACAAGCTCTCAACAGGTCTTCTAGAATCTGATTCACTCGTTCTGTCTGACCATCCGTCTGTGGGTGGTACGCTGTACTGTAGTCTAGTCTGGTCCCAATCGCCTTATGCAAGCTCTTCCAGAACTGAGCTATGAATTGCGGTCCTCTATCGGATACGATACTCCTTGGTGCCCCATGCAACTTGAGAATGTTGTCCACATATAGTTCGGCTAGTCTGTCTGTTGAGAACCGGTCCTTGACTGGTATGAAGTGAGCCACTTTGGTCAGTCGATCCACTATCACCCAAATAGCATTGTTTCCTTTCTGAGTGCGGGGTAGTCCGACTATAAAGTCCATACTGATGTCCTCCCACTTCCACTCTGGAATTTCTAGAGGTTTCAACAGTCCTGCTGGCCTTTGGTGTTCTGCCTTGATTCTTCGACATGAATCGCACTTGGCGACGTATTCAGCTATATCCTCTCGCATCTTTTTCCACCAGAATCGGTCTTTAAGGTCTTGATACATCTTGGTGCATCCTGGGTGGATTGAGTACTTGGACTGATGAGCTTCTGCTAGTATGGTCTTCCGGATATCATCATCTTGTGGTACGCAGATGCATTGCTTAAGCCATACTGTTCCTTGAGCATCAATACGGAAGTCTGGGGCTACTCCACGTTGAACATCCTGAATCAGCTCTTGAATTTCTGGGCAGTCTTTCTGAGCAGTCTTGATGCGTCCTTCCAGGTTGTATTTCACTCTCAACTCTTCCGGTCGCCCTTCTTCTACTACCTCAAGCCTGAGCATGTTCAGTTCCCTAATCAACTCCGGTTGTCCCTCCTCCATCACCAAGTTGTTATGGTAGCTCTTACGACTCAGGGCATCTGCTACTACGTTGGCCTTCCCTGGATGGTAGTGTATCTCTAGGTCGTAGTCCTTGATCAGTTCCAACCATCGTCTTTGTCTCATGTTCAGTTCTGTTTGGGTGAAGAAGTACTTCAGACTCTTGTGATCAGTGTAGATTTCACACTTGTTGCCAATCAGGTAGTGCCTCCAGATCTTTAAGGCATGTACCACTGCTGCTAGTTCTAAGTCATGGGTGGGGTAGTTTTCTTCGTGCTTTCTCAACTGCCTTGAGGCGTATGCAACCACTTTGCCTTCTTGCATGAGTACACATCCCAGACCTTGTCTTGAAGCATCACAATATATCACAAAGTCTTTTCGAATATCTGGCAGAGTCAGCACTGGGGTGGTGGTAAGCTTATGTTTGAGCTCCTAGAAACTTTCTTCACACTTTTCTGTCCACTCAAAAGGGACGTTGTTCTTGAGCAACTCTGTCATCGGCTCGGCGATCTTGGAGAAGTTCTCGATGAATCTTCTGTAGTAGCCTGCCAAACCCAGGAAGCTTCGAATTTCTGTGACACTCTTTGGCCGCTGCCACTCGGAGACTGCTTCAATCTTTTCAGGGTCTACTGCTACGCCCTCGGCTGTCAACACGTGGCCAAAAAGGCAACTTTCTCCAACCAGAACTCGCACTTGCTGAACTTCCCAAAGAGTTTGCGTTGTCTCAACTTTTCTAGCACTATACGTAGGTGCTCCGCATGCTCTTCTGCTGTTTCGGAATAGATCAGGATGTCATCAATGAATACCACGACAAACTTGTCTAGCTCTTCCATGAATACTTTGTTCATCATATTCATGAAGTATGCAGGTGCGTTTGTCAGCCCAAAAGACACTACGGTGAACTCATACTGCCTGTATCGAATTCATATTTTTCTGAGCTACGGTTGATTTATTATGAATTTTCTAAGTTTAAATCATTTTCTGAAAATATTAAATAATTTCGAAAAAAAACAGACATACTGGGACACGTGGCAGCACCAGGGCGTGCCACGTCATCACTGCTGACGTCAGCATGACGTCATCAGTGGGGCCGGCTTTGCTGACGTCATCGTGGGCCCGGATGACGTCAGCGTTGACTTGGTCAACGTTGACCAGTCAACGGTCAATGGTCAGTGGGTCAGCGGGGTCAGCGGGCCCACATGTCAGTCACCTATGTCGCTGTCGGGTGGGGCCAGGCTGTCAGCAGTTAAAGGAAGAAGAAAAAGAAAAATGATTCGAGGGCTGGAAACGGGCCAAAAGATCTGGGCCAGAAGAGTTCAGGGTGGTAAACTGGACTTGGGTGCGAACTTTAGGCCCACGAAGGCAGGGCCGCTGAACTCGCTCTGGTGGTCCAAGTCCACCGTGATCCGTGAGTGCGGTGCACGTGAACCAGGTGCACGGGATCGAATTGCGGCTCGGATGGATTCTCTGTGGTTGGCCGTGTGTGGTGATGGTGTGGGTCAGCGTGTGGCTCAGGACGGCTGTGAACGCATGCGCGGCGACGCTCGCGCGGCGCGCACGGCAGCGGCGCCGGTGCGGTTTGGCGCGGCGGAGATGGTCCAAGGCGGCGGTTTCTTGGCTCGGCACACACGCGTGATGCCCCGGCAGTCCGGGTCCACGGCGGTCCGACCCAGAAAGGGTTCGTGTGCGTGCACAGCAACAACGGCGGCGGCGCTCGCGGGTGCCCCCGGCGACCCGATTCCGCGGCGGCACACACCCACGCGGCAAGGCGCTAGCTGGTCAGTTGGCAAGAAGTCAAGGCCGAATCGCGGCTCGGTTTGGCACTCACGAACGCGAGCCAAGCCCCTGGCTTGACCGCGCCGCTGCCTTGACGTGCGCGCACTCCGGGCAGCCCCGGTGCGTAGCGACGCCTCGGCGGCCTGGGTCAGCAGCGGTCGTCGGCGGTTTGCGGTGTGGAACAAGGCGGCGCGACGAGTCTCTGCACAAGACGCTCAGCACGAAGGCTGGCTCACAGAAGAGGATGGCTGCGCGGCGGAGCAACGGGACGGCGGCGCCACGGCCAAAACAGGGGAAGAAGAGGGGGGCTTCGTCGGCAGCTCACCATAGGGCATGTCATCGTACGCGGCAGCTCGGGGAAGACTCGCAGCGCTCCGGCGATGCTCATGCACCCACGAACGGTTCGGTCTTGCTCTGCTCCAGCGCTCCCACGGACGGTGGCGCTCTGGCTTGCTCGTGCGTCGGCGGCTCCACGCTCCGACTGCTCCACGTCGCCTCCTTGGATCATCCTCGGCTTCTCCTCCCACCTCTGCTCCTTCTCCACTCTCTCTCTCTCTCGGATCGCAGGCTGGAATCCCCAATTGGGGCGGCGGCGGCTTGAAGAGGAAAAGCGGCCGGTGGGTGGTTTTATAGGGCAAGGCCCTAGGGTTCGAAGGCATGGACGGTGGAAATGGCTCGGCGTCCGCGCTCAGACACGCGGCAGTATCGCAACGGGCCGCATTAGCTCGGGCTCGGGGTTGGTCGCGGTGCCCTGCCTCTGCCGGGCGTGGGGAAGAAGGAAGAAAGGGGGAAGATGCACAGTGCTCGGCGGGACCCACACGACAGCGACTAGGGAAGAAGGAGAATGCGGGGGAGTTGGCTGGGCCGCGACTGGGCCGGATTCGGCGCTGGGCTGGGTCGGTTTGTGAGCTGATGAGAAAGATCGAGGGTGCGAAGTAGACTTAGAGATGGCCGTGGGGTTTTGTTAGCAGGCCGGGCTGCAGATAGGCTTTGGGAAGGTTTGGGCCCAAAGGGGTGTTAGAGTTTTTGGAAATTGCTTGGTTAATGATTTGAATTCAAATCTAGGATTTGAATTCAAATCCAAACAAAGAACTACAAAACCAAATAAAAACCAAATCAAACTATTTTTATCCTTAGCACTTCAATTCAAATTTTTAAAATTAAATTTAAATTCGCCTAGGAATATAGAGGGTAAGTAGAAGACAACCTTATAGGTTTGTTGGCATGCACAACAATTCACCAAAAATTTTTAAATTCACAATTTTTGCATTCAACAAATCCGGCGCAATTTTTTTGGAATGTTACAGATGCAGTCACTTGAAAAGAATCACACATGGGATATTGTACCATTGTCAAAGAAGAAGAAGACAGTCCGCTGCAAGTGGATCTTTAAGAGAAAGGAAGGTTTATCTCCAAGCGAGCCTCCAAGGTACAAGGCAAGGTTAGTAGCGAAAGGCTACAGTCAAATTCCTGGTATTGATTATAATGATGTTTTCTCTCCTGTGGTAAAGCATAGTTCCATTCGAACATTCTTTAGTATTGTTGTTGCACATGATCTTGAGCTCGAGCAGTTAGATGTGAAGACTGCATTTCTGCATGGTGAACTTGAGGAGGATATATACATGGACCAGCCAGAAGGGTTCATAGTGCCAGGCAAGGAGAATTTTGTGTGCAAGTTGAAGAGATTCTTGTATGATTTGAAACAGTCCCCTCGTTAGTGAAATAAAAGGTTCCATTCATTTATGCTATCACACGGTTTTAAGAGATCTAAATTTGAGATCAACTGAAGTTGGGATCGCAAGCAGCACACCAGTTGGCTTCCCAATCCCAGCTACCGCTTGCTGATGGTAGGAGAGGCTGAGGCGCTGGGAGCAGGAGGGGGCGGCAAGGGTAGCATGTGTCGTCGTGCGCATCGTAGCGAGGAGGCCGCGCCGGTGCCTGGCTGCTCCCGTGCTTGGCGAAGTCGTGGGGCGGTGGCGGCGCAGGACGGAGAGACGGATCATGAGCAGTCGGCAATTCAGCATAGGAAGGGGAGGGGAAGGACCAGGAAGTACGAAAGGGAAGACTTGTTTAAAGCTGTTCAGAAAATATTGCAGCTCCTGACTAGATATTATAAAAAAGGTACGTGTAGTGTAGTAAGTTTCAACAACCCACTTACATTTCCAGATCATCTAACCCAACATTGGACATACTTGGAGAAATATAAGAATAAGAAAAAACTAGCATAAATAATGGCCATATATGGTCGATGGGTGGTTGGGCAGAGAATATTTAATAGATTACAGTCCTCTTTGCATGCAAACTTTTGAAATTGGTGTTCCCGTTTTCACATTCCTGGGGCTACCATCTCCAACCCACCAGGTCACTTGTTTTGCATATTCTTCATTTTACACTTGTTTTGCAACCAAGTAAATATATAGAAGAGATTTTATATATTCCTTTTTCTCTCGAACTAGGAGAACTGCGTGTCATTTCATTAAGGTAGAAAAAAAGTACAATGGCCTAGACAGGCCACACCCGATGCCATAAAATGACACCACCCTCACCTCTATCACAACTGAAAACGCGCCACAGAACAGATTGAACGACCTTAGCTAACCAGATGACCCAAGTTAGGCCAACAAGATCAGCAATCTAGGCATTAACTCCCTAAGCTTAGTACCTCCTGCTGAACACCAAAAGTCGCCTTCCAACCTCACAGCCATGACAGCCTCTTGAACGCTTGGTGGCCTCTTGTGCTCAAAAACATAGGCATTACGATGTTTCCATAATTCCCATGCCACTAATATAATCAAAGTGTTGAGCCCCTTGCGAGCCTCCTTTGGAGCCGCTTTTGATCATACGTCTCCACCAACCTGAAAAACGTGCAGTCATAGATTGTGGTGTCATCTGCAAAAGGCCCAGCTGCTGCAATAGAATGGACCATACTTCACAGGAAAACACACATCCAACCAACAAGTGATTTATAGTTTCCTCTTCCTGATCACAAAATGGGCAGGCTTCCTGACGAGGCATATTTCTCCTTGCCAGGCGGTCAGATGTCCACACGCGGCCATGAACCACCAGCCCGATGAAGAACTTATAGCGAGGGGGGGGGGGGCAAGTTTTCCAAATTCGTCTCCATGGCTCAAACTTAATGGATCCAACAAAGAAGGCCTGATAGGCAGATTTACTAGTATAGAGGCCATGCTATGTCAACTTCCATTTTTACTGATCTGCCACATCCTGATTCAAAATTAAATCCCAAATCTGCAGATAGTCAAATAGCACCTCCACAGTAAGAGCTCATCTGATATCCTGCACCCAACTTCTATTCTGCAGGGCTTGAGCCACAGTTTATTTTATATATTCCTCGTAGGGGATGGGAGAGAGACAGAGAACATGATTTTGTTCCCAATACGTGCGTTTTTATTTTTGTTTTCTTTATTTGTTTTCCTATTGCATTCTTCATTTTGATGGTGTGTTAAAATTTCTTAACTTCTACCGAGATGAGGCGCAGATGTGAAAAATGTTCAAGCTCCAACCTGATATTTTGTTCACAGACAACAACTCACGCTGAAGTTATCCGGATCTACATACCATTCACAGTTGTAGTTTTCCTGAGCTGGATGCACGTACTATTGACTTAAGCACCAGGGTATACGCTGGAGCATGTGTGCTATGCTTGTGCTACCTATTTGGACAATTGACAACGTAACTGGAAAGTGATAATGTGTAAAGATCACAAATATGTTCTCATGCTCTGATAAATTAAGCATCCCACGTATTGATAAGTAAGAGCTCTTATGATATCCTGCACCCAACTTCTATTCTGCAGGGCTTGAGCCACAGTTTATTTTATATATTCCTCGTAGGGGATGGGAGAGAGACAGAGAACATGATTTTGTTCCCAATACGTGCGTTTTTATTTTTGTTTAATTTTCTTTATTTGTTTTCCTATTGCATTCTTCATTTTGATGGTGTGTTAAAATTTCTTAACTTCTACCGAGATGAGGCGCAGATGTGAAAAATGTTCAAGCTCCAACCTGATATTTTGTTCACAGACAACAACTCACGCTGAAGTTATCCGGATCTACATACCATTCACAGTTGTAGTTTTCCTGAGCTGGATGCACGTACTATTGACTTAAGCACCAGGGTATACTGGAGCATGTGTGCTATGCTTGTGCTACCTATTTGGACAATTGACAACTGGAAAGTGATAATGTGTATAGATCACAAATATGTTCTCATGCTCTGATAAATTAAGCATCCCACTTTACGTTCCCTAGGGCATCTCCAACCTGCCCGGTCACTTCTGTTTTGCTAACAAGTTTAGAAGATATTTTACGGGGCTCTCCTAGCTTACCATCCCACCTCAACTTCTGTTCTCAACTTCTTATAATGGGATCCATAAAGAAGATCTCACAACTCTGTGTAGTACTAGTACCGTTTTTGGCTTATGAGATTTCCTTCAAGCGTGCATTTTTGTTTTGTTTTGTTTTCTTGTGTGTTCTATTTGGGTTGTAAATGTTTGATTTTCACGAGTGATAATTTTTCTTCACTTTTTGGTATTCCTTGGAATATTTTACAATTTATTTCAATTTAATGAGTTAAATGCATTGTTAATACACAAACTTGACGAGTGGGTGCGTTTAGATACATCATCTTTCTAATCGCTCATTTAGGAGCAACAACTTGACATATGGGTGCAAATAGGTCACCGACATGACACATAGACAAAAAACGCCATGTAGACAACATATATGTATATTTGGTGTTATAACTATTTATTAGGACTCATTTTTGACATATATCAATTCTGACAAACATCAAATTTTTATGATGCTAATACAGGATCAACAATATATCAGAACAACACAATGATTTCAGGCTTTATATTACCACTCAAACTTTGTTAGAGGTAGGGACTGCAAACTGAGATACGAATCAAAAAGTCAATTTTTTGTGCTTATATGATGCCTACAGTCGACGCCAAATATATATTTTGTTTGTTATATTATTTTATTTCACCTCGCCAAAATAATATTTTTCTTAAAATATAAGATTTTTAAATTTTTTACAATATTCTTGTCTAAAAGATGCTACAAACAAAATCTAAAAAGATACTATTAAACTAACCTAAATTGCATAATGAGTAAGGACTTTTGAAAAAAAATGGCTAACACATCGCTGCGACGCTGCCTACATGGCAGTTTTTTTGGTTACGTGTCGTGGAGGTGACCTATTTACACCAACATGCCAAGTCTCCAAGTTTATGTACTAATGATGTATTTAACTCCAATTTAATTTTGGATAGAAGAAAATCGTGATATGCTTTATGTACAACTTTGACGGTTGCGTAGTAGACTGCTACTGATTGAGATTTATGCAGATTAGAGAAAATTGAACGTGCAAAAATTAATTTTAACCACGCATAGCAATTTGCCTCCTAAAAGAGAACAAACAAAGTTTCAGCAACCCACCCAAAAATTTATAAGGAAATAGGCATTTGTAGTTTTGCACTTTTGCACAACTCAATGCTTTGTTGACACGAGTAGTGCCCCGGGATACCTGGGCATCTTCTATATATGTGCTATCTATTTGTTGATAGCTAGCATAAATATGTGCTCAATGGTCAACTGGGCAGTGATAACGTGTATAGACAACAGTGCTGTCTAATCGGAGTGCATTTCAAGTACATTACTATCTAAGTAGTTGTTGCCAGCTAGATGCAAGAAAAAAAAGGTTCATGTGAAAGCTTAGTAGAAGAGCGTGTATGCAAGAAAAAAGGTTCATTTTCATTAACATGATAAGATTCCCTAAAACGATCCCATGAATACATTTGCCAAACTCACTTTGAATGATCTATATAATAACTATTTAAAATATATGTTTGTCTCAATTATGTTAGCAGTGAAGGAATGTGCAGTATTTGATTGGAAAATATGTACGGGTGACACTTTGTGGAAATAGTGGATGAGTATATCAGCTCAAAATTTAATATCAAGCAACCTAAAGTTTTTGAAAATTGTACTCTCCATCAAATTATCAGATAACCTGGGAGCATCCTTTTTCTTCGAAATGGGAACCTCTTTGTTTTCAAGAAACGTGATGATATCCATGCCATTGAAAATGATATTTCTGGATTACCATATACACATTTATAGCAGAATGAACTTCTCATTTGATAACAGTTTGGTTCCAAAAGTCATGTGGAAAATTGGAGTAAATCGTCTAGATATTTTTTGGGTATGCATCATTAGATATAGGATTAGAAATTATTGTCTTGCTCTGTCGCTCATGAGTCATGATCTTAGGATACATCAGCTCACTCCATTCATGTGTCCTCTGCTGTTAATACATCGACTAGAAAAAAGCAAAACTATTCATCTGCTGACATTAAATTTAATACCTAATTTGCAGAAACTTAAGTATACATTCATAATTGAGATGGAACTATACACACTATGGCAGCGACAGAGTATTACCAACTCCTGAAAGTAATTATGTACATGAACTGCAGTAGATCAGGACCCACTGCAATCACAGAAAGGGACCCATATTTTCTGTACTCACTTTCCGAACCAATTCTTTGGCCTTTGAGTTTCTTTACCTCTTTTATACATAACTTTCTCTGGTCCTTAATCAAAAATGGAAATCTAGTGGAGGTTCAAGTAAATGGCATACAGAGAACAATTCAGACCAGCTTTGTGAATTATGGGATTCCATCTCATTATAGACAATAGGAGCATACAGCTGCTGTTAGTGACTTCCTATCTGCCTCTCTAACCTTCACTCCTATAATCTCTCATTCCCCTGCCATGTTAATACAAAGTCTATTCCAATGATAACAAGTTGGCACTCTTCAGTTGGGAAATTGATAATTCCACGGAGTTCTGATGATATTAGTAACTTTCAGACACTATCAGCAGTACACAGAGATGTATTTAAGCATTCTACAGGAAATGGTCATGGAAAGGAAGACATAATTGACTTGGCGCTCCTACTGCATGCTGCACGCACCCATCCGAGCTGTGCTTTCTCATTATCATATATCACCATCTGATCCAGCATTGTGATGTCTACAAAACAAAAGGCCAACAAAGAAGTTAGTACACAAAGGTGCCTTGCATCCAAATTTCAGAAACTGGGTACTGTATACTGAACTTTATACCTCCAATTACGTTGAAGCTCAGCTTAGCGGCCGTTCCATCAAGTATGCCCAAGCATGCATTGCCATTTTTCTGGTACAAACATGTAAGAAGACATTTAAAATCATTTCATTCTGTACAAAAGTGTGGTTCACTGATGTTAGTAAGTTGAGTCTTGGATGTTTACAGTGACAACGAGGTAGTTTTCAGGAGGAATCTCCATGACGGCATTCTTGCCAGTGCCAAAGCTCAGAAACAGTGACTTGAATTCCTTCTTGACGTCAAACACAGATTTGAATGCTTTCTGCCCTTTCCAGCACAGAGGCAATTCGGGATCAGACACCTGTTTAAGTGATTTGCTGAGACCAGCTTTGAGCTGCAAGGTCATAGTACCAGTAGTTCAGTGTTTCTTTCCTTGAAATTTCATGGAAATTGGAAAAGATAATGACCGAAATATACCGCGAGAACAACAGCTTGGTATGGCTGTGCAGTAAAGTAAGTATAGGTGCTACCACTGTCAAATACGACCTCCATAGGCTTCACACCAAGGGAACGTCTATCAAAATACAATGTTCCTGAGCCAGGTGAGTAGTAATTCCTGGAAAAACAATGTTGTGTCAAACCAAATGGAGAAAGAAAATAGAAAGTTGACACATCATACATGGGATTAGCCATGACGTATATCCAGATCCTCAGGTTCTCAGTATTTCGATTCAGCTTATTGAACTGAGTTCATACCTAAATCTTAATAATCAAGGGACAGCCTGCCTTTTATTTTTGAAGAATGGCCATTAATTTCGTAAACTGATATCAGAGTCTAGAAACAGACTGGACATTGATGTGAAAATTACAGTAATGGCACACAGAAGATTTTAACCTACAGTAAATTTATAAAGGTGTGTTGAGATTAAGATCATATTGTAACAGAGTGCTACAAACTTGCAGAAATCAAAATACAAGTCTCTGGTATGAGATTAGCCATGATGTAATCCTGATTATCATGCTCTCAGTATTCCCCAGTTTATACTTGGCCTGAGTTCATGAGTTTCAATAATTAAGGAGTGCCTTTCTTTTCATTTTTGAATAATGTTCATTAACTAAGTGAACTGACATCAAAATCAAGATAGACTGGAAATGATAAAAAAGAGTGCAAATTGTTTAAGTATAACATACTGAGTTTTCACGAATTGATGTGAAGAATTAGCCTTCCAATCCAATGGGTGGATAATAGCTTACATTGATTTTCTAGCAGTACATTGATCATAAGACCAAATTGTAACAAAGTACTAACTTGCAAGAATCAAATATGGACAAACTCTCTAGCTTTATATGCTCATTGTCACAATAAAGCAATGTTAATAGCAATAGAAACACTGGAGACAATGATGCTTACCCAGCTGTAGTCCGAGCCATTGGCACCCAGGTTACACGTGACGTAGGCACAATATCATCCCCAAAGAAGAGGAACCCCCCTCCGTTCGCGCTCAGGCAATGGCCAAGAACATTCTTGGTGATCCCTTGCTGCTTGAGCTGTGAAAGAAGGCTCACTGATCCCCTGCCAAGCCCAAGCAAGCCATCTGTGGGTGCTTGCACCGCGCCATTTTTCCCCACTTGCTGATCATACCCACAGCTGCGCAAAGAAAAGCAACCATATCAACAACCAAATCCCGCGACACTATCAACTATCAAGAAATGTTTTACTCAAGTGTTATACCCAAAGGTCAGGCTGGGACGAACGGCGGAGGACTTGATCATGGGCAGCGTGAAGTTGTCGGCGATGAGCACACCTTGAGATGATGCGTTGTCTGCGTACTTGATTCGGTAGTCGCATTGTTTTGGTGAAGGGCACTTGTTATTAGCGCCGAGCTCATTGTGAAGTGCAGTGCAAAGCGAGTCTGCGCACGGCACAAGCCTGTTCGGCGTAGGCCGATACCATTGGTTTGGCACCTGCAACACCCATCAGGAACACAAGATCAAGAAACGTACAAAGATTCACATTTCCAAGCAAAACTGGAACCAGAATTGAAGATAAAGTTGGCGCTGAAAGTGCTGGCCAGGAAAAGTCAGTCGGTCAACGGGAAAAATTACAAAAAAGATTTGTGCCATAAACAAAGAACATGTTTCTTGCAGCATAGACACAGAGTTGGGTTAGCATGAATACAATGATCACCGGGCTTTCAGCCAAAGAGGCAAACAGAGTGGATCCCAGTAACCAAGACTAGAATTATGACGATGTAGTTCTGAACAATCAATATGTAACACTCGAGTCAGTCATCAACTGTAAATACCTTGTTGCAGCTCTGGCAAGGCGCGTCACACTGCACCCACGTGAGGTCGCTGCCGGTGTCAACATCCAGGAAGTATGGCTTCGCCGGGTTCCCAATGTTCACCGTGATATAGTAGTGTCTGCAGAAGAACAGAGTGTCAAGTGCTGCAAACAAGTGGATGCTCAGACTTGGATGGAATGATAAAAGAAATTAGAATCAGTTTATTAACAAGTGAAAAATAAAAGAAGCGAAAATAAGCAGAGGATTCTCTCCTTTTCTTCGATAGAAAAAAATGTGGAGTTGCTGAGGAACAAAGCGCAGGGGAAGTCAGGGGAAAAGAAAAGGAAGAAGAAGCACAGTGGACACCAGGAATTTTTTGTTAGGGGTAAAAGTCAATGCCCATAGAAGAACGCAACAACCTGAAACTGAAAGTAACAAGAGAAGAGGATAAAACTACGGCTGCATTGCACATGGCTTAAAAGGACAAAAAAACGAAACATTTTGTTTTCTAACATAAAACAGAGCCAGCCGAAACGCTAACCCAAAAGATATGATTTTGCTTTCGCGACATAAAACAGAGAAGCCCAAACGGTAACTCGACTCGCGGTGAAGATTCCGTTTCAGTGATCAGTGAACAACAAACAAGTGGTGCTCTGAACCTACTGACGAAGAACAGCAAAAGAAAATGTGATGAGGGGCGCAAAGTCAAAAGAGAGGATTTTCAATTCCGCCGCAAAGTCAAAAGAGAGGATTTTCAATTCCGCCGTCGACCCGGTCAACGAAGGCCAACGCCCGCGGCGCGACGGAGACGAGACAGCCTGCATTCGCACAAGCCGGACCAATCCGCCGCGCCGCCAACGCGATTGGGCAAAAACGACGCTAGATTTTGCATCTAATCAAACGTAAGAACTCAAACAGAGCCGCGAAATCGAATCGCTGCACTTAATCGTGGTGCTCCCCGACACGGCAGCACATCAACCAGGATCAAGGGGAGAGGAAGAGGAGGGGGGAGGGGGGCCGCGTACCCTGTGGGGTATACGTCGCCGTGGAGCTGGAAGACGGCGGTGGACGCCGGCCTCGGGGGCGTGGCGGCGCGGGACGTGGCCGCGAGCAGGAGGAGGAGGAGGGCCGCCAGGAGCAGCACGGCGACCGGGGCACGCCTGGCGGCGGCGGCCATGGCGAGGCGAGGAGGAGATGAGGGAGCAGTGTGGACGCCTGCGACGCGCCTTGGAGTTTTCCTCCCCCTTCCTCTGCCCTTGATGGATGGGACGGTGAGAGAAGAGAGCCGAGGAGAGGAACGAGAGGAATGGCGCTGGCGGGTCGAGGGGGTATTTATAGCGGCGTACGAGGAGAGGGGCCTGCCGCGCAGACCACGCGGCTTTGGAAACTGCTCCGTAATTTCTTTTTGTTTTCTCTGTTTTATTGATGGGTTTTGGAATTTTTGGGGTTGGGTGAGGTATTCAGATTTCTGCTAAACATGGTCCTAGCAGTGCTCTAGTATTATGTAGGCAACTAATTTTTGAAAAAGAAATAAACATAACTTATTTATGTTGTGTAAATTGCTGGGTGTTTTTTTTGTTTGTGTTTCAGATTGATGTTTGTGTTTGATCTTGGATTTGAGATATTTACCCCTTCTTCCAAGTGTTGTTCCCAGTGTGTGGTTAGTTTGATGTGCTACTATAATTTTTATAGTTACCAAGAAGAGTAGTATTACATGTAGATCCTTTTGATGTGATAATTGATAGGAAAATCCATTGAGATACTTCTTAAATACCTCATGTCGCAAACAAAATATTAAATGCCTAAATCCCCGTCACGTTTTCACGAGTTATTTGCTCTCCTCTCTCCTTATGAGTCCCATAGTATCGCATCCTCATCTTCTATCTCGGTTTCCCTCATTTATAGAACGAAAAAAATCGCCTCCCTCTATATTATCAAGGCTCCAACAATTACTCGTTAGCTAGAATTGGGATGTTAGATTTCGCCCTTTCGTTTCCAAATATAGAGATTCATGTATGTCCCTTTCTCTTTCTTCATCACCTAATCTGCGGCAAACCATGCTTCACATCCATCCTTAGGCCCTCCTTACAAAAAAAATTGCCTCCTTCTATATTATCAAGGCTCCAACAATTACTTGTTACCTACAATTGGGATGTTAGATTTCTCCCTTTCGTTTACGTTATAGAGATCCATATATCTCAGATAGCACATCTATAGAAGGTCGCGGAGTGGGAGCCTTAAAGGGTTGTTTGGTTGCAGCCTGGCAGGCAGCTGAGCAGCCAGGCAGCGATCTCCACCGCAGGCTGAGGAAATCGAGCGCCTGGGAGAGCTGCCTGCGCCAGGCAGCTTTGCCAGGGCTGCAAGCAAACAAGTGGACGGGCAAGCACAGCTGCATGTCGCCCAACAACTGTCCTGATCTTCTACCAGGCCATCATGACGGAGGCTAGCACTAATAGCTATAGTTGGGAGCATGACGCCAGTATTGCATCACATTGCCTGTTAACACGTAGATGTCCCATCCCCTTGGGACTACCAACCCCATCCTCTTGTTAGTTGTCACCATTGGGTGTCCCCGCCCAGCACTAATATGTGGGGCCTTCTCAGAGACAACGCATGATGTGGGCATGTGTCGGCATGTGTCGTCTCCACGTTTGCAAACACCAAAGTGGTATAGGACATGTGGTGGTGGCAGCGGCGGAGCCAACGGGGGGGCTGGGGGGGCTCCAGCCCCCCCCTACCGCCGGAGCCACCATGGAAGCCCCCCCAAGCCCCCCCTTGGCTGGAGGTTGAAGATGAAGAGGGAAGGGGGGCTGGAGGAGGAAGGACGAGGCAGCAGCCCCCCCTTGGCTGCCATGCTGGCTTCGCCACTGGGTGGTGGGGGAGGGGGAGCCGCTCTATATACATGACCTTATACAGAGAAGGAGCATGTCTCATTGCATCTTTTTTC
The DNA here is from genome assembly GCA_033239725.1 of Echinochloa phyllopogon. Classification (NCBI taxonomy): domain Eukaryota; kingdom Viridiplantae; phylum Streptophyta; class Magnoliopsida; order Poales; family Poaceae; genus Echinochloa; species Echinochloa phyllopogon. The sequence continues at coordinate 6,993,063 of BTCW01000008.1, read as the reverse complement.
TCTATCTCTGTCTCCCGCGTCCCCAAAATTAAAAAAAAATAATGTCCTCTGGAGCTCCAATAGTTGGTAGCATAATGGAATTGGATTGTGAGATTTCTCTCTTAATTTCCATTATCAGATACCCATCCGCCCCTTCCTCTTCGTTCATCGTCTAATCTCCAACGAGGCAATGCCTCGCATCAATCCTTCATGGAGGGATTAATGAACTCATGATGGTGCAAGGGGGATGCATCAAGGGATATCGAAGGTGCAAGCTACATGAGGATGTGGATAAGGAGGCTATCATGCTCGATTAGGGCTGCCGTGAGGGAGTCATCATTGTTGCATGCCACGAACAACCTTGATTATTTTTCCTTGGATGAACCAATTGCAATTGGTGCTGTCATTGAATTTTTTTGGTAAAATGCACTACAGTTCATTAAACAAATTTAGGTAAGTAGATGCACATTTTTGCTAGTGCAAAAATAATGTAAATATACATATATCAACATTCTTATTACATTCTTGTTAACATCCAACTTTTAATTGAAATATTTTCATGTTGAATATTTTATATACATACACGTTGATTGGGCCGCGTTTAGTTCCCGATTCTGGAGGCCTGAACCGGGCCTGCGCCGGTCTGCGTCGCAATAAATGCGTACTGTAGCATTTTGTTTGTATGTGCGAAAAATTATCCAAAAATTTATTAATTAGGCTCAAATTGTTCGTCTTGCAGAGTACAACAAAACTGTATAATTAGTTTTTTATTTTATCTATATTTAGTACTCCATGCATGCTATGACATTTTGATGTGATGGGAATCTTCTTTTTGCATAGTGAATTTGGGAGTGGAAATTCTGGAACTAAACAGGGCCTTGGTCTAGTGACGTGTTGCATATATTATTCAATTCTTATTGGTTTTCCAATATTTTCATGTAACTTTGAGGTGTTTTGTGCTTTCATGAGTTTACCAAGACAAGATAAAGTCGATATCAACAAGTTACTAATACAAAACTGATTTTGAACCAAATTTTGGCATCACACTCATATAAAGTTGTCAACTAGTACAAAGTTGTGCAATTTCCGTCGAAAGCTGCAACTTTCAAATAACTTCGTATCAACAGGTTATGAGTTTCTAACTCGAGTTGCAAATTTGGATTAAAATGTATTTTTAGTGGTGTTTTCAGGCTGGAACCGTTATATAAATAAGCTATTACCACAGGCAGTTGTGGCTAGAACTTCCTGAGAAAAATGTGTTTTAAACTCTCAATTCTTGTATTAAACTGACTGTGAAAGTAACCATATCTGTCAAACTGTACTGATGGATGTTAAAATGCAACAGACTGTGTTCTAAATTTGAAATTGTACTTAAATAAAAACCCTGTTGTTATTTTTGAATTGACTGAATAGGCCATTTATGTACTTGCGATATTTCGGCTCGTGAGCCATAACTATACTACTCTGGCAGACCGTATGTGTGGTTACATATATTTACGTTATTTTTCTGCTAGTGCAGAGTTGTGTCAACATCTCCTGTCCAATTGTCCATGTCAACAATACAGGCCATGTTTAGTTCCAAAAAGTAACTCCTAAATACACTACGCAAAAAGAAGATTCACCATCACATCAAAATATCATAACATGCATGGAGTACTAAATGTAGATGAAATCAAAAACTAATTACACAATTTTGTTGTACTCTGCTAGACGAACATTTTGAGCCTAATTAATCAATTTTTGGATAATTTTTCACAAATACAAACAAAATGCTACAGTAGCACAATGATTACGAAGTGACATCTTGCTCCCAAATTCAACCTCCCAATTCTAACTAACGTGCGGACACCACCGGTCCTGAGCGCGTTAAGCAATCGAAGGTTCGAACCTGACCTTGGACTAGCTGTCACTGTCAGTCACACAGCACTCGTGACGACTGTTACGCACAACTCGAGTGTTTCTTGTTTATACTTAAGTTGCTTTCGTCTGATTGGATCAAAAGGTTTATCTCAATTATTCTATTCTATCACTAAATCTGGGTGACTTTTGTCCCTACCGTGTGGAATAAAGAATTTGTTAACTATTGATTCTATTATATTCTGTGATTTTTACTTTTGAGCTAAGTTCAACTGACAACCTTTGGTGGTTGAAGCATGGTGTCCTACCTGCCATCAGCCCTTCGTACACGTACTCCCTTCATTTTGGTAAAGAAAGTCCTTTAGGACAGTGACACGGTCATCAAAACACAACTTTGACTTCTCTTTTCTATAAAAATATTTCTTGAAAAATTATATATGTATATTTTTATGAAATTAATTTTCAAGACCAATCTATTTATATAATTTTCATATTTACAAACTCAACGACTTAAATATTATTCATGATTTATATTCCCAATGTTTGACTCAAACCTTGTCCAAAAGGACTTTCTTTACCAAACCGGAGGGAGTACATGCATGGCGTAACTGGTAAATGGTAATGCTGCGCGTATGCGATTTTACGACGCGCGTGCTTAATTAACTGATTATCTAGACGATGTTTGTTAGCTACCACCAAGAAAATGTAGCTCCTTTCTCTCTGGTTGGTGAACCTATCTGATTCCAACTCCCTCACGTGCAGACAAGAGGTTGGCGGCTTCTCCCTGTTCAGCTGTTTCTCGATCTTGAAGCCCCCAAAATCTTCTTAGATATCCGTGTGTGTTGACCATGACCGTTCAAAGTGCAAATAATCTTGCTGGATTTGGCACGTCTTGACTCCAGAGCAGTTGATCGATGCCAGTGACAGTGGCCCTGCAAGTTCAAATCCTACTCTGAATTGTGGATTTGGTACATTAGGCCATGCGCTGAATCAAGTTTTCTATTTTCTGCATTTTTTTAGTTTAATCTAAACAATTCATAACTAATTCATCTTAAATCAGAAAAATATAAAGCTAGTACGGAGACTTTTCTAAAAATGTAAACTGTCCATTTATGGCTTATTTGGAGTTATTTAGATATTATTTGTTTATGTTCCTAATACTTTATTGATTGTAGTCATGTCTACTAATTTAAATTGTCATTTGAACTTTATTATACTTAGAGACTATCCTAGAGGGTCCAATGAACTAAGAGTACACAAAAATTTAGGAAGATGACACTAGACACACATGATGCCATGATCTAGCATATATAGATCATATTTTCTTTCTAATGGAAGCTGTACCTGTACTTGTCGTACGCAGAAGGTGGTAAGGAAATGCTGATTTTTCTATTACTTTCTTTATTTTTAATTATAAGAAATTTAGGACAAACTAGATTCTTTGAAATGTCGTCATCGTTACATAACGCGTGAGAGATAACGATTTGCTTCTTCTCAGTTCGTGAGATGCAACTACTGTGCCAGTGCTACTACTACCTATCCAGTACTCTGCTGCGCAGCGCCATGAACGTCAACACATTATTGTACTCGTATTAGATCAGAAGACTGACAAACCGCGTGTGGATAGACACGCTATTTTTCTTCCAGAGAATGCTGAAGACTTTGAGTTAAGCTAATACGACAGTCTAGAGAATAATCTAATCGATGATGGAGCGCGTTAAGCAACGGGAGCTTCGAAATCAACGTCCAATACAAGTGGTCAGTCTCAGAACGGACGATTGCTATACATCGATCCAGTACAACAGACAAGATCTCGCGCTCCCGCTCCGCAGGCGACCGGGGGAGTCCCCCACGCCCCTCGCCGCCGGCCTCCCTCCTCCCCCACCTTCTCCTCGCCGTCGCCCGAGCAGACCAGCCGGAAGTCCGGCACCTGCGAGGAGGGCGGCGGCGGGGTGGCTCCTCTGATCTACGAGGCCACATCGTGCGAGCGGCGGCGCATTCTTCTCTGGCGAGGGCATGCCTGCTCCGACGTCTAGGAGGCCGGATCCTGCCCTCCGCAGCCCGGGCGGCGTCCGTGCGTGGGATCCGGCGAAGGAGCTCGCCGGGATCCGTGGAGGTCCCAAGGCAGTCGGCGGCGGCGACGGCAGCCTCGGGGTAGGGACGAGCCCGTGGTTTTGATCTTGCAACTACATCATCTGGTGATGACATCTTCAATTTCGCCTTTATTTTCATATAGACCGGGAGACATGAATCACCATGGCTTCATTCGCGGATTCTCTTACTCGAAGATGGATTTCATCTGCAATTTATTTCGGTGGATTATGCACGGGTACCCAGTGGCTACTTTGCAGCATGATATCTCAGGTTACGATTTCAGATGGTCTGCCGTATTTGGAGTTCGTGGCCGTTTAAAGTGGGTCAGGTCTGGTCTATATGAAAGCATTGGCTTGGTAAGAAGGGGGAAGCAACACGGTGTGACTATGTCGTGGTGGTAATTGTTACTAATTCACCGATTTCGGGAAGAAATTTCTAGGTCTAACCTTAATTGGTTGTACCTAACAGTGTCCTTGTTGAAGGCATTGTTTGGATTAAGATGAATTACTCCCTTGGTGAAAACTTTTGATCTGGTCTTAATTGATTAGGTCACTGCAATGTCGACACGTGCGCATACCGTCTCCTCGTTGGAGGCGTTGTCTCGGCAGTCTACGTCATAGTCCAAGAGCTGCTTTGGTTTGTGAAGCGGATGAAGGTGAAGTCGCTTGTGGTAGCTTGCTGCGACATGATCTTTTGTTCATGGTGCTTTCTTTTTTTTGTTTCTTTTTTATGGGTTGTGTGCATCTTAGTTATGCAGAGGCCGGATTGGATCTTATGTAATTGTATCATCTTGATGTAATTATCTAAGATCAATAAAGCTTCCCTTTTCAAAAAAAAAGTACATCAGACAAGATTGCATTGCATTGCTATCTTACTATTACTAATTGGAGGCTCCTTTTGGAGCCTTCATGTTAATTCTCCCCAGACGCGCTAGAAAAAAAGATAAATCCTTAAAATTCTCACAAAAATCAGAAACATCCGACCATCAACTTAGTAGACTCTAATAATCATAAATAATGACAGCCATTGGATTTAATATAATTTCAAAAATTTACCCACCTATACCATTACAGAAACACATACTAAAATAACCCCCTAAACCTATATCTAAATTACCCACCTATGCCACCAAAAAATCGTCTCAAATAACTTCTTAATATCTAAACTATCCACCATGTGTTATACCATTTCCTTTTTTTCTTCATCCACAAACGTCAGGATCTAGCTAGGTTAGGAGCCACAGGCATAGGCGGAGTGTGCCTTGCCGCCGCGGCCATGTCATGCCAGGTATGCAAGTTGATTAAGGCTTTACAATTGTTGTTGGTTGCCTTGTGATTCCCGGTATTTTCATGCTTGACGTTGGTTTTCATGCCAAGTTGCGAATGACAGGTAGAGGTAGTCGACGATGCATATATGCAGTTTAATTTGCTTTCTGATCCACGCACACAGGAGGATGCCATAATTGCATACTTTGCATACATGCAGGTAATTATCCACTTTCACTTTAAATTTGCTTGTCTTTATTGACCGGATTCATCGACCACGTCATCAGCAAGTGTTAGATAGAGCAGTCCAGGATCCTGAAACACAAGATACTAATCTACCGGTCTACACATGGTTTTGGCTAATGGTCAATTAGCCAGGGGCAGATGATCACGCCATACGAGCAACAAACACATGCATGTATATAGTACTGATCATCTTGGTGATAGATGCATCTATAGGAGGTTTGTCTCTATTCCCTTGCTCTTATTTTATTCCAAAAGTTTTCTTTAGATCACATTGTAAGGGTTTAATACATGTCTTGGGTGTGCCTCCCTGATCCACAGATTCTATAATCTGGCTGCATGCATGAATGGGGTTTTGAAGAAAATTTCCCTTTTGATTACCTCATCAAACAAAAGATAATCACATCCTTAAATTTCCTATGGCACTAATATGCCTTAAATTTCGTAGCTAGAGGGACATATTTTCTAGGATGTATCGTAGGGAGTATAAATTGGTTATGATTCATACACAGACCAACCCCAATGAGAGTTTTATTTTTTGTTCCTAAAAAATGCCACATCAACAAACAACAATTAATTAATTGTTGAAACTGCATTCTATGCAATGCATACTTCCAATTTTGGTGTTTATATAAATTATATCCCACATCACGACTTGAAATCCTTGGGGTTCCATGCATCTAGATGAATCTCCTTTAATCTCTTATTTCTTCTTTAAAGATTTTCTATGTCAACAAAGTTTCTTATGTGGAGCTCATTAGATGAGAATGAAACTCTAATTATGACTAATCTAATGACATGCTAACAAATCCATTATTTTATATAATTTATCTTGCATCATAAGCATACATGCACACCTCAAGAAACGAAAGGAAACCCAACATGCTGGCCACGGGAGAGACCCCAATACAACTCATTATTAAGAACAGGATCATAACCAAAGAAAAGGATGCGGTGACATCTCGACTTGGTTTGAGATAAGCATTCACCTATAAACACCAAAACCCAAAGGGGGGAAATTTAGCAAGAGAATGAAGGCGGGGAGCCATGGTGAGTTAGTCTTTAATAATATGTTTCCTTAATTTGTCTGAAAAAGTACCAAGCTATCATTTTAGAAGAGTGAGTTTATAGAAGCAAGAAGTGAAGGAGAGTGATTGAATATGATAAAACAGATAAGCTGATGCAATTTCTAATTAATAGCTGGGAAGGATACCATTGTTCAAGAGAGTACAAGGGCAAATTGTTATATGAGGAAAGAGGTAAAATAGATCACGTTGTGGTACGGTATTAACATAGTTAATGTTTAAAATATAGTTACTAAAACTATTGTAGGATAAAGTCTATTTTCACTCACCAAATATTCTATATTAAAGTAGTAATTCTATTTGAAATGTGTAGAAGTCTAATTACAAAAATAGAATGATATTCAAATGCTAAGACTTAACATAATCCAATTTTTACATGCTTATTAAATATGTTTCTTACAAAACATGGGGAAATCATAAATCATAGAAAATCTCACATAAATTAGAAAACATGAGACCATAAGTAAAGAGAACTTCAATAATAACCATTGACAATAGTAGACATCAGATCTATTCTATTTTCTATATAATTTCCTATCTCTTGCATTATTAAGATAATCTAAAGTAACACCTAAATCTCTATCTAAACTATCCACCTCTATCATTTAAAAAAATTAAGCCCTGGTTTTCATGTAAATTTACAAATAAATTACACACCTTATCATTATTAAAATAACTAAAATAACTCCTTAATATGCATATAATAAATTATTTAGTTATGTTATTAACAAAATACCAAAGAACTATTATGTATATATGCTTCTAAACTATCCACTTTTGTCTTTGTTAACATAGAAAAACTAAGGTTTTAACTAAACAACTTTAAAAAGCATAGCTCATCTAGGGTGTTTTTACTAAATACATGTTAAATACACATGGAGGTGTGATGGAAAGAGAAAAAAAAATACATAGCAAGGGATGGAAAATCGTGTAGGGTAATTGTAACTAAACTCTATCACAACCTTATAGAGATATTAAAATGTATGTATGAGTATTCTGTTAGAATATTAACAAATGGAAGAGCAAATATAAGTAATTTTAATTAGTTGTGGATCTAAGATTAATATATAATCTACTTAATACTTATTCCTAAAATTAATAGTCCGTGCGAGAGCACGGGTTGATGGACTAGTAAAGTATAAATTAACACCGCCGCAAGTGCCTCGCTTAAGCGAAGTTATTTAGAAGGACGTACACAAATAACAAAATTTCTCGCCATAATAAATTCAGTAGAAGGTTCGTGCCCTGGACCCTGAATGATTTTATCGCCGATCAATATAATCACGATGACGTACAATAATCTTTCGACAGATAACGTTGATTATCAGGCTATTTTACAAGCAGGATGTTAATGTCAACTTGCATTGCCAGTTTTTATTTGGCATGATCTGTGTGGATGTTTTGTTGCTGTTCTTATTGTGTCATTTCAGTGACATTAGTTTTTTGATGAGTTATCAAAAACCTTATAGATCCTGGCAAAAGTGAAAAAACACAAAGAATCAATAACAGGTATACAGGTGACTTTCTCATTGTATTCTGCATGCACCCCATGTTCCTTTTTTATAAAACATTAGAATTCGAAAAGGCTTTGATAAAGTACGCTTTGACTATCGACTTATCTTACAATATACAATCAATTGTTACATAATTAAGACCATATTAAAAGTTTTATAAAACATGAATAATTGGCATAACTTTTGTACACTAGCTATGCACATAATTTAACTATTTGTTGGTAAAAACTTATGAAGTTTCCTTTTCAAACACTAATATGCCCTGCAAACAAAAAAAAAGTCAATTTTACTACTATGAATATTTCACTATGCCTGTTTGACCCCTGAATTAAATTTTAGAGAATTCCTCATTTAACACTAGAATATAGAGTGGTGTCTTATTTGGCTCTAAAATTTCTATTCCTTAATTGCTTATTTAACATCGTCCTTAACTTTTGTGTCCTATTGGACAATACATTACTTTTTCCATCTAAACACTTTTTAAGTGCCACATGCCTCCCTTTAGTTCTTTCATCATGGGATCATTCCATGAATTTAAAAGGCATTTCTTGTTCATGAACCAATCCACACTATTTCATAAACCAAATAAAAAAACACAAGTGGGAAGATGATGAACCATCGTGCTACTAAACCAAACATCAAGTAATCCATTCGTCGTTCTTACTTTGCTACTATTCCACTCTTTGCCAGTAGCGCGAGGCACCGAAAAGCATCGTCAGAAATCAACAAGAAAATTAAGCCACTTCTCCACTCTCTCTCCGGTTGGCTTATGCCATGCTGCTGATCGATGCAGCAACATATTATAGTACAAGCCTTTGTTTACTTTTCAGACACCGATATATTCCGACTCCCTCACGTGCAGACAATCGGATGGCGTCTCCTCTTCAGAGTCTTCAAAGTCCAAATTAGGACCTCCAAAATATTATTCTCAATATATATCCGTGGGTTCTTGTGTACGTGTTCACTGTTGATCATGACCCATCCAAAACATACCTGCTGTATGCGAAATCACTCAGCATTCAGCAAGGGACGAGCCATCATGGAGAGTACTGTGCAATGACGCAAGTACAGCTTGGGTGCTTGGTGATATTGGCCTGAAGTGTCACATCTGCTACCTTATTAGGAACGACATCTACTGATCAATATCGTCAATTATGCTTCTCGTCTGGCAACCTATCTGACACTTCAGGTTGTTGCTTTTTTTTGTCTTTTTCATTGCAACGTCCAATATGTGGGACTTTGGATGCCCAAGTTAGACATAGTTTACTAGTACAATTTCTTAGGCATCGCAGCGCTATATTTAATTTTAACTGCAATTTAGACAAATCAAACTTCTCCTTGTCCACACACCACACTATACGGGTTATAGATGCCTTTTTCTACGCTAGAAGTTAAACGAATTTGGCAAGATTCCCTTAGTTTGATCGGCAATATTGCGATGAAAGCCAAACAAGCCACATGCTATGGTGATCACAAATCAGCTGACCATGCATGTGACGGTTACACGCCGCATGTTCCGGTGTTCACTCAACCTTACCACTAGAACATCCTGTGTCCAAAAAAACTAGGCCGAAGCCATTTATCATCACTTTCTAAGAGAAGCTGTGTATTTCCTGTCTTACCTACGAGGCTACGATATAAGGTGGTGAGCTGGAACTGCTGAATTATTGTGCTGTGATTTTCTGTGGAGTGACAAAAATCAACAACCGAGCAGAGACTGGAAATCTGGTTCAATTCTCTGTCTAACTTTTTTATTTGACCCTAATCTTTGATTCTTTGTTTATTAGCACAAGTTATCACCTGCAATTTGCAGCATAGACTAGAAGAAAAGAACAATTTGCTGTCCCCGGTAGGTGGTGTGATGCGTTTGTTTACTTTTGGGGGCTCTGTTTCCTATTCACTTCACATGCAGACAAATCTCCAAGATCTTGTTATATAATCCGGGTGTTGCCCTTGACCGTTCATAACCCTGTCCATTCGGTATATCCTGACTGTTGGTGCCAGCGGACCTCGAGGCTGAAGACTCTTTTGTTACATTTTACCAGAGACGCTTCAGTTTCAACTTTTCACTGGCATTTCTGACCAACAAGTACAGTAGCAACACGGCCACACATGTATCAACAAGGCATTGGCATGCCGCGGAAACGACGCGGCTGCAGCTTGAAAATGTTGGCTCACATTTTAGAAAAAAAAAAAAGATGTTGGCTCAGACTAGTGCCAGTTGTAGTACTGGCATGTGGCATGTTTGGTTTGCATGCAACATTTTAGCAGAGTAAGCAATTAACCTTGCCAAACTTGGTCACACCTACTAAGACTAAGAGAATCTTACCGTAATTCTATGGAAAAGGGAAACTGTGTTGTCAGGTAGGTTGCCTGACGAGAAACTGAATCGATCATATTGACCAGTAAAATTGCCATGCGAAATAAGTTCCCAGACGTGACAACACATAAGATGGCACACGACATGCCTCTGTACATAACGGGGTCAAAAATTACTGTTGCAACGCTATGAACAAAGATCTGTCACCAAGGGTAAAAACAACCCAAGTAGTTTTTGCTTTCTGTGAAGAGAAACTGCCAACTTTCTTTCGTCTAAAAAAATTCTCAATGCAATTGGGAAGTCTAATTTTCCCTCTGAAATGGTATGCTCAAACTGAGGCAACAAATGACTAATGAGTACAATGAACAGACGCCCGTTCAGACAATATCGAGCCATACATCGCGTATATGTTCTTGTCAGTCTGTTTCTACGTCTCACACCAATCTACGCTAAAATATAATTACAGGAAACAAATTCGCCTGTACAAAAAAATTACCCGGTCCAAAATCTGTTACAGCTGCAAAGCTACAACAATCCAGAGTGGACCTCAAAATAATTGAATGGTGATAATGCAGGTTATCTAATAAGTGTCTCGCCTTTCTACATATAAATGAATTTGGATGATTATGGGGGATGATTTACATGTAAGCCAGGAGTATTAAGATTGGCGTGTAAATCAGCCATATGCTACATGCTGTCGTTGGATGGTCTGTTTGACCATACAATCTCTATCTCTAGGGTTCTTGAACCATCCTTACCACCGTCATGGCTGAGGCTGAAGAACCCACTGTAGACACCCTCAGTGACAACCTTGTCGATCTGGATGGTGACTCTTCCAAGGGTTGACTGCAACAGAAATAGCAACATTTGAGAACATAGGAATTACAGTCAATGAACCAAGTAAAAAAACGTGAAGAAACACAATCAAAATGGCTATACCTTTCCGAATGTATTTTTGCTTTTGCATATGATGTACAGCTTCTGCCCTTTTGGGGCGACATCAAATAACCAAGTGAAACCCTCGTTCCATGCTGGGCAGATGCTGTGGTTAACCACCTGACATTCAGAAAAAACATCAGCAGCTACAGACAACAAAAAATTATCAACTAAAATGTACACTAAGAATGCTCCCAAACAATATGTTCCCAGTCTTGCAAGGCTCATTGTTGGCATTACTAGGTTTCAGAGCAAAACAGCCAAGAGCGTCATGAATGAATTATTGAGTAGGATCATCTAATAGAAATTACCTTAGTTTGCCTTGGAGGACCATTTCCTATTTGCAGGCAACAAAATGCATTGGTACCCCCCATTGTCTGTTTCAAATTATTCCCACGAATGATAGTCACTGTCAAGCAACCAGGCAGGCAATGCAGCAAACTATCAGCTCTCTCATGAAAACTGGGAGGACAGGTCTTCATAAGCATTTGTAGTACAGGTATGGCTTCAGCTGAAATCAGGGACTGGGCTTTTGCAATGTCTTCATTCATTTGTGGCCAAGATTCTTTCAGCAAGCAAAGGGTGTCAAGCACACTCTCTTGGGCAGCCTCATTTCCATCCTTCAGGGCACACACCAGATGGGGTATGCACAAGGTTGCTGCCTCAGAAAACCGTACCTTTTTGAAGTTGCTGAATATCACATATATGGTCCTCAGAATAATTTCATTGATAGATGATGTCGAGAGCAACTCTCTCTCCAAGGCAGCTGCAATAATTACAATTTACATTAGAGAAACAATGAAACCAATCAGCAGGATAATAACCATCAAACACTTGCAATTCAATTATTTTTTTCACTTAACACATCTGCTTTTGATTAGATATTCATGTTTGTAGTACCAAGGACAAAATGGCCAATGAATAACCATTTAAATTTCACAGGAGGGCATGAGACTTGACACATGAACATGAAGAAACAGTCATCTGAAAGAATATTATGACATGCTTTGGCAAAAAGTTGCTGTCTTACCAGTGAGAGACCGAATAAGCTCATTTGACACGTATTCTTGCAATGTATGATTTGAAAATAGGTACTTGATTAGAAGAGCAGCCTGTCCTGAAATATCCACATTTGGAGACAGTAACAATTCTTGCACAACCAAAATGCCCCCAGCCTCTGCAACAGCTCGCCTATTTGTCCTGCTGTGCATCACTAAGCTTTGCAGTGCACATATAGCAACCATCGTCATGTCATCCGTAGGCTGGTCCTCAAGTAGGCTTACAAGAGCACGGCAGGCAGATGCAGAGTCACTTGCTCTTGCAAGTGCTTCATGCTGGAAAATGTCACCTAGTGCAAGAGTCACCAGAAACTTTGCCGACTGATTCTTAGACTGAGGGTCTAAGAGGTACTGTGAGAGAGGAGCAATAGCATACTTGGCAACTTTTGTCTCACGGACCCTTGAATTGTTTATCAGGGCCTCAAGTAATCTTGCTGCAGATTCCTCACACCGATGGTTCTTCAGGAGCTCCAATAGCGCGCGTACTGCCCCAGCCTCAGCCATTGCCACAGCACAGCGTGAACTACTTTTCTCTTGAACAAGTAGAGCACTGAGAGCTATTGTAACGGTACTCTCCATGGTGGAGTTCAGCAGCCTTACAAGTACAGCCATTGAGACTTTAACATAGTTGTCAGAATTATAACGCAAAACATTACATAACACAAGTGCTGCAGATTCCCATAGTGCTTGACTTGGCTGAGGATCATCCTGGACAATTACCTTTGAAAGTTCAAAAATCCCACCTGCATCTGCTACAGCCTTAGGCCAACTCTGTGACATGTTTTCAAGTGCTTTAACTGCAGTTTGTTGTAAGCTCAAGATTCCAATACCAGCAAGCTGCACAAGAGGAACAACTGCATTTTTTGTAGTAATATCCTGTTGAAAATGCTCCTGTTCTAGAAGATGTGAGAGCACCTCAGTGCCAAGTTGCTGAATTGCTTGAGAGGGAGACTCAAGAAATGATATCAAAGGCTCAATTATTTGACTGGGAGTCAACTTCAATGCTGCCAGACTCTGAGGTTTCTCCAGAATATTTACGAGTGCTTGCAATGCGCTGTGCTGATCCCACATGGTGACATCCGGGCGACGTAAAAGTAAGAAAAGTGGCTCCACCATTTTCGCAGCAGCAGAACTTTTAGCAATGCCACTGTTGTTTGTCAAAATGCGAAGCAACTCCGCAATGGATGAACTAACAGATACAGGGACGTCAAGAATCATATCAAGTGCATGCTCAATGATACCAGCTTTAACCATGTCAAGCTTGCAGTTTGGACGGTCCTTACCCAACTTTATCAGAGCACTGATACATGCTTCAGACAACTGGTGGTTTGTGCCAGGGACAAAACTAACAAGAAGGTCAATAACTTCACCAGTTGCAGCAACCTCTGCATTGTACTCCTCATCCAATAGTCTATTCAGAGCACAAACAGCTGGTTCAACAACCAAACTAGATCCTGATGTCATTAATGATATCAGGGGTTGAAGACATTCTGTTGCAATTGGTGATGTGCGTATGGTTGAGTTCTCAAATAAAATATAGCAGAGTTGAGCAGCATCTTTCTTAAGCTCCAATGACGAACTGAAGGATAAAATTTTGTAAAGATTTTCAAGGGTGTTGCCTTCTACATCAAACATGGCAGAACCCTTAGAGATACTACCAGCAGAAAGCTTGATAAGCGCACCAAGCGCTGCCTGCTGTTCTATTTCAGTTCCTGACTCAAGCATGTCAAGTAATGGTTGAATAGCTTGCCGAGCCACCTCGGTATCCCTTATATTCTCTGAATCAAAGAGCTTCTGCAACGTCCTTACTGCACTAAGCCTAGAACTTCTCGAGCCCAAACGTAAGACAGCTAGCAGCTGATTTGAAGTGCTACGTGATGATTCATGGTAAAGCAGATCAGGATTACTGTATAAGATCCCTAGCAAATTGGTTATAGTAGTTTCAGTTGAGTCTTGCGGGCTCAAAGATAGATACTTAGTCAAAGCATCCAAAGCTCCAGCCTCTGCCATAGCAACTTTATTTGCCTCGCTACCTTCTGCTAGCTGAGTCAGAAGGTGCAAAGCTATCAGCGGTGCACCTGGTCTGTCTGGCATTGGTTTAAGTAGATCCACTAGCAAGGGTATGGACCTTCGAGCAATAGCACCAGTGCAAACATCTTCGAGCTCAAAAAGGCTTCTCAATATTATTTGACTTGGATTATCTGCCAAGTTGAACTCTTCCGCCATTGTAACAAGATTTGGCATATCAGATTCTACCTGTCCAATCAAGGCTACGGCACCCAAAACTGCACCAGAATTTGCAACAGCAAGCTGTATACCTCTACTTCCAGTGGAAACAAGGCTGGCCAGTGCTTGAGCAGCAAAGTATTTGTCGATGGTATCATCAGATTTTAGCAAGGATGCTAAAGAAGGTACTGTTCGCATTATTTCTGAAGATTGAACAACCACTGAATCCTGAAACAATGTAGCCAATAGAAGGGCGCAAGTCCAAATATTTTCTGAGCCTTCATACTGATCCTGTAACATGGAGTAGCTATTATGGCCTGGAAATAGGCATAGGAGAAGAAACAGTATAATATGGACAATACAAGTCATGCAACAAAGAATGTGGACATTGCTATAAATTATCAGATATCTGGATTGTAGAACAAATCGGATATGTTAAGTGGACCATCACGATTCCAATTCTTGATTGTTCTGTTCTCAATGCCAATTGAATAATACGTAGTAGGAACTAATATGTGTAATAAATAAATAATATTTGTACACCTCTGTATCTGGTACCCAAGCAATGGAGTTATCAAGAATGAAGGGTGTGAATCTGAGGTCTAGCGTTTCCTCCAATTTACTAAGCAAGTTGGCATAAAAGATGAAACAGGCCAACCAAATATTTCTTCTTGCAAAACATACACAGTTTATCTGTTGGGTGCATGAGTAGAGTTATCTTTTTAGGTAGGAACTTAGCACAATGATTTTTAATTGAAACAGTAACTTTGGGTGGAATCCATTCAAGAAAAACTTTGGGAATCAGAAACACCATGGCAAATCATATCAACTATCTGTACAATGTGTCCATTAAATGTTTCATAATCAATAGTACAAGAAAAAATCATTTTAGTGAAAAATCCCATCGGTTTTCTTTTAAATATCTAACATGAGAGACTAATGATATTATGTGTCCAAGTGGATAAATATTTGAAGTGAACTATCCTTTTGTATCCAGCATTTATTTGAAGTGAGCTATCCTTTTGTATCCAGCATTACTCAAAACAAGGATATAAAAATACAGGAAAGCTTTGACTTATAATTTGCATGCTAGTCACATTGACAATCCAAAATGAAACTAAGATGTTCACAGTACTCGTACAAATAGATTGCGAAGCTAAAGCAGACCATCTATCCATACATACAGCTTAACTCAACAGTACAGCAGTTGCATGAAGAAAATAGCTTGAACTGGCAACAACTTATTGCAGTTAAAGCACAAGTTATACAAAAATAAAAAACTTAAATGTGAAACATTCACCTGTCGATTAGCAGTATAGCTAGCAAGTCTATCAGATACGGCATCAACACCACCAAGCTCCATAACAGTATATTTACTCCGTGCATGATAAGAACAAATCAGTGAGAGCAACCATAGTGCAACAGTTTCTTCTGAAACATTTCCTAATTCAGGTATACTCAAAACATCCTGCTCATAATTAAGTGAACTTTTTTCCGTGTAAGGTTTCCAAATTTCAATGTCGAGGGATGTTAAAGAGGAATGTTGCTTCAGCATATCAACAAGCGCAGATGTCAGATCCTTCAGAAGTTTTGATGCTTCAAGAACATCAATTGACTGTTCTCTGTTGTCCCTCATTGCAGATATGAGGATGACTGCACTGCTAATTCTTATTTCCATGTCTTTTGACTCCATAACTCTACTCGCAAGAGAAGCAATGCATCCTTGACTTCTGTTTAAATATTCACCAAGTAGAGAAGGTCGACCCTGACAGAGACTTGCAAGGATTTGAATGGACTTGTCTTGGATAGGTGGAAGCCCAATACTAACACAACGAACTAAAGGTTCTAAGCTTTCTGGGACTTCAAGAAAGGCAGTACACCGAGGGGTGCCAAAATGTGCACCCTCCTTTGTTCTAGCCATCAATGCTAGTACATCAAGGGGTTCCAAACTCGTGACATTGTCCAAACTAACGCCTGATAAACACACCAGCAGTGCATGAATAATAAAACAGCACTGTGAGTAATCTGGAAGAACTTCACTGAGGGGAAACTGGTTGAGCAACTGACGAAGTGACCGGGAAGCACTAATCTTGCCTTCTAAACTCCCCTCCTTAAGCACCCTAGTCAAAGCCAGGACAATATTGTCATCTAACGCTTCTTTAGCAATCTGTGCGTCTGATAGGAGATTTGCTAATGCAGCAAATGCTGTTTCAGCAACATCAATTGATGATGTCTTTGCCATCTCTATAAGAGGCCGCACATCACCTTCAGTTAAGCATGACATCTTGCTTTTTGACATGCCACTAGCTGAACATGATAGTGCTCCTAAAGCTCGGGCAGACTGTGTTGCAATAACTTGATTTCCGCTTGTCAAAAGCTTCATGCATGGCTGAACAATTTCATCAATTGCCAAGATGTCACAAATATCCTGACGCATAGTGAAAATATCAGCCAACACAGTTGCCGCAATCTCCTGTGTTTCCTCATTTGATGATTCAAGAACGAGAACAAGTGATCTAAGGCCTTTATTAGCTGGGGCTCCATTCTGGATTAGAGCTCTCTGAGGAGCCAGCACAAGGACATGTCCAAGAACTGTAATGACATGAACCTTTGAGCTCAATGAGTCACTGAGCAGTAATGCTAACAACTGATTGATTGTAGCAGAATCAGCTGATCGTATCAGCTTCTTGAGTGCTTTGACTGATGCCTCCTGTCCACGGGGGCTGCCACTCTTTAGAAGCCATATTAGTGCCAGAACAGCCCCAGCACTCTCAATACATGCCCTGATATCATCACTGTCGGAGCACATGTTCCACATGATATAAGCTGCATCCTCCTTTGCTTTTTGAGATCCTGTTTCTAGTAGCTGGACAAGTGGAGGGATGCCTCCAGCAGCTGTTATTGCCCACTTACTGTCGTCTACTTTGTCACTCAAGATAGCCAACAACGAAACTGCATATTCCTGCTGCTGCTCACTGGAAAGCCCAAGTAATGATATTAGCAACTGAACCCCTTCTCTCTTTCCAAGAGCCTCCCATATTCCAACACCATCACAACACAAGCTAGTCAAGGCACGAACAAGATGTTCTTGAACATCAGCAGGAGCCATGGTAATCAGCCCAACAAGCACCTTCTTCGAATTAGAGTGATCAAGTCTGTCAGAGAGACAATCATTCCCATACAGACTTGCTAAAGCCTCAAGAATACGATCAAGCTTACTGTCATGAGATTTTAGGAGCACAACCAAAGTATTTTCAATCTCAACTGGGCCAAAGGATTTACCGTCAGTGCCATCAAAAACCATCAAGGAATATGCAAGTGCTCCAAGAATGTCGGCGAGAGGAACAGGCGACCGGGGTGCTTGGCAGAGCTCACCAAGGTAAAGCAACAGAGAAGTTGTTCCGCCACAAATATTTGATAAAGCATGGACAGCGTGGCTTTGTAGAGAATGACATGTCTCACCCTGCATGCATTCTTTTGAGGGAGCTACAACAGCTCCAATCAGAATAGGAAGGCCTCCTGCATCCACCACAGCTTTCTTTGCAATACTAGACTTGGAAGAAAGGGACTCCAAAGCATCAGCCGCACTTTCACGAACAGAAATGACATTATCTCGATTTAGAAGGTGAAGAAGGGCCTTAACAGCTCCAGCATCTATAATTTTGGGAATGCTGTCACCAAAAGCAGAGATAAACCGTGCCAACAGGGAGGCAGCATTCGACTGCGAAGCAGTATTCTTGGATGAAAGAAGACCAGTAATAATTTCAACACCACCAGCTTCAAGTGTGGCCTTCCAATAACCATCTTTGTCCCCACAGAGGTTCCTTAAAGCCCCAGTCACAAAGCCCTCAACTACTCTATCTTGGCGAGACCTGGGATTAAGCAAGTCCCACAGAGTTGGCACAACACCTTCAGTCACAAATATTTTCCTGCCTATGTGATCATCCGAAAGTCCACCAGAAGACACTTCATAAATAGCCTCAGCTGCAGCCTTCTTCGCTTCAGCAGATTCAGACTTCAAAAGAGAGATTAAGGGTGGTATACAACCTCCTAAGAGGACCCTCACACGCAGGTCCTCTTCCTTACAGAGTGCACTAAGTAGGGCTGCAGCATTTACTTTTGCTGCAGATGATCCAATTCTAAGGGTGGATATAAGCAGCGGCATTGCCTGAGAATGGCTACCTATCAAAATCCTTGCCTCCTTTTTTGCTTTGGCCAGTTCAAGTAACCTTCTGGTTGTAGCTTCCTTCTCTGATGGAGATACCATGCTAGCATGGAGGTCTTCCAACAATCGAGCAACAGTGGACATTGCACTTTCAGGATCATCAACTTCTGCCAGGTCACCTTTTTCTCTGTAGAACAGCGAACAAATAAGAAGTTATATAGGATGGGTGTTTGCTAGCTGCTGCTTCTTATACCTCTAGCAAACAGAAGAGGACATGAGATGAAAATGATCAGGGGTAACCAGCTAAGCTAATTTTGGAAAGCATTAGATTCTGTGCACAAATACAGGATAAACTTTCTTTTTGCTGATTAGCAGTCTAGAACTAACTTGGGAACTTGATAAATGAGCAAGAGGGAAAACCGGGATGTGGTATACCTTGATTTAGAAGAAGATGTGGATGGTGAGGGTGAAGAAGGTTCTCGAGAGTCTCGAGGTTCTGACGAGTTCAGATTTGCCATGATTAAATCGACAGCTTTACACCTTGAATTAATTTAAGCCCTATAATGTAAAAAAAATGAAGTAATTACCATAAGAAATGATTGTGTCACCCAGTGTCATTCCTTTATTGCATTGAATAGCATACAGGAGAAAAGAAGGAAGCAAAAGAAAAGGAGGTGTCGCTAAATCAAGAGAATAATATACTCATGTCAGTTTTAAAGGAGAAAGCAATAAATTACAAGATGCATCGTAGAACATCCAGAAGATCCAGTTCCAACAGCAAAAGAAAAGGAGATATTACACATAGCCTAAACACATCATGAGGAGATATTCAAAAGAATTCAAAGTTGAACGAAATGGCTCTCTGGTCTCTGGAGCTAACACATTCAATCTCAATCCTCTAAGATTTTCTTTTCTTTTTTGCAGGGAATCCTCTAAGATTCTCAGTCTCTACAATGTATTAATTTTGTTCTGAGTACAAGATGACTAAAAGGGTTTTTGTTGTCGAGGATTGTTATCGATTTTCACAAAATATGTCACATCACCATCTCTGACAATTACTGCAGTTACTTTTATTGGAAAAGGTGAATTGGGGAGTAGTTAACACAAACACGTGAAACGTTAGAAGTTGAGAACATACATAATAACCACAAATTATGCTTAACGGAAGCACGAAAAGGAGTTCTGCACATGAAAGGTTCGATGGCAGCTTCTATCATAAAGGTTGTATTACAGCGACCAAGCTCACAATTTATTGGGTACAAGTAGCTGCAAAGAAGACAACCAAAACCTCAAGCACAAGCCCAAACACTTCCTCCAATACAGCCTTTCGTTGTACAGTGCCAGAATCATTGCGGTAAACAGACAGAAAGTATATGTGCCGCTTATTTAACAATGGGTAGCTAGATGCTTATCACCTAAGCTGCCGATTCCACAGGCATAATACGCACCCTCTTAGCTACCTTATAGCTGCAAGGGCACTTGCCTTCACAAAGCAAATTCACAAAAAAAACTGAAACACATTCCCCTTATGGCACAAGTAACTGCTGCCATTCCCCAGCTCACCAAATCAAAGGAGCCAATCCCCTCGATTCCTGAGCTGAGAGGCCAGCAATTCTCCAGCACTCACCGGAATTAATGAGGCAAGAAGCTAGAGTACCACCAACAGCAGCAGAATCAAGCGTGAGCTGACAGATATAAAGACCATTACGACCATCGAAGGGAACAGAATCATACGCTTCCTTAGATCATGTCACTGTCACCGACACCTTAATATAACTCGGCTAAAGAGAGAACTAGTGCAGAATTATGCCCTCCCCAGAAACCATCTCCTACCCGCAGATCGCTCCACTCCCAGCACAGTGCCAGCGACACCCGCACCCACCGCCACCGAGCCCGTCTCACAGAAGCAGCCAAAAACCCCGCCCTCCGCCTCCCCCACCCCACCGACGGAGCCCCCGGGCGCGAGATCTCGGCCGCCGCGCCCCGCACTCTGCTAAAAGTTAACGGAGCCCCCGGTGGCCCCACGCGAGCTGCCGCCGCTAACAATGGGGCGGGGGGCGCCGCGACGCGACCCCCGCCCCGCGCGAGATCGACCAACTGGGGATCGGAGAGGGGAGGGGAGCGGGAGACTCACCGGCGGCGGAGGAGGAGGAGGAGGCGGCGGCGGCTGCTCGTCTCGCTCCACTCTCTCGCCCACTGCGCTGGCGCCAGTGTGGGGGTGTGTGCGCGTGCGTCCGTTACAGCGAGTAGGGGGGAGGTGAAGAGAGAGAAGGGAGGGGAGGGGGTGCGGCTTTTTTGCGGGTCACTCCTGTCATTGTCGCATTATTTCGGATATGGACGGCCACCTGGGGGGTTATGGGCGAATTGATTGCTTTCCACTTTGGCGTGTACAGCTTGAAAATCCAGTACGGCGTACCGCGTACGTGTAGCACAACTAGTGTAACGCACTTTATGGAGGCCGGATGGTCACGTAGAATGTACTATCCTGTATGTCGCCATTAAACAAGGATAGAAGCAGGACGGGGAGGTAGCAATATGATCAAACCTGCCTTTTGTCTTATATAGATAGAAATGAGTAAATGACTTTCATGGTGATTATTCGGAGGTTCATCGTCGTTCCACATTCGCATTCTTAGTTAGTTTGCTATCGTATTAGTAGCATGCCACAAAATTTGTCTCCAACAGCGAAACAAACGTACTCTTGCGAGTGTTGTTCTACTCCAGTTCCAGAGTGAAGGAACTGTCTTGCTGATAGAAACGACAAAGTGTTGGTTGGCTTGGCAGCCTCCTGAGTTGTGTGATTAGCACGTCTCTTTGTGCTAAACATGGGCGGAAATATCAGCTGACCAAAGGGTCGCTCCGTAAAATGCATCCTGGAGAACCTGAAGCAGCGAGAAAACGGCCTGTGTGCTGGGCCCCCTGGCGACCAGCAGGCCCCGTACTGGTCGGTGTGACATCCCAACGGGTCATCTACTGACGTGTGGGGTCCGCCCATCGTGCCGTTGACGTGGGAACCACCTGTCAGTAGCTGGTCTCGGGAATTCAATGGCCGTTTGCTTTGGTTCTGATCTGCGCGGTGGCGTCACGCATGTGCGATCGGGAATGTGGGGGTGCGATTCGCTTTTCCCTCACGTGCTCCTAAAGGCATAGGCTCTGCGTGTACCTGTATTGCCACTGAACGTATAGCCATGTAGTAGGCTTTTCCCAGCTGTCGTAGACTGTTGTCGGGTCTAGCTCCAGCTAAGATAACCTCTCCATCCTTAGTAAACAAATAATTTCATATTTATAGAAAAAGGTACGTGTAGGACGGGCATATTCCATATCATAATATTTTTTATTGACATCAAGCTCTCAGAAAACAATAAACATGAGAATTTTATATTAGAAAACTATAAATATAACTTTGTGATGAAGGAATAACAATGGAACTTTAAAAAAATCAATTCCTACAAAAATATTCCTTTGTAACAAACATTTATTTAAGCTTTCAGCAAATTTGTCACAAAACAAACGTAAAAAGATATACTCACTTATTTACATCTTTTCTTCCTTTTGAATACCCTACGGACAAAATCAACACTATAACTTTGAATATGTCCTCATGGTAAAACTTCTCAATATTATTTCATTCCCTTGTAATTTATTTCTTTGAAGAAATCCTCTTTTTGATCCATCATTATCATCTTGCTTTATTCTAACTCACATATATGAACTTATCTGAGAAAGATTGAGTCATATGGCCATGCTCTCACTTTATTCAAGAATTGTTTACCTAATGACAAGTATCATTCAAGCAACGAGGGAAATAGAATGCGGTTTTCTCTGAGTAATTTTGCAAACCAAGAAATATCTCGAAGAATTGTTAACTGGAACAATCTGGAACATGGCAGTGTGTAGGATCTAGGATTACCGACTAGAGGGGGGTGAATAGGCGGTTTCAAACTTCAATCACAACACTAGAGAAATTTAATTAGAACCACAAGGTGAATTAAATCTCTAACTATTCTAGTCCTATGTTGAAGGGTTTACAACCTAGGATGACAGGCAACAATTCAAGTTCTAGGTAAATAACTTGCATAAGGTAAATTGTTCAAGATAAGAAATAAGGATCAAATCACAAGTGAGAGACACAAGTTTAACCTGTGGTGTCGATGACTTGCCGGTCACCCCTAATCCACGTTGAGATGGATTCAATGTTCAACCGCTTCTTTATCAAGACTCCTCTTGATCTTTAAGCCGTTTAGAACCAATGAACCGCTCCAAATCTCGATTCCACTAGAGTTGTTCTTCACCACTCCGGCGAGGTGAGCACAAAGACCTCTCACAACAATCTTCCACGGCAACTTCACAATCTTCTTGAACTGCTCGGTGGAATCACGAGCTCCAAGCCGTCTAGGAGGCGGCAACCTCCAAGAGTAACAAATCAACTACGAGCTCAATGAAATCCTAGTGCCACAATGATCAAATCATTGATGCAATGCACTAGAAGCTCTCAATCTTACAAAGAAATGCAACTTCAAAGCAAGTGAGTGAGAGAGAGGAGAACAAGGGCTCTACTATGAGTATCAAGCTTTTCAAAGTGCCAAGAGACCCCCCATGCCCGCAGGGTGGGAGTATTTATAGCCCCCTCCTCGAAACTAGCCGTTATGTGCATTTCTCGTTCAAAATCGTACACCGCGGACCGTCCGCACGACCCTCGCGGACCGTCCGCGTTCAAGTTACAACGGCTACAGCGTGCTGTCAGATGTGTGTCAGAAGTGACCGTTAGAACCTGACGGACCGTACGCTAGACACCCGCGGACCGTCCGCCATCACCACGGACAGTCCGCCAGGGCACGGCCGGACGGTCTTCCCTCTTGGAACGTCGTAACACGCTTCTGTTAGATTTAATACGGACGGTCCGCCATACCGCTGCGGACGGTCCGCCCGAGCACTTAGCGCCAGCAGAAGTCAACACAAGTCAGCACATGTGGGCCCCAGGTCAATACTACCGCGGACCGTCCGCGAAGGAACCGCGGACCGTCCGCGGTCCGTTCGGACCAGTCCGATCGGAATTTCCACGGATTTTTTTTCTTTTTAACTCGAATTTCACGGACAGTCCGCCATGCACCTGCGGACGATCCGCCAGCCACGATAGGGCTGGTTTTCAGCAGATTTTCAAAGTGTACTCTTCCAAGTTAGTTATCACAACCACTAAATGCACTACATGCAGATCAAAGACCATTGTGGCACTAATATTTCACCGAACCAATAAAGTTGATCCATCTTGATAGCACGGCTATCTAGCCTATCAACCCGGTCATATTTCATCCTCTAATCACCTCATGACCGGTCGAATTTAAAAGCCCTATCATATACCTTTGCCTTGAACTTCCCATGGTCCATAGCACACATGCTATCCACAATTCAATATTTGAAGCTCGTTGCAACTCTTGGGACTAACCTATTCTCATATTCTCAAATGAAATTGTTAGTCCACAAGTGTTGTCATTAATTACCAAAACTTAATTAGGGGCCTAGATGCTTTCAATCTCCCCCTTTTTGGTAATTGATGACAACCATTTGAAAGGAGTGATAGAGTTGAGGGTGAAACTTGAAGTCACTTACACATAGCGAATAATACCATAATATGAGATTGAGTAGTAGGCTTCAAATTTGAATAAAAGAGAATAGCTCCCCCTATGTGTGTGCGTGGGATTTGATTTCAATTTTCACACACATATATGAATATGACAATTTTGGTGAAGCTTCCCCTACAACATGAAGATCAAGGCAACCACATATATAATAAAATTTATCCATGTCATGTGTTAGCCTTAACAATCATAGAACCATTAGAACAAGTCCAACATAAGATAGAAATAAATGGTTCATCCACACATAGTCCAACATAAGATAGAACAAATCCAAGCGAAAATAAAAGCACAACCAAGTTCTAGCTTATTACATGCACACATAGTTCATCACATATAACATGGAAATAAATATGCAATGCAACGTTCAAGTTCATGCTCATGCAACCAAGCTCCCCCTGAAGATCACATCATTCCCAATCTCTCCCCCTTTGGCATCAAGTACCAAAAGATCTACTCATCCTGTGGTGGCGGTGGAGGAGGATATGGTGGCCGAGGATAGACATTATAGAAGTGGCCACTGAAGTCGGTGAAGGCTGTGTTGAACGTGTTGAATGAGCTCTCAAGCTGAGTCTGACGATCAACCAGCTGCTGATACTGCTCTGAAGTGGACAATCCATCAAATCTGCCAGTCAAAGTCTCCAAGTCAGTGTGAAACCCCTGCTGCATCCCCTGAAGCTATGTCATGATGGGCTGATAATACTGAGTGTTCATCTGCTGCTCATATGCATTGAACCTCTCATCAAGACGCTGCTGGAGGCCCAGCTGCATAGTATCAAACCCAGTAGCTATCTGTGCCCCAAAAGACTGAGCCATACCATCAAAATATGGAGTAAAATATCCCTCAGGAGGAACCCAATACCCCTGTGGCTGCATAGGAGGACCAGGAGGAGGAGGTGGAGGAGGCATCTCATGAGCACCCATATCAACATTTGCATCTACTGCTGCCTCAACACCATGATCACCAATATCATCACCAACATTTTCATAGGGGGTGAGTGCCCTATTCAGAAAGACCTTGGCATTTATGAATGGTTGAAACAACCCATGGTGAATCTCACAAGGACCATCATAGCCAGTTTTGCTCTTAATTAAAGACATGATGTATGGAGCAAAATACATGTTACCGACCAAAGTCAGCTTCATTTCATCCATTTGTTCAAATATTATTTTTATCACATTGAATCTAGTGCCTGTCATGATATAGTGAATCACATTCCAATAATAATCCCTTATCTTGTCCTTGTTTCCACTCTTAGGCATGAAAGTGCATCTAATAATCTTATTGATAGCAGCAGGATGATGCCTAAGTCCTGTAGGTGTGCCATGTTTGATTGGAATACCAAGATTTGCAGGCTCATAGTAAATTTGAGAATTATCATGAATGTCTTGTTGGTAGACATCAAGACTAGCATCATCATAAAAATAAGCATAATCCAAATGATTAGATGCAGCAAACTCCTCAAAAGTAGCAATATACCTATTTTGTCCTGTCATCCATTCTAAACTTTTTGCTTCAATGTCAAGCTCATAGGTGGCATAGAATTGTCGAATGAGAGTTTCATTCCAATCACACCTATGCTCCATAAATGGCCTGAGCCTAAGCCTCTCAAGCATGTTAGCCACATCAACTAGCACCGGTTTAGAAGCAAGTATCCAAAATCAATTCTTTTGTGTGCCATGACATTGCAACTAAGCAAGTGACCAAAGAAGGCTTCTTCTTGCACTAGAGTATGGAAATAGCTATTGCCAGTGCTGCGAGGTTGAGTGAAAGCATTGATATTTCTTACCGCAGCATACTCTCTTTGGCTCCAATTCTTCATTGGTGCCGTGTGTGTGTGAACATCAATAATGTCTTCATGAATACCCCCTCCACCATGATGCACATTTTCACTTTCATCAACCACAAACTCTGACTGCTCCCCCATAGATGATTCAATATCTGTATCAGCCACATAATCACTGTCATTTGGATCATCAGAGACATCCTCTACATCTGGGTCATCATCAACTCGACGTCTCTTGGACGTCCCCTCATCACCCTTCTTCTTTTGCCCACTCTTCTTGAATCGATTTGCTAAAGCCTTGATAACCTTGCGACCACCGGATGACATGATGGAGAATCCTGTAGAGAGTTCGTAGATGTCCTCGGACTGTCCGGGAACTACTCCAATCAAGAGATCGAGAAGAGACCCATTTTCTTGGTCAAGAGCAAAAGAAGGGGATGGGGATGAGAGTGACTTGCGTTTGAGAGAGAAAAAGACACCCCAATCCTTTTAGATCCCATCGGGGGTGGACCCAGGCGCGCAGGCGTCCCGCGGACCGTCCGCGGCATCAGGGCAGACAGTCTGATCCCCTAGAACGTGAGGTCCCAAACTTTCTGGTAAAAATCGGGATCTTTACGGACCGTCCGCGGACCAATGGCGGACAATCCGTGCTTTGGCGGACGGTCCACGGTCCGTTGACGGACGGTCCGACTTGCACACATGTTGTGATGGATCCTTGGGGTTCATTGCTTGACAACATGTGCATATTTCACTAGAATAACTAGAGTGGCATGATGTGCACAAGAATTCGAACTATATGAGTGCAAAAAGATAAACATGCATGCACAAATGCATATGCTAGAGATCAAGCCACATTTGAGATATCAATGACATTCAACTCATTTCTTAATTTGCAAAACCGAGACTCATCCAATGGTTTTGTGAATATATCAGCCAATTGATCATCCGTGCCTACACCTTCAATTTTGATATCACCTTTGCTCACATGATCTCTAAGAAAATGATGCCGAATATCAATGTGCTTGGTTCTAGAATGTTGAACCGGATTGTTTGCAATCTTGATAGCACTTTCATTGTCACATAAGAGAGGAATTCCATTGAATTTCACACCATAATCAAGAAGTGTTTGCTTCATCCACAACAATTGAGCACAACAACTTCCCGCCGAAATATATTCCGCTTCGGCGGTTGAGAGAGCAACCGAGTTTTGCTTCTTTGAACTCCATGACACAAGTGAACAACCAAGAAGTTGACAACCACCGGAAGTGCTCTTCCTATCAACTTTGCAACCGGCATAATCCGAATCCGAATAACCAACCAACTCAAATTGAGCCCCTTTGGGATACCAAAGACCAATATTTGGAGTGAACTTCAAATATCTCATGATTCTTTTCACGACGGTCAAATGACATTCTTTTGGTGCGGCTTGAAATCTAGCACACATGCATACACTAAACATGATATCGGGCCTAGATGCGGTAAGGTAAAGCAAACTACCTATCATGGATCTATAAATCTTAATATCAACCGCTTTACCTTCCTCATCAAGATCAAGATGTCCATTTGTAGCCATTGGAGTCTTGATTGGCTTTGAATCATCCATGCCAAATTTCTTCAAAATATCCTTCACATATTTAGATTGGCAAACAAATGTGCCCTCTTTTATTTGCTTGATTTGAAGTCCAAGAAAGTAACTCAATTCACCAATCATAGACATCTCAAATTCCCTAGACATCATTTCTCCAAATTCTTTGCAAAAAGATTCATTAGTAGATCCAAAAATTATATCATCAACATATATTTGACAAATAAAGATATCATTGCCAATTTTCTTAGTGAAGAGTGTTGTGTCAACCTTTCCAATTTTGAAGCCCTTTGATAAGAGAAAATTTCTAAGCCTCTCATACCAAGCACGAGGTGCTTGTTTCAAACCATAGAGGGCTTTGGATAGCTTGTAAAGATGATTGGGCAATTTAGGATCTTCAAAACCGGGAGGTTGTTCAACATATACTAGTTCACTAAGATCACCATTCAAGAAAGCACTTTTAACATCCATTTGATAGAGTTTTATGTTATGAGAGCAAGCATAAGCAAGTAACATTCTAATAGCCTCAAGTCTAGCTACGGGAGCAACAGTTTCATCGAAATCCAAACCTTCGACTTGAGTATACCCTTGTGCCACCAATCTTGCCTTGTTTCTCACCAAAATACCATCTTCATTTTCCTTGTTGTGAAAGACCCATTTAGTACCAATAACATTATAGTTCTTGGGCCTCTCAACCAAATCCCAAACTTTGTTCTGAGTGAAGTTATTCAATTCTTCTTGCATAGACATAACCCAATCCGGATCAACAAGTGCTTCATCTACACGTTTAGGTTGAAGAGAAGATACAAAATAATAATGTTGACAAAATGAAGCAACACGAGATCGAGTTTGAACACCCTTACTAATATCACCCACAATTTGATCAATGGGGTGATCTTTGGTGACTTGACCATGAATTCTTGGTTGAGCAACTTGATCTTGAGATGATATGGATGATGATGTAGTGGAGATCACTTGCTCATTTTCTTGAGAAGAATCATTTGCACTTGTATTATCAATGACTTGATTTTGAGAAGATGGAGCAATTTCTTGATCACAAACAATATGTTCCTCATCATCATCATCATCATCTTCTTCTTCTTCTCTTGGTCGAATATCACCAACATCCATGTTTTTCATAGCTTCTCTCAAACTATCACCTCTCACATCATCCAAGTTGTCTTTCTCATCTTGTGACCCATTTGTTTCATCAAATTGAACATCATAAGCTTCTTCAACAAATCCCTTTGACTTATTATACACTCTATAGGCCTTGCTACAAGATGAATAACCAAGAAAGAATCCTTCATCACATTTGCTTTGAAACTTGGATAACCGAGACCCCTTTCTCAAGATATAACATTTACAACCAAAAACCCGAAAATATGAAATATTCGGCTTTCTTCCAACAAGCAATTCATATGGATTCTTGTTAAAGAAACCATGACAATATAGCCTATTTGATGAGTGGCAAGCGGTGTTGATAGCTTCGGCCCAAAAAGAATCCGACACATTATATTCGGCTAGCATTGATCTTGCCATTTCAATCAAAGTCCTATTCTTTCTTTCAACCAATCCATTTTGCTCCGGAGTATATGTAGTTGAAAATTCATGCTTGATTCCCTTCTCATTGCAAAATTCCTCCACTCGAGTGTTCTTGAATTCACTTCCATTGTCACTTCTCACTTTCTTCAATTTACCTTCGAACTCATTTTCAGCTCTAGTGACAAAATTCTTAAAGATATCACATGCATCGGATTTATCATGAAGAAAGAATACCCATGTGAATCTTGAGAAATCATCCACAATTACAAGACAATAACTATTGCCACCAATGCTTCTATAGGTAGTGGGACCAAACAAATCCATGTGCAATAGTTCTATAGGTCTTGTGGTTGACATAACACTTTTGGTTGGATGAGAATTTGCAACTTGCTTGCCGGCTTGACAAGAACTACATAACCTATCCTTTTCAAATTTCACATCCTTCAATCCAAGGACTAGATCATGCTTGATTAATTTATTAAGTTGCCTCATTCTAACATGACCTAGCCTTCTATGCCATAGCCAACCCATAGAGGCTTTAGAGAATAAACAAGTTGAGAGATTTGCCTCTTTAGATGAAAAATCCACTAGATATAGGCTTTCATGTTGAAAACCCTTAAAGATAATTTCCTTTCCATCAAGAGAGGTAACTAGAAAGTCATTGCTAGTAAAAGAACATCTATATCCATTATCACAAAGTTGAGCAATAGATAATAGATTGAAATTTAGGGAATCAACTAGCAAAACATTGGAGAGTTTATAATCTTGAGAGATAGAAATTTCACCAATGCCTTGTACACCTCCCTTGCTATCATCACCAAATGTAATATTGTCAAAGTCGGAGATATCTTCATCAAGACATGAGAATATTTTCCTTTCACCGGTCATGTGGTTTGTGCAACCACTATCAATCACCCAATGTCTTCCTCCGGCTTTATAATTTACCTACACAAGAGAATCACTTCCTCTTAGGTACCCAACTCTTGGGTCCTTCAATGTTAGTGATCATAGCTTTAGGCACCCAAATGGATTTTAGCCTAGTGTTATCCATAGAGCGACCAACAAACTTGGCACACACAACGCCCTTTGAATCTTTCTTAAGAATGTAAGATGGATCAAAGGATACGGTCTTCTTGCTCTTGCACTTGTGATTCACATCTACCTTTGTCTTGCAAATATGACATTTATTGAATTTAGCTTCTTCTTGCAATGTCACACTTGATGGCACATAAGTGGTCTTCTTGGGAATGAAAGCCGATTTCCCTTGCTTGGGCAAATAACCAATGCCATTCTTGTTCAAAGTAAATTTTTGACTTGTCCAACAATGATTAAACTTGACTTGACTTCCAAACCATTTGGAAAGATCCTTGGACAAGCACCCCACTTCTTTCTTCAAAGATTCATTTTCCAATAATAAATGAGATGCATCACTTGAATCTTTCTCACTAGTGCAAGAGCTCGTGCTTGTGCTACAAGAGGTGTTAGTTGAACAAGACATACAATAGTTGAATCTTTCTTCACTTGAATCGGATTTTATAACCAAACTAGCAAGATATTCATATCAAATAGCATTATCACCACTATCCTCATGACAATCACTATCACTTTCTTCTTCATCTATTGTTACCTTTGAAGTACTTTTTGCCATGAGGCAATGAGGCTTGGAGAAGAGTGATGGAGCTTCCTTGATGGCAATCCCGGCAAGACTCTTTGATGGCTTGTCATCATCATCATCACTTCCATCGGAATCCCATTCAACAAAGTAGGCTTGCCCATTTTTCTCCTTCTTGTAATACTTCTTCTTCTTGTAATACTTCTTCTTCTTGTAATACTTCTTCTTCTTGTGGTCATTCTTCTTGTTCTTGCCAAACTTGTCTTCTTTCTTGTTTGGACAATTCATTGATATATGACCCTTTTCACCACAAGAGAAGCAATCTTTGTCTTCAAATGGATTCTTCCTTGAGAATTGATTTTTCTTCCCAAACTTCTTCTTCTCAAGAATTTTCTTAAGCCCTCTAACAATGAGAGCCATCTCCTCATCCGAATCATCTTCTTTTTCTTCAAGATGAGTATCTTCTTGAATGGCTTGAGCCTTGAGAACAATGTTCTTCTTCTCTTCAATTGTTGCTTGACCATGAGCTTCTTTTTGAGATTGCTTGAAGATATCATGTGTGAGTACTTCACCAAGCACCTCTGTAGGAGTGTATTTCTTCAAGTCTTCTCTCACTAGCATTGTGAAAATTGTCTCATATTTCTCCGGGAGACTCCTAAGAAATTTCTTAGAGAAATCTCGATCCGGCACATCATAATCAAGACACTTTAGCTCATTCACAATCTCATTCAACCGATTGAACATGGTTGAAACGTCTTCATCCTTCTTCATAGTAAACTCATTTAATTTTCGTTGGAGTACATAGAGCTTGGCTTCTTTAACCGAGGATGTTCCCTCATAGATTTCCGCTAGCTTGTTCCATACATCCTTTGCAACTCTAATGCCCTTCACACGGTTGAATTGATCATGAGATAGAACCTCATACAAAATGCACAAAGCTTCCTCATTAAGGTCCTCATTCTCAAGGTCTTTTTCGGTCTTGTTGTCTTTGTCTAGGATGACAAACCCGTCCTCAACAATTTCCCAAATTTTTCTTCCGGCCGTCCTTAGATAGGTAGTCATCCTAGTCTTCCAATAATCATAATCTTCCCCATCAAAGAAAGGAACCTTCCTTTGCTTCATTTTGCCTTCTCTAGCCATTTTAATCCTACTCCGGGATGATTAAATCCTTGATTAGGGAGTACTTAGCTCTGGTACCACTTGTAGGATCTAGGATTACCGACTAGAGGGGGGGTGAATAGGCGGTTTCAAACTTCAATCACAACACTAGAGAAATTTAATTAGAACCACAAGGTGAATTAAATCTCTAGCTATTTTAGTCCTATGTTGAAGGGTTTGCAACCTAGGATGACAAGCAACAATTCAAGTTCTAGGTAAATAACTTGCACAAGGTAAATTGTTCAAGATAAGAAACAAGGATCAAATCACAAGTGAGAGACACAAGTTTAACCCGTGGTGTCGATGACTTGCTGGTCACCCCTAATCCACGTTGAGATGGATTCAATGTTCAACCGCTTCTTTATCAAGACTCCTCTTGATCTTTAAGCCGGTTAGAACCAATGAACCGCTCCAAATCTCGATTCCACTAGAGTTGCTCTTCACCACTCCGGCGAGGTGAGCACAAAGACCTCTCACAACAATCTTCCACGGCAACTTCACAATCTTCTTGAACTGCTCGGTGGAATCACGAGCTCCAAGCCTTCTAGGAGGCGGCAACCTCCAAGAATAACAAATCAACTACGAGCTCAACGAAATCCTAGTGCCACAATGATCAAATCCTTGATGCAATGCACTAGAAGCTCTCAATCTTACAAAGAAATGCAACCTCAAAGCAAGTGAGTGAGAGAGAGGAGAACAATGGCTCTAGTATGAGTATCAAGCTTTTCAAAGTGCCAAGAGACCCCCCATGCCCGCGGGGTGGGAGTATTTATAGCCCCATCCTCGAAACTAGCCGTGATGTGCATTTCCCGTTCAAAATCGTACACCGCGGACCGTCCGCACGACCCTCGCGGACCGTCCGTGTTCAAGTTACAACGGCTACAGCGTGCTGTCAGATGCGTGTCAGAAGTGACCGTTAGAACCTGGCGGACCGTCCGCCAGACACCCGCGGACCGTCCGCCATCACCACGGACAGTCCGCCATGGCACGGCCGGACGGTCTTCCCCCTTGGAACGTCGTAACACGCTTCTGTTAGATTTAATACGGACGGTCCGCCATACCGCTGCGGACGGTCCGCCCGAGCACTTAGCGCCAGCAGAAGTCAACACAAGTCAGCACATGTGGGCCCTAGGTCAATACTACCGCGGACCGTCCGCGAAGGAACCGCGGACCGTCCGCGGTCCGTTTGGACCAGTTCGATCGGAATTTCCACGGATTTTTTTTCTTTTTAACTCAAATTTCGCGGACAGTCCGCCATGCACCTGTGGACAGTCCGCCAACCACGACAGGGCTGGTTTTCAGCAGATTTTCAAAGTGTACTCTTCCAAGTTAGTTATCACAACCACTAAATGCACTACATGCAGATCAAAGACGATTATGGCACTAATATTTCACCGAACCAACAAAGTTGATCCCTCTTTATAGTACGGCTATCTAGCCTATCAACCCAGTCATATTTCATCCTCTAATCACCTCATGACTGGTCAAATTTAAAAGCCCTATCATATACCTTTGCCTTGAACTTCCCATGGTCCATAGCACACATGCTATCCACAATTCAACATTTGAAGCTCGTTGCAACTCTTGGGACTAACCTATTCTCATGTTCTCAAATGAAATTGTTAGTCCACAAGTGTTGTCATTAATTACCAAAACTTAATTAGGGGCCTAGATGCCTTCATAGTGTTGCTGAATATAATTGAGGGTGCTAAATAATGATAAACAACATATTGCTCTAAAGATCATTTCATTCCAGATAACATATTCATCATATACCACCCAAGATCAGATTAATCCATTTAGAAATATTAGAGAGCACATTTGTTTGGGGACAAAGAAAAGTAAATTACCTCTACTTACCACATATTGTTTTTTTATTTAAGAAATGCTAAAGACAATTTACTGTTTTTACTTTAAAATTGTCTTCAAATGCTACGTGTCTCAAATGACATTGGTTAAAATAATGGACTAGACTTGAGAAAATGCAACATTGTCATATCAGTTAAGATATCCAATTAATCTTGATAGCTCAAATTATCTATAGGAATTTAGTCCATTTGATTTAGGTTGTTTTGGCAACTATTCTGGAACATACAAATAATAAATTTAATAGTATGAAAAAAAATCTAACTTACATGAGTAAAACCACACTATGTAGTTGTTGCACCTCAATGTTGTTATCATTTTTATTTATTTTAATGTGCAAATTTAGTGGTACCTATTTTTATACTTCAACTTCATTATGTTTTGTTGCAATTTTTATATCTTAATGGTCTTATTTCTGTACAAACATGTATTCAAAACATAACCGTTACTGCAAACCTTACTCGAGAGTAGTGCTCATAGGCTAATTGTCTCTCTCTGTACTGTTTGACACCATATCTGATATAACCGTTACTGTAGTTCTCTCAAGATTCTTATAGGGTTGAAAATCTTTTTTCACACCTCTTAAATGTACAATATAAAAGAATTTTACTATTTTTGCATGTAAACAGTGGTGAAGCTAGAGTAAATTGGAGGGTGTTCCGCAAACCTTGTGGGTGCATAAAGTTGTGTTGTAGGGGGTGCATATATGGTGAAAATTTGGACCTAATTACTGTTTTTGTAAATTTTTGTGGGTGCAAGAATTAAAAATACAAGAACAAAGTTTTTTGTTCAAATTTTCTCATGTGTTACGTATGTTCATGCAATAACATCAATATGGTTACTATAAATCATACACTAAAATAAAAAATCTACGTTACCATTTCAATCTACATCCTTGATAGTTGTAAAACAAACTGAAGCATATAATATTGGCATATAATACTTGATAGTTGTAAAACAAAAAATAGAAAAATGTGTCATTACTATTGGTCAATATATTCATCTTCGGTTCTTCGGTGCTAATTCAGTTTCTATTCTTAGAAAATCGAACTTTAATAGACTAAAAAAACAACCCGAAAAGCCCGAAAAAACCGAATGCCCACCCTGAATCATAGGTGTCCCTCAAAAACTGTAGTTTACTATCATTTGAGGCTGAGAGGGCTTATTAGAAGACAAAACTTGACAATATTTTTACAAAAAATTATTTTGCAACGTTGTTCAGGAGGGCTTATCATAAGACAAAACTTGATAATCTCCTTACAAAAGTTTATTTTGCAAGGTTGTTCGGTTTCTCAATGACCTACAGTCTAAAATCTCATGAGGTGTCAACACCATTTTTATTTGGTACATCGCAAAACTCGATAAACAAAAAACTTTATATTGGCAAAAATATAGTAAATAGCTGCACATTATGGTACATTATATTCACCGTTGCATTTTGATAATCAATTAAGTCTCGTATAGAGTCTCTTCGACCCATGTGCCAATTATTTTCTTACATATCAAGCAAGTCGTTTACTTGATCTGTCTATGTGTTGTTGTGTGGCATTAGCGTCGCAGACTTGGTCTTGGTGGCTTTCACCAAAAGATCCCTAGGTTTTCTCTTCACTCTATGCACGTTAGGTGGCAATTTGACGCAAGTCCTAGGCATTGGCCATTATAAACTCATATCACAATTGTTACTCAAGGACTCAAGGTATTAAGCATGATAAACTAATATCGGTGTGACCAGTGAAGACCCATTGTCACCATTAGTCCATTTGGCATGAGAGAGAGAGAGCCCGAAGGAACCAACATCTAATCTGATCTGTGTGAAAGCTTTCAAGCCAACACCTTTCAAGTTCTTCGGATGTCATAGACTACCATGCCTCCGGTATTCGCTGTAGTACCACCGTACAGGAGGAAAAACTGCTTAGCTCAAGGAGTCTTTTGGTAGCAGTTTCGCTCCTCCGCTGTGACTGGTCACAAGATGCAGCTATGAAAGAAGACAATTTCTTTGTGAAGCACCAAATTACTAGTAGTCCCTCTCTTGTTGCCCGCACATCGCACCTAAGGATGGAAACGGATCGGATACGGATGAAATCGGATTCGGATATCACTTTTTACCACATTTTATTTCGGATGCGGATATGTATTCGGATATCGGATAAAAAACAAAACGGATATCTTAGATTAAATAAATCATATAAAATATTTATATATTAATAAAATATAAGTAAAACAAAGTATTTGAGTGTAATTTGTATAGATAATATACTAAATCAAAATAATATGTGTATATACTGGTTTTAATATATGTTTATTCTATTCGGATACGGATACTATCAGATATTTCATCCATATCCACATTTATTTCGAATTCGGATGTATCCACTTTACTTACCACATTAAAACAAGAATGCAGATAATTCGGATAACCATTTTACCGTATCCATCCGTAATCGCACATGAGTGATTATAGCTAGACATAGGGCTGCAGAGTGATTATAGCTAGACATAGGGCACATGACCTTGGGCTGGCACGCGGCCTTGAATTTTGGCCCGGACCAAGCATGACCACGACAAGATTCTCTCGTCCCCGTGCTATGCTTGGGCTGCTCGCATGGCCTATAGTGCTAGCACGCAGGAACGGAGCCAAGATTTGGACACATGGGAACAAACCACCAATGGCACTAGCGGCAAAAATAGGTCATACATATGCATATATATATATATTAACTCGAAGAAAGCATTTATAATAAGCAAAACCACACAATTACATGAGTGGCACCCAAATGTCTACCACTTAGCTCCAATGGATAACAAAATAAGATAGCATATATGATGGGCTCATGCGTTAGGGGCTCATTGCATTGGAATTTTGGTCATGCCCTGATGGGTTCATGGCCTCCTGGGCTGGGATGTGGTGGGGTTGGGCTGATATTGGGCTAGAGTTGGTAGGGGCCAAAATAGACTAAGCTTGTGATTAGCATAGAATATTAGGGGGTCGTAGCACGGCATGACAGCCGGCCCGCCAAGGCCAGTTAGCATAGCATGACACCACAACCCATCAGGGACCGCTAACACATCGCCCCTAATACATAACCCTAAGGTTTCCATTCGCATTGCCCCCTATTTTTATCTTTGGACTAGTTTCCATATGAGAATCCTATCATGACAATGCATCGAATGTACCAATATGGGATAGGGTAAATTGGCTAGAAGCCTGTAAGCTCCAATGTTGGATTTCAGGTGACGCAAAGAGAAGAGAAAGAGATTGGAAAGGTGAAATACTCTAGAGTAAATATTCTAAGTTATAGTATTGAATGTCGAGGCTCAAGCAACCTTGCACATTTATTTTTTGTTTTCTTGTTAGCTATTTTGGATCCCACATTAATTGCTACACACATAGTTTTCTCCCATACCACCTCTTACAGGTCTCACCTTAGCACTACTTAACGACATCAGCAATAGCGATTCGATGGATGGAGGAAGCACGTAATGAAAAAAATTAGAGTCGACTCATGGGGCTAAAAGCCCAACAAGTGGTATGGGGTGTGTTTAGTTGTAAAAAGGTGGGTAAAATTTGGTCTAAAAGTCACATCAGACACTGTAGCGCGTTGTAACATTTTTCGTTTGTTTGTGGTAATCGTTGTCCTACCCTGAACTAACTAGGCTCAAAAGATTCGTCTCGTTGTGTACATCAAAACCATGTACTTAGTTTTTTTACCTATATTTAATGCTCCATACATGAGGAGAGATATTTGATGTGATAGGCGAATAGTGAAGTTTGGAGAGAGAATTTTGAGAAGTTTGTGGGAAGGGCCATGGGCTCCGCGTACAAAAGACACGACCACCACTACCGCTCCTTGTCCATGATGACGACAATTTAGACACCACACCTTCCATGCATCGGGACCGCATCAAATCAGAGGAGAATCGCTCATCATTGCGTGTCCTTACCCCTTCTTTCCTGGTGCTGATGGGAGTGGCCACAATGGATGTGAACCCGATGCCACTTGACCTGCTCCAGCACTACTTGTTCCCTCCTTCCTTCACTTACACCATGGATCTTCTCTCCCTCGCCTCTCAAGAGGAGCGTCGAGGACGACCATAAGGGGTCCCCTAACTTAGGAGATAATCACCCTTTAAAAACACAAAACAATCCACTGCCAAGTCTCCATAGGCTGGAAAAGGCCTAAACATGCAAGGCCCACGGCCCACTAATAAGGACTAACGGCCCATTCGAGACGCTCCGTCGAGCACCCTGACGCGCGCACCCCATCTCCGCCTCGCTCGAGGGTACCGGCCCCCCTCGAGCAAACGACGCACTCCGCCTCGCTCGAAGCCTCCTCAGTCGAGCCCCGCATGACCCTCGAGTCAGGAAACTACGTCTCACTCGAGGCTACCCCTCGGGCCAACGGGGCGCGCACCCACCTGCTCCGCTGGTAGGAGAATTTAATGCCCTGCGCTGCCGCGGGACACCAAAGTCAAAAGATGAATCATGGCCCATCCCGCACGGATAACATGGCCGGAGTCGTGTCCGCCAACTCCGGTCACTGTGCGGCCATCCCCATCGTTGTACGAGCCTGCGGAACCCTGTGCGGACAAGTGAATGTCATTCTGAAGCATTGTGTTACCAACTCCCGTACTCTCCCCATGACGAAGCCCTCGAACGGGCATGGGCGAACCCTCGAATGGGCACGCGGGCGTTGACTGGGCGTGGACGCCGGCCAACGCGGCCCCTCGAAATCACCTCAGGACAGGTACAGAGACGCGCATGTTCCACAGGAGACGCCACGCCACCCACTAGAGCTGAAGGACGCGCACAAATTCCCGTTGGGGGAACGGATCCGCAAGGACGAAACCCACGCCCGACGCCATGCTCTTCAGTACACGATGACGGTAGATTCTACTGTGCCACACGATTGTCACTACCCCTCCTTCGTCTATAAAAGGATGAGGCAGACGCCTGGCCAA
Source organism: Echinochloa phyllopogon (assembly GCA_033239725.1). Lineage (NCBI taxonomy): Eukaryota > Viridiplantae > Streptophyta > Magnoliopsida > Poales > Poaceae > Echinochloa > Echinochloa phyllopogon. Next base: position 6,954,176 of record BTCW01000008.1, on the reverse strand, counting down.
GGGCCGGCACGACACCAAAACACGCACACCGCCCAACACATCCACTCATTACGATATCGGCACTCGTCTCAATCCACCATAGTCACTTGGGACTTGGAGGCTTCTCCTCCTCTCCCGCCTTGCTTGTAGCCCCCTGTGCAAGCACCCCCCCCCCCCCGGTGCAAGATAATACAATGCTCGCACATCCCTTGCTGGACGTACGGCCCCCTGGCCGGAACCAGGATAAACTTCGTGTTATTGTGTTAGCTCTTGCACCGACCATCGGGAGACAGGACACAACGCATTACCAGTTGGTGTTGGACTGCGAGTCTGGACACCAACAAGGAGGACACAAGATGGTCTGTGGCTAAGGCCGACACCACCCCTCCACCAATTGGTTAGCGTGCGTGCCTGGGGCAACTGTAGAGCCGGGTCTACCTCGCTCTCTTGCATGTTGAGAGAAATAAAATTAATGAATTTTAGTGGGGCGTACATCTATATAAGTTATATAGATATGGCTAATTAAGAGCTCGAAGCTTGCCCCTATGTTGCCCCTCCAGCTAATTGCAATGCATCATGTTCAAGCTTAATGTGGATTCATGCATGCGTACATGTTAATGAAAATTTGATGGTAAATTGGTAAAGATGAGAATGGATAGACACCGCCAAAAGGTAAATACATGTAAATGCAGATGACGTGCCAATATAAAACCGAAGTATAGGATGCTAACGCCATTGTCACTCAAGTTTCATCCCTGCTAAATGAGATGACGAGACATAAGAAAAAATGATGATATGGCAAGAAAAGCTATGATAAACTGGAAGGGACTAGTTTCATAAGGATAAAACTATGGGGAGCTCAAAAAAAAAGATAAAACTATGGGCTAGATTTACACAGCTCCAGCTCCGAACTCCAGTCTAGATTTGCACTTTCTATGTTAAATTAATGTCTTTTAAATATTAATATTTAGTACAAGCTATTGACAAAATGATTCATCTAAATACTCTCTATGTAACCCCAGCTCCAACTCCAGAATTTTTTGGAGCTCCTCGTACCCAGCCTCAACTCCATAGAATTTCTGGAGTTGGAGCTGGTCCAAACATGTATGTGTACATTCTCTAAAACTATGATATAATTATTGGGCCAGGAAGTTTCAATCCATCTCATTGCATCACAATTAAATATTACCACTAACTTATGAAACCGTTAAACAAAACTGTATATTAAGGTAGAGGGCCTTGTTTCTTTCGTCAACTGAAACCCATTTAATTAATTTAGCACTGTGATCGAATGGACTAAGAGAGAATTCAAAAACCTAGTGTTGACGCTTTTCTGGTCAACACACACGAGCGCCGGATCGCGCAGCACCAGAAACTTGCACTTGCCGCAGCCTCAGCCCAAACCGGTCAGACCGGTTTAGGGATCCGGTCAGACCGGATTTGCTAGGGCTTCGGTGAAAACCTAGAATCACCACCTCGGGAGGGACCCCGTCGGAGATGGCGCGTCTAGGGTTGCTCTGAGATCGGTCAGGCCACTCGAAACCTCCTTGAACGTCGTCGAGACAAACAAGGAAAGCAAAGGGGTTGGAAAAAGCTAGGGTTTGAAGATAAAAAATAGAAAAATAATATTTGATTGATTGGATGATAGCCCTCAATCGGCCTCGGCCCTTTATATTTATAGGGTGGGGAGGTCTTGCCCCGCAAGGAATCCTTTTACAATTTGAAAAACGATCAGGACTCCTAATTCTACTCCAACTCGGAGTAAACCAGTCGGACCGGATAGAGAAACCGGTCAGACCGGTTTCGGCTATTGCCAGATCGGCTACAGCAAAACCGGTCTGACCGCTTTCCAGAACCGGTCTGACCGGTTGCCCTCGACCTGATAGGCAACTGCCAATTTTGGGTGCGAACATATGCCCCCCTGTTTTCTAGTAAATTTTATGCACTAGAAAATATGCTAAGGTCTATGTCACAGAATTCACCGGCCATTTTATCCTAAGGGCGATTTTCAACCATAAATCGGCCATATCCTATCAAGCACTTTGCCAAACACTTGGATAAAATTTCTTCAAGTATTTCCCATTGAGAGCTCTAGGCAGCTGCTGTCCTTGCAAGGCCTCTACCATATAGGAATTTCCTGAACAAACCTTCACAATCTTGAAAGGACCTTCCCAACTTGGAGACCACTTGCCAAACTTGTTGCTTTTCAATCCAATGGGCAAAATCGTTTTCCAAACTAAATCACCTACCTGAAAAGATTTGAATTTCACTTTATTGTTGTATGCTCTCGCCACTCGCCTCTTATCTTTTTCAATCGCTTCTAAAGCTTCCAAACGCTTGTCGATCACTTCATCAATATTATCCATCATCAAAGCATAGTATGTATCAACATCGAGATTATTTTGCTTTGCAAGTCTATATGCGCCAAGATTCACCTCTACAGGCAAAACGGCCTCTTGACCATACACAAGCTCAAACGGAGTAACTTTAGTAGCACCATGTTTAGAAATACGATGAGCCCATAAAGCTTCAGATAATACCTCATTCCATCTTTTAGGATGATCTTCTACCTTCTTCTTGATGAGCTTTATCAAGGTCTTGTTGCTAGATTCGGCTTGACCATTGGCTTGAGCATAATATGGAGATGAATTGAGAAGTTTAATACCATAGGAATTAACAAATTCACGCACCTCTTTGGATATGAATGAAGTCCCTTGATCCGTAGTCAAAGTTTGAGGAATACCAAACCTATGTATAATATGTTCTCTGATAAACTCAATCACCTCTCTATGTGTCATACTCTTCAAAGGAATTGCTTCCGTCCATTTGGTAAAATAATCAGTTGCCACAATCACAAAACAATGACCCTTCGACGAAGGAGGATGAATCTTGCCAACAAAATCTAAACCCCATCCTCGGAAAGGCCAAGGCTTAATAATTGGATGCATCAATGCCGCAGGTACCAACTGAATATCCCCATGTTTCTGACACTCCTCACATCCTTTGTAGTATTTAAAACAATCGGCTATCATATTGGGCCAATAGAAACAGGCTCGCCTAAGGAGCCACTTCATCTTGGGGGACGATTGATGAGTACCACAAATTCCTTCATGAACCTCTGCCATAGCCAACCTAGCTTGTCAGGACCCAAACATTTTAGAAACAAACCATCAATAGTCCGACGATATAATTCATCATCATCTAGAATATATTTAAGAGCCCATCGTCGGATTTTTCTGTCAACTGAACTGCTAGGATTTTGCAAATAATCCACCAAAGGCTTCCTCTAATCATCCACTTCGTCTCTGTTAGAAACAGCGGCCGAAGTAGACCCGGTCTCGGGACACCGGTCAGACCGGTCTGAGGAAGCGGTGCGACCGGTTCCTCCAGAACAGAACACTCGGCTTCTAAAAACATCGGTCTTCATTCTTGAAAATTTCTTTTCTGAACATTATAACCAGATGCTTGCTGAGCCAGAGCATTCACCTTTGGATTTCTTTCTCGTGGTACATGACGAATTACAAACTCATTTAAGCAAGATATAATATCGAAGCATCTATCAAGATAGGCATTCAAAAATCCATCTAAGCATTGACATACCTTAGAAACTTGATGTACCACGAGTAAAGAATCACCATAAGCTTCTACATGCTTTACTCCCATGTCATGCAAAATTTCCAATCCGAATAGAAGAGCCTCATACTCGACTTGGTTATTAGTACATTCATGATCTAATCGGTTAAGTGCTTCAAAAACAGCCCCATGTGGAGAAGTAATGACAATTCCAATACCACAACCACTTTTGCAAACTGATCCATCAAAATGCAATTTCCATGGAGTAAAAGTAACATAACAGACACTTAAATCAAGTTGCTTATCTACTCTATGTTCAACAATAAAGTCGGCTATTATTTGACCTTTCATCGAAGTTAATGGCTCACAATGCAAATCATATTCAACTAAAGCGTAAGCCCATTTGCCGACTCTACCACTCAAAATTGGTTTGTGCAACATGTATTTGATTATGTCGGTTTGACATGCTACTACACAAGTATTTGGCAAGAGATAATGCCTCAACTTGGTACAAGTATGATATAATGATAAACATAGTTTTTCAATAAAGGTGTACCTTGTTTCGACATCCAATAATCTTCTACTCTCATATGCAACCACATGTTCTTTTCCTTCGGTTTCTTGAGTTAAAACACCTCCAATGACATCTTTCTCAGCTGCCACATACAACTTGAATGGAACCCCACTCTTGGGCGCTTGAAGGACGGGTGGCGAAGATAAATATTGCTTGATCTCATCAAATGCCTCTTGTTGTCTTGCCCCCCAAGTGAAATCAATGTCATTCTTCAACCGAAGTAAAGGAGTAAAAGCATTCACCTTCCCGGACAAATTACAAATGAATCTTCTCAAGTAATTTACTTTGCCCAAAAACTTTTGCAAATCTTTCTTGCAAGTAGGAGCCTTTACATTGTTAATAGCTTCAATCTTCTTAGGATCTATCTCTATGCCCTTTTCATGCACAATAAATCCTAAGAACTTTCCAGCCGATACACCAAAAGCACGTTTGAGTGGATTCATCTTCAATTTATACCGACGCATTCTTTCAAATGCAAGCCTTAAATCAGCCAAATGAGAATCTACTCCAGCCGATTTGACAACAATATCATCGATATAAACCTCTACTATAATGCCAAGCAAGTCATGAAAAATCAAATTCATAGCCCCTTGATATGTGGCACCAGCATTCTTCAAACCAAAAGTCATCACTACCCACTCAAATAGACCGACAAAACCCGGACATAGAAAGGCCGTTTTGGCTATATCCTCTTCGGCCATAAATATTTGATTATAACCAGCATTACCATCAAGAAAGCTAAGAATTCTATGTCCAGATGCAGCATTAACAAGAAAATCGGCTATAGGCATAGGATATTCATCTTTAGGAGTAGCTCTATTGAGATCTCTAAAATCAATGCAAACACGAAGCTTTTTTGTTCCTTTCTTTTCAACAGGCACAATATTAGAGATCCAATTAGCATATCTTCTTTTACTCGGTCATAAATATCAGGATTAAAGTTTCTGTGAGATTGTTTAAAGGGCCTAAAACCAGGTTTAATGGGTAAACGATGTTCAACTAAATCACGACTTAAACCAGGCATTTCATTGTAGCTCCATGCAAAACAATCAACATACTCCTTTAATAACTTTATTAACTCGGATTTAAACAAAGGATCAAGATTCTTGTTTACAAATGTCGGCCTAGGTATAATACCATCACCAATATCTACCTCCTCTAGAGGATCAGTCGACGTAAACCCTTGTCCTAACTTGCTTAAATCATCAAAATCTTCAATGGCCTCACACATATCGTTCTTATGCGCCCGATAGTGCTCACGTCTCTGCTGTAACCACTCTAGATTCGGATCCATCAAATCATAAGAGATGGTATAGCCAGATCTCCGATCGGCCTCATAACAGTAGTAGCAAAGCCATCCTTGGTGCAACCAATGATCTCACAATCAGATAAATCTAAACCAGATAAGCACTTAAGATTCTCATGACCATCCATAGTAGAACTATCGGCCATTGCAACACAAGCCGACGTATCTCCATGAACGACCTCTACTTCATCATCTATCCATTGAATTAAAAATTGATGCAAAGTAGAAGGCACACACTGGTTTGCATGAATCCAATCACGACCAAGGATTAAACTGTAGTTACCTTGTGTCTTAGTGACGAAGAACGCAGTAGCCAAAGTCTTGCTTCCAATAGTGAGCTCCATAGAAGCAACCCCCTTGGCGCCCATAGGATCACCTCCTCCAACGCCGCTGATGGTCATGTTTGTCTTGATCAAATCCTCATCTGAACCTCCTAGCTTCTTGAACAGAGAATACGACATCAAATTAACTATCGCCCCTCCATCCACTAGCATGCGAGAGATAGGCTTTCCATTGATATGACCCTTCATGTACAAAGCCTTCAAATGACTTCCAGTAGCTTTAGGCTTCTGGAAAATAGCTTCCTTTGGCCCAAAATCAAGATGAGCGATGCTTTCCTCTGATAACACATAACCATCCATAGACATATGAATTACATTAAGCTCAAGATTCATGTGCTCAGGAGAAGAACCATAATCAACAAGCTCTTCATCGTCCTCTGGAGCAGATACCGATGATAACTTGCTATCGCGAACCATAGGAGTGGGAGAAGAAAAACCAGGCGGCGCCTCGGGCAAAGCGGTCTGACCGCTTTTGGCAACCGGTCTGACCGATTCAACCGGTCTGACCGGTTCTGTCTGGAAGCTGGTCTTGGCTCTCCATTCTTTCCCTTGTGGAATCATAGGCCTGTACTTGTTGAATGCTTCGTCTCTCTGCTTCTCTAGCTCTTTCTCCTTCATCTCCCCAAACCTCAAGCGCTGAAGTTTCCTCCTTTGAGTACGAGATAAACCGGGAGGACACCATCTTGGCAAAAAGTACTTAGAATTAGAACTACTTCCACTGGCCTCATGATCATTAGCAGAAACAGATCCCTTCTGAATAGGTGTCTCAACCTTATTGTCTATGACAATCGGTCCTTTGCCACCGTCTCCAAGGGGAACGTTCATCAACCCAATCTGAATAACATCTTGATTTGTAGTCCTCTCTGGGTCAATATCCATCTTATGCACCTCCTCCCTCTGCTTTGGCTTGTAGACTTGCTTTATAGGAGATGCTGCCGATTTCCCAGGGAAACCGGTCTGACCGGTTTGTGAAACCGGTCTGACCGGTTGGGTCTGGTGACCCTGACCAGATTGGCGAAGTGCCAAACGGTCCTGTCCAGGCCTTGAGATTCTGTTTGATACTGGCCTTCGCGGTCCTCCCCATCCATGCTGGAAAGACTCCTGATACGGCACCCACATCACTCCATTATTATCATAAATCGGACGAGGTGAATATGAACTTGATGCCTCCCATCGCGGAGCAAAATTCCTCTTTGGCTGAGAACATTCTTCTTGGTGTGGATGCACTCTCATTCTCTTTTTTATTGGCCGATCGCTTGTAACGGCCTTTTGCTTGGAGTATCTGTCAAATAGCATATCAAAGGTGACCTTTGGCCTAAGAGTACTCCCCTGATTCTTTGCAATATTGAGCTTCCAGTTTCCAATCTCCGGACGGCTTGGTTTAATCATCTTTGGACGGCTCTAGGGAAAACCGGTCTGACCGCTTTCCCCAACCGGTCTGACCGGTTTGGCCTGCACAGGCTCAAACGGTCTCTGCTCGGCGGGAACGGACGACCCTTGCCCCCCATGTCCAGAGGCTCTCACAGTAACCTTGAATGTCTCCCTGCCATCTGGAGTTGTCTCACATGCAACTTCTCGAGTCAACTCTTTTCCCCTCAAATCAGGTTTTGCTTCACCAATCACAACATTCTTCCCTTTGGTTGCTTCGGCTTGATGCGGCCGAACCAAGACCTTAGGCTGCTGTAAATCCATAGTATTGACAGGGAAATGAGTTTTGTCCACTTGCATCTCATGAAATGTCAAACGACCTTCATTTATGGCCGATTGAACCTGTCGACGAAACACATTGCAATCATTAGTGGCATGAGAATAAGTATTGTGAAACTTACAATATGCACGCATTTTCAATTCATCAAGTGGAGGCAATTTATGAGATAATTTAATATTTCCAGACTTAAGCAATTCATCAAAGATACGATCGCACTTGGAAACATCAAATGTAAACTTAACTTCTTCTTGCCGACCTTTGTTAGCCGGCTTAAGTGATGTACAAGAATAAGTTTTTTCTTTAGAGGGCCATACAAATTCAGCAACAAGTACTTCTTTATCACTATCACTTGAATTATCAGACTTATAATCAATTATATGAACATTGGAACGACGTGATCTAGAAGTATCTCTATCTTTTTCCTTATTCATTCGGTTTTCAACAACTAAAGCTCTAATTTGAACTTGTGCAACCGAAAGAAAATCAGAACCCTCTCTATTCTATCTCTTATGGATGACCTTAACCCCTTTAAGCAAATATCAGCAAGGTCCGTATCAGTGATTGACAAATTAAAACAACGGTTCTTAGTTTCTTTAAATCTCTTAATGTAAGCAGAAACAGTTTCATCTCTACTTTGCCTAACCGATGTCAAGTCTGTCAATTTCAGTTGCAAACTCCCGCTATAAAAGTGATCATGAAATTTACATTCTAACATATCCCAAGATATAATAGAACCAGGAGCAAGCGAAGAAAACCAAGCAAAAGCGGTGCCATTCAATGATAAAGAAAATAAACGCACTTTGAGAGCATTATAAGCACCTGCTTCTCCTAGCTGAGCTATATATTGACTAATATGTTCCCACGTGGTTCGGTCATCATCTCCACTAAATTTAATCAAATCAGGCATACGCCAACCACGTGGAAGAGGAAAATTATCAAACTCAGCATCATATGGTTTTTGATACAAATTTGTGTTTCCAATATCAACACCAAGTTTAGTTTTTACCACATTAGCCAAATCTTCTCTAAATTTATTAAATTCAGCCTAGTTAGGATTATTTGGCTGTTGTGGTTGCACACTCTCCAAATTCATCTTATTTAAGTAGGGAGCAATCTTAGCTTGAGCTAGCCTATAACTCTCAAACAGATCATCAGGTATAATATTTCTTTGAGCAGATGTGTTAACTGTTGTACTAAATTGAGGCTTAGCAGTACCCAAAGTATTAGTGTGAGCATAAACCATTGAATCAGGCAAAACAGAAAGCGGCATAGGTTGCTCATGCACTAATTCAAGCGCATTGGTCAGACCGGTCTGACCGGTTCCATAATCCGGTCTGACCGGTTTGGCCACGTTTGGCCCAGTCGGTTGGAACGGCAGGGATTGACCAACGGCAAATTCAGGTGGCATACCATATATATATTTTTCAGTGTTAACATTAGGTATGGGTGACAAGCTAGGAAAAACTACCCCACTAGTATTAATTTTAGGAACACTACTATTAGTTTCATTATTATTAAAGCAAGCAGCAGTCCTATCTTTCTCAAGATCCCCTAATCGTTCTAAACGAGCAATATATGAGGCGAGTACCTCAGTAGAGTTAGATGTGGGACGACACGGAACCTCAGTAGCTCATTGTATAAGTATAGTTTTCTTCCCACTGTAGCAGGTTAATTAGAACCTTTTTTAGGGAACTTAATTAGAACTTAGAATGGAGGCCACAACCGTATAGGAGGAGATGGGCAGATGGCTAGCTAGCTGCTTGTCTCTAGCGGAGTGTAGGAGGATTTTGCAAGCCAGTAACGGCATGACAAGCCAATTTTGTGGCCCTTATAAAATCACATGCATATAGGACTACCCTTACATTTTAGAACACAAGACCCTATTATGTCGTTCAATTTTGTGACTAGCCTCATATATACCATGCCCAATGCAACGCAGTCGCCTTGACGCCCAAGAAATCCTCAAACAAAATTGCAGTTGCTGGCGGTGAGACTTGCTGGACGAAACCAGACGGTTTAGGCTTGTTATACAGGGAATTCAGACAACAGTTATTGTTTCAGATAAGTAATACTAAGTTGTCCCCAGTAAAAATGTGTGTAATGCTAATGAGACCGTCATGGTACAAACTTGTTCTTTGAAATCATTCATGATGCAAACTTCACCCTTTTTTTTTGCAGTAATCAACTTTGTAAGAATTACAGTAAGAAATGCTTCGCACAGCTTGCCCTCAAAGGCTTGAAGCTGCCGCCGATGCTGCCTCCCTGATTCAATCACAGCAGGCTCCTAAACCTTAGAACGGGCCTTAATTGTTGACCCAAACTACTTCACGATTCCCTCACAAGATTTAACGGGCCTTGCTTGATGATGTTCACAGTTCAGATACTTTGGGCCACGCATAAAATGGCCATCACAGCCCAACTTGACGGCCACGAAATTTCTCCACTCATAAAAAAGAACCCTCTTGTTCAACTTCAAGCATTTTTGCACTCCCTTATCAAAAAAAGCATTTTGTACTCCGGCCCAGCCCACTCGACCGAACCCTAGAGCTCCCACCAGACCCGAACCAGGAGCTGCTGCCACCACCACCGCCCGCCGCCTCCCCAGCCGCCGTCACCGCGACGCAACTCCAGCTCTAAACCCCAGCCCCGCCGCCTCGCCGTCCGAGCCCACCGGAGCCGACCCTTCCTCCTCCGCCGTCGCCTTCCGCTCTACATCCCCAGGTGAGAATTCAACCCACCGTCCTCGCCCTCCCACGCCGCCCGCGCCTCCGCGGCCGCGGCATCTAGGGTTCCGTCGTCGGCGGCGGCGTGGGGTTGTAGTTCCTTGTCGCGGTCCCTGAACGGGGATTCTGGTTTGTTGGTTTTGTTCTGGTTTGATTTGGTACGGGGACTGGGGAGGGTGCCCTCGCCGCAATGATGGGAAAGGCGATGCGGTGTCTAGATTTGGTTGGCGTTGGTGATGATTATGATGTTGTTTCTGTCGTTGTTGTTAGTTCGGGTCTCGATCGGTAATCGGTGGCATATGTTCTTACTGACACGTTGCAGCTCTGCTCCCCAAACCGCGCCCTTGTTTCTCTGCTGACGGAGAACGAACCCGGGACTGAATTCTCGTCATTATATTCCTGTTTCAGGCCCCAGCGTTACTCAAACAGAATCGAAGATGGCGCGCCGAGGATTGATGGAGCAGGATCTGAGCAAGCTCGATGTCACCAAGCTGCACCCTCTGTCGCCAGAGGTGATTTCACGGCAGGCGACGATCAACATCGGTATGCCACTGCCTATTCAGTTTTTGCAGCAACGGCTTCTTCTTTTCCTAAGTGGCCTGTATTGACAATAGCATTGCAGTACCAGTATCTGCCAATAAGTCCCCAGCGTAGTTACTCCCAGTCTTAAAATTCATGGCTACGAGATGACTTGTGCTAAACCACCTCACCTTGCTTAGGATCCAACAACTTCCATGAAGTGCTGGAACAAACCTATAAGAAATGATAGTATTTGGTACATTTCTTTGGCTGATATTTCTATTTTTAGTAAAATTTGGATTGTTTACCTTTAAGTGTGCTAGCCTTCAGAAGTTTGGAAGGGGCTGCAAGTTTAAGAGTTTTATCAATACATAATTTATGATCTATAATCATGCACGTGGTCTCGGGTCTTACTGGAACTTCATTTGTACAATACACTAAATTAGGAACCCAGCAAAATGTCATATGTTGAATTAAACTAAATTATGTCACCATGATTACCACAAACTCTCAAGAACAGCCTAGGCAAACCTGTAAAACAAAATGATAGTTTTTGCATTTTCTACGGCTGAGTTCCTTTAATGGTACATTTTTGTCTTGTTCATCCCAATTTTGCTTCAGGGAGTTTGCAAAAAGGGAGTAAATGTTTAAGATTATCGTATCAATAATACATAGATTTGTGCCTGAGCTGGGATTTTATTTGTGCAATACATTTATATTTACTTGGTTTTAGATGCATTAAATTATGAAGCCAACAGAATGTACACTCCTTTGTATATATTTTTTTGAGGTTTATTCATAGAATAAGATGATTATGAAGTTTTACATTGAAAATAATGTGCAAGTTAACAAATACCTGCTATGATTTTGTATATTTGAGTAATCATAGATGAAACCCTAACTTTCTATACTGGTCTGCCTTGATTCTTGAATAAAAGGGAATGAAAAATTTTGTTTCTGACTAATGCTATAGTAGGCCTAGGGAGATTACATCCGCCAGCAGAAATATTGAATTGGGCCATATGACTATATACGTCTTGCTTGTCTGTGTTAAATCTTATGTGCCATGAAGGAAAAAAAACCTACGCAGTAATCACATACGTTTATGTGTATGATCTAAGGAAAATATCTCTTTTGGAATGTACAGGTACCATTGGGCATGTGGCCCATGGGAAGTCTACTGTTGTAAAAGCAATCTCTGGTGTACAGGTAATATTGATAATGATGTCATCAGTTCATCATATGCTGTGTCTCTTTGTCCCTTTTACGAGTACTGTAATAAATTATATTTGATTCTGTTTCTGGAGATATGGTGTTTCATATTATGTTCAACTTTGCTGATCGTTCTCTTTTGAATTCTGATTTCCAGACTGTTCGTTTCAAGAACGAATTGGAGCGCAATATCACTATAAAGCTTGGATATGCTAATGCAAAAATCTATATATGTGAAGATGATAGGTGCCCACGACCAATGTGTTACAAGTAAGTCAGTTATTCATATAGATACTACTGTTATTATATCAAATGTTTGTCCTTAACTTTATCTCATGCAAGTGATTTAGCCACAGCTCATAATTGTGGAATGTCTTCAAGTATATTATTGTTGCATTTATAGTGCGAATGTGGAGTTATGTATATACTACCTCCATCCTTTTTTATTTGACGTTAGGACAACTGATTTTAGCTTATTTCTAGTACTATTTCTTGTCCTAAACGTCATCTATTTGCAAATGGAGGTAGTATAAAATAAACATAGATGTATCCATTTCATTATCTTAGCACTAGTATGCTGAGGTACTTTGCTGAAAAGGCAAGGTATAAGTAGCATTAAATGTTTGCAGGACTCTAAATGAATGTTAGCACCAATAGTTACACTGTTTATAGTTGTTTGATTGGCCAGTTGCTACCTATTGCTGGACAGTGACTAGGTAGTACTGGTAATCTTTTATGTGCTTTGCTTGGAATCAAAACAGGAATTGAACAGTTATTTCATAAGCAGATGAAAAATTAGAAACACCATTTATTTTTATACTGAAATCCTAGGATATGAAACGAGGTGACCTTATCTTACCTGTGGTGACCTTATGCTGAATCGTGCAATCACCTTGGAAAGTTTTTTTTTCTTTGTATTAATAATGTTGAATGTATTAGCTTTTCAGTACTATCTAGTTATGTAGAAATCTTATATATTGCCAAATGCATTTATTTGTCTCGTATTTCATATGTGAAGGCTATCTAGTGATATGCTAGAAACATATCTTTTGCCAGGTGCTGCTTGCGTTTGTTGTGAACCCTACTCTTGGGGCCACGTTCACATGACTACTGCATTTATTATCACGCTCATATGGGTTTTTGTAACCATATTGTTCATTATATACAGGGCTTATGGCAGTGGCAAAGAAGATACCCCTCTATGTGATGTGCCAGGTTTTGAAAACTGTAGGATGAAGCTCCTGAGACATGTTTCATTTGTTGATTGCCCGGTATGGTGAAACATTTCTCATATCAATTCTCTTTCACATGTCTACATAGGGTTCAGAAAATTCAGATCATTTATTTGGTAGATGCTTGTATCTTTGCACAAAAGTTTTGGTTCTGTATGCCGTCATTGATGCTGAGATGTTAATGCCTTCATGCTGCAACATGAAGTGATACAATAATCATTGTTCCTTCAAAATGGCATATTGATGATCAGTATAGTTTGATAGTAAATAATGAAAAGGACTTCGCAAGTTCATTCTTCATTAAACATTTGACTAGTGGCTACCCAGCTTCAGTTTATGTTAATTCTTATTTTCTTTTGACATTTCCTCAACAATCTATTCATCTCTTTAACAGGGGCATGACATTCTCATGGCTACAATGCTTAATGGAGCTGCTATCATGGACGGAGCACTTCTTCTGATTGCAGCGAACGAGAGCTGCCCGCAACCCCAGACATCTGAGCACCTTGCAGCTGTTGAAATTATGCGTCTTCAACATATTATCATTCTGCAGAACAAGATTGATCTTATCCAGGAAAGTGCAGCAATGAACCAACATGAAGCAATCCAGAAATTTATACAGGTCAGTGCTGCTCCTTGTCTCATATATAACAGCCAGCGAAATTCAGTCTGTTATAATTATATTCTTGTGCTCAGGGAACAATTGCTCAAGGTGCCCCTGTGGTACCAATATCTGCACAGCTGAAGTACAATATTGATGTTATCTGTGAATACATCGTGAAAAAGATCCCCATCCCGGAGAGGAATTTCATCTCTCCTCCCAACATGATCGTTATTCGTTCTTTTGATGTGAACAAACCTGGTTCCGAGGTTAATGAAATCAAGGGTGGAGTAGCAGGTGGCAGTATCCTGAAGGTATGTAATTCTAGATGTCAAAATATTACCATCCTTCAGAAATCTATGTTTGTGCATGTAAATGCAGTATTATTGTTCTGTGAGAGTACATGATGTCTTGAATTCCTGTGTGAAGGGAGTCCTGAGGGTGAACCAGAAAATTGAAGTTCGCCCAGGCATCGTGATGAAGGATGAGCATGGCAAACTTAAATGCACGCCCATCTATTCGAGGATTGTCTCCCTGTATGCTGAGCAGAATGAACTCCAGTTTGCTGTTCCTGGGGGACTTATTGGAGTTGGAACCACCATGGACCCGACACTGACCCGTGCTGATAGGCTGGTCGGCCAGGTTCTTGGTGAAGTTGGATCACTGCCAGATGTTTACATCGAATTAGAGGTTAGTAATATCTCTACCGCTTTGAATCACCATCACCAGGGTTGAAGTAGTAGATGTTACCATTTCTGATACTCTTGTTTGCAGGTGAACTTCTTCCTCCTAAGGAGGCTGCTGGGGGTGAGGACAAGTGGAACAGAGAGGGCAAGCAGGGTTTCAAAGCTTGCTAAGGGTGAGATCTTGATGCTTAACATCGGGTCGATGTCCACTGGAGCCCGTGTTGTCGCCGTCAAGAATGATCTTGCGAAGCTGCAGCTGACCGCACCGGTGTGCACCAGCAAGGGTGAGAAGCTGGCCCTTAGCCGGCGCATCGAGAAGCACTGGCGTCTCATTGGTTGGGGCACCATCCAGGCTGGCACTACACTTGACGTCCCACCCTGCCCGCTCTGAATCACACACCACCTGTTCGACGCGAATAGAGTTTGAAAGAGAAGAGTGGAGATGTGGCAAGGCAGACAGTTGTTAGGAACGGTTTTTGTGAGGTGGAGGAGAAAACCTGAACCGAGATATTTACCTCCTTGGATTTTTATTCTTGGTTTCGCAATTTTGTATTGTTATTTTGTTATGGATGAGTGACATAATGTTGTTACCTAGTGAGCGTAACGATAAGAGTGTTGCACTGATCACTTTCAGACACTCTGGGTTTTGGGAGTGGCAAAAATTGCTGATGCTGTGCAAGCATGCTGAGCATGAATGGCTCGCTCATAGCTTGTACTCCTTTGCCAGCGCTCCAGACTTCTCCACCTCCGTACATCTCCCGCTACCTGCCTTTTCCGCTTTGTAAAAACTATTCATTTTACAAGCGTGTATACTAATTTCAATTTTAATCTTAATTTTTGTCTATGTAGCTTCACCATGCCTTACATTTTTTTCGTCCTCCGCCATTTTACAAAGCAAGACACATAAACACACTATTGTGTCGTTGACCGGTTTAAATACTTTTTTCTATATCCTAAAAATTCGATTAGCATTTTCCTATTCACAGCCCAACTTGAGCACCAGGAAATCTTTTCATCACTCGAAAAAGAAAAGGAACAACCCTCTCGAGCATTTTTTTACTCCCCTTTCGAAAAAGGCATTTTGTACTCCGGCGGCCCAGGCCCACTCGACCGGACCCGAGCCAGGTGCCACCACCACATTTCCACGCTGCCCGCCGCCACCGCGACGCAACACCCAGCTAAGCTAAACTCCCAGCCCTCGCCGCCTCGGCGTCCGAGCCCACCGGAGCCCCTCCCTCCTCGTCGTCGTGCTCCGACTCGCAGCGCCGCCGTCACCTAGCCTTCCAGTCCGCGCGACCGCTTGAGGTGAGAACCCGACCCATCACCCTCGCCCTTGCCCTCCCACGGGCCCCTGCGACATTAGGGTAATAGGGTTCCGTCGGCGGCGGCGGCGGCGCGGAGTGGGGTTCTGGTTCCCTGTCGCGGTCCCTGATCGGGGAATCTCGTTCATTTTGTTTTGATTTGATTTGGGAACTGGAGAGGGTGTCCTCGCCGCAATGGGAGAGCTGTGAAGGCGAAGGGTGTTTAGAGTTGGTTAGGATGGTGATGACCATGCTGTTGTTGTTATCTGCTGCTGTTGTTAGTTCGGGCACTGTTGTGGCTAGAGCGGTAATTGGTGCCATATGTTCCTACTGACACATTGCAGCTGTGTTCCCCAAACTGACGCTAAATCTTCACAGGGAGACCAAACACAGAACTGAATTTTCCTCATTATATTCCAGTTTCAGGCCCCAGCGTTACTCAAACAGAATCGAAGATGGCACGGCGGGGATTGATGGAGCAGGACTTGAGTAAGCTTGATGTCACCAAGCTGCACCCTCTGTCTCCAGAGGTGATTTCACGTCAGGCTACGATCAACATCGGTATGCCACTGCCTGTGCTGTTAAGTGTGCCAGTGTAGTTACTCCGTTGAGTATACCACCAGTCTTAAAAACTCGTGGTGATGAGATGACGTGTACTAAACCACCTCGCCTTGCTTAGGGCCCACATACTTCCATGAACTGCTGGAACAAACATATAAGAAAGCATAATACATTTAACATTTATTTGTCTGATAGTTCTGTTTTGGGAAAAATTGGATCGTTCAACCTTAAGTGGGCTAGCCTTCAGGAAGTTTGAAAGGGGCTGCAAATTTAGGAATTGTATCTATGCATAATTTAGGGCATATAATTATACAGGTGGTCTTGGGTCCTAGCGGAATTTCATCTGTATGATAAATTTATGTTTACTTGGTTTGAGATGCATAAACTTAGGAAGCCAGCAGATTGTACACTCATTTACATATATACTCTGAAGTTTATTAATAGAATAATATGAGGTTAAATTGTACATTGAAATAATGGATAAATTAACAATTTTCTGCAATCATTTTATATTTTTGTTTGATCATAGAGGGAATCCTAACTTTCTATACTGAAATTAGCTTGACTTGATTCTTGAAACAAAAGGGGATGGAAAATGTTGTTTCTGAGTAATGCCATAGTAGGTACTACCGTACTAGGGAGTACTGAGATTAAATCTGCTAGCAGAAATATTGATTGTCATGTGTGAAATGTACCTATATAACATCTTGCTTGTCTGTCTTAAATCTTATGCGCATGTGTGAAATAAAAAACCCATGCAGTCATGCATTCATGCTATACGCTTATGTTTATGTTCTAAGGAAAGTTACCTCTTTTGGAATGTACAGGTACCATTGGCCACGTGGCCCATGGGAAGTCTACTGTTGTCAAAGCAATCTCAGGTGTACAGGTAATATTCTTAGTGATGTCACTGATTCATCATATGCTTTATTGCAAAAAGAAAAAGACTCATCATATGCTTGGTCTCTTTGTTCCTTTTACAACTACTGTAATAAATTATATTTTTTTCTGTTTCCGGAGATATATTATTTCATATTATGTTCAACTTCACTGACCATTCTCTTCTCAATTCTGATTTCCAGACTGTTCGTTTCAAAAATGAACTGGAGCGCAATATCACTATAAAGCTTGGTTATGCTAATGCAAAAATCTACAAATGTGAAGATGATAGGTGCCCACGACCAATGTGCTACAAGTGAGTCAGTCATATAGATACTATTACTTTGTCACATGCTTGTCCTTAAATTTATCTCATGCAAGTGATTTAGCTGCAGCTCATAATTGTGGAATGTCTTCAAAGACAGCGTTTCAATATTATATTATTCTTGCATTCATAGTGTGAATGTGGAGTTAGGATTATAAATAAAGTAAACACAGACATCTATTCCGTTCTCTTTGCGCTAGGATACTGCAGTACGTTGCAGAAAAGACAAGGTATAAGTAGCGTTAAATGTTCTGGACTCTAAATGGATGGTAGCACCAATAGTTACACTGCTTATAGCTGTTTATGTGGTAAGTTGCTAGCAAGTGCTGTCCCGTAACTAGGTAGTACTGGTCGTCTTTTTTTGTGCCTTGCTTGGAACCAAAACAGGAATTGAACTGTTATTTCGTAAGCAGATGAGAAATTAGAAGCACATTCATTTTTATACTGAAATCCTAGGATATGAAATGAGGAGACCTTACCTTACCTTTGGTGACCTTGCTGATTCCCCTGTAACTATGGAAAGTTCATTCTATCTATTTATGTAGAAACCTTGTATATGTTGCCAAATGCATTTATTTGTCTTGAATTTCACATGTCAAGGCTATGTGGTGATCTGCTAGAAACCTTGTGTCTTTTGCCAGATGATTGCATTTGTTGTGAACCGCTAATCTCTTGGGGCCACATTCACATAATTACTGCATATATTTTCACACTCGTATGGGTTTTCTTACCATATTGTTTATCATTATATACAGGGCTTATGGCAGTGGCAAAGAGGATAGCCCTCTATGTGATGTGCCAGGTTTTGAAAACTGTAGGATGAAGCTACTGAGACATGTCTCATTTGTTGATTGCCCGGTATGGTGAAACCTTTTCTCATATCAATTCTCTTTCACATGTCTACTTAGGGTTCAGGTTCACAGATTCAGATAATTTGTTATGGTAAATGCTTGTATCTTTGCATAACCAACTTTTCATTCTGTTTGCCTCCATTGATGTTGAGTTGTCAATGCTTTCATGGTGCAACGGCATTAAGTGATGCAATATTAAGATGATAATCATTGTTCCTTCAAACTGGCATGTTGATGATCAATATATACTTCAATAAGAAATAACGATAAGGACTTTAAGTTCATTCTTCATCAAACATTTGACTAGTGGCTTACCAGCTTCAGTATATGTTAATTCTCATTTTCTTTTGACATTTCCTCAATAATCTATTCATCTCATGAACAGGGGCATGACATTCTCATGGCTACAATGCTTAATGGAGCTGCTATCATGGACGGAGCACTTCTTCTGATTGCAGCGAATGAGAGCTGCCCACAACCCCAGACATCTGAACACCTTGCAGCTGTTGAAATTATGCGTCTTCAACATATTATCATTCTGCAGAACAAAATTGATCTTATCCAGGAAAGTGCAGCAATGAACCAGCATGAAGCAATCCAGAAATTTATACAGGTTAGTGCTGCTTCTTGTCTCATCCATAACCAGTATTTTAATGAAATTCAGTCTGCTATAATTATATTCTTCTGCTCAGGGAACAATAGCACAAGGTGCTCCTGTGGTACCAATATCTGCACAGCTGAAGTACAATATTGATGTTATCTGCGAATACATCGTGAAAAAGATCCCCATCCCAGAGAGGAACTTCATCTCTTCTCCCAACATGATCGTTATTCGTTCTTTTGATGTGAACAAACCTGGTTCGGAGGTTAATGAAATCAAGGGTGGAGTAGCAGGTGGCAGTATCCTGAAGGTATGTAATTATAGATGTCAAAATAGTACCATCCTTCAGAATCTATGTTTGTGCATGTAAATGCAGTTTTCTTGTTCTGTGAGAGTACATGATGTCTTGAATTCCTGTGTGAAGGGAGTCCTAAGGGTGAACCAGAAAATTGAAGTTCGCCCAGGCATCGTGATGAAGGATGAACATGGCAAACTTAAATGCACGCCCATCTATTCGAGGATTGTCTCCCTGTATGCTGAGCAGAATGAACTCCAGTTTGCTGTTCCTGGGGGCCTTATTGGAGTTGGAACGACCATGGACCCAACACTGACCCGTGCTGACAGGCTGGTCGGTCAGGTTCTTGGTGAAGTTGGATCACTCCCTGATGTTTACATTGAGTTAGAGGTCAGTAATATGTCTAATATCGTTACTGCTTAGAATCACCAGGGTTTAAGCAGATGTTGCCATTTTTGATACTCTTTTTTTTAAAACTATTTCTGATACTGTTATTTGCAGGTGAATTTCTTCCTTCTAAGGAGGCTGCTGGGCGTGAGGACAAGTGGAACAGAAAGGGCAAGCAGGGTTTCAAAGCTTGCTAAGGGTGAGATCTTGATGCTTAACATCGGGTCGATGTCCACTGGAGCCCGTGTTGTCGCCGTCAAGAATGATCTTGCGAAGCTGCAGCTGACCGCACCGGTGTGCACCAGCAAGGGTGAGAAGCTGGCCCTTAGCCGGCGCATCGAGAAGCACTGGCGTCTTATAGGTTGGGGTACAATCCAGGCTGGCACTACACTCGACGTCCCACCCTGCCCTCTGTGAATCATACACCAGCCGTTTGACACGAAGAGTTTGAAAGAGAAGAGTGGAGATGTGGCAAGACACAGAGTTGTTAGGAACGGGTTTTGTGAGGTGGAGAAAACCTGAACCCAAATATTACCTGCTTGGATTTTTCTTCTTACTATTTCAGTTTTGTACTGTTATTTTGTTATGGATGGCTGACATTAGAATTGAGCACTTTCTGGGCTTCAGTGTGTCAAATTTGCTTATGCTGTGCAAGCAAGCAGAGCATGTAGTGTTTGCTCAACTGTTAGTGTCGTTTTACATACGCTCTCTACAACCTTTCGAAACCTGATATATTGAACTCGTTAAACTTATAAAATAAACTATACATCCTATTGAAACTATACATTACCTTTTAAATATGTGATTTGTGAATACATAAGTTTATCGTGTAATACAGATACTTCATAATCTCATCAACCGACTGATTTTACAAATATATTAATAGAAATATTAGCTTAACGCTGCAGATAGTATCATATCCAAATAATGATTTATTAATTTTGACTGGAGTATTTGACACCTCCAGGTATTGGCTAGTTTGATTTGCAATACGACCTTGGTGATCATGAACAGCCTTGTGTGAACATCAAACGAACGGCGCATCCAAAATAGAGACGGGACCTAGGAAATAAGCACTTATATGACCAACATAGGACACCATAAAAATGAATTACAATGATGTGTCTATAAATCATATAACGCTACAGCTAAAGAAGCTAAGCTGAGTAAAATTCTTAGGAAGTATTCCCCTATCCTGCGCTAGAATTGTTTCCAGAAGACGATCTCAGCAACTGATGGTGGTTAGGACCAACCGAATTGGACATGCCAGAGTTGAACATGATGCTTGATGGCTGTGGCGATGGTTGAGTCTGGATAGCCGAGAGTGGAAGGCGAGGACCGAATGAGAGCATCTGTGGCCGCTGATGCATGAATGGCATCTGAGGCATCAGGGGATGAACATGTCCCTGCATGTTATTTGCATAGGTGGCTGGCAAGCTGGCCTGAGGCATAGAGCCTGGCACACCTACCGGTCTGGGGCTCATGCTTGCTGGATTGGATGGCATGGTGCTACTGCTTCCGGGCATTCCAGTGGAACTTATCAGGGCCGACCTCATCCGGGCACGGTCAGCTGAAATCCGCTGTCTCACCCTCTCCACTTGCTCACATTCCTTCAAGAGCAAGGTCTCAACTTCTGCAAACTGCTTCAATTTCAACTCCAACCTTTTTAACTGCAAGTAAGAAATATCAATAAACCCATCATCAGGCTTCTAGACTAAGTGTGAACAATGCTGTATCAAAACAACACTCCATGCTGGTATCAGAATTTTTTTGGAAAGTCCAAGTTAACACCTTCACAAACACTTGCATTTCCCAGTTATCAAGCAGCTTTATATTCCACTGTTAAAAAAATGCCATTTTTACTTGAAAGGATAACTGCATTTGGTAAACAATGCTATAGGGTAATATATTTTCGGACCTTTCGTGCTGTGAGTAAATCCAACTTACCAACAAATTTTTAAAATCCTACTGGCCATGTATTGTTGTGTAATGCAAACAGTGATTTGACAAATATCAATAATCATTTCCAATCCATTGACCTACACTTTTGGTTCCCTTCATTTTGCCACATCACCATCATCGAAGAACAGCAAGAAACCGGCACATATTAGGACAGGCCAGGGGTTTCCATAGCTAAATTTTCTTTTAGAACTCTAATCTGACTTGATTCCAGCAAAAGCCCCACAACTATGTTTTAGTCTCCACTATCAAATTATGATAGGAAATAAAACTTAGTCCCTGGGGCACCATATTGCCTTTTTTAAGCTGGTCAGGTTTTTATAGAAAGAACTACGGATAAAGTATCTAACATGTTTTATACTGACTTTATAAATGTATAATCACACTTTAATCTAATAGTAAGTCAGATGCCAAGGGACTCGACAAGTTAAGTCCTTGTCATGCAACAGTCCACTTTAGTTCACTAGAAATCAACAGCTCCGAGTCACAACAAATGGATAAGTTGTGCACGCAAATTAGATAACAATGCACAAACTAACCTGATGATTTATTACAGTAGCAGCAAGTCTTTGGACTTCACGTTCCTCTTGGTCAGCAAAGAGTTTAGACTTCATTGCTGCTGCTGACAGGCCAGACATGGCGGCATGTTTCACATTTTCTGGAGAAATGGACGGTGAATTACCTGTTTAATAATTGGGGATTTCTCTAATATTAATATCTTGAGTGAACAAAATTAGAGGAATTTGCGAGCAACACTGACTGGAACAGCCTAATGGGAATTAAATATAATAAAAGTTACCGTTATGGTTGTTAAAATTAGGATTTGCACCACTGCCCCTTCCATCAGCATGCATGCCTTCTGAACTGAGCCTTCAACATGTAGCAAAGATATGTCAAAACTTAACACTAGCAGGACAAGGCCAAAGGAATTAGAAACATATGAAAGGTCTGGCTAGCATACACGATGGAGAAGTTTCCTCCCTCATGTATGAGGACAATATTGCATACTTCAAGTGACAAGGCTTTATTATTCACTGGTGTATTAAAAGTAAGCATTCAATAAAGATGCAGATGGCTAACCTGGGATCATCATCTCTTGTAAAAAAAGATAAAGCTGCATGCGCGCATGACGCAGCAACTCTCGGTCCTATTGCAGATGCCAAAAATGCAACCTACACCATGTTTCTGAAAAGTAAGTCTTGATAATATACAAAAAGAACAAAGCCTGGTTTTATTTCTCACTGTCTTGAAGAAAGTACAGATGGCCAAGCAAAGCAGATCATAAGAAACTAGTTCAAGAAATTCATAAATCAGGATATGCAGCGTTCTGGTCTACTGTACAGACGCTTAAAATGTAAGCTACAGTCCCAAATACAAAGAGCATCTTCCAATTAGCAATTAGGCTTTTAGTTCCAATATTTTCTGTTGGTAAAAAAAATACAGATGCAGATATAACTTAGAAGACACCATATCAATTTCAAAGGTCAGGCAACCATAGGTGCTAAAGCACATTAAGCTGCTACTAGTGCCACCCAAGTTCCAATGGCATAAAATCCACTTTCCTCATCTAAACAAATGGTGCACCAGGAAAAAAAATGGTGGGAGAGGGCTCACCAGTGACATGACCGGATTAGAAGAATTAATGAATGGAAGCTCGTTTCCATGTCGAATACTTTGAACTGTATGCAAGGAGGGAACAAATCATCCCCATCAGAAAATGGAAGGAACAAGCCAACAATTTGTAACAGGAGGAAATTAGCATAAGCTAGAGAGTAAATAAAAACTAAATTAAGCTGATAGATAAAGTTAATGATGTTACACCTGAATTTGTAACGTCTGAATGCGGATAACCATTGCTATGTGCTCTAAATGGCACACATCCATTCGGCACCTCAACATTCTCCAGCAAACCATCTTCTACTGGAAGCCGAATAAAATGGTAAATACATTGTGCCTTTGATTTTGTTACAACATGCCCTGCAATATCATCCCAGTTGTCATTGTACTTCTCAATGCCCTCCAACAGCAACAATGTTTCTTCATCACTCCATTTATCACTATCATTTTCCAATCCATCATTATCCCCATCCACTTTCTGGAAATCTAAGCTAGAATGCCCAGTAATATATCTTGCGTCATGGAAGCAATCAGAGCACAGAGCAATATCTACCTGCTCAGGCAGTCAAAAGCACATGTTATTGCTTTTCTTTCAAAGCATAAGCAGCAGGGAAGATCCATACTATGGTACATATAGATATTACATACTTACCAAAGGTAAGAGAAGTGCACAGATGCTAAAAGTGGGGTGGGGGGATCCAGGGAATTATACAAAGAGAAATATCACTCTCTGTCCTATAAAAAATATAAGGGATACTGGCTATGCACCTGGACAAGTACGATCCCTTATATTTCAGGAGAGGTAGTAAGAAAGAGATTCTAGCTATGTCAGGATTTGGCTTCTAGATGGTTCCTTTATTATATGGGCTTGAAGTAAGAAGTCATCAGTAAGAACAAACAGAGGAATCACAATGATATGTTCAAATCAGTACACAACTCAAACAGTTCAAAAGAGTTATGCTGTAAACCTAAAGCACAAAACTTCACATCACAAATATTGGACACTTAGGTAATATTCAGTATCTAAATCTTCTTTCCCAAATTGCAGCTGTCAAATGGTAAAAATATCAATAAAGGCCTTCAGCACATTTCGGGCATCCAAGATTCAACTACCCTATGTGAACAAATCACTGAAAAGCAGTCAAAGCCTGAAACAAGACAATTTAGGGCTTAAAATTCAGCAACAAATCATAGTCTTTCTTTCCATACTGAACAAAGACTTGGTCAATAACATGCTAAATTGTGAAGCAAGCTGTAGTATCAAAACCTTTGAAAGTTAAAATTTGTTTTAGCATATACGCAGAATGGAAATGTAAGTACCACATCAAAGATACAGATACGGTTTTCTAAACAAACATACAAGAGAACATATAAATAAAGATACAAAGAAGCGCACCTCCTTTTGTGATCGATAATGCAAACTTGGCAAAGGCTGTAGGCAATAACTACAAGAGCTTTCAGACAAACGCTCCCTAATCTTCCCATCCAAGTCTGCAAATGCAGCATCGAAATCCACCACCTCTGAATTCGATGAAGATGATGCCATTGAAGAAATGTCCTCTGCTTGGAGGCTACATTTTGGCCGGTCAAACAAAATCAGACCATCGATTGATTTCAATGGCGCTGTAAGCAATTGCAATTCCCCAGTTGGTTCCTCTCTTAGAAGCGATGTTGCCATCCTCAGTCCGCGGTGAACTGACCCAGCTGCAAGGTAATTAATGATACCCCAAGTGTCCAAGAACCTAACGATCCTACTCAGATCATACAGTTCGCCTGTGCTCCCAACAAGCCCCTGGCACTCAGCAAAAGCAAGCCTCTTGCCCGGGTTCTCTAAGTATTTGGCGATAACTTTATTCCTTAACATGGCGTACTTCTCCGGGGTGTGCCCTGGAGACTTTCCAGTAAAGAAGTGTGGAACCACCTGCCTTTCCAGCCTATGCACTGTCCCGGGGGAGAACCAATCTGCAAACAACAAACCGAATCATAGGTACTTCAATTTGCAGCTGTTTGCTAGTACAGCTCAGCAACCATGTTTGCATGGAAAGTGCATACCCGAGTGCTTTGGCACGACATGGAGGCGACCTTGGAACTGTTTGGGCACGCCATGCCCCTCCATTAAGGGAGGCGGGGTGCACACATACAAGGACGGCTTGTCAGGGTCTGCGGCAAGGGAGGGGTGGTCCGGAAGCACCCCGGAGAGCACCTGCAGCTGCCCGTGCGAGATGTTCTCTAGCGCCGGCGGCGCCGCTGAGGCAGAGGTGTCGCCGGAATAAGCAGATCGCTCGGCCGCGATCAGGGCGAGGACGGACGGGTGCGGGCGGTTGACCACGCGGCGCTTGGCGGCGGGGAAGGAGGAGATGGCCTCGGCCGAGGGCAGCACCTCCGCCTCGCGGAGGTCGAGCGCGGGGTCGTCGGACGCCGCCGCCGCCGCGCCGTCCGCGGGGGCCGCCTCGTCGTCGTCCCCCGCGGCGGCGTACTCGTCGTCGTTCGCGGCGGCGGAGTCGGAGTCGTCGGAGCGGTCGGCCGCCGCGGCGGAGGTGGAGGGCTTGGACGGGGACGCGTTGGGGTTGCGCTTCCGCTTGCGCCATTTCAGGCGCGAATCTGAGGGGCGGTGGTTAGGGTTAGGATGCGGGGAGGCAGAGGGTTAGTTCCGGCGAGAGGAGAATTGGAAGGTTTGGAGAGAGGGCTGGAAGGAAGGACGGACCTGGAGTTGACGAGGCCTTGCGCGGCATCGTCGGCGGCGGCGGAGGACGGCGAGGTGGGGCGAGAGTGACGGGGAGTGAAGACGCGGACGGGTCGGAACGGTGGGGAATGGAGGGGAAGCAAGCACGTGCGGGGGGCGACGCGGACGCGCCGCAGACCGCAACCAGTTGTGCGGCCCAGTGGGCTTGTTTGGTTAAGTGGCCCAAGCACCCTGAAACGTGAATGTGGCCTGCTTCTGAATTGTTACGGAGGAGACGATGAACTCAAAAAGAGAGCAATCTCGGTATTCCTTTCCATCTCCCATAGCACCAATCTATTTTCATTACAAGCAAGAGAGAAGAGGGGGAAGCGAGAGCCACAACAAACTTGGAAAGAAATATGATTTAAGATTTGGTGAGAAGGGCTGTTTTTGAAATGCATTTGCAGAAGTGGACTGTGGCATCTCCCGCTTCCTCAAATTCTCTTGTTATGAAAGGGGGCGGCCCGTCATGGGGCCACGTTAGTAAAAAAAATATCTACCTTTCGATTTCTATCCCACGATCTACCTTTTACCGTGGCTCCGCGTCTCCTCATCTACGCACGTGTCACCGAAGACTCGGGAAGCAGCGCTGCATCGCCTAAAAAAATCAGGCTTCCTGCTCCTCGAACCATCTAGTCCGACCAGCTCCTCGCCGCTGCCACCTCCCCCGTCGCCACTCGCCTCCTCTACCCGCCGCCCTTCTCCTCTACCCCGCGGCGCCACTGCCGTCCGCGCTGCTCCCTCCCCTTCCCCCGGCGCCGCCCCCTCCCCTCCCTCTCCCTCATCGGCGGCGTTGCGGCGACTGGAACGGGCGGTAGCGGACGACTACGGAGGCGGCCCCTTCCTTGCCCCCTCCCCTCCCCCACCGGCGCCCCCCTGCTCCGCATAGAGCCGAGTAGACGAGCGCCACACCGCTGCCATATCCTTCGCCACACCGTCCCCGTCCGCAAGCGGCAAGCCTGCACCGGCCCATATCGGCTTCCCGCGGCGGCGGAGCTAGACCGGAGACGCGGTGCGGCGGCGGCGCAGTGGGCGGCCTCCGGGTGGCGGGGTGGCTGGGCGGCGTCAGCGGCGGTGGCTGCTCCGTCTTCAAGGAGCCGCGACAGCTCTGCATCGAGCTGCCCTCGTGCGCAAGGGCGGTGGAGGACGAGCGCGAGCAGCGGCGACGGGCGCCGCGCGGGAAGCCGCAGGCGGCAGAGGACGCGCGGCGCATGGCCAGCGCGCGGGTGGCGCGCGGTGAGCAGCGCAGCGGCAGCATGGACCGGCCTCCCCGCGCAGTCTCTCCCTCTCCCCAATATCTCCAACGGCGGCGGCGGATGGGGGTCCGGCCTCCCCGGCCGGCGGCACACCCCCGTCCGTGCCGGCCTCCCCCTCTGCTTCCCCGTGGTGGTCTGGCTCTCCGTTGATCTATTCGACACCAAGACAATTTCTAGAGTCCTCTCCAAAAATATCTGACCCAGTTCTCCTCCATCGAATTCTCTTTTCTTGGCTCCCTCTCTTCCTGTCCTCTTCCGAGCGCCGCCCTTCCTGCTCGGCGCATGGATGGCTACCGCGGGCAGGCGGCAGCTCCATGTGTTGCGAGCGAACGGCCGCCGCGGCCCACGGCGCCCCCCTCTTCACCGCGTCGGTGGCGCTACAGCGGGGCCACAGTACAGGCGCGACCCTCGTGGGCGAACGGCGGCGGCTCGTGGGAGCGGGCAGCTGGTGCATGGCGCTGCAGCTGCTCCTTCCACCTCCGCCTCTGCGTCTCCCTCAACCATCCCCTCCGCCTCTGCCTCCCCCTCCGCGACCGCGAGATGGATCGATTGACCTTCGCCATTTCCTCGTCTTCTCCGGCATGCTATGGCTGCCTACGGGATGAGGCCGGCAGAGGGGTCGTGGTGCTTCTCTTGCCGGCTGCAGTCACGGCAGAGGAAGCAGTGGGGCACAAGGGACAGCCCGACCACCAGGACCACGCGGGGCATGGTGCGAGCAGCAACCACTAATTGTAAAAGCAAGGTAACCAATGGCAAGTGTGATTTCCAATTTCTTAATTGCTGTGTTAAGTGTCCACTTTAATCGTGAATGTCTAGCAAGTGTGGATTTCTGAATTATTAGGCCCAATAATTTTAGAATCATTTGATTGCTACTCCTTTTCCTGTTTGATTAACCGGCTCCTAACAGATCTCTCAAAGTAGTGGGCTTATGACATTTTGATATTCCCTTTGTGGTAGAATTCAATAAATAATACTTTTACAGACGGTTCAATTCAGCATAGGCATACGAACTCAGCATGAAAAAGAGATGTGCACTTTTTAACAAAAGTATGTGATATTATGCACATATGTAGATGAGTATTTATATTCCTTCGAATGATACTTGCAGATATGTAGAGGATCTTTCAACCATTTGATTTTTAACAGATTTTGTGGATGGTAGAAATCAATGGAGGGTGGTGTGAACTTCTCGATGGAGACGAATGTGTTCGACTTAATGTTCAAGAGAGGCCTTGGGGGCAGCAGTGATAATGAGATGATGGTAATTGGCTTGTGCAAGTCTGCTACTCTCTCAGGTTAGATTTCCTTCTCCACCTTAATTTGCTAATCTATTTTAAATAATGATCTAAGTACATCACAACATATGTTTGTAAATTTATCTTCTCTTATATTCAGTTTCTTACCTTTCGAGTATGTGTTGTTAAGTGGCTTATAGAGGTAGATAATTTATTTTTCACTGATTCAATAATTACTCCTCCGATCAGGATACCTTTAATGGGATATTTGAACTATATAAAGAATTTATATGTTGATTTGCTCCCTTCTGTTTTCTGTCATTCTCTATGTACCTTGCAGATTTAAGGAGGTGCCAATAATGTATTCAGCGCGTCCAACAATGTAACTATACATCATGAATTTGCTTCTATACATTGTTGGCAACAATGTATTTGCTTGATCAAGTAATAGGGAACAATGTATTTGCTTGATCAAGTGATAGGGAACGCCAGCAGCGTGATCAAGTGAGATCAATCCTAGGTAAGTTGTGTGTGCTTCTATTCATGCTCCAACATATATTATCACACTGCTAACTCTTACCTGATTAACATCATTTCAGGTTCCTATGGTAACCCAATCACTGCCTACTTCAGTGTAAGTCCGCACCATTTTCTTCTTCAATATAAAGTATACGAATTACGCCAACCTGTACATGCTATGTTGTTGTGACACGAACTGCTATATCCATCATTCTCCTTTTCATCCAATATGGCGAAGCATTTGTAGGTTTCCCACCTCTCTTACCTTTTATTACCGTACAAACAGTTTCGGATTATTTTATTATATGCTAACTATTTGATGATGAACAGAACTAATGACAATTTGACTTCTTAGTTGTAAATCTATCCTTTTTAGTTGTAACCAATAATAGCTAACATTTCCAGTTAATTAAAAATAATTTTGGTAATAAGTCAGTTAAGATATTGTAATGGATTGAAGTATATCTTATTTGGACCTTTTATTTTTGGCTGTCTAACACATGCTTTCAGTTCTATACTGCAACTTATTGAAATGCTTATGATTTTCCAAGATGGATTTTGTTATTTTCTCACCTCTTTTATTTTTATCAGCTACTTTATAGAAAGTCTGAACATAATCATGCCTTTTCTTTATCAAAATAAATTAGAGTTTTAAGGAATGGCTATATATCTGATGGGCATATAGTGTGTTGCTGCAGGGAGCTATTCTAGAATCCCCAAGGCTTGGTTTGAATATGGCATGATCCAGTATACTGTGGTGGCAAAGACGCTGGGAGGGTGAAAAATGATTGTTCCACCTTGCAGGTTTTATTGGACATCTTTTCAGAGATAGAGAATGTGTTGAGCATATTGTTTTAGTCCATGGAGAATGATAAGTTGAATGAAATTCTCATTGGTATGCCTACATCTTCTTAACTGTACTACACTTTCGTTTTAGTATGTTTATGAAGGGCAAAACTGTGAGCTAGGAGTATGGCAGACTGCAGAAGTAGCAGTTCAGGTTGTATCATCTTTGTAGGGTGAAACTGATCCATGAAGTTTGGAGTAGACATTTTGAAATTAATTCACACATTTCTATATGCTGGGAGGGTGAAAAATGGGCACGAGAAGTTACATTGCCTCCAATGCAGCAACCTGCAATAGATGCAAGTTGTTGGTGACCCCCTAATTGCTAGAATTCAGTTCTTATAAGTTTTTTCCCCTATCGGTCAAACATTTAAGTATGAGCAAAATTCTCCATATTTTGATTGTCGAATACAGTGCTAGCTTGGGCATATCAGCATCCAATGGTTTACAATGGTTCTGCATATTACCATGCTTCTTCAAATGATTCTCTGTTCTGTTTCATGTTAGTAGTTACACAATGATGCCAGAATCACCTTGCATCCTACTCCCTCCGTCCCAAAATAAACGCAACCGTGCGGTTCAAATTTTGTCCCAGAATAATCGCTCACGTTGCACACTTGCGTGGGACCCGCACGCAATCGTATCATCATCTCCCCCAAAGAGACACACGTGGACACATTCACCTCCACTCAATTCCCACTCCCACAGCTGCCGTCTCCCATTTGCCTTTCTCTTTCTCCCTGGTCCGACCCCTCCCTCATCTCCCATCTCACCTTTTCACTTCCAGCACAGGCGGCGGCGCCCCTGGCGTTGGCAAGGAGCATCCAGCTCCGGGAGCGAGTGAGCTCCGCGCATGGCCAGACAATGTGCCCGACGGCCGCGGCGTTGGCCCCACAGCGAGCATCCAGGCGGAGGAGAGGCAGGAACGGGGCCCTACCTCGCGATGCACTACGGCGAGCTCGAGGTAGCACGACGACGGGCGTTGCGGCGAGGATGGAGGCGGCGCCCGGCAGGAAGCTCGCTGCGCCGAGGCAGCGGGGTCCGGCGAGCTATGCCCGCTCATCCTGCGGCCGGATTTGCGAGCCGACGTGGTGGGGCCGAGCGAGCTACGCCGGTCAGATCGACGCACCGGGACGGCGAGCTCCACCGGTGCCGGCATCCATCCGCCCCGTCGCGAGGGCCCTCGCCGCATCCCGGACGGGCCTGGAGCCGCCTGGCTCCGAGCTTCCTCGGTGGCGCTCGCCCCGCTCGGGTGGCCGTGGAAGGCTCGAGAGGATAGGGGATAAGAAGGCAGGGGCATTTTCGTAATTTCGTGTTTGTATTGGTTTGCGTGCCCGGTCTCCCAAGGGCGTTTATTTTGGGGACGGAGGGAGTATTCGAAGGCTCCCCTTGGTTTTTTTTTCTAAGGCTATATGATAACACTGAGGTAAAAGTCTCATTCTCTTTTATAGGAGAACGAAGCCCTAGATGTGGGAACTACTCTATTATAAAATGGTCTGCACCTGATATGGATCTATGAGTGATTACTCCCTAATTAGTTATCTCCTATTGATGGCAATATTCGAAGGATGGTCTAAATTGACATATTTGAAGGTTTTCACTTCCCCCTCCCCTTCTATTCTTAACTGTAGGTGTGGTTGTGCAGGTAAGTTCATGGATATATCAATAATTGAAATATTTCCTTTACATTTTAATACGCTGACAATAATAATTAATGAACATATTTGTTTTTGCAATCTAAATATGCTACCATTAGAATTGGCATAGGCTCAATCAAAATTATGCAATTTTGTCATATCGATGCAATATTTTATTTATTTGCAGTACACCTAAGTTACCTAACTTACCATGCGGTTCTGTGTACCTTCACTTATGTTACAAGCATGTATGAGTAGAAATAAGACCACACTACTGCACAATTCTGTACTGTAACAAGTCTAATTTGGATCAGTAATTTCTTACTGAATTTAGAAAAGAACAACATGGATATTGAGCCAAATAAGTAAAGATTCCATTATTACAGTGTGATTTGTTACCGAGCTTGCAAAACATGGGCATTATCTCATAGAGGAAAAAAGACCTTTTGACCTCTGCTCCTGCAACTTTGATTTAGCGCAGTTGGTGCGTGGTATGATGGTTCTAGAGATCTTATGCTGCCAAAAGTGCAGTGATTGAGACAGTGAGGAAGTAGCACTAAATAAGGAAGGATGTCGATCAAATGTGCACTAGCCTTTGCAAAAAGAGATGACCAAGAAATATATTTGGTGCTATATCAAAAAAACAGTTTGAAGCTGAGAAAAAAAATGTAAATGTGGTTGTAGTACAAATCACAAGCTTTCATTTGCGTGCCACTTCAAACTTATGTATATCATTACAAAGCCTTCGAAAGAGCTAAATATGTGTGCCATTTGTATTCGATGTCTTCATCATGTTGTCATGTATCAATGTGCTACATGCATACTTGAAGAGATTTCTGAAGCTATCAGATTTTCAATATATTTGACCTTTTGCCTTGATGCTTCATTATTTTATTTGGAATGAGTAACTGAAGCGAAGCTGGTCATTTTCATATTTACCTAGCTGAAGAAAAACTGGCTTCATAATGTTATGATTCTGGTATTCTTGTTTAGAACATTGCTGATATTCTTCAAAATGTATGTGACATCTGAATTTTTATACTTTTATCCTACAACCAAAGTCTGAATAATTAACAGGTTACCTCATATATGCACCTGGTGCAGGATTGGACAGAGCCTTTTGATGTTGGATAATTTTCCTCATATATCCACCTGAGTTCATGAGAATGGATATATGAGGGAAAAGTGGCATAAGGTGAATCTTGATTTTGGTGGATTTCAATTCATTTATTTTTAGTAATTCTATTGCTTAAGAGTTGATGTTTTTATTTCCTACCCAAAGTAATTCTGTGCAGTGGTCCTTCATGGGCATCCCACTCCCATAAAATCAAGTGACTTGGGTCAGTTCTCCTTCACAAAGGAAGCGCTATTGCCATCGCATTGGTACCTATGTAGTTATGTAAACCACTAATCCTTACCAGCACTTTCTTTTCTACGTGCCTTCTTGCCTTGGCTACATTTGCCCTTTTTTTTGGCAATGAAGATGGACTTGCTTCCAATAACTTTCAGTAAGTTGCTGCTGGATCTAGGTTCAGCTTCTAAATCGAGTAGTCTTTTGCGATGAAGATTATTGACTTCCTTTCAAGAACTTTTTCAACCAGTTCCTGCTAGATCTATGATGAGATCATTGGGAGTTTTGGTACTCTTTTGGCTCGTATATATACTTATATTATTTATCCTGTACCTGAACCCTTTCCAGTATCTTTATGCAATGAATACATTTGTTTAGCTATTTACTTTTGTATATTATGTATTTCTCAAATACACAACTATAATAAAGTGTTAATGATGCTACATAAGCCGCCACGTGCAAGGGCGCGCGCCAATCACTAGTGTACTTTTATTAGGGGCGTGCTATGCCACAGCATGCCCCTGCATGACGATATGCAATCGCGCTATTTGTAGTTGTGAGCCTCGATTCCAATCCTACAAAGGCCAATCCAACCGACCAAAAAAAATTATTTCTAGCGTAGTGTTGCCTATTGACTTTGTATTCAGTTGTAGGATTGCACGGCCTGGTGAGTTGGGATAGGTTCCCGACTGTGTTATGCAATCGTATAGAACTAATACACAGAAAAAAAGAGATCTCAGTCATAGGCTTGTTCAACTTAGGGAACACCGAGAACTTTTTAAAACTGGACAAACACTACCTCCTTAGCTGGTTTCGACACTGGCTTTAATTCTAAGTTATGGTTACATAATGATTCTGCTCAATTGATACACCAAATAAACAAAATTAGCTCTATTTTAAGCTGGGATGGGATGGCTTGAAGTACATGCAAATAGGCGGGTCAATACTCAGGATTGACAATATCGCAGAAGGAAAACTCCAAACCCCATCCCCACAGATCAAGCCAGATGCGACAGCACCCACAAAGTCCTCTGATTCTCTGGGGTTCATTCTCTCCCAAACAAAATGGATAGTCGTCCCAACAAACATGTCAATAACTATGTGCGAACCAATATAGAATGGAATAGCCATGTCCATTGGAAGCGGGACGAATATGGATAGCTTCTTTGGGGCAATGTCACGAAGGAGATTGGTCACTACAGACCCAGTAAAGAAAATAGAGCAGATCATTACACAATGCTGGGGCAGCGCTGAAACTCCTTCAACGCCCAGAATTGACATCTCACGGTAGATTACGGCATATGGGGCTTTGAACATTCCATCAGGATTGCCAATATCGAAAGCCATCCAATAAATCCAAAAGGTGAGAGGAGCAAATATGCAACCAAGGGAGGTCCCAATCAACTGTGACACAAACATGGATCTTGGTGAAGAGAGTGTAAGGTACCCTGTCTTGAAGTCTTGCATGAGATCAGCAGCAGTAGATACGAGTGACATAATAACACCACAAGCTGCTAAGCCAGCAATGACACCTCCATTCTTGCCAACCCACAAGGCAAAAATAAAAAGGCCAATAATTCCATAAGTGGATGAAAGGCTGCAGTCTGATAGACCAGTGCCATACGAGTTGCAGAAGGCGAGTACAGGAGCAACAACATAAGCAGAGAACACAAGGTACCACTTGAGCGGTGGAAAGATCATTGGGACAATCGCAGTTGATATTACCGCAAGGCCAGCGTAACCGGATCCTGCCAACCATGGAGGAATTGAGTCTCTGGACAAAGTCTCATTCTGAAGCTTTTCCTCAACTGATAATTTAGAACCTTCATTATCTGTTTAAGAATAACAGAGAAATAATATAAGAGCCTGTACTTTATCTACTATCAGGTGAGCAGCATATATCGAGAACATTTTAGTACCACACTGAACATGTATAAGTGGAGGTCTACCTTGCTTAAACTGTTTGTTCAATATTTACTTGGTAGTAGAATAAATGATCTTGATGAGGTTATAAAGACCATACCCAAGTATCATTGATACAAATATGAAAACCTGGAAGGCAAGGGACAAGTGATTATGATGTGGCATGATCCTCGAGTTCTTTTTTACATTTTGTTACCATAAGGTTAAGAATGATCAGTTAGCAACTGATGTGATTTATATATGTTCTTCACAAAGGATATAGAAAAAAAATGCAACAATTTGTCGGAACAAGTTTTCTGGTTTTCACTGTTATTATGTCCAATTATGCCATGCTCCATAGCAAGAGCATTATCAGTAATCCATGTTTGCATCGAAAGCTTGTATTTTATCCAAATTCACCAGGTTTGCAAGTATAAGGAAACACACAATTTTATTTTGTCAAGCCTTATGCTGCAAAATCTAATTCTAGATCAATCAAATTGAAGAATATTAAAGGCAGATTAAGAAGACACAACATGAAGTAATTAATTATTTGTTGGTTGGATGTGTGCTTGCCCGTGAAGTTTGGTCCATTCTATTCCAACAGCTAGGCCTTTTGCAGCTGGCGCCACAATCTGTGACTTCACGCTTTTCAGGCTGGTGGAGGCGTATGATCAAAGCAGCTCCAAAAGGAGGCTCGCAAGGGGCTCAACACTTTGGTTATATTAGTGGCATGGGAATTATGGAAACATTGTAACGCCTGTGTTTTTTAGCACAAGAGGCCAAGCGTTCAAGAGACTGTCATGGCTGTGAGGTTGGAAGGAGATTTCTGGTGTTCAGCAGGTGCTACTAAGCTTAGGGAATTAATGCCCAGGTCGCTGACCATGTTGGCCTGATTTGGGTCACCTGGTTAGTTAGGGTCGTTTCTATCTGATTTGTGGCACGTTTTTAGTTGTGATAGTGGTGAGGGTGGTGCCATTTTATGGCACCAGGTGTGGCCTGTCTAGGCCGCTGTATTTTTCTTCTACCTTAATGAAATGACACGCAGTTCTCCTGCATGGTTCGAGAAAAAAGAAGTAATTAATTATTTTGTGGCAATAGCGCAGCTTTCAATCAATTTACCTTGTATCCATAGAGTCCTCTGAAGTCATTTCTCCCAAGGTTAGCTGGATACCAGTTCCCAGCTTTAGTGGATTTGTATGGCCAAAGAAAACCCCAGGATATGATGGCTCCAAGAATTGTAGAGCAGTTAACAATATGTGGACATAATAGACCACATCCAATGTAGGTTGGATTGAAATCAAAGTAAAATCTGTACAATGTTAACATGGAGGTCAGGCTTTTTGGAGAGCAAGGATCCGTTCCAATTTAAAGGATAAGCACTTTCATGTGACAACATAAGCTATATATAGTCTAACAAGTTATGGGGACATCTGTAGAGAAAATTGGTCAAGTGTTGGAAATTTGGAATATGTATGCGAATTTTGACAAAATCTCCAAGTTTTGTAACATTTCAAGGTAGTACTTGCAACATATAAAATAGCATTGATAGTGGAATTTCCAGATACCCAATACTTAGCTCATTTTCACTAGAGATGCACGCGTAGGTTAGGGGAAGCAGCACTTCATCTATGGATTCAACAGAATACTTGAAACACAGTAACAGAAAACTTACGTGTTCTTGAACGCTGCAATCCCCAACAAAGGGAAATTATCAAAGCCACAAGAACCCCCAACACCACTGAAGAACCACTTGAAGCAATTCCAGAGAAAACTCATGGTTAAGTACTTTCCAAGGCAGCTAACTTGTTTTCTACAGCCATAAAACAAATATTAGGGTTGCTAAAACTAAGAAATTATAGTAACAAAGAAAAAAATGTTGTTAACAGAGGAATTCAATACAAATGCAACAAAGGCTATTGCAATTTCATTGGAATGACATATAGCTGAAGATAAAAAGGGTAACAAAAGATACGTCCAGAAAAATGGGTAGTTTAGTACTCCCGCCATTTGAAGAAGAGATGGTTTGGAACAAATCCAAACAATTTCAACCAAGAATAATTCTAGGTGTCCATATCATCTATAGGAAGATAGCATGAGGAAAATTGTCATAGTTATTTCTATAATAGGAAAAGGTCTATTTTATTACCTGAACAATTCATTATCTGTCTAACCCTCCCTACAATAACTTGGATTTTTTACTACTCCTAACTATCACTGGTAGAAAAGCCCCCTTTTAGTCCCGGTTGGTAAGGGTCCCAAAAAAATTAAAAAAAGGCATTGAGTCTAGGGGAGGCCACCACACGCGCGCGCCGTTGCAAGGCACAAGTCATGTGATTTTTCACGCGAAATATGTGTGTGCGGTACGCGGGATTCGAACCCGGGACCTCTGCCTCACACGTAGCCTCCCTTACCATCTTACCTACAAAGCACATGTGGTAGACTTGTGGGTGCTTTTCTTTTAATATATCTCGTGGAGACTTTTAGTCCTGAAAGTCTTTTAAATTATCACGTGGTTAGTATTTCCACCCGGGACTGAAAGTCCTCCATGGACCTAGAACAATGCAAACCGGGACTAAAAGGTTATTTTTCTCAGGCCAAAATGTAACCGAGACTAAACGTAGGGGATGTAAAGTTCTTTTTCTACTAGTGTATTCAAAACACAAGACATTAGACCATATGTCCTGGCTTTGAAGGTTGTATTGCCAGATGTGTTCATGGTTGACTTGTGACATCACAGGAAAATGTGTCATTTGTTTATTCTTCTCTCCCTCACTTGATCCAGTAGTCCATGTCCTTCTTGGGCCTCCTCAGTCCTCGCTCCATGAAAAGGTGCATGGAACGGAGCAGGAGTAGAACAACGAACACATGCTGTTGTATAGTCACTGGGAGATGGTACGTAGAACCATGACATATTCCTCCTCTCAGGAACATCATCCCTGCTCCTCTTTTCATCGCTTTGTTATAACCTTTTGCAATTATTGTACCATTATACTCGTTCCCATTCCTCAATCCCATTGACTCAGGAACTTGGTGACTGTAGGGAGCCGCTACCTAGATTACAAACTATAACCTACCATACACCACCCTGTATGCCTCAACTAGCACAAAACTAGTTAGAGAAGGATGATTTGAAGCATGGGGTTTCCAGTTTTGTATCTTTCATATAACCAAATAATATGAAACCACAGGGTCTTTCAAGGAGATGCAGAAATCTTAATTCCCATTTGCAAGATAGTTTAATCAAGGCATGCATCCAGAGAGTCCATATATGGATATATACGCTTCTTTACTAGCCACCCACACTTGACATTTTGAGGGTAAAAATTGTCTATATATAAGAGACGTGTACAAATCCAGAACATCACTTTTTGTTGTGAGTTTGTGACTAGTAGGAATATTTATAAGCATCATAAGATCATGGATGCATGATTCACCCATTTCTTGAAGCACTCCCTTAGGAAGAAAGAAATATGAACGATTGGTACTTAATTACGGCATATAACAGAATTTATATTCTCCATCAATGGAAACTAACCTCCGTGGATATGATCATTAGAAGGTTATAAAAGGAATCCTAAGGATGAAGTAACCTAAAGGGGGAAAAAGTACACAGTGAACAAATAAATGTCCCTGCAACAAGTACTAATTTAGAACACTACAACTGATCTGATCCATGTCTTACTCTGCAAGCTCAGCTCCATTAGCACTGTGGAAGCTATTTATCAACATAGCTGTGGCAGTTCCACTGGGATAGGTAAGCTTGTAATCAATTAACATTACCTTTAAAAAGCACCAACACAAACAATAGAGATTAATGAAGTAATTGGACACAACCATCTAAATTATACCACTTTGTTCAAACATCAGTATGAGATGTACTCATGTAAAAATGCATCCTCGAGATATAAAATGAGTACCTTGCGCAATGCAACCAGGCTAAATGGCCCAAGGAAGCTGACAACAAACATAAACCCAATCATCCATCCTAGTGAAGGATTCTTGACATCCACTGGCCTATTACCAGGATAATTGGTCCCAATAAGTTCGTATGTCTTCTGATCCATTGCAAGCATATAACTTCCGCCACCTGCATCCACAGACTAGTTGATAACAATAAAAAAAACAAAGCTCACTAGTTGGTAACAACAACAAAAAAAACCTCACTAGATATTGATAACAATTAAAAAAACAAATTAAAGCTCACTAGCTACATACTGAAACTGCATTCACACACAGCTACATACAGACAGGCCTACAGGTACATCTCTACCTAATTATAAAGCAAGGATTGATTCCACGGTACATGATTCTGCGATCGTCGTAATTTTGCAAAACCCCCCTTAATATCTATGCAAAGCGTTTTATAACTTCTCTGCAAAGAGTTCTGCCTTCTTTTGATTCTTTGTCTGTCACCCTGTCCAATCCTTTCTCCACCCTGACTCCGACGTCGGCATGCTTCGCAAACAAAAGAACTCGACTGATTCAGAGTCGAACTAGTTATACAACAGCCACCTCCAAAGATATAAAATCTAAAGACTTCGCAGCCCCCTGTGCATCTTTTCTGCCAAATCGCATTGTGGCACATGCCCTACCGTCATCGAATCGCTGCCGTAGTCGAATCGTGACTGTCGCCGGACGTAGGGCGCCGCTGCAGATAGTCATCATTGGCTCTCGTCCTCAAAAACTCACGCCGAGCACTGCACTAAGGCGAAGAAGCTTCCCTCCATCTTCTCTCTCGCTCCGTAATACTGTAGCTACTTTGTGGATTAGCGTTGGGCTCCAAGCGATGGCCGATGGCGCAGGTGTTCGGTCCAATGAGAGAAGTAAGGAGGTTGTACTTCTCGCGCCGCGGGAGGAGGTGTTGTTGAGTTGCGATATGATGGACCGGTTTAATCAGCATGTTTGTGCACATATCTGAAGTACTTCGCCTGGTAGTAGGGTTGGTTTGGACAGGTCGGAGGAGTCCGTCGACGACATCACCAAGGCGTCGAGGCCGTCGACACGCGGGCACGATCTAAGCGGCTTAGGCGGCGACCTGCTCCTCCTTGCGTGATGGGTGGTAGTACTGGACCAAGACCATGTAGACTCGAACGTAACAGATGAGGGGTGCCGGCACCGTGCGTTGTTGGCTTCCACCATCAAGCGCCCGCTCAGGCAGTATGGCTGTATGGGTCTTCTCGATAGCCCTCGTTGGCGTCCAGTGCAGTGCAGCCACGGAAAGCGAGATGCATGCGTGAAGACCTTAAGGCTGAAGTCATCCATACAACTAGCATAATTAGCAGGCAACCACAGCAGCCCCTCCGTGCTTTGGAAAAAATGGCGACGGCTGGCGAATCGGCAGCGTGAGCAAAAAGGGCAGCGTGTTTGCTAAGCATGCATGCAAGTCTACTACAAGAATAATGAACGAGCTTCCGGGTTTTTCTAATTGTTTTTCAACAAAAACACTAACACACATAAGCATACATACTACTATAAATATGCTCATGCAGTCTTGTCCCTATTAGCATATCTTCGGTGGACTATATTGATGAACAGAACTTGAGATCTACAAAATCACCACTAAAAATAGCATTGGTAATCACAGAATAAATTGAAAAAAGTATAAGTACTCGTATAAAGTTGAGGATTCGATCCCGGGTCAGCAAGATAATTCCAAATTAAAAAGTCTATCTATGGAGTTACACTCAATTTATGGGTTCTTTGCAAATAAATTAGTGCTCCTCAATATTTGCAAACGGGCCCATATGTGTATTCTAAAATTACGATGCATGACAGCAAAATTAAGCAAATATCCTAAGACTTAAGACACGATCAATAATGTGGTTACTTACCTTCAACTCCCTTGTTCAAACCTTCGCCGCTCACCCGAACTTGCACCTCCACTAGGGACATGTACCTTCCTCAATCCTAGGCAGGTTGTGGCATCCTTACGTCCGCGTCCATTAATCGACCATTGGCAAAACAGCACCTCCGCACTAGAGGGTGATGAGCGACCTCTCTATTGCCTCTTGCCCCTATCCAAGGTCCCCTTGTAAATGATTATTTATCAGATATAAATACTTATTTTAAACCTTGATATATATTCATGTAAATTATGTTATATGTAATATTATGATACTATATTATTATTGTATTTACCCGTTGCAACACACGG
This sequence comes from Echinochloa phyllopogon, assembly GCA_033239725.1. Taxonomy (NCBI): domain Eukaryota; kingdom Viridiplantae; phylum Streptophyta; class Magnoliopsida; order Poales; family Poaceae; genus Echinochloa; species Echinochloa phyllopogon. The sequence continues at coordinate 6,913,321 of BTCW01000008.1, read as the reverse complement.
GCATATTTACTAGTATATATATATATGTACATACCACTGAAGGCATTGCCGTAACAGGCGACGACGCAGGTCTGGATGACGGTGTTCTCCTGCTTGGTGAAGGGCTTGGAGACGACGCCAAGCCTCCGGAGCGCCGCCGTCCACGATCGCACGAGGAAGTAGCCGAGGAGCCCCGCCGCCACGTTCATGGACGGGACGATCCCCACCGTGAGGTTCAGCTTGTGCGTGATGAGGCAGAAGAGCACGCCCAGGACCGCGCTCACGGCCACTCCCCGCGCCGTCACCTGCTCCTGCCACGCCGGCACCACTGCTGCCACGCCGCCGCCGTCCAAGTTGTTGATCTCCTCGGAGGTGGCGGCGGCGGCGACGAGCGGGGCGGTGATCTCCGACGCGTCCGCCGCCGCCGCCGCCTCCAAGTCCGCCGCCATTGCCATTATTGGTTGCGCGTATCGATCAGGATGAAGGCAACGGCGGCGGTGTGCTTGAGGAATGGATCAAGGCCGGCGGGAGGAGAGATCATATCGATCTGCCTTCTCGACGGTTTCTTTCGATGAGATTCAGTTGCGGACAAGTGGGCCCACGCCTATCTTGGATAGTGGATCTGATTTTCGTATATATAGCATTTACTAAGGCCAGGGATAAATAGATGTGTGACGGCGGCAACCTGGTGAAATCCATTTTCGTCTCATCAACGCCGTCCACGACGTACCCGGTTCATCGTCGACAAGTCCGGCCTAAACGTACACTCCTGGTACGTACTACACCTGATCCTATCACCTCGGTCTTGCATTGGCGTCAGTTTGGTGAGAGAATGCAATGTCGTTTCTCCTAGTACCCAAAAAACTTGACACATAGCTTATTGATTTGGCATGCAGCTATCATAAAACGGTGACGAGATGAGAAAAACCAATTAAATAAGACATATTTTTGTTCATATGGATTAAGATTGGACATTTCTGCCTCAAGATTATCACAAAATATTACATGTGAATTGAATAAAACACAACAATATTGGGCACATTGTATGATTGTTAAAAAACTACCTCCTCTATCCTAAAATTATATGTCGTTTTGGTTAGGTTTATAGATATTGCTAAACGACATATAATTTGGAATGAAGGGAGTAGTAATAAATTAAAAATTTAATGCTAAACTGTGTGTGCTAAAAAGGCACACCTACCAAATAAATCGATCAAGGTGGATCTATGATCAACACAACAAGACAAAGACCCTCACTTAATTTCTTATCTCCTACATTAAATTTGCAAATTTCTAACCTAAATTTAATAGAGGGGAACTATATGCTATAAAATAAGAGCGTAAATAATGGCAGTTAGGCGTAGGATGTAGTAGACGTTGGTGAGGCTATGGTGCTCCCTAGTCTTGCAGAGGCAAAGAGGACGCGGTTGCATCCTTCGATCCAGATAATGGAACCACCGCCAAATCGCATGGTGTCGGTGTTCCGGCATCCATGTTGGAGAATGCCGCCCAGACCCATGTCATATGGTTCATGGCTCTGGTGTCAAGTACCCACCATCGTGGATCCCACTGCTGCGAGATCCCGAGCGTGGCAAAGACCTTCTCATCGACCAGCTCCACAAGACTGCGCACGCAGACGCACTGTGGCCCGGCGGCTTCGAGTAGCACAACCAAGGCCATGGACCTGAGCGGTGTTGGCGTGGATGGGCATGGGACATCATTCGCCCCAGATCTGGAGGAAGCCACATCTGCCGCGGTGAGGGGTTGTAGTGCTTGAGCCATTCCTCAAAGAGATGTCAGAAGCCGGGGCAGGCTTGAACTTGTCTTCCACCGCCTTCAGTCGTCCTGTCACGTCCTCCACATAGAGCTCCAAGAGGTCAAGTAAAGTTTCAATTGAAACAACAACATAGTAGAACCTGGGAGGGTCAACACACAAATCACTCAAGGTGTCAAGCTGGGTGATCAGCTAGCCCAGTGGGCTGGAACGCGAAGTCTTCGACAGCCTCACCATCCTTAAACGTGATGGTCTCGAATTCCTGGCACACCTTTTGAGCCGTGACTTGCGGAACATGCTCGTCGCCATCCGCATAGAGCCATGTGGTCCTCAACATAGTCATTGGCACCGTGTGTGACGACGTCCCAAAAATCGCACACCTAGAGCTTGATCCTCATCATGATGGCTGACTTCTCGTAGTTGTTCTTCATCAGCAGGGGTAGTTCATTGAGCCGCCCGTCTCCTTGACCACATGGCGTATCACCAGCCCGCAGTTTGTGTTCCCTACATTGCCCGAGGTGCCGCCGCTGGAAGTTGTCGGAGGTGTGGCTCTGCGCAATGCCGAGCGTCACCACCTTGGCGACGAAGTACATCCACGAGGCATGAAGATGCCCTCGAGAGCGCGATCGCGAACCCACCGCCTCTCAGGGGTGGAGCTAGAGAAAAACATAGGGGTTGCGGCGCTCTAGAGTATATATATCCATGACGTTCGAAGAAACATGATGAAACTTTAGTGAGTAATAATTGGTTTCCGATTTTTCATGGTTGCGGCCGTACCCAGGAGCTACAACTAGCTCTGCCCCTGCCGCCTGTAGTTGGCTCTGATATCAATTATCAGAGATCGCCATGCGATGAATGCCTGTGAGCTCCCATGAGCACACAAGAGGATTTTTGTGCTGCGATTGTAACACCCTAAAATTCATCACAATTAAATTGCAGTAACCCTCTGATTTTTTCTAGGATTTATTAAGGCTTAAATAAATTTTCTAGAATTTAATTGGAATTTCTAGCCTTTTTATCAATTTAAATATCATATTAAATAATTATTTTAGTCAAAATAAGTTTTTGTTGCATTCATGCTGTTGCATATATTTTTGATTGCTAGTAAATCAAGTTGGAATTTAAATTTGGTTTAAATTCGAATTTGATTTGCTTTTGTTTGAGTTTTAGAAAAGTTGTTTAGGCTGAGTTCGTTTTTGCCCCTCCAACTCTCGGCCCAGCTCGGCTTTGCCCCCTCTACTTCTTTTCTCTCCCGAGCCGGCCCAAGTTCCTTTTCTCGGCCCAACTTCCTTTCGGCCCGTTCTTCTGCGCCGGCCCGCTCCACTCCTCTCCCCATCTCTCTCTCTACGTCACTGACAGGCGGGGCCCGCCTGTCAGGACCGTCGTCTCCGACGCGGACTCAAGTCCGAGCTCGACTTGGGCTTGGCCGCACCGCCGCACCCGACTCCGGCCGGGGCACGCACGCCAAGGCGTGGGCGCGAGCCCCCACCCCGCACCTATAAATCGCGGCCGCCGCCTTTGCCTCTCCTCCAGATCAACCGCGAGCCCGCGAACCCTAGCAGCCGCTCGAGCGCCGCCGCCGCCATCGAAGCTCCGCCGCTGCGCCATCGATCTCCGCCCAGGACGCGCTTGCACTCAAATTAACTGCCGGGACGACGTCGCGTGAAGGTATCGAGGCCGCCCGAGCAGTTTCCCTTCGATTTCCCTTCGTTTTGGCCGTCGCCCGTGCTCACCGTCGATTTGCAGCGCCGCCGCCCGCCATTCATCGCCGCCAACCGCCGTGGAAGCCTCTCCCTCGTCGTGATCTAGCTTGGTGAGCTTGCCATCCCTCCCTCTTGCTTCCAGTGTAGTCCGCGTCCGATTTGGTGGCTTCTAGGCCAGTTTCCGTGTCGCTCCGTCGAGCCGCCGCCGTTGGCTACCGCCGTCGCCGGCGAGTCTTCCCCGCCGATCTGTTTTGGACCGTTCGATCCGGATCCGACGGACCACAGCCGCCCGAGCTTCGAGTCAAACCAGCCGCGTACCGGTCAACTCCGGCTGACCGTGGCAATTTTGCAAAAGAGCCTTTCAAATTTTTAAAAATCAACCCGCAGTCCATCCTAGTTCAAAAATAATTATGTTTAAGTCATGTTTTCTTTCGTTTTAGCCCCTGCAAGTTTTAAAATAGCACCCGCAGTTCAGCCCCTGTTATTTTATGGTTTAGCCCTCGTAGTTTTATACAAAATTATGTTTTAGCCCTCGGATTTTCGCAGTTAAGCCCCTGGAACTTTTAAAACTTCGCCAGCAAGTCCCTGAACCTTTGAAAAGCCTTATATTTCTCGTTTTAACTCCGATTTTAGTGATTCTCGCGCTCACGCGTTCGTTGTAACGCGTAGATTAGTTTTGTGCTGTTGTTTTCTTCTGTTGGAATTGTTTGGTGTACTATTTCTTATTTAGTGTATTGTTTCTTTGCATGCGATTGTGTGATGCGATTAGGAAGCGAGCAGTTCCAGGATTTCTCTGAAGAACCAACTGTTGGAGAAGGATTTGAGCAGCAATAGAGTTGGGAAGAAGGCAAGTGTATTATGTCATGCAAATGTCCTAATAACTATTAATTTCACCATCCATGCATGTGTCTTAATTTGATGGGTTCCTATTTAAGGATTTGCCTAGCCACTATATTTTCCTGTCCCTGAAACTGGGTTATTTAATTAACTTTGATGGTAGATGATGCTTAGCTTGCTCAACTGGGATTGGTTAAATGAACCCCTACTCTATGTTCCAAATACTCTTTGAATTAATTAAATGGCAAGATCATATCTTTTTAATTGGAACATGGAGAACCACCGAGGAAAATAGTACAACCATGAGTGTCATGTGGCTCTAGCTTTGACTGACTAATTAGGTGCTCTAGTTTATGGTAGCTTTACTCGAAAGGGGCATGGGGGGCAGCGGTTGACGGGGTATAGCTCATTTCTCTTGAGCTGTGGGCTTTGATAAGAGACAGACCTCATTAGGGAGGGTTATGCTTTGCTTCTGAACCGGAAACCTTAGCGGGCTATCATTTATTAGAGTGCTTTTGTAAAGGTCTCATAGTGAAACTCAGTATTTGGTCCACGTGGTGTGGGACGGGTGCATGCTTCGGCAATGGGAATCACGGCTTATGGTGAAAGTGTACAACCTCTGCAGAGTGTAAAACTGTTATAACAGCCGTGCTCACGGTCAAGAGCGGCCTGGACCCTTACATGATAATCATACTTGAACATGGATTAAATTGTGGTTACTTGATTATGTTGGGATTATGACATTCATTAATTTGTGGGTGGTATATACTTTCATTTGCTAGTAAATAGTTGCTTAATAAAACTTGACCAACTAAAAGTGCTTACTGCAGTATTGTCAGCCAGCCTTTTTGTCCCAACCTTGTGTGTCATATTACATTTGCTGAGTACGTCATGTGCTCATGCTTGTTTTCTTTCTTTTATTGCATCAACTACACCCGGAATGCTGCTCAGATTGGGAGAATTTTGAGGATTTCACAGCTGATTTTGAGGAGTTCTAGGCGAGTCTCCCCCAGTCAACGCCTGTGGAGTTGGAGTCACTTTTGCTTCGTTAGATGAACGTTTATTTAAGTCTTCCGCTATGACATTCGTGTCAACTCTGAGATTGTAATAAATGCACTTTAATACTCTTTCGTTATGCATGGTTACGGATATTCACTTGTGACGTCTACCATATGTGTGTAAACTGATCCTGGCGCACATATGATATGCATCTGGTTTTGCCTTTAAAACCGGGTGTGACAGCGATGAAGTATCAGCTTTTCTGGTCTTCACGATTCTTTTTTTTTTGAGGGCGTCCTCTCTATTTCTTATATTTGGTGCTTATACAGCGAAAAAAAACATGCGAGTAAGGCAAAATTCCATTTATGGACAAAAATAAAAATCTGTAGAGTTTTATAGTATTTTAATTAAAAATTTATTTTTAGAGATGCGAGGAATTGAATTGGACCCTGGACTTTTAGGAAGCACTCTACCAATTGAGCTACATCTCCAAGTTTATTGTAGTTTACACATAATTAATATAATAACCTTTTACATTAAGGTTATAAGATAAATAGACACCAAGTATTTTTAAATTAGAACATATATATATCATATGGCATACTAATGAGAACGAGAGTTACTGTATCATGGAGTATATATTGATATATTCAAAACATAAAATATTAGAAAAACCGGAATTTATGGGTACAATTAGCATATGCTCACACACGTCATATATACGACGTACTCTGTACGAGCTAGGAAACTGATCCAATGAGGTGACATCTCATTCATGCAAGTGGTTCACAAAAAACATCAACCGAATATAATTATATAACCTATAATAATCCCATACGAACCACCATTGCACGACGCCTTGTCTTGACTGCGAGTGCGACTTGTGGTTTGATGCGCTCCACACACGTACGCATGGCCGTGTCTGAACGACTGAACCATGCATTGCACGGCCACGCGTTGTCCTCGGAAGACTTTTCTTCCATCAGTTTCGCTGCCTAGAGTAGACTATACCGCACGTACAGTAACTTGGCCTTGTAAAATACTACTGCTATGTGCTGTCCATGGATTTGATGAGGACTATTGGCTTTGTATTCACATCGTTCACATTATTGGATACCACCACAAACTGGTTAATTAACTGTGCTATTTCATGTACAAGAAAAACAATGTTTATGCCTATAGGTGGCACCTGCCTCCTCCACGAATGCATCACTGAGAGCACTGTGTGTGTCGTCCATGCCCTGCTCCATGCCGCGTTCTTGGTGCGACTGTGGTCTATGGATGGATCTGATACCGAGAGATGAAGAGCGAGGAAGAGATTGAGGAGGAAGAAGGGAAAGACTAGATGATGAACTCAACAAGAGAGCTGATAGCATTGTTGACTGCTAGACACATCAATCTTTCTTGATGAATAAATCAACTATTTTCCAAGAAAAAAGTGTCAAGAGGATCTAGTGAGTCTACCTAGTCGGTCTACAATGCAAGACACGTTCAGGGGCAGAGCTAGCCATGTTAGTCGGTGTCAGCTGACACCGACGATTTCTGCCAAAATCAGTGAGAAATCACTATTATGCACTGTTAACGTACACTTGGAGCTGACACCGGTGCTTAGTGAAGCTTACATCGGCGGCTCATTGCCTAACTCCGCCCCTAGACGCGTTGATTGGTCGCATAGATGTGGAACAAGTGCAGCAGAAAGGCATATATTTCATTAATTTATGGCATATATTATAATTCATTAAAATTTATTGGAGATGTGAGGAATTAATAAACCCCGGACTTCTAAGAATCGAAGCATTTCCATAGTGCTATACCAATTGAGCTACATCCCAAGTTTTATTATAGTTTACATATATTAATATAATAACCTTTTACATCAGGGTTAAAAGATAGACACAAAGTATTTTTTAAATTAGAAAAATATCATGTGTTTTACGGCATACTAATGAAAACAAGAGTTACTGTATCATGAGTATATTGATATATTCAAAATACAAAATGTTAGAAAACCCTGAATTTATGGGTATAGCATGCTCACACACGTCATATATATGACGTACTCCCTACGAGCTAACTCAATGAGGTGACATCTCATTCATGTACACAAAAAACATGTACCGGATGCATGTAGGACCTATAATTCTGCACAGACCGCCATTTCACGACGCAATTGACTTGACTTGTGAGTCTGTGACTTGTGGTTGCTTTCCACGAATAATGGACGTGTCTGAACCATACATTGCACGGCCACGCGTGGTTCTCGGAAGACTTTTCTTCCATCAGTTTCGCTGGCTAGAGTAGATTAGACCACACACTCACACAGTAACTTGGCCGTGTAAAATACTACTGCTGTCCATGGATTTGATGAGGACCCGTGGCTGTGGGACCAGGATCCCTAGGGCCACTTATCCAGAGGATTAATCTACTCGGCAGAGAGGAGTTTGATCCGACTACTTCAAACCAGTCGGCTATGGTGCAAGACGGCGTAGTAGATTGGAATAACTAGTCGTGTACTGATAGGAAACTCCCCAAAGCATCATGTTGTAGTTATCCATGTTGTATACGACTAGGATTGTACAAACCGACTTGTAACCCTGCCTCCCAGACTATATAAGGCGAGGCAGGGACCCCCCTCAAAACCAAGTAACACCACACGTGCAATACATTCAAGCACACATGACGTAGGGTATTACGCTATTTGCGGCCCGAACCTGTCTAAATTGTGTTGTTCGTGTACTTTCGTTCCTAGAACTCGGCGAGACCCACACAAATCTACTCCCTGGGGTATCCCCAGTTAGACGTACTCGACATGATTCGTCGACAGTGGCTTAATGTATTCACATCGTTCACATTATTGGATACCACAAACTGGTTAATTACTGTGCTATTTCATACGGAGTATACAAGAAAAGGAACAATGTTTATGCATATATAGTTGGCATCTGCCTCCTCCGCGAATGCATCACCGAGAGCACCGTGTGTGTCGTGCATGCCCTGCTCCGTGCCTTCTTCTTGCGACTGTGGTCTATGGATGGATCTGAGACCTATAGAGATGAAGGGCAAGGGAGAGATTGAGGAGGAACAAGGGAAACACTAGATGATGAACTCAAATAGAGAGCTGATAGCATTGTTGACTGCTAGATACATCAATCTTTCTTGATGAATAAATCAACTACTTTTCCAAGGACAAAGTGTCAAGAGGATCTAGCTAGTGAACCTACCTAATCGGTTTGTCATTCCTTACAACGCGAGACGCGTATACATACGGTCATACAGAGAAGTCCCTTTCTGGACAACTGATTGATGACTCTTCTGCAGATGTATCTGCAGGAAAGCAGTGAGATGGATCCTCAGACCAGTCAGTCTGAATTGTTACCGCACGTTTAATTTGTGAATGATCACAGTTGGCGTGCGGTCTTTCATCTTATATATTCACATGCCGACTCCCGTCCTTCTATTAGCAAACAATAGGTCAGTTTTTCTTTTCTTAGAAGACGCTCACACCTTGTCACCACACCCTTGCTAGTTGCTACTGCAAACAACTTTGCACTGATGGATCATATGGATCGTCAGGAGCAGTACATCCAGCTCGGGCGTCCTTCTTCACTTGGCTCGTCTGCGAATGCAACGCCGACGATCATGCAGCCGAATGATGGTGGACGCTCAGTCCAGATATGCCCTTCTCTCTATCTCGCTGCCTACAAAGGGCGAGTGGAGGAGGTCATGGCGCTGCTTCTGCAACAACACGGCGTTAAGGCTGATTTTCGGGCCACTGGTAAGTACGACAGCTTTCAACTTCTTTTATGCTTCCAAACTAATTTGGATGCCTGTGCATTTTCCCCCCTGACGATGCATGTCACCCGAATTTTTGTTCTCCTTTTTTGTTTTCTTCCCGATGAATAGCTGCCATGGGAAGGAGGGACGTAGGATTTATTAGGCGCTTTTTAGTTGAAAAATGCTCTAGCACCTAAACTTTTTTCATACCTTCTAGCCACACTATTATAAAAATAATTTTTAGGTGTGTCCCGTTTTTCCATGGGTGCACCAAAAAGCTCGTCCGAGCTCAGAAATAGCCATCGGTACTGTAATATCCGGTCCGCATTTGCAAAGGGTTTTGCTGGGACAGACCGCGGTACAACACGAACTACCCTAGAAATAGGACCCATTTCCATGAGCGGGTGGCTACATCAGACGACCCTATAAATTATCATTTCCAGGCCCAGGCCATGTCCGCCCCAAATATTGAAACCATTTGTAGGAGCGGGTGATGATATCACCACTTTCTAAAAAAGATTTCTAGGGACGGGTGATAACATATGGTCTGCTCCTAATGACTGCACACAAATAAATTCGTAATTTTTTCATATGATCTTGGATTGAGACATATTTTATATAAAAATTATAGAGTTCGATAGATCTAAACTCTTTAGTTGATAACTTTTTCATTTGAGATCATTTAATAGACTAAAAGTTCATTATAATTTCTCATATTTTGAAAAATAGAATTTTTAAACTTTTCAAATGACCTTGGATGCACATATGTTCTATAATTTGAATCTATCTAATACAAGGTGGTTTCAAATCGACATAGCCCTCATATCATCTAACGTAAAGGTTGTGACATTCTATGAAGTGTTGTATGTACTCACGATTGAAGTGTTATACGTACTCACGATTGAAGTGTCGTACTCTATAGTTTGAATGTAATATATATGAATATGAATGCAATTTGAACAAATGTATTGCAATTATGATGGATTATGATGATGTAATTTCTCATGATTGAGCTCATCTCATTTGATCTTAAAATATATTATTTTAAATTTTAATCTATACTTTATTTATATTTCAGGCATTATAATGCATGGACAGTGCGACATACTTGAGGTGACTGCGGAGAGGAACACCGTTCTTCACGTGAGCGCGGAGCAAGGGCACGACGAGCTGATCCGGGAGCTCCACCTCAGGTTCAGAGAGCAAGTCCTCCTCTCTCGCCGGAACTCAGCGCTGGACACACCGTTGCACTGCGCGGCGAGGGCAGGACACGTCAGGGCCGTCGCTGTCCTCGTCCAGTTGGCCGAGGACTGCAACGAGAGCATTCTGGGTTGCAAGAATGAGGCCGGCGACACGGCCCTGCACCTGGCGGCGAGGCACGGGCATTGCACGGTGGTGGAAGCCCTGGTCTCGGCAGCGGCAGGGCCGGCGGTCGAGCTGAACAACACCGGTGTGTCGCCACTGTACTTGGCTGTGATGAGCGGGTCGGTGCGAGCCGTTAGAGCGATTACCACGTGCAACAATGCCTCACCCATTGGGCCGAGCTCACAGAATGCTCTGCATGCTGCCGTCTTCCAGAGCTCAGGTCAGTTGCTGAATTGCTTGGATCTTATATAGTTTGCATATTATCTATTTGAGAGTAACAGATTTTGGTTTCATATTATATTGCATTGTATAAACGAAAAAATAAATGTAGTGCCCAAGAAGTAATGTGCTCAGCATTTGCGGCGTTGCCTGCAGAAATGGTTCGTCTGCTACTAGACTGGAACCCAGCTCTGGCCGACCAAGTCGACATCAACGGCAGCAGCCCGCTCCACTTCGCGTCGTCCGTCGGCGACCGCGCCATCGTGCGCGCCATCCTTAGCACCGCGCCGCCGAGAACGCTGTACAGGAAGGACTCGTGCGGCGGCCTCTCGGCCCTCCACGTAGCGGCGCGGATGGGCCACCGCCGCGTGGTGGAGGAAATGCTGCGCACCTGCCCCGACGCCGCCGAGCTCCGCGACGACGACGGCGGAACCTTCCTGCACGCCGCGGCGAGGGAGAAGAAATCCAAGGTGCTGTCCCTCGCCGTCAAGGTCCCCAGGCTGCGCGGCCTCCTTGACGCGCAGGACAGGGACGGGAACACGCCGCTCCATCTCGCGGTGGCCGCCGGCGCGCCCGACGTCGTGGAGGCCCTGCTACGGAACGGCAAGGTGCGGGCCGATGTTCTCAACAAGGATGGGCACACGGCGTTCGATCTCGCTGCGGAATCAACCAGTTTCTTCACCATGGTGAGCAACAACTGCACTGCACGGGATCGACCAGATATAGACGCAAGAGATCATGCAAACACTTGCTTTGCAATTAATAATACGTTGGGATAAGTTCGGGGACTTAAAAAATGAATTTTGAAAGATTAGACACACTTACACTAATTTGAGAATCTAAAAATATATTTTAAAAATTATTGACCTATATGACAAGTTTAGAGACCTTTTATATATTTTATTTTTAATAACCTAGCCATTTTTGTTTTGTGTGCATCAATCAGGTGAGCCTTGTGGTGACGCTAGTCGCATACGGGTCCCGATCACAGCCGCAAAGGCAGGACCATCTGAAGCAGTGGAGTAGCAGCAACATGGTGCAGGGAATAGAGAAGACGTCCGACAGCCTCGCGGTGGTGGCTGGGCTGGTTGCCACGGCCGCGTTCGCCGCCGGGTTCAACGTGCCTGGCGGGTACAACGACACCACGGGCGAGGCGAACCTGGCAGATAAGCGCTCCTTCAAAACTTTCCTGTTGCTCGACATGTTTGCCGCGGCGACGTCCATAGTGGCGGTGATCCTGCTCGTCTACGGGAAAGTGTCTCGCTCCGCTGTCTCGTGGATGACCTTCCCGGTGGCGCTGTTGTTCATGTGGGTGTCGCTCATCAGCCTGATGCTGGCCTTCTACACCGCTCTGGTCGCCGTCGTCAGCTCAAGGGCAGTCTATCATTACGGGTTCGGGGCCATCTACTTTTGCATCACGCTCTTGTACCTCTATATCACGTGGCGGATCAGGCCGCCAAATACATCCACAATCTGGAGGTTTTTGTGGCAGTGGATTATTCACCCCAAGGGAAGGCATGTGATCATGAAACGGCGGTATCCGCTCGTGGACGCTTACTTACTCTACTTCTTTTTGTTTACAGTTATGAATTTCATAGTGTCTTCCATTTTTGGATGGATCTTTACTCTTAGAGAATAAGCCGAGCATCCGTCATTGGTTAGAATCACGTACTGCTATGATACTTGTAGAGTTACATGATAAATTTGATTCTAGAAAACAGTATCTATATTGCCGTACCTATATATTTACCTTCACCCTATAAACTGTGCACCGCCTCAATTTTTTTCAATTTTTCCAGCAAGTCAAAGGGTGACCAAATTTATACTATAAAGAATATGTATTATGTTGGTTTATTTGCATATCACGATGGCAAACCAGCAGTAGAGTTAAAATCGTACACTTGTCATGGTCAAAGGTCAGTCGTCATTCAGGATGCAGATTTTATTGGGTCGGCCCATTGACCCAAAACCCAAAATTTGATGTCTGGTGTAAATACCCGTTGGGCCGACCCACAAAAGTTTGGTGTTGAGGAGTGGCAAGTGACCTGGGTTATTTGGGTACCCAAATAAACTTAATCCTCCCGAGTGCAGCGGCGGCGGCACCCTGCTTGTCGCCGGCCTCGCGTCGTCCGACTCCGACGGCGCGGCACACCCGGGCCATGGCGTCGCTCCCTTTGCCGCACGTCACGCTCACCACCAGCACGCGCTTCCCGACCTCCGACACGCGCAGCTCGAGCACCTCCACCGGCGGGGACGGCAGCGAGCCGCCGGCGGCCACCATGGACGACGACGGCACCGACTGCGCGCGCTTCATCTTCTTCCTCCGCTCCGCCTGCATCAGGAGGCCCTCATGGACGTACTCGTACTCGTACCGCTCCTCCTGCTGCGCGTCGGCGCCGGCGCCGCCGGCGGCGGCCTCGAGCGCGCCCACCTCCCGCAGCACCTGCCGCTCCTCCGCCTGCCTCCTGCAGCACCTGCCGCCGGCGCCCAGGACGAGTTGGACATGGAGCCCTCCGGCAAGCTGGAGTCGTAGTAGGAGAGCGCGCCGCGCAGGTACATGCTGCAGCAAAATCGCATTCAAATCAGCCTCCCTGTTCCAATATTTCTCAATTAGCAGTTCTATATGTCGTTCCCTCATCTCTCTCGAGTAGCAGCAGCTCCTATATGTATTCAATTAGCCGTTTCTGTATATATTCGATTAGCGATGCAAGAGATGAAAAGAAGAAGAAAAGAAGAGGCAGCAGATTGAGATGGAGGCCGCTAGTCTGCTTCTGTATGGTCATTCGACGTTCTGAGTACAGAGCTGAGCGCATCAACGATGTTTTTTTGGGTAACCCATCGGGTATTTGGGTAACTCGTGCTTAGGATTTGGGTTGACCCATTTGTTTTATTTTTCAAAGTGGGTTGAGTGGGTTGGGCACTGGTTGACCCAAAGTCGACCCACTTGCATCCTGAGTCGTCATTCTCATTTTATAGGAACACAGGACCTTAGAAAAAAAAACACAAATGCCCTTCAACTGGGTACTTATTTACTCAACGATTCTTACAATAAAACGACCCCTCAAGGGGTATTTGGGTAATTATGTAACTAACAAAAGGAAGGCGTGCGATTATGAAGCGGCGGTATCGGCTCGTCGGCGCTTCCGTACTCTACTTCTATCTGTTTACAGTTATGGGTTACTTGAGTTTAATAGCGTTTTCCATTTTTGGATCCATCTTTAGAGAATAAGCCTAAGCATATCTGTAACGTCCCGTCTCCCCGAGGCCGAGCCCGCCTACGCCTGGCTGCTATATAGGACCGCAAGACTGCCCTCACAGACCAACACACGTCTTTTCTGCGCACTTTGTCCTCACTCATGCGCACCCGGGAAGGACTTCCCGGTCGGTCACTGTGGGACCAGGATCCCTAGGGCCACTTATCCAGAGGATTAAACTACTCGATAGAGAGAGTTCGATCCGACTGCTCAAACTAGTCGGCTATGGTACAAGACGGCGTAGCAGATTAGAATAACTAGTCGTGTACAGATAGGAAACTCCCCAAAGTATTCTGTTGTAGTTATCCATATTGTATACGACTAGGACTGTACAAACCGACTTGTAATCCTGCCCCCCGGACTATATAAGGCGGGCAGGGACCCCCTCAAAACATAACTCATACAATCACACGTGCAATACAATCAAGCACACAGGACGTAGGGTATTACGCTACTCGCGGCCCGAACCTGTCTAAATCTTTGTGTTGTTCGTGTACTGTCGCTCCTTAGAACTAGGCGAGACCCACGAATCTACCCTCTGGGATACCCCCAGGCAGACGTGCTCGACATAATTCGTCGACACTTGGCGCCCACCGTGGGGCTCGCTCGTCAAAGCTCATCAACAGGCGCGATGGGATGCACTTTCAGAGCCGCCGACGTCGAGCAAGGCGCGACTTTCGTCATCGGCTCGTGGACCTTCGTCTCTGACGACAAGCTTGGCTTCGAGTCGTTCCTGGTAGATCAACCAGGGCCCTACTCGATGACGGCGTCTCCATCAAAATCGCTTCAAGATCTCGTCGAGAATCAGCTCTCGACGGCTTCATCAGGATCAACATCGACTCCGACTCTAAGTCCGACTAGGATTCTACAAGTCGAGGCCGGGTACAACTCTTTTCCAATCATGAAAGGAGCCGGGAACTCCGAGCTGGCTACGCCATCGGACAACCCCCTGTCCCGACTCCCGCTCATACTCTCCAATGCCGCGGTTGTATATCAACAGATGTATGCCGCGACTCAAGAGGACAAGACGTTCAAACCACCCAGCCAGATCGTGGCTACTTACGAGGGCTCTGAGTCGGCCTATGGGCCATCAGAGGACGAAGACGACTTCACGATCCTATTGAGTGATTCTCCAGACAATATTGCGCGTCTCAACCACAGCGCATACTTCAAGACCGAGTTTTCCCTCGAGCAACCACTCGTTCAACTCCCATCAGGACTTATCGTGACCAACTCCCCAGGAGGACTCCTTGTTCACTGGCCCGGCACGATCCCAACTGATCCCTCCTGGGACAACGAGTCAAGATTGAGTGCTGCAATACTTGAAGACCTGCCCTACTGTTGGCACTCCTTACGGCCTACAGATAAATCCGCAAGCGGACGGATACCGATGTAGCTTTCACCCGGGAGTATTCCAAGGTATCGATTTCCACGGAGAACGAGAAGTGGACTGATTCTAAACTAAGTTGTCCTAGGTAGATGGAATGGAGTGAATGGTATGGATGAGGTGGATGACAACAACAAAGAGAGAAGAGGAGTGATAGGAGGGTAGAGAGGGTACGAGTCTAATAGGGGTATTCTACTGATTGATCGAGCAGATCAGAGGATACAGATAGATACTTGCGTCGGGACAAGGGAACCGGTGGACACGCAGAAAGGGATGAGAAGGGGTGCCACTATTTCCCGGGCTGGGGGGATCCTACGGACCGGAACTAACGTGATGGGCTACAAAGACCGGAAGGGCTGTCACCACCTTACGGCTACCACCTCCGTTGCGACGGGAATACTCTAAGTTAGTCTCAAGTATAGGCACCACGCCTACACTAGACAACTAATACTTATCTCCTATAGAAAGATAAGCACCCAAGCTAAGCAACCAGTATACAGTTATACCAATCAACTAAGCATTGAACGAAGAACCAGCAAGCATGTAGAAGTAAGAACTGAATGTTCAATTAATTAGAGAGAGATACAAGAGTTACCAGACAAGACCCGGATGTTACTCGAAGCAGAGCCGCATCCGTAGAGGTACAGCTTGAAGAGGGGCCGTCACTCCGCCTCCTCTCCGGGACGCTCACCTCTCCTCTCTCCCTATCTCTACTGATACAAGTGGAGAACTAACAGTGCTTCGCCTGCACTCTACTCTTGTGTTGTGTGTCTTGCAGGTGACCAGGGGCCTCAATTTATAGTGGCCAAGGATGGTGGGAGGCAGAGTGGCAGCCAAGGCAGCTGGGAGGCGGTGTCGGGCCGTTCGGGCGAATCTCCTGGTTCGGGCGAACCAAGGAGTTCGGCCGAAGTGCCACGTGCACCGCCTCAACCTTCTACGGCCTTGATCTCTCCTCCAGGTCGGTTCTGAGGCGGGGGAGCCAGTTCGGGCGAACTGGGGGGTTCGGACAAACCCGGGAAGTTCGGCCGAACCGACCTCTGCGCCGCCTTCGTCCCTCCCACGTGTTGGATCACCTCTTGGGTCGGTGGGTAGGTCGGTTCCTCGGTCTGGGCTGAGCTAGAGGCCTTCTGGTGGACTGACGGGCTTCGGTCGAGATGGACTTGGGCCTCTCCCATCTTTCGGTCCACTGGGTTCATAGACGGAGTTCGGTCGAATCACGGGATTCGGCCGAACACATCTTTTCTTATGCTTTTTGCCTCAACTCTGGTCATGTGCCTCCTGGAATCGAATAAACACCAAAACTCATGGAAATGGTTAGAAATAAGTCCTATAGCTATGGTGTGTGATTCCATTGTGTTCATTTTATACTTGGTTGGAGGTCGAAAATCGGTCTGTAACGACCGCCAACAAGCTCCCCCAAGCTTAGCTCTTTGCTCGTCCTCGAGCAAAGATAAAAACTTAGGCTCGGTGGATCAGGAGTTGCTACAATGTCATTTCTCTTGCAGGTAACTTTATAAACAACTAGTACTCAAATTTTTACTTGAATTACTAGTTGGGTATAATTCACCATTTTACCTATGGGGCTTATAGCAATCTCATTATCTTGGGCGGGTGAAAGGATGAACAGGTTAACTTAGTTTTACTCCATTCTACTCTTTTCAGAATCCTGTCTCGGCGTTTTTCACCCTTTTGTGAAAAGATAAATTGTTCCTCATTGGCTCACTCAATCGCTCAAGTGTATTTGAATCCTCACCAAAGGCTTGTGCCTTCTTTTTCATCCTATCATCTAATATGGCTTTTTGTGTGGCTCAGGGACAAAGGATGAAGGCATGCATGCATCTTATATTTTGCTAAGTCAAAGACCGGATCTCCGAGGAAACAAATCATACCTTAAGATCGAGAAGTGCACGTGTGTGGAATATATGGAGTGGAATATGGTGGGATGGAATATGGTGGAATATGGTGGAGCTCCTTGGTATGAATCTCCCTCTCCTTGATTTATTTTCGAGAACATGGGCTATCTTTTATTCTCATATTTTTGCCATGCCACTTGACATGCTTTTCTTTTTTTTCTCTTTCTTTTTGCCATGCTCTTTGGCATGCTTTTCTTTTTCATTTTATTTTTGCCATGCTTCTTTGGCATGCTTTTCTTTTTGCATAGCCCATGTCTCTATCAAGAATATTTGGGGAGGGAAATCATAGAACATGGAGCATTTTATTTTTGTGGATGGATGATGGAAAATGTTTGCTAACTCCTAGTGTAGGAATTGCAAGTGAGAGGTGGTGTGTGTACGTGGATCTCGATCTCTAAGAATATGAAAGCTTCACTCAAAGGTCACAACAATTTGACAAAGCTCACTAAGATAACAAGCAGCATATGAGTAGAAAGTTTGAAACTAATCCTATCATATGGCTCTGGTAGGAATGTTTGACCAATGAGGAACTTTGTTTTGAAAACATAAACATCCGAGATTTGCACCATACTAAGAATAGAAATAGAGTTCAACCAAAGTCTCACTATATCAATCCCCACAACAACCTAGACTTGGAATAAAGCATGTGCTCCCACAAGGTTTTCAGGTTCATTTTTACTCATGCCAAATAACTCAAGCATAATCAAGCAACTAGTTGCAATAAAGTACTAGCAAAATTAATGACAGAGCAACTATTCATCATTTCCAAAGTGAGAGGCATATGTTAATTCCATGCATAGTTGGGGAGTTAATTTTATTCAAGGGAAATATTTTTGGTATTTTCAATTGAATGACCAAAGCGCTGAGTAATTCGGAACGTACCTGATGGGGGTCCTCCCCCAAGCTTGGACTCTTCACTGGTAGGGATTCAACCAGCTCGCCCGAACCAAAAGGTTCAGCCGAATGGGTCGTCTTGCGCATTCTCGTCATGTTCCTCTACTGTGTCTCGTGCCTGTGCTCATGTATCTTTCTGTTAAACAGGGCAATCTCCGGTTGGCTCAAATGCACCAACCGGAGCGACAGTTTTATTCTTTTTTTTGCATTCAACTCTAATTTTATTTATTCATCAAGCTAAGGTTTGGAAAAGCAAATATTGGAAGGGAAATAAAGAGAGCACCTCCTAAACAATGATTTAAGCAAAGGGAAATTGAATTGGGAAATAAATTGAAACTAATGGTGCTCTACAGGATAGAACCACATGACATCTACTCTATAGATGGATCATAAAGGTCTAGATGTTACGTGGCTTTGGTGAGCCTCTCTGATTTGGCTGTGAATGTTTGGTACAGGACATTGTTCTTGTCCATCTGCCAAGGCTTGCCTTCAGTGACCTTCTCATCCTGGTTGCTTAACTTCTGGCATGTTTGTGCCAGTTCTTTTCCAGGCTCTTCAACCATGGGTTTCTCTTCTCCCTCCTCCATGGCTTTCTTCGTTGGTGGACATGTCATACTCATGGAGAGAGAACCATTGGGTGAGGAAAGGTCTTTGGACAAGGATTGGGTGGCCATGGCGACTAGGAAATGTGAAACACTCGGTCGTGCTCGGGAAAGTGATGGAGGATGGTTTCTGACTTGAGTTTGACAAGCAACTTTCCCAACATTTTCTAGTGACTTCGAGACAAGATGGGATAGGCTCTAGGGTCCAAATGGACGCTCAAGGGGCAGAAGAGGGGTCCTTCGGTCGAACCAACATGGTTTGGCCGAATTGTCCTAGAGTGGTCTAGTATGCCCAGTGAGCCTATCTCTCTAGTGCCTACACATCTCCTTGATGGTCTTTGCAGAGTGTTCTTGTTCTTCACGCTGGATGTTCTGCTTGACCACTAGTTTGGGGGTGATAAGGTGTGGCTATCATATGAGGCTCCCCCAAACTTAGATATTTCCGGGAGGTGGAGTCAATGAGATGAGAGCCTCTACGACTAGCCCAGGACGCCAAACCGGGGCAAGATGTTTTCATGGGACATTTGCTTAGCGTGCCTAGTGGCTGCGTGTCGATAGGGCTTGGCTTCTACCCAGTTAGAGACGAGATCTACGGCTACCAGAATAAACTCGTAGTTCTCTGAGTTAGGGAAAGGACCCATGGGGTATATTCCCCTTACATCAAAGATTTCTACTGAAGATTACTGGTGAGTGGCTTTTCGTCTCCTTCCTGTGTTTCTGGCAGTGTGGGCATCTCTTGCTAAATTTCTTAGCATCTCCATATTGCCAGTCCTTTATTCTGAACACTCTATAATGTCTTCACAAGGTGCTGCATGATATCTCTCCCAGGTTTTATGCCTCAGGTGCAGGTATGCACCGTCTGAGTCCATTTTGTATCAAGAAGAGATACGGGTTGTCCCATTGGTGATGTCTGCTCCTATAAACTACTACTTTTCTATTTCCACCAGATGGGACGCACCTTAACACCGTGAAGTTGACTATGGTGGTGTACCACGGCTCTAGTGTTGTGACCTTGAGGAGCATATCACCCCATAAGAAAATCGCTGATGGGAAGATCAAACAGGGCTTGTACCCGAGACAGGCCCAACAGATGAGTCTTGGGTTCGCATCCTTTTTGGTCAAAAGGTACTTCAAAGCAGCATGGTCTGAATAGACTATGACCGTTGCCCCAACTAGGTAGGACCGGAATTTGTCTATAACAAACACAACTGCTAGGAGTTCCTTTTCCGTGGTTGCGTAGTTGAGCTGGGGCCAGTGAGCATAATGCTTCTTGTCCTTGGTTTGGCCCACAATAGCTCCTACGGCAAAAAATCGCTCGCATCACACATGATTTCTAGTGAAATGCTCTAGTCGGGAGGCTGGATGATTGGAGCGAAGCTAAGTGCTTTCTTAAGGGTTTGAAAGGAAGCATAGCACTCTTGATTAGAGACGAGAGGGGTTTCCTTGGCTAGGAGATTGGTCAATGACCGGGCTATTAAAGAGAAATTTTCGATGAAACACCTATAAAGCCCGGTGTGGCCAAGGAACTACGAATCCCCTTTACTCGTGGGAGGTGTACGCATAGGGTCGTATTTGGGAGTATGACAGGAGAAGATGATGGCTTTAGGCTTTGAATCTAGTCTTTCCCCGATCAAAGATGAATCTTCGTGACAATTGCCTTACGACCCTAAGGTAAGATGAGATAGGGATATGATGAGTATGAAGGTTAGGAGTAATCCCTTTTAAGTCTTGGACCGAATATCCATAGACTGATCGATCTTCCTCCAGGACAGTGAAAGTCGGTTGGGTTCCAGGGGGTTTGTCATTGATGGTCACTGGAGTTTGTCCGTCCTTAAAGAGGGAAGCACACTTGAATCCAGAGGGAAGAGGCATAGGCTCAATTGGAGGATGAATTTCTTCTTCCTCCATAAGGAATTGGGCATCTTCTTCTAGGAAAGGTTGCTCTAAGTCTGCCAGAGTTGTTGACATGACTTCCTCTATTGGATTAGAATCGGGGTCTGTCTTTATTGGGGTATTCAAGGAATAAGAATAAGAGACTGGGACGAGTTCTTCTCCGATCCTAAGCTCTAGCTGGATTATTGGTGAATTTTCTAGGATTTTCATGATTGGCCTACCAATAAAGATGGAATGAGTGGAATTTTTAGGTAGGTCAAAGATATGGAAATCTAGGAAAAGTTCAGGGTCGTTAATCTTAACGGGTATGACCCGCAAGATCCCTAAACAGTCGAGGACCCTTCCTGATATGAACCTTAGATGTTTCTGAGATGATGACCATGGTTCATCGGGAAGTTGGGCTCGCACCAAGGAGCTAGAGATTATGTTGATTCCGAGGCTCGGGTCATACCCGATTTCTTTGTCCATGCCCAATACTTCACAAAAGATTGTTCGGATTCTCTTGGCCATTTTAACTACCTCGGTCGAGGCTTCCGCCTCGTCTAGCCATTCCCGACTCTTGATGGCAGAGAGACGGCCTAAGTACTCTCTTTGATATTCTAATGCTTCCTTGTCGGGGGGGGGGGTGGATCTTTTTGCTCTACACATCGTTCCCGTGGGAAACTTATGGCATAGTCGATGTCATCGAATAGATCATCGTCAAAATCGTAGGGAGTGGTGTAGAGTGGATGATGGTAGTCCAGGCTAGAGTAAGGTTGTGGTTCGAATTGAGCATCGGGTTCTGATGGAATGGAAGAGCTGATAGATTTGGATTGTTGGTGTACAGGCTCTTCAGGTTTAGGATGCTTCTCTTCTTCATCGGGGAGTTCGTCATAGACTCCAGTGTAGGGAGTGTCGTCCAGGATACGCTCTAGGACTATCCTCGCTTCACTGGGAGTCAAATGAAAAAACGACCCTTTTGAAGCAGAGTCCAAGAAAGTGGTGGCTACGGGACAGAGGCCAAGGCTGAAATGTTGGAGAATGATAGGTTCAGATAGGCCTAGGTCTAGTCCGGATGCCAAGATTTGCTTGAAACGAGCCCAGGCAGGTCCTAACGACTCTCCCTCTAATTGCTTAAAGGTAAGAACTTCGATTCGGAGGCTAGCTACCTTGGAGATTGGGAAGAAATTTAGACAGAATTTTTCTCTAAGAGTCTCCCAACTCCCTTCCGTAGTACTGATAGCCAGAGAGTACCATTTCTTCGCTCCTCCCGTTAATGAGAACGGGAATAGCTTCCATTTGAGTGTCTCTTGTGTCATGCCCGCAATGATCAGGCACGAGCAGAGTTGCTCAAACTCGCGCAAATGCGCGTATGGACAACTTGGGTTCGGAATCAGAATAGCTACTGTTCCCCGGCAACAGCGCCAGAAAGCTTGTTGGCACTCCTTACGGCCTACAGATAAATCCGCAAGCGGACGGATACCGATGTAGCTTTCACCCGGGAGTATTCCAAGGTATCAATTTCCACGGAGAACGAGAAGTGGACTGATTCTAAACTAAGTTGTCCTAGGTAGATGGACTGGAGTGAATGGTATGGATGAGGTGGATGACAACAACAAAGAGAGAAGAGGAGTGATAGGAGGGTAGAGAGCGTACGAGTCTGATAAGGGTATTCTACTGATTGATCGAGCAGATCAGAGGATACAGATAGATACTTGCGTCGGGACAAGGGAACCGGTGGACACGCAGAAAGGGATGAGAAGGGGTGCCACTATTTCCCGGGCTGGGGGGATCCTACGGACCGGAACTAACGTGATGGGCTATAAAGACCGGAAGGGCTGTCACCACCTTACGGCTACCACCTCCGTTGCGACGGGAATACTCTAAGTTAGTCTCAAGTATAGGCACCACGCCTACACTAGTCAACTAATACTTATCTCCTATAGAAAGATAAGCATCCAAGCTAAGCAACCAGTATACAGTTATACCAATCAACTAAGCATTGAATGAAGAACCAGCAAGCATGTAGAAGTAAGAACTGAATGTTCAATTAATTAGAGAGAGATACAAGAGTTACCAGACAAGACCCGGATGTTACTCGAAGCAGAGCCGCATCCGTAGAGGTACAACTTGAAGAGGGGCCGTCACTCCGGCTCCTCTCCGGGGTGCTCACCTCTCCTCTCTCCCTATCTCTACTGATACAAGTGGAGAACTAACAATCTCCCTTTGGAGCCGAGTGTTGACGTAAGGTAAGGGTGGAATCCATATGATGGATGATGGTGGGGTACACGGACAACTTGGGTTCGGAATCAAAACAGCTACTGTTCCCCGGCAACAGCGCCAGAAAGCTTGTTGGCACTCCTTACGGCCTATAGATAAATCCGCAAGCGGACGGATACCGATGTAGCTTTCACCCGGGAGTATTCCAAGGTATCGATTTCCACGGAGAACGAGAAGTGGACTGATTCTAAACTAAGTTGTCCTAGGTAGATGGAATGGAGTGAATGGTATGGATGAGGTGGATGACAACAACAAAGAGAGAAGAGGAGTGATAGGAGGGTAGAGAGGGTACGAGTCTGATAGGGGTATTCTACTGATTGATCGAGCAGATCAGAGGATACAGATAGATACTTGCGTCGGGACAAGGGAACCGGTGGACACGCAGAAAGGGATGAGAAGGGGTGCCACTATTTCCCGGGCTGGGGGGATCCTACGGACCGGAACTAACGTGATGGGCTACAAAGACCGGAAGGGCTGTCACCACCTTACGGCTACCACCTCCGTTGCGACGGGAATACTCTAAGTTAGTCTCAAGTATAGGCACCACGCCTACACTAGACAACTAATACTTATCTCCTATAGAAAGATAAGCACCCAAGCTAAGCAACCAGTATACAGTTATACCAATCAACTAAGCATTGAACGAAGAACCAGCAAGCATGTAGAAGTAAGAACTGAATGTTCAATTAATTAGAGAGAGATACAAGAGTTACCAGACAAGACCCGGATGTTACTCGAAGCAGAGCCGCATCCGTAGAGGTACAGCTTGAAGAGGGGCCGTCACTCCGCCTCCTCTCCGGGACGCTCACCTCTCCTCTCTCCCTATCTCTACTGATACAAGTGGAGAACTAACAGTGCTTCGCCTGCACTCTACTCTTGTGTTGTGTGTCTTGCAGGTGACCAGGGGCCTCAATTTATAGTGGCCAAGGATGGTGGGAGGCAGAGTGGCAGCCAAGGCAGCTGGGAGGCGGTGTCGGGCCGTTCGGGCGAATCTCCTGGTTCGGGCGAACCAAGGAGTTCGGCCGAAGTGCCACGTGCACCGCCTCAACCTTCTACGGCCTTGATCTCTCCTCCAGGTCGGTTCTGAGGCGGGGGAGCCAGTTCGGGCGAACTGGGGGGTTCGGACAAACCCGGGAAGTTCGGCCGAACCGACCTCTGCGCCGCCTTCGTCCCTCCCACGTGTTGGATCACCTCTTGGGTCGGTGGGTAGGTCGGTTCCTCGGTCTGGGCTGAGCTAGAGGCCTTCTGGTGGACTGACGGGCTTCGGTCGAGATGGACTTGGGCCTCTCCCATCTTCCGGTCCACTGGGTTCATAGACGGAGTTCGGTCGAATCACGGGATTCGGCCGAACACATCTTTTCTTATGCTTTTTGCCTCAACTCTGGTCATGTGCCTCCTGGAATCGAATAAACACCAAAACTCATGGAAATGGTTAGAAATAAGTCCTATAGCTATGGTGTGTGATTCCATTGTGTTCATTTTATACTTGGTTGGAGGTCGAAAATCGGTCTGTAACGACCGCCAACAAGCTCCCCCAAGCTTAGCTCTTTGCTCGTCCTCGAGCAAAGATAAAAACTTAGGCTCGGTGGATCAGGAGTTGCTACAATGTCATTTCTCTTGCAGGTAACTTTATAAACAACTAGTACTCAAATTTTTACTTGAATTACTAGTTGGGTATAATTCACCATTTTACCTATGGGGCTTATAGCAATCTCATTATCTTGGGCGGGTGAAAGGATGAACAGGTTAACTTAGTTTTACTCCATTCTACTCTTTTCAGAATCCTGTCTCGGCGTTTTTCACCCTTTTGTGAAAAGATAAATTGTTCCTCATTGGCTCACTCAATCGCTCAAGTGTATTTGAATCCTCACCAAAGGCTTGTGCCTTCTTTTTCATCCTATCATCTAATATGGCTTTTTGTGTGGCTCAGGGACAAAGGATGAAGGCATGCATGCATCTTATATTTTGCTAAGTCAAAGACCGGATCTCCGAGGAAACAAATCATACCTTAAGATCGAGAAGTGCACGTGTGTGGAATATATGGAGTGGAATATGGTGGGATGGAATATGGTGGAATATGGTGGAGCTCCTTGGTATGAATCTCCCTCTCCTTGATTTATTTTCGAGAACATGGGCTATCTTTTATTCTCATATTTTTGCCATGCCACTTGACATGCTTTTCTTTTTTTTCTCTTTCTTTTTGCCATGCTCTTTGGCATGCTTTTCTTTTTCATTTTATTTTTGCCATGCTTCTTTGGCATGCTTTTCTTTTTGCATAGCCCATGTCTCTATCAAGAATATTTGGGGAGGGAAATCATAGAACATGGAGCATTTTATTTTTGTGGATGGATGATGGAAAATGTTTGCTAACTCCTAGTGTAGGAATTGCAAGTGAGAGGTGGTGTGTGTACGTGGATCTCGATCTCTAAGAATATGAAAGCTTCACTCAAAG
Organism: Echinochloa phyllopogon; assembly: GCA_033239725.1. NCBI lineage: Eukaryota > Viridiplantae > Streptophyta > Magnoliopsida > Poales > Poaceae > Echinochloa > Echinochloa phyllopogon. Next base: position 6,888,017 of record BTCW01000008.1, on the reverse strand, counting down.
GTCACAACAATTTGACAAAGCTCACTAAGATAACAAGCAGCATATGAGTAGAAAGTTTGAAACTAATCCTATCATATGGCTCTGGTAGGAATGTTTGACCAATGAGGAACTTTGTTTTGAAAACATAAACATCCGAGATTTGCACCATACTAAGAATAGAAATAGAGTTCAACCAAAGTCTCACTATATCAATCCCCACAACAACCTAGACTTGGAATAAAGCATGTGCTCCCACAAGGTTTTCAGGTTCATTTTTACTCATGCCAAATAACTCAAGCATAATCAAGCAACTAGTTGCAATAAAGTACTAGCAAAATTAATGACAGAGCAACTATTCATCATTTCCAAAGTGAGAGGCATATGTTAATTCCATGCATAGTTGGGGAGTTAATTTTATTCAAGGGAAATATTTTTGGTATTTTCAATTGAATGACCAAAGCGCTGAGTAATTCGGAACGTACCTGATGGGGGTCCTCCCCCAAGCTTGGACTCTTCACTGGTAGGGATTCAACCAGCTCGCCCGAACCAAAAGGTTCAGCCGAATGGGTCGTCTTGCGCATTCTCGTCATGTTCCTCTACTGTGTCTCGTGCCTGTGCTCATGTATCTTTCTGTTAAACAGGGCAATCTCCGGTTGGCTCAAATGCACCAACCGGAGCGACAGTTTTATTCTTTTTTTTGCATTCAACTCTAATTTTATTTATTCATCAAGCTAAGGTTTGGAAAAGCAAATATTGGAAGGGAAATAAAGAGAGCACCTCCTAAACAATGATTTAAGCAAAGGGAAATTGAATTGGGAAATAAATTGAAACTAATGGTGCTCTACAGGATAGAACCACATGACATCTACTCTATAGATGGATCATAAAGGTCTAGATGTTACGTGGCTTTGGTGAGCCTCTCTGATTTGGCTGTGAATGTTTGGTACAGGACATTGTTCTTGTCCATCTGCCAAGGCTTGCCTTCAGTGACCTTCTCATCCTGGTTGCTTAACTTCTGGCATGTTTGTGCCAGTTCTTTTCCAGGCTCTTCAACCATGGGTTTCTCTTCTCCCTCCTCCATGGCTTTCTTCGTTGGTGGACATGTCATACTCATGGAGAGAGAACCATTGGGTGAGGAAAGGTCTTTGGACAAGGATTGGGTGGCCATGGCGACTAGGAAATGTGAAACACTCGGTCGTGCTCGGGAAAGTGATGGAGGATGGTTTCTGACTTGAGTTTGACAAGCAACTTTCCCAACATTTTCTAGTGACTTCGAGACAAGATGGGATAGGCTCTAGGGTCCAAATGGACGCTCAAGGGGCAGAAGAGGGGTCCTTCGGTCGAACCAACATGGTTTGGCCGAATTGTCCTAGAGTGGTCTAGTATGCCCAGTGAGCCTATCTCTCTAGTGCCTACACATCTCCTTGATGGTCTTTGCAGAGTGTTCTTGTTCTTCACGCTGGATGTTCTGCTTGACCACTAGTTTGGGGGTGATAAGGTGTGGCTATCATATGAGGCTCCCCCAAACTTAGATATTTCTGGGAGGTGGAGTCAATGAGATGAGAGCCTCTACGACTAGCCCAGGACGCCAAACCGGGGCAAGATGTTTTCATGGGACATTTGCTTAGCGTGCCTAGTGGCTGCGTGTCGATAGGGCTTGGCTTCTACCCAGTTAGAGACGAGATCTACGGCTACCAGAATAAACTCGTAGTTCTCTGAGTTAGGGAAAGGACCCATGGGGTATATTCCCCTTACATCAAAGATTTCTACTGAAGATTACTGGTGAGTGGCTTTTCGTCTCCTTCCTGTGTTTCTGGCAGTGTGGGCATCTCTTGCTAAATTTCTTAGCATCTCCATATTGCCAGTCCTTTATTCTGAACACTCTATAATGTCTTCACAAGGTGCTGCATGATATCTCTCCCAGGTTTTATGCCTCAGGTGCAGGTATGCACCGTCTGAGTCCATTTTGTATCAAGAAGAGATACGGGTTGTCCCATTGGTGATGTCTGCTCCTATAAACTACTACTTTTCTATTTCCACCAGATGGGACGCACCTTAACACCGTGAAGTTGACTATGGTGGTGTACCACGGCTCTAGTGTTGTGACCTTGAGGAGCATATCACCCCATAAGAAAATCGCTGATGGGAAGATCAAACAGGGCTTGTACCCGAGACAGGCCCAACAGATGAGTCTTGGGTTCGCATCCTTTTTGGTCAAAAGGTACTTCAAAGCAGCATGGTCTGAATAGACTATGACCGTTGCCCCAACTAGGTAGGACCGGAATTTGTCTATAACAAACACAACTGCTAGGAGTTCCTTTTCCGTGGTTGCGTAGTTGAGCTGGGGCCAGTGAGCATAATGCTTCTTGTCCTTGGTTTGGCCCACAATAGCTCCTACGGCAAAAAATCGCTCGCATCACACATGATTTCTAGTGAAATGCTCTAGTCGGGAGGCTGGATGATTGGAGCGAAGCTAAGTGCTTTCTTAAGGGTTTGAAAGGAAGCATAGCACTCTTGATTAGAGACGAGAGGGGTTTCCTTGGCTAGGAGATTGGTCAATGACCGGGCTATTAAAGAGAAATTTTCGATGAAACACCTATAAAGCCCGGTGTGGCCAAGGAACTACGAATCCCCTTTACTCGTGGGAGGTGTACGCATAGGGTCGTATTTGGGAGTATGACAGGAGAAGATGATGGCTTTAGGCTTTGAATCTAGTCTTTCCCCGATCAAAGATGAATCTTCGTGACAATTGCCTTACGACCCTAAGGTAAGATGAGATAGGGATATGATGAGTATGAAGGTTAGGAGTAATCCCTTTTAAGTCTTGGACCGAATATCCATAGACTGATCGATCTTCCTCCAGGACAGTGAAAGTCGGTTGGGTTCCAGGGGGTTTGTCATTGATGGTCACTGGAGTTTGTCCGTCCTTAAAGAGGGAAGCACACTTGAATCCAGAGGGAAGAGGCATAGGCTCAATTGGAGGATGAATTTCTTCTTCCTCCATAAGGAATTGGGCATCTTCTTCTAGGAAAGGTTGCTCTAAGTCTGCCAGAGTTGTTGACATGACTTCCTCTATTGGATTAGAATCGGGGTCTGTCTCTATTGGGGTATTCAAGGAATAAGAATAAGAGACTGGGACGAGTTCTTCTCCGATCCTAAGCTCTAGCTGGATTATTGGTGAATTTTCTAGGATTTTCATGATTGGCCTACCAATAAAGATGGAATGAGTGGAATTTTTAGGTAGGTCAAAGATATGGAAATCTAGGAAAAGTTCAGGGTCGTTAATCTTAACGGGTATGACCCGCAAGATCCCTAAACAGTCGAGGACCCTTCCTGATATGAACCTTAGATGTTTCTGAGATGATGACCATGGTTCATCGGGAAGTTGGGCTCGCACCAAGGAGCTAGAGATTATGTTGATTCCGAGGCTCGGGTCATACCCGATTTCTTTGTCCATGCCCAATACTTCACAAAAGATTGTTCGGATTCTCTTGGCCATTTTAACTACCTCGGTCGAGGCTTCCGCCTCGTCTAGCCATTCCCGACTCTTGATGGCAGAGAGACGGCCTAAGTACTCTCTTTGATATTCTAATGCTTCCTTGTCGGGGGGGGGGGGGGTGGATCTTTTTGCTCTACACATCGTTCCCGTGGGAAACTTATGGCATAGTCGATGTCATCGAATAGATCATCGTCAAAATCGTAGGGAGTGGTGTAGAGTGGATGATGGTAGTCCAGGCTAGAGTAAGGTTGTGGTTCGAATTGAGCATCGGGTTCTGATGGAATGGAAGAGCTGATAGATTTGGATTGTTGGTGTACAGGCTCTTCAGGTTTAGGATGCTTCTCTTCTTCATCGGGGAGTTCGTCATAGACTCCAGTGTAGGGAGTGTCGTCCAGGATACGCTCTAGGACTATCCTCGCTTCACTGGGAGTCAAATGAAAAAACGACCCTTTTGAAGCAGAGTCCAAGAAAGTGGTGGCTACGGGACAGAGGCCAAGGCTGAAATGTTGGAGAATGATAGGTTCAGATAGGCCTAGGTCTAGTCCGGATGCCAAGATTTGCTTGAAACGAGCCCAGGCAGGTCCTAACGACTCTCCCTCTAATTGCTTAAAGGTAAGAACTTCGATTCGGAGGCTAGCTACCTTGGAGATTGGGAAGAAATTTAGACAGAATTTTTCTCTAAGAGTCTCCCAACTCCCTTCCGTAGTACTGATAGCCAGAGAGTACCATTTCTTCGCTCCTCCCGTTAATGAGAACGGGAATAGCTTCCATTTGAGTGTCTCTTGTGTCATGCCCGCAATGATCAGGCACGAGCAGAGTTGCTCAAACTCGCGCAAATGCGCGTATGGACAACTTGGGTTCGGAATCAGAATAGCTACTGTTCCCCGGCAACAGCGCCAGAAAGCTTGTTGGCACTCCTTACGGCCTACAGATAAATCCGCAAGCGGACGGATACCGATGTAGCTTTCACCCGGGAGTATTCCAAGGTATCAATTTCCACGGAGAACGAGAAGTGGACTGATTCTAAACTAAGTTGTCCTAGGTAGATGGACTGGAGTGAATGGTATGGATGAGGTGGATGACAACAACAAAGAGAGAAGAGGAGTGATAGGAGGGTAGAGAGCGTACGAGTCTGATAAGGGTATTCTACTGATTGATCGAGCAGATCAGAGGATACAGATAGATACTTGCGTCGGGACAAGGGAACCGGTGGACACGCAGAAAGGGATGAGAAGGGGTGCCACTATTTCCCGGGCTGGGGGGATCCTACGGACCGGAACTAACGTGATGGGCTATAAAGACCGGAAGGGCTGTCACCACCTTACGGCTACCACCTCCGTTGCGACGGGAATACTCTAAGTTAGTCTCAAGTATAGGCACCACGCCTACACTAGTCAACTAATACTTATCTCCTATAGAAAGATAAGCATCCAAGCTAAGCAACCAGTATACAGTTATACCAATCAACTAAGCATTGAATGAAGAACCAGCAAGCATGTAGAAGTAAGAACTGAATGTTCAATTAATTAGAGAGAGATACAAGAGTTACCAGACAAGACCCGGATGTTACTCGAAGCAGAGCCGCATCCGTAGAGGTACAACTTGAAGAGGGGCCGTCACTCCGGCTCCTCTCCGGGGTGCTCACCTCTCCTCTCTCCCTATCTCTACTGATACAAGTGGAGAACTAACAATCTCCCTTTGGAGCCGAGTGTTGACGTAAGGTAAGGGTGGAATCCATATGATGGATGATGGTGGGGTACACGGACAACTTGGGTTCGGAATCAGAACAGCTACTGTTCCCCGGCAACAGCGCCAGAAAGCTTGTTGGCACTCCTTACGGCCTATAGATAAATCCGCAAGCGGACGGATACCGATGTAGCTTTCACCCGGGAGTATTCCAAGGTATCGATTTCCACGGAGAACGAGAAGTGGACTGATTCTAAACTAAGTTGTCCTAGGTAGATGGAATGGAGTGAATGGTATGGATGAGGTGGATGACAACAACAAAGAGAGAAGAGGAGTGATAGGAGGGTAGAGAGGGTACGAGTCTGATAGGGGTATTCTACTGATTGATCGAGCAGATCAGAGGATACAGATAGATACTTGCGTCGGGACAAGGGAACCGGTGGACACGCAGAAAGAGATGAGAAGGGGTGCCACTATTTCCCGGGCTGGGGGGATCCTACGGACCGGAACTAACGTGATGGGCTACAAAGACCAGAAGGGCTGTCACCACCTTACGGCTACCACCTCCGTTGCGACGGGAATACTCTAAGTTAGTCTCAAGTATAGGCACCACGCCTACACTAGACAACTAATACTTATCTCCTATAGAAAGATAAGCACCCAAGCTAAGCAACCAGTATACAGTTATACCAATCAACTAAGCATTGAACGAAGAACCAGCAAGCATGTAGAAGTAAGAACTGAATGTTCAATTAATTAGAGAGAGATACAAGAGTTACCAGACAAGACCCGGATGTTACTCGAAGCAAAGCCGCATCCGTAGAGGTACAGCTTGAAGAGGGCCGTCACTCCGGCTCCTCTCCGGGGCGCTCACCTCTCCTCTCTCCCTATCTCTACTGATACAAGTGGAGAACTAACAATCTCCCTTTGGAGCCGAGTGTTGACGTAAGGTAAGGGTGGAATCCATATGATGGATGATGGTGGGGTACACGGACAACTTGGGTTCGGAATCAGAACAGCTACTGTTCCCCGGCAACAGCGCCAGAAAGCTTGTTGGCACTCCTTACGGCCTACAGATAAATCCGCAAGCGGGCGGATACCGATGTAGCTTTCACCCGGGAGTATTCCAAGGTATCGATTTCCACGGAGAACGAGAAGTGGACTGATTCTAAACTAAGTTGTCCTAGGTAGATGGAATGGAGTGAATGGTATGGATGAGGTGGATGACAACAACAAAGAGAGAAGAGGAGTGATAGGAGGGTAGAGAGGGTACGAGTCTGATAGGGGTATTCTACTGATTGATCGAGCAGATCAGAGGATACAGATAGATACTTGCGTCGGGACAAGGGAACCGGTGGACACGCAGAAAGGGATGAGAAGGGGTGCCACTATTTCCCGGGCTGGGGGGATCCTACGGACCGGAACTAACGTGATGGGCTACAAAGACCGGAAGGGCTGTCACCACCTTACGGCTACCACCTCCGTTGCGACGGGAATACTCTAAGTTAGTCTCAAGTATAGGCACCACGCCTACACTAGTCAACTAATACTTATCTCCTATAGAAAGATAAGCACCCAAGCTAAGCAACCAGTATACAGTTATACCAATCAACTAAGCATTGAACGAAGAACCAGCAAGCATGTAGAAGTTAGAACTGAATGTTCAATTAATTAGAGGGAGATACAAGAGTTACCAGACAAGACCCGGATGTTACTCGAAGCAGAGCCGCATCCGTAGAGGTACAGCTTGAAGAGGGGCCGTCACTCCGGCTCCTCTCCGGGACGCTCACCTCTCCTCTCTCCCTATCTCTACTGATATAAGTGGAGAACTAACAGTGTTTCGCCTGCACTCTACTCTTGTGTTGTGTGTCTTGCAGGTGACCAGGGGCCTCAATTTATAGTGGCCAAGGACGGTGGGAGGCAGAGTGGCAGCCAAGGCAGCTGGGAGGCTGTGCCGGGCCGTTCGGCCGAATCTCCTGGTTCGGGCGAACCAAGGAGTTCGGCCGAAGTGCCACATGCACCGCCTCAACCTCCTACGGCCTTGATCTCTCCTCCAGCTCGGTGGAGCTAGTTCGGGCGAACTGGGGGGTTCGGCCGAACCCGGGAAGTTCGGCCGAACTGACCTCTGCGCCGCCTTCGTCCCTCCCACGTGTTGGATCACCTCCTGGGTCGGTGGGTAGGTCGGTTCCTCGATCTGGGCTGAGCTAGAGGCCTTCTGGTGGACTGACGGGCTTCGGTCGAGATGGACTTGGGCCTCTCCCGTCTTCCGGTCCACTGGGTTCATAGACGGAGTTCGGTCGAATCACGGGATTCGGCCGAACACATCTTTTCTTATGCTTTTTGCCTCAACTCTGGTCATGTGCCTCCTGGAATCGAATAAACACCAAAACTCATGGAAATGGTTAGAAATAAGTCCTATAGCTATGGTGTGTGATTCCATTGTGTTCATTTTATACTTGGTTGGAGGTCGGAAATCGGTCTGTAACGACCGCCAACACCTACCAAGACGGCAGAACCGCTTCGATCACTTTTTCTTCTAGCTCAACAGGGAACAACTACTCCAGCGCCCCAACCCTACAATTGCGTGATCCAAGCAGACAAGTCTACATGGCGGGCGCACCAGGACAAGGTGGTCAGTACGACAGAGAACTCATGGGCAAAATCTCCGAAGAAGAACCATCCATCGTTGGAGAAACTGATCAGGAGAAGACGGTGAGGCGATCAAGGAACGTGAAGCGCATGCAAAGGCGCGTTAACGCCGCAAGGCGCGCCGCGGCTACTCGTAACCTTGATCATGATTTCTAGATGGTTGGTGAGCAACCCGTCCTACACGACACACCAACTAATCTATCTGTTGCTGCTGAAATAGTCAAGTCCATGCCCAACACCCCACATCTATAGCAAGTCCTTAGCCTGTTGGCAGCAGTTCACAATGACCTTAATGGTGGACCGGGGATGACTCAGAGGACTCCAGACCCAAGACCTCAAGGGAGCCATACAATATCATCCCCCCATCCAAGCCGAGCTGCGCGAGAGAACTCAAGACAACTCGTGATTCACGACACGGCGGCTGTTCAACAAGAAGGCAACAGGACTGGTAATCCGCCGGCTCATGATCTTCGAGCCACGATCAATGCCAATCGCGACGCTCGTTCTCGAATCGACGCCAGCAGAGCCAACCGCGTGGCATCAGAGATACAAAGACGAGCTAAATTTGAGAGACTCTATGGCCCGATACCAGCTGATCATGAACAACATCCTCACGACGCCAATCACAATCGTGGCCAAAACCCTCCACGTGATCCCAATCGCAATCATGGCCAGGATCCTCCACGCGATACCAATCGCAACCGTGACCAAGACCCACCACGACAAACCAATCAAGGAGGTGGACGCGGCCACGGCAAAGACAATCAACCCGGTGGTGAACCATCAGGTGACGACAACGACGGCGATCGCCCCCCTCGTGGTCGTGATTGTAATCGTGGGACTAGTTGGGGTCACACGACCCTGAACCGAGTGGTTCTCCAAGCCATCACTCGGATTGCCATGACGACAACGAGGACGACACCAATCATGGAAGACGAAACCGGTCTCCATCAGACAAATATGATGGCTTTCCTGCTTTTTCCAGCCGCATCAAAAAGGTCCTGCTACCTCAAAAATTCAAAACGAATGGAATCAAAAAGTTCACGGGCAAGCAAGACCCAGAGCAATGGCTCCGCGTGTATTCAACAGCGATCACCATGGCAGGAGGCAGCAATGATGTCAAAGTCAGATATTTTCCAATCATGATGGATACTGCTCCCTTGACATGGCTTGAAGGCCTCCGCCCTGGATCCATTGACACTTGGGAACAACTAAACAAGGAAGTTCACTGCTAAGTTTCAGGGAACCTGGGCACGGCCCGGAACCCGATTTGAGCTATCAGCTTGCAAGCAGGAGAAAGGTGAAACCCTACGCAAGTACATCAAGAGATTCTTCGAAAAAAGGGCTACCATTGTGGATGTATCAGATAGAGAAATCATCGACTGCTTTCATGATGGCCTTTGGGCACGCGAGCTACATTGGGAATTCGGGAGAAGGCGTCCTGAAACTATTTCAGAACTCAGGTGCACAGCTGCTGACTGGGCTGATCAAGATGACCGTGAGCGTGAACGCTTTGACAAGCGTAAGGACAACAATTCCAGTAACAACAACGGTAACAACTACCACAAGAGTAGTCCTGACCGTCGCAAAAACAACAACAGGCGTGACTTCAACCGCAATAACAAGCGAAAGCCAGACAATACAGTCGCGGCAGTTGATCGCCCTGCGCGGAAGAAGAACGCCCCCGACTTGAACAAAGTCATGAACGTCCCCTGTCCATATCATCCTCATGGCAAGCACACTCTGGCTCAGTGCAATCACATCAAGAAAGAATTCGACAAACGTGAACTCCCGGAAGAAAAGAAGCCGAATAGCAAGAGAAACAACAAAGACGATGAGGACCCGGGCAGTGGTTTCCCTCAAGTCGATAATGTCGTAGCAGTGCTTTTCAGTGGAGAGACACTCACACAATCAAAGCGTTCCAAGAAGCTATCTCTTCGAGAGATCATGGCCGTGGAACCAGCTACTCCCACGTATCTCAAGTGGTCTGAGGTCCCCATTACTTTCTCAAGAGAGGACCAATGGACAAACTTCGCCAATCCAGGCCGATACCCACTTGTCTTGGATCCAGTCGTGGCACAAGCCAGACTGACCAAGGTACTCATTGACGGTGGCAGCGGGCTCAATATCATCTTTGCCAAGACATTCACCAAGATGGGATTGGACATCACCAAGTACCTCAAGCCGATGGATTCACCGTTCTACGGCATCGTTCCTAGCAAAGCTGTGATTCCTCTGGGATATGTCATGCTACCAGTGACTTTTGGCACGGCAGCTAACTTCAGAACAGAGTACATCAAGTTTGAGGTGGCAGATTTTGAGACTTTGTAACACGCGATCCTCGGGCGTCCAGCCCTCGCCAAGTTCATGGCGATTCCGCATTATGTGTACCTTGTCCTCAAGATGCCAGCTCCTAATGGAGTTCTTTCTCTCAAAGGAGACCTCAAGATTTCCCATGACTGCGACGTAGAAGCCGTGGAATTCGTAGTTGCTTCACAAGTTCCCACCTAGATGATGAAAGTACTCGCTTTGGCCAACAAGTCGAAGGAAGAAGGATCAGAAGTCCCTGCCAAGAAGTCTACAACATCGAGTTTCAAGCCCTCTGAAGATGTACAGATCAAGACTGTAGATCTTGAGATGGGCGACTCGTCCAAAACTGCCATCATAGGGGCAAACTTAGATTGTAAATAGGAAGACGCGCTCGTCAAGTTCCTCCGTGCTAATAAAGATATATTTGCTTGGAAACCATCTGATATGCCTGGTGTTCCTAGGGAGCTTGCCGAGCACAACCTCAATGTCACAAAGGGCGCAAAGCCTAAAAGGCAACGCCTACGACGCTTCGATCAAGAACGACGCAATGCAATCAAGGCTGAGATAGCCAAACTACTCGCGGCCGGCTTCATCATAGAAGTTTTTCATCCAGAGTGGTTGGCCAATCCAGTCTTAGTCAGGAAAAAGAACAACAATGAGTGGCGCATGTGCGTTGATTATACAGACCTCAAGAAACATTGCCCTCCAGACCCCATGGGTCTACCACGCATCGACCAAGTCGTAGACTCCATAGCCGCATGTGCATTACTCTGTTTCCTCGACTGCTACTCTGGTTATCATCAGATAGCCTTGAATAAAGATGACCAGATCAAGACCTCCTTCATCACCCCCTTTGGTGCATTCTGCTACACGACTATGTCGTTCGGGTTGAAGAACGCAGGGGCCACATACCAACGAGCCATACAGAACTGCCTTTCCTCTCAAATTGGCACGAACGTAGAGGCATATGTTGATGATGTGGTCGTCAAGACACGGGATCCAGACAACTTCATCGCTGATTTACAAGAGACATTTGACAATCTCAGGACATATCGTTGGAAGCTAAACCCAACCAAGTGCATATTCGGTGTACCTGCTGGCAAACTACTCGGGTTCATTGTAAGTCACCGAGGCATTGAAGCTAATCCCGCCAAGATTACAGCCATCCTTAACATGGAAGCACCGTCAAGTATCAAGGAGGTTCAGAAGCTTACTGGGTGCATCGCGGCACTCAACAGGTTCATCTCAAGACTTGGTGAAAAGGGACTCCCTTTCTTTAAACTTCTCAAGAGACAAGACAAGTTTAACTGGACCAATGAAGCTAACTTAGCCTTCGAACAACTGAAGACATATCTTACCTCTCCTCCGGTACTCGTTGCACCTGTCAAAGGTGATCATCTACTTTTATATATTGCGGCTACCACACACGTAGTCAGCACGGTCATCGTGGTGGAACGAAAGGAAGAAGGCCATGTTTTTCCAGTACAACGGCCGGTTTATTATATCAGCGAAGTACTCTCTGAGTCAAAGATTCGCTATCCGCAAGTCCAGAAGCTCCTTTATGCAGTTTTCATCACCTCCAGGAAGTTACGACACTATTTCCAAGCTTTTTCAATTACTGTTGTGACCAAATTTCCTCTACGTGAAATCTTTGACAACCCTGATGCGACTGGATGAATAAGCAAGTGGAAAGCAGAAATCGCTGCATATGACCTTACCTTTGCTCCACAGATAGCAATCAAGTCCAAGCCTTGGCTAATTTCACAGTCGAATGGATGGAAACTCAATACTCCAGGACGACTACTCGACCAGAACACTGGATCATGTATTTTGATGGATCACTAAGGTTGGAAGGCGGTGGAGCAGGAGTTTTATTGATTTCTCCCAAGGGAGACCAATTAAAGTATGTCTTACAAATTCTTTTTCCAGTCACCAACAACGAAGCTGAGTATGAAGCCATGTTACACGGCCTTCGTTTGGCCACATCGCTAGGTATCAAACGCCTATGTGTATATGGAGACTCTGCAGTAGCTATAAATCAAGTCAACAAGGATTGGGATGCCACTAAGGAAACAATTGATGCATATGTCAAGGAGGTTCGTAAGCTTGAATGTCATTTCCTTGGACTGTAATTTCATCATGTCGTTCGTGACTACAATGTAGCTGCTGATGCCTTGTCCAAGTTGGGCTCATAGAGAGCGGATGTACCGGCAGAAATTTTTGTTCACGAGCTACATCATCCATCTATCAAAGAACCAGTTCTTGATGGCACTACTCCTCCACAACTCGACCAGCAGGTCATGGTCATTGACACCGACTGGACGGCTCCATTCATTGATTACCTACGAGATCATAAGTTACCAAAGCTAGAAAGCGAACAAGTCCGCATCAGGCGTAGGGCTGCACACTATGTGGTGGTCAACAATGCACTCTATCGACGTGGGGCATCTGTTGATGTTCTAATGAAGTGTATTCCAGCTAATCAAGGCAGAGCACTACTCAAAGAGATCCATAGTGGAGTTTGTGGCAATCATGCAGCCTCGCGCACTCTAGTCGGGAAAGCTTATAGAGCAGGATTTTTCTGGCCATCAGTAAAGAGAGATGCTGAAGATGTTGTTAAAAGATGTCAGGGCTGCCAGTTCTTCGCTCGACAAGCTCATGTACCGGCTCATGAACTTCGTATGATTCCACTGTCTTGGCCTTTTGCTTGTTGGGGCCTGGACTTAGTTGGTCCTCTCGCTAAAGCTCCCGGTGGTTTCAAGTGGCTTATTGTAGCCATCGATAAATTCACCAAATGGATCGAAGCCCAGCCCTTGGTCAACCCAAGAGCAGACAATCTGATCAAGTTCTTTGACGGAATAATTCACAGATTCGGTATACCTCATGAAATCATTACAGACTTGGGGTCCGTTTTCACAAGTGAAGCATTTCAAGATTACTGCGGCAAATACTCGATCGAGACGCATTACGCCTCGGTCGCTCATCCACGTGCCAATGGACAAGTCGAGAAGGCCAATGGCTTGTTATTGCAAGGTTTAAAACCCAGACTCTATGAACCGCTCAAGAAGTATGGTGGCAAGTGGGCTCAAGAACTGCCAGCAGTACTCTAGGGGCTCCGCACGCAGCCAAGTCGTGCAACTGGGCAAACCCCATATTTTCTAGTTTACGGATCTGAGGCAGTTTTACCTGCTGATCTTCTCTGGAAGGCTCCTCGACTAGAAAACTATGACGAACAAGTTGCTCAACAAGAACGTTTCCACGATGTCGATGGCATTGATGAAGCCCGAGCAGCGGCTCTAATTCAGAACACTCATTACTTGGAAGGCTTAAGGCGTTATCATCAACGTTCTGTCCAGCCTCGTTCCTTCGTCATCGGAGACTTGGTATTACGGCGCATTCAGAAGACTTATGGCTTGCATAAACTCATGTCTCGATGGGAAGGCCCTTTCCTTGTTAAACAAGTCATTGGGGCTGGGACATATCGCCTACAGACTCAAGAAGGCGAGGATTTACCAAATGTTTGGAACATCGAACTTCTGCGCAAGTTCTACCCATAACAATGGGTTTTAGGACTTTTTTCATGTACTTTTTTGATTATCAAGAGATCAATAAAGTTGTTTTCAATTACTCAAATTTTTCTCAGCAAAGAACCCTGTGTATAATTTTCGTTGCAAAAGCCAGGGATAGTTGGTTCAACAACTAGTCAAAAGTTGCCATGACTACTTTCAGATCTGGCGCCAAGCCTCACAAGTCATGGTTGAGCTACACCTACCTATACATGGTTGTCGTTGTTAGCATCTAATCTTTTGATATTTCATGGGAGTGCTGCTCTGTATTTTGTGCCCATTACATCAGCTTTCTTCCTCAGAATTCAGTAGAATTTCCTTAACATTTATATATGCATATACTTCACTTCATATATTCATGCAAACAACAAGTACAGACTACTTTCAGTAGTACTTTGGCTCTGCACCAAGCAACCATACGAGTCCTTTCGCAGACTCGTTTAACCGATGTTTGTTCAAACAGACATTTGTCATTTTTGACCTTGGGTCTAGGCACATCCTGTACTTTTTGCATAACATTATCTAACCAATCAGGTCTACACATGACCAACGGTTAACAGATTCTCATTTCATTGAAGATGGGATACATACATATCACATGGCATTTCACACCTTCAAATAACAGCATAACATAGTATATTGTTTCATTACAGCCTAATTCGAGCAATGAATTATACATCATTTTTGCACTAAAGAATTCACAAATTCTTCTGCCATTGGTTCTGTCTCTGTCACAAGTGCTTCATACTGCTCATCAGTTATTCCAGCCGGCAGATACTTCAGCTCCATCTTCGCCTCCGGGTTGTGCGCTTTGAACAAGGCCAAGACCTTGTTAATGCAGTCCTTCAGGGTACTTTTGCAGAAGTCCCCGACTTGTTCTGGCACTTGCCGCAGGCGCTCTACCAAAGATGCTTCAGCACTTGGCGCGTCTTCAGGAGTTAACAACTCGACTATAGGCTCCATGGCTTCTGTTTTTCCGCAAGTAGGTTGTTCACTTCCTCTTGTTTCAATTGGATTGACTTCAATGTCGTTGCTAGCTCTTTCTCCATGTCAACACGGATCTGGCGCTCTTTGGCGACTTCTTCATCCTTCAGCTTAATGGAGTCCTTCAGCTTGGTGAGGTCATCTGCCTGTCTCTAGGACAGGTTATACCAACTGGTGGTGTTATCCTTCTCTTCTTTTAATTGCTTTTTCAGGCCTGCGTATCACCATTATATTATTATCACAATATTCATTTCATATATCAATTCAAGAATTACTTGTGACTACTTACTATTATTCTCTTTCGTCATATTGGTGACGCGGCCTTCAAGCCTATCCTTCACATCAGTGAGGCCTTCATATTGCGTCTCAAGAAACTTGATTTGCTTCTGGAGGTCGTCGACCTCTTTCTTACGTTCTTCTCGCTCGCTTTCAAGCTTCTCACATGCAGTGGCGAAGTCAGCATACATCTCTTGAATTCGAGCGAGTAGCTTCACATCACCAGGCTTTTCTACCATTTCAACTAATGCCTGCACATTCAACTATTTTTGCAAATATTGCATATGTTCTATGATATGAATCAAGATTGTAGCATCTTACCAGAGCAAGTTGGAGATGGTTGCGCAATTCGTCGGCTTCATCCATGGCAGTTTTGCCTTTCACGTCGACTTGCACTGTCGTCGACGGTGCATCTTCTTGGACAGCTCTACCGAGTTGTTTTGCTTCTTGTCTTGCGCTAGGCTATGACCAAGTATAGTTGTTCAACTATAAACAGCACCACAGGCATATTACATTATAATTTGATTCAGTCTTTCAAGACATACCTGCTCACTTGTTGCAGCCATTGTGGTGGTAGTCTCTTCCAGAACGGGGTCACTTGTGGGAGTGACTTCATTGGCAGTCTCAAGCAGGAAGGAGGTGCCGCGATCTTCATCTTCAACATTATCAATTGGCTCGACTGGTTTGTCAGCCTCAATAATTGCCAGCTCTTTTCTTGATTCTTCAGCCAAAGGGCTCTTGGGCATTACAGCTGACACTTCTGGTTGCACCGGCGGATTTTCTTGCTCAACAATTTGTTGTTCCGGCTTTTCCTGGAGCAACGCTTGGCTTGGCGTCCTGATCACACGACATGGCTATATCAGTTTATCAATTATTGGATTTTCAAACATGACAAAAATCTTTATTTGAGTTCTACTTACCCTCTGGGTAGTTCTGGAGCTTTCAATGGCTGAAATTGCAGCTTTAGGAGAGGTTTGGTTCGTCTTGAGCTTGTCGTGCTTCCAGTAGTTGTACTCGCCAAGGCGCTTGATGACGATGATCCTTGAGGCACCGTAATTTGGTGCGACAGCTTTATCCGCTTGGAGGGATCTCCACTTGGCACTGTCTCATCTGCTTTTGTTGACTGGCTTCGCGAGGATCTTTTCTTCCTGGCAGATGCGGGCAATTCTGGGGCTGTTTCATAAGTAATATTACAAAACAATGATTCAATCTAATTACTTGATTGAATTCTATTGAGTGATCAAGACACTTACCGACGGTAATAACTGGTGGTGGTACACTGGTCTCCGAGTCCTCCACGGTCTCGACTTCTTCAGCAGCTATGCCTTGGGCTTGTTCACTGATGGTTTTCTCAGAAGAACTCTGAGCAAGATTTTCCCATTCTTCTGTGGAAAGCAGCTCTTTCACCTGGCCCTGGTTTCATTCACACAACGACTCGCATAAGCACTATGCCAGTATAGCATTATCAAGTACAACAAGTTGAACACATTTACCTTCGTTGGCGGGTTATCCTTCGACAGTTCATCCACGATGACTGGTTTTCCGCTGACACCAGTGAAAATGCGACTCAGACGCATCAGCACAGTTTCATCAGAGATGTCTTCAGGGGCAGTACGTGAGGGATCTGAGCTTTCCTCGTACTGGAACCCCAGATGTACTCGCTCTTGGAGTGGTTGAATCCTCCGCTTCATAAAGCTGAAGGCGATTCCAACTCCGGTGAGACCCTTCTCTTTAAGGCTTTGCACCCGCTTCAGTAAAGCAGGCACATCCTTCGCTTCCTCAGCAGAGGGGCGCGAGTTCCAGTTGGATTGATCCCTAGGATACCATCCATCTTTCTCAGGGCAGCTCAATGAGTGGTTTCCTGCTGTATTCAAGTATACACAGTGGTGGTTAGTCTGATATATAAAGTTTACGACTAGTCTATTCAAATAATCAAGATATTTGAGTACACTTACCGATGGTGAACCATTCGACTTCCAATCACCACATGAGTCCATGAGGGGCATCTCAAACCACTTTGCCCTCATGTTTTGACGAAACTGGATTCCCGCACCTCCGACAACTTTAGTTTTCATATTTGTTGGTTGGGGTTTAATGTGATATAGAGTGCGGAATAAGGGCAAACTAGGTTTTATGCCTAAGAATGCCTCGCAAGCATGGACAAAGACAGCTATATTCAAGATCCCATTGGAATTCAGATGGTGGAGTTGAAGGCTATAGAAGGCAAGGAATTCTTTGAAAAAAGACGAAATTGGCAATCCAACTCCGCGCTCACAGAAAGATAGAAATAGAGGAATTTCTTGGCTATTCTCAGTTGGGAATTCTTGTCTCCAACAAGATTTCCACTCCAAAGAGACTTGGTCGAGCAACAAACCTTGTTCCACCAAGCTTGAAAGTTCGTCGGTATTCGCCGTGCAGATTTTCCATGCTAAGGATGGCAGAGGTGGATCTGCGAGCACAGGCCTTGACGATGGCTCCGCGACGGGTGATCTTTTCTTCCCTCCCCTCCGGGCTCCAGCTCCAGCGCCTCACCTCTGTCCAGACATCTTCGAGCGGATGGTGGCTTTGGCTTTCTCTCGCATTCACTTCCTAACCTCGGGGGCTTGAGCTCCTAATAGTGGAAGAATGGGGAAGGCTAGAGCTTGGAGACCAAAGATTGAAAGAGGTGAAGTGGTTTTACAAATGACGCTGAACAGATCTATATAATGCCAGTTAGGGTTACTGTGGACTATAGTGCGGCGGCGCATGGCATTCTACTTTCCCGCCTATATTTCTGGGATAAATATCCTCAAATGACGACGGCGAAATTTGTGGAGATCCTGGATCTTATCAGTTATGGAAGGCTTATCCTGATCTTTAAACCAAAAGATATTTTGCTTCAAAGCTCGGGGGCTGTTAGCGGATAATCCGGGATTTGATTTTCCGAAATTTAAGTTGCAAGTACTCGAAGACCTTCGACTGGTTTTTCAGACAAACTACTCGAAGCTCGGGGGCTATACCCAATGGGTGCACCTACTCGGTGCACTCCATTGAATTATTCAAGATGAAGACAGAAGATTGCTTTTGAACCTCCGAGTGCTTTGAAAAGTACTCGGAGGCTCGGGGGCTACACTCATTGGGTGCATCAACAGATGCACTCCAATGGAACTACTCGTCATAGAAGACTTGAGCGTCTTGAGCTTAGCTCCAACCATTCACTTGGAGCAAAGGCGCAAGATGCTCGGGGGCTTGTGGGACCAGGATCCCTAGGGCCACTTATCCAGAGGATTAAGTTCGATCCGACTGCTCAAACTAGTCGGCTATGGTACAAGACGGCGTAGCAGATTAGAATAACTAGTCGTGTACAGATAGGAAACTCCCTAAAGTATTCTGTTGTAGTTATCCATGTTGTATACGACTAGGACTGTACAACCCGACTTGTAATCCTGCCCCCCGGACTATATAAGGCGGGCAGGGACCCCCTCAAAACATAACTCATACAATCACACGTGCAATACAATCAAGCACACATGACGTAGGGTATTAGGCTACTCGCGGCCCGAACCTGTCTAAATCTTTGTGTTGTTCGTGTACTGTCGCTCCTTAGAACTAGGCGAGACCCACGAATCTACCCTCTGGGATACCCCCAGCCAGACGTGCTCGACATAATTCGTCGACCGTCACCCATCCTGAAATTGCTCCGGGCCAAGCACACTTAACCTCAGAGTTCTTTCGAGATGAGCTCCCGGAAAAGAAGTTGCAACTTGTTGGTATGAGTATTCTTATCAATCCTATTAAGCCCTGGGCTGTGACAATATCCGTCATTGGTTATAATCACGTACTGCTATGATATACGTGTATTGTACGAGCTCATTGATAAATTTGATTATAGAAAATTGTATCTATACTACCTATATATTTACCTTCAATTGATCACCCTATAAACTGTAGACCGCATCAATTTCTTTTTCCATTTTTGCAGCAAGTCAAAGGGTGACCAAATCTATACTACAAAGAATGTATTATATACACTGGTAGAAATTCTCACATTCGTCCGCGTAGATTAGTATTGAGCACAAAGACTCACGGTATTAAAGGTGGCATGGAGACATTTTAGTGCCAGGTCTAAACAACACCCGGTACTAAAAGTCACCGGTCAATAATACCGGCCGGTATTAAAGGTGGCATGGAGACATTTTAGTGCTAGGTCTAAACAACACCCGGTACTAAAAGTCACCGGTCAATAATACCGGCCGGTACTAAAGTGTGACATTTAGTACCGGTACTTGGCCTGGTACTAAATAGGCCCCCACGGTCCACGGGTTACTTCAAAAGGAATACATCTCCTACTCAATCTTATGTGATGCATATGTAGGATGGTAAGCAAGCAACACGCATTTACGCATGAAAAAAATCGCGTGACTGACTTTGTTATGGGTGTGCTTCTCATCCAGATCAAACCTATCATCCCATAAAAACTACGGGTTGGAGAATCTTTTTGCCAAAATGTGTCATTTTTTCTCAAATACCCCCAATCCAAACCACATGATTTAATTGTCCAACGATCTCGCCTCCCCGTCACGCTCCCCCGCGGCCCGCGCTTGGTGGTGAGGGCATGTCACCCTTAGATCCAACCTTTGTACTAGTTGGATACCCAATGGGCAATCTTTGAGTCACTTCCTTAATTGTTTTTTTTCATTACACTTTTCTTGCTTTTAAATCTGGATTGGTTTGTTTAGTTGGATGAATTTCGGCTATCGATCCTAATGACCCACAGAAAACCAAATCTTGCATCCAACATATGACCATGCGATTTCCACACTTCTCTATTGAGCTTTTTGTTTTTGATATACTTCAATTAAGTTGAATATGTATAAGGTGACCTCTCGTTTCTATATTTACATGAAATAATTGAAAACATGTTGGTCATATCATATAGTTATGTTTAGGACAAAACATGAGGAAGATGTACTGAATGAAAAGATGTTTTTATGACATCTGCGCAATATATGGGACACTGATGTCCCATACAGAAGACCAAAGTTGGAGTATAGGTCTTTGGAAGCCTATAACTCAGTTTTGGAGTTAGCCTAACAGTATTGTGTCTTCAAGGCTGTAACTCTTTCATTTGGAGTCTGATTGAGGCCCATGAATATTTGATCGGAAGATTATTGATAAGTTTTAACCCCAATATAACATCGGGAAGATCTTTGAATCATCAAAACACGTCGCTAATGTTTCTTCTGGGTGCTGCGTCATGGCCTTAGGTCTTATAACTTTATTTGGGACCCCATGCCCAAGATTGTGCACCCCCACTAGTAGGAGGACATCCCAAGAGTGACCTAGGTCATCCTTCCCCTTGACCACCACCTGATTGACCGTTGTGTACCTTCTATCCTATATTGGTATGTGTTGCCACCACTTTTATATTAGGTTTTGTTGAGTTCTATTTTTGCTCCATAAAACATACGTTCTATATAGACAATGTGAAGACAAGTCCTTTCACAGTGAGGGCTCCTGTTCTTTTTATTCTCCACTATGCTGATTAGTCCTTTCAAATCAAGAACTTAAACCTTTGTTCTCACAATCATACATATTTGCAATTTTATATTGTGTTCTGCACGTTTTGGGTTGTGTTCTTGGATTTGCATTGGTGTAGCTTTCTCGGTGAGTTCAATTGTGTTCTTTTGGGACAGCCTTCTTGGTAAGGTCAATTATGCTATGCATGGTCGATAACCAATTTAGTAGCTGTGTGTGGTTGCAGAGGTTTGAATATTGCTAGATTAGAAGCCTGGATTATGGTCCTCCGCCAATCGAATCTGCCTTACCTATCGAAAGATCAAGCAATAGTACCTATCAGCTTTTTCTAGGTAGCCCATTAGGTAGTTTATATTATTTCTCTCTTTATTTAGTTTGTGCCATCGTACTAAAACACCAGAAAATTACACCAAAGGAATATTTGTTCGTCGTGTTCCCACTATATTAGGACCCCTTTAGGCCATCGCAAGGTTGGACAGCTCCCACACCAAAATATTTGCGCAATAGCAGGTTATTCTCCTTTACTTTTGTTCCTATGGGCAATATATACTAGAAAGGAAAGAGGAGAACGTTTTTATATATTGGAGTTATCTTGTTGTTGGATGTGTTATGATTATTTAATTGTGTCTGTAAGAACTACAAGAAAATGTGCTGATTTATGACAAAAATTGAGTAAAATGCATGTGTGGTCCTTAAACTTGTATCAGAGTGCAATTTAAGTTGTAGTTTATTGGACCGAATCAGCTCGGGCTCGGTAATTGTACATGCTTGTACCACAATATAAAAACGTTAAACATTTAATAACTAATATATATTATCGTAAATTTCTAGTCACAATATCTTACTATACAAAATTTATTTAAATTTATGACATAAATGTGTACAGACACATGAAATGTGTTGAAAACGTTCACTCAAACACGAAATGGTAGTATGGACGACAATTCTGACAAACTCTTCACTTTCAAGAATCTATCACGTACTCCGTACTCCTTAGTTAACTTGCCAAACGAAATCATCAAAAAAAAAAACTTGCCAAACGATTTTATCAAACAAAACTACCTTCCACCAGAGATGGAAAATTATGATCCGGAACGCCACCAAATAGGCCATCCATTAATCGTCGTAGATACAGTTTGCTGGCTAGAAACAAATTTACCAGCTACTGTTGCAACGAGGATCATAGCAGTCCCTCTCCTTTATCACTAAAGAGGAGAGGGGGCAGGTGAGAGTGAGATGCCCTGGCCCTGGCTCCCATATAATCGAAAGATAACTTGCAAACCGATTAACGCTAGGATGCTTATGGCTGTAAACAGAAAGAAGTTGAGTACTGAAGCGCCGGCGACGGGATACTGCCGTTGGATGATCACATGTTTCCCTTTGGACCGCCTGCTCCGCCACAGAAACCTCCATGTCGTGCACCACCTCCTCGCCGGCGCGACCCACACCGTGATGCAAATGTTCAAGACATTGATGCTCACGTAGATGGCTACCAACAAGAATTGGTAGACTGCCCTTGTGGGCATCACCGCGACAAGAGCCGCGTAGAATGCCAGCATCAGGCTCATCAGCGACGCCCACATGCACTGCAGCGCCCACGCGAAGCTCCTCCACGAGCCGGCGGAGCGCGACGCCTTGCCGTAGACGAGCAGGACCACCGCGATCACCGACGTCGCCACGGCCACCGTGTCCAGGAACAGGAAGATCTTGAACGTCGCCTTGCCCGCGAGGCTCGCCTCGCCGCCGCCGCCGCCGCCGCTGCCGGCGCCGTCGCTGTTGTACCCGCCGGGCATGTTGAACCCGGCGGCGAACGCGGCGGTGGCGATCAGCACGGCCACCACCGCGAGGCTGTCCGACATCTTCTCGATCCACCGCACCACGGCGCCGCCGCCGCCGCCGTGCTTCAGATGGTCCGCCCTCTGCGGCCGGAGCTGGGCCCCGAACGCGACCAGCGTCACGACGAGGTTCACCGTGGTGAAGAAGCCGCCGGGCGACCCCGCGGCGAGGTCGAGCGCCGTGCGGCCGCCGTCGTTGAGGACGTCGGCGCGCACCTCGCCCTTCCGCAGCAGCGCCTCAACGACGCGGGGCGCGCCGGCGGCGGCGGCGACGTGGAGCGGCGTGTTCCCGTCCCTGTCGCGGGCGTCGAGGAGGCCGCGCAGCATGGGGTTCGCGACGGCGAGAGACACCACCTTGGATCTCTTCTCCCTCGCCGCGGCGTGCAGGAAGGTCCCGCCGTCGTCGTCGCGGAGCTCAGCGGCGTCGGGGCAGGTCCCCAGCATGTCCTCGACGACGCGGCGGTGGCCCATCCGCGCCGCGACGTGGAGGGCCGAGAGGCCGCCGCACGAGTCCTTCCTGTACAGCGTTCTCGGCGGCGCGACGCGAAGGATGGCGCGCACGATGGCGAGGTCGCCGACGGACG
Source organism: Echinochloa phyllopogon (assembly GCA_033239725.1). Lineage (NCBI taxonomy): Eukaryota > Viridiplantae > Streptophyta > Magnoliopsida > Poales > Poaceae > Echinochloa > Echinochloa phyllopogon. The sequence goes on along the minus strand of BTCW01000008.1, from coordinate 6,865,132 downwards.
ACGCGAAGTGGAGCGGGCTGCTGCCGTTGCTGTCGACTTGGTCGGCCAGAGCTGGGTTCCAGTCCAGTAGCAGACGAACCATTTCTGCAGGCAACGCCGCAAATGCCGAGAGCACATTAGTTCTTGCCTTCTTGGGCACAGTACATTTATATTTTTCTATGATTAGCAATAATAACATAATGCTGAATTGCTGCTGATGAAACCAAAACTGTTACTCTCAAGTAGATAATGTAATGTAACCAAACCATAAGATCCAAGCAACATAATTCAGCAACCGACCTGAGCTCTGGAAGACGGCAGCATGCAGAGCGTTCTGTGAGCTCGGCCCAATGGATGAGGCATCGTTGCACGTGGTAATCGCTCTGACGGCCCGCACCGACCCGCTCATGACAGCCAGGTACAGTGGCGACACGCCGGCATTGTTCAGCTCGGCCGCCAGCCCTGCCGCCGCCGAGACCAGGACCTCCGCCGTCGCGCCATGCCCGTGCCTCGCCGCCAGGTGCAGGGCCGTGTCCCCGGCCTCATTCTTGCACCCCAGGATGCTCTCGCTGCAGTCCTGGGCCAGCTTGATGAGGACCTCCACGGCCTTGTTCCTCCCTGCCCTCGCCGCGCAGTGCAGCGGCGTGTCTAGAGCTGAGTTCCGGCGAGAGAGGGGGGCCTGCTCCCTGAACCTGAGGTAGAGCTCCTGGATCAGCTTGTCGTGCCCTTGCTCGGCGGCCAAGTGTAGAACAGTGTTCCTCTCTGCGGTAACCTCAAGTATGTCGCATTGTCCCTGTCTTGTAATGCCTGAAACTAGTACAATAAGGAAATTAAAAAGGGAAAAGTCCTATTTTCATCATCAACTTATCACAGAAAGTATGATTTTAACCTTAAACTATGAAACTAAACACTAAGGGTCATTCAACTGTTGAAACCAAACAAATTTGTCCTTTGAGTGGTTTGAAAGGTGATTTTCGTGGAGAGAGGGAGAACCGGGTTGGCCAGACAACTAGGCTTTCAAGCCCACAACAACGGTTTGAACCCCGCGGTGCCGTTTCTCGCTAGAATTTTGAGGGCGGCATCGGCCAGGTGTATCATAAATAGAACATGGTTCCTGTGCATCCAGGTGACGCGGGGGGCTATTCTAGCCTCTAGTCCCTATTTGAAAGGTGATTATCCATTTTGTAGACATTCAAAGAAAAATGGTTTAACTTAAAATATTCATAACTAATTCTTTTGAAATAAAAAATATGAAATGGGCACTAAAAGTTTTCTAAAAATGCAACCTATATGTTGGTACTCTATTTCGATTTTTTTGCATCTTATTTTCCTATTCCTAGCATTTTTAGAAAAATCAACAAAGCACTATGAACATGAATAAATAATATCCCAATAACTCAAAATAGTGCACCAATAGAGGGGCTATATTTTTAGAAAATAATTAGTACAAGTTTCGTATTTTTATGATTTGAAATCAATTTTTTGACCGGAGATTTGAAATCAATTATTTATGAATTTTTGAGATTAAACTATTTTTCTTTAAAATTTCATAAAACATAAAACCATTTTGAAACTATCTATAGAACTAAATTAATTTGCATGCATGGTTTTGATAGTTGGATGATCCTTTGTGTCCAATTTTGTAATTAAGGATTAAAAATTAGACTTTTATAATTGTGGACGGGTGTAAACCGGACTTTTCCTAAATTAAAATAACAGCATTTTTTGTTGGCAGTCAAATGATAAACTCAATCTTAAGTCTTGGTTTGGCCGGAGGTTAAAGCTTAAGGTTTACTGGTGTTGTCTCTAGGTAATAGATATATGCTGAAGCTAATAGGTAATCGATGACGTGCTCAGTCACGGTTGCGAAAAAAAACTAATAGGTGATGAGAGTCCAACATACCTTGATCTTTATCATGATGAATGATTGACAACATAAGTAGAACTCCGTAGGTGGGTGCTTCATTATGTTAATTATTGCTAACAGGTAGCAATGAGATATTATGTTATTGAGGCGATGGACAAGTATCTTACTTGGTTTCTGATTATTAGGGTGTGTACAACATTGTAGGCTGATGTTGCTTGCAAGAAATTGTCAGGTCTTACGTAGACAACCAAACAAATAGTTTGTACTACATACGTTGTCTACAAACTATTTTATTCGCACATGGAACCCGTGAACATGATGATTAAGTATTAACATAATATTTGTATAACATTTTGTTGCTCGAATACGTGTGGTGCATTCTCTGTTTAACAGAATACCACAATCCTCCCTTGTGTCAGGCCTGTCGGATCTTATGGATATGCAGTGGGATGTTTCTATTCCTATGTTGGAAATGATTATCAAGGCTAGATCAGACTTTGGATCAATCATCTTCAGAGAGTTGGTCATCATGGCTTGTTGGGCAATTTGGATTCATCGAAATAATATTGTTTTTGATGGAGGTTCACTATCCTTCGCATACTGGCGGGAAATTTTTCAGGAGCAGTTGAACTTGGTCACTCTTAGAGCTAGGCCAAGAATTAAAGAGAAGATTAGTCAGTGGATGAGTAGTAACATGTAACTATTTTCCTCTCCCACCCCTCTTCTTTTGACTTGAAGTCAAACTCTCTTGTAAATACATCCTTTTTAATAAAAAATTAAAATAGAGTTAGGGGACTTCCCTACCGTGCCGGTCAAAAAAAAAAGAATACCACAATCCTATGAGAAGGATTGTAATGTATCTTTTTATTTCATTTCTTGTCCTTGTTGCCTGCCTAAAGGACCACTTTATAATTTCTATCTCTTTGAAGGGCCATAAGTAAAATAGCAAAGATGCTCTCTGCCGTTAACTCTTTCCCGTCTCCCTCTGTCGATTTGGAAGCAGCGGCCAGCAGCAAGGCCATGGCTGCCGGCGCGGCTCTGCGGCGGAACGATTCACGCGCACAGCGGCACAGGGCCATATCGGAGAGGATTTATTGGGGCGCCGCAGCACGATGGAATTCAGTTGACAGCTAAATTTTATTCAAACCAATGCAAAACTCAAATATGAAAAAGAGCAGGTGAAGTCGAAACTCGAAAGGAAGCTGGACTAATCATCCCAAGCTAAGACGACGTACATGTACTACGCATGCGCAAGCTAAGTTAAATTATCGGAACCGGGAAAGATAGTTGAGATATATAGGTAGTTGTTACCGGTGGCTTGACGATCTGTCGGCGCGGCGCCGCCGTGTTTTCGCAGCAGCAGCAGCAGCGCCATGACCTCCTCCGTCCGACCTCTGTGGAGAGCACGGTAGAGAGAAGGGCACATGTCGACCAAGCGGCGTGCCTCATCGGCATCATTTGCAGCAGGCGAGGGAGAAGAGGAAGACACGAGCTGGATATACTGATGCTGCTGCCGATCCATTGCTGTTCGCGCGCGTTGGTTGCTCTGCCTCGAGTTGGGGGTTATGCCTCTTGCTTTCTCACAGTCAGAAAAACATAATCGGGCAAGAGAGAGGACTGGAGAGCTACGTACATGATAATGTTTAACATGAATTAATTAAACCGCTCTGGATTACACTCACATATGCCTATAGGAAGCGCCAAAGCGTATGTGTATGTCTCATTCGACAGCGACTATATAGAGTTATAGACCATATTTTTCCTTCCTGATGTGCCGGATGGCGCCAGAGCGTCCACAGGCAGGTCGCCATCACCGTACATCTGACAGTTGTCTGTATAGGCGGCGAAACCGGAGAAAAGTCTACCGGCGGAGGGCTCCGATTGTCGCCGTGCATCATGCATTATATTGTTGAGAGTGAGACTACTTGCCTCGCGCGTCGCCACTCGCCATTTGCATCCTCCGATGCATGGGTCGCCGTTAGGGCCTGTTTGTAAAAATGATGGGACAAAGAAAGGCTGTTACAAACTTACAATATACTATATCACGGGAATACGGGATTCATGGCGGTTTTATCATTTTGACCAAATCTACCATTTTATTATTACCTCCAAACTATTCAGTTTGTTCACTTAACAATGGTTTAAGGTTTTATTATCCTTTTTTCTTCTCTTGTGAATTTAGGTTCATGATTTCTTCTCTTTGTGAATTTCGTGTTAGAAATACTTAACATTAATATCATTTTGTTAGTCTATGGTATAGATTTAATGATCTCATCTCATTACTTCTTATAGAAGTATTGAAGTTTTATGAAACTTACAATACAATAGGAATTTGATCAATATGTAGGAAAGTTTCAATGTAATCGTTGGATCTTGGATGCAACATATTCCGTAGGAAAAATTGATGAAATTAAAAGGAGAGAAAGAGAAAAAGGAAAGGTTCCATGAGGCCCTCATGCATGTTTGTATTCCTCCAAAATTCGCCTTCATGCATGTTTGTATTCCTCCAAAATTCCTATTTATGGATTCAAGCGTAGGATTCCAAAGGTTTCCTTTTAGAGATCAATTCTTTGCAGGAAAATTTCCTATTATTAGAATCCTCCAAAATTCACGCAAACTCACATTTTGCTTTATAATCATAATCCTGATACTATGAAATGCCCCAAACTCCATATTAATTCTAATCAGTTCCAGATGATCCTTGTCTTCTTTCACAATGTATTTTTTTAGCACACCCTTCACAATGTATTTTGAAACAAACCGGATTCCCAATTACGAGAATCCGACTCCCCGTACCCTTGTGATAGTCCCAGGAACAACAGCTATCACGTACAGAACTCATTTCAGCGGAAATCACATTCATACATTGATTAGGGTCCTCAAACATGATATAAATACATGTCGATATGGTACAAGCCCTCTGGGCTAAACGACAGAAGGAAAACAGCTACGCAGCGGATAGCTATAAGCTTCTGGTACTTCGGGGCTTCACCTCCACAGGCATCCTGGAGCGCAGCGTACAGCCCTCGTTTGCTTCATCCATCGTGGTTGATCTTGTACTCGGAGTCTTCTCCTGTGTACCCAAAGACTGTCCCCAAGGAATTGGGACAGGTCCACGTCACCAACCATAATATGCAGCAAAGCTTTATAGTGGCCTAAACTAGTAATAAAATATTCAAGGGAAATAAGCTGGGGTTTCCTATGCGCAAGCAGCAGCATTATAACCAAGATCATCTCATCTCCAAACACCTTTTTCTCACAAGCACATACTCTCCCCAAGCCATCCATCAAACTCACAACCACATCGGGCTCGTCCTGCCTCAACAGGTTCCCGCAAATAACATCCGCCAACTCCTTTCACTCGCTAGTCGACTCGGTGAGCTCCCTCCCCACCTTGTCTCAACAGCCTCAGCTGGACCAACCTCTCATAACCCAAATCAAGGATGAGGTAAGAAAGCAGAATCCCATGCTAACCAGGAAAAGCCAGATGAAGGATCGTCCGTGACCGTGGACACGGCTATACGTATAGTTTTCACTCTGCAGAGGTTGCGCTCCAGGAACCACCAGGGCTGCAGACGGTAGCTAGCCGTCTTGAGACACAGCCCACAGCAAGGACCCTAAAGAGTAACGGTACCATCCTGCTTCCCTGGGCTCGGGAAACATCCGCACGCTAACATCTGCCCTAGGGTTGTGAAACCTTCCCACCGGGGCCAGTCGGGGGCAGTGGTAAATCAGGGAGAGTACGCCGCAACGAGTCCCCCTTACACATATCAAACTCGAATCTCCTACAGTCCTGGTACCGCATACTGGGTAGATGGTGAGCACTGTAAATTCCAACGTCCGGGTCATCCCGATACGGCCCTTAATTGTCGGTAAGGCGAGTATCAGCGTCAAAGCGATCCGCCGCAACGGTCCGCAATCGGCACCCATTACAGGTATTGCCGCCCAAACACCTCAAATCCAATAATCTCAAGTAATCCATAAATGTACCCGCAATAGGTACTCCATAGGAACTGTCCGAGTGCAGTTCCAAAGCACCCCGATCAAACGACCGGGTTGTTATCACTCGCCTCCACCGCCTAGCTGCACTACTCCCCCCAAGCCACCCAACTCACGCCAAGAAGATCAATCACAACCATCCCAACACATGCAAGCATAGCATTCTCATAAAGTGGTTAATAGGTAGCAAGGAAACAGGGTAGATAAAAGGCAGTGCAGGCATAACATCATCATGCGAGTAAAGTAAAGCGCTAGCATACTAGTTGCATGTCTACTAGGTATTTCAAAGGATGGCTGGGCGTGAACCTGGGTATTGCTCGTCCTCTTCGTTCCGGTAGTTGGAGTTGTAGACGTCCTCCTCTTGATTCTCCGGTCCTCCTAAGTTCGTAGAAATAAAATAAAGACGGGAGCTACTAGCAAAGAAACACCAAAACAGCGAAGCAAGAAGACCCAAACAACACCAAACTCTACACTAACATGTAGGTCATGATTTTAGAAAAATATAGAAACTGGTTTCATATTTTTCTGAGCTACGGTTGATTTATTATGAATTTTCTAAGTTTAAATCATTTTCTGAAAATAATAAATAATTACGAAAAAGAAAAACAGACATACTAGGACACGTGGCAGCACCAGAGCGTGCCACGTCATCACTGCTGACGTCAGCATGACGTGATCAGTGGGGCCGGCTTTGCTGACGTCATCGTGGGCCCGGGTGACGTCAGCGTTGACTTGGTCAACGTTGACCAGTCAACGGTCAATGGTCAGCGGGTCAGCGGGGTCAACTTGGGCCCACTGGTCAGTCTAATCCAGCCTATGGCGGGTGGGGTCAGCTTGTCAGCGGCTAACAGAAAAGGAAAAAGGAAAAGGGAAAAGGCTTCGCAGGCTGGTTGGTGTGCGAAGCTCCGGCGAAGCTCATGCGCCCACGAACGGCTTCGGTCTTGCTCTGCTCCGGCGCTCCCACGGACGGCGGCGCTCCGGCTTGTTCGTGCGTCGGCGGCTCCACGCTCCAGCCGCTCCTCGTCGCCTCCTTTGCTCGCACTCAGCTTCCCTTCCCGCCTCTGCTCCTTCTCCACTCTCTCTCCCTCTCGGATCTTGGACTGGAAACCCCAATTGGGGCGGCGGCGGCTTGGAGGAGGAAGACGGCCAGCGGTCTGTTTTATAGGAGAAACCCTAGGGCTTGAAGCAGCGGATGGCTAGAGGAGCTCGGCGTCCACGCACGGCCACGTGTCGCAATCGCGACGGGCCGCACAAACACGGGCGCCAGGATTGGCCAGGGGCGGTGCTTTCCGCCGGGCGTGGGGGAGAAGACAGGAGGGGGAAGAAGCACAGTGGGGCGCGGGGCCCACCGGTCAGCGGTAGAAGGAAGAAGGGGGGTGCGTGACTGGAGATTGGGCCGCGGTTGGGCCGGACGAAGCAGGTTGGGTTGGTTTGCGAACCGGGAAGGGAGTTCAAGGGGGCGAAGTAGACTTCTGGAGGTTAGAAGAGTTAGCAGGCTGGGCCAAGGTGTGTTAGCGGGCTGGGTTAGCGGTTAGGTTAGTTTAGGCCCGCGAGAAGGTTAGGGGTTAGGAAGGGTTTAGGAATTAGTTGTTAATGATTTGAATTCAAATCCAATCAAAGAACTATAAAGTCAAATAAAAACCAAAACACCTCTAAATTTATCCTTAGCACTTCAATCCAAATTTAAATTAAATTTAAATTGCCTAGGAATAAAGGGAGCAATTCGAATTCAACCTTATATGTTTGTTGGCATGCACTCAATTCACCAAAAAATTTGAAATTCACATTTTTACATCCAACAATCCTGCGTAAAATTACAGGATGTTACAGTCTTCCCCCCTCACGAGAATCTCGTCCTCGAGATTTGGGTATACCTAGGGCTCAAACAGGTGTGGGTACTTCTCTCTCAAAACTGACTCTTTCTCCCAAGTTGCTTCCCTCTTTGTGTGGTTACTCCACTGAACTTTACAGAATGGAATAGATGTGCTCCTTATCTCTTTAACTGCTCTATCCAAGATCTTCTCTGGATACTCCAGGTACTCAACTGTATCTTGCAAATCCAAAGCTTCTGTCCTGACTTCCTGCTCTGGCACTCTCAAGCATTGTTTCAGCTGTGATACGTGGAATACTGGGTGTACTCCCGATAGGTCTTCTGGTAGCTCTAGCCTGTAGGCTAGCTTGCCTATCCTTTGCAGTATCTTGTAGGGTCCCACAAATCTAGGGGCTAGTTTCCCTTTAACATGGAACCTCTTGGTGCCTCTGAGCGGTGACACTTTCAGGTAGACGAAGTCTCCTTCTTTGAACTCGAGGTCTCTCCTTCTCTTATCTGCATAGCTTTTCTGCCTGCTTTGGGCAATCTTCAAGTTTTCTCTGATCTTGGCCACATTCTCTTCTGCTTCCACAATTGGGTCAGGGCCAAAGAACGTTCTTTATCCCACCTCAGACCACATCAGAGGTGTTCTGCATTTCCTTCCGTACAAGGCCTCGAATGGGGACATCTTCAGACTTGCTTGGTGGCCATTGTTGTACGAAAACTCTTCATAGGACAAACTCTTTTCCCAGTCTTTACTGTAGGTCAGCACACATGCCCTCAACAAGTCTTCCAGTATTTGGTTCACTCTTTCAGTCTAGCCATCTGTCTGTGGGTGAAAGGCGGTGCTATACTCTAAAGTGGTTCCGATTGCTTTATGAAGGCTTTTCCAGAACTGAGTTGTGAACTGAGGTCCTCTGTCGGACACTATGCTTCTCGGTGCCCCATGAAGCTTGAGAACGTTGTCTATGTAGAGCTCTGCTAGCTTATCCACTCTGAAGGTTTCCTTGAGTGGTATGAAATGTGCCACCTTGGTCAAGCGATCTACTATGACCCATATGGCATCGTTTCCCCTCTGAGTAGTGGGCAATCCCACCACGAAGTCCATGCTGATGTCTTCCCATTTCCACATTGGAATCTCCAGTGGTTTCAGCAGTCCTGCTGGTCTTTGATGTTCTGCCTTAATTCTTCAGCAAGAGTCGCACTTGGCAACACACTCAGCTATGTCTTCTCTCATCTTCTTCCACCAGAAACGATCCTTTAGATCTTGGTACATCTTGGTGCATCCTGGATGGATGGAATACGTGGAGTCGTGAGCTTCTGCAAGAATGGTCTTTCGGATTTCATCATCTTGCGGCACGCAAATGCGTTGCTTGAGCCATAATGTTCCTTGATCATCGATACGAAAGTCTGGGGCTACGCCACGCTGTATATCTTGAATCACCTCTTGAATTTCCGGGCAGCTTTTCTGAGCATTCCTGATGCGTTCTTCCAGGTTGTATCTCACTCTCAACTCTTTTGGCTGGCCTTCTTGCACTACCTCCAGTCTAAGTAGGTCCAGTTCTCTGATCAGCTCTACATGGCTCTCATCCATCATCAAGTTGTTGTAGTAGCTTTTACGGCTCAGAGCATCTGCCACTACATTGGCTTTCCCTGGATGATAATGTATCTCCAGGTCGTAGTCCTTGATCAGTTCCAACCACCTTCTCTGCCTCATGTTCAGCTCCGTCTGAGTGAAGAAGTACTTCAGACTCTTGTGATCAGTGTAGATGTCACACTTGTTGCCAATCAGATAATGTCTCCAGATCTTTAAGGCATGTACCACTGCTGCCAGTTCTAAGTCGTGGGTGGGGTAGTTTTCTTCGTGCTTCCTCAGCTGTCTTGAAGCGTATGCAACCACTTTGCCTTCTTGCATGAGTACACACCCCAGACCTTGTCTTGAAGCATCACAATATACCACAAAGTCTTTCCGAATATCTGGCAGAGTCAGCATTGGGGTAGTGGTAAGCTTATGTTTGAGTTCTTGGAAGCTTTTTTTCGCACTTTTCTATCCACTCGAAGGGCACGTCGTTCTTGAGCAACTCTGTCATCGGTTTGGCAATTTTGGAGAAGTTCTCAATGAATCTTCTATAGTAACCTGCCAATCCCAAGAAGCTTCGAATTTCTGTGACGCTCTTCGGCTGCTGCCACTCGGAGACTGCCTCAATCTTTTCAGGGTCCACTACTACGCCCTCAGCTGTCAACACGTGGCCCAAGAAGGCAACTTTCTCTAACCAGAACTCGCACTTGCTGAACTTCCCGAAGAGCTTGTGCTGTCTCAGCTTTTCTAGTACTATGCGCAGGTGTTCTTCATGCTCTTCTGCTGTTTTTGAGTAAATCAAGATGTCATCGATGAATACCACGACAAACTTGTCCAGTTCATCCATGAAGACTTTGTTCATCATGTTCATGAAGTATGCTGGGGCATTCGTCAGCCCAAAAGACACTACAGTGAACTCGTACTGCCCATATCGAGTCACGAAAGCTGTCTTGGGAATGTCTCCTTCCCTAATCTTCATCTGGTCGTACCCTGATCTCAGGTCTATCTTGCTGAAGTACTTTGCCTTCTTCAGTTGATCTAGCAAATCATCAATTCGGGGTAGCGGGTACTTGTTCTTGATAGTCACTGCGTTCAGGGATCGATAGTCTACGCACATGCGCATAGAACCATCCTTCTTCTTCACGAACAGTACTGGCGATCCCCATGGGGACGCGCTAGGTCTGATCACTCCACTGTCTAGCATATCCTTCAATTGCTTCTTCAATTCTTCGAGTTCTTCCACAGACATTTTGTACGGTCTCTTGGCAATTGGCCCTGTGCCTGGTTGCAACTCGATTATGAACTCCACGTCACGGTCAGGTGGTAGGCCTGGTAGTTCTTCTGGAAAAACATCTGGGTACTCACAGACTACTGGCACTTCCTCAATGGTCTTTTCCTTTATACTGTACACAAACTTTCTCATGGAAGGCTTCCTGGAGCCTTCTTTTGCTTTCTGCGGTTTAATTGACACCTTCAGACCACTCGGGTGTGTCAACACTACTGACCTGGGTGAACAACTGATCACTCCCCTGTGAGCTGTCAACCAATCCATACCAAGGATCACGTCAATGCCATCTGACTTCAACACTGTCAAATCTGCAGAGAATCCGAGTCCTCCTAGGTCCATGCCAACTGCTGGGCACACTTCGGTGCATCTGAGCTCTCCTAGTGGTGAAGTTGTGATTATGGGTCTAGCTCTAGGCTCTATATGGAGTGACTGTTACGTAGCAAACTTCGATGAAACAAAAGATCCAGTTGCACCAGAATCAAATAGTACCGAAGCTTTTGTGCCATTTACCAAGAACTCTCCGAGTACTACTTCAGGAGCATCCTCGGCATCCTTCTCAGTCAGGTGGTTAAGTCAGCCTCTGATGGCTGAAGGTTGCGGCTTGTTCTTTTTGTCTGGGCATTCAAACGACTTGTGACCTGGTTTTCCACAACCAAAGCAAACAAGAGGTGTCTTGTCACCAACTTCTAGGGTGCTGATCTGTTTCTGGCCTGTACTTTCGTGAGCAGGGTAGTTGCTGGTCTTGTTCTCAAAGCTGTTGTTGTCACCAGTCTTGTTCTCTGTGTTTAGGATCGCACGCCTGACAAATTCTATTCCTCCTTGGCTTAAGCTTTGCTGGAATCCCCTGCGGAGCATGTTGCTCTAGCCACTCCTCGGTATTTGACTCAACCTGAGGTTGTGTTGTTGCTCGGCTTTTCTTTTCTTGGCTCTCCAAGTGTCTTCTAAGTCAATTCTCTCCTTCTCCACTGCTATAGCTCTGTCAATCATCTCTCGAAGCGAGTTGTGACTGCTGGAAGCGAGTGCCATTCGAAGTCCCCTGTGTAAGCCTCTTTGAAACCAGAATTGCTTCTTCTTTTCGGTGGTGATTTCTTCCGGGGTATACCTCGACATCTTAGCAAAGTGTCGGGCGTACTCTGTTACTGACATGCTTCCTTGCTTCATGGTTCTGAACTCCATTGCTTTGTCTGTCATGACTTGTTCAGGAATGTGGTATTCCTTGAATGCTTCGCAGAACTCCAACCAGGTGATTTGTGTTGGGTTCTCATGAGAGTCACAATAGCTCTCCCACCAAGCTTTAGCTGCTCCTTCAAGCTGGTGTGCTGCTAGGGCTACACATTCTTCATCTGTGTAATCTGTCAAGTCTAGCTTGGCCTCAATGGTTCTGAGCCAATCGTGAGCATCTAGTGGCTCGTCTGAGTAGTCAAACGTGGGTGCCTTCAATCTGATGAACCTTTCAATCTTCATCTGGAGGTCTTCCTTAGAGTGACCCTGTTGGTTCTGGTTCAGATCTTCTTGGAACTGTTGCATTGCCTGTACCATCTGGGCATTGACATGTGCCATCTGTTGCATCACCTGAGTCTGAACAGACATCACTTCTTCTAGGTTGGGCGGTGCGTTAGGATGTGGCGCATCTCTGCCCCCAAGCTGGTTCTGCTGAGGTTCTTCTGCTTGTTCTTCCATCATCATGGCAGGATGTGGCGCATCATAGAGTGGATAATAGGTAGCAAGGAAACAGGGTAGATAAAAGGCAGTGCAGGCATAACATCATCATGCGAGTAAAGTAAAGCGCTAGCATACTAGTTGCATGTCTACTAGGTATTTCAAAGGATGGCTGGGCGTGAACCTGGGTATTGCTCGTCCTCTTCGTTCCGGTAGTTGGAGTTGTAGACGTCCTCCTCTTGATTCTCCGGTCCTCCTAAGTTCGTAGAAATAAAATAAAGACGGGAGCTACTAGCAAAGAAACACCAAAACAGTGAAGCAAGAAGACCCAAACAACATCAAACTCTACACTAACGCGTAGGTCATGATTTTAGAAAAATATAGAAACTGGTTTCATATTTTTCTGAGCTACGGTTGATTTATTATGAATTTTCTAAATTTAAATCATTTTCTGAAAATAATAAATAATTACGAAAAAGAAAAACAGACATACTAGGACACGTGGCAGCACCAGAGCGTGCCACGTCATCACTGCTGACGTCAGCATGACGTGATCAGTGGGGCCGGCTTTGCTGACGTCATCGTGGGCCCGGGTGACGTCAGCGTTGACTTGGTCAACGTTGACCAGTCAACGGTCAATGGTCAGCGGGTCAGCGGGGTCAACTTGGGCCCACTGGTCAGTCTAATCCAGCCTATGGTGGGTGGGGTCAGCTTGTCAGCGGCTAACAGAAAAGGAAAAAGGAAAAGGGAAAGGCTTCGCGGGCTGGTTGTGGGCCGAAAGAAGTGGGCCGGCCCATCAAGGCTGGGCATTCGGCCCACAGATGCGAGGTGGGTGAGGTCGGCTCGGTGGACTCGGTCCACCGTGGGCTGCAGGCTGGGTTCACGTGAGCCGGGTCCAAGGGATCTGGTGTGGCTGCTCAGGATTTTCTGCGGCGCGGCTGGCTGGACTCGGTGTGGTCAGCGGTGTGGCTTCGAACGGCCGCGTCGAGTGCGCGCCGGCGGCGCAATCCGGCGTGCGGCGACGCAACGGCCTGGCCTAGCAGATCAGTGGGGAAGGACGGAGGCTGGCTTGGCTTGATGCTGCACGTGCTCGCGGAGTCCCGGCGTTCCGGGCCCGCGGCGGCGGCGACACAACGACGACGGCTCGAGCTCCCGCCACGGCGAGGTCGGCTCACGACGGCGATGGCGGGACACGGCGGTTAGGCTCGGACGAAGGCTGGCGAGGCTCAAGAAGATCAGGAAGGGCTTGGCCTTGGCTTCGCGAAGGTAGACGGCAGGAAAGAGGGGAAACTTGGCCGGCGAAGCGGCTCCCCGACGAGGTTGGGCGGTGGCGCGGTGACGCTCACGTGTGCTCCGGCCTCCCGGCTCCACGGCGGTGCTAGGCTAGGCTGGGATTAGCGCGCGTGTTCGGGTGCGCGTGCGCGTGCTCGTGGTTGCCCACGGCCGCGACACGGCCGCGGCTCGCTCGCGGTGGCCGGTGACCCGGTCTGCGGCGGCGTTGGCTGCTAGGAAAGGCGACGGCGGTTGCAAAGGGTTTGGCGGCTCGAAGAGTCCCTGCACAAGATGCTCAGCACGAAGGCTGGCTCACAGAAGAGGGTGGCTGCGCGGCGGCGCGCCGGAACGGCGGCGCCATGGCCAGAACAGGGGAAGAAAAGGGGGGTGAGCGTTGGCAGCTCACCACGGTTTACGTCGATGTACTCGGCAGCTCGGGGAAGGTGTGCGAAGCTCCGGCGAAGCTCATGCGCCCACGAACGGCTTCGGTCTTGCTCTGCTCCGGCGCTCCCACGGTCGGCGGCGCTCCGGCTTGTTCGTGCGTCGGCGGCTCCACGCTCCAGCCGCTCCTCGTCGCCTCCTTTGCTCGCACTCAGCTTCCCTTCCCACCTCTGCTCCTTCTCCACTCTCTCTCCCTCTCGGATCTTGGACTGGAAACCCCAATTGGGGCGGCGGCGGCTTGGAGGAGGAAGACGGCCAGCGGTCTGTTTTATAGGAGAAACCCTAGGGCTTGAAGCAGCGGACGGCTAGAGGAGCTCGGCGTCCGCGCACGGCCACGCGTCGCAATCGCGACGGGCCGCACAAACACGGGCGCCAGGATTGGCCGGGGGCGGTGCTTTCCGCCGGGCGTGGGGGAGAAGACAGGAGGGGGAAGAAGCACAGTGGGGCGCGGGGCCCACCGGTCAGTGGCAGAAGGAAGAAGGGGGGTGCATGACTAGAGATTGGGCCGCGGTTGGGCCGGACGAAGCAGGCTGGGTTGGTTTGCGAACCGGGAAGGGAGTTCAAGGGGGCGAAGTAGACTTCTGGAGGTTAGAAGAGTTAGCAGGCTGGGCCAAGGTGTGTTAGCGGGCTGGGTTAGCGGTTAGGTTAGTTTAGGCCCGCGAGAAGGTTAGGGGTTAGGAAGGGTTTAGGAATTAGTTGTTAATGATTTAACTATAAAGCCAAATAAAAACCAAAACACCTCTAAATTTATCCTTAGCACTTCATTCCAAATTTAAATTAAATTTAAATTGCCTAGGAATAAAGGGAGCAATTCGAATTCAACCTTATATGTTTGTTGGCATGCACTCAATTCACCAAAAATTTTGAAATTCACATTTTTACATCCAACAATCCTGCGTAAAATTACGGGATGTTACATATTTTGTTTTAAGAAATTTGTTTCTAAGCCCAATAGTGGCCCAAGATAAACAGTTGGAGTTAAGATTTGGCTCCAGGCCACTGCCACCAGCCCATCCCCATCCACCACACAGGCTTTTTTTTAGGGAATCAGCAGGGGAGGCCCCTACCCCTATTTTTTAAAATTAATATGTACAAAAAAGTTTATGTACAAGTTACAAGGCCCTAGGCCCAAGAGTTTTAAAAGAGAGGAAAATAACTAAAGATTACTCAGCCAAATATTGAGTTTGTCTCTGATTTGCGGCTTTTCTCGAAGAGTGACCGCTTTCAATTCCTTGACGAAAATTCTTCTCCAATTTGCAAAAGACAGCCGTTCATTGTTGAAGATTATATCATTTCTGTGACACCAAATAGCCCAGCACCCAACGATGAATATTTCTCTGAAAATGACCGACTGAAAGTGCTGACGTGCTAAGAGTACCATCTACTCAAAAACCACATACCGATCCCAATGTACCCCAAGGAAAGTCCAACAAGCTTCACTAAAGGGGCAGTCGAAAAATAGATGCATGACATCCTCCTCCAGATTTTCAATGCAGACATCACAACCATAAGAAGGCAGGAAGTAATTCTTCCTATGCAGGAGTGATCGAGTATTCAACCTGTCTTTGAGGAATAACCAAAAGAAGAACTTGTGCTTGTTTTGGGCCCTTGATTTCCACATCCATTTAAAAAGCAAAGAGGCTGGAAAGGTACCAAGCAGACTGTCATAAGCTTTTTTACTTGAGAAAGAGTTAGAACCCCAAATGTATGCCCAGACATCATTCATTTCAATATTCAAGTGCAAGTCTTGGATAGCTTCCTTGAGTTCCAGTAGCTGGGCTGAAGCTATATCTGACAGAGGCAAATAAAAGGATCTACCATCCTCCCAATCAACAAACTGCCTGACCGAACAATTTTTCTTCCTAGCAAAGGAATGGAGCTGCGGATATTTCCATTTGAGAACACCCAAGTCCCAGAGATCATTCCAAAGCGAAGCAGAAGAACCATTGTGCACAGAGCATGAGGCAATCATGAAGAATTTATGTGCAAGGGACATAATGTCTTTCCACCAGAAGGAACCCATACTAGACCTTTCATGAGGTGGAGTGTTATTTTTGTATAGCTGCTGCCAAGTGAGATGCACCCAGGGAAGGTCCAATTTGTTGTAGAACTTGTGGAGGAATTTCAAGAGTAGTGCTTGATTCTGAGTCCTGAGATTAATGATACCCAGCCCCATCTTCTTTACTTCTGCAAGCATGTTTCCAGGCAACTAAGTATCCACCTTTTTTTGTCACATCCCCACCATGCCAGAGCACATGCTTTCTGTATTTGTCTATTTGCTTGATGATTTCCACTGGAAGTTTAAGAGAGCAAAGATAAAAGGTGGGCAGAGCAGAAAAGACAGAGTTTACCAAAATCATTCTGCCAGCATAAGAAAGGTGCCTGGATATTCCCATCAGATGTCTTTCCATTCTAGTGAGAATAGGAGAAAAATCTTGCACTGTGGGTCTTGTAGTACCAAGAGGCAGCCCCAAATAAGTGAACGACATCTGACCCAATTGGCATCCAAGAGCATCTGTAAGATCAGGCACATCTACAGCATCTACATTAATTGGCACAAGGAAGGATTTTCCAAAATTAACCTTCAATCCAGTAGAAAGGGCAAAAGTTTCCAGAATTTCTTTTAAATGGAGCAGCTGGTTAACATCTGCAGGAAGCACAACAAGGGTATCATCTGCATATTAGATCACAGGAAAGTCACCCCCAAACTCATCACCCAGGGGGTGGGTGAGGTTCCCAAGCAATGATTCAGCATTTAGAATGGATTGCAGCAAATCAGCCCCCCAGGACAAAAAGAAGTGGAGAAAGAGGGTCTCCCTGCCTTACCCCTCTCTTACAAAGGAAAGGCTTGCCTGGTACACCATTGAGAAACACAGAGGAGGAGCCAGAGGTCAGAATCGATTTTATCCAAGAGACCCATCTGTCTGAGAAACCTTTGTGCTTCAAAACTTGCAAAATAACTTCATGCTCAATCTTATCAAAGGCCTTCTCAAAGTCCAGTTTTAGGAGAACAATCTTTCTTCTTGATTTGTGGCAAATGTGAATGAATTGGAAAGCCCAAGCTAAGCAGTCTTGGATGGTTCTGCCTCTAATAAATCCATACTGGTTAGTGTGCACCACTTTGAGAATAACTTGCTGCAATCTGTTTGCTAATAACTTTGTGAGGAACTTGAGGGATGTGTTGAGCAAGGAAATTGGCCTGTAGTCATTTACACCACACAAGCTTCATGGCACCATCATAAAAACTGTCGCACTCTGTGCTTGCTTTCGTTTTTGTACACAATGTTTCCTATAATTTTATTTAGATAATACTACCTATGTTCCAAAATGTAGGTCGTTTGACTTTTTTTTATCACAAGTTTTATCAAAAAATTGTGAAAATATAGTCAAATTTAAGGCATTTTTGAAGATTTTTTATTAATAAAACAAGCCACCATAAAAAATATGATAATTTATACAAAGTTTTAAAAGACAGTCAAATATAGAGTTAAAAAAGTCAAACGATCTACATTTTAAAACGGAGGAAGTAGAAAACTTCTGACTTGGTCCATGCATACGGGTTTATTGCAGTTAAGTTACTTTTAGCTGTATTTTGACATGTACTTTTTCAAATGGGATGGTCACATTATTTTAGCTGCAACCTTCTTTGAGATATGCAGACAGGCAGTATTTAGCATAGCTCTTTGAAATGATGATGTCCAGGGATGGTCACATTATTTTAGCTGCAACCTTCTTTGAGATATGCAGACAGGCAGTATTTAGCATAGCTCTTTGAAATGATGATGTCCAATAACATGATATTATGCGAATGTATAAAAAATCTCTTTCTAGGTTTATGGTCAAAGTTCATAGTGCTAGGGTTGAAGTTGACCTGTCCATCCGGCCCAAGAAATTACGGTGGTGCCGTGGAACAGACTGTTGAGACATGAACAAATGAATGATTGAGGCGACCTTTCGTGGTGGCAAGGAGATAACAGATAATGAGATAAGTGAAAATTACATGGGAGGCGGAGGACGGATAAGTGTGACGTGATCTCTTAAAAGTCTTGTCTAAAATTAATTACCATCTTCTTCTTCGGAGACTGATGCTGCTGCCAACGAGACTGCGAGAGCCGTGATTTAGAGGGTGTTTGGATAACTTTTAGTTCCATGACTAAAATTAGTCAGCTAAAAATTTTTAGTCACCTCCCTCAGACTAAACTGAGATTTAAAGAGCATTAAATTTCAGATTTTGTCTTTTCCCTCCCTCTTCTCTCTTCTTTTAGTCACCTTTTAGTTGGGTCTTTCCTACTAGAGACTAAACTAATTTTAGTCACCTTTTAGTCCCACCTGTTTGGAAATTTAGTCCCTC
The DNA here is from genome assembly GCA_033239725.1 of Echinochloa phyllopogon. Classification (NCBI taxonomy): domain Eukaryota; kingdom Viridiplantae; phylum Streptophyta; class Magnoliopsida; order Poales; family Poaceae; genus Echinochloa; species Echinochloa phyllopogon. Next base: position 6,846,887 of record BTCW01000008.1, on the reverse strand, counting down.
AAAATGACTAAAATTAGTCAGACTAGTTTTAGTCGCCCCCGTCCAAACACCTCTCGTCAATAAGAGGGAACTACCGACCGAGGGAGACATTTTTCTAAGGAAATTTGTTTCTAAGCCCAGTAGCGGCCCAAGATAAACAGTTGAGTTAAGCGGCGGCTCCGGCCACCGCCGCCCGTCCACGACAAGGCCTCTGCCCCTGGTCCGGCGGCGGTCTCGAACCGGCCGGAAGGACGGGGGGAGAGCAGCAGATCAACATGGAGGCGAGCAGGAGCCGGGGCCCGAGCGGGAGCGGGACCTTGGCTCTCAAGCGACGCAGAGGCCCCGGCGCCGGCGCCGGCTCTGGTTCCGGGTCGACGGCGCAGTCGCTGAACGACGACACCCTCCGCTCTGTCTTCTCCCGCCTGGACGACCACTTCGACCTCGCGCGGTGCTCCGCCGTCTGCAGCTCCTGGTACGCCGCTGCCCCTTTTCCCTCTCCTTTTAGTTCTTGACCGGTTGCTCGAATCAGCAGCGTCCTATTCATTTTGTGGGAGCATCTTCCGATTCCGTGGGTAATCTTAGCTCATCATTGATTTTGAGGACCGCGGATTTGTGCGTCTTGTCTTGCTTTCTCGTTCATCCATGATGGGTTGGGTTTAATGGAAGGTCAGGATGAACAGTAGGAATCATAGTCTACTGAAATCATTTGGTGGTTTGTTGGAAGACGGGAAAAAACTTTGCTTTTGGTGGTAAAAAGGTACTAATTTTCATCAGGAAGCTGAGTAATCATAGCCTCATAAGCTGCTCCTCATACACGGAAAATTTGATCTTAGAAGAACTGGGCCTCTGCATGTTAGACTGTTTGCTGGTGTGTTTTGTGTGCTATTGTGAATATGTGACGTGCCCTATTGGCTGCAAGAGAACACCTGGAACGTCAGATTGAACCTTGTGGACTACAAAGTAGATCTCGCAACTGCGAGTGCTTGATTCCAAGGCACTGGATCACTGATGGAGTAGGTGAAGCCTTGGGCTTTTGGCTATCCAAGTTGCGGTTTGCTCTCACCATTTATTTGCGATATTGGTCTGAAGTCTGAACTGTGTTACCTTGTGTTATGTATTAAGGATGTCCGTGCAAGGTCTATATATTTTTTATGACACTGTTATTTCTTGTTCCAGATTCCAATTGTTGTGCCATAAATTCCTGCGATAGATGATGCTTTTTTTTTTCTTTGACCTTTTCTGTTTAATTTATTTCTCCTGTTTGGATTGTTGGATAAGTTTTTCCTCATGAGAGGCTATCTATTCAGTGTTGATTAAGATGTGCTATCTGATTTTCTGCTCGGTTTACAGGAATAGGATAATTGAAACGGCTCATCTCATGAGGGATCTTTATTACAAGAGGAATCCACCAGCAAGAGGATCAAGCTCTGACATTTCAGTCAAAAGTTACTTTGAGGCCCTTGCAATGGATGAGCATGCATCCTCTTTGTCTAGTGGACCTGCTGATGTCTATCAGTGGATTGGTCACCCCATGCGGTAAGCACTCATGTTAGACCTCCAATATATTGTGTACTGTGACAGGGGTTCTCGTTTGTTAGATATGAAACTTCATATGCTATATATTTTCTAGTTTGGCACATGATACTATGTTTCTGAGCTCCTGTACATTGGATGAGTAGTGGCTCAATATAAGTACTTTTTTTTCCTTTCAGTTTCTTATTTTCTGTTTCAGGGCTACCTTGTGCCGTATGAAGAGTGGTTCAATTTTAACTGGAGTTGGAGATGAGGTGGGCTTTGCCTCATATAATGTTCTTAATAAGTTTAGTCAACATAAATATCAAATTTAATTTGGAGTTACTGTAAGTAAATCGTAGTTGCTGTTCTATTAATACTTTTGAGCTGTATGGTTTAGATGTTGCAGCAGAACATGCATTTTAGTACCCTTACATGTGGGATGCCTGGGGGATTTTTTTTTTCCGACGGAATAATGGCGTAAAAATTAATACTGCTGAGACAATACCATAATGACACATAATGTGATGTAACATGATTATGCTATTGTTTTAGCTGGTTGGCCTGCCTTTGCCTCATTGATCCATCATCCAAAGCTTCAGATAGTTGAATATGACTTATAATTGTTTTGAGCTTGATTTTCGTTCTTTAACAGTTTCACTATTGTCCTTAATCTATTGTTCATCACAAATAGTTTTTGAATTTCTGACATTGTTTTTCTTTTTTGACAGATTCTCAGACTTTGGTCTGCTGAAACCTGCAAATTCATGAGTGAGTACAATGTGCCAAAAGCTAAAACATTGGTTGACTTCGACTTTGATGAAAATAAGGTAATCAGTATTGATACTTCCAATATCTTCTTATTTGGGTATCACTTGCTATAGCTTATGTGTTTGAAAAGAGCTCTAGTAAAGGCACACAGAAACTTGAAATCTGCTCTCTTGTTTGCACATGCTTCTTTGTAGCAGGCTGTAGTGTAGAGGGCATATAGCACCTATTTATGTGCCATAAACTTCAAAGCAACAGAGTGACACCTAAACCGACTGAGTCGGTATTTCCAATAGTTGTATCATATCATCCAAACTATTTTATTTTATTCATGAAGATGTACATATACTGAACAAAGTTATAGTTGAAATAGCTTTGTTTTAAAAAATTTTACCACAGCATGTCTCTCAACTAAATGTCAACTTCTTTTTGCCCACTAGAAAATTTATTTCAATGCTCTGTGAAGATTGTAGGTTTGACTACCTCCCAGATTTGCATATGGAGACGTAATGAACCAAGAAGCATTTTTCAATCTGGTGGAGCCTCATTCAATCATGGGTTATGCATGAGGTGAGGGGGATGGTTTTCATTGCTTGGTCTGCCATGCATTTTTTTTCAGGCTAATTACAAGATTGATGTTAGCGGAAAGCTACCTATTTCTAGTTATCTGAAGATGTGCTTGAGCATAAAATTGCACCGGAAGGTTCATGAATACACCTGTGCATGTCCCACCATTATGATTAGCTCATAAAATATTTTATTTTAATTAGGATTTATGTACCTAATGTTCATTTGCTTGTGCAGTTATGCTGATCCAGAGGTCGTAATTGGCTGTGAGGATGGTCGAGCCTTTGTGTATGATATGTACAGCAGGAGTTGTTCAAGCATTTTCCGGTAAGTAGAAGCGAACCAAGTGGCATAGCATGTGAACAAGGTGCCTTCCCAGATTTTTCTTTCGTTTTAAGTTGTTGCCATCTATGTTTGCAACTATAACCTCCAGTTCAGCAAAGGGGCTCACAGTGCAGTGGCAAAGGCCACCGGCTGGGGAGCTCCCACCCAGGGTTCAATCCCTAGGTGCTGCACAATTTGTGGAAAATAAAAAAATCCCCTCGCCGGTCCCGTGTGCCAAAGCACTGGTCAAGAGACGGCCCAGGTCGACCTGAGGACCGTGTGTGGCCCAGGCAGGAGTCTCACGGGTTACGTTTCCTAGTGTCAGGGCGGGACCGGGATTCGGGGGTTTTCTTGGCCTTCGTGAGGTCTTCTTCTTAAAATGAAATGCCCGGGGGGCGGCTTGCCCCTCGCAGGTCGAGTTTTTTTTTTATAACCTCCAGTTCACTTGGCAGTTATTCTGAGTTGATCACTGGAATTGTTTGATCAATTTCGAAACATGAAGCTGTGAACTTTGTTTGCCATACCAAATTGTAGTAATCAAAACAAAGGAATTATGATATTTATGCATATAGAAAAGTATTGTTTCTTGAGGTTAATTTATGATTCTGATTTGTAAATTAATGTCTCTGGAATTGATCCCTGTTTAAAATGTGCAATACAGGCTTCACTCTTCTCCTGTGACATGCTTGACAATAACAGATGACCAGCTGATTGTTGGTGGTTCTACATTTGGAAATGTAGCTATTGTAGATCAAACCTCAGGGCAGAAGTTAGGTGTTCTGAAATCAGCTTATGCACCAATAGGTGAGCATGAAACTAATTGCCAACTATAAATACGGTCAACTTCCATTTGTTGATGGTCAATGAGAATGATTGATCTCTAGAAATTTCAACACCAAATAAGATGAAACTTTTTAGAGGAAAGTTTTAAGGTGACCCTTCTAGCTCCCAGATGAAACTTTTTAGAGGAAAATTTTCCATCACAACATGCAAATTGTTAAGAGGTAAAAGGTATTTTTCTGGCTAGACCTTGAACATTTTATTCAAAGCTCAAATATGACATATACCATTTTTCTCTTTCCTAAGTTCCCATACAGCATCACTTGTGTCCTAAAGTTCAAACTAGGTAGGAACAGAAAACAGTTCTGCTTCAAGAAGTGATAATGTTCCACATAAGATTAATTCAACAATTTCTTCTATTACTCATATTATATTTAATTGCCTGTAAAAATTTGGATCATCTATAGTTTCTTCCTACTCATATTATTTAATTTTTAATTGACTGTAGAAGTTCAGATCATCTATCTTCGGTTTGATAGATCAAACCGTGTATTTAATCAAATCTCATTTGAAACATTGTGGTGAATTCAATAGCTTAATTAACTTATGTTTTCTTTTTCATTGTTTCAGTAATAAGATCCTTATCTTTCAACACAAATTCACACATGATATTCGCTGGCTCGTCTGCTGGCTATGTACATTGCTGGGACTTGAGGTCAGTAAACAATACTGCACAGGTGTCTTGTTGGCTAAGTATCTGAGGCTGTACCGATCACAGTCATATCATGGACATTTTAGCATTTTTCTGCAGTGTCCCAAAAGAAGGAATTGCATATACGTTTATCCGATCAAATTAGGAGTCCCATCTCACTCTGAAGTTTGAGTTTCAAAACATGTTGTACTTTTGTGTTGTATGGAAAGTTCATTACTTTACAGTTGAATCTATCATTTGTAGTCGAACCATTTTGCATTTACCTGTCATGATTTATCACATGAGTTAGCTGGGAACTCAGATTGTTGTAGGCTTTAGCATGGTATGTTACTAAGTTATGCCTCTAAAGCTTTCAATTACTATCTAGATGTGAACTCTTATTGGACAAGTGTAATTCATGTTAGCAAGCTGCTCATTCTAAGATTCATTTGATCACCTGCATTTCATGATGCTTTGTTTTTCTTATTAATTTCACAAAATTTAGGAAATAGTTACTGTAGAGTTCAAATGCTGCCTACAAGGATGTTTGCTACACATTCCTGTGCTGAACTGCTAATGTCAGAGTTAAGCAAATTATAACTTTGATATCAACATAGTTCTTTTATTCTCTATTGTTGTTGTCTCAGGACTATGAGGCCTCTCTGGGAGCCAAGAGTCAGCCCAAACGTCCTCTACAGTGCGCATCACTTGCCAGGTGACACGACAACGCTGGCTGTTGGTGGAATCGATGGCGTGCTTCGCTTGATATGCCAAAGAACTGGTGAAATCATTCGAAGCATTGTCGTGGATGCAGACCGCCCAGCAGAATCGTCATCGAGATCCAGACAGCAAATTGAGAAGAAGCGTGTTCGTGAGGTTGGCCCGATTGCCCGAGTGGACAACATCTCCAGACGTTTGCGCCCTCAGATTACTAGCATATCTGTTGGCATGAAGAAAATCGTAACCACACATGGCGAAAACTACATCAGGCTCTTGAAGTTTCGCCCAAAAAATTAATAGAACTGCCTAAGCGTGGCCTAGTTATCTGTTTAGCCACTGTTTGTAAACTGTCTGAATAATATGGCGTAAGTGTGTAATAACATGTATAACTGTAGGGATTGCTTGGAAAGCGGAAACAGTGCTGTACCGTGGCTCTTATGATGCCTGAATCAGTACGATAGTTATCTAGATCAAGATTTGGTCCTACATGGTTGTAGAAAATAAAATGTTTGTACTCACATTATCACAAATGGTTGTAGAAAAGTTGTTTTTAGATGAATTGAAAAGGAAAATTGTGTGTTAGTTTATGATAAATAAATAACGTGTTAGACAAGTGTGTGCCGAACGGACCTTGAGGACATATTTATTTAGGCTTGTAGGAATGTCATGCGTTGCCACGTTTGCAGGTGTCCGGTGTCCAGATTTGGGCAAAACTGAGTTATGTGCCCTGATTCTGATTCCTGAACCATGGTGAATGGGTTCTTTCAATATAATGATATATAGTTTAATAAAGAGTGAGAATTTTGGTGTTTATTTTATCCTTTCTCGTCTGCAGCGTGAGGTCTATCTGTCATACGCATTAATCGCTTGCAGCGTGATTGCGTGAAGCCTCCCTGTTATATCTACGAGCCACTTGAAGCAGCCCAATAACCATATAGTTTTAAAAAACACGTGCTTGAGCGAGGTACATCTCCGTTGTGATAGTTTAACGGACAAAGATTTGTTACAAGAAACATATCTAGGCTCGTAGGGGTGAACAGATAATTTTTGGTTTTAGAGTGTACTTCGTAATTCAGTAAATAGCATAACTTTCTCTTTTTCTGAAAAACAGAAAAAAAGAAGGTAGTGTTTGGTTGGACTATGGAAATGCAAACGTAAACAGAATGGAAAAACGGTGCTAACGTAAACAGTGTAAGCAATAACGTGATTTGTTTGGTTGCCCCCGCCTCCCGGTAACGGTAACAGACTGCCCAGAAAATAGCTGCACAACCAAGCATAAATGGCACGAGATATGCTGGCTAACTAGCGGAGACGAGGCAGCAAAAAGAAACATGCAGGGAGCATGCATGCAGTAACGAGACGGTGAGCAGGCCGAGACGACGAGAGAGAGATATCGATATCTGATTACGCCCGATTTTCAGTGGAATCAACTTTACACAACGCTCTTATCCGATTGCAGGGGATTCGATTACGGAGCTACCGAAACAAACAACATGTAACGTATTTCGTTACCAGCAGTAATCCGTTTACGTTACAGTAATTGCTTATCACCACAAGGTAACCGTGGTAAGCAATTATCATATGATGTACTAAGGAATTATTGAAGAAATGCTACTTGCTCGCTGGCACACTACACGATGTGCCTTAAGCTTCTTTTGTAACTTTGTATAATATATGATCTAATCCTGAAATTATCAAATTTGAAAAATGCATTTAATACATGTAATAATGTTGGGGCTGAATTTTTTAGATTTAATTTAATTTAATCTGAAACTTCAGGACAGTCAGGCCAGTCGATCGGAGAATTTTGAATCGTTGTTTTCAATGGTGCAACACGTGCTGAGCAGCATTTATTGATGATTAATAAAATAGTTCTTCCGATGCTTTGTTTCATTTTTGCTATTTATTCGTAGGCAATATAGGCAAGAGAGTATTTGTAGTTTCATTTAGAAGAAACATTTATTCTCTCACTTTGTTATGTCTTTGCAACCTAAAAAAATGACATCTCACTTTGGTTGAAAATGATATACCCTCATTAGGATTGGGCTTAATAATGTGTTATATTTACTCCCTCTAGTTCAACATATACATGTCGCTAAGAATGTTGTTACTTTGACAAAGATTTCTACAAAAAATAAGACTTTTCAAATAAGAGGAAATTAAATATTTTGAAATTGCTTTTCATAGTTAATCTAGTAACATGCATCTATCTTGCTCATTTTAGATAAATTTTTCATATATTGATGGCCGAAACTAAAATCCTAGTATATGACACCTATTTTGAATTAGAGGGTCATAGTAGTAAGTATCAAAATATATAGAATTAATTTGCAAAAGAATAGCACCAATACTGCTTGTGATACGTAGAACAGTACAATATGATTTGATTATCCAAGCGGCAAAAGAATAGCACCTCGTCATTGACCACCTTACCAATTGATCTACGATTAATTTGCAAAAGAATCCTGAGCTAATTGATTAATGATCGACCATCCAAGTACATATCAACCAAGTTCAAAGCCGAACTTCAAAGCCCAACAACGATGGCAGACGAGATGTTTGGGCCTTTTTGAAGCCTGGCCATTCAGCCCAGTAAGTCTGGCCAGCACAGCTCATCATGATCCGTTAGTTTTTTCTAATTTCCTTTTCTTCGCTCGTTTTTTAGTACCACACGGCCTCCCAAACGTGCAACTCCCGTGCTCATAACCTGCATCGGCATGACTGTGTCACCGCGAGGTAGTCGTGGTAAGCCATCATCATTATGGTTAATATAAATGGAATTGGTTTCGGTACCATTCTTCACTGAATGGGTGCTGCGCCGCAAGTGAGCACACTACATGCTGTGCTTTAAGCTTTTTTGCATTTCCATCGTCCCAACCGTATCACAAAACTACAGAGAGAACATTAAAAATTTAAATTGTTGTTGCGGCAGTGAATTATTGAAAATTGCTGTTGCGGCAGTGAAATATTGGTTTTTAAAAATTGTTGTTGCGGCAGTGAATTATTGGTTTTTAAAAGTGCACTTCTACATGATTGTTTTTTTCAATTGGAATGTCAAATTTACTGAATAATCTCAGCTCTCATATAAGTTTACAATTTAGTGATTTTTTTTGGAAACATGAATCGGTACGTGCTATTTGTATTACAAGTAGCAAATGAGTACCAATTTATTGTTTTCCTATTCGGTATATTGTTCTTCGCCTAATCATCAATGCACACTCCAACGAACTAAAAGGATGTGTCGTCGTTCTTAATTTGTAGCGCTGATTTCAACCCCAGGAGATCTTATTTTTGCCCTGATAATGCACTTATTGCAACATCTGAAGCCTCTAAACTCTAAAGTCGGATGCACCTATTTTTCAACGTCTAAATAAAGCCTTCAAAGAAAAAGAGAGCACTTCGCATGGACACGCGCGCATATAACCTGAAGAAGTTCCAAAGCGTTTTGTTGTCTTTACAGGAGACAGGAGTTTTAGATGCATAACCACCAACGACCAGTGGCGAAGCCACGTTGAGCTAGCTAGCATGGTGCCATGGCACCAGGGTAAAAAAAATATTACCATTAACCAGATCTAAATCCACTATTTTGTCTAAAAAATATAAGTATTTCTTAAGAGGTGCACCAGGATCAGTTTGCAGGTAGCTTCGCCCCTGCCAACGACACGATGACGCGCTAATATAACAAGAACCCAACCAAAGATACCACCAGCAATTTAAAGAAACTATTTCCATCTCAAGCTTATTACATCGAGCAGTTTATAATTCAAACAGATCGAGACATAAATGACACCTCGATCAGCATCTGAAGAACAATCTAACCTAAGCTAGAAAGACCCTAATTAAATCATCCCCAATTGTCTAAATCAGGGCGCTGGAGATGGATGCACGACGACCTAGCTACCACTGCTGCTTCATCAGTTGTGGGGGGGGGGGGGGGGGGGGGGGGGGGTGCAAAGAAGATCTCCGAGTCCAGCCTCTTGGCGGAACATCTTCTCCATCTCCGGCGTGGTGTTGAACGACGTCTCCAGCACCTCCGGAGAGATCGCCTTCCACACCGAAGTCCTCCCGGCCAAGTGGCTAAAGATCGGGCTGCACAAGCACAATGCCCATCGTGTTCATTTCATTCAAATTTCACATCTAGATAAAAATCTTCAGTACGTTTTCAGCACTAAGGAGATTCATAGAACACTTACTTGGGAGTTGTGATAATGGAGAACCACTCCATGCCGGTGTCGTCGGCGATCTTGGAGACGACGAAGAGGCACCCCGCCTCGGCGCGCGTCTCGAGCACGCGCGTGCCGTCGACGCCGACGACCTGGACGCGGCCGCCGCCGCGCACGATGTAGGTGAGTAGGTGACGCGTGCCGCCGACGCCGACGACCTGGAACGCCGAGTCGCACGAGAACCCCGGCGAGCACATGGCGGAATGGAGCGGGCGTCGATCCTGACGAGGTCGGCGCCGAGCCCGACCCCCCTCACCGGCGGCAGGTTGCCGGTGTTGAGCACGACGACGCGGCCGCCGCCATTGATGTCCACGTCCAGCGGCGCCTCCAGGCGGTTGAGCACCATGCCGTCGCGGTCCCCGTGGCACGGCTCCGGCATGCGGTGGTCGTCCCTGACCTTGACGATGCCGGCGCCGAGCTGGGTGGAGACGAGCCCCGCGGCGGCGTCCTGGGGCAGGTCCCAGGCGCGGCCGACGAACTCGGTGGACCCGGCTTGTGGCCTTTGCAGGTGTCGCCGAGGAAGAGCACGACGAGGTCGGCGGCGGCGGCGTGCGCGTTGTGCCACCAGGTGACGGCGCCGAACGGGAGCGCCAGCGCGTCGCCCTCCTTCACCGGGATCACCTTCTCATTCGTCGCCTCCGGCAGCACCACGCCGCAGGTTCCCTTCCCTGCGTTTGTAGAATTAGTTGATTGATACACTCGAGAGGACACGCCATGGAGGCATGGATAGCCATGGAGGTATAGATCGAGAGAGTATTGTATATTGAAAGGTTTAACCGGTCCGGATCCATGTAGATGTCTTTCTTCTTTTATCTCATGTTTTAATTTAATTTTTGCATATTGTATTTGTACTTAGTTTATGTAGTGGACGGATTATGGAAACAGACACGTGAGGCCCAACAATCCTCAACGTGAGTACTATGATTATGTGCATTTATTTTGCTAAACATTATTATTGAAAGTGTGTCTCACCAATAAGACAAAAATCGAAGGAACTTTCTGATTTAAATTTAATCAAAAATTCTTATGCTTTTCGTGATGTACTGTGCTTATACTTGTTCCTTCACCGGTTATAACTCATGCCATCATTTTTGTTTTTCTACTAATGTTTGATACACAATAATTCATGAATGATTCTTCGTATACAAAACAACGAGGGTATCAAATTCAGTTCACTATAAACTTAATTAAACTTCAACGGATGTTTGGAATAAAAGAGAGGAAAAGAAGAGGGGGAAATGCGGGCTTTAATTAACCCTGCTGTTTTATTTTATCGAGCAGCGCGGCCTAGTCATGAAGGTCCAACAAATTAAGGGCTCAAAATCCATCTCTCATTCTTATCCCCAACCATGCAGCCAGTACCTTGTCCTTGTTCACATTCCAGAAGATGCCGGCCTCTCTCATAGAGCTCTCTCGTTCCATTCTATCCTATCTCTTTCTCTCGCTGGTGGGCGGTTGCCACCCAAAGCAGAGGTGCATGAACTCAGGGAGCAGCGGAGGCGGCGCCGCAGCTGGCGGAACGCCGCGGGAGGAGGCCGAGTTCGCCGCATGCATCGGGTCCAACTCGTGGTGCATAGTCCTAGGGTCCTAGGCTCCTAGCCTACTCTTCCTCCGACCGGGACTGCTGGATCGGCTTGGTAAGCCTGTCGGCTCTCGCTGCAATCGGACCGGAGGTCCAAGGCCGCAGGCGGAGCGCACGGCTAGCTCGCTGGTGGGCGTAGCCCCGATGGTGCAGGCTTGCCTCGCGGTGATCGAGCTGCTGGCAATGTCGATTTGCGCAAGCAAGGAGCAGCCAGGGAGATTTGCGGCTCAGAATTTTGCGCAGCCATTTGCTCCTTCATTCCCATCTACGCCTTACCCATGTTTTGTGCGGCGAAATCCGGTGTGTACTCGAGGATCGCGAACCGCGAGGTGGAGTAGGAATCGAACTCAGGAAGCGACGAGGACCGTGAACCGCGCCCGCGCGGTGAGTAGAAATCGAACTCAGGAAGCCATCCGACGTACGTTGTTGAGATATGGATAGAAATACAAATAGTTTAGGGGGTTTTAGTAAAGTTATGACGTACCGCTGAATCAATCCTTACTTTATAATTAGGCAGAGATGAGAAACATACGGAGGATAAAAGAGCCATTGGATATTAGAAATCTGATTTTATCCAAACAGTATAATTAAATTGTATGTATTTTTTGAGGGTATTAAATTGTATGTATTTGCTAAGTGAATAAATACAAGCCGGAAAAGAGTAATGGAATCATTTTGATGATTACTACTTCATAAATAAATTAGCCCGGCTTGCGCACAATTTTGAAAACACGATTGGTGCAGGTCACAAATCAAGTGACATTATATTTGGGCTATGCAACCTTATCTTTTCCTCCTGTTGCAATGCACGGACATTATATTTGCTACTTAGACCTACATCTGTTTAAATCTAGGAAGAAGTCTATCTTTGGCTATCCAACTATCGCCCGAGTTTGACTTTGGCCATTCAACTTTAAAATATAGTATTCTTGACCATCCAACTACCAAAACCGTTTAAAATTGGCCATCTACCTGTTTTGTCGAGTGGTTTTGCTGCCATAGAGACATGAGGTAGTGGGACCCATATGTCAATGTTGTCTTCTTGAACTCCATTCAAATCTCTCTTCCATCACTCAAATCCACCATCTTCTCCCGCACAATTCGTTTGCGACTGGCCCCACACACCCGACTCTCTCCTTCTGCAGTCTGACTCCGCGTGGTCCGCTATTGTGTGCTCGCGAGAGAATACCATCCACCGCTTCTAGGGGCTAATCCCTGAGTCACCAACGCACCGAGGAGCTTGCCGATATGGGGAACCCTAGTGCCATCGCTCGGGGACGGCTTCGGGGGAGAGATTAGGAACGAGCGAGGGAGCACCATCCGCTTGCCGACAATCGTAAAGGGAGCTTTGGGGCAGTGGTCATAGAGATAGAGCTTCAGGGCAGTGCTCATGGAGAGGGAGCTTCGGGATGACGCGTGCCCGAGCCATGACCATCGTCGCTTGGACTGAGGCCGCCGCTGCTATGGTCTACCCGATGTGTACGCCATGCCGCCAAGGCCGACGGACTAGGATGATCTAAGTGGTGGAGAGCAGGAGAGAGAGAAGATGGAGCTGACATGTGGCCCCCACAGTCATGTGTCATCTACATCGGCAAAACCACTTGACAAAAAAGCTAGATGGCTAATTATAAACGGTTTTGATAGTTGGATGTTCAATAATGTTGGTATGTGATTCACAAGTAACAAACCAAACGGTAAGATAAGGTACATACCTTCCCCCTTGTTCATGTACATGAGCCTCTATTTATAGTAGAGGCGATTACAAAGAAATGACCAACAATACCCTCTAGTCACACGAAACATGCCATGACCTATCTAATGACACTGAAGGGTATCATGGTAATTTCCTACAAGAACACAAGTTCAAGTTGGTTTTGGCCTCTAAGCACGAGGGCCACGCAGTTCGACACCTCCTCCAGTTTTCCTTCAGTTGACATTGGTAACTATCCTGATAATAGGTGCCCGCATTGCCTCCTGGTCGCACGATGTAGAGCTACATCCCCTGAAGACGCGTTCACCTTGTCTTGCGCGCACCTTTCTTCCTAGCTCTACATTACAAGCTGTATATAGCATGGATAAACAGAGGAATGGTGGTAGGACTATAGCTCAACAAAATCGTACGTATATGCGATTGAAATAAATCTCCTTCCCGGCCTGTGTCCCGTTCGAACAGGTAGATAAAAGTTTCCATCTGCGATACACTGATACTAGATGCGAAACGGAGAGATATGTTGGATCCCAGTCCAACCCACGGACGACTTCTCGAACGTCAAACACGAGGAATCAATTAATCCATCGATCTCGATCTTCTCGACGGGAAAGGGCGCCGGGACCGGGAGGGCACACAACCATCCCGCCATGGCGGCGCCCTTTCCTCCATGGGTGATGCTCGAGCATCGCTGCGTGCGCGAGGACCACGGCTGCGCTTCCACCATCGCCGACGTGAACACAAAGGCGAGCTGCCTCACCACCATCGGCCTCCCCATCAGCGTCTCGCTCTGCCTCGCGCCGCCGCCGGAGGGGTCGCGCGTGTGCGTCCATCTCCCCGCCGGCATCAAGGCGAGCTACTCCATCGTCCTCGCGGCCGACGGCGACTCCGTCCTCGTCCAGATCACGGGGATCCAGGACCGCATGACGGACCACTTCGTCTACAGCGCCGGCGACGCCGCCGTCGATCCCCCGCGGCCGCCGTCGTTGTACCTGCTCTCGCCATATGGTCTAACGGACGGCGAAGAGCTTGGCCGTAGATATCTGGATAGTGAGGGCACCGGCCTCCTGCGCCGCGGCGACGACGAGTTCGTGGTGGCGGAGCTCAATATGGTGTACGGCGACGACGACGACACGGTGACGGCGAAGGTGGCCGAGCGCGCCCTTCTCCGCTCCACCGGCCGCGGCGAGTGGAGCGTCACGCGGCCTCCAATCAGACACTACGCCGCCGCCGGGAAGCTGCCATCCTCGTGGACGAACCACGCCGTCGTCGCCTACGGCGAGCGGCTGATGTGCTGGGTCACTGGGTGGACCTTGGCCGCGGCCTCCTGTTCTCCGACGTGTTCGACGACAGTCCGGAGCTCCGGTACGCGTGCCGTTACCCGATGATCCCTACTTCTGCCGGTCATCGTACCGGAACGTGTGCGTCACCGGCGGCGCGATCAAGTTCGTCAACATCTTCCCCCGCTGCTGCTGCGGCGGCGCCGGCCGTAGCTACTGCCGCCGTTCCAACCATGCCTGTACCGTCCGGACCTGGACGCTTAAGATGGACGCCGACATGACAACGACGACATGGGTAATGGACGGCACGATCGACGCCACCGAGCTCTGGAGCCTCGACGGCTACAGCAATGGCGGCCTCCCACGCGTCCAGCTGGACTTTCCCGTCGTGAGCATGGACGAACCCCATGTCATCTGCTTCACGGCGTGCGAGTACCACCATGCTATGCATGGAGACAATACGTTGTGGGTGATCATGGTCGACATGAGGAGCAAGACGCTGCGATCTGTCTTCTGCTACCCCAGCGGAAGACATCAGCGGAGCGTTACATTTCAACAGCTCCTTGCAAGCAGGGTATCCGAGTATTTCAACTCCAAACCAACAAGCATTAGCAAGCTGGGAGCTCCTAAGGCAGAAACTGTGCCAAACTCAGTAGCGAGAGAGAGACAGATGATGGAGATGAAGCTGCAGACGAGCAATGTCGACGTCGCTGATCTTGGCCTTCCTACAGCTTTCGAGTCTAATAACACTTCTATGCAACCACGGTCACTGGCGAAGATCTTGGCCGCTCTTGAAGAGATACCAGGCTTGGATCGTGGTGATATGCTGAAAGCTTACCGTGTTCTTCTGAACTCTTTTGGACCTCCAGATGGATTTGAGCAATGATTGTGTATGTGCTGATGGAGATCAAGGCCAGTGACGAAGCTAGCTTGTTCCTTCTCTGCATGCGAGGCAGATTTGCAATTGTATATATGCATGATTATTTTCTGAGCTTTTTGTAAGTATGTGTTACTGGACAATTGCCATCTACTTATTAGCTTAAGACATCTGATAATACATGTCAACTACTTTAGTTATAAAGTATCCGTGCCAGTTTTCTAGCTCTGCACAAAGTGGAGCATAAATGTAATATCTATTTACTCCCTCTATCCCAAAAAGAAAACCACTCTAGAAATTCTATGACAAACTAATAAGGACTTAATTGACCTTGATTAAGCGTAAATGTAATATCTATTTGGCTCTAATTGATGATTGCATGTACATACACGTACCTACAAATGGGGTAAACTAACTTGTTTTTTAGGACAACCTTTAAATCTTAAAGAGACTTGTTTTTTGGGACACAGAGAGTAGATTAATAATCATGTATAATATATACACTTAACACTTCGAAATATTGAACCATATTTAGGTGTAGAAATGGATAATATACACAAGATTGGACAATGCACTTTCCACATATTTATATCATATATCTCTACCTAATTATAAAGCAATGATTGCTTCCGCGGTACGTCAACAATTGATTCTGCGGTACGTCATAATTTTATAAAACCCCCCTATATTTATATAAATTAAATGTTTATCCTTACGCCCTGACATGTTGGGTCCATTAACTGCCGATCTCCGCCTCCGTCTAGGACTTGACGGGCTGGGCTTCCTCCACTTCAAATACACGACCGATATGAACAAGAATCGATCGGGACACAAGAACATGTATTAATACAAACACCGCCACAAGAATCGAATCGATCCGAATACAACAAGAACACATGTCCTGACACAACAAGAACACGTACTGTACAAACACAACAAGAATACATATTGATTAGTAGGCAGCAGGAACGGGGAGAGAGAGTATTTGAGACCAATCGAAATCAAGAACAAGTAGAGCGAATCCATGCAGCAAGAATAAAGATCAAGAAACGCAACCGGCACCAAATTTCAATCAATGGACAAATATTATTGTACCAGGTAAGCAACTCCTCTTGGGCGACTTGAGGGGCACCACCGGCCGCCGCCGCAAGGCCGTCCCCGTCGGGCGTGTGGCGGCGGCGCCCCCCCCCCCCCCCCCCCCCCCCTCTCCATTCTCTCCTCCTCCCTTCCTCCTCCATGCACACGCCATCCCTTGAGGTCGCCCTTCGCCCCCGCCGCGGTTCCTCTTCGCGCCGCCGGTTGTCGCCGCGGCGGATCCACCTCCCCCGCCCCGGATCCGACGCCGCCTCTCGCCCCCCTCGACGGATCCGTGCGGCCGAGCCCTCGGGCCAGATCCGCCGCCGCCGGCCTCACCGGGGTTCAGGTGCGGGCACGGACATGGGCGCCGCCTCCGGCATGGACGAGATGCCCCTGGCAGCGGCGGCTTGGGGCCCATCGATCTAGAGGTCCTACCGGCGCCGCCCTCCTCCACCGCCAGATCTGGTTGCCCGACCGCCATTCGATGGCTGCCATGCGGGGCCTGGTATAGTCTGGCAATGCGGATGTGCGCCCTGCTGACCCTCCCGTCGACTTCCCCGGTCCGGCTCCGCTAGGGGTGGACATCCTGACGTCACCGGATCCGTCAGGGAGCCTTCCTGTCATCTTCCTTGGCCCGATGACAGTGGCCGGCAGTGGACAATGGACGAGCACACGACACAACAATAGTTGTGCTTGCAGCGGTAGGCATGAATCGAGATGCCAACGGCTGGTTATCAACAATCGCGCCATGCTAGGCACCATCAGCAGCTCGGTGAGGCATACTCTAGCTCAAACGGTTGCTGCCATGGCGCAGTGGAGGTTGGAGCGAAAGCCTGGTCGGTGACGCCTGCGGGTGCCACTTCCTCCTTGGAGGCGACTTCGTGTACACTTCCCTGAATATATAGCCATGTATTTGATTCTTCGGTGAAAACCAAGCCCTATCTCGGGCCGATGACGATGGCGCCATTGACGTCATGTTCTTCTTGAAGACGTCGTCGTGAAGATCCATATGGTGTTTATGCATTCATTGTTCGTGCTCGGATGTTCGTGGGCGATCTACATTGCTTTACAAGCTACCTTTTGAGGGAACATATTGGGTGTGATTTATCAATGCAGCGTGAAGACGCAAGGGAGACCGTCTATTCGACGAGCCATGCAATAGAAGTTTTGGGTATTTTCTCCAAGAATGGATGGATATGCAATATTAGACATTGCTTATGATTATTTTCTCTTCCTTTGTATTGTTTCTCCCTTTGTTCTCAGCTATTGAGCTGAAGACTTTATAAGAATTTGGCTGTGTGCATTTATTATAGAGGCCGGAAATATTTCCATTATCTAAAAAAAATAGCCAAATATGCACTTAAATCTTCTCAAACATGATCAGAACCAACATGAATAGAAAGAGAGGGTGGCGGCTAGATCCAACTCGCAACGAGGAGAAGGCAACTCGCTCCGAGATGTGGAGCGCCAAGCCAACGACTGCTGGACTGCTGCTCGATCGCGCCAAGCCGACGGGCACTGGGCTGCCGCCATCACCGCGATGGTTTGCTGGACGTGCTGCTCGTGCTGACGTCCACTGGCGCTAGGCCTGCTGCCTCTCCAGATCAGAGAAAGAGGAACGGGGTCACGGGTGAGAGAGAGTCAACGGAGAAAGAAAAGATAAGCTACGATGGACTGAGAAATATCCATGCCACTTTACAGTATGGTCCTTGACACTTAAACAAAGCACATAGGTTAGGATGAAAAAGAGACAGAAAATAAAATAAAAAATCACATAGTAGAATTTATTCTCAAGAGGAATTTGATCCTCTCGAACAAGTAATAAATAGCATCATATTTATGCTTGATCATCATAATTTATGACATACATATAAATTATAATTTGTAAATAATATAATATAAAAATGACTATTTCACTTTCATTTGACTGAAATTATCTTGCATGTATAAAAAAATCTTCTTAAAAATAAATTAGACCAAATAAAATAGTTTAAAGTAGTAATTAATTCTAAATCGAGTTGAAGGGAATAGTAAGTCGACGCGTGCAACGTGGCCTCAGCACATGCGCAGCAGAGGTAGGTAGATACTAAGTTCAAATGTTATGAACTTTCTAAAGGTACGTATGTACATAGATTGAGTTTCATAAAAAACATAATAATTATATAAAAAGAAACTCTTTGAGTTTTAAAAGAAAAACAATTCGATTGGTATTTTACCGTAGAAACGCACGGGCATTGTGCTAGTTTTAAAACAAAATCACATATGGATCCAAATATCTCGAATAGCAATAATACAAACCAAATAATTTGAATTTGTCTTTCATACACCTCCAATAAAAAAATCATTCATTTTCTTATTTTCAGAAATCAATACTTTGAAGAGACACCTTGTGATTATTTTAATGAAATTTCAATTTACTTGAATGAAAATATAGCATTACTAAAGTTTTAGCATTTTTAGAGCATCTTCAAGAGCTCTTGTATATTCCACTGGCTAGCTGACTAGCCAACTGGATAGCTATCTTTACACGCTAGCTATCTCCGACCCTTCTCTAGGTATCTTTGCCTAGCCAGACGCCCAAACATGCTCTCTCCATCTACGCTGGCTAGTTTTTAAGAGTATGTTGGTTTACTCCTGCTTTAAGAAGCTTTTTATTTTTTAGCTAGCCTCTTAATCTTTAAATTTAGTTAGGATTATTGCTAGTCTTTTGGAGATGCTCTTATAAACTTGAAATTTTATTTGTTTTCTTATTGGAATCACATCATGAATAGTGTCAATCCATTCTATGTGCATGTAGATACTTCCACCGGTGTATCTCACGATATAAAGCATAGCTCACTTACAAGGGTATGTACTTGTAGATACTTCCATTAGCATGTGACTTACTTCTCAATTCATACTTGCAAATACTGTGATTCAAAGAAACAAGCAACTATACTATATTTACTCTTTAGGGTTGAAATTTATCTTGGATTTAACTATGCCACGACTAATGGATATTAGAAAACCTATCACGATTGCATTGGCAATGGATATTAGAAAACCTATCTAGTAGGTACAAGTTTCTGCTTGTGCATTTTTTTTTCAAAAAAACGGAGAGATCGTTGTTTCACGAGCGTTTCGATAAAGAAGCCTTAGAGCCCACGCGAGCCCACGGACACCTCGATCTGCAAACATGACGAATCGATCTCAATCCACCCGCCGGAAAAGGGCTGACGACGACGACGAGCCCACGGTCGCGGCGACGGCGGCCTTCCCTCCATGGGTGATGTTCGAGAATTCCCACACGCGCGATGATGATGTCCAGGGTGGCTGCTCACCTTCCTCCGTCGCCGACACCAAGACGACGCTGGCGAGCTGCCTCACCACCGCCGGCGGCCTCCGCATCGAGGCCTCGCTCCGCCTCGCGGCGCCTCCGGAGGCGTCGCGCGTACGCGTCCAGTTCCCGGCCGCCGCCGTGGAGTCGTATCTCACGCTGGTCCTCGCGGCGCACCGTGGCTCATTGGTCGTGGAAGTCATTGGGTGTAAGAAGGAATCGATCGAGTGGGTTGACCGGCCTCCTGCGCCGCGGCGACGGCGAGCCCTACAATGGCCTCTCACGCGTCGAGCTCGACTACCCCGTGGTAAGCATGGATGATCCCCATTGCATCTGCTCGTGGTGTGCGAGGCGATGCACGAGAAGGATGTTGATAGAACCCAGTGGCGGATCATGGTCGATATGAGGAGCAAGACGATACTGTCTGTGTTCTGCTGCCCCAAAGGATACAGCAATTGTAGGCATTTTATTCCCAGCAGGGTCTGCAACTACGTCAGTAATTCTGAACCAAGCATTGGCAACCTCAACCACGACCCTGATACTGTGCAAGCAGAATGTACGCTAAGCTTGACGAGCAAAAAGATCAAGCTGCAAACAAACAACAACACTAATGGATCAGTGCAGCCTCCATGTGGATCGTCTTCAACCGAGGCGATGATCTTGGCAGCGCTTGAAGAGATACCTGGCCGGATTGGATCGTGATGATAAGCTGAAGGCCTATCGAATCCTTAGCCATGACGATAGAGGCCGCCGGTTCAGATCTCTGATGGGGCTGCCAATGGATTTGAGGAAGGATTGTGTGCTGATGGATATCAAAGCCAGCGAAGCTTGTGTTGTCTGCTCTGCATGCTCGGCAGAGTTGCAACTATAAGCATGAGCTTATTTGCCAAACTTGTAGATTATTATAGTAAACTATTATTAGTAATTACTTTTCAGAACTAGAACATGCTCTACAGAGACCCGGCCCGTTTGATATGTGGTATAATGACTATATATATTGTGTGCACTGGAGTTTTCTGTGCCCTACTTGTTCTTTGATCTGTGGTACACTGGTACACCGCATTCATGTGCGTGTAGCTGTACGTCGTTTTGATTTTTGGATGGATTCCAGTAATTCTTTATTACTTTTGTTTTATTCCTACCCCAATATTACAATGTTTAGATGTGGGTCATCGCAGTACAATTCTGGTGTAAAGATCACAATAGGATAAGGTTTGGCTTCATATAATTTGACATGTTATATTTATACATGCCGTGCTTAATGCTCTGACAGAAGAGTTAATATGAGGGATTTTGAGTTTCAAATGGTCATATTTAGGATATCAAATCATGATCACATAAGTTGACTAGACAAGATCACGACGGTAGTATCGTACACAAGAATCACCTTAGCAGCTCTGTACGTAGCAGCATGTATCCAAAATCCATTATTTAACTCTATAAAGCGCAGAATCAGTAACTCTTCAATGTAGAGAACGTGCTCAATGCAAACATCCTAAACCCATTATACTCAAAGGACATGATAATACCCCACCTAATTAGGTGCGACCTTGTAGCACTTCCTCTGTAGAGGGTGCTTCAGAGCACAGAAGCTTCATCCTCACTGGGTTCTTCTGATCCATCAGTTTCATCAGTGGCAGATGCTTCAAGTTCCAGCTCAAGTGCCCCTGTGTCAGCAGAAACAGGCTTCGCCTCAACAACACATTCCTGTCGAGATGTACCTTTTGAATGAGGAGTCTCCACTAACTGAGTCTTCCAACCTGAGCTCCTTCTCAAGCTTCTTCCACTCATACAGTAAATTCTCTGGGAACTTCTTCACCTCCGCAATAACCTTCTTAGCCTCAGCTACCCTGCCTCCCTTTACCAGTCCCTCAACCAACCCTTTCATCGTCCTAAAATTTGGCACCTTGTTCCTCTTGGAGCTTTCTTTGAAGATCCCCAACCCAGCATCAAAGTCGCCTTTGGCGCACAGCGCTGTTATCATCTGTCCATACGTAGCAACATTTGCAGAGCAACCCTTCTCATCCAGTGAATGGTACAGAGCCATGGCATCCTCTAATTTACCACTCCGGCAATAGCTATTCATGAGGAAATTGTAGGTGATGATGTCCGGCTTCACTCCAGCTGCCTCCATCTCCGCCATCACCTCCATAACCTCTTCCAGCTTCCCATTCACTCTGTAGTTCATGGCCTTCACATTGTACGTCGCTATATCAGGCTTGCATCCACTTTCTACCATCTCCTTCCACAAGAGCTCAGCCTCCGCCGTCTTCTTCTGCTTATACATCAAATGGATCAACGAGGTGTACATTCTGGTGGTCGGCGATATACCTTGCTGGCGCATTGGATCCAAGGTCTTCTTCGCCTTAGCGTCGTCGCGGTCCATGCAGTAGGCTCTGACGAGGATGCTGTAGGATGTGGCGTCGGGGGCGATGGAGAACTCCTCGGAGAGCTCGGCGAAGAGGGTGGGGACGCGCCCGTGGCGGCGGCACCCTAGGAAGGTGGAGAGGAGGGCGTTGAAGGGGAGCGGGGAGACGGGGGCGGCGAGCGACGGCGCGGCGGAGCGGAACGCCGCGAGGGCCTTCTCGGGGAGGTTGACCGAGGCGTAGGAGCTGAGGACGGCGGCGAGGCGGCGGGGGTCGGTGGCGGCGGCGGGGAGGTGGGAGGAGAGGAGCGCTTCCGCTTCGGCGGAGCGGCCGGCGCGGGCGAGGCGGCGCGCGGCGACCGAGAGCGTGTGGCGGGTGGCGCCGGCCGAGATGGAGGCCGCGTCCATGGCGCCAAGGATGGAGACCGTGCGGTCCGGGTCGTGGTCGAGGCGGAGGAGACGCTTGGCGGTCGACGCCGAGAGGACGCCACGGTCGGTGCCGGCGGCTGTGGTGGTGGAGAGCGCGCGGAGGTGGGGGAGGCCGTCGGCGTGCGTGCGGCGGCGGGGGGCGTAGCGGAGGAGCGCGAGCACAGCCATTTTCGTGGGCGGCGGCGGCCGACGGCGAGGGAGAGGGGGTTGCTAGCGCTAGGTTTTTTGTTTTGTTTTTTTTTTTGTTGAGAAAACTAGGTTTTTTGTTTTGTTTGCGACTAGCGCAGGTGCGGTGTAAATGTATGTACTGGGCCTAATTGGGTTTTTTTAAAGGCATACTGGGCCTAATTGAGCTGTGTGTCTCAAGAGTCTAGAACCAAACTCGGCCCTTCCCCGTGTCACCCGCGGCCCACGGAATTCGGCCCACGAGCACCTCGTCGTTCGCCCCTGCCGTCCGCCACCGCGCTAACCCGTCAGTACTCGTCTTCCTGTCCGCGCCGCAACTTCTTCTTCGCCGCTCGCCCCCGCCGCCGCATTAACCCGACGCGACCTCGTCTTCTTCCAAACCGCTCGCCCCAGCCTCCACCACAGCCTATTCGGTTGTCATCCCGCCGCCCCCGGCCGGCGGCTCCCGCCGCCGTCTCACCCACCACCACCGCCGGGCCTCCGACCACTCCCTACCTTCTTCTTCTAAGCCCGGCGAACATCGGATGAGCCCACCCCGGCAAGCCCACCCCGGCAACCCCCTGAACCTTAACCGGCGGCACGCCGTCGAAGCTGTGCCGCCGGCGAAGAAGAAGGGCAAGGAAGAAGGAGCTTCGCGGGTAGGGCCCACCTGTCGGCGTGTGGCGCGCGCGGGCAACAGATGGTACCGCATCGCGCGCGATGGATAGCCGTCCCGACTCGGAAGCCCAAAATATATCGACACGCCTTCGTTCTCCACCAAGGTCCAAGGCACGCTGCCCGCCCTTTCTAGCCTCATGTCCCAAAACGATGATATTCTGACATGCAAATTATGTTGTAGCACTAAAATTAGTTAAAGCTTAATATGGCGCGTTAATATGTCTACGGGCACAAGTCATTAATCAGTTTAAGAAAATCTAGAGCATTTTTTGGGTTGGAGAGAGTATGTGATTATATTGCAAAGGATAATATATGTGTATGTATTTATTGCTAAGTTGTACGCACCGCATAGGAATTTCTTTCCAAGTTAATAGTTTGATTATAGTATTGGAGGTAATGAAGCGTGTTCATACCACGCCATCACCCAACACCGTGCCATGAATGCCCATTGACTGAAGTTAATGGAATGAACATACTCAAAGTGTGAACATCCTCTCGTTCTCTTTCTTTATTAACTCACTTAACACGCTATTTTTTATTATATATGGTATATTATTTAATGTTATATACACCAGTCTAATCATCGGGTTGAGAATGACCTAATGACTTGATATCTACTGATGTATCCCCACCAATATATAGAAAAATAGGGGTGGATCTATAAATAGGACCGACACCGTACCTTTATCTCCTCTCTTTCTCTTTCCCTCGTAGAGTACATTTACCTATTCTTTACACTATAGAACCTGGTTCCATGTATAGGACCCAGTTCTTCATAGAGTCAGACTCACAATGTTTAGGAGCTGGTTCTATATGAGAGAGAAACCTATATGACCATTCTAGGACCTCTCATTGGAGAAGACCTAAGACGTCAACTGGGCAGGTTCTACCGTAACAAACCTTATAAACTGATCTAATTAAGACTAGTCCTGGTGCAAGGTTTTATAGAGTTTCATGCACATTAAATAGGATGCCGACTCAGCATTTTAGATGATGATGCCGACTAGATGATGTGTATACACGGTTTCCAATAAGTTTGTGTCTTGCATGCATTGGTTATGAAACACCAAAATGAAATAATGCATTGGACGAACATTTCCTGTATGAATTAATTTGTGAGGCGATAAGGTTCGTCAACATGTTCCCCCGTTGCTGCTGCTGCGGCGACGCCAAGAACACCTTCTGCCGGCGTTCCCGCCATGCCTACACCGTCCACACCTGGACTCTGAAGATGGACGACGACGACATCACCTGGGTGAAGGACGGCGTTCTTGACGCCACCGAGCTCTGGGCACTGGATGGCTACAATGGTGTCCCACGCGTCAGGCTGGACTGCCCCGTCGTGAGCTTGGACGAATCCCATGAGATCTGCTTCGTGGTGTGCGAGAACAATCACGAAAACGATGGGGACAGGACGTTGTGGGTGATCATGGTCGACATGAAGAGCAAGGCGCTACGATCTGTCTTCAGCTACCCACAGGACGCTGGGCCTAATACTAGAGGCTATCTCTGTCCAAGCAGGGTCTCCGACTACTTCAATTCTAAAAAAGCAAGCAGTTTATGAAGAAGCAGCCTGATGCTGTGCTAAACTTGGGGACCAAAAGCCATTCAGAGATTATTGAGATTGAGCCGCAAACAAAAGACAGAAGATATAAATCACTGCAATATCAAGGCGAGCCGTCTGCTGAACTTATGCAGGCATCGAAGGCAGCTTCACGTGAGGCGATGATCTTGGCCGCGCTTGAAGAGATACCTGGCTTGGATCGTGATTATATGCTGAAAGCCTACCGTATTCTTAGCCACGATGATAGTGCCCGCCGGTTCAGGTCTATTATGGGGCTGCCAATGAATTTGAGGAAGGATTGTGTGCTGCTGGAGATCAGGGCCAGTGAAGCTTGTTCTATCTGCTCTGCATGCTCGGCAAACTTGCAACTACAAGAATGAAATACCTACTTCTCATTTCTCAAGCTACATATTAGTAGTTCTCTACTTTTTGGACTTGGAATGTGCTTCTCTTTGTGGAGAACTGTTTAATGTGTGGTTGAGCTTTGTGTTCTCTACTTTGTGGTGGACACCGTGGTTCTGGTTACTGTTTGGATTTGTGAAGGATTAATTGTGGTGTTTCTTGATTATTTTCGTTTGATTTCATAACCAATCAACATTCCTATTTCCTTGATGTGTTTTATAGCATGATCAAAGCCAAAGCATGGCAACAGTAGTCGGTGTGACAAAAGATGAGATATAGATTGGACTTTTATAGCAAAGATTGAGAATTTCATATGTAAGTTTGGCAAAGTTGAAGTACTTGGAACCAGGCGCTAACATTATATTGTTTGCCTTTTTCTGCATTTCAAGTGTCAGCATTGTAGCACTTTACTCGGTTCCACGCGTGCGTTGGATCGTTCTTTTGTGATGTGTTTCATTGGGATTTATTATTTGCCACACTCGATGGAATATTCTAAATATGCCTAGGGTGAGGCCATCCACTATCCTAATCCCTATAATACTCTTTCTTAGTCCACATGCACTCGTGACGAATTTGAATTTTTGAAGTTTTTTATGCACAAGCAATGTAAATTAAAAACTTTTATTCAGTTCTACGTGCATTGGATGCTTCTTTTGTGGTGTGATTCATTAGAATTTATTATTTGCCACACTGGGTGTGGAATATTCAGAATATGCCTAGGGTGAGACCCACATGCAGCCAACCGCAAAGGCAACATCAGCGACAGAGGCCAGAGGCGAGAGAGCTGAGAGCCTACGAAGCAACTATCCCCTTGGAGAATCCATGCATCATGGCCTGATGAAGAGATCAATGACCTTAGATAGGGTTAATTGGTGTGATGGTTTTTGTTGGTGAATGGCTGCATTTGCTAGTGCATAAAGGACTTGGTCTCATGGATGAATGTAATTAAATGCATGGACTTGAAATTGGGAGCTTGAAACTTTTCAAAAAAAAAAGGGAGATTGAGGGACCAGTCACCTCAGAATGATTCCTGATGTGTTGAAGACCTAGAAGATCAAGAGAAGACCGAGACATCAAAGGGAAATGAAGCTGCGAGCCTGACAAAAGCAACAAGAAGTATACTTGTCGAAGTACTCACCTCATTCTTCAACGAAAGCTTGCTCGATCCGAATATCCAATGAACACTGAACGCTTGCACGATAGCTTCAACAGGGCTAATAAAAACCCTGATGAGTGTGTAGATCACCAAACGGTATGGTGATGAGCACAATGATGGTCATTGCTGGCCTGCTGGTTGTGTCGCCGGACCTTGAGTTTAGTGGGAGAAGACAAGGCGCTAATGCTCACCGGATATTCCAGTGGTGTCATTATTGAATAGTTTAATTTAGTGGACAAAATTCTATAATGGGTACGTAGTTGTATTTGGGTGTGTGTACACAAAGGGCTATATACCCCTCCACCTTGCTTCTTTGAAGAGTTCGAAGGAGAGGCACTGACACTTGGCCACTTGGGAGCTCTTAGCCCCAAAGAGCTGATATTGAGAGAATGTACGTTAATTGGTTTGCGACAAAAATGAGAAAGGAACCCTGGATCAGGAGGAGAACAGATTATTTAAATCTGGGCCTACAATAGGCCGTGCGATGACAATTCTTGCACTGTTGGGCCTACGTTAATTAGTTTGAGTACGACACCGCTTTCTGTCAAACAAAAAGTGAAATAAAAAAAAGGTAGTACCACATTGACTGCCAAAAGTAAGATTTACATGGAGATAAGCAAGCCCCGTAACAGTTGACTCACCTATATTGTAGGCAATCATCTATATTGATTACAACAATCATTCCTAGAGCATTTCAATAAAACACACTACATGATGTGTGCTTAGCTTTTTTTTCTTGTCTTTTTAACGCATAATGGAATTGGAGTTTAAATTTTTTAAATTATAAAATAGAATAGACAGAGTAAATTTGACAAGTAAAGATTGAATCGAAATTTGAATGTCTAAATATAAATATCCATGCTTGTCTTTTTACAACACTAGCATAGATGTGTGTGCCGCACGTGTCCTGTTTCCACCGTGCAATGGCATAAAGACGATAACTTTCAGATAATGGCGCCAGATACCACCTCTCGCCTACAGGATCCCATGAATTGATTAATACATATGTGTTGCTATGGGAGAATGGGACATTTTGAGCGAAGACGTGCAGGAGCCCTGGATGCTGCAGGTTTCACAGTTGGAGATGTCGTGTTTGGAACGATGGCGGGTCGACGACAGGGTTGCAAGCAATACGAGAAGACGAAGGGGTGGATGTAGTGCTATGGGACGCGAGAGTAGACCAGATATTGCGGGTTGATTAGATGAAACACTATGGTTTTTTTAAAAAAAATACAACATACCAAAGGACCAAGGACCGTGGTTGATTTCAAAAGGATATTAGAAGGTTTTCGTAAAACTACGACGGTTTGATAATGTAAAAAATTTTAGATCTTTATAGTTTTATTTCATTATACTACAATAATCTGCGACGGTTTGACAATGTCCATGGTTTATCAACCATATAGAAAAATCGAAATGGAGCCCTTTTAGTTTGAGACGATCTGCCTATAATATCTATACTGAAAAAAAAATCGAGATTTGAGTTTTTTGGAAGTTGACAGTGTATCGGCAACTACATGTCAAACCACATATACTTGTACTATTTTCCCGTCAATATTCAATCTGTGTGCTAAACGTGCCCGTTCGCACAATTAGTGGCTTTCGACATCAACAGAGTATGCGATTATACAAAACACTCCAACAAAAATAAACCAGCCAATAATCCGCGACGATCGAGCAACAATGTGAACAAACGACACCTCCACTACGACACCAGCGACCAATCACCCTGACACAAAGCGCATTCCACTTCTCAACGTGCCCGCGTCACCTTTGAATTCATTTGTCAACGCACAACGCCGCCGCCGCCGCCCCAATCCCCGCCTAACTGAAGAAATCCTGAAACAAAAAATAATCAAGCCGCCCCGATCGAATTGTCCGAATGTCCGGTACCGGGGCACGCACGAAGTCAAGCAGAACGTGGAGCCCCACGAAATTCAGTTAACCCGCCACTCACTGATGCCACTCGGTGCCAAACCGCCGGCCGGTACGTGCCCGATCTCCACGCCGGCCCTCCGATGACCACCGCACTAAAAAAAGTTCAGATAATCCGCCACTACCTGACTGACTGACGACCACCTTCACCAATCCAATCCGTCTCCTCCAATCACTCCTCAATCACCGCCTCGGCACCTCTATAAATTACAGCCACGAATCATTGTTCATTGATACATTGATCGTACTTGGTAGAGAAGCTAGAGGGAGGAAGAACAAGAAGAGAGAGAGAGAGAGAGAGAGAGAGCAATGGCGGCGGCGATCGATGATTCCTGCCGGCGGCCGGGGTCGGTGCCGTTCAAGTGGGAGGTGTGCCCGGGGACGCCCAAGCACGTCCGGAGCAGCAGCGCCAGCGCCAGCGTCGCGCCGCCGCCGTCGTCTTACGCGGCCTCCCCCTCGGCCTCCTTCGCCACCGTCTCCAAGGTGGCCGTGTCGCCGAAGCTGGCGCCGCCGCCGGCCATGTCACCGTCGCCGTACCACTCCCCGCGGGTCTCCTACTACGCCGCGCGCTCCGCGTCGGTGTCGCCGTCCCGGCACCGCCACCGCGCGCCGCACCGCCCCACGGCGTTCCTCGACATCGCGCCGCGGGTGGCCCCCGCCGCGTACGGCCCCGGACCCGAGGACGAGGACGCGGCGGCGCCGGCGGCGATGAACAGGTGCTTCCCGCTCCCCGTGTTCCGGAGGAGGGACCGCGACGGGAAGAGAGGCGGCGGCGGCGGCGGCTCGGGGCGGCGGTCCGGCGCGGCGTCGTCGAGCTCGTCGTCCGGGAGCAGCTTCAGGTCGGACGGCGCGCCGGCGGCGGCGCCCGGCGGGCTGCGACGGTCGGCGTCGAGCTCGTCGTCGTCGTGCCTGTCGCTGTCGTCCAGGAGCAGCGGCAAGATGGCCGAGGCGAGGGAGGTCGAGGCTGCCAGCGGCTGGTTCTACTGATCGAGACAACTCAAGGTCAAGAATTCGAGGAGAAATTTATGTGTGTGCGTGTTTGTGTGTGAGAGTGAGATGAGACATTGAGACCCCAGCAACATCATGTAGTAGTTCTTGGCTGGAGACTGTTTGTATGCGTGCGTACAAAACAGTTAGTTGCTCGTCGATCCCATAGTTTGATATACGTCAGTTGATGGATTGTGCAGATTTACACTAGTCTGGTGAAGAACAAAAATAATCTGTCACCTCATGATCGATATAATGGTTTGTTATAAAAAAAAAGGGGCTAAAGCAGAGCATATTACTGTGTACGCATGCTCTGTTTTCCGGCTTGGTAACACAAGCTCATAAGGTGATTCAAATCCCCGAAAGACCTGTATTTTGAATCTTATTATTAAACAACGACGACAAGTCGACAACGACGTGGCTGCAGCATCACGGAACTGGCCGTAGCAGAGCGCCGAGTTCGAGCTGACCAAAGGCATAGTCCTAAGCTCCTTGCGGCCACCACGAGGACGACGGCGACGACGCGGTGGCGCGGCCGCTAGCACGACGCCGGCGAGGACCAGACCACCGGGTCCCAACCGGAGAAAAATCGAGTGCGTTTCGTCACTTTGGTGCGCGCATGCGAGTCGTTAGGACTCTTGTTGCGCCGCCGGCCGCCGTCAGCGTCCACCATGACTCCATGATCGTGATCCTCAGCCGCATTAGTCAAATCCGATCATTCCCAAAAAAAAAGTCAAATCCGATCGTGATTTGTCATCAGGGACGGAGGAGATTTTGCAAGGGATGTCAAGCTGCTCTTCCTTTGTGGGAAAAAAAACGAAGTTAAATACAGTATCTCATTCTTTTGTAATGAGCCCATCGCTACTTGGGCCAGGCCCTGCAAACTCAACCAGCCAAGCCCAGGCCTTGCAAACGCAACAACCAGACAAGCCCATCGCTACTTGGGCCAGGCCTTGCAAACGCAACCAGCCAACTACTACTCGGAAACCCTTTCCGGTTCGGTGCGTCGTGCAAACCGTGAAGATATCGGCCCAGACCTCCTCTTGACCATCGTCGTCTTCTTCCCCTTCAGGGTTCATTTGGTGGTGATTTTGATACAAATAGATTTACTAGTTTTTTTTCAGATCTATTCTTCCCTAAAGCTTTACGCTCTTATCTGAATCTCCATGCCCCACTTTCTCTGTGCCCCGGCCGGCGGGCGCCAGGCGCCGGCGCGGAGGTGGCCGACGCCATCTCGAGCGCTCGAGTACACCGTGCAGGTATGCTCGCCGCCTCCGATTGAATTCAGTGTCCGTTGGAATGTCGAATTCGTCGAGAACAAGCACGCACGGATCCCTCGGCAGCAGCAGGGGATCGGAAATCCTTCGCCTTCGCTCGGGATTCATGGGTCCATGTTTTAATGTTAATTTTCCTTCTTCTTTTCTCTTCTAGAGTGTGAGATGATCAGATTATTGATCCCCCTAGCTAACTTGCTGTTGCAGATCGTGTTTGCTGCTTGGTTCTTGTTTGTGATGGTGATGATCCCAAGAGAAGGGCGACGCAGCGCGACTTCGGTGGTCGTGGAGGCGATGGCTTGGAGCAGCTGTGCGTGCTGGTTGTTCCTTGCGAGGGAGTTCTTTGCGACGTCGAGGGAGATCGAAATCTCGAGGGAGTCAGAATGTCAGATTATTGGCAGGAAGACTGCAGCAGATTTCTACATCGATGCCTCTGTGGTTCATACTAACTTATGCTTGCCAATAAAGTGCCGGTGCTTACGCAATTCCTGAGGCGTGCCTGGATTAGTTTGGGAAGAAAAGAAACTGTATTAGCATCGCCTAATCGATGGTATGTTAGGATCTGTTTGGGAGGGTGGCTCCCGGAGTTCTAATTATGAGATTGAACTAAATCATGTCTTCCCCAAACAGATGTCAATTTTGTTGGGGGATAACAGATGTCAACATCTTTTGCAGTTGGCTGTAGTTTCTGTGATGTTTAATTAGTATTAGTTCTTAATATATGTCTTTCAGACTGTGCCTTGGGACAAAAAAAAACGAGTTCGCCTGAAACAATTGTACTTGATTCAACAATTTTCAGAAGCCGTATGTGAGAATTCTCTTGACCAATTGTAACAGTTTGCTGTAACAAGTTCAACGATTTGTATAAGCCGTGTACTTGAATTGTTGATTTTTTCTCACTAAACCAAACCCCTTTTCTCACTATAGATATGAACTCCAACATCCTTGAGTACCTAACAATAATCCATCTCATATATTATTTGTAGTGCATTTTTTAGTCAGTTCCTAGAATAGACTAGCTAAACCCCAACACACACACACACACTATATTTCTGTCTTCCATCCCTCTTCCCCCTGTGCATGTGCACTCTATTTTAACCACATGTTCACATCAGAATATTTCAAACCGATAACTTGAAATTCAAATTATGTACAATTTTGTCACTTTTGTCCCCTGCCTGATTTTATCCCACGGTGTCGCTCTGTAATGGAGAATTATTTGGCGTGTACGAGCCGAACACACACAGGGATCGTCTCCACCGATACGACCTCATCATGGTTGTTATTAGTTCCAAAAAGGAGGTTGAAAAATTTGGTCGAAAAGTCACAGCGCACACTGTAGCGCACTGTATCACTTTTCGTTTGTTTATGGTAATAGTTGTTCTACTATAACCTAACTAGGCTCAAAAGATTCGTCTCGTCGTGTACATCAAAACTATGCAACTATTTTTTTTGACGTGATAGGTGAATAGTAAAGTTTGAAGAGAGAATTTTAGAAAGTTTGTGGGAACTAAACACACCCCATCACGACCTTAAACTATGTTAAAAAAAACACGAGCTTAAATAACCAGAGGCGCCGTAGCACACGCGGGCCAACGATGGAGTCGCCGCCGACGCCGACGAACCTGCCCCGGCTTCCGGTGGACGTCCTGGTCGAGATCGTCGCGCGCTCGGACGTCACGACCGCCGTCCGCTGCGCCGCCACCTCCACGCTCCTCCGCAAGCCCATCCTCTCCCCTGGCTTCCGCCACCGCCTCCAGCTCGCCGCCGCTGCCAACGGCGGCGCCCGCTGCCGCGGCTTCGACCCCGCCCGCCTCCTCGGCGTCTCCTTCTCGTCCCGCGACCTCGGCGGCGACGGCGTCTTCCACCTCGGCCCGCCGCCGGCCCGCCGGCGCGTCAGCTTCGACACGGGCCTCCTGCGCTCGTCCCACGCCGTGTCCTCCCGCGACGGGCTCCTTGTCCTCAGCCGGCGCGGCGACCAGCTCCGCGACCTCCGCGTCTGCAACACCTTCACCGGCGGCGTCACCGTGCTCCCTCCCATGGACGTCCTGAACGGCGGCCTCGACTGCTACCGCCCCGCCCTGCTCTCCGTCGCCGCCGGCGGCGTCTCCTTCGAGGTGCTGGTCATGGACGCGCGCCTTCGGCTCCAGATCTTCTCCTCCAAGGACGGCGGCGGCGCCGGGGAGTGCAGCGCCGTGCGCGCCGCGGCGCCGCCGCCGGGGCACGTCCGGCTGAAGCCGTACGTGCTGCAGACCTCCCCGTCCGTCATCGGCCGCACCGTCCACTACCTCTGCCACAGCACCTCGGAGCCGGCGCTGGGCCCCAGCGACGGCATGCTCGTGCTCGCCGTAGACGCCGACGCGGCGGAGGCGCGGCGACCGAGCTGCCGGAGGGGTGCGTCAGCGCCGCCGCGGCGGAGAGCTGCAGCCTGGCGGTGACGGCGGACGGGAGGCTGAGCGTGCTCGTGGCGGAGGCCGCGGCGATACTGGTGTGGGCGCTGGAGGAGGAGGGGTCGTCGTGGAGCCGGCGGGCGGTGATCGACAGGCGGCGGATCGACGAGCTGGCGGCGGCGCCGCCCGGTCCCGGCGGTGTCGGGGCGGCGGCGGTGGCCGGAGCCGGAAGGAAGGCGGTGTTCCAGGGGTTCGGGGAGAGGAGCGGCGCGGCGCTGCTCCGGGTGGACATGGTCGGGCTGGTGCTGCTCGGCGTGGAGACGGGGAAGGCCGTGCTGCTCCGCGGCGGCGGCGGCGAGCGCGACGGGAGGACGTACAAGTACGAGCAGGCGTGGCTGCACGAGGGCGATGAGATAGATTTGGCCGCTTTGCTCCAAGGCATGAAGGATATTGGAGACGGCCACGACCGGCACGATTACGATGACGACGATGATGAGTACGATTCTGATGATGATGAGTACGATTCCGACGACGAGGAGGAGGAGGATTCCGAGCAGGAAGGCATGAAAGAAATCGGAGATAGCGACGCCCAATACTATTACCACGATGAGGACGATTCCGACGAGGATGAGTACGATTCCGACGACGAGGACGATTCCAATGAGGACGAGGAGGATGACGATTCAGACGATGACGGGGAGGAGGACGATGATATATTGTTGATGGAATTATGGGCATGTTTGTCACGGGTCCGAGGATATCCAAGAGACTCTTTATATCTTTTCTAATTTACATAAATATAAATTTTTGATAAAAAACAGCCTCCAACAGTCTCTTCAATTAGATATCAAAAAATATATATTCTCTATTTCGGATTTCTCGCTAGCCAAAGATGGAGAGCGAGATGACTCTTTAACCTGTGCACAAAATATAGAAAAGCCATTGCAAAGTATAAAGATATATAAAATATTTTTTACTCATATGACTCTCCAAATGATAATTTAGAGAATATATTTTAGATAGGCTCTTGGAGACGCTCAAACATGAGAATCCGATCAAGTATGCAGGTGTTGTGCTCTCGAGAAACAAATGTACTAGAAGACTCGATTGCAAGTATAATTGTGTGACATGGGCAAGTTACTATTATCTGCTACTGCAGCACGAATCATGATACCCCTGATAATTCAAACCATAACCACTCACCTAAGGGAGCCATTCATAATACTATTTGTCATCTTTTGAACAAAAGAAATACTAACATTTTCAACATTGGTACTCTCACAGGCCCCTCCAAGCTACGGCACATATGGATAGAGACACATCAGCTCCTACAAATTCTTCACTGAACAACCATAGCTCTGAATCTCTTGCGACTGCGGTTGGTACGGTGTCGCTTCATTGCAATCTGAAAAAGTAGTTGCCGGATACATTTTCCACATCAGGGTGCAATGCCAAGTAGCAAGTTTTTTTTCTCGAATTGCCTTGCAGTCCAATGGTAGGATGGTCCAGTGGGACGATACCCACCAGGATTCAAATCCTGGTGCTCGCACCTTTTCCTGGGATTTTCCCAGGATTTACCGGCGCTATGTGTTAAGTGGTAAGCGACGTTCCTGTCGACAACGAGGTGCCAATGGTGACTTCGGGAATCTCCAGATGTACCGGCTGCTCAGCCTTCGGAGGTGCTTATAAGTTTACGTGCGTGTATTCATAGGCGTGTTTGTGAAGTAGAATAGATCAATCGCTCACTTGTATTCATTGATCTGTGTGGGTTTTATACAGGTACATGAGGTACAACAGAAGGAGCGGTGATGAAGCCGGGCCGCGCGGAGGGAGCGACGTCGTGGCGTGGTGACCGCGTCCAGGGCGCACGGATCGCGCGGAGCACGTGCGTGGCGTGCGGAGCGCGTGGAGCGTCCGCGCGGCAGCTGCATATCCGCGAACGGTTAGCGATTCTGTTAACACCCCCCTCAGTCGCAGTGGTGGATTCGCCGACGCAGAGACTGTCGTGGAAGCCGTTGAAGACCGCCGTGCTTAGCCCTTTCGTGAAGATGTCGGCAAATTGATGCTGTGTTGGCACATGAAGGACACGAAGTTCGCCGACGGCCACCTTTTCCCGAACGAAGTGGATGTCAAGCTCGATGTGTTTCGTGCGCCGGTGATGAACGGGGTTTCGTGTCATGTAGACCGATGAAACGTTGTCGCAGTAGGCCACCATCGCCTTGGAGGGTGCGCAGTGGAGTTCGCCAAGCAGGCTGCGAAGCCATGAGCACTCTGCCACTGCATTTGCAACGCCGCTGTACTCCGCCTCCGCGCTCGAGCGTGAGACCGTGGTTTGCCGCTTGGATGACCACGACACGAGGGAGTCACCGAGGTAGATGCAGAAGCCTGACGTCGATCGATGGGTGTCAGGGCAACCCGCCCAGTCTACGTCGGAGTACGCCGTGATCGCCGTCGGGTCAGAGGCGTGGAGATGCAGGCCGAGCGTCGGAGTCCCCTTGACGTAGCACAGAATGCGCTTCAGCAACGCCGCATGATGATCGCGAGGAGCATGCATGTGGAGGCAGGCTTGTTGCACGGCGTAGGCGATGTCTGGCCGGGTGAGCGTTAGGTACTGCAGCGCGCCGGCCATGCTGCGGTACCAGGACGCGTCACGGAGTGGAACGCCGCCGTCGTGGGAGGTCTTGGAGTTGGTGTCGCATGGCGTGGGCGACAGCTTGCAGTTGAGCATGCCCACTCGCTGGAGGAGTTCGTCGGTGTACTTGGCTTGACTGAGGAAGAAGCCCGAGGGAGTGCGCTTGACTTCGATGCCGAGGAAGTAGTGCACGGGCCCTATGTTCTTCACCTTGAACGCGGACTTCAGTCAGTCGATGAGACGCTGGAGAAGCGGCGTTGTGGAGGCTGACAGAATCATGTCGTCGACGTAGAGGAGGAGATAGGCCATGGACTCGCCCTGTCGAAGGATGAACAACGAGGAGTCCGAGCGGGCCTGAGTGAAGCCGATGGAAGTGACGAACTCCACGAAACGAGTGAACCAAGCACGTGGAGCTTGTCGCAGTCCGTAGAGCGAGCGTGACAGGAGGCACACATCGTTGGGACGATCTGGGTCCTCGAACCTATAGGTTGTTGGCAGTACACGCGCTCGGCGAGGTTGCCGTGGAGGAAGGCGTTCGAGACATCGAGCTGATGGGCCGGCCACTTCTTGGACGCGACGACGGTGAGCACGGTGTGGATGGTGGCAGGTTTCACGACGGGGGAGAAGGTTTCGCCGAAGTCGATCCCCGACCGTTGGTGAAAACCGCGCACCACCCACCTGGCCTTGTAGCGCTCAAGCGAGCCATCGGAGTTGAGCTTCTGCTTGAAGACCCACTTGCCGGAGATGACGCGAGCACCTGGTGGTCGAGGCACGAGGGACCAAGTGTCGTTGGCCATGAGCGCGTCGAACTCCAGCTGCATGGCCGCGCGCCAGTTTGGGTCCTTGAGGGCGCCGCGGACGGACGAGGGCACGGCGGAGAGCTGTGAGGCCTCAGCAGACAGCATGTACCTGGGGTTCGGCTTGTGGATCTCGGCGCAAGCACGGGTGACCATGTGGTGCCTGCGCGTCGCAGGCGGTGGTTCGGGCGTAGCTTGTGGTGTGGAGGCCGGACTTGCGGCTGTTGGCGACGCGTCGTAGATCGGCGATGAAGGGGACCGCGGGTGCGGACTGGGCGTCGCATCGCCTGAAGATGATGTGGGCGTGCATGCTGTTGGTGACGGCGTGGACAATGGAGGCCGCGGGGGCGCAGTGCGTCGAGGTGGTGGTTCATCGCTGTCGTCGTCCTCCGTTGAAGAGCGTTCGGGGACGTGCGCCGGCGTACGGAACGGGAACGCCTCCTCGTCGAAGACGACGTGCTGCGAGGTGAGAACTCGACGAGTGTTGAGGTCGAGACAGCGCCAGCCGCGGTGGTCGCTGGGGTACCCAAGGAACGCGCACGCCGTGGATCGTGGGGAGAGCTTGTGCGCCGTTGTCGCCGTGGTGTTGGGGTAGCAGAGGCAGCCGAACACGCGAAGGTCGGAGTAGTCCGGTGGAACGCCGAGGAGGAGCTCGAACGGGGTGACCGAACCTGTGGCGTGGCATGGACGCCGATTGATCAGGTGAGTCGCCGTTGCCAGAGCTTCTGCCCAGAACGCCGTGGGTGCTGCACTATGGAGAAGCATGGTTCGAACACAGTCGTTAATCGTGCATAAGATACGCTCGGCCTTGCCGTTCTGTTGGGATGTGTATGGACAAGATAGGCGAAGGGAGATGCCGTGAGCAGCGAAGTAATGGCGTAGGGCATATGTGTCGAATTCTTTGCCATTGTCAGTCTGTAGTGCGAGTAGAGGGAGACGAAATTGGGTGCGCACATAAGCATGAAATGACTGAATGACATGAAAAACTTCAGATTTCTGCCTAATCGGGAATGTCCATACATAATGTGTGAAATCATCAAGTAAAACAACATAGTATTTAAACCCTGTACTGCTGAAAATTGGTGAGGTCCACACATCTGAATGAACGAGTTGAAAAGGGAAATAGGTATGAGTTTGAGAAGAACTAAATGGCAGCCGAACATGTTTGCCAATTCGACATGAATGACAAGAATGTGCTGTCGATTTATTACACTGAAAGGGAAATGAATCTAACACCTGAGACCGAATGTGAGAGCCAGGGTGCCCAAGGCGACGATGCCACAGATCCACGGTTGTTGACGACGAGGCGGTGAGGCCGTGGTGCTGTGGCAGACGCAGTGGGTAGAGATCGCCCGTGCTGTCACATCGGAGAGTCTCCGTTTTGGTGTGAAGATCCTTGATAGAGAAACCATGGGGGTCAAATTCAACCGAAACATTATTATCACGAGTAAGTTGACGAACATTGCGCAGATGTAAAGGGGTGGAAGAAGTTGGAACTGAGGAAGAGGCTGCATGTGTCACCGGGAGGTGAGCGCCATTGCCAACAGTGATAAAAGAGGTGGAGGGGAGGGAATGGGAGGAGTGAAGAGTACCGACATTGGACGACATGTGGGAGGTCGCACCTGTGTCCATGAACCATTCGGTGGCGCTTGGTGGCTGGGTGGCGACGCCGGCGGACTGCAGCGCGGAGTAGAGCGCCTGCTGATCAGGGGCAGGCATGTTGGAGGAGAAGTCGGTCGGTGGCAGGAGCGCCGGCGCTTGAACCATCATGGCCTGCTGGGGCTGGAATGGAGGACGGGGGCCCAACACACCAGCACTAGGGGCCCGAAACGGCATGGGCCAGGCCTGCACGGGGCCGGTCCACGGGTTATAGCCCGCAGCCCAGGGAGTTGACGAAGGCCGCAGCTGTGGGGCGCCGCCGGGGTTGACGAAGGTGCCGGGGTAGCCGGAGCCGCGTCCGCGCTTCTTGCCCTTGTAGCCACGGCCGCGGCCTCTGCCAGAACCAGATCCAGATGCGGAATCGGCGGATCCGGTTGCCGGCGCGGCGGCGATAGTGGTGGAGCCAGGAGCAGTGCCAGTGCCGACAGAAGTACCGTGGCCGGCGATGAGGGCCTGGCCGGCCTCGGCATTGGCGTCGTGGGCGTCACTGAGCTCCTCCAGAAGCAGGTATGATCTTGCAGTCATGAATGTATGGGGTGGGAACTTGGATTTGATTACCGGCTTGACGTGGCGGTACTTGGGATTGAGCCCGTGCAGGAGGTTCAGGACTTGGCTGGGTTCAGAGACCGGATGGCCAATGTCTCAGAGGGCATCGGAGAGCCGCTTGAGCTTGGTGCAGTAGTCGTTGATGGACATGTCACCTTGCTAGACACCGCGGAACTCCGCCTCCAGGTACACAGCGCGCTGGAGCTCGTTGTCGTGGAACTGCGCCACAATGTCCGCCCAAAGCGAGAATGTCGTGGTGCGGGGCTTGTGGATGATGTCGAAGATCGCCTTGGAGAGGGTGGTGTAGATCCAGTTGATGAGGCAGTTGTCGATCATGCGCCACTCCGCGTCGCGTTGAGCCATTGGCGTCGGCGCCTTGACGTGTTCGTCGAGGCCGAATTTGCCAAGGACGCAGTCGAAGAAGCAGCGCCACTGGGAGTAGTTGGCCTCGTCGAAGTCGAGCTTGACGGGAACATGGGAGCGGATGTTCACCGTCTGAACAACGGCCGCAGAACTGGCTGCGGCGGTGCAGCATCGGAGAAGTCATCGGAGGAAGCAGAGGAGTTGGCTGGGGAATGAGCCATGGCAGCGGAGGGTGAGCCGAACGGGTTTTCCAGGTCAGAAACGTCGGTCACTGGTACCATGAAGGAGTAGAATAGATCAATCGCTCACTTGTATTCATTGATCTGTGTGGGTTTTATACAGGTACATGAGGTACAACAGAAGGAGCGGTGATGGAGCCGGGCCGCGCGGAGGGAGCAACGTCGTGGCGTGGTGACCGCGTCCAGGGCGCGCGGATCGCGCGGAGCGCGTGCGTGGCGTGGCGTGCATATCCGCGAACGG
Source organism: Echinochloa phyllopogon (assembly GCA_033239725.1). Taxonomy (NCBI): domain Eukaryota; kingdom Viridiplantae; phylum Streptophyta; class Magnoliopsida; order Poales; family Poaceae; genus Echinochloa; species Echinochloa phyllopogon. The sequence continues at coordinate 6,807,661 of BTCW01000008.1, read as the reverse complement.
TTAGCGATTCTGTTAACAGTTTGTACGTACGCGTGTGAACGTCTGCGTTGTACTGTGTCATTCTCAAAAAAAGAGTGATATGCCAAGTAGCAAGTAGTTGCAGCTCCCTACGGATTGAAGAATCCGATCAGTCGGGCCAAGTTAACCCGCATGCATGATGGGCTTCCAATTCCAAGTAAATGGACCTTCCCGCGAGAGCACTCAGACGCCCCATAAAATGGGGCTGGTTTCCAACGTCAAGGGTGATTTGGGACCTTGACGGCTTCCTGCAAGACGGCAAGAGCACCCGGGCCTCCCCCACGATATTTTCTTTTTACAAAAGGCCTCCTCTAGTTTTTCTTTTTTCTTTTTAATGCATGAAATTTTTGAACTAGATAATGTTGAAAAAATATTGAATCCAGTACTCCCTCGTTTAAAAGTGTAGATTGTTTTAGTTTTATCAATCATAAATCAAACTTTTATAACTTGATAAATAGTATAAAAATGTATATAATTATCTAAAACATAACAAATAAGCGCAATCTCAGGTTATATTTCACGATGAATTTAATAAAAGTAATGTGTTGATGTCGACATATTTATTCATATATTCATGAAGATTAGAGAAGTTTGATTTAGAAAAAATAACAGATTTGCAAAAAGTATATAAATTATGCAAGGAGCCTGCTAAAATTTTCAAATTGACAAGTACCATGCATGCCACACTCACGAGCAAGTGCCATCCCCCCGAAGCAGATTGACCTGCAAGTTGAAGTGGGCTTGACCTTGACACGACCTTACCGGAGTTCTTAAAGACAGACCCCTCCTCACACCATATTAGAGCAGGTATCATAGAAGGCTGTAAGAAGGCTAAATGGTGAGGTGGAGGAGAGAGAAGAGGAGAGAGAGGGGAGGTGGGCTATAAGTTTACAACCAGCTTAGGCACAAGAACCAATAAACTTTGTGACAAAGACAAGTGAACCATGTATTAATGATGAAGAGCTGAATCACTGTACAAGTGGGCTGAAAGGTGGACTGTAAAGATTTTTATAGCCTGCTACTCGCTAAATTATTAGCCACGCTCTTATGTCGTACATGTGCTTCTCGCATCGCAGTGTTTCACGTGTCCGGATCCATTCGTAGGCTGCCACGAGCGAGACCGAACCACCAGGGACCAGTCGAGGAGCATGTAGCAGCACAAGGTGCGGCAGGTCAACGAAATGCAGGCCCAAAAAGCGAAGCTACTCCCTGCCAGCTGCCACGGGCGTGGCTCTCTCCTCCTCTTTTGATGACCAGTGGGCCCCATTGTCGGCTGCCATAGCTGAACAAGGCGAGGGATGGACCCTGCTTCGTCTGGCGCCGCGCAGATTTTCTGGCGTCTCGTCGGGTTTGGGTGTGTTTAGTTACACCAAACTTCTCAAACTTTCAATCACATCTGCGTGTTAAATTTTTTTGGGGGTTTAAATACTGCAGGGATCTATCTTTAGTTTAAGCATCATGAATGGCACACCTTGTTTCCTGCGGATGCGAGAAGAACACTGGTGATGGTGCCAACATCCTGATTGTCCTGCAACAAGACTCAAAGAGGCGACCTTCTTCAATATGCACCATGCTATCACAATTTGAAGCAAAGCAACACGCTTAATTTTGTCCCATTTGTTACACTGATCTAAACTGAATGTATGTAGTAGTAAAATGATCCATCTTTTTATTACAGGACAATCTAATGTTGTGAAAAATATATGCACCGCTTGATTATGCCACAACCATTTTTGAATGTTAGCTATTCTCGGTATATCCATACTTTAATATTTGCATCTTTTAATTTTGTGCTGATTCTTACGATCATCCATTCTTTGGGATCTTCAACCATATTCTGCTATTTTTTTCTAGGGCATAAATACTATTTTTAGTTCTGTAAGTCGTTTTAGCGGTGTACACATTGTTCACGGTTATCAAAGTCCAATTTTTATGCCCTGCTGTAAAAGTGTTTGGTGTTCACCACTATTATTTATAAAAAGAATATCATGTAATTTCTAAGCTTTTTTATGGCTCTATTACTTGCAGTAAGTGGTTCATTGAACACAAATGTGGTCATCATCATAATGGATGGTGGAAAGGAAGTCAAAGCTCAGTCTTGATCCATCTAAGATGACAGGGAATTATTATCATTTTCTATTATTTGTATTACTGTGAGTGATTTAAAGTTCCCGTTGCCTACAAATGTAATCATGAGGGGGCCTATCATGTATTTACCTTGAGTGGTTAATTTGAACTTCATCTTGCCTACAAATTTAATTATGAATGAGGCTATCACCAGAATAGCAACCGATGTTCTTGCTGCAGAGGTAGCATTAAGTCTTGTGAGACATGAAAACAAGTATTGCTGAGATAAATTAGCCAAGTGTTGGTGTGAGGCAATATGGAACCAAGAAAAACTAGAGGACGGGAGCGAAGCCTGTCTGAAAATAGCAGATGACCATACCACAAACATAGCAGCGAGAACGAAGCCCATCAGCACGCGCAAAAGGTATATATAGGGGGTCGGAGCCATGAACATGAGCAAGACACATATAGACACAAAGCAAAATGGCCTTCAGCAAGGACGCCATGACCAGAGTTGTGTTCCTTCTTGCGCTGGTCTGCAGCGGTGCGCACGCCGGGAAGAAGGAGGCGAAGGATTCTGCTCCGGCGGCAGGTGGTGGCGCTGCGTGCCCCGGCGGGACATGCGACATCAGCAAGCTGGGCGCATCTGACGACGGCAAGATGGACAGCACCAAGGCGCTGGAGGAAGCATGGGCGTCGGCATGCGGCGGCACCGGGAAGCAAAAGATCCTCATCCCCAAGGGCGACTACCTGTGTGGACCACTCAACTTCACGGGCCCTTGCAAGGGCGACGTGACCATCCAGCTGGATGGCAACCTTCTTGCGACCACAGATCTGAGCCAGTACAAGGCCAACTGGATCGAGGTCCGTCGCGTGGATAACCTGGTGATCACCGGCAAGGGCAAGCTCGACGGACAGGGCCCCTCCGTGTGGAGCAAAAACTCATGCGCCAAGAAGTACGACTGCAAGATCCTTCCCAACTCGCTGGTGCTGGACTACGTGAACAATGGCGAGGTATCTGGCATCACCATTCTCAACTCCAAGTTCTTTCACATGAACGTGTTCCAGTGCAAGGACATGGTGATCAAGGACGTGACCATCACCGCGCCCGGGGACAGCCCCAACACGGATGGCATCCACATGGGAGACTCGTCCGGGGTCAGCATCATCAACACAGTCATCGGCTGCGGTGACGACTGCATTTCCATTGGCCCGGGGAGCACCAAGGTCAACATCACCGGCGTCACCTGTGGCCCGGGGCACGGCATAAGCATCGGTAGCCTGGGGCGGTACAAGGACGAGAAGGACGTGACGGACATCACGGTCAAGGATTGCACGCTCAAGAAGTCCACCAATGGCCTCCGAATCAAGGCCTACGAGGACGCCAACTCGGTGCTCACCGCCTCCAAGATCCACTACGAGAACATCAAGATGGAGGACGCCGACAACCCCATCATCATCGACATGAAGTACTGCCCCAACAAGATCTGCACTACCAGCGGCGCCTCCAAGGTCACTGTCAAGGACGTGTCCTTCAAGAACATCACCGGCACCTCCGCCACCCCAGAGGCCGTTAGCCTCCTCTGCTCCGACAAGATCCCCTGCAATGGCATCACCATGGACAACGTCAAGGTCGAGTATAGCGGCAAAAACAACAAGACCATGGCCGTCTGCCAAAATGCCAAGGGTTCTGCCACAGGATGCCTCAAGGAGCTCGCATGCTTCTAAGCGCACGCAGGATCGTCATCTAGTGTTATGTCAAGAACATCTAAAACCCGCGGTAATATAAAAGGAAGGCGACGCAGGGGCGTTTCTTGGAGGTTATGGCTTGGAAGCAAATTTGGGTGTAATACTATTTCTTCCTCCTCCTGTCTGAATTTCTCACATGTCGCCGCGCTGTAATAGAGAATTACATCTCATTTAGTTACAAAAATTACCATTAAATTCTTTTTAGGTTTTTAATAATACAAAAATTACATCTTATTTAGTCACATTGTCTAACAACACTGGATTTCGAATTCGAATCCAAACTCTATCCAATCATCCCCGCCTAACCAGACTTTTTTAATAATTCTAAGCTAACACCATGAACAAGGCGAGTATGCCACTCAAACTAGACCATTTATTTAATTCCTAGAGAGAGCTTTACATTGTCCCTAGAGGCCCTAAAAAAACATTTCTTTATAACATTCCTCCTAAATGTTCTCTCCATTATGAAGATCGTCACTAGTATCTGCTACTGCAGTCACGAATCATGATATCCCAAGCCATAACCACCTGGCAGCCATTTATATTATACTACGATATGTTCCTTATTTTTGTCATCTTTTAAAGAAAAGAAATAAGATTTTCAACATTGGTACTCTCACAGGCCCCTCGTAGCCACGGAACATGTGGATAGTAGATGTTGACACGAAACCGCGCCAACGAAGTCGCCGATGCCTTGGAGTGAAACCGGTCAGACCGCTTGGTGCAACCGGTCAGACCGCTTTCCTGATGCGAACCGGTCAGACCGCTTTTGAAGCCGGTCAGACCGCTTTTTGATGGGGCGACGATAAAACCTAGAACCTCGAGCTCGGGAGGGACCCCGTCGGAGCTTGAGAGTCTAGGGTTGTTCTAGGATCGGCAGGCCACCTAGAACGCCCTCAAACGTCGTCGAGACGAAAGAAGAACAGAAGATATGGGGATTGGAAGAGCTAGGAGTTGGAGATAAAAGTAATGCAGAACATAAAAGTTAAGAAAACGATAAATAAGATAAAAAAGATAAATTCGATTGGATGTTGGATAGATATCTCTCAATCGGCCATGACCCTTTATATTTATAGGGTGGGGTGGTCTTCCCCGTCGAGTTGGTTTACAATATGGGATAAAACTCTAAAGTTCTAAACCTACTCCATCACGACAGAAACCGGTCAGACCGCCTCTAGGAACCGGTCAGACCGGTTTGGCTGTTTGCCAGATCAGCTACAGTAAAACCGGTCTGACCGCTTCCTAGAACCGGTCTGACCGGTTGCCCTGGTCTGATAGGCAATTGCCAATTTTGGTTGTCAACATATGCCCCCCTGTTTTTTAGCAAAGCTTGCGTGCTAGAAAACAATCTTCTGGACCAAAATTATCTAAGGACGATGATGAATAATACATCGGCCATATATAAGTTCTAAGGGCGATATATAAATTATCGGCCATACCTTGCTTTATCTCAAGTTGATGATGAAACAACTTGTTTTGGCTTCCATACTTGCTTGATTGTCGCTGATCTTGTTGGCACCACCTTTGCAAGTTGCTTCAATGATTCTTGTTTGTTTCTTGACTGCTTCTGACATCGCTTCGCATCTTTGACTTTGTTCTGAAGCTTCTTTTGTTCCTGAGCAGCCCCTATCTTCTTATATTTGGCCAAGAGCTCTTCAAAGCTCGGCCTTGCTTTGTTTCTGCCTTTTCCATGTAAACCGGTCAGACCGGTTCTAGAACCGGTTAGACCGGTTTGTGCAGGACCGGCGTCTTTGCTCTTGTTTTGCCCCCCGAGTGTTTGAGTCTTTGACTTGAACCGAGGGGTCTTTTCTGATGGCATCCTTGTAGGTCTTTCTTCACCAATGATCACATTTTTCCCTTTAGCTTTTTCGGCTTGATGCGGCCGAATCAACACTTTCGGATTCACCAATTCAAGTGTGTGTATAGGAAAAGGGTTCTCATCAACCTGCATTACACCAATCATCAATCGTCCTTGATCTATGGCCGATTGTATTTGCCTACGGAAAACATTGCAATCATTGGTAGCATGAGAATAAATATTATGAAACTTGCAATAAGCTCGCCGTTTCAACTCATCATTCGGCGGTATAGTATGAGAAAATTTCAATTTTCCAGCCTTTGCAAGCTCATCAAAGATCCTATCACACTTAGATACATCAAAGGTAAATTTTACTTCTTCATGCCGATTTTTCTGAATCGGTTTGAGAGAAGCACAAGTGCTAGGATTATCTTTAGATGACCATACAAATTCAGCAGCATAAACCTCTTTACCCTCATCGTCTGAAGAATCATAATTGACGACATGCACACCAAAACGATCGGGCTTAGGCTTAACATCTTTACTTCGGCTTTCCTGAGCCAAAGCTCGTTGCATCACTTGATTAATGGTTAGAAACTCATAGCCTTCTAATCTTTCTTTGATATGAGATCTCAAACCATTAAGACATAATTCAGCAAGATCCTTTTCAGAAATAACCAAACTATAACATCGGTTTTTTGTATCTCTAAATCTTCTAATATATTCAGAAACAGGCTCATCACTCTTTTGCCTAACCGATGTTAAGTGAGAAAGTCTCAATTCATTATCACTATTGTAAAAGTGTTCATGAAATTTCTTCTCTAATTGAGACCATGTATGAATGGAATTAGGGGATAATGCTGAAAACCATGAGAAAGCGGTACCAGATAATGACAAAGGGAACATTCGAATTTTTAAATGATCAAGATTACCATGAATACCCATTTGTGCATTAAATTGGCTAACATGCTCCCATGTAGTTCTACTATCCTCCCCAGTGAATTTAACAAATTCGGGTACCTTGAAATTGTGAGGATATGGTATAGCATCAAAACTCTCAGGATATGGTTTTCTACACACTAGAGTTTTGTCTTTAAGTTCTACACCGAAAGTTTCTTTAAACATAATGGCCAAATCCCTTTTATAATTTTCAAGCAATTGATCATGATAAGGATCATTTGGCCTTTGTACACTAGAAGTATTCGGTGTATGAAGTGGTACCTGGTTCGGCTGTACATACGGTACTTGTTGCGAATAAACATTGTTTGGCACTGTACCGTATGAATAACCTGAACTCTGGGGAGGTATAGGATAATATGTAGTTGCATATGGAGGAACAAAATTACCAGAAAATCCATTTGTTCGGCTAGGATCAGCCTGAACAGGATATATACTAGCAATTGGTTCAGGAGATGATTGATAAGCAACTACAGGACCAGAACCGGTCTGACCGGTTTGAACCGGTCTACCAGAACCGGTCTGACCGGTTTGTAAAACCGGTCTGACCGCATTGTGTGGTTCTGGAATCGTTTGACCTTCAAAATAATTCATCGGCATGCCAAATTGAGGCGTAGGTGTTGCCGATGATCCAGGAGGCATGACATGATTTTGTGAAGTACTAGCAACATCAAACTTGGGAGCATTACTATCATTGATCAAAGGTTGCTTGCCTAACGAACTATCAATCATGTTTTGGACAGTAGCAAACATCTGTTTTTGACCATTGACTAATAATTGATTAATTTGCTCCAAAGTAACAGGTGGTGCTGTAGTACTCACAGTGTCGTTTTCTTCATGACGTTCGTCTTCGCTTGAAACGAAGACTATCTCCTTGTCCTTGGAGATGCCACCCTTCCGATTCTTGGAGAAGTGAGATAAAAACCACTGAGTGGCTTCTTCATCTGCTGCTGCTTTGCGTCGGGCTTCCTTCTCACGATCCTTCATGAAGGCCTCATAAGCCTGACGATCCTCGGCCGATAATTCATCAACAATCGGCTTAACAATATTAGCAGAATCAACATCACTAGGTTTTGGTAGATTAACCATAGTAACAGATCCCTTTGCTTTCGTCCCCAGCGGAGTCGCCAAAATATGTTGACACGAAACCGCGCCAACGAAGTCGCCGATGCCTTGGAGTGAAACCGGTCAGACCGCTTGGTGCAACCGGTCAGACCGCTTTCCTGATGCGAACCGGTCAGACCGCTTTTGAAGCCGGTCAGACCGCTTTTTGATGGGGCGACGATAAAACCTAGAACCTCGAGCTCGGGAGGGACCCCGTCGGAGCTTGAGAGTCTAGGGTTGTTCTAGGATCGGCAGGCCACCTAGAACGCCCTCAAACGTCGTCGAGACGAAAGAAGAACAGAAGATATGAGGATTGGAAGAGCTAGGAGTTGGAGATAAAAGTAATGCAGAACATAAAAGTTAAGAAAACGATAAATAAGATAAAAAAGATAAATTCGATTGGATGTTGGATAGATATCTCTCAATCGGCCATGACCCTTTATATTTATAGGGTGGGATGGTCTTCCCCGTCGAGTTGGTTTACAATATGGGATAAAACTCTAAAGTTCTAAACCTACTCCATCACGACAGAAACCGGTCAGACCGCCTCTAGGAACCGGTCAGACCGGTTTGGCTGTTTGCCAGATCAGGTAAAACCGGTCTGACCGCTTCTTAGAACCGGTCTGACCGGTTGCCCTGGTCTGATAGACAATTGCCAATTTTGGTTGTAAGAGACATTCCCTATCGTTTGTGTCTGCTTGTCGGGTCCATGGCCGGCGACGAACGCCGGCGACGTGAGATGGACGGAATTGGATCGAGATCGGGAGGAACCGAGAAAGAGAAAGACCCCCTCTTCACGTTTCTGTTGTTTACTTATAGTAAATTGTTCATGATCTCTCTCCGGTGACCGGTCGCAGTCGGGTTACATAATACCCACACTTAGACACTGACACCTTGGGCCCACACGCCCGCACACAACTCAAGCAACACTCTACTACGTCGATGGCATACTACATCGTTCCTGTCTTCTCCATTGTACTGACGACCTCCTCCTGGGGCGTCACACTGCTCGCCTCTTTGGCCCCTACAAGTCCTTCACTGAACAACCATAGCCTCTTTGCCAGCTCTGAATCTCTTGCGACTGGGGTTGGTGTCGCTTCGTTGCAATCCGAAAAGTATTTGCCGGATACATCTTTCAGATCAGGGTGCAATGCCAGGTAGCAAGTTGTCGCAGCTCCCTGCAAATACCATGTTTGTCAGAATGATATTCTTATGATATATCACCGTCTATTCTGTTAATTGTAAAGACTTAGCTGGGTGCTATGTTTCAATAACCTGGGGTACATTCTTCAGAACAAGATTTGCCACTGGGGAGACAACTGAAAGTAGCGCACCTGTTAAAGAGAGGGTCCAACAAAATCAACAAATTTTTTTTCCGTTTTCGAGTATCTTTTTGGGGCTTGAGCTTGCAATGTTATTACTGTTTCCTGCGACGTAGCGGACGATATTGGTGAAGATTACTCCAGGATGAAGGGAATTCGCTGTCAGATTGCATCCTTCTTCCTGAAATTGCACCAAACATATGTTAGTTTGTGAGCATGTAGTGAGCGTGCAATTAGCAACAAGGCAAAGAGATTGCGGACCTGAAAACGCCTGGACAGCTCACTTGCATGGAGAATATTGGCCAATTTGGAATGTGAATATGCAATTAATGGGCTGTACCTACAAATTTGGAGTATAAAATAATCATCTTCTTGTTATGATGACCTCATGTAAACCAGATCAACGAGAACTAAACATTAATTTATTGCCAACCTAGCCTTATCGTTTATCTTGTTCAGCTCAAAGCATGTGCCATCACTTCTTTTATGCGCAACCGAAGCTACGTTTATGATCCTGCCCTGTACACCAGTCTCTGTGGCAGTTGATTTCATCTTGTCGAGTAGGAGATTTGTCAGCAAGAAATGGCCTGCTCACAGGGTCAAAATGCAATAGATGCTTGTGCCTAATTAATCAAGCATTAATTTGCTTCTGAAGAAGTCTATATTCTTGTGAACAAAGTACTATCAACAATTCAGGTCATATCAGCAAAGCAAATCCCCTGATGCTACATGTGCCAGGGATTTGTTGGCACAATTGACCGGTATCGCACTGACCAAGGTGATTTGTCGCAAACTGCAGTTCAATCCCATCCTCGGATAGCTGGTAAGGGCAGGCCATAATCCCTGCATTGTTTCTTCAGAGAAACATATTTCAGATTACCATGATGAATGAGTTCAGCAGTAGAGAACCACCGCGCTAAATTCTGAATATCCAGAGTTTTTAAGAGGTGCCCATACGTACATGAGGATGTTCAGGTGCTTATGGGAGGAGTCGAAGGACTGCACGAACTTGCGGACGGAGCTGAGTGAGCTCATGTCCATCTCCATGACATGCAGCTTGGAGCTCGGGACCTGATCGGCAAGGCTCTCCTTCACCTTCAGGCCGCTCTCCAGTGTCCTTGCTGGTATGATCACTTCCGCTCCCCTCAGCGCTAGAACTCTGGCTGTCTCCTTTCCAATCCCATTTGTTGCTCCTGTTTTCGACAAATTAAACAGAGGGGAGAAGATAGTTGTGTGAGTGAGGCAGGTCATGCCTACCAATTGGGAAGACTAGTGGAACTGTGGAAGTCCACAGCTGTCTAAAGTGAAGTGAAGACAGTATTGTAATCTGATGAACAAAATACGATTTAGCATCTGTCCTGGCAACTGTCAATATAAAACGGAAGTTAGTTCCTGCAGAACGTGTTCAGTAATCCGATGCTGTAAGACCGAACTATTACAAAGTTTCAGATAAATAAAAAAGATAAGCAGACTAAACTTTTACAATCCTTGGTGCTTTTGGTGCTCCCCTCGCGTCTCCTCCCCTCGCGTCGCCCCTCCCAGGCGACTCGGGGGGTGACCGAGCGCCGCCACCAGCCGCCGCCCCTACGAGCTCCGCCGGCCGTCGCCGCCGCCGCCGCTGGCGTGCGGTGGCGGCGGCCCCGCCCCTCCTCCCTCTCCTTTCTCCCTCCTTCCTCCCCTCTCCCCCATTCCTCTCCACCCTAACCACGCCGCCTCCTCGTCATTGGCCCCCTTCCCCTCCGGCTATCGCCGAATCTACGGCCGCCGGGCCCGGATCGGCGCTTCCCCGGCCCAGATCTACGTCTTCCGGGCTCGGGGCCTTGGTCTTTGGCCGCTGCTGGGAGGGGGGTGCCGCCGCTCGCCGCCGGTGCTGGCTGGCCCTACGTGCAGTGCTGCACGCCGCCCAGAGCCGCGGCTGGGGCGGCCCTTGCGACGGGGGAGCCGTCGCCCGCCCCGGAGGTTGCGCCATCCGTGCCTCCCCTCTTCGTCGGGGATGGTGGCGTCTCCCCCTCCGAATCTGCTGGCCACCGCCCGTACCCGGTCGCCGGGGTGGGCTTTGGAGTGGGCTACATTCGTCCTCAAGATCTTCGGGCGAAAGCCCTGCCCGGCACGCTGCTGGGCCAGCAACGATGGCGCTTGCGTGCGTCGTTCCCCTCCCCGGAGGCGTTGCTGCGAAGCATTGGGGGATGGCGCCCGTCTTCCCCTCTGTCACGCTGCCATGGATGGGTTCCAACTGTGCTTCCTCTTCTCCGGCTCAACTCCTTCGCGGGGTGCGGGCTTCTATGATGGTTCCTTCTCGTCGGTGCTGATGGAGGGTCGGTTGGCCGGTGATGTCGCGGCGGGTTCGGGGGATGGAGCTGAGGCGTAAGCCTTGCCTGCTTGTGGGCTGATGATGGCGACGCCCTAAGGTGCCGTTTTCCTTCTTGGAGGCATCATCGTTTGCTCCTCCCCGAGGTTTTTGGTCGGTGTGGTCGGCGTGCTTCCTCACCTGAACCTGCCTGCATCTATCGTTCGCCTCGTCTGGGTTCCTTGGTCGTCGTCTGGCGGATCTTTGCCGCTATGGTTGTTTCGGTTCTCTTGCTGCGCCGCCGTGGTCGTGGTTGGGTGGATGCTTTGCCACCCCTGCTGTTGCTCTGGCGGATGCTTTGCCGTCGTGGTCGTCTTGGTTGGTTGCTCTGGCGGATGCTTTGCCTCTGTGGTCGTCTTGGTTGGTTGCTCTGGCGGATGCTTTGCCGCCGTGGTCGTTTCGGATTGGGTGGATGCTTTGCCACCCCTGCTATGCTTCATCTTCGGTCCGGGCGGATGCTTTGCCGCCATGTTCGTGCTGCTCGGTGGATGCTTTGCCACCCTGTGACCTTTGGCGCCCTAGAAGAGGCTTTCTGTTGCAGGTTCAGGAGTGTGGTCGTTCCTAGGTTGTTGGGTTTGGGTGTGTGGAGCCACGGTCGCCCGCTTCTAGTTGCTCTGCCGGCCGTTGTTTTCCTGGCCTTTTTTAGTTTTTTCTCTTCTTTTAGTCCTTTGTGTGCTTGTTAGGTCAACTCCTGTTTGGCCTGGCACAAGTAATGTCTGTAAAATGCTTTCTTCTTAATGAAATACGTGCTAAGGCACGGTCGCGAAAAAAAAAACTTTTACAATCCTTCAGTATTCGCTTTTGTGCACTGCATACTGGGGTGTGGCGAGGTTTTTCTATTCTTACGAAATTCATATAAGTTTTTGACAGAAAAATCGTTCAAAAATTGTGTGCATAATTTTGATCAGTATCAAGGCCTGAAAAGTTGAATTGGCGTTCGGGCCTTTTCAGCATCCGCATGAGAAGTCACACTAACTCTGCAACCATGGGCGGAGGGCTGTTGGGGCCATAGAGGGCTGTGCGCTGTGGCCCCCCCTTGCCTTGCACCAATTTCTAAAGACCTACAGTGACACAACAAAATCCATTCGATTCTATCGAAGTTAGCCAACAAACAGTTAATTTAGCTGACACATAAATCAGCCCATAAGTATGAGTCCCTGTCCAGACGTAAATAGATCAGTTTAACACTGAGTGATTTATTGACAAACTCCGAGGCTCGACAATTGGCCCATTGCGGCATCGCAAGCCCAATGCCAATCCGATGCGGCGAGCCAAATACAACGATATCTGAGTCCCGATGAAGCCCCGTGTTCTCATCAGACAGTTGTTCGCCGAGGGTCTTCAGTTGATCCTGCGTACATAGCGTGCTAAGCTCGTGGTACTTTGGCTGACATTTGAGGCGGCTACGATGGCAGCGTAGATGCCCGCTGCTACTTATGCTACTTTCTGCCCTCCTTTTAACCTCTGCCTCGCGCTCCTTCGATCGAATCCCGACGGTTTATTACTGTAGAATTGGCCCCCTTATTACTGTAGAATTGGCCCCCCCTGGATTGGCTGCGAGCTCCGCCACTGTCTGCAGCCACTGGCTAAGGACAGCTAGCACCGCTGCACTGCGCCGAAAGAAAACGAGGGGAGAGTTGGAGAGACCTGTGACGATGGCGGTGAGACCGGAGGCGTCGACGCCGGCGGTGACCTCCTCGGCGGTGGACTTGGCGCCGAAGCCCGACGGGCCCCGCCGCCCCCACGGCCAGCCCAATAGCCCCATCCCCGACGACACCGTCTCCGTCGACAGCAACCAGTAGTCAAGCAGCTTCTCACGCATCACACATGCCGCCGCCGCCTTTCGGTGAACAGTTGCCGGATGCCGGGATGGATAGGACTATAGGAGGGAAGAGGAAGCTTTGCAGCCAGTGGTGTGGCAAGTCTCGTCGGATGACGTCGACGCGTGTTCTTGCCTCAAGGCTTGGGCCTGATGAGGCTGCAGGCCGTGGGCCGTGCTTGTACCGTGCGGCGGCCCACACAAAACACACCACCACACATGCGCGCCGCTCCATTGAGGGGTTTCCGGCCCAGATACGAAAGGAAAAAAAAATTACCCACGTGAACGGCGACTCGAGTAGTAAATGAGACAAGCTAGCTCTTCTTCAAAACGAGCAAGAGCATGGGTTATGGTTTCGGCGTCTGGTGGTCCAGCTCATCTAACCGAGCGCACGGTGGTGGCGGGGGACCACTAGCTTTTAATGTGTTGTGCCGCACAGCAGCAGCACTCAACGACCGCTCATGCTGGCGTTTCAGGACGCGCCCACCTCCTCCTCTCTCTTTCCTTCTCTCTCCGCCAGCGCGATTTTTTTCTGAGCTGTCCACGGAGTCGCCCGCCTAGTCAGCCTCATAATACTTGCTCTAATAAACAAACCAACTCGCCAAAGTTTACCATATATTCATCGAAATTATGATTGCGATAAGAATTTTGGTTTATAGCTAATCAGTTCTACGTACGTGTGTAATGAGATTCTCAAATTTTGTGAGAGAATTGGAAGACTATTAAATCTGATTCCTGCATAACGTGTTGAGTCACTTTACTGAAGAGACTGAACAAAGTCTATCAGGAAAGAAAGAAGGGACTGAACAATTACAATCTTTCAGTAAAGTAACCTGTACGTACTGCACTGAAAGAAGAGGAAGAGAGGAATGGCATTGGGACCGTGACGATGGCGGTGAGACCGGTGGCGTCGATGCCGGCGGCGACCTCGCCGACAGGCGACAGTGGACTTGGCGCCAAAATTATACGAACTTTTCTCTCTCGAAGTGTTCAGCTCCAACTAGAAATTTTCACGATGACCTTTGCATGTTTAGAAAGTATAAATGTTACTGGACAATTGCATCTATTTATTAGCTTAAGATATCTGATCATGGTTGCAGCTTCATCTCCATCTGGCTCTCTCTCAGTCTCTCGCTACTAAGTTTGGCACAGTTTCTGCCTGTGGAGCTCCCAGCTTGCTAATGCTTGGTTTGGAGTTGAAGTACTCGAATACCCTGCTTGCAAGGAGCTGTTGAAATGTAACGTCCCGATGTCCTCCTCCGTGGGGGTAGCAGAAAACAGATCGCAGCGTCTTGCTCCTCATGTCGACCATGATCACCCACAACGTCTTGTCTCCATGCTTAACATGGTGGTCCTCGCACGCCATGAAGCAGATGACATGGGGTTCGTCCATGCTCACGACGGGGTAGTCCAGCTGGACGCGTGGGAGGCCGCCATTGTTGTAGCCGTCGAGGCTCCAGAGCTCGGTGGCGTCGATCGTGCCGTCCATTATCCATGTCGCCGTTGTCATGTCGGCGGCGTCCATCCTAAGCGTCCAGGTCCGGACGGTGTAGGCATCCTCGGAACGCTGGCAGGTGCTGCGGCCGGAGCCGCCGCAGCAGCAGCGGGGGAAGATGTTTACGAACTTGATCGCGCCGCCGCCGGTGAAGCACACGTTCCGGTACGATGACCGGCTGAAGTAGGGATCATCGGGTAACGGCACGTACCGCAGCTCCGGGCTCTCGTCGAACACGTCGGAGAAGAGGAGGCCGCGGGCCAAGTCCACCCAGCACATCAGCACATCAGGATTGATTCCTCGTGTTTGCTCCAACATATCTCTCCGTTTCGTATCATCAGTGTATCGCAGATGGAAACTTTTATCTACCGGTTCGAACGGGACACAGGGAAGGAGCTCGACTATATCAATCGCGTATACGATTTGGTTGATCATAGAGTCTACTACCATCTACCACGCTATTCCTCTGTTTTTCCATGCTACAGCTTGTAATGTAGGAGTATATATATTTAATAAAAGAGTAACCGGTGCAATAACCCTCTCAAATTTCTGAATCATAAACTATATTATAACGCATCAGGCTCAAATCACTCTCACAGGAGGAATAGATCGAAGCAAAGAAAAAGAGAGGAATGAAGAGAATAAATGATTTTTTTACAGAACTATATCATCACACACATCGTTAACATAATTGGTGAGTGAGAGTAGACAAAGAGGAGACAGAAGTACGGAATGGGGTGTGTTGTGCATCATAGTTAGTGTTTGAATTGATTGTTTATACTTTACATATTCTTGAATCGAGGTATTGCTACAGTCTAACATTGCATATTTTTCTATTGGACTCAGACTGAAACGTTGGGCTGTTGCGGCTTGTTTTAGCTCGCGAGTGGCTCGTGAGCCAGCTCGAGCTGGCTCATTATACTACTAAGCTAAAATATTGGCTCAATTTGTTATAATTATTTTCAATAAGCCGAGCTGAGCCGAGCCATTATCGAGTCAAGTCGAGTGAGCTAACGAGCCACGAGTTTTTTTATTGAGCCATAATTAGATAGGACATGGGAGGACGAGAAAGGAAAACTATTGGCCAGTTAGTCTCCTCGTCTCATGCATCGACGTTGACGCCTTCTGCTTCTGCCTGGGCCTGCGCCAAAGAGTCATTGGACACGCTGAAACAACACGCGACTAGGAAACGAAATAAAGTGATAGCGATCTTAACATCATTTGGAGTTATTTGAGTAAAATTTATTTTCTATATCTTTAAATTTTTAATAATTTTTCTATATCTTTTACGCAGTCTAGAGAGTCATCTCGCTCTCCATCTTTGTCTAGCGAGAAATCCGGAATAGAGCATATTTATATTTGGATATTCAATTGAAGAGATTATTGCCTTGTTGGAGGGTGTTTTTTCATTAAAATCTCTATTTTTGTTTGGTAGAAAAATATAAATAATCCCTTGGAGATGCTCTATAATAAATCATTAGTATAAGCCAAAATAGTGACTAGGCTGTGGACATGTGGTACATCCAGGTTCCTAACCCGCGTCGATTACGCTGGAGGCAACGTTGTACTGTATCGATTATCAGTTGACTAGCTATTAGGCCAACGAATATTTCCAGATGATCTTTTTTTATCCAGCTCAATTTGCAGGGAGCATAGGATTGCACGAGCGTACGAGACCACGCATATGTGCATGTTTTTTTTATAAGACCACCGGTGAGCGGACGTGCCACGTGGTCGTCAACTCGTCAAGTCCTTCGGCTGAGGAATTCTAGGTCAGGGGTTTCTCATCCACGCCCGTCAAAAACAAATGCTCCCTGGTAGTACGTGCTCGTGGGGTTCATTTCCTTGTCTCTGTGTGGTGTGGACACATGCTTCTGTCGTGGCGTGCGGACTAGAGAATGCCGGTCGTCGCGTGCTCTTCCACCGGATCCTGCTTCTTCTGTGTTCAAATTGTTTTCGATAAATCTTGTCAAAAAGAATTGTACGTTTCCATAAATTTAAAGTGGTGTAGGAATCAATTTAACATGCGAAAAATTGTACAAAATTTTTCTCTCTGTAAATGTTCAGCTCCAACTAGAAATTTCCATGACGGCCTTCAATTCGCATGTTTAGAATGTTCAATTTTTCTTCCGAAGCCAGCTTTATATATAAAGTATAAAGAAAATACTGGGATTACCAGTTTTACATAAAGCACAAGTTCGCTGACAACCTAACTACTTACAAATTCCGCAACGGGACCCTCTAGGTGACAAGCCAGAGACAACACAGAACTACTCTAGGCGGACAACCCGAAACACCATAAATCCATTACAGAACCTGCAAGACCAGATCGGCAGACGGGTCCAAAGCATCAACATCACGGCCGTCGAAGGGCCTTTCCAAACAACGCCTTCAGGAAGGCAAAGGCGCCGAGCCGGCGCCAACGTTAGATTTTCACCACAGGGACCTCCGCGAACCGCCGAATGGAGTAAACCAAGAGCAACGCCCCCAACAGGGAAACATCGTTGCCCGATCCAGCCCGCCAGATCGAAGCTTTCGCTTACGGTTCACCACCCAAAGCCTCAGCAACACTAGCCCAAACACTTCTACCGCCAAACAACATCCACACCGCCACTGTCGAAACCAACGAGCACGGCCCCCATAAGAAATAGAACCACCACCAACTCCATCAGAATCGGCGGATCAGGGGCTCACCAAAGACCCGGTGGCCGTCCACCCTCAATTGGGGACGACGCCGAGCAAACTGTGAAGCACCTGTGCCCAGCACCACCCCCCAATGGAATGATACCGAGTGGTTCAAGTTGAAGATGGAACCATGGATCCTGCTGTGTCGAGAAGCGGAGGAGCAACTGGGACCTAGTCGGGAGGGTATCACCGTAAGCTGGACCGCCGGGGACGTCGACACCTATTTTAATTTTTTGAAAATATTTACCTTATCTTGTGTGAGAATCACCTTGAGTTAACGAAACCAAGTGAAACGCACGATGATTTATCTTGAGTTGAGTCAAGAAAAGTATACAAATGCTACCCTCCAGAATACGGTGACCTTACATCGATCAACATCCCTGGGCTCGTAGGGTGAGTTGAATGAATAAGCAGTAGAATAACATGAGATAATATCAAGGGTCCAAAATAAGCTCATAGCTGCAAGAAACTATATTAATAGGGAGAGTTATGTGTATGCCTAAGGGGGTCCTATAACTATGTTTATATTCGTATAACTATGTTTATACTAGTAACAAATAAACTTGTACATTAGTCAACACGTAATTATTGTTGACCTTCTCTTGAATTCCGCCTTGCCAATAATGTTCTTTTGATCTAAATCATAACAATCTATATAATTTTTAGATCATTCCCATAGAAACATAACACACTTTTTAGTAAGCACCTTTACACAAGTGTGAATTATCATTACACATTTCATAACGCCTCTGTGCCTTGCGCATGGGCCGGCCAATGATGTCAATTAAGTCCTTGTTTAGATGCAAAATTTCACCCTCAAAGTTCACTATGCAAAAAGAAGATTCACATCACATTAAAATATCGGCACATGCATGTAGTACTAAATGTAGATGAAATAAAAAACTAAGTACATAATTTTGTTGTACTCGGCGAGATGAACATTTTGAGCCTAATTAATCAATTTTTGGATAATTTTTCATAAATACAAACGAAATGCTACAGTGGCGCAATGATTACGAAGTGATCTCAAACCTCCAATTCTTTACCCCCTAAATTTGCATCTAAACAAGGCCTAATATTGGGAGTGTTTGAGAAAAAGATGTATTTATTCACAATTGTTTTCTGAGGGGAATTTCTTCATAATATTAATCGTGAAGCTAGCGTTTGTAATTTGTATAGAGTGCATGTGGTTGTCAATTTGTACTCCTGCAAAGTCCTTTTTTATGAATGGAGAACAGAACGTGGCTCAATAACTAGTTATTTACAAAGTTACAAACACAATAGAGTGCTCTGGCCGTCCATTTGGGGGTTTGAGTTCATTTCACAGTCATTGTGCCACTGTAACATTTCGTTTGTACTTTAGCATTTCGTTTGTATTTGTAAAACATTGTCTAAAAATTGATTAATTAGGCTTAAACTGTTCGTCTCGCAGAGTACAACAAAATTATGTACTTAGTTTTTAATTTCATCAATATTTAGTACTCCATGCATGTGCCGATATTTTGATGTGATGGAAATCTTTTTTTTATAGCGAATTTTGGGGTGAAATTTTGAGATCTAAACAATAACGCGCTACTTTCACCAACCAGGTAGCTACCACAGATGACAGGTGGGACCATAGGCGCACAGCGTCGTACGACCAATGCCGCGAACGAGCAGCTCTGTCACTAGCAGGTGGGACCCGTAGCCGTGCCCCCACTGCATCGCAGCAACTCCGCGCCACGTAACCACGTTGAACGCGGCCTCCACGGCCAAAGCACGCTGCGAACCAGCACACACACGCACGCACAACGCCAGTAGACCACGTCAGCACCCGGGCCCCACGTCAGCATGCATGTCCTCTCTCTCGGTCGTCGTCGTTTGGCGTTGTTGCCCGCTTGCCCTATATATGCGGCGCCACGCCATGGCGTTCCATGCACTGACATTGCCGCATTGGCGTCGTCGCAGAGCAACCGAGCAAGAAGAAACGCCATTGCCGATCGATTGAAAGCCTACTACTCCGATTCTCCCACGCGGCCGGGGCCTTGTCTCACTATCGCTCACAGTCACAGACCTCCGCCGCTCCAGTCCTGATCAATGCCCGCCGCTGCCAGCATCTCCTCCTCGGCAAACTCGACCCCGCCGCAGCCGCAGGCGGCCTCGCTCGCGGGCGACCGCCGCCGGCGTGGGACGGCGTC
Organism: Echinochloa phyllopogon; assembly: GCA_033239725.1. Taxonomy (NCBI): domain Eukaryota; kingdom Viridiplantae; phylum Streptophyta; class Magnoliopsida; order Poales; family Poaceae; genus Echinochloa; species Echinochloa phyllopogon. The sequence goes on along the minus strand of BTCW01000008.1, from coordinate 6,788,123 downwards.
CGTCCCGCCGCACGTGAAGGCTGCGGCGGGTTTCCTGGGCGGCGTGGTGGGGGCGTGCGTGCTGCCTGCAGCCGACGGACGTCGTCAAGACGCGGCTGCAGCTGGACCGCGCCGGCGCCGCCTACCGCAGCATGGCGCACTGCGGCGCCGCGGTGGCGCGCGCCGAGGGCGCCGCCGCGCGCGCTCTGGAAGGGGCTCACCCCGTTCGCAGCGCACCAGACTCTCAAGTACGCGCTCCGCCAGGGCGCCAACGCGTCGCTCCAGTCCCGCCTCCGGGACCCCGCCACGGGCGCGCTTTCCACCGCCGCGCTCCTCGCCTCCGGCCTCGGCGGCGGCGTACGTCGCCGAGGCGCTCCTCATCGTCACCCCCTTCGAGGTCGTCAAGATCCGCCTCCAGCAGCAGCGCGGCTACAGCGGCGGCGGCGAGGGCGCCGGCCAGCCGCCGCCGCCGAGGTACTACAGGGGCGCCGTCCACTGCGCGCGCGCCGTCGTCAGGGAGGAAGGGCTCCGGCGGGGCCTGTGGGCGGAGGCGGCGCCGACGGTGCTGCGCAACGGCACCAACCAGGCCGCCATGTTCGCGTGCAAGAGCAAGCTGGACGCGGCGCTGTGGGGCCGGCGCGACGGGGACGGGAGGGCGCCGGACCTGGCGCAGTCGATGGCGTCCGGGTACCTCGCCACCGCCGTCGGCCCGCTCTGCACGGGGCCCTTCGACGTCGTGAAGAGCAGGCTCATGGCGCTGGGCGGCGGCGGCGTGAGGTACCGGGGCACGGTGCATGCGTTGCGGAGGATCTACGCCGAGGAAGGGGTGAGGGCGCTGTGGAAGGGGCTGCTGCCGAGGCTGGTGAGGATCCCGACCCGCGGCGCGCTGGCGTGGCAGGTCACCGCGCTCTACGAGAGAGCCTATCTCCATCATCTGTGAATCTGTGATCCTACTCGCGTACATGTCACACGCAGTGTTCTAGTGTTACATCTCAGCTCGGTCGTCGCTTTGGGATTTTCGTGGTGGTGGTGGTCGTCGATACCAAAAATTAATTTCGCAGATACATATAATTCGGAAGAATAGGTGAGTGATTCATACACAGCATCCCTTTCTTTTATCGAGGGTTCTAGCAATTGATATCCTTTCGCAAATAATTGAAATGCAATTTCGTGATCTGGATCTTTAATTGTTGCAAACTTCTCAAGTTCTTCTGCCAAGCCTTGATTAATGAATCTACAAAATCCCTCGAATTGGATCTGACTAAATCCGGGTATTGTGGACATTCCCTCATTTCCATTCCGGAGCATTTTAATCTTAAGTTTCTTATTTATCGAAGAAAAATTCCATTGTTGGTGGTATCGTGGAAATGGTCAATCAGAGGTGTGTAACAAATTAAACCGTTGGTTGATCGATGTGCCATGGTTTTAGTGATTTAGTTTTTGGTGTTCACGCGCGTGTTGTTAACTTGCTATAGTATATGACTACGCCGTTTTGTGCTGTGGAGCAGCGAACTCGAGTAAGTGAAGGGTCTTGGTATTAGAGGTTTTCTGTTCAGATAAAGAGAGTCTTGGTATGTTTTGTATTTTACAATCCTGGCTGGCTTTTCAATTAGCTTGGGCAGTTCATCAAGGGATGGGGATGTCCCCAGCTGTAGTCGATGGATGTGAATAGCGACTTAGCGAGCCGAAAGAGTTAGGATCCATCAGCATTAGTGCCCTAAGGATAGAGATTATTGATAGCATATGGCAAGCAAGAGAGAGATTTGATACGATGGGTTAGAGGTAGAAGATATACAATGGTCAACAATTGTCGATCACAAAAATCTAAAAATCTTGCATAACAAATTTTGGCAACTATTTGGTCCAATACTAAAATTTGAGAATTCATAAAGCGAGACTAATCCATGCATTTATTACAAATGAATAAAACCAAGCAACAAATAACGATTGGCAATACTTTATCCTGGACAAGTTTCGATTTAATTTGTGCAGAGAGGCTAATAATAATCGGAACACAGACCAGGAAAAGAAAATACAGTAAGAAAATATTTAATGCACACCTGGTGGGACTCGAACCCACAATCGTTTGATTAGAAGTCAAACGCCTTATCCATTAGGCCACAGGTGCCTCCTCGTGAAAAAAGTAAATCCAAGGCTTATTTAATTCTTACATAGGTACCCTTCTGCTCCTTCCATATTCTCCTTTCCAGGCCTATTCCCAATGCATCCTTGCATGGCCGCTGCCTCCTGCTTGATCAGCTATATAAGTTTTTTTTATAATCTCTAACAAAAGGGAAACCATCTGTATTTGACAATAAATTACGAGAATCCATGTGTTATAAGTGTCTGGTGTTTACTCGATCCAAAGGGGTACCCCGGCCCCATCGTTGTCGTTGCAAATCGAAGTTGAAGTGTTCTTCCTTCATGATCGTGGCACCACACTTAATCAACATGAATACATGATCAATTGCGGTTTGCAGCTCGTCTGGTCCGGCGTCCCTGGTTAGCTGTATTTTTAGCCTTGCCTAGTTCATTCAGAAAAAGATGGCTGAATTTTAAGCAAGCCAATGACAGTGGGTTCAGTAGTTTGACATATATGCATGTAGGCTGTGAAGATCATAAAGGCAAAATAGACGTTATCACTGGGGATGGCACGTCTTTAAATTTTTATGGGGCTGGTTAGATGGTTAGTTCAATGTGAAATGGCAATTGTCAGACACAGCTTGGAGTTAACGAAATGAAATAAGGAAGTATATTTCGCCCTCATTCTGTTCTCCATCGCGTCTGAGATAGAAATGCAAGCCATCATGCATGTGCCAATCTCTTGAGCACAGATTGCATAGTCTCCTAAGCAACAGAATAAATGAGTAACAAAACATCAATACGTTGTTAGCAAGGCACGGTACAGTATAAATGAGCAACAGAACATCAATGGAGTACGTTGTTAGCAATTGATTGGCACATTGTGTCAATATAGCTGAGACTGAGATCAGTCATTCCATTTTCTCTTAGCGAGACGACATAGCAGACTCAGCTCCACATATCTTTCAGCAGAAGGATAGTCCATGTCCATGATAGGCACAGCAAAATAAGGACTCTGTTTTGACTTTTCAGATAATATGTACACATTATAATGCACTTACAGCAATTCCTGTGGCAAGTCTGAATTACGTCTCTGCTGCACTTTTGCGAAGTGAAAACTATGACAATGTCTTATTTGTGTCGTAAAACAAGTGTATTGGAATTCTGTGCCTTCCGCAAAATGCCAAAATGTGCTGCTGCAAGTTTGTTCTGAAATTATATCATCTGATTGTCATGTCATAATGACGATCAAAGAAACAAATCTCCGATTTCTGCCAAGAAAATAACAATATTCAATTGGCACTGATCTATGTATGTGACAGGCTCACAGGCTTCTGTCTGAAAATGTCAGAAGCAAATGAGTGGCGGTGTTCACTTCCCTCAAAAGGGAATGTGAATTTGGGTGAAAATGTCACATCGAATACTGTAGCGCAATATATCACTTTTCGTTTGTTTGTGGTAATCATTGTCCTACTATGACCTAACTAGGCTCAAAAGATTCGTCTCGTCGTGTACATCAAAACCATGTACTTAGTTTTTTTTATTTAATGCTCCATGCATGAGTAGAGAGATTTGATGTGATAGTGAATAGTAAAGTTTAGAGAGAGAAAGTTTGGGAGAAGTTTTGGATTTGAAGGGAAGTGAACACCGCCAGTATATAACTTTGTATCTAGGCCATCAGGAGTGATGATGATTGAAACCATACACCAGATTGAAACAAGATATCACTAACGATCGAATTTGTCATTCAACCAGTCTGGTTAGCTAATTTTGTCAGTGCACCAAATTAAGCACGGTGCCATCATGACAACTAATCTAGATGACCATTAAACTACATCTAAACCATCTTTTCCGGTTGAGATGAATCTGGCTCCCTCATGTGTCCCCTGTAGATCAGTTTCCGGTGTGGCCTCATCACAGTCATCACCAGCAAATAAGTCAGCCAGGCCTGGTTGCTTCCTTCCCTCCCTGTCCATGATGCACAAAGGAAAATAAATAAATAAACGAAGGCTCTGTTTTGAGACAAATAAACTCGATCAAATATATGTGCAGAATCATCAGAATGTTTCCAATCATTTTACACTTTTTTCAAGTTTGAATTCTGAAGTAACAGGTTTTGACGGCGTTGCTTAATTCATAGGAGTAAACCATAGATACAGTACCTTGCTAAGATTTCCTTGCAGCGCGCGTTGACGGCGAGCATGTATCCGAAGAATGCCGCCATGGCCATCATCTCCACGGCGAGGCCGTACACCCAGATCCATTTGCTCACCACTAAACCGAAGGTGCTGAGAGCGGAGAAGGCCATGTTATAGAAGAAGAAGCGCATCATGGAATCCATGGAGACGAGAGCTTCGCGCAGCAAGTAGCCGGCCACGAGGAAGGCCCAGAAGTAGAGGGCCATCCATGTCAGCGCGGTGAGCCCGACCACGACGAGGTGGGTGTCCCGGTCCCGGCCGCCGTGGCTGGGGAAGAAGAAGACGAGCCACACGGCGAGCGCGGCCAGGCACAGCGTCAGCAGGGCGACCGTGAACACGGCGTGGATGGCGGCCAGCCTGTGCCCCTCCTCGCTCAGGGCCAGGCCGGCCGGCGGCGCGGCGGCCTCGTCGGCGGCGCGCTCGCCGCCGACGTGCGCGCGGTGCTCCGCGAGGGCGTAGCCGAGCAGCCCCGCGGCCCAGGACGTGGCGAGGTGCGCGGCGGCCATCCCCGCGACGGGCCCGGCGAGGGCGCCCGCGGCGCAGGCCAGCGCGGCGGCGTACGAGGCGCGGAAGAAGACGGCGGCGGCGCCCATGGTGCGCGAGAAGGTGTAGGCCCAGAAGGCGAGGTAGCCGCAGACGAGCAGCGAGACTGTCCACACGACGGACACGGTCGCCGGCGCCGGAGCGGAGTGAATCGTCCGGCGCGGCAGCAGAACCGCGGCGAGCACGACGAACAGCAGCGTCACCAAGAACATGCCGCCCACGGAGGTGTTGGGCAGGCCGAAGGAGTAGTGGCGGTAGCAGGAGTTGACTCCTCCAGAGCCGCAGGTGCATTGGGGGTGGCGGCGGCCCTCGCCGGCGAGGCTCGCGGCGCCGGCGCCGTCGGCGCTGTCAGAAGACGGTGGCTCCCCCTTCTCGAGGTCCATGTCGTCCATGTCGCGGCTGGAGGATTACAGCGCGCCGCGTGAACGCGCTGTCAGAAGATTGCTCTCGACGACAAGAGGGCCAATAGGGCGGCAGTGCGGCACCGCCGGCGGCCGGCATATAAAGAGCCGGCGCCACAAGTTTACCTTCCATTTTTAGGAATGCGAATTCGAGTGACGGTAGAACAGAATTTTCTTCCTTTATTTGACTTTTCTTTCCTTCTTCAGCCGCTTAATTGTTTTTTTTTGCCCACGCACAGTGAAGCATGAAACATTTGTGCTAAATTTTCTTCAAAGTACGATCTTGGGATGAATTTTCACCGTTTTTTCTTTTTTTGTCCATTTTAATTAGTGAGCTCCGATAGGTCCATAATATCATATTGTCGCGTATATATTTCCTTCTCTTGGCTCTGTTTATTGAGACACCAAAATTCAATTCAAAATTCTTGGTCCCACTGTCAGCCTCACAAAGTCACAAGTTGGACATATTGCACCCGCTCATGCATTCAACCAAACAGAACCTCATCTACTTTTTTTAGATAAAGTATCGGTTACAAAGAGTTTTTAAACTCTAATCCTCCACAAGAGGAGGTCACAAACACAACAAGGAAGCTACAAGGAAAAGAAAAAAACTAAGAGACTAAGCCTCAATCTTCTTCTTCCATGCTTCTTCTTGCATTGTCTTTATAAAGCATCACCAATCCATCACAATCTTCGTTTACTTAGAAACTTGATGACGGACTGAATCAAACTCGACCACGAACACAATGCAACCTCCACGCAATCACTCCAACAAGTTGCGCCCACCCACGACGATGCCTAGCAACGCGAAACAGGAAAGGCAAAATCGGTACGAAATGGACCTTCAAAGCGGTGCCTTCAAGAAGGAAAACGACATCGAAGACGCCGCCACCGCCCCACCGGCGAGCCGGAATTAGGTTTTCACCTGAAAGTCATGCAACACTAGCAAGGAGCATCTCAACAACGCCCCAAAGAGGGAGAACGACGCAACGTGACGCCATCGTTGTCGACACCGGCATCCCGGGAATGACTTTCGTCTGATGTCTCTGTCAAGCCGCAATCCATCTCATGTATAACCTGCATGGAGAGAAATCCTGCCTCCACAGCAACGACGGCACGGGCCGAGGGAAGTCTACTATTGTATCTGCTCAAGCAATCCCACGAAACACTTTTTTTTTCAAAAAATTGCATCTACTCAACTTGTATCTACTCGTCCAGAATATATAATGCGGGTCTGCGTAACTCTATCCTATAAATCAAACTCACCATAAATGAGTAAATGCAGATGAGACTAAGCGTGTGTTTGTTAAGAGTCAGGGTGGGATCGGCTGAGATAGGGCCATTCCACGAGATGATTTCATGAGGTGTTTGATTGGAAGGATGAAATGATTCTGTTGGCACAAGTTTGCGGCCAACAACACGCAGAGAGGCTCGCTGCAGCACCTCTGCAGGGGGAACCGGTTAGACCGGTGTGGGTGACCGGTCAGACCGGTCGCCGGAGTTTCCGGCGGTGAACCTTCGAACGTCGCCCGGGCAGGATCCCGTCGGGGCAACGCACGTAGGGTTGTCCTAAAGTCGGCAGGCCACCTAGGACGCCCTCAATCGACGTAGAGACGAAGGAGGAACAACAAATAGTAGATTGGAAAAGTAGGACAAAGAGAAAAAGTAAAAGATAAACGAAAGTGTTTTTGATCGATTGGATGATGCTCAATCGGCCTTGGCCCTTTATATTTATAGGGTGGGATGGTCTTACCCCGTTGAGTCTGTTACAATATGGTATAAAACTCAGAGTCCTAAACCTACTAAAATTTAGACCCAAACCGGTCTGACCGGATTGGAAAACCGGTCTGACCGGTTTGCCGAGATGCAGAATCTTCCCGAAGCCATAACTCTCTTATCCGGAGTCCAAATTAGACGTTCCACATATGCATCTTGATCATCTCGACGAGTGCTACGCAATGGTGAAGTCCAATCTGCATTTTAACAACTTTATCCAAACCGGTCTGACCGATTTGTGCACACTGGTCTGACCGGTTTACACAGCCTGCCAATTTTGGTTGTCAACATATGCCCCCCTGTTTTCTGGCAAAGCTTGCATGTCAGAAAACATCTACAATGATCAAAATTGGCTAAAGACGATGATTAAGATACATCGCATATATATTACTCCTAAGGGCGATAATTGTTTTATCGACCATAAACTTGTTCTTAACTCAAGGAACGATTTGCTTTGATCTCCATACCTGCTTAGGTTCTGTTTGGAACAAAGGAATGCAAAACACAGGAATGGGAAAAAACGTAGGAACGGAAGGAAGTGAAAAGTATAAAACTACGGGATTTCAAAACACAGGAATGGAAGGTTTGAGGTGTTTGGATTGCAGGAAATAATTTGAATCTTCACATCTCCCAATGAACAAAGTAGCCGTTGCAGTTTCTAGCCGTTGCCTGCTAGCTTCTAGCTTCTAGCCGTTGCTTGCTTGGTTCCTGCCGTGGCTGCATAGTTGCTATATAAAACATGCAAGGAGTAGCAAGTATTTCAACACAACATATTTTGTTAGTACTTTCCATGGATCCAAACTATCGCCGACGATCACAAAATGAAGATGAGCACATTCTGTTTGTCCTCCCAACATTAGAAGAAGGTAGCCCATCCCTATCATCCAAAAAGAAACCAATACACAACTCTATCCGAAATGGAGCCACATATATTCATGAAACTCTAACAGGGCATGAGGAACTATGCCAAAGACGGTTCCATATGGAAAGAGAGATTTTTGAGGCTTTGGTTCGAAGATTGCGTGAAAACAATCTTCTTGCTGATTCAAGGTATCTCTCCGTGGAAGAGCAATTAGGCATATTCCTTTATGCAGTATCAAAGAATGGAAGCAATCGCACATTGCAAGATCTATTCCAGCATAGTGGAGAAACAATTAGTCGTCACTTTAGAGCAGTGCTGAATGCACTTACGCAGCTCACATGCAACTACATACAATTACCTTCTCTTCACCCACATCGCATCTTAAGACAGCCTAAATTTGCTCCATACTTTCAGGTAACCACTTGCATACTTCTATAATGGCAGTAATAATTTTATTGGTAGTTTTGATATTAAGCATAGAATAAATATGTGCAGAACTGTATTGGGGCTATTGATGGCACTCATATTCCAATGACCATTCCCCCTGGACAACAAGAACCATATAGAAACAAAAAACAAGGTTTATCACAATATATGATGGTCGCATGCGACTTTGATCTAAAGTTTGTGCATGTGCATGCTGGTTGGGAGGGATCGGCATCAGATGCAAGGGTTCTTCAAGATGCACTTAACCATGGATTTAATGTCCCTCCTGGTAAATCTAGGTAAGTCGTACTGCTTCAGCAGCCCAATAAGATAAAGCTTCATTTGATGATTCCAGTTAGCCCTAACAGGATTCTTTGTGGTGCCTAACATGGGTTCAGAGCTACAAATTTTCAGTTCAAAAATAACAGAGAAAGATGTATGCTCTAAATAAAATTGCAAAAAAGGGGGGAAGCCACTATCTGTTGCATGATTCCAACAAAAAATATCACGAGGAGAATTGTACTTGCCTTAGATTACCGAACTAGGGAAACAAATCTTAGGGGAAAATAAAGAAACCACGATTCAGATCTGAACTAGGGACTCAAAATGTGAGAGGGATCCCGATTTGCAGATTGTAAAAAGATCACTGGAAAAATACTTTCTATAGGGGAAATCTAGTCTATCATCAAATCGATTACCTGTTACTATTGCGATCTCTTCATCCCCCACAAATCGGAGATTGCCAGAATCTTGTGCAGATGGAGGAGGAGGAGGAGGGGAAGGAGGATGGGGCGGAGCCATCTTCCTCCGACTAGAGCCGGTCGATTGCCGCGGATTCGTCATCCCCTTGGTGTTTGGCGCGAATTTCTCTCTAGGGCCCGAGCCATGGCGGGAGAGAAAAGAGAGAGGGGCGGGAGGGAGCAGCCAGAAGGAGAGCGAGCGTTCCCTTGAGTTGGAGTGGATTTTTTGATTCCTGCGTTTTAGGAGGAAACCATACCCTTTCCTCCGGGACCGAAGGTAGCATTCCTTTGTCCCAAACCCGTTCCCTCTCTTCCTTTCCTCCGGAACTGATTCCTTCAAAATTCCTATGACTTTCCCATGTTCCAAACGAGGCTTTAGTAGTTGCTAACCTTGCTGGTATGACCTTTGCTTGTTGCTCCATTGATCCTTGCCTCCGTATTCGCTGTAATCTCCTTTTTTGAGTATGAGACAAGCCCGAGGGACACCACCTCGGCTGTGAGTATTTTAAATCTCTCTTACTGTCATTCTCATCTCCTTTGGAGTCAGTAGGTGTACTTCTGACCAGATTATTGCCAACAACAAACAGTCTTTGCGTTGATCCATGACTTACATATGTAGGAGCATATTGAATCATATATGAGCGCATATGTAAATTATTATAATCTAAAGGTGAATAATAGGAAGGATATGACCAGAACCATGATGAGGTCGGTCCAACATATGAATAAATTGCAGCAGCTTAATTTACTTGAGATTTGCAAGAACAGTATTCATTTTCATGTTTTGATGAAAGTTTTGATTTTTTACCTTTACTTGGCCGACTCCCTTGCTTTTGGCTTGCTCCTTTCTTCTTGTACTTGGCCAAAAGCTCCTCGAAGGTCAGCTTCACCTTTTTATTGAGCTTGGAGCTTTTCCAATTTTTCTGGATACACCGGTCAGACCCGTCTAGGACACCGGTCAGACCGGTTGGCGCGCTGCCGGTCTTCTTTGTTTGGCCTTGCCCCCCAAGCGCTAAAGTTTCTCGAGGGACCCTTTTCTGTACCTTTATCACCTCTGAATCAGAAAGTCTATCATCTCCAATGATTACATTTTTTCCAACGGCCTTTTCGGCTTGATGTGGCCGAATTAGCACTTTGGGATTTTGAAAGTGCATCTAGGCATTTAATCTATTTTGGTGATTAATGGCAATAGAAATTCGGATATGATGTTGTGCTTGAGTTGTGCAGGAATAAAATGAAATGAAGAGAAAGATAGCACAAAAGAAAGTACCCCAATTCTTATTGATATGGTGGAAGACTCAATTGGAAATTTAAATTCTATTTTTCGTTTGAAATTGAGTATAGGACCACCGTACTATCAAGGGGGACGTAGTTGATGAATTCTAGTTGCTCAAAGTGCTTTGCTTGAGATGACAAACTTTTCAGAGCCACAAAAACACTTCACAGACACCTTTTCTGCTCGGCCGGAACTTTGGCCGGAAGTTCCGACCGGACGTTCCGGGCAGCTCGGTCTCGGGTTTTCCCTGGCCGGAAGATCCGGCCGTGGCTTCGGAAGATACAAGACTTAGCTGTTTTTCGAGCTCACGAGTGTCCTGTGTGCATGTTCCGACCCGAGGCCGGAAGATCCGACCGGAAGTTCCGGCTGGCTCTGTCTTGGTTTCTCGCTGGGTCGGATGTTCCGGGGTCTGTCGGAAGATCCGACGCTCTGTCGGAAGATCCGGCCCCTGGAACTTACCTGGAGTTTTTCTCACTCATTTCTGTTGCTCATCGGAAGATCCGACCAAGTGTCGGAAGATCCGGTACCCCTTCGCAGTGAACATAACGGTCATATTTTGGGGGGTTGGTATTTATACCCCTCACCCCCTTTCATTCATTGCGGCTGCTAAAACTGACCTAACTCGAGCCAACACTCCACTTGAGCATTCACTCCCTCTCTTTACTCCCCCTCCAAGCTTGATTCTTCCAAGATTCAACTAGGGTTTGAGTGAGAGAAAAGCTTCATAGTGTGAGACTTGTGTGACTCTTCAACTAGTTCATCTCTCAAGCACTTGAAGCACTTGGATTCGTCGATTTGCGTTTGTTACTCTTGGAGCTTGCTCCTAGACGGTTAGAGGTGCCGGTGAACTCCCATTCTCTTGTGGTTTGAGTCCCGGAAGTTTGTATTACCCTTTCCCTTTGTGGGAGCACATAGTAAGTAACTCAATCCTCCTTTGTGGTTGATTGGGAGAGACTTGGGGTTAGTGTGACAGCCCGGCTCTTTGTGAGCATCTCAACGGAGACGTAGCTCCTTTGTGGAGTGAACTTCGGTAGAAAATCTTTTGTCTCCACTTTCTTACTTGTTCATTTCGTTTCTATATCTTGATTTGTCCCGATCTACTTATTTGTGGCTATACTCTGATATTGATCATTTTTAGAAGGTTCCATACATCATTAGTGAGCTTTGTATTCAAGTGGAATTGTTAAAAGGTCATTAGTTTTCGAATCTCGAAGTTTACTTGAACTGCCTGTCGGAAGATCCGGCTTATCTTCGGATCTTCCGGAGTTTCTGTTATTTTCGGAAGATCCTATACACTGTCGGATCTTCCTGTCGGAAGATCCGAGATTGTGTCGGATCATCCGACTGTCTGACAGTTTTTCTGAGAATTATTTCAGGAATTTTTAAACAGGCCTATTCACCCCCCCCTCTAGGCCTAGTGTTGATCCTTTCAATTGGTATCAGAGCCTAATCCCTTGTTTAGGCTTAACCGCTAAGGGAAAACACTATGGCCGGTATGGGAGAAGTATCCGAGATGGCTTCCGCCCACAAAGATAAACATCCGACGCCCATTGAGTCAAGCTCAAGCGATGATGAATTCGACATTAGCGATGTTGATGAGAGCTTGGATGAACAAGAGAAGAAAAAGCAAAGAAGGGAGAAGATAAGGAAGAAGATCAAGGAGAAGGCCGAAAGAGAGGCACAAAAGCTTTTCAAGAAGAAGATACGAGAAAGAGACGCTCTCGACGGACTTCACTCGGTGTCTTATCGATATGAGACATCTTCTTCTAACAAATCTTTTGACCCTTCTAGTCTTAATTTCTCATCCATTCCAATGGGCAAAGTCCCCAAATTCAATGGGATTGACTATGCCCGATGGAGTGATGATATGAAAATTTACTTGCATGGTCTTCATCCATCTCTTTGGACTATTGTGAATATAGGTATTGACAAGAGTGCAACGCCAAGTCGTGAACAAGAATACGACATCTTCCGCAACTCTCAAGCCGTGACCGTGCTTAGAAGGGCTCTAAGCGATTATGAGTACAACAAGATTAGGGGAATCGATAGTGCCAAAGAGCTATGGGACACTCTTCGAATGGCTCATGAAGGATCGGAAGAAGTCAAGGAAGGCAAGGTAGATCTTCTACAAGGAGAACTAGAAGCCTTTGTCATGAAGAAGGATGAGTCCTTGCAAGAGATGTATGATCGATTGAAGCTCCTTGTCACTGAAATTAGAATGCTTGGAAGCAATGATTGGGGCGAGAGCAAGGTCACAAAGAAATTGCTTAGAGCATACGCACCCAAGAACCCAATGCTTGCCACAATGATTAGAGAAAGTGACAAGTTCAAGACAATGGTGCCCATGGAGTTATTCAACAAGTTGCAATATCATGAGATGAATAGCTTGGATGTGACAAGATCAATTCAACCAACCGAAGTCAAGACCATCGCTCTCAAGGCCGAACCAAGCAAGAAGGTTGAGTCAAATGAGAAGACCTCAACTTCCAAGAAAAGTGAAGACTCAAATGATCATGAGAGCACCGATGAAGAAATCGCTATGATGGTTAGAAACTTCAAGAGATTCATGAAGTCAAGAGGTGAAAAGAAGAGCTACTCTCAACGAAGATGCTATGAATGTGGGGAGAAAGGTCACTTCATTGCCGATTGTCCTCACAAGAACGATGACAAGGACAAGAAATACAAAGAGAAGAGTCGAGATTACAAGAAGAAGTTTGGAAGCGCCCACGTTGGTGAAGGTTGGGACTCATCAAGTGATGACTCCGGCGATGAAGAAATGGCCACTTGTGCCATTCAAGCTCCTACTTCAACTCCACGACTCTTCAACTACATCAATGAGAGTGATGACGAAGCACCCATGTGCCTCATGGCTCAAGGGTCTAAGGTATTGGACACCACATCACCTCTATCATCCACCCCTTTGTCATCTAAAAACATTGAAAATGATCTAGATAGTGAAGAAGCCGAACATGAGAAAAACATGATAAAGAAGTTCGGAAAAGATGGCTACAAGTTTATCAAAAAGCTACTAGAGAAAATTGAGAAAAGAGAGGAGTCTCTTGAAAGACAAGAAGAATTGCTCATTCTTGAAAAGGAGAGAAACCTTGTCCTAGAAGAGGCTCTAGTTGAGGAGAAACTCAAGGTTGAGAAGTTGGCTTGTGAGTTATCTCAAGCAAATGACTCACGGGAGATGATGTCAAAGAGCTTGTCTTTGACAAATGACTCTCTAACTAACCTAAAGAATGCTAAAAGTGAGCTTCAAGAAAGGCATTCAAGCCTAGAGATCAAATACAAAGATCTAGAAGCCAATTTTAGCTCTCTTTGGGAAAGTACCAAGAGCAACTCCAAAACTATTCTTGACTCAAGTGTCTCTACTAGTGAAGGTTGCTCAAGATGTTATAAAATTGATTTAGATGCTTGTGCAATTAACATTTCTAAGCTAGAAGAGAAAGTAAAGGCTAAAGATGCTCAAATCCAAAAGTTGAACAATGCCATTGGTCAAGACCAAGGTAAGGGCAAGAGTGTATTCGAGACCCACCCGGCATATAAAGCCGGTAGATATGGTACTATCAAGGATGGGCTTGGGTACACTCGAGGAGGAAAGGCAAATGGCACAAAAAGGGTAAATGATCGTGATGTGACATTGTTCACCAAGGGGACCTATCTAGGTGAACTAATGGATGCGGCTCATGGGGTGGCAAGACCCACGGAGTCCTTGACAAAGGTAAAGGCATCCACTCAAAATGTCAAGATCAAGACCAAGAAAGAAGAGAAGGTCATTGAGCACAAGCCATCACCAAACTACTCCATCGACTATATGGTAACTTGGGACCAAAATGGGAAGATGGTGGTAAAGTATATAGGTGCTCATACTAGGAAGATGATGAGAAGTGTGTGGGTGCCTAAAATGTCAAAAGCTAACGCTCAAGGACCCAACCACTTTTGGGTACCTAAGTCCAAGGCTTAAAACTTGTTTTGTAGGCATATTCCTCCGGTGGACCTTCGTGGTTGTTGGATAGTGGATGTTCTAATCATATGACCGGAGATAGGAATATGTTTGCGAAGCTACAAGAGTATGACTCACCCGTTGAGAAGATCACATTTGGTGACAACAATCATGGTGATGTCATAGGCCAAGGTGAAATAGCTATCTCACAAGACTCATCCCTTTCAAATGTTTATCTTGTTGATTCTTTGGGATACAATTTGTTGTCGGTTTCACAACTTTGTGAGAAGGGCTACAATTGTCTCTTTACTAATGAGGGTGTGAGCATCCTAAGAAGGGAGGATTCCTCTATTGCTTTTACGGGTCGACTCAAGGGAAAACTTTACTTGGTTGATTTCACAACTAGTAAAGTGGAACCGAAGACTTGTTTAGTGGCAAAATCTAGCTTGGGTTGGCTTTGGCATCGCCGGCTAGCTCATGTTGGGATGAGGAACTTGGCCAAACTTCAAAAGGATGAACATATCCTAGGACTAACAAATGTTGTGTTTGAGAAAGATAGGTTGTGTAGTGCTTGTCAAGCCGGGAAGCAAGTTGGTGCTCCACATCCACCCAAGAATATTTTGACTAGCTCAAGACCACTCAAGTTGCTTCATATGGATTTATTTGGACCGGTTGCATATGTTAGCATTGGAGGGAACAAGTATGGACTTGTCATTGTAGATGATTTTTCTCGGTTCACGTGGGTTTTCTTTTTGCAAGACAAGAGTGAAGCTCAAACAATCATCAAGAGATTCATTAAAAGAGCTCAAAATGAGTTTGAGTTGAAGATCAAGCATATAAGAAGTGACAATGGGACGGAGTTCAAGAACACAAATGTTGAAGAGTTTCTTGATGAAGAAGGAATCAAGCATGAGCTTTCCGCGCCATACACACCTCAACAAAATGGCATTGTTGAGAGGAAGAATAGGACTTTAATTGAGATGGCACGGACCATGCTTGATGAGTACAAGACTCCGGATAACTTTTGGGCCGAGGCGGTTAGCACGGCTTGCCATGCCACTAATCGTCTCTATCTTCAAAAGTACTTGAACAAGACTCCATATGAGATCCTAACCGGTAACAAACCAAAGGTGCACTACTTTCGAGTCTTTGGTTGCAAATGTTACATTCTTAACAAGAAAACCAAAAGCTCAAAATTTGCACCTAAGGTTGATGAAGGCTTTCTACTTGGTTATGGTACTAACGAACACGCCTACCGTGTTTTCAACAAAACCACCGGGTGTGTTGAGATCACGGTAGACGTAAAATTTGATGAATCAAACGGCTCTCAAGTAGAGCAAGTTATAAATGACCTTGTAGATGAAGTCCCGCCAAATCAAGCTATCAAGAACTTGAGTTTAGGAGAAGTGAAGCCCCAAGAGCCTCAAAATGAAGATGAAGAACAAGAACAAGATCCGGAAATCATGTTCAACATCGACCCGTCACCATCAACAAGAGTTGAACCACCAAGCTCATCACAAGATCAAGTCCAAGATCATGGTGACGATCATGACCAAGGCATTGATCAAGGGGGAGCTCAAGGTGAAGATGCTCAAGATGTTGAGATACCTCATGAAGAAGATGGTGATGGACCCATCCAACGTCAATCAACATTCCCACATCCAAGAGTTCATCAAAGTGTTCAACGGGATCATCCCGTTGACAACATTCTAGGGAGCATCCAAAGAGGGGTAACCACTCGTTCACGTTTAGCAAATTTTTGTGGATTTTACTCGTTTGTCTCCTCTTTGGAACCTCTCAAGGTAGAAGAAGCTCTTGGAGATGCGGATTGGGTTATTGCAATGCAAGAAGAGTTGAACAACTTTTCAAGAAATGAAGTATGGGAGTTGGTCCCAAGACCCAAACAAAATGTGATTGGCACCAAGTGGGTTTTCCGGAACAAACAAGATGAAAATGGCATTGTCACAAGAAACAAGGCTAGGTTGGTTGCTCAAGGCTTTACTCAAATTGAAGGGCTTGATTTTGGTGAGACATATGCTCCCGTGGCAAGGCTTGAGTCAATTCGTATCCTTTTGGCCTATGCATCTCATCACAACTTCAAGTTGTATCAAATGGATGTGAAGAGTGCATTTTTGAATGGGCCTCTCGGGGAGCTAGTATATGTGGAGCAACCACCGGGATTTGAAGACCCCAAGCACCCCGACCATGTCTACAAACTTCATAAGGCGCTCTATGGGCTTAAGCAAGCACCTAGAGCATGGTATGAATGCCTTAAGGATTTTCTTCTCAAGAATGGCTTTGCAATGGGCAAAGCCGATTCTACTCTCTTCACTAGGAAACTAGACAAAGATTTGTTTGTTTGTCAAATTTATGTTGATGATATAATCTTTGGTTCTACTAATGAAACTTTTTGTGAAGAGTATAGTAGGATAATGACCAAGAGATTTGAGATGTCAATGATGGGGGAATTGAAATTCTTTCTCGGATTTCAAATCAAGCAACTAAAGCATGGCACGTTCATATGTCAAACCAAATATACAAGTGATATGCTCAAGAAGTTTGACATGGCCAATGCTAAGCCCATCAAGACCCCTATGCCCGTGAATGGTCATCTTGATCTAAATGAAGAAGGTAAATCCGTCGATCAAAAGGTATATCGCTCCATGATTGGTTCCTTGCTTTACCTTTGTGCATCTAGGCCGGATATTATGCTTAGTGTGTGCATGTGTGCAAGATTTCAAGCCAATCCTAAGGAATGTCATCTAATGGCTGTTAAGAGAATTTTTAGATATTTAGTGCATACTCCAAACCTTGGCTTGTGGTATCCCAAGGGCTCAACTTTTGATCTACTTGGCTACTCCGATTCGGATTATGCCGGTTGCAAGGTAGATCGAAAGAGTACAACGGGGACTTGCCAATTTCTTGGTCGGTCTTTGGTGTCTTGGAGCTCTAAGAAACAAAATTCCGTTGCGCTATCCACCGCCGAGGCCGAGTATGTTGCAGCCGGTGCTTGTTGTGCTCAACTACTTTGGATGAGGCAAACCTTGAGTGACTTTGGTTGTGAGTTCAAAAACATTCCACTCCTGTGTGACAATGAGAGTGCCATAAAACTAGCAAACAACCCCGTTCAACACTCAAGAACCAAGCACATAGACATTCGACACCACTTCCTTAGAGATCATGAAGCCAAAGGAGATATCGCCATATGCCATGTAGGAACCGAAAAACAATTAGCCGATATCTTCACCAAGCCTCTTGATGAGCAAAGGTTTTGTTCCTTGAGGAGTGAGCTAAATATCTTAGATTCTCGTAACTTGGCTTGACTTGTTGCATACACAATTGTTTGATGGCTAGTCTAGAAGAAAAATGATTTCTTTCTATTTTTGTGTGAGTTTTTCAAAATTTTTGGATCTTTTCTTGTCTCAAGTTGATCATGGTTATGTGTTGTATGTTTGTTGCTGATCAACTTTGGGACAAGTTTCTTATATGTTCATAAGCTAGTTCTCTCAATTTTGTCAATCAAATCTCATCGAGCAAAATCATCTTTGTGACACATCTCCTCTGGACCGGATCTTCCGATATAACCCCGGAACTTGCCTCTGGAAGTTCCGGGCAGCTCTGTCTCAAATCTTCTTCTCTGAATTTTTTCGGATCTTCCGACCCGGTCGGATCTTCCGACTCTCTGTCGGATCTTCCGGACCTGGGAACTCTCGGAACATCCGCTCTGGTCTCTCTGGTTCTGTCTCGGTCGGATCTTCCGGCTCATCGTCGGATCTTCCGGCCTGTGCGCGATATACATATCTGGACCGAACCGTTACCCCTCTCATTCTTTCTTTCTTCTTCCACCAACGCCTCCTCTCTCCAACACCCCATCCCATAAGGCGATTTGAAGATTGGACCGTGGATTTCTTCATCAAGTGACATCTTTTGATTCCCCAACTCTCCAAGACTCAATCTCCATCGGATCTTCCGGAGTTCTCGCGGGAAGTCTCAACGGTATTGATTCAAAATCCCCATCGCCCGATCTATCAATGTAGGAGGTTCTAGTTGATTTCCCTTGGTGAATCATCTCATATACATGTCTAGAATACTTCCCTATGATTTCACAAAGTTTGATGGGCTTAATCTCCTGTTCCTCAGTCGCTAGGGTTTGGCCCGACTCTGTCGGATCATCCGACTATGGGCCGGAAGATCCGAAACCCCGGATCTTCCGACCCATTGCCGGAAGATCCGACCAAGTCGTGCCCTGTCCTATCAACTTAGTTGCAAATCTTTGTTCCAATCTCTAAACATGCTCTCTCATATCTTATCAGATGGTTAAAGAGAAGGTTACGCAGAAGAAGACCACATCTTTGACAGTGCGCCCAAGCATCGGTCGCACTAAGAGCTCATTTCATCCTCCCAGCGGTTCATCCTCTGATCCGGATTCTGCTTCAGATAGGGAGACAAGAGATGTTGGAAAGGGCAAGAGATCAATGGAGCAAGCAGCTTCACGCTCTGTTCGTGGAAGAGCCCAGTCCAGTGTGCCAGGGCGCAAGATCCCGCCTCGTCCCAGAGTTAAGCGGGCCAATCAAGAAGAAGGACCAGGGACGCAGTACAACGATGACATTGATCTATCCTTTCTTGCTAACAACTTCATCAGTACTGCTATTCCTTTTCGTCACTCACTTGACAGCTCCTTGGTCAATTTCAAGCTGGCCCAGAATAGCATGAAGCCCCTGAGATTCAGTGAGAATGAGGATCCAAGGAACATCCAGTACAAGCTCTTCAAGGGTGATCCTCGTTTTTGGGTTTCACATCAAGCTGATTGGTATGAATCTGTAATCCTCAAAATGACCCGCATTTGCACTCCTATGTATTGGGTCGACTGGAAATACCTGAAAAGTTTCCCACCACCGCTCAAGCCAGTTGTTGATGATGTTTATAAGCGGTGTGTGGAGATGGACTTGGACAAGTTGATGGCCTTTGAATGTCCATACAATGAGGAGGTAATAGCCCAATTCTATGCCACTCTATGGGTCGATGAGGATCGTTATGAAATGCATTGGACCTTATGTGGAAAACGCCTATCTATCTCTCTACATGACTTTGCTAGTTTGTTTGGGCTTGCTGAGGAGACCGCCTATGCCCATACAAGCAATGATAGGAGCAAAGTGGATCTTCACTTAGGCAGAATCTTAGATGACACAAAGTTGGCTTTCATGTATGATCATGCATATGGTGAAGTTGTGTTTGGGAAATACAAGGGTCTTTCTCCTTTCTACAAATTGCTGAATCAACTTCTTAGAGGGACCTTGTATCCAAGAGCAGGAGATGCTGACAATATCTCCAAGAGGGCCAAAAACTTGCTGTTTCAAATGGCCCCCGGGAAGCCCAAGTTCAAGGTTTTCAATTACATTTGGAATGAAATTATTTACTGCTCATATGATGCTTCCAGTGGCTGCCACTATGCCCCATACATCTTCCACATGATCAAGCATGTGTCTGGGGTAAACATCTTGTCTGATAAGCTCCATCCTGCATACAAATCTCCTCAGGGCAAGATTACACAACTTCTGAAAATCAAGTCAAAGGCTTATCAAGGTGCTCCAACTCCATCATCTCAAGGTGCTTCTTCTTCCCAAGCTCCTCCATCAGCTGCTCCAGCTCATTCTAGTGGCCCCTCCTTTACTCCCAAAGGCAAGAAGAGCAAAATAGATTTTCTGCTCCAAGGCATGTTCTCTTGCTTTAATATGTGCAAGTATCAAGTCAAGAAATCTCATGAGCGTGAGCAACGAGCCGAGAATGATAGATACTTGGCGGATAAGCGCCACAAAGAACTTCTTGAGAAGTTAAACTTGCCACATTCTCCAGTTCGCCCACTCCGGGAAGTCACTCCTCCACCTCCTTTTGCAAACCCTTGGGAGGATTACTCACAGGATTTTATCTTTGGTGCCTCTCAACATCACGGAGGTGGTGAGGATGAGATAGTAGAAGAAGAGGAGGAAGAAGAAGAAGTAGTGGCAGAAGAAGAGGAAACTGAGGAAGAGGAGGAATATCACAGTGAGCCCGAGACGGATGAGGATCGTCGCAAGGGCAAGGCCGCCGCAGCTATTGATGATGATGATGATGATGATGATGATGATGGCGACGATGGAGACTACGACGACGACGACGAGGATGAGTAGCTCCCTTTTTGGTCCTTGATGACAAAGGGGGAGTGAATTGGCTAGTCTTCATCTAGATTGTCTTATTTCTTTCATGTTCTAGCTTGTGAACCTATGAGAAACTCGGATTTGTGTAATGAATGGTGTGCCAAGTGAGACTTTTGTTTTGTAAGATTTAATTTTGGTTATTGTTAGCGTGATGTTGTTCTTCTTATTTACTTCTTAGTGAGATGCTTATGAATTGATGTGATGTTATTTCTCACTTTATTGTTGTGAATATCTTGTCATATGCATCACGATGACTTTATCACACCATGCACAAATTGAGGGGGAGCTACTACATGTATTTTACTCCTTTTATGCACCCAAATTTGTATTGTCATCAATCACCAAAAAGGGGGAGATTGAAAGTGCATCTAGGCATTTAATCTATTTTGGTGATTAATGGCAATAGAAATTCGGATATGATGTTGTGCTTGAGTTGTGCAGGAATAAAATGAAATGAAGAGAAAGATAGCACAAAAGAAAGTACCCCAATTCTTATTGATATGGTGGAAGACTCAATTGGAAATTTAAATTCTATTTTTCGTTTGAAATTGAGTATAGGACCACCGTACTATCAAGGGGGACGTAGTTGATGAATTCTAGTTGCTCAAAGTGCTTTGCTTGAGATGACAAACTTTTCAGAGCCACAAAAACACTTCACAGACACCTTTTCTGCTCGGCCGGAACTTTGGCCGGAAGTTCCGACCGGAAGTTCCGGGCAGCTCGGTCTCGGGTTTTCCCTGGCCGGAAGATCCGGCCGTGGCTTCGGAAGATACAAGACTTAGCTGTTTTTCGAGCTCACGAGTGTCCTGTGTGCATGTTCCGACCCGAGGCCGGAAGATCCGACCGGAAGTTCCGGCTGGCTCTGTCTTGGTTTCTCGCTGGGTCGGATGTTCCGGGGTCTGTCGGAAGATCCGACGCTCTGTCGGAAGATCCGGCCCCTGGAACTTACCTGGAGTTTTTCTCACTCATTTCTGTTGCTCATCGGAAGATCCGACCAAGTGTCGGAAGATCCGGTACCCCTTCGCAGTGAACATAACGGTCATATTTTGGGGGGTTGGTATTTATACCCCTCACCCCCTTTCATTCATTGCGGCTGCTAAAACTGACCTAACTCGAGCCAACACTCCACTTGAGCATTCACTCCCTCTCTTTACTCCCCCTCCAAGCTTGATTCTTCCAAGATTCAACTAGGGTTTGAGTGAGAGAAAAGCTTCATAGTGTGAGACTTGTGTGACTCTTCAACTAGTTCATCTCTCAAGCACTTGAAGCACTTGGATTCGTCGATTTGCGTTTGTTACTCTTGGAGCTTGCTCCTAGACGGTTAGAGGTGCCGGTGAACTCCCATTCTCTTGTGGTTTGAGTCCCGGAAGTTTGTATTACCCTTTCCCTTTGTGGGAGCACATAGTAAGTAACTCAATCCTCCTTTGTGGTTGATTGGGAGAGACTTGGGGTTAGTGTGACAGCCCGGCTCTTTGTGAGCATCTCAACGGAGACGTAGCTCCTTTGTGGAGTGAACTTCGGTAGAAAATCTTTTGTCTCCACTTTCTTACTTGTTCATTTCGTTTCTATATCTTGATTTGTCCCGATCTACTTATTTGTGGCTATACTCTGATATTGATCATTTTTAGAAGGTTCCATACATCATTAGTGAGCTTTGTATTCAAGTGGAATTGTTAAAAGGTCATTAGTTTTCGAATCTCGAAGTTTACTTGAACTGCCTGTCGGAAGATCCGGCTTATCTTCGGATCTTCCGGAGTTTCTGTTATTTTCGGAAGATCCTATACACTGTCGGATCTTCCTGTCGGAAGATCCGAGATTGTGTCGGATCATCCGACTGTCTGACAGTTTTTCTGAGAATTATTTCAGGAATTTTTAAACAGGCCTATTCACCCCCCCCCCTCTAGGCCTAGTGTTGATCCTTTCAGATTTCATATCTCAATGGTATTCATAGGAAAAGGATTAGTGTCAACCTGCATAGGATGAAAAGCCAAACGACCTTCATTGATGGCCGATTGCACTTGCCGCCGAAATACGTTACAATCATTTGTTGCATGAGAATAACAATTATGAAATTTACAATAAGCGCGTCTCTTCAACTCTTCTAATGGCGGCAGCTAGAGCTTTTTGCAACAACCGACTCACATCTAGAAATTCTTGACCATCTAGCTTGTCTCTATGAACATCAAGCAAACCAGCATAAGTAAGATCAGCTAGATCTCTATCTGAAATTGTCAAACTATAGCATCGGTTTCTAGTGTCTCTAAATCTTCTAATATATTCAGAAACAGATTCATTAGGTTTTTGCTTAACCGATACAAGATTTGACAATTTTAACTCAGTTTCACCATTAAAGAAATAATCATGAAATTTATTTTCTATATTAGCAAAAGTATAAACTGAGTTGGGTGGCAAAGAAATAAACCAAGTAAATGCAGCACCCGATAGAGATAAAGGAAATAATCTCATTTTACAAATATCATTAGAAGCAGCTTCGCCACATTGTATAGTAAATTGGCCTATGTGCTCTAATGTACTTGTACCATCATCCCCACTGAATTTAGTAAACTCTGGTATTTTAAATCCGGGTGGGTATGGAATATACTCATAATTCTCAGGATACGGTCTTTGATACGACCGATTCTTAGTTTTAGGCTCTGTACCAAAAGTTTGTCTAAATATTTCAAGTATCTCTTCTCTAAATCCCTCCATCCCCGAAACGGTTCTAGGTCTAGCTGATCCAGGATGTGGTGTTCGATTTATAATGAGTTGTGGTGTGCTATATGTTGCTGTTTGATTCGGCAATGTGTTAGGAACATGATGCGACGAACTATTAGAAACATATGCACATGTAGATGGCTCACTATACACAACCGTATGCGGCATCATAGCATTAGTAGCAGTCATTGTATTCCCTCCACCAGCCGAACTACCAATGGTAGTCCGGCTATGTATGTATGTGGTGGACTGGTGATGAACCAATGGGAGCCTTTGGAATATGCAAATTTGATAGATCCTCTGGTGCACTATCTTTAGAATTTTCGGTATTAGAAGTAGATCCATTAACATCCTTACCAGAAAATTGTTTATCAAATTTGGCCTCTAGTTCTAAACGAGAATTAATCGTAGATTCAAATTTATCACTCATGGCAACAAATTTATTATTAAAGCTAGCACTAACAGCTCCATCAATAAGATTTGTAATTTCTGAATCAATTTCAGGAGGAGCATTGGATTGTACCTTTAGCGCGGGAATATTGATGACGACATCCTTGTCTTTCTTGACGTTCCCTTGTCGATCCATGGAGAAGTGCGATACGTATTGCTTCGCGGCTTCATCTTCTAGCTCATGGATCTCCCGCTCTTTCTGATCACAGATTTTTCTCCTGATTTCAGCAAGTACCTTCTGATCTTCAGCCGACATTTGTTCAACTTTCGGCCTTGCAATGTTTTCAACATCAACATCAGCGGGTTTAGGTAGTTTGCCGGCCATGGCAGCCGATTGATCTACCCTTGTATCCCCAGCGGAGTCGCCAATCTGTTGGCACAAGTTTGCGGACAACAACACGCAGAGAGGCTCGCTGCAGCACCTCTGCAGGGGGAACCGGTGAGACCGGTGTGGGTGACCGGTCAGACCGGTCGCCGGAGTTTCCGGCGGTGAACCTTCGAACGTCGCCCGGGCAGGATCCCGTCGGGGCAACGCACGCAAGGTTGTCCTAGAGTCGGCAGGCCACCTAGGACGCCCTCAATCGACGTAGAGACGAAGGAGGAACAACAAATAGTATATTGGAAAAGTAGGACAAAGAGAAAAAGTAAAAGGTAAACGAAAGTGTTTTTGATCGATTGGATGATGCTCAATCGGCCTTGGCCCTTTATATTTATAGGGTGGGATGGTCTTACCCCGTTGAGTCGGTTACAATATGGTATTAAACTTAGAGTCCTAAACCTACTCAAATTTAGACCCAAACCGGTCTGACCGGATTGGGAAACCGTTCTGACCGGTTTGCCGACATGCAGAATCTTCCCGAAGCCATAACTCTCTCATCCGGAGTCCAAATTAGACGTTCCACATATGCATCTTGATCGTCTCGATGAGTGCTACGCAATGGTGAAGTCCAATATACATTTTAACAACTTTATCTAAACCGGTCTGACCGATTTGTGCACACTGGTCTTACCGGTTTACACAGCCTGCCAATTTTGATTGTCAACAGATTCCGTTTTGTTGTTTGGCTGGAGGGACGAGAGGCCAACATACACCGCGCGGAGCTGAATCACATGCCAAAAACTCATGAGACAAGACTAAATACTAAATGCGAATGACGCCAGAGGCGATGGCAAGCCACTAGAGGAATATTAGCAAGTTCAGCTATGTGACTTGGCGGTTATGTTCAGAGAATAGATGGATTCTAAGGTCAATTGTTCAAAAATAGCTGGAGCAAATTTAAAAAGTTATGTTACCCACGTCTGCTCCCATCCTTTCGGTTATTTTAATTATTTATGAAATTTAAACATTGATCTTTTTTCTCTTTTCACAATAAAATCCCCATGTTTCTAGAACATACTCCATTAGCTAAAAATATGAGCCATCTATTTATGAGAAAATTTAATCTCAAACGCGTACTATAATTGCGTCAAACTAAAAACATTTTTAGTCGATGAATATATATTTATATTTAAAATTCAGATTATATTTGTTTTTAACCATAAATGGTATATTTTGTGAGAAAGTATTGGCCAATTGAGTATATCTGTTTCGTACTCCCTCTGTCCCTCCGTTTTAAATTATAGTTCGTTTGACTTTTTTTGCCACAATTTTCACCGCTCATATTATTCAAAATTTTTTGTAAATTATCATATTGTGTGATGGTTTGTTATATTAACATAAATTCTTAAAAAATGTTAAACTTAGAGTAAAAAAGTCAAACAACTATAATTTAAAACGGATGGAGTAATAGATTTTGTGAGAAAGCAGGTCAAAGTCTAAATAATAAAGTAGTATTATTTTTTTAACGAATATGAATTCTATTATTGCCCATTTGCACGGACGGACTAGTATAGAAGAAGAAAAGAAAAAAGAAAAAAAAAGAGAGAGCCCTTCCCAGTTAAACCCCAGTCTCGCCGAAACGACTCGCCTCCCCGCTGCCCCCACCCGATTCCGGCGGCGGCGCCGCCACTCCATCGAACCAACCGGCGCCGCTTCACCAGGACGACCTCGCTGCCGCTACCTCGTGGAATCCCTCCTCCACGGCGTCGCAGGTACTGAACTCGACTCGACCTCGCCTGCTCTCGATTTGGGGTTGTTTTGGAGCGCGATTGGGGGAAGCAGCGCCGCGGCCCGGCGCGCGGTGATTCGCTGAGCCACGGGGACGGTTAGGGTTGGGATTGGTGGTGGTGGGGACGGTGGGAATTGAGCAGCGGGAGAAGGGGTGCGCGGTCGAGTTGGGGAATTCCACGGATTTGGGGGGCGCGTGTTGCCTAGGTCGTGCCGTGCGCCGGCGAGAGCGCGGGGAACGACATCGGCAGCGACCAATCGGGCTCCGGGCGGCGACCATGGAGCGACTGCAATGGCGGCGCCCACCCGATTGAACGGGGCACGCCGGCACATACCCACGTCCTGTCTTTTTGCTGAAACTAATGTTCACGTTTTTTTTCTTGCTGCATAATCAGTGATTCAGTCTACAATATAGCAAAGCAACATCCAATCGAATTCGACACCCAGCCAGCGCAGCCTTCGCCGAAACTAAGCATCATTTTTGCTTACTGCATTTGTCTATTTTAGCAAAGTAACAGAATTCGACACCTAGCCAAGGCACAGCCTTCTTTGAAACTAATCTTCATTTTTGCTTGCTTGATCAGTTAAATTTAGCAAAGGAATAGCCTGATCCAACCTGACACCTAGCCACGACGCAGCCTTTAGTGAAACTAACCTTCATTTTTGTTTGTTGCATCAGTCAATATACTTACTAATATAAAGCAACAGAAAAAACTACTGGTTGCTGACACAATTTTTCGGTTTCACCGTTTCAGATCAGCGCAGTTGCCAATGGTGATTCAGAGCATCCGCAGTGTTTTCAGTGATCCTGAGATTGACCTTGCAAATATGACACCTGAGGTAAAAGAAAATCCTATTGCGTGTTGTCGCAGTGTAACAAGTTGACGTTTATTCCAATAAGCTGTTTGATTGTGCAGGCGGCAAAAAAAGCTATAGCAGACCACAGAATGAAGCGGTATAAGGTGATATGTTTCTGTGGTGCGGCTCTGCTCGTGTGGACCGATAAAGCAGCTTTGCTCAACAGGGTCTATCAAGACAACCACACCGCCGCACGGATGTGCATTTACTTCTTCACTATTGCGTTGGTCTCAATATTGCTTGGCGTTATTGCTTCATCATTTCCGGATTCCGCTCCTTGTGCAAAGGCAGTGGCCTGGAATGGCACCTTGCAAACCTTCCTATTCCTGAATGCATTCTTCCACCTTAGAATGATGGAGCTTTATCCAGAGTTGCTGCACCTAACAATATCTTTTGTTGTGACATCGGTTCTTTTTAGTATCTATTGGTCTATCTGTGCACGAGATCCCACGGTAGGTTCTTTGGTTAACTTCCAAAGTTTGTTCTTGTATCAAGTAAGCTAATTTGATTCGTTAGTAACTAAAAATATGTCTTTTTATGGTCAGGTGCATTTGGTGGAAGCCTCACACCATGAGTAGTTACCTCTACATTGTCAAGGGCTTGATCAGTAGGGTGCATCAAATCCTGAATCATCAATGTATGCCTTCCAAGACTAGTTGATCAAGCAATGGTTAAAGTTCTGAAATTTGGGAAATGAGCTTGGGTGTATTTATGTATGGATCCTTATGACCAAATGATGATGTGATACTTGGTATTGTGCATGATGTAGTTCTGTCCAGTGATGGTGATTTCCTTGTGTGGCAATATGAATCTAATGGGATTATCTCCAAAAAAATCTCTTTATGTTATGAACTTTAGGGGGTGCAGCTGGTTTCTATAAATGCCATCTGGGATCTGTGTGTCTCCTGAAAAAATTATGTTCGTTTATGGTCTAAATTGATAACTGAGATAATTCAGTAAAAACATATCCCCAAACCAGCTGAGTTTGTGGTAGAGTGAGTTGGCTTTGTATACTTGAGCCTTTTTCAAAGGCCAACTGTGATTGATTGTCAAACTGCTGCTAGCCTGCTAAGTTGTGGAACAGCAATAAAAAGACATGCCTACGATCTTGTTGGCAATTAAAGAGTCGGCTACCAATTAACAGGCATAGATGGAGGCATGACTTCTGTTTCCCCACGCCACTGGTGTCTGTCAGCTTTTTTTTTTCAGATTATGTATAGGCGACATAAGATGTTAAAAGCTATACATGGGATTTTCCTAACTTTGCCCTCTGTACATTTAAGACCGTGAAAACAACCAATCTAAAACCTTTCCGTTTCGTTGTATCGGTGCTGCGTTGCCTGTATATCAATGAAAAAGGAAGTGGATGATCAGCTACCACGTATGGCGACTGAATCTGGACCCGAAAACTCAATATACCTTTAGAAAAAGAACAGTGGGAAAGGCTGCGCCTCTGTTTGTTTGGCCCTAGATTATATAAGCTAGTTTATGAGCAATGGATAGTCTATACTAAAAGAACCAACAAGACACCATAAATAATATGAAATAATCTACCCATATACAGTTTATTTCAGATTATTTGTGGGGCCAAAGTGGTTCTAGATTGGACGTTTACTATACTACACTTGGATTATAATCTAGCTTATACAATCTACATAGATTATAATCTCAAACAAACAGGGCCTAAGTTCATCTCCCAGTGTTTATAACAGAAAAAAGGAGTACAGATTGTACAGACAAACAAAACTCTGTTGTAAATCCATCCAGCAAAAGCTTCCTTACAACATATCGTATTCGATCACTGTTAACAGTTGAAGTGAAGCCAAACACTAAGGAGGCTACACATTATAACTTTTTGAAGATTATCGCAAATACATTTACATTGTTATTATGGTGGCTGGATTCTAAACGTTCTAAGTTGCTTACGACAATAGCTGGACAGCTGCAATTTTAGGGATCTTTTCTCGGAGCTTCTGAGTAAGGGCAACTCGAACAGTCATCACACCAGCAGCTGGACCGGTAAGCCTAACCTTGACAATAGGTTCCTCAATTGCAACAAATTCGAGCTCACCACCTCCTGTACCAGCAAGGTAAGGCCTAATCTCGTCAAGTACCTGATATAGCAGAAAACAAGTTAGTGGTGTTCCACCTTTATCTCAAGACTCATTTTCTACACGTATAGATTATGGAACTCAAAAGAGAAACATGTTGTGCTCTGAATAAAGGAATGGAAAATTACATAAAAAAGCCAGATGGTTAATCATAAAAGCAAGATATCAGTGGTATCATTTGATTGTTGGTCCCCATAATTCTCTGGACCGTTTCCATCTTACAGGAAGTAATAAGCTTAGAAAATCACAAAACAAGGCATGGATGGTAGTACGGTACAACTGTGCATATCAGAATAGCATTGATTAAAATCACATCCTCTTTCAATTACAGTAAGATGTACCACTGTAGCATAGTTGACAGCTGAAAGAATGCTACTTCACATACTGAACATCAAGGAGGGAAAACCTAAATGCATCAGTGTCTGTACGGGCAGAGGTGGCAGCTAGTTGTATTGGATCTGAACTCAAGTTCCAGGCTTGTGCTATAGAAATCAGCTCAAGTAACAGAGTTGCCACAAAACAAATAGCCAGAAAAACTATAGCACAACTATACTGAAAAGGTCCCCCAACCTACTCCTATGAACTGAAAACTGAAGTCAAGCTTTTTAGTACTTCAAAACATTTTTCACCGTGTTTAGGTTATGGCTAACATCAAGTCTAGTAAACTAGCATAGAAAAATGGATCTTAAATAGTTAAATGTGCAAATAATCGATAATAAGCCCAATCCATCAGAAAGGTCTAGACTTAACTTACGAAGTACACTACAGTGGTGGCAAAACACAGTATTTCAGAAGAATTTGATCTGATTTTCGGCAAATTCATCCAATTAGTCAACAACATAAAGCCTGTGTTACTTTTATATCCTGTAAACATCAAGTGATCTTTGTTAATTGAAATATTTAGCCAACAATAGAGGGATTACCTTTTCAATGTTCTCTTGGTTTAACTCAAGCCCAGTCTCCTCATCAGCGATGGGTTCAACTGCTACAATCTCTGGTATCTTCTCCATCAAGCGTCGCTCGATACCCATCTTCATAGTTGTTACTGAAGCCGGGCATGAGCCACATGCTCCTTGCAGCTTTAACCTCACAACATTCCCGTCAATTTCATGCAACGCAACATTGCCTCCATCTGCCATAAGATAGGGCCTTACTTCATCCAACACCAACTCAACATTTTCAGCAGTCAACGGCAGCTCGATCGCAGGGTCTGGGTTGGCAATTGCTTGGACCACAACTAGAGCAGGACAACAATAGAGCTTCAGTTACTTCAACAGTTGCATCTTAATCAATTAAGAGAGATATTACAAGCAGATGGTCTAAATTTTGGAATGCCCCAGGGGCGAAGTCACATTCACTTACCATGGTGCCAGGGTGAAACAAAAATTGACTTATAGTTGACTCAATTTTACCATGTAAATTGTGCTAGTTTTCTTCTATACAATAGTGTGCACCAGGGTCCTTTTTAACCTAACATAAGCCCACTATAGGAGATGCTCCAGCGTTGCACCAAAACAGTTAACCTTCTATATACAATAATCATTGCATACTGCGGACAACATGAAACTAAGCTCCCACAACAGAAGGTATGATATGGTCCGGCAAAACAAACTGGATATGTGCAAGGTCTACTTTATAGTTTTTAACAATGTCGGCAACTACTCACTGCATAACTACAACATATTACACAACATCCAGATTTCCCATCCACATTTTAGCACCTTGTGTCACTATACCAACAGATATCTATCCTTAGCTGGTAGGCCTAAGTGAAAAAAACAATATTTGGCAACAAATAAAGCGTCCTTACACTGTACACCTGAACATGAGAGTTACAGCAACAGAGTTAGTGGGTGCAAAATTTTACCCTTTTGGCAGATGATGCTGTGGTAGATTCTAAAATTATAACAGTACCTTGACATATGGCAAGTTCCCTATAGCACTAGGTCCTTCTCATACTCTTTTAACACACCATGGCAAACTTGAGATAGCTCCCTACCAATACAAAATCCCCAACAGCGCAAGAAACAGGAAGAGATAATAGATCAGCAAAAGGACTCACCTTGCCGGCGCCGTCGACGACCAAGGGGCGCGGACGTGGCGACCAGCCTGGGCGCGGAAGAAGCCGGTACGGCCGTCGATGCAACCCCCACCTGCGCACCATCGAATCAAGAGCCCATCAGGCGGATTGAACCAGGCAAGAAAGTGCCCCTTCCCTCAAGAAAGGCAAACGAGAACCCTTACCCTGAAGGAGGATGGCGACGAGGAGGAGGTGGAAGGGGATGGGCCCGGCGCCCACGCCACAGCCGCCGCCGCCGCCGTCTGCATCGCGAGGGAGGTGAAGCGTGGTGTGTGTCGTCGCGCGCGGTTCTTGGTTGGAGGCTGGAGTTCGGGGAAGATTCGGGGTGGGTGGAATGGCCTCTTCGTTGTGGCTGGGGGTGATTGGCGTGCCTCTCTCTGCCTTTGTGTGCTTTTGTTTTCTCCTTTTTGCTAAGAAAAACAGGAAATTTACTGTTTAGAAGCTTCGTTTTCAGTTTCAATAAGCCTATAATTTCTCTCTGTTTCTTACTTTTTTTCTAAAAAGGAAATTTGGTACTGGGTGTGTTTAGTTCTAAAAAGAAGAAAAAAAAGTTTGGTGAAAATGTCACATCCGACACTGTAGCAATTTTCGTTTGTTTGTGGTAAACATTGTTCTACCATGATTTAATTAGGCTCAAAAGAGTCTCGTCGTATACATCAAAACCATGTAATTAGTTTTTTTATTTATCTAAGTTTAGTGTTTCATGCACGAGGAGATAGATTTGATGTGATAGGTAGATAGTGAAGTTTGGAGAGAGAATTTTGGGAAGTTTGGTGATTTGACACGGAACTAAACCCGCCTTCACCGGGATTTTGTGGTGTTTGTGTGGAAGTTGGGCACGACGACGAATCGTGGTTGTTCTTTTCTTCAGCGTTCAGGTGCTGGTTTGGTCTGAGCCGCATCCTGCGCCTAGGCTTGACCGGGTGGGTGTCAATTTTGACCTGTCGTTTAACGACGACAGAGGCACTACTTTAACTTAATTAATTTATATTAAATGCATTTAAATATAGCAGATGTGCAATATTTATAAATATATGCATACCATTTTCAAAATTTAGTTAAAATATCAAAGATACAAAAATGGTAATATATTAGCTACAAGTATGCTAAAATAATAATTTTTTGACACGAAAATAATAGTAGATAGTATTTAGACGCTAGAGCAAGTATGCATGTCTGCTATGCTGTACTTTTTTTTTGTCAAGTTCCAAATTGCAGTTTAAATTTGGGTCAAGCAACACCTCTAGATGGTTTTCTATCTATAATTAACCCGAGTCTTAACATCAGTGATCTTCGATTAAATTTTTCAAAAGAATGTTTATGGAGAGGAACTGATTGTGGTTATCTTGAGAAACAGGTTTCTTGGGTAAAATCTAAAAAACAGGTTTGTTTTTGTCTCTAAATCACTATAAATCGTCCGTTAGGATTAACCAATTCATCTTCGCAAAATCAGTTCCCTGTAGTATGGAAAAAAATTGCCGTACTTCTGGGGGGAAACAATTTGGAAAATCGCAACACAAGACAAACTCCGATGGTCACGATAGCCTTTCTGTCTTGACCTTAGCTCACTGTGTCTTCTTCCCCTGACCTTAGCTCACAGGAACCAGTGAGGCTCAGATCAGCTCACGAAGTCACAATATAGCGCACGTACAGTATTCCTCTTACACGTTACAAACTTACAATACACAGCCCCAGGCCTGATTGGGCACTCTTTCTCCAGGAATCAAGCAGGATCAACCGAGTCCTAGTATACATCCTACTACACAGGTATACCAACCAGATCATCAGCAGCATAGTATGTCAGACGTCTTTCTCGATGGCGGACGGCTCGTCGTCGTCGTCGTCGTCTTCGACGGTGCCGACGGTGAGCTGGTCGTCCAGCGACGTCGCCGACGCGGTCCTCGACAGCGTGCCCACCGTGTTGGTCTCGTGGTCGGTCTCGTAAGTGGTGTCGAGGGAGCACACCGACCTCGTCGTGACGGTCCCGTTCCGGGAGAAGAGCGGGTTGTGCCGGCTCCGGTCCTTGACCCTCTTGCACCAGCTGTGGAGCGACTCCCTCACGTTCTCCGACACCAGCGACTTCTTGAACTTGGATCCCATCTGCAGATTCAGACAAGGAACAGGGCAACACCTTTAGCTAGCTATGCAGATTTTTTTTCAAACATTATTCTCTGAATGTAAACTGCAGATGGTTTATTACAAAATGTAAGTGCAATTAGAAAGTTTTGAATCAGGTAAGAAAATAGCTGCCCGAATGACGAGGCAACACATCAGTAGGATAAGCTGGTATGATAGATTGATAGCTTAGTAAACGATACGAAATCATGTGAAGAATTCTATCCATGTACAAATTGGGTAAGAAATTAGGTTTTCTCTTGGGTACCTGAGAAATAATCACGTTAAGGGGCAGTGTGCTGTAGCTGCACCAAAATTGAACTAGCAGCCTGCGATATTCAGAAGAGATGAGTCATTTCTGAGTCTTGAGCCCAGCCAATACATACTTGCATCACAGTGACAATAGTTTAGCACAAGTTATCCCATCTCAGCTTATATAGACTGGACATTGGAGTGTAAATTTAAAAGCATGGGGTGGACATTGGAGTAACACATGTAAATTTAAAAGCATGGGGTTATCATTATCGAGTTTTGTCGTAATGCCCCAAATTTCAAAAGACTTCGGCACAGAAACTGATGTGAAACATTCACTTGTGTCAATTTTTCTCTCAAAGAAACATATCATGAACATAAGGATATGCCAAACTCTTCTTCAAATATAACACATAATTCTTTTTCCTAAGGAAAAGAAAAGAACTTACCCAGAAATCAAGCGGATGACAATCATGTAATAGTGCTTCATGAAGCACGTTTGGGCACTCAATTCCCACTGCACAAGGTGTATGTAAATTAGAATAAATAACAAACCAGTAGTGCAGAGCTGGGAAGTTGATTAGTAGACGGCATTTTGGTCTTTTGCAACTATGTTTTAGCATCAGCACTAGGAAGCTTTGATCCAGATCAGCAATCCAATGATAAATAAGCCCAGCACCTATCCTCCATCTCTTGTACTATTAGCTGTTAGTGCCAAACAATTTATTCCCAGTCATAAAGATTAAGATTCTCACCAGTGACCATAAGAATGTTGCCAGCTCAAAGGCATTCTGGAAGAATGTTACAGTGTTAGAATGAGGTAAAAGATTTTCATATAAGCATCCAAGCATAAAGTTATTTCTAGTGTAGCAGAAGACTCGCCTGAAATGAAATGAACTGTATGAGCCACCAGAGGACCCGAGGTTTTCCAAACCAAAAGAGATCATCACGCAGTTTGAGTTGTGTGCCCACATAAGGAGCTGTCGCCTCTGCGACTTCCAGAGCCAACTGAGCGACGACGTGCTGAAGTTCAGTACCCACTAGAAGGACCAGCTGTTTGAATTTTTGAAAGCACATAATTATGACAAGGCATAAGAGAGACATCATTGGCTGAATCTTGTGCATTGGCTAGGAAACATGGGTAATACTTACAATAACAGGAAGAAAGGATAACCAGAAATATATGTTGATACCTACATTTCACAAAAAAAAGACAGAGAAATATAAACGGTGTCATATGAGGTTTATAAAGCTCGGGATGGGTGGGTAGGGGAATACCATGGACATTGACCAATATGCATACAATCGCATACGCCCAAAGTGGCCAACTGAAACAAACAGGATTTTAGCTCATGAATGAATATCATACCTGAACAATAACTGCAACAACTATAGAACAGAATATTAAAAACAAAATGAATAGCTCCAAGCATGGGCATTCTGTAACCAAGTTCTAAGAATTTAGAAAGCTGAATGTTAATATCACTCCAGCTGGCATTGTTGTTTGCAAGGAGTGAAGAACTATACTAAATTTTGGGCCACTATAGAACTTCTATGCACTGCAAATATTTGAAATATTTTTCTCAGGACAGTCATCAACTAATCATATTTAATCTCATGGAAAACATTTTCAGACCAGTATACATTCAGACCAAGATAGTTCCGTTTAATTCTAAATCCATCAGATGAGAAGCAGGCAAGTTCTATTACCTGATACCAATAGTCCCGTTGTAATCATCTTCCATGCTGCGTACCATGTATTTGTGGAAGTCATACGAATGTGGTAGCTTGTGGTACTGACAACAAAAAGATAGACAAGCAAATCACAATGCAGGGGAAACTGGCATATTGTAAGCATCTTAACACAATAATCAGTATCAAAAAACAAAAATTACCAATGGAAACAAATATATAGGAGTACTCACTGTGACAAAGCCCAACCTCAGTGCCAGATAGTCTGACCTTTTGATGGAGCCCTTGAATTGACGCAGAAAGCACAGCTGCAATGTTTCGGAGAAATTTAGAGGAACTTTGCAATCCAAGTATGTGCATTGACCACACAAGATATACCACATATTTCAACATGCTATAACAGAAAGAAATGTGCATTCCTAGAGTATAGGACGTCATTCTCAATGAACATCCAACATAAAATTCAAGGTAAAAGTAGCAATGACTGAATGACATGGGCAAATAAGGCATTTTTAAGTCTTTTACTATTTAGCATGCTTATCAGATAGAGACTAAATACTATCAGAATCGGTCACAGATCCTGACCAAGGAAATAAAAAGTAAACTTACCATCCAAATAAGTACTTTATTTTTGCTCCATGGATGAGAAGCATGGTGAAAAACAAAGGTAGACTGCCTTCGCATCACCTTGTTTCTCCTGGCTGAGAGGGACAGAGGTGTGTCAGGTAGAAAGAATAAGCAAATGCTGCAATACAAATGGACAAAGAAGCATTGCATTTCAGTCGATATTGATGGACCTACCTTTCAACTCCTCAGCAGCGATCGGACCTGCTAAAGTCTCCCATTTCCTCCAGCTATATATCTGCACCAATAGCAGCATGCATGAGAGGGCACAACAAAACTCACAAAGAGCCAGAATGTTAGAACCAGGGACGAGCCATGAACACCAACCTTAATCATGGACAGAACCACCGTCACGAAACTGTACAACACATGAGTGATACCAAGGATGAACAGGAAACGATGCAGCTGCTCGAGGCCCTCGTAGGAAACGAAAGGCTCATGGCCCTGCAAATAGAAGTGGCACACGCACCAGCTTGTTAGTCAGAAAAGGGCGGCTCTTCCAGATCAACATTTCAGCAGATAGAACACCTGATGAGTACCTCTCGGCAGACGTGCATCGACTGGCCGCCAAACATGGATTTGGCAAGACCCGTCTGGTTGGCGCCCGCGCTCTCCAGGAGGTCCTTGTAGTCGCTCTCGGAGCACATGTAGAAGCGGCTGGTGAAGAGCGACGAGGACACGCAGATCTCGGATATGAAGCGCGACGTCTGGCTCAGCAGCAGTGAGATGACGCCCAGCAGCATCAGCTCTGCAGGTGGACATGGTTTCTCTGGGTGAGGCAGGCAGTCGAACATCTTGTGGGTGGCAGCGGTAGCAGGAAGCTTTCAGATTGCAATTAAGGAAAATGATTTGGTAGTAGCATAAAGTGGTGGTGGGTAAGCAAGATATATCATAAAATCTGCAGAGACATTTGGAAACAATGTGGGTGGCAAAAGCGTGTAAACAAGTAGTAAGATCCTATCCAAGAGTGCAAGCCCATAAACAGAAACAGTTAGTAGTACTGCATTTGTCAGTTGTTCCTACTTCCATTCATACTCTGGCACTCTGCTGCCCAGGTGAGCTGCAGGTGAGCCGAAGCAAGTAACTAAGCCACCAGTGTGAAATGCTACAGATATAGCGGTGAATCCCAAAAGGGGAAAATGGCGCCGGTGACAGCTACTAACCACTACAGTATAACGGAAATAATGGAATCATACCCCCCACTGGCACTGGGTGATTCAGCTGAGTAGTGGAGTGGAGACGAGTGAGACAAATGTAGCCCAACCACTCATCAGGACACAAAAGCGAATATTCATATCAGATTAGCTTGAGGATGAAACGGGCTGCAGATCGAGCAGCAGGCAACGAGGTGAGCTAGATTAATTGCGAGGTGAGGGGATAGCCGATGGCGCGCGCGCGCGTACCTTCGCGGATCTTCTCGAGTGCGGCGAGCATGGCCTTCCGCTTCGTCTTGCGCAGCCACTGCTCGCAACGGAGGTGAGCCAAATGTTAGTAATCAGCAGTATCACAAGCACAATAGCGTAGCTAAAAGCTTCTTCGGCGGTGGCTGGCGCTGGTTGACCTTGGCGAAGCGCGAGAGGGAGCGCTCGACGAGGAAGCAGGCGGCGACCATGAGCGTGGTGACGGTGGCCACCGACCAGGTGGGCGTCTCCGCCAGCGACCTCCCCTCCTCCGCCGCCATCCCCGGCCGCCTCCCTCCCTCGCGGCCTCGCGCGGCCACCTGTTCTCTCCCCGCCCCCTCGCCGGAAAGCTGCGGCGGCGCCTGCTTGCTGCTCCGGTGGACGCCGCCACGCCTGGGCTAGCCTAGCCTAGGACGGCATTGGAGCTTGGAGAGAGAGGGCGCGCCGGCACAGCTCTCTCTCTCTCTCTCTCTCTCTCTCTGATGGAGTGATGGATGGCTCCGGTTCTGGATTTGGGCAGTGGAATCTGGGATTCGGATTTCGGAAGGAGGGAGTAGAGAGAGGGGATGTACGGAAGCAGTAGTTAATGCGGGGGAGATCAAGGCGGGGATGGGAGTGAGGGAGGTCGGCGCGGCGCGGGATCCATCGGGGAAGC
The DNA here is from genome assembly GCA_033239725.1 of Echinochloa phyllopogon. NCBI lineage: Eukaryota > Viridiplantae > Streptophyta > Magnoliopsida > Poales > Poaceae > Echinochloa > Echinochloa phyllopogon. Next base: position 6,750,641 of record BTCW01000008.1, on the reverse strand, counting down.
ACGGAGCAAGCATTCAAGTGGCAACAGCTTCGGCAGTTAGGCTGTGGGAGCGAGGTGTGAGGGGAGAGGGTCCCGGAGGAGCGAGCAGCGGCACATGGGCCGGCACGAGCACGAGCTGCCCCGCTGTTGCGAGTGAGCTTGATGGGGCACGTCATCGAACCTCTAAAAATTCTTCATCCAAACTTCACTCAATACGTGTCACATCGAATCTCTCTTCTCATGCATGGAGTACTAAACATGGGTAAATAAAAAACTAGTTGCATGATTTTGATGTACACGACGAGACGAATCTTTTGGATAATGTTTACCACAAACAAACGAAAACTGCTAATACAGTGTCTGATATGATTTTTTCACTTCACTTTTCATTTTTTTCCGGAACTAAAACACCCTAGTAGATTAATGGCGGCCCCCGCGTGGGCGCGGCCCGAGGGATTGATTGTCAACGGCGATGGGATGGGGATGGCCGCCCTACTGCCGTACCAAAACAAACTGACGGAACTTTGTTTTTTACTATCAGATGAATGGCCGGTTTGTATAAGTACAGAGAAGAATGCGCTCAAAATACGATCGCAACTGGTAGATGGCAAGGTGAGAGACTGAGTCAGCTTAATACCAAGAGACGAAGTCGGTACACGTGCATCGCGGTCGACGGGTCGAAGAAGAAGCGAGACGTACAGAGGAAGAAGATCGAGGGATGAGTTCGCTGGCTTTCAGTTCATCACGGGATCCATTCCATCGCTGGACAATACATTGACAGCGTAGATATATACGTACACACAAAGATACGCCAAGTACACATACGCCACGAGACGTAAACCACAGCCAAATTATTGAAGTGGCATCGGGTAATCCATAGGCTTGCTCGCTTGATCCATCCGTCGCCGTGTCGTGTCGTGTGCGGCCGGCCCCACGACACGTACGTACGACACTTGTTTCGTCGTGTGCGTTGCGTGGAAACCAGGTGAAGAATGCAACTCGTTCTTCGGATTACATGTTAACAGTTTGGTATTCTACGGTTACATAGTTCCGATTCGATCAAAAAAAAAAAGTTCCGATTCCCGTCTCCTCTATATATCCCGAGTGTTGACCTTTATGAACCCGATCGAGCTCCTGAGCTCCAAGTCTCCATCCTTATTCGCTCAACTTTCGGTCTCCACTCTTCCTTGATAGAATGTTTCTTCTATCAAGCACAACATGATAAGTAGACCACAACCGCGACAGCCCAAGCTAAAGTAGAAAGGTAGGGATGGGTGATCCATGAGTATCACGCATTTCCTTCCACCTAATAGGCGGAGGCATCAAGCACTGGGTGAAGTCTTAATTTAATCGTTTTTTCTTCAATTCATGGGTGGAATTGTGGCCGATGCACCTAACCTGTTTGATCATCAGTCACCCATACGTGCTGAGACATTCCCATGTTGTACAGATCAAAACTAAAATAAAACTAAAATAAATTTGGCTTAAAACTACAAACAAAGAGTAAATAAAAGTGGATCCAACACAGGATAGTGGGGGCCTAGGCCCCCTCTCCCTCGAGCCTCTTAATGTCAGCTCTGAGCTTCTGAAGCTTCGACGAACCAGCACCGGACTCCTGGTCCTCAGGCTTCTAGCGGCGCCGCCTCAGCTACTGGTAGACTGGCACGCCGATCTCCTTAAGTTTGACATACAGGCACAGGAGGAGCACTATGACGAAAAAGTTTAAGTATGGATCTATTGAATTGTTCTTATTTATTTTTTTGACTATTTTTTCACCCAGAGCTGGTCATCAACAAAATGTAAGCTGACAGGTCTAAATTATACTAAAATAAAATTGGCTTAAAATTACCAATAAAGAGTAAATAAAGGTGGATCCAACATAGGTTAGTGGGGCCTAGGCCCCTCTCCCTCTATCCCTCTTAAAGTCCATTTACAAGAAAAGAGAGAAGAAATTACCACTATACACCACTAATTTCTCCTAACCGCTTAGCAGTAGAAGACAAATAAACAAATAAAGAAGGAAGGGCTTGATAAGCTTTGTAGTTTCTACTCTGAGTCATATATATCAGAAACTAAGTCTATCCATAATGTGGCGATCATATGCGCACTGATCAGGGTGGTGTATAGACATTGACGAAAAAGTTTAAGTATGGATCTATCGAATTGTTCTTATTTATTTTTTGACTATTTTTTCACCAAGAGCTGGTCATCAACAAAATGTAAGCTGCCAAGTCTAAATTATCTCACTTGACACTCTCTCTAGAAGTTTGATTCTACTTTTTGCATCTTAAAAGGAATAAAATTCGAAGTTTCTAACAAGTCAATTTGTCTCAATTTTAATTAAACATATATAAAAATTTAACCTTATTTATAACAATAAATAAATTAGATACACTATGTGAAAGGGTCTCTAGTCTAGTGGTAGAGCACCTGAGTAGCACCTAGCACACCCAGGTTCGACTCCCTGTGGGAGTGAATTAACTGGGTTTGGAATAAAAAAATATAAAAAAATAGGTGGGGGCTTCCCCTACTGACATTGCTTAAAAAATTAGATACACTATAAAATATATTTTTATACTATATCGGTTTATAACCATAATATTAGCAACATTTTTCTATAGAATTTAAATTTAAGAATGTTTGACCTAGTTTTTGGATGGAATTATATTTTGTAGTATATATATTTCTAGTTTTAAATATTTAATAAGATTAACTTCAACTGTCTTGGTATAATTAACTAAATCTAGAGTTTTAAAAAACTCTAAAAAAATAGAAACCCTCCTAAAACTATAAAGTAACTAACCATTTCACCATAACCCTGTCCATATTAATTCAATTTGATTGTGGGAGGATAAATAATCCACTTGAAAAATCCCAGGGGGCAAGTGGGAGGAGAGAGATGGAGAGTCCCGCGCCCGTAAAAAATGCCGAGGGAAGAAAAGGGGACGCTAGCGGAATAAAGTAGCTAGACAGAAGAAGAGACCGTTGGATTAGATTTTTACGGGTAATTTCTTTTTTTATCGAAAAGAATACATTTAGTCATATTGTTGGAGTTTCTCTAATATTATCTGTAGAATTAGTTAAACTTAAGTACGCTTGCCTTAAGTATGTTTGACCTGATCCGAATCTAAAATTAGATATTTTTTTAAAAAACAGAGATATATAGATCAAATAGAACCCACTTCATAAACCCCGCGGAGAGCTACGCGGATAGAGAAATGCAGAAGAGGTAAAGGAAACAAATGCAGGGAGGATTTCAAAGAATGAACAAACAAGTCCCAAAGGTTTTCTCCGTACATACATATCTGTCCCTAAATCTTTTGGACTATTCCCTCAAAAAGAATCTTTTGGACTATGATCCGGTAACTCGTGTATGTCGGAATTTGTATATTTTACATAACCTTACTCTAGCCGGTCTGCAAGTATACAAACGCGAAGCATTTTTTTCTTTTGAGGCATTATTGGCTCCAAGGTTTAGAGCCTGTTCGGCTGATCTGCTTTCTATAAGCCGCTGCTGAAATCAGCCCAATTGGCTGATCGGCTGGGCTCAACAGCACAGCTGAAATCAGCCCAGTTGGCTGATATTCGTTTGTTAGTGTTTAGCTTCGCTGGGTACGGTGTTGGAGACTCAGTGAAGCAAATCGGTCGCCGGAACAAGCAGATACTAGGCGATACCCACGCTTGCTGCGGAATTTTTTAAATAAAATTTTAAGATAAAATTTTAAAATAAAAACTAAGGTGGTTGTATGATGACATGGAACTTTTTAAATAAAATTTTAAGATGAAATTTTAAAATAGAATAAGGTGATTGTATGGTAATATCTTTTTACAAACGATACTAATATATTTATTTTATTGACAGAAAAATTGTTAAATGATCGATAAAGAACAATGGTTAAATAATCGATCTTTTATGTATATCTAATATGAGAATTTTATATCGTGATACTCGCAAAGATGTACATATGCTATTAGTCACAGGAGATCGTGAGAAATAAGATGGTCTAGTGAATGATGACATGGCGTATGAGGTGATAGCTTGCATGCTTTGTAGCGGGATGTTTTTTAAATAAATGACTCCTGTGGATGACATAAGCGGATAACGTGACGCGTTGAGTGTTGGGAGAAATCCAACCATAACTCGTAACGGAAACCAATTATATAGGTTATATAGATACGGATTCAAATTAAACGAGTACAAATGTACGGTGATAACAAACAAGTAAAGGTGGGCATTTTACATATAAGCCAGACACCAACCGGCATCGACCTCACGTGACACGAACACGACTATATATACGAACAAATTACAACAAACGAACACATCAGAAGCTTGTTTGATCGCCTCGATCGCGCCTCTCTCGATCTCTGCGTGCACCGACGATGAGAATGAAGAAGCTAGCGAGTCGATCTCATCATTCACCGGCCCAATGCATGCAGCAAGGACGACGAGGATCAGGAGTAGGCGGGGCTGCGCGTGCAGGTGAGCGTCCGCACGACGCGGCGCCACATGGCGCCCAGCGACGACGTGGCCCGCCGCGTCCGCACCGCCACCGGCGTCGTCCCCGCCGCCGCCGCCCTCTTCCTCCTCCGCCACGGCGTCAGCGACATCAGCGACGGCATGATGATCTTCTCTCGCTAGCTAGCTACCTCTCGCCGGCGTAATTAGCTCACAACACAACAAATTTGAAGGACAAATTTGTGATGGGGGTCGGGATCGTCGTCGTCGGGTGGTCTCGTCTACGTATATCTCTGTCGGAGATCGATGGCCGCTGAAATCTGAAAACGGCAGGCAGGAGGCGCCCCCTTTTAAACCAGCAAGCTAGCCGGCCGGTGCACGCGTGGGCGGAGGCGAGAGGCGGCCGCCGGCCGACGCGTGTGCGCGGCGGTGCACGCGTGGGCGAATCCGGGGCGGGACGTGGAGCGTCCGCGTCAGAGGTCAACCAACCAACGGCGTGGCCGTGTGTGCCTGGCTAGCTCGATCTGTGTCCAGACGGTTCCGGATGCTAGCTAGCGAACTCATATGCTTCCACTGCTCGCTCCTTCGTGTCGTGCAGTGTGGCGGCGTGTGCAGCCCCGGCGCGCGACGCGTGTGCGTGCACGGACCACGTCGAACAAGCAAATTAGGCAGGGCTGCAGCCGGGGGTAAAAGAATGTGATTTGGCTCCGCGCCGCTTCCGGCTGAATTAGGTCTTTTTGGTGCGTTTAGTTAAAGGGTGGGTAAAATTTGGTCGAAATGTCACATCGGAACTATAGCACACTGTAGCACTTTTCGTTTGGTTATGATAAACATTATCCTATCATGATCTAACTAGGCTCAAAAGATCGTCTCGTCGTGTACATCAAAACTATATACTTAGTTTTTTTATTTACCTACATTTAATGCTCCATACGTGAGGAGAGGGATTTGATGTGATTTGATGTGAATAGTGAAGTTTAGAAAGAGAATTTTAGGAATTTTGTAGCCGAGCTGCGCGCTGTGTGCTGCATCTAAATCCACGTGTCCAGGTGTGTATCTGAACAAAGTTGAAAGTAGGCAGGTGTAAATACGTGCGCATTTATCTATACTATAAAGAGAATTAGATTTGAAAACACTTCTCACCAACAAAAAAACCTACACCCACCTTACATAGGATCCACCTGTCGGGAAAATTGGTTGATGAATGGTAAAAAAAAAAAGAGGGGGAGGGACATTCCTATGTTGATTTCTCCCTCTAAACCCACACCCACCTCACATAGGACCCACCTGTCGGGAAAATTGGTTGATGAATGGTCAAAATAGAGGGGGAGGGACATTCCTATGTTGATTTCTCCCTCTAAATCCAAAACTTTTTTCACCCGGGCCCACCTAAATATACCCACATTTGTACCCACGTCTATACACAATTATCCCGTATTGCTAAAAGACAATAAATTAGAGAGTTTTCTCCATATAAATAAATGTCAACTATCATGAGTTTTGAGAACCTGAAGCTCTCCATACATGAGAGAGCGAATATAAAGTATTTTTAAAAGCGTTTTGCACTAAAATGAAGTGATATTGTTTTAGTGTAAAAAAATAAACGTGCGGCAGTTCTTGCTGGTCTTAAAAACGATGACGGGGAAGGGTATGCTCCGCACAATCATATCCAGCAAGCTTTGCAATCAATTTATCAAACGTTGTTTGGTAGAGCTGCAGTACATCCTTTTTTTTGGACATTATTGGGCGGTACATCGATATATTTTGATGAACCATATATAATTATTTAAACTATTTTGATTAAGTTTATAAATTGCATATTTAATAACAAGGGTCTTAAAGCTAGAGATGAGACTCGCCAATAGCGTTTGCTTCAGTGCCATGTAACATAATCGGATTACAGCTAGGGTGTTAACTAATAACGTTACGGGTGTTTGTTTCGGCGTTATCGGCGATACATTAACGCATAATCGAACACAGAACATTTCAATCGTCCATTCCGTCCCTCCCTCGCCGGTATCGCATCGATTACACTCCTGTCATCTTTCTGAAAGCACCCAACCAAACAAAATCTGTAATAAATTATCCCACCATGAAATAGTCTAATTCTTTTTCATTTACAGAACCCGAGGCTGAACCAAACAGTGCCTGGAGCTATGTCAAAAAAACCCTTATATATCAATGTAAATACTACCTTGTATGAAATACTTGTCACACTTGAAAATTTAACCATTCTTAGTTAACTCCTCTCCATCAACAGAATATCTTTAATAAGAAAAACTTCATCATTCACTTTTTTTCTCGAAAAACATAGGAGAGCAAATTCATTCGGTACACATGTTTCATTATATTAAGAAGAAAAAAAAGTACTTCATTGTTCGTTTGAGTAAATTCATTCGGTGCACATGTTTTGGCTTCTCATGGGTTGGGTCTTGTTTAGATCCCGAATTGGGGATGGCAATGTTGGCAAAACGCCATAAATGCGCTATTATAGCATTTCGTTTGTATTTGTGAATAATTGTCCAAACATTGAATAATTAGGCTCAAAATGTTCGTCTCGCAAAGTACAACAAAATTGTGTAATTAGTTTTTGATTTCATCTCATTTAGTACTCCATGCATGTGCTGGCATTTTGATGTGATGGAAATCTTCTTTTTGTATAGTGAAATTTGGGGGCTCTTTTTGGGAACTAATCAAGGCCTTGGATAGTTTGTTGTCATTGATAAGATCCAAGTTATTTTTTGAAAAACTACAAGTCTATGTCGCAGAAGTTAGAATATACTCATAACCGCACCCAGGGGTACATGAGCCCCCCCACCGGGGGCTCCTGTATGGCTTCCGTTTACTGGTTAAGCAAGTTGGCTTAGAGGCCCAATAAAGCCCACCAACGACACGCTTGTGAGGAGAAAAGCAAAGGTGCGCGGCGTCAGATTCTTTTATGCTATCGCTTGTGCAACCGGTACGGGTGGTGAAAGTACCTTGTGTCTCTTTTTTCTTTCTTTATTTTTAAATTATCACTAATAAGTATGCAGTTATAGGAGGTACGATGTTGCAGTCGACATTTCAAAAATAACAGTTCAACATTTCGATTATACCATTTTAACATTTTTCACTTAAAAGTTGAACTAACATGCTCAAAGTGTTAGACTAATACAGTCAACATTTTTATATACTAGGTTCAACATTTTTCTCAAACTTAATTCAACAATTCGGATAAACTAGATCAACATTTTGTGTGAAAATGTTGAAGCAGTATGTCCAAGATGTTGAGATAGTTATTCAAAATGTTGAAATATCATATTGGAAGTGTTGATTCTAAAAGATACATATATAAAATTAAAATATACTCATATTAGATCTTATTCTGTTGCATTAATTATAAATAACATGGTAGTTCAAACGGATTCGAAAAATGATTAACGGTTCAAGAGAAAATTGCATTTGAAGATTGAAACTCAAGTTAGATTCCCGTCCGTGGCGGCTGATGTCGGACCCTTTTTCTCTCAACCGCTCGCTGTGAAGCCGCTTTGTATCCGAATAATATGCAATCCTGACCGTTGCAAACAGTGGAAGCTATCTTGTCAAAAAAAACTTCCGGACGCTATATAGGATCCCCCACCCCCAAAATTTCACTCCCGAGGTAAAAGGCGATTTCATGCTTTTGGGCCAACAAAAGATACTGGGCCAATGTTATTGGGTCTTGCAACATCACATCGGTTAAAACATTGGTACAAATATCGTTAAAGATTGAGCACACGGGACCGTACTCCTTGCGGCCGCACAACCTGTGGTGCCTATGGCCCCTGTGGTTTTGCGGCCTGTGGTGCCTGAGGCCCACGTGGTTTTACGTGAGCACAACCGTCTCGTAGCTCCTGGCTTGTCATGCTTAACGGCTTAAGGCCTAGCGTTTTGCAGACCCAGTTAGCTAATTAGCTTTTATTTTTATCTAAAAAAACTAGTCTATTCGGTTTTTACTTTGTGATATTCTTTTCATGTATTATTCATTTTCAATTTAATTTGCATGTTTTCTCTATATATAAGTTGACACAAAAGCCACATAGTATAAACTGATATAGGGTCTACATATATTTTGATGAATCATATATAAATGTTTAAACTATTTTGACTAAGTGTACAAATTGCATATCTAATAACTAAGGTCTTAAAGACAAAAGCCACATAGTATAAACTGATATAGGGTCTACATATATTTTGATGAATCATATATAAATGTTTAAACTATTTTGCCTAAGTGTACAAATTGCATATCTAATAACTAAGGTCTTAAAGATAGAGACGGGACATACAGGAATAGTGTTTGCTTCAGTGCCATGTAATATAGTCGGATTACAGGGTGTTAACCAATAACCTTACGAGCATTTGTTTCGGCGATATGCGATACGCTAACGGGTAATCGAATTTCGGACATTTCACGTCCATTCCATCCCTCCCTGGTCGGTATTACATCGATTACACTCATGTCATCTTTCTCACTGCTCATTGCACCCAACCAAACATAGTCTACAATTCGAATGACCTGTAACCTGATTCCTTTCGGTTTATGTTACCTAAGTCTGAAGCAAACATTGACTTAAACTGTGTCAAACAAACCCTTATATATCAACGCAAATATTACTTTGTATAAAATACTTCTTGCCAATCACACTTGAAAATTTAACCATTCCTAGTTAACTCCTCTCCATCAACAGAATATATTTAGTGGGAAACACTTCACCATTCACTTGAATTAACTCATTCCGTCTTATATTCAACATTCCTTACCACAGCATGTAGATGTAGGTATGGAAACATGATCTCCTCATCCCCTTATTCCCATGGCTAGGTTTGTTGTGGTTGCTTGCACAGCATATCACCTTTTCCTAATATGGGCAGACGCATCAGGAAGAGGTACGCGTTGTGGCTTCTCATGAGTTGGATAGTTTGTTGGTCATTGATAAGATCCAGGTATTTTTAGAAAACTACCTGTGTGTATGTTGCGGAAGGTGTACATGAGCCCCCCTTCTCCTAAAAATTATCTCCAGTGGTGAAAGACTTTTTTTTCACAAAAAAAGAAAAATGTGATTTCATGCTTTTGGCCCAACAAAAGTTACTGGGGCCAATGTTAATTGTATTGGGTCTTGCAACATCACATATAATTGGTTCAAACATCGGTACAAATATACAACAACACTAAAAAAAATTAGAATCTAATCCTAACAATAACCTATCGCAACATTAGTGAAAAAGATATTGCAACCTAGATAAAATACATGTTGCAATATCCGTATCCTCACTTTTTTTTCGACCGTGCCTTAGCATGTATTTCATTAAGAAGAAAACAAGTTACAAACAGTACTTGGTTTCAGGCCAAACAGAAGTTGACCTACACAAGCGCACAAAGGACTGAAAAAGAGAAAAACTGAAAAAGACCAACAAACAAGGGGCCAACAGAACAACAAGCAAGAGCAACAACGGCTCCAACACACACCCACCCAAAAACCCTAGGCACGATCGCACTCCAGAACCTGCAGAAGATAAACCTCGTCACGAGCGCTAAACGACCCAGAGGTGGCAAAGCATCCACCTAGAAGCACAACCCAGCGGCAAAAGCATCTGCCCGACCAAAGACCAAGCACAGCAGGGGGTGGCCAAGCTTCCGTATCCTCACTTGAGATCGAAGGAATGAAGAAGAGGGACGACCGCTACCCAACGTTTATGACGAATGTACTTCGAGTGGCTGACATCGGTTGACACGTGACATCATTAATCCAAACTGGCTTCTTAGCCGTCGAACAACAACGAAAGATTCTCAGGCAACTAAAAACACATCAGAATGCAAGCCATGCGCATCCGGCCATGGTCAACCTCACATCATGACGTCGGCGTTGGACGGCAGCCGCCGGAAGAAGCAGAGCAGCGCCGACGGGCCCTTCCGCCGCCTCAGCACCGGGTGCCTCATCACGTACATCCCGACGCCGGCCACCAGCGCCCGGAACGGCACCGCGTACGTCACGACGGCGAACGCCGCCGCCGCCACGAGCGCGACCGCCGTGGCGCGGCGGTCCCTCCACTCCAGCAGCGCGCGCACGCGCTCCCCCTGCGACGCCACGTCCCCGATGAACACCTGCACGCTCGTCGCCGTCTCCCGGAGCCGCCGGTACCGCCACTCCACGTCCTCCGGCGGCGTCCCCGACGCCGGCCCCGCGTCCAACTCCTCCCCCATCATCGCCGGCGGCACGCCGTCGCCGTAGTGCGCCATCTCCGGCAGCCGTGCCGGCCGCCGCCGCCGCCGCCGGAAGTCGTAGTTCCACGCGCCGGCGGCGAACAGGTACAGGAAGAACGTCGGCAGGATCAGCTCCGGCCTCCACGTCAGCACCCCGAGCAGGAGGTGCACGAGCACGGTGGTCACCGGGTGCTTCCATTCCCGGACGCCATGGAGCCATGCCGCGAGCGCCATGAGCGGGCGGAGCGCGTCGCGGAGGCGGGCGCACGCGGCGACGGAGCGGCGCATGCTGTAGGCGGGGAACTCCGGCACGGCGGGGCTCGGGTGCGCCGCCGGGTCGCGGAGGAGGTAGTGCACGGCCTCCGGCCGGAGCGGCGGCTCGGCGCGCGCCAGGCGGGACGCGACGGCGTCGGCGGCGGCGCGGCGGAGCGCCGGGGCGAGGTGCGTCGGGATCGGCCGCGCGAAGTGCTGGCTCGGTAGCGTCGGCCGGAGGTAGAGCGCCGCCATGGTGAGCCACGCCGCCGTGGGCGTGAACCGCACGGCGAGGTGGAGCTCGCCGCAGCGGAGCACGCCGCCGGGCCGCGGCACGAAGAGCGGGTGCGGCTGCTCGTGCGTGCGGCCGGAGGACAGCGTGGAGACGCGGACGCGGACCTTGCCCAGCGGCGCGTCCGCCGCGCCGCCGTTGTTGGCGCCGGAGATGAGCTGGTGGTTGTCGAGGACGGCGACGGTGAGCACGGTGCAGGGGTCGAACACGTCGAAGGCGAACTGCTCCTGCCAGCTCGGCGACGCCGTGTCGGGGAGCGTGCGCGTCCGGACCCACTTCTGCCCGTACTTGGCGACGCAGTACGCGTCGACGGTGGCCCGCCCGCCGCCGTTCGCGTTCGGGCTCTTCTTCTTCGCCGTCGGCGGGAGGCCGGTGGCTCGCACGACGGCGAGCTCGAGGACGCCGACGGGCGCCGGCCGCCGGAGGGTCTTCGCCGAGGGCTGGAAGTCGCTGGCGTACGCCGTCAGCTCGTCGAGGACGTGGTACGCCGCGTCGTAGTAGACGCGGAGCTGTATCTTGCTCCGGAACCCGTGGTGCCACCCTCTTTCCTCCCAGCCGTCGCCGCCGCCGTCGCCTTCCTCGCCGGAACGCGGCGGCTGGTCGAGGTCGAACCACGACGGCGCCGGCGGCTTAAACTTGCTCTTGTCGAACTGGTGCACCTTGATGACGCCCTTGGGGATGACGAGCTGGCCGAGCACCACCTCCTGCCGCCCCGGCGAGCCGGCGTCGCTGTCCACGACGGTGACCACCAGCGGCTCCTCGAACGGCCACGCCGCGACGAAGAAGAAGTCCTGGTCCCACCTGGCGGCCGGCGACGGCCGCGTCTCCCACCTCTGCGCGCCGAGCTGCACCCTCGCGAACACGTTCATCGGCCTTGACGGCCGGCTCCGGTCAGGGTGGACCAAGTCCTGGGCGGCGATGACGTGGCACCGGAGGTAGCAGAGCCGCGGCGAGTAGTAGCTCTTGGTCTGCGTGGCAGCCACGGCGCTCGGAGCCAGACCATGCACATCGGCGTGCAATGCGCCGGCAAAGGCCTCGTCGGACTGGGACCCCTTCCACGTGGCAAACATGATCTCGCCACCTGTCCATTGGTCCTTGGCACCCTTGAGGCCGTGCCATTGGGGTGCCAATTGGCGATTAGGAGGAGCCAAGCTTGGAATCTCGATGATGGGCAGGACAACTTTTCCGACAAAGCTATCCCGAACAACGAGATTTCTATCCTTGACGATCACCTCCAGGTTGTCTGACTGGAGGTGATCTTTAGAGAATGCGAACACTTGGTTCCACTCGGGGTAGTGGTTCCTCACCAAATGTCGAGTCACCGCTCTGTAGTTCCCTACCCGAACCTCGACATAAGGGTCGATGCCCAATGTGATGTCCATGCCGGGGAGGTTCGAAGCGCGCACTACATTGACATACAAGAACTCCAATTTGTCAACCATGAGGTACTCCGCCGCCTTTGCGTCGTCGGCGGTGGCAGGCACGGCTGACTTCTTGGCACCGTTCGGGACTCCGGGCGCGGGCGGTCGTGGCGGTGCAGACGGCTGCGGCGGCGGTGGTGGTGGGAAGATCAGTGAGCCGGTGCTGGACTGTGTCGGAATGGAGTGGAAGGCTTGCACCGGCTCTTTCTTGTGTGGTTTCTTCTTCCTCATTGCAGGAGCTGACTGCGTGCTCGCGCCTCCGACCACCGTCTCCGGACCGTCCATGGAGGCGGTGTCGTTGAAGGTCGTAGCATACGTGCTCGAATAGGCATTCCCCGCCGGCGGCGCGCTGGCCGCCGCGGCAACGGCGGCGGGAGTGAACGGCGACGACGGAGACGCGTACGGCGCCAGGTAGAGCCGGAGCGCGACCTCGCCGCGCGCGGCGGCGAAGAAGCTGGGCTTGTCGAGGGGGCAGCGGAGGAGCACGGCCTCCTCGGCGGACGGCGCGACGGCGGCGCCGAACAGGCGGACGCGGCCGAGGCAGCTCTTCCCGCCGGAGGCCCGCCGGTGGTAGACGCCGACGTCGATGGAGCCGTCGGAGAGGCTCCGGCCGCCGCCGCCGCGGGCCGTCGCGCCGACGACGAACACGAGCGTCTCGTTCCACGTCGGGTTGGCATCGCCGCCGGGCCTCGCCGCCGTCGCGTGGCGCTGGCCGCCGAACGAGACCTGCACGAACGGGGCCACGCCGCCGCGGCCGCCGCGCCTCGCCGGCAGGTCGCGCGCGCCGGCGACCTCCACCACCAGCTTCATGCCGCTCGGGGCGAGGAGCTTCGAAGCTTCTGGTAAGAAGAGGCCGTGCCTGGTCTGATGCAGAATGTTTGTTGCTTTTGCATGGGGTGGGTGGGCATGGAAATGTGCAACGAAGGTGTGTTGCAATTAGGGGCTCATGACATGATTAGCGAGGACGCCATTTTCTAATGCAAATTGATGATGTAATTGTAATCATCTACAGTTTGTACATGTCTACACGATGGCGAGACAAGACTAGTGTATTGCCATGTTGGCTAGATTGGAAATGGCGAAAACGATAAACCGGCGAATAGAACAGGAATGCTAGTACAAAGCTGAACCAAGAAACCCACTTGATGACACAAAAAAATTGGAGAAATTAAAATTCAAATCGGCTGTCAAATTATGCAATGTTAAATCAAGGCTCGGAGAACAAGTCACCACTCACCACCCGTTGCTCTACTGTCAGTTCTGTGTGTGTTGTAAGCATTGACGCATCATTGTGACGTCCTGACGGCACAACGATGATATTTGTCCAACTTTGTTTGACTCGGAAATGCTAAGCACAACCATTCAGCTATTGTATGAGCTAGTTGCAAACTTTCTTATGTATGACTTTTAGTAACACAAAATAAACAAGAAATAATTCTCAATGTCGTAAAATATCGCAACTATATTCTTCTTCTTTGGTTCTAAGTTTGGGTACAATGTCTCCGTTGCAATCATTTCACTAAATTAAGCTCTTAAATTAGCACATCATTCAGGAGTAAATAAACATTGGTGCAGAGCCCCAAACCGGGGACGTCGCCGCAAGTAATCTGCAAGAGCTACAGAAGATTCTCATGGGTTACAAACATATCCTTGACTGAGATATGCTTGTATGCCGTGGTCTTCCCAAAGAAACAATATCGTTGGTTGCCACTCTAGCAGCACCGGTTTCTTATCCCCTTTTTTTTGACACGGTTTCTTATCCTATTAGGACAGTCAAGTCCACGAGAACAATAGGATATTTCTTCATTTGTATTTAAGGGTGACTTCACTGAGAACCCCAGTTGGTTTTTAAAATGTAGGGCAAGATAATGTTGACACATCATAAGAAAGGGTTGGATTGGAAGTCTTCTTTGGATGTGTTCCAAGAACGTGACTACGCACATAAACTTTGTTACCAGCAGCTATTTATTTGAATATAAAACCACGCCAAGAAGATTTTTAACTTAAAAACAAAATAAGTGGCACCTGTATGATCTCCTCAGACTCAAAGCACTACTGCAGTGTGCCAACCTCCAAAATAACTGTGTGTTGCAACTGAAAAAGACAAATTTGTGCGACTCAATTTTAAGACAAACTTGGGGAAACAAAAACAATGTTTTATATTTCTGGTGAAGCGTATGTCCCGCTGGGATTAAGGTCTTCTCAGTTCCTAACTTCCTATCTCAGCAAACGTCTATAACATGCAACATGCACCACTATTGCTCCAAGTGTGAGATATGTTACAGCATCGGCGGCAACGACAAAAGCAATGTTGTCTTAAACAATTCGGATAGGCTGGGGATGAAACCGAACGAGAACCCACATGGACCAAAGAGAGACAGAAAAAGGTAGCAATAGCAATAAACACAGCAGTTAGAACCAGTACTAGTAATGGTTAATGATTGCGGTAGAAAGAAGTTCAATTCCTAGGCATGGTCTGGACAGGAGACAATTTAAGTCATCAGATATGATGGGCTCAGCGCATGTGGCTATTTCTCACAGAGTCACAGGTGTGACGTGCATGAAATGAATAATATTTCCAATTCCTTCAACTCTGATACACCCACAGATTGATGAAGAGAAATCAGCCGATCACCACACGACTGACCTTACGACACGGCACAGCAAGCCACTTTACTACACAATGACAGGTCTGAAATTGGCATCTGGCTTTAAACCATTCTGCAAGGAAGCAAACCCAAACAGCTGAAATAGACGTGATGGTGTCTGCTTCAGCTTCAATATACAAGTTGCAACAGCAACACAAAGCAAATCAAACCCATCAAGAATATATTTGACTTCAATATATTAGCTTGCTTATACTACAAAGGGGGTATGAAAACTGGATGTGACAATTCATAAGGGGGCAAATCTAGCCCACTGGAATCTGCACTGCGGTAATATTCATCAATGAACTCCTACAACTGAACAAAAGAGGCCTCACAAAAAGGAACCTACATGTACTTTCCAGTCCTCAGACTAATTCCCCAGCTAACAGGTATACATTTATCAGGGCAGTTCCTTGGAGGAAATAGATAAGCCAAAAAAAGAGTGAACTGAGGGGGAGCGACCTCCTGTGTAGTTTCAAAAGTTAATCAGAATCAAGTATTACTCTGCACCAGACTGACAAGACATGATTTTCTAACAGCCACTATCATCAAGGAGCAGAAATTTAGTCGCATTTGATATTTCTGTAGATTCTCCTCACAAATAGGGTGGAGCCCAGATAGCCAACAGCACCTACATACAAACAGAATGAATGTCAAAACAGGACCGATGTATGCTTGAAATGAGATGGACAAAATTTTCAAAGCTCACCGCAAAGTATTCCCAATCCAAGACAGAACATCAGGGTGTAACCGAAGTAGAAGCTTGTCTGGAAAAAGCCTGACATCTTTGTCTTCACATGATAATAGTATATGGAGTATAAATATACATACAAGGCAGTAGAAGCAGCAGAGAAGAATGATGTCCATTGCCAGTGATAGTTCTCAGCATTCAACAAGAAATAAGTACCCACAATAGTGACACATATGGTGACTATTATGAGGATGACAAACACCAGCAGCATGAAACCATAAACATAGTAGACCTGCAAAGCAACAAATTAGACAGGCTCAATATGTCTTCAAAATAAAAGAAATGAACTTTAACATGTAGACATTTATTTCACAACCAAACTTCTCTAACTAAGAAAATAGTGCGCATCTTTCAAATGCCAGCTGTTAGTTGTTGGAACAAAAGGCACTTCCAAGTGGGGCATTCACCAACATGTAGTTTTGCTTACCTTGTAGTTCCAGAAGGAAGTGAACACAAAGTACATCTCAATGAAGATGCTGCCGAAGGGGAGAAGCCCACCCATCAATGAAATAACAGAAGGTGTAAGGTACCACTTCTTCTCAGGAATAGGGCGTGGAATCGTTTTCACCCGGCATGGGTTGTTGGGAGCACCGCTCCAGTTTCTGCCAACCACAGTTCCCAATAGCACCAATGGGAAGGAGATGAAAGCCCAAAGAACAAATATGACAACCATTGTACCGAATGGTATAGCTGCTAATGATCGATAGAAGATAGCGATGGTGTTTAACACTAGTCCAATTGAGAAGCACAAGAATGGAAAAAGGGATGCCGTAAGGATCATAGACTTTATCCAGTTTTTGCCTGCCATGGAATGAATTAACGTGTTCAGCGATATAGATAGGGTAATAGAAATTTCAAACCCAAGAATATATTAACTACAGCAGAATAACATGGGGGAAGTTTGACAGGACTATAACAAAGAATATATAAATTTGTGCGGAATCATACCGCCATTCCTTGAATAGAGGCCACCACTAACATATCCAGAGATGAAGGATGTAAGAGCATAGCACACAATAAAGGTTGTGATGATAGCTCCTCGCCTGACAAATAGAGCACAGTATTGTAGTTAGGAATCACTGGAAAAGGCTAATACATCATACAAGCTCAACAATACATCAAGAAGTCGGTAAAAGTGCAGGCATGACAAAGGTTTGTGATGATTGCTTAAAGCATGCATGCTGATATCTAAGAACAGTTTTGGCACATTCACATGATGATGAAAGCAGGATACTAGTAATCCCTATGTTACAAAATTTCCATGTTTTCGAATTCTGAACAATGTATGGGTCAGGTCTGAACTTCTGGGCTGCTCACTCTTGCACATCATCTCATGGGCTCATGGCAGCTAGTGATTTGAGCACTACTCCATAAGTAAATGCTCGGTTGCAAAAGCAACCATTTTATATAAAGAAATCCTACTGTGGTCTTTATACAAAAATTAGAGATTAATGACCTGAAGACCTCAAATACACCTGTGACCTATCATTTCATCTAAAGAAAGATATGATTTATCTAATAAAAAACAATAATTTATTTTGAAAGGTCAATCCTTCTCATTGAAAATATCAATTACTAAAAAATGATTATCTATTATGTACCTACTAAATTTCGCACATTAAATGCAGAAAAAATAGAAAGAAAACTGGTTATGAGCTTACCCAACATATAACATGCCAACAATGGCCAACACAATCACGAGCAAGATAAGAGCTGCCAGCTGAGTGCCAATACCAACAAGGGCAGAAAGAAACACCAGACCCCGAGGAGGCCGAAATACATCTCCATGGACAAGCTTCCATCCAGATTCCTCATTAACATCTCGCTCCTGAAAAAGAAAATTCATATCTCAAATTAATAACAAATCATCCTGCCAAAGAAAAACATTTCACTAAGGAATTTGTATGATTCAATCCAACCCTATGTTGACTAATTAATTGACTTTCTTCATGAATATTACATTGCTTGCATGGAATGATTAACATATTTCTTCTAAGTTATGCACTTGTAGAAATACTATATGACACATAATGGTAATGGCCAAGCATGCATCTAGGCTATAAGAGATACAAAAGGTAAAAATAATGAGTTCTCTTAGCAGAGAAATATAAGTAAAGATGTGCTCCAGACTTCGGATTCAGAACTTACAAGTGATTCTAGATCGTCATCTTCACGAGCATATTTTGCATAATCATTTCTTAGTGTCCTCATCAATATCATTGACACTAAACCAGTCAAGAAAATAACCATCATGAATGAATTGAAGATGGAGAACCAATGAATCTGAACATGGAAAATACAACAAGTCAGCAATTTTGTAATTCCTACAGATAGAAAGCAATGACCGCCTTTGTCAGAATCAAGGAAAGAAGATCAAAGTGTCCTCATGAAATGTTTGGTCGTCTCTGGTGCAAATAAGAATTACCTGATGTTCAAAGAACGGGTAGTCCAAGTACACTTCAAAACGCCTTGCAAATGCCACGTTTGTTTGCACCCACTTTACTGAGTATGTCATATCCAACTTTTTACCAGCTTCAAGAAGCTTAGGAGACTCTTGCGTGAGATTGACATGAATTATCTACATAGGAAATTCAATTAGCCAACATATGGGTCTCAGTTAATCCTTTTAAGGTTACATACAACACATACCCTGTTACCATTGTATTTAACAACAATGTTCTTGTGAGTGTAAAGGTAGTGCTTGTTCTCATTGTTTTTGTCAGTCTCCCCAACAAAACCTGCTCAGATTGAACTGGCCACATTACAAAAGAAAATAGAGCAGAACAAATTATACAACAGAAATGGCTACGTACAGAACTACTCACCCCACAATGGCAGATCATCTAGGTGATTTGACCACAGCAAGAAATGGCACAAAACATGGATGGAAAAAATGTCAGAAAAAAAGAATCCGAAACAATAAGAAACATTGTGCATCAAAATGGAACAAAATAAGTATTTTCATACCTATGAAAAGCTCAAACCAATATGAGCTCTCAATGGCATCAGAAAATTGCTGAACCTTTTGAGCATCAAGTTCAATTGGGCAAATGGGGCCCTTGTCCACATTTTCTGAAACGAAAGAAACATTCACAAGTCAGTCAGATAAATCACTTAACAGAAATAAACATGCATCTATGCATTGCCCAACAAAGCATAAATAGATTCAAGGAAGATGTGCATCATACTTAAGAATTTTATATCGATCTGACTATCGATTAGCTCATTTCCACCAAGGACCTCTCCCAGACCACCCCATTTGTGCACAGGGTTTTCAGATGGATGACAAAATGGGAGGCTGTAATAGTTGTACGTTTCTTGTGGGTTATTGTAAGGTCCAACCTTGTTGACCCATAGCTTCACGGGTTCTTCTGCTTTGTACTGCACATAAGAAAAATACACAGAAGCTAAATGCTTTAGTAGATGAAAGGAACCATCATGATTAAAATCAGTGAAACTAAAATCTGAAGATAACAAGATTTGCATTGGTTGTAAGAACCAATGAAGTTTCCCGAATCAGTAACTGTAGCAATAAGTGTAACTGTGTAAGATACAGAGCAATGATCATGGTCACTTAATGATAAAATCAAATAAACCATGACCAGATAATGAAAAAAGCTCTGATAATTCTTAAGCCCAGGAGTTCAATCTTTCCCATCACTAATCATCTGAAGCATATGCAAGTAATTATTCTGGAAGTTATAAATGCAGTTGCACTCAGCAAGAAAAAAGTAAATCAGTGCCCAAAATCAAACTGCTACTTCCAGTTGCAAGTGCTAAATCTGATCCCTGTGCCTAACAAATAGCAAGGCAGTTTCGACATCACATAGCTAATCTAGTTCCCAATCGAGCAATTGGTCCCAAATGCGAGTAAGGCAGCCCAGATAGTAATGTAAACTCAATTGTATAACAATGATGATGCAAAAATGAAGAATGAGCTTGTCTTCTGAACTATCAAGTCGCATGCCACCACAGCATGCTCTCCCTGATTTTGTGGCTTGGGAGGCTTCACTGAAATGCCCATAACTACCACATTAAAGCATAATAATAACAGATTTAGTCCTCGATGAGATGAGTGCATTGTACCCTTCGCCAAACATGGCATGTGCCATCTAATAATGTGAATGGAAAACCAAGAAATTATTCGGTTTTGACTCCTCGGGGTAAGCAAAAGGAAGGCCAAGGCCTAAATGCTGCAACCAGCTGTTTCTCTATGAAAATGTTCACTATTTGAAAGTTGAATGCAGGGAAAGCCCCCCGACGTATCTTAGTCTTAATCAAGGCCTATAATGCTGCAGCCAGCTGTTTCTCGGCGGAAATGTTACACTGTTTGAAAATTGCATGCAACCAAAACCGAACTTTTGTCTGAATGCGGCAGTCACAATTTCTAGCCCGCACTCCCCCCACAGCAACCAAGATCAAAACAGACGGTTTCCGAAACAACCCTCAAACTATTATCTCGCTCATAACCCGAGCGCGCCCAGAGCCCTCTGCATCACAGAGCAACAAATCAAAGCCGCCACCTCGTACTAAGCACGCAGCTCCCAGCGCTCGGACACGTGCGACCCGCGCGCCGACCGCAGATCCGGCGCCGGCGCCTCGGCGGATCCGACCAGGGAGCGTTCGGATCTAGGGTTGGTAGGAAGAGGGGGGGGGGGACGCACCTTGTGGTCGGCCTCGGAGGCATGCGCGTGGGGCGGGCCCGAGACAGCGAGGAGGAGTGCGGCCGCGAGGAGGAGCACGCCGCGGCGGAGCATCTCGTCGGCGGCGGCGAGATCTGGGCGGGGGAGGCGGCGGCCGCGAACGTTCGGGTGTGTCTCAGTCCCGAACGAGCACGAGCTACCTCATAGTCTGTCTCATACGGAGGAGGTAGGCAGAGGGGGAGAATGGCCGCAGTTTTGCGTAGGGGTCCCTGTTGAATGAAATATTCATAATATTTGCCATGAGAACGGGACAGAAAATTTTTGACTTTTTTCTATATACGATGATAAAGTAAGTTATAGGCAAAATAAATGATACCAGTAAAATTTTTTAATAAGACGAATGATTAAACGTTAAACGAAAAAGTCAATAATAAATAGTAATTTAAAACGGAGGTACTAGCTTTTTTTTCCTATTAATTATTATTCATAGAGCGAATAACATGTGTGCTAATTCTAAATTATAAGATGATAAGGTGATTGTAAGTACATGTAAACAAGTAATTAGAGGTACTCCCTCCATTCTAAAAAACCTGATGTTTAGGACAAGATTTGAGTCAAACATTGAGAATATAAATCATCAATAACTTTTAAATTACTAAGTTTGAAAATATGAAAACTATATGAATAGATTTATCTTGAAAAATACTTTCATAAAAGTATACATATATCACTCTTTGATAAATATTTTTATAATATCAAGAGATCAAAGTTGTGTTTTAGAGACCGTGTCGCTGTCCTAAACGTCAGGTTTTTCAGAACCGAGGGAGTATCTTTTTATTACAAATTGCAAGGGAACACATTTTGAATTTTGAAGACAAAAAGTCAGGGGCAAATGTGCAAAGCAGAGCCACCCTCCTCGCCGGCCCCACAGTCAGCCTCCCACCGCAAAACCCCACCGTCTCTTCGTTCGCGCTAAACCAGGAAGCCCCTGTCTCAACTCCAACTCGAATCAACCAAACAACCCTCCGCGGAAAGCTCCGCTCCCATTTGAAATCCTCCGACTCGCGGGACTCCCCGCCGTCGCGCTCCTTCGGCCGCCGTGGAGAGGCCCCGATCGCCGGCTCGATGCGGGTGGGGCAAGGGCGCGGAGCCGCCGCCGCACGCCGGGGACTCGACTCCTCGGACGCATCTCCTAGCCCGGTGAGCCGCTCGTGCTTCCTCCAGCGACTTCCCAACCCATTTCGTCTAGGGTTTATGTATGCCAATGCTAGCTGTTGCTTCCCCTATGGGAGAAACCGTAGGTTTGGGGCTTTGTCCGCTTGCCCAGATGGATTGAGGGGTCGGTTTGGTTTTGGCCGTTTGGGGTTTCCTCCATGAGGAATATAAAATTATAAATCCAAGTGAAATAAAATGAATAAATCATGTACGGAGCACCAGCAGAGCAGTTCCTGTGTTGCCCTGAGGAATTCAGATCAGTCACAGATGTTCAGTGACTGCTTGCTGCTAGATCATGCCATCACCGGTTGAGACTGAATCTGAATGAATGATGAATGACAAATTGATGTTCTGGTCCCACTAGCGCTAGCGGAATCTCTGCCTAGTCATAACCTCAGCTGCCTGATCCTGGGATCAGATGGCCCATATTAGGGACCACACTCTGTCTTCAACCATGGATCCATGGAAAGCTGCATACTCTGTTCTTAGGAGCATTCAGAGGTTGGCAACTTCCAGGGTGCCTTTGTTCACCAACCCAAGCGGCAGTGTCATCCCAATACAATGTTCCTCATGGTATTTTCTACTTGTGGCATAATTAACGTTTTAGTTACCCAAGCTGAGAGACCATATCTGTATGTCAATGTGGATGACTGTTTTCCCCTCCATGCATTCCAATAAATTTTATTGTTGGTTGAAATTTCTGTTATAGGTATTCAAATTATGCGCTTATAATTATTTGCAATTCTGGTGTTTTGGAATCCTAAAGATTATATATCATATTACCATTCTGGTAATTTTTGTCAAAACTATCTTGGCTCTTATATATTATATATGTGCTCAAATGGTGCCTACAGATTTCAGGCCCATGGCCCAAGACTGGCCTTTTTAGTGCTTCCTTCCTTCTAAATACTTAAGCAACAGTTTGGTCCATGTCAATGTTCTTTGCATGAACTTGCTACCAGCCCATCAGGCATTCAGCATATTTCCCTTCTGAACATTTAACAAAGTGCTCCAAGTGTTCAACCTTACCCTATCAAGATTTAGCTAATGCCATGAATATGAGTAAAAGTAATATCTTGTTGTGTACGGCTTATCATCTCAATCATGTCTGTTCTTAGGATGCCTCTTCAGATAATACAGTTGTCTTACAAAAAAATTGTTTACTTCCTTCTTTAGCTATTCTTTATCAAAGATGTTGGACAAAGATACTGTCTTCACATTGTATCATCTTTCTGGAGCTGATTGATGTTATTAATTCATTTAAACTCGACATACCTACATAAACTTTTGTCTCTCTCGCCCTTTTGCCCTAGCAATGTAAATCCATTATAAATATCTCGTCAGGTAGGCCTATCCTGGACCCAGGGCTGTAGGGAAATAAGCTCATCTTCTGAATAATGTCAATATGCTATGCAAACTTAGGTACCTCAAGAGCACAATCTATGCTATCTCATACATGATATGGATATCTATATTAACTAGGTGCTATTACTTGAAAGTGGAACAACAGAAATGTAAAAGGCAAGATTTTTTTAAAAAAAGAAATATGTTTTTGACTATCTCCTGGAAATGGGAGTTGGACAGGGACAGTGGTTTAATAGATTATCACCAAAGGTTCTAGTAGTGAAACTTCCCTTTATCTAACAAAAAAGGTTCTAGTAGTGATGTCATTCCAGAAATTTTGAAAAATTGTCTCTTGTTATCTGCATGTTAGGTGGCCTGGCCGCCTGAGTGATGCAATGACAAAGATCCATAGAAGCTTCCAATCCATTGAGCCTACCATATCTCCATGCCTTTATGAACTAGAGTGGCTTGGTGGGTGCACTCCATTTTATAGTATCGTTTTACTCACTTCTCTTGTTAGGTGCCGGTTCTGATGCACTGACAGAGATTTGAAGGTTTTTTGCACCTGACCTACCTCATTCTAGAAGGGGTCATTGCACTCTTCATCATTGACGTTGCAGATAAATCACTTACACCATCTTTCAGTTGCTCAAACGGTGGTGTTAGGTAAAGCTATACAGGCTTTGCATCATATCTGCATGCATCCACAATATCCTACCCACTTTTATTTTCTTTTCCTTTTTTTTTCCTTTTTGGTTTCGTGTAGTCCTTCTCACAGGAAGAACCTTCACTAGACCTAACTCATCCTATGTTTTGTGAATGTCAAAACATCTTCTCTTCTCTTTTGCTTTGGAAAGCAGATTTATCAAAAAGCTTATGTGACTTTCATCTGGAAAGGCTGTTGTGCACTTATCTGCTCCACCCATGTCATGTGTACAGCATGTCTGAAAAGATTGAGAGCAATTTGGCATGCAGTCAAACCAGCTGGGAGTTTGGCCTTGCTAATGGGGGAGAATCTCACCAATGGCTCTGGTGCTCCATAATGGAGTACCTATGCCATGTCTTCAGAGCACAACGATGATTAAAGTAGCATTTTGACTTAGAAGAAAACCACTTGCTGCACATGTGCTCAATATACTGCATTGTTCTTTACAAATACTGCCACTTTAACGACAGTATGAGTTATTAGAAGCTGCCTTTGTTGTGAGACTATTGGTTCAATAGTTGCAGAAAGAATCACTCCTAGTATGTTTTGGGTTGATATTTAGTGACAAACTGGTATAACTGTTACACTATTGCTACCGTCAATACTTTGTCGCATATACTATTCTGTTAACACTGCCAAGATGGAGGATGGCTGAGATAAGTCCTTGTCATAGGGGGCCACTAAAACAAAAGGTATAAAGCTAAATCAACCGCAATGGGGTGGTTTTAGGATCTAGTTGCTGTCAATGCAGACAAGAATCTGTCTGGATAGATTAGGGTAATTTTGCAATAAGTATTCTGACGACTAGTTATTCATTTTTATCACCTCACTGTTTACAATGTTCAACAGAATCATTAAGCTCACACACTTTTTTTCCTTTTGCAAAGATAAGTGCACACAATATATTCTTGATGTGATTTGGAGATAGTGCAAAAGGTTTCTATGATGTCTTAATCTTATTAACATTTTTTGTTGGGTCTTTCATAATATGCAGGTTATTGTGACCTGCAGCATGTGGGGTCCTGCAGTTGCTTTTTCAGAACATACATCAGAGTTCGTAAAATGGTCCTGAACAGCTTAAATGAAGAATCGTGAATTCAAAAGTAACTATTGCATGGGTTATCATCCTGCAAAGCTGTTGTAAGGTACTGTTGTTTTCTCAGAAATTTTCCTAAGCTAATTTAAGGAAGTGATGCTGACTGAACAAGACTATCTTAGGGGTAATCGCAGTGTATCTTAAGGATGCATACATATTGCTGGACTTCCTGACCATACTTATAGCATGCGCCATATCTCTTACACAACCAGGTATGTACTATGTATACAGTACACTAATATAGATACATGGGACAGGCAGACCTCGTTCTTAAGTGGAATTGAGCATCATTTTTTTCAATACGAGGCTCCACCCAGTTTCCACTAAATTCAGCGAAAATACATCTAGTAATATTGTAAAACTTAGGCAGGAAACTAAGATTGCTTTTATTTTCTCAAACAAAAAGAAAGAGATTGGCATATTCGCTATCAGTTACCACTCACTGGATACCACGAAAATGGCTGACAAGATCTTAGGCTATGTTCACCAAAGATTAGCGACCTTGATCCTGACCGTTTAACAAACTTTGGGCGGGCCAGGGTGATCCAAAACCGTGTAACTTAACAGAAAAGGAGGCATATTGGAGTTCCACTAAAGTTAGTAATCGATAAGCTGTTGGATTTTTGTTGCCTCGGCCAAGACTATGAAACGGCTGGCTGATATCACTTTCAACTTTTCCTGGACTGTAGCAGCTCATCCTTTTTCTGAAAAAAATTAGGTGACCCGCAATATCGTCCACCTTTTCGCATCCATTATCGCTCAGCTAGTAGATCATGGATGGAGATAGTTTGCAAACGGACGCTGCATCCACTGACCACTCTTGGGAAATCAGTCATTGGGGTTGGGACAGAGGAGTCACTTCACTTGGGCTTCTAGAAGGTGAGCCCCAACAAAAGAGAACGCTTTTCCCAAATGCCATAAAAAACTCACCAAGCCATTGGAAAATGACGCTTGAAAAGGATGGTTGAGGTCGGGATGAGATGGGAGCAATTGGCGATTGTGGGTGCACGCAAAAGCACAGGCCGGGGATTCGTGGGAAGAAGAAGGCCGGCTGTGGCGCTGTGGCTGCTGCTGCCTTTTGGGGGTGATGTCATGTGGGCTACCAACCACCAACTACCACCGCCCCATGTTTCCCCTGGAAAACCTTAGCGCTTATTCCATTCCCGCCCTCTCCCTGTCCATCCATTGCTACAGTCATCTTCATCATCTTCTACCAAGTTGGTGCTGGTGGCATCCTGCACCAGGAAGATTCTTTTTTTTGTGAGTGGATT
Organism: Echinochloa phyllopogon; assembly: GCA_033239725.1. Classification (NCBI taxonomy): domain Eukaryota; kingdom Viridiplantae; phylum Streptophyta; class Magnoliopsida; order Poales; family Poaceae; genus Echinochloa; species Echinochloa phyllopogon. The sequence goes on along the minus strand of BTCW01000008.1, from coordinate 6,724,341 downwards.
GCGATGATTTTGAGTGGTCGACAAGGAAGATGCAAATTCAGAAGGAAGTTTCCTGCATTTTGTTACTCCTGAACCGTGATCATCTGTTCCTATGATCTGGAATGATTCAAGTGCAGTATGTACTACTGCATGGTCATAGGCATTAGACGTTCCGTTTAAATTCGCTTCTATCCAGAGGAACATAGTGAATCATCATCAGCTAAGAATATGGATGGAGGTCCACACTTGCTTGAACCACTGGGGGTCAGCACAAAGGGTAAAGGAGAACAATACTTCATACTTGGGTGGAATTGTTTTGTCATCTGTGTCCTTTTTGGCGATTGTTGAGGGGGACTAAGAATACATTTGCTCCACCATGCATTCAGGTGGTCAAATGGGAATGAACTTTTGCGGTCACACAGATTCTTGGCCACTTTTTTTTCTTCATTTGCATTTACCCCCTCTGTAGTCACTGCTCGTTAGAAAGTTTTGCATAAGAATATAAGATCCTGCTGGCCAACCTGTAAAATAATTCATCTTGTCGGTAGATCACAGGTCATTGTACAGTTACAGTGAGTCAGCAATCTTATGCATGAATGGAAGCATCGGGTGGAAGGTTCATGTCACTAGCATGGTTCTTTCCTGCAAGGAAACTTTATTTTTCAAACATTAGAGAACTTTAACCCTCAGCCAAAAGTATTATTGGATCGCACAAGTCCTCACTGGTTCAAACCGTGGAAATTTTGCAGTAGCTATCTGCTTGTAAGATACAATGTTTCTGACATATCTTGACAAATTGTTACATAAGATCCGTACATATCTTAATTGTGTTGCCACTGGGCTTGCTCTCTGTTGGCTATTAGCGTGCGCGATTTGACTAGACAAGATGAGCCATTTCTTTTTTTCCCACAAGTAGTCTCTTTGGTTAAATCAATCTTTAGTTTTGGCATTGTTCAAGTGAACAGACGTGCGTCCTTGTAGCAACAACTACTCGACTAAGTATCCCAGTTTTAAATTGTTCTCATTTGGATGTCTCAGAGAGATCCAATCTATTGTTTTGCTAACAGTTTTCCCTAGGTAGTAACCCTAACAAAAGGGAGAGGCCCTTCACTATGAATACACAGGTGTCACGTGCATGCTTTGCACAGATGTGATGAGATCTGTGTACTGTTGATATTGACTTGTGCATAATTCTATTCAGCTCTGGGTGAAGACTAATTTCGGCAATTACTTGTTTCAGTTTAGTCCTGTCTCATACGTACACCTGCACCGAGAGGCTTACACCTGGAGAAAAATGAGGTATGCATCTGACGCAACATATTATTTACAGACTCAATGCATCTGACTTCATCAGATCTGTCCAGTGGTTTCTTAATGATATTAACAACATAACTGGTGTGCATCAACTTGAATGCCAAACTTATTAGTCTTGTGACCATTTTGTCACCTACTTGGTATGAAGAGGTAGTTTCCCAGCAAAGAATTTTCCTACCTGCCCATATTTTGTCACCTAAGAATTCAGATATTGCGATTCTCGCAAAAGATGTGTAGCCTGACATTTGGCAACAAAGGGAGGATGAACACCCATCTTAACCGATGCCTTGCTTATGTTACAAGATAAGTGGAGAACCATGTTGCAACATATAAGGAAAAACAAATAGGCCTAGAATTTTACCTTTTCCCTGCGGCGCCGGTAATTTATTAGCAGGCCACGCCTTTCCTTTGACTCGGAGACATGAGAGGCCTAAGAATATAATCTTCTGCTTCGATTGCACATCATGATTTACCAGAATAATATGATTGCGTTTCTTTTGTTTCCTTGAAGAAAGTATTATCGCATCTCAACCCATCCTTTACTGCATTGCTCTCTTGCGGTTTTACCAGATACAAAATCAAGAATGCTTACATGCCTTTTTTCTTTTCTTTTTTAAAAAAGAAAATGCTGCAGTTCTTGAAGTCAAAGAGGAGCTAGCCTGCACCACCCATTAGTAATCGATTCCTGTACATGAGCCATCTATAGCTCCTTTCTGGAAGATCCTCATGAGGAAACAGATTTCCTTAGAATTGACAGCACCCAGAACCAGAGATTAGAGTTTACTCCCACAGAGCTCCCAGCCAGACCAGACCAGACCAGACCAGTCCTCCTTGAATAATCTTCTGATGATGAAGATCACCACTTCCGGTCCCCACCCTGCTCCAAAGCCTGGAGCTTAGTTAGATCCTGTACTAACACTACCAGCCATAGACTACAGCATCAGCCATCCTGATCCATGATATCATAAACCTAGCAACTAGCAATCCATCAGACCACCAACCACCACCACTCATCGTCCCCATGCTCCCTCCTCCGGCCAGTTAGGTCATTAAGAAACCAAAAGCTCCGTGGCGCTTTATCGCCCTCCCGCATTCACTCCCTCGCATCGCACCCCTTCCACCCCTCCTACCTACCTGCCTACCTAACCAACCGGAGCAAGAGCAAGGGCATCTCGCTCACATGCTCCCAACTCCCCTCAATCTACAAGACAAGCTCTTTTGGGGCCGAAAACACGGCGCCATCCTTTCCCTGTTTCTCACCAAGTTGTCATGTGGCTGCAGACATTCAGGGACCGGATCAGGACCTGACTGGCTGGTTCTTCTGTAACCACCAGCACACAACCCAACCCCATGGCCATTCACTTTCAGCAGTTCATTCAGGTCCTCACTCCTCAGCCAGCCATGACTGATGCATTTTGCAAGGTTTGTTTCCTCCCAGATGGCATGGCTATGGCAGGACGTACTCAAGCACATCCAAGGTGAAGATCATGAGCTACACCAGTCTATGGTTTAGTGTGTGAAACAAAAGAAGGGAAAGCTACTAATGGCAGTGTTAAAAAGACAAGAAACAGGACAGGAAGTTGGTAGCGGTAGCAGTCTAGCACAGATCATGGACTGTTGGTACCACACGCATGTCGCCAAGATGATTTGTTGGGGGGAGCCACGGCATGATCACGCTGCCCGAGGCCAGCCGGGAAGCGACAAAACGAGAGCACATCTTCCTCATAAAACCATGGCGGTGCATGTTACAGAGATCAGAGCTGCTAAGCATGTGTGGCTTTTACTAGTTAATTAACTATATCTGCCCCCACCCCCCTCAATAACCCCCCTTATGTCACTCACTGATCACTGTTACACTATTGGCCTCTGTAGCAGGGCGCCGCCGCATGGAGGAAATTCCGAGCCCATTGCTCCTGCTGCTGCCTCGCCGCCGCCGCCGCAGACGCAGTTGACGCCCGGCCGGTACCCCAGGCTGTTCAGGCACAGGCACACCGCCGCCGCCGCCGCCGCCGCATTGCTGCTCGTCGTCGCCGCCGCCGGTTCCTGCTTCACTGGCTTGATGGGCTCCTCCGGCGGCTGGTAAGGCGCCAGGCTGATGGACAGGTTGAGGTCGATGTCGAGGTGCCGCCGCGGCGGCGGCGGCGGCGTGGCGGAGCGCGGCTCGTCGTCGCTGCTCCGGCTGCAGGCCTCCGGCGAGTTCGATGTGGCCTCGAAATGGTCCTGCTGGTGGTGGAGATGGCCCGGAGCGGCGGCGGAGGCGGCGTGCAGCTTCTGCGCCTCCAGCTGGTAATGCTGCGGCCCCGGCGCGGCGGCGGTGAGCGGGCGGTGCGTCTGCGGGTCGATGCCGCGGGCGAGGAGCTTGCGCTTGATGTGCGTGTTCCAGTAGTTCTTGATCTCGTTGTCCGTCCGCCCCGGCAGCCTCCCGGCGATCAGCGACCACCTGACGGCAAGAAGACACGATCGATCAGAAAAACAAAAACAAAAAATGCTTCCTCCGATCCGCAGGTGATCGATTAACTCATCCGGCCGATTCATTCCTTGGCGAATGCTCGAATCGTTTGATAATATCTGCTAACAATCTATGGCAGGCCGCCGGCAGCTTACTTGTTGCCGAAGAGCTCGTGGCACTTGATGATGAGCTCGTCCTCCTCCTCGGTGAAGTTGCCGCGCTTGAGGTCGGGCCGGAGGTAGTTGATCCACCGCAGCCGGCAGCTCTTCCCGCACCGCAGCAGCCCTGCACGCCGCCGGCCCGCCACCGTAAGTATATATACATATACATATATCCCATCTCGTAACATCACCATGTTTTCACATCCATACACATCTAGACTGGATGAACAACGCGCGCAGCACTGACTCACCTGCGGCTTTTGGGAGCGACCTCCAGCAGCCCTCGCCGTGGGCCTTGATGTAGGCGATGAGGCGCTGGTCCTCCTCCTTGGTCCAGGCGCCCTTGTTCGTGTGCGCCTGCTCGCAGCACGGGGACCTCCCCATGCCGCCCGCACCCTGCCGGATTCGCAGATCCCCGGCCGGCCTCGATCTCCTGTTCCTGCTCCGACGGCGGCTGGCTGTGGAGGAGTGGAGTCCGTCCGCCGCCCGCGGGGAAGAAGACGAAAGACGAGACGATGCGTTGTTTGGTGGTGGTGGAGTTTTTGCAGCGCGAGCTTTTCGTGAGCAAGGAGAGGAGGGGGAGGAGGTGGTTGGTTTTATACGAGGAGGCCAGGGGTGGAGAGGAGGAGCGGGGTGAGGGAGGGAGGGCCCCATTGACCCGGATCGCTGTGAGCCATGGCATTTGACCGAGTTGCTTGCGATGGGAGGGGGAGGAGGGAGGTGTGGGGCCCGGGCGAGTGGTTGGTTGCAAAGCCGGAGGAGCGGAGGCGCTGGATTTGGTAGGTAGGTGTGCTTCACTTGAGTGCCCTTTGTCCTATTCCCTTTCCAAAACCTTTCTTTTTTTTCTCTATTGTTTTCGGTCGCCTCCCGTCTTGCTTTCTTTTTTTTTTAATTTGCTTTTCAATTTGTTTTGGGGAGGGAGCGTTGCTAGCTGTACTTTGTGAGTGTACCCAGCTGGTGGTAGGTGGGGTTACTTGGCGTTTTGCCCTCGGTTTAGTGTCTAGGTTTGTGTTTTGGCAAGTAGTGATGAAATTTTTATATTGTAGTAGTTGGCTATGTATAATAAGATTTAATGTTGTACCATAATTTTTAATGCAATCTCGTCTCCAGCTATAGTCTTTCTTAGATTATAAATAAATATATTTCTCATGTATTCTTTGTGAGAATTTATATCAAACATAATTATATGATTCTCATGATTCCTTATTTTCTCTGCTTTGAACTTTTCATTACATTCACAATGGATGTAAACCTAGGTGATCCCGAGTTGAAAAGGATGACATCATAATCTTGGTCTTATGCATAGGTATGAATCACAAGACGAATCGAAGCAATTCAATGAAAGCTTATCAAGATAAATGAAAAAATATGTTTAACAAAGCTAGGTTAAGTGGTGAAACGACACCTTACTTATGTACGTTTGAAAAGTGTAATCTAGCCCATTTGCAGGTGGAGATAATAGCATCATCATGTAACTCTGTTGCTAACTCGTATGGGACAAGATGGCTTCCATCGTATCCAATCTAAACAAATTTCTTGTAGTTAGTTTCTTGATGAGCATGGTCAATTATGCAATCAGAAGTAAGAAAGGAAAAAAAATTAAGTTCATGCTGGCATCATGTCTAGATTGTCTTGAGCCGTAATAATTTCTATTAAATTATAGGTCTTAGAGTGACTGCCGAAAGCCATCATATAAATCATTTTCTGTTTATTAAGGTTGTGCTCCTTGTTTTGGCAGGTCATTACCAACCACGTGTTTTTTCCTTTGTTTTGCTTGGGTATCGAACATTTTATGCGTACTGGCCGTGACCAAAGCTTTGACGCAGCGGAGCCCGTTTGCTTCACGATAGGAGGAAAGCTGAGGCTGAGGATTCCACATTTGGGAGACTCCTCTCCGGGGACGCCCGGTCGCTCTCTCCCCGAGAGCGACACGGGCGGAACCCGCCTGGCCGCCGCTCCCTCAGCCCCTCTCCCGCCTCTGCTGCCCCGCCGCCGCCCGAGCTGGCCGCCGCCGTGCGGCCGTGAGGACGGTGGCGACGGGGCTCCTCTCCCCCTCTCTTCTTCTCTCTGCTCCTCTTCGCTGGTTCCTGCAGGCGAGTGCATGGCGTCCGGCGCCGGGGCGCGGCCCCCTCCTGCGCGGTCGCCGTGGCGGCGATGGCCGGCGCCGGCGGCTCCTGTCGTCAGGGACGACCGGCCCCAGATCTGGTCTCGTCCGGCGGTCGGCCGGCCGGCCGGCTTCGCGGTGGCCTCGGGCCCGGCGTGGCTCGGGGCGGGCCGCCTCACCGGCGTGGTGGCCGGATCTGGGGGACGGCGCCCCCCTGGATCTGGGCCGGCGGCCCTGCCCATCCCCGTTGGTGCTCCGGCGGCGGCTAGGGGCGGGCGGCCGCCTGGCGCGTCGGCGGCGGCGCGGCTGGCAGGATCTCCGGCCACCGCGGTGTTGGGGGCGCCATGGAGGATTCGCCTCTCGGTGGCTCCCATGCCAGGGCCAGCCTTGGCCCTCCCCGTATGCTTGGCCTCTTGGCCGCATTGCTGTGGAGGGGTGGAAGAGCACAAGCCTACGGCTTCATCTTGGTCGGTGCGCCGCCTCCGATTTTCGCGTCGCCGACGAAGCAGTCTCCTTAGCGCCCCCAAGTCCCCGCCGCTAGGTTCATGCTTTCTGTCTCACTCCGCTTAGCACGGTGCCGTCCAATTGGGGGACGACAGGAGTTTTGGGGCCAATCGAGGGCTCCAAAACTCCCCGAGGAGTCGGGTGCTGTTAATCGGGTGCATATGGAATCTAGTGGCGAGCTTCGGCGGCTGCGATGGTGGGCGGTGGATGAAAGCGAGTGGGATTGGTACTGGTGCTCTCGGCTCGTCGAGGCGGATATCCTCAAGCGTAAGCTTCGATCCGGGTGCCGGGTTGGGCAACGGCGTTTGCATTTCCCTCCTGAGGGCGTTGTCTGCAGGATCTCGTTCGGCGGCGGTTCGTGGAAACTCTCCATGGTGAAAACCAAACGCTGGTGCCGTCGCACCTTTGCCTTCCTGAAGGCGTTGTTTGGAGGTCTTCCTGTAGCCGTTGGTGGTGGAGTCTTAGGCGCCGCGAAGGGTCGGGTCCGATCGACAGTGTAATGGTTTATTGGCCCTGTAGTTTGTTCGCCGTGAGTAGTTTATACCTATCTTTGGCGCGTGGCCTGGAGGGCTAGTTTTTGGATCGGGGCTGCTCCTCTAGCGGCTTGTGCTTTATTGTAAACTGGTAATCCCAGTATTTTCTTTATGCTTTATATATAAAGCTGGCTTCGGCCTATGGAGGAAAGCTGAGGCTGAGCTGGAAATCAATCTTTCCATGGCTTCTCCGTCCACTTCCAAGCCACTGGATTTCTTTTGGAGTACACATCAGCGGCACATGGCGGTGATGCTTAACGGGTGTGGAAAGTGTTTATTCCCTCACTACTCTGACTCAAGGGTGCGTCTCTTGTTTCCATTTTTTATTATATATATTATATATTCGATCGATCTTTTTTCGAGAATGTATATATCCATCGACCATCAGTACAAAAACTTTTTGCTCGGACTCACCCACCGACATTTGTGTAGCACCCCACGATGCTATCTGACTCCTTTACTTCTTGAGTTGAGATTCTAGAAAACCCAGCGCGACTGTGCACGAAAGAAAGCAAAGCGAGCAAGAAAGAAAGAAAGGAGGGGGAGAATCTGAGCAATTCGGTGAGCTACCCCATTCACTTCTTCACTTGCGGCTCCCGGTTACACGCCTCCCTCTTGACGTGCAGCAAGATTGCCACTGTTGTTTAATCCGCTCCCGGCATCTATTTTATTCCGGGTTGGTGTGCATATATTCTTACTTATATACAACATACTGTATATAGACCTACTTGCTGCAGGTAGGATTCGGGGTACATTGTAAATCGCTTTCCTAGGCGTTACATAGAGGAAAAAAAACTCCACAGAAGATCGAGATAAAATATTTCTGGTTTAAGAGGGGATCTATACAAGCATCTTTGTTTGGATACACCTGATCCGGCGCCTTCTGTGTGGATTGGAGCTTGGAGGGGATAATTGTTAATCTAGTTTCTTTCTCAATCCACACCGATCTACAAGGGGAATGGGTCTATCGAAACTAGCCCTAAATCATACTCACGCGTACACTATGTATATAAGCACCCATGTTTGAGTCTTGGTAAACAAGTTCTTAGTTAGAAGCTCCACCTACTGAGCTACAGTTGGTGCTCCATTGTACTTGTACTATAGGCCACGTACCAAAGTAACGGCGTATTCCCATGTTTGGTTAAAGGTTCAGGTTGTCCCAACTTGACCTTGACTAGAGTTTGGGGATTTTTAGCATGTTTTGAACTTTAGGTGGGCTTAGAGATCGAGCTATGCTAATTATTTTTAGCATGATATTATTTTTAGTATCTGCTAATTATGTTGAGCTTTAGGTAAATGATATTTCTTTTTTCTAGAGGGCTAGAGAGATATGCTAATGGGGGAATCATGAAGAACTACAAACTGCTACTAATGAACATGCTAAGCTTTTTCCAGAGACTTGTCAAAAGGAAGCGTACGGGCGAGACAACAATGCGTCAATGCACATGGTTTTTATCACTAGTGGAGGTGGTTGGACTAGCTCCGGTCCAGGCCGGGTTGCTTGCTACAGTAGCTCTCGAAACCCGGGCTGCACAAAGATCTGCCACGCCGTACCTCAGCAACCAACCCCAAATGTTGTTTGTCCGACAAAAGAAGCATTTTTCTAATGGTTTATTCTCCCATGATGTCTCCTTAATAGACGTTAACCGGCTCGCTTAGAGTTAGTGATGCTGGTCACAGAGATCCAGCTGAAGACTGATTCCTGGTACTCCGCCCCGTCCATGAAACTGCTCCCTGAATTTTTGGGTGTTTGGAGACTCCACTCAATAATGCAGCTTTCACGCTGCGTGACAACTGACAAGTTAAACGCCTGCTGCTAGACAGTCCGTCAACCACAAAAGTGACATACCTGCTCGACCAAAAAGATGGCGAGTAGTTACTGGTACGTACTGCAAACCGAACCACGACGGTATCCACAAATTAAGGGACTAGTGCAATCACGTTTAGTTGTTTATTCCTGCAGCACTGGTTCTTCGATAATCAATTCATATCTACAACCGCAGGAGTATCTAGTTTTTTCCTGTCATTGGGTGTGTTTAGTTCCAAAAAGAAGAAGAGAAAGTTTGGTGAAAATGTCACATCGGACACTGTAGCGCACTGTAGCACTTTTCGTTTGTTTGTGGTAAACATTGTCCTACCATAACCTAACTAGGCTCAAAAGATTTGTCTCGTCGTGTACATCAAAACCATCTACTTAGTTTTTAATTTACCTACATTTAATACTCCATGCACGAGGAGAAAGATTTGATGTGATAGGTGAACAGTGAAGTTTGGAGAGAGAATTTTTGAGAATTTGGTGGAACTAAACAGGGCCATTGCCTTCAACAATTTATATACTAAGTACGAAGCAGTAATAGGATTTGTTTTCCTCAAACACTCTTCTGTTTAATTAAAATTATACACCCCGGTGCATGATGATATGATACTTATAAAAGCAACAAGCGTGCTCTTACTTGGCCGATCAAGTTCACGTTGAGAATGAAGGTCATGCACCTGACGCGAAAATAAATTGGGTTTTATTAGCGAGTTTTCTTACTTGTTATTGGATGTGTTTAGTTCATGAAATTTCACCCTAAAAATTCACTATGCAAAAAAAAATCCATCACATCACATTAAAATGTCGGCACATGCATGTGACATTAAATGTAGATAAATAAAAAAACTAATTGCATAGTTTTGATGTACACGACGAGACGAATCTTTTGATGAGTTTTCTTTACGCCATGTTCGTTTGGCTTATCAGCTATCATCCAACATCGTTTTTCTCTCGGTAAAAACCAACACCAGCCACCAACCAGCCAGCAAACCAACACCAGTCGAACAAGCCCATGCCCATGCTACTAAGGAAGGGTTGGTGGCAACTCTTGGTCTCTCATTGGCCGAGTTCTTGTCACGTTTCCACGGAAACCACCCAGGCCGGGAGACAAGAAAGGTGACGGCTGACGATGACTGGACTTGGCCTCATCTTCCTTCTTTCTCGCTGGCCGAAGCCGAACAAACAAAACAGCAGCGAACATGGATGGATGGCAAGTAGCTCGGCATTGATTGGCTCGGAATAACTCCTGGCGCTGTTGGTTAGGTTCGTTCTCCTCCTCCGATCCCTGACCCCCCTTGACCTGAGTTCCGTGCATGCTGGACCCGCCGGAGTCCTCGACGTACGACGACGCAGCCGACGGCCGGCCGCCGGCGAGATCCGCCATGCCTTCCTGCAGCGCGCGCCAGGCGGCCAGGGCTCCAGGCCATGAATGCATGCGTGCTGATCAAGCGCCGCGCCATCCGCCCGTCGATCTCCCATCTCCTCCGTCACCAACCTACCCAGCTCGTACTCGCAGCTGATGCTCAGGCATGGCCATGGCCAATGGTCCATGGCAGTTGGCAGAGGCCGTCCGTCCTCGGCTGCGGCTGCGGCTGACTGACACCGGGTGCGCGCATTGATGAGGACCACCAGCCAGCCCCCTACAAAGACCACCAGACCACACAGTAGAGCAGTGGCACTGGCAGAGAGCTGGGAGCTTAGCTCCGCCGGAGTAATGGCGCCTCATCCACCCGGCTCGGCTGCATGCGTCCGTGGACCCGGCACTCTCACTCTCGACCGTGGACCAGGAGTCAAAATGGTGGTACTCCTAGTGACAACTGACAACTGACCATGGCATGGCGCCGGGCAGTGACGGTTGGTGTGGTTTTTTTTTGAACGGTTTGGTTGGTGTGGTTTAGGGAGTACGTATACTATTATACGTCCTGGTGAATGGCCGTTTGGTTCTTGGGCCCTGTTCCCTTGAAAAGGGAAAAATTTCTCTCCAAAATTTACTATTCACCTATCACATCAAATCACATCAAATCTCTCTCCTCATGTATGGAACACTAAATAAAAAAACTAAGTACATTGAAAAGAGAAAAATTCTCTCTCCAAAATTCACTATTCACCTATCACATCAAATCTCTCTCCTCATGCATGGAACACTAAACGTGGGTAAATAAAAAAACTAAGTAGATGGTTTTGATGTACACGACGAAACGAATCTTTTGAGCCTAGTTAGATCATGATAGGACAGCGATTACCACAAACAAACGAAAAGTGTTACAGTACGCTACAGTGTCCGATGTGACATTTTCACCAAACTTCGCAAATTTTCTTTTCAGGAACTAAACAGGGCCTTGGAATATCAGTAGATGATGGATATGATCATATGGATGGGCTGTGCAAAACAAGCTAGTGATCGGTGGTTGTGCTGTGCGTTGTGTGTCTCTCTTTGTTTGTTTCTACAGATTTCTTCTTCTTATTCTTCTACTTCTTCTTCTTGCAGCATGCATGTGATGTTGTAGTAACAGAGAAGATATATAGGTCCTCTTTTGACCGGAGACGCGTACGTGTCTCTGGTCGACAATGACACGTACCAGCAAGTGACGTTTGTGTTACGTGGGGGGATCTTAGTAGATCTGATCAACTACCACAGTACGTGCCGGTTCTTGATCTTGAGGGACACTGTGGTAAGGTAACTGATCGATGTTTTGTGTTACGTGGAAACTTAAATCTTTGCTTGGGTTAGTTGCCGCACAAGCACAACTGCTTTTTTAACGTACTGATGTTTTCTTTTTTGTCGCTGGCTTTCGTACTGGATGGAAGAGTTTGGTAAAAATGTCACATCCGACACTGTAGCGTACTGTAGAACTTTTCGTTTGTTCGTGGTAAACATTGTTCTATCATGATCTAAGTAGGCTAAAAAGATTCGTCTCGTCGTGTACATCAAAACCATATAATTAGTTTTTTATTTACCCAGGTTTAGTGTTCCATGCATGAAGAGAGAGATTTGATGTGACAGGTGAATAGTGAAGTTTGGAAAGAGAATTTTGAGAAGTTTGGTGATGTGATGGAACAAACACAGCTTACGTAGTATGTATGTCAGGAGGCCGGGATGGATGTGGGGACCCGGCCGGTCCGGGAAGGTGCAGCGGCATTCTTTCCCAGGATGAAGAGGCCGGGGAAGGGATGAGAAGCAGCAGGCCGGGGAGGACACAGCAGGAGCAGCAGCTGGGTGAGCGAGGTGGTATGCGTTAATGGAGTTTGGCCACACCCACCAACAAGAGGTAGGTAAGGCAGCAGCTGCCTAGGCTTCAATAAACCGGCTCACCTGCATCCTCTACCTCTCTACTGCTCCTCCGGTCCTCCTGTACAGCTATACTTGGAGTACTGCTCATCTGCCGCTACTGTTTACTCTACACTACACCTACACTTGCCCAACAAACTCTCTCCGCCTCCGGTCAAGCTGAGACGGTTAGACATTCATTATTAGTGACACTGTGACTGTGACTGTTATTATTTTTCTTCAACAACAAACAGGTGGATTTGGTTTGCTTCTAGGCTAAGGTTGTTTTGGTGCAGAGAGATAGCGGCCGCGCGCAGGAAACCCACACGCCGGCCGGCCGCTAGGTTACAAATCAGATCGACATGGAAGGCGCCAAAGATTAGATTACGACATGCATACAAGAAAGTGAGAGACCATTGATTGATTGAGTCCAAGCTAGTATAGCAGCAGGAAACGGAACCTTGGACAAGGATCGAGCAGGCAGCTCCTGTTCACTTGAATGCTAAAAGAGCAGTGCCGTTGGCTGCTGCTGCTGCGAAACCTAACCCTAGCTAACGAAGAACACAATGGCCGCCGGCCGGTCGGTCGGTCAGGGTCGTCAATGCGGAGTTACGCTCGCCTGACCGGGCAACAGTACAGTTGGCGGCACGATCTATCAGTCAGTGAGCTGAGGTGTATGTGTATACAGTATATGTATGTGTCATGTGTGTGTACGTGCGCCCCGGCCCGGCCATCCCACCGGAAAGTCGCCGTAGCACACGGCCATGTCCGCCGCGCGCTGCTCCGGTGACTTCATGCCGGGCGGCCGGCCGGCCGGCGGCTGACGTGGATACATCCGGCGGCCCCCTGCATGCTTTCTTTTCTTTTCTTTGGTTGTTGTTCTCCTTCTTCAACCTTGGTACAGGACCACACGCGGACTTGGTGTGGAAAAACGGCAGCAAAGTTAAAAGGATAGGACGTGTAGAGATTAATTGGAAAGGTAGTGTGAGTGCTGACTGTGACTGCTAGATAGCTGCTTTGCTAAGCTGACGCTAGATCGAGCACGTGCATTCAGATTTCTTTGGAGATGGGAACGGTGGTATTTATTAACTTGCACTATATTTTTACACTGGATGATAATTCACCGTGTAAAAAGTAATTGTAAATATTATTTGAAAAATACAGTGGTAGAAGAGAACACGCGCATTCAGATGAAAATGGTATAACTGGATTTCAACCTTAGCCAATAGCTTATGTGAAACGACAATAATCCTAAAGAGACTTATTACGGTCAGAGTATAAATATTTTCAGACATTTCCGTACAAAACAAGATCATATATCAGCTAGCTGGTACCGTGCGAAGCCATGCATCTATCTACTACAGGCTACAATTAAGCATACGCCAACAACAACGTTTAAAACGACACGAGCTAGTGTGATAACGTGTACGTACACGTGGCTGTCACAGACGACCGAGACGGAGTGATCAGTGCTGATATGCATGCTCCAACAAAAGTTGGTGCTGCACGACGCAGGAAGTCCATCTAGGATACATGCATGCTTCTACGTACCAACCTTTTCTACCCTCCATATCTTCGATCCTGCTGACTCAACGGCGACACGTACACGTACACCCCTGGTACGGTCCATCGACGCAACGCAACGGCGTTGAGCTCGATTGATTTGAGAAGATTGATCGATCAGATGAGAGGTATAGTAGACTCTTCGTGTGATGACTAGGCTAAGCATTCGATCCCATTGGCACCGGCCCGTACGGCACGTCGTCGTCTTCGTCAATCTCTCTCCGATCCATCGCCATATATTCTCGTACGTCAAACAGAAGCTCGATCTGGAAAATCGGGGCAGAAGAACAAGCAAGGCGTACGATCGGTGCCGCGTCCGTACGGTCGTCGTCGTCGTCTCCATCGGCGTCATGGCGTCATGGCATCAACGAGAGGACGAGACGACGATGACCCTTCTGCTGCTGGCCGGGACATGCAAATCGAACAACCCTTTTCGATCGATCGAACCGGCCGGTCGTCGCGGCGTCATCGCATCATATCAGCACCCCGTTTTCTCTGCGTGTTTGGTGCCGATCTTGTCGATCAGGGCACCTCACGCACGCACATGTTGTAATCAACCGGTTAGCTAGGGATACTGTCATCGTCTCTGTTTTTTTCTAGATATATAATCACCTCACCGTCGCTGTCCTTGCGTTAATTTTTGGTTTGTCTTTTGTTGTTAGCGTTTTATATTACGGGCGTGTGCGTGTCGATCGTCGTCAAATATCTGGTGTGGATTCAGTATATATAGCGCATTTTGACATGGCAAAACATGCACATTAATTTGCTAATAAGGATATTGTTGCCCGCAAAAAAAAAGGATATTGTTGGTGAAGGATTTCGAGCTTTAACCCCCCTCGGTTAGGTGTATATTTTTGCGAAACACAAGCTGTACGTTTTCTTTTCTACTAGAACACAGTTGAGGTATTCATGTCCGATGATGTTGGATGACAATTGGTCTTGTTTATAAGTTTCTCAATATCAAAGCATTTTTAGCCTAACTAAGGTAATTTTTGGCCATCGTTTCTTCTTTTTCCTAATGTTTGTTACAGATTCTTGTTGCTAATTTTGTTTTCCCTCTTGGGGGATGCCCAAATTAGACTTGAAAAAAAGCCCTTGGCCGCTTGATAAAAAGTTATTAATAAGAACCATAGTACTCGACGTACTATTTGAAAATAACATTTGGAAAATCTTTAATATATGTAGGGTATGCACTTTGAGGGTTAAAATAATCTTTAGTACCCGGCCATTTGTTTACTCAGAATTCAGGGCTATAATCCCACTTGAAGTTTCTCGTACGAATAAGTCTGAAAGTGAAATTTGTTTCAAACCTGGGAAGTGTGAAACAACCCCCCCCCCCCCCCCCCCGCGGGCGGCCCGGGCGGCAACGCCGGCGCCGCCGCAGCCCTGCACCCTCCACCACCCTCCGCCGCGCCGCCGCCAGAGCAGGCCGCCGGAAGCCCGGCGCTTGCAAGGACGGTGGCGGCGGGGCTCTCGCTCCCCTTCCCCCGTCTCCGGCGGGCGCGGCCGCCGCCAGGGAAGGAGCTCCGGTGACCGGAGCCATGGCGGGCGGCCAGATCCTCCACCCCCACGCCCGGATCCGGCGGTCTCGAACCCGAATCTGGGGGGAGTGGGGCGGATCGGCTCGGGCGGGCCGGCGACCGAGCTCCGTCATGGGCGGCGGCAGCCCGGCGGCCGCGGCGCGCAGGGGCCTGCGGGCTCGTCCTGGCGGCGCACCGAGCGCGCGGCACGGCGGCCTTACGGCGCTGGCGCTGTGCTCGCGGCAGCCGGCCTGGACGGCGGGCGGCCCGAGCGGGCGGCGGCAGCCTGAGCGAGCGGCAGCAGCAGTGGCTCCAGCCAGGGTCGGGGCTGGCTTCGGCTTCTCTCCATTGGTGGCGGCGTTGGGGAGGCGTCGGCCCTAGCTCCGGCTCCGTCCTGCGGCTTCTCCATGGCCGGAAGCACCGTCTCCGTTCTCATGTCGCCAACGAAGTTGTCTGCGTAGCGCCGTCAAGTTCTCGCTGCTGGGTTCATGCTTTATATCTCACTTTGCGAAGCACGATGTCGTCTCGTTGAGGGGACGACAGAAGGTTTGGGGACAATAGAGGTCCCCAACCCTTCCCGAGGTGTCGGGTGTTGCCAGCGGGTGCATATGGAACCTAGTGGACGAGCTTCGGCGGCTGCGATGGTGGGCGGTGGAGGAAGCGAGTGGGATCGGTACAGATGCTCTCGGCTCGTCGGGCGGCGGCCCTCAAGTGTAAGCTTGGACCCGGAGTTGGGTCGGGCAACGGCGTTCGCTCTTCCCTCTTGAGGGCGTTGTCTGCAGGGTCTCGTGCGACGGCGGTTCCTGGAAGCTCTCCCTTCCATGGTGAAAATCAAACGTTGGTGCAGTCGCGTCTTTGCCTTCCTTAAGGCGTTGTTCGGAGGTTTTCCTGTAGCCGTTGGTGGTGGAGTCGTAGGCTCCGTGAAAGGTCGGGTCCAGCCGATTTGTATTGGTCTCATGGTTCTTTAGTGTGTTCATCTCGAGTAGTACCTTGCTATCTCTGGCGCGCGGCCTAGAGAGCCCCGGTACGGGTTCGTTGGATGTCGCTTTTCGAGCGGAATGTGTTTTATTGTAAACCGGTAATCCCAGTATCCTTTGAGGATGCTTTATATGTAAAGCTGGCTACGGCCTTTTCCTTAAAATTTGTTTCAAACCTTCCACAGTACTGATTTGAAATATTTATGGTTTGGTGGAGAGGGACTATCTCTTTGTTAAGGATTTGCACATCGTTGCACAGTGTTGCTGTTGAATCCAGTGACCGTTTGACATGAGTGTTAGGTTTTTGCCCCAAAAAGAAACGACCCAAACTCTGTAGCAAGCACGGACCAACCTCGTGGTGTGACGGGACGAAGGACAAAAGATGTGCATATGATTACCTCACCCGAATACGCTACATCGGCACCTACGAAATACATACACAAATACAACGTAACCCATCTTTTAAAAAATACCACATGATAAATTTACCAGTACGAGGATTCCGGGGCATGCCGGTAAATGGATGGTGCAGTACGAGGCACCGTTACAAAGTTCTAGGCTCAACACCCGGAGATACAAAATAATATCTAGAAAGAGAAGTGTCTGAATATATAATTAATCTGCTCGTACGTACTATACACCACCGTATCCTTTCAACACTAAATAAACAAATATAATAGTCAATTCAATTGACCGTATATATACAGGACAGCAGTGTAGATTACGAGTAAGATACATGTGTGTGTGTGTATATATATATATATATATATATATATATATATATATATATATATATATATATATACATACACACACATGCGTGTGTACCATATTAGTACAAATCAGGAGCAGCTATCATGTGACTCGAGGACAAATGGCCCGGATTCCAGGCTAAAATTGATGGCTCACCTAACAGTGCACAACACAAATCCACCAAATTGAACTTGAGATGCCTTTTGATACTTCTGTTCTGTTTTTGTTTTGTCCTTTTGGGAGGACTCGTCCAACCCCAGCAGCATGCAGTGACGAGGGTGGTCCTATTTATTTGTTGGGTTCTAGAAGCCTTTCTCTACCTACCCTACCAAACCTACATCACCTTATTTGGCAAACAGAGTAACTAACTTGCTAATGTTAGCTACTACTAGCCCAATTAGTATAATGACCACTGCTAAGATTGTAGTATATATAGATTAAGCATAGCTTCTGGCCCTCGTACATTTGGCAACCTATGATGCTAGTTGCTAGGCTATTAGCTATGAAAAGTCATGCTCTTGATTACTAGTAATGTTGTTATCTAAGTTGGATTTGCCATAGTACTTTTATTTCCAAATATAAAAGGACAACTTAATATAAGGATGCTAATGCAATTATAATATGATGAAATACTTTTTATTACAAGGGCAACACATGCTAGCGTACCACATTCACAGACCAGCAACTGCACACAAGAAACCCCCCATTGCATGCCATCAAACTAAACGTGTGTTTTATTCGTCGGCATCATGACTTGAGAACTTGAAATTGTACCCTCACATCTCAATGGCCACACTAAGAAATTGTGTTTTTTTTTTAATTTTGAAGGCATCCTGAGACGCATGCATCAAGCAAATGGCTTGTTTTCTGCAATATTGGTGAAAATATGCATGGTTTAACTTTAACTCAAACAGCTGTAGGCTACCTTTGCTCAACAGGTTTAGGGTTAGGCTGCCATCATTTTTTTTAAACTAAGCCATCAATTTTTTCCCTCGGCACAATATTTCCATCAATTTCATCATCGCAAAAATATTTCATCATACTTTCTTACCAGTAGATATTATATACATTCCTTTTTTTTCCACTGGCACCATTCTGGGTTTTGATTCTGTTAATTTAAATCTGCGAACAAGAATCATGCACAAAAGAGTATCTAAACTATACATGCACACAATTCAGAGAGAGAAAAATATCCTTTTTATAAGTATTACCCTATCAAAAAATATATATTTTTTTGGAAAAG
Organism: Echinochloa phyllopogon; assembly: GCA_033239725.1. NCBI lineage: Eukaryota > Viridiplantae > Streptophyta > Magnoliopsida > Poales > Poaceae > Echinochloa > Echinochloa phyllopogon. Next base: position 6,706,157 of record BTCW01000008.1, on the reverse strand, counting down.
GGATGCTTTATTAATTTTCAATTAGATACATCGAGGTGATACATCCACCTGAAAACAAAATCCCGGCCTCTGCCATTACAGCACACGGCCCAACACATGTTTAAAAAACAAAGCCATGACGCTACTAGCTGCCAATCCTAAGACTAGACTGCCATCCAAACGCCCGGCCAAAAATAGCCTTGGCCACTTGAACCAAGAAGAGCGACGCCGCTGCAAGAGTGTCCTTAAATGATGGCGGTTGTAGGATAGCCCACGTACGGAGCCAATGCGACGTTGTGAATATGACCTGTAAAAAATTTGAAGTTTTGTTATAAAAAACCGCTGCGTTTCGACATCGCCAGACCGCCCAACATAAGGCTGACGTGCCCACAAACACCAGAGGTTTATAATTTTGGGGAACAAGGTTGAGCCATCCATTAAACATATTATTCACACTAATTGGTTTAGGTAATCCCCAAGCCGCATACACCGAAGCCCATACCATACGTGTGAATGTGCAATCGAAAAACAGATGTATAGATTCATCTTCATTGCAGAAACAATATTTTTTACTACCATTCCAATTACGTTTGGCAAGGTTATCTTTAGTAAGTATAACTCCTCTTCTGAGAAACCACATAAAGATTTTGACTTTTAATGGGATTTTTTATTTCCATAACCTTTTGTTTGTTCTTGGGATGTTTTGATGGATTAGAGCCAGATAATTTGTTTTAACCGAAAAAACACCTCTCCGATCCAAACTCCATCGAAACTCATCCCTTTCATCCGTGAGTTCTACATTTCCTAATCGTGCCACAAGGTTGTTCCACATTAACAATTTAGGACCAATCAAGTCTCTACGCCAGGATATATCAGGGATCGTTGTACTGAGCACATCCACCACCGTATCCTGTGTTTTTGCGAGCTATGTTATAAAGTTGTGGGTATTGATCACGAAGAGGACTATTTCCCAGCCATTTATCTTCCCAAAATCTTATCTGAGACCCATCTCTCATAATGAAGGATCCGAACTTTAATAACTCATTTTTAATCTTCATCAGGCTAGCCCAAAAATGAGAATCCCCGCTTTTCCACTGGACCTGAACCAGCGGTTTGGCCCCTAGATATTTATTGCGTAAGATTTGTTGCCAGGTACCATCTGATGTCAACAGACGATACAGCCATTTGCTGAGCAAAGCTGTGTTTTTGAGTTCTAAGTTGTGTATTCCTAATCCTCCTTGCTCCTTTGGTAGGCATAGTATATTCCATCGAGCAAGTCTGTATTTTCGTTTATGGTTGTCACTTTGCCAGAAGAATCTAGACCGGTAGTAATCCAACTTCTTACGAACCATATACATCGGTAGGCTACTAAGAACTGAATTGATTAATGTCAGGCGCCCGCCATATGAAAGGTTTTTCCCTTTTCAACTGCTGAGGCGACTCTCAAAGCGTTCCTGGACCCTCAACCAATCGTTATTAGACAATTTCCGAAAATGAATCGGAATGCCTAGATATCGGATCGGGAAAGTTCCATGGTTGCAACCAAACAATTCTTTATATTGTTCTTCAAAATTTTTGGCTTTACCAAAACAAAATATTTCACTCTTATGAAAATTAATCTTAAGCCCTGATAACTGCTCGAAAGCACAGAGAATATTCTTCATGTTCTGAGCTTGTTCCAAGTTATGATTTAAAAACAAAATAGTATCATCAGCATACTGTAAGATGGAGAGACCTCCATCAAACAAGTGGGGCACCACACCTTGTATCTGGTTGTCTAATTTTGCTCTGTTAATCAGGAGAGTGAGCATGTCTGCGACAATATTGAACAGGATGGGGGATAACGGATCACCTTGTCGTAGCCCCTTTTTTGTCTGAAAAAACGGTCCTATTTCATCATTAACATTGATCGCGACACTTCCACCTGAAATAAAGGATTTTATCCACTCGATCCATTTGGACGAGAAACCCTTTAACCGAAGTGTATGTATTACCCCATGGAGGTTTTTCCTATGTATCGCATGAACAGTTTCATGCTGTGTTATAACACCTTCCAGGATGTTCCGCCCTCGCATAAATGTTGTCTGAGTCGGGCTAATAATATGATCGGCCACGGAGTTGATTCGGGTTGTTCCCACTTTTGTGAATATTTTAAAACTAACATTGAGTAAACAGATGGGTCGATACTGCTGAATTTTGTTGGCCTCTTTGATCTTTGGGAGTAATGTTATTACTCCAAAATTGAGGCTAAACAGCGGTAGACCCCCAGTGTGTAACTCATGGAACATATTCATCAAGTCTCCTTTAATCGTTCCCCAGAACTGTTGATAGAATTCGGCCGGAAAACCATCCGGACCCGGTGCTTTGTTGTGTTCCATACTAAAAATAGCATCTCGAATCTCCTTTTCAGTGAAAGGAGCCGTGAGAAAGTCGTTTTCAGCGTGACTGACTTGTGATATATCATCGGTTCTCTCTTGCATACGGAAGTGATTCTCCTCTGCATGACCGAACAATCCTTTATAAAACTGTGTAATATATTCTTTAAGATGTTGTTGCCCCTCTATTTTGTTCCCTTCATGTTCTAGAGAAAAGATTCTTTTTTTCGATGTTTACCATTGGCTATCATCTGGAAAAACTTAGTGTTGCTATCACCGAGGAGGACATTGTTAACTTTGGCTCATTGATAATACCTCAGTTCCTCCTCTCTAAGGAGCTTTATGAGGTCATCACGAGCTTTTTCTAGTTGCTCTCTCTCCCCTTCTGATAGGTTTCTGTGTTCAGCTTGCGTGTCTAGTGAATTCACTACATTTTGGAGGTTATGCTTTTGCGCCTTATACACCCATGGTGATGGCGTGCCCACCCCCGAAGATGTTTTCACAACGCCCCCATTTTTCTGTTCCATCGTTGAACTGTGTTTTGTCCTCTGACCGGTTGATTCCATATCTCTACTATTTTCTCTTTAAAATCCTCGTGCGCCAACCAGCTAAGCTCCATTTTAAATTGCTTAGGCTGACCAGAAAAGGCTGCATCCCCTGTCTCTAGGAGTAGAGGTGTGTGATCCGAAATCCCTCGGTCGAGAGCTCGTACCGTCACCGGTGGATATTTTAGTTCCCACTCCGTACTCATGAGGACCCTGTCCAGTTTCTCATATGTTGGATCAGGGAGAGAATTTGCCCAGGTAAACTGTATTCCCGACAACTCAATCTCCCTAAGATCGAAACTATCAATGACAACATTGAATAGAAAAGGCCATCTCGGATTAAAATTAGTTTTGTTCTTCTCACGGCTGTGCCGCATAATGTTAAAATCCCCCCAAGTAGAATAGGCAGCGGGTTCTGTTGGCATGTCCGTACTAGCTCCGCTAAAAAAGCAGACTTAAAGTCTTCCTGAGCCGGACCATATACCGCCATTAAAATCCATTTGAAGTCGTCTTGCCTATTTTGCAGATGGAATTTAACAAAAAATTCCCCTTCAACGATAATAGAAATGTCAAGGACAGTCGAATTGATGCCTAGGAGTATTCCACCGGATCTACCTCTAGGTGGCAAACAATGCCAAACAAAATCAGCACTACTAGATAACCGATTAAGATTGGCTCTAGACATATATTGTCTGCCCGTTTCCATTAAGGCCACAAAATCTAAGCTGTGCTCCCTGATTGCCTCTGAAACATACCGGTATTTAGCCAAGTCTGATAGACCTCTGCTATTCCAATAAAAGCCTTTCATGGAGAAACCTTGTTATTTTTTTGTTTTTGTAGCCTATGGCGCCCCTTATTTTTTTGGATGCGGATTTTGTTCTTCGACCAGAAACCTGCAGGTCACAAATTTTTGTGTCCAGGTCCAAGTCATCAAGGTCCACATCTGTTAAGTCCTTTACTAAGTGCGATAGAAGGTCGTTGTTAGGTTCAAGATCTTCTCCATCACTATAGTCAAAAGGGTTATCCTCTAAATTTATTTTTCCAACTCCCTGTGTTTTGGGTTGTACCACAGTTTTATCGATCTCTAATCCGCTTAAGTGCACTATACGATATGTTAATAGCATCCGTGTTACACCCTAGTGAAATGCCGATGGAACTTAAATTGGCAATACAAATGTCTTTACCTCTGCTGTGATGAGTCGGAGTTGCCGAAGTCTGTGATGCTGGGGTACCGTCCAGGTTCCTAGCCGCAACACGCTTCATAGCTCTCTCCATCACCAACTCATCTGCAAAAGGTAAACCATCAACAGACAATGTATTATTAGCTCTCGCACTTCGTCGTTTGCCATCAACGAGAATGGATCCGCTAATTGAATTATCAAGTCCCAAACCTATATTGGTCGATCTCAATGCCATGCCACTATCAGGAGTTAGCTGGCGCTTCACCATTGGGCTGTCTGAAACCAAAGCAGATTGTGGTGAGATATGTTGGTGGACAAAGCTTGTATCATAATTCTCACTTGTCGGAGATGAAGCAACCAATTGATTATTGTTAAATGATAAATCAGGTAATGTTAGGTTGCTAAGAATTTCACCTGCCGTAGCTGAGTCAGGAGATGCCGGCGAAGCCATGTCCGGCCCTTGCACACACCCCTCTTCTACAACCTGGACGGCATCAGCCTGGCCGGCAACGGAGTGTCCACCAACTCCCTGGCCAGCCTCCTCCTGGCCGGCTGCAACAAAGGCAGCAGCATGGCCGGCCGCCGCCTGGCCAGCAGCGGCCTGACCAGCTGCACCCTTGCTGGCCGCAGCCTGGCCTGCAGCCTGGCTGGCGGCAGCCCGGCCGGCCGCATCCTTGCCGGCCACAGCCTGGCCGGCAACCTGACTGGCAGCAGCCTGGCCGGCCGCATCCTGGCCGGCCATAGCCTGGCCGGTCGCAGCGTGGCTGGCCATAGCCTGGCCGGCGGCCTGGCCGGCCGCGGCCTGGCCAGAAGCAGCTTGGCTGTCCACCACCTGGTCGGCAGTTGCCTGGCCAGCAACTTGGCTGGTCGCATCCTGGCCGGTAGTGGTCTGGCTTGCAGCAGCCTGGTCGGCCACGGCCTCCTGACGAGCAGCCACATGGCCGTCAGCTGTAACATGTCCGGCCGTGGCTCGGCCGGCAATATCTTGGACGGCTGCGAGAATGACAGCCGCCTGATCAGCAGTGTAGCCGGCGGTGGCATGGCCTGCAGCAGACTGGCCAGCAGCCCCATCTTGGCCGGCCGTAGCATGCCCAGCTGCAGCTTGGCCAGCCTGGCCGGCAGCCTCCCTACTGGCAGCAACCGCCTTCGTCACGGCCAGAGAAAGGGAGTCCTCATCTCGAGTGTCTGCATGCTTCTTAGGTGAACCTGAAATTCCAAAATCACAACGTGAAAATCTGTTGTATAAATTGGAACGATATGGAGGAGACAGACCCTCGAGATACTTACGTCTATTTTTACCACTGTCAATGCGAAACCCGCCCTTCGGTGGGGTCACTGCTACAGTAGGCAATTTCTGTCCTTCTTTCAGCATTACCAGAGGCTTCCATGATGGGCACGGTCTATTTTTCCCAAGCGGTGTAAGGGCCAATTGCATAGGAACTGGGCCACTCCCGGACTGGTTATCTTTCTCACCACTAGTTGATCCTTCCTGTGTCCCATCTCCTCTCCTTTTCTTTGCCGTCGAGGCCTCCTTATCATTCTTCCCATCTCCTTTGTCTTTACCAGAGCCATCCTGACCCATATCATTGGGATCTGTCAGAGGAGCTGCTGGTTGGAATCCCTCGCCCTCCAGGGTATATGTTATGTTGTAGCCAAAATTCCCGAACACTACATCAGTAGTAATTGGCAGGAGTTTTCTATCCACCATAGCAACCTTTATCCTAATGATGCCCTTTTTCCTGTATGTTAGCATATCAACCTCTCTGTTACTCCCAATTTCTTTGCCCAGTGCCCAAAAAACTAGGAAATTCCTGTACCTGTGTGGTACATTGGTGATATGCACCCACACTTCATCTAACTCATAGTCTGGCACAATGTCTTGATCAACCTGCCATTCAGAGACTGTAATGGTGACACCATGGTTCTTCAACTGATACCCGATATCAACCATACTTCGCAGGGTTTCTTCATTGGGAAAAGCCACCAAGAATGAGTTCTCACCATGTGGCAAGGCTTCCCAGCCCCACTCCATCCTTGTAATTCTAGCAATTTCAGTTTGTATCACTTCTGCAGATACAGGGGGTCCAGTCACGGTCACCAAACCAGTGGGGGCTTGATCTGGTGACTCCAATTTATAATCAACTTCAGGCATCTGAACAAAAGCGAGCTCGTTCTTAATAGACCCCATAAAGTATGTGATGTCTCTGGGCCACTTTAGGATTGGACATTTGGCAGACATATGCGAATTTTTCTTGTTGCAAATAACACAATCAAGATCTGCCTGACATTCTTCATTAACATGACCATTGCACTTACATCTGAAGCAGAAGGCCCATTTTTTTCTTCAATGTTTGGTCAGCCCCTTGTTGCTGATTTTGTTGGTTCCTTGTCTCTGCTTGTGCACTAGATTCCGCCTGTGCAGTACCTCTCACCGGTTGCCATGCACGACGCGCGTCACCACTGCCTGTTGCAGTGTTCGGTGCAGCAACCCCCCTACCACCAGCGTCACCGCAACCTCGGTTGTGGCCACCGTGACCATCACCATCTCCATGCCCGGCCTGCTCGCGACCGGGACCATCGCCGCGCCCGACCGGTCCACGCCCGATGCCGTCCCCACGCCCAGCCAGGCCTCGGCCCTCACCATCATGTGCCTGGCCGCGCCCCGGTCCGCCGTGCCCAGCCAGCCCACGTCCATGGGCGTCACTGCGCCCAGCCGGTCCGTGGCCGTGGCCATCGCCATGCCCGGCCGGTCCTCGGCCGTGGCCGTCACCACGCCCAGCCGTCCACCGTGCTCCATCGCGGCGATCAGCCCGTCCAATGGGCCGGCGGCCATATGAAGGCGCCCTTGGGTGGTTTGGCGGCATCGCTGGTGTGCTAACAACTTCTGCAAAGGTGCGCTTGGGTTGTGGCGGTGTCCTGGCGGCGTCGCCACCGATTTGCCCTAGCTGCTCCCTCGAACCCCCTGGCGGCGGTGGTGGAAGGAAAAGTACGCGATGTGACCGATTGGAAGGCCGACCGGGGTAAATTTCCCACCAAGGGTCACGACCCCCAGATCGGGTCCGCCGCGTCAGGTCTTTCCTACCCGTATTCGGTGTCGCACTATAAGAGTTCTCCACATTATTCTGCATCTTCGGTGGAAGGAAAGCGTTTAACGTAATTTGGGCTGGTTTCCTCTTCGGCAATGGACCCTTCCACGAGCGCAACACGAAACCTTTTGGTTTGACAACGTGCTTAGTGATAGCAGTATGCTGCATCGCTGCGGGGGTGACTTGATCAATATACGCCATTTTTTCGGACGTCTGATCATCCTCTCACCATCTAGTCCCTTTTGGGAAACCAACTTGGTCCCAAAAATTTTCAATTAACTTCTCGTCACATTCTCGAGACGAATGGCCATTTAAAGCCTTCTGTTTAGTTTCAACGTGTTCCTTCGCCTCATCTGGAGTGAATCCTGCCATGATGCACTCATGGTAAGCCTCCTCAAATGAGCCATCAAGATCAGAATTGTAATCTTTCACTTCTCGAGCCACAGAACAATGAGCCTTGACACCAATTGACCCTGCGGCAATGTCACTGCTACTTTCAGAATGAAAATCCGCCATGACACTTTCATGAGCGGCTATATCCTGAATTGAATAGGTCACATTTCTGTTCGTTGGCGACAACCTCAAAGCTTTCAACGTAGTACCTCCATGATCCTCATCTGCACACTTGTCAGTGAACAAAGAATGTACCTGGGTTGGCGCTAGAGTAAGTCGACGACGGCGGCCTGCAACTGTACCCTCTTCTTGTGCCGATGAAGATTTCCGGTTGTTGTCGGACCCGCTACAGTGGACGATGTCCTCCACCGCTGCCCTCCGACGCCGCCGATGTCCCGCTGTTGCCGGATCCGCTACAGTGGACGACCTCCACCAAGTCGCAGCCCTCCGACGCCGGCCGTTCATCGTCGCCACACCAGAATCTTGAAGAGCTGCGCTTGTCAGCAAGGGGATCGGATCCCCCGCGTCGTTGGCTCGCCCGCTGCGTCGCCACCGGCGTCCCGACTTCTTCCATCAGCGAAACGCCATGGCCGACGAGATGCCCAGAGGGAAGCGATCACACGCTGCCGGCCCTTGCCACGGACAGCAAGACCCGCTGGCGAGGATGCCGACGGGCACCGGCACGGGCGGAGCCGATCGCCTGTCAATCGCCCGTCCGGGAAAACCGGGATTCAAAATTCAAAACGCATATATGTTTAATATACAAGAAGAAACAAAAAAATTGCACGGAGGTTCATGTGAAGAGACACTATCTTAAGGCTTAAGGAAAATCCAAACCAGTTGGGCACGAGCAAGAAACTACAGCTGGTAAAACTTTTGGCGCTGAAACACACATGCGCATTGATCTGTTCAACGTGAAAATGCAAAAAAAAAAAAACCGCCGGCGATGTCTGTTCCTTGCAGCCATTGCAACGCTTTAATCACTACTGGTGTAAACTGCTGAGAAGAACTTTCTTCGTGACACACGCTATGTAAAATTTTAGTGTCTTTTTCCTCATGCGTGTTTTTATTATTTTGCGCTCAGAATCTCTCCGTTCACATTACATCGCTGAAATGCAGCTCATACCAGCTTTGTTTCACCTGCATGCCACGTCGATCCCTTGGCATGTGACTGTGACTGTGACGAACACTGTGTTGTATTGGGGATTTGTGGCCAAGTGTTTTCATGAGCTCGTTGGTAACATTGGCCAACGAATCGTTGTAGATTTGCGACCAGTGGTTAGTTTGTTTTTGCCGTGACGTGGCTAGATATACTTTTACACTTCAGAGACTATGAATTCATTCACTGCAGATAGGTTCAGTCGCAGGTAGGCTAATCAGTGGAAAGTATTTGGTGAAGCCATGATGAAGGACCTCTCTGAAGCTAAGTGTAGAAGTGGCGATAACTCTGTTCCAATTTTCTTCAAAAACACCCTTTTTTTCTTAACAAAAAACATATGTATTGGTGACATCAGACACCTTCATGAAACTTGTACTACAACAAACTCTGCTTATAAGTATGAAAGTGACAAGCTCTAAAAACCGCGTAAACAGATAAAGAGGAAATTAGCAGCCCCTAAACAGATATAAAGGCCATGGAGAAATTTGCCCTGCTGTATCTATCTGCTGATGAGAGTACATGGGCAGCGAGGTGTTTTCTCGATAATACGCAATTAACACGCGCTTAGAATTAATGCACTGTCGCTAGAATCTTTGCGTTCACATTTCCGCACACGAGTACGACAACACGGACGTTAATTGAGTTCGACAGGAATCGACAGGACTGGCAGAAATGTTGCCTGTTTTCAGAAAGCAACCGGGCACCATGCAGCAACCACTCGTCGTATAGACCAAACAGCACGTTGCCATCATGCTGCAGCCGTGACCCGTCCATGCAAAAATCAGTTGGTTCAGCATTGAGACCGTGGCAAATACTGCACAACAAACTGGCAGTGCCGTCACGGTTGCCACATCAAAACTTTCAAGTGTTTGCATACAGGCAGACCCTTATATATGGACAGTATTTACAGGACACAGAGAGAGCGAGAGACTATACATGGTGTTTATAATTATGTACTGAGATAATACACTTCTACCACCAGTATGTATATACAAAATCCACCTCCCATTGATCTTCCAGCGTGCCCATAAATAAATATGACCTGTGATCTTACCAGCAGCATGCCAGATCCCCTAATGCAGGATTCAAACCTTTTGCAGAGAAGCTCATGAATGATAAGCCCATTGCCTCACAGTTCTCGGCGTGCTCCAAGATGACCAGGTACAGCAGGTAGATGGCACCCTAAAAGAATGTCCACTTTACACGCGATATCAGAAACCCAGGTCGAATGATGGAGGTGGAAAGCTAAGATCTGAAGCTTTCTTAGCTTCCACCGATTTCTGGGTCGATTGTGCAGTCTTTTGCCTCCACCACTCGGTTGCTTCTGCTTCAATTGCATCAAGATCAAGGCTCTCAAAGAAAGCATCATCGTAATAAGTGTCATCAGTGACCCCCGTGGCAACGTGTGTGGATGCTTCGGGTGCTGGTTCCAGTTCGAGGTTTATTATAGGGACCGCTGCAGGTTGCTGGAAGCTTAGCTTTCTCTTTCTGCAATCCAATTTAGTTGATGATCCACAATTGGCGATAGTTGTCTCACATTGATCCTGTACAAAACTGGCTCCTCCCAGTAAACTGTGTTGGTAGGATGGACTTGGGTTCATGGTATCATGTGTTTGTTCTTTTGGAGTTTCAATAGAATTATGCCCAACCTCTGAAGAACAGCTTGCATTTCCAGTCCTAGAAACAGAATTGTCAGAGACATCGAGGTATTTTGAGGGTAGAACTACTGGGGACTGAGTAAGCAGCGATTGCCTGCACAAACATCAAACAGAAATTGAGTTTAGTTGAAACTAATGTATGAATTGGACTCAACATTCTAGTTTTGAACGGTATCACTGATTTAAAACTTCTGTGCTTGTACTTGTTGATGCTAGATTGAATGGAACGAACAGAATAGCAACAAACATACAATTTAGATAGGATATATCATTTAAACACTAGCAAAAAGGAGTTGTCTGATGATATCATATCATTACCTGTAGAAACTCATCATCTCGCCATCGTTTCTTCTCCCTTGTTCAGTTTGTGTAAATTCACCAACTAGGGTTGCATGATCATCGATAAAGCTATCTTCATATTTATCCTCACTCTGATTATCATCCTCATCCTCTGAAACATCAGCATCTTCAGACACCCTAATGGAATAATGCAAGAGCAATGTTGATAAGATTGCAGTTTCTACTAAGAATAAACATGTCACATAGGTAAGCTATGATGATAGCAAAAAGCAATAAATTTTGTTTGCTGATATGTAGTGATGTAGTTTGATGCAGTTTTCAATCTAAAGTAGTGAGCTAGTAATCTTACTCGACTTCCTCATCAATATAGGTGTCCAGGTGCCTGTTGGCCCTCCCTTTTTTACCTAGATTAGAAGGTTCAGAAAAGTCTATCAAAATAAAAAAAATATGTAGACATTTAAGGGTTCAAATGACTCAGAAAATCTAAAAAGCAATATAATAAAGAAGGCGATTACAAGTGAGCTTAAGGTTTATGAAGAAAAGAAATTCAGCTCACCCGTGACAGCAATATTGCATTTTTCAAATCCATCATGAAAGGCATCAAAAGAGATGGAGGAGACTCTTTTGATCTTGTCACTGTGTTTGCATAGCCTTCTGTACTTAGGAGCTTGCTTAACAGAACCCGACGCATTCCCTCCAGACCTAAGGAGACAATCACCTGAGAAACTATCATGCAACAGATTCTCAGGAGTATGTTTGGTAGGGGTACATGTTTTCACATTTGAATGTCGTGGTGGTTCTTCTGTTTTTGCTCGAGTATGATCTAGCACATTCTGCTTTGATGAGACAGCAAGCTCAGTGAGAACAGAAGGCCAATGACCATTTGTCTCAAAATCCAACGGTCCTTTCTTACATCCAACTAAAGTGCTGTGAGCTCCCACAATTAGTAGCTCTGGAGAAGCATGCTTCGGCACAAATCCAACATTCACAGCTCCATCTATCTCGAGATGCAAGTGGCTAACTTCAACACCTGGAGACTCAGGAACAATTCCTTCTTCTATGTAGTGCGTTAACCTGGGACTAAGCTCCATATCTTCCTGACATGAACTGGACTGCGGCAATTCAGTATTGCAGATAAAGTCCAATTTTTCACTTGGGCTTGTTGATGTTTTAGGTGGTAGAGGTGTAAACACATGATTGCCATCAGCATTGTCACAGGACCCAGCATACTCGGGGGAATGCATAGCTGAACTTGATAAATTATTCATGGACATAAGTTTGCCTGGATTAGTGACATCTGCTACAGATCCATAACGTGTGGCCCTGTTCTGGCCTTCATGATGCCAATCTGCATTCTTTATGTCCTTATGGAATGCCGATCTCTGAGGCAGCACAGGTACAAAGATAATTGAAACATTGCCCCCTATATCCACGGTTATGTAATCACCACCGAAAAAAGAGCGAATAGGAAACTTCTTAACCGGAGAACCTGGCACAGAAAAACTTTGATTCTGTTCTACTCTGGGTGAGGCTTCTGGGCCCTGAGATTCATGAGGCATCGCCTCATTTCCATTAGCAGCATAGAAACCTAAACATTGTTAAGAATGCCATTCACCGATTAAACAGAAGTCAATTTGGAACTCAAATTACTGAACAGAGATGGTATACACTGAAGAATGAACAGCCATAAGCCCAGAGATGATCTTATATAAAATTCAGGGAAAAAAACTATTAGAAGCATAGCGCTCAGATATCAGCATGATAACAAAAAACTAAACAATCAAGAAAATTCACACAGATCATTAATGAAGGGAAGTATGAATGATGTTTGTACCTTCATGTTCCTGACCCTTCACAGCTGCAACATCAGCAGGTTCTTGCAAAGGTTTTTCACGCTGAATAAGTGTTCAGAAGAAACAGTATCAAGCAATGACCTGTCTTTCCATTTTTAAATTATATAGAAAAATGATCATCACTGAATCTACCTTTATCCTAAAACAAGATGGATCTTGAAGTTGTTGCATAGCATCAGTTAGCATATAGGTTGTCCGGAACGAGTGTGGAACTTTGTGAACAAGACTTGGATAAAGCTGGGATCGAGGAAATGCAACAAGGGATGGCCTCCAAACTTCTTTGCACGCACCAAAGTACTGAGCAATCAATTGGCCATCTGCCTCTGACATCTTCCAAGGAATTGGTGATGCTTCCTTTACAGCAACCCTCATTTTGTTTAAGCTAGGGATATACTTATCGATTGTCAATTTAACATACTGAAGTTCTGGTTTACAGATATGTGGAACCTGTTAATATGGATAGTAAAATTAGCATTTCAGAAGAAACGATTCTGTGAACAAGTAGCTTATATAAAATTACCATCCTAGGACTAGCGTGGTACTCAAATCTCTCACTGTTACGTAATAACTTCCTCATGTTTCGACTATCTCCTTGTTTCTTTTTGTACCCATTCAATTCCGGTCCTTCACAAGCCAAAACCAGTACGAGCAGTTAAGGTAGCAAATCCCTAAGAGGGAAACATGGTTAAAAATGTAACTTTGGACTCAAACTTTCAGTATCTAATCATCATAAAAGGATATCAACTCGCCCATCATGCTTTCTCCCAGTTCTTCCCATCCGTTGAATCATCCTTAATGGTGAGACATTGGCATCAAAACAGATCACGAGATCAACCTCGACAATATCTAGTCCTTCCTCTCCAATGGATGTTGCCACCAAAACATTATATACCCCATCTCGAAATTTCTGTGAAAGATCTAGAAGGTGAGATGGCAAAAGTAACGCAAATCAAGAATGACATGAGCTATTGATTCTTTGATACCTGCAGAATAGCTTGTTGAGTTTTTTGAGTTTGCCCTTTCAATCGTTTACCTATCAAAGACAAGCTCTGGATTAAGTAATGTGAAACCACAATACAGATTCATGATTCATCTACTACATTTTTAAATATTTATGTTGCCGAAGTGCCTTTTTTTTAAACGCAGGAGAACTGCATTTCATTGTATTAGAGACGGAAAAAAATGGTCCCCATACAACCCCTTCCTCAAATACGGGGACCAAGCATGAGAGGCGGGTTTCAGACAACTAGAACTATCTAAAGAAACTTTACCAACAAAAGACCCGACCGAACCTAAACCTCTGGTAGACCACCAAGACACAGGCCTTGCAACTTCTTTGCACCGGCCAGGCACCAAAGGCTGCGCTCATCCTTAAGCTCCCTCATGATTGAGTTCACTGAAGGAGAGGAACCCTAAAAAACACAAGCATTCCTATGTTTCCAGATACAGCACACGCCCAAGATAATCAGAGAATTCGTTCCTTTTCTGCCCTCCTAGGTTCAACCGAACGCAGTCCCACGAACCACATGTTGCAATGAAAATACTTACATAAGATAAGTAATCTTTGTAATATAGTGCTACCTTCTCCAAACACATGCTGTTTTGGACATACATGCATTCAAGATCTTGGAATTTCGACTACTAATAGGTTTTCAATATTTCTATTAATAACATGATAATCACATAAGGAGTATGTAGTTTTGTTCTGAATTTACTTTCATAATGTTCTAATTCTATTGTCTTTTACAAGTCTACAATAGAAAATACTGGTTGAAGTTACATTTTGGAGATCGTGTCAACATCTAGAACACCACGGTTTTATGTCCGGAGGGAGTGAAACAACAGCTAATCAGAAATAACACAAATAGATTTGCAAGTTCTACTTTGGAAAACCTAGTGAATAAATATCCCCATACCTGCAGAGCTTTGACCAATGAATTCAGCAGGTCTGATACGTTTATCATCAATATTTTGTAGCGAGCAATATATTTCACTGCATTACAAGACAACCACCAAAACATTCAACCTTGATGATAAACTGAGGAACAGACAGCAAAAGCACAACATTGTTTTCCACCCATAATACGATGAATACTTTCTGTGTTATGTAAGGTTTGCAAACAAAATTCAACAAAACAACTGTGTATACTCATTGAAGATTAGAGGACTTTGCCAAAGAAAAAAGAATCAGATCCATGTACAGTTGTGACCCAACTAGCAAATGAAAGCAAAAAAATTCGATAAATATGAATCATTGCTTCAATCATCAAATAGTTCAGAGTTCTCCAGTAAATGTCAGAACAAGAACAAAAATGTTTGAAGAAACTACTTAGTAACCAAGCATGTTGCAAGGTTTGATTCTTACTTGACACTTCCCCGGAAATGGGAAAATATAATAATCCTTGAGTCCTTCGAATCAGTCTTATCTGTATCAAGTGTCAGTATAACATGTAAACTTAATAAACTGCGCATCAGTTCAGTTGAGGTTAGCAGCAATTGGATTAAGGCATGAATTGGAACAGAAGTCCTTTGTAGGAGACATATATAAATCAACAGCGGTATAGTGCAGTGGTGTGTCCACTCAAAACAGATGACATAATTCCACATTTGCCAGATACTACCATCAAGCGTTCTGATAAAATTGCAAACTGAACAGTCAAATCTAATAAACTTAAGACTACTTTGCCACAGAACAGTACACCATACTTAAGAACCTCTGTTTCAAAAGGCAGTCCTAGGCACTTTCCTGCCTAAAGTGATTTAGGCCATGATCTATCATCTTTCATCTATGTGTGAAAGTGGGACAATTTCAAGATGGGGGAAGATGAATTATGGCCATGGAACTCATGGGTAAATGATAATGTCAAATTCATGGGTTTAATATGTAATTTTTTTCTCTATTTAGCATGTGATTATACTAGCTGACTGGAGAAGGTACAGACATCCAGGATGGCCTAGGCGCAGCCTGATAGCCTACTGCCTACCTAAGCATTTTTGAAACATTGCCTACAATCAACAAATGATCAGAATAACTATTGCCACACACATAATACCCAATAGAAAACCAGCTCCAATCATTAGGTTACACATTTTGTGATGTCAGACAGCAATTAGTTGTCCTCGCTAATGTTTCTCTCCATTGTACATCTACTGACACATCATGAATTCAGAGGATACAACACCAGGAAAGTAGGTCACTTACTGAAGAAATCAACCATCAGCCTTATCAATTCCTGTATTTTTGGAGTTAAACCTTGAGATGAGATAAGCTTCATCTTTTCTTTTACTTGCCAGAAGAGTTCATTCTTGCGCATCAAATTTAGTGACCTTCAATAAACAAGAATATTCCTAAACTTGAACATAGATAAAGCTTGATTGTAAAACTACATGCAAAAACAAGAACAAGTATCAACTCCCTAAGCATCACAACCATATTCTGTTGATTGATGGGGAAAAGTCCAATATTAGCAATCTCCATAATCTTGGGGTATTAAATTCTTGAATAATCAGGTTTCTGGAATGGTCATTACAACTGCCCATTGCCCAATATCATGCAACCATTCATAGATGCAACTAGATATTCAAACTTTAGGACCAATTGCTTCAGAAAGAACACTGTGCAGTTGAACAGGATAGGCAGACTGGCAGAATTTATTTCATCACTAAGATGCTTATTAAAAATGTATACCAATAAGACACATTATGCATATAATTTCAGAAGTGCATGGAACAAACGAGGAAATATACACTCTATTTTTCTTCCCGGATTCCCGGTGTTCACTGTGTAATTTTCTTTATAACTGATCCTGTTCTCAAAATTTATTTTTAGTTTCCCACAACTACAACTTCCAACTCCAAACAACATAAGGTAACAAATAATACTAAAACAAATAACAAGAGCAAACAGCATATGACATTGGTCATGTTGTAGCTACAGTATAGGTAATCACTGGTAAACATTGTATCTGGAAAAATTATATAGACAGCCAAACGTGACTAGATTGCACTGAATCATCCTATGTCGAAATCACACTGAGGCTGTCAACAATATTACATATGTCAAGAAGTCTGTCAAGAATTTCCATACAGCCTTACCAAAGAGATTATTCCTCACATGCTACATATTATATGAGCCTACTTATGCATCACTTCATATAAAAGCACAGTTGTGTAGCAAAAAGGTGAGCAGACAATACCCTGTATTCAACTTCTCTTCAAGAAACTGACGTGCTTGTTGGATTCCATGGCTCCAAAGCAACTTCCTGGTGTGAAGAAGTGAGCCAAGAGCTACGAAAGACCTTTCGATTTCCCCTCTCTCCACTTCACGGATGTTTGGTGGGGGTGCTTCCTTAAACTTATCCTTATATTTCAGAAGTTAAAATGGGGCCCACTGGAAAAATCATGAGAGAAACAAATAATCATGAGGCATAAGTGGGTACTTCTGCATAATGGAAGTCCATGTAACATAATGACTGCCATTTTAAAGGAATGAGAAACGTACTTTTGCATAATCACGATGATCAATCACGCCAGCATCACGCAACCGATTAAGATGTGGGCGCATGATATCCAAAAGCATACCATCAACTTGAGTTGCATCGGTTCCAAAAGGGACCTACACGGGGACAAGTGACTTTCACATCGCAGAAAAACAGTGTATTAACTATTTACTTACCAAAGCTCATGCATACCATCACAAGTTGAACTTTGCTTGTGTTAACGTATTGCTTCACTAAAGAATCCTCTTCATCACAATAAATCAGCTCCGAAATGCATAAATTGTTAATAACACTTTGAATACCTGCATGCTTGGCTGAACCATGGGCAGGATAGATAAAAAATTCAGATGATGCCTTCATGTTTGGGCAAGTAAGTCTATGTTAATGTACAGAGACTTACATCCTGGTGTAGCAGTTAGAGCTAAAATCCTTAAAGGAACATGAGCTGCCAGCAACTGTGGACGTGAAAAATAACATTGAGCAGGCCACGTTGCACAGCACTCAAAACATTATTTTACTGATATTATCATGAATGTAATGAGCTCATAATGGAGGAAAATGCTGACAAAAAATAGGATTGTAAACTACAGATAAACAAATGAGTGCAATGCTTGAAACATGCCTCTCGAATAGCAATGCAGTAGGCATAATTTCCTGAGGCGTGATGGGCTTCATCTATCACCAAGCAAACTATTTGCTTTACCATACATATACCTGTTAACATAAAGTTCAAAATACTGAATTTGAGAAGAATTTATAACAATAGTGTTAAGTAAAATTCAACTGCCGGTAGAGTAGTTCTTAAGTGGCCAGTCCAAAGATAACTTGATGTTGATTTCAAAAGTTCATGTTAGGTTATCATTATAATATAGCCAATGGTTCTTCAATTGATGACGAAATGTATTAGTAACAAAAATTAAAAAGGTTAAAAAAGATTGTCAGGAATGATCACAGAAAATCACCAGATTTTATATCATTCCGAAGAATTTGGGGAGTGACAAAGAACATTCTCTTTGACTTCCAGTGAATTGATCGACTGGAAGGGTTACGATCCCCTCTTAAATCTATTGTCAACTCCTGAAAAAAGGTAAATATGACAGTTTCCAGCATGGGGCACAGAAAAATTCAACACAAACGAGTATTTATGGATAAAAAGAAAGCCACCAACTGCATACTTATTATAGTACCTGTGGTATCCCCACTGTATTGTAACATGCCTCAATTTGCTGAGCAACAAGAGGACGCGAAGGGGCAGCAAATATTATTTTCCCTAAATTCCCATTTACGAGATAAGCGTGTACTTTCTGTGAGAGTTCATAAAATACAACATCGGAGAGGTGAACAATTACAATGCAAAACAAAACAAAACATTACCTTCGGGAAACCATCGAAAGTAGTTGTACATCACTACCGCAGCAATAAAAGTTTTGCCAAGTCCAGTGGGCAAAGCTATTAACGCATTGGTAAATAGAGCCTTTTCAACCATATATTTCTGGTATTTTCGGACTTCTACATTAGCTGCAACACAAAAAAGAAGCAAAAAATTTTACAACTCTTTGATTTTCTACTTGGATTACATAACAACATAATTATCTTGCTAAGTGTAAAGTGTAAACCCTTAGATATTTACTAAGCAAACATGGCTCTAGAAGAATTGAACTATAAACACAACAAAATGGAACCTTTGATAGGAATTTTTTAGAGACTATTTTCCAAGTTGATTGATGTTAGGGTATAGTTGTTTCTATCTGTGGGATGAAATTATGTGCATCCATGTTGAAATTTGGGTGTGTGCCATGGTGTTAGGCAGCCAACTGCTACAAAATCTGGTCATTTAATTTTCCTGGGAGTGGAACACATGTATCAACTTTATGTATGTGAGTGGATGTGGGGCTGTTTTCCTAGAAAGGATCTTTGTGACCCCTTCTTTGTGTTCTATTCTCTCTTAATGAAATGAAATGCAGCTCTCCTGCATTTTCGAGAAGAAAAAAACTGTTACAAAATCAAAGATTTCCCCATATAGATAAGCAAGCTGGAAAAAAAAAAGATTGTTGCACATAAAAAATCACAATCCAGCCATCATTTAGTAGAATACATATATCCATTCCAGGCTGTACTAAAATATAGTGCAATTATCACAGAGCAAAATTAGTTGTTTCTAGGAAGAAAAATGAAGGTATCAGGTTGTTTGGTAGCTGCAATCAGTAAAGCAATAGAATCAACAACACAAGCAACAAACAAATTTGAAATCTACTAATACTGGTGAGTGTTTCCTGGGCATATGTAAGGAATGCTAGGTTGAACATAACTAGCAAGCACATAACCGACCACAAGTCAGATCAAGTATCATCTTTTCTATTCATGTAGCCAAACATGTAACTCACTTGGATAGATCCACGTCCGCACCGCCTCGCGGTCCAGGGGCACGGCACATTCATCGAACTCGACCTCCACATTAGCCCGCCGCGGGCATTCCTTGCTAGCGCGGGCCACAGGGCGCTTCTTCCGGCCACCAGCCGGAACCGCGGGCGCCGCCGGCGCAGCCCTCTCCTTCTCCCGCTGCCTCCTGGTGAAGGACTCCAGGAAGCGGTCCTCCACAGCCTTCTCGCCCGCCGCCCGCGAGCACCCCTCGCCAGCGGAGACACCAGGCCGCCCCACGCCGCCGCCACCCGGCTCCACCCCCGCAGGCGGCGACGCGGGCGCGGGCGGAGGCCTCTCTTTCTCCTGCCGCCTCTTCGTGAAGGAGGTAACGAAGCGGTCGAGCGTCGACTGCTGCGCCGCGCCGCCGCCCGCTGCTGGCCTGTGGAGCGGCGCCGTCGCCGGGGGCTCCGGGGGCCGCGGCGGCAGCGGGCGGTGTGCCGCCGCCGGGGCGGCGGCGGGGGCGGAGGCGGAAGCCGAGGCCGCGGCCGACGCCCGGGCGCAGGCCTCGTCGATCTCCAGCACGGCGGCCTCCCAGTCGAAGCCCTGCGGATAGGGTTGCGTGAGCGGGGACGCGCGAGGAGGGGAGGCGGGGAGGGGAGCTTACGTCATCGTCGTAGAAGCCGTCGACGGCCAACGGCGGCGGCGGCGGCTGCGGCGGCGGCGCTGCCATTGGAAGCCGTCGAGAAGCTTCGGGAATGGGGAATGCCGATTTGGGAGGGTTGGGGGAGGAGCCGGGCGCGGGGGATTTGGGCGGGGAGAGGGAAAAGTTTCGGAACTCGGAGGAGAAGGGGGGGAAGCGGCGGAGAAGACGATGAGTCAACACGGGCCGTTGGGCCGGACAGGTATGCTGACTACCCCGCCGCCCGACCCAACAACTTTCTAGCGGGCCAGCTTCAAGTTTCCTCCTCCCACTACCAAACGACCCAGGCATCGGGTGGTTGGGCCTTCCCGTTCCGGGCCGTGTGGAATGCAACCCAGCCACCATCGTCTTCCGGCCCCGCCATGTTACCAATTACCATGGTTCGTTCCTTCTGTGCCTGCTTCTTCCCTTTTTTTTTCTCCCTTTGTCGACATCAACCACTGCACGGCCCTGGCTTGCTTTTTTTTCATTTTTGAACCCAATCCCTTGTGTTTTCATCTGAGACACGGTGAATTAAGGATTCATCATCTATCTAAGATGTTCATCCTTAGCATGTATCTTTGCATTGTTCTAGCCAGCCCACCATGTGGCATGAGTGTTAGGGGTGCACAAAAAGTTTGAAGCATTCAAGATGAGTCAAACTATAACCTTTATGCTCAGTTTCCTACAGATGATGCTCAGATGTTGCTGTCACCTCAGGTCGTCTTTCATATCATCAGATTGTTGCATATTCTTTAGATTTTTTTTTTCTGGGCAGTTTTTGTCCTCCCCTTTATTTGAACGAGTTCATGGATCATGATTTAGTTGATTGTGATTCTGGTATATGTTTTTTTTTTCAATTTGGTAAAAAGAGCCAAATGTTGTAGAATATCAAGAATGCACTACTCCTGTATGGAAAGTGTGGTGTACTCCAATTCTATGGGAGTTATAGTTTACCTTCAGCACGCTTTATTTCAAGAATTCTGTCTGACATGTTTGAAGTTTGTGTAAAAAGTGAAGCAAAAGAGTACAAAAATGCTTGTAACTGGAGACATGTTGGCTCTTAACTGAATCAATTCAGAAGTAGAGTATATGAGAAATATTACGTGAACACTATAATCAATTCATAGTTTCGTTGCACGCGCCGCTGCAGGTCTCCAAGCTCGGCAACGCCGCGACATCCTTCGGCGGCAGCGGGCCGCGGCCGCCGCCGTGGCGTGGGAGCTTGAACACCAGCTCGAGGTCGCGCGCGCACTCGTGCATCAGCGTCGGGTTCTTGGCCGCGAGGCCCACCACGAGGATCGTGCCGGAGCCAGAGCCGGAGGACGCCGCTGCGGCGTAGGTGGAGGCGGCGGCCGCCGGCGCCGGCGCCGGCACCGGTACTGCAGAGGACGACCCGGCCCCCACGTCCTTCTTCTTCCTGGCCCCCGCCAGCGTCATGGCCTCGAAGGGGAGGTTGCGGAGCAAGCACTACAAAAAAATCGGGTTTCCATGACAAAATGATATGGTCATGTAAAGTGCAGAAACAGTCATAAAAAGTATCTTATGATAAAAATCCACCGTCATAAGGGTGGTCACATATCGACCGTCGCTAAATGTACCTTGTGACGAAAAATGGTGAACCGTCACATAATGTGTGGACATTATGTGACGGTACATTATAATGTCATATATTGTTGATATTATATGATGCCTATAACTGTCATATAGTATTGATCAAACCGTCATATATTAGCATTCATGGCCCATTTATTTTTTATATTGTCATCCCTGGCCCATTTGTTTTTTTAGAGGATGCTGGCCCATTTGTTAATGGATCAATTTTAAACTTGGCCATTTTCCAACCCACTCTACTGAGCCCATCAAAGTTTCAGCAAATAAACATTAAAGCCCATATAATTTCAACCCACTCAAACAGTGAGCACATTTATCATAACAACCATTTCAGCACAAAAGATAATGTTTGCAACCCATTTATCAGAAGTACAACATATTATATACAAAATCACAGGTTACAATCTTAGCACATGAAAATGGCCGGTTACATTCTTGTTCTCATCTTGCATCCATCATTTTCACACAGCAGCATGCCTTTTTTTCCCAGTGATCTGTTAGATAAATATTTAGAAGATTAGTGCATGAAAACATATTCACATCATTGGAACTAAGAAGCTAGCAGCCTGAACCTAATGTACAAATATACAATGAATAGGAGTGTCTACACATGAAACATGGGAACTTAGATAGTCCTTATCTGAACCAAGCTATATCAGGTTCAGAGGCAAGAACAATTCACATATATGAGCCGAGCTTCTTGCCACAAGCTACTGCTGTCAGGTTCAATTGTACTTGAGGCAAGCAAACAGAGACAAAGCTACTAATATAAGCATCACCTGGACATTGCGCGCAGGAAAATAAAATAAGTCTCCTTGAGACCTTGATACTATAGCGTTCACAGCCTACGGTACTATGAAACGAGAGGCAAATAGATGGTAATTGGCATGAAATGTACACAGTTATATACCTTGGCTTCAGCCAGTGCTTTGAAGTTTGACCGACTCCTTTGGCTTGTCCTGCCTGATGTCCTTCTCATCGATGTCATCACTCTGATGACAACAGAGAAAATCAGACATAAAGCAGGTCTTCCTCTAAATGAGAATGAGATTCACTCTATGCAATACTAAGTATTGCCACTTTACTAATGGAACAATGTGCAAACTATAAGTGGTACAACATCAGATCAGTCTAACTTAAGTACTAATAAGCATTTCAGTTCTGTAAATTTAACTCACGAATTAACATTTCAGTTCTATAATTTTTCACATGCATATCCTACATGCTAACATGATGTATCAGGGAATACATTGTTATAATTGTTTTTATGTTATCAGTATCAAGCTATCTGCAGAACAAGAGTACTCGAGACAGTGAGATGTATGACTCCAAACAGCTGAAGCAAGATTTATACGCCAACAAACAGAGGAAGACCAAGACGGAGAAGAAGACGCGGATCTCGATCTGCCCCTCCGGCCACCAGCACCATCCCTCATGTCGACGCTGCCCCTGCTCCCTCCCCTCCTACCCCTCTGCCCACCTGGTAGGCGCGAGAAAACTGGCACCGCGGCGCCGTGCCTGACCTGGGGAATGCCATGCCAGATCCGGGCGTACCTGGACGCTGGAGAAGCGCGGGTGGCGGACGAGGGTGGCCTCAAGCCCCGCTCGGAGCGCAGCTACATCCACGCCCGCCTCTAGGTCGTACCTCACCCTAGCCACCGCGCATGCCGCCGAGCAGTGGTGGAGCTGCGCGGGGTCGACGACGAGCTCGACCACGCGGGGAATTGCCGACATCCCACAGTGGAGCTGGAGGGTGGGAGGGGAGCCACGGAGGTGGCTGGATCTGAGGAGGAGGGGAGGGGCGGCGGACGGGTGGGAGGCGAGTTGGAGTCTGTGAGAGGTGCGCGGTAGGAGCTTGAGTTAGGGTTTGCAGTGGAATATATACCATGTGAACGCGATCAGAGTCATTGAATCGGTGATGGACGGCTAAAAATAATTGGGCTATTTGGCAATCGAGCCCGGAAACAGCCCATGAATAGATTTGGGCCCGTTTAAGCAAATTTAACATTTATTTTCTTTTGATAGTAGAAATGTATTAAATTCTAAGACATCAAAAATTATTTCAAATGAGAAAGTTGTCACTACAATAGTAGTAGAACTTATCGAGATCTACAAATTTTAATTAAGTCATTAATCTACGTGACAAAGTTTGAATAATTCAAATTTTGAATTTCAAAAATTGATAACTAAAAGAAAGATTTTGGAACATTAAATGGTCTCAGATGAAAAAGTCATGAATACCAAAATTTCATATCTCATCAAGATCTACAATCTTTATTTAAGTCATTTTTGCATTTGAGAAAGTGGTAGTATACATTGTTCAATAATTCTAGATTCACTCGCATAGTTTCTAAAACTTTGTTAGAGATTTGTCAAATTTGTACTACATGTTATTACCACTTTTGAAAATGACAAAATGACCTAAATAAAGATTGTAGATCTTGATGAAATATGAAACTTTGGTATTCATCACTTTTTCATTTGACATCACCTAGTGTGAAAAAAACCTTGGTTGTAGTTGTCATTTTTTAATTCAAAATTTGGATTGTTCAAACAGTCTCACACGAGAAGATTTTTCAAAATAATAACATTAATAAGTTTCATAACTTGATAGAGTATGATTTTAGGAATTTTTAGGAAGAAAAATGATCTTTTTTGAAGTTTGTACGAGGGAGAACGACTAGTTACAACTTTTATACAGAGATTAAAAAGAAAAATTGTTCTTGTTCATCCAGTGACGTGGCTCGTGTGCGCCCGATGACTTGGTGCCTGTGTGCCTGGTGATGTGGCTCGTGTGCCCGGTGATGTGGCTTGTGTGCCCGGTGACGTGGCACGTGTGTGCCCCGTGAGCTGGCCCCTGCGCCCGGTGACGTGATTCGGTGCGCCCGGTCAGCAAGTCGACCTCCGCCAGCTGCCGCACGGCCTCCGTGGCCAGGCCGGTCTTTGGCCCCGCCACACGGCCCCCGCGGCCCGGTCATCTCTGCCCCCGCCGCACGGCCTCCGCGGCCCGACCGTTCTCCGCCCCCCGTCGCACGACCTCTATGGCCTTGTTGACCCGTGCCGCCGCCCACAGCCGCCACCGACCTCCGCCTGCTACCGCACAGCCTCCACGGCCCGGCCAGCCTCCACCGACCGCCGCACGGGTTCGGCGGCCAGGCCAGTCTCCGCCCCCGCCGCATGGCCGCCGTCCCCACCGAACGGGCTCTATGGCCCCGTTGACCCGTGCCGCCGCCCGCAGCCGCCGCCGACCTCCGCCTGCTACAGCACGGCCTCCATGGCCCGGCCAGCCTCCACCGACTGCCGCACGGCCTCCATGGCCCCGCCGCCGCATGGGCTCCGCGGCCAGGCCGGTCTCCGCCCCCGCCGGACATGAAGTACGACCTCAATCCTAGTTGGGCTTCAGCCAGATGTTCTGGTCGCGGGGAGGAGAGGAGGTGCTGGAGGTAGAAGATAACCATACACATAGGACCCATGTGTAAGTGAAAGGGAGGGAGAAAGCATTGGGGGCGTCATATTTGGGGTATATTAGTACGGATGGGAAAAATCTTACAGTTACGCTCCACAGTCATCACATAAAAATAGCACATGTCGTCATAAAAACGCAACCGTCAACCAGCTCCCAGCGACATATATTTTGTGACGACAATTGGTACCTTTATGTGACCATAAAAGTAGAGTCGTCATAAATAATTCTGGCGGTCCTGATTTTATGACGGTCCAGACTTTTGCGTCATATTATGACACATTATATGACAAATTTTTTCCTCGTCACGAGGGTTTTCGTCATAGAAAGTTGGTATTCTTGTAGTGAAGCCGCCCTCGGTCCAGTAGTGGCGGCACGTCTTGCAGAAGTAGCGCGGCATCCGGTGGCTGTAGTCGCTGTAGAAGCAGAACTTGGTGTTGGCGGAGTTGCAGCGTGGGCAGTTGAGCGCCTTCTCCTTCTACGGCCTCGCCATTCGCGCCGCCGCCCCTGCGCCCGGCGCTGCGCCGGAGCGCCGCCGGGCCTTATGTGGCTGCCAGGAGCCGGGGGCGGCACCGGCGGTTGATTTGGGTTCTGGCTATGATTTGTCTCAGCAGCCATAAGCGTCTCCTCCATGGATGCAAGATGACGGACGATCGCAATTGCCCCTCGCCAGCAGCTCTAGCTAGCTGTTTCTCTTGTGGTGCTTATTAACAATATATATATATATATAGTAATACTATACTATATCCTGGTACCCGAGCCCATCCACCGGTCCAAGCCAGTCTCCTCCCCGCATCTTGTTTTCTCGATATGTTTTAGTTTTCTTTCCGATTTCCACGCTCACCGCACGTCTGAATAAAAACGATCGTGGGACGGAGAGAGAAGCGGCGGTTTCTCCTAATTTTATCGCACAGCTTGTTCCGTTTCGCCTTCCACGGCCGCCACGAATCCTCCGCCCCGGCCGGCGCCCGGCGGCCGCCGTTCCCCCTGCTACCCTCCTCTACGGCGTGTTTCGGGACTCTGGCGCCCGTCGCTCCCGCCCCCTCCGCGAGGTGGCGCAGATCCCCCTCCCCGGGAGGGCCTCAGGCTGGCTCTCCGATGCTGCTCCATCCAGCTCTCGCGCGGAAGAAGGTGAGCACCAGCAGCTCCCGTCCCTGGCCTCCTTGCGCCCTCTTGTTGGGCGAGACGGCGCCGAGGTGCACCCTGCCGCCCCCCTACTAGATGTGTTCTCTTGCCGCGAGGTGCAGCCTCCCCGGCGCGGTGCGCCATCTGGATGTGGGTGCACGCCCTCATAAACGTTGTCACGGGCGTGGGCTCCTCCTCTCGATTTCGTTTCTCACAGGCTCTCCATCTGGACGATTTCTCCCCGCCAAGGATTTCTATGGAGATTTCCCCACACTGCACAAGGTACTCACTCAATCTCCATTGCATCCGTTTTCAAAGATTTTTCTCAACTTCCTGTCAATTTCCCGTATTGATTTGCGAATCTAGCGTTGGTCTGACTGTCGGCTGATGTGGAAACGCAGGATTGGGACGGATCCACGCGCGGAGGCCAAGGCCTGGCTTGGGTGTTTCACCAACCAGTGGATCCCTGTACTTACCACCAGCGGCATTCTAATGAGAATGCATGCATTTCCTTCGTTTATGTGTGCCATGATTGAAGCTTTGTTGACCAATTTCTTGTTTCAGTGACCTGTACGTCTCAATTAAGCTGGACCATGTATTTGTTTGTAAACCTCTACTGCATCCCAATCATTGGTTAAAATTAGATGACATGTGATGGTACCATTGATATAAACTAATTAACTAAAGATGCATTTATGTTCTGTTAGACCTGTATACATCCTAGTTTGTCCGACCGGGATGCTCCCCTGAACAGTTTGACTTTGTTGTTTATATTTAATAGAGTCTACTTATTATGGATGCCGATTGCACAAATAATTTTGAATGAAGCTTTTGGGCTAGCTAAATATTTCATAGTGGTACCTAAATCTTTCATGCTGGGGATATTTCTTTTGGGAAGAAAGCCATAACCTGAGCTTGATCTTGGGGTTCGCACTGGTCACTTGTACTCGGCGAATGCTGATGTTTGACGGTGCGACTATTGTGACCTCCCATTCCCTCTTCACTGATGGTTGCATGCAAAGTCATAACATTGGTTTGACCGCCTGAACCGGATGAAAATGTGATTGTAATTTTGCTTCAGTTGGTAAATCTTTACTTAAGTTATGTACATTTCTGCTATCTAAAAAATATTGATTCCGTTGACCTTTATTTATCAAGCAGTTTTGTAGCATTCTCAGGTTGCTGTCGCTGACCAGTGTCATTGGTGAGATCTTTCCCTTGCAATCTTCTGAATACCCAGATATATGCATTTTTAACTCTGCAAAATTTGATCTACTCACTGTATACTGAGCAGAACTGCATTTGCAATTGCGTGTCGTTGTTTCTGTGCCCAAATTAGTGTCAGTTGTTGATATGGGACTATGTCACATGACTATTTAGTCTAGCTAGAGTATAGATTTTGAACCTGTGTAGATATTTTATTTTTTTATGTTCTAATTTGTAGCTACCAATTAGCTAGTCGTGTAAAGAATGAACAAACATGCCTTTGTTTTCTTCTGGCACTAGCATCGAGGGTCTTTTTTCATGAATAATTTTTAGGGGAACTGAATCTAAAAATTTTATGTGCATACAAATGTAGATGCGGCGGCACTACTCCTGAACTTTGCAGTTTGTACTACTCATTTTTCTGGCAAAAACTGATGCAGAGTTGAGCTTAATTGCCTAGTGAAGCTAGCTTGTGTTTGTAACTTTATGTGCATACAAATGTTACTGATTTCCTAGAGCTATACAACATGCCAATGTAATTAGCTCATCTTTAACAAATGCACCATATTCAATGCCATAACTGTTGTTTCCTGATTGATGGAAACGCTCATTGGAGCAGAGATAATTTTTTTCTTTTTTGAATGAGGATGCCAAAACGAGGTCAGTGACACTGGGCTGCTCCGATAGTGCAAGTGATGATCCTCCTAATCACGATGCTGCCCTTATCCCTTCTCAGCTGCTTGTGTTGCTTAATTTTTTTTGAGTGCGCCTGAAATCTGGATTACATAGCGGTGGATTGTTTTTTTTTGTGTCCGTATGCTTTTTGGATAAATCTGATTTTGTTTCTATAGCCAATCTGGTTCTTACTCTTTCAGTGATGCATGATTTTTATCTAGTTGACAGAGTGCTCCTTAGCATGGGATTCATATATATGCAAATGAAGGATTATTTTTTGTATTGCAGTATAGGGCTCTAGCATTGCATTACTCTCTTCCTATGGCATCTGAATTAATTTCAGATGGCATAATGGTATGAAACATACGCGATTCAATTTCACTCTTGCATTTCACTAACTCGATACTTAGTTGCATATCTGTTATCAGGCTAGCAGCTCAAGAGGTTAGTTCGTGGATCGATATTTATGGACTCTGTAGACCAATTTTTTACTATTTATAACTTCAGTTATCCGGCGAAGTTTGGCTCCATCTCATCATCTTCATTGCTTTGTAGTGGAGTGAGGTTGTGTTCGGCTGGTAGATCAAGGTCACATTGTGGCCTTGAGTGGTGGTCAACTGTCAAGGTGCATGAGTCGGTGGAGTCTCCAGTAGGCACACTCTCTGTTGCGGCAACATATGCTGAAGGGTTACCTCGTGCAGCAGCTCTGCGGCACATGCTTCATGGACAAGTAGTGGTGAGTGAGCTAATAACCCAGAACTCAGATGTGTGGCTCCATGTAAGTTCTATTTCTTTATGTAATTATGTTCATCCGAGAGATACAACACAGTGTCACTGAATCCAAACTTTGGGATATATTCATATGGTATAGCTAGTGTTAATTGGAATACAGCACCGCTTTTTTAAGATTATGTTGTATTTATACACTTAATTCCCTCTCTATTCAGATTGAGAAGAGTTGTATCTTCTTTTACAGTAGTTGTTTTCCTTCATTGAAGATTGTGTAAAGCGATATTTTTAATTGTATTTCTCTTTGGTTTGGAGGGGTTGAAAAAGGCATAACTGCTAAAGATTTGGAAGTGAAGATGCAACGGTCTTACAACTGGTGAAATGATTGCAATCAGAACAGGCAAGCTGGATTGGGATTCAGATACTGATAGTAGTAGCTGTTATGTGGTGTTGTACTTTAGCTCATGGTGTTAGAAATGCTTAGTAACCTCTTGTTTTGGTTGGGATTTATGTAACATCAAAGTGCATGTTGATTTGTCATTCGGAATGCAAGTGATGGCAGTTGACGTCTCCACTCTTATTTTGTTTTTTTATTCGTCATCAGAGACAACCTATTGCTCAAATCGGATGTCACGTACAGTTCCATTTAAATCGAAAATTATCTATTATCTTACCGTACCATACACGCCTTAATTAAACTGAAAAATCCCTACCTTCACATTGTGAGTGAGGTTTTATTTGACCAACCTTGAAATCGAAACTTGCAGAAGAAAAAAAATCTTGCAGATCGGACAAAACCAGTTTGGTGGAAGTGCGGAACGGGTGCCGTGCACGCCTCTGGATAAACAGGAAAGGGCCGCTCGGCCACGCGCGGGAGTTCGGCAGCAGCCGCGCGCGTCGGGTGGGCGAGCCCCGGAGCGGGCGCGCGCCGCAGGTTGGCTCGGGTACAGAATAACTAATCTGTACCCAGGGTACGAATTAGCGGAGTCCTATATATTATACATATATATATATATGACGCGTTTTATCTACACGCGCGTGTAGCTGCACGCGCGTGCAGCTGCTCCTACTCTATTCTTCCGACGGTAGTAGGCAGCCTCCGCGATCCCTTTTTTTCCCGCGGGTCAGGTGTTCGCTATCGGATCCGGATCCTCGCCCGCGGCAAGTGCATGTACGTACGTGGACTGGATATAGCGGCCGATAAGCATTTCTGTTACCTGATATGCGGCGGTTGTTGCAATTACTAGACCGGCTAATCACGTGATTTGCGGCACCGCTTGCATGTATTTATTTTCCTCGGCGAGCAATGCTTCTTCTGCAAATGTGTAAATAAAGTATATATACTGCCGTATATCCATCAGGTTGAAAAGGAGTATGCTAGCATACTTGCAGAATGGGCTACTTGCCGGACGGTGTATGTGTGCATACACATGTCTTTTGGAAAAACGGTATGCTTGCATACTTCTACTCATGAGTATGTATACATACATAGTATATTATTCTAGTACTAATTACGAAGCATATTGAGCGATGTATGATATGCATGCATATATAGCACAACATATCGGAATGAGTATAAATACATGTTCTCGGAAAGTATAGGTATGTATACATAATTTTTTGCGAAAGTATGTGTATGTACAGATACACATTTAAAGATGGTACGCGTATGTACGGTACAAGTTTTATTCGAGTATGTGTGCATACATTTTTATAACCATATTAGCATGTTCAAGCTGGAGGGTATACATACACCAAGCGTGTATGAATGCATACGTGTTCACATGACGTATATATACAAAAATAATATAACGTGAGTATACACAAGAAGAGCGGTAGCACTACAATTGAAACGAGAAATTATACATTATCAGCTTGTCTGGCTGTGCATTTATTGTGATCACAGCACAAGAACATGTAACCCGGCCATCCGCCCGCCGACGTGCATGATGATAGCAGCCGAGCACGACGCCGATCGACCAGCCTGGTGAAATGGTACCGCCGCCGGAACCAACTGATTCAATGCCGCGTGACCGCATCCTCCGCCGCATGTGACTGAAATTCAGTCTGAAAATCCCAAACTGATCCTATTCCATACATGATTTTGCCGATTAGAGATTCAGTCTGAAAAAGTATCAATCGATACTCCAGTGTCAGGTATATATCAAAAGATACTCTAATCTGGAAAAGTATCCGGAGCTAATGCTATCTGAAAACTGTATTCACATGAACTATTTTCTGAAGAAAACAACGACAGGAAATTAATCACGAACTGTTCGACGAGCGCGGGGAGCAGACGACACGAACATGTACGACCGTCGTCCACCTCTGGCTTGTTGGTGCCTTTGGCGTAGTGGACAGCTAGCGACAACGACGACACTGCCAGCGCGTGGATCGCCGACGACTGGAGATGCTCTCAGACCTGCGCCCCCCACCCCAACCGGTCCATCTCCCCGCACGCTTCCTGCCTCGAGCGGGAGCCGCGAGCGCGCGGAGCGCGGCGAGCGGCGACCGCGAGACCGAGGCCAGCGGGCGGCGAGCGACAGCCGCGAACCGTGACCGGCGAGCGGGAGACGCGAGCGCGCGGAGCGCGGCGACCGCGAGCCGGTACCGGCGGCTGGCGAGCGGGAGCAACGAGGACGCGGAGCACGGCGAGCGGCGACCGCGAGGAGTACCCCGGCGAGAATCAGGCGTCTTCCGGCTGGCCGACATCTCCGTCGAGGGTCTATCGGTGATCCCCCCACCCCCTCACTCTCCCTCCCTGGTAGCCTTCCCCCCAATCCCTCGCATGGTCCCCTCTGAAAGTGTTCCCCCCTGATGTGAACAGGCAGCGGCAAGCGGGGGGAGAGCAGCAAAATCAGCCAGCATGGGGCGAGCTGGCTAGCGTGCGCGTGGGGTGCCAGCAGTGGTGCGCAAGCATGGAAGCAGCACGCAGCGGGTGGCAACGCGCGGGGGCAGCCCGCGAGTGCGTCAGCGCGCAGCAAGGTCGCGGGTGGCCAGCAGGCAGTGGAAGCGGCGGCGAACCGGGAGCGGCGGCCGAGATCCTTGAGCGTGCTTCAACGGCATCGAGGTCAAGTTAGAGTTCCATCCCACTGAACACCGGGATATACTCCAGTTCGTGTGCTCCTTCGGTGGGAAGGACCCATCAGCTTCTGCAGGAAAGGTGTTCGGTTGAATGTCCACAAGCAAGGTGTGTTTGGTGCATATCCAGATGTCATCTGCCTTACTTGCTTTTCTTTTCTATGTTGAGTTTTGGTGTTCATCTTGCAATCAAGCAGTAATAGACCTCTCCCCGTAGTCCACCTGACCATCTTATTTGGAAAAAAATCTGCTGAAAGTACTGAAGACAAGTAGTACTAATACTACCATGGCTTTGCCTAGTTTAGTAATGGTGAGAATAATTTTCTGGTAGGATTCACATTAGATACAACCTTGTTTGGTAAATCATCAAGTTTGTTAGCTCAGTTACACATCGATTCAGTAACGGCTTGCTGTTTTTAGTAAAAAGAGACCCAGGTAGCGGTTTGCTCTTCACTGCATGTCACTAATAACTGGGAATGGAACTAAGCAATATGCAACAGTACAACATGAATGCTTGGTGATGTTGATTCATGCTGTAGTTACGCCATTCAATTTTTTGGGCTGCAAATTTTCTACTTCCACCTGTGTCCCTTTTTCACGCGTCGAGATTTGAAATTTAGCTTTATCAATATGCTAGCCATATCAAAATACTGCTTTTTTATTTTTTGATTGCAACTCATACTGTTTTTTTCTGCAATTGCACCGAGTGAACATCTGCAAATGATGACCCATTTTTTGATCTAAAATTATACAAGAGTGATCACCTGCCACCTGCAACTCATACTGTTTTTTTTCTGCAATTACGCTGAATGTATACCTGCAATTGATTACCCCCTTTTGATCTGAAATTAAACTGGAGTGATCACCTGTCACCTGCAACCGATACTGTTTTTTTTCTGCAATTGCACTGAGTGAATACCTGCAATTGATGATCTATTTTTATTCTGAAATTATACTCGAGTGATCACCTGCCACCTGGAACTCATATTGCTTTTTTCTGCAATTGCACTGAATGTACACCTGCAATTGATGACCCACTTTTTGATCTAAAATTAAATTGGAGTGATCACCTGCCACCTGCAACCGATACTGCTTTTTTCTGCAATTGCATTGAGTGAATACCTGCAATTGATGACCCACTTTTGATCTGAAATTAAACTTGAGTGATCACCTGCCACCTGCAACTAATATTGTTTTTCTCTGCAATTGCATCGAGTGAACATCTGCAAATGATGACCCACTTTTTGATCTGAAATTATACGGGAGTGATCACCTGCCACCTGCAACTCATACTGCTTTTTTATGCAATTGCTCTGAGCGAACACCTGCAATTGATGATCCACTTTTGATCTGAAATTAAACTGGAGTGATCACCTACCACCTGCAACTGATACTGCTTTTTCTGCAATTGCACTGAGTGAATACCTGCAATTGATGATCTATTTTTATTCTGAAATTATACTGGAGCGATCACCTGCCACCTGCAACTCATATTTCTTTTTTCTGCAATTGCACCGAATGTACACCTGCAATTGATGACCCACTTTTTGATCTGAAATTAAATTGGAGTGATCACCTGCCACCTGCAATCCTACAATCGATACTGCTTTTTTTCTGCAATTGCATTCAGTGAATATCTGCAATTGATGACCCACTTTTGATCTGAAATTAAACTTGAGTGATCACCTGCCACCTGCAACTAATACTGTTTTTTCTCTGCAATTGCACCGAGTGAACATCTGCAAATGATGACCCACTTTTTGATCTGAAATTATACAGGAGTGATCACCTGCCACCTGCAACTCATACTGCTTTTTTCTGCAATTGCTCTGAGCGAACACGACCCACTTTTGATCTGAAATTAAACTGGAGTGATCACCTACCACTGCTTTTTTCTGCAATTGCACTGAGTGAACACCTGCAATTAATGATCCACTTTTGATCTGAAATTAAACCAGTGTAAACGTAAACGGTAAACGGAGGCTAGTCGGTGACCCATCGTTTAGTGTTTAATGGGGTTTAAACGGCTGTTTAAACGGGGATTAAACGGATTAAACGGGTTTAAACGGGTTTAAACGGCCTAAACGGCCTAAACGGCCGCCTACCGTCTAGCGTTTAAACCCGTCTAAACGGCCGTTTAGAACCGTTTAGGAAAACAATGAATTAAACTGGAGTGATCACCTGCCACCTGCAATTGGTACTGCTTTTTTCTGCAATGCACTGAATTGTTGACCCTTTTTTATCTGAAATTAAATTGGAATGATCACTTGTCACCTGCAACTGATACTGTTTATTTCTTCAGTTGCACTGAGTGGACACCTGCAATTGATGATCTACTTTTAATCTGAAATTAAACTGAAAAGATCACATGTCACCTGCAACTGATATTATTTGTTTCTGAAATTGTGCACTGAGTGTGCACCTGCAATTGTTGACTCTTTTTTATTTGAAATTAAACTGGAATGATCACCTGTCACCTACAACTGAAAATGTTTTTTTTCTACAATTGCATTGAGTGAACACCTGCAATTGTTGACCTTTTTTGATCTGGAATTAAACTAGAATGATCAACTGTCTGCAATTGCACTGAGTGTACACCTGCAATTGTTTGACCCTTTTTTGATCTGAAATTAAACTGGAATGATCACCTATGACTTGCAACTGATACTGTTTTTTCCTGCAATTGCGCTGGGTGAACACCTGTAATTGTTGACTTTTTTTATCTGAAATTAAACTAAAATGATCAACTGTCACCTGCAACTGGTACTGTTTTTTAGGGTCAGTTGCTAACTTTCTTTTACAATTGTAATTGGATTATTATAATTATTGCAATTGGGGTAAGCGACTAGGTGCAACTACTCCACTTGTAATTAGGTTAATCTCAGTTACATATGTCCACTTGTCCGGTCATGCTATGTCCAGGAGTGGTCGAAGTGAGATAACACCATGACTAATTGATTTTTACCCATACCCATGCAAAGCTGACATATGGGGGAGAGTCATGGCGCTATCGTCCGTGCATTGGCAATATAAAATTTTGCCCGGTCATTGGTGGCTAATTAACCATCACATGAAGATGTACAATTAAGCTTTCGTGATCAGTCCTAGCATGCAGCCAATGAAACGGCTTGGAAGGTTGAACGGACACGTGTATGTACCAACATTGAGCATTACATTACACGCATGTTCAATCAATATTCAATCTGAATGTATTATGGGACAAATTACTCTGACAATCTTATCTTGGTAATACAATATCCTCTAAATTCGTACAGGAGTATGACTGATTGCAAGTGTGGAACAAATCATAACGGCTCTATAGAATATATTCAGAATATAATATGCAATTAAGTTGTATCAATATTGAGCACCGCATCCATGCACGATCTGAATGCACTAGGGACAAACGTGACTTGTGCGTGCCTGCCTTTTGTGGTCCTGCGGTGGAGAAGATACTGCAGGCTAGGACTCATGCATGATGGCAGGCGCACGGCATGTGGACCCTGCTGGCGTGTGACGAGGCGTGTCGGCGCATGCGGTCTAGTGCTCCGTGCGGAGGCGGCGCGCGCGACCCACCGGGCGGGGGCGAGGCGGGTTTAGGGATGGCAATTCTATCCGTGGGTATCGGTACCCGCGGGTTTCGTACCCGATGGACGAGGGTACGAGCATAATTTTTTACCCGCGGGTGAGGGTATAGGCAAGAAATTTTACCAGAAGACCCGCCCGCGGGTACCCATTGGGCGACCCGCAATCCCCCCATAATTTTTTTACTCACTCCATCTTTGTCCTTCGTTGATGCTAGTTCTTCGTAGCTCCTAACCTCCCCATCCAATTTTCTATTTTTTTCATTCTACCAAAGTGCAAATTGGGTTGCTCTAAGTCTATCAATTTTGTTTGTTGATATATAAAATTTGATTTTTTATGTCGTTGATGCTTGAATTTTGATTTTTTAGAATGGCCGGACAATATGAGATTCTTTATTGTATGATGTGCTTGTGCAAGAGAGCAGTAAGCAAAATTTGAGCACATATGTTGAACACTTAGGGTATTCAATCTATAACTTAACACGCCCGATGGGTACCCGATACCCGACCCGGTACCCGATGGGCACGGGCACGGGCAAGAAATTTTACCCGCGGGCATATTGTCGGGCGGGTAAAACTAACCATGTTGGGTATGCTGTCGGGCGGGTAAATGAATCACCCGCACCTCGCCCGACCCGTTGCCATCCATAGGCTGGTTGGTCTGCGCGTGGGGATGCGCGCCGCGCTGGGGGCGGGCGGGGGTTGGTTTGCGCGCTGGGCTGGTGCGGACTGCGGATGGTCCGTCGGTCACCGGGTCTGTGCATCCGCAGTAGCGAATGCACCTGGGTGCATTTTAGCCTCGTCCTATATATATATATGCTTGACTAATGGGAGCCCAGGGCTCGGGATTTTTGTGCACAGTTTGAGATCTATCATGAATATATTTTTTGAAAAATAAATAAATTTAAAAATATACACCTTTTGGGGAAGTTCTATGACAAAATCGATTGAAACAAATTCGTTTCGCAATGCGTAAAAACCTACTCATTTATCATAGAAACCCGCCGGACACATGCATATCCATATGATTCTTCAGCCGCGAATCATAGAAACATTTCAAACAAAAGTGAATAGCTGACACCTGACGCGTTGTACCTGCCACCTGACTCACACGTGCATGCATGCAAAGCAACGAGATTCATACTATTTTTCGTAATAAATCTTCACTCGAATCTTCAATTCACAAATGGTTTTCACCCTAGTTTGTTGACATTTTTGTACACAGTTTGAGATCCATTATGAATATATTTTTTAAAAAAATAAATTTAAAAATCTATACCTTTTGGTGAGAGTTTTATGACACATTCAGTTAAAACTCATAGCACGTCATGTGATCTAAAATCGCACACGTTTAAGTCTCGTAAATACCTACGCTCGTATCACGTTCTATGACAGATTTCGAGTTAGATTTCGAGTTCGCTCGTATCACGTTCTATGACAGATTTCGAGTTTTTGTCAGTAGTTTGCTAATATTTTTGTGCATAATTTGACATCCAATTCACATAGTTCTACATACAAATTTAATTCAACGTATGTTAAGAACATGATTTCTATGATTTTTTGTGCACTACGTATGTTAAGAATCATGTGATGTAAAATTTGAGAGTTCTATGATTCAAGAACATGGTTCCTATGATTTTTTTTAATATACAAACCACCATCAACCGTCAGAAGCAATCATATAAACATCAAGTTTGGTCGTATTTTTTCATCACACTAGAAAGCCATAGAAACAATGAAAAATCATAGAAAACAAGGATAATTCAAGGATCAGTTTCTGTAATGCATTTTGTCAAGTACATCATGAATAAGCACTAAAAGAAAAATGTTGCGGACTCATACATGAGGGTACCTCACACCAACAACAGACTACAAGAGAAGACCAATCACGTGATAGTATCTATGCTAAAGCATTAGGTATATATGATTACAAAACAAATTAGAGGTACAACTTTAACAAGCCACCATGCCGAGGAAGCAACAGAAGGATAGAAACACAGGGGAGCACGGCCACCCACCTTCATAGCAAAATGCATAAAAACCAGTTAGAACAATCATATAAATATGGGAAACAATCATATAAATTGGTCTGTTAATTTTGACCACAAAAAATGCATGGAAAACTGCGAGAGTTCTATGATATAGTGCACGATTTTTATGACTACTCTAGCTTTTCATATCAAATAGTCACAAATAATGTCGACATTCACAAGCTTTTCATATCTATGAAAAAAACAAGAATTTATATTCCTCCATCAACCTCCGGCAACCTGTTCATGAGAAAGGAAAAGGAAATATATATGATCCAAAACAAAAGAAACATTATTGTGTAGAAAGCTCCGGCAACCTGTTCATGTGTAGAAAGCTCCAATATTGTCATATAAACCTCCGAATATGATGCATATCAACAAAGAAACATTATGAAAAGCGACGTCCAACAGGCCGATCACACACGGGTTTAGGGTAATGGCATAGGAAATACAAAGGAAGGCAAAGAAATTTCAACTCAGCTTTGTACAAACATTAAGCTATCTTGATACATACAATTTTCATGACAAAATTGGCATAGGAAATATACAAAAAACGCATATGAATTCATGATTAGTGGCCTCACCATGGTTCAAACAGGAGAAACAAGCAAAGCTCAGGAATGGCATAGGAAATATATAAAGAAGACATAGGAATTCAAAATTAGTAAAAAGCAAAAGAGGACACATGAGTGAAGAGAAGCAATCGAGCAGTCATGATAAAAATAGCATAGGAAATATACCGGAAAGGCATAGGAACTCGAAATTTCCCCAAAATTTGATAACATATGAATTTTGAGAACCACAACTGTCCAGTTTAACCTAGCAGCTCTTGGTTTCCAAGAAACCCACACACACTAGTGCATAGCTAGCAGATTAACGTAATCATTTTGTGTCCCTCACGAGATGCAAACAAGCAGGACATTAACACAATAATCAAATTGATTTGTATATGCAACACACAGATGGGAATGTGCAACCAATTAGCAGACACACACCAGGGGTTGCAGCTGTGGCCGCAGCGACAAGACAAGCTCCATGACAATCTGCAAGAAATATATATGCTAAACAGACAATATCTATGGTTTTCTCCATTTGCAAGATGCAAACAAGCATATGTGTTTTTACTAGACCTCAGATGTGCAAAAGAAAGAAACTTATTAAGCATAGATAGCTATGGCCATAGTGAATATGATGAGAAAACAAACAGCAAGCAGCATATTATTGAAAAAAATAGAAACCCGATTCAAATGAATGGTGAGGTGAGAGAGACCGGATGCCATTTCAAAATAATGGTCCGGGCTCACGTGGGCCCCATGCGGCGTGGGGTGGTGAGCGGGGCGGTGGCTGGTTTGCTAGCTGGTTGGGCTGAACCAATGGTCGATTGGGTTGGCTGGGGCTTCTATTTGTTAGTGGAAGCTCTAGGCTTCTAATATAATACCCCTCTCTCTCTCTCTATATATATATCCCTAGACATACGTAGTGGGTTTATATTCATGCAACAAAGAAGTAACGCGTCTTTTGTGTGTAAACCCCATCTCGCTCTCGCACACGCAAACTCAGTGGTATGAATATAATCAATCAATCCATGGCATTGATGGTGATGGCAATGCCAAAGCTGGATCTAACGCGTGCCTTTGTTTTTGTTAATAAGCAAGTTGCAAGAGATGTGTCATATATTAGCATAGCTCATCCTTGGTCTTTGTCTTGTTAAGCAAGTTGCAGGACATCAGCATTAACTTTGTTCATTGCCAACGTGCATGACAAAAAATGCCAAAATGCGGGCAGACGGAGCCTGCAAGAATGTCATATCTTCTTCACTTCTAATTTAACATGCCGTGTGATCGTAAAAAAGTTGTCAGTGTGCCCTAGCTTCGCCGTATGAAAGCGCATGGCTCAATCTTGCCACATGTGTTTATTTTTCTTTTTGTGAAAGACACGCACACTCACTCGTATGTAAACCATATGGCTATGAGCACCTCTAACTAACGCCACGTGCCCACGTGGCTACCACCACCCTTTGGAAGACTGTCCTTATTCCCAAACTTGTCATTTTCAGCTATTTGTTGTATATAAAATTTTTAATTAATTATAATGTACTTTGAGTTTATAAAGTTTTAAATTAACCCGGTCTTTGCCACCGGTTACTAGTTTTTGTTGAATCATAGTTTGTCAACATGTGAATCACATTTTATTTTTTGGACAAGTTTGGGCCCAGTTAATATGTGGTGCAAGAGAATACGACATAGAAAGGAATGCAAGGATGGAAGTGAGTGTACCACACAACAGGTCAAATGCCATGTGTGATATGATACGAAAAAAGAACGGTGGTTCCGATGGAATAACCTATGACCTGTATGTTTTGTTATATAAGCAATATGTTTTGTTATATAAACAAGTTGCAAGAGATGTGACATGTTACGATTATTTAGGCTTTTCCACGGAGTTTCTACACGCACAAACATATAATTCACCCTTGTTGTCTTTAAAAATTCCATGTGATCGCAAAATTTGTTAGTACATGCCTCATTTTGTTGTTTGAAAGCATGGTGGTAGTGTAGTGGTTGAGCTTAATGGCCAGGTCATTTTAAAAGTAGCATGGAGAATGACACGGTTAATTTGTTAAGGTTGGCCACCAAGACACGTGAAGTGTTTATTAACTATATCCATGATTCAAAATTGGCTTGGCAAGCTAGCTAGGCTTCTTCTGGGATTACAACGGCACTTCAATTAAAACAAGCGGTATTTTGATATATTCTAATTTTTATATGTTTAGTCATGCATAATTATTGTATCATTAGTCAAAAAATGTTTTTTTGTAGTGTTCATTTGAGTGAAAAATACACTAATAAATTTCCATGATCATTTTCTTAGGTTAATCATTTACTACTAAATTGATTGTAGAGATACAAAACTGCATAAAACACTAATACTGAAGGATTGATTCTAGTACCAGTCGGAAAACACCCATAGTATCCGATTGGTACCACTTAGGCGATACTAAATGCGATACTAAATGCAAGACTATTTAGCACCAGATCATCTAACCGGTACTAAATGATCAAAATTAGTACCGGTTGATAACACCGACCGATACTAAATGGTTTTGCATCAAGAAATAAAGAACAAATATTACCTACAATTTTGTATAGGGAGCTCCGCCTCTGGCTGCTGTCTATTTGATGGGAGCACGAGCCAAAACAATACGGAGTAGACAACAACACTATCTTTCCTAATTAAATGATAGTGTCATTAGCTCATTTTGTTTGTGTGGACTCATATAGACAGCATGTATATGCCATGCCCTTTGCATTGAGCTAGCCAGCCCGGCCACCATGTGGCATGGGTGGTACGGGTGCACGAAAAGTTTGAAATCATTCCAAGCTGAGTCAAACTAACCTTTATGCTCAGTTGCCTAAAGATGATGGTCAGATATGATGTTGCTGTCAAAGCTCAGGTCGTATTTCATATCGTCGGATTGTTGCATATTCTTTAGATTTCTTTTTCTGGGCAGTTTTTTGTCCTCCCCCTTTGAACGTGTTCATGGATTGTTTAGTTGATTGTGATTATGGTATGTTTTTTCAATTTGGTACAAGAGCCAAATATTGGTGGTGTTTAGATGTTAGAATTGGGAGGTTGAATTTGGGAGTAAGATGTCACTTCGTAATCATTGTATTACTGTAGCATTTCGTTTGTATTTGTGAAAAATTATCCAAAAATTGATTAATTAGGCTCAAAATGTTCGTCTCTTAGAGTACAACAAAACTGTGCAATTAGTTTTTGATTTCATCTACATTTAATACTCCATGCATGTTATGACATTTTGATGTGATGGAGATTCTTCTTTTTGCATAGTGTATTTGGGAGTTGTTTTTTGGAACTAAACAGGCCCATTGTTGAATATCAATATATAATGCACTAATCCTGTATGGAAAGTGGTGTACTTCAATTTTTTCACGATCTTGCCTTAGCACGTATTTTGTTAAGAAGTGGTGTACTCCAATTTGATGGGAATTATAGTTTACCTTCAGCTAGCACGCTATATTTCAAGAATTCTGTTTGACATATGTTTAAAGTTTATGTAAAAAGTGAAGCACAAGAGTACCAATACCCAATGCTTATCTGCGCTCGACCGGAGGTTGGCGTACCAATAATGCTTGTAACTAGAGACATGTTGTCTCTTAACTGAATCAATTCAGAAGTACAATAGTATATCAGAAATATTATGTGATCGAACACTACAAAGAGACCAAAACCCCATGAACACTAATCGATCACCTCGCGCAGCTGGCCTCGCCGTCGCCTCCTTCATCTTTGCCGGCATCGTACTGATCACCCCCGGCATTTGCGCCCCCAGCTGCGCTAACCGCCGGCTTCAAGTCCTCGAAGGGAAAGAGCAGTCTGCCAGTCACGCTCTCCTCCTGAACCCGTTGCAAACCGGCACTGTAAGCCCCAGTGCCGTGCGTCTCCAGCGAGAACCCGAGCACGCCCCGAGACGGCGGTGGCGGCGGCGGCGGCATCCGGAACTCACCCAGCGCGAACGCGCGCGGCGACGGGACGTAGCAGCCGGTGCTCCTCAGAAGCTCCATCGCCGACAGCACGCCCACGTCCCTGCTGCCCGCGTCGCCGTGGCTGCACGCGCCGCCGCAGGTCTCCAAGCTCGGGAACTCCTCCGGCGGCAGCAGGCCGCGGCCGCCGCCGTGGCGCGGGAGCTTGAGCGCCAGCTCGAGGTCGCGCGCGCCCTCGTGCGTCAGCGTCGGGTTCTTGGCCGCGACGCCCACCACGGGGATCGTCGTCCCGGAGCCGGAGGACGCTGGCAGCGCCGGCACGGTGGAGGACGACCCGCCCCCCGCCGCGTCCTTCTTCTTCCTGGAGGCGGCGCCGACGGGGACGTTGCGGAGCGATCCGCCGCCCTCGGTCCAGTAGCGGCGGCACGTCTTGCAGAAGTAGCGCGGCATCTGCAGGCTGTAGTTGTTGTAGTAGCAGAACTTGGTGTTGGTGGAGTAGCAGCGCGGGCAGTTGAGCGCCTTCTCCTTCTGCGGCCGCGCCATGCGCGCCGCCGCCCCTGCGCCAGGCGGTGCTGCCGGAGCGCCGCCGGTCCTTATGTGGGTGCCGGGAGCCGGGGGCGGCGGCACCGGCGGTTGATTTGGGTTCTGGCTAGGATTTGTCTCAGCAGCCATGACCATGAGCGTCTCCTCCATATGGACAATTGCTCCCCAAAGTCGCCTGCTCCCTATGAACGTCCCTAGACATTACTGGGTTAATTTATATTCATTCAACAAATAAGCAACGTGTCTTTTGCGTGTATAAACTCCACCTCAGCTCGCTCTCGCACACGCACAGTCGCACACTCAGCTGTATGAATATATTCAATCAATCCATGGCACGATGGTGATGGCAACGCCAAGGCTGGACCTTACGCGTGCCTTTATTTTTGTTAATATTAAGCAAGTTGGAAGAGATGTGTCATATATTAGCATAGCTCATCCTTAGTCTTTGTCTTGCATTGTTAAGCAAGTTGCAGGTGATCAGCATTAACATTATTTTCTTTGCCAACATGCATGATAAAAAATGCCAAAATTTGGACACACGGAGCCTGCAAGTATAGAATCTCTTCACTTTTAAACTTCTGTGTCTGATCGTAAAAATGTTGTCAGTAGTGACAAAAGTCGAGAATTTGAACCTTGGTGACATACTCCATCACAAGTAACCTTACCAACTGACCTATGATCAGTTTGCAATCTAGCCACTAGTGTTAGCGTGGTAGTTCAGCAAAATGATATGTCAGTTTTTAGAACTTCAATTTGAAACAAATGTTGCTAACTTTTCTCTGTACAAACAGACTGAAATCAATGTTGTGTTTACGCTCGAGGCACGACGATTTCCCATTCTGAATTATAATGATCACGTACTTCTTGTTTAGGCCCAGTTAATATGTGGCTCGAGAAGAAACGACATAGGAAAGAATGCAATGATGGAAGTGAGTGTACCACACAACAGGTCAAACGCCATGTGTAAAAAGAACCGTGGTTCGG
This sequence comes from Echinochloa phyllopogon, assembly GCA_033239725.1. NCBI lineage: Eukaryota > Viridiplantae > Streptophyta > Magnoliopsida > Poales > Poaceae > Echinochloa > Echinochloa phyllopogon. The sequence continues at coordinate 6,662,550 of BTCW01000008.1, read as the reverse complement.
ATGGAATAACCTATGACCTGTATGTTTTGTTATCTAAGCAATATGTTTTGTTATATAAGCAAGTTGCAAGAGATGTGACATGTTACCATTACTTAGGAGTTTCCCACGAAAAGTCTCTACACGCACAAACAGTCAAACATATAATTTACCCTTGTTGTCTCTAAAAATTCCGTGTGATCGCAAAATTTGTTAGTACATGCCTGATTTTGTTATTTGAAAGCATGGTGGCAGTGTAGCGGACTAGCGGTTGAGATTAACGGGCAGGTCATTTTAAAAGTAGCATGGAGAATGACACAGTTTGTTAAGGTTGGCCACTGACGTGTTTATTAGCTATCCATGATTCAAAATTTGCTTGGTAAGCTAGCTAGGCTTCTTCTGGAATTACAACGGCACTTCAATTAAACTAAAGGTATTTTGATATGTTCCAATTTTTATATGTTTACTCATGCATAATTATTGTATCATTAGTCAAAAACATGTTTTTTTCAGCATTCATTTGAGTGAAAAATACACTAATAAATTTCCATGATCACTTTCTTAGGTTAAACATTTACTACCAATTGATTGTAGAGATACAAAACTTCATGAAACACTACTACTGAAGGATTGATTTCTAGTACCGGTTGGAAAACACCGTTAGTATCTGATTGGTACCACTTAGGCGAGACTAAATGCAAGACTATTTAGTATCAGATCATCCAACCGGTACTAAATGGTCAAAATTATACCAGTTGGTAACACCAGTCAAATAGTCTTCGTGGGCTCTCAAGCGTGGACCTTGTACTAATTCTAGCATTATAGTACCGAGCCAATTTATCTCCGATACTAATGTCATAGACGAATTCAGAGTTTTCTAGTAGTGAAATTCTAAAATTTCTTAATCCATTTCGCTAGTGCTAGCTGTTGTTGTAGTAGTAGTAGAAATTGGTGTTGATCGAGTTGAAACACAGGTAATTGAGTGCCTTCTCCTTCTATGGTCGCTCCGTGCATTCCGCCCCTTTTCTCGGCGTCGGCTGAGAACCAAGGGCAGCACTTGGCTTCTAGGTAGGATTTGTCTCACCAGCAGCCAAGGCCGTCTCCTCCATAGATTGATGGAAGGATGATCTCGATCTCGATCGCGCACTCGTTGCCCACAGCCATATGCCCGTTACCTAAGGCCATCTGTGCTCGTTACCTAAGACCATCTGCGCCTGTTACCAATTAAGGATTTTCACGTAGTGATCTTTCCTATAGTGTGCTTATGAACGAAAGTGTTTAAGAGACTATTTGAAGGACCATGACGGGAAGCTAGCTAATGCATGGCCTGCGCCCTGCAACGGGCTGTGAGTTCAGTTGCTCCACATACTAGCCTCAAGGGCATCCGGGTCATTTTATCAATCAGGACAGACAATCGACTGAAATTAATCAGGATTGCCAAACACTCAGCTTATTTGGACAACGAATTCTCCAGACAACCGCTTATCAGATAAGCTTGCTACCCAAATAAGCGAGGTCCAGATAAGCGTTCCCAAACAGGACCATAGTCTTCTCCTCCACCTATGTCCTGATGGTGACGGCATTGCGAAGAGGCTGAATGTTGCATCCTTTGTGTTGAGCTATACTAAGCAAGTCGCGAGAGAGGTCAGAGGTGTTGTTGAGTGTCATATATTAGCTTATTCTTGGTCTTTGTGTTTGTTAAGCAAGCGGCGGCAGGACATTAGCACATTATAGTGTTTTGATGTGCAACGTAAAAAATTTAAAAGTACCAAGACGAGTAATCTTTGCTTGAAAAATATTGTGTGATCGATAAACATTTGTCCGTGCACGCCCAGCCTCTCGTTGTGTGAATGCATATGGCTGCATCTAGCGACGACCAATGAACAAAGTTGAGAAAAACGTTACAGTTACAGCTAACCTTTTGTTCTGCTCAGTCAAACGCCTGTAATTTTTCTTTGTTAATAAGCAAGTTGCGAGAGAGGTGTGTCATATACTAACATGGCTTGCTCACCTTGGCCTTCTGTCAAGTTGCAGGAGATCAGCAAAACTTCTATTTCAAGTGTGCATGACAAAAAAAGTGCCAAAACGCGGTTGCAACTTGCAAGCATGGCATAGTTCACCATGTCGGCACCTCTGTAAAATCCTTTCGATCCCAAAAAATCGTTGCTACGCCCCTAGCTTGGCCATATGAAAGCGCGAGACTTAATCTAGTGACAGAGTTCACTACGGAAAACCCGGCATATGCCGAGTGTCCCTGTCTTTGCCGAGTGCAATCTATCGGGCACTCGGCAAAGACAGACTTTACCGAGTGTCCACAAGAAGACCCTCGGCAAAGAGCAAATACTCGGCGAACACATTCTTTGCCGAGTGTCCGGACGCCGACACTCGGCAAAGATGCGCTTTGCCGAGTGTCAGGCAAGGTACACTCGGCAAAGACGCCGCACGTGCTCGGCGCATGACACGGCCGCCAACGGCCGTTGGCGGCCGTTTGGGCTGCATCTACTTTGCCGAGTGTAAAAGGTGGACACTCGGCAAAGAAGTTCTTTGCCGAGTGTCCCCATCTTGACACTCAGCAAAGATGCCGCACGTCCTCGGCGCGTGGGACGGCCGCCAACGGCTGTTGGGGGCCGTTTGGGCTGCATCCTCTTTGCCGAGTGTCACCGTCCTGACACTCGGCAAAGCTGTGGCACGTGTCCAGCACGTGCCGCGCGCGCCAACGGCCGGCGATGGCCGTTTGGACTGTCACAGCTTTGCCGAGTGTAGACAGTGGACACTCGGCAAACATTTCGAAAATTTAAAAATATTTTTGAAAAAACTTGGAATTCAGAAACAAAAGTTTGAAAATTTTGAATACACCTGTTTTTTGCACGGATGGAATGGTGGGTTTGCTGAGTGTTGCTAGCTAAGCACTCGGCAAATAGATAGTTTGCCGAGTGTTTAGCTGACAACACTCGGCAAAGGCTGGCCCTATTTATTTGAACTTGTGTTTTTGGGCTCCTAACATTATCATTTTCCCGTGATACTTGTCAAAGGCTCTTTATATCTTATGTGGAGCCTGTGGCAAAAAGTTGAGATGATTTCGAAAAGTTTATATATACGACCCTGTCCAATCGGAGCATATCCCATAAAGGTTTCGGAGAGTTGAGAAGGAGATAGCTGGATTTCGAAACGAAGTGAAGTTGAATTAGAGTTTGATTTCATAACTTTTTGTATAGGCAATAGACGACGCAGATTGCTTCATTTGAAGTTATCATATTTTTCCGGACCCATTTGATATTTTTTAAATTATTTTTACGCCCTTCTCCGCATGAAATAATGAAATATATGAAGGAATTATGAGCTATATAGGCTTGAAATAATAAAAACATTTCATTGAAGCATAAAATGTGCATTGTTGAATGTATTTGATAAGATATTTTGATGTGTATTTGATCAAATTTGAAAAATTTGGTATGGTGCAAATGTTCTGGGAAATCTTTGTCGAGTGCTACACTCGGCAAACAAGTCCTTTGCCGAGTGTCAGGTCAGGGGCACTCGGCAAAGAGGCGACGTGGGCTGGCCGGCCCGCGGCCGCGCGGGCCACGTCATTGGCCGACGTGGCATGTTTGCCGAGAGCCGGCACTCGGCAAAGGCCATGCTTGCCGAGTGCCCTGAGCTAGACACTCAGCAAACAGGCCACGTGGCCATCCCCTTCGGCCGCGCGGCCACGTTAGCGGCCAGGGCGCGGCCACGTGGTAGATCTGTTTGTCGAGTGCCCGATCTGGGACACTCGACAAACAGGGGGGGGGTGCCCGGGGCACTTAACCGCCCACGCGCGCCCCCAGCCCTACATACACACGCACACACCCGCCGCCGCCGCTCCCTGCCACATCCGCCGCCGCCGCTCCCCGCCCCATCCACCGCCGCCGCTCCCCGCCACGCCGGCCGCCGCCTCCCCCGCCGCGCCGGCCGCCGCCTCCGCCCCGGCCCGGCCGCTGCGCAGGGCCGCCGCAGCGCGCTCCTGCCTCGCCGGCCCGCCGCCCCGACCCCGGCCGCCGCCTCCGCCCCGAGTCCGGCCGCCGCGTCCGCCCCGACCCAGCTGCCATGCAGGGCCGCCGCGCAGGCCGCCCTGTCCCCGCCCCGGCCCCGGCCGCCTCGACCCCGGCGCTGGCCGCCGGCTCCTTCCCCTGCTGCCGCTCCTTCCCCGGCCGCCGGCTCGTCCTCCTGTTCCCGCGCCCGCCCGTCCCGTGTAGGTACCCCGCCCGTCCTCTTGTTACCTTTGTTATTTTGTTCATTTTGCTGCAAAACTAGGATGTGGTAGTTGCTATTTTTGTGGTAGGATTTGGTAGTTGATGTTTTTCATAGATAGGATAGAAACATATATTTGTGGTAGGAAGTAGTATTATAAATTTATTTGTGAAATTATGAAATTGATGTGAAATTGTAATTGATAGATTTAGAATTGGTATACTTTGAATTGATTGATAGGTTAGGTTGATGCTAATATCAAATGCATGTCAAATTTGATTCCTCATTATCCTTGTGTATGTGGTTGTCGGCCTTCGTGCCGTGGATATCCTTGTTATGTGGTTGTCGGCCTTCGTGCCGTATCCTTGTGTATGTGGTTGTCGGCCTTCGTGCCGTGTTTTTTTGCAGAATTTGTGGTTTCAGAAACCTCCCCGTGCAGGGGAGGTGCTGCCGAATTTTTCATTTGATAACATTTCATTTTTTTCCAGAGAGAGGCCCTTTGCACCGTGGAGACGATGTCTATATAGTGGCTCAACAGGCCACCCAGGTGTATTATTTGTCATACCCATGCAAAAAGGACAAAAGGCTTGAGAGTGTTGCCACGCGGTAAACTACTAGCCCCAAACAATGAAGATTATAACATAGATCCAAACACCTATGATGGAGAGTTCTTCCAAGAAAATGGGCTAGAAGGGTCTTTTGAGATAGACTTAACCCAAGCGGTCGGAATGGATTTAGACTCAAAAATGTTTGTTGACCAGGACACTGGAGATGTGGTTCATAATGCTAAGGAGGTAGAGTTACTAGAGCGATTACAATTAGGCAATGACGAAGCCGATGACATTCCTCCGCCTTTGGAGGACGACCATGAACATCTCGAAATGTACGATAGTGATGATGCGACCGTTGATCCAGATAATCCTGATCTAGATGATTATTTCTAATAAAAGTACGTTTATATATTGCATCATCTCTTTCTAATAGTTTATGTCGGGTCATATTTCTTATATATTACATGTCTTTCTAATAATTTATGTTTATATGTGAAATCTAATAAATGTATGTTTTTGTTGATCGCAGGTGATTGAACCAATATGGTGGGTCGGGGCGGTGCGATGAGGAACGTCATGTCGTTGTATCGGAAGTTCAAAGATGGAGGGTCCAATGCAGCTGGGACGTCTGGTGCCAAGGGCAAGGGGTGAAAGAAGAAGGCCAAAGGCGGGGGGCGAGGCAAGGGCAAGAGGCGAGAGTGGACCCCCGTACCTTCGTTGTCTTTGTCCGACGAGGACTTTGTTCCTTCGGCGGCGGACACTCGGGCCGCGGAGCACGAGGACCGCGAGGACGAGGAGCACGAGGCAGCGGAGCACGAGGACCGCGAGGACGAGGAGCACGAGGCAGCGGAGCACGTGGCCGAGGAGCACGGGGCCGAGGACCCCGAGGAAGAGGACGAGGACGTAGAGGGGTCCACCTCCTCTGAGAACTCGGCCCTTTGGCAGCGAGGCCCCTTGCAACTCCCGAAGCGCCCGATACCCATGGATCGTCTCCCCGTGATCGCACCCAACCCTCCAAGGTAAGTAATTTTAGATGTAACAAGTACCTTTTCGTTTCATATTCATATGTTGCAAATCACAATATGGACTAACAATTTATCTTAATCACTTGGGCAGGAATTGGGTGAGTGTCACCCCGGCCGCTGGTCACTCCCGGAAAGTCAACGACATCCTGGGTCTTCTTTGCAGGGAGCTGTTTCCGGGTCTGGTGACCATTGCGGCAGGGAGGAGCCGGCCTACACCTTTGACCACTACGTCACCGCTGGCGATCAGGAGGATTGGGAGCGCAGGATCTTCAACAACAAGGCCGAGCGGGTAAAGGGAGAGCTGTGGGTAAGTATTCGTTGCACTACATTGCTCAACACAGCACTTTCATTGAACAATCTACAAATAATGCAATATTCATCGTGTATATACGCGCATGACTTTTTTATTTCGCTACACTCAAGATCTTCGTGAAGAAAACGGAGGCAAGAAACATGAAGTTGACCAAGGAGCAATACATGGCGGTATGAAAATCAATAATGTTTTATTCTAAGATTAAGTACTTTAAATTCGATCTTGTTATATGTCGTACACTTGATGTCTTGTAGGCGATTCCGTGGTGGTGCGCCCCGCATCCCAGATGCTGGGAGGTGATAGTCGACAAGTGGTGCAGCGCCGAGTGGGCCGTTCAGCACGACCTTTGCCGGGAGCGGCATTTGCTGATGCCCGGTGTCTCACACCATCAGGGAAGCCTTAGCCTCGACGAGTACATGGCCAAATGGGTACGCCGAGTCATTTCTATATTTGCTCACTCAATTATGTGTAATTACTAATTCTTATTGTTTATTTTTCCAGTCGGCGTCACATGGTGGTGCGCCTTGCTCACAGCTCGAGGCATTTGCTATGGCCCACAAGGGCAAGGCGACCTCCGACGTCCGGTACAACCCGGAGGACCCGCCCGCGGCTTACAGCAACGCCAGCGTCCACAGTCGCCTCAGTGCATATACAGAGGTGGCGAGGGAGGTCCACGGGCCAGACTGGGATCCGACCGCCCATGAAATTGATGGAGAAGTGGTCATGAGGGCGGGAGGAGGCAAGAAGCATGGGCGGTACTTGATCGCCAACAGCACCATCGACACGGCAGCTACCCCCACACTCTCCTAGATTCGAGCCAGGAGCACGAGCTCTTCCCCGGCTATCCGCCAGCCTCTTCCCGGTTCACACTTCGGGATGCAGGCACTCCAGGTTATTTCTGTTTTGTTCTTGTACGTGAAGTTTACTTACGTTTGCAATGTATTGTAACTTTGTGATTGAATATTGCAGACCCGGTTGGAGGAAGAGACGCAGAGGCGGGAGAACCTAGAGGCGGAGGTGCAACGGATGAAGGACGCGGAGGCCGAGAAAGAGAGGCAGAAGGAGGAGACCGAGCGGACGAACCGAGCGTGGCAGGAGCAGGTATTTGCCTACCTGCGGAACATTGGCCAGCGTGTGGGTGAAGGTCCGCCGCCGCCGATGCCACCACCGCCTCCACCACGTGTGCCTATTTCTCTCGTGAGTCACTTGAGAACCTTATAATTTCATTTCATAACTCATTTCTGTCGAAAATCTTGTAACACACATGGAAAATCTCTTTTGGGCAGGCTCCTGGCTCGGCGGCGTCAAATGACGGCCCTCAAGACGACGTTGCGGCGCAGGCGGCTAGAGTGTTGTTCGGACCCCCTCCTTCGTGAGTTGGTGAATTTGTGAATGTTGAAAGCTTTGTATGGTTTGGATATTGGATTTCCTGTGATGTTGGATGGTTTGGATGGTTTGGATGGTTTAGTGACTTATATGTGTTTGGCTATATATATATATATATATATATATATATATGAATTGCCTGTGATGCTTATAAACGGCCTGTGATGTTTTTGTTGAGGGGTCCTTTTAACGCTATAAATAAATAAAAACAGGGGTAAATTTGATGTTTGGGCCTGTTTGCCGAGTGTATTGGCCTTAACACTCGGCAAACATGTCGTTTCTGTCATTTCTGGAACAACTTTTGCCGAGTGTTAGGGCTTTGCCGAGTGTATTGGCCTTAACACTCGGTAAACATGCAGTCTCTGCCGATTGTTAAAGCCACGACACTAGGCAAAGAGGCTGCCAAGGGCCTGCCCCTAGCCAGCCTTTGCCGAGTGTAAAGGCCGGGGTCTTTGCCGAGTGCGGCGCTCGGCAAAGGCTGGTTAGGGGCAGGCCCTTGGCAGCCTCTTTGCCGAGTGTCGTGGCTTTAACACTCGGCAAAGACTCCAATTTTTGCCGAGTGTGGCACTCGGCAAAGACCCCGTTAGCACTAACAGACGGCCGCAAACGGCGCCGTGCCGTCCGCGGCCGTCTGTTAGTGCTTTATTTTGCCGAGTGTCCGATAAAAGACACTCGGTAAAGGGGCTGTTTGCCGACACTCGCTATGCCGAGTCTCCTTTGCCGAGTGTATATCGGGGTTTGCCGAGTGCCCCAGGCACTCGGCAAACACTCGGTTTCCGTAGTGGTTACTGTGTTAGCGTGGTGGTTCAGCAAAATGATATGTCATTTTTAGAGCCTCTTTGAAACAAAAAAACATTTTTTTATCAATCACACCGAAATCAATGTTATATTATTCACACTCGAGGAATGGTGACCTCACATCACAATGCAACTCGATCACTCCCTTGACATTGCCTCCTCTCCTATATCTCGATATTATTAATAAGTTATTTCTTTTTGGATTGATGGACATGCACCATTGGTCGCTAATTAAATTATTTCCGCATTCTCAGTACACGTAACATAGAATTACCTAAAGAGCATTGGGTTGCATGTCACAAAATGCCACCCCTACCCAACGTGCTGCACGCCATAGCGTTTTAGCGAATTTGACAGCCGTGGCTTCATTTTCTAGCGCCACCAGTCAGGCAGTACGTGTCACAAGTTCGGCATGACAGACCACGGCTGGGAAACAAGCACCCGCCTAGTTTGAGAAGTTCATAGATCAAGATGAGAGGGTTGTGTGCATCTTAGTAACGCAGAGGTCGAAATAATCACTACTACAAAAACAGTTTGTAGCAGCGGCCTGTATTTTTATTACGTGGGTGAGAAATCAGTCCGTTGCTAGAGAATGAGACGAGCACGGTAGGTTTCAGCCCATGCTTAATAATATGTTTGCTATGGCTAGGGGTCACCCGCCCCTGCTAACAGGGGTTCATTTCCACGGGCGGGTGGCAGGGAGACCCGCCCCTGGAAATAGCTCCCTTGTCCCCTTGCTTCGTTTGATGCAAAGGCTGAAGGGCTCACACGTGGCTACAAAATTCAAGGTGAGCTTTATCCTCACCAACCACTCTCTCCTTATCCTCACGCTGGCCCCTCTCATTCTCTCCCACTCTTCTCTCCCTCCTATCTCTCTCTTCCCACTCCACCCAATCCTCGATTCCTGACACGGGGGTCGCCCGACCTCAGGCTCTGCGGTGGCGGGCCTAGAGGGCGTCGGCGCGGAGCGACCCACGGCCGGGCTCGGGGGCGGCGGCGGGAGCGCTTCCTGCGGCCGACCTCAGGCACTGCGGCGGCGGCGGCGGCTCGTGGCCGGCCTCGAGCACGACCGCTTGGAGGCCGTTGGTGGGCGGCAGCCGTTGGTGGACGGCTGTGGCGGGCCTGGAGGCCATTGGTGAGCGGTATTTTTTTTTGTTTTTTATCGCTTTCTAGGGGTGGACGATGCCATGGCCCGCCCCTACAAACCAATTTGCGGCTTGAGCTCGTCGCCCGCGCCCGTAAATGCGCTATTTCCACCTGCGAAAAGCGGGCGCGGGCTGTCAGCCCGTTCCTACAAATATGTTTTGAACTGCGTCTACAAACTTTTTTTTACTAGTAAATCTCAAGATTTTTATAATCATCTCAATGTAACGATCTTGATTTCAATAAAACTCGCTCTCCTTATCGGTAAAAGATCAAAATGAGATTTTGTGAATAATTCAAAGAACTATGGTACATTTTACTCTTTCATTCCTTTATCAAATGCTTATTTGACTTGCCCGTTGTATGGGAAAATGTTACTTAATTATATTGCACTTGGAGTTTGGAGTTTCTATCACTTTAACTAGTGTTGCACACATCGTAGGAGTGACATTGTTGTTGCACAAGTTTAGGTCCAACCAATACACTAATATATGACGAAAAGAAATGACAAAAAGCGTCAAGACACGTACAGTACGTATAGTCTCAAATAATATAATTGAAACCATTTAAAGAAGACTGCTTCACCAGGTGACCGGAAATCATCACCTGGGCTGGGCTGGCCGCCGGTCAAACCAGTAGCTGCGTCCCGTCCGCGTCCGATCGCCATTTTTGGATCCTATAAATACCCCCACTTCGTCGCTCCAGCTTCCACCATCGCAGCAGCAGCAGCAGCAGCAAGCAAACCTTCCAAGTTCCAAGCTCGCAGCGCCGCCTGCTCCCTTCTCTTCCGCTTCCAAGTTCCAGACTTCCAGCAACACCACCGCATCGCCATGGCGACCCCAACCTCGACCCCGGACCAGTGGAAGCATCGCGGCGCCGCCGCCTCTGGTGCGGCGGCGGCTCTGCCCGTAAACAGCGTCTCCCACGCGACGATGATCCGAGCAGCCACGAACCCGAGGAACCCTCGCCACGACTCCGCCTCCCCGGCTAACAAGCAGCCTGCTGCGGCAACGAACGGCGCCGTCATCGTCACTCCGCCACCGCCGCCGCGCCGCGCCGGGCGCCTCGAGCTCGAGGAAACGACGACTCTCCCTCCTGGTGCATCGCCGGCGGTTCCGGCCATGGAGGCGGCTATCCGGCGCCACGAGGAGCCCTCGTCGGCGGGGTCCGCCCAGGAGGGGAACGGGCGGCGCAGCCCTCCTCGGTTTCCCACGGTGGCGGCGGCGGTTTCCTCGAGCTCGGTCGTCCCGGCGCCGCCGCCGGCGGCGGCGAGGACGTTCGACCCCCTCGACCCGTACGCCGACCCGCCGCGGAAGAAGCTCACGGAGGAGCAGGTGTGGCGCTGCAGGATCGCACTGCAGGTGTTCCAGAGGAAGCTCCAGCAGCCGGAAACGATTGAGAAAGAGTTTGAATCCCTTCCGGTAAATCTCGATCGACAGCCAAGAGTTCGTCTTTTGTGAGTACAGTCTTGTAGTTTAATGTATGACGTTTTTCATGATTTAGAAACGGGAGGTTGTGAACAAGGACAAGAAATTGTTTACCGTTGCTCGCAAACAGGAGAATTACGTAAGAAACCGCCACCCTGATGTCTTGCCATGTGAGTATATCATATTCTTGCACATACAAGCTGTCTGCTTGTTTAGCTACGTTACGTACCAAGATATTAGATATATATACATGTGCATTTGAATGAACATGGGCATGCATCTTTGCTTCAGTTGATGAGAACAGAGTACGCATAAGGACGAGCAACGACTACATCAACGCAAGCCACATAGAGGTAAAAGTGACTTATTCCAGGGAATTTAATCCTAACTGAGTGTGTGTACTGTACATGTACGATGCATAAAAACTTGGCAATTTTGCAGGTCAGTGGCGACGACAATAAAAAAACGAGGTTCATTGCCTGTCAGGCTCCAATACGCTATACATTTGAAGACTTCTGGCAAATGGTTTATGAGAATTCTTGTCCTGCGATTGTTATGGTCACACCGATTTAGGCTAAAAAGGTGGTAAATGTTGAACCCTAGTTATTTTTCAATGTATCGAGAAAAAACCCGCAGATGAGCAATACTTCTACTACGTTGCCATCACAACCTTCACATTCCGCATGTTGTGTTGTTATTTTATTATCACTGACACATTTCCAGTCACAAGTTCAAATCTTTGCCATGACACATGATCCTTTTATTGTCTATTTAAGACTTTTGATGTTTAGACTATATGCAACTTTGTTTTAAAGAGTACCGCTTTTGCTCTTAAAAAAAGTTGAAAAAAAGGCTTCCTCAAGCAAGTTGAATTGTCTCTTTACTGAATATATGGTTAGCAGTGTATAGCAGAATGAAGTAGATTTTTCATATACTCAGTCACAGCCCCAGTGTTTTTTTATATATACAGCCCTCTTTGACTTTGAGATATACATTTTGCTGTTGATACGATACATGAATGCCTGGATTCTAGCAATACAGATTCAGAATAGTTCATAAGTAAATTTGATATGTCTTCAAGTTTTGCTTGATGGTCTATACCTAGTAAATAATTTACTCTTAAAATAATGGCAGGCTGATGAGTATCTTCCAGTAAACAACGGACAAGGAGATTATGGAAAATTTAACATTAAGATCACGGAACCTAGATTTCATGGTGAGCTAGAATTATGTAGCGTGAAGATACAGCATAATGAGGTAATAAATATATAAAGGCCACTATGTGTTCTCTTTGTTTTCGTCCTGTAGTGAAATAGACATTTTTCAAGATATCTTGTATTTTTCTCGCAACCATGCCTTAGCACATTTTTCATTAAGAGGAAAGGCTGTATCCTGCATTTTGGTTTCTATATCGTGGAACATGATATGATGGTGGCACACTCTAAGGGCAATGGAACAGTGTACCTCCTTTTGTTTCCCTTTCATGTATACTGTCCTCTCTAAATAATATTATTACAGTACTAATTGAACTACTGCGCTGAAGACTTGTAGGACTTTAAGTATTTACCAACTGATATATATAATTCTGCATATGGTGCCAGGAGTCAGATAGAGTACACTCTTCTCTACATTCGGTACACTCACTGGCCTGACAATGAAGCACCAAAGAAGAGTACTGCAGTTCGACAAATTATAAACAGACTATATCACATTCCTAAAGGGCATCCCATAGTTGCACATTGCAGGTTTGAACCAAAATAGTGCCATTGCAGGAGTACTGTGGAGAGCTGCCCTCCCCCCTTTCTTATACTAACTTGTTTCACAGTGCGGGCATCGGAAGAGCTGGTACTACCATCACCATCCTGAATACAATCGAGAGGATTTTGGATGGTACTGAATGGTCTGCTCTGGAACTTGTTGAGACTGTTAAAAATTTCAGAAACCAGCGTGTCGGAATGGTTCAAAAAGAGGTATAGCTGACTGTTCCCTTTCCCTTATATTTCAGTTCCTTGATGAAGAGCAGAATGCATATCCTGTAAATATACTAGCAATGATAGACATTTGCCAGACATGGTGCTTGATCGATTGGCTGTCTAAGAGGATTTTTTTTCCCTGCATTGTAGGTACAGTACAAATTTTGCTATTCTGCTGTTGTGGATGAACTGAACGAGCTGATATTGAATTCAGGATACTGAATCCTTTTGAGGTATCTTTCGTGCAAAAAAGGTTTGCAATATTACCTGGACATAACATATTTGTTACATATTAATTACAAACACACATTCTTGCTTGCATCAACATATTTGTTACATATTAATTACAAACACACATTCTTGCTTGCATCAATATTGAAACCTTATAGTTCTTATTTCATGTTGTTTCCTTGTAGGGAAGAGAAATGTCAGTCACATGAGATGGATTGCTGCAACGGAGCTCCTGTTTCCGCACCAGTCCTCGCATTTTGTACTTGTATCTTTGTTCTGTATTTGCTTGTTGCCTTGTTTTAATGTAATACGTGAGCTTGAGTGGTTGTGAACTCCTAATTTTCTATAAACCTATATACAAGTTTGATTGGTTGTGAATTTTCTCCGATGTGAAGATTGCTCCAATCTCATTTGCATCGTGCAATATTCAGTCTGGAATTAAGTTACTAGCCAAAAAAAATCCTAAGTTTGAAGCAAGCATGAGCATTATTCATAGTTGGTTTGGAAGCTTTTTGTTTCATACATCATGTGAACTAGAGTCGGTCTACTTGATCCTTATATAAAGGGATCCTAATAATGCCAAGAAAATAAGAAACAAAATTCGTCTGTTCCTAAATGTTCCTCCCTATCGACTTTGGAGAATGTGTTTACCTATCTTTTTGGCTTGTGCTGTTGTTGAATGTACTTTAAGCATGACATAGAGAAATACGTATTAGTCTTGGTTTGCCAACAAGGACTAGAAATTGGGAAGGGTCACTAAAAAAGGGACTAAAAAACGGCCCTTTTTTAGTCCACAAAATCTGTCGGTCACTATGATAAACTCACCAACCAAAGGTTACTCAAAAGCTAAACCATGCATCCCGTGAACATTTTTTTATACAACTGAAATTCTGAAAACACACTGCTATTGGGGGGAAATAAAAAAGATACAAATTCGTTCTGCAACCCTTCGCCTGCCGCCCTTCTGGTGGAGTCACTGCCGTTGACGGCAGATGATGCAAAGGATGGAAAGAGCGGGCGGTAAAGAAAGAAAACAAGACAAAGCATGGAAAGCACATTTCCGGTGCTTCGAATCCAACTCGATCGGGCCTGACGATCCTGGTCTTTATCTGCCTGCCGTTCCCTCCCTCATCGACTATGCACGCCGGAGCCGCCACCCTTCGATTCGACACCCCTCAGCTCGCCGCCGCGCGCAGCTGCTCCGGCGAGATGGCCAAGAACAACGGTGACGCCTCCGAGTGGGACATCTACACGGCGGATATGGACGCCGAGGAGTGCCCCGCCGGGCTCGACCCGGAGCTGTGGCACTACTACAACTACACCTGCGGCCTGCGCAACATGGCCCTCACCGGCATGGTCCTGGTGTCGCTGCTCTTCGTCCCGCTCGCCGCCGTCCTGCTGTCCCGGCTCCCGCCAGCGCCGAGCGCCCCCTGAGCCTGACTACGATTCCTTTTCCTCTTCCGCGGCGGCCCCCGCTGCGGCGGAGGCCGCCGAGCTGCAGCTGCGCTACTCCGTCGCCATCGTGTGGACGGTCTCGCTGCTCCTACCTCGGTTTCTGGGTCTACACCTTCTCGCGCACCATGGGCGGCGTCGGCGGCGTCTTCCTCCGCGTCTCGTACGGCGCCGCGCTGGCCTACGCCGCCGCGGGGCCCGCCGGCCCCGGCGCCGGGATCGGCGCCGCGCACCTCAGCACGGCCTGGGCCGCGGGGCTGCTCGCACTACAAGAATAACTCACATCCGCACCCCTCGTATGCCTCGGTGCACTTAATATCCGGTGCTAATGTAACGTTAGCACCGGGTGCGAAATTGGGGCGCCCTCGGGAACCCTTTAGCACCGGGTGGTGTTACGACCCGGTGCTAAAGGGTGACCCTTTAGCACCGGGTGGTGTTACGACCCGGTGCTAAAGGCCCTTTAGCACCGGTTCGTAAATACGATCCGGTGCTGATGTAGGTGTCACATGCTACTTCAAAAGGAGCGCATCTTTAATCCTATCACATGCGCTGTGTAGGTGAGATGGTTAGGTGGGTGCACGCGCGTGAGCCAAGAGGTCTTGAGTTCGAATCCCGCAACACGCAAATATGCAAATATTTTTGGCTAGTGCCCCCACTTTAGCACCGGTTATTTGACCCGGTGCTAAAGGTGCGGAAGATTGGCACCGGGTGGGAAACCCGGTGCTAAAGGGCTTTCCCACCCGGTGCCAATGTGCATGATTCTGGTAGTGTGTCGGCTACGCGCTCGCCGAGTACCGCATCCACGCCGGCAGCGAGCGCGCCGCCGCGCGCGCCCCGGCGGCCAGCCTGGACGGCGACGACGGGCAGGCGCTGAGCGTCATGGTGATTAGCCTGCTCACGCTGGTCCTGGCCGCGCGCGTGGTGTGGATCGTCTTCTTCCACTCCTACGGAGACGAGTACCAATTCCTGGCCGTGATGGAGCTCTCTACACTTATCTGGGCCATCCTCTACTACTGGGCCATGCTGATGAACCACTACCTGCTGCATGAAGCTCTCGTGTCCAATGATTCCATGAACAACCTAATGTTGTACTATATGGCGTCCATGGTGGTCAGCGTATTGTTCGCCTTTCTTGGCCCCTGGTTCGCCGTGTACTACATGGGGGTGGAGATGATGGCCATGGCAGCATTCTTCGGTTACACGCTCGCCGTCGACGCGCGTTGCAAGGAAATCTTAAGGTAACTGCAGGAAATTAACTCGATCAATCTGCTTTTGTCAACCTCCACCCAGTGATAATATGTTTCATCACCCTTAAACCGGCTGACGATTTTTAGTCATGTGCTGCTTTAACTGGTACTAGTAGATCGATATAGTTTAATTTACTGGATTACCAGCAAACTTAATTATCCACATATATACCTCAGAGGCTCAGACAAATGAACGAACAAGTCCAATCATTAATGGTATCTAGTGATAATATATGTCAGTATAATTCCAAAGTCAAACTAATATATTGTAAACATTCTGTCAGGTGCTGCATTTTTATTTTATCTACTACTTCTGGACTGTGTTTCAACAAAGTTTTTATCTTGATTTGCCTCTGGACAGGGACCAACCATTGCCGAAAGATCTGGAGCTAGGTGACGTTTCTCAGGAATCAGCTTCAGCCTCAACCACAGAAAATGCTCGACCTCATATACGGTGTGGCGCTGATCGTTTCCAATATATATCACCATGGATGGCTCAACGAACAGCAACTTCTCTCCCCAGAGTAGTAGTTGATCATGGCTAGCTAGCTCTTATATATGTCTTTCAGTTGTTAACATATTGTGTACTGAAACTCTCTGCTACACTGTCCTGTGCCTTTTAACATATATATTAGTAGGCAAAAGCTATATGACACTCGTGTGTTTGTGATGTTCTCGGTGCTCAATTTTTGTCCGTCTGATCATAGAGCTGCCTCCTTTTGCGCCATCTGATCTGGTTTATAGTCTGAACTGGGATATGATGTTGGTTTCAGGGATAGCAAGGATACCAGTAAAATGTTTGCTATACAGTATGGATTGAGAATGGCATTAACATGACAACACTTTATTGTCTAGAGAATCACGGTATCGAGGAGCTTGATCCTGTGCACAGCATACTCAAAACATGACCACTTGCCAGGTCTTTAATCTGTGTAGGCTGAATTAGTAAAAGCTTTATGTTTACCAAGTGGTGAATGTCTGAATGTTTGGATATATCTTGATTTTTGCATGTTTTCATGTTCTCTGTCACAAATTAATTAACTAATTATATAGTATATATTATCATGGCGTGCTGATATGAAAGACAATCTGAATTGGTGAATTCTGTTCATGACGAACCTGAAAAGTTTCTTGTTGATCTTTAAGCCGGAAAATTATGTTTCAGCTTTCATGTTTCATTGAAGTCATCCATAACATGCTGTCCTGTTCATTTCTCTTTTCCTGATAAATGTATCAGTATTCAGTATCACAGTTTGATGAATGATCCAATTCTTGTCTGCTTCAAACTAGCATTCCGTAGTAGAGGTGTGAAATTTCATTTATGGTTATTGCTGCCTCATTCGTCATGACTGTGAACAATTTTACTGTTTATGTTTGTTCTTAATGGACTGTTATCCCAAAGCCTGGATCATATCATATTTTGTAGTTCCTCTTGGAAATGAAGCCTCAAGCCTTGTTTAAAGTCGTGGCACATTGCTGCGGCCGTTCACGATCTACCCTGGCTCGCATTTCCATTTTGGACACGATGAAAGACAGAACAAGTGTGGGATTCATTTCATTATTGTCGACCTATACGATATTATTCCTTGGCGTGATCTTTGCAATGGACTGGTCAGACCCACCTTGCATGTGGCGATCGTCAAAAAAAGTTTTTGAAGCTTGCAAGCTGGTCATATAACCTTGTAACCAACATCATATCAGTTGAATTGTGACGACCAGATTTTCTTTTTCCCCTATCTCTTAAAGCAAGAATGAAGAACAGATATTTCAAGAATTTTATTTGATACGTTTAAATTTATATGTAAAAAAACCAAGCACAAAGAACACTAATGCTTTTCATGTTCTTGTCTTTTCTGAATCAGACCACAAATATATCAGAAAAACATAATGAACACTAATCACCTCCAAATCTACCTCAGACGCCGCCATGAAGACTAATCGCCTCCACAGGGTTCTTTTCTTGTCTCTATCCCTCCGATCTCCACGTGCTCATCGGCGAAGGAACGCGCCGCCGTCGCCCCCTTGTTCGCCGCCTACCTCTCCTAGCTGCGCTCGCCGCGAGGCGCCAGGCTCAAGTGCTCGAAGGGGAAGAGCAGCCGCGTCCAGCCGCTGTCTCCTCCAACCCGCCGCCGGAACTGCCGCCGCCAACACCCCGCGCGCCGGACGCGCCGCCGCCGGTGTCGAACGCGCGGCTGGCCTCCATGCCCGTGCCGACACCGCCGCCGTCGGGGACCGCGCCAGGCGACGACGCCGCCGCGGCCGGGGGCGAGCGCCGCCGCCTGTCCTTGTTCCCCCTCGCGCCGCCGCCCGCGGGGGCGTTCCGGCGCCGGGCGCCCTCGATCCAGTAGTGGCGGCACGTCTTGCAGAAGTGGCACGGCCGCGACAGGCTGTAGCTGGTGACGTAGTAGCAGAACATGGTGCTGTCCGAGTTGCAGCGCCGGCAGTTGGGCGCCGCCTTCTCCTTCCGCGGCGGCAGCGTCCACGACCACCGCTCGGTGCGCGCCGCGCCAGCGCTGTTAGACCTCGACCCGGCGGTGTACGCAGGTGACGAGGTCTCGAGCTCGACGGAGAACGAGCGCGCAGAAGAACGCACACACGCGAACACTTGGAGCACGGGAGTTTTTTTTTGGGCGCTGCGAACGACTTAGCAGCTTTTCTGTTTTTTTCATTCTCCTTTTATTGAAAGGGAATTACAACATGCAACAGCTCACGGTGGAGCGCAACTATCGCTGAACGAACGCGTCCATCCCCACGTTCACGACGATGCGGTCTCCACGGATCGCCCAGAGTCATGCAGAGCTATCCTCGGCATGCCTTCCTACGCACACGGCTTGCCACAACCTGGAGCTCGTGCGCATGCAAAGACTAAATCAAACATGCTGATACTACCTATTCATGCGCAAGGGATTAACTAACAAATCTCCTCCTAATCCTTGCGCACACTTTGTACATCAATGACCCCAAGTCTTGAACGAAGTTCACAGAACTGCTCTCGACCCAGGGCCTTTGTAAGAATGTCAGCCAGCTGGTTCTTGGTCCCAATGAACTCAAGTGTAACCCTGTTTGTATCGATGCATTCACGAATAAAATGATATCTAACATCAATATGTTTGCTGCGATCGTGAAAAACCGGATTCTTACTCAATTGTAGAGCCGGCTGGCTGTCAGTCTTCAGGTTGACGACGGTAGGCTTCCTTCCTTGGAGTTCTGCCAGTAGCCGTGCCAACCAAACACCCTGGCAGGCTGCTGTGGTTGCCGCTATGTACTCAGCTTCACATGAAGATAGAGCTACCACTTTTTGCTTTTGAGACTGCCAGGTGATCACATTCTTGCCGAGAAAGAATAGGACTCCTGAGGTGCTCTTTCTTGTGTCAATGTCTCCTGCTAGATCACTGTCACTGTATCCCTCCAGCAGTGCCTCCTTCTCCCTCTTGTAGAAACAGCCAAAATGAAGGGTACCAGCAATGTATCTCAGTATCCTCTTCACTGCTGTTAAATGTTCAGTGGTAGGACTCTCCATGAATCTACTAACATATCCCACTGAAAATGCCAAGTCTGGCCTTGTGTTCACCAGATAGCGCAGAGAGCCAACAATGGATCTGTACTGAGTTGCATCAACTGCAGGAGCTGAACTCAACTTGCTCAACTTCAATCTTGACTCCATTGGTGACTCACTTGGATTGCAGTCTGACAGTCCTGCTCCTTCTAGGATCTTAGCTGCAAATGCTCTCTGGCTGACAGTGATTCCACCACTGAACTGTACCACCTCCAATCCGAGATAGTATTTCAGCAACCCCAGATCACTCATCTGAAAGGTATTATTCATCTCCTGCTTGAACTTGTCAATGTCAGCTTGATCTCCACCTGTGATCACCAGATCATCGACATACACGCCGACAATGAGACGCCGTGCTCCCTGTCCTCGCAGATACACAGCATGTTCAGAGGTACTTCTGGAGAATCCAAGCTTGAGCAGTGAGGCATCCAGTTTGGAATACCAAGCACGTGGAGCCTGACGAAGACCATATAGTGCCTTGACTAGATGAAACACCTTGTGCTCTTGTCCTTTCAGTACAAACCCTGTAGGCTGCTCAACATAGACATCTTCCAGCAATTCTCCATTCAGAAACGCCGTTTTCACATCCATGTGGTGTACTGACCAACCCTCACTAGCTGCATAGGCCAACAACAGTCTCACTGACTCCAACCGAGCAACAGGTGCAAAGACCTCCTCAAAATCAATCCCCTGTCGCTGCACATAGCCCTTTGCCACTAACCTGGCCTTGAACTTGGAGATCAGACCAGCCTCATCGCGCTTGGTTTTATAAACCCACTTCAGGCCGATAGGCTTCACTCCCTGTGGTGGATCAACAAGTACCCAGGTGTCATTTGACTCAATGGAGGTGAACTCATCCAGCATGGCAAGGCGCCAGTTCTCGAACTGCAATGCCTCTGCAAATGTCGCTGGCTCAGCTTCACTAGCAAGCAGCAGCCTCTCCTCCAGCTCCCTTGCAGCAAGCCCCGGTGGTGACGCCGATCCCAACACATTATCCATAGCGCGGAACCGAAGTGGGGCGTCCATGTCGTGATCTGCATCCAGCAGTTCAGATGCGACTGAGCTCGGTGGAGAAACAAGGACAGGTGACGCCGCGCTATGTGGTGCCGACGTGCTTGACGTGGTTGGAGTGGCCGGCGTGCCCAGCGTGGTGCCCCCAGGAACATGTCCTGGTGAGGGTACCGGCGTCGACGAAGTGGATGGAGCCATTCCTGGATGCACTGTTGTCGATGTCGTGGTGGTGATGACCTCCGAAGCTTCGATGGGCTGGTCCTCGATGATGAAGTCCCGAGCTCCGGCGTCGACATTGCCAGACCAGCTCCACTGGGCTGACTCCTCGAACACGACATCACGGCTGATCGTGACGCGGCTTGTCGTAGGATCGTACACCCGGTACGCCATGGACCCGGGCTCGTAGCCGACGAAAATCATGCGGCGGCTGCGATCATCGAGCTTCTTGAGGTGCGGCGTCGTGGTCTTGACATGAGCGACGCAACCGAAGGTCCGGAGATGTTGGACGCCCGGCGTGCACCCAGTCCAGAGCTCGTACGGGGTCTTGCCCCCGATGCTCTTGGACGAGGAGCGGTTAAGCAGGTACACCGCCGTGGTGACGGCCTCCCCCCAGAACACGCCAGGGAGGTGTTTTGCCTTCATCATGCTCCTTGCCGTGCCCACGATGGACTGGTTCCTCCGCTCCACGACGCCGTTCTGCTGCGGCGAATACGGCGCCGTGAGCTGGCGCTGTACTCCGAGCTCAGCGCAATACTTGACGAAGTCCGTCGCGGCAAACTCACCACCACGATCTGTGCGCAATGCCAGCAGTTTCTTCCCTGACTTCCTCTCTGCTGCAGCTTGCACGCACTTGATTGCATCCGCCGCAGCGTCCTTGGTGGGCAATAGGCAAATCCACATGTACCGTGAGAAGCCATCCACGAGTAGGAGAAAATACCGGTTGCCGCTGGGAGTAGGCGGGGAGATGGGCCCACAGATGTCTCCATGGATCAGCTGCAGTACTTCCGTCGAGCGCCCTTGAGCTTGACGGGGAAAGGGGGCTCGACGGTGCTTGCCGGCGAGGCACGCTTCACAGATCTGCTCCACTTGGGAGAGCAGAGGCAGTCCCCGGACGAGGCTATCACGCCCCATCTTGCGCAGCGCCGCGAAGTGCAGGTGACCGAATCTGGCGTGCCAGATCCATGCCTCCTCTTCTCCGCGCACCGCGAGGCAGACCGGCTGTGCAATGTCGACGTCGAGCACATAGAGCCGGCCCGCGTCGCGGTTTATCTTTGCGAGTAGGCGGCGCTCCTCGTCTCGAATCTTCATCACCCCATCTTCCACCAGCACCTGGTACCCACCCTCGTCGAGCTGACCAATGGAGAGGATGTTTGCGGTCAGTTGAGGCAGGTAGTAGACATGGTTGAGGGCGCGGTGCTCCCCGGACTTGCAGGAGAGCAGGACGGTGCCGATGCCTTTGATTCGAGCGACGGAGCCATCGCCGAAACGGACGGATCCGGTGACTCCACCGTCGATGTTGGAGAAGGCGGCCTTGGATCCCGTCATGTGGTTGGAAGCTCCAGTGTCCAGGACCCATCGCTTCGGGTCCCGGTCGGTTGAATCGTCGAACGCGGCGTACACCTTGTCCTCTCGAAGGTGGAGCTCGCCGTCGATGGAGGTCGGCGGAGGGGGCACCGGAGCGGACTGCAGCGGCGGCAGTTCGATTTTGGGATAAATCCCCTCCTCCTGCTCAGCGCTCACAGCCAAGAGCAGAGTCTGCTCCTCCTCTTGGGCCACATGGGCCGTCTCCTCCGTCTTCAACTTACCGCGACAGTACTGGGCCCAATGCCCAGATTTGCCACAGCGCTTGCAGATGTCCCCTGGGCCGGCCCGGCTTGGAGTCGAGCCGCTGGAGTTGGAGGAGTTCCCGCCGCCACGGCCACGCGGCTTCCCACGGCCGCGCCCCTTGCCGCGGCCACCGGAGTTGCCGCCGCCGCGTCCGCCATCTTGACTGTGCGGCTTGTACTTGTCAAGCCACTCCTCGTGGGTGAGGAGCAGTTTCCCAGAGGAGGGACCGGACGGCGGCGTGGGCTCCTCCTCAGCATCATCCGAGGACTTGAGTGTCCCGGTGATCTCCTCGATTGACAGTTTTGAGAGATCAACAAATGCTTCCATGGAAATCACAAGTTGTTTGTACCTTGGCCTGACGGCGCGCAGGTACTTCTTGACAGCCTTGCTGTCCGGCTCCGGGTCACCAAGATCCGCCAGGCGCTGCACGATTCCGGAGAACCGCAGTGCGAAATCCTCGATGGCCTCCCCGTCGCGCAGCTTGATATTCTCATACTCGGTGCGGAGCGTCTGGGCCGTCACCGCCCTCCGACGTTCGTCGCCGATGCGGAGGGTCTTGATGGCCTCCCACGCCTCCATCGCGGACTCCTTCACGGCGAGCGCGGGGATCATCTCCGAGGGCACGGCGCTGCAGATCGCGTCGTGAGCGGTGCGATCGTCGCGGTAGTCGCCGTCGCCGTACTCGACGACGTCCCAGAGGTCACGGGCCTGGAGTTTCAGCCTCATGCGCAGCGACCACTCGGTGTAGTTCGTCTTGGTCAGCTGCGGCCATGATCCGGAGCTCCCGGAGTCACGGACGACGCGCTCCACGACGCGCTCCCGAGGGCGCGAGCCACGGCGCCGCGAGGGAGAAGGGCTGGGCGAGGACTTGCGGATGGGCGACCTGCGCCCAGACGGCTTCTTGCCCTCCGTGTCGCGACGAGGCTTCTCCAAAGGCGGCACACTTCTGGTGGACTTCGCCGGCGGCGTGCTGCGGCGGGGCTTGGGCGGCCGCGAGACCATGTCGGAGGAACCTGAGCTCTGATGCCACTTGTTAGACCTCGACCCGGCGGTGTACGCAGGTGACGAGGTCTCGAGCTCGACGGAGAATGAGCGCGCAGAAGAACGCACACACGCGAACACTTGGAGCACGGGAGTTTTTTTTTTGGCGCTGCGAACGACTTAGCAGCTTTTCTGTTTTTTTCATTCTCCTTTTATTGAAAGGGAATTACAACATGCAACAGCTCACGGTGGAGCGCAACTATCGCTGAACGAACGCGTCCATCCCCACGTTCACGACGATGCGGTCTCCACGGATCGCCCAGAGTCATGCAGAGCTATCCTCGGCATGCCTTCCTACGCACACGGCTTGCCACAACCTGGAGCTCGTGCGCATGCAAAGACTAAATCAAACATGCTGATACTACCTATTCATGCGCAAGGGATTAACTAACAAGCGCCAGGCACCGCCGCCGCCGCTGCTGCTGCCGGAGCGCCAGTCCTCTGGGGGGCGCCGCGCGACATGGGCGCAGCCATGAGCGTCTCCTCCATGGATGCTAAGGACGACGATCTCGATCGGGCGCTAGCTGCTTCTCGCCACCAGCAGCTCTTGCGTCGTGTGTGGTGGTTATGATTTATGAAGGAAGGGGCGGCCGAGAGACCAGCTCAAGGAAACGACCGAGCTAATGGCCTGGAATTGCTCCTGCCCGAGAATTTAGGCCTCGTTCGGTTACTCTGGAATGAGCCCCTGGATCAGTTCCCGGTTGAAATGATTCACTAATTTGTATAGTATTGATAAGGTGGAATGGTTTCTAGCTCCAATCCTAACTAACCGAACATACCTTATAGTCTCTCCGATCCGTAGTGACACGTAATCGATATATATGTCCTCAGATAGTGGGATTCATGGGAGAACACACAACATGTCTTTTGCGTGTGTTATTACCTTGGCCATGTCGTGTAATAGTCAGTTAGTAACTATTTGTCTAGCAATTGAGATATCCATCACATTCCATGATCTGTCATCATTTAGTGGGACAATGGTTTGGATTCACATTTTCTCAAATCTATCTTGTATCAAACACATATGGATTTGTTGTATCTTGAAATCCCTGCACCTTATTCAATCTATGTACTTCAAGTGAAGTCTCACATCCCAAAAGTATTTCAATTTTCTATAAAAATGTCTACTGAATTAAACAAATTCTACAAGAACTTGATCAAGATTTCCTACAAATGTGGATGGTATTCTCCTAGGGATGCAAGTAGATGAGCATTAGATGATGTGATTAAAATATCTGCTCAACATATTTGCCTAGTCAATTGGTTGATGGTTAACCACCACAAATCATGCGGCTCCATAGCCTGTTGGCTTCAATCTTTGGTGAGGAAAATAATCTTGAAGTGTGTAATTTTCAACAATATCTAAAATAACCTTGTGTTATGATCTATTTAGCTAAGTTTAGAACATTCTTCACAACACTTTTCATTTTCGTAAGTCCACATGCATATATGA
The DNA here is from genome assembly GCA_033239725.1 of Echinochloa phyllopogon. Classification (NCBI taxonomy): domain Eukaryota; kingdom Viridiplantae; phylum Streptophyta; class Magnoliopsida; order Poales; family Poaceae; genus Echinochloa; species Echinochloa phyllopogon. The sequence goes on along the minus strand of BTCW01000008.1, from coordinate 6,637,913 downwards.
ATGAAACTAAGCTTAAATATCAGGAGAAATAGGCGCTAAATAGTTATAGTTGCATATGTCTTGAAGAAACTAAGGTTCTTAGCTTCATATGCTTTTAGGACCGTATTTATATGGCAGTTATCATTATTAGCGTCCAAATCATTATTAGCGGTTTATTTAGTTGTATTTAGTCATTGATTTTTTATATGTTAGAATGAAAGCTTCATTATTACAGTCTAGCAAATATGCCCGCTTGTTGCAACCGACGATGAAGGTCGATCACCTTGCTACAGTCGCATGAGAACATAATTGCTAAAAACATAGTTAAAATGAGGGGGGAAATCTAAGTTTCATGGACTTGAATTTGGAAGTAAATGGGAATTAGTAATTACAGTGTTATGCAAGACTGATGTCATCATGATGCAATAATTGAAAAAAGAACCAAACAAACTAATAAATAGATAAACTAAGGTACAATATGGACATATTATATTTTAAACTTTTAATAAAGGTCTACGGATCAAAGGTAGTGAAGATAACAAGATTTCTGGTGTTTGGATATAATGGAATGGAATACATCAAACATCCTAATTATTTCGCTAAAAGAAAAGATCTTGTTTACTACATAGGAATGGCATGAACGAGTATTGAGCTTGTGCCCAGATGATTTATGGAAGCATTCATGCACGGTGACCTTGTTTGCTGGTACGCATATAAACCCGATGATATTTGCTTGCATTTGCACATTATGACAGGGATTCTCATAACGCTATAATTGTTGGCGATAGCAACTGCGCAGCATGCAGCAGCAGTGGCAGCATACAACGTTAGTGGCAAGCACACGAAGCGGCGGTAGCGGAGGCGTGCATGGGCGCATGGCGCAGCGTGCAGCGGCACGCTTACGAGGCAAGCAGCCTCCTCTTTCTGGTGAGCAGCTTAATTATCCTTTCCTTTTGAGTGCACGTGCGTGTGCCGCACGTGTTTTAAAAACACAAAATAAAGAAGAATTTATATATATAGCAAAGATGTATGAGAGAGAAGGATGTATTTCCAACAATTCAATATCACAAAAAACTTAAAACATAACATAATTATTTCCATTCATATATAAAATTACCATAGAGCCCCTCTGATCTGTCTAAAGTGGCTAAGCTGTACGTTGTGATCCATTGTTCTAGTGATAACTGGTATGGGTGCTCATTGCACCGCCTTGTCCGAGAAGAACCTGCGCCACAAGGATGTACTCGCGCCCACCGCGCCCTTGTGTTGGAGCCGCATGATCTTCAATATATTTTTCATTACGCATGGAAACACATTGAATTGAAGTAAGAGGAGTTTAATTTAATTTAGAAGGAAAAATAAACTGAATTATGAACTTAGAATAATTTCTAATTAGTTTTGAAACAATACATGCTGAAGCAAAGTTGAGGTTTACCTTGGCATTGATCTTCACCATTTGCCAATCTAGATCATTTTTCATGAAGATGTTTGACCTTCGACAACACCGTGGCACCATGAAAGAGTTTGCCCTCCTGGCAAAAAAATAAAAATAAAAATAAAAATATCCTCCTTATCCTCGGCTGCAGCAGTGCCGCGCCGCCCGCACCTCCCTCGCCTCCATTGCCGCTCGTCGGCCTCCGCGCCCCTCCTCGGCCGCTGCCTTTTTTTTTTGCGAGTAGGCCGCTGCCTTCGCCGACCCGCGAACCCGAGCGCTCGTGAACACTCCGGAACCCGCGCGTCAGCTCCGCCTCTCCGCTTGCGGTGCTACCCGTTTCCCTCCTCCGTATTGGCCGCTAGCCTCCGCCGTGCTTTCCGGCACTCGGGCCGGCGGCGCCTTCCCCGCTCCACCGCACAAGCTGGCCGCGTCACTCTTGTGTCGCCGCTTGGTCTAGCTTCGCCGTCCCACTCCCCTCCGCCGCTTTTCCACCGCCCGCCTCCTTGATGTCGCGGTTGCCTCCACTCTCACCTTGGCGCTGCCTGGGAAGCCCGTGCTGTCGTCACACTGCCCGTCTTCTGCAATCTCATTCAGCTAGGGCCAGCGGACGCAAGACTCGAGCAAAGCCCATGAGAGGCTGCTACCACGGCCCCTACGGCCCTACTGGCCTCCGCCATCCTCACTCCGCCGTTCTCGGCAGCCCGAAGCTGTCCAGCGACAGAGTAGGTGAGTAGTTGTCTGGGAAAAGAGTCAGCGATGATTGCTGAAACGTAACTATCACTCTAGCAGTAGTTAGTGTAGATGACCAAAAAGCAATTTGCAGAAAAGAAAACGAACATATCCTGCGACCCATACAGATGCCTAAGGAATTGATCTTTGCTCATGTCGACTACATTTGCGACTCACAACAGGTACTGTCTTCTCCTTGGCTACGATTGTAGAGCAAATGGCTGTGCATGCCCAATGTGGCGAGTTGAAGTGCGAGAAGTGAGTGCACGCATCCTCCAGCATTGAGGCATCGAGTCTATGCGGGTGAACATTGCTTTTTGCCAAGCTCTGCATGTATGTGCCAAGCTCTGCATATATGAGCCAAGCTCTGCATTCTAGGTGTTCGATGCAATGCCTCAGAGAAATACTAAATGTTGGAATACAACATTTGAGGTCTGCAACACCAAGAAAGTAAACTGGTATTTTCTTATCCCTCTTATGAAGATTTCTCTTCTATGCTTGCAACGTATATGACTACTCTGCTTCTGAAAACATGACAAAGTCATATGCTGAATTGTGAATTTTATTGTCTGTACACACCAATACAATTTTAAGCCGATTACCAATGTAATTACCATCAATGTGATTTCTGATCAGTAAAATGGACCCCCTTTAGACAACTCTAAAAATTCAGGCTACTGTTAGAAAAAAAAAGTTCAGCTTTGCTCTTCTAATAAAGTGCCAAACCACCCCACTATATAGGTTAGCAGTTGTCCTCCGTCCATTGACTGTCACCACCATCTTTAGCTAGATAACATATTCAGATACCTTAATGAGTAGTAATATCAATAAATTTAGTAAATATTTGTATAGCATATAGAGATCTCTATTAAAAAATTTTCATCAAGAGTAAGACTGGCTCTAAATTGTTTCCTAGTTGGCCAGCTCAAGATGGCGCGGCAACGCCGCGCCTTTCTAGTACCTAACAATTTGGCAACTTCATAAATTAACTGCAGCTAACCTATAAAAAAATAGATCAACCAGTACAATTGCCGAAACTATTACACACAAATCAAACATAATAGGACCTATATGTTCCTCAGCAAACAGAGAGTACTCTCTTCCCTACTTCCTCACCACTCTCATCTTTTCTCTTGATACACTGTCAGGTAATAGAGTAGGCATTGATTACTTTTCAGTTGCATTCAGTTTCCAAATTTCACCATATACATATTTCAGTATTCCCAAAAGAGATAGACACATCTCTAAATCTATATATAGACTGAATATATACAACCCTCACGACTCTAACACATCCCTATATACTATATTCTTTGTTCTCTTTCCTGTAGGGTCAACATTCATATTTTTCCTTGCAAGGACCCATGTAGTTTGGTGCGACACCCCTCTTGACAATGCCACATACAATTGTCCATGAGAGAAGACAGGCTCGGGCAGGTAGATACCAACATTTGGTATTGTTTGGCCTTGTTCCTTGTTAATGGTCATGGCAAAGCTTAAACGGATGGGGAACTGTTTCCGTTTGAACTTGAATGGAAGAGAGAGATCTTCAGAAGGGGACATAGGTATCCTTGGGAGGAACACCCGTTTTCCTGCATGCTGTCCATTAACGATCTCAGCATCAATTGCATTATTCTGAAACCCTCTTATGACCAATCGTGTCCCATTGCACAGGCCATTATGCAGATCAAGATTCCGTAATAGTATAATAGGACAATTCTTTTTTACCTTCAGTTCATGGGGAGGCAGACCGTTGGGAGTTATTGAATTGAGGAAGTCTAGGGGGTAATTGTTTCTCGTGTCATCATCAACAGAGTCAAAACTATAGAATACCTTTTCCTTCCCTGGAAACCTGTCAATCATCATTGCATTAACCGCATCAACATGCTCATTCCTCGTGGATAGGATCGCGCGCTCACGCATGTAATTTGCAGATGTACAATTACTAAGCAGATCTGGAAAAACACGATCGATGAGCCTGTCAATAGTCATCCTCATTTGGACAATCAATAAGGATATCGTCGGGAAGCTGCACATAGTCATCATCAAATGTTCTCTCCGTGCCGTTGCCAATCCTGAGCAAGTACTCTGCAAACCACGTGTCGGACTGAGCTCTCATGTTCTGGGTCAATCGGATTCGTACAACACTCTCCCAAATGTATGACCTTAGCAAAGTAGTGTCGGTGATCTGAGCTCTAGTACCACGTGCAACCACAGGTAGGACCTGACGGAAGTCACCACCAAACAACATAACCTTACCGCCAAATGGTGCTGTACATCCCATTATGTCCTGCAATGTCCTATCCAGTGTTTCAACAGCCTGCCTCTTAGTCATGGCAACTTCATCCCATATTATCAGTGCTGCCATCCTAAGCAACTCAGCCGTCCCGCTCTGCTTTGTAAAGTTGCACATAGCATTATCACCTAGCTTGATTGGTATCTTGAACCGGGAATGTGCGGTACGTCCACTAGGCATTATGGATGCGGCTATCCCAGATGTAGTGGTAGCAACAGCGATTAGATCCTTAGAACGCACCTTAGCAATCAATGCCTTATACAAATATGTCTTACCGGTTCCCCCTGGGCTGTCCACAAAGAAAACCCGGCCCTTGTTATTCATGACGTGATCAAGTATCAGCTCAAATGCCGTTCTTTCCTCTGCATTGAGCGTATCAATAATTTTCAGATGTTCCTCATCATATCCAAGGTTTTGTTCCTCAGTGAGCTCTCTGTAATGGTCCCTCTCACGGTAATCAGCTGCATGTACAACATACATAGACATAAATATATAGAACGACATTATTGTATATTTATGGTTGAACGCTATATAGATATGCACGAGGACACGCATACAATAGGAGTAAGTTACCTGAATCTTGATGCAGTTCTGGAAGTCCATAATGTGCAATATCTTTACCCATGGACGCCAAGTGGTGGGAAATATCCCTGAGCACCATTTGTTCGACCATAGCAATGTTTTCATTCATTCGCCGGTAATCCTCAGACAAATGGTCATAATGTTTGTTCCAAAGAGTTCGGATATTGGTGCACTCACAGAAGACCATAATAATCGCAAAAAGCCTCCTCAGAGCACATGGCATCTGAAATGTTGCCGATTCACTCAGGCACTCATCTATTGACTTATCGGTTTCTACAAATCCCATTACCTCACATGCGTCCCTAAAAGTTTCATATACCACACCTTGCCATGTTTTGAGATTTTGATATGACGTTGCTCCCCTAACATGACACAACATCACCCTAAGGTAGTATCTCTCTCCTTCAGCGGGGTTTGCATACACCAACCTCCCAATTTGAATCCTATCCCTTTCTCTAGGTTTCCAAAACTTCTCACCCTTGTGCCAGGTGAAGTGTTCTGGGAACTCCCTATACAAGTATTTGCGAGCATTGGGATCCACTCTATTCATTCGGAAGTACTCGGTAAGCATGGACCTTTGCGATTTTTCTCGTTGAACAACATCATTAAGATTGTCTGTAGGTTTATATGCAACCATATGCATTCCATGAAGGTGAACCTGCATTTGCAGCACAGGAGGGGACATAGAATACATTTTGAAACCATACATCCTATAAACCGCTTCAATGGCAGTTATCATCCTTGCATCCCGGTATTGCTTGATCTCATTTATGACCCTCTGCTCGTTTCCCTTCGAGTCCACAGTATATGATGCACGGTCATGGCCCTTATAAATGTATTTGTATAGGTACTTAACTGACTTTATGGAACTGCACACCTCAACGTTAATATGGCAGTTGTACCTCATGAGCAACACTGCATGGACAATCTTTGTTCAGCGTACCACAAGGGCCGTGCATCATATGTTTACATACAAGTCTATGCAATTCAGGATATTTTTTGATGTCAGGAAGCTCAGCCGATATGAATTTATCATAATCATCTGGACTTTTTAACTTACTGCCAGACTCCATAACCAATAGAAAATGCTCATGTGGGAGTCCCCTCTTCTGGAACTCTGTAACATGTGCCCATGCCGCGACCTTCCCCAAATGCCCCTTCTTTATGAGAAAATCATGGAGGTCCAACAACTTTGCATGGTACACCCTAGCCACGACATCAGGGCGATCTTGTGGGGTCTGCCCTGGCAATAGTTCTGCCATGATTTCTTCCCAATATGGGTTGCATGTCATGGTCACAAAGTAGTCAGGCTTCCCATAACATGTGACCAAAGTCATTGCATCCATGAATCTTGCCTGAACATCACGATCACTACCAGGAAAGTCTTTGCTAAGCACTATTCTAAGACCTGCCTTGGAAGCATCAGCCTCTCCAGCGGCGAGAGTGTCGAGCAGACCCTATTGCAATACAAGGGATCTCTGTGTTAGTATATTGAAATTATTTGGTGCATTCAAGCATTGAATATCCTAGCCAACAACGAGCTAGATACAAATATAGCTGATGACTCGCCTGATAAAGGTCTGCACGTATCAATGCTTGATGTGCAGGCTTCGAGTACCAATCAAGACGCATCGACTCAACCTTGACATACATGTCAACTAAAAATTGCTGGAAAAGACGGCCGGCGTAGAAAAATACATTGAATTGCCCAACTCGTATCTGTAGTTTGAAACAATAGTACTCCCTCGCACTGACATATTTACGCGATTCTCCGTTTCCTACACAAATTCAAGTAAAATAGATCATGTTATATATAATTCAAGTACACCCCTTAATCTATGCAATGCAGTTCACATACCCCCTACGTCTCCATCGCTGCCGTCACCCTCATCATGTTCATTCTGAGTCTGGTCCGTGACCGGAGTCGCCTTAGTTGGAGTGCTAGCGTTCACACCACCTGCACAAGACAATTTGGTCTGCTTTAGAGATTTAAACCTTTTGGAGGATCATGAGTATGAATATGAATACGAATATATGAATATGAATATGAACTGATGAACAGACCCTTTTTTTGACGCTTAGTGTTCTTCCGCTTTGGCTTACTCTTAGGTGTCTCTTGGAACTCTATTTTCTTATCCTCCCAGCCCATCTCACCACCAGGGAAAAACAGTGGATAAGCCAACGGATCGTAGCAACCATGATATGCCCTGATATAATGAGGCTTGTCCATATTTCCATATACAATAATGCTGCGTGAAAACCTTTGTTGTGGATCATTTCCATCCGCCCATATGGCTGCAACCTGATCCATTGTAGGGGCATTGTATCTCCGTTGGTCAACGGATACACTGGTATTGAGCTCAATTGTGCACTCTTGAATGTTTGCAATAGTACCAATACTCTTAAACAAGCACACATATGGGTTATCTCGTACTATAATCCGTATCAAGCGAATTAAGTCTCCATCAAGATTAGGGGACCTCTTAATACGATGAGCAATACTTTCATCTGTGTCATAAAAGTAAAGCTGCATATGGCGAGGGCCTCGCATACCAGGAACCAGTGGATCCAACTTTGTGATAAATCTGACCATGTGCCTTAAATGTGTACACACCTGTACCTCTTGCCGTCGCAAGGCGACGATCAATGGAAACACCAAAACTGGTGAAGGAGAAATGGGAGTTGAAGTACCGGATGTGCTGGCGAAAATATTTTGCGTCCTTGTCAGTCTGGCTTGAAAATAAACGGACAAGCTCCCTCGGACATTCCGGCATATATATGTTAACCTTTCCATTTCGACAACAAAATGCCGGTCCTTCTCCAGGAAACTTCTTCGCATGACAAAACTCACAGGGCTTCGCCTTCCTCAACACGTGGTGCTTCTTAGGGAGATCATTGTACACCCCGTCATATGGATCAGGTCCTCGTGGCGCCAAATCTTTGTCTCTATATGTCTCGTACTGGAAATCTGCAGCCAAGTCAATATTGCAAAGTGCCAATCAGTTACTAAGTCATTAAGTTAATTGACGCCCGGCAATCAGGAAAGTTTAGATCAATACCCTTCTCATGATACACCCTGGCTTCATCATCGTTCAGAATGTCAGGTCCATCATGGGTCGGGTCTTGTTCATCGAGATCATTCTCTGCACAAAATTGGCTGTGAGACATAGCATGAGATGGGTTTGTGAGACGCCAGCAATAAAGCACGTAAAATACCCTCAATTCCATGAAGTAGGTCATCTGGTTCCCACAACCCGGATGCATTAGTTTCCCCATTGCTTGGCTGTAAGGACGGTCCTGTATCTCAAAACCCATACAGTGAGTACGTGAAGACAACACTATAGTAACGTCACGAGGTTATGCCAACAAACCTGCGTCGACATCCGGTGTTAACTCGTTTATTATGCACGAGCCGTTGGTCCCTAAATAACCATCGAGTATCAGTATTTATATAGATTTTTTTTATATTTAATAAAGTTGTACGGAGAGTAATAATATTGCGGGGTACCGGGCGTCTGCGAATCTGACTTTGTACCCCGTTTGCTAAGCTGGTAATTCTCCCGTTTCCTTGCCAACTTTGAAGATTTCTGGCCATCTGTCATCCGGTCATAACGTTTCTTTTCTTTTGCCTATCCTTTTCCCTGATTCGATCTTCCCGGGATGCAGCAACACAATCTGGATATGCAAAAACCAAGCACGGTCCAGAACAGGATCTCACGTCGGTGAACTAAGACATGATAAGTATACTTGCAAGTAAACTACCAGGACATGGTGGATTACCTGTTCCAGATACAGGAGTTGTGAGTACTGGTTCACACACAGTAGGGGTTGCACGCATACCCAACCGGATGTATGTGTGATTTCGACGGAGCCACGCACCCCCATCGGCATCATCAGCTGGATCTGAAGCAGATTGGTTCCCCTCATTCGGTTCTGCAACCAAGGATACAAACAAGTGCAACAAATAAACAACCCGAGTTGCTCAAGCCTGGCCGATGTCGGACGCGGCAGGCTCCGGCCGCCCAAGCCATGGCCGCGACCAGTTTCCAGCCGGCGTCGGATAAGAACGCAAATAACATCAGTAAAATACATTAAATTACCGTGACATAGTTGTGTCACCTTCGATGCTTGGCTAGCAGCCTTTTTACGTTGGTACGCTGCCTGTCGCTGTGCTTTTCGAACAGCCTTCTTCTCGTCCGAAGCGTTATGATATCTGTTCCTTTGTAGTGCCCTCCTCCGTGCCAATTTTCCATTTACATCCAAGACACCACCTGAAGGACATCAGGTTCAAAAAATAGAAATACCACCATGATTCCCAAGTATACCCCGTGTTTCCCAAGTAAAAAACAAGAACCATACCATTCTCGTCGACCTGCCTATTCCCGATTGACTCATCATGATCATCATGCACATGTCCTCGACGTCCCTTGGTGTTGGTAACATTACCGAGAGGGATACGTCAAGACATGTCGATTCTGATAAAAAAACGTACTTCAATTCAGGTCCTGCAAAGATTACAGCAACAATTCAATGGAAATACGAGACATGATCTTACCTGTGTGTACGTACAATGGAAGTGACCAGCCCGTGTGCCCTCCTATATGGTGCCCATTGCTCCACTCTATTTAGGAAGGGCGGCAATTAGGGCCCAATGAAAGAGAATTGATGTTCATCGCTGCACTCTATTTAGGAAGGGCGGCATTTTTTTTTGAGAGAAGGAAGGGTGGCAATTAGGCAATTAGGGCCCGATGTTCATCGCTGCACTCTATTTAGGAAGGGCGGCAATTAGGGCCCAATGAAAGAGAATTGATGTTCATGAATGATGGTCATATCATTAGGCGCCAATTATTGGTGGGCATTGTTTAGGGGTGTAATGAGGAGCACAAATTAAGGATACAAACACGGCAGCAATGACAAGAGGGGCTAGCAAAGTCTTGGGTAACAAAAGTCACATGATTTGCCCTCACATTCAACGGGTGGGATGACAAATCGGTCTCCCCCCTCCCTCCAAGTGCTGTCATCCAGGTTGGGTACACATATATTTGCTGCCGTGTGGGCCATATTGTGAGGGGTAAGAGGGTAGCTATTCAGGTGTGAATTGACATCAATTGTCATTCTCTTTATAGTATAGACAAGAGCACAAAGCAATGCAATGATGGAAGGCAGCCATATCTGTGCAAGTGTCTTTTTGCCCATAATTTTTGGACTAGAAAACGGAGGCGAAAAAACGGGGCAAGTGCGGATGTACGGTACCAGATAGATTTCCAAGAGCCTCGAAGGCTCATATGTCAATGGCACATGACGAATAAAAGTCAACATACTGCAGAAATGGTTCTATTTTTAGAAATAGATAGAGAGATTGAGCGAAATTTAGGTCTATGCACAAAAAGTGTGCAAGAAGCAAAAAATTAGTCACGGATAATGTTGAAACGAAGATGCATGTACACAAGATGAATTGCTCTGGAAATCTTAATCATAGCACTCTCTTTAATATGCAAGATACATGTTGTAACAAGGATCATGCTTTGACCGATTATATTTTATTCACTAACACACATATAATTCTTCCTTGAAACCCTATTTTACTTCCATGTTGTCCATTAGATGTTGGCACGATCGTCTTATGTTGTAACCAAGTAGGAAATAAACTATTAGTCTAACAAACATTTACATTTTAGGAATTTAATATAAAAGTAGGAATCGGAAATTATTTACCAATTTCTCACTAGGAGAGTGAGGCAGTTCACAAATTGACTGAAGGGATACGATCTTATTAGTATCATAGATCATCTTGTCTTCTAAATTCATTAGCAACTTGATACAATCCATCTTAAGACTCCCTTCTCTCACTGCCTCACAACAGGGGCTATCTTTTGGTGTAAGATCGACTGGCGGAGATCCCTCCCTCTTAAGGACATCTTTACATTCATTAAAGATCTTTCTCTTCTCCTCTCCACAATATTGATGTGGCCTAAACCTACCGCTCACGAGATAGGGAGAACTTATTGCAAACATCAGCAAGATGGCAATTACATGTTTTTGATGAAACATCGTTGCTGGTAGTTTCATAGGAGGTGATAAACTTGAATCGAATAAAAAAAAGTTTCCGTATGATTTAGAACCAAGTGCACATATGTGCTGTCTTTATATAGGATATAAACTATAGCACCTATATGTGCATGAGGATTATTAATGCTAGGGAATCTTAGGATTAGATATAGTGAAAGATAGATATGTATATACTTAGGGGCTTGCAGGATATCTCATCATTTATTGTGATATGCAATTGATTTTGCAAATATATTTCCTGAAATGTCTATTCATATCCGAAATATCCATCTCATTCCATGATATGCCATCATTTATTGGGACAATGGTTTGGATTCTCAAATCTCCTCGATACATCGATATGATGTTTCTTGAAATCCATGCACATTATTCAATCTATGTACATCAAATGAAGTCTAAGATGCGGAAGTATTTCAAGTTTCTATAAAAATGTCTACCGAATTTAACAAATTCTACAAATCAAGATTTCCCTGTAGTGCAATATGCGCATGGTATTCTCCTAGTGATGCAAGTAGATAAGCACTAGATGATGTGGTTAGAAGATCTGCTCAACACCAAGCTGACTGGTGGATGCTTAACTACCACAAATCATGAGGTGGCATAGCATGTTAGTTTCAATCTTTGGTGAGGAAAATAGTCTTAAAATGTGTAATTTTTCAGAATCTCTAAACTAACCTTGTGTGTTGCCGTCTATTTACCTTATTTTACAACATTCTACAATCTTCACAACACTTTTCATTTTTGTAAGTTCACATGCGAAAATAAGCATAAACATTAGGAGAAATATGTCATATGATTGTTTTGACAAAGACCACTACAGGCACATACACTTACACGCCACGCACATGGGCGATTCACGAGGTCACCACATACGTCTCGCTGCCGATAGGGACGCCACATATTATTGAAATAATAATGCCGGTTAAATTCTAAAATAAGTCAAAAATGCGACACCCATACTATGTCGACTCAAATCCAGATGTGCAGATTTCACAACAAGAAATCCTACAACAGATCTAAAATTAGTTCCCGTTGTCTTATGTTTTTTTTTCAGGTAGTCTTGTGATTTTGTTCCTTGTGATTTCTAATTTGTTCGCTCAAGAGACAACCTTGTGCGAATTAGTTTATTTAACCCGGTAAGTTTGATTTGAAACAATGGAATTAAAGTAATATAAACCGACATGAACAATGTGCTGAAATGACTCAATATATAGTTTCTCTGTCCTCTCGCCGTCGGTTGCCCGGACAGCCCGGACCGGCGGCATCCCCGCCATTTCGTCCTCCCCACAAAACATTTCAAAAAGAACTCGATGCCTCGCAGGTCTTTCCTTTCCAAAACTCCAGCGCGCAGGTTCAACCACCACGGACCGGCCGGCTCCTCCACTCTGCTTCCTCCACTCGCTTCCAAGCGCCGCCGCCGACGCCGCCATGGGGAACTCGCCGTCATGTGCCGGGGCCGGGCGGCCGCCGCCGGGGTTCGACCCGCTGGAGCCTGACGTTGACCTGCCGCCGCTGGCGCTGACGAGGGACCAGGTGAGGCACTGCAAGAAGGCGCTGAAGCTGCTGGACAAGAAGCTCCAGCAGCCCGACGCGATCTCGCACGAGTACAAGAGCCTCCCGGTACGTACGTGCACGCACTCTGATCTTCTATCTCTCTCTCCACCAATCCTCTGTTGTTTCAGCTCTACTCTGCTTCCTATCGAATCATTACGCATTTGCACTACTGATCCTTTAGTTTCAGTGCTTAAAGCATGCTCAGTAGTTTGTTTAGGCTGTTCTAGAAATATCTCATAGTCCCTTGTAACTTGTTTTTAGGCGAGAAAGGATGTTCTCCAGAACACTGAACTGTTTACCGTTGCTCGCGATGCCACTAATTATGAGGACAGAAACCGCCACAAGGATGTCTTGCCATGTGAGCACCATTCTCTTGTATAGGCCTGCCCACCAAGATGTCCTTTTGGATATATGGAGATTTATTTGATTTGACTTCTTTTCTTCGATCAGTTGATGAAAACAGGGTACGACTACAGTCATCAACACTCAGTCAGACCTCAAGCAATGGCTACATCAATGCAAGCCTTGTAAAGGTCAAAATGATGTATTCCCTAGTAGAACTTCACTATTTTTCCTGTTTTCAAAACTTCTTTTACCTCTAATAATGGGTTATATAAAGTGTGCAGATGCTTGATGATGTTTCTTCAGAAACAAAAGGAAAAATATCACCATTTACAGTTTTAAGGAAGCTGTGGTTACTTATTGAAATGATGCAGCAGTTCAGCAAAATGACTATATAGTATTTGCAACCTGCTTCCATGTTTTTCATCTCTGTATTTCACTAGAATAAATTTGGCTGAAATGCGTATTTCATCTTTATGCATTTTTAGCTAAAAGATATAACCTTTTAGCTTTTTAAGTTTTGTTGCATTGTAGCCTAAACCATTAGTTTATTTTCTAAGGCTATCAAATAATTATATTTAAAATAATTGCAGTGCGACGAGTATCTCCCTCTGAATAAGGGACAAAGCGATAATAGAAAATACAATGTTAAGATCACGAAGACAAAACAAGCTGGTCATCTAGTGTTGCGTGGTTTGGAGGTGCAACATTGTAAGGTAAATATGATAAGCATCCACGGTTGGTCCCCCTCCTTCCCACCTCCGGCGTCTCGCCGGAGGCCGGAGGGAGTGGGGATCCATCTCTCTCAATAGTCTTCAATAGATCGAGTCTAGGTTAGGGTTAGGGTTTCTCCATGCCGCAGTTCGTGGTATGGGAGATTTGTTTCCTCCTCCTCCTCCCCGGCAACGGCGACGAGATAGGGTGGTTTGTGTTTCTCCATGGCGGCTCCGATGAAGGAATTGGCGGCATCTACGACATCGGCAACTTTCTTTGGGAGACGACATGGAGATTTAGGTTTTCGGATGGAGACATCGAGGCGGAGATTGTGCCGTCATTGTGGAATAATTTTCTCCAGCCACTTCTTCGTTTTGTCGTGGTTAGATCCAACCACGATGAAAGGCTTGGGAGAATGGATCTGTCCCCCGAGCTGATGTCCATTAGTCTTGGGTCGGATAGATTGGGATCAGTCTCTCTTCCTCATCCGTGGCAGAAAGATGAAGAAGAAAGACGCAAGAAGGAAGAAGAAGATTGTGCTCGTTCCAGCCTACAGAAATGTTGGTCGTCGTTCTTTGGGCGATTGTTCTCAGCCGGTTTGCTGAGCGTATGCATGTGCGGCCTTCTAGTTGCTTTTTTACACAGGTTTGGAATTGAGATTTGGAGCTGTTTAGAGTGCGAGTATAGAGTGCGAGTACATTGAGAGTGCTTGTAACTTGATGATGTACTCGACTTTCATATAATACAATTATTCTTTTGATCTAAAAAAATTGATTCTTAGTTTCTATCTTAGTGAATCCCGATTCAACACTACAAGTATATTGATCCTTTCCTAATAAACGAAGTCTTTTCTGTGAATATTGCGTATTTGATTCCATTCATAAATCGACTTTCCCTCCGGTATTTATAAGAATTCGAGTTGATGCATGTCTTGCTTTGTTGTTCAGAACAACCTGCTCTAGTTGAATAATATCATAGACTGCAAGTGACTCTTGATTCATGTATTCTGTCATATTCATAGCATATAAATTTTATTTTCCAAGAATTCCTTGTTCTTGGAGGCATTGGCCTAGTGGACATTTTGTAGAATCTCTTGACCATAACGGTGTACCAGTTTTAGCTTCATACTGAGCTGAAGTAATGTGTGAATGAAGTGTCTCCTGACCGATACTTCTGTACTGTGCATGCAGTCAGATAGAGTGCACTCTGTTCTCCACATTCAGTACCCTGACTGGCCCGACCATGGGTGTGTTTAGTTCCAAAAAGTGTAAGAGAAAGTTTGGTGTAAATGTCACATCGGACACTGTAGCGCACTGTAGCACGTTTCGTTTGTTTGTGGTAATCGTTGTCCTAACATGACCTAACTAGGCTCAAAAGATTCGTCTCGTCGTGTACATCAAAACTATGTACTAAGTTTTTTTATTTACCCACGTTTAGTGTTCCATGCATGAATAGAGAGATTTGATGTGATAGGTGGATAGTGAAGTTTGGAGAGAGAATTTTTGGGTTTTTAGTGGAACTAAACACAGCCCATGGCGTGCCTGATGACAGTTCTCCTATTCGTCAGATCATCAACAGATTGTATCACATTCCAAGAGAGCATCCAATGGTTGTGCATTGCAGGTTCCAATCAAATCGACACCATGCATCCTTCTGGAGCCTTTGGGCCTGTTTAGTTCCAAAAAACAACTCCCAAATACACTATGAAAAAAAATCTCCATCACATCAAAATGTCATAACATGCATGGAGTATTAAATGTAGATAAAATTAAAAACTAATTGCACAATACTCTGCGAGACGAACATTTTGAGTCTAATTAATCAATTTTTGGATAATTTTTCACACGTACAAACGAAATGCTACAGTATCGCAATGATTACGAAGTGACATCTTACTCCCAAATTCAACCTCCCAATTCTAACATCTAAACACCACCAAAGTCTCGTACTCACTACTGTCACTGTGTTCTCCTGCAGTGCAGGCATAGGAAGAACTGGTACTTGTATCACCGTCCTGAATACGGTAGAGAGGATTTTACGTGGTGAATGGGCTGCTCTGGAACTTATTGATACCGTCAGAAAATTTAGGAGCCGGCGAGTAGGAATGGTTTCACGAGAGGTACAGCCGTGCAGTTGACTCTTTCTTTGATTACGTTTTTAGATCAGTTACAAGACCATATCAATGCACTTTTAAAATGATAAGTGTAAAGAATTGCTTGCACGGGTGTAGTCCGGGAAATCCTTACTACTGAGAGGTGTTTTAGTCATAGTATGTTGTGCAGCGTTAATTAGACATAGTATAAGAGTGATACAAACAAGTAAATTAGCCAAAGACACTACCGTTTAACCATTAGCTCTCTAAGGTCATCTTGTTCTGCTTTGCAGAGGCAATACATGTTTTGCTACTCTGCAGTTGTGGATGAACTGAAAGAGCTGGTAGCGAAATTGGAATAATTCCAAACACTGAATTCCTTTGCAGGTAACTTACATGTTTAAAATATTACCTGCATATGATTTATTTGTTAAATGCATATATTTTCTTGCATCTAGAACCTCACATTTCTTCTAATGTTGTTTCCCCGCAGCGGATAATAATAATATGGGGGCATAGGCTCTGAACAATGGTTTATTTGATACATCGGTTCTGTACCACCATTAGGCAGTATGCCCAGTATTGTATATCTTGTATTTTATATACACCTGTACAGTCTTTCTGCACCAATGTCAATACGTGAGCTTGATCCGAGAAATCTGTACAAGACCATGTAAGTCTATCCCCGGATATGAATCAAACAGGCTTCGGAATTGTTTCAGATTTAGTTCGCACAGCAAGCATCTGATCCGCGCCCTGTGATTTAAGCAGTTTTTTTTCTTGCTGCTATTCTACTATTTTAGGACCTTTGTGATTGCATCATGGTAACGGCGGCTCGTGCGTGTGCGCGTGCTGTTTCCTTGTTGGAGGCGTTACGTTTAAGAGCATTTCTCGTAGTAAAGGTTAAGTTGTATGGGTAGTCTGCTTTAACATAATTTTTTATATTTTTTTCTCTCTTAGACTGTATGCACCTTAGCTATGCACATGCCGATAATGATCTTAGTGTAATTATATCTTCTCAATATAATTGTTAAGACTAATAAAGTTTCCCTTATGAAAAAATGGCGTGGGTGTTTTTACCTCGTGCAAACTTGATTTAAAAGAGACAGAGGGAAAAGAGAAAAGATGATTACAGGCCGCGACATGAGGGTTTAAAACAAGCCCATCAAAGCTGGACTGTCTCCCGTCGGATGGGCATAAAAGCCCGGCCCAAGCACCTGGAGCGCACGGTCAGTTTGCCATTTGGGCTTCAGGGGGCGCCCCTTTGACTTTCGCTCTACGAGATTTTCTCGTCTTTATTACATGGGCTTTAGACTTCAGGGTTCGTCTTTCTTTTTTTAGATAATAGAAAAAATCCGGACAGGCATCGTCTTTCTTGTTTCACATTTTGCAAATTCCAATAGACGTGAACAAACTATAATAACATTATCTATAACTATGTTTGATTCAAAACCAAGTAAGCGTCGAAGGCGGCTTTGGCTTGCTTGTAGTTGTAGGGGGTACATGTACGCTAGAGATCTTCCAATTGGACGCGGTTCAATGCATTCTAGGTTGAAATGACGTGATATATACTCCAGAAATTTGACAATAATCGAGCACGTTATTGGTCAACATAAAAATTTAGCTAGTTGCACCCCAACGGCTATTCTTTTTATATATTTGGCATGCATAATGTATACTTAACAGGTACCAAAACATGGACCAAGCCCTTCGCATAAACAACACAAAAGGCTATCAGTTCCCGTGCTGCCGGCCACCGTGTCCGTCGTTCGCCCTCTCCTGCAGACCATTTCAAAGAGCGAAAGTAGTATCTTTCCCTTTCCCTTTGCATCGGACCTGCGGTGCCATCGTCCACTCGTCGGGAGAAAAATGCAAGTTGGAAATAAAATATGGGCATTATTGGCTTGTTCGTTTAACTTATGCGCTGATGGCTTATGCTGATTTGTAGCGAGAGAAAAATAATGTTGGCTGATGACTTATACCGATTTGTTGTGAGAGAAAAATATTGTTGCCATTGCTTAGTTGTATTTTTTCTGTATTGACCGTACGAATTATCCAACTAGCGGTGTATCATGAACTTTTCTCTCTACCATTAATTTATCTAGAAAAAAATCTAGAATTGCAGTCTTTATACGACGGAGTGAGTAAATTGTATTTCCTCCTATTGCCATTTCTTATTTTTTTTCCTCTCTTTGTTCGGCTCACCGTGAAAATAGACGTGGAGGAAAAATAAGGCTGGCCTGAGAGTTGGACGCACATAAGCCCGGTCCACACCAACTTGATAGCATGTTGGGTGTCTTCTGACTTTCTCCACAAGGTTTTATATGTCCTCTAGCTCCCCATCATATGCAAATTGCAGGAGATGACGTTTGGTTCAAACAAAGAAAACGATAGACGGGCGGCTTGGCTCGTACGTGCATGCTTAGATATCTGCACACACGGTTTCATCTTTTTGGCATGTCGGATGACGGCGGTCAACTTATTAAAACTATGAAAATATCTTATACACGGTTTTACCACGCGGCTGTAGTTTCATTTCAACGGCTTCTTTCAAACATTTTAAACGTTCCGGTACATGTTATGCACGGGATGCTGGCAGCCAAACCTTTTCACACTTATAACAACACGGTCTTTTTACGTGTCGTCAGGCAAATACGTAACACTCTAGGCACCATTTGGCACGAGTAAATACACATTTTTTACAGCCTTTAATTTCTATGCAAACAACGTGTCCCTTCCGAGTAACATCATTTCCTTCGTTTCAAAAAAAAAGGAGTAACATCATTTCCTAGGCCGTGTTTAGTTGCCGAAAGGCAGCTCCCGAATCGGGTTTGCGTCGGCTGACGCGCGTTAGCCGGCGTACTGTAGCATTTCATTTGTATATGCGAAAAATTGTTCAAAAATTAATTAATTAGCCTCAAAATGTTCGTCTCGCAGAGTACAACAAAACTGTGTAATTAGTTTTTTTTGCATAGTAAATTTGAAAGTTATTTTTTGGAACTAAACAGGACACTAGTCACACTGACACCTCCAACACGGCTCTGTCCATCAATCAATGCATTCACTAGCTCAGCACAGCCCGTTGATGGCAGATCGGCACGTGGCATTGATTCATGGATTGCATGGAGGCTCCTATCTGGCTTGCGGAAGCAAGATAGGAGGTGTATCTTAGGGCCCAATAAAGCCCATTAACGTCTATCTCTTTATTTTCTCCACTTTATCCCCACCGCCTCCTCCACAATTCAGACCGATGTGTAACGCCCGCATTTTGATCTCCGGAAAATCACCTAATTAACACACCCGGTAAAAAAAAATTGTTTCAAAACTTTTTCCGCCGAGCTCCCGTTCCCGCCAATCTTCCCGCCTTGTTATCACCGCCCTTTTTTTTCCCTGTTCGCCTCTTTGTCACCGCCTCCTTTCCGTCCCATCCCGCGTCGCCCGCTCTCGGGTCGACCGCCGGGCCACCCATCCTTGGCCGACCGTCGTCGACCGCCCGCCGCGAATCCCGCCGTCCCCTCCCCTTTTCCTCTCTCTCTTTTCTTTTTCTCTTTCTTCTTTTCTCTCTCTCTTTCTTTTTTCCCCTTTTCCTCCTTTTCCCTTTTCCCCTCCCCTGCTTCCTCTGGCCGACACCGCCGGCGCTGCCGCCCTGCCACCGGCCGGCGCCGTGCCACCCCTCCTCCGCGCCCCACCCTCCTGCTCGCCGACACGCTGCCGTGCCGTCTCCCACCGCGGCCACCCTCACCCACGGCGTCGTCGCCGTGTCCGTCACCACGCCGGCCCCACCGCTCCTCTGCTTGGCTCGCCGCCGACCTTCGCGCTGCCGCCTCAGCTCCACCCGCACGCCACCGGGCGGCTCGGTCGCGCGCACTCTGCTCCGCTCCGCACCCCGCCACCACTGCTGTCGTGCCGCCCACCGCTGCTCTGCCACGACCGAGCGCCATTGCCGTGCCGACCATCCGCCGCTCGTCGACACGCCGAGCTCCGCGCGGACACGCCACCGCCCGTCCTCGCCACGGCCCCATCTGCTCGGGCTCGCACGCCGCGTCGCGACGCACGCACGCGACAAGAACAGCGCCGCCGTACCACCAACCGCCGACCGCCTTTAATCCCGCCCGCCGGCCACCACCACCGCCGCCGAGCCCCCTCTCGTTGGCCCACTCTCTCACCACTCCTCCGCGCCTATAAAAGGGACCCTGAGCACCCTCCCCCTCACCACCAGCTCACCCACCCTCCAATTGGACCTCTCCGCCACCGTAGCACCGCCGCCGCACTCGCCATTGCCGCCGCCGCCGCCGCTCACGTGGACCGGCCGCCTCACTTCACCTCCGCCCGAGGTAAGGCCACCAGTGAACTTGCCGTGGCCCCCTCTCTCTTTCCCCCCTGATCCCGTCCGCCGCCGCCGCCCCAATCGCCGGCAATCCGGCCGGTCAGTACCACCGCCGCCGCTCTCCCCCCCCCCCTGCACTGTGTCGCGAGGAAGAAAGGGCAGTTTTGCCCGTAACCCCCTGATGTTTGTCCTATTCAACCCGCCGTCCACTTAAACAGGAGCCCCTCTCTCTTGCACGATTACACATGACCCCCTGGACTTTAAACAAATTAACCCGCAGTCCATACAACACTATTCCCTCTCTCTCTGTCTGTTTCACCCGAGGACCCTGGACTTTTTGATAATTACAGAAAGGTCCTTTTCTTTTTAAACAACCCCTAAACCCCACTAAACTCGTCATTTCATGCGCCAAATTAATCCCGTTTGATCCCAAACTCCACCACAATATTCACCAACATACTCTTGCCAAATCCAACCAGTTCACACTCAAAAATAATCATGTCATTATCATTCGCCCTCTTTTTCTGTCCTTTCTTTCTGAGCTCAATAAAAGCTTTTTCTTTTATTTATTGGGTGTTTGCTTGTGTGTGCCGTAGACTCCGCCGTGATCGAGGAAGGACTCGAGGAGGAGCAGTGCTACGAACAGGAGCTTGGAGACCAAGACCCCGGGCAGGAATCCCCCGAGGGTTGGGAGAACGGCAAGTGCAATCCCACCCTTTGATGCATACTGTTGTCCCAGTTTTATAAACACAACCCATGGCCTGTTTTATAAAACTTGCATGATTTTACTGTTAAACCCGGTTGGATAGCCATACCTTGATTGATATGACTGATTCCTTGACAACCTAGATTAATATTTAAATATGACTATGTTCTGTTTGAATATTAGTCACTGCTAGAAATGCTTAGGAACACTTCACCATTGTACCCCCAATCAAATGCTTGGTGTTTACAAAAGCAACCGTGTGCGTGCTTTAAAATAAAAGAGATGATTTGTGTAAATAAAATGAGTACCCGTGTGGGATGAGACAGACGGTATTTCCGCGTGAAATACCGAGGAGAGCTCGAACCGGTGTGGTTGAGCATGGTGGGAGTTGTCTATCCTATCACAAGTTTTGGGATGATGTTGATGTGTCATCTAGCCTAACCCATCTTTCTGTACCACCACTCGACCGTTGTATGTGGCAACGGCCTAGCATAAACCCCACTAGTTGAGCTGCTGGTTATGTGGTGTGCTGGTGAGCAACAGAGGGCCATGGAGCCGGGGATACGGTCTATGTGAGGTATGCCCCTGGTTAGAACCTCGTTGGTAGGTTGCTAACCCCTGGTCGCGTCTGTGGTAACTTGTCAGTTTAGCTATGGTGGGTAATGACTTTGATAGGAGCTACACTGGCACTAAGGTGTTCTTGTTGTGGTAGCCTACTTGTGGTTGTGTACACCTCTGCAGAGTTAAAACCTATCCGGATAGCCGTGTCCACGGCATTGGGCGAGTTACGGCTTGGTCACTTCACTAGTCCCCTGTTTTGGTGTAAGAATGTGTTGATGTTTGACTGAGCTGAGAAATGTTTTGACTTGGGCTATGACAGATGGGAAATCTGGTAGCAACGAAATCCTGTACGAAAAAGTAATTACACCTTCTGTTCCTTTTAAAAGTAATACTTGTGAAAACCCATTGCGAAAACCAACCCTTGCATGTGTACTAAAAATTGCTTTGCTGCTAAATAAACCATGAGCCTACCTTGTTACAATACTTGCATACTTCTTTTATACCCCTCCGTGGTTGTGGTTGCGCTTGCTGAGTACGTATGTACTCACCCTTGCTTAATCTGTTGCAGAGGCAGACCCGGACTTTGTGCCTGAGGATATCGTCTATTGGGGTTCGTTCTGCACCCAACCTTTGCCTGTGTGTTAGGGCCACCCGCTGGAAGCCGCATGCGTTGCCACTCTGATGAAGACCTCTATGTTATCAACCTTTTTATCTGGAGCTTAGCGTTAGTTCTGTTTGTCGTGGCCCTGCAATGCCACCGTCTCCCGTAGTGATGTTGTTGTACTGAACTGTCTGTTGTAATAATGTGAACCAGCATCCTAGGACTGGTATTTGTATCACATTAAGTTCTCTCTTTCGAGGGGACGCTTCAGGTGGTATCAGAGCCGATAGGTTGGCCGTAGGACGTACCCCTAGGATCTTGATCCTACCTAGTCTTCTCTCACCAGTTGTTTTTGCCTAATCCTTTTCCCCCACATAAGTACTCACCGACGGCTTTTTGACTTGTTCCAGATGGCCCAGTCGGCTGACGAGGGTTGGGGCGAAGGAGTCTGCCCCGCAGAACCTGGCCTCCCCAAGTTGCTGCTGCTCAGCCTGGAGCACGTTGGAGTCACAGAGACCCCCGAGTACTTTTACCGGGAATGCACCACCAATGGTACCCGTCGGTGCCGGATGTTCATCTTTGTGGGGAGAAGCTCACTGTACAAGGAAGTGGCACCTTGGTTTGTCCACGCCACCGGCTACGACCGTCCTAATGCCTACCGCAAAGCCGCAAGAAGAGCCCTGATGTGCCTCCGCGAACTCTACAGGCAATACCTCGTGGGAACAGCACTAGGTTTTACCCCACCCCTGGAAAGTGGAGGACGCGAATGGATTGCCCAGATGAGGAACCTTGGGAGGGACGAAGATATGGAGGACACTGTGTCCCACTTGTCCATTTACCTCACCGGCTTAGACAGGCTGTACCGGGAGACATCGGGACAGCTGAGACACCAGATCCGCAGAGCCGAGAAGGCAGAGAAGGAGCTAGAAGAGGTAAAGAGAGAGCTAGGAGAAACGAAGGAAGAACTGGAGGTACAGAAGGCGACGGCCACACAGGCTGTCAGTTCCCTAGCCACCCACCAGGCTAGATGCCAGGCCTACTATGAGCATATGGATAACCTGGAAGCGTACAGGAGAGAAAGAGGGTTGTTGGAAGATGAACCAGAAATGACTCATGTGGATGCAGGCACACAGACTGAAGATGAGGTGCCTGAGTGTCAGCTCCCTCTGAAGAAACGCCGAGTTTGCCTGGAGTAGAGTCCTAGTCTAGACTGGCTCATAGTTTAGCTCCTCCTTGAGTAGTGTCTGTTGTATCCAGTTAGCACCACTAGCTTAGCCTCGATGTATCCATGATCTTTGTACCCACCGTGTTATGCAATAAAGATCACCTTTTATCCTGCATCTGTTCAGACTTTTGTTTTCCCCTGGTTTCAGATGGCAGAACAAGGATGGACCCAGGGAGTTTGCCCAGTCACACCAGGCTTCGCTAGCCTGTTGATCCCCGCGCTGGAACGCCTCAGTGTACCAGAACGCCCGAGGTACTACAGCAGGGAGTATGAGCACCATGGGACCCAACGCTGCAGAGTGGTCATAGTTGTCGCCAAGAGTGACCTCCACCCTGTCGAGGCATGGCGTACGACCGCCACAGGATTCAGGCACCAGGACACCTACCCCTTGGCTCTCAGGAAAGCCCTCCGCTTCATGTGCGGAATCTTTGAAAGGCACCTGGTCCCCACCCCAATGAGGTACTTTCCGCCGATCGTCAGAAGTGCGGTCTGGCGAGCCCGCATAAGGAACTTGGAGCAGCGCCGTCAAGAGGAGCCCCTTTTGCACCAAGTGGTCACCTACCTCAATTCCTTGGACCAACTCTTTGACGAGCAGGCTGAACGCCTGAGAGAACAGACTGCCCGGGCTGAACAAGCAGAATTCTCGGTCCGCATGCACCAAGTCCAGGTAGCCCAAGCTGAAGCAAGAGCCGCTGCTGCCATCAGCAATGAGGCAGTCGCCCAAGAAAGCCTCAGGCAGGCTCGGGACCTGCGCATCCAGGATTGGACCAGAAGTGGAACGCCTGTTCCGGCAATTGGAGAACCCCATGTCCTACTTGGGACGCCTGTCATGGCATGGGGTGAAGTTGTGGGGAACCATCCCATACTGCCAGGGATCCCCGCGGGACCACCGCCCGCTGAAGAAGGACCGTCTGAGCCGCCTCGGGAGAATGGGACCTTGGCCGAGGCTGAGCAGACACGACTTGCACTGCCAGAGGAAAGCTCGCCCCGCGAGTAAGCCCAGAGTCAAGCGCTCAGAGGGGAATGAAGCCAGCTTGGTCCGAGAACTCTTGTATCCCTAGCAGTAGTTTCCCTATCCTGTCCTGTACCCCGCCCTGAAGTGCGAGCCTTGTTGTAACCCTCCCCAAGTGTTGTAGCCCTCAGCTGTTGGAATGAAACCTTGTGTGTTTGTGTGTTAGCTTGTGTGCTGTTTTGCCTTTTTAAAATGCGAACTAATCAACTTAAACATCAGTTAACCTAATCTCACGAAGGCCTTGCCCAACCTGCAGATGGTGAACACTCGTGCTAGTGCCTCTCAGAGACGCGTCCCTCCCGCTGGGGGAGATCAACCAGAAGGAAGAAGAGAGAATCCTGAGAACCAGGAAGTGGATCAACAGGACCCTATGGGAGAGAACCAGCCTGAAGGACAAGCGCCTGTAAGAGGCGGACCAGAAGCAGGCCATCCCGGAAGTCAGAATGAGGGATCTTTTGTTATGCCCCCACTCCCACCAGATTTCAACCTGCCACAAGCTTTGTACCACCACACTCTGTTCATGCAAAATGTGTGGAATGCCAGCCGCCGTCAGGAGACAGCCCGTAGACCCAATGCGGGTGACAAGTTGACCAACTTTCTGAGAACCAGGCCGCCCACCTTTGGAGGGTCCAGCAACCCCTTGGAAGCAGATGACTGGCTGAGAACTATCAAGAGAAAGCTGGAACCATTTGGATGTGGAGACCGTGACAAAGTTCTCCTGACCTCCCACCAGCTCACTGGAACTGCTTCAGCATGGTGGGATGCTTACTGTGCAGCCTCCCCGAACGAGTCTGCGATCACCTGGAAGGAGTTCGAAGAAGAGTTCCGTCGCTACCACATCCCTGACGCCACCATGAGGCGCAAGGCAGATGAGTTCCGTGCACTAAAGCAAGGGAACAAGACCGTGGAGGAGTACACCCACGAGTTCACTAAGCTAGCCCGTTATGCACCCGATGAAGTGAAGACAGATGCAAAGAGACAGGACGCGTTCATCCGAGGGTTGCACCCAGATCTTCGAGCCCTGATAATCACCCACAGTTTCCCTGACTTCAATACACTGATGAACAAAGCCATTGTCACAGAAAGGGCCAGAATGGAGGCAAGGCAGGAGAATAAGCGCAAGTTCTTGGAAAGCAAGAACCGTCAGATGGACCGCTTGCAGAAACCCAGGAGCTCCGGTTATGCTGCACCCAGACCCCAGGCTCCCGTGCAGTATAGGACCCAGTTTCAGGCCACAAGCTCCCAGGCTCCCAACAACCAGTTCAAGAGCCAGACCGCCTCGAAACCGCCACAGAGCAAGGTCAGCCAGGCCACAGCCAGCAACAGCAATGCAAGAGCCTGTTTCAACTGCCGTGAGACCGGGCACTACATCGCCGATTGCCCGTACCCTAGGAGCAAGCCTGCGATATCAGTCTACTCCAACTCGGTGAATGGACCCAAGCCACCAGTGTCTGGAGCCAACCGGGTACCCGT
Source organism: Echinochloa phyllopogon (assembly GCA_033239725.1). Lineage (NCBI taxonomy): Eukaryota > Viridiplantae > Streptophyta > Magnoliopsida > Poales > Poaceae > Echinochloa > Echinochloa phyllopogon. The sequence goes on along the minus strand of BTCW01000008.1, from coordinate 6,612,216 downwards.
CCGCAGCACCAACACCGGCAGCAACAACAACAACAACACCCAGCAGTCGTACGGACGAGCCCGCGTCAACCACATCGACGCGCAGGAAGCTCAAGGAGCACAAGGAGTAGTACTCGGTGAGTACCTAGTCAGTTCAGTATTGGCAACAATATTATTTGATTCTGGAGCATCGCATTCTTTCATATCATCAAGTTTTGTGGAAAAGCACAAAATACCCACAGTACTACTAAAGACACCCCTACTAACCCGAACACCTGGAGGTGATATTAAGTGCCAATTAGGTTGTTCGCGGGTACGGATTCTTTTAAGTGGGGTAGAGTTTCTAGCAGACCTAGTGGTACTAGAATCCAAAGGAATAGATGTGATCCTTGGAATGGATTGGTTAGGCAAACACAATGGTCTCATAGGTTGTGCTGACAAGGTAGTGCACCTAACCAACCCAGATGGAATACAAGTAGCCTGTCACACCAAAGGAAGTGGACCAGATCATATGATCTTTAGTATGGAAGCAACAACCATAGAAGAAGTCCCAGTAATCAGAGAGTATCCTGATGTTTTCCCTGAAGTTCTACCCGGAATGCCACCAGATAGAGACTTAGAGTTTGCTATTGAACTTGTCCCTGGAACCTCCCCTATAGCCAAGAGACCCTATAGGATGGCAGCCTCAGAGTTAGCAGAGTTAAAGAAACAACTAGAAGAGTTGCAACATATGGGATTTATTAGACCCAGCACATCCCCTTGGGGAGCCCCGGTACTCTTTGTAAGAAAGAAAGATGGGAGCATGAGATTGTGCATCGACTATCGTGCACTGAATGATGTCACTATCAAGAATAAATACCCACTCCCTAGAATTGATGATCTCTTCGATCAGCTGAAAGGAGCCAAGTACTTTTCCAAGATTGACTTAAGGACTGGGTATCACCAACTGAAGATTAAGGGGAGTGACACCTCAAAGACCGCATTTGTCACCCGGTATGGGCAGTATGAGTTCACAGTGATGCCCTTTGGACTCACCAATGCACCAGCTTACTTCATGAATCTCATGAACAAAGTGTTTATGGATGAACTGGACAAGTTTGTCGTAGTCTTTATTGACGACATACTCATCTACTCCAAGAGCGCCGAAGAGCACGAACAACACTTGCGGGTAGTGTTGGAAAAGTTGAGAGCACACCAGCTCTATGCCAAGTTCAGCAAGTGTGAATTCTGGCTGGAAAAAGTAGCCTTCCTTGGCCATATTCTGACCGCAGAAGGGGTAGCCGTAGACCCTGAGAAGGTAGAAGCAGTCTCAAACTGGCAACAACCAACCAATGTGAGTGAGATCAGAAGTTTCCTTGGTTTAGCTGGGTATTACCGGAGATTTATTGAAGGGTTTTCCAAAATAGCTAAACCCATGACAGAGTTACTCAAGAAAGAGAAGAAATTTAATTGGACTGAGTCGTGCGAAAAGAGTTTCCAAGAGCTGAAGAAAAAGCTGACCGCTGCCCCAGTTTTAACCCTACCAGATATTCACAGGGATTTCGTCGTTTACTGTGACGTGTCCCGCCAAGGATTAGGATGTGTCCTCATGCAAGATGGGAAGGTTGTAGCATATGCCTCCCGACAACTTAGACCTCATGAGCAGAATTACCCAACGCATGATTTGGAATTTGCAGTTGTAGTGCACGCGCTCAAGATCTGGAGACACTACCTAATTGGGAACAAGTGTGAAATATACACGGACCACAAGAGCTTAAAGTATATTTTCACCCAACCGGATCTGAACCTCAGACAGAGAAGATGGTTAGAATTGGTTAAGGATTATAATGTGGAAATCCATTACCACCCTGGCAAGGCTAATGTAGTGGCAGATGCCCTGAGCCGGAAATCCTACAAACCCAGGAGTGCCCACCTGCAAGAAGAAATGGCACGACTAAATGTGCACATTGTTCCCCAGAGTGCTAGCCACCAACTGACGATCCAGTCCACTCTGGAGGATCGGATCAGAGAAGCCCAGGGCATAGACAAGGATTTAGTGCAGATCCGCAAGCACACCGGAGAAAATAAGGCACCGGACTTTAGAGTCGACAGCAAAGGAACGCTGTGGTATAAAGATAGGATTTGTGTGCCTAAGAAAGGAGACTTTAGACAGATAATCATGGACGAGGCTCACAACTCGCCATATTCCATTCACCCGGGATCCACCAAAATGTATTTGGATTTAAAGCAGAACTATTGGTGGAAAGGAATGAAAGCTGACATAGCCCAGTTTGTCGCTCAGTGTGATACCTGCCAGAGGATTAAAGCAGAACACCAGAAGCCTGCAGGATTATTGCAACCCCTGCCTATTCCCGTTTGGAAATGGGATGAGATAGGAATGGACTTTGTGGTGGGTCTACCCAGAACACAGAAGGGACATGACTCTATATGGGTAATAGTGGACCGACTCACTAAAGTCGCTCACTTTTTACCTGTACGGACAAATTATGGTGGAGAAAAACTAGCCAAGCTTTATGTGGAGAACATAGTGAAGTTGCATGGAGTGCCCAGTAGAATTGTTTCGGACCGAGGGACCCAGTTCACCTCGAGATTTTGGAAAAGTTTGCACAAAGCTATGGGCACCAAGTTGGATTTTAGCTCCGCGTATCACCCCCAGACCGATGGTCAGACAGAAAGAGTAAATCAGATCATGGAGGATATGCTGAGGGCATGTGTCCTTACCTATGGTAAAGACTGGGAGCAGAGTCTACCCTATGCAGAGTTCTCTTACAACAATGGTTATCAGGCAAGTTTAGGTATGTCCCCGTTTGAAGCCCTCTACGGGAGAAAGTGCAGAACTCCTTTAATGTGGTCAGAAGTAGGAGAGCGTACACTAGTGGGACCCGCACTCATAAAAGAAGCCGAAGAAAAAGTGGCTGAAATTAGGGAGGAGTTGAGAGCAGCTCAGTCCAGACAGAAAAGCTACGCAGACAAGAAGAGACGAGAACTGGAGTTTAATCCAGGAGATTTTGTTTATCTCAAGGTTTCACCCATCCGGGGAACCCGTAGGTTTCAAGTCCATGGAAAGTTAGCCCCTCGGTACATCGGACCATACCCGGTACAAAAGAAAGTTGGAAAGGTAGCCTACCGATTGGAGTTACCCGAAGCAATGTCAGATATACATCCAGTATTCCATGTCTCACAGTTGAGAAAATGCCTGAGAGTACCTGAGGAAGAACACATACCGGAAGAAGAAATAGACCTACAGACGGATCTACGTTATCAGGAGGTACCGGTCAAAATTTTGGACACCGTCACAAAGAAAACCAGGAACTCCGAAGTGCGAATATGCAGAGTACAGTGGAGCAGACACAGTGTAAAGGAAGCTACGTGGGAAAGAGAAGATGCCCTGGAGAAAGAGTTCCCCCACCTTTTTAGGAACCAGCCGAATCTCGAGGACGAGATTTCTTTAAGTGGGGTAGGTTTGTAACGCCCGCGTTTTGATCTCCGGAAAATCACCTAATTAACACACCCGGTAAAAAAAAATTGTTTCAAAACTTTTTCCGCCGAGCTCCCGTTCCCGCCAATCTTCCCGCCTTGTTATCACCGCCCTTTTTTTTCCCCTGTTCGCCTCTTTGTCACCGCCTCCTTTCCGTCCCATCCCGCGTCGCCCGCTCTCGGGTCGACCGCCGGGCCACCCATCCTTGGCCGACCGTCGTCGACCGCCCGCCGCGAATCCCGCCGTCCCCTCCCCTTTTCCTCTCTCTCTTTTCTTTTTCTCTTTCTTCTTTTCTCTCTCTCTTTCTTTTTTCCCCTTTTCCTCCTTTTCCCTTTTCCCCTCCCCTGCTTCCTCTGGCCGACACCGCCGGCGCTGCCGCTCTGCCACCGGCCGGCGCCGTGCCACCCCTCCTCCGCGCCCCACCCTCCTGCTCGCCTACACGCTGCCGTGCCGTCTCCCACCGCGGCCACCCTCACCCACGGCGTCGTCGCCGTGACCGTCACCACGCCGGCCCCACCGCTCCTCTGCTTGGCTCGCCGCCGACCTTCCCGCTGCCGCCTCAGCTCCACCCGCACGCCACCGGGCGGCTCGGTCGCGCGCACTCTGCTCCACTCCGCACCCCGCCACCACTGCTGTCGTGCCGCCCACCGCTGCTCTGCCACGACCGAGCGCCATTGCCGTGCCGACCATCCGCCGCTCGTCGACACGCCGAGCTCCGCGCGGACACGCCAGTGCCCGTCCTCGCCACGGCCCCATCTGCTCGGGCTCGCACGCCGCGTCGCGACGCACGCACGCGACAAGAACAGCGCCGCCGTACCACCAACCGCCGACCGCCTTTAATCCCGCCCGCCGGCCACCACCACCGCCGCCGAGCCCCCTCTCGTCGGCCCACTCTCTCACCACTCCTCCGCGCCTATAAAAGGGACCCTGAGCACCCTCCCCCTCACCACCAGCTCACCCACCCTCCAATTGGACCTCTCCGCCACCGTAGCACCGCCGCCGCACTCGCCATTGCCGCCGCCGCCGCCGCTCACGTGGACCGGCCGCCTCACTTCACCTCCACCCGAGGTAAGGCCACCAGTGAACTTGCCGTGGCCCCCTCTCTCTTTCCCCCCTGATCCCGTCCGCCGCCGCCGCCCCAATCGCCGGCAATCCGGCCGGTCAGTACCACCGCCGCCGCTCTCCCCCCCTGCACTGTGTCGCGAGGAAGAAAGGGCAGTTTTGCCCGTAACCCCCTGATGTTTGTCCTATTCAACCCGCCGTCCACTTAAACAGGAGCCCCTCTCTCTTGCACGATTACACATGGCCCCCTGGACTTTAAACAAATTAACCCGCAGTCCATACAACACTATTCCCTCTCTCTCTGTCTGTTTCACCCGAGGACCCTGGACTTTTTGATAATTACAGAAAGGTCCTTTTCTTTTTAAACAGCCCCTAAACCCCACTAAACTCGTCATTTCATGCGCCAAATTAATCCCGTTTGACCCCAAACTCCACCACAATATTCACCAACATACTCTTGCCAAATCCAACCAGTTCACACTCAAAAATAATCATGTCATTATCATTCGCCATCTTTTTCTGTCCTTTCTTTCTGAGCTCAATAAAAGCTTTTTCTTTTATTTATTGGGTGTTTGCTTGTGTGTGCCGTAGACTCCGCCGTGATCGAGGAAGGACTCGAGGAGGAGCAGTGCTACGAACAGGAGCTTGGAGACCAAGACCCCGGGCAGGAATCCCCCGAGGGTTGGGAGAACGGCAAGTGCAATCCCACCCTTTGATGCATACTGTTGTCCCAGTTTTATAAATACAACCCATGGCCTGTTTTATAAAACTTGCATGATTTTACTGTTAAACCCGGTTGGATAGCCATACCTTGATTGATATGACTGATTCCTTGACAACCTAGATTAATATTTAAATATGACTATGTTCTGTTTGAATATTAGTCACTACTAGAAATGCTTAGGAACACTTCACCATTGTACCCCCAATCAAATGCTTGGTGTTTACAAAAGCAACCGTGTGCGTGCTTTAAAATAAAAGAGATGATTTGTGTAAATAAAATGAGTACCCGTGTGGGATGAGACAGACGGTATTTCCGCGTGAAATACCGAGGAGAGCTCGAACCGGTGTGGTTGAGCATGGTGGGAGTTGTCTATCCTATCACAAGTTTTGGGATGATGTTGATGTGTCATCTAGCCTAACCCATTTTTTTTCCTGTACCACCACTCGACCGTTGTATGTGGCAACGGCCTAGCATAAATCCCACTAGTTGAGCTGCTGGTTATGTGGTGTGCTGGTGAGCAACAGAGGGCCATGGAGCCGGGGATACGGTCTATGTGAGGTATGCCCCTGGTTAGAACCTCGTTGGTAGGTTGCTAACCCCTGGTCGCGTCTGTGGTAACTTGTCAGTTTAGCTATGGTGGGTAATGGCTTTGATAGGAGCTGCACTGGCACTAAGGTGTTCTTGTTGTGGTAGCCTACTTGTGGTTGTGTACACCTCTGCAGAGTTAAAACCTATCCGGATAGCCGTGTCCACGGCATTGGGCGAGTTACGGCTTGGTCACTTCACTAGTCCCCTGTTTTGGTGTAAGAATGTGTTGATGTTTGACTGAGCTGAGAAATGTTTTGACTTGGGCTACGACAGATGGGAAATCTGGTAGCAACGAAATCCTGTACGAAAAAGTAATTACACCTTCTGTTCCTTTTAAAAGTAATACTTGTGAAAACCCATTGCGAAAACCAACCCTTGCATGTGTACTAAAAATTGCTTTGCTGCTAAATAAACCATGAGCCTACCTTGTTACAATACTTGCATACTTCTGTTATACCCCTCCGTGGTTGTGGTTGCGCTTGCTGAGTACGTATGTACTCACCCTTGCTTAATCTGTTGCAGAGGCAGACCCGGACTTTGTGCCTGAGGATATCGTCTAGTGGGGTTCGTTCTGCACCCAACCTTTGCCTGTGTGTTAGGGCCACCCGCTGGAAGCCGCATGCGTTGCCACTCTGATGAAGACCTCTATGTTATTAACCTTTTTATCTGGAGCTTAGCGTTATTTCTGTTTGTCGTGGCCCTGCAATGCCACCGTCTCCCGTAGTGATGTTGTTGTACTGAACTGTCTGTTGTAATAATGTGAACCAGCATCCTGGGACTGGTATTTGTATCACATTAAGTTCTCTCTTTCGAGGGGACGCTTCACGATGGCTACCGCGCTTCTTGTTCATTGTCAGCCCTTGTCTTTTCACTATTCCTTCCGAATAAATATAGTCAACATTTCATAACACTATTTAAACATTTCTTCAAACTTCATCCAACAATATGAATGAACAGTTTCAACAATTTCAACTTTAATGTCCTGAGTTGTCACCCAGGAGATTAGGACAAGCAAGCAAATATAAATGTAATCAACATTTTAAAAGTACTAGATTCAATATTTTTTCGTTAGTTCAACAATTTCAATAGACAATTCAACATTTTACGTGGAAATATTAAAACTATACATCGTAAATGTTGAACATATATACGAAAATGTTGAGTCGGTAGTTTTCGAATGTTGATTTTTTTTTCAAAAATAAAAAATAAGTGTAATATACACATATAAGATCTTATTTTGTTGCATTAATGATAAGGAACATCGTAGTTTAAACAGTTTTAAAAACAAATAAACGATTTAGAAGATAAATACGTTTGAATCTTCAAATTCACTCACGTCATTCCCTAACAGCACCCAACAACAGGCTGCCACGTATCCTACGCATGTACTAGTATTGGCTTGTGCGCTGGTGTTGTTGACGTAAAATCCGCACATCACGCCAAGCACACAGCAAGCCAAATTAGCTGGCTTCATACGTGGCCCGGGCTTTTGAATCCGGAAGCGTGCCAGTCAATTTTCCTGAAACTGACAAAGGGAGGAAAGATGTTTAGATAACACCTGGAACGTACCGGGCAATACCAGTCAGTTCCATATTTGCGGCTACGGAGCCAGTTTCAAACGACATATAGCTATGGAGAAGCTATCTGTCGGCAGTTAAAGCCTCGTTCGGCAATCGGCAAGGTACGCAGGGAGCACACTGCCGAATGCGTGACGTAAGCATGACGAGAGATCGGTTTTCAGCTGAATGAACATTGTAACACATATTCGTAACCGATTAACGAGAAAAAGAGCTTGATACATAAATAAAAGGGCGAAAACATGACCATAATTTCATAATAAACAAGAATGCATAGATTAAAAGCACTAGTCTACCGCATGTCTAGGTACTTTACAATCCGTCGGGCGTGAAACAAGCAAGTTAATCCACCGCATGATACGACTTGCTTGGAATCACACCACCAACCAAGAATAGACCAATCCACCGCATGATACACTCTAATCTTGGAAGGCCAAAAGCATTCTTTACTTAAAACAAAACCATGGACATATTTCGCTCGTGGCGACACTGCCGAATACAGCTAAATAGCCGAATCGGGTTCCATGAAGAAGGAACATGCTTCGTCGATGATGATAGATCTATCAGATCGAATCGAATTCTAATCCACCGGATGATTAGCTCTAAGATGACCCAAAAACCTACATCTACCGCATGATACCCGGTTCTGTCAAGATCTACGCAAGACCAACGAGCGTGAACCCGCAACACGTAGCAATCTAGATTGACTTCGAATTCGGCTATGGAAAAGCAGAGCATTGTGAGCTGGAACCGATTCTAATCAACCTAGACTGGGCAAAGGAGTGTTTTAATGAATTAAACATAAAGGTAAAATCCAGAGCAACACATGGTAACTTAATGAATCTATCAGATCTTGCCAAAATCCAATAGAGCCGATAAATTGTTCCACGCTAAAACTTAGCCCACCGCATGGCTCATGATCTAACAATGGAACCTTCCTGAACCAAGGCCTAAATCCACCGCATGATACTAGGCATGGCGCAGGGTTGCCGGTACTTACGGAGGTCGACGGATCGATGATTCCTCTCGAAGAACTCGACGACTCGACTAAAGGACTCGAAGTTGGCACGGGGCCGGTTTGTTGTATGATTGATTGGATGATCCTTTTACAATTACCATGGGTTTATATTTATACCCTAGTTTCGACACGACTCCTAATCGATTACGATTACATTTATTTATTTCCTAAAAAGATAAACGTCGGGGCACCGTATCCGTCTTGCATTCTAAGTTAAACCAGCCTTTTCCTTATGCTTGATCCACGTCATCACGTACTCCCGAATGCCTTCCGCGGAACAGCTCTCTTGCCGAATGACGATGCGTTCCCGACCGCAGAACGTCTTTACCGAATGCTCCGGGGAAAAAACTCCTTTGCCGAATGATACCTTTTCGACGAATCCGGCCCACATGTCAGCCTCTTCCTGGTGCCAATTTTTGGTGTCAACACATGCCCCTTCAATTTCGGGATAAGAGGTAACTTTATCTCGGAATTGACCAGAAGCACTCAACATTTCCAAGTTAGTTCTGCTCGACACCCGCTTCTCCTTTTGAATCTTCAGAGCTCTCGTCCGGATCCGAACCCTAGGTCATCGACTTCCAAGATCCAATCTTCAAATGGCGGACCAAGATCTTGCTCTCCAGGTAAACTTCAATCCCCTCAAGCACATTCGGTATTCTTCTTTCGATTTGCATCTTTAAATTTCTTCTCACCCTTTTCCATTCTTGATAGGCCCTAGCTGCCGAAATCCTCATTCCCGTTGAGGAAAAAGCTCCATCCTACTTCCTCGGCCCTGTAGGGGATTCAGATCCTTCCGAAATCATCGTGGCCGAATCTCAGAGGGTTCCCTTCAAGATTTCACTGACAAAACCTCATGAGTGGCAAGACGCCTTCAAGAACTGGCCTTTGCCTCCAATTGCCGGCTGGAGAAATTGGTACAAGAGGATATCTGATGACAAAAGCCCCCAAACACAGAACTGGGATCATCTGCGTATCTCTCATTGCCTGGAGCTGTCATTAGCCGAAACACCAAAGAACGAGAACCTCCTCATCGCAGCTTGCCATTTTTGGTCCAATGGTGCAAATACTTTTCTTTTCGGCCATGGCCCAATGTCCCCCACTTTAGCCGATGTTTACATGATGACCGGCCTGAATGTTACAGGAACTGTGTACCCATATGACCATAAAGGTTCCTCCAAGCAGACAGGAGTAAGAACAGGGGTTGGATACAAGAGATATATCCAGAATCATATGTCTGATGGTCCTCTGACTGATGTCGAATACAGAGCTTTCCTGAATATGTGGCTATGCAGATCAGTCTTTTGTGGCAAAGCCAATGAGCCAACCTTGAATCATATCGTGATGGCTGAAGAGCTGGCTGCTGGAAAAGTCATCCCACTTGGGAAATACCTCCTGGGAAGTGTTTACCATATGCTCAACCAAACCACCCACCTGATGCACACTAGCAAGAAAATCCCCTGTGTCAATGGTCCCTGGTGGTTTGTCCAAATGTGGCTGCAATTGTACATGCACCAAATCGTTGCTATTGATCTCAACAGCCGAGACTTCCCTTCAATCAATTATAAAGAAGGAGAAACCCGGAGAACCAAAGGTTGTCAAACCTATGGAGAAGCTGCTTCCACTGTACCTATCAATAAGAACATTGGTGAACTGTTTGAGCTTTTCTTCAGAGGTTTTGCTAATCCTCTTTGGTTCCCATATTTGGACAATGACAATCTTACTCTCCCTTGCGAATTCAGCTTTGAGACTGGATGCACTGATGTACAATCTATAGCAATTTTCAATGCCTTCATCCAGCCCTGCATCCTGCCAGCCGAATTCTGTGGAGGGAGACTGGTTCAAAGCACTTATGAATATTATCAGCCAAACATAATGGCTAGACAGTTGGGATGTGGCCAAGTGCCCCCAAGGCTATTTCTTCATGAATTTCTCAAGCCTAGGGAGATTGTCAAAGATTCCACAGAGACAAGAAGGATTTTCACTTATAAATGCTGTGGAACTATCTATGCACCTGATCCTTTTGTGCCAATAATATCTGCCCATCCTTCCTTCACTCTCTGGTGGCAAGAATTCCATGATCATATCTTCAACATGCCAATCCATCCCCTCTGCTTTGAGTTAATGCCTGATTATCAGCCAATCGCAGAGGTAATGTGCTTATTTCTTCATCTGTCTCAATAATATTAACCCCAATTGATTTTGATTCTGTCATTTTGCAGGATATAACACCTGCCCCTCTTGCCAGGGCGATCTCATACAAAGCTGCAGGCCCAATATCTGCTCTGGGGCACCAATCTCCTACCTTGGCTCAACTGATGGCTAGACAGTCTTCTCTAGATCCAACACTTACCAAACCATCAGTTGTCAAAAGAAAAACCCCCCTTTTAGCTGCTCCCTCAGTTGTAAAGAAGAAAAGAACAAGTAGCAAAATCAAGGTCAGAGCCTTCTTTCTTTGACTATAATGCTTTTGGTATTTTGCTCAGCTTTATCTCTTCTTGATTTCAGGCCAGAGAACAGCAGCTAGCAATCAGTACAGATCTTGCTGATACTTCATTGACTGGTAAAATTCCACCACTTCATCCTCTTAACTTCTTTTTCATCGGCATTCATTCTTTGTTAATTGCAGAACAATCCTCAATGGATCCAATCTTGGAGAGCTCTTCTTCTCATCAAGACTCACCTTTAGCTTTGCAACTTCTCCCCCAATCAGAAGCACCATCCTCACCGAGAAGTCTTCCAGTTTCTCCTCGGCAAGATACACAGAATCCCCCAATTGAGCTTGAAAGGCTTCCTTCTCCTATTCAGGAAGTCAGGAACGAGGTAAACATAATCATTTAACTTTCTCTACTCTTTTATTCAGCAGATTATTACTAATTCGGCAAGAACCATCTTTCAGGAGAAAACCATTTCATCATCCAGCTATTCTTTTGCTGTGGACGACTTGGTTGCCGAACAAGGGGAAGAAACATCTTCTGGCCAAGCTCTGTCAGAAGAATATCAAACAAAGCTGAAAGATATCCTTGCTTTGCTGCATAAGAGTATCCAAGATCAAGTCAAAGATGCTGATCTCTTAAGGGATGTATTGGAATCCATTGACCAAGAACTTCCTGATGATATCAAAATCTCTTTGGAACCAGTTTCTCATTTGGATCAACAATATGCTGCAGTAAAGCAGGCTCTGAAAAACCAATCTTCTCGACCAGCCCTGGAACAGAGGAGGTCAACAGCCAAACAATCTGTGAAAGACCTGCATACTCAAGCTCAGAATAGCAAGGAATTACTGACCAAATTGGAATCTGAACTTGAAATGAAGGAGGTCAGAAAAGCTGCACTTGAAGCCGAATTGAGAGATCTATCGGCCGAAATTGAAGCTGATAAGAAGAAGATAGTCGAGCTTCCCAAATTAACAGAGAAGATGCGAAAGGAAGCTTCAGCAGCTCTAAACGAAGACAAACAACTCAAGGCAAAGCTTGTTGCTCTGGCTAGAACCCAAGAAGCTGACAAAAAGCTATTAGAGAGCATTAGCAATATGATATCAAATGCTAAAAATGTAATCTCAAAGTTCTTGGGTTTGTAATTGTAACAAACAGTTGATAGCCGAATGTTTTATCAATCCTGCAATCTTGCCATTTCTTATATCTGTTCTTTTTATTGTGGGCAACTCATTCGGCAAAGCTGGCCATAACAGCGTCAAACCCGAAAACGCTTCAATCTCGACATAGCCGAATCTCATTCAGTCAAAACCGAATACGACTCGGCAAGGATCCCAAACGACATGGAAACCGATCGGTTGGAAAATCCTTTTTACCTTCCGAACTCCTTGGAATATGCACCACAATCTCCGGCCACGATCTCTTCGTTAGTTCCATAAATAAGAACCTTGAGCACTCCTAATCTCCCACTAAATCTTTCAACCCGAGCTCTCCGCTAGCCTGAGTCTCTTCCTCTTCCAGCACAGTAACCTTCAAGAAAATCCTGATGTCCAACAACAGAAGACGCCCGGCTGTCGACGAAGCCGAAGGGAGCCGTACCGGCGCTCGTCGGAGGTGATGACTGCTTGCCACTCCTTATCCTTTCCTCCAGATTTCGCCTTATTTCCAACTTCCCTTGTGCTTTCAGGCTCATTCAATGGAACCCTGTCACTGCCCCGCCTGCGGCTCCGGCTGCAGCAGATGATTCTTCGGAGTCATCTAGTCGATCCTCCAGGCCCGACTGGGATCTGCGCTACTCAAATAGCGATGCCCGCCGATTCAAGCAGGAACGTGATGATACTCGGCATGAGCTGGAGGTCGTCTCCAAACAAGCCGGGATCGCAGATCTGGAGTGGCAACACCAGCGCAAGCAGCTGCTCGAGACCATCGACGGTGATTTCTTTGGTTCGCTTAACTTCAATCTGATTTTGGACTAACCCGTCGTTGCTTCGTAATCCTACAGATCGCGACGCCGAACTCGATCGGCTGAAGACATTGGTCGAGTCTTTGACAAACAAGGTGAATGCTCCTGGGGACACGCCAGAAGCCCGCCTTGGTGCAGTGGCGGGCCGTATCGATGAGGTGGCCTCGCACGGCATCCGTCTGGGCACTGCCGCAGGTCTAGTCGCCATGTCGACGCACACCGGCACCGACTACTCCAGGCTACCGACCGGCTTCGCCAATGGCAACCCGGAGGAGATCGACGACATTGAGGCCTCCATAGATAGCCTTGATGCTCATGGCGCTGCCATTGCTGATTCCATTCATCCTCAGTCTGTTCTGAACAAGCTGTTCCATTAGTTTGTACTAGGGATCATGGAATTTCGGCAATAAAAATTCATCTTTTGCAATCCTTTTTGTGATAACTTGGTCAAACTCATGATGCAAAATATTTGTACTAAGGGCAATACACTTTGGTATTGGCCATCTCTTCTTCTGTCAATATTTTGTTCTGAAGACGGCTCCTTCCCGAATGCCGGCTGTTTCAGTTGTTCTGACATTGAATATTTCAATCAGCGATCAATCTCAATACTAGGATAATATTTCTTCAAGTATCTCCCATTGATAGCAGCAGTAAACTCCTCTCCTAGTAAAGTTTTCAGGATATATGCATTTCTAGGCACGCATCTAACCACTCTGAAAGGACCTTCCCAGTTTGGAGACCACTTACCGAATGCACTGTATTTAGTCCCAATCGGCAATATTGCTTTCCAAACCAAATCTCCTTCTGCAAATTGCTTGACTTTCACCTTCTTGTTGTAATATTTAGCAACTCTCATTTTATTTTTCTCAACATTTTCCAAGGCCCTGAGACGAATCATATGCAAATCTTCTAATTCGTCCATCATTAAATCATTATAATCTTTAGAACTTAAATCTTTTTGCAACTTTATTCTCCTCGAATCTGACTGCATCTCCCATGGCAAGATAGCATGATGTCCATATACCAATTCATAAGGAGACGTCTGTGTAGCCCCATGTGGAGCCATTCGGTAAGCCCATAAAGCCTCATTGAGTACCGAATGCCACTTTCTCGGCTTCTGATCAATCTTTTTCTGTATAATTCTAATCATAATCTTGTTAGAAGCCTCTGCTTGACCATTAGCTTGGGCATAATAAGGAGAAGAATTCAACAATTTGATGCCCATACTCTCAGCAAAACTTCTGAACTCTGAAGATGTAAACTGAGTTCCTTGATCTGTGGTGATTGTTTGAGGAATTCCAAATCTGTAAATGATATGTTCTTTAACAAACTCAACCATATTCTCCGATGTCACCTTCTTTAATGGAATCGCCTCAACCCACTTAGTAAAATAATCGGTTGCTAAAAGCACAAACTTATGCCCCTTGCTAGATGGAGGATTTATTTGGCCAATCAAATCTATTCCCCATCCTCTGAATGGCCATGGCTTGATAATAGGATTCAGGACCGACGCTGGAACTCTTTGAATGTTTCCAAATCTCTGGCAATCTTGGCATCCTTTGTAATATTCAAAGCAGTCTTCTAGCATTGTGGGCCAATAGTACCCAGTTCTCCTAATAACCCATTTCATTCGGTAAGCCGATTGATGTGCTCCACACAACCCATCATGCATTTCACTTATCAGCCTTTTTGCCTCTTCTTGACTTAAGCAATGTAACAGCACCCCATCCAAGGATTTATAATATAAATTATCATCAAGAAGAACAAACTTTAAAGCTTTATACCTGAGCTTTCTAGAAACTTTTCGGGATGGATTCTTCAGATAATCAACAATTTCTTTTCTCCAATCATCTTCTGCTAGATTACTCCCGAAAGCATATACATCATTAGCAAAAACTTCCCGAAGCTCTCTATAACCCGAAGCACTCTGAGCTAATCTGTTCGCCCCTTCATTGTCTTTCCTAGGAATATGCCGCAGAATTACCGACTGAAACTCCTTTAAGATTTGCTTGCATTCTTCATAGTAATTCCTTAAGACATCGTTTCTGCACTCATATTCGCCATTCAGTTGCCTTATGACTAATTCTGAATCTCCAAAAATTTCAACTGCAATGGCCTTTGCTCCTCTCAAGTATTGAAGTCCTCTGAGCAACGCTTCATATACGGCTTGATTATTAGTGACAGTAGGTTGAATAGGAATAGCAAACTCAAATACCTCTCCTTTTGGCGAAATTAACAAAATACCTACTCCACCACCCTTGTCACATGAAGATCCATCGAAGAATAATACCCAAGGAGTAATTTCAAGCAGATTAGTCGATGAATCGCGATGCTCAGTAATGAAGTCAGCAATAACCTGTCCTTTAACAACTTTTGCCGATTCAAACTTTAATTCAAACTCAGACAAGGCTAAAATCCATTTGCCAATCCTCCCGTTCAAAATTGGCATAGACAACATGTGCTTTATCACATCAAATTTTGAATACACAATGCATTCGGCATGTAGCAAATAGTGCCGAAATTTTGTACAGGAGTAGTAAACACATAAACAAAGCTTCTCGGTAGCCGAATACCTCGTTTCGGGATCAAGCAATTTTCGGCTAAGGTATGCAACTACCCTTTCCTTTCCCTCAAATTCTTGTATGAGGGCCGATCCAATAGTTTGGGTATCGGCCGCCACGTACAACTTAAAAGGCTTGTTCAACTGTGGAGGTACCAATACTGGTGGTTCTTTCATGTATTCCTTGATTTCGTCAAAAGCCTTTTGTTGTTCGTCACCCCATACAAATTTCTGATCCTTCTTGACTTTTAGCAGTGAAGAGAAAGGTAACACCTTTTGTGATAAATTTGATATGAATCTTCTTACGAAATTGATCTTACCAAGTAATGACTGCAATTCCTTAAGATTAGTCGGAGGAACAACTTCATCAATGGTTTTCATACTTTTCTTGCCAACTCCTATTCCTCCTTCATGCACCAAAAATCCCAGAAACTCTCCTGCCGAAACTCCAAAAGCACATTTATTCGGGTTCATCTTGAGCCCATGTTTCCTAGTGCACTCTAGAGTTTTCCTTATGTCGGCCAAATGTGCTTCATGATCCAATGACTTAATCACAACATCATCAATATATATTTCCACAATCTTGCCGATTAACTCATGAAAAATATAATTCATGGCTCTTTGATAAGTTGCACCAGCATTCTTCAAACCAAACGTCATGACAACCCATTCAAACAACCCTATATGTCCTGGACACCTGAAAGCTGTTTTCGCTATATCTTCCAATGCCATAAAAATTTGATTGTACCCTGCATTACCATCCATGAAACTAATCACTTTATAACTAGCAGCAGCATCAACCAACGAGTCAGCAATAGGCATTGGATATCCATCCATGGGTGTAGCTCTGTTCAGATCTCTAAAGTCTATGCAAACTCTCATCTTCCCATTTTTCTTGTACACAGGAACAATATTAGAGATCCATTCTGCATATCTGCATGGCCGAATAAAATTTGCTGCTATTAATCTTTCCACTTCTTTTTTTACATCGGCCAACACTTCATCTTTGTAGATTTTCCGGGGTGGTTGCTTGTAAGGTTTATAACCAGGTTTGATCGGCAATCGATGCTCAACAATGGAACGATCTAAACCAGGCATCTCCGAATAATCCCAAGCAAAGCAATCTTTGTATTCCTTTAACAACTCAATCAACTTTTCTCTGAAAACTGAATCTAAGCTAGCACTGATGAATATCGGCCTTGGTTTGTCACCATCTCCAATGTCTACTTCTTCTAATTTGTCAGCCGACACAAATCCATGTCCTAGCTTCCCGTCAGTCCCATCGATTGGGTTATCCATTAAAAATTACTAAAAGAGCCGACTGCTTCGATCGGCTGTTGATCACTGCTGACTGGCTCAACAGGACCTTCTCCCCAGTCCTTGCCTGAGAAACAATCTATGCCTTGATATTCCCAGAAGGCTGGTTCCACATTAGCCACGCTAATTGAATCATCTGCTGGGACAATTTCCACTTCATCATCTATCCACTGAATAAGCTGCTGATGCATAGTAGATGGAATACAGCAATTCGCATGGATCCAATCCCTTCCAAGTAGCAAGCTGTATGCCCCTTTGCCTTCAATAACAAAGAAGGTTGTAAGCAGAATCTTAGATCCAATCATCAGGTCTACATGTACACATCCTTTGGTGTCCGAAGGATTTCCAGCAAAATCATTCAAAACGATGCTTGTCGGCGTTAAATCTCCAGGGCTCATGCCAAGTTTCCTGAATGTGTTGTATGGCATCACATTAACAGCAGCTCCACCATCAACAAACATCTTCGTCAGTGGTTTTCCGTTGACATATCCTCTTAAGTACAGTGGCTTCATGTGCCGATTCTGGACTGGCTTCTCGAAAATAGCTTGCTTATTCAATACCAATTGTGCCATTAACCCACATTGCTCGGCTTCATCCACTTCTGACAATATCTCTTCCTGTACAATTTGATTAGCTGGAGCCATGAATTCATTCGGCAAGAAACATACCATGCATGTAGGAGCCGAATGACCCGATTCATCAGGTTTGTCTTTTGGGCGCCATATCGATCTCAACCTGGTTCCTGCTCGTTTCAACTCTTGATTCCTCAGGCGCTGTACTCTTCTCTTCTGGCTCCTTCTTAAACCAGGTGGACACCATTGTCCTTTTTGCCAGACATACTCACGATCTTCTTCTTCAGCATATCTTTTCCTTGGTTGATCATCGTTCTCATATATTTTTAGACGCCGATCATCACTAGGATGTATCCTTCCAATTCTTTCGTGGACGGATTGGCGACTGGCACCATTTTGCCTATATTCAACAAATCTATTATTGCATTCAGGACAGTTATTCCATGTAGGCAGCTTTAAACCTTCGTTCCAACAATGTCTAAAGAAGGCACAACCCCAATGTGCACGTTCTTGTTTCGGACATATTCCTCTTGTTCTTCCTCATACCTTCTTTCTTCGCGCCTCCTCTTCTCCTCCTCGTACTCATGTCTCTGATAGCATTCTTTTTCTTGTTGACGCTGCCACTTGTTGAGGAGAATGCGCGATGTGATTCTGGGTTTAGAAGATTTCCCAATTTCAAATCGGCTATTCGTGAAGCGAGGCTTTTCCTGCCGAATCTGTTCGATCGTGATTTGCCGATTAGGATCGACTGAGCCATTCTGCTTTGCTTCCTTCGACGTCAGGACTCTCATCTTTCCTTTTTCTCCAGATTCGGCAACATTCACCATATTAATTGAAAACCCAATCATATTTTGAGGAAACGGGTTATTGTCCAACTTCATCTTATTGTCGAATTTCAGATGCCCTTCTTGGATAGCTTTCTGAATCCTCACTCTAAAAACCCTGCATTCATTGATGGAATGAGAATTTCTATCATGGAATCCACAGTACCTTTTATCTTTCACTCCATCAGGCCGAAGCATAGAATGCCCCTCTGGTAGCTTGATTCGGCCTTCTTTTATAAGATAGTCAAACAATTTATCTGCCTTAGTTACATCAAAATCATAGGTGCCCTTATTCTGTTTAATCCATCTTTGATTCACCACGACTGGTTCTCTGCCCCACACTATCTCTGCTGCAGCTATCTCCTCACTATCTTCATACTCATCCCCTTGATCTGCTCTTTCAAGGAATTGGTTATATATGTCAGCTACATCATTATGTTTAGCGAATCTGGCATCTTTCTTGAAACCATATGCCTGGTTACTCATTAAGGCCAATCTGTGTGACAACTGGCCCAGATCATCAAACTCCATCCCGAATAGCTTTTCCCGAATGGCAGGCAGCATGCCAGCTACAGCCATACCAGCTAGCTGGTCATCAGGTATGTTCAAAGAAAAACACATGCCCTTTGTTTCCCTAAACCTTCTGAGGAACTCCGTAGGTGTTTCATTATTCCTCTGCCTTAAGCTGGTCAAATCAACCAACTTTTTCTCGGTACTGCCGATGTAGTAATGAGCATGGAATTTCTGTTCCAGGTCTTTCCAAGTACAAATTGACTGAGCAGGCAAAGAAGCAAACCATGTAAAAGCTGGACCCGTCAGTGACAAAGGAAAGTATCTGATTCTAAAAGCCTCGTCCGCTGAAGCTTCTCCAAGCTGTATCAGATATCGAGCTATATGTTCCACAGTGCTAGTATCATCTTGTCCTGAGAATTTAGTAAATTCTGTAGGCACCTTGACTCTATTCGGCAATGATACCCTCTGGTACCATTCTGGGAAAGGAGACGAGTACATATACCCCTGATTTTTAGGCTTCAGACCGAATTGATTTTGCAATACATTGGTCATCTTTTGCACCATGAGGTCAATATTGGTATCTTGATTCCCTAGTCTTCCAGCAGGCATTCCTGCAATACCAACATACCCGGGATTCGGGAGAGCATCGATAGCATTGTAATCCATGAACTCTGAATACCCGTTTCCATACACATCTCTTTGCAGCCTGTTGTTCAGAGGGGATATCTTATAAGCAGAAGCAGGTGGATTTCCCGTGGTGCCGAATGCCATATCACCATATGTACGAGGTTTCGGCAATGCATGCTGAAGCTCCTGCTGAATCGGCTGTCCATTCGTGTCTTTGGTTCCAGAAACTTCAGTTTCTTCAATACCTTTACCATGACGTTTTGGGACCGATTGTTGAATATTGAAATATGTTGGTCCACCAAGTTGTCCGTGCGCTTGCTCAAAAGGTTTATCCACGTGTTGACCAAAGATGTTGACCAATATAAGCCGAAAACTGTTCAGGAATGCAGCATTATGATTGGTCATTGTTTCTCCTAAAGCCTTGTACAACAAGCTAGAGAACTTCTCCCTTTCTTCTTCTTCAGTAAGATCAGATTGTCCTGGCAGAAGAACTCTTGGCAGATCTGACTTGAGAAACGGTGCACCACTCCTATTCTTAGCAAAAGACAGCAAGCATTTTTTGATGAACTGATCTGCAGCAATCTTCACCATTTGTTGATGTTCATCAGACAATTCTTCAAAAGTGACATCCAAAATGTCTTTTAATTCAGGCATCTTCGAAGCTTGGGTCCCACCAGGCGTGCCAAAAAGTGTGTTGACGTAAAATCCGCACCTCACGCCAAGCACACAGCAAGCCGAATTAGCTGGCTTCACACGTGGCCCGGGCTTTTGAATCCGGAAGCGTGCCAGTCAATTTTCCTGAAACTGACAAAGGGAGGAAAGATGTTTAGATAACACCTGGAACGTACCGGGCAATACCAGTCAGTTCCATATTTGCGGCTACGGAGCCAGTTTCAAACGACATATAGCTATGGAGAAGCTATCTGTCGGCAGTTAAAGCCTCGTTCGGCAATCGGCAAGGTACGCAGGGAGCACACTGCCGAATGCGTGACGTAAGCATGACGAGAGATCGGTTTTCAGCTGAATGAACATTGTAACACATATTCGTAACCGATTAACGAGAAAAAGAGCTTGATACATAAATAAAAGGGCGAAAACATGACCATAATTTCATAATAAACAAGAATGCATAGATTAAAAGCACTAGTCTACCGCATGTCTAGGTACTTTACAATCCGTCGGGCGTGAAACAAGCAAGTTAATCCACCGCATGATACGACTTGCTTGGAATCACACCACCAACCAAGAATAGACCAATCCACCGCATGATACACTCTAATCTTGGAAGGCCAAAAGCATTCTTTACTTAAAACAAAACCATGGACATATTTCGCTCGTGGCGACACTGCCGAATACAGCTAAATAGCCGAATCGGGTTCCATGAAGAAGGAACATGCTTCGTCGATGATGATAGATCTATCAGATCGAATCGAATTCTAATCCACCGGATGATTAGCTCTAAGACGACCCAAAAACCTGCATCTACCGCATGATACCCGGTTCTGTCAAGATCTACGCAAGACCAACGAGCGTGAACCCGCAACACGTAGCAATCTAGATTGACTTCGAATTCGGCTATGGAAAAGCAGAGCATTGTGAGCTGGAACCGATTCTAATCAACCTAGACTGGGCAAAGGAGTGTTGTAATGAATTAAACATAAAGGTAAAATCCAGAGCAACACATGGTAACTTAATGAATCTATCAGATCTTGCCAAAATCCAATAGAGCCGATAAATTGTTCCACGCTAAAACTTAGCCCACCGCATGGCTCATGATCTAACAATGGAACCTTCCTGAACCAAGGCCTAAATCCACCGCATGATACTAGGCATGGCGCAGGGTTGCCGGTACTTACGGAGGTCGACGGATCGATGATTCCTCTCGAAGAACTCGACGACTCGACTAAAGGACTCGAAGTTGGCACGGGGCCGGTTTGTTGTATGATTGATTGGATGATCCTTTTACAATTACCATGGGTTTATATTTATACCCTAGTTTCGACACGACTCCTAATCGATTACGATTACATTTATTTATTTCCTAAAAAGATAAACGTCGGGGCACCGTATCCGTCTTGCATTCTAAGTTAAACCAGCCTTTTCCTTATGCTTGATCCACGTCATCACGTACTCCCGAATGCCTTCCGCGGAACAGCTCTCTTGCCGAATGACGATGCGTTCCCGACCGCAGAACGTCTTTACCGAATGCTCCGGGGAAAAAACTCCTTTGCCGAATGATACCTTTTCGACGAATCCGGCCCACATGTCAGCCTCTTCCTGGTGCCAATTTTTGGTGTCAACAGGTGTCCATTCACGCCCGCATAGATCTAAGCCGTTCTGAAGAATTACCACGGATCTCAAAAAATGAAAGGCAGTTAGCTTGCAGGGTCGGAACAAAAGCCCAACCCAGCCCAGCCACCGCGCCCGGGCCGGCGGGCCCACCACTGCCGGTTCGAATCCAAATCCAGCCAGCGGGTTCCAGACTTCCAATTCCCCGTCCCCCCCCTCGCCGTCGCCGTCCCCGGCCACCGCGTCCGCCATTTCCCCATCCCCAATTACAAAATCGAGAGGATCCACGGCCCTCCCGTCGTCCCTTTCCCTCCGCAACCACTCCGCTCCGCGCCGCGTCGGATCTACAGCGCCGGCCCGCAGCCATCATCCTCTCGTCGCCGTCACGCGCCGCGCCGTCCTCTTCGCCCCCAAGTCAAGTCTCCGCTGCTGCCCCCTCCCTTTCGCCCTCATCCCCACAGAAAATTCCGATCCAACCACTTCCCCAGCCGAGGCCCGAGGGTCTCTGTCCTCTCCTCCCCACCCCTCCTCCTTATTAAAACCCACCGGTCCACCACGGCGACCCCGACGACTCCGCCGGCCGCCTCCCCCGCCAGCTCCCCCTCACCCCCGACGATCCACGCCTCCAAGCGCCGCCGCCGCGGGGCCGCCGCCACGGGGAACTCGCTGCTCAAGGGCGGCAAGGGCGGGGGCCCCAGCCCCATCCCTCGCCGCTCGCCGTCCCCGCTGCCTTGCCTCCCGCCGCCGCCGGCGGCGGCGGATTCGGCCGTGGGGTTCGACCCGCTCGACCCGAAAGCGAGCCCGCCGCTGCGGGTGCTCAGGGGCGACGAAGTCAAGCGCTGCAAGAAGGCGCTCAAGGCGCTCGAGAAGAAGCTCGCCAAGCCCGCCGCGCTCTCCAAGGAGTTCGACAGCCTCCCGGTACCCAACCAAGCTCCTGCCCCTTCCCCGCCCGCCGTGGCTGCGATGATAATTATGCGCCGAATTTTCTCGTGCTCCTGTCGTGGACGACTCCTACCTCTGACCCCGTCTTTGTTTCCACAAGGGCAATTTTGAATTACTCACTTGACGTGATAATGGTTTTGCATTCTGGGGCTAAAGTTCATGTGTTCATTGACTTGTCAAATGATGAATGAGGGCTGGCTTCGGCTCTGCGTAGTGATTAGAGCTGCCTGATCTTGCGCCTTGTGCATATGTTAGTGCTAGTGCAGCTTTGCTTTGAAGCGAAGCTTCAGGGTGACTTATTGGTGTATCCATGATATGTCATCATTATTCCTCATCATTTCAGTGCCTTTTGTCTTGAGGGGGATTGACAACTATTTTTCCTAAATGTATTGGGTAAATCTTAGCAACTCCAAGTCCAGGAGACTTCATGCTGCTATTTCCAGAACACTGCTCCAGCCAGATTAGCACTCTGGCCAAATTTCTAAAAACTTAATATAAATATAAGCTTCTCACCTCTTCACCAAGCCATCCATTCCTGCTTCCTTAAACTTATCTTTTCAAGACATCTCATTGCATAGTTACTTCTCATTGCATTGACTGAAATTGATGTAGCCACTAGAATTATAGGGAAATGTAACCTACAACTGAAATTGCTGCGTAAACAACTGGATTAGCTGCTGTGAGTGAATTTCTGTAACAATTCCATGGGAATTTCATGATGTTCATTCAATCTTAGGGAAAGAAGCTATTGCTTTGTTATGTCTAATATAGCAAGAATGCACACACTTGAGCCCCATGTTTCTTTCATTTCACCAAACTATGAAAGCAAGAATTATTTTTTGAATAAACTTTGTGATAGGATTACGGATCCTACCAGGGATCTCCCTGAGCGCGTAGGGGTGAGAGGGCGGCGGGCGTTGGCGAGGGCGGCGCGTGGGACGCGCCGTCGAGCTGGCGAGTGCGAGAGATCAGGAGGAAAGGCGGCTAGGGCTGGAGAACTCCCGGCTCCCAAAGGAAGCCGGAAACAATAATATGTTTCTGCTTGCTTTATTTCATAAACCTCGGCTCATATAAATAGCCGGCTGATTACAATCGTTTGGCAACCAAACTCTGAACTACCAAATCTAAAGACTCCTATCTAAACTACCAAACATAACAGACTCCTGCCAAACGAAACTAACTATCCCTATTGCGCCTGGTATATTGTATTCCGGTCATAACATCTCTCCCCGCCTGCGCAAACAGCTCGTCCTCGAGCTGGAAGTCTGGGTAATGATCACGAAAGCCTTCAAGCTGCTCCCAAGTCGCGTCTTCTTCAGCAAGACCACGCCACTGGATCCGTACGAACCAAGCACCACGACGAAGCTGCGCCCGAAGCACCTTCTCTGGCACAGGCAGAATGCGCCCATCCAGAGTGGGCGGCAGCACCCCTGAAGACTCCGGCGCCTCGCCACGGTGAGGCTTCAGCAGCCCCACGTGAAAGACGTCATGGATGCGTGCACCCTCAGGAAGCTGTAGACGGTAAGCAACGGCGCCAATGCGCTCCAGCACCTGGAATGGCCCAGCGTAGCGAGGGCCCAGTTTACGCTTAGCCCTGGGATCCAGAGATTGTGCCGTCCTGTGGAGTAGGCGTAACCAGACCCAATCGCCCACGGCGAACTCCAAGTCACGATGGCCGGCGTCGTAATACTTCTTGGACAGCTGCTGCGCCTGAAGAAGACGCTGACGAACCTCCGCGAGCATCTCATCGCGGCTGCGGAGCAAAGCGTCAGCCGCCTCAGTCTGTGCCGAGCCCGGCGTTTAGGGCAAGACGGGTGGCGGTTGCCGCCCATAGACGACCTCGAATGGCGTCGCGCGAAGGGCGTTGTGGAAGGACGTATTGTAACAGTACTCCGCCCAAGATAGCCAATCCACCCATGCGCGCGGACGATCACCAGTGACACAACGCAAGTACATGGCAATCACCTTGTTAACCACCTCAGACTGGCCGTCCGTTTGAGGATGAAATGCCGTACTCATGCGCAGCTTGACCCCAGCCATGGCAAACAGATCACTCCACACCTTGCTTGTGAACACCGGGTCCCGATCGCTGACGATGGATAGGATTACGGATCCTACCAGGGATCTCCCTGAGCGCGTAGGGGTGAGAGGGCGGCGGGCGTTGGCGAGGGCGGCGCGTGGGACGCGCCGTCGAGCTGGCGAGTGCGAGAGATCAGGATGAAAGGCGGCTAGGGCTGGAGAACTCCCAGCTCCCAAAGGAAGCCGGAAACAATTATATGTTTCTGCTTGCTTTATTTCATAAACCTCGGCTCATATAAATAGCCGGCTGATTACAATCGTTTGGCAACCAAACTCTGAACTACTAAATCTAAAGACTCCTGAATATCTAAACTACCAAACATAACGGACTCCTGCCAAACGAAACTAACTATCCCTATTGCGCCTGGTATATTGTATGCCGGTCATAACACTTTGTAAGTCAGGTCATAGGTTCCATAAGAAACACTTCTTTGAACCAATCCAAATGACCTCTGATATATGCAATCTTTTGCAGGATATAAGAACAGTGCTTTCGTCGAAACAAAAGTCAGCTCGGGATGCTGTTAATAGAGGAAGAAATCGCTACACTGATGTCTTGCCATGTGAGCATCATGAACTTGTATACACTTGCAGGTGTAAACAGGAAGACCCCATATGGAGTTACTAATTTTTATTTAACTTGACTTCTTTTCTTTAGTTGATGAAAGCAGGGTACGACTAAAGTCTCCAACAGGCAATGATTACATCAATGCCAGCTTTATAGAGGTAGAATTGCCATATTTCCTTGCATTTCGTTGTCTCTATGTTTCCTTTTCTTTTCAATGGCTCCAATCGTCATCTAGCTTGTGTCATATAAATTTGCAGACTGGTGGCAGAGATCAAACAAAGTTTATTTCCACTCAAGGCCCGCTAGCCAGTACAATTGAAGATTTTTGGCAGATGGTATATGAGAATCACTGTCCTGTGATTGTTATGCTCACCAAGTTTGATGGTTATAAGGTGCTAATGCTTAGATACAACTTGAATTTATTGGCTATTTCCTTTGAAATGATAGTTGCTAAATTATATTCACATTGAAAACAATGGCAGTGCGATGAATATCTTCCATTGCGCAAGGAACAGGGAGTTTTTGGAAAATTTAACATTAAGATCGTGGAGACCAGAAATGATGATCAGTTAGTGCTGCGTTTTGTTGAGGTGCAAAGGGATGAGGTAAATATATACAAATGTGTATTGTATTTATGTTGTTTTCTAGTTCCAGGTGAAGTGTAAGTTAGGATGTATCAGCATGGATCTATTCCATATTTTGCATTAGGGTATAATTTTAAAATGAAGAGTTATTCATGTTCAACTAGGCAAATAAACATAGCACTTGAGTTTGGCATTTGTAGCAGCTTAGGTGCTATGAACTTGGAGTATTTCTTATTTGCACAAAAGGCCCTATTATAGTCTCACCAATGGTATCTTTCATCGTTCATATTGCTTTTAGTTGATGTTCATATCGAAACTTGGTGTTAAAAGATTCAGTTCAGCTTTTTAGGGCATTGACCTGTAATAGGCTTTGGCTAGATGTTAGCATAGCAAAGTTTTCAGATCATATGTGAAGCCTTGCTGCAATAGCATTTGTTGCCAGCATATGACGTGGTACTAGCAAGTGATATGTCATATAATAATAGCGTACATGTTAGTTTATCAGACAACTCTGTAGCAGGAATTTTCACCTCATTTCTTCCATGAATTGTCTTGTGTTTATCATTGTCCCTCTTCTTTTGTTCATGCCCCTGCATGTTTGTTACCTTATGTTTCTCTCCTATGCTGAAGAATTCAAGTACTGAAGTATATTATGGCTGTGATTGTTCACATTTCAGTCAGATTCAGTGCACTCGGTTCTCCACATAGAATACTGTGAATGGCCTGACCATGGGGTACCGACCAACAGTAATGCTGTACGACAAATTCTGAAAAGACTATATCACATTTCAAAAGAACACCCAATAGTGGCACATTGCAGGTCAGTTTCAAACGGTGCATTGCTTACTATGCACCCGTCCCTATATACAAACTTAGTACTACTATTTTCTCTTTCTGCAGTGCTGGCATTGGAAGAACTGGTGCTTATATCACCATCCATAATGCAATAGAACAGATTTTACTTGGGGAACAGGATGCTGTCGATTTGGTTGAAACTGTAAAAAAATTTAGGTCACAACGGCCTGGTATGGTCCAAACAGAGGTATGGTGTGTCTCTTTATTTTTTTCTCTAGGGTTCAGTTGCAAAATCCTCAGGTATACAGAATAGTTTCAGTGTAGTGCAGCCAGTACTTGCTAACCAAAAGACTATGAAAAAGCACTTGCTCTGCTTCTCACACAAGAGTGGTTATTACCTTTTCTGCTGAACTAGAGTTATTGAGTACATGGTAGTTGAAATTTGACTATACTTGGTACTCGATTGTTAGAGGTAGGTACTTCATGCTGGACATCTTCGTTTTTTCATGGCAATGGCAATATGCTGATAACAGTTGGTCTGCTGGGGATTACTTGATTGTTAGGGTCGGTTTCTCATGTGTTAGTCAAACACTAGGATCCCCCAGAGTAACAAAAGAACAGATTTGCCAGAAGCACTAGGATCTAGGTAGTCTAATGCCATCTTCTGCTTTGCAGGACCAATACAAGTTTTGCCATCAGGCGATCAAAGATGAATTGAAAGATCTGTTATCAAATTCAAAACAATGAATCATTTTCAAGGTAGGTTTTATGCATTGTCATGCACAACTATGTTGTTATCATACTCCACTACCTTATGGGATCTCAGTAATCTTAGAATCTTCATATCTTCTCAGTTTATACTGTTTCCCTGCAGGGACAAGTACCGTCAGTCTTTGTCCTGACTTATCTGACGGTCTAATTCCCTGTTTACTTCGATTCTTTTAAGCTTCGGTGATATATCATTCATGTACAGCATGAAGCCTGAGATGGCGATTTTAGTAGGAAGCCGAAGCATTTCTAACATACCCTGATCTGAATATTGGGGTTTCGATCCATAGGTGCAACCTTATGTGATCTATGAGGAGTTAGATCACATCAAGATTCACATGTATCCCAGCCTTGTTCTGCATTAACTTGTATATTTTTTTGGTCATGAATTAGAACTTAGATGACATTAGGATGATGGAATGCAAATTATCAAGAGTTGTATCGCCCCTGACTTATGCCAGTTTGCTGACTACGCATGAAGTGGAGCGCCCATGAAAAAGATTTGGTATAATGATTTCCAGGCCGTTGATATTCAGTCAATTGTTCAGGCCGCCTCATTCTGTTCCACCTGGATGGCTGGATCTCTGAAATAGAATGCCCAATACAGCGCTGAACAGAGTCACAGACTGTCGTTTTCTTCCACTTTATCTGATGAAAAAAAAAGTCTAGGCGTGCGTTAGTGGGGGTTGATCACAAAAGCGCGCGCGCACCCACGCACTCATATAGCAAAATAATCTCCAGATTTAAGTACATAAAAAAAATCTCCATCAGATTTGTGAACCACATTTCCTGAAAAGAAGAGTTCCGAACCTTCTTATTGGTAGGAGTCATGCTTGTTATATGCTACAAAGAAAAGCCTGATGAAAATAAAAAAGCAAACACTGTGATGAAGCATATCACGCTTGAAAAGCCTGACGAGACATCATTATTATCTTTCTCACACAGTCAGGCTCGTAACTTTTTTCAAAGAATGTAAAACAATACGTATATGGGATTAGCAAAGCAATGGATTATACACTATCGGATTAATGTTGGTTAAGACACGAGTTTCTTCATTTTTGTATTTGGTTGTAATTGAAACAAGAAAATGGCCTGAGACACATTGTTAGGTTTTCTTAGTGTCTGCCCCAATGGCACGCGCTGGACATACCAAACAATATCAGTTTTGTTCCACTTCATCTCTTCAGTAAATAATAGACGAAATTAGAAAAAAAAGCAAACACTCACTCTGCGATCAAAACATCATGTTTAAAAGCATTTCCTGGCACTATCATTATTATACTCCTTTCAAATAGCAACATATATTCTTGTTCAGATTTGTTCACAAAACAAAAAAAAAATCTTGTTCAGATTTGTGTGAACTTTCTTTTCTGAAAGAGCCTGATGAACCTTCTCGTGGATACTGTTATGATCTGAAAAGGAAAGGCTAAACGAAGTTAGCCAAAAAAAAAAAGAAGCAAACACCCACTCTCTGATGAAGCCCCATGCTTAAAATCCTTTCTTGTCACCATTATTTTACTCCTTTGTGGAGCTTAGGAACGATCGCACGCAGGGCCAGCAACCTCTAGCTAGTGCTTGACGTAGACGTTGTACTCGACGGTGGCGTCGCCGGTGCGGAGGTCGAGCCAGTGCGTGCGCAGCAGGGCGTAGCCGCGGGCGAAGCGGAAGGCGCCGGTGCCGCCGAGGACGGGGAGCTCCCGGACGGCGTCGAGCGGGCAGTTCCGGCCGAGCAGCGCCAGCGTGCTGCCGTTGTACTCGCCGGAGGTGAAGACGAGGTTCATGGCCTGCATGAACCCGAGCTTCGCCTGGTCGGAGCCCATGTACAGGCCCTGCGCGCGGCCGACGGCGGCGGAGCCCTGGTCGGGCCCCTCCGTCAGCGGGTCGTCCATGACGTTCACCATCCCGAACATGGTCTGCGGCGACGCGGCGGGCGGCGGGTCCAGCACGCGCACCGCCGTCGGCGACTTGCCGCTCACCGTGTCGTGGAAGTAGAAGTGGAGGTGCGTCGCGCCGGCGGCGGCGTCGTCGTCCTTGTTGCGACGCCCGGCGTGCTGGTGGGCGGTGGCGGCCGCTGTCGGCGAGTCGCGTTCAAGATGCTGGTGGGCTTCGGCTGCGGCGGCCAGCGCGAGGACGAAGAGCAGGAGCGCCACGACATTGTTCTTGGGCATTTTTTGAGCTGCGAGTGCGAGTGTGACTTGGGTGGGTCTGTGCGCTGGTTCACGGGCTACAAATTTATAGTGGAGTGGACAGTGGAGCGTTGTAGGTGTACAAAAGATTTGGCGATTGGGGCTTGAGAAGGCTGCTCCATGCATGGAAGCGAACAAAGTGACAAGTGGTAGGCCGGGCGGCAAACCGGCAATGCTTTGCTTGGCCATCGATGAAAGGCACATCAGGTGGGGGAGCACTAGATCAGCACACCGCAGAGGAACAGCAGATCGCATTCGCGAATCTGAATTGCTTGTGGGGTTCGGGAGGAGATCGAGTTTCTGGAAGGATTCTCTCTCGTCAGTGCTCTGTGATCTTTGTCGGTGCTCCTCTCGATGTCAACGGATCAAAATTTTCCATGGGACGGGGATGGTACACAAAAGAAGCTCAGCCGTGTGTAACTTCTCGATGAAAAATCCCGTGTGATCGAACAATGAACATAAGGACGCACTGCACGCGACAGGGGCAACATCTATCTTCAATTGCATCATACTGTTGATGGGGTCATTGCAAACCCAACGCTCGTCAGCTTCGTATCATTCTAAACTACAACTCACTTCACCTTTCAAACAAATATAATTTTGACCGTTTTTAGGGGAAAAAATACATGCATTAACTTTCGTTTACAAGGCAATAAGTTGGTTCCCTACCAAGATCAGGCCCTAATTAAGATTACTGAATCTGAACAAAAGCCTAGCTCGAACAAGCCGGTTGCTCAAAACAAAGTTGATCGGTCTTCTGCGTGTGTAATTG
Organism: Echinochloa phyllopogon; assembly: GCA_033239725.1. NCBI lineage: Eukaryota > Viridiplantae > Streptophyta > Magnoliopsida > Poales > Poaceae > Echinochloa > Echinochloa phyllopogon. The sequence goes on along the minus strand of BTCW01000008.1, from coordinate 6,581,999 downwards.
ATCTATTGCTGTATGAAAGCACAGAACAACTGGGATATATTGGTCGTTTGCTTTTTCTTTTAGCGACCATGTCTGGGCACGTTTTTCATTAAGAGAGAGGAAGAAGTTAGGTCAGTCTCAGTGGGGGTTTCATGGGAGTTTCATGACATTAAATATGCTGATGTGACAGAGGAGAGAGAATGAAGAGTTTCATGGGATGTGAGAGGAATTTCATCACCATGAAACTCATCTGGCGCAGTTACGTAATTTTTGGTATAGGTAACCGTGTGATGAAATCCTGCACTGAGACTGGCCTTACACCATCACCACCTCTTAGAAGCAGGGCGTTCTAGGTGAAAACGAGATTGGTGACGTGTGGCTGGCGACGATTAGGTCTTCAGGAGGCCGCTCCATGAACACCAGCAAAGTGACAACTGACAAGTGGTAGGGCGGCAACGCGGAGACTATATGTCGGCCGCGCAATTATAACGCGTTTATCGCCCATGGATTCTGTGCCTTCTACCTGATCGTCCGTGGGCCAATTTATTTTGGGCCACATGCTGACAGCCCAACAAAAATACCAGTCCAATAAAGCTTCTCCTTCATTGCATGCTGATGGTGTGTCCACGCAAGCTGTGCTGTACGTTTGCATGCATGCACGATGGTCCGCTGTTTTTTTTCGTTATTCTTTATTCTTTCTTCTATTTCGTTTTTTCTTCTATATTCATTTGTGTTCTCTTTATATTTTTTTCTTCTGCTTTTGTTTATTTTACTTTATTTGTTCTTTTGCTTAATTTATTGCTTTGCTGTGTTTTTATAGCTTGCAATATTTGTTCGTAATGTGGACTCACATGTTCTCCATGTGCAGTAATTTATCTATAATATGGACTGATTTGTTTTTCATATGCAGTAATTTGTTCGCAATGTGGATTATTCTGTTCTCCATGTGCAACAATTTGTTCGTAACGTGGACTAATTTGTTCTTCATGTGCAGTAATTTGTTCGCAATATGAACTTTACATGTTCTTCATGTGCAGTAATTTGTTCGTAATGTGGACTTATTTGTTCTCCATGTGGAGTAATTTGTTCGCAACGTAGATTATTCTGTTCTCTATGTGCAGCAATTTGTTCGCAATGTTGACTTGTGTGTTCTCGTTAGATAAAAAGTTATTCGATAATAAATCATCTAAATATAGTCAAGTGAGATCTTGTTTTCAAGATTTTATCGCAATAAGCATTATGATGTGATCAGAATTTAATTTAGATGCTTGGTTTAAGAGCAATGACATTTTTCTAATCACATGCAAATGACCTGACACGTCACGTGTGCTGCTTTCTCATCAGGTGAGAGGTATGTGTGAAAACACAATTGACCCACCATCAGTCCAATAAAAAATTCTGAACCGCGTCCATTTCTCCGGGTGACAAGCGTATCCACATCGCGTCGGTGATGCCCAGACACGCCCGGGCGGCAATGCTTTGCTTGCGAATTGTGGAAGGCACCTCAGATGCAGGGGACAGAACGCAGAAGAGCCATCTGAATATGGGTACTTAATGATATTGTAAAAAAAACTCGACCTATGGAGGGTAAGACCACCCCACGACATTGTATTAAGAAAGAACACCTCACACAGGTCGAGAAAATCCCCGAATCTATACCCTTCCCATACACAGCGACACCACAGCCTAGTGAGATTAGACCATCCTTAGACCGACGAAGGCCGGTAGGGTACCGAGCCTAGCACTTGACCAACTGGTCTAGCGCTCGCTGGTCTTAATGATATAGTCGGTGGAGGGCAAACAATTTTGGAGGGTGAGCAATACCACTAGCTCCCAAAACCATAGGAAAACCTTCATAATCATTAATCAACGTTGAACCATGTAACAAAATTTCCCTGTCAAAGGATTCAAAAACCATATCGCCCATATTTTTCAGGAAAGACCCTAACATTTAAATGAAACAACATGCAATCCATATGCCTTCTCGTGGATTCGTAAGGAAACACTTACTCCCTCCGTCCCAAAAAGACTGTTGGTTTAGACTTCAAAACTTGTCCCACAAAGAGTGTTTATTTAGCTTTAAGACATGCACACATTAATATAAAAGTGTATAGAGAAACGCATAGATCCAATCAAATAGCTAGTTAATGCTATTTTTATAGTTTCAATGAGGGGTAACATGGTCATCTGCCATGACTACTAATCTATCCTAAATTTTCCAAATTAACACTTATTTTGGGACAGATGAAGTAACATTTAGGGGAGTCAACCTGCCATCCTATTTATTAAAGAAAATTCTCCGTCTCCCTCTGTCATAAAAAACAAGTTATTTTAGAATTTAAAATTTGTGGTGTACGTGCATGCAACAATAAATTAGTGCTAAATATGACATATAAATAGGGACAATTAAGGTCATTTACGCCTACTTAATTTCTTGTAAAATTCTTATAGCGACTTGTTTTTTTAGATGGAGTAAATTTACTTTTTGTACATAATTTTTGTATATAATTTACCTCCCTCTGTCATAAAAAAATATAATATGATTTTTCCATTATATTCTCATAATTTTTGTATCAATATGATTAATTTATAATCATTACGTATTACAACCATTTAAATAATGATGAAAATTCATATTGCATTTTTGAAGTTAATTTATGATTCCTCTATTGTCCAAAATATTAAGTTAAAATGCCATTTGTGCATGAAGAAATAGAAAAAGACAAATCTTACAAGATGATAGAAATTGAAAACACCGATTGAGATAGTCATGGATGTGAAATGAACAAAATATTTTTTAGGTTGTTATATACTCTGTCCATACTTAAGACTTCTTTTGTAGTATTGATGTTTTGAATACCGAACCCTTTATACCCAAATCCTTAGCTTAATAAATAGTTGCACCTATTTGCATGAATTCATTTGCACGTGAGTTGTCCCTCGTTTTATGACACGGTGGGTTTCCAGGCTTATTTGTTTAATTTTGTCCTTTTGGAATTTTTATGAAACCTCGCAGTCCAGTGTTTGTATTTTTCAATTTCAAAACTAATTAACAATTTGAGCACGAAAGCTTAAACAGCGGCGGTTGATGTTTTGCTTTACACACGGATTTGAAATTAGTCAAGCGGTCCCATCATTATTATCGATTAAAATGGCCAAGCAGTCCGATCCGCTGACGATTGTTTATGCTGTGTTTAGTTCCACGTCACATCACCAAATTTTCCAAAATTCTCTCTCCAAACTTCACTATTTACCTATCACATCAAATCTCTCTCCTCGTACATGAAACACTAAACGTGTGTAAATAAAAAAAACTAATTACATGATTTTAATGTATACGATAAGACGAATCTTTTGAGCCTAGTTAGGTCATGGTAGGACAATGTTTACCACAAATAAATGAAAAGTGCTATAGTGCGCTACAGTGTCAGATGTGACATTTTCACTAAACTTTTCCTTCATCTTTTTGGAACTAAACACACCCTCAATTGTTCTGAAGGAGTCCACTGACATGGCCCATCGTATGCATAGATTTCTGCGTATTGGAGCAAACGGTTTGGGTCCAGCAGAGATGCTTATGGATATCCAGTCAGACCCTGTTGCCTTCCCCTTTCATTCAGCTAAGAGAGATTCAACAGGCATATATGCGTTTTACAGGTCAGTAAATCCTCTCGACGCTTCAGTTCCTACTTCCTAGCCATTAATTACTATGTACTGTGAGAAAAAAGTGGTTTGCCCGTGCTTTTCATGATAATTTTCTGTTAATTAGCGATTAAGCCTTTTGACATTGATCCTGCTGTTTTGCTGAGACTCTATCCCTGCTTGGCCGGTCTCGTGTTTGTGTGTTTGCTTTCTGGGAATCTGGGATCCGTCTTGGCTCCGAAGAAGAGGCAAAGAATCGTTTGGAGGTTTCGATTTTGCGCCAAGCTTTAGGGCCGTATTGGGTACGGTGATTCAGGTGTGCACTTCATATATATAACAGATCGAGCTCATCGATCGTTCCTCGGCACTATATGTTTACTGGAAAATTAATAAGGTATTTTTGCAACTGCAGTTTCTTTGTAATGGATACTACATCCGCCGGTAAGCCTACGGCTTTGCAGATGCAGCGGCCACCGGGAAACCAGGTACATGGGGGTGTTTAGTTTCTGAGAAAAGGTGAAAAGTGAAGCGAAAAAGTCACATCGAACACTGTAGCACTTTTCGTTTGTTTGTGATAAACATTGTCCTACCATGACCTAACTAGGCTCAAAAGATTCGTCTCGTCGTGTACACCAAAACCATGCAACTAGTTTTTTTATTTACCCACGTTTAGTACTCCATGCATGAGGAGAGAGATTTGATGTGATAGGTGAATAGTGAAGTTTGGAGAAAGAATTTTTAAAAGTTTGATGATTTGACCAGGAACTAAACAGGGCCATGGTCTCACTCTTCCCTGACAAATGCGTTCGCAAAATCACTTCATTTTCAGTTTTGAGATCAGGGAAGCAATAAGACGATGGTTGTACATTTTCAAGTATTCCTAAATCTTCTAAGACTTATGTGAGTCAAACCTTTCAGTCCTTGTCACCTCATGAGTTGCCTGATTTGGTGCACTTCGGCGGGCCGATTGGGTTCACGTTGGATGACTTGCTTCGCGCGGAGGTGAATTTCCTTGGGAGGAACACGTACGGGACGGTATACAAGGCGAAGCTGGAGGACGGAAGCCTAGTGTCCATGAAGACGTTCAAATCTGAGACGACCAAGAGCCAGAAGGAGTTCAAGGCTGAGGTCACGGTGCTTTCCCACATCCAACATCCCAACTTGCTCACGCCCATTGCCTGCTACGTGGGACTATATGACAGGGTAATCGTCTTCGACTACATGCCCAAGGGGAACCTCTTCGTATTGTTGCATGGTAAGACATGTCCTTTCTATATTTATACTGTATATGGTTCTGTTAAGTCAACGTATCTTATGTAAACTAGCTTCGTGTGTAAACTATGCAAACTCCCAGCACAGCCGTTGGATCTCTATCCGATGGCCACATAAAGAGGTGGAAAATTTTAGCACTTAAATCCTCCCACCATTTTTCTAACCATAATTTATATAAAACCACCTTCTAATCCTCTCCTAACGGATCCTGCGGTGCGCCGTTTCCCCTCGTCAAGTCCCCGCGGCCCAGACTAGACGCCGCCCGGAATTCGAATCCGCCGCCGCCATGGATCGAGACGCCCCCGCCGCCATGAGCGCTTGAGCCGCTTCCGAGGCGGCCGTGCTCGCGCTCGCAGGGGACCGTGTGATCTTGATTGGGTGGCCCAGGTCTCGTGTGCGTTAAATCATCTGCTGGTGGCGACCTGAAATTTTTACGGACTTCAAATTCAAATCGAAGTCTTAAGTAATCAGACATTTTTATTCGTCTTCTCCTCCCGTGCTTGAAAACGCTACACATACCCATATATTCCCTCCTTGGTACACAACCGCGAACGCAAGCGATCCACGGCAGCGGCGGCGTCACGATCCATGGCGGCGGCGGATTTGAATTCCGGGCGGCGGCGGCGTCCAGTCCAGGCCGCAGCTACTCGAGGGTCGCGGGGAAACGGCAGGGTCCGTTAGGAGGGGTTTTAGATAAATTGTGGTTAAAAAAGCTAATGGTGGGAGGATTTAAGTGCTAAAATTTCTACCTTTCTATGTGACCATCGGATGGAGATCCAGCGGTTGTGGTGTGAGTTTACATACGAAGCTGGTTTGCATAGGATACGTTGCCTTCTCTTAAATCTTACCGACTTGAAAAAAAATAATGTTATTATTAGTAATTCTACCGTAGCAACGCGCCAACGCACATACAATTTGCTAGCATTACTACCTTCGTACGGAAATCTAAGACTAAGGTGGTCATTTTATCTATCTACAGGTTTTTTGTGCCTAATAAAATAACAATAAAGTACTACTAAGTGCTAACCTGAGGTAGTACGTAGAATGGCTTATTTTTCATATATGGCATGTCAAAAGAAACGTCTCTACTCTTGCAACTGTATCATTTCCCCAAGTAGTTGGTGGGGAGTGTTCTCACAGTGCAGCTCAATGAGCACAAGGATTCATTCCTGTGGACTTGCACCAGGAGCTTTTCGGTGAAGGCATTGTATAATGACATGCTATTAAGATCAGGAGTACCTTTTGAAAGCCACACTTGGAAAGCTAAAGTCCCATTAAAGATAAAAATATTTTTGTGGTACCTTAGAAAAGGTGTGATCTTGACCAAGGACAATCTAGCTGAGAGACAATGGAAGGGTTGCACGCTCTGTTCGTTTTGTGAACAAAATGAGATGGTCCAACATCTCTTTTTTGATTGTCCAATGGCTAAGCTAATGTGGAGGGCAATTAGTATTACTTTTGGCATTACAAAACCGGCAAATACTTCCCATCTTGTTGGTCCTTGGCTTAGAAATTTTTCACACAAGCAAAGGGCCTATGTGCTGGTTGGTGTCGCTGCATTCTGCTGGGCTTTATGGCTCAGTAGAAATGATGTTGTGTTCTTAAAATCAAAATCAAAATCCATTTTGCAGGTGATGTTTAGAGGAACCTATTGGATCAGAAGTTGGTCCATTCTATCTAAAGAGGAGGATGGACATATTTTGAAGGAAGGGTGTCGATGTTTGGAAACGATGGCGATGGAATTCTTCAACAAGAGTGGCTGGAATACTCTGAAGAGAATTGAGAATTAGGACTGTTTCTTGCTAGTAGTTTGGCAGGATGCTGTTTGCTGCTTCTTTTTTGAACGAACAACACTCGACGAGTGCGTTTCTATTGATATAGCAGAAAAAATACAAGACTACGGCCCTGGAAGGCCATAGGCAGGAAACAGAAAAGAAAAGAAAAGAAAACAACACAACAGCTCGCCCGGTTGGATTGGGACATCAACACGGGTTACCACTCGCAAACACTTGCTGGCCGGTCGGATTGAGACATCTACACGGCCACACACTACTCACAAACGACGGAGGAAACGAGCACAGCCACAGCTTCCACCTATAACCTCCCACATGCGGGTATCGAAACCGCTGAAGCGATCCAGCGTCGATAAAGAAATCGGGAGGGCACACACCACCGCACCTAGAGGGCCACCACTATGCAGGACCCGCCGCCGCCGTACTGCTGCACCCAAACCAACCGCCCGACGGTATGAAACCACCGAGTCTAGAGCAACTCAACGCGCGGGGGCCTCGCCACTTCCGCCGTCGCGTGCGCGGGGACCTCCAACCCGCCACTCTGCATGCCTCGCACTCGTGTGCGGGGGCCTCAACCCCGCCACACGGCTCCACGCTCTGGACTCGTTTCAATAATTGCCGCCGAGGAAGCAAGAAGGGGTGCCCCGCCCACCAGAACTGTCTCTAGCCTCCAGACCACCGTCGTGGTTCGAATCATCACGTTGCATTCCCCTCTCACAAGACATCGCCATCAGGTCAGGAGACCGAAGATGTCGCCCGCGCCGTCTTCCAACGTTGTACCGCACCAGGAGAGTTCAGCCGTGCTGAACACCCCACCGCGATCCGCTGCAGGCCAAGTCGTCACCGGTTGTCGTTGCTGCAAGCGCCGTCCTTCAACGCTGTCCCGCACCGCACTGGAGTTGCCATGCAACACTAGGCGCCGTTGAACGCTGCGAGCAGCTGAACAACCTCCCAATGAAGACCATCAGCCACCAACCGTAGAGCAGGCGTCTTGGCGTGAGGTAGCAACCCCCATGATCGCATGCCCTCCGACAACTTTGTCACTGCCGCCCGGAGCAATCGCAGTAGTAGGCCCGCTGTGCCACCGGTTGAACGTGTCTCTAGAGACGACGCCTCCAAGGAGGTCACGACGCCCACAGGCGCCGCCATCGCTCGTCCAGGAACTGGACCGGGTTTTCACCCAGAGACTCGCGCAGCAGGGTTCTAGCTCCTAAATAACGCCATCAACAGGGACAAACGACGCCCGAAGGCGCCGCCGCCATTCCTCCAGAGTGAATCTGGCAGAGGCTTTCGCCCGGAGCGCCGAGCCCCGCTGCACACGTTCGTCATAGCAAGCCGACATCACTGCTGCTGCCGCTCCAGCCGGAGGACGCCGCTATCAAAGCACCAGACCAAAATGCCACCGAGCTGTCGCTGTACCGCCACCGCGGCCTCGCCGCCACGCCGGCCGCGCGCTCAGGCCCTCCGCCAGCAGCGGTCACCGCCGGTCGCGCGCCTCCGCCGGCCATATGCCTCGCCGGCTGCGCGTCTCCGCCGGTCGCATCCCTCGCCACCCCCTCCCTCGCCGGCCGAGCGTTCGCCGGCCTGCGCGCCTCTGCCGGTCGCCCTCCGCGCCGGCCAAGCGCTCGACGGCCGCCGGCCGCCCCCGCGCAACCACGCCCGCGCCTGCCATCCGCGCGCAGTCCATCGAAGCCTCCCTGCGCTTGCGTCGTCGCTCGCCGCCGTCGCACAACGACGCCTCACTGCGCTCGCAGCCGTCGCCGCGTCCGCCGGCCATCCCCGCGCTGCGGCGTCAAACGCCTGGATCCGCCGACGGCGCGACCGGATCCGGCGTCCAGGCCCCCGGATCCGTCGCCGGCCCGAAGGAGCCGGGGACCGGAGCCAGTCGAAGAGGAAGCCCCGCCGCCGCCTTCCCTGCAGGCCCACGGGCTTCCGGGGCTCTGCTCCGGCGACGGCGAGGGTGGGCAGAGGGAGGGGAGGGAGCTAGCGGTGGCGGTGGGGGGAGCCGCCCGAGTCGCCCCCCCCCCCCCGGGAGACGACGCGGGGGCGATTGTGGTATTACTTGGGATTCTCTCCTGTTTGCTGCTTCTGGTCTGTCAGTGTTAGCAGTTGCTTTTAGCTATCTTGCTGGTTTGCTGGTTTGCGGTGCGCGTGTGTGCGTTCTGTAACAGGAGTCTGGTGTTCTGTTTTTCTGGGTGCAGTATAAGACTGCTGTTGTAAACGTTGGAATGCTGAGGCCGGAACCGGCCAGGTGTTCCTTAATATAAAAAAAATTTCCCCAAGTATCGCGCCAAACATTTTTTCTTTTCATTCTGCAATGTACCGATAGAAGCACGTTTAGGTGTTTTTGGTTGCAGCGCGCGTTGCAACCGGTAGGAGGATTATATATTGACGAAAATCACATAAACATGCACTGGAGTGTTTACACACAAGGAGTACTAACTAAATAAGTAGTTGAGAAATCTTATTACTTCAAATCTCTACATATTGTATTTTTTTAATATATATACTTGCACACAAGGAGTGTTTCAGTCGTCCCTCATGCAAAACTGGGTGAAAACCAGCTTGAAAACATGCCGAAGAAAACCATGTCGCTGATATTTTTCAGAAAAGACCCTAACATTTAAGTGAATCAACATACAATCCATATGCCTTCTCGTAGATTCGTAGAGCAACCCTTAACATTTAGGGGAGTCAATCTGCCATCCTATGTATTTCAGAAATTTATCTGTTAGTCACGTCTCCCTTTGTCATAAAAAAACAAGTTATTTTAGAATTCAAAATTTGTGGTGCATGTGCATGCAACAATCGATTAGTGCTAAATATAATATATAAATATGGGCAATTAAGGTCATTTTACCTCCTACTTAATTTGTTGTAAAATTCTTAGAGCGACTTGTTTTTCAGATGGAGGGAGTAAATTTACTTTTTATTTATATTAAGCCCTTGTGATCAGTTTAGAAGTTCATATGTTAAGGTCTTAGCTTCGTTTTGGCGATTTTTGTTCTCATCCAAGCGTAGCACTGTGTGTTACATTTTAATATGTTTTCATAAGGCTTTTCTTTGGACCAATATGTTGTTCTTAAGTATATTTGTTTGATTAATTGTACATTTGCTTTGTATGATTCTGTACAGCTCTCCGATTCACCTATACGCCATTCTAATATTAAAGTCAAGCACAATTATTACTTTTTAATTGTCTTAAAATACCATAAAGATGCACTCCCTCCGTCTCAAAATAAGCGTCATTTTAAAAATTTAAGATAGATTACTAGTTATGGCAAATGACCATGGTGTCCCTCATTAGAACTAGAAAAATACCATTAACTAACTGTTTGATTGTCTCTATGTACGTGTTTCTCTATGCATGCGCTTTTGTATTAATGTATGCATCTCTAAATGCTAAATGAATATTTTTTATGGGACAAAATTTGAATCCTATATGGACGCTTATTTTGGGACGGATGGAGTACAGTGTTTGATTACTTATACGTTTGTTTTGGATTGTTATCATGAGCAGAAGTAATGCAAATCTCGATCTATTCATCACGTCTTAGATTTGTCCACACAATATTCTAATATAAAAATAAAATACAGCTATATTACCTCCTTTACTTGTCTAAAAAGTATCATAAACAAGTGCATATCATTTATTATATATTATACTTCAACAACTTTACATTAAGCATAATAATACATACGGAGTATGACAAGTACCATTAACTAACTATTTGATTGTCTCTATGTGTTTTTGTATTAATGTATGCATCTCTAAATGCTAAATGAACACTTTTTGCGGGACAAAATTTGAATCCTATATGAACACTTATTTTGGGACGGATGGAGTACAGTGTTTGATTACCTGTACGTTTGTTTTGGATGGTTATCATGAGCAGAAGTAATGCAAATCTCGATCTATTCATCACGTCTTAGATTTGTCCACACAATATTCTAATATAAAAATAAAATACAGCTATATTACCTCCTTTACTTGTCTAAAAAGTATCATAAACAAGTGCATATCATTTATTATATATTATACTTCAACAACTTTACATTAAGCATAATAATACATACGGAGTATGACAAGTACCATTAACTAACTATTTGATTGTCTCTATGTGTTTTTGTATTAATGTATGCATCTCTAAATGCTAAATGAACACTTTTTGCGGGACAAAATTTGAATCCTATATGAACACTTATTTTGGGACGGATGGAGTACAGTGTTTGATTACCTGTACGTTTGTTTTGGATGGTTATCATGAGCAGAAGTAATGCAAATCTCGATCTATTCATCACGTCTTAGATTTGTCCACACAATATTCTAATATAAAAATAAAATACAGCTATATTACCTCCTTTACTTGTCTAAAAAGTATCATAAACAAGTGCATATCATTTATTATATATTATACTTCAACAACTTTACATTAAGCATAATAATACATACGGAGTATGACAAGTACCATTAACTAACTATTTGATTGTCTCTATGTGTTTTTGTATTAATGTATGCATCTCTAAATGCTAAATGAACACTTTTTGCGGGACAAAATTTGAATCCTATATGAACACTTATTTTGGGACGGATGGAGTACAGTGTTTGATTACCTGTACGTTTGTTTTGGATGGTTATCATGAGCAGAAGTAATGCATATCTCGATCTGTTCATCCCGTCTTAGATTTGTCCACAATATTCTAATATAAAAGTAAAATACAGCTATATTACCTCCTTTAGTTGTCTAAAAAATTATCATAAAAAAGTGCATATCAATTATCATGTATTATATATTATACTTCAACAACTTCGCATTAAGCATAATAATAGGTATGACAATATTATCCATATCATCGCACGGACATTATAATTAGGAAACTATTTGGAGCAATAGAACTTGAAAACAACCAATTTCTCTTACTATTTACCCAGATGGTAGTTGTCATGTGAGCTCTTCTATCTTGTCATCCAGCAAACGTAACTTTGATATTTATTGTGTAGGATCCAACTATTGAAATTCTCTGCCTAATACAGTAATGTTCAACTGTACGGGTACTAACACAGATGATGATGTTCCCTTAGGGCGATTCGCTCGCGCCATGAGCACCCCGGCTGACTGGGCGACGCGAATGGAAATCGCCAAGGGAATAGCCCGTGGCCTGACCCGCCTCCACGACTACACGAGCATCATCCACGGCAACCTCACCGCCAGCAACATCCTCCTTGATGAGAAATCCCACCCAAAGATTGCCGCTTATGGCTTCTTCCGCCTCATGACGCCTGCTGGCAACTCAAAAGTGCTCCAGGTGGCACGCGAGCTAGGCTGCCGTGCGCCGGAGCTGTCAAATCTAATGGAGGCCAGCGCCAAGTCCGACGTGTACAGCATGGGTGTCATCATCCTCGAGCTCCTTACCGGCAAGCTGCCCAGCAGCATGGACCTGCCACGGTGGGTGGAGAGGAAGGAGTGGAGCGAGATGCTTGACCTGGAGCAGATGATCCTAGGCCGGGACGAACTGAATGCCACGCTGATGCTGGCTCTGCAATGCGTGGACCCTTCGCCGTTGTTGCGGCCCAGGGCAAGTGAGGTGCTTTGGCAGCTGGAAAAAATCCGTCCGGGACCCAAAAATGCCATCCGCCCAAGGGAAGACGACCTCTCGCTATCCGTAAGGATCAACAACAGAGTTCAGATGGAGCCGGAGCAAATCTTTCCACAACTAGAGGGCAACCCGTTGCCGGAGCCCGAGAACCTGGAGGTAGTGCAGCTGCAGCCTCTGGAGCATATCCGCCTCGATGGCCACGTCGAGGAGCAATCATCCTCTGAATGGAGCAAGCAACCTGCAGAACTCTTCCTGCAGGTTAGTGTCTTACCCCGTTGCTGTCCACAGAGGCCTACTGTTCCGAGGGTATCAGGATAGCTATCTTTACGGAAAGCCTGCGCTCTTTGACAATCCAAGATGTGCATTTCCATTCAATCCTAACATAAGTTTTCTGTTATTGTACAACAGGAAAGCCACACAGTCGATCATTCAAGCCATGGGCTGCCAAGGAGCATATCATTCCATTCGTTAAACGAAATTACAGATAGTTTCTCTGAGGAGCGCAAACTTGGCAGCGGTGCATTTGGAAAAGTTTACATGGTAAGGTGGTTAACAAAAAAGTAACCAGTACATACAAAAAAGTTTACGTGGGTGAAGAACATAATATTAGATTGCCTGTTCTATAACACACCGCACGGCTCGCAAACCCCTTCCCTCGCGTCGCCCCTCGGCGACTCGAGGGCGACACGCCACCGCCGCAGGGGCGGCCTTCGCCAACCAGCACCGGCCGCCGTCGCCGGCTCGTGGCGGCGGCGGCGGCCTCGCCTCTCCCCTCCCTCTTCCTTCTCTCCCTCCGGTCACCTCCCTCTCGAGCTGCACCACCACCAACACCAACCCTAGGTCGTCGCCGCCGCCGCCGGTTCGGGTCCGGCCGTCCTTCGCCGACGCTCTGCCCACCGCCGCCGGATCTTCAATGCCAACGCCGGATCCGCCGCCACCCCCCCCCCCCCCCGGTCGTCTTCTCTGCCCCTACCTCCGGATCTAGGTCGTCAGGGCGCCGCCACTGGTGGCTCACCTATCGTCGCCGGATCCGGCAGGGGCCACAGTTGCTGGCGTGGATCCGGCCCACACCACCATGGATCTGCCGTCCTCCGGCTCGGATGCGTCGCCGCCATCGGCCGTCGCGTCCCGCCCCAGATCCGGTCGATCCTCGGCCCACCGCCACGTCGGGCCCGGTCGTTCGCCGCCCGCCACCGCCGCAGATCTCCAACGCCAACGCCGGATCCACTGCCACTCTCCCCCGGTTGTCTTCTCCACCCTGGCGGGCCCGCCGTCGGCCCACACCATGGCCGCTGCCATTGTCCACACCCACTCCGCCACCTTCGCCTCCGCTTCCACTTCACCACTTCGCCAGCTCCACCCTCCGTTGGCGGCCGCCTGCTATTGCGTTCGCCTTCGCTGCAGGCCAGCGCCCTCACCCACGTGCCCTCTACGGTGTTCTTGGTCGTGGGGTCGTCCTTTGGTCGCTTTTGGTCGCGCGGCGCCTGCTGTGGTTCTTCTTTGTCATCAACTTAGATTACTCGCTGCAATTCTATCGGTTTAGCGCTCATCCGGTGTTCAGTGGTTGGTTGCAGTGTGGTGTTGGGTTTGGTGGCCTTATGGCGAAAGCCCTGCATGGGATGGCTTTGTCCCATGTTGATAACGGCTGCGTCTTCAACGTAGCTTACCCCGTTGGGGGCGTTATCTCGGCCATCAAACTCATTTGGTTTCGCCAGGTGAAGACTTGGACTGCTCCTTCATGGACAGTCGGACGATGGCGGCGTCGACGTCACGTTCTCCATGGAGGCATCGTCTTGCTTGACCCTCTCGCTCTGCCCCCTTTGGCTCCAGATTAGTAGTGAATCGTTGACGTGCGGGTGCTCTGAGTGTCCTATTTTCTGCAGGTGTCGCCATGTCGGTTTGTCTTAGGGCCTTTGGCCTCTTGGTCGTTCGTTTCTGGTGTTGGTGTTTCGATGGTTAGCTAGCTTTTGTCCCTTCTTTTGTGTTAGTCGTTGTGTTGGTCGTTGTAGTTGTTTTCTTTGTCTCTCAGCGCCTTAGAGGTTCTTCTAAGGTTGCTTAGCTGTAATTCTCATCTGCTTAATGAAATACTTGCTATGCACGTTCTCAATAACACACCGCACGTCTAAAATCTGGTTACAACTCAGCTTCTCACGTGGAGCGAGTTCAGATACGCATAGTATCTCTCTAGCTTATATTTTCATCGTCGTTTCATATAAAAGGTTAACTTAGAAGTTATATATTTAGAGCAACAGTTGACCCCTCCCCTAAGATTCCAAGGTGTGGTGCTAAATCACTGCAACAACCATGTGCCAACAACTCCTACTTCTATGCCATATTGGACTGGTGTATTACAGTTCACTTTAGTACTCTATTCGTTCTTGTGACCTAGTTCACAAGGGCAAAAAGTCTGTCTTTAGGAAACAATTAAATTTTACATATTTTATGTTAAGGTTTTCAACGGGGTAATAATACAACACCCTGCTATAAAATTCTTATGGTTGTCTGGTTTGATAAAACCTCTAGAAAGGCTAAATTCCCAATTTTGGCTACAACCAAGGCAAATAATGATACGCATAGGTCACAAAACATACCTATATCAAAATAGGAAAGGAGTCCGGTATAACTAACAGGCTAAGAATAATATACGGAAAATTAGACTATAACGTGAGATGCTGAACAGGGAGTGCATAAGAATGGAGAGAAGATTGCTGTCAAGATGCTTCGTGACATGCCAGGACTTGAGGAGGAGCAATTTCTTAATGAATTTAACAGCCTTGCAAGGCTCCAACACCCAAATATTGTGCGACTGGTTGGCTATTGCCATGAAATTCAGAAAACATGTTTGAATTACAATGGGAGACTCATTTTTGCTGAAAGAATTCATAGGGCACTTTGCTTCGAGTATATGCATCATGGAAGTCTTGACAAGTATATTTCCGGTATGATGCACCTCTACTTGTACCATTATCTAGTAGCGAGTCTAAGTTTACATTTTTTTTTGAGAAGATACCCTTTATTTGTTGCTACAGATGAGTATCATGGACTTAATTGGAACACACGCTACACACTAATTAAAGGGATTTGCAAGGGTTTGAAATACCTTCACGAGGAATTGGAATCCCCTATGTATCATTTTGACTTAAAACCAGCAAACATATTGCTAGATCAGAATATGCTGCCAAAAATTGCAGATTTCGGTTTATCAAGATTCTTTGGGGGAGAACACACGCAAATCACCAAAAGTTCTATAGGAACAATGTAAGTTGAAATGTTTTCATGTGAACTGAAATTTTCTGTAAGCAAAATATTGTGTCCACACTAATGGATAGTGCAATGCAGTGGATACTTACCTCCAGAATACATAGACGGAAACATAATCTCAGATAAGTTCGACATATTTAGCTTGGGTGTTGTTATCATGAAGATCCTGACAGGACCTACGGGCTACAACAGAAGTACTGAAATGTCTCACCAAGAATTCGTTGAGCTTGTAAGATAAAGCAATTTATATCATTTCAATTAACAAATTGCTGTGAGTAGCTTATATAACACCGAGAGAGTTTCCTTATATAACCAATTATTTATGTTCTAAATTGATAGGCACACGAAAACTGGAGGAAGAGACTACAGGCAACAGCCGCGGACCTGTTCGAGTCATATTCAAAGCAAGTGAAGATATGCGTGGAAATAGCTTTAAACTCTGTGGTGGCCGACCGACACAAAAGGCCAAGAATAGGTGATATTGTCAAAATACTGGATGACACGGAAACTGATTCACAAATCCACACAATTTCCACACAGATTATGGAATGACCAAGGGTCGTCGATGGATCAGGTGTGATCAGTTTTTTACATATTTAATTTATTTCTTTTTTAGTGCCATCTAAAATCTATCTGGTTTGACTCCTTATCTGAAGATCGGTTTCTCGCTCAGCAAGAAATGCTAATTAAGTGCATCCTGGTAATATAGAGGCCCGAAATTTGATTCAAGAAATTTACTGTACTTGTAGGTGAGCATCGACGGTGGTTGAGTGGAGCGGATGGGTGTTTCTGCGGACCAGCCCAAATGCCTCCAGGAAACCACTGTGAGGGCTCCACCGAAGAGAGGTATACAAGGAAACAGATATGATGGATGATGGTCAAGAAACAACTGACCTCGTCAATCAGGATATTGCTTGTTTGTTGCATCTGTAGACCCTTTTGTTATTGCAGTAATTATTTTTCTCTTATGCACTACTTCTAATTTGTTACCATATGTTTTTGAGGATTTTTATGGTGCTTGGATATTTTATGGACTGTTGATGGATCCAGATTTAACGGTTAGAAAATACAAAGAACCTGTTTAAAGGAACCAGGAACCGGCCAGATTAATGGGTTAGGAACTAATATAATACGTGAAGGAAGGGTACTTTGGTCTATTATGTAGCGTATAGGCCCATACAGCCCAAATGCCCCGGATATTGATCGGCCCAAATATCATTTTCAATTGTCCCTCCGGCAATGCTCGCTCACCGCGCCGGAGCATCCTCGCGTCGCTCGGTGCATCCATCATTTCATCCGATCCGCGCGCCCCTTGGCAAGTTCACCAGCCACGGACTTCGATCCCCTCCAGGCGATGTGCATAGTGCCGCGGGCCCGCGGCGAGGATCCGCGGCCGGCGCGACCTGCGTCCTCGATGGGAATAACCGCGACCTGCATCCGTGATTATGACGTGGATGGAAAGCTAGACCATTCTACCCTTGCTCTGATAACAAAGGAACCAGATATTGTCTCGTGTCTGTAAACCGACGGCTCAGAAAAATTCTGAACGTAGGAACCGTACAAGCACCGGAACAAGCCTCTATGTTTTTACTCTATCGCTGGTATTCTAATTTATTTTTCTCATCCATTCAGTGGTCACAGTGTACCGTTTTCTTTTAACATTTTTTTTCATACATCTTGTCGAGTGCATCGATCATCATACTGTATTCAAACTGAAATTATGTGCTAGCTATACTGCTTCTGATTAAATTTAGAATTTAGATTCACTGAGCCCCTGCACAGTAGACAAGCAAAATTAACTAAGTAGATTAAAACGGAAGCACAAATAATTCTAAGAAACAAATGAGGCAAATCAATTTGGACCCTAAGATTTGTTTGGCAAAGTTTAGATTCACCAAAGTAAATCATACTTCTCCACTGAGGTGCCTTGCCTACAATAGGTGGGCTTATACACACCAAATCACTATCCTCGATTCCATAAGATTATCCTTTTTCCTTACGAAAGCACGGTTACAGCCCTCACAAATGATTCGTGGCTCATCACAAACACGGTAGCTCACCAGTGACATCTAGCCGTCTAGGAGGCTTCACCTCCAAAAATAATTACAAATGCTTCACAAGGAGCTAGCCGCCAACTACAAGTGCCCAAGCTATGGAATGCTCTCCACTGATTTATCTATCTTTTTCAAGCTCTCTGAAGCTCACACACTAACACTCTCTCAACCCAACTCATGGATATCAGGATATGCACTAAATCACATAATCTTCTAATGTGTATGATCATCAAGTCATCATCCATCACAAGCCACTTCAATATATATGATTCGACAATGATTAAATGAATTGTATTGCTTCATTTGGTAAGGCTTTATTAGTACATAGAGATCAAACCAAATACTAGCTTCTTCGTCCTAGCATGGTTTTTCGGCCACGAGAAACCTCTTTCCATTCTCTTTGTTTAGCTCATCGTCACTAGTCCTTGACTTGATCCTTTCACCCTATAATTTTACTTTAAGGTTAGCTTTGCTTTTTGCACTACAATGAATACCACAATGAATTCTATTTCTTCAAGTAAACCAAGAAATGATATTTCCAATATAATCTTGATTATACGACTTGTCCATAAGCTTTCCATCACATGAGACCATCAACTAGCCATAACACCATGTCTATTGATATTGCAATCCTACCTAGGAGCAAGTCTAAAAAAATTCCCAATTTCTTCAATTAAAGTGACTCATTTTATTTTGACAAGATTTCTATCAATGAGACCATCCAATGTACATAAACATGTGTCTCTTCTGATCCATTTAGTTGTCATTGTTCATGTTGCTTCATCTCTTGGGATCAACATACTTGCTTGCTTCATGTCATCATGAAATAATAATGAGCACAAATTATTATCAAGAAAAGTATCACATAGTACATACAAGAATAAATATCTGTCCAAATGTTTTAGCAAATAAGTTAGTCCACTAATTCTTTTGTCATTCAATACACCAAAACACATAAGTGCCTAAATTCGCTTTCAATCTCGATCCCTCTTTCTAGTCATTGATGACAACATGATTAAAGCTTGCAAATAAAACAAAATAAAAGCTCTGGAATTCTCATATATAAAATAAACTCCCGCTTTATATACACTCTGATTGAATTTCAAATGCACATATGAGGAAGCAAACGATAGCTCCCCATGTATCTCAGAATCCCAGAGGTGCAACAAGTGTGTGTGATAATAAATAAATAAACTATGATGCATGTATATCACTCATGTAGAGAGAGAGAGAGAGATGTTTTGTCACAGTTGAAACCTGTCATACTGGTTTCACCCTAGTTAGCACATACACAAGCAATACACCACACATACAAGCATATCACACTAGCATAATGTCACTTAGAATTTATTAATAGGTTTATCACAGACATCAACACAAACTATAAATTTTCAAGACCATAAAAAGATAAGGTATGAATTATTACAATCCAAGTTTCAGCACCCAGCAGAAAACGGTCAGACTGGTTCTCCAAATCGGTCATACCGCCTCGCCCTAACAAACTACAGAAAGTGTTGAAACATGAAGTTTTAATCCATCCTTCTCTCTCCTTTGTCATCTACCATGCATAAAAGGGTGTGGGGAGAAGCTTGTACTCCTGCTATCCATCATTGTGTCCCATGTCCAGTTTGGTCATTTGACGAAGATGACGTATTCCAATGCAAGCCTTCACTCAATCCAATGCATAGTCTATTTTGATTAATTTTATTTTTAAAATTTTAAATTTTAAATATATATTTTTTGCAAAATGGGCTGATATATTCGATTGTATCATTACAAAAATTTCCAGAATTTTGAAGGTTACATGGAGATCATTTTTTTGTCAATAAAAGATGATGGATAATAAGCGTTGGTGATCACTTGAGACAACACTTAATGGACGAAAGTGCTAAATAAGAAGGCAATGTATCATGGGAAAACTAACCTCTCCGTACAAACTATGCAAACTTCAATCTGGGCCACACAATGTTGATCCAATGGCCCTCCTACTCCTCCTGCGTGTCCCCATGCATGCATGCTGGTTTGCAAATCCCCCTCCCACATTCCCTGATATTTTTGCAATTTTCCCTCCCACTCCTCCTGCATGTCTCCATGCATGTTCATAGTTTGCATGGAGGGGTTGGTTTACACTAGATACATTTTCAAATAAGAAACAATAATTGAGCCTAGTGTCAAATAAGAAAGAATATTTTTTCAGAAACAAACAAGGAAGCCTCTATTCCCTGGTGTCAAAAAGGGAATTATCTCTACGCATAACTTAATGGTCATCATTTCCGTGTATTTCAGTGTGTATATATTAGTTTGACAAAGGTCAATTATAAGCACCCATTTGGAACAAAAGAAAGATAAGTAGATAATACCCATTGAGAAATCGTAACAAAGAAGCTGGAAGAAAAGAAAATGAAAAATAAAAGCAAACACTCTGCGACCTGCGATGATGATCACACACGCAAGCTATAATAACAAAAAAGCTCGACCTACAGGGGTAAGACAACCACGGGCATTTCGTTAAGAAGAAGACCTCACATACGTCGAGAAAACCTCCCGACCTTTGCCTCACCCTTACACGGGGTCCGTCGCCCTGTGAGTTGGACCGGAGCTAAAGCCTATGTTTTGACGTGACCCAGCCTTAAATCCGCTTTCATGGGGAGTCGAACTCAAGACCTGAGGGGTGCTATGCTACTAGAGCCACTGACCACTCGGGCAGAGCCTCGTTCGCACGCAAGCTATAATAAGTTGTCAAAACTCAAAACAGAGGGACGCTGATGATTTTTTTTAAAGCAAACATGTACTTTGTGATTGAGCATCACGCTTGAAAAGCCTTCGTTCTGTACTTGTGTGACCACTATTATCTCTGTAATCTTAGAGCATGCTTGGTTCCCGGCCACTACCAGCCACACAAACTGTGGCGGCGCCACAAGTATGTGGCGGACGTTTTGGGCGCCACAGTTGTGGCAAGATTCTCGAGCATGCAACACCTATTTTACTGTGCTATGTCTGACTCTATTGCTCAACCAAACACACAAGTGATTCTCTGTGGCAGCCACGGTTGTGGTGTGACAAATGAAGGTTGGGAACCAAACATACCCTTGTTGTCGCACCCACTCATGGGCGCGTGCATGACGTAGACATGGTTGGTACTCGACGCAGGCCCGGCCCTGGGGGTCGAGCCGTGCGGCCGCCCTGGGCCCACAAAAGGAAGGGACCCCTACCCATGTATACATTGTGTATGTACAGCAGACCGTAGTAAATTTACGTTGTTTAGTTGGGCCAGCCGGCTAGGCCCAGAGGAAAAACAATGCAGTGCAACCGGTCCCTACATTTACTGAAATTGATTTGCTTCCATACGACCTCATTTGCTGCATAGACGCGGACGCTATCAAACACGCGTTGCCGGTTCATCGTCTCCTGGCCTCGTACTCTGATCGATATGAGGGCTCACCGAAATGTTGGCAACTCTTTTTATCTGACGCGGCGATGCCAATGAATGGAGGGCGATGGCGACTACGCGAGTGTGAGACGGTAATGCATATTTATCCCTCTGCAGATCTTAAAAGTTCAATATTCATACGTATGCCTGAATATCTGATATGTAATTTATTTTCTGTAAATTTTAGTACTTCAGGGCTCAGCTGTTATGCCTGAATACATCGTCCATGCATTAGGCTAGGACATTAATTTAGGACAGGCAGCCTAAACTGAATTGATCCATTGCATAGGTGCAGAAGCACAAAAGTACTCTAGCCCGGTAATTTTCTAGTTTTCGTGAGTTGATCCAATATGACAATATCTTTAGTGTAGATTTTCTGTAAATTTTTGACTAATATACTACTATTATTAAAGGGCCCGCTTTTTAGTTTCGCCCCGGGCCACCAAAATCTCAGGACCGGGCCTGACTCGATGGTGGCGTCTCCGGTGGCCGGTGCGGACGTCGAGCCAGTGGGCCGGTGCGCAGCTGGATGCACACTCCCATCCGTGCATATGGTTCCTGGACGAGGGACGCGTGGACGCGCCTTCGATCCGATTGTAGGGTCGAGATGACGGACTAGCGGGGGTGAATAGTCCTTTCTAAAAACTTAACTTATCGACTTATCGAAACAAATGCAGAATTAAAACTATTGGTCTAGCCAAGACTTCACCCCTCTATCTATGTTCAGTAGCACCTTACAAAAGATCCTAAACAAGCAAATAAGGTGTCGGGCTAGCACGAGCTCACCTAATTAATTCTAGGAGCAAGGTCACACAAACCTATGTCGCTAGTACTTCACACACCGGGGAGCTCCTACACAACTAGTAAGCAAAAACACAAAGCTCATAAGCTCACTAGCAATGCACAATGGACAAGACACTACAAGTCTAATCCAAAGGCTCAATTTACTTAGCTACACAAACTAAGCAAAGAGACTAATTAAGTACACTACCTAATTAGTCACGAGATCACTACTTCTAGCTACACAAGCAAGAAGACAACTAGCAAGCCTCACAAGTCAACTAACTATGAGAGCAATCACACAAGCACAATATATATTAAGATGTAAATACAATGCTTGTGATCAAGAAGTGCAAACCACTGAGAAGAGTAGACAATGTTGACACGGTGATTTTATCCCGAGGTTCACTTATTTGCCACCAAGCTATTCCTCGTTGTGTCGACCAACACTTCGATGGTTCTTGGGTAAGACTCTCGAGCCGCTGGCCACTCCGGACACACCAAGACACCACTCGCAAGTATGGTAACTCAATGACACGCTCCACTAGAGTTGCTCTTCGCGATCCCCGCGGGGTGAGCACAATCCTCTCACAAACCCTTCTCCAGAGCACCGCACAATCTCCTTGCGTGCTTCAACGGAGCCTCAATCCATCAAGCCGTCTAGAAGGTGGCAACCTCACAGGCTTGCAACATGAACACCTAGTGCCACTCGATGCAATCTCACAAAGCAATGCACTAGATTCGCACTCACTCGCAATAGATTAGCAATCTCGCATGAATAAGTGAGTTAGTGGACTCTCAAGGCAAGCACAACCATGAAAAACACATTCTCAAGGTGCTCAAACCCTCCTAAGGCCCGGGCACCCTTCTATTTATAGAGGGGAGGGGAAAACTAGCCGTTACACACTTTTTCCGAGCTCTAACGGCTACCTTAAACTGTCCGCAGACCATTCTCGGACTGTCCGCCATTCAAAAAACTAGCCTTTGAGATCCAAACTGTAAAAAACTCATCATCTGCGGACTGTCCGACCCCCTGGATCATCGGGAACGTCTCTGTGTAAAACTGGGGGGAATTTACGGACTGTCCGACCCATTCCCACGGACTGTCCGACCTATTTCCGCGGACTGTCCACCACCATTCAGATCGCGGACGGTCCGCCACTCTATTTTCAGCACAGCCGGCGCTCGGTAAAACGCCCATAACTTTAGCTGCATGTCGAAATTAGGTGATCTTGGACTCTATGAAAAGCTCATTTAGAGGGCTATCCAACCCAACTGAATTCTTGACCCAAAACACTTTGGATCAAAGCAGAATTGTGAATCAAGATCACACTAAGCCATAACCATCGTCCAGACTTCAACCCCTTTGCAAATGTGCCAACTCCATAAGTGTATCATTTTATGTGTGAGTGAGTTAGCATTTTCACAAACATTTCTCAAAGGGGTTTTCACTCTCATGCCACTCGATCTTAGCAACATCACAACGCTCAAGAGATCGATAGAGTGGGTCCTCTCATAGTGCACAAATCACAGACTGTCCGATCCAAACCATGGACAGTCCGAGGGACGATCAGACACGTCTGAATGGAATTTCCCATGTATTTTATTCTCATCTCACCACAAACTGTCCGAGGCACCCCCACGGACGGTCCGACACTTGACTCAAAGTTCTCAAGTCAGCGCTCAACTCATCCCATGAGTCACGGACTGTCCGAGCTCTGTCCACAGACAGTCTGACTCCCTGTCATAACTTTGTTTCACAAGATTTTCAATAACGCCCTTTCTCAAGGTTAGTCGCCACTTATCTAAATGCAAACCATGCAAGTCAATGATCAACTGACACTAGATGACCGATATGCAAACAAGTTTGCCCCTCTTGATAGTACGACCATCTATCCTAAACCCGGTCATACACTTCTCTACTCACCTATGACCGGTCAAATGAAATGCCTATTGGTTATACCTTTGTCTTGCGCATTCCATTCCATCTTCTCCAATGTTGATGCAACACATGCACCAACATCATCACAAATGATATGATCCACTTCATATCATCATGCGACCCCTTGGTTCATCGATCTTGACTCCACTTGCTCTTCACCGTTGCATCGGTCCAGCGGCACCAAGTCATTGCTCAAGCATCCCGCCACGCGGTCCAGCGTTTAGCCTCTAACTTGCCCTTCACACTTGCAACCGGTCCATCAAACCAACTCTTGTCTTGATCTTCTCCACTTTAGTCACGTGACTCCATGTCATGTCTCATATGCAATGAGCTTCTTCATCACATAAACACATATTAGTCCACCTAAGTTGTCACTTAATTACCAAAAGCAAGCCAGGACCTTCACCGATGCTGCCAACGGACTCGACTCGCACACGTGGATTTATTATACCAAAATAAATACACAATTAAACCATATTTCGTGGTGGATTTTGAATGGAACCAATTGAATGTTGTAAATTGTTGCTGCTTTTCATAAAACCTTTATTTGAATAAAGTCAGTGTCAATGAAAGTTTCGTGGACACAATTACCTAAAGTGACACATAATCTAAAAGTGTTTGAAACTAGGATGAAACACCTCCCTCTCAATGCATAGTTTCATCAATTGTTGTTTCCTAGGTCACATGCAAGACACAAGCTGTCTAGCTAAATGTGTACATGGAGTTTCATCACCATGAAACTCATTTCATCGCTCTCTTCATTAATACAGTGACACATCATCAGAAATACTGACATAGCAGTCAATTTATTGTCTATGAAACTTCCACTGAGACTGACCTCAGGACAACGGGACAAGGTCTCACTTATCTTTGGTTTACAAGGCAATAAGTTGTTTCCCTCAAAAAAAAAAAGTTGAGCCTAACGCTCGAACAAGCCGGTAGCTCAAAACATCTTCTGCGTGTGGAATTGATCTATAGCTGTATGAAAGCATAAAACAGCGGGGAGTGGTCGTTTGCTTCGCGTACGAGGAACTGATCAAGCAGCCCATGACATCATCGTGTAGAGGAAGTCTACATGCTTGATCTTGATCATTGTTTATGTAGTCTACTGTCCGCGGTCGTTAGTTGCATACTAGAATACAGTATATTGGAGTCAACGGTTTTGATCATTGTAAGGCATAGAGCCCCATGCGTCCTTCACCCCCTTCATTCTAGTTTAGGGATAGTAATCCATCTCCATCTGATCCCCCGGCAGCCTTCTCTACGTCAGGTTAGTAAATCTTCTCTAATCAGTAATCATCTTCCTGACCAAAACCGTGCGATTTACACTAACGGCCTAAATGCCTTTTCTGGTAGGAGTTTTAGTTCTTTCACATTGATTGTCCCGATATACTCCACTCCAGGGTTCAAAATTTTGGTAAAATTTCGTTGAAATTTCACGAATTTCAGTAATTTTGGTGGCAACCAGAAAAAAAAATCCTTAACCGAAATTTAAAACCTTGTTCCACTCCTTCAGCTTTTCTTTTCTTTTTTCGTGAAACCACTTGTTTACCTTTATCTATCTCCATTACGGGCTAGTATGAGGTATGCACTCTTTATGCAATGCATGGACAATGCAACAGCAGCAACAGAGCGAGAAGAAATCTGAAACTCAATTCAATAGATAGATAACTGAATTCAGGGGAAGCAATTATGGGGCACCTTGATTTCAACTACTCGTATGCTTTATGCTGTCAGAGAAAGAAATTATCTTTTTTCCCTAGCTCATCATGCACAGAATCTGCGAGCCGTACGTTTCCATTTTTGAGCAAGCTCTGGACCATGATCCAAATTCATGTAATAGACGGTACCATTATCTAAAAAATGTAATAGACGGTACAGTCTGGACTAGTAGATATGAAAAACAATCTATGGCCGTACCTCTTTCTCAACATGACCTTCCTATAGGCTTTGTTTGGCAACTAGAGTATTGGAGGGTTTGGAGTGGAGCAATTTCCCCTACAAGTCAAAATCTCCCTCCATCCACTCCAATCCCCCTCAATCCTATCCAACACTCCACTTCCCAAACAAAGCTGTAGCATTTTCAACTCATGTGCACTAGATAGTGAAGCTTTGGCATGGGTTTGGCCTTGATGTTTAGGACTCATATTGCATAGAGGAAATTTATTGAAATTTTCGAGGATTCAATTATCATAGGAAAAATGGTCTGTCTTTATATGCTGCATATTCATTCCTGCCAAAATAATAATGCGTTACGTTTCTCTTATTCTGCCTATTTTTATTCCTTCACTCCAACGAGGCCCTTACTGGTAAAGTTAGTATGGTATTTTTACACTCGCAGTTTCTTGGACCACATCATGGGCAATAAAACTAGTAAGCACACTTCGAGGACACAGTCTATGGAATCTAGTATACTGGAGACCATGCTGCAAGATCATTGTGTTATCCCGATTTGTTTGCCAATGGATTTTTTGGAAGGCATCACTGGTAATTTCGCCAAGGAGCAAGAATTGGGGAAAGGTGCATTTGGAGTGGTTTACAAGGTATCTCTATAGATATCTCTATCTCTATTTTCCTCCGATTTAATTTCATTTGCAGATGTTAGCAACAATGTGAAATGCTCAGTAATGACTGCTGGTGCTTAATATACGGGCTGACACAGGGCGTTCTTAATGATGGACAAGCGATTGCAGTGAAGAAGCTTTTAAAAACGAACCTGCTAGAGGATGAAGAATTTCATAAAGAAGTTACCTGCCTTATCGGTTTCAAGCATGAAAACATTGTAAAACTTCTAGGATATTGTGCTGAATCACGGATGGAAGTGACCCAAGTAGGTGGAAGATATGTCATGGCTGAAGCACCAAAAAGCCGGTTGCTATGCTTTGAGTATATTAATAACAATAGCC
Source organism: Echinochloa phyllopogon (assembly GCA_033239725.1). Taxonomy (NCBI): domain Eukaryota; kingdom Viridiplantae; phylum Streptophyta; class Magnoliopsida; order Poales; family Poaceae; genus Echinochloa; species Echinochloa phyllopogon. The sequence goes on along the minus strand of BTCW01000008.1, from coordinate 6,555,342 downwards.
TTGATCATCACCTCTCTGGTATAATAATCCTGTAACATATTCACAACTGCAAGTCGTTCATTTCCTCTTTACATATGATTAATTGCAACAGTATATATAAGAATACAAGTGGGATGTTTTTACTTATTCATCTTTTCTGACAGCTGAATCTGATGGGCTCGATTGGCATGTGAGATATGAAATAATTAGGGGAATTTGCCGCGGTTTGCATTACCTTCACACAGAATGCCATATTGTTCATTTGGACCTTAAACCTCAGAACATATTGCTGGATTATAATATGGTGCCAAAAATCGGAGATTTTGGTATGTCCAGACTCTTTGGCGAGCAACAATCGCGAATTATTACCAAAAGTCCTGTCGGGACACTGTAAGATAAATCTCTTTTCAGTACCTCACCTTAGATTTTTAATCCAGTCAGTGCATGACCAGTTTCCTTGTTGCAACCCAGTGGATATATGGCACCAGAATATACCATAAATGGTTTGATATCAGAGAAGGCAGACATCTTCAGTCTAGGCGTTATAATCATACAGCTAATGACAGGATGCAGGAGTTATCCCATCACTGAAGAATCTTTTAAACATTTTGTTGAGAGTGTAAGCTGAAACAGTCTGCACTTTGCATATTTCTCACAAAAAAGAAGTAATCAGACACGATCATTGTGAAAAATGTAGGTGGTTGGGAAATGGAGGAACAGGTTGTTGAACGAGGAAGCTATGTACGTGCCGTTGGAAAACTATGTTCAGCAAGTAAGGGAGTGCATCTTGATAGGACTGAAGTGTGTCGACCCTGACCCAAATAAAAGGCCTGCTGCATTGGCTATAATTGAAAAACTTAATGAAATAGACAGTACACCCCCAGAAGACCAGGTACATGCATTTGATAATCCCCTAACAAACTATGTAAAAGAGACCCACTACCTAATCTATTCTTTCCATCACACCATCTTTCAGGAGCCAACATCTTCGGTCAGCAGCGATGCAAATACACCCAACAATTCCTGGAAGGAAGTGACCAGGAATTTGGTCGCAGCTGGATTCAACAAAGAGGCCCCCAGAATTGCTTTTTATACTGCGATGTACGTGGCTCGAAAAAATAGACTGTAATAATCCAACATATTTGTATGGATATGTGAAGAAATTGTGTGGTCGTAGCAGTAGTAGTATAGTTGCCAGTAAGTGGTTAGCTGAGGTTCCCTTTAGATTTTAGCGTCGTATGCGAGATTAGTGGTGTCTGTGCATTTGCGTATTGTGCAATGGTTGAACATGACTTGTGTATGCGCTGTGCATTGTGAATTTTTACTTGGAATGCTGGGTATCTTTTTTGAACGCTCTGGAACGACAGAAAAAGAGGTATGGTTCCAAACGGAAGCGGCAGTCCGAACATGAAGCGGAGAAGCTTGTTTACATCGCCGCATCTGGAAAGCAGCAAGCTGACGGAAACCAAAATTTGACAATAGAAAATGAACAATAACTTGGTGGCGGCGGATCGGAGTGGAATTGGGAAAGGGAAGGAGGGGAAACAGAGGAACAAGGTTGGAGCTTCCATTATTTATCAGCAGGATTAAAATCACGCGTTGCAATAGCCTTCAGCCAGTGCAGCCAGAAGCGAGCAAGACTAGACACCGTTCTCACACAGCTATGTGCTAGATTGTTCTCAATGATTTTTCTAGATACAATTTACTCCGATGTATTTATACATATCGGAATCTCTATTTTTATTTGCCAGGAAGTGCGGTTCGGTATTGACAAAACAGACTATCTCGACACTGCATTGAGATGTAGGCGGGGGCGAAGCCAGCAAATGAAGGTTAGGGGGATGAGTTACTTCTTTTTCTTCCTCCTCTTTTTTCTTCTCCCTTCTCCTTCTTTGCTTCTTCTTCCTCTTCATCCATGGTTAAAAATTGTAGGAGGGCTTAGGGAGGGCTCCATTGGTTACAAGGGGGTAGGGGGGGGGGGGGGGGGGGGGGGCTGCTCGCTTCGCCACTGGATGTAGGAGTATCACGTATGGATAAATATATATTATCCGAGTAGTAGACATTTTGTATCTGACTAGGATCAATTATATTCTTCGTGTCACTTTTACCCATCGACGACTTGAGCAGTGAGTCATTGATCGAGCACACGGCAAGAAAAGTGTAGTGGACCTTCCGAGAAGTTTCCCTTCTGGCTTTTAACGCGGTGGTTACGTCGTCATTTTTGGAGGGAGGCAAGTTGGTTCGGCTCACGCTCGAGATCAGTCAAGTCAACAGCTGCGAGCTCGAGATCATGGCGGCCTTCCCCGCTTCAGCTCACGCTCAGAAATCGATATGATCCATTCCGTATGATGCTTATGACAGTTGATACAGGTAATGTCTTGATTCAGTTTGTTTACTTCTCTACTTGCAGCTTTGCATGAGTGATAAGTAATCCGATTTCTTTGTCGGTTTTCATGTCCTGGGCTGCGCGCATGAGATCGAATGGTTTCCCCGCTGGAACATCCTGCTCGGGGCTTTGTGGGTAGTGTTTGCTCTAATTAAAATATGTTAGGTCCTTTCGTGGCCTCAGGAACCCTGACAAAGGGGTTAGAACAAAGTAATTGGTATTCTCTAAACAAGCAGATATTTTTTACTACTGTTTCCCCAATTAATGAAATTATCAATAGCTAGCACTCCCTATGCTAATATATCAAACGTCTAGTTGCCAACTGATTTCAGTTTTTTTTCAAGTGCAAATCAGTAATCGTTATGTCTCTGTCTTGCAGATGCATGTACTAGTTGAATTCTGACCAGTTTTCTCGACAATTTGCAGATGCATGTGACTTCTTGCTGTAAATCTTCGAACGCATCCTTCAGTGTGTAGCAACTTTGTGTTAACCAGTGGTATCTACTTCCTGATAAGTGATAAGTGTGTCCTACTTATGGCTGATGTACCGAACCTTTCTGGCTCTGTGGCCAGTGCAAAAGCTCTAGGTTTTAAACTTGTGCGTTGCCCAGAGTGTCTGGGTGTTCTGCCAGAACCTCCCGACGTTACAGTCTACTCGTGCGGCGGTTGCGGCACCACACTTCGAGGTAAATTTTTTTGGATGCTCTGGGCTATTAGAACTAGCTAATGTTTATTATACGCTTGCCCTTCTGAAGTTATTCTTGTTCTGATGTCGCAGCCCGTGCTGACTTTCGTTTAATAGAGCAAACGCTACAAGATCCATGTGCAGTGCCGTTATGCCTGCCAATAAGTTTTCTGACATCCATCACACGAAATTTCTCTGTGGAACAAGAGCTGGGAAGAGGTGGGTACGGAGTGGTTTACAAGGTATGGCTCTGTTTATTTGAGCTCTTTTACAATGCCTTAGCTTTTCAAATCTTAGCAAGGCTATGGTTTCTCCTTCTGTGAAGGAATGTTTTGGTTAAAGCTTTGGTAGAATTTTGTTACCGATTGAGGTCTCTGGGATTCAGCAATTGTAATATGTAAGTGCCTCTAACCTGGAACATGCTGATACTCAAAATGCTATGTTGAATAGGGCATTTGTCGAAATGGAAAGGCGATAGCTGTGAAGAAGCTTTTTCAAATGCACATAGATGAAGATGATGATCAATTCCACAAAGAAGTTATTACTTCTCTTCTCAATTTGAAGCACCGAAATACAGTGCAACTCATAGGCTATTGTGCTGAATCATTGTATGTACGCATCCAAATAAGAGGGGAATATGTCATGGCTAAAGAACGACAAAGGCTGCTCTGTTTTGAGTATCTAAGTAACATGAGCCTTCGTGACCACATCTCTGGTATGATACGGCTGGAACGTGCTCTTTTCTGTTTCGCTTTATATTTGAATCAGTAGAATTCTTGTCCATCTTCGAATATACACATGATATTATTAGACATATGACCTTAGGTGGGTCCGATCCTAGTGCTGTTATGAACTGTGCACCGCTGGGAAGGTTTCCAGGAATAATAAAAGAGGTAGCCGAGTGAACTTTGTGATGGTAGAATTAATAGGTTTATTATGTTCGTGCAAAGCCAAGCTTTTCATGGTGGACCACTTAGAGAGTTTAACTTTGAGAGTCGTTGAAACTTATATCCTGATCTGGATTCGAAGCACGACATCATTTTAGAACAAACAAGTTCCAAAAGAGGCTCATGTATCTGACTTCTTTTTTTTAGATGTCAGAGAGGACCAAAAGCCCCACCTGAATTTGATTAACCACTGGATGGTCCTAAACCCTGACCTTCCGACCAAAGGAAAACGACTGATAACAATAGACTATATCAATTGTATGTATTTAAAATCCGAGCCCTTACATTGAAGATGTTGACCTCCCTATTGTACTAAAACAACCTATATTTGGAATCAAAATCAGTAGAAGATGGCAACCTAGATTTGTCTATTTTTAAAATTTCTACAGATACATCATGTGGACTGGAGTGGAACATGAGACACGAGTTAATCCAAGGAATTTGCTGTGGTTTGCATTACCTTCACACCGAGAGCCATATTATACATTTGGACCTTAAACCCACGAATATATTGATGGATCATTGTATGGTGCCAAAGATCGCTGATTTTGGTCTATCAAGATTCTTCAGCGATCAGCAATCCCGAGTTATAACTGCCACCATTAGGGGAACACTGTAAGTGCTACTCACCTTCATAATTCCATTGTATTGTAATCTAGTTACTAATATAGCCCATTATGATCTGTTAAAAAATACAGTGGATATATGGCACCAGAATACATAAACAATGGGTTGATATCATACAAGGCAGATATATTCAGTTTGGGTGTCATAATCATAGAGCTAATGACAGGAGCCAGGGACTACCCAAATCCACATTGCTCTAGCTGTGAGGCATGTTCCACACTTTACTTTATTGAAAATGTAAGATGAGTCAATCCAGCATTTGTATATTTTGTATTGTGTTATCAAAACACTACATTTTATTAATAAAAAACTAATTTTCTTACTTGGAAAAAAATTAGGTGGTCGCAAATTGGAGAAAAAGGTTCGAGACAAAGGCGATGGACAAACCCTTATTGGAAAAATATATTGAGCAAGTTAAGAGATGCACCATGATAGGGCTGATGTGTGTCAACCCTGATCCGAACAAGAGGCCTGCTGCTGGCGATGTAATGGATATGATTAATGCAGGAGGCGGTTCCACCAGTTGTTCTGAAGTGAACTGATAGCCCCATGTGGCAGACCAGGTACATATGCTAGCTCCTCCGACCCCTAACTAGAGACCGTACGTACTTTACATGGTTAATGCTCATGCATATATTTGTACAAGGACCTATTTTGTGTGTGTATAATCATAGGTCTCTTTTCAGTTCTCACACTACAAGAGCCACAAGGCGGTATATCTTCCATCGGTCGGTGGTACTGCAAATGCGTACATCATGAATGCATGTTGTGTGTTCGCAGCAATAGTATCATAAGAGGAATCGTGAGGGCAGCTCTCAAGTAGTACAGGGAGGAAATAGGGGAGCACACATTTCCAGTTGATAACATATATATAACTTCGGACACTTTCTTGCTGTGTGTTGACTTGCTGTGTTGCGAATCGAAAGCTCCTTCAGTTTTTTTTCTCCCTTTGCGTTAATCTGAGATGATAAACAATCCCAGTCAGCTTTTATAAGCATCACAAGTATTTTAAAGAGCGTGTTCTAAGTGTTACAAGTTCAGCGATAAGTTTGGAGCCCATAATTAACAAAATTACTTACCTTTATTTCTCTCATGCATTTGTTCACTAGCAGAGGAACAACTTTTCATCTCTCACATTTATTCCGGATAGATTTAGGCCTGGCATAGATTTAGCATTAGTCCTGGTTGGTATTTCCCGAGATTTCGGAGGACTTTAGTCCCGGTTGAAGGCTCAATCCGAGACTAAAGGGTCTCAAACATTAGTACCGGTTAGCGCCACAAACCGGACAACCAGATTAAGGGTCCTGTACATCTTACTATAAAAGCAAAACATCCCACTAAAAGTTAAATCATAGGTGGGATGCATATGAGGCAAAGACAAAATATTGTGGGTTTGAATCATACGGGCTGCAATATTTTTTAAATTTTGGATACTTTCTAGACTGCCAGTCCCGGATTTAAAGGGGGTTAAGGATCGATGGATCTTTTGCGAAAAAAGGATCGATGGTTTTAATATAGACAACGTATCCTATGAAAACTAATTTTTTATGCAAACTATGGAAACTCATATCACAACCGCTGGATGTCCATCCGAAGGCCAGAGAAAGAGGTGGAAAACTTTAGTACTTAAATCCTCCCACCATTAGTTTTGCTAGTCACAATTTTTCTAGAAAACCCCCTCCAAACCAAGCCTAGAACGGAGAGATCTTTTTTACGGATCTCTTGTTACGAGTCGTGACGCCCTCTCCCGTCCTACAAGTGACGCCCTCTCCCGTCCTACGATCTGCCGCCGCCGCCACCGCCTCGAGTTCGTCTCGCCCACTGCATGGACTTTGTCACGCTCGCGGCCCGTCGTCGGCTGCGGCGAGCTCTCCCACCGCTGCTGGCAGGTGGGTTTGGGTTGAGGGTTAGCTGACCGGTGAGCATTACTCGCCCGCTGCTGAGACGCTGGCACCGGCAGTGGCAGGCACTCCTGCCCGGAGTACACAGACTACAGCAGCAGCTGCAATCCCAGCGAGGGTTGCAAAAAGCAACTCCCAAATTCAATACGCAAAAAAAAAATTCTTCATCGTATTAAAATGTCATAACATATATGTAGTACTAAATATAGATGAAATTAAAAACTAATTGCACACAGTTTTGTTGTACACGAACATTTTGAGCCTAATTAATCAATTTTTGGATAATTTTTTGTAAAAAAACGAAATGTTACAGTAGCATAATGATTACGAAGAGACTCCAAACTCCTAAATTTGGGAACTAAACAAAGCCGAGATTGCTAATATTTTAGACGTGCTAGCATCCAGCTTTTTAGTGTCATGCACTCAACAACCCGTCACGTCAGGCCAAATTTGAATCTTAGGCCTTGTTTAGTTCCAAAAATCAACGCAAAAATTCACTATGCAAAAAGATGATTCTCATTATATCAAAATGTCATAACATGTATAGATTACTAAACCTAGATGAAATTAAAAACTAAGTGCACAATTTGTTGTACTCTAGGAGACGAACATTTTGAGCCTAATTAATAAATTTTTGGATATTTTTCACACAAACAAACGAAATGCTACAGTAACGCAATGATTGCGACGTGACCCCAAACCCCCAATTCCCCATCCCCTATTCACCATGTAAACAAGGCCTTAACAATGCAAATGGCGGCCGCGGGGCCGCATGGGAGGGCTCGCCGCAGCTGACGACGGGCCGCGAGCGCGACGAAGTCCAGGCCGCGGGCGCGACGAACTCGAGGCGGCGGCGGCAGATCGCAGGACGGGAGAGGGCGTCGTGACTTGTAACGAGAGATCCGTAAAAAATCCCTCCGTTCCAGGCTTGGTTTGGAGAGAGGTTTCTAGAAAAATTATGATTAGCAAAATTAATGGTGGGAGGATTTAAGTGATAAAGCTCTTTCTGTTCTTCGAATGGAGATCCAGCGGTTGTGATGGGAGTTTCCATAGTTTATATATGAAGTTGATTTTATAGGATAAGGCAACTTAATCTGTTGTACAGTACTAAAACAGCTAACACCACCGGCCTGGCCGTGTCGACTGCCGACCCAAATGGCTTTGGCACGGATGGACCATTTGTGCGTGCGACAACGTGTAGCTTCCCGTCGCTCGCCGGCGAGATTAGCTCCGGAAACGTGAGCACGCACAGAAAATCAAGAGAGGATACAATCTCGTCGACCAGGAGAAGCGTGTTGTGCCCCTGCCTCCAAGGAACGCTTTCTGAATCTGTTCACTTCGATAAAAATTTTCATAAGCCCTGTTCGTTTGGCTGGTGGCTGACGCTGGTTTTCGCTGAGAGAAAAATACTGTTGACTCGCTGGAAATAATGCAAACGAACAGGACAATAGCCTGTTACTCGGTCATAGCCGGCTTACATAGCACTCCACCCGGGCCCTGACATCTGGGGCCCACACTCACTCACGCCTACACCTCTGCGACGTTGTTTACATATTCTCTGTTCCCGTCTTCTCTTCTGTGTTGACGCCAACATCCTGAGGCGTCACACAACGATAGTCGACACTGGTATTGGACATGGAATTTAGAACCGACACATATATATTAAATATATTCATGCCAGCTCAAACTCAGCACGAAGATGGATACACAATAATCGTTCTAACTAAGCACGGTTGGTGCTAACTACAGTAAACACCTACCTTATCTTATCTTATAGTCTAATCTTTATCTTTTACCCTAATCCGAAAGTGCGGACTGATTCTGTTGTCCGTTTTTTTTCGTCTCTAATATGCTGCTGGTGACTGGCCCCAGGCGTTGACTGCGTTCCGCGTAAACACTATTCGAGGACAAAATCTATGGAATCTGGTATACTGGAGGCCATGCTGCAAGATCTTTGTGTTGTGCCGATTTGTCTGCCTATTGATTTTTTTAAGAAAAAGTCTATTTTACTATACTCACCTATTTATTTTTTCCATCTAACCCCCTAAACAAAATTTAGGCTCAATTTACTACCCGAACTATTTAATTTGTTCTAATTTATCCCCTAATGAGATTTATTTTTTGTTTCTCCGCATATAAATAAATGAGTTTTTCAGTCAAATTTTTTGAGAAGATATACAACATGATTTATGTTAAAAATTTATTAAGATTTTTTCATGGTTATTTTCATAGATTAGAAACATTTAATATGAAACTTATGCTAAGTATACAAAATTGTATGCAAAGAAATCATGAAAATTCAAAATATATTTTTCTAATATAGGTCATCATGTTATAAGTCATATCGCCAAATCTGAACTTATAATTCAACCTGTATAGGGCGAAACCGCAAAATAGTTTTTTTTGGGGGGTGGGGGGTGGGGGTAAAACGAGCATTACTTTTGTTTGGGGATCAAATGGATAAAGTAAATATATGAGGGTAGTAAAATGGATTTTTTTCGTTTTCTGATGTCATCGCTGTTAATTTTGCCAAGGAGAAGAACTGGTGAACAATTACTACTAGAAAAACTCATATTTATTCATGCATATCAGTATCGGACACTAAAGACACGGTATTGGCATGGATCTATTTTAGTACCGGGTATAAATTTGAAAGCCCACGGAGCCATTTAGTTGACCCGGTACCCAATAGCGTGGCAATTTAGTAATACCGACCAGTACTAAAGTGTAACATTTATAGTACCATCGGTGTCTTGGCCCGGTACTAAATGAGCCTCCATGTGTTACTTCAAAGGGAAAGCATCTCTCTCATTCACATGTGATGCATTGGTGGGATAGCAAGTAAGCAACACGCGAGGCTCGAAGCCATTAGTTCGAATCCTTGCGGCCGTGCATTTGCATTTACGTGTGAAAAAATCGTTTGACTTTTTTTAGTAGTGGGTGCATTTGGAGTGGTTTTCATGGTATCTCTATAGATATCTCTATCTCCATTTTTGTAGGATGATTTAATTTTATTTGCGGATGTTAGCAACATTGTGAAATGCTTATTAATGGCTGCTGGTACTTAATATACGGGCTGACACATGGCGTTCTTAATGATGGGCGAGCGATTGCAGTGAAGAAGCTTTCAAAAACGAACCTCGAAGATGAAAATTTCAGAAAGAAGCTTTCAAAAACGAACCTCGAAGCTGACACATGGCGTTCTTAATGACGGTTTTAATCCAGTCAGTGCATGACCAGTTTCCTTGTTGCAACCCAGTGGATATATATGGCAGCAGAATATACCATAAATGGTTTGATATCAGAGAAGGCAGACATCTTTAGTCTAGGCGTTATAATCATACAGCTAATGACAGGATGCAACAGTTATCCCATCACTAAAGAATCTTTTAAGCAGTTTGTTGAGAGTGTAAGCTGAAACAGTCTGAACTTTGCATACTTCTCACAAAAAAAAAGTAATCTGACACGATCATTGTGGAAAATGTAGGTGGTTGGGAAATGGAGGAACAGGTTGAACGAGGAAGCTATGTACGTGCCCTTGGAAAACTATGTTCAGCAAGTAAGGAGCCAACATCTTCCGACAGCAGCGCTGCAAATACGCCAAACAATTCATGGACGGATGTGGCCAGGACCCAGGAAGTTGGTCGCTGGAGTCAACAATGAGACCCCTAGAATTGCTACTTTGACTGCGAAACACTTGGCTCGAAAAAATTAATATATTTTGTAATAATCCAACATAGTATGGATATGTGAAGAAATTGCGTGGTCGTAGCAGTAGTATAGTTGCCAGTACGTGTGGTTGGCTGAGGTTCCGTTTAGATTTGAGCGTCGTATGCGAGATCAGTGGTGTCTGTGCATCTGGGTATTGTGCAATGGTTGAACATGACATGTGTATATATACGCTGTGCTTCCATTCCATTAATTATCCGCTTTAAAATCACGGGTTGCAATCGCCTTCAGCCAGTCCAGCATAGCGTCCATAGACACCGTTCTCACACAGCTATGTGCTGCCAAGTTAGTCTCTCCTAGGACGAACAAGATCTTAAAACAAGAGAAATTCCTGCTAAACAGAGGAGCAAGGATTTGGGCAGGACGAAGGGTAGTGTTCAACGTTAAGGCCAACACCAGCGATACACATCACACACGCAACTCTCATCCTGGGCCACCGCCCACAGCAGAGCTCATCAGGACCTGGAGTTGCTTCAGTGGGGCAGCAAGGGGTGGGGAAATTGAGGCCTTCGCTCATGCATGACGCCGACAAGCGGGTCCCACATCGATTGTCTGCCGGGCAGAGTCACATACCCCATCCGCTGGGGTTAAGCCGCATCCTGGCAGGCTGCACTGCAGCGTTTAATTTGTGTAAAAAAAACATCCCGCTAAATTTAGGATCGTCAGAAGAAATTATATGGACATAAAACAGTATTATATATTGTTAAGAGACAAATTAGAAAAAACAGCGCACGGTATACAATATATCTAAAAAAATTAAGTTTCAACGTACACACCGCGATGGTAGCCGGAGACGAACAGCGAGAGCCTCCACGATGGACACGGGCGGGTCGTCGCCGGCGCGCCACAGCGCCCACTGTTGGATTAATTGGGTCATTGGCCCATTTTAGTCTCAATTAATTAAAAGAAATTAAAGGTCCGCTAATAAATGCTAGGGGTCTAGATCCCGGATTGAGAGTCAACGGGAATCCTAACTAACTTAAATTGTGGACCAAATGTGGACCGCTTGTGAAGTTGGTAAAAGAAGAAGGGCGTGCCACGCGCGCGCTCGCTCGCCGTGGCCATGGCCGAGGTTTGTGCTGTGTGATGACCGTTTTTGCCAGTCAAGTCTAACGTTACAGTCTTCATGAGTGACTAGTAACTGATAGCCGTTACTGATTTGGGAATCAAGGCTGGTAAAGACTGTCCAGGTGCATTCCCCCTTCTCCTACCCTGAGCGCCTATATAAGGAGGACCCTCCTCCATGGGCATACACACCCGAAAGCTCTCTCTTCTCTGGTACTCTTTTCAGGAGACCACTCTCTTGTCCCTGTTGTTTGCTGCTGCTTTCTCGCATTGCATTCCCAACGCAAGCTTTGTGCGCACTCTGCTTGCGTGAGCAGTTGCCTCCGAACCCCGTGTGCCCTGAGATCCTGCTCGGGATAGGCAGGCGATAAGCTTTTTGGGGAGCGTACTCGTACGCGTCTGCTCGCTGCTGTGAACGACTACTTCGTCTACTTCCCGGCGGCCATCTCCACCAACTCGGCGACCACAAGCTGTACGACTACGTCCTTCTTCCTCGAGCCGAACGACTACTTCCAGAAGGCCGTTCGAGGGACGCCACTGCAGCAACTCGTCACTGCACCGAATCAGATCGACTACTTCAAGCAGGCTAGTCACAATGACTGGTAACGGCGATTTCGGTTCCTCCAGTTCCGGCTCCGCCTCTAGGTACACACTAAACCTCCTCTGGTTTTTCTTGTTGTTCATGTTTTATGCGAGATTTAACTTGAACACCAGCACATGTTTTGCTCTCACCGGATCACTCACATATGTCATGAATTTGCTGCTAATTTCTGGAATTAAAATGTACCAAAAATTGCCTAGATTTCTAACAATCCAAAAATCTTATGTTATTAATAGGCTTTCGGTAACTGGTTTTGCTGCTTCAATCAAACCAAATGTATTTGATGGCTCGAATTACAAACGCTAGTGGCAGAGAGTTACGCTATGGTTGACGGGGATGAACATCATGCATGTCGCACAGGGGAATCCCGAACAGCTCTATCCAGAGGAATAGAGGGCTTTCGAGGCGTCCGATAACCTGTTTCGTGGCGCCATCGTGAGTGTTCTCGCTGAAAGGCTTGTGGACACGTACCTCTTGCTGCCAAGTGGCAAAGAAATTTGGGATGCGCTTGAGGATAGGTTTGGGGTCTCTGATGCTGGTGGTGAGCTGTATATCATGGAACAGCTCTATCACTACAAGATGGTTGAAGACCGTCCTGTGGTAGAGCAGGCCCATGAGATTCAGGCGTTGGCTAGAGATCTTTTGAACTATAGCGAGGCTTCACCATGTAAGTTGCCTGACAAGTTTGTGGCAGGAGGTATTATCTCCAAGTTACCACCTTCTTGGAAGGACTTTGCAACCTCTCTGAGACACAAGAGACATGAGTTTACTGTTGTCGATCTCATCGACACTCTTGATGTTGAAGAGAAGGCGAGGGCAAAGGACCAACGTGGTAAAGGGATTGTTGGGTCTTCTAGTGCCAATATCGTGCAAAAGAAGAACAACAATGCACCCAACAAGAGGAAGAACAAGCCGCATCAGAACCAAACAAAGGCTAAGCAGACGACTCAGTTCAAGCCGAGGAAGCCGCCAACTGGGAAGTGCTACTGCTGTGGTAGCACCGAACACTTTGCTGCAAAGTGTCTGGATCGCAAGGATAAGAAAGATGGCAACAGTGCCAACATGGTTGTTAGTGAGACTGGTGGAACATCGGGGTACGGTAATCTTTTACCTACAATTCTTTCAGTATGTCATTCACCTGATTGGTGGATTGACACTGGTGCTAATATTCATCTTTGTGCTGATATTTCCTTGTTTTCTTCTTACCAGGCAGGCGGGACTTCCTCCTTGTTGATGGGGAATGGATCGCATGCGCGTGTTCTTGGTGCTGGTTCGGTCGATCTGAAGCTTACTTCGGGAAAGACCGTTCGACTGAAGAGCGTGCAGCATGTCCCCACCATCAAGAGGAACTTAGTCAGCGAGTCTCTTCTGTGTAGAGACGGTTTTAAGTTAGTCTTTGAATCCAATAAATGTGTAATTTCTAAGTTTGGAAGTTTTATTGGAAAGGGCTATGATAGCGGAGGCTTGTTCCGCTTTTCTCTGTCAGATGATTGTAATAAAGTTGTGAATCATGTTTCAAATGTTAATGATGAGTCTAATGTTTGACATTCGCGACTTTGTCATGTTAATTTTGGTTGTATGATGCGTCTTGCAAACTTGAGTTTAATTCCGAAATTTACCTTAGTCAAAAATTCCAAGTGCCATGTGTGTGTTGAATCAAAGCAACCTCGCAAACCTCATTTTGTGGCTGAGGCGAGAGACTTGGCACCTATAGAATTAATTCATTCTGATCTGTGCGAAATGAATGACGTGTTGACAAAAGGTGGTAAAAAGTATTTCATGACTCTAATAGATGATTGCACTAGATTTTGCTATATTTATTTGTTAAAGTCTAAAGATGAAGCGTTGCAATATTTTAAAGTCTATAAAGCTGAGGTAGAAAACCAACTTGAGAGAAAGATCAAAAGAGTTAGGTCTGATCGTGGTGGAGAGTATTTTTCTAATGTTTTCACTGCGTTCTGTGAGGAACATGGAATAATTCATGAGAGGACGCCTCCCTATTCACCTCAGTCAAACAGGGTAGCCGAAAGAAAGAACCGCACTCTAACTGATTTGGTTAATGCTAGATTTGGTTAATGCCATGCTAGACACAGCGGGACTTTTTAAGGAATGGTGGGTGAGGCTATATTGACTGCATGTCATGTCCTGAACCGTGTTCCCATGAAGAACAAAGAGATAACATCATTCGAGGAATGGGAAAAGAAAAAGCTAACCCTTTCATATTTATGAACTTGGGGCTGTTTGGCCAAAGTGAATGTGCCTATAACCAAGAAACGTAAATTATGACCTAAAACTGTAGACTGTGTCTTTCTTGGTTATGCTTTCCATAGTGTGGGTTATAGATATTTAAGTGAAGTCTGGAGTACCTGACATGCATGTTGGCACTATCATGGAGTCCAGAGACGCTACATTTTTTAGGACATTTTTCCTATGAAAGAGGTAGTTAGCACATCTAGTCATGAATTATCTGTTAACAATGAACCTAAAGAACCCACTACTGTGATAGAACACAATGAACAACCACATGTGGAGAATCCTGAGGAGGATGACAATGAAGCAGCTCTCAGAAAGAGCAAGAGACAGGATTGCAAAGTCCTTTGGTGATGACTTCATTGTGTACCTCATGGATGACACTCATAGAACCATTGAAGAGGCATGTTCCTCTCTAGATGCTGACTATTGGAAGGAAGCAGTTCGGAGTGAGATGTATCAATTATGTCTAATGATACTTGGGAGGTTGTGGAGCGTCCTTATGGGTGCAAACTTGTTGGATGCAAGTGGGTGTTCAAGAAAAAGCTCGCTTCGGCGCGTGATGTACAATTGCTTCTTCTTTTTAAATGAATCAGCAGTGCTCCTGTCTTACTTTAAAAAAAAACTGTCCGTTGCTGGTTTGCAAGGTTGGGACTTTGGAGGGTTCTGGCCGCTGCACTGCCATTGCAAGCTTTGCTGCCTCATTGTTACTCCAGAACCCAACACTCTTGCTTAGGGAAAATATTGCTGGGTCTGCAGCCTGAGCTTCAGTTTCTTGATGCCGAGGTGATGCCAATAAGAGGAGGAACAGACACAGCAGTAAAAAACTGCTACTTTGGGTTTTCATCCTGCTCCTCTGTCGCGCGTTGCATCTGATATTTCGTTTGGTAAGCTCGAATTCATCAGTTAGTCCAAAAAGATTCAGATCTCATCATCTTTCTTCCCATGTTAGTCATGTTTGGTTTTCAAGTGTTGACTGGGCTCTGTTTTCATTTTCTTTGTGCTGGACACCTGACTGACGAGGTGACGAGATCCTGTAGCGAGTAAATTTGCTTTCTAATCAACACATACTGATCGCCTTCACCAGCACTGCACCAGCAATCCACCTACGCCACCTCGGCCGGCGGAGGCATCAGGCATGTTGAGGTCGAGCCCCACGCGGACCGCCGAGGAGGCGCCCACCACGGATGACGACGATCCGGTGTTGCTCTGCTCATCTTCACGGCAGGTCGCCTTGTTGGCGCCGGCAGCGACGACGGTGGGGGTCGGCATGGCATGGGCGCCGGCACGGCCACGGTCACCGCGAGCCTCGGGTCCAGGAACAGGAACGGATGAGCGGCGACCATGGGCGGCATGGCGAGGCTCAGGTCCAGCGACGACGCGGGCAACGCGGTGGCTGGTGAGTACCGGGAGGAGGACTCGAGGGTGCTGTTGCTGGGGCTGATGGCCAGTAACTTGCGAAGCGGCGGTGGCAGCGGGTGTGCGCTGGCGGCGAATTGAAGGCGACGGGGAAGTTAGTCTTGGCCTTGGGCCGGCGGAGGTGGAGCACGGCGGCGGCGGCGTAGAAGGACGCGGCGGCCTCGGGCCTTCGGTCCAATCATCATGGATTAACTATTTTACATTTTAATAAAAATTTAATTTTGAAATGACAATTATTCCTTACTTTAATTATTTTGCGGGTCCTACCAAAACAATATACACGTCCACCATTTAGCATAGCACGCACTACCTCTCTTTTGGGTACTGATATCTCCTTGCTTATCGTCCATTC
Source organism: Echinochloa phyllopogon (assembly GCA_033239725.1). NCBI lineage: Eukaryota > Viridiplantae > Streptophyta > Magnoliopsida > Poales > Poaceae > Echinochloa > Echinochloa phyllopogon. Next base: position 6,539,401 of record BTCW01000008.1, on the reverse strand, counting down.
GGATCGAGCTACGTGACTCATCCATTCTTCCTTCAATTATTGTTAGAAAAACTCTAAAAACTATTGGTCAAAGGGCCTGCTTGGTTTATTGCCTAAATTTAGGCATGCCAAAACTTTGGCCGGCCAATTCTTTGGCTATTGTTTGGTTGGCTACCAAAAATTACCAACATCTCACATTTAATTTACCAAAGTGCTGGCAAGTTTTTAGCCAAACTTTTGGCTTTCCAAAACTTGGGCATGCCAAGATTTTGGTAGCAAACCAATCAGGCTCAAAGTTTGTAAAATTTGAGTCTTGGTACATGGGGTGCCCTTTATAAAATGTAAAAGAGGGAGTAGGAGTTAAAATAAAATATCTTGGTGTCGGGTGGACGGGACGTCTAGACAATTGCAATAATTAACGGTGCATGTGTGGTGCAGGGCTTCAGCAGCCTCCAGGCATGGTCAGATAAGGCTGCATGTTCTGGCCTTGTTTAGGGTGGTGTTTAGATGTTAGAATTGAGATGTTAAATTTGGGAGTAAGATGTCACTTCGTAATCATTGCGCTACTGTAGCATTTTGTTTATATGTGTAGAAAATTGTCCAAAAATTGATTAATTAGGCTCAAAATATTCGTCTCGCAGAGTTTAACAAAACTGTGCAATTAGTTTTTGATTTCATCTACATTTAGTACTTCATACATGTTATGACATTTTGATGTGACGGAGAATCTTATTTTTACATAGTGTATTTGGGAGTAACTTTTTGGGAACTTTTGGAACTAAACAGGACCATCGTAAATAGGGGGTGGAGATTTGGAGGTTGGGTCACTTTGTAATCATTGCGTCACTGTATCATTTCGTTTGTATATGTGAAAAATTATCAAAAATTGATTAACTAGGCTGAAAATGTTCGTCTCGTAAAGTACAATAAAACTGTGCAATTAGTTTTTGATTTTATCTACATTCAGTACTCCATGTATGGACCGACATTTTGATGTGATATGTTTTTTTTTTATACTGAACTTTGGAGATGGGGAATTGGGATGCATTGCATCTGTCGACGGTGATGCCTCGAACACCGTATATACGACAGGCCGAATGGACCGGTCTCTCAGACCATGTGACCGTGGCATGACTTGCTGGGCGAGGGGGGGCGCCGGGGAAGAGGAATACAAACAAGGGGAAGAGGCAGGAGTTCGACGAAGCCGCGAGAGAACCAGGGTAGCGCAGCGGTAACCTCTTTCTCCTAATTTTGGAAACATGGGTTTTCGTTTGACCTCTTCAACATACCGTTCTTCATTTGATCATCTCAAGAAGACTTTAGATCTGAACAATTACTAGCAGATTTTGAGTTAAACAGGGCGGATTATTAGATCTTAGTAGCCGGAGGCCTAGCTAAGATCATGGTCCTTTATTATGAGCATAAAAATACGTTTCCATAATTTTGTTTGTACGATATGAAAATAAATTTCTTGGTTGGTTGGGCACGCATTTTTATTTATACAAGTAAAAATTGTAATAGTGCCCTCCTACTGGTCAGATTTTTTGTGTCATGCAGACAAATTGCCCAATATGGGAAATTTACTAATAAATAATTAAAGTGCACAAAACGTATCACGTGGAACTCAATCAAAGCTACAAAAATATGATCAATCGAGGAAATCGTACAGATTCATGTAGAACTCAGCAAATCCCAGTAATAATAATATTCCAAACCAATGTCCTGTCAATATTATATATCCGCAGCTGCAATGAACTAGCAATAGTAATCATCAATTTATCATAGAATAAAAAATCGTAAGGTACACTCAAAGTATGCGGCTTATTGCTTGCTAACTTGCTGTTGTAGTCTCCCTGATCCTCAAGCTCTTATCCATGGTGGACTGGCCTTTAGATGTGTAACACCCTAAAATTTATCTAAGCCAAAATTCTAGCAAATTTCAAAAACTCACAAATATTTTCAAAACATTTTAAAATAATTTGTTTCTAAAAATTCAATGTGAGCTCTTTAAATTCGGGCTGGTTTCATGTTCCGGTCCATTCTCTTTTTCTTCCTCCATACACGCACGTCGCTCATGGCCGCTGAGCTGTGCCAAACATGCGTGTTCCTCCTGCCATCTGTCTTGCACCCACCCCCAACATCGTCTCCCATTTTTCTCATGACAACCATGTTGCTCATACAAGGCCTAGTTTAGTTCCCAAATTTATACCCTAAAGTTCACTACGTAAAAAAAAGATTCCCATCACATTAAAATATCGGCACATGCATGGAGTACTAAATGTAGACGAAATCAAAAACTAATTACACATTTTTGTTGTGCTCTACGAGACGAACATTTTGAACCTAATTAATCGTTTTTAAACAATTTTTCACACATACAAATGAAATGCTACAGTGCCGCATTTATGACGAAGAGACATCATACCCCCAAATTTGCATCTAAACACGGCCCCATATTGCTCATACTGACATCATGTCCACCATCATGTTCCTAATACCAACATTTTATCATGACAACCATGTTCCTAATACCAACATCATTTCCACCATGTTGCTCATACCAACAATTTTGCTCCAACCAACATCATCTACACCATGTTGCTCCCACTATCATCCTCAGCTAGCTTGTTGCCACCACTAGCACAATCCTCCTATAAAAGGGTACCATGAGCTTCATCATTACTAACCCCTGAGCTTCCCACTCCCTCAAAGTGCCTCCCTCCTCTTGTAATTTCCTCTCCATCCTACATTGCTTCTCCTCCCGTGTTTGTCGGACATAAGGACCGGCAATCCATCCGGTGATACACGAGTAGTGGATTTATAGGAGGATCGCCGAATCAAAAGGCTTGATGGTAACACATGGAGCAAGGTTTAGACAGGTTCGGGCTACCTAAGGTACAATATCCTACGTCCTGTGTTGGGTGGCGTTTGTATTGCTTGTGCTCGTCCAAGCCTCAGGAAGCGGGCTAGCTTTGTGGTTATAATGGATGGTTCACCCTTCAGAGGATGACCTAGGCCGCCTTATATAGGCTGGCAACCTAGTGTTTACAAGTCGGTTTTAATCTAAACCTATTGGATACAATAAGAAAATTTGTCCGAGTAGATTTCTACTTTACATTTAAAAATATCCGGACTCAGTCTGCGAGGTAGACCGCAATGCTTTCTAGCCACGTCTTCACCAAGCTTGTCTAGTAATTTGGTGGTTCCTTGTGGGGCCAAGCGAGGGCCAAGCAAGTTGCCGGAAGGCCGAACTGTAATTCTCGAGGTCAATGACGCCGGAGAGCCTACAGATCCTATTGAGGCCCAGGGGCTCTACAAGACGAGCATCGGTAGAATAGTGAGGGAGAATATTCCCATCAAATGGAGGTCGTGGAGGAATAAAAAAGAGCCATAGTGGTCAGTTTCGAATGAGACCAAGGAGATATGCTGGGTCAAGTTGAAAGAAAAGTTCACCTTCCCTGCCGGTACAGAGAACATGATGAAGAACAAAGCCTTGCAGGTAATGGCTCGTCGGTTTCAATATTACAAGCATACACTCTACAAAGACCATGTCCTGGAAGGAACTGTTCCAGATTTCTCATTTCTCAGAATGAACAATTCAGAAACCTTTCTGGGAAGAATTTGTGGCATACAAGCTCTCTAAAGCCGCCAAAGAAGCTAGCGCCAGAAATACTGAGATCGCAAAGACAAATTTACACACACATACCACAGGATCTCGTGGGTACGTAAGGAAGATACCCGAGTGGGAGAATGAGGCTGATGAGCTGGAAAGGAGTGGTGTCGAGTTGCAGACAACAAATTGGGAGCAAAGGTCTGTGACTTGGGCTCTAGGGCACGGGTGTAGATACGGGTCTGATGGAAAGCTTATCCATAAGGATTCTCGTGCCGAAGAAGCGGTTAAACGGATCGAGCAGGTACATTCAGATACTGCCTCAGGTTCCTTTCAATCAGAAAGGGAGAATGATGCGCTTACCTGCGCCTTGGGAAACAAAGAGCATCCCGGACGCACATGAGGTGCCGGAATCATTCCGTGGGACAAAGGCTTTGAGGCTGATTCGGGCTCGTACAGAACTCGGTCTCGGGGCAAAGCTCATCAACAGGCAGACTATGAGAGGCTTTTGCAACAGGTCCATGACGAAATGCAGGCTTCACATGACAAGCTGCGTGAAGAGTTTCAACAATCATTGAGCCAGCGTCCGCCTGTTGCAGCATTAGATGGCGACTCAGCTCTCCCTAGCCCAATGGTGAATCGGAGCAGCTGCGGGAGTAACGTGCATCCCCATCCCATCGTAGAAGATCCCAAGTTGAGATTTCCAATGGATGATATCACGGAACCAAGAAGTTGTAAGTTATATGCGATGTTAGGGTTAATTAAGACCAAGGTGGCCATTGGTCAAGCTCTGCCTACTAAGGAATGAGAGGTGTTGCATTGCCGTGAATTGCCCGCTGGCTTTGCAAGAGTCACACTTGATGCACTAGTCAAAAAGCGGTACGGCATAGTGGAGCTGGAAATTCCGGGGGAGGATGACGCTGTACGGTTGAGAGATAACCGTGGTTGCATTGTCGGGTGGCGCAAACGATATATATCCTTTAGCGATTCTGATTCGGAGTCAGAGGACGACGGCGGCATCAATGATCACGAACCTTCTAGGCAACCAAGTCCGCCTCCTAGGCAACCTAGTCGCCTCCTAGGGAACCAAGTCCGCCTCCTAAGGACTCGAGTACACCTCAGACGCAAAAGTGGTGACAAACCGCTTCAAGCCCGCCTCGGAGAGAGTCGAAGAAAAAACCGGTGAGTGGAAGCATAACAGCACTGCTCCCTGCTAAGGAGGATGTAGTGATCGATATCCAAATCTACAATTGATCATTTTAACACGCTGGCATTGGTAAAACAGACAGGGAATAACAAAAGTCGGAAGACAGATTCCGAGCGTATCGTGTCCAAAAGGGTGACACGTTCCTTAAGCAAGGAAGTGCTCAACAATCCGCTGTGGAAAGGGAGGAAGCAGCTAAGAAGCAATTCCTCGAAGAAACCAGTCTCTCAACACAACAACTTTGTATGTTGCAATAAGACACCGATCAAGTAGATCTGCCACTCGCGCCACCAAAATGGCCGTTTGTGTTGGGGAACGACCAGGTTTGCACACATGATATCCCTGGTCTACCGATGAGGTTGAGGCAACTGCATCAATGCTACAAAGCTCAAGGGGGTTCTGAACAATTTGGGTCAGGTACCAATCGAATGGTTCGGCAAGCACGACGAGGAAAACTCTCATACCATACCGTGGATTGAGTTTTGTAATCTATATGAGTTGTACCAACGAGAATACCTCGATGTCAGCATCCTCTTCCTTTGGTGCTTGTAAGTATCGTAACTAAATCTCTTCCATTCTTTTGTTGACGACATAAACTCTCATAACTTGATCTTTCTGTAGGAGGGAGGCCCAAACTTTTTGGCGAAGAGGGATATGCAAAGATGTAGCCTTCTTGGGCCTGGTCGCGATAAATGTGAGGTCCTTGCATAAAGCTGACACTGGTCGTTATTTGTCCACTGCTTTCTACGCGCTGAGAGAGAAAGATCACATACTTCTACCGTATAACTGCTCGTAAGTGTGTTCCTAGTTACATGCATCTATACAATAACATGAATCGTTTTTCTATTTTTGTAACATGTGTGAAATGTTTGCAGGCAGCATTTTGTTCTCTTGGAAATCTCCCTTCTACGGAGCCACATAACGGTTCTCGACTCATTAAGAAGGCCTCAGGAACTCATCCGGCCACTGCTTGAAGTGCTTGACAAGTAAGTATTTAATGTTGTGTTGGTTCGTTCTATCGAGTCGTATTATGTTTCATTTCATCAACCCAATCTCAATTACTATTTAATGTTGTTTAGGATATTTGGAATGTACTGTAAAAACACCCGGGGATGCAAAAACCTTTTTGGAAAAGGTTCACTGTAGATGATGCCAAGTGGATTAAAAGACAGCCGCCAGGTACCAGCACATGCGGGTTCTATGTAATGCACCACATCCACCTCTACAGTGGAGATGACTTTTCCAGATTAGAAGATATGGTAATCTAATCATGACTTTTGCTTTCTGAGCATATTTTTGAAACCATATGCTAATGCATTCCTTTGATTCGAATTTCGTTTGTGCAGGAAAAAGAACTAGTTGGTAAGGAGATGCTTGCAGGAGAGGTACTGACACTCCAAGAACAACTAGTTAGGTTCATTATGGATGAAATTGTGAGCGAAGATGACGAGTTTAATATAATGAAGATCTAAGACACATAGCATACGTAGAACTTTTAGATTCGTTGGACTTGTAATAAGTTTCGAATTTGGTTTAAGTTCAGAACATATCAAATATTGTTGAATTGTGCTTGTGATGTGAATATATGATATCTTTGAGCTCTATATGTGCCTATGATGTGTATACGTGCTGTATATGTGATTGTGATGTGTATGGGCTGTATAGAGTAAAATGCACTGTTAGTCCATTAACTTGTAGCGAAGTGTCAAATAGGTCCACGAACTCAAAAACTGCATTTTTGGGTCCATTAACTATTTAAGTGATTCATGGTAGGTCCATATGGTTCATTTGAGTCTAAGATCCGACGTGGCGCTGCCAGCGTGGCGTCTTCTCCCCTTTAGTCTTGGCACGGCGGGGCTATGCCAGCCAGGCCAAGCCTTGGCGTGCGCGCCCGGCAAACCTCGTGCCCCGCGTCCCTAGAAAGCGCGTGCAACCTTAGGCCCTGCACCCCCACTTCCTCTCGGTGTCGTCGCTCTCCGTCGCCTCGACCTATCCTCACACTGCGCTAAGCATCGCCGCCGCTGGAGGTTCAAGCGCCGCCGTCGGCCATTGCCGCTCGATTCGCCGCGTCCGCTGCCGGTCGAGGCGAGCTGGCGCCACCATGAGCTTCGCGAGGACGAGCCGAATCTCCGCCAACCCCTCATCGTCTTCCCACCGTCGGAGGAGCTGCGCCCACGGGAAGACCGAGCCGCCGCCGGCCATCGTCGCCGATTCGCCGCCTCCGTTTCCAGTCGGAGCAAACCGACACCACCACGAGCTTCGCTTCGCCGAGACGCACCCTCACCGCCGGTCGCCGTCGCCGTCTCGCCGCCGGAGCACCTCGCCGCCGGCCGCTGTCTCCGCCGCCGGCCGAATTCCGGCCACCATTGTCCAACATCGCCGCCGGTGAGCACACCCCTCGACTTCCTCTACCTACCCTACCAGCTCCCCACCTCAACCTACCCTACCAGCTCCCTGCCGTCCGGACCGCGGTGAGCCGGCCGCCCTTGACGCCCGCCCTAACGCTGAGCCCCTATGCCGCGTGTTGTTCGACGCGCACGCCGCCGAGCTATCGCGCCTGATCTACTGTAGCTCAGACGGCCGGCACGCGGATGCTCGTTAGGATTTCTCGTTAGGATTTCTCGCCGAGCTATCCCCACGAATGCTCGTTAGGATTTCTTGCGGCGCCGTCACCACCCCAGACGCCTTCCCTCCGGCCACCATGACGACTTCCGGTAGAAGTCGCCAGCATACCTGGCATGGCCCCCACAGCCTCGTATCTCCCCCAGCGACGCCTGCCCGCCCCGCCATCGCGGCATCTGCCTGGCGTCTCCGCCAACGCCAGAGGCCCGGAGCTCAGCCTTGCAAGTCACGATGCCGTTGGGGAATTCATGGATTAGCCATACCCATACCTGCAGACTACCCATCCCCGAATTATCCATCCCCAAATCAAGAGAGTAATACCCAGCGGGGATGGATAACCCAACGGGTACCGCCGCCGGCGACAGTGTGGCAACGCTGCTGCCGCGCCGTCGAGCGCCGGGACTACCAGCCCTTCCGCGAATGACACACAGACGCTGTTGACCTCATGGCTCGTCGCTAGAGCACACACACGAGGTCACGAGTACCTCTGGTCCAGTATCTCTCGATTTAAAGATGCTGCAGAAGAATAATTGGCTACTAAATTTGTGAATAACGCTGCTGTTCCTTTTTTTTTGGGCCAAAACTTCGATGAGGACGCGATGAATTGCTTGAAACCCAAGGCGCCGTTGACATTCCTATGTTCCTGGCCATCGGAGTATAGCTCGATTCACGTAGGCAGCTTCAAATCGAGAGATGCTGGGTCAGGATCTGTTGCCTAAGAGAGAGGAAGAGATTAGGGAGGAGTCAGTCTGCGATTAAGATAGAGAAGAATCAGAACAGATCGACGGGAAAAAGGTAACCGCAGAGAACGGGTAGCAGGTAAAATGGGTAATACCCTTTGTTATCCTCCCCGTACCCAAGTTCAGATGGATAACCCGTATCCTACCCAAATACGACGGGTATTGGGTTTGGGGACGGGTGATGGATACCCAGCGGCAACTTGACTTGCAAGGGCCGATTGATGTTCCAGCGTGCGTGGCCTACAACTTGACTTGGAGCCGCGACAACGGCTGTGTCGACTTGACTTGCCTAACTCTTTCATTGCTCACTTCAGTATTTCAGTTCTCATGGGTGTGTAGTTTTCAGTTCGAGGAGCAGTTCAGTTCTTGTGTGGGTATTGTGGTTCAGTTCTTGTGGATTAACAGCAGCATACAGAAGGGCTGATGCAGTCATCGTACATTTGTACTTCTTGACTGTCGGCTGGCAAATAAATATTCAAAGGCACAGACAATAACAAGGAAATGCCACATGCTTTACTTGTGTGTGCAGGCCTTGGCCGAGGAGAAGTTTAAGCTCTGCCTGAATGCATACAATTCCCTGTGCAGTGTACTCAAGGCTGCTTAGTTTCTTTTCTCTTAACACAGTGATGGTGTTCGTAGCTTGGAATCATTGGAAGATGTTAACAATGGTTTCAGATTTGTAGGCCAAGGAATCAGGATGCTTGGAGGGTGAGCCACAAGCACGTATGGATACAATGCCTGTTGTTTTATTTCAGCTTTCATTTTGAGATGAATTTAGAGTAAGAGCCAAGCTCCAGCATGGAGGATATGAGCCAGTGTTCTAAGACTTCCATCAACTTACTGTATACTTGTGAGTATAGCAGTAGTGTCAAATGTAACATTTGATTCCTTCAATTCTTTTTTTATCAATTCAAAGAAGAGAGAACGTACAGAAGAAACCGTCAGATGAACTGCAAATGGTTGCTAGTTGTTTTCTGTCCTGTGCTTTTCCTTGGGAGACAGGTGGATGTTCCATAGAGTACAACTAATATTCAGCTTCGTTTCAAAAAAACGCATTTAGTGGTAATGCTTGCTGATTGCGAATGCAACACGATGAAATGAACATGATCAAAAATCCCACAGCAGTACTAATAATTAACATTTAACATTTATCAAGGCTAGTTAACCTCTAGCTACTCCAACTCCTGCGGCAGTGCAGCAATCAGCAGTGGTAAATTAAAATCTCCTCTGAAGGTGAAGGATCGAAATGTCGTCTCATTTGTAGATATCCGAGCTCACGGCATGCGACAAATTGCAGCTAAATGAATGAAACAGAAACAGGGTCTCGAAGCAGAGGATTGCGACGGATGCGGCGTCGGAAAAGGCAAAGTTGCTCAGCTACGTGCTTAAACATGGCGAAGTAGACCTCGGGCGACTCCGAGGTGTGCTGGAGTATTACATGAGCAGCAGGAGCAGGAGCCCGATGCCCCACGGCGACCCGCCGGCGCGGTGGATGGAGTCCCGCTCCGGCATCAGCACCGCCAGCAGGTCGCCCACGCCCTGCGCCGGAGACGCCTGGGAGCAGCCGCACGGCCAGCAGCAGGGGAACGCCGACGCCATGAGCAGGATCCGCGCCTGGTTGGCGAAGGACTCCGCCGCCGACTCGTAGCTCGTGTACCACGAGAAGCCCAGGAAGAGGAGCAGCACCAGGAGGAAGAAGCACAGGTGCACAGGCACCTCCAGCGCCGCCGCCGCTGTACGAGTTCCCCATTCGATCGGCTGGGTGGCTTCAGGAATTCAGCTAGCACCTTCGTGGATGGATGGGTGAATTTTTCAGGCGATTTAGCAGGTGGTTTGTTGGATTGGAGTGAAGATTGATGGGACAGATGCTAAGATAACACTACAGCCGTGGGTGATTTCGGTTACCCAATAACACAAAGATCCACGCATCAACTGGAACTAAATTTTTGTGGGTCAATTTGTTGGGTATTTACATCACCACTCCTAGTTTGGATAGTGGGTCATTGGGTTTCACCCACTAAAACCTGCATCCTGAGTCGGCGGCCAGTACGGCACCGGCACCGGCGCTGGTAGCGGAAGCCAGGGATCTGGGATTCGGTCCGAAATGACTGAATTTCACCGAAATTCGCCCATTTCGGTAAGGACCGAAACGAAATTTGTGCTTCGAAATTCGAATATTCTTCGGAATCTAACCGAATTTCGGTCGAAATTGACCGAAAATCGCCCATTTCGGTTAGGACCGAATTTTTTCGAAATTAAATCCCAAAACCTTGGCGGAAGCCATTGAGGCCAGTGGAGGTGATGTGTGATGGCGGTGTAGAAGAAGAGGTGTGTGAGGGAGAGCAGCCTCGCGGGCACCCAGTGGTGACCGCACTGGAGGAGCGCAGGCAGGGAGTTGGGGCGACGGCGGAGAGGACATCGACGGAGCCATCCCCACCTCCGGTCACCACCAACCCTAGATCGGAGGAGAAATAAAATAAGATTCAAATCTGTATGCGAAATAAGATAAAGGCTAATACTAGGCTATAACTTTGTTCTCCTGGCAAAATAAAATTATAGTGATACCATCTATTTTTTTTACCATAACGCCCAGTATAAAACTATACTAGTCACCGTATACTACATATACTACTAGTGAGCTTTTCAGTATTATACAATTAATCTTAACCGTTGGATACTAGTCCTTTTTTTAATAGTATGACACACCGTAAAAGACCTCTACTGTTATAATCTGAAAAGGAAATAAAGGCTAAACGAATTTAGCAAAAAAAAAAATCAAACACCCACTCTCTGATGAGTGATGAAGCATCGTGCTTAAAATCCTTTCTTGTCACCATTATTTTTCCTTTGCCGAGCTCAGGAACGATCTCACGCAGGGCTAGCAACCTAGCTACTGCTTGACGTAGACGTTGTACTCGACGGTGGCGTCGCCCGTGTGGAGGTCGAGCCAGTGTAGTGTGCGCAGCAGGGCGTAGCCGCGGACGAAGCGGAAGGCGCCGGTGCCGCCGAGGACGGGGAGCTCCCGGACGGCGTCGAGCGGGCAGTTCCGGCCGAGCAGCGCCAGCGTGCTGCCGTTGTACTCGCCGGCGGTGAAGACGATGTTCATGGCCTGCATGAACCCGAGCCTGGCCTGGTCGGAGCCCATGTACAGGCCCTGGGCGCGGCCGACGACGGCGGCGGACTCCTGCTCGGGCCCCTCCGTCAGCGGGTCGTCCATCACGTTCACCATCCCGAACATGGTCTGCGGCGACGCGGCGGCCGGCGGGTCCAGCACGCGCACCGCCGTCGGCGACTTGCCGCTCACCGTGTCGTGGAAGTAGAAGTGGAGGTGCTTCGCGGTGGCGGCGGCGTCGTCCTTGTTGCGCCGCTCGGCGTGCTGGGCGGCGGCGGCCGTCGGTGATGAGTCGTGTTGAGGATGCTGGTGGGCTTCGGCTGCAGCGGCCAGCGTGAGGACGGAGAGCAGGAGCGCCACGACATTGTTCTTGGCCATTTTCGAGGTGCCACTACCAGAATACTCGACATCCGCCCGCCCCCTCCGCCTCGGCCATTTTTGGACCCGGTGCTGAAGCCCCATCAGCACCGGGTCTAACGGCTAGGAGCGGGGGCGGCGCTGCGGGGTGTCAGGGCGGACACATTAGCACCGGGTCGTGGCCAGATCCGGTGCTAATGCTGCCCCTTTAGCACCGGTTGCAGCCAGCAACCGGTGCTAATGTGCCCGAGGCCATTTAGCACCGTTGCTGGCTGCAACCGATGCTAAAAGTGGACCATTAGCACCGGGTCTGGCCATGACCCGGTGCTAATGTGTTTGTTTAAAGTGGCTCGGCCGGGAGAAGAAGGGGAGGTGCTGTCCAAATTTTTTCAAAATTTGTGAAGATTCTACTCATCTAAGGAGCACTACAAGGTACACTCTTTCATTTTCTAATGTTTTATTTAGCTTGTAATCCTTCTATGCTTTAGAAATAGAGGAATTTGTGAATCAAATAAAGCTAGCTAGAGAGAGAGGGGGAGCTTGAGTTCATGGTGGAGAGAGAGTGTTCATGTTGTGTTTTAAACGGAGAGAGAAGGCAAGCTACATAATATTTTGTTTTGTATGACTTATGTATGACTTGTGAATAGTTATAAGGCTTATGTATTTTATTTATTAGAGAGTTTTATTTATTAAAAGTTGGAATAGTTATTTACTAATTTAATGGAATGTATATTTGTTTTTAGAAAATGAATAAAGTAATTCAATGGAATATATTTTATTAGTTATTTATTAAAAGTTGGAATAGTTATTTATTAATTTAATGGAAGGTATATTTGTTTTTAGAAAATGAATATACTAATTCCATGGAATATATATTATTAAAAGGTAGAACAGTTATTTATTTATTTAAAGGAAGGTATATTTATCTATTTAATGAATATAGTAATGTAGTTTTAGAAATTTGTTTATATAATGGAATATATATTATAATTTGTATTTATTTATATATTAAATTTTTTTTATCTTTAAATTGTATTGTATATTTGTTATTGGTTAATAATGCAGATGAATAGACAATGGATGTACGGGGACAACCACGCTCAGGATTTCCGTGATGGCCTCAGGACGTTTCTCGATGCCGCTGAGGCTAATAGGACGCTAGAGGGAAGGATGTTCTGCCCATGCACTAATTGTGAAAATATGCAATCGCACCCAAAAAGAGGAGTTCTTCAGGTGCATTTGATGAGGCACGGTTTTATGAGGAATTATTCTGTGTGGACGAAGCACGGTGAAAGAGGAATTCTAATGGATGAAGATGAAGAAGACAGGGCCGATGACGACATTCCGGTATTGGCTCAATACTACGATTCCTTTGCAGATGCTGCGATGGGTGATGCCGATGAGAAAGATGTTGCTCAGGAAAATGACCCAACTGATGGACTCGGGTAAATGTTGCGTGATGCTGAGAAAGACTGTGGCAATGATAAGGAACTGAAAAAGATACAGCGCATGTTGCAGGACCACAAGACTGACCTGTACCCAGATTGCAAAGAGGGGCTTAAGAAGTTGGGTAGCACACTTGAACTTCTGCAGTGGAAGGCAGCAAATGGCGTTACTGATAAGGGTTTCGAGGAGCTACTGAAACTTGTGAAGAAGATTCTGCCAGATGGTAACGAATTGCCATCGACGACGTATCAAGCAAAACGTGTTGTTTGCCCTCTCGGTTTGGAGGTGCAGAAGATACATGCATGTCCTAATGACTGTATACATGTGCACAGATTTCATTGGTTCCTACTCGTATTGTGTCCTGACCGGGGTGTCGTCAACGTTTTGATTCGTTGTACACTCCAAGACATAACTACAGAACATCATTGACATGATGACAAGATGATGTATATTTTTCCCTAATTAATTCACCTTTACAATCGCAATGACTTAACTCAATTTTTTTGTTCGCAGGGTGTGGGTTCAATTTTGTAAAGACCACCCTGGTATTGTACATGAAACACTGAAATGGAACATTGGCTTTCCGGTAAGCAAGTAATTTGTACATGTACGCCTCGGCTAATATATTATATGAATTTTACTCAATTTCTTTCTTTTGGTCGACATTGTGCCAAACAGGGGAAGAGAAATAATTTATGTGCATACTATGTTTGCGATTACATGTGGAATTGGGGGCATAAAAAGATTACACAACAAGAGATTATGGTACATACACATTTCCATTATTATTAAGTGCACAATTATTGTCTCCAATTCGGCGGATGAAATATCTTTCAGTTATTTGTAAATTATAGATGTTGAAGCTGAAGGAAGAGTGTCTAGAGAAAGAAAGAATCGACGCAATTTCAGAGCAGCTCGTCGGATGGATCTGGGACGAGGTCGTCAATCCCCGAGAAGAATACCACGTATCAAAATTGGATGACGTGCCGGATAGCTCACAAAGTCAGGCAGCATCCTAAGTTGTAAATACAGTTTAAACAATAATTCGAGTGCGATATATATTTTGTAAAATATATGTCTTCTATTTGATATACAACTAATATGAATATAGAGTCGGCCGAATACGCATTAGAATACACGTATTAGAATATATATATATATATATATATATACACGCGTGCATGGCTACTGAAAAAAGGAAAAGAAAACAAAACCCAGGGCCTTTAGCACCGGACGTAGACAACAACCGGTGCTAAAGGCCGTGCCAGCCTCGCTGTGGTGGCAGGCCCTTTAGCACCGGTTTGAGTCTGCAACCGGTGCTAAAGGGACCCTTTAGCACCGGTTATTCAACCCGGTGCTAAAGGGTTACCCCTTTAGCCTCGGAAGATCTGCACCGATTGGGATACCCGGTGCTAAAGCCGGTTCCCAATCGGTGCAGATGTCGATCATTCTGGTAGTGTGCGGTGCGGTAGTGTCAAGCGTGAGTGACTGAGTGTGAGCGTGACTTGGGTGGGTTTGATCACGACTCGAGTTACGATTTATTTATAGTGGAGTTGAGTGGAGTGTTGTAGGTGAAGAAAATAAAAGATTTGGTGATGCGTGCCGGGTGGCGATTGGGGATTCGGGGGTTGAGAAGGCTGCTCCATGGATGCGAACAAACTGACAAGTGGTTGGCCGGCCGGGCGGCAATGCTTTGCTTGGCCATCCATGAAAGGCCCATCAGGTGGGAGCAGCGAGCACAATACAGAGCAGCAGATCGCATTCGCGAATATGACATGGTTGTGGTTTGGGAGGAGAGTTTCTGGAGGGATTCTCATCAGTGCTCTGTGCTATTGCATTGTGTCGGTGGAGGCTGCTGGAATTTATGGATCTAGTCCAATAAAAAATTCAGAAATTACTAGTAAAATTTTAAAGGTCTATGAGAGCATAAGAAAGTTGGTTCAAATGATGTTCTTTAGTCCCATACGGCTAGTTGAAGTGATGGATGGCCAATATAAATATGAAAGCTATCCTTACTCCATCAAGTGATAGTATGGGAGGAGAGCATGTCTCTGAAACCCTCGCCCTTGAGATCCTGCATCGGGAGAGGGCGAATAAGATTATTGGGAAGCGCTCTGCGCGACTGCTCAAGCCCTTCCACCACGGGTTGTCCTCCTTTCAGGACCGGCGCTGCAGCTCATCGTCGTCTTCAGCACCAGCTACTTCGAGCCGTTCGCAGCACCGTCAACGTGGCTTCACCACAACTCTTCATCACGGCTTCCTCATCTGCAGTCATTCAATACGTATATTTTTCCATTAAACTAGTATGTTAGAGCTTTACATGCTAGTTTCAATCACTATCATGCTTTACTTGATTCAAAATTTAGTAAATCAATTGCCTAATATTTCAACAATCCAAAAACCTTATTATAGGCAATCTAATGAGTTTACTATGACTGGATTCGCTGACGCACTGAGGAGCAGCAGATCGCATTCGCGAATATGATTTGCTTGTGGTCTGGGAGGAGAGTTTCTGGAAGATTCTCAGTGCTCTGCAATATTTTCAAGTTGTCCGACTAATTAGTCGGGCTGGTTATTACTAAAGCAACTAGGTAAAACCTCGATGAGTCGGACTTATATATAGGCCGATTAATCAATATTGGCCATAGCCGTTTTGGTCAAGGCCGAGTAATACATTATCCATTATTAAAAAAAAAGAAGGGTACAAGCTAGTTCCGCCGAGCAGATTGTGGCGGCGCTTGAAGACGGTGGCGGCGGCGCCAGAGCTGACTAAGGCCGGCCCCTTCATGCTGTTTGTTGAACTGCGCTTCAATTGCTGTTTTACAAAGAAAAAATTACAGTGCTCATCTCGGTGTTTAACTGACGCTGATAGTCCGCGTTTTGACTATCAATGGCCGCTTCAGTTACGAAGGGCGTCCTAATCGTTCAAACTATAAAAAAACGTACATGCACAGTTCAAACTAGTATTATTGATAACTAGCAAAAATGCCCGTATGTTGCTACGGGTTTAAATCATATATATTAAAATAAAATTATATCATATTTATAGACACAAAAAATTATATCATGGAATTGACACAAGACAATTAATCTTAAATAAAATTTACTTATTAATCAGATAATACAACATAACCTATTTACATATTCCGTAATAGTGTTTTCCATTATTTGAGTATTTCCCATTCCTAAAAAGTTATTGAATTCCGAAAGATGCTGATGGAATTCCGAAAGATGCTAATGGAAGCATGGTTGCTCCTGAAATTTCAAAAGATGTTAGCTTTCGTATGACATAGCTTTTCCATTCCTAAAAGGGTATGTATCCCCAGAAACAAACAAAATTAGTTTTCACAACTTATGAGTTCCTCAAATTGAAAACATTAATAAGATCCTTCCATTTGTGATTTTATTGTCTAGCAAAAACAACTAACGAATGAAGATTAAAATATAGTGAGACCAACAATTTGAACTGATAAAAAATGATGATTATAGATCAAGATTGCTGGGAGGCAAACTAAACATTCACATCACTGGGAGAACAAACCGGGTAAACTACCATTTTTAAGCATTTTATTCACAGAGTTGGCAATCACTTAAATAACTTACTTAAAGGAACAAGCTCAGTAATCATGATTGGTAAAAAAATAAGCCTTCAAAGCAAACTGGCCTTTGATTGATTACCTTGGTATATTTCCTACTACTGACTTTACGGTGATCACATTATAACATATTGGTGACTATATATAATTCTGGTGCTAACTTTGTTGCACCTCATCTGAATAACATCTGCCACAACTAATTTTCTTCATTATAATCAACCAATTTGTTGGTGTTTCATGTTATATTATTTAAGCCAAATAAAAGACATATGCTGAATCCATTGGGTGAATCTGAAAGTAATAAATATTAAAGTGTCTGAAAAAGGAGAAGAAAAAAGACCTAATAATTTATGCTAATTTTGTGATTTACCTAGCCCCAAAGTAACTGGCATGAAATTTTCTGTATTGTCCTGGCATTGACTCCTCTATCTGTCTCCTTGTTGCATGACCGACCAGAGCAGGACTTTCATTGACACGCGTACCAAGACGTGGAGCTCCTAGCTCACATTGATCCCTCCGATGCCAGCTCTGCCTCTCTTTACCGAGCACCCCTCTCTCTCTCTCTCTCTCTCTCTCCTCCCATGCGCACCGCCGGCTCGAACTCGTTGGCTCGCGAAGCTAGTCCAGTTCGCCGGCTTCGCGGTGTCCTCCTCGCTCCGCCGGTGCCGGGGACGAGAAGGTTGTTCGGAGGGTTCACGACGCGGCTGCTGCTCTATTCCGTGCTCCTTTGCCTGGTGATGGTGCTCAACAATCTGCTCTACTCGAGGTACTCGTGCGGCACGCCGGCACCTCCTACTTGCCCGTCTTCACCACCTCGCTGCTCCTCTCTATACTGCTCGCCTTCACGCTGGCCCTTGCCGCCGCCGTCGCCGGCGTGCCGCTCTCCTTGGCCAACGTCAATGCCAGCGTACCCCTCACCCTGTCCTCCCTCCTCCTCGCCCTCTGTCACGATGTGGCTGGCGCTCAGGCGCTGCACGGCGGCATCTATATGACGGCGCTGCTGGCGGTGAATGTCGCCGGCGGCGTGGTGGTCTACTGGTCTTGGGGGATGAGTTCGGGTCATAGAAGGGCGTGGCGATAGTGCCGTGGCTCTAGGCCTTAGACGGAGACGTCGACGACCGGAGGTGGGGGGGTGTGTGAGTACCGGCACAGGCGGCGGCGACAACGATCTTATGGCGGTGGAGAAGTGGACAGAGCTGGGGGGCAGCGCGGTAGAGGGAAACAGGCGGGTGTTCCGACGCCGCGGGGATGTAACATAAACAAACGTCAGGGCTGATTGGGGAAGAGACGACGTTGTTGGGGAAGAGACGGGGCTGGTTGGGTTTTTTTGAAAAAAAATCTAATAAAAGGACAGCGGGTTAATTAATAAAACGTCAGGATCTTTATTGTAAATTTACGACGTACCGCAGAATATCGCGGAAGCAATCCTTGATTTATAATTAGGTAGAGATAAGTAACAATGTAACATAAACAAACACAAACTAATAAGGCACACAGCAGGGGGCGCGCTCATCAGAAGTATGCAATGTGTATATATGTTTGTAGCCAGGACGAGATCAATATATCTCGCCACTAAACAAAGGCAATGAGTTTCGCATATAAATTACTCTGCTTTGCAGGAAACGGTTGTAAGAGACTGATGTCCAATCTCATCACTGAGTTTCTCAAATCATTCAAACCTACAATATGCACGAGCCTGCCATATGGAGAGATACAACGTCAATGGTAAAACTGAAAACAAGTTGTCACTGCTCGACTCGCATGATTTTGTGCAGAGGAAATAGCCACCGTGGTAAAAGATGAGGACCGAGAGCTTCATCGTGGCCACGGCCTGGACGCTCGGTAGGCACTGCATGCGACGATGCCGGTCTTGGCGTCGATCGGTCGGTGCCGGCGGGCACGGTGTCGTACGCGCGCGACGCAAGCGTCCTTAGCATGGCCGTCATTGTATAGACAGAAGTAGCAGCGCTCATAGACGACCTTTGGCCTAACGACCTTGCCGCCGCCGGAGTCTATCGCCTTGCGCGCCGCTAGCTGCAAGCACCCTATCGGAACACGGAGCGATCGAGGCGTATGAGGCTGTGATCAGTGGCGGAACAGCTTTTGCTCACGACCAGGGCCTCGGGCAGGAGCGGCGCCGTGGCGGCGGGCTCCGGCAAGAGCGGCGGCGGGCGGGCGGACACGGCCTCTGGTGCTCGGGCAGGAACGGCGGCGGGGCGGACGTAGACTACTGGGCTGGCTCACGGCGACGACGAGGAGGTCCGGAGGCTGGAGCGGCGGCGGGCGCGGCCGGACGCCGGGACGCGGAGTCGCAGTCTCGCGGTCGCGGCTGCTGGCTCACGCAGCGGCGGGCGGAGTGCTGCGGTGGCCTCGCGGGAGTCGTGGCTCGCGTGGTGGGCGCCTGGGTGGCAGAGCTGCCCTAGTCGCGTAGTGGGCTGGGCCTCAGAGACATGATTTTAGGCCAATAGCTATTAGGGTACGTGGGCTTATACGGGCCACAACTAGGGCCGTGGCCTGGGCGGCCCTAGTTGGAGCTCCGCCTCTGGCTGTGATGGCACTCAACGGAGTATGGAATGATGCGAAGAAAGTCACGAATACTACAGCTCCACCACCTTGGTCAGCTCAGTGGTGCCGTCTTCGAGCGCCGCCACTCTCTGCTCGGTGAAACTCCTTGGGCAGAACTAGACGTTAAGGAAGAGGATAGGGGTTAGGTCGTTTTTTTTTTGAAGAAAACTGTGGGGGAGATCCCAGTATGAAAGAGAGCGGTATGAAAGTCACGAATACTACAGCTCCACCACCTTGGTCAACTGAGGTTAGGTCGTTAGGAGAGAGCGGTAGATGCGGATCACGATAGACCCATGGTTTGGAGGATAGGGGTGGATCCGTCCCAGGCTTGGTTTGGAGGATTTTTTTATAAAATTGTGATTAGCAAACTAATGGTGGGAGGGTTTAAGTGCTAAAGTTTCCCACCTATCTCTCTGGCCTTCGGATGGAGATCCAGCGGTTGTGATGGGAGTTTGCATAGTTTGCACATGAAGTTGGTTTATATAAGATACATTGCCTTTTCTCCAACCGCCGCCACATAAACATAAAGTTGTGAAATTCTCACATTTTTTTGAACACTGAAAGTAATTATTTGAATTACCATAGATTTTTCGTAATATAAATGATAAGAGTAGTGAAAACAACATTTGTATGCAACAAAAGACACAACTAGATGCACAGGCTCACATGCAAACAATGAGAAGTGGATTTATATTTTTATTATGCTCAGAGAATTAAATATGCATTTTCTAGGTTTGTATGCACATTTTCACATGGAGAATAAAAGCACATAGAAAATCCATGATTTCATGCATGCATGTAGGTTTTGTGAGTAGATCTATTTACAAGGAAGCCAAAACAGTTGGATTTACCTTTTTAGGATTTTTCTGCAAATTTTGAAGTTTTTTCAAAGTTTCAGTCGAATATAGACAAAACGAAAAAAAAACCGGGCGAATCTTGCATATCCACATCTGAAAGTTTTGGGCGTGTTTGCTTCCCTGCAGGCCCGTCTGTTCGGTTGCCTGCCTGCCCGTCAGAGCCTGTTTAGGCTGATGCAGATTCCGCCGCCGAGCTTGCTTCCGGGAAACGAGTTTTGCCTCCGTTTTAAGCGGGTCTGGGTCGCACGGTGCGAGATTTGTTCAGGTAATAATATAATTAGCACATATTAAGTGATATAAATATATTTAAAATTTTTAAGACGATAACAATACAAATAAAGATTATTGGAGTATGATTATATAAAATAAAAAATATAGATATATAACAAATTTTAACAATTATAGATTAAATATTTAGATATATTGAACAATTATTATCTCATGCAACGTAATCTCACGTGGACAAACAAACAATATCTCTTCTCAACCCGTCTCAGTACATACAACCAACCAAATATAACATGTTGCGTGTACTCAGCCTAGCTGAGATGGACATGTCTCACGTATATCCGTGCTAAGCTCATACAACCGATCAAACGAACCCTTTGAATCTTCGCACACAAACTCCTCACTTTACCACCGTAACCCTGTGAGTTTCTATTCTTTCTGAAAGACGTCCCTCGTCTACCTTGTGGCGACGTGCATGCTGGCCGTTGGTGGGCGTGGCAGTGCCGTCTAGCTACTCGGGTCATTGGAACTCCATGACAAGCTCCCCATGAGCTTCGTCGTCCCCTGGAAAGTCTACCCCTAGCGTTTGTGAACTTGTGGCGCCAAGAATCGTTGGGCTCGCCATGCATGGCACAAGGCAAACCGGTGGCTCGGGCGCACGGTGCTTTATTGCGCGGTGGTCATGGGCAGGACAGGCGAGCAAGAGCACCATGAACACGTAGAGAACCTACCCGAGCTTTTTACCTTGAAAAAGAGGCGCCGAAGGTGCAGAGTGGCGGTGAGGCTAGGTGGTCAGCGACGGCGGTGGCTTGGGTGAGGGCACGGGCGGGCTAGGGATCGAAGGCGGACGAGGAGGCATTGGCGAGACGCTGTATGGATTGGACGGGCGAGCGGTGGTGTGAGGCGAGGCGAGGCGAGGCGAGAGAGAGAGAGACGTGTAGGCAGGCGTGTGGTCAGCTGGCACCGTGGCCGGGCAACGGCAGCCGCATGGGCCTGGGAACGCGATGACCACAAATTTCTCCAAAAATTTGAACTGACATATACATTTCTTAGATAATGGATAGAATTCTGCATTGATCAAGATTGTCTACCGCCACAAAAAACATCCGCCTTGATATACCCGTGGGTAGAATCAGGCCAAACTGACGGGAAAAATTACATCCCAATAAGGGGCTCTAGTAGTCCTACGCAACAAACAAGCTTGCTCCGTGATGTCAACTCTTGTAGAATACGATCACCAACATCAAGACAAAGACTCTTGTTACGCCATCGAATGCCACCTCTGCCTTGAGCTAAAAACTGAACAGGGTGGCCACACACGAGAACTGCCCGGCCTTGGCAAACAAAAACTTCGACGATGCGCCTACGCAGCCACTACCGGCAAGGAGAAACCAGGCTAGGTTTTTACCCAGTTATTGAACACCCACAGGTGCAGCAGGAGACGGACTGTCCAACGACTTAAGCAGCGCCTTCAACAAGGTTCATGTCACAGACAGTTCCACCGCCGCCGGCCCGGCAAAACAAGCCAAACAAGGTTTTCACCCAAACCGCCGCCACAACTGTCAACACTGCGCCCGGCCAACGAGAAGGTCGCCTTCACTGGAAGGACACCAACAGCTTCACTCGGAAGGCAAGGGGCCCAAATCCGACCCGACGCCAGCAGTGCAAAGACGAACAGCACGCCCGCCGCCGTTGACGAACCACCACTACACGGAGCAAGGTACTGCCGGTAGAGGGACTGCATCAACCCGGGCCGAGGACGCCCAATCGCAGGACCCAAATCGGAACCCCAACGCCACAACGATGGCACTGCGCTTGTCTTTGCCTCTAGGTGGTGGCATGAAAGGTGATCTCTCCGAGCCCCACACGGATCAGAAGAGAAACACCCCCCCCCCATCACGCCCGGCCGCGCGGCCTTGCCAGTGGCCCGCTCTAGTCACCGTCAGGGGATGGCCACCCCATCCGCACCGACGCGCCAACGCCGCCTCGTCAGCCACCTACCGCCACCGCGGATCCCTTGCAGCATCCCTCGCCGCCGTACCCCGTCTCCTCCCAGATCCGCATGGCAAAGCAAGGCGCGTCGAATCAGCCCCACCGCCGACGTCCTAGCAGGCACATGGGCTTCCGGTGCCCTGCTCAAGCGGTGGCGAGGCGTGGGAGAGGGTGGAGAGAGGCGGCGGTGGCTAGGGTTGGGGTGCCTCCCGTGTCGCCCTTGGGAGGAGAGCGACACGGGACACCAATATGCCGTTGATCAACTGACATATATGTAACATCCCATAAATTCGTAGGAAGTTTGTTGAATGCAAAAATCTGAGTTTAAAATTTTTTGGTGAAATTGAGTGCATGCAAACAAACATATAAGATTGTATTCAAATTGATCTCTTTATTCCTAGGCAATTTAAATTTAAACTTAAAATCAAACTTGAAGTGCTAAGGATTAAATAGGAGTGATTTGGTTTTGTTGGGTTTTTGGTTCTTTGTTTGGATTTGAATTCAAATCCTAGATTTGAATTCAAATCAATTGCTAACTTAAGTAACAAAAGCTAACTCAACCCTTCTAGCTTCCCTTGGGCCGAATTCCTTTCACAAGTCTGATCTCGCCCCCTCAACTTCTCACCCTCAAACTTCTCCCCAGCCCAGCTACCTTCTCCTTTCTTTTTCCGCAGCCTCAACTCAGTCGGCCCAGCCGGCCTAGCAACACAGCCGCGCCACTTCCTTTTTCCCGTCGCTGACCAGTGTGCCCCTCGGCCACCGTTCCCCTTTCCCCTTCCTCACTTTCTTCATGCGCGGCGCGAGGTAGAGCCCTCGGCCAATCCCGTCGCTGCGGCTTGGCCGGCCCGTTCGGATGTCGACGCGTGGAAAGGTGGCACTGACGCCACCATCTCTCGCCATCCGTGCCCGCAGAACCCTAGCCGCGCCGTCCTATTTAACCCGCAGTGCCGCGCCTCCCTGCTCAAGCCGCCGTCCCTTTGGGGTTTCGTACCTTGCGAACCGAGAAGGAGGAAGAGAGGAGGAGCCAGCTGGAGAGGAGGAAGAGGAGAAGAGCCGGAGCGAAGCCGCAAGGAGGAGCCGCATCACGCCGCTGCGACGTCGCCGCACCGCGAGCCGCCGCCGCTCGTGGGGTCGCATTCGGGAAGGAGCTGGACCGGGAACGCCGCCGAGCCACCGCCGTGCCGCATTGCAGCGCACACCTATGCCAGCCAGGGTGAGCCGCCTCGCCGCGCCTCTGCTTCTTTCCCCTTGCGCCGCCGTTGTCCTCTGTTTCCTTGTCGTCACCACGCTGAGCGCAGCCGCTGCCAAGCCTCTGTGAACCGGCCTTCGAGCCGTACCTCTTCTGCAGGCTTCCGTCGCTGCCTTGAACCCTGTAACCCGCTGTCGCCTTGCTATCCTAGGCCGTCGTGATCACCGTACCCCGAGGAGGCCCGACTCGTGCGCGCGCGACACGGCTGCGCCGCGGACAGGGTCGGACCTTCATGCGCGCGCGTGTGTGCAAGCCGGCGTCGTGTCGCGCTAGCCTCGTCTGTGTACCGGCCTTCGAGCCGCGTCTTTCCCTGCAGGATCCCGTCGCCACCGGTCATGCCCTGTCGGCATGGCCGTGCCGCCGCACACCTATGCCGGGGAGCCGCTTCGTCGGCCAATCCTTTCCCCTCTCTTGCCGATCAATTTCATGAGCTCAAGCCGTAGCGCTTATCCCTTTCTTCTGAGCCTCGCCGACCTCCCCTGGACCTAACCACCATCGTCGTCGCCGCCGGCCGCACGCCAGAGCGCGGGCGTCCGCGCCGCCCAAAGCCACACGTAGGACCACACGGAGTTGCCACACAACCACCGCAGAAGATCCCGCACAGCCGCAACCTGATCCCGTGGACGTGGTGCATGTGAACCACAGGAACGGTTCACAGTGGACTGCTTTCACCGCACCACAACCCAGCCACCTCGCGTCCATGGGCCGAGAGCCTACCCTTGTTGGGCCGGCCCATTACTTTAAGCCCAAT
The DNA here is from genome assembly GCA_033239725.1 of Echinochloa phyllopogon. NCBI lineage: Eukaryota > Viridiplantae > Streptophyta > Magnoliopsida > Poales > Poaceae > Echinochloa > Echinochloa phyllopogon. The sequence continues at coordinate 6,515,093 of BTCW01000008.1, read as the reverse complement.
CCAGCCCAGCCATCTCTTTTTCTTTTTCTCTTTCTTTTTCCTTTAACAACGCCGACACCGTGGTCCCACCTGCCATAGACTTCTGTTAGACTAACCCGTGGGCCCCGCTGACTCCGCTGACGGCATCCGGACCCCACGATGACGTCAGCAAAGCTGACTTTTTTGTCTGTTTTCTTTTTCAGAAATTATTTAATATTTTCAGAAAATGATTTAAAAATAGAAAATTCATGATAAATCAACCGTAGCTCAGAAAAATATGAAACCAGTTTTTATATTTTTCTAAAATCATGACCTACGCGTTAGTGTAGAGTTTGGTGTTGTTTGTGTCTTCTTGCTTCTCTGTTTTGGCGTTTCTTTGCTAGTAGATTCCGTCTTCATTTTATTTCAACGATCTTAGGAGGTCCGGAGAGTCAAGAGGAGGACGTCTACTACTCCAACTACCTCGACGGAGAGGAAGAGCAACAAGTCCCAGGTTCACGCCCAGGCATTCTCTGAAATACCTATTAGACATGCAAACTAGTATGCTAGCGCTTTACTTTACTCGTATGATGATGATATGCCTGCATTGCCATTTATCTACCCTGTTTCCTTGCCACCCATTATCCACATTATGAGAATGCTATGCTTGCATATGTTGGGATGGTTGTGATTGAGCTTCTTGGCGTGAGTTGGGTGGCTAGGGAGGAGTAGTGCAGCTAGGCGGTGGAGGCGAGTGATAACAACCCAATCATTTGATTGGGGTGCTTGGGAACTGCACTCGGACAGTTCCTACGGAGTACCTGTTGCGGGTACATGGTTACTTTCGATACATTTGAGGAGTTTGGGCGGCCATACCTGTAATGGGTGCCGATTGCGGACCGTTGCGGCGGATCGCTTATGATGCTGATACTCGCTTTACCGATAATTAAGGACCGTATCAGGACAACCCGGAAGTGGGAATTACAGTGCTCACCATCTACCCAGAATGGGGAGGGTTCCAGCAAGCCTATTCTAGTGCGGTGCCGAGACTGTAGGAGATTCGAGTTTGATATGTGTAAGGGGGACTCGTCGAGAACGTACTCCCCCTGATTACCACGGCCCCCCGACTGGCCCCGGGTGGGGAGGTTCACACCCCTGGCGCAGATGTTAGTTCAGATGTTTCCCGAGCCCAGGGAGACAGGATTGGCGCCGTTATTGTATAGGGTCTTTGTTGTGGGCTGTGTCTCAAGACGGCATGCTACCGTCTGCAGCCGGGGTGGTTCCTGGAGTACAACCTCTGCAGAGTGAAAACTATACGTATAGCCGTGTCCATGGTCACGGACGATCCCTCGACTGGATTATTCTGATTAGCATGGGGTTCTGCTTTATTACCTTATCCTTGATTTGGGTTATGAGAGGTTGGACTAGCTGATGCTATTGAGAGAAAGGTGGGGAGGGAGCTCACCGAGTCGACTAGTGAGTGAAAGGTGTTGGCGGATGATTATTGCGGGAACCTGTTGCGGCAGGACGAGCCCGACGTGGATGTGAGATTGGTGGTTGGTTTTGGGGAGAGTGTGTGCTTGTGAGGAAAGGTGTTTGGAGATGAGATAAACTTGGTTATTGCTGCTGCTTGCGCATAGGAAACCACAGTTTAATACCCTTGAAAATTTTACTACTAGTTTAGGCCACTTTAAAGCGTTGCTGCATATTATGGTTTGTGACGTGGACCTGTCCCATTTCCTTGGGGACAAACTTTGGGTACACAGGAGAAGACTCCGAGTACAGGATCAACCGCAATGGAAGAAGCCCGAAGTACCAGAAGCTTATAGCTATCCGCTGCGTAGTTGTTTCTTTCTGTCGTTTAGCCCAGTGGGCTTGTACGGTACCGCTATGTATTTATATCATGTTTGAGGACCTTAATCAATGTATGGATGTGATATTATGCTGAAATGAGTTCTGTACATGATAGCTATTTTCCTGCGACTATCACAAGGGTAGAGGGAGTCAGATTTCCATAATTGGAAATCCGGTTCGTTTCAGTTGGTATCAGAGCCATACTTGACCGTAGTGCGCAGCCCTAGACTTGAAAAACTAGGACAGAAGCTCTAACTAAGTCTGTTGCTATACAAGAAACCCCTTGAACTATTCCTTATCACTCCTTGTGCTATTGTTCACACATCTAACCTTGCTAACTCTTGCTGCTAACAACCCCTCTAACTGAGTGGCAGATGATAGTCCTGTGCTCTTCGTCGTGCCATAGTAGATGTAGTCCATGACCACCACTGGATCAACCACGATCTTTTAAACCGAGTAGATGTGTTAATCCTCGAGGTTCCGGGAGTTGGCCTCGAGATAACACAAGTGTCTAAGGTGTAATGCTTTGATTGAGTGTTCGGTCCTTGTGGCTGTTCTTGCAGCTTTCTTGCTGTTCACCTTTAGTGTAGTTTAGTGTTTAAGTTTTCATGTGTGCAACTCCAACAGTTAGATTACCAGTGCCTATAACCCTACCTAACCACCACTTACCTGCTTCATAAATTTCAGAAAATGTCAACCGGAAGGTCGAACCGTCTGGTAGGCCGATTGGAGACAGTCGGACAAGAGGAAACAGTAATGACAGGCAGAGGTCATGCAATGGACACAACACCGCTACCACCCAACCTGGCAGAAGTGATGACTGTTCAGACAATGATTGGCTAAGACAATGCAACAGCTCCAGGAAGGTCTGAACCAGAACCAACAGGGTCACCGTGTGGAAGACCTCCAGACAAAGATTGAAAGGTTCATCAGATTGAAGGCACCCATGTTTGACTACTCAGACGAGCTACTAGATGCTCAAGATTGGCTAAGAACTATTGAGACCAAGCTAGACTTGACAGACTACACTGAGGATGAATGTGTAGCCCTAGCGGCACACCAGCTGGAGGGAGCAGCTAAAGCTTGGTGGGAGAGTTACTGTGACTGGAGTTCTGCGAAGCGTTCAAGGAATACCACATTCCTGAACAAGTAATGGCACAGAAAGCAATGGAGTTCAGAACCATGAACACAAGGAAGAATGACAGTGGCAGAATACGTCTGACACTTTGCTAAGATGTCGAGGTATGCCCTAGAGGAAATCACCACTGAGAAGAAAAAGCAATTCTGGTTTCAGAGAGGCTTGCACAGAGGACTTAGAATGGCAGTTGCTTCCAGCAGTCATAGCTCGCTTCGAGAAATGATTGATAGAGCCATAGAAGTAGAAAAGGAAATAGTTGACATAGAAGACACTTGGAGAGTCAAGAAAAGGAAAGCAGAGCAGCAACACCACCTCAGACTGAGTCAGAGACCGAGAAGTGGCCAGAGCAACATGCTCCGTAGAGGATTTCAACAAGTACTAGCCAAGGAGGATCAGGTTTTGGCAGAAACAGCTATCCAAACTCAGGAAACAGAACCAACTCCTGCAACAGCTTTAGAGGCGAAGATAATAATTACTCAGCTCAGGGACGCTCGGACCAGAGGCAGAAAAGTGCACCTAGAGTTGACAGTGGCACGCAAGATACCTGCTTTGTGTGCGGAGAACCAGGCCACATGTCCTTTGGGTGCCCAGACAGAAAGCACCAACACCAGGTAGCCAGGAGAAGCAGCCGACCACCGCCCTCAGAGGCCGACTCAACCACATGACCAGGGCAGATACTGAGGATGCACCCGACGTGGTACTCGAAGAGTTTCTAGTGAATGGCACAAAAGCGCTAGTCTTATTTGATTCTGGTGTGACCGGATCGTATATCTCCTCAAGGTTTACAGTGCCGCAGTCTCTTCCAATGCGCCAGAGAGTCTAACCGATGACCACAACTTCTCCACTGGGAGAACTCAGATGCACCCATGAGTGCCCATCAGTTAGCATAGAACTAGGAGGACTGGAGTTCCTTGCAGACTTGACAATGCTAAAGTCAGAAGGTATTGAAGTGATACTTAGAATGGATCGGCTGGCAACACACCAGGGAGTGATCAGTTGCTCACCAAGATCGGTTGAGTTGACACATTCTGATGGAACAAAAGTGACAGTGAGTCCTTAGAGGAAGAAAGAAAGATCCAGAAAGTACATCATGAAACAACTTGTGTACTCAGAGGAAGAAGTGCCAGTAGTGTGTGAAAAACCTGGACGTGTTCCCGGAAGAACTACCAGGCTTGCCACCCGACCGAGACGTTGAGTTCATAATTGAGTTGCAACCAGGAATAGGCCCGACTGCAAAGAGACCATACAGAATGTCCGTGGAAGAACTGGAAGAGCTTAAGAAGTGTTGGCGGTCGTTACAACCCAAAATCGACAACCAATACTTGGGAATAAATGAGGCTTTATGCAACATTCCATGTACTTAGGTTTTATTTCTAATAAAGTTCCACGAGTTTTGGTGAGTGTCACTTGTGCAGGTACAACTACGACAAATACGCGCTATTTGGGCCGGAAATGACTGAATTGGCCGAACGACTCCATTCGGCCGAACTGGGGCCTTCGGCCGAACCACCCCCAACACCAGAACCGACCCCAGGGGCTGCATCCTGGCCCTTGGTGGCCAAGGCGGTGGATCCTGCGTTCGGCCGAACGCCAGGGTTCGGCCGAACCGACGCCCCCGGCCGAAACGGCCGCAACCGCCATCCAACCTCCCTTGGCGGTTACTCTAGCCCCAACCGTCCTATGGAGCTATAAATAGGACACCATACCCCCTCTTGAAACACACACCAAGCCAAGGAGCTCATTTCTACTTGTTCTAGTAGAGTTAGGATAGTTTAGTTGGGACTTAGAGTTGAGTCGAGCTGTGCCTCGGAGGTTCCGGAGTCGTCTTCAGAAGTTCTCGTATAAGCTCTTGTATCTTTTACTTTTCCTTTTGCAAGACTTGAGTTATCAATATAGTTATCTTTATCTTCTTGCCTTTGTCATTTATATCTTGCTTCGACTTTATTCTAGTTGCAGTTATATCTTGTTTATACTATAGTTAGTTATAGTTCTAATGCTTATAGTCTTGTTTAAGTCTTTGTCTTGGCTGGTTCTTCGATCTTGCTCGATACTGGAGGTGAATTGTCACCAAGAGTATTGACAAGGTTGCTTGCTCTTGCTAGTGGAGTAAGTAGTTGTTGACTAGTGTAGGAGTGGTTCCTAGAATAGCCAGTGGTCTTAGTTTATTCCCGTCGCAACGAAGGTGGTAGTCGTGAGGTGGTGACCGCCCTTTCGGTCTTCGTAGCCCATCACGTTAGTTCTGGTCCGTAGGATTCCCCGGTTGGGAAATAGTGGCACCCCTTCTCATCCCTTTCCGTGTTTCATCGGTTCCCTTGTCCCGAAGCTAAGACAATAGAGTTAACCCAGATCTCCTAGTACTGGCTCTATAGCCGCTGTATCTCTAAACTAGAGTGACATATGTAGATAAAGTATCCAGGAGTCCTCTATCTCTTCTCGTTGTCCTCCCAACTATCCATCTCTTCTCTCCCTTACCTGAGTATCCCTTGAGCTGTGTGTCCGGTACATCCACTCCTATCCAATACCGTTATCCCCTGTCTTGTCTAGTCGTGTACCCTACTCTGATAGTCTCGAATATCTGTTCACTAGTATTCTTGCCAAAGCTTCCCTGCGGAAATATAATTACGATACCTCGGGATACTCCCAGGTGAAGTGCTATAGCGGTGATTTTGTGCGCTTGCGGAATATTTATATATTTTACTAAGCCATAAGGAAAACCACTGAAACACTCCATACCCAGTACCAGGATTCTCAATTCTGATATTGGATCGTAAGAAGTGCCAACAAGAAGCACGTGAAAGAAATGCTAGAGATTGGGGTGATTCGACCGAGTGCGTCCCCATGGGGATCGCCAGTGCTGTTCGTGAAGAAAAAGGATGGTTCTATGCGCATGTGCGTAGACTATCGATCTCTGAACGCAGTGACTATCAAGAACAAGTACCTACTACCTCAAATTGATGATTTGCTAGATCAGCTGAAGAAAGCAAAGTACTTCAGCAAGATAGACCTGAGATCAGGGTACCATCAGATGAAGATTAGGGAAGGAGACATCCCCAGGACAGCTTTCATGACTCGGTACGGGCAGTACGAGTTCATTGTAGTGTCTTTTGGACTGACAAACTCACACACATACTTCATGAACATGATGAACAAGGTATTCATGGAAGAACTAGACAAGTTTGTCATGGTGTTCATAGATGACATCCTGATCTATTCAAAAACAGCAGAAGAGCATGAGGAGCACCTGCGTATAGTGCTAGAGAAACTGAGACAGCATAGACTCTTCGGGAAGTTCAGCAAGTGCGAGTTTTGGTTGGAAAAAGTTGCCTTCTTGGGCCACGTGTTGACAGTCGAGGGCGTAGCAGTCGACCCTGAAAAGATTGAGGCAGTCTCCGAGTGGCAGCAACCAAAGAGTGTCACAAAAATTCGAAGCTTCTTGGGTTTGGCAGGCTACTACAGAAGATTCATTGAGAATTTCTCCAAGATTGCCAAGCCGATGACAGAATTGCTCAAAAACAACATGCCCTTCAAGTGGACAGACAAGTGTGAAGAAAGCTTTCAAGAGCTAAAACATAAGCTTACCACCACCTAGTGTTGACTCTGCCAGATATCCGGAAAGACTTTGTGGTATACTGTGATGCTTCGAGACAAGGTCTGGGATGTGTACTAATGCAAGAAGGCAAGGTGGTTGCATACGCATCGAGGCAGTTGAGGAAGCACAAAGAAAACTACCCCACCCACGACTTGGAACTAGCAGTAGTGGTACATGCCTTAAAGATCTGGAGACACTATCTGATAGGCAACAAGTGTGATATCTACACTGATCACAAGAGTTTGAAATACTTCTTCACACAGACAGAGTTGAACATGAGGCAGAGAAGGTGGTTGGAACTGATCAAGGATTACGATCTAGAAATACACTACCACCCAGGGAAAGCCAATGTAGTGGTAGATGCCCTGAGCTGTAAGAGCTACTGCAACAACTTAATGATGGATGAGAGCCATGCAGAGCCGATTAAAGAACTAAACCTATTCAGACTGGAGGTGGTAGAAGAAGGCCAGCCAAAGGAGTTGAGAGTGAAATACAACCTGGAAGAACGCATCAAGAATGCTTAGAAAAACTGCCCGGAAATTCAAGAGGTGATTCAGGATATACAGCGTGGTGTAGCCCCAGACTTTCGTGTCAATGCTCAAGGAACAGTATGGCTCAAGCAACGCATATGCGTGCCGAAGTACCAGAAGCTTATAGCTATCCACTGCGTAGTTGTTTCTTTCTATCGTTTAGCCCAGTGGGTCTGTACCGTACCGCTATGTATTTATATCATGTTTGAGGACCTTAATCAATGTATGGATGTGATATTATGCTAAAATGAGTTCTGTACGTGATAGTTGTTTTCCTGGGACTATCACAAGTGTACAGGGAGTCGGGTTTCCGTAATTGGAAATCTGGTTCGTTTCAATATACATACATACATACTACATACATACATGAGGCGTTATTGTAATCATGTTCCAGCTATGTTCAAATGTTAATCTAATAGCACATATATTTTTAGAGATGCCATCTTAAATATATGTGTTTATATCGATCAGTTATCAATTATCGACTGTTATGCTAAATGGAGAGAAGTGACAAATGGCGTGTGTGGGCCTCACGAAAGCACAGAGATCAGAGTTCCAGCTCATTTTAGTGATCTAATTCAAATCTGTATTTGGTCAGATTGGAGCAATTGGATTGGATAAAAGACAGATATACTGGAGACTTATCACCTAGCATTGACTTGATACAGATGCATCTGTACATTTGTCAAATAAACTGGCACATGCTTTAAACAAAAGAGACAGATTATCACAATTGTTGTGTCCTTCCAAGATATAAAAATATTGCTCTACTAATATCAAAATTTTAATTATTAACATATCAACATATATAGCATGTGCATGCTGCGCGGGCCTTGTTCAAAATAGATGGCTATATTTCTTCCACTCTGCACTCGTAGACTTATTTACACCTTAACTTGGTACTAAAATTTCTATGTTTTTTCCTATTTGCTGTGTCACTGCACACAATTATTTTTGCTTTTTGAAGATTTGACAGAAAGGCAAGGATGGTGGGGATCATGGCTGCATGCCTAGGGATGTGCTCGAGAAGATGGAATAGATGCTGGTGCTTGTAGAAAATGTTATTAGAAAATGTGATTATCTATTTTTTGGTTTGGATATGCGATTTTTATGTCTTTATTATTTGTGATGTTTGCCTATATTTCTCTATATTCTCCTGTATTTGGCTGAAAAAATTGGTACAATAAAAGAAAGACACAAAACTCTCAATGTGTACTCTAATTAATAAATGTATTTGTACGTCTCAAAATTGGTACAATAAAATGGGTCATGTATTGCTGTGATCCCTGAATGCTGAGGCCCACAAAAAAATTGGACTTGAATACAAAAAAAGGTAACGAACTTGAAATGGGCCTAAATAATAAAGTAGCTGGTGTGTTTAACAAACTAGGCTTGCTACAGATGAATTAAATTGTCACAGACCTTCCATGTGAAATCCTAGTCATTGTCTGCACGTTGTCCAGATCTGTCTGCCACATGACATGCATGTTGCTCAGATCCGTCTGCCTCGTCACACCTTGTCCAACATGTTGAACATGTAATACAAATGAGCTCATAAACCAAAATACTCCTTTCACCAACAAATTTATATGGAAGCTAAAGATTTCTCTAAAAATAAAATTTTTCCTTTGGTACCTCCAACGAGGTGTTATTTTAACAAAGGATAACTTAGCTAAGAGAAACTGGTCTGGAAGTCAAAAATGTTGTTTTTGTCATCATAATAAAACAATCAAGCATCTTTTCTTTGATTGTCAACATGCCAAAACAATATGGAGAGTTGTGAATATAGCTACTGGATTAACTCCACAAAAAAAACAATAGCTCATATGCTTGGAAATTGGTTAACAGGCATACGAAAAAAATATAGGAGAATAATTTTTGTTGGGGTTGCAGCTATTATGTGGGCGTTTTGGTGTACACGTAATGATTTAGTTTTTGAGAAAAAACGATTTACCTCTTTTATGCAGGCTGTTTTCAGAGGAGCATACTGGCTACGTTTCTGGTCCCTGTTACAGCATGAGGACACAAGGGAGACCATCCGCTTGGCAAGCAAGGCACTGGAGGTTGTCGTCTTGGATATTTTCGCCAAGAATGGATGGAGAAGCAATAATAGACTTTGCTTGTGATTTCTTCCTATCATTTACATACTTTTGTTTTTATTCATAATCAGCTTGTGTGCTGAAAATTTTGTAAGAACTTGGCTGTGTGCGGTTGCAGAGGCCGGAGATAATTCCATTTTCTAAAATAAATGGAATACAAATGAGCTACTATCTATTAAATCGTTTCTAGACTACTTAACGCGCTACAAGGGGTCATCATAAAATCTGACTATATTAGTATAAATGTAATATAGATGTAAGATTGTATCTACATCTCTGCATTTGCAATTAAGCATTAGTAAACTGCAAACAACACCAATGGACATGCCTCTGAGGGCATGAGCAACTGTATGGGTAGTAAGGATGCATCATGTGTACGTAGGTTGTAGTTCTTAAAATTTCCATAATGCTTACTTACCATGTAAGTATTAAGATGGCCCCAGTGCTAACACTCAGTTTTCTTAGAAGAATTCTGAGTTAGGTTTTGTATTTCTTGTTAGAGATCATTACATATTTTTGGTGGCTTGTATTAGTAGAATGAACAAAGCATGAAGTGAGATTTAAGACCATTATATGGAAGAAATGTTAAATAATTTTAAAAGGCGGAATAGCCAATTTAATCCTTCAACTTTGGTCAAAGGCTCAGTTTCATCCTTCATCTTTCTAAAGGCCAATTAAATCCTTCAATTTTTCTTTCTTGGGTCAATTCAGTCCCTTGTCCTACGTGGCTTCCATGTAAGCATGCCAAGTCAGCTAAGATTCCATTCATGCTTCCACTCTAGGCTCTTAACATGCATTTGATGATTTCATTAGATCAATAAAATTAGTAAGCAATTTGTGCAAATATTTGTTTCCTCACCCTTAATTTGGGCACAAAATTATAAAACTAGAAAGTGAATTTGGTGAAAAGATAGTCATAACCTTCACATGTTGTTGTAGCCCTATTTAACTCGATCTTCTACATTGCTGCCCCAACCCTAACACACACACACACACACAGCTCAAAACAAACCTCCTACCATGCCTATGTGGCATTCCTATATGCCTATGTGGCAGCCACATAGGACAAGGGGGCTTGATTGAACCAAAAAGACAAAATTGAAGCATTTAATTGGCCTTTTTGAAAGATGAAGGACGAAACTGAGCCTTTGACCAAAGTTGAAGGACTAAATTGGCTATTCCGCCAAGGATTAACTCAGTGATTGTATCATGTAACATTACCATACTGATGCATTTCAAAGCTGAACTTTTATAATGCATTTGAGTTGATAATAAAGATCAACATTGCCTAATCGGCTACCAACTGGGGTGAGTTGGACAATGTCAAGAAATCATCTCTAATGTAATAGTTTTGTAAAAGTTAAGTGTGCTTTGTTAGCTTGTACTGAGTCAAATGGAGACTGCCGTGGGAGAAGTCCCATATTATGTAGTTCAATTATTTTAACCTTTTGTTTGGCAGACCTCGGCAACCAGTATGTACTGATGGTTGTGGTAAATGAACCATGTAACACACTCATGGTTCTACTGATATTGTTTGAGGAGGTTGATTTCTTTTTCCTCCCATCCGATGTTTTTTATTTACTGTAATAATCCGGTTATTGTTTCACTAAGCCTTAAACCCAATTTATACAAAAGCAATTGGAATGTGTTCTTTTAAAATTCTCTAACGGTTAGTAATTATTAGCAAGCGGAATGTGATAATTAGTAGTTAATACTGACAAAGTGCATTTTCATTGTTGGTGAAATTAAGAAAAAATGACTATTTTATTTAAGCCTTATGTGGAATCTTAAATTATTTGTTTCTAGAAGTTTTTTTAACCATGTGCGTCGCACATATGTGTCTAAACATACAAATCCTCACGAATACCTTATGATATTTTTGCTATAAATATTTGCCGCTTATACATATTAGTTATAAGTATATAAAAATTATTATTGACTCATTTTTCTGTAAATATTTTTTTGTTTTTTAGGTTTTCTGGAATCACGTACCTGCGGCACATGCGGCCCTACTAGTGACTACTGAACGAGGCGTAGTTAGCTGGAAAGCGCTGAATGCTCGGACCGAATGGATTTATAGCTTTGATTTGGTCATCAATTAGCCACTGTATTGAAAGTCTTTGAGTTAATCTACTTGCGTCGGCGAGCACATGAATGCTTGTCCCTCTGTAGGCCCACACACAAATCAACTTTGAGTCAGTCAATATTGCCCGGCGCCAGTTGTGTTAAGTAACAAAAGATGCTCATTCAGCAATTGTATTGACAAAAATATAATAAAAATGCATTCCACACTCCCCAGCAATTGTCAGTAAAGAAGCTAAGGACTCAAATCAACGGGGTTTGTTTGGTGAAAAAAACAGTAGTATGGACTATTGTATTGTTGGAGATGCTCATTTGGCCATTGGCAGTAAAGAAACGCTCATAACAATGGATTTTTAGGTGAACAAGTACAACTGGAACTGGGGAGATATGCATATTCATTTCTCTGAATAGAAACGAGGCAATAACTAGTAACATAGTCCGATCCAATGCATGCTTAATGTATAAATGAGGGCGGTCTGGTTACGGTTCTACTTCATCAAAGAGCCAAAACTAGACTTCGAGTGACGTACAGACTCCTACCTTCCTGTCTTCCCCACCATTCAGCAGCTGAGGAATGATCCAGGATCCCCACGGGCTCACTGCAGTTGGCAAGCAGGCTCTTTGTCCAGGTTAGGAACTCTTCTGCACATGAGGATTTTAAAGTTTTTCGTCCAAAAAATGTGTGTTAGGCCCTGTTTGGATCCACCCAAACTAAAATTTAGCCAGCTAATTGTTAAAGCTAAACTTTAGCCAGCTAAACCTTTAGGAGTTAAACTTTAGTCGGGGGTGTTTGGATCCTAGAGCTAAATACTGTTGGTTGAAAAATAATGGACCATGCTACCCTCCATTAATTACACATTTTTATGGTTGAAATCCACTTTTTTGTCTTTGATTTCTAGATAAATAGTTAACTGTTGTTTCTATTGCAATATACTTAATTTATTAGAAAAATAATACTGTATAAAAGACTTAAAAACTCACACATCATCACAGGCATATTAATAGTCATCACATGCATATTATCTCATCACAGGCAGTTAATGGTCACAAATTATAAATATCATCACAAGTTCATATCCTCATCATTGCTCAACAAAGACAATAAGTTCAAATCCATAGAAATCTCAAGTTTAGAACATAAGTGTCACACCCGGATTTACTCAAAACCCGAATGTGGCCATATGTGTGCCCAGGAAGTCCACAGACACATATAGCGAACAAATATGGTAAAAATCAGAGTACAATGCTTCATTATTCAACATAAAATAGCGATTACATCAGAGTTTTGCATAAATGAAATACATGGACAGCGGAAGACTGATAAACTCTCTCTAAGTGTAGCCGCAATCCCACAGGGACTCTGACTGGGAGAACGCCAACTCAGAAGTACGGCAAATCCTCCGGGAACTCCACAGCATAATCAGCCTGACTCCAATCTGTTACCCGTCCGGGATTTTTGCCCAAAAATAGTAATAACAACAAGTGTAAGTAATGGAAATTACTTAGCAAGTATAGCACGGGTTATGAAGGCTCAAAAAGGCTAGACACTGGCTTAACTGCATTAGCACTTTTAGTTGGTTCGTTTTAACTTTATCCAAATTACTACAAGTGATTGAGAATCCCCGTTGTAACCCAATTAAGTAGTGTAAGTGACATTAAACAGGAATAAATACCATATTATAATAAAAAAGGATCCAGGCCGCTCGTGACCTTGAGCAAGGCTATCATGATAGATCGTACACTCTGCAGAGGTTTCGCCCTTTACCCACCAGTCGCGTAAAAGTTCAAGGGAACTTTGCACCCAACCACGCACATCAACACTTCCGAGGTGTGACTGCATAGGGACGCTACGAGGCTTTCACAAGACACCCTAACAAGTCAGTAGCCGCTGGAGTACTGTACGGTGGTGAAACCTTAGGCACCGAGATCGACGTACGCCCACGGAGTCACACCGTGAGGGGGTCGATGGCGTCCGGAGCACGGGTATCCCACCCATACTGCGCAACGTGCAGAGTTCTCAATCGCTGAGACTCCTACACGGGACTGGGTCTAACGTGACCTAGCCGACGGGGCTACCGTCCTCGGTGGAATCGGAGATCACCCAGCGCCGTACCTCCCACAACGCCGTTGGCCCCTCGGTAACTACTGCCAAGCTAGAGACGTACAAGCTACTTGACCAAGACCAGAGCCCATATAGTTCCGGCGGTGGCGACAGGCTCCTGGGTTGCCGCTTTAAGAACCGGTCCTTAGAGGGAGACACTAGAGCAAAGCGCACAGCACATGCTCTAGCCCCCTAGTCCAAGTTGCTAAAAAGCAAGTTTTATCATTAATGTTGAAGTGGACCATTAAGTCAATATTAACAATTAAGTAGAGGTGACAGTAATTGCGCCTAGCAAAAATACTACCCAAGTGCATAAACCCATAGGAAATACAAGGACAGGGAAAATAAATGCTAGGAATAACCTTAATGGTAAACAATATTAGACACATGCGTATGTAAAGAACAGTGTATTAAAAGTGAGATAGGTAGCAAGGATCGTCCGTGCTATATCTTGCCTTCCTCGGAGTACGGCTGCTGCTGAAAATCCTGCTCCGGCACGTCCTCAACGTACTCGTAGTCCAACGCTACGGGCTCACCGACTGGACACGAACATCACGCACGCATCCCAAGACAATCATCACATGCAAGCAATAGTAATTCTATTAGAAACAGTACACCAACAGTAAAAACAGTACAAAAACAGGAGCTAGAAATAATCTACGCTTCGCTACGAACACATGAGCGCGAAAATCACGCAAATCGGAGCTAAAACGTGAAAGTTATAGCGTTTCTAAGATTCGGGGGCTTACTGGCAAAGTTTTAAAATTTCCAGGGGCCTAAACGAATAAAACATGACCTAATTGCAATTATTTTTGAATTAAAATGGACCGCGGGTTAATTTCCCGAAAGTCTAGGGACTCTTTAACAAAAACGCCAGCGCTGACCGGTACGCTGGGTTTGACTTGCGACGTGGCGCGCCGTGGGCCGTCGGATCTGAATCGGGCGGCTGTGATTTAAAACACGAAGGGGTACGCGGCTGATCTAATCTCGGCCGTTGATCTCGGATCGGACGGCGCTGGGCGACAGCTCGCCGGAGAAGACGATCCCGCGGCGGCGCCGGCTCGGCCGACGGCGAACTTCGCCGGACTTGGCAATATCTCACGCTACAGGGCTCGGATCACGACGAGATCAAGTCCTACGGCTTCAGGAGAGAAAAGAGAGTGCATCTAGGGGGTTCGCGACGTGGGTTGGCCGGCGAGGTGGTCGGACGGCGGTGCGCGGCGGAGTTCAACTCCGGTGAGCCGCGAGGAGGGTGTTTCGGGTGGCTTTGGGGTCGGGTTTTCGGTGCTGGAGCTGCTGGGGAGTGTCGTGAGTGCAACCGTGGTGAACAAGAAGTGCATTGAGTGGTGTGGCGTCCGGACGACGACGGCCGGCGGTCGGCCGACGACGGCGAGCGCGGGGAACCCAGCTACGGTGCTCTAACGCTGGAATTGAGGGGAGGGGGAGCTGTGGTACCTCGTGGCGGTGCTCCTGACGCGAGGAATCGACCGGAGTTGCACCAGGGAGGTGGAATTCGACGACGGCCGGCGGACCTCAGGGGCGGCGGCGGCACTGGTGCCTGTCGGCGACGGGGCTTCGGAGCGCGAGAGCGGGCGTGGGGAGGCTCGGAGTACTCCTCTTGGGGCGGGGAACCAGCTCCGGAGGTCGGCCGGGGCAGCGGGGCACCGGAGCAGCGTGTTCGCCGGCGCGGGCTCTCGGGCGCGACGAGCGGCGGCGCTGCGCGCAAGGAGAGGGGCGGCGCTGCTAGGGTTGGTCGAGGGGTGAGAGGAGCGAGGCAGTGCCGCGGCTAGATTAAGTAGGTGCGGGGGCGAACGGCATCGGCGTGCGGGCCACCGCGGCAGGGCGCGCCATTAGCGGGAGGAGGAAGAAGGAAGGTGGAGGGGAGAGGCTGGCAGGTGGGGCCGGCTCGGCAGTGGCACGGGGGGGGGGGGGGGGGGCGGGCGAGCGGCTGCGGCTGGGCCGCGCGGGGAAGAAGGGGGGAGAAGGAGGAGTTGGGCCGCTGGGGGGGGGGAGAGGTGGGCCGGCTCGGGAGGGGAGGAGAGAGAGGAGGGGGTTGGGCCGGGGAAAGCTGGGCCGCTCGGGTTAAAAAAGAAAAGAGGGGGGGGGGGGGGTTGGGCCGAGCTGGGAATGAAGTAGAGGGGGCAAAAGTGGACTAGGGAAAAGTACAGGGAGCAAAACCGAACTAGGGCCCTAACAACTTTTCTAGAGCTCCAAACAAAATGATTCAAATTCGAATTTAAATATATTTGAATTCTTGTTTGAATCACAAGCAACACAAAAATAAATGCAGCAGCATGAATGCAACAATAAATGTTTCTATCACTTATATTTGATTTTAGATTTTAGAAAATTATTATTTAGCCTTTATAAAATAGGTGAATGCATTAAATAATTAATTAATTGCCAAAAATTTTAAATTTGAGTGTTTTTGGGTGTTACAAACCTACCCCCCCTTAAGGTGAATCTCGTCCTCGAGATTCGGATGTAGAAGCGAAGAGCTGTGGGTACTCGGACTTGAGGTCTTCTTCCCGCTCCCAAGTCGCTTCATCTGCTGAGTGCCGGCTCCACTGCACCTTGCACATCCGAATGGTCTTGTTCCTCAGCACTTTCTCTGACACCTCCAGGATCCTGATCGGATACTCCTCGTATGTGAGGTCCTCCTGAACATTCAATTCATCAATCGGGATCTGCTCTTCTGGCACCCGCAAGCACTTCTTCAACTGGGACACATGGAACACATCGTGTACTCCGGCTAGTCTCTCAGGCAGGTCTAGCCGATATGCCACTTCGCCCATCCGTTCTTGTATCCTGAATGGTCCGATGTAACGAGGCGCCAACTTGCCTTTGACATTGAACCGCTTTACACCTCTCATGGGTGACACCTTCAGGTACACAAAATCATCAACTCTGAAGCTGAGGTCCCTCCGTCTGACATCGGCATAACTCTTCTGTCTGGACTGGGCCACCTTCAGGTTCTCTCTGATCACCTACACCTGCCGCTCTGCATCTCTGAGTATCTCCGGACCAAAAACCTGACTCTCTCCAGTCTGATTCCAGAACAATGGGGTCCGGCACTTCCTGCCATACAATGCCTCGAACGGTGCCATCTGTAGACTCTTCTGGTAGCTGTTATTGTAGGAGAACTCTGCATACGGCAAACTCTTATCCCAGCTGACACCATACTGTAATGCACAAGCCCTCAACATATCCTCTAGTATCTGATTGGTCCGCTCTATCTGACCATCTGTCTGCGGGTGATAAGCTGAGCTGAAATGCAGCTTAGTATCCATGGACTCATGTAACTTCCGCCAGAAGTGTGAGGTGAACTGAGTACCACGATCTGACACAATCTTCTTCGGCACCCCGTGTAAGCACACAATCCGCTCCATGTACAACTCTGCTAGTCTGGCGCCTGTGTAGGTGGTCTTTACTGGCAGAAAGTGGGCCACCTTGGTCAGACGATCAACAATCACCCAAATGGAGTCGAATCCTCTCTGTGTGCGGGGCAGACCAGTGATGAAGTCCATACCAACTTCTTCCCATTTCCACTCCGGGATCTTCAACGGCTGAAGCAATCCAGCTGGCCTCTGATGTTCTGCCTTGACTCGCTGACATGTGTCGCACAATGCCACATGAGTCGCCACATCACGCTTCAGTCCGTACCACCAGAATCTCTCCTTGATGTCCTGATACATCTTAGTGCTGCCTGGGTGGATCGAATAAGCTGAGTCATGTGCCTCTCTCAGAATCATCTCTCTGATCTGCGCTATGTCTGGCACACATATCCTCTTCCCATGCCATAGAGTTCCCTGTTCATCAACTCTGAACCCAGGGGCCTTTCCCAGTGCAACATTTCCCACAATCTCTCTGATCTTCTCATCCTGCAGCTGACCTCTCCGGATCTCCTGCTCGAGTGTGGGCTCTACTGCCATCTCGGTGATGCTGGTGACGAATCCCAGACTCATCCTCTCAAACTCTCGGCTGAGCTCCTCAGGTAAACAGTGTCCAGTGATCCTGTTCACATAACTCCTCCTGCTCAGAGCATCTGCCACCAAGTTGGCCTTCCCTGGGTGATAGTGAATCTCCAGGTCATAATCCTTGATCAGCTCTAACCATCTGCGCTGTCTCATATTCAGATCCGACTGAGTGAAGACATACTTGAGGCTCTTATGATCAGTGTAAATGTCACATCTGTGCCCAATCAAGTAATGTCTCCAGATCTTCAGAGCATGCACAACAGCTGCCAACTCCAAGTCGTGCGTCGGATAGTTCTGCTCATGTTTCCTCAGCTGCCTGGACGCATACGACACGACTCTGCCCTCCTGCATAAGGACGCAACCCAGTCCTAGACGGGATGCATCACAGTAGATGGAGAAACTCTTAGCCAAATCTGGCAATACTAGCACTGGGGCTGTAGTCAACCTCTTCTTCAACTCTTCGAAGCTGACTTGGCATGCCTCTGTCCACACAAACGGGGCATTCTTCTCTAGCAAAGCAGTCAGCGGCTTAGCGATCTTGGAGAATCCTTCAATGAACCGTCTGTAATAACCGGCCATCCCAAGGAAACTCCTGATCTCGCTCACATCCCGTGGCGGATTCCAGCTCAACACATCGCTGACTTTCTTCGGATCAACTGCCACTCCTCCATTGGACAACACGTGTCCCAGAAATGCCACTTCCTTCAGCCAGAACTCACACTTGCTCAGCTTGGCATACAACTGATGTTCCCGGAGTCTCTGCAGTACCAACCTCAGATGTTCTTCATGTTCTTCCTCATTCTTGGAGAAGACCAGAATGTCATCAATGAATACCACCACAAACTTATCAAGATAATCCATGAACACGCTGTTCATTAGGTACATGAAGTATGCAGGAGTGTTGGTCAATCCAAAAGGCATGACCAAGAACTCATACAACCCGTACCGAGTGGTGAAAGCGGTCTTAGGCACATCTGACGGACGGATCCTCATCTGATAGTAGCCCGAACGAAGATCAATCTTGGAGAACACGCAAGCTCCTCTCAACTGATCGAACAGATCATCAATCCTCGGCAGCGGGTACTTGTTCTTGATGGTCACTTCGTTGAGGGCTCGATAGTCCACACACAACCTCTGTGAACCATCCTTCTTGTCGACGAACAATACCGGTGCTCCCCATGGCGAAGCACTCGGACGAATGTACCCCTTGGCCAATAACTCGTCCAACTCCTTCTTGAGCTGCTCCAGCTCCTTCGCTCCCATCCTATACGGCCTCTTGGCTATAGGTGCAGTGCCAGGTTTTAGTTCAATAACGAATTCAACATCTCGTTCTGGAGGCATACCTGGCAACTCGTCAGGGAACACATCCGGGAACTGGCTCACCACCCTGATATCTTCAGTTGTCGTCCCTTCAGCTTGATTGGCTTGGCCTTGCTCTGAGGAACTGGCTGCCTGGTACTCCACCTTGTCACCGGACTCTGCCGTCAGCTGGATGGTCCTCGTAGCACACCTGATCACTGCATCATATCTGGTCATCCAGCTCATACCCAGGATCAGATCAAATCCAAGGGTCTCCAGAACTATCGGACCTGCCTTGAACTCTACCCCCCTTATTATGATGGGGACATGGGGGCATCGTAGAGTAGCCCGCTGTTCACCTCCTGGTGAGCTTACTAGCATAGTGTTCTTCATGGGTTTCAGGGCTAGTAAATTCTTCTTCACAAAAGCAGCAGAAATGAAAGCATGCGAAGCTCCAGAATCAAATAAAACAGTGGCGGGGGTCGAATTGACGAGGAACGTGCCCACGATGACATCAGTAGCTGTCTCTGCGGTCTCTGCACTGGTGTGGTTGACCTTGCCCCGAACGAGAGCCTGCGGAGCACGACCACCCTGCCGCTGACCCTACGGCTGCCCAACTCTCTGAGTACTACCCTGCTGGTTCTGTCCGGCGGCGTTCTGGATCTTCTTGGGGCAGACATTGGCGAAGTGTCCCTGCTCGCCACAGTGGTAGCACACCCTCGGACCCACCGGTGTAGTGTTGGCTGGGCTGATGCGCTGAACTGGACCTGGCTGCACCTGGCTGCGCTGAACTGGACCCATCTGTGGCTGACCCTGAGGACGCTGCTGCTGTGGCGCCCGAGGAAACTGAGGACGCTGCTGCTGGTACTGGCCACGACTGAGCAACCCAGACTGGCCCTAGAAGCGCTGCTGGCCTCCCACCTGCTGACTCTGGGGAGGTGTGAAGCGTGGACGACTGCTGCTGCCCACCTGCTGTCCCTGGAGCTTCCTCTTCTTGTCCTCCATCTCACGGCGCTTGTGCTCCAACATCAGCGCGCCGTCCACCAGCTCGTGAAAAGTCGGGAACTTGGTGCACATGAGCTAGTACTGGAGAGCGTCCTGCAGTCCGTCACGGAACCTGGCCTGCTTCTTCTGATCAGTGGCCACGTCCCCTGGAGCGTAACGGGCCAACGAGACGAACTTGTCACGATACGCCGTGACACTCATCCCTTCCTGCTTCAGTGCCAGGAACTCCTTCTTCTTCAGGACCATCAAGGCCTCCGGCACGTGGTGTGCACGAAAGCTGCTGCAGAACTGCTGCCAAGTGATCTGAGTACCGGCCGGGCGTGAAGACCGGTATGAATCCCACCAATCCAACGCCGGCCCCTGAAGCAGTCCTCCGGCGTACAGTACCTTCTCCCTGTCATCGCACTGGGCGATGTCCAACTGCCTCTCCACTGCCTTGAGCCAGTCATCTGCCTCAAGGGGATCGCTGGCCTTGCTGAAGGTCGGCGGGCGTCCCTTCAGAAACTCGCCCCTCTTGTCTCTGGGCGGTGCAGCTGCCTGGGGATGATGCTGGTTCTGCTGGATCAATCTCATGGTCTCCGCCATCTGCTGCATCATCTGAACTTGAGCATACATCAGCTGCTCAATGGTGGGGATCTGATGGTTCGGATTCAGGTTCGGGGGCGGATTCTGGTGCGGAGGCTGTCCGCCCGCATTGCCCCCGGGGTGAGCCATCTATAATCACAAGGGTCAGATGTTAGATGATTAGTACGAGAAAATATATATAGATACCCCTGCTATCTAAACAATAAAGTCCTTAAGCCTTATACCTATATCTAGATGGTAGCAGACAGGTGTCTGCGCCCATCACAATCATTACAAAGAATCAAATCAAACATAAGCATAATAACAATAAATACAAGCAGATAAAGGCATAAACTCGCACAAGACTCGACTGTTAGATTTTAAAATTTTCAAAACATGGGGGTCTCCTAGTAATTTGTCAACCGTACTACCTAGGCTGCGTTCCTACAGTCAGCACGGCTCTGATACCAATCTGTCACACCCGGATTTACTCAAAACCCGAATGTGGCCATATGTGTGCCCAGGAAGTCCACAGACACATATAGCGAACAAATATGGTAAAAATCAGAGTACAATGCTTCATTATTCAACATAAAATAGCGATTACATCAGAGTTTTGCATAAATGAAATACATGGACATCGGAAGACTGATAAACTCTCTCTAAGTGTAGCCGCAATCCCACAGGGACTCTGACTGGGAGAACGCCAACTCAGAAGTACGGCAAATCCTCCGGGAACTCCACAGCATAATCAGCCTGACTCCAATCTGTTACCCGTCTGGGATTTTTGCCCAAAAATAGTAATAACAGCAAGTGTAAGTAATGGAAATTACTTAGCAAGTATAGCACGGGTTATGAAGGCTCAAAAAGGCTAGACACTGGCTTAACTGCATTAGCACTTTTAGTTGGTTCGTTTTAACTTTATCCAAATTACTACAAGTGATTGAGAATCCCCGTTGTAACCCAATTAAGTAGTGTAAGTGACATTAAACAGGAATAAATACCATATTATAATAAAAAAGGATCCAGGCCGCTCGTGACCTTGAGCAAGGCTATCATGATAGATCGTACACTCTGCAGAGGTTTCGCCCTTTACCCACCAGTCGCGTAAAAGTTCAAGGGAACTTTGCACCCAACCACGCACATCAACACTTCCGAGGTGTGACTGCATAGGGACGCTACGAGGCTTTCACAAGACACCCTAACAAGTCAGTAGCCGCTGGAGTACTGTACGGTGGTGAAACCTTAGGCACCGAGATCGACGTACGCCCACGGAGTCACACCGTGAGGGGGTCGATGGCGTCCGGAGCACGGGTATCCCACCCATACTGCGCAACGTGCAGAGTTCTCAATCGCTGAGACTCCTACACGGGACTGGGTCTAACGTGACCTAGCCGACGGGGCTACCGTCCTCGGTGGAATCGGAGATCACCCAGCGCCGTACCTCCCACAACGCCGTTGGCCCCTCGGTAACTACTGCCAAGCTAGAGACGTACAAGCTACTTGACCAAGACCAGAGCCCATATAGTTCCGGCGGTGGCGACAGGCTCCTGGGTTGCCGCTTTAAGAACCGGTCCTTAGAGGGAGACACTAGAGCAAAGCGCACAGCACATGCTCTAGCCCCCTAGTCCAAGTTGCTAAAAAGCAAGTTTTATCATTAATGTTGAAGTGGACCATTAAGTCAATATTAACAATTAAGTAGAGGTGACAGTAATTGCGCCAAGCAAAAATACTACCCAAGTGCATAAACCCATAGGAAATACAAGGACAGGGAAAATAAATGCTAGGAATAACCTTAATGGTAAACAATATTAGACACATGCGTATGTAAAGAACAGTGTATTAAAAGTGAGATAGGTAGCAAGGATCGTCCGTGCTATATCTTGCCTTCCTCGGAGTACGGCTGCTGCTGAAAATCCTGCTCCGGCACGTCCTCAACGTACTCGTAGTCCAACGCTACGGGCTCACCGACTGGACACGAACATCACGCACGCATCCCAAGACAATCATCACATGCAAGCAATAGTAATTCTATTAGAAACAGTACACCAACAGTAAAAACAGTACAAAAACAGGAGCTAGAAATAATCTACGCTTCGCTACGAACACATGAGCGCGAAAATCACGCAAATCGGAGCTAAAACGTGAAAGTTATAGCGTTTCTAAGATTCGGGGGCTTACTGGCAAAGTTTTAAAATTTCCAGGGGCCTAAACGAATAAAACATGACCTAATTGCAATTATTTTTGAATTAAAATGGACCGCGGGTTAATTTCCCGAAAGTCCAGGGACTCTTTAACAAAAACGCCAGCGCTGACCGGTACGCTGGGTTTGACTTGCGACGTGGCGCGCCGTGGGCCGTCGGATCTGAATCGGGCGGCTGTGATTTAAAACACGAAGGGGTACGCGGCTGATCTAATCTCGGCCGTTGATCTCGGATCGGACGGCGCTGGGCGACAGCTCGCCGGAGAAGACGATCCCGCGGCGGCGCCGGCTCGGCCGACGGCGAACTTCGCCGGACTTGGCAATATCTCACGCTACAGGGCTCGGATCACGACGAGATCAAGTCCTACGGCTTCAGGAGAGAAAAGAGAGTGCATCTAGGGGGTTCGCGACGTGGGTTGGCCGGCGAGGTGGTCGGACGGCGGTGCGCGGCGGAGTTCAACTCCGGTGAGCCGCGAGGAGGGTGTTTCGGGTGGCTTTGGGGTCGGGTTTTCGGTGCTGGAGCTGCTGGGGAGTGTCGTGAGTGCAACCGTGGTGAACAAGAAGTGCATTGAGTGGTGTGGCGTCCGGACGACGACGGCCGGCGGTCGGCCGACGACGGCGAGCGCGGGGAACCCAGCTACGGTGCTCTAACGCTGGAATTGAGGGGAGGGGGAGCTGTGGTACCTCGTGGCGGTGCTCCTGACGCGAGGAATCGACCGGAGCTGCACCAGGGAGGTGGAATTCGACGACGGCCGGCGGACCTCAGGGGCGGCGGCGGCACTGGTGCGTGTCGGCGACGGGGCTTCGGAGCGTGAGAGCGGGCGTGGGGAGGCTCGGAGTACTCCTCTTGGGGCGGGGAACCAGCTCCGGAGGTCGGCCGGGGCAGCGGGGCACCGGAGCAGCGTGTTCGCCGGCGCGGGCTCTCGGGCGCGACGAGCGGCGGCGCTGCGCGCAAGGAGAGGGGCGGCGCTGCTAGGGTTGGTCGAGGGGTGAGAGGAGCGAGGCAGTGCCGCGGCTAGATTAAGTAGGTGCGGGGGCGGACGGCATCGGCGTGCGGGCCACCGCGGCAGGGCGCGCCATTAGCGGGAGGAGGAAGAAGGAAGGTGGAGGGGAGAGGCTGGCAGGTGGGGCCGGCTCGGCAGTGGCACGGGGGGGGGGGGGGGGGCGAGCGGCTGCGGCTGGGCCGCGCGGGGAAGAAGGGGGGAGAAGGAGGAGTTGGGCCGCTGGGGGGGGGGAGAGGTGGGCCGGCTCGGGAGGGGAGGAGAGAGAGGAGGGGGTTGGGCCGGGGAAAGCTGGGCCGCTCGGGTTAAAAAAGAAAAGAGGGGTGGGGGTTGGGCCGAGCTGGGAATGAAGTAGAGGGGGCAAAAGTGGACTAGGGAAAAGTACAGGGAGCAAAACCGAACTAGGGCCCTAACAACTTTTCTAGAGCTCCAAACAAAATGATTCAAATTCGAATTTAAAAATATTTGAATTCTTGTTTGAATCACAAGCAACACAAAAATAAATGCAGCAGCATGAATGCAACAATAAATGTTTCTATCACTTATATTTGATTTTAGATTTTAGAAAATTATTATTTAGCCTTTATAAAATAGGTGAAAGCATTAAATAATTAATTAATTGCCAAAAATTTTAAATTTGAGTGTTTTTGGGTGTTACAATAAGTTATCTATTGGAGTTCACAATAGTCATAAGTCCACAACTGAAGTTCACATCTCAAGTTCACAACATTCACAACATAAAAGTTCACAACCAAACTCGTAGCGTCTCCGGTGTACTTTTCTTGAGTAAGCTGTCCCTTCCAGCGTACTGATAGCTGTTTTTCCTGCTGTGTGTACATTGCTTCCTTTTATAGCTCATTAACCACATATAAGTCCATCGAAGCCAGGGTATATGTACATTGCTTTCTTCTGTTCCTATAATTGTTTGTATTTTTTAATTTTATTGTTTGTTTCTAAAAAGATCAACGTAGCATTGAGGCATTGAGCAAATATATACAGCCAGAGGACAATAAAGTGCATTATTGCCGGTCCTTCAATTTAAAATTTGCATTCTAATTTCTTTATCACGTGCGTGTTCGCTATATATAGTCGTCTACGCTAGTCATCTATAAAAAAACTAGATTGGTTTGGATACGGTAGCATGCAGAGAAGTGATTGCTAATACATATTTGTTCATTAGTGGCATATTCTGAGTGTACCAGCGTTTATTATAGGGTCAATTGTGCGCACGTATAATATAAAAAAGTTTGTAATTCCGTATTTGGCACTGAAATACTTCTTTTCATGCCATCGTTCAACACTTCTATTTGACCTCTGGGCCATTACCACCTAGTTTAAGTGTTAAAGTCTCCGTTAGATAGCTCCATTTTTACAAACAAAGGGCTTTTGTACCCTGCTTTCAGTGCGGTCCCAATCCCCACACTCCCTCCGGTTTGGTAAAGGAAGTCGTTTAGGATAACGACATCGTCACCAAAGCACAACTTTCACTTCTTTTTTTTATAAAAAATATTTCTTGAAAAAAGTTATATATGTATATTTTTATAAAAGTAATTTTCAATACTAATCTATTTATATAATTTTCACATTTTAAATTCAACGACTTAAATGTTATTCATGATTTATATTTCCAATGTTTGACTTAAACCTTGTCTAAAATGACTTCTTTTATCAAATCAGAGGGAGTAGGTTACTTTTTTTCTCTCTTTTTTCCTATTTCTTTCACGCGGTTCGATTTACCCGATTTTGTCCAACGGCGATGCTACCGGGCTGCCGCGCCTGCTTACAACCTACTCTCCCTCCATTCTAAAATAAGTGCACTTCTACCTTTTAAATGAGTCAACCGGATTTAACTTTGACTAAGCTTATAATAAATTATATCAATATTTATATTTTCAAATATGTTTATTATGAAATTATATCCTATGATAAATTTAATTATACTTATTTTGTATTATAAATATTAATAATTTATTGTACAGAGTTGGTCAAACTTGAGATTTTTTAACTTCTCAAAAAGCGAGAAGTGCATTTATTTTAGGATGTAGGGAGTATGTTACACGGATACGACAGCGAAACGAATACGGATACGACGTGGAAACGGCGTTGAGACGTGTCCTTAGAGTATCGGAGAAAAAAATAAATCTCTACCTAATACTAAAGCGAGAACCGTTTTCATAGTAATTTGACTTTGGTCCGTCATAAGACACTAATAGGTGGACCCTTGTATCCAGACTATAAAGAAAAGAAACCAAATAAGACGATGAATTCTATCCTTTTCTAACATAATCTTTGACGTGCGAGCCACATGGCTCCGTCTGATAAAATTTGATCCTAAGTTCTCACGTCTCACGCTCATGCTCATTCGGTAGCATCCCAACATGTTTGCTGCTCAACGGTAATTGGATACGAGGGCCGGACGCGTATCTGCTCATTCCGATAAGGCCCAGCCCAACAACACCGTCCTAGCCCTTACCTCTTACCGTTCCGCACACAGCACGGAGCACACTCGCAGGCACGCAGCCGCCGGCTCGTGGCCGCCTGCTCGCCGGCGACGAGCCGTCGGCATTCGCAGCACGCACTAGCTCCACCCGTACGTGGTCCGCTACGAGGCCCCGTCAAGGACGAGCAAGGACACCCGATGCGCCGAAACACACGAGTGCCGCCGCCGGCCGCTCGCCCCGACGAACACGAACATCCGCCTCCAAATTCCAGCAATCGCCAATAAGTTTCTCGTTCCTCGATCTAGCGTTTCTCTAGATTGGTTTCTTCCTTTCCATTTCTTTTCCTCTTTGAATCTTCCTCCCTATATTTATCCGGTAACTTGTTTTACGGTGCTAGTGCTAGCTTAGGATCTGCGGCCACGAGCCCACGACAGACCTTTGAACTGCAAGCTACTGCTGCTCTTCACAATTTGCTAAATTAGCCTATGTTTGTTATGTACTGCTGTTATCCTTTATAGATCTTCTATTTCATATCGTTGTGAAATTTTTTATGCATTTATTATTTATTTATAAAATGATGAGACGTATCGGTATATATTATTTTTTTGGCGAAACTATGTATCCACGTATCCGTATCAGTCCTCATACGCGTATTTGTATCCGCGTAATATAGCTTGGACCTGGAGATGAATGCATCTAGAATAATCAGTCTAGTGCACCTCCGGTATCACTTGGATTTTGCACTGCAAAATCTACAATAATCTATCAGACAGTTCGACTTCCACATTGTGCACATCGGTTTATGGGACCCGCCACCCAAGAGGTAGCTTCACTTTTCTATCCACGCGTCAGCTCCTGTAGCATGCCCGTGAGCCATCTCTTGGCTATCCCGGTGCGTTTGCTTTTTTTTTTATTCGGCTATGTTCTAATGTATTAGCACGTACAATATGTTTATAGTGCTGTAGTGCTGGCCCTTTGGGCAAGGGGATATCATAATGATATTGTTTTCATATAAATCAGACCCTAGAATATCCTTACCTATACTAGCAAGAACGCACGTGCGACACGCACGTTTAATAGAAACACACGATTAGTAGAAAATAAGATTATATAACGATAGTTGGTCAGAGTCCGTATTGGTTACGAACTCAACGATTCCACGTAGACACGTGTTTTTTTATCATGACGAGGCGTAATGTTTTATAATTTCCTCAAAAGTTTGCCCTGGTGGGCACGCCCCGCCATCTTGTGTGTTGACTTCCCGCCGTTGTTGCATGAGCCCATGGCCGGGTCCCCACCCCTCGTACTGCAGATGCCGCCTCCGCTGTGGAGGCCGAAGCTGCAAGCAAGGCTCACGTGGATGCCGCTCAGGTGGAGCGCGCCGCCGCTCTTGCGCACAGTACACTGAGCACTACTGAGACGTGTGGCACAAAGCAACAAAACGATCCTCCCTCTTGTACGTACTACTGTATTGCTGAGACTGCATCCCTTGGTCTCATGTTTGTGTATATGCTTGCAAGGATCTGGCTTGGCTCAGAAGGAGAGGTGAAGGATCGTTCGATGACTCCGATTTTGGACTAAGTTTGAGGGCCGTATCCGGTACGGTTCTTCAGGTCCAATTCATATAACAGAGTTCAAATTTGGACAGAATCCGATATATAGAGTAATGTTTTGGCTGGGCTGTCCGTATATTTACTGGGAAAATTAAGTCCTTTTGCACTTGCAATTTCTTTGTAATGGGGAATTCAACTGGTAAGCCTATAGCTTCGAGGCGCTGGTCACGATCCTCTAAAGCGTATAGCCGTCTATTGGAAAAAAGTTCACAAGATCACTCTGCAACCCCGATTAGATTACCATTGGATTTTCTGAAAGCCATCACGAGTGATTTCTCCGAGGAGCAATAATTGGGAGGAGGTGTGTTCGGAGTGGTTTACAAGGTATTCTTGATCTCTGACTCTCATTATTCTTTTGTCACCATTCTTGCCTAAATTCTCAATAATATGATATTATGATGTGATGATACAGGGTGTTCTTCAAAATGGGAAGGTGATTGCTGTAAAGAGGCTTTGTCCAACACACCTAAATGATGATCAATTCCAGGATGAAGTTGCTTATATTTTTGGGATCAATCACAAAAATATAGTAAAACTAAGTTGGCTATTGTGCTGAATCACGGTGGGAAGGGGCCGAAACTAACGGAAATTATGAGATGGCCGAAGTGCAAAAAAGGCTGCTATGTTTTGAGTATATAAATAACGAAAGCCTACACAGGCACATTTCCGGTATGAAAATGTTCTATCATTTAGAATTTTAGAATGCAACTATGTTTCATTTGCTTAAGTTTTAGATCTTGTTGCAGTAGTATGTACCTGAACCATCATATATAAGATTGGTGATCTCACACATTTGTTTGTTTATCTGTTCCTATACAGGTGAATCTTATATGTTCGACTGGCATAAAATATATGCGATTATCCGTGGAATCTGTTGCGGTTTGCATTACCTTCACAGGGAATGCGAAATTGTCCATTTGGATCTAAAGCCGCAGAACATATTGCTGGATGATGAGATGGATCCAAAAAATTGCAGATTTTGGTATGTCCAGGCTCTTTGGTGAGCAACGATCCCGAGTTATCACCAAATGTCTCGGGGGAACAAAGTAAGTCAGTTGACTTTACAAAAAGCTACCTTTCTCTTTATAATTAGTATCCGACCAATGACACACGATTGACCATGCATGTCTGTTCTTTTGTTATGGTGCAGTGGATATATGGCACCAGAACAGTTAGCAAATGGGTCGGTTTCAGTGAAGGCAGACATATTCAGTTTAGGCGTTATAATCATAGAGCTAATTACTGGACGTCGGGACTATCCCAATACTGAAGAATCTTACGAGCACTTTGTTCAGAATGTAAGCTGAAGGAGTGTAGCCTTTGCATCTCTCCCTCCCTCCCTCCCTTTCTCGCTCTCTCTCTCTCTCACTCTCTCTCTCTCTCTCCCCCCCTCTATCCCTCTCCCTCTCTCCCCCTCTCCCCGTCTCTCGCTCTCTCCCTATATCCCTCTCTCTCTCCCCTTCTCTCCCTCTCTCTCTCTGGGTATTCTGAGTTTCTGACATGATCACTGTGACAGAAAAACCTCAGGTGGTTGGAAGTTGGAGGAAGAGGTTGAAGAAGGCAGGATACAAACCCTTGAAAAAATATGCTGAGCAAGTAAGGACGTGCATCTTGATGGGACTAATGTGTGTGGATGATGACCCAAATAGAAGGCCTACGGTGTGGGGTATTCTTGGAAAGCTTTTTTTTAGAATAGGAAAATAATCCGGCCTCCACAGTCACAGGATGACTGCTTACGGCCACAATTACAGAGACAACGGGCGCCTTTAAGCTGCCAACATCCAGAGACTAAACTCCCAGAACACAATACCGAAACAAGCAAAAGACAATAACCAGCAGCTCGGCAAAGTAAAATCTAATTCTTGATTCTTCTGAAAACATTCCAGCCATTCTTGTTGAAGATTTCAAGAGCTGTTATCTCCAATCTTCGACTTCCTTCTTTCAAGCTTTCCCTCTCTTCCTCTTTTGATAAAATGGACCAGCTCTTGATCCAGTATGCTCCCCTAAATAGCACCTGCAAACATGAATTAGACTTGGATCCATTAAAGACCACATCATTTCTACAAAGCCAAATAGCCCAAGAAATGGCTGCTGCACCAAGCAGCACCTGTTTCCTATGCTTATTAGTGAAACTCCTAAGCCAAGTCCCCAACAAGTTTGCTATGCTAACCGATTTTGTGCACCCAAAAGTTACACCGACAGCATTCCACACCAAACGCGCCAAAGGGCATTCGAAAAAAAGGTGTTGGATTGATTCCTGCGCGTTACAGAAACAGCACTTAGTGCAGCCTTTCCACTTACGCTTGGCGAGGTTATCCTTCGTAAGCACGACCCCCTGCCTAAGATACCAAAGAAAAATCTTTATCTTTAGTGGAGCTTTTACCTTCCAAATGGACCTGTCTACTGGCACAGCTCCTCCATAGACCAAATCATTATACAAGACCTGTACTGAAAACACCTTGCCTCTCGTCCAAATGAACGAATCTTTGTTCTCAGTAAGCTGCACATTCATGACCCTCCTAACTAAACTTAGCCACTTGTCCCAATTACCCCCTACCACAGCTCGCCTAAAAGAAATGCCAAGTGGATTAGTTCCCAACACTTGAGCCACTGTAGCATTCTTCTTTCTTGCTATGTTATACAAAGACGGGTAAAGATTCATCAAAGGTTTATCACCTATCCATAAATCTTCCCAGAATCTTGTTTGAGCTCCATCTTGCACTCTAAACCTTCCCCTCTCTAGAAGTAAATTTTTGACTTCCATCAAACCAGCCCAAAATTGAGAGTCACCTTTCACTTTCTGTGCTTGAAAGATTGTTTTGTTGTTAAGGTATTTTTTCCTCAAGATATCCTGCCACAAACCCTCCTCATTTACTAGTTTGAAAAGCCACTTACACAGCAAGCATTTATTCTGAATATTCAGATCAAGGATGCCTAAGCTGCCTACACACTTTGGTTTACACAAGATGGTCCACCTTGCCAGTCTATATTTCCTTTTGTGTTCATCGCACTGCCAAAAAAATCTAGATCTATAATAATCTAGCTTTTCCAGAACTCCCTTAGGTGCTCTGAAAAAGGACAGCATAAACATTGGCAAACTCGAGAGAACCGAATTAATCAAAACCAACCTTCCTCCCGTCGAGAGTAGTTTCCCTTTCCAACTACTTAACTTCTTCTGGAATCTTTCCTCTACTCTTCTCCAATCCTTATTTGATAGTTTCCGATGGCTCATTGGTATCCCCAGGTACTTAAAAGGCATTGCCCCCTCCTTGCACCCAAATAACTCTACATACTCTGCCGACAACCTTTTTGTTTCCCCAAAGCAGAACAATTCACTTTTGTGAAAGTTAATCTTAAGGCCCGACAACTTTTCGAAAGCACATAGTACTAACTTCAAGTTCTTAGCCTCCTCTAGATTATCCTCCAAGAAAAGTATGGTGTCATCCGCATACTGAAGAACTGAGAGGCCATCCTCAACTAAGTGAGGAATCAGACCTCTGATGTGATTTTGACCTTTTGCTCTTTCAATCAGAATAGCTAACATGTCAGCTACTATGTTAAACAACACTGGAGATAGAGGATCCCCTTGTCGTAAACCCTTTCTAGTTTGGAATAAATGTCCCATCTCATCATTTACTTTGATACCCACACTCCCCCCCCCCCGACACGATCTGTTCAATCCACTGACACCATTTGCTAGAAAATCCTTTCATCCTCAGCACTTGCTGCAAGAAGTCCCAATTGACCTTGTCATAAGCTTTCTCAAAGTCCAGCTTTAGAATAATGCCCTTCTGCTTTCTCCGTTTCAACTCATGTATTGTTTCATGTAATATAATCACTCCCTCCAAAATGTACCTCCCCGGTATGAAAGTCGATTGTGAGGATCTGATTACTTTACTAGCAACCCCTGACAGTCTATTCGCTATCACTTTCGTAAAAATTTTAAAGCCGACATTGAGCATACAAATTGGTCTATACTGTTGAATTCTCTTGACCTCTTGCTCTTTAGGTAACAATGTTACAATCCCGAAGTTAAGGTTGAATAAAGGTAAGTCTCCTCTGTGGAAATCTCGAAACCTGGCCATCAGGTCATCCTTAATGAGACTCCAAAACACCTGATAAAACTCAGCCGGGAAGCCGTCAGGCCCCGGTGCTTTATTGTGTTTCATCTGGAAAATAGCATCCCGCACCTCTCTCTCCGTAAATTCTGTCGCCAAACCTTCATTTTCCTCTAAGGTGACTTGTGGAATATCCTCCGTAAGAGATTCAACCATAGAGAAATTATTTCTTTCTGGTCTTCCAAAAAGTCCCTTATAGTAGTTCGTGATATACTTATTAAGCTGTTCTTCCCCCTCAATTATTCCCTCCTCTTGCTCAAGTCGGAAAATTCTAGTTTTCCTTCTTTTTCCATTTGCCACCATCTGAAAATATTTCGTATTATTGTCCCCTTTTAAAATTTTTGTGGTCTTAGCTCTTTGGAACCACTTCAGCTCCTCTTCCCTAAGAAACTGAGCGAGTCTATCTTTAATACTTTGCTTTAGATCCCATTCATGCTGACTTAGCAGCTGGGTCTCCGCTTTTTTGTCAAGCTCTTCAGCTTTTCGCATTAGCTCTTGTTTCTCTTTCTTATAAGCTCCCAGCATATTTTTTGCCCAACCTCTAAGGAACTGTCTCAACCTTCTAATCTTATTTTGCCACCTTTGCATAGGCGTGGATCCTCTTTTTTCTCTAAGCCGTACTTCTGAGACAAGATCAAAAAAACCATCTCTCAGAAGCCAGCCCAGCTCGAATTTAAAAGGATGTTGCTTCGTGCCTTTAGGCTTATCCCCCGAACTAAGAAGTAGTGGCGTATGGTCTGAGAGTTCTCTTGTCAGTGCATCAACCGTAGCTAACGGGAATTTAATTTCCCATTCTGTGCTTACCAGCACCCTGTCCAATTTCTCATACGTTGGAGATTGTCGAGAGTTTGCCCAAGTGTACTTGCGGCCAGACATCTCGATTTCCCTCAAATCCAACCCATCGATAATTGCATTAAAGAGGAAAGACCATCTCTCTTCAAAGCGATCATTATTATTTTCACTACTATTTCTAATGATATTGAAATCTCCTCCAACGCATAGAGGTAACTTCTCATTGCTACACGATTGCACTAGCTCTGTCAGAAAGGATTCCTTATACTTGGGTTGTGCTGCCCCGTAGACCGCAACCAACACCCACTTAAAGTCATCCTTCCTATTTCTCAATCTGAATTTTATAAAAAAATCACCTTCCTCTATACTACCCACTTCCATCTCCTCCATGCTTACTCCTAACAGCATACCCCCCGATCTCCCATGAGGGGCCGTCCAATGCCAAATAAAATATTTCCCTCCACTGAAATTATTCAATGTATCTTGAGAGAAATCTTTCTTGCCAGTTTCCAAAAGAGCAATGAAATCTAATCTTTGCTCTTTGGAAATATCATTAAGGAACTTTGATTTAGCCAAGTCACTAAGACCTCTGCTGTTCCAAAAAATTCCTCTCATTTTACCTTAATTTGATTATAACCAACCCTCCTAACTTTGCAAGTTTTTTTCAAACATGACTTAGCATGAAACTTGCCCTTATGAATAGAACCTTTTAATTCACTATTCAAAGGGAAATTTGGTTCATCGAAGATTTCTTCCATCATCTCACTACACAAATTCTTTAAAGCACTCCTCTCCAAGGACTCAAAATTTTCTTCTTCACTGTCACTAACCTCCCACAAGAGTTCATTATCCCCCTGCTCCAACTCCCCCAAATTTAATTCATGCTCAACCAAAGACTGAAAATTAAGTTCTCTATCTAAATCAGATTCCCCAAAGCTAATTCCTAGTTGCTGTAAACAACCAATAGCAGAATTTTTATTTACAGGAAATAAATGGGAAGGATGGGATGTACCTCCATCGAACTCTAAATTCCTCCTAGCCATCCTCTCCTCCGCTTTAGCCAAGGTATGCTCGTCCTTAGACCGCTGCAACCTTGGACTAGATCGAACTTGTTGCCTGCTAGCTTCCGGGATCGCCGCTGCCCCCATAACTTTCTGCTCATTGCTTCTCTCAGTCAGCACCCCATCCTCTGACCCTCCCTGCTGCCCCTCCTCCTCATCCTCCATGACCTTGTCCACAACTTCATCCAAAACATGATCAACAGCCACATTCATAATTGCCTCCGCCCTTGTCCTCAAAAAACTCCTCAAATTCCTCCTCATTCATTTGTTGCACCTGCTCCAGCAGCGACACTTTTTTGGTTGTGTCACCAATATTAGCAACCCCAACCAGCTCATCAGCACTAACCATGTTAGCCGCAACATCCATTGCCTCCTCTTCTGCACCCGCGGCCTTTTTTGCCGCTTATTCTCTCGCCCAAGATCTTCCACTTCCTTCTGTAATCCTTGTCCTTCCACCTCTTTCTCTCCAGCCCCCACACCACCTCCACTCCATTCTATGATAGCCTCTTCTCCGTGCTCATCCACTCCCATTTTCTCAACTTCGAATTTCTTCCTGGTGGTTTCAGCAACTAGGAATTCTGCTATTCTGCTATTGGTTGTTTACAATCATGAACAGCGGGCCACAAGGAAACGAGGTGCATGGTCTTAGTCTTCCTCGATGAATGTCTAACAATAGAACTGAAAATCAATTACATATGTTTTTCATTTTTTTTTGTAAATCGCTTAAAGACTAGTGTTGTACAAGAATCAAACCTTTCAGTCTTTGCCACACATTTGCTCAGTTGGTGCACTTCAGCGGGCTGATTGGGTTCACTCTAGACGAGTTGCTTTGCGGGGAGCCAGATGTCATTGGGTTGCAGAGCACGTACGGGAGGGTATACAAGGTGGAGCTGGAGGACGGAAGGCTGGTAGCCGTCAGGACATTCAGACCGGATACTACCAAGGCCCTGGAGGAGTTCAAGGCCGAGGTCACGGTGCTTGGCAAGATCCGGCATCCCAACGTACTCGCACTCACTGCCTGCTACGCTGGACTAGATGCGAAACTAATTGTCTTCGACTACATGCCAAGAGGGAACCTCTTTGACTTGTTGCATGGTTAGACATCTTCTCTCTGTCAGTATTTCTTGCTATGTTCAACATTAGTACGTACATTACTCCCTTCATCAGCAAATCATACTTCATCACATTACACAAGTAGAGGAAACAGTTTGGAACATTAGAACAACTTCAATTTCTCCTAGTTTTCATGTGAGCTCCTACGTACATTTATTGAAACTCATCTAGATAGGGGGAACTAATAAATAAATTGGATTGTTAGGTTCATGGTTGTTTGCACCCGTGCGAACTCAATTTTTCCACTTTCTGTCGCGAGGTTGAATTCTACTCCGTACACTTGTACTAACACACATCCCCCCTTTTGGTAATTAGCTCGAAACGGCAGGAGCACGCCGGTGGCCTGGAAGAAGCGAATGTATATCATTATGGGAAGAGAAATTTTATAATGATTGGGATTAATTTGAGCCATCCGTTTTGAGAAATCGGATGGTGGAAACAAACTAAGTACCCAAAGGTATCTAAATAGAGGTACTAAGAAGTATCGAGAGGTACCAAATTTGTGGGACCAGGTACCCAAAAACAGTGGGGCCACCATTAATTTATTTTTATTTTTAAAAATTTAAAATGGGCATAAGAGTAATTTTTCATGGGTAACATTATCGATGTGTTTTTTTACCGATGATTTCACTTATCGCTTGGAAAAGAAATCACGGTGAAGTCCTCACCGTGAGGAGCATCGGGGCCCGTCGTCGCGCGAGGCGGGTGCGGCGCGGTCCATCGCGCCGCTTCCACGGCCACTGCGAGGTGTACCACTACCTCAAGGACTTTTGCGCCGCGTTCGGTGTCTCCGAAGCCGTCAGGCTCAACACCAGGGTCGTGCGCGTCGCCATGGCGCCGCTGCCGCGTGGAGCTTGCGGCGGCTGCGAGTTCTCGAACGCGAAATGGGTGGTTATTACAACCAGACGTGTCGATTCTGACGGCGGTGAGGAAGGCGCGGCCGTGGAGGAGGTGTTCGACGCTGTGGTCGTGGTGAACGGCCATTACTCGCAGCCAAGGGTGCCAAGCATCGAAGGGACGGCGGCGTGGCGGCGGCGCCAGGTGCACAGCCACTCGTACCGGGTGCCGGATCGGAACCCTTCCGCGGCGAGGTGGTGGTGGTGGTCTGCTGCGGGGAGAGCGGTCTGGACATCGCGACGGAGCTCTGCGGCGTCGCCAGGGAGGTTCACCTGACGGCGAAGTCGGTGGCGGAGGCCGCGGCGCCGTCGCCGATGGTGTCCACGATGCTGGCCAAGCACCCGGCATCCGCCTGCGACCGCCGGTGGACCGGCTGTGCGAGGACGAGGACGGGGCGACGGTGGTGTTCGCCGACGGCTCCGGCGCCGCCGCCGACTCCGTCATCTACTGCACGGCTACACCAACTCGTTCCCGTTCCTGGACACGGGCGGAGTTGTCACCATCGGCGACAACCGCGTCGGCCCGCTGTACGAGCACACCTTCCCGCGGGCGCTCGTGCCGTCGCTGTCGTTCATCGGCGTCCCGAAGAGGATCTACGTTATGCTCTAATCTGTAGCTAGCTGATCTGATCGAGGAGGCGCATGCGTGCGTGTCTGTTAATTTGGGCAGGAGTTCTGCGGGTTAGTGTACAAGAACTCGGACTTGCCTCGCATGGAGGACTGTAAGATGGAGCTGTTCATGATTGGTTTGGCGAACACGATGGAGGACCGCGAGACCTTCCACGGCCGCGACGACGACACCGAGAGCGTCCGTGAGGGCGTAAGGAGATGGCGCCGCGTATCTATTGCTCAATACGAGGCTGCTCTAGCTGCTGCATCTGGTGGCGCTGCATGCGCAGGTGCACAAGTCGCCATGGCCGAGGGCGGCTCCGTCTCAAGTCTGAACTCTGAACTGAGCAGCACTACATGACATTCTTTTCTTCTAGAAGAGCTCAAGATAACATGGTTTATTCTTGGCATAATATATAATCGAAAAACGAACATGATCGAGTTGGGCCAGCTATAAGTTGGCATTGCAAGTTCATTGAGAATAGTAAGTGCAATAAAACAAGATCCAGTGCGAGTACATTTTTCTTTTCTTTAAAAATCGTCATTTGGAACATGTATTAGAATGTAATTAAAGAGTCAGAGACTATGATCGAGTGGCTTTCCTTTTCTACTGCGAGGAGATTATGGGTGAAAAAGAAAATAAATCATGTCGATCTCATCCTGGTTACCCTAGGCCAGAATAAGTTGATGATCAATCTTCCCATTTGTCCAATTAAGCAACATTACCATAATACCCTTTTTCTATTTAATTTAAATTTTTACTAAAAAGACTAGGTACTTTGAGGTACCTATGGGTACCTCTCCAATCATTGTAAAATAGCTCTTATGGGAATAGCTCGTGGCCTGACCTGCCTCCATGACAATATGATCATCCACGGCAATCTGACAGCCAGGAACGTCGTCCTCGACGAGCAATACCAGCCAAGGATTGCTGCTTTTGGGTTGTTCCGTCTCATGACGACTGCTGCCAACTCCAACATGCTCGCCATGGCAACCGAGCCGGGTTACCATGCCCCGGAGCTGTCCATTCTATCGGAGGCCAACGCAGAGACTGACGTGTACAGCCTTGGCATCATCATCCTCGAGCTCCTTACCGGCATGCCTCCCAGCAACATGGACCTGCCATCATTGGTGGTGAGGACGGAATGGACCATCGATATGTTTGACCAGGAGATGTGGGACAAGGACGCAGAGCCTTCGAATTCAGGGCATGAACTCGAGGGCATGCTGACGCTTGCACTGGAGTGTGTGAACCCTTCGCCGTCAGTGCGGCCCCAGGTCTGTGAGGTGCTGGAGAGGCTGGAGAAGATATGTCTGGAGAATCTATCACTGTCTTCGGTGCAGGAGGCGTGGGACGACGATGTAGAGCAAGCCGACCCAGGTGTAGACGATAGCGCGGGGCCAAGCGATGACTTTTCACCACCAGTGAGTATCAACGCCTGAGAGGCGTTCCATATCTTTTTTCAGTCCTCTCCGTACTTATTATTCTTTTTTTTGTAATAAAATAAAACGTTCTAAGAGTAGCTAGCGTTGCACAATCTAGAATGAGCCTCTCCTCAGTCGCTTAATTGACATCTTAATTTGCTCATCAGTTGGTGGACTTCGACGTGCCGATTGGGTTCACGCTGGAAGACTAGCTTGCTTCACGCGGATGCGGAAGTCCTTGGGAAGAACACGTACGGGACGGTATACAAGGCGGGGCTGGAGAACGGACGCCTCGTGGCCGTCAGGAGGTTGAACTCGTATACAACCATGGGCCAGGAGGAGTTCAAGGCCGAGGTCGCGGTGCTTGCCAAGATCCAGCATCCCAACCTGCTCTCGCCCATTGCCTGCTACGCGGGACTAGACGAGAAACTAATCGTCTTGGACTACATGCCCATGGGGAGCCTATTCGATTTATTGCATGGTTAGACATCTATCATCTCTATCTTGTTCTATTGGATGGGCATATATATATTGGGTACACGTACCATGTGTACGCGTGAACTGAAATTCTGCACTTCATACAGAATTAGTATACTCGTGATCGAGGTTGATCAACTCTATTAGGCTACTCTAGAGTTGTACGTACTAACACACATATGTTCCCTTCTTCTTGTATTTAGTAGGCGCCACGAGCACGCCGCCGGCTAACTGGGCGATTCGAATGGAAATCGCAAAGGGAATAGCCCGTGGCCTGACCTGCCTCCACGACGACATGAGCATCATCCACGGAAACCTCACCTCCAGGAACGTCCTCCTGGACGAGCAATCCCACTCAAAGATTGCCGATTTCAGGCTGTTCCGCCTCATGACGCCTGCTGCAAACTCCAGCGCGCTCGCTGCGGCAACTAAAATGGGCTACTGTGCGCCGGAGCTGTCCAGTCTGATGGATGCCAGCATGAAGACCGACGTGTACAACCTGGGCATCATCATCATCGAGCTCCTTACCGGCAAGTCGCCCAGCAGCACAGACCTGCCAAAGTGGGTGGCACGCGTTGTGAGGAACGGGTGGACTAGCGAGGTGTTTGACGTTAAGCTGACGCAATCGCAAGACGAGCGCACACTGATGCTGGCGCTGCAATGCGTGAACTCATCGCCATTGGCATGGCCCCAGGCTCGGGAGGTGCTGGAGAAGTTGGAGGAGATCTGTCACTGTCAGCTGGGACTGGAAAATGTCACCAGGCCAAGCGAAGGTTCATCGCCGTTGGCGCAGCACAAGGCGTCTGACGAGGATGGCGCCGGGCAAAGCGAGGTTGTTGGGATTGAGACCCAGGAGGTGCCAGAGCAATCATCCTTTGAATGGAGGCACCAACCTTCAGACATCTCCCAGGTTAGTAATCTTGCAAATGCTCTGACCTCCTGATATAGGCCTAGTGGTTGGAGCCTGTCAGATAGCTTTATGGTGTGCCTGCGCTCTTTGGCTGTCCGAGATGCAACTGTTTTCCATGCATGCAATCCTAACTTATTGACCCAGTGATGTTAATAATTTGGTACATATGATTGGTGCATTGTTGTCAAAATAAGAGGTTTCAGAGGTCTGGTAGAAGAAGATTTCTAGTTATTATCATGCTATTTCTATTTGATCAAACACATGTACTTAGTTCATCTCGTGCAACATATATTATGATTATCAATCCCTGGTTAGAAATATATACTGAAACTGCAGTTTTTGTCACAATAGACAACGGGCAAAAAGACTGGCCTCGAAGATATATAGTCTGGAGGGTAAGTTGCAACTGTCATTGCAATATTTGAAAGACATCACAGAGAATTTCTCTTCTGACAGAGAAATCGGTAGAGGCGGGTTTGGAGTAGTTTATAAGGTACGATCATTTTTGCCTGGACTTTTGTGACTCAATGAATGCCGATAAAAACTTTATCTATATCAACAAGATAATATTATTTTTATGGAAAGAAATTTTAACTAGAGTAGTTCAACAGGGAATTGACGTTCAGTCGGGGGCTTTGATAGCTGTGAAGAAGTTCAAACCAATTCCAGGCGAACGGGATAGACAGTTCAAGAATGAGGTCTATCATCTTGCACGCATCAATCACGATAATATAGTAAAACTATAGGCTACTGTGATGAAACAAAAGAAAGACCAGTGTTCGATGAGTACACACATAAGTATGTTTTGGCTGAAGTGCAAGAGAAACTGCTATGCTATGAATACATGTCAAAAGGAAGCCTTGTGTCACACCCCAAATTTTCTAAATTTGGGATGTGAATAAACAATATAAATAAACACAATGATTAAAACAACATATATAAAATATTTATATATAAAATTTATAAAGTTTTTAAAATTTTATAAAATTTGGAATGAATCTGTTTAATTTATAAAATTTTCCAAGGTTTAAATAATTAACAGGGAATGTAATATATATAATATAAATATATGTTTTCTAATTTCAAAACAATATGTGTTTATAACACTCTAAAATTCATCACAATTCAACTGAAGCAACCCTATGAATTTTCTAGGATTTATTAAGGCTTAAATAAATTTTCTAGGAATTAATTGGAGTTTCTAGCCTTTTTATTAATTTAAATATCACATTAAATAATTATTTTAGTCAAAATAAGTTTTTGTTGCATTCATGCTGTTGCATATGTTTTTGGTTGCTAGTGAATCAAGTTGGAATTTAAATTCTGTTTAAATTCGAATTTGATTTGCATTTGTTTGAGCTTTAGAAAAGTTAAAATCGGCAGAGTTTGTTTTCGCCCCTCGAACCCTCGGCCCAGTTCAGGAATGCCCCTCTTCGTTTTTCCTTTTTCCGGCCTGTTTCCTTTTCTCTCCTTTGGCCCGTCTCCACATTCGGCCCATTACCGGCCCGTCCACTTTTCCCCGCCGCTCTCTCTCTCGCTCTCTCTGTCATGTGGGGCCCAGCCGTCAGGTCGTCTCCTTCCCCACCGAGCCGGATTTTTCCCCGCGTCCGAGTCCCTCCCGTCGCCGGCCCGAACTCTGCCGCCGTTCCGATTCCGTTTCTTCCGCCGAGTCCTGCTGCGTCACGCACGTCGAGGCCTCGGTCCCCGAACTATTTAACCCGGCCGCCTTGATGCTTGTCCTCCCATCAATTTGAGCCGCAACCCTAAGCCGCCGAGCTCAAGCCGCCGCCGAGCATCACCATCGTCGAATTGCGCCGCTGCTGCCTCTTCTTCGGCCCGAGCAAGTCCAAGAGGTCCGCCTTAACAACCCGCAGCTGCCCAGCGTGTTCTTGATCAAAGATTGGCCGCGTTCCTCACTAAACCGCTCGTCGCCGGACTTGCAGAGCTCCACCGCCGCCATTGTCGGTGATTCTTCGTCGTCTTTGCTCGGGGTGGGAAACTAAGGTCGCCAGGAGCTCTTTCGCGTCATCGTGCATCGTTTCGGCCGCTTCTCGTCGTGCTTCGGCCGCCGGAGTGCCTGTTGCGCGTGTGGCCGAGGTCCGCCGCCGCCTCTCGTCGTTGCCCGACACCGTCGTCGCTCCTCCCACGTCAAGAACCCCCGTGGTGAGTTCGCCGTTCGCTTCTCTTGCTTCCCGTCCTAGTCTCGTCGCTAGCGAAGCCCCGTAGCGCGTTTCCGACTCTCTCCGGCGATCCTCCGCCGTGGGATCGGGCGGCGCCGCCGTCCGGACCGCCGCCGGCGTCTTCTTCCTTGGACCGATCCAATCCCGGCCATCAAATTAAGATCCAACGGCTCTCATTAGGTCGAGCAGCCAAGTCAACCCGAGCTTACCGGTCAACAGTGCGACTTTTGCTAAAGAGACCCTGAAGATTTTGGAAATTAACCCGCAGTCCAAATTGAATTGAAAATAATTACAAATAAGTCCTTTTTCTTCTGTTTTAGCCCCTGGAAGTTTTAAAACTTCGCCAACAAGTCCCTGAACCTTAGAAAAATCATATCTTTTGCGTTTTAACTCCGTTTTAATCCGTTTTTGTTGCGTTAGCTTCGTATCAACTTAAACTACGCGTTAGTACTGTTATTTACCATGACAAATATTTCTGAATTTTATTTAACATTAATTCAATTAAAGGCTATTTTAATGTGTTTTTCTAAATTAAAATATAATTAAGTTTTCAACTCGGTTTTTCCTGTCAACTATGAATTTGATTAATATTATTCAGAGAGTTTTATAAATAAAAGTGGATAGGTTACAAATGTTTTGGTTTCATAAATAATATTAATATGATTAATGTTTTTGATAACTAGCTTTTCTAAATTTAAATCCAAATTAGAGTTATACTTCGAGTTTTTATAAATGAAAGTTAACTTGATTAATAAATTCATAATCTTTCTAATTAAAATTTAATTAAGTTCTTCGTAAACTTATGTTAAATTGATTAATGTTTATGACCACTAGTTTTCTAATTTAAAAGCTAATTAAAGTTAAAACTTCGGTTTTATAAAATAAATATTAATCTGATTAATATCAATAAAAATATGTTTTAATGATAATATGACTAGTTCAACTCGAAATATAAATTTATTCGATAATTACTCTCACATGTTTTATTTAAAATCAATACTTAAATTGGTATAATTTATACATAAACAATTATAAACAAAATGTGATTAAATTATATTTCGGATTTTAATAAGCTTATGCAAAATTGATTAATGAGTATTAAACTAGATTTTAAACTAAAAGGTGATTAGCATCAAACTTAATGTTTTCTTAAATGAGTATTAATTTGTGTGAATATCAACATAAAGGTGTTTTATCAATAATATTGATTAGTTCAACATGGTCAATAAAAGTTAATCAATTAGATGCTCGCATCTGTTTTTATTACTAAAGTTATTTGTTTAATTACATGATATCTACAAAAAATAGTTATAAATAAAATACATTTTTGGTTTCACATATTTAAATATAATTCAATCAATTTCCAGGAAATAGTCTCTTATATATAATTTTATCAAATTAAAATTTATAAAGCGTATGGTGTTTCCTTTTATCTAAAGTCTTCCGCTAGTTTTAAGTTTTCAATCGTGGTTCTGTTTTCAGCCTTTCCTATGCCTCTAAACCCAATCCTGTTAGTGCACCCTACGTTTCTCACTTAGTCCCTATTCTGTTTTGCCAATCAATCTGTCTCCAATATCTATCGCATCCTATAAATTCATCGGCCAGTGTTCCAATGTCTGCAACACTCTTTTCTGCAATCCTGTTGCTAGTCCATCTTTTCTGAGCCATATCATTAAGTTTGAGTATAGATCTTTTCTTATGTTGTGGTTTCTCTGCAAATCAATATTATTTTAATTTTTAACTTTATATTGCTTCAATGATATGGTGTGAGTTACTATGTCATTGTATTGTAATATAAAATTAAATTATTAAAGTAATATATTATTGTTTGAGATCCTCGTATTCATAAATCCTCTGTACGTGTGATATTCCTTGTGCCAATTAAAGCTCTGCCTTGGAACCTTCGTATCTTTCTTTCTCTCTCTGATCTTCGTGGTCCTTAGGTTCTCGTAACCATAGTATCGAGCCCTATCCGTTAGTGCGCTCTTCTAAAGCTTTTCTTTTGATTGGTGTATTGTTCTTAGTTGTATATTGTTTGTTTGCTTGTTTAGCTTCTTCTTGTGCTTGATGATTGCTACGAGTAGACGGAACGTTGTTCAAATGAAGAAGACTTCGAAGAGAATCTGAGCAGCTATACTTTGGAGAAAGGCAAGTGTATTATGTCATGCAAATGTCCTAATAATTATTAATTTCACCACCCGTGCATGTGTCTTAATCTGATGGGTTCCTATTTAAGGATTTACCTAGCCACTATATTTTCCCTGTCCCTCAAACTGGGTTACTTAATTAATTTTGATGGTAGATGATGCTTAGTTTGCTCAACTGGGATTGGTTAAATGAACCCCTACTCTATGTTCCATATACTCTTTTTAATAATTAATTGGCAAGATCATATCTTTTAATCGGAACATGGAGAACCACCCAGGAAAACAGTGCAACCATAAGTACTATATGGCTCTGGTCTTGGCTGATTAATTAGAGACTTTAGTGGATGGTAACCTTACCCGAAAGGGGCATGGGGGGCGGCGAGTTGACGGGGTATAGCTCGGTTCTCTTGAGCTGTGGGCTTTGGTAAGAGACAGACCTCATTAGGGAGGGTTATACTTTGCTTCGGAACCGGAAACCTTAGCGGGTTACTATTTACTAAGGAATCTTTGTAAAGGCCTCGTAGCGTCCCTATGCGGTCACACCTCGGTAGTGTGATTTAAGAGGATTGGCCCCCTCGGCATGGTTGGGTTTAAAGTTCTTTTGAACTTTTACGCGGCTTATGGTGAAAGTGTACAACCTCTGCAGAGTGTAAAACTGTTATAACAGCCGTGCTCACGTTTAAGAGCGGCCTGGACCCTTACATGATAATCATACTTGAACAAAGATCTAAATCGTGGTTACTTGAGTTATGTTGGGAATATGACATTCATTAA
Source organism: Echinochloa phyllopogon (assembly GCA_033239725.1). NCBI lineage: Eukaryota > Viridiplantae > Streptophyta > Magnoliopsida > Poales > Poaceae > Echinochloa > Echinochloa phyllopogon. Next base: position 6,471,137 of record BTCW01000008.1, on the reverse strand, counting down.
TTTGTGGGTGGTATATACTTTCATTTGCTAGTAAATAGTTGCTTAATAAAACTTGACCAACTAAAAGTGCTTACTGCAGTATGGTCAGCCAACCTTTTTGCCTCAGCCTTGTATGTCATATTACATTTGCTGAGTACGTTATGTGCTCATACTTGTTGCTTTTCTTTCTTTCCTTTATTGCATCTTCTACAACCGGAATGCTGCTCAGTTTGGGAGAATTTAGAGGATTTTCACTGCTGGTTTTGAGGAGTTCTAGGCGTACGCAACCCCCAGTCGACTGCCTGTGAAGTTTGGAGCCTTCGTTTCCAGGATACGCTGTATACTCTGATAGACTCGTAAGTCATTTATATAGTTTATTACTCGTGATACTTTATCTGTTATTCACATTCTGGCTTACTGTATGTGTGAAACTTGATCCTGGCACACATACAGAGCACACTCGGTTGGTTTTCTAGAACCGGGTGTGACAGAGGTGGTATCAGAGCTGTATCGACTGTAGGACGTAAGCCTAGATAGAACTGGTCGTTTATTAAGGTCCAATTTGCTATATAATCCTTGCTTCCACTATCCTTGGTATTTTTGAAAAAAAAAATGCTATCCTTGAGCATTTTACCCCCTTGATGATTTATCTTTCTGGTCATTACATCCTTGAATATTCCACCTTCGCCTTGATCACTTATTTCTCAGCATAGACTTCTGATTATTCACCTCCACCTTGGTTTGATAAATTGCTGATCTAGCATCTTTGACCATCTCACTTCTCCTTTTAAAGTACTTTACCTTGACCATTAACCTCTCTCCTTGAAGTTGATATTATGTCTGTGAGTATCCTTGTTTACTCACACACATCCTGATATTAGTCAATTTACTCCTGTTGCCTCATTTCACCCTCCGTGCTTTTATGTCACTTTGGATTTCTTCCTTGGTTTTGATCCCAAAGTGTCTTCTCTACTCTTCATTTATTTTAAAATATAGCATGCATGTATCATTTAATGCAAGCCCAAATCACCTTGAAGAATGAAGATATGAGTATATTACAAGAAGTCCAATCGGAACAATGGAAGACTGCATCAAGCCTACCAACGTTACAATCAAGAAGTCAGCTTCAAGACATTTGAAGATGTGCCATATGCCCATATTTAGGAGGATTCCCTAAAACCTTGACTAACAGCGTTTAGTACCATTATATGCTTGTGTGATTAACCTTAGTTGAGTATGCTTGTAATGCCTGTTATTATGCCATTGTTTGAGTTGCTTCTTTGCATTGATTGTATAGTTGGGTTCTCCCTCTTTTTCCTGTACATCCTTGTTTTCTTGCTATCTCTTCGTCACAAGTCGATAAAGAACATCGGAGAAAAAGAAAAGTTGATCTCATGGTGAAAAAGGAGGAAGCTAAAGAAGATTAGGAGTGAAGACTTTGCAATTTCATCAACAAAGAAGATGAAGTCTAGTGAACCAACTCCAGAAGATCTTTCTTCCCAAAAATCTACTGTACTGTTCTCCTCCTTGATCCCCAGTCTCTGCGAATCTCGGGACGAGATTCTGTTTAAGGGGGGTAGTCTTGTCACACCCCAAATTTTCTAAATTTGGGATGTGAATAAACAATATAAATAAACACAATGATTAAAACAACATATATAAAATATTTATATATAAAATTTATAAAGTTTTTAAAATTTTATAAAATTTGGAATGAATCTGTTTAATTTATAAAATTTTCCAAGGTTTAAATAATTAACAGGGAATGTAATATATATAATATAAATATATGTTTTCTAATTTCAAAACAATATGTGTTTATAACACTCTAAAATTCATCACAATTCAACTGAAGCAACCCTATGAATTTTCTAGGATTTATTAAGGCTTAAATAAATTTTCTAGGAATTAATTGGAGTTTCTAGCCTTTTTATTAATTTAAATATCACATTAAATAATTATTTTAGTCAAAATAAGTTTTTGTTGCATTCATGCTGTTGCATATGTTTTTGGTTGCTAGTGAATCAAGTTGGAATTTAAATTCTGTTTAAATTCGAATTTGATTTGCATTTGTTTGAGCTTTAGAAAAGTTAAAATCGGCAGAGTTTGTTTTCGCCCCTCGAACCCTCGGCCCAGTTCAGGAATGCCCCTCTTCGTTTTTCCTTTTTCCGGCCTGTTTCCTTTTCTCTCCTTTGGCCCGTCTCCACATTCGGCCCATTACCGGCCCGTCCACTTTTCCCCGCCGCTCTCTCTCTCGCTCTCTCTGTCATGTGGGGCCCAGCCGTCAGGTCGTCTCCTTCCCCACCGAGCCGGATTTTTCCCCGCGTCCGAGTCCCTCCCGTCGCCGGCCCGAACTCTGCCGCCGTTCCGATTCCGTTTCTTCCGCCGAGTCCTGCTGCGTCACGCACGTCGAGGCCTCGGTCCCCGAACTATTTAACCCGGCCGCCTTGATGCTTGTCCTCCCATCAATTTGAGCCGCAACCCTAAGCCGCCGAGCTCAAGCCGCCGCCGAGCATCACCATCGTCGAATTGCGCCGCTGCTGCCTCTTCTTCGGCCCGAGCAAGTCCAAGAGGTCCACCTTAACAACCCGCAGCTGCCCAGCGTGTTCTTGATCAAAGATTGGCCGCGTTCCTCACTAAACCGCTCGTCGCCGGACTTGCAGAGCTCCACCGCCGCCATTGTCGGTGATTCTTCGTCGTCTTTGCTCGGGGTGGGAAACTAAGGTCGCCAGGAGCTCTTTCGCGTCATCGTGCATCGTTTCGGCCGCTTCTCGTCGTGCTTCGGCCGCCGGAGTGCCTGTTGCGCGTGTGGCCGAGGTCCGCCGCCGCCTCTCGTCGTTGCCCGACACCGTCGTCGCTCCTCCCACGTCAAGAACCCCCGTGGTGAGTTCGCCGTTCGCTTCTCTTGCTTCCCGTCCTAGTCTCGTCGCTAGCGAAGCCCCGTAGCGCGTTTCCGACTCTCTCCGGCGATCCTCCGCCGTGGGATCGGGCGGCGCCGCCGTCCGGACCGCCGCCGGCGTCTTCTTCCTTGGACCGATCCAATCCCGGCCATCAAATTAAGATCCAACGGCTCTCATTAGGTCGAGCAGCCAAGTCAACCCGAGCTTACCGGTCAACAATGCGACTTTTGCTAAAGAGACCCTGAAGATTTTGGAAATTAACCCGCAGTCCAAATTGAATTGAAAATAATTACAAATAAGTCCTTTTTCTTCTGTTTTAGCCCCTGGAAGTTTTAAAACTTCGCCAACAAGTCCCTGAACCTTAGAAAAATCATATCTTTTGCGTTTTAACTCCGTTTTAATCCGTTTTTGTTGCGTTAGCTTCGTATCAACTTAAACTACGCGTTAGTACTGTTATTTACCATGACAAATATTTCTGAATTTTATTTAACATTAATTCAATTAAAGGCTATTTTAATGTGTTTTTCTAAATTAAAATATAATTAAGTTTTCAACTCGGTTTTTCCTGTCAACTATGAATTTGATTAATATTATTCAGAGAGTTTTATAAATAAAAGTGGATAGGTTACAAATGTTTTGGTTTCATAAATAATATTAATATGATTAATGTTTTTGATAACTAGCTTTTCTAAATTTAAATCCAAATTAGAGTTATACTTCGAGTTTTTATAAATGAAAGTTAACTTGATTAATAAATTCATAATCTTTCTAATTAAAATTTAATTAAGTTCTTCGTAAACTTATGTTAAATTGATTAATGTTTATGACCACTAGTTTTCTAATTTAAAAGCTAATTAAAGTTAAAACTTCGGTTTTATAAAATAAATATTAATCTGATTAATATCAATAAAAATATGTTTTAATGATAATATGACTAGTTCAACTCGAAATATAAATTTATTCGATAATTACTCTCACATGTTTTATTTAAAATCAATACTTAAATTGGTATAATTTATACATAAACAATTATAAACAAAATGTGATTAAATTATATTTCGGATTTTAATAAGCTTATGCAAAATTGATTAATGAGTATTAAACTAGATTTTAAACTAAAAGGTGATTAGCATCAAACTTAATGTTTTCTTAAATGAGTATTAATTTGTGTGAATATCAACATAAAGGTGTTTTATCAATAATATTGATTAGTTCAACATGGTCAATAAAAGTTAATCAATTAGATGCTCGCATCTGTTTTTATTACTAAAGTTATTTGTTTAATTACATGATATCTACAAAAAATAGTTATAAATAAAATACATTTTACATATTTAAATATAATTCAATCAATTTCCAGGAAATAGTCTCTTATATATAATTTTATCAAATTAAAATTTATAAAGCGTATGGTGTTTCCTTTTATCTAAAGTCTTCCGCTAGTTTTAAGTTTTCAATCGTGGTTCTGTTTTCAGCCTTTCCTATGCCTCTAAACCCAATCCTGTTAGTGCACCCTACGTTTCTCACTTAGTCCCTATTCTGTTTTGCCAATCAATCTGTCTCCAATATCTATCGCATCCTATAAATTCATCGGCCAGTGTTCCAATGTCTGCAACACTCTTTTCTGCAATCCTGTTGCTAGTCCATCTTTTCTGAGCCATATCATTAAGTTTGAGTATAGATCTTTTCTTATGTTGTGGTTTCTCTGCAAATCAATATTATTTTAATTTTTAACTTTATATTGCTTCAATGATATGGTGTGAGTTACTATGTCATTGTATTGTAATATAAAATTAAATTATTAAAGTAATATATTATTGTTTGAGATCCTCGTATTCATAAATCCTCTGTACGTGTGATATTCCTTGTGCCAATTAAAGCTCTGCCTTGGAACCTTCGTATCTTTCTTTCTCTCTCTGATCTTCGTGGTCCTTAGGTTCTCGTAACCATAGTATCGAGCCCTATCCGTTAGTGCGCTCTTCTAAAGCTTTTCTTTTGATTGGTGTATTGTTCTTAGTTGTATATTGTTTGTTTGCTTGTTTAGCTTCTTCTTGTGCTTGATGATTGCTACGAGTAGACGGAACGTTGTTCAAATGAAGAAGACTTCGAAGAGAATCTGAGCAGCTATACTTTGGAGAAAGGCAAGTGTATTATGTCATGCAAATGTCCTAATAATTATTAATTTCACCACCCGTGCATGTGTCTTAATCTGATGGGTTCCTATTTAAGGATTTACCTAGCCACTATATTTTCCCTGTCCCTCAAACTGGGTTACTTAATTAATTTTGATGGTAGATGATGCTTAGTTTGCTCAACTGGGATTGGTTAAATGAACCCCTACTCTATGTTCCATATACTCTTTTTAATAATTAATTGGCAAGATCATATCTTTTAATCGGAACATGGAGAACCACCCAGGAAAACAGTGCAACCATAAGTACTATATGGCTCTGGTCTTGGCTGATTAATTAGAGACTTTAGTGGATGGTAACCTTACCCGAAAGGGGCATGGGGGGCGGCGAGTTGACGGGGTATAGCTCGGTTCTCTTGAGCTGTGGGCTTTGGTAAGAGACAGACCTCATTAGGGAGGGTTATACTTTGCTTCGGAACCGGAAACCTTAGCGGGTTACTATTTACTAAGGAATCTTTGTAAAGGCCTCGTAGCGTCCCTATGCGGTCACACCTCGGTAGTGTGATTTAAGAGGATTGGCCCCCTCGGCATGGTTGGGTTTAAAGTTCTTTTGAACTTTTACGCGGCTTATGGTGAAAGTGTACAACCTCTGCAGAGTGTAAAACTGTTATAACAGCCGTGCTCACGTTTAAGAGCGGCCTGGACCCTTACATGATAATCATACTTGAACAAAGATCTAAATCGTGGTTACTTGAGTTATGTTGGGAATATGACATTCATTAATTTGTGGGTGGTATATACTTTCATTTGCTAGTAAATAGTTGCTTAATAAAACTTGACCAACTAAAAGTGCTTACTGCAGTATGGTCAGCCAACCTTTTTGCCTCAGCCTTGTATGTCATATTACATTTGCTGAGTACGTTATGTGCTCATACTTGTTGCTTTTCTTTCTTTCCTTTATTGCATCTTCTACAACCGGAATGCTGCTCAGTTTGGGAGAATTTAGAGGATTTTCACTGCTGGTTTTGAGGAGTTCTAGGCGTACGCAACCCCCAGTCGACTGCCTGTGAAGTTTGGAGCCTTCGTTTCCAGGATACGCTGTATACTCTGATAGACTCGTAAGTCATTTATATAGTTTATTACTCGTGATACTTTATCTGTTATTCACATTCTGGCTTACTGTATGTGTGAAACTTGATCCTGGCACACATACAGAGCACACTCGGTTGGTTTTCTAGAACCGGGTGTGACACCTTGATAAGATAATTTTCGGTAAGATGGTGTGGCACTGATCTGCATGTAAAAGACTTTAACATTCTTTGTTCCCCTTTCTCAATACTAAACTATAAGCTCAATTTTTCTCTGCAGATAAGTCCATTGCGCTTGATTGGCAAGACCGTTACAAAATAGTGAATGGCATTTGCAGGGGTTTATGTTACCTACATGAAGGCCTAGATAATACTCCGATTATTCACATGGATCTAAAACCGAGCAATATATTACTTGATGATATGATGGTGCCGAAAGTTGCAGATTTTGGTCTGTCGAGGCTCTTTAGTGAGGAACAGACCCGAACTTGCACCATGAATCATATGGGGTCGATGTAATCTCCGAACTTCTCTTCATAAATTAATTGACTCTAACTTTTTCATTTTGTGCCGAAGTAGACTACAAGTTTTATGTGGACAGTAGAACCTGATTCTTCAACCATCCATTTGTTTTGATCACACAAATGTTTTGGTTGGGGGAGAGAATGGTTGCTAATAAATGTTTAACTGATTTGAGTTCGCTGTGGTCTTATCATTTTCCCTCATGAAACATTCATTTCCCCATAATGCAGAGGATACATGGCACCAGAGTACTTGCTTAGAGGGGAGATTTCAACCAAGTCAGACATATACAGTCTGGGTATTCTGATCCTAGAGGTTGTTACAGGAAAGAAGAATCACCAAGCTATTGGAAACAAGTCGGGAGAGCACTATATTAAGGATGTAAGAAAATATAAAAATCTAAAATTCAATTAATTATTTTTTACCACTTTTCTTAACTGTTACTGTGGCTACCTGCTCCAACTCTGTAGGTACGCAAAAATTGGACTGACATATCGCATATAGCGTCAAACCATCCGTCACTTAGAGCAGATTATCTCCAGCAGGTACATAGATGCATTGAAATTGGGCTAAGTTGCGTGGAGGCTGATCAGAAAAGACGACCTTCTGCAAGACAGATATTAATGTATATGGTTTCTGGAGAATGCTCATATATGGTTGATGACCAGGTATAGTTAGTTACAAAAGACACATATGGCTACAGTGACTTACAGTTTGTTTATTTATTTTTAATGACCATAGTTTGTAGCTGCAAAGCAATTTTAATATTTTTTTTGGAAAGACTTACAGATGTAGACGCTCAGAACACATGCACACTCACACCTATAAATACATGCACACAAACCTTATCCCTATGAGCATCCCTGAGAGATTGGACTCGCAAATGTCGAGATTGACAAAATCACCACAGACGCCTCACTGTCGATTGCCATGTCGCCTACCATTGTGAGAATAGCATCGGTTAAATTCTAGAATAAATTGGACAGGTTCTACCGACCGTAGGTATGGTCAGTTCACACCAAGCAAATGTAAATTGGAAACTGTGCGATACATATGGAGTTCTTGCATACAAGTGTTTTGTGGAAAGGTTCTTTGCCATGTATAGAAAATTATATATATAAATCTAATCCACCGGATCCTTCCCTATAATTCCACTCTCGACATTTGGACCTTAATCTCGGCCCCCTTTAATTTTCTTCATATTACTGAACTATGATTTCGACAATTTCTTGAGCAATCTGTAACATCCCAAAATGACCCCAACATATGCACGCTCCAAAAAGGAATTTCACGGGTCCACACTCATCTTGTCACCCCTGCCTGCACTATTTTTCAGGAGTAGAAATTGCATAAATCACGTCTGGGCTGCTGTGCTGGTCTAATGCAGATGACATGTGGCATGCCTCTTAGAGTATATATTATGATATACTATCTATCTTTGGTCAGGAATTAATAGTGAGATTGCAGGTTCCATCACAAAAGACAACAGGCAACATAATCGGTACAGATGATAACCTGGACTGTAAGTTATTGCAACTGCCATTGCAATATTTGAAAGACATAACGGATAATTTCTCTTCTGACAGAGAACTTGGTAGAGGCGCATTTGGAGTTGTTTATAAGGTATGGCCATTTTTCCTGGACTTTAATTTCATGACTCATTGAGCAATAAATAGTAGCTATATCAACAAGTGAAGAATTTTTTTATATGAAAAGCACCAATAACAAGATTAGATAAACAGGGAATTGAAGTTCAATCAGGGGCTTTGATAGCTGTGAAGAAGCTCCAACCAAATCCTGGTGAATAAGATAGGCAGTTCAAGAATGAGGTCAACAATCTCGCACGCGTCAATCATGGTAATATAGTAAAATTAATAGGCTATTGTGATGAAACAAAAGAAACACTGGAGTACAACAAGGACCAGCATAAGTATATTGTGGCCGAAGTGCAAGAAAAGCTGCTATGCTATGAATACCTATCTAATGGAAGCCTTGACAACATAATTTTTGGTAAGATCGATGGTGCACGAGCCGCATGTAGGGAAATTGACATTCCATATTTCCATTTTCTTAGCACTGGGCATATATTAAGTTCAATTTTTCGGTGCAGATGAGTCCGTTGGACTTTTTTGGGAGGACCGTTACAAAATAGTCATCGGCGTTTGCCAGGGTTTATTTTGCCTCCACGAAGGACTGGATAATACTCCAATTATTCACATGGACCTAAAACCTAGCAACATATTACTGGATGATAACATGCTGCCGAAAATTGCAGATTTTGGTCTCTCAAGGCTCTTTAGTGAAGAACAAACACGAACTCGCACCATCAATGTCAAAGGATCAATGTAATCTGACTTAAGATAGTAGTGCCATTTACTTTCATTTTTTACCTTATATTAAATAGATTGCATGTTTTATAAGGACAATAAATCCTGATTATCCAACCACAACTATTTGTGTTGATCACACTGATGTGAACCATTCCTATACATTATATTTGTCTTACTGATCTGAGTTTGCTGGTGTCTTACCGTTTTCCCTCATGAAACATTCATCTCCCCATAATGCAGAGGATACATGGCACCAGAGTACCTGTTTAGTGGGGAGATTTCAACCAAGTCAGACATATACAGTCTGGGTATTCTAATCCTAGAGGTTGTTACAGGAAAGAAGAATCACCAAATTAATGAATACAAGTCAGGCCAGCCCTTTATTGAGCATGTAAGAAAAAAAAATCTGTAATATGATATAATCTACTTTTTTGGTTTACCTTTAGTTTACTCTCATTGTGGTTGTCTGTGCCAACTCTATAGGTTCGTAAACATTGGACTGATATGTCCCGAATAGCGTCAAAGTATCCATCACTCGGAACAGATTGCCTCCAGCAGGTACATAGACGTATCGAAATAGGGCTGCATTGTGTGGAGGCTGATCCAGGAAGAAGACCTTCTGCCAGCCAAATATTGTTGCATTTGGTCTCCGGAGAATGCAGATATAATGTTGATCAGGTATGGTTACTTAGGCAAGACACACGGCAGGCATACATTTTCTGCCAACCACTTCATGGCTTCTTTTCTTTTTGTCACCCATTTCGAGTTTGTCACCCATTTTTTTGGAAAGACCTATAGACGTAGATGCTCACAATGCACGCACATTCACCCCTATGAATACACGCATGTAAACCCTATCTCTATGAGCATCTCCGAGAGACTGGACCGGCATATGTCTAGATTGAAAAGTCACCACGAACGTCTCGCTGTCGACAGGCATGTCGCCTAATACTAAAAGAATAGCATTAGTTAAATCCTAGAATAAACCCTGGTAGGCAGGTTCCACCATAAGGAACCTTACCAACTGACCGCGGGCCAATTCACACTAAGCAAATTTAAATTTTAAACTGCGCGGTACATATGGAGTTTCTTGTGTACAATCATGTTTCACGGAAAGGTTCTTTGCCATGTATAGAAAATTATATATAACTTTAATCCACCAGTTCCTTCCCTATAATTCCACTTTGGACATTTGGAATTGAATCTAGGCCCACTTTAGTTTTCTTCATGTTCATATTTTTGAACAATGATTTCGACAATCTCTTGAGCAATCTGTAACATCCCAAAATGATATAGTATACGGGATGGAGTATTTGACCCCAACAAGTACACGTTCCAAAAAGGAAATTTCACGGGTCCACTCAGCTCAGCCCTGCCTGCACTATTTTTCAGGAGTAGAAATTACATAAATCACGTATAGGCTGCTGGGCTGGTCTAATGCAGATGCCATGTGGCATGTCTCTCAGAGTATATATTATGATTGAGAGAGTATTAGGGTTTAGTAATACTTGGATTAACAATCAATAGACATAGTCAGTGTACATATATAGACCACAAGGGGAGCCACTAGGGACAGGCCCATGGGCCGTATATCTACTGTCTAACACACCCCCACAGTCGGAACTGGGAGCACTGCGAACATTAAGACTGGACCTAAACTCTGTAAACACTGATGTCGGAAGTCCCTTGGTGAAGATGTCAGCATACTGCGAAGAGGTAGGGACATGCAGCACACGAACTTCTCCAAGGGCAACTCGCTCACGAACAAAGTGAAGATCAATCTCAACATGTTTGGTACGCTGGTGCTGAACTGGATTGGTGGAGAGATAAACAGCACTGACGTTGTCACAATAGACGATGGTAGCTCTGCGGAGAGGACAGCGAAGCTCACCAAGTAACTGACGTAGCCAACAAGCCTCTGCGACACCATTTGCCACACCACGGTATTCAGCCTCTGCACTCGAACGAGACACTGTTGCCTGACGCTTGGCAGACCAGGAAATAAGATTGTCGCCAAGGAATACAGCAAAGCCAGAAGTCGAGCGGCGAGTGTCTGGACATCCTGCCCAGTCAGCATCAGAGTATACTGTAAGAGTGTCTGGTGCACTGCGAGAGAGGTGAAGACCAAGATCCTGACTTCCCTGCAAGTATCTGAGAATGGGCTTCATAGCAGCAAGATGTGGTTCTCTGGGGTCATGCATGAACAAGCACACCTGCTGCACTGCAAAGGCAATATCTGGACGAGTAAAGGTGAGGTACTGTAAGGCTCCGGCAATACTGCGGTAATCTGTAGCATCTGTCACAGGTGTTCCATCAGCCGACAATTTATGGTGAGTCTCCACAGGAGTGGTGCAAGGCTTGCAGTCACGCATGCCCAACCTGTCCAGAATATCCAAAAGATACTGACGCTGGGAGAGGAACAGGCAATCACCTCGGCGCTCCACGGAGATGCCCAAGAAGTGATGCAGTGGACCCATATCAGTCATGGAGAATTCCTGGCAAAGAGTGGAAATAATCCGCTGAAGAAAACCTGACGACGAAGCTGTGAGCACAATGTCATCAACATAAAGCAGGAGATAAGCCACTTCACTGCCTTGATAGTATGTGAATAAAGAGGCATCCGACTTCGACTCAACAAATCCAATATAAGTGAGGAAAGTGGCAAACCGAGTGCGCCAAGCACGAGGAGCTTGCTTCAGCCCATAGAGTGACCGGTTGAGACGACAGACATGGTGCGGCTGTGATGAATCAACAAACCCTGAAGGCTGAGAGCAGTACACTGTCTCTGTAAGGTGACCATGGAGGAAGGCATTCTTCACATCGAGCTGGTGCATAGGCCATGAGCGAGAAAGAGCCAGGCTGAGAACCACACGGACTGTAGCAGGCTTCACAACAGGGCTGAATGTCTCATCATAATCAACTCCAGGACGCTGAGTAAAACCGCGCAAAACCCATCGAGCCTTATAGCGATCGAGTGTGCCATCTGCCTTGAACTTGTGCCGAAAGACCCACTTGCCAGTGACAATGTTGACGCCAGGAGGCCGAGGCACCAAAGTCCAGGTGTCATTGGCCTTGAGAGCGTCGAACTCGGACTGCATGGCTGCACGCCAGTTCGGATCAACAAGTGCAGACCGAACGGACTGCGGTACAGGAGACAGAGCAGCAGCACTGAGGTTGAGGCGATCAACCGGTTGCACGAAGCCGGACTTCCCTCGAGTGCGCATGCTGTGCTCGTTGGCCACCGGCGTGATGGCGAGTGGCGCTGTGGAAACAGTGCGCCGGGTACCACTGGCAGCAACCTGCGGTGCAGGGGCAGCGGTACCAGACGGAGCGCCGGCGCTACTGGCAGCAACCTGGGGCGGCGAATCCCCAGGGGCAGCAGCACCGGGGCTAGCTGGGGCGGTGTGAGCGCCGGCGGAGGCGCCGGGAGTGCCCGGGGCGCTACTGGCAGCAGCCTGGGACGGTGTATCCGCAGGGGCAGCAGCGCCGGGAGCGTCATCTGCGACGGTCGGGGTACCTGCAGCAGCGACACGAGGCCCGATGGGCAAAGTGACAGTATCCTCATCGCTCAAAAAAGTTAGGGTGTTAGGATCAAGTGGAGATGTAGACATGTTGGCGAATGGAAAGGAGGACTCATCGAAGATGACATGTCTAGACACAATGATCCTATTTGAGTGAAGATCAAGACACCTATAACCTTTATGATCCTCGGAATATCCGAGAAAGACACAAAGAGTGGAGCGAGGTGAGAACTTGTTTTCAGCAATGGAAGACAAGTTCGGATAACAAGCACACCCAAACACACGGAGATGATCGTAGGACGGGGAAGTGCCATAGAGCGCGAGGTAAGGTGTGCGGCCAGCTAAGGTTTTTGTGGGGTGACGGTTGAGAAGATATGTGGAGGTATGGAGAGCGTCAGCCCAGTAAACGGGAGGTAAGCTAGCCTGAAAAAGAAGAGAACGAATAATATTATTGATCGTTCGAAGAACGCGCTCAGCACGACCGTTTTGTTGGGATGTGTAGGGGCACGACATGCGGAGAGTGGCGCCATGGGTGAGGAGGAACGTGCGGGCCGAGGAGTTGTCAAACTCGCGGCCGTTGTCGCACTGGACAGCCTTGATGGAGGCGCCAAACTGAGTGCGTGCAAAGGCGAAAAATTGGGACAGCAGCGCAAATGTGTCAGATTTGAGGCGTAAGGGAAATGTCCAAGCATAGTGAGTGCAATCATCTAAAATAACAAGATAGTATTTATAACCCAAAGCACTTAAAATAGGAGATGTCCAAAGATCACAATGAATAAGATCAAAAGGTTTGGACGCACGACTGGATGACAAGCTAAAAGGAAGCCATACATGACGACCTAATTGACAAGCATGACATAAAGGTTCAGTCGTGCACTTATTACATGAAATGACATTGGAACTAATAAGCGTGGACAGAGCATCAGACCCTAGGTGACCTAGACGGCGATGCCATAGGGTAGACGTGGATGTAGAGGCGGCGAGGGCAGTGGTGCTGGTGGCAGGTGCAACAAAGAATGGGTAGAGGTCACCCGAACTGTTACATCTGGCGATCACGCTCCGTGTTTGAAGATCCTTCACAGAAAGACCGAACGGATCAAACTCAATTGAACAATTGTTATCAATGGTAAAACGACGAACGGAAATTAGATTCTTAATAATGCCAGGAGCAACAAGAACATTAGAAAGAACTAGTGACCGACGCGGTGTGACAAAAGAGGAGGACCCGACGGAAGTAACGGGGAGGGACGCACCGTTACCGACGATAATTGATGAAGGATAAGAGGATGAGGGATAGGAGGAGGTGAGTATACCAGCGTTGTTTGCCATGTGTGAACCGGCGCCCGAGTCGATGTACCACTCGTTTGAAGGAGAGGGCACGTTCAGCGACAAGGTGCTGAAGTTGTCGATGAGGGAGCCTTGATTCCACGATCCGCCGGCCATGGGGGTCCACGGCGCCTGCTGCTGCTGCTGCGCCATGGGCGAAGAAGGCACGCTCCCATAGCCGAAGCCAGGTGGGACGCTCGGCGCGCCCTGCTGCAGCATCTGCTGCGGCGCGTAGACGGGCTGCTGCTGCGCGTGGAAGGCGGCCGGCTGCTGTGGCGGACGATAAATGGCGCCGCCGGGGCCGTAGGGGTACGGCCAGAACTGAACCGTGCCACCCCACGGGTTGGGGATGGGGTTCAGCGGTGGTGGAGGGCCAGGCCGAGGGCCGCTAGCGGAGCCGCCCGCACCAGCGCCGCCCGCACCGGCGCTAGGGCCGCCATGCCCGCCGTTTCCGCCGCCGCTGTTGCCGTTCTTGTTCTTGCCACGACGGCGGTTGTTGTTGCGTTGCCCGTCGTTGCGGCTGCCGGAAGGGGCGCGCCCCTGGCCGCCGCCCGATTGCCCGCCGGAGGGCTGCTGCGGGGCGCCGCCGCCGGAGGTGTAGAGGGCGGCAGGAGGAGGCGGATCGTCGGCAGCCGCGTCCTTGAGATCAACCTCCTCGAGAAGGAGAAGGTTCCGCGCCTCGTTGAAGGTGGGGAAGGGGCGCTGGAGTTTCAGATGCGACATCATATGGCGGAAGGTGCCATTGAGGCCGCGGATCAGCGTCATCACCAGCGTCCGGTCGCCGACGGGATCGCCGAACTCAGCGAGGGCGCTCGCCATCGTCTCCAACCGACGGCAGTAGTCGGTGATGGTGAGGGCGCCCTGCTTGAAGTTGCGGAACTCGGCGGAGAGGAGGAGGGCGCGTGATTCACGCTGCCCTAGGAATTCGTCGTCGAGGGCTTTCCAGGCGACGCGAGCGGAGGGCTCCTTGAGCATGACCTGCTGCTGTAGATCGGCGTTGATGGTGACGTAGATCCACGACAGCACGGTGCAGTCCATCTGCGCCCATGCGGATCGCGTGGGGTAGGCCTCATCGGAGAGGACGTGATCCGTCAGCGCGTACTTGCCGAGGACGACGAGGAAGACTTTGCGCCACCGATCGTAGTTGTTGGTGACGCGATCGAGGGTGATCGGGATCAGCACCTTGATGTTGATGACGGCGAGGGCTTGGGCGTGGACCGCAGCGTGCTTGGCCTCAAGCGCGTCGAGGGCCGCCTCGCGATCGGCCGCAGCCGTGGCGGCGGCGGCGGCGCGCGCCGCGCGCTCCTCCTCCGGCAGCGCGTCGTCGTCGGCCATGGGAGAGGTAGGGTAGGGAGAGGGGGAGCCGGCGAGGGACTCTCAGCGGCGGCGCGAAGTGCACCGGCGAGAGGCGCTGCGGCGGCGGCTCCTAGCGGAAGCGAGATCGAGAACCGATCCGTGATACCATGAGAGAGTATTAGGGTTTAGTAATACTTGGATTAACAATCAATAGACATAGTCAGTGTACATATATAGACCACAAGGGGAGCCACTAGGGACAGGCCCATGGGCCGTATATCTACTGTCTAACAATGATTATCTATCTTTAGTCAGGAACTAATAGTGAGATTGCAGGTTCCATCACAACAGACAACAGGCAACATAATCGGCATAGATGATAACCTGGTGTGTAATTTGCAACTGCCATTGCAATATTTGAAAGACATCACAGATAATTTCTCTTCTGACAGAGAACTTGGTAGAGGCAGGTTTGGTGTGGTTTATAAGGTATGGCCATTTTTCCTGGACTTTCATGACACATTGAGCAACAATAAATCGTAGCTATATCAACAAGTGAAGAATTTTTTTCTTGGAAAAGCACCAATAACAAGAGTAGCTAAACAGGGAATTGAAGTTCAGTCAGGGGCTCTGATAGCTGTGAAGAAGCTCCAACCAATTCCAGGTGAACAAGATAGGCAGTTCAAGAATGAGGTCAATCATCTCACACGCGTCAATCACGGTAATATTGTAAAATTAATAGGCTATTGTGATGAAACAAAAGTAACACTGGTGTACGACAAGGACCAACATAAGTATATTGTGGCCGAAGTGCAAGAAAAGCTGCTATGCTATGAATATATCTCTAATGGAAGCCTCGACAAAATAATTTATGGTAAGATGGTGCACGAGCCGCATGAGGAAAAATTGACATTCTATATTCCATTTTCTTAGCACTGGGCTTATATTAAGCTCAATTTTTCTCTGCAGATGAGTCCGTTGAACTTTTTTGGGAGGACCGTTACAAAATAGTCATCGGTGTTTGCCAGGGTTTATTATGCCTCCATGAAGGCTTGGATAATATTGCAATTATTCACATGAACCTAAAACCTAGCAACATATTACTGGATGATAACATGGTGCCGAAAATTGCTGGTTTTGGTCTCTCAAGGCTCTTTAGTGAAGAACGAAAACGAACTCGCACCATCAATGTTGCAGGATCAATGTAATCTAACTTATGATAATTATACTATTTACATTCATTTTTCAGCTTATATTAACTGGATTACATGTTTATAAGGACAATAAATCCGTATTATCCAACCACAACTATTTTTGTGTTGAACACATTGATGTGAACCATTCCTATACATTATATATATTTGTCTTACTGATTTGAGTTTTCTGTTGTCTTATCGTTTTCCCTCGTGAGTCATGAAACATTCATCTCCCCATAATGCAGAGGATATATGGCACCAGAGTACTTATTTAGGGGGGAGATTTCAACCAAGTCAGACATATACAGTCTGGGTATTCTAATCCTAGAAGTTGTTACAGGAAACAAGAACAAGTCCCTCATGCTACTGCAGACAAAGGATCCTTCTGGTGGAGGGACTTACTCCACCTGAGTGACAAATTCAGAGGTGTTGCTGGCTGTGTTGTGGGAAATGGCACATCTGTCTTATTTTGGTTAGATGTATGGAATGGGCATTATCTTCAAGAAAAGCTGCCAAGGCTCTTCTCCTTTGCCAAGAACCAAAAAATTTCAGTGGCTGCATTTCTATCAACCACTGATCTGACCAGCCACTTTCACCTTCCTCTATCCGAGCAAGCACAACAAGAATATACTGAATTACAGGAAATCATTCAGGGCATCCAACTAAGAGAGGAGGACAAAGATCAGTGGAATTACATTTGGGGTGCAAGAAAATATACACCAAAGAATTACGACAACCATATATACAAAGATTTCCAACCACCAAGACCCTTCCTCTGGATTTGGAGCTCAAGGTGCTGTAACAAACTGAGGGTTTTTTCATGGTTACTGCTAATGGACAGACTCAACACTAGGGATCTACTGAAAAGGAAAAAATTTAAAATTGAAGGGAACAACTACAACTGTGTCCTCTGTGCCTCACACCGAGAAGAAACAGCCATGCACCTCTTCTTCACTTGCCCTTTTGCGATCAGATGTTGGCAAACTGTTGGAATCCAGTGGCAGTATGGTACTCCTTTCTTTCAAATGATGGAAATCGCCAAACGCAATTTCAATAGCACTTTCTTCATGGAAATCTTCATTATTGCAGCATGGCACATTTGGAAGCAAAGAAATGGTTTAATTTTTGAAAATTGTCCAGTTAGCATCAACAGATAGAATAGCAGCTTCGTGGATGAATGCCGAAATCAAGCTCATAGGATGAAAGATTCCCTTAAAACTCCTTTTATAACTTGGATTAACACAGTTGTTTAGACTCTTTACTGTTAGGTTAACTCTCTCCTCTCTCCCTTGTACAGCCTAGCTTTCCCTTGTAAGTACCTCCTGTTTATACCTCTTGTAACTTGTTTTATATCTTTAATAAAATCTATCACAGTGGGGGTCTCCCTCGCTGTGTTTCCGTTTCAAAAAAAAAGAATCACCAAGTTATAGAATACATGTCAGACCAGCCCTTTATTGAGAATGTAAGAAAAAAAATCTGAAATATCATATAATCTACTTTTTTGGTTTACATTTAGTCTACTCTCATTGTGATTTTCTCTGCCAACTCTATAGGTTCGTAAACATTGGACTGATATGTCCCGAATAGCATCAAAGTATCCATCACTCGGAACAGATTGCCTCCAGCAGGTACATAGATGTATCGAAATAGGGATGCGTTGCGTGGAGGCTGAACCAGAAAGAAGACCTTCTGCCGGCCAAATATTGATGCATATGGTCTCTGGAGAATGCAGATATAATGTTGATCAGGTATGGTTACTTAGGCAAGACACACGGCAGGCATACATTTTCTGCCAACCACTTCACGGCTTCTTTTCTTTTTGTCACCCATTTCCAGTTTTTTACTTACCAGGCTATTCTAAATGGGTACTCTACACAAAATGATTTTATGTACAATGATATTGCAGTTAGGTTATATGTGTCATAATGGGACATACAATACATTGCATGCGAATGAACTATCACTACTACGTGAAGCTTATCACCGACGGTTCACAAGGTCCCTCACAGCCGGTTTTTGTGGTTGTTGGATTTAGGTCGGCAGTGATACTATTTTTGGCACTGAAATTGGGTTAGCAGCACCAGTTTGAGCCATGAATCGACGACGACCTATCAGTTTGAGCCATGAGCCGGCGGTTGAAATAGGTCACCACCAGTTGATGGCTCGACCATTAGGTGAAATTATAATATAAAGTCAGCATAGAGAATATATAATAGTTGTAAAAAACATTTTACCCAACCGACTAGCCCACAATAACCCACCTCAATGGACACCACTAATTTGAGCCACGACCCAGTGGTGAAAATAGATCACCGCCGGTTCATTGCTCGACCATATGGTGAAAAAATATAATCTAAAGTCATCATATGAAATAGATAATATTGGTAAAAAGATTTTTTACCCAACAGGCTAGCGCACAATCACCCATTACCTCAAAGTCATACATTTTCAGGGGTGACCCCATTCATGGTGCTGACACTCAGAAGCTGGCCAGCTCTTCTCAAAGGCTGGACAGCAACCTTTGGTCGATGGGGTCAATATTAACTTCAAAGTCCCATGTAATTGTTAGGGTAAGAGAAACACCCATTAGCAGCTGATAAGAATTTTTTTAAAGAGGACAATGTATTAGTCGTTAGCTGTCAGTGTGTCACCAACTTAATCTATCAGGCTTCTCATTAAAAAAACAGATTTGTATGAATGCATAATTTAAATGCTCAAATGAGTTGAAATTGTAAAATAATTGCATTTTGGTGCTGCAAAATGCATGGAAAACACAGGCTCAAGAGATCAAGAAATGAACACGCATACCATTAAAAGGTTTCGTTTGACATTATTTTAGAAGTTCCATAACCAATATATAATGGTAACAACAACATATGCACACTGAATTACTGAGATTGGCAACATTGATCTACAATCAGCAGAAATGAATTGAAAAATGATATATTTGTAGAGGAACAGTAAGTATCCCTCCTGTAAGATTTCATGTGGCATTCGGAATTCTCTTGCTAATCATTGGGCATTTATAATTCATCTAGCTAGCAAATTATTATTATATTTCAAACTAAACTAGATTATATTTTATTAATGTAACACCCTGTCGTCCAAAGCCGCCCCACACAGCCCTTCCGAGGGACGTGCACGCGTACAGATAACACCCCGCTTACACTTTCATCCCCGCTTCGTGTAAAAGGGTTAACCTCGCTAAACTAGCAATGTGGCACTAAACACGTGCATCACACACTCACGGGCCACTACCGGGCTGGGTGTGACATACACCTGCACCCCACCCCCTCTCAAAGAACCCGACGTACTCGTCGCCACAACTCACCCACAGGGCAAATGTCTAGGAACGTTCCCTCTTAACGCACGACCATACGTCAAGTGCCGGCGCCATAGTTCATGCCGTATGCCCTACCCGGCCCACACGCGCCATGCGCCCTATGCCCGCACACTGACCCGTACGCGCAACCGCGAGGGTCGGCTCTGATATCCATTGTAACACCCCCACCGTCGAAAGCCGCCCCGCAAAGCCCTTCCGAGGGACGTGCACGCGTACACATAGCACATTGCTTACACTTTCGCTCTCACTTCATGTAAAAGGATTAACCCGAAGGTTCTATGGCTGAAAAATAAGGGCTTATAAGTTGCCTCCACCCTTGCTAAACTAGCAATGTGACATTAAACACGTGCATCCCGCACTCATGGGCCACTACTGGACCATACAAACTTAGCTGGGTGTGACAATTAATCAGAAAAAGAATAATGTACACCTATGCAGAACATATAACTAGGTGAGCTATATTGTTGCGATAGTAGCAGTAGCTCAGTTCCTTCCAATTTTGTTTCCCTCATGGTGATCATCATATGATGGGTACCATGGAAGCCACCGTGTTGTTGGTAGTGCTGCAAAATTAGATTGATTGTTAGTCACCAGGCTTTGACCATTTCTCTCCATGTGTCTAAAAGATGCAGCAGTAACCTCAAGTCTAAAGATCAGAGATTTTAGTGAAAGTTTAGAAAAGAACTAGATTAAAAAAAAAGGTGTTCAGAATAGGCATAGAGAATAGTGTTTCACACTACAGTATGATAGATCTTCGGAAACTCTAAGTTTTTATATATAGTACAATTGAAGTATACTAGATGCTGAAGTCTAATTAATTTCGTAACTATCAGACTGTGTGTTATCCCGAACTAACAACTATGAAGACAGATAACCATCAGACTGCCTTGTCTAATGAGGATGTTACACCAAAATGGATTTGGATTTGGGGAGAAGAGGTTTTCTCTGTACAATCGGTCTACAAAAACTTATTCTGGGGTCATGGAGGGTACATAAAAAAAAAGCTTTGGAAAGCCAAACTACCTCTCAAGATCAAATTTTTTATGTGGCTGTCCATGCAAAATGCCATTCAAACAAAAGATAACCTGATTATAGGTAAATGGGTTGGATGTGATCTGTGTTCTTTCAGTAGTGAAAGAAACAAGGAAAAACTGGCTACAACATACCGTGGTTTCATGAAATTGGCTGTTTCCCACTGAAAATCACAAAATTGGCCGTAGGAGACTAGGCGATGTCCTGCAACAAAGAATCCAATTGCCGGGAACACCCATGCTCTTTGCTCTAGCTAGGACACCGTATAGTGTCTTACAACTGATTTTTCCGTTTTCAGTGTGAAATGGCATATATCATGAGATCTATGTGTCCTGTAGCAAAATTTGCGAAGAAACAATCAAGCACCTCTTCTTCGGTTGCTAAGAAGCAAAGTATGTCTGGACCTTGAATAGGAAACCCTTCCACACTGTGGGCCTAGCGACCATTTACACTGCTATAGAAAACAAGAAATAGTGTGTGCTTTGAGAAGAAGGTTAAACCTCAGCTCCTACTGATATAGCATGCTCTTCATGCTCTTTTATTTCATATTGGGCAGGTCAACAGAAGCCGGAAAACCAATCGCACAAGAAGGAAGCCGTGGAAGTACTAAAGGATGTCGCTCTTCCATTCTACCACAACCAAGTCCTAGTGCATGACCAGCAGCGTCTGGGTGGCGTTTGCTTATGCTGGGATCTGAAGTTGGGGCACTTGAAGACCTACAGATCGTGGATGTTATGCTCGCTTGCTGGCAGTTATAGCCCCAGGAATATCCAGCCTTTCAGGAGTTTCTGTTATCTCTTTCTGAACATTTTACCCCAGCTGGTTGTAATCATCACTGTGGTTTGCTCCCGTCCTCAGCATGGAGTTTATATGGTGTGAGCTCTCTATGTCAGGTCGTTCGTTGCTGCTAGTACTAGCCCAGTAGCCCGTCTGCGTGTTGGCTTATTTTCAGAAAACCCACCGCACACGCACACAAACGACCACGCCGTCTCTTCGCGAGAGGATGACGGGGGCGCGTGCTCCAAAGAGAAATCGACGCCGCAGGCACTGTTGTACGTCATGCCTAGTTTATATACACCATTGTATGCTGCACCATAATTTATGTATTAAAGGACGAATTAAATGTCTTTTAGATGGACAAACAGACAAATCATTATATAAGTTGTCTATTTAGCTGTCTGTGTATATCAAATAGACAGCAGCCGTCTACACTGTTGTACTTGCCCTAAACAGATAGCTTTGCTTCCGGGCACCTCGTCTTGTTAATGCTGTGCTCGTAAACGGCGAGATAGGTTGTGTTTCTTTCCAACACGGAAAAAATTTTCTAAAGGAAATCTTGCATGCATGGAGTACTAAATGAAGTCTATCTGCAAAACCCATTTAAGGATGAGTCTAACTTTACTATGCTTCCGAGCACCTCGTCTTGTTAATGCCGTGCTGGTAAACGGCGAGATAGTACCCGAAGAACCCGGCCACGAACACCGCCACGAGCAAGATGCCGGCCATCCCGGCGCCGGCGGTCAGGCGGCTGCACACGGCGAGATGGTAGTGTATTTTACTCTTGTTTATGTTTTCTACTATACGCGGCCGTTGCATACAAGAATACAGTGTATTGGAGTCAACGGTATTGATCAATGTAAGGCATAGAGCTGTTGGATTCATTGGGCCATTGGCCCATTTTAGTCTCAATTAATCAAAAGAAATTAAAGGTCCAATAATAAATGCTAGGGGTCTAAATCCCGGATTGAGAATCAACGGGAATCCTAACTAACTTAAATGGTGGACCAAAGGTGGACCACTTGTGAAGTTGGTAAAAGGAGAAGGGCGTTCCACACGCGCGCGGGCGCTCGCTCACCATGGCCGTGGCCGAGCCGTGCCGTGCCGTGCCATGCCACTCTGCGTGGGTGAACATTTTGCTATTAATGACAATAAAGTCAGAGACGTTGCAGTTTTCATGCGGGCGAGTAACTGACGACCGTTACTGTCATGAATCCAGTAATTGACTCTTAATGACATTATGACTGGTCAATAGCGCATGAATCCAGTAACTGACTCTTAATGGCATTATGACTGGTCAATAGCGTCCAAGTTCATCCTCCCTCTCCTTTCTGAGTGCCTATAAGATGAGGCCTCTCCTCCCAGGAAACACACACCCGAAAGCTCTCTCTCTGGTATTCCTTTCAAGAAACCACTGTCTTCTCTCTGTTGTTTGCTGCTCTCTCGCATTCCCAACGCAAGCTTTGCGCGCACTCTGCTTGCGTGAGCAGTTGCCTCCGAACCTCGTCTGCCTAGTGATCCTGCTCGGGATAGGCGGGCGATAAGGTTTTTGGGGAGCGTACTCGTACGCGCCTGCTCGCTGCCGTGAACGACTACTTCGTCTACTTCCTGGTGGCAGCTTCGTCAGCCCGAACGACTACGTCCCGGCGTCTGTCTTCCTCAAGCGAACAACTACTTCCTGGTGGCATGTACGTCTACTTCCAGGAGGCTGTTCGAGGGACTGCACTGTAACACCTCGTCACTGCACCGAATTAGATCGACTACTTCAAGCAGTCTAGTCACAATGACTGGTAACGGAGATACCGGTTCCTCCGGTTCCGGTTCCCTCCCTGGGTACATACTAAAACTTCTCTGGTTATGCTTCATGTTCATGTTTTATTTGAGATTTAACCTGAACACTAGCACATGCCTTGCTCTCACTGGATCACTCACAATAGTCATGAACTTGTTGTTAATTTCTGGAATTAAAATATACCAAAAAATGCCTATATGTCTAATAATCCAAAAACCTTATGTTATTAATAGGCTTTCGGTCACTAGTTTTGCTACATCAATCAAACCAAATGTTTTCGATGGCACAAATTACAAATGCTAGCGGCAGAGGGTTACGCTGTGGTTGACAGCGATGAACATAATGCATGTCGCACAGGGGAAGCTCGAACAGCTCTCTCCAGAGGAGGAGAAGGCTTTCGAGGCATCCGATAACTTGTTTCGTGGCGCCATCGTGAGTGTTCTCGCTGAAAGCCTTGTGGACACGTATCTTTTACTGCCAAGTGGCAAAGAAGTTTGGGATGCGCTTGAGGCTAAGTTTGGGGTCTCTGATGCTGGTGGTGAGCTGTATGTCATGGAACAGCTCTATCACTACAAGATGGTTGAATACCGTCCTGTGGTAGAGCAGGCCCATGAGATTCAGGCGCTGGCTAGAGATCTTGAGAACTACAGTGAGGATGCACCATGTAAGTTGCCTGACAAGTTTGTGGCTGGAGGTATTATCTCCAAGTTGTCACCTTCTTGGAAGGACTTTGCAACCTCTCTGAGACACAAGAGACAGGAGTTTACTGTTGTCGATCTTATCGGCACTCTTGATGTTGAAGAGAAGGCGAGGGCAAAGGACCAACGTGGTAAAGGGATTGTTGGATCTTCTAGTGCCAATATGGTGCAGAAGAAGAACCACAATGCGTCCAACAAAAGGAAGAACAAGCCGCATCAGAACCAAACAAAGGCTAAACAGACGACTCAGTTCAAGCCGAGGAAGCCGCCAACTGGGAAGTGCTACTGCTGTGGTAGCACCGAACACTTTGCTGCAAAGTGTCTGGATCTCAAGGATAAGAAAGATGGCAACAGTGCCAACATGGTTGTTAGTGAGACTGGTGGAACGTCGGGGTACGATAATCTTTTACCTACAGTTCTTTCAGTACGTCATTCACCTGATTGGTGGATCGACACTGATGCTAATATTCATGTTTGTGCTAATATTTCCTTGTTTTCTTCTTACCGGGCAGGCGAGACTTCCTCCTTGTTGATGGGGAATGGATCGCATGCGCGTGTTCTTGGTGCTGGTTCGGTCGATCTGAAGCTTACTTCGGGAAAGACCGTTCGACTGAAGAACGTGCAGCATGTCCCCACCATCAAGAAGAACTTAGTCAGCGGGTCTCTCCTGTGTAGAGACGGCTTTAAGTTAGTCTTTGAATCCAATAAGTGTGTAATTTCTAAGTTTGGAAGTTTTATTGGAAAGGGCTATGATAGCGGAGGCTTGTTCCGCTTTTCTTTGTCAGATGATTGTAATAAAGTTGTGAACCATGTTTCAAATGTTAATGATGAGTCTAATGTTTGGCATTCGCGACTTTGTCATGTTAATCTTGGTTGTATGACGCGTCTTGCAAACTTGAGTTTAATTCCGAAATTTACCTTAGTCAAAAATTCCAAGTGTCATGTGTGTGTTGAATCAAAACAACCTCGCAAGCCTCATTTTGTGGCCGAGGCGAGAGACTTGGCACCTCTAGAATTAATTCATTCCGATCTGTGCGAAATGAATGGCGTGTTGACGAAAGGTGGTAAAAAGTATTTCATGACTCTAATAGATGATTGCACTAGATTTTGCTATATTTATTTGTTAAAGTCTAAAGATGAAGCGTTGCAGTATTTTAAAGTCTATAAAGCTGAGGTAGAAAACCAACTTGAGAGAAAGATCAAAAGAGTTAGGTCTGATCGTGGTGGAGAGTATTTTTCTAATGTTTTCACTGCGTTCTGTGAGGAACATTGAATAATTCATGAGAGGACGCCTCCCTATTCACCTCAGTCAAACGGGGTAGCCGAAAGAAAGAACCGCACTCTAACTGATTTGGTTAATGCCATGTTAGACACAGCGGGACTTTCTAATGAATGGTGGGGTGAGGCTCTATTGACTGCATGTCATGTCCTGAATTGTGTTCCCATGAAGAACAAAGAGATAACACCATTCGAGGAATGAGAAAAGAAAAGGCTAACCCTTTCATATTTATGGACTTGGGGATGTTTGGCCAAAGGGAATGTGCCTATAACCAAGAAACGTAAATTAGGACCTAAAACAGTAGATTGTGTCTTTCTTGGTTATGCTTTCCACAGTGTGGGTTATAGATTTTTAATAGTGAAGTCTGGAGTACCTGACATGGATGTTGGCACTATCATGGAGTCCAGAGACGCTACATTTTTTTAGGACATTTTTTCTATGAAAGAAGTAGTTAGCACATCTAGTCATGAATTGTCTGTTAACAATGAACTAAAGAACCCACCACTATGATAGAACACAATGAACAACCAAATGTGGAGAATCCTGAGGAGGATGACAATGAAGCAGCTCTCAGAAAGAGCAAGAGACAGAGGATTGCAAAGTCCTTTGGTGATGACTTCATTGTGTACCTCGTGGATGACACTCCTAGAACCATTGAAGAGGCATATTCCTCTCCAGATGCTGGCTATTGGAAGGAAGCAGTTCGGAGTGAGATGGATTCAATTATGTCTAATGGTACTTGAGAGGTTGTGGAGTGTCCTTATGGGTGCAAACCTGTTGGATGCAAGTGGGTGTTCAAGAAAAAGCTTAGGCCTGATGGTACAATTGAAAAGTACAAGGCAAGGCTAGTGGCTAAAGGCTATACTCAGAAAGAAGGGGAAGACTTATTCGACACCTACTCACCGGTTGCCCGATTGACTACTATTCGAGTACTACTTTCCTTGGCAGCTTCTCATGGTCTTATCGTTCACCAGATGGACGTTAAGACAGCTTTCCTAAATGGAGAGTTGGAGGAGGAGATCTATATGGATCAGCCAGACGGATTTGCAGTAGAAGGTCAAGAAGGAATGGTGTGTAGGTTAGTCAAGTCTTTGTATGGCCTTAAGCAAGCTCATAAGCAATGGCATGAAAAGTTTGATAGAACTTTAACATCAGTTGGCTTTGTTGTGCACGAAGCTGACAAATGCGTGTATTATCGCTATGGTGGGGGCGAAGGAGTGATCCTCTATCTGTATGTGGATGACATACTGATATTTGGGACAAGCCTTAATGCGATTAAGGAAGTCAAAGAATTCTTGTCCCAAAGCTTTGAGATGAAGGATTTGGGAGAGGCTGATGTGATTCTGAACATTAAACTAGTGAGAGAAGGTGATGGTGGGGTTGTTCTTACACAATCCCACTATGTGGAGAAGATCTTGAGTCGTTTTGGTTATAATGACTGCAAGCCAGCTCCAACACCTTATGATGCTAGTAAAGTGTTGCGGATAAACAAGAGAATAATGAGAGATGAACTGAGATACTCCCAGATCATTGGTTCACTGATGTACCTAACCAGCGCTATTAGACCC
Organism: Echinochloa phyllopogon; assembly: GCA_033239725.1. NCBI lineage: Eukaryota > Viridiplantae > Streptophyta > Magnoliopsida > Poales > Poaceae > Echinochloa > Echinochloa phyllopogon. The sequence goes on along the minus strand of BTCW01000008.1, from coordinate 6,444,359 downwards.
GACATCGCGTATGCTGTGAGCAAACTGAGTCGGTTTGTGTCTAACCCAGGAGAGGCTCATTGGGAAGCTCTCGAACGGGTGATGCGTTTCCTGAAAGGTACTGTGGACTACGGGATTCACTATACTGGGTACCCTAGGGTACTAGAGGGTTATAGTGATTCAAATTGGATATTTGATGTAGATGAGATTAAAGCCACAAGTGGATATGTGTTTACACTTGGAGGTGACGCTGTCTCCTGAAAGTCTTGCAAGCAGACCATCTTAACGAGGTCTACTATGGAGGCAGAACTCACTGCATTAGACACCGCCATTGTTGAGGCCGAATGGCTTTGTGAACTCCTTATGGATCTGCCGGTAGTTGAAAAACCGATGCCGGCTATCCTCATGAACTGCGATAATCAAACGGTGATTGTCATGGTGAACAGTTCAAAGGACAACATGAAGTCATCTAGGCATATAAAGAGGCGGCTGAAGTCTGTCAGGAAAATGAGAAACTCCGGAGTAATAGCCTTGGACTACATCCAAATGGCTAAGAACCTGGCAGATCAATTCACATAGGGTCTTTCACGTAACTTGATAGATAATGCATCCATGGAATTGGGCTTGAGACCCATGAATGTTACTCAGTAGTGGTAACCTGTCCTATGTGATCGGAGATCCCGTGAATCAGGATGGTGAAACAAGCTACTGTTTAACTGAGAGAAGAGAACCTTTGTAAAAGGCTCATTCTGATAGAGGTGCATTTCTCTTCTAAAACTGTATGGCAGGTTGGTGAAAACCTTGATGTGATCCGAGTGCTCAGTGAGGAGCAAAGATGTTGGCATACAGAACATCTTAAAGGATTACACCTATATGGGTCCGATTGCTAGTCACAATCTATGAGATAGGGTGATCTCTAGATACCCATGAAAGGCACGGACTATGACTTATACGCTCCAACCCGAGGGGATGCTTACAGCAGCCTAGTACTGGTAAGGGGCTCCAGTCAAGCTTGTTTGCACGAAACTGTCAATTCAAGGCATAGTCCATTGGTCAGTTGTGAACGAGTGTAGCTTTTGCCTCAGGTGGATGTTCAACTTAACAGTCTTCACCATGAAGCCGGTATATCAAAACAACATTTGAGTCGAGGGCATTTGTTGTGAACCTTGAAATTCTTGGTGGGGATTGTTGGATTAATTGAGCCATTGGCCCATTTTAGTCTCAATTAATCAAAAGAAATTAAAGGTCCACTAATAAATGCTAGGGTCTAAATCCCAGATTGAGAGTCAACGGGAATCCTAACTAACTTAAATGGTGGACCAAAGGTGGACCACTTGTGAAGTTGGTAAAAGGAGAAGGGCGTGCCACGCGTGCGCGCTCGCTCGCCGAGCCGTGGCCGTGGCCGTGGCCGAGCCGTGCCGTGCCACTCTGCGTGTGCGTGGGTGAACGTTTTGCTATTAATGACAATAAAGTCAGAGACGTTGCAGTTTTCATGCGGGCGAGTAACTGACGACCGTTACTGTCATGAATCCAGTAACTGACTCTTAATGGCATTACGACTGGTCAATAGCGTCCAGGTTCATCCTCCCTCTCCTTCCTGAGTGCCTATAAGATGAGGCCTCTCCTCCCAGGAAACACACACCCGAAAGCTCTCTCTCTGGTATTCCTTTCAGGAAACCACTCTCTTCTCCCTATTGTTTGCTGCTCTCTCGCATTCCCAACGCAACCTTTGCGCGCACTCTGCTTGCGTGAGCAGTTGCCTCCGAACCTCGTCTGCCTAGTGATCCTGCTCGGGATAGGCGGGCGATAAGGTTTTTGGGGAGCGTACTCGTACGCGCCTGCTCGCTGCCGTGAACGACTACTTCGTCTACTTCCTGGTGGCAGCTTCGTCAGCCCGAACGACTACGTCCCGGCGTCCGTCTTCCTCAAGCGAACAACTACTTCCTGGTGGCCTGTACGTCTACTTCCAGGAGGTTGTTCGAGGGACTGCACTGCAACACCTCGTCACTGCACCGAATTAGATCGACTACTTCAAGCAGGCTAGTCACAATGACCGGTAACGGAGATACTGGTTCCTCCGGTTCCGGTTCCCTCGCTGGGTACATACTAAAACTTCTCTGGTTATGCTTGTTGTTCATGTTTTATTTGAGATTTAACCTGAACACTAGCACATGCCTTGCTCTCACTGGATCACTCACAATAGTCATAAACTTGTTGTTAATTTCTGGAATTAAAATATACCGAAAAATGCCTATATGTCTAACAAGAGCCCCCAGTTAGACCATGCGTCGTTCACCCCCTTCATTCTAGTTGAGGTATAGCAATCCATCTCCATCTGATTCCCCGGCATTCTCTACATCAGGTTAGTAAATCGTCTCTATTCATCTTCTAGACCTTGTTCGCTTGACTTATGCTTATCCAGCCAACAATATTTTTCTCTCACAACGAATCAGCATAAGCCAACAATATTTTTCTCTCACAACGAATCAGCATAAGCCATCAGCATAAGTCAAGCGAACGGGGCCAAAAACCCTGTGATTCGCTCTAACAGCTTATATATAGGCCTTTTCAAGCCTTTTCTGGTAGCAGTTTAAGTTCTTTTTAAAGCGGACAAGCCTGTCTACATTGGCGCATTTTGAAGCCCGCAAGCCGACGGCCGACGCGAACCAGAAATCGACTAGAGCAATTGGCATCAACTTGGCGGTGGCGGATCGGACTGGAATTGGGGAAGGGACGCAGGGGAAGCAGAGAAGCAAGAAATTGGGCACGATGAATAGTGTTCAGCATCGAGGCCAACACTACACATGATACACGGCACTCTCATCTTGGGCCAACACCAGCGGTACAATTTTTACGGGAATAGCTCATCAGTCCTTTAATAAAATCTTACTGAATCATCGTATATACTGAAACAAAAGTACTAGCATTTGACCAGAGTTTGCATGGTTTCCAGCTTTAAAAGGATCACATGCAAGGTTTCATAATTCAGACTAATCATGTATGATGAATTTTCATCAGGACAACCTTGCGTGACAGTCTGTTTCATTTTAATCGGATTCATCTCACAAAAGGCCAGGTCCAAGTGAAGATATGTAAGCATCCAAAATATTAATTAGATTAAGAAAGTTCACAGGCAACCTACTGATACAAAGAGATATCCACATACGTGAAGTTGAATCAAACTAGACACAGATAATCAAGACCCATCAGGAATTCAACAATCTTGTTTTCCGGCTTATAAGCCAAGGAATCTGCAAAAGAACATACACATGAACAAAAGAACGATTTATACCATAAGCCGGCCAACTTCCAGGTAGGCGACTACATATTCTAAGTTCACCCTTTGCAAAGTTCTTAGAGGAAGACTAAACTGCAATATAGCAACCTTGTGGCTCCAATTCCTACTTCTCCAAAATCTCCACCTCATCTAAACTGAAACCTGTTCAATGTGAAAATGAGATCCACCTCATTTATACCTTTTCTAGCCACGAGCACGGTTGACAAAACTACAGAACAATACAGTTTTAGCAAGGTTGGATAAATGTTATAGTGAAATGAAACTAGAGTTATCTTTTAAATTATTAGATCATGTTGTAACTACTGGCACACAATCATTTCTGAGACAAACACTGGTAGCAAGAATAACAGTTTATCCAGCTCACTATGACAATAAAATGGACTACTAGTACAAATCCTAGCAGATAACAGACATGGAAGCCAACAGTAAACAGGTAAAAACAAATTAAAAATAAATAGAATATGATATAGTATTAGCAATTCATATCTCGCAATTAGACCTTGACACAGAGAAAAAAGTTAAGCATTTAATTCATCATGCATTACTATAGCAGTACAGCCTTTTAAGCTGGTAACAACATAATTTCACAGATGATTTCCACAGCAAGGAAATAACTAAAATTGAGAAGAGTATTCATGGAATAAAGTTTAACTTTATCTATACTAGGCATCTTTGGTCCTAGCAGTTGTGAGTTTCAAACGAACTTAAGCTGCATACTTTCTTTCATGCAGTTATGGGAAATGTTAGAAACACAAAAGCATGAGGAGTATTGCAAGTTAGCTTACATTTAAATGCACATAGGAACTTCATAACTTTGAGAACTCTATCGTCAACCGTTTCACAATTGACCTTGACTGTCTTAAGGTGTTCTGAAAGTGCAGCTGGTCTTTTTGTTGGAATGACTTGTAGTGTCATTTCCACTTTATGTTTAAGCCACTGCAGATAATAAAAAAAATCAGTAGGATCAATTGTTAATGCAATACCTCTACAGTGTGGCAGTGGAGTGCTTATGAAGTGTGTACCTGTTTGCAAAGTTGAAGGGTGAGCTTCTCTAGAACAGGTGAGTGTTCAAGAATACAAGCCAGTGCGAGGAAGTCATTAGGCACACACCAATAGTCATTGAGCAACAAGGTTTTCAACCTTGTAAATATAGGGCACCATCTCAAATCCCTTTTAAAAATAAACTGCACAGAGTGCAAGCACAAAAATTAGGCAATTATCGTCACTATAAGCATGTTTTGATTCAAGGTTAACCATCGCTGGTGGTAATGCAAGCAAAAAACAAGGTTTGCCTAAGTGACATCTATCAAATTTTGACATTGAAATAGATGATACAGGATACAGAAACTGGATGACATCTAATACAAATAAAAAAGGTAAAGATAAGAGTGAAGCTATACCATGCCAGATCTAGAAATCAATGCCAAGCTCTTAGCCTCTGATAAACCTTTTAGAAGCACACCATTTTCATTGGTATTGGGCATGCTATCAGAACTGTCGCAAGACTCACAATCACAAGTCTCATAACTTGCATTAGTGCAGTGGTCACTGCATCCCATGGTTATTCTGACAGTTGCCTCCAACAATGAGGGCATTCTCTCGAGCAGGGGAGTCCTCTTCTTGAGATACTCAAGACGCAGCCAGACCAGACTTGGGGTGCAAATGCGGATGCGGGAATCGGAGGAGCACACGGAATCAAAGATACTAAGATGTTTCAGGGACTCAGACACAATCTCCTTGACCGATGACAGCTCACAGTAGTCAAGCTCTAGATGTTCTAAGGCTGGACAGCCTGAAAAGTCAAGCAGATTGTTGTGGACCCATACACCCGCAAGCTCCAGCCTCCTCAGGCGGTGAGAGATGAGAGCCAGGTTGTCTAGCTCAAGCCAGGGCTCACTGGAACGATGCCCAAATAAAAAGAGGCTGAGAACCCGAACGCTGCACATCACTACGATGTGCCGGAACCAGAGGTTGACGTGGGCCACGTCGTCGTGGCTGCTGAGGAGAGCATCGAACGTGAGGTGGCATGTGTCGAGGGGTGCGCCGCCGCGGAGGAGCAGCAAGTGGTTGACGAAGCTCCGGAGCCCTTCCACGGACACCGGCTCGTCCGGGTTGCAGCACCCCACGCGCAGGCCCGTGGCGGACTTCCAGAGGTGGCGCCATCTCCGCGCGAGCACGCAAGTGCGCACGGCCTCAGGGGACGGCAGGAAGCCGAGAATGTGCTCGAGGACGCCGTCGGGAAGGGATTCGATGCCCCTTCTGCCGCCAGGCACCGGCCGCACCGATCCCTCGGCCGTTTCCCCTCGAGGCATTTCGTCGAACAGCCCGCGGGCGCGGGAGCGGGCGCTGCGGGGCAAGAAGACACGATCAGAAGAACCGAGCGTCGGCCGTTGGTTATGCTGGGGCAAACCGACGAGAGGGAGACGGAGGCCTCGCCGGGAATCTGGTGCCCGCGTCACCTTGCTTTACGGCGGCAGTGCTGACCCCGCCGGCGGCAGGGACGGCAGCGATCGAGCGAACGCAGCGGCGCCTTGTTGCGCGGAATGGAGTCTGGAGCGTGGCGAGAGGGGCAGCATGGGGTGGGGAAAGTAAGGAGGCGGACAAGAAATTGGGGCCTTCGCTCATGGGTGACGCCGACAAGTGGGTCCCACATCGATTGTCCACCGGGCAGAGGAGTCACAGCGCACAGACTGGGGTCCAGCCATAGTAACAGGAAACAGGGTCGGTGCCATGTTCCACAACCCGGAAACGTCGTCCCAATTCGTGGGTCGGGGTCACCATGGGTCATCGTCCCAATTCTCACTGGATCATCGTCCCCACCACTGTAGGGTCGTATAATCTAGTCAAGGTCGTGGAGGTCGCCATGGAGAAGCTCTAACATAGGGCAGCCGTGATGTTGCAACATAGATTGGGCAATGAATATGCGCGAGGGCTTTCGGGCAGCTCATCTAGCCCTTTTCTTTTATCCTTTTCTCCCTTTTCTTTGTTTTCCTTGACTCTTCTATACCACGTTTCGGGGTCATCGACCCGATATTTATTGGTTCACGTACCATGTTATGAATTTTCGTCTCAAAGAGGTATACCCTCTCTGTACCACAATTTTATAAAGCATCGACCATCGACCCTCGATTCCGTTCCTCGACCCAATCGACCCGGGAACTTTGTGACTATGGTCCAGCCGCACTGGGGCCAAGCTGAGCTTTAGCTCGTTTCGAGAACCAACCCTCAAACCAGATCAAGAGGCTTTTTTCCGAAATGGAAAGTTTTATTAATTTCAAGATCGTTACATCAAGGTGATATAACTGAATTTGAAAGACTCCCGGCCTCTGCAAAGTTTGCACATAACCTTACAAGATAAAGAGAAAATTAACGAGCACTATAATGACTATCAATCCGAAGACTAGACCGTCACCCACGTGCCCGGGTAAAAAAGTTCCTAGCTGTCTGCGCCAAGCACTGAGATGCCGCTATCACCAAATGTTGTGTAGCCGGCTTCTGAAGCATAGCCCACGTACGAAGCCAATAAGCAATTGAGAAGATAACCTACAAAAAAGAGTTATGTTTGTTTTCAAAAATCACCGCATTTCCGCATAGCCATATAGACCAACAAGTAGCTGCAGCTCCCAATAACACTAAAGGTTTGAAGTCATTACGAATCTCCGTTAACCAAGTGTCAAACATATTTGCCACACTACGGGGCTGCGAAAGACCACACGCTATTTTAATAGTAGTCCATACCATACGAGTAAACCGGCATTCAAAGAATAGGTTTTGGATACTTTCATCTTTATGGCAGAAGCAACACTTCAAATTGCCTTACCAATTACGTTTAACTAAATTATCCTTTATTAAGATAACCCATTTTCGAATATACCAGAGAAAAAATTTAATGGGCCTTTAGTTTCCAGAGTCGTTTATTGATGTTGGGGACTTCAGTATATATCAAAGCCATATAGTGAGATTTCACCGAGAACTCTCCGTTCTGATGTAGGTTCCAGTGAAAATCATCTGCATCTTGGCTTTAAACAATATTAGCAATTCCAGGCAACAAGTTGTTCCACATTGCTAACTTGTTTTCAATAAGATCTCTACGCCAGGAGAGATTAGATGGATGGGTGCCCAATACCTCGGCTACTGTATCCTGTTTTCGACGGGCTATGTTGTACAGGGTAGGATACTGATCGCGCAAAGCTCTATTATATTGCCCAACCATCTATCTTTCCAGAATCTTATTTGCGATCCATCCTTAATAGATCAAGAGGCTTGAGGCTACATTATAATGATCCTTGTTTGCAGGCTGCGCACATATATAAAACTTAAATTTTATAATTTTTATTAATAATATAACCAATAAATTTTTAAGTTTTGTGATGTAAATTTAATGTAATAAATTTTTTATAAAAAATACTAGCAAAGAGCTAGAATTTTGTGTGTAAAAAAAATAATTAAGTTTTTTGACTCAGGGGAAACTACTTGTGAATGTATTCGATTTGTCGTGGTAGAATGGTGAAGAAAAGGGCTTCAAGTGTACCAGATAACAATCTACTGCACATGAATTTAATGAAAAATACACACTTGTGACTGTGGGCATGTGAAGAAATTTTATAATTTTATCCCTCTAAAATTTTATGATAAATTCATTGCCCCATGACAAACTTTAAAACTAAAATAAAAGTCAAAGTGAAATTCTAGCCATTTCTAGTTAAAAAATGACAGAGGTTAGCTTTGGTGAACTCTAATAAGTTACAGATATAGGTGACCTAGTATGCAACTGTATTCTGCTGCAATCACTACTAAGAACTGAACCATTATTGGCTTGTCATTATTCGAAGAACTATTATTCAAAGTGACTAGAAGTGAACATATTTCTTGCCATTGAGTTTATTATTAGCTCAAGAATCTAGTGATCTCATGTGATTGAACACTGCTAGAAATTACATGCTACAATCACTACTGAACAACAAAAAATCCACCATAAGAACTGTTCTAATAGCATGGCTAGTTTATGCACAAAAATATCAGAAAATTCACAAACACACTTAAATCACATCTATGTAGAATCCTAACAGGCTGGATAAAAAAATGGAATGACATTTTGATATTTTCACAGAGATTAGCCAAAAACAAACTAGATCTGAAAAGGATGCAAGTATCATCCCTACTCACCAGCAAACAGCTGCTCCACCGAGATCCACCGCACCGCGTCTGAACTGCCCACTTGCTGACCTGTTGTGGCTCCTCCCCGGTTGCCCATAGAGATCCTCAACCCCGGAGCTGCTCGATCTAGCACACCAGGACCCTACTCATCCCTTGCCGCCGTCTCGTTCGCAGGGGAGGAGCCCCGTGTCGATGTTCTCCCGGCGAGCAGCATGCCGCCTCCATCCGTCCCGCGGGGGAGAGGGACCCCATGCCGCTCCCCGCAATAGCTCACTGCTCCTGGCGAGTTCGTCGCCGCACCCCGCGCTGCAGCTCGCGAGAACGGGGCGAGAGAAGGGGAAGGAAATGGGATGGAAAGAGGCGCGGCGTCGGGTACAGGCATAACGGGCTCAAACACGCAGCACGACCCAATACACACATAAACGGGCGGGCAATATACAAAAGAGCGAGCCCGATTAAGTGATCGATCGCGTCCGTCTAACAACAATCCAACGCGCCGGGACATCGATTGACGAAAAGACGTAATCTCAATCGACTGATGTCTAGGAATTCTCATAAACATTCGAGCGTTCATTGAGAACGCAACGCAAGCCGCCAAGATGGAAGTTGCCACAGCCGCCTCCAGCAAGAACGACCAGGGATCTGGGATTCAGTCCGAAATGACCGAATTTCACCGAAATTCGCCCATTTCGGTATGGACCGAAACGAAATTTGTGCTTCAAAATTCGAATATTCTCCGGAATCTAACCGAATTTCGGCCGAAATTGGACGAAATTCGCCCATTTTGGTTAGAACCGAATTTTTTTCGAAATTGAATCCCAAAACCTTGAGAACGACGGCCAGAAGTCTCCGGCGGCGGCACAGCCGTCCCGCGTCGGACCGGTCGCCACGTGCATCGTCGTGTCGCTCGCGTTCGCGTGTCTCGCCGCGAGGGCGGTGTGCCGCGCCGGCGCCGTCGACGACGACGACATCTCCGTCGCCCTGTGGGAGCAGTCGCCGCTGATCTGCGCCTACCTCTTCCTGTGGACCGTGTTCAGCCGCGCCACGTTCCTGCTGCTGGCCGGCGACGCCGCCGCCAGGCTGGTCTCCCCCGGCGCGGGCGCGGCCGCGATGTTCCTCGCCACGCTCTACTCCGCCGCCCCACTCGGGCGCTCCCTCGCCGCGCGGCGGCAGCGCACGGGCGCCGAGCAAACCGCCGCCGCCGCCGCGGCGTCGGCCCCGACCTACCGGAGCCGCGCGGAGGTTGACCACGAGCGGTCCTGCCGGACCTTTCTCGCCGTCAGCATGGTGTTCATGGCGGCCGCATCCTGCGCGATCGTGTCGCTGGCCATGTGGATGGGGCCGGAGCCGCCGGAGACACCGGCGGGCGCCGGTGACGCCGCGCTGTTCCTGCTCATGTTCTTCGCCGGGCCCTTTCTGCTGGTCACGCTGCAGCTGGTGCTGCACTACGGGAGCCCTCTCCAGGCCGAAACCGAGACGTTCGTCGTGAGCATGGTGCTCGGTGTCATCGGCTCCATCGCCGTCGCGGTAGTCGCCGGCGTCCTCTTTGGCGAGGTCGGTGTGGTGGTCGTCGCGTGGGCGACGGCGTTGGGGATGGCCGGAATGTTTGGGTACGGCCGCGCCGTGGAGGCGCACTACGAGCGACTCGTGGCAACCAAAAGGTACGGAACGGAACGGACTTAGAATTTGTGATATGCGATAAATTGTTGGTGATGATTGATGAATTGTTTGTGTGTGTGCAGGAGCGAGCCTCGGATGGCGTCCGGTTTGCTGGATGGACGCGACGAGGAAGACGCCTGTTCGGCTTATATTGATGCGGCCACCGGTGTTTGCCTTGATTGTGTTTTGCCACGGCGGTCCAGGTGCAACTGTCGAAGGTACCACGTTGCGTCGTCCTGTACTGCTGCAATTTATCCACCTTTTTTTTTATCCCGATGAGCCCTTGCTGAATTCCTGTAGCCTTTATAATCAACTAGCACCCTGTTCGCTTGGCTTATCAGCCATCAGCCAGCAGTGTTTTTCTCTCAGAAAAAACCAGCACCAACCAGCAACCACCAGCCAGCCGAATACGGCGCAGGATCGGAAGAGGTCTAAATTGTTTTCAGTTTTCATATTTTGTTGCGGAAACAAAATTGATAGCAATATTATCCGAAACAAAAACAACACCGGTATTGCGGTAAGATCATCTCCAAGAGACTCTGTATTATGTTAGCTAAATATGGAGATTATAGCCTCTTTGTAAAAGTAGAAAACCATATAATTCAATGGGGTAATCTAACAGATTCTGTAAAGATGGCTAGTGAGGTAGGCTAGCTAAAAAATAACTAGCGAATGAGGTGCCCACGTGACGGCTTTGGTCCGCCCATGTGCCTCTCGACTGCGGTGGCCTGAACCACCCGCCCTAGACCTCGGACCGCCCAGGCACACAACCGTGAAGATGAAGCGGGAAAAAAGATAGATGAGAAAAAAAATGAAATCTGGATTAGCCTATGGGAGTGGGACCCACGTGCTAGTATGGATAGAAATGGGGAATGAGAAAGGAGATCTTCTATAACTAGTTATAGGGTAATATTTTTCTCAATCGGTTGGAGTTGCTCTTAGGTGACACCAAACAGAATGCGAGCATGAATATGAATTGCTTGTCATTTGGAAGGAGTTTCAGAACGGGAGATGTCAGAAGTTCAGGTGCAGTAGCTGTCTAGCTGATAATACCCTCTTTGGACTAGGACCAGCTACTGACCTCTGCCATTATTCTCATAAGTTAATGTTCTACATGAAAATGTTTCTACCTTTTTTATGTAAAACACACATTTAAGTTTTATTATGTAAGAATAAGTTTTGGATGCGAACTACTCGAAGATTATTAGTTAGGCCCTTCGTGAATACTCTGTATAGGACGTCCGATGGATCAGATGACGTTCCGTTCCACCATTTCGTCTGCCCCTCCCACCTTCTCTCTGTCAGACATCGCTATTTCCTTTCTTTTTCTCCTGCGTGCCACCATCGTAATTCCTTTGCCCCGGTCCTCCATGCGCCTCCCCGTTCCCCACCGTGCCGCTGCCGCCACCCCTCCCCACAACACCGCCGCCGCCACCCCTTCCCGGTTATTCGAGCGCCGCCGCTGCCGCCAACTCCCTGCTCCTCTGTGATGATGCAACTGTAATTTTATGATGTTGCATGAGATGTTCACAGATGTTTCAATAGCTGGATATTAAAGTCCTTCTTCTTTCTAGAGAAAAAAGGGATTTTAGTGGGTTGTTGTGTGCAATATCACCGTTCGTTGCAGTGATTTGTTTTCTTATGAGAATCCCATGAGATCGGATACTGTTATTTTTGTAATATATTTTATGTTGCAACAGATAATTTTTGATGTGTCAACTTCCGATTCCTTATTATGTTGCGACGGACCGTCCGATGAAAATTTCCCATCGGACATCCGGGCGCTAGTAGGACTGTAGAACCTATGTATCCAAGTTCAAGCCTATGAGGCTATGACTAAGCACAAGTGTTTGTATTTTTGGCTTCATTCAGTTGTAGGCAAGATCAGCGGATCGGGTCTCACGAATGTGTTTCTTTTAGGATGTGCCTACCCTCGTTTGGAATTGAAGGTGAGCATCTATAGAACAATAATAGGGAATCTACATTTTACTTGTCATGAAATACTTGGAAGAATAAACAGGGAGAATTGTAAACGAGAAAAAGTGGAAAAACATTGATGGGCGTGGGCATCCTACAAGCATATGCTTCTGGCCTTCAGCCCCTCGGTGGCCCACAGCAGATGAGCACAGTTTGTGCAGGCACACAGCACAGACTGCACAAGCGCGGCAGCTAGCAGTACAAGCATTGGAAGTTTTTAGTCCCACCTCGTGAACACAGAGCAAAGAACAGTATGGAAGCGCTATAAAAGGAAAGCCAAGGTGTCGCCCTTTCGCTGTGGGAGCTCTATTACGCGGGGTCGGGGTGAAAGGCCAGTGGGCTCAACGTGAAACCGGGTGCAGCCACAAAAACTGGAATACCGTCGGGAATTCCCGTCTCAAATCCAGAAACCGGAAAAACGGGCAGGAAAATACTCCTCCGCTTCCGATCCCGGTTTTGCCGGATTATACCGTTTCTTCCTGCATTTTGTCGGGCACTGAGAAAACAGTTATGGCCGGGTAAATACGGCAAACGGCGTCGGTATCCTGTCCCGTTTTCGTCCATAATAAAGATAATATAGCATTCCTCGAGCTTGTTTACAACAAAAGATATGTAAGCAGTAAAGGATTTCATGGAGCCTATAATTTCACTTGATATGAACATTTTCTCATTTTTGTAGGCACCTTGCCAGTTGTCTGAGCAATATTGGGACGTCCCAGGCAACACACTTCCATGGGAGCAGTGATATCTTCCTGTGTTGGCCTACAGCAGCCTTGAAGGCTTGAAGCCTTAACTTTTAAATTTATGCTCTTGCCTCATGTTGTTGTGAACTGTCAATAGTTTGTCATGCTGTAGTGTGCAGTGTGCACTTGCATCTGAATGTGTTGCATTTGTGCAAGACTAAGTAGTAGGTATAAGCTATCAATGTGTCATCCTCCAGTGCTTGAGTTGTAGATTTAAGATTCCGCTGATGTTTAGACTCGACTGTTCCTTCCGGCTTCACTCATCGGTTCTCTAGATTAGTTCCTCTTCCCTCTCTTGCTTCTGTGCATACTCTGAACAGAATCCCTGGTTGCATGCAGAAAATGTGAGATTCTATTAACAAAGGAACAAGTTGAGGCCTGCTTGATTTCCCATTAACATTGCTAGTCTGCACGATGAGTGTACAAACAGATCATATGGAGACCGAATCGTGGTGTACTGTATGTAAGCTTAGTAACTCCATGCATGGGGCTTCTGGAGGAAGGGATTTGCAGGGTGCAAGCGCAAGATGTGGCACTGAGTTTACTCGCATGGTCGAAGCTCAGTTCAGAACCATGTCATAAAATACGACCTAGGTTTTATCAGCAATGGGGGTGCTAAAACTAGTTCCAACCCCATGTACAACTCTATATTCCTTTGTAAGCCAAATAAGCTAGCTCTGATCTCCTCAATTGGTGAGTCAGCCAATGCGCTCTATCACCCTTCGTTGTGATTCACTTGGGCTTTTTTCGATCACAATCTGATCTCATTACAATAGCTCCAACCCCAAGTACAAGGCAGCACATTAGCACTAAAACAAGCTGAAGCATTAATCATAAAAACTAAGATACACTTCACGCCCGGTCGCCTTAACACAAACGGCCATCTCATCCTTGATAAGCAGTCTATCATCTATTTTCATCAACAACATGGTACCTTTATATTTTTAATGGGATGCGAACCATTGCCGGATGTTCTTTTTGTTTTGGCAATACCCTTTGTGTGCCAGAATCATTGTCGGATGGATTGTGTGCGCCACTTCGTATTCCTGAGGGCTATGGTGCCATAGTACGTCCATCAACTATTGATTTGCTTATGCTACTTAGTCCTTGGCGTGTTGGTGCCATCCCTGCTTTATTCTTGCGAGTTCTCTTCTTGGGCGTGTCCAAACCATGGGCATGTTCTGAAGACGTTGCATCTCTCTATTGGAAATGGGCAGTGCAGAAAATAGTTAATTTGCATGTCATACTTTGATTATGAATTTAAGAAATTATAGCAGAAAGTAAATTGATGATATACGTTTATCATAATGTGCAGCAAACTATCAACACTTTCAGCTAAAGCCCAACATTACAAACAAGCATTATGAAAATAATTAATTTGCATGTCATACCTGGATTAGGAATTTCAGAAATTATAGTAGAAAGTAAATTGATATCATACCTTTCTCATGGGCATGTGCTCCAGAACTCTCTGCATCCTCATGTCCCCCAGTTTAAAAAGCATTGGCATTATTCAAAATGGAACACAAGCTAAGGCATTCAGATAAGCAGTTTTTCTAAGTTCGATTCCGTTTCTAATGTGCTTGACATCACAGCTTTTATCATGTTCCAAATTTTCCAGCACACCAATGATTTATTTAGTAAGTATTGACATCGCTCTTTCTCTCTCATTTGAATATGTGTTAATATGCTTTTCATGTGATCTCTAGGAGCTATAGATTTTAAAAGTTAATTTGCTGTTAGGTTTTGCATGTCCTCTGAACAGATCTGAATAATTGCTTTCAAAAATGTTAAAGAACACATCTTTTGGGGGTCTATGACTCCAGATACGGCTGTCCTAAATTTAATGTCAGAATCTTTCCAAGTCTGGACAGAAATGCTTGTTTGTAATGTTTGGCCTTGTTGGCTGACAAATGATCATAATATGATAATAAGAAAGTTATAAATAACTTAATAAGCTAGGCACTTATAGTGTTTTTTTAATATATGCTGCAGCCTAACGGAGAAAAAAAAGCAAGTAGTTGTGAGGCTGCCATTGCTCAGTTTGGACTTGATCAATCCCAGGTTAATGTTGTAGCAAGCTGTATTTCAGCAACTGAGAACTCTTCTAGTTTCGGAAACCAGCCCGCTGGAGTTCCATCACCGCTAGCTATTGCCCGCGGCCACCAAAGTTCGTCGCTGCAGATAGAGATGAGAGGGAGGCAAGGCATCGACAGGAGGAGGCAAGAAGGCAATCAGGCGAACAGGCACCGAGCCAACGACGTTCGGCGATAACTTATTCACGTATATAACTGTTGAGGGGGCCGACTGGGCTGTGTTTTGATGCACTGGGCTTTATTGACGCGCATGCAGTCCGACCAAATCATCTAAGTGTTGGTAATTTCTTTTTTTTAATTTACCGATACTTTAGAGGATGTCCTGACGTCGTATCATTGCCGTTTCACGTATCGGCGTGATATAGGGTAAAACTAAGACAAGTTCAGTAATCCTGTATTTCCTTGTGAATGTGGCTAAGAAACCTAGAGTTCTTGTATGTGCTCCAACGAACAGAGCTCTAGGGTGATTGACTTGTCATGTTATTTCTCTATTAGAGACCTTCTCGGAAGCCCAATTAATTCATGACATCATTCTATTAGGTAGTGAGGAGTGTCTAAATGTGAAGGAAGATAAAGATCTGTCAACAGTATATTTGAAAGATCACGTTAAGCACCAGAAGAACGAGTATGATCCTTTGGAAGATATGTCAAAAGTATATTTGAATTATATATATAAAGAGAGAAGAATTGGAATTAGCAAAACATGTAGTTTTCACTCCTTGCAATTAATCTTGTGTTAGAAATCAGAAGTCAACATCTTGATTATTGATGAGGCAGCGCACTTAAAAGAATGTGAGTCAATGATCCCTGTTGCTCATACAAAGATAGAACATCTGATGCTAATTGGGGATGATATGCAGCTTCTGTCTTTATTATATGATCATTTGCATCTGTCCTTGTTACGGCGATTTTTTCCTGATTTCTAGATTGATCATACTTTCTATTTTATACTAATTTCCTGATTTTTAGATTGCTAACACGACTAATTATGGATTAAGCCTGTTTGAGAAATTGAGTAAAATTGGTCACCATAAGAATTTGCTAAATGTGTAATATAGAATGCACCCTTGCATCAGCAAGTTTCCAAATGAGAACTTCTATGATAATAAGATTAAAGATGGCCCTAATGTTAAGGAATATCATTGCACTTACCTCCCTAGAAGTATTTTTGGTCCTTATTCATTTGTTCATGCTGAAAATGGTTGTGAAGAGTATACTGGTAAGGGTTTCAGAAATTTGGTTGAAGCTTATGTAGCAGCGAACATTGTTTGCATGCTTGGTAAAGGTATATACCTAACATTTCAGCTTTCAAATAGCTAGTAAGTTTTCGGGGTAGAAATAAATCTAATTAGTTTAAGTGTCATCTGTGTATCTTTGGTCAAAACCAGCATATGACAAGGAGAAGAGGAAAACCAGTGTTGTCATAATATCTCAATACATGGCCCAAGTCACTACTTTGCAAAAAAATATTCCGAAATTATCAGAAAATTTCATTTCTTTCTGTTAAAATATATACTGTTGATTTATTTCAAGGTGATGAGAAAGACATAATTATACTCTCAACAGTGATGGCCGTAAAAGAGCTAATGTGGCCTTGACAAGAGCAAAGTATGTTAACCTTTGTCCATTTTCTATTAGACAAATGTCTTTGGATCAGTTAGACAAATTCAAAATCATAGTCCCTTTTCATCTCATTTAAATGCCTCCCTTGCAGAAACTGCCCCCTTTGGATCCTTAGACATAAAGTAATTCCATATGGCGTGATTTAGTCCAGGACGCGGATACACGTTCTTGTTGCTTTAGTGCTCGTGCTCACATTACAATTGAGGAAGCAGATGACGAAGCAACATAGATTGAAGCAAACATTATAGAGGGGGGAGATTTTAAAATTGAGGCCCTAAAAGAGTTTCCCCAACTATCTCAGACTATGGAGAGGGTTAAAGTGAACTACGAAGGACCATCAGCAAAGAGTACCCGGAATTCTTTGAATAAAAGACCAAATTTATATGAAAAGAAGAGAAGTTCAAGAGATGGGCAGTTTTAGTCCTATGAGTAGAAGGACCTCTACAATAGTATTTATAATCAAACTGGTTTACAAACAACAAATGGATCAATTGAAAATAAATCACGCATTCTAAAAGAAATAAAATTAAAAGACATTGAGGACAAATTTCTTCGCAGTGGTATTCATACCTTATTGTCTAAAAGATAGGACTGACATGAAGAGACAATCAGACAGTTCTTTTCCACATTCTATATAGATCGCAATGGAGGCTTTCTGATTTGGATGACTGGCATTAATAGGAAGATCACTGTCACGAAGAAATTTTTTGACAAGGTTTTACTTGATCCGTCCATGTATTACAATGACCAAAGGAATGATAAGATTATGCAGCAGCTGGATCAAACAGAAGATAAAGTGGTCAATGATACAAATGAAGACTTTCAGAATTTAATACTTCGGCTCATTGATAATGCCATCCTCCCTAGGGGTGGAGATAGAAATGAAATTCACAAAGAAACCAAGATTGTGATGTAATACTTGTTGGGGAACTTGTTGGGGAAGCCATTTCATTTTGTGGACTTGATGTTCTTGCACATAAAGAAAACTTGCAATGACACCAGGAGGTTGATGTCGTATGCCCCATTCATTATGTTATTATGGAGGGAAGGATTTGATCGAGGGGCAGGGCATATGCCCCCCACCACTTGAGGCTTCAGCAAATGAGAATGCGCTGTGATGCTGATGCTCTACTTATGCAGTCGATGGAGACGTCGAAATAGCTCAATGAAGAACTCGTCCAAGTATCTGGCAACAATACCAAATCGAAGGCTGGATTGTCGAAGCTCCAGGCATCCCTTAGCAAGTACCAGGGTCTTGAGAACCAACTCCAGGAAGCCCAGGTGAAAGTTAAGACGCTTGCCAAGGAGAATGAATAGTTGAAGAAGGTGGATGAGGAGCTTAAGTTAATATTTGTGATGAGACACGAACCTCTAAGAAGCTCGTCACGGGGTTTCTGTAGTGTTAAAATAGTAGTGATATTAAACAGACAGAAAAAAGCATTCCAGTTAACTGCATACCACGTTAATGTATACACAAACTGACCTTGATGTTCGATTTAAGTTGATGGAGACTATCAGTGGTGGATTTCAGCTCGTCACATATCCCTGGGGGTGAACTGAAACTTGCACACCCATCAAAGATGGTTCTGAAGCACACAAATTTCCTTATACAAACATCAGCATGAACCTTAACACAGTAATCATAACCAACCCGCAAGTTAACACGCCTATCAAACACAACGATTTTGTTTACCATGGTGTTGAAAATGTCAAACGTAAGGTCATGGATAGGCATAACCATTCACATCAAGCATAACCTTCTCAAATCTGACCTGGATTAGCGCCAATGAGGCATCAAGTTCAAACACATGTTCACAAACACCTGTTCACAAAAAATAAGTGGGTATACACAGGTGAGTAGGGCTCGAAAGACAAATGATTGAATAGCGGAATTCATGCAAAAGGAAGGAGTCAACAGTAAGAAAAAGGTTCAGAATAATTATCATGTGACTCTTTGAGCTCCTGCTAAAAAACATGATAGGATCAGCAAACCAGGAGGTGGCTTGAAGACCTAATTTAATGCAGCATCAACCACCTTGATTGCAATTTGAAGATTGCTTTTCTCACTTTCTATGACTCCAACTTCAGATGTTATCCAGCTAAGTTCAGAACTTCTAGTTGATAGGCTCCTAGTAAGGGTATCAATGGTACCAAAAGCTTCAAGGCAATCTACAAGTAACTTTTATAGAATATCGCTCATAATTCTTCAGTGTGATTGCAGACTTGAGAATATCTCATAATGCCTAACAACTTTAGTGTAGTTGTAGTCACCAACGTAGATTTTCAATTTATCACATATGACCTTGATAGGGAGCTGACCATAATGCCTCATCCCATGAATTGATGATGGATAAACATCACCACATGCGTCTAAGACAGAACCTTCAGCTTCAGAACATTCCCGATAGAAGAAAACATGAACCTTCAATCCAGGCTCAACAGTTTTAATTTCACAAATCTTGGTATCGCCTTTAGCCACAATTGCGAATACTGGTTCTAGCAAGTAATCAGAGGAAAAAAACCTAAAACCCTGCAGAGAGCGGAGAGGCATTGCTCCAGACCCAAGCCAGCATCAAATTAGAATGTTCAAGAAAAAGTTTGAAAAGATTGTAAAACATATATCGAACAAATGACAAAACATGATCTTACACCTCAAAACATGTGTTATCAATGAAATGCTTGCATCAAAAAACATCTGGAGCTGAAAACATATGTGTTATCAATTGAGAAACTCAATAAAAGTGATAAACTGGTGATAGCAAAATGCATTAACTGGTATGTCTGTACTAAACTTATCTGAGATGGTCAAAAGTTCTTTTCCCTGATGTTGGTCCATTTTCTCTGTATTATTATCTGAAGGTTGTAGTAGGATACTCTTTTCTATCTACGAGTGGAAAAGGAGGAAAAATCACATATGTGTTATCAATATCAAATCTACGTCCCTTTCGACATTGATTTTTCCTCTCTTTACACTTGGATTTTTCCTCCCCTAAGAAGCACGCAGAGTAAAAAGAGCATCCAACTACCAACTACAGATAATACTATAGAGAAAATGGAGCAACATCAGGGAAAAGAACTTCTGACCATCACAGATAAGTTTACTACAGACAGACCAGTTCATACATTTTGCTAACATCAATTGATCACTTCTATTGAATTCCTCATTGATAACACATGTTTTCAGCTTCAGATGTTTTTTGATGCATGCATTTCATTGATAACACATGTTTTCAGCTGTTTGATCTTGTTTTGTCATTTGTCCGATGTATGTTTTAAAATCCTTTCAAACTTTTTCTTGGACATTCCTATTTGCTAATTGATTCAATTACTTTGATACTGGCTAGGGTCTGGAGCAATGCCTCTCTGCCCTATGCAGGGTTCAGGTTTTTTCTCCCCTGATTACCAGTATTCGCAACTGTGGGTGAAGACGATACCAAGATTTGTGAAATTAAAGCTGGTGAGGCTGGATCAAAGTTCCATAATTTTCTTTTTTCATGGTAGGATTCTCTTGTGTTTTTCCATACGAAATGGTAGGTACTAAGAGAAAGAAATACCAGGCCGATAAGGTTAGTTTAATCTTTCATATAAAACCTATTCCTCTATAAACTTTCTTGCATTACATTTGATTTTTTGTAGCAAAAGGAAAAGAAAGATCCGGCCAGATCTGATGAAGAGAAAGGGACGAAAAGAATGAAACGTCAAAATATAAATGATTCAAAGGACGATGAGGTTAGTTTGATCTTTTATATAAAACCTATTACTCTACTCTATAAACTTTCTTGCATTACATTTGATTTTTTGTAGCAAAAGAAAAAGAAAGACCAGGCCGATGAAAGGAAAGAATCTTCAGAAACAGCCAGAGAGCAGGCTGATGAAGGGAAAGAGAAGGCTTCATCTTCTTCAGAAACAACCCGAGAGGAAAATGATCCTTCTGTCAAATGTGATGATCAAGTGAATCAGAACCAGGTTAGTTTTTCTTTAACATAAAACCGATGCTTTTTTTTAAATTTGAACTTTTTATGCTTTGCTTTAAATTTGTTTTTAATGATGTTTCTTATGATATTGTAGAACATCAAGTACAAATTTAGAATGAATCCGCAGAAAGTTATAGATGCAGTTGCGGTGCTAGGTGATGAATCAAAAACATATATAAAGGAGAAGCTGGAACTTGGTGCCATGCTGGAAATTAGTTTGGATTGGTTTCCGAATAAACTTGCTGTTGATCTTATGGAAAGCTGTGAATTGACATCAGAGTGCATACAGTTAGTAGTGGGTCCGCACAAGATTCCAATCACACCACAAGTGGTGAACGACATTCTTGGACTCCCACTTGGAGAAGATGATACGAATCATAAAAATTGGTTGGACAATATCCAACAAAAAAAAAGGATATGGTGAAGTATTTCGGCATTTCTAAAACAAAAGGAAATGAAGATGTTTCTGTTTCTGCGATGGACATCATTCAACAGTTTACTGGAAAAGACTACTTGATACAAACCCGAGGTTTCTGTGCTGTTCTCTGGAACAAGCTTATCTGTCCCGACACAGGTCCTTACATTCGTGGATCAGACTTCATTATCACCAGTGATATGGAGCATTTTGCTAAGAAGAATTGGTGCAAGCATGTGTGCGAGAGTCTGCTTGACTCCATAGAATCGTGGCACAAGCAGAAAGTAAAACTGACAACGAAAGAACGTTTTGTCCCTGGCTGCAGTCTTATCTTGCTGGTAAGCTCATTTTAGCATTTCTTTCTATGAGTGTTCGTTGCTCATTTTAGCATTTCTTTCTATGAGTATGGTATGTCTAACACCAATATTTTTCACAACAGCTATCGTTACTTGACAAGTTGAAATACAAAGACGGTAAACCCGAGGACACGGTTCCTGCAATATGCCGCTACACGACCAATGAAGTCCATAAGATGATATTGGAATTTCAAATTGAAGCCCTTGTATCTGTAAGTTATTTACACAGAAATTATTTACAGCACATAAATATAGTTTGTCGAGGGTGAAAATACTTAAACATAGTGCCCTTTATTTTTATTTTCAGGAGAGAGTCAATGTAACAACCCTAAATTTTCCCATAGGATTTGATGAATGCAAAAAAACGAGGATTTAAAAATTTTTGGTGAATTGTTGTGCATGCAAACCAACATATAAGGTTGCTCTCTACTTGCTCCCTTTGCTCTTAGGCAAATTTAAATTTAATTAAAAATAATCTGAAGTGCTAAGGATCAAATAGTGTGATTTGGAGTTCATTTGGCTTTATTGGATTTTTGGTTGGTTTGAATTCAAATTCTAGATTTGAATTCAAACACTAACTAAGCTAAACTAATTTTCAAGCCCTATCTGACCTTCGCGGGCCGATTCTTCAAACCAAAGTCCAAAAAACCTCCGCGAACTTCTGTTTCTGAGCAGCGAACCAAACCAGCCCAGCCGGCCTTGCGGCCCAGCTGCGGCCCAGCCAACCGCCGCGTCGCAGCCGCGTCCCCCGCTCCTCCTTCTTTCGCTGACGTGCGGGCCCCACCGCACTATTCTTCTTCCCCATGCCTCTTTTCCCCTCTGCGCCCGGCGAAAAGCAGAGGAGGCCGCCGGCCAATCCCAGCGCTCGCGCTGTGCGGCCCGTCGCGATTGCGACGCGTGGCCCTTGGCGAGGACGCCCACATCCCTCGTCGTCCGTGCCCCCGAACCCTAGCAGCCACCGCCCTATAAAACCCCTGCAGCGCCCGCTCTCCCGGTTCAAGCCGTCGCACCCCGTTGGGGTTTCTTTGCCAGCAAGGAGAGGGAAGAGAGGGGGAAGGAGGAAACCAGGAGGGGAGGGAAGAAGGTGAAGCCGCAAGGAAGAGGCGGAGGTGGAGCCAGCCGCTCCGCTGCCGCGCCGACGCCAAGCCAAGAACGCCACCGCCCGTGGAGCCGTCAAGCGGGAGCCGGACCTGGGACGCCGTCAAGCCGCCGCCATACCGCGAGTCCTCGTCGAGCTGCTGCGATCCTCTTCTTGACCCAAGGTGAGCCGGCACCGCCGCTCCCCTTTCTTCCTCTGTTCCGACCGTGTCGTCGCCGCACCACCGTTGCTAGCCTCATCTGGGACCCGGCCTTCGAGCCGTGGCCATCCTCTCGTGCAGGACCTCGTCGCGCCGCTGTCGCACCCCGCAAACCGCCGTCGCCTTGAACTCCAGCCGAAGCCGCCACGGCCGAGCTGTGCTCGCCGCGCGCGAACGCCGAGGCCGTGTCGCGGCCACGGGCAACCGTGTGCCCGCGCACGCGCACCCAGCCAGGGCCGCGACGTCGCGTTCCAGCACTCGCTGGAGTCGCGCGTGCGCGAGCCTTTGCAGCCGAGCCGTTTCCGAGCCACATTCCACCTGCGCGTTGCCGGCCGCCGTGGCGCCATAGCCGCGCCGCCGCCGCTCACGTCGGGGAGCCAAAACCCCAGCCAAGTGCTCCACTTCTTCTCGTCGGTCGAGACCGCGAGTACCTAGCCGAGCCGTAGCCGCTGATCCCGAGCCTCGCCGGCCTTCTTTTTCGCTGTTCGCCGCAAAACCGCTGCCGCCGGCCGTGCGCGTCCGCGTCGCGCCGTGGCCAGGCCACACCGGAGACCACACCAGCACGCCACACGCACAGCCGCAGAGAATCCCGTGGCATCCACAACCTGATCCCGTATGTCCGGCGCACCGTGAACCCATGACACGGTCCACCATGGACCGAGTCTACCAGACCAGCGCCGCTGACTCGTTCCCTTGGGCCTACAGTTAAACCTCAAGTCCGGAATCGCCCACTGGACTTTCTCGGCCCAGTCACCTTTCGGCCCGTTGCCAGCCCAGCCATCGTTTTCCTTTTTCTTTTTCTTTTAACTGCCCTGACGCTTGGGGCCCACCTGTCATACTCTAGCAGTCACTGACATGCGGGACCCACTGACTGACTTGACCGTGGACCCCGTTGACCGTTGACCAGTCAACGCTGACGTCAGCAGGGCCCACTGCTGACGTCACCCTAGGCGGACCCCACTGATGACGTCATGATGACGTCAGCGGGCTGATTATTTGTCTGTTTTTCTTTTTTAGAAAATTATTTAATATTTTCATAAAATGATTTAAACTTCAAAAATTAATAATAAATCAACCGTAGCTCAGAAAAATATGAAACCAGTTTCTATATTTTTCTAAAATCATGACCTACACGTTAGTATAGAGTTTTTGTTCCTTGGGTCCTCTTTCCTCGCTGTTTTGGTGTTTCTTTGCTAGTAGCCGCGCCTTATTTTATTTTCCGCGACTTTAGGAGCTCCGGAGAACCTGGAGGAGCCGGACTACCCCGACAACGGCTTTGAAGAGGAGGAAGAAGCTTACCCAGGTTCACGCCCGACCAATCTCTGAAATACCTATTAGACATGCAACTAGTATGCTAGCGCTTTACTTTACCCGCATGATAAACCTGCACTGCCTTTGTTATCATCCTGTTACCTTGCTACCTACTACTCACTATATGGAATATGCTATTCTATGCATGTGTTGGGATGGTGGTGATTTGATCCTCTTGGCGTGAGTTGTGGGTGGTATGGGAGGTGTAGTGCAGTTAGGCGTTGTAAGCGAGTAATAACAACTCGATCGTTTGATCGGGGGTGCTTGGGGACTGCACTCGGGCAGTCCCTACGGAGTACCTGTTGCGGGTACATGGTTATTTGGATACATGGTTACTTGAGGAGTTTGGGCGGCAATACCTGTTATGGGTGCCGATTGCGGACCGTTGCGGCGGATCGCTTATGACACTGATACTCGCTTTACCGACAATTAAGGACCGAGTCGAGTTCCACCTTTGGACGTGGGAATACTGTGCTCACCATCTACCCAGAATGGGGAGGGTTCCAGCAAGCCTACTCTAGTGCGGCGCCGAGACTGTAGGAGATTCGAGCTTGATATGTGTAAGGGGGACTCGTTGCGGCGTACTCTCCCTGATTTACCACAGCCCCCGACTGGCCCCGGTGGGAAGGTTTCACACCCCTGGGGTAGATGTTAGATCAGATGTTTCCCGAGCCCAAGGAGACAGGATTGGCGCCGTTACTATTTAGGGTCTTTGCTGTGGGTTGTGTCTCAGGTTGGTTGCGGACTAGCCTTGCAGCCCGGATGGATTCTTGGAGTTCCACCTCTGCAGAGTGTAAACTATACGTATAGCCGTGTCCACGGTTACAGACGACCCACTTCTGATAAGTTCTAACTAGCATGGGAATCTGCTTTCTTACCTCATCCTTGATTTGGGTTATGAGAGATTGGTCCAGCGTTGCTGATGAGACAAGGTGGGGAGGGAGCTCACCGAGTCGACCAGTGAGCGAAATGTGTTGGTGGATGAAGTTTGCGGGAACCTGCTGTGGCAGGACGAGCCCGATGTGAATGTGAGGTTGAAGGTTGGGTTTGGGAAGTGGATGTGCTTGCGAGGAAAGGAGTTGGTGATGAGATGAATTTGGGCTATTGTTGTTGCTCGCATAGGAAAACCCTGGCTTAAACCTTGATTATTTCTATACCTTAGAATAGGCCACTTTAAAGCTTGCTTCATATTATGGTTGGTGACGTGAACCTGTCCCATTTCCTTGGGGACAGACTTTGGGTTCTCAGGTGAAGACCCCGACCACGAGTTCAACCAGGACGGGTGGTACGATTGAAGGTGCGCGCTATGCTCAAGGATGCCTGCGGGAAGTGGACCCAGATGATTTAGCTACCGCTTCGTAGCTGTTTCTTATTATCGATTTAGCCCAGAGGGCTTGTACCAGACCGCTATGTTTTATATATGTCATGTATTGGATCTTTTATCGTTGTATGGATGTGATATTCGACTGAGATGAGTTCTGTACGAGATAGCTGTTATTCCTGGGACTATCTCGAGGGTACAGTGAGTCGGATTGTCGTCGTTGAGAATCCGGTTCGTTTCAGTCAAAGAGGTCGAAAAGCCCATTGCAACGAAGGTTGCTGCAAGGGCGAAGAAAGATTCCACTGCAGTGGTGCCACACAAGGCCCCTATCAAGATAAAGCACACGGCAATTGTGCCATCCAAGGCCCCTAATCAGTAGGTGACAACCCTTCCTGAAGAGATGGCATCTTTCCTGTTGCCCAAAGACAAAAAAGAAGCGATGGCATCTTTTTTGAAACAATACAATTCTAATGTGGCAAGCACAGTTGATTGTCTCCAGCAGAGTAAATCTATGGTAGCCAATTTTATGAAATGGTAGGTGTAAATAATTAAGAGTACTCACGTTGCTTTCGTAACCATGTTATTCTTATCACTTGCTTAAATTTCAGGATGTCTGCTGAGACTCCCAAGTTTCCCAAACCTTCTAGTCCTTCTGCTGATAAGGTGTATAAAAGGAAGAGGAATTGGTACCAGGAGATGGTTCTGGACAGGACCCATATCAACAAATACAATGGGTTGTATATTGTTCTAATGATTGATGACTGGGTAATAAATGAATATGAATATGTTCAAGAATTCAGACCATCTGGGATGCTGAGCAATTCTATGATGCACCTATTAAGTCGTTTGTGAAATGAAAAGAATCCTAACAATGTCATACTTGAAATGCCGGCTTCTGTAAGTATAGTCACCTGCTATTTTCATCTATATAGTCAATGCACTTTGCAATTTCATATTATTAGGTTTTCCATGTTCTCAGTGTATTATATTTTTTGTAGCATGATTTGATGAACAAGACAACTGGGAAAGTTTTAAGAGACAGCTTTCGCAAAAAAACTTAAAGCTTAAAAATAAGGTTCGGGCTTTCTTCTATTTTACTATCTTGTTAATGTATTTACCTATAAATACTACCCTAATTTAATGATTTGAGTGTTTCTGAACATTGTTATCCCTTGTTTCTTTTATAGATTTTTGTCCCTGTCTTAAACGATGAGCATTGGTTTTTGATTGTGGTCGACATCTCTAATAAACTGAAACATGTTCTTGATTCTTTGAAACCGAGAACGGCCACTCAAATATCAATTGATGTGGTAAGTTTACCTCTCATCCCAGAATGTTATGCAAAAAAGCAACCTTGAAAGTATCATTTTGATTTGCTTTATGCATTTGCAGCTGCAGTCATTGGAACATCACTGTAGGATATGACATCTTTGAGTATGATGCAATCACACCTGATGTTGCAGAACAGGAAAATAAGTAATTATTTGACTTTTCTGACAAACTCTTAGCCGCTTTATATCTCGAGTTGTGCTTATATTATTTACTGTATATCTCGAGTTGTGCTTCAGTATATAAATATGGACAAAGATACTCTAGCAACCATAAATCAGGTTTGTGAAATGCCTACTTCTGTTAAATCCTGTAAGTTTCTAAATTACTTACTTGTGCTTCTACAATACAGGATAAAATAATACAAATCCGCATGGCTTCTGCATATTATCTTTTTCATCACAAGAGGAACAAGGTCTATCATTGTTTTCAAGATAGCACTTCTATGGCAAAGGAGATGCCGGAAGACAAGGACATCTCTTCTTGTCAAGTCATTGACACTCAGCGTTCCCCTTTGCATCAACGTTTGTTTATGGCAAAGAATGCGCGTATGGCAAAGGAGATGCCGGAAGACAAGGACATCTCTTCTTGTCAAGTCATTGACACTCAGTGTTTCCCTTTGCATCAACGTTTGTTTATGGCAAAGAATGTGCGTATGACAAAGAATGTGCATGGACAAGAAAGTCCCCTCTCTGCAGCTAAAAGTCCCCTCTCTGCAGCTAAGATATTAGTAAGGCCTTTCTTTTTCAAATATTTCATCTATTTGTCAATTGTGCATTTCTACAAGTATTTTACCTTTGGTGTGTTCTTCTAGAAAACAATTGATAAAGCGAGGCAACATGTGTTGAAGATTGCTGGCAGTAACTTGTCCACAATTGCTTGCCCTTACAATTTGCCTCTGCTCAAGGAAGCAGATTCTGCCATGTCATTACAACTGCTGGAACTTATCAAGGCCAATGATGACTACCATGGGTATATTCTCTGTCTCCACAATCGCTTTAAATTCATTAGCCAATGACACTTAGTTGAATCACTAATGTTTTATTTCCAATTAACACCAGGCAAGTTCTCATCAGTTGTCATTCAGAACTGGACACGCCACATGATCTTGTGTCTTTGAATGGAAATGATATCCTAAACATTTTTTCTGAATCTTCGGGGTGTTGTGGCAAGGCTCTAACATTCTTCACCAACTGCCTGAAACTGGACGAGTCTCGAGAATGTGTTGGTTACAGGTTTATCATGCCTCCAGAAGCTTCGGTATGATCTTCATCTGTAACTTTTGGTTCTTCTTCTTTGCATTCACTCACTAATATCTTTTATATTGATATATATCATAGGCTGCTCTGTTAGATAAAAATATGACTAAGGAAACCTTGATAGGCCTCATTAAACAATGCTACAGTGCAGAAGAATTTCTAAATGCCCATCATGTAAGTGCAATCTTTCAACTTGTGTCATCTTTTCCTTCTTGTTTGGCTTTGTACAGTCAATATTTATAATTTAGACCTTCTTGTTGGTACCTGCACAGTATTTTCATCTGTCTAGTATTTTCACATGTTTAGTCTTTTCACATGTACAGTATTTTCTCCTGTATACTATTTTCACCTGCACAGTATTTTCTCCTGTATACTATTTTCACCTGCTCAGTATTTTCTCCTGTCTAGTAGTTTCAGCTGCACAATATTTTCACTTGTTTTGATGAACTTGTCTCAAATTTGTAATTTGACTATGCGCAGATATTTATACCAGTGTACATTCGACGTTGGATATGTCATTAATTCCCGCCATGAGCAAATTGACATCTTGGATTCCTCACATGCGTCTAAAGTGAAGGGAACTGTGGCGTACCACAATACTTTTGCCAAAACTTTACTTGAAGGGTTTTATAACATCTTGTCAGCCTTAACTGATAACAAAATACCTGAATTTTAAAGTTACAGTCGTTACCTGTTCCCTACTCCGCAGGGGGATGGCAGCAATGGCTGCTTATTTGATGTCATGAATTTTGTGGACAAGTACAATGCTGATACACGAGACTTGCCCCATAATTCCTTGGTAATTTCTTAGCATTGTTTTATACATCTTTTTAATTGATTAATTATTTGGTGCATTATGATGCTGATTCTATATCTAACACATCTCTGAAAAATACAGATACAAAGTTTGGACCAAAGGGCAAAGGTATTACACTACCTGGTATTCCATGATTTCAACACAACGACTCTTCCTGCTGATATAGCAAACCTGAAGTAACAGAACAACGCCTCTACATGATGAAAATGACAACGCCGCTGCATGCAAGAAGGACCTTTGTGGGTGTAGTAGTGTCTAAACATGGATTTTACTATGATGGGCTATGTTGTGACATTTGTGATTGCCTGGTGGATGTCTAGGATTCACTGAACTGATGCACTTGTTTGGTGATAAACTGATGTTGGTCTGCACTAAACTTTAGTTATCTGTTCCGGCCTCAATACGCTTAAATAATAGTATTTTCACCTGCGAACTATTTTCACCTTTATAGTACTAACACCTGCAATGCAAAACGCCGGGCTCGGACGCGGCCGCTCCTCCATGCGCCAACGAACTTTCCTGGAAGCCGGCCACGTAAAATCGCAAGGGCAGAGCAGAGCCGTCGCTATCCCCCCGCGCACGGCAACACCCACCACTCCTCCTCTCCCCAAGTCGCCAGTGAAGCAGCAGCCACCGAACTAGCTACTATAGTAGAGCACAGCACGTCGCGTTCCCTATCCGTCTCCGGTAGCCACACAGCGCACCCCCGCGTGGGATCGAGAGATGGGTAAGAAGAGCGGCAGCAACGGCGGTGCGGAGGAGGGCGGCGCCAAGGCCACAGTGTTCCTGCTCAAGGTCGCCATGCACTGCCGCTGCCATGGCTGCGATGACAAGATCCGCGCCGGCGTGAAGGAACTCACCCTCCACCTCAGTACATCGCGGTCTTCTCCCAGTAGAGCACAGCACGTCGCGTTCCCTATCCATCTCCGGTAGCCACACTGAAAGTACATCTAGCCCCTTGTGGGTTTTGGTGATTGAATGACACAAACAATTAAAGAACTAATGAGCTTGTTAAGTTTTGACAAAGATTTTATTGCAAATAACAAAGTCAAGCTCATATTATATGAAGCATGCAAAAGTAAAGAAATGACAAGCAAAGATGGAAATATAGAAAAGAGACAAGAGGCAAATGAATTATATGGCATCATTGGTTGTTTGCTCATATAATCAAAGAAAGGTGAAAATTGCATGATGACAATTGCATGATGATCAAGATTATGACATTGTGAAGAATGGTGATCAAGGGATTTATTAATTGTCCAAGAAGAAGTTCATATGGAAGCTTATTTGGACACAACATCAATATGGAGAAAGATAGTGAAAGAAAGATCAAATGAGGAAATAGAATTATGAGGGACATTCTACAAAAGTTACTTGTGGATTGCTTTGAAGCTGTTGGTACCATTGATACCCTTACTAGGAGCCTATCAACTAGAAGTTCTGAACTTAGTTAGATAACATCTGAAATCAGAATCATGGAAAGTGAGAAAAGCAATCTTCAAATTGCAATCAAGAGGGTTGATGCTGCATTAAATTAGGCCTTCAAGCCGCCTCTTGGGTTTGCTGATCCTATCAAGTTTTTCAGCAGGAGCTTAAAGAGTCACACGATAATTCTTCTGAACCTTTTTTCTTACTGTTGACTCCTTCCTTTTGCATGAATTCCACTACTCAATCATTAGTTGCATTGTCTTTTGAGCCCTGCACTCACCTGTGTATACCACTTATTTTTTGTGAACATGTGTTAGTGAACATGTGTTTGATCGTGATGCCTCATTGGCGCTTATCCAGGTCAGATTTTAGAAGGTTATGCTTGATGTGAATAGTGCAGTCTCTGTTGCGCATATATTTACCATCGCCGATTGCAGGTTTCTTGCGGAGTGCACCATAGAGCTAGCTAATGTCACTATTAGAAGCGATCCCAGCCAGACTGAAGCTGCTGCCAAATGTGATCTAATGTTGAAATCTATTATGTTTGTTGAGGACAGCGTTGGGGACCCTATCCATGACCTGACATTTGGCATCTTCAAGACCATGGTAAACGAAATTGTGGTGCTTGATGAGCCTCCTTGATGGTTGGTTGGTTATGATGTTAAGGGCCTTGCTGATGTTTGTATAAGGAATATCATTTTTGTGCTATGGAACCTCCTTGATGGGTGTGCAAGTTTCAGATCACCCCCAGGGATATGTGATGAGCTGAAATCCACCACTGATAGTCTACAGCAACTTAAATCGAACATCCACGGGAGGCTGGGGGCTTTGTTTCTAATCAAGGTCAATTTATGTTTATATTCACATGGTATGTAGTTGACTGGAATACTTTTTTCTGTCTGTTTAATATCACTACCATTTTAACACTGCAGGAATCCCGTGACAAGCTTCTTAGAGGTTGGGGTCTCATCACATACCCTTGGTATGCTTCAATCCCTTTTCCTTGCTGTCCAAGTATTATTTAACCATTATTGCGAAGTGTCTGCCCTATTGTTATATAGGCTTGATAATCTATTAGCTACAATCTAGTGAATTAAATGTCTTGTCCCTGAAACGAAATATTTCTTTAAATGCTTATGGTTTATTCAGTTCAAATTCCCAGGACTATTATTATCAGTCGCCAT
The DNA here is from genome assembly GCA_033239725.1 of Echinochloa phyllopogon. Classification (NCBI taxonomy): domain Eukaryota; kingdom Viridiplantae; phylum Streptophyta; class Magnoliopsida; order Poales; family Poaceae; genus Echinochloa; species Echinochloa phyllopogon. The sequence continues at coordinate 6,413,135 of BTCW01000008.1, read as the reverse complement.
TCGTCTTATCCTGTATTATTGTTAGGTCTTTCCAAGGGGATTGAAGCTGATACTTGTCATGAGCCCATCGTTGCCGGAGAAGACTTTGAAGGAAGTTGTGACCTTAATGATGTCCCAACTTAAGTAATGGCCTTAGGAGTAGGATTCTATGTTAGTTTCTTGTTGATAGGAAAACTCATCATAGAAGATTGATCATTAGTCAGAGAGACCTAGAGAGCTTATAACTAATCTTCTCCAGTATACAAGACTCCAGGCACTGCTTGTGGTTTCCGCTCTCCTCCTCCGATACGTGCGGTCCACGAATGAATCCACAATAGAGTGGCCAAGTGGGGATAGAATTAAAGGATTAGGGATTACATTAGGAGGCCTTTGTGGAGCCTAGTCGGGCTCTTAGTCACCAAGTTCCCGGGACGATGGGATCGAGGAACCAGAACGAGGAACATGATACGCTGATTTTTAGAAACATGGAACGAGAGGGGCATACCTGTTCATCATGTTCCCGTTCAGTAAGGGTCGCGATCCATTAAAAGTTGGGACGAAATGTTAGGATGCTACAGCTGAGACGCTGTAATAAATCAATGTTTCATCGCTCGAGGGAAACCTTCCAACTTACTAGTAGTCGAAAGGAAAAGTATGGGCCCCACTATGGTTTAATTCCATGTTCCCGTGGCCGTTCGTTTCATCTTCTTTGTTGATTTTTAATCAACGAATGACCGGTCAGCCTCTGTACTCTTCGTCTCCCTTGATCTCTCCAAGTCCTTCACAGCTCTGACCTGGCCTTGGGCCATGGCCCTTGCTAGTGGCGAAGACCAGCGAGCAGCGATGCCGCGCCGGCCACGACGCCGCGTAGCCATGCAGGGCAATGTCGCGGTGGCTGCGTTCCAGTGACGAACCACGCTTCGTCCCGCGTCGTTCCCGTTCCTCGACCGGGGACGAAGTTTCGGGAACCCGGAACGCTGCATCGGTCCGCGTTTCGTGTGACTAAGGTCGGGCTACCCGAAGGTCTAAAACAATGCTCAAGCCTAAGCAAAAAATCATGTTGGGCTAAATATGTATGCTAAGCCCATCCAACATACAAGGCCAACAGGTTTTGGCCTATCCATGTTAAGTCTAGTTCTTAATGTTGGGATCAAAATTTTAATGTTATACTTTATTATCAAGTAGTGAAATACACCTATCTCAATTGCAAAACATATATCAAGTGAAACCACAATAAAAAATTTTAGGTGTTTGCAATACACTTTATGATGCCCGATAGTTGTGGAAATCCAGGCAAATTTGCAAAGATCTTTTCATTTCATATTGGCTAAAATACTTTTTTGCTGGTTTTAGCGGGTAAAAATCAAGAATGACATGAATAAAACCTGGCATTATATGATTTTTATTATGAGTCATTCAGTGATCTGAGCATAATATCCAGTGACACCTACAAGAAAATTAAATTGAAAACTGATCAATATACATAGCAGGCAGATGGCTTAGATGAAATTTATAATTATATTTGTATTTCTTAGGGCCTTTTGACAGCACTTATTAAATTGAAAAGCAAGTGAATTTGCAATCATTCATCACTAGAAAAGAAAGATGAATGTGTCCCTGTATTTGCAATGTCAGTACAAACTATATAAGGATTGGGGGTAGAGATGCAGTTGACATGCCAAAAAAATACTTCATTTCTAATGGATATGTCAAATGCAGAAAATAATTCCAGTTCCAGATAGAGTAAGTAAACTTACAATCATCATATATACAACCAACAACAATGGGTTCCGAGCTCCCTTCAAAAAAGAGGTAAAACAGAGCAGATAGATGAGCCAGCATACAGTCGGGACCGCTACAAGCCAGCAAACTGTGCTCTATAAAAATAAAGAACGGGTTATATGATAGCAGGGAAATCATCAACTTGTCCAACCCTGCATTAGTTTAGTAATGAAATGAGATGCAGCCTAATCACCTGTAAGACATGACTAACCAACAGAAGAACGAGTAACACAAAAAATTCAAATTCAAACAAGTAAAACAATAATTTTAAAAGAGTAAGAGTAGAACAAATGAATATGTGATAATACCAATACTAATTTAAGCTTCCTATGTAGCACATTGTGTACTGGATACAAGCAAAATATGAAAACAGGAAATAGGTCAATATGTTTACAAGCTTTTGCCCTGGACAGCTGGACCTGCTGTCGAAGGAACATATCATAATAATTTATTGTTAGAAATCGAATGTATTAACCTAACAATAATAATGAAACATACTGAGGTTCATTCTGTGATCATCATATAACTGGTACATGGTTTTAAATTTAAGTAGAAGACCCCTGAAATTAACAGATTTGTTGTAATGATATCAATAACAATTCTTTAGCACTGTATTGGTACAATAAAAGTAATCTGAAAAAAAATCTCTCTCCAGGTTATTAATAAATCAAAGATCATGAATCAGAATGCATGTCCCATGAGGTCACAAACCGAGTATAAGGTCAAATAGGTAGCTTAGCATGCCTAAACTTAAAGTCAAGAAGTACTTATATGATTGCTGAAGAGAACATTATATATAAAACATTGCATTTGAGCATGTCAAATTCTTCTGTCATGTTTGATGATCCTAAATTAATTTAATGTCATCTCAAGTGATAACAGCACTGGTGCTCAGCATTGCTATGAAAAACATGAAGACATGGATAATACGCAATGACTCAACCATAAATGTATCAGATTTTTGTATTGCCATGGAGAAAGGGTTTTACCGGGTAGGCATATTGATGAAGACACATTAGATTCCTTGATGCTGTAGACGATATATCGATGAGTGAACCCTTGCAATGGATGACCTCGCCTGGCGTTCTCGCGGCGTCGCCATAGACGCCAGGTGCCACCATGCGGTGCGCGCGGTGCCAGATCGAGGCCGAGGACGCGCGCGCGAGACACGCACGTGTCCCCGGCCAGTACCCTAATGTTAGGCATCTGTTTGCCGGCGCGGCGGGCGGCGGCGGCCTAGTAAATCATGGCCCACGGAGGCTGCAGTTGGTGTAGGGGCTCGAAGGGGAAGAATCGGGGGGAGGAAGAGGACGGCGATGGCTCGGCCAGGAGGAGGTGGAGGGGGGAGTGCGATCGACGACGCTGCTGCATATATTGGAGAATGAATCGGCCGGGTGGGGGATGACGTGGGACCTCGAGTTAAATCACCGTCCGCGTCGCCCAACGTGGAGGCGGAAGGTCTCTCGGAGGCTGGGCCGGGCGGAAGGTCTTGGCCCTTGGGACGGAACGGAGCGTCTCCGAACGTTGGAAATAGAGCCGGTGATGGAAGATGGACTGGCCGTTGGCTGAGAGTTGACGTGCCGAGAGTATATATTTTTGCTCTCGGGACTAGCGTTGACATGCAGCGCGCGAGGACATGGAACCAATGCCGCTGTGGTGGAGAAACGAGACGCTTGGATCGAGGGCCTTGAATTCACCAACAACTCGTTCATTTTGTCGTCGTTCTATTCTTAGAGCAACTCCAACAGATCCCTTTTCTCTTTTCCTTTTTTTTGCTATAGGGGAATCCCCTTTCATTTTCAGTATACTGGGGAGAGGGGCTCCAGCAGTTCCCCTTTCTAAATTCCCCTTTCCATCTTCCTGACACATGGGACCCACCTGTCATTGAGCCAATCAAATTTTCCTTTTCTGTTCATCTCTCTCCTCTTGTTCTTCCACGCGCCGGCAGGCGGCGGCACACAGCGGCGAGGCAGGAGCGCGGGCGGGCGTGCAGCGCGGAGGCGGCGGCGGCGCGCAGGCTGGCGGCGGTCGGCGCGGGGCCAAGGACGAAGCACGGCGTGCAGGCAGCGGCACGGCTCGCCAGCGCGTGGCCGGGCGCTGCCGGGCGGCGCGGCTGACCGGAGCGGGGGCGGGCGGCGCGGCCGCGCGTGGGCCGGACGGCGCGGGGGGCGGGCGGCGCGGTCGGGCGGCGCGGGGGCCGGGCCGTGCGGTCGGCCGGGCGGCGCGGTCGGCCGTGCTGAGGAGCCGCTGCCGCCACCGGTCAGGGCGTCGGGGGGCCATGACAGAGCCTCTAGAACGCTGGCATGAGCGTGGAGGCGGGGCACGGCCACCGGGACAGCCCTCCACAGCGTCGGTGGGGGAGGGGAGGGGAGGGGAAGGGGCGTCGGTGGGGAGGCCATCCACCGCCGTTGGCCGCTACAGAGAGAGTGGGGAAGGGGGCAGCGGTCGGAGAGGGGAGGGGGCCATCGCTGGAGGGAGGGGAGAGGGCGCCCCCACTCGTAGTGCTGCACGCTTGCCGCCCATGGCCCATCCGTCGCCGCCTGCGGCTCGGCCGCCGCCCACACGCCACCGTGTGCCGCCGGGCTGGCCCCTGTCCGCCCGCCCATGCTCGGCCTCACGCCACCACCTACGCCCGTTGGAGAGAGAGATGGGGGAGAGGAAGAGGAAGATATAAGGCGGTGAGAGAGCAGTGGTGCGGGGACGGAAAAAAAGAGAGAAATGAGTAGGCCCATGAGTTGATAGTTGCCTTTGAGTGTTATATATGTGAAATTAGATTATATTGTTCTAATTATTAGTACTAATTTTGGGTATATAGTACTAAATTTTATGTAAATTACCTCAGAAGAATTGTTTTTGCAAAAAATTCCAGATGTGCAAAATTAATACCAAGCCAACTCTAAAAATATTACGACCTAGAAAATAGATGAAAGTTTCAATTGTATTCTTTTATAGGTCAATAATTATGTAAAAATATCTAAATATTGGCATACAATACTTTTATAGGTCAATAATTATGTAAAAGAAGTTTCACTATATTTAATAACAAATAGAGGGCACATGCTTTACAAATTGATACATCATTCACATAGTTTCATATAACATAATTTTGACTATATACATCTCATATTATTTTCTGCAAATAATGTACAACATATAACTAGTGTTGTAGGTGTTTAATATTTTTCCGAGCTCATTTGCTATTTTAAGACTTAATTGAATTTATGTAAATGGAAATAAATTAATTTTTGCTGGCGGAAGTGCTGGCGGGTGGTTAATTGGTCCGCCAACACAAATGCATCAGTGCTGGCGTTCCGTATATGGTCAGCCACCGTCCCATTTGTGTTGGCGGTCGCCAATACTAACCGCCAGCACTGTAAATAGGTGGTGTCAGCACATATCGTTTTTATACTAGTGTAGCATGTTCATTATATACTCAAGTAATATTTGAAATATACTTCAAGTGACTTGTGCCAAAGCACACGGGCCACGGACGAGAGGCAATAGCTAATCGTATCATCATTTGGTCGTGACATGTTCTCATCAACAACCATCGATTCACAAAGCTAACTAATTAAGTATCACATATATAAACAAAAGCTGATAGACCGAGATATTTTGCAATGTATATTGGGTGTTCACCTTACGGCTTGCTTCCGGGGGCGAGGCGGCCACCCCGCTCACCCTGCCCAGGGCCAGCACTGCATGGATCGATCAGCGACTAGGATATATAATAGGCACAGTGGTCAATGGAACCAAGCCGTAAGGCCATTTCCAACCCAGTGACTAGGATATATAATAGTGTCCATAGCATTACACTGTGTCATAAATGATAAAAATAAGGCGCAAGTGAATTAATGAAAAGAAAGAGAATGAAGCTGGGTCTTGCTTAAGACATGGTTTCTACATAATATCCATGTCAACTGAAAGTTGTGGTAGCCGTTAGGTGGTGACAATCCTATCGGCCTACGTATTCTACCATGTTAGTCTTTCTCTATAGGACAACTTTCCTTCTCATCCTTTTTCGTGAGTTGTTGATGCCTTGTTCTAACGCAAGCATTTGTTAGTATCCACTGATCTGCTCCGTTAACCAGAAGGACACGATTATCCGGCTCATGCCCTTCCTACCCTTGGATTGTTTTCTCTTTCCTCTCTTCTTTGTTATCCATTCCATCATAGCTAAGGACAACTTTAGTCTAGAATAGTTCACTTCATGTTCCTAATGGAAATAGAACTCTAAAATACTGCCGAGTGAAATCTACATCGGTATCCGTCCGCCTGCGGATTTATCTGTTAGCCGTAAGGAGTACCAACAATAGATGTCGATAACTAGGCCTTGGAAATCAAATTAAACTGCCTTGGAGCATGTCGCTTTACTTCAACAGGTCCGGTGCGGCGATGATGACTTCCACGTCGGTTGCACTCAGGCAATCCCGACCGTTCACTTACCTAAGATGGTTTCTATAACATTACTTATATTGCCACATGAGATTTTTAGCTTATATGGCACCATATCAAATACGTGAGAGAGCATATAGGGACAGAAATTGGGTCTCATATAAGACCCAGGTTCAACACAAGAGCTGTGCATTAGACACTACCAAGGTTTGTATTGGGAGATGGTAGTGTCTTCATAGTAGATGAAAGAAAAAAAATGGTAGAGAAGAGAGATGATGCATTTATTAGTGACTCACTCTAAAAAATTACTCCCTCTGTCCAAAAAAAAAGTCATTGTAGAAATTTTAGGATAGATTAACTAGAAACTAAAATGATCTTGATTGTCCCTAATTATTAGCCATATTTGATACTAATTGGTTGTTGAATCCGTATGCACATACCTACTAAATATAGTAGAATGACTTAGGATAATTTTTGAATCTTAGAGTATCTTCTTTTTTGGGACAGATGGAGTATATATTGTGTAGTATAGTTTCTAATATAGTGTATTATTGACATGACACTAGAGACACTATGGACTGGATTACCTTCATCCAACACAACTCAGAGTTACTGCTTTGAACATAAAAGCAACGGAATTTGTTCATTAACCTAATGAACTGTATATTTATTTAGAACCAACGATTTGCGGACTGTGTTTAAGCAAGCTTATACCATATTAAATCACTAGACCCTAAACCCTGACTCAAAAACTAAACCCCTAAATCCCAAAACCCTAAACCCTAGACACTAAAACCTGGAACCCTTAAATCCTAAACCCTAAACACTAAACACTAAAACTCAAAACCCTATACTCTAAACCATAACTCCTGAACCCTAAACCATAAACCCTATACTCTAAACTCTAAAACACTAAATCCCGTTTATACTAACATGATAGGTATATGTAAATCCCTAAACCCTAAATCCTAAAACCCTAAACACTAAACTCGAACCCCCTAAATCCTAAACACTAAACACTAAAACCCGAAACCCCTAAATCTTAAACTCTAACACCAAAACACTGAACTCTAAACCCCTAAACCCTAAAAAACTAAACCCATAAACACTAAATCCTGCATATACTAACATGATAGGTATATGCATTGATGTTTTACTGTAGCATATGTGGTCCCATTGTCTGACCTGCAACCATAAAAACATTGCTTGATCGTAAGTATTGAATGTGTTGGACACCTAGACACGTAACCGGTAGCTTGACAATGGTGTGAAAAGAGGAAACTGCACAGTTGACCGGCTGGCCGACTATGCAGATAAACCTGTTGCTAACCTGTTGCCTCTCTGCCACGTAGGACAGATGCCCTTATCTTGCAGCGATGATGGACGGCTGGTAACTGGGGTGGTACGTACCCCGGGAGGTACGAGAACATTTTCGCCCAAATCCTGGCTATGTTATTAGATCTTTGCAGATTTGGGAAGTTCAGGAACCTGAGAAAATATACAACCCCGTCAGAACCCACCCAATAAAACCCATTTTGACGTTATCCATTAGCAGGCCTAAAACCTCGGAGTGAGTTTCGAAACAGAGCACAAGATCGAGCGCAATTAACTCAACCGCCCGTCGAGAAATCAGGGAGAAAAGATGGAGATTTCCACAGTCGCCTCCGGCAACGACGCGGGCAAGAAACCGACGCCGTCGCCATGTGCGCCATGACGCTGCTGTTCGCGTGGCTGGCGGCGAGGAGGCTGCTCGTCTCCGCACCCATCGACGACGACGAGGCGTTCTACGGCGTCCTGTGGCGGCTGTCGCCGCCGATCTGCGCCTACCTCTTCTTCTGGACCATCGCGCTCTCCGGCGCGGTCGGCGCCGGCACCGTGTTACTGCGCGCGACGTCGCTGCCGCTGCTCGCCGCCGCCACCAACTGGCTCATCGCCCCCCGCGGCGGCGCGGCCGTGATGTTCCTCGCCACGGTGTACTCCGCCGCCGCCTCCGGGCGCGCCCTCGCCGATCGCCGGCGGCGCGCCGGCACCGAGCAAACCGCGGCCGCTGCGGCGGCGTGCGCCCCGAGCTACGCGAGCCGCCCGGAGGTCGAAACCGAGCGGCAATCCAGGGCAGCCGTCGTCTGCTGTAGTGTGTTGTTTGCGGCCATAGTCGCCGCGGTGATATCCTCGGTGCTCTGGTTCACGCCGGAAGAGGGTGACGACGGCGGCTCCATTGCCGGGGAGGCCGGTCTGGCCGTGCTCATGTTCCTCGCTGGGCCATGGCTCGTCGTGACGTGGCAGCTGATGCTCAACGGGAGCCCGCTCCAGGCCGACACCGACACGCTCGTGCTGGTCATGCCATTAGGTTTCGTGACCTTGTTAGTTGTCGCCATATCGGCCGGCGTGTTCTTTGACACGATCGCCGTGGTATTTGTCCTCTGGGCAGAAGCGTTGGTCATGGCCTGGTTCTTCGGCTACGGCCTCGCCGTCGAGGCGCATTACTTGGAGCTCATGGCCATCAAAAGGTATTCAAGTTTTGTGCACTAGTAAAATATGAATGTTATGAACTTATGATATAAATCTCGATGCAGCATATAATTTCTTGGATGGTAGAAGGTTTCGGTAGAGGAAATGGCTTGATCTGAGTATTTTGTTTGTGGCTTTGTGAGTGTGCAGGAGGGAGCCTCGCACGGCGAAGGACGCCTCGGGGTTGCTGGACGGACGTGACAAGGAGGACGCCTGCTATGCTCATATCGACGCTGCCGCAGGCCGTTGCATCGAGTGTGTCTTGCCGGGGCCCTCGAGGTGCACATGTTGAAGCCACAAGTACTGGATGATGAACCAGCACATTGTTTTGCAAGCTTGCTCTCTCTTGATATTGTGATGCGTGACACTAGGAAAGTTTCAGGAGTTCGATGTTTACACGTACACTTTTGGTTCGTATGCTTCGCAGTGTGTGCAGCTAGAGAGGACCTGCGCGCGGTGGGAAGAGCCATGGCAGCGGCGCCACCCCTGAGTAGACTTCCTTGGTCGTCGCTCACGGAGGGCCACGCTGGGTGTGCCTTGCCTTTGGATGAATGCTTCGGGCGAAAGCCTTTGCTGGTGTTCTTGCTGGCGCTGATGGCGGCGGTGCCTTAGGGCGTCGCTCTCCCTGCAGGGGGCGTCATCTTTGGAGCTTCATCCCGGCGGCATGGGGTTCTCTGGGTAAAAACCCTGTCCAGTTCTGGATGATCGACGGCGGCGCCTCTGGCATCGTTCCCTTCTTGGAGGTATCGTTTCTTGAGACCCAACTTGGCTGATGGTTCTTCTGGCGACGATAGATCGCATGAGTCTGCTTTTGGTGGCGGTGTCTGGCGGCATGGTGCAGGTTGGTGTGCTTCAAGGGGGGTTGTTATGCTCTCGTGGAGATGTTCGCAGCTCTGAAGGCGAACAAGGGTTGTCGGGGTGACTGCTTGCAGCGGATTGCGACAGCTGGCGTTGCTGGCAACTGTCAATGCGGCGTGGGATTGCGTCGGAAGACGACGCTTGAGGCAACCACATATTGAGATGAATTGGCTTGCAGCGGACTGCGGCGGGTAGCACAGCTTGCTGGGCTATGCCAGTGTAGTACATCGTTAGAAGATGGTGCATGCGACTTCCTTGACTTGCTGACACGGTGGCGGAGGTTTGTGCGCGAGTGGAGCGACAAGACGATGTCGATCTTCAGTGGTGATTTGGCTATTCGATGGTGTCTCTAGGAGATGGGCAGCACTGCGTGACGTGGAGTGCTGTGGCGGACGTGGCGAGACCCCCGCGTGTGGTTTTCTTTGAGGCGACGAGAGCGAGGTGGAGTCCAGCGGCGGGAGAGGCGTGGCTCCCGTGCATTTGAGGTTCGGATCTGGTGGTTCCACCCTGTCAGGAGGTGTATGGTGTTGCAGCGGTATCACGGCGAGAGGTCTCGCATGGCGGCGGCCTTCCTGGTGTGGTGCGGTCCGCTCTCTCTTGGGTTCGATCGGCGCGGGGTTACGACTTGAGGTTTTGACGATTGCTTGAGAATAGTTTTTTTTCGGTGGGCGCCGCGAGCAGTTACTTCATTCCGGTTTCAGTTTTGCTGCCTTGCTGAGGTTGAGTTTTACGGTCATGTGTTGATGTCTCAATTCAACCGGTCAGCGTTTTTGACCGATACCCTATGTTGATGTCCCAATCCAACCGGGCGAGTTTATTTTATCTTTTTTCCTACCTATGACCTTCGAGGGCTATAGTCTTATATTTTTCTCTGCTATATCAATGAAACACGCACGGGCTTGTGCGGTTATTCAAAAAAAAGGAAGAAGTCTATTTTTGGCCATTGAACTATTGACAAAGTTTGGTTTTGACCATCGAACTCCAAAACCAGGAATCTTTGGCCATCGAACTCTTAAAACCGTTCACTTTTGACCATCCGGTAGCTTTGCACGACGATTTTGCTGAGGTGGCTGCCACATGGCGGAGGGGCCCACATGTCAGCCGCATCGCTCTCCTCTCCCTCTTCTCTCCTCTCTCTCTCTCTTCCCCTTCGCAGTCGGTGGCCCGCTGCCTCCCCCCGCCGCCCCCTCCCCTCCCACGCCGTCGCCCGCCCCCTCCCTCCCACATTGCCGCCGCACGTTAGGAAGTGGCTCACGCTGGAGGACGTGGCACGCTTCTTCCTCGACTCCATCGGCCTCTTCTCCCCAACCGCCTCCCACTCTGTCTCCGACCTCGGCTTCGTCCGCCTGGCAAACCTTGTCGTCGCCGCCGGGGACACCGCGCTCTCCGCGGTGTCGCTCCTCCGAACCGCGGTGGCGTCGCACGCGTCCGTCGCGGTTGTCGTCCCCGGGCTGCTGTTCCCCCGCCGCCTCGTTGGGGAGATGTCGCCCTTCGCTCTCGCTCATACGACATGTCCGTGGCGGTGGCCGTCTCGGCGCTCTCCGCCGGCGACCTCCTCAGCATGCTCGACCTCCTCGACGGCGTCGACCCCTCGTCCTCATCTTCCTCCTCTACCTCCTCCTCCTCGACCTCCTCTGCGCGGGCCAGAGTCGGGGGACGCGGGAGGAGGGGAGGCGGCGGCTGCGCAGTCCGAAGTCGGGGGCGCGGATGCGAGCGACTTCTTGCGGCGGCGGTCGTGCGGCGGTGGGTGACCATCTCGTCCCCGGCCGGTCGTGCAGCGGCGGGCAGCCGGTGCCGCGCGCAACTCCGGCCAGCGGCCAGCGCCAGAGGGAGAGGAGAGAAGAGGGAGATGAGAGAGGAGAGAGATGCGGCTGACATGTGGGGCCCTCCACCATGTGGCAGCCACGTCAGCAAAACCACCTTGCAAAACTACCGGATGGTCAAAAGTGAACGGTTTTAAGAGTTCGATGGCCAAAGATTCCTGGTTTTGGAGTTCGATGGTCAAAACCAAACTTTGTCAATAGTTCGATGGCCAAAAATGGACTTCTTCCAAAAAAAATAAGACCATGCATGCATCCGTGGAGATGGAGCGATTAAGAAAATAGAGGAGATCAAGCATCAGCAATTCAGCATGTACGGCGGTCGGATGATAGATGATGATGACGTGTGCACGTACCCGAGGCAGAGGTGGTGATGGTGACGAAGAGCAGCTCCTTTTAGGGAAGGTCCTTGCGGGTCTTCTTCTTCCTGTCCATGGCGCGGCCGGGGCATCCCTCGTACTACACCTTCACCGGCGATGGCGACGGAGGCGGAGGCGGCTCCCCCATTTCTTAGCATTGTGACTACCCACCGGCCACCGAGTCGAACGTCGAGCAGGAGGCGGCGGCGTCAAAAGAGAAGAGAGGATGAGAGGAAGAGACGGAGCAAGACTGACTGAAGGGAAGGGGAATGAATTGAAAGAGCGGAGGCGTGCGAGGAAACGTGGAAGGTGCCGCGAGTGCCTCACTGCCTCCCTCTCGGGGTCGCGCGTCGGTTCGCGTGCCGGTGTTACTTTATCTGCGCCACAAACCTATATGGCGAGAGGACGCTGAGCGGCCAGGGTGACAGATGAGCCATCGACTGAGGCCCTCCCATGATTAGTATGACTAATCCAGAGGGTAACGGCGTATCGGGTGTCTTGGACACTCGTCCCGCTTTTGGTACAAACTAAAACTCTATTGTATATTCATGTTTAATAGTTGTTTAATCGTGAATATGTTTATATTTAATAGTTGTTTAAATATGAATACATGCACATGCTTTGTCCCACCCACGTTCTTGTATATGTTGAAATATCTACTTAATGTTGGAATTAAAATATACTGGTAGCTAGCTTTGCATCTGCCATCGAGCCAAAACCTTTTGATAGTTCCATTTTTTCTTGGCATGCCTTCTTTTTGTTCATCAACAAATATCTGCACAGGAAAATACATATTTATTTTGACCCCCAAGCTAGTCCACGACACAACATTAGTAAGCAGTCGCTAGGTAGTACATTGAGTTTGCAATCTTATATATAGTATTGTTATAAGACGAGGACGACTGGGAAGTATCGGATCATTGTTCTTGTTCAGGCGCGCGGGGATATATCATTGCTTGATCGGAGCGCTAGCAACAGCCTCCGTCTCTGTCTCAGAGGTGCAATAGTCTATGCACCAGCATCGGAACCAGTCACAGTAGCCGTCATCGTTGTTGCTGTTGTCGTGTCGGCATGCAACAAAGCAATCAACGTCGCCATAAATTGGAACGTTAAAACTGCCGCTCAGTTGTTTGCTGTTGCAAGTGTTTTTCCGTCCGGATGTTGACTTTGCATGCATGGTTCAGATCATCCAGGCATGGACGACATTTAGGCAATAAATGTATGTCGAAAGTGCATCAAACAACTTTTAGCAGCGCAAAAGATCTTAATCAAATGACGACGTTGCCACTTGCATACCACGAGCTGCCATGACGACGGGTAGCAGGATGACGACTAGGAGGACAACGGAGAGATTCATTTTTGAAGGAGCCATTGCTTCTTATCTGGTGGAAGTTAGTACGTTGAAGTGGACTGAGTGAGCTAGCAGATTTGTAGCGATGGAGTTTGGAGAACGAAGTCTGGCAACCACTAGACTAAGAGTGAGCATATATATATACACTCTTAACAAATAAAAACTATCAATAAGCAATGGGAACTCCAGCTAGGAATGGTGGCAACTCCAAACATTATGGGCTCTTGATACTGCAAGCAACTCTAAAAATTATGGGGAATACGTCACATGTGACGTATTTGTAATGGCCATTAATTCCTGCTCTCGATGCTGGAGGAGTATAGTCCAACTCTGTGGTGCTTTTCACGAGGACGTACTACAGCTGGTTGTGCTTTTGTGGCGGCAAACACTGGGAGAATAATCCAAGTTTTTAATTAATTCCTAAGTAGAATTAATAGTCCATGCGCGGAGGATTGTAGGTGAATATACTCAAATAATCCAAGTTACTAGTTCAATTTTATTTACAAGTATTAGAATGGGCAGCTGACCTGCTGCTCAAGCACCTTTAATTTCACTTGAGTTGAATCAGTCTCCAGAATAAGTCGAGATATTACCAACCTAGATGCTGGCCTTCTGCTCAAGCACCTTCCACACAGCTGATGAACTCTGCATGAAGAGCGTTCTGCAGAAACGGTTCAGCACCTGCTCCAGCATGGATGGATCATTGCTGCATCCTCGTCACCAATTATCAGTCCCCATCCACCAGAATTTGTTTTACAATTGAAGGAATTCATCTTTAGGACACCAGTTTTCGGCCTGCCCCATTTGCTTGTCCACTACCACCCCAACGACGGGCCAGGCCTACTTACTCGCCAGCCCAAATTCCAAATATCCCGTCGTGGCAGCCCAAACACACAAATCCTGCGTTTGTTGCGTTTAGTTAGGCCGGTCTTAGTGCAGGATTTCATCACACGATTACCTAGACAAAAAACTAGGTAACTGTGCTAGATGAGTTTCATGGTGATGAAACTCCTCATATTTCATGAAACTCTTCACTCTCTCCTCTGCCACATCAGCACATTTAATGCCATGAAACTCCCATGAAATCCCCACTGAGACCGGCCTTAGAGCCTGCCGCCTCATTGTGCGGGCCTTTGGGGTGGATTTCATTGGGCTCTTTCTTACCATGAGCAACTTCTTTAGTTTTTTAGCCCGTACATGATGGAAAATTCTAATCGCTTCTTCTTTTCTTTGTTACTAGTAGCATGCACGCGCCGTGTGTATAAAAGGTCATTACCGTTTAAAAAAGATGTGTCTCCACATCAGTCGACTGAAATATAGATTATTTGTCAGTCACCTGTTACAAGCGTTGGATCATCATCCAACGGCTCACCTGTTGGCCCCTTGCTATCTGTCTCTTAGATGTTAACGGGCCCGCAATCTACTGTTTCGCGCCCGTTTACAGTTATAATGGGCACACTTATGCTTTGCGGACCCGTTACCACTTGGAGCTTGTTTTGTCTATGTTTTTGGGTCTGTTAAGAGAAGGTTCTTGTGGACTGGCTGCCCAGTACAAAAAAAAAAATGATTGTATCTTTTTTGTTTTCTTTCCAACTAGAGTAAAAATCCGAAAAAAATAACAGATAAATAAGTCACTGGTAAAATTTGTGGTAAAAAGTTCCAAAAGTCGATAAAAGATTTACAAGTAAAATTTGTGCCAGAGCTATTTGTGTTTTATACTTTTATTTTGCCAACTAAAAACAAACACAATGCCAAAAAAAAACAAAAAGGACGCCTATTTTTTTGTCAACAAAAGTACATGAAAATTTTCTCCTAGCTCACCATCTTCCATGATGTACATCCATTTCTGTGTGCCCCCTATCTGTGCACAGTGATTGATGACTTTGTGATCTGGGACTGGAAGGATCCTTGCCCTGTGAGTGGCGATGCTGTAAGACATTGACAAAGCTACGACTAGTTCCATGCATGCCCTTTAGGCTGTTTGTGCAAAGCAAGGTTAGCCCTAAATATGGCAGGAAGCACAAAAGTATAACACATGCACTGCTCATCCTAGCTACTTTAAACTAAAGTCCACAACAGTATGAGATTGTGTCACGCATGGCAATGCCACTCCAGCTCCTGAAACAAACAAAAAAAAAACTGCCATATAATTTCCTAGGTTGATACATAAGTAAAATCAAACAAAATATATGGTTTTGGTATGTTAGAGGATTAGTGATGGCAGAAAGGATTAGTGTCATACCCAAAGGATTTGTTATGGCAGACCATGGTGGTCAAAGATTATTTCTCTGAGTACAAGAAATAGAGGTCTAATTGGAAACAGTGAAAGGCATGAACCACTACTTCTACTGCTATGCCCATACTACCAATGGATACAAGAATAGGTAGAGTTGTATGCCTAGTGCCAAGCAACAAACTAGATCAAGCAGGAAAGAACAAGCCTTTAGGTGAGAAAAGACACAAGTAGTTCTTGAAAACACAAAAAAAATTAAAACAAACAGAAGTATTTTTTGAAAAAAAAACACAAGTATTTTTTGAAAACACATCAAATGAAATCGATGAACAAACAAGTTCCAAATTGCGAATCCACAACAATTTTTCATAACTCTTTCAACGCAAAAGACAATATAGTCTTAATAAAAAGAAAACCAAGCTTATCTCAAGTACTAACATGATTCAAAACAGGACGTGGTAAACAAAGGTATCAAAACAATGTTAGAATTTCAGGTTGAACAACATTAAAGTATAAAATAGCTAATGACTTGGATGCCAATTTTCTATTTTATTTTTTGAAAATGTCAGGATAAGCCTGAATGGAACTACCATAAAAAATGCAACAACAAGCAAATGTGTAAAAAATAACTTACACTAAATCTTGACTGACCAAGACAATCATAACACACAAGACATAACAACATCTCTGAGAGCAGATTTATACTTAAAATTGATGACCTATATATCCTTCACACACAATACACATAGTATATAATTAAAAAAGGTGAGAATCAACTGATTGCTACACTATCATCAAAAATATTCCTGCGACGGTTCTTTGCCCCGGTGGGCACGTTAGTTTACCACCTGCAAAACATGTGGGATAAAAAATTGGTGAGTGGAAGATCAAGTGCTGGAGGGTGTGCTAGGTACAGTGTGCATAACCTAAAACTTAGCACATTATGATAGTGTAGCTAACAGATTAAGAAACGAGCACAAACACAAATTAGACAACACGGTTGCAGGAATCCAGCAATGTTCACAACATAGCTGTACACCCACAAATTAGACAAACACACACAAACACCCATAAAGAAACACAAGTACGCAATGATCAGTACCTTACCAATGTTCTGCCATAAAGAAACGCACCGGTGTACACACACAGATACACAAGTATTTCTTAAAAAACTCAAGTATTTCTCAGAAAACACAATTATTTCTTGAGAAAAACATAAGTGTTTATGGAATACATAGGTATTTCTTGAAGAAACACATACTTCTTGAAGAAACACAAAGTATATCTTGAAAAAACACGAGTATATATTGAAAAAACATAGGTATAAAAGAAATTCTAACCAAAAAAAAGATAAACTTAGTCTGGGTGAACCCTATAGAAAACAGACAAAAAATGCATACGACATATGATTTAAATTATACAACAAACTATATTTGCCAATTCAGCTTGTGCCCTTTTCTTGCTCATTTACCTTAATCTTTTCAAAACAATAACTCATAGTTGGGCTTGTGTGCAGGCTGAATTGGAATATTAAATGAATATCCTAAATGAAAAATGTGAAAATGGAAATGCAAATGAAAATAGTAAAATGCATACCTCAAGTGTGAAGCAGTCAGTGTGGTCATTTTGGTAGAGTCTGAAGATCACCTGATGACAAGCACAACAACAACTTAGCTCAATTAATTAACCACAAAGACTAAATGGTCAAGCTGCAGTCCTAGACAAATGAAAAATGGCGGAATAAGGTCTTCACCGAAAATCCCACACTAAACATAGAACAGTTTGAGGCCCAACCAAACAGAAAAATATGCCAAAGAAGTATAGTAAACACAAAAATGGCTGCATGTTTTGAGCATAAACACCACTAACCATAGAAATGCTCTTGATCTTAACATCCGACGTGAACCTAAAACCAACAGGAACACAAGTTTAACAGTTTTAGGTGAGCATTATAAACCAAAAAATGAGGGAAAATATTGCTAAATACATTAAGGAGATTCATATGAAATCAGCATCTACCCACCAAAAATCATTCTCATTTTCTCAAGCTATTTCACATAACTAATGCAAAGGGTGTTAAAAAAGGACATAATTCAAAGACCATAAAAGTGCAGACTCACATGTATTTCACAAACAACACTTCAATAAAAATATTGCTAGGTCATTGGATATTAAGCCACGAAAAGATGGCAACAGGTCGAGAAAGCAGCATATATATGAAAAAGCAGACAACATGAAACTTAAAAAAAATTCTTGCATTAACATTTATGCTCATATTGGTTAAAAAGTAAACAATATGAGCATAAATTTTGATGAAGAAAGTACTCCTATGTTCCAAATACATGTCATTCTTCAATGTGCAGTCAAACTTAAAAAAAATGGTAGCTAACATACACCCACACCCACACAGAAAAAAAAAAGCATACACCCACCCCCACAACCACGACCCACACATAGACATGCCCAAAGACACACACAAACACATACTCACGAGTTAACCCACCCACAATCATTTGTTTTTTATTTATGAGAAACACACACATACTCTAAATCATTTATGGTTTCTTATAATTATGGTAATATGTCAAAAGATATGCTTATCCACCTTGAACATACAAATGGCAACAGAAAATAAAAACATAGTACAATACAAGTGGCTTAAAACACAGTATGCATTTATCCACAGTGAGAACACGCGTACACACAACTCAAAGCAATGTGGAAGCAAATTAAGAAGAGTAACCCTGTTCCAAGAAAATGAACATACAGAAAATGGAACAGACACACATACACATACACTTATCCTGTAGGAAACGCTAGCACAAATCTATTATCGAGTTCCAAGAAACGGAACAGAAGTCACAATACAGCTATCGAACAAGAGAAAATGCTAGTTAATTAAATTGTACAAAGTGCATGCTACAGGCCACACAAGGATTAAATAAGATAATCGCCTGCTAT
This sequence comes from Echinochloa phyllopogon, assembly GCA_033239725.1. Taxonomy (NCBI): domain Eukaryota; kingdom Viridiplantae; phylum Streptophyta; class Magnoliopsida; order Poales; family Poaceae; genus Echinochloa; species Echinochloa phyllopogon. Next base: position 6,394,889 of record BTCW01000008.1, on the reverse strand, counting down.
GCTAGTTACTCAAAGCATTGATCCCTGTACCATGAAAGTGACACTCCATGAAAAATGAACATGTGTGAATCGAACTAAGAGTAACCTTGTTGCTCCTAAGCTGCTAACATGTTGTTGCCCACCGAGAAAAATGCAGCCAAGCTGCTACTGTACATGACAGCCGAGATGAGCTATTATTTGCTTCTGCAGGCTGAATCGAAGCTGCACCCTGCTCCTTACCTGCACGAGCTGCTGCTGTCGTTAGCCTGCCTGCAACACAAAGCAAACCAAGCTGATGCTACAGCACTGAGTTAGTGAAATCTAAAGACATAAGCTTGGAGGAGAAATCTTTTTAAACGAATTGAATAGCTGACAATAAGCTGCTGCTGTAAAAAACATATTGGACAGGATACAAAACAAGCAACAGAATTGGAGTCCGCTGCTGGCAACTGAAACACCACACCTACAGGATAAGAAATCCTCGACGGCCAGATAAAACACTCGACGCTCAGCCCGCGAGCAGGCCAGATAATAAAGGTAGCTTCTCTGAAAAACCCTAACACAAAATCTACAGAGAATCTCTATCTCATGTCCTCCTAAACTCTAGCCGCAAGCCCGCAACACAAATCGAGCTGATCCCTGCACACAAAACCCTTGAGAACACATCGGTTTGCACTGGGAAATGGGAGGGGAAGGAGAGGTGGGAGGAGTACCAGATCGTCGGGATCCCGACGGCCTCCCACATGAATCGCTGGTGGTGATCCTTCAATCGAAATTCCCCACGAATCCACACAAATCGCCAGATCGCGGGTGTCGTTGGGGTCGCTGCCCTGCTGGATCGTCGCCCCCGCCAGATCGTCGGAGCGCCGAGATCGCCGCCACGCCGGGTCAACAGAACCTCGCCGGAACACCGCGGTCGCCATCCCGCCGCTTAGCTCTTCCGCCGGGAGGATTCCTCGAGAATGGACGGCATGAACAATCGAGACCCTACCTGAGTCGTACAGATGCTAACGGGCAAGATGCGGACCCAAAACAAACATTACCGGGTACACTAAAGGTTGCTGCGGGCCCGTTACATCGTGAACACCTGAAACAGCCCGAGCCGTCAGATTCTGATCGGACGCATCACGACGTCGACTGACGAGGAAGCCAGATCTCAGTCGACTGATATAGAACAAATCTCTTTAAAAAATACAAACTTAATCCACGATTCTTCTTTTCTTTGTTACTAGTAGCATGCACGTGCCGTGTGTATAAAAGGTCATTACCATTTAAAAAATACAAACTTAATCCACGATGTAGAATTGTCTTAAGGTATTACGCGCCACCGGCTTGCACTGGTACAAACTTTAAAAATCGACAACTTTGAGTGTTGATGGCCAAGTAAACTTATAGGTATTATTTTAATAAAATATTTAGGGATATATTGTAAATAAAACATGACCATTGTATGATTTGAAGCAGCCAAGCATCCTATGGTCAACCAAAACATTATAATGATATGATATTATAATTTAATATTCAGTATTTATTATTATTTACATTATAGTGGAGATTGCAGCATGTGTCTTAGAAAAACCTAGTAAGTAAGAAGCTTATGAACCAGTTTGAAACATTGTAAACTGCTTAGGTTGCAATCATTGCATTTTCTCTTTAGTAACCAAGAAACCTTGTGCTCTAAAGCCACCACAGATAGATCATATATCACACCGTACCTCTTACACCAATGAGAAAAATACGAACATGAAAGATGATAAAACACTCTTCTTGCCCTGTATCCCTACATGTTACGTGCTTGCCTGGAACCAACCCTAATAAGAAAAAAAGGAAAATCAAAAGAGGCAACAGGAAACGCTGTAATATAAGAGTTCACCTAACGAATATTATATTAGGGTGTCTCAACAAACAAAATATCATCCACACCACGACGCTACCCTGCCACGCGCAGCCCAAGCTGAGCGGTTGGCGGTCGCTGCAAACCTTTAGCTGCGACTCGCGGCAATCGTAGATGTCTCAGACTTTCAATTTGGGTATTCTTAATGATTATTCTCATTATCTATGAAGATTTTTCTCCAGCAATGGGCATCACATTGGGCATGATCAGAAACATCAAATTGGGCATCACAATTAAACAATTAATTAACCATACATTATGAGAGACATCATATTGGACATCATGTCTCATAGATCAGATAGAAATCCAGACCTTATATTTCTAAATTTGCACACTAACCTTTTATGATCATTTTAGGATAATGACTGCTTAAATATCCCTCTTACTGATGTAGTTTTATTAAAAAATGACTGCTAAAAAACAGGCCACAATGGAAAGAAATTTTGGTGAGCATCCTAAAAAATCTATTGACAAGATAATAGTGACGCATTTGTATAATTCTATCAACTTCATACGTCTAGTACCGACGAGGCTAGACTTAAATTTGGTTAACTGCCGATGAGACACGATCACTACTCCATCGACTCGTCCCAGATAACGGGATTGGACACTAAGTTGCCTTGCACCGACGAGGCAAAGGCGATACACATATGTCCACATGTGATGAATTCAGGCTATTTGACTGGGCACCGACAAGGCGAAAGTCACCCCTCATCAATACTTTTTCGTTTACCACCGACATGGCAATGATGCCATCGTGATCAGGTCTCGGCGATACAAAGCCACCCATATCAATTCTACGCTCAATAATTCTATGGACGACGAGCAGATGAATACTCGATGATGACCATAAAAGCGCAGCTTAATCGGAGGTTTTCCGCAGACTTGCTCTGTGCCCAACAGGCCTCAAGAATCGGCGAACTACGCAATCTCTAACTCAGATGTCTCCGAAAGCATCGACGCAGAAGATAGATGAAGACAAGCTGTCGCGAGCATATATTTTGTAATTTTGTAAAAGATCAAGATAAATAAAATATGTGCTCTCGCTTATGTGTGCATGTGTCCCGTGTACTCCTATTATTTTTTCTTGTCTGAACATATATGACATGCTACCATATATACGATATAAATAAAGCACTAATTAACACATGAATAACATATATTTGGTAATTGAATGAAACACCAAGTGGCAGATACAAATCAACAAATAATCTATTCTCAACTATTTAAAGGATATTTAACTAAAAAATGTGTATCTAAATATTAGATTAGATAGAAAATGCTTTGGAAAAAATCACAACTCACATCATTATATGATTTTATTAAAATAATATAAATAATTAAAATTCAAAAAACTCCAAATGGAACACCAATAGATATATTATATATTTAGAAAAAAATTGGTGCAAATTTCATATTTTTCTAATTTAATATGAATTAGTTATCGATTTTAGGGATTAAATCTGATTTTTATTAGTATAGAACTATCCGAATCAAATATCCGGCTGCCCTATCCGACTTATCCTACCGAATATCCGATATCCGACGGATAATGGCCTTCATGTATTCGAATCCGATAACTAAAAATAATATCCGTATCCGATATCCGAAAAAACATACGGATATCCGAAAAATGCATCTGAATCACGATCCGAGCTCCTTCGGTCGGTCGGGAAAATAACCGTACCATTTTCATCCTTAGTCCTACACGCATGGATAAATATTTGTTATCCCATACACTATATTAGTTCTAGTTATTTTCCTAGAACAGTGAAGCCGGACCGGGGGCAAGCTACTGCATACCTTAACAAAATCATAGTGGATTAGTAGGAGCATTAGTGATTCAATTAATATATTCAAAGTTAAAAAAAATTTCAAATACACGCGCAGCATATCATTATATTAAGATGAAGAAGCAATTGATACAAAGTTCGGTTACAACCCAATTGAAATGGACTCCAAATGAACACAAGCCGGTGAGCCAGCTGAACGCAACTCGAAAAGAAAGCTCCAACATGAACTACTCACATCCAAGACAACCTAGACGAGTTACTCTACGCGGAGCCCTCAGTCAACACTACATCCCATGAAGGAAGAGGTCTTGTTGTTGTTCTTCAACATCGGGAGCATGGTGTGTTGCGGCGTTGCGCTGAATGTCCTTCGTCGAAGAATTGCCACACCTCTTGACTTGCCGGAGCCGTCAAGGGTAGGGGCACACCGACCTCACCGAGCCGGTGCATCAAGACGACCTCCCCTCGCTTTGCCGTCTTGACGGCTAAGAGAAAGAGTCTAAAGTTTGGCAACGGCTTCACAAAAAAAAATGATTAGGACTAAGCTAAAATGAACTGCACATTTTCGAGCGGAGGGAGCTATTATGCATAAGCATAAACCATAGTCCTCTCTTCTATCTCCACTCTGAAACGATGAACTAGCCCTACCTCATGTTTAACTATGCAATACACCTAATATTACTAAAAAATTCAATTGAAAGTTCGACCATTTATTCATATTCAACCTACCAGTACTTGAAAAAACGACCTTTCATTCCCCACATATATATACCTTAAGTATTAGGTGTATTTCACGCTCAACTGACGGAAGCTTCATCACTTGTTTGTTGTGAGCCGACTAATGTCTTTTCATGGTCAATTGAAAGCTGTGCCGTGTACATGCGAATATATGTCGTATCCACGTTCACGATAGCGCGCTGCTACTTTTTTTTCCACAATGCAACGAGTTTTGGTTTTCGAATTTTGCCCATAAATTTAAGGATTTGTAAGTTTTCAATCTGTAGCCGATCTGGCTATTATTTGTGCCAATCAGTAACTTTCTTTAACATACTGAGAATGAAATACATGTCCTAAACATCAGAAATATGTCGTTGGACGCTGGACATTTTCAGCTTCCCAGTTCAACAATCAATTTTTGATACTACTATCATGACAGGAAGCATCCGTAAAATATTCAAAAATATTTTAGATCTAGTTACCATCCGTCTCCTCTACATCGTCATCATCCTCACTACTCTGATCCTCATCGCTATCATCGGCCTCCTCCACCTTGTCCTGGTTATTTCCGTTATCCCTCTTTGACTTTAAAAGCTCGACCAGATCACGAAGTGCAATATCTGGGTCTTCACTCCTCATCAAGGTCTCGGCGACCTGCGCAGGTGTCACTGGCACCTCCGCCATCAGCTCATCGATCTCTGCATACGTGACATGATCTTCGATGGAGTGGTAGTTGTTGACAAGAATCCTGAAAGCCTCTTTAGTGCAGTATCCCATGTGGATGTGTACATCCATCCTGCCAGGCCGCAGCAGCGCCGGGTCGAGACGCTCCTTGTAGTTGGTCGTGAAGACGATGATCCTCTCCTCCCCGGCCGTGGACCATAACCCATCCACAAAATTCAGAAGTCCGGACAACGTCACCCTGTCATCCTTCTTCTTAGAATTGGAGGGCTTATTACGAGATGGTTTCTCGTCGTTGTTGCCTTTCTTCTTCTTCCTCTTCTTGAGCTGCATCGTGCAGTCGATGTCCTCGATGACGAGTATGGATTTGTTGCACATCTCAATCAGGAGCTTCCTGAGCTGCGAGTTGCTCTCGACACTACCAGAATCTTCAACATCCGCCCGCCTCCTCCGCCTCGGCCATTTTTGGACCCGGTGCTGATGGGGCTTCAGCACCGGGTCCAACGGCTAGGAGCGGGGGCGGCGCGTAGATGTATCAGGGCAAAGACATTAGAACCGGGTCGTGGCAAGACCCGGTGCTAATGCGCCCCCTTTAGCACCGGGTGCAGCCAGCAACCGGTGCTAATGTGCCCGAGGCCATTTCGCACCGGTTGCTGGCTGCACCTGGTGCTAAAGGGGGTACATTAGCACCGGGTCTTGCCACGACCCGGTGCTAATGTGTTTGTATATAGGGGCTTCTTCCTCCCCCGCCCGAGCCAGCTGAACACTTGGGCGCTGTGTTCATGCTGGCTCGGGCGGGAGGGGAGAAGAAAGAGGGGAGGTGCTGCCCATTTTTTTTCAAAATCTGTGAAGATTCCACTCATCTAAGGAGCACTACAAGGTACACTCTTTCATTCTCTAATATTTTATTTAGCTTGTAATCCTTCTATGCTTTAGAAATAGAGGAATTTGTGAATCAAATAAAGCTAGCTAGAGAGCTTGTGTTCATGGAGGAGAGAGAGGGGAGCTTGAGTTCATGGTGGAGAGAGAGTGTTCATGTTGTGTTTTAAATGGAGAGAGAAGGCAAGCTAGTTAGTATTTTGTTTTGTATGACTTGTGTATGACTTGTGAATAGTTATAAGGCTTATGTATTTTATTTATTAATTATTTATTAAAAGTTGGAATAGTTATTTATTAATTTAATGGAATGTATATTTGTTTTTAGAAAATGAATATAGTAATTCCTTGGAATATATATTATTGGTTATTTATTAAAAAGTTGGAATAGTTATTTATTTATTTAACGGAAGGTATATTTATTTATTTTATGAATATAGTAATGTAGTTTTAGAAATGTGCTTATATAATGGAATATATATTATAATTTGTATTTATTTATTATATATTTGTTATTGGTTAATAATGCAGATGAATAGACAATGGATGTACGGGGACAACCACGCTCAGGAGTTCCGTGATGTCCTCAGGGTGTTTCTCGATGCCGCCGAGGCTAACAGGACGCCGTCAGGATTCATGTTCTGCCCATGCACCAATTGTGAAAATGTACAATCGCACAAACAAAGAGGTGCTCTTCAGGTGCATTTGATGAGGTACGGTTTCATTAGGAATTATTCTGTGTGGACGAAGCACGGTGAAAGAGGAATTCTAATGGATGAAGATGAAGAAGACGAGGCCGATGACGACATTCCGGTATTGGCTCAATCCTACGGTTCCTTTGCAGATGCTGCGATGGGTGATGCCGATGAGGAAGATGTTGCTCAGGAAAATGACCCTACTGATGGACTCGGGCAAATGTTGCGTGATGCTGAGAAAGACTGCGGCAATGATAAGGAACTGAAAAAGATACAGCGCATGTTGCAGGACCACAAGACTGACCTGTACCCAGATTGCAAAGAGGGGCTTAAGAAGTTGGGTAGCACACTTGAACTTCTGCAGTGGAAGGCAGCAAATGGCGTTACTGATAAGGGTTTCGAGGAGCTACTGAAACTCGTGAAGAAGATTCTGCCAGAGGGTAACGAATTGCCATCGACGACGTATCAAGCAAAACGTGTTGTTTGCCCTCTCGGTTTGGATGTGTAGAAGATACATGCGTGTCCTAATGACTGTATCCTCTATCGCAGACAATACGAACACTTGGATCGTTGTCCGGTTTGCACCTGCGCACGATACAAGATCAGGCGGGACGACCCTGGTGATGTTGGGGGAGAGCGTTCTAAGAAAAAAAATCCCTGCGAAGGTGATGTTGTATTTCCCTCTGATACCCCGTCTGAAGCGTTTGTTCAGGAACAAGGACCATGCCAAACTGATGCGCTGGCACAAAGAAGAACGTAAGCAGGATGGCATGTTGAGACACCCCGCCGATGGATCCCAGTGGAGGAACATCGACAGAGCATTCCCAGAGTTTGATGCTGATGCGAGGAATGTTAGGCTTGGTTTAAGTACCGATGGCATGAACCCTTTTGGTGAAATGAGCAGTAGTCATAGCACTTGGCCCGTGACTGTTTGTATCTACAACCTACCCCCCCTGGCTCTGCATGAAGCGGAAGTTCATTATGATGCCAGTGCTCATCGAAGGCCCAAAGCAACCTGGAAACGACATTGATGTGTACCTAAGACCATTGGTTGATGAACTTTTGCAGCTATGGAAGAATGAATGTGTTAGCATGTGGGATGAGGACAAGCAGGAGCAGTTTGACCTTCGAGCACTGCTTTTCATAAGCATCAACGACTGGCCTGCACTAAGTAACCTATCAGGACAATCAAACAAAGGATATAAAGCATGCACTCACTGTTTAGAGGAAACCGAAAGCATGTATTTGAAACATTGTCGTAAAGTTGTGTACATGGGTCACCGTCGATTCCTTCCGGCGAAGCATGAGCTACGAAAGAAATGTGTGCATTTTGGCGGGAATGCTGACCGCCGTACAAAGCCGAGACACCAGAGTGGAGAAGAGCTATTTGATATGGTGAAGGACCTACACGTGGTGTTTGGCAAGGGAGACGGAAGCCGGGCTGCTCCGACGGGTGAGGATGGTCGTGCCGCGATATGGAAGAAGAAGTCTATCTCTTGGAAGCTACCTTATTGGCAACTTTTAGAGGTCCGTAACGCGATTGATGTGATGCATCTGACGAAGAATCTTTGCGTGAACTTGATAAGCTTCCTGGGTACTTATGGGAAGCCAAAGGATACACTGGAAGCACGTCAGGAGCTGAAACGATAGAAGCAACGGACTGATCTACATCCAGAAAAGAGAGACAAAGGACGCTAGTACTTGCGTCCTGCCAGCTTCACTCTCAGCAAAGAAGAGAAGGCAAGCATGTTTGAATGCTTGAACAGTATCAAGGTCCGTCTGAGTACTCCTCCAATATTAAGGGAATAATAATTATGAAAGAGAAGAAGTTCACAAACCTGAAGTCTCACGACTGCCATGTGTTGATGACACAGCTGCTTCCCGTCATACTCAGGGATGTGCTACCAGTTAACGTGTGGAAAGCCATTGTGAAGCTATGTGCATTCCTCAATGCAATTTCTCAGAAGGTGATCAATCCAGACCATTTAGATTAGCTACAGAACGACGTGGTGCAATGTCTTGTCAGCTTTGAGATGATATTTCCACCATCCTTCTTCAATATCATGACACATCTATTGGTTCACCTCGTCAAAGAGATTCGTATACTGGGGCCAGTATTTCTACACAACATGTTCCCTTTTGAGAGGTTCTTCGCTGTCCTAAAGAAGTATGTTCGTAATCGTTCTCGTCCAGAAGGATGCATTGCTAAGGGATACGAAACAGAGGAGGTCATTGAATTCTGTGTTGACTTTGTCAACGATCTTATGCCGATTGGTGTGCCCGAATCACATCACGAGGGGAGACTTAGTGGAAAGGGCACACTAGGGAGAAGATCCATGGTGATCAAGGACATTGAGACATTTATTCATCGTCTGCACAATAGTACTTTCGCCGATTGGTTGCGAAAACGTCTTATGGGTGTCGAGGGCATTGATGCGCAGCTAGCTTTTGTAGCTAGGGGTCCATCGAGCACGATCTTGACATTCCAAGGATACGACATCAATGGGTATACATTTTACACAAGAGCCCAGGACAGGAAAAGCACCAACCAAAACAGTGGTGTCCGGATCGTCGCGACAGACACCAATGGCAATACAAACTCATACTATGGAGTCATAGAGGAGATATGGGAACTGGAGTACGGACCTTTGAAGATCCCACTATTCAAGTGCCAATGGGTGAAGCTGACTGGAGGAGGTGTTAAAGTTGATGCATATGGAATGACGTTAGTGGACCTAAACAAGATTGGCTTTCTAGACGAACCGTTCGTCCTGGCCAAAGCTGTCACACAAGTTTTTTATGTGAAGGACATGGCTAGCAGACCGAAGAAAGGGGCGGATAAGAATGGTGGGGGTAAGCAATTGGACCCATCACAAGACGAGCCAAAGCGTCATATAGTCCTTCCTGGAAAGAGAAAAATCGTAGGAGTTGAGGACAAGACGGATGAAGATTATGATATGCTCGATGGCCTGCCTCCATTCTAGGTGGCTGATGACCCAAGCATCCTGTTAGCGGCGGAGGAGACACCGTATCTACGGCGTGATCACAATCAAGGAACTTTTGTCAAGAGAAAGTTTATTAGTGTCCAAGTAAACGATGATGCCATGTAATTTAATTGCACTATGTTCCACCTATGTTGTAATGACTATATTTGCATTTATGTTCCACCTATGTTCTAAGATTTTCTATTGATTTATAAGATTGTTTTTATTAATTCTAGCATTTTATATTGATTTTCTATTAGTTTATAAGATTTTGTATTAATTTATAAGATTTTCTATTAATTTTGTAGGATTATTTATTAATTCTAGCATTTTATATTGATTTTCTATTAATTTAAATGATTTTCTATTAATTTTGTAGAATTTTTCATTAATTCTAGCATTTTATATTGATTTTCTATTAATTTATAAGATTTCCTACTAATTTTCTTATTTAATATATATTTTTAATAGGTATAGCATTAATAACTATAAATTAAAACAAGTATTAATAGGTAGTGTAAATATAAATAACTAGATTTAAAACAAGTATTAATAGGTAGTATAAATATAGATAACTAGAATTAAAACAAGTATTAATAGGTAGTATAAATATAAATTCATTTAATATATCAAATAGGAGCCCCCGGTGCTAAAGACCGGTTTGAGAACTGGCGCGAAACGAAAATGGGGGCCTTTAGCACCGGGTTGATCTAAAATCCGGTGCTAAAGGCCCCCAATTTTCGTTTGGCGCCAGTTACGACCTTTAGCACCGGCTGTAGAAGACCCGGTGCTAAAGGGCATTTAGCAGCGGGTGGTGGCTGCACCCGGTGCTAAAGGGGGGGCTTATAGTGAGTACATATACACGCTTCTACTTATAGTGTCTATGAAATATTTCATTTCTGATTTTAATGTATACATGTATACAGATTCCACTGGGTCCTAATCATACTGTGTCCTGACCGGGGTGTAGTCAACGTCTTTGATTCGTTGAACACTCCAACATATAAATTACAGAACATCATTGACACGATCACAAGGTGATGTATATTTCCCCTAATTAATTCAGCCCTTACACCCGCAATGACTTAACTCAATTTTTTCGTTCGCAGGGCGTGGGTTCAATTTCGTCAAGACCACCCCGGTATTGAACATGAAACACTGACATGGAAGACTAGCTTTCCGGTAAGCAAGTAATTTGTACATGTAGGCCTCGGCTAATATATTATATGAATTTTACTTAATTTCTATTGGTCGACAGTGTGCCAAACAGGGGAAGGAAAATAATTTATGTGCATACTATGTTTGCGATTTCATGTGGAATTGGACACATAAAAAGACTACTCAGCATGATATTATGGTACTTAATAATAAACACATTTTCATTATTATTAAATGCACAATTATTGTCTCCAACTCAGTGGATTAAATATCTTTCAATTATTTGTAAATTATAGATGTTGAAGCTGAAGGAAGAGAGCCTAGAGCAAGAAAGAATCGACGCAATTTCAGAACAGCTCGTCGGATGGATCTGGGATGAGGTCATCAATCCCCGAGGAGAATTCCACGTCCCAGTGGAGGACGTGCCGGAAAGTTCAACAAGTCATGCGCCGTCTTAAGTTGTAAATACAGTTTAAATATATAACTCGAGTCCGATATATATTTTATAATATATATGTCTTCTATATATTTGATTACAGTGCCTAGCTAGCTAATATGAATATAGAGTCGACCGAATACGCATTAGAATACACGTATTAGAATATATATATATATATATACACGTATATACATGTGCATGCATGGCTACTGGAAAATGCAAAAAAAAAACAAAACCCAGGGCCTTTAGCACCGGGCGTAGACAACAACCGGTGCTAAAGGCCCTGCCAGCCCCGCTGCGGTGGCAGGCCCTTTAGCACCGGTTGGTGGCTCCAACCGGTGCTAAATGGACCCTTTAGCACCGGTTATGCCACCCGGTGCTAAAGGGCTTACCCTTTAGCCTCGGTTTAGTTGCACCGGGTGGAAAACCCGGTGCTAAAGGGCTTTTCCACCCGGTGCAGATATCAACTATTCTGGTAGTGCGACCCCGGTGAGCTCGAGGTCATATATGTCAAACCTAAGATGGTTGGCCATGGCAGCGACGAGGCTGGACTTGCCGGTGCCGGGTGGGCCGTACAGCAGGTATCCCCTCTTCCACGCCTTGCCGATCTTCTCGTAGTACTCCTTCCTCTTGATGAACTTGTCGAGGTCATCAATGACGGATTTCTTGAGCTCGTGATCCATGGCGAGCGTGTCGAAGGTCTAAGGGTGGTGCAGGTCCATGGGAGACCAATCGGAGCCGTCATTCATGAATATGACGAGAGGTCTCTCCTGGTCTCTAATGGCCTTTGCGGTGGCGACGACGTGGGGGACGTACGCCTTCAGGGCTTTCTCCTTGTGCTTCTTGTGGAAGCTGAGCTCGAAGTAGAGCTTCCGGACGCGGCCGCCGGCGTGCTTGGCGGCGGGGTGGTCGCCGGCGCCGGCGGGGACCTCGTGGGCGTAGAGGCACCAGGTGAACTCGGCGCCCTCGAACGTCTCGACCAGGTCCTCGCCTTCCTCCATGCCCAGCACGAGCTTGTCGTCGTCGAAGTCGTTGTCCACGCAGCCGGTGATGCGGAGGCGGCGCACGCGGCGGTGTCGAGCCGCGTGGCGAGGTAGGTCCTGGCGGCAGAGAACACGCGGTTCGTGTACCACCCGTCGCTCTGCTCGATGGTGATGGCGTAGCGCCACGACAGGCGGGACCGGAGGCCGGAGAAGCAGGAGGAGAGCAGGTCGCGCGCCTCCTGGGGGAGAAGGTCGCTGGCGAGGCTGCGCACCAGCATCATGGACGCCGCCACGGATGTGGCCATCGCCATGGCCTCCTTGGCCTTCTCGAAGGAAGAAGACGACGAAGCCATGGCGGCGAGCTTGTTGGTTTTGTTCCTTCGCACTTCGCAGGATTATTCGATCTGATCCTCCTGAATTCTGATACCTGCGCCTGTTTTGTCAAACGCCTGACACTTTTTGTAACGACCCGAAACTGACTAAGTAGAAGAAGGTTAGTTCCAATCCGACTAAATCATGGACTCGAATCCAACACAATTTCACAAACTCAACACGGATACTGGCCTGACTCTGACTCAGACATGATTTCGAAGAGGATTATTAGGACTACCCGGATTTGGCTAAACAGCTCCACTGAAGCTGAGAACAGAATTTTGCTGGAACTTGGAGTTTACTTCCTTGATTGATGCCATCAAAGCTTTTAATTCCTTTTTCTTCTTCCCTAAAAAAAGTGAGAGCCAATTTATGGAAGTTTAGCAATAGGTTAAATTTTTTATAAATGTTTGCTTAAGCTCAGCTTTCCGTTGTTTTTCTACGTGGGCAACAGAGTCTATCCTACAGTAAAAGTAAATTTTATAGTAAAAGTAACTTTTTAAATAGCTGTCCGGTGTTTTTCTATGTGGGCTATGCAGTCTACCCTACAGTAAAAGTACCTTTTGTCATGGCTGTCGGTTGTTTTTGGACATCCACGGATTGAGTCTACCTCATAGTAAAATTGAATAAATAACAATCAAATTCATTTCTGGATGGAGAAGTCAGGACTTATTTCATTTTCTAGATAAAATCAACTTCCCTTTATCCTGGCGATCTAAATTAATTGGCCATTACAAGGAACAATATCCATCAATCTTTGCATGTAGGGCACAAGCTAGCTGTTTTGAAACAAAATTTATATAAAAATGGAATACACAATATTTTAGCAACTTCGTTTTAAAATTGTTTACACAAAAAACTATGTGTAAGTATAATATACCCATACTTTTTTCATTGCAGCGGAGGAAAGGATATGGTCTAAAAACGCGTCAGTAAGGCCAGTATAAGTGTGGCAGTATAAGTGAGGTTAATTTAATGGGGAAGTTTTATAGGCATTAAATTCTATGCCACATCAGCAAATATGCTCATCTGATGCTCCTGAATTCTGATACCTGCGCCTGTTTTGTCATACGCCTGACACTTTTTGTATCAACCCGAACCTGACCTGACTCCGTACGTAGAAGAAGGCTCCAAACCGACTAAACCATGGACTCGAATCTAACACAATTACAGAGTCAATATAGTACTCCGTACTTCCTATCTCTGCATCCAAGTATCCAACACTGATGTTGTGATGACTTTGAATTAAGAGGACCCGGACAGCGTAGAACTGAGCTGGAACATGGAGTTTACTTCCTCCATAACATCCTAGTTTCTCTGAATTATTTTTTTTCTAGGAAAAAAAATGAGAGCGATCGAATTTCTGGGACGATGGAGCAGCGGCTCTGGCCAACGGTACACTAGTACACTACGTCCGGTCCATTAACCATCACCATCAGCTTGTGCAGCGCACGGGCAGGCAGTTTTGAAACAAAGTTTATATAAAAAGGGAAAAGTAAAGTATAGTACTACCTCCATTTAAAAAAATATTTTCAAGATATAAAACGTTGTAGTTGGTATCATATACTTTGTTGTGAATTGTTTTTTCATTACATGTGAGACAAGCATAATTTATATTTTTGCTTCTTTGCACTGATTATTTTAGTAGAAGACAAATAATTTAAAATGGGGCAAGTAGATCCTTAAGAGAATATAAAGGCTTTAAATGTTCCTTATAATAATTAAAATTCACATGATTATTCTTTAAATGGGCATGTGTGGTACTTCTCGTCGAGAATTGTGGCCTATATCCCAAATACAACACCACACAACCGTCTTCTAATTGCCAAGATGATGCACGTCAACTCGTGACAAGCTCATCCTAGGAACGACTAGGAATTTTTCAAAGTATCGCGGAAGCAAAATAATTAATAAGAGCACTAATTAACTTGCGGAAAGATTAAGCTCAAACTTCATTCAAGGTTTCAAATTGTATTTCGTTTTAGCTTTTCTAGATTTATAGATTTTGATATGCGTATAGATATATGCAATGTCTATAGCAAAAAATATGAAACTAGAAATACCAAAACGACCTATAATTTGGAACGAAAGAAGTATTTTGTAACCCAAAGTGACAAATGCAACCTCCTCATCTGTTTGTTCCAATTTGTAGTTCATCTTATATTTACGAGTTCTCAAAAGTTCAGAAACCTCCATATATACATGTCGATGTTTAACCCTCATACATGCCGGTTTTTTTAGTCACAACACTACAAAAAAGGCATCGATGAGAATGCTGTCGATCGATGCCGGTGCAAGAGTTGGCACCATAAAATATTATATGTGGCGCCGCCTCACTTGTAGAGACAACATCAATGATCTATAGTCTTGTGTGTCGTCTAACTAGTTAGATTGGTGCATGATACGTGCTTGTAGAAAAATATTAGCTCAGATGGCTTCAAAAAAAATGTTAACTTAAGTAGTATGGTCAAAAGAATCAATATAGAAAGCAAATCAAATTGAACGTTATCTGAAATCAAAATCACCTAAAGTTAACAACTGTGCGAGTCTTCTTAAGTGTTTTGCCTAAGAATTTGCCAGTTTTTTTGACATTTACATGTTAGACATATCCATGGTTCAGATAAAATTTGAAGATTAAATTTGTCAATAAATAATTCATAAATCTTGTGAATTTATGGTAATTTAGGAAAAGTGTTAAAAAGTAGCTATAGTAGACAACATTCAAAATGTTTTGTGAAAATTTATGCATATGTCAAAAAAGTGAAATAAAT
This sequence comes from Echinochloa phyllopogon, assembly GCA_033239725.1. NCBI lineage: Eukaryota > Viridiplantae > Streptophyta > Magnoliopsida > Poales > Poaceae > Echinochloa > Echinochloa phyllopogon. The sequence goes on along the minus strand of BTCW01000008.1, from coordinate 6,379,550 downwards.
GTGTCATAGCATGTTCAACAGACATACCAATAGACATATATACATGGAGTGTATATGACATGTGGGCCATGTGTTATTGACTCTTTGAGTTGCTTTGCTAAAATAAGATTGCTGGATATATGAATTAATTTATCTTACTAAATATTTTGTGGTATGTATATAGACAAACATATAAATGTTAAAACAAAAAGGCAAAGTGATATGTGCTATGTATTTTTTTGCGTATAATAACTTCTCTATGTATTACGTTAAAACTTTTCACAGACAATATTGCAAATGTCATGGATATGTAACTAACTCGTACAGCGGAGCTAGGATCAGCTCTTAGGGGGGCCAATTTACCTTGTAAAAATCAACACGAACATAAATGCTAGAGCAATTAGTCACTATTTGATATGAACTCCGAGATTAGGCCAAGGTGCTACGGGTCTTGGTTTTCACTTGCTTTGTCCCCACTGTCAATCTGGCCAAGGCCAATGCTTGTGTTGTTTTTTATTTGTAGGCTATTAGTCCCCAATTCATCATTTGCATTGGAAAATAGGATGAAATCAGTTATCCGGTTTTGTGCGCTGATTTCAATTTTGCATCTGGACTGAAACAACACGCTCTTTTGCACAAAATTCACTCACTTGTATTACCTTGGCATCAGCAAAAATAAATCACTACATGATGGAAATAACAGCTTAGATTGGAGCAATTAACGGAAGCCTAATAATTAATCAGTCATGCATCCTCTAATCAGCGGTAAAATACTTGCGGCAAGGGGGGGCCATGGACCAGGTTGACCAAGCTATAGCTCTACCAGTGAACTTGTAGTTACAATTAGTGAAAGTAGCAATATTTTTATTTTAGAATATAGTTGACAATTCATCATATTATAGAAATTGAAGTGACTAGCTCATTCTACAATGCATGTATGCGTGGAACACTACTCGAGACATGCCAATGTAAACAGAAGTATAACACTTTGTAATTTTTAGGAAACGATACTATTCACCACACTTGTATTTTTACCTATATATCTGAATTAAACACGAAACAAAAGCATATCGGAAATATCATATTCAAACGTGAAAAAATAACTTAGTCACATTATATAATAGAATTGGTTCTGGTTATATAGAAAAATATCTATAGTTGTTTAAGTTACTAACTATGTTCTTAAATTAATTATTTTTGTGTGATGTATTAATGCTTAATTTCGAATTATTAATGCTTGTTTGTGCGTTGTGTATTACATTATAATTTTTTTCAGCATGTAGCAACGCAGATATACAATTATAGTTGCATATTAAAAAAATTGTTGTTAAATTTTTTATTAATATTGTCAAGCAACCTTTTGTTTATATGATTAATTTAATATTAGATGCACCTAATATATGAAAATAACCATGAAAAATCTCTATATATTCTTATCTTAAACTATAATGTCCTTTATCACCCTATGAAATTGTTAGTCAAATTACTTTACATGAAGAAATAAAAAAACACAAATCTTGTTAAGAGTACATTGGACTACTTGATACAGCTGGGAAATAAACTAAGCCAAAATTTTATTTATACGGTTGAATGGATTATTTTGGGTAATAAAATGAGTTTGTGTGGTACTCTTTTGGTCAAAGTGCAAAATTGCCGTATCAAAGACATATTCTGCATTGAATGGAGTCTTTTCATCATGCGCATTGCAATTATACCCCCCAAAATATTCTAGCCGCCTAAAGTGCTAAGCGTGTCGAAGTCTTGTGCCTTTTCTTTATTCAGATTTACGCTTTCAGATCATCTGTACGTGTCGACAGCTCAATGTAATATATATATATATATATATGGAGAGCTCGAGATTTTTTCCATGCATTCAGAGTCATATATAGGCTGTACGTATGCCTTATTGAGGCCTTCTTTACCACTCCGTTCACACGAAAAAGGAGTACGTAGAAACAGGGCAGAATTACCATTTGGTGTGTACGTACTTTCTCGCTCGCATAGACTACTCACCAACCATATTGATAGACGTAGACCACTCACCAATAATGCAACACATCAATCATATCCACTCCATGTCTCCATGCCAATTCAATGGCCACAAAAAGTTGTTATGCATTTTTCCTCTATTCTGAAGATGTTCACATATTCTTGAAGATGTTCATGTGAACCGTAAGTGAGGCTATATATGTTATCAAAGACGAAGAGAGAAACCATTGTTACAGAGCAAAAAATGCCACGCGGTATAGTATACGTACTGCTTTGACAAGAACAAATCAAGAAACAGTTGGAGGCTGCTACACTTCGAGAAAGATCAGTAGCAACAAGCGCTAGAGCCACTCAAAAACTCAAGCTGTTTAATTACATACTAGTACTTGCCAGCACTGTGCATGAGCACGAAGAGGTTGATCTCGTTGACGTCCGTCTCCGGCGTGGGCTTGCTGATCATCTTGAAGAGCATGTACCCTTGCGCCAGCCTGAACCTGCCGGTGCCGCCGACGACGGCGCGCTCGATGGTGCCGGTGAACCCGAGCACGGGGCCCTGCACGGAGAGCGTGCTCCCGGCGTACTCGCCGGCGGTGAACACCAGCGTGATGGACGACAGGTACCCGGCGCCGACCTGCAGGCTGGTGCCGAAGAAGACGCCCTGGTACCGGCCGAGCAGCGCCGACGAGTGCCCCGGGCCGGCGCGGATCTCGTCGTCCACCACGCCGATGCTCCCGAACGAGGAGTTGGCGCCCAGCGGGGACTGCAGCACGGCGGCGGCCGTGGCGTTCGCGCCGGTGTACTTCTCGTGCACGTAGAGGTGGATGTGGGTCAGGCCGTGGTCGGCGGCGGCGGCGGCGTGGACGACGGCGAGGGGTGACGTCAAGGTGAGGAGGGAGAGGAGGAAGAGGGGAAGCGGCAGCTTGGGATGGGCCATGGTGAAAAGCTAGGCAGGGAGTGTGTCGGGGATGGGTGCCGGACAGGACGGACGTGGACGTGCGCTTGCTCCCTTTCCCATCTTATCTTGCCGGTGGCTTCAATAATGTGGGTGCACAGGCACAACTGCGCATGGTTGTTGCGTCACCGTGTGTAGGAGTTCGTTGGCTCGTTGCGCCCCAGCTGGAGATAGTACACATCAATTGAATCAAAAATTTTTAGATAATGGATAATATATTACCCGGCTTTGATCAAAACGGCTACGGCCAAACAAAAACACGAAAATTACATCCCACCATGGGGCTCTACACTACGGGAAACCCCCTATATGCCGAGTGTCCACATCTTTGCCGAGTGCCTTTTGTCGGGCACTCGGCAAAAAAAGTCTTTGCCGAGTGTCCCTGAGGAGACACTCGGCAAACAAAAGACACTCGGCTACATTAATCCTTTGCCGAGTGTCAAACATAAATACACTCGGCAAAATTCAAACACTCGGCACATAAATTTCTTTGCCGAGAGCCGAGGCCAGAGCACTCGGCAAAGTGCTTGCACGTGCACTGCACGTGCCACGTCCGCCGACGGCAGCGGACGTCCGTTTGGCACGTTGGCTCTTTGCCGAGTGTTTGACGCATGACACTCGGCAAAGACGTGACACGTGCCACGGCTGCCAACGGCCGTGGGATGCCGTTTGGACTATCACATCTTTGCCGAGTGTAAGACGGAGACACTCGGCAAACAATTTGAAAATATCAAAACGTTCATTAGAAACTTTGAATTCAAACACAAAAGTTTGAAAATTTGAAATACATAAGTTATTTGGATGACTGGAATGATGCGTTTGCCGAGTGTTGCATCTCCGGCACTCGGCAAAACTACTTTTTGCCGAGTGTTTCTCCAGCAACACTCGGCAAAGAGCACCTTTGCCGAGTGTGTCAAGGGAAACACTCGGCAAAGAGTGACCCTTGGAATTTAAACTTATGTTTTTGGCCTCCAAACTTTATATTTTTTTCCGTGATACTTGTCAAAGGCTCTTTATATCTTATGTAAAGAGTGTGGCAAAAAGTTGAGACGATTTCAAAAAGTTTTTATATACGACCCTTGCCAATCGGAGCTTCTCCACATAGAAGTTTCAGAGAGTTGAGAAGGAGATAGCTAGATTTCGAAACGAAGTGGAGTTGAATTGGAGTTTGAGTTCATAACTTTTTGTATAGGCAATAGACGACGTAGATTGCTTCATTTGAAGTTATCATATTTTTCCGGACCCATTTGATATTTTTTAAATTATTTTTACGACTACCTCCGCATGAAATAATGAAATATATGAAGGAATTATGAGCTATGTAGGCATGAAATAATGAAAACATTTCATTGAAGCATAAAATGTGCATTGTGGAATGTATTTGACAAGATATTTTGTTGTGTATTTGTTCAAATTTGAAAATTTATGTATGGTGAAATATTTGACAAGATATTTTGTTGTGAAATATTTGCCGAGTGCTACACTCGGCAAACAGGTCCTTTGCTGAGTGTTAGGTCATGGACACTCGGCAAAGCAGCCACGTGGGCTGGCCAGACCGCGGCCGCCCGGTCCACTTCATTGGCCAACGTGGCTCCTTTGCCGAGTGCCGGCTCTCGGCAAGAGCATTGTTTGCCGAGTTCCCTGGCCTGCGCACTCGGCAAAAGCGCCACGTGATCCACCTCCTCGGCCGCGCGCAGCCACGTCAGCGGCCAGCGCGCGGCCTGGTGGCAGATCTGTTTGTCGAATGTCGGATCCAAGACACTCGGCAAACAGGGGGGTGCGTCGGGGGACTTAACCGCCCGCGCGGCCCCAACCCTACACATCACACCCGCACACACGCACACGCCGCCGCCACCTCTTTCCCCGTCCACCGCCGCCGCCGCCGCCGTCGCCCCGCCCGCCGCCACCGCCGCCGCACGCCGCGACGACCCCCTGCCTCCCGCCCTCCCTCCGCCCCGCAGCCCGCCGCCCGCCCTCTGGCCCGCGGCCGCCCGCCGCCCGGGCCAGCGCCGGTCACCGCCGCCGCCGTCCGTCACCGCCGCCGCAGTTCATCGCCGCCGCCGCCGCCCTCCGCAACGCCGCCGCCCTCCGCTCCCCGGCCGCCCCATCAGACGCCGCCCGCCCCGACGAGCCCGGCCCCGACGCCGACGCCGCCCCGACGACCCCAGCGCCGGTCGCCGCCGCAGGACGCCGCCGCCGGCCCGGGCCACCGGCCTCCGCCACGACCCACGCCGCAGCCGCCCCGGGTCTCCGCCGCCCGGGCCGCCGCCGCCCCGACTCGGCCGCCGGCCCGCGACGCTGCCGCCCCGACTCGACCGCTGCCCCGACCCGGCTGCCCTCCGCCCCGGCCCGCCGCTGCCGCCACCCTCCGACCCGGCTGCCCTCCGCCCCGGCCCGCCGCCACCGCCGCCCTCCGACCCGGCTGCCCTCCGCCCCGGTCCGACGTCGCCGCCGCTGCCCGTTCCCGTAGCAGGTATGTCTTGCTGCCAATGTGGTATTGGTGGCTGTGGTAGTGGCATTTGTTCATGATTAGGTCATTCGCTCCTGAATTTTGATATGGTAGTTGTTGAACGTATATATATAGGATTGGATGATAGAATTTTGATACGAATGATTGGAATGCTAGCATATTTCACCTCATTTGCAAAGTGGTCGGCCTCTTGTGTATGTGGTTGTCGGCCTTCGTGCCATGGATATCCTTGTGTATGTGGTTGTCGGCCTTCATGCCATGTTTTTTTGCAGGATGGGGTTTCAGAAACCTCCCCGTGCAGGGGAGGTGCTGCCGAATTTTTAATTTGACAAAATTTTATTTTTTTCAGGGAGAGGCCCTTTGCACCGTCCTCGGCTTGTAGCCCGTAGCCGCGCCCGAAGCTCCGTCGCACGCCGTTCCCCGCCGCCTGCACCGACATGAGCGTCACCGACTCGCCCGACGTCGAGCCCGTAGGTGAGCACATGCAAAACCATACCCCACTGCCTCCACTGCCTCCACCACGTGTTCCTTTTTCTCCCGTGAGTCACTTGAGAACCTTATAATTTCATTTCACAACTCATTTCTGTCGTAAATCTTGTAACACACACCACTAATCTCTTTTGGGCAGGCTCCTGGCTCGGCGGCGTCGAATGACGGCCCTCAAGACGAAGACTGAAACGAACCGGATTCCCAACGATGAGAATCCGACTCCTTGTACCCTCGAGATAGTCCCAGAAATAGCAGCTATCTCGTACAGAACTGATCTGAGTCGAATATCACATCCATACAACGATAAAAGAGATCCAAACATGACATATATAAAACATAGCGTCTGGTACAAGCCCTCTGGGCTAAATCGACAATAAGAAACAGCTACGCAGCGGTAGCTGGAGCATCAGGGACCACTCCTCCATAGGCATCCTTGAGCGTAACGCGCTCCCTTCAGTCGTACCAACCGTCCTGGTTGAACTCACGGTCATAGTCTTCACCTGCGTACCCAAAGTCTGTCCCCAAGGAATTGGGACAGGTCCACGTCACCAACCATATAAGCAGCATGCTTTAAAGTGGCCTAGCTAATAATAAAAGTATTCAAGGGTTATAGCTGAGGTTTCCTATGCGAGCAGCAGCGATAAGCCTAAGTTCATCTCATCACCAGCACCTATCCTCACCAGAGAGATCACACTCCCCGAAACCACCATTAGCCTCACAACCACATCGGGCTCGTCCTGCCTCAACAGGTTCCCGCAATTATCATCCACCAACGCCTTTCCCTCGCTAGTCGACTCGGTGAGCTCCCTCCCCACCTTGTCTCATCAGCAACGCTGGACCAACCTCTCATAACCCAAGTCAAGGATGAGGTAAGAAAGCAGAATCTCATGCTAGTCGGAACTTATCAGAAGCGGGTCGTCCGTAACCGTGGACACGACTATACGTATAGTTTACACTCTGCAGAGGTGGCACTCCTGGAATCCATCCGGGCTGCAAGGCTAGTCGGCAACCAACCTGAGACACAACCCACAGCAAAGACCCCAAACAGTAACGGCGCCAATCCTGTCTCCCTGGGCTCGGGAAACATCTGATCTAACATCTGCCCCAGGGGTGTGAAACCTTCCCACCGGGGCCAGTCGGGGGCTGTGGTAAATCAGGGAGAGTACGCCGCAACGAGTCCCCCCTACACATTTCAAGTTCGAATCTCCTACAGTCTCGGCGCCGCACTAGAGTAGGCTTGCTGGAACCCTCCCCATACTGGGTAGATGGTGAGCACGGTATTCCCACGTCCATAGGTGGAACTCGACTCGGTCCTTAATTATCGGTAAAGCGAGTATCAGCGTCATAAGCGATCCGCCGCAACGGTCCGCAATCGGCACCCATTATAGGTATTGCCGACCAAACTCCTCAAAGAACCAAGTATCCAAGTAACCATGTACCCGCAACAGGTACACCGTAGGGACTGCCCGAGTGCAGTCCCCAAGCACCCCGATCAAACGATCAAGTTGTTATTACTCGCTTACACCGCCTAGCTGCACTACGTCTCCCATACCACCCACAACTCACGCCAAGAGGATCAGATCACAACCATCCCAACACATGCATAGCATAGCATATAACATTCAGTGGATAATAGGATGGCAAGGTAACAGGATATAAACAATGGCAGTGCAGGTTTATCATGCGAGTAAAGTAAAGCGCTAGCATACTAGTTTGCATGTCTAATAGGTATTTCAGAGATTGGTCGGGCGTGAACCTGGGTAAGCTTCTTCCTCCTCTTCAAAGCAGTTGTCGGTGTAGTCCGGCTCCTCCAGGTTCTATGGAGCTCCTGGAGTCGCGGAAATTAAAATAAGATGCGGCTACTGGCAAAGAACACCAAAACAGCGAGGAAAGAAGACCCAAGGAACACCAAACTCTACACTAACGCGTAGGTCATGATTTTGGAAAAATATAGAAACTGACGTCATATTTTTCTGAGCTACGGTTGATTTATTATTAATTTTAGAAGTTTAAATCATTTTCTAAAAATATTAAATAATTTCCGAAAAAGAAAAACAGACAAATAATCAGCCTACTGACGTCATGATGACGTCATGCTGACGTCAGCAGCGGGGTCCGCCTAGGATGACGTCAACAGTGGGCCCTGCTGACGTCAGCGTTGACTGGTCAACGGTCAAGTCAGTCAGTGGGTCCCGCATGTCAGTGACTGCCAGGGTATGACAGGTGGGGCCCTCACGTCAGCGCAGTTAATCAGAAAAAGAAAAAGGAGAAAGATAGCTGGGCTGGATCTGGGCCGAAAGGCGACTGGGCCAAAGAAGTTCAAGGGGCTTTTCCAGACTTTAGCGCGAACTTTAGGCCCACGAAAGGGGGCGGCTGGAGTCGATCTGGTGGAATTAGTCCACCATGCGCCGAGTCTGTGGTTCATGGTGCACCGGGTGCACAGGATCAAGTGTAGCCAACTCGGGATTTTCTGTGGCCGCGGTGTGGCCGGTTGGTGTGGCCCGGCGTGTGGCCGAGCCACGGCGCGAACGCGACGCGCGCGGCGCGCTCTGGCGCGCGGCCGGCAGCAAGGTCGCCGACGGCGATCATCGGGAAAAGGGGTCGGCGAGGCTCGGGATCACCAGCTACGGCCTCGCTAGGGTTTCGCGGACGCAACCAGCAAGAAGAAGTGGGAACCTTGGCTGGGGGTTTGGCTTCCCGACGCGAGCGGCGGCGGCGCGGCTATGGCGCCACGGCGGCCGGCGGCGCTCGGCGACCAAAAAGGGCTCGAACACGGCTCAGCTGGGATGGCTCGCGTACGCGCGGCACCAGCGAGTGCTGGAACGCGACGTCGCGGCCTGGGTTAGGTGCGCGTGCGCGGGGACACGGTTGCCCGTGGCCGCGACACGGCCGCGGCTCGCGCGCGGTGGCCGGCATCCCGGTCCGCAGCGGCGTTGGCTGCAAGATTGGCGTCAACGATCTGCAAAGTGGCAAGTGGCGCGATGGGGTCCTGCACAAAGACGGCCACAGCACGAAGGCTAGGTCCCAGAGACGGCTTGGCGACGGCGAGCACCAGAAACGGCGGCGCTTGACCGGAACAGAGGAAGAAATGGGGGGTCGTCATCGGCAGCTCACCCAGGATCACGTAGTGGTTCACTGCAGCTCGGGGAAGTCGTGCGGTGCTCCGGCGGTGCTCGCGCTCCCTCGAACGGCTCCGGTCCGGCTCCTCTCCGGCGTCCCCACGGGCGGCGGCGCCGCGGCGGCGCGGCGCTCTGCGTCGGCTTCGCTTTCCTCCCTTCTTCTGCTCCAACCCTCCTCCTCTTCTTCCCCTCCTCCAAGACAACGCGAAGCGAGATTGGAAAACCCCGAAGGGCAATAGCGGCTGGGGCTTGGAAGAGGCCGCGACTGGGGGTTTATAGGGCGGCGGCGGCTAGGGCTCCGCAGCGACGGACGGCCCGCGATTTGGGCGTCCGTGCTCCTTTCCACATGGCGGCATCGCGACGGGCCGCGGAGCACGCCACGGGATTGGCTTGGCGCTCACGGGTGTAGCGTCAGAGAAAGCAGAGCAGGGCGCCAGCGAAAAGCAGAGAGGGGGAGCGGTTGGGGAAGACGACACTGTGCGGGCGTGGCTGACAGGCGGGGCCCGCTGGTCAGCGACGGGGTGTGGGACGCGGAGTCGACGTGGTGGCGCGGCTGGGCCGTTGCTGGGCCGCAAGGCCAGCCGGGCTGGTTTGGTCGATTAGCTCGGGGAAAGAGTTGAAGGGTGGTTTTCGGACTTTGGATAGAAGATTCGGCCCAAGAAGTTAGTTTAGGATTTGAATTGGTTTGGCCAATTAGAGTTTGAATTCAAATCTAGAATTTGAATTCAAACCAACCAAAATCCAATAAAAACCAAATGAACTCCAATTCACACTATTTGATCCTTAGCACTTCAAATTATTTTTAATTAATTTAAATTTTGCCTAAGAGCAAAGGGAGCAAATAGAAGCAATCTTATATGTTGGTTTGCATGCACAACAATTCACCAAAAAAATTTAAATCCTCATTTTTGCATTCATCAAATCCTATGGGAAAATTTAGGGTTGTTACAAAGACGTTGCGGGGCGGGCGGCTAGATACTTGTTCGGACCCCCTCCTCCGTGAGTGATGGATGTTGGACTTTGTAAACTACTGAATGATGGATGTTGGATGTTTGGATGTTGAATTTGTGACATTTCTGTGATGTTGGATGGTTTAGTGACTTATATGTGTTTGTTTATGGTTGTGTGATGGTTTAGTGGCTATATATATATATCAATTGCATGTGATGCCTATTATAAACTGCCTGTGATGTTTTTGTTGAGGGGTCCTTTTAACGCAATAAATAAATAAAAATAGGGGTCAAATTGATGCTTTGCCGAGTGTTACACTCGTCAAAGGGCCTGTTTGCCGAGTGTATTGGCCATAACACTCGGCAAACAGGTTGTTTCTGTCATTTTTGAAACTTCCTTTGCCGAGTGTTTTTGCCCTAACACTCGGCAAAGGCTGCGTCTTTGCCGAGTGTTAAAGCCATAGCACTCGGCAAAGCGCTGTCCAGGGGCCTGCCCCAGCCAAGCCTTTGCCGAGTGTCACACTCAGCAAAGGCTTGGCTGGGGCAGGCCCCTGGACAGCGCTTTGCCGAGTGCTACACTCGGCAAAGGATGGAGTCTTTGCCGAGTGCGACACTCGGCAAAGACCCCGTTAGCACTAACAGACGGCCGCGAACGGCGCCGTTCGTGGCCGTCTGTTAGTGCTTTATTTTGCCGAGTATCGGCTTCTGCGCTCGGCAAAGCCTTTGCCGAGTGCCCGATAAAAGACACTCGGCAAAGGGGCTGTTTGCCGACACGGGCTATGCCGAGTTCCCTTTGCCGAGTGTATATCGGGGTTTGCCGAGTGCCGCAGGCACTCGGCAAACACCCGGTTTCCCGTAGTGCTAGTAGTCCTACGCGACCACCAAGATCGCTATAATACGTTTACAGACCCTTACAAAGAACTGAAAACGCTGGACACCAACCACCATTGATGCTTCTTCGAAGACAACAGCACGAAGACTTGGTACAGATACTGCTAACCAACATCCGAACTGTTACGCCATCCAATGCCTCCTCCGCCCTGCGCTGAATACCGAACATAGTGTCCACACGAGAGAACTGCCCGGCCTTGGCGACCAAGAACTTCGACAATGCGCCTGCACTGCCGCCACCGGCCTGGAAAAACCAGGCTAGGCTTTCACCCAGTTATTGATCATCCACGGGCGCAACAGGGGACGGTCTGACCAACGACTTCAGCAGCGCCTTCAACAAGGTGTGTGTCACATACACTTCACCGCCACCGGTCCGGCACAACATGCCAGACAAGGATTTCACCCAAATCGCCGCCGCCACCGTCACCACGGTCGCCCTCACCTGAAGGACACCAGCATCTTCGCACAGCCACAGGACGCCGTCACCGCAAGAAAAGACGCACTCCAGCCACCATCGACGAACACCGCCACCGGGAGCAAGGTTCCGCTAGCAAAGGGACGACACCAACACGTGGGGAAGGCGGCTGCACGACAGCTAGCGAAATCCGCCCAGATTGCCCCCGTGAGGGTGATGCGGAGCAATTAAGACGTTGGATCTGTCCGACACTCCTCCCACCCCAACACTGCGCCGCCTGGAGGCAGAGCAGAAGCGGGGGCGCGGGGCGGCCCCCCTACCGCCGAAGAACGGCACCTCAGCAGGCGCCGCTGCCATCACGCCGGATGGCAGCCCGGGATGCACCACCGCCGGCCTCCTTCCACCGCTGAAGCAGGGGAAGGCCGCCGTCACTGATCTGAGGGAGGAGGAGCGCCGCACACCAGATCCGGACACCGGCGCAGGGGCAGCCGCCCAGGCGGCCCGCGCAGCCAACCGCTGCGGCAGCTGCTGCGGCGAGCCGAGCACCACCGCAGCCAAGCCGGCCCAGCGTGGCCCGATCTGCGCGCGACGAAGCACCCCGGGGGAGAACCGCCGGCGCAGTCGCCGGATCCGGCCATTGGGGGCCCGGATCCGGCCTCCCCGGCGGCAACGGCGAGCCTCCCGGGCGAGCTCCTCCACCCTCCATGACGTCCGTGTCCGCCGAGAGATTGGAGGGCGAGGGGGGAGATGGCCATGCCGCCACCATCCCGGCAGGCCGCCCGGACTTCAGGCGGCCGGCTCCGGCGGCCGCGCGGCGAGGGGAACGGAGGGACGGGTGGCGGCGACGGTCAGGCGACGCGCCGCCCGAGTCGCCCTTCCGCGGGGGCGACGCGAGGGTCTGTTACGCGGGCAATTGAATCAAAATTTAATTGCTAGAGATGTACAATTTTATCAAAATCTTAAAGAAACAATACACCGTACATTACAACTCCAAGAGCAATAGTATGGCTACTCAGTTATTTACTCCAACTCTCCCAGTAGAGGAATCAAATTAGAATGAGACTATAGGGGAAGTATAAAAGATACTTTTCAATAAGTACGAAATGAATATTTATTTGAAAGTTAATTAAATAGGGACGTTTCACTTTGTTTTCTATTTTTTCATATGTAGAAACCCTTTTGCTTATATACTATATTATCAAAGTTATATGTTGAGAAAGTTTGTCTAGATCGAAAAAGTTGGCCATAGAAGTTATTTATAAATTTTCAAAGACGTTGAGCAACAAAAATTTATGTGTATAAGTTGTTACGCTAATGTTGTGCCAGCCGAATTATATTGGACAAGTTGCATAATAATTTTGTCTGTTAAAAAATAATTTGTACACAAAATTTGTCATAATAAATTTATCTGCAAAAATTTGTATTGGAAACTTTCAATCATTAAGTTTACTCCAAAAAATAATATTAATGAAAGTTATGAACATAAGTTTATAGTTTTTTAAATGGAAAACTTCAGAAACAAAATATTTTTCCAATAAAGAAAGCGGATTAGCTATGCCCCAAGATGAATGTCTAGTGACTCGCGGCTAGGAGTGTTTGCTTAGGCACCAACACACCGGATCTTTGGGAGTCGGACATCAGGCAAATGGCAATCGCCAAGCAGCATATGTGTATCAACATGGATATAAGGCCAATCCTAACTTAAGACACTACACATAGTTTTTATAGTATTCACATCATCAAGAAACTAGCAGTACACACTACTCTCTCAATGTAAACACCACTATCACATACTAGAAATTTAATGTTACTCATCTCAAATCTTATCTCGGATTTTGCATAGCAAGACATGGTTTCTTTGTGTTTCTTCATTTAATCACTTGCCACATCATATGTGGTATCCCATTTATTAATTCTGTAGACACCATCAAAGGTCATTGGATTGGGACTGCCCTAAGTAGAAAATACTGTAGAAGTAATCACAGCCAGAAACTAGCATTTGAAATGTCAGGCTCTATTCAATTAGGTGGATTGTGATCCTATATGAAAGTTGGGCTGAGAAAGGGACAATGTGCTAAAATTGGAAATGTTTTCGGCCCATACCTAAGGGCCTGGACTCCGCGCAAGGCAAAGCTAGAGCTAAAGGGAGGGGAGGCACAACTTTCTATGTGTAACTACACATATTATTTTATAAATATATATAGGAAAAAGTGCATTTTTGATCATCCAACACTTGCCTTAGTTTGGTTCTGACCATCGAACTCTAAAACCAGGAATCTTTAGCCATCGAACTATCCAAACCGTTCAAATTTGGCCATCGGGACGGTTTTGACGGGTGGTTTTAATTTTTTTATTTACAGTTTAGTCCTTAGATCTTAAAATGATTATTACTTTTTCCCGTACCTCTAATTTAGCTGATTATTGCGGTCACGTGTTCATAACAGTGAGCTTTATCTTTTAAAATAGTCTTTATACTATTTTATTACTATTAAATATATTATTTTTATATTATTGTGTAGAAACAGTAATATAAGAAAAGTAAAACAAATTGCTAGAAAATAATATGTGTACGTCTTTAAAAGATAAAGTTCATTGTTACTAACTCATGACCATAAGAATCAATAAATCTAGATAATATACAATGAGTCATGAGGAGAGTATATTATAGATAGTGGTCACCGAATATCTACTATATTATATTCACTTCTTTGGAGTGTTGATATTTGGTCCTTGTCTTATGTGGAAAATATATTATATTTTTTTAACCGGAGTCAGTAGCGGAAGCCCCTACCTATTTTTTTTTTAATTTTCTTTATTCCAAACTCAGTTAATTCGCTCCCACAAGGAGTTGAACCTGGGTCTGCAGGGTGCTACTCAGGTGATCTCACCACTAGGCTAGCTACCTTTTCACGAAAATATATTATATTGATTACTGAAAACATCTCTCACAGAGGAAAATGTCTATACCAATTTCAAATGTATATACTTTCAAGGTTGATGCATATATACGTCACAATAAACAGCATGATTCAGAATTGTTTTGTTATTCATGTTTGATTGATGCGAAATTGCATATGCATGGAACCTAATGATAGTCGGTGGCTTTTTCAGTTAGTGCATTCCATATGTTCCTTGCACAGCTTTTCTTTTTAAAAAAAAATGGTTCAATGATTGCAATATTTGAAGCACCTAAAGTAACTTTGCTTGTGTTTAAAATAAGCCATTATTTTGCTTCACATCAACGTGGCTAATCTAAGTCACTAGAATTGAAAATCAACAAAAAGTGTATCTTCAATCGGGTGGAACAAATAATAGAACTTTTATATGTCCAGATTTTTGTGTGATTTCTAAGACATGAAACCATAATACGTTTTCCATATATTTACATATATACCTGACTTATGTGCAGGATGTTAGGACAATGCGGCCAAAACTTTGTAATAGATGTCTTGGCACACAAAGAAAATTTTTATCGTAAACTACTTCATGACGACGTGACAACATATATTAGTCAAATCACAAGAAAAAAATATATTAGATTGTACTTATACTACAACCTAACTATAGCTTCGCTTAATTCAATACTTTACCGGAGATTGCATTGCTTGATTTAACTGTATGATTGATTTCTAGATATTGCACTTTTTAAAATTGAATATTTTCCATGTGACCTATGTGAGCTAAAATATTTTTATGGTCCGTAGGGGTACTTAACATATTATATTGAAATATGGAGTCAACCTGCAGCAATGCACGGACCCCGTAGCAACGCACGGGCTCATCAACTAGTAGAATCCTCGTAGTAAGTAGAATCCTCGTAGTAATATATAAGATCAACACGTGCGCATTGTACGCAAACAAATAAAACAAAAACAATATAACTCTAGTCACGAAGATATCATAGAAACTGTGAGGGTCTGCATGCAGGATGTGAAGACGACTCTGCAGGAAATAGGACCAGGACCTGCACGCATTTCACTGTCCGTGTGGAAACATCAGAGAATTCTCTGGACTTGTTTGACAATGACCAAATCCCCAACCACCATGGGCACCGATGCACCCCTGCGGCCCTGCCGTACGTTAAATAGAGCCATCCTTGCTGCATCCCCCACCAGACACCACGCACCTCGCTCGCAGAAACCCAGCACGTACAGCTCAGAACAACCAAGAACATATCTCATTTCTTCATGTTCAAGCTCATAGTAGCCATGGCGAGCATCAGCAAGTTCGGAGCTCTCGCCTGCCTCCTCGCGCTGTCGTCACTGCTCGCCGCCACGGCATCGGCGGCGGATAAGGAGACCCGGCTGCGCGTGTTCTGGCACGACGTGGTGAGCGGCGGCCCGAACGTGTCGACGGTGGCGCAGGTCGCCGAGGGCCCGTCGTCGAACGCCTCCGCCACCGGGTTCGGCTCCGTCACGGTGATCGACGACCCGCTCACCGAGGGCCCCAACCTGACCTCCAAGCTCCTGGGGCGCGCCCAGGGCATGTACGTGAGCGCCGGCAAGGATAGCTTCTCGCTGATGATGGCCATGAGCTTCGTGTTCGTCGACGGCGGCGCCTACAACGGCAGCAGCCTCGCCATCCTGGGCCCCAACGCCGCCGCCCGGAAGGTCAGGGAGATGGCCGTGGTCGGCGGCACCGGCGTGTTCAGGTTCGCCAGAGGGTACTGCCAGGCGACCACGCGGTGGTTCGACGCCAACACCGGCGACGCCACCGTCGAGTACAACATCCACGTCCGCCATGACTGAGTGAGGACGAATGAACATGCCGCCTGCAACAGCCAATATTTCTGGGCGTTGATTTTCTTATTACTACTAGCAAATATGCCCGTGCGATGCTACGGGATATCTGATGGTGCCCCTGTTGATCGCACGTCAAGGATAAGAAGACACGAATCATGGTTTTAGTATACCGTGCGTTGCAACGGAAGAAAAAAATTCAAACCCCTAACCTATAATATAAACATAGCCTAAAACTTACATGATAATAGGCTTAATTATGAAACAGCAAACACAGAAATAATTAAACCGATTGTCTACTTTAGCTTAATGCCTTAACTAACTGGAGATGGCAGCTGATCCGATCCGTGCCATATCGGAATGCTGGTGCTGATCATCCGATCGTAGGAATCCAGCAGCGGACATTATTGTAGCTGGATGCCGCGCAGTGACCAGGACTTGTGCGGCAGCCTTTTTGGATTTCTACCTTGAACATTATTAGCTGCTATATGTATATGCATGAATGCGCACGCAGCTGGTATTGATCTGTCATTCGTTCCCTTGCATCACGAGGTGGTTTCGACGTGCACACAACATATAATATGAAACAACAAACACGTGTACACACATACGTACCTTTAGACTGCCGGTGTACAAGTACAATACCATCTGGTCGTCCGTGGTGCTTTCGTTTAGCGGAGAGCGACGACAGGGCTAGAGGGCTGCATCCTCCTGAGCAGCACCTTGGCTGCCGCCTTGATGCCCGCCACGACCGGTATTATTGCTGCTGCCGTGGACGTTTGCCGCCGCCAGCCGCCTCCTGTTGTACTAACGGAACATGAAGAATCCTGGGAAACGCTTTGTGGGCTTGTGTCCGCCGGCAGCGGCAGGGCGTTTCTAAGCCTGCACTCCTGCAGCGATTGCAGGTGGTGCTCTAGCTACTTGATGAAGTTGATGGAGTCTCCAGCTAAAGACGCTTGATCACCCACATACGGAGAGCTGGAGAGGGCCACGAGGAGCGCATGATCTCGACGGGGTTGCGGGAGTTTTTGAGGACGGATCGGGAGGGCCACGAGGAGCGCATGATCTCGCCGGGGTTGCGGGAGTTCTTGAGGACGGATCGGGAGAAGCGATGATGGTGTAGATCAAAGGCGGTGGACTACTTCATGTACGTGATCAGCTACGATTCGATGATTCTACGTGGACCCGACTGCTATATAGTACGGATCGAATATATAGCTGTGCGGACATCGGACGAATTCGGAGGCCATGAAGCTAGATGGTTGAATCCAACTCGATTAAGAGTCAGCTCTTGGTACGTATTAAACAACAACGGCTGATTTCTATAATATTAGGGGGGTTTTCATAAAATTATGACGTACCGCAGAATCACGTACCGTGGAATCAATCCTTGCTTTATAATTAGGTAGAGATTTACGTGGCAGTTCGTTATATAATATGCTTATGTTCTCGATTGTTGACACCGGTTTTAAATTTTGGGATTAACAGAGTGCGTTTATATATTCTTGTTGTGAGATGAGGAATAATGAGGGATTTTGTAGCATTTGACTATTATTCAAATAAATCACGTTCCTTAGCTTTTATTCCTCTCCGTGTGAACAGGAGGGACCGTTTAATTTTGACTTAGTCAACCGTGTTCGTGTTTGTCAAGTTCTTGGCGTGGCGTACGTGACAGTGTGACACCCTTTTTCTTTGCAGTAGTCTTTTTTACAAACACTTTTGAACATACCTGTCTGATTTTTGTTTACCTACCATTCTATGGTGTGTCGATGTGCCCTACCCTAACCATTTAGGTTTGAATTATCTTCAACTCGATTTTGGCTACCTTATTTTTCTTCTTGCTTATTAATAAAAACCTCATAGGTCAGGTCTCTTTTTGAACTGCAAAGAGGGTTGCATGCATGCTAGTAAACCTTATCAACACAACACAAGAGGCGAGGTTCAAATCTTGGTGTTCTTTGATGCACAGTATAGCAACAAGTGCTTGCATGTTCTCATAGTTGTGGTATAATATCCATATCCTCATAAATGTGTAATGTACTAATATGTATACGTGAGATTGTTGTAA
Source organism: Echinochloa phyllopogon (assembly GCA_033239725.1). Lineage (NCBI taxonomy): Eukaryota > Viridiplantae > Streptophyta > Magnoliopsida > Poales > Poaceae > Echinochloa > Echinochloa phyllopogon. The sequence continues at coordinate 6,361,489 of BTCW01000008.1, read as the reverse complement.
ATAATAATTACAAAAAAGAGAATAATCATCCATATATCTCACGCACGACTACAAGCACGACTCTAATTAAAATTCCAAATTCAAATGTAAACTATTTTTAATATGTTTATAATAGTATTAATGTAACAAAAAAATATAATGTGAATATTTTTCTATATTTCTAAATATTGAAATATTTGTTGTGAAGCTAGGTCTTTTTTTCTTTTCAACTAGGAACAATTTTAGCCTAAACAAACCAGAATGTGTTTTCTAAACCTATCAAATTTTCTCATTAAGATGTTCCTACTTTATAAAAAAAATTCCTTTCAAAAAAGGCCTTTTGTTGTTAGAAACACACTAATGGAATTAAAATTTATTTTGGATGCTTGGATGGAAATGATATGGGGTTTGAAGTTTTGGACCTCTCTTGCACACTAAATTTTATTACTTTCACATCAAAACCACCTTTATTTATGTGACATCTTGAACCCCAGTACTCCACTCTTTATATTAAAAATATATGCGTAATTTGAAATAATTAGTAGCAGCCCGGTGAATGTGTCACCATTGTTGGGCCAAGCCCAATATTGTGCCAGTCTGGTTTCGGCCCGGGTCTGCTTTACTCACCTGCTTTAGCCGAGGCCGACGTACTAGTCTCTCTCTCTCTCTCTCTCTCTCTCTCTCTCTCTCTCTCTCTGCTTCTGGAGATGAAATCTTCAAGTTACTAGCAGTATAGGGTATAGTCAACCAAAAGCTTACACAGCCAGCGAGCTAATGTACTATTTTTTTGGAAAAAAAGAATTTTATTCTAAAAAGCAACGCCCTTTCATTCCAGTTATATTACCATACCTTACGGCGTCATTTTATTACCAACTATCAAATGCATATCCATGAAAAGAAAAAATAAAGGTGAACTTTACGTGAATAGGAAAAAAAAAAGAGAAACTAGCTTGCCGATAGTAGTGGCCGAGCGCTGTTAACTTTCCATCCAGGACTCGTCTGTATCCATGGTCTTATATTTCTCTTTTTTTAGGGCTATATATTTCTCTTCTTTTGTTTAGTTCTCCTTGTACAAGTATTTGTTCAAGCTCCGATTAGAACAATTTTGTTCGTCGGCTTTACGCTTTCGGAATCGATTTAAACAGATCCACAGATATTTTGTCGGAGTTGGAGCTGTTGAATTCGAGTCATTTGCCAACGCAAGCAGCAAGCGAATTTCGCGTTCGTCCCCTGTTTCTATATTGAGACCTGATCCGTCCGTAGTTGAAATGGAATTCACATTGGCGTAGTAAAGCAGACCTACTTGGTGTATAACTGTACAAACAGTGTAGTGGCACCAACAGGGCTCACACCATCAGGGAGATGCTCAACAAAATACAGAACAGATGACCCCTACGGCCACAGCACGGGTACGGTGGGGTTGGTTACCTTTTTTAGATAATGGAAAATTTTCCGGCCTCTGCAATAAATGCACACAGCCAAATTTTTACAAAGTCCTCAGCTCAAAAGCTGAGAAATAAAGGAAGAAATAATACATCGGAAGAAAAAATAATCATAAGCAATGTCTAATATTGCCTATCCATCCATTCTTAGAGAAAATATCCAAAGCTTCTATTGCTTGGCTCGTCGAATAGACGGTCTCCCTTGTGTCTTCATGCTGCATTGATAAATCACAGCCAATATGTTCCCTCAACAGGTAGCTTTTATCCGAGCACAAACAATGAATGCTGAAACACCATCTTGATCTCCACGACGACGTCTTCAAGAAGAACATGACGCCAATGGCGCCATCGTCGTCGACCCGAGATAGGGCTTGGTTTTACCGAAGAATCAAAACATGGCCACACAGGGAAGCGTACACGAAGTTGCCTCCAAGGAGGAAGTGGCACCCGCAGGCGTCACCGACCAGGCTTTCGCTCCAACCTCCACTGCGCCATGGCAGCAACCATTTGAGCTAGAATATGCCTCACCGAGCTGCTGATGTGCCTAGCATGACCGCGATTGTTGATAACCAGCTGTTGGCATCTCAATTCATGCGTACTGCTGCAAGCACAACTACTGTTGTGTCGTATGCCCGTTCATTGTCCTCTGCCAGCCACTGTCATTGGGCCATGGAAGACGACAGGAAGGCTCCCTTGACGGGGCCGGACCGGGGAAGTCGGCGGGAGGGAGCAGGGCGCATCCGCATTGCCAGACCGTACCAGACCCCTTATGGCCATCGATTGGTGATCGCCGATGGGGAACCGATGGGGGCCGCAACAGTTGACGCCTCCAAGAAGGTGAACGGCGCCCACGGGCGTCGCCGTCAACTGAAGGCAGCCACCGCAGCAGACAGAGGATCCGGCGGCGCGGGGGCCGGTGTCATGGGACCACCACGAGGATGGTGGGGTTGGTTACCTAATCACCAACATATATCATTATTAAATATATGGAAAAAAATTAACTCACATTTACTTAAGGCCTGTTTTGGGAGACCTCCACTCCGTCGAGCATGCCGTGGCCGCCTACCATTCCCTGAAACAGCACTTCATCGGTCAGATGAACGGAAACAACAGGCGGATGGAACGGAAGCCGGCCAGATGCACCAGCGGTGACTGGTCTTTCTGGGCAGTGTGGGCGACCCTCACCTGCTTATTCCCAGCGGCATCCATGCATGCCAGACGAAGGCGGCGGCGATCCGATCTATCGACGTCAAAATGAATGGGGGAGGGAAAGACCGGTCAGGTCTTTTTTTCCCCCGGGAATTGGCGCCCTCTTGTTTCGAGGCGAAGCAGTACGTGGTATAATGGATAGCAAAGGTGGGTAATATCCCCCCAACTCTATGAGGAGTTATACAAATCAAGTTTCTGGAGTACCCCCTAAGGTGCTCCATGTTTTACCTTGAGTTGGACTTCAACTTCACTTTTTTTCAGGAGCTGCAAAATTTGGAGTTGTACATGTTTGGGTAAAATAAATAAGAGCGGAGTTGAAAAAGTTGGAGTGGAGCTCTCCCAAACAGCCCCTTACATGATGCGTGCCTTCATCATAGGGTAATGGTAGAGAATAAAGATAAATTGGTACACGCAATGCGTGCAAATTTTTTGTTTCATGACCGGTGTATCGCCGTTGCCACGTGCGTCATGCACATGTCATGACCCTCGTCATCTCCATTAGAAAATTAAATTTATTACATTTTTTCTTTTCAAGTGTGGAACATTCTGAATGTCTATTTTTGATACTTTAAAAATTAATAGTGTAGTTTAATTAGGATCTATAAAATGGATTCATTAATAAAATTTCAAAGATGAGATCCAATTGTTCAACACGCGAAGGAAAAGAAAAACTGTCGTCACAAATTGTGCTAGGTAGCAATGAATTTGGAATTCCAAAGTCTAGATTCATTAATAGCTCAGGTTAGCGAAAGATTTAAGCAAACACACGTGAAACACTGAAACATATTTTTAAACTTAATAGTCAAGGTACACGTTTTTGCCTTTTTAATTTGCCCATTGGACATCGCCTGTGAATCACCTCTACAGCGCGAGCGTCATGCTGCCATGAGTGGCCCCGGCCGGTCCCGTCCAGGTCCAAACCTTCCACGTCGCCGCGTCAAGCTCATCACCACATCGTTGTTAGTAGTTGTTGCTGGGACGACATGGGGATCAATCAATGATTGACCAACTATCCAAATAAAGTGGACATGCACGAAAAAAATGCTTGGAAACACAGGACCAGTTCTACCAATTGGTGTGTAACTGCATGCACGAACAGTACTGGCACCTCTTTATTTGTTGGAGTTGGTTCTTTGCTTGAAGCAGAGGATTCGTTGATGCGTATGTACGCGCGTTCGTTCATTCGTCACAAGGCAGCTACTGCACCAACCCCACTCGATACAAGATACAGTTGTATACACTACAGATGCGTACGTGTGCCTTGGTTTGGTTAGCTACCAGAGATCAAGGCGCAACGTATATAAATACTCCGTATATGAAATCAGAGCAATGATTGTGCAGCGTCGTCGTGATGCGTTGCACCAACATCTCTGGATGATTTTCTACATGCATGCGCGGATATAAAGAGTTCCGACACGTAACCAGTTTTTAAGATTTTTTTTATAGATAATGGATAATATATTACTCGGCCTAGACCAAAACGGCTACGACCAAACAAAAACATGAAAATTACATCCATCAAGGGGCTGTAGTCCTGGACGACCACCAAGATCGCTATAACACGTTTGTCAGACCTTACAAAGAACTGAAAACGCTGGACACCAACCACCATTGATGCTTCTTCCAGGCAACAGCACGAAGACTTGGTGCAGATACTGTCAACCAGCATCCGAACTATTACGCCATCCAATGCCTCCTCCGCCCTGAGCTGAATACCGAACATAGTATACACACGGGAGAACTGTCCGGCCTTGACGAACAAGAACTTCGACGACGCGTCTACACTGCCGCCGCCGGCCTGGAGAAACCAGGCTAGGTTTTCACTCAGTTATTGATCATCCATAGACGCAACAGGGGACGGTCCGACCAGCGACTTCAGCAGCGCCTTCAACAAGGTGTGTGTCACGGACACGTCACTGCCGCCGGTCCGGCAAAACATGCCAGACAAGGATTTCACCCAAATCGCCGCCACCACCGTCACCATCACCCTCACCGGAAAGACACCAGCATCTTCGCACATGACGCCACCACCGCAAGAAAGACGCATTCCGGCTGCCGTCGACGAACACCGTCACCCGTAGCAAGTTCCGCCGGCAAAACTATAAAACTATAGTAGCGATACAAAACAATTAGATCAGCAATTTGTAACCAAAATAATATATACGCGGATATGATACTACGAACATGGCCATGGCGCCCATGTCATGAGTGCCCCAGGTCCGTCAAATCCACATGGCTCAGCGCATCCTTGTTGCTGGGACGACTTGGGAATTCAATAACCCGCCAAATAAAGTTTCCATGCAGGAAAAGGCAAAACAATCCAAAATGGTGCCTTCACCTACCTCCTGTCCCCATCCATAATCTTCGGGCCTTTTCTTCCCCAACCACTCCCACCACCACTCACCCCCTTACAAATCCTGTAGCTAGCTGCTGCCTCAATTAATCATCTCCGCCGCCTCCTCATTCCTCTTGCTCCCTCCCACCTAGCTGCATCTCCAACCATGGCCACCACCAGCAGGTTCCTCCTCGTCCTCTTCGTCGCCGCCGCCTCCTTGCTGTCGTCGTCTCCGCCGACGGCCGCCGCCGCGGACGACACCGCCGGGTTCACGACCTTCAAGGTCTACTTCCACGACGTGCTTGCCGGGACGAGCCCGACGGCGATCCGCATCGCGCAGGCGGCGTCGACCAACGCCTCCTCCACCTTCTTCGGCGCGGTGGTGGCCATCGACGACCCTCTCACCACGGGGCCCACCCGCGCCGCGGGGACCGAGGTCGGCCGCGCCCAGGGCACCTACACGTTCGCGGACCAGAAGACCTTCGGCCTCCTCATGGTGATGAACTTCGTCTTCACCGCCGGCGAGCACAACGGGAGCAGCCTCGCCATCGTCGGCCGGAACGAGGTGCTCAACAACGTCCGCGAAATGAGCATCGTCGGCGGCAGCGGCAAGTTCAGGATGGCCAGGGGCTACGTGCAGGCCCACACCGACCCCAGCTCCACCTCCGGCGAGACCGTCGTCCAGTACACCATCAACGTCAAGGCCTAGTAGCCTCGCCGGACGGTGTTGTTGATATGGGTTTCACTTTCATTCAATCTTGCTGTGCTTTATTGTTCTTCTTTAGTGTTACTGTTACTGTACTGTGAGAGAGTTCGGATTGACTGTTACCCGAGGAGTAAGTAGATGAACAGGGTTCGGAGTTGGGGTTAATTTGGTTTCGATTATTTTCCGGACCAACCAATATTGGAAAAACAAAAGTCGAAGCATGTGGCTGTTGATGATGATGGCATCGATGATTCTGGCGAGCAACCGGCCTACCGAAACAGCAGGAACATGTGTTGCGAGATAAAAGTAGGTAGATGCAGCAGGTATGTAGCGGGTGAGCAGCGACTCAGTCAGGTCAGGAGTCTCGTGCGTGCTGGTGGGAGCTGTCGGCACTCGCTTTCCAGATCCGATCCAACGCAAAGCCCACAAAAGGCAAAGGAGCCCGGGCAGAAGCAAAGCTGCTTCAGCTGTGGAAATTATTGCAGCCTGAATTGAAAAAACCTCACCTTATACATAAACCACGGGGAATTTTTTAGATCCTATGATTTCATTTCAAACTTTTAGCATCCGACTCCTATATATTACTTTTTATAGGTTTTTGATTGATTGATATTGCTCCCAGCGACAGCGAGCATAGTTGACCATCGTCCGGCGTGGCTCTCACTTTGCTGTCAGTGTATGCATGGGCCAACATTGTCTAAAGTCTTGTTCTCATGGGCTCCACCCAGTGGCCAACTACACAGCTAACAAATGATATGTTGTATGAATATTTCAACGTGGATACGGTCAATCGATAATAAGGTATTTTTTTCAAGAATTGATATGGTCGTATAAATTTGAATTATAAATCATGGGGATTTTATAAGTACTACGATTTCATCTCAAATTTTAGCGTCCGACTCCTATTACTTTTCATAAGTTTTTTATTGATATATTGCTCCCAGTCCCAGCAAAGTTGACCATCGTCCGGCGCAACTCTCACTTTGCTGTCAAGACGCATGGGTGCGCCGCCATATATTGTTAATTGTTTTTTTTTCTCGTGGGCTGCACACGGTCACGAATCGCCATTTTTCATGTTCGCTGTCTCGCTTGTGGCTGCATTCCACTGAGTCTGCAAAATGAAGCATTACTAGTATGACTAGCCCACCAGCCCGGGCACCTGCACGGTCCAGTAGTTTAAATACAGATGAGTAGTTGATGTTTAGGTTAATCTCAGTGGGATTTCATATCGATGTTACTAAGATGACCACATCAGTAATAAGAAAATGAAATTATGTTGAAATCACCCTTACAATGCAATAGTTTTATGTTATTGTTTTATACACACTCTGTACCATTTAATTCCATAACTCATCCACACTTGGTAACTGTTCAACAGAGTTTAATCATGATGAAACTCTTTTTCTCTCTCTCTCTTCATAGTTAACATGTAATGTCACCTCATTTAATATACATGAAACTCCCAGTGAGAATAGCCTTAATTATAAATCAATTAAATGAATGTTCAAGATGTGGTATATTAAACCGAAACTATTTCTATCTTTTGTACAGATCTCTTGAATACGCTACACATCTTTGTATTGACCGAGAAAAATTTTACAGAAGAGTTTACACCGCGCAGATTTGAACTGTTTGATAAAACATTATTGGAACCCTTTTTTTGTGAGAAAATAATTATTTGAACCCTTTGAGCTTTGATTAGCATTTGGAAAACTACATACAACATTTATTTTGTGACGATTGTATATCATGAACTTATGAAAAGGAAATTGGCACCTACCATATGGAAAACATATTTCAAAATACTATTTGGGTATAGCTTTAAGTAATTGCTACTATTTTGGTGTATTTTTTAAGTAGATAGCTAGATGATTTAAGAGTTTTTTCATGTCATAATGACAATTAATATAGTGTTAAGCTTTATGCGAGTTCATGCGTGCAAGCGTGTGAGTGTGTGTATTATTTAGATTTTTTTTCACACTTCAAACATTAGCATATATTTTGAAATAAGAATTGATCCATCTCCTTCCAATTCTATCTTTCTTCGTTTTCTTTCTGGCAACCACACTTTTCCCTTTTCCTTTCACCATATCACAAATATTTGTATTTTTCATTTCATATCAAGCTTTAGATGATGCCAATCTATCTACCAATGAGGCAATCACCTCAAAGTATTGCCTTGCCATGGTACCTACTTTACCAATCATGCAATCACCTCACTCTTCCGTGTGTGCTCTATACCAACAAAAACAAAGGAACCATTTCCCTATGTGCGCTTAACATTGAGCTTACTATGATCTTGATTTCTATAATTTTCGTCGGGAACTTCCGAACCATCTGTCAAGGAGCCAGTTTTTCTAGAAAAATGGGTAATAGCATTTCTACCAAATTCTTCTTTATAGAGTGTACTCATGTCTTAGTTACAGAATAAGAATTCTCTTGGTTCTGCATCACAATGTCTCGCGTTGCATGCATATAGGGCCTGTTTGGATGCTGCCTGGCAGGCAGCTGCGCGCCCAGGCAGCCATCCTGACCCCAAGCCGACGAAATCGAACGCCTGAGATTGCTGCCTGTGCCAGGCAGCTTTCTCCGGCTCCCAAGCAAACAAGCCCATATACTTGGAACTTCTTAAGACATTAACCGCATTTCCATAGTACTGTTCCCAGCATGGACGTTGTTTGCATGACTTGCCTTGATGCATAATGCTCCATCTCTCTTTAGTTTGTTACCAAGCATTGCAGATTGTCTCTCATTAAGAATCAATCGGTCACGCGCGTAACTATTTGCATTGTCTAAGCAACAATATATTATATTGGCTAATCCCATACAATTTAAAGTATAAATTTAATAAAAAAGATAAAATTGTTAGAGTTACATACCCAACATGTAGAAGGATCATTGCATCCTTTGGTACGAATGTACTGATCAGTGATCACAGCACTCCACACGGGTACACTATTGACGGCATGCCTGCTTTTTCTTCCGGTCAAAGCAGGATCCATGACGCCAGACCAGTCTTGTGTGCATCACGTTAATTACTTAATTTGCTGCGCTCTCAAGAACCTACACGTTTCTAGATGCATGCACTGCCATCTGCAACTTGTGAGGAGCCGCGCAGCACCGTACCTTCCTCCGCTCTCGCGGCCTCTCGCTTCGTCGTCCCCGTAAACAATGCCGTATAGCGGCGTAGCCACACCCCTGTCTCTCACAGCATTCTCCTCTCCAGGTTGCTAGCAGGGCCAGGCGGCCACCTCCATCATATGACCTGCGCCAGCACCTACGGGCTGCCGCTGCATCGGCACACACGACGGGCTCGCCATCGTCAAAGTCATGGTGCACAGGACAGGGTCAGGCCATGCCTATGACGGCTAGGGTTATAGGTGTTAAGAAATCTCTAATTAAGGGATAATTATGGGCTCATACCAAATATACCTCTGAAGGGTTTCCCCACATCTATATATAATCAGCAACCTTGTATTCATCTATGACTAATGAGAAAGAGACATGAAGCTCCACCTATATCTGTGCCCATGTGTTCTTTGTGTTTGTGATGGGAAGGGAAACGAGATCTAATCTACATCTTCTCATGTCTTGTTCTTGGATTGGGATTGGGAAACCAGATCAGGGATTCGATTCTTAACACGTTATCAGCAGCTCTTCCAACTTGAGTGAGTAGTTCTTGATTTTTAATCTTAGATCAATCTAGTATTTGCATACGCTAACCACAGATTGTTTTTTTTTTTACCTCTGCGCCGCATGTTCCTTCCGATCGAGCGCCGATCAAGTGCACCCGGCGGCGGCAGGTGCACGCGCGGCAACCTGACGTCGGCCCGGCCGGCGGCCGCTGCGCGCGAGGCAGGCAGCCGCGGTGTGTTGATGGACGCGGAGATACTTTCAGCATGATACAAAGCCACGATCCTCCGGCCGCCGTTGTCGTTATGCAGTGACCACGTGCGATCATCAGCTAGCAGGTCAGGCCTAGCCTGGCATGAATCAACCTACGCTGAATCATTCTTGGGCTCCCTTCCAACTAAATTAATCTTGTTTGATTAATTTTATTTTAAATAAATCAGCTAGCAGATTAGATGCCTTTATTTATCGATGGCAAATCTTTTTTACTATCGATCAAGCGTCGCTTTATGCGATAGTCGCTGGCTAACCCATCGCGTACTCCGCGTACGCCGGCGACGATCAATCCTCGGGGTACCGGTCACCCCAACGCGCATACCCACAGAGTTCTTGCGTGTAGGCTGGCATCTTTACTTGCATCATCTTGCTGTGGAGCAACATAAATTAAGTGGATTATTTCTTTCCCTTTGTTGGCTAGTTTACGAAGTACTCCTGATAGAGTATACTGGATTGTTTTTCCCCGTCAGTTTTTTTTGTTGCTGTCGGTTTAATATGGACTAAGACGCCGGCTATCCCACCATGCTATGCATGTACACCGACGCATCCTTTGCATCGCTGGCTACCCCAACGCACAGAACGGAATCTGTGCGTACGCCGGCGAGTTCTAGCACATAAAGCTTTCCAAACGATACGTTCTGGTTACCACCAACGCGTTAAGCGCGTAAGCCAGCAAACATGTTATGCGCGGTGCTGCCTGAAGTCGCACTTTAACTAAGCCTATTTTTTTATGTGAGTGATGGCCTTGTTCGGCCATCTTGCGCCGCTGTTGTGGCTCTACCGGCCGCCGCTGGTCGCTATACACTAAGATATGCTTTGCATGGATCTGACCATATATTTTTACACCATGCGCCCGAAGCCGCATCAAATTAGTTGCCCCCATAAAAGTCATGGTATGATTTAATCCCCCAGATAACTAGCTTCTCTACTAGAGCAAATTCCTGCAGATTATTTTCTAGTTTCGCTGGTCACTGATTTTGCTAATATATTAAATTTGCTTGCTCTAGAGGGGTTGTTTTGCTAGCCGGCCAATTAATCTTTTTACGTGACTAGAATTGTTTCTAGTTTTATGGCCGTATAATGTATGATGCACATGTATGTCTGCTTAATTACTTCATTGGCAATGTGTGGTCGTGCGCATTCTTTGTGCTGTTGTTTCTCATCCTGAAGAATGTAGCAGTAAGCTAGAGAGCTCCCTGCGAAACTTTCCTGTGATCACCGTATGACATCGAATGTCCATGATGGAAACCACCGGCCGCCCAGAGTGCACCATCGTCGCACTATCATGCTGCACGATGTGCCCTGCTGTCCATGCTGACAACACATTCCATCACGCAGCGCAATTCTTTGGACACATGTTCTGTGCAATATTGATGCAGTTGCCTGAAGCACAGTGCATCGCTGGCACCTGTAGCTGCCATCCTACAGTTGAGCAGATCAGCTCGGCTATATGCCTATACGCATGTCCTATTTGTAGCTTGCCGTTGTCTTGGCATGCACATCCATGCACATGTGTTGCCGCAGCCTTTGCTGGTCGGGGACGAGCCACGCTCTTCGCCGTTGCCCTGTCGGCCATATCGCGTGGTATATTGTTGTGTGTGCTCCTTGCACTATGATGGGTGTCTTGCTCGTCGAAGCGCTGCTTAGCAAATCAGGCCAACCCACCTAAAAGCTTTATGTTGATTTGTTTCCTTATAATTATTTGTCTTTATGATTTAATTTGTGTGAAATGCTATATTATATATAGCCCAAGGCCATAATAATTATGTAAATCATATAATACAGTGCGGGAAGCCTACGGCACTGGGTACGCCCTTTTTTTATATAATACATGAAAACATATGGGAAATTAATGAAATATTTATGATGGGACCACACTCTATTTCTTTGTCCTCTCTCTTCGTGCATAAAGTTAATTTACCTGAAGTAACCCGAAGCAATATAACGTAATGCATGGAATTTGTTTTCATAATAAGACATCACAAATAGGGATTATAATTATATGCTCGAATGGCGAGCTAGTAATACCTTACCAATGTTCTGAATATCAAATAAAGGCTTACAATCTCGGTTATAAAGTGCACAACCCGGTGTTGGCATCTTCCTCTCTTTGCTGCAGAAAAAGCATGAGGTATATAATTGATATAAAAAGTAATAACAATCTCGCCTCCTAGCGAAATGAAGTTGCAAGAACACTAACAAGTTGTTAGTAATATTCTGAGAATATAGTGTGTTCCTGAAGAATTACATATCGCGTCCTACTTAGGACTGTATTTGCTTATGTATGCATATAATTCTCAGAATCACATAAAGTCACCGAATAGACTTGGGGGATAATTACTAAACAAGTATGTAATATACTATTAAATAGCGTAAGTCAAATGGTAAAAAGTAAGTCCCTGATGGACAAGTTGTTTGGGCGGCTTTGTATCAAAGCTATTTTGGACAGCGCCCTTTCAAGATCTACTGCTGATCTACCAGAAGTAAAAATAGCAGGAAGACGATTATTAATCCCACATCACTACAGAGCTTGAAGCTAAATTTGGGTGTTGACCCATTCTTGGTAGGCGCTGAAAAGCCATAAAATTCTTATTTATAAGCCTGCTAGTGATGATAATTTGTGAAAGAAATCGGTTGATCTTTGAGATTGCCGGTTGCATTCTCTTTCAAGTCTTATTATGATTTATACATATAAGAGTAGCATGGATTATTTTGAGCTAGTCCCAGAAGGATCTTGGTTAATTCTTTTTGCTCTCGCCAAGTAATTTTCAGCCTTTGCTTAGTCGAGAACTTTGCACTATAATAATATTTCCCATATAATACGAATTTTTGGCCTTACCGATTCTATTCTTAAAGCTTCTCTTTATGCTGAACAATGAAGAGATTGGAATCAAGCTTTATAAAAAGTTGTTATATAACATGGGGAGAAACCTTACCTCGTAGGAATTTTGCACCACAATTAAATGGCTTGGGAATCTATAATCGACAAGTGTTAGCATCAATCACCTGAAGTTGTGATTGTGAATTGAGTCTGTATAGAATACATATCAGCCACATGTTTTCATTAGTTGTACTGTGCACTTGAAGTTGCAAGTAGTACTCCGGCCTGTCGATCAGAAGTCCAACCTTGGCTTGGACTACGTGCTAGCTCATTCCCTTATATGTCCTCGAGGCTATTGTTGAATGTGGATTAAGTTCTCTTCCAAAACAAAATTATACGTAAAAATGTTGCTACAAATGTAATGGTTAATGCATAATTTCATGATGGTATGAGTGATTGGGTAAACCATGGGCAATAACAAAATGAGCCGGACTACATGCCCTGCATATAAATGCTTGGCAGCATCGGCCTGATGCCGTGCTACATATGACAATTGAAATCCTGAAAATTGTGTCTCACCTGAAGTTGAGTATAATCCTTTCAGTAGAAGGAAATAAATGTAGTATTCATGTCAATGTATTAAAAGTCCGAGCTCACTGCATATGAAGATATAAATTTAAAACCCCATCTTTTTAATGTGCATAAGATTTCCTAAACAAATCACCACCGAAGCATACATTAGTCACTACCAGAAGTTTGTGGCCGGGGATTTTATTAGTATGCTTTCAGAAATATCTCGGCATTAGGGGGAGATAAATGCCCATCTTGGATAATGCCTTGATATTTATATAGAAGAATAAAATGCACAAAAGCCAAACTGAACCTGTTGTTTAGTGTATACTCCTTTATATATGGAGTTTGCCAGAAAATCATTTGATTCATTGAGGAGTAACCATAGTGGTTTAAATACTTTGTAAATGCTTCTACCTGAAGTAGATGTGGATATACCCGGGATTAATATCATATCCACATTTGACTTATCGGTACGATCTACTTCTACGGGGACGCCTGCGAACGTGATCCAACGCCCTAGTCAAAGCATATGCTCTTGATGCAAATTCACGTTGTATGTGAAAAGTCTACTCTAATGAACTCACCCTGCTGGTAATTTACCTCGAGAAGAGGTCCATCCTGAAGATGAAATTCCAAGCGATGCGCGCAATATCATAGTGCTAGGAATACAGAACAACAATAAATCTTTCGTTTTAGGAAATGACTAAGATACTAATTGAATATTGTGGGAAATAAAAGTGTCGACACCTGTCTTGCCTCTCAAATTGTAATGATTCTCCTCGAGAGAACCCGGATCCGGAATAAAGTCCTAGGCACGAGTGCTTGAAGCTCTCTTACCGGGTCAATGAAATATGCAATTGAGGCTAAACCAAAAATCGCAAAGTGAAAGTTCTGAGCCTGAAGTTCGAATAATTATGGATCATTATTGATATAATAGGTGGTGAAAGCGATGGTTCAAGTGGTCTTAAAATGGACCGATCCCCAATATGTGTTGAATAAACACGGTTCCATTATGTAATATATCTGGCAAAGGCATGAATCAAAATATGCAGTTAATAGGATTCTGAAAATCCATCATGAGATCCCAGTAGGACTCATAATCTTGAATGGTAAATAAGCAACATTGAAATCTCATACCAATATTACATTTCTAAAGAAGTTTATCTTCTTGGATAAAAATTACTCTATGCAGAGAGAATACCTCCCTGTTGAGAGGATATTTCCCCGAAGAAATTTTCGTGAAGAAAAATAAAACAAGTCTGAGTTAAACACCAAAATTTGATAATTTTTATAGAAGTACAAAGACCCATATAAGACCCGAGAAAGTATGAAAGGAGGAACCAAAAGATCAGAAGAGCGCCATATAGTTATATGTGCATTTCAGGAGTTTTACTTCCGAGTTTTACTTGGTATGTTTGTATCTCCTGATATATGTTTGTATCTCCTGATATATTTTCCACCGGGAGATTTGGAATGGAGGTATCCTCTAATACCCTGAAGGTAGAAACCCAGAAGGTATGGTGTTCTGGCAATTATATCCCCATTGCGCCAGTATGACAGACTGAAAAGTGTATATGATCGGTTAAGAATATTGAAGGATTATAGATGGTCTCTGATGGACCTTTGCCCTTTTGTTATGCCGTTTCAGAGCTACAATTGATTAAATCCTAGATAAATATTGTATTCTATATATTGTGGCTTATGATAGAGATGGAAATATGACACCCCAATTTTCCTTCTCGTTATTCTAGAAGAATAAAGCATATCTTGAAGAACATGTTACAGTAAAGGCTTCAACGAATGTTGTCGCCAGGGGGAGCAAATGCTTAGTATTGCTTAATTAATGAGACACTGAGTGTCCTAGAGTATGTCTTGAAGACATCAATTTGATTTGAAGGATTTATCAATAGATTACTTAAGATCCAGAAGAATTATACTGCAAATCAAAGTGGCTTACCTATACTTACCTCTTGTGTTCTAGAAGATATTTGAGGTGAAATTTCTGAATTGATACTTGCAGTGACATGCAATTTATGTGCTAAATATTTATACGTGTGTACTTCCAGAAGAAAGTGTTTTTGCCATAGTGAAATGATCTTGCTTGGTTCAGGGGGAGTATATCTCCTAACATGTAGCCATTGCGAGTATTCTATTGAGTATGAAAGATTATGATCCAGAAGATTGTAATTTGTCTTATAGACAAGTGTTGTACTCTTTTTCACTTAGTGAGTTTTCCTGAAGTTTCTCACATAAGGTTTTTAATGAGACAACAATTTGTAGATACAACTTGCAACACTATGCACTCTTTTTCCATATTTTTCCCACTGGGTTTTTTGGGAGTTTTGATGAGGCATGAGTTTGTCGTGGTATTCGCCCAAGGGGGAGTGTTAAGAAATCTCTAATTAAGGGATAATTATGGGCTCATACTAAATATACCCCTGAAGGGTTTCCCCACATCTATATATAATCAGCAATCTTGTATTCATCTATGACTAATGAGAAAGAGACATGAAGCTCCACCTATATCTGTGCCCATGTGTTCTTTGTGTTTGTGATGGGAAGGAAAACGAGATCTAATCTACGTCTTCTCATGTCTTGTTCTTGGATTGGGATTGGGAAAACCAGATCAGGGATTCGATTCTTAACAATAGGAAGCCTATTAATTATTGGTTATGCTGCCGAGACAAATGCCTCAAATATTGCGTTATATATAGGGAGATCAACAACTATATTGTGTTTTTTCAATTAATTTCTTGGATCTCTCCTTTTCATTCTGACGCATGCATGGATCTCTCGTTTGGGGGTGCACATCTGTTATTTTGAGGCATGTGTTATCTTTTTACGGTGGCAGATGTAGGTAATTTAGACCCAACTATTGGGTTACTTTATGGAATTTTTTGTAATGGTAATGGTGGGTAATTATTTTAAGAGTAAAATAGATCTAATGGATATTATTGCCTAGGATGATGATAGCCTACCGAATTGATGGACAGATGTTTCTGATTATTGTGAGAATTTCTAGGATTTATCTTTTTTTTCTAGCGGCCTCCAAAAGGAGCCTCCAATTAGTAATGGTAAGAAGTAAGATTGAATTTGAATAAAAAACGGCAGCAAACACGGGTCCAAAAGGTCGTTTCTGCTGCTGGGCTGATGAAGTACAGAGGCCCAACGACCTGGGCCGGCCGGCCAGGACACACGCATTTCCTTCCTCCTTTAAAAAGGAAAGGAAATACATCTGGACCGGCCCGTCAGTGTTTCGACACGACGAAAGACTTATGGGCCACGGATTTCGGAGCCAGGGCCCATCTTCGATTCATCAGTGGACCATCCGAAAGCCTAGGATCCACATGGCCCATTCGTTGGTTTGCTGTTTTATATGGGCTGCGCCCAACAAACATGGCCTGGGCTTCTGCTTTTCCTCCTCGCAGAGCGATGCGTGCGCTTCTCCTCGGGAATTGAGTGGGCTATGCACAGAATTGACTGACACGAGCAGTTAATTACTCCTTGTTGATCTCAAAAAAAAAGTTAATTACTCCTTGTGGAAATTGGCTTATAGTCCAATGGTAGGACGGTTCGGTGGGACGCTATCCACCAGGTTTAAATCCTGGTGCTCGCACCTTTTTCTGGGATTTTTCCAAGGATTTACCGGCGCTATGCGTTAAGTGGTAAGCGACGCTATGTGTTAAGTAGTAAGCGATGTTCTCGTCGACAACGAGGTGCCAATGGTGACTTCGAGAATCTCCAGATCTGCCGGGTGCTCAGTCCATCGGAGGTGCTCATAGGGTTAGGATTTGCGTGCGTGCGTGTGTGAGCGTCTGCGTTGTACTTTAAATTTTCAAAAAAAGTTAATAACTCCTTGTTTTCTTGGTTGCTAATTTAGTTTGTTTTTTTACCCGATAATTTAGTTTGTTAATGATGAGATTTATCGCTACCCCCACTAAACCACCTCACGTTCTCAAGAAAAAAACCCACCTCAGAACAGTTGGATCATCTCGCAAAATAAGTCCAAGAAATGCAATGCAACGCTGAGTGGTCTGGTCATGTATCAGCATTCTAGGTATCTAGTCATCTATTTGTGCTGTGTCCTTGACCATCACACCACAAGCAATGCGCAAGCAGAGGCCGCCGGATCGACACACTTATTGCCTTATTGGCCCTGGCCAAACCTGGAGAAACCCGAATGCCTCGCTAGCTAGCTCACTGGCGATCAGCACTACCGTACCACGAGACTACCGGCGGCACTCGACAAAGGTGTTGCACTTGCACCCCGGCCTCAACCATACATGCACACGTACGTTGGATGGATGCACCTGTCCAAATATACATGCATCTTCATGACTACAACAACCTATGCACGCATACCATGATAAAAACATCACTGCCGTGTTGAACTGGTGCTGTCCTCGCGATCGTGAGCACATCCAATTCCTGTTTAATTTGGCGGCTAGCCGGGCAAGAATTTCCGACTCCGATGATTACAGAATGGGCAATAGGGAATTTTTCATGCATGAAAAAAAGAGTGGCAAAAGTGACTGAATTCTTAGCACGTCGGATAGACACATATCCAAGCGTGTATGGTAGTGCAATGGCTCTATTATCACTACAATGAACTATTTATTCCGTGACATAACAATTATGTCGCGGATTGCTGAAAAAATATCACAAATATAGCGTCTGCGACGATTTAAATTTTCGTGGTGGAATGAGCGTTATTAATTCAAGAACACGACGTTTCTTAATAAACGTCACGATCCGTGACGTATCTCGATCGTCACAGATTAGCCCGAGGCCCATGTAGCCCAACCCATAGCCCAGTTCTAGCAACGAAATTAAACGTCACGGATTCTGCCTACATGGACAATGACGTGGCTGCCTACATGGACAATGACATGGCTGCCTACGTGGACAATGTCGTGGCTGCCTACATGACGATGACATGGCTGCCTATATGGACGATGACGTGGCTGCCTACGTGGACGACGACGTGGACAACCGATTTATTAATGGGCCAATTTATTAATGGGACAATTTTAGACAGACTACATTTCACTCCGAAATCATTTCAGCAAATAAAAAATTAAACCCATAAACATTATAGCATCAGCCCATAAAAATTCTGGGCCTGAATCATTTCAGCCCACCAAAAATTTAAAAGTCATAGATCCCAAAATTCAGTAGCAATAATTACAGCATAATTACAAGTACAATATCTCAAATAATATAAACAACCAATATCTCTGCTGCAATGAACGGTTTATGGAGTCTAAAAACGAAACAAAGCAATGAAATCAAATATCCAAAATTATTCCAATAACAAGCAAATGGTGCTGATGAGGACACGAGCATGGTGGATGGACTTGGCCATGCCATTCTTGAAGACGATGGTTCGGAGACTCGCCCACCAGCTTCAGCTCGACACCTTGGCTTCTTGAAGGTCTTCCCATCTGCAACAAGCAACAATTGTCATAAGCTACTTATAGCATTGAGAAAAATTAGCTTACAGATAAACCTAGAGTGGAACCTGTAACAATTGTCATAACCTACTTAAGGAACATCAACTTTAATTTCACCCAAATTCAGCAACATCAAATTTAGGATACAAAATTCATGATAGTTACAATCATAAAATTGATGGAGGACTTATCTGCAGCTTGAAGAGGCAAACTCCTGTCAAGACTCAACAGAGCTCCTGAAGAGTGTGACGGCTAAAGCAGGACAACTTATCTAAAAAGTGAAACTGATCTACAAGGAAACTCTTTCTGTGAGAATTTCCATGCTCATAAGTCGCTGGGAAGTTATGCATGCTTTTGCACTATTGTAGTTTCCAGCAACTTTGCAGCTAGTGATAGCACATACAGATCAAACCAAGACAAACATTTGACCTAGTAATTATTGCTTGTTGCCATACAGATCAAACCAAGAGAAACCAGGAAATCATAAGCCATGCCAAGACCATGTGGAGGTTAAGTGGGAACAGAAAAAGAGTGGGGAGAGAGATTTTACTGTGGCGCCGGCCGCGGCCGGTCATCTCCGCCTCAGCGGCGGCTGCTTCTTGCTGCAGCGCTCGGGCGCGCGGTCGTGGCCAGCGGCGGCGACGGCGGTGGGGAACCCCAGCGTGGGCTCCGGGCGGGGCATGCTCGGCTGCGCAGTGGCATTCCCCGAGGAAGGGGACGACGCCAGTGGGGTGGGGGCAGTGGAGTGGAGCGCCGTGGGGACGACGCCAGCCCAGCCGCAGCCCCTGAAGGCAGCGATGGCGAGCCCCACGAAGAGTGTGACGGCGGCGGCCGTGAGCAGTAGATGCGGAGGTCCCCCGCCGCCCAGGAGAAGGGCAGGGAGGAGGAGCTCCCATTCCGCGACGGCAGCGTCGCGCTGCAGCGGAGGAGGATGCGGCGGCAGCGGGAGACAGCGCGTGGATCTAAGGGGAGAGAGCCGAGACTGAGGGAGAGCGGCCAGGTGAGGGAGAGAGTGAAGAGAGGGCTAGGGTTTCGACTGGTTTTATACCGTGGAGATGGAATCACAAGCGTTGGATTGATGATGGACGGCTGAAAAAAACTGGGCCGATTGGGCCGAAACGGGCCCTATGTCATTTCTTCTCTGTTTAACGTTTTTCTTTTTCTTTTTCATTTTATTGCACCATTGTGAAGTAGCACATAAAAATAACTATATTAAATTAAAAAAATATATTTTTCAGATGTAACAAACAACATATAAGTTGTCATGTAGGAGTTTCAAGAATTTTCAAGTATATTTGCTATTTTCTACCATATAAATGAATTTTTGCGTGTTTACTGAAAGTAATTTGAAAGTGACCTATAGGTACCTCTAATAAGATTCAAAATAATTCTAAAAAATAGATTTAGGCGCTTATAGTCCATTCTAGCCCACATCTGAGATATTGACGAAAAATTCAATGAACTTATAGAGAAAATTCAAACTTCTACTAATCATCTTATTATAAAATAATGATAATAATACCAATAACTTCTCCAAAAATTCTGAAAATTGGCATGTAATCATTTTATGGATGTTTACACTTGACATAAAATTTTCATTGGGTTCCATGAAAAAGGAGTATACATTGTTCACAAATTGAAAGAACTCTCACATAGTTTCCCTACAATTGAAATCAAACTTTGAGATTTGAACAACTAATAACATGATTGAACTTCTATGCACCTAAACTTTTGACACAACCTCAGGTTCACTATAAGATCATGAAATGTGAAGTTAAATTAGCAATTGTTATACAAAAACTATAAATTGAATTCAAGTTCAAACTAAATTTAGAGAAGTTTTAAGTAAACTCAATTTTTCTCCTAAATCTAGAGCTCAAATAAACAACCTTTCAACATAAAAGTTGTATAAACTTTAATTCTGAGAAACTTTTGTTTTGGCTTATCTTCGAGTTTCTATATGTTTTTCTCTTCAAATCTCGGTCAAACATCATTTGACCCCGGGTCAACTCTCCTAAATTTATTTTACTACATAAACCACAGCACAATTAGAAAAATCTCCCAATATGAAAGTTGTAGGATTTTAAATTCTAAGAAACTTTTGTTTTTGCCGAAATTCGAGGTTCAATACAAAAACCTTAGGAAACCTTAGTCAAACATGTTTGACTCCGGGTCAACTACATAAACTTGTTTTAAGTGGGAGTGGGCCGAAAGAGTAATGGGCTGGTGTGGCGTTGGGCCTAGCGCTGGAGTTGGAGGACCAAAATCGGACTACGATGGGCCAATTGGGCTACAATGGGCCTTTTATCTTTTACGTTTTTCTTTTTCTTTTTGTTTTTTCATTTTATCACACCATTGTGAAAGAACACATAAAAATAACTATCATATATACACCAATACATTTTTTATATACAATATACTACATATAAGCTGTCATGTAAGAGTTTCAAGAATTTTCAAGTAGATTTTCTATTTTCTACCATTTAAATGAATTTCTGCATGTTTACCGAAAGTAATTCGAGAGTGACCTATACGTACCTCTAATAAGATTCAAAAAATTTTTAAAAAACTATATTTAGGCGCCTATGTTCCACTCTAGCCCACATTTGGGATATTGACGAAAAATTCAATTGACTTATAGGGAAAATTTAAACTTCTACTAGCCATCTTATTATAAAATAATGATATTAATACCAAAAACTTGTCCATAAATTCTAAAAATTGACATGGAATCATTTTATGGATGTTTACAATTGACAATAAAATTTCATTGGGTTACATGTAAGAAGAGAATACATTGTTCACAAATTGAGACAACCCTTACATAGTTTCCTACAATTGAAATCAAACTTTAAGATTTGAATAACTAATAACATGATTGAACTCGTATATATGCACCTAAAATTTGGACACAACCTCAGGTTCACTATAATATTATAAAATATAAAGTTAAATTAGCAATTGTTATATAAAAACTCTAAATTGAAATTCAAGTTCAAACTCATTTAGAGAAGTTTTAAGGAAACTCAATTTTTATCCTAAATCTAAAACTCAAATAAAAAATATTTCAACATGAAAGTTGTAGAAATTTTAATTCTAAAAAACTTTTGTATTGACCGATTTTCAAGTTTCAACGCCAATTGCCGTTCAAATCTCGGTCAAACGTCATTTGACCCTGGTCAAAACTGGAGGAGCAATGGTGAACTTGGGCCAAAATTGTAGGAGCAATGGTGAACTTGGGCCAAAACTGGTCCTGCTGAGGAAAAGAGAGGAGTTGGGCCGGGAGAAGGGAGCTGGGCCGCTTGGGAAGAGAAAGTAGGAGGGGGAAGACTGGGCCGAGAGAGGGAGTTGGAGGAGCAATAGTGAACTTGGTCCAAAACAACTTTTCTAGAGCTCAATAGAAAACAATTCAAACGTGAATTTAAATTAAATTTAAATTCTAATTTGAACTACAAGCAGTAAAAACTCAAACATTTCAAAAGTTTTCAGTTAAACTCCAATTTAAAACTCAAGTTCAAATTCATTTAAAAAAGTTTAAAGGAAACTCAATTTTTCTCCTAGATCTAGGGATCAAATAAAAAACCTTTCAATATGAAAGTAGTAGAACTTTTAATTTTAAGAAACTTTTGTTTTAGTCAATCTTCGAATTTCAATATTTAAAATTAATCATATTTCATTCATAATTGATTAAACGTTGCAGTGTTTTGGGTCATATGGGAAATGAAATTTTTTTAATTTATGTTCGTGACGGATTTGTATAAACGTCACAGTGTTTTGGGCCGAACCGTGACAGAATTGAAAAAACGTCACAGTTATCTAGGCTTAGAGCAAAATGCTAACGTTTCTGAAACCGTCGCAAGGATTTCGTCGCAATTTTCTGGGCTTCTCTGGGCTTTCTGGGCTCAAGACAAAATAGTGACGTTTTCTGAAACTGTCGTCAGGAGATCGTCACAGATTAAATAGTTTCTTGTAGTGTATATTATTCACGGATAACAATAATCCGGTGTAATATCACCTGAAAATAATAATATGAGTGACATATGACAGCAAACAATTTGTATAATAGTGGAGGAGTGGTCTCATGATCCAGCTAAATTCTACTCCCGTATCTAATAAAACTATTGTTTGCGAAACAACTACTTATTTTTCTTGTCCATAATATTAGAACTCCTATATGACAGTGTGTGTAAGATGATGAGACGACTGACATAGAGCACAATGCACTTGCCCGCGAAGTGCACGATATGCAATCCGTTTCTTTCCATCAGCTGATCAGCTGGAGTGGAGGTCATTCATGTCATGCATCATGAAGACCCAGGAGAAGAATCCGGGTTTGCATTATATTGATGTTGCATGCATGGCTTTAATTGGTTGAGGTTACACAATTAAGCTGCCAGCCGCAATTCAGCGCGCCTTGTTCGTCCTATCATCGCTCCACCAAACTAAACCACCTTCCAAGAGTTTGGATCATCTTAGTGTTGGGAATATGCCCAAGAGACAACTGGATTCGATCCACTAGTCTTAATGGGCCACAAATGTTGTGAAGCCCATTACCAGGGGAAGGGGTGCTTTATTTATTAGTCCCATATTGCTAATGGAACATGGTGTGAAGAATTTCATCCAAATAAATAGAGACCAAACCCCTCCTGAGAAAGACATGACTTCCAAGCAATAGTTGCTTTTCTCCCCCATCGTGCTCGTGGACCTAGCAGTCCGGTGCGCGACGTTTCAATCCTCGTACGTGTGGATACCTCG
The DNA here is from genome assembly GCA_033239725.1 of Echinochloa phyllopogon. Lineage (NCBI taxonomy): Eukaryota > Viridiplantae > Streptophyta > Magnoliopsida > Poales > Poaceae > Echinochloa > Echinochloa phyllopogon. The sequence continues at coordinate 6,338,310 of BTCW01000008.1, read as the reverse complement.
GAGGTGCTGCGCTTGGAGCACAAGGACGAACCGCACGTGCAGGACCAGACGGACGTAAGCAACTGCACTGCACTGCCACTTCGACGCGTTCGTCTACATCGAGACGGCTTCCGCTGCAACTGCGCGTCAAGTGGTAACAATCCGTGATCTATAACTGCTGCTGTTCCTATTTTGGGTGAACGAGTTTTTGTGTGAGCTAGCGTAGCTTCCATCGTTTCCCTACAGTGGTATCAGAGCCGTAGCTGTTTCGTTATAGATTCGGATATATGCATATAGAGATATGCTTGGTTGTAGATTGGTCTCTGATCGGTTCGTGATCTCCACTATGATGGTAGTGTAACGAATTACTCCTACCGGTCGGAATTCCGCCACCGGAGTTAAGTGATACACACAAACCCAGTTATGGTGAGATATAGACCAATTGGATTGGTCGAATCGAACTTAGATCAATGACCGCGTCGCATGTCGATATACGACGATGTTGACTAGGATTCACTATGATGGTGGTGTAACGAATTACTCCTACCGGTCGGAATTCCGCCACCGGAGTTAAGTGATACACGTAAACCCAGGCATGGTGAGATATAGACCAATGTGATTGGTCAGATAGAATTTAGGTAAATCGTAGGTCCGCTCAGGAACGGCGGACGGTCCGCGAGAGAGCGGCGGACGGTCCGTAAATTCGTTCAAGAATCTTATAGAGACGTTGTCTAGCGTTCCAGAGGGTCGGACGGTCCGCCAGAGCAGGTCGGACAGTCCGCGGAGCGGATCGGACAGTCCGGGAGAAACGGCAGACGGTCCGCACAAGAACGGCGGACGGTCCGCAAGTGAGCGGCGGACGGTCCGCAAATACAGTCGGAATTTTGACAGAAGCGTTTTTCCAGCGTTCCAGAGGGTCGGACGGTCCGCCAGAGCAGGTCGGACAGTCTGCAAGGAAACAACGGACGGTCCGGCGAAATTAAAATTTTGAAAAACGATCCCTCAAAAATTGTTTAAGTTCTAAATGTCCTCCCAACTAAATCTTGCACCATCACATGTCTTGTACAATTAGTGGTGGGTCTATGAAATTAGGGTGCCACTAGTTTTCCTTGACTAGATGGGTTTGTATCGGATACTTACTCGCATAAGGAGTTGGTTAACTTAAACAAGGTCATCTTAACGGTTAAGGACCTTGGGACATAAAGGTTGGACGCCGAGACATAGAGATGTTAACCAACAACAGGAGTCATATAAGATATGATTAGCAAGAGTTGCTTACCGATCTACCATGTCTTCTAGCGGTGATGCTAAAGCTCACTAGTCGACTTGTTAGTTGTGGATCCTGAATCACTAAAATATCAATGGAGGGATATTGATTTTAGTGGGAGTAAATTCCGTTAAATTGTTTAATGTATTTTACTCTGTCATAGATACATTGTCTTAGTATTTTGCATTATTTTCTGTTGTAGATCAATGGCACCTAGCACACCGTTTTCTTTGCGTTCGATCCTTGAGAAGGATAAGTTGAATGGAACAAATTATGCGGATTGGATCCGAAACCTTAGAATTGTTCTCAGGGCTGAGAAAAAGGAAGAAGTTCTAGACACCCCATTACCAGTTGAGCCTGATGATAACGCAACTCTTGCTGAGAAAAATGCTTACAAGAAGGCATGTGATGCCAATCTTGAAGTGAGTTGTCTTATGCTTGCTTGCATGGAACCCGAGCTGCAGATGCAGTTTGAGACAAACCATGAGGCGCATGATATGATCGAGGCGCTCAAGGATATGTTTCAAACTCAGGCCAGGACTGAAAGGTTCAATGTCTCAAAGGCCTTTGTGGAAACAAAGCTAGCAGAAGGCGCAGCTGTAGGGCCACATGTGATCAAGATGGTTGGTTACTCCCAAAGGTTGGAGAAGCTAGGCTTCCCACTTGGCCCAGAGTTAGCCACCGATTTTATTCTAGCATCACTTCCGCCTAGCTTTGGGAACTTCATCTCGAACTACCATATGCATGGGGCGGAGAAGGGATTGAATGAGTTATGTGGCATGCTCAAGACGGCAGAGGTTGATATCAAGAAAAGCGCTAGCAGCAGCCATGTGATGGCCATCCAAAACAGGCCTAACTTCAAGAGGAAGGGCAAATCTTGGAAGAAAAAGAGCAAGGCTAAAGATATGATCTCTCAGCCAAGCTCTACGCCCCAGACTGAGTCTGGACCAGCTGCAGAAAAGAAGGAGTGCTTTTATTGTAAAGAAATTGGTCACTGGAAGAGGAATTGCAAGAAGTACCTGGCTTTTCTGAAGAATGGCGGTAGTAAGAGTACTTCCGCATCAGGTACACATGACATTAATATTACAGACATTTTTCTCGCTGAATCTTCTATTAATTCCTGGGTATTTGATACCGGATCGGTTGCTCATATTTGCAATTCGATGCAGGGATTAGTAAGAAGTAGAAGCGTGGGAAGAGGCGAAGTTGATTTCCGCGTGGGCAATAATGCAAGAGTTGCTGCTTTGACCGTCGGGACGATGCAACTCCACCTTCCGTCAGGATTTATCATGGAATTGAATAATTGTTATTTTGTTCCTAGTTTGAGTCGAAACATTGTATCTCCCTCATGTTTGATGAAGGATGGTTATACATTCGCGAGTAAAGACAATGGTTGTGTGATCTCAAAGAATGGCATGTTTGTGGCTCTTGCATCCATTGTGAATGGATTGTTTATTTTAAATCTTGATGATTCACCTATATGTAATATAATTGCTAAAAGGCCTCGGCTAAATGATTTGAATCCTACCTATATGTGGCATTGTCGTTTGGGTCATATAAGTGAGAAGCGCATGAAGAAGCTCCATTCTGATGGACTTTTAACTTCGTTTGATTTTGAATCATACGAGACGTGCGAAGCTTGTTTGCTAGGCAAGATGACCAAGGCACCTTTCACAGGTTTTCCTGAGAGGGCGCAAGACTTATTGGAACTCATACATACTGATGTATGTGGACCAATGAGCACGACAGCTCGGGGTGGATTTCAGTACTTCATAACTTTCACTGATGATTTTAGTAGATATGGCTATGTCTACTTAATGAAGCATAAGTCAGAGACTTTTGAAAAGTTCAAAGAGTTTCAGAATGAAGTTGAAAATCAGCGTGGTAAGAAAATTAAAGCCTTGCGATCAGATCGTGGAGGCGAGTATTTGAGCCACGAGTTTAGCACTCATCTAAAGAGTTGCGGAATTGTTCCACAGCTAACGCCACCTGGAACACCTCAGAGGAACGGTGTGTCCGAGCGACGTAATCGAACCTTGTTAGACATGGTGCGATCAATGATGAGCCAGTCAGATCTACCGTTATCATTTTGGGGTTATGCTCTAGAAACAGCAGCTTTCACACTAAATAGGGTACCATCTAAGTCCGTGGAGAAGACACCATATGAGATATGGACTGGCAAGACTCCTAGTTTGTCTTTTCTGAAAATTTGGGGTTGTGATGCATATGTCAAGCGACTTCAGTCGGACAAGCTTACACCAAAATCGGACAAGTGCATATTCGTGGGATATCCAAAGGAAACAATTGGATATTATTTCTACAACCGATCAGAGGGCAAAGTGTTTGTCGCTAGGAACGGTGTTTTCTTGGAGAAAGAGTTTCTCAACAGCGAGAAAAGTAGACAGAAGGTGTATCTTGAAGAAATTCGAGATGAGCCTATGAGGCAAGACTTTACGAGTGATGCTAATGTAGCAGAACAAGTTGAGACACCTGTGGTAAGAGAAGAATCGCCACAACCACGAAGGTCGGAAAGGCCACGTCGCGCTACACAGAAAATGAATCTCCAAGTTACGGGAGAGCGCGACATATTGTTGATAGACAACGATGAGCCTAGGACCTATGCAGAAGCTATGATGGACCCAGATTCCGAGAAATGGCAAAGTGCCATGATATCCGAGATAGATTCCATGGGGCAAAATCAAGTTTGGAACTTAGTTGACCCGCCTGATGGTGTGAGACCCATCGAGTGCAAATGGATCTTTAAGAGAAAGAGAGATGTAGACGGAAATGTTAACGTCTATAAAGCACGACTTGTTGCAAAAGGTTTTCGACAAGTTCAAGGAGTTGACTACGACGAGACATTCTCTCCAGTAGCGATGCTTAAATCTATCCGGATCATTCTAGCAATAGCTGCGTATTTCGATTATGAGATATGGCAAATGGATGTCAAAACAGCTTTCCTCAATGGGAACCTAGAGGAGGATGTATACATGATACAACCAGAAGGTTTTGTCGATCCAACTAATGCTGGAAAATTATGCAAGCTTCAGAAATCAATCTATGGATTAAAGCAAGCATCTCGGAGTTGGAACCTTCGTTTTGATGAGGTAGTCAAAGGGTTTGACTTCCGGCAGAATGAAGAAGAGGCTTGTGTTTACAAGAAGGAAAGTGGGAGCTCTGTTGTATTTCTAATCTTGTATGTGGATGACATATTGTTGATTGGGAATAATATTCCTATGCTAGAATCCGTTAAGACTTCGCTGAAAAATAGTTTTTCTATGAAGGACTTAGGGGAAGCTGCATACATTCTGGGCATAAGGATCTATAGGGATAGATCAAGGAGGCTTATAGGATTAAGTCAAGATACTTATATTGACAAGGTGCTGAATCGGTTCAGCATGGAACAGTCCAAGAAAGGGTTCTTGCCTATGTCACATGGCATACACCTCAGCAAGACTCAGTGTCCTACGACGACTGATGAGCGGGAGCGCATGAGTAAGGTTCCTTATGCTTCAGCAATTGGATCCATCATGTACGCCATGATAAGTACTCGTCCAGATGTCTCATATGCTCTAAGTGTTACGAGCAGACACCAGTCTAATCCAGGTGAAAGTCACTGGACAGCGGTGAAAAACATTCTTAAGTACTTTAGAAGGACTAAAGATGTGTTCCTAGTCTATGGAGGTGAGGGAGAGCTCATTGTAAAGGGTTACACTGATGCTAGTTTCCAAACTGATCCAGACGATTCAAAGTCGCAATCAGGATTTGTGTTCACAATAAACGGTGGTGCTGTAAGCTGGAAAAGTTCTAAGCAAGATACTGTGGCTGATTCTACAACGGAAGCAGAGTACATCGCAGCTTCGGAAGCGGCGAAGGAAGGTGTTTGGATGAGGAAGTTTCTCATTGAGCTTGGTGTGTTTCCCAATGCATCTAGCCCATTGGAACTCTACTGTGACAACAATGGGGCAATTGCACAGGCTAAGGAGCCAAGGAATCACCAGAAAAACAAACATGTACTGCGGAAGTTTCACCTCATTCGAGAGTTCGTTAGACGTGGTGAGATAAAGATATGCAAAATACATACGGATTTGAATATTGCTGATCCTTTGACAAAGGCTCTTCCACGGCCTAAACATGAATCACACACGAGAGCTATGGGTATTAGATATCATTTAGATTAGCTCCAGTGTGAGTGGACAATGTTTTGTATCTATGATATATTGTTTATTTATTGAATATCCATGAAAGGCAACTTGTATATGATTAGCAATTATGTGAATTGTTTGTGAAACTCAATACTTGTATGGTTATTCAAAAGGATTGTCCCTAATTTGATTAGCACATGTATTAGTTGATGACTATGTTTCACAAGTCATGGACATGGAGATGTCAAACTAATAATGTGGGCACATGTATGACATGGGGCTGGACTGACCCAGTTTGAGACTTGTTTATCTCTTCTTCACAACGCGTATGCTTTGTCCTTAGACCTGAGATTGTCGTATGTACTCAAGATGTGAATTGACCTACTTAGGGACTACCAAACGCTGCACCGTAACTGGGTAGTTATAAAGGTGGTTTTCGGGTTTGTCAGGAAGCATGCTGTGAGGCATGGTCAATCAAGATGGGATTTGCCCCTCTCTATACGAGAGAGATATCTCTGGGCCCCTCGAGTGATCGGATCAAGAAATGCATGGCCGTGCTAGGTTAAGTGTTAACCTCTTGAAGGATCTGACTCACAGTTTCGAGAAAGGGAGGTCTTACTTGGAGTTAGACCAAATATCGTGAGGCAAAGGGAATAGCTTGTACGTGATGTTGTGGTGGTTCGTCTGATATGATCTTTACGTATTCATGGGAGTTGACACGTCTTGCTAGAGGCCGCTATCAACTATTGGAACGAGTAGGAGTACTCGAACCATGTCTATGTGTACGTGAACCCATAGGGTCACACACTTAAGAGGTTTGGAACACTGAAAACTTGCTTATGAGATTGTCTCTAGTGCAAGTGGGAGATTGTTGGGAATATGCCCAAGAGACAACTGGATTCGATCCACTAGTCTTAATGGGCCACAAATGTTGTGAAGCCCATTACCAGGGGAAGGGGTGCTTTATTTATTAGTCCCATATTGCTAATGGAACATGGTGTGAAGAATTTCATCCAAATAAATAGAGACCAAACCCCTCCTGAGAAAGACATGACTTCCAAGCAATAGTTGCTTTTCTCCCCCATCGTGCTCGTGGACCTAGCAGTCCGGTGCGCGACGTTTCAATCCTCGTACGTGTGGATACCTCGGAGGTGCTGCGCTTGGAGCACAAGGACGAACCGCACGTGCAGGACCAGACGGACGTAAGCAACTGCACTGCACTGCCACTTCGACGCGTTCGTCTACATCGAGACGGCTTCCGCTGCAACTGCGCGTCAAGTGGTAACAATCCGTGATCTATAACTGCTGCTGTTCCTATTTTGGGTGAACGAGTTTTTGTGTGAGCTAGCGTAGCTTCCATCGTTTCCCTACACTTAGGTATGTAAGTCCAATCTCCAACAGTCTATGGCGGTGTTCACATCCCTTCAAATCCAAAACTTCCCCAAAACTTTCTCTCTCTAAACTTCACTATCACATCAAATCTCTCTCCTCATGCATGGAGCATTAAATGTAGGTAAATAAAAATACTAAGTACATGGTTTTGATGTACACGACGAGACGAATCTTTTGAGCCTAGTTAGGTCATGGTAGGACAATGATTACCATAAACAAACGAAAAGTGTTACAGTGCGCTACAATATTCGATGTGACATTTTCACCCAAATTCACATTCCCTTTCCAGGGAAGTGAACACCGCCTATGTAGTAACGCTGAGTGGACTGGTCATCGCACGATGAGCGAGTGAACCATTTTTGTCGGAGTCGTCCATGCATGCATCCCAACCGGCCACGTAACCACTAACCAGAGCACCACACCCACCACATGTAATTGCTTTGTTTGATGAGCCATGCGTCACCCTCCGCAAGGCACACGGCCGGCAACCTGGCGTACAAGCTTTTCATTCTTCTCTGCACGTACGTACGGCGACATGCATCGCGGTTCCACTGGCACTTGGCTGCCGTCGCTGGCATCCTCGAGCTGATTGCAGGGGCAGGGGCACCTCTTCATCGCAACGAATTGAAAGACGCGGGGGAGACAGTGACATCCCGTCGGAAAGGTGGTAAATGGCTCTAAAATTTAGCCTAGTAATTTTAAAGATCAGAACTAATAAAGATCAAACTAAAATACTACTGATTTTTAAGCTAAAATAAGTATGAAGGCTATGATCCATTACCAGCCCAGGACCATAGAGTACATATCTACGGTCATTAGTGCGCTTAGGATTATTTCCATGGTGCTCTTCTTTCTTCCACTCGTGTGACAATGATGACGACGGTGCCATGGGTGCGGCAGCCATTACCTAAGCCATGCGAGCCCACGTGTCGCCTGAAGAGTGGATCAAGAGGAAACAAAACCAGAGTAAAGAGATGCATCGGTCCACATGGTTGACATCACTTACATACAAATAAAATTTTAAAAAACTATTGCTCTTAAACTAAGCATCCAAATCAATTTTTGATTGCATCTAAATATTTATTATTATAAAATCTTCAAAACCAGATCACACTTGACTATATTTAGATGATACTTTTTTCGTAAATATTTTTTTATCAAGCTAGAAAATATTTTACTACTGCGAACAAATACTTAAAAAACATGAACAAATGGTTGTTTTCTGCAAACAAAAACCTAAATATGATGAACAAATTATAGTACAGTGGGAACAAAAACATTGAACATTTGATTATAAGACATACAATAGAAAATTGGACATCGCGAAAAATGAGTCTCCGTTGTCAAACAATTTAATCTATAAAGAGAATAAATAATCTAACATAGAGAATAAGTTACTCTACAAAATAAACAAAATAGCTTCGCAATACGGAGAACAAACGAATTCACAAACCAAACAAATTAACATCACGAACAAATCCGTGCAAGAAGCGAACAAATGGTGAAAGGGCCTCTAGTCTAGTGGTGGTTAGAGCACCTGAGTAGCACCCTGCAGACCCAAGTTTGAGTCCATGTTGGAGCGAATTAACTAGGTTTGGAATAAAAATTATAAAAAAATAGATAGGGGCTTCCCCTGTTGACTTCGGTCAAAAAAAGGAAGCGAGCAAATGTGTCTACATTGCGAAAAATATGTAGAACAAGTTAGTATATGAAAATAAAAAGAACAAAAATAAAGATAAGATAATTAATAAAAAAATGGAAATTAAAAACAAATAGAAGTGGATAATGAAACAAAAGGAAATGAAAAACTAAAAGAAAATGGAAAAATATACACATAGTTAACAAATCAGTCATGTACACGAGAGAGAAAATAGAAAAAAGAAATTTCTACGAATAAAATGTTATTAAATTCAACCAATTTATTCTATAGCGAAAAAATAATTCAAACGTCGTGAAAAAATTAATCAAACAACGTGACCAAATGATTCTATGTGAAGAGCAAATGTTTGCAAAGGTCTCTTAGAGGGGGGGGGGGGGTGAATAGGAGATTCTAAAAATTTTCACAAAAAAACTCAAACGATAATTATTTCTACTGGAATATCCTGTCGCTACTGGAAATTTCCGGTAAATCACTGGAGATTTCCTACTGCTGCCGGGAATTTCCTGTGGAAAAGAGAGACAATGAATCAAACTACATTGCGATGAATCTAGCGCAAACTATGTCAATCAAGATGATGACACCAACAACTTTACTGAAAGGTGATGCGGGAGATGTAGATAGATCTTGTAGACCTTCGATGACACCAACAACTTTACTGAAATGTAGATTGAGACAAAAGAACACAAAATAGCTCAGAAATCAATATGAACTTAAATTACACGAGCACACAAGGAGACACCGGATTTAATCCGAAGTTCACTCCCACGTAGGGAGCTATGTGTCCATTGAGGGCCTATGAAAGGCAGGCTTAAGAACACCAAGCCACTTTTCTCACCTCAGTTATCTGAGGGATGAACTAAGGAACATATTATCAAATCCTCAAGAGGATAGGGCAACACAAACTTTCGAGGCAAATCCACAAGCTTGGACGCTTCTGACAATGCCTAGCCATCTAGGGATGAATGCCCAAGAGTGAAATGAGGTCTCGATGCTCAAGAGAGAGATGAATGCTCAAATCTTTCACCAAACTCACCGTGGAGAGCTCTAGAGTTCTTGAGAGAAGTTAGGCTTCATTCAACACATTGGCTAATCGCTAGGTGAAGAGGTGTTTATAGATCACACTCAAAAGTGATTGTTGAACCACACTCCACTGGAAATTTCCGCTCAAGTCTACTGGAAATTTCCGTCGCTCGAGCAGGAGATTTCTAGTGAACACCAGAAAAATATGATAAACAGGAGGTGTAAACTAAGGTTCGTGTACGTACTGGCTACAATATCTCTCAAGGGTATTTGATAAGGTTCTTGAGCAACAAGACACATGTTTTGCTAGTAACATGTACCTCTTGATAATACAACGTGTCCTAAACTCAACGAGAAACTAGGAAAGGTTAACTCCTCGACGAGAGAACATTCCACCAATTCTTTTCATTTTTTAGGGTCATCTTTCACCAACGATGTTCATGGGAGAGAACTAACATATGCATATATGTCTCAATAATCATGTTAGTTTCTTAAGTTGTCCTATCATCAATTCACCAAAACCCACAAGGGGCACTAGATACACTTACATGTATATCTTGAACAAATATATAGACATGACAAAGAAATATATTATGCATGATGAACAAAAGTATAAAAAATGGAATTTATAAATAATAAAATTTAATAACAAAAAAAATGAATAAGAGAAACGCAAATCAAAAATTTTAAAAAACAAGCAAGTATACAAAAGAAAGGAGAAAAAGAAAAAGAAAAGATATATAAATCGTACAAATGATATAGAAAAGTGAATAAAAACCTAATAGTATAAGAAAAACAAAAACAAATATATGAGTCTCTATTGGACTAACTATGTCGCTACCGTGCTGATCCAAAAGGTTTAAGGGCTGAATGGAGGCCACTCAACAGTGCACGCGACAGATTATTATTTGTTTCGCGCACGATAGATAGCCACCTTGGTCCACGGCTACCAGGCTAGAAAAATAGTGGGCCAAAGAAGCCTGTCTATACACAGTATGGTCCGACATTTGCCTTGGGCCCGGCCCAAGGTCGTAGTCGAGAGAGGCCTTGTTCTCTCGTAGGCACGATCATGTTCTTCGTACTCCTTCAAATTAGTATTCTCTCTTTGACCAGTACTCGAGCTACTTAATTTCCATTACCGTGATGTATGTACCAACACAATCCTGGTAGCTATCCTATCCAAAGGGCCATCTCACGGAAAAACATGACGATTGACAAGACAGGCATTATTTCCACGTTGAATGGTTGGTCATCGTCTCCGTCTACCAGACACCGAGTGACTAACTGACTATCACACCGCAGTACAGGTAGCACGAGGATCAGACAGACTCATTGGCACCGGTCAATCCAGGAGAAACCTGAAAAGCCTCGTTAATTCTCGATCACTATATGGGCACTCAACACTCAGCACATGCACACATGCACATCTATCCAAGCGCACTAGCACAGCGGTGGCTTCTTCGTGCATCTGCAGCTTATTGCAGGGAGTATCCTGTTCTTGTCATCTATATAATCTATATAATTGGAACCTACTATGAGTCATGGTTAGACTTCTCTCAACATGCAAGATGTCCACGTCACCCTCCACTAGATCTTCTCTCAACATGCAAGCTGTCCACATCACCATCTACTAGAAGCATGAATTTATTTCTTCTACTGATTTTCTGCGGCTATGCATTGTGTTAGTCTTTACGCGCGAGTAGTCGAGTATCATGCTACAAATTTATAAGTAGTTCTCTCATACAGTGTATCTACTTTTAAATTCCATCTTCCAGTTTTGTAGAAATTCGCGCAGCAACGCGCGGGGTATCATTGTACACGCAAGGCACGCGCGCTGTACGTCGACTCGCGTGTTCTGATAAAAACATCCCTGCCGTGTTGAACTGGCTGGCAGTGTCGTCCCTTGATCGTGGACACCCAATTCAGAGGACATGTTTTTGGCCGCCTAGCTAGGAAGGAAGAATTGCGTGCACAACACAAGAACCAACAATATATCCTGTGTACTTGAGCGCATATATATTCTCGAGTTTAGCGATTCAGAAACTGCCTGCATTTGTAGTGTAGTAGGTCGATCAAGAGGTGGAGAGAAATTAAGTCGCTTGGCGCAGTAAATAATCCTCGATCATCGACCAGTTATATGCATGTGATTCCATCTATGGTATTGTTCTCGATCGGATAACAACACGTACATACGATGAGCTCATCGTATCTCGAGATCGATCAAAAAGATATCATCAGCACTGGATTATCAATTCACGGTACGTAGCTTATTAGATCGTACACGCACTACTACTAAATATATATCCGCTCTATCTCTCGCTCTAGCTACGTGCGGATATATCAAGCTGCATGCTCTGGTATGTACATGCGACAACGCAGCGCCCACTATTAATCACACGCACCAGCAAATTAAAGCCGGCGGAGGGCAAGTGTTAGCGAAGAGTGTGCTCTCAGCTCGTGTGGACGCCAAATTGCTCGGCGATAACTGGTCAGGAGACGAGTTTGTTTATTAATTACTACGCACTGATCGAGTCAGTGGCATTCTATTTGTGTTTGTTTAATTTGTATTCATTCTTCTTCGAGGATCTAGCAGGCAAGGGCACTTTACATCTACTCGTGATGTATATATACCATTTGTTGGGGGGCCGGGAAATCTTCTCCTGCCTCCTTTTCATTCTCGCATCAATCTTTGTTGGCATTGACAAGAAAGGGCGGCCAATAATCCAAAGTCTGGTGTGGGATATAGTAAGTGTCGCACGTAATGGGAGCACTAATAATATGTGTGTGGTGCAAGGATGTCACCCTAAGGTCCACTGCTTTAGGCTTAAATATCATTATGGATAGATCGATCAAAGGCTTTTTATTATTATTTAATGAATTGATATAACAATGAAGGATACTATGGTTCATGATCCATGCGTACGTGCAAGAACGTAACATGACAAACTTGATCGAATTCGTACTAGAGGCCGCTTTCTGATATTACTTTTCCCGCCTCAATAACAACAGATAGACTTGAAATTAAAACTTGGTTGGGCATGTCGATCGTAAGCCATTTCTCTATGATAGATGCCTTTCAAAAGCCTTGTTCATTACCTACACTACACCGTACGGTTGCTGTGAATCTTTTTTGACACATCAAAAGCAACGGACAAGTGATAAATAGACGAATAAAGATAAGATCCCAGGAGAGCGGCGACGGATAAAAAGATTAAAAAAGCCGTTACTTTTTTTCTGCGGGTAAAAAAAAGCTGTCACTTTGATCCGGCCAGCCTGCCGGAGAGTGACTAGACGATGAAATGTGCGACGACCATGCATGCAGATTGTTCCGCAAGGCAAGGTACCTACGCTACTCTGCTACGAGCGAGCAATATATACACGCAATGCCTACGTGGATGCACCTGATATCAGTGGTTAACGTGTGTGTCTCTAGCTGGATGTAGATTCGTGCGTGCCTAGTGGGCATCACGACGATCCGGCTATACTGGATTGCAAAGTTCATTTGCTTGCATTGTCAGTACGATGATTCATATGATGAATTGGTTGTGACAGAAAGTATGGTACATGACTCTTTAGGGTACTTACGGTGAAATGAATTTTCTTTGTGATTTGGATATGGGACCCTCTTATCTTGTTATTTGTGGTTTATATCGCAATAATCATCTTTTGGACTTGGATTACTCAATTAGTCAATTTGGTTACGTTGGTTCTTTTGAGGATTCTACATGTCGGGTTGCGACATACATGATCATTGTTCGATTACCTTTGGGAAAGTAAAAAAAGAGGCCTCTGCGTACAGAACTGATCGATGTGACATCGATCATCTGGTTCATTTTCCTTGAATCCATCCTAGCTTGGACAAGCTTTTTTCTACCGGCTTAACCAGAAGAGTTATGTATATTTCACGCATGCTACCCTTTAGGGTACTGCAAGTGAATTTTATTTTCTTGCCCTTTATGGGTTCCCACGAGTATAAAAGACAATGACACACTACTGTGAATACTATGCATATATTGAGCTGCAGAACGGATTTCGTAGCCAGTGCAATCGGTCAACCTTGGATGAATAGCTAGTGAATGAGACATAATATGTCAATGCTTGACACGAATGCAAAGGTATTGTATAATATCATGACTACAAAATTAAAAAGCACAAAAAGATGAGTTGCTCAATTAAGTTTATGCATATATATGGAGCGGAAAAGACACCTAAAGAAAAAAAAACAATTGGGGAAAGTGAAATGTCAAACTCTAACAGATCATAGAAATATGGGCCGGTTGTTCATCCTTTAAAATTGACGCTTGCTCTAACCCACGTGTACACCAAGGCTGCCTCTCCATTTTCGTGGGATCACTTTAGTTTGGTCTTGCACAATATCTCGGTTGTATGCCTAGTGTGACAACCTTGCAGTGGACATGCAGCTCATCTATTCATCGATTAGATCATTATTTACTAGTGTTAACACGCGTGCCCAATGGAGAAGGGTTGGTAGTCAATTGATTAAGAATTATTTGATCCTTAAGGCCAGTCTCAGTGGGGATTTCATGGGAGTTTCATGACATTAAATGTGCTGATATGACAGAGGAGAGAGAGTGAAGAGTTTCGTAGGATGTGAGAGGAGTTTCATCACCATGAAACTCATCTAGCACAGTTACCTAGTTTTTGGTCTAGGTAACCGTGTGATGAAATCCTGCACTGAGACTGGCCTAATAACTTCATCATCTATGGTTGGGAGTTTGGGACACAATGTCACTGCCGTTAAGCGGCCAGTAGGATTCCACAATTGTTGTAATAAGCTCGTTATATAATTATGGGGGAAAGGAGCCCACTTTAGATTTGAACTTTTATTCCCCATTACGACAAGTTTGGATTTACACATGGATCGAATGTACACCAAGGGATCAGAAATTGACATCACTGCGCATGTCATTTATATTGGAGTGATGTATTAGTAGGGTATCATGTTTTTTTTTGCTAGGGCTGGGTCCTCCACAACCAAATCTTCTCTAGAAAAATGCATGTTCTCACAAGTTTTTTTTGCTTTTCCAACACTTTTACTTTGGCTATGTGATGCCGAAACGTCAGGGCCGGACCCGGAGCATATCGTTTGGTGGGAATGAAAATTTATTTATTTTAAATAAAACGCATACTTAGTGACCATGGCACACAAACGGGTGATACAACCGCATGCTTTGCGCACTCGACATTTAAAAATTCTACAACTACCAACCTAGATTACATGGTATAAGCCTCATTTGGAATGATGGAATCCAAAACATATAATGGGAGGAATGCAGAGATCCGCACTACAAGACTATAAACATTCCCTAAGTTTTTTCCCCAAGTGACCAATGCTATATAGAACCTAGCTATATCTTTTTAGTATATCTAGTATAACTGTAGGGAAATAGGTTTTTTTTAGGGCTGGGGAAATAGTTTGTCGGCAAGATAACTTATTGGTAAGTGCCCCCATACTAGGTAGCTATATATTTCGATTTTTTTGTAACTGCCCGCATATGATTTTTTTCCATATCTTTACCTTAGCATTTTACGGGGAAACATCAGGGACAGACCCAGAACATATAGTTAGTTGAAATAAAAATAAAATACATGTTTTTATAAAAAAAATCCATTAGTGATCCCGGCACAATTTGGAATTTAAAACTACGCATATGGTCCATTTTTTCTGTGGCCACCAACTTTGATTACATGGTATAATTAAGGCCTGATCATTCGGAAAGATGGAATCCAAAATTTATAATATGAGAAATGTCAACCTCCGCTTATTGTATCCAAACATTAACCATCAGCTAGTCATTGGTCTCTGCACGAGCAATCTAGCACTACGGAAACCGGGTGTTTGCCGAGTGCCGTGCAAACCCCGATATACACTCGGCAAACCATTTACCGAGTGTTACACTCGGCAAACGGGACTCGGCATAGCCCGTGTCGGCAAACAACCCCTTTGCCGAGTGTCTTTTATCGGGCACTCGGCAAAGGCTTTGCCGAGGGCAGAAGCCGACACTCGGCAAAATAAAGCACTAACAGACGACCGCGAACGGCACGGCGCCGTTTGCGGCCGGCTGTTAGTACTAACGGGGTCTTTGCCGAGTGTCGCACTCGGCAAAGACTCCATCCTTTGTGAGTGTAGCACTCGGCAAAGTGCTGTCCAGGGGCCTGCCCCAGCCAAGCCTTTGCCGAGTGTCACACTCGGCAAAGCCAACAACCTTTGCCGAGTGTGAGACACCGACACTCGGCAAAGGCTGATGTCTTTGCCGAGTGTCACACTCGGCAAAGGCTTGGCTGGGGCAGGCCCCTGGACAACACTTTGCCGAGTGCTATGGCTTTAACACTCGGCAAAGAGGCAGCCTTTGCCGAGTGTTAGGGCACAAACACTCGGCAAAGCCCGCACACTCGGCGAAGGAAATTCCAAAAATGACAGAAACAGCCTGTTTGCCGAGTGTTATGGCCAATACACTCAGCAAACAGGCCCAAAGCATCAATTTGACCCCTGTTTTTATTTATTTATTGTGTTAAAAGGACCCCTCAACAAAAACATCACAAGCAGTTTATAATAGACATCACAGGCAATTGATATATATATAGCCACTAAACCATCACACAACCATAAACAAACACATATAAGTCACTAAACCATCCAACATCACAGAAATGTCACAAATTCAACATCCAAATATCCAACATCCATCATTCACTAGTTTACAAAGTCCAACATCCATCACTCACGGAGGAGGGGGTCCGAACAACGATCTAGCCGCCCGTGCCGCAAGGTCTTCGTCTTGAGGGCCGTCATTCGACACCGCCGAGCCAGGTGCCTGCCCAAAAGAGATTAATGCTGTGTGTTACAAGATTTACGACAGAAATGAGTTGTGAAATGAAATTATAAGGTTCTCAAGTGACTCACGGGAGAAATAGGAACACGCGGTGGAGGCAGTGGAGGCAGTGGTGGCATCACCGCCGCCGGCGACGGACCTTCAACCACCCGCTGGCCAATGCTCGTCAGGTAGGCCATTACCTGCTCCTGCCACGCTCGGTTCGTCTGCTCGGCCTCCTCCTTCTGCCTCTCTTTCTCGGCCTCCGCGTCCTTCATCCGCTGCACCTCCGCCTCCAGGAACTCCCGCCTCTGCGTCTCTTCCTCCAACCGGGTCTGCAATATTCAATCACAAAGTTACAATACATTGCAAACGTAAGTAATCTTCACATACGAAGAACAAAACAGAAATAACCTGGAGTGCCTGCATCCCGAAGTGTGAACCGGGAAGAGGCTGGCGGATAGCCGCTGAAGAGCTCGTGCTCCTGGCTCGAATCTGGGAGAGTGTGGGGGTAGCGGCCGTGTCGATGGTGCTGTTGGCGATCAAGTACCGCCCGTGCTTCTTGCCTCCTCCCGCCCTCATGACCACTTCTCCATCAATGTCGTGGGCGGTCGGATCCCAGTCTGGCCCGTGGATCTCCCTCGCCACCTCTGTATATGCCGCGAGGCGACTGTGGACGCTGGCGTTGCTGTATGCCGCGGGCTCGTCCTCCGGGTTGTACTGGACGTCGGAGGTCGCCTTGCCCTTGTGGGCCATAGCAAATGCCTCGAGCTGTGAGCAAGACGCACCACCATGTGACACCGACTGAAAAAATAAACAATAAGAATTAGCAATTATATAGAATTGAGTGAGCGAAGATAGAAATGACTCGGCGTATCCATTTGGCCCTGTACTCCTCGAGGCTAAGGCTGCCCTGATGGTGTGCTATACCGGGCATAAGCAAACGCCGCTCCCAGCAAAGGTCGTGCTGAGCCGCCCACTCGTCGCTGCACCACTTGTCGACTATCACCTCCCAGCATCTGGGATGCGGGGCGCACCACTACAGAATCGCCTACAAGACATCAAGTGTACGACATATAACAAGATCAAATTTAAATTACTTAATCTTTGAATAAAACATTATCGATTTTCATACCGCCATGTATTGCTCCTTGGTCAACTTTATCTTTCTTTCCTCGGGTTTCTTCACGGAGATCTTGAGTGCAGCGTAATAATCAATTACGGCCTGCACGCGCGCCTCATAGTGCAGGTCCTTGACGAGCTTCCAACATGCTGCATGTGCCACATCATCCACCAAAGCCTCCTGTCCCGGGACGCATCTGTAAAAGTCCTGCGCATATATACACGATGGATGTTGCATTATTTGTAGATTGTTAATGAATGTGCTGTGTTGAGCAATGTAGTGCAACAAATACTTACCCACAACTCGCCCTTTACCCGCTTGGCCTTGTTGTTGAAGATACTGTGGTCCCGGTCCTCCTGATCGCGAGCGGCGACGTAGTGGTCAAAGGTGTAGGCCGGCTCCTCCCTGCCGCCAATGGTCACCAGACCCGGAAACAACTCCCTGCAAAGAAGACCCAGGATGTCGTTGACTTTGCGGTCGTGAGCAGCGCCCGGGGTGACACTCACCCAATTCCTGCCCAAGTGATTAAGATAAATTGTTAGTCCATATTGTGATTTCCAACATATGAATATGACACGAAAGGGTACTTGTAACATCTAAAATTACTTACCTTGGAGGGCTGGGTGCGATCACGGGGCAACGCTCCATGGGTATCGGGCGCTTCGGGAGTTGCGAGGGGCCTCGCTGCCAAAGGGCCAAGTTCTCAGAGGAGGTGGACCCCTCTACGTCCTCGCCCTCGGGGTCCTCGGCCCCGTGGTCCTCGGCCCCGTGCTCCTCGGCCACATGCTCCGCTGCATCGTGCTCCTCGTCCTCGCGGTCCTCGTGCTCCGCGGCCCGAGTGTCCGCCGCCGAAGGAACAAAGTCCTCGTCGGACGAAGACGACGAAGGTACGGGGGTCCGCTCTCGCCTCTTGCCCTTGCCTCGCCCCCCCGCCTTTGGCCTTCTTCTTTCGCCCCTTGCCCTTGGCACCAGACGACCCAGCTGCATCGGACCCTCCATCTTTGAACTTCCGGTACAACGACATGACGTTCCTCATTGCACCGCCCCGAGCAACCATCTTGGTTCAATCACCTGCAATCAACAAAAACATGCATTTATTAGATTTCACATATAAACATAAATTATTAGAAAGACATGTAATATATAAGAAATATGAATCGACATAAACTATTAGAAAGAGATGATGCAATATATAAATGTACTTTTATTAGAAATAATCATCCGGATCAGGATTATCTGGATCAACGGTCGCATCATCACTATCGTACATTTCGAGATGTTCATGGTCGTCCTCCAAAGGCGGAGGAATGTCGTCGGCTTCATCATTGCCTAATTGTAATCGCTCTAGTAACTCTACCTCCTTAGCATTATGAACCACATCTCCAGTGTCCTCGTCAACCAACATTTTTGAGTCTAAATCCATTCCGACCGCTTAGGTTAAGTCTATCTCAAAAGACCATTCTAGCCCATTTTCTTGGAAGAACTCTCCATCATAGGTGTTTGGATCTATGTTATAATCTTCATTGTTTGGGACTGGTAGTTTAGCGCGTGGCGACACTTTGTATACAACGTCCCAACCCTCAAGCCTTTTGTCCTTTTTGCATGGGTATGACAAATAATACACCTAGGTGGCCTGTTGAGCCACTATATAGACATCGTCTCCAGGTAAGACAAATGACTGTCAAATTTCTACTAGCCCAAGACTAGGGGTCTGTCTCACCGCTGAAGGATCAAACCAATGACATTTGAAGATAATAGGAGAAAGAGGTTTGCTTCCACCGAAATTAAGCTCGTATATTTCTTCAAGTCTCCCATAGTAATCGAACCCATCAGAGCCTGGAGTATAAACTCCGGTATTTGTAGTCCTTCGATTGGGCATCCTCGCCTCATGACTTGTTGTGCGAAAACGATAACCATTCACGTCATATCCGGTAAATGACTTGACCTTATACGCACAACCATCGGCGATCTGTCTCAACTCGGGACTCATAGACCCATCGGATTGGCCCTGTGAGTTTGACCAGGATAGTTTGTTATATTAATGACATGACTTCAGTAACGTCAAATTTAGGACAAGACTGAAATTAAGTGTACCTTCTGTTTGAAGCAAGAAATAAAATCTGGATTTCCATGTTTAAGAAGGTCATCAACTTCATGCGCGGTAGGAGCCCTCCTATTACGCCAGAATTGATCAAGAAATTCCCTGTATGAACGAGAAACAAGAGTGTTGGATGCAGAATAGTGGCTAGGTACTCGAAAACAAGATTGTTCTGAACTTACCGCATGTATGGCTCAACTTCGGATAGATTGGTGAGCACATAAAGCATGATAGCGCGCCACTCTGCATTTATCAAGTTTTTGTTGGTGCCTTCACTTGCACTTCCCAGTTGCCCTCGAAAAAGGCTGAGGTTCGACTCAACTTCGCCAACATTGTAACGAGTCGGTGGATTGTGCACGCTAGGGAGGTTGTCAGCATAATACTTCGTTGTGAAGTTTGACACCTCCTCCAGAATGTAAGCCTCTGCAATAGAAGCTTCAATCTTGCATTTATTTTTGCATTTAGTTCGAAGAACCTTTTGGCATCTCTCAATTGGATAGCACCAGCGGTTCTGCACAGGCCCTCCCATTCGTGCCTCATACGGAAGGTGCAGAATCATATGCTGCATCGGGTTGAAAAAACCCGGAGGAAATATCTTCTCCAACTTGCATAGCAACACGGGAGCAAGCTTTTCCATTTCTATAAGCATGGTCTTCGATACTTCCTTAGCACACAGTTGGCGGAAGAAATTGCTCAACTCTGCCAGTACTAGCCAGACATGCTTGGGGACATAGCCTCGAACCATCACCGGAAGAAGCCGCTCAAGCCATATCTGGTAGTCATGACTCTTGAGCCCGTTGATTCGTAAAGTAGTTAAGTTCACTCCCCTCTTCAAATTCGCTGCGTACCCATCAGGAAATTTTAATGTTTGGAACCAACTTAGCACTTCCTTCTTTTGGTCATTATCGAGAACGAAATCGGCCTTAGGTTTTTTCCATGTTTTGCCGTCCCTGGGAGGTGGTATATTTAGCTTCGGTCTATTGCATAACCGCTGCTGATCCACTCTTGCCTTGGTATTGTCTTTGGTTTTATCAGGAATGTTCATGATTGTACCCCAAAGTGCCTCGGCAAGATTCTTTTCAGTGTGCATCATATCAATATTATGTGGAAGCAGAAGGTCTTGCATGTACGGGAGCTTCCACAGGCCCAACTTATGAGTCCAGGCATGTTGCTCGCCATAACCCACAAAACGGCCATCCTCCCCGACCACGAGAGCGTCTAACTCTGCACGAACATCCGCACCTGTCATCATCTGTGGTGCAGGGTCTTGAACCCTGTCGCCTTTCGTGAAGTTCTTGATATCTTGTCTAAATTCGTGTTCAAGAGGGAGAAATTAACGATGTTTGTCGAAGCATGAATATTTTCCACCCTTGGTCAGCCAGATGAACTTCAGAGATGCCTTGCATATTGGACATGGGAACTTCCCGTGAACACACCAGCCGCAGAATATCCCATACGCCGGATGGTCATGCAGGGAGTACTGGTAGAAGACATGCATTTTAAAGTTTGATTTTGTAGCTCGATCGTATGTCCATACACCTTCCTCCCAAACACGGTCTAAATCATCAACAAGAGGCTCCATATACACACTCATATTTTTTCCCGGGTAATTAGGAATAATTAAAGACAAAAATATGTTCTGTCGTTGAAAGAGGACGCCGGGGGGGGGGGGGGGGGGGAGATTGAGTGGGATGACGAACATTGGCCAACAAGAGTATGGGGCAGCCGTCATTCCATACGGGTTGAACCCATCTGTTGGCAACGCAACACGCACATTCCGAGCCTCTCTAGCCTTGTCACGATGAATCCCATCAAAGTGCTTCCATGCTTCACCATCGGATGGATGTACGAGCTTATCAGGATTGTATCACACTCCACTTTTGTGCCATGTCATTTGTTTCGCGGAGTCCTCGGTCATGTAAAGCCGTTGGATCCTCGGTATAGGTGGAAGGTACCGTAGGATATTCATGGGTATTTTGCTTTGCTTCTTCTTACCATCAACACCGACTATCTCCACGAATATAGAAGCGTGGCACTTCGGACATTGCTTTGCGTCCGCATATTCTTTCCTAAATAAGATGCATCCATTCGGACAAGCATTTATCTTCTGATACGGCATCTTAAGTGCATTTAGAAGTTTCTGTGCTGCGTACATGTTCTTTAGCAGATTGTGACCTTCCGGAAGGAGGCCGCCAAAAACTGTCAGGATGTGGTCAAAGGCGTCTCGACCCAAGCTAAACTGGGACTTGACGGCCAACAGACGTGCAACGGCATCCAATTGAGAAACCTTAGTGTGTGAGTGAAGGGGTTGTTGTGCCGCTGCCAACATGTCATAATAAGCCTTTGCAGTGGCCTCCGGCTCCTCCTCCCTAGGTCCATCATTGAAGTGTGCTTCGCCATAGTCATGCAACATGTCCCCTACCCCTGCCTCATCATCAAACTCGACGATCCGCTGCCTCACGGCCTCGTCTCTCACACGATCAACGGCTTCACCATGGCGTGTCCACTGAGTATAGTTCTCCGTAAATCCATACTTAACGAGATGTTTACCCATCATTCCTTCTGTTTGGCGTTTACGGTTGTCGCAAACCGCGCATGGATAGAAAGTAGTTGGCACCCCTTTCGCATTGGCAAAAGCTTGCTTCAAGAACGCCTGAGTCTTGGCAATCCATTAATCTGTACATTCACCTTTAATTGAGCGGCCAATGTACATCCACTCACGGTCATCCATCCCTTTACATATCACCGAGAAATAAATTTCTTCCATACCAAATTTATAATAATAAATGCATCTACCGGATGCTAGCTTTATGTCTAATAGGTAAAGATAGGTCCTAATCCCACCCGAGAATGTGTAGATGGGTAGTTTCCATGCTCTACTCGTATCCAAGATGGAATTTCGGCAGCACCTCCCCGCTGTTCTCCAAATACACGTCCAATTACGGAGATTGTGTATTCGGAGAACAACAGGGAGATGATGCCGAAACTCAGCCTCGGTACGAGTTGAGCATGGAAACTACCCATCTACACATTCTCGAGCTGTCAAAAAACGTGGACAATTCGAAACAGATACGGTTAGACATATGCAAAGATTCACATATTCACAACCGTATCTCTTTCGAACGGGAGACGCCTAACTAGGTTACGTGACACAGTTGTGCGCAATCTTGGCCTGTTGTATTTAACTATACGGTATGAATTCATTGTCATGTTTTTGCGTATCCTACAGTAAATAAGATGTCATATCATCTTATTTACTGTAGGAAACGCAATAACATGGCAAAGAAGCCACACGGTAAAGATAAATACAAGAAACGAAGAAGGTACACAACTTAAATATGGATCTACGAATTAAATACTGAGGGTGTATGGTTTTGCATGTGCTCACCTACGGTTTCGACGGCGGGCGAGTCGGTGACGCTCGTGTCGGTGCAGACGGTGGGAACGACGTGCGGCGTCGGGGTCCAAGTCGAAGACGGTGCAACGGGCTGACTGAAATAAAAATAAATTTTTGTCAAATAAAAAATTCGGCAGCACCTCCCCTACACGGGGAGGTTTCTGAAACCACACATCCTGCAAAAAAACACGACACGAAGGCCGACAACCACATAACAAGGATGCGGCACGAAGGCCGACAACCACATAACCATATCCACGGCACGAAGGCCGACAACCACATAACCATATCCATATATACATCAAAATTCTATCATCCATATGAACGGGGTGGCTACCATCAAAATTCTATCATCCATTCATATACTTATACATATATATGTTTCTATCCTATGTATGAAAAACAATAACTACCACATCCATTCATATATATTTTTCACAAACAGCAACTAAGTTGACATGTATTTTTCACAACAATTTTTTCAAAAAAAATTACCTTCAGGGAGGCCGGCGAGGAGCCCGGCGGCGGGGAGGAGGCCGCCGGCGTCTCGGGGCGGCGACCGGGGCGGCGGCGGCTAGGGGCGGCAACCGGGACGGCGGCGTGGGCCGGCGACGGGCACGAGGGGCCGGGGGGCGGCCGAGGCGGCGCTCGGGGCGGCGGCTCGGGGCGGTGGCTCGTGGCGCCGGCGTCCGGGACGGCCGGGGAGGAGGTCGGTCGGGGCGAAGGAGGCCCGGGGCGGAGGCGGCCCGGGGTGGCGGCGTCAGGCCGCCCGGCCACCCCCTGTTTGCCGAGTGTCCCAGATCGGGCACTCGGCAAATAGATCTGACACGTGGCCACGCGCGGCCGAAGGGGACGACCACGTGGGCTGTTTGCCGAGTGTCTGGCCCAGGGCACTCGGCAAACATGCCCTTTGCCGAGTGCCTACACTCGGCAAACGTGCCACGTGGGCCAATGACGTGGCCCGCACGGCCACGGGCCGGCCAGCCCACGTGGTCTCTTTGCCGAGTGCCACCGAGCAGGCACTCGGCAAAGGTCCTCTTTGCCGAGTGTCCCAGATCTGACACTCGGCAAAGGACTTGTTTGCCGAGTGCACTCGGCAAACATTTCCCAGAACATTTGCACCATACATAAATTTTCAAATTTGATCAAATACACATGAAAATATCTTGTCAAATACATTCAACAATGCACATTTTATGCTTCAATAAAATGGTTTTCATTTTTTCATGCCTATATAGCTCATAATTCCTTCATATATTTCATTATTTTATGCGGAGAAGGGCGTAAAAATAATTTAAAAAATATCAAATGGGTCCGGAAAAATATGATAACTTCAAATGAACCAATCTACGTCGTCTATTGCCTATAGAAAAAGTTATGAACTCAAACTCTAATTCAACTTCACTTCGTTTCGAAATCTGGTTGTCTCCTTCTCAACTCTCCGAAACATCTATGGGGATATGCTCCGATTGGACAGGGCCGTATATATAAACTTTTCGAAATCGTCTCAACTTTTTGCCACAGGCTCCACACAAGATATAAATAGTCTTTGACAAGTATCACGGGAAAAAAAATAAAGTTTGGAGCCCAAAAACATAAGTTTAAATAAAAAAGGCCAGCCTTTGCCGAGTGTTTCTTGTAGAACACTCGGCAAAGGAATGCTTTGCCGAGTGTTACCAACTCAGCACTCGGCAAATAGGAAGTTTGCCGAGTGCTGAGCTGGCAACACACGGCAAAGCCACCATTCCATCCGTGCAAAAAACACTTGTATTCAAAATTTTCAAACTTTTGTGTTTGAATTCCAAGTTTTTTCAAAAATATTTTCAAATTTTCGAAATGTTTGCCGAGTGTCTATTTTGTACACTCGGCAAAGCTGTGCCAGTCCAGACGACCATCGCCGGCCGTTGGCGCGCGCCGCACGTGCTGGACACATGCCACAGCTTTGCCGAGTGTCAGGAAGCTAACACTCGGCAAAGAGGATGCAGCCCAAACGGCCGCCAACGTCCGTTGCCGGCCGTCTCACGCGCTGAGCACGTGCCACAACTTTGCCGAGTGTCAGGAAGCTAACACTCGGCAAAGAGGATGCAGCCCAAACGGCCGCCAACGTCCATTGCCGGCCATCTCACGCGCTGAGCACGTGCCACAACTTTGCCGAGTGTCAGTGTCCTGACACTCGGCAAAGAGGATGCAGCCCAAACGGCCGGCGACGGCAGTTGGCGGCCGTGTCAAGCGCCGAGCATGTGCGGCGTCTTTGCCGAGTGTCCCTTGCCTGACACTCGGCAAAGCGAGTGTCGGCGTCCTGACACTCGGCAAAGAGTTTGGTTGCCGAGTGTTCACTCTTTGCCGAGGGCCTCCTTGTGGACACTCGGCAAATAGAGTCTTTGCCGAGTGCCCGATATAATACACTCGGCAAAGACAGCGACACTCGGCATACACCCGGTTTCCCGTAGTGTAGGTAAAACTATGCCTTAACTAGGATAGAATTATGTAACCATGGTATCATATACTACTTGGTTACTTTTGGCATCGTTTATGCCGGAAAAACGTTGTAGCCATCCATGTCGAGTGGTCCAGCGGACATGTCGTGCAATATATATCAAGCTCAACGTACAGAGCCTATTGTTCCACGTGTAGCGGCAGCTGCGATACACGGAAAAGGTTGGGCATCCAGGTGCAAAGGCTCCCCGACAAAAGCGGACCAGATCAACGTGCAGCATATCCTGATCTGATCAGTGATGAGCTAGCTGAGATCGTAACGGGTCATCAGCAGGTGATGAGCAGGGTAAGCTGCCTGAGCTAGACATGCCTCTTCATGCATGCTATCTGTTTTCCTTTCTAGTCAGATATATGCTCATATATATATGCTGCTGCTGCTTTTCCACGCAGATATGATTTCGAAACTATATAGAAAAAGGAGTTTTAATTTTCTGGAATAATCGACACATACAGGATATATATGATATCTTTTGATCATCTCTCCAAAATTTGCCAGATTGCGTGATCGACAACCATCCATGTTGTCGCGTGCAGATGCAATTAGCACCACTGTCGCCGTTATATGCTGCAGCTTTTCCACACAGTACAGATACGTTTTGAAATTGTAGAAAAAGGAGCTTTTTTTCCTGGAATATTCCACACAGGTATCTCTCGACTCTCGACCATCGTCTCCAAAATTCGCCAGATTGCATGCATATGCATGATCGACACTATGTAAAAACTCGTTAAAGAAGACACACAGATAGGAGACACTTAATTAAAACGCGTCACCAATAAGTCAGTGGAGACGCGGATTTACTAGACGCGTCACCAATAAGTTTGTAGAGGCAATACACGTCTCCTATGTACTTTAATAGGTGACACTTCTTAATGAGTTGCGTCGCCTATGAGTACCCTAGATATAGGAGACGCGTCCCAATAAACACGCGTCTCCTATAACTGGGTATATTGACGACGCGGTTCATTTACCCGCGTCACCTTTGTGGAATGAAAACTAGCATGCAAACATCATATGTCAATGAGAAGCAAATTCGGGAGCAACCTGGGCTTGGGCCGCAACGGCCTTTTAGCCGGCCCACGAAGTGGTACACAGAATAAAACCGCGCCACACAGGTCCACGCTCTCCCCTCACCTCTCTCTCTCTCTCTCTCTCTCTCTCTCTCTTCCTCCCATCTCCCTCCGCCGCCGCTGCCTCGTCCCCTCCCGGCCTCATCCACCGCCGCCGCACCGCCACCTCCCCTCAGCCACAGAAGCCCACCGCCCCCTCCACCGTCGCCACACCGCCCCTCCCCTGCGGCCAGCCAGCACGGCGACGAGGAGCTGCGCGTCCGGGGCGGGTGGCGAGCCCCTCCTCCTCAGATCCACGTTGCTCCCCTCCTCCTCAGATCCACCCAAGCCGCCCCCGAACCCTAGCCTCTGTCGCCTCGCGCTTCGCCTCCTCGCTTCCCCCCTCCTCTCTCGGTGCTGTTGTCGTTGCCGACAGCAAGCTGGATGTGGCGCGGCACATCATTTCTTCGAGCGGCTGCACAACTACGAGCGCTCGGGTGTCCCCATTCGGCGCCCTCTCATCTACCTCGCCACCATCCTCGAGTACCTCGCCGTCGAGGTTCGTGCATTGCCTCCTTTTCCGCTCGGATTGCACTTCCTATTCGTGTTTGTTGGTGTTCGTGCTTGTTGGTGCCTCAATCTGGATTTCGTGTACTGCTCCCTGATCTGAGGTGTACCTGTGCGACTGCTCCCTGATCTGAGATGTACCTGTGCGGCTGCTCCCTGATCTGATTTGAGTTGCTCTCTAGATTAGTCTCTTCGGGATTTGATAATACATTAATACCAGGTAAATTTCTTCCCCTGATGAATTTGCTCGAACGATTCCTCCTCGGATTCTGAAATTAACCCGCCGATTCATTTGATTTGTTGTAGCATCCAGTGATGGTCTCTTGCAAAAATTCCCCATCTATTGAATTATGCCTCATTTAGTATACATTCACCTGTTTCATTTCCTAGTGTTGTTAATGTTTAGTAATTTATTGAATTATTATGCCTCAGTCAAATTCACCACTGTGTTGCAGATTATGCATTTGTTCTTTACTGTACATCAGTCAAATTCTCTGGTCTGTTTCCTTGTATCTATTTGCAACAGGAAGACAGTTTGCGAGTTCCCTGGACACCAAGGTGCTGTAAGAGGTCTAACAACATCCACAGATGGTCATCTTCTTGTATCATGTGGTGTTGACTGCACGTAAGTTAATTGTGGTGATCACTTTCTTTGTCTTTTAGACAGAGGTTCAGGTAGTAGTAACACATCTTATGCACTTACATACAGCCGAGTAGAACTTACAGTAGGCATGGTTGGTGGGGTTTGAAATAATATAGCTTAAAAATTCCAATTGTTTAGAGCATCACCTGATAGCCTATTTCTGGAGTGGTTTTGTAGAATGTCAGCTCTGTTTCTATTTGCTACCAACATCAATGCTCATTTTATTGCCAATGAGATACCAGCCAATGCGCAGAAGTTGCAGTATCTTGCATTCGCAAGCTGGCTTGGTAAGTTTGCGAGGAACATTTTGTTGCATTATTGATTTGACAGTAGTAAGTTGTTTTGTTATCTAGGTTAGGTAGAGGCCAGAATTATTCTATGGTGATAGTAGATATGGCGTCTTGGAAAGACTTCATCATTGATTGCCCATGATAGCTTTTGTTTTGTGGTAATGTAAATTGCAAGGATTGTGCTTTGCCTCTCATGGAATTTCATTGCTGTCATAGTCTGCTGGATCAAGGAGGGAGGTGGGTTTCATGGTTCTCTGTTAATACTTGTCTACACTTTGTACAGGCCCTACACTAAATAGTGGGTATCTCTTGCTGTTGCAGATTCAAAGCTGTTTTTCCTTGCAACTATCTGTGCTTTGCTCGGAATTCCGCTGACATATCTGATATGGTATAGGCCCCTGTATCATGCGATAAGGTATGCTATTACAATTCTCACCACTCATTATTATGGATTGATTTTGCAAAGCAATATATTTCATACATGCAGTTACTTCCATTTTAGTGCTTTACACCTACATTTTTCAAAGCAACTTTGCATGAATTTCAGACCTGCATACAAGATTACTGTTTTTGTTTTATGTATCCATGAATGAGGCTGGGAGGGGGTATATTTGTCCCACCTACTGTAGATATGGCTGCAAGTTCCTGAGGTGCTTAAGAAGCACCCGGATGTAGACATGATGTATATCTGTAGTTTTATTCATGGCAATATAATTTTTTTGGGGTTGAAAGACCATGATTTTTGTTGGGTGAAAGACCATGATGTTTGTCGGCATATTCTGAGGGCAGTTGTGTGGGCAATAGTTCTGCATATATTCAGTTGTGTGGTTTCTGCTAACTTGCTAACTGTAGCATCAAATATGGTTGGCTGTTGAGATTCATAGAAAGACAAGTGTTCAGTAGACATTTTTTTTTCATTTCCTTGATGAGTTCTCAGATTTGCAAGCCCCACCTGCTTGGTCGTTCTTATATTGGATTTCTTTGATGCAGGATACACATGCTAAACAAAGACGGTTTGCTGCTTCCCTACTTCAAGATTTTCACTAATGCAGTTCTAGTGCTTCTGATCTTGGTGAAATCAAAGCTTCCTGAATACCAATAGTTGATACAATAGTTGATACACCTGAAAAGTGTGTGGAGTTGTTGATTGCTATTAGAAATCATGTTGGAGTTGCATTAGTGAAAAGTGTGTGGAGTTGTTGATACCAATAGTTCTGAAGTTTGATGTATATAAATATATAATGGGAAAAGTATGTTATCTGTGATGTATATAATGGATAAAAAGTGTATATGTGATGTATATAGGATGTTTTATCTTTTTTTGTTTTTTTAATTTGTCATTGGAGACACTTGTTGGTAAAACACGTCTCCTATAACTAGTTATAGGAGACGCGGTTATAGACCAGCGTCTCCAATGACCTTATAGGAGACGCGTTTCACCTTAGGCAGTGTCTCCAATGACCATCTTAGGTGACGCGGGTCACTTAACACGCGTCTCCAATATGTCAGTCATTAGTGACGCGTAAAATCCGCGTCTCCTTTGACTTTACATTAGAGACGCATCTTTAGTGACGCGTAAAATACGCGTCTCCAATGACTCTCTAGACGCGTCTCTAATAAGGGTTTCTTACATAGTGCGACAACCATGCATGTAGCCTTGCAAATGCAGTTAACACACCACTCTCGATATGTTCGTTAATAAAGCCTCCGTCTTCCATTAGGCGACATAATGCCGACATGATAACAGAAAAAAGAGGATGAGAAATGATGGTTAGTTACATGTCAAGCGCGTCACACTACTACAGAAAGCGACATCACAAACGGCCTCATCACAAACGGTTACCGTTTGTGATACCCCCATCACAAACGGTTTGTAGCAAAACCGTTTGTGATGGCATCACAAACGGTTTGTATTATAAACCGTTTGTGATGGCCTCACATCACAAACTGTTTGTATTAAAAACCGTTTGTGATGACACATACATCACAAACGGTTTGTATTGTATGAAAAACCGTTTGTGATGATGTGTATGGTACACATTCAAACCACATTTTGAAGTAGTAAATCACTTCAAATTAAAAAGTGTTGAACTACAAAGTTTTATGGCTTCTTAAGATGTAGAACTTTTACTTTGGTCATTTGTTCATTTGACAAATTCATATGAATATTGTTCATAAAATCCATCTCTCTCATAAAGTTCTAGTTTCCTAAAACTATAACAGACCTATAAAATTTGTGAACAATGTTACTCTACATCGGATGAAGAAACGGTCAACATAAAAGTTGTAGATCTTCACAAGTCATACAACTTTGTAGTTCATCACTTTTTAATTTAAATTTGTTTTACTAATGAAAAGTAAGTTTGTACCCAAAATTTGAAATTTAAGTTTTTTCAAATGGCATCGGATGAAAAAACGGTCAACATAAAAGTTGTAGATCTCGACAAGTCATGAAACTTTGTAGTTGACAACTTTGTCATTTGAAGTCATCTAGTTAGCTAGATCTAAGTTTGAATGTTCTCAAATTTGAAATTCAAATTTTGTAAACGGCCTCGGATGAAAAAACGGTCAACATGAAACTAGTTCAGAGGAAACTTTGTAGTTCAGCACTTTTTGATTTGAAGTCGTTTAGGGCCTCAAACAAGCAATTTAAACTCGGTTTGGTATAATATTATAGGAATCGAAACGACATCTATCACATGCGACGGAGTGGTGCGACGGTTAGAGGAGGCTACGCCCGTAGGAAAGGTTGCGAGTTCGAACCCGGCCGCGTAGCGCGTGATTTATGCGCGAAAAAATGGCGCGACTTGTGACTTTGATGGCTTGGGTGGCTGGTGGCCTCCCCAAATGAAAATAAATTTTTTTTCCCACTTTGATGGCTTGGGTGGCTGGTGGCCTCCCCAAATGAAAATAATTTTTTTCCCACTTTAATGGCTTGGGCGACTGTGGACGCTGGCGTTGCTGTATGCCGCGGGCCCGTCCTCTGGGTTGTACTGGACGTCGGAGGTCGCCTTGCCCTTGTGGGCCATAGCAAATGCCTCGAGCTATGAGCAAGACGCACCACCATGTGACGCCGACTGAAAAAATAAACAATAAGAATTAGCAATTATATAGAATTGAGTGAGCGAAGATAGAAATGACTCGGCGTACCCATTTGGCCCTGTACTCCTCGAGGCTAAGGCTGCCCTGATGGTGTGCTATACCGGGCATAAGCAAACGCCGCTCCCGGCAAAGGTCGTGCTGAGCCGCCCACTCGTCGCTGCACCACTTGTCGACTATCACCTCCCAGCATCTGGGATGCGGGGCTCACCACCACAGAATCGCCTACAAGACATCAAGTGTACGACATATAACAAGATCGAATTTAAAGTACTTAATCTTTGAATAAAACATTATCGATTTTCATACCGCCATGTATTGCTCCTTGGTCAACTTTATCTTTCTTTCCTCGGGTTTCTTCATGGAGATCTTGAGTACAGCGTAATAATCAATTACGGCCTGCACGCGCGCCTCGTAGTGCAGGTCCTTGACGAGCTTCCAACAGGCTGCATGTGCCACAGCATCCGCCAAAGCCTCCTGTCCCGGGACGCATCTGTAAAAGTCCTGCGCATATATACACGATGGATGTTGCATTATTTGTAGATTGTTAATGAATGTGCTGTGTTGAGCAATGTAGTGCAACAAATAGTTACCCACAACTCGCCCTTTACCCGCTCGGCCTTGTTGTTGAAGATCCTGTGGTCCCGGTCCTCCTGATCGCGAGAGGCGACGTAGTGGTCAAAGGTGTAGGCCGGCTCCTCCCTGCAGCCAATGGTCACCAGACCCGGAAACAACTCCCTGCAAAGAAGACCCAGGATGCCGTTGACTTTGCGGTCGTGAGCAGCGCCCGGGGTGACACTCACCCAATTCCTGCCCAAGTGATTAAGATAAATTGTTAGTCCATATTGTGATTTCCAACATATGAATATGACACGAAAAGGTACTTGTAACATCTAAAATTACTTACCTTGGAGGGCTGGGTGCGATCACGGGGCGACGCTCCATGGGTATCGGCCGCTTCGGGAGTTGCGAGGGGCCTCGCTGCCAACGGGCCGAGTTCTCAGAGGAGGTGGACCCCTCTACGTCCTCGCCCTCGGGGTCCTCGGCCTCGTGGTCCTCGGCCCCGTGCTCCATGACCACGTGCTCCGCTGCCTCGTGCTCCTCGTCCTCGCGGTCCTCGTGCTCCTCGTCCTCGCGGTCCTCGTCCTCGCGGCCCGAGTGTCCGCCGCCGAAGGAACAAAGTCCTTGTCGGACGAAGATGACGAAGGTACGGGGGTCCGCTCTCACCTCTTGCCCTTGCCTCGCCCCCCGCCTTTGGCCTTCTTCTTTCGCCCCTTGCCCTTGGCACCAGACGACCCAGCTGCATCGGACCCTCCATCTTTGAACTTCCGGTACAACGACATGACGTTCCTCATTGCACCGCCCTGACCAACCATCTTGGTTCAATCACCTGCAATCAACAAAAACATGCATTTATTAGATTTCACATATAAACATAAATTATTAGAAAGACATGTAATATATAAGAAATATGAATCGACATAAACTATTAGAAAGAGATGATGCAATATATAAATGTACTTTTATTAGAAATAATCATCCGGATCAGGATTATCTGGATCAACGGTCGCATCATCACTATCGTACATTTCGAGATGTTCATGGTCGTCCTCCAAAGGCGGAGGAATGTCGTCGGCTTCATCATTGCCTAATTGTAATCGCTCTAGTAACTCTACCTCCTTAGCATTATGAACCACATCTCCAGTGTCCTCGTCAACCAACATTTCTGAGTCTAAATCCATTCCGACCGCTTGGGTTAAGTCTATCTCAAAAGACCCTTCTAGCCCATTTTCTTGGAAGAACTCTCCATCATAGGTGTTTGGATCTATGTTATAATCTTCATTGTTTGGGACTGGTAGTTTACCGCGTGGCGACACTTTGTATACAACGTCCCAACCCTCAAGCCTTTTGTCCTTTTTGCATGGGTATGACAAATAATACACCTAGGTGGCCTGTTGAGCCACTATATAGACATCGTCTCCAGGTAAGACAGATGACTGTCGAATTTCGACTAGCCCAAGACTAGGGGTCTGTCTCACCGCTGAAGGATCAAACCAATGACATTTGAAGATAATAGGAGAAAGAGGTTTGCTTCCACCGAAATTAAGCTCGTATATTTCTTCAAGTCTCCCATAGTAATCGAACCCATCAAAGCCTGGAGTATAAACTCCGGTATTTGTAGTCCTTCGATTGGGCATCCTCGCCTCATGACTTGTTGTGCGAAAACGATAACCATTCACGTCATATCCGGTAAATGACTTGACCTTATACGCACAACCATCGGCGATCTGTCTCAACTCGGGACTCATAGACCCATCAGATTGGCCCTGTGAGTTCGACCAAGATAGTTTGTTATATTAATGGCATGACTTCAGTAACGTCAAATTTAGGACAAGACTGAAATTAAGTATACCTTCTGTTTGAACCAAGAAATAAAATCTGGATTTCCATGTTTAAGAAGGTCATCAACTTCGTGCGCGGTAGGAGCCCTCCTATTATGCCAGAATTGATCAAGAAATTCCCTGTATGAACGAGAAACAAGAGTGTTGGATGCAGAATAGTGGCTAGGTACTCAAAAACAAGATTGTTCTGAACTTACCGCATGTATGGCTCAACTTCGGATAGATTGGTGAGCACATAAAGCATGATAGCGCGCCACTCTGCATTTGTCAAGTTTTTGTTGGTGCCTTCACTTGCACTTCCCAGTTGCCCTCGGAAAAGGCTGAGGTTCGACTCAACTTCGCCAACATTGTAACGAGTCGGTGGATTGTGCACGCTAGGGAGGTTGTCAGCATAATACTTCGTTGTGAAGTTTGACACCTCCTCTAGAATGTAAGCCTTTGCAATAGAAGCTTCAATCTTGCATTTATTTTTGCATTTAGTTCGAAGAACCTTTTGGCATCTCTCAATTGGATAGCACCAGCGGTTCTGCACAGGCCCTCCCATTCGTGCCTCATACGGAAGGTGCAGAATCATATGCTGCATCGGGTTGAAAAACCCGGTGGAAATATCTTCTCCAACTTGCATAGCAACACGGGAGCAAGCTTTTCCATTTCTGCAAGCATGGTCTTCGATACTTCCTTAACACACAGTTGGCGGAAGAAATTGCTCAACTCTGCCAGTACTAGCCAGACATGCTCGGGGACATAGCCTCGAACCATCACCGGAAGAAGCCGCTCAAGCCATATGTGGTAGTCATGACTCTTGAGCCCGTTGATTCGTAAAGTAGTTAAGTCCACTCCCCTCTTCAAATTCACTGCGTACCCATCAGGAAATTTTCATGTTTGGAACCAACTTAGCACTTCCTTCTTTTGGTCATTATCGAGAACGAAAACGGCCTTAGGTTTTTTGCATGTTTTGCCGTCCCTGGGAGGTGGTATATTTAGCTTTGGTCTATTGCATAACCGCTGCTGATCCACTCTTGCCTTGGTATTGTCTTTGGTTTTATCAGGAATGTTCATGATTGTACCCCAAAGTGCCTCGGCAAGATTCTTTTCAGTGTGCATCATATCAATATTATGTGGAAGCAGAAGGTCTTGCATGTACGGGAGCTTCCACAGGCCCAACTTATGAGTCCAGGCATGTTGCTCGCCATAACCAACAAAACGGCCATCCTCCCCGACCACGAAAGCGTCTAACTCTGCACGAACATCCGCACCTGTCATCATCTGTGGTGCAGGGTCTTGAACCTTGACACCTTTCGTGAAGTTCTTGATATGTTGTCTAAATTCGTGTTCAAGAGGGAGAAATTAACGATGTTTGTCGAAACATGAATATTTTCCACCCTTGGTCAGCCAGATGAACTTCAGAGATGCCTTGCATATTGGACATGGGAACTTCCCGTGAACACACCAGCCGCAGAATATCCCATACGCCGGATGGTCATGCAGGGAGTACTGGTAGAAGACATGCATTTTAAAGTTTGTTTTTGTAGCTCGATCGTATGTCCATACACCTTCCTCCCAAACACGGTCTAAATCATCAACAAGAGGCTCCATATACACACTCATATTTTTCCCCGGGTAATTAGGAATAGTTAACGACAAAAATATGTTCTGTCGTTGAAAGAGGACGCCGGGGGGGGGGGGGAGATTGAGTGGGATGACGAACATTGGCCAACAAGAGTATGGGGCAGCCGTCATTCCATACGGGTTGAACCCATCTGTTGGCAACGCAACACGCACATTCCGAGCCTCTCTAGCCTTGTCACGATGAATCCCATCAAAGTGCTTCCATGCTTCACCATCGGATGGATGTACGAGCTTATCAGGATTGTATCGCACTCCACTTTTGTGCCATGTCATCTGTTTCACGGAGTCCTCGGTCATGTAAAGCCGTTGGATCCTCGGTATAGGTGGAAGGTACCGTAGGATATTCATGGGTATTTTGCTTTGCTTCTTCTTACCATCAGCACCGACTATCTCCACGAATCTAGAAGCCTGGCACTTCGGACATTGCTTTGCGTCCGCATATTCTTTCCTAAATAAGATGCATCCATTCAGACAAGCAATTATCTTATGATACGGCATCTTAAGTGCATTTAGAAGTTTCTGTGCTGCGTACATGTTCTTTAGCAGAATGTGACCTTCCGGAAGGAGGCCGCCAAAAACTGTCAGGATGTGGTCAAAGGCGTCTCGACCCAAGCTAAACTGGGACTTGACGGCCAACAGACGTGCAACGGCATCCAATTGAGAAACCTTAGTGTGTGAGTGAAGGGGTTGTTGTGCCGCTGCCAACATGTCATAATAAGCCTTTGCAGTGGCCTCCGGCTCCTCCTCCCTAGGTCCATCATTGAAGTGTGCTTCGCCATAGTCATGCAACATGTCCCCTACCCCTGCCTCATCATCAAACTCCTCGATCCGCTGCCTCACGGCCTCGTCTCTCACACGATCAACGGCTTCACCATGATGTGTCCACCGAGTATAGTTCTCCGTAAATCCATACTTAACGAGATGTTTACCCATCACTCCTTCTGTTTGACGTTTACGGTTGTTGCAAACCGCGCATGGATAGAAAGTAGTTGGCACCCCTTTCGCATTGGCAAAAGCTCGTTTCAAGAACGCCTGAGTCTTGGCAATCCATTCATTTGTATATTCACCTTTAATTGAGCGGCCAGTGTACATCCACTCACGGTCATCCATCCCTTTACATATCACCGAGAAATAAATTTCTTGCATACCAAATTTATAATAATAAATGCATCTACCGGATGCTAGCTTTATGTCTAATAGGTAAAGATAGGTCCTAATCCCACCCGAGAATGTGTAGACGGGTAGTTTCCATGCTCTACTCGTATCCAAGATGGAATTTCGGCAGCACCTCCCCGCTGTTCTCCAAATACACGTCCAATTACGGAGATTGTGTATTCGGAGAACAACAGGGAGATGATGCCGAAACTCAGCCTCGGTACGAGTAGAGCATGGAAACTACCCATCTACATATCCTCGAGCTGTCCAAAAACGTGGACAATTCGAAACAGATACGGTTAGACATATGCAAAGATTCACATATTCACAACCGTATCTCTTTCGAACGGGAGACGCCTAACTAGGTTACGTGACACAGTTGTGCGCAATCTTGGCCTGTTGTATTTAACTGTACGGTATGAATTCTTTGTCATGTTTTTGCGTATCCTACAGTAAATAAGATGTCATATCATCTTATTTACTGTAGGAAATGCAAGAATATGGCAAAGAAGCCACACGGTAAAGATAAATACAAGAAACGAAGAAGGTACACAACTTAAATATGGATCTACGAATTAAATACTGAGGGTGTATGGTTTTGCATGTGCTCACCTACGGGCTCGACGGCAGGCGAGTCGGTGACGCTCGTGTCGGTGCAGACGGCGGGAACGACGTGCGGCGTCGGGGTCCAAGTCGAAGACGGTGCAACGGGCTGACTGAAATAAAAACAAATTTTTGTCAAATAAAAAATTCGGCAGCACCTTCCCTACACGGGGAGGTTTCTGAAACTACACATCCTGCAAAAAAACACGGCACGAAGGCCGACAACCACATAACAAGGTTGCGGCACGAAGGCCGATAACCACATAACCATATCCATATATACATCAAAATTCTATCATCCATATGAACGGGGTGGCTACCATCAAAATTCTATCATCCATTCATATACATATACGTATATATGTTTCTATCCTATGTATGAAAAACAACAACTACCACATCCATTCATATATATTTTTCACAAACAGCAACTAAGTTGACATGTATTTTTCACAACAATTTTTTTTTTAAAAAAATTACCTTCAGGGAGGCCGGCGTGGAGGCCGGCGGCAGGGAGGAGGCCGGCGAGGAGCCCGGCGGCGGGGAGGAGGCCGGCGGCGTCTCGGGGCGGCGACCGGGGCGGCGGCGGCGGCTTGGGGCGGCGACCGGGACGGCGGCGTGGGCCGGCGACGGGCACGAGGGGCCGGGGGCCGGCCGAGGCGGCGCTCGGGGCGGCGGCTCGTGGCGCCGGCGTCCGAGACGGCCGGGGAGGAGGTCGGCCGGGGCGAAGGAGGCCCGGGGCGGCAGCGGCGGGCCGGGGCGGAGGCGGCCCGGGGCGGCGGCGTCAGGCCGGGGCGGAGGTGGCCCGTGGCGGCGGCGGCAGCGGCCCGGGCGGCGTCGGGGCGGAGGCGGCGGCCGGCGTCGCGGGCGGAGGCGGCGGCCGGCGTCGCGGCGGAGGCCGGGCGGGCCGGGTGCGGCGGCCGGCGGGAGTGGCGGGGAGCGGCAGCGGCGGGTGGGGCGGGGAGCGGCGGCGGCGGCGGGTGTGTGTGCGTGTGTGTGTGCGGCGTGTATGTAGGGTTGGGGCCGCGTGGCGGTTAAGTCCCCCCGGCCACCCCCTGTTTGCCGAGTGTCCCAGATCGGGCACTCGGCAAACAGATCTGACACGTGGCCGCGCGCTGGCAGCTGACGTGGCCACGCGCGGCCGAAGGGGACGACCACGTGGGCTGTTTGCCGAGTGTCTGGCCCAGGGCACTCGGCAAATATGCCCTTTGCCGAGTGCCTACACTCGGCAAACGTGCCACGTGGGCCAATGACGTGGCCCGCGAGGCCACGGGCCGGCCAGCCCACGTGGTCTCTTTGCCGAGTGCCACCAAGCAGGCACTCGACAAAGGTCCTCTTTGCCAAGTGTCCCAGATCTGACACTCGGCAAAGGACTTGTTTGGTTTGCCGAGTGTTACACTCGGCAAACATTTCCCAGAACATTTGCACCATACATAAATTTTCAAATTTGATCAAATACACATGAAAATATCTTGTCAAATACATTCAACAATGCACATTTTATGCTTCAATAAAATGGTTTTCATTTTTTCATGCCTATATAGCTCATAATTCCTTCATATATTTCATTATTTCATGCGGAGAAGGGCGTAAAAATAATTTAAAAAATATCAAATGGGTCCGGAAAAATATGATAACTTCAAATGAACCAATCTACGTCATCTATTGCCTATAGAAAAAGTTATGAACTCAAACTCTAATTCAACTTCACTTCGTTTCGAAATCCGGTTGTCTCCTTCTCAACTCTCCGAAACTTCTATGGGGATATGCTCCGATTGGACAGGGCCGTATATATAAACTTTTCGAAATCGTCTCAACTTTTTGCCACAGGCTCCACATAAGATATAAATAGTCTTTGACAAGTATCACGGAAAAAAATAAAGTTTGGAGCCCAAAAACATAAGTTTAAATAAAAAAGGCCAGCCTTTGCCGAGTGTTTCTTGTAGAACACTCGGCAAAGCCACCATTCCATCTGTGCAAAAAACACTTGTATTCAAAATTTTCAAACTTTTGTGTTTGAATTCTAAGTTTTTTCAAAAATATTTTCAAATTTTCGAAATGTTTGCCGAGTGTCTATTTTGTACACTCGGCAAAGCTGTGCCAGTCCAGACGACCATCGCCGGCCGTTGGCGCGCGCCGCACGTGCTGGACACGTGCCACAGCTTTGCCGAGTGTCAGGAAGCTAACACTCGGCAAAGAGGATGCAGCCCAAACGGCCGGCGACGGCCGTTGGCGGCCGTGTCACGCGCCGAGCACGTGCGGCGTCTTTGCCGAGTGTCCCTTGCCTGACACTCGGCAAAGCGAGTGTCGGCGTCCTGACACTCGGCAAAGAGTTTGGTTGCCGAGTGTTCACTCTTTGCCGAGGGCCTCCTTGTGGACACTCGGCAAATAGAGTCTTTGCCGAGTGCCCGATATAATACACTCGTCAAAGACAGCGACACTCGGCATACACCCGGTTTCCCGTAGTGTAGGTAAAACTATGCCTTAACTAGGCTAGAATTATGTAACCATGGTATCATATACTACTTGGTTACTTTTGGCATCGTTTATGCCGGAAAAACGTTGTAGCCATCCATGTCGAGTGGTCCAGCGGACATGTCGTGCAATATATATCAAGCTCAACGTACAGAGCCTATTGTTCCACGTGTAGCGGCAACTGCGATACACGGAAAAGGTTGGGCATCCAGGTGCAAAAGCTCCCCGACAAAAGCGGACCAGATCAACGTGCAGCATATCCTGATCTGATCAGTGATGAGCTAGCTGAGATCGTAACGGGTCATCAGCAGGTGATGAGCAGGGTAAGCTGCCTGAGCTAGACATGCCTCTTCATGCATGCTAGCTGTTTTCCTTTCTAGTCAGATATATGCTCATATATATATGCTGCTGCTGCTTTTCCACGCAGATATGATTTCGAAACTATATAGAAAAAGGAGTTTTAATTTTCTGGAATAATCGACACATACAGGATATATATGATATCTTTTGATCATCTCTCCAAAATTTGCCAGATTGCGTGATCGACAACCATCCATGTTGTCGCGTGCAGATGCAATTAGCACCACTGTCGCCGTTATATGCTGCAGCTTTTCCACACAGTACAGATACGTTTTGAAATTGTAGAAAAAGGAGCTTTTTTTCCTGGAATATTCCACACAGGTATCTCTCGACTCTCGACCATCGTCTCCAAAATTCGCCAGATTGCATGCATATGCATGATCGACACTATGTAAAAACTCGTTAAAGAAGACACACAGATAGGAGACACTTAATTAAAACGCGTCACCAATAAGTCATTGGAGACGCGGATTTACTAGACGCGTCACCAATAAGTTTGTAGAGGCAATACACGTCTCCTATGTACTTTAATAGGTGACACTTCTTAATGAGTTGCGTCGCCTATGACTACCCTAGATATAGGAGACGCGTCCCAATAAACACGCGTCTCCTATAACTGGGTATATTGACGACGCGGTTCATTTACCCGCGTCACCTTTGTGGAATGAAAACTAGCATGCAAACATCATATGTCAATGAGAAGCAAAT
The DNA here is from genome assembly GCA_033239725.1 of Echinochloa phyllopogon. Lineage (NCBI taxonomy): Eukaryota > Viridiplantae > Streptophyta > Magnoliopsida > Poales > Poaceae > Echinochloa > Echinochloa phyllopogon. The sequence goes on along the minus strand of BTCW01000008.1, from coordinate 6,297,922 downwards.
TCGGGAGCAACCTGGGCTTGGGCCGCAACGGCCTTTTAGCCGGCCCACGAAGTGGTACACAGAATAAAACCGCGCCACACAGGTCCACGCTCTCCCCTCTCCTCTCTCTCTCTCTCTCTCTCTCTCTCTTCCTCCCATCTCCCTCCGCCGCCGCTGCCTCGTCCCCTCCCGGCCTCATCCACCGCCGCCGCACCGCCACCTCCCCTCAGCCACAGAAGCCCACCGCCCCCTCCACCGTTGCCACACCGCCCCCTCCCCTGCGGCTAGCCAGCACGGCGACGAGGAGCTGCGCGTCCGGGGCGGGTGGCGAGCCCCTCCTCCTCAGATCCACGTTGCTCCCCTCCTCCTCAGATCCACCCAAGCCGCCGCCGAACCCTAGCCTCTGTCGCCTCGCGCTTCGCCTCCTCGCTTCCCCCCTCCTCTCTCGGTGCTGTTGTCGTTGCCGACAGCAAGCTGGATGTGGCGCGGCACATCATTTCTTCGAGCGGCTGCACAACTACGAGCGCTCGGGTGTCCCCATTCGGCGCCCTCTCATCTACCTCGCCGCCATCCTCGAGTACCTCGCCGTCGAGGTTCGTGCATTGCCTCCTTTTCCGCTCGGATTGCACTTCCTATTCGTGTTTGTTGGTGTTCGTGCTTGTTGGTGCCTCAATCTGGATTTCGTGTACTGCTCCCTGATCTGAGGTGTACCTGTGCGACTGCTCCCTGATCTGAGATGTACCTGTGCGGCTGCTCCCTGATCTGATTTGAGTTGCTCTCTAGATTAGTCTCTTCGGGATTTGATAATACATTAATACCAGGTAAATTTCTTCCCCTGATGAATTTGCTCGAACGATTCCTCCTCGGATTCTGAAATTAACCCGCCGATTCATTTGATTTGTTGTAGCATCCAGTGATGGTCTCTTTCAAAAATTCCCCATATATTGAATTATGCCTCATTTAGAATACATTCACCTGTTTCATTTCCTAGTGTTGTTAATGTTTAGTAATTTATTGAATTATTATGCCTCAGTCAAATTCACCACTGTGTTGCAGATTATGCATTTGTTCTTTACTGTACATCAGTCAAATTCTCTGGTCTGTTTCCTTGTTTCTATTTGCAACAGGAAGACAGTTTGCGAGTTCCCTGGACACCAAGGTGCTGTAAGAGGTCTAACAACATCCACAGATGGTCATCTTCTTGTATCATGTGGTGTTGACTGCACGTAAGTTAATTGTGGTGATCACTTTCTTTGTCTTTTAGACAGAGGTTCAGGTAGTAGTAACACATCTTATGCACTTACATACAGCCGAGTAGAACTTACAGTAGGCATGGTTGGTGGGGTTTGAAATAATATAGCTTAAAAATTCCAATTGTTTAGAGCATCACCTGATAGCCTATTTCTGGAGTGGTTTTGTAGAATGTCAGCTCTGTTTCTATTTGCTACCAACATCAATGCTCATTTTATTGCCAATGAGATACCAGCCAATGCGCAGAAGTTGCAGTATCTTGCATTCGCAAGCTGGCTTGGTAAGTTTGCGAGGAACATTTTGTTGCATTATTGATTTGACAGTAGTAAGTTGTTTTGTTATCTAGGTTAGGTAGAGGCCAGAATTATTCTATGGTGATAGTAGATATGGCGTCTTGGAAAGACTTCATCATTGATTGCCCATGATAGCTTTTGTTTTGTGGTAATGTAAATTGCAAGGATTGTGCTTTGCCTCTCATGGAATTTCATTGCTGTCATAGTCTGCTGGATCAAGGAGGGAGGTGGGTTTCATGGTTCTCTGTTAATACTTGTCTACACTTTGTACAGGCCCTACACTAAATAGTGGGTATCTCTTGCTGTTGCAGATTCAAAGCTGTTTTTCCTTGCAACTATCTGTGCTTTGCTCGGAATTCCGCTGACATATCTGATATGGTATAGGCCCCTGTATCATGCGATAAGGTATGCTATTACAATTCTCACCACTCATTATTATGGATTGATTTTGCAAAGCAATATATTTCATACATGCAGTTACTTCCATTTTAGTGCTTTACACCTACATTTTTCAAAGCAACTTTGCATGAATTTCAGACCTGCATACAAGATTACTGTTTTTGTTTTATGTATCCATGAATGAGGCTGGGAGGGGGTATATTTGTCCCACCTACTGTAGATATGGCTGCAAGTTCCTGAGGTGCTTAAGAAGCACCCGGATGTAGACATGATGTATATCTGTAGTTTTATTCATGGCAATATAATTTTTTTGGGGTTGAAAGACCATGATTTTTGTTGGGTGAAAGACCATGATGTTTGTCGGCATATTCTGAGGGCAGTTGTGTGGGCAATAGTTCTGCATATATTCAGTTGTGTGGTTTCTGCTAACTTGCTAACTGTAGCATCAAATATGGTTGGCTGTTGAGATTCATAGAAAGACAAGTGTTCAGTAGACATTTTTTTTTCATTTCCTTGATGAGTTCTCAGATTTGCAAGCCCCACCTGCTTGGTCGTTCTTATATTGGATTTCTTTGATGCAGGATACACATGCTAAACAAAGACGGTTTGCTGCTTCCCTACTTCAAGATTTTCACTAATGCAGTTCTAGTGCTTCTGATCTTGGTGAAATCAAAGCTTCCTGAATACCAATAGTTGATACAATAGTTGATACACCTGAAAAGTGTGTGGAGTTGTTGATTGCTATTAGAAATCATGTTGGAGTTGCATTAGTGAAAAGTGTGTGGAGTTGTTGATACCAATAGTTCTGAAGTTTGATGTATATAAATATATAATGGGAAAAGTATGTTATCTGTGATGTATATAATGGATAAAAAGTGTATATGTGATGTATATAGGATGTTTTATCTTTTTTTGTTTTTTTAATTTGTCATTGGAGACACTTGTTGGTAAAACACGTCTCCTATAACTAGTTATAGGAGACGCGGTTATAGACCAGCGTCTCCAATGACCTTATAGGAGACGCGTTTCACCTTAGGCAGTGTCTCCAATGACCATCTTAGGTGACGCGGGTCACTTAACACGCGTCTCCAATATGTCAGTCATTAGTGACGCGTAAAATCCGCGTCTCCTTTGACTTTACATTAGAGACGCATCTTTAGTGACGCGTAAAATACGCGTCTCCAATGACTCTCTAGACGCGTCTCTAATAAGGGTTTCTTACATAGTGCGACAACCATGCATGTAGCCTTGCAAATGCAGTTAACACACCACTCTCGATATGTTCGTTAATAAAGCCTCCGTCTTCCATTAGGCGACATAATGCCGACATGATAACGGAAAAAAGAGGATGAGAAATGATGGTTAGTTACATGTCAAGCGCGTCACACTACTACAGAAAGCGACATCACAAACGGCCTCATCACAAACGGTTACCGTTTGTGATACCCCCATCACAAACGGTTTGTAGCAAAACCGTTTGTGATGGCATCACAAACGGTTTGTATTATAAACCGTTTGTGATGGCCTCACATCACAAACTGTTTGTATTAAAAACCGTTTGTGATGACACATACATCATAAACGGTTTGTATTGTATGAAAAAACCGTTGGTGATGATGTGTATGGTACACATTCAAACCACATTTTGAAGTAGTAAATCACTTCAAATTAAAAAGTGTTGAACTACAAAGTTTTATGGCTTCTTAAGATGTAGAACTTTTACTTTGGTCATTTGTTCATTTGACAAATTCATATGAATATTGTTCATAAAATCCATCTCTCTCATAAAGTTCTAGTTTCCTAAAACTATAAGAGACCTATAAAATTTGTGAACAATGTTACTCTACATCGGATGAAGAAACGGTCAACATAAAAGTTGTAGATCTTCACAAGTCATACAACTTTGTAGTTCATCACTTTTTAATTTAAATTTGTTTTACTAATGAAAAGTAAGTTTGTACCCAAAATTTGAAATTTAAGTTTTTTCAAATGGCATCGGATGAAAAAACGGTCAACATAAAAGTTGTAGATCTCGACAAGTCATGAAACTTTGTAGTTGACAACTTTGTTATTTGATGTCATCTAGTTAGCTAGATCTAAGTTTGAATGTTCTCAAATTTGAAATTCAAATTTTGTAAACGGCCTCGGATGAAACAACGGTCAACATGAAAGTTATAGATTTCGAAAAGTTAGGAAACTTTGTAGTTCAACACTTTTTAATTTGAAGTCGTTTAGGGCCTCAAACAAGCAATTTAAAATCGGTTTGGTATAATATTATAGGAATCGAAACGACATCTATCACAGGTGACGGAGTGGTGCGACGGTTAGAGGAGGCTACGCGCGTAGGAGAGGTTGCGAGTTTGAACCCGGCCGGCCGCGTAGTGCGTGATTTATGCGCGAAAAAATGGCGCGACTTGTGACTTTGATGGCTTGGGTGGCTGGTGGCCTCCCCAAATGAAAATAATTTTTTTTCCCACTTTGATGGCTTGGGTGGTTGGTGGCCTCCCCAAATAAAAATAAATTTTTTTCCCATTTTAATGGCTTGGGTGGCTGGTGGCCTCCCCAAATGAAAATAATTTTTTTCCTTATTATTTTCGTATTTTTTGGGGTTTGTTTCGAGTGCATGACATTCCTAAAACCGTCTGTGATAGGTCTTGGAAAACGTTTGTGATAACGGGGTTTCTGGAGTAGTGTCGCAACGGAAGCCAAGGCAGACGCTACAACGTGTAAGCATCTTGATATCCAGCTTCTTATTACCTGTTGTAACTTAGCTTTGAGGATATATATATGGACCAATGATTGAGGCCACTGGGATCCGTCCATCGAGCACTTTGCTTCCAATGGCGACAAGTTTGCGATTCCTGGTGATCCATCCAGGGCATAATTCTCCCTTCCAGGGCATAATTCCTACTTTGCTGACACGGGTTATATGCTACATCAATCGGCACAATGCAGGGGCATGCCTTTTTTTTTTAAGAACTGACCAGTTTTCCTCACTAGGACAACTGCTGTTTGTGCGCGCCGTGTTCATTTGCTCGGCAGGGTCCACCTTGTCCTAGACATGTACTATTCCCTGCAAGAATCATTAACGTACCATATATGTTCAGCACCTTTGCATATATGCACTGTATCAGTTATATGCTTCAACATACTACTCCCTAATCCCTAATCCCTACCAATTTTGTTTCTGCTCCCTTGTTTTGGGAGCAAACAACACTCAGTATTTTGTTCGGTTGAATAATGTTGGATCATGCATATCATTAATTTTTTCCTGTAACTTTAGCTATCATATAATGTTCAAAACAAAAAAGGACAAAGAACCATAATTGTATAAACGTGAGATTCTTTTCTGCAATAATTTCGTTGTGGTGTTATTTGAAAAGCCATTATGCTTCAGAGTAGATGTGGAAAGTTCCATCACCTCAATAGTCGAGAATTTTCCTCTTCAAGGGATTAAAGAAAAAAACCATCTCCCCACTTTTGATCATTAATTGCTAATTACTTCAACAGAATTATCTGGCCGGCATTGTTAGCCGTCATCCTTGTGTTACCAAAAGTGCTAGTATGTACTCCCTCCGTCCCAAATAAATGTCCTAGATTAGTAGTCATAACAAATGACCATGTTACCCCTCGTTGGAACTTGAAAAGTAGCATTAACTATCTATTTGATTGGCTCTATACGTTTTTCTATACACTTTTGTATTAACGTATGTACTCCTAAAAGCTAAATGGACACTCTCTGTGGGATAAAATTTGAATGCTATATGGCCACTTATTTCGGGACGGAGAGAGTACTAATTACCAATGCCATGCTATTACAGAATACAACAATCTGAAGCAATGCTATGCATATAAATGTACTTCTGTCATGATTAAAAATAGGTAAAATAGTAACCCCGTTCAGGAAGTTTTTGAGAACCCTCTACATCTAAAATTGTCGCATTCTAGTAACTACATTTCTAGCAACCTTTAATTTCCAACATTGGCACGGCCGTGCCAAAAGGTCATGCCACAATCTGCCAAGAAATGCAACGACCTAATTTCCATATGTAACATTGCAATGATCAGAACAATTCGAAAGAGTGAAAATTATCCATAACAATGTCCCACGTCTTGGTAGGCTGTAGGTAGCTTCAATATCACTACCCATCGTCTCCTCTAGTAGCCTATCCTTTATCTAAGAATCATTATGAGTCAGCCCAGACGTCACCTATACATACCACAAGGTTGTCATATCATATATGAAATTTGGCACTCAAATATATATACATCTTTAACATGTAATACATGATCCTAACTGGTTATTTTGTACTACTTTGGTCCCAAAATACTATTCACCGTTGACTTTTGCTCACAACATTTGGGCAATATCTTATTAAAAAATTTAGCATAAATACATGAAAAGATAAGTTGTGCTAACATACCTTCGTTGATGAAGTAAGTCACAAAAAAAATAGTTGATACCTACACAATTTTTTGGATAACACGAATAATTAAACAGTATGAGTAAAAGTAGTAGAAGTGCAGGAGTTGGGCACATATAATTTACATTGTTCATCCATCCATGGTTCCATGTATGTACCAATATAAAAACTTATGGTTTCTTGCATATGTTCACTGCATATTCTAGGAAACACAAATCGGGCAGGCCATCCAGGAGAAGATTTGGCGACAGATACGAGACCTTGAGGTGGTGCTATATCTTTGGCCGCCTCCTCCTTTATTAGCTTTCGTTAAAGCTAAAATGACGGTGGGAAAGAATCGGATGGGACGTGTACTTCTCTGCTCTTCGTGATATATGTGCGGCTCAAAAATAATGCAAGCCAAATTATTATTCATGCAGATTAAGCTGGGAGGGAAGCATCTATATATTCCGAATAATGGATGTTTCCCTGTTGTGCTTGGACCGTGTTTTGGAACTTGTTTATTTTTTTTTGTCTCATATAAAGCTTTTAGGTACTACAGTGCACACTGCAACCTTGCCAAAGCTAGATGTTGCACTGATGCAAGACTTGGGAACTTGGGATGGTGTAAGCCGTAAGACAAGGCCGGCCCCTCCAATCAACCACATTTCTTTGTGATTAAATTTAATTTTGTATGTTTTAACTATACTGCGACTACTCCTATGTTTAAAACAAAGGAAAGCACACTACCAGAATGATCAACATCTGCACCGGGTGGGACAGCCCTTTAGCACCGGGTTTCCCACCCGGTGCAACTAATCCGAGGCTAAAGGGGTACCCCTTTAGCACCGGGTTGAATAACCGGTGCTAAAGGGCCTGCCTTTAGCACCGGTTGCTGTCTGCAACCGGTGCTAAAGGCCCCGGATTTCTTTTTTTTTTGCTTTTTTCAGCAGCCATGCATGCACGTCTATATACGTATATATTCTAATACGTGTATTCTAATGCGTATTCGGCCGACTCTATATTCATATTAGCTGACATTTCATCAAAATAGAAGACATATATATTACAAAAGTAGATATTCATGCATGTCAACTCGAGTTATATATATTTAAACTGTATTTTCTACTTAATTAAGATTGACGACTAGCTTGTTGGACTGTCCGGCACGTCCTCCAGTATTGGCGAGTGGAATTCTCCTCGGGGATTGACGACCTCGTCCCAGATCCATCCGACGAGCTGTTCTGCAATTGCGTCAATTCTTTCTAGCTCTAGGGACTCTTCCTTCAGGTTCAACATCTATAATTTACAAATAATTGAAAGATATTTAATCCGCCGAGTTGGAGACAATAATTGTGCACTTAATAATAATGGAAATATGTTTATTATTACGTACTATAATATCGTGTTGTGTAAGCTTTTTATGTCCCCAATTCCACATGTAATCGCAAACATAGTATGCACATAAATTATTTCCCGGCCCCTGTTTGGCACACCGTTGACCAAAAGAAATTAAGTAAAATTCATATAATATATTAGCCGAGGCCTACATGTACAAATTACTTGCTTACCGGAAAGCCAATGTTCCATTTTAGTGTTTCATGTTGAATACCCGGGTGTTCTTGACAAAATTGAATCCAGGCCCTACGAACAAAAAAATTGAGTTAAGTCATTGCGAGTGTAAGGGGTGAATTAAGTAGGGGAAAATATACATCACCTTGTCATCATGTCCATGATGTTCTGTAGTTTTTCTTTTGGAGTGTGCAATGAATCAAAGACGTTCACGACACCCCGGTCAGGACACAATATTATTAGGAACCAGTGGAATCTGTATACATGTATACATTATAATCAGAAATGAAATAGTACACAGACAGTATAAGAAGAAGCTTGTGTATGTACTCACTCGATGTTGTACGGGATTAGTATGGAGTCACAGTAATTTTGTTTCTTAATGTACTTGTATAGGTTTCCATATGTTTCCTCAGGATTCATAAATATCATATTTTCACTTATCCTTCGAGGATCCACGAAACCAACGTCATATATCCCGGATCTCCGACATTTTTGAATCTCCATTCTGCATATGTTAAGCAATAAATAAAGCCTGCGTCAGCATAGATTGGAATTATTGTTTTCAAACTGTGAATTATAAGCAACAACAAAGTACTTATAGTGTCCAACAGGTGAGGGGTCGGTGCACGAAAAACGGATTCGCTACGGGGTTCGGGTGCGCGGTGGGTTCGGGTACGCCATAGAATTTCCGATAATAAACATTTTCGATAGTATACATTATACAAACATATAACATTTCCAATATACATTTAAATGAAGCACATATATTTCTAATATACATAATTTTAAAAATAATTGATAAGAAATATATACATTTAAATGAAGCACATATATTTCTAATATACATAGAATTTCCAATATACATTTAAATGAAGCATTTTCCAATATACATTTCAAACATATAACATTTCCAATATACATTTCAATGTAAATATCTCCAATACATTTAAATGAAGCATTTTCCAATATACATTTCAAACATATAACATTTCCAATATACATTTAAATGAAGCACATATATTTCTAATATACATAGAATTAAAAATAATTGATAAGAAATATATACATTTAAATGAAGCACATATATTTCTAATATACATAGAATTTCCAATATACATTTAAATGAAGCATTTTCCAATATACATTTCAAACATATAACATTTCCGATAATACATTTAAATGAAGCACATATATTTCTAATATACATAGAATTAAAAATAATTGATAAGAAATATATACATTTAAATGAAGCACATATATTTCTAATATACATAGAATTTCCAATATACATTTAAATGAAGCATTTTCCAATATACATTTCAAACATATAACATTTCCAATATACATTTCAATGTAAATATCTCCAATACATTTAAATGAAGCATTTTCCAATATACATTTCAAACATATAACATTTCCAATATACATTTCCAATATAACATTTCCAATATACATTTCAATGTAATTTCTAATATTTTCAATGTATGTGCTTAGCGAACGCGTTCGGCTAAGCGCATTTGGTTAGCGAACGCGTTCGCTAACCAAATGCGCATGGCCGAACACGTTCGCTAAGCAAATGTGTTCGGCCATGCAATGGGTACCTGCACACACAAACACGTACACGGCACGAAGGCCGGCTCACAAACATGCACGCACGGCACGAAGGCCGGCTTCACAGAGGCTCACCGCGTGATGGGCGGCGGGCGACGGCGGCGCGGGGACGAGCGGCGGCGGCGGCGAGGGGAAGAGGAGCGGCACCGGCGCGGGGACGAGGGGCGCCGGCGCGGGGACGACGGGCGCAGGGACGACGACGGCGGCGGGGACGACCGACGGGCGCGGGGACGGCGGCGCGGCCCGGGACGAGGGCGGCAGCGCGGCGTGGGCGTGGGGACGACAGGCGGCGGCGGCGTGGGCGCGGGGACCACGGGTGGCGGCGGCGACGGGCGGCAGCGGCTAAGGAGACGAGGGCGCGCCGGCGGTTTCGATCTGGAGGAGAGGAGGGCGAAGTGAGGGAGGGGACAGAAGTCCCCAGCCTATATAGGTCCGGGGCATTTAGCACCGGGTGCAGCCACGACCCGGTGCTAAAGGCCCCCCTTTAGCACCGGGTCTTCCCACCACCCGGTGCTAAAGGCCCTTTAGCACCGGGTCTTCTACACCCAGTGCTAAAGGCCGTAACTGTGCGCCAGACGAAGGCCTTTAGCACCGGGTGCAGCCACGACCCGGTGCTAAAGGCCCTTTAGCACCGGGTGGTGGGAAGACCCGGTGCTAAAGGCCCCCCCTTTAGCACCGGGTCTTCCCACCACCCGGTGCTAAAGGACCTTTAGCACCGGGTCTTCGACACCCGGTGCTAAAGGCCGTAACTGGCGCCAAACGAAAATTGGGGGCCTTTAGCACCGGATTTTAGATCAACCCGGTGCTAAAGACCCCAAATTTTCGTTTGGCGCCCAGTTTCCAAACCGGCCTTTAGCACCGGGGGCTACTATTTGGGAATCTTATAAATATAGTTTTTAATATATAGTTATTAATACTTGTTTTAATTCAGTTATTAATACCTATTAAAAATATATATTAAATAAGAAAATCTTATAAATTACTAGAAAATCAATATAAAATTCTAGAAAATCTTATAAATTAATAGAAAATCTTATAAATTAATAGAAAATCTTATAAATTAATAGAAAATCTTATAAATTAATGGAAAATCTTATAAATTACTAGAAAATCTTATAACTTACTAGAAAATTTTATAAATTACTAGAAAATCTTATAAATTACTAGAAAATCTTATAAATTACAAAAATTGATAACTAAAATAAAGATTTTGGAACATTAAATGGTCTCAGATGAAAAAGTCATGAATACCAAAATTTCATATCTCATCAAGATCTACAATCTTTATTTAAGTCATTTTTGCATTTGAGAAAGTGGTAGTATACATTGTTCATTAATCCTAGATTCACTCGCATAGTCTCTAAAACTTTGTTAGAGACTTGTCAAATTTGTACTACATGTTATTACCCATTTTGAAAATGACAAAATGACCTAAATAAAGATTGTAGATCATGATGAAATATGAAACTTTGGTATTCATCACTTTTTCATTTGACATCACCTAGTGTGAAAAAAACCTTGGTTGTAGTTGTCATTTTTAATTCAAAATTTGGATTGTTCAAACAGTCTCACACGAGAAGATTTTTCAAAATAATAACATTAATAAGTTTCATAACCTGATAGAGTATGATTTTAGGAATTTTTAGGAAGAAAAATGATCTTTTTTGAAGTTTGTACGAGGGAGAACGACTAGTTACATCTTTTATACAGATATTAAAAAGAAAAATTGTTCTTGTTCATCCAGTGACGTGGCACGTGTGTGCCCGGTGACGTGGCCAGCTGCCGCACGGCCTCCGTGGCCAGGCCGGTCTTTGGCCCCGCCGCACCGGTCGTGGCCTTTAGCACCGGGTGCAGCCACGACCCGGTGCTAAAGGCCCCCCTTTAGCACCGGGTCTTCCCACCACCCGGTGCTAAAGGACCTTTAGCACCGGGTCTTCTACACCCGGTGCTAAAGGCCGTAACTGGTGCCAAACGAAAATTGGGGGCCTTTAGCACCGGATTTTAGATCAACCCGGTGCTAAAGGCCCCAAATTTTCGTTTGGCGCCCAGTTTCCAAAATCAATATAAAATGCTAGAAAATCTTATAAATTAATAGAAAATCTTATAAATTACTAGAAAATCAATATAAAATGCTAGAAAATCTTATAAATTAATAGAAAATCTTATAAATTAATAGAAAATATTATAAATTACTAGAAAATCTTATAAATTACTAGAAAATCAATATAAATTACTAGAAAATCTTATAAATTACTAGAAAATCTTATAAATTACTAGAAAATCAATATAAAACACTAGAATTAATAAAAACAATCTTATAAATCAATAGAAAATCTTAGAACATAGGTGGAACATAGTGCAATTAAATTACATGGCATCATCGTTTACTCGGACACTAATAAACTTCCTCTTTACAAATGTTCCTTGATTGTGATCACGCCGTAGATACGGTGTCTCCTCCGCCGCTAACAGGATGCTTGGGTCATCAGCCACTGAGAATGGAGGCCGGCCATCGAGCATATCATAATCTTCATCCGTCTTGTCCTCAACTCCTACGATTTTTCTCTTTCCAGGAAGAACTATATGACGCTTTGGCTCGTCTTGTGATGGGTCCAATTGCTTACCCCCACCTTTCTTATCCGCCCCTTTCTTCGGTCTGCTAGCCATGTCCTTCACATAAAAAACTTGTGTGACAGCTTTGCCCAGGACGAACGGTTCGTCTAGAAAGCCAATGTTGTTTAGGTCCACTAACGTCATTCCATAGTCCGCTTCAACTTTAACACCTCCTCCAGTCAGCTTCACCCATTGGCACTTGAACAGTGGGATCTTCAAAGGTCCGTACTCTAGTTCCCATATCTCCTCTATGATTCCATAGTATGAGTTTGTATTGCCATTGGTGTCTGTCGCGTCGATCCGGACACCACTGTTTTGGTTGGTGCTTTTCTTGTCCTGGGCTCTTGTGTAAAATGTATACCCATTGATGTCGTATCCTTGGAATGTCAAGATCGTGCTCGATGGACCTCTAGCTACAAAAGCTAGCTGCGCATCAATGCCCTCGACACCCATAAGACGTCATCGCAACCAATCGGCGAAAGTACTATTGTGCAGACGCTGAATGAAGGCCGCAGACTTTGTTGAGTTTTCGTCCCTGAGAATCTGCATGTGCTCCTCGATGTACAGAGCAACTAAGGTTGATTGTTGCAAAACTGTGAGGTGCGCTTTACGAAATGTCTCAACGTCCTTGATCACCATTGATCTTCTCCCTAGTGTGCCCTTTCCACCAAGTCTCCCCTCGTGATGGAATTCGGGCACACCAATCGGCATAAGATCGTCGACAAAGTCAACACAGAATAAGATTGTTTTTATTAATTCTAGCATTGTATATTGATTTTCTAGTAATTTATAAGATTTCCTATTAATTTATAAGATTTTCTAGCATTTTATATTGATTTTCTAGTAATTTATAAGATTTTCTAGTAATTTATAAGATTTTCTAGTAATTTATAAGATTTTCTATTAATTTATAAGATTTTCTAGTATTTTATATTGATTTTCTAGTAATTTCTAAAACTACATTACTATAAGCCTTCTAACTATTCACAAGTCATACAAAACAAAATACTAACTAGCTTGCCTTCTCTCTCCATTTAAAACACAACATGAACACTCTCTCCACCATGAACTCAAGCTCTCTCCTCTCTCTCCTCCAAGAACACAAGCTCTCTCTAGCTAGCTTTACTTTGATTCACAAATCCCTCTATTTCTAAATCATAGAAGGATTACAAGCTAAATAAAACATTAGAGAATGAAAGAGTGTACCTTGTAGTGCTCCTTAGATGAGTAGAATCTTCACAAATTTTGAAAAAAATTTGGGCAGCACCTCCCCTCCCACGGCCGAGCAGCATGAACACAGCGCCTAAGTGTTCCGCTGGCTCGGGCGGGGGGAGGGGGGGGGGGGAAGAAGCCCCTATATTCAAACACATTAGCACCGGGTCGTGGCAAGACCCGGTGCTAATGTGCACCCTTTAGCACCGGGTGCAGCCAGCAACCGGTGCAAAATGGCCTCGGCACATTAGCACCGGTTACTGGCTGCACCCGGTGCTAAAGGGGGCGCATTAGCACCGGGTCTTGCCACGACCCGGTGCTAATGTGTCCGCCCTGACACATCCACGCGCCGCCCCCGCTCCTAGCCGTTGGACCCGGTGCTGAAGCCCCATCAGCACCGGGTCCAAAAATGGCCGAGGCGGAGGAGGCGGGCGGATGTGAAGGATTCTGGTAGTGGCACCGAGAGAAGTAGTTCCTGCGACCGCTACATGTAGTATAATCCTTTGCTACTGGTTTGCTAAACCTCATGCGTGTATATGCATGTGCAGTATATATTCCTTGCAGGCTATATATTCTTTTTGTAGATCAATCATGTCGGACAGCAATTGGTATTCTCGATCTTCCTCACAGGACAACCTAACGCAGAGTCCACTGTACACTAATACCACACGCACGATTATTACGGCCGACTCCCGTCAGGATCCAACATGTAAGATCGATTATTCCATTCCCTACAAAGCTGGGTGCCCATCCAATTCGCCGCCTCGCCTTTTCGCGTGTCTCCAAGAGGTAATTTCGGGCTACCAACCACCCTTCGTCTGTGGTAGTACGTGTGGTAGACAAATGTCACTGCCAGAAAATTCAACATCCGCACCCCTCAAATGCCTCGGCATATTTTAGACCCGGTGTTAAAGATGCATTAGCACCGGATCGAACATCCGGGTGCCCTCGGGGACCCTTTAGCACCTCGTAACACCAACCGGTGCTAAAGGGTGAATCTTTAGCACCGGTTGGTGTTATGACCCGGTGCTAAAGGCCTTTTAGCACCGGTTGGTAAATGCAACCCGGTGTTAAAGGGGTGTCACATACTACTATAAAAGGAAAGCATCTTCTATCCCATCACATGTGTTGCGTATGTGAGATGTTTAGGTGGGTACACGTGGACCAAGAGGTCCTGAGTTTGAATCCCCGCAGCAACACACATATTTTTTTGGTGAATAGGCACCTTTAGCACTGGTTATTTGACCCGGTGCTAAAGGTGCCACCCTTTAGCCTCGGAAAGGTAGCACCGGTTGAGAAACCCGGTGCTAAAGGGGCTTCCTAATAACCGAGATTGTGCTCAATCTTATGGACATCAAATTGCTCGGCATAATTGGTCGAGTTGAGGGACGAGATTGTCATTTAGTACACTGATCGATTTTCTATTTATGTGTGTATACTTCTTTGCAAGATCCAGGCCTGGCGAGGACACTTTGAGATCTACTAGAATACCTTTTGATGTGGGGGAAGTCTATATATCTACCTTTATGTTTCGTTTTCATTCTCGTATGACGTAGTAGGCTAACAGTGGAGGATAATAGTGCATGATCCATGCGTGCAGGAACACGACAAACTTAATTTTCTACAAGATTGATGTATATCAAGGTAGCGTCCATTATTGTTGACACGAGAGGCCGCCTCCTGATATTTTCCCTTCTCAACAACAGCACTTAGACTCGTATTGCAAGATGCATATTTTGATTCTGAGCCATTTCTTTATGCCTTTCAAAAGCAGGATCACTAGTTAGTAGTTACATAGCCACAGTAGCGAATAAAGATTTGATCGACAATCCATTAGTCCATCGATCCCAGAAAGAGCGGTAAAAAAAAGCTGTTTTATTCTGCCTTTCAAACCACTTGATCTGCCCAGCCGGCCGGAGAGAGAGTGATTGGATAGTGAAATGTGCGATATTTCTGCCCGACCATATATATTCCGTATGCAGATTGCATGGGAAGGCAAGGTATCTACGCTACTCTCTGCTTAGAGTGCTGGTCCTTAGCGAGCTATATACACACATGCATGGCTGCGTGGATGCAACTGATACCAAGCGGTTAATCATCGGTGGCGCTAGAGCTAGATAGATTCAGTGCTTGCCCAGTCGGCATCATTATCTGGTTATGTCGGATTGCAAAGTTCCTTTGCTTTGCCTTGTCGGTACGATGATTCGTATTATGGATATGGCCTGTGACAAAGTATGGTCCATGACTTTAGCCTCATGGTACTTACGGTTTTTAATTACCTGTCTCTAGATAAGATGTAAAGGTCACTTTGCGACTTTTATACACGGATAAACTGATGAAATTGGTTTTCTTCGAGTTATCGAAGTGTGACTTAGCATTCATATTTCTTTGATTACTCAATTGGTCAATTTGGTCACTTGGTTCTTTTGATGATTCATAATGCATGGTTGCAACATAGACGATCCTTTTTTGATTACTTTCGCCATTATCCATCTTTGAAAGTAAAATAAATGCCATTTTTTGGGCAGAAAACCGATAGATGTGAGTCATCTGTTTCATTTCCTTTTAATCCATCCTTGGATAAGCTTTCTACTCACTTAACCAGATGAATTATGTTTTACACTAGTTTAATTATTTTAGTGGCGATCTTTATGGATGCTTTACTTGTTGGATGATCCATTGGGCACTGCTGCAGAAAGAGAGGACAATTTGCAAAACACGAGCCGAAAAGTTCAGTAATAAGCTATACATGCTATCTTTGTAGATACATCAAACATTATATGACTTACTATATCATTTTTTTTGCAGGCATGACTTATTATATCGTTTCTTTCAGACTTCAGCTCGGAGCTAAAACGTTGTAATAGTGCACAAAGGTTGTATACATTGCACAATGCAGAAGGCCGGAATAATTTCATTCTCTAAAAAACTTGTAAATACTGCAGATAAAAATTGACGTCCCAGCATGTGTGCAATCATATCATTTTACGTTTGATGAGTACAAATATAGTTGAGGATATCCAAATTTGCTTAGTACATATGCGGCAGTATATATTTTTGATTGATGTTGTATGGCAACATACAAGAGACTCTGTATCTGAAATGCAAAAATAATATCGGTAATGTATTCTTTGCATGTCATGGGATCGGAGTTATTATACATGACAACAAATCATGGAGGGTATATGATTCTTCCAACCCAGGAAAAATAATGAAATGCATCTTTTGATTCGGCCCCTAGCTAAGCTAGAATAGAACAAGTACACACAACAAATAAATAATTATTTTTCTTTCAAAAAATAGTGAGACATAGAGGGGATTGGTTAGCAGTGCGCCTTGTACTATGTCTATTATTAGTTTTGACCCAGAACCTTCAAATTAATTCTCTATATATGCATATATATTATCAATTTATCATGTAATCAATGTAAAATTGTGTCACATACCCTTAAACAATCACAAAAATCATATGGGTCTTGATATATTTGTGGCCCTGCTTAAAAAATTGTAGTGCCTAATTAAAAATCAAATTAAATAGTGTTGCTCCCTGAGCTAGGTGCTGGAAAATTTAAATTTTCACGGCTACTATATATTCTTGATAATAATAACATTTTCCTAGACCAATAATTTCATATCATTAATTATCTTTACACTGAATGATCTAAATATAAGTTATAATTTGTACTGAAAATCATGCACTGCGTCGAGACCAGGTGGAAACCTAATAAAAATATCTATTCTTTACACCTAACACCTTACATACTAGTTTCCTATCATAATTTAACTATTGTATATCAAATATTAAAGACAGCCACCAATAAATCTATGCTCTTTTGTGATAACGAGTTGATTATTTTTCGCACATACATGACAAGAAGCTAACATCATCCCATCCCAATATGACCAAGTCAACAAAATCATGCAGGCATAATTCTTACAACCAGTGAAATGAAATAAACATGTTTGATTCGGTAGCCAATCATACCTTGAGTAATGCTTTCTAAGTTCTTACTTTTCATAAATTTGCTTATATAGACACTACTACACGCTCTAGTAAACAAAAAAAAAATTGGCCTTTATTGACATGGTATTCAAACATTTCAAAAATAAAATATATTAAAGTCAAAATGTGAAGTTGACAACTAGTATATATTACATATACTTGTACAAATTAAATCATAACAAAGGTGCAGAACTACTTTTCTTCACAAACATATATATCCGTGGCATATCTTGAAATGTTCATTCTTGAAACCAATTAATTAAGGGGATACATGTGCCCACTATCATTTAAATAGTTTGGCTAAAGGGAATTCAACATGGTACTTTTTTTTTACCAAAGAGAGGATATCAATATTGAGGGGCCACAAGTGCACTTAATTTAAACGATCAGCCAGTGTGTGCACCATTATATTCATTTATATTAGCCCCTGGTCCCTAGAAGCCCAATTTGGGAAATAGGAATATCTCCGTACCCAAATGATGGAACCATGTTCGTTAATGATAAGATACCAACATTGATCAGCAGGCCCCATTGTTGAAAGTGTTGGAGCCTCAAGAAAACACATTCTTTGCCTCCTGCTTCACTTCTTATCTCCGTTGTTGGTGCTTTAATCATCCTTTGATAAAGACTCCTGTAGAAAAAACTAAAATTAAGAACTTTTCATATCTATCCCTTCAACAATCATTAAAATACACATTCTAGGTCATGCCATTTTCACTTTTGGCAACAACTTATAACTCATACGTAAATTCTATTCTGCCCCATTCATTTGTTTTGTGTGGACCTGACTTTGAATGTATGGTTCGAATCTGCTCCGAAGGGATCTGTAACAACCCTAAAATTCCTATAGGTTTTGTTGAGTGCAAAAATTCAAATTTAAAAATTTTTGGTGGAATTGTGTGCATGCAAACAAACATATAAGAGTGTCTTCTATTTGCTCCCTAAATTCTTAGGCAATTTAAATTCAAATTTAAAATCAATTTGAAGTGCTAAGGATGAAATAGTGTGATTTGGGTTTATTTGGATTTATTTGGATTTTTGGTTGGTTTGAATTCAAATTCTAGATTTGAATTCAAATTCTAATTGGCCAAACTAATTGTCAACCTATCTAACTATTCGTGGGCCGAAATGCCGAAGTCAAAGTCCATCTTTCACCCTTCAACTCCTTTCCCGAGTCAGCAACCCAAGCAGCCCAGCCGGCCTTTCGGCCCAGCTGCGGCCCAACCATCTCCCCTTCACCGCGTCGCCTCCGCGTCGCTCGCTCTCCCACTGACAGGCGGGCCCCGCCTGTCAGCTCCATCCTCCCCGCGTCATCGTCCACCTCTCGCCGCGCTCTCTCTCTCTCCCGAGCGCACGCCCGTGACTCCCAACTACCCGAGCCCCTGTGCGGCCCGATGCGATCGCGCCGCGTGTCCGCAGCCGCTCGAGCTTCCCATCCCGCCGTTCGTGCCCACGGAGCCCTAGCCTAGCGCCCATTTAACCCGCCGCCGGCCTTCTTCTTCCCCAAGCCGCGCCGCCCCTTTGGGGTTCCTTCCCGATCCAATTCGTGAGCGGAGGGGAGAGGGAGAGGGGTGGGGAAGGCCGAGGAGCAGTCGGAGCAAGAAGAGGAGAAGCCAGCCGCCTTCCCCGCGTCGTCGCCGAAGGCCGGAGCGCCGCCGCGCGTGGACCGCCGTCTCCAAGCTGAACCAGGGAGCGAGAGGAGGAGCACGAGGACCGCCAGGCCGCGTCGAGTCTTCCCCGAGCTGCAGCGTACGACGACGTGACCCCTAGGTGAGCGCCGCCGAGATTCCCCCTTCTTCTCTGTCTCCGGCAAAATTCCGCCGCCGTCGCCGATGCTAGCCCCTGGGACCCGACCTTCGAGTCGTGGCCGGCTTCATGTGCAGGAACCCGTCGCCGCTGTCGCACCTGCAGACCGCCGTCGCCTTTAACCCGCAGCCGAGGCCCGCCGCGGCCGAGCTCTGCTCGCCGCGCGCGCGAACGCCGAGGCCACGCGCGGCTGTGGGCGACCACGAGCCCGCGCGTGTGCACCCAGAAGCGTCCGAGCAATTGCTGGAGCCGCACACGCGCCTTTGAACCGAGAACTCGTGTCGCCGTCGTTGCACGCCGGCGACCATGGCCGAACCGCCGCCGTTCGCGATGGAAGGGCCCAACCGAACCAAATCCGAGCACTTTGTCACCCCGATCCGGTCCGCCTAACCCTAGCCAAGCTGTTCCGACTATCCTAGACCCGAGCTGAACTTTTTCCGGCGAGTTCGCCGTCGAACTTCGCCGCCGGTCGCGTTCTGGAGCGCGCCACGCGCGCGCGTCGCGTCGCGCCGTGGCCATGCCACACGAGGGACCACACCAGCATCACACACCGCACCCACAAAAGATCCTGAGTCGGCCGCAGATTGATCCCGTGCACCCGGTTCACGTGGACCCATCTCACGGTGCACCGTGGACTCAGTCCACCAGAGCGAATCCAGCAGCCAGCCCTTCGTGGGCCGAATGTTCGCGTTTAAGTCTGTTTAACCACCCTAAACTCTTCCGGTCCAGTCGCTTTCGGCCCAATTCCAGCCCAGCCATCGTTTATTCTTTTTCTTTTTCTTTTAACAGCGCTGACATATGGGACCCACCTGTCATACTCTGCGAGTCACTGACACATGGGGCCCACTGACCAGAGTTGACCCGTTGACCGTTGACCCCGTTGACCGTTGACCAGTCAACGATGACGTCAGCAGGGCCCACTGCTGACGTCATCCTAGGCGGACCCCACTGCTGACATCAGCATGACGTCATGCTGACGTCAGCAGGCTAATTATTTGTCTGTTTTCTTTTTCGGAAATTATTTAATATTTTCAGAAAATGATTTAAACTTCGAAAATTAATAATAAATCAACCGTAGCTCAGAAAAATATGAAACCAGTTTCTATATTTTTCTAAAATCATGATCTACGCGTTAGTGTAGAATTTGGTGTTATTTGAGTCTTCTTTCGTCGCTGTCTTAGTGTTTCTTTGCTAGTAGCCGCGTCTTATTTTATTTTCGCGCAACCCTAGGAGCTCCGGAGAGTCAGGAGGAGCCGGACTACTACAACAACTGCTTCGACGAGGAAGAAAACCTTTGCCCAGGTTCACGCCCGACCATCTCTGAAATACCTATTAGACATGCAAACTAGTATGCTAGCGCTTTACTTTACTCGCATGATAAACCTGCACTGCCTTTGTTATTATCCTGTTACCTTGCTACCTACTACTCACTTTATGAAATATGCTATGCTATGCATGTGTTGGGATGGTTGTGATTGATCCTCTTGGCGTGAGTTGTGGGTGGTTTGGGAGGAGTAGTGCAGCTAGGCGGTGTAAGCGAGTAATAACAACTCGATCGTAGATCGAGGTGCTGAGGGGCTGCACTCGGGCAGACCCTATGGGGTACCTGTTGCGGGTACATGGTTATTGGATACTTGGGGATTGGTACTCGGTGAGTACCTGAGGAGTTTGGGCGGCAATATCTGTTATGGGTGCCGATTGCGGACCGTTGCGGCGGATCGCTTGTGATGCAGATACTAGCTTTACCGAACAATTATGGACCGAGTCGTGCCCCCACTTTGGACTTGGGAAATACCGTGCTCACCATCTACCCAGTATGGGGAGGGTTCCAGCAAGCCTACTCTAGTGCGGCGCCGAGACTGTAGGAGAATCGAGTTTGATATGTGTAGGGGGGATTCGTTGCGGCGTAATCTCCCTGATTTACCACGGCCCCCGACTGGCCCCGGTGGGAAGGTTTCACGACCCTGGGGCAGATGTTAGATCGGATGTTTCCCGAGCCCAGGGAGACAGGATTGGCGCCGCTACTGTTTAGGGTCTTTGCTGTGGGCTGCGTCTCAGGTTGGTTGCGGACTAGCCTTGCAGCCCGGATGGATTCCTGGAGTGCCACCTCTGCAGAGTGTAAACTATACGTATAGCCGTGTCCACGGTTACGGACGACCCATTTCTGAGAAGCCCCGGCTAGCATGGGAATCTGCTTTCTTACCTCATCCTTGAATTGGGTTATGAGAGATTGGTCCAGCTGAGGCTGTTGAGACGAGGTGGGGAGGGAGCTCACCGAGTCGACTAGTGAGTGAAAGGTGATTGGTGGATAATGAATTGCGGGAACCTGCCGTGGCAGGACGAGCCCGATGGGGAAAAATGTGAGGCTGATGGTTGGTTTTGGGGAGTGGATGTGTGAGTGTGAGCAGGAGTTGGTGATGAGATGAAATTGGGTTATTGTTGCTGCTTGCATTAGGAAACCCTGGCTTAAACCTTGATTATTTCTATATCCTTAGAATAGGCCACTTTAAAGCTTGCATCATATTATGGTTGGTGACGTGGACCTGTCCCATTTCCTTGGGGACAGACTTTGGGTTCTCAGGTGAAGACCCCGACCACGAGTTCAACCAGGACGGGTGGTACGATTGAAGGGTGTGCGCTACGCTCAAGGATGCCTGTGGAGGAGTGGACCCTGTTGTTCTAGCTACCGCTGCGCAGAT
Organism: Echinochloa phyllopogon; assembly: GCA_033239725.1. Classification (NCBI taxonomy): domain Eukaryota; kingdom Viridiplantae; phylum Streptophyta; class Magnoliopsida; order Poales; family Poaceae; genus Echinochloa; species Echinochloa phyllopogon. Next base: position 6,276,078 of record BTCW01000008.1, on the reverse strand, counting down.
GTTTCTTATTGTCGATTTAGCCCAGAGGGCTTGTACCAGACGCTTTGTCTTTATATATGTCATGTAATGAATCTTTTATCGATGTATGGATGTGATATTCGACTGAGATGAGTTCTGTACGAGATAGCTGCTATTCCTGGGACTATCTCAAGGGTACAGGGAGTCGGGTTCTCGTCGGTGAGAATCCGGTTCGTCACAGGATCAGAATTTGACATCTGCGTAGGACATTTACCTTGGCGTGATGTATAGTAGCATATAATGGTTTTTGTTAGGAACTAAGTTTTCTAGAAACTTTTCTAGAAAATGGGTCGTCCACAACCAAATCTTTTCTAGAAAATGCATGCACCCAACAATGGTTTTAGCTTTGCAGTCACTTTTACCTTGGCATGTGATTCGGAAACATCAGGGCTGGATGCTGGACCCACGGCATATCTCATTGGTTGGAGTGAAAATTTATATTTTCTAAAAGAGGCATACTTCTTAGTGATCATGGCACAAACGGGTCGTAGAAATGCATGCTTGATCAGCTTTTGAAAATGCTACAAAAACCGACCTAAATTACATGGTATCAGCCCTATCTGGAATGCTGCTGGAATCGAGAACATATAATAGGAGAAATGCGATCGGCACCACAAGTCTAACAACATTTCCCTACAGCTTTTTGCAAGTGGGCAATGCTTTATAGGTATTTTGTTTAACTGTCTACTATAACCGTCAGGGGCAACTATGGATATTGGTAGCCTTTTCATTTCTTTATGAAATCTTCACAAAGGCCCCCATAAGATTTTCATCTTTTCCATTGTTTTTCCATTGTTTTTCCATTGCATTCACCGCCTGGCCTCTTTGTGAGAAAATGTCAGGGGCCATACACCCAGAACATATTAGTTAGTTGGAACGAAAATAAAATATATATTATTTTAACAAAAGGCCGCCTTAGTGATGGCAGAACAATTTGGAAATGAAAATCGTGCATGCTCCCCCTTTTAAAATAATGTAGCCACCAACATAGATTACATGGTATAATTAAGGCCTTATTTTTGGAAAGCTAAAATTGAAAATATAAATACGAGAGATGCTGTCAAAAATCCTCATTTGTAGCCAAATAGTAACCATCATTAGTTTGATCTCATGAGAATCTGAGTGAAACTATGCCTCAACTAGCTAGGCTAGAATTATGTAACCTTTTGGTATCATATACCCAGGGGTGGAGCCAGGAATTTAACTTAGGGGGGGGCCACGTAAAATGACACCTCACAAATGTTGAACCCATGAATACCGTGACAACACTGCTCATCCCAACCCCTATACCAAAACTCATACTATCTATTTTTTATGCGTGGCTAGCTATATAAATACCAAACACTATCACTCAGACTAATAATACACTTAGACAACTACAAAAAATTAAATTAAACTCATCATTATTCTGAAAAATTATAATAGTCTAGTACTACGAAACAAATGGCATAATGCAGCATAAATAAACTGAGCAATATCTCATACGTTAGACTCTAGCTTCCGAATATAAGAATCATCGATTCATCAGTCAGGATGCCGATTGCAAAAGGTGAAGCAAATTGTTGGCCACTGCTTCAAGCTTGGCGAGCATGGCTGCTCGGCTTAGCTCACCAAGCTAGCGCTGTTGTTTGCCTGTACGCCGGTGCTGGTGTATATATGCTCGAAGTAGGATTAGAGAATTATACTAGTAGGGCCAATAGAGGTGGTGTGCGAGCAGGTCGAATCAATTGCAATCTGAGAAGGTCTAGCAAACTAGCACCGCTTCTCAGTTTAGTCATCAACAATACCCAAAAGGAAAGAGCTCTTGCGTGTCATACAGTGAGAAGTTATAGAACTTTACTAATATTTTTACATTCTCTTCACTGAAAAATAATATGTATAAGATGCATGTGTGCAGCCTTGGGAGGGGCCATGGCCCCTGCTGATGGCCACCCCTTGGCTCCACCCCTGCATATACCGTGAACCAAGAATAGCCTATAAAGGATTAGTTATCCATCCCACTGACCACTAATTGAGAAAAAATAGTTCAACCGTTCTGGACGGCATTTGGACGGCACCTAGCCGTCGCAGCCGCCGCCCTCCCCCTACCTCCGGTCCTCCACCTCGCCGCCGTCGGAGAGCCTCGCCGGAAGTCCGGTGGACCTGGGGATGACGGCGGCGGGGCGATTCTCCGGTGGCTACGCGTGGATCCGGTGGCGGCGCGTCCTCGGCGAGTGCCCGGTGACGGCAACGCTACGGCGGCGCATGGGGCGTCGTCGGCCGGACTTGCGGCTGGGACGGCTGGTCGCGGCTGGGCGTGGCCCAGTGCCGCGCGGCGAGGCGCGGGCGTGCGGCCGTGGCTGGTCGGGGCGCGCGGTGGCCGGGCGCGGGCTAGCGGCGTGGCCGGCAGTCTTGCGCGTCTGGTGACGGCTGGAGCCCCTGGGCGGTGGCACGTCTTCGCCACAGCGGGGATTTCTTCTTCCGATCCGGGCCGTCGTTGTGGCGGCGGGGGTCCGATTTGGGTCCACCGAACCTAGATCCGGGCGTCCTCGGTCCCTATGTCGTCAGTACCTTCCTCCGTATGGTGGTGGTCGTTGAGGGCGGCCGGCGTGCTGGTCGTCGTGCGGTGGCGGCGTCGGGTCGGATTTGGGCCCCTTGCCTTTGGAGTGAAGCTGTTGGTGTCCTTCCGGTGTAGGTGTTGGCCGGACGTAGTGTTGACGAAAATTGCGGAGGATTGGGTGAAGACCTTGCCTGGCGTGTTTTGCCGGGCCGGCAGCGGTGGAGTGTCTGTGACACCTACCTTGTTGAAGGCGCTGCTAAAGACGTCAGATAGTCCGTCTCCTACTGCGTATATGAGTGTTCAAGAATTGGGTGAAAACCTAGCCTGGTTTCTCCAGGCCGGCGGCGGCAGTGTAGGCGCGTCGTCGAAGTTCTTGATTCGCCAAGGCCGGGCAGTTCTCCCGTGTGGTCACCCTCCTCGGTATTCAACTCAAGGCGGAGGTGGCTTTCGATGGCGTAACAGCTCGGATTTTGGTTGGCAGGCTGTATCTGTACCAAGTCTTTGCGTTGTTGCCTTGGAAGAAGCATCCAATCCTCAATGGTGGTCGGTGTCCAATATTTCTCCTTGTCTAGGACTACTAGAGCCCCTTGTTGGGGATGTAATGTTCTCCGTCAGCTTTTTCTCTTTTATTTTGTTGTAATAATCTGGTCTGACTCTACCCACGGGTAAATGAAGCAGGATGTTTTCATTGTGGCCGTAGCCATTCTTGGTCAAGGCTAGATTTAATCCATTATCTAAAAAAACCATTCTGGACGGTTGTTATCAGTTCCTACTTTCGAAAGCCTTTTTTTTGCGAACACTTCGAGCTCAGCTATGACATTTTAAAAACTCTCTTACCAAGCACATAGCTAATTCAAACTATACATAAATCCTCCCCTCTTTTAGGACGCGGATGCTAACAGATCTCCATCAGTCAGTACTTGGTTACTTTTTGGAAAAACATTGCAACCATGCATCCATGTCGATCTTAGTAGGGACATGGCTTGCAATAGCAAGCTCAACATGGCCTAGACTCCACGTGCAACGTACCGAAGCTGCGGTACACGGAAAAGTTTCGCCGGCCGTCCAGGTGCAAAGGGCCTTATATCCGGCAAAAGGGGACCAGATGAACGTGCAGCGTATCATCATCTGAACAGGGGGTAAGCTTATGAGCTCGACATGCCTGAATGCATGCTAGCTGTTTTCCTTTCATGTCACATATATGCTGCTGCTTTTCCACGCAGATACGCTTTTGAAATTTTATTAAAGAAGAGTTTTAATTTTCTGGAATAATCGATCCACACGGGATATGATCATCTTCCAAAAATTCGCCAGTTTGCGTGATCGACTGCCACGCATGTTGCCGTGCAAATGTTATTAACACCACTATGGATTTGTTCGTTAAAGCCATTAGTTGGCACGTATAACGATGGCGTTATAACGGAGAAAAGCAGGATGAGAAAAGAGAGTCTAGCTGCTGCTTTTGGAGGATGGCTACATGTCCAGAGTCTTGCATAAGCATCTAGTATTGTTGATATCTAGCTTCTGCCTCTTGTAGTTAGCTTGGAGAATATATATGGACCAATGATTGAGGCCACTGTTCGTTAAGCCAATGGAAGAGCACTTTGCTTCGAAGCACGACAAGATTGTGATTCCTGGTGATCGATCCGTCAGAGCATAATTCTCCCTCTCCATCTCCGGCTGGCACGTCAGTAGTTGTGCTCGATCATTCAGCTAGCACAATTGCCAGGGGCATGCTTTTATATGAGTACTTGCTGACCAGTTTTGGTCACTAGCTAGGACACCAACTGTTTGTGCCCTTGTTCATTTGTTCGGGACTCGGCAGGGTCCATCTTGTCGTAGAAATATACTATTCCCTACAGGGATCATGCAACTACACATGTTTAACTTTAAACATCTTTGCACATATATACATTGTATCAATTATATGCATCAATGTAATATTCCCTACCAATTACGTTTCAGCAGGTGCACCCCGGCCTAGTTTTGAGAGCAAAGAAACACTCGGTTGATTCGGTTAAATTATTATGTTAGACCATGAATGCAAATACTTATTCTTTAAATTTGTAAAAGGACTCATGGTAAAAACAATATGGTCTTAAATAAATGTATCAAAAATGAGATTCTTTGCTGGGTTAATTGTTAGTTGAAAAGCCATTATGCTTCGGAGTATATGTAGAAAGTTCCTTCATCTCCATTATCTAACAAAAAAAGAAAGTTCCTTCATCTCACAGTCGAGAATCTTCCTCTTCTGGTGATTAAAAGGGAGAACATCTCAACACTATTGACCTTTAATTCTTAATTGAACATTATCTCGGAGAAAGAGCACAAAATTATCCACCATTGTTAGTGGCCATTCTTGTGCCACCAAAACTGCTATAGCTGGCCGGTCAACTATTGTGGATTGACCAATGTGCACATGCATTTGGCCTAACCTCATTCAATTCCAGTAATTGTATGGATGATATTAGCTATATGAAATCCAGACGCCGGCATGTCTTGTATGTTTTTACTAGTGTGGCACATCCATCTTACCATAAAATTACTAACTGGAGACTACTTTAGAGCCTTCGATCATGTTAACACTCATAAGACAGCTTGGAATAAAATAACTCTTAAATTCTAAAATAAAAAACAGAGATACTGGACCACTAGTTTGGTGGTCTCAAAGTATCATTGATAAGAAAATATCACGAGATATATTCTACTTTTGAGAAAAATACCCACATATGCCACTACAAAAATAGTTCACCCCCCTCATCTCTAAATTGAACACAAAAAATTCCTAGCCTACCATTATAAAAAATAATCTAATATCACACTATAATCATGTTCTGAATTACCAACATCTCTCCTGTGTTCTCAAGCATGACTTTTAGTTGCTTGATAATGGATCAGGATATACAAATCAATATGAGTTATTAGAATTCCAATCGTAATGGAAAATTTTGAAAACGTATGAAATGATAATGCCACATATATGAGATGAAGAAGAAGAGGAGGAAATAAAGAATCCTGATGTTGTTCCACGTGAATTATATGATATCTACCATGTACCATTGCAATGATCAGAGTTATGGAATCAGTGAACGTTCTTCATAAAAATGTTACACGTGCCCACTGGCCTGTAGGAGTAGGCTGTGTAGCTAACTTGCATGTCACTGGCCATCATCTTTGCGATGTCTATCCGCACAGAAATTCCAGTGAAGTACTCCCTCCGTATCGAAATATTTGTCGTCGTTGACTTTTTCTTATAACTTTGACTATTCGTCTTATTCAAAAAATTATCGTAAATATGCAAAAGGGTAAGTCAAGCTTAAAATACCTACAATAGTAAAGCATGTGACAAACAAAATGGATGATACTTGCATAATATTTTGAATAAGACGAATGGTCAAAGTTGTAAAAAAAATCAACGACGACAATATTTCGATACGGAGGGAGTACCACCATTCGTTAGCCCACGTACCATTCCTACCAACGTATGGTTGTTGAAATTCGTCCCTCAAATATGCTATATGCTGTCACTCAAATATGACTAGCTATCTATTTCCTTTTGAAACGAACCTAGCTATCTAATCTAGATATTTTGCACTAGGAGTCGGGATGATAGAATGTAGACATAGGTGAAGCTGGTTAATTTACACGTACTACTATACCATCATGGGCCATGCATGGTTTCCATGCCGGTAGACCGTTCATGGTTTCATTCATGTCACCAAAATCCAATGTTTCTTGTTCATTGCATATTCTACGAAGCACATATACTGGCGGCCGTGCAGGAAGATTCGGTGACAGATACGGGGCCTTGAGCTGGTGCCACATCCTTGGCCTCCTCCTTAGGCTTTAGCTTTTGCTAAAGCCAAAATGGCGGTGCAAAAGAAGCGGATGGCACGTGTGCTCCGGCTCTGCGTGTGATATGCGGCACTAAATAATGCAAGTCAAATTACTCATGCAGGTTAATATATCTTGGAGAGCATCTATTCTGTATGGATGGTGCCCTGTTGTGCTTGCAGGTTGACCGTGTTTTGGAACTTGTTTTTTGTCTTGTATAGAACCTATACGTACTAGAGTGAGCTGCAATCTTGCCAAGGCCATATGCATGTTGCAGTGATCCAAGGCTTGGGAACTTGGGATGGATTAAACCGTAAGACACCAAGACAGGGCCCCCCTCTTGTATCAACCACAAATCTATAGAATCAAAATTTTAGATGGAATATATGCAGATCATCTATGCCTGTTCTCAATACGTGTTTAGAATTAGGAAAGCCCCAAGAAACAGCTCATATCCTGCATGAAAAGAGTACAAGTTCCTGCGCGCAACTGTCACACGTATGCGTATATATGCTCTACACATGGATTTGCTAAACTCCATTCATGTATATGCATCCTTTTAGGCTGAGTATATTCTTCTTTTGCACATAGATCAATCATGTTGGCAGCAATTGGGGCGTGCTGTTTCATTCAGAAGAAGTATTGTTACGCTTCTTAGTTCTTCCCATGGTGCTTTCTTTAAGAAAAAGGCTAGTGTTCCTTTTTAATTTTAGAAAAGAGAAGTCTGTGTATCTGGTTTGGACATCACATATTCTGCTAACTACTGAGCGCGAGAGCCACACCTGGCCTCGCATTACTCAAGCTGACACGTGGCACCTATCCGGTGACCCCGGGTGGAGAGCTGGTACCATAGGGGAAAGACCGCATGCCAACAGATTATCGAGTGACGTACACAATGGCTTAGCTATGCCTGAGGGCCCATAGGAGCGCAAGAAGTAGTCCCAGGTGAGGTGGGCTATTCACTTTTCCTGGCCCATCATCTAAACATGCCAAACTTGACATATATATGTCCTTGTTACATAATTTTTTGATATGTAATATCCAAAAAATGATTTAATTATCTATATATATAATATATACAGTAATCACCAATTACTCGATATGATTGTCCATCTCCATTCATAGTGGTGTGGCCACTTGAAGCTCGATCTGATCCTCTCCCGACCGGATCTATGAAGTTGGCTTCCGGATCCATGTGCTGGCGTGGATTTGGCTTTAAGATTGTGGTCTCCGGCCGGGCAGCAAAGGAGATAGGATTTTGTGCCTGCAGCTTCGCCGGCGGCACTTGCTGATGGCCGGTTCGGCGCTTCGTGTGGGGACAATGGCGGCGGGATGCATGCAGCTAGTGCTTCCAGATTGATGTGTGGGTGGCACAGTCTTGGGCTCTTGGCTCGAGGCCGTGCATCAACAGGTTGCTTCTTCCACTGCTCTTGGAAGGCGGGGTCGCCCGCTAAGATTGGTGCGGCTCGGTTGCTGGCCATGCCGGCTCTATATGTTTTTCTACGGCTGTTCATGGGCGGCGAAGCACGTATGCCTATCTCGCCTTATTGCAACGTTTTTGCCGGTCCTTGGACGAAAGCTCTGCTCGACCTTTGGATCACTGCCGACGACGATGGTGCCATGTTGCACACACTACCGGAAAGGAGAAGTTTGCCGTGTGCCTGGGGTTTGCCGTGTGCATTCCCTCGGGTACACGGTAAATTTCTTATTTACCGAGCGTTTTTTAAAAAATACTCGGTGAAAACAAAACACTCGGCAAATAAATACTTTGCCGTGCGCTTTTTGCTTGGCACACGGTAAACTTATACTTTGCCGTGCGCTTTTTGCTTGGCACACAGTAAACTTATACTTTGTCGTGTGCTTTTTTTTTTGACACACGGCAAAGTTATGAGTTTGCCGTGTGCCTTCCTTCCGGCGCACGGCAAAGACATACTTTGCCGTGTGTTTTTTCTGGCACACGGCAAATAGGTATTTCAAATCATATTTTAAAGCCCTAAACGAATTCAAATGAAAATGTTTTGAACTACAAAGTTGTATGAATCATCAAGACAAACAATTTTTGTTATGGACAGTTTTTCATTTGAAAATGTTAAAATAAATTTGTTCATAAATCTTACATGTCTAATTACCTCGGATGGAGAAATACTCTAAATGAAAGTTGTTGATCTCGAAACGTTATAAAATCTTGTAGTTGACAATGGTACGTGTATTTACAAAAGTTGGTGTTTGCATTTTCCAAATCATGATCCTGTTTATATTTCCAATTCACGGTGGCCGTCCCTAATTATACTTATATCATTTCTTAATTACACCGCGGTTGCCATATCTAGGTAACGCTATTGTTTTTTTTGAAAAATAGGACTTTTTGTTTAGTTTGTCGTGTGCCATGTTGAAACACACGGCAAATAAAACTATTTGCCGTGAGCCAACGCACGGCAAAGCTTCTGGCCCCAGCGACGCACTCTCTCGTCCTTCCCCATCGCCCCTGGTCCCAGCTCCCAGCCTTAGGCTGCTGGCACTGGGCTCCTGAAAACGTTCCTGGGGGAGCGTTTCCAGGAATCAAGAGCTGCAGCGGGGTCCCCTACCGCCTCCGCTACGGCAGCGGAGGGCTGCCCCTCTGCTAAATCCAGAGGAGGTAGGGGACCTCCGCTACGCCGCCACCGTGGCCGTGGGGCCCGCGCGTGCGCGCGGCCCAACCACCGTGCTGCCTCCCCGCGCGAAGGCCGCCATCCGCCGCCGCGAGAGCTGGGCGCCGCCGCTGCCGGAGGAGAGGAAGCCCACTGCCGCCGCAGCAGCTGTCGCTTCTCCCGCTCGCGCTCCTCCCGCAGCAGCACTACCCGCTCGCGGCCGCCGTGCTGGCGCTGCTCACCACCGTGAGGAGCCCCGCCGCCGCCGCCGCTGCGAGGGCCCGCCGCGTGGAGCCCCGTCGCGAGCAGCCTCGCCGCGCCGCCCCGCCTTGCCGCCGCCGCCACGCCCGGGTGCTCCTCCCGCCTGGGCACCGCATCGTGCCATGACGCAGCCGCAGCAGCAGATCCACCACCGAGGCACGGCGCCCTGGATCACCCCGCGGAGCAGGAGGCGGTCAAGCCGTCGCCGACGCCCAACAGTCGCCAGGACACGCTCGCCGACCGGGTGCACCACTACCGCGGCATCCTACTCGTCCTCCTTGTCCCGTCCGCCGGGAGCCATGCGGACGGATGGACTCGCTGTGGCGCCGCTCCACTGTAACACCCTAGTTTTGAATTTTCTATGATTTTTAAAATTTTCTAAAATTTATTAGAATTAATTAGGAAGTGTGTATAATTATTTAAAATAAAACAATATCTTTCTAAATTTAAATCCAAATAATATAGGTTATAAATATATAAGGTGGTTGTTGCATTCATACTTTTGCATAGTTTTCTTGTTTGAAAAATTGTGGATTTTAAAACTTTTATAAAATTCGAGTAGTTTTCGTTAGTGTGTTTGGATTAAGGATTAAATATTTCTTTAATTAATAGTTTAAGGGCCAAATATTATATAGGGCTTTGCCCATTTCCTTTTCTCCTTCTCTTTCTCTCTTTTCTTTTTTCTAAACCTTATCCTAAATCTCATAGTGCACTAGGCCATTTCTGGCCCAAACCCTCCCCCACCCGGCCCAAAGCCCTTCCTCCCTTTCCTTTTCCCTCTCCTTCCCCGCAGCCGGCCCACCAACCTAACCCCGGCCCAAAACCCCCTCCTCCCTTCCAGCCCAGCCCACCCCACGACGCCGAAGGCGCCCAAGAGCACAGGCGCCTCCCCTCTCTCGCTGTCACCCGGGTCCCACCGGTCAGCCCCTCCCCTCTCCTTCCTCCCTGCTTTGCGCTGCCGAGCGCCGCCGTAACCCGCCCCCGCACGCTCGCGCTTCCGCTCCCGCTCTCGCCCACGCTCGTGCTGCTCGGCCCCACCCCGTGAACGCCTCTGACCCCCTCCTTCACTAGCCCGTCCGTTTCCTCCTCGCCCGCGCGCACCAATGGCGCATAATGGCCATTCCTCGGCCATCAAAGCCATGACCCCCGCCTCCTAAATCCCCGGCCACGTCGAGCTCTCCTCCGCCTACAACAGTCTGGCCAAGGTCCCTCGCCCTCCTCTTTGCCTCCCTACACCGCCACCCGAGCCACAGAACCGCCGCCGCCGCCGAATCGCCCACCCTCCGCCGCCACGGTGAGGAGCTCCACCGCCGCCTCGATCTCCACCTTGGTGCCCCGCTCACCCGCTTCCTTCCCCCTCTCGCATTCGCAGGACTCCCTGGAAGCCTCCCCGACGCTCGGAGTCGCAAGAACAAGGCCGTCGTGCACCTCCCCACCAGCACCGAGGCCGCCGTCCGCCCCGCGCCGTCGACGAGCCTCCTCCTCTGCGAAATCAACGCCAAGAACACCCGTAGAAGGTTCACCACCTGGTCCTCTCACTCTAGGGCCAAACCGCTCTGGAAATGGTGGCTCCTAGCTCGAGATCGGCTGATCGCCGGTGAGCTCTCGCCGTCGGACTGGCGGCACCGCCTTGGGCCCTGGTCGCCGGCAGTCAAAGCCGAGCGGAACGCCCACAGCCGTTGATCTGCGATCGAACGGCTGGGATTAGATCCCCACATACCGGTCAACACCAGTCAAACCCGCTGGACCTGGCTGTTTTGCAAAAGAGACCCTGGAGAATTAGCTTTTCACGCGGCCTATTCACTGTGTGTAGGTAAACTTCTCTGCTAGCCCCTGAATGTTATAGTTAATTATGTATAGGCCCCTAGTCAGTGCAAATAACATATAGACCCTTGTATTTTCACTGTTTTACAACATTTACATATTGAGCCTTGTATATTTCACATATTTGACCTTGCAACTTTCTGAAAATTATATAAATGCGTTGGTAATTTAATAAAAATGCAAAACCTATTTAGCCTTTGTATAAAATACCTTGCTGGTGTCATATATTGCTAATATGATGTCAAAAATTAGTTTATTTTATTCTAAAAATATTATAATCCTTGTTAATGCTATAAAAATTAGTTTTAGATTAAATAAAGTTCTTTTATGTGTAAATAAAATTCTAGAAAATAGTTAAATCACGTTTTAGCTCATAGCTTTTGCGTCCTAGCTCCGGTTTAGTCCATTCTTGTTGCGGTGGTCCTCTTTTAGCGTGGGCTATCGTTTACAAGCGTAGTTTCACGATGATCATGTTTTATAAAATTAATTAAAATATTAAATTTGTTAATTTCCTTTCAATCAACTTTGTAATAAAACTTGTTTAGGTTTATACACCGGCTTATGATAAATTCAAGTTAATTTGAGTAAATCCAATATCAATGTGTTTCTAAATTATAACTTGATTAGTGCAACACTACACTTGAAACAAATCGATTAGACCCTCTCACATGTCTTTTATTTCAAGCTAAATAATTAAATGACTTAATCTGTATGCAAATATTTCTAAATAAAATATGACTAGGATTTACTTCCCTTTTGAATTAAAATAATTTGAGTAACTTGAACATGGCTATTTCTTTGAAATATCCTTGACACATGGTTTATTAAATTAAAATGAATGCAGCATATAGTTGTCCCTTTTGTATATAATTCAAATGTTCGATAGCTTTATCTTTTGAATCGTAGCTCCGTTTTAAGCGCTTCTCGTGCCTTTGCGTTCGTAGTAGCTAGTGTTAGCTAGCAATATGTTTTTGAAAACTATTTTGTTATTTCTTGGTGTATTGTTCTTAGTTGTGCATGTGTGTTATTTTCAGTTGATTTGTTTACGCTGAGGAACGCTTCTGAGCAGGGAGACTTTGGAAAAGAGGCAAGTGTCTTGATCATCTTGACTCTTGCGCCTTTATTATTTTACATGCTATCACCTTTTATTGATTGCTTTCTTGCATTAGATGTCAAATTGCTGGGAATCCTATATAGGCTGTTTACTAGCTTTTTCATGACATTCCTTGAAGCCTTTAGAGGTATCCTTTTATGGGTAGCATATGCTTAGCTTGCTCAACATGGGATGGGTTATAATTAATCTTGATTAATGAACTATGTAACATTGGTTTGGGTAATCTTTTTAGCAACCTGGAACCTTAGGTGGCTCAGGCAAGTTGGGTTTGATGCGAGGTTGTGAAGAGAAGGTTGTTGCCTGAGCCAAGTTGGGATTGATCTGTGGAGTGACCACCCAGGACAACAGTACAACCATGAGAACTAGATGGGCAATGGTCTTGGCTTTGTTGCTAGGGGAAATCGGGAAATCCAGTGGTCTGCGTTAGGCTGTTGGGGCTGAGGTGGACTCAAGCACGGCACAATGATGGGTACCCGAACCCTGAGTGGGTTAATGCGCGCTGGTGAACCTAGTAACGGCCTCGTAGTGTACCCCGGCACGCACATCTCAGAAATGTGTGGAGGCTTGCAACCTCAGCTAAAAGGTATCACGACGACTCATGGTGAAAGTGTACGACCTCTGCAGTGTGTAAAACTGTTATAACAGCCGTGCTCACGGTCAAGAGCGGCCTGGACCCTCACATGGTTAGTTGGTTGGGAGGATCACGGTGGTGGTTAACTGTGGTTTGGTTAGTTATATGTGGGTTTAACCTTAAGTTGGGTTTTGTTTTGGGAAGCCAGAACACTATTAATCTTAGGTGCTTAATTAAAACTTGACCAACTAAAATATAAGCTTTGTAGTCCACCTAAACAGCCTTCCCTGTTCATAAGCCCTTCATGTCATTTATTTCCCCCACTTGCGGAGTACACGCCTTCAGGTGTACTCACCCTTCTCCTTTGAACCCCCTGCTATGTCTCCCCCCTGCTCCTGCTCAGATAGTGTTACAAAGGAGCTCGGTTGAGAAGACTTGGAGAAGGAGCCATTCGTGAAAACTTGGAGTACTAGGCTGGCGTGCCCCCGGTCGACGTTCCTGTGGATTATGGAGCCCTCCGTCACGTTTAGATTTACGAATGTGTAATTTTCTTTAAGACCCTTTGGTCATTTTGTAAATAATATACGCTTTGTAATTGATATTTTTCTGTTATTCACTTATGATGTCATTTTATGCATGAATTTTGACCCTGGGCATGCATAAAGGATGCGTTCGGTTTGTCCTTAAAACTGGGCGTGACATCCACCCGCCCAACCTGCTCTCCGTCGCGGCCAACGTCCACCTCAAGGCGCTCGCCGACCGCTACCACCGCAGGCTGGCCACGACGACGGCGGGATCATCGCGGTGTAGCAAGTCTTCCCGCGCCGGCTGCCCGCGCGCCCGCCATCCACGGCCGTCGGTGGTGGAGGACGAAGACAGCGCCGCCCGCCAAGTCGTCGAGGAGGGGCCGAGGCGGTGCGCGACCCGAAGCAGCTGACCACCGCGTGCATGCCGCCCACCGCGCTGGTCCGCCGCCACGCCTTCCAAGCTCGAGCCACCTCCCCCGCCCCATCTCCACCCCCGCCGGCGAACCTGGCCGCCTCCAGCTTCCACTTCACCGACGACTCAAGCGAGCTCGCGGCCGCGGATGAGCTTCTCGCACTGGCCTTGTCCTTGCACAGGCGGAGGTGCGGGATCACGGCGGCGGCCACCTCGGGCCCGTCGGCCGCCTGCCTTCTCTCTGCCCGCCGTCGTCGTCAACCTCGCTGGCGCCGATGGGGGGAGAAGACGGAGTACCGCGAAGGTCGAGCAGCCGGCGGCGACCGCGGCTGCGGCTATCTCGGCGGCGAGGTAGGGTCGGAGCGGAGAGGCCGGAGTCAGCGACGCCAAGGAGGAGAGCACCCGCCTCCCGCCGAGGGAGCTCCACTGCTCCAGCCCCGGCCGCATCCCCTCGCCGCTCGGGGCCGCCCGCCCACGCGCCACCACGACATCCGCGCCGGGGAAGCTCGGCGAGGGCGAGGTGGGAGAGGAGGCGCATGAGGTGGGGCCGCGCGGCGGAGGCTGCCTCGAGCTCACGGTCACCGCCGGAGACGGGGCCGTCGACGGCCGAGCAGCCGGCCACGAGCTCCACACCTTGGAATCGGTGACACGGGTGGAGAGGGGAGGGGGAGGAGACGGCGGCAGGGTGGGGAGGAGGCGGCGGCGGCGGCGCGGATGGCGAGGGAGAGGCGGCGGCCGGCGGAGTGGAGGCGGCGGGCGTGCCGAAGGGAGTGGAGGCGCCGACCGTGGGGAGAGAGCGGGGGAGGAGAGGGAGAGGGAGAGAGAGAGCCGACGGGGGGAATGGGAAAGGGATTTAAAAAATGAATATAATATGTGGTAGTTGGGATAGAGGAAGGGTATTGAGGAGTGATGGGTGCGAAAGAAATTGAGATAGAGGAAAGAATCTCGCTGACCAGGCAAGAATATTCCTTTTAGAGAAATGAAATAGAGGAATGCCAGTGCGAGCAGCCTTATCCTCCCCACGCCAGCCTTATCCGCACGCCTTCCCCAATCCCCATCCACACGCACCACACGCCGTCCTCTCTCCCTCGGCCACGGCTCTTTCGGCGCCCCTCGCGGAACCCGCCATCCTCTCTCTCCGTGGCTCCTCCGTCGTCGGCCGGCGTCGCTCGCGCCGCCTGCCCTCCTCTCTCTCCGTGGCTCCTCGCTCGGCCGTCGGCCGGCGCCCCAACCTCCTCTCTCTACCTGGCGGCGGTCGCACCTTCTCTCTGGCGGCCGGCGCCCTCAGCTCTGGCGAAGGAGGCTCCGGTGCGGTGGATTCGACAGATCGGGCGATGGGGCGGCTACGAGGTCGCGACCTTGGTAGATCCGGTGAAGGAGTTGCTCCGGCGGGGATCCATGGCCGCGGTGAGTTCTTCTTCCTCTCTGTCTCTCTCCCACCCTCTCTCTCTGCGGGCTCTCATGGCCCTCTCCTCCCTCTACAGGTCAGGTGACTGGCGCCCTCAACTCCGGCGGCCTGTTATGAAGTCAATGCGGCGGCGGAGGAGCTATTCCGTTGGTGCGGATCCGACAGTCTGGGCGGCGCGGCGGTGGAAGAGCTGCAACGTCTCGAAGCTCATCAGCCCAAGGCCGGCGGCAGCGCAAACCTGGCCATCGACGGCGAGGAGGCCTCCCCAGCGACTACATCTGCGACGGCGTGGTGGAAGCATGGGTGTGGTGGTGGCGGCGGCGGCGAGTGGCGTGGTGGAAGCAGTGGCGTGGTGGTGGCGGCGGCGGCGGGCGGCATGGTACTGGTTGCGGCTGGGGGCTGCTTTTTTTTATTTTGTTTGAAAATGTTTGTCGTGTGGTCTCTGGCGCATGGCAAAGCTTCGCCGTGCGCCCCGACAAAGGACTCACGGCATATAGCAAATAGCTATTTGCCGTGCAGAGAGTTGTCGTGCGACGTTTACCGTGCGGAACAGCTAAATACGCACGGCAAAGTCTTTGTCGTGCGTATACTGGACTTCGCCGTGCGTTGCAGGCACACGGCAAATAAGCCATTTTTGGTAGTGATAGTTTTTCTTTTTGAAGGCTTTGTCATATGGACCTGACTATTCAGGGACATATCCAAGTGAAAACCGAAGAATTGGCTACCTGGTTCAGGCGGCGGCGACGTCTGACATCGCTTCCTCGTTGGGGCATCGTCTTGGAGTCCTTGGAATGTTTAGGTGTAGTGTTAGAGGTTATGTTTTCTTGTTGGTTGGTTTGGTGAAGTTTGTAGGTCATGGGCCAGATCGATTTAGTGCGGTTTGCACATGAGGACCATCGAGCAGCTAATAACTAATTTATTACAGTATAATTCTCACATCAATAGTTTCTAAGTAGACAAACAATGTGAAGCGGTATTGTTGCACAAAGGCAAAGCAAGTTTAAAGCAATGGCCTAGAAGAGTTTGAAGCTTAGTCGTTGTGGTTTTCTTTTTGTTTTTTAGCTTTCTATCTTGTTTCTTACGTTCCTCGGTCCTGAGGCTTTAAGTCTAAGAACTCATGTAACTTTTGGCTCTATATATCCATTTGTGGACATAGAGGTCGGATTCTATCCATTATATAAAAATCTCGTCCATTCAAAGCTTTCCCTGTCCATTGTACAAACCATGTCCATTTGACATGTGTTTATTTGAAACCTTAGCTTAAACTTTGTGTTCAACATGGAAGTTGACGCTGCTAAAAGCATACATATACATGGTGGTCGATCTGCATGGTGAGACACACTTTGCATATATAAAACAATGGTAAGTGGGTATTACTATTGTATATATAAAGATTAATTCTAGATATTATTTTTGATAAGGAGGGAAATTTACATGCAGATTAAGGAGTGGTTTAGTTTTTGTGATAATTTGTGGCAAATGCCGTAAACCCTGCTGCATTAGTGTTTGAGTTTCCACCCATTTGTGGCACATGTGTCCTCTCCTGGTGCAATTAGCACACCTTGGGCCTTGAGCATTTTTGGATGTGGGTCATTTCTAAAAGGTTACTTTTGATTAGTTTTAGATGTATCAAATGTGGGCAATTTAGATATAGAGTCAGGGTTACTTTAAACATGATGACAACGACTAGGTAATTTTCTCATAAAATAGAATTAATCCAATGGTTATTATCATAATGATGTGTGTCTATAGAGTTGATGGATAGAAGTCTCTAATTAGTAATAGTAATGCTCCATCCGTCCCAAAATGTAAAGCACACACGTATTTCGATATTCATACACCTTATAAACTTTTTTCTAACAGAAATAATATAATTGTACTAGTAACGTATTTAATATTGCCTTTACACATTTATGATTTTTTACTATAGTATTGCATTATATGAGGAATTAGCATTCAAATGATAATTTTGGAGAAAATTTCAAGTCAGATTGTTCTTCATATTTTGAGGAGAGATTAATTAGTGAGATTTGGCTAATGATGGTGATGGCAGGTGGAATATAATTTTCGAAGTCCCAATGCCTATTATTGTTCTATATGGATGGCTAACAACAGTGCACTGGTCCTATAAAAAAGAGCTAACAAAACAAATAGAGAACATAATTGGTGCTTATGTATAAAAGTTGTAGCGTATGGATGGCTATGAGCTTCTAGCTATGTAGAGGAGCATCTCTGTCATCAGATCTTCATTTATGCATTCTTCTGGATCACATTCTTTGTTCAGCCATCCATTCAATTCTGCATGTTAACTATTGCCTTTTGCAATAATTTACGTACTACAAATCGTGATCCTGATCTTACATACACATATAACAAATCTACACCCTGATCATGCTTATAGATATTATTTTTCCTTGTTAAATGATCATGCTCTTTTCTTATTTTTGTTTATGCTAGCATTTTGGTAACAACAAAAAATGTTCATGCTAGCATCTAGTACTCTTTCTAGCTAGTTTTGCAAAGCGGTATGCGAAGAAAGATTCCCGTAAAAAATGGAAAAGAAGATTTTATAGTACGGACAAATTTTACTTTGAAAAACAAAAGGTTAAACCTCACTGGATATATACATTGTCCTCAGCTCGCTCTAGAGTTGGTAGTGGTTTCTCTATAACTGGGTGCCCTATGAAGCACCTGAATGTACTTAATTACAAAAAAAATTATGAAGTGAATGATCATTGCCACAGTTAATATATTTTTGTGTGAAGTACATGGCTTATATCTGAAATCTGATTTGTTGATTTAGCCATATTTATACACAAAAAATAAGTTAGATTATAAGTAACTAGAGTAACGAACATTGAAGTAACAATGAAGCAACTGATATGTTGGTGGTTGTGTGCATTACTAAACTCATATCATTAGATATTCCAACCTACACAGCTTTTCTGGAAGAACATGCTAACTACACAATATGAACACAACTATGGCACTTCCAAGGCATTCTGATGCATATCTAACTTCTAAAATTTTATGATTTTAGGATGCGAGAGGGTAATGCAAATTTATACAATGATTTTCTCTAATTTCTAATTTATTCCTATTTCCCTAGAGAATTTTCTAATTTTTGGAGTGTTCTAGAAACCTTTTTCATGAGCTCCAAATATATTATAAGGTTCCTCGTGTCCAACTCTATCTGTGAAATTTTCCCGAGATTTTTTAAATTGTTGGGATATTTTTCATGGTTTAAATGATTTATCCGTAAATTCTCTAGATTTATCTATGCAGAAGTAATGTTATTATGAAAAAAGAAAAAAAACTAAAAACCTACTGGGCCGGATCTAACCCACACCCAACCCGCTTAATAGCCTGATCCAAATGACCTCTTCTCTCGTGTTGTGGACGACCGCCCTTGGCCCCGAGGGCCCCTATGTGGCTTCCGTTCACCCGTTAAGAAAGGTGGCTTAGAAGCCCACTAAAGCCCACCAACAGCGCGCGCGAGGAAGAGAAGCCCACCAAAGAGCAGACGCGCCAAGGAAATGAAGCAGCCCGCGGCGAACAACTTTTTCTGTTATCGCGTCGTTAAACCCGATGCAGTATTCTCGCGCCGTATACAGTTTTCATATAAAAATAAAATTAACAAATTCAAAAGTGTTGAAATCATGCAGGATAAACTAGATTAACATTTTCAAATACAAGGTTCAATATTTTCTCAAACTTAATTCAAAAATTCGGGTAAACTAGGTCAATATTTGTGTGGTGTTGAAGCACTACTTCTAAGATGTTAAGATAGTTATTGAAAATGTTGAAATAGCATATTATAAATGTTGATTCTAAAATATATACATATAAAATAAAAATTTACTTATATTGGATCTTATTTTGTTGCATTAAGTGGTAGTTCAGATAGATTTGAAAAAGGATTAACGGTTTAGGAGAAAATCGCATTTAAATATTGGAACTCGAATTAGATTCTCGTTAATCCTTCCACTCGACTGCTGACACCTGACACCTGTCCATCAGTTCTCCACCCGCACGCTGTGAACCCGACAGTGGAAGATTCTAACCATTTCATAAATCTCCAACAATGGAAGCTAGGTTGGTAAAAAAAATTTCGGAAGCCATATAGGTTTACCGCTTGGCCCCGCGCCCCAAAAAACGCGAGAACGGAGCCCGTGTTGTTTTCTGCCACCGCTTTGTCCTGCTCGCTACCCAGGAGGATTTGTGCAGGACGAGCATGTGCGGCGTGGTGGCGGAAGGAGGAGCGGGCGTAGCAAATTCCCATGGAGAGGATTGATAGGGGAAGAAACGATGCTTGTCGCCCCCACGTATTTTTTTTCTACTTTTATTCCTTCGTCTCGGTCCACGAGACGACCTGGTGTCGTGCACGTGACCCTGTTTCTTTTTTTCTTCTTCTCTCCCATCTTTAAGTGTCCTACCACATCAGAATTTTTGTTAGTTGACAAACTCATTAATTCTATAGAAACCAACTGACTAGTATGGTTGGGACTGCCCTTAAGATTCTACTAGGAGCAAATTAACACAGCGTGCACGCGCATCTGTTCTGACAAAATAAGTTACCACTGTGGTAAGTTACCACTGTGGTGTCTCGATTAATTGAAAGCAGCAGTTGAAACCGAAGTGTATCTATCTCAATCGAAGGACAGAGCTGTTGTAGCCAACATAAGAGACAGAGTGCCGGCTGAATCACCCGAATCCATCTTGTTGCAAAGACGAAAAGCTGGAGCAAGATGCGTCAGTGTAGCTGCCACTTCTAGCTATATATAGCTAGCAATGCAAGCTACGTAAATTAATTTTGACGGTGATTGAAATGCTAGTGCAATCTATCGAGTTCTTGCACGCTATCCAGGTCTCCATCATGGATCAGAGGGTGTGAATTGGGTGCAGTGGGCGGACCACGACTGAAACGGACACTGCAACGACAGGTACGCGCCGCCACCGGCACTCAGAACGATGGACGGCTCAAGATGGTCGGCACGGCGGTGCTTGCATGCACTGTCGACCGGCCGTTTCGTTTTCGAGGTGCACTTTTGCACGTACTACTCTTATGTTATCGGATAGGAATTGAATGAGAGCTTGTCCAGTATATCGACACAAAGCTTATTTAGCCTAGGGGTGTAAATCAGATCAGGGTAGAAGGTGACGGGCTGAGATGGCCATATAGGCCGACCCGTGACCAGTGATGCGTTATTAATAATGATTTGTATAAAGATGAGGGGCTATCGTCCGTCGTCACTTCACTTAAAATGGTATAAAGTTGACGGACCACAGTCAAGCACATCACATTCGATTTCATTCATAAATCAATACAAGTGAATAATGACCTTCTATAGCGTAGTATGTCACATGTGTAACGATGTTATAACTAATTGGTTTTATGTATGTACCTACAAATTCCAAATAATAATTGTCAATGTTCTATGTATCACAAGAAAATTAGTGGAAAAGTTTAGTCCCACATTCAGGTGAAGGATAATGACCAATTTAAATAGGGAGGTGTCATCCATCCTACCAAGTTGTTTATGTTTGGAGAGAATCCAAGAAAAGATGCGTGTGGATGCCCACCTCGCTAGGCATGCGCAAGGGCCAATATATAGCACGTGGCACCTATGTGAATAGTCCACCAAAATCTGTTTTATGAAAATGCATGAGTTTTATTTTTTGGTTACTTGATCTGCAAGTCCAAGCGGTATGGTAACCTCAGCTCATTGGTTTTAGATCATTGATGCACACACACAATGGCCGCGCATGGCTCACCTATAGTGCTATATATATATATAATGACATATTGGCTGACGCTAAATACGCATCTAAACTCGAGCCAAAGTTCTGTCTTTTTCGCTGCTATGCTGTCGCCGTAGTCTATTCTATCCCAAGCGTCGAAGTGCACCAACAAGTAGGCGAGCATGCCTCAACTATTCACATATATACATATATATCTTTCTGGACTAGTCTTTTTCTGCATCAGCTACTTTATCTACAAACGATCAGTATATACGTATATGTTTGTTTAATTTAATTCCTGATGATGTTGTCTAGCATGTTACAAAATAGCAATCTAGTACGTAGTTGTGTCATTATTGATATTCTGATATATGTTTTGTGTAATCAATCCTACAATTGTCTAATTTTCCAACATATATAGCTGCGACTAATCAAGCTACTAAATTTCCAATGTGAACTTTTCCTGGCAGATAATAAGCAGAACTGAATGTCATCTCATCCCAGGGGCCGATAGATATGCATGGATACATAGAAAATGGGTCACACAGGCGAAGCATTTGTGTGTTGAATGGTCATCGATTTGTCTGACCATCACACCTCAAATAGCTAGTGGACACACTCATTGGCCCTGACCAAACCAAGAGACTTTTCGCACTGATGTACTCAACCCATCACACCCGCTTTAGCTATAGCTACGTGCATCTGCAGCTTATTAGTAGGGGACATCCGGTTCTTTTGGGCGTGCAAATAAAAGTTGGCGTGCTGTCAACTACGTACTGGCCGGGCCTGATATATAGATCCTTTTTACACTGGATAGCATTGTACCCTTGGACCATTCTACATGAACATTGATCTTCAGATGCTTCTCGATCAACAACACTGACAAAAACATATATCCCTGCACGATATATAGACCTTTATATTCTCCTCAGATTGCGCACATATCATCAGCACAATCCTGCCTGACGACCTAGGAAACTTTGTTCTGAAAAATCCAGTGCACATGTACTCCGCAAATGCTTAGCATCTCAAACAATATCCGCTGCTTGCAGGTGCTTTCAACTTAGAATCATTGCATGCGCGGAACTATCTCAACTATATATCGTGAGTTCGAATAAAATAGGTCATACAGGAACCACTCGCTCGATCTACTGCAGCTGCTCTCGTGCATCCGACAACACAGCGTCCACTATACGGCGATGGGGTTCGACGTCAGCGTCCAACAGAAACCTGAGCCGATTCCCACAAGGCCGGGGCCGGCGTCTCCCAGGCGCCGCCGCGTGCCCCACTCACCGCCGCGCTTTTTCGACGTGTCCTCCCGGCCATCACCGGCGACGACCACCGTGCAGTGCGTGTGGTGTAGTAGTGGGCTGTTGGTCACCACACGCACCAACGAAGCCAGAAGACGCCAAGTGTTCAAGCATCGTTATTGTTATTGTTGCATTGCCTAATTGCTTAGCGTTGATTGGTCGAGATAAGAGAGGTTTGTTCAGCACACGCATGTACAGATCGACTTTTGTACATGTGTGTTAATTAACGTGCTTCTCGTGAGGATATCGATCAAGGACACCTTTATATCTATATCCCCGTGTCTCGTTTTCATTCTTGTATCATGTGGTATCTTTGTTGGTAGATCGAGTTGGCATCGACAAGAAAGCGCGAGGTATGTGAGCCTGGTGTAGGCCAACACAAAAGTTATATGTTTGCCGTGTTTCTTTTGATGTCATGCTTGCATGGGCGCTGCAGGGACTGATAAAGTCGACAATTCAGCAGCTAGAGCAGGGCTAGAATGTTGAAGAAGGTGGTAGATGAGAGAACAAGTTGAGATGTGCCTTAGTCTAATATGCGATGAGTGATTGAGTAGATGATGATTTGAAACTTTTCTGGTTGAGTCTATATTCCATATGTGCTTGATTATGCTAATGGCTAAAAGGAGGTGTTGCATTGAGTTCTGGTGCGTTTGTGTAAAACGACGTATTGTGTGTTATATCTCTTAGCTTGGATGCACAGGTCTTGGATGCAACATGGCAGTCTGCAGAAGGCATGAGGTAATGGTCAAGCTAGGTCTTTATGCCGATGGACCATGCGCGGTGAAGTATGAACATAGGGCTTTGGACCGAGGGACCCGAGAAGTCCGCGCAACATCATGGGTGATCTACATGGTGCAAGTGAAGACGAAGAGTACATGGTGATGAAGACAATGTTGGTGAAGTCAAGGATTATGGCTATGGCAAGGTCGAGTAGGCTGCCCATGCGCGGGAGTGCGAAAGACTTAAAGGCGTTGGGACCTTAGTAGACACTGGACACGCATCGACATCAGTCAACCACGTCGTACGTGGTGTGAGGGTTTGACTGGTTTGGCCTCAAAACTGGGGTGAGTCACTACTTGCAAGGCGTGCGAGCGGGTTTGACCGGTTTGGCCTCACAACCGGGGGTGAGTCACTCCTTGCAAGGTATGCGAGAGGGTTTGCCAATTGGGTCCCCAAAACCTAGTGTTGATTGGTTTACCGGCCTCAAAACCGGGCGGCTATGAGTCTAAGCACGTGTGCTACCATCACAAAGGTTACGTCGAGGCGAAGCAAAGTCGTGAAGGTGTCGAGTAAGTCCAATGCTCCAAGAAAAAACTAGATGATTTTATCTCTGAAGGGTATTTGTGTTGTATACTTTATTTAAGAGCATTTTAGTCATTTATCAGACGTCCATACACATGTGGAGTGCCTCTTGTGGCAGCCATCTCTTAGGTACTGACTCTCATTTGTGAGGTTTGAGACTTTTTCTAGGGTTTGAGATAGTAAGAGATCGAGGAGAGAATCTTTATTTCATCTTTTTGCCATCTTAACTTTGGTTATTGCTAGGATGGCTTATAACCAGACCTCATGAAGTAATCCAAAGATCAATTTCACGCTCGGGTGTGTCTGCTTTCTAATATTTGAAATTTATCTTTTTCGAGATTTTCGGAGCTATTTTTTGGTGAATTTTATATTGTTTGATTGGTTGAGTTTTTGGGTGCGATTTTTAGGGGAACTTGGTGATGGGACATCAGTAAGAACATCTAGGATGATACTTAGAAAATTTATGTACGAGCACTCTTGAATTTGGGTTTTCCCCAACTCTCTCCACTCTCTTGTTTTCTTGACCAATTTTGTGAAATTCTTGGTAAACCCTTGATATTTTTGTAGAGATCTCTTTGGAAAATATTCAGTATTTTAGCAAGAAGCTACTGGCCAAATTTCACAAATTTTTGGAGGCCGTTTGCTGAAGTTTGGATTTTTTTATCTTCTCACATGCTGTTTTGGGAGCTGCTGAAACTTCGGACTTTTGTGTGGAGTTTATGGACTCGTGCAGAGCTTCTGGACCTATGTGCGGAATTTCTGGACATGTGCAGAGTTTCCGGACTTTTCTGCAGAGTTTCCGGACTTTCTTACTGATTCTCGTTACATTGTTTAATTTTCAGCTTATGTTTTGGATTGGTTGTTGCTTCCGCCAATCTTTGATTTACTTTCTAGCTAAGTAGACTTGATGTTGCTAGAAGAGAGGATTTGCGTTGCTTCAGTAGAACAACAAAAATGGCAATACATTACGCTATCTAATTGCAAAAACCAGTTCTCAAATTGCATATCCGCCATTGCGGCCCCTATAAATAAAATTCAACTGTACCAAACGGTTAGTTCCTGTGTCTCCACGAAATCGACGGGTAACAAACAAGGTCTATAATCTGTTTAAAAAACTTTTGGAACATAAATCATTTCCTGGCATGGTACTATGGTAGTCATGGATATACAATTATAGTAATCAGAAAAGAGACATATATGGATAAAAATATGCAAGAGTCGCATGTAAATGTATGGCGGTAGCACTAATAATGCACGGATGTCATACTATGGTCCACTGCTTTACACTATAGTATCATTGGGGATCGATCAGAGGCTAACAATGGCGGATAATGGATAATTTATAAGTGAGCACGATGCACGCAAGAAAATAATAAATTAAATCTACCATCGTTGATGATAGATCATGGTAGCGTCCGTTGTCGACATGAGAGGCCAGCTTCTGATATTTTTCGTGCCTTGACAACAGATAGACTTGAGTTGCAAAAGTTGCGGCTCATGCAAGTCCATCGTCAGCCATTTCTTTATGCTGTCCAAAAGCAGTGTTCATTAGCTACACCGTAGCGTAGTATTTGATGTACATGTGTGCGAATCTTTTTCCTACCATCCAATGGCATGCACCCTTGTTGAAACAAAGGTAATGAACAAATAAAGAGGTGAATAAACATTTGATGGACGAATCGATCAGTCCATCATCAATCCCAGAGAAGAGCGGTAAAAAAGAACAAAAAGATGTTTGTTCCTGTCAAAACACTTTGATATTATGGCCAGCCTGAGAGTGACTGGACAGGAAAATGTGCTATTTTTCTGGCCAACCGTGCATGTAGAATGATTTTACTGCTTGTGCTGCGAGCGAGCTGAGCGATACGTACACACATGCCTACATGGATTCATCAATAGATTAACGAGTGGCTTCTAGGTATATGTACATTCAGTGCCTGCCCTGTCGGCATACATCATAATATAATCCCACCATGTCGGATTGCAAAGTAGATTTGTTTGCATTGCGGGTTTGATGATTCAAAATGTAAGGTTTTGTGAAAAACACCTGACTCTTCATGTTACTAACGGTTTTTATCGGTCTCTAGCTAGATGTAAAAGTCACTTTGCATAAAGGCCGACGAAGTAAATGGTTTTTCTTTTTGGCTATTTGGATGTGTCACTACTCTTAGCTTTTTATGTGGGATCAGGATAGCAATCTCTACATCTCAGATTACTCAGTCGATCAATTTAGTAGCTTTCATCGCTTTTGAGGATTCTGAATGCTAGGTCGCTGTGCCCACACTGAACCTATCTTTGATTACTTTCGGCACTATCCATTTTAAATGGAAAATAAAGGCCTTGTTGCACACGAAACCGATATAAGTGGTTCAGCGGATTCATTTTCTTTACATCCACACCTGGCAAAACCTTTGTGCAACTGCACCAGGTGAATTATGTGTACTACATGAACGTACCATGGAATTATCTTAAGTGGCCAGCTAGAAACAGAGTCGTGGACCTAAAAAGATGCGTGAGAATTAATTTACCTTTTTAGGCATACTATCTATGAGTATGTTGCAGATCTATATTTTCTAAACGATGTTCGTTGCATATAACCAATAGACATTGGCACCGGTTGGGAAGCCCTTTAGCACCGGGTTTCCCAACCGGTGCTAATATTCCGGTGCTAACACAGGGTCAAATAACCGGTGCTAAAGGTGGGGGCATTAGCTAAAAATATTTGCATATTTGCGTGCTGCGGGATTCGAACTCGAGACATCTTGGCTCGCGCGCACCCACCTAACCATCTCACCTACACAGCATACGTGATAGGATAGAAAGTGCGCTCCTTTTGAAGTAGCATGTGACACCCCCATTAGCACCGGGTCGTGTTTACGAACCGGTGCTAAAGGACCTTTAGCACCAGGTCGTAATATCACCCGATGCTTTAGCACCGGGTCGTAACACCACCCGGTGCTAAAGGAGGGGGACCCTTTAGCACCGGGTCATAACATCAACCGGTGCTAAAGGGGACTTTTAGCACCGGTTGGTGTTACCAACCGGTGCTAAAGGGTCCCCGGGGGCACCCCAATTTTAGGCCTGGTGCTAATGTTGCATTAGCACTGGTTCTTGAGTGCACCGAGGCGTATGAGGGGTGCGGATGATGAATTTTCTGGTAGTGATATGAACACATAGATTTGTATCGACAAAAACATTGTCGTTCTTTGTATGTACTAGATTCTAGCCTCCAAGTTGTCTTATAAGAAGCCCATTAAATTTGTAGAATGTGTAAACTTGAAACCTTGAAGTTTACGACATGGTATGTAAAAGTTAATAATACTTCCTCTATCTCCTTTTTAGCGATATAGAGCTATTGGATTCAAATCGTTTTTTGCACGTTTCTGACAAGATACTAGCACCATATCTCAATGCATGCAGGATCATATAACAATGAAATCATATAGAATATAATTCTTCCAGTCCACGAAATGCAATGGACATCTTCGGGTCTGGTCTCCCTTGCTAACCTAGAATAGAAAACACGACCTATATCTTTTATTACTTGAATAGATTTGTGATCGAGCATCTTGCTTTAGCCCTTGGGGCATAGCATTGCAGATCAGGAAAGACGACCGAAATTAAAGAGGATATTTTCCTAATCAAATGTTGAAGCCATGTGTGTGTTAATGATAAGATAACAACATCAAGGCCCATCTTTTACGGTGTTTGGAAAAAAAGGCACAAGAAAATCACATTCTTTCCTTTCCTTATAATAGTTCTTATCTCCTATTGGTGGCTTCATCAACCAGTTGAAAAAACATAACCTTACTTTCTTGTGAGTTATAAGACAAAAATAAAACTTAAGATTTCTCTTCATAATGTATAAGTGAATTATACTATTGTATGATACATCATAAAAAAACCCTGCCATCTTAGTCAACCATTTAAACCGTTGCTGACAACAAATATATAACTCTGTAAAATTTAATTTGGTAAGATTGATTTATACATAGACCTGACCTGAGAGTACATTGTAGTACTATAAAATTAATAGTAAACAAATATTAGTGGAAATTATGTTGATGGTATGATTTTTTGTTAGGAAATTGGTGGTCAGATTTTGTTTCTATCTTGTCAGTATACCCAAGGAAAAGTAGCCTGCCCAGTTGAGGCACGCTTTGCATGCATCACTTTGACCTTTAGGGATATGACAAATACTATAAAACACACTACACTACTGCCACGGATCGGAAACATATGTTGAGCGGATTAGGTACGGCAGCCAATGCGACCGGTCAACCTTAGATTAGTAGTCAATTTGATGCAACATGTCAACGCTAGACACGAATGATGCAAAGGTTACAGCATTTAAAAATATGATTGCATGGTCAAAGACACAAAAGTATCTGTGTTATGTTGTTGTGCTACGATGAACCCCTGAAATCTCCCTAAAGAAAGACGATATATAGGAGGAAGTGAAATACAATTATGGGCCGGTGGTTCAGCTTTTAACATGCACGCTTTGCTCTAATCCATGTGTACACCAAGGCTACCTCTCAATGTCTTTGGGACCATTTTGGTCCTAATCTTGCACATTATCTTTACTACAAAGTCATGCCCCACTTACCGTGGTCCTTGCCTGAAATGAGATCAATAATATACACATAGTATCGCAATCCTGACTACCTTAGGATGCACACGTGGCCCGGTCGTCCCTATGATTAGTTAATACTTAATTAGGGTTAACACGCACGCCCAATAGAGAGAAGGGTTGGTGGTCAACTAATTTAGATTACTTGACGCTTAATCACTCAATAGTCTCTAGTTGGGACACGATGTCACTGCCGGTAAGCGGCCAGTTGGATCAAGCAAGGCGTAATAAGATGGAAATGTTAAAAAAAGGCGAAAGGATGACACTTTATTAGCTTTGATCTTTTGTCCCCCATTACAACAAATTTGGGGTTCCATTTGGATTAAATCTGCTCCGAAGAAGGGGTCAGAAAATGACATCACTGCGCATATCATTTACCTTGATGTGATATATTACAAGTGTATCATGGCTTCTGCTAGGGCGGGGCCCTCCACAACGAAATCCTTTTGGCAAGTGATGCTCCCACAAGATTTAAACTTTTTATTGCTTTACATTGGTATGTGATGCTGAAACGTCAGGGCCGGACCCAGAGCATATTGTTGGTTAGAATAGATGTTTAATGCGTTTTTACAAAAGGCTTAGTGGCCATGGCACAAAACACGATTGACATTGTTAATTAATCGACCTTTTGAAATGCTATGACCACTGAGGCACTGGTTAGGGATTACATGGTATAATGCCTCATTCGGAAAGCAGGAATCCAAATATATATGTGACAGGAGATCGAAACGTAGAGATCCACTCATTGTCTGGAAACCAACCATATATATCCTAAATAAGTTACTCGTGACATCTATGACAAACTAATTAAGCCGCAACTGCACTCTCTCCAATTCGAATAACATATGTGATGGTTGACATAACTAGCAAGGTGGCCCGCGCAAATTTGAGCGGGTAGCTAGTTTCTCTTTCGCCTTATTATTTAAAATTAGTTGCTTTAGTGTGCATGATGCACACGGCGTGATTGGGAGACTATAAATTTTATAGTGGTCTATTTATTTTTCTAAATAACCCAAATTAAGACATATATATTGTTTGTTATCATTATTCATATTTTTTCAAATGAAAAGAAAGGGTATACTTTTTAAAAACAAAATTTTGAAATTAATATATTTTTTATGTTTTTTACATGAATGTATTTTTATAATGTACGTTTTTATAATATTTTATTTGTGATGTTGGATTTTAGTTATTGTGCATGATAAATATCTCTTGTCTTCTTGTTTTTGTTTGTTTTTATTACTGACTTGTTAACGAAGACCATCAAACGGATTTGAGTGTGGTAAAGACACTGAGTGCTGAGCGTGGCTGTGGTGCTCAATCCCGGCAGCGATTCGCTCCCTTCGGACAGAGAGAATTGTTCTCTGTTGTTGTGCTCACAACCTTATTGAACGCCTAAATCCGAGCACCTCTCATCAGGTACACGTGCATATCGACGTATTGCCCTTCGCTAATTGTTGAACGTTGCCTCCTATATAGAGGAACGTGGTAGGTTACATGGGGCTTCAGGATGTCCGCACTCGTCGTACTCTATTCTCATCCTCAAATAAATATTCCAGCCTAGTCATTCAGATTCTTTCCTCTATATCAATTTCTTCTGCACTTGTTATCCTCTATATTTCATATTCTATACAAAGTACCAACACGTGAGCCCACTCATCTCTTTTTCTCCTTTTCTTTCACCCACGTCACCACTCCCCCCACTCTATCTTCTCCCTCTATTTCCCCTCTCTCTAGTGGCGGCGATGGCGGTGAGAGGTGCCGGTCTCCCCTGCCGGCAGCCTTCAGCGCGGGCGGGCGGTGGCCGCTCATGGCTCCCACGGCGGCGACGACAACGGATGACCTCCCAGTGGCGGACGGTTGTGCGGCGACGGTGAGGACTCCCGTGGCGGACACGGACGGCCGCTCAGCGGCGGTGGAGGGCTCCCGCAGCGGTCGCGCGACGACGGTGGAGGCCTCCTACTGCGGCCACGGATGGCTGCGCGGCGGCGGCGACGACGACGATAGCGGTGGACGGCCTCTCGGTGGCGAGCGGTCACACGGCGACGGCGAGGACTCCAGCGGCGGCCACGGATGGCCGCTCGACGGCGGTGGAGGACTTCTGCTGCGGCCATGGATGACTGCGCGGCGGCGGCGACGACGACGATAGCGGTGGACGGCATCTCGGTGGCGGGTGGTCACACGGCGACGATGAGGACTCCCGTGGCGGCCACGGATGGCCGCTCGACGGCGGTGGAGGACTCCTGCTGCGGCCGCGCGGCCTACGGCGGCCACGGACGGCTGCGCGGCGGCGGTGGGCTCCCGTGGATAGCCGCGCGCTGACAACGGAGTGGTGGTGGTGGACGGAAAAATATCACTAGTACAGAAGTTCACATCAATGACAAACATCATTCGTCACAGTACATGCTAAATTCGTCATTGAAACTCTTCTGTGACGACTTTATGACGATTCTGAGATCGTCACAGAACGAGCGTCACATTTGACGCACCGTGACGAATCACGCAATTTGGTCACGGAACTACTCGTTTTCCGTGACCTACACGGTTTTCGTCATGTAACAACTCGTCTTCTATGACTAGACAACATCGTCACTAATTTCGTCATGAAAGTGACTGCCACGTGGCGCCATGCACGCTAGAAGCTGACGTGGCTAGGTGCCACGCTGGCAGCTGACGTGGCTCAGTGCCACGCTGGCTGATGACGTGGTCGGTTCCGCACTGGACGCTGACGTGGCGACATTGACCTGGACAATAACGTGGCGCGTTCTGATTGGTCCATGTGGCGCGTTCTGATTGGTCCACGTGGTGTGTTTTGGTGACATAATTTCTAATTTCTACTTTCTATTACAAACCCTATTTTTCCAAATTTCAACCCAAAATTATCTATAGAGCGAAAAAAAATTATTCAATGCCACATCAGTAAGCAAGATCAAAATTATTTATATAGCAGCAATTGTACAAGCAGAAAGTACTACATGCCCATTAACAGTTGACACAAAGTAAATACATTTCACAGAAAGTACTACATTTTTAATCCTAATTTTACTGCTATCATGCCAGCTTGTCGAATTTGCAATCAGCCTGCCTGAAGCCTTCAACGAGGTCGAATGGGTACCTACAAGAAACATATATGATAAGAACATGGACTCAAATATATTGTTTCAATTGCGTCAATAAATGCAGCTGCCAAAAAAATGGGATAATTTCACCTTAACATCAAAACTGTAAGGGCCATAGAGAGATGCGTAAAATGGTGCACAAAAGATAGGACAAATTGGGCACTTGTTCATAAGGAGCACCATAGATGAAACATTTGCTGGTTCAATGTTCAAATATTATTGCAACCTAGTATGAAAAAAAAGCATGATATAACTGCAGCCAAGACTTCCACACAATTATCTGGTTCTTTGTAAAAATAGTCATGCAAGGATGCCAACATAAACATAACAGCAGCATTTTACAGCATTATGAGTTTTTCTAGTGTCGAGTTTTGTTCTGTGCTAATGACAAGTGACAGAAAGAATAGCAGCTAGACATGTTAAAGCACAAACAACAGGATCCCAAAGACAACAAGCTGATTACTACAAAAATAATGTGATTGACAATGCAAAGAATGTTCTGTAAAAACTAACAAGTATATGATCACAGTTATCATTTATCCTACGAACAGAACCACAAAGGGAAAGGGAATATGAAAGGCTTCAAGGTACAGGGTTAACTCAAATTAACATACCCATAGGGAGGGCAGAGTAGTAAACTCATCAACAT
This sequence comes from Echinochloa phyllopogon, assembly GCA_033239725.1. Taxonomy (NCBI): domain Eukaryota; kingdom Viridiplantae; phylum Streptophyta; class Magnoliopsida; order Poales; family Poaceae; genus Echinochloa; species Echinochloa phyllopogon. The sequence continues at coordinate 6,244,188 of BTCW01000008.1, read as the reverse complement.
TATGATAAAGAGTGAGCCATCCTTGCAGTTAATACTGGACGCTTGCAACGCCTTCTTCCTTTCTCGATCAACAAATGTTCTTGCACTTCTCCATCGCCCTCGGTGCTGAAAAATGAACAGCCCAGACAACAAAAAGAAAATCATCTCATTAGAATCTCATTCAAATATATGGGAGGTCCAAGATTGGAATGGCAATCACTTTGCAAAAACAGGTTATTCGGTAACAAATAATGATGGGAGCACTCAACTTTGCACACATGATGGCTCCCTAACAGACACACAGCAACAGCAGCACCCTGCACCGGCCCTATCATTTGGCCCTACACCCTGCACTGTCCTAACAAATTGACACAGTTCTTTTTTTCCAATAAAGAAAGCTGACACAATGCTGCTATCAACCATTTGCTGTAGAGAGTACATGGAAAATCTCAACCTCTGATTTGAACAGAAGCAACTACACAGATCGAGAACCACCTTTTGAGCACAGAAGGAATTGCAGTACTACCAACAGCAAACAACAGGTTATTCGGTACTGAACTTGAACTAGAAATCAAAAGTACCAAACACTATATCATGGAAAGTGGAAGAGTACAAACTCCGAGCCACCAAAATTTCCCAAGGGCAAATCCTATCCCGCAGGGACCCAAATCACACAACCAACTGAAGCTAAATCCAACACAACAACACAGTAGGTCAGGATCCACATATGCTTGGCACACAGATCAACACCTAATCCCTTCGCCCACAAGCCAGCCTAATCAATTTCAAGATTCATGAAACAAATCCCGACATCAGAACACATCCCCAGTCGGTAACCCTAACCCTAGGTTAGGCGCCTCACCTTGATGCGTCGATGAGCCGCCGGCGTGAGCCCTGTCGTGTGGATCTGGCACGACCACGACGGGCTTAGTCTCGCCGTCGTTGTCGTAGCCTCCCGGATCTCAGGCAGCGGCCACCACCATGTGAGCCGCACCGCGCTCCATTACTGCACCTCGGTGGAGACCCTCGGTAGAGGAAGGCGGCCTCGACCCCGGCGGCAGCGGCGCACGCCAGGAAACGGCGCTCGGCCTCCATCCAGGCTGCGCGATGGCATCCTCGCGGCGGCGCGCGTAGGCTGCGTGGCTGGAAGGGGCGGCGACGGCTGGGCTGGCGGCGAACTGAGGCTGGGAGGGAGCGGCGGAGCGGGATCTGAGGGGGCAGAGAGCGGGCGCAGAGGGGGGTGGGAGCTCGGAGGGGGAGGGGAACTGCTCGGGAGTGGGAGGGAGGGAGAGAGGGGAAGAGAGGGAAGCGAGGGTTGCAGCTCATTTTATAACTTGGGACCGCGATCGGAGCCATCGGATTGACAACGGACGGCCAGAGATAGTTGGGCCGTTCGGGCCGAAATAGGCCTTGTTTCATTTCTTCTCTATTTAACTTTTTTCTTTTCTTTTTCTTTTTATTGCATCATTGTGAAGTAACACATAAGAATAATTATCTTATATATACGAACTCATTTTTTATATGTAATAGACTACATATGAGTCATCTTCTAAAAGTTTAAAGAATTTTAGAATTGATTTACTATTTATGATATGTTAAATAAATTTCTACGTGGTTATCAAAATTAGTTTCAAATTGAACTACATGTGCACCTAGCAAGATACCAAAAATTGCATAAAAATTAAAGTTAGGCTCATATGTTCCATTCTATTCCATGCCATAAAGATACATGGAAAATTTAACTGTCTTCTATGGACAATTCAAACTTCTTTCTCAAGATTACCACGCAATAATTAGAATAATATCCAAAATTTCTGAAAAAAAATGTATAAATTGATATGACAACATACTTTTGGGCTATAATCTTGCCATAAAAAATTTAGATATTTTTAGTGAAGTAAGACTATACGTTGTTCATAATCGGATACATCACTCACATAGTTTCTTATAACTCTAGTCTAAGTTTGAGATTTAAGTAGCCCATTACATTTTCAAACTCATATGGAACTCAAACTTGGATATAACATTATGTTCATCATAACATTACAAAATATGAAGTTAGATGACCAATTGTTATAGAAAAATATGGTTTATCAATTCTCTTTCGGTGCAAGAAAAGAAGTTATGTAAAAACGAAATGAAAATGGAAATAAGTATGAAAACAAATGATATGACATGAAAGATCATGAATTTAGAAAAATTTAGAAAAACAAACCACCGAATTTAGAGTTCTTATGAGATAGAAAAACCAATTACAAAATTTAATTCCAGATTAAAAAGAGAAAAGTTAAATGCTATCATACGGCAGCAAGGGGGCGCCTCCACGTGGCGTTATAAGGGCCTCGCGTTTGCACGGATCCATGGTGAAGCCGCTCAGCCAATAAAAAGTTACAACACCAAAACTGTGCACCGAAGGGCAAGTGGTCTAGTGGTAAGCCATCCTCTGGAAATGCACGAGGTTAGGGGTTCGACTCCCCCTCTCGGCGCCCCTTTTGTTTTTGCTGTGGATTATTCCAATAAAACAGTAGAACAACAGAAACAACATATAAAATATTACAATACCATCAATAAACACAAAAGGGTGCAGTGGTCGAGTGATAAGTCATCCTCTATGGCTTGGTGGCGTCAGAGGTTCGAGTCTTCCCAGCGCCGAATTTCTTTTTGCCGTGGATTATTCCAATAAAATAGTAGAACAGCATATAAAACACTACAATACCATCACTAAGCACAAAAGGTTGCAGTGGCCCAGTGGCAAGCCATCTTTTTTGTCTCCGTAAGGTCACGGGTTTGACTCCCCCACGCCCCTCTTTGTTTTGCTAATTTTTTTCCACAAACTCATAAAATGGTGAAATGACGGTATAAAAACATAAAATGCCACCATGCTACATAAAAGGTAAAATAGCCTAGCGGTAAGGCATTCGGTTTGTCTTTGAGAGGTCGTGGGTTCAATTCCTTAAGTTGGCAAAAAATTTTCCGCCGATTTTAAAATGGCACAGGTGGTACTCGACGACATATTTTTTCCTCCAAGGTGTCTCCATTTTTTATTATCATATCCGTGACGATTTGCTACAACGTCATATGACAGGCATGTAAAAAAGATAACCCAGCCCGAGGATAGTTTTCTATGACGATACAATAATTTGCTTTATGACGTTTTTATCAATTTCGTCATAAATTCGTAGTGGCTGAGGGCAGTCACCATAGATCCATGACGAAAGACAAATTTTCGTCATAGATGTATATTTTTCAATGACGATTTTTGAAAATGTCACGAGGAAAACGTCATAGATATTAACATTTCTACTAGTGTATAGACCGTTAGATCTTCATCAAATCCGATAATGTATATTCTTCTCTTTTTTGGATTAACGGAATAATATAGACCGTTAGATCTTCATAAAATCCAACGGTCCAGGTTCTTCTCTTTTATAGATTAACGTTAGAATTTTTTGGCCCTCTCGGCGAACGTGGTGGCTCCTTTTAACTCTGTTGTATTAATATAATAGATTAGGATTTCGAAATTGTCTACAAGTGGCATTTTGAGTAACATTCTTTTATGAAAATGTGACACCGATTTAAAAAGAAATATCAAATATTTTGATATTACTTTTGATGATGAATCTAGCTATGTCTATCTTTACGTGATCAACCTACGTAATTATTCCTACATTGAAGGTGAAAGTTTTGGAAATCTATGACTTGCAGGAATCCTAAAACTACAAATATTTTGAACCAAATAGTAAGTTAATGAAGACTTAGTTTTGATCCCTCCTCAATCTGTAATGAACATATAACACGACTCCAGCGTTTTAATCAATTTCATCCATGTAATCAATTTTAAAATTATCTTGTTCTGCCAATTGTTGCTTCCAAGCCCCTCGTGAATATTGTTGTAGCTTTCAATACTGGTATATGCAACCCTTATTTCTTTGATCAATATATTTAATCACTAGGGGGCAACCCCGGCCTCCTGTGTTTAATGGTATATGCAGCACTACGGGAAACCTGGTATATGCCGAGTGCCTAGCTCTTTACCGAGTGTATTTTTTCGGACACTCAGCAAAGAGCTTCTTTGCCGAGTGTATTTTTCTTGACACTCGGCAAACAAGAAACACTCGACAAAGTGCCGAGTATCAAAAAAATACACTCGGCATAGAATTAAGTTTTTTTTGTTTTTGAACCGCAAGTGATTCAAATAATAAAATATAAGGAGCAGAAAAATTGTATGCAAGTTGTTTGCCGAGTGTCCAAAAAATACACTCGGCAAAGAACATGTTTGCCGAGTATATTATAATTGGCACTCGGCAAAGAATTAAGTTTTTTTGTTTTTGAACCGCAAGTGATTTAAATAATAAAATATAAGGAGCAGAAAAATTGTATGCAAGTTGTTTGCTGAGTGTAAAAAAACACTCAGCAAAGAACATGTTTGCCGAGTGTATTATAATTGACACTCGGCAAAGAATTAAGTTTTTTGTTTTTGAACCGCAAGTGATTCAAATAATAAAATATAAGGAGCAGAAAAATTGTATGCAAGTTGTTTGCCGAGTGTCCAAAAAATACACTCGGCAAAGAACATGTTTGCCGAATGTATTATAATTGGCACTCGGCAAAGAATTAAGTTTTTTTGTTTTTGAACCGCAAGTGATTCAAATAATAAAATATAAGGAGCCGAAAAATTGTATGCAAGTTGTTTGCCGAGTGTAAAAAAACACTAGTAATTGACACTCGACAAAGAATTAAGTTTTTTTGTTTTTGAACCGCAAGTGATTCAAATAATAAAATATGAGCAGAAAAATTGTATGCAAGTTGTTTGCCGAGTGTCAAAAAGAATACACTCGGCAAAGAATAAGTAGAAAAATTGTATGGAAGTTGTTTGCCGAGTGTCGAATAAAAAAGCAAACACCTCTTTGCCGAGTGTTTTTTTTCGCACTCGGCAAAGACTCGACAAAAAAATATTTTTTTCCTTCTTCTAGTACTAAAACCTTTTCTACTCTCTACATACAACATGTAATACTCGATGTCAAATTTTGGTATATTTTTGTATTTGTTTGCTATATTTAACTAATTAATTACATTTCAAGAATTTTTTTTAATCAAATTAATTTTAAACTATAAGTGATTCAAATAATAATATAAAATGAGTTAAAAAAGTTATATTCATGTTATATAACCCAATTTAAGACTTTACCCATGAAATAAAAGGAAATTTGACATATCTTATTGAATAATTATGACCATTAACGTGTGTTTGAATGATTTTTAAATTCTAAAAAAAGCAAATGAAGTCTGAAAATTATGAGATTTGTCATAACATCATTATATCATACGTAGAGTCTGTGGTAAAAAATTAAGAATGTTTCGGATAACTTATCGTGCATGTCGCTTGTAAATCGAAGAATCTCCGGAAATGTTTCAGAGAGTTGAGAAGTCCTTGTGAAGATTTGGAATCAAAATGATGATCAAATTTGAATTTGAGTTTAATTCATTTTGTATAGGTTATAGATTATATAAATTGTGTCATACTAAAATTTCATTATTTTTAAGATTAATTTGATAATTTAAAAAAAAGTTGAACATGCTAAACAATTTGTTTGCCGAGTGTCTGTAAAAACACTCGGCAAAGAAAGTTTTTGCCGAGTGTTTTTCTATACACTCGGCAAATCATCCATGTCACCGATCCAGTGTCCATGAATGCCGCTATGCTATTGGTCCGCCCACCTCCCCTTCGGATAACCCCTCACGCTGCCCCCTCCCATCGGATAAGGCCACCAGGCACCAGCTGCCCCCTCTCTCTCCCCTCTCTCCCTCTCCCAACCACATCTTCCTCGCGCCGCCCGACGCCACCGCCGCCGCCAACTGCGCCTGCCGCCGCTGCATCCTCCCCGACGCCGCGTCCTCCTCCTCACCTCGCAGAGCTCCCTCATCTCTCTCTTCCTCATCTCCCTCACCTCTCTCTCCACAGGGCGATGGCCGGAAGCGCGCAGGCGGCGCGCGGCCCCGGCAGGGCGGCCGGCGGGTTGCCCCGGCGTGGCGCAGGAGGCCAGGCGTCTGGCACGTGGGTGGAGCTTCGGCGGGAGGCGGCTGTTGGCGGTCGTTACAGCCCAAATCCGATCACCAATACTCTGGAATAAATGAGGTTATATGCAACATTCAATGTACTTAGGTTTTATTTCTAATAAAGTTCCACGAGTTTTGGTGAGTGTCACTTGTGCAGGTACAACTATGACAAATATGTGCTATTGGGGCCGAAAATGACCAAATCGGCCGAACGACTCCGTTCGGCCGGTTACCCCCCTTAGCCGAGCAGACCGCCGGGAGTCGTCCACGTCAACAATGACCAAGCGAACACATCACATGACACGTGGGCGACCGCCAACACATCTCAGAGCACTGACACGTCATCCTGGGCCGAATCAATTCAAGACCAAGCAGCAGAGGCCGGCCCATGGACGTCCAGGCACCAGAGCCGGTGTTGGGGAGGCCGGCCACGGGCCAGGCCCAGTTCGGCCGAACTGGGGCCTTCGGCCGAAATGGGGCCTTCGGCCGAACCGCCCCCAGCACGTAACCGCCTCCAGGGAGCTGCCTACAGCCGTTGGATGCAAAGACGGTGGGATGGTCGGTTCGGCCGAACCGACCTGTTCGGCCGAACCGCCTCCCCTCGCCCGAAATCCCAGGGGGTACCCCCCTGGCTTCCTTGGCCGCTACCCTGCCTCAACCGACCTCTAGAGCTATAAATAGAGGGTCACTTTTACTTGTAAACAGACACCAAGCCAAGGAGCTCATTTCCACTTTCATTCTAGTAGAGTTAGGATAGTTTAGTTGGGAGTTAGAGTTGAGTCGAGCTTTGCCTCGGAGGTTCCGGAGTCGTCTTCAGAAGCTCTGGTAATAGCTCTTGTATCATTTACTTTTCCATTTGTAAGACATTGAGTATCAATATAGTTATCTTTATCACTTTGCCTTTGTCATTTATATCTTGCTTCTACTTTATCCTAGTTGCAAATATATCTTGTTTAGACTATAGTCAGTTATAGTTCTAGTGCTTGTAGTCTTGTTTAAGTCTTTGTCTTGGCTGGTTCTTCGATCTTGCTTGATACTGGAGGTGAATTGTCACCAAGAGTATTGACAAGGTTGCTTGCTCTTGCTAGCAGAGTAAGTAGTCGTTGCCTAGTGTAGGAGTGGTTCCTAGACTAGTCAGTGGCCTTAGTTTATTCCCGTCGCAACGGAGGTGGTATCCGGGAGGTGGTGACACCCCTTTCGGTCTTTGTAGCCCATCACGTTAGTTTCGGTCCGTAGGATTCCCCAGTTGGGAAATAGTGGCACCCTGTCATGCCCGGATTTACGCAAAACCCGAATGTGGCCATATGTGTGCCCAGGAAGTCCACAGACACATATAGCGAACAAATAAGGTAAAAATCAGAGTACAATGCTTTATTCTCATCATATCGTAGCGTTTACATCAGAGTGCTTCAGAAATAAAATCATGGACAGCGGAAGACTATTACATCTCTCTAGCGTAGCCGCAATCCCACAGGGACTCTGACTGGGAGAACGCGAGCTCAGAAGTAAGGCAAGTCCTCTGGAAACTCCACAGCATAATCAGCCTGACTCCAATCTGTTACCCGTCCGGGATTTTGCCCAAAAATAACAATAACAACAAGTGTAAGTAACAGAATTACTTAGCAAGTATAGCACGGGTGATGAGGCAAAAGAGGCTTGACACTGGCTTAACTGCTTTAGCACTTTGAGTTGGTTCATTTTAATCATAACTACTACATTAGATGAATCCCAGTTGTATCCCAAGTTAATTAATGTAAGTCAAAATTAAGCAGTAATAAATATCATCTTCTAATCATAAAAGGATCCAGGCCGCTCGTGACCCTGAGACGGGCTATCATGATAGATCGTACACTCTGCAGAGGTTTCGCCCTTTTCCCACCAGTCGCGTGAAAGTTCAGAAGAACTTTGCACCCAACCACGCACATCGACACTTCCGAGGTGTGACTGCATAGGGACGCTACGAGGCTTTCACAAGACACCCTAGCAAGACAGTAGCCGCTGGAGTACTACAAGGTGGTGAGAACCTAGGCACCGAGATTGACTGACCCTCAGGGCGCAACGTGAGGGGGTCAATGGCGTCCACGCGCCGACAAATCATGCCAACAAGTAAATGGCGCAACGTGCGGAGCTCCCGCACTCACGGGGGCTCCCAACATGGGACTGGGTCTAACGGGACCTAGCCGACGGGGCTACCGTCCTCGGTGGAATCCGAAAACACCTCGCGCCTTGCCTCCTACAACGCCGTAGGCCACTCGGTAACCACTGCCAAGCTAGAGACGTACAAGCTACTCAACCAAGACCAGAGCCATTATAGTTCTGGCGGCGGCGACAGGCTCCCAGGTTGCCGCTTTTACGAACCAGTCCTTAGGGAGAGACACTGGGGCCAGGCAAAACACACAAGCCCTAGCTCCCTGATCCAAGTTGCTAAAAAGCAAGTTTTAACATTAAGGTTGAAGTGGACCATTAATACAAGTTTAACAGTTAAGTAAAGGTGATAGTAGTTGCGCCTAGCAAAATACTACCCGTATGCAAAAACCCATAGGAATACAAGGACAGGGAAAGAAATGCTAGGTACAACCTTAAAGGTAAGCAGTATTAGACACATGCGTATGTAATGAACAGTGTATTAAAAGAGTGAGTAGGTAGCAAGGATTGTCCATGCTATAACTTGCCTTCCTTGGAGTACGGCTACTGCTGGGAGTCCTGCTCCGGCACGTCCTCAACGTACTCGAAGTCCAAAGCTACGGGCTCGCCGACTGGACATGATCATCACGCAAGCATCCAAAGCAATCATCACATGCAAACGAATTAATTCTATTAGAACAGTACACCAAACAGTGAAATCAGTACAAAAACTGGAGCTAGAAATAATCTACGCTTCGCTATGAACACATGAGCTCGAGAATCACACTAATCGGTGCTAAAACGTGAAAGTTATAGCGTTTCTAAGGTTCAGGGACTTGCTGGCAAGTTCTGAAACTTCCAGGGGCTAAACTGCGAAAAACCGAGGACCTATACGCAATTAACAGTAGCCACCAGGGGCTAGCGCGCAAAACTACGCGTGCTGGACCGCGGGTTTAATTTTTCAAAAGCGCAGGGGCTAAAACGAATAAAACAGGACCTATCTGCAATTTTCTTTTGAACTGGAATGGACCGCGGGTTGATTACCAGAAAGCCGAGGGGCTCTTTAGCAAAACAGCCCGCGCTGACCGGTATTGACTCGGTCAGGACGCGTGGCAGCCGTTGGATCTGATCTGAACGGCTGAGATTTAAAACGCGAAGGGGTATGGCTAGATCTAATCTTGGCCATCGATCTGAGATCGGACGGCCCACGGTGATTGGCTCGCCGGGGACGACGACAGCGTGGCGGCGCTGCTCAGCCGACGGCGAAGTTCGCCGGAGTTGGACCTAGATCGAGCTAGCGACCTCTATTTTCCACGGGGTTTGGTCCTACGGCTACAGCGGGGAATGGCGAGTTCAACAGGGGTGAACAAGTCGAGGCTCGGGGGTTGTGGGTGGCTGCCGGCGGCAAACAGCGGAGCTGTGCTTCGGCGAGGTGGGTGGGGGGTGCTACGGGGCTCTACAGGGCGCGAGACTTGGCTTGGGAGAACCGGGGAGGAACGGCAATACTACCTCATTGGATCAATTGGTCGGAGGAGTGGCGGAGACGGTGGTCGACGACGAGCGGCGGACGAAGCTCGTCGGCGACCGAGGGGAACCTAGCTACGGTGCTCGGGAGCCGGAATTGAGGGGATGGGAAGCTTCATTACCTCGCGGCGAAGCTCCTGACGCGGCGAATTGGTCGGAGCAGGACCAGAGAGGCAGGACGGCGAGCGGCGGTCGGCGGGCGTCGGGGACGCGTCGGCGACGGAGTTGCGCGGCACGAAGGCGGGCTTGGAGTAGCTCGGCGCGCTCCACGTGGCTCGGTGAAGCTCCTCCAAGGGTCGGTCGGGGCGGAGATGCACCGGGGCTGCGAGTTCGTCGGCGCGGGTGCTTGGGCGATGAAGAGCGGCGGCGCTGGCGGAGGGGCAAGCGGCGGCGGTAGGGTTGCGGGTGGAAGGGAGAGATGGGCAGGGGCTGTCGCGCAGCCGGATTAAGTAGGCGCGGGGGAAGGTGGCCTCGGCGTGCGGGCCACCCGCGGCAGGCGCGCCATTACCGGCCGCTGGGGAAGGAAAGACGGAGGAGGAAGAAAGGGAGGTGGAGGGGAGGGGCTGACGCGTGGGGCCGGTCGGCAGTGGGAGAGAGAGAAGGCGCGGGCGCGGCTGCAGGCTGGGCCTAGTTGGGCCGGAAGGAGCGGCTGCTGGGCCAGCGGGGAAGGAAAGAGGAGAGAGGAGGCGCGATGGGCCGGGGTGCTGGACTGCTCGGGAGGGAAGAGTTGAGGGGGCAGAAGCGAACCAGTGAAAGAGTACAGGGGGCAGAATCGAACTATGGGCTTAAAAACTTTTCTAGAGCTCCAAACAAAGTGATTCAAATTTGAATTTAAATAAATTTAAATTCTTGTTTGAATCACAAGCAATACAAAAATAAATGCAACAGCATGAATGCAACAATAAATGTTTCTATCACTTATATTTGATTTTAAATTTTAGAAATTTATTATTTAGCCTATAATAAATAGGAGCAAGCTCTAATTAATTAATTAGATACCACAAATTTTAAATTGGGCATTTTTGGGTGTTACAAACCTACCCCCCTTAAGATGAATCTCGTCCTCGAGATTCGGATGTAGAAGCGAAGAGCTGTGGGTACTCGGACTTGAGATCTTCTTCCCGCTCCCAAGTCGCTTCATCTGCGGAATGCCGGCTCCACTGCACCTTGCACATCCGAATGGTCTTGTTCCTCAACACTCTCTCCGACACCTCCAGGATCCTGATCGGATACTCCTCGTATGTGAGGTCCTCCTGAACATTCAACTCATCAATCGGGATCTGCTCTTCTGGCACCCGCAAGCACTTCTTCAACTGGGACACGTGGAACACATCGTGTACTCCGGCTAGTCTCTCAGGTAGATCTAGCCGATATGCCACTTCGCCCATCCGTTCCCGTATCCTGAACAGTCCGATGTAACGAGGCGCCAACTTGCCTTTGACATTGAACCGCTTTACACCTCTCATGGGTGACACCTTGAGGTACACAAAATCTTCAACCTTGAAGCTGAGGTCCCTCCGTCTGACATCGGCGTAACTCTTCTGTCTGGACTGGGCCACCTTCAGGTTCTCTCTGATCACCTGCACCTACCGCTCTGCATCTCTAAGTATTTCCGGACCAAAGACCTGACTCTCTCCAGTCTGATTCCAGAACAATGGGGTCCGGCACTTCCTGCCATACAATGCCTCGAACGGTGCCATCTGCAGACTCTTCTGGTAGCTGTTATTGTAGGAGAACTCTGCATACGGCAAACTCTTATCCCAGCTGACACCGTATTGCAATGCACAAGCCCTCAACATATCCTCTAGTATCTGATTGGTCTGCTCTGTTTGACCATCTGTCTGCGGGTGATAAGCTGAGCTGAAGTGCAACTTCGTGTCCATAGACTCATGTAATTTCCGCCAGAAGTGTGAGGTGCACTGAGTACCACGATCTGACACAATCTTCTTCGGCACCCCGTGTAAGCACACAATCCGCTCCATGTACAACTCTGCTAGTCTGGCGCCTGTGTAGGTGGTCTTCACTGGCAGAAAGTGGGCCACCTTCGTCAGACGATCAACAATCACCCAAATGGAGTCAAATCCTCTCTGAGTGCGGGGCAGTCCAGTGATGAAGTCCATGCCAACTTCTTCCCATTTCCACTCCGGGATCTTCAATGGCTGAAGCAACCCAGCTGGCCTCTGATGTTCTGCCTTGACTCGCTGACATGTGTCGCACAATGCCACGTGAGTCGCCACATCACGTTTCAATCCGTACCACCAGAATCTCTCCTTGATGTCCTGATACATCTTAGTGCTGCCTGGGTGGATCGAATAAGCTGAGTCATGTGCCTCTCTCAGAATCATCTCTCTGATCTGCGCTATGTCTGGCACACATATCCTCTTTCCATGCCATAGAGTTCCCTGATCATCAACTCGGAATCCAGGGGCCTTTCCCAGAGCAACATTCCCCACAATCTCTCGGATCTTCTCATCTTGCAGCTGACCTCTCCGGATCTCCTGCTCGAGTGTGGGCTCCACTGCCATCTCTGTGATGCTGTGACGAATCCCAGACTCATCTTCTCAAGCTCTCGGCTGAGTTCTTCAGGCAAACAGTGACCAGTGATCCTGTTCACATAACTTCTCCTGCTCAGAGCATCTGCCACCAAGTTGGCCTTCCCTGGGTGGTAGTGGATCTCCAGATCATAATCCTTGATCAGTTCTAACCATCTGCGCTGTCTCATGTTCAGATCTGTCTGAGTGAAGACATACTGGAGGCTCTTGTGGTCAGTGTAGATGTCACACTTGTGCCCAATCAAGTAATGTCTCCAGATCTTTAAGGCATGAACCACAGCTGCCAACTCCAAGTTGTGCGTCGGATAGTTCTGCTCATGCTTCCTCAGCTGCCGGGACGCATAAGACACAACTCTGCCCTCCTGCATAAGGACGCAACCCAGTCCTACACGGGATGCATCGCAGTAGATGGAGAAACTCTTAGCCAAATCTGGCAATACTAGCACTGGGGCTGTAGTCAACCTCTTCTTCAACTCTTCGAAGCTGACCTGGCACGCCTCTGTCCACACAAACGCGGCATTCTTCTCTAGCAAAGCAGTCAGCGGCTTAGCAATCTTGGAGAATCCTTCAATGAACCGTCTGTAGTATCCGGCCATCCCAAGGAAACTCCTGATCTCGCTCACATCCCGTGGTGGATTCTAGCTCAACACATCGCTGACTTTCTTCGGATCAACTGCCACTCCTCCATTGGACAACACGTGTCCCAGAAATGCCACTTCCTTCAGTCAGAACTCACACTTGCTCAGCTTGGCATACAACTGATGTTCCCGAAGTCTCTGCAGCACCAATCTCAAGTGTTCCTCATGTTCTTCCTCATTCTTGGAGAAGACCATAATGTCATCAATGAATACCACCACAAACTTGTCCAGATAATCCATGAACACGCTGTTCATTAAGTACATGAAGTATGCAGGAGCATTCGTCAACCCAAAGGACATGACTGTGAACTCATACAACCCGTACCGAGTAGTGAAAGCGGTCTTGGGAATATCCGACGGTCGGATCTTCATCTGATAATAACCCGATCGAAGATCTATCTTGGAGAACACACAAGCTCCTCTCAGCTGATCGAACAGATCATCAATCCTTGGCAGCGGGTACTTGTTCTTGATGGTCACTTCGTTGAGGGCTCGATAGTCCACGCACAACCTCTGAGTACCATCCTTCTTGTCGACGAACAATACAGGTGCTCCCCACGGCGAAGCACTCGGACGAATGTACCCCTTGGCCAACAACTCGTCCAACTCCTTGAGCTTTTCCAGCTCCTTCGCTCCCATCCTATACGGCCTCTTGGCTATAGGTGCAGTGCCAGGTTTTAGTTCAATAATGAATTCAAGATCTCCTTCCGGAGGCATACCTGGCAACTCGTCAGGGAACACATCCGAGAACTGGCTCACCACTCTGATATCTTCGGTTGTTGTCCCTTCAGCTTGATTGGCTTGGCCTTGCTCTGAGGAACTGGCTGCCTGATACTCCACCTTGTCACCGGACTCGGCTGTCAGCTGTATGGTCCTCGTAGCACACCGGATCACTGCATCATATCTGGTCATCCAGCTCATACCCAGGATCATATCAAATCCAAGGGTCTCCAGGACGATCGGACCTGCCTTGAACTCTACCCCCCTTATTATGATGGGAACATGGGGGCACCGTAGAGTGGCCCGTTGCTCACCCCCCGGTGAGCTTACTAGCATAGTGTTCTTCATGGGTTTCAGGGCTAATAAATTCTTCTTCACAAAAGCAGCAGAAATGAAAGCATGCGAAGCTCCGGAATCAAATAAAACAGTGGCGGGGGTCGAATTGACGAGGAACGTACCCACGACGACTTCAGTAGCTGCCTCTGCTGTCTCTGCTCCAGTGTGGTTGAGCTTGCCCCGTACAGGAGTCTGCGGAGCACGACCTCCCTGCTGCTGACCCTGCGGCTGCCCAACTCTCTGAGTGCTGCCCTGACCGGTGACACCCTGAACTCTGCGAGGACAAGCATTGGCATAGTGCCCAGGCTCGTCACAGTAGTAGTACTTTTGCCCTGTCACTGCGGGGCTGACTGGACCCGGACGCTGAACTGGTCTGGGTGGCACCTGGCTGCGCTGAACTGGACCCATCTGTGGCTGACCCTGGGGACGCTGCTGCTGTGGCGCCCGAGGAAACTGAGGATGCTGCTGCTGGTACTGGCCACGACTGAGCATGCCAGACTGGCCCTGGAAGCGCTGCTGGCCTCCCACCTGCTGACTCTGTGAAGGTGCGAAGCGAGGACGACTGCTACTGCCCACCTGCTGTCCCTGGAGCTTCCTCTTCTTGTCCTCCATCTCACGGCGCTTGTGCTCCAACATCAGAGCGCCGTCCACCAGCTCGTGAAAGGTCGGGAACTTGGTGCACATCAGCTGGTATTGTAAAGCATCCTGCGGACCATCACGGAACCTGGCCTGCTTCTTCTGGTCGGTGGCCACATCTTCTGGAGCATAACGGGCCAACGCGACGAACCTGTCACGATACGCCGTGACACTCATCCCTTCCTGCTTCAGTGCCAGGAACTCCTTCTTCTTTAGAACCATCAAAGCCTCCGGCACGTGGTGTGCACGAAAGCTGCTGCAAAACTGCTGCCAGGTGATTTGAGTACCGGCCGGGCGTGAGGACTGGTATGAATCCCACCAATCCAACGCCGGCCCCTGAAGCTGCCCTCCGGCGTACAGCACCTTCTCTCTGTCATCGCACTGGGCGATGTCCAACTGTCTCTCCACTGCCTTGAGCCAATCATCTGCCTCAAGGGGGTCACTGGCCTTGCTGAAGGTCGGCGGGCGTCCCTTCAGAAATTCGCCCCTCTTGTCTCTGGGCGGAGCAGCTGCCTGAGGATGTGGATTGTGTTGGTTCTGCTGGATCAGCCTCATGATTTCAGCCATCTGCTGCATCATCTGAACTTGAGCATACATCAGCTGCTCAATGGTGGGGATCTGATGATTCGGATTCGGGGGCGGGTTCTGGTTCGGAGGCTGGCCGCCCGCATTGCCCCCGGGGTTAACCATCTATAATCACCAAGGTCAGATGTCAATTGATTAGTACAAGAAAATATATAATCCCCCCCACTACCTAACAATAAAGTCCTTAAGCCTTATTCTAACATCTAGATGGTTGCAGACAGGTGTCTACGCCCATCACAAACATTACAAAGAACCGAATCAAACATATGCATAATAACAATAAGTACAAGCATTTAAAGACATAAACTCACACAAGACTCGACTGTTAGGTTTTTAAATTTAAAACATGGGGGTCTCCTAGTAATTCGTCATCCGTACTATCTAGGCTGCGTTCCTACAGTCAGCACGGCTCTGATACCAATCTGTCACGCCCGGATTTACGCAAAACCCGAATGTGGCCATATGTGTGCCCAGGAAGTCCACAGACACATATAGTGAACAAATAAGGTAAAAATCAGAGTACAATGCTTTATTCTCATCATATCGTAGCGTTTACATCAGAGTGCTTCAGAAATAAAATCATGGACAGCGGAAGACTATTACATCTCTCTAGCGTAGCCGCAATCCCACAGGGACTCTGACTGGGAGAACGCGAGCTCAGAAGTAAGGCAAGTCCTCTGGAAACTCCACAGCATAATCAGCCTGACTCCAATCTGTTACCCGTCCGGGATTTTGCCCAAAAATAACAATAACAACAAGTGTAAGTAACAGAATTACTTAGCAAGTATAGCACGGGTGATGAGGCAAAAGAGGCTTGACACTGGCTTAACTGCTTTAGCACTTTGAGTTGGTTCATTTTAATCATAACTACTACATTAGATGAATCCCAGTTGTATCCCAAGTTAATTAATGTAAGTCAAAATTAAGCAGTAATAAATATCATCTTCTAATCATAAAAGGATCCAAGCCGCTCGTGACCCTGAGCTGGGCTATCATGATAGATCGTACACTCTGCAGAGGTTTCGCCCTTTTCCCACCAGTCGCGTGAAAGTTCAGAAGAACTTTGCACCCAACCACGCACATCGACACTTCCGAGGTGTGACTGCATAGGGACGCTACGAGGCTTTCACAAGACACCCTAGCAAGACAGTAGCCGCTGGAGTACTACAAGGTGGTGAGAACCTAGGCACCGAGATTGACTGACCCTCAGGGCGCAACGTGAGGGGGTCAATGGCGTCCACGCGCCGGCAAATCATGCCAACAAGTAAATGGCGCAACGTGCGGAGCTCCCGCACTCACGGGGGCTCCCAACACGGGACTGGGTCTAACGGGACCTAGCCGACGGGGCTACCGTCCTCGGTGGAATCTGAAAACACCTCGCGCCTTGCCTCCTACAACGCCGTAGGCCACTCGGTAACCACTGCCAAGCTAGAGACGTACAAGCTACTCAACCAAGACCAGAGCCATTATAGTTCTGGCGGCGGCGACAGGCTCCCAGGTTGCCGCTTTTACGAACCAGTCCTTAGGGAGAGACACTGGGGCCAGGCAAAACACACAAGCCCCAGCTAGCTGATCCAAGTTGCTAAAAAGCAAGTTTTAACATTAAGGTTGAAGTGGACCATTAATACAAGTTTAACAGTTAAGTAAAGGTGATAGTAGTTGCGCCTAGCAAAATACTACCCGTATGCAAAAACCCATAGGAATACAAGGACAGGGAAAGAAATGCTAGGTACAACCTTAAAGGTAAGCAGTATTAGACACATGCGTATGTAATGAACAGTGTATTAAAAGAGTGAGTAGGTAGCAAGGATTGTCTGTGCTATAACTTACCTTCCTCGGAGTACGGCTGCTGCTGTGAGTCCTGCTCTGGCACGTCCTCAACGTACTCGAAGTCCAAAGCTACGGGCTCGCCGACTGGACACGATCATCACGCAAGCATCCAAAGCAATCATCACATGCAAACGAATTAATTCTATTAGAATAGTACACCAAATAGTGAAATAAGTACAAAAACTGGAGCTAGAAATAATCTACGCTTCGCTATGAATACATGAGCGCGAGAATCACACTAATCGGAGCTAAAACGTGAAAGTTATAGCGTTTCTAAGGTTCAGGGACTTGCTGGCAAGTTTCTGAAACTTCTAGGGGCTAAACTGCGAAAAACCGAGGACCTATACGTAATTAACAGTAGCCACCAGGGGCTAGCGCGCAAAACTACGCGTGCTGGACCGCGGGTTTAATTTTTCAAAAGCGCAGGGGCTAAAACGAATAAAACAGGACCTATCTGCAATTATTTTTGAACTGGAATGGACCGCGGGTTGATTACCAGAAAGCCGAGGGGCTCTTTAGCAAAACAGCCCGCGCTGACCGGTATTGACTCGGTCAGGACGTGTGGCAGCCGTTGGATCTGATCTGAACGGCTGAGATTTAAAACGCGAAGGGGTATGGCTAGATCTAATCTTGGCCATCGATCTGAGATCGGACGGCCCACGGTAATTGGCTCGCCGGGGACGACGACAGCGTGGCGGCGCTGCCCAGCCGACGGCGAAGTTCGCCGGAGTTGGACCTAGATCGAGCTAGCGACCTCCATTTTCCACGGGGTTTGGTCCTACGGCTACAGCGGGGAATGGCGAGTTCAACAGGGGTGAACAAGTCGAGGCTCGGGGGTTGTGGGTGGCTGCCGGCGGCAAACAGCGGAGCTGTGCATCGGCGAGGTGGGTGGGGGGTGCTACGGGGCTCTACAGGGCGCGAGACTTGGCTTGGGAGAACCGGCGAGGAACGGCAATACTACCTGATTGGATCAATTGGTCGGAGGAGTGGCGGAGACGGTGGTCGACGACGAGCGGCGGACGAAGCTCGTCGGCGACCGAGGGGAACCTAGCTACGGTGCTCGGGAGCCGGAATTGAGGGGATGGGAAGCTTCATTACCTCGCGGCGAAGCTCCTGACGCGGCGAATTGGTCGGAGCAGGACCAGAGAGGCAGGACGGCGAGCGGCGGTCGGCGGGCGTCGAGGACGCGTCGGCGACGGAGTTGCGCGGCACGAAGGCGGGCTTGGAGTAGCTCGGTGCGCTCCACGTGGCTCGGTGAAGCTCCTCCAAGGGTCGGTCGGGGCGGAGATGCACCGGGGCTGCGAGTTCGTCGGCGCGGGTGCTTGGGCGACGAAGAGCGGCGGCGCTGGCGGAGGGGCAAGCGGCGGCGGTAGGGTTGCGGGTGGAAGGGAGAGATGGGCAGGGGCTGTCGCGCAGCCGGATTAAGTAGGCGCGGGGGAAGGTGGCCTCGGCGTGCGGGCCACCCGCGGCAGGCGCGCCATTACCGGCCGCTGGGGAAGGAAAGACGGAGGAGGAAGAAAGGAAGGTGGAGGGGAGGGGCTGACGCGTGGGGCCGGTCGGCAGTGGGAGAGAGAGAAGGCGCGGGCGCGGCTGCAGGCTGGGCCTAGTTGGGCCGGAAGGAGCGGCTGCTGGGCCAGCGGGGAAGGAAAGAGGAGAGAGGAGGCGCGATTGGCCGGGGTGCTGGGCTGCTCGGGAGGGAAGAGTTGAGGGGGCAGAAGCGAACCAGTGAAAGAGTACAGGGGGCAGAATCGAACTATGGGCCTAAAAACTTTTCTAGAGCTCCAAACAAAGTGATTCAAATTTAAATTTAAATAAATTTAAATTCTTGTTTGAATCACAAGCAATACAAAAATAAATGCAACAGCATGAATGCAACAATAAATGTTTCTATCACTTATATTTGATTTTAAATTTTAGAAATTTATTATTTAGCCTATAATAAATAGGAGCAAGCTCTAATTAATTAATTAGATACCAAAAATTTTAAATTGGGCATTTTTGGGTGTTACACACCCCTTCTCATCCCTTTCTGTGTGTTCACCGGTTCCCTTGTCCCAAAGCTAAGACATTAGAGTTATCCCAGATCTCCTAGTGCTGGCTCTGTAGCCGTTGTATCTCTAAGCTAGAGTGACATAGGTAGATAAAGAATCCAGGAGTCCTCTATCTCTTCTCGTTGTCCTCCCAGCTATCTATCTCTTCTCTTCCTTACCTGAGTATCCCTTGAGCTGTGTGTCCGGTATATCCACTGCTACCCAATACCGTTATCCCCTGTCTTGTCTAGTCGTGTACCCTTCTCTGATAGTCTCGAATATCTGTTCACTAGTAATCTTGCCAAAGCTTCCCTGCGGAAATATAAATTATGATACCTCGGAATACTCCCAGGTGAAGTGCTACAGCGGTGATTCTGTGCGCTTGCAGAATATTTCTATATTTTACTAAGCCATAAGGAAAACCACTGAAACACTCCTTACCCCAGTACCAGGATTCTCAATTCTGATATTGGATCGTAAGAACTGCCAACAGCGGCCAGACGGGAGGGGCCCCGACCGCAGGCCGTGGAGTTGCACTGCGCGTGGGCGTAGCTGCGGCGGCCGGCGGAGTAGCGCCGTGCGGGCGGCGGACGACTGGGCGGGGGCCAGGCGGCGGCCGGCTAAGCGGCGGCCAGGCGGCGGCGCGGCGCGCGAGGCGGGCGGCTTGGCGGGGCCCAACGGCGGGTGGCGGCCGGACGGGCGTGGGGCCAGCCGACGCTGCGCGGGCGGCGGGCGGCCGGAGGTCCGCGGCCCAGGCGCAGGCGGCGCGGCCGGGCAAGCGGCGCGGCGAGGCGGCCGGTGGGAGCGGCAGCCGGGCGGGGTCTTTTTTTTTATTTTTTTGCAAAATAGTTTGCCGAGTGTCTACCATTTAAACTCGGCAAAGCTGGCAAACCTTTGTCGAGTGTCTTCCGTTTACCCTCGGCAAAGCTGGCAAACCTTTGCCGAGTGTCTTCCGTTTACTCTCGGCAAAGCCTTCGCCGAGTGATGCACTCGGCAAACTCAGCTTTGCCGTAACCAGATATGTCGTGTGTCGTTTGCGGAGTGTTTTTGACACCCAGTATGCAAAAGCAACCAAATGCGCTTTGTATGTTGGAAGACGTAAAGTGATTATTAAAAATGACTTTTTGATCGATCGCCCGATGAATTATCTGAGACCACGGATGCGTAGAGCTGATCGAATGCATTCCGTTGGACTACCCACATGTCGTATTTGGAGTTCGGATCACGAAATTGCTTGCGTGGGGGTTTTTTTTCTTTTTGGGGTACTACAGTAACCCCCGACGAAAAAAACCCTTGCCCACTACGTTCTTCCTCCCTTGCGCCGCCACTTCCGAAGAAAAAGAAGAGGGGGAGAGAGCAGAGAAGGAGAGAAGGGAGATTAGGGCTCGTCGTCGTGGATCGCCGCCATTCCTCCGTGAACATTGGTTGGGCTTCGTCTCCCATCTCTGTTTCTCCTCAATGTAATCTTCCTCGCTGTTCATCGTGGTGCCCCATGGGTGTGGTGTAGTTGGAGTCAATCGAAGGAGTTGCCGTCGTGTTGGCGGCGGGAATCACCGTCGGGAACGTCTTCTTCGCCGTTGCCCTCGTCGTTTCCAAGGGGAAACCCTAGGTGAGGCATGCCCCATCTGTAGAAAGTGTTTTCCCCCTGTTTCCTTGATGTTTTAGATCGTTCGTGTAGAGGAGTTCATCACCGTTAAGACTAGGGTTGAGGTTTTAGCCTCGTTGCTATTTTTAGCAGGTGGTCAATCTGTGCAGTCGTCATTCATGTCCGTTTTTCGTGGTCTTAGTGGCCTCAAAAAAATATTAAACCTTTATATGAGTTGTAGAGGACTTTTCGATCTTTCCACGGTCATAAAGAACATCTCAATTGGAGTTAAGGTCAGGGAGAAATTGAGGTTTTATTCTGACAGTTTTTCAGTTACGTAATTCTGCCTGTACAGAATCTGATCACTTCAAGTTTGTGCAAATCTTTTTTCAGAATTGGACTTTCTGATATTCATAAACATTGTAGGAAATTTCATAAGCTTTCCAGATTGGTAAAGTACATCTTCATATGAATTTTGGAGCTCCAGCTATGTTCATGTTGGTGGACATGTTCTGCAATTTCTGTCAGATTGTCAAATTAAGGTTCATCTCAAGGTTAGGCTATGATGATAATTTTTACTCTGGTTTGTGATAACTAGAAAGTTGTAGAACCTGAAGTTAAATTTCTTTTGGCTAAATTTGGGAATTTGTGGCCATCAGAATTAATTGATATAAAAAAGAGAAGCAGCAGTGCTGCTGTTGTGTCTAGTTGGAGGTGTTTTTGGTGAGGACGTTGGGTTCGAGCGTAAGAACGCTTCAAATTTCTGTGTGCTTGTGTTGGTGCTGATATATATTTGTGTATAGGTGGTGCACCTTTGGATCGTGCTTAGTTCACATTTCTTACATCGGAGAAGGCAAGTAAACGTGGCGTTGTGGTCCATATGCTTTAATTGTGTTGTTTGAATCGCCTCCACCTAATTTCAGTATCTCACATGAGCCATATGATCTGAAATTATTTTGATATTGAAGTATTATATGATCCACTTGTGGCTTTACTCCTGAAGTTTTAATTATTAAAGTATATGAAGTTCATGCATTGAAATATGGCATTTGCATCATCATCTTGTATATGCATATGAAGACACCGTAGCCGGATTGGTGCGGTAAGTACCGGTACAGCAACGCACGTTGAGATATAGCAATGTGGTTGCAGCCCTCACTTCCTTCCTTCGGGATGTGTGGGTAGAAGTGAAGTCATGCATTGCATTATATCATTTGCATCTGCATGATGAAGCATTGTTATGAATTATTTGTTGTTAATCTTATTCTCCAAGTTATGATAGTATTTAATCATCTTATTAAATCATTGCTTAATCAATTGTGATTTGAATAACTCCGTTGAAGCAGTTTGCTTGCTGAGGTTTTTCGTAAACCTCATACGTTTTTCCCCTCCGTAGGTTCTTAAGTTTAGAGGGTGCATCGTTGGATGGGAGTAGCAGCACGTGTGCACACACATCATCTTTACAATTATAATCTTTGGACGCATGTGTTGTAATAAAAATGATTGTTCTGAAGTCGTTGATTATCTATCTTATAACCTTATTGAAGACATGTTAAATTGTTTAATCTAGATGTTTCATGTTTGCTTCCGCGTGTTGTGTTTGTGCTTCATTCTAGTTGTTTGTGTAGCGTGGTAACCCTCCAGAATGTTGCTGCTCGTTCTGGGGTGTTACAGTGTTACACTCGGCAAAGACTTTGCCGAGTGTTTTTGGACTTTGCCGAGTGCCGCAGGCACTCGGCAAACTGCCGGTTTCCCGTAGTGAGCTCCTGTAAAATATATGCAACTGAGCTCGATCACAAGAACTGTACTTCTTCTATATGTAAGCTGACTAATTCTTCTTATGTTGGTCTGGTTGTTGCATACTGTTCTGACTGGCTAGCTGTTCACGTACCTTTGGAAACATTTATGCATGTGGCGCCTGTTGGTGCTGTGTTTGTGCTGCCTTCACCAGAAAATCTAACGTCGCAACCATGCATATTGTAGGGCGGAGATTTGCATGAGGGGTGGGCCCGCGGGCGCGTGGAAATGGCGTGCAACAGCATTATGCATGTCCAATAACAACAGGGGTACCTTTAGCGCTTCCACGTGGTAGCGGCCGCTGGGGTAGCAGGTAAAGGTTACCGTCCAGGTGTAGCGACGCTAGAGCGCCCGTTGCAAAAGCCAGGCGACAAAAGCGTACCAAATCAACGTGCACCATATCCTGCTGATGGGCTAGCAGCAGCTTGCTCAGATTGCAACGCAACAGCAGCAGGTGATGGTGAGCTATACAGCTACTCTACATATATATACACTGCGCACATCCTACTGAGTTTCCTTTAACATGGTTGTGTGAGAGAAGAGCATTATTAGGTGTATGCATAAATATTATATTTAGGCCACAGATTTCAAAAATATATATAGAAGCTGTCCACAGATTTTTATTTTGGTTGATGAAATTATTACACAACAGAAGCTGTTTTCATGAACTAATATAGAGATGTTAATTGAAACGAACCGGATTCCCAATTACGAGAATCCGACTCCCTGTACCCTTGTGATAGTCCCAGGAACAACAGCTATCACGTACAGAACTCATTTCAGCGGAAATCACATCCATACATTGATTAGGGTCCTCAAACATGATATAAATACATAGCGATATGGTACAAGCCCTCTGGGCTAAACGACAGAAGGAAAACAGCTACGCAGCGGATAGCTATAAGCTTCTGGTACTTCAGGGCTTCACCTCCACAGGCATCCTTGAGCGCAGCGCACAGCCCTCGTTTGCTTCATCCGTCGTGGTTGGTCTTGTACTCGGAGTCTTCTCCTGTGTACCCAAAGACTGTCCCCAAGGAATTGGGACAGGTCCACGTCACCAACCATAATATACAGCAATGCTTTATAGTGGCCTAAACTAGTAATAAAGTATTCAAGGAAAGTAAGCTGGGGTTTCCTATGCGCAAGCAGCAGCATTAACCAAGATCATCTCATCTCCAAACACCTTTCCTCACAAGCACATACTCTCCCCAAGCCATCCATCAATCTCACAACCACATCGGGCTCGTCCTGCCTCAACAGGTTCCCGCAATAAACATCCGCCAACTCCTTTCACTCGCTAGTCGACTCGGTGAGCTCCCTCCCCACCTTGTCTCAACAGCCTCAGCTGGACCAACCTCTCATAACCCAAATCAAGGATGAGGTAAGAAAGCAGAATCCCATGCTAATCAGAATAAGCCAGATGAAGGATCGTCCGTGACCGTGGACACGGCTATACGTATAGTTTTCACTCTGCAGAGGTTGCGCTCCAGGAACCACCCGGGCTGCAGACGGTAGCTAGCCGTCTAGAGACACAGCCCACCGCAAATACCCTAAGGAGTAACGGTACCATCCTGCTTCCCTGGGCTCGGGAAACATCTGCACGCTAACATCTGCCCCAGGGATGTGAAACCTTCCCACCGGGGCCAGTCGGGGGCTGTGGTAAATCAGGGAGAGTACGCCGCAACGAGTCCCCCTTACACATATCATACTCGAATCTCCTACAGTCCTGGTACCGCACTCAGTAGGCTTGCTGGAACCCTCCCCATTCTGGGTAGATGGTGAGCACTGTAAATTCCAACGTCTGGGTCATCCCGATACGACCCTTAATTGTCGGTAAGGCGAGTATCAGCGCCAAAGCAATCCGCCGCAATGGTCCGCAATCGGCACCCATTATAGGTATTGCCGCCCAAACTCCTCAAATCAATTAATCTCAAGTAATCCATAAATGTACCCGCAACAGGTACTCCATAAGAACTGTCCGAGTGCAGTTCCAAAGCACCCCGATCAAACGACCGGGTTGTTATCACTCGCCTCCACCGCCTAGCTGCACTACTCCTCCCAAGCCACCCAACTCACGCCAAGAAGATCAATCACAACCATCCCAACACATGCAAGCATAGCATTCTCATAAAGTGGATAATAGGTAGCAAGGAAACAGGGTAGATAAAAGGCAGTGCTGGCATAACATCATCATGCGAGTAAAGTAAAACGCTAGCATACTAGTTGCATGTCTACTAGGTATTTCAAAGAATGGCTGGGCGTGAACCTGGGTATTGCTCGTCCTCTTCGATCCAGTAGTTGGAGTTGTAGACGTCCTCCTCTTGATTCTCTGGTCCTCCTAAGTTCGTAGAAATAAAATAAAGACGGGAGCTACTAGCAAAGAAACACCAAAACAGCAAAGCAAGAAGAACCAAACAACACCAAACTCTACACTAACGCATAGGTCATGATTTTAGAAAAATATAGAAACTGGTTTCATATTTTTCTGAGCTACGGTTGATTTATTATGAATTTTCTAAGTTTAAATCATTTTCTGAAAATAATAAATAATTACGAAAAAGAAAAACAGACATACTGGGACACGTGGCAGCACCAGAGCGTGCCACGTCATCACTGCTGACGTCAGCATGACGTCATCAGTGGGGCCGGCTTTGCTGACGTCATCGCGGGCCCGGATGACGTCAGCGTTGACTTGGTTAATGTTGACCAGTCAACGGTCAATGGTCAGCAGGTCAGCGAGATCAACTGGGCCCACAGGTCAGCCTCTGTTAGTCTATGATGCGTGGGGCCACGGTTTCAGCGGTTTAAAAGAAAAATAAAAAGATTTAAGGGTTGCCGGGCCGAACTGGGCTGAAAGGAAAGGTCCGGCCCATTAAGGCTGGGCTGGCGGTCCAAGATGGTGGAACGATTGGGATCAGGCTGGTGGACTGGGTCCATGCTGGGCCGTGAGTGGGGTTCTTGTGCACCGGGTGTACGGGATCAGCTGCGGCTGGGTGGATCTTCTGTGGCTGAGCCAGCTGGTCTTGGTGTGGTCATCGGTGTGGCTTCGAACGGCCGCGTCGAGTGCGCGCCGGCGGCGCAATCCGGCGTGCGGCGGCGCAGCGGCCTGGCCTAGCAGATCAGTGGGGAAGGATGGAGGCTGGCCTGGCTTGATGCTGCACGTGCTCGCGGAGTCCCGGCGTTCCGGGCCCGCGGCGGCGTCAGCACAACGACGACGGCTCGAGCTCCCGCCACGGCGAGGTCGGCTCACGACGGCGACGGCGGGACACGGCGGTTTTGCAACGACTCGGCCTGGAAAAAGGACACGATCGCAAGCGCGGGCTCCAGGTGCTGCTAGACCGCGAAGCTGCGGCCTTGGTTAGGTGCGCGTGCGCGGCATCGTGGTTGCCCACGGCCACGACACGGCCTTGGCACGCACGCGGCGGCCGGTGCTCCGGTCCGCGGCGGCCTCGGCTGCGGTGAAAGGGCGACGGCGGTTTGCAGCTAGGGCGAGCGGCATGGTCCCTGCACAGAGATCGCGGCCACGACTCGAAGGTCGAGTCCCAGAGCGACGAGGTTGGCGAGAGCGACGGCGGCTCGACGGGATTGGGGAAAACAGGGGAGAACGGCGGATCACGGCGGTGGCTCACCTTGAGGTCTCGTAGGCGTTCGCGGCAGCTTGGAGAAGTCCCATATATAATTGGGTGCATGCATCGATAACCATGTTGCCGTGCAAGTGGATCTAATAGCACTACTGTGGATTGTCAGAGTATTAGTTGTAATATAGTAAGACTAGAATACGTAGTTTAAGCGAGACTCCATATGTAATCGTATATAACTCGTATGAGTCAGGACTATATACTGAAAATCTCATGTGACCCTAGAGGTCAAACCGTTCCATCAATTATTTTCCATACATGGTATCACAGCCATAAGGCCATCGTCGCTCAGTTCTTGGGGCATACCATATCTTCCGCTCGCGCCGCCCTGGGGAGACAAATCTCTAGTCTCCCTGGGACGCCGCATCTATTAGCTGGATAGCCTCTAAAATATCATACTATATAGATTAGATTAGTTTTTTTTCATCTGCTACATCGCCAAGGTTTTCGTCAATATAGTCTGCATCAACACGTCGATGCCACTTCGTCCACAAGTTGGACATCTCGCGTCCTCTGACAAGCAATTGTGCAAGACGCTTCATCAACAACGACAACGATCGCGTCATCTACGACGGCAAAAGACTTCATCAACATATCGTCCTCTGACATATGCAAGACGCAACCGTCCTTTGACATATGCAAGACTACCCAATCGTCCTCTAACATATGCAAGACTCAATCGACCGCTGACATATGCAAGACACTCATGACGGCCTCCTTTGACATATGCAAGACACAATCGTCCTCTGACATATACAAGAAGACACCAATGGCATCCTCTGATATATGCAAGATGCCTAATCTATGATTGCAGCTCCATCTTTACAACACAACACATTTTTTTTGCATTCGGCTATGTGCGGCTACATTGACGAGGACCACGATTATATCATCATGATCGACTACTCCTACAACAACTCATCACCGACGAACTTCAATCAAAGCGTCCATGTCATCTATGACACTCCAGCTACGATTGCGGGAGGGGATAGAGGAGAGATAAGGGACAACACTACAAGGGGACAGAGTCACCGTCTAGGGCCGGACTATCCATCGGAAACGCGGTTGATGATGGCGAAGCGAAGAATACGATGAAAGTACAAGACTTCAAATTCCACGTTATCGCTCGCTTCACTCCCGCTACGACTGAGGGGGAATGTTAGAGTATGAGTTATAATAGAGTAAGACTAGAATATGTAGTTTAAGTGGAACTCCATATGTAATTGTATAGGACTCGTATGAGTCAGGACTATATAATAAAATCTAAGACGACTCTAGAGGTCAAGCCGTTTCATCAATTATTTTTTACATCGATATGTTAGTTTATTAAAGCCTACTGCATACAGTATATCTTTCGTTTGCCATGGCGCAAGTTATAAAGCTGGGAAAAAAGCAGCAAGAGAAAAGGTGCTTTAGGAGGATGGCTACATGTCAATCGCCATGGAAACGGAGACAGACAGCTGCCAGACGCAACAAGCTCTTGCTGATGGGGCCGGGGACGCATCACGCATGCATGCAACGTGTAAGCACCTGGTTTGCATCGGTGTCTAGGCGTCTAGCCGCTATAGCTCAGAAAATATCAACCAAAGATTAGGGCCAGGCCACTGATGATCGTATCCATGAACGAACAAAAAGCACTTGGCGTCCAAGCATGACAAATTGACGGGAGTTAGCGATCGATTATTATTCCCTGTGATCGAGAGCATAATTATTCTGCCTCATGAGTCATGACACGTAAGTTAATATATGCTCCATCAATCGATGCGACTGAGGAGACCTATAGGCCCCCTTGCTTTGTCATCTTTGTTCATCAGTTTTCGTCACTAGGACAACAACAGCAACGATGTTTGATTGTTCATATGTTCGGTCACCCCATCTTGCATTGTGTTCAGGCTAGAAATATATATTCCCTGCCACGCATGCGATCACAATATATGCAACACCTGTCAAGAATATATGCATTGTACAACTGATGCTTACGAGTAGCTTCTATCTAGAGGCCATCTGGCCGGTGGCGGCGGTAGGTGCAGTGCAGGAGTGGAAATAAAACAATGTGTTTTGTTGTACTAGGAACACCGGTACCGTACCCCTGTTTGTTTCAGACTCCAATAAATACGCCGTATATTACTTTGGGGTTAGGACCATACTGATAATTTTAATAAGTGCCCTATTAGATTGAATTTAGGACCATGTACTACTATTTTTCTAAGTGTACTACGTTTATTTAGGACGTAGGATTCAAGCATTCCACAAAAGAACGAAAGGAATAAGGTCATCTTAGAAAAAGGAAAAATATTTGGAAAGCGAGTACCTTAATGGTTGGACGCAATGGATATGTCCGAAAACTTTTTTTTTCTTGTTATGAAAGTGAGATTCGTTCTTATAGTTTTGCAGTATTATTATTGGAGAAAAAGTAATATACCACTCCGTGTATTACTTGTGGAAAGATCCTTCATCATCTCAAAGCCAAGAATTTTCTTCTTTAAATAAAAGAGAAAATCATACCCCCAACTTTTGACCTTCCATTATTATTGACTGGATCATTATCTATTGGAGCTAGATAGAGTATAGAACTATATATCCAGCATTGGTCTTTCTTGTGCCACCAAAAGTGGTAGTACTAATAATTAGCTGCCTAGCCAACAATATATAATGGACGGCCAATTTTTTTTTTGAGCTCGATAATGGACGGCCAATTGTGCAAATGGCTTTGGCCTAACCTTATTCTAATGTTAATTCCATGCATGCATGATCGAACCAGCTAAAAACCGGCCAGATTCTAGATAGACATATGTACATCCTGAAGTGTCGGGCTTGCAGATCACATTCCATGAGTTGTCATGTGATTGGCTTGTGCAAGTTTTTGACATGTAGCGCTACTATGCAAGTCAAGTATCTTAAGTATTGGTGAAGAGACGAAGCGTCTTGCATATAAGCATCTTGTAAATTAAAGCGTGATATTTCTACCAATGGATCTGTCTCTCCAACAATTAATATTATTCTAGATGACTAGATGTCCTGTTTTTCTGTGATCAACAAATCAAAGCAAGATATTTATCACCTCTCTGTGTGGTTCTGTCTTGGAGACCATCACAATCCCATCCCTTGCCCAGCATGTAACTGCATATTCTACGAAGCACATCGATGACACAGGACGAAGATTCGAGGAGAGATACGACATTGAGCTGGCGCCACAGCTTTGGCCTTCCTCCATCTTTATAGCTTTAGTTAAAGAGAAAAAATGGCGATGCAAAAGAAGCGGATGGGGCCGTGCTTCTGCATATGATATGCGGCTCAAAATAATACAAGTCAATTACTCTCAGGTTAAAGTTAAAGGAAAAGGACGACGCATGTGTGTGGGTGACCCACTCTTGCGCTCTAGCTTGTTCACCATACGTGTTTTAGATCTTGATCTTTGTTAGATATAGAACGTACTGGCTACAAATAGTAGAGTGCAATGCAATTTTGCCAGAGACAGATGTCAGAATGAAACAAACCTTAGGAACTTGGGATAATAATGTAAATCTTAAGATATGGTCTCTCCGGGCGCCGCCAGCCACATATCTGTATAATCAAATCGATAGAGGCCGGATGCATGTACAGCCGTGTTCAATGCGTGAGAGCTTTTTCAACAATTGGCGGTGTTCACTTCCAAAAATCCCCCCAAACTCTCTCTCCAAACTTCACTATTCACTGTCACATCAAATCTCTCTCCTCATGTATGGAGCACTAAACGTAGATAAATAAGAAAACTAATTACATAGTTTTGATGTACACGACGAGACGAATCTTTTGAGCCTAGTTAGGTCATGGTAGGATAATGTTTACCACAAACGAACGAAAAGTGATACAGTGCGCTACAGTGTCCGATGTGACATTTTTACCAAACTTTCACCCCTCTTTTCAAGGAAGTGAACACCCCCAATATATTGACCATTGGACCACAGGAATGTAGTACAGCTTGATTAGCTCTTGCATCAAGGGAGAACAAAAATCCCTTCGCAAAAGCAGCAATTCACGTGTTTATGCTCTACACACCTGACACCTCAGCAAGAAATATCTTCAGAAACACCCTTTCGTATGTACATGCATATGGTTTGGTCGACTAGCCGCTGCTTTTTCTTTTAAAGAACAGTCACATCACTACGAAAAAAAAAACTCCATACATATGGTCCAAAAAATAAACCATAATACCACATACATCTTTCAATACCATTTCACTAAGAAAGCTTGATGTATTCCGTGTTAGGATTCCAAAGAGTCGATGATATTGCAAATTGCCTCAAACCACTAGGAAGTCGTTTGAACAATCTAGTGCACCATGCACGGAAGCAAGATGAAAATTGCCTGAGAATTCTATGTGGTATGGGAAAAATTGATTGGTGATGCGTGCCAACACGCACAGGAACGCTCGATGCCTTCTCTTCGATTTCGTCCAAAGCTGAACTTGAATGTTGGTGGAGTTGCTTGCCTAGGCCGCTATAGTTACCAGATCTGGACGGCGTCAAGGATGATCCTCGAGCATGAAGGACTAGTAGCACCATCTCCTAGATTTGGACGTTGAAAAGCAGCAGGTGTACGTGTGGTGGACAAGCAAAGCATTGTGGGGGTGGAAAAGAGAGTAGAGTGTGGATGCAGATAGTTCGGGGTGGCCAAGTGAGAAGAACAGAGGTGGAAGAAAAGTGGCATTGAAGAAGATTTGTACATGGATAGGGAAAAGTTTTTTTTGTAGTTTTTTAACACTATGTAAAAATTGAAGATAGGTAACGCGGTTTAGTAACGGGCATAGTTGTCCGTTATAAAAATTAATAACGGTAATAGACGTTATTAGCATCCGTTACGAATAAGGCATGCCCATCCGACAACATTAAAATCTGTGACCATTAACATGTTATTGGTAACAGACGTCAACAACGCCCGTTACCAATATGGTGAACATATTTTTTTATTTTTCAATTATTTTACTAATATGTTTTTGAACTAAGAGTATACGAGGGATGGCCATAAAAAATAGATCTATAGGACTTAAGGTGTGGGTTGTAGAAATTAAAAAATATTCACAAATATTGATATAAAAGGGTTGCATCCTTCTTTTGACCACGGGTTACAGTGTGGTTAAGTGGGTAGGGGAGGCTCGCGCGAACGATCGCTCTTGGGTTCAAATCCTCATAAGGCAGAATATCCTTAAGGAGTGAAAAGAAAATCATGGCTCTTGGGGGAAAGTGGCTGGTCAAATGGGTTGTGCCATGTAGATATAATTTTTTCTATCATCTGATCCTTTAAAAAAATAAATTTTAAAATGTTATGGGTAAGGTCCAGTACCAATAACAGTCATGGGTAACGGTCATGTGCTCGTTCAATGATTATTAGTCATTGGTAACATATAAAGGATAACGGTTGTCATGCCCGTTATTAAAGAGAATCTTCATCCGTTACCTATCAGAGTGTTTTCACGTACTGTAAATTAAGTTGATTTCGGGAGTTTAGTTTAGATGGTCAGCTCTTAAAACTATGTTTGATATCTCACTCGTATGGTCATCAGTAATAGTGTTTAGATTCTCACGGCTACGCTTCCTTTGGTGGCACTTTTTGGTGTGGAGTATCAGTTTTTCATTGGTTCTATGATAAAGGGTATGTATGTGAATAGTTGATGCTATTGCTTTCGACCGTGTGTTGCATATTTCTCCTGGTCCCAACTGTGGCACCTCAGGTGCGCAAGTCGCTGCTATACCGCGTCTCCTCGCCTCACATTATTGACATGGACACGTGGCCGCGCACCGTCGATCGTAGGTGGAGAACCCAGCCGCACTGTGGGAGAGGCTGCAAAAGCGAGCACCACGTCGTCTTTTGCTCTGTGCGGTGGGCCCGACGGAGTGCAGCAGTGGGACCCGGTGGTGGGCCTGTTGACATTTCCCGGCGATCGTCTGAACTATATCAACTATGCATGCATGACAACATGTAATGGCAATCGAGATTCGAGACTTCAAATTCTGTCAAAAACCTTAAAAGGTTTGCAAGTATATACTTGCGTTGAACTGTGTGTGGAAGCCTTGATTCAGGTATTATTGACATTTCCTTTTCAGCATTTGCAAATTGTGTCACTGAGTGGTTTTATCTCGGCCGGCCCTCCTCTTAATTTATCATCTGATTTGGACACACCAACATGTTCTAAGAATGTCAAATGGTTGTTTTCATATGAACAACCAAGACACGAGACTAGCACATGTGTGCACGCGCGTGGTGATACGACTAAAGTTAACTTTGTTTTCGTAGGAACGAGGTCAAGGACTGGGAGCACATTGATCACACTAGTGTAATAGATGGCTTTGAGTTACTCTGAATAGGTGCAACCGATTACTAGTACATAACTAAAGGGCATCTCTTACCATGACAATTTCTGAAGAATAGGAGCACTACAGACTTTATATGCACAATCCACTCTAAGAGGTCGCCAAGTCACTCCAGGCATAATTTCCCGAACCTGAACTTCGAACCCGAATTACTCTGGCCCGATATACCGAATGACCCGGACCCGAATTACCCAAACCCTATCTCGGGTTAGTAGTCAGGAAACCCGAAATTAGTTCAGGAATTTCGGGTTCTTATCCCCTGTACCCGAATTCACGAAATACCCTAAATTTATTGAAATCCCCAAACGCCCATTAGGCTATCTAGGCCCAACTTGATCCCTAATTCCCTAAATTCACGGTCCCCCACCAGGCAGCAGCTGTTCGCGTCCGACTCCCAACTCCCCGCGCCACTTTACCACCTATATGTCGCTCCCGCGATGTTGCCCGCTGCCCCGCGCTGCGCCTGCTCCAATAGGCTAGGTAGCGCCATGCCGCTGCCCGCTCGCTGTGCTTGGCCGCCTATGCTACCCAGCGCCCCGTCGCTCGTCGGCCGTCTCCCGTTCGCCCGTCTCTGACTGACAGACTCCCCATCGCTGCTCGTGCTCAGCTGCTCGCGTCCCTGTCAAGATCCAGTCCACCGCCCGTTGCCCGACGCCGTCCGTCACGTCCACGCCCTAACTCGGGTGTTCGGTATTACCCGAACCAGAATTATAGGGTACCCGGAAGTTCGGGTTTTCTTTTAGTTCGGTAGGATTTCAAGTGTTTGTTCTGATTACTCGAAATTTTGATTGCCCAAATTACCCGAACGCCAGAAGTGATCACCAAGTATGTCTCCTATCAATCATATGGCCGCGAATTGAGCTCGGTTGGTAAGGTTTTTTTATGGTGGACCTGCCCATAAGTAATCTGAGTCCTCAAGCATTTGGAGAGAACACAGAAGAATCAAGAGAGAGCTACGTTCTTGAGATGCTGCGCGTTTTCCTCCGAAGGCCGAAGGCAGCTTTATAGATAAAGAATAAAGGAAATATTGGGATTACCAGTTTACAATAAAGCACGTGCCGCAAGATGAGCAGCTTCCAACATATCCTAAAAATGACTCTCTACGCCTCTCGCCAGAGATAAGCCGAGACTAGTCTAGACGACCAAACTAGAGGGCCATGAGACCAAAACATCATCTATCGGAGCCGACCATCCGCGGAGCCAAAACTCCACCACCAATGGCTACAGGAAGAACTCCAAACAACGCCTTCAGGAAGGTAAAGGCGACACTGCGCCAATGTTTGGTTTTCACCACGGAGAGCTTCCACGAACCGCCGTCGAAGGAGACCCTGCAGACAACGCCCTCAAGAAGGAGGTGCAAATCGCCGTTGTCCAACCCGGCATCCGAATTGAAGCTTACGCTTGAGAGTCTCCGCCCGACGAACCGAGAGCACCAGTACCGCTCCCACCCGCTTTCATCCATCGCCCACCATCGCAACCGCCGAAGCTCACCACTAGATTCTATATGCACCCGCACGGCAACACCCGACTCTTCGGGAAGGTTTGGAACCCTCGATGGTCCCAAATCTTCTGTCGTCCCCTCGACGGAACGACACCATGCCTAACTGAGTGGGCTAGAGATCATGAACCCAGCGGCGGTGACTTGACGGCGCTACGGGGACAGCTTTGTCGGCGACGCGAAGACCGGAGGCGGCACCATCGGCCATGATGAAGTCACAGGCATCGCTCCTCACCATGCTCTCCTCCGAACAGAGGAGAGGGGTGAGGTCGGGGCCAAGGCGAGGGCCAACTCCTACCCAGATGCCGCCACCATCAGGGAGATGCAAAGCCCCAACCCCCGGACGGAGCCGCACGTTGCTTCAAGTGCAGTACTGACCACGAGTGCAGTACTGACCACGGGCCGCCACTACGTTGCGTGTTTTGTGACGAGGAAACAACGCAAAATGTCACGTCCTAACAATGCAGACTCTTTTGCATGCATTTTGTGATGAGGAAACATAAAGCAAACGTCACTTTATTAGCTGCTATATGCTAGCTATGCAGAGCATCCATTTTCGCCGTCCATCGAGAAGATAGCAACCAAAGCGAGAGATTTGCTGATACAATGACATGCTGCGACAGACACGGCTGTCGTCCTGATCCTTTCCATTGAGACTGGACGCTGGCCGGGCCACGGACGATCGATCAGCCACACAACACCTGGAAGACGTGTGTGCACCTTCTGCGTTCATTCCTTTGACGCTTTGGACAAAAGCATTATCATGGAGCTGTGTGATGGCCTGGACTGATCCATCAGGAGTGCTATCGACCCATGCTTGTATGATGGTGCAGTTTACTATTATTGCTCTCTTAGCCCTCCTCTTTTGCCCTCTTTATCTTAGCTTCCTGCATGTTCGGCATCTGTCATCTGATCACTCGATGGTCATGACTCATGAGAGGCTAGCAAGCTATACATGGGAAAGGTGCCGACTAGCTATCTTATTTCCAACTTAATTACAATTCCATGAAAACCATAGCCAATGGAGCAATGTTGTGTCCTCGGCATCCTATCTGAAACATTAATTTTGACTAACAGCCTATGCTATAATATTGTATATATTATCATGGAATAATTTTTTTGGGGTAGAAGGTTTAGAATTTTGACTCCTGCCATAGTGCAATTGCCTCTTTCATTTTTCTAAAGAATGGAGAACAGATAACCGGACCTCCGCATCTGCACTCCGCTGACCATAATCACTTCATTACAATAGTGGATCTTGTTCTGCCTGATGGTGCTGATCAATGTATAGCTTGCTGCCCGGGCCAGGGTTGCTAGTACTATGAACTGTAACATAATAGTATAATGGATGGCAAACAACACAGTTGAAGAGTTTGTGATATGGTCCCATCTTAAAGGAGTTGCAAAACAAATTAAAGAGAGGCATCCAGTAGCTAGCACATATATAGCTATAAAAGCTATGTTGTTGCAAACATATGGATGGCTACGAACTTCTGGCTGTATATATATATAGAACGATCTTCTAGTCCATCCTGATTGGCAGATCTTAAGATTTGTCCTTCTAGAATCATGTTCTTTGCTTGACCACCGAGCCAAGCATCATAACCTGCCTTTTGCATGTATATAAGTATAAATCATGATGCTAATGATGCTTACATGTATCATCTGTTCTTGATTATTAACTAGTCATGCCTTTTCTTAACCTTTTTGCACTGGATGCCTCAACTCTGTTATGTGCTTAATGATTATTAACCATATATGTTGATAAAGGCCTGCCTTATTTGATGCTTCTCGTTTTGGTTTGCAACCACGAAAAATAGGAAAGGACAAGGATGCGTATATTTATTTTGTAGTACAGGAAACTTTTATCTTTTGGGACCACGTTGATCAGAGACCGTATATGTTCATGCAGCAGCGCTGGTTAATTAGTTAAGGGGTCGTTCTTAGTGGGCTACCTTGAATCAGCTATAGCTAGATCATAACGTTGTCCTCTGATCATGCACATAGAAGTATAGAGTTCATCATGCACATAGAAGGTAGCATAGAGTTAATCATGCATACACTGGAGTAAAAAAGAAGTGACTCACACACATGGTTGTTAGCTACAATACTATACTCGTATCTTTTGATGCTCCAATCAACGTCACTTTTTTGGAAGAACATGCTGCCTACTCAATATCCCAACAACTAGAGCACTTTACAAGCCAGCAATGCTGATGCGTAATATCACATTAGTGATTTGTCCTCGTAACACTATGGCGTGGTTAGGGAGAGTGGTTTGGATCTGATGTCCGTATAACTACTACAAGGCATATATATCTCAGTTTATTCCAAATTCAATTATTTGTGTGTCGGAGGTCTAACTTATTATCAGTTCCAGATATTGGGCACATTTCACCAAGATCAAGAACCAGTCTGTTCAAAGCCCATCTCCAAAACCTTCAATTTGTGCAATATGTGATGCTTGATTTGCTCTCCTCACATCACAAAATGAAGCTTCTTTAACTTAGCCGGTTCTTTGATCCCCCATTCAAGAAATTATACCAGATTGCCAATTGTATGGTTTGGGAACCCCCAATTGCCTCTCGCTGGATTAGACGTAGCCATTGAATTAACTAGGAGGACTATATCATGTTAAGATATAGCATTGTAGGTAGTAGGATGTTATATGACATTATAGCTAGGTATACTACCTTCACAAGAACCATAAAAGTTCAACATTAAAATTTTCAGATATGGATTAAAGCAAGATACAGGTAATGTTCTAGGTGGAGTAAGTTAACATGCACACCGAACAAAGTAAAGATTCTGCGAAATGAAATCAAATGCATTCCTGTCATTGGGCGCCGATCGATCAACCCTTTTTGTTTCTTTATGCTGACAACAACTCTTAAAGATGACTGACTAAAACAAATGAGACAATCAACCTAGTTATCGACGTGTACCATTTTAATTCAGCTAAATTCGAAATAATGATTGCTCCAGGTTCTAAGGAGCGACCGGTGGTACTGTGGCATTAATCATGCCGAGTTTTAGCATTAATCTTTCACATAAATATATACAAGATGATGTGATCTCTCGACTATTATTTATCTAAAAAGGACTGTGTTCAGTTAAAACTTTAAAAGCAAACTCATAAAAGAAGCAACCCATACTTCTTTAATCTTAGCTACTCTATCTATCTCCTTCTTTGTTTACCCAAAATTCATAAAAGGTATAAATAACTACTCAAGATATCATTTAATGTACATATACTCCCTCCGTCGCGCCCTGTTCGTTTGGATTGTCAGCCACCAGCCAGCAGTGTTTTTCTCTCAGCAAAAACCAGCACCAGCCACCAACCAGCCAACAGTGTTTTTCTCTGAGCGAAAACCAGCACCAGCCACCAGCCAACCGAAAAGGCATCCTAGAGATTTCAACAATTGTAGTCAATGCTTTCTTCTGGTGCACCTCCAATGTCACCATATTTCAGTTATTATAGTTGATAATCAACTCATTACAAGTATATTTTGTACTGAAGCACTTATATATCTATATTATTTGACGACGATTCTCGAGCTAGCAATATGGCTTCACATAAAAAGAATGGCGTTCAATTCTTCAACATTTTTCTTGATAAAATGAATTTTTGTCATATGGCATATGCATGTCTATCTATGCTCCTATGCGAGACCATTGTTCTTCGTTCTATAGCTAGGTGCATTATTGAGTGTTGACTTAACCAGGTTCATGCATGGAAATATACGGTTCCTCTCGGCCGCAATGCAACATCAACTCCAAATTCCACCGGCCATGCACTACATTGATCCCTAGCTTCTGGTGCTTCGCACATGTCACTTGTGACTTAATTTCCTGAGCTCTTTGTAGTGGCCGTACAGATACTACATGTATCATATAAATTTCCAGCAAGTTGCAGGGAGATCTGCACCTGATCGGATATTGTGCGAAAAGGTTTGAGCCACTTGCAACGAGCACCGTATTCATCCACGAGAACAAAACACGTAACAGTCAGATCGAGGTACTACGGTATATGTCGATCGGGCACATGGATCATGCATATGCATGGACCAGATCGTGACGAACTGACGATCACCAGCCTCACTTTCTAGCTCAGCGAGAGCTCGAATCATGTGCTTGGTACGGCTATCAGCTAGGGGGACATGTATGCCTATCCAAATACATGAAAACGTTTGTTTTTGTACAAGAAGCAATTACACTGTCTCTTGAAAAAGGATACTAATTATGAGTTAATCTGTACGCTCCCTCCAATTTGTGTTTGATTTTCAGGCTGGTAAGGATTTGTTGATTATCAGGCTGATAAGGATTTGTGCAGGTCAAACTATTTTAACTTTAACCTCGGCCGCCATGGCTTTTCCTAGCTATTAATTTTTTTCAAGACACCTGTTATACTACTACCTCAAAGTAGTTGACGATCCTAAAAAGAAAATGTTTGGCAATAAGTCTACAGTACAGTAACACCATCTCCATGGAACAAATATAAGATCGTTAATCGGTTCATGTTTTGAAATGTTGACTGCACACTAAGTAATACAGTAACTATATACCAAAGCATTTTTATGGATATAAGTGTACGTACGATATGTATCCCATTTGCATGTCATGATACATTACAATTTACTAGCAAGCATATAGATGCTTTGCCACAGAAGAGTATTATATTTGTATTTATCACACAAATGTTTAATATGATTACAATTTTATATAAAAATAAATTATGTTGTACATCATATTTAATCGTATTTTTTCAGATAGCCAAAGAGTAAATGTTATAGTTTAATATTTTATGGTGATTAATAGATTGACATATATTCCTGATAATCATTTAAAGTTACAAATAATCAAATAAATACAACTAAAGAGCAGTATATTAGTCAACTTGGAAAGTTTATGTAAGTATAGTAAGGGATAGTGCGTGTCACTACAATTGTTTGAATACAAAGAATTGCTAAAGAAAATTAAAATATTAAATATATGGGGTCTTTCGTGAAAAATATGACCACACTATATAATGGATGCCTGGTTGATTTATGTATACACTAGGGGATTTTTTAGGCTAAAAGATGATGATAGGACGACCGTGGGCTTGATTCAAAGAAAAGCGAGGGATTTTTTTTACAAAATAACATGATGGATGAAAAGAACACTCATATATTTTGAATATTGAAGGTAGAGAATTCTAACAAAGTGGTTTTAGTATGCAAACCGCAAATAGGAGTTTAGTTGAAAATGCCATATATCGTCAGAGTGATCCCTTTTCCTTGTATGTACACAAGTACCATCTGTGACTCATATGGCCCCTACAAAAAATAAAAGGAAAAATTATAATCAGACGTGATAAGGACATCTTTGGTCAGGGTAGTGTCGATTAGTTCCTATAGAACTTTTACAATTCAGCCATATTATATCTCTTAACAATTAATGTTGTTGAAAGAGACTACTACTTGGCCTTGCTATACCGTCATTACCTTCAACGGGAAACAACAATGAGGAAACTTGGCTGATGACTATCGGACAACCTGTGCCATTTCTTATTTCATCAATAGGGTTATAGATTTGGATGCCAAAAAAAACTAGCTATTCTTGAACTCACTATATAGTTAAGTTGGTCAAATTTGGGACATATGAGTATATGACGCCGTCAATCAATAATATGGGCACTTGACGCCCTACTAGCAGTCAGTCAATCGAGTATCAGCATGCATGTCCGTGTGATGCCGACAGCAACAGTTGAATATGTAAGTAATGACCTTAGCTTATTAGTCAGTCTTTGTTCCACTCACCACACACAGGTACATCTATATGGTCCAAAGTGTTTCAATAATATTGCAATGGATCAGACAGTATATGAACATACGTACGTACACTACATATAATTGGCTGTTATTAAGATCGTCGACTCGTTATGTACGGTATATGTATCAGTTCAAAGCGTGTAATCCATTACTGAGGATTTATACTCAAGATATTTCTCCTTAAATATTTATCCTATTACTCAAAATTTAAAATTCCCATTACTCCTGTTCTTTTTATAGAGGACTCTATCTCGTCTTATCATTTTTCATGCCTTTGTAATACATTGGTCATCTAATAGACAATCTCATGCATTGATACGTAATCTTGAGATAACTTAATAGATAAGTGGTATAATAGTTTATTTTTTGTTGTGTCTAACAACATCATATCCCTTAGTTTTTTGGATAAAATTAAAAATATTATGAGTTAGACATGGCAAATAACAACTCATACAATGGTGATGGAGTAGTCTCATAATCCACATGTTGTGATTTCATTCCTAAATTTACAAGTTACATGTATGTGTTCATCTTGCATGGTTCGTAGTGTAAATTACACGTAATTCACATGTCCGGGCTATTTCTTTTGAGCTCCGAGAACTATCGCTTAGGGTCAGTTTTTACCGAGTCACGATTGTATACCACATTCCAATTGCGGAAAATGACCGCTAAGATCCTGTTGGACACCCGTGTTGTAGGCATCCATCACGAGGTCTTGATCTAACATATTTTACGACAATCAATATATTCTTCCAGATTGTCCTTATCGCCAAAGTCTTTGCATCCAAAAATTCGATAGGCACGTTCATCTTGTTCATATCTTTAATTTCGATATTATTCTACACATAACAAAATAGCTAAATTGGGTGACTATAGAGACTTGGTGGTACCAATGCAACAAAAGTCTGGTTGTCATGGCGATCCTTTTCCCTTTATGCACACAAATATTGCCAGTGAATTACATGATTTCTAGAAAAAAAAGAGGAAATGATAATAGTAGGAGGAGATAATAAGGACATATGTGGTGGGAGACAAAGTTGAATAGTCATAACCCCTAAATATTGTTGAAATGTAAACTGCTTGGCTACCATCACTTTCACCTCGAAAAAATAACGAGGAACATTTAGTCATTTGAGATAAGGAGACTTCTCTTGGCCAGAGCTGAATTAATTTGGTTAGTAGCTAGATGTCCATATATAACAGTCAAATGTATCGATGTATAAACGGAAGAATTGACCCATGTCTAACCAATAACCTGATGTCATTTTTTAACTTGGGATATACGGAGTATGACGACACACCCTCAGCTCAATCAACTGAACCTTGCTTTCACGCACCACTCCCAGTCAGTCAATCGAGTTCCGGTGTGTCCGTGTGATGGCGACGCAGCAGTTGAGTATATAATTGGTGACCTTGGTTGATTCCTGTCACCACACACACAGGTACATCTATGTGGGTCAAAGTGTTTCAATAATGCTGGAATAATAATAGACCAGATAAATGAGCATAGACTATACTCCGTATGTACGTATACGTAAACTGGCCTTGTTTTAGATAAAAGCTGAAGACTCATTATGTGGCGCGTGTCTGATCAGTTCAAAGCTTTTGAGCTCTTTTATGGTGCGTCATACTAGTAGGTGCTAGTATGTAGTATAAACTAGATATTAGCAGGGGTATTATGGTAACATAAAAAAAATTCACATAGACAGTGACGAACGGTTGTGACTGAAATAAAATAAAAGGATACAAATGAAAATAAAGTAAAGTAGGAGAGACAGAAACAATAAAATGAAAAATTAAAGATATGCTATAATTACATATCTGTCATTCCAAACTTAAAGATATGTCAAAATTACAAATCTGCCATTTTATTTTTTTCCCATAGTACCCTTATACTACCTATACTACTTAGTTTATACTACCTATACGACTAAACACGATTACAGTAGTATACAATTAATCTGGACCGTTCGATCTTTACATATTAGTCCTTCGATCTTTACATACTAGTTCTTTTTAAAGGCTAGTATGGCGTACCGTAAAAGAACTCAAGCTTTTAATCAATGATTATTATTCAATATATCATATATGTCCTTAATTAAATCCTTATTCTTTATTAATACTCATAAATAAAGACAATCCCTAGAAAGCTACTGTTCTTTTTCTAGACGATGCTACTTTGTCTCTTCGATCATTTTTCATGCCCTTTGTAAGGGCCCATGTCAATTTTTTCGAGTTAACTGCAGGACAGTGTCCATGTTAAATTTGTACTTGGTAGTTGGTACTTAGTCGATCAGATTTTTTTATTTTTAACCCAAAGTGAATTTGTGTTTTTTATAGTCTTTTATTTCACTTGTAACAGTGTAGCTTCATTCCAGAATTCCAAGCTTGCATACAAGTATTCACCTTGATATATTCTATTATGGTTCACAGTGTAGATGTAACATGCACCGGTAAAATTAAACATGAACCCTGATTTAATAATGTGGATTCGTTTTACTTGTATTATTTTTCATCATGTTGTGACTTTATTTCTAAATTAATAATTGGCAGCTCGATCTAGCAACTCAGAAATATATATGAACAAACAAGTGGCCATCAGTTTTGACTCATTTATATAACTAGATGATACTCCGCGCGTTGCTGCGGGAATTTTTAAACAAAATTTTAAGGTGAAATTTCAAAATAGAAACTAAGGTGATTGCATGGTGATATTCTTTTGCAAACAACACTAATATATTCATTTCGTTGATAGAAAATAATTGTTAACTGATTGATCTTTTATGTATATCTGATGTGGGAATTTTGCAGCGTGATACTCGCAAAAAAGCACATATGCTATTAGTTACATAAAATCGGTGAGAGACATAAATTGATGGTCTAGTGGATGATGACATGGCGTATGAGGTGATAGCTTGCATGCTTTGTAGTGGGGTGCTCCTTGAGTAAATGACTCTGAGTGGATGACGTAAGCGGATGACGTGGCGTGCTGAGGGTTGAGAGAAATCCAACCATGATTTGTAATAGGTACCAATTATATAGGTTATATAGATGGTCTTGTTTCCTTGGTAGATGCTGACACCTCTCGTTAATTACCGTACGGGTCGGGTATATATGCCCCTTGTATTTGGTGAGATTTGCAGGTAGCTGCAAGCACCAGATTCACTTAATATTATCCGCGCGCGTGAGCAAAGACACGTAAAAGGAACAAAGACACGTAAAAGCCGATGGATATGATAGGGGGATATGTAGTAGATGATGCCCTATCGATCGGGCACATGATGCATATGCATGCATGCACCAGATCGATCAATGGTGAATTCAAGAAGATCGACGACGGAGATCACATCACCGGCCTCGGTCGGTCGATCACGTTGCGCCACGACACGGAGCATGTGTTGGGTTAGTACGACATGCATATCCATCCAAACGCATGGAATGAATGGAAACGGCCGGCCGGCCTTTGTAACGTGCAAGCAAGGCAAAGCGGTTGTTGTTTATCCCCGAAATGGTACCGGGTGCTCTCCCTGGCCCCTGCTTGCTTCTCGTCCAGGGCACCAGCGTAGTCCCAATATGGGGTAGAGGACAGGCCGGCCGGCCGGGTACCAGCTTGACCACCTCACCACCATCATTGCTCTACTTGCTTCCTCCAAAGCATGCTCGCATGGTAGCAACAAGAACTGCTTGTACGTATATATACTATATATGTATATATACTACATATGTAAATATATATAGTATATATATTACAAAGTAGTATATATATTACGAAGTACTATATATATAGGGCCTTTTCATTTAGTTTTTCTGGACTTCTGGCAGTCAGAAGCCAGAAAACTGAAACAAACAGTTCAGCTGAAAAGCTGACTTTTCAAAAAGCTAAAAAGCTAGCTTTCATGAAATGAAACGAAAGATGAAAAACAAGCTGAGATGAGTTTTTCTGTCTTTTAGTGTGCTGAGAAAATAAAAAATTATTACAAACACCAAGTAAACAGTCAACAGCCAAAAAGTTAAAAGCTAGTTTTTCAGCTAAAATCCTAAAAGTTGCACCTCATCAAATAAACAGGGTCATAATGCACACAATGCTTGATGGTAATCCCATATGTAGATGATCTAACACTCATTGCTGATGCTTAAAGGGTTGACCGCACGTCATGTATTGGGACCCACTAACGTACACGTACATGCAGGAGATCGTCGAGAAAAGAGAGCTACAGCTAGCTAGCTAAAGAGTAACTGAAGTGAGGTGGCATACAGGAGGCGCTGTACACTTTGTCCGCATGCACGCAAGAGGCCGGACACGTCGCGCGCGCGCCCGTCCAAGCAGCGAAAGCCAACACAAACCCCCAGGGTCGCCGGCAGGTTTCCTGCCGGGGTATTGTGTTCGAGGACGGAAGGAATGA
Source organism: Echinochloa phyllopogon (assembly GCA_033239725.1). Lineage (NCBI taxonomy): Eukaryota > Viridiplantae > Streptophyta > Magnoliopsida > Poales > Poaceae > Echinochloa > Echinochloa phyllopogon. The sequence continues at coordinate 6,200,093 of BTCW01000008.1, read as the reverse complement.
CGACGGGTTCAGGCGCATCATGGAAATTAACGCGCATTCAACCGCATGCATGGCTTCCATGCATTGCTATCCTACAGCACTCATCAGTTGCTAGCCTCCAAGGGCCTAGATCCCAAAAGCAACACCCAGAAAAAAGATATTTCTCGTCACATCAAAATATCATAATAACATGAATGGAGTACTAGATATAGATGAAATCAAAAACTAATTGCACAATTTTGTTGTACTCTGCGAGATGAATATTTTGAGCCTAATTAATCAACTTTTGAACAATTTTTTACATATACAAACGAAATGCTAAAGTGGCGCAATGATTAAGAAGTGACATTTCCCACACAAATTTGGCCTTTAAATTTTGGAACTAAACAGGGCCAAGATCGAAGAAGAAAGCTAGCTATAGCTAGCAGGATGACCACGCACTACAATGGCTATAGCTCCTACGAGACTGAGACGTAGCTTGTGGATCGATCGGAGTTGTGGCAGGTAGTAGCACATACTAGCCACTAGCAAGAACACGCGTTCTTCTTCTTCTTCCCAGCGGCAACGGACGGACCCGTCGACCTGCAGATAAGGTCACAACGGATCGAAGAAGAATAAGGCCGGTCAGAGAGCGAGAGACCTGCTGCATGCATGCCTGAGGAGTCGGAACGGGCACACTGAGCGGCGGCAACCGCTGACGTCCGGCGAGTCTGCAGACGCGTACGTGGAGTGAGTGATCTCGATGCAGCCATCTGGATCCACGAGCCCCTGTGCGTGTACAGTGCATAGCATATATGGCGCTGTGTGCCTCTTTTGACCGGAGCTGCTGTCATGCGAGGGCCGAGACATCGTTTTCCTTCCATCGGTTATGATCAATTGGCTAGCTGTGACCTGTGAGCCTGAAATCCATGCATGCCGCCCGGCGTCAACATATATGCGTGCATGCACGATGAGAAATTATGTTTACCGGCCGGCAACTTTGAATTCCTTCGGTGTTTCCAACTGTGAAATATGGAAGCATGCATGGCCATATTCCTGTTATGGAAGAAGAAAATTTGTATTCTCATGTAGAGAGGCAGGTGTGCATGCATTCTTGTATGTGAGTATTTGTGTGTTGTGTTGTGTTGTGTTTAGTAGAGAAAACAAGTAAAGATCCTTCTGAGCCCATCCGTTGGCAGGGAGATATAGGTCATGTTTGGATCCACACCAACTAAATATTAGCTAGCTAATTTATAGTGGTTTATTTTAACTGGTTAAAGAGTACCTAGCTAAACTTTAGCTTGGTGTGTTTAGATCCATTAACTAATTAAATTAATCGGGCTATCACACCCTTCATTAATTATGGACAGAGTAATGTGTGGCAGTGGCAAATTTTCATAAATATGTGGGGTATTTTAGTCCTTGAGCTCGTTTAGCTGGGTTTAGCTAAGTTCAATCAGCTAAAGAAACCGTGCATCTTTTGGCATGCAGCTAAAGTTTAGCTGAGTTTTAGCTGCCCCGTTTGAATTTCTAGCAGTTAAAGTTTAGCTAGTGGATCATACTGTCGCAGTAACTTATGATCGCAAATCATGTACCATAAATCTGAAGTATGTGAACATCTATATGTGTAATTTGCTTTGTAAAAAAAAGAGTTGAGAAAAGGTTCTTAACCTAAATAGGTAGTCGCTGTTGAATTGCACTCCTTTACAAGATTTTATTCTAATATCATAATTCCAATTTTTATAAGACATAGAGGGAATACTACAAACATTGCATACCAATACAACCAATTGAACCCAATGTGCCACTCGAGAAAAAGAATATATATGTGATGATAATAACCTTAGGCATCCGAACAGTGCTCCAATTTCAAACATTCTTTTTCGAAAAGTGGCTGGTAGTACTGTAGTAGTAGTCAGTAGATCGAACATAGCAACGTAGCTAGACGCGTTATCACCCACACATCGATCTGCTACAGTGCTGCAACCGGCCGCACAGCACGCGATATTTCTCCGGCGGCCGGCGGCGGCAGCACCAGCAGTGTACGTCCAGCCGCCGGTGCGCATGTGCTCCGTCCTGCATGCTAGCTCTCCTCTCCTCTCCCTCACGCCGCCGGCCGGCCAAGGCCAACCCACTCACTCACCACCCGGCCGCCATGCCTTGGTTTCGTGTGGCCTTCCTTCCCTGGAGATCCACGTGTACACTTCTGCTCTGCTGCTGCCTCCTCCTCCTCCTCTTTCTCCGGTGGATGGACATGGTTGGACCCCGCCCCCGCCCCGGTCCAAAAGCCGGCGGTGGGGCCCGCGCCCCACTCCCCGGCCTCCCGCCACGTGCCCCCTCCGTGACGTGGAGCTCACCACCCGCCTCCTCCTTATATACCCCGCCCCGCCTCGCCGTCCCCTTCCTCCTCATCACCCCGACCCCGCCGGACCTCCCCCGCAGCTAGCAAGCTTCTCAAGCTCTCTCCGTCGCCACCGCGCATGCCAGCACCGATCCCGATCCGTAGTGGTTGCTGCTTGTTGTTCCTGTTCTTGCTCATCTGTTCGTCGATCGAGGAGGGAAGAAGAAGAAGCTCCAGCTGATCGATCGGTAGCCGCCGGAGATCGAGGCGGAGACCCACCCACAGGTCCAGCCATCAATGCCTCCCAACGCCCAGGACGTGCACGGAAGCCTCGCCATGACGACGACGCCCACCCCGGCGGCGGCGGCAACGCCATCGCCGGCGCCGTCGTCCAAGATGGACTGCTTCCTCACCACCGCCTGCACGCCGCTCAACCTGCAGTTCATCGACGTGTCGTACCGCGTCAAGCAGACGGAGCGCTCGTCGTCGTCGTCATCAACGGCGAAGGAGGCGCCGCCGGGCCGGATATCATCCCACTCCGGCGCCGCCATCGCTGCTTCACCGGCGCCCGAGGAGCGGACGATCCTCAAGGGCGTCACCGGCGAGGCCCGCCCGGGGGAGATCCTGGCCGTCCTGGGCCCGTCGGGGAGCGGCAAGTCCACCCTCCTCTCCATCCTCGGCGGCCGCCTCTCCGGCCGCCACTCCGGCGCCGTCCTCGCCGGCGGCCGCGCCGCCGCGACCCGCGCCGTGCAGCGGCGCACGGGGTTCGTGGCCCAGGACGACGTGCTCCACCCGCACCTCACCGTGCGCGAGACGCTCGTCTTCTGCGCGATGCTGCGGCTGCCCCGCGCCGCCCCCGCCGCCGCCAAGGCCGCCGCCGCCGAGGCCGTGATCGCCGAGCTCGGCCTTTCGGCCTGCGCCGACACCGCCGTGGGCAACGCCTTCGTGCGGGGGGTCTCCGGCGGCGAGCGGAAGCGCGTCAGCATCGGGCACGAGCTGCTGGTGAACCCGAGCCTGCTCATCCTCGACGAGCCCACGTCGGGGCTCGACTCCACGGCGGCGGCGCGGCTCGTCGCCACGCTGGCGGCGCTCGCCGGGAAGGGCCGCACGGTGGTGATGTCGGTGCACCAGCCGTCGACGAGGGTGTACCGGATGTTCGACGCCGTGCTGCTGCTCGCCGAGGGGAGCTGCCTCTACTTCGGCGCCGGCCGCGACGCCATGGACTACTTCGCCGCCGCCGGCTTCGCGCCGGGGTTCCACGTCAACCCGGCCGACTTCATGCTCGACCTCGCCAACGGTAAGCTTCCTTCATTAGACGCAAACGCAACGCAACAACCTCCTCTGTTTCCACTTCAGTTCATACCATTCCAGAAAAAGAAAAGTGCCAGAGCTGCGGCATATAGGATTCATGTGTGATATTCCACAAACAGGGAAAAGCCGACACGCGCACACACGCACGTACTATTTCTGTTCTTAACTAATTACTACTTGATTAAATCAAACACATTTATTTGTTTAGGAATAAAGTTTATTTCAACTTATTATATATATATATGTGTGTGTATATATGGTAGTGCCTAACATTGGAGAGGATTGCTAGATTGACCAAACCACTAGGAACGAATAAGCAAAGTTGGGCATGCAATCGAGTGATTTGTTGACACCAATAGAGTGAGAGATAGGTACCATATATGATGATGGGCCGGGCATCATCAATTTGGGTGTTGTGTGGCGTTGAAGTCACAAGTGCTAGAGTATGTGTCTGTGTGTTCTGGCTCCCCTTTTGCAATTGCCAGGATTGGATCCATCATCATTAGATTTTGTACAGGCCGGGCAAAACACCTGGTGAGTGAGTGTGGAGTGCACCCAACAGAGAGGAGAGAGAGAGAGAGAGAGGAAAAAAGGCATGATGAGTGAGAAAATAAAAAGAGTGGAGAGGGTGAGTGCCTTCCATCCCTAGTGTTCACCACCTTTTTTTGTGCAAAGCACTTTATGGCGAAAAAATCACAAGCCCAAGGGACACCTGTCACCGGAAGGTGGGAATTAGGGCACTCCCACTCAGAGGGCAACAGACATCATCACACTCCCACAGAAAGCTACACACCACTAATAATCTGTTGTAAAACGAACCTGCAGAGACACCTCGATTCAGTCTCAAGCCTTGAACTCAAACGACAGAAACACATCCAGTTTAGGATACCACACACACAAAAACATACATAGCAGGATGACAGATGGATGGATCTCCGACACCTGTGGCAGCTTTTAGTTGGATCTAGTTCCTTTGCCTCTCTTTTGTACATGATTGGTGGAGGCATCGTGCTCAATGGCGCATGAGCAGATGAGATACTCGATCAGGGGCGTGATATGTGTGCAGTGGAGCTGATGGATATGGTTCCAAGTGCCTGTCTCACTAGACTTGGAAATATATGCCCCTGCTCATGCACAGGCTTTAGACAGGAGGAATCAAATTTTTTGGGTGCAAATTTGCCTTCTTTGGAGGGGCACTTTCTCCCTTTTGGCTCCTTGGCACCTCTTTTTAGTTTTTGCCTAGTGCACCAGCACATCACACCAAAGCTTGTGCACCATCCGTCTATCCAAAGGCCGGTCATGTCGCCACAGCTAATGGCAAATCTTCTTGATCCAATGTAGTGGTCCGGCCTAGTATAACGGCCCCGTGGATCTTGACCCGTCCGATCCAAGATCGAACGGTCAGCAATAATAATGTACGCGCACTGAAATCGAGTTTTATTTTCTACTTTTTTTTAAAACACCTCGGGTTTCAAAATCGCATTGGTGTCATTTCACATAGCAATGAAAATATGTATATACCCTCGATCTTCTTTTTAATTATCTAAAAAAATCTCCTTTTTAATTGAATGAACGGTAGAGAATGGGCTACGTGTAGAATTATTGTACATCAAAACGGAAAAGTAATGTGTAACATCACATTTTCTCAGTATAAAAAACATCAAATTATCTCGATCAAATTCTCAAAAGCACTAGTGTGCCTACCTTTCCCCTTTTCGTTCCATATTGTAATCTGAACTAAACGTGAAATCATCGTATTTACAGGTTTTGCTCAAGCAGATTACAACTTCACAGCGGAAGGCGGCAACGTGAAGCAGTCTTTGATCTCATCTTACAACAAGGTGCTCGCCCCAAAGGTGAAGGCCTCAATCAACGCCGCCGCCGCCGCGGAGCACGCGATGAACACCGGCAATGACGACGGCGCCGCCGCCGCCGAGCCGCCGCCGCTGCCGGCGCTGGAGAGCACCTGCCGCGGGTGCACGAGCTGGGCGAACCAGTTCACGATCCTCCTCCGGCGCAGCCTCAAGGAGCGCCGCCACGAGACGTTCACGTCGCTGCGCGTCTTCCAGATCATCGCGCCGGCGCTCGTCGCCGGCGCCATGTGGTGGCGGTCGTCGCCGGCGGCGGTGCAGGACCGGCTCGGCCTCCTCTTCTTCGTCTCCATCTTCTGGGGCGTCTTCGCCTCCTTCAACGCCGTCTTCGCCTTCCCGCAGGAGCGGCCGGTCCTCGCCCGGGAGCGCGCCTCCGGCATGTACGCGCTCTCCTCCTACTTCATGGCGCGGATGGCCGGCGACCTCCCCATGGAGCTCGCGCTGCCCACGGCGTTCACGGTCATCGTCTACCTCATGGCCGGGCTCAACCCATCGCCGGCGGCGTTCGCGCTGACGCTGGCGGTGATCCTCTCGTACGTGCTGGTGGCGGAGGGGCTCGGGCTCGCCGTCGGCGCCGCCATGATGGACGCCAAGCGCGCGTCGACGCTGGTCACGGTGGTCATGCTGGCGTACCTCCTCACCGGCGGGTTCTACGTGCACGACGTGCCGGCGTTCATGGCGTGGGCGAAATACACCTCCTTCACCTACTACTGCTACCGCCTGCTCATCGCCGTGCAGTACGGCGGCCACCTGCGACACCTGCTGCCGGCGGAGGCCGTCGAGGGGGAGGCCGGCCCGGCGGCGTGCGTCGCCGCGCTCGTCGCCATGTTCTTCGCCTACCGGATACTGGCCTACCTCGCGCTGCGCCGCGTCAGGAAGTGATCGATGACCTGGCTGCCGCCGCCGGCCGCGGTGTGTAGTGTAGCTAGCTAGCTAGGTACGACGCGTCCATTAACTATTCCGGACGCCGCGCGCCGACAGGCCCGGTACGATGACCAGAGGCTCCGGCTTGCCGGCGCGCGCGGCGAAGTGAGATCCGTGGCGCCGGCGGGCGGGTGGGCGGGGCGGGGGGTGGCCGGCGTCGGAGGAGATGAGTCGACCAGATGACGCGGTTGTTGTTGGTGGCGTCGCCGGCGATCGACGAGGTCGTCTTCTTCTCTCGCGGATTTATTGTTTTTTTCTCCTTCTTTCTTCTTACCTAAATTTGATGGTCCTCTGCGCCATCAATCGAGATGCCTTTCTTGAAAGCAAGTGTACTATATATTGATGATCAATCACCCGGCGGGTGTAAGTTGTTTGAGCGACATGAATGGGCTTCTTGGTCTGTTGATGAACTGGGTATGGGTTCCATTAAAATTTTCGAAATTCAGGTGAGCGTACAAGACGATTACAAGTTTACAAGACTGAGGACGGATCAATTATAAGCTCTATAATGTTCTAATGAACCTAAACTTTTTCCAGTGACCGGACTGATGGAACCAAATCGAATTCTTGATACACCATGAGCCAGTTGAATGTGCGGCTACGTCGTAGCCACATTTCTGATTCTTGCAAGTACCTCGACAGAGGAATCGAAATAGACATAGCTGCTCGATCTACTTGGATAGATTTGCCACGAAAACCACGTGAAATTCGATTGACCTATCGTTCGGAGCACAACTAAAATTGGAGCCAGTGAAATAATATTGGGCTTACAACATCTGTGAGATATGGCTGACTGTTCTTGAGACGCTTCACGCGCATCTTCACTGTGATTGGGCCAGGTTCGTCTTTGCACATCAATTTTCCTGGGCTAGGATCCTTCCATTGGGCCGGAAGGGTAATTGTCAGGCCCATCACTGGGAGCGTGGTTGATGGTAGGGTACTGTTTCGGAGTGTTGTAAAACAAGGACTCTTAGAGAGTCCTAACCGGACCTACCAACCATAAAAGGCAAGGAAGATAAATGACTCCTAGTCCTAGTCCGGTTATGTTGTGGGCTCTTACCAAACTCTACCCTTACTTCGAAGTATATATACGGAGGAGCACCCCTGTTGTAAGATATCGATTTGAGGAATAAAGAGAAGCTCCACCTATATTGTGTCTTGTCTATTTTATACTTGTGTTCTTGTGCTTGTCGTGAGAGATGTGAGAGGAAAAAGATCCAACCGTTGACGACGTGTTTCACAATACGTTATCAGCACGAACGCTCTTTGTCGACTACGCGCCGTAGGAGTCGCTATCAAGTTCGACATCGGCGATCCTCACCGTCGTTCTCGCCAACGACTACTTGATGACGTCGACTATATCAACGTCGCCAGCGATCGGATCTGCACCAAATCTTCATCAAGCTGGCATGTCTACCACCATGCCTAAAGCCCTACGCGGTATGTATCTACTGATAACTGCCCTACGCGGCAAGTGGAGTAGATCAATTTGCATCAGATAATAAAAGGTATTGAACAGTTAGATCGTCTAGTAGATTGGTTTTTTTTGTTCTAGGCCATCGAGCCATAAAATTATTTTCCAATCTGCTATTTGGTTGTTCGGCCATGAAGGCAGCGTATACTCATGTATACGTGAGCAGCTTTGGTCCTCACAGGGTCACAGCCACGTACGTTTTCCTGTTCGAACGCAAGAAAAGCATACAAGGAAAGAAAGCTACGTATATGCATCCTAGTATACACGAAGTATACATCATAACATAGTACAAATCGATCTATAACCCTTACATGAAAATAATGGGCAACTTGACCGTGGTGATTCCGGCCGGTATGCCGTAACGTGACCAGCAGCGACGAACTTGATCACAAATCAACATGAAGATTGATTTTACAACACAAAAGGCAAGGAAGCCGGTGATCTAAAATCATAATCCTAGTGGACACATCACGAGCTCACCTACGCCTGCAGCTGTGACCTTGCAGTAATTGAACTGTCGAAAAAGGTACTGCTGCCTGAAGTTGCATGTATTGCTATTACGAAGTCAAGCACAGCCGAAGCCAAGGCCATACACATCAGTAGCCTCAAGCCTGAAGCTGAGATCGGTGCTTGCAGCAGTTCCACTAAGGCGCCGCCCCAAGCCATCCTGCAATCCATGGCCTGTCGCCACCTGCAGGTTGCAGCTGTACTCCGTATGTAGCAACCAAGCTCATTGCCAGAAGCAGAACACCGATAAAAGCGAAACGAGAGAAAACGAGGTGGAGCCGCCTTCCTAGTCGGCCAATAAGGCCTCGTGGATCGACCCGAGAAGGTCACGTAAAGAAACAGAAAAATAGCCCAGCCAGGCTTATTTTATTCAAGAAACCATGAAGCTACAATGAATTGTAGCGTGGCACTAAAATCTTTACGCATAGCTCTTGAATTTCAGAAAAATCAATCGTGGCTTAACTTGTAGTGGGTTTTCGTATTTTCTAGCAGAAAATACCTACAAGTAATCGATTTTTGTAGCAGATTAAGAGATTTAATTTATTTACTGCATATATTGTAAATTTATATCCATGAAGTCATTTACTGTTTTATGATAATTTGCTATAGTTGCACATAAATACAGTAAATAATGCCTTTAATCATAGAAACATGGTTTTAGGTTTATGACCACTCTCAATCTTGAAGAACCTTAGACAAATAATCCCCCATGACAGTGTCATATTTTATTTGTTTTCCTAGCAATTTGAGAATGGGTAAATGTTTTGCTAGGAAAATTCTAGGAAATTAATTGAATTATCTATTGAATAGATTTAACCAATGTAAATTAATTTTGCACTTATTTCATGCATTTTAAACACATGAAGTGAGCCTGCAGCAAATGCATGTATAATGTAGGAGTGTTATGAAGTCCATTATTTCTCGAAGAAATATTTTTTGTTTTAAGCCTTGCACAACATAATTTCTAGAAGAAATATTGTACAACTCTGAAAGTTAGCCTCCCAACATGGCATCATGTTTTTACAATAGCAGTAAATTCATACGAAGCATGCCGAATATTTGAGTTCATATATAACATGAAGTTACGCAAATTTAATATGTTTTCTTGAAGAATCATATTGTTTGCCACGTAGGCATATTGGCAAATTCAAGAAGAATTTGCAAATGCTCAATATGATACAAATTTATGCAATTAGAAGATGCATAAATCATAGAAGTGGAAGGAAAATAAGTTAAATTCCAGAAGTAATGGTAGGCTTAGGGGGAGATGCATTGAGACAAAGAAGTTTCATACTCACCCCTTATCCAAAAGTAAATAGAATTCCTACATAAGCTGCACTATTAGTTATATTCATGAAGAATATGGTTATACTCATGAAGAGCAAGTAATTTTTGCTTTTAACTAGAAGTTTCGCATTAGTTTATGAATTTTTCCCAAAATAGAAGGGTAAATTTAGTAAATTGGTGTTTCTTACCTCTGTATTAGTTTTTATCACCTTATTTTTTTTGTGCCTATTTGCTCGACGCATTTTTTTACCTGCAGTAATTTATTTTAATTTCATGGAAAAGAATTACATACAGAACATTGTAAATAATTGCTTTTAAATGCCTATTTGATAATCATTTGAAGTGATATTTCCACGAAAAAAGGCCTCAAGTAACCTTGGAGGTTATATTTGTATTGTGCATTCCTACCATGTAGGTAGAATGGAAGCTGAATTTCCATGAAACACATGAACTAATAATATATAGACTTTGAATTGATTTCAGAAGATTCAGTTTAGTCATGAAACTATATATTACTTAATTATGTACCGAATACATAACCCCTATAACTTGAAGTTTATTCTACCCAAATCATATTATTGTACAACGAATAGTACAATCTATATGTGAATTTCATACCACTTTATGAATATACTAGAAGTGTAACTGAAGTGTATGGAACATTAAAATGATTCCTAGATTATGCTTGAAGCATAGCATCACATGAAGTGTAATTATGGTATGAAAAGGGGAGAAACTGGGGATATAGAGGCATAGATGAAGAATGTGGATGAAGTTGAAAAATCTAATAGGCATATCCCTAATCCTGCAAGATTGTTGGTCTAGATCCACATCCTGTTAGATTGATCGACAAAACAACGCGCAAGTTGGCATGTAGCCATGATCATTATAATGATTAAGCATGTAGCTCTGCGCATAGCATTTGTGATCCATATACCATTATGTCAATAAGAATGGCTAGGTAGAAGAAATTCCATAGTAATGTAAGAACCTGCATGTCATTACATTAATTTGTAACCCTTGCAACGGTATTACATCAGAATTCCGCTTCACGTTGGCTTGTAGCTATAATATATTTCTATCATTGCATTAGCTTGCATGCTATGTGCACTCAAGTTTCTCATCTCCCATATAGTTGAGATGGCCAGGAAGCCATTACAACAGATAATTAATCATCAGGTTGCATGTTGTATATGGCTAGAAGTCGTCAGTTCATCTCTAATCAAGAAGGTTGAGATCAGGGGGAGAAAACCGATTTGAAATCGGCTCAATAGTGAATTTATCCAATTAGAAATTGGATGACCCGATTAGAATGGGTTTGCGGATAGTGAAAATAAAATGGACATGTAAGTCCATTGTGTGGAAAATAATTTGGTATTAATGGGTTCAGAATTTTAATGCATATGGGGAATTCTTGAATGAGCGAGCAATTAAATTTTCTAGTAGAAATTTCATGTAAATTATATTTGCATTATTATAACTTGAAGTTTAATTATTCAAATTAATTGAAGTATATGGTATGAGTATATGAATGTCACTATTTGAAAATGTGCGTGAAACATTTATGAAATAATTTCATCGGTTTAGCATACATAAATGGGCATCCACTTGAAGTTGGAGAAATATGGATCTTGTAACAACCCTAAAATTCCTATAGGATTTGTTGAGTGCAAAAATTCGAATTTAAAAATTTTTGGTGGAATTGAGTGCATGCAAACCAACATATAAGAGTGTCTTCTATTTGCTCCCTAAATTCTTAGGCAATTTAAATTCAAATTTAAAATCAATTTGAAGTGTTAAGGATGAAATAGTGTGATTTGGATTTATTTGGATTTATTTGGATTTTTGGTTGGTTTGAATTCAAATTCTAGATTTGAATTCAAACTCTAATTGACTAAACTAATTTCCAATCCTATTCCTGTTCGTGGGCCAATTTTCGAAGCTCAAGTCTACTTAACCCCCTTCAACTCTTTTTCCCCGAGCCAGCAACCCAAGTAGCCCAGCCAGCCTTTCGGCCCAGCTGCGGCCCAGCCAACTCCCCGCCGCGTCGACTCCGCGTCGCCGCCTTCTCTCTCGCTGACGCCGGGACCCCACCTGTCAGCCTTTTCGTCTCCCCCGCGTCATCGTCTTCCTCCCGCACGCCGCTCTCTCTCTTCCGCGCGCCGCCCGTGACCCAACTGCCCGAGCTCCGTGCGGCCCGACGCGATTGCGCCGCGTGTCCGCAGCCGCTCGAGGACCCCTATCTCGCCGTCCGTGCCCAGCGAAACCCTAGCGCCTATCCCCTATAAATCGCCCCGCCGGCCGCACTCCCTGTTCAAGCCGCCGCAGCCCCGTGGGGGTCTCTAGATCCAATTCGAGGGGGGGAAGAGTGGGAGAGGGTCACGAGGGAGCCAGTGGAGGGGAAATCGAGGGAAGAAGAGGAGCCAGTCGCCTTCCCCGCGAAGCCACCGAGCACCGGGGCGCCGCCGTCCGTGGACTCGCCGACGAGGAGCCGGACCAGGGACGAGAGGAAGCGCACGAGCACCGCCGGACTGCGTCAAGCCTTCCCCGAGCTGCAGCGTACCTCGACGAGACCCTAGGTGAGCTAACCGCGTTCGCCCCCTTCTTCTCTGTTTCCGGCGGAGCGCCGCCGCTCGTGCTCACCGTGCCAAGCCAAGCCCCTGTGTGCCAGCCTTCGAGCTGTGCATCTTCTTGTGCAGGTTCTCGAGCCGCTGAACCCTTTTTGCAACCCGCCGTCGCTTGATCCCCGCAGCCGAGGCCGCCGCGGCCGAGCTCTGCTCGCCCCGCGCGCGAACGCCGAGGCCACGCGCGGCCGTGGGCGACCACGTGCCCGCGCGTGTGCACCTAGCTGTGCCCCAGCAGTCGCTGGAGGCCACGAGCGCACAGCCGAACCCAGATCGTGCACCGTTGCGTGCGTAACCCGAGCCGCCGTCGTGCTCGCCGGCGTTCATGGCCGTGTCGCCGCCGTTCGCGTCGGTGAGCCCCAACCAAACCAAATCCGAGCCTTGTTCGCCCCATCCGTGTTCGCCTAACCCTAGCGAAGCTGTTCCAGCCATCCTAGCCCCGAGCCGAGCCCTCTCCGGCGATAACCGCCGTCGACCGTCGCCGCCGGCGCATTCTGGAGCACGCCGCGCGCGCGTCGCGTCGCGCCGTGGCTATGCCACACGCAAGACCACACCAAGTAGCCACACAGCCGTGCACAGACGATCCCAGTTCGGCCACACCTAGATCCCATGCACCCGGCTCACGTGGACCCATCTCACGGTGCACCGTGGACTCAGTCCACCAGACCCGATCCAACAGCCGCCCCTTCGTGGGCCGAATCTCGCAAGTTAAGTCTGTGTAACCCCCTTGAACTTTTCCGGCCCAATCGCTTTCGGCCCAATTCCAGCCCAGCCATCGTTTATTCTTTTTCTTTTTCTTTTAACGGCGCTGACGTATGGGACCCACCTGTCATACTCTGCGAGTCACTGACACATGGGGCCCACTGACCAGAGTTGACCCGCTGACCGTTGACCGTTGACCCGTTGACCGTTGACCAGTCAACGCTGACGTCAGCAGGGCCCACTGCTGACGTCATCCTATGCGGACCCCACTACTGACGTCAGCATGACGTCATGCTGACGTCAGCAGGCTAATTTCTGTCTGTTTTCTTTTTCGGAAATTATTTAATATTTTCAGAAAATGATTTAAACTTCGAAAATTAATAATAAATTAACCGTAGCTCAGAAAAATATGAAACCAGTTTCTATATTTCTCTAAAATCATGACCTACGCGTTAGTGTAGAGTTTGATGTTGTTTGGGTCTTCTTTCGTCGCTGTTTTAGTGTTTCTTTGCTAGTAGTCGCGTCTTATTTTATTTTCCGCGCCCCTAGGAGCTCCGGAGAGTCAGGAGGAGCCGGACTACTACAACAACTGCTTTGACGAGGACGAAGACCCTTGCCCAGGTTCACGCCCGACCATCTCTGAAATACCTAATAGACATGCAAACTAGTCTGCTAGCGCTTTACTTTACTCGCATGATAAACCTGCACTGCCTTTGTTATTATCCTGTACCTTGCTACCTACTACTCACTTTATAAATATGCTATGCTATGCATGTGTTGGGATGGTTGTGATTGATCCTCTTGGCGTGAGTTGTGGGTGGTTTGGGAGGAGTAGTGCAGCTAGGCGGTGTAAGCGAGTAATAACAACTCGATCGTTGATCGAGGTGCTGAGGGGCTGCACTCGGGCAGTCCCTATGGGGTACCTGTTGCGGGTACATGGTTACTGGTTACTTGGGGTTGGTACTCGGTGAGTACCTGAGGAGTTTGGGCGGCAATACCTGTTATGGGTGCCGATTGCGGACCGTTGCGGCGGATCGCTTGTGATGCAGATACTCGCTTTACCGAACAATTAAGGACCGAGTCGTGCCCCCACTTTGGACTTGGGATTTACCGTGCTCACCATCTACCCAGTATGGGGAGGGTTCCAGCAAGCCTACTCTAGTGCGGCGCCGAGACTGTAGGAGAATCGAGTTTGATATGTGTAGGGGGGATTCGTTGCGGCGTAATCTCCCTGATTTACCACGGCCCCCGACTGGCCCCGGTGGGAAGGTTTCACGACCCTGGGGCAGATGTTAGATCGGATGTTTCCCGAGCCCAGGGAGACAGGATTGGCGCCGCTACTGTTTAGGGTCTTTGCTGTGGGCTACGTCTCAGGTTGGTTGCGGACTAGCCTTGCAGCCCGGATGGATTCCTGGAGTGCCACCTCTGCAGAGTGTAAACTATACGTATAGCCGTGTCCACGGTTACGGACGACCCATTTCTGAGAAGCCCCGGCTAGCATGGGAATCTGCTTTCTTACCTCATCCTTGATTTGGGTTATGAGAGATTGGTCCAGCTGAGGCTGTTGAGACGAGGTGGGGAGGGAGCTCACCGAGTCGACTAGTGAGTGAAAGGTGTTGGTGGATAATGATTTGCGGGAACCTGCCGTGGCAGGACGAGCCCGATGGGGAAATGTGAGGCTGATGGTTGGTTTTGGGGAGCGGATGGATGTGTGTGTGAGCAGGAGTTGGTGTTGAGATGAAATTGGGTTATTGCTGCTGCTTGCATAAGAAACCCTGGCTCAAACCTTGATTATTTCTATATCCTTAGAATAGGCGACTTTAAAGCTTGCATCATATTATGGTTGGTGACGTGGACCTGTCCCATTTCCTTGGGGACAGACTTTGGGTTCTCAGGTGAAGGCCCCGACCGCGAGTTCAACCAGGACGGGTGGTACGACTGAAGGGAGCGCGCTACGCTCAAGGATGCCTGTGGAGGAGTGGCCCCTGTTGTTCTAGCTACCGCTGCGCAGATGTTTCTTATTGTCGATTTAGCCCAGAGGGCTTGTACCAGACGCTTTGTCTTTATATGAGTCATGTAATGAATCTTTTATCGTTGTATGGATGTGATATTCGACTGAGATGAGTTCTGTACGAGATAGCTGCTATTCCTGGGACTATCTCAATGGTACAGGGAGTCGGGTTCTCGTCGGTGAGAATCCGGTTCGTTACAGTTGGTATCAGAGCCATACTTGACCATAGCGCGTAACCCTTAGAACGGAAACCTAGGACAGAAGCTCTAACTGAGTCCTCTATTTTATATGAAACCCCTTGGACTATTTGAAAACTATATATAAGTACATCTCAACTATTAGCAAAACTTTTACCCTTACCTTACCTGACTAACTTGCTAACTTAGTAACAACCCACTAACTGTCTGGCAGATGGAAGGAAGATCAGCAGATGAACGACGAGAGATCAGAACCACCAGAGCAGACTGTGGAGGTTTGACAGTGCTACTGAGGGAGGTGCTGCGTACAGTGGGGATAGACGTGGACAGCGTTTTCTACGAGGGATGGACCTACGGACCTGGAGAGGGAGTACACACTCGGTTGCAGATGGTTGTACCCAATATCCCTGGACGACCAAGGTCACTGATGCTACGAGCAGCTACCAGCGAGAGCACTTTCAGTCGGGCAGTGCAGACTATAGCTATGAGGATACTCCGACTTGCCACACTTGTGTACCAGAGTCAGCTCAGCCACACTCGTTTCCGGTACCTACCGCGAGCTCTTGAAGATCCGACAGACAGAGACGCAGTCAGCTTGCAGGCTCACGCAGCAGACCGCGAGCGGAACGTGACCCTGCGAACCTCAGTTCAGTGCATGGTAGAGCAGGAGTACTTGAACATTGGCTTAGAAGAGAAAGTTGCCAAGCTGAAAGAGAGGGTATGGAAGCAGGATATCCAGCTGATGGAGAAGGACAACAGGATCGCCTTACTTGAGGAGCAACTCAGAGCTAAAACAAGGGAAGTCAGGAACTTGGAGTACGAAGCTCGAAACAACAGACAGTTGGCAGGACTGATCCGAGCAACTCACCATGCTCGAGATGTCCGCCTGGAAGATCAGCTCACAGAAAAAGACAAGGAACTGGCAGCCAAGGAAGAAGAGATAGAAGGTCTGAAGGAAGAAGTATACTGGTTGGACAGTCTCAACTCAGAACTTCAAGAAGAGGTGGATAGCTACAAAGAGAAGAGTGGACGAAACTACCAGCTGATGAAGTACCTGAGTCTTCAACAGATTATGGCAAAGGATGAAGCTCGAAGAACCCTTAGTAGTTGGGTAAGATCAGACAGGAAGAGGGTAGCAGAAATGATCGCAGTGAACCAAGGACTACCAGAAGAACGCAGAGTTGAACCCAGAACAGAGAACTACAGAGTCTCACCAAGCCGAGTTGAGCCGATACCACCACCTGAGGCTCGAACCCTTACTTCCGAGATGACAAGACTGAGACAAGAACTGGCACACTTAGAGAAGCAGTTGACAGAACCTGAGATGGACATAGTGAGGTTGGCAGCGCGCCTCACGGACAACCACCGAGACAACAGGCAGTGATCAAGCAACAGACAGAGACTGAGGCTGTGAGGTTGGCAGCGCGCCTCACAGGCACCTTCAGCAGTAAGAGACAGATGCAGTAGACAGTATCAGCAGATATCAGCAGATGATGAGACATGTATCTATCTTCATGAGTAGATGTTTAGACTTAGTAAATCATGACCACCTTTTGGCTCAGCCACGATGTAGCATTCGCTTAGATGTATTTATCCTCAAGGTTCCAGGAGCTGACCTCGGGATAGTACACATGTCTAGGGTGTAATGCTGTAATGATTGATCGATCTTTTTGGCTGTTCTTGCAGTTTATTGTTGTTCATCTTGAGTGTACTTTAGTGTTGAGTCTATTTCATGTGTGCAGCTCCTACTCTAGTTACGCTAACCTAACCCTTACCGACCGCCACTAAATCGGCATTATGAAATATACAGCGAGATGTCGATCCGAAGATCCAACCGACTGCTTGCACGTTTTGAGGAAGCCGAGCAAGAAGAGGCAGCAATGGCAGCTAGAGGCAGAGGACGTGTCAGAGGTCGTGGTCGTGGAAGAGCAGCAGTTGCAGTTGGAGGCAGGGGTCGTGGACGCGCAACAGGCGTGCTCCAGCCCGAGAACAACGCACCAGGAGAAGAACAGGAAGTGGAAATGGAAGAACCAGCAATGGAACCTCAGCAGAACCAACAGAACAACCAGCAACCACCGCCACCGCCTAACTTGGCAGAAGTGATGACTACTCAAACACAGCTGATGCAACAGATGGCACAGGCCAATACACAGATGATGCAAGCTATGCAACAGATGCAGGGAAATCAGAACCAGAACCGTCAGGGACACCGTGAGGAAGACCTACAAAGGAAGATCGAAAGGTTCATCAGGCTGAAAGCACCCACCTTCGACTACTCGGACGAACCACTCGACGCACACGACTGGTTGCGTACCATCGAGACGAAGCTGGACCTGACAGACTACACTGAAGAAGAATGTGTTGCCCTTGCGGCGCACCAACTTGAAGGAGCAGCAAAAGCGTGGTGGGAGAGCTATTGTGACTCTCACGCGAACCCAGCTCAGATCACCTGGCTAGAGTTTTGTGAAGCTTTCAAGGAGTACCACATCCCAGAACAAGTCATGGTGCATAAAGCAATGGAATTCAGGACAATGACCCAAGGAAGTTTGTCTGTAGCTGAGTACGCTCGACACTTTGCTAAGATGTCAAGGTACGCCCCTGAAGACGTCAACACTGAGAAGAAGAAGCAGTTTTGGTTCCAGCGTGGTTTACACAGAGGTCTGAGGACAGCACTCGCAGCGAGTTCACACAGGTCACTAAGAGAGCTGATTGACAGGGCTATCGCAGTTGAGAAGGAAAGAGTGGGACTTGAAGATACTTGGCGAGAGAAGAAAAGGAAGGCTGAACAGTTGCACAACCACAGGCTAAGTCAGAGGCCGAGGAGTGGCCAGAGCAACATGCTCAGGAGAAGCTTTCAGCAGAGCAACAGCCAAGGAAGCTCAGGATATAACAGAAACAGCTACCAGGGTAACCGAGGCAGTAACAGCAACAGTTTTGGCAGCAGAGGTAACAACTACAACAGCTTTGGTAACAGAAACAACAGCTACTCAAGTCAGGGAAACCCCAACTGGAAGCCGAACAACACACCCAGAATTGGTGGAGGGACCACAGTGGTCTGTTTTGCTTGTGGGAAGCCCGGTCACAAGTCCTTTGACTGTCCGGAGAAGAAGAACAAACAAACCCCAGCCAAGGCACCGGCACCTGGAGGACAGGACAGGCAGCCAGCAACAGCGCAGAGAGGACGCCTCAACCACTTGACAGAGGAAGAAGCCGAGGACGCTCCCGACGTTGTGCTCGGTGAGTTTTTAGTAAATGGCATTCCAGCTTTGATATTGTTTGACTCTGGAGCAACTGGATCTTATATCTCGACGAAGTTTGTAAGAGAGCAGTCACCCCCGACAATACCTAAAGCTAGACCTATAGTCACTACTTCTCCCTTAGGAGAGCTTAGGTGCACTTTAGAGTGCCCCGCAGTTAGACTGATGATAGGAGGCCAGGAGTTTGAAGGAAACTTGACAGTCCTGGAATCGGATGGAATTGACGTGATACTAGGAATGGATTGGCTTACAGAGCACAAAGGAATAATCAGTTGCTCACCCAGAACAGTTGAGTTGACACACCCTAGTGGAGTCAAAGTAACAGCGGAACCACAAAGAAAAAGAACAGGGAAGAGATCCAGAACATGTATTCTGAGACAGTTGGTATACTCCATTGAGGAACAGACGATCGAAGAAGTACCTGTAGTATGTGAGTACCCGGACGTGTTTCCCGAGGAACTACCAGGATTACCACCTGACCGAGACGTAGAGTTCATAATCGAACTGCAACCAGGCACAGGGCCTATTGCTAAGAGGCCGTACAGAATGTCAGTTGAAGAGCTGGAAGAGCTCAAGAAGCAGCTGAAAGAGATGCTTGAAAGTGGTGTGATTCGACCAAGTGCATCCCCATGGGGATCGCCAGTGTTGTTTGTGAAGAAGAAAGATGGGTCAATGCGCATGTGCGTAGACTATCGATCTTTGAACGCAGTGACGATCAAGAACAAGTACCCATTACCTCGAATTGATGATTTGCTAGATCAGTTGAAGAAAGCCAAATACTTCAGTAAGATTGATCTGAGATCGGGATACCACCAGATGAAGATTAGAGAAGGTGACATTCCCAAGACAGCTTTTGTGACTCGGTACGGGCAGTACGAGTTCACCGTTGTGTCCTTTGGATTGACCAACGCACCTGCTTACTTCATGAACATGATGAACAAGGTATTCATGGAGGAACTAGACAAGTTCGTAGTGGTGTTCATCGACGACATACTTGTTTACTCAGAAACAGCCGAAGAGCATGAGAAGCATCTGAGGATTGTACTAGAGAGGCTGAGACAGCATCAACTCTACGGAAAGTTCAGCAAGTGTGAATTTTGGTTGGAGAAAGTAGCCTTTTTGGGTCACGTGTTGACAGCTGAGGGCGTAGCAGTCGACCCAGAAAAGATTGAGGCAGTAGCAGAATGGAAGCAGCCGAAGAACGTTACGGAAATCCGAAGCTTTCTGGGCTTGGCAGGATACTACAGAAGATTCATTGAGAACTTCTCCAAGATTGCCAAGCCAATGACCGAACTACTCAAGAACAATGTCCCATTAGAGTGGACGGACAAATGTGAAAGAAGTTTCCAAGAACTCAAGCACAAACTCACTACAACTCCAGTATTGACCCTGCCAGATATTCGCAAAGATTTCATAGTCTATTGCGATGCTTCAAGACAAGGTTTGGGATGTGTTCTAATGCAAGAGGGCAAGGTTGTTGCCTATGCATCGAGGCAGCTGAGGAAACATGAGGAAAACTACCCCACACATGATTTAGAACTGGCAGCAGTGGTACATGCATTGAAGATCTGGAGGCACTATCTGATTGGCAACAAGTGCGATATCTACACAGATCACAAAAGTTTGAAGTATTTCTTCACCCAATCTGAACTGAACATGAGGCAAAGGAGATGGTTAGAACTGATCAAAGATTATGATTTGGAGATACACTACCATCCTGGCAAAGCTAATGTCGTGGCAGATGCCTTGAGCCGAAAGAATTATTGCAACAACTTGATGATAGAAGAAAGTCAGCCAGAACTAGCAAAAGAGTTGTACATGCTGAAACTCGAGCTAGTAGAAGAAGGAAAACCCCAGGAAATGAGAGTGAAGTATAACCTAGAAGACCGAATCAAAGAAGCTCAGGGGAAGTGTCCAGAAATTCAAGGAGTAAAGGAGGATATTCAACGAGGAGTAGCACCTGACTACCGGATTGATGAAGCAGGGACAGTATGGCTGAAGGATCGTATTTGTGTACCACAGGACGAGGAAATCAGGAGAACAATTCTCTCAGAAGCTCACGAGTCCAAGTACTCGATACACCCAGGATGCACTAAGATGTATCAGGATCTGAAGGATAAGTTCTGGTGGAAGAAAATGAGAGAGGACATAGCAGAGTATGTAGCTAAGTGCGACTCTTGTCGAAGAATCAAAGCAGAACATCAAAGACCAGCAGGACTGCTGAAACCACTGGAAATTCCAATGTGGAAGTGGGAAGATATCAGCATGGACTTCGTAGTTGGCCTACCCCGCACTCAGAAAGGAAATGATGCCATTTGGGTCATAATTGATCGATTAACGAAAGTAGCTCACTTTATACCAGTCAAAAGCACACACTCAGTGAGCAAACTAGCAGAGCTATACATAGACAACATTCTCAAGCTGCATGGGGCACCAAAAAGCATTGTGACAGACAGAGGACCCCAATTCACAGCTCAATTCTGGCAAAGCCTACATCAAGCTATCGGGACAACCTTGGAGTATAGCACAGCTTACCACCCCCAGACAGATGGGCAGACCGAAAGAGTGAACCAGGTTCTTGAAGATTTGTTAAGGGCTTGTGTTCTAGCATACAGCACAGACTGGGAGAAGAGTCTATCCTATGCAGAATTCTCCTACAACAACAGTTACCAGGCCAGCCTACAGATGTCACCCTTTGAGGCACTTTATGGCAGAAAATGCAGAACACCTCTAATGTGGTCAGAGGTGGGAGAACGAACATTCTTTGGGCCTGACATGATTGTAGAGGCAGAAGAAAATGTGGCCAAGATCCGAGAGCACCTAAAGGCAGCTCAGAGCAGACAAAAGAGCTATGCAGATAGAAGAAGACGAGATCTGGAGTTCGAAGTAGGAGACTTCGCCTACCTGAAAGTGTCACCCCTCAGAGGGCACAAGAGATTCCAAGTGAAAGGAAAGCTAGCACCCCGTTTTGTTGGACCATACCAGATACTGGAGAGAGTAGGGAAGCTAGCCTACAAGCTAGACCTACCAGAGGAACTAGCGGGAGTACACCCAGTGTTCCATGTATCTCAGCTGAGAAAGTGTCTGAGAGTACCAGAACATGAGATCAAAACGGAGGCATTAGACCTACAGGACACCTTGGAGTACCTAGAGTACCCAGAGAGGATACTAGACAGAGCAGTCAAAGAGACCAGAAGCACAGCTATCCCGTTTTGCAAGGTACAGTGGAGCAATCACTCAGAGAGGGAAGCCACTTGGGAAAAGGAGTCAGTGCTGAAAGAGAAATACCCCCACTTGTTTAAACCATAGGTAATCACAAATCTCGAGGACGAGATTCTTGTGAGGGGGGGAGACTGTAACAACCCTAAAATTCCTATAGGATTTGTTGAGTGCAAAAATTCGAATTTAAAAATTTTTGGTGGAATTGAGTGCATGCAAACCAACATATAAGAGTGTCTTCTATTTGCTCCCTAAATTCTTAGGCAATTTAAATTCAAATTTAAAATCAATTTGAAGTGCTAAGGATGAAATAGTGTGATTTGGATTTATTTGGATTTATTTGGATTTTTGGTTGGTTTGAATTCAAATTCTAGATTTGAATTCAAACTCTAATTGACTAAACTAATTTCCAATCCTATTCCTGTTCGTGGGCCAATTTCCGAAGCTCAAGTCTACTTAACCCCCTTCAACTCTTTTTCCCCGAGCCAGCAACCCAAGTAGCCCAGCCGGCCTTTCGGCCCAGCTGCGGCCCAGCCAACTCCCCGCCGCGTCGACTTCGCGTCGCCGCCTTCTCTCTCGCTGACGCCGGGACCCCACCTGTCAGCCTTTTCGTCTCCCCCGCGTCATCGTCTTCCTACCGCACGCCGCTCTCTCTCTTCCGCGCGCCGCCCGTGACCCAACTGCCCGAGCTCCGTGCGGCCCAACGCGATTGCGCCGCGTGTCCGCAGCCGCTCGAGCACCCCTATCTCGCCGTCCGTGCCCAGCGAAACCCTAGCGCCTATCCCCTATAAATCGCCCCGCCGGCCGCACTCCCTGTTCAAGCCGCCGCAGCCCCGTGGGGGTCTCTAGATCCAATTCGAGGGGGGGAAGAGTGGGAGAGGGTCACGAGGGAGCCAGTGGAGGGGAAATCGAGGGAAGAAGAGGAGCCAGTCGCCTTCCCCGCGAAGCCACCGAGCACCGGGGCGCCGCCGTCCGTGGACTCGCCGACGAGGAGCCGGACCAGGGACGAGAGGAAGCGCACGAGCACCGCCGGACTGCGTCAAGCCTTCCCCGAGCTGCAGCGTACCTCGACGAGACCCTAGGTGAGCTAACCGCGTTCGCCCCCTTCTTCTCTGTTTCCGGCGGAGCGCCGCCGCTCGTGCTCGCCGTGCCAAGCCAAGCCCCTGTGTGCCAGCCTTCGAGCTGTGCATCTTCTTGTGCAGGTTCCCGAGCCGCTGAACCCTTTTTGCAACCCGCCGTCGCTTGATCCCCGCAGCCGAGGCCGCCGCGGCCGAGCTCTGCTCGCCCCGCGCGCAAACGCCGAGGCCACGCGCGGCCGTGGGCGACCACGTGCCCGCGCGTGTGCACCTAGCTGTGCCCCAGCAGTCGCTGGAGGCCACGAGCGCACAGCCGAACCCAGATCGTGCACCGTTGCGTGCGTAACCCGAGCCGCCGTCGTGCTCGCCGGCGTTCATGGCCGTGTCGCCGCCGTTCGCGTCGGTGAGCCCCAACCAAACCAAATCCGAGCCTTGTTCGCCCCATCCGTGTTCGCCTAACCCTAGCGAAGCTGTTCCAGCCATCCTAGCCCCGAGCCGAGCCCTCTCCGGCGATAACCGCCGTCGACCGTCGCCGCCGGCGCGTTCTGGAGCACGCCGCGCGCGCGTCGCGTCGCGCCGTGGCTATGCCACACGCAAGACCACACCAAGTAGCCACACAGCCGTGCACAGACGATCCCAGTTCGGCCACACCTAGATCCCATGCACCCGGCTCACGTGGACCCATCTCACGGTGCACCGTGGACTCAGTCCACCAGACCCGATCCAACAGCCGCCCCTTCGTGGGCCGAATCTCGCAAGTTAAGTCTGTGTAACCCCCTTGAACTTTTCCGGCCCAATCGCTTTCGGCCCAATTCCAGCCCAGCCATCGTTTATTCTTTTTCTTTTTCTTTTAACGGCGCTGACGTATGGGACCCACCTGTCATACTCTGCGAGTCACTGACACATGGGGCCCACTGACCAGAGTTGACCCGCTGACCGTTGACCGTTGACCCGTTGACCGTTGACCAGTCAACGCTGACGTCAGCAGGGCCCACTGCTGACGTCATCCTATGCGGACCCCACTACTGACGTCAGCATGACGTCATGCTGACGTCAGCAGGCTAATTTCTGTCTGTTTTCTTTTTCGGAAATTATTTAATATTTTCAGAAAATGATTTAAACTTCGAAAATTAATAATAAATTAACCGTAGCTCAGAAAAATATGAAACCAGTTTCTATATTTCTCTAAAATCATGACCTACGCGTTAGTGTAGAGTTTGGTGTTGTTTGGGTCTTCTTTCGTCGCTGTTTTAGTGTTTCTTTGCTAGTAGTCGCGTCTTATTTTATTTTCCGCGCCCCTAGGAGCTCCGGAGAGTCAGGAGGAGCCGGACTACTACAACAACTGCTTTGACGAGGACGAAGACCCTTGCCCAGGTTCACGCCCGACCATCTCTGAAATACCTAATAGACATGCAAACTAGTCTGCTAGCGCTTTACTTTACTCGCATGATAAACCTGCACTGCCTTTGTTATTATCCTGTACCTTGCTACCTACTACTCACTTTATAAATATGCTATGCTATGCATGTGTTGGGATGGTTGTGATTGATCCTCTTGGCGTGAGTTGTGGGTGGTTTGGGAGGAGTAGTGCAGCTAGGCGGTGTAAGCGAGTAATAACAACTCGATCGTTGATCGAGGTGCTGAGGGGCTGCACTCGGGCAGTCCCTATGGGGTACCTGTTGCGGGTACATGGTTACTGGTTACTTGGGGTTGGTACTCGGTGAGTACCTGAGGAGTTTGGGCGGCAATACCTGTTATGGGTGCCGATTGCGGACCGTTGCGGCGGATCGCTTGTGATGCAGATACTCGCTTTACCGAACAATTAAGGACCGAGTCGTGCCCCCACTTTGGACTTGGGATTTACCGTGCTCACCATCTACCCAGTATGGGGAGGGTTCCAGCAAGCCTACTCTAGTGCGGCGCCGAGACTGTAGGAGAATCGAGTTTGATATGTGTAGGGGGGATTCGTTGCGGCGTAATCTCCCTGATTTACCACGGCCCCCGACTGGCCCCGGTGGGAAGGTTTCACGACCCTGGGGCAGATGTTAGATCGGATGTTTCCCGAGCCCAGGGAGACAGGATTGGCGCCGCTACTGTTTAGGGTCTTTGCTGTGGGCTGCGTCTCAGGTTGGTTGCGGACTAGCCTTGCAGCCCGGATGGATTCCTGGAGTGCCACCTCTGCAGAGTGTAAACTATACGTATAGCCGTGTCCACGGTTACGGACGACCCATTTCTGAGAAGCCCCGGCTAGCATGGGAATCTGCTTTCTTACCTCATCCTTGATTTGGGTTATGAGAGATTGGTCCAGCTGAGGCTGTTGAGACGAGGTGGGGAGGGAGCTCACCGAGTCGACTAGTGAGTGAAAGGTGTTGGTGGATAATGATTTGCGGGAACCTGCCGTGGCAGGACGAGCCCGATGGGGAAATGTGAGGCTGATGGTTGGTTTTGGGGAGCGGATGGATGTGTGTGTGAGCAGGAGTTGGTGTTGAGATGAAATTGGGTTATTGCTGCTGCTTGCATAAGAAACCCTGGCTCAAACCTTGATTATTTCTATATCCTTAGAATAGGCCACTTTAAAGCTTGCATCATATTATGGTTGGTGACGTGGACCTGTCCCATTTCCTTGGGGACAGACTTTGGGTTCTCAGGTGAAGACCCCGACCGCGAGTTCAACCAGGACGGGTGGTACGACTGAAGGGAGCGCGCTACGCTCAAGGATGCCTGTGGAGGAGTGGTCCCTGTTGTTCTAGCTACCGCTGCGCAGATGTTTCTTATTGTCGATTTAGCCCAGAGGGCTTGTACCAGACGCTTTGTCTTTATATGAGTCATGTAATGAATCTTTTATCGTTGTATGGATGTGATATTCGACTGAGATGAGTTCTGTACGAGATAGCTGCTATTCCTGGGACTATCTCAATGGTACAGGGAGTCGGGTTCTCGTCGGTGAGAATCCGGTTCGTTACAGATCTGAATTTTCATTAAAATAAGCTCATGATATGGGGATATCTTATGAAAAGTATGCTATTAAGAATATCTAATATCGGCACTAGGGGGAGAGAAAGCCCATACCTATCGAATGCCTTATATTAGAATTCATGTATTCCTAGAAAGCTTGAAGCGGGAATATAATCACGCACTAGATTTCTAGAAGAAACAAAATCTCAGCATGAAGCAGAGTATGATGCCAGAAAATCTAAATGTGAGGAAGTCCTAGAGTAGGACATCACCTGAAGTGGAAACACACTAGAAGTGATAACTCGTTGAAGGACTTGACCCAGTGAGAATGTATACACAATGAATACTCACAAATGGGAATCCGAAATCATGAGAAATAACATGAAGTTATTAAACTAGAAGTTAAATTTACTTGGAGTAAACATAATGCTGTGTGCGGAAGTATACCCCGGGTATCCAAATAGTATGCTCATCATGGCAATTGACTTGATCGTTAATTTAAAATCTACGGGGACGTCTGTTGGTTTTGGATGAAATGAACTTGTCAAGAAATCTCAATGAAATCTCCATGAACTCCAGAAAGAATATTATTACCTCACATACTAAGAAATAATCATCATGAAGATGAATGCCTAGCACTATAAAGCGTGCGCAACATTTTGTGTTAGCATAGCAGATACTAGTGACTATATAATAGTCTTATCATGAAGATATGGGAGAGAAGAATGAATGTCAACAACATTACCTCTATTATTGCAAATATTTCTCTAATGAGAAAATGGATCCATTAACTAAGTCCATGGCGGAGTCACATGAAGTGCTCATATCGGGTCAATGAAAGAATTCAATTGAGGTTGAACCATGAAGGAAATATTTGAATCTAGAAGTTCAAATCGGATGAGTCATTATCAAATAGTGATATGGTGAAATACAATGGTTCATAAGTCTTTAAAGAAAAGGCTAGTAAACTCCCATTATATATGAATGAATATTCTGCTACATATCTGTCAAATGGCATGAATGAATAAAATAAATATTATGCAGTTAATTAGTGGGTTCGGAAAATCCATAAGAAGAGATCCTGGAAGGATTCATAATTTCCTCGAAGGAATAAAATTACAGCCAATAGAAATAAAATCTCATACAAAATATTAAATGTCTAAGGTATATAATATTCATGAAGGATATTAAAATCTCAAGAAGAGCAAATCCTAAAAGGAAAATAAGTCTTCTCTCTTACTCGAAAGAATTTCTCATAGAAAAAAAATATTATTCTTGCAGAATTAAAAATCCTTGAAGGAAATAGTCACTGAATGACTTATCAATCAATTCCTGAATGAACACCAATAATCCTGAAGATATGAATGATAACTCATATAGACCCGAATTATTGAAATGAAGTGAGGAACCATACGGCCCTGAATGTGCCATACAAGAATTTGTAAGTGCATATGAAGCTAGCTATTAGCACTATCCTCAAAATACCACGGAAGGTGTATTGGTGATTAGCATATTAAATTATCCTATTTTAATGCCAAAAGAAGATTGATTATTCAACATAATCATACGAAAGGATTAAACTTTATTTGTGTTGCACAAACAAAATGGTAACTAGTGCATGAAGCATATTGCTCCTAATTACTCAATTATAATCTAGAAGATTAAGTCTATAAAAGACTAAGTATTATGATAATTGAATATCACCGCCTTACTCATATTTCTGAAAAATGTGACTAAAATATTTTAAACATTGAAGTTTAAGTGATGTCATTATGAGGGGGAGCATGTATACCTACCACTTGGACTATTTGAGATCAAGAAGATCATTATTATAAGAATCTGAAAGTTCATGTCTAAATCTTGAAGATTGATAGTTATTCACGAAGAATAATAAATATAGAATTTATATGACCAAGAAGGTTTAATGTTGTACTCTTTTCGTTTGTGAGTTTTTACTTGAAGGTTTCTTACATAAGGTTTTTAATGAGGCAACATGTGCAATACAATAACGGATAATATGTACTCTTTTCTCCAAGTACCGTTTTTCCCACTTGGTTTTCGGATGGAGTTTTTGATGAGGCATGCGTATTCGTGGTAATCGCCCAAGGGGGAGTGTTGTAAAACAAGGACTCTTGGAGAGTCCTAACCGGACCTACCAACCATAGAAGGCAAGGGAGATAAAGGACTCCTAGTCCTAGTCCGGTTATGTTGTGGGCTCTTATCAAACTCTACCCTTACTTCGGAGTATATATACGGAGGAGCACCCCTGTTGTAAGATATCGATTTGAGGAATAAAGAGAAGCTCCACCTATATTGTGTCTTGTCTATTTTATACTTGTGTTCTTGTGCTTGTTGTGAGAGATGTGAGAGGAAGAAGATCCAACCGTTGACAACGTGTTTCACAATACAGAGAACCAGCGCACAAAGGAAACTGAGCTCGCGGTTCACGCGGGCGCGTAATGTTCGGACAGGCCGTTGGTTGGATTTGCCTCCAAACACTTGCTGGGCCACTAAAGCCCAATAGAGGTGTTTTTTTTCTTCGAATGTTCTTCCTTTTTTGAGGTCGTCTTGGTTTTGGCATAGTTTCGACAACAAAAATTTGGGTTGAAGAAGACTCTTGGCATGTTCCTGTTACATCGCATTATTGCTTGAATTCTGGTTGGCTGTTCTTCATTATTCTCCATTCTTATCAGTTTGATAAGTTATACATTTGGTCTTGTGATCGGTGATAAGAGGGCTTCTGTTTTTTTCCACATTAAACAGGCAAATTCATAGTATAACAAACTGAGGATTGTTTCAAAAGAATGAAACTATTAGCTTTCTTGTTTGTCAGTTTTATTCGGACACCTATAGTCCTTCGTCTTTAAGGTAAAACCTTTGGACAAGAGAATCGCATATTTATATTGAGAACTTGAACAAGGAATAACAATCAGTGTTATGGACTTATGGGCCATGGAAATTATTGAGCTATTGACCAGACTGTCTCTATTGACAACACAAGTGTCTCTAATAGAATTGGCCCCATGTAGTCTCACCAGTGAAACATATGAATTACAAACTCAAAGAGGGAAATTTGGCCAAGCAAACTGTTATCTAGAACTGAAATTGGGAGGAAGAACAATAGAAACAGAAGCTGAGATGGGATATGGGAGAAGAGCCGTCGGGAGGAGGACAGCTTTACTTCATCGCGAAGTTGTAGATTGGTTCATACATGATGCCCTCCTCTCTCATCGTCTCAGTAATTAACCATACAGGGTTTATGTGGGCTTACAGCCCTATGAGTGCCTGCAAGCACTAGACAATCCACTCATCACCAGACACGGCCACCTCCTGACACGTCAGAGGCACTCACACAAATCAGTGGAGTGGTGCCGATTAAAATTGCTAGACGTTTTCAGTTGCTTTTCAATATTATTCCTTAAAGGGGGAGCATAAAATATTTTTACTGTCTCCTTTCCTGTCTGATGGTGGCATGTGACACACTGACACCTGTGTGAAAAATTGTGGCTGATATCATCAGAAAAGTATTACGACCAAGACTTTGACTGCTTTTTTTCTTTTTGAAAGACAAAACTTTGAAATGAACCTGCTGAGTGTTTCGCTGATATTGCACTCATCACATATGTTCCTTTTCGATATATATATTTGCGAATAGAAGAAGAAGAAGAAGAAGAAGAAGAAGAAGAAGAAGAAGAAGAAGAAGAAGAAGAAGAAGAAGAAGAAGAAGAAGAAGGAAAGAAAGAAAGAGAAGGCTTACGTGTGCTAAAAATGGCTACGGCCAGGTTCCTGCTTCTCCAACAAAGTGTGATAGTACTCTGCTCGCTGCTTCTGATCCTGCACATGCCATCCAGTTCCTTCATGTGAAGAGATCGAATGGGAGGAGATGCATCACAAGTGAGAGGGATGCACTGCTCTCATTGAAAGCCAGTTTATCAGACCCTGGAGGCCAACTCTCATCATGGCAAGGAGAGGATTGCTGCCAGTGGAAGGGTGTCCACTGCAACAACAGAACCAGACATGTTGTCAAGCTGGATCTCCACGGTGGCCATGATTCTGACTCCGAACTGGGAGTGAGAGGTGAGATGAACTCGTCATCTTTCATTGGATTACAGCATCTGAATTATTTAGATTTGAGCTGTAACGACTTACTAAGTAAGGCAAGCATCCCAAAGTTTATTGGCTCCCTCAAAAGTATTGAATATCTTAACCTTTCTCAGTCGGGCTTGAGGGGTACAGTGCCTGCACAGCTTGGGAACCTATCCAAGCTCGTCTATCTCGATATCAGGTCCTTTAGCTTGAGCTCGAACAGCCTTGCATGGGTGTCACGTCTTACCTCCCTGAAGTACCTTGACATGAGCTGGACCAATCTTAGCACTGCAGTAGACTGGATTCATGCTGTTAGCAGCCTTCCTTCACTAGAAGTTCTTCATCTAGGGAGCAGCTACCTAAGAAACACAATTGCCAATCTCGGTCATTCTAATCTAACAGCGTTGAAAGTGTTGGACATCAGCGACAACTCCTTTCACACGGCAATTTCTCCCAATTGGTTTTGGCATATGACGACATTGACCTATCTTGACCTCTCCGGATCTGGCTTCCAAGGCCCAATTCCTTATGAGATGGGAAATATGACCTCACTTGAACAAGTTAATATGGGTTACAGCAATATTACGAACATGATACCACCGAATTGGAAGAACCTATGTAACTTGAATAGTCTGGATCTTTCATCGAATAAACTCACTGGGGATATAGGTGATTTGTTCGAGAGGTTACCAAAATGTTCATGGGATAAGCTGTACCTGTTAGATTTTTCATATAACAAAATTAGCGGGAATCTGCCAAATTGGTTACAGCCTCTGGATAATCTTAATTTCTTAAGTTTGTATGGTAACAATATCACAGGCCCTTTACCATTGTGGATAGGCGGGCTTAAGAATTTGGCGGTATTAAATCTTGGTTCTAATCGCCTGGTTGGTGAAATATATGAAGAACACTTGGAAGGATTGACAAATTTACAAGTACTTCAAATGTCTGATAACTCCCTTTCTTTGGTGGTACGCACAAACTGGGTTCCTTCATTCAAATTAGAGGTGCTCAGTTTGAGGACATGCAAGCTTGGACCTGCGTTTCCAGGATGGATTAGATGGCAAACGAGTATCAATATTCTTGACATTTCAAATGCAACCATAGATGACAGTGTACCCGATTGGTTGTGGGCCGTACTTTCAACAGCTTACCTTTTGGATATGTCAAAAAATCTAATAACTGGGACATTACCAACAAATCTTGAAATGTTGGCAGCACTCACGATGATTGACCTTAGTAGTAACAGATTTACAGGTCCAGTTCCACGTTTTCCAAGAAACATACAGTATCTTGACTTCTCCAGAAACAATTTGTCAGGGACACTACCAGACTTCGGAGCCCTTAATTTAGGAACTTTTGCTCTTTACAACAATTCAATTTCAGGCAGCATACCATCTTCGTTGTGCCTTGTGCAGTCCTTGTATATATTAGACCTATCAGGAAATATGTTGTCTGGAGAGTTGCCCACTTGCAAAGGAGATTCTGGTCCCTTCAAATATATGGCTGCACTGAATTTAAATACCAACAATCTTTCAGGAGTTTTCCCGTCAACTCTTATGATGTCCCAAGAACTAGTTTTCCTTGATCTTGCATATAATCGATTCTCTGGGAATCTGCCGGCTTGGTTAGCAGATAAGTTACCATCCCTTGCTCTGCTACGGCTACGGTCCAACAACTTTTCTGGCAATATTCCCATTCAACTTGCAATGATTCAAGGGCTTCAGTATATTGACCTTGCATGTAACACCATTTCTGGTCAAATACCTGAGTCCATAGTGAACTTGAGTGCAATGACTCACTCTTATGGATATAGTGATTCCCTTGATGGACTAGAAGGATATGGAATGGGCCCAATAGATAATACTTATGGGACGGACGACCCTTATAATGTTATGATTTTGTTTGCAGAGACCATGTCAGTACTAACAAAAAGGCAACAGCTAGAATTTTCTAAAGGAATCCAGTACATGGTAAATATTGATTTATCATGTAACAATTTGACTGGACAAATTCCTCAAGGCATTAGTGCTCTCGTTGCTTTGAAAAGCTTGAATCTTTCTTGGAATCATTTAAGCGGGAGTATTCCCAATAATATTGGTGGCCTCAAGGCACTTGATTCACTCGACTTATCACATAATGACCTATCAGGAGAGATCCCATCAAGCATAGCAGCTCTAACTTCTTTGGCTAGCTTCAACCTCTCATATAACAATCTAAGTGGAAGAATACCAACAGGGAATCAACTTCAGACGCTAGCACTTGATGATCCAGCATCGATGTATGTTGGAAACGTTGGTTTATGTGGGCCTCCGCTTCCAAAGGATTGCCCTGGAAATGGGACAAGTAATTCTCCAGCTGATGAGCCTGAGCAGCAGGACGATGGGATGGTGAACTCCATATACCTGAGCATGTTTATCGGTTTCATATTTGGTCTTTGGGTGGTATTCTGCATTATGGTGTTACATAAAGGACTGAGGTATTCCTATTTCTTCTTCATCGATTGGTTGTATCATAAGGTGTCCGTGCATATGATTGTCACATGGAACTTATTGGTGAGAAGGTAATTATTGATGTGTTGCATCGTGTGGTGCGACCCTAATATTGGCATGTATAATTAATGAATATAATACTCGTAATTTGTGTATTTGAAGCATCACTATTTGAGTACTTCTTTCTCTATATATAACACTACAAGAAATCTGTTCATCTATGACGTTTAATTTTCGTCACATATCACTAAAAAATGTTATAAACTAGCACCTGTGACGTTCTCAAAATTTGTCATGTATTGAGTGTCACGGTTGAACCTCGTGACGTTTTTTTAAGAAACGTCACAGATTAACTCAATCTATGACGATAAGACATCGTCATAAGTTTAGATCCAGCCCATACAACCCAGCCCAAGCCCATTACTTGTGACGAAAATAAACGTCACGGATTCAATTGACACGTCACAACTAGCTGGCATGGATGATGATGTGGCAGCTGACATGGTGGTGATGTGGCAGCTGACATGGCAATGTTGTGATAAGGCCTAATTCAAACTGGGCCCCCTAAACTGGGCCAAATTTAGCCCACATCTCAAAATCAGCCCATACAAAATATAAAAATCACAGCCCATATAAAAAACAGCACATACAAGGTTTCAGCCCATATGAAAATCACAGCCCAAAAATCACAGCAATTAATTCAAACTCAGATATGTAAGGAACAATCAATTAACAGCAACAATCTTGACATCAAAATAAGGAATACAGGCAGCGACAACACTAGCAGCAACAACATATGAGATCACATATGAATTTTTATATTACATTGACCAATTTACTTTTCAATCTCAGGCTTTCATTGCTTCATAGTCCATATGCATTCATCCGGTCTTGGGAGTCTTCGGCCCTAATGCATCAGCAATGAAACTGCAAGAAACAAAAATGATAAGAGAATGAAAACCAAATAAAATTGAACTAGCCATAGTCCATATACAATCATCCAAATGATGTTATTAACATGAAGGTCACAAGCAAAGCAAATGCCCTAAACTTAGACATTTTTCATTCATATAGAAGCTCTAACATTCCGTTGTATAGATTTATTTATTTATCTATACATGACTAAGTTTTGCTTAGATTTTTTATTTTAACAATTTCATATTGATTCATGGATAAAAATGGCACCCTAAGAGCAACTTCAACAGATCCTTTTTTTGCTATAGAGAAATTTCCTTTTAGATTTTCAGGATATTGAGGAGATGGTCTCCAGCAGATTCACTTTGTTTATTTCCCTTTCCTTTTTCCTGACATGCGGGTCCCATGTCATTGACTTAATCTATTTGTATTTTCTATCTATTTCCTCGTGTCTTCTTTGGAGAGCATGAGATGCACCGCCGCCAGCTCCTAGAAGGGGCTCCCCGCCGCTGCAGGACCACCCCGCATAGGACGCACAGCTGATCCCGGGCCGTCGCAGCCTCGGCAAATGGCGCGGCACGATGCGATGGGCGGCGGTGGGCGCACGAGCCTTTCCCCTTTCCCGCAGCGGCACGACGCCGAGGAGCACGTGACAGGGCTGCGACGCTAGGCAGCTCATTGGCGCCCGGCCACCTGCAGCTCACCAGCATGCGGCAGGGGAGGGGGCCGCGACGTTGGGCGGGTCGTCGGCGTCCGGCTAGGGACAACTCACTGGCGTGGGACCACGCCCGCCGCGATGCTGGGCAGCTCGCCGACGCCTAGACAGGGGCACAACATGGTGTTGGCCGTGGGCGAGCGGCTAGGGCCGTGCCACGGGGCGGCTCTCCGGCGCTTGGCCAAGACGCATGGCCGAGGCGTGGCGTGGCAGCTGACTGACAGGAGAGGGGAGGGGAGAAAAAGAAGGAAAAGGGATTGAGAAAACGGTTGGGAAGATTGAGAAAAGAAAGGGATAAGGAGAAGGATAGTGAGGATTGAGAAAAAATTATAGGAAAATGAGATTGTGAAAGGAGATCTGTCGAGGAACTTCAACGGATTGAGAATATGAATCCTCTTTTCCTATATTATGCGTGCTGGGCAGCTTCCACAAAGATTCCAATCCAATAGATAGATAACTTCAGGGAGCAATTGAGCGAGCTTTTTTTTTGGAAGAGCCGGCCATTGCCGGGCGCCGGCATATATATTAATAAAATGAGGGAAATAATGCATTACCCGGCCTTGCTTGCTGCCAGGCCAAGCAAAACAGGGAAACTAAACTGAATACTCACAAAACAATGGCGACACTAGTAGAGCTGAATCCTTGGCGTCTGCTCTGCACCAAATCTTGCTTGCTCATGTATTTCCTGGGCCAGCATCGACTTCAAGCCTCTGCTAAAAATACGATCGTTCCTCTCCCTCCAGGTAGACCAGAATCACTAGAGAGTGCACGCCCTTTCCTTGCGCAGATAAAGCAGAGAACCAATAATTCATGACCACTCTGTCTTTCTGTATCCAGTCAGTAATGGTTTCAACTCATGGGCACTTGCCAACACGGTCCCAGTCGTACTTACCACAGATGAGAAAGGTTGATGCTGTTCTGTTTCTTGTTTTCTTGAACTGCTCTTCTTTCATGTGCATGTTGCCTTTGACTGTGCCAGGTTCGGTCTTTGGACATTGGTTTTACTGGGCTGGATCCTCCATCGGGCCGGGGAGGAGGATAATAGTCTGGACCATCCTGCTGTTCCCGAGCACCGGCCCACAAAGGAATTCTGCGTGCGTGTTAGTATGCGCACCCAACAGGCCGTGGACTGTGGTTGGTGCTGGGCCACCCAAACCCAATAGGTGTTCTCGTTTTTTCTAATTGTTATTTACGTTTCGAGGTCATTTCAGTAACCTTGGTGCTTGCCTGCTTGTGGTATATTAGTGGAAATATGCGAAGACCAGCGTAACCCAGAGAACGGTGTGGGTTAGACCACCACGCACGCACGCACGCACTATAGCCCGAGATAGTAATTAACCACGTTCACCAGGTATACGTTCCAAGCAAACTAGTACAGATCAGTTAACAGTTTGTTACACCGTTGTGCCGAAAGGTGAAACCTACCGATTGGGTTCCGAACCATAAAGTTAGCACATTTGAGTGTACGCTTATAGCACATTAGTATGGTATAGTAGGACACACCTACTACTAGATGGGTGTGTGCTTGAGGGCATCCGACCTGCTTGTTATTGCGTTGCAAAAGCTGATTGCACATCACAGAGCTCAAGGAAAAAAAGAAGAAGAAAAACAGTAGTTTGGTGGGTGTGCACACTGCACAGGGATTGGAGTGCAGTGTAAGCAAGCTCATATGGATGATGCAGTTCCCATCTTCTTCCCTTGCTAAATTTGGTACTGCGTCGGAAGATACTTCATATAATAGTATGCTAAACGAGAAGCCGGACTGCAATAGCAATGATGACAGCCCATGTAATATATGCACACGCCTTAATTAGTTCACTGAAGATATGCTAGAGAATGGCTCCGTTCATCAATCACATCACAAAAGGGATCAATAGATGCATGCCTACCCCAATTTGGGACCTAATCATGTAGGCATACTCTCATACTCATGTCCCCATCATATATATAAATATAATTCCTTATCCTTGTTCTGTATGTGTTAATGTATATATAGCATCTCTTCCCTTGCATGCACGTACTCGATCTCACCAAGAGCTTAATATAGTATACAAATCCTTGTTATTATTGGTTCCTTTACAGAAAGTTGCGAGGGATCATCTTATCTGAAACTCTTTGTAGGTACGGTGCTTAATTTATTAAGTGCTGATTCGGCTCAAAAAAAATTATTAAGTGCTGAAAATTTAAACAACTGTTGTGCTGGGGAAATATTTGTTGCCAATAGATACTTTGTCGTCTCACATCCGAACTCTCTCCAGAGCTTAATTAATTAGCACACACTGTTGGAGTATTAGATGATCGCTTTCTGTTTTCACTCGATGTGACCGATCTGAAGCTTGACGAGGCTCCGGATCTGAAGCAGTAGTGGTGGGACCAATGTGCTCACGATCTGCAATGCCAGAGTACGGGATGAACACAAGCACATTGCAAGCAAGGATCTCTGTACCTGTACACAATTGGATGGGTTAGCAGCAGCTTGACCTGCTTCATCACCCTCCTGCTAAACTACACTGTTTGTGTTCGCTTGTTGCGTGGATGCTAATCCAGGCAACACAATGCACGTAAGCATATCCTCGCCAACCCGCAGCTACAGTGTAATTAATCCAAACGAGGTGTGGAGTGCACGGTAAGCAAATTCTTACTCCATATATATATCTGATATCCCTACTATATAAATCGAACTGATCCTGCATGGGCAGATAATATAAAACTGCTAGAAGCTGCACGCATGTGTTGCACGCTTGCACTTGCATTGATGGCGCGCGGCAGTACAGATGTATAGTCCGCGTGCAGATGCAGCGCGCGCGCTCCTCACTCGAGGTTTGATCTCTGATGGAGATATTTGAGATATCTGTTGCAGGCACTGCTGGATTCAGATATTTGAGATATCTGTTGTCAAAGAACTGGGTTCAGAGTTCAGACAATCTCATCGCACAAAAAAAGGGAACACTTGGTTTATTCTGGAGAGAGAACAGGGCAGATGCTGCGTTTTGTTTATTCAGTCCTCAATCATGAATGCATAATCATGCCGCCATATATAACTTGATCCCTTTTCTCTGAAGGTCCCTGCTTCTTTCCATTCCATTTTGTTGAAACTTACTAAAGATCATGTGTGGAAGTTTCGTCAAGTTAACCAGGAGCCCAGCTAACTCCTTGATTTGTTGCCGGCACACCTCACAGACTATAGCAACAGTTGGTTCATCGGCTTTTACCACCGAATCATTAGGAAGCACCCAATGCAAGTCTATAGTCAGATCATCGGCACCTCAAACGCTATTGCTGATGATATATCTTCCAGCATTATTCAGAAGCTTTTTGACTAGATTAGATGTACGTGATCCGTCAGGTGATCGATCCTGATTAGTCCTGGACTCCTGGTCCCCCAAATGAAAGGTGCTTCTGCTTTGCATTGTTGTGTCACCGTCTAAAAAACTTTCTGCGCAACTCTTGAGCTGCTGATCGATCGAACACAGCCACACGTAGCAGTCGATCGACAGGGACAGTGCAGCAGGGGTGGGGATCCATCCTTACCTGTACACATCCCAAAGCTCTGATCAATTTTATGAACCAAATCAGAGCATCACCGCGCTCCACTGTAGTACCTGCAGCGTACGATCCATGGAACAGCCAGCGAAGCCTGCATGCAGCCCATAGCTTGATACGATACAATCTCGATCGATCGACCGATCGATCCTCTCATCAATCTGCTATCTCAGATCTGAATAGTGGCAGCGCATAGTATATCCACTCTCACCTACCTGCACTGTTGGCACCTTGATTCTTGCAGGCCCCATGCATATGCTGCAGTATCTTCCTGCTGGCCTAGTGCATCCGCCATCACTTGTTACGTGAGGCCTCGTCAGTAAAACTATTGAAGCATCATCAGGTGGTGTTCACTCTGAAATCTC
The DNA here is from genome assembly GCA_033239725.1 of Echinochloa phyllopogon. Taxonomy (NCBI): domain Eukaryota; kingdom Viridiplantae; phylum Streptophyta; class Magnoliopsida; order Poales; family Poaceae; genus Echinochloa; species Echinochloa phyllopogon. Next base: position 6,162,263 of record BTCW01000008.1, on the reverse strand, counting down.
AAGCAGTCCTTAATTTCCGACAGTGCTGAAGATTTCGGTCCCAGCACGACAGTACAAATGAAGATCATGATGAACGGTGATCATCAGAGTTACATGGGTAACATGGATCATTTTCCCTGCCTATCAATGGTCGACCATGTGGCAGAAGCTCTGCAGACCATCATCAAACTCCCAGTCCGACCAACAACAACTGCAGACTACGCAGATGGGTAAAAAGCTCCCAATTAACCTAGTCAATGCACGTACAGGACACCAAGTGCCAGACGATGACGAATGTTACTGATCACCACTATTTGTATATATACAAATATGAGCCTGGCCAGGAAAACATCTGAATTGCTGACATTTGAGCCATGTGAGTCTCGAATCTTAGCTAGTTCGTGCCGATGCAAGGAGGGACGACGACGCCAGAGATTTTGCATCTACCCTCTCGTGGGCGTGTAGTGCGTGCGTGTGGCGATCGATCTCGATGGGGTTTAAATTATTGCCAAAATTATAGACTTGTCTCTGCCCACTCTCGCCAGCGTAGCACTATGCAATTTGGATCGGAGCAGCCCACAACTACTCGACAGGCACCTACGTACGTCCCCACAAATTAACAAACCTTCTCTCCCTGCTCAGATCCATATATCGATCGGCTGCAGTGCGCATCCCGGGGGGTGATTTTAAATTCAAATCGTACAGATCTTTCGGAAAAGCATCAATTGGATGGTGCAAATTGGTTGTATTTGAAAAAACTATAGTGGCTTTCGTGCACACTTCGCGGTGGTGATAGAAACCACGCTCACTAGTACTCTAGTACTAGTAGTAGGCGCTATGTAAGTGCTCTTCTTTTTTATGACTGTTTTTAAAACGAACTTTCATGATTATGTTTAGTTGTGTATCTAATCTTAAACCCGTGGCTAAAGCCTTTTTGAGACTCCAGAATATATTTTGCATAGACTCACTCATGGTCTCCAGTTCCCACTTTCCTACCAGTTATTTCCACTTGAAATAAGTTGCATTGTAATGCTGTATGACTCTGAATCTAATAGGTTGTGATCGATACAACTACACACTGAAGTTTACACCTATCATCTCCTTAATAGTTTACAAATAAAAAAACTATATATGCTTACAATCAAACTACTCCCTCCGTCCCATAATATTAGCATTCCAAGTATTCAAACTCAAGAAATAATACAACTGCTAAAAGACCTCTATACCCCTCATTTTACACTACCCACCAACTCTCACCTATCCTACCAACCCATTTAATTTTATCTTATCTGTAGGAATGCTTATATTTTGGCAAAAAGTTTGAACCCTACAAATGCTTACATACCGGGACGGAGGGAGTAGCACATTATTAGTAGATGGCTATACACTGCATTTTATATATACTTATTAATTATACTTGACGTTACGGACATGATTTTTTTGATCGGAGGTGTGTATATATATATATATATATATATATATATATATATATATGTAACAGTAGCATCAATCATATATACGTAACAGTCTACGTCACAACATTGTTTAGTGAATGGTTATGCCAAACACTCAAATATTGGTATCAATCACATCCACTAAAAACCCCCCCACTCATTAAAAAACAAAAACAAATAAGAAAGAAAAAGGTTCAACCTCATTTTCGATCCCAACATTTTTGCACATGGATCGATTATTTATGTACCTAACAGAGCCCGCGCAGTCCATCACGATGCGACCCACCACCATGGCCCTCATCGCCGCCCGGCCCGGCCCAGGCCCAGGCCCGCCCGCCCACGGCCCGGTCGGACCACCGCCACCGGCCGCCGCACCACGAACGCGCCCTCCGCCACGCCCATGGCGCTCTTGCACCCGTACATGTCGAGGAAGCCGGCGACCCCGCCGGCGGACGCCACTGACCACCGCCGGCCGGGCGCGCACGACGCCGACGACGGCAGCGCCGCCGGGGCCTTGGCCGGGGACGGGAACAGGCTGTCCATGAGGCGGCGGTCGTCGACGGCGTTGTTATTCCCGGCCGCCGCGGCGCGCTCCCTGGTGCACTCGGCGAGCGCCGCGGCGAAGGGGTCGCCCGCGGCGTCGGCCGGAGGCTTGCTGCTGCTGCTGCCGGCGCGGCGGCGCCGGGTCTGGTGGTGGTGGCGGGGCGCCCGGGACGGCGGCGCGCGGAGCGGCGGCGGGAGCGGGAGCGGCGGTGCGGGCGGCGGGGAGGAGGAGGCCGCCACCTTGCAGCCGGCGACGGCGGCGGTGTGGAGGCGCGTCTTGGGGATGCCCGGGTGGTGCTCCCAGGAGAAGGGTACGGAGGTGGCGCCGCGGCCGCGCGGGGACGGCGACGGCGAGGATGCCGCGGAGGAGAGCGTGGAGAGGGACGACGAGGACGAGGAAGACGACGAGGAGAAGGTGCGGTGGCGGCGGTGGGTCGGCGCCGGGGAGGACGGGTCTTTCGCCGGCGGTGGCGGTGGCGGCGGCGGCGCTCGCGTTTGGGCGGTCGGCATGGGTGGAGAGGGAGCGCCGCGCGCGCGTGATGGCCGGGCGAGTTTGGTTGAGGGTGTGGGGAAGGCGGGGACAGAGAGTAGATAAATACGGTGGGCGGATTTGCGTTTGGGTCCCTGTATTTTCTCAAAATGTGGTGGGTTACATGAGTTTCCATGTGATATTTTCTTATGTTTTTAAGGACAGCGTAAGTTGCAATGATTTTTTTTTGTTTAGAGGATTGATTTTTCAGCACGGTAGATGCTATTCTAATATACCAAGGATAAGTTAGAAGTTGTTCTTCAAGCTAGGGTATTTGTTGTTTTATACTCTAACTTTGGCCTTGTTCGCTTGACTTGTGCTTATCTAACCAATAGTATTTTTCTCTCACAACGAATCAGCATAAGTCATCAGCCAACAGTATTTTTCTCTCACAACAAATCAGCACAAGCCATCAGCACAAGTCAAGCGAACAGGGCATTTGAGTGTAGTGGCTAACCGAAGGAGTTTGGATTGTAGGATGCTCTAGATTTTGTCGAAACCCACACCCTTGGACATGCTTGGTTATTTTAGAAAACACAGACCAATTTTTCGTATTCCAGCTCACCTTTAAGTTTTCCTACCCAATAATATGACTAGGAGCAGTGTGAGTGTAAAAGTAAATAATGATTTAGTACATTTCTTTCAAACTAAGAAGGGAGTCAGACAAGGTGATCCACTCTCGCCTATTTTGTTTAATATCGTGGTAGATATGCTTGTGATTTTGATTGAAAGGGCTAAAGGGGCAGGACAAATTTCTGGGGCGTGGTTCCCGACTTGGTTGATGATGGATTGTCGATTTTACAATACGCGGATGATACTATTTTATTTTTGGAGGATAATGTAGAACAAGCTAAGAATTTGAAACTTCTACTCTGTACCTTCGAACAACTCTCCAGTTTAAAGATTAACTTCCACAAAAGTGAGATGTTTTGTTATGGGGATGCAAAGGAAAAAGAAGGTGAACTCTCTCAAATTTTCGGATGCGGGAAAGGTTCATATCCTTTTAGATATTTAGGAATCCCCATGCATCATCGTAAGCTTAGTAATGCGGATTGGAAGGAGGTGGAGGAAAGGTTTCAAAAGAAACTTAGCTGTTGGAAAGGGAAGACGCTATCTGTTGGGGGTCGTTTGGTGTTGATTAACTCCATTCTTAGTAATTTATCTATGTTTATGTTGTCATTCTTTGAGGTACCAAGAGAGGTGCTTAAGAAATTTGATTATTTCAGATCCAAATTTTTTTGGCAAAGTGATGAACATAAACGTAAATATAGACTTACAAAATGGAGTATTCTTTGCACACCAAAAAATTAGGGCGGACTTGGTATTCTTAATTTAGATTTACAGAACAGATGTCTTTTGAGTAAGTGGCTCTTTAAGCTTATCAATGAGGACGGGATTTGGCGACAACTCCTGAGGAAAAAATATTTGAGAAATAAAACAATAACCCAGGTTGAGCATGTACCGGGGGACTCACACTTTTGGTCGGACCTGATGAAGGTCAAACCTGAGTTTTTGAGCATGGGTAAGTTCAATCTGGGGGATAGTTCTCAGGTAAGATTCTGGGAGGATGTTTGTCTAGGAAGTGTTGCTTTTAAACATCTCTACCCTGATCTTTATAATATAGTCAGGAGAAAAAGTGACACGGTGTATTGTGTTTTAAGCTCTACACTTTTGAATTTCTATTTTAGAAGGTCATTGGTGGGCGAAAACTTAATTTCTTGGTATATTATAGTTGCTTCAGTCATGCATATAGACCTATCTAATGAGAGAGATCACTTTAAATGGTTACATTCTCAGCACGGGTCGTTCACTGTCCGTTCTATGTATAGAGCTTTGACTAGTAACAACGTACCCCTGAATAAACATATAGTATGGAAGCTTAAATTGCCACTAAAAATCAAAATCTTTATATGGTATATTATTAAAGGAGTCATCCTGACTAAAGATAACTTGGCAAAGAGGCGTTGGAATGGTAGTACTAAGTGTAGTTTCTGTAATTGTGAAGAGACTATTCAACATCTTTTCTTCGACTGTTATAATGCCAAGCTTATCTGGAGAGTGATACAAGTTTCTTTTAATTTACCCTGTCCATTAAATATTATGCATATGTTTGATGGATGGCTTAATGGGGTAGACAAGAAAACAAGGCATCAAGCTTTGTCAGGGGCGGCTGCGTTCTGTTGGGCTATTTGATAAGCCGAAATGATATTGTTTTTAACAATGCGAAAGTCTTTTCTCCAATGCAGGTTTTGTTCCGAGGGACTCACTGAGTCAGGTTTTGGGCGCTTATGCAAAGAGAGGAAGATCGACCACGCATCAACTCGGCTTGTCGTGCCCTTGAGTCGTTGATGATGGAGTTTTTTGTTTCCAATGGTTGGTTTAATAATAATAGACTTCATGTTAGTTGAGCTGTTAGTGATGACTCGTTTGTTGGGTCGTCGTTGCTCAGTTTGTTGCTTTTCTGTTTTAAGAAACTCGGAGATGGCTCTGGTGTTTTGGTTCGAGACTTTGGACAGCTATATGTATCAATCGATATAGAGGCTGGAATATTAATAGATATTCCCTTTTCTAAAAAAATAATATGAGCTCTACCACTAGAATTCCGGAACAGTTGTTCGAGAGAAGGGCTCTATAACTATAGTGTATCAAATGAGAAATGGAGGAAGGGAGGATAATGGAGAAGAAGAGGGATCCGAAGAAGAAACAAATAGAGGGATGGAGGAGGAAGGAAATCAGCTACGCCTATCTTCCCGCAGGATCTTCTATGAAAGTTTTTTATGTTTCAAATGATACCTTAGCATTAGCATGGAGTAGTGTGTCCAAAAAGGTATGGAGCCATTTATTCATTAATTTGAAATCATAAGTTTGAAATAATAAATTGTAGGAGCGTACTATGTGAATTCATGTGAACAAAGGGTTCAAGTCCTCAACTTATCATGTGTGTCACATTTTTGGATTTGTAACAAGATTTAACCGTCATTATTCTCTTTCAAACAAAGTATTACATATATTTCTTTTATATAGTTTTGCCATTCTTGAAATTTTAGTATCAATGTACCCAACTGCCCACTGTACATAAAATTGATTTTGACGAAACAAGACACCCATTTTCTCTGATAAGAAGGTACACCCGTTCAGATGAATAAACGATACCGTACCTGAAATATTGTAAACGACGTGCTGATGCAGTCCTGCCCTAGCTGGTAGCTTTTTAATCAGCGCATATATTCTGTTAGTACGTGTTTGGTTTGATGATAACTGTGAAAATGATGCTAACTTTGTTTACATTAGTTGTCGACATTCAGATAGAGACGACACTGACGACGCACGTATACTAAAACAAGTGTACATTTAACATTCAGGGATTCGGTTGCTCAACAAATTTACATATGGATTGTCAGCCCTGCGGTTGTTCAAGTGTAAAGCAAACAACGGTTAGACGCCAATCCATACGAAATGATTCAGGTTGTTTCTTCTTTGTATCTGTATATTATTATGGTTACCATTTACCAGCTATGACCAGACGATGGCAACTCTGTCCTTATTTGAAAATTTTGTTGTGCCGATGGACCGGTTGATCGAGAGGCTTTGGTCTTTTCCTGCATATTTCTGCAGATTATTGATCAGCTGGTAGCTGCTATGGTGTTTTCGATTACTCTGACGGGGGCAAATGTTCTGTACATGCTGACAGTGTCATCACTCATCAGGACCCAAGAAAAAAATCAGGGAGATCAGGAGATGGGAGACTAGAGCCTGTTGTCCAGGAACGAACGGCGCGAGGTTAATTTTACTGTTTTTGAAAGCTTAAAGTTAATTTTACTGTTACACCGCGGTTTAAAATGTTACCTCGCGCCCTTTTTATCCTTACCTGTACAACTTGTTACGTACTTGAAAACTCGTGGAGTGCAGAGAAGAAGGGAGATGGCCGGCCGGGTGCCAGACGCTAGTACTATCTCTTGTTTTGCCGCTACTTTTTTTTTCCCGAGCCCTATATACTTTTCCCTTTCCTTCCTTTCTTACGAAATCTTGAGCAGCTTATGTCCAAATCGCTGCTCAGATATCGATCATGATTTGGCGAACAGTTACAGCTCGATCGCTACAGTGTATATATAGGTACCGGTAGCTACCAAAGTGACCTGACATTATTTGATTCAAACGGCTAGCAGCTAGCACACAGTACGCCACATTTTACAGCTTGTAAGTTATTGCCTTCATCAGTTGTGCTGTGAACTGAAGCTACTGAACTGTTGCAGTCGATATGATGGGCCCGACGGACCCATCATCACCTACTACTGTATACGGTTCCGGGTGTACATACGCAATGGCACATTATTTTTTTTTAACGAACAACACTCGACGAGTGCGTTTCTATTAATATAGCAGAAAAAAATACAAGACTACGGCCCTGGCAAGCCATAGGCAGGAAACAGAAAAGAAAAAGAAAACAAACAGCAAACTCGCCCAGTTGGATTGGGACATCAACAAGGGTTACCGCTCGACTACACACGCTGACCGACTGGATTGGGACATCAACGCGGCCAACACACCACTCACAACGACATAAGGGACAGCACAGCCGCGGCTTCCACCTACAACCGTACATCTGCGAGTATTGAATCACTGAAGCAAACCGACGCCGATCAAGGAGCCGAAGGGACAGACATCGCCACACCAGAGGGCCACTGCTGTGCAGGACCGACCGCCGCCGTGTTGCTGCACCCAACCAACTGCCCGCCGGCACGAAACCACCGAGCCCGAAGCAACTCAACGCGTGGGGGCCTCGCCACTTCCGCCGTCTCTCGCGTGCGTGGGGACCCAACCCGCCACTCAGCACGCCTCGCTCTCGTGTGCGGTGGCCTCAATCCCGCCACACGGCACCACGCTCTGGACTCGTTTCAAGGATTGTCGTCAAGGAAGCCAGAAGAGGTGCTCCGCCCTCCGGGAACTGTCTCAGACCTCCAGACCACCACCGTGGTTCGAATCATCACGTTGTTTTCCCTCTCGCACAAGACACCTCTATCAAGTCAGAAGACCGAAGATGTCGCCTGCGCCGTCTTCCGACGTTGTACCGCACCAGGAGAGCTCAGCCTTGTTGGGCACCTCGCCGCGATCCGCTGCAGGCCAAGTCGTCATCAGTTGTCGTTGCCGCAAGCGTCGTCCTTCAACGTTGTCCCGCACCGCACTGGAGGTTGCCATGCAACACCAGGCGCCGCTGAACGCTGCAAGCAACCAACAACATCCGAATGAAGACCGACAGCCCCCAACCATAGAGCAGGCGTCTTGGCGTGAGGTAGACAACACCCATGTTTGCATGCCATCCGACAGATTTGTCACCACCGGCCGGAGCAATCGCAGTAGTAGGCCGTGTCGCCAGCGACTGTGTCTCTAGAAACGACGCCTCCAAGGAGGTCACGACGCCCACAGGCACCGCCGTCACTCGTCCAGGAGCTGGACCGGGTTTTCACCCAGAGACTCGTGCAGTAGGGTTCTAGCTCCTGAATGACGCCCTCAACAGGGAAAGCGACGCCCGAAGGCGCCGCCGCCGAGGGCTTTCGCCCGGAGTGTCGAGCCCCGCTGCACGCGTTCGTCGTAGCCGACCCAGCCGACACCACTGCTGTGGCCGTCCTAGCCGGAGGACGCCACTGTCGGAGCACCATTCCAAGCCGCCGCCGAGCTCTGTCACCAAGCCGTTGTCTTCACGCCGGCGCCGAATCGCCGCCACCGTGGCCTCTACCGCACCGCCGCGCGTGGCATCCCGCCGGCCCATCCCTGTGCCGTGCCAACACCTGTAGCACCCACACGGCCTCCTGCCGCACCGGCCGTCTCCACGCTGGGCCTCCTCCCGCCGACCCACACGTGCTCGTCGCACCTTGCGCCGTGCGTCTCCACCGCCGCAGTCCGTGCGTCTCGACGTTGTGCCGCACCACCGCGCATCACAAGCCGCGAGCCCTTCGTCTCCCGTCGCGCTGCCCGCCGGCCACCGGCCGTCGCTTCACCGCACGCAAGGCCGGCCGTCGCCGTCGCCGTCGCCGCAGACCCGCTGGCCGCCGTCACCGCTGACCCGCCCGTCCGCGCCACGCACATGGCTGGCCGCCACCTCCTGCTTGGCCGCCGCCGCCGCAGGCCCCTCGCGGCGACGCTGGCCCCACTCGCCGACCGCCGTCCGTCGACAGCGCGCACCCGCTCCGGCCACCGCGCGCCCACGCATGCACCTGGGCCGCGCCCTCCTCTTGGATTTCTCCGGATCCGGCCGTGGGTGCCGCGGATCTGAGCTGCCTCACCGGAGAGAGCCGCTGGCCGCCGGAGAGATGAACAAGCTTCCTCGTGGCTGTGTGGGCGAGCTTGGAAGAAGAAGAACAAGGCCCCACGCGCCACCTTCCTTGCGGCTGCGCGGGCTTCCGGCAGCCTACTCCGGCGGCGGCGAGGTGGTGAAGGGTGGACGGAAGGGAGCTGCGGCGGCCGGCGTCGGGCGCCGCCCGAGTCGCCAGACGAGCAATGGCACATTACGTGCATGCATGTGTATAATAACCTCCTGGAATCGATACATATGTGCTGTGCCGCGGATGGTCAAGACCACAACCCTATGTGCCCACACACATTATCTTCTACCATACATATGTGCTTTAAGATTCGTGCACTTCTCTCTCTTCTCCTTGTCCTCCTCGTCTGCTCCGCCCGTCTTCTCCTCGTCCCGCTGCCGCGCGACGTGCGCCACCGCCGAAGCCGCATGTCGCCGACCCGCCGCCGATCCACTGCCGAGACCCGCTGCCCGCCCCGCCGCTCCGACGCGCCGTCGCCGACCCGCTGCCGACATCTTCTTCTTCCCCTGGCGCGGCGGCGACGACATCTTCTTCTTCCCCTGGCGCGGCGGCGACGACATCTTCTTCTTACTCGTGTGCGACATGCCGCTCTTCTTCCTCGTGTGCGACATGCCGTCCCGCTACGGGATGCCGACTGCCACGCCGCCGACCCACTGCGGAGCGGCATGTGCGACATGCCGCTGCCAACCCTTCTTCTCGTCCCGTGGGCGGAGCGTCGCGGCGGCATCTCGTGTCCACATGTCGCGGCGGAGCGGCATGGTGGAGCGACGCGGCGGTGGGGCGGCAGCGGCGGCATCTCGTGTGCCGCAGCGGGTGCGCAGCGATGGTGGCGGGGCGGCGGCGCGCGGACGGGGACCGGGGGAGGGGAAGGACGCGGGCGCGAATCTCCAGGCGTCGGGGACACCGTCGGATAGGGTGAGTGCCAACACAGGGTTGTGGAAAAACCGCCTTGTGCTGTGCCGGTTTTGTTTTTGTTTTAAAATACCGTGCAGACTATGGACAGTTTGGCCGGCGTACGTGCTCGTTAAACATTAGGGATTCAGTTGCTCAGTCAGAGGCGATGTCTAATTAAGCAGCTGGTGGCGAGGCGTTTTCGACCTGTCTATATATACGGTGGCAAATGAAATGGCGTGCAGTATAGGTGTTACGTTCTCCCTGTACATACGTCAAGGTGAGCAATCCGGGTGCAGAGCGAGGCACAAGTACTGGACTACTGGTACAGTACCAGTGGATTAGCTACTGTAATAAAGTGGCTTGACTTTGGTTTCCAGCAGCTACAGGGTGAAAATTAACGCGGCGGTGGTGTTAATAAATCTGGCACGCCATTCGCACTGTTACAAGGTAGTAGCCATCTTTTTTTTTTAAAGATCCGAAACTTATGTTTCTGCATGTATTAATAATACATAAGAAGAAGAAAGTTGGACCAGTTTATAAGGGAAACCGGGCCCTAAAACCGTACAACCAAACACTACTAGTCTACCAGCTAGAACCCTACTTACAAAACAAAAATCCATCACTGTGACCATCCAAAACCAAACCAACAGCCACGACAGAGCAGCTCCGACTCCACCTAATGGGGCACAATGCCGTCTCAATGTCCACCAAGATCCTCGATGCCAACCACCTTGGCCCCATTGCCGGACAGGAGATTCCAAATACGGTGCCAAATTCACACGACGACGTCTTCACAAAGGTCACGACGCCAATGACGCCGCCATCACTGGCCCATAAACGGGCTGGATTTTCACCGACGAAACTGGCAAGATAGGATGAGGTGAACGCCTTCAGGGAGGAAGCGACGCCCGCAAGCGTCGCCGTCCAGGCTTTCGCCCTAACCTCAACCAACCTATCTCCGCATGGGAAATCGGTGGACGGCCGCGCTGGCCAGCAGCAAGGCCACCCACCGACTATTGGAATTGTTCCCCGACGGCAAAGGAGCATGGAGAATTGGAAGGCTGAGAACCTGATGTATACGAAGACAGTGTGTACTCACCACAACACCGCTTCACCTTTGCGAGCATGGGTCAACAACCAACAACATCACCATGGTGCATAGGCCTCGCCACCGTCGGCCTCATCACCGCCGGCCTCAACACCTGCCGGCCTCATCACGTCGGCCGGTTGCTTCAGTTCCTCCTTGTTGCTTGTACTGCAAATCAGGTGGCTTAGCATGTCAGTCACGCCACCATGGCGCCCCCGGTCTGCACAGCTCCGCAGAGGCGCCGACTACTGGCCCACCACGCCCACGCGGTCGCCGTATCCGCAGCAAGCTCCACACAGCCACCATGCCATCCCACCGTCTCCTCGCGCTGCCCACTAGAGGCTAGCTGAGGCCCCAGCTGCCGCTGCCTTCGCCGAGGCGCCCTCCGCGCACGCCGGCCTCTGACCGCCGGAGTGCCGGACCGTCGGCGAGGGGCCTCCTAGCCACGGCCATAGCTGCCGGGTGCCGCATCCGCCCGCGCCGCCACCTCCCCATCTGTGCCAGGCCGTCGCGCGGCCGCGCGCCTCGACCAGGCCGCCGCAGACTCGCTCGTCTGGCCGGCGACGGTGGCCAGCCGCCCGCGCGCCCTCCACCGCTTGCCGGCCACCACCCGTGCTCCGCAGAGCCAGATCCTCTCCGGTCGACCGCCACCTGCCGGCCTGTATTTTTGTCCGTAGAAGGCAGGACGAGTACGTGGGGCGCAATGCAAGGTCGGGTTGTTGCTTCGTTCGTTCGTCCTGGATTGCCGTGCCCCTAGTCATCAGAGTCCAAGGTTCGTGCGTGGTGTATGTCGTACGTGTACTGTACTGGTAGCTTACTTGCAGCAATGGCGAGCGTACGAGGAGCAGTTGGAGTAGGAGTAGAAGTAGAAGCCACTGCACGGTTGTTTCCTTCCGGGGAACAAAGAGTGGGAGTGTGTATTTGGGATGATTGCCCGCCCGGCCAGTGGGGCGTGTACGTTGCGATCGGTGCGGTTGGTGTGGGCCGTGTCTGTCCATGCAGCCGATCGATCGATGCGGGCGCGGCCGTGTGCCCAATTGGCCATATGCGCGTGCATGCAGCATGCATGTGTGGTAGTGGTACGGCGGTGGTGGGTAGGAGTAGTGGTGTGGTGATAATGGTGGGGGACGCCATGGCCATGCGAGTTGCCTTCATTCCTTTGCTGATTGATTGAGTATCGCCGCGAGCTCCGATCCTTCCCTCTGCCCGCCTTTTCCGATCCACCCTGCTTTTCGCTTACTGCGAGGTTGTTCATCGTCTTTTTCTTTCCTCTCATTATCGTGCGTGTTTGTTTAAAACCGGCTCTAGTCATTCTCTTAGCTAGAGAATGTATCGTACCAAATTATTACAATTATGTATCTCTTGAGTACAATTACAATAGTCATCATCTATGTCTTTCAGATGGAAAAAAAACCACGGGTACAAGCGGCCGCGGCGCTAGAAACAACCGCATGCGCCGGGATGCGGTAAAGGTTGTCAGAAGACACCACCGTCTTCTGTCCCATGGACAAGGTTTTCACCCTAGTATGGTGCAAAAGATAGCGGAACCACGTGACGAGGCCTCGGGGAACAGCGCCCAAGGACGTCGACGTCATCATGCCAGATACGTACCTCCGGTGGCGGAGCTTTCGCCAATGATTCCACCTCCTACGTAACAACCAACTTGCATGAAGAACTATCGTATGAGACTACGAGTATCTCCAACGCCAGATACCCCGATCAAAAGAGTTCACAGACATTGCTCCTTTGAGTGCATGCCGAATTCATGAGGAATTAGCCGGCCAAGAGCAGCGCAGTCGACATGCTGCTCCTATGCCTCATTGCACGCCACCCCGCCTGTTTTTTTTTTAAAGAAACAGGAGGGGAATAAACCCCTACTGATTATATATGTGAAAAAGCAAAAGTAGCAATTTATAAGAGTTAAAGGAAAAGTAAAAAGGTACAAAAGATTACAATCAGTTGTCTCGCCATTGCTCTATGAGAGGAAAATACTTCCTTTTTGCCCGATGCAGAAGCAGGAAAAAATGGCTCTTGAAAATAAACTTGACAGCATCAATGCTTGGCTGAATATTTTTGAAGATGAGGTCATTTCTCGAAGCCCAGACACTCCAGCACATGAGGATGATAATTTTCATAAAAAACAACACACTCAATTGTTCCTTGAGCCTTTCCAGAGAGTGATATGGGCCATTGAATCATCAATGTTCGATGTAGAGTTGCCCAACATGTTGTAGCAAACTGACAGTCTAGCCGCCCCGCCGGTTGCTGCGCCTCGACTCGTTTCAGCTAGATTCGGCAGGAAATCAAAGTCAGAAAGCTCTGCCGAAAGGCCGTCCTCATATTGCTGGATCTCCTCGTGCTTCACGTGGCGCTGCGCGCGTTATCTGCACTTCGCTCTTCAATTCACACCCATCGCAGGATAGGATCAACCGTGTCTCGTCAGTCGATCGGCTCGATCAGATCACCACCCCGTTGCAATCTTGCAGCAATCATCAATTAATGGCCCAACAAGCGGAGGGGTCGCCGTCGTCAGGCGTCAGCCGGAGTCTGAGAGCAGGTGCTCCGATCCTCCGGCCACCGTTGGCCCTTTGCGTAGTACGGAGTAGTAGGTTGTAATAAACGGGCTCGGCTCCGGCAGACGATACATAGATGGCATCGCTGACGAATTCTTCAGGCCGGGCACGACAGGAACGGCTTCCTGATCTGGCGCTGTTTGGTGAACCACCCTGCTTCGTTGCGGGGCTAATCAGGGACACAATAAGCAAGCAGTGTTATCCGTGGCATCATCATCATCAGCTAAATAAGCCTGACCAGATCGAGCGACAACTCTGCCTGACCAACTGCACAACAGCTGCATGCTACGGTATCTGAAGATGCCGATTGGGTTACTAGGATACAGGAAGGAATAGAGCTTGGTTTGGACTTGGAGCCGTGCATTGCTGACATGTGACATCAGGCAGTGCAGGCCTTGCCCGGCCCCTTGCAATGGGAGTGCTTCATCTACATCGCGTTGACTGCTCGCAGCACCTGCACTGTTGTCGCGTCTCGCCTCCAATGATTGCCCGTCTGATCAGCAGCAGCTCGATCATCGTCAGCTCGATCCCTGAGTCCGGTGAGCGATCCTTTTCCGATCGACGAACGGATCATCGCAGCAGACGGTGTGGAACTGCTCGATCCACTTCGTCCCTGATGTTGTTTCCTGTCGTTTGCATCGCCTTTTACGGAGGATGTGTGTGATCCAGGTCAGTCACTGATGTTGGACTGACGAAGCGCTCGTGCTTCTGCTGCTGCTGCCGGTAGTACTGATCTCGACCCCCAACCTGATGACAACGGTTCGGTCATTGACATTGGATACTCATCTGCATGCACTTTTGGAAAATGTTACAGCCTCTGCCCGTATGCGATCCGAATCCAAATTCAAAAGCGCGAATGAATCTTCTTGCCACTTGTACCCGCACGAAAACAAACAGATGGGTAAAAGAAATCTTTGTCGCCACTAAACGATGATACTACTGCTTCGGCTCTTGCGTTGGACTGAAGAGAGCAAGCAACGTCGTTTCCATGAGCATCACAATGTACTAGGTCATGAAAGGGAACTGGCATTACCCGCGGTAGATCCTCCGTTGCTGTCAAGAGACACAAAGTCGTTAGTGGTGGGGGTAGTGACTGCCATTACTCCTGCAAAGTCTAATCACTGAACTCATCTGCGACTTAAGAACAAAAAGGAACATGGGAGAAACGAGATGGGTTAGTGGCGCCCAACCTAAGTAGCATGGGCACTGAAATCCGGCGACCTCACTTGACAGGTAATTCAATTCTGGCTCTGGTAGTGTTAGGTGGTGTTTAGATGTTAGAATTGGGAGGTTGAATTTGGGAGTAAGATGTCACTTCGTAATCATTGCACCACTGTAGCATTTCGTTTATATTTGTGAAAAATTATCCAAAAATTGATTAATTAGGCTCAAAATGTTCATCTCGCAGAGTACAACAAAACTGTGCAATTAGTTTTTGATTTCATTTACATTTAGTACTCCATGCATGTTATGACATTTTGATGTGACGGAGAATTTTCTTTTTTATAGTAAATTTAGGGGTGGAATTTTGGAACTGAACAGGGGGTGGAATTTTGGAACTGAACGGGCCCTTAGTGTGGTGTCTATTTCTTACGGCATGTCCAGCCCGTCGTTTTGGGGCGTCGGTATGATGGTCATTTTGCGAAAAAAAAACCCCACCGACACCCACAGACGGGGCTCCCGTCGCCTCCCGAGACGACGCCTTCCTCCCGTTCTCCGAGGCGAGGCGACGCCCGCTCGCGCGCGCTGTAGGGCGCCGTCTTCACCAGGCGACGTGCGCCCGGATCCTGTGCGCGCGCGGGAAATTACCCGCCAAATCAAGTGAAGCGCGCGGGAGAGAGAGGAGGTGGAGGACGACGACGAGCTCTGAGCCGCCATGCTCCTCCCTCTCCTCCTCGCGCCGCGGGCCACCTGCTGCTCTGCTCGCTCGGTCGTCCCTGCGTTGCTGCTGGAAGTGCGTGGAGAGGATGCGGCCGCCGGTGCTCTGCTTGGAACGGATGAGGATAAGTCTTTTTGATTTTTTAAGTCATGGGACCCACATGAGAACCCAGTCCATACGTACACAAACATGGCACCTGGATAAAATTTTGTATCAGTGTTGTGCAAGCATTGATATTATAAAAAGTATTATAACCATCTTTCTATTGTTATGTTTGGTATTATTTGATCTTAAGCTCTATGAAAGCATTAAATAAGTTACAGACGGTCTCTCTATCTGTGGGCTATATGAGCTGTATGTATACCTGTCTGTATGATAAAATCAAGGTTCTGCGGACGGTTACCTGTTGGTGGGGCTGTACATGCCCTTATTTTTTTCTTTTGGGACAAGGTGCATGGAGTGTCAGAGCAGGGTTAATGGTTTCGCCTGCAGCCCGGCTGCACACTAAGCTATGCGCCTGCTGCTGCGCCCGCTGCGGGCTGCAAGCTGGCGGTTGGTGTTTTACAGGCCCACGAGCAGAGGTTCAAACTGTGTTTCAGCCGGCTGCAGCGAGACGCCTGCTTCCTTCTCTCTCCTCTCTTCTCTTTCTTCCCGTAGGATTTAGTCTGCTTACAACCCACTATAATACTTGCTCTCAGTGTGCCATAGGATGCTACGAGGAGCATGTAGGTCCTCTAGGCAGTATAGGAAATGATTCTACGTATGTGGGTGGGTTTTTCATGTAATTGTTCCACAACCTTACGATCAATCGAAGTTTTTCATGTAATTGACTAAATTGAGTAGACTGGCTTTTCAAATCAAAGGAAATAATTAAAACTGATCGAGCTTGGAAAAATCCACAACGTTCAATCAAAGTTTGTTTGGAAGGAATTCATGAATCTCGATGTACAGACTGACAAGCGAGTAACAATACAGTTGTACAGTCTACAGTCTAAGCTACTAATTGTGACTGATTATGTATTAATTATCTGCTAAGTTGATCGAGGTCTCAACTGCGCTCCACTACTGTTGCAACACAGTACAGGATCAGACGTACGGTTGCTGGCAGTAGAACATACGCAACTTAACGGGGACATAGGTTGGCAGCACACTGACTATACAATACTGTCTGTACAGAATGAAATACATACGGGCATCCACCGACCACGGGCACACGTGAGCACGAGCGCTCCATATGTGTCTCCCCAGCTGCCGCGTCTCCTCTACACCCGTCGTGTCCAAATAATCTCCCAACAGTGTCGCACGCATGGATACTGTTAGCATACTGCGCTTAATTACAAGCAGTAGCAGAAGTAATGTTGTGAGATGAGCTGCTGAGTTAGCTGCTGCGGTGTCGGCATGCATATATGATCTGCTGCAGACAAGCTGATGAAGCTCAAATGATTTGATTGTTCCAGCTCTAGGCTCTACTACGCGTCTAGCGAGTTTGGCAAGAAGTCATCGTTTTCTGACGCACTACAGCGACACTTGATGATCGAAGCAACAACTGCGCAACGTGCGATTCAGATCATTGATAGAGTGGTAGG
The DNA here is from genome assembly GCA_033239725.1 of Echinochloa phyllopogon. NCBI lineage: Eukaryota > Viridiplantae > Streptophyta > Magnoliopsida > Poales > Poaceae > Echinochloa > Echinochloa phyllopogon. Next base: position 6,145,419 of record BTCW01000008.1, on the reverse strand, counting down.
TACTGGGCTCTAGGATCTTACCCCAATGATTCGTTTTGGTCTAGTCGTCTAGGTTATTATATACGTGAATTGAATCTCTTTGGCTAGGACATTTGAATTGTTCAGTTCCTGAGACAAAGAAAAATCAGCTTCTTACTGCGATTCGATCAGTATCATTTTCAGTACAGTGCTATGCCATCGTACAACACAGTGAGAGTGAGTGATCAATCATATCATATCATAGTTCATACATCCAAGGTTTTCAATTCCGGTTTGAAAAAAATTTCGGGACCCAGCGATAAACACCAAATTCCGATAACAAATTCCGGGAATTTCGGTGGAATTTCGGTACTGTAGCATTTTCTTTTTTCAAAAAATAATTAAATTTGCACTAAAAACAAAATTTCGGAGGATTTTTACGTTCCGGTACCCAGCGAAAAGACCGAATTTCGAGTTTTTTGCGAAATTCTGGCCGAAATTGTGAACCCTGCATACATCCACGCAAGAAAAAAGAATATCAGGGTCAGTGTCTCCAAATCTTCATTCTCACCACTAACACGCAAAAGAGAGATAGACAGAGAAATGATCCACCTATGATCTATCTCATCGCTTAAACCCTGATTCTGCTCATGCGTAACGACGAAGAAACTGCCGTCTCCTCGAGCACCATAGTAGCTTCTCTGTCGCACGAGCATCACGCTACCTCCTCATCTGTCGTTGTATGAAGAAATAAAAGTTCAGTGGCGCGACGACGGCCAGCCCATTGGCCATTATTGTTTGTGGAGCTGCCACGAAGAGCTAAACAATCATTGTTGCACAATCTCTGACAAGGAAAGTTGGAACGGTGAAATCGACTGACAGGTGATTTCTGCCTAAAGTAGTGTTGTAGTCAGGGATGTTTTTTTTTCAAACGGTGTGCATGTTGCCTTGGGTTGCCACTGGACGTGGATCTCGTCGCCTCCCGGCACGGGCGGGCTCCCAAGCAGCCACCGCCGCCACCTCCCTCCCCCTCCTCCCTCCACCTCGCCGCCGCCGGAGGGCCTCGCCGGAAGCCCAGCGGACCTCGGGATGGCGGCAGCGGGGCGGATCTCCGGCGGCTCCGTCCGGATCTCGCGGCGGCGGCGCGTCCTGGCGGTGCCCGAGTCTTCGACCGACATGCGGGCGCAGACTACCGGTTGGCCGGATCTTCTCCGTCGAGGCGGCTGTCTCGCGCGGATCTGAGTCCCGACGGGCGGGCGGCGCTCTGGTGGCGGATGCGTGGGCCGGCGACGGTCTGGCGCGCGGCCTTGTTGGATATGTTCCAAATTCCACATCCACGACATAGGCCGGGCTTCTGCCGAAGCGCAGCGGAGGCCCGTCGCCGGAGGCTTGGGATTACTTTGTTATTCGCCGACGTTTATAACAGGCCTTACCCGTCTCGCGCGGATATGTTTCGACGAGCAGGCGGTACTCCGTTGCAGCCGCACGGGTGTTGGCGGCCTGGTGCGTGTGGCAGCGCGCGGCTTTGGTTGCGGCCGGTCGGGGCGCGCGTGCGCCCGGCCTTGGGCGGCGCCATGGCGCTTCTGGGGCGACCGGTCGGGGTGCACGAATGCCCGGCCTTGGGCGCTTCGGACTTTCAACTACATCTGGTGATGACATCTTCAATTTCGCCTTTATTTTTCATATAGACTAAGAGACATGAGTCAACTTGGCTTCATTCACGGATTCTCTTTCTCGAAGATGGATTTCATCTGCAATTTATTCCGGTGGATTATGCACGGGTACCCAGTGGCTACTTTGCAGCATAGTATCTCAGGTTATGAATTCAGATGGTCTGCCGGATTTCGAGTTCGTGGCTGTTAAAGTGGGTCAGGTATGGTCTATATGGAAGCATTGGCCTGGTAAGAAGGGGGAAGCAACACGGTGTGACTTTGTCGTGGTGGTAATTGTTACTAATTCATCGGTTCCGGGAAGAAATTCCTAGGTCTGACCTTAACTGATTGAACCTGGCAGTGACCTTGTTGAAGGCATTATTTGGATTAAAATGAATTACTCCCTTGTGAAAACATTTGATCTGATATTAATTGGTTGGGTCACTGCAATGTCGGCACGTGCACGTGCCGTTTCCTCGTTGGAGGCGTTGCATCGGGAGCCTACTTCATAGTCCAAGAGCTGCTTTGGTTTGTGAAGCGGAAGAAGGTGAAGTCGTTTGTGGTAGTTTGCTGCGACATGATCTTTAGGTCATGGTGCTCTCTTTTTTTTTCTTTTTCATAGGCTGTGTGCATCTTAGTTATGCAGAGGTCAGGTTGGATCTTATATAATTGTATCATCTTGATGTAATTGTCTAAGATCAATAAAGCTTCCCTTTTCCAAAAAAAAAGATTTTTATGACTAGTGCATGCACAAAACTCCATAAACCCAGCTGAACAATTCTTAAACACAAGCGAATAGCATGGAAGTGAATTCCCCATTACTTTCTGAGGTATAAAATTCTTGCACAGCTAGAAAGAAAAAGGAGGAGGAACACATCAAAAGGAGGTGAATACAACGGGAAGAAAAAAAATATAATATCCACCCCTCCTCATGGATTCCAATCTCCTCATGAAGCACAGTTCATGTATGACAACAATCCTTACTGTTAGTCAAGATCCATAGGACGCAAAAGTTGACACGTTATCACTTCCCAAGCTGTCAGCTAAGAAGGGTGTCGAAAATCCCATATCCCATAGGAGGAAGATGAGTAAGGTTATGTTATGCCTTCTTCCCTTGTTAATTTGGAACCCCAATGCCCTAGGCCCATATAAGTTTACAACCCCAAAAGGCCACGCTTGCTTGGGTTTTCGTTTGTTTTCTCGCCATAACCTATGAATGTCACAAAACATTGTCCGAACTTAGATCAGTCTCAGTGCAAAGTTTCGCTACACAGTTACCTAGACCAGAAACTAGGTAACTGTGCCAAAGGAGTGTCATGGTGATGAAACTTCTCTCATATCTTATGAAACTCTGCATTATCTTTCCTATGCCACATCAGCACATTTAATGCCATGAAACTCTCAACTCTCGTGAAACCGCCACTGAGACTGGCCTTAGAGCTCCATCAATCTGTTTTCGTTATGGGCTGTTTCGCGGGTGCGCTGGTGTGGGCTGGTATTGGGTTAATCGGGGACGGACGGCCCAATTGTGCGATCTGCATTCTGATCGATCTGATCATGGGCCTTATCTTCTTTTCCTTTCCTGAACGCAGATGTCGGCCCAATTGTGTGATTACGCAGAGAGCTCAAAGTCAGATTTGCAAGGGATGGGGATATATGGGGTTTATCATCGTGATCAGATTTCATTCCCAGCTAGCTACTGACAACCTTGATTTGGCCGATCAAGAGCCGAAGAAGTTGATTTGTGGAGTGCTAGCTAGCCGGCTAAGTCTACTAGAATTAGAACAATTTTCCCTTTATTTTATACAACCAAAATTTGACCTTCTCTAGTACTTAATTAATGGAGCGTGGCTACTTAGAGCGGCATATAGTTTCATCCTGTAGCCCATAAATCTCCAACCATGAAATATTCGTTCGTTCATAAACAAACCAAAAAACAGGCATGTGCACCGATTTGGCCACACTCATTCACATCACTTTCATACTTCCAGTGTGCTGGTCCGATCCCTCGCTAATAAGACATGGTGTTTTCTCCAGTGTGACGTGGCACTCCGTGGAGCTGTGCTTCTAGTTCTGTGGCTAGAGATGTGCCTCGAGAGATTCTGTTGCTGCACAGCACGAGCACGAGCACGTACGGTGAGGCCGCCGTCCCACGTGGACTTGACGCGGCGAGGCCTTGTTTATCCACGGCGCTTTCCCCAGACGACGCGGCGCGGGGCCCGCGCTGAAGGCCAATCAGGTGACTAGGCCGGTGAGGCCACTATCCACTATCCTGCTCTATACATATAGTTATTAGAATCGGACCGGTCACTGAATCGGTAAGGCCGTCGGTTTAATGGTTCACTGGTTCAACCGTTCGAAACCGGTTGAATCGCCGGTCTAATAATTACGAACCGTTGAAGTGAACCGGTCCCAAATACTTTGAGCCGGTCTTATATACTTGTTATAATTAGCATTAATATTGCATTGTTGGTAATAGAAAAAATATGCTTATAAATAATAAGTGTCTTTTTTAACCAAAAGATTATAGTACATAGCTCTAATATTTTGAAACTCAATTTATGCAGCAGCAAGTAACAATTTTTTAAATTAGAATAAACCCATCCACTAGAAATTTCAACTATTCATGTCTAATTGCTATTATTCATGTTCACTATTTGAGCACTCGGTGGTACTGCAAGTCGGAAACTCTGAACTCTGAGCTCCAATCACCGTAGAACTCTACTCTCTAGAATGAGTAGATCGGTATAGTCTAAATTCTAATTAGTGTACTCATTGAGTCATGGAGCGGTGGCCTTTGGAACTATAGTTACTGACCAACTAGCCTTGCCGTCGTCGGGACGTTGACCTATCTTTATCTGGAGATTGGATCGAGGCATCGAGCGCCCGGCAAGAACGCTTTGGAAACTCCTCTTCGCCGGCAGCACCACAGGGCCCCGGCGCCTGATGCTTGACAGAGCTTCGGTTCGCCAACTCTTCGCCGTCGAGCCGCCGGCTAGTGCGCGGGTGAGCAGGGGCCACTGCCGAGGGACAGGGGCGAAGCTATATAGAGGTTAGTGGGTGCTGATGCACCCCCTAAAAATGAAAAAACAGTGATTATGTCTAAATTTTCACCGTGGTTGCACCCCCAAGAATTTTTTCTATGCACCCACAAAGGTAAATGCAACCCCCCTCAGTTTACTCCAGCTTCGCCGCTGTGAGGGAGATGAGCAGCCGAGCAGGGGCCACCGGACGAGCAGGAGACGAGCCAGCGTGGTGGAGCGGTGACCTGCGAAGAAGAACGAGCGGCGAAGATGGGCCGCCGGCCGCCGCTATTTTTTCTTTCGCATCTGCATCTGCGCCGCCACTCGTCAAAAGAACGTAAAACTTTTTCCCTTCCCACCTGTGGACCCCTGACCCTGAGCGGATAAGGTTTCACCGAGAGTTATTGTTAACCAAAACCAGGCCGGTTCGCTTGAAACCGGGCGGTTCACCGGTTTGATTAAAAACCGGCCGGTTCATTCGGTTTTTACCGGTTCGATTGCATGGACGATCTTTGAAGCGAACCAGACCGTCAGAGGCTTCGGTTTGATCTTTTACCGGTCGGACCGCCGGTCCGGTCCGGTCCTAATAACTAGGGCTCCTGCATGCATGCTAACCTTTTTAATGCTTTGCTCTGCCGGGCGGTTAAAAATAAACGAAGAGAGGAAAAAAAGCAACTGGTTACCAAAAGTCAAATCCAAAGAATCATCATCACGCACCTTGGTATAAGAAAAAAAAACACGTCTCAATCCTCGTCCTACTGTGCTGAACTCTCAGCTCGCCAAACCATACCATTTCCTATTTTCATGCGACTTTTGCGAGGGGTGTATCCGTTGGCAAATTACGATCCATCCCTTGCCGCAAACAGCCCATTTTCTTCGTGCAAACGTGTGATTCATGATTGGTCTTGTTGCACGCTTAATTCGAGGCCGTATATCTCCGTCACTCCGTGTGAAACATTAGATCAATCTTCTTTTCTTATACATGACTCGATTAAATCCGGTCCAAGACAGCGGGTTAGACGATACCTAATCCACTCTCATGCTCATATGTTTCTTCTTTTTACATGTGCGTTGATTTCCAAAGCCATGTGTCTTGTCTTACTTGGTGTGCTCTAATGAGTCTATGTTTACTTCCTTTTTTAGAAAAAAGGAAACTAATGGGTGTAAGAAAATGGTGATCATTCTCCAATTAATATTATCTCATCATATGGGTGGCGAAAGAAAATCATCAGTAGAAAGCGACCTGTAAAGGATCGGAAGAGAGGAAAAATAGCAGGGGTTCCAATAGCCTAGTAGAGGCCGGAGATGCTTTACATCAAAGTACGCTGCAAATTCTTTTTTCAATAAAACTTCCTTATCAAAGAGAGCACTTTCAAAAAATAAGTTTGAAAATCGAAGTTGCCGCTAAAACTAAAAATATTCATATGGTACTTAATCAAGGGCATGATCCTAACAAAAGATAATTTAGCAAGGGGATAAGAAATGTTACTTTTGTTCTCAAAATGAATCAATTAAACACTTACTCTTTGACTACCATATGGCTAAATTTATTTGGAGAATTGTTCATGTTTCTTGTAATTTAAGTCCGCTTACTGGTATACATCATATGTTTAACAGCTGGTTGGTGGGGGTAAACAAGAAACTCAAATATCAGATTTTGGTTGGGGCAAGTGCAATATGTTGGGCAATTTGGCTTAGTCGTAATGATATGGTTTTTGACAAGGGACCATGTGGGACCAGGATCCCTAGGGCCACTCATTCAAGGATTAAACTACTCGATAATGAATGTTTGATCTGACTACTTCAAACTAGTCGGCTATGGTACAAGACGGCGTAGTTGATTAGGTAAACTAGTCGTATACTAGTAGGAGACTCCCCAAAGTATTCTGTTGTAGTACTCCAAGTTGTATACGACGGTATTGTAACCGACTTGTAGCTCTGCTCCTCCAGACTATATAAGGTGGAGCAGGGACCCCTCCAAAAGAGATGAGACAACCACATGTGCAATACATTCAAGCACACAGGACATAGGGTATTACGCTATTCGCGGCCCGAACCAGTCTAAATTGTGTTGTTCGTGTACTTTCGTTCCTAGAACTCGGCGAGACCCACACAAATCTACTCCCTGGGGTATCCCCAGTTAGACGTGCTCGACATAATTCGTCGACACTTGGCGCCCACCGTGGGGCACTCTCGCCGAAGCTCGACATTAGGCGCGATGGGATCAACTTTCAGAGCAAGCGACATCGAGGAAGGCGCGACGTTCGTCATCGGCTCATGGACCTTCGTCTCTGATGGCAAGCTCGGGTTCGAGTCGTTCCTAGCAGATCGACCGGGGCCCTACTCGATGCCGGCGTCTCCACTGGAGCCGCGTCAAGACCTCGCCGAGAATCAGATCTCGACGAGTTCATCAACCCCTACTTCAACACCAAGTTCGACTTCGACAATGACTCGAACTCCGAACGGGACTCTCCAAGTCAAGACTGGGTACAACTCTGTTCCAAACATGGAAAGAGTCAGGGATTCCGAGCTGGCTATGCCATTGGAAAACCACCCAGATCGATTCCTGTTCGGCCTCTCCAACTCCGCGGCTGTATATCAACAGATGTACATCGCGAAGCAGGGCGACAAGACAAGCTTATCGCCTAGCTAGATCGTGAATTGTTGTAAGGACTCTGAGTTGGTCTCTGGACCATCAGAGGACGAAGACGAAGACGATTTCAGGCTCTTACTAAGCTACTCCCCAGACAACGTTGCACGATTCAACTGCAGCACTTACTACAAGTCTGACGTTACCCTCGAGCAACCACTCGTTCGGCTCCCCTCAGGACTTGTCGTGACCAACTCGCCAGGAGGACTCCTTGTTCACTAGCCAGGCGTGATCCCTGTTGATTCCTGTTGGGGCAACGAGTCGAGACTAAGTGCCGCGATACTGGAGGATCTGCCCTATCAAGACGGCAAGACCGCTTCGATCACCTCTTCTTCCGACTCAACGGGGGATAACTTCTCTGGTGCTTTGAGCCTACAACTGCGCGATCCAAGCAGGCAAGTTTACATGGCAGGCGCACCAGGACAATGAGATCAATACGAGCGAGAGCTTATGGGCGATATCTCCGACGAAGAGCCGACTGTACCCAATGAGACTGATCAACAGAGGACGGCCCGGCGATCGAGGAACGTGAAGCGCAGGCAAAGGCGCGTCAATGCAGCTAGGCGCGCCGCCGCTACACGAAACCTCGATAATGACTTCCAAATGGTCGGGGATCAACCCGTTCTACCCGACGCACCAACCAATCTGACCGTGGCTGCTGAAATCGTCAAAGCTATGCCTAGCACACCGCAGCTACAACAAGTACTCACCTTGCTAGCCGCGGCCCAGCCCCAACCCGAAGGTGGGCCAGGGATGGTCCAGAGGACTCCGGACCAAAGAACTCAAGGCAGCCGCTCCGTATCATCCCCTCACCCAAGCCGTGCCCCACTGGGAAACGTAGGGCAAATCGTGATCCGAGGCACTGTACCGGCTCCCCAAGGAGGAAACAGAACCAACCCTGCGGCTGGCGATCTCCGTAACACGATCAACGCCAACCGAGATGCCCGCTCCCAAATCGACGCCAGCAGAGCCAATCGCATAGCTTCCGAGATTCGTCGATGAGCTGAATTTGAACAACTCTACGGCCCAATCCCAGCTGATCAAGAGCAGCCTTCGCATAACTGGGAACAGAACCCGCCACGCGACACCAATCGTGATCGAGATCGTCGATCACACGGCCGTGGCAGAGACAATCAGCCAGACAATGACCCCTCGGGCAACGATGGCCATGGCGATCGCCCCCCACGTGGTCGTGACCGCAACTATCAAGGCGGCCGAGGTCGTCAAGACCCTGAACCGAGTGGTTCCCCAAGCCACCACTCGAACCGCCGAAATGATGACGAGGACGACGGCTACCGCGGAAGAAGACAACAATCTCCATCCGACAAATAAGATGGATTTCCAGCTTTCTCCAGCCACATCAAGAAGGTCCTGTTGCCTCAGAAGTTCAAGACGACTGGAATAGAGAAGTTCACAGGCAAACAAGACCCATAACAATGGTTGCGAGTCTACTCGACGGCAATCACCATGGCGGGCGGCAGCAACGACGTCAAAGTCAGATACTTCCCAATCATGATGGATACCGCTCCACTGACATGGCTCGAGGGCCTCCGCCCTGGATCCATCGACACCTGGGAACAACTCACGCGCAAGTTCACTGCTAACTTTCAGGGAACCTGGGCACGGCCCGGAACCCGATTTGAATTAGCATCTTGCAAGAAGGAGAAAGGCGAAACCCTGCGCAAATACATCAAGAGATTCTTCGAGAAAAGAGCCACGATCGTAGACGTGTCAGACAGAGAGATCATCGACTATTTTCACGACGGTCTATGGGCACGTGAATTGCATCGCGAGTTTGGAAGACGACGCCCAGAAACCATTGCGGAACTCAGGAGCATGGCTGCAGATTGGGCAGATCAAGACGATCGAGAACGCGAGCGATTCGACAAGCGCAAGTACAACAACTCCAATGGTGGCAACAACCAAGACAAGAGTAGTCCCGAGCGCCGTAACAACAACAACATGCGTGATTTCAACCGCAACAAGCGCAAGCCAGACAACACGGTCGCGGCAGTTGAGCGCTCCACGCGGAAGAAAAGCACCCCTGACCTAGATAAAGTCATGAATATCCCTTGCCCATATCATCCGCACGGCAAACACACGATGGCTGAATGCATCCACATCAAGAAAGAGTTCGACAAGCGGGAGTTGCCTGAGAAAAAGAATCCAACGAACAAGAAGAAAGACGGTGACAATGATGACCAAGACAATGGCTTCCCTCAAGTGGACAACGTTGTTGCAGTATTGTTCAGCGGAGAAAGCCTTACTCAGTCAAAGCGCGCCAAGAAGCTATCTCTCCGTGAGATCATGGCAATAGAATCAGCTACTCCCACATACCTCAAGTGGTCTGAGGTTCCCATTACTTTCTCCAGGGCCGACCAGTGGACCAATTTTGCCAATCCAGGCAAATACTCCCTAATACTGAACCTAGTCATGGCACAAGCCAGACTGACCAAAGTACTCATCGACGGAGGCAGCGGGCTCAACATCATCTTTGCCAAAACATTTACAAAGATGGGGCTTGACATCACCAAGTACCTGAAGCCCATGGAATCTACGTTCTACGGCATTGTCCCAGGCAAAGCTGCAATTCCCTTAGGACAAGTCACGTTGCCAGTCACCTTTGGCACGACGGCCAACTTCAGGACCGAGTACATCAAGTTTGAGGTGGCAGATTTTGAGACCTCATACCACGCGATTCTCGGGCGACCAGCCCTCGCGAAGTTCATGGCAATCCCACATTATGTCTACCTCATCCTCAAGATGCCAGCTCCTAATGGAGTCCTTTCCCTCGAGGGAGACCTCAAGATTTCCCATGACTGCGATGTAGAGGCGGTAGAGTTTGCTGCGGCTGCTCAAGTCCCAACTCAGATGATGGAAGTACTCGCCTTGGCCAAGAAATCCACAGACCAAGAATCAGACGTTCCCACCAAGAAACCCGCGCATACGAGTTTCAAGCCCTCTGAAGAAGTGCAGCTCAAGACTGTAGACCTTGAGACGGGCGACTCGTCCAAAACAGCCCTCATAGGGGCAGGCTTAGATTGTAAATAGGAAGACGCGCTCGTCAAGTTCCTTCGTGCTAATAAAGATATATTTGCTTGGAAACCATCTGATATGCCTGGTGTTCCTAGGGAGCTTGCCGAGCACAATCTTAACGTTCAGAAAGACGCTGTAACACCCTAAAATTCATCACAATTAAATTGTAGCAACTCTCTGAATTTTTCTAGGATTTATTAAGGCTTAAATAAATTTTCTAGGATTTAATTGGAATTTCTAGCCTTTTATCAATTTAAATATCACATTAAATAATTATTTTAGTCAAAATAAGTTTTTGTTGCATTCATGCCGTTGCATATATTTTTGGTTGCTTGTAAATCAAGTTGGAATTTAAATTTTGTTTAAATTCGAATTTGATTTGCTTTTGTTTGAGTTTTAGAAAAGTTGTTTAGGCCGAGTTCGGTTTTTGGCCCCCGAACTCTTGGCAAGGTTCTCTTTTGCTCCCTGGACTTTTCTTCTTTGCTCGCTTTCCCTCCCCGCTCGGCCTGCTTTCTCTCCCGGGCCGGCCCAGCTAGCTTCCTTCGCGGGCCATCCTCCACGCGCCGGCCCATTTTCCCTCTCTCTCTTTTCTCTCTCTGACAGGCGGGGCCCGCCTGTCATCTCCGTCGTCCCCGACGGGGACTCTGCCCCGAGTCCGATTCCGCCGCCGCGCCGAGTCCCTCCGTGGCACGCATGCCTAGGCGTGGGCCCAAGCTCCACCCCGGGCCTATAAAACCGCCGCCGCCGTTGCCTCCCCCTCCAATCGAAGCAAACCGAGCTCCGCAAGCCCTAGCCGAGCCGCGCCACCGCCCGATTTTCCGCCGGCCGCCGCTCGCCGTCGTCCGTCGCCGTCGCAAGTCAATCCTCATCGAGTTCGCGCCTGGTGAGCTCGTCATTCCCTTCTCGTCCTTCCTGTGTAGATCTCGTAGCCTGTCTTGGATAGTATCGCGAGTTCGTGTGTGCTCCGACGAGCTACACCGAGCAGCCATGGCGCCGTCGTCGTCGGCCACCGCTTGTGCGCCGTCCCAGCCACCCAGACCACCCTAGGTGGACTAGCCATTGCCTCGCGAGTCTGTAGGACCAAGTCCTGTTCCAAACCGAGCAGTGTAGCGTTTTTCCGAGCCAAGTCCGGCGAAGCTCCGCCGCGGAGGAGAGCGGCGCCGCCGTCCCGGTCGTCGCCGTCGTCGGCCGAAATCCCGATCCATCCCTGGCCATCAGATCTTCATCCAACGGCTCACAATAGATCGATCCTGAGTCAAACCCGAGTGTACCGGTCAGCCGTGGCAATTTTGCAAAAGAGCCCTTCAAGTTTTTAAAAATCAACCCGCAGTCAATCTTAGTTCAAAAATAATTATGTTTAAGTCCTTTTTCTTTCTGTTTTAGCCCCTGCAAGTTTTAAAATTGCGCCAGAGGTCCAAGTTTTGTCTTTTTACATGAAAACCCTCGTAGTTTTATACAAAATTATGTTTTAGCCCTCGGATTTTCGCAGTTAAGCCCCTGGAACTTTTAAAACTTTGCCAGCAAGTCCCTGGACCTTAGAAAAGCCATATCTTTTGCGTTTTAACTCCGATTTTAGTGATTCTCGTGCTCACGCGTTCGTTGTAACTCATAGATTAGTTTTGTGCTGTTGTTTTCTTCTGTTGGAATTGTTTGGTGTACTGTTTCTTATTTAGTGTATTGTTTCTTTGCATACGATTGTGTGATGCGATTAGGAAGCGGGCAGTTCGAGGATTTCTCTGAAGAACCAACTGTTGGAGAAGGATTTGAGCAGCAACAGAGTTGGGAAGAAGGCAAGTGTATTATGTCATGCAAATGTCCTAATAACTATTAATTTCACCATCTATGCATGTGTCTTAATTTGATGGGTTCCTATTTAAGGATTTGCCTAGCCACTATATTTTCCTGTCCCTGAAACTGGGTTACTTAATTAATTTTGATGGTAGATGATGCTTAGCTTGCTCAACTGAGATTGGTTAAATGAACCCCTACTCTATGTTCCAAATACTCTTTTAAATAATTATTTGGCAAGATCATATCTTTTTAATTGAACATGGAGAACCACCCAGGAAAACAGTACAACCATGAGTGCCATGTGGCTCTGGCTTTGACTGACTAATTAGGTGCTCTAGTTTATGGTAGCTTTACTCGAAAGGGGCATGGGGGGCGGCGGTTGACGGGGTATAGCTCGGTCCTCTTGAGCTGTGGGCTTTGGTAAGAGACAGACCTCATTAGGGAGGGTTATGCTTTGCTTCTGAACCGGAAACCTTAGCGGGCTATCATTTATTAGAGTGCTTTTGTAAAGGTCTCATAGTGAAACTCGGTATTCGGTCCACGTGGTGTGGGACGGGTGCATGCTTCGGCAATGGGAATCACGGCTTATGGTGAAAGTGTACAACCTCTGCAGAGTGTAAAACTGTTATAACAGCCGTGCTCACGGTCAAGAGCGGCCTGGACCCTTACTTGATAATGATACTTGAACATGGATTAAATTGTGGTTACTTGATTATGTTGGGATTATGACGTTCATTAATTTGTGGGTGGTATATACTTTCATTTGCTAGTAAATAGTTGCTTGGTAAAACTTGACCAACTAAAAGTGCTTACTGCAGTATTGTCAGCCAGCCTTTTTGCCCCAGCCTTTTATGTCATATTACAATTGCTGAGTACGTCATGTGCTCATGCTTGTTTTCTTTCTTTTATTGCATCAACTACACCCGGAATGCTGCTCAGATTGGGAGAATTTTGAGGATTTCACTGCTGATTTTGAGGAGTTCTAGGCGAGTCTCCCCCAGTCAATGCCTGTGGAGTTGGAGTCACTTTTGCTTCGTTAGATGAACGTTTATTTAAGTCTTCCGCTATGACATTTGTGTCAACTCTGAGACTGTAATAAATACACTTTAATACTCTTTCGTTATGCATGGTTATGGATATTCACTTGTGACGTCTACCATATGTGTGTAAACTGATCCTGGCACACATATGAGATGCATCTGGTTTTGCCTTTAAAACCGGGTGTGACAGAGGTGGTATCAGAGCTGTGTTGACTGTAGGATGCAAGCCTAGATAGCAATGGTCATTCTCTAAGGACTATTTTGCTTAACTACTCTTGTTCTATATATTCTTGGTTTCTTTTGCTATTATTCCTGGTCATTGATAATTGTCTCCTCCTTGATCTTTGTTTTCTGTTCTATCTTTTTCACCATCTCACCTGGTTTCGATGTCTTTAGAACTGTTCTAACCCCCTTCTTGCTTAAACCATAGATGGTGTTGACAAGGCAAGGTGCTCGTAGATTGGTTAGCACTCTTTCCCCTTCTTCGTCGCATTCGGTACAAGAAGAGGAACGGGAACATGAAGAGATGGAAGTGATGGACGAAGAAGTTAACTCAGGAGGGAATGCTCCAGCTGGATCTGAAGGAAGTGAAGGACCCCCTCCGCCGCCTGACATGTGGGTAGTGACTTTTCACCACCACGACGGAGGCAACAGTGGGTTCCCGATGCTGCTTCGAATGCTCTTCGAGCGTCTGAACTACCCAGTGGAGATAGAATATCGTGGAAGAAGGAGGGCACATCCAAATCACCCAGAGGACTGGGATGTCGCTGTATACATCCGGGAGCCTGATTATGAGTATGGAGGAACCAAAGAGGCTGCAGTGCACCATGCCATCGCCATGAGATCAACCTTCGAAGCTGGAATCCAGGATGCATCCAGACGGGCACTTTCTGTGCTTTGTCATGAGGAGGCTGCTGAAGTACGTCACACTGCTTGGGCATATCTTCCCCGAAGGCAGCAAGGCACTCCAACTGGGGTTGTGCCACAACCGCCAGGCGTGCTAAACTCTACACTCAACGTCCAGGTGGCGTTCACCAAGATGCTCAACGTGCACGCCGATGACACCACAAGGGAGCTACAAGAAGTGCGTGAAGAACTCGCTGCTGAACGGAGGAAGAACAAGAGGCTGATAGCTGAACTCAAGTGAGAAGCACTTCCACCCTTGGATGAAGATGTAGAAGGGTTGATGGGTCATTCGTCGCCTCACTAGAGAGTGCTTGGTGGATCGTCTAGTTGCTTCACCCATACCTATTAAGATAGGATACCCTCTCTTTTGATAGTTCAGTACGTTTAGAATCATTGAGACTCGTGCGTAGCATGTGATTTAGTTCGGTTTAAAAGTGTGGTAGAGATGTTTGCTTTCGTGCTAAGTGTGTGATTTGGATCTTTGTAATGATTGAACTTAATTGTGGAGTGATGACCACAATTGAGTAATTATTAAATAAATAAATTTAGTTAGTTTGGGTTTATCTTGGTCTCTAATCTTAGCACTTAACTATCACTTTATCCATATAATTGTACCCCTCATATAAATCATGTTATGCGACAATCTGTTCTCGCTGCTACATGATATCCTGGTACTGTCCGAATTGTTTCTGGAGCTTCAGAACTCTGTTTGACATAAATCCAGTTGGGTTGGATTAAGGACTTGATAACCTAGGTTCGGGGAATTGTTCGTGATTTTTGGAGGTTCTGGCAGAGAGATATAATGGTTTTATTGGAGCAACCAGAATCTGTCCCGTGGTCCTGACACAGCTGTCTTGTTTATTTTATACCTCGAGCCAAAAAATTCCGATTGAGGTGATTCAAGTTGGGTTAGTTTCATAATTTGATAGTCTACGTTCGGACAAAAGATCATGATTTTTGGATACTCAGAATGAGAGTTACAACTGTTTAATTGTGACGAACAGAATCTGTTTCAGAATTTGATGTTCCAGTCATTGGCAACTCGTTCTGCATCAACTCTTATCTGTTCATGATTTGAGTCACATCTTTTTACCACCCTCTAAACCTCATGTTCTAACCACCAGATGGTAAACACCAGGTCTGGAAGTGGAGTGGATCAACCACCTGTGAATCGTCAGGGACGTGCCAACCCCAATCCAAATCCTCCGCCGAATCAAGCACCTGTAGCAATAGAACAGATCCTCGCCAACCAGACTCAGATCCTCCAGGGCATGGCTAATACCTTGGCAGCCATGCAAGCACAGAACAACAACAACCAGCCGAGAGACAAGCACCGGGAGTTCATGAGTCACAAACCTCCTACCTACTCCCACTCTGCAGATCCTCTTGATGCTGATGATTGGCTGAAGACTGTTGAAAAGAAGCTGGATATGGCTCAGTGAAATGACAGGGAGAAGGTCCTGTATGCCTCAGGTCGCTTGGAGGGATCAGCTTCAGATTGGTGGGATGCTTACCATGCCGCTCATGCCACCCCTGATGCTATCACCTGGCAGGAGTTCAGGACTAACTTCAGGAGCCACCATATTCCTGCCGGTGTCATGAAGCTGAAGAAGAGGGAGTTCCTTTCACTCAAGCAAGGTGGGATGACCGTCAGCGAGTACCGGGATAAGTTCATTCAGTTGTCCCGTTACACCCCAGATGAGGTGAAAGAGGATGAGCAGAAGCAGGAGCGATTTCTGGAAGGATTGATTCCGCCGCTCCATTATCAACTCATGTCTCACACCTTCCCAACATTTCAGAAGCTGCTAGACAAGGCTATTGGCTTGGAGAGCAAGCGCCGTGAGTTGGGAGAGCAGAAGAGGAAGTTCATGGCCTCAGGACAGTCAAGAAGTAACACCCGCCCTCGTCTCCAGCCGCCTCAGCAGAACATGCCCGTTCGCTTTGGTGGGCAAGGAAGTAACTTTGTGCAGAGTCAGGGTCAGCGGTCGGCACCTCCACCTCAGCGTCCAGCATTTCATCAGAACCGCCAGACCACCCCGGCCCAGACTCCAGTGAAGACCACTGCACCAGGCAGTGCTCCTACTCCTCGTACCCGCTACATTTGTGGAGATCCCAGCCACTTTGCCCACAACTGTCCTAAGAGGAATGCTCAGACCCCACAGCACCAGAGTGGCAGTGCACCTAGGCAGAATACCCCTCAGCAGCAGAACAGGAATGTGAACCCGACGCCCCAGAGCAACAAGGGCCAGCAGAATCAGATGCGGGGCAAGGTGAACCATGTTGCTGCAGAGTCCGCGCAGGAGGCCCAAGATGTGGTACTTGGTATGTTCCTCGTCAACTCAGCCCCTGCATCAGTTTTATTCGACTCTGGAGCATCCCATTCTTTTATTACTTCTCAGTACGTAGCTAAGTATAATATACCCATGCTCCCTATGAAAAATTCCATGCTAGTTAGCTCTCCCGGTGGAAACTTGAAAGCCAATTTTATCTGTCCCCGAGTTAACCTGAAAATAGTTGGGGTAGATTTTCCTGCTGATCTGATAGTCCTAAACTCTGAGGGAATTGATGTCATACTTGGAATGTGATGGTTGGCTGCATTTGATGCGGTGATTCAGTGTGCCAAGAGGTCCGTATTATTGACTAGCCCTCAGGGAGAGAAGATTGAATTCGGAGCCACTCAACCCTCAGCTTCAACTTACTCAGTGAATCAGGCCAGCGGTGTTCCTTTGGAGGATATCAGAGTTGTTTGTGAGTTTCCGGATGTCTTCCCAGATGATTTGCCAAGTATGCCACCCGACCGAGACATCGAGTTTATTATTGAGCTTTTACCTGGTACTGCTCCTATTTCTAAAAGACCCTATAGAATGGCTGTTAATGAACTAGAAGAACTTAAGAAACAACTTAAGGAATTGTTGGATAAGGGTTACATTCGTCCTAGTTCTTCACCTTGGGGAGCACCTGTAATTTTTGTGGGTAAAAAGGATGGTACTCTGAGGATGTGTGTGGATTATCGTTCGTTGAATGAGGTAACCATCAAGAATAAGTATCCATTGCCCAGAATTGAAGACTTATTTGATCAGTTGAGAGGAGCTAAGTTTTTCTCCAAGATTGACTTGAGATCTGGCTATCATCAGTTGAGGATCAGGCGCTCCGACATTCCTAAAACAGCATTCACCACCAGGTATGGGTTGTATGAGTATACTGTGATGTCGTTTGGATTGACAAATGCACCTGCCTACTTTATGTACCTGATGAATAAGGTGCTCATGGAGTACTTGGATAAATTTGTGGGGGTGTTTATTGATGATATTCTGGTTTACTCTAAGAATGAGGAGGAGCATTTGAGGTTGGTGTTGCAGACTCTTAGAGAGAACCAGTTGTATGCCAAGTTTAGTAAATGTGAGTTTTGGTCGAATCAAGTGTCTTTTCTTGGTCATGTTGTTACTGATGGAGGTATTGCAGTGGATCCAAGTAAAGTCAAGGATGTGTTGGACTGGGAACCTCCTACCACAGTCTCTGAGATCAGAAGCTTTCTGGGATTGGCTGGATATTACAGGAGATTCATTGAAGGCTTTTCTAAAATAGCGAAACCTCTTACTTCGCTATTAGAGAAGGGCAAGGAGTTTGTTTGGTCAGATGCGTGTCAGGCTAGCTTTGAAGAGTTGAGAAGGAAGTTGACTACAACCCCAGTGCTTGCTATGCCAGATATTCACAAGAACTTTGATATATATTGTGATGCTTCTCGTAGAGGTCTTGGGTGTGTGCTCATGCAGGAAGGCAGAGTTATAGCCTATGCATCCAGGCAGTTGAGGAAGCACGAGCTGAACTATCCTACTCATGATCTGGAACTTGCAGCTGTTGTCCATGCCTTGAAGATCTGGAGGCACTATATTCTAGGTAATAGATGTGAAATGTATACTGATCACAAAAGCCTGAAGTACATATTTACTCAGAAGGATCTGAATTTGAGGCAGAGAAGATGGTTGGAGTTGATCAAGGATTACGATCTGGGGATCAACTATCATCCTGGCAAGGCTAATTTGGTTGCTGATGCGTTGAGTAGAAAGTCACAAGTAAATGCAATGTTTGGTCGCCAGTTGCCAGCTGAGTTGTGTGCAGAGATGGAGAAGCTGAACCTGGGATTTCTGAGTCAGACCGAAGGTGTGACAATGGAGGTTGAGTCTACACTGGAGTAGGAAATTCGGAAGGGCCAGCTTATTGATGAGAAGATAAAGGAAATCAAGGAAACCATGTTAGCAGGGAAAGCTCCCGACTTCACCGAAGATGATCAGGGTACAATTTGGTTTAGAAAGAGGATATGTGTACCGGATATCGAGTCTCTCGGGGAGCAGATATTGAGGGAAGCTCATGATTCCGTATATTCTATTCATCCTGGAAGCACCAAGATGTACCAGGATCTGAAGCAAAGGTATTGGTGGTATGGACTAAAAAGGGATGTGGCTGCCCATGTGGCGTTGTGCGATGTTTGTCAGAAAGTTAAGGCTGAACATCAGAGACCAGCCGGTTTGCTTCAGCCACTCAAGGTACCTGAATGGAAGTGGGAAGAAATCAGTATGGATTTCATTGTTGGGTTACCCCGCACTCGAGGAGGATATGACTCCATATGGGTTATTGTGGACAGATTAACTAAGGTAGCTCACTTTATACCTGTTCACACTACTTATACCAGCGCTAAGTTAGCAGAGTTATACATGTCCAGAATTGTTTGTCTCCATGGTGTACCTAAAAAGATAGTGTCTGATAGAGGTACTCAGTTTACATCTAGATTCTGGCAGAAGTTGCATGAGTCTATGGATACAAAGTTAAATTTCAGCTCTGCATATCATCCTCAGACAGATGGTCAGACAGAGAGGACTAATAAGATTTTGGAAGATATGTTGAGAGCTTGTGCTTTGAAGCATGGAGGCAGTTGGGACAAGAGTCTTCCATATGCAAAGTTCTCGTATAACAACAGTTATCAGGCAAGTCTAAAGATGGCCCCCTTCGAAGCGCTTTATGGTAGAAAGTGTAGAACACCTTTGTATTGGAGTGAAACAGGTGAAAGTCAGCTGTTTGGGCCAGAGATTTTGCAGGAAGCTGAGAGACAGGTTCAGATTATCAGAGAGAATTTGAGAACGGCTCAGTCTAGGCAAAAGAGCTATGCAGATACAAGAAGGAGAGAGCTAACCTTTGAGGTGGGTGATTATGTGTATCTGAAAGTATCTCCTATTCGAGGCTTGAGAAGGTTTAAGGTGAAAGGTAAATTATCCCCTCGTTTCATTTGACCTTTCAAGATTGTTGATAGAAAAGGTGAGGTTGCTTATCAATTGGAGTTGCCAGCCAGATTGTTTGATGTGCATGACGTGTTTCATATCTCTCAGTTGAAGAAGTGTCTTAGAGTGCCTGAGGAAGAATTGTCTTTAGATGAGTTGAATGTGCAAGATGATCTGACTTATATGGAATATCCAGCTAAGATTTTGGAAACTGCTGAAAGAGTTACTAGGAGTAAAGTGATTAAGATGTGTAAAGTTCAGTGGAATCATCATGCGGAAAGTGAGGCAACTTGGGAAAGGGAAGATGAGTTGATTGCAGAATTTCCTCAGATTTTCTCTAATCCATCAGAATCTCGAGGACGAGATTCTCTTTAAGGGGGGTAGGTTTGTAACACCCTAAAATTCATCACAATTAAATTGTAGCAACTCTCTGAATTTTTCTAGGATTTATTAAGGCTTAAATAAATTTTCTAGGATTTAATTGGAATTTCTAGCCTTTTATCAATTTAAATATCACATTAAATAATTATTTTAGTCAAAATAAGTTTTTGTTGCATTCATGCTGTTGCATATATTTTTGGTTGCTTGTAAATCAAGTTGGAATTTAAATTTTGTTTAAATTCAAATTTGATTTGCTTTTGTTTAAGTTTTAGAAAAGTTGTTTAGGCTGAGTTCGGTTTTTGGCCCCTGAACTCTTAGCAAGGTTCGCTTTTACTCCCTGGACTTTTCTTCTCCGCTCGCTTTCCCTCCCCGCTCAGCCTGCTTTCTCTCCCGAGCCGGCCCAGCTAGCTTCCTTCGCGGGCCGTCCTCCACGCGCCGGCCCATTTTCCCTCTCTCTTTTCTCTCTCTGACAGGCGGGGCCCGCCTGTCATCTCCGTCGTCCCCGACGGGGACTCTGCCCCGAGTCCGATTCCGCCGCCGCGCCGAGACCCTCCGTGGCACGCACGCCTAGGCATGGGCCCAAGCTCCACCCCGGGCCTATAAAAGCGCCGCCGCCGTTGCCTCACCCTCCAATCAAAGCAAACCGAGCTCCGCAAGCCCTAGCCGAGCCGCGCCACCGCCCGATTTTCCGCCGGCCGCCGCTCGCCGTCGTCCGTCGCCGTCGCAAGTCAATCCTCGTCGAGTTCGCACCTGGTGAGCTCGTCATTCCCTTCTCGTCCTTCCTGTGTAGGACCAAGTCCCGTTCCAAACCGAGCAGTGTAGCGTTTTTTCGAGCAAAGTCCGGCGAAGCTCCGCCGCGGAGGAGAGCGGCGCCGCCGTCCCGGTCGTCGCCGTCGTCGGCCGAAATCCCGATCCATCCCTGGCCGTCAGATCTTCATCCAACGGCTCACAATAGATCGAGCCTGAGTCAAACCCGAGTGTACCCGTCAGCCGTGGCAATTTTGCAAAAGAGCCCTTCAAGTTTTTAAAAATCAACCCGCAGTCCATCCTAGTTCAAAAATAATTATGTTTAAGTCCTTTTTCTTTCTGTTTTAGCCCCTGCAAGTTTTAAAATTGCGCCAGAGGTCCAAGTTTTGTCTTTTTACATGAAAACCCTCGTAGTTTTATACAAAATTATGTTTTAGCCCTCGGATTTTCGCAGTTAAGCCCCTGGAACTTTTAAAACTTTGCCAGCAAGTCCCTGGACCTTAGAAAAGCCATATCTTTTGCGTTTTAACTCCGATTTTAGTGATTCTCGCGCTCACGCGTTCGTTGTAACTCGTAGATTAGTTTTGTGCTGTTGTTTTCTTCTGTTGGAATTGTTTGGTGTACTGTTTCTTTTTTTGTGTATTGTTTCTTTGCATACGATTGTGTGATGCGATTAGGAAGCGAGCAGTTTGAGGATTTCTCTGAAGAACCAACTGTTGGAGAAGGATTTGAGCAGCAACAGAGTTGGGAAGAAGGCAAGTGTATTATGTCATGCAAATGTCCTAATAACTATTAATTTCACCATCTATGCATGTGTCTTAATTTGATGGGTTCCTATTTAAGGATTTGCCTAGCCACTATATTTTCCTGTCCCTGAAACTGGGTTACTTAATTAATTTTGATGGTAGATGATGCTTAGCTTGCTCAACTGGGATTGGTTAAATGAACCCCTACTCTATGTTCCAAATACTCTTTTAAATAATCATTTGGCAAGATCATATCTTTTTAATTGAACATGGAGAACCACCCAGGAAAACAGTACAACCATGAGTGCCATGTGGCTCTGGCTTTGACTGACTAATTAGGTGCTCTAGTTTATGGTAGCTTTACTCGAAAGGGGCATGGGGGCGGCGGTTGACGGGGTATAGCTCGGTCCTCTTGAGCTGTGGGCTTTGGTAAGAGACAGACCTCATTAGGGAGGGTTATGCTTTGCTTCTGAACCGGAAACCTTAGCGGGCTATCATTTATTAGAGTGCTTTTGTAAAGGTCTCATAGTGAAACTCAGTATTCGGTCCACGTGGTGTGGGACGGGTGCATGCTTCGGCAATGGGAATCACGGCTTATGGTGAAAGTGTACAACCTCTGCAGAGTGTAAAACTGTTATAACAGCCGTGCTCACGGTCAAGAGCGGCCTGGACCCTTACATGATAATGATACTTGA
The DNA here is from genome assembly GCA_033239725.1 of Echinochloa phyllopogon. Lineage (NCBI taxonomy): Eukaryota > Viridiplantae > Streptophyta > Magnoliopsida > Poales > Poaceae > Echinochloa > Echinochloa phyllopogon. The sequence continues at coordinate 6,123,521 of BTCW01000008.1, read as the reverse complement.
ACATGGATTAAATTGTGGTTACTTGATTATGTTGGGATTATGACATTCATTAATTTGTGGGTGGTATATACTTTCATTTGCTAGTAAATAGTTGCTTGGTAAAACTTGACCAACTAAAAGTGCTTACTGCAGTATTGTCAGCCAGCCTTTTTGCCCCAGCCTTGTATGTCATATTACAATTGCTGAGTACGTCATGTGCTCATGCTTGTTTTCTTTCTTTTATTGCATCAACTACACCCGGAATGCTGCTCAGATTGGGAGAATTTTGAGGATTTCACTGCTGATTTTGAGGAGTTCTAGGCGAGTCTCCCCCAGTCAATGCCTGTGGAGTTGGAGTCACTTTTGCTTCGTTAGATGAACGTTTATTTAAGTCTTCCGCTATGACATTTGTGTCAACTCTGAGACTGTAATAAATACACTTTAATACTCTTTCGTTATGCATGGTTATGGATATTCACTTGTGACGTCTACCATATGTGTGTAAACTGATCCTGGCGCACATATGAGATGCATCTGGTTTTGCCTTTAAAGCCGGGTGTGACAGACGCAATCCCCAAGAGGCAGCGATTACGACGCTTCGACCAAGAACGACGCAACGCAATCAAGGCTGAGATAGCTAAACTACTCGCGGCTGGCTTCATCAAAGAAGTCTTTCATCCAGAGTGGTTGGCCAACCCGGTCCTGGTCAGGAAAAAGAACAACAATGAGTGGCGCATGTGTGTCGACTACACGGACCTCAACAAGCATTGTCCTCCAGATCCCATGGGTTTACCACGCATTGATCAAGTCGTGGACTCTACAGCTAGACGTGCGCTACTCTGTTTCCTCGACTGTTATTCAGGCTATCACCAGATAGCACTGAACGAAGATGATCAAATCAAGACTTCTTTCATCACCCCCTTTGGCGCTTTTTGCTACACCACCATGTCCTTTGGGTTGAAGAATGCCGGAGCCACGTACCAACGAGCCATACAGAACTGCCTCTCCTCCCAGATTGGCAAGAATGTAGAGGCATATGTTGATGACGTTGTGATCAAGACACGAGAACCGGAGAATTTCATTACCGATCTGCAGGAGACATTCGACAACCTCATGACGTATCGATGGAAGCTCAATCCAACTAAATGCGTTTTTGGTGTTCCCGCTGGCAAACTACTCGGATTCATTGTAAGCCACCGAGGTATCGAAGCAAATCCTTCCAAGATCACAATCATCCTCAACATGGAAGCTCCTTCAAGCATCAAGGAAGTACAGAAACTTACCGGGTGCATTGCAGCGCTTAATAGATTTATTTCAAGGCTCGGGGAGAAGGATCTCCCTTTCTTCAAGCTACTCAAGAAACAAGACAAGTTTACCTGGACTGACGAAGCAAATCAAGCATTCGAGCAACTCAAGACATAGTTGACTACTCCCCCGGTACTTGTCGCTCCTCTCAAAAATGATCACTTATTCTTATATATTGCGGCTACTACACACGTAGTCAGCACAGTCATTATGGTCGAATGAAAGGAAGATGGCCATGTCTTTCCAGTACAGAGGCCGGTTTATTACATCGGCGAAGTACTTTCGGAATCCAAGATCCGCTACCCTCAAGTCCAGAAGCTGCTCTACGCAATTTTCATCACCTCCAGAAAGTTAAGGCATTATTTTCAAGCTTTTGCTATTACTGTTGTGACTAAATTCCTTTGGGCGAGATTTTTCACAATCCCGATGCAACCGGGCGAATCAGCAAGTAGAAGGCAGAAATAGCGGCATATGACCTCACTTTCACATCACAAAAGGCCATCAAGTCTCAAGCCTTGGCTGATTTCACGGTCGAGTGGTTGGAAACCCAGTACTCCAGAACAACTACTCGCCCTGAGCATTGGGTTATGTACTTCGATGGGTCATTGAAACTGGAAGGAGGCGGCGCAGGAGTTCTTTTAATTTCCCCCAAAGGTGAACAACTCAAGTATGTTCTACAAATCCTTTGTCCAGTCACCAACAATGAAGCTGAGTATGAGGCCATGTTACACGGTCTTCGCCTTGCCTCATCACTTGGTATCAAGCGCCTTTGTGTGTATGGAGATTCCACAGTAGCTATCAATCAAGTCAACAAGGATTGGGATGCCACGAAGGAAACAATGGATGCATATGTCAAGGAGGTCCGTAAACTTAAACGCCACTTCCTTGGACTAGAATTTCATCATGTTGTTCGTGATTACAACGTTGCTGCTGACGCCTTGTCCAAGATGGGATCGCAAAGATCAGATGTTCCAGCAGAGATTTTTGTTCACGAGTTACATCATCCATCTATCAAAGAACCAGTCCAAGTAGACTCTGTTTCAGAACCACCAAGGCCTGACCTCCAGGTCATGATTATCGATACTGACTGGATGACTCCATTCATCGAGTACTTGAGAGATCACAAACTGCCAAAGCTAGAAAGCGAACAAGTTCGCATCAGGCGCAGGGCGGCAAACTATGTAGTAGTCAACAATACACTCTATCGGCGGGGTGCATCTGTCAACGTGTTGATGAAGTGTATACCAGCTGATCAAGGTAAAGCCCTGCTTGCGGAAATTCACAGTGGTACTTGCAGCAACCATGCTGCTTCGCGTACACTAGTCGGGAAGGCCTACAGAGCTGGGTTTTTCTGGCCAACGGTGAAGAAAGATGCTGAAGATATCGTCAAGAGATGTCAGGGCTGTCAGTTTTTTGCTCGTCAAGCCCATGTCCCAGCACATGAACTCCGCATGATTCCATTATCCTGGCCTTTTGCCTGTTGGGGCCTGGACTTGGTTGGTCCTCTAGCTAAAGCCCCTGGTGGTTTCGAGTGGCTCATTGTTGCCATCGACAAGTTCACCAAGTGGATTGAAGCGCAACCGTTAGTCAATCCAAGGGCTGACAATCAAATCAAATTCTTCAACGGGATTATCCATCGATTTGGTATACCTCACGAGATCATTACAGACTTAGGCTCTGTTTTCACAAGTGAAGCATTTCAAGAATATTGCGAAAAGTACTCGATTGAGACTCATTACGCTTCAGTTGCTCATCCAAATGCCAATGGTCAAGTCGAGAAGGCCAATGGCTTGCTACTCTAGGGTTTGAAGCCTAGACTTTATGAACCACTCAAGAAATATGGTGGAAAATGGGCTCAAGAGTTACCGGCAGTACTTTGGGGACTACGCACGCAGCCAAGTCGTGCAACAGGACAAACCCCTTATTTTCTAGTCTACGGATCCGAAGCAGTTCTACCTGCTGATCTTCTTTGGAATGCTCCACGACTAGAGAACTATGATGAACAAGTCGCTCAACAGGAACATTTTCAAGATGTTGACGGCATTGAAGAAGCTCAAGTAGCGGCTCTCATTCAGAACACCCGTTATCTCGAGGGCTTACGGCGTTATCATCAACGCTCTGTCCAGCCTCGTTCCTTTGTCATAGGAGACTTGGTCTTCCGGCGAATATAGAAGACATATGGCTTGCATAAGCTCATGTCTCGTTGGGAAGGTCCATTCCTCGTCAAACAAGTCATTGGGGCTGGAACATATCGCCTACAAACTCAAGAAGGCGAAGATTTGCCAAATGTCTGGAACATTGAGCATCTACGAAAGTTCTATCCATAGCAGTGGATTACAGAACTATACCATGTACTTTTTTGATTCTAGAGATATTAATAAAGCTATATTTTCACTTGCGCATAACCCTGTGTTCAATTAAATTCAAGTATCAAGGATAGTTGTGTTAACAATGACTCAAAAGACACAACGACTGCTTTTATCACAAAAGCGGCACCAAGCCTCAGTAGTCTTGATTAAACTACACCTGCCTATATTTGGTAGTTGCTGTTAGTTCTACAGTCTTTTGTTTATTACTGAAATCTGGCTCTGAGTCTCGTGCCAACTGCATCCGATTTCAGTATTGCGCCTAACAGGAAATCAATAGATTCACCTTTTACACAATGCATCTATATATTCATGCAAATTATACGTACATACTACTTTTTGTAGCATTACGGCTCTGCATCAGCAACCATTCATTATATCTGTTTAAGCAATGATCTTTTCATACAAGCATCTGCTTTTACAGGTTTTGACCTTGGGTCTAGACACCATTGTACTTTTGCATGATTTCATTAGCCTGTTCCAAGATCATCTACAAGTCAAAAACAAATGACTTCAGGCTTTAAAAGTACTACAAGTACATCTCATACAATGAACATTCAAATTCATAAGCATTGTTACTTCCATTCCAAAGTAGCACAATTATATTGTTATATATTACATAGCAATCTCACAGCAACAGCTTGTTTTTCACTTCTGGATTACAGAGTTTACAAATTCTTCAGCTAATGGCTCTGTTTCCTCTACTAGTGTTGTATATTGTTCTTCACTTGTACCAACTGGCAGATACTTCAATTCAATCTTTGCAGCTAGGTTGTGTGCCTTGAACAAAGCCAATACTTTGCTTATGCAGTCTTTCAGGGTGGCCTTACAGAAGTCGCCGACTAGTTCTGGCACTTGGCGCAATCGCTCTGGCAGATATAAGTTGCCTGACCCTGCATCCTCTGGAATCAGCAAGTCCATGATTGGTTCCACAGCCTCTTCAATTTTCTTTCTTTCATCAAGTAGGTTATTCACTTCCTCTTGTTTAATCTGAGAAATCTTCATGGCAGCGACCATCTCTTTCTCCATGTCGGTACGAACTTTATGTTCCTTGGCGAAATTGGCATCTTTCTTATCAATCAGAGCCTTCAGCTTGGTAATATCGTCAGCTTGGCGCTGTACCTGGTTATACCAGCTTGTAGTCTTGCCTTTCTCTTCAGTCAGCTTTTTCTTCAAATCTGTGCATAGTAGGTTATATTTTTCAGTACTGCTTATTAGTATAAATACTTTACATTAAGTATAGAGTACTTACCAGTATTTTCTTTGTTCAAATTTGTCACACGGATCTCCAATCTAGCCTTGACATCAACAAGGCTGTCATTTTGCCTTTGGAGTGCTTGAATTTCTTCCTTGTGCTCCGCTTGGGCTTTCTCGAGTTCTTCACGAGCCTTCACCCAGTCGGCTTCTAACTCGCGAATCCTGGCTGATAATTTAGCATCTCCAGGCTTTTCGACTAGTTCGACTAGTGCCTGTGCATTTTTCTATTATTACAATATCATCTATGTTCTTGAATTCACAAGTAAGGTACAACAGTTTCTTACCAAAGCTAGTTGCAGGTGGTTGCGCAGTTCATAGGCTTCATCTTTCACGGATTTGCCCTGTACTTCAACCTGAACAGGAACATAGTTAACAATATTAATCAAGTTTTTACTCATGCAAACAATGAAATACATTTTATGAGTACTTACATTTTCAAGTATTTCGCCTGGTATTTGCTCACACAGCACTCTCTCGAGTTGCTCTGTTTCTTGTATTTCTTCATCCTGCAGAATGCGATTCAAGTCGACATTACAATAAATGCAATAAGGAGTAACATTACTACAATTTTAGTTCAAGGAGTACCTTGTCCAGAGACGATTCATCAACATTGATAGCTTTAGCTGGTGATTCAACTCCTTCAGCGGAGCCAGCCAGGGCGATGGGGGCAGTACCTTGCGGCGAAAGACTCTCACTGGGTATGTTGGCTTGTTCATCAGGGGCGCTAACCACCATCTGCCTTGAAGCTTCTGTGTCATCATGAGCAGTGCTCTTGGTTGGAGTCGTTATGGTAGCTTCCAGCTGAGGCCTTGGCGGATTTTCAACATTGGCTTCAATTGCAGCCCCATCTTTAGTTTTCTCTTGTTGAACAGCCTTTGTGACTGCTTCTTTGGGTGACCTGTCAGTCATAACAACTATAAGCATACATTATCTATTCAAAAGTCATAATCAAGACATTAGGGGACAGTTTTCTACTTACTCCTTTGGTGGTTCAGGAGCTTTCAGAGGCTGGAATTGGAACTTCAACAGAGGTTTTGGCCGCCTGGAACTAGTGGTACTCTCAGAAGGTGTGCTTCCCAGAGCACTTGAAGAAGATGAACCTTGAGGAGTAGAGAGCCTATGTGACAGCTTGATGCTCTTGGATGGATCATCAGACGGTACGACATCATCAGATCTTGTCGATTGACTCCGAGTGGATCGTTTTCTCCTAGCAGTTATTGGTAGATCTGGAGCAGCTACAGGATACAAATATAAGCAATAACGTTTTCAACATCAACAAGTACTGCTTTTGAGTACTCAGGATACTTACTTGCAGTCAAAACTTGTGGTGGCGCGCTGATGTCAGAATTTTCCACGGCCTCATCATCACTGCGGACATTGACAGCTTTATCACTAAGAGTCTTCTCAGATGAACTCTTAGCGAGTTCTTCCCATTCATCGGGGGCAAACAGTTCTTGTGGTTCAGCCTGTATTGATCAAGACAATCAGGGTTCTTATTTATAAAACATCAAACGACTCGAAGTATTCAAGATTTGGGACATTACCTCCAACAGTGGTTGTTCACTAGACAATTCTCCAAAAAGGACAGGTTTTTCATGAACACCAGTAAACATCTTGTTCAGCCGCATGAGGACAGTCTCATCAGAGATATCCTCGGGAGCCATTCGTGATGGATCAGTAATTCCTTCATACTGAAATCCAAGATGGACCCTCTCCCGCAGAGGTTGCACCCTTCGCTTCATGAAGCTGAAGGCAATCCCAACGCCAATCAAGCCCTTTTCCTTCAGAAATTGTACCCGCTTCAGTAATGCGGGCACATCCTTGGCTTCCTCAGCAGAGGGGCGGGAGTTCCAGTTCTCTTGGACCTTGGGGTACCATCCATCTTTTTCAGGACAACTCAAAGAATGATTTCCTGCTGTTTTTTAAGATATCCAAGTAAATGAGAATGATACTAGTAACAGAATCGACTAGTGTATTTGAATTTACAAGAGATTTGAAGTACACTTACCAATGGTGAACCATTTGCTCTTCCAGTCGCCATAGGAATCCATGATTGGCATATCAAACCACTTCGCTTTCATTTTCTGGCGAAATTGGACGCCAGCTCCTCCAACAACTTCTGTTCTTATATGGGTTGGTTGTGGTTTGATATGGTATAGTGTGCGGAACAAAGGGAGGCTAGGTTCTATACCAAGAAATGCTTCACAAGCATGAACAAAGACAGAGATATATAAAATCCCGTTGGGATTAAGATGATGCAGTTGCAAGCCATAGAAACCAAGGAGATTTTTGAAAAAAGCAGAGATTGGCAAGCCAACTCCACGTTCACAGAAGGATATGAAAAGAGGAATTTCTTGGTTATTTTCAGTTGGGAATTCTTGATTCCAACAAGATTTCCACTCAAGGGAAGCTTGGTCAAGAAGCAAACCTTTTTCCACCAAGCTGCTTAACTCATCAGAGTTGGCCGCGCATCTCTTCCAAGCTACGGCAGGTGATGGTGGATCAGCGAATGTCGGCTTCATCAAAGGATCCGGAAGTGTTGATTTTCTTCTGCCATCCCTCTGAGATCCAGGGTTTCCAGTTCCCCTTCCTGCGCCTCTCCCTCGTGAAGACATTGCAGAGAGATTCACTACCTTGGATTTCTCTCGCATTCACTGATTTCACAGGCTCGGGGGTTACCCTAGGCTGGTCTTACGTACAAAGGTGTGATTGGTGATTGGCGAGGAAATGGAGAGATTTCAGGCTCAGAGGTGTAGAGTTGAAGACGAATGAAGTGATCCATACAATGAAGTTCGGCAGATCTATATAATACATGGTTAGGGTTACTGTGCACTACAGTGCGGCGGCGTATCGCATCCTGATTTCCCGCCTATTTTTTCGAGATAACATTCCCTCATCAGTTAACGGAGCAAAATCCGGAAGTTCAGTTAGGCAACAGATAACAGAAGATTTATCTTGATCTTTAAACCAAAGATATTTGCTTTAAAGCTCGGGGGCTGCTAGCGGATAATCCGGGATTTGATTTCCGAAATTTAAGGAATAATTACTTGCAGACCTTCGACTAGTTTTCATGAAACTACTCGAAGCTCGGGGGCTACACCCAATGGGTGCACCTATTCGGCGCACACCATTGAACTACTCGAGATGAAGATAAGAAGATTGCTTTTGATCCTCCGACTACTTCAAGAGTACTCGGGGGCTCGGGGGCTACACCCATTGGGTGCATCAACAGATGCACTCCAATGTAAACTACTCGTCAGAGAAGGCTTGAGCGTCTTGAGCTTAGCTCCAATTACTCGAAGACAGATTCAAGACTTGAAGCGAAGGCGCAAGATGCTCGGGGGCTTGTGGGACCAGGATCCCTAGGGCCACTCATTCAAGGATTAAACTACTCGATAAGGAATGTTTGATCCGACTACTTCAAACTAGTTGGCTATGGTACAAGACGGCGTAGTTGATTAGGTAAACTAGTCGTATACTAGTAGGAGATTCCCCAAAGTATTCTGTTGTAGTACTCCAAGTTGTATACGACTAGGGTATTGTAACCGACTTGTAACTCTGCTCCTCCAGACTATATAAGGTGGAGCAGGGACCCCTCCAAAAGAGATGAGACAACCACACGTGCAATACATTCAAGCACACAGGATGTAGGGTATTACGCTATTCGCGGCCCGAACCTGTCTAAATTGTGTTGTTCGTGTACTTTCGTTCCTAGAACTCGGCGAGGCCCACACAAATCTACTCCCTGGGGTATCCCCAGTTAGACGTGCTCGACATAATTCGTCGGCAGACCAACACCTTCATATTTGCAGGTTATCTTCAGAGAAATACAATGGACCAGATTTTGGTCCCTGCTTCAGAAGGAGGAGGATCACCCGGCAATGAAGGAGGCCTGCAGACAAATTGAGATCACTGCCATGGAGGTCTTTTCTAGATTTGGCTAGTGTTTTAGCAATAGAGTTACATTTGAATAATCTTGTTAATGACAGTATGTCAAAACTTAGTTTTTGTGGTTCCTTAGCTTGATGAACACCGTTTTGGCTTGTAATAAGAGAAATAGCTCTATATATTGATCGATGCAGTGGCTGGAATAGTAATATATTCCCTGTTTAAAAACAGAGCACTTGAGAAACCTGGTCCTGGTGTCCAATATCCTCTCAAAGCACTTGAGAAGTGGCATCAACGATGATTGTGCGCTTTCTTGATGAAAAACAAGACGATTTTCTTTTCCCCTTTTATGAAAAAAAGGTGGCCCATGAAAATTATACACCACATGATAATGACTTAAACATTTAAGTTGATCTTTAGCTTGAAAGCAGTTATCAATTTTTGGTAGACTATTTGTCATTATTAGATACTTGTTGGTTTGTATTTTTGTTAGGGAACACAAACCAGCAGTGTAGATCACAAATCGTATTCAATTCCAAAGAAATCAATCCCCCACCAAAGGAGGGTTGTGCCTCCCTTTTATATGGGTTACAAAACTCTTGAGTTACACTTTTGCCCTGCCTTCTTATCTCTACTCTACCTCTATCTTATTTTTAACTATAATTTCTGCAAGAGAGCACTAGGGTAATTTCCATACATAACATGTACAACTTTTTTTGCGGATAGTGTACAACTTGAGCTTTGCCTGTTGATCAGGCCATTCACGTTGTGCCTCGCTTAGCTTCGCTAAACCTTCATTAGGAGGCCTCCATGACTCGCTTCGACCGTAATGCGTGAACTCATGCTCTGTCCTCTCATTTTCTCCAACAAAGGTGTCTTCCAAGCGAAGCTTACCGGAAAAGACATGTTATGACCTTCGCTAGGATAATGAGACCAGCCAAGGCTGCTTTCTCAGAAAGGGCGCCCTTTGGCTTGTGACTTGGAACCTTCGTTGTTAGTAACCTTGTAAACCTGCAATCTTCTAGATCGGAGGTCATCCGGTAAGGTATTCATCATTTGCTATATTACTATTACCTTCGATTTTCCTCTTCCAATGCCTGATCTTCGCATCTTGTCTACTTATCCATGGTAACAATTCCGGAGGTTAGACCTGCTTAAAATTCATCCCCAACAATACCAAAAGGGTTGCGGATTGAAAGTAGTCAGGGGCAAGGGAGTAGAAAAGCAAAATACATTTTTTTTGGATGATAGCTTCACATTTTTAAATTTTCTCAAATTAGGCAACTGTGCCAAGGGAGTTTCCCTCACATGAAACTCTCCATTCTCTCTCTTATGCCACGTCAGCTAATTTAATGTCATGAAACTCTCCATGAAACCCTACTGAGACTGGCCTTAGTAAACCATCCAACTCTATCCGTACAGACGTGTCAGTGTGCCATTTGCTCGATCGTACTTCACATTGTCTATCATCGATTGCCGCTTTCCCACGTGGCGGCCCTTCTTATCCATGTGCTTTTTTAGCAAACGTGTCGCGGGTCCCATTGCAGCGTGCCCTGGCCAATCAAAGTGGCCACTAGTTAGCCATGTTTACAGAAGTCAAATGGAGAGGCACCTCAGGAACATTCAGCTTTTATACAAGGCTCCCCTCCTTATTCTGTGTAGTCCCTTTAATCCTAGAAAGTGCTTTTTTTTGTATCCATACAATCGATCACTCACACATTATTCGATTATGATACATATGCAAAGTATAGCACAAGATGGTACGTACTTTTCAAGATAGAAATATACCTAGACCATTTCGTAAAAAGTTTGAACCAAAATAATATAATTTTAATGCTAGGAGCATATATAATTATAGGATTCACCTTGTAGCACTGCATTTTTTTTATCCAATCCTGTATTCTCCACTGCTCTCTGTCTATAATATGTGGGTCTATTGGCATGAGCCATGCGTAATTAATCTAGCTAGATTCAAGATTGCAGTGGATGATTGATTGATTTCTCATTATTGGCACCGATGATATTTTACCCTAATGTTATCTAATGCTACGTGTCCCTATCAGTCACTGTCAGAGCACAAATTATTGGATCAGAGGACCAGGGGATCACAGATAAGCGAGCACAAAAGCCGACATCTGTGTTATTTGGCGACAATCCTATGTTTTCTACCGTGCTGGTCCCTGGCTAATAAGTTACTCATGCATGTAATTTTCTTTGTTTCTGCTCCAGCTAGGCAGCTATGGACATTAGTTCCCAAAAGTTCCCAAAAAGTTACTCCCAAATACACTATGCAAAAAAGAAGATTCTCCATCACATCAAAATGTCATAACATGCATGGAGTACTAAATGTAGATGAAATAAAAAACTAATTGCACAGTTTTGTTGTACTCTGCGAGACGAACATTTTAAGCCTAATTAATCAATTTTTGGACAATTTTTTGCACATACAAACGAAAATGCTACAGTGACGCAATGATTACGAAGAGATATCCAACTTCCAAATTCAACATCTCAATTCTAACATCTAAACACCGCCTAATTTTGTTTTGGACTAGTGCTTTGTTTTGGCATGAGAGTATGGATGATGCCGAGATGCGTTGTCAGTTTCCGGCCGGTCGGTGGGGCCCGCGTGTCTGTCGTCGCTCGCCGAGTCCCACGTGGACTTGACGCGGCGGCCCTCATTTCTTGGTCGCGCTTTTCCCAGCCAACGTGTCGTGGGACCCACCTGCCACGGCTTGCCCAATCAGTTGCAGCCACTAGTCTGCTCGCACGCGCCAACCCTGCATGCTGTCGTTGCTGAATGGTTTGCGTCGTGCAATAAAAAGACATAAACATAAACAAAAGGAAAGGGAAAGGGGAAAAAATCTTTTAATCACGTACTTAATCACTCCTACATGTTCGTTAGCGAATTCTTTAATCCGATCTGTTGCCGTCAATCAGTGCACATCGGTTTCAATACGTGGCTGGCGTGATTAATTATTGGGTCAAGAATTAGCAAATGAGCATTCCCCATCCTACTGTGCCGGATTCTCCATCCGTTTCTGCTTAGAAAGACGATAATATCTACCAACGTGAGGTGCGTATTTGTTCGCAAATTATAGTCTTCGTTCTGTCACAGACATGCCATCATCTTCTTCGTGCACATCGTGTGACTGATGCGTTTTGCACGCCAAGTCTGAGCCGGATCAGCGTGGAAAACATGCGATCAACCTTCCTCACTTTGATTTGATCCAAGCCGGCCGTCAAAGACTCAAGCCAATGGGTCAGACCAATCCCTATCCCTACTTTCTAAATCTCTTGTTTTTTTGTCAATTTGCAAAGCCATATGTCCGTGTCTTAATTGGTGTGCTCTAACCCATCGAGCCTAGGCTAATTTGTTAGTTTTGTTAAAGTAAAGCATCTTCAAGAGTCTATCTAAAATATACTCTCTAAATTATCATTTATAGAGAGTCATTTGACTAAAAATTATTTTTTATATCTTTATACTTCCAACAACTTTTCTATATCTCGTACGCAGTCTAGAGGTCATCTCACTCTTTATCTTTGGCTACCGAGAAATCTGGAATAAAGGATATTTTTATTTGGATATGTAATTAAAGAGGCTGTTGGAGGGTGTTTTTTATCAACATATCTATATTTCTGTAAGTTAGAAAATATATAAAAAATTATTTAGAGATGCTCCAAATAAGATAAATCCAATAGGCTTACAAAATGGTGAGCTCCAATATGTATCTCATCACATGAATTGTGAGGGAGGAAAAAAAATAAAAAACAGTAGAAAGCGACGTGTAAAGGAAGAGCGGAAAAATATCAGGTTGGAGATCATCATAAAACTAGAGGCCGGAATCGCTTTCCAACAATCAAAATTAAAATTCCAAATAAATTATCCTTTGACAAAAAAATACGAGTTCCGTATTAAAGAGCTCAGCCGAGAGAAAGAGACGGTCTCCTCCCTTGTCCGCACGGCATCGGCAACCACCACCCTCCGATCCTGACCCTCCCCTCCATGGCAGCGGCCTCGCCGGCGTCCCAATAGCCGCCGTCGCGCTGCTAGGCCGCCCGCCGGACCGTGGCATGGGCGCCGGCGCCGCCCGGCCGGCGTGGCGGTCGTCGCTGCTGGCGCTGTGCCTGCTGCCCGTGGCGCTGCCGTTGCTGCTCCTCTGCCTCCCGCTGCTCTGCGTCGCCGTCGCCGCCGCCCGCTTCCGCCGCCGCCGGAGGAAGCTGATGATGACGGCGGCGGCCGGGGAGGGGAGGAGCAGCAGCTGCCGCGTCGCCCCATGTGGGTGGCCGCCGGCGGAGGCGGAGGGCGATGGGAACCGGGCGGAGCTGCTGCACAAGTACCTCCAGGACCAGATGGAGCTCGTCGGCGCCGACGGCGGCGCCGGCGGCCGGCGGCCGAGCTCGCAGCAAAGCCAGCTACAGCAGTAGGCAGTAGCATGGGACAGGAGACATAGCTGCTGATTGGAGCATGCCAGTCTTGGAGATGGAGATGATTAGGGGAATTTGGTCTCCATTGTCACTCTGTTTCTCTATTTGGAGGATTGGTTTCTTGATTTCTTCATTTGTGTATGTGTAGTAGCTATAGACGCATAGAGGATTTTGTGTCTGTGAGAGATGTGAGGAGATCATCCTCCTGATGATAGCCGGCAGATTAACCAGGTGTTTCAGGCAGCTAAACGATTGGAGGACTTTTACGGTATCTTATACTACTGATTAAAAGGACTAGTATATAAAGATCCGACGGTTGAAAATAATTGTATACTAGTGTAACCTTAAGCGGTGGTATATGTAGTATAGGATATGTAGTATATGTAGTATAATGATATTATTGGAAGAAGTCAAATGGCATGAGTGTAATTTAGATATAATTTTTGTTTTTTCCATTCCGTCATATTTTATTCCATCAATTTTATTTCCCTTTCTTTATTTCTGTTTTCCTCGATGTTTCCTCTCGTCCCTTTTAAACGGCAAACCGGCGACGAGCACCTAGGGTTCCGGCTGGCCGGCGGCAGCTTCGTAGCTGCTCGACCCGTGGCTGAGGCGTGCTGGTCGGCAGTCGATGCGCGAGGCCGGGATGCTGAGCGGGAGGGGGCGGTTTTGCTTGAAATTTGACGTGAGAATTTCTCTTCTCCGGCGTAAGAATCTTCTCGTATAACTCACGTACAGAGCCGGGGTTCTATTCCGTGGAGGCTGGTCTTTGCCGTATTACATTAGGATTCCTATACATGCCAGGAATTCCTCACTCTACGTACATGATTGTTGCATAGTGAAGACATCAGGTTGTTTGGATGTTTTGTTTTATTCCAGGATATTTTAATGCCTCACGTACATGTATATGTAATTCCATAATAATATCTTTACACGGAATCTGTTTCTCCAGGACCCCATCAACGACTCCAACGTAATCAAACTAACCACGTAATGTGCTTATCTTTTGTACGAGTCTAATCAAAACTCATTACAATGATCTTGAAGCACGAACTCTGAATCAGCGCTTTAACGAAACAATCTCATAAACAAACACCTCATAAAAGGACAGCCACATCCTGATTGAAATTTGGAGATGTTGTAATCATTCACAACCCATCTCATTAACACACAGCTTGTTAATCATTCAGATTTCGAAAACGAATGAAACAGACTTACGATCTTGATAGACAAGTTCATGCTCACTTGATGCAAAATCTGGACAAATGACTCGATGCTAGTAGTTCAGGTACACAGTTCAGATGTCAATTGACAAGGATTAAAACACTGGCCACCCAAAACCAGTTACATGCAAACAGAGCAAAGCATGTACCAAATCTTCTGAAAATTTGACAGCCAGGTCCCGTAGTGAGGAACAGTAAAACCCTATAACAGGAGGAGGACACCAAAACCCATATCTTTGATTCACTTATGCCGCTCGAAAGCTAGGTGATCGACAAATGAGTTGAGTGCTGACGGGGCGCATCAAACAGTAGGTGCATGAGTATAATGACTGCATTCTTGCCAGGCTGCAAAATGAAGATAACAGAAAGGGTCAAATACAGGTATACAGCATATAATACGGTAAGGGTGAGTTGTGAATGAATTTGGGTACAGGGTACTAGTTGTCACGTTCCTGTAACCTGGTATTAATGGAAATCAACGAAGAGAAGAGAGCAAACTGGAAGTTTCAAGCCTGAACATATGTTGTCAACAGGGATTATTTTTTTAATTGTTGGTAATCTGTTCAAAGCATAATAATGGGAGCAATAATATGTTTCCTATGTGCAGGGAATGGTAGAGCTAGTTAAACTGCAGAAATCCTAAAGTATTAAGAAAAAATCTGGTAACTTAATATAAAAATTTAGCTTCAAACAACTACACTTGGAATGAGACGAAACCTAGATTAGCATACAGAGCATTCAGTAATCGTAAGACCAGCTAATATCCTAAAAAACAGCTAATCTCTAATAGATGTATGCCTCAATTAAGGGAACAACAAGCTCTAATCTACACCACTTAGGTCTCTGTTTTTCCTCCCTTGTTCATTACAGAAGGAAGTGAACTTTGAGCTCTAAATGCGGCCACAAATGTTGCAAACAATACTTCAGAAGTTTAATCCGTTGACAGAATCATGGCTTACTCACCTAAGCAATGGCACATCACTGTATGGGGCAGCTCGACAAGGAGAGGACTACTGCTGCCTGTCCGGCCATGGCCAAAACGGGGATGTGGTGGCTCCGGCGCACGCTGTGCTCTCAAGGAGCGGCACCGCCAGGAGAGGGCTGCGGCGGCGGCCAGCCTCGGGCAGAACGGGGAGGAAGTGGCGCCGGTCGCACTTAGCCCAGGCGCGTTCCTATGCGGGGCGGCACGGCGAGGACAAGCCTGTTGCGGCGGCCGGCCAGGACAAGAACAGAACAGGGAGGACGTGGCTCCGGCGGCCACAACACACGGCGCTGTGGCATGGGGCAGCGGCCAGCCACGCCCAGAACGGGGAGAAGACGGCAATGGCAGAATACGGAGGCGGCGTGCGGCGGCGGCGGCGGCCTTGACACGCTTACAGATGGGAAAGGAGAACGATTCGATTAATATTACATCATGCTAATTACTAAATTACCCATACTAAAAAAAGCTCTATACCATATACCACCACACAATAGTATAAGGCACCGTAAAAGACCTCAACGATTGTAATATCTTACTTCAGTGAAATGCGATGCGGGTCCGCTCCATCCTCCTCTGTTTTCTTTGATCATGTGCCATCTGATTCAATTCAAACGCAGTAACATGTAGTACTGTCAGGTAGCAAGAGCATCTTCTTCTTCGTCGAAAATTCTGCCGTTCGTCACGATTACTAGCTCCCTGGATTTTCGCACATAATTTTTCGGTCAAGATGAGATGCTCTGACGACGGTAAAACTCAGAAATTGTCACGGCAGGATGGAAACTGAAAAACAGGACTGGTTTCCTAACCTAGTACTACTACGCAACGATTTTTAATTGTTTTACTTTGCCACGATCGAATCGACCTCCGTGGATGATATTCAATCATCCATCTAGCTGGCGAGTGGATGACGCGAGCTTTGGTTGGTTGATTCAATTCCTGGCCCTGATTTGGTTGAATTCGGATGCAGACGAACTGTGTGGACCGAGGTCATGCATGGATTTGGCGGCAGTTTCTGTCGCCGATGGATCGTGTTCTTCCAGGGGCTTCTTCTTCGGCAAGGCCAAAACCAATGCTCCAGCTCTAAGCTAGGTAAATTAACATTTTACTCTATAAATAGTAGCGAAAATAAAAAGCTAATGTAAGAAAAAATAATAATTTCACATGTTCTTCCACACATTTCTCTTTTATTATATTGAGCATCTCTAAGAACCAATCTAAAATATTGAGTATCTTTAAGAGACTTTTTATATATTTTTTAACTTATAGAAATAGAGATTTTTGTGAAAAAACACCCTCCAACGGCCTCTTCAATTGGATATTCAAATATAGATATCCTCTATTCCGGAGAGTCATTTGAGCAAAAATTAATATCTATATCTTTATACTTTCCAACAACTTTTCTATATCCTGTGCACAGTTTAGAGAGTCATCTCGCTCTCTATCTATATATTTATACTTTCCAACAGCTTTTCTATATCTTGTGCGTAATCTAGAGAGTCATCTCGCTCTCTATCTTTGGCTAGCGAGAAATCCGAAATAGAGGATATATATATTTGGATATCCAATTGAAAAGGCTGTTGGAGAGTGTTTTTCACTAAAATTTCTATTTCTGTAAGTTAGATTAGATATAAAGAGTCTTTTGAAAATGCTTAGATTTGTTCCTTCTATCCTTTCTCTATTCCTGAGCATCTCCAAGAGACTAGCCAAAATTATTTTCTAAAGTTAAATTTAGCTATTATTAGAGAAAAAACGTTTCCAACAGACTCTGTAAATGACTCTCTAAATTTAGTGGCTCTCCATTCCACCTCATTCGCTAGCTATTTTTAGCTAGCCTACCTCACTAGCCATCTTTACAGAATCTGTTGGATTACCCCACTAAATTAGATGATTTTCTATTTTTATAAAGACTAAAGAGGCTATAATCTCTATATTTAGCTAACATAATACAGAGACTCTTGGAGATGCTTAGAGCTGTCGTCTATCTTATACTTCCTCCGTTCCAAATTGTAAGTCGTTTTGGCAAATCTAGATTCATAGTTAGTAGTATGTATCTATATATATACTTATGTCTAGATACATACTACTAACTATGAATCTTGAAATGCCAAAACGACCTACAAATTGGAATGGAGGTAGTACATTGGATATGGCCTACGGTCAGGGACGAGGTTTTCTTCGTGGAGGTTCCAGTGACACTGTAGTCAGAGTCATAGATTTGTTTGAGATATATTGGTGAGAGGGATTCTCCGGCAAGATCCATTAGTAATTCTGAATTCCAAACAATATCGAGTATTAAATATCTGTTTCCCTTATCAATCATTTTTGAAGCGCTAAGTCTAACGCGCGCGGGGTCGCGCTCGCGCGGAGCGCGCGACCCTCGCGGCCCACGGCCGCTCGCGTCGCCGCCGCTGTCTTCTCCGGCGCCGGCACAACCAGGTTAGTGCTCGGGGTTAGGGGGGCGGGGTTGCTGGGGGGAGATCCACCGCCGCCGCTGTCTTCTCTGGCGCCGGCACAACCAGGTTAGTGCTCGGGGTTAGGGGGGCGGGGTTGCTGGGGGGAGATCCACCGCCGCCGGACCTAGAAAGGGGGTCGGGGGTGGCGACCGGCCCGGCGGGGGGCGACGGGCGCCGGGCGGAGGGCCGGGCGGCGATGGCGCCGCCGGCCGGGCGGTGGGAGATCCGCGGTGGGCGGTGCCGGCGGCGGGGGCGGAGGTAGCGGCGGAGGGCGCGACGACCGACGAGTTAGCGTCGGCCGCGGCGGCGGGCGGCGGCGGAGGCCGCCGGAGCCGGCGGAGGTGCGGGCGGCGGGGGCGGAGGGCGCGACAGTGAACGCGCCCGACGGATTAGCGTTGGGCCGTGGAGGTGGGCGACGGCGGAGGCGGCGGAAGCCGCCGGAGTCAGAGGAGGTGGGCGGCGGCGCGGGCTGCGGCGGCCATGGCGGCGGGTCGCGCGATTCCCTAACGCGCGACCCGTCGCGCGATAGCCGGGTCCTTTTGAAGTTGCACTGCATCTTATACACGGCCGATGTTTACTTGCCACGCTAGGCAAGCTGTCGTTGCTTCCAGGCCCGCTAGTGCGGCTGTGCTGCACAGAGAGCCTGGCGCTCCCGGCTAGCGGCCCTTGACTGACCGCCGAGAAGGCCGAGCACGAGCAGCCCAGAGCTATTGGGCTGCACAGAGATATATCCATTTATCAGCACGCTTCTTTCTTCTCTGTAAGATTTTGAACTTGCCTATGTTCGGAACTTCATGCCATTTGAAGGAGGCATCCTTTGTCTCAAGAGTTTAGCAAGCTTTTCATCTAACTTTTCCTCCACGTTTTAGTGACAAATAAGTACATGTACAATATTTCTATATATGTATATAAATACATGGGTACAGTGGTATGAATCGAGCATACAACACTTCTTCAGCCCATTGATATGAATTTGAAATGTACATAGGTGGATCGAGCCATCGAGATAAGAGGAGGAGAAGTATCACGAGTTAGGGAGATGAGTCATCAAGATGAATTTCATTGATTTTATCTAATGGCTATTATTGTTAACAAGATCACTCTCATTGATAATAATATGTTTTTAACATAATTGTACACAACCGAAGCTATAAAAATAGCCTGAATTAACCCACAAATTTATATCTAAATTACCCACCTCTGCTATTATAAAAATAATCTAAAATATCCCCTAATTTTTATCTAATAACAATATATTCCATTAAGAAAGCTAATATAAAATAACATCATAAATTTACATCTATATTATCCACCCTTCCATAACGAAAGATAATCTAAAATAAAATTATGAAAAGTAATCTAAAATAAACCTCTAAATTTATAATTTATCCATGCATGTGTCATTATTGAAAATAAACCAAAACAACCCTTGAAACTATTTCTAAATAGGAAACTTTGGTAATTATGAAAAAAGTCTTTAACTCAACATAAACATATATGTTGTGTGCCACGATCATAGGTTAGTTGTTTAGGTTACATGTTGTGGAAACTGTCCATCCTGTTTCAAATCCTCGACTTAGTATGGATGTTCACATTTTTCTGGATTTATTTCATAACTTAACCGGGGCTATTCTTTAAGTAATAAGTGACATTCTTGACGACGATGAAGCGTCTGTGGTGACTTCGTGAATCTGAAGATCGGATTTGTTGTCCAGTCTCTCAGATATGTTGATAGGGGTATACGTAGAATTTACATACATGTATTCATATTGGTGAGTGAGCATACATGTGAGTGCCTGCATCTGGTACTTTGAAAAAATATACGTTGGGTGCTACCATGAAGACCGAGTATATGTGCGGCATGAGGGATAATTACATACTGCCACTGTTTAACAATGATGAAAAATGTTTTTTGATGAGCGCGGATCACATCCCAATAACACTAAAAATGTATTTTAAATAATACTAATACTCTTTCTCAAAAAATTATGTTAGTTGCTACTTCAAATAAATTATATATTATACTTGAAATATTTCAGCACATCTTCATTAATAGTTTAATTTTCGTAAAGAAAAAATATACTGCTACAGCCATAATTCTTTGTCGGAGAAAACTCAACATCTTAAACGCTATCTCTACGTATTCATAAAACTTGTAACACGTATTCATAGATAGTCTGAATTTAATTATATTTCAAGATGGGTGTTGACGCCAACTTAAAACACGCACAGATCAACTGCAACAGGCCGATTATTTTAGAGAAAAAGAATACAGCAACAGCATTGTCAAAGGACGTTTGACAGAGGGAGGTGGCGGCCACAGCAACATATAATTTGGTGTAAAACTATCATGCCGATGCATCTGTTATTTACTACTACCTCCGTTCTAAATTACTATTTGTTGTTGGGCGCCCCCAGGATATGTCGAGGGAGGGGAGCCGACGGGAGTCGGGAGGGGAGGCGACGGGAGGGGACGGGAGGCGATGGGTTTTGTTTTTTTTTCTTCCTCGCGAAACGTTACGGTGTGTAATGGGTGGCAATGGTGGGTAATTTTCCTGCAACTCCATGAGAGGATACGAAACTAGAGTTTTTGGAGCACCCCTTGAGGAGCTCTACAAAAAACATGGAGCAGACCCCTGCATCCATGTTTTTTCTGGAGCTGGAGTTTGTGGAGCTAGACGTGTTTGGCACATTGGTTTAGAAGTGGAGCCGAATTTCTTGGAGTGGAGTGCTGCCAAACACCCCCTTAACTTTCACCGCGAGTTGATTTTGCGAAAAAGCCTATTCACACCACACTTAAACATCCTTTCATAGCAAATACAAGAGATTGATCATGGATTTCAGGTGTATTCATGATCAATCTCTCCATCTCTTTATGTACGTAGCTCCTCGTGTAAATCCTGCAGCTGCAGAGTTCGCATCATCATCTTTATGAATTTTGTGTGCAGCGCCTACAATTGGATACAACATAGTATTCTTGGTTATCTTTCCGCATAAGCTACAATGGTACATCCAAAGATAATGAGACATAGCATGTAGTATACATGACTATCATAATATAGCAGGAACAATTAACACACCCGAAGTTTGAACCATTATATTCCTACCTTCTTAATTATTGCTGCTTTAATTTTGCGGCTCGTGTGTCTTTCTTTTGTGACACACACACCCCTTCCGTTCTTGGCCCACCACTGCTTCCATCCTGGCCATCTATTGATGCACAATTACTTATGAGTCTATGGCACGATTCTTGCTAGCTTAACAGTACACATAAAGGAAAGTGTACCATCCGTCACTTCAAGTCAGCATAGACACCACTCTAGCTTCTTACAGAAAACATTTGCAAATTATTTAAAAGTAATATATGCATTAACACCCTTTGTAGTGCTGCCATTTACTATACAGTTGAATTCATCTACTTCTCTTGTTATAGTCAAACTGGAACCAATACTAGAAAGAGTGCTGATCAAGGAAACTATATCATCAATTCCTCCTCTTCAAAAACAATAAAAGGAATGCAAATTTAGAAAATGTCATAGACATGTGCACCTATGAGAAACTGGCTCAACATACCTTGAGATTGATGAAGTCACCACAGACACCTCATTTTCTACAGGAATATCACCTTCCACTGAAAGAATATATTTTTTCATGTATAAGAGCACTTGTATGCTAAGTCAGAGAGTTAAACCCAAGTGGACATGTACCATCAATAAGAACCACAGATCAAATTTACATATAACTTTTGAGTATATGTGCTAGCTCGGTGTGTGTCTGCACCTAAAAAGTCTCAAATCCTAGCGCATATATTTAAAAAGATAAATAGTTGTGCGCATCCCCGGTTCGTGCGAGGTCCAAGGATTTCTCCATCATCTAAATAAGTATTTAAGGTTATAGATTATATGTACTTGTTAATTAGGACAATATTTCTCTAGTGATAAAATAGAACATATATGTGCCATCTTACAAAATATATGTATCAAACCAAGCCTAAATCGTTTCCTAATAGATTGATAGATACTGTGCAAAATTAGAAAAGCTGGGAAAGAAACTACATGGGCTATTTCTACTAATTGTAGCAAAACGTACCACTAGTTCCTGTAGATGAAAGTCATCCAATTCATTCAGGTAATAAGTGGTTCCTAAATTTATACTGATAACAACAACATGCTTCTGGTTCCATGTCAATAACTAGAAATACATAGATTGGTAACAAAATAAAGCCACAAAACAGAAGAAAATGAATCAAACCTTGAATATGTGGCCTCTGATCCAATTCTTGAGGAGTAGAATCCACTCCCTTACAATATATCAGCATAATCTCACCAAAAAACATGGAGTCCATACCTAAGATCATGGCCAAAGGTTGAAGGGTGGTGGTGCACAAAAACTGAATGTCCTTTGAAATAGTAGGCTAAGCAATAGTACCATGTTTCTAACACATGCTGCCTCTTTAGATTGGCACGAACACCGATCTATTCATCATGAATGTCTATCACAAGAATCATAGACTTACGAGAACTAGTGTCCTTCATGATAAGCTTAGAGGTGAATTTATAGAGATTAGATTGGGAAGAGTAACAAGCAAGATTCCCTTTCTCCGCATAACGCATAACGTAGAGTTTCTACGTTACTAAAGGCAATAGTGATCGATAGTGTGACCAAGGATACAAACAAACAGTTTTACAAAAATGTTCAATCATACATTTTTATTAATTGATACTTTCCATTGGTAAAGTAACATGCGAAAACCTTGTTCTTCACATAACGCATAACATGCGGTTTCTATATTACCAAAGGAAGTAGTGATAGATATTGGGACATAAGCTATAAACCAAAAGGTCCACTAAACAGTGGTGGAGCCTCCTATCTAGTGAGCCATGGCGGCCGCCATGCCTGCCGCCGGCAAGTTCCCCTTTGAAGAAGTGCTGGCAGCGGAGGAGGGAGCAAAGCAGCAAGGTCTTCACTATAAGTTCGCCATAACCAGATTTCAATCCTAGCTCCGCTACTGCCACTAAAAGTTTCAATGGTACATTTTATTAATGGAAACTTTTTATTGGTAAACTAATACGCAAGAATCCCATTCTCTGTATAACACATAACTTATGGTTTCTACATTACTAAAGGCGGTGGTGATCAATAGTATTATAGGCTTTAAACCAACGATTGCACAAAAAAGTTCAATTATACATTTTATTATTGAGTACTTTTCATTGGTAAAGTAACATGCAAGATCCTCATTCTCCGAGCCAATGCATGATGTAAGATTTCTATCTACGTAACTAAAGGCAATAATGATCGACCCATAGTGTGACCAAGGCTATAAACCAACAGTCCGGCGAAAAGGTTCAATGGTGCATTTTATTAATGAATAATTTTAATGGTAAAGTAACACGCAAGATCCGCGTTACTCTTCATAACGTATAAGGGTACAGTTTCCACGTTACCAAAGGTAGGACTAATCGAATTGTGACCAAGGCTATAACCCAAAGTTGCACAAAAGGTTCAATGACACATTTTAATTATTAATTAATACTTATTATTGGTAAAGTAACAAGCAAGAAGCCCCATTGTCTGCATAACGTATACAGTTTCTACTTTACTAAAGGTGGTAGTGATCGATAATGTGACCAAGGCTACAAACCTTTGTGTTGCTTTTGATTCTAGATAGAGCATGCAAGATCTCAAAATTTACCATTGCTAACACATTCTTTTGTTTATGTGCATTGGAGTTTATCACGCTCTAAAATGTATAAGCACACAACTGATTGTAATTTGTAGCAAGAACCTTGGCACTCGTGACATCAGGTGGGTAAGAGCCCTCCCATTGCCATGCATCCAAGCTAAATGTCTATATAATCGTAAGTCTAGTTCTTTTGTTATTATTAAAGCTTGTTTCTTAAATTTTTGAAATTTAGTTCCGTCAATTGCTTTCAGTCTTGTACTCTCATCCTTTGCGTGCGTTCACAGTAAGAAGAGGTTACAAAAGCTCCTCAATTTTAGTTGTACAATATATATCATAATCATGTTTCCTGATTTATGTATCTTGGTTTAACTTTGATTTTCAGAAGAAGGTTGGTTCAATTATTCATGATCTTGAAATTATTGAGGCCCTTGCTTCAAAGCTGAAGTGTGAGGTATTGTGCCAATTTCCATTAGAAATCTGTTATCATATTTTGCTTCCTGTCATATCTTGAAGTGTTAGATAAGAATGATGTATCTGATGTCTCCATGGTGTGGGATGACGACGTCGCAGACAGTGATGAAGAAGTGGATGGGGGCACATGCAAGTGATCTGAATTTCTTCGTGTAGAGTTGGCTGCTGCTTGAGGATTCTGGCTACTGCTGTGCTTGTTATCTGTTGGCTGAGTGATCTATTCTCTCCTGCTGCCCGATGTGGCCTGTTTTTTGTTAAAGTTATTTTGGACTTATGATCTGTTGGCTAGTGTTGCTGCCTGAACTATTGGTCACTGGAAGTATGGACTTAGTCTGAAGTGTGCTCCGTTTCCTTTTGTTCTTGGTTTTTTCGTTTCTGTTCTTGCGCAGGAGCGTCGAGCAGGAGAGGGGATGCGGCGCGTGGGGCGGCGCACACGCGAAGCGCCAGCGCCAGCACGCGCAGGCGTGCAGGCCGGGCAGCCAGCCCAGCTGCCAGCGCGGGCGGCCCAGGAGCGGCGGTCAGGCAGGAAGCTCACGGCCCAGCACCGCGCACCAGCGCTCGCGGCCCAGGCCAGCGGGGCGCGCCAGGCCCAGGCGGGAGCGGAGGCCCAGGCGGGGGCGAGCAGGCCGGCGGACAGCGCTGAGGCCCAGCTGGGGTGCAGCGGCCCAGCAGCAACACCAGGCTTGAGCAGCCCAGCCCAGGGAGAGTGGCGTGGGGGAAGTAGTCCAGGCCAGGCAGCGGCTTGCAGAGCAACAGCACAGGCCGCACAAGGCCCAGCAGCTGCATTTTCATTACGGTGGTGAGCAACTGATGCTAAATGTTCATTTCATATGAGATGTCGCTTTCGTGCTATAGTGCCTCAACTATTTAAGCAATATTTATCCGATCAGTTGCGCGTTAGCATAAAGTAGTGGAAGCAGTAAACCTCTGTTAGGAAAATATGAGTACACTACTGGAAACCTGAATTGACCTAAGTGTGGCAAAACCGACAGGGAAATACAAAAACCGATAGGGAAATTCGAAAATCGTCATTTCCCTGACGTTGCACCGACAAGGAATAACCCACAGGGCGACAGGAAAAAGAAAATTTGCTTGACGGTAACTCCTTTTCCCTGTCGGTTTTATACCCACAGGAAAAAAATATTGTCCATCAAATTTAATAATTTTTCCCTGTCACCTATTCGCCGACAGGGAAATTAGTTTTGCACCCATCTGTCATACACCGACAGGGAAATTAGTTTTCCGGTTGATTATAAACACCAGAATAATTTCGACAGGAAAATTTATTTTGAAGCAAAGCTCAAATTAAATCTGAATCATAGCCAAAATAATCTCTGATTAAATTTGAATCATTTATTAAATCTGAATATTGAATTCAATGATATAGTTGATCGTACAAATAGGTCAATTACAACTGATCAGAATTAGACCATTACAAACATCATACATATGTCCTAATGTTTGACATCAATACAATTCACATGTATGTCCAAATGCACCAGGTCTACTTCTAGATAAAACAATGTAATACCATGCTAAATTTGCAATTGAATAGCCTCATTGCATAGATTGGTTTCCCCTTCCCCCCATGATCTTGATCAAATGCTGCAAGTGTAGGAAACGAGCAAACTATTATAACAAATTAATTTCCAAAGCACTAGCAAGAGTACAAGTCTAGGCACCGTTTTGTTTTTTAGAAGAGGAAGACATGACATGTTTAGAGTTTTCTATGTTTACTAGTAAATAGCAAGTACTACAAGCTTTACTGAGATGCTGGAAATGCTATTTTTTATGCAAATTTAAGTTGTTGGATGCACTCCATGCCTACACAATGAATTTACTGTTAAATAGGAAGACAGAACATAGATTGAATAGGTACTGCTAGAGCATTGCTAGAGTCAACATATAGAGTGACACAAATACCACTAATACACTGGCTATTCAAAGTGTAGAATCACATCATTATAAAGAAAAAGGGTTATATACCAGAAGAAAAGACCTTGAGTCACAAGGGCAATCACCGATCCTGATATTACTTACTGCACAACAGCTTCCCCTAATCTTTCAAAAACAACAGCTTCCCCTCAGGCCCCTCCAGTAGCTCAGCCCCAAATCTTCACTATAGTACATGAAGGGGCAGGTGAGAACTTCTAGTACAAAACATCATTGTGTTTATGCAATACGTGTTTCCATACCAATGTGAATGATAAATAGGAACAAACATCAGACATGATATTAAATATATCCCAAACATCAAACTACACCTCAATGTCAGGCACATTGTATCTGATGCATAACATGTTTTAAGAAGACTGTACCTAGTTAAAAATATGATCAGGCAAACTTTCATCTAACTGTGCTAATGAGTTCAGCATTCAAGTATGTACCCTCTTACCCTCTTGTTGAGTTGGTTATTTCTAACACCACCATAAAAAATAAAAGTGGGAGACAAAGTTGCAAAAAAAAACCTTTCTTATTTAGACAAGCAACAAAATCAGGCATTTTAACTTCAAAAATCTGGCAGGACAGAAAAAAGGAAAATAAATAAATAGTAAGTTCTCATATGACTATTTAGTTACTGAAGCTTTCTCCCAACTGTATCAGATATTGTTTACTAATTCATTGGTTGCTCTCAGATATTATTCTTACAAAATACATAAAGCACATAATCTTTGGTAACAGAAAGCCATATGATTTTGCGGTTTCCAGTAGTGGTACTAGCACCACCTATTCCTTTGATCCTTTCAACCATGAAAATCGCTTAAGTTTGGCAATCCTCAAGAGTTAAGTCAGTGTACAGATTCCTGATATATTTTTTCTGAAAGAGGCAATAAAAGAATACTAAAATGGGAAGTACTAGCTCCCTTTTTAAACAAAGACTGTGGGAATAGAAAAAAAACTTGACCATGACGAGGAAGAATCCTACTAGGTTTTATTCTTATATAATGTGTCATGCTTATAAAGCTCTGGTTGGGACAGGAGTTTCAACGTCTCCCGGAGTTCAATGCTCTAATAATTGATTCATCACGAGAAGCTTGGCAGCTTGTGGGAATATGGTAAAATAACGACAAATGCTTGTGGAAATTTGCAGAAGAAGCTGGCAGCTGATGCTCCGTTGCCCCGAGTCTCTTTGCTAATTATTTTGCTGTTTTTCAGTACATGTATCCTTTAGCAGTCGTCGGCTGATTCATGAATGAATGGTTTTATGCGTCATGTCGCCAAATAAATAAGGGTATCGGCCGGGTCCAAGTTGTCTTACTGTCGGTGATGATGACTGGTTAATTCCTGATAGTGACTTTAGTGGTGCACGCTGCTGCCAGGAAACTACCTAGCTAGACAGATTCGGAGTACTAAGTTCAGAATTAACTCTGCTTAAACCGTACCCTAATTCACATGTCGCCAAAGGAAAAGTTCCACTGCATGGAGGAAACAAAAAAAAAGCAATGCCATGTTTGTTTATTTTGTATACTTAAGGCTGTAAATAAAATTCAATCAGTTATTAACTATTGAAGAGTAATTAAGGCTCAACCACCTAGTAAAATCTACATATGAGATATGTATTAAAAACAAAAATGATCATGATATGGTAATTACTCTGTTCTCCCTGCTGGCCTCATAGCTATATGCACGTTTTTGGTATTACAAATAGGATGGTGGGTTACTCACCTTGAGAGGCCATTGCCGGCTCCTCTGGAAACAAAACACTCCCTCCGATCTTTTTTACTGTCCTATTTTGATTTGTCCTCCTTCCCATTCACACACATCTCTGATCACGCTCCAGAGAAAGACGGCCAAGGGGCACAAGAACATGATGTGCTCAGCGGTCTCCAATTCCCCACAAAGACAGCACCTGTCATCGCCCTTCCAGCCTTTGGCCTTCAACTGATATGCAAACTGTATTCGTCCCCTGTTTTATAGCCACACAAAATTCTTTATCTTCAGTGGCATCTTGGATCTTCAAACTTCCCCATTCTCTCGTTTATAATACCAGTAGAGGACGTGTGCTTGTATAGAGACGTTTTTGTGAAAAGTCCAGACTTCTCCAACTCCCATCTAGCGGAGTCGGGTGAGTCAGACAGCGTCACCTCCACCTAGCTGATCCCATAATTGTTCCTATTTGGATGACCTCTTCCGCCCCAAAAGTGCGGCAAAAGGTGAGATCAAGGCCCTCCAGCCCCAGCACTTCAACCACCGTCTTATTCTGTTGACGACAGCAACTGAAGAGCAGGTTAAATGAGATGCGCAGGGGCAGCCGGGCAGTTCCCTAACCACACATCATGTCAATTTTCATCCCATTGCCCAATAAGCGCTGCATCCCTGACTCACACAAGTCTTTGATTTGTCCTAAGTCAGTACTATTTAGTTTTGACCAAGTTTATAGATAATAATATAAAAAGATCTACAAAACCAAATTTGTTCACTTCAATACACTGTGGATTATATTGTGATAGTGCATATGTTTGGTTTTGTAGAAGTTGTTATATTTTTCTATAAACTTGGTAAAAGTTCATCAACTTTGATTTAGAACAAACCAAACATGACATGTAATAGAAGGAGTAGCTTTTTTTTTTTGAGATCAAGGAGTAGCTTATTATGAGTTGCATGAAAATGACATAAAAAGCTGAAGTAAACTAAAAATATATTTTTGAAATACAGGCATGCAAATAGGAACCTATTTGTGCTAGCTTCCTGGAATGCTTGCGGGGGACCATCACAGAGTGCCAGAGTCACCACAAAGTCACCGCAAAGTCCTTGCGATCGATCTATTCATTGGAATTGAATAACTTGATGAAATCCCCTACCGCTTATGCCCCGGGCGCTGCCGTTGCATTGGTTGTCTCCTCCGATCTTGCACTGATTGTCTACTGGAGTAGTAACTTCCATGGGTCAATGTTGAGAATATTCAAAGTTAGATTATTCCTGCAACATCCCCGGGTCAATGCCGACAAAGTTCAATTCCAATTTTGATTCCTGCTCGCATGAAACAAAACAGGGGCCAAACTATGTACAGTACACACCACACTTCTTGTCCTATATAAGCTGCAAGTTATATCCCCTGGACTGACTGCCTTCTAAGCTTGAGGCTATAACCTGGAAGAAATCCATTCTTGTGGCAAATAGAGATGGAGCAGAGTTTGCAGGCAATTCCATGCGCAGCTCTATGTTGTATTACGGTGGTGATTGGATGGCTGCTTCACTGGTCGTACAAATGGGTGAGTAACCCAAGCAAGGCACGACTTCCTCCTGGCTCCATGGGCTTCCCCATTATTGGCGAGACCCTCCAATTCATCAAAGTAAGCCATTCTATAGACATCCCAAGCTTCTACCGACAACGACTGAAGAGGTGAAATAAGAACTCTCAGAACTTTTAGTTTCACTGTGCATTGTTTCGTACTTTGTGTGCGTTCTTGATCACATTAAGCTCATGCATCTACCTCACGCGTGCTTTCGAAAAAAATATAACAAGCGAATGTAGTGTTAATGTATATTAGGCATCTCTAGACATGGTTAATTTAGGATTTATTGTAAATTACTACCTCCGATTCGTTTTAGTTGTCGTTCCCGACAACGAAAAAGAACTATTTGTAGACTAAAATCAGTGTCTGAAACGTCAAGAAATATGAATCGGAGGTCGTATGTGATAACCTGATATATCCTATATCTAGGGGGTTTTGCTAAGGTACTCCGAAGTCAATGTGGACCGTTGATCTAACGACAGATTACCTCTTAGAAGGTAATATATTAATTGATTAAAAAATAATAAAATATGAAAAATTGCTGACGTGGCCGTACCTTGCACGTGTGTGCATTGCCGTTGGCTGGACGTGGCCGCGGCCGTATGGGCGTATTTGTGTACATGAGTGTTGCGTTCGTGTGCGTTGCTGGGCTGCGTTCGTGTGCGTTGCTGATGGCTGGCCGTGTGGGCGTATTTAATTTTATGTACGTGAATGTGTGTGTAGTTTATTTATTTTTGGATAATAAACGTGTGAGTGTGGTGTGTGTCGGCTCACCCTGTGTGCGTATTATGGTTAATATCTTTCTATTAAATATAATATCTAGATTTAGATTTAATATTATGTAAAGCAACGATTTAGGAAAAAAGGTACTCAACCTTGTGCACACGACAAAGTTCCAGAAAATAAATTGGTGCACATGTATTTTGGCAAAATAGCCTAACATGTGTTTTGGAAAACTATGTGTAACCTATTATAATCGCAAGGGACAGCCCTCTTTTTTCATCAATTAATTGATAATAACTGCATTTTGTGTAATATACTTTGATAACATGAGGCCCGGATCGCATTGTAACAACGGGAAATATATGCATCATGCATGGACTTGAAATGAAAATATTTTCCTCAAACCTTGTATCTCCATATGGCAACGACGGCATGCACGGACTTCAAAAGAAAAAAAACTGACGGCATGCATGCTCCCATGCAGTTGTTAGAAAAGCCTTGATTTGCGCATGACCAGTTTCTTTATTTTCTAATTGTTTTTTATTATTTGTAAAATGAAAGGCTCTTACCTCCAAAGAGGTAAGAGGTGTACCTTAGCAACGCCCATATCTAGGGGAGTCTTCATGCCCTCCATACCACTCCTAATCCTTATTAAATTACCGAGCTATGTCGTTATGAAAAATTATCCATCCTGTTATTATTAGGAACATTCTCACTGTTCATATGCATATAAAGCGATGATCAATTTATACTGTTGCTACGTAGGTACGGCACCGTGTTCAAGTCCAGCCTAGTTGGGCAACCTCTTGTCATTTCCCTTGATCCGGAGTTCAATCGATTCATCTATCAGCAAGAGGGCAAGTTGTTCAGGTCCTGGTACCCGGAAACGGCAAAAAGTATCTTTGGTAAGAAGAGCTTCACAGCATACAACGGCACCATCCACAAGTTCATCCGGAGTTTCTCTTCCAAGTTATTGGGGCCTGAATACCTCAAGGAAACACTCATTCGAGAGATGGAGGATGCCATCAAGCAGAGCTTTGCGACATGGACTGCCGAGTCCAGCATCGAGGTGAAGGATGCAGTAGCAGATGTAAGTGCGGGGCATGACAATATTCTCCAAGTATTATATATATATATATATATATATACATACATACATACATACATACATACATACATACATACATACATATACATATACATGGTCATCTCTAACTAGACAATGATGTTTTACCACATGATTTGAACTTACATCACAGATGCTATTTGATCTCATGGCCAAGAAGATGATCGGCTTCGGTCCCAAGGATTCAAGAGAGTTGAGAAAGAATTTCGAAGACTTCTTCAAGGGGATGCTCTGTTTCCCGATATACTTTCCTGGGACATCATTTTACAACTGCATGAAGGTACAATATTTGAAATTTGTTTAGTTAGAATATGTAGTATCAATTCTGGAACATTAATCATGAACCCTGACTTACATTGTTCCTGGTGACCATATGGATTATTATTTTTGCTCACAGGGAAGGAGAAATGTGAATAAAATATTGACCGCTCTACTGAAAGATAGGCTAAGTACACCTGAGAAGAAGCATGGTGACCTTCTAGACCTACTTGTTGAAGAATTACAAAGTGAAAAGCCGGTGATAGATGAGAGTTTTGCTCTAGATACACTTGCTGCGCTTTTGTTTACCACCTTTGCGACGATATCAGGAACCCTCACCATAGGTCTTAAGTTGCTCAACGACAATCCTGAAGTAGTTGAAACGCTAAAGGTTATTTGTCCTACTATACTTTCACTTAAATTTATACTACCCTCCTTGGGAAAAATATAAGCATATAATCACATACTCGGTAGTTGTTGAACTTCTAAAGATAATCCTAATACTAAGTTTTTTACGTCCTTTTCCAGGAGGAGAATGAAGCAATACTGAAGAAACGAGAAGACACGAATTCCGGGTTTACATGGGAGGAGTACAAGTCATTGACATTCACTACTCAGGTGAGATTTGTCTTTCAGCATTACTCAGGTGGTGGCTTTCGGTACTTCTCTTTTAACGTGGCTGAGTTTGTTTGACCTGAAGGTTATGAATGAGATCAATCGGATGAGTAACATCGCACCTGGAATTTTCAGGAAAACTCTGACCGATGTGCAAGTGAATGGTGCATTTCTTGTCCACAACTAAATTAAAAACTTAATTTCCCAGAGTTGCGCAATGTCATCAATCACTAATTGGATAATTAATTCGTCATGTAGGCTATACAATTCCTGCAGGGTGGCTAGTCATGATTAGCCCAATGGCGGTTCATTTTAACCCAGAACTGTTTGAAGATCCACTCAAATTCGATCCGTGGAGGTGGACGGTTAGTAGCGAAACTCTGTTCTCACGTTTGAACTTTTAACTGTTTCAGTCAAAAGTAAAAATATAAGTCATTCAACGTGCTGCTTACTATAACACGATGAGCTTTGTCTCGGCAGACACAGGACGAGAGAAAACGAAGCATGCAGCAGAGAAACTTCATGCCATTTGGAGGAGGCATAAGGCTTTGTCCCGGGGCAGAGTTTAGCAAGCTTTTCATCTCACTTTTTCTTCACGTTTTAGTAACAAAGTACAGGTACAATACTTGTACATATATGCATGTTTGTAAATACGAGGATACAATGATTGAATCGATCACACAACACTCACTTAGTCCGCTGATATGAAATTTGAAATGTATGTAGGTGGATCGAGGTAAGAGGAGGAGAAGTATCACGAGTTGGAGAGATGATGATTCCCAAGGACTATCACATCCAACTGGTTCCTATTAGATAAGGAGATAATTTATCTACAATCCCGCTTGATGTTAAAAGATTATCCTGCTGTAACAAGACCAGAAAGTGTGAGCTTAACAATTTCTTGCCATACATCAATTCTGCAATAATACATTGCAGATCTGTCTTCAGTAGTTATATGTACTGGTCCATGGACCCGTGCTCCCGCACCGGCTAATAAAATGAGAGACTTGAGTATTAGATTTTTCAAAAAAAATACGACCCGTCTTACCATTAGTAATTAGAGCCTCTACGTTAATCCTCACGAGAAGCGCTAAAAAAAGATAAATTCTAAAAATTCTCAAAAAAACAGAAACATCCGGCAGTCAATAGGATAGAATCAAACCCTTAGAGAAACATCAAAAGCCTAGGTATAATCCTAGCTAAATCTAAAGTTTTGGAGGACTCTAAAAAAATAGAAACCTTCTAAAACTGGCGGGGTAACCAACTCACCAAAACATTATCCATATTAATTCAATTTAGATTTGTACCGATCGTTTTGTCTTCTCGATGCCGCCGCCGCGACGAATCCACGTGGGAAATACGGGGCGCGCAGGGGAGGGAGATATCGAGGCAGATGGGCTCGGCAAAGATATCGAGGGAAGAGGAGGGGATGGCGAGCGGGATAGACTAGCGAGGAAGGAGAGGCTGTTGGATTGGCATTTTCCCGTTCTTTTCTCTTTTTTAGCGAGAATTATACATTTAGCCAGGCTCTTGGAGTTGCTCTTACAGCAATTGTATTGCCGACGAATTATGTCGAGTACGTGTACCTAGGGGTACCCCAGAGAGTAGATTTGTGGGTCTCGCCGAGTTTTAGGAACGACAGTACATGAACAACACAAAGATTTAGACAGGTTTGGGCCACAAGTAGCGTAATACCCTGCGTCTTGTGTGCTTGATTGTATTGCACGTGTGGTTGTCTGTTTTGAGGGGGTCCCTGCTCCGCCTTATATATCCGAGGAGCAGAGTTACAAGTCGGTTACATGATCCTAGTTGTATACATCAGGGAGTACTACAACAGGGTACTTTGGAGAGTCTCCTACCAATACACGACTAGTTTATCCAATCAACTACACCATCTTACACCATAGCCCACCAGTTTATGGTAGTCGGATCAAACCTTCCCTATCGAGTAGTTTAATCCCTTGGATGAGTGGCCCTATGGATCCTAGTCCCACAAGCCCCCGAGCATTTTGCACCTTTGCTTTAAGTCTTGAATTCTGGTTTAACATCTTCGAGTAGTTGGAGCTAAGTCTAAGACTGAAACGAACCGAATTCTCAACGACGAGAATCCGACTCCCTGTACCCTCGAGATAGTCCCAGGAATAGCAGCTATCTCGTACAAAACTCATCTCAGTCGAATATCACATCCATACAACGATAAAAGATCCAATACATGACATATATAAAACATAGCGTCTGGTACAAGCCCTCTGGGCTAAATCGACAATAAGAAACAGCTGCGCAGCGGTAGCTAGAACATCAGGGACCACTCCTCCACAGGCATCCTTGAGCATAGCGCACACCCTTCAATCGTACCACCCGTCCTGGTTGAACTCGTGGTCGAGGTCTTCACCTGAGAACCCAAAGTCTGTCCCCAAGGAAATGGGACAGGTTCACGTCACCAACCATAATATGAAGCAAGCTTTAAAGTGGCCTATTCTAGGGTATAGAAATAATCAAGGTTTGAGCCAGGGTTTTCTTATGCGAGCAGCAGCAGCAACAACCCAAATTCATCTCATCACCAACTCCTTCCCTCACAAGCACATCCACTCCCCAGATCCACCCATCAGCCTCACATTCCCATCGGGCTCGTCCTGCCACAGTAGGTTCCCGCAAACATCTTCCACCAACACCTTTCGCTCACTAGTCGACTCGGTGAGCTCCCCACCTTGTCTCATCAGCAACGCTGGACCAATCTCTCATAACCCAAATCAAAGGATGAGGTAAGAAAGCATATTCCCATGCTAGTCGGAACTTATCAGAAGCGGGTCGTCCGTAACCGTGGACACGGCTATACGTATAGTTTACACTCTGTAGAGGTGGCACTCCAGGAATCCATCCGGGCTACAAGGCTAGTCCGCAACCAACTTGAGACACAGCCCACAGCAAAGACCCTAAACAGTAACGGCGCCAATCCTGTCTCCCTGGGCTCGGGAAACATCTGATCTAACATCTGCCCCAAGGATGTGAAACCTTCCCACCGGGGCCAGTCGGGGGCCGTGGTAAATCAGGGAGAGTACGCCACAACGAGTCTCCCTTACACATATCAAGCTCGAATCTCCTACAGTCTCGGCGCCGCACTAGAGTAGGCTTGCTGGAACCCTCCCCATACTGGGTAGATGGTGAGCACGGTATTTCCACGTCCGAAGGTGGAACTCGACTCGGTCCTTAATTGTCGGTAAAGCGAGTATCAGCGTCACAAGCGATCCGCCGCAACGGTCCGCTATCGGCACCCATAATAGGTATAACCGCCCAAACTCCTCAAGTAACCAATATCCAAGAACCATATACCCGCAACAGGTACTCCGTAGGGCTGCCCGAGTGCAGTCCCCAAGCACCCCGATCAAACGATCGAGTTGTTATTACTCACTTACACCGCCTAGCTGCACTACACCTCCCATACCACCCACAACTCATGCCAAGAGGTTCAGATCACAACCAACCCAACACATGCATAGCATAGCATATTTCATAAAGTGAGTAGTAGGTAGCAAGGTAACAGGATATTATCAAAGGCAGTGCAGGTGTATCATGCGAGTAAAGTAAAGCGCTAGCATACTAGTTGCATGTCTAATAGGTATTTCAAAGATTGGTCAGGCGTGAACCTGGGCAAAAGTCTTCGTCTTCGTCAAAGCAGTTGTCGTAGTGGTCCGACTCCTCCTGGCTCTCCGGAACTCCTAGGGTCGCGGAAAATAAAATAAGACGCGACTACGAGCAAAGAAACACCAAGACAGCGATGATAGAAGTCCCAAAGAACACCAAACTCTACACTAACGTGTAGGTCATGATTTCAGAAAAATATAGAAACTGGTTTCATATTTTTCTGAGCTACGGTTGATTTATTATGAATTTTACAAGTTTAAATCATTTTCTGAAAATATTAAATAATTTCCGAAAAAGAAAACAGACGGAAATTAGCCTGCTGACGTCAGCATGATGTCAGCATCATGCTGACGTCAGCAGTGGGGTCCGCCTAGGATGACGTCAGCAGTGGGCCCTGCTGACGTCAGCGTTGACTGGTCAACGGTCAACTCTGGTCAGTGGGCCCCAGCGGTCAGTGACACACAGTGTATGACATGTGGGCCCCATGCGTCAGCGCAGTTAAAAGGAAAAGAAAAAGAGAAAGTGTTGACGTAAAATCCGCACCTCACGCCAAGCACACAGCAAGCCGAATTAGCTAGCTTCACACGTGGCCCGAGCGTTTGAATCCGAAAGCGTGCCAGTCAATTTTCCTGAAACTTGACAAAG
Source organism: Echinochloa phyllopogon (assembly GCA_033239725.1). Classification (NCBI taxonomy): domain Eukaryota; kingdom Viridiplantae; phylum Streptophyta; class Magnoliopsida; order Poales; family Poaceae; genus Echinochloa; species Echinochloa phyllopogon. The sequence continues at coordinate 6,087,237 of BTCW01000008.1, read as the reverse complement.
GGAGAAAAGATGTTCAAATAACACCTGGAACGTACCGGGTAATACCAGATAGTTCCATATTTGCGGCTACGGAGCCATTTTCGAACGACATATAGCTATAGAGAAAGCTATCTGTCGGCAGTTAAAGCATCATTCGGCAATCGGCAAAGCACGCAGGAAAGCGCACTGCCGAATGCGTGACGTAAGCATGACGAAAGGTCGGTATTCGACTGGATAAACATTGTAACGTGTATTCATAACCGATTAACGAGGAACAGAGCATGATAAATAAATAGAAGGGCGAAAACATGACCATAATTTCATAATAAACAAGAATGCATAGATTAAAAGCACTAATCTACCGCATGTCTAGGTACTTTTCAATCCGTCGAGCATGAAACAAGCAAGTTAATCCACCGCATGATACGACTTGCTTGGAATCACACCACCAACCAAGAATAGATCAATCCACCGCATGATACGACTCTAAACGTGGAAGGCTAAAAGCATTCTTTATTTAAAACAAAACCGTGGACATGTTTCACTCGTGGCGACACTGCCGAATGCAGCTAAATAGCCGAATCGGGTTCCGTGAAGAAGGAACATGCTTCGTTGATGATGATAGATCTATCAGATCGAATCGAATTCTAATCCACCGGATGATTAGCTCTAAGACGACCCAAAAGCCTGCATCTACCGCATGATACCCGGTTCTGTCAAGATCTACACAAGACCAACGAGCTTGGACCCGCAACACGTGGCAATCTAGATTGACTTCGGACTCGGCTATGGAAACGCAGCACATTATGAGCTAGAACCGAATCTAATCAACCTAGACTGGGCAAAAGAGTGTTGTAATGAATTAAACATAAAGGTAAAATCCAGATCAACACGTGGTAACTTAATGGATCTATCAGATCTTGCCAAAATCCAATAGAACCGATAACTTGTTCCAAGCTAAAACTTAGCCCACCGCATGGCTCATGATCTAACAATGGAACCTTCCTGAACCAAAGCCTAAATCCACCGCATGATACTAGGCATGGTGCAGGGTTGCCGGTACTTACGGAGGTCGACGGATCGATGACTCCTCTCGAAGAACTCGACGACTCGACTATAGGACTCGAAGTTGGCACGGGGCCGGTTTGTTGTATGATTGATTGGATCCTCCTTACAATTACCATGGGTTTATATTTATACCCAGGTTTCGATACGACTCCTAATCGATTACGATTACATTATTTATTTCCTAAAAAAAGATAAACGCCGGGACACCGTATCCGTCTTGCATTCCAAGTTAAACCAGCCTTTTCCTTATACTTGATCCACGTCATCACGCACTCCCGAATGCCTCCCGTGGAACAGTTCTCTTGCCGAATGACGATGCGTTCCCGACCGCAGAACGTCTTTACCGAATGCTCTGGGGAAAAACTCCTTTGCCGAATGATATCTTTTCAACGAATCCGGCCCACATGTCAGCCTCTTCCTGGTGCCAAATTTTGGTGTCAACACATGCCCCTTCAATTTCGGGATAAAAGGTAATTTTATCTCGGAATTGACCAGAAGCACTCAACATTCCCAAGTTAGTTCTGCTCGACACCCGCTTCTCCTTTTGAATCTTTAGAGCTCTCATCCAGATCTGAACCCTAGGTTATCGACTTCCAAGATTCAATCTTCAAATGGCGGACCAAGATTTTGCCCTCCAGGTAAACTTCAATCCCCTCAAGCACATTCGGTATTCTTCTTTCGATTTGCATTTTAAATTTCCTCTCATCTTTTTTCCATTCTTGATAGGCACTAGCTGCCGAAATCCTTATCCCCGTTGAGGAAAAAGCTCCATCCTACTTCCTCGGCCCTGTAGGGAATTCAGATCCTTCCGAACTCATTGCGGCCGAATCTCAGAGGGTTCCTTTCAAGATTTCATTGACAAAACCTCATGAGTGGCAAGACGCCTTCAAGAACTGGCCTTTGCCCCCTATTGCCGGCTGGAGAAATTGGTACAAAAGGATATCTGATGACAAAAGCCCCCAAACACAGAACTGGGATCATCTGCGTATTTCTCATTGCCTGGAGCTGTCACTAGCCGAAACACCGAAGAACGAGAACCTTCTGATTGCAGCTTGCCATTTTTGGTCCAATGGTGCAAATGCCTTTCTCTTCGGTCATGGCCCAATGTCTCCCACTTTGACCGATGTCTACATGATGACCGGCCTGAACGTTACAGGAACTGTATATCCATATGACCACAAAGGTTCCTCCAAGCAGACAGGAGTAAAAACAGGGGTTGGATACAAGAGATACATCCAGAACCATATGTCTGATGGCCCTCTGACCGATGTTGAATACAGGGCCTTTCTGAATATGTGGCTATGCAGATCAGTCTTCTGTGGCAAAGCCAATGAGCCAACCTTGAATCATATCATGATGGCTGAAGAGCTGGCTGCCGGAAAACTCATTCCACTTGGGAAATACCTCCTGGGAAGTGTCTATCATATGCTCAATCAAACCACCCACCTGATGCACACCAGCAAGAAAATCCCCTGTGTCAATGGTCCTTGGTGGTTTGTCCAAATGTGGCTACAGTTGTACATGCATCAAATCGTTGCCATTAATCTCAACAGCCGAGATTTTCCCTCAATCAATTACAAAGAAGGAGAAACCCGGAGAACCAAAGGTTGTCAAACCTATGGAGAAGCTGCCTCCACTGTATCTATCAACAAGAACATCGGTGAACTGTTTGAGCTCTTCTTCAGAGGCTTTGCTCATCCTCTTTGGTTCCCATATTTGGATAATGACAACCTCACTCTCCCTTGCGAATTCAGCTTTGAAACTGGATGCACTGATGTACAATCTATAGCGATTTTCAATGCCTTTATCCAGCCCTGCATCCTGCCAGCCGAATTCTGTGGGGGAAGGCTGGTTCAAAGCACTTATGAATACTATCAGCCAAACATGATGGCTAGACAGTTGGGATGTGGCTAAGTGCCCCCTAGGCTATTTCTTCACGAACTTCTCAAGCCCAGGGAGATTGTCAAGGATTCCACAGAGACAAGAAGGATTTTCACTTATAAATGTTGTGGAACTATTTATGCACCTGACCCTTTTGTGCCAATAATATCTGCCCATCCTTCTTTCACTCTCTGGTGGCAAGAACTCCATGATCATATCTTCAACATGCCAATCTATCCCTTCTGCTTCGAGTTAATGCCTGATTATCAACCAACTTCAGAGGTAATACGCTTATCCCTTCATCTGTTTCAATAATATTAACCCGAATTGACTCTTATTCTGTCATCTTGCAGGATATAACACCTGCCCCTCTTGCCAGGGCGATTTTGTACAAAGCTGCAGGCCCAATATCTGCTTTGGGGCACCAATCTCCTACCTTGGCTCAAATGATGGCTAGACAGGCTTCTCTAGATCCAATACTTATTAGACCATCATCTGTCAAGAGAAAAACCCTTCTTTTAGCTGCTCCTTCAGTTGTAAAGAAGAAAAGAACAAGCAGCAAAATCAAGGTCAGAGCCTTCTTTCTTTAACCATAATGCCATTGGTATTTTTGCTCAGTTTTATCTCTTCTTGGTTTCAGGCCAGAGCACAGCAACTAGCAATCAGTGCAGATCTTGCCGATGCTTCATTGACTGGTAAAATTCTACTACTTTATCCTCTTAACTTCTTTTTTATCGGCATTTATTCCTTGTTAACTGCAGAACAATCCTCAATGGATCCAATCTTGGAGAGCTCTTCTTCTCATCACGATTCATCTTTAGCTTTGCAACTCCTCCCTCAATCAGAAGCATTATCTTCACCAATAAATCCTCCAGCTTCTCCTCAGCAAGATACACAGAACCTTTCCATTGAGCCTGAGAGGCTTCCTTCCCCCATTCAGGAAGTCAGGAACGAGGTAAACAAAATCATTCAACTTTCTCTACCCTTTTACTCAGCGAATTATCACTAATTCGGCAAGATTCTCTTTCAGGAGAAATCCATCTCATCATCCAGCTATTCTTTTGCTGTGGACGACTTGGTTGCCGAACAAGGGGAAGAAACATCTTCTGGCCAAACTCTGTCAGAAGAAAATCAAACAAAGCTAAAAGATATCCTTGCTTTGCTGCACAAGAGTATTCAAGATCAAGTCAAGGATGCTGATCTCTTAAGGGATGCACTGGAATCCATTGACCAAGAACTCCCTGATGATATCAAAACTTCTCTGGAACCAGTTTCTCATTTGGATCAACAATACGCCGCAGTAAAGCAGGCTCTAAAAAACCAATCTTCTCAACCAGCTCTTGAACAGAGGAGATCCACAGCCAAACAATCTGTGAAAGACCTGCATACTCAAGCTCAGAACAGCAAAGAATTACTAACCAAATTGGAATCTGAACTTGAAAATAAGAAGGTCAGAAAAGCTGCACTTGAAGCCGAATTGAGAGATCTATCGGCCGAAATTGAAGCTGATGAGAAGAAGATAGCTGAGCTTCCCAAATTAACAGAGAAGATGCGAAGGGAAGCTTCAGCAGCTCTGAATGAAGAAAAACAACTCAAGACAAAGCTTGCTGCTCTGGCTAGAACCCAAGAAGCTGACAAAAACTTATTAGAGAGCATTAGCAATATGATATCAGATGCTAAAAATGCAATTTCAAAGTACTTGGGTTTGTAATTGTAACAAACAGTCGATAGCCGAATGCTTTATCAATCTTGCAATCTTGTCATCATATATTTTTTTTTAACCCTGTTTTTCTCCATTGTGGATAACTCATTCGGCAAAGCTGGCTATAACAGTATCAGACCCGAAAACGCTTCAAACACAACTTAGCCGAATCTCACTTAGTCAAAACCGAATACGACTCGGCAAGAATCCCAAACGACATGGAAACCAATCGGTTGGAAAATCCTTTCCACCTTCCGAACTCCTTGGGATATGCACCACAAACTTCGGCCACGATCTCTTCGTTAGTTCCATAAATAAGAACCTTGAGCACTCCTAATCTTCCACCAAATCTTTCAACTCGAGCTCTCTGCTAGCCTGAGTCTCTTCCTCTTCCAGCACAGTAATCTCCAAGAAACCCTGATGTCCAACAACAGAAGACGACCGGCCGTCGACGAAGCCGAAGGGAGCCGCGCCAGCGCTCGTCGGAGGTGATGACTGTCTGCCTCTCCTTATCCTTTCCTCCAGATTTTGCCTTACTCTCAACTTTCTTTGTATTTTCAGGCTCATCCAATGGAACCCCGCTACTGCCTTGACTGCGGCTCCGGCTGCAGCGGGTGACTCTTCGGAGTCATCTAGCCGATCCCCCAGGCCCAACTGGGATCTGCCCTACTCAGACAGCGACGCCCGCCGATTCAAACAGGAACGTGACGACACTCGGCGTGAGCTGGAGGTCATCTCCAAACAAGCCGGGATCGCAGATCTAGAGTGGCAACACCAGCGCAAGCAGCTGCTCGAGACCATCGACGGTAATCTCTGCGGTTCGCTTAACTTTAATCTGACCTTGGACTAAACCGCCGTTGCTTCGTAATCCTACAGCTCACGACGCCGAACTCGATCAGCTGAAGACATTGGTTGAGTCTTTGGCAAACAAGGTGAATGCTCCTGGGGACACGCCAGAAGCTCGCCTCGGCGCAGTAGCAGGCCGCATCGATGAGGTGGCCTCACACGGCATCCGTCTGGGCACTGCCGCAGGCCTAGTCGCCATGTCGACGCACACTGGCGCTAACTATTCCAGGCTACCGCCCGGCTTTGCCAATGGCAATCCGGAGGAGATCGACGACATTGAGGCCTCCATAGATCGCCTTGATGCTCATGGCGTTGCCATTGCCGATTCCATTCATCCCCAGTCTGTTCTGAACAGGTTGTTCCATTAGTTTGTACTAGGGATTATGGAATTTCGGCAATAAAACTTATCTTTTGCAGTCTTTTTTGCGATAACTTGGTCAAACTCATTTTTTGTAATATATTTGCACTAAGGGCAATACGCTCTGGTATTGGCCATTTCTTCTTCTGTCAATATTTTTGTTCTAAAGACGGCTCCTTCCCGAATACCGGCTGTTTCAGTCGTTCTGACATTAAATATTTCAATCAACGATCAATCTCAATACTAGGATAATATTTCTTCAAGTATCTCCCATTGATAGCAGCAGTAAACTCCTCTCCTAGTAAAGTTTTCAGGATATAAGCATTTCCAGGCACGCATCTGACCACTCTGAAAGGACCTTCCCAATTTGGAGACCACTTACCGAATGCACTGTATTTAGTTCCAATCGGCAATATTGCTTTCCAAACCAAATCTCCTTCTGCAAATTGCTTGACTCTCACCTTCTTGTTGTAATATTTAGCAACTCGCACCTTATTTTTCTCAACATTTTCCAAGGCCCTGAGACGAATCATATGCAAATTTTCTAATTCGTCCATCATTAAATCATTATAGTCTTTAGAACTTAAATCTTTTTGCAACTTTATTCTCCTTGAGTCTGACTGCATCTCCCATGGCAAGATAGCATGATGTCCATATACCAATTCATAAGGAGACGTCTGTGTAGCCCCATGTGGAGCCATTCGGTAAGCCCATAAAGCCTCATTGAGTACCGAATGCCACCTTCTTGGCTTCTGATCAATCCTCTTCTGTATAATTTTAATCATAATCTTGTTAGAAGCCTCTGCCTGACCATTAGCTTGGGCATAATAAGGAGAAGAATTCAACAATTTGATGCCCATACTTTCAGCAAAATTTCTGAACTCTGAAGATGTAAACTGAGTTCCTTGATCTGTGGTGATTGTTTGAGGAATTCCAAATCTGTAAATGATATGTTCTTTAACAAATTCAACCATATTCTCCGATGTAACTTTCTTTAATGGAATCGCCTCAACCCACTTAGTAAAATAATCGGTTGCTAAAAGCACAAACTTATGCCCTTTGCTAGATGGAGGATTTATTTGGCCAATCAAATCTATTCCCCATCCTCTGAATGGCCATGGCTTGATAATAGGATTCAGGACCGATGCTGGAACTCTTTGAATGTTTCCAAATCTCTGGCAATCTTGGCATCCTTTGTAATATTCAAAGCAGTCTTCTAGCATTGTGGGCCAATAGTACCCAGTTCTCCTAATAACCCATTTCATTCGGTAAGCCGATTGATGTGCTCCACACAGCCCATCATGCACTTCACTTATCAGCCTTCTTGCTTCTTCTTGATTTAAGCAATGTAACAGCACCCCATCCAAGGATTTATAATATAAATTATCATCAAGAAGAACAAACTTTAAAGCTTTATACCTGAGCTTTCTAGAAACTTTTCGGGATGGATTCTCCAGATAATCAACAATTTCTTTTCTCCAATCATCTTCTGCTAAATTACTCCCGAAAGCATATACATCATTAGCAAAAACTCCTTGAAGCTCTCTATAACCCGAAGCACTCTGAGCTAATCTGTTCGCCTCTTCATTGTCTTTCCTAGGAATATGCCGTAGAATTACTGACTGAAACTCCTTTAAGATCTGCTTACATTCCTCATGGTAATTCCTTAAGATATCGTTTCGGCACTCATATTCGCCATTTAGTTGCCTTATGACTAATTCTGAATCTCCAAAAATTTCGACTGCAATGGCCTTTGCTTCTCTCAAGTATTGAAGTCCTCTGAGCAACGCCTCATATTCGGCTTGATTATTAGTGACAGTAGGTTGAATAGGAATAGCAAATTCAAATACTTCTCCTCTTGGCGAAATTAACAAAATACCTACTCCACCACCTTTGTCACATGAAGATCCGTCGAAGAATAATACCCAAGGAGTAATTTCAAGCAAATTAGTTGATGAATCGCGATGTTCAGTGACGAAGTCAGCAATAATCTGTCCTTTAACAGCTTTTGCCGATTCAAACCTTAACTCAAATTCAGACAAAGCCAAAATCCATTTGCCAATCCTTCCGTTCAAAATCGGCATAGACAACATGTGCTTTATCACATCAAATTTTGAATACACAACGCATTCGGCATGTAGCAAGTAGTGCCGAAATTTTGTACATGAGTAGTAAACACATAAACAAAGCTTCTCGGTAGCCGAATACCTCGCTTCGGGATCAAGCAATTTTCGGCTAAGGTATGCAACCACCCTTTCCTTTCCCTCAAATTCTTGTATGAGGGCCGATCCAATAGTTTGGGTATCGGCCGCCACGTACAACTTAAAAGGCTTGTTTAGCTGTGGAGGTACCAATACTGGTGGTTCTTTCATGTATTCCTTGATCTCATCAAAAGCCTTTTGTTGTTCGTCACCCCATACAAACTTCTGATCTTTCTTGACTTTTAACAATGAAGAGAAAGGCAACACCTTTTGTGATAAATTTGATATGAATCTTCTCACGAAATTGATCTTACCAAGTAATGACTGCAATTCCTTAAGATTAGTTGGAGGAACGACTTCATCAATGGCTTTCATACTTTTCTTGCCAACTCCCATTCCTCCTTCATGCACCAGAAATCCCAAAAACTCTCCTGCCGAAACTCCAAAAGCACATTTATTTGGATTCATCTTGAGCCCATGTTTCCTAGTGCATTCTAGAGTTTTCCTTATGTCGGCCAAATGTGCTTCATGATCCAATGACTTAATCACAACATCATCGATATATATCTCCACAATCTTGCCGATCAACTCATGAAAAATATAATTCATGGCTCTCTGATAAGTTGCACCAGCATTCTTCAAACCAAACGTCATGACAACCCATTCAAACAACCCTATATGTCCTGGACATCTGAAAGCTCTTTTCGCTATATCTTCCAATGCCATAAAAATTTGATTGTACCCTGCATTACCATCCATGAAACTAATCACTTTATATCCAGCAGCAGCATCAACTAACGAGTCAGCAATAGGCATTGGATATCCATCCATGGGTGTAGCTCTGTTCAGATCTCTAAAGTCTATGCAAACTCTCATCTTCCCATTTTTCTTGTACACAGGAACAATATTAGAGATCCATTCTGCATATCTGCATGGCCGAATAAAATTTGCTGCTATTAATCTTTCCATTTCTTTCTTTACATCGGCCAACACTTCATCTTTGTAGATTTTCCGGGGTGGTTGCTTGTAAGGTTTATAACCAGGCTTGATCGGCAATCGATGCTCAACAATGGAACGATCTAAGCCAGGCATCTCCGAATAATCCCAAGCAAAGCAATCTTTGTATTCCTTTAACAACTCAATCAACTTTTCTCTGAAAACCGAATCTAAGCTAGCACTGATGAATATCGGCCTTGGTTTGTCACCATCTCCAATGTCTACTTCTTCTAATTCATCAGCCGACACAAATCCATGTCCTAGCTTCCCGTCAGTCCCATCGATTGGATTATCCATTAAAAATTACTAAAAGAGCCGACTGCTTTGATCGGCTGTTGATCACTGCTGACTGGCTCAACGGGACCTTCTCCCCAGTCCTTACCTGAGAAACAATCTATGCCTTGATATTCCCAGAAGGCTGGTTCCACATTAGCCACGCTAATTGAATCATCTGCTGGGACAATTTCCACTTCATCATCTATCCACTGAATAAGCTGCTGATGCATAGTAGATGGAATACAGCAATTCGCATGGATCCAATCCCTTCCAAGTAGCAAACTGTATGCCCCTTTACCTTCAATAACAAAGAAGGTTGTAAGCAGAATCTTAGATCCAATCATCAGATCTACATGTACACATCCTTTGGTGTCCGAAGGATTTCCAGCAAAATCATTCAAAACTATGCTTGTTGGCGTTAAATTTCCAGGGCTCATGCCAAGTTTCCTGAATGTATTGTATGGCATCACATTAACAGCAGCTCCCCCATCAACAAACATCTTCGTCAGTGGCTTTCCGTTGACATATCCTCTTAAGTACAGTGGCTTCATGTGCCGATTCTGGATTGGTTTCTCGAAAATAGCTTGCTTATTCAATACCAACTGTGCCATTAACCCACATTGCTCGGCTTCATCCACTTCTGACAATATCTCTTCTTGTACAATTTGATTAGCTGGAGCCATGAATTCATTCGGCAAGAAACATACCATGCATGTAGGAGCCGAATGACCCGATTCGTCAAGTTTGTCTTTTGGACGCCATATCGATCTCATCCTGGTTCCTGCTCGCTTCAACTCTTGACTCCTCAGGCGCTGGACTCTTCTCTTCTGGCTCCTTCTTAAACCAGGTGGACACCACTGCTCTTTCTGCCAGACATACTCACGGTCTTCTTCCTCATGATCGATCCATCTATAATCAGCACGTCTTTTCATTGGTTGATCATCATTCTTATATATTTTCAGACGCCGATCATCACTAGGATGTATCCTTCCAATTCTTTCGTGGACGAATCGGCGATTGGCAAAATTTTGCCTATGTTCGACATATCCATTATTGCATTCAGGGCAGTTATTCCATGTAGGCAACTTCAAACCCTCATTCCAACAGTGTCTGAAGAAGACACAATCCCAATGTGCACGTTCTTGTTCTCGGACATATTCTTCTTGTTCTTCCTCATACCTTTTTTCTTCGCACCTCCTCTTCTTCTCCTCGTACTCACGTCTCTGGTAGCGCTCTTTTTCTTGCTGACGCTGCCACTTATTGAGGAGAATACGCGATGTGACTCTGGGCTTAGAAGAATTCCCAATCTCAAATCGGCTATTCGGGAAACGAGGCTTTTCCTCGCGAATCTGTTCGATCGTAACTTGCCGATTAGGATCGACTGAGCCATTCTGCTTTGCTTCCTTCGACGTCAGGACTCTCATCTTTCCCTTTTCTCTAGATTCGGCAACATTCACCATATTGATTGAGAACCCAATCATGTTCTGAGAAAACGGGTTATTGTCCAACTTCATATTATTGTCAAATTTCAGATGCCCTTCTTGGATAGCTTTCTGAATCCTCACTCTAAAAACCCTGCATTCATTGATGGAATGAGAATTTCTATCATGGAATCCACAGTACCTCTTATCTTTCACTCCATCAGGCCGAAGCATAGAATGCCCCTCTGGTAGCTTGATCCGGCCTTCCTTTACAAGATAGTCAAACAATTTATCTGCCTTAGTTACATCAAAATCATAGGTGCCCTTATTCTGTTTAATCCACCTCTGATTCACCATGACTGGTTCTTTGCCCCACACTATCTCTGCTGCAGCTATCTCCTCACTATCTTCATACTCATCTCCTTAATCTGCTCTTTCAAGGAATTGGTTATAGATGTCAGCTACGTCACTGTGTTTAGCAAATCTGGCATCTTTCTTGAAACCATATGCCTGGTTGCTCATTAAGGCCAATCTGTGTGACAACTGGCCCAGATCATCGAACTCCATTCCGAATAGCTTTTCCCGAATGGCAGGCAGCATGCCAGCTACAGCCATACCAGCTAGCTGATCATCAGGTATGTTCAAAGAAAAGCACATGCTCTTTGTTTCCCTAAATCTCCTGAGGAACTCCGTAGGTGTCTCATTATTTCTCTGCCTTAAGCTGGTCAAATCAACCAACTTTTTCTCGGTACTGCCGATGTAGTAATGAGCATGGAATTTCTGCTCCAGGTCTTTCCAGGTACAAATTGACTGAGCAGGCAAAGAAGCAAACCATGTAAAAGCTGGACCCGTCAGTGACAAAGGAAAGTATCTGATTCTGAAAGCCTCATCTGCTGAAGCTTCTCCAAGCTGCATTAGATATCGAGCTATATGTTCCACAGTGCTAGTATCGTCTTGTCCTGAGAACTTAGTAAACTCTGTAGGCACCTTGACTCTATTCGGCAATGATACCCTTTGGTACCATTCTGGGAAAGGAGACAAGTACATGTACCCCTGATTTTTAGGCTTCAGACCGAATTGATTTTGTAATACATCGGTCATTTTTTGCACCATGAGGTCAATATTGGTATCTTGATTCCCTGGTCTCCCAGCAGGCATCCCTATAGTACCAACATACCCGGGATTCGGGAGAGCGTCGATAGCATTGTAATCCATAAACTTTGAATATCCGTTCCCATACACATCCCTTTGCAGCCTGTTGTTCAGAGGGGATATCTTGTAAGCAGAAGCAGGTGGATTTCCTGTGGTGCCGAATGCCATATCACCATATGTACGAGGTTTCGGCAATGCATGCTGAAGCTCTTGCTGAATCGGCTGTCCACTCGCGTCTTTGGTTCCAGAAACTTCAGTTTCTTCAGTACCTTTACCATGACGTTTTGGGACCGATGCTTGAACATTGAAATATGTTGGTCCACCAAGTTGTCCATACGCTTGCTCAAAAGGCTTATCCACGTGTTGACCAAATATGTTGACCAGTATGAGCCGAAAACTGTTCAGGAATGCAGCATTATGATTGGTCATTGTTTCTCCTAAAGCCTTGTACAACAAGCTAGAGAACTTCTCCCTTTCTTCATCTTCAGTAAGATCAGATTGTCCTGGCAAAAGAACTCTTGGCAGATCTGACTTGAGAAACGGTGCACCACTCCTGTTCTTAGCAAAAGACAGCAAGCATTTCTTGATGAACTGATCTGCAGCAGTCTTCACCATTTGTTGATGTTCATCAGACAATTCTTCAAAAGTGACATCCAAAATGTCTTTTAATTCAGGCATCTTCGAAGCTTGTTGTGTCCCACCAGGCGTGCCAAAAAGTGTGTTGACATAAAATCCGCACCTCACGCCAAGCACACAGCAAGCCGAATTAGCTAGCTTCACACGTGGCCCGAGCGTTTGAATCCGAAAGCGTGCCAGTCAATTTTCCTGAAACTTGACAAAGGGAGAAAAGATGTTCAAATAACACCTGGAACGTACCGGGTAATACCAGATAGTTCCATATTTGCGGCTACGGAGCCATTTTCGAACGACATATAGTTATAGAGAAAGCTATCTGTCGGCAGTTAAAGCATCATTCGGCAATCGGCAAAGCACGCAGGAAAGCGCACTGCCGAATGCGTGACGTAAGCATGACGAAAGGTCGGTATTCGACTGGATAAACATTGTAACGTGTATTCATAACCGATTAACGAGGAACAGAGCATGATAAATAAATAGAAGGGCGAAAACATGACCATAATTTCATAATAAACAAGAATGCATAGATTAAAAGCACTAATCTACCGCATGTCTAGGTACTTTTCAATCCGTCGAGCATGAAACAAGCAAGTTAATCCACCGCATGATACGACTTGCTTGGAATCACACCACCAACCAAGAATAGATCAATCCACCGCATGATACGACTCTAAACGTGGAAGGCTAAAAGCATTCTTTATTTAAAACAAAACCGTGGACATGTTTCACTCGTGGCGACACTGCCGAATGCAGCTAAATAGCCGAATCGGGTTCCGTGAAGAAGGAACATGCTTCGTTGATGATGATAGATCTATCAGATCGAATCGAATTCTAATCCACCGGATGATTAGCTCTAAGACGACCCAAAAGCCTGCATCTACCGCATGATACCCGGTTCTGTCAAGATCTACACAAGACCAACGAGCTTGGACCCGCAACACGTGGCAATCTAGATTGACTTCGGACTCGGCTATGGAAACGCAGCACATTATGAGCTAGAACCGAATCTAATCAACCTAGACTGGGCAAAAGAGTGTTGTAATGAATTAAACATAAAGGTAAAATCCAGATCAACACGTGGTAACTTAATGGATCTATCAGATCTTGCCAAAATCCAATAGAACCGATAACTTGTTCCAAGCTAAAACTTAGCCCACCGCATGGCTCATGATCTAACAATGGAACCTTCCTGAACCAAAGCCTAAATCCACCGCATGATACTAGGCATGGTGCAGGGTTGCCGGTACTTACGGAGGTCGACGGATCGATGACTCCTCTCGAAGAACTCGACGACTCGACTATAGGACTCGAAGTTGGCACGGGGCCGGTTTGTTGTATGATTGATTGGATCCTCCTTACAATTACCATGGGTTTATATTTATACCCAGGTTTCGATACGACTCCTAATCGATTACGATTACATTATTTATTTCCTAAAAAAAGATAAACGCCGGGACACCGTATCCGTCTTGCATTCCAAGTTAAACCAGCCTTTTCCTTATACTTGATCCACGTCATCACGCACTCCCGAATGCCTCCCGTGGAACAGTTCTCTTGCCGAATGACGATGCGTTCCCGACCGCAGAACGTCTTTACCGAATGCTCTGGGGAAAAACTCCTTTGCCGAATGATATCTTTTCAACGAATCCGGCCCACATGTCAGCCTCTTCCTGGTGCCAAATTTTGGTGTCAACACATGCCCCTTCAATTTCGGGATAAAAGGTAATTTTATCTCGGAATTGACCAGAAGCACTCAACATTCCCAAGTTAGTTCTGCTCGACACCCGCTTCTCCTTTTGAATCTTTAGAGCTCTCATCCAGATCTGAACCCTAGGTTATCGACTTCCAAGATTCAATCTTCAAATGGCGGACCAAGATTTTGCCCTCCAGGTAAACTTCAATCCCCTCAAGCACATTCGGTATTCTTCTTTCGATTTGCATTTTAAATTTCCTCTCATCTTTTTTCCATTCTTGATAGGCACTAGCTGCCGAAATCCTTATCCCCGTTGAGGAAAAAGCTCCATCCTACTTCCTCGGCCCTGTAGGGAATTCAGATCCTTCCGAACTCATTGCGGCCGAATCTCAGAGGGTTCCTTTCAAGATTTCATTGACAAAACCTCATGAGTGGCAAGACGCCTTCAAGAACTGGCCTTTGCCCCCTATTGCCGGCTGGAGAAATTGGTACAAAAGGATATCTGATGACAAAAGCCCCCAAACACAGAACTGGGATCATCTGCGTATTTCTCATTGCCTGGAGCTGTCACTAGCCGAAACACCGAAGAACGAGAACCTTCTGATTGCAGCTTGCCATTTTTGGTCCAATGGTGCAAATGCCTTTCTCTTCGGTCATGGCCCAATGTCTCCCACTTTGACCGATGTCTACATGATGACCGGCCTGAACGTTACAGGAACTGTATATCCATATGACCACAAAGGTTCCTCCAAGCAGACAGGAGTAAAAACAGGGGTTGGATACAAGAGATACATCCAGAACCATATGTCTGATGGCCCTCTGACCGATGTTGAATACAGGGCCTTTCTGAATATGTGGCTATGCAGATCAGTCTTCTGTGGCAAAGCCAATGAGCCAACCTTGAATCATATCATGATGGCTGAAGAGCTGGCTGCCGGAAAACTCATTCCACTTGGGAAATACCTCCTGGGAAGTGTCTATCATATGCTCAATCAAACCACCCACCTGATGCACACCAGCAAGAAAATCCCCTGTGTCAATGGTCCTTGGTGGTTTGTCCAAATGTGGCTACAGTTGTACATGCATCAAATCGTTGCCATTAATCTCAACAGCCGAGATTTTCCCTCAATCAATTACAAAGAAGGAGAAACCCGGAGAACCAAAGGTTGTCAAACCTATGGAGAAGCTGCCTCCACTGTATCTATCAACAAGAACATCGGTGAACTGTTTGAGCTCTTCTTCAGAGGCTTTGCTCATCCTCTTTGGTTCCCATATTTGGATAATGACAACCTCACTCTCCCTTGCGAATTCAGCTTTGAAACTGGATGCACTGATGTACAATCTATAGCGATTTTCAATGCCTTTATCCAGCCCTGCATCCTGCCAGCCGAATTCTGTGGGGGAAGGCTGGTTCAAAGCACTTATGAATACTATCAGCCAAACATGATGGCTAGACAGT
Source organism: Echinochloa phyllopogon (assembly GCA_033239725.1). Lineage (NCBI taxonomy): Eukaryota > Viridiplantae > Streptophyta > Magnoliopsida > Poales > Poaceae > Echinochloa > Echinochloa phyllopogon. The sequence continues at coordinate 6,071,569 of BTCW01000008.1, read as the reverse complement.
TGGGATGTGGCCAAGTGCCCCCTAGGCTATTTCTTCACGAACTTCTCAAGCCCAGGGAGATTGTCAAGGATTCCACAGAGACAAGAAGGATTTTCACTTATAAATGTTGTGGAACTATTTATGCACCTGACCCTTTTGTGCCAATAATATCTGCCCATCCTTCTTTCACTCTCTGGTGGCAAGAACTCCATGATCATATCTTCAACATGCCAATCTATCCCTTCTGCTTCGAGTTAATGCCTGATTATCAACCAACTTCAGAGGTAATACGCTTATCCCTTCATCTGTTTCAATAATATTAACCCGAATTGACTCTTATTCTGTCATCTTGCAGGATATAACACCTGCCCCTCTTGCCAGGGCGATTTTGTACAAAGCTGCAGGCCCAATATCTGCTTTGGGGCACCAATCTCCTACCTTGGCTCAAATGATGGCTAGACAGGCTTCTCTAGATCCAATACTTATTAGACCATCATCTGTCAAGAGAAAAACCCTTCTTTTAGCTGCTCCTTCAGTTGTAAAGAAGAAAAGAACAAGCAGCAAAATCAAGGTCAGAGCCTTCTTTCTTTAACCATAATGCCATTGGTATTTTTGCTCAGTTTTATCTCTTCTTGGTTTCAGGCCAGAGCACAGCAACTAGCAATCAGTGCAGATCTTGCCGATGCTTCATTGACTGGTAAAATTCTACTACTTTATCCTCTTAACTTCTTTTTTATCGGCATTTATTCCTTGTTAACTGCAGAACAATCCTCAATGGATCCAATCTTGGAGAGCTCTTCTTCTCATCACGATTCATCTTTAGCTTTGCAACTCCTCCCTCAATCAGAAGCATTATCTTCACCAATAAATCCTCCAGCTTCTCCTCAGCAAGATACACAGAACCTTTCCATTGAGCCTGAGAGGCTTCCTTCCCCCATTCAGGAAGTCAGGAACGAGGTAAACAAAATCATTCAACTTTCTCTACCCTTTTACTCAGCGAATTATCACTAATTCGGCAAGATTCTCTTTCAGGAGAAATCCATCTCATCATCCAGCTATTCTTTTGCTGTGGACGACTTGGTTGCCGAACAAGGGGAAGAAACATCTTCTGGCCAAACTCTGTCAGAAGAAAATCAAACAAAGCTAAAAGATATCCTTGCTTTGCTGCACAAGAGTATTCAAGATCAAGTCAAGGATGCTGATCTCTTAAGGGATGCACTGGAATCCATTGACCAAGAACTCCCTGATGATATCAAAACTTCTCTGGAACCAGTTTCTCATTTGGATCAACAATACGCCGCAGTAAAGCAGGCTCTAAAAAACCAATCTTCTCAACCAGCTCTTGAACAGAGGAGATCCACAGCCAAACAATCTGTGAAAGACCTGCATACTCAAGCTCAGAACAGCAAAGAATTACTAACCAAATTGGAATCTGAACTTGAAAATAAGAAGGTCAGAAAAGCTGCACTTGAAGCCGAATTGAGAGATCTATCGGCCGAAATTGAAGCTGATGAGAAGAAGATAGCTGAGCTTCCCAAATTAACAGAGAAGATGCGAAGGGAAGCTTCAGCAGCTCTGAATGAAGAAAAACAACTCAAGACAAAGCTTGCTGCTCTGGCTAGAACCCAAGAAGCTGACAAAAACTTATTAGAGAGCATTAGCAATATGATATCAGATGCTAAAAATGCAATTTCAAAGTACTTGGGTTTGTAATTGTAACAAACAGTCGATAGCCGAATGCTTTATCAATCTTGCAATCTTGTCATCATATATTTTTTTTTAACCCTGTTTTTCTCCATTGTGGATAACTCATTCGGCAAAGCTGGCTATAACAGTATCAGACCCGAAAACGCTTCAAACACAACATAGCCGAATCTCACTTAGTCAAAACCGAATACGACTCGGCAAGAATCCCAAACGACATGGAAACCAATCGGTTGGAAAATCCTTTCCACCTTCCGAACTCCTTGGGATATGCACCACAAACTTCGGCCACGATCTCTTCGTTAGTTCCATAAATAAGAACCTTGAGCACTCCTAATCTTCCACCAAATCTTTCAACTCGAGCTCTCTGCTAGCCTGAGTCTCTTCCTCTTCCAGCACAGTAACCTCCAAGAAACCCTGATGTCCAACAACAGAAGACGACCGGCCGTCGACGAAGCCGAAGGGAGCCGCGCCAGCGCTCGTCGGAGGTGATGACTGTCTGCCTCTCCTTATCCTTTCCTCCAGATTTTGCCTTACTCTCAACTTTCTTTGTATTTTCAGGCTCATCCAATGGAACCCCGCTACTGCCTTGACTGCGGCTCCGGCTGCAGCGGGTGACTCTTCGGAGTCATCTAGCCGATCCCCCAGGCCCAACTGGGATCTGCCCTACTCAGACAGCGACGCCCGCCGATTCAAACAGGAACGTGACGACACTCGGCGTGAGCTGGAGGTCATCTCCAAACAAGCCGGGATCGCAGATCTAGAGTGGCAACACCAGCGCAAGCAGCTGCTCGAGACCATCGACGGTAATCTCTGCGGTTCGCTTAACTTTAATCTGACCTTGGACTAAACCGCCGTTGCTTCGTAATCCTACAGCTCACGACGCCGAACTCGATCAGCTGAAGACATTGGTTGAGTCTTTGGCAAACAAGGTGAATGCTCCTGGGGACACGCCAGAAGCTCGCCTCGGCGCAGTAGCAGGCCGCATCGATGAGGTGGCCTCACACGGCATCCGTCTGGGCACTGCCGCAGGCCTAGTCGCCATGTCGACGCACACTGGCGCTAACTATTCCAGGCTACCGCCCGGCTTTGCCAATGGCAATCCGGAGGAGATCGACGACATTGAGGCCTCCATAGATCGCCTTGATGCTCATGGCGTTGCCATTGCCGATTCCATTCATCCCCAGTCTGTTCTGAACAGGTTGTTCCATTAGTTTGTACTAGGGATTATGGAATTTCGGCAATAAAACTTATCTTTTGCAGTCTTTTTTGCGATAACTTGGTCAAACTCATTTTTTGTAATATATTTGCACTAAGGGCAATACGCTCTGGTATTGGCCATTTCTTCTTCTGTCAATATTTTTGTTCTAAAGACGGCTCCTTCCCGAATACCGGCTGTTTCAGTCGTTCTGACATTAAATATTTCAATCAACGATCAATCTCAATACTAGGATAATATTTCTTCAAGTATCTCCCATTGATAGCAGCAGTAAACTCCTCTCCTAGTAAAGTTTTCAGGATATAAGCATTTCCAGGCACGCATCTGACCACTCTGAAAGGACCTTCCCAATTTGGAGACCACTTACCGAATGCACTGTATTTAGTTCCAATCGGCAATATTGCTTTCCAAACCAAATCTCCTTCTGCAAATTGCTTGACTCTCACCTTCTTGTTGTAATATTTAGCAACTCGCACCTTATTTTTCTCAACATTTTCCAAGGCCCTGAGACGAATCATATGCAAATTTTCTAATTCGTCCATCATTAAATCATTATAGTCTTTAGAACTTAAATCTTTTTGCAACTTTATTCTCCTTGAGTCTGACTGCATCTCCCATGGCAAGATAGCATGATGTCCATATACCAATTCATAAGGAGACGTCTGTGTAGCCCCATGTGGAGCCATTCGGTAAGCCCATAAAGCCTCATTGAGTACCGAATGCCACCTTCTTGGCTTCTGATCAATCCTCTTCTGTATAATTTTAATCATAATCTTGTTAGAAGCCTCTGCCTGACCATTAGCTTGGGCATAATAAGGAGAAGAATTCAACAATTTGATGCCCATACTTTCAGCAAAATTTCTGAACTCTGAAGATGTAAACTGAGTTCCTTGATCTGTGGTGATTGTTTGAGGAATTCCAAATCTGTAAATGATATGTTCTTTAACAAATTCAACCATATTCTCCGATGTAACTTTCTTTAATGGAATCGCCTCAACCCACTTAGTAAAATAATCGGTTGCTAAAAGCACAAACTTATGCCCTTTGCTAGATGGAGGATTTATTTGGCCAATCAAATCTATTCCCCATCCTCTGAATGGCCATGGCTTGATAATAGGATTCAGGACCGATGCTGGAACTCTTTGAATGTTTCCAAATCTCTGGCAATCTTGGCATCCTTTGTAATATTCAAAGCAGTCTTCTAGCATTGTGGGCCAATAGTACCCAGTTCTCCTAATAACCCATTTCATTCGGTAAGCCGATTGATGTGCTCCACACAGCCCATCATGCACTTCACTTATCAGCCTTCTTGCTTCTTCTTGATTTAAGCAATGTAACAGCACCCCATCCAAGGATTTATAATATAAATTATCATCAAGAAGAACAAACTTTAAAGCTTTATACCTGAGCTTTCTAGAAACTTTTCGGGATGGATTCTCCAGATAATCAACAATTTCTTTTCTCCAATCATCTTCTGCTAAATTACTCCCGAAAGCATATACATCATTAGCAAAAACTCCTTGAAGCTCTCTATAACCCGAAGCACTCTGAGCTAATCTGTTCGCCTCTTCATTGTCTTTCCTAGGAATATGCCGTAGAATTACTGACTGAAACTCCTTTAAGATCTGCTTACATTCCTCATGGTAATTCCTTAAGATATCGTTTCGGCACTCATATTCGCCATTTAGTTGCCTTATGACTAATTCTGAATCTCCAAAAATTTCGACTGCAATGGCCTTTGCTTCTCTCAAGTATTGAAGTCCTCTGAGCAACGCCTCATATTCGGCTTGATTATTAGTGACAGTAGGTTGAATAGGAATAGCAAATTCAAATACTTCTCCTCTTGGCGAAATTAACAAAATACCTACTCCACCACCTTTGTCACATGAAGATCCGTCGAAGAATAATACCCAAGGAGTAATTTCAAGCAAATTAGTTGATGAATCGCGATGTTCAGTGACGAAGTCAGCAATAATCTGTCCTTTAACAGCTTTTGCCGATTCAAACCTTAACTCAAATTCAGACAAAGCCAAAATCCATTTGCCAATCCTTCCGTTCAAAATCGGCATAGACAACATGTGCTTTATCACATCAAATTTTGAATACACAACGCATTCGGCATGTAGCAAGTAGTGCCGAAATTTTGTACATGAGTAGTAAACACATAAACAAAGCTTCTCGGTAGCCGAATACCTCGCTTCGGGATCAAGCAATTTTCGGCTAAGGTATGCAACCACCCTTTCCTTTCCCTCAAATTCTTGTATGAGGGCCGATCCAATAGTTTGGGTATCGGCCGCCACGTACAACTTAAAAGGCTTGTTTAGCTGTGGAGGTACCAATACTGGTGGTTCTTTCATGTATTCCTTGATCTCATCAAAAGCCTTTTGTTGTTCGTCACCCCATACAAACTTCTGATCTTTCTTGACTTTTAACAATGAAGAGAAAGGCAACACCTTTTGTGATAAATTTGATATGAATCTTCTCACGAAATTGATCTTACCAAGTAATGACTGCAATTCCTTAAGATTAGTTGGAGGAACGACTTCATCAATGGCTTTCATACTTTTCTTGCCAACTCCCATTCCTCCTTCATGCACCAGAAATCCCAAAAACTCTCCTGCCGAAACTCCAAAAGCACATTTATTTGGATTCATCTTGAGCCCATGTTTCCTAGTGCATTCTAGAGTTTTCCTTATGTCGGCCAAATGTGCTTCATGATCCAATGACTTAATCACAACATCATCGATATATATCTCCACAATCTTGCCGATCAACTCATGAAAAATATAATTCATGGCTCTCTGATAAGTTGCACCAGCATTCTTCAAACCAAACGTCATGACAACCCATTCAAACAACCCTATATGTCCTGGACATCTGAAAGCTCTTTTCGCTATATCTTCCAATGCCATAAAAATTTGATTGTACCCTGCATTACCATCCATGAAACTAATCACTTTATATCCAGCAGCAGCATCAACTAACGAGTCAGCAATAGGCATTGGATATCCATCCATGGGTGTAGCTCTGTTCAGATCTCTAAAGTCTATGCAAACTCTCATCTTCCCATTTTTCTTGTACACAGGAACAATATTAGAGATCCATTCTGCATATCTGCATGGCCGAATAAAATTTGCTGCTATTAATCTTTCCATTTCTTTCTTTACATCGGCCAACACTTCATCTTTGTAGATTTTCCGGGGTGGTTGCTTGTAAGGTTTATAACCAGGCTTGATCGGCAATCGATGCTCAACAATGGAACGATCTAAGCCAGGCATCTCCGAATAATCCCAAGCAAAGCAATCTTTGTATTCCTTTAACAACTCAATCAACTTTTCTCTGAAAACCGAATCTAAGCTAGCACTGATGAATATCGGCCTTGGTTTGTCACCATCTCCAATGTCTACTTCTTCTAATTCATCAGCCGACACAAATCCATGTCCTAGCTTCCCGTCAGTCCCATCGATTGGATTATCCATTAAAAATTACTAAAAGAGCCGACTGCTTTGATCGGCTGTTGATCACTGCTGACTAGCTCAACGGGACCTTCTCCCCAGTCCTTACCTGAGAAACAATCTATGCCTTGATATTCCCAGAAGGCTGGTTCCACATTAGCCACGCTAATTGAATCATCTGCTGGGACAATTTCCACTTCATCATCTATCCACTGAATAAGCTGCTGATGCATAGTAGATGGAATACAGCAATTCGCATGGATCCAATCCCTTCCAAGTAGCAAACTGTATGCCCCTTTACCTTCAATAACAAAGAAGGTTGTAAGCAGAATCTTAGATCCAATCATCAGATCTACATGTACACATCCTTTGGTGTCCGAAGGATTTCCAGCAAAATCATTCAAAACTATGCTTGTTGGCGTTAAATTTCCAGGGCTCATGCCAAGTTTCCTGAATGTATTGTATGGCATCACATTAACAGCAGCTCCCCCATCAACAAACATCTTCGTCAGTGGCTTTCCGTTGACATATCCTCTTAAGTACAGTGGCTTCATGTGCCGATTCTGGATTGGTTTCTCGAAAATAGCTTGCTTATTCAATACCAACTGTGCCATTAACCCACATTGCTCGGCTTCATCCACTTCTGACAATATCTCTTCTTGTACAATTTGATTAGCTGGAGCCATGAATTCATTCGGCAAGAAACATACCATGCATGTAGGAGCCGAATGACCCGATTCGTCAAGTTTGTCTTTTGGACGCCATATCGATCTCATCCTGGTTCCTGCTCGCTTCAACTCTTGACTCCTCAGGCGCTGGACTCTTCTCTTCTGGCTCCTTCTTAAACCAGGTGGACACCACTGCTCTTTCTGCCAGACATACTCACGGTCTTCTTCCTCATGATCGATCCATCTATAATCAGCACGTCTTTTCATTGGTTGATCATCATTCTTATATATTTTCAGACGCCGATCATCACTAGGATGCATCCTTCCAATTCTTTCGTGGACGAATCGGCGATTGGCAAAATTTTGCCTATGTTCGACATATCCATTATTGCATTCAGGGCAGTTATTCCATGTAGGCAACTTCAAACCCTCATTCCAACAGTGTCTGAAGAAGACACAATCCCAATGTGCACGTTCTTGTTCTCGGACATATTCTTCTTGTTCTTCCTCATACCTTTTTTCTTCGCACCTCCTCTTCTTCTCCTCGTACTCACGTCTCTGGTAGCGCTCTTTTTCTTGCTGACGCTGCCACTTATTGAGGAGAATACGCGATGTGACTCTAGGCTTAGAAGAATTCCCAATCTCAAATCGGCTATTCGGGAAACGAGGCTTTTCCTCGCGAATCTGTTCGATCGTAACTTGCCGATTAGGATCGACTGAGCCATTCTGCTTTGCTTCCTTCGACGTCAGGACTCTCATCTTTCCCTTTTCTCTAGATTCGGCAACATTCACCATATTGATTGAGAACCCAATCATGTTCTGAGAAAACGGGTTATTGTCCAACTTCATATTATTGTCAAATTTCAGATGCCCTTCTTGGATAGCTTTCTGAATCCTCACTCTAAAAACCCTGCATTCATTGATGGAATGAGAATTTCTATCATGGAATCCACAGTACCTCTTATCTTTCACTCCATCAGGCCGAAGCATAGAATGCCCCTCTGGTAGCTTGATCCGGCCTTCCTTTACAAGATAGTCAAACAATTTATCTGCCTTAGTTACATCAAAATCATAGGTGCCCTTATTCTGTTTAATCCACCTCTGATTCACCATGACTGGTTCTTTGCCCCACACTATCTCTGCTGCAGCTATCTCCTCACTATCTTCATACTCATCTCCTTAATCTGCTCTTTCAAGGAATTGGTTATAGATGTCAGCTACGTCACTGTGTTTAGCAAATCTGGCATCTTTCTTGAAACCATATGCCTGGTTGCTCATTAAGGCCAATCTGTGTGACAACTGGCCCAGATCATCGAACTCCATTCCGAATAGCTTTTCCCGAATGGCAGGCAGCATGCCAGCTACAGCCATACCAGCTAGCTGATCATCAGGTATGTTCAGAGAAAAGCACATGCTCTTTGTTTCCCTAAATCTCCTGAGGAACTCCGTAGGTGTCTCATTATTTCTCTGCCTTAAGCTGGTCAAATCAACCAACTTTTTCTCGGTACTGCCGATGTAGTAATGAGCATGGAATTTCTGCTCCAGGTCTTTCCAGGTACAAATTGACTGAGCAGGCAAAGAAGCAAACCATGTAAAAGCTGGACCCGTCAGTGACAAAGGAAAGTATCTGATTCTGAAAGCCTCATCTGCTGAAGCTTCTCCAAGCTGCATTAGATATCGAGCTATATGTTCCACAGTGCTAGTATCGTCTTGTCCTGAGAACTTAGTAAACTCTGTAGGCACCTTGACTCTATTCGGCAATGATACCCTTTGGTACCATTCTGGGAAAGGAGACAAGTACATGTACCCCTGATTTTTAGGCTTCAGACCGAATTGATTTTGTAATACATCGGTCATTTTTTGCACCATGAGGTCAATATTGGTATCTTGATTCCCTGGTCTCCCAGCAGGCATCCCTATAGTACCAACATACCCGGGATTCGGGAGAGCGTCGATAGCATTGTAATCCATAAACTTTGAATATCCGTTCCCATACACATCCCTTTGCAGCCTGTTGTTCAGAGGGGATATCTTGTAAGCAGAAGCAGGTGGATTTCCTGTGGTGCCGAATGCCATATCACCATATGTACGAGGTTTCGGCAATGCATGCTGAAGCTCTTGCTGAATCGGCTGTCCACTCGCGTCTTTGGTTCCAGAAACTTCAGTTTCTTCAGTACCTTTACCATGACGTTTTGGGACCGATGCTTGAACATTGAAATATGTTGGTCCACCAAGTTGTCCATACGCTTGCTCAAAAGGCTTATCCACGTGTTGACCAAATATGTTGACCAGTATGAGCCGAAAACTGTTCAGGAATGCAGCATTATGATTGGTCATTGTTTCTCCTAAAGCCTTGTACAACAAGCTAGAGAACTTCTCCCTTTCTTCATCTTCAGTAAGATCAGATTGTCCTGGCAAAAGAACTCTTGGCAGATCTGACTTGAGAAACGGTGCACCACTCCTGTTCTTAGCAAAAGACAGCAAGCATTTCTTGATGAACTGATCTGCAGCAGTCTTCACCATTTGTTGATGTTCATCAGACAATTCTTCAAAAGTGACATCCAAAATGTCTTTTAATTCAGGCATCTTCGAAGCTTGTTGTGTCCCACCAGGCGTGCCAAAAAGTGTGTTGACATAAAATCCGCACCTCACGCCAAGCACACAGCAAGCCGAATTAGCTAGCTTCACACGTGGCCCGAGCGTTTGAATCCGAAAGCGTGCCAGTCAATTTTCCTGAAACTTGACAAAGGGAGAAAAGATGTTCAAATAACACCTGGAACGTACCGGGTAATACCAGATAGTTCCATATTTGCGGCTACGGAGCCATTTTCGAACGACATATAGTTATAGAGAAAGCTATCTGTCGGCAGTTAAAGCATCATTCGGCAATCGGCAAAGCACGCAGGAAAGCGCACTGCCGAATGCGTGACGTAAGCATGACGAAAGGTCGGTATTCGACTGGATAAACATTGTAACGTGTATTCATAACCGATTAACGAGGAACAGAGCATGATAAATAAATAGAAGGGCGAAAACATGACCATAATTTCATAATAAACAAGAATGCATAGATTAAAAGCACTAATCTACCGCATGTCTAGGTACTTTTCAATCCGTCGAGCATGAAACAAGCAAGTTAATCCACCGCATGATACGACTTGCTTGGAATCACACCACCAACCAAGAATAGATCAATCCACCGCATGATACGACTCTAAACGTGGAAGGCTAAAAGCATTCTTTATTTAAAACAAAACCGTGGACATGTTTCACTCGTGGCGACACTGCCGAATGCAGCTAAATAGCCGAATCGGGTTCCGTGAAGAAGGAACATGCTTCGTTGATGATGATAGATCTATCAGATCGAATCGAATTCTAATCCACCGGATGATTAGCTCTAAGACGACCCAAAAGCCTGCATCTACCGCATGATACCCGGTTCTGTCAAGATCTACACAAGACCAACGAGCTTGGACCCGCAACACGTGGCAATCTAGATTGACTTCGGACTCGGCTATGGAAACGCAGCGCATTATGAGCTAGAACCGAATCTAATCAACCTAGACTGGGCAAAAGAGTGTTGTAATGAATTAAACATAAAGGTAAAATCCAGATCAACACGTGGTAACTTAATGGATCTATCAGATCTTGCCAAAATCCAATAGAACCGATAACTTGTTCCAAGCTAAAACTTAGCCCACCGCATGGCTCATGATCTAACAATGGAACCTTCCTGAACCAAAGCCTAAATCCACCGCATGATACTAGGCATGGTGCAGGGTTGCCGGTACTTACGGAGGTCGACGGATCGATGACTCCTCTCGAAGAACTCGACGACTCGACTACAGGACTCGAAGTTGGCACGGGGCCGGTTTGTTGTATGATTGATTGGATCCTCCTTACAATTACCACGGGTTTATATTTATACCCAGGTTTCGATACGACTCCTAATTGATTACGATTACATTATTTATTTCCTAAAAAAAGATAAACGCCGGGACACCGTATCCGTCTTGCATTCCAAGTTAAACCAGCCTTTTCCTTATACTTGATCCACGTCATCACGCACTCCCGAATGCCTCCCGCGGAACAGTTCTCTTGCCGAATGACGATGCGTTCCCGACCGCAGAACGTCTTTACCGAATGCTCTGGGGAAAAACTCCTTTGCCGAATGATATCTTTTCAACGAATCCGGCCCACATGTCAGCCTCTTCCTGGTGCCAAATTTTGGTGTCAACAGAAAGGAAATTGGGCTGCAATTGGGCCGAAAGGTGGATGGGCCAAGAAAGTTCAAGGGTGCAAACCAGACTTTAGTGCAAGATTAGGCCCGCGAACGCTGGGCCGCAGGGTCTGCTCTGGTGGACTCGGTCCACCGTGAACCGTGAGTGCGGTGCACGTGAGCCGGGTGTATGGGATCAGATTGTGGCCGACTCGGGATCTTTTGTGTCGTGCTGTGTGTGGTGTTGGTGTGGTCCAGCGTGTGGCTCGCCACAGCACGACGAGACGCGCGCGGCGCGCACTGGCGCGCGGCCAGCGGCTTCGGTCGACGGCGGCGATCGCCGGAGATGGCTCGGTTGGGTCCAAGAAGCGGTGCTACGGCTCGGCTTGGTGCTCGCGAGCACAAACGACAAGGGAAGGGCCACAGCTTGGCTCGGGTTTTGCCCTCCCGACGCGAGCGGCGGCGGTGCGGCGATGGCGCTCGGCGTTGCGACGCGGGCACGAGTGCTCCGGCGAAGGCCAGCTCCGCGACAGCGACGCACCCAACGCACAGAGGAAGGGCTCGGCTTCGTGCTGCGCTGTGCGTGTTTGGCTCTCGCAGGCGCAGTTCAAACCTTGAGCTTGACTGCGCCGCGGCCATGGCGTGCGCGCCGGCCGGGCAGCCCCGGTGCGCGGCAACGCCACGACGGCCTGGGTTAGCGAGCGTTCGACGGCGGGTTGCAGTGCAGAGAGCGGCGCAACGGGTTCCTGCAGACGATCTCGGCCACGACTCGAAGGTCGGGTCCCAGAGGGGCTAGCAACGGCGGTGCGGCGGCACTCGGCCGGAGACAGGGGAGAAAGAGGGGCTTTCGTGGGTGGCTCACCTAGGGCAAGTAGGCGTACGCAGCAGCTCGGGGTAGTGCTCGCGGTGCTCCTCCGGTGCTCGTGCTCCTCTTCTCGTCCTTGGTCCGGCTCGGTGTCGGCGGCTCCGCGAGCGGCGGCGCTCCGGTCTTCGGTGTCGACGCGGGGAAGAGAACCGACTCCACCTAGGCTCGCTCCCGCTCCACTGCTTCTTTCCCCGACCCTTCCTGCTCCTTCTCCCTCTCTCACACTCTTGATTCCAGGTTGAGAAGAAACCCCAAAGGGGCGGCGGCGGCTTGGGGAAGAAGAAGACTGGGCGGCGGCTTTATAGGGGAGAGCTAGGGCTGGAGGGGGGCACGGACGGCGAGATGGCTTGGCGAGCCCGCTCGGGCCACGCGTCGCAATCGCGACGGGCCGCACAAACTCGGCGCTAGGATTGGCCGTGCCGGCTCTGCTTTTCGCCGGGCAGAGAGAAGAAGGACAGGGGGAAGAAGAACAGTGGTGGCGGGGCCCACCTGTCGGTGATAGAGGAAGAGGGAGAGAGGCGCGCGGCGAGATTGGGCCGAAGCTGGGCCGCAAGGCCGGCTAGGCCGGTTGGCGGGTTGGCTCTGGAAAGAAAGTTCGAGAGGGTTAGGTGGACTTGGGTTAGGGGTTTCGGCCCAACAGGGTTTGGTTTAGGTTTGACTTAGATTAGTTAGTATTTGTTTGAATTCAAATCTAGAATTTGAATTCAAACACAACCAAAAATCCAATAAAACCAAATTAACTCCAAATCACATCTATTTGGTCCTTAGCACTTCAAATTATTTTTAATTTGAATTTTAAATTGCCTAGGAATTTTTGGGAGCAATTAGAAGACACTCTTATATGTTTGTTTGCATGCACAGAATTTCACCAAAAATTTTTAAATTCACATTTTTGCATTCAACAAATCCTAAGGGAATTTTTAGGGTTGTTACAGTCTCCCCCCCTCACAAGAATCTCGTCCTCGAGATTTGTGGTTACCTATGGTTTAAATAAGTGGGGGTATCTCTCTTTTAGTACTGACTCCTCCCATGTAGTCTCCCTTAAGGAATGATTGCTCCACTACACTTTGCAAAACGGAATAGCTGTGGTTCTAGTCTCTTTGACTGCTCTGTCTAGTATCCTCTCTGGGTACTCCAGGTACTCCAAGGTGTCTTGTAGATCTAATGCATTTGTCTTGACCTCATGTTCTGGTACTCTTAGACACTTCCTCAGCTGAGATACATGGAACACTGGGTGTACTCAAGCTAGGTCCTCTGGTAGGTCTAGCCTGTAGGCTAGCTTTCCTATTCTCTCCAGTATCTGATACGGTCCCACAAAATGGGGTGCTAGCTTCCCTTTCACTTGGAATCTCTTATGCCCTCTGAGGGGTGACACTTTTAGGTAAACGAAGTCCCCTACTTCGAACTCTAGATCTCGTCTCCTTTTATCCGCATAGCTCTTTTGTCGGCTCTGAACTACCTTCAGGTGCTCTCAGATCTTGGCCACATTTTCTTCTGCCTCTACAATCATGTCAGGTCCAAAGAATGTTCGTTCTCCCACCTCTGACCACATTAGAGGCGTTCTGCATTTTCTGCCATACAGTGCCTCAAAGGGGGACATCTGTAGGCTGGCCTGGTAGCTGTTGTTGTAGGAAACTTCTGCATACGATAGACTCTTCTCCCAGTCTGTGCTGTAAGCTAGAACACATGCCCTCAACAAGTCTTCAAGAACCTGGGTCACTCTTTCGGTTTGCCCATCTGTCTGGGGGTGGTAAGCCGTGCTATACTCCAAGGTTGTCCCGATGGCTTGATGTAGGCTTTTCCAGAACTGAGCTGTGAATTGTGGTCCTCTATCTGACACAATACTTTTTGGTGCCCCATGCAGCTTGAGAATGTTGTCTATATATAGCTCTGCTAGTTTGCTCACTGGGTATGTGCCTTTGACTGGTATGAAGTGGGCTACCTTTGTCAGCCGATCAACTATGACCCAAATGGCATCATTCCCCTTCTGGGTGCGAGGTAGGCCAACCACGAAGTCCATGCCGATATCTTCTCACTTCCACATTGGAATTTCCAGTGGTTTCAGCAGTCCTGCTGGCCTTTGATGTTCTGCCTTGATTCTTCGACAATAGTCGCACTTGGCTACATACTCAGCTATGTCCTCTCTCATTTTCTTGCACCAGAACTTATCCTTTAGATCTTGATACATCTTGGTGCATCCTGGGTGTATCGAGTACTTGGACTCGTGAGCCTCTGAGAGAATTGTTCTCCTGATTTCCTTGTCCGGCGGTACACAAATACGGTCTTTTAGCCATACTGTCCCTGCTTCATCTACTCGGAAGTCAGGTGCCACTCCTCGCTGGATATCCTCTTTTACTTCTTGGATCTCTGGACACTTTCCTTGAGCTTCTTTGATTCGGCCTTCTAGGTTGTACTTCACCCTCATTTCCTAGGGTTTTCCTTCTTCTACTAGCTCAAGTTTTAGCATGTACAATTCCCTTGCTAGTTCTGGCTGACTTTCTTCTATCATCAAGTTGTTGCAATAACTCTTTCGGCTCAAGGCATCTGCCACTACGTTGGCTTTGCCAGGATGGTAGTGTATCTCCAAGTCATAATCTTTGATCAGTTCTAACCACCTCCTCTGCCTCATGTTCAGCTCGGACTGTGTAAAGAAATACTTCAAACTCTTGTGATCTGTGTAGATATCGCACTTGTTGCCAATTAGATAGTGCCTCCAGATCTTCAATGCATGTACCACTGCTGCTAGTTCTAAATCATGTGTGGGGTAGTTTTCCTCATGTTTCCTCAGCTGCCTTGATGCATAAGCAACAACCTTGCCCTCTTGCATTAGAACACATCCCAAACCTTGTCTCGAAGCATCACAATAGACTACGAAATCCTTGCGAATATCTGGCAGGGTCAATACTGGCGTTGTAGTGAGTTTGTGCTTGAGCTCTTGGAAACTTCTTTCACACTTGTCTGTCCACTCGAACGGGACATTGTTCTTGAGTAGTTCGGTCATTGGCTTGGCAATCTTGGAAAAATTCTCAATGAACCTTCTGTAGTAACCTGCCAAACCCAGAAAGCTTCGGATTTCCGTGACACTCTTCGGCTGCTTCCATTCTGCTACTGCCTCAATCTTTTCTGGGTCTACTGCTACGCCCTCAGTTGTCAGCACGTGACCCAAAAAGGCTACTTTCTCCAGCCAAAATTCACACTTGCTGAACTTCCCGTAGAGTTGGTGCTGCCTCAGCTTCTCTAGTACAATCCTTAGATGCTCCTCATGTTTTTCGGCTGTTTCTGAGTAGACCAGTATGTCGTCAATGAACACCACCACGAACTTGTCTAGTTCCTCCATGAATACCTTGTTCATCATGTTCATGAAGTAAGCGGGTGCGTTGGTCAAACCGAAGGACACAACGGTGAACTCGTACTGCCCGTACCGAGTCACAAAGGCTGTCTTGGGAATGTCGCTTTCTCTAATCTTCATTTGGTGGTATCCCGATCTCAGATCAATCTTACTGAAGTACCTGGCTTTCTTCAACTGATCTAACAAGTCATCAATCCGAGGTAATGGGTACTTGTTCTTGATCGTCACTGCGTTCAGAGATCGATAGTCTACGCACATGCGCATTGACCCATCTTTCTTCTTCACAAACAACACTGGCAATCCCCATGGGGATGCACTTGGTCGAATCACCCCGCTTTCTAGCCTCTCTTTCAGCTGCTTCTTGAGTTCCTCCAGCTCTTCCACTGACATTCTGTACGGTCTCTTGGCAATGGGCCCTGTGCCTGGTTGCAGCTCGATTATGAACTCTACGTCTCGGTCAGGTGGTAGTCCTGGTAGCTCTTCGGGAAACACGTCAGGGTACTCACATACTACAGGCACTTCTTCGATCGTCTTTTTCTCGATAGAGTATACCAACTGTCTCAGAATACATGTTTTGGACTCCTTCCATGTTCTTCTTCTTTGCGGCTCTACTGTTACTTTGACTCCGCTAGGGTGTGTCAACTCAACTGTTCTGGGCGAGCAACTGATTACCCCTTTGTGCTCTGTAAGCCAATCCATTCCCAGTATCACGTCAATTCTGTCTGACTTCAGGACTGTCAGGTCTCCTGTGAACTCCTGCCCACCTATCATCAGACTAACTGCTGGGCACTCTAAGGTGCACCTAAGCTCTCCTAGGGGAGAAGTAGTGACTATAGGTCTAGCCTTAGGTATTGTCGGGGGTGACTGCTCTTTCACAAACTTTGTCGAAATATAAGATCCAGTTGCACCAGAGTCAAACAGTATCAAAGCTGGAATGCCATTTACTAAAAACTCACCGAGCACAACGTCAGGAGCGTCCTCGGCTTCTTCCTCTGTCAGGTGGTTGAGGCGTCCCCTTTGTGCTGTAGCTGGCTGCCTGTCTTGTCCTCCAGGTGCCGGTGCCTTAGCTGGGGTTTGTTTGTTCTTCTTCTCTGGACAGTCAAAGGCCTTGTGACCGGGCTTCCCACAAGCAAAGCAGACTAATGAGGTCCCTCCACCAATTCTGGGCGTGTTGTTTGGCTTCCAGTTGGGGTTTCCCTGACCTGCGTAGCTGTTGTTTCTGTTGCCAAAACTGCTGTAGTTGTTGCCTCTGCTGCCAAAGCTGTTGCCGTTACTGCCTCGGTTTCCCTGGTAACTGTTTCTGTTGAACCCTGAGCTTCCTTTGGCTGTTGCTCTGCTGAAAGCCTTTCCTGAGCATGTTGCTCTGGCCACTCCTCGGCCTCTGACTCAGTCTGTGGTTGTGCAACTGTTCAGCCTTCCTTTTCTTCTCTCGCCAAGTATCTTCAAGACCCACTCTTTCCTTCTCAACTGCGATAGCCCTGTCGATCAGCTCTCTGAGTGACCTGTGTGAACTCGCTGCGAGTGCTGTCCTCAAACCTCTGTGCAAGTCACACTGGAACCAAAACTGCTTCTTCTTTTCAGTGTTAACGTCTTCAGGAGCGTACCTCGACATCTTAGCAAAGTGTCGAGCGTACTCAGCTACAGACAACCCACCTTGGGTCATTGTCCTGAACTCCATCGCCTTGTGCACCATGACTTGTTCTGGGATGTGGTACTCTTTGAAAGCTTCACAAAACTCTAGCCAGGTGATCTAAGCAGGGTTTGCGTGAGAGTCACAGTAGCTCTCCCACCACGCCTTCGCTGCGCCTTCAAGCTGGTGCGCCGCAAGGGCCACACATTTCTCTTCAGTGTAGTCTGTCAGGTCCAGCTTCGTCTCGATGGTACGCAGCCAGTCGTGCGCGTCGAGTGGCTCGTCCAAGTAGTCGAAGGTGGGTGCTTTCAGCCTGATGAACCTTTCAATCTTCCTTTGTAGGTCTTCCTCACGGTGTCCCTGACGGTTCTGGTTCTGGTTTCCCTGGATCTGTTGCATAGCTTGCATCATCTAAGTGTTGGCTTGTGCCATCTGTTGCATCAGCTGTGTTTGAGTAGTCATTACTTCTACCAAGTTAGGCGGTGGCGGTGGTTGCTGGTCGTTCTGCTGGTTCTGCTAAGGCTCCATTGCTGGCTCTTCCATTTCCACTTCTTGTCCTCCACCTGGTGCGTTGTCCTCGGGCTGGAGCACGCCTGCTGCGCGTCCACGGCCCCTGCCTCTAACTGCATATGTTGCTCTTCCGCGACCACGACCTCTGCCACGTCCTCTGCCTCTAGCTGCCGCTGCTGCCTCTTCTTGCTCAGCTTCCTCAAAACGTGCAAGCAGTCAGTTGGATCTTCGGATCGACATCTTGCTGTATTTTCCATAGAGCAGGTATAGTGGCGGTCGGTAATGGTTAGGTTAGCGTAAACTAGAGTAGGAGCTGCACACATGAAATAGACTCAACACTAGAGTACACTCAAGATGAACATCAATAAAACTGCAAGAACAGCCACAAAGACCGATCATTCATAACAGCATTACACCCTAGACATGAGTACTATCCCGAGGCTAGCTCCTAGAACCTTGAGGATTAGTACATCTAAGCGGATGCTACATCGTGGCTAAGCCAAAAGGTGGTCATGATCTACCAAGTCTAAACATCTACTCATGAAGATAGATACAAGTCTCATCACTACTGCTGACAACTGCTGATACTGCCTACTGCATCCATCTCATGCTGCTGGAAGTGCCTGTGAGGCGCGCTGCCAACCTCACAGCCTCAGTATCTGTCTGCTGCTTGATCACTGCCTGTCGTCGTGGAGAGTGTCCGTGAGGCGCGCTGCCAACCTCACTGTGTCCACCTCAGGTCTTGCCAACTGCTTATCTAGGGGTGTCAGTTCTTGTCTCAGTCTTGTCATCTCGGGGGTAAGGGTTTGAGCCTCAGGTAGTGGTATCGGCTCAACCCGGCTTGGTGAGACCCTGTAGTGCTCTGTTCTGGGTTCAACTCTGCGTTCCTCTGGAAGTCCTTGGTTCACTGTGATCACCTCTGCCACCCTCTTCCTGTCCGACCTCACCCAACTACTAAGGGTCCTCCGAGCTTCATCCTTTGCCATAATTTGTTGAAGACTCGAGTACTTCATCAGCTGGTAGTTTCGCCCACTCTTCTCCTTGTAGCTATCCACCTCTTCCTGAAGTTCTGAGTTGCGACTGTCCAACCAATACACTTCTTTCTTCAGTTCTTCTATCTCTTCTTCCTTGACTGCCAGTGCTTTGTCTTTTTATGTGAGTTGATCTTCCAGTCGGAGATCTCGAGCATGGTGAGTTGCTCGGATCAGCCCTGCCAACTGCCTGTTGTTGCAAGCTTCGTACTCCAGGGCTCTGACTTTCCCTGCCTTAGCTTTGAGGCGCTTCTCAAGTAAGGCGATCCTGTTGTCCTTCTCCAGTAGCTGGATGTCTTGCTTCCATACCTTCTCTCTTAGCTTGGCAACTTTCTCTTCTAGGCCAATGTTTAAGTACTCATGCTCGATCATGCACTGAACTGAGGTCCGCAGGGTCACGTTCCGCTCTCGGTCAGCTGCGTGAGCCTGCAAGCGGACTGCGTCTCTATCAGCTGGATCTTCAAGAGCCCGCGGTAGGTACCGGAAATGGGTGTGGCTGAGCTGGTTCTGGTACACAAGTGTGGCAAGTCAGAGTATCCTCATGGCAATAGTCTGCACTGCCCGACTGAAGGTGCTCTCGCTGGTCGCTGCCCGTAGCATCAGTGACCTTGGCCGTCCAGGAATATTGGGTACTTCCATCTGCAACCGGGTGTGCACTCCCTCGCCAGGGCCGTAGGTCCAGCCCTCGTAGAAGACGTTGTCCATGTCTATCCCCACTATACGCAGCACCTCCCTAAGTAGCACTGCCAAACCTCCACAGTCTGCACCAGTGGTCCTGATCTCCCTCGTTCATCTGCTGGTCTCCCTGCTTCCATCTGCCAGACAGTTAGTGGGTTGTTAGTAAGTTAGCAAGTTAGTAAGGTAAGGTAAGGGTAAAAGTTTTGTAATAGTTGAGATGTACATATATATAGTTTTCAAATAGTCCAAGGGGTTTCATATACAGTAGAGGACTCAGTTATAGCTTCTGTCCTATGTTTCCGATCTAAGGGTTACGCGCTACGGTCAAGTATGGCTCTGATACCAACTGAAACGAACCGAATTCTCAACAACGAGAATCCGACTCCCTGTACCCTCGAGATAGTCCCAGGAATAGCAGCTATCTCGTACAGAACTCATCTCAGTCGAATATCACATCCATACAACGATAAAAGATCCAATACATGACATATATAAAACATAGCGTCTGGTACAAACCCTCTGGGCTAAATCAACAATAAGAAACAGCTGCGCAGCGGTAGCTAGAACATCAGGGACCACTCCTCCACAGGCATCCTTGAGCATAGCGCGCACCCTTCAATCGTACCACCCGTCCTGGTTGAACTCGTGGTCGGGGTCTTCACCTGAGAACCCAAAGTCTGTCCCCAAGGAAATGGGACAGGTTCACGTCACCAACCATAATATGAAGCAAGCTTTAAAGTGGCCTATTCTAGGGTATAGAAATAATCAAGGTTTGAGCCAGGGTTTTCTTATGCGAGCAGCAGCAGCAATAACCCAAATTCATCTCATCACCAACTCCTTCCCTCACAAGCACATCCACTCCCCAGATCCACCCATCAGCCTCACATTCCCATCGGGCTCGTCCTGCCACAGCAGGTTCTCGCAAACATCTTCCACCAACACCTTTCGCTCACTAGTCGACTCTGTGAGCTCCCTCCCCACCTTGTCTCATCAGCAACGCTGGACCAATCTCTCATAACCCAAATCAAAGGATGAGGTAAGAAAGCAGATTCCCATGCTAGTCGAAACTTATCAGAAGCGGGTCGTCCGTAATCGTGGACACGGCTATACGTATAGTTTACACTCTGCAGAGGTGGCACTCCAGGAATCCATCCGGGCTCCAAGGCTAGTCCGCAACCAACCTGAGACACAGCCAACAGCAAAGACCCTAAACAGTAACGGCGCTAATCCTGTCTCCCTGGGCTCGGGAAACATCTGATCTAACATCTGCCCCAGGGATGTGAAACCTTCCCACCGGGGCCAGTCGGGGGCCATGGTCAATCAGGGAGAGTACGCCGCAACGAGTCTCCCTTACACATATCAAGCTCGAATCTCCTACAGTCTTGGCGCCGCACTAGAGTAGGCTTGCTGGAACCCTCCCCATACTGGGTAGATGGTGAGCACGGTATTCCCACGTCCGAAGGTGGAACTCGACTCAGTCCTTAATTGTCGGTAAAGCGAGTATCAGCGTCACAAGCGATCCACCGCAACGGTCCGCTATCGGCACCCATAACAGGTATAGCCGCCCAAACTCCTCAAGTAACCAATATCCAAGAACCATGTACCCGCAACAGGTACTCCGTAGGGCTGCCCGAGTGCAGTCCCCAAGCACCCCGATCAAACGATCGAGTTGTTATTACTCGCTTACACCGCCTAGCTGCACTACACCTCCCATACCACCCACAACTCACGCCAAGAGGTTCAGATTACAACCAACCCAACACATGCATAGAATAGCATATTTCATAAAGTGAGTAGTAGGTAGCAAGGTAACAGGATATAATCAAAGGCAGTGCAGGTGTATCATGCGAGTAAAGTAAAGCGCTAGCATACTAGTTGCATGTCTAATAGGTATTTCAGAGATTGGTCAGGCGTGAACCTGGGCAAAAGTCTTCGTCTTCATCAAAGCAGTTGTCGTAGTGGTCCGGCTCCTCCTGGCTCTCCGGAACTCCTAGGGTCACGGAAAATAAAATAAGACACGACTACGAGCAAAGAAACACCAAGACAGCGATGATAGAAGTCCCAAATAACACCAAACTCTACACTAACGCGTAGGTCATGATTTTAGAAAAATGTAGAAACTGGTTTCATATTTTTCTGAGCTACGGTTGATTTATTATGAATTTTACAAGTTTAAATCATTTTCTGAAAATATTCAATAATTTCCGAAAAAGAAAACAGACAGAAATTAGCATGCTGACGTCATCAGTGGGGTCCGCCTAGGATGACGTCAGCAGTGGCCGACTCGGGATCTTTTGTGCCGTGTTGTGTGTGGTGTTGGTGTGGTCCAGCGTGTGGCTCGGCCACGGCACGACGCGACGCGCGCGGCGCGCACTGGCGCGCGGCCAGCGGCTTCGGTCGACGGCGGCGATCGCCGGAGATGGCTTGGTTGGGTCCAAGAAGCGGTGCTACAGCTCGTCTTGGTGCTCGCGAGCACAAACGGCAAGGGAAGGGCCACGGCTTGGCTGGGGTTTTGCCCTCCCGACGCGAGCGGCGGCGGTGCGGCGATGGCGCTCGGCGTGGCGACGCGGGCACGGGTGCTAGAAGGCCGGCTCTGCGACAGCGACGCACCCAACGCACAGAGGAAGGGCTCGGCTTCGTGCTGCGATGTGCGTGTTTGGCTCTCGCAGGCGCAGTTCAAGCCTTGAGCTTGACCGCGCCGCGGCCATGACGTGCGCGCCGGCCGGGCAGCCCTGGTGCGAGGCAACGCCACGACGGCCTGGGTTAGCGAGCGTTCGACGGCGGGTTGCAGTGCAGAGAGCGGCGCGACGGTTTCCTGCAGACGATCTCGGCCACGACTCGAAGACGTGCGCCGGCTCTGCTTTTCGCCGGGCAAAGAGAAGAAGGAGAGGGAGAAGAAGAACAGTGGTGGCGGGGCCCACCTGTCGGTGATCGAGGAAGAGGGAGAGAGGCGCACGGCGAGATTGGGCCGAAGCTGGGCCGCAAGGCCGGCTGGGCCGGTTGGCGGGTTAGCTCTGGAAAGAAAGTTCGAGGGGGTTAGGTGGACTTGGGTTAGGGGTTTCGGCCCAACAGGGTTTGGTTTAGGTTTGACTTAGATTAGTTAGTATTTGTTTGAATTCAAATCTAGAATTTGAATTCAAACACAACCAAAAATTCAATAAAACCAAATTAACTCCAAATCACATCTATTTGGTCCTTAGCACTTCAAATTATTTTTAATTTGAATTTTAAATTGCCTAGGAATTTTTGGGAGCAATTAGAAGACACTCTTATACGTTTGTTTGCATGCACAGAATTTCACCAAAAATTTTTAAATTCACATTTTTGCATTCAACAGATCCTAAGGGAATTTTTAGGGTTGTTACAAAGACGCTCAAGCCTTCTCTAACGAGTAGTTTCACTGGAGTGCATCTTTTAGATGCACCCAATGGGTGTAGCCCCCGAGCCTCCGACTACTTTTTAAATAGTCGAGGGTTCAAAAGCAGTCTTCAATCGAGTAGTTCAATGGTGTGCTCCGAATAGGTGCACCTATTGGGTGTAGCCCCCGAGTTTCAAGTAGTTTGGTTAAAACTAGTTAAAGGTCTTCAAATAGTTCTGACCATAAATCTCGGAAAATCAAATCTCGAATTATCCGGTAGTAGCCTCCGAGCTTTAAAGAAAAATATCTTTGGTTTAAAGGTCGAAGAAATCTGCGAGAATCGGTTGTAATCTTGAATCTTCAAAATTTTACCCAGCGCCATTAGTTAGGAAGGTTATCCCTAAAAAAATCGGCGGGAAAAACAGAATGTGAGGCGTCATCGCCCTGTAGCACACTGTAGCCCTAAGTGTGTCTTTATAAATCTACATCTCATTTCCCATTAAACATCACGCCGCCACACCTATTCCTTTGCGCCAAACCTCAAATCCCCAGGCCTCCATCCTGAAACTCTGAGCTTTAGCTACCAAGATCCAGAGCCAGAGGCTTTAGCTTGTAAGCGCAGCCCCCGAGCCACTGCATCAGTGGATGCAAGAGAAAGCAAAGGTTGTAACCCGATCAGGAATGATGGGGCAGAAGAAAGGTGCGGTGAAGAAGACCGATGCTGCTGAGACTTCCAATCCTGGTTCTTGAAGAACCACGAAGAGCAAGGCGTCTATAGTAGATCCATCCGCAAAGCCTGTGTTTACAGATCCACCCGCGCCAGGCGTCGCATGGAAGAAATGCACGGCGGCCACCGATGATCTAAACAATCTGGTGGAACAAGGTTTGCTCCTGGATCAAGCTGCTTTAGAGTGGAAATCCTGTTGGAAACAACATTTTCATTGGTACTAATTACTAATTAATAATACATTTTAATTACTAATTAATACTTTTCATTGGTAAAGTAACAATCAAGAAGCCCCATTGTCTACATAACGTATACGATTTCTACTTTACTAAAGCTAGTAGTGGTCGATAATGTGACCAAGGCTACAAACCAACAGCTGCACGAAAAGGTTCAACTATACATTTTATTAATGGATACTTTTCATTGGCACCGCAACTTTTGTGTTGCTTTCATTCTAGCTAGATCATGCAAGATCTCAAAAGTTACCATTGTTAACGTATTCTTTTGTTTATGGGGCATTGGAGTTTATCACGCTCTAAAATGTATAAGCACACAACTGCTTGTGATTTGTAGCAAGAACCTTGTTGGCACTCGTGACATCAGGTGGGTAAGAGCCCTCCATTGCCATCCAAGGAGTGGCGGAGCTAGGACGCCAGGCCAGGGTGGTCTAACTTAAAATTTCTTACACCGGCGTTGTCTGCAGCCGTCCGCCGTTGTGTTCCCCAGAGGATGCGACACCATCGTGTTCCCTAAGGGATGGGAAGAGACAGCCGCAGGGAAAGTCTAGGTGATCAGCGAACTCGTGAAGAAAATCAACGAGCAAAGCAATCAGTGCACACACTACAGGCCTAAAGACATGCGTCTAATTACTTGCTAAAGGGTCTATTATGCCAGCCAAATTCCTAAGGGGTATTGGCTTTGGCCTAAAATTCCAGGGTGGTCCCTGGCCCAACTGGACCCCCCTCTGCCTCCGCCACTTTCTAAGCTAAATGTCTATCTACCCAGGAAGAAACTAGAAACACATTGGCAAACAGTCTAGCCATAAACTTTTGTCATCTAACAAATTCAGCAGCTTCATCCTCGTTAGACTGAGCAAAAGATGCGGCACCCGCCTCTTCTTGGTAAAAAGTATCCACTGCGCCATGAGACACAAGATGCCCGGTCGACATGAACTGTGCAGGCATCCTCTCCGTAGCGTCGCACGGCTAAGCCTGAGGCGTCCTGCACCGTGGGAGGCTGACTCATGCAACAAGGGTTTAATATTTCAGTAAAGAACTTTTTTTAATCCGAAAAATATGAAAAATCAGGAATATCAAATCTAAAAAATTTAAAAAAATATTTTTGCATGATTTTACTATAAATTGCTCTAAATCATCATATATCATGATTATGTATATGAAAACAAAGAAACATGACAACATATTATAAGAAAAAATTCAGTCTAAGAAAAATTTCGGACCCTACCAATAAATAAGAAATTTCGAGAATTCTGACGGAATTTTACCGAAAATGTAAACCACACACAACACAATACCACTAGAGACCATCACCAAGAAGATCGAGCCGATATCTTGATACGTAAAATAAAAAGGCATTAATTACATAAATAACTCTGATAGTGCTGCATACTACTATAGCCTAAGTTAATAAGCATTGGTAAATCCAGATGAACTTATTTATATTTATGATCAGGGAAGAAGAACACAAAGGAAACATTTATGTTAGGTGGCGTGAGCATGACGAGCACTGTTGCTGCTTGACAGTGATTAGTATTATAGAGCTTGCATTATTATTGGTTCTCCTCGTCCTCGGCCATGCTCCACCGCCTGATGATGATGAGGGTGTCGGGTCAGCTGTCCGATCGGATCGCACGGCGAACGGCAGCATCAGCATCAGCACGCACCACGGCAGCAGTAAAAATACGAACACTAGGATCGGGATCAGGTTCTCCATCGAGGGCTTCACGGCTACGAAGAAACCCCAGACGAAGAGCACGATCAGACAGGCACCCATCAGCAGCGGCATTAGCGGATCCTGCGTTTGCATAGCAAATCGATCGATTAGTCAGGGCCTTTTGGAATCCAAAAGAAAATCAAAGATTTTTGGAGTTGGTCTGCCTATCCCTAACTCTAAATATTCTTTGGAGCTAAAACCGTAGGCACATCAAAGATACTTAGTTGAGTAATTTAGCTATTAGCTGATTTAAAACATATATAAATTCAATCCAATATATATTGCAAATCGATCTATAAAGCCAAAAGGATCTATTAGTTGAGTAATTTAGATCTCATGCGCACCCATCTCCATTTCTACCATATTTTCTATGTTCCCAGTCTCTCAACTCATCATTCTCCTAACACCCCCGCATCACCCTTATCTTTTCTCTCCTCAATGCTCATCCACCCCCACACCACAACAGCGTGCCCGGTGAAACCCGTGCGGTCGCAGGGGGCGGGGACGGGGTGGGAGTCGGTTAACTCGGTAGCACGAACCAGCGAGGCCGGTTAGGAGGTAGCACATCATGGCGACGTACGTGGACAGGCAACGCGGGAGCGACGTCGGTGGCCAGAGCAAGCGGCAAGGCCTGGCAAAGCAGCATGGTGGCATACTGATGTTTTTGTTTTTTTCTTAATTGGGGTTTGCAGTGCAGGTGTGAAACTGCATCTTTACATAACATCTTTAGCTGCAAAAGGCGGGATTGGGTGGATGGCCCACTTATGAAAAAAGAGGAGTATTAAATATAAACTAATTGTATAAATGTGGCTAAATCACGAGATGAATTTATTAAGCCTAATTAACCATATGATGCTGTAATAAACATATGCTAAAGACAGACTAATTATGTCTAATAGGTTTATATAATGAATTAGTTATGACTTATACAATTAGTTGTATAATTAGTTGTCTAATCATGTCTTAGTCCTACGGATCAAACATGCCCTAATTAAGAATCGATGGTTTACCAAAATACCTCTCCCAAGGCAGCTGCATAATGAAGGGCGTGTTGGTAATAAGTTATCTACTCTTTCAGCTCTACCCGGCCATAAGAGATGGAAAAGAAAGCATCCGTGTCTCTAACCCAAATAACTGTTCTTTCTCTAAATCTGTATCCAAATAATGGAAAATTAAGTCTCTCATAGTCTCATGTCTTCTATTATACATTCCTTTCCTACCTATCCCATACAGCAATACAAATGACACATTAGTGTCATCAATATACGTTTGAATTTGAAAATCATACTATTCAGGGGATGATTATACATTGACCCATTAGTTAGTTAATTGTAAATTAGGGCACGTACAATGGCTCGTCGAGATCCGTCGACATGCAACACTTTATTTTTGTAACACCCCCCCCCCCTCCCCGCGCGTGAAGCTCAGCCCAGCCAGCGTCTCGTTCGTCTACTAGCGAGGCTCGTGCTCCCAAACGACGCGTCGAAGACGAACACCATTGTACGGTGCGTTGCGGCGAGACGACGGAGGCGCGGGATCAGCTACGCAGGAGACTATCAACGCGTGGGATCAGCTTCCACGTTCGCGCCACTACCACCGCCGATCGAGCAGAGGGAGCAGAGGAGCTCGAAGCTCACCTCCAGCGGCGAGCCTCCTCCTCACCCACGCCCGGCCTCCTCCTCGCCGTCGGCCGTCGGCCACCGCGCGTCGGAACGCCCGCTGCGCGGGCCTCGCCGGCCGCGCGCTGCAGCCCCGCTCGCGCTGGGAGCCGCCGCCCCTCGCCGGAGAGAGAGAGAGAGAGGAGGAGGAGCTCAAATCTCACCTCCAGCGGTCGGCCTCTTACTCACCCGCGGCCGGCCTCCTCCTCGACGTCGACCATCGCGCGCCGCGGGGCCTCGCCGGCTGCATGCCGCAGCCCTGCTGCGGGGGCCTCGCCGCTCGCGCTGGGAGCCGCCGCCCCTCGCCGGAGATGGAGAGAGAGGAGGAGGAGAAGAGAGGAGCGTGGCAGCGTGGTCGGGTGGGGAGGTTGAAGATAAGGTTGGTCATGGGTCCCTCTTATCAGCCACATATTTGTATGTATTTTAATTCTCTGAAGTATATACAACAAAAACAGCTACAAAGATCAAGTATACGGTAGATCACCATGAGTTTGTGTGTTAAATAATAAATTAATTACCATATAGACAGCTAAACAGACAGCGTATTGTATTTGTGTCAAAAAGACAACAGCTGTCTCCACCGTTGTACTTGCCCTTAGATCCATCCAGATTGTGGGATCGAACTTCATATCATCTAATAAACATCTAAAATATATTATGATTTAGCTAGCTTTTGCAATTCATCAACCCCGGATTGTAACTTTTTACCGGTTTGTGAGGCAACCACCCCATAATACGAGTGACCATCCGCTTTTACAACAATCTATATAAAAGCTACAATCATAATCCCCGAGTTGGATGCAAATAAACAAGGCACTAGTTACATACGTTCTGGCGGATCAAAACAAAAACGAACACAATGGAGGAATCATGCATACGTAGGACCAATCTAAGATCCCCACACGGTATGCATGGCGTGTACATGTGTACTTACGCATAAGAAGTCCAAGCACGTGTCGCCTATGTCTTCGATCCTGTTCTTCGCCGCCACCGCGCGATGGCCTTGCACGACGTTCCGCAGCCTCGGCGCAGCGTCGTCCATGGCAGCACAACCTATGCCTTTGGTCTTTGCTCACCGTGCCGCCGCACCAACTATTTATTTATTTATTTATTGCGGGTAGTACTGTACACGGATTTGTTGGGAACCCTAGCCAGGTTAATCACGGTGATTTGTTGCGGCAAGTAACTTCTTTTTTTCTTTATTTTTCTTCCTGAGGGCAACTTCTTTTTTTATTTAATTTGATGAGGAGAAGTTGCGGCAACTAAGTTAGTGTTTGTTATGCTGTATCTATCAGTTCGTGCATGAATCCATCCTGAATCTAACAGAGGCTGCGTGTTTGATTGCGGGAACTGAACCGTTCGGTGCTCAACGGTCAGATTCCTCAGAATATTCTTATCTCATCCTGAATCACCCCGTGCAGTAAAATACACCGAACTAGAAATAAAACGGATTGGATTGAAGTGGATAATAGTTTTTTCATATCTTAATCCATGATTTTTTTGTCGGATGTGGAGCGGAGCAGATATTTACGAATTTGGTTATGGAGGCGGATTTATTTGGATATCGGAAATGGTGCGGACTCGGATCGGGGTCGGTGTGGAAGCAGATTAATATATTTTTATATATAGATTTTTATGGTGGTGAATACTTTCCAAACTAGAGCTACAAAGCAACAATGTAACATGAAAAATACAGTCAATGAGTCTCATGTTGGCCGTCGAGGTGAAAGGGGGTAGAGTAGCTGACTGACGGCGGGTGTTCACGATTCACACGACTACCTATCAACCTCGATGTGTTTTATACTTTACCAATGTACATGTACATAATAGAGTACTCGTGGGTTGTAAATTATTATAAATTTATTGGGTTGCGTTTGATTTGTAATGTGTTAGGTTCACTAAAGTTGTTGGATATTCTATTATAAACCTCGGATAATCTACGTTCAATTATCAAATAATTCATGTCTATCAGATTTTGTTAAAACTATATTCTACTCTGTATCCATACATAATCGGATTCGGATTATTCATATCGGCATATATAAAAAAAACTATTCTCCGTAAATCTGATGGCAAGAAGAACAATTGCAGTCCCTCTCGGTGTCAAAGTGTCAAACAGCCCAACACCGCCGGACACCTATTTTCTCCCTCTTGTATTTGCCATTTCTGGCCACGCTCTCCTCTCCCGCTCCAACCACCGCCATCACCGCCTCGCACCTCCTCCTTCAGCTTCGCCTCGCATGGTCCGGCGGGAGCGCTCCAGGAGATGCCAGTGGCGGCCGCGGCGGCGTCCATGCGCGGCACCGAGGCGGCCGGCGCGAATAAGCTAGCTGGGCGGCGACTGGGCCGCGTGCTGGTCGGGCGCCGCCGGCGGGGCGCCCTGCTGCTCCTCGCGCTGGCGTACGCGGCCGCGATGCTCGTGCTCGCCATGGGCGGCGGCGAGGCGCCTGGCGCCGGCGGCGTGGTGGAGGCCGCGCTGCGGCGGCGCGCGCCGCCGCCGCCGCCCGGGTCGGTGCACCGCAGCCACCTCGTGTTCGAGAGGCTCCTCCCCGAAATGCGCGCCTTTACCTCGCGCCCTCATCCAGTGAGTGACCAATTTGAAGCATTTACCGCAATTCTGCATTGTCCGGTGGAAAATTACGATCATAGCAGTTGGCACTCGATTTTTGTGGAGCGGAATTGAGTTCTTGCAGGCCTAATAAGTTCCTGGTTTGTCTTGGAAGGGGGAAAGTTTGCTTCCATACTTGGTTTCGTAATGTCCTCTGGATTGCAAATTTGCAACGTGGGCGCTTAATTTATTGGAAGGGGGAAAGTATATGCTAGTTTTATTGCTGGCAGTGGCAATACAAAAGGAAGGATTGGTGCTAATCTGTGTTCTTCACTTCTTGCGTGTTGCTTTCCAAAAATTACAAACATTTTCCACATTGCTGCTACTATAACATTTATGAATAGCTGCTTGCATGTTATCAGAAACCATGCTTCTGCTTATTCTGTTACATATCATTACGTGGTGCTGCATTGCTCTAAAATAAGTAATGTCTTGCGGTGGCTTATTATGTGGCCTCAAACGAAGCAGTTTCCAACAGGATTTCTTTTAGTCTGCTCTTGTTGTGTCTCTGTGTTTTATATCTATTTGTGTTAACTCTCTGGAGTATGCTGACATTCAGAGGAAGTTGTGACTTTGATTGACTCAGTTGAACATGATATTCTCTGGAACATGATCTGTCTTGATCAGTACTACCATACTAATAGTGTCAGTAACCTTTGGAGTCCCACTATGAATCCCCTTTAATTGCCTTTGATCCCTTCCTTACGGCTTGCATGTGTGTGATATAATTTCTTTTTGTTCTGGCATTACACAGTTAATGATATCGCATTACAAAAAGATTGGAAAAGAGTGGAAACCTTGTATCAGCAAGAGGCTGACAGAGTCAGGTAACAGAACCTTGAGAGTTTAGTTTGCATACCAAACATGCAAGTCAAAAGCTAACTCTTCTTCTTTGTTTGCCTCTATGTCAATGTAATCTGGGAAAGACAAGATAACTTGGTAGCTGATATTGATGGCACACATTGCACTTTTCAGAGTTACCACCTTCAAATGGTCTCCTCGTAGTTGAGGCAAATGGTGGCCTGAATCAACAACGCATTTCAGTAAGTTGTTGTACAATCATTTCCTTGCACTGCAATTATTGGTAGGAAATGTTTCTTTTTTAAACAGTCTATCATCAAAATTAGCATGTGTTTTCATTGTGGCATATTAGCTCTCTTTATTAGGCTATATAAAAGAATTGTTGGTTAATTAGCAGTTACTAGATAAATCAGAAACGAGATCCAATCTCAACCGATAGGTTTCCTGGTTTTTTGTGATCAGAAAGGTATCAAGTTTTGCCAAGATTTGCTTCTGTGGTCCACATCATTAATTGGCAGTTCCCCATGTACATGTGGTGAACTTCATTTCTTGCATAAACACGGTAATCAGTGTTTTGTGCATGTATGCACCTTATCTTCTATGGAAGTCTAAATAATAAATGGAGATTTATATGCTAACAATCTTCATCTTTCGAATTATTTATTGTCATTTTTTTGTATAGACCCTCAATTTCAACTTAGGTTTCCTCTTTTCAGCCAGCATTTTTTGTGGTTATCTAATAGAGATTTCTTAATACAGATTTGTGACGCTATTGCCGTGGCCAGAATTCTCAATGCAACTCTTGTGACACCCGCATTTCATTTGAATAGTGTTTGGCGTGATTCTAGGTAACAATTTACTTGCTACAGAATAGAGATGTGTTTGGTGTAACTAAATATGATACATGACTCCCTCCTTATCTTCTCTTGGAAACTAGCTTTGTAAAATAGACCTTTACGAGAAGTTAGGAAATAAACTTCTGCAAGTAATCTCCATTTACAAGTCTTTTTTTGATCAACAGTTTGTAAGGAGGCTGGAGCCAATAAGTATAATGGATAAAATCTTTTCATATTGCAAAACAGAGAAACCTAATCCCCATTTATATGCTTCATTGTATGCACATAAGCTTTTCTCTTGTTGCTGCAACTTTTGGTATTACCATTTTGTATGTGTTACTTTTATTCTCTGAGCTTCATGAGGATGTGTTTTAATTTCATGCTTTCAGCAAATTTGGGGATATCTTCGACGAAGATCACTTCATCGAGTCTCTTAGAAAACATGTAAGGGTTATCAAAGAACTTCCTGAAGATGTTTCTCTGCGATTTGATCATAATATCAGCACTATACCAAATATGAGAACTAAAGCTTTCTCACCCCCAAGCTACTACCTACAACAGGTGCTTCCGAAAATGTTGGAGCTAGGGTATGTGTTCCTTCCTTGCTTCCCTTGCCTTGAAGTAGTGTCAGATGCTTGG
Organism: Echinochloa phyllopogon; assembly: GCA_033239725.1. Taxonomy (NCBI): domain Eukaryota; kingdom Viridiplantae; phylum Streptophyta; class Magnoliopsida; order Poales; family Poaceae; genus Echinochloa; species Echinochloa phyllopogon. Next base: position 6,039,682 of record BTCW01000008.1, on the reverse strand, counting down.
AGCTTAGGGATCACTTAATTGATACCCTGTCTTCACTTATTCTTGTTCCTTGACCCAGGGCTGTGCGTATTGCCCCTTTCTCAAATAGATTGGCCCATTCGGTTCCTTCAGATGTCCAGGCATTGAGATGTTTGGCAAACTATGAAGCATTGAGATTTTCTGAATCAATAAGAATTCTTGCAGAGAATATGGTTGGCCGCATGATCAAGAGGAGTTCTTTAACTGGTGGGAAGTATGTCTCAGTGCATCTTCGCTTTGAAGAGGTTTTAACAAACTTTATATTGTGTGGACTTATATTACTAATTTTCTCTCTTAAGTTACGATGATTGTGTGCTATATGTTTAGGACATGGTAGCTTTCTCGTGCTGCACATATGATGGTGGTTCGAAGGAGAAAAATGCAATGGAAAATGCGCGTGAAAGGAGCTGGAGAGGGAAGTTTCACCGACCTGGTCGAGTAATAAATCCTGAGGCTAACAGAAGGAATGGGAAGTGCCCGTTGACACCCTTAGAGGTTGTGACATGTGCTCCTTGCAATTTGTGCATGTTTCTGAAGTGCTTACTTCCTAGCCACTAATAGAGCCCAAACCATGCTTCTGAGGGCTGGATAGTTGCATCACAGAGAGAGTGTTTGGTTGTATTGATAGATCATTTATAAATGTCTTAATCTGTCACACCAAATTCGCAAGATTTGTTTTTTACCACTGACCAAAGTTTTAGGGGAGTTTGCTTTTATGGGGCGCTATATAGACTGTTATTTTCTTACTGGTTAAGTGTAAACAGGTTGGTATGATGCTGCGGGGAATGGGATTCGACAATACTACTTCCATTTATGTTGCATCTGGTAAAATATACAATGCTGAAAAATACATGACTCCTCTTCGCCAGTTGTTTCCATTGTTGAAAACAAAACAAACTCTGGCTACATCAGAGGAGCTTGCACATTTCAAGGTAACTTTTTCTTTGGTTATTGCATTTCTCTTAATATATACTATGCATCCTTTGGTTATCTCGTTTGCATTGCGTCAATAATATGGAAGTCAAGTATTGAAGGATAAATTTGCCTGCTTACGCTATTAGGGACATTCATCAAGAATGGCAGAACTGGACTATACTGTCTGTCTTCATAGTGAAATGTTTGTGATGACACAAGGAAGCAACTTCCCTCACTTTCTGATGGGGCACAGACGTTATGCATATGGAGGACATGCAAAGACAATAAAACCAGACAAACGGAAACTGGTTCAAATCTTTGATAATCCAAGTATCAGGTATATTTGTGGTTTTCCTTGTACAATTACTTCAATTTATTAATGAATTTAGCCTGAATTTGTTCACATATAGTCATGTAAATAATCTCATCTCCAAGATGGCCTTGTTGTTTGATAAACCTTTTGCCAAACCTGATTCTTTGCAGAAGCTCTGTCCATTTTAATGACAAGTATCGTGATTGTTTTATATGTGTAAGCTAACATATATATAAATCTGATGTCCCTTTTAAGTGTCAAACACCCTGCTATGATCAGGACATGCAGGGTTGTTCATGAAAGGTGCTTGAGGTTATATCTAACTTTTATTTTGTATGCAGATGGGATCGATTCAAGCAGCACATGCAGGACATGCGTCGCCACAGTGAGACAAAAGGTTTCAGATTAAGAAAACAACAGGAATCCATTTTCAACCTTCCAATGCCGGACTGTATGTGTCAACAAGCTGAAGGATGATCAAGGATATAGCATGTAGTACACAGCAAGGAACTAGGCATATTCCATCCTTGTAAGTAGTAAGTAGCCACAACATATTAGCAGTAAGCGAAGGAAATGTATCGGTTCGAACGTAGGAAGAGGATACAGAGTCAGCAGAGAGATGCCAAATTATGTGGTTGTTCATATGAATCTCTTACCCATAAAAGAATAGAGATTCAGTAGCGAGTGCATATATGTAAATAATGTACTTCACAGTTTTACATAATTTAATCATTTTCTTTGTTCTGAGATTTATCTCCAGCATGAGCTCATTCTTTGAACCGAATTTTGTTGTGTAAACTCAGTCTCAGAGTCGTCTTGTCTTAGCGACGTTCCATAATGATGGCACTGGAAATGTAAATTGAGGAAATTTGTTTCCTCCGAGTAGAACATGAAAAAAAGGGACAGGTCGTGGCACTGGAACACGTGATGTAAAATAAGTCTGTTTTAATATCTACAAAAAAAACTACTTGGATGCTTGATAATTCAGAAAGATTTGGACAGCCTATACAATTACAACAAAATAAAATAACTAGTCTGTATGATTAAAAACAATTCATTGCTTGACTGCTTCATAATTCAAAATCAAAAAGTTTGAAACAATCAAAACAAATTGCTGAGGATCCTAGCCCAAACATCATAGCGCGGGGATGGTTCTCCTATAGTACACTGTCGTCCTAGCTATCATCGCTACCTCCATTGCCGCCGTCGGGATGCTCATAGCCGCTGGTGTCTCCGCCGTAGAAACCGTAGTCACCACCGCTGCCGTCACCGCCGTAGTCGTGGTTCAAGTAGTCATCGCTGCCGTCGGCACAGTAACCACCGGCCGTGTCCGGCATGACAAAGCCGCCGCTCGCGTAGTCATCGCCGCCGTCTCCGGCGGCGGCGAAAAAACAGTCGCCGCCGCTGCCGTCGTCGCCCTGGTCAAAGCAGTCGCCGCCGCTGCCGTCACCGCCGGAGTCGTGGTTCAAGTAGTTGTCAGAGTAACCGCCGGCCGTGTCACTCATGACAAAGCCGCCGTTCGCGTAGTCATCGTCGCCGTCTCCGGCGGCGGCAAAAACACAGCCGCCGCCGCCGCCGCCGCCGCTGCCGTCGCCCTGGTCAAAGTAGTCGCCGTAGCCCTCGTACAAGAAGTCATTGCCGTCGCCGGCATAGTAACCATAACCACCCGTCTCCCCCACGTCACCGCCGTTGTTCTCTTCGCCGCCGACCGCCGGCAGCTCTGGGTCCGGCTCGTAGTCGTAGTAGTTGCTCGGCCCCGGCTGGTCCGGCCCCGGCGGCGGCGGGACAACGACATCCTCCTGCTCGCCGGCGGCGGCGGCGTCGGCCTGGCGGCGCTGCTGCTTCTCCTCCTTCTTCCTCCTCCTGTCGGTGATCTTGACGCGGTAGAGCACGGTGGCGGAGAGGTGCGGCGGCTCGACGATCTGGTAGTCGTGCATGACCCAGCCGCTGGTCTTGCCGTCGCCGCCGGCGTGGTAGTACGACAGGCTGTGGCGCCTGAACGTGACCTTGAGGCGGGCGGTGCCGGCGCCGGCGCCGGCGCCGCGGAGGAGGACGAGGTCGAAGCGGTCGCTCTTCTGGCCGTCCCAGACGCCGCCGACGCCGTCCTCGCCGGCGGCGACGGCGCGGGCGGCCCTGGCGCCCGGGGGCCCGGGGCGCGGGGGCCCGAAGAAGAAGGCCTGGTCGCTGCCGGCGTGGCCGTGGCGGCGCAGGAGCTCCCAGGGCGGGCAGCTGCAGGGGTCGTCGTCGATGATGGCGTGCGCGTAGGGGTTCGGGTAGCCGATGGCGCGCGGGAGGAGGTACAAGGACACCAGGTCGGCGTCCGTCGGCTGGAACTTGTGCACCGACGGCTCGTCGGCGAAGCCGAACCGCCACGCCTCCATTAATTCTTGGTTGGCTTCAAGATCTCCGGCGGCGATCGATCACTTGGCTCTCTAGCTACTTGCTCCGCTACTTGGGATTCAGAATTCTGATTCGTGTTGTGTGATCGTGTATCGACGGGAGGGCTTGCCGGCGCGGCGCTGATATATATGGACGGGCTTCGCGGCTTCTACTAGCTCGGAATCGGATTGCTGTGTCCGTTTCGAATACGAAGTGATCAGCGATGATACGTATCGTCCCCGAACCGAAATCGGATTCCGGCGACATTTCCGTCCATGGCGCGTTCAGGCCTTCGTGTGCAGTTCCGCGGTGTTTTGTGCATGTGCGGTTGATCTCATTCACTAATCATCGTGTATACTCGGTTCTAAGTTACTATTCGTTGTTAACATTTTTTGGGTAACGTTTGATCATCCGTCTAATTCAAAAAAATTTACAAGTCTCGTTTCTTTTATTCGTGGCTTGTTTTATCATCACATATACTTTAGGTATGACTTATTTTTTCGCATATTTGGTCAACATTTTTAAATAAGACGAATGGTCAAACATTGTAAAAAAATCAATAACGAATAGTAATTTGGAACGGAGGTATTACTTTATACGGCTACGCATATATCACTTAGCTGTGTTTCCTTCAGTGAATAAGTAGGGAGCCGTTGGTGAGTGTTTAACTCGTGGACGCCAAAGATAATTAATATATGGTTACAAACTTTGGCATTAATAATTAATGCCTTGTGTGACATACATTATGTGAGATCCAAACATTTGTTTTCTCAATGGAACATGTGTTCCTTCTCCATGGGACATTTTTTATTATCTTCAGATGAAACGGTTTATTCCATCTCAATTTTTCTTCCCACTTAGAATATTTTTTCTTCCCACTTATTATCATCAGATGAACAATTTTGCCTTGTATGGCATACCCTATGATACTTCACTGGCCAAGTGGCCATAACCCTCAATTTGAAACACGTCATCTCCGAAGTTCAGCCATGTAGCAGGAATGCACGCACAACACAGAATTAGGCTGTGCTCCACCACACGCCACTACGCCACTACGGTAGCCATATTTGAAATATCAATGCTAGGATCTACTCCCTCCATTTTATATTAGAGTTGGTTTGACTTTTTCGACTATAAGTTTGACTGCTCGTCTTATAAAATTTTGTGTAAATTATCATATTTTTTTGTAGTGCCTTGCTTTATTAATAAAAATTCTTCAAAAATGACTTAAATTTGACTATATTTACATAAAATTTTTAATAAGACGAGCGGTCAAACTTGTAAAAAAAGTCAAACGAATTATAATTTGGAACTGAGGTAGTAGTATCGAGGTATCCATGTTTTTTGGAAAAAAATCATGTGCCACCATAACGCCGGTGTATTTATACCCCCTATCTGTGTATTATGAGGGTGTGTATATGCATATGTGTGACCATATGGATCGGTACCATATCTGAAAAGAAAATTCCTTCTACAAGTATATATGCATTTTGTAGCTTCAATTGAAAGAAGCACTACTCAGCATTATCGCATCACATTGAACCAACCTGAGCTGATAATTTCAAAATTGTGGGCACCCATTAGGGAGGTAAGCTTTCAATGGTTAATTTTAGACATGATGCCCTTTCTTTTTGGTGCCAATACAAGTAATCCCTCCCCCAAGCACCCCCAACCTCCCATCCACCACATGATTCAGCACCCACTAACCCATTGCGGATGCACGCCTCCTCCCAACAAGGCAACCAAATTTCAGTAAACTTTTTTTTGCATCCACCATAGATTCTAGACCTAAAAGTTAGGTGAAAACAAAAGAAGAATTGTCAGTTCATTTTCTAAAAACTCTGTTCTGCAAACAATTTTAGCAAAATGTCATGCATACAATTTTTAGAAAATATCTGGAAAAGTTAATTAAATAACTTTACTAACACCGTTATGCAGTTGTTCAAAAAAACAACGTTATGCTGTTCATAGAGTAGGGGTAAAATGGATCTTTATATTTAAAAGTAGGGGTATAATCACAAAGTGAACGGAAACAAGGGTAAAACCACAATTGTAATATAAAATAAGTATAAGAACACAATAGCCCCCTTTTATTTATTAGAGTTATCAGAGATTTATTTGGAGTAAATGCAATATGGCACATGCCTCTCTCCTTATTTTTTGTTGGATACCAGTTTCAGAATAGTCCTTGGCTAGACTAAGTTGCAAAATTCACTTCAGTGTCTATAAAAAAGCACTTGTGTAGCAATTTCTCCATTTTACAGTAAGTCGTTTTTTTGTCAATAATTCATCAGGAGGTCAAGAAAGTTACAAACACATACTCAATAATTCATCAGGAGTATGATGACTAGAACTTACATGATGTAATCCTATGTTTCCATAATCATCAGTTGCTTCATTACATGCATAACTTTGTTATTTTACTGTAGGGATAAATTCAAGCCCTGTATGAGCCACATCTTATTAACAGTAAGCATAGGGAATCAATTGCATTTTGGAATGTATGAAGAGAATTATTCAAAAAAAAAAGAATGTATGAAGAGAGTACAGATGTGCCAAATTGTGTATAGTTGTTGTCTTGTTGATCATAATAAGTAAGCATAGGAGCGTGCGTTGCTGACCTGATTCGGAAAGATTGTATAACCTTTTGGTCTAGCAAATAAAGATCTTTTTTTACCCGAAAAAAAAAGTAAGCATAGGAAATCAATTGCATTTTGGAATGTATGAAGAGAGATGTGCCAAACTATGTATAGCTGTTGTCTTGTTGATAAGAATTCATTCAACAAAGTTGGAGAAATTCTATAAGGCTAACAGAGTGACATGACATCTGAATATGCATAAAGCTTTGTTTTCTGAGTTGTCATCAAGTTCTGTGCTATTGCAAAGTTTATTTTCACATTTAGAAATGTATACTCCCAGGGTTTATGCATCTGTATGCTCATATGGAAACTTGTTTTCATTTGGGCATATTTGCCTCTATCATGGCCCCATTTGCTCATTCTATTGCCCAAAATTTTGCTGTGCATTAAGTGCACAATTATCTTCCATTGCTCATTGTTGGGGATTATTTCTTGTATAAGAAGGGTCACCTCCATTCGCGCATTGCGGGGAAAGGTCACATTTACCTTCGCAAATAACATAAGCAACCTCGAAGAGCTGCTTTCAATAATACACAGGAAGCGTGCGGAGAAGACAAGGTGCAAAGCCGTACCGCGCTCAGGAAAATAAGTGCGCGGAAAAGACAAGGTGCAAAGCAGCGCCGCGCTCAAGAAAGGAAGCACGCGGGCAAGCTAGCGCTCAGGCGCGCGAGAAAGTAATTCCAGTGCAGAAGAGACAAGGTGCAACGCCACATCGCGCTCAGGAAAGGTCAGTGCCCATCCAAAAAGAAGACGAAGCCAGCGACGAACGACGAGCCGACCCGGTCGGAGCAAGCTACCGCGTGAAACAAAGGAAATTGCCTGTCGAAGACAAGCCGCATCCCAGGGCCTGGCCGGGGAGGACCGTACCCGAAGACAACACGCCTGAATTCGAAAGGTGACAAGGGCAGCTCGACGTCCACAGGGCAGATCAGGTTTTGACAAGGTCTAGAGTAACGTAGTTAAATTGAGTTTGTACTCTCATGCAAACTACCATCGATACCCCTGACCGTTGTCTGTAGCGGTCATGCGTGTAGGGAGCAGGTGGGGGGTATCGGTGGTAAATAGGGAGTCGAATCGTCATTATAAAAGGCGATCCCTGTACAATGTAATGGGAGAGAAAAAAAGAGAAAAAGTCCCTAAGTTCTTACCTGTCTTATTCGAGTCTGGATTCTCTTACGAAATCATTATCTGTTCGGTGTTCATCTCATGAATTTGGACACCAACACTCATTCTGTCCAAGTGATGGGGCAAAGATAAACTTTGGCACTAAATAGCACATGGGGAAAATGTTCCTTTTCTTGAGAGGTAAATTCCAGATAGTTTTCAATTCATATTTTCAAAGAAATCATTCCATTACTCGCACAAACAGAACCAAATGACACAATTCATGCAAGCAATCTCAGTAACTGAAAATCCACACACACAAGAGAATCAATGTGTTGACAAACCCTTGAAAGCCCATGAGGCCTACTGTACACTACTATTCTAGCAAGAATCGCTTATCTGCTTTTCAATCTCCATTGCCGCAGCCATCTTGGACTAGGAACTAGTCGCCGCCACTGCCGCCGTCCTCCTCATCTCCGAGGAAAGCAGAGTAGTAGCCGGCCGTCTCTCCCAGTAAGCTGTCGCGCTCACAGTAATCGTAGTAACCGGGCGCCTCTCCCATGGAACCGCCGTTCTTGCCGCATTGGTGGAGCACTTCAACCTGTGCGCCGCCGCTTGTTCCCTCGCCGTTGTCCATCACGACGAAATTGCCGGCGATAGGGCCGCCGTCGTCGAGGTAGTTGCTCGGGCCTGGCTGCTCTGGTCCCGGGACAAGCTGCTGATCGGCTTCGGCTGCGGTGGCGGCGGCGGCGGCCTGCTCCCGCTTCTTGCGCTCCCTCATGGCCCTGCTGGTCATCCTGATCCGCGAGAGCACTGCGCCGCGCGGCGGCTCGGTGATCTGGTACTCGTCCATGACCCACCCGGTGGCCCTCTTCTCGTCGTCCCGGTACGACAGCAGCCACTTCTTGAACTTGAGCTTGAGCTTAGCGTCGCCGGACTCGCCGCGCACGACGACGAGGTCCTGCTCGACGCCCTTCGCCAGCCCGAGCCACGTGCCGCCGCCGCCGCCGCCCTCCCCGGCGGGGACCCTGCGGTTCAGGCGGAGGGCGCCGCGGCGCCGCTCGGCGCGGACGGGGCCGAAGAAGAAGGCGTGGTCGCTGCCCTCGTGGCCGTGGCGGCGCATGAGCTCCCACGGCGGGCAGCTGTAGGGGTCGTCGTCGATGACGGCGTGCGCGTAGGGGTTGGGGAACCCGATGACGCGCGGGAGCAGGTAGTGCACCACGATGTCGGCGTCGGTGGGGTCGAATTTGTACGTCGACGGAAGCGAGGGGTCGAAGCCGAACCGCGTCGCCTCCATTGCTCGCTCCGCTCTCGTGCTTCTCCCCCCTTTCTTGGTTTCTTTCTTGCCGGGATCGAATCCGCCAATCCGGATCGATCGCCCTTTCTTGGTTTCTTGGTGGGAGTGGGATCGATCGCCCTCTCGTTCTTGGTTTCCCTCGGTGGGATTGAATTGAATCACCTCACCCTCTTCTTCCTTGGGTTCTTGGTCGGATCGTGCCGGAATGGAAGCGCCGCCGCCGCCGACCTCGCCGTCTGGTATATGTAGGATGGCGGAGGGATTTTTTTTTTCACATTTTCTGGAAGCAGAGTTATAATTGGGCCGAATTCCGGTAGCAGGCCGTGACTGATGGACAACGGTCTGGCCCAGTCCATCTACTGACCACCTCCGGCGTCAATATTCGTGTTGCGGAGATCGACGGCCAGGATTGACTCTGTTCTATGCAGCCCGCGCCTCTGTCCGCGGTGAAGTAGCCGAAGAGGAGAGGCGGCCACCGCAGAGCTAGGGCACTGCTCCCCTTCGCCGCCGCCGCTGCTCCCGCCGGAGAACCGCCGCCGTCGGAACGCGCGACGCCGCCTCTCTCCCCACGTTAGTCGTCAGTAAGGAGCCCCTACTCTAGGCTTGCTTGTATTGGACGGATTGCTCCAATTTGGGTGGTATTCTCTGACGCGGCGTTGGGTTTTGGTGGCTTAGGTTTGCGGCGATGGGGGAAGAGGCGGAGAACACCAGCAAGCGCAAGGCGCCGGACTCGAGCGCGGAGGAGGAGGAGCCGAGCCAGGCGGCGCCGGCGTCGACGGCGCAGTCGCAGGCGGAGGCGGACCCGGACCCGGCGGCCAAGCGCCGGAACCTCGCCCGGTCGTGCGTCCACGAGGTGGCCGTCCCGAACGGCTACGCGCCGGACAAGGACGAGGCGGTGCACGGGACGCTGGCGAGCCCGGAGTTCAACGGGGAGATGGCCAAGCAGTACCCGTTCAAGCTCGACCCCTTCCAGAGCGTCTCCATCGCGTGCCTGGAGCGGAACGAGTCGGTGCTCGTCTCCGCGCACACCTCCGCGGGGAAGACGGTCGTCGCCGAGTACGCCATCGCCATGGCGTTCCGGGACAAGCAGAGGGTCATCTACACCTCCCCACTCAAGGCCCTGAGCAACCAGAAGTACAGGGAGCTCAGCCAGGAGTTCACCGATGTCGGGCTGATGACGGGCGACGTCACGCTGCAGCCCAACGCCACGTGCCTTGTCATGACGACGGAGATCCTCAGGGCCATGCTCTACAGGGGCTCCGAGGTGATCAAGGAGGTTGCCTGGGTTATATTCGATGAGATTCATTACATGAAGGATCGTGAGAGAGGAGTCGTGTGGGAGGAGAGTATAATCTTCCTGCCCCCTGCCATCAAGATGGTATTTCTTTCTGCTACCATGTCGAATGCGACCGAGTTTGCGGAGTGGATATGCAGCCTGCACAAGCAACCATGTCACGTTGTGTATACGGACTTCAGGCCTACACCATTGCAGCACTATGTGTTTCCAATAGGCGGTTCTGGTCTCTACCTTGTTGTTGATGAAACTGGCCAGTTCAGAGAGGATAACTTTGGGAAGCTACAGGATTCATTTAGTAAGCAAAATAATCAACTAGATGGAAGGAAAGGTGGTGGACCCAAAGCAAGTGGTCGAATAGCAAAAGGTGGAAGCGCCTCTGCGAATTCTGACATATACAGAATTGTCAAGGTAGGCAGACATTGGCATTCTTTAGTGCAATGCATATTTATTCTTTGGCTTAACACACTTTCTGAAAAGACTAGTTTGAACATGCCTGAATATTTCTAATCTAAAATACGCTGCATAAAAGGAGTAGGCTAAGGTTGGCGCTTATTGGTATGCTCTGTTGTTAACATGTTATTTAAATTCTGCTGCTCATATACCTGTTTAATTTCAAGTCCTAATCTTCAGATGATTACCTGATCTAGAAGCTATTATGTTAAAGGGCTAGGTCATTTTTGTCATCTCACTTGTACATGTGAAGTGTTAATGATTGATATCATATTTGAAACTTGACCATTCATATCCTTGCTTAATTCGGAGTTATTGTTGATCTTCAGATGATTATGGAGCGCAAATTTCAACCAGTCATAATTTTCAGCTTTAGTAGAAGAGAATGTGAGCACCATGCCATGTCTATGTCAAAACTTGACTTCAACACTGAAGAAGAAAAGGAATGCATCGAGCAAGTTTTCAAAAATGCTATTAGTTGTTTAGTCGAGGAAGATAGAAATTTACCCGCTATAGAGTTGATGTTGCCGCTTCTTAAACGAGGCATTGCAGTGCACCATTCTGGACTACTTCCAATAATCAAGGAGTTGGTTGAATTGCTTTTTCAAGAAGGTCTTGTGAAAGCTCTCTTTGCTACTGAGACGGTATGATCTCTATCCTGATTATTCCGCTTAAGCTTATACTCGTTTTTATCTCTTCATCACATGTAGTATAATCTAGAGTTCCATTTCTCAAATGGAAAGATAAAGAAAATATTGGTTTATGCTTCATGTAAATAGTGTGTCTTTAACTGTTAGTTGCACTGTTTGATCAATAACAGTCTTGATTCTGTTATCTTTGTGCCTCAGTTTGCCATGGGTCTTAATATGCCTGCAAAAACGGTTGTTTTCACGTCTGTCAAAAAATGGGATGGTGATACTAACCGCTATATTGGTTCTGGAGAATATATACAGGTAAATCTTTTTTATATGCGAAATGCAAGTTAGCCATACATTCATTCATGTAAAGTTTACAGAGGGTCAGATAGAAAGCATTTGTATATTAATTTCACATGTACTGCATTCATAGATGAGTGGAAGAGCTGGCCGGCGTGGCAAAGATGAACGCGGCATTTGTGTTATAATGATAGATGAGAAGGTAAAACTCCCTGGTTCTATGTCGTATTATCTTTGCTTTTCAAGTACAATTCATATAAAATGTGAAGGTGTTCTTGACAGGGTATTTAGTTTGTCTATTCTTGTCAAATTTGGGGCTCCCTTGGGAAAGAATACAACATTTTATTCCAGTGCATCCTGATTCTGCAGTTATCTTTCTGTGTCCAGTTGACAAAATCTGATGCGAGAATTGATAACTGCTTTCTCTTTGTATCTACTGTTGTTGCTATTTCAATTACATTCAGAATTCTGACTGTTATAGATGTTTATTGGGTTCATTCTTTCTTTCTTTTTGGTTGATTTTAATGTTGGTTAGTATGTGTGACTAATAACTTAAGTCAACACAATCCATGTCATGCTTTGAGACTGCATTGAACCTTACAGTTGTGCTGTTCTGGGTAGTCATGCTTAAAGATTTATTGTGTTGAAACTTTTGGTTTTGTTCCAAAATTATGCTTGACTTTTGCTTGCCATATGAACTATCAAGGTTTTTATGGTTTCTTATGTGAATTATCTTAGAGAACTTTGACCTTTTGTTCTCACTTATTTCTTTTAGCTTTACTTTCATCCATAACATGAGTGCACTTTGCAGATGGAAATGAGTGTTATCAAGGACATGGTGTTAGGCAAACCGGCACCTCTTGTCAGTACTTTCCGGCTGAGCTATTACTCTATTTTGAACTTGTTGAGCCGTGTGGAGGGCCAATTTACCGCTGAGCATGTGATTAGGAATTCATTCCATCAGTTTCAGTATGAGAAGGTTTGTTTCAGGACCTTTTACTGCTTTGTACTGTCATATTATTGCCAGTGTAAAAAATAAGCTATCCTCGCTTTTCAGGCATTGCCAGAAATAGTTCAAAAGATTACGCGGTTGGAGAATGAGGCTACCTTGCTCGATTCTTCTGGAGAGGTATGCTATTTTAATTGCAGTATTCATTATTGTTCTCCAGTGGCTTTGTTATTGTTGCTTTTGTTGTTGTTGTTGTTTAACTTGCACATTTGCCTGGACAGACTGATCTTGCTGAATATCACAAATTGGGGCTTGATATATCTGAACTTGAGAAGAAAATCATGTCTGAGATGATTAGACCAGAAAGGGCTTTGTTGTATTTGGTTCCTGGAAGGCTGGTAGGTAACTGCACTCACAAGTTCTGTTCCTGTTTACGGATAAGTTGGTTATGTTCACCACCATTTTATTTGACTGATGGAATACTTCCACTGCTTCTGCTCACTCCTTTATTTCTTTGTTGAACTTTTTTTTTTGGTTATTACTTCTGTTGTAAGCTTTACAAAAATTCATTTGCACTTAGTACTTTGCGTTGTGGCAGGTTAAAGTGAGGGATGGTTCTACAGAGTGGGGATGGGGTGTGGTTGTAAATGTAGTGAAGAAACCTCCAGCATCTGGTACTCTTCCCCCTGCATTAAGTGCATCACGTGGTAATAGCTATATTGTGGATACCTTGCTTCACTGCTCTTCTAGTTCCAATGAGAATGGATCACGTTCAAAGCCATGCCCACCTCGCCCAGGGGAGAAGGGTGAAATGCATGTGGTGAGTTGAAGCACAATGATAAAGGGTTTTATCATGATAGACCATTATTAGATAATCATCTAAGGAGCTAAAATATTACTTCTGAGTAATTGAGGTATTTTGCAGGTGCCTGTACCATTACCTTTAGTATCTGGTCTAAGCAGTGTTAGAATCAACATTCCTCCGGATCTACGACCACCTGAAGCCAGACAAAATATACTTTTTGCAGTGCAAGAACTAGGAAAGCGCTACCCCCAAGGTCTTCCGAAGCTACATCCAATCAATGTATGATAGTTTTTTCCTTCTTACATAAATTTGCTTTCCATTTTTTTTTATTTTTTCAAATAAAGTCCCAATTTTGTCCTTGCTTAAGTTCAAGAGAAGTTACAAACTGAAACTGAAATATATCTTATTTGTATTCATGAATTGTGATATGGTTCCTTCTCTGATAGTATAGCTTCTTTTTAGGTGCCTTGTGCAATTAACACTTGTAAATATAGGAATAGGGATTTTTTTATCATAGTTGCATTGTCCACACATTACACATCTATAAAGAACAAATATTACTATAATATATTGACCTGATCTTTCAGCTCTTCATTTATAGCTTTACATGTTCACAGACCTCTGATGCTCTCTTGTTGTATCCTCTCTTGGCAGTTCTGCCAATTGATTTGGTCCAGTTTGTCTAAGCATCTTATAACATGAATGCTTTGCCATTCTGTAGAACAAATTGTTAAAATTGTGTACTCATTTTTATTGTCTAATACCACTAACAGGACATGGGTATTCAAGAACCTGAGCTAGTAGACTTGGTTCATAAACTTGAGGACCTTGAGCAGAAACAATGTTCTCACCGACTTCATAAGGTATATAATGTTCTCACCTTTGAATCAAGAGGTATCTGGAATCACTTTTATATTTTTGACTGAGTTTGTGCTGTTCTGTGTCTCAGTCTGGTCAAAGTGAGCAGGAACTATCATGGTACCAAAGAAAAGCGGATTTGAATAGTGAAATTCAGCAATTGAAGTCAAAGATGCGGGATTCACAGGTTGGTTTAGTCATTTTACCTTGGACCATTTGAACTCTTTCAAACAGCTAAATGAGCTTTTAACCCTCTCCCAATCTCCTTCATCCAGCTACAAAAATTTAGAGACGAACTTAGGAACAGGTCACGTGTGCTGAAGATTCTTGGGCATATTGATGCTGATGGTGTTCTCCAGCTAAAGGGACGTGCTGCCTGCTTGATAGACACAGGGGATGAGCTGCTTATCACTGAACTTATGTTCAATGGTATCAATTCTATATGGTTATCTGTATCCAGTTTTTCCCTGTAACTTATGTTGCAGTATTGCTTTAATATATTCTCTCTGTCAAGGTACATTTAATGATCTCGATCATCATCAAGTTGCTTCCCTTGCTAGCTGCTTTGTACCTTGTGATAAATCAAGTGAGCAAATACGCCTGAGAAATGAACTTTCCAGGCCAATGATGCAACTTCAGGAGGCAGCGAGAAAAATAGCTGAGGTGTATACTTATCTCATTTCTATTTTGATACTTCCCTGACCTTGGCTGAGATGTAAATTTCTCATTCTTGTTTTTCAGTCCCATGAGAGCAATGTGCATATTCTGTCATTTATATTTTTGTTATCTCCCTGTATTTGATTGAGATATCTGAATTCTCACTTGTTTTAGGTACAACGAGAATGCAAACTGGAAGTAAATGTGGAGGAATATGTTGAATCAACCTGCAGACCCTACCTGATGGATGTCATATACTGCTGGTCAAGGGTGAGTACGACTGAGGCCGTAGTTCTTAGAAAAATAATATTTTCCTTTTTGAAAAATTTTAGCCATAGAGATCTTGATACCCAGTTCAGTTTTTTGCTCTTATCATGTCTGATTCGTATAGGATACAATTAAACTGGGTTCATTATTTTCTCTCATTTTCTATACTGTCTTCATATATAGGGAGCCACCTTCGCAGAGGTTATGGAAATGACCGACATTTTTGAGGGAAGTGTCATAAGGCTTGCTAGAAGGCTGGATGAATTTCTGAATCAGGTAGACCACCATCTGTATTCCCCCTCTCCAATGTAACCTGCAACATCTGCATTGCTTTCCACAGTTTATGTGGAACTTAGATTATATGGATGGATTCTTTTTTATTACAGATGGTAAAGCTCTATGTGCATGCCAATCAGAATGTGGCAATGCTGCTGGGGAAATGTACACTATAAGGTGTCAGTACCTTACTGGTCAACGCATCATGCTTTAATATGACACCAAAGTTAAACACAGTTTATAGTATTCAACTAATTTTGATGAGAAAAGCTTAAACCACTTTAAATGTGCTACCAGCCTACCACACAATTTTATGACTTGGTTGACGTAGTCATAAGTGGTGATTAGTACCAAATCTACTAGCTCAGAGTAACATGTGCTTGGAGCTGGTTGTTAAAACCAAAATCAAAGATATATACAGTTATACACATCATGTGCATCTGCTATTAGGAGAATGGTAGCTTGATGCTGGCCATGTTTATTAATGGCGTTTACCCCTTATTATAACTTATTTTGCAATGCATGTTCCATATCTGAACCTACTAACTCTGAACTTGTTCGCAGTTGAGAGCTGCCGCCGGAGCCGTCGGGGAGGCTAACCTCGAGAAGAAGTTTGAGAAGGCGAGTGAGAGCTTGCGTCGGGGTATCATGTTTTCCAACTCGTTGTATCTGTAATGATGTAATGAGCAGCACTTATGCTAGCAAAATCAAAATTAGGCCGATTTTTGACCGACGGCAAAGAAAATGTGTCCCTTGTCTGTAGGAGAGTAGGGCGTAGCCTCTCTAGGGTAAATGGATCCTTGTTTATCATGTATACATCAGGTCAAGATAGGGAGCAATCGAACTATGGAAGTGTGCAAAAGGTCTAATACCACTACCATTTTTTAAGTTTTGCTATCAAAAGCGATGGACCGCTAAGTTTAGGATAATTGTAATCATGGAAATTTTATCAACTTCAGTCTTTTTAAACGAAGCACAACCTACAGAATGACAACCGCTGTACGAGGAAGGGTCTGATTAAACGAATAAACGTTGTGAACTTAGTTGTTTAATAACTATCGTAGTAACAAAATATTCGTGATAAGACTAATGCGTATATAGCATCTCCCATGCCCTACATATGTACATGGGTCCTGTTTAGTTTCAAAAAGCAACTTACAAATTCACTATACAAAAAGAAGATTCTCCATCACATCAAAATGTCATAACATGCATGGAGTATTAAATATAGATGAAATCAAAAATTAGTTGCATAGTTTTGTTGTACTCTACGAGATGAACATTTTGAGCCTAATTAATCAATTTTTGGATAATTTTTCGCACGTACAAACGAAATGCTACAGTGTACATGGAATTCCGTACTCCCAAATTGGGAGTCCCAAATTTGGAAACTAAACACGGCCATGGACTGAAAGGATCATGGAACAGATTGGAACAGGCAGAAACGCAGCACTTTCCAAACATGCTTAAAATAGAAAGAACTATGTCGACCAATATGACAAATCTCCAGGTCATAAGCATACACAAAGTCCATTACCTATCTGAGATTGGCAAGAAAACTCAAAGGGCAAAATTGTCTGATGCTACAACACATTTGGGGAAATGCTAAAGAAAGCACTTCCGCTATCTGGATACAGATTATTCTTTTCCCTATAATGTTACAGCAGTGAAGGATAATGTGTATTCCTTTCTTCACACTATCTTCTCCCACTTTCTTTTATCCTTGTCTGAAGAAAGAATGCTGGATGCATAGGCAAAACTGATGGCATCAAGATGCCGACAATGTTGACAGGTCACAGGTGTTGCGACTTGACAAATGAAAGCATAACTATCCAGTTTCCACTTTTTGCCACGTTATGATGTGCCAGTAGTTCAACCTGTTGCTTCGCGGGTTCAGATGGTACTATTTACCAGCTGAAAGCATCTTCTGGAGTTCAATCACCTGCTGCTGCTGCTCTGGTGGCAACGAACTCAGTTGCTCGGGTGTCAACTGCAATACTTGCTGCAGAAGAGCTGACTCCACGTCAGGGGTGAGCTGCACAAGATCCACAAGCATATTTCAGTGCATGAGACTTATGATAGTTCTTAAACGACTATTCAACTCCACAGAAATGAGCACATGTTTAGTACGGTCAAAAATCTCGATAGGTACCAGTCTCCTGTATCGGGAAGTTAACCCTAAACAGGTAGAAACATAACAAATCCTGTGAAATAGGTTATAGATTGTTTGTACCTGCGCTTCGTTCCCTGGTTGCTGAAAGCTTGCACCAGCACTATAGCTCCCTGATGGCCCACTAGGGCCAACCACTTGATGTGGAGCTGTATAACCAGGATGACTGCTGTTTACCATTCCAGGCACTGAGGTTCCATCCTCCAATTTCCTCAACTTTGAAGGATGGGCAAACTCCGCCAAGTGACTTGCTTGATCAGCCACCCTTATTTCATTCGGTAGTGTCTCTGGTGCAGCAGTTACCTGCAATTGGACATTGCTGAGTTAGACTGTGTGACTAGTAAGATAAAATGGATCAATTCAGTTCATCTGTGGGCATTAGTGCATTGCCTATCCATAGCAAGATAATTCATCATGAACATTGATCTGGTAGCAAAAAAAAAATCAGAACAGCACTAGTGAACTAAAAGGCTCATTTTACAAGTGAAGAAAGATACCTGAGAATGAGGGTGGGCCAAAGGTACAGATTGTACACTTGTTGGCATAATAGGTGGTCGAGGGTGCTGTGGCATAAATGGGTGCTGAACTTGCGACATTAAGCCTACTGAGGCCACAAGGGGTTGAGTAGGAACACTGGCAGAACCCCCTAGGGGCTGAGACAGCATTGGAGGATGGGTGGCCAATCCAGACTGATGTCCATGTGGAAACATTTTGACTGGAGGCTGAGATGCATGCTGATACTGTGGAAAATTATGTACTGATGCCGTTTGTTCCTGCAGGACAGTTGGGTTTGGTGGTATGTTAGCTGGCAAACTCAATGGTCTTGAGACAACCGGAATCATAGCATCTGGCTGTGGAAAAGGCTCATTGAGGTGAGACGAAGATTGTGCCAAGGAGCTCGAGGGCTGTTGATTCTTTGCCATCTGCATCTACAATTTGTGCAAAGCATATTCATTATGTCAAGCCAAAAGAAAACAATGGGTACCTAAGTTTAAAGAGAAATAAGAGCGAACCATCTGTGGTGTCACCATCCCAAGCATTATTTGTGCCTGCATTACAACAAGGAGAAAATTTAGGTCACGATTTTCCAATATCTATACTTAATTTCTTATGATCAAGAATGGCTTAATGATATTTTTCTAAATAAAGAAACAAGCTTATTTCATTGCATACATAAAAAAATAAAGAAATATTTTCTTATATCAGATACACATATAAAGCAAATCTTTCAGTGTTCAATAAGATCATGGAATATATTTTTTTTTTATTCCACCAATGATCACAAGACAACCATGGATGATATCAAAGTTCTATCTACCAGAATCACATTATACAAAGGAAATTGGTAAACATGAACAAATAGTTCAATGTAATCAGTAGCACGGAACCACATGAGTTTATTAACATAAAATTAAATGGAAGTGAATATGTTCTGTAAACAGCTGAAAACATATTCCAAATAAATTATAGGTCTTATGACCTGCATAAGACTCTAAAATAAAGCTTGAATTAAGTACAAAATGACAGTAAGAAAGAACACATAAATGACTGTAGCACAATAACTATTAGCAAAAGCTAACCTGAAATAAGGCCTTTGGCAGCTGTGGAAATCCTAGTAGCAATTTTTTGGAAAGTTCCTTATTTTGAGTAGTTAGGGCCTGTGATTAAACAAAGAAGACATCTACAATCAGCACTGGTCCTTATTTTGTATAAACATCAATGAATTAAAGTGCATGGAAGGTTGAGTTAACCTTCAATTCAGCCATGATTTCATGCAACTGATGCCTTGACATTCTGGCCAAATGATGAGTAAGAGGGTCGTTTCCAAGTCCATACTGGACAGGTAAACCGTTTTGAACAATTGCAGTTTGAGCTCCACCAAGGACGCCAGCCATCACAGATGCAGCTTGTATGGCTGGTGGGAGACCAACAGGCTGATGAATACTTGTATCTCCAACAACAGAAGTCCCAGCCATATGTTTCTGACTATCTGCGCCGTTCCATCAAGAAATCAAAGTAAGCATCCATGAACACATATTATTACAAAATTTAAAGCATATATATATATATATATATATATATATATATATTATATGAATGATGAATAGAAAACCAACCAGCACCAGATGCCATCCCTGGTCCTCCACGACCCTGCAATGCATAAATGTATCCAACATAAGTCAATAGTTGCTCTCAATGAAGCTAAACAACTTCAGTTGGTTGAGATGTTCCATGTTTTTCATTCAGATGATGAACATGGACCAACTCCAACTCCATAATGAAGCTACTCAATTTCCAAAATGCAAAGTTGATAAATCGAGATAGTGAAATAATTCTTCTGTGTACAGCAACATCATGCAAGATTACTTCACAAGTCTCGAAGATAACTTTTACACAAAAGGTATGTCCTTATGTAAATCAACTGCATCTAGTTGAGAACTTGTGCATTCTCACAGTATTCTCGTGTGAACACGATATTTGGCAACAAAACTGGCACAAGTATGGGCATCAGACACTGTCATTGGTAGAGATATAAACAAAACCTGTTGATAGAAGCTATAGTGAGGGCACCTATTAAGGCAATAGGAAGCCTGAAGAAAACAGCAAGTCCTTATGCGCATACATAAAGGTCGATTGGAAAAAAAATTTCCCAGCAATCGATTTACAAACAGTGGCAACCCTCTTGCTGGAGCATGTCCAAAGACCAAAATACATCTTCCATAAGACTACAGCCCTTCTTAGTTCTTTTGCTATTTGAAGAAAGTAAACTTCACATATTCAGCAGTAAGTACACTTCTGAATAAGCACTTTTATCATAATATATGTTTATATTAAGCGAAACAGCTTTGTCAGATTAGCCAACTTCGTTGCCCAACTATTTCCATGAACGGGGCAAAAATCGAGATAACAGAGGCATTTTTGAACCGCACAAACATGGGCACTGCACCAGAACAATAATTCAACAAAGGAATTGCACGATTATAGCAGGTGCGTGTATGTACAGCCAGGCAGCTGTACATACACGAACATGCTATATAAACACGATAAAGTGAAACACGAGACACAGGGTGGTTGGAGAAACCGCAGCTATTATCATTCATAGGAATGAAGGCTATACAACTTCTCATACTAACAGAGAACTCCATAGGTGGTAGGAAGGGTTCTACAGTGAAAAATTGAGGATCTTCGACCTTTTCTCTATTTCTGTCAGTATTCCTCCCATTTTCAGCAAAATCAACACGTAACTGACGGCCATTGATCTCATAACCCTGGAGGTTCCGGCGTGCACTTAGAGCAGTCTCCTCATCCTTGTACTCGCAAAAGCCATAACCCTTTGGCTTTCCAGTTTCTTTGTCAATAACCAATCTACAAGAAATTTTGAGCGGTCAGCATGCAAAAAAGTTATGCTCAACAGCATCATATCAAATTCACATGTTGAGAAACTTCACAGTACTAGTAAATAAGTAGCTCAGTCTACCTCTGACCAAGCTAAGATCAGTTTCAGTAGATATTCACATACAAAGAAATCTGATCAAGAGAAGGCATACATTGTATATAACACGAACATATTACATTCTAGGATGATGCTGTTTTAGGATTTTCTGAGATTTATGATCAACATTAGCCTATAGGCACATGAAAGAACTTTATACTTTTCATGTTGATAAATTAGTTTCTAAACCAATGTTCCATATTGCTAGGATTCCTAAAGGTAAATGCCCAAGAGTCATAAGCCAACCCCCTTTATGAGGAGAAATGCAACGTTTGAAAGCAAGCTAAGGAGAGAGCACTTAGTCGCACTGCATTCTTTTCTAGTGTGCCCTATCTGCCAAGTACTCAGTCCCTTTATTGAAGAATGAAGAACACCACACATAGGGAGTTCTTTTCCATCATATTTACTAAATGATGCATTTTTTCACTTAGATATTGATGTAATGCTGAAATTCCTTACTTGAAACATAACAAAATAAGGTCAAACAGGCATTTTGACAGTAACAAATGGATTTGTACAATCTGAGAGGCATCTATACAAGTGAAAACAAGTAAATGCATAAGCCCGTGAAGTCAACCAACTACCCTGCATCAGCTATTGGATTTGTGTGGTTGTCTGATTGAAACATGAACTACACCTGAATGAGACGACCGGACCAACCTCCTCGCAAATCTGCACGAGCTGCTCCTCCGTCGCATCGTAAGGTATGTTACCAACTGCAATCAGATTGAAGGTCAAGGTACACTCATCAGCTGCAAATCGGTTGACTTCGCATCCAGCTTCAAACAAAATTGACAGCATAAAAAATCGCGGGCCCAATTGAAGCACGGGAGCGGTAAACCCTAGCCGAGGCGCACAGCTGGAACGGAGCCAAATTGAGCTCCAGGCTCAATTAGCTAGAACCAAGGGTTAAAAAATATCAAGCGGCTAATGTGGGGGCAAGGCAGCAGCGGCGCCCCAACCAACGGGACGGGGAGGAGCCCCCGCCCGCCCGCCCGCGGCGGCAGATGGCCACCGAATCGGACCGAAAGCTCCGGTCTCCCGGATCAACGCCGGGGCGGACAAGGTCGGGATAGTGAATTGAGCGGGGCGGCGGTGGTGGGAGGCGGGGGCGTACCGAAGACGCAGCGGTTCTGGGAGCCCGGGGGCGCGGCGGCCATGCTCAGCGGAGGTCGCCGGCGGCGGGGCGGCGTAGCATCCGCCGCCGCTGGCGGCGCCGGCGCGGGGCCGGGTAGGTAGCGGGGTGGCCCCGGCGCGGCGGCGTGGCCCTCGCTGTTTCCGCCGCGAGATGCCGGTGGTGGTGGTGGTGGATATGGATGCCGGCTGCGGCGTGGTGGCCGTTTATTATAGGCGAGGAGGAGAGGAGGCGAGGAGCGGAGGGGAAGGGAGAGACTCGGCTCCCTTTCCTTTCCTTCTTCCGACCGGAGACTGGCACCGGCAGGCGTGTGTAATTTTGGAGTTCGCCAGGTTTTTTTTTCACCGTCCACGATTCCTGCCGCCGTTTTTTACTGTGGTGGTTTCGGTTTTATTTGTTACGGATTCTCGAAGTATTTCAGTATTTTGTAACACGCCGTTCGTATTCGTGCGCGGATATTTGATATTTCGTCTCATGCCGTTCACATTCTCTGATGGGAGAGCTGCGTGTGTGTGACTGAGGAGCAGATTGTTGTGTTGATTTGCTTTGATTGGTGAGGATTTTTAGCTGCCGCTTGGAGGATTTGTGTTCCGTGGCTGACCGGTGGTAAACTTTAATTTTAATTTTAATAGGAGGATTCGCGTTTATTGGTTACGATCCCGCCTGTACGTTGCAAGTTTTGACAAAGTTTAGTATGAGCAACTAGCCATTAACTCCGTGTACAGTGAGTCGGTGATGGAGTCTGAAAAGCAAGCGTAAATAAACATAGAAATCCCAAGCATGTTTGGAACATGAAGGCGTTATGATTCGAACATTCCAGCTTTTCAGAAACATGGCTTTCACAACGAATTTGACCGCACAGGTTTCGCGTTGCGTTTCCAGTGAAACAACCTGAATCCAGCATTACCCGCGCAGAGGCAAGAGAAACAAAAGAAAGGACTACTACTTGTCAAATGCTCATGAAAATGAAGAAATAACAAGACACCGGGGGTCTTCCCATACTCAAGCTAACCAATATGCTAAAAAATAAACGCACACCAGACTAAGAATTGCTGTATAAACGAAGCGCTTACAGCAGTTTACATCATCTCCCAACAGAAAACCAAAGATTCATTCCAGGGAAGGAAAAATTACCATTGTGCCAGGGAATCAATTGACCACCTACACACAAAAAATGGGTACACGCACTAGTCTACAGAAATGTTACAAAAGAAGAATCAAATGGTATCAAATAAGTAAGCTTGTGATATTCATCTTAGGGCAGTATCTGTATATGTACAGGCGCAAATTATTTTCTTTCGCCAACACAGATGGCAACAATGACACTACTGTAACCCAGAAACATAGTCGTCGAAGCAGGAAAAAAAGGCGCAACCTTTGCTGGCAGCCTCCCAAGCTACTCCCGCTCCATATGAATATCCTCACGTTAGTGACAAAAGATGAATAGCCACGGCCAGGCGAGCACGATAAAAATGCTGGCAAAGCCTGTCATGTGAAAAGAACAGAAGATGGTTGCTTGAAGCTGGAGCTGGCAGCACCTGCTTTGTTTGACGACGTTAACATCTTATCCTTTGCAGTGGTGTTGCCTACAGCCTGCTCAGAAGCATCAGGCTGCTGGTTGTTTTCACTATGGCTAGGTCTGGCCCAGATTTTGATTAGACCCTCACGGCATATGGTGAGGATTGATTCACTAGTGAATTCCAGGCCAGAGAGGGGGTCTACATGTACCCGGTGCGCAACTAGGGGTGCGAGCTTCGGTACATCTCGCATCCGTGGAGAAGGTTGAAGAACACCTGTTGGAGGAGGTACTGCATTGTCCCAGTGTGCAGAAGGACTTCCACTGCTAAATGTTGGTGAGCCACCGGAAGGGTGGCGTAGAGGGACAGCAATCTCGTCCAGAGCAAGATCCCAGAGAAGCAGTTGTGTGTCCTAAATTCATGAAGAGTGGAAAGGTGTTACAAGTATGAATTCTGTCAGACAAGCAATAGCAGGTAAAAAGCGTATGGCACATCCTATGTTAAGAACAGTCACAAAAGTCAATTTATACCACAAATTACTTATAACCAAGAAAAAAGTATTCCACAACCAAGTTTACCAACAAACACAAAGAAGGAACAGATAGCAAGTGACCAAAAGGACAGCAGGATCATGCTCTCTCTTAGTAGCACCAAGTGCAACACTAATCAGAATTTCAGAAATAAAATGACAGATAATACTAATACTTGTCATGATTCAGAGATACCAATGTATAAAACACAACAACTCCAGATTAAAACAATAAATATATAATGTAAACTTCTAAATACCTGTCCAACTGACCCAAAGCGATACATAACATTTTCTTCGGTTTCATCCGAATTCGGTGGGGACCAATATGGATCAAAGGAAACTGCGCTAACCTGTAGAACAGCAAAGTAATTTGATTCAAAATGCAAGTTTCAAATATAAAGCATCAATTTGATATTAAACAAAGACAACTGTAAATATAATATCACCCATGAATTATGCCCTTCGCCCCATGCAACTATCTTTCTATCATCCATGCTCCATACTTGCACAAGATCATCTTCACCACCTGATAACAAATATTTGCCATCCGCACTATAACAGGACAGCATAATCAAACTAGTTAGTGCCTTTAAGATTCCAATTCAGAGAAGAAGTGTATGCTAGAATAAAAATAAATCAAACATGCGACGATTGTATGCATAAATTAGTCAGTTCACTAGAAAGTTAAGATGCTGGCAGGAGAGATTTGAGAAGGCATGCTGTAATACAACATGCAGCAAATGTTGAGAAAAGAGCTACTAGCTCGGTTGTTTACTTGTTTAGTGCCAGATGACAGAGTGACAGACGCAGGGCTCAAACTGCGGTTCACAAACTTGGTGGTACCTCCCAAAGAAACTGGATTCAGCGATTTTCCTGGCCAGCCAGGGTTAAGTTTTCAGTGCTGAAAGCTCCCACGTAAGGTATGCAATCTGGGGAAGGGAATTTCTAGACAGTCTTACACTTGCTTATTTTGCAAGAAGGTGATTTGTACTCCTCTACCTTGGTCAAGAAAAATTTATATGTAACAAATATCGCCAAGCAGCAGAAACCATGCTGCATTAAGAACATTCTACATTCCAGTATTCCACATAAGCTATGTTACGACTACATTAAATAATCAATATTACACAGAACCGAACAATTTTTCCTTGATCCTGGAAATAGATAAATGATCCAGAAGGCTGCTATGTATCTCAATTAATACAGTGACATATAAATGGAGGGGAGAGGGGTGGAAAAAATTGAAAATGGTACGGCAACCCTGTTAGCCTAATTAAAACTCAAAAGGTCACCCGCCCTTCTCCATGCAGTAACCAAATTATACTTTTTACTCCCCCTCGATCTCACCATACCCTGACAAATCCCACCTCAACTTTTGAGCTTTGACAACATGTCAGAACTAAAAAGTTTAACAAGGCGAATGGAGTTATTTATCAAAAGACTGTAATAGGTTTGTAATATAGTGATTCAAATCATCAGGACTACAAGAGTTGGACACATATTCAATTTCAAAAGTGGGCTAGCCAAATTGATGCAATACAGCATTAACAAAACTACAAGGTCTTGTTTCCATATCTGTCAGACTTGGACATGGCAAAAATATTCCAGTTCTAGAAATAGGTATGACATTGCAGCAAAAGATGACATTGGCAGCTTACCTCCAAGAGCAACACAACAGTGCACCATAGTAACTTTTCCCACCAAATATTAGTTGTTCTTTCGCAAAATCAAATACTCTTAAATAACCTGCATATGATCAGACTATTTTAAGTTCTACGTAGAACTTCTCCAGAAGCTAATCCTTTTCCATATAAAATTGTCAATTCTCATTCTTGGGCAGAGAAAATTACCATCTCGCCCAACAGTCGCCAAATAAGCGCCATCAGGTGAAAAAGAAATGGCATTGATTGAACCTTGACAGATATGCCATCTTGCAATTGGATTGCCCTGCAGTGTTATTTTAAAGCCCAGAATCAATCATAGCAGCCACAACACCAGGACTCGGTAATATAATGTAAAGAATTACCGATTTATCTTTCCTCGAGTTAGTATTTTTGCAATACTTATTTCATAATGTCAATAATGAGAACCATTTCGATTTATCTTTCCTCGAGTTAGTATTTTTGCAATACTTATTTCATAATGTCAATAATGAGAACCATTTCGTATTTATTGTACTATTTCCAGTATGAAAAGTAGAAGTACTATTTGGCAGTTGGCATTAACTGATATCATAGAAGCAAAAATCACTGACAATAAAGGCCAGGCCAGGTACAAACAAATTTCTGCTTTATTGTCTACCAAGAGGCAAGTGTGAAGCCCACACCAGCACATGGAAATTATTCGGTTGTGTCAACTACTTATAGTAGATATACTGGTACATGTAGTGTTTTAGTAAGGCCATGCATTGGTTCTTTCCATAACAGAATTCCAGAACAAAAGCATTTCACATATACGCCATATTATAAAATATGCAACATAGGCATGTCAATGCAATTTTTCAGTATCATGAGGCTTGAGATACCTTACTCGACTTTGCATGTGAAATCAGCAGCTGACTTTGATCCTTTATAGTTGGAAATGCCCAATCAGTATTTCCATCCTTGGACTGGATGTAGAAAAGGAAATTTATCAGTTCAAAGTAAACGTGTGATTACTTCATGATAAAAATCTATGAGCATTAAGGACTCACTTTGTCGTAGACGTACAAATTCCCATCAGCATGGCTAACAACAAAAATGCCTTCACGCTCTGGAACCCAGGCAACACAAGTGCACCGGCTGCAATAGATTGATGCCCAAAAATCAATATGTAATTATAATAATTTTATAAATGTGTAAAGAAAAACAGTCATCTGCACCACAGGACAGTAAATTCTGTTTTAAGCTACACCACTGCAGTTACCTTTGAGCTAAGAACGTCAATTCAACTAAACTCTCCCAAAAAAGACACCAGGCCCAGCAGATTACTTAATCAGTATCATGCCTCAGTAGTTCAGTCACACAGAAATATCAGATTTAACAGCCTTATACAAGCATGCCAACGAAAAATGCTCCATTTTGGATATTAACTAGTCAAGAAAATAACATCCTTTGGCTTCGGAATTTCATGCATAAAGAAAAAAAAACTAGTTTGTAAGCTATTCAAGGAACTGTATCAATAATCATAATGTGGTAACCTACAGAGCCAAAATCTCCTCAAGAACTCCAGGACTGAGGGCTCCCGAAAAACTGTTGAAAACACGAAGCCCCCATTGTACAATAAAAGGACAGCCTAAATTGTTTGGAAAAGGCAGCCGTGGAAACCCCAACTCCCCATTGTATCATTAGAGAACATTACAGACATTGCCTCAAAAGGCAGTAGCCTAGCTTGCCTAGGCAGCACCTCGGCACTCAGCCCTCCACCTGGCCAGCTTAATATTTGGTTTTTCAAGCATTTCATAAATAAATGGGAGGAATCAGGATATCCAAGTTGCAGATTTCCCACATAAGATTAAAACAGGTAGCATCAGGAAAAAAATAGTGCATTGTGATTTTTATTTACATAGATGATGAAAGAAAAATGTTTGCTGGTGTTGTTTGTTGTTTCATTAAAATGAGGTAGCTAAATAGATATTTAGATAACTTTCATTATCCACCAATACTAGTTGCAGTATGTTACAACTGAAGATGGCAGCAAACAAACAGAAACATTTGTTTGAAACCAACAAAGATATACCGAAACTACCATAGTGGCATGAAACCTAAGACCAAAAAGCGTTTGTTGTTTCCACAAACTGCCACAGGGAAAAATCACAACCAGTAAACTGCCACAGGGAAAAATCACAACCAGTAAACTAAGACTACTGACACATTGTACCTTTTACACACATCATGCTCCTTGTTCCACTTTCAGGAGACCATGTTCTAACTTCTAAGGAAAATGGATGGTTCACGGTTAAATTTTGTAGCTTCTTAGATGTAGGACAAGTACAAGACAACCTCATGGGCTCCTTTAAGAGTACCTGACTGCCGCTGATTTCAAAAACCCCTTTCTGAATTATGTAGTATATGTTTCTAGGCGGTGATTGTCAAGGTTCAAATTTTGATCAAGTTCATAAGTGACAATTTCTAGGCACAAAACCAACCCAAAATACCATGTAACTTGTCACTCACTGCTAGCGCATTACGGTTGTCTTCACTCGTGCATGAAGTTGTGAATTAAAAGTTGTGAACAGAGCCATTAATATCTTTTGTTTCATGCATATGGGGCATCTTTGTTTTTGACAGTATCGCAGCAAATTGTACCAGACTGCAGTGTATTGCATGTCAATCATACATGCATCATATATCATATTGGTGCTACCCATCTAAGTTTTTTTACCAACTTGTATGGCTAGCAAGACCACTACCATATCAAGAAACAAATAAGTAAAATGTGATACTTGTAAATTCGCCAAGCTTATTAAAGGAAAAACTAACATCCATTTTTCGAGTAAGCAATCAAGAGAAAACATGCCTGCTAGCCGCACCACCTTGACTTGGATCTTTGTCCTTGTCTTTGTCTTTATTAATAAAATGCTGATATGAAACGGGCTTCTTTCCAGGATCTTGCAACTGCTGCCTCAATGACATTGAATAGACTGGACAATGAACAAAAATATTCTATACCTTATGCACTGATTCACTTTCAACTTATAAGCATAAAAGCATTCCAAACTAAGAAGCATCCAATATACCATCTCCGGAGAACACCCCGACGAGCAGATCGTGCCCATCCTTAGCTTCTGGATCAAATGCATGACAAAGCGGGTTCGAGCTGCTGAAGTGGATGGACTTTATTGGATCCTGATGCAATTAGTACGTGATCAGAGAACCACAGGACAGCAAGGTTACAAGCAACTTAGCATGCGTTCAGCAAGAGAAAAGGCAATACTTTGTCATGTGAGTTGAGGTCACTGATGAAGAGCGTATCGGCAGTGTTGAATATGATGTACGTGCCCTTGCCGTCATAATTCGCCATGCCTTGTGGTCCACTTGCACTCGTCGACGCACCAACGCCACCGCCAATGCGGTTGCTTCCTGAGACAGCCCTGCTGGTACCATTGTTCCCGAAGCTAAGTGCCCGGCTCCCGTTCCCAGTGCCGAGCAGCCGTGCAGCTGCAGACCGCATCCCACTGCCGGCACTTGGAGTTGAGGGTGTGGACCCCTGACCCGCCGGCTTCTCCTTCAAATATGCCACCGTCATCTGGCACCATCATAACCAATGGTTGGTCTTAAAATTGCATATAGGATGTATAATGTGCACAGCACAACAGAACTGGGAGTCCACAAAGCTATAAAAGCAGTTGGGCAAATATTTGATTTATCATCTATGCTACTGGAAATTTAGAATTAGCGGAAAGAAAACCATGTCATTTATATTGGATTGAAGGTTTCTAGAATGGCAACAGGTAATGTATGCAAGGACCATCCAAACATGACTGAAACATCACAAACAACAAGGCATCTACAGAGGCTGCCCAAACTGCTGCATCCGATAACTTCCAAATACCCTCCGTCGTGACCCATCGAAAATCACAGCACATCTACGACGACACATCCAAATCCCGCCCCTGATCAGACCAAGTCAACACCCACCCGGCCCAACCCCGCCTCCCAATTCCACATCGAGATCCCCTGCCGCGGCGCATCGGACCCCACTCGATACGCTACCCGGAACCCGACGGCAGTCTAGTACCTGGGAGACGGTCTTGCCGCTGTGGTTGTAGTGCACGACGGCGGGGGAGTGCGTCTTCTCGTACTGCAGCTTGTGCCGGCCCTCGGGGGTCTTGAAGTAGGTCTTGAGCCCGCCCGCCCCCGCGCCGCCGGACCCCGCGGACGCCATGGCTCCGCGGCCCCCCGAGCGATCGCCTCCTCCGACGGCCGCAATGCCCACCGCCCGCGCGCGCGCAGACAGACAGACGATGCCGCACGCGCGGTCACCGCCTCATGCCCCCGCCGGTGGCGCGAGGGGGCTAGGGTTTTGGAGGCGGTCGGATTCGGCGAGGATCCGAGCGAGGGAGGCGGGTTTGATTTGGGATGGATGAGACGGCGGATGCGGGAGAGGAGAGAACAGGGGCGAGGAGGAGGAAGAAGCAGGGGAGAGAAAAGAAAAAAACAATTGAGAAATTGTCAAGTCAATAAATGCGATAGGGCGGTGAGGAAAGGGGACGAAAAACCTTTTCGGCGCAGGCCAAGACAATGGACTAACGAAAGAAAAGAAAAACCATCCTTATTAAGTTGACTTTTGGATAATATAAGGTTATGAAATCGGATGGGAACATGTGTTATTGTTTCTAACGCTATCCAATGTGTGCAAATATTATCGGTAATGTATGAGAATATATGTTTAAGCTCAAATTGTTCCCAATGAGTTGTATTTGATGACTATAGTAAGGACTAAGTACTCTAGAAGGGTTAGAGGTCGTGTGAACTCCGCGGATTAATGATAATTTAATGGCACGATTATAGCAACAATGGGCGTGGCCCTCTATTAGTAAACAGGATTCGGAGATGTCTCTATAATTTGAAGGAATATGCATATCGTTTGTTTGTTGTTTTTTGCCGAATTTTGATAAAGTTATATCTGTTATAACTTTTTAAGAAGACATATATCGACTGACGTGTCGCCATGTCAGCAAAACCATTATCGAAACAAGCAGGGGATAAAAAAACTGGTTTTTGAAGTTGAGGGACAAGTAATACCCGGTTTTGTACCTGAGGGATGAAAATCGGACTAAGGCGATATACGAGGGACCTCAAATGGACTTTTTCCAAGAAAAAACTATCCTTTAAGTTTCTCTTGCCTTTTTTTAACAGAGTTTCTCTTGCCTTGATAAGATGTCGGTTTGCGCATTACCATCAAAATCCTAGCACCACGGATTCTACAAGCATCGATGCTGTTGAATCAAAATTCAAAAATGATTTCTCGGCAGATCGACGAAGAAATAGCGCGGAGCTACTTGGAATGTTCATACACGATCACACTGCCCGTTTGGATGCCGATGGATTTTGAAAATCCAGAAGCTGGAATCTAGAATGTCTCCAAATAGGACAGCTTCTGGCTGAGATTCTAGAATCTAGATTCCCGGATTCAGAAAATCCTAGAAGCTGCTCAAGTTAGATTTTGTGAGATTTTGCACGGACAATTTACCATTATACCCTCCATCCTTTAGGTAAAACGTATAGTAACAAGGGTATGAAAGGTATATATCCTATAAAAAACCATAAAATTAGTTTCTTGAATCAAGGAATCCAAACAGCACCATCCAGATTTTGCATACAATCTAGATTTTGAAAATCCAACCAAAATCTATGTTTTGAAAATCCATAATCTCATCCAAACGGGGCCTCCATGAATGGGCATATACATTTTCCATTTTTGCAAAAAAGTTTAATTTGAAATTTACTAATGTGATGTGATGATTAATCTATAAGGTTACAGTTTCCTCTCTAAGAAAATCTGGTGATCACATGTGCTCCTTATTTTACAAGCTAAACATCAACAATTATAATAAATGTAATGAATTCAATTGTTTTATCATTATAATTATGACCACAATTTAAGTAGTTAGTTTTATTGTTTTTCTTATTCTGAGGAGTAACTTTGACAATTATGTTTATCATGGTTCTACATATTCAACCTATATTTTTTTGATTTTTTTGACAAAATCATTATTTGACGGAGAGAAAGGGGAGGGTGAGAGAGAGCTGTGCAGGCGGCTGCAGCAAGCAGCGAGCAAGACAGAACGGTAGCATGTCCTTGGTAGCAACTTTTGGCAGACAAACTCTCTCTCTCCTTTACGACATCGGCGTTTCGTTTTGTCCCGTTCTCCATAGACATGTTTTGGCGGGAACGAATATGGGGAGAGCAAAGTGGAGCTGGTTTTAATTAATCTGATGTTCATCTTGTATTTGAAGTAATAAGCTTAGAATCGTGTTTACTAAACAGTTTTACATCTTATTATTGTCCAAGTAGTGGAGCTTTTGGAGTCACCAAAGATTGGGCTAAGTCCTTCGATTATTTCGGTGTGGTGGCTATAACAGAACATTGGGTGTTTGTTTTAAAGGTTGTGATGTATTTGTTTATGATTGGCCTGAAGCCGAAACCTGCCCAGCCATATCTGGTGCACTGTTAGTATGATGTTTTTCCATCATCCTCTGCTTGCGCCCTGTTGTTCTTTGTGTCCTTCAAGAGTGTGCAGGGCACGAGTCATGGGATTGCGAATGGGATAAAATTCTCTCAATCTATTCACTAGTGCCTTCCTGCACTGTATAATCTAACATCCAGACTCTGTATCTATATGCTTTTTCTAGCCTGTATCTATTATATGATTCACACCATTTTGTAAAGTGTCAACAAAATCTACTGCCAAAATATATTCCTAGAAGGTCTACTCATAGCAACTCTAATGTGAATCATCTTTATCGTGGGTCTGGCTCCTTCCAAAAATGCATGTTTCCTAACATTCCATAACATTTTTCTAATATTTCATGTGTGGATTAGTTATATCTATCTACTTTTTTGTTTACTTTGATAGCAACCTTAGTCTTGTTTTGATGATGATGACACTCAAGTGATTTATATCAAGATGAGTGTCAGTGTTATCACCATAGTTACTTCTATGTAATGTTTTACTTATGATTTATGCACATCATTATATAAATATTATGTATATTTAAATGCTTATGATATGACCATTTAAATCTAAAACCGTGTGATTTTATATACAAAACTAAGCTATATGTTTGTTGTATGTATTATATACAATTCTCTCGATGATTTTTTTGTATTATATCTAGATTATTCTTTTTAGTGTTGATTCTCTATGAAAAACTTAGTTTTGATTCACTACATCCCAATATTTTTAATAGATACTTTCTCATAGCAAAACGATAAAGGTTTCACATGCCTTGCCTTATGTATGTGTGTCTAAGTTTGTATTTATAACTTTAGTTAGTTGTCACATGACTGGCACAAAAAAATATCTATCATTATGGTTTTTTACTCCACTGTATGATTTCAAAACAGAGCACGACAAACCCTCTTTCCAAGCAACGCATGGTGCTACTTACCTATAATTGGTGTCACATTACATTGGTCTCCAAATAAGGCAATGCATTGTGAAATAAAACAATTTTCTGGAATACACCACCAATATGTTACACCATATTGCTGAAATGATTTGCCTGAAATGCAAAGAGTTTTAGAAAATGTGTTGTTAGCAGCAATACATCAAGTTGCCTACATTGACCGAGAAGCCCACCTCTCAAATCATCTTCGCACCAGCACCTATGGTACATGGATGCGTACTTAAAGAATGCCACTCAATGAATTTCACATCATTTTTCTGTCCCTTTTCTGCCCAACATTATGACCTCACAAGCACATGCAGTGCCTTTGAGATTCAAATATCTGAAAAGTGTCAAGTATTAACTAAAACTAGCAAGAACGCACGTGCGGCACGCACGTTTATTGATGACATGTAGGTACTAAAACAATATCACTTCACTTTAGTGCAAAGCGCTTTTAAAAATACTTTATATTCGCTCCCTCATGTATGGAGAGCTTTAGGTATTCTCAAAACTCATGATAGTTGCCATTTATTTATATGGAGAAAACTCTATAATTTATTGTCTTTTAGCAATACGGGATAATTGTGTATAGACGTGGGTACAAATGTGGGTATATTTAGGTGGGCCCTTTTTTGGGTGAAAAAAGTTTTGGGTTTAGAGGGGAAAATCAACATAGGAATGTCCCTCCCCCCCTCTTTTTTTGACCATTCATCAACCGATTTTCCCGACAGGTGGGTCCTATGTGAGGTGGGTGTGGGTTTTTTTTTGGTGAGAAGTGTTTTCAAATCTAATTCTCTTTATAGTATAGAAAAACAGCCATACTTCTTTTTTTCTACGGTAGGTATCATCTATAAACATCATGATACATGACACTGCTACAAACATATCTAGGTTGTTGTGGTTCAAACTTCCGATGAAAAATATAAGTTTCTCCAGTTTGGTGAAAAAACAACTCTACCTCCTTCCTACCCCTTACTCCTTGATTGATCCATCAATATATGCCGGTTGCATGAAAATTTCTGAGAAGAAAAGTTCTGAGATGTTGTCGTATGGGATAGATTCAAAGCAAGCTGTTGAATTTTTTTCTCAAACACGCAGGAAAGCCGCGCATCATTATATTAATAGAAAAAGAAGAGCCATACGGAGACTCAAACTCACACACCAACTCTCACACGCACCCAGGAATCACTCGCGCGCACACACACGCCTGGTTAGGGTTTTGGTCGGGATGGAATTGGGGATCGGAGTCGGAAGGTTGGGAGGAGACGGCTCTCGATGGAATAAAATATGGAATGGAAAGAAAATAAGCAGTGAAGCGAGCAAACCTTTCCACTGGCTCGGCCCAATGACAAACACAGTAAGGTTATCAGTTGATTTAGACAAATGCCCTTTGATTGTGTGCGTGTTGTCAGTTAATATCATGTGTCTCTCTCTACTCGATGAAATGATATACCTAGTGCTCATTTTCTCTTTTTTTAGAATTTCATTTATTGATTTTTTTTAGAATTTCATTTATTGATCACCCGATTGGAACATAGATCAACTGCTAAGGCCTCATTCGGCTCAAGGGGATTTGATCCACAGGGGGAAGGTACCAGGGATGGATTCAGTTGACCCCCCTGTGTCGCTGAAACCCCGTGTGGAATAAATCCTACTTCCTTCTAATCCCTATCTTATTAAAAGCCGTGTTCGGTTTTGCACTTGTTCTAAACAACCAAATAAAACTAATTGCAGGCAAAAAGTTGTGTCTGAAACGTCAAATATAGTGGACCGGAGGTAGTACATATTTGTCACAAACCTGACACTCGAATCAACAATTTGAGGACACTAGATGAATAATAATCACTCCACGATTGAACACTCAACTCGAGTTTACCATCACCGGTTCAGGTGTTAGCTTGTTGCATGGGAATGCCATAACACAGAATAAGTAGCTAAAAGTTCCCTGAAAAAAAAATTCTCGGTAGCTGAATATGTCCAAGATTCTTGGCCATCATGATAACCACAAAATTCAGCCACAAAAAATTATGTCGCGCTGCTGTCGATCTGCCCTTGGGCCGGCCCAGCAGGACTGCTCCTACATGCGGCCTGTATTGGTAGATGACCAGCCCGCCCGCCGCCTTCCGCATGATCCTCGCCGCGAGTCTCCCGGTCTGCCCCGACGACCTCTCCGGCGAGATCCACGCCGATCGAGACGATGCACCGCCGCCGCCGGGCTGACGAGACGCCGGCCAGCAGCAGGAACAGGAACACGCCGCCCAACAGCAGGAACACGCTCCGCGTCCTCTCCGTGCTGCTCGCGGCGGCCGTGCCCGTCGCGGCGTGGCGCTCCGCCGGCCAGCCGGAGCTCGCCGTGTGGCGGGTCTCCCTCCTGCTGTGCGCCTGCTCCGTCGTCTGGTCCCGCCTGCTCGACGCGGCCACGAGCGCACGAGCCCGCGCGCCACGCTGCTCTTCTTTTCCACCGGCTTCACGCTGGCCCTCTACGCCGACGCCGCGGTGGACGCCAGCTGGGTGCCCTCGTCGCCCACCTCGCCGCCGGCATGGTGGGACACGCGCTCGCCGAGCGCCGCCAGCGCGACGGCGCCGAGGTGTCCGCCGCCATCGCGGCCGCCGGCAACCCGTCCGGCGAGGACGATGCGTTCAAGCTGCACTTCTACCAGGCGCTCGGCGGCATCTACATCGGCCTGGTCACGCTGCTGGTGTTTTGGTGGCCGGGGCCGGTGGCGTGGGTGGTGCTCAACAGGGCCGACTACGCCATGGGAGAGGTCCTCCTCTATGTGTTCGTGCCGCTCTCGGTAATGCTCATGTTCTGGAGCGACTTTGTGGCCGGCTTGTTGCTGCAGGGTGAGCTCCTCAAGGAGACAGGGTTCTGTTTGCAGGTCATCTACTTGTTGTCAATCGTGTTACTGGGCACGATGATCTCTGTGGCCGTGGGTGACATTGGCGCCATGGTATTCGTCTCGCTTGCTATTCTTGTCTTCCCTGGGTGGTTTGGATACTCCCTCATCGTCTACGCTGAATTCAAGCAGAGGTAGGCACGCACCCACCCAAACAGACAGTAGGTGTTGATGCTATTGCTATTGATCGATGCGTAGTTTTATTATTGAACTGCTACTGCTAGTGTGATCTTGCAGAGATCATATATAGAACCACAACATGCCAACATATATATACGTGATGCCTCTCTGTTCTCCTTGCTTGCTATACCCCACAGGCTGAAGCTAGGACAACTGGCATTGAAGCCAGATGAAAGCAAAGAGGAGTTACATCCAAGACCATTAGGGCAAGTACAACAGTGCCGACAGATGCTGTCTTTTTGACATAAATAGACAGCTGAACAGACAGCTTGTACAATGAGTTGTCTGTTTAGCTGTTTGCGGGATGATTAATTCATCCTTTAACATACAAACTCATGGTGATCTAGTGCATAATTGATCTTTGCAGCCATTTTATTGCATAGAAGAGAGAATGCACGATGGCGAGGGGCGCTCATCGGAGAGATAGGCTTCTCAGCTCTTATCACATATTTGGTCAGGATGCCGATGCTCTGCGTCATGTTTGCAATAACCATGGGCGATACCTAGTCCATGGTTCTGGGTTGGCTCTGATGCTGCTCTATCTGGTGTTTTTGGATACTGCATTTGTGTTTATGCAACGTTCAAGCTGAGGTATGTTACTTGACATTAGTTGTTGAAAATAGCAATGCATACTTAGAAGCTTCTAGAAGATTGGAGACAATGCATGAAGTAGAGAACTCTATATAAGTAGATATTTTGACATGGTAGAAATATCAAGAAACTAGATAAGGACGAGAGAAAGTTCTAGAGTTAGATATTTTAGGAGAAGAATGTAGAAGGTGGAGACATAGCAACACGACATGAGCCATGGAGTCCTATATATAGGGGGTGCCATCCACCCTGAAACGAACTGAATTCCCAATTACGGGAATCCGACTCCCTGTACCCTTGTGATAGTCCCAGGGACAACAGCTATCACGTACAGAACTCATTTCAGCGAAAATCACATCCATACATTGATTAAGGTCTTCAAACATGACATAAATACATAGTGATATGGTACAAGCCCACTGGGCTAAACGACAGAAAGGAAACAACTACGCAGCGGATAGCTATAAGCTTCTGGTGCTTCGGGCCTTCACCTCCACAGGCATCCTTGAGCGCAGCGCACAACCCTCGTTTGCTTCATCCGTCGTGGTTAGTCTTGTACTCGGAGTCTTCTCTTGTGTACCCAAAGACTGTCCCCAAGGAAATACAGCAAAGCTTTATAGTGACCTAAACTAGTAGTAAAGTATTCAAGGGAATTAAGCTGGGGTTTCCTATGCGCAAGCAGCAGCAATAACCAAGTTCATCTCATCACCAACTCCTTTCCTCACCAGAGAGATCACACTCCCCAAAGCCAGCCATCAATCTCACAACCACATCGGGCTCGTCCTGCCTCAACAGGTTCTCGCAATAATCATCCGCCAGCACCTTTCACTCACTATTCGACTCG
This sequence comes from Echinochloa phyllopogon, assembly GCA_033239725.1. Lineage (NCBI taxonomy): Eukaryota > Viridiplantae > Streptophyta > Magnoliopsida > Poales > Poaceae > Echinochloa > Echinochloa phyllopogon. The sequence goes on along the minus strand of BTCW01000008.1, from coordinate 6,002,069 downwards.
GTAAGCTCCCTCCCCACCTCGTCTCAACAGCAAACGCTGCTCCAACCTCTCATAACCCAAATCAAGGATAAGGTAAGAAAGCAGAATCCCATGCTAATCTCCATCGATCCAGATGCGGTCGTCCATAACCGTGGACACGGCTATACGTATAGTTTTCACTCTGCAAAGGTTGCGCTCCAGGAACCACCTGGGTTCAGACGGTAGCATGGCGTCTTGAGACACAGCCCACAGCAAAGACCCTAAAGAGTAACGGTATCATCCTGCTTCCCTAGGCTCGAGAAACATCTGCACGCTAACATCTGCCCCAGGGATGTGAAACCTTCCCACCGGGGCCAATCGGGGGCAGTGGTAAATCAGGGAGAGTACGCCGCAACGAGTCCCTCTTACACATATCAAACTCGATCCCCCTACAGTCCTGGTACTGCACTCAGTAGGCTTGCTGGAACCCTCCCCATACTGGGTAGATGGTGAGCACTGTAATCCACGTCTGAAAGGTGACTTCGAACCGGGTCCTTAATTGTCGGCAAGGCGAGTATCAGCGTCAAGCGATCCGCCGCAACGGTCCGCAATCGGCACCCATTACAGGTATTGCCGCCCAAACTCCTCAAATCCATCAATCTCAAGTAATCCATAAATGTACCCGCAACAGGTACTCCGTAGGAACTGTCCGAGTGCAGTTCCCAAGCACCCCCGATCAAACGACCGGGTTGTTATCACTCGCCTCCACCGCCTAGCTGCACTACTCCTCCCAAGCCACCCCAACTCATGCCAAGAAGATCAATCACATCCATCCCAACACATGCAGGCATAGCATTCTCATAAAGTGGGTAATAGGTGGCAAGGAAATAAGGTAGATAAATGGCAGTGCAGTCATATCATCATCATGCGAGTAAAGTAAAGCGCCGGCATACTAGTTGCATGTCTAATAGGTATTTCAGAGAATGGCTGGGCGTGAACCTGGGACTTGTTGCTCTTCCTCTTCGTCGAGGTAGTTGGAGTAGTAGACGTCCTCCTCTTGATTCTCCGGTCCTCCTAAGTTCGCAGAAATAAAATAAAGACGGGATCTACTAGCGAAGAAACACCAAAATAGCGAAGCAAGAAGACCCAAACAACACCAAACTCTACACTAACGCGTAGGTCATGATTTTAGAAAAATATAGAAACTGGTTTCATATTTTTCTGAGCTACGATTGATTTATTATGAATTTTCTAATTTAAATCATTTTCTGAAAATATTAAATAATTCCGAAAAAGAAAAACAGACAGAAAAATCAGCCTGCTGATGTCAGCATGACGTCATCAGTGGGGTCAGCCTAGGCTGACGTCAGCGTGGGCCCGGCTGACGTCAGCGTTGACTTGGTCAACGTTGACCAGTCAACGATGAGCGGGGTCAGAGTGGGGCCCACTGGTCAGTCTAACAGAGTCTATGGAAGGTGGGACCACGGTGTCAGCGCTGTTAAAGGAAAAAGAAAAAGAACAAGGAACGGCTGGGCTGGAAACGGGCCGAAAAGGAGCAGGCCGGCCCAAGAGAGATGGGCCGCGGCTGTTGGTTGCTGGGCTTTCGGCCCAAGACGGCAGCGGCGCGCTGATGACGGGATCTGGTGCGGCTGCACCGGATCTGCTGCGGCGGCAGACCACGACTTGGTGTGGCCCGCCATGTGGCCGCCCGCACGTGAACGCGTGCGCACCTGGACGCAGCGCGTCGCGGCAGAGGATGCTCCGGCGGGTGGCGGCGCTGCGACTGAGGTTCAACGGAGGCCTCAAGGCTCGGCTTTCTCGCGCGGAAACGACCGCGACACGAAACGGCGTCGAATAGGTCTGGAAGAGGGGCCCCACGCGCGTGCGGTGCTCGGCCCAGTGCGACCACGGCGTGGCCTCGGCGCGACGCGGGCGTCGTTGCTCCGGTCCGCGGCGGCTCTAGCGACGGTTCAAGCGACGGCGGCTGCCGGGAGAAGTGCTGGCGACTCAACGCCCTCACGCGAACGGAAAGGAACAGCTGGGCTCTTCACGAACGCTAGGAGACATAAAGCTTCCTTGCGCCGCGGCCATGGTGTGCACGCGGCCGGTTCCCCGACGCGCGGCAGCGGCACAGCGGCCTGGGTTGGTTTAGCGGCGACGCCGGGTTGCAGGAAAGGAGCGGCGGCGACGGGGACCTGCAAGAGAACGGCACGGCTCGAAGGCCGGCTCCAGAGAAGGCTGGCTGCAGCGGCGGCGGCGGCGGCGACATGGCCGGAGACAGGGGAGATAGAGAGGTTCGCGACGGCGACGCTCACCAAGGGTCTAGAAGACGATCGCTGCAGGTCGATGAAGGCTCGCGGTGCTGGCGAACGTCGTGCTCCCTTGGACAGCTTCGGTCCTGCTTCTCTCTGGCGCTCCCTCGGACGGCGGCGCTCCGGCTTGTGCGCGTCGGCGGGGTCGCGCTCCGGCTTCTCCCCGCTGCTCCCTTGGCCCGTCTCCCTCTTCTCCACTCTCCTCTGCTCCCTCTCCTCCCCTTCCTCTCTCGGATTGCTGGCTGGGAAACCCCAACGGGGGTGGCGGCGGCTCAAAGGGAGAAGCAGCGGATGGGGGATACTTGTAGGGCGGCCGCTAGGGTTTCGAGAGCTTGGACGGCTGGGGTTGCTCGGCGTCCGCGCCCGGGCCACGCGTCGCAATCGCGACGGGCCGCACAAGCTCGGGCGCCAGGGCTGGCCGGGGCCCTCCGCTTTCCGCCGGGCGTGGGAGAGAAGATTGAGGAGGAAGATGCACAGCGCCTGGCGGGACCCGCATGTCAGCGGCAGAAGGAAAGGAAGGGGTGCGGGGGTGCTGCTGGGCCGCAGTTGGGCCGGAAGAGGAACGACTGGGTTGGCTGGCGAGCTTCGAAAAAAGCTTAGGGAGGTTTTATGGACTTTGAGAGAGGTTAGAAGAGTTAGCAGGCTGGGCCAAGGTGTGTTAGCGGGCTGGGTTAGCGGTTAGGTTAGTTTAGGCCCGCGAGGAGGTTAGGGGTTAGGAAGGGTTTAGGAATTAGTTTGGTTAATGATTTATTTGAATTCAAATCCAAACAAAGAACCATGAAACCAAAAAGAGCCAACTCACTCCTATTTTATCCTTAGCACTTCAACTTGGATTTTAATTTTGAATTTAAATTGACTAGGAATTTAGGGAGCAAAATAGAAGACAACCTTATATGTTTGTAGGCATGCACAATAATTCACCAAAAATTTTGAAATTCACATTTTTGCATTCAACAATTCCTACGTAAAATTTCGGGATGTTACACACCCCAAGGAGAGAAGCAAGAAGAAGCCAAGGCGAAGCCATTTGAAGATGGCATGGTAGCCACAATGAAGAGTTAAGGTGACATGTCATTAGATGACATGAGTAGAGTGTGGTAGGATAGCCACATACATAGTGTAAGAGTGAGTCTTGTGTCAAGTTGTAGTGAATAAAGAGCGAGTTCCAATATAGTGTTGGTCTCACGTATCAGTGTCAAGTGAAAGTTTTTTCGTAATAGTGTGGGTATAGGGTCCACTTCATAATGACTTGGTGTCACTTCTATGAAGTATGTGTCAAGGTTGGTGCGCCGATTTTTCAACATCAGTTCTTGTTTAATTGTACAATGCGAATTCGAAAATAAATTGATTTAGTTGTGGGTACCTGTGAATAACATATCGTGCCTTACTGATTCAATTACTTGTAGCCAAAAACATATAAGATGAATAATAGAGCTTCTGCTACCTAATAATTCTTTTTATGTGTGGTATATATTATTTTTTTAATGATATAATAATTTCTATAATTTAGTTAACAACAACTTAAGTTTTCTATTCTCTAACTAGAATGTTAGACTAAACTCAAAGTTCAGTTAGTCTGAACCAAGTATTGCATGACTATTCATTTTCTCGTTCTCTCTGCATAACTATTAGGCACCTGACCCACATGCATGTCCACTTAAGCCTTCTGAATCATTGGTTAGATTGGGTGGGTTACATGGGTCACGATAGGTGAAGATAGAAGCATTTTTTTTCTTAGTTCCGAAGATTATGGTTGTTACTTTATCAGTTGATCCGTGTTCCAATCGGGTGATCAATAAATGAAATTCTGAAAAAAGGGCATTTGTCACAACTGATAACCTTAATTAGGGAGATAGACCATACAACATCCTTGTAAGCACACAATAGAAATTTAGTAAAGCACACCATAGATAGGAAGTGACTAAAGCAAACCAAAGAGAGATTATGTATTGCAATTTGGTCATGATGACGATGCTCTGCGTCATGTTCGTAATGACCATGGGCGATATGTGGGCGATGGTTCTAGGTTGGCCTCTGATGCTTGCTCTCTCTGGTGTTTTTGGCTACTGCATTTGTGTTTATGCCACATTCAAGCTGATGTATTTTACTTAACATTAATTCTTATTTAATTGTATGTGCAAATTATTGCAAACTTGAATTGAACTTGCATGCGGCTTTTAGGCTTGCTTGCATCTGTCTGAAATTGTGTACATCATGAGAACAAGTGTGATCATTCACGTGCTAAATAAAAAATCAGAAAACTGGACCACCACACTCAACCAAACTATATATGTGCCGCTTGTATGGCATTAACTCACGCCTTAAACAAAGCCAAAGCTCACTAATCTTAGGAAACACACATGAACAACCAACTTTGTGTTGGTTTTCCCAGTTTCATCTTTAAATCGAGCAAAAAATAGGTATTGTCATCTCAGTTTCAACTTTGTGTGCTTTGGCCCTAAGTGTCACTGGTATTTGCAACCTTGCAGTACTTACATCTCCACTTCACATTTCTTCTGCCTCATCACCCCCGTCGAGAACCTCAACACTTGACCACACTAGTAGTTTTGGGACTTTCATTAGGTTGCCCCAATTGGAACACTTTGTATTGGATTACTTAACCATTTGAACCGAACAATGAAGGAAAATGCCACCAAGACCTGCCGAGACGGTCATCACAAAAGTTTTGCACCAACTTCTGTCACATGCCTCCATCTTTCTTTCCATTGTGCATACATTTATTGATGTTCCAAACTGGCTCTAACATCTTGATGGAACTCCTGCCTTTATTCTGGTGTCTTTTTAGCCATTAACCACATCATATAAATAATGTCGGTTTGCTCTTCTCTTGTGATGTCTACAGGATGCGGCTAGGGCTGCCACCGGTGAAGCCTGATGAAAGCAAAGAGGACTCCATGAGAATGTTGCTGGAGAAGCAGGGTCATGGCAGTGAGGATCTGCACCCAGGAAACAATGTTGTCGACTGCATTTTCTCACCAGAGGTGGCCGATGTGAAGTCAAAGATTGCATAAAAACAAACCATATATGTAATGATGAGTTGTGCCGTGTGAAGTCGAAGATTGCATAAAAACAAACCATGTTAGCGTTCAGTCAGAACTAATTAGATGTTATGGTTCGGGGCCTGTAGCAACCTTGTGTGTAATTGATGTGTTTTCCTGCTATATACTCTATGTTAGCATATATATAACTTTATGCCGTAACTATGGTGCATCGGTGACATGTTTATCATATCATTCAGTGTGTGGCTCGATTTTTCCTTTCCGAATATATTATACCAACCTCTAACTGTAAGCAAAGAAAACAACTCATTTGTCTTCATAAAAGTAAAACCAAGACATGTAGGCTTTGCGGCTTACACCGACCCTAGCCAAAACTTAGTTTCCAATAACATATATTAAATATTTTAGTTGTGGTTTTATGAAAACTAGCGAATATGCAAGTGCCCATGTGTTTCTAAAAATAATATGCTGGTCATATGCTAATTGTTGCGTAAGAGATAAAGAAAATACTAATTAATTGTCATATTGGTGGGTACGACGGGTGGATTCCATGATTTCAAAATACTTCCAGAAATATACTTTTTTGAGGAAAAGAAAGAAACATGATAACCCGCGACCCGTCGCACAATAGCTCAACGCGCGGCCCCCTTCTCCCAACCAATCACGCGATCCCTTTCTCTCCCCCCCTCCGACCAATCACGCGATCCTTTTCCCTCCAGCTAATCACAACATTGTGCGCATGCACTGATTCACAGTTAGTCAATCCAAGCATCTTTGCTGACATCATCTTTAAAAACTAGACATATTTTTTTCTGAATGAGTATAACTCCCTAATGAAGCATCCGTTTTCAAATCCGTTTGCACTGTTGTGTTACATTCAACAAGATCTACAAAACTAGATACATATTTGATATGTTTTAAAGCTGTTTTACATGACTTAATTTATTTGGATATGTAGTAGCAACATATATATATATATAAACTGTGTGACAATCTATTATATTTTACAGATAATAACTTGTATTGCATGTGTACTATAGCAACTTATATATATTGTATTACCTTTAATTTGTGCAGGGAGTTTATATCAAATTAAATGAAGAGTATACATATCTTTACACAAAAAACGAGAACAATCAATAAAAATATATAAATACTATATATGAACTTATATAGAGATTACGCATATCATCTTTACACGAAAAAGACCACACATGTAAATTATATAGAGATAGTGTGTTAACTTATATAGGGACTTTGTTTATATTGCTTTAAAACAAATACCACATAAAATATATGTATATCTATAGTTCTAATATATGTAGATTTATAGCCAGAATACACATGCTGATGTAGTAGGTTGTCACTCAGAATATATGTAGATTGATAATCAAAATACATATGTGGATACTTAGAATATATGTCGATTGATAGTCATAATATATGTAAGTTGATAGTCAAAATATACAGGTTGATACACATAATATATGTAGATTGATAGTTATAACATATGAAGGTTGATAGTCAGAATATATAGGTTGATACTCGAAATATATGTAGGTTGATAGTATAATATATGTGCTGCTCCATTTTGTTAACGTGGCCTTTAACCCCCCACGTTAGGCTGAATAGAAAAATCTTGCTGGGCTCGCGTGGTCGTGCAATAGTGTTATCAACTTATATATAGTGGTATAACTAACTTATGTAAACACATATGGTAGTAATTTATATTAAATATGAAATAACAACTTATGTTGTATTACGTAGAATGATCGTCGATGAGTTTGCACACAAATTGATAATTTATTATTGAATATAAGTTGACAGAAAAAATAAAATAATTTCTAAACATGCATATTGGATCTTATCTGGTAGATGTAGTTGTGAGGACTCCGATGGTACAACTAGAATAAACAATTAATATTGAATGAGAGAGTATGACTAAAAAATAAAATTGATCATTATAGAACGTCCCTATAATACTCTAGCAGGCCACGTACTCCTAGACTACTCCACTATCTCCCAATCTCACGTCATAAACCACAACTTTCATCAGCCCAACAATAATTACTCACAGGGCCTTCGCGCGCTGCAGCGCAAGCACGACCCCACGCGCAATAGGTTTTTTTTATCTTGCTATTGCTTCTTTCACCCGTAACAGGCCGGCCGTTTTTATCCCTGCAGTAGGACGAACAGGAATTTGCTGGGCCAGCCTGATGTCCCGTGGTCGCGTGATAACTAGTCAGCGCGACGGGTCTCTTCTTAGACTTAACGAAAAGGAACTCCTCTAAATTTGTTTTTTTAGATAGACTCCTCTAAATTAGTGAACTTTGTTTTTTTAGAATTAATTAGTGAACTTTGTTTAAATCGAAAGTCAAAACTCATTTTCTTCCCGGCCCAGCCCAAGCCAGCCTATTAACCGGCCCATGCTCCCCGAAATGATCCGACCCGTTACCACCAGCATCACCATCAGTAACCAAAAAACTAACCAAAATCTCCCAAGCGAGCGAAGCCCCGACCCTTCTCAGACTCACTTGTCTCCCTCAGATCTAGGCCACCCCCCCTCTCCCCCAGCTCCGGCGATCGCCGGAGCCCTCCGCCTCGGGGGCGCGATGGACCTCCTCATCGCGCAGATCACCACCGACCTCCGCTCCTCGGACGCGCTACGGCAGTCCTCCGCGCTGCTGCAGGCCCTGCAGCAGTGCGCCGCGGGGCGCGACGTCTCCGCGCTCGCCCGCACCGCCGCCACCGAGATCCTCTCCGCGCCCTCCTCCGCCGTCTGCAAGCGCCTCGCGCTCGACCTCCTCCGCGCGCTCCCGCTGCCGCCCGACCTCCTCGACCCGCTCCTCCTCTCCTCCCTCCGCTCCGACCTCAACTTCCCGGACCCCGACGTTGCCGCCTCCTCCATCGCCTCGTTCCCGTCCCTCCCCTCCCACCTGCTCCCCTCGCTCCTCTCCTCCGCCCACGCCGACATCGCCGCCGCGCTCTCCTCGCCCGCCGAGTCGCTGCGCCTCGCCGCCGTCACATCTCTGTCCTCGCTCCTCCCGCGCGATGACCTCGCGCTCATGTGCTCCACGAACCCCTCCCTCATGGCGCACGCCACCACGTGGTGGGGCCGCCTGGCCGAGCTTGCGCTGGACTCCGCGGACGCGGTTTCCGCCGGCTCGTTCGAGGCCCTTGCGCGGCTGTTCCAGGAGCTGGAGGGGCGCCGCATGAGCCGGCTTGCTGGTGACAAGCTTGTTGACGGGGAGGGTGCGCTTGCAGTGCGCGCCCAGTGGGCGGCTGATGCCATCGACTTCATTTGGTCCAGGCGCAACATGCTGATTGCGCGGACCATGGTGATGCCTGTGGAGAGCTTCCGTGTCACTGTGTACCCTCTGGTGCACGCAGCGAAGATGGTTGCTTCTGGTGTTGTAAACACTCTGCGGCGGATTGCCAAGCCTGGGGACACGACATTAGCTGACAGCGTGGAGTCGAGTGCTGAGAAATTGGTGGGGGTGTCGGACATTGTCTCGCACTTGCTGCCATTTCTTAGCTCACTTGACCCACCACTAGTGTTTGAGGTGGGGATCAATATGCTGTCGCTCGCGGATGTGCCTGGAGGCAAGCCAGAGTGGGCTTCAGCTGCTATTATTGCAATCCTGACACTATGGGACCGGCAAGAGTTCTCGTCGATGAGGGAGACGATTGTCAGGGCTGTTGTGACCAATCTCGATTTGCTGGATCTTGGAATGCAGGTACTGAATCAATCACTACAAAAGCTTATTTTAGCATATCCCTTTTGATTATTGCCTTACTGTCTTAGCAATGTGTCCCACGGTAAATTTAGTTATCTCACTTTTAGCGTTGTGCCAAATTTAAGATGTTTAATCTTGGAAGTACGTGTTTAGGTTCATACTATTACTTGCTGGTAGTGGTAGCTACTTTGTATAAATTAATCTAGGAGGCAGTCACATTTTGGCCAATGCAGTGATTTACTGTCATCACTTGTAGCTGATCTAACTTGTACTTAAATCGTAGCTTGCTGTTAGATGACCATAAGGTCTTATTGTTTGGGTTTGCAAGCTTATTACAATAGCATGTAGTCTGACAATTTAATGTTTTTTTAGTGTGTCAGAGAAAAAAAATACATGGGCTTGAATTGAACTCAATTTATAATCTGAATTCTCAATACAAACAGGGTTTAGTGCTTTGTAGTTTGTAGTTCTAATATGTTTTGCTTGAATCAACCAAATTTGTGTAATCATGCTATCAGATACTATTCCCCTCTGTTTGGAAATGTCGTTTAGGACATTGACATGTTCTCCAGGATGATACTTTAACTAGTTATTTCTCTGAAAAAACTATGTTAATTCAAATAAATGAATACATTTAGAAAGTTTTTGAACGATGAATTTCATGGTATCAGTTCTATGTTCTAAATATTTTAAAGGTTTGAGAAACACATCCTAAAGAACTTACATTTGCAACCGAAGGGCAGTATCATCTCAATCTTATTTGAACAGTTTAAAAAATCCATTTCCTTATTTTTTTTGCAGAAGTGTATAAAATCGGCAAATGAAAAAATAATTCTTTGTGGGCCTCAATGGCATTATTGTTGTCCATCTTCCTTAACTAGAACTTGATTTCCTGAGATGTTTCTAAATGATCTGTTTTTCTATTAAACCCAATTAAATGTGGCATTCACGGATCATCAAATGTGGATAATAGGAAATTCCAGAAGCCTAAATCTCTGCCTGGGTTTCCAAATTCTAACTGTACAGCCAATACAACATTTCCCACACAAACAAATGATGTGTAGTTATATGCCTTCCATAAATTAGAGTTTATTGTGTTTATTTTTAATGTTTCATCGTATTTGTATGGCAATCATTGCTGGATAACCTTCCTTTGCACTTATATCATATAGTCTGCATTATCTGTAATTGGTTAGTTGGGGATAGATCAGTCCTGTAATTTGAGCCCATGGATGTTATAATGTTGTGCACTTGCTATCAAATTAAATTGAAGTGTTCGAACTAGTCCTTGGCATTCATAATTTGGATAGTGATGTTCCTATGCTTGAATGGGATGGTCCAAGAGCCAAAGCCATTGATGATTCGACCAGTTTCTTTATCTCCCTGCATTACTGCTGGATAACTTTTGGATATGTTATTGTGTGAGAGGAATATTTCTTCTGATTGTGGATAATTTTATAAATTTTTGTTCAAGATGAATTTATGAGATCATGTCCTATGGCACAGGTCTCTCTGTTTAAAAGGTTGCTTCAGATGGTGAGAAACTTGAGAGCAGAATCAGATCGTATGCATGCGTTGGCGTGTATATGTCGAACTGCTCTTTGTGTTGATCTTTTTGCAAAGGAAAGCGTTCGAAGAGGTCAGAAGCCTGTTCCAGGAACAGATGTAATATCACTTTTTGAAGATGTGAGGGTGAAGGAAGATCTAAATAGCGTGACAAGTAAAAACTTGTTCAGAGAAGAGCTTGTGGCCTCGCTGGTTGAAAGTTGTTTCCAGCTATCTCTTCCACTACCTGAGTTGAAGAATTCTGGGACAGAGAGCAGAGTTATAGGAGCGTTAGCCTATGGAACTGGTTATGGTGCCCTGAATTGGACGGAACCTGCTTTGGATGTGGTGGAAGTCTGCAGGCCATGTGTTCTTTGGGACTGCAATGGTCGTACCTATGCAATCGATTGCTATCTAAAGTTGCTTGTTAGGCTTTGTCATATATATGACACAAGAGGAGGTGTGAAGACAATTAAAGCTGGCGCATCTCAAGATCAGATTCTGAATGAGACACGGCTTCGGAATTTGCAGCTACAGCTTATAAGGGATCTTCGCGAGGTTATGATCCTTCTCATAATCTCACTATTCTTGAACGTTAAAATTTAATTATGCCTTCCTATGTAATCTAAGAGTGTTTATTCAGGCATTCAGGGCCGTGTCACAACTCAATGACATGCTGTGTTTTCTCATGATCTCACATGGTTCTTTATCTGTTGTTGCTTAATTTATCAACCAAATAAAGGAATTATGGTTTATCAATTTTGTTTTACCCCATTCGAACGTCCAATGCTGTTTCTCTTGCGAATGAAAATTTTGATTTACATCTAGTGTTTTTTTCGCTTAACATATATGACTTTTTTTCACTAGTATATACTGTTTTACTTGTTACATAGCATATCTGAATATTGTATTTTTAAAGTTAAACCCTTAGATATATTTAGAAATCTTTCTGCTTTGCCAAAGCTTTACCTTTGTTTAGATCTGATGATGCCCATTTTTGCTATGTTTTCCTTTCACACACTTTACTCATTGATACTTGTAAATACTACTACCTCCGTTACTAAATCTATGACGTTTAGGACAAGTAATTTAGTTCATTTTTTAACTAATTTGCTTTTCCTAGACGACATATATTTGAGAACGGAGGGAGTATATACTTAAACTGCACCAAAGAAGATTCTTTCCTGCTTTGAGATATTAATAAAAGCAATCTTTAAAAGAGCATTAGGCGCTAAGCGGGTAGTCAGGCACTGATTATGCTGTTGATTGTTTAAACTATGAATAAAAGACCAATACAAACATAATCCATGATTTTTGTTTCCTTTTCCATAATAGTCTATAAGATTATTAAATTTGATTAACTGTATCTTTCCAGGTTCATACACCACGAATATCTTCACGCTTGATATGGGCAATTTCTGAACACTTTGATCTTGAAGGTTTGGATCCCCTTTTAGCTGATGACCCAGAGGATCCTCTGAATATCATCATAGCTAACATGCATAAGATATTATTCAACACCGATTCATCTGCTACTACATCAAATAGGATACAAGATGTGCAGGCTGTCTTAATATGCGCTCAACGTTTGGGAGCAAGAAATGCAAGGGCAGGCCAACTTCTAAGTAAAGAACTGGAAGAATTTAGGGCAAGTACTTCAGCTGATTCTGTCACCAAGCATCAGTCACGTTATGTCTTGCAAGTAATAAAATATGTAACAAGCCATCCAGATAACAGGTGAGTGCATTTTGGAACTTTAAATAATTGTCACATGTGTGCTGCAGCATTTGCATGAATGTGTAGAAATGTGTACCTGAATATAAGTTCTACTGGAACATGTATTTGAACTGATTTTGAATCATGTCCTATTTTCCATGTTTCAGGTGGGTTGGTGTAGGTGATGCTACAGGGGATTATCCGTTTAGCCACCACAAACTTACTGTTCAATTTTCAGAGGCATCTGCTGCCCAGGATAGGAAATTGGAGGGATTAGTTCATAAGGCCATTCGGGAGCTTTGGAGGCCGAATCCCAGTCAGTTAACTCTCCTACAAACAAAGGGAATTGGTGCCTTGCATAAAGAGCTTCCAAAAGCCTGTACTTTGACTGGAAGCAGTGACCCGTGCTACATTGAAGCATATCATCTGGCAGATCCAACTGATGGCAGGATCACCCTACATCTAAAGGTATGGCCTGATTGATGCATCTTTCCTGTGTTTGATTTAGAATATCTTTATTGAAATGTACGTTTCAGTCATGTTTACTGCTAGTACTGCTTTCGGATCTCACATTCTAATTCTGAAATTAATTATACTAACTATAACTTTAAAGAATTGTCTATTGTTTTCTTCTAACATTTACTTGCCACATCATTACTTGTGCTAGGAACTATGATTCTTAGACAAATAGACAAACTACTGAAAATAATGTCCACGATTGTTGTTCATATACAAGTATGTGAACTTCAGAAGATGTTAGCCTTGATGTTTTCATTTGTAAGGACATGTTAGCCTTAAGGTTTATCATTCACTTATTGCATTAGCCTTCACTCGATGAGACTTCAATTATGGCTGCAGCATTTAGTGCAAGGGGTTAAGGGCACTTGCCATCTGGTAGATTAGTTAAAAAAAAACTATGCATGACTTTTTTTTCCAATTGTGAAGTTGTTTGCTTTGGAATTTGTCATCACATCCTTTGACTAATGTGTTTTTCCATTTTGAAATTGTTTGCTTTGGAGTTTGTTGTCACATCCTTTGACTAATGTGTGCTGTTGCAGATTTTAAATTTGACCGAGCTGGAACTGAACAGGGTGGACATCCGTGTTGGCCTCTCTGGAGCACTGTACTATATGGATGGCTTCTCTCGCACCGTTCGGCACCTTCGGAATCTTGTTTCCCAGGTGCTTCCACAAATTTATGTCTATACTCTGTAGACTAGAGTTACCTTATGAAAAAAATGCTTTGAATATAGTGTAGCATGAAATATTTGGTTAGCTAGTAAACTTATCACCTCTTTTCTGCCTTGTACACTGAGACAACCCAATAGCATCTGCCCATTCAGGTTGATAGCTCAATATTTATAATGATCTGGGAAATTTATGTCAGTTAAGACTGAAATCTTGTGCTTACATTGGTTTCTCTAATATCTGTTTCTCTTTGTTCCATTTACAACCAGTAAACACACAATGGCTTTCATATCTTGTTTCCAGATAGATTGTGTCCAACAAGAAACAAATATGGTCTATTAACAAATTAAAAAATTAAAACTTAGCATAATATTTTATGCTTGGATAAGCACTATCATCATTGGTCAACTTATGCCTTTCAATTCTGCAGGATCCGGTCCAAAGTAGTGTGACTGTTGGAGTTTCACATTTTGAGAGATGCTCGCTCTGGGTTCAAGTCTTGTATTACCCTTTTTACGGAAGTGGTGGATCTGCGGACTATGAAGGAGATTATGCGGAAGAAGATTCACAGATGATGAGACAGAAGCGCTCACTCCGGCCTGAGCTTGGGGAGCCAGTTGTTTTGCGGTGCCAACCCTACAAGTTCCCTCTTGCCGAGCTTCTACTACCGTTAGAATGCTCTCCAGTCGAGTATTTCCGGTTATGGCCTAGCCTGCCAGCCATGGTGGAGTGCACCGGCACATACACATATGAAGGCAGTGGTTTCAAGGCCACCGCTGCTCAGCAGTACGACAGCTCTCCTTTCCTCAGTGGGTTGAAGTCACTTTCATCTAAGCCTTTCCATCAAGTCTGCTCCCATTTCATCCGAACAGTGGCTGGATTCCAGGTAAGTTGACATGCTGTATCACTTAAGCATACTTTGATGTAATGCCAGTGTCTATTTCCTTTCCTGTACGTAACTGGCAAACATTTTGTTTGATAACTTATCACTTGAATATCCTACAGTTGTGTTATGCTGCGAAGACATGGTTTGGTGGGTTCGTGGGCATGATGATCTTTGGCGCAAGTGAAGTCAGCCGGAACGTCGACCTGGGCGATGAGACCACCACCATGATCTGCAAATTCGTCATGCGTGCATCCGACGAATCAATCACAAGAGAGATCGAAGCCGACCTCCAGGGCTGGCTGGACGATATCACCGACGGCGCCGTGGAATACATGCCCGAGGACGAGGTGAAGAGCGCGGCCGCCGAGCGGCTGAAGATCTCCATGGAGAGGATCGCCCTTCTCAAGGCAGCCAAGCCGAAGGTCCCGCCCGCCAAGACCGAGCAAGAGGAGGAAGAGGAGCGGAAGCAGAGCGAGGAGCTGGACGGGTTCGGGAACCCCAAGGGCCCCTCCACGCTCTCCAAGCTCACCGCCGAGGAAGCCGAGCACCGTGCGCTCCAGGCCGCCGTGCTCCAGGAGTGGCACCAGCTGTGCAAGGAGAAGGCCATGAAAGCGCAGTGAGGTCGGTTTGGACAGTGTGGATCTTGCGCGCCTGTATACTTTTGTACTATTGTTTTTAGTTTTCCATTTTTTTGCGTATGTATCCTGCTGACTTAGCTCACTTGTATACCGCCCCCGATTTGTTCATTGTATTCGCAAGATATTGTTGTATTACGAACGGACTCTGTTTTGTAACATAGCATTCTTGAGCTTTGGTGTGAATCCGTTGTACAAGAGAATCAAGATATCATTGTTGACTTCCCAATTTTTTTACGAAGCCAATGTATTTTATCAAAGATACCAAATGGATCAAGAGAAGCGACCGGGAGAGACGGAGACGGAGCGCCCAACCCAACACGCAACACGGCAGCTAGCGGACTGACAGGTGAGGGCCAGCAGACGCGTCAATTGCCTTTTGTTTTTTACTTTCCAGATCAGAAGAAAAAGCACGGAGAGGACAGATGTCGACTAGAGTCTGAGAACCGTAACTCCCGGGCCGAAAACGTTTACTCTTCGCTCCTCCGGCGTTGACCGTCGATTGTTTTTTTTTCTGCTGATATATATAAACCGCGGGACCGGACCTTGAGGAGCCCCAACCTAGGTACCAAACTCTGCTAAGAGGCGAAAACGCCACGAAATTAACAACGACAATCAGCTCGGCCTTAGCCAATTGACACGTCCAAGTCTCTCACATGACGCAAATTAAATAAAAGCCTTGTTTTCGCGTGTCATGATAAAGCTAGGCTGTCAGCCATAGTAATAGGGCCGTCGTCATCCTGAAGCTAATCCCGCGGCGGTGATCCCCTTCACCTCGCCGTCTTCTTCTCGACCGGTGAACCTCGCCGCCGGCCGGCCGGCCGGTCAGCCTAGCGTCGCTGCAACTGCAAGCGCGCCGGTGCTTTTGTGGGTTTGCTCAACGATCAGCAGTAAGTAAGCATATCCTACTACTGTATATGCATATGCAATACAAGATGTAGTGAGGGCACGGCTGTCGACAAAAATGCCTGTTCTGTCGTTTCAGCTATATCTGGTTACCATCTCACGTATTAGCATCAAGAAGGCTGTTCTTGATGCTGATAGCTCAAACTGGGTGTGACTTACTGACCTTGAGGTTTGAGCTGTAATACTACTATGTCTGTTCTTGTGTGCAGCGTTATGAAGAGAACTATCTACTCGGTACACGTCTCACTTGCATAGATAAGCCACCAATTACACTTCCCCTGAATCCATTTGAAGGAACTGAACAGAAAGCAGAGTATAGCTCATCACAAGTTGAGTCATTCAGGTGCTTTACTTCCACAGGATGCTGGATGCCTGAATATTATCAGAGTTTTCTGAATATCTGAAATTGTCCCCTGAATCCATCTGAAGGAACTGAACAGAGAATAGCTCATCACAAGTTGAATCATTCAGGTACTTCAACTACTTCCCACAGGACGCCTGAATATTTTCAGAGTTTTCTGAATATCTGAAATTGTTCTCCCCCTCCTCTATTTCTTCTATTTCCAAATACAACCAAGACCGATCAAAATTCGACCAAACAAGCAGCTCGCCATGAAGCTTATTACTTCACCCACACAATATGAAGACAGCTCTCAACTCGGTACACGTCTCACTTGCATACATAACCCAGCAATTACACTTCTTCTGAATCCATCTGAAGGAACTCAACAGAAAGCAGAGTAGCTCATCACAAGTTGAATCATTCAGGTACTTCAACTACTTCCCACAGGATGCCTGAATATTTTCAGAGTTTCCTGAATATCTGAAATTGTTTCTTCTACTTACAAATACAACCAAGATCGATCAAAATTCGACCAAACAAGCATCTCGCCATGAAAGTTACTACTTCAACCGCACCTTTCCTCTTGGTGTTCCTGGCCTCCATCTCCCATCCAGCCATCTGCTCAACTTCCGGAAACGACACAGACCGACTCTCTCTGCTAGAATTCAAGAACGCAATCACTCTCGACCCGCACCGATCCTTGCGCTCCTGGAACGAGACCACCCACTTCTGCAGCTGGGAAGGCGTCTCGTGCAGCTCCAAGAACCCACCCCGCGTCACCGCCATTGATCTCAGCAACCAAGCTCTCGTCGGCCACATCTCCCCTTCGCTCGGCAACCTGACGCTCCTCACGAACCTGTCGCTCGCGACCAACAGGTTCGCCGGGGAGATCCCCGAATCCCTCGGCCGCCTGCGTCGTCTCCGATCACTCTACCTCAGCAACAACACGCTGCAAGGGATCATCCCGAGCTTCGCAAACTGCTCCGGCCTGAAAGTTCTATGGCTGGATAGCAATGAGCTCGCCGGAGAATTGCCTGGAGGAGGAGACCTGCCTCTTGGCCTGGAGGAGCTGAACCTCGAGTTCAATAATCTTGTAGGGACCATCCCTTCCACGCTCGGCAACATCACCACGCTCAGGAGCTTCTTCTGCGTGCTCAACCGCCTCAACGGCGGCATCCCGGGCGAGCTCGCGGCGCTGCGTGAGATGGAGATACTCGACGTCGGCGGCAACCGGCTGTCGGGTGGGTTTCCGGCGGCGATCCTGAACATGTCGGCGCTCGTCAGGCTTGACCTCGACAGCAACCGCTTCAGCGGCGAGATGCCGTCGGGCATCGGTGGCTCGCTGCCCAATCTACGGCGGCTCTTCGTCGGCGGCAACTTCTTCCATGGGGACCTCCCTTCTTCCTTGGCAAATGCTTTGAGCCTAGTCAACGTTGATATCGCTTCCAATTTGTTCACTGGGGTGGTGCCTGCCTCCATTGGCAAGCTTGCCAATCTTACATGGCTGAACCTTGAGATGAATCAGCTGCATGCTCGTAGCAAGCAGGACTGGGGTTTCATGGACAGCCTAGCTAATTGCAGTAAGCTACAGCGATTATCTTTGGCTGTGAATCAGCTGGAAGGACAGGTACCGAGTTCGTTGGGAAATTTGTCAGTTCAGCTTCAGTCTCTGTACTTGGGACAGAATCAATTGTCAGGGAGTTTTCCTTCAGGCATTGCAAATCTTCCAAACCTGATAGTTCTTGGACTGGATTACAACCGGTTTACAGGTTCTGTGCCACAATGGCTTGGAGGCCAGGAGACACTGCAGGTACTAAGCCTGACTAACAACAATTTTACAGGGTATATTCCCTCCTCCCTTTCCAATCTGTCAAATCTGATAGAGCTTTATCTGCACTCAAATCAGTTCATTGGAAACATACCTTCAGACTTTGGGAAGTTTCAGTCCCTTACAACAATCACCACTTCTGATAACAATCTTCATGGTAGTCTTCCAAAGGAGATCTTCAGAATTCCAACGATAAAGCAAGTTGAGTTCGCATTCAACAATCTCAATGGAGAACTTCCTACAGAAGTTGGGAATGCCAAGCAGCTCATGGTTTTGCAGCTTTCATCAAATATTCTGTCGGGAGATATTCCTAGTATTTTGGGTAACTGTGAAAATTTGCAAGAAGTAGTGCTGGACCGGAATAATTTTGGTGGAGGTATTCCTTCTTCGTTTGGCAAATTAATTAGTCTGAAACTCCTCAACCTGTCACACAATATGTTAAGTGGATCAATACCAGTGTCACTTGGTGACCTTGAGCTTCTTGAAGAAATAGATTTGGCATTCAACAATCTTACAGGTCAGGTCCCAACTAAAGGAATCTTCAAGAATTCAACTACCCTGCAAATTGATGGAAATCTGGGCCTTTGTGGAGGTGCACCGGAGTTACACCTACCTGAATGTCCTACTAAAACTTCAAATAAAAATAAACACAAGCTATCTGTACTACTCAAAGTAGTGATCCCATTAGCCAGCATGGTAACACTTGCCTTACTGATATTACTCTTACTATTTATTTGGAAGGGGAAAAAGAAGGCAGAATCAATATCTTTGCCCTCATTTGGTAGAGAATTTCCCAAAGTTTCCTATAAGGATCTTGCTAGAGCAACTAACAGTTTCTCGAATGCCAATTTAATTGGCAAAGGGAGATACAGTTCTGTATACCAAGGACAACTATTTCTAAATGTAGTTGCTATCAAGGTCTTCTGTCTAGAGACAAGGGGGGCACAAAAGAGCTTCATTGCAGAGTGTAATGCTTTGAGAAATGTGCGGCATCGCAATTTAGTTCCTATCATAACAGCATGCTCAAGCATTGATCCGAGTGGAAATGACTTCAAAGCATTGGTATATGAATTCATGCCACGAGGAGACTTGCATAAATTATTGTACTCAACTCCACAACATGAATCTTCAGATCTGTGCCATATTTCACTGGCCCAAAGGTTAAGCATTGCGGTCGACGTGTCTGATGCATTGGCATATCTACACCACAGCCATCAGGGAAAAATTATTCATTGTGATCTCAAGCCTAGCAACATTCTTTTGGATGACAATATGACAGCTCATGTTGGAGACTTTGGCCTTGCAAGGTTCAGAATTGATTCCACATCTTTTGGTAACTCAGATTCGACCTCTTCATTCGCGATAAATGGAACCATAGGATATGTTGCCCCAGGTATATGTGGTCGATTTCACACTGTATTTTCTTATCAATTAACTACAGAGAATAGTTTTGTACATCTGAACTAAACTCTTCCAACATGCAACCTGTAGAATGCGCCGCGGGTGGTCAAGTTTCAGCTGCTGCAGATGTATATAGCTTCGGAATAGTTCTCCTGGAGATATTCATAAGGAGGAGGCCAACAGATGACATGTTCAAGGATGGATTGAGCATTGCAAAGTATACAGAGATGAACATCCCTGATAACAGTGGCGAAGCTGGCGGATTTTGACGTCTAAGGCCACTTAGTAAACGTTTATACCACTCAATCTCAGTGTAGTACATGTAATAGCGATAATCGCAATAGTGATAGTTCATATATCGATAGAAGTGCCTAAAATGCACGATTTAGACCAATACATCACAATTTAAGACATATTGGCATAACAAAGTTGATAAAATAAATACCTAACTAGTGCCTCATGTGGATTGGGGAATGCAAATCTACAAATCAGTAGACAAATAATATAAGTTCCCGATTCAATCTGCATTCTATAGTTCTACACTATCCTGCCTCGTGTGGATTGGGGAATGGAAATTCCAATTTCCAAACAAAACTGAGTAACTGACCGATTTAGAGAGCCACCAAGCCAGTGCAGGTGCAGCAGCGGTGCTCCTGGTCCTGGGTCCTGGTGGTGCTGCCGGTCGCCGCCGCCCACCTTGCTGCTGCGCGGTGCGTGGCTGCGCGCTGGTGCTGCCGGCGCAACCGCCCCGCCCTTGGCAGCCAGGCCAAGCGCCAGCTGGCTGCTGCCGTGCTGCGCGCCGGCGCCAGTGCTGGCGGACGCCGCCGCCTGCCTGACTCGCCCTGCTGCGCCGCCGAGCCGGTGTGCTACCCGCCATCGGCCGTCGCCGCTAGGTTTCGGCTTTCGGATGAAGAAGAGTGCGGGCGTGCGGCGCTGCGTGTGCGTGGCCTGGGTTTGGGCGTATGTTTCCACCGAAGAAACGAAAAGAGGCCGGCTGTCCGCTGTTCTATTGGGCCACAATATAACTTAGAGTCTTAGATCAAGAAAATATACATGGGTATAAAGGTTTTTTTTGGCCACGCCTAAGGCCATGGCCTGGGTGGCCTTAGGCCCAGCTCCGCCCCTGCCTGATAAGATGTTAAAGATTGTTGATCCTCAGCTGGTACAAGAGTTGGGCCTCTCCCAAGAAGATCCGGTGACTGCCGATGAAGATGCAGCACATTGCCTTCTTTCTGTACTGAACATTGGACTCTGCTGCACCAAGTCAGCCCCGAGCGAGCGCATGAGCATGCAGGAGGTGGCTGCCAAGCTACATACAATCAGGGATTCATATCTCAGTTGACACTGAAGCAACACCGTCAGTTTCAGTTGTTCTTCTTTACCTGAAAGTCTGAATAATTTTTAGAAGACTTTTATAGTTTTATGATGTAACTGGTTAATACTCGATGCGATTTGAACACTACTTCCAACTGCCAATAAATGAGTTTTACCTTAAGTTTTAATCCGTTTGCCCGCAAAATACAAAAAATAGGTAAGGGTGCGCACAATGTTTAATCAAAACTAGGGATGATTATTATTTTTCTTTTTGAGAAAAGGGATGAGGATGCTTCGCTAACTATTGTTAGCTGCTAAAACAATATAAAATGAATCATGATTTTTTTCCATAGATGAAATAATCCATCAGAACAATCAAATATAACTTCACCGTTGGAACAATCCAGAATATACTACTTGCAATGAATTTTCACTACTAGAAACACCGAAGAAAAAGATCACTACTGAAACAATCCAAAATATACTACATAACAACACCTGTTCCCTACTAAAACAATTCAAAACATATATTATAGAATATTGGATTTTCACAACCGGAACAATAATTTCTCTAGGCAACGGAATAATCAAAGTTTTTCTGTTTGTATATGTTTAGATTAGAGTATAGAAGGAAAAAGTTATCCACAAAAGACTAGGAGGAATATGAAAGGAAAACAATGAACAGACGAATTTGGAAATAAAATTAACACAAAAGAAGAAGAAAATTGAAAAGGAAAATAAAAGTGAACATGGGCTGCCCCAGTAACTGGGCCGTGCGCCATTTTACTTAAATTTCCGTATTAGGCTTAGAAGCAATTGAAGAAAATGGGCTAGCAATGAAAACGGCCCACTCGGACGGTTCCGCCCTGGCGCCCTCCTCCGGTCCTCCCCCCACATCTCTCGCCACTCTACGGCGGCGGCGCCACCGAGTCACCGTACGGCCGCCTCCACGCGCCGCCGTCTTCCCATGAAGGCCGGCAGCCTTGCTCTTAGCTAACTGGCAAACAGCGAGGGAGCTGTATGGGAGCAAGCGGAGCGCAGCGGGGCCCGGAAGAGAGCATCTCGGCGGCGGGGAGGAGGGGGCGGAGCCAAAGCGGCGGACCTTGATAA
Organism: Echinochloa phyllopogon; assembly: GCA_033239725.1. Lineage (NCBI taxonomy): Eukaryota > Viridiplantae > Streptophyta > Magnoliopsida > Poales > Poaceae > Echinochloa > Echinochloa phyllopogon. Next base: position 5,980,171 of record BTCW01000008.1, on the reverse strand, counting down.
ATAAAATAGGGGCCAGCCTATGTAGTACAGTAATGCACAGTGATAAACAGTAGCAAAATTACTGTTTATTTAGTGGACATATAGAGAGAGTAGGGGGGGCCGGCACCCACTTTGGCCCTCACGTAGGTCCGCCAGTGGTCAGCCATGGCCCGGTCCCGGGCGCTGCTGGCCCTGTCCACGCGGCTGATGAACGTCGGCCTCGCCGCGCTCTGCCGCGGCGGCTGCCTCGACCGCGCGGAGTCCGTGCTCGTCGACGCCATCCGCCTCGGCCTGCCCCCCGACGTCGTCACCTACAACACCCTCCTCGCCGCGCACTGCCGGGCCGCGGGGCTCGACGCGGGGGTCGCCGTCGTGCGCCGGATGCGGGAGGCCGGGGTGAGCCCCGACGCCGTCACCTACAACTCCCTCATCGCGGGCGCCGCGCGCCGCGGGCTCACGATGCGCGCCCTCGACCTGTTCGACGAAATGCTCGGCTCGGGCGTCGCCCCCGACTCGTGGAGCTACAACGCGCTCATGCACTGCCTGTTCCGGTCCGGCCACCCGGAGGACGCCTACCGGGTGTTCGCGGATATGGCGGAGAAGGGAGTGGCGCCCTCGGCCACGACGTACAACACGATGCTCGACGGGTTGTTCAGGACTGGCCACGCGACGAACGCGTACAGGATGTTCAGGTACCTGCAGAGGGTGGGACTCCCCATTGGCATTGTGACTTACAACACAATGATCAATGGGCTGTGCAGGTCAGGCAAGGTGGGGTATGCCCGCTTGGTCCTTAAGGAGCTGGGGAGGACCGAGCATGCCCCGAATGCCGTCACATACACAACGGTTATGAAGTGCTGCTTTAGGTATGGCAGGTTTGATCAGGGTATGGAGACATTTTTGTCCCTGCTTGAAGGAGGGTACATTTCAGATGCTTTCCCGTACACGACGGTGATCAGCGCACTTGTCAAGAAGGGCCGGATGCAGGAAGCCAATACCTATTGTGAGCTCATGATACAGAGTGGTTCCACTCTTGACAATGCGTGCTACAACACCCTGATTCACCTGCGATGTCAAGAAGGGAAGCTGGATGATGCGTTTGAGCTGTTGAGCATGATGGAAGAAGGTGGTCTGGAGAGTGACGAGTACACATTCTCAATCTTGGTCAATGGTCTGTGCAAGATGGGGCAAATGGAGGCTGCAGAGAAGCAAATATGGTCCATGGAGATGATGGGCATGCAATCAAATGTGGTGGCATACAATTGCTTGATTGATGCGCTATGCAAATCTCATGAGGTGGATGCAGCCATCAAAGTACTGCACAGCATGAAGCTAAGGGACGATTTTACTTACACATCACTAGTCCATGGTCTATGTAAGGTGGGTAGGTACCATATGGCATCCAAATTCTTGCGGATCTGCTTGCATGAAGGGAACAATGTTCTAGCATCTGCAAAGCGCGCTGTCATTTCTGGGCTTCGTAGTGCAGGGTTTAAAAATGATTTGAGGAAAGTCCGATCAGCATTATATATGGCTAGGCTGTTGCGGTCTTAGTCCAAGGAAACGTATCTGTAACCGTGGAAGAATGCACATGTGAAATGGACAATTCAGTGTAGACTGAATATATGATCCTTGCGGAGATGGATGATGAAGCACCTAACCACTCGATCGGTGGTGCATCATGCCCCACTCGGAGGAAGCCAGCACTGTGCTATCAAGTTATTGGAGGCTCCAGAGGCTGGTGATGTTAAAGTGCACAGCAATCCATGTCATCCTCAAAGCGAAATGTTTATTGAACATCAATGAACATGAAGTGCCGATGCACATGTGATCACTACTTGGCACAGGCTGATGCACTCATGACCTCTAGTTGCCACTTGCCAGATGGTACCAGCTCTAAATGTGCAGAATGCAGTCCCTCCATGGTTTAAAACTTCACCTTTCATCATATTGGTTTGAGGTGAAAACAGTTTGAAGTGTCGGAATGGACTCTTGGTGGCTACAGGTACTCCATTTCCAACAGAAGGTAATTATACTTTTTATAATTTCAAGTAAATTGCTTCTGATTGCTATATTGCATAGCTTATTGTCCTGAACTTTTGGTAGAGTTAAATTCTTGAGAGCGTCGTACTAACCATGTCCTCTTTTGGATGGTCGGTGGTCATTTATTTGATACAGAACAGAGTTGCCTCCGGTTGGATGGACACACAGTGTGCAGTCACAAAATGAAGATGTTGCGGCATAGTACAGAGCAATATGTTTGTTAACCTTTTATGTTTGGTTCTTTAATTCTTTTGGAGCGGGTGAGAAAAAAAACTCTTATTCTCTTTGGGTGATACCTTATCTCACAACTTATCTGCCTGAAACAAATTCTATACCAATGAAAGGCTACAGAACACTTAATCGACATAAATGGAGAGGCATGATGCTGCGAACAAGTTTTGTATTTTTGGCCTAAAACTCTGGCAGTCAGCCGATGATGTGCAATTTAGTAAAATATAAATATCATCACAATTGAGTTAATGCAAACATTGGTCCTTTGTCTTTTCATTTATTTCATGTGAACATATCTACTGTTCTTCTCAAGACTACAGGGATTTATGCTGTGCATAAGGCTAACCTTCATTTATCTGTTCTTCAAATGATGGAACCAATAGCACGTGTTTGTTTGTTCTAGACCCCTCTGGCCGTGTGTTTTTGTTTAGTGACGTGGGTGTAGTTCTGTTGTTTTTGGTGGGTATGAGTTGAGTAATGAATCCCATGCAGGACTGAGTAACAAAGATACGCAGCTTGTGAAAGTATAAACTAATTTTACATAGCATTTAGCTTGTTGATTCTGGTATATTTGCATGAATATGACAGTTTGGCATATATGAAATCAGTGAATGTGTTTACTGTTTTCTGCTGTCCTGCATGATTGATGGTGCATGTGGGATTTGCTTGTCAGTGTTTTTCTGAGGTTGCAGTAGCTGCTGCCTTCTGGTGCTTCTTCAGTTCTTCCCCAGTGTGTTTGAGGGACAGCAGTTGTTGCCTTGTTGGGCCTGCTGTCCGTGGGCTTGCCTTAGGTTTCTTCACTGCATGTTTACCTCAATGGCTGTGTTTAGTTCCAAAAAGTGGATGGAAGAGTTTGGTGAAAATGTCACATCCGACACGCACTGTAGCACTTTTCGTTTGTTTATGGTAAACATTGTCATATCATGACCTAAGTAGGCTCAAAAGATTCGTCTCGTCGTGTACATCAAAACCATGTAATTAGTTTTTTTACCCACGTTTAGTGGTCCATGCATGAGGAGAGAGATTTGATGTGATAGGCTAGGCCGTGTTTCTTTGGGGTGGAAATTTTTTTCCACCCCCTTTGACCAATAATTAAGGGTATTAAATAAACTCAGTTTACAAAACTACTTTCACAATGTTGGACTATTTCGCGAGATCCATCTATTGAGGCCTTTGACCGCATGATTAGAGAATGGTTACTGTAGCAAAACATAAGTAGGCTTATTAGATTCGTCGCGCAAAATTGCACTCATTCCTAAAAAGGTTTTACAAATAGACTTCATTTAGTACTCCATGCATGCAAGATTCCCTTTGGAAAATTTTTTTCCACTCCCTTGTGAAACACGGCCTTGGAAAGAGAATTTTGAGAAGTTTGGTGATGTGATGAGGAACTAAACACAGCCAATGTTGTAGAATCAATCCCATCGGCTAGTGCAGTGCGTGCCACCAGGGAAATGGTAGGCTGTAATGCCGTTTATTTCTGGTAATGACTAGTGAGCACGCATATCTATCTGTGCATGCCAAACGAGGAAGGGGCTTTCTCATATATGACTTTTGCACAAACAAACCACAGATTGTTTATTTATCTAAAGACATACAAGATGAGTAGCAATAAGATTGACCAGATGTTATCCACACACAGGACGCTGGCAACAATCAGCTAGCCCACGCAACTAAAAAATCACACGCCACACACCACCACACAGCACATGCGACAGACTGGAGCACAGCAGCAGCTAGCAAGCATGAAGCGAGGCTGGCAGGCTCAAGCTCAAGCTGTAGTTGCTGCAGCAGCATAAGCTGAATGGAAATCCAGCTCGCCTTTTTATTTCTCACATTCACAACACAGCATGTGATGGACCAACCAAACTGAACCAAACCAAAACAAACAAAGAGCAACTGGTGGCCAACTAAATCGAAGCAAACCAAAACAGTGGAGTAATGCACAGCAGGTGAAGGCATTCTCTTCTTCCAGCATGGGATGGGAAGGGTGTCGCCGCCTTAGAGCAAGAGAAATTACATCGCACATGTGGCCAAAGTGATTAAATGGTGAAAGAATAATGTCTGTAGTGGTGGACAGAAGTTATATTACATCACATCATCGAGATATAGATCGAGGTGACATGCATGGTAGGCAAGAGGGATCAGTCACCTGAGGGAGGAGACCCTGGGCATGTTCTTCTTGTAATACTGTGAGTGGGTCGGCTTGTAGTGGCTGCGATGCTCCTTGGAGACCCACTCCAGCTTGTCCCACCATTCCTTCTCGCAGTTGCACTCCACGCTCTTGCCGCGAAATTTAAAAATATAGGGCAGTGTTTTGAGGCTCCAGCAGCCTCTGATCTTTACAGTCTCGAGCATGGGCGCGTCTATATAATAAAACATCCTAAATTTGACAAAAACCTGCAGCATGGGGAGCTCATGCAGGTGGAGGCGCTTCAGCTTGGGGAAGTCAAAGCCTTGGTAACATCCACGACGAAAACAATATTCAGTTGCAGTAAAGATAGCACGGAGATCAGCACACCACATGATCTCCAAGGTCTCCAAACTTTGAAAGGCAAGCGCGCCCGACGAGGACACAACATGAACTAGCCTGGGGCAACAGTAGAGGTGCAACACTGTCAGGTCCCTGAATGCAGCACCATTAACGGACTTGAAGACGTAGCGTGCGTTGGGTAGATTCGATGCCCACATTGTCCTCATCTTGCTAAAGGCATCGTCTAATTTATCCCCAACTCGTCGACCTTCAAAGACATGTTCCAGCTTGGGGCACCGCTCGACTCGGCACCACTCCAGCTGATTCCATGTTGCATCTAATGGAGCCGCAAGGATTCTGGTGACGAACAAGCTGTCGTGCACGTGCAGGATCTTAGCACCATCACATATAAATCCCGGCACAGTAATATGACTTGCAGTTTGTAATAATTTGGTCCTTGTCATCTTATTGTCATGTATGTGCATGTAGCAGTCTTGGGATGTCACGGGTGGAGTAGGAGGACATATGCACATGATTGCGGAGTCATCTGAGTCGCCTCCATCATCCTGCTCCATGATAGTGTCTTTATTAAGGATGGCAGCAGCAGCATCTGTGTATATTGCATCATCATCTTTGACATTTTTCTGCAGGTTTGCTTGCACTTTGGTACCATGGTCAGGATCGGCATGGGGACTACGAGATAATGCTGCCGTTGTTGAAATCTCCACGTGCGCATTGTTGTCACCAAAATAATCTTTCACTGGCTCAAGCGACCGGAGGAGCCTTTCATCTCTTACACAAATATACCAACCAAATTCGGCAGGTGATCTGCTTCCTGCTGTATCACCTGAAGCAGCGCCCTCCTTTTCGGTGGTGTCAATCTGAATCTTATCCAAATATCTTTTCCTCTTGTCGTCACCTGGTGATGGCCATAGGATTGCACATAGGTTCTCACAGTCAAGTAGAAAGAGCCTGTCAAGCTTCGGTGCCGTCACTTCGCTGAGATCTAGTGTTTTCACTGCTGTGCCAGTGAGGTCTAGGCTATCAAGGAACTCAAATGACCCACTCAAGAGTAGGTTCTTCAGTTTAGAGCACCCTTTCAAGGATATCCCACGTAAATTAGATCCGTCAATGATGACAGTCTTGAGTCTGCTGCAGCTGTTTTCCACAGATAACACGGAAACATACCGAGCATTATTTCCTGAGAAGTCAAGAAGCTCCATCTTGTCCTTCCCCTGGAACATGTATTTCCAGCTGCAAGTGGCATATGACTTTGTTACTCGGAGTTTGCGAATCTGGCATAGCCGCCCCTGAAACACGTCCATGTTCTGTGTATCTTGTCCTATCACATATAGTTCCCTTAGTTGGGTCATGAAATCCACCATATCTGCGGACAGCAGCGTGGAGCTTGAGTAGCGCACATCCAGAACCCACAGCCTCTGCAAGCACCTCCGGATGCCCTCCTTGTCTCCCACTCCATCATCTGCGCCCCGTTCGTCTCGGCAGTGGTCGAGCCACAGAAACCTAAGGTTGTGGCAGCAGAGGAATGGAGGTGCTGATTTGAAGCTGAACACGCATGCTGATAGCTTGAGCACACAAAGCTTGTCGAATGGTTTGAACATGTCTCTAGGAATGTGCCCGGACTGATCCGGTGGGATCAGCATGGACCCGTAGGTTGGTGAAGTCCAGGACGCTATGCGCTCGTGCAAGCGCCTTGTCACCGGAGATGGCGACTGCAGACGTTGGTGGTAGCCACAATGTATCAGCACCATCATCAGTGTCAGCTTCTCCCTGCTTCAGCTGTATGACGCCATCACATCTCCAGTAGTTGCAGCCATGGGTGACCAAGTCATAGTGACCACCCATGCCGCAGAGCCTCATTGTGTACAGGAAGCAATTGGCTGCAGCTGCTGGCCAGTCGATGCCACCAATGTTGATCTTGCCACCTCTAACTAATTCTTCAGCCTCATGGCGCAAAATGTCGGAGAACTTGTCCTCGTTAAGATTACCAGAGGCTGCTGAGAGAACAATATCTGTCATCGCCGTCATGCCCACCAGGACCTTATCGATTTCTGTCCTAGGGTAGAGCCGGAATCCCCCTTGGAATGACCACAGCAACTTGTTCCTTGAGTATCCGGACAGAGGGAAGCCGAGGTTATCAAGATTGATCTCCTCGCCGCTCCCGTTGTTGAAGATCACCAAGAACCTGCGGCTCAGCTGCTTCTGTACGTGGTTATATATCTCCCGGGCGACCTTGGGTATCTCTAAGCGGGAGCACTTGTGGATGCCATTGTAATCGTCCTCCTCATCTTGTGCGTCGAACATCTCCATCACCGGAGCAGGAAGCTGAAGCTGCTCAGCGAGAGCCCTCTGCACCGCTCTCCTGCTCTCCCACTTGGAGCAATCGATGTGGATGATCTGGGAGAACTCCGGACCGGTGGTGAGGCGTTGCCCTACTTCTCGGAGGACGGCTGATGCTCCCAACCCATCCCAGCCGTCGAAGTAGATGACATTGTGCCTGCTGCTACTGGTTGTGGTGCTACTACCAGCAACAACAGCATCGTCGTCCTCTTTCAGTTCTTGCAGTATTAGTCGGACAGCCATATCAATGGTGTCCGCCTTGATAATCTAGCATGAAATGAGGCACCGTGTCAGTCCACTACTCCACTGACGAACCAGATATTCATATATGATCGATCCATATATCACCACTTATTTGTTTCTGTATCATTGATGCACAGACTCGTACAGATCGAGATCACAAAGTAGTACATATATATATACTGATTGATCAAGGTGAGAAACTGACAAAAATAGGATGCTCGGTAGCTGATTTACCTCAGTACGCATGATGGATTGGATGGGATTAGATTAGGCAGCAGAACTGTTGAGCTGATCGGCTCGGCCAATCTCCGCGTTTTATGTAGCAACTAGATTTTCAGGAATAACTCCATTACAACTGCTGGAATGGACCGTTTCTGCTGTGGATGATCTAGCCCTTGGCTTTGGTCTCTCAGGCTGGTCTGGCCAACAGACAAGAGCATTAATGAAGGAACAATTACCATACATTATCACATTATCAGGGTGATTTATCCAGAAAACTACTGTATATATATATATATATAGGAAAATTCCTCCATGCTACATCTACCCATGCACATTACAAATGATTAATATTCAGCAACAGAATGGAGCAAATAAGATGCATACCTCAATCAAATTGAACTGGCACTCTGGTATTAGGATATGACAGTAGAAGCCAAATAAATGGAGGCAGTAACGGATGATGAACAGGAAGGCAGACCGATACTTCGAGAGATGGCAAAGGGGCTGGACACTGCTCAGAGATGAAAGTTTTTGGTTTTGGGGCAAATGTGCATCCAGTATACTAGTAGTATGTTGCTTTTGTCTCTGTAGTCATCAGAATAGTTCTTTGCTTGTAGGGATCACTACAGGATGGATTTTGTAAAGGTAAAGCTCAAAGTTTGATTAAAGTAGTGAAGCACAAGGCTGTCGGAACTTTGATTAAAGCTAGCTAGATTCAAGCACAAGCCTGCTGGGTCTTTAATTTCTGGTCTGCCCGATTCTATTCTCCTTCCGGGCTAATTGGACAGCTTTTATATATGGCTTGTACGTGAGTACCTCCAGCAACTGTGATCCAAGAGCATCCAAGGTTTAGTAGAAAGCATGAGTTAAATTCCTTAGGAACCCTCAGTTTGTCTCAATTTTACTGTAACTTTCACACTGGTTATGAAAAGCCCCCTCTAACTATCAAAACCAGAGCAAGTGGCCGTCTAGCTAGCTATTTTGGTTAATTGGTTACTACAACCGAGGGTAACTAGTATGTAGATAATTTACCATCAGGAAAGATATAAAGGGATGAATATATATATATTTTAAGATGAATACATTGGCTTCGAGATGCCATATAATTGGATGGCAACATTTCACAGTACCATTCAGAATATAGATTGAAGGCCCGGGCCTCCCACTTGGGTCCTCGTGCTAGCTGCATCTGTGTATTTACAACACTTGATCGTCCAGCAAACAGCAGGAACTGCTCAAAACATCTTATCTGGAACGTTACATTGAAATGAGGGGCAACAGCATTACAAACAACCAAGCCACACAGTATGGCACACATTGGCAATACCCAGGGAGGAGCAGCATTTTCGTTACTTAATTTGAAATATAGAACAAATAACTGAAATTTGAAAGCAGAAGTAAATGAGAGCTCCAGGTTTGTCCATATATTCGCGTCGTCCTTGCGGGCGACAGGAGGGGCGACTAACCCTCGCGCCGCCAGAGCCCCCCGTCGGGGCCCCTAGCCGCCGCCGCCGGCGGCGGCCCGCCACGGCGCCGAAGCCGATGATCGTGTGCTTCTCCCCCCTCGTCTTCTTCGTTGAGTGCTTCTCCTGATGGTCTATCCAGATTCGATCACCGATGTGAGATCTGGCGTAGAGCAGCGGCGACGACGACCGACGGACCTGCGTGGCCTGCAATTCTTTGGCTCCGGTCGCTGATGGGCACGGCGATGGTCAACTCGGTGACGTTATTTGTGCATCTACATCTTACGGCAACATCTTCATTTATAGCTGATATCCTCTTTACAATCCCATAGATTAGTCATCTTGGTTTCGACCCACGGATCTTTTATTCCGCTGATGCTTCCCATCAGTTGATGGATCTTGCGGACGTTGCGCGTGTACCTATTGACTACTTAGTGGCAAAGTCGTCGTGGGATAACGTGAGTTAATGGCCGATCGTTGTTGGTCAAGATTGGGTAGTATGAGGGTATTGGCTCGGTAAGAGGGTGGAAGTAGCATTATGGGCTTCGAATTGGTGATATCTTTTTTTGGTTCAGATTTATCGACTCCAAGGAGAAATCCTCAGGTCTGTCCTTAGTTGGGTGTACCTGACAATGGTCTTGTTGAAGCATTGTTTGGAGCTCGATGGATTGCTCTCTACGGTGAAAATCGATGGTCTGATCTTAACTGGTTGGATCATGGCAACGACAGCTCGCGCGCGTGTGCGTGTTGTTTCCTTATTGGAGGCGTTGGTTTTAGAGAGTCTTTCTCGTAGTTCATATGCTGCTTTGTTGGTGTATGAAACTGAAGATTTAGTCGTATGGGTAATCTGCTTTGACATAAATTTAATGTTTTTTTATTTTCTCTTTTAGGTTGTGTGCATCTTAGATATGCAGAGGCCGGGAATGATCTTAGTGTAATTGTATCTTCTCGATGTAATTGGCTAAGATTAATAAATTTTCCCTTATCGAAAAAAAAGGTTTGTCATATACCTTTGTTCCGTGATCAGTAACAGTCTATAGAATTCAGTCTCTCCACTCCCTCTCCCATGTCCTCACGCCTGAGCCCAGTCCAAGGGAAGGAACTCGATCGTGCACGGCAACACCGCGGCGGGGAGGGGCTGGATCGACTCCGAGAGGGGGGGTTGATCCTGACGAACTCGCGCGAGCCGTGGCCGACGCGGCGCCGCCGTGACCCTCCTGCATGCTGCGCCACGGCGCCGCCGACGGTGACACAGATCCACGGCGGCCGGGCGATTGCTTTTCCTCCTTGCTGGTCGGCCCAGTTGTGACCCCCAGGCCAGTCAAAAATAAACCCCGGTACTCCGGCCCATGTCAGGATTCACTCTAGCAGCGCAACAGGCCAAGCCCACTCCGTAACTTGAACATGGAAGAGATACGGTGTACGATCTGTGTGATGATAAAACTTGAGATGCGTTGGCATTCGGTTGGATGCAAGTGCAAAGTGAAATAAAGCGAGTTTTTTTTTGCTACAAAAAAAGTGTTCAGGAACTTAAGACGTGCTGTTGGCGTTTGGATGGTAAACCTTGAATATTGGTGCTGATTAGGGGTGGATGTCGAGCCAGCTCGTCTCGTTTTGGCTCGGCTCGTTCGAGCTCGTTAGCCAAACGAGCCAGCTCGGCTCGACTCGTTATGGAAACGAGCAAAAATCTTGGCTCGGCTCGGGTCATTAAGCTCGCGAGCTGACTCGTGAAGCTCGCGAGCTAGAGTTAAATTTAAAATTATTACAATAATATTTATAATATAAAAAATTATAGTATTTATATGGTCTTAATACCTTCAAAATCTACTCTGTCATACTATAATAATAAAATGTAATCATAACAACATCTAAAACTAAGCATATAATATACATATATTATTATTAATTAGTAATTTGTTCATTAGTCTATTAGATCTTCTAGCTCGTTTGGCTCGACCCGACGGGTAAGGGTACGGGCAGCAAAATCCGCCCGCGGGCGCGGATACGGGTAGAAAAATCCGCCCGCGGGCAGCTAGCGGGCGGAAACTTTCACCCGCGGATATATCCGCTACCCGCTTAAAATAGAAGGCCCATAAATATTAGCTAGTGTGTGTCATTGGACATTTATTTTTTGTGTTGTAATAATTAGATGTCGACATGTCGTGTGTGATAAATTGATACAATGCGTTATGGTTGTCAAATTGTGGTGGTTCTTGACCTTTATTTTTATTATGGTTGTCAAATTATTGATTATTCTTGTTGAAATATCTCAAATTATTGTTGTTTTTGCTAAAATGAGCATATTGATATGCTATCTCTCTACGGGTGCGGGCAAACCCGATACCCGCGGATATCCGTCGGGTGCGGGTGCGGGCGCGGGCAAGGTTTTTCGCCCGCGGGCAGCCTCGTGGGCGGGTAAAAGTTGGTAGCGCGGGTATGCTCGCGGGCGGGTAAATGCCTTACCCGCACATACCCGACCCACTGCCATCCATACCTCCACGTGAAGCCACCTAGGATCCTTGGTGGACACTCTAGAAAATAAGAGAAATCCTAGATATTCCCTAAAAAAAGCAAAACATCTGGCCCTTCGTCCCCTCTCAGAAAATCATATAGAAACATCTGACCCTTGATTTTCCTCGACGTAAGTCAACCAAATCTGTATATGGTGATCCCACCGCACACCACCAAACAAAAAGACCGATCTCTTTTAAACCATTAAATCTCTATCCATATATCAAACCTGACGGCATCATAGGGCAGATTGATCGCCATGTTGCAGCGAGGCTAGCGACGCCATCCGCTGGCCACGCGCGCGCCGTTGTTGCCGCATATGAAGGTCGGTCCTTCGTGGATGATAACAGGATCGATCATCGCATCTATGGAGAAGATGATGGATTCAACCTCTCCCTTCTTCGCATATGCCACACTGGCACACTACGCAGTAATCTCCGACAGCAAAATTAGATGTTAATGCTAAACCTTGCATGCTACATTGCTACTGTAACCACGTGACAAATAATGCAAGAGAAAGGTTGTTGTGCACCTAAGGAAGGCATGAATAACTACGCCCTCAGCCCATACAAAATTGTTTGACTTGGTTTAACAAATTAATAGTGGTGAAATTGAAGTCGTATATATAAGATTTGAGTTTGTTAAAGATTTGAGTTTGTTGCGGGAACCAACCATTTCCTACCAGGTCTCTTTTGATTCTGGGTAAAGAGAGCAGTACAAGTATCCTATAGTCTGCCAATTAAAAGATCCGACATGCACATGCTATAGCATCATGGTATGCGTTGATGGTAGTTCTGAACCTTTTTTGTTCTTTGTTTGTTGAATAATTTCTAGCAACCGTTATCCACCAACATTGTGTATTAGGGACATTGCTTTTTTTCGTAAAAGACCATGACAGACATGGACCCTCACAACACATGCACACTCACCCCTATAACTACACGCACACCAACCGACAACCGTACCCATATATAGGAGCATCTCCGAGAGAATAGGCAGACAAATATCGAGATTGATGAAGTCACTACACCTACCTTATTATCGACGGGGCACATCGCTTACCGCCGGAAGAACAACACCGGTTAAATCCTGCAATAAATCCAAAAAAAATATGATATGCGTGTTGAGTCGAAAACTCAAACCCGGGTGTCAGGTTCCACCACAAGAAACCTTACCAACTTATCTACGATCAATTCGCATGAACCTTGCTCCTGATAGGGCCTAGGAGAGAATGGCTTGATGGGGGCAGCATGTATTATAATGTATTTACTCAGAAACAAACTGAATGAAAAGATAAAAACTGAGAATGGAATCAGAGAAAGAAAGACTATAAATATTCAAACAAATCAGAGGGGAAAATAAAAAATAGACTAGCCTAGATATACATCCAAAAATACAAAATGGTCCATTTTATACAAAATTTGTAGGAAGAAAATTTATCAAATGGAGAATAAGGAAGGGTTAAAAAGTTGGTAATTCTTCTCTCTAATTAACTAAAAATATTAATCAAGAATATGTGATATATATGATTATGAACAGATATGGAAAATTGTTATGTAAAATCTACATTAAAACTTGATATGAGTGATGGAAGCATACATCAGGGGCGGGCCCAGGATTTGAGGTTTGGGTATTCAAAATTTTTAAAGGGCGAAAAAAATATTTGCCAGTCTCAAGTATTGATTTATAACACGTAATTAAATATCAAAATAAGATTGGGAAGTGAGCCATTTGAGCTCAAGAGTCAATATGAGATTGGTAAGTCTGTTTTGTGAGGTTATTTTCTAATTTTGATACATATACATGTTATATATTATGTGTATAAATTTTTTACCATTTTTTTTGGGTATTCAGCTGAATACCCATGCATCAATATTGGGCCCGCCCCTGGCATACATAGACGAACTCCATGTCTTGGATACTCAATTTTAATTAGAACCATCATAGCTTATACTACTATCATAGCTAAAAATATTAATCAAGAATTTTATTATACTCCCTCTGTTCCAAGCTATTTAATTATTTATTGTTCATTTTATTAGTTTTGTTTGAAGTCAAAATTATTTAACTTTGAGAAAGTTTAAGAAAAGAGTATCAAAATCTGCAACATCAAATTGGTTTCATTGAGTCCGAATATGTCTAATAGTATATTTATTTGGTATTGTAGATGTTATTGTATTTTTCTATGATCTTTATTAAAATTACCTAGGAAAAATCCAAAAAGACCGATAATTCGGAACAATGTACACAGCAGGGACATGACGGGAATTAAACGTATAAAACTGACTAATATAATAAATAAAATCCTTCTTAATAATGTTACCATTTACTAAAAATAATTATTCCATACAACATACATGTCGATGTTGGAGAAGGTAGTGTTTTTTTACGAGGACAATTTGACAAAAAAATTTACCTTTTATTTACAAAGAAGGTTTAAACCCGTGCATCTCGGGTTGATGGACTAGTTGCTTTTTAATCATGAGTTGCTTGTTAACCGAGGAACAGGGAGCGTGCTAGTTGCCTGTTGATCGATACATATTTCAGCTAATTAAAGCATGGGGTTTCCACTCTTTTCTTGTACTACTTTGTTCATCATACTTTGGAACGCCTGAACGGGCTTTGCAGGGTGCTGTGCTCCTTGATTTTCGCACTGGTGAACGGGGGTGTCTCGGTGCCTTCCCGACTTTTGCCTCCCAAACAGCAGAAGGGTACGGAGGTATCTTCCCTGTGGGGGAGGGGATTCTAAAATCCAATAAGACCAATTTCAAGGTTTCACAAGAGTTTTACGACATGTGAGAGCTGTACCCTGAGACCGGCCTAATTTCCCGTGGGGTCATTTCTTCGGAGGTATGATTCTTTTTTTTCTAAACGAAAAATAAGTTACTGCCTAGCTTATTTTCCTCTCATACAGCACTTGTTCCTAGCATCAACAGTTTCATACATCTCCCTCTTAAAAAAAAAGTCAATGTAGGGATCTTATGACACATTAGCTAGCTGAAATAAAAAAAAGTCGGTTGCATTGTTGCCAAACGTTTGACTAGCATATAGTAATATAGTATACACTATTTAGATGGACAAATAAGGCATGCACGTGTGGAAGATAATTAAGGCAACTAAATAAAGATATCAAAACTACTCTTCTCGATCATCGCAAGCTGATGATAGATTCCAACTTCTGGGCGCTATAAAAACTGCAACGATCGAAAAAGCTTGTTGAGCATATACACCTACTGTAGCTTGTCAGACATGATGGCTCAAGTAGTGCTATCACACCTCTACGAGCATGCATCTCCACAGTCCCTAGCGCTCGCCCTCCTCCTCGTCTTCCTCATCGCCGGCGTGCACCTCGCAACCCCGAAATCGAGAGCGGAGAAGCTGCTCGGCAAGCTCCCTTCGCCGCCGTTCAGGCTCCCTGTGATCGGGCACCTCCACCTCGTCGGCTCCCTGCCCCACCACTCCCTCCGCGACCTCGCCGCGGCGCACGCCGGCCCCGGCGGCGGCGTGCTGCTCCTCCGCCTCGGCGCCGTGCCCACGCTGGTCATCTCCTCCCCTCGCGCCGCCGAGGCCGTCCTGCGCACCCACGACCGCCGCCTCGCGTCCCGGCCGCGCTCCGCCGTCGCCGCCGTCCTGTTCGGCGGCGCCACCGACGTCGCCTTCGCACCCTACGGCGAGTACTGGCGCCAGGCCAGGAAGGTCGTCACCACCCACCTGCTCAGCGCCGCCAAGGTCCGCGCCGGCCGCGCCGCCCGGGAGCGGGAGGTCCGGCTGGTCCTGGCCAGGGTCCGGCGCGCCGCCGGCGCCGGCGCCGGCGCGGCGGTGGACCTGAGCGAGGCGTTCGGCTTCTTCGCCAACGACGTCGTGTGCCAGGCCGTGATGGGCAGGTTCCCCAGGGAGCAAGGCCGGAACGCCATGTTCCGGGAGATGCTGGAGACGAACGCCAAGCTCCTGGGAGGGTTCAACCTGGATGACTATTTCCCGAGCTTGGCGAGGTTCGGCTTCGTCTCCGGCAAGGCCGTCAAGCACAAGAAAAAATGGGACAAGATTCTGGACGGCCTCATCGACACGCATGCGAGCACGCCGGCGAATGATGAGCAGGAGCAGGACTTCATCGACGTGCTGCTCTCCGTTCAGCAGGAGTACAGCCTGACCAGAGAAAACATCAAGGCGATACTGATGGTATGTCGTCGTCTATGCGGAGAGTTCCATTTCTAGCTATCGGCCACTTGTTGTATATGCAACCGAAACTCAATTTTTTTTAATGAAAAGTTTGCTTAATTTTGAATGAACTTTTACCAACAAACGTGTAGGACATGTTTGAAGCGGGGACGGACACGACTTACATAGCACTAGACTATGCTATGGCGGAGCTGATGCGGAATCCCAAGGCAATGGCCAAGCTGCAGGCCGAGGTGAGGGGGTGCAAAACAAAGGGGAAGGAGATGGTCACGGAAGAAGACCTGAGCAGCATGAGCTACCTCAAGGCGGTGATGAAAGAGTCGATGCGGCTGCACGCGCCGGGGGCTCTTTTGATACCCCACTTATCCATGGCCGATTGTGATATAGAGGGCTATATGTTGAACACATGTACGTTGCACCGTGCACTGCACGCGACGCGCTCTCACGTGTTCCCGCACGACGCAGTCCACGCCGTGCCGCTCGCCACGCGCTCCGCGCGGCGCGCGCTCGCCTCGCTCTGCGCCGCTCGCCCGCGGCTCACCTGTAGAATAGCTGAGGTAGTTATCCCATTGAGGCTTTGTGTAATGTGTATATATACCTCACTTGAGATCAATACAAGACACGGTTGATCCAATCTCTTCTTTACACTATACAATACCCTCCGGGACACGTGTATAATCGTCAACGCGTGGGCTCTGGGCAGGGACCCTTCTTGCTGGGAGAACGCAGAGGAGTTCATGCCGGAACGGTTCATGGAACACGGCATGGATGCTTCTTGCGACTTCGACTTCCGCTTCTTGCCGTTTGGGTCCGGGCGAAGGATATGCCCGGCTATAAACTTTACAATTGCAACTTTTGAAATCATCCTGGCCAACCTCATCTACCACTTTGACTGGAAGCTGCCACCAGGGTCCACAGGCATCGACATGACAGAGTCATACGGGATAGATGTGCACCGCAAGGAGAGTCTTCTTCTTATCCCATGCTTGGCTCAAGACGTTTAGATGTTTGTAATGTTGCATCACATTGTTTCAATTTCCCAGTGCACCCGTGTGCAAATAAAACTAGACAAGTCAGATTCAGATGCTTTGTATCGATATATGTACAACAATAATAAGTGCCTTGTTTGGGTTTAGCTTTCAGTTATTCAAGTGTGTTGGAGGCCAAATGTTTGGGTTCTGGACCATTGGTTCCATCCATTTGTTTTGTAGTTCTGTTTGATGCACGTTTTATTGTAATGAGTTCGGTTTCCTTAATAAAAAAAGATGTGAATCAATGGAGTAATAAGCATTGAATATGTTTCCTACCTCGGTATCTTCAACGGGAACAGCAAAATGGTTTATTGACCTAGGGATTCGCCTCAAAGTCAAATAGATCAAGAAGAATCTCACAGAATTAAAAAAACAATTAACTCCGTACTCTCTCTATCCACAAGTATAAACATTTCTGGGTTTTGACCAAGTCATACATTTTTATTTTGACCGCCAATAGCGAAAGAGGTGAGCACGGCGGCCAGCACTCTGTCCGGCGCGCGACGACGAGGTTCGAGGGCTGTGGCTAACGGCGGATGGCGGCCGGCGAGCGCGACCGGCGGCCAGAGAGCAGGACCGGCGGCGCGCGTAGTGACGACCCGTGGCATGGCGGCGGTGCTTGGTCGCCGGTGCGGCCGGCGGCTGATCTGGCGCGACAGATTCGACCCTGGTATTGGAAGGGCTAGCTCCGGACTTTGTAACTACATCTGGTGATGACATCTTCAATTTTGCCTTTCCTTTTCATATAGACCAAGAGACATGAGTCATCTTGGCTTCATTCGCGGATTCTCCTACTCAAAGATGGATTTCATCTGCAATTTATTCCTGGTGGATTATGCACGGGTACCTAGCGGTTACTTTGTAGCATAGTATCTTAGGTTACGAATTCAGATGGTCTGCCGGATTTGGAGTTCGTGGCCGTTTAAAGTGGGTTAGGGCTGGTCTATATGGAAGCATTGGCCTGGTAAGAAGGGGGAAGCAACACGTGTGACTTGGTCGTGGTGGTAATTGCTACTAATTCATCGGTTCCGGGAAGAAATTCCTAGGTTTGACCTTAATTGGTTGAACCTGACAGTGACCTCGTTGAAGGCATTGCTTGGACTAGGATGAATTACTCCCTCGTGAAAACATTTGATCTGGTCTTAATTGGTTGGCTCATTACAACGTCGGCACGTGCGCGTGCCGTTTTCTCGTTGGAGGCGTTGTATCGGGAGCCTACTACATAGTCCAAGAGTTGCTTTGGTTTGTGAAGCGGATGAAGATGAAGGCGCTTGTGGTAGTTTGCTAGGTTATGGTGCTCTCATTTTTTTTCTTTTTTATTGGTTGTGTGCATCTTAGTTATGCAGAGGCCAGGTTGGATCTTATATAATTGTATCATCTCGATGTAATTGTCTAAGATCAATAAAGCTTCCATTTTCTAAAAAAAATATGAAAGATAAAATTTGACACTACAAGTATGTCGGAGGGGGCCGTTCTGGGCCTGCGTGGGCTGGGCTTAGCGTTCAATTCGTGTCGTCCCCCACAAACAAACAGCAAAAGTAGCCCTGTCGTTCCCTTGAAGAACGTGGCCCAATCATTTTTCAGACGCGAGCTAAGCTAGCCCAAGTGCCCAACCGCCTCTCGTTTCCCCCATTCGAGCCCAACTGCACGAGCTGCGCACCCCACCCCCACGCCACCTCTCCTTTCTTCTCCCCGATTTTCCCATCCGAGTCCGAGTCCGAAGTCCGAACCCCCCACCGATCGAAAGAAAGAAGCCTCGTCACGTTCCTTCCGCCCCCCGCCGCCGAAAGGCCGTGCCCGTGCCCGTGCCCGTGCCCGCAACCCTAATCCCCCTCCGCTTCCCCCGCCGGCGAAGAAGAAGAGGAGGGAGAGCCGCGCGGGCGTCGGCGGGCGAGCACGCGCCCCCTCCCTTCCCGGCTCCCTCCGCGCCGTGGGCGAGGCGCGCCCACCTCGATCCGCCCTCCCCCGAGGCGGAGGATCTGGGAGGGGAGGGGAGGGGCGGGGCGGGGCGGGAGAGCCTCGCGGAGGGGCCCGGGTCCGGCGCGCCCCCAGCTCTCATCCGCGCCGGCGAGCGCCACGCGTCCCTCAGGTTGGTGCTTCCCCTCGCGAGCTGCCGGATTAGGCTTTCATTTCTGTCATGACCAGATCCTAGCTAGGGTTTCCCAGCGTGAGAGTGGGGTTCGTTCCGTCGATTCGGGTGGGATGATTGGGGAATCGGCGCGCCTTGTCCGGGACTCGACGGGCTAGGTTAGGGCTCGTTTGCGTCGTCGGGGAATGGATCCGTTCCTTTCGGATTTGCAGGGGAATGGGACTCGTTTCCTTGCCAATGCGAAAGGATTGGACCTGATCCCCACCAAACCGAATTCTGGACCAGCCCTTGTGGAGCCTCGACCTAATTGCCATTTGTTGCTGGGGTTAGATGGGGATTCTAGGGTTTGGTTAATGGATCGCGTGCCCGTTCCTTTGATGTGCTTTGTGGTGTGTTGTTTAGTCGGAGAGCGATGTAGGGTGCCGATGGGAGCTAGGGCCATCGTGGGTACAGTAGGTGTAAGCATAGAGCCGTGAGCAGATTGTGAGCAGCATTCAATGGGCAATGAAATACCACTTGCAATCATCCAAAAATTCCCCTAAGTGTCCTATTTCACTCACAGCTATAGCTATGGTGAGGTTTGTCTGTTTGAAATGGTAGCCAAATGTGACAATTATATTAATGGCATTTTTCTATAGTAATGAACACTTGTAATGGAAATATCATTATTATTAACAATTAGATGTGTTACTATTAGGGAAAATTGAGTTGCCAATTGCCATTGATGAATCTCTATATGTTGTTTCTTTTCCATTGAAAATTTGCACCTTCCATTTTCTTTCTACTGGTTCATTGTATGCTATTCTGTTTTTTCCATCACCATTCGTTATGGCATCATTATGACTAGGATATCCTCTGCAAGTGGCAAAAGAACCACCTAATTATATATCATCTCTGCTCACAACCTCAAGTTTAAATTATTTCGATTTATGGGTATATAAGCTACAATATAAAGCCAAGAATGGCAAAAGTTTCGCAAAAACAAAATGTCAAATAACAAATGAGTGGCAAAAATTGAAAGGGCAAAACTTCAGTGTCAAAATCAAATATAGAGATTCCTAAGCGGAAAAGCGAATTTCTGTCATTGTTACTAACTAGTAGTGATCAATAATTTTTTGCTGTTTTTTAAAGGGAAACATATTGAATAATGTTTTCATTGCTTAAAGAAAAAAAATGTTTGGCTACTTGGTTAGAGCACTGCCATTGGTGATTGGCACGTGATGACTGTGCCGGTTATGTTGACAGCAATGCCATGTTCTCTTATGTTTTTTTTTAGTTTTAGAAGGAACAATTAAGTTAAAAAGACACCTTTCAATCAGACAAAGGGTTCTGGTTATTTGCTTTAGTAAATATGTAATTTTGTTGTTTCAACTTGAGGTCCTAATGTTCTACTGCCATATATTTTTTTAATTTTCATTTCTTGAAAAAAAGATAACACACTATGATTAGAGATTTGCCACAGGCCATTGACACATGACATCTGTGCTGGCCATCATGCTATATCTAGCCATGTTTCATGTGTTTGTTGCATTGAACTGTGCTCAAGATGACATCCTGGAACCATGAAGGATATTGATATATACTTAAGAAAATCCATAGCTCTGTTCATCACTGACACTTCTATCATGCAAATACAGTTTTACGCCATAATAATTTTCGGTTATTCTGTTTTAATGTTGGTGTGCTGGGTAGCTGGTAGCTCTTAAAATACAGTTGATTGGGGGTAGCAAACATTTGTGTACATAAAACCGTTAGAGGGGCAGAGGGCAATTAAGTGGGTATCTAGGTGTTAAATGCCGGCAGCCGGGCATAGTTCAAAATGAACATAGACTCAAAGATGAATGGATTAGTACTTGTAATATTGCCATCCATACACAAAATATACAGGAGGCATTAGATGTAAGCGATCAAAAGGTTAGGAACATCCTTTAAAGACGTGCTTGTCAGCATAGATTTTGATATTGAAAATATACGCATTTATCTATTTTCATGTTTCTTATTTATATATTTTTATTGCTGGAGTCAAAAGTGCATTGAAAATTATGAGCACTAGCTGGAAGCTTTCATAGTTTTTAACTTAAAGTATGGATAGCGATATGATTAAAATTAAGTATTCATAGAGTAATGTATTTATCCTTTACAAGGTTGTAAAATTATTGTGGTGGTTATGTGGCAAGGTTACCGCTCTGTATTATGAACTAGTTGATCTTTTGTGCCACGGGCATCCCTTACGTTTTATCTTTTAGCTTTGTATCTCAGTATGTTCCGTGGCCTATGTAGATCCCTGCAGACTGCAGAAAACTTAATTTTTATTTGGGAACAGGAAGTGCAGAAAGGAAACAGTGTGGAATGTGAGAGTTGCTATGAGCTGTGATTAGTGTCGAATGATGCGGATTTAAATTTGTGCTTAAAATGTTAATTTGGACATATCAGGCATGCTGTTAAAATTAATATTCTGAATTCCTGTTGCAGTATCCAGCGAGGCATACTGTGCTTTTTAGGAGAGCATTGTTTCATGTTTATCATTAGTTTGGGTGGATTGTGTAGGGCATTCATCCAGCACTTCCATCAATCTACATTTGCCCTTCTTCATTCTGGATTTGAGTTTGCTTATTATTTTGAATTTTCGAACGTTAGTTTACTGATCAAGCATTTTTTATTGTCAGCAATTCTTGTTACTGTTTTCCCAAATTTATTAAAGTTGAATAAATAACTCAATTTAAACTCATTTCTGTTCCATGGTTGTCCATTGGCCTACCTTTTTCTTTGGGTGTGTTAAACAGCTTGCATCCAAATGATTACTCTTTCTCCAGGCTCAACTGAGGAGAAGCTGTGCTCTGTGCCTCTTGGACAGGGCTTCAGTATTTGCAAGTCTGGAGTTGGTGCTCAGTGACAAGAAAGCTAGCTATCTTAACGAAACATGATGATGACACAAGCCTGTAAAAAGAGGAGGGCAGTTTATATAAGCAGTGAATCAGGAGATTCTGGTACGGATTCCGAGATTGAGGGAAGCAAAATCTCCCAAAAATCTGGTGTGACATCAATTTCTACATGCGAGCACCAATCATCTTATAAGATTAAGGTTGAAAGTATGAACACTAGCAAGATAAGGCTGTGTGGGAATATCTTAAGGAAGCTCATGGAGCACAAAAGTGGTTGGCTTTTCAATAAACCAGTTGACCCAGTGCTATACGGGATTCCTGATTACTTTGATGTTATCCGCCACCCGATGGATTTGGGTACTGTCAAGGAGAAACTCACAAACAAGCAATATGTGAGCGCAGAAGAGTTTGCAGCAGATGTGAGGCTAACATTTTCAAATGCCATGAAGTATAATCCTCCAGGCAATGATGTCCATGCGATAGCTAAAGAATTGAATGGAATGTTTGATTCAGAATGGGAATCAGTGGAAAGGAAACTTAGAGGCCGAAATCCAGTACAAGAGCAGCAGACAATGAAGGTCATAAAAGTTCGAGCTACCATGGATTCAAAGTCTACTGTTGCTAGAGGGACGGTTGCATGCTCAGCTAGAGGGCCAGTAGCTTGCTCAAATTCACTTGCCAAGAAGACGCTGACAGATGCGATATCTTCCAAAGTGAGATCACTGTATCATCTTATTCACCTGTTGATTCGTTTCTCTGGTGGTAATATGATTTTCAAAGTACTGCTATCTTCTATCTGTACAGGTGAAAATCAAATTTTCTGTGCGCAGCTCTGAGCAGACCTCTTCCAAAGGTGTCCATGGCATAACTTCTTTGCATTAAATGTCACAAGTACTTATTCCAGGGATCAATTAAGATTCACTGCTGTGATTGTTAATGCTTTGTGATTTTACTTCTAATTCAGATGTACCCATTCAAGCAGCTGGTAGCAAAGAGAGATCCTTAAATCATTCTATCCGAAGTGCCAATAGAGAGACATCTTCTATCCGAAGTGGCAATAGAGAGACGTCTTTAAATCATTCTCTCCCTTGCACTAAGGTTGGCATGAGCTCCCTTCTCTATTTGATTCATTATTGTCTGTCTCACAGTGTAAACAAATTTCCAACTTCCCACCTAAAGCTATATCTTCTATCTTTAGGAGAATGCTAAAACATCAAGGATACAAGCAACTGAGCGCAGCTCTGGTTTAGTTGGTAATGTTCAAGATTTCTCATGTCCGCACAATATTATCCCAGGGTTTCTGTTTTGCTAATATACTTGCTATTTTAGGAAATGAATCACGGTCTTGTGATGACACTTCAACGTCGCCTCTTGCTTCCTCTGGGCAAGGTATCACATTCTCTCATGCTTAATTCATCTGCTTATCGTTGAAGTCCTTTTATTGGAAACTTAACACTTGGAAGCTTAGGGTAATCATGATTTTGTCCATACATTTCTTAGCTAATGTAATGCATACTCTGATGTGAATTCCAGGAGAGGAAAGTTATTTGCATGACGAACCTTTGTCACCAGGCAGAGCTCTCCGTGCAGCAATGCTCAGGAGTCGTTTTGCAGGGACCATTGTGAAGGCCCAACAGAAGGCACTTCTGGATCATGTAATATATTTTTTAAAAAAGTTCTGAACCTAGTGGTTTGCTATTGGGCTAGGCCCTTGCAGTTATGCAGTTCTTGCTGATGTGCTGTTTTGATATCCCAGGGGAAGAACATCGACCCTGTGAAATTGCAGTTAGAAAAAGAGAGGCTGGAAAAAAGGCAACAAGAAGGTAAGAGTCTCTGATGGCTACATGACCTGGATCTGTTTTATGTACCTCTAAGAATACTGCAAGTAGAACAAGTATCTAATATATGTGTCTCTCACCAAGACTGATCCTTTCCAGGATCCTGTGAGGCGATAGAGTTGAATTAGTGAATTATATTATAACTGAAAAAACACCGATGGGTTATTGAACATTCTGCCATTATTCTACTTCTTTCTCGTCTGTGTCAAATGAGAAGTAAGAGTATTCTTGTACTATGAAGAATAGGCAAATCTTTGCACTTTGCTTTGAGAAACCCTGGCTTCAAGAAACTTTCCTGGGAAAGTGTTAGCAGTGTCCAGTTTTTTGGTGTACTGTCACGCCGATATGAATTTAGTGGTGGAGATGCTAATATAGTAATATGAGGCATGCTATTTTGGCCTGGGTGTTCATGGCCTATAGATTGTGGCTTGAATAACACGTCCTGACATTAGGCCGCTAGATGCAGATTAAAGACCCTTGAATGTTCTAAGTAAAAATGGGTCCAAATTCCAAATTCAAAATGTGTTCTTTTAGCCTTTTTTTCCCCTCTTCATCAGGAGATAATGCCAAACTGTTGACAATAAGCATGATCTGTAACCAAATTACCTATATCTGGTATGCAGTCAACTCCCACAGTCCAACAGGGTATATGGGATAATTTGTTGTAGACTAGATACATTTGGGAACTTGGAAACTTCAGATATTTGCTTGTGGACATCAGGGATCCATGTGATTGAACCATGACCTGCCTTTCACTATTGTTACTGTTACTAAATACCTTTTTTGCATTATCACAACGCTCGTTTTCTTTGTTCTTGCTGTGTTCAACCGTAACTTGTCTAAAATGGCTTTGTTGCTGTTGATTAAAGTTGGAGGGTTGCCAGGAGCTTATGCTGGTGGCATGTTATGAACTTGTATACTAAAATTATTTTATGCCTAATTTTTTCCACCTCAAAGTAGATTTTAATCAACTTGATTGTTTTAAAAAGGAATTTCTGGACCATTCTTTTTGGAGTTGAGAAAATTGACTTATACTTGAAAATTTTCATTTGCGCTCTGTCAACCAGTTTGTACTGATGACATCTTGTTTAGTTGGGCTGTTTTTCTTTAAACATGTTATGCATCCTTATATTTGCTTAGATCATAGGCTTCTTGAGGTTGAGAAATACTGGGAGAATAACTAACATTCTGCTATTAGGGATTAAGAATCAGGTGAAGGAAAATAACTAAGATGCTAACCCTATTTTTCTATACTACAGAGAAAGAAAGGATTGAGGCCCAGGTGAAGGCTGCTGAAGCTGCTGCACAACGGAAGTTTGATGAAGAAATGAGGATGAAGAGAGAGCAGGAAAGGGAGGCAGCGCGCCTGGCACTGCGCATGGTACATCCCACTTGCCGTTTTCTTGCTAGCAAGTTTATATATGCTTGATGTTTTACCACTATGGCTGTTGAATCTCTTTCTCCTTTTGTGCAGATGAAGAAGACTGTTGATATTGACAACAGTGACTTCCTAAAGGAGCTGGAGAACTTCAGCAAAACGTGGCAGCAGTCAAATCCTCCTGGCAAATTAATCGTGGAATTTGTGGGCGGGGACTTGCCACCGGGGCTAGGGAGCCCGCTGGAGAGGCTTGGCCTGTTCATGAAGAAAGATTTCGAGGACGAGGTAGAACAGGAAATGGAGGGCAGCATGTCACCCTCGATGGATATTGACATGAAGAAAGATTCCGATGAGGTAGGACATGAAATGCAGGACAGCATATCACCCTCGACGGTCATTGGCATGGAGGAGGATTCCCAGGAAGAGGCGGGACACGAAATGGAGGACAGCTTATCACCTTCAACAGTCGTCGACACAAAGAAAGATTCTGGGGATGATGTAGAGCATGAGATGGTGGACAGCGTGTCACCATTGATGGATGTTGACACGGAGGAAGGGGAGATCAGCTGCTGACGGTGTAGCGACACCTCGCTCTTCCGCATAACTTACTCGTGCCGTGAGGCGGACATCCTTGCCGGGCTGGGTTGTTAGATTAGGCGACCTCATAAGCAGAGTGATGAAGAAACATTAGCTCCTCTGTGGCTGCGTCGTAGAACATGTCTCGAGCCTTAACTGTGGAGAGTGTAGTGATTTGTGCTTTTGCTGCGGATTTTGATTTTCGCGGTCTCCTCAGTTGGTCGAGAGTGATAATTCCTCTGTATGTTGGATGTGTTAGATACAGTATCTATTTAGGATTGAGCTCGTCGGCTGGATAACCTGTATAAAAGAAAAAAGATGAGAAAAAAATTAGAGTAATGGAGTGGTAGTATATATTGTAGGGACTGAAGGTGAATGTTTATTGCTTGGACACCCAGGCGATGACTTGTCCACTGGTGGTGTGGTGAGCGCACCTTGTCCCACTCTGCAAGGCGGCATGCAGGTTGCAGAGCCCATGCCGATGATCGACAGGCGACAATAATATGCGTGTCCGCCAGCTGCTGCTGAACGACGCAGTGCAGGAGGAAATATAATCTTAGGCAGCGCACAGGGGGGCCATGGCCATCGGATGACTGAGCCGAGCGAGGCGGGCACACGTGACCACTTGAAGATGTGGTCAGTTCATTTGGGGGCGCGCACAGTGGCATTTACATGTCCGTGCACGCTGCATGCAGTGCGCGGCCCGCCCAGGTGGTTCGCATTTACTATATGAATGATATTGGTTGGTCGATCAGGAGGCACTCTCACTACGTACGTACTCGAGAAACAGATCGAAAAGAAATAATAGAGAGCCATGTATATAAGATATACCTTTGACTGATTGTACCCCCAATCCCGGTTACCTGCTGCCTGCACATGTTGCACGATGTGTTTGTTGTTGTTCTTCGCCAGGCCAACGCTACGCATTTAGCTCCGATCGAGTCCTACGGATACTCGATGATGACTTATTGACTTCGGAACTCCACGCTCTCTCTCTACACCGGAACACACTGCACACCATACTAGTACCGCTAGCTGCTGGCTAGTTCCTCCTTAAACTGCATAATTCGCTTTCATTTTGTATTAGCTCAAATTTCGATCAAGTTTATACATGATATGTCAAAGTTTATACACTACATACGCTCTCTCAAGTTTAAGGTACACTTCGATCAAGTTTATAGAAAGACAGTTTATTATACTCCCTCCGTCCCGTAAAAATGCAATCCTCACTTTTTGAGAAGTCAAACCAATTCAAGTTTGACTGAATTTATACAAAAAATTACTAACATTTTATGATACAAAATAAGTATCATTAGATTAATCACAGATTATATTTTTATATTAAATCGATTTGAAGACATAAATATTAGTAGTATTTTGTATAAACTTGGTCAAAATTGAAACGGTTTGACTTCTTGAAAAGTGAGGATTGCATTCTTTACGGGACGGAGGGAGAACATGATATATATGTCGAACACGTTATACATGATATGTCAACTAGTTCCTCCTTAAACTGTATAGTTCGCTCTCTCTCTACACCTAGGAACACTGCACATAATAACTACCCCTGCTAACTAGTTCCTCCTTAAACTGTATAGTTCGCTTTAGTATTGTGTATTAACTCAAACTTCTATCAAATTATACATGATATGTCAAAGTTTATAGACTACATACCCTCTCTCAAGTTTTAGGTATACTTCGATCAAGTTTATAGAATACAGTTTATACATGATACGTCAAATGTCAAAGATGCCTGGTTGAATTATTGTCCGTGACAACAACGGCATTATTAATATATAGGGAAAAGTCTAATTTACACCCTCCAACCATTATAAAAGTTTGATTTTCAACCATCTACTATAAAACTGGATATCATAGGCCATCCACCTGTCAAAACCATACAAATTAGGACCTTTGAATGGTTTATTGGTGTGTTTTTGGATTTTTTTTAAAAAATAGTTGAATCTTAAAAAATCAAACTAATTTATTTTAAATCCAAAAATTATCAAATTGGCATTAAAAATTTATAAAAATATAACATGTATGTAGGTGTACTATTGCAAAAAAATAATTTAATAAATAATATGTATAACTAGAAGCATTAAAGACAAGGAACAAAAATAATAAGATCCAAACAACACCAAACTTAACACAAACATATGGATTAAATTTTTAGAAATTTTATGGTACTAGTTTCATATTTTTTTCAATTTAAATTGAATTAGACATGATTTTTTTTCAATATTAAACTATTTTTTATTATTTAAAAAAATTGAAAACCACCTCTGAAAACCATCAAAAGGTCCGAATTTACACGGTTTTGGCATTTGTATGGTCTATTATCTGGTTTATAGTAGAAGGTTGAAAATCAGACGGAGTCACACACGAGTGGCCACAAGATATCCCCCTGGAGAAGATCCTGGCCGGATGGAGGACACGGCCAAAGAAAGAGATGGTGATGGAGCAAGCTATGGGATGGAGCAATGGGAGCGTGACAAGGTTTTGACGCGTCGACGACCCGTCAGGTCGGTCCATATCGATCTCCATGGAGTCAACAAAAGCATGCATGTGTCTCGAGACTTTGCGAGCAGGCCGGCATCATACATTCATACATGCAGTAGTGAGAGACTGATGAGAGTGAGGGATTGGATCGAGCCACAACCACTGGGCAGCAGGGCAATCGGCCGGCAGGCTCGAGATTCCCCCTGCATATGCATGCCTTTGGATTTCAAAGGTATGCTCAAAGCAGGGGGGCACCGGCATGCATATGTGTGCTTTCAACGCTTTAATTGGAAGATCTAAAGCTGGATGCATGGTTTGGAATCTTTGGATGGACTTTGGGTAAAGATATTTGATGATGGTATATGTAGGAGTACATGGCTAATGGATTAGGGTAAGCTGCAGGCTGCATCAACCTAGTAGTACTCCGTTCCATCCGCATTTGTAATACGTATATCTTGGCACCGAAAATCTTTGAAAGTATATTTAAGCAGTAGTTTCCTTTACAGCATAAAATATATTTATACAACATTATAAACTATTTATACGCATAATTTAACTAATCAATCATTATTGTTCAGAACCTTGTAGGTTTGATTTTTTTTGCCAAAAAAGGTTGTTTTTTAAATAAGCCACATGTAGCATCGGATTCTGCAAGATGTATTTTTTACGAATGAAAAATCCTTCGAAGTATATTCACCTTTAGCTTCTTTTATGTATGTGAATCTACTAATACAGATTTATTTTTTAAAAAGTGCATATGATTTTACTAATGTGGATGATGACTCACTAAGTTTGCTAGCTTTTTCCAATAATCCAAGAGGTACCTTGTTTCAATTTCCCACAAAATATCTTTTTAATAAAAGAACCCCCCAAACATACACTAAAACTTTATCTACATCTCGGTCATACATCAAAATCTAATCTATGTCGCTGAAAAATTTCAAACTTTCATACGAGATTCAAAAACATTTTTTTTTGCTAATCGTGTTACGGGAACCCGTGCTTTCCCAAGGGTCCAATATATTTCTTGCGTCTATACTACAACATGCAAACAGATAGGCACGCGTCAACTCGTGCGAAGTACGCACATTATTACCCGCTGTGTGTTCAGACACGCACGCACGCACACGTGCGAGCTGAGACTGAGACTGAGACTGAGAGTGGCTCAGACGACGGCTCCCAGCGCTGCACACACACGCAGGCACACCTGCACACAACACAGCAGAGGAATCTAATCTTGATATCGTTTGGGGCGAGAGCTAGCTTTTATGTGCGCATGGATGGATGAGCTGAGGACTGAGGTATAGCAAGCGAGATGTTGCTGATGACAGAGGGAGTATGCATGTAGGGAGCTGCTTTTCATGCACTGTCGACGCATGGACAATGCATGGTCCATGCGATCGCTTTCATTCGACTCATCTTATTAGCATGAGTGGCGAGCTACTCCCTAGAGCTACGCACCACGCGCATGCATACAAACTGATTGCAATTCTCAACAGAGGGATTGCATTGGCAAACCTGATGGTCTGACACTGACGGATGAAAAAGCGCGCGTGATCCATGAACGTTGGTTTAATTAATGGCTTTTCTTACAGGGAGCTTACATGTATCCCTGTTGGGATTTGACATTTGAGTATACACTATCAATTATATATTACCCCCTCTATTTTTTGCAAAGTCGTACTAATAATGAAAAATTATATATTATGTATATAGATCGAGTTAGTGGTCGAATTAAGGTTAATCCTACTGAAACAAAATAATCCTTACTAACTTTTTGTTAAATAGTACGTAACTGTTGATCAAATCCCTACCATATTGAAACTAAATACACCCTGCATTTTCAAATAGAGGGAGTATAAATCCTTCCATGCATGGTTTTAGTTACTTTTCCATATTACCAACTTTTTTATGGTAAACTTAGTTTATTAATTTATAACAAATTACTGCAATGACAATGAACCAATGTTCTGTGAACTCCAGTGAAAATTTATCATTTTTATAATTACTCATCCAGCTATCCATAGAAGTAATACTATTACTGTGTTATCTACACAAACTAACCCTCCAATAATAACCTTTTGGTTATATATATCTTCAATGTTGAGATTGTTGCACTGAACAATTTAATTGCTAGATTGCTGCTGACATTGCAAATGCTGTCACATTTATTGTGATTCATGAACATGAATATTGATAACAACCAAAACTATGTTAGTTTTAAAGTTTAAACAGTGTGTCAATGTACAAGACTATATGCACTGCTTGTGACTGCAGGCCGGGTGCAGTAACTAATGAGTAAGCCTAGCCTGTCTGATGACATATGCATGAATTGAATTACAGTTTACCTCTTCTCTTAGTTTACCACTGCACGTTGCTCCTATATATTACAGTCATCATGCTTGGATTGATTATTTGACGAGCAGACAGCGGCCTGCTTGTTTGACCGGGACCAGCAGCAGCTTGCCATCTATATCTATTGCTCTCTGCACCGTGTGTCGAGACTTTAAGCCAGGTATATATACGTGTATGCTCAACCGGCCAGTGGCATGATCTTGTACACACATCCATGTTTGCTAGCATCCTGCATTCATCTAAAAGCTCTAATTAAGACTGATGCGCGCATGGGATATGAATCTGACAGGCAAGTTAACGAGGGACAACACATGCATCTACTCAGTGCATACTTGATGAGCAACAGAGATAAGCATCATACCAACAACATTTCATGCATGCTGTTGCAGGAAGAGCATAGTGAATTTGCCGATGCTTCTGACTGCCAAAAATGAATGCCGTAAACGTGATCCCATCTTCATTCGGCGTGCATTTGCATTGAATGTCGTTGATCATTAGGACCACACACGGAGACACTATAGCTAGCAGCATTATTGTACTAACACATAATACATTGTTTCCTCTACCCCTCGCCAAACACTACGGGAAACCGGGTGTATGCCGAGTGTCGCTGTCTTTGCCGAGTGTATTATATCGGGCACTCGGCAAAGACTTTATTTGCCGAGTGTCCACAAGGAGGCCCTCGGCAAAGAGTGAACACTCGGCAACCAAACTCTTTGCCGAGTGTCAGGACGCCGACACTCGGCAAAGATGCGCTTTGCCGAGTGTCAGGCAAGGGACACTCGGCAAAGACGTCGCACGTGGCGCGTGACACGGCCGCCAACGGCCGTCGCCGGCCATTTGGGCTGCATCCTCTTTGCCGAGTGTCAGTGTTGAAACGAACCAGATTCTCAACGACGAGAATCCGACTCCCTGTACCCTCGAGATAGTCCCAGGAATAGCAGCTATCTCGTACAGAACTCATCTCAGTTGATTATCACATCCATACAGCGATAAAAGAGATCCAAACATGACATATATAAAACATAGCGTCTGGTACAAGCCCTCTGGGCTAAATCGACAATAAGAAACAGCTACGCAGCGGTAGCTAGATCATCGGGGTCCACTCCACCACAGGCAACCTTGAGTGTAGCGCGCTCCCTTCAGTCGTACCAACCGTCCTGGTTGAACTCACGGTCGGAGTCTTCACCTACATACCCAAACTCTGTCCCCAAGGAATTGGGACAGGTCCACGTCACCAACCATATATGCAGCAAGCTTTAAAGTGGCCTAGCTAGTAATAAAAAAAATATTCAAGGGAAATAAGCCGGGGCTTCCTATGCGCAGCAGCAATAAACCCAAGTTCAACTCAGCACCAACTCCTTTCCTCACCAGAGAAAACACACTTCCCAAAACCACCATCAGCCTCAAAACCACATCGGGCTTGTCCTGTCTCAACAGGTTCCCGCAAATATCATCCACCAACGCCTTTCACTCGCTAGTCGACTCAGTGAGCTCCCTCCCCACCTTGTCTCATGAGCAACGCTGGACCAACCTCTCATTACCCAAACCAAGGAAGAGGTAAGAAAGCAGATACCCGGGCTAATCTAGACGATATCAGAAGGGTCGTCCATAACCGTGGACACGACTATACGTATAGTTTTCACTCTGCAGAGGTTGCACTCCTGGAACCATCCGGGCTGCAGACGGTAATGAGCCGTCTTGAGACACAGCCCACAGCAAAGACCCTAAGAAGTAATGGTGCCATACTGTCTCCCTGGGCTCGGGAAACAATCTGAGCTAATAGCTGCCCCAGGGTCGTGAAACCTTCCCACCGGGGCCAGTCGGGGGCCGTGGTAAATCAGGGAGAGTACGTCGCAACGAGTCCCCCTTGCACATATCAAACTCGAATCTCCTACAGGTCTGGCACCGCACTAAGTAGGCTTGCTGGAACCCTCCCCATTCTGGGTAGACGGTGAGCACTATAAATCCCACTGAAAGCCGCCATCGACATGGTCCTTAATTGTCGGTAAAGCGAGTATCAGCATCACAAAGCGATCCGCCGCAACGGTCCGCAATCGGCACCCATTATAGGTATAGCCGCCCAACTCCTCAAAAGTAACCAAAGTAACCATGTACCCGCAACAGGTACTCCGTAGGGACTGCCCGAGTGCAGCCCCCAAGGACCCCAATCAAACGATCGGGTTATTATCACTCGCTTACACCGCCTAGCTGCACTACACCTCCCATACCACCCACAACTCACGCCAAGAGGATCAAATCACAACCATCCCAACACATGCATAGCATAGCATATTCCATATAGTGAGTAGTAGGTAGCAAGGTAACAGGACGATAACAAAGGCAGTGCAGGTTTATCATGCGGGTAAAGTAAAGCGCTAGCATACTAGTTGCATGTCTAATAGGTATTTCAGAGAATGGTTGGGCGTGAACCTGGGCAAAAGTCTTCATCCTCGTCAAAGCAGTTGTCGTAGTGGTCCGGCTCCTCCTGGCTCTCTGGAGCTCCTAGGGTTGCGGAAAATAAATAAGGCGCGGCTACTAGCAAAGAAACACCAAAACAACGAGGAAAGAAGACCCAAAGAACACCAACCTCTACACTAACGCGTAGGTCATGATTTTAGAAAAATATAGAATCTGGTTTTATATTTTTCTGAGCTACGATTGATTTATTATGAATTTTCCAAGTGTAAATCATTTTCTGAAAATATTAAATAATTTCCCGAAAAAGAAAAATAGTCAAATAATCAGCCTGCTGACGTCATCATGACGTCATGCTGACGTCATCAGTGGGCCAGCCCTATGCTGACGTCATCAGTGGGTTAGGATGACGTCAGCGTTGACCGGTCAACGGTCAGCGGTCAATGGTCAACTGGTCAACCTGGTGAGTGGGCCCCAGCGGTCAGCGACTGGCTGTGGGTGACGTGTGGGCCCCATGCGTCAGCGTTGTTATTCGAAAAAGAAAGAGAGAAAAGCGCTGCTGGGCCGGAGTTGGGCCGAAAGAAAAGTCCAGGGGGATAAACCGGACTTTAGCGCAAACTTTAGGCCCACGAAGGGGACGCGGCTGGATCCGGCGCTGTGGACCTGGTCCACCGTGCGCCGTGCGAGTGGTTCACGTGCACCGGGTGTATGGGATCCATTTGTGGCCGACACAGGATTCTCCGTGGGTGCTCGTGCGTGTGGTTGGTGTGGTCGCCCGTGTGGCTTTCCGCCCCCGCACGAGTGCGCGCGACGTCGCGGCGACGGCGCGGCCAGAGCGTGGCGACGACGCTCCGGCGAGGCGTCCCTGCGCCATGGTTAGGTTCAAGATGGATCGGGGTTGGCTCGACTCAACCTCGCGCGTCCACGCGCGGTGTCCTGGCACACCCAGGTCCGCGGCGGCGGAGATTTGGCGAAGGGAAAACTCGCGGCGGCGGCCGACCGGCGGCGCTGGCCAGCGGTGCGGCGGCACGAGGCCGAAAAGGGCTAGCTTGCGAGCGCGCGGCCATCAGCGACTGTTGGGACGCGGCTAGGTGCGCGTGCGCGGGCTCGTGGCTGCCCACGGCCGTGGCACGGCCTCGGCGTTCGCGCGCGGTGAGCAGAGGTCGGCCGCGGCGGCCTTGGCTGCGGGGTTCGGTCGACGGCGGTTTGCAAAAAGGGGTTAGCGGCTCAAGGTCCCTGCAAGATCACGGCCACGACACGAAGGTCGGGTCCCAGAAGATGGCTAGCAAGGCGGCGCTTCAGAACGGCGGCGACATGGCCGGAACAGGGGAGAAGGGAAAGGAAGACGGCGGCGCTCACTTTGGTTCCCGTAGACGAACTCAGCAGCTCGGGGAAGACTCGCGGTACGACGGCGATCCTCGTGCTCCCACGAACAACTCCGCTCCGGCTCCGGCTTAGCGTCCCCACGGGCGGCGGCACTCGCGGACCTTGGCGTCGTCGCGGGGAAGCAGCTCCGGCCTTCCTTGCGACGTTCTTGGCCCGACTCCCTCTTCTCCTCCCTCCACTGCTCTCCTCCTCCCTCTCCTCTCCCGACTCGTGGTCAGAAAACCCCAATGGGGGCAGCGGCACCTCAAGGAGGGAAAGGCCTCCCGACGGGGGATCTTATAGGGCTCGGCGCTAGGGTTTGCGGCCACGGACGGCGGGATGGATAGCTTGAGCGTCCGCGGACACGCGGCGCTGTTGGCACTTCTTACGATCCAATATCAGAATTGAGAATCCTGGTACTGGGGTAAGGAGTGTTTTAGTGGTTTTCCTTATGGCTTAGTAAAATATAGAAATATTCTGCAAGCGCACGGAATCACCGCTATAGCACTTCACCTGGGAGTATCCCGAGGTATCGTAATTTATATTTCCGCAGGGAAGCTTTGGCAAGATTACTAGTGAACAGATATTCGAGACTATCAGAGAAGGGTACACGACTAGACAAGACAGGGGATAACGGTATTGGATAGGAGTGGATATACCGGACACACAGCTCAAGGGATACTCAGGTAAGGGAGAGAAGAGATAGATAGCTGGGAGGACAACAAGAAGAGATAGAGGACTCCTGGATTCTTTATCTACCTATGTCACTCTAGCTTAGAGATACAGCGGCTACAGAACCAGCACTAGGAGATCTGAGATAACTCTAATGTCTTAGCTTCGGGACAAGGGAACCGGTGAACACACAGAAAGGGATGAGAAGGGGTGCCACTATTTCCCAACTGGGGAATCCTACGGACCGGAACTAACGTGATGGGCTACGAAGACCGAAAGGGCTGTCACCACCTCCCGGCTACCACCTCCGTTGCGACGGGAATAAACTAAGGCCACCAACTAGTCTAGGAACCACTCCTACACTAGGCAACGACTACTTACTCTGCTAGCAAGAGCAAGCAACCTTGTCAATACTCTTGGTGACAATTCACCTCCAGTATCAAGCAAGATCGAAGAACCAGCCAAGACAAAGACTTAAACAAGACTACAAGCACTAGAACTATAACTGACTATAGTCTAAACAAGATATATTTGCTACTAGGATAAAGTAGAAGCAAGATATAAATGACAAAGGCAAAGTGATAAAGATAACTATATTGATAACTGAAAGTCTTACAAAAGGAAAAGTAAAAGATACAAGAGCTATTACCAGAGCTTCTAAAGACGACTCCGGAACCTCCGAGGCAAAGCTCGAGTCAACTCTAACTCCCAACTAAACTATCCTAACTCTACTAGAATGAAAGTGGAAATGAGCTCCTTGGCTTGGTGTGTGTTACAAGAGGGGGTATGGGGTCCTATTTATAGTTGCATAGGACGGTTGGGGCTGGAGTAGCCGCCAAGGGACCAGGGGGGTACCCCCTGGGATTTCGGGCGCCAGGGTCGGTTCGGCCGAACCAGGGGGTTCGGCCGAACCCTTGGATGCGCCGCCTTTGCTCTGGGCTGCTAGGATGAGCCCCTGGAGTCAGTTCTGGTGCTGGGGGCGGTTCGGCCGAAGGCTCCAGTTCGGCCGAACTGGGCCTGGCCCGTGGCCGGCCTCCCAGCACCGCCTCTGGTGCCTGGACCCCCCTGGGCTTCCTCCTGATGCATGACTTCGTGTTGATCTGGCCCAGAATGACGTGGCATGGTCCAGGATGAGTTGGCGGTCGCCCACGTGTCATGTGATGTGTTCGCTTGGTCATTGTTGACGTGGACGACTCCCGGTGGCCTGCTCGGCTAAGGGGGGTAACCGGCCGAACGGAGTCGTTCGGCCGATTTGGTCATTTCCGGCCCCAATAGCACATATTTGTCGTAGTTGTACCTGCACAAATGACACTCACCAAAACTCGTGGAACTTTATTAGAAATAGAACCTAAGTACATGGAATGTTGCATATAACCTCATTTATTCCCGAGTATTGGTGGTCGGATTTGGGCTGTAACGACCGCCAACAAGCTCCCCCAAGCTTAGCTCTTTGCTCGTCCTCGAGCAAAAATATAAACTTAGGCTCGGTGGATCAGGAGTTGCTACAATGTCATTTCTTTTGCAGGTAACTTATAAACAACTAGTCTTCAAAAATACTTGAATCATAGGCAAAGTTTCAAATCACCTTTTTACCTATGGGGCTTATAGCAATCTCCTTATCTTGGACGGTTGAAAGGACGAACAGTTTAAACTTAGTTTTATTCCACTCTACTCTTTTCAGGATCCCATTTCGGAGTTTTTCATAAGTTTTGAAAACTACAAATTGTTCCTCATTGGCACACTCAATCACTCAAGTGTATTTGAATCCTCACCAAAGGCTTGTGCCTTCTTTTCATCCTAACATCTAATATGGATTTTTGTGTGGCTCAGGGACAAAGGATGAAGGCATGCATGCATCTTTTATTTTGCTAAGTCAAAGACCGGATCTCTGAGGAGACAAATCACATCTTAAGATCGAGACGTGCAAGTGTGTGGATATGAATGGAGTGGAATATGGTGGAATGGTGGAATGGAATATGGTGGAATGGAATATGGTGGAACTCCTTGGATGAATTTCCCTCTCCTTGATTTATTTTCGAGAACATGGGCTATCTTTTATTCTTATATTTTTGCCATGCCACTTGGCATGCTTTTCTTTTTCTCTTTCTCTTTGCCATGCTCTTTGGCATGCTTTTCTTTTTCTCTTATTTTTGCCATGCTTCTTTGGCATGCTTTTCTTATTGCATAGCCCATGTCTCTATCAAGAATATTTGGAGAGGGAAATCATAGAACATGGGGCATTTATTTTTGTGGATGGATGATGGAAAATGTTTGCTAACTCCCAGTGTAGGAATTGCAAGTGAGAGGTGGTGTGTGTACGTGGGTCTCGATCTTTAAGAATATGAAAGCTTCACTTAAAGGTCACAACAATTTGACAAAGCTCACTAAGATAACAAGCAGCATATGAGTAGAAATTTTCAACTAAGCTTATCATATGGCTCTGGTAGGTATTTTGACCAATGAGGAACTTGTTTTATTTTGAAAGCATAAATTTCCGAGATTTTCCCCGTACTAAAAGCAGAATAGAATTTAACCAAATTCTCACTATATGAATCCCCACAACAACTTAGACTTGGAATAAAGCATGTGCTCCCACAAGGTTTTCAGAATCATTTTTACTCATGCCAAATAACTCAAGCACAATCTAGCAACTAGTTGAAACAAAGTACTTGCAAAATTAATGACAGAGCAACTATTCATTATTTCCAAGGTGAGAGGCATATGATTCATTCCATGTATAGTTGGGAGTTATTTTATTCAAGGGAAATATTGTTTAAGGGAAATATTTTTGGTATTTTCGTTTTTTAAAATGCAAACTATCATGAAGGGAAATGAAATGGAAATTAAATGATCAAAGTGCTGGATAAATCGGGACATACCTGGTGGGGGTCCTCCCCCAAGCTTGGACTTTCACTGGTAGGGGTTGAGCCTTGGAAGGTACTGGCTCAGCTGTTCCGCTTGTTCGTGGACGTCGTGCTGGATAGACGCCACCATCCCGCTATTCTCTTGATGGTACTGAGAATGGCGGGCTAGCGTGTCTTGAATCTCTCGGGTACGGTCGTCGATGAGCTCGACTCGGTCGGAGATGTAGGACAGCTCCCGGCCGTAGTCGAAGCGTGCGGACTGTGAGTATCTGGGGTATTATGGCTGGGAGGCACTGTCGTATCCCCCTCCATACCGACTCCCGGACCACTCAGAGTCCGTGTCCTGGCCGTAGTCCCAGCGTCCTGAGGTGAAGTAGTTCGGCTCCTGATGCTGCCCGGAGCCTCCTGCTCCGGACGTCCCAGCGCTGGTGTACATGTCGTAGGTTGCCTCAAAAGCGGAAGTGTGTCGGTGCGGCATTTGTGGTGCATCTTCCGGCTCCTGTGAGGTGCCGAGCCCAGCATCACGCCTGGCTCGTCCCCTCGTGATTGGTCCGTCACCTGCAACGCTGTGCCGAGCGGGCTCTCTCCAAGGTGGAGAGTCGCCCGACTCGGTCCTCAACTGAAGAGTTAGTTTCGGCGTGGTATACAACCTTAGTGCTGCACAGGGCAAAGGCACTTCAGTTGTATATCCACGGTAAATCATTGCCAGCGTTGCGTCAGGCGTCCGCCGTATCATGTGGGCTTGCACGAAGTGCTCGGCATCCACGACGGAACGCGCTGTCTCGATGTACGTGAGCCGGGCGCCTTGAAGGACGCCCAGATGGTTAGCGAGGCGAGTGACTAGAGAAGTCATCGCCATGCTACCCGCACGAGAAATATGAGATAGCCAATGACCAACATGTCTTTCACAGGTGAATAGGGAATCTGCTTGACCATGACAAAAAGAACCCGCAACTCGATGGTGTTGACAGGGCGCAAATCTGCCCGGGGGAATACCGTCATAGACACCCAACGATGCATGAAACACAAAGTGGGGTTATGTATGCTGTTCGTGCGTGGCGCATGACAGTTGGTATCCCCCGAAATCTTTTTCCAAAATGCCACCCGGTCAAATCTTTTAAGCGCTTTGTTCGGGTCTAAGGAACAACGACTTGAAAATCTGAGACCCGAACTAAAATCCCTCCAAGAGCAGAAGAACACTTTGTTGAAGAACCGAAAACGAATCCCCCCAGTTTCAGAAACCAAAGTCGAGAGGAATTCAAGGGTGAGCAGGTACG
Source organism: Echinochloa phyllopogon (assembly GCA_033239725.1). Classification (NCBI taxonomy): domain Eukaryota; kingdom Viridiplantae; phylum Streptophyta; class Magnoliopsida; order Poales; family Poaceae; genus Echinochloa; species Echinochloa phyllopogon. Next base: position 5,941,219 of record BTCW01000008.1, on the reverse strand, counting down.
AACCTTCTTCGTTGATGTGCCAGAAATTCTCCCAGCCAATGGCCTGGAAGATTTCTGTAAACTCTACGTCCATCCCCGTGTCCCTGAGCAAATCTTTCTCAAACACATGGGTGTGCTCGAACTCCTTCAACCGAAGCTCGTTGAAGGTGTTCTGCTCCCTTTTTGTTCTAAGGTTGATGTCACTCTTGCTCAGGAGCTGCCTGGCCGGGGGCGTGGCATGGCCCCATCCCGAGCCGGCTGCTCCGTGCTCGTCCGTGTCCATCCGGCTCGAGCCTCGAGACGGGGCTGGGGAGCTCCCAGCATCGTCCGATCGTCGGCCTAGCCGGGTGGAACGACGGAGCGACGTGAAGAACTTCGACATGATTCCTGCAAAAGGTTAGTGCAACAACAACTACCCGAAGGACTGAATATATATATGGTTAGCACAAGAAAATCAAGTCAGTCGTTCGAGATAGTTAGTCGTTCTTGCGGGGATGAAAACCACCACAAAAGGTTAGTCGTTCTTGTGGGTGTCGGTGACCACCACAAAATCGTCCAGAATTTCAGCACAAAGATCACAACAAAAGCAAAATATTTTTGGGATTTTCTAGTGATGCAAGCGAACCAAAACTTGAACAAGAACTTTGGGAAGAACTTGAGCAAGCACTTGAGCAAAGAGGTAAGAGAGAGAGAGAGAGAGAGCTTCCTAGCAGAATTTTCAGAATGTATGAGTGTGTGAGTCAAGCAAGGAAGCGAGGGGTTGCATTTATAGGCAGAGGGGGCAGCGCAGGCTGGTTCGGCCGAAGTGCCTGGTTCGGCCGAACCAGTGCATTCGGCCGAACTGGCCCATGTGCCTCCTGCGCAACCTGCCTCCCACCAGCACAGAAATCTTGAATAGGTGCAGCACTAGGTCATGAAAATTTGGTGGTTTGTGTTAGGTGAGATGGAAAATTGACATGACCAAAGTGGACTTTAGTGGAGTCATCCCCATGCTGCCATGTTTGTGATAATTGGTGAGTGTGCAGCCATTTTTAGTGGGGTAGACTTGTTTGGTGCTGGTTGGTGGTGATGGTAAATAATTGGAGATGTTCTAGAAGGGATAAAAATGATAAAAGTTACCAATTACACCCGCCCTAGGTAAAATTTTAGCATGTGTCCAATTATTTCTAACTAAGCTTGCAAAATTTTCTACTCTCTCTCAAATTAATTTCTCAAGTGGTTCATTTATTTTGAAAAGGGAAACATGCAAATGCAATTGGAAATTTAAAAATTGGAAGGGAAATATGGGATACATACCGGTTTTCCTCGCGGCGAGAGCTCAGCTTTTAAGTCCGCGAGCGGGACTTCTCCTGTCTTCAGTTGCTCTTGTCATTGTCCGGTCCTGGAGTGGACGACTCGGACGATGCAACCTTCTTCCGCCACATCTTCTTGTTCTTCTTCTTCGGTGTTGGTGGCGGTGGGATCGGTGTTTCTGAAGATTGTGGTTCGGATGCAACCACGTTGACCTGCTCCAGGTTATTGGAATTTTGAATTAAATCAGTGCATACCTGAGAGCATTTCTCCACCCTGGGCTTGAATGCGAACTTTTCTTCCTTGCCGTTGATGTTCAGGCTGATTTCTCCGGCTCCTACGTCGATGTTTGCATTGGCGGTGCTCAGAAATGGCCTCCCGAGGATGAGAGGTGTCTTCGTGTCGACCTCCATATCGAGCACCACGAAGTCCACGGGTACGAAGAATTCCCGGATTTTCACCGGAATATCTTCGGCTATTCCCGCGGGATAGCGAATCGATTGATCCGCTAGCTGCAAATACATGGTTGTAGGGGACAAAGAAGAATAGTTCAGTTTGTCAAACACTACCTTGGGCATGACGCTGACGCTTGCTCCAAGATCGCACAGGGCATGGTTGAAGTGCTGCTCCCCGATCGAACATGCGATGGTAGGGCATCATGGATCCTTCTTCTTTTCTGGAAGATTGTTCAAGATAGCCGCACTACATGCTTCGGTTAGTTTAATTACCTTGGTGGTTGGCAGTGCCCTTTTGTTGTTGAGGATGTCCTTCAGATACTTGGCATATGTGGGAACCTGCATAGCTTCAAGCAATGGGATATTGACATATAACTTTTGAATTACCTCAACAAATTTGCTGAATTGTTCGTCCACCGTCGGCTTATGGCTTCTTCTGGGGAATGGTAGCACATTTGGTTCATAAAACTCGTGAGGGGCCGCCTTTGCTTCCTTCTGTGGACTTGTCTTCTGTGGTTCTGCTGCGGCCTCCTCTTCTTCGCTATCACTTTCTGTAGTGGCTGCCTTTTTACCTGCACTGTCAGGATATGGCGGGTCCCGAGTGGTCTTACCCCCTCTCGTGGTGACCGCTTTAACCTTTTCACGGGGGCAATTGTCTGGTTGCCCAGAGAATTTCCCCGCTACAGGTGAGGGCAAAGAAACAGCTAACTGAGCAATTTGAGTTTCTATCATTTTATTAAAGCTCAGTTGACTTTTCATAGCAGAAGAAAATGATTCCATCCTAGAGTCTATGCTTTCCAGTGTTTTATCATTAGCAGCAAGCTTTTTATTGATGTTTTCAGTTATTTTGATCTGGCCAAACACAAGATCTCTAAGAGACGGCTGGTTATTGAAATTGCTGGAATTGAAATTGTTACCTTGTTGAGGCCTCTCAAAAGGGAGGTTTGGGCGCGGATTCCAGCCTTGGTTGCCGTAGTTGTTCGGTCGGTACCCGTTGTTGTTGGAGTTGTTGACGTTGTGAGCATCTTCTCGCGTTTCGGGGCAGTCATTCCCCGAATGGCCAGTGTTGCTACAGACTTCGCAGGTCATGCGAGCGTCCATGGCTTGCACCGTTTCTTGAGCAGGGGCCTCCAGTTTCTTCATCAGGAGGTCCATCTTGGCAGCGAGCATGTCCAGAGCTTCAACTTGGTGAACTCCTCGGGTCTTTGGTTGAGTCCGGTCGTTGGACTGAAAGTGCATCTAGGCACTTAAGTGTTTTGGTGATTTGTATGACAACATGATTTGTAATCTAACTTGTTTGCTTAAGTATGTGAGCAGGGGATTATTCTTATGGATATTCATGTCATGTAATTGTTAATACGAATATGCGCTCTATTGGTTTAATAGTGTGAAAGCAAACAAGTGGATGTGATCCCATGTGATTAATTTAGACAATGACAAGTAAATAGAAATGGCAAATGAGACAAGAAGTGATGCTTATGGATAGGTCTCATTTAGAAGAAGCTTGTCAAATAATATTGAGACAACTCAATTGAAGATATTGGATATATCTCGGATAGTTGAAGACATGGATTTCAATGTGGTTTTCATGTGGATGCAAAGCAAAGCCTAGCTTAAAGCGGCAAGATAGGATGGAAGGGATCAAACTAGATGGCTAGTGATGAGGTTGTTGACACCAAAAATTAGCACCAGGAAGAGGCTGACATGTGAGCCGGATTTGGTGGAAGGATGCCATTCGGCTAAAGAGCTTTCTCTGAAGCATTCGGCAAAGATGCTCTGCGGTCGGGAACGCGTCGCCATTCGGCTAAGGGGTTTTCTTTGAAGCATTCGGCAGAGATACTCTGCGGTCGGGAATGCGTCATCATTCGGCAGAGGCATTGTTCCGCAGGCGAAAAGTGGTAGCGTTCGGGAAGGCATGATGACATGGATCAATATAAGGAAAAGGCCGGTTCGAACAAGGAACGCAATATGGACACGAAGATTCGTCATTTATTTTTAGAAACAAGTATTATAGTCGTGTCCGACTAGGAGTTATATCAAGACCTGGGTATAAATATAAACCCATGGCAATTGTAAAGACAATCAATCAATCATACAACAAACCGGCCCCGTGCCAACATCGAGTCCTTTAGTCGAGTCGTCGAGTTCTTCGAGAGGAGTCATCGATCCGTCGACCTCCGTAAGTACCGGCAACCTTGTATCATGCTTAGTATCATGCGGTGGATTTAAGCTTTGATGCAAGTAGTCTTGTTACCATGCTTAGTATCATCCGGTGGATTTAAGTTGTGGTCTCAAGAAGGTTCCTCTGTTAGGTCATGAGCCATGCGGTGGGCTAAGATCTAGTATGGACCAAGTTATCGGCTCTGTTAGATTTCGGCAAGATCTAACAGATTCATTAAGTTACCCCGTGTTGCTTCGTTTTTACTCTGTGTTTAATTCATGCAACACACCTTTGCCCAATCTAGATCGGCTAGAATCGGCTTTGCTTTACGGTGCGACGAATTATCCCCTCATAGCCGAATCCGAAACCGATCTAGGTTGCCACGTGTCGCGGGTTCGAACTTGTCGGTATCGTGTCGGTCTTGACAGAGCCGGGTATCATGCGGTAGATGCAGGTTTTTTGGGTCGTCTTAGAGCTAATCATCCGGTGGATTAGAATTCAATTCGATCTGATAGATTTATCTTTACCGATTAGGCTTGTTCCTTCGCCATTGTCCCCGATTCGGCTAAATAGCCGCATTCGGTAGTGCTCTCACGAGTGAACGTGTGTTCGTGGGTTTGCATTGGACAATGAATGCTTTTAGCCTTTCACGATTAGATTGTATCATGCGGTGGATTGATTTAATCTGATTGGTGGTGTGGCCTCAAACGAGTTGTATCATGCGGTGGATTAACTCGCTCGTTGCCATGCTTGACGGGTGCTGCTTTCGGCCTATGCATTTTTGTTTCAATGTAAATTCGTGACTGTGTTGTGGGTTCGTAATTAAACATTGAATGCTTTTAGCTTTTCATGGTTAGATTGTATCATGCGGTGGATTGGTCTAATCTGATTAGTGGCGTGGTCACAAACAAGTCGTATCATGCGGTGGATTAACTTGTTTGTTATCATGCTTGACGGGTGCTGCTTTCGGCCTATGCATTCTTTGTTTACTGCGAATTTATGATCATGTTTCACCCTTTTATTTATCTATCATGCTCTGCTTCTCGTTAATCGGCTATGAGTATCTGCTACAATGTTCATTTGGTTGAAAGCCGATCTTTCGTCATGCTTACGTCACGCATTCGGCAGTGCGCTCCTTGCGTGCCTTGCCGATTGCCGAATGAGGCTTTAACTACCGACAGATAGCTTCTCTGTAGCTATTTGTTGTTCGAAATTGGCTCCGTAGCCGCAAATATGGAACTGTTCGGTCTCACCCGACACGTTCCAGGTTTTGATCTAAACGTTTTTATCCCTTTGTTAGTTTTCAGGCAAACTGACTGGCACGCTTCCGGATTCAAAAGCCCGGGCCACGTGTGAAGCTAGCTAATTCGGCTTGCTGTGTGCTTGGCGTGAGGTGCGGATTTTACGTCAACACACTTTTTGGCACGCTCGGTGGGACACACACAAGTTTTCAAGATGCCTGAGTTGAGCGACATCATGGATGTCACTTTGGAAGAGTTGTCTGAAGAGCATCAACAGATGGTAAAGACTGCTGCTGGTCAATTCATTAACAAATGTTTACTGTCTTTCGCCAAGAACAGGAGTGGTGCACCGTTTCTCAAATCCGACTTGCCAAGAGTTCTCCTTCCTGGGCAGTCTGATTTTACTGAAGAAGAAGAGAGGGAGAGATTCTCGGGCTTGTTATACAAAGCTTTGGGGGAAGCAATGACCAATCATAATGCTGCGTTCTTGAACAGTTTTCGGCATATAATGGTAAGCATTTTTGGTCAGCATGTGGATAAACCCTTCGAGCAGATACGTGGGCAATTGGGTGGTCCGACGTACTTCAATGTTCAAGCACCAGTTCAGAAACCACATGGTAAAGGAAATGCTGATGAAACTGGAGCTTCCGGTGCTAAAGATACAAATGGACAACCGATTCGGCAAGATCCTCAGCCTGCACTGCCGAAAACTCGCACATACGGTGATATGGCATTCGGCACCACAGGGAATCCGCCTGCTTCTGCTTACAAGATATCTCCCTTGAACAACAGACTGCAGAGGGATTTATATGGAAACGGATATTCAGAGTTTATGGATTACAATGCTATCGACGCTCTCCCGAACCCTGGGTATATTGGTACTGCAGGCATGCTTGCTGGGAGACCAGGGAATCAAGATACCAGTATTGACCTCATGGTGCAAAAAATGACCGATGTATTGCAAAAACAATTCGGTCTGAAGCCTAAAAATCAGGGATACATGTACTCGTCTCCTTTCCCGGAATGGTACCAAAGGGTATCATTGCCGAATAGAGTCAAGGTGCCTACAGAGTTTACTAAATTCTCAGGACAAGACGATACTAGCACTGTGGAACATATAGCTCGATATCTGATGCAGCTTGGAGAGGCTTCGGCAGATGAGGCTTTCAGAATCAGATACTTTCCTTTGTCACTGACGGGTCCAGCTTTTACATGGTTTGCTTCTTTGCCTGCTCAGTCGATTTGTACTTGGAAAGACCTGGAGCAGAAATTCCATGCTCATTACTACATTGGCAGTACCGAGAAAAAGTTGGTTGATTTGACCAGCTTAAGGCAGAGGAATAATGAAACACCTACAGAGTTCCTCAGGAGATTTAGGGAAACAAAGAGTATGTGCTTTTCTCTGAACATACCTAATGATCAACTGGCTGGTATGGCTGTAGCTGGCATGTTGCCTGCCATTCGGGAGAAGCTATTCGGGATGGAGTTTGATGATCTGGGCCAGTTGTCGCACAGATTGGCCTTGATGAGTAACCAGGCATATGGTTTCAAGAAAGATGCCAGATTTGCTAAAAATAATGATGTAGCTGACATCTATAACCAATTCCTTGAAAGAGCAGATCAAGAAGATGGGTATGAAGATAGCGAGGAGATAGCCGCAGCAGAGATAGTGTGGAGCAAAGAACCAGTTACAATGACTCAAAGATGGATCAAACAGATGAAGGGAACATATGATTTTGATGTGACTAAGGCAGACAAATTGTTTGAGTTCCTGGTGAAAGAAGGCCGAATCAAATTGCCAGAGGGGCATTCTATGCTTTGGCCCGATGGAGTGAAAGATAAGAGGTACTGTGGGTTTCATGATAGAAATTCTCATTCCATTAATGAATGCAGAGTCTTTAGGATGAAGATTCAGAAAGCTATCCAGGAAGGACATCTGAAATTCGACAACAAGATGAAACTGGACAGTAACCCTTTCCCTCAGAATATGATCGGGTTCTCGGTTAATATGGTGAATGCTGTTCCATCTAGAGAAAAGGGAAGATTGAAAGTTTTAACCTCAAAGAAGGCAAGACAGGATGGTTCAGTTGATCCCACTCGGCAGATCACAATTGAACAGATTCGCCAGAAAAATCTTCGGTTCCCGAATAGCCGATTTGAAGTGGGAGAATCCTTTAAACCTAGAGTTACTACGCGTATTCTCCTCAACAAATGGCAGCGTCAGCAAGAAAAAGAGCGTTTTCAAAGGCGTGAATACGAGGAGGAGAAAAGAAGGCGCGAAGAAGAAAAGTTTGAGGAAGAACAAGAAGAATATGCTCGAGAGCAGGAACGTGCGCATTGGGGGTGTGCATTCTTCAGACACTGTTGGAACGAAGGTTTGAAGCTTCCCACATGGAATAGTTGTCCTGAATGCAATAATAGGTATGATGAATATAGGCAGGGAACTGTCAATCGTCGATCTGTCCATGAAAGAATTGGCAGGGTGCATCCTGGTGATGATCGGCGCTTTGATGATCAACCAAGAAAGAGACATGCTGATTACAAATGGGTTGATCGTGAAAAAGAAGAAGATCATGCTTATGTGTGGCAAGAAGGACAATGGTGCCCACCTGGTTTGAGGAAGAGCCAGAAGAGAAGAGTACAACGCCTGAGGAATCGGGAATTGAAGCAAGCAAAGGTCAAGGTGAAATCAATATGGCTCCCAAAAGACAGGCCTGATGAACATGGTCATTCGGCTCCTACATGTATGGTATGTTTTCTGCCGAATGAATTCATGGCTCCAGCTAACCAAATTGTACAGGAAGAGATATTGCCCGATATAGATGATGCCGAACGATTTGGGTTAATGGCACAATTGATGTTGAACAAACAAGCTATTTTTGAGAAGCCAGCCCAGAATCGGCACATGAAGCCACTGTACTTGAAGGGATATGTTAATGGCAAACCATTGACCAAGATGTTTGTCGATGGAGGAGCTGCTGTCAATGTAATGCCATATACCACGTTCAGGAAGCTTGGTATGGGTCCTAGAGATTTGACACCAACGAGCATAATTCTGAATGATTTTGCTGGAAATCCTTCGGACACCAAGGGATGCGTGCACGTTGATCTGATGATTGGGTCCAAGACTCTGCTTACGACTTTCTTTGTCATTGAGGGCAAAGGGGCATATAGCTTGCTGCTTGGAAGAGATTGGATTCATGCAAATTGTTGTATTCCATCTACTATGCATCAACAGCTTATTCAGTGGATAGATGATGAGGTGGAGATTGTCCAAGCAGATGATTCAATAAGTGTGGCAAATATGGAACCAGCTTTCTGGGAATATCAAGGCATAGATTGTTTCTCAGGCAAAGACTGGGGAGAAGGTCCTGTGGCACCAGCCAGCAGCGATCAGCAGCCGATCGAAGCAGTCGGCTCTCATAGTAATTTTTGATGGAAAATCCAATTGATGGAACTGATGGAAAATTAGGACGTGGATTTGTGTCGGCCGATAAATTAGAAGAAGTGGACATTGGAGATGGTGACAAGCCAAGGCCGACATTTATCAGTGCTAACTTGGATTCGGTTTTCAAAGAAAAGTTGGTGACATTGTTAAAAGAATACAAGGACTGCTTTGCTTGGGATTATTCGGAGATGCCCGGTCTAGACCGTTCTATTGTTGAGCATCGGTTGCCAATCAAACCTGGATACAGGCCTTACAAGCAACCACCCCGAAAAATCTACAAGGAAGAAGTGTTGGCCGATGTGAAAAAGGAGATTGAAAGATTACTAGATGCAAATTTCATTCGGCCATGTAAATACGCGGATTGGATCTCTAATATTGTTCCTGTCTATAAGAAAAATGGAAAAATGAGGGTTTGCATAGATTTTAGAGACCTAAACAAGGCTACACCCATGGATGGATATCCAATGCCTATTGCTGATTCATTGGTTGATGCTGCTGCTGGATACAAAGTGCTCAGTTTCATGGATGGTAACGCAGGATACAATCAGATTTATATGGCATTGGAAGATATAGTAAAGACAGCTTTCAGGTGTCCTGGACACATAGGGTTGTTTGAGTGGGTTGTCATGACCTTTGGATTGAAAAATGCCGGTGCAACTTATCAAAGGGCTATGAATTATATTTTTCATGAGTTGATCGGCAAGATTGTGGAAATATATATTGATGATGTGGTGATCAAGTCATTGGATCATGAGTCTCATTTGGCCGACATAAGGAAAACTCTAGAATGCACCAGGAAACATGGGCTTAAGATGAACCCGAACAAGTGTGCTTTTGGAGTTTCGGCTGGAGAGTTTCTGGGATTTTTGATACATGAAGGAGGGATAGGAGTTGGTAAGAAAAGCATGAAGGCAATTGATGAAATTGTTCCTCCAACTAATCTTAAAGAGCTACAATCACTGCTTGGCAAGATAAATTTTGTGAGAAGGTTCATATCAAACTTGTCACAAAAGGTGTTGCCCTTTTCCTCACTGTTGAAAATAAAAAAAGATCAAAAGTTTGTATGGGGTGACGAACAACAGAAGGCTTTTAATGAAATAAAGGAGTACATGAAGAAGCCACCAGTATTGGTACCTCCACAATTGAACAAGCCTTTCAAGTTGTACGTGGCGGCCGATGCCCAAACTATTGGATCGGCCCTCATTCAAGAATTTGAAGGGAAGGAAAGAGTAGTTGCATACCTTAGCCGAAAGTTACTAGATCCAGAGACAAGGTATTCGGCTACTGAGAAGCTTTGCTTATGTGTTTACTACTCCTGTACAAAATTTCGGCACTACTTACTACATGCCGAATGCATTGTGTATTCAAAGTTTGATGTGATAAAACACATGTTGTCTATGCCAATTTTGAACGGAAGGATTGGCAAATGGATTTTAGCTTTGTCTGAATTTGAGTTAAGGTTTGAATCGGCAAAGGCTGTTAAGGGACAGATTATTGCCGATTTCATTACTGAACATCATGATACATCGATAAATTTGCTTAACATTGTTCCTTGGGTGTTATTCTTCGATGGATCTTCATGCAACAAAGGTGGTGGAGCAGGTATCTTATTAATTTCACCCAAAGGAGAAACATTTGAGTTTGCTGTTCCCATTCAATCTGCTGTTACTAACAATCAAGCTGAGTATGAGGCATTGCTCAAAGGGCTCCAATATTTGAAAGGAGCAAAGGCCATTGCGGTTGAAATTTTTGGAGATTCAGAATTGGTCATAAAACAATTGAATGGTGAATATGAGTGTAAAAGTGATACCTTGAGGAATTACTATGAAGAATGCAAAGAAATATTGAAGAGCTTTCGGTCAGTAATTCTACAACACATTCCTAGGGGGGATAATGGAGAGGCAAATAGATTGGCCCAAAGTGCATCAGGTTATAAAGAGCTTCGAGAAGTTTTTGCTAATGATGTATATGCATTCGGGGATAATCTGGCAGAAGATGATTGGAGAAAAGAGATTGCCGATTATCTAGAGAATCCATCCCGAAAGGTTTCTAGAAAGCTCAGGTATAAAGCTTTAAAGTTTGTTCTTCTTGATGATAATTTGTATTATAAATCCTTGGATGGGGTGCTGTTACATTGCTTAAATCATGAAGAAGCAAAAAGGCTGATGAGTGAAGTACATGATGGGTTGTGTGGAGCACATCAATCGGCCTATCGAATGAAGTGGATTATTAGAAGAACTGGATATTACTGGCCGACAATGTTGGAAGATTGTTTTGAATATTATAAGGGATGTCAAGACTGTCAGAGATTTGGAAACATTCAGAGAGTTCCGGCATCGGCTTTGAATCCCATTATCAAGCCATGGCCATTCAGAGGATGGGGAATAGATTTGATTGGCCAAATAAATCCTCCATCTAGCAAGGGGCATAAGTTTGTGCTTTTGGCAACCGATTATTTTACCAAGTGGGTTGAGGCAATTCCGTTAAAGAAGGTGACGTCGGAGAATATGGTTGAATTTCTTAAAGAACATATCATTTACAGATTTGGGATTCCTCAAACAATCACCACAGATCAAGGGGCTCAATTTACATCTTCAGAGTTCAAAGATTTTGCTGAAAGTATGGGCATCAAATTGTTAAATTCTTCTCCTTATTATGCCCAAGCTAATGGTCAGGCAGAGGCTTCTAACAAGATTATGATTAAAATTATACAGAAAAAGATTGATCAGAAGCCGAGAAAGTGGCATTCGGTACTCAATGAGGCTTTATGGGCTTACCGAATGGCTCCACATGGGGCTACACAGACGTCTCCTTATGAGTTGGTGTATGGGCATCATGCTATCTTGCCATGGGAGATACAATTAGACTCAAGAAGAATAAAGTTGCAAAAGGATTTAAGTTCTAAGGATTATAAAGATTTAATGATGGACGAATTAGAAGATTTGCATATGATTCGTCTCAGGGCCTTGGAGAATATTGAGAAGAACAAAATGCGAGTTGCTAAGTATTACAACAAGAAGGTGAAGGTTAAGCAATTTACAGAAGGTGATCTAGTTTGGAAAGCGATATTGCCGATTGGAACCAAATATGCAGCATTCGGCAAGTGGTCTCCAAATTGGGAAGGTCCTTTCAGAGTGGTTAGGTGCGTGCCTGGAAATGCATATATTTTGAAGACATTATTGGGAGAAGAATTTGCTTCTGCTATAAATGGAAGATATTTGAAGAGGTATTATCCCAGTATTGAAATCGATCGATGATTGATATATCAAATTGCCGAACAGCCGATATTCGGGAAGAAATCGCCTTCAGAACAAATGTTGACAGCAAAGGAAAATGGCCAGTACTGAATGTATTGCCCTTAGTACAAAATATGTTACATCAAGAGTTCACGCAAAAGATAAGTTTTATTGCCGAAATTCCATAAATCCCTAGTACAAACTACTGAAAAAGCCTGTTCAAAACAGACTGGGGATGAATGGAATCGGCAATGGCAGCGCCATGGCCATCAAGACGATCAATGGAGGCGTCAATATCATCGATGTCTTCTGGGTTGCTGTTGGCAAAACCAACCGGCATCCTGGAATAGTCAGTGCCGGTGTGCGTCGACATAGCAACGAGACCCGTAGCGACGCCCAGGCGAACGCCATGGGAAGCCACTTCGTCGACACGACCTGCCACCGCACCAAGGCGTGCCTCGGGTGTGTCCCCTTGGGCGTTCACCTTGTCCGCCAGTTCCTCCACCAGCGCCTTCAGTCGATCAAGTTCAGCATCACGCGCTGCAAAGTCACAAGGGGATAACAGATTAATATCATTTGGAGGACGAGAATTGAGATTGAGCAGATTGCAAGACTCACCATCAATGACTTCAAGCAGCTGCTTGCGCTCGGCCTGCCATTCGAGGTCCGCAATCCCGGCTTGCTTGGAGATGATCTCCAGTTCGCGACGAGAGTCGTCGCGCTCCGCCTTGAATCGGCGAGCATCGCCGTCTGAGTAGCGGAAGTCGTCCGATGAACGAGTCCGATTGGACGAACTCGAGGAGTTGGATGCCGCAGGAGCAGCGGCTGGAGCCGCAACTGGCGCACCAGCGCCGGCAATCCATTGGATTACCCTGAAAGAACGAAGAGGATTCGTCAAGAAAGAGAAAGGAAATCTCGAGAAGAACAGAGAGAAGCAAGCAGCCAATCACCTGCGGCGAGCGCCGGCGCGACTTCCTTCGGCCTCATCGACGGCCGGGCGCCTCCTGTTGTTGTCGGCCATTGGAAGTTCCTCGGAGTTACTGTGGATGGGGAAAAGAATGACTTGAGTCGGCAAGAACTTGGAAGACGAAGAACTTGGTGAAAAAACTGTGGGCTGCTTGGGTGTTTATTTATAGAACCCGCAGAGGAAATCGTGGCCAAAGATCGTGGCGCGTATTCCGAAGAGTTCGGAAGGTGGAAAGGATTTTCCAGCCGATCGGTTCTCATATCGTTTGGGATTCTTATCGAGTCGTATTCGGCTTTGACTGGATGAGATTCGGCTATGTCATAGTTGAAGCGTTTTCGGGTCTGACGCTATTAAAACCAACTTTGCCGAATGAGTTATCCACAATGGAGAGAAAGCAAAAGATTGGTGAGACTACAAAGTCGGTAAGACATTCGGCTAATTAAATATTCAATACAGCTACACACCCAAGTACTTGGAGATTACATCTTTGGCATCAGATATCATTCTATTAATGGTCTCCAAAAGATTTTTGCCTGCTTCTTGGGTTTTTTCCAGAGCAGAGAGCTTCGCTTTGAGTTGTTTATCTTCAGTTAGAATTGCCGATGCTTCCTTTCGTATCCTCTCTGTCAGATCAGGGAGTTCGGCTAATTTCTTCTCGTCAGCTTCGATTTCGGTTGCCAGAGTCCTCAATTCGGCTTCTAGTTCAGCTTTTCTGGCCTTCTTCAGATCAAGTGCTGGCTGCAGTCTAGCTGATAATTCTTTGTTACTCTGAGCTTGAATATACAGATCTTTCAAAGATTGCTTAGCTATGGCTCTTCTTTGTTCTAAAGCTGGTTGTAAAGATTGACTTTTCAGAACCTGTCTGACTGCAGCAAATTGTTGGTCCAATTGAGAGATTGGTTCCAAAGAAGCTTGAATATCAACAGGAAGGTTTTGTTCAATGGGCTCAAGCATATCTCTCAGAAGATCAGCATCCTTGACTTGATCCTTGATGTCTTTGTGCAGAAAGGAGAAGATTTCCTTTAGTTTTGCCTGGGTTTCTTCTGATAAAGTCTGACTAGAAGAAATTTCCTCTGCTTGTTCGGCAACAAGATCATCCAAGGGAAATGAATAGCTGGGTGATGAAGTTATTTTCTCCTGGAAAAGATATTGCCGAATTAATGATTATCCATTGAATAAAGAACTGGAGAGACTGAGAAATTATCTCTACCTCACTCCTAATTTCTTGGATGGAGAGAGAGGGCGGCTCAAGCTCGGGCAAGAGTTCTTGTATGTCATGCTGAGGAGAGCTTGGAAGGTTCTTTGGTGGAGATGAGGCTTCTGGCTGAGGTACATCAGGTAGAGCTGAAGCTGTTTCTTGATGAAAAGAGGAGCTCTCCGAAATTGGATCCATTGAAGTTTGCTCTGTGACTCAAAAAAAAGTTAGTGCCGATGAAAAAGAATTTTTAAAGGACAAGATGGTGAGAAATTTTACTGATCACTGAAGCATCGGCAGGTCCTGTGCTAATGGCCAATTGTTGTGATTTGGCCTGAAATCATAAAGGAACAGAAATGAGCAGAATGAAATTAGCATTTTTTACTCGAGGAGGGAAAAATTTGACCTGTGCAGTTATTTTGCTGCTTGTTCTTTTCTTCTTTATAGATGAAGGGGCAGTTAGAGAAGAAATTTTTCTCTTGGCAGCAGGTGGTGCAGCAAGAGTTGGATCCAGACTGGCAGGCCTAGACATTATTTGAGCCAAAGAAGGAGAGTGATGCCCCAGAATAGATATTGGGCCTGCAGTGTTATATGCAATTGCTCTGGCCAGAGGGGCAGGGACTATGTCCTGCAGGATAACAAAGTTAAAGGTCGATGAAAGAGGATGTTATTGAAAAAACGGATGATTTATAAGCATGTTTACCTCTGAATTCGGCTGATAGTCAGGCATCAGATCAAGGCAAAGAGGGTGAACTGGCACATTGAAGATATGATCATGGAGTTCTTGCCACCAAAGAATAAAAGAAGGATGAGCAAGTGCTGTCGGCACAAAAGGTTCGATCTGGTAGATGGCTGCACAACACTTGTAATCAAAAATTCTTCTTGTTTCTGTGGAGTCTTTGGTGATCTGCCTGGGCTTGAGGAATTCATAGAAGAATAATCTTGGAGGCACTTGGCCACATCCTAATTGCCTGGCTACTGTATTCGGCTGGTAATATTCATACGAACTTTGAACCAGCCTTCCTCCACAAAATTCGGCTGGTAAGATGCAAGGCCGAATAAAAGTATTAAAAATTGCTGTGGACTCTACATCTATGCATCCAGTTTCGAAGCTGAATTCACAAGGAAAAGTGAGACTGTCATTGTCCATGTATGGGAACCAGAGGGGATTGGCAAAGCCTTTGAAGAAAAGTTCAAACAGTTCCCCAATGCTCTTGTTGATAGCAATAGTGGAGGCTGCTTCCCCATAGGTTTGACAGCCTTTGGTGCTCTGGGCTTCTGCTTCCTGGTAATTGACCGAGGGGAAGTGTCGGCTGTTGAGGTCAATGGAGACAATTTGGTGCATGTACAATTGCAACCACATCTGAACGAACCACCAGGGACCATTGACGCAGGAAATTTTCTTGTTGGTGTGCATCTGATAAATGGTTTGATGGAGCATGTGATAGACACTTCCCAAGAGATATTTCCCGAGAGGGATAAGTGTGCCTGCAGCCAAGTCTTCGGCCATTACTATGTGATTCAGAGTTGGCTCATTGGCTTTACCACAGAAAACAAATCTGCACAGCCACATATTCAGAAAGGCCCTGTATTCAACATCAGACAGAGGACCATCGTGCATGTAAATCTGGATGTATTTCTTATAGCCAACTCCAGTTTTCACCCCTGTCTGTTTGGAAGAACCTTTGTACCTGTATGGGTGTGTTGTCCCTGTAATGTTCAGGCCGGTTATCATGTAGACATCGGCCAGGGTTGGAGTCATTGGTCCATGACCAAAAAGAAAGGCGTTCATGCCATTGGACCAGAAGTGACAAGCTGCAATCAGGAGATTTTCATTCTTGGGTGTTTCGGCTAGGGATAACTCCAAGCAATGAGAAATGCGAAGACTGTCCCAATTCTGTGTCTGGGGGCTTTTATCTTCAAGAATCCTTTTGTACCAGTTTCTCCAGCCGGCGATTGGGGGCAGAGGCCAGTTCTTGAATGAATCTTGCCATTCGTGAGGTCTCGACAGTGAAGTTTTGAAAGGGATCCTCTGAGACTCGGCCGCAATAATTTCGGAGGGATCTGGATTCCCTGAGGGGCCGAGGAAGAAAGATGCGGATTGCTCCTCCGTAGGGGTCAAGATTTCAGTGGTCAGAGCCTATTGAGAACGGAAGAAGAGCGATTCGGGAATTCAAAATGCAGCTTGAAAAGAATAATGCCGAATGTGATTGAGGAAAACGGAACTTACTTGAAGAATTTGATCCTGGTTCGCCATTTGAAGATCGGAGCTTGAAAGATTCGACGAACTAGGGTTTGAGTTTGAGAACGCACTCTGAGGATTTGGGAGCGGAAAACGGATGTCGAGCGGGCTCAGCCTGGAAATGTTGGGGATTCCTGGTCAATTCCGAGATAAAAGTATCCTTTATCCCGAAATTGAAGGGGCATGTGTTGACACCAAAAATTAGCACCAGGAAGAGGCTGACATGTGAGCCGGATTTGGTGGAAGGATGCCATTCGGCTAAAGAGCTTTCTCTGAAGCATTCGGCAAAGATGCTCTGCGGTCGGGAACGCGTCGCCATTCGGCTAAGGGGTTTTCTTTGAAGCATTCGGCAGAGATACTCTGCGGTCGGGAATGCGTCATAATTCGGCAGAGGCATTGTTCCGCAGGCGAAAAGTGGTAGCGTTCGGGAAGGCATGATGACATGGATCAATATAAGGAAAAGGCCGGTTCGAACAAGGAACGCAATATGGGCACGAAGATTCGTCATTTATTTTTAGAAACAAGTATTATAGTCGTGTCCGACTAGGAGTTATATCAAGACCTGGGTATAAATATAAACCCATGGCAATTGTAAAGACAATCAATCAATCATACAACAAACCGGCCCCGTGCCAACATCGAGTCCTTTAGTCGAGTCGTCGAGTTCTTCGAGAGGAGTCATCGATCCGTCGACCTCCGTAAGTACCGGCAACCTTATATCATGCTTAGTATCATGCGGTGGATTTAAGCTTTGATGCAAGTAGTCTTGTTACCATGCTTAGTATCATCCGGTGGATTTAAGTTGTGGTCTCAAGAAGGTTCCTCTGTTAGGTCATGAGCCATGCGGTGGGCTAAGATCTAGTATGGACCAAGTTATCGGCTCTGTTAGATTTCGGCAAGATCTAACAGATTCATTAAGTTACCCCGTGTTGCTTCGTTTTTACTCTGTGTTTAATTCATGCAACACACCTTTGCCCAATCTAGATCGGCTAGAATCGGCTTTGCTTTACGGTGCGACGAATTATCCCCTCATAGCCGAATCCGAAACCGATCTAGGTTGCCACGTGTCGCGGGTTCGAACTTGTCGGTATCGTGTCGGTCTTGACAGAGCCGGGTATCATGCAGTAGATGCAGGTTTTTTGGGTCGTCTTAGAGCTAATCATCCGGTGGATTAGAATTCAATTCGATCTGATAGATTTATCTTTACCGATTAGGCTTGTTCCTTCGCCATGGACCCCGATTCGGCTAAATAGCCGCATTCGGTAGTGCTCTCACGAGTGAACGTGTGTTCGTGGGTTTGCATTGGACAATGAATGCTTTTAGCCTTTCACGATTAGATTGTATCATGCGGTGGATTGATTTAATCTGATTGGTGGTGTGGCCTCAAACGAGTTGTATCATGCGGTGGATTAACTCGCTCGTTGCCATGCTTGACGGGTGCTGCTTTCGGCCTATGCATTTTTGTTTCAATGTAAATTCGTGACTGTGTTGTGGGTTCGTAATTAAACATTGAATGCTTTTAGCTTTTCATGGTTAGATTGTATCATGCGGTGGATTGGTCTAATCTGATTAGTGGCGTGGTCACAAACAAGTCGTATCATGCGGTGGATTAACTTGTTTGTTATCATGCTTGACGGGTGCTGCTTTCGGCCTATGCATTCTTTGTTTACTGCGAATTTATGATCATGTTTCACCCTTTTATTTATCTATCATGCTCTGCTTCTCGTTAATCGGCTATGAGTATCTGCTACAATGTTCATTTGGTTGAAAGCCGATCTTTCGTCATGCTTACGTCACGCATTCGGCAGTGCGCTCCTTGCGTGCCTTGCCGATTGCCGAATGAGGCTTTAACTACCGACAGATAGCTTCTCTGTAGCTATTTGTTGTTCGAAATTGGCTCCGTAGCCGCAAATATGGAACTGTTCGGTCTCACCCGACACGTTCCAGGTTTTGATCTAAACGTTTTTATCCCTTTGTTAGTTTTCAGGCAAACTGACTGGCACGCTTCCGGATTCAAAAGCCCGGGCCACGTGTGAAGCTAGCTAATTCGGCTTGCTGTGTGCTTGGCGTGAGGTGCGGATTTTACATCAACAGAGGTACTAAGCGAAGAGAAGGACAAGAGTCATCTTGTGGCCGAGGAACTTTGCTAGGGTGAAGGAACTAGTCTTGTGGATTGATCCCTAGGCATTAATCAAGCCATAACTAGTGAAGCAATGCAATGCGTCTAATCATTGTTTAATCATATGAAGAAGTGGCTTATGAATTGATATGGATTAGTGATCGTACACTTGGAAATTCAAAGCCACTAGCTCAAGTTGGATTCGCTCAGCGAGAATGGAATGTTGAAGCCCTCAAGTTGATAATTGATCAAGTATGGCGTTAATGAAGACATAAAAGCTCAAGTAGAGGTTTTATTTATTATTTGCAATCTTGAGTATAGGAATGCCGTACTATCAAGAGGGATGCAACATTTAGTTGTTTGACTACACACCAAAAGGTGCTCATAGGTCAATCCATGTGAGATAGCCTTTGAGAAGAGTGTTTTGGGGCTTAGTGTGCTGACTGGTCCAAAACCGGTCTGACCGTTTTTGGAAACCGGTGTGACCGGTTTGGGAGCTCAGGAGTGTAACGGCTAGTTTCGTTTTAAAACCGGAAACCGGTCAGACCGGTTTTCCACGGGCATAACGGCTAGTTTTTTATACCCCCTAGCCCTCACCTTTGAGGGCTGCTGGTTCATTTGGGTCTCTTGGGCGACCAGAAGCAATTCAAGCACCAGCAAGCTCTCCCCAAGCCTCTCTTTGTGAGAATTGGTTGAATTTGTTCATATCTTTGGATTGGGTTGAGAGAGGGTTTGTGTGTGAGCAATAGAGAGCTAGAGAGCTAGCTAACTCAGTAAAGAGTGAATCCATAGCTTGAGCACTCGCGGTTGAGGTCTAGCAACTCATTGAAGCATTTGTTACTCTTGGAGGTGAAGCCTCCTAGACGGCTAGGCGTCGCCGGTGAGCCACCAAGGTTGTGGTGTGCCACGGATTGTTTGTGCAGGTGTGGTCTTGCCTCCTTCGGGGAAAAGATCAAGTTAGTGGAACCGAGGAGATAGCTCGACCTTTGGGTCACTAGGGGCTTCCTCAACGGAGACGTAGGGTTCGCTGTGCTTTTAGGCAGCCTTTGGGCAAACAGCGAATCCGAACTTCGGGAAACAATTCGCTGTGTCTCCAATTTGGTTTGCCTCACAATTTCCTTTCTAGCACATATATTTGCTTCTGCTTCGATCTACTTGGTTGTGCTTATCTTGTGTGCAGGGACTAGTTGGACCTGCTAGAAATCATCTACACAAGCACTACATCAAGTTGCTTTTGTGCTAGAGGTCGAAAAGGGGGTTAATTTACATTCTTGTGTTTCTCAGTCAGAAACCGGTCTGACCGGTTTCCGAAACCGGTCTGACCGGTTTTGGTTCTGACTTAGTCATATTTCCAGCTAAAGTTGTATCCGGAGTATCCGGAGGTGTTGCGGAGTCTCCGGTCTTAACCCCGGAGTATCCGACGTACCCTCGGAGTATCCAGAGTTGAACTGACAGTTTGTTTTAAGTGTTGGAAATTTGCAGAATCACCTATTCACCCCCCTCTAGGTGACATCACGGTCCTTTCAATTGGTATCAGAGCTTGGCCTCACATCCAAGCTTAACCGCCGTGAGGAAAGATGTCAACTTCATATGAGGTAACCGTCGAGCCACTAGTTAGTGACGGCTCTAATTATGCTACTTGGTCTGCTCATGTACTTAATATTGTTAGGACCATGGGTCCTCTTATTGAGCAGGTTGTAGTTGAGGGAATCCATCCTCCAAATGTTGATTGGAACAACATGTCCAATATGACACAAGAGGAGATGGATTGTCTTCAACTCAACGCTCGTGTCGCTAACTTCTTGTTTAGTGTTTTGAGCAAGGAAGTGAAGAATCTCATCCTAAAAGGTGAGATGATTCAAGTTGATGCTCATCTCATTTGGGCTCAACTTGAAAAACTATTCTCAAGCACAAAAGGCGACGAGCAAGAGCAAGCAAGAGCCAAGTCACATGAGAAGTGCTCAACATCATCAGCAACATGCACTGAGCCTCATGTGACCATCACCAAGGAGCACGAGGGCCAAAACAACGCAGCTGCAGGTTCTCTGCAAGAACCGGTCCAACCGGTTTCCAAAACCGGTCTGACCGGTTTGGGCAGAGGAGATGCACAAGGCCAGAAAAAGAGCCGCCAACACCGCACAAGCAAAGCCTCAAGCACAAGAGAATTTTTATCTTCCAATGATGAGGCTTCCAAGTGTTTCATGGCCAAAGACAACAAGAAGACCAAGAGGGACGAAAGTGCAAGAATTGGGACTATCCAAGCTCTCACCGAGGAGCTTGAGAAAGTCAAATCTATGAATGCCTCTTTGGTCAGTAAGTATGATGTATTGGTCAATGAATATATTTGTGCCACTAACTCGCTCTCATGTGTAGCGGCCATGGAAGAAGAAAACCAAGTGCTCAAGCAACAACTTGGTTTGCTAGCTAGTGAGCATGAGTTGCTACAAGCAAAACATGAGAAACTCTTGTGTTCTCATGAAGAGATTGTAGAGGCACATGTTTTGCTAGACATAGCTCATGAGGTTATGGTAACATCGGTAAAATCCTTTGAACCTCAAACTCACACATGCACATGCTCACAAGTTGAAATTTCATTATCTTGTGATAACCCATGTTGCTCCCAAGCAACAAATTCTTGTGATGAGCATGTGATTGTAGAATCTTGTGACGACCTCATTGCTAAAGAAAATGAAGATCTCATGCAAGAGGTTGAAAGGCTAAAGAAGGACTTGATCAACTTGAAGGACAAGGGTCAAGTGCAACCTTCTCAAGATAACCGTGACTACATGGTGAAGAAGCTTGAGAAGAGACAAACCGCCACTAGCCCAAGTCCTGAACAAGATCAAGCTCACAAGCACAAGATTCCTGCTGGTGAGAAGAAGAGCCTTGATCATATCAAATGTTTCAAGTGCTCAACGATGGGACACTATGCATTCATGTGTCCACCCAAGAGGAACAAGAAGTCCTCTACAAGAAGAGAGAAGCAAAGAGCAAAGACAAGGGCATGCTTCAGATGCAAGGAAAAGGGTCACTTGATTGCCGAGTGCCCAATTCCACAAAGCGCTAGTGCATTTATCCCAGGTATCTATTGCTTTGCGGTTAGCATAAAATCATTGTTTCGCCTTGCCTAATAATGAGAATGGAAATAAACGAAGGCGAATGGCATCGATACTTACTCCGTGGATGGTGAAGGTGTTGCAAATCTCCAGGAAATGCTGGAGATGAGCATTGGCATCTTCGTGTGGCTTGTTGCAGAATGGGCTAGCATGTACCATGTTGATGAGGGCTGGCTTCAGCTCGAAGTTACCATCTCTGACTGGCGGAGCTGGTCCGACACGTACGTTCTCGCTTGATGGAGCGGAGAACTCTCGGATCGTCTTGGTTGCCATCCTCGATGTAGCCTGGTCAACGACGGGAAGGACTGGGTTCGTCGGAAGGAGTTGCTTCTGAGGAGGTACAACACGGGGTCGTACTTTCCTCACAAGTGACTCCGGATTTTCTTGGAGGTTTGACGGTAGTTGGAAACCAGTCATGCACTGCTCTGTTCCACAAAGACCAACGAACAGAGCAAGGATAAACCCGCTTGAGTAGCGGTACTCAACTAAGATAGCTCAAGATAAAAATTCAAAAGTAATCTAGCCAAAGACTTCCCCGGCAACGGCGCCAGAAATGCTTGTTGGCACTTCTTACGATCCAATATCAGAATTGAGAATCCTTGTACTGGGGTAAGGATTGTTTCAGTGGTTTTCCTTATGGCTTAGTAAAATATAGAAATATTCTGCAAGCGCACAGAATCACCGCTGTAGCACTTCACCTGGGAGTATCCCGAGGTATCGTAATTTATATTTCCGCAGGGAAGCTTTGGCAAGATTACTAGTGAACAGATATTCGAGACTATCAGAGAAGGGTACACGACTAGACAAGAGAGGGGATAACGGTATTGGATAGGAGTGGATATACTGGACACACAGCTCAAGGGATACTCAGGTAAGGGAGAGAAGAGATAGATAGCTAGGAGGACAACGAGAAGAGATAGAGGACTCCTAGATTCTTTATCTACCTATGTCACTCTAGCTTAGAGATACAACGGCTACAGAACCAGCACTAGGAGATCTGGGATAACTCTAATGTCTTAGCTTCGGGACAAGGGAACCGGTGAACACACAGAAAGGGATGAGAAGGGGTGCCACTATTTCCCAACTGGGGAATCCTATGGACCGGAACTAACGTGATGGGCTACGAAGACCGAAAGGGCTGTCACCACCTCCCGGCTACCACCTCCGTTGCGACGGGAATAAACTAAGGCCACCGACTAGTCTAGGAACCACTCCTACACTAGGCAACGACTACTTACTCTGCTAGCAAGAGCAAGCAACCTTGTCAATACTCTTGGTGACAATTCACCTCCAGTATCAAGCAAGATCGAAGAACCAGCCAAGACAAAGACTTAAACAAGACTACAAGCACTAGAACTATAACTGACTATAGTCTAAACAAGATATATTTTCTACTAGGATAAAGTAGAAGCAAGATATAAATGACAAAGGCAAAGTGATAAAGATAACTATATTGATAACTGAAAGTCTTACAAAAGGAAAAGTAAAAGATACAAGAGCTATTACCAAAGCTTCTGAAGACGACTCCGGAACCTCCGAGGCAAAGCTCGACTCAACTCTAACTCCCAACTAAACTATCCTAACTCTACTAGAATGAAAGTGGAAATGAGCTCCTTGGCTTGGTGTGTGTTACAAGAGGGGGTATGGGGTCCTATTTATAGTTGCATAGGACGGTTGGGGCTGGAGTAGCCGCCAAGGGACCAGGGGGGTACCCCCTGGGATTTCGGGCGCCAGGGTCGGTTCGGCCGAACCAGGGGGTTCGGCCGAACCCTTGGATGCGCCGCCTTTGCTCTGGGTGGCCAGGATGAGCCCCTGGAGTCGGTTCTGGTGCTGGGGGCGGTTCGGCCGAAGGCCCCAGTTTGGCCGAACTGGGCCTGGCCCGTGGCCGGCCTCCCCAGCACCGCCTCTGGTGCCTGGACCCCCCTGGGTTTCCTCCTGATGCATGACTTCGTGTTGATCTGGCCCAGAATGACGTGGCATGGTCCAGGATGAGTTGGCGGTCGCCCACGTGTCATGTGATGTGTTCGCTTGGTCATTGTTGACGTGGACGACTCCCGGTGGCCTTCTCGGCTAAGGGGGGTAACCGGCCGAACGGAGTCGTTCGGCCGATTTGGTCATTTCCGGCCCCAATAGCACATATTTGTCGTAGTTGTACCTGCACAAGTGACACTCACCAAAACTCGTGGAACTTTATTAGAAATAGAACCTAAGTACATGGAATGTTGCATATAACCTCATTTATTCCCGAGTATTGGTGGTCGGATTTGGGCTGTAACGACCGCCAACAGGCGCGCATCGGACGGGCCGCACAGGGGCTAATGGGACCGGCTCGAGGTCACGGGCGTGGCGACAGAGAGAAGGCAGCCGCGCGCGAGGAAGAAGGGGAGGAAGGGGATAAAGCTGACATGCGGGCCCCGCGTGTCAGCGGCAGAGAAGGAAGAGGCCGCGGGGTTGATGCTGGTCCGCTGCTGGGCCGAAAGGCTGGCCGGGCTGATTGGCTGGATTGGCTCAGGAAGGAAGTTTAAGGGGATTTTCTGGACTTTAGCTTCGGAGTTTAGGCCCACTAGCAGTTAGTTGGGTTTGACAAATAGTTTGGCTTGTTAGTGTTTGAATTCAAATCTAGATTTTGAATTCAAACCAACCAAAAATCCAATAAAACCAAATTAACTCCAAATCACACCTATTTGCTCCTTAGCACTTCAAATTGATTTTAAATTTAAATCTAAATTGCCTAGGAATAAATGGAGCAATAGGATGACAATCTTATATGTTTGTTTGCATTCACAACATTGCACCCAAAATTTTTAAATTCCACTTTTTGCACTCAACAAATCCTATAGAAATTTTTAGGGTTGTTACAAGTGTCCTGACACTCGGCAAAGCTGTGGCACGTGCTCAACGCGTGAGACGGTCGTTGGCGGCCATTTGGGCTGCATCCTCTTTGCCGAGTGTTAGCTTCCTGACACTCAGCAAAGCTGTGGCACGTGTCCAGCACGTGCGGCGCGCGCCAACAGCCGGCGATGGTCGTCTGGACTGGCACAGCTTTGCCGAGTGTACAAAATAGACACTCGGTAAACATTTCGAAAATTTGAAAATATTTTTGAAAAAACTTGGAATTCAAACACAAAAGTTTGAAAATTTTGAATACAAGTGTTTTTTGCACGGATGGAATGGTGGCTTTGTCGAGTGTTGCCAGCTCAGCACTCGGCAAACTTCCTATTTGCCGAGTGCTGAGCTGGTAACACTTGGCAAAGCATTCCTTTGCCGATTGTTCTACAAGAAACACTCGGCAAAGGCTGGCCTTTTTTATTTAAACTTATGTTTTTGGGCTCCAAACTTTATTTTTTTCCCGTGATACTTGTCAAAGGCTATTTATATCTTATGTGGAGCCTGTGGCAAAAAGTTGAGACGATTTCGAAAAGTTTATATATACAGCCCTGTCCAATCAGAGCATATCCCCATAGAAGTTTCGGAGAGTTGAGAAGGAGACAACCGGATTTCGAAACGAAGTGAAGTTGAATTAGAGTTTGAGTTCATAACTTTTTCTATAGGCAATATACGACGTAGATTGGTTCATTTGAAGTTATCATATTTTTCCGGACCCATTTGATATTTTTTAAATTATTTTTACGCCCTTCTCCACATGAAATAATGAAATATATGAAGGAATTATGAGCTATATAGGCATGAAAAAATGAAAACCATTTTATTGAAGCATAAAATGTGCATTGTTGAATGTATTTGACAAGATATTTTCATGTGTATTTGATCAAATTTGAAAATTTATGTATGGTGCAAATGTTCTGGGAAATGTTTGCCGAGTGTAACACTCGGCAAACAAGTCCTTTGCCGAGTGTCAGATCTGGGACACTCGACAAAGAGGACCTTTGCCGAGTGCCTGCTTGGTGGCAGTCGACAAAGAGACCACATGGGCTGGCCGGCCCGTGGCCACGCGGGCCACGTCATTGGCCCACGTGGCACGTTTGCCGAGTGTAGACACTCGGCAAAGGGCATGTTTGTCGAGTGCCCTGGGCTAGACACTCGGCAAACAGCCCACGTGGCCGTCCCCTTCGGCCGCGCGCGGCCACGTCAGCTGCCAGCGCGCGGCCACGTGTCAGATCTGTTTGCTGAGTGCCCGATCTGGGACACTCGGCAAACAGGGGGTGGCCGGGGGGGGGGAGGGGGACTTAACCACCACGCGGCCCCAACCCTACATACACGCCACACACACAAAACGCACACACACCCGCCGCCGCCGCCGCTCCCCGCCACTCCCGCCGGCCGCCGCGCCCGGCCCGCCCGGCCTCCGCCGCGACGCCGGCCGCCGCCTCCGCCCCGACGCCGCCCGGGCCACTGCCACCGCCCCGCGACACCGCCGCCGCCACCCCGACGCCGCCCGGGCCGCTGCCGCCGCCCTGGGCCACCTCCGCCCCGGCCTGACGCCGCCGCCCCGGGCCGCCTCCGCCCCGGCCCGCCGCCGCCGCCCCGGCCCGCCGCTGCCGCCCCGGGCCTCCTTCGCCCCTGCCAACCTCCTCCCCGGCCGTCCCGGACGCCGGCGCCACGAGCCGCCGCCCCGAGCGCCGCCTCGGCCGGCCCCCGGCCCCTCGTGCCCGTCGCCGGCCCACGTCGCTGTCTCGGTCGCCGCCCCAAGCCGCCGCCGCCCCGGTCGCCGCCCCGAGACGCCGCCGGCCTCCTCCCCGCCGCCGGGCTCCTCCCTGCCACCGGCCTCCACGCCGGCCTCCCTGAAGGTAATTTTTTTTTGAAAAAATTGTTGTGAAAAATACATGTCAACTTAGTTGCTGTTTGTGAAAAATATATATGAATGGATGTGGTAGTTGTTGTTTTTCATACATAGGATAGAAACATATATATGTATATGAATGGATGATAGAATTTTGATGGTAGCCACCCCGTTCATATGGATGATAGAATTTTGATGTATATATGGATATGGTTATGTGGTTGTCGGCCTTCGTGCCGTGGATATGGTTATGTGGTTGTCGGCCTTCGTGCCGCATCCTTGTTATGTGGTTGTCGGCCTTCGTGCCGTGTTTTTTTGCAGGATGTGTGGTTTCAGAAACCTCCCCATGTAGGGGAGGTGCTGCCGAATTTTTTATTTGACAAAAATTTGTTTTTATTCCAGTCAGCCTGTTGCACCGTCTTCGACTTGGACCCCGACGCCGCACGTCGTTCCCGCCGTCTGCACCGACACGAGCGTCACCGACTCGCCTGCCGTCGAGCCCGTAGGTGAGCACATGCAAAACCATACACCCTCAGTATTTAATTCGTAGATCCATATTTAAGTTGTGTACCTTCTTCGTTTCTTGTATTTATCTTTACCGTGTGGCTTCTTTGCCATGTTCTTGCATTTCCTACAGTAAATAAGATGATATGACATCTTATTTACTGTAGGATACACAAAAACATGACAAAGAATTCATACCGTACAGTTAAATACAACAGGCCAATAAGATTGCGCACAACTGTGTCACGTAACCTAGTTAGGCGTCTCCCGTTCGAAAGAGATATGGTTGTGAATATGTGAATCTTTGCATATGTCTAACCGTATCTGTTTCGAATTGTCCACGTTTTTGGACAGCTTGAGGATGTGTAGATGGGTAGTTTCCATGCTCTACTCGTACCGAGGCTGAGTTTCGGCATCATCTCCCTGTTGTTCTCCGAATACACAATCTCCGTAATTGGACGTGTATTTGGAGAACAGCGGGGAGGTGCTGCCGAAATTCCGTCTTGGATACGAGTAGAGCATGGAAACTACCCGTCTACACATTCTCGGGTGGGATTAGGACCTATCTTTACCTATTAGACATAAAGCTAGCATCCGGTAGATGCATTTATTATTATAAATTTGGTATGGAAGAAATTTATTTCTCGGTGATATGTAAAGGGATGGATGACCGTGAGTGGATGTACACTGGCCGCTCAATTAAAGGTGAATGTACAGATGAATGGATTGCCAAGACTCAGGCGTTCTTGAAGCAAGCTTTTGCCAATGCGAAAGGGGTGCCGACTACTTTCTGTCCATGCGCGGTTTGCGACAACCGTAAACGCCAAACAGAAGGAGTGATGGGTAAACATCTCGTTAAGTATGGATTTACGGAGAACTATACTCGGTGGACACGCCATGGTGAAGCCGTTGATCGTGTGAGAGACGAGGTCGTGAGGCAGCGGATCGAGGAGTTTGATGATGAGGCAGGGGTAGGGGACATGTTGCATGACTATGGCGAAGCACACTTCAATGATGGACCTAGGGAGGAGGAGCCGGAGGCCACTGCAAAGGCTTATTATGACATGTTGGAAGCGGCACAACATCCCCTTCACTCACACACTAAGGTTTCTCAATTGGATGCCGTTGCACGTCTGTTGGCCGTCAAGTCCCAGTTTAGCTTGGGTCGAGATGCCTTTGACCACATCCTGACAGTTTTTGGTGGCCTCCTTCCGGAAGGTCACATTCTGCCAAAGAACATGTACGCAGCACAGAAACTTCTAAATGCACTTAAGATGCCGTATCAGAAGATACATGCTTGTCCGAATGGATGCATCTTATTTAGGAAAGAATATGCGGACGCAAAGCAATGTCCGAAGTGCCAGGCTTCTAGATTCGTGGAGATAGTCGGTGCTGATGGTAAGAAGAAGCAAAGCAAAATACCCATGCATGTCTTCTACCAGTACTCCCTGCATGACCATCCGGCGTATGGGATATTCTGCGGCTGGTGTGTTCACGGAAAGTTCCCATGTCCAATATGCAAGGCATCTCTGAAGTTCATCTGGCTGACCAAGGGTGGAAAATATTAATGCTTCGACAAACATCGTCAATTTCTCCCTCTTGAACATGAATTTAGACAAAATATCAAGAACTTCACGAAAGGTGTCAGGGTTCAAGACCCTGCACCACAGATGATGACAGGTGCGGATGTTCGTGCAGAGTTAGACGCTCTCGTGGTCTGGGAGGATGGCCGTTTTGTGAGTTATGGCGAGCAACATGCCTGGACTCATAAGTTGGGCCTGTGGAAGCTCCTGTACATGCAAGACCTTCTACTTCCACATAATATTGATATGATGCACACTGAAAAGAATGTTGCCGAGGCACTTTGGGGTACAATCATGAACATTCCTGATAAAACCAAAGACAATACCAAGGCAAGAGTGGATCAGCAGCGGTTATGCAATAGACCGAAGCTAAACATACCACCTCCCAGGGACGGCAAAACATGGAAAAAACCTAAGGCCGATTTCGTTCTCGATAATGACCAAAAGAAGGAAGTGCTAAGTTGGTTCCAAACATTAAAATTTCCTGATGGGTACGCAGCGAATTTGAAGAGGGGAGTGAACTTAACTACTTTACGAATCAACGGGCTCAAGAGTCATGACTACCACATATGACTTGAAGATATATACGAGCTTAATTTCGGTGGAAGCAAACCTCTTTCTCCTGTTATCTTCAAATGTCATTGGTTTGATCCTTCAGCGGTGAGACAGACCCCTAGTCTTGGGCTAGTCAAAATTCGACAGTCATCTGTCTTACCTGGAGACGATGTCTATATAGTGGCTCAACAGGCCACCTAGGTGTATTATTTTTCATACCCATGCAAAAAGGACAAAAGGCTTGAGGGTTGGGACGTTGTATACAAAGTGTCGCCACGCGGTAAACTACCAGTCCCAAACAATGAAGATTATAACATAGATCCAAACACATATGATGGAGAGTTCTTCCAAGAAAATGGGCTAGAAGGGTCTTTTGAGATAGACTTAACCCAAGCGGTCAGAATGGATTTAGACTCAGAAATGTTGGTTGACGAGGACACTGGAGATGTGGTTCATAATGCTAAGGAGGTAGAGTTACTAGAGCGATTACAATTAGGCAATGATGAAGCCGACGACATTCCTCCGCCTTTGGAGGACGACCATGAACATCTCGAAATGTACGATAGTGATGATGCGACCGTTGATCCAGATAATCCTGATCCGGATGATTATTTCTAATAAAAGTATGTTTATATATTGCATCATCTCTTTCTAATAGTTTATGTCGGTTCATATTTCTTATATATTACATGTCTTTCTAATAATTTATGTTTATATGTGAAATCTAATAAATGCATGTTTTTGTTGATTGCAGGTGATTGAACCAAGATGGTTGGTCGGGGCGGTGCAATGAGGAACGTCATGTCGTTGTACCGGAAGTTCAAAGATGGAGGGTCCGAAGCAGCTGGGTCGTCTGGTGCCAGGGGCAAGGGGCGAAAGAAGAAGGCCAAAGGCGGGGGGGGGGGGGGGGGGAGGGGGGCGAGGCAAGGGCAAGAGGCGAGAGCGGACCCCCGTACCTTCGTCGTCTTCGTCTGACGAGGACTTTGTTCCTTCAGCGGCGGACACTCGGGCCGCGGAGCACGAGGACCGCGAGGACGAGGAGCACGAGGCAGCGGAGCACGTGGCTGAGGAGCACGGGGCCGAGGACCACGGGGCCGAGGATCCCGAGGGCGAGGACGTAGAGGGGTCCACCTCCTTTGAGAACTCGGCCCTTTGGCAGCGAGGCCCCTCGCAACTCCCGAAGCGCCCGATACCCATGAAGCGTCGCCCCGTGATCGCACCCAGCCCTCCAAGGTAAGTAATTTTAGATGTTACAAGTACCTTTTCGTGTCATATTCATATGTTGGAAATCACAATATGGACTAACAATTTATCTTAATCACTTGGGCAGGAATTGGGTGAGTGTCACCCCGGGCGCTGCTCACGACCGCAAAGTCAACGGCATCCTGGGTCTTCTTTGCAGGGAGTTGTTTCCGGGTCTGGTGACCATTGGCGGCAGGGAGGAGCCGGCCTACACCTTTGACCACTACGTCGCCGCTCGCGATCAGGAGGACCGGGACCGCAGGATCTTCAACAACAAGGCCGAGCGGGTAAAGGGCGAGTTGTGGGTAAGTATTCGTTGCACTACATTGCTCAACACAACACATTCATTAACAATCTACAAATAATGCAACATCCATCGTGTATATATGCGCAGGACTTTTACAGATGCGTCCTGGGACAGGAGGCTTTGGCGGATGTTGTGGCACATGCAGCCTGTTGGAAGCTTGTCAAGGACCTGCACTACGAGGCGTGCGTGCAGGCCATAATTGATTATTACGTTGCACTCAAGATCTCCGTGAAGAAACCCGAGGCAAGAAAGATAAAGTTGACCAAGGAGCAATACATGGCGGTATGAAAATCGATAATGTTTTATTCTAAGATTAAGTACTTTAAATTCGATCTTTTTATATGTCGTACACTTGATGTCTTGTAGGCAATTCCGTGGTGGTGCGCCCCGCATCCCAGATGCTGGGAGGTGATAGTCGACAAGTGGTGCAGCGACGAGTGGGCGGCTCAGCACGACCTTTGCCGGGAGCGGCATTTGCTTATGCCGGTATAGCACACCATCAGGGCAGCCTTAGCCTCGAGGAGTACAGGGCCAAATGGGTACGCCGAGTCATTTCTATCTTCGCTCACTCAATTCTGCATAATTGCTAATTCTTATTGTTTATTTTTTCAGTCGGCGTCACATGGTGGTGCATCTTGCTCACAGCTCGAGGCATTTGCTATGGACCACAAGGGCAAGGCGACCTCCGACGTCTAATACAACCCGGAGGACGGGCCCACGGCATACAGCAACGCCAGCGTCCACAGTCGCCTCGCGGCATATACAGAGGTGGCGAGGGAGGTCCACGGGCCAGACTGGGATCCGACCGCCCACGACATTGATGGAGAAGTGGTCATGAGGGCGGGAGGAGGCAAGAAGCACGGGCGGTACTTGATGGCCAACAGCACCATCGACACGGCCGCTACCCCCACACTCTCCCAGATTCGAGCCAGGAGCACGAGCTCTTCTGCGGCTATCCGCCAGCCTCTTCCCGGTTCACACTTCGGGATGCAGGCACTCCAGGTTATTTCTGTTTTGTTCTTCGTACGTGAAGTTTACTTACGTTTGCAATGTATTGTAACTTTGTGATTGAATATTGCAGACCCGGTTGGAGGAAGAGACGCAGAGGCGGGAGTTCCTGGAGGCGGAGGTGCAGCGGATGAAGGACGCGGAGGCCGAGAAAGAGAGGCAGAAGGAGGAGGCCGAGCAGACGAACCGAGCGTGGCAGGAGCAGGTAATGGCCTACCTGACGAGCATTGGCCAGCGGGTGGTTGAAGGTCCGTTGCCGGCGGCGGTGATGCCACCACTGCCTCCACTGCCTCCACCACGTGTTCCTATTTCTCCCGTGAGTCACTTGAGAACCTTATAATTTCATTTCACAACTCATTTCTGTCGTAAATCTTGTAACACACAGCACTAATCTCTTTTGGGCAGGCTCCTGGCTCGGCGGCGTCGAATGACGGCCCTCAAGATGAAGACCTTGCGGCACGGGCGGCTAGATCGTTGTTCGGACCCCCTCCTCCGTGAGTGATGGATGTTGGACTTTGTAAACTAGTGAATGATGGATGTTGGATGTTTGGATGTTGAATTTGTGACATTTCTGTGATGTTGGATGGTTTAGTGGCTTATATGTGTTTGTTTATGGTTGTGTGATGGTTTAGTGGCTATATATGTATATCAATTGCCTGTGATGCCTATTATAAACTGCCTGTGATGTTTTTGTTGAGGGGTCCTTTTAACGCAATAAATAAATAAAAATAGGGGTCAAATTGATGCTTTGCCGAGTGTTACACTCGGCAAAGGGCCTGTTTGCCGAGTGTATTGGCCATAACACTCGGCAAACAGGCTGTTTCTGTCATTTTTGGAACTTCCTTTGCCGAGTGTGCGGGCTTTGCCGAGTGTTTGTGCCCTAACACTCGGCAAAGGCTGCCTCTTTGCCGAGTGTTAAAGCCATAGCACTCGGCAAAGTGTTGTCCAAGGGCCTGCCCCAGCCAAGCCTTTGCCGAGTGTGACACTCGGCAAAAGCTTGGCTGGGGCAGGCCCCTGGACAGCACTTTGCCGAGTGCTACACTCGGCAAAGGATGGAGTCTTTGCCGAGTGCGACACTCGGCAAAGATTCCTTTGGCACTAACAGCCGACCGCGCATGGCGCCGTGCCGTTCGCGGCCTTCTGTTAGTGCTTTATTTTACCGAGTGTCGGCTTCTGCCCTCGGCAAAGCCTTTGCCGAGTGCCCGATAAAAGACACTCGGCAAAGGGGCTGTTTGCCGACACGGGCTATGCCGAGTCCCGTTTGCCGAGTGTAACCCTCGGCAAATGGTTTGCCGAGTGTATATCGGGGTTTGTCGAGTACCGCAGGCACTCGGCAAACACCCGGTTTCCCGTAGTGAAATTAACAAAAAGAAAACATATATTTTCTCTACCTCCGATTCATATTGTTGAAAAACTTGTGAGGCTGACCAGCTGAACAACAACACGTGCTACCGACGGCAGTGGACATGATGTCCATATGTGTGCGTGGTGTGCATGGGAATGCTTGTAGGTTTTTCCATCTAATTTCTAGTCTACTTTGTTTGCTTTGAAATCTAGATTAGTTCAGTTAAAGAGTTTTATGCATAGGCAGGGGCGGATCCATATGTGTGCGGTGTGCCCCTGCCTATGCATATGGGCGTGTGTTAACGACCTCAGCTAGTGTCAAAGCAAGGTCATCAACGGAATTGTGACACGTTCATTGTAGAATTATTCTTACGAAGGACAAACATTCTGTGCAGCGGCCATCTTAATAATGAACATGTTTGGCGAAGCTCCAACTTCGAGAACCATATAGAAAATTTGAAGTTCGTATGATAAATTAATTAAAGTGAT
Organism: Echinochloa phyllopogon; assembly: GCA_033239725.1. Classification (NCBI taxonomy): domain Eukaryota; kingdom Viridiplantae; phylum Streptophyta; class Magnoliopsida; order Poales; family Poaceae; genus Echinochloa; species Echinochloa phyllopogon. Next base: position 5,907,997 of record BTCW01000008.1, on the reverse strand, counting down.
TTAAAGATTCATGTTTGATCGCAAATAGGAATAAAAATGGCTTAACTAAGCTTTAAGATTTTTTTTGATGAAACAGGAGGGGTTTCCCTTACTAGTTATATATTAAAAAGAACCAAAAGTTATTTATATATACATCAGGAACAGAGGAAGAAATGGAAAATTACATAAGAGACTCATTTCAAAGGTGTTCTACTGTTCTATCTTTGGAAAATATTTACTTTTTCCCCCTATGGATAACCATGGCAAACTCCCGCTTATTTAGAGCTATGGATGACTTTGGACATGGAATTCCGATCCACCAAAAACATGCCATGATGCATGATCATCTGCTCTTTTTTTTTTTGAAACTAGATGATCGTCTGCTCTAACAAAGTAACAATACAAGAATCTCATTACGGCTAAGCTCTTCGCTGTGTATATATGTTCCTATCATGATGAACAAACTGTTTGGGTGGATGGAATATAATGCGAGCTGGATGGGAGTGCCTGTCAGGTGCCAATACAATGCATGCATGCAATGTAAGAGGTAGGTAGCTAGCAAACAATTGGGGCGTCTCTCTTTCTTCAATTCAGCGTCTACTGGCCGACAGAGCTAGGGCACTATAGATTAGCCATAGAGCATCGTTTTGTGATTAATCCACGATGATCCTCGGAAATGGAGACGACAGGAGTAGTATCTGTTTGTGTTGAGAGAGAGAGAGAGCATCAGCAGCAGCAACAGGCCGGTAGCAGCTAGTGTGTGAGAGTGAGTGTGGGAGTGTGTGGAGGTGAGTGAAGAGACCTGGTTGGCGCTGTTGGGGATGAGCTGTCAGCAGCATTAGATGCTCCCCGCTCTGACACCCCGCACCTGCGATGTCTCCCCGACTCATCGCTCCGCGCCGGCGCTCCCGTCTACACACAAAACACGTCCATGGATGTAGGGCATCTTCTCAAACTGAAACCCCCAAGAGCTAGCTATGACGTTAGCAGCGGGGGCTCACCTTACTCCTCCTGCACACTGTGCTGTATGTTTGTTTCGCCAAAATTTCAGAATAAGGAGACATACTCAGATAGTTGGGTTTTACTTGTCTATAGAGGCATCTTGGAGGGTCTGTTGTGCTACGATTTACTTATGTTATATTATTATTTTTCTGAGCTTGAGTCTTTCATTTTATGCAATAGCAATATTGTAAGAACGATTTTGCTTCTCCTAATATGATTTGGCAGTGCTTCTGCCATTTTCTTCAAAAAGAAAAACTTGTCTATAGAACCAACCATAGTTGAGACATAGATTTGTGTTTAGCTATAAAGCAATCAATCCAGCTATATTTTCCCCCCTATTATCATGATATTCAGATATCTGTGCAGTTATACTTGTTTTGACTTGCTACTCTAAATTAATATTTTATATTAAATAAATAAATAATATATAGAGTATGGGTTTCGAAAATTGTGAGTACAACATAAAACTTGATAGGAAAACTAGATAGTAATGCGGGATAACACCTGTGTTTGTTGTGGGGTGGCTGTGCTGGGGCTTTCTAGTGTTTCGCAGGCGTGTCTCGGCTCAAAGGGAAAAGGGGCCGCTCTGCCCTCTTTAGCCGCTGCTCTTTGGGCTCATCATTCCAAGGCCCCACGGGTGGCCTACCAGGCATACTGATACTCCCTCTCCCTCATAGGCCACAGCTCCATAATTTTACAATTTTTTCTTCCAAAAATAGTTACTATGAACAAAAAGAATAGGCAGAGATTTTATTTTCCCCACCAAAACACAAATAGTTCGGTCAAGGAAGAAATTCTTGTGCAACAGATGATTATCCTATGGGAATCGTGGAACAAATACATTTGGAAATGAGGTGATATGAACTTGAACAATGTGCTGTCACGGGAGGGGTCATAGATGGAAAGGAGTAGTGCACGCAAAAGAGTATGCATAGTACGACAGCACAAAATAAGGAGGCATGGATGTCCATCATATCAACATATATAATTTATTTAGTCCAGCTTGATCTGATGTGCCCAAAATTAAACCCGCCAGGGCCAAATAATCCAGCTCTCCAAATTCTCCTATTTGGATCCACCTAGGATTGTGAAGTCTAAATTATAAAATCTGGATGGTTATTAAAAATTAGTGGTTGTTTGGATTCTTGGATTATTATTTTTTTAAAAAAGTTAGTAAATAGCAATAGGCAGACCCACTAAAAGGCAATGGGTATTTTGGTTGGTGGTTTATAAACTTTAATTTGAGGTGTTTGAATGAGCTAAATATTGATTTCACAATTTGACATGGAGCTAAACACTTCACCACCTCCATGTAAACACTTTCCTCTTCTCTCCCCATCTCAAATTCGACCACCATGCACGCGTTCACACCAAACGATTCAGTGTTTGAACTCGACGAATTGCGTGCGGATCAGAAAAGGCAATGATGGGAATAATAATAATGCTCATCATCGATCAGCTAGCTGTCCATTGATTAATTAACCTCCATATTAACCTCATGAGCTAGCAGATATATGGACGCGTGTGATTCATCGATATGGATCCTTCAGAAAATCAGGGAGCGAGAGAGATTGAGGAAGAAGAAGCAGCAGCGAGGTTAGGGTATGTAGGTCCCAGCCATGGCTTTGCTTAGGACGGCCATGACATAATCAACAAGACCCAACCCCACCCCCGGCCTTCTCTCTCTCATCAGTCATCGCCATCCTCCACCTCTGGGCTCTGACCTCTCTCTCTCTCTCTCTCTCTCTCTCTCTCTCTCTCCACCATGTCCCTCTCTCTCTTTCTCTTTCTCCTCCCAGCCCCACACCTCTGATCTCCGCTCCCCACCCCACACACACACCCGCGCCTGCCGCGCACGTGCACACTCCCCGCCGCCGCCGCGTCCTCCCGGTCCACGGCGATCCGGCGAGCACGCGCCGCCGCCGCCGTCGTCAGGGCGCGCGCTGCATGAAACCAAGCAAAGCAGCAGACCTAGTAGATATATAGCAAAGCTAGCTTCTTTTTTGCTAAAGGAAGAAGCAGCAGCGTCGTCGTCATGGACGCGCCGTCGAGCAGCACGAGCACCAGCACCAACAGCAGCCGGAGCGCCTCCGAGCAGCAGCAGCAGCAGCAGCACCGCCAGCACCAAGCGTCGGCGGCGCACCAGCACCCGTTCTACTACGCCGCGGCGGCGCCGGGGGCCGGCGGCGCCAACAACGCGGCCGCCGGGATGCCGCCGTTCATGGGGTCGCTGGCCATCGTCGCGCAGGTCGGCGCCGGCGCCGGGGAGGTGCAGCTGGCGGCGCCGGCGTCCGGATCGTCCGGCGGCGGCGCGGAGAAGAAGCAGGCCGTGGTGCCGGCGGCGGCGCCGAAGCGGCCGACCAAGGACCGGCACACCAAGGTGGAGGGCCGCGGGCGGCGGATACGGATGCCGGCGCTGTGCGCGGCGCGGGTGTTCCAGCTCACCCGCGAGCTGGGCCACAAGACCGACGGCGAGACCATCGAGTGGCTGCTCCAGCAGGCGGAGCCCGCCATCGTCGCCGCCACCGGCACCGGCACCATCCCCGCCAACTTCTCCTCCCTCGCCGTCTCCCTCCGCTCCGGCGGCGCGGGCGCCACCCACCCCTCCTCCGCCTCCCGGGCCGCGGCGTTCCACCACCTCGCGCCGCCGCCGCAGCACGAGCAGGTCGCGGCCATGCTCGGCTGGAGCCACGCCGCCCATCACCACCACCAGCAGCAGCAGTTCCTTCCGCCGCCTCCGCAGCAGCAGGATCCCGGCGCCGGTGAGTTCATGAGGAAGCGCTACAGGGACGGCGCCGACGACCTGTTCAAGGACGCCGCCGCTCGGCAGCAGCAGCATCCCGACGACGGCGGCGGCGAGGCCGAGGAGCACAAGGCCCGCGTGGCGGCGCCACCGGCCGCGGCAATGTGGGCCGTGGCGCCGCCCAACAGCTCCGCCGGCGGCGCCTTCTGGATGCAGCCGGCGTGGGCGTTCGGCACCGGCGCCGGCGGGAGCACGGTGCAGGCGCCGCTCCAGTTCATGTCAACGAGAAGCACCAACAACTTCCCCGGCGGCGGCACGGCGGCGATGGACGCCAACATCGGCATGCTCGCCGCGCTCAACGCCAGCGGCGGCGGCGGCGGCGTCCAGCACCAGCAACAGGAGCAGGAAGGGCAGCCTCTGGAGATGGCCCAGCGCCACCGCACCGGCGCCGCCGGCGCGAACGGCGGCGACGCCAGCGGCCGTGGCTGCGCCGCGAGCCCCCAGTAAGCAATTCGATCGAGAAGGTGATGGAAGAATCTATCGCATGATGATGAGCAAGCTAAGCTGCGTGCTGATGGTGTGGTGGTGCAAAGCGTTTTGCGATTAGGGCAGGGTTAGTGGCTTGATTAGGTGATTGCTACTGCTCTTGGTAGTTGATCCTCCATTGGTTGCTTAGTTTATTATTTTTGAAGGATTATTTTAGTTTGCTCTTGGATTAATCTATGATTGTGCTCATGGGAGTGATGATTAGCTGTGGGTCCGATTAAATCAGAAAAAGATCAGACTGTCATTTCTTCTTATGTTATGGTGTCAAGGAGATTGCTGAGAGATTTGTACAGTCATTGCCTTTTGCTACCTACCTATACATGTGAATCTAGGGTGGCCTTTTGGTGAGAGATCGATATACAAACCCTAAACTGAAATGTGGCCGAGAGATTCTTCTCGCATTACACTTTTCACAAATGCGAGGTAGTAAATTGCATTATAAATGATCTAAGTCGTTGTTAATAAATTATATCCTCTTTTAAGAATGTTTTTAACAACGTTCTTTTTGATTGCATTTTATTATCCGCATTTCCGTCTTCTTACAATCAAAGCAAATAATTGAACTTTTAGCCGTGCTCAACGTCTACTGATATTAAAAAATATAATTGAAAATGTTCAGCACAACATAAATATTTCAATTAAGATGAATGTTTTTTTTACTATAACCACCACATCAAACTTCTCTTAGGGACAAGTACGGGACATTCATCTTTAGAGCAACAATAGTGTAGGTATTGGCGATTTAACATAGCTAGGTTTTGTGCTTGGGGCACACCTTGCCTACAAGCTTCAAAACAGGAGGGGAGAGGTTTCATAATGGATCATGTGCTTGATTTATGATTAAGCTACAACAAGCTATGGAGATGGTGCCCACCATTCCCTTGCACTAATTTACTTTAGCAATGCTTATAACAATTAGTGTGTTTTTGAAAGCTATCACTAGCTCTAATTTTATCTCGACTAACGCCCCGTGGGTTTTGTTTTAAGCTATAACAATTTCGAATTGGTAGATGGAGCGTTTGTAACCAAATATAAGCATAGAATTGTTTCGGGTGCACCTAATTAAGTGCATGGAGGGACCACACAAAGGGTTATACCATAACCAAGCTTCTGAATTTTAGGTGTATTGGATGACTGTTGATAATAATCTTTAAATCAAAGTGGAATCACCAATTCACCATATCAAACAAACGTGGTGCTTCAAAACTGTAGGTTTTTAATACAGTTAATTATGTTATTCAGGTATCAAAGGAGAATGTTTGGTAGCATGACTACGGAACTATATATATATTCAACCTTAAAATACTAAAGTAAACACCATACTCAGCTCATTCAATTTCAATGATCCGTACCAATGGATGCATAATACACTATGGTTTAGGAGTAGCTTCGAGCCTACTGTACGGTTTGGTGGATGTCCCTGATGGAATATTAGAACACCCCTGAGATATGCGCATATATATAAACATTGCATGGCTTTTTGGTGAAGGACATGTATCCTGATTTGGACTCGATCAGTGCTTCCAACTGTGGTGTCATTGTTAGTAGCAAGTTGAGTAATGGCTTTGTGCTTTTCTTCTCTGATTGCACAGAGGATTTCCTCCAAGTTTAACTTGTTGCGTGTTTGTGCCTGCAATGCTCCAAATTTCTTTGCATATTCAGATATTATGGACTGACAAATTTGTCATCTTCCGATATTATGATTTCTCGTGACAACTTCCCCCAAATCAATCGCAATCAAATAGAGCTCTATGCGAGATGATACTATATGGAGTTCATTATCTTAAGAAGATATTTCAAATCTGCTGTTTTGATGTGACCAAATATATGGAGTTGTGGACATTGAGAAAGCAAAGCATTTAACATACGGTATATATACAAGTGTTAAGTGTATGATGATATATGCCATTATTTTGATCACTAAAGCTAAGCTAGCGTGATGTTGCAATTAGGTCAGATCCGTACTCAATGCTACAAGGACAACTAAAAAGACTAAAGAGGAGAAACGAATCAAAATTTAAAAGATGGACAGGGAGAGGGCACTATATATCATGGAGCTAAATTTTAATAAACACAGACGTACGTCGTTATCTACCCTTATTTGTTGGCAGACAATATTTTAATTTGGACTGTTTCGTTTCCATTGTTGCCCGTCGTGTCAGCCGCTCTAATCCACGGTGTAAATCTCAATGCATGTCCAACGGCGGAGCTCTCACCTCCATCTAGCAGTACCTATCACTTACAGTGCCACCGAAAACTACAGAAGGTATCTTCAGGGAACATCATCTCATCCACACTTTGAGACCTTCCAAGATGTATGGTTCACACAAACAAGCTATTTTTTTTTAAAAGACCGGTACAATGTAGAAGCTCACAACATATGCACACCCACCCTATGAATATATACGTATAAATCCTATTTCTATGAGCAATTAATTCTGAGAGACTAGATCATCAGACATTGAGATTGACGAAATTACCATATAGACGTCTCGCTGTCGACGGTCACATCACCTGCCACTCGAAAAAAAACATCGTTTAAATCCTGTAATAAATCCGCGCATCACACGAGTAAATGTAATCAAAAATAACATTAAAACGAACAAACATCCATCCAAACCTAGCTGCAACCAGTACAGTTTACAACAAACACAAAAAACAAAATCTAAAAAGAAAGTGTTCATATGGCATTGAGCAGTGAGGTCAGGTAGCATCAACTGATCCCAGCAAGGAGTGGCGTGCAGAAACCAATCGATGCTGCAGGTTGCATCGTTGCAGCGAGAAAGGCAGGCCAGGCTAGACGAGCAACATGCAAGCTATTCGGCACGTTTGGTCAATGTGCTCCGGTAAATTTGGCCGGGCAAGCCCTCCTGTTCATCCCTGCATTTCCTGCTCGTGTATGTTGGTGAGTGGTGACGCATCCCCTGCCTGCCGTGGATCGGATAAAACGCTAGCCTTTTCCCCCCTTTCTTGCTGCAGGTTTTCCGGAGCCTTTTGTGCTGCAGAGAAAAGCTTCTGAATTTGTAGGTGTAGAGCATCTGCTTTTCGATATTCCCGTTCGTGTTTTGAAAGTTAACCGAAAGACCCATCAAATTTTTGTTGAAAGCACGCGCAAAAGATCGAAGAGGTGAAAAGAAGCCCAATTCTTGACGCAATCATACCGAGCTATTTTTCGCCTGGCTCATGCAAAATCTGCCAAATAAAATTCCTGTGTGGTTTATCCTCGTATTGAAAAGGTAACGATCTCACCATTAAATCGCACAAGCACCATTAAATCGCACAAGAATGTGACGAGGATTGCGGCTGTTTACAGTTTCAGACTGATGCTGCTAGCTATTTTCGACGCAGACAGGTAACAGGACGCCCATGTTGACGCCGGACAGGGACCTAAGAGAAAACGACGCGCTAACAAAATTCTGGGCAAAGACTTTGCTGCGAGGCGAGTCTCCGACAGGGATGGGGAGACGCGTTGAAGCCTGTATGCAGATGCATCGCCATCGCCATTTCTGCATCCTCGCCATGGGCGCGAAAACACCATCCCAAGCGTGTGAATCACTTCAATCGCCTCCAAACCTGCCGACAGAGCGGCGGTTCCAGCAGCACCAGCAGCTAGAGGCGTCTCAATGCGATTTCGTTGTCAGGTCCAGCCAGGATCAGAAATGAATTTCAACATGGGCGCCACATTTCCTGACCAGTTCAGGTGCAGAGCATGACACAATGGAATGAATGATGATGATAGAAATAGTTTTAAATGATCATTGCCATATGTTTACATGTGCTTAATCATCAATATGTTTACATGTGCTTAACCATCAGTAGTTCTGCAGAATCACTGTACAATGTGGTCTTCGTCAGTTCGCCACATTTTCTGAAGAACGAGGCGAAACTAGGGGTTGCCTCTAGTTGGGCGACAGACGTGGTTCAGCTTCTTCGCGTGGTCAGGCCGATGGTGCTGGGTGCGGCACATGAAACCGTACCAGCAGCTCTCCCTGTTGACAGCATCAGGTGGGAGAAGCTACAGAAAGAAGAAAGCATCACGATGGCCATTAAAAGACCGATAAGATCATCATCAATAAATAAATGAGACAGTGCTGTGGTGCTCAGCAGATGTTTATACATTTGTGCTTGATGTTGCTATTGGGTGCAAAAGATGTGATTCGGCTTAAAATGGAAGCTAACTTTCTTTTTTGTTTTTATTAGTGAGGAGATTGGAACCTAACTTATAAACAACCAGCACAAAGTATTCAGCATCTTTATTTGTTAAGAGAAAGATTTGTTATTCTAATCACTGTATTTGAAAGCAACAATAGTTAGGCGGTTAGCACTGGCCTTTTCTTGGCCAGCTCAACGAATCAGAGGATTTGACCATCAAAGCAAATCAATTGGTATGTAGGACTGTAAAAGTTTACCCAACTCTTAACTTATATCAGTCCATCTGATTTAGAACCCTGTTGAGTTTGCCAGTTCAAGCATTCAAATACAGTATTTAACTTATGTAGGAGCACAGTTAAGTTTTGGAAATTTGTTGCTTGACAAAATATATCTGATAATGTTACCGACCACCTTGTCCAACACATACTAATTTATGTAACCTTACTGAGAGCATTGAAAGAAATCCTAAGAACCAACCGAGGGCATCTTATGTTTACTTCCACTATTGTATGGAACATGAACTACTATTTTTAAGTACCACCAAAACAAACACATTAAAAATCACACGAAAAATAAAAAAACTCTATCACATTGTAGTTGTCTTAAAACAGATCAGAAATCACATGCAAGTCCAGACTTTTTTTTTGGGTATGCATAACAGTTGTCCCAGATGTATCAGTATCCAAGCTCTTAGGGAGACCAAACTTGCACTAAACTTGTGAAAGCAGAAAGCCTTACACTAATCACAATAAAATCCATTGTGCATTCAGCACTATGCCCCTTGCCTTGACTTTGATTGTAAATAGGTTCTAGTTGGTGAGTGGAATATATAGAAGCCATTTGCAGAAATTAGGTACATCTGCCAGGCCTATCACGGGTTTTTGACAAGAAAATTAACATTTTCATATACTTTAATGCATATTTCAATAGTATTTTGGTACAAAAATAGGAAATGTTATCCAGCTTCAGGTTAGAATTCAGGCTCAGCCATGTCAGGCCGTATTGTGCCTGACTTTTCAGAACCACACCTTTTAAGGCCCAACCCCAGAATATGAACACTGAACAGGTCAGCATCTTGTTGCAACATAGTGCACTGTTAGTCTATCTAGGTGATTAATATGAGTATGTTCAGTAAGTATACATACATTTCGGGGCATCGAAACGCGGAACCAGTACAGCAGGAAATCAATGAACTTGTTGTAGCAATGGCTGCATCATTGGAATCCATAAAATGAATCAAGACAACACATTGAAAAGAAAAAACAAACTCTTTTGCTGAACTCAGAAAAATAATTACTTGCAAATATATGTCCTGCAAGTAATTGCATCCACATTATTCAATTGCAGCCTTGAGCGATCTACATGAAACAAGAATATCATATCAGTGTAAAGTCTCGTCATATGCAACAAGACACAAGATTGTACTTTAAAGCCCAGCATGTCAACTTTGTGCTAAATACTAACGAGATTTCCTTTTCCATAAAGTGAAGAAAGTCAATACAGCAGGACTTGAACAATTTAACTGAACAATTGAGCATTTATACGTGTCAACCTTACAGTTTCTAGGGAGCATAAGTGGAGCAAAACTAGAAAATAAATCTGATTTAAATCATGAAGGAATGAAAGGTACGGAGTAGTTAACAGATTCTACTTTTATGAACCTGTTATTGATGTTTACTCAGGAATCACCTGTAAGCAATACACAATACAGGGGAATAATGGATTGATTGATAGGAGTACAAAGGGTGTACATATATAGGCAGGGAACCCTAGATGGCTTATAGAAACAGAACCATCAGAGGGATCCCTGCCGTCTATCCTATCACAGGGTCTGTGCGCCGGCACACCATGGGCCCAATGGGCCTATGACCATTACCCTAAACCTCTTGCTAACATCACCAAAAATGAGGAGAGCATGACTCTTGTGACCACAAGAGAAGATATATTGGGAGCTACCGGGGATATCATAATTATTAACAGTTCAGTCAATAAAAAAGAAATCTGGTCCCACTGCCGTAACTGAGCAAGCAAATTACAATGTAATGTATTTTGTCATATGGCTCATGTCAAGGGACAGTTAACATTTATGATACATTAACTTCACAGTAATCAGCCATCACATGGGCATCAAAAGCAAAATCAACTGACATACAATGAAGGTTATCACTCACCAATTTCCATGTTGTCAAATTTTGATATCCACTCTGATATTACATCTTGCAATGTTTTTCCTGATTGTTGTATGCATCTTTCTGTAATCTAAAAACAGAGAGGGGAATCCATAATTTTTGAAATTACAATACGGGCCACAGGGAAATAAGGGATATGATGATGGTAGAATATTCCTACATCTTTTTCATATGGGTTGCCCCCATGAACTGTGTCGGGAAGTCTGGAGATATAGCGCTGAGAGATCTGGAATATTTCACTGCACGTGAAAACATTGCCCAGTACTGTGTATGATGAGGATTGAGAGATATCAAGTTGCTTACCATCTTGAAAGCTTCCTGGTTGCAGATTAGATTACAATGACTTGAATTCACTCCTTGTGAACTCCAATAAGCCCCACAAAATGCTTTATCACAGCCCAAACCTGCAAAAAGTTGGGTAGTTTGGCACCAATAAAGTTAAGAGAATTCAAGGTGAATAAATGTGCACTGAGGTCCCCATGGTGGCTGTTAACCTAGTGATTTCCAACGGGCAAATGAGAACATTCCTCATACTATTCATGCATGAAAATATCAGGCTTTGATAGGGAAAACATGCAATCAAACTTCCCATGGCGGTAGTTAACTTCAAATTTCGGAGGGGTAAATGAGAATATTCCTCATCATTCGTGCAGATTTATGAAATAAAAGTAACAATGGTTAAACCAACTGATGGCAAACATATTCATCACGTCAAGAATAATGTGAAGCAACAAAAAAAGTAGGGCCAAGAATAATACAAATCATTAAATTTACATTTCTTAATCACGGGAACACTTAGGCTTAGATGGACCAAGAGCTGAAGGCCCAGTCAAGCAAGGCCTTTACAGGATTAATTAAATGAAAAACTTTTGTGTTATATTTCTTGCAATCTTCTAGAGATTTTTTTTATCAGATTTGGAACTTACATTTCTGTGGTATACTAATGTTAGATCTTGCTGGCATCATCCCTCCACATCCATCGCATTGCAAGTGCGCAGCTCCTGGACTGCATCTGAATCCACCAAATTCGCTGCCTGCAATATTGTTATCATTTCAGGTGCAACAACAACAAGAACAACATAGCCTTTTGTCCCAAGCAATTTGGGGTAGGCGTTATCATTTCAGGTGCATGCAAAAAAAAAGAAGATGAAAACAAGCTTTTAAAGAACCATTTAGACATTTCAGGTGGATGAAAAAAAATGACTACAACTTTTCAAGAAGCATTTACACATGGAAGACTACATCTTATTCTTAATCAATTACATTGCTGTGAGTTAAAAGGGTACATTTTGCCCCTCTTTTGTAGAAGAACACAAAAGTTACCTCAGCTTCCACATCAGTGCAAGGATAGTTGACTAACATCGAACTCATGTGAAACAAAGCAAGATTGCATCATGATACAATTCTGACATTGCGAAATATTTTTAACTTCTAAACCCTTGTTCCAAGTTAGCAACCAGCTCTTTAATCTATTTTTCAATAAATTAATACATATAAACAACAAAAATATGATTCACAGGTTAAGAGTTGCTGTAGGCCTATCAAAAGTCCTAAAGCACAGCTCATTGTGAATACGAGATAGTCTTATCACATTGTTGCCACAAGTAGTTGATAGATCAACAGTATTCAAGATCATTGAATGGTGAGGCTTATTAAACCATACAATATTCAAATTAGCATTTCTGCACATACGGCATTGAGGACATGGCAGATCTGCATTGTTGATCTCATCCCTTGAACGTGAAAAAGGTCGTTTCCTTGACCGATTCCTGTTTTTCCCCAAAACCTAAGGCATCATAAAACACATCAGACACAGTTTAGTATATTGGGCCAGAACATAAAAAGAAAAGGAAAAAAATATAGCTTGCACCCTACATGTTTGCATGGTTAGCTTGACAGGCCTTCGGCCTTGGGTGCGGCCGCACAGGGGCTTTCCCGTGTGCCAGCCCCAGATAGGATTAGGTGTAGTGCTTGTTGATTAGGCAAGGATCTCCGTTGATTGGTTCTACTTCTATAAACCCTAGGGCATCCTTGCCTAGATATGTAACCCATATTGCACACCCTAATCAATCTATTATCCAAGCTATATTCGCTTTCACTACAGGTTTCATCTTTTACCAGACAACTTAGAAAATAAAATGTTGATTTCCATCAGGTTCACTCACAATATTAGATTTAACTGAAGCATATGACTCTAATAATGCAATCTCCTCATCAGACCTCTGTAGTGATGAAAAAGCTTGCAATATAGCCTACAAAAAAAAAATAAAGACACAAATAAATCTAGCAGCTGTCAGTACATAGTAGATTTAGGAACATAATAAGGAATAAGTCAGAAGGATCAAATACCATACCTCTTCAATATTATGTAGGAAGTGATTCCTTCCAACTGATTGAACTGCTGTCCTACATTGTGGGCATGCAGCGCTCTGGCTTTTATCACGCGATTTAGATGAAGACCTTCTCAACCACTCTGAGAAACATCCATTGCTTAAACAAAAATCGAAGTATCAGAACCAAGAATTCCAGAGAAGTGCAGCGTCTGGAAAACTAAGAAATTTACCAGAAGTTGTGGAGGCATGGAGCAACAGTAACAACATCATGCCACAAATTCAAGCATATGCTGCACTTTGCATTCTCGATATCTAGTACAATCTGAGAACGTTAGATGTTAGTAACCTGAAATCCATGTCAAGATGATCCTTATTCATGAATATTAATTTTGAGAAATAATACCTTCACATTGTTTTTGTCCTGGTCCTTTGCAGCTATAATTTCAAAGGTATAGACTAAATGACCTGAAACATAATGAAGAACATGAATGTGTTAGACACATTGACTTCACTTATTCAGAATTAGAGAAGCACAAAGCACAGAGCATGCCTAAGTTGTTCAATATTAAAAGAAACTACCTTCATACTGACAATAATGTTGCTACATAAACACACAACAAAACAACTCAGGTTGTTCAGCTTCACAAAGGCATAAGGATAAAGACATGCTATCAACATCATGCAAAACTATATTACCTTCTTTCTGGGGTCCAGAGATAATCTCACTCCCTGGTTTAATATCAACAACTTCTTGTTTCACCATTGTTCCATCAACAATAATTGCATCCGAACTTTATCAATGGAACATGGAGGACATCAGAAGCATGTAGCATCAGCAATAATTTGACAGGAGAAACAACAGAAAGAAATGCAGTGCAGAATTTAACTAAACTAGAAGACACAAAGACAGAGAAAAAATTGCAATTCGTATCATATCCCACTCAGATAACTTAAGGGTGCCAACAATTAACATTACACATTTGCACCCTTCAAATTCATGTGGTCTTTTCATTCTTGATTTTACACAACTAGACACCTCTAATGTATAGCCAGATAGGCACAATATCAAGATTACATTTCTAGTATGTGGTGCACCCCAGGGCAGCAAAACCACGAATTTCCGAACTTGTATTTCTTAAGAAGAATGAGCATTTGCAACAACTATTGGGCTATAACAAGCTAGAGAAAACAGATGAATAAAAATATTAGGGATGCCACAACTGTGAATATCTCCAAGTTGAGAACAAGGGAATCCAACACCAGTATCAAATTCATCACAATATGATTGTATTTCTTTCTTAGAAACCAAACTGGAGAACACCCAATGCATGCAGGGCTAGTGCTAGAAATAGCACAGCTTTTGCACCACTTAAGTCAGAAAAAAGTAACTGAACACAATCAAGGTAACGAGAGGCAGGCACTACAAAATCAGGTAAAACCTCGACATTTTACCTATATCTTTTTTTTTCTGAACATTTCCCCGATTCACAACAAACTTTTCTGAATACTAGTACCCCAACGTCCCCATCAGCCGGCAGTTTCCGACATCCCATCACGCTCGCCTCACAAGAACAAACTGTCACCGTCAAAGGCTAGTATCCCCAATCTTACACGACACGGCACCAAACTAAAAACCGCAACTTTCCCCCAACGGGCGCTCAAGAACCGGCAGGAACGAACACCAACAGGCTGCAGTACCTGAGGTTCCGAATCGTGGCGGACGACGGGTCCCCGCCATTGCGCCTGATCTCGCACCACGCGACCTCCTCCCCGCCGCCGCCGCCGCCGCCGCCGGCGGGCGCGACCAGGGAGCAGACCACGGCGTCGTCCTCGGCCACCTCCACCTCCGGGTAGGCGGAATCGGCGGGCACTGCAAGGAATGGGCCGGGCACAATGAGGAAAGAAAGGAACCGAACAAAGGAATCAAGAAACCGTGCAGGGGAAGGAACCCGTGAAGAACCGGATGGGGGGAGTGGCGGGAACGCTACCTAGCTTGGCCCAGACGCCGGAGGCGGGGGGTGGAGAGGACGCGGCGGCGGGGGAGGGGTGCGGGGGCTGGGAGGTGGAGCACTCGCCGGCGTCCATGGCGGAGGGGAGGCCCGGCGCGCGTGCAGAGCAGGAGAGAGAAGGGGGGGGAAACTGCTGGCTGCTTCTTTGTTGGAGGTTTTTGTTGCAGCGCTGGGCGTACGTGGGCCCCCATTTGGGTCGTCGTGGTGGCCATTTTCTCAGGGGCGCGTGGGTCAATGAGTTGACCTTTCTGATAGATGGGCCGGGCCGGCAACGTGTGAGCTGCTTCATGGGCTGAATTCTGAGATATTTTGGAGTAAGCCCACAAACTGAGTCCAGAAAGAGAGAGAAACAAGATTAGCGAATTGGGCCAGGCCAAAATCAAGTCAGACTTACTTGCCAAATCCAACCAATCTGGGCTAGAAGTGGGCCACATATGCTAAGTAATCTTTTTTTGGAACTAGTATATGCTAATCTTTTACTTCCGCGTTTAAAAGATGAATTTCTACTATATTGGAATTCCTTTCTAATTTTTCGAGGTACGCAGACCAAACAAACGACGAATATCTTGACAGTTTTTCACCTTTTGCTGGATTTCTGAAATGAGAGCTTTGCAAAGCGATGTAGCGTACTAAACAAAACATCAATGGAGATGCATGAGCAGTAGTGGGTGTTTTTTTATATAAAGAAAAAAACGACCCAATTGATGGAAGGTGGAAAGAAAGTCAGCTAATCGTTGGAAAGACGTGAGATCGCATCAAATTGGTACTTTTAGCATATTTTATTGCACTCATAATTAGCACGAAACTCTGTCTATCACTTCCACTTGAAACAAAACAAAACAAAAATCCTGTGGTTAATGGAAAAGCACGGAAACGTTGCTTGCTTGCTGATATTCAGGATCGTGGAAAACGGGCGACAACATTTTCAAGTCTACTTTCGCTACAGCTCGGATGCGCGCTGAAATTGACCGAGGACAGTGATTACTGTGCTTTCATCATTTCCATGACGATTACCAAAAAATCACGAATTAATTCCCGTGCTGTTGCGCCAGCAAAATCGAGCTAACCGAAGACGTGACAGGCTGATTACTGAAAAGTGGCTCGCAACAATCGGCCGTTTGGATTTGGACCTGACTCCAGATTCGGCACAAATATCTCATCCCCTCACACATCGCTTTCTGACGAAATTCGTGCGATGCAATCAGATTCAGATCCCCTTTCGTACTCTTTGGAACAAAAACTTTAGCTGGTCAAACCGTAGCAGCCTATGGCATTTTTGTGCTACGTCGGATCCTGGTCAGACTTGCTGGCCGAGCAGCCACCCCAAGCCGCCTACCGGCGATCAAGACTGAACAAATTCTAGGAAATTTCCTTCTGATGAAAACATTCCAAAGTAAACCTGCTGATGCCACTTTTGCCTTATCCTATCTTATCCTCGAATCATAATCCTACTATACTACTTTTAATTGTCAATAAATCCGTGGTTTTATTAGGAGAGGAAATCCACAAGTACTAACTCTGAGTATTACTGATACCAAATATACTTACCGAGGTGACAGGATTTTATTACCAGTTATTACTACTTTCAAGGTGATATGTTTCCTATGGAACACACTGAGACTCTAAACATTTCTTTGTTCAGGTCGTCAACAAAAAGAGCTACAAATTACTCAAAATCTAAAAAAAAACACACTGGAATATCAGCAAACAGTAACAAGTCTTTATAAAATCCTTGTGGTGGCTGCTCTCTTTGGTAAAGTGTTAGGCACATCTTAATTTTTATCAAATTTAAATTAAGGCAAGTAATCTTTTTTTCTTGGATTCACTCGGGTCTTTTTAAGGCCCGGCCCGAAGCCCATCATCCACTCATCAACGGGTAGCAGCCAGCGAGCAGCTGAATTTGTTCCCCAATTTTTGGAGGCTTGTCGACTCGCCCTCCATCCACCCTGCGCGCCGCGCGCCCCTCGATCCAGATCCACCCCTTCTCCTCTCCCATCTCCGGCCGCCGCCCTCCCCGTCTCCCCATTGCCGCGCAGTGACCACCCACCCGTCTCTCCTTCCGCCGGTAACGACGACGCACCTGCTATTCATTTTCTTTTTTTGTTCTCCATTGCCGGGAATGCTCCAATCCATCAAATTCTCTTCTTTGCGGCAGGATCCGATCGGGAGGCGGCGGTAGCGGCAGCGGCAGCGATGAAGCGCGTGTCGTCGCACGTCTCGCTGGCCTCGGAGGCGGAGATCAACCTGGACCTGTCGCGGCTGATCATTGACAAGCCGCGGTTCGGGCTGGAGCGGAAGAGGTCCTTCGACGAGCAGTCGTGGAGCGAGCTCTCGCACCGCCAGAACGACGGCTTCGACAGCGTGCTGCAGTCGCCGGCGTTCCCGTCGGGCGGGTTCGACTCGCCCTTCTCCATGGGGACGCATTTCGGGGGCCCGCACCCGCTCGTCAACGAGGCCTGGGAGGCGCTCAGGAAATCCGTCGTCTACTTCCGGGGACAGCCCGTGGGCACCATTGCCGCCGTGGATCACGCGTCCGAGGAAGTGCTCAACTATGATCAGGTGAAGATTCTTGTTTTGTGGAAACAGAGTAACCTTGTTTCTTGAGCATTCTGATATAGTACCAATGTTGAGAGCATTTCTGTCCTTAGACAGACATGTTAGAAATCAGTAGTCTGAAATGTGTCTGCTTACCCAGTGGTTTCGCTCATTCCTTCTCAATGTTGCTACCTTTGCTTTGATCAGTTGACCTTTAACCTCATAATAATGCCATGCTTTTTTATTCTGGCTATTTTGTAACAGTCGCGGCATAATATGTGATGAATCTGTCATGTAGGTTGCTCATTGTCTGTCATGCAGTACATTTGCCACTAGCAGTACTTGTAGATGCAACGAGATTTTGACTTTTGCTCTATCTTTTCTCAGGTTAGTTTAACATCTGATGCTGTGTTACCGTTGATTTTCCCTTGCTGTTGCAGGTTTTTGTGAGGGATTTTGTTCCGAGTGCATTGGCTTTTCTAATGAACAATGAGACCGATATAGTGAAGAATTTCCTCTTGAAAACTCTCCACCTTCAAAGCTCAGAGAAGATGGTAGATCGGTTCAAGCTTGGAGCAGGAGCCATGCCTGCAAGTTTCAAGGTGGACCGGAATAAAAACAGAAACACTGAAACCTTAGTTGCTGATTTTGGTGAGAGTGCAATCGGCAGGGTGGCACCAGTGGACTCTGGATTTTGGTGGATTATTCTACTTCGGGCATACACAAAGTACACTGGAGATGTTAGTTTGTCAGAATCACCTGACTGCCAGAAGTGCATGAGGTTGATCCTGAATCTCTGCTTATCTGAAGGATTTGATACTTTCCCAACTCTGCTTTGTACGGATGGCTGCTCAATGATTGATCGTCGAATGGTACGATCATTTCACCTTGATTTTATTTGTGTTTAGATGCATATCCATAGAAGCAGTACATACCTGTTGAGGTGGCAATAGGATTGGCAGGTTCTTCTGTAATCAATGATCATGTCCTGTTTCCTTGAACAAAACTAAAGAGAGGGATAGCCTCAGATGGTCATCAAATGCTGATCGGGCGAATAGTGGGTATACATCTTTATGTTTAAAATCCTTCTAATTTTCAATTCTTTTGTGGTAGTTGTAGAGTTGCACATATTCTCATACTACATGCAACCAAATTTTAGAAGCAATTACAGCCTTATCAGTACAGTAGGGGCAAGAAAGTACATAGTTTTTGCAGAAGTAGGAACAGAAAGTACTGGCAAAAAGGTCCACCTGAATTACAGTCCCACCAGTTCTCTTGTTGTTCTTTTTTTAATTTACATTTTAATCCATCAGCACATGATTCTAATCACTACAGTTTTCAGGGTATATATGGTTATCCCATTGAGATACAAGCTCTATTTTATATGGCACTAAGATGTGCTCTCCAAATGCTCAAGCCAGAGGGTGAAGGGAAGGAGTTCATTGAGAAGATAGGACAACGTCTTCATGCACTAACCTACCACATGAGGAATTACTTCTGGCTAGATTTTCACAATCTGAATAACATATACAGATACAAAACAGAAGAGTATTCCCACACAGCTGTGAACAAGTTTAATGTCATTCCGGATTCCATTCCTGATTGGGTTTTTGATTTCATGCCATGCCGAGGAGGCTATTTTCTTGGCAATGTCAGCCCTGCTATGATGGACTTCCGGTGGTTTGCCCTTGGAAATTGCATTGCCATAGTATCATCTCTAGCTACACCAGAACAATCGGTAGCTATAATGGATCTGATTGAGGAGCGGTGGGATGAGCTAGTTGGTGAGATGCCTTTGAAGATATGCTATCCTGCTATTGAGAATCATGAGTGGAGAATTATCACTGGGTGTGACCCCAAGAACACCCGATGGAGTTATCACAATGGAGGATCATGGCCAGGTATCATCTCCCTTTGCAATGTGTGTATTTTGATGTTTAGATTATTTCTTGAAAAAAGACTAATAATTTCTATATTGCATTAGTGATAAGATGAACACCTGATATGTAGGCATATATTACTTATTGTTTCAGAATGAAGACTGCAAGTTCATTCATCATGATTAAAAAAGGGTTTAAACTGAAATCGGTTCTGAAACTGATGACATAATTGAGTTGTGTATGCACCTCATCTAATTTTTTTTGGAGTACCAATCCTCGATAACCACATCATCTTCTGTAAGATCCTTGTACTTGTCATGGTACTTCTGTGAAGGCACTTAACTAGGTTGTCTGGATATTTTTTGAATTACTCTTCATATGCTTACTTCTGCATGAGCAGAGTAGAGACAGTGCTTCACTTCATCCTGATGCCTTTAGGAGTTGAGCTTTGGCTCTATACACAGTTAGAAATGTTTAGTCATTGTGCTGTATAGTTGCAGCTAGAGCCAAACTCTGAACTACAGCTTCTGATTCTTCAACGTCTACAAAATTTGCATTCTCACTATTTTTTTATGTGCAGTTCTTCTGTGGCTTCTGACAGCAGCCTGCATCAAGACTGGTCGGCCACAGATGGCAAAGCGTGCGATAGAGCTTGCTGAGTCGAGGCTGCTCAAGGATGGTTGGCCTGAGTACTATGATGGCAAGCTGGGAAGATTCGTTGGTAAGCAGGCCAGGAAGTTCCAAACCTGGTCCATTGCCGGTTACCTTGTCGCCCGCATGATGCTGGAGGACCCATCAACACTCATGATGATCTCCATGGAGGAGGACCGGCCTGTGAAGCCGACGATGCGCCGGTCGTCATCATGGAATGCCTGAATGCTTGGGTAGTTGGTTGATTTGTGATTTGTTCAGACTACAAAAGTTCAACTTTGATTCTAGTTGAACTCTGTCAGGTAGGACAGAAGTGTATACCACAAAGGGTCATAGGAGTTACACGAGATTTTGCAACTAGTTTTGGGTTTCTTTTGAAACAACACCGAGGCTTCTGTTCAGTTTAAACCTTGATTTTGGAATAAGAAATCACTGTTTATGCACATGTTTCTTTTGTGTTACTGCATATATTTCGTATACAGGGGTGGGGGCATTCCGAGTCGTGAATGTATCATCTTTCAATGTTTGGAAAATTTGTCAAAAACTTCATGTACGAAGTACACAAAGTTCAGTGTAGCCGCAACCATTTAATTTCAAATTCGTCCCGGATGTGAAGATTCAAAATAGACAACCAGTCAATCTGGCTGTGTTCATTATGGGCAGACCATAACGTTTGTGTGTTTTTGAATCACAACATCAAAGATGAATTTGGCAATGATACATTTTTATAACATCGCACCATGTTGAGTCAACAAATAATATATTATGTCAAATAAATCAATAAAATAAAGAGTCCTTTTACGGTGGTTGGGAGGTACTTCTAGGTACCTCCAGGTACTTCCCCAAATTAAATTCATTAGACAATTTTAATCACTCAAGGGTAATATGGTCATTTGTCCAGCCAAAAACACCCTCCCCACCGGCCCACCCCCGGCCCACGCCGGCAAACCGCACGCGGCACGCATCGCACCCTACGCTCGTCGTCTCCCTCGCCGCCGCCCGTAGCCTTTACGCGGGGGTGCCCTAGTCTGCGCAGCCGTGCTCCGCCGCCACCGCCCACAACTTGCCGGTTGTGTTCCACGACCTCGTCGCGCCCTCGCGGCCGCGGCACCAGATTCAATTGAGCAGAAATTCATCAGGCCACAGGACGCAGGTTGGACTCCGCCGCTGTCTCAAATTTCGATTCTTGATATGCCGGTGTTCATCAGAAGGCAATTTGCACTAGACAGTGACAAGATTGTTACGTGGATATCTAATTTGTGTAACGCTCTTGATGGCTGCAGGAGTCCTTGATGGAGACGGCGGATTATGGGTCTTTGATGGAGTACAATCAAATTGTTACGACGACGTTCGCTAGTGAAGATGAAGGATTTCAGTTTTACAATGCATATGCTCTTGAGAAAGGCTTCAGTGTGAGGAAGGGCTATGTTGAGTGGGACGCTGGCCATAATCACGTGATCCTTAGGAAGTTATATTGCAATCGTGAGGGTTTTCGTGCAGAGAAGTACATGAACACGGAGGATATGCAGCGCACGCCAAGAGATATAACTCGTGTTGGATGCCCTGCGAGAATTTGTATTGCACGAGATAAGAACACGGGGCGGTGGTTTGTGAAGGATTTCATCGACGGACACAACCATCCTATGGTGCCAAGAGACCTTAGTTGTCTTCTGCCTTCACATCGCACAATCGACAACGAGCAGAAAGCAGAAATTCTCGAGATGGAGATTGCTGGTGTCCCTAAATGCACGATATTTGAAAATCAGGAAATGCAGTACGGTGGGTATGATAAAGTTGGCTACACACAATGGGACTTGTACAACTTCTTGCATCGTGATAAGGTGGAGTCAGTTGCTGCTGGTGATGCTCAAACTGTCCTCAGACACCTTAGGGAGCGTGAACGCAGAGACCCTGAATTTTTTTTCAGGAGCAACACTGATGGGGAAGGACATCTGGTGGCAATGTTCCGGTGCGATACTCAGTGCCTGCTTGATTATGCAGCATTTGGTGATGTCGTTGTATTTGATAGCACCTACAAAACAAATCGGTACAACGTGCCCCTAGTTCCTTTTGCTGGGGTGAATCATCATCGAAGCACTGTTATTGTTGGGTGTTCAATAGTTTCTCATGAGGATACAACCTCGCATGAATGGGTGCTGAGAACATTTGTGCAAGCTAATATTCAGAGGCATCCTATTTCCGTGATCACTGATGGAGACCTTGCTATGCAGAGAGCAATAAGGAATGTGTGGCCGAACTCAACGCATAGGCTTTGTGGATGGCATATTGAGCTTAACATTGTGCGTAATATTCACAATGACAAAGTGAAGGATGTGTTCAGGGCGTTTCTGTATGACTCTTGCTCCGTAGAAGAGATTGAGAAGAAATGGCTGGCATTCCTGACAGAGCATGAGGTTACAACGGACTCCTGGATTTATGCGATGTATGAGCAGAGGAAAATATGGTGTGCTGCGTATCATGTGGGTAAGTGCTATTTAGGAATTAGGAGCAACCAACGGAGTGAGAGCCTCAACGCTAGGCTTCAGATGAAGCTGAATCCTAAAATGACACTGCTAAAAATGGTACAGAGCTATGAGAGATGCCTTGGAAGGACGCGCGTAAATGAGGCCGATAAAGATAAAAATGCCTTGTCATCTGAGCCATTCACAACTCCAGATGCTCCAATTCTTGAGATAGATAGAAAAGGTTCACACCTGATGTTTTTAAGAAAGTGCGGTTCAGCATACCAGCAGCAAACAAGTGTGATCTGATTGAGATCCTAGATTTAGATGATACAGAAGAGTATATTGTCAGCAGGAAGGACAAAGGAGACATCTGTTACTATGTGAAATGTGAGTTGAGCGCAGAGGGCAATTTGGAGGGGATTTCTTGTTCTTGCCTGAAGTTGCAATCCCTTGGCCTCCCCTGCTCACACATATTCTTTGTATTGGGCTATCGGGGCGAACGCAAGCTTCCAGACTGCTGTGTTTTGGATAGGTGGACAATGCGGGCTAAGAGTGCATTTCCTCCGACAAGGAAGAGCAGCATGTACGAGTATTCCGAAACCCTACAGAGGTTCCGTGAACTACGCAATTTGAGTCACGCTGCATCATTCGCAGCAGCTATTTCAACCGATGGATATGACCGCTTCAAAGCCATCCTTGCTCAGGAAGTTGCTGGGATCCAGCAAAATGTTGGTGCGAACCAAGGCAGACTGTATGGACCGGTGCTGCCACAAGCCCCGGAGTCTGATTGTGAAGACAACATACATATCTCGGATCACATCCTAGTGACTGGCAGAGGGGCGCTGAAGAAAAGGCTCAAGACAGGTTTGAGTGAAAACAAATCGAAGTCTAGGTGTTCGCTTTGTAAGGAGGAGGGTCACAATCGGCGAACATGTTCCCAGAGAGACGAGGTATTTCTCAGTTCATCAAGTCTGACAACATGCCGTTCTGTGAGGCATGTGTAGTTATGACTAATATTCCTCTTCATTTGTAGGCAACAGAGCTCCCTGAAGATGTGCTCGATGACTGATTTGTAGGTGAGGTGGTGCATCATACAATTTTTAAACTCTTCTTCCCTCAGAAACTCCTCTATACGATGACCTAACAATTCTTTTTCTGCTTGAACAGAACAAGGCTGTTGATCTACATCTTCTTCGCGCGCGATTTGCGATATCATGGGGTTCTAATCAAAGAGATGCATGGTTCAATGGTAGCAGTGGATATCAGTGGAGCTGAGTTTCATAGCTCTTAACTCTCCTTTTGTTACCACATTCATTATACTCTGTTTACTATGGCTGTATGGCTAGACATCTTCATGGTGCATAGAATGACCATGAACTCCTGAATTATTTGTGAAACATATGATGCTGTGAAATGTGGGGATCGATCTGAGACATTGACAGCGATTATCGTGAGATGCATCGGTCCGACTGGTGGGACAACATTACCGTTTAGTTTACCTTTTACGTAAGATTATGTTGGCATTGTGACGCCAACGCACTACTTGTGCCGTGTCCAAAAGAAAAACGCACTACTAGTGCCGGTGAGCACACTGGCAGTCTCGTACAACGGAATTAAGTTACGATCCGGTGATCACCTTATTGCACCGGTGATCATCACCCGATATGATCACTTTACTGATCATCACCGGATATGATCACTGTATGGCACCTGTGATCACCGGATATGTTCACTTAATGGCTCACCGGATATGATCACTGTGACCACCGGAAAGGATCACCGGATATCACTTGTTTAATACTCTGATACAGTCCCATGCATTCAACTCTAAATCGTGCGAGACTCACACGTGGGGTTGGCTGGTTCAAGAGATAGCCTTCCTTGGACGGAGGCTGGTTGCCACCTCGGGTGTCAACGTGGCACCCGGCGGGCGTCTGGCACTGCTCTACCTGAGGGACCCGCGCGCCTGGGCGTGCCACCTGTATCCCGGGAGGTCTACAGGGCAAGCCTAAGACCCCGGGGTCACTTTTTTTTGGTGAGGAGACGGACCCCGGGGTCACCTGCAGACGACTGACGAAGCGCCAGGCGCCTTATGAGGCGGGGTCTTCTGGGCCTTTCGTTTGCGCGGGCCGATGGGGTCGGGGCCCGTATCGACGCGCTGCCACGGTCGCCTGCCGCACGCCTCTCCGTAATCATCATCATGTTTATTTACGGACGATATCACTGTGTCGTGTCAGGCGGCGGCATGATGAGCACATTTGACCGTGGCGCTCAAGGTGGGTTCGTTCACCTCAGAACAGAAGGATCACCCTATGTCCCCGCTGATCATCACCGGATATGTTCACTATATGGCACCTGAGATCACCGGATAGGATCGCTGTATGCTCACCGGATATCTGTTGATTAATACTCGGATAGTCTAATGCACGCAAATCTAAATCGTGCGAGACTAACGCGTGGGGTTTTTATAGAGATATATAAGAGCAACCATCTGACTCTTGACACGATAATTAATCTTGTAGATGTATGAAAGCTAGCATCTGGCTTAACCATTGGAGAAGGCTGGTTCAAGAGATAGCGTTCCTTGGACGGAGGCTGCTTGCCGCCTCGGGTGTCGACGTGGCGACCGGCGGGCGTCTCGCGCCGCGCTGCCTGTGGGACCCGCGCGCCTTAAACGTCGTCGACATCTTGGGGTGCCACGTGTATCCTGGGATGTCTCCGGGGCAGGCTAGGACCCCGTGGGCCGTGGCCACCAACCCACGGCTGACGAAGCGTGAGGCACCTGAGCGGGCCGATGGGACGGGTCAGGGCCCGTATCGAGGCGCTGCCGCAGCCGCCTGCCGCACGCCTCCTTCGTGCCAGCCAGCGTCATAATGAGCAGGGGCAGTCAAGGCGGATTCCTTCTCGAAGGATACCAACTGCGCGCGTGGCACCTCGAAGGCGCCTGCAGTTGGGTCACTGACAGGTGGGCCTCCCTGTGATCAGGCCCACCTGTCAGTGAGTGAACTGCAGGAGTTCAACCGCAGAGGAGACTCATCCCGTGCATGAGGGACCAGGTCAATTTGGTCCAAAGTTGGACTGGTGGTGGGCCTCAATCGGTAAAATTGCCGCGGGCTCTTCGGAGATCGTGCGTGACGTGCCGGGCGTCGCTACCTATCGCCTTCCCTGCCTTCGTCCTCACTTTCCATCGCGTTCCTCGCCTTCGTCCTCACATTCCATCGCATTCCTCGCCTTCGTCTTCCACGCGATTGCAACCCCACTCTGTCTCCCACCATGACGCGCAAAGTCCAACATAGCGGCCCCCGGGTCCTCGACTTCACCCCGTCCACCGTGACTGCAAAGGTGGCGGACAAAGCAAGGTCCCTGGTCTCCCCCGGCACCGTGCTCCGCGCCGGCATGGCCTTCCCCGACTTCCAGAATTTGGGGGAGATCGTGGTCCTCGTCCCCTCCCTGACGGTGGGGCTCGTGCCCCCGTTCTCGCCCTTCTTCATGGCGGTGCTCGAGGCCTACAACATCAATCTGGCGCACCTGCAGCCCAACGCCTTTAAGTTCCTGGCAATCTTCGCACACTTTTGCGAAGCCTTCGTCGGGGTCCGGCCGTCGGTGACCCTCTTCCGCCACTTCTTCCAGGTGTGCCGGGCAAGGCCGGCGTCACCTGGTGAAGGAGTGGCTCCCATCCCCCGCACGGTGGGTGGGTGCTTATTTCGGGCGCGACCGGGGCGCGATTTCATCCCAGTGATCGTTCGCAGCAAGTGGGAGAACTGGGAGCGGCAATGGCTGTACATGGAGGTGGACTCTACGGCTCCCTGTCTCCGCCTCCCGGACGGCCCGCCGGTAGAGAGGGCGGATCCGGCGCCGGCGATGGATGCGGCGTGGGGCCCGGTCTTCAACCGGATCTCCGAACTCGGGGACCGGGGCTTGACGGGCGCGATGGTGGCGCTGGACTTCTTTCACCGCCGTATCGCCCCGCTACAAGCCCGTCCGCACCCGGCATGGTACTACACCGGGAATGATGATAGCTGCCGCATCGTTACCGGTGCTGACATGAACCGTGACTATGAAGCGGTGGCGACGTGGCTGAGAGAGGTGCTGGATATCAAGCAAACGGAAGTGAACTCAGCTATGCTGCCGGAAAAGGTCGTCCCATTGTGCGAGGATCCTGCGTGCCACGCGATCCTCGCGGACATGCCGGACACGGACGAGCAGGGCCTGGTGGCGGCTCGGGCGCCAGTGCCGGCGGCTGGTGGTCCGCAGCCGGGCGACGACCCTGGTGTGTCCGCCGAGCGGGAGGGGAAGGGGAAGCGCACACGCTCGCCCTCCCCACTAGCGGCGAACGTCTCTGCTTTGCCGCCCACCGCGTCGTCGCTTCCGCACGGACACCTTGGACAAGGGAGCTCCGGCGCAGGGGGCGCGCTCACCACGGCGAAGCGCGTCCACGTCGACGTCGCGCCACCGGCGTGGCGGTTCGCTGGCCCCGGCCCCAAGTGAGTGACCCTTCTTCTATTCATGCTACGCCACCTGGCACCTCCATTGCTGTTGAAGTCGTCACGGCCTGATGGGGTCTTATTTCTGCAGGAGTTCCCCCGCCCCTGTGTGTCCAACAAGGGGCAAGGCGTCTTCTTCCATCGTGACGGCCTCTCCAACACTTGCCGATGCGGCTGGAGAGAAGGCGTCGCCTGCGCTGACTGCTCCCTCAGGCGCAGAGGGCCCGGAGCTAGAGGCAGCGGCTTGGAGCACCCCAATGGTCACCTCGTCGCTTGCCGCCGGCGCGGATTGGTCTGTTGGCCGCGCGGCTATATCGCCGTCATCTTCATCGGTGGTTCTGGTCCATATCCCCGCGGCGGCGACGGACCAGCGGCCTTCCTTGGTGCCCATGGATCGGATCCAGGCTGCATTGGATTCGGTCATGGCTTCCCTCCGGGCGTCGGCCTTTCCGGGCCGCGACATGACCGCCTGGGAGGACGAGCTGCGCCGCCTGGACGAGCAGTTTCAGCTGGTGGCCATTGACCTGGACGGCAGGGAGGCGGCCTTGGAGGTGATGGAGGCATGGACTGACCGGGAGCTGGGCTCATTGCCGGAGCGAGAGCGCGATCTGCAACAGCAGCTCTGCGAGGCGCGGAAGCTCGAAGAACAGCTCCGGCAGCGGGAGCGGCTTCTGGAATCCGCGGAGGATGCCCTCCGCAAGCGCTCTGAACAGGTCGCGAACAATGAGGCAGCCATGGCGCAGAGGATGGAAAAGCTCCAGCGTCGGGAGCAGACGATCTCCGTCGAGGCCGCTGCTACTGCCGCCGTCTCCGAGCGGGTGGCCGAGGAACAGCGGAAGGCCACCCAAGGGATTGCTGCCGCCCGCCTGGATGCGGCGAATAAGGTTCGGGAGGCCCGCAAAGCCCACGAGGCTGAGCTGCAAGAAGTCCGGGAGGCGTTGGAGGCTCAACTCCAGGTGGCCGACGCTCGCGCCAAGGCAGCGGAGGCTGGTCTCGCCAAAGCCGTTGCGGATATCCATTCGCCGTCGGAGGTGGACGCCATTCGAGGGAGCATGGTGGTCCTCAGCCGCTAGGTCGACCATATGGTACTGCGCTTCAAGGCGGCCTGGGAGAAGACGGGCTTGGGGCCACTGAGTCTTCCTCGAAGGGACAGAGAGGATGGCACCAGCGGGATCATGGCCCGGCTGAAAGAGATCACCTCCCACCTGGAGGGTCTGGGCGCCGGTATCCGGAAGGCCGTCGTGGCGAGCGCACGTGATCTAGCCTCGCAAGCGGTGGAGCACACCCTGGCCAGCCTCAAGAGCCGGCTCCCCGACATGCCCCTGGAGGAGGCGCGGAATGGTATCGTACCGGGGGACGATGAGGCTGCCCGCGAACAGGTCAGGGACCTGGCCCGTGACATGGTGTTCATGTTCGCCCCAGAAGGTGCACCAGGAGACAGCGGCGACGATGGAGGTGGTGCCGACGAGGAGGTGGCTGGCAACGACGCGTAGGGCCATTTTATATCTGTTTCTTAGAAAGAACCGGTCGGCGTCGTGTAAAAAACTTGATGGGAGGGCCTTGCCCTACCCTTTTTGCTTGGCATTAACAGCCATCCGTGGCTGATCTTCATTGTACATAGAATCCTCTAGTTGGTACTGTGATGGAGTTATCGTCCACTTTAGATTCCATTGGTATTGTGATGTCAGCGCACTAGATGGACCCGTGAGCGACTAAGTCTAGCACAACGGAAATAAGTTACGATCGATCAACTTACGGCATCGATGATCAGCGCCGGATATGATCAATGATGATTGGTGATCACCGCATTTGGCTCCGGTGATCACCGTACCAGGTGGATACTGCCCTTTGTATCCACAAGTCTGACCGGTGAGGTAGATCTGTGTTGTGTTGTTCTTGAAACCCGTCCAGTGACAAACACAAGTTGAAAAGCGTTATTTTTTTGAAACCCGTCCGGTGACATACACAATTTGAAAAGCCCGTTACTGATAGGCATGGAGACGAAGCGTCCGCGACACTTGACAGACTCTGTTTCAGACGTTCATAACGGGCACTTACACATAGCCCGTTACTGATAGGGATGAAGACGAAGCGTCCACGGCATTTGACGCACACTGTTAACGCCTCGCATTCGTAGCAACCGCCGTTCGCGCAGTATATATCAACCGCCCCATTCGCCGCGGCGTTCTCCATCCCATTTGCTGTTGTTTCCCAAACCTCTCCTGTCTTGCATCTTTCCAATCTCGATCCTTTTAGCAACCGCCATGGCCTCCGCCGGCGAGGGCAGTTCGAAGCGTCCACGGGATGAGTCCTCCTCCGCCAAACCTGCTTCTCCCAAGCGTCCCAGGATTGCTAGAGATGTACTCGATCCCGAGTGGACCATGACGACATTGCGGAGCACGTGGAGGAAGATGAACGCGTATCTTGGTGTTCTTGGTCTGAAGAAGGTCCAGGAGCCGCTAGAACACACCGTCGAGCAGTACACCTTTAAGACCTTTCAGATCGCCGAGGTCATGAAGACTCTGCCGGCGATCGCGGCGGCGAACCTCCCGGAGGACGACGACGATGAGGAGGTCGAGGACGACGAGGAGTAGATAATTGTTAGTGTTATCTTGTGCTGTGTATCCTCTCTGTGCTATTTTGCATTGTTAGTGTTATTTTGGCTCTAGCTTGTTCTGAACATTATTAGTGTTATTAATCTTGTTCTCAAGGTGTGTTGTTTATCCTCTCTGTTTTCGGATGAGATGCATAAACCCAAACTCTGTTTTAGACTCTGATTCACATACAAAAGCGTTCTGTGATGGAGTTGCCTCATGAGATGGACCCGTGAGCAACTTGACATTCTAGCACAACGGACGTAAGTGACGATCCGGTGATCGCTGGATATGATCACTGCATAAGATCAATGATGATTGGATACGATGGATGAGAGCATGCATCATCACCGGATATGATCACTGTATTAGCCCCGTGATCATCACCGGATATGATCAATGATGATTGCATTTGATCACTGCATATGATCACCGTATCAGGTTGATATTCCCGTCGGTCGAATCCACCGGTCTGACCGGCGAGTGTCGTCACGCGACAATGACTACTAAGTGCATCGATCGTGCAGCTGATCTGCGTTGTGTTCTTGAAACCCGTCTGGTGACGTACACAAGTCGAATACATGTTCAAAACAAACACAAATATTAAGTGACACATGCTCAAAAGTAGCATTACAGCATTCATGTAGTCCGAATAAACAAATATTAAGTGACACATGCTCAAAAGTAGCATTACAACATTCATGCAGTCCGAATAAACAAATATTAAGTGACACATGCTCAAAAGTAGCATTACAGCATTCATGCAGTCCGAATAAAGTTCAACTCCAGACAAAAGATTCAGTAGAACGCATTCCCGGAGACTAGCATTTCAGGAGAGTGCATTCATGACTAAAATTATTCATGGATGGCCATCCGCCTACATGCACTCGCTACTGTTCTGACCACGTTGTTTTTTCTGTGCAGACGGATAGACCTGTTCACCATCCGAATGGGCGCCCGGCGATGCGCCTGATTGATCACCCTGTATGTCCTGCGTTGCAAGATCATTAAAGGTACTCACATCAGTGCATGCATTGCAAGTTTTGAGTAGAAAGCTGTGAGCAGGAACATGTACTTACCCCGTCCACATAAGGATAAATCATTTCATCAATAGCTAAACCACTGATACAGTCCCCACCATTCACTAAGTAGAGATGGCAATTCCTAGTCTCATGCTCGTCATGAACATCCAACATTTTCCTTACGTCTTCTTCTCCATCGATGGGTCCACATGAGTTTCGTTCACCTTCTTCTTGAACTTGCCCACAGCTTCACATAGGCTTGAAGCCACATCAGGCATTGGTGGCCATTTGTCATCCTTCCACATAACGAAATCACACATGTTCTCCTGCCCCTACAATGGAACCAGCAACCAATTAATCAAACATTCTAACCCCACGTCATTTCATTTTGCTTTCGTATACCATATAGGAATAAAGAGGGGAAATTACCCAGAGTGGGCAACCGTGGTAACGACGCCCCTTGTTCTCTCCATCCCAGCAGAGCAGGCGGCGTGGATGCATTCAATGGCGGCACCGATCCTCGGTGTCATGATCAATCCCGCCCCAATCATCAACCTCCATTTCTTGGGGAGCTCTCTAACCGAAACCGACTTCACGAACACAAATTCTATCATCAAATTCTATTCGCCAACAGCATCAATCGAATTCTATTCACCAACAAAATCCCTAGAATATTTCAATCAACCTGTAGATCCAGATCAAGAAAGCACATAGAGGAAGAGGGAGACGCACGAACCCTAGAGTGTTCGCTGGATGGGGTATAGCTGATCGATTTCTCCGAGCCACTGGAGGAAGAAGATTCAGTGATCCAGCCGCCGCACCCCGCGAATGCCTTCTCGCCCTGCGCCATGGCAGGAACGAAACAGAGGGCTAGAATTGGCGGTTTCGAGCTCACCCTACCAGATGATGGCCTCCGGCGGGCGCTTGGTGACCCCTTCCCCCTGGATCCATCTCCGCCGGCTGCAGCCCCAGGCATCACGCCGGCGGTAACGGCACCGCGCTGGATGAAGAAGACGAGGGAGACGCGCGACCGGTTAGCGGAAGAGACGAGGAACAAAATAGACGGTCACCAGGCTAGGGTTTAGCGGCGGCCGTGGATGGTAAACTCACCCATATCGTGTAGGTGGGGGGCCTAACGGGCTTGTGCATGCTTCAAATCACGGAATTCCAAACATGGGCCGAAATCAATTATTTTCCTGGGCCTGTACAACCAACCAATCAGACCCACTATGAATTTGGTTCATATTATTCGCATGCACCCGTTCGTCCGGTGGTAATCGTTAATGCCCACGGGACAATGTGTGAGGAAGCTATAAACATGCTTTTCTGAATTGAATGAACTAATGTTTGCGTGCACAGGCGGGACCGGCGCGTCTGTCGGATGCGATCAACGGTCTCTCCTTGCCACCTGCCATAGAACCATCCTTAGGACTCTTAAGTTTGTATGTTCATGAACCCTTTTAGTATAATCATGGTCTAATAGCCCATGATGCAGTGAAATGTGCAGATCGATCTGAGACCTTGACGCAGTCCGGTGGTACTGTGGTCTGCTTCGTCGATTAAAAAGTTTCGATGCTAAACTCCAAACACCATAATCACTCGACCGGAGTTACCAGAACGGTTCTCACCGATCCAATTGGTACGTTGAAGCACATTGGCGTTGCATATCTAGGGCCCCGTCCGGTGAACGTCCAGTGACTTCATCGATTATAACGGTGAGTGCAATTAATATGGAACTTGTCTTTGTCTCCCACTTTGAGTTTTACCTCTATTTCTTTCAACTTATTTGTTCTATCTAAAAGTGTAAAGTGTCATCGAACGGTTACCATGATTGTAACTAGGTCACCGAGGCAAAGGAGTGTGGTCACCGAATGTTTCCGTGTATATGTAGAGATTCTTTGATTATTCTTGTTATTTAAGGGAACGAGGCAGGGTAACAGGCCTAATCCCTTTCGCTATGGTGCCCTTGCCCTCTTCCACCGCCATTCTCATCGACCTTCCCCTACCAGCATCGGGGCTGGTGCGGCAAGCGAGCCGGCCTTGATGGATGGTGGTGGTAGTCGTACTTCTGCAGCGAGGAATGCAGGATCCGGCGCCTATGCGAGTCTACCTTCCGCGTGATCGGGAATCGTTTTTAGGACAACTTCATCTGCGTCCATGCTGTCTCGGGGTTCACGGCGCGACCTTTAGTAGGGTGGCTAGGGAACCAGCGTCCTTAGGACTCTCATAAAATGTTTTGCACCATTTTACCTACTGTTCACGATATCATTTGTGCTGTACTCAAAGTTAGTACGCTTCATGTGCAATTTAACCGCGATGGATGATGGCGATAGATGGAGGACGACCTTTGAGACTCCACATGCTGGAAAGCTCTCTCAAACGTTGTGCCGGTATACCGCACAAGCTCGTCTCGATATAGGCGTGCTCAGCCTAGTACTGTTGACCCGTGACTCGCTGGCAGCCGGGCGCGGATACGCATGCGTGTCTACCTTTCCCTGTGCAGTCAGGGGAAACAGCTTTTGACCGAGCATGAGCATGCTCGGTGCATCGTTATCACCACGCTGTTTAATCATGGGCGTTAGGCAGTGGCAGATGCAACTTGAGTTGCTAGGGGGCTCTTGTTCTCGTCCTCCTCTACATTGATCTGTTTTCCCTTTCTTTCTTCTTCTTCCCTTCTTCTCCTCCTCTTTACCGGATGCCCTGGCTACAGGGGTGTTGGAGCACCCCAGCCCACGCTAACCAGCGAGCCTCGGCTATGGTGGTACCGCTGAGTCCCTGATTCGCTGCGTCCACCAATCCTACCGGTGTTGACACCGGTCCGACTTGCCAGTGTACTTGCATGCGCTTGGTGGATTGGGACCCTTTTTTACCGTTGCGCTGACCGGTGATCATAGCATATGTTCACCGGACAGTCTAGCGCAGTACGGAGGTGAGCACAATCTAGCATGGCAAGCATGAACCCCCTTGTACTAGCGCTAGGGTTGAGCGGCGGCCGTGGATGGTAAACTCACCCATCCTGTGCGGGTGGTGGGCCGAGCGGGCTTGTGCAGGCTTCGAAATACGGACTTCCAAACATGGGCCGAAATGCATTATTTTCTTTGCCCTGCGCATCAATATTCAATCAGGCTCTCTATGGATGCGGGGAGCATGCACTCGTTCGACCGGTGATAAACGGTAATGCTCACCGGACAACGTTTGTGGAAGCTTGAAACATGCTTTTTGAATATGATTATGTCAAACCTTCAAAGGATAAATTACACTCAGCCATCGGCTGTTTAGGGATACAAAGACATGTACTGCCTGCTAGGCAGCTCTTGGACCACTTCAGTTAGGCAGTCAGACCACGATCACCGGGAGCAGTTTCCACGGCTGTCTCGCCGGTTTTCTTGTCGCATCCCACCAACTGAAGAACCTCATGGCTGCATTGCTAGAAGAGGGGGAGGACTAAACACCACCAACGGCGTCGAGACTTGACCCTGCGGGACGTCCTCGATAAGCTCCCTCGCGAAATCGGCCATCGATTCGGCATCTCATTTGCTAGCTTCCTAGCAAAATCGACGCCCATCTCGGCCTTCTCGCTCGGTTCCGTCACGAGTAAGAACTCCATCTCACCGATGAGGAGCGCTATGTCCTGCTCCTTTCCCCCAGCATGTGCACCACCTTTCGCCGGCTTTCTTATGGCATTAATGGCGCGCCCCATGGCATGCACTTTGATCTACTTTACTCTCACTCGCGAACTCATCTAGAGGACGAACTTTGAGACTCCACATGCTGGAAAGCTCTCTCAAACGTTGTGCATGTATACCGCACAAGCTCGTCTATATGCAGTCGTGCTCAGCCGTGTACTATTGACCCGTGACTCGCTGGCAGCCAGGCGTGCTCAGCCGGGTATAGTTGACCCGTGACTCGCTGGCAGCCGGGCGCGGATACGCATGCGTGTCTACCTTTCCCTGTGCAGTCAGAGGGAACAACGTTTGTCCAAGCATGAGCATGCTCGGTGCATCGTTATCACCACGCTGTTTAATCATGGGCGTTAGGCAGTGGCGGATGCAACTTGAGTTGCTAGGGGGCTCTTGTTCTCGTCCTCCTCTACATTGATCTGTTTTCCCTTTCTTTCTTCTTCTTCCCTTCTTCTCCTCCTCTTTACCGGATGCCCTGGCTACAGGGGTGTTGGAGCACCCCAGCCCACGCTAACCAGCGAGCCTCGGCTATGGTGGTACCGCTGAGTCCCTGATTCGTTGCATCCACCAATCCTACCGGTGTTGACACCGGTCCGACTTGCCAGTGTACTTGCATGCGCTTGGTGGTTTGGGACCCTTTTTTACCGCTGCGCTGACCGGTGATCATAGCATATGTTCACCGGACAGTCTAGCGCAGTACGAACGTGAGCACGAATCTATCATGGCAAGCATGAACCTCCTTGTACTAGTGCTAGGGTTGAGCGGCGGCCGTGGATGGTAAACTCACCCATCTTGCGCGGGTGGTGGGCCGAGCGGGCTTGTGCAGGCTTCGAAATACGGACTTCCAAACATGGGCCGAAATGCATTATTTTCTTTGCCCTGCGCACCAATATTCAATCAGACCCCCTATGGATGCGGGAAGCATGCACTCGTTCGACCGGTGATAAACGGTAGTGCTCACCGGACAATGTTTGTGGATGCTTGAAACATGGTTTTTGAATGAACTAGTGTTTGCGTGCACAGGCCGGATCAGAGCGGCTATCCGGTACGATCAACGGATTCTCCTTCCTATCTAACATGGAACCATCCTTAGGACTTTTGTACGCTTCATGTACCCGTTTAAGATGATAGCGTGGCTCCCATGTCTGAAGCATAATCTTGTAGCATGGTTAATACAATTCCCATGAATTCCCATCAATACCGGATGTGATCACTGTATGGCCACCGGATAGGGTCACTGGATATCTCATCGTGTGAGACCAACGCGTGTGGGGTTTTATAGAGATGGGAGCTAGCATCTAACTCTTGACATGATACTACTCTACTCTTCTAGATGCAGGGCGACAACACTGTACGCCCGTGAGGAAACAGGTAGCGAATATCTACTCCGTATGTGAGGAAGACAAAACACTGTGCGCCCGTGAGGGAACAGGTAAAGAATATCAATGAGGGAAAGCCGCTTCCATGCATGCCTGGTCAAAAGGACAATCAATATCTGCACAGAAAAAAAGACGATGTGCATGCGCATCCGCGCTGCATCTGTCAAGAATCACGAGCCAACAGTAACTATCCTCGCCGCGCATATAAATAGACACCTGTGCCTGGTGTACCAGGACAACACTCTTCAAGCCACCAACATGTGGTGCCCGTCCTGTTCGCTTGGACTATCAGCCACCAGACATCAGTGTTTTTCTCTCAGCAAAAACCAGCGCCAGCCACCAGCCAAACCAACAGGGCGGGGGCTCGATGAGGGAGAAAAAGCAACGCGTAGGGGAGTACAGTATTGATGCCAGAAGAAAGCTAGCGAGCGGCGATAAGGACGCTGGGTGAGAGGAGTGGAGGATAGACCTCAACATCGCTGAGATGGGAGTCGACTTCGCTAGGGAGCTAGCGAAAGATGCCGAGATGGCCACCGATTTCGTGAGGGAGCTCATCGACGACGCCCACCAGGGTCAAGTCTCAGCGCCGAGGGTAACTTGAATGCCGCCCTCTTCCATTCATGCAGCTGCACAAGGTTCTTCAGTTGGTGTGATGCCAGAAGAAAACTAGCGAGAGGTTTGTGCATACTATGCTGGTTTCTCTTGGGCTGAATACCTTACTGTTGTAGCCTAAGTACTGCCAAATAGGCAGTTTATGTCTTTGTATCTCTAAACGGCCCATGACCGACTGTAATTTACCATTGTAATTCCTCAGAGTTTGAATATGAACATGTTCACCGTTGCCAGGCGCCTTTATGTAAGCTATCACCTCGAAGGATCACCTTTTGTGCCCGCTGATCAACACCGGAATGTTCACCGGATATGTCAGTTAATGGCACCGGTGATCATCACGGGATATGACTGTTGACACGATACTTACTATTGTACTCCGTACATGATAAAAGCTAGCAGCTGGCTTAACCATTGGAGAAGGCTGGTTCAAGAGATAGCCTTCCTTGGACATAGGCTGGTTGCCGCCTCGGGTGACAACGTGGCGCCCGGCGGGCGTCTGTCGCCGCTCTGCGTCCCGCACGCCTGGGGGTGCCACCTGTATCCCGGGATGTCTCTGCGTCGTCCCGGGCTGTCTCCGGGCAGCCTAGGACCCCGGGGTCATCTTTTTTTTGGAGACGGGACCTCGGGGTCTCCTGCCCACGACCGACGAAGCGTCAGGCGCCTTATGAGGCGAGGTCTACTAGGCCTTTCGTTTGAGCTGGGCCGATGGGACGGCCCGGGGCCCGTATCGACGGAGTCACCGGACATTGTATCACCGGACGAAACTAAGGCTCTAACAGGTGGTCACAACGGTCTCACTGGACAGTGTATCACGGGACGGACCTGATGCTCTATCCGGTGATCTCACGGTCTCACCGTTGAATGCTAACATGAACTACTAGCGTGGCAGCAACTCAATTCTAGGAGTGCAGCAACAAGCACAACATCCGAGGCTAAGTAGAAGACGCATTACAGTTCATACACTTATAGTAACAAATTACAGTCGGCCATTAGCCGTATACAAGAACAAAGGTACAAAGGCAGTTTGGGGGTATCCACAGCATGGTATGCTACATGAACTGGTCGCAAGTTTTCTTGTACCATCATGCCAACTGAAGATTCTGAAGCGGATGAAGAGGAGGTGAGGGGCAGCATTCAGGTTACCCTCGGCGCCGACACTTGCCCGGTTCGCAATGATCGACCTCTGTCCTGCCATTGTTGATCTCAGTCCCGGCCTTCTGCCACAAATCCTGATGCTGCTCTCCCGCTTCATCTACTTCGCTGCTCGCAAGGTTTCTTCTAGCATCAGTAGCACATACCCTTGTGCTCTTCTCCCCATACGCTACTACTACTGGAGCAATCGTTAGGAGGCTAAAAGAATTTTGCGTGCTCATTATGATGAACATCGGCATGTGCACGATGGCCGGCAGCGGTCAGATCACTTTTGTCACGGACGTACTGTTGGTCAACAGACATGTCAGTCCACTGACACAGATTGTTGGATGCACCCGCATGCAGGTTCACAGATGTAGGATTTTTGCCGGGACTCATCTTCCACATTATCTCTCAGCAACATCGTTGATTACTTCTCTGAATCCGGTTGCAGTGCTTGAGATGTCCATTTCCCTCCTGAGCCATCTGAAACTGCTTCTGCTCCTATCATTTCTTCCTCTTCATCTGCCAAACACCATCACGAAGATCACACAACAAAATCCGCTCATACTGGGTGGCCTCACGATCAATCCACGCATATTAGCCGCAATCCCCGACCTTCTGCACTAAAATTGAACAGCGAATCATATCATCGATCGCAGAACGGACCAAATCCAAGGGAAAACCTAAAGAAAGGCTTACCAATCGTCAAGGGCATCTGAAGTACCTCCGGCCCGGGTCATCGTCGCTCCTTCGTGTCCAGGGAGGCACCGTCCTATTGGACTTCACCGGCGGGGAGTAGTCATACTCGGTACGGCACCGGCGCCGTCAACATCTCAATCTCCCCGACTCCTCTTCCTTTCGACGACGATGCGGACCACCGTGGCGAGCGCGACCTTGACGACGCCATGGCGGCAGCCTCCCTCCCGCACGCCCCCCATTGGCAGGAACCCTAGGTCCGCCACGAACCCTAGGCCCGACCTTCCGATCCGATCAATGGGCTCGAACTATATTAGATCAACCATTTCAATCTAAACTATACTACAAAAACGTTATCCCAATCTTTGTTGATTGACTATTCTACCCTTGATGCAAAAACTTAATCCCGGAATGGCCATTACCACGGCTGTACCGCACCCTCTTTTTTTTGTGCGGGCCCCACCAAAAGAGAGGTACCAGGTACATACTGGCCCACCAAAAGAGAGGTACCGGGTACCTCTAGGTACTTCTCTTTTGGGTACCTCTAGGTACTTCCTCCGCTTACAACCGTCGGATCGAGCGATGTGAGCCATCCAATTTTTCTTCAACTACGTGGCACCCTGAGATGTCGACGACGTTTAAGGCGCGCGGGTCCCACAGGCAGCGCGGCGCGAGACGACTGCCGGTCGCCACGTCGACACCCGAGGCGGCAAGCAGCCTCCGTCCAAGGAACGCTATCTCTTGAACCAGCCTTCTCCAATGGTTAAGCCAGATGCTAGCTTTCATACATCTACAAGATTAATTATCGTGTCAAGAGTTAGATGATTGCTCTTATATATCTCTATAAAAACCCCACGCGTTAGTCTCGACGATTTAGATTTGCGTGCATTAGACTATCCGAGTATTAATCAACAGATATCCGGTGAGCATACATCGATCCTATCCGGTGATCTCAGGTGCCATATAGTGAACATATCCGGTGATGATCAGCGGGGACATAGGGTGATCCTTCTGTTCTGAGGTGAACGAACCCACCTTGAGCGCCACGGTCAAATGTGCTCATCATGCCGCCGCCTGACACGACACAGTGATATCGTCCGTAAATGAACATGATGATGATTACGGAGAGGCGTGCGGCAGGCGGCCGTGGCAGCGCGTCGATACGGGCCCCGACCCCATCGGCCCGCGAAAACGAAAGGCCCATAAGACCCCGCCTCATAAGGCGCCTGGCGCTTCGTCAGTCGTCTGCAAGTGACCCCGGGGTCCGTCTCCTCACCAAAAAAAAGTGACCCCGGGGTCTTAGGCTTGCCCTGTAGACCTCCCGGGATACAGGTGGCACGCCCAGGCGCGCGGGTCCCTCAGGCAGAGCAGTGCCAGACGCCCGCCGGGCGCCACGTTGACACCCGAGGCGGCAACCAGCCTCCGTCCAAGGAAGGCTATCTCTTGAACCAGCCAACCCCACGTGTGAGTCTCGCACGATTTAGAGTTGAATGCATGGGACTGTATCAGAGTATTAAACAAGTGATATCCGGTGATCGTTTCCGATGGCCACAGTGATCATATCCGGTGAGCCATTAAGTGAACATATCGGTGATCACAAGTGCCATACAGTGATCATATCCGGTGATGATCAGTAAAGTGATCATATCGGGTGATGATCACCGGTGCAATAAGGTGATCACCGGCACTAGTAGTGCGTTTTTCTTTTGGACACGACACAAGTAGTGCGTTGGCGTCACAATGCCAACTGAATCTTACGTAAAAGGTAAACTAAACGGTAATGTTGTCCCACCAGTCGGACCGATGCATCTCACGATAATCGCTGTCAATGTCTAAGATCGATCCCCACATTTCACAGCATCATATGTTTCACAAATAATTCAGGAGTTCATGGTCATTCTATGCACCATGAAGATGTCTAGCCATACAGCCATGGTAAACAGAGTATAATGAATGTGGTAACAAAAGGAGAGTTAAGAGCTATGAAACCCAGCTCCACTGATATCCATTGCTACCATTGACCCATGCATCTCTTTGATTAGAACCCCATGATATCGCAAATCGCGCGCGAAGAAGATGTAGATCAACAGCCTTGTTCTGTTCAAGCAGAAAAAGAATTGTTAGGTCATCGTATAGAGGAGTTTCTGAGGGAAGAAGAGTTTAAAAATTGTATGATGCACCACCTCACCTACAAATCAGTCATCGAGCACATCTTCAGGGAGCTCTGTTGCCTACAAATGAAGAGGAATATTAGCCATAACTACACATGCCTCACAGAACGGCATGTTGTCAGACTTGATGAACTGAGAAATACCTCGTCTCTCTGGGAACATGTTCGCCGATTGTGACCCTCCTCCTTACAAAGCGAACACCTAGACTTCGATTTGTTTTCACTCAAACCTGTCTTGAGCCTTTTCTTCAGCGCCCCTCTGCCAGTCACTAGGATGTGATCCGAGATATGTATGTTGTCTTCACAATCAGACTCCGGGGCTTGTGGCAGCACCGGTCCATACAGTCTGCCTTGGTTCGCACCAACATTTTGCTGGATCCCAGCAACTTCCTGAGCAAGGATGGCTTTGAAGCGGTCATATCCATCGGTTGAAATAGCTGCTGCGAATGATGCAGCGTGACTCAAATTGCGTAGTTCACGGAACCTCTGTAGGGTTTCGGAATACTCGTACATGCTGCTCTTCCTTGTCGGAGGAAATGCACTCTTAGCCCGCATTGTCCACCTATCCAAAACACAGCAGTCTGGAAGCTTGCGTTCGCCCCGATAGCCCAATACAAAGAACATGTGTGAGCAGGGGAGGCCAAGGGATTGCAACTTCAGGCAAGAACAAGAAATTCCCTCCAAATTGCCCTCTGCGCTCAACTCACATTTCACATAGTAACAGATGTCTCCTTTGTCCTTCCTGCTGACAATATACTCTTCTGTATCATCTAAATCTAGGATCTCAATGAGATCACACTTGTTTGATGCTGGTATGCTGAACCGCACTTTCTTAAAAACATCAGGTGTGAACCTTTTCTTCGCATCTATCTCAAGAATTGGAGCATCTAGAGATGTGAATGGCTCAGATGACAAGGCATTTTTATCTTTATCGGCCTCATTTACGCGCGTCCTTCCAAGGCATCTCTCATAGCTCTGTACCATTTTTAGCAGTGTCATTTTAGGATTCAGCTTCATCTGAAGCCTAGCATTGAGGCTCTCACTCCGTTGGTTGCTCCTAATTCCTAAATAGCACTTACCCACATGATACGCAGCACACCATATTTTCCTCTGCTCATACATCGCATAAATCCAGGAGTCCGTTGTAACCTCATGCTCTGTCAGGAATGCCAGCCATTTCTTCTCAATCTCTTCTACGGAGCAAGAGTCATACAGAAACGCCCATAACACATCCTTCACTTTGTCATTGTGAATATTACGCACAATGTTAAGCTCAATATGCCATCCACAAAGCCTATGCGTTGAGTTCGGCCACACATTCCTTATTGCTCTCTGCATAGCAAGGTCTCCATCAGTGATCACGAAAATAGGATGCCTCTGAATATTAGCTTGCACAAATGTTCTCAGCACCCATTCATACGAGGCTGTATCCTCATGAGAAACTATTGGGCACCCAAAAATAACAGTGCTTCGATGATGATTCACCCCAGCAAAAGGAACTAGGGGCATGTTGTACCGATTTGTTTTGTAGGTGCTATCAAATACAACGACATCACCAAATGTTGCATAATCAAGCAGGCACTGAGTATCACACCAGAACATTGCCACCAGATGTCCTTCCCCATCAGTCTTGCTCCTGAAAAAAAATTCAGGGTCTCTGCGTTCACGCTCCCTAAGGTGTCTGAGGACAGTTTGAGCATCACCAGCAGCAACTGACTCCACCTTATCACGATGCAAGAAGTTGTACATGTCCCGTTGTGTGTAGCCAACTTTATCATACCCACCATACTGCATTTCCTGATTTTCGAATATCGTGCATTTAGGGACACCAGCAATCTCCATCTCGAGAATTTCTGCTTTCTGCTCGTTGCCGATTGTGCGATGTGAAGGCAGAAGACAACTAAGGTCTCTTGGCACCATAGGATGGTTGTGTCCGTCGATGAAATCCTTTACAAACCACCGCCCCGTGTTCTTATCTCGTGCAATACAAATTCTCGCAGGGCATCCAACACGAGTTATATCTCTTGGCGTGCGCTGCATATCCTCCGTGTTCATGTACTTCTCTGCACGAAAACCCTCACGATTGCAATATAACTTCCTAAGGATCACGTGATTATGGCCAGCGTCCCACTCAACATAGCCCTTCCTCACACTGAAGCCTTTCTCAAGAGCATATGCATTGTAAAACTGAAATCCTTCATCTTCACTAGCGAACGTCGTCGTAACAATTTGATTGTACTCCATCAAAGACCCATAATCCGCCGTCTCCATCAAGGACTCCTGCAGCCATCAAGAGCGTTACACAAATTAGATATCCACGTAACAATCTTGTCACTGTCTAGTGCAAATTGCCTTCTGATGAACACCGGCATATCAAGAATCGAAATTTGAGACAGCGGCGGAGTCCAACCTGCGTCCTGTGGCCTGATGAATTTCTGCTCAATTGAATCTGGTGCCGCGGCCGCGAGGGCGCGACGAGGTCGTGGAACACAACCGGCAAGTTGTGGGCGGTGGCGGCGGAGCACGGCTGCGCAGACTAGGGCACCCCCGCGTAAAGGCTACGGGCGGCGGCGAGGGAGACGACGAGCGTAGGGTGCGATGCGTGCCGCGTGCGGTTTGCCGGCGTGGGCCGGGGGTGGGCCGGTGGGGAGGGTGTTTTTGGCTGGACAAATGACCATATTACCCTTGAGTGATTAAAATTGCCTAATGAGTTTAATTTGGGGAAGTACCTGGAGGTACCTAGAAGTACCTCCCAACCACCGTAAAAGGACTCGATTCTAAATCCAATCAGCACCTCTCCCTCTCTCCGACTCTCCCTCTCTCCCTCTCTCACAACGCCGACGCGTCACGCAGGGCGTCGCACCTAACTGCTTGAGAGCGAGTGAAGGTGACGGATGGAGGCCGTAGTTTTTTTTTAGGATGGATGGAGGCTGTAATGAGCGACTGCTTCCGCTTGATGGGCCTTATGAGCATCATTTGATGTTGGGCCCTCTTCCTCCTTGGCCCCCCGGCGGTCGCCTCCGTTGCATGGGCCCTAAGCCGGGTCTGCAAAGGTGGCGTGCGCCATGCCATCGTTTTGGTAAACAAATAGAGGCATCTGCTCCCCGCGACCGATCTGCGGCGACATGAAAACCAAACGGGCGACGAGAGAAAATCGAGAAAAAGATAAATTTGACGCTCATGAATGATAAAACCTTAATGTTGGGGATCACTTTGCTAAAGTCACCTCCAGATTATTGGATAAGTGTGAAAAGGTAGTATATGATGGTGAGCTCATACAAGCTCCCAAAGAGCTCCTAAGGAAGCAAGAGCGCAGCATAGAACACATAGTAAAAAGAGCGAAGGTGACCATGGATGCTCCTTGATGAGTAGAGAGCTGAGCGCACCTTCGATCGGTTTAAAGAGGCAAGGGAAGCCCGTTGTAATAACTTGCAGGACCAACCGAGTGAAGGGAACCTGAGATCGAGGTGAAGCGGAGGGATCATAAAGGTGCAATCAGCCAAAGGTTCCCTCACGCCGGATTGGTAGGACGGGTAAGGCAAACAAGTCGGAGGTCCCCTGACACTGGATCGCATGGTCGAATGCGGTGAAACCAGCCAAAGGTCCCCACGCGCTGGATTGCTTGGACGAGTTAGGCGAAACTAGCCAAA
Organism: Echinochloa phyllopogon; assembly: GCA_033239725.1. Lineage (NCBI taxonomy): Eukaryota > Viridiplantae > Streptophyta > Magnoliopsida > Poales > Poaceae > Echinochloa > Echinochloa phyllopogon. Next base: position 5,864,092 of record BTCW01000008.1, on the reverse strand, counting down.
GGTGCCCACTGATGAAAGTGTGTGATGAGAAGGAAAAGTCAAATTGGCTACGACGAGCTGCGATGGACCGAAATGCCCTGTTAGACATCATTATTGTACAACATATTTAATGAATATAATAGGTGTAGATTGGGACATTTTGGTCAGAGAATTATACTCCTATAAATAGTGGTCATATGTTCGACCGTGTAAAGGGATGGATCTTTTGAGAAAGAAAATTTTCATACACTACTTACTTGATGAGTTTCTAAGCTTTGTTTTAGTTCGATTGTTCATCTTCGGTCAGCAGCCTAACACTTAATTACCCGTTCGTCTCTTCACAGGCTGCAAATCCCCTTAGCCTCATGTTACACTATTGATATCTTACAACATTTTGAAATCATATATAACCTTAATAACAGACTATGGACAACATGAATAATTGGATTTGCTATCAATCCGACAACCCGAGTAGCCTAATGGTTACGTTTGTGGATTGGAATCTCAATGCTTTCCTTCAAATTATTACTATGGCTAGTTTTATTTTTCTTTTGATTTTCATAGGAAGTTCAAAAAAAATTGGATAGGTTCTGGTGTTTGATTTTCTTTATTCCTATCCGTAGCAGTGCATGAATATTATTTAATAGTGCAATTATACAAATATAATAGTATTAAAAATACGACATACTAATTCAGGGACTCATAGAGCCCAAGAATACTACTTATCTCCCAATACATGCTACTAATCTATATAACCTATATAATTAGTACCCATTACAAGTCATGGTTAAACTTCTCTCAACATGCAAGATGTCCACATCATCATCCACTAAATCTTCTCTCAACATGCAAGGTGTCCACATCATCATTCACTAGAATCATGAATTTATTTCTTCTACTGATTTTCTGCGGCTATGCATTGTGTTAGTCTTTGCAAGTAGTGAGTACAATGCTACAAATTTCTAAGTAGTTCTCTCAATAAAATGAGTGTGTTTTCCTCTATATTGTTGTTTGCAAAAAATAGCGCGATGTAATCATTTTAGTGTTTCTACTCTCAAATTGCTATAACCTATATAATTGATACCCATTACAAGTCATGGTTAGACTTCTCTCAACATGCAAGCTGTCCACATCATCATCCACTAGAATCATGAATTTATTTCTTCTATTGATTTTCTGCGGCTATGCATTGTGTTAGTCTTTGCAAGTAGTGAGTACCATGCTACAAATTTCTAAGTAGTTCTCTCAATAAAATGAATGTGTTTTCCTCTACATTGTTGTTTGCAAAAAATAGCGCGATGCAATCATTTTAGTGTTTCTACTCTCAAATTGCATCTTTAAATCGTGTAGAAATTCCCGCAGCAACACGCGAGGTATCACCTAGTTACTTTAGGGACCCCAGGCCTAGCCCAACTCCAACACGAAATCGTCTCTTTCTTTTGAGGGAAATCGTCTCTTAAGATAAGATGCATTCGATGATGTTGTTTTGCAAATTGTAATCCATCTCGAAATTCCCGATCAAAGCTGCGGCGGCGGCCCGGCCGGGCACATGGAAACCGAACCCGAGCCCTCTACTTCGCCGGCGTCCAACTGCCGTTGGGTGATCCTTAGCGAGCTACGGCTACTGCAGGGACTCCGACGACGCGAGCGCGGACGCCAAGGCCTCGGCGTCGGCGGAGGCCCGCACCTCCGCAGGCCGGCTCTTCCACGTGTCCTTCGCGGCCGTGCCGCCGCCGGCGAGTTCCAGCTTCTACTACGACTGGGCCGGCGGCGGCGCCGGCGGGTTCTTCTCGGATCCCAGTCTCGCCAGCATCGTCGCGGCCAACGGCGACTGCGCCGTCATCGAGCTGCAGGTCTCCACCTCCACGAGCCGGCGGTCTGCGGCCTTCGACTACTTCCTCTACGACGCCGACGCTGGCGCTGCCGCCCGGCCGCCGTCGCTGGCGCTGCTCCCCGCCCGCCGCTTCCCCATGCAGCACGAGCGCGGCAGGACGGGCTGCAGGCTGCGCCTCCACGACACCGGCCTCCTCCGGCGCGGCGGCGGCGACGACGGCGGCATCCTGGTAGCCCAGCTCGAGGTGTGCTACGACTATGGCGACAGGCCGCCGGAGGCGCCGTGCCCTGACCGTAGGCCCCGGGGCACGGCCGAGCTTTGCTTGCTCCACTACCCCGGCGGCCGTGAGTGGGAGATCAAGCGGGACCTGCCGATCGTCGTCGCCGGCGACAATAAGCAGGCTTCGTCGTCGTCGTCACGGCACCTAGACGACGACCTAGGGGAAGACCTCCGGTCGTGGGACGCCGACGCGGCCGCCGTCGCCGTCGGCGGTCGGTTCCTGTGCTGGGTCAACTACCCCAGTGTCCTCCTCGTGTGGGACACGGCGGCGGACGAGGGGAGCGCCGCCGCCTCCGGCGAGCTCCTCTACCTGCGGCTGCCGGCGCGAGGCCCCGACGTCCGCACTCACACCCGAGCGTCCAGGAGCATGAGCGCCGCCGGCACCGCCGCGGTGAGGTTGGTCAGCGTCGACCTCCACCGCCGCTGCAGCACCACCAGCAGTGATTGTGATCCCGGCAATCGCCGCTGCGCCTTCACCGTGAGGACGTGGACCCTGAGCCTCACGCCGCCGCCGCCGCCGGCGACGTGGGTTGAAGAGTGCGTGCTCGACTGCGAGGAGCTCTGGCTCCGGGCGCTGCCGGGATACGAGGCGCCGCCGGCGACGTGGGTTGAGGAGTGCGTGCTCGACTGCGAGGAGCTATGGGCGCTGCCGGGATACGAGGGCCTCCCATGCGTGCCGGTGGAGTACCCCATGGCGTGCTCCGACGACGATCCCCACGTCGTCGTCTGCTTCATGATCCGCAATGACTACCAGCGCTACATCGACCGCTCGGATAGAAGGGCATGGATGATCGAGGTCGACATGAGGAAGAAGACGCTAGCTGCGGTCCGTCGTCCCCTGCACCAGCGAGGAGCGACCCGAGTACCATGTACCACTGAAACTTCAGTACTGAGTTTCTAAATTCCTCCAGATTTATTGGTGACGAACGAGGGATTGAAGCATATATGCTGAACTATATATCCGCAAGTAGGGGTTCGCAGCAACATAATATTTGTAATATACAGTAATATATTACCTACTCTGAATCCAAATAGATTATATCTAGGATATTGACACAATATAAAAGATGGATACTTTTATACGCAAGTACATTTTAGGGGAACTCATTGGATCAGGTCATGGACGATCCTAAGGTGGAAGAAAGAAGCCCCATAAGAACGGTATGTCGCCACTTGGAGTTCTTGTTCATGGGGGTTTTCGACAGGCACGAATGGAGGTTTAGCAATAGATTGAGATTTTGAAGCGATTGTTTACTTTGCCTTCTTTATCAACAGCGTGTGAGCTTATATCGTGTGTATTATGTAGAGACGGAGTCTCCAAAATAGCAAAATTATAATAATTCTCAAGCCTTATGCATTTATACAGCGGCCGTGAAACTTTCATTTACTCTTTGATTAATATTTTTTAGAAAATCAAACTTTAATAAATATAGTCAAATATTTTGAAAATATTTTCAAGGTGCATCTAGCAACAATGTAACTTGTCTCTTGTACATTACCAATCTTACGTAGTTCTTCATATATATATGGATCGCATAAAATTTAAAAAAGCTTAATAATTTCTAAGAACTACGTGCATTTGGATCGGAGAGAATTTAGTCTATCTAGCCCTTTACTCCTTTTCTAGATCGAAAATGCCTTTCCACGTTGGCCTACATTTTTTTTAAGAGTCAACGGGGGGCTAAGAAAGCCCACCTGAACAAATTCATTTCTTCAAAGTGAGATTACAAGATCAGGCGCACACCCTTGTTGCCAAGGATGGTGATCAGGGTACAACATGTGAAGAGAAAGAAAAAGGGAGCCACAAGGGATTACAAATCGCAGCCCAAATCCACCATACCTAAAACAAAACTAGAACAGAGAGGGGGCACCAAATCAAGCCGCTACAAGCTTCGGACGACGAAAGCCGAAGCAGCATCACCACGCATCGGCCTTGCCTGGCAAGAACACCATCAATTGCATACACTGCGCGAGCACCACACGAAGCCCAATTCACAGCAATGGAGGCTGGCGACGGGCAAGGATGAACCTCGACCTGAATCACTCCTCACCATAAGCTGGAGAACCGACTGGTACCCGACGCCTGAAGGTTGGCCATGGTCGCCCGCAAGTAAACAGGAAGCCAACAAATTCATCGCACTGCAACACACACTGGGGGAGGAACCTCAGGGGGAGTGCCTCTGAAAATTAGCGACCAAGACCAACCAGGCAAGAAACGGCGGAGACAACGCAAGGACTAGCAGCAGCAAGACTTCAACGGAGCGAGACGGAGGTCGCCGGCGAAGAACAGAGAGGGGCAAACCGTGCGGAAGCGAAGGACTTCCCCGCGCTCTAAGCGCGGCACTTTCGTTGCACGGCACCAAGGATCGGAGTGGCGAACGCCGCTGAAGATCCTCGGCGAAGGCCCTACTTTAGGGTCGTGCGAAGATGAAACACCTCCCCGCGCACCGAGCGCGACGCTCTCGCTGCACGACCACAAGTGCCCACCGTCCGGCGAACGGTGGAAGGGCAGGCCCACCTCAGATCTGAAGACGGGGGCGGCGGGAGCACGCATCCGCCGCACCCACGGTGGCCACCCCGCTCCGGTGCCTGCCCGAGGGTGAAGGGCGACGGAGGGGACCGCGGTGGCCAACAGGGCGGACGCCGGTGAGTCGGTGGCGACCCGCGGCGGAGGCCCCACACCGGCGCCCGTCCGAGGGCGAGGAGAACCAGATCGAGGCCACGGACGTACGGATCTAGCCCCTGGCCACGCCTCCCAGCAGCCGCTGCCGCCACAGGCGCCAAGCGGCCGCCGGCCGCGAAGTCCCCCAGATCCAGAAAGGAGAGGAGGAGGGAGGGGAAGGGCCCGAGGTGATGGTGGGAGCTGCTGCGGCTCGGAGCCCGCCGCTGCCGGGGCCGGTGAGCAGCGGCAGCGGCGGGAGGAGGGCGCGCCGGCGGGATCCTAGCGGCGGCGGGGCTGGTCGCCTCCCGTCCGCCTCTGTCGGGACGGAGGGAGGCCGAAGGAGTGTCCCTCCAAATGTGTTGGCCTACATTAGAAGAGGTCAAAGCTAGGGCGCACCTGTCGTTCGCCGTCGATCTATTCTCTATCGAAGGAAGGGCAACGCCTCGAAGCGCAGCCACATGGAAACCAAACCGTCCGATGACTTGCCGGCCGCCGCCGCCGCCGTCCCCTGCCCACGTTGGGTGATGCTGAACCGCTACAGCTTCCGCAGGCCGCCCGCCGCCGCCGCCGCCACCGAGGCGACCTCGGCGGCCTCCCACACCTCCATCGGGCAGCTCTTCCGCGTCTCCTTCCGCCTCGCCGCGCCGCCGGCGTGCTCCAGCTTCTACAATCGTTGGGCGTCCAGCGAATACGCATCCGTCCATAATCCTCACCGGATCATCGCCGCCGACAGCGACTGCCTCCTCGTCGAGGTGAGGTGCCCCGACCCCGATGACCGCTACGACACTCCGGTGATCGACTACTTCCTGTACGAGGCGGTGAGCGCCGCCCGGCCGCCGTCGCTGTCGCTGCTCCCGACCTGCTTCCACCCGATGGAGTGGGAGCGCAGCGGCGAGCACCGCTTCCGGGGTACCCGTGCGCGCTACATGGACAAGGACGACACCGGCGTCCTCCGCCGCGGCACCGGCGAGGTCCTGGTGGCGCACCTCGAGGTCCCGAACGTCAAGGTCGAGCACCGCCGGCTGGTCCGGGACCATGCCCAGCTCTGTGTGCTCCACACCGGCAGGTCCAAGCTCAAGTGGGAGATCAACCGGAAAGTCCCCATCGTCCACGGCGAGGAGACCGCCGGCGACGCCGAGGATCTGATGCGGTGGTGGGAGACAGACGCCGCCGTCCCCGTCGGCGGCTGGTTCCTCTGCTTCGTCGACTACCTCCGCGGCTTCCTGCTCTGCGACACGGCGGCGGCGGGTGTGGCGGCGTCGGGGCTCGGGCTCGGGTACGTGCCGCTGCCGGTGGAGCCCCCCGACGGGTGCCCCAGCTTCGGCGGCTACCGCTCCGGCACGCACAGTTGCCGGAACCTGGCCGCGGCGGGCGCCGCTGCCGTGAGGTTCGTCACCGTCGAGTCCCGCTGCTGCTGCTGTGGCGGCGCCGGCGAGAGCACGTGCGACCGCGGCAGGTTCTTGTTCACGGTGGCGGCGTGGACGCTGAGCCTGGGGGCGGGCGGGGACGACAAGCCGACGCCGCCGGCGACGTGGGTGAAGGACGGCGTGCTCGACTGTGAAGAGCTATGGGAGATGCTGGGGTACGGGCACTACCAGAATGATCAACATCCGCCCCCCTCAAATGCCTCGACACATTTTGGACCCGGTGCTAAAGATGCATTAGCACCGGGTCTAACTCTTAGGAGCCGGACGACGTGCAGGATTGACTAGGGAGAGTTTATTAGCACCGGGTCGTAGCAAAACCCGGTGCTAAAGGTCCCCCATTAGCACCGGGTGCAGTCATCATCCGGTGCTAAAGCTTTCAAGGCCCTTTAGCACCGGTTGCTGGCTGCAACCGGTGCAAATGAGGACTCCACCGACAGCCACATCCTTCCCTCTGGATCTCTCTCCTTTATCTCTTCTTCTCCATGCTTCACCATCCATTCCTTTCTTCTCATTCTCTCTTTCTTCTTCTCTATCCTTATCTATTCACTCGTTTCGCAGGCTAGCGGAGCTGCGGCGCGACCTGCGGGCGCGTGGGGTCGCGGCGCGCGGAGCTGCAGGCGCGGCGCGCGAGCTGCGGGCGGGGCGGGCTCGGCGCGCGGTGCCGCCATCCGGGCGCGGCGAGCGGAGCTACGCGGCGCGAGTTGCGGGCGTGTGGGGTCGCCGGCGCGCGGAGCTGCAGGCGCGGCGCGGGAGCCGCGTGGGGCCACAGCGCGGTGCGCGAGCTGCGGGCGCGGCGGGCTCGGCGCGCGGTGCCGCCAGCCGGGCGCGGCGAGCGGAGCTGCGTGGGGAGCTGCGGGCGCGTGGGGCCACCGGCGCGGCGCGAGCTGCAGGCGCAGCGGGCTTGGCGCGCGGTGCCATCCTCCTCGCGCTGCTCAACCTCGCCATCAGGGACGAGAGGTGCGTACGGTGGGTCCTCCTCCGATTAACCCTTCGATTCTGCTATGTTCCCCAACCAATTTGTTGATGCGGGTCACGGCCGGCATTTAAGCACGGAGCTGCATGCTTTGATTAGATCAGGAGAGAGAAGCAGAGGAGATCGATTGCGGCTGCTGAGGGATTTCCCTGCCAAGAAATTGAAGAAAAGGAGCAGAACTTGCTGCTCCGGCTGTTGGCTTCCTCTGCCGATTTGGGAAGGAGAGCAGAGGAGCAGCTGCTGGTTTGCTGTCGTTCGGTGCACAAGGCCAGCGAGAGAGAGAGATAGGAGATCAAGCTGATAGGATTTTCTTTTTGCTTCTTGCGGTGAGAGATGGTTCTTTTGTTCTTTTGTTCGTAGAACTGGCGGAAGCTTCTCGATCTCTTCCCAATCTCTGTAATATAAATTTCTCTGTTGAATCCATATTGAATCTTGAATGTTGTAATTGTTGGATCTTAGATGTTGTAATGTATACATTCATGGCGTCTGGAAAAAATAAAAAAAAATCTAGGCCCTTTAGCACCGGGTGCAGCCACGACCCGGTGCTAAAGGCCCTGCTAAAGACGTTGCGGGGCAGGCCCTTTAGCACTGGGTCGTGGCTGCACCCGGTGCTAAAGGAACCCTTTAGCACCGGTTATTCAACCCGGTGCTAATGGGGTACCCCTTTAGCCTCGGTTTAGTTGCACCGGGTGGGAAACCCGGTGCTAAAGGGCTTTCCCACCCGGTGCAAATGTTGATCATTCTGGGGAGCCTCCCACGGCGGCCGCTGACGTACCCCGTCGTGAGCTGCGACAACCCCAACGTCGTCTGCTTCATGCTGCGCAATGACTACCGGTTCGGCGACAACCGCGAGGACAGGAAGGTGCGGATGCTTGAGATCGACACGAGGAGCAAGGCGCTGCTGTCAGTCGTGCTCTACGATGCTGAAGGGCAAGAAGAATACCAAGTACCGGCGAAACTGCAATGCTAGTTTATTTAACCATGAGAAGTTTTGCCAGGATTGCAAGGTATGGAATCCATGGTACAGCATAGAAAGAAAATTTTCAATTCCTGCCATGTCGATCAGCCTATTGTTAACTTTGCTGTCCACTGCTTATTAGTAACGTGCTGGCAAATGAAATCTTGATGATAACCATCTCTGGCCATCCACCAGGGGAAACCCCGTATACGCCGAGTAGCTCTTTGCCGAGCGTATTTTTTCGGACACTCGACAAAGAGCTTTCACTAGCAGAAAATGTGACTTTGACACCGGCTAGGAACCGGCTTTAGCACCGGGTAACCCAACCGGTGCTAAACAACCGAGGCTAAAGGAGTCACCTTTAGCACCGGGTCAAAGTCAATCCTTTAGCACCGGTTGAAAACATGACCCGGTGCTAAAGATTTTTGCGCGCAAAAAAAATTAAATGTTTTTTTACTCCTCATCTCTTTCCCTCTCCTCTCTTTTCTAGCCTGCTCTCTCCATGTTCACAAACAAGAAGAACAGAGAAAGAAGAGAGGAGAAAGAAAGATTCAACAGAGAAATTTATATAGATTATATAGATGCAAGATTACAGAAATTTACATTGAAATATTGCATTCAACAGAGAAATTTACGGAGATTACATTCAAGTATTACAGAAAGTACTAAGCTATGGAGCAAAATCACCAACTCTCATCAGTATTTGAGGATTTAATGATGCACGAAGCAGAAATACACAATGTAGCAAAACCACCAACTCTGAATCTACTAGCTAAGCTGCTCCCCCACGGCACTTTTCTGACCAGAGCAGAGCACGGACCGCAAGAAATCAAAAACAGCGCACCAGAGCAGCGGCAGGGAATCAGACGGGGAAGGCCGGCCTCGCGCGCTCGTGCGTGCCCGCGCGCCTCGCGCCGGCCTCGCGCGCCGCCCGTTCCCGCCCGCGCCGCCGGCGTGCCTGCCAGCACCGCGCCCGCCCGCGTGCACGCCCACGACGACCTCGCCCCCCGCCAGCACCACGCCGGCCTCGCGCCCGCCCGCGCGCATGCCCACGACGACCTCGCCCCCTGCCAGCGCCGCGCCGGCCTCGCGCGCCGCCGGCCTCGCCCGCGTGCACCTGCCTGCGAGAAGAGGAGAGGAAGAAAGAAAGTGAGAGGAGGAAGAGAGAAAGGAGAAGAAGATAAAAAGATAAGGTTGAAGAAAGAGAAAGGAGATAAAAAAAGGGAGAGGAGGGAGCAGGGGCTAACGTCGGTGCTGCTGATTAGCACCGGTTGGTAGGTGCTAAATGTGTTTGATACATTTGCACCGGTTGGTAGCTGTCACCGGTGCTAATTAGGGGTCTTTAGCATCGGATCTTGCCATGATCCGGTGCTAATAACCTCTTTCTGGTCACTTCTGCGCGTCGTCTGGTTCGTAACCATTGGACCCGGTGCTAATGCACCCTTTAGCACCGGGTTCAAAATGTACCGAGCATTTGAGTAGGGCGGATGTGAGTTATTCTGGTAGTGTTTTTTGCCGAGTGTATTTTTCTTGACACTCGGCAAATAAGAAACATTCGGCAAAGAGCATGTTTGCCGAGTGTCAAAATTATACACTCGGCAAAGAGATTGTTTGCCGAGTGTCAAAAAAATACACTCGGCAAAGAATTAAGTTTTTTTGTTTTTGAACCGCAAGTGATTCAAATAATAAAATATAAGGAGCAGAAAAATTGTATGCAAGTTGTTTGCCGAGTGTCAAAAAAATACACTCGGCAAAGAACATGTTTGCCGAGTGTATTATATTCGACACTCGGCAAAGAATTAAGTTTTTTTGTTTTTGAACGGCAAGTGATTTAAATAATAAAATATAAGGAGTAGAAAAATTGTATGCAAGTTGTTTGCCGAGTGTCAAAAAAATACACTCAGCAAAGAACAAGTAGAAAAATTATATTCAACTTGTTTGCCGAGTGTCAAATAAAAAACACTCGGCAAAGAGGTCCGAGTGTATATTTATGGCACTCGGCAAAGACTCGATAAAAAAATATTTTTTTCCTCTTCTAGTGCTAAAATTTTTTCTACTCTCTACATACAACATGTAATACTCAATGTCAAATTTTGGTATATTTTTGTATTTATTTGCTATATTTAAATAATTAATGACATTTCAAGCAATTTTTTGAATCAAATCAAATTTGAACTATAAGTAATTCAAATAATAATATAAAATGAGTAGTGACTTCGCTAATATATAAACATTTACCGGTCCTTTGGAGCGTTGAAGTATTAAAAAAGAAAATTAGGACGTAAGACACGTACTAGTATAGTAGTATCCCATGCAATAGCCTTTCAAGCGCTTCTGACTGGTACAGTAAAAAAGGAGGAACAGATTGAATGGTTTGGAGATGGTTTTGCTGCTTCGAATTCTACCGAAGAACATTCAAAAGTGCTGCGACGAAATCAATACGCCTTAAAATTGCTATCTTAAGTCAGATATAGATCGAGTGAAAAAAGTAATATGTGATGGTTAAGGGTATGTATGTGGACTCAGACAGAGAGCTGCTATCTAACTGTATGTGCCCTAATCCAACAGCACGCCACACAAGTGAACGAGTAGTCTTGTTTTGCTGAATGTTCTTTCTGAACGGGTCAAAATGTTGTCATTATGGTGATCTATGGATGTTTGTCAAATTAAATATGATTATTTGTGCACTTCAATTAGTTTATTAGCCATTCATTAAACCTTGTTTTTTAGATAAAGGTTAAAAACCGGCCTACTACATACACATGATGGATATACACAATCAATAATTACAAGGGTTCTTAGCCTTTGAATCTCAACACATGAAAGAAAACTCTTGATAAAGAAAAAAAAGCTAGAATACTAAGCTTCAATTTTCTTCTTCATCCATGTTTTAACCTTGTATTGTGTTTATGCAGCCTCAATTCATTACATATATTGTCTACTTAGAAACTTGATGTGGGATCATACTATCAAAAAAACTTATCTTCTGATGCTTGCCAAACCTTGTCTAGCAACATATTCATTAAACCTTATTCGGTAGTTTATTTCTTTGCATGATGGATAATCGTAGCAAATTAATTCATATGGATTATGGAGTACTTTGTTATGAATCATTCAATTCTAACCAATAAAAGACTATTGGCTTAAACAACACAGATAAGCATTGGGCACAAATTAAATCCTTCCAGAGATTTACAAGCAGTAACTTTAAAAACAATGGATGCAAAATATCCGGTCACTAGAGTTATCTTGTATAGAACATAAATAATCATATCCAAGAGACTCTTTATATCTTTTGCTAACTTATAGAAATAGAGATTTTGGTGAAAAAACACCCTCAACAACTTCTTCAATTGGATATCCAAATATAGATATCAGCTATTCCGGATTTCTCGCTAGCCAAAGATGGAGAGCGAGATGACTCTCTAGACTGCGGAAAACATATAGAAAATATGTTGGAAAGTATGAAGATATAGAAAGTAATTTTTACTCAAACAACGCACCAAATGATGATTTAGAGAGTATATTTTAAATAGGCTCTTGGAGATAGCATCTCGAAGAGTCTCTTTATATCTTTTCTAACTTACAGAAAGTAAGATTTTGATGAAAAAACACCATCCAACAGCCTTTTCAATTAGATATGAGCCTCTATTCCGGATTAGCATCTCCAAAAGACTCTTTATATCTTTTTCTAACTTATAGAAATAGAGATTTTATTGAAAAAACATCCTCCAACAACCTCTTTAATTGGATATTCAAATATAGATATCCTCTATTCCGGACTTCTCGCTAGCCAAAGATGGAGAGCGAGATGACTCTCTAGACTGCGCACAAGATATAGAAATGCTATTGGAAAGTATAAAGATATAGAAAATATTTTTTACTCAAATGACTCTCCAAATGATGATTTAGAGAGTATATTTTAAATAGGCTCTTGGAGATAGCATCTCCAAGAGACTCTTTATATATTTTCTAACTTACAGAAATAGAGATTTTGATGAAAAACACCATCCAACAACCTCTTCAATTAGATATGATAGCCTCTATTCCGGATTAGCATCTCCAAGAGACTCTTTATATCTTTTTCTAACTTATAGAAATAGAGATTTTATTGAAAAAACATCCTCCAACAACCTCTTTAATTGGATATTCAAATATAGATATCCTCTATTCCGGACTTCTCGCTAGCCAAAGATGGAGAGTGAGATGACTCTCTAGACTGCGCATAAGATATAGAAATGTTGTTGGAAAATATAAAGATATAGAAAATATTTTTTACTCAAATGACTTTCCAAATGATGATTTAGAGAGTATATTTTAAATAGGCTCTTGGAGATGCTAAGAGACTCTTTATATCTTTTCTAACTTACAGAAATAGAGATTTTGATGAAAAAACACCATCCAACAACCTCTTCTATTGGATATGATATCCTCTATTCCGGATTTCTCGCTAGCCAAAGATAAAGAGCGAGATGACTCTCTAGACTGCAGATAAGATGTAGAAAAGCTGTTGGAAGTTAAAGATATATAAAATAATTTTTATTCAACTGACTCTCCAAATGATGATTTAGAGAGTATATTTTAGATAGGCTCTTGGAGATGCTCACCGGATGCATATCCTTTCAGAGATTTAGCAGAAATCAATCAATGATACTAAATATGCATCTGCTCGAGTGACATATATAAGTTCACATAGACGGGGTGAACCATACCTAAAAAGCAGAGCTAGTTCGATTAAATCCATCATTACGAAGAAGTCCAAGCAGAACCAGCACTGCCGTCATCTATGGCTGCTGCATCATTTTCCTCCGCTGTCTGCTGGATCCTTGTCATCGTTGCGCTCATCGTTGCTACCCTTTCATCCTACGGTATGCCTAAAATATGTCCAAAGCTTTTCAAATCTACTATGCTAATTGATTTGTTGATGGCTTCAACTTTCAACATCATGACGTGTAAGACCGGGTTGTTGTATGGTACAGGGGCTGCGGAGTACATTTGCATGGGCCCGTGCGAAAACTTTCCGCCGAACTGCAGCAGCTGGTGCAGGGATGTGGCATATTTCGCCAAGGGCGGCGCTTGCATCTTCGATCCCAGCCTCTGCTGCTGCCGTAGGCCGTAGATGCGGAATGGAGAAAAAACCACTCATGTAAAATCGATCGGCAGTAGATCGATTAATTTGCCATGATTTGCAGAATAAAATAAACGGGGGTGGTTGAGAACATCACATGATTTTTCTTACCTGAGAAAGGCCTCACTTTTTTTTTGAGATTATGTTTTATGGCCTAGTTGAGCGATCTTGCTTGGCCGTGGGCTGAAAATTAAATGTGCGTCAGCCCCGCAGAACACGGGTAATGTTGCAGACCAATGTCATCCATATGGCTCCTCGATCGTTAGCTTCTGATCGAGTATCGACTTCGTCTGAGAGCTAGCCATCAACCACATCCCGCGCGCTCTGGGATGGATCACTGGATGTCGTTGACCAGTACGTTGTCACATTCTCGTCGAACACTGTGGGACTATAGAAAAACTATATTTTATAGAAAACTATATCTCCAAACAAATCTACTTGTATCATTTTGGATATTCCAAAATCTATCTATCTATCTATACATTAAAAATCCAAAAACTTTCGAGGGGTTGACGGACCCACAAATCATTAAAACATGGTCTCCCACGACCCCACCTGTCAGGCTCTTTTTCGTAAACCATGCAACATCATGTGGAAAAAACACGCGCTTGCGTGGAATCGTCGAGTTCGTAACCAATACGGTTGCGGCCAACTATCTGACAGTCCTATTTCTCTATCTCTACCTATAACTATAAAGGCAATGACTGTTTCTGCGGTACGTCGTAATTTTACAATAAAACCCCTAAAACTTCTATTAATTAACCTGCAATCCTTATATTACACTTTTCAAAAAAACCCATAGAGCCCTGCCCCCATCGGTTCCCCGCACCTCCAGCGTCCATCGCCTTCCGCATCCCCCTCGGCGCCATAGTTCCATGCGGGAATCGGAATCCAAATCCTTTTTGGTCATGGCTGTCTTCTCCCGTACTTCTCATCCGATGCAGCCTTAGCTTGGTGCTGCACCAAGAAATTACAATTTTCGCGCGCACTGCGGATGACCGGATGTGGTATGCGCGGCATCAAAAGCCCGCGCCGCTGGACCGATGCCCCAAGGGAGGAGAGATACCGAGCCGCCGAGCTCCGGATGCACGCAGGGGGCTGGCACTGCTAGAGTCCTCCGGTTTCCCTAGAGTTTGAATTCCTAGGGAAAAGCCGAAAAACGGTAGGGAAAATGTTTCCCTACAGATTTTGGTGGGGAAAACTTTTTAGGGAAATTTTCGACGGGAAAGAGATAGTGCCCTACGGTTTCCTGATAAAAACCCTAGGAAAATAAGCTTTCCCTAGGATTGTTGAGTTCTAGGGAAACTTGCTCACGTGGCATACAATCCTACGTGGAAAGATTATTCCCCTACCGTTTTGCATCCTAGGGAAGAAAATATACTCTATTAAATAGTCTCTTTTACATATAAAATAGAATCTTATTTCAGTTTCGTTTAAAAAGAATTGCAATGCTCTTGATAAAAAGAATTGATCCACCTGATTGCAATTATTGCAATCAATTTTTATTCATGTTTGAACAATTGATTGAATTTACACAACAAGAAGCTACACAGATGCCTGATGAAATGGGACAAATAAAAAAACGAAAAGAGCTGCTGCTACGCCGTCGGAATCCGCCGCTGCTCGCGTCCGCACGCTGCCACCGAGATGGCTGCTCCTCTCCGCCTGCATGTACCGGGCTCGTCGGAGCCACGGTTCGCCGGCGACCGCACCTTGCCGCAGACGCGAGTTCCAGGTTCAGTCTGCACGCAACTCCAAGCACACCTACAGAAGAAACAAATCGACAGAATCAGATGAATGCAAAGAAACATAAATATAACACAAAAGGGAGACACATGCATCAGTAGTTTGGTACATTTTCTGCTCCTCGACGGGCTCCAAAATCTTCTCTTCAATTCGGAAATAATGGAGGAATCAAACCCAGATCTACTGAACTTCCAAAAGCTTCTCTTCAATTCGGAAATAATGAAGGAATCAAACCCAGATCAGATCACAGACACAGATACTACTGAACTCTAATACGAGAAGGAAGTGGGGAGCAGCAAATCGAGCTTACTGCTCAGGGTCTTCCATGTCCAGGCCTTCAGCTCGGTGGTCGAGCCCACCATGAACCGCGGCAGGGGTGTCTCCTCTTTGCGGCGTCACTGACAGGCGCGCCCCGCCGGAGCACCTCGATCCCGCTGAGCCGCACCCCGGCATGCACCATTGCTCCTGCTCACCTCTTGACACAGCCGCAGATCAAAGCTCAAGCACGCCCCGCCGAACGACTTCGCTGCTGGGAGACCTGAGTGGTCAAGCTTGCTCCTGACGTGCGTGAGCGAATGGATAAGACCTGGAGGAGGAGGACTCACGGGCATTTGAAATGGAGGCCGGGAAAATTTAGGAGCGGCATTTTTTTTGGTGTGGCAGGTGGTTCCCTAGGATTTGCATTTGATTCCTAGGATACATGCCACGTGAGTGCCAACAACACAGTGCGTAAGATCTTATCTTGATTCATCCTGACCAAAGTGATAAATTCCTAGGGAAAGAAGAGTTTCCCTACGGTTTGGAAATCTCGCTCGAGGGATACAAATTTTTCCTAGGCCATCTCTATTTTTCCTAGGGAAAGAAAAAAACGGTAGGGAAACCTTTGGATTCGTGGAAGCTCGATCGGGTGGTACCTCGCCAAGAACCACTTTCTCGCCGAGCTCGAGAAGCACGCAGCAACTCGTCAGCTCGCCGGCGCCATCAGGACGACTCTGAGAAACGCGCCGAGGAGCCACTACGGGAAACCCGACGTATGCCGAGTGTCCAGCCCTTTGCCGAGTGTATTCTGTCGGGCACTCGGCAAAGAAAGCCTTTGCCGAGTGCCCTTGGCAAGGCACTCGGCATACACGGGACACTCGGCAAAGAGGTGTTTTGCCGAGTGTCAGGCCTGCGACACTCGGCAAAGAGGTGTTTTGCCGAGTGTCAGGCCGGAGACACTCGGCAAAGAAGGCGCACGTGCTCGTCAGCCCCCACGCACGCCACCGGCCGTTCGCGGCCGTCCGTAGCCGTTTGGGCGGCCACCGGTTTGCCGAGTGTCGGGTCAAAGACACTCGGCAAAGAGCACCTTTGCCGAGTGTCAGGTCAGAGACACTCGGCAAAGGTGCGGCACGTGTCCAGCACGTGCCACGCGCGCCCACGTCCGACGACGGCCGTTTGAATCGTCACAGTTTTGCCGAGTGTCCTCCAGCCGACACTCGGCAAAGAGGTGGCAAAAAATTTGAAAATTTGAAAAATTTTGAAAATTTGAAAATATTCTTAAAAAACTTGGAATTCAAACATAAAAGTTTGAAAATTTAAAAATATTTTTGTAAAACTTGGTGGGTTTGCCGAGTGTTTACCAAGCAACACTCGGCAAAGCTATCCTTTGCCGAGTGTTCACCACTCGACACTCGGCGAAGCTATCCTTTGCCGAGTGTTTCTTGGTAAACACTCGGCAAAGTCAGGACCTTAGTTTTTAAACTTATGTTTTTGGGGTCCAAACTTTATTTTTTTTTCTAGTGATACTTGTCAAAGGCTCTTTATATATTATGTGAAGTCTGTGGGAAAAAGTTGAGATGATTTCGAAAAGTTTATATATACGACCCTTTCCAATCGGAGCATATCCCCATAGAAGTTTCGGAGAGTTGAGAAGGAGACAGCCGGATTTCGAAACGAAGTGAAGTTGAATTAGAGTTTGAGTTCATAACTTTTTCTATAGGCAATAGACGACGTAGATTGGTTCATTTGAAGTTATCATATTTTTTCGGACCCATTTGATATTTTTTAAATTATTTTTACGCCCTTCTCCGCATGAAATAATGAAATATATGAAGGAATTATTAGATATATATGCTTCAAATAATGAAAACATTTCATCTAAGCATAAAATGTGCATTGTTGAATGTATTTGACAAGATATTTTGATGTGTATTTGACCGAATTTGAAAAATTTGGTATGTAAGAATTGGTCTGGGAAATGTTTGCCGAGTGCCTGCACTCGGCAAAGGGCAGATTTGCCGAGTGCCCTGGGCAGACACTCGGCAAACAGGCCACGTGGCCGTCCCCTTCGGCCGCGCGCGGCCACGTCAGCGGCCAGTGTGCGGCCAGATCTGTTTGCCGAGTGCCTGGATCTGGGACACTCGGCAAACAGGGGGTTTGCCGAGTACCGGATTTGGGACACTCGGCAAACAGGGGGTGCCGGGGGGACTTAACCGCCCACGCGGCCCCCAACCCTACACACGCACACACGCACACGCGCCGCCGCTCCCCTCCCCACCCCGCCCGCCGCCTCTCTCCCCGCGCCGCCGCCTCTCTCCCCGCCCGCCGCCGCCGCACGCCGCCACCGCCGCCGCTCCCCGCACGCGACGCCGGCCGCCGCCTCCGCCCCGGCCGGCCGCCCGCGCACGCGCCCCGGCCGCCGCCTCCGCCCCGGCCGGCCGCCCGCGCACGCGCCCCGGCCGGCCGTCCCCGCGCCGGCCCCCGCCCCCGCCCCGGCCCCGGCCCCGGCCGGCCGTCCCCGCTCCGGCCCCGGCCGGCCGTCCCCGGCCCCGGCCCCCGCCCCCGCCCCGGCCCCGGCCCCGGCCCCGGCCGGCCATCCCCGGCCCGGCCCCGGCCGGCCGTCCCTGGCCCCGGCCCCCGCCCCCGCCCCGGCCCGGCCCCGGCCGGCCGTCCCCGTCCCCGCCCCGGCCCCGTCCGCGTCAGCCCCGGCCCGGCCGCCGCGCAGGCCGGCCCGTCCCCGCTCCTTCCCCGGCCGCCGGCTCGTCCTCCTGTCCCCGCGCCCGCCCATCTCTGTAGGTACCCCGCCCGTCCTCTTGTTACCTTTGTTAATTTGTTCATTTTGCTGCAAAACTAGGATGTGGTGGTTTGCCGGCCTTCGTGCCGTTGTGGTTTGCCGGCCTTCGTGCAGGATGGGGTTTCAGAAACCTCCCCGTGCAGGGGAGGTGCTGCCGAATTGTCCATTTGACAATATTTTGTTTTTTTCAGGGAGAGGCCCTTTGCACCGTCCTCGGCTTGTAGCCCATAGTCGTGCCCGAAGCTCCGCCGCACGTCGTGGACGGCCGTCTGCACCGACACGAGCGTCACCCACTCGCCCGCCTTCGAGCCCGTAGGTGAGCACATGCAAAACCATACGCCCTCGGTATTTAATTCGTAGATTCATATTTAAGTTGTGTACCTTCTTCGTCTCTTGTATTTATCTGTACCGTGTCGCTTCTTTGCCATGTTCTTGCGTTCCTACAGTAAATAAGATTATATGACATCTTATTTACTGTAGGATACGCAAAAACATGACAAAGAATTCATACCGTACAGTTAAATACAACAGGCCAACATTGTGCACAACTGTGTCACGTAACCTAGTTAGGCGTCTCCCGTTCGAAAGAGATACAATTGTGAATATGTGAATCATTGCATATGTCTAACCGTATCTGTTTCGAATTGTCCACGTTTTTGGACAGCTCGAGGATGTGTAGATGGGTAGTTTCCATGCTCTACTCGTACCGAGGCTGAGTTTCGGCATCATCTCCCTGTTGTTCTCCGAATACACAATCTCCGTAATTGGACGTGTATTTGGAGAACAGCGGGGAGGTGCTGCCGAAATTCCGTCTTGGATACGAGTAGAGCATGGAAACTACCCGTCTACACATCCTCGGGTGGGATTAGGACCTATCTTTACCTATTAGACATAAAGCTAGCATCCGGTAGATGCATTTATTATTATAAATTTGGTATGGAAGAAATTTATTGCTCGGTGACATGTAAAGGGATGGATGACCGTGAGTGGATGTACACTGGCCGCTCAAATAAAGGTGAATGTACAGATGAATGGATTGCCAAGACTGATGCGTTCTTGAAGCAAGCTTTTGCCAATGCGAAAGGGGTGCCAACTACTTTCTGTCCATGCGCGGTTTGCGACAATCGTAAACGCCAAACAGAAGTTGTTGTTGACACCAAAAATTGGCACCAGGAAGAGGCTGACATGTGGGCCGGATTTGGTAGAAGGATGCCATTCGGCTAAAAGGGTTTTTTCTGAAGCATTCGGCAAAGATGCTCTGCGGTCGGGAACGCGTCGCCATTCGGCTGAAACGTTCGGCAGAGATACTCTGTGGTCGGGAATGCGTCATCATTCGGCAGAGGCATTGTTCCGCAGGCGAAGAGTGGTAGCATTCGGGAAGACATGATGACGTGGATCAACTTAAGGAAAAGGCCGGTTCGAACAAGGAAAGCAATATGGGCACGAAGATTCGTCATTTATTTTTAGAAACAAGTGTTGTAGTCGTGTCCGACTAGGAGTTGTATCAAGACCTGGGTATAAATATAAACCCATGGCAGCTGTAAAGGAAGGGAATCAATCAATACAACAAACCGGCCCCGTGCCAACATCGAGTCCTTTAGTCGAGTCGTCGAGTTCTTCGAGAGGAGTCATCGATCCGTCGACCTCCGTAAGTACCGGCAACCTTGTATCATGCTTAGTATCATGCGGTGGATTTAAGCTTTGATGCAAGTAGTCTTGTTACCATGCTTAGTATCATCCGGTGGATTTAAGTTGTGGTCTCAAGAAGGTTCCTCTGTTAGGTCATGAGCCATGCGGTGGGCTAAGATCTAGTATGGACCAAGTTATCGGCTCTGTTAGATTTCGGCAAGATCTAACAGATTCATTAAGTTACCCCGTGTTGCTTCGTTTTTACTATGTGCTTAATTCATGCAACACACCTTTGCCCAATCTAGATCGGCTAGAATCGGCTTTGCTTCACGACGTGACGAATTATCCCCTCACAGCCGAATCCGAAACCGATCTAGGTTGTTACATGTCGCGGGTTCGAACTTGTCGGTATCGTGTCAGTCTTGACAGAACCGGGTATCATGCGGTAGATGCAGGTTTTTGGGTCGTCTTAGAGCTAATCATCCGGTGGATTAGAATTCGATTCGATCTGATAGATTTATCTTTACCGATAAAGCTTGTTCCTTCGCCATGGACCCCGATTCGGCTAAGTAGCCGTATTCGGCAGTGCTCTCACGAGTGAACGTGTGTTCGTGGGTTTGCATTGGACAATGAATGCTTTTAGCCTTTCATGATTAGATTGTATCATGCGGTGGATTGATCTAATCTGATTGGTGGTGTGGCCACAAACGAGTTGTATCATGCAGTGGATTAACTCGTTCGTTGCCATGCTTGACGGGTGCTGCTTTCGGCCTATGCATTCTTGTTTCAATGTAAATTCGTGACTGTGTTGTGGGTTCGTAACTAAACATTGAATGCTTTTAGCTTTTCATGGTTAGATTGTATCATGCGGTGGATTGGTCTAATCTGATTAGTGGTGTGGTCACAAACAAGTCGTATCATGCGGTGGATTAACTTGTTTGTTATCATGCTTGACGGGTGCTGCTTTCGGCCTATGCATTCTTTGTTTACTGCGAATTTATGATCATGTTTCACCCTTTTATTTATTTATCATGCTCTGTTTCTCGCTAATCGGCTATGAGTATGTGTTACAATGTTCATTCGTTTGGAAGCCGATCTTTCGTCATGCTTACGTCACGCATTCGGCAGTACGTTCCTTGCGTGCCTTGCCGATTGCCGAATGAGGTTTTAACTGCCGACAGATAGCTTCTCTGTAGCTATTTGTCTCTCGAGATTGGCTTCAACGCCGCAAATATGGAACTGTCTGGTCTCACCCGGCACGTTCCAGGTTTTGATCTAAACGTTTTGTCCCTTTGTTAGTTTTCAGGCAAACTGACTGGCACGCTTCCGGATTCAAAAGCCCGGGCCACGTTTGAAGCCAGCTTGTTCGGCTTGCTGTGTGCTTGGCGTGAAGTGCGGATTTTACGTCAACACACTTTTTGGCACGCCCGGTGGGACTCACACAAGTTTTCAAGATGCCTGAGTTGAGCGACATCATGGATGTTACTTTGGAAGAATTGTCTGAAGAGCATCAACAGATGGTAAAGGTTGCTGCCAACCAATTCATTAACAAATGTTTACTGTCTTTCGCCAAGAACAGGAGTGGTGCACCTTTTCTCAAGTCTGATCTGCCAAGAGTTCTCCTTCCTGGGCAATCTGATCTTACTGAAGAAGAAGAGAGGGAGAGATTCTCGGGCTTGTTATACAAAGCTTTGGGAGAGACAATGACCAATCACAATGCTGCATTCTTAAACAGTTTTCGGCACATAATGATAAGCATTTTTGGTCAGCATGTGGATAAACCCTTTGAGCAGATACATGGGCAATTGGGTGGCCCAACATACTTCAATGTTCAAGCACCTGTTCAGAAACCACATGGTAAAGGAAATGCTGATGAAACTGGAGGTTCTGGTGTTAAAGATATAAATGGACAACCGATTCGGCAAGATCCTCAGCTTGCACTGCCGAAAACTCGCACATACGGTGATATGGCATTCGGCACCACAGGGAATCCGCCTGCTTCTGCTTATAAGATATCTCCCTTGAACAACAGACTGCAGAGGGATTTATATGGAAACGGATATTCAGAGTTTATGGATTACAATGCTGTCGACGCCCTCCCGAATCCTGGATATGTTGGTACTGCAGGTATGCTTGCTGGAAGACCAGGGAATCAAGATACCAGTATTGACCTCATGGTGCAAAAAATGACCGATGTATTGCAAAATCAATTCGGTCTGAAGCCTAAGAATCAGGGATACATGTACTCGTCTCCTTTCCCTGAATGGTACCAAAGGGTATCATTGCCGAATAGAGTCAAGGTGCCTACAGAGTTTACTAAATTCTCAGGACAAGATGATACTAGCACTGTGGAACATATAGCTCGATATCTGATGCAGCTTGGAGAGGCTTCGGCAGATGAGGCTTTTAGAATCAGATACTTTCCTTTGTCACTGACGGGTCCAGCTTTTACATGGTTTGCTTCTTTGCCTGCTCAGTCGATTTGTACTTGGAAAGACCTGGAACAGAAATTCCATGCTCATTACTACATTGGCAGTACCGAGAAAAAGTTGGTTGATTTGACCAGCTTAAGGCAGAGGAATAATGAAACACCTACAGAATTCCTCAGGAGATTTAGGGAAACTAAGAGTATGTGCTTTTCTCTGAACATACCTGATGATCAACTGGCTGGTATGGCTGTAGCTGGCATGTTGCCTGCCATTCGGGAGAAGCTGTTCGGGATGGAGTTTGATGATCTGGGCCAGTTGTCGCACAGATTGGCCTTGATGAGTAACCAGGCATATGGTTTCAAGAAAGATGTCAGATTTGCTAAAAATAATGATGTAGCTGACATCTATAACCAATTCCTTGAAAGAGCAGATCAAGAAGATGAGTATGAAGATAGCGAGGAAATAGCTGCAGCAGAGATAGTATGGAGCAAAGAACCAGTTACAATGACTCAGAGATGGATCAAACAGATGAAGGGAACATATGATTTTGATGTGACTAAGGCAGACAAATTGTTTGAGTTTCTGGTAAAAGAAGGCCGAATCAAATTGCCAGAGGGGCATTCTATGCTTCGGCCTGATGGAGTGAAAGATAAGAGGTACTGTGGGTTTCATGATAGAAATTCTCATTCCATTAATGAATGCAGAGTCTTTAGGATGAAGATTCAGAAAGCTATCCAGGAAGGACATCTGAAATTCGACAACAAGATGAAATTGGACAGTAACCCTTTCCCTCAGAATATGATCGGGTTCTCGGTTAATATGGTAAATGCTGTTCCATCTGGAGAAAAGGGAAGATTGAAAGTTTTAACCTCAAAGAAGGCAAGGCAGGATGGTTCAGTTGATCCCACTCGGCAGATCACAATGGAACAGATTCGCCAGAAAAATCTTCGGTTCCCGAATAGCCGATTTGAAGTGGGTGAATCCTTTAAACCCAGAGTTACTACACGTATTCTCCTCAACAAATGGCAGCGTCAGCAAGAAAAAGAGCGTTTTCAAAGGCGAGAATACGAGGAGGAGAAAAGAAGACGCGAAGAAGAAAGGTTTGAGGAAGAACAAGAAGAATATGCTCGAGAGTAGGAACGTGCGCATTGGGGGTGTGCATTCTTCAGACACTGTTGGAACGAAGGTTTGAAGCTTCCCACATGGAATAATTGTCCTGAATGCAATAATAGGTATGATGAATATAGGCAGGGAACTGTCAATCGACGATCTGTCCATGAAAGAATTGGCAGGGTACATCCTAGTGATGATCGGCGTTTTAATGATCAACCAAGAAAGAGACATGCTGATTACGAGTGGATTGATCGTGAAGAAGAAAAAGATCATGCTTATGTTTGGCAAGAAGGACAATGGTGCCCACCTGGTTTAAGAAGGAGTCAGAAGAGAAGAGTCCAACGCCTGAGGAATCAAGAATTAAAGCAAGCAAGGCCTAGGATGAAATCGATATGGCTCCCAAAAGACAGGCCTAACGAACATAGTCATTCGGCTCCTACATGCATGGTATGTTTCTTGCCGAATGAATTCATGGCTCCAGCTAATCAAATTGTACAGGAAGAAGTATTGCCCGATATAGATGACGCCGAACAATTTGGGTTAATGGCACAATTGATGTTGAACAAACAAGCTGTTTTTGAGAAGCCAACCCAGAATCGGCACATGAAGCCACTGTACCTGAAAGGATATGTTAATGGCAAACCATTGACCAAGATGTTTGTCGATGGAGGAGCTGCTGTCAATGTAATGCCATATACCACATTCAGGAAGCTTGGTATGGGCCTTAGAGATTTGACACCAACGAGCATAATTCTAAATGATTTTGCTGGAAATCCTTCGGACACCAAGGGATGCGTGCACGTTGATCTGATGATTGGTTCCAAGACTCTGCTTACGACTTTCTTTGTCATTGAGGGCAAAGGGGCATATAGCTTGCTGCTTGGAAGAGATTGGATTCATGCAAATTGTTGTATTCCATCTACTATGCATCAACAGCTTATTCAGTGGATAGATGATGAGGTGGAAATTGTCCAAGCAGATGATTCAATAAGCGTGGCAAATATGGAACCAGCTTTCTGGGAGTATCAAGGCATAGATTGTTTCTCAGGTAAAGACTGGGGAGAAGGTCCTGTGGCACCAGCCAGCAGTGATCAGCAGCCGATCGAAGCAGTCGGCTCTCATAGTAATTTTTGATGGAGAATCCAATTGATGGAACTGATGGAAAATTAGGACATGGATTTGTGTCGGCCGATAAATTAGAAGAAGTGGACATTGGAGATGGCGACAAGCCAAGGCCGACATTTATCAGTGCTAACTTGGATTCGGTTTTCAAAGAAAAGTTGGTGACATTGTTAAAGGAATACAAGGACTGCTTTGCTTGGGATTATTCGGAGATGCCTGGTCTAGACCGTTCTATTGTTGAGCATCGGTTGCCAATCAAACCTGGATACAGACCTTACAAGCAACCACCCCGAAAAATCTACAAGGAAGAAGTGTTGGCCGATGTGAAAAAAGAGATTGAAAGATTACTAGATGCAAATTTCATTCGGCCATGTAAATACGCGGATTGGATCTCTAATATCGTTCCTGTTTATAAGAAAAATGGAAAGATGAGGGTTTGCATAGATTTTAGAGACCTAAACAGGGCTACACCCATGGATGGATATCCAATGCCTATTGCTGATTCATTGGTTGATGCTGCTGCTGGATACAAAGTGCTCAGTTTCATGGATGGTAACGCAGGATACAATCAGATTTATATGGCGTTGGAAGATATAGTAAAGACAGCTTTCAGGTGTCCTGGGCACATAGGGTTGTTTGAGTGGGTTGTCATGACCTTTGGATTGAAAAATGCCGGTGCAACTTATCAAAGGGCTATGAATTATATTTTTCATGAGTTGATCGGCAAGATTGTGGAAATATATATTGATGATGTGGTGATCAAGTCATTGGATCATGAGTCTCATTTGGCCGACATAAGGAAAACTCTAGAATGCACCAGGAAACATGGGCTTAAGATGAACCCGAATAAGTGTGCTTTTGGAGTTTCGGCTGGAGAGTTTCTGGGATTTTTGATACATGAAGGAGGAATAGGAGTTGGTAAGAAAAGCATGAAGGCAATTGATGAAATTGTTCCTCCAACTAATCTTAAAGAACTACAATCACTGCTTGGCAAGATAAATTTTGTGAGAAGATTCATATCAAGCTTATCACAAAAGGTGTTGCCCTTTTCCTCACTGTTGAAAATAAAAAAGGATCAAAAGTTTGTATGGGGTGACGAACAACAGAAGGCTTTTAATGAAATAAAGGAATACATGAAGAAGCCACCAGTATTGGTGCCTCCACAATTGAACAAGCCTTTCAAGTTGTACGTGGCGGCCGATGCCCAAACTATTGGATCGGCCCTCATTCAAGAATTTGAAGGGAAGGAAAGAGTGGTTGCATACCTTAGCCGAAAGTTACTGGATCCAGAGACAAGGTATTCGGCTATAGAGAAACTTTGCTTATGTGTTTACTACTCCTGTACAAAATTTTGGCACTACTTACTACATGCCGAATGCATTGTGTATTCAAAGTTTGATGTGATAAAACACATGTTGTCTATGCCAATTTTGAACGGAAGGATTGGCAAATGGATTTTAGCTTTGTCTGAATTTGAATTAAGATTTGAATCGGCAAAGGCTGTTAAGGGACAGATTATTGCCGATTTCATTACTGAACATCATGATACATCAATAAATTTGCTTAACATCGTTCCTTGGGTGTTATTCTTCGATGGATCTTCATGCAACAAAGGTGGTGGAGCAGGTATCTTATTAATTTCACCCAAAGGAGAAACATTTGAGTTTGTTGTTCCTATTCAATCTGCTGTTACTAACAATCAAGCTGAGTATGAAGCATTGCTCAAAGGGCTCCAATATTTGAAAGAAGCAAAGGCCATTGCGGTTGAAATTTTTGGAGATTCAGAGTTGGTCATAAAGCAATTGAATGGTGAATATGAGTGCAAAAGTGATACCTTGAGGAATTACTATGAAGAATGCAAAGAAATATTGAAGAGCTTTCGGTCAGTAATTCTACAACACATTCCTAGAGGGGATAATGGAGAGGCAAATAAATTGGCCCAAAGTGCATCAGGTTATAAAGAGCTTCGAGAAGTTTTTGCTAATGATGTGTATGCATTCGGGAGTAATCTGGCAGAAGATGATTGGAGAAAAGAGATTGCCGATTATCTGGAGAATCCATCCCGAAAGGTTTCTAGAAAGCTCAGGTATAAAGCTTTAAAGTTTGTTCTTCTTGATGATAATTTGTATTATAAATCCCTGGATGGAGTGCTGTTACATTGCTTAAATCATGAAGAAGCAAAAAGGCTGATGAGTGAAGTACATGATGGGTTGTGTGGAGCACATCAATCGGCCTACCGAATGAAGTGGGTTATTAGAAGAACTGGATATTACTGGCCGACGATGTTGGAAGATTGTTTTGAATATTATAAAGGATGTCAAGACTGTCAGAAATTTGGAAACATTCAGAGAGTTCCGGCATCGGCTTTGAATCCCATTGTCAAGCCATGGCCATTCAGAGGATGGGGAATAGATTTGATTGGCCAAATAAATCCTCCATCTAGCAAGGGGCATAAGTTTGTGCTTTTGGCAACTGATTATTTTACCAAGTGGGTTGAGGCAATTCCATTAAAGAAGGTGACGTCGGAGAATATGGTTGAATTTGTTAAAGAACACATCATTTACAGATTTGGGATTCCTCAGACAATCACCACTGATCAAGGGACTCAATTTACATCTTCAGAATTCAGAGATTTTGCTGAGAGTATGGGCATCAAATTGTTAAATTCTTCTCCTTATTATGCCCAAGCTAATGGTCAGGCAGAGGCTTCTAATAAGATTATGATTAAAATTATACAGAAGAAGATTGATCAGAAGCCGAGAAAGTGGCATTCGGTACTCAATGAGGCTTTATGGGCTTACCGAATGGCTCCACATGGGGCTACACAGACGTCTCCTTATGAGTTGGTATATGGGCATCATGCTATTTTACCATGGGAAATACAGTTAGACTCAAGGAGAATAAAGTTGCAAAAGGATTTGAGTTCTAAAGATTATAATGATTTAATGATAGACGAATTAGAAGATTTGCATATGATTCGTCTCAGGGCCTTGGAGAATATTGAGAAGAACAAAATGCGAGTTGCTAGGTATTACAATAAGAAGGTGAAAGTTAAGCAATTTACAGAAGGAGATTTAGTCTGGAAAGCGATATTGCCGATTGGAACCAAATATGCAGCATTCGGCAAGTGGTCTCCAAATTGGGAAGGTCCTTTCAGAGTGGTTAGATGCGTGCCTGGAAATGCATATATTTTGAAGACATTATTGGGAGAAGAATTTGCTTCTGCTATAAATGGAAGGTATTTGAAGAGGTATTATCCCAGTGTTGAAATCGATCGGTGATTGATATATTAATTTGCCGAACAGCCGATTTTCAGGAAGAAATCGCCTTCAGAACAAATGTTGACAGAAAAGGAAAATGGCCAATACTGAACGTATTGCCCTTAGCACAAAATATATTACATCAGATGTTCATGCAAGATCACAAAAGATAAGTTTTATTGCCGAAGTTCCATAAATCCCTAGTACAAACTAATGGAATAGCTTGTTCAAAACGGACTGAGGATGAATGGAATCGGCAATGGCGGCGCCATGAGCATCAAGGCGATCTATGGAAGCCTCGATGTCGTCGATCTCCTCCGGGTTACCATTAGCGAAGCCGGTCGGTAGCCTGGAGTAGTCGGTATTGGTGTGCGTCGACATGGCGACTAGGCCTGCGGCAGTGCCCAGACGGATGCCGTGCGAGGCCACCTCATCGATGCGGCCCGCCACCGCGCCGAGGCGAGCTTCTGGTGTGTCCCCAGGAGCATTCACCTTGTTCGCCAGCTCATTCGCCAGCGCTTTCAGCCGATCGAGTTCGGCATCACGCGCTGCAAAAGGGGCAGCAGAATAATATCAGTTGGGGGACAAGATTGAGATTGAGCAGATTGCAGGACTCACCATCAATGACTTCGAGCAGTTGCTTGCGCTCATGCTGCCATTCGAGGTCAGCAATCCCGGCTTGCTTGGAGATAGCCTCCAGTTCGCGACGAGAGTCGTCGCGCTCCGCCTTGAATCGGCGGGCATCGCCGTCCGTATAGCGATAGTCGTCCGATTCGAGAGATCGATTGGACGAACTCGAAGATGCCGCAGGAGCAGCGGCTGGAGCTGCAACTGGCGCACCAGCGCCGGCAATCCATTGGATTACCCTGGAAGAACAAAGAGATTCGTCAAGAAAGAGGGAGGAAATCTCGAGAAGAACAGAGAGAAGCAAGCAGTTAATCACCTGCGGCGAGCGCCGGCACGACTTCCTTCGGCCTCATCGGCGGCCGAGCGCCTCCTGTTGTTGTCGGCCATTGGAAGTTCCTCGGAAATACTGTGGATAGGGAAAAGAATGGCTTGGGCCGGCAAGAACTTGGAAGGCGAAGAACTTGGTGAAGAAACTGTGGGCTGCCTGGGTGTTTATTTATAGAACCCGCAGAGGAAATCATGGCCAAAGATCGTGGCACGTATTCCGAAGAGTTCGGAAGGTGGAAAGGATTTGCCAGTCGATCGGTTCTCATGTCGTTTGGGATTCTTATCGAGTCGTATTCGGCTTTGACTGGATGGGATTCGGCTATGTCATGGTTGAAGCGTTTTCGGGTCTAAGTACTATTATGGCCAACTTTGCCGAATGAGTCATCCACAATGAAGGAAAACAGGGTTAAAAGGATGACAAGATTATGGGGTTAATAAAACATTCGGCTATCAAACATAATTCACACACCCAAGAACTTTGAGATTACATTTTTGGCATTTGATATCATATTGCTAATGTTCTCTAATAAGTTTTTATCAGCTTCTTGGGTTCTGGTCAGAGCAACCAGCTTCGCCTTGAGTTGTTTGTCTTCGTTCAGAGCTTCTAAGGCTTCCTTTCGCCTTCTCTCTGTTAACTTGGGAAGCTCGATTATCTTCTTCTTGTCAGCTTCAATTTCGGCCGATAAATTTCTCAATTCGGCTTCAAGTGCAGCTTTTCTGATCTCCTTCATTTCAAGTTCAGATTCCAGTTTGATCAATGATTCCTTGTCATTCTGAACTTGAGTATGCAGGTCTTTTACAGATTGCTTGACCAAAGTTCTCCTTTGCTCCAAGGCTGGTTGAGCCGATTGATTCTTCAGAGCTTGCTTCACTGCGATAAACTGATCATCCAATCTGGAAATTGGATCTAAAGAAGTCTTGATATCGGCAGGAAGATCTTGGTCAAATGATTCAAGCAAATCTCTTAAAAGATCAGCATTGGTAACTTGTTCCCGAGTGTCTTTTTGCAGAAAAGAGAGGATTTCTTTCAGTTTTGCTTGGTTCTCCTCTGATAAAGTTTGACCAGAAGAGGTCTCTTCTCCTTGTTCGGCAACTAGATCATCCACAGCAAATGAATAGCTGGGTGAAGAAGTGGTTTTCTCCTGAAAAAAGATATTGCCGAATTATTGATGATCCATTGAATAAAGAACTGGAAGACTGGGTAATTATCTGTACCTCATTCCTGGTCTCTTGGATGGAAAGAGAGGGCAGCTCGAGCTCAGGCAAAGATTCTTGTATGTCATGCTGAGGAGAGCTTGGAAGATCTGTTGGTGGAGAAGAGGCTTCTAGTTGAGGAACATCAGGAGGAGCTGAAACTAGTTCTTGATGAGAAGGAGGACTCTCCGAGATTGGATCTATTGAGATTTGCTCTGAAACTGAAAAGGAATCAATGCCGATGGAGAGGAACTTTAAAGACAAAAATGTGAGAAAATTTTACCAATCATTGAAGTATCGGCAGGACTTGTACTGATTGATGGCTGTTGTTCTTTGGCCTGAAATCAAAAAGAAATAAAGCTGAGCAAAACACCAAAAGCATTATAGTCAAAGAAAAAAGGACTCTGACCTTGGTTTTGCTACTTGTTCTTTTCTTCTTTACAACTGAGGGAGCAGTTATAAGGAGGGTTTTCCTTTTGACAGATGATGGTCTAGTGAGTATTGGATCTGAAAAAGCTTGTCTAGCCATCAGCTGAGCCAAGGTAGGAGATTGGTGCCCCAAAGCAGAGATTGGGCCTGCAGTTTTATATAAAATTACCCTGGCAAGATGGGCAGGTGTTATGTCCTGCAAAATGACAGAGTCAGAATCGATTGGGGCTAATGTTGTTAAGATAGATAAAGGAATAAGCATATTACCTCTGCAGTTGGCTGATAATCAGGCATTAATTCAAGGCAGAAAGGATGGATTGGCATGTTGAAGATATGGTCATGGAATTCTTGCCACCAGAGAGTGAAGGAAGGATGGGCAGATATTATTGGCACAAAAGGATCAGGTGCATAAATAGTTCCACAGCATTTATAGTTGAAAATCCTTCTTGTTTCTGTGAAATCCTTGATTATCTCCCTAGGCCTGAGGAATTCATGGAGGAATAGCCTAGGGGGCACTTGGCCACATCCCAACTGTCTAGCCATCATGTTTGGCTGATAATATTCATAAGTGCTTTGGACTAGCCTCCCTCCACAGAATTCGGCTGGCAGGATGCAGGGCTGGATGAAGGCATTAAAAATTGCTACAGATTGTACATCAGTGCATCCAGTCTCAAAGCTGAATTCGCAAGGGAGAGTAAGATTGTCATTGTCCAAATAAGGGAACCAAAGAGGATTGGCAAAACCTCTGAAGAAGAGCTCAAACAGTTCACCAATGTTTTTGTTAATAGGTACAGTGGAGGCAGCTTCTCCATAAGTTTGGCAACCTTTGGTTCTCCGGGTTTCTCCTTATTTATAGTTGATTGAAGGGAAGTCTCGGCTGTTGAGATCAATAGCAACAATTTGATGCATGTATAATTGCAGCCACATTTGGACAAACCACCAGGGACCATTGACACAGGGGATCTTCTTGCTAGTGTGCATCAGGTGGGTGGTTTGGTTGAGCATATGATAGACGCTTCCCAGGAGGTATTTCCCAAGTGGGATGACTTTTCCAGCAGCCAGCTCTTCAGCCATCACAATGTGATTCAAGGTTGGCTCATTGGCTTTGCCACAAAAGACTGATCTGCATAGCCACATATTCAGGAAGGCCCTGTATTCAACATCGGTCAGAGGGCCATCAGACATATGATTCTGAATATATCTCTTATATCCAACCCCTGTTTTCACTCCTGTCTGCTTGGAGGAACCTTTATGATCATATGGGTGTACAGTTCCTGTAACATTCAGGCCGGTCATCATGTAGACATCGGCCAAAGTAGGAGACATTGGGCCATGACCAAAAAGAAAGGTATTTGTACCATTGGACCAAAAATGGCAAGCTGCAATCAGGAGGTTCTCATTCTTTGGTGTTTCAGCTAATGACAGCTCCAGACAATGAGAAATACGCAAATGATCCCAATTCTGTGTTTGAGGGCTTTTATCATCAGACATCCTTTTATACCAGTTTCTCCATCCGGCGATTGGGGGCAAAGGCCAGTTCTTGAAAGCATCTTGCCATTCATGAGGTTTTGTCAGTGAAATCTTAAAAGGAATCCGCTGAGATTCGGCCGCAATGATTTCAGAAGGATCTGAATCTCCTACGGGACCGAGGAAATAGGATGGAGATTTTTCCTCAACAGGGATGAGGATTTCGGCAGCTAGGGCCTATCAAGAATGAAAGGGGATAAGAAGAAATTTAAAATGCAAATCGAAAGAAGACTGCCGAACATGCTTGAGGGGATTGAAGTTTACCTGGAGAGCAAGATCTTGGTCCGCCATTTGAAGGTTGGATCTTGGAAGACGACGACTTAGGGTTCGGATCCGGATGAGAGCTCTGAAGATTCAGAAGGAGAAGCGGGTGCCGAACAGAACCAACTTGGAAATGTTAAGTGCTTTTGGTCAATTTCGAGATAAAAGTTACCTCTTATCCCGAAATTGAAGGGGCATGTGTTGACACCAAAAATTGGCACCAGGAAGAGGCTGACATGTGGGCCGGATTTGGTAGAAGGATGCCATTCGGCTAAAAGGGTTTTTTCTGAAGCATTCGGCAAAGATGCTCTGCGGTCGGGAACGCGTCGCCATTCGGCTGAAACGTTCGGCAGAGATACTCTGTGGTCGGGAATGCGTCATCATTCGGCAGAGGCATTGTTCCGCAGGCGAAGAGTGGTAGCATTCGGGAAGACATGATGACGTGGATCAACTTAAGGAAAAGGCCGGTTCGAACAAGGAAAGCAATATGGGCACGAAGATTCGTCATTTATTTTTAGAAACAAGTGTTGTAGTCGTGTCCGACTAGGAGTTGTATCAAGACCTGGGTATAAATATAAACCCATGGCAGCTGTAAAGGAAGGGAATCAATCAATACAACAAACCGGCCCCGTGCCAACATCGAGTCCTTTAGTCGAGTCGTCGAGTTCTTCGAGAGGAGTCATCGATCCGTCGACCTCCGTAAGTACCGGCAACCTTGTATCATGCTTAGTATCATGCGGTGGATTTAAGCTTTGATGCAAGTAGTCTTGTTACCATGCTTAGTATCATCCGGTGGATTTAAGTTGTGGTCTCAAGAAGGTTCCTCTGTTAGGTCATGAGCCATGCGGTGGGCTAAGATCTAGTATGGACCAAGTTATCGGCTCTGTTAGATTTCGGCAAGATCTAACAGATTCATTAAGTTACCCCGTGTTGCTTCGTTTTTACTATGTGCTTAATTCATGCAACACACCTTTGCCCAATCTAGATCGGCTAGAATCGGCTTTGCTTCACGACGTGACGAATTATCCCCTCACAGCCGAATCCGAAACCGATCTAGGTTGTTACATGTCGCGGGTTCGAACTTGTCGGTATCGTGTCAGTCTTGACAGAACCGGGTATCATGCGGTAGATGCAGGTTTTTGGGTCGTCTTAGAGCTAATCATCCGGTGGATTAGAATTCGATTCGATCTGATAGATTTATCTTTACCGATAAAGCTTGTTCCTTCGCCATGGACCCCGATTCGGCTAAGTAGCCGTATTCGGCAGTGCTCTCACGAGTGAACGTGTGTTCGTGGGTTTGCATTGGACAATGAATGCTTTTAGCCTTTCATGATTAGATTGTATCATGCGGTGGATTGATCTAATCTGATTGGTGGTGTGGCCACAAACGAGTTGTATCATGCGGTGGATTAACTCGTTCGTTGCCATGCTTGACGGGTGCTGCTTTCGGCCTATGCATTCTTGTTTCAATGTAAATTCGTGACTGTGTTGTGGGTTCGTAACTAAACATTGAATGCTTTTAGCTTTTCATGGTTAGATTGTATCATGCGGTGGATTGGTCTAATCTGATTAGTGGTGTGGTCACAAACAAGTCGTATCATGCGGTGGATTAACTTGTTTGTTATCATGCTTGACGGGTGCTGCTTTCGGCCTATGCATTCTTTGTTTACTGCGAATTTATGATCATGTTTCACCCTTTTATTTATTTATCATGCTCTGTTTCTCGCTAATCGGCTATGAGTATGTGTTACAATGTTCATTCGTTTGGAAGCCGATCTTTCGTCATGCTTACGTCACGCATTCGGCAGTACGTTCCTTGCGTGCCTTGCCGATTGCCGAATGAGGTTTTAACTGCCGACAGATAGCTTCTCTGTAGCTATTTGTCTCTCGAGATTGGCTTCAACGCCGCAAATATGGAACTGTCTGGTCTCACCCGGCACGTTCCAGGTTTTGATCTAAACGTTTTGTCCCTTTGTTAGTTTTCAGGCAAACTGACTGGCACGCTTCCGGATTCAAAAGCCCGGGCCACGTTTGAAGCCAGCTTGTTCGGCTTGCTGTGTGCTTGGCGTGAAGTGCGGATTTTACGTCAACACACTTTTTGGGTAAACATCTCGTCAGGAATGGATTTACGGAGAACTATACTCGGTGGACACGCCATGGTGAAGCCGTTGATCGTGTGAGAGACGAGGCCGTGAGGCAGCGCATCGAGGAGTTTGATGATGAGGCAGGGGTAGGGGACATGTTGCATGACTACGACGAAGCACACTTCAATGATGGACCTAGGGAGGAGGAGCCGGAGGCCACTGCAAAGGCTTATTATGACATGTTGTCAGCGGCACAACAACCACTTCACTCGCACACTAAGGTTTCTCAATTGGATGCCGTTGCACGTCTGTTGGCCGTCAAGTCCCAGTTTAGCTTGGGTCGAGACGCCTTTGACCACATCCTGACAATTTTGGGTGGCCTCCTTCCGGAAGGTCACGGCTTGCCAAAGAACATGTACGCGGCACAGAAACTTCTAAATGCACTTAAGATGCCGTATCAGAAGATACATGCTTGTCCGAATGGATGCATCTTATTTAGGAAAGAATTTGCGGACGCAAAGCAATGTCCGAAGTGCAAGGCTTCTAGATTCGTGGAGATAGTCGGTGCTGATGGTAAGAAGAAGCAAAGCAAAATACCCGTGAATATCCTACGGTACCTTCCACCTATACCGAGGATCCAACGGCTTTACATGACCGAGGACTCCGCGAAACAGATGACATGGCACAAAAGTGGAGTGCGATACAATCCTGATAAGCTCGTACATCCATCCGATGGTGAAGCATGGAAGCACTTTGATGGGATTCATCATGACAAGGCTAGAGAGGCTCGGAATGTGCGTGTTGCGTTGGCAACAGATGGGTTCAACCCGTATGGAATGACGGCTGCCCCATACTCTTGTTGGCCAATGTTTGTGATCCCACTCAATCTCCCCCCCGGTGTCCTATTTCAACGGCAGAACATCTTTTTGTCGTTAATTATTCCTAATTACCCGGGGAAAAATATGAGCGTGTATATGGAGCCTCTTGTTGATGATTTGGACCGTGCTTGGGAGGAAGGTGTATGGACATATGATCGAGCTACAAAAACAAACTTTAAAATGCATGTCTTCTACCAGTACTCCCTGCATGACCATCCGGCGTATGGGATATTCTGCGGCTGGTGTGTCCACGGGAAGTTCCCATGTCCAATATGCAAGGCATCTCTGAAGTTCATCTGGTTGACCAAGGGTGGAAAATATTCATGCTTCAACAAACATCGTCAATTTCTCCCTCTTGAACACGAATTCAGACAAGATATTAAGAACTTCACAAAAGGTGTAAGGGTTCTAGACCCTGCACCACACATGATGACAGGTGCGGATGTTCGTGCAGAGTTAGACGCTCTCGAGGTCGGGGAGGATGGCCGTTTTGTGGGATATGGCGAGCAACATGCCTGGACTCATAAGTTGGGCCTATGGAAGCTCCCGTACATGGCAGACCTTCTGCTTCCACATAATATTGATATGATGCACACTGAAAAGAATCTTGCCGAGGCACTTTGGGGTACAATCATGAACATTCCTGATAAAACCAAAGACAATACCAAGGCTAGAGTGGATCAGCAGCGGTTATGCAATAGACCGAAGCTAAATATACCACCTCCCAGGGACGGCAAAACATGGAAAAAACCTAAGGCCGATTTCGTTCTCGATAATGACCAAAAGAGGGAAGTGCTAAGTTGGTTCCAAACATTGAAATTTCCTGATGGGTATGCAGCGAATTTGAAGAGGGGAGTGAACTTAACT
The DNA here is from genome assembly GCA_033239725.1 of Echinochloa phyllopogon. Taxonomy (NCBI): domain Eukaryota; kingdom Viridiplantae; phylum Streptophyta; class Magnoliopsida; order Poales; family Poaceae; genus Echinochloa; species Echinochloa phyllopogon. Next base: position 5,828,307 of record BTCW01000008.1, on the reverse strand, counting down.
ACTCTAAGGATCAACGGGCTCAAGAGTCATGACTACCACATATGGCTTGAGCGGCTTCTTCCGGTGATGGTTCGAGGCTATGTCCCCGAGCATGTCTGGCAAGTGCTAGCGGAGTTGAGCAATTTCTTCCGTCAGCTGTGTGCTAAGGAAGTATCGAAGCCCATGCTTGCAGAAATGGAAAAGCTTGCTCCCGTGTTGCTATGCAAGTTGGAGAAGATATTTCCACCGGGCTTTTTCAACCCGATGCAGCATATGATTCTGCACCTTCCGTATGAGGCACGAATGGGAGGGCCTGTGCAGAACCGGTGGTGCTATCCAATTGAAAGATGTCAGAAGGTTCTTCGAACTAAATGCAAAAATAAATGCAAGATTGAAGCATCTATTGCAGAGGCATACATTCTCGAGGAGGTGTCAAACTTCACGACGAAGTATTATGCTGACAACCTCCCTAACGTGCACAATCCACCGCCTCGTTATAATGTTGACGAAGTTGAATCGAACCTCAGCCTTTTCCGAGGGCAACTAGGAAGTGCAAGTGAAGGCACCAACAAAAATTTGACAAATGCAGAGTGGCGCGCTATCATGCTCTATGTGCTCACCAATCTATCCGAAGTTGAGCCATACATGCGGTAAGTTCAGAACGATCTTGTTTTCAAGTACCTAGCCACTATTCTGCATCCAACACTCTTGTTTCTCGTTCATACAGGGAATTTCTTGATCAATTCTGGCGTAATAGGAGGGCTCCTACCCCACACGAAGTTGATGACCTTCTTAAACATGGAAACCCAGATTTTATTTCTTGGTTCAAACGGAAGGTACACTTAATTTCAGTCTTGTCCTAAATTCGACATTACTGAAGTCGTGTCATTAATATAACAAACATGCCTGGTCGAACTCGCAGGGCCAATCCGATGGGCCTATGAGTGTCGAGTTGAGACAGATCGCCGATGGTTGTGCGTATAAGGTCAAGTCATTTACCGGATATGACGTGAATGGTTATCGTTTTCGCACAACAAGTCATGAGCAGAGGATGCCCAATCGAAGGACTACAAGTACCGGAGTCTATACTCCAGGCTCTGATGGGGTCGATTACTATGGGAGACTTGAAGAAATATACGAGCTTAATTTTGGTGGAAGCAAACCTCTTTCTCCTGTTATCTTCAAATGTCATTGGTTTGATCCTTCAGTGGTGAGACGAACCCCTAGTCTTGGGCTAGTCGAAATTCGACAATCATCTGTCTTACCTGGAGATGATGTCTATATAGTGTCTCAACAAGCCACCCAGGTGTATTATTTGTCATACCCGTGCAAAAAGGACAAAAGGCTTGAGGGTTGGGACGTTGTATACAAAGTGTCGCCACGCGGTAAACTACCAGTCCCAAACAATGAAGATTATAACATAGATCCAAACACCTATGATGGAGAGTTCTTCCAAGAAAATGGGCTAGAAGGGTCTTTTGAGATAGACTTAACCCAAGCGGTCGGAATGGATTTAGACTCAGAAATGTTTGTTGACGAGGACACTGGAGATGTGGTTCATAATGCTAAGGAGGTAGAGTTACTAGAGCGATTACAATTAGGCAATGACGAAGACGACGACATTTCTCCGCCTTTGGAGGACGACCATGAACATCTCGAAATGTACGATAGTGATGATGCGACCGTTGATCCAGATAATCCTGATCCGGATGATTATTTCTAATAAAAGTACGTTTATATATTGCATCATCTCTGTCTAATAGTTTATGTTGGGTCATATTTCTTATATATTACACGTTTTTCTAATTATTTATGTTTATATGTGAAATCTAATAATTGTATGTTTTTGTTGATCGCAGGTGATTGGACCAATATGGTGGGTCGTGGCGGTGCGATGAGGAACGTCATGTCGTTGTACCGGAAGTTTAAAGATGGGGGGTCCGAGGCAGCTGGGTCGTCTGGTGCCAAGGGGCGAAAGAAGAAGGCCGCAGGCGGGGGGCGAGGCAGGGGCAAGAGGCGAGAGCGGACCCCCGTACCTTCGTCGTCTTCGTCCGACGAGGACTTTGTTCCTTCGGCGGCGGACACTCGGGCCGCGGAGCACGAGGACCGCGAGGACGAGGAGCACGAGGCAGCGGAGCACGTGGCCGAGGAGCACGGGGCCGAGGACCCCGAGGGCGAGGACGTAGAGGGGTCCACCTGCTCTGAGAACTCGGCCCTTTGGCAGCGAGGCCCCTCGCAACTCCCGAAGCGCCCGATACCCATGGAGCGTCGCCCCGTGATCGCACCCAGCCCTCCAAGGTAAGTAATTTTAGATGTTACACAGACCTTCTCGTTTCATATTCATATGTTGGAAATCACGAGATGGACTAACAATTTATCTTAATCACTTGGGCAGGAATTGGGTGATGGTCACCCCAGGCGCTGGTCACGCCCGCAAAGTCAACGGCATCCTGGGTCTTCTTTGCAGGGAGCTGTTTCCGGGTCTGGTGACCATTGGCGGCAGGGAGGAGCCGGCCTACACCTTTGACCACTACGTCGCCGCTGGCGATCAGGAGGACCGGGAGCGCAGGATCTTCAACAACAAGGCCGAGCGGGTAAAGGGAGAGCTTTGGGTAAGTATTCGTTGCACTACACTGCTCAACACAACACTTTCATTGAACAATCTACAAATAATGCAACATTCATCATGTATATGTGCGCAGGACTTTTACAGATGCGCCCCGGGAGAGGAGGCTTCGGCGGATGCTGTGGCACACGCAGCCTGCTGGAAGCTTGTCAAGGACCTGCACTACGAGGCGCGCGTGCAGGCCGTAATTGATTATTTCGCGGCACTCAAGATCTCCATGAAGAAAACGGAGGCAAGAAACATGAAGTTGACCAAGGAGCAGTATCTGGCGGTATGTAAATCGATACTGTTTTATTCTAAGATTAAGTACTCTAAATTCGATCTTGTTATATGTCGTACACTTGATGTCTTTTAGGCGATTCCGTGGTGGTGCGCCCCGCATCCCACGTGCTGGGAGGTGATAGTCGACAAGTGGTGCAGCGCCGAGTGGGCCGCTCAGCACGACCTTTGCCGGGAGCGGCGTTTGCTGATGCCCGGTGTCTCACACCATCAGGGCAGCCTTAGCCTCGAGGAGTACAGGGCCAAATGGGTACGCCGAGTCATTTCTATATTCGCTCACTCTATTCTGTGTAATTACTAATTCATATTGTTTGTTTTTTCAGTCGGCGTCACATGGTGGTGCGCCTTGCTCACAGCTCGAGGCTTTTGCTATGGCCCACAAGGGCAAGGCGACCTCCGACGTCCGGTACAACCCGGAGGACGGGCCCGCGGCATACAGCAACGCCAGCGTCCACAGTCGCCTCACAGCATATCAAGAGGTCGCGAAGGAGGTCCACGGGCCAGACTGGGATCCGACCGCCCACGACATTGATGGAGAAGTGGTCATGAGGGCGGGAGGAGGCAAGAAGCACGGGCGGTACTTGATCGCCAACAACACCATCGACACGGCCTCTACCCCCACACTCTCCCAGATTCGAGCCAGGAGCACGAGCTCTTCAGCGGCTATCCGCCAGCCTCTTCCCGGTTCACACTTCGGGATGCAGGCACTCCAGGTTATTTCTATTTCTATCTTTGTACGTGAAGTTTGCTTACGTTTATAATGTATTATAACAATGTGATTGAATATTGCAGGCCCGGTTGGATGAAGAGACGGAGAGACGGAGGCAGCTGGAGTTGGAGGTGCAGCAGATACGGGAGGCGGAGGCCGAGAAAGACAGGCAGAAGGAGGAGGCCGAGCGGGCGAACCGAGTGTGGCAGGAGCAGGTATTTGCCTACCTGCAGAGCATTGGCCAGCGCGTGGGTGAAGGTCCGCCGCCGCCGATGCCACCACCGCCTCCACCACCACGTGTTCCTATTTCTCCCGTGAGTCACTTGAGAACCCTATGATTTCATTTCACAACTCATTTCTGTCCAAAATCTTGTAACACACACCACTAATCTCTTTTGGGCAGGCTCCTGGCTCGGCCGCGTCGAATGACGGCCCTCAAGACGAAGACCTTGCGGCGCGGGCGGTTAGATCGTTGTTCGGACCCCCTCTTCCGTGAGTGATGGATGTTGGACTTTGTAACATATGAATGATGGATGTTGGATGTTTGGATATTGAATTTGTGACATTTCTGTGATGTTGGATGGTTTAGTGACTTATATGTGTTTGTTTATGGTTGTTTGATGGTTTAGTGGCTATATATATATATATGAATTGCCTGTGATGCCTATTATAAACTGCATGTGATGTTTTTGTTGAGGGGTCCTTTTAACGCAAAAAATTAATAAAAACAGGAAAAAATTTGAGCCTTTGCCGAGTGTTACACTCGGCAAAGAGGTGGTTTGCCGAGTGTATTGGCTTTAACACTCGGCAAAGAGGCTGTTTCTGTCATTTCTGGAACAGCCTTTGCCGAGTGTCTTGGCTTTTACACTCGGCAAACATGCAACCTTTGCCGAGTGTTAAAGCCCTTACACTCGGCAAAGGGTTGTCCAGGGCCTGCCCCCTAACCAAGCTTTGCCGAGTGTCGGGGTCCAACACTCGGCAAAGGATGGTGTCTTTGCCGAGTGTGACACTCGGCAAAGGGTCCGTTAGCCCTAACGGCCGTCTGCAGACGGCAGCGGGCGGGCTGTTAGTGCTTTATTTTGCCGAGTGTTGGCTTTGCACTCGGCAAAGCCTTTGCCGAGTGCCCGACAGAAGACACTCGGCAAAGGGCCTGTTTGCCGACACGAGCTATGCCGTAACCCCTTTGCCGAGTGTAACACTCGGCAAAGCCTTTGCCGAGTGTATTTCGGGGTTTGCCGAGTGCCCCAGGCACTCGGCAAACTCCGGGTTTCCCGTAGTGAGCCCCGGCTGCCTCGCCAAGCTCGAGCGGCAGCATCTGAGCATCGTGGTCGAGCTGAGTCCATGCCTCGACGCACAGAGCTGCTCACCAACTAGCTGTCCGTGCTTGGGATGAGGCTGGCTCGGTGAAGGGATAAGTGTGCGTTTTCTTTTCTTTTTTTTTTCCTATATGAACTCATTCATGGGTCCTGCCCCAGCTGGGTAGGGTACTTGGCCGAGCCACTGCATGCGAGGGCACCTGTCTAGCAGGTGCGAGCGTCGGTGTGTGCGCTGTGCAACTCTCAGGCCAGCAGCCACAAGGAGGCAAAAGGATGGGAGCAAAGGCTCCTGAACTTGCTTGGTGTGGCACTGTGGCTGCCAGTGGACCCAGGCCATGCATGCGTGGCATCATCCATCAAGATTAGCTAGCATTAGCATCACGGCTACTGCTTTAGCGCATAATTCTTTGCAAACAAAAGATTATTAAAAAAAGACATGATTTGCTATGTTGTAGGATTGCAAATAGAACTCCACTAGAAACCACGGGGCGCGGCGTTGCCGCGCCATCTTTGTGATTCAGCCAGCATGATTCTGCGTGGGATCCAACAAATTTAGTGTTTATAAATGGAGAATTGCGAATGATTAATCCATCCAAATTGCAATGTCTTATCTTTTTTTCTTTGCATCTATTTGCCTTGTACGTACTCTTGTAAATAATATGTATACTGGAGTTGGAAAGAGGAAGAAAAACATGGCGCGTAAGAAGCTGAAACTCGGAATAGCAACCAAGTAAGATGCTGAAACATATCTACAGGCTATTAGCCAGCCTTTTTCAATAGCAATGTAGTACGAAATTGCTCAGTTCAGGATTTACAGGTTTCTACAACACTACAGGGTTCAGATTTGCCCCACACTTTCTTTTGACAAAACAAAATAGTTGAACAGTTCATAAAAATCTATCTCTGGTGCTACTGCTTTTTGTATAAACTGTAACTGAAGTAAACCTGAATAAAATATGGACAGTACTATAGAAATAAAGATATGGTAATGCTTATACTTGGATTTAATCATCCGTGTCCACCAAAAATCTGTACAGTAGAAGAGAAGGTGAAGATTCCAAAATTGCATCTCCTTGGGTTACTAAAACTTGTGGCCTAATCTCTGGATGAGAGGCATTGTTGTTATTTGTAATATTGACCCCATAATATCTGCTTCATGAAGAATGATTTTAAGGTATCAAAATGTATGCCCCTGATTACGGTTATGCATGCTGTATGAAGAATTTGGTTATCATGAAAAACATCATAAAGAAGTTACCTTCAGATTTGTTAAGGTACTGCTCCATGTTATTAAAACGATTGATTGCATTCAGTTTAACTTTAAAGGTCTTTGGCATTTTGTTTTTTTTTATGTTAACATTAACATTCATTTGAGTATAGTTGAGAGTCTTGTTGTTCTTGTTCTGGAGTAGCAACTAAATCATTCACAAATTGCTTAATGGTGGACGCATGAAAGGACAACATATATAATTGGATATAGTGATAAATAGTGCACATTATTTCCACGTCCACTGCATATTATACTTAATTTTGAGAAGCAGGTATGGAAAATAATAAACAATATAAGAAGTGGATGGAAGGAAGAGTCGTGCTCCTGCAAAGCCCTCAAGCTAGGCACGCAGCGTTTAGCAAGCTACTCCGTAACATTAGTTCAAAGATAAAAAATCATTTAGTGAAGTGCTGTAATATTACTCATTACCGCCTAATCCAAGGAGCAGAACCTTTCTGCAAATTCCTTCACTGATCTACCTGATAAGACATGAAACACCATGTTCAGAAACAATGGAAGGTATGATCTTAAGTAAAAGGTTATGCTGCTAAAATTGTTGCTCTGGTTATTGGTCTTTCAACAACCTTTGCCTGTGCCGACATTGTAGATTCCAACTTTTCTTAGCTGAGCTTTATCAAGAGCTTTGAATCTTTGATATGAGCATCTACAAGATCTGTGACACCAATGTAATCCCTAATGCAAGTTCCATCTGCAGTGGGGTAATTGGTTCCATTGAGAAGCTGTTAGTCTGAAAGATATCTAATGATGGTATCTTTGAACCAAATTTTAAAGACACTTCGGTAACAAAGTTTGGACAGCAAGCTGCAAAATGGAAACTATACTCTTTGTAGAACACCATGGACCATATCTGGATGACAGATAAGTTCAATTACTATTTTAATTGGAGGGCCCAAGATTGAAAGAAACAATGTTGGTCAGCTTGAAGTACTGACGAAATTGGATAAACAATCTGTACTTTTGCCAACAATTCAGACATCAGTTCCATAAGCTTTTATATGGAAACATAGAGTTTGGGCAGTATAAAAGTTAAAGCTCTATAGTTTCTGTACAAATTGGTATAGATTGAGTTCAGAGAGGGTTTAAAGTTGGATATGTATTTTAAAGGCTAAAGTTGAACTTTTAACAGTATTAACATTTGAAGATAACTCTGAATTACAGTATTATTACTCTGGACCAGTGGTTTCCTCGACATTCAGAACCTGTGATTTTCCGTACCTTGTGTCCAGGCGAACCAACGGCCGTGGCCCGTGGCAGCGAGCGAGGAGGTCAGCGGGCGGAGATGCGGCGGAGGGGAGCGGCAGATGGCGACAAACGGGTACGGGCGAGTGGAGGCGCCCCCTTCCCAGCATCTTCTCCACGTGGGGCTCCGCGCCGGCAGCTCCTCCCCTCGTCCTCCTCCGTCCCGGCGACCGAGCGAGGCGGCGGCGCCGCCGGCAGTGCTGCGACCGATCAGGGTGGCGGCCGCCGCGGGTCCCTTCATTTGCAGCGCCGCCGGATGCTCCTCCCCTCGTCCTCCTCCGTCGCGGCGACCGAGCGGGGAAGTGGCAGCGGCCGCCGCGGGGCCCTTCAACTGCAGCGCCGCCGGATGCTTCCCCCTCGTCCTCCTCCGTCGCGGACTCGCGGGCTCCCGGCCGTGTCCTATGATTCGCAGCTGGCTCGCGTTGCTCCGCCTTGCTGCGCTTCGCGAATAGCGGCCGCACTCTCTGCCAACGAGGTGGTGGCCACGGCGCCGATGGTGAGCAGCGCAGGGGCGGGAGGAGGCACGGTAGACCGCGGAGACGATAAGGCCCTCTCTCGCGCGGGTTCGCGAGCGCCGGATCCGCATCTTAACGGGTGAGAGACCCGTGCCGAGCCTGAATCGAACGGTGGACAACGCTTAACTGCCGGATCCAACGGTTCTCGGCTTAACGGGCGACGTGGCCCGATCCACCGCCCGCGGTTTGGATCCGGGATTCGAGTTTAGAGATTTTGTGGATTCACGTGAGTTCCGTGTAAGCTACCAATTATAAAACATATGCTCATCAAACATGCATATATGCCATAAAGCTACCAATTATTAGATGATCTAAAAAACATTTAAGTAATCATTATCGCATAAGAAGGTGTGGTGACTTATGAATTGCTCTAAAATTACTCTGACGTCATTCAAGGTTTTTGTCCTGAAGATTGCTCTAGAATTGTGGCTCCCTCGACATTTTGATTCCAAAAAAGGGGAATGTTTTATGATATTTTGTAGTGTGCAACATTACAAAATAACAAAATGATAGAGAAAAATAACAACGACGTGTTTTTGTGGTGTGAATGTTACAGAATAACAAAATGATAGAGAAAAATAACAACGATGTGTTTTGTGGTAGACTCATCACCTGCATGCATATGCAAACATGGGTTGCTAGCACGCTGCGAATTGCTATGGTGAATTCTAAAATAGCATTGTTCTCAAGAAACATTACTTGTTCAAGATTTTCTACTTTAGTTTTTTATCTAGTTTCTGATCATCTATTATAAAATATTTTTTGTCCGTAGCAACTCACGGGCATATTTCCTAGTTCTATTAAACGTGCATGTCGTACGTGCGTTCTTCCTAGTACTTTAAATTATTGGCTCAAGACAACCCAATGCGTCACATATACAGTTTTGACTAGACAGAGTAAAATCACAATGACAATACGAGAGTACTTGACTTTGTTGTCTTTAAGGCTGAACATTTGCCGAGTGCCTTGTTGTCTTTAAGACTGAACATTTGCCGAGTGCCTGGACAAGCCACAAAATTTTTATAGTAATATATATTTTATCGAGTGTCCGATATAATGCACTCGGCAAACAATGGGTCTCTCGGCAAACATCGGGTTTTCGGTAGTAGATAAATTTGTCGTACAAAAGGACCTGCTCACAGTTGGGGGACGTCTAGATAATTCAGAGTGCGAGACCTGACGAGAAACTCAACTTACCTAAGTTCCATTCTCAGCGATAGTCTCTCGTGATTTGACGGGGCCAACAAACCAAGTCGGATTGGAGTATTGGAAGGATCATCACCAGAAACGTACCTCCAGTCTCCAGATGCAGATGCCACGTCGTCATGCGTTTTGATCTCAGGAAGCACAACGAGTCAGGTCAAATGACTCAGTTTATATCGTAATATTATCGAGGGTTATTTGGATTGGTACCATTGCAATTTTCAAAAGTTAGAGATATACTATTATAATTCACCTATTTGGAAGCATACCATTACAACTCTTACATACTTTGAACCGTACCATTATATACGTCTTTGATTCCATTGAACCTGTCTTTGATTCCTTTGGACCCACCGGATACCTCCGTATTTTCGTATGGCCTAAAATACCCTTGCTACATCTCCTTCCCCCACTCGCTGACGCGTGGGACCCGAAAGTCAGGTTCATCTTCCTCCTCCGGACGGAGACCGGTGCTGCTCCTCGTCGCACGCCTCCCCCACCCTCTGTCCGCTCCCTATCGCCGCCGTCTGGGACCGCATCCGCGCTGGCGACGGCATCCAGTTCAGCCGCGACGCGGCGGAGGCGGTCTGCTCCGACGGGAAGGAGGGCGTCGTGTTCGACCTCGGCGCCGAACGGTGGGAGGACATGCCGCCGGGGATGCTCGCGGGGTGGAAGGGCTCGACCGCCGCTGCCCCGGCTTACGTAGCCTACGACTTCGTGGCACCTCTGACTCCAAGCCTGCCCTGGCGCCTCCTCGCTCACTGCCACTCCGCCGCCCACCATTTCCGCCGCCGCCACGGGCTCCACCGTGGGCAGCTGCCCACAAGCCGTCCTGACCCAATCCAACACCACCCTCAGTTTCCCCTCGACCACGCGCATCTCCACGACCAGCCCAAGACTACCCCCGACCACCGGAGTTGCCCCGCGCCGCTCACCGTGCCGCCGTCCACTGCCGACACCGTGGGCCGGCCACCCCGAGCTCCGTCGACCCAAACCAAGCACACCTACGCACTCCTCGTGACCCCGCGGTACTCCTCGTCCTCCCCCCCACCCGCCTCGTTTGCTGCCCCCAGCCATCGGCGCTCGCTGGCTAGCGGCCGCGCGGCGGAGCTCGCCGCCGCGGCTGTGCGTGCAGCGAAGCTCGCCCGCGGCGCACACGCGCGAGGCAGAGCTCGCTCGCGGCGGCTGCATGCGCGGCGAAGCTTGCCCGCGGCGCACACGTGCGAGGCGGAGCTCGCCGCCGCGGTGGAGGAGGCCACTGCCAGCGTGAGAGGGATGGACTGGCCAGTTGGGGGAAGAAAGAAGGAAGAAGATGATAAGTGGATCCCGCGTGTCAGTGATAGGGAGAGTAGCTGCAACAAAGTATACATATCTGTATGCGCCTACAGTTGGGCCCAAGGCGTCTCTATACGTATTTTGTGGTATTTTTGTGGGAAACAAAGAATTGCAATGGTATATTACCAAATAGGTGAATTGTAGTGTTATATCTCCAACTTCTGAGAATTGTAAAGGTACCGATCCAAATAACCCTATTATCAATTCAACGATCCATCCAATCCAAAACGCCACCACAACATGGAAACCCTAACCAACCCTAGATCACCCTCTGATCCGACGCCGGCCAGCCGCCCCCGTTGGGTGATGCTGAGCCGCAAGGTCGTCAACGACGAGGACGCAGACTCCTCCGTCGCCGACGCCAACACCACGGTGGCCTCCTGCACTTCCTCCGGCCAATCCTTCAGCGTCTCCTTCGCCCTAGCGGCGGCGCCGCCGGCGACCTCCAGATTCTTCTGTAACTGGATAGGTGGCGTGCCCTGCGACGGGAACGGCAACAACGCCGCCAAGAAGGATCTCACCATCATCGCCGCCACCGACGACTCCGTGCTGATCAAGATAGTTATTCCCGGGGTGACGCTCGGCTACTTCCTCTATGAGACCACCTCGTGTCTTGGCTTTTACACTCGGCAAATATGCAACCTTTGCCGAGTGTTAAAGCCCTTACACTCGGCAAAGGGTTGTTCAGGGCCTGCCCCCTAACCAAGCTTTGCCGAGTGTCGGGGTCCAACACTCGGCAAAGGATGGTGTCTTTGCCGAGTGTGACACTCGGCAAAGCGTCCGTTAGCCCTAACGGCCGTCCGCAGACGGCAGCGGGCGGACTGTTAGTGCTTTATTTTGCCGAGTGCTGGCTTTGCACTCGGCAAAGCCTTTGCCGAGTGCCCGACAGAAGACACTCGGCAAAGGGCCTGTTTGCCGACACGAGCTATGCCGTAACCCCTTTGCCGAGTGTAACACTCGGCAAAGCCTTTGCCGAGTGTATTTCGGGGTTTGCCGAGTGCCCCAGTCACTCGGCAAACTCCGGGTTTCCCGTAGTGATGGAAGACGCCAACGCCGGAGAGGATTCACGGTGTGGCGGCGCGGTGACGCGGCTGACCACGGGTAACTGGACGGACACGCACTGCCAATGGTCACCCAACGGTGACTGGATATATCGTCTTCTCCTCCAACCGCGACAAGCCCGTCGGCGCGCCGCCCAAGGACCACGGCCTGGACCCGGGCTACTTCGCCGTGTACCTCATGGACGTGTGGTGACCCGGGCGGTGGTGCGGGTGATCCGGAGCGGCCTGGACCTCGCCGGCCACGTGAACCACCTGGTGTTCAGCCCCGACGGCCGGAGCATCGCCGTCACGGCCGACCTGGCGGCGGTGTCCGCCGACCCCATGTCGCTGCCGGTGTTCCTGCACTCGGTGAGGCCCTACGGCGACATCTTCACCGTGGAGATCGACGCCGGCGACCTGGAGACGAACGAGGACGTGGAGGAGTTCACCCGGGTGACGCACAGCCGGTACGAGAACTCGACGCCGGCGTGGACGGAGTTCGCCGCCGGCGACCCGCACGCCAAGTGGAACGTGCTCGTCGTCGAGGACGACCACACGCCGGCGTGCCCGTACATGCACCAGGACGGTGGGCAGAGCTGGCACATGACCGGCCAGATCTGCATCCCCAAGAGGCACTGCTGGACGGACCTTAATTATTCCGCCTGCATATGCAGCCGCTGATGCGACTTTATTTATCTACAAATAAGAAGCTAGCAGGAGTGATTCACAGTTTCGTTCCGAGACTCGTTTATTAGTTTGTCATAATTACGGAGTATCTTGCATACACACCGATCGAACTGGTGTACGTATAAAGGAACATGCATATGACGTGCACCAGCCAGTATAACAATATATTATATAGTAGTGTAATCAATAGCTCACATTGATAACAGAAGCGAGGACGTAGGACACTCGCGCTTGTAACAGCAGATCCTCATTTGTCAGATGCCATTATATTGCTCGTCGGTCATTGAGACACTAGCTGTGTACCGAACAGCTTCCTAATGACAGCTTGAATTTTTGGGGTGCCAGGATATACCGAGCTTGGCGGCAACCCGTAGCAACTATAATGGTCAGAATGACATATTGCAAAATTTCTAGCTAGCATTGAAATAGACAGCTGTTTTTAAAGTATGTCATAAAAATTCACCTTTTATGTTAGTGTTGTACAATTAGTAAAATGTGTGCGCAATAGATGACCTTACAGCTACTTTTGTTGCCCCCAACAAGTTAGCATGGCCCATGATTCTCGAACTTTTTTTTGAACGAACAACACTCGACGAGTGCGTTTCTATTGATATAGAAGAAAAAAAAATACAAGACTACGACTCTGGCAGGCGATAGGCAGGAAACAGAAAAGAAAAGGAAAACAAACAACTCGCCCGGTTGGATTGGGGCCTCAACACGGGTTACCGCTTGCTTATACTCGCTGGCCGGTTGGATTGCGACATCAACACGGCCACACAATACTTACAACGACAGAGGGGACAAGCACAGCCGCAACTTCCACCTACAACCGCCCACCTGCGGGTATCGAAACCTCTGAAGCGATCCAGCGCCGATAAAGGAGCCGGAGGGGCAGACACCACCACACCTAGAGGGCCACCGCTGTGCAGGACCCACCGCCGTCGTGCTGCTGCGCCCAAACCAACCGCCCGACGACATGAAAACCACCGAGTCCGAAGCAACTCAACGCGCGGGGGCCTCGCCGCTTCCGCCGTCTCTCGCGTGCGCGGGGACCTCCAACCCGCCACTCAGCACGCCTCGCTCTCGTGCGCGGGGGCCTCAACCCCACCACATAGCTCCACGCTCTGGACTCGTTTCAAGAATTTCCGTCGAGGAAGCAAGAAGAGGTGCCCCGCCCCTCGAGAACTGTCTCAAAACCTCTAGACCACCGCCTTGGTTCGAATCATCACATTGCTTTCCCCTTCGCACAAGACACCGCCATCGAGTCAGAAGACCGAAGATGTCGCCCGCACCGTCTTCCGACGTTGTACCGCACCAGGAGAGTTCAGCCGTGCTAAACACCCCGCCGCGATCCGCTGTGGGCCAAGTCATCTCCGGTTGTCGTCGCTGCAAGCGCCGTCCTTCAACATTGTCCCGTACCGCACTGGAGGTTGCCAAGTAACACGAGGCGCCACTGAACGCTGCAAGCAGCCGAAGAACATGCAAATGAAGACCGTCGGCCACCAACCGTAGAGCAGGCGTCTTGGCGTGAGGTAGACAACCCCCATGTTCGCATCTCTTCCGAAAGATTTGTCACCACGGTCCGGAGCGATCGCATTAGTAGGCCGGCCGTGCCGATGGTCGAACGTGTCTCTAGAGACGACGCCTCCAAGGAGGTTCGCGACGCCCACAGGCGCCGCCGTCGCTCATCAAGGAGCTGGACTGTGTTTTCACCCAGAGACTAATGCAGCGGGGTTCTAACTCCTGAATGACGCCCTCAACAGGGAAAACGACACCCGAAGGCATCGCCGCCATTCGTCCAGAATGAATCTGGCAGGGGCTTTCACCCGGAGTGTCGAGCCCCGTTGCACGCGTTCGTCGTAGCGAGCCGACATCACTACTGCGGCCGTCCCAGCCGGAGGACGCCACTGTCGGAGCCCCATACCAAGCCGCCGCCGAGTTGTGTCACCATACCGTCGTCTTCACGCCGGCACTGAATCGCCAGCCGCCGCCACGGCGGCCTTTGCCGCACCACCGCGCGCGGCCGCCCTCCGCGGGCTGTTGCTGATCCGCACGCCCGGGCCTCCTGCTTCTCCTGCACGGCCGTCACTGCCCGCCCGGCCGCTGGCCGCCGCCCATCGTGCATCACGGCAGCCGACCGCAGCCCGTCGCCGCACGAGTGCTCCCTCGCGCGCACGGCCTCCTCCCGCACGGCCGTCGCGCCCGCGCCGCGGGCCGACGCTGCCTCGCGCCGCTGTAGACCGGCCGCCGCAGAGCTGCCGCCGCCCCCGTGTGGAACCGCACCTCAGGGCCGCGCCCGTCTCTTGGTTCGCCGGATCCGGCAAGGGGCTACGCGGATCTGGCCATGGGGGCCGCGGATCTGGCCTGCAAGTCGCCGCGGAGAGCCTCCGGCCGCCGGAGAAAACGAGCGAGCTTCTTCCTCGTGGCTGTGCGGGCGAGCTTGAAGAGGAAGAACAAGGCCCCGCCGCCACCTTCCTCGTGGCTGCGCGGGCTTCCGGCAGCTGCTCCGGCGGCGGCGAGGTGCTGGGAGGCGGGCAGAAGGGAGCTGCGGCGGCCGGGCGTCGAGCGCCGCCCGAGTCGCCAGAGGAGGCGACGCGGGGGCCTGCGCGTGATTCTTTTCCCTACATGAACTGAGACTTATTACTCAATGGAAAATAAAAGATTGCTTGGCACGAACTTAACCAATGCTAGCTCATGGTCACCAAGGACAAGCACAGCAAACCTTGCCAGCGCTGATCCAAAGTAAGCCTGCCTCCAAACATGTTTACTGCTCCTAGTTCTTAGCTCGGCCAGGCGAGCGCTTTCTTTTCGTGCCAGGAAAGTTACCGAGAAGTCAGAGCTCTTGCTTTCTTTCTTCCCGTGAAATTGCTCTCAGGATTGCAATCCTATAGAATTATTCCCATAGTTTTCCTTGTGAACCAAAGGGCGTACATAGAAAAAAACATTTGGAATTAAATCCTACAAAAATCTTGTGTGATTCCTCTGTTCCAAAGCTCCCCTCAGTGTATGCATATATTTTCTTTGTGTTATGGGCGGTGCCGCACGTACTGCTGTATTCATAATTTCTAAGGAAACATCAATGTATATCTAACGAGTGTTTATCAAGCCTAAAATACATAGAATTTCTTGCAAAGTTTCTCTTATTCGAGGACTACATGAAGTTTTGCTCGGGAACGCAGTGAAGTTTGGATTGTAAATTAAATGAACATATGGATTTGGGGGGCACTGGAACAAGCAAACAATGCATAAAGGACCGTGTATCTGTGAAGCTTAAAATTCCAGAAATCTTAAGATGCCAGCATTTGTAGTACTACATGCTGAAATTAAAAACAAATGCAAATAACGTACTAGTGGTATTAGCATTAGCCAAGCTTAGCAGGTAAATGACCAAATGGATCATCAGAGCCCAGTACGGAGAGCAGTGCCTTTCTCCTCGTGTCTACCTGTAGCATCCATACCTTGCGGTAACCATCGTTGACCTTGAAGCAGACGACGTCGGGGTTTTCCGCGCTCACGACCGGGCAGTGTGGAGGCACACGAGGGAGGCCCTGGTAGCCCGGTAGCGCCCAGAGCTCCTCGCAATCCATCACGCCATCCTTGACCCATGTCATTTGCTCGTCAGTCCTCAGGCTCATCGTCCAAGTGGTCACCGTGAATGCGGAGCTGGAGTGTGGACACGTGCCCCTGCCAGGGCCGCCGCAGCAGCAGCGGGGGTCGATGCTCACCAACCTCACCGCACCGGCACCTGCCGCACACATGTTCCGGCACTGCTGCATTTCATTGTCATCGTCTTCTTCATAGATGTAGCTGCGGCCGATGCGTCTCCCCTCGCGGGGAAGCACCGGCAGCGCCAACAAACGGAGCATGAGGTTTGGATCGGCCATGTCGCACACGAGGATGAAGCCGCTGTACTTGACCCAGCACAGGAACCGGTCGCCGACAGGGACGACGCTGTCGGGCATACGCATACCCAGATGCTCGAACAGCATCTCGTATCTGCTGCCGTCGCTGAGGACGATGGCCACCGCCTCCTTCTTCCACTCGGACTCGGAGCTTCCGAGGCGGAGCACATGGAGGTCGGCCGTATGTCTTTGCTCGTCGCCGGTCTCGTCACCGTCGTCGAGCTCCACGACCAGGAGCTCGTCCTCGCTGCGACGCAGGATGACTGTGCCCAGGCCGAATAGGATTTGCTCTCTGGGGTGCTGGGGCTTCTTGAGACCTCCTGCTGGTCCATTGGAGAAGTCGTGGGTGGGAAGCAGAGACAGCGACGGCGGCCGGCCGGCGGCGCCGGACCTGTAGACGAAGTAGTCGTACGTCGACGTCCAGAAGTCTAATCCGTGCTCAATCTGCAAGAGGACGGAGTCACCGTGGGCCGCGACGACGCCCGGGTCTCTGCCGTCGCCGGCAGCACTACCTTCACCGTGAAGAAAAGGAAGAAGGCCGAGCTTGCCGGCGGCGCCGCCAGGTTAGCGGAGACGCGGAAGGCCCGGCCCGTGGAGGTGCGGGACTCCGCCACGGTGTTGTCGTCGGGGACGGTGTCGCTATAGCGGAGCCATCTGCTCAGCATCACCCATCGCGGGTCGGCGGCCGGCGGCGGAACAGGCTGTTCTGCCGGCTGGGTTAGGGTTTCGGCGCGGCTGCTGTTTGTGGAGAGATGGATCGACCGTTGGCCAATAATGGAGCGCCGGCATCTGAAGCGAGGGAGACAGTCGAGGTAACCCAGAGCAAGGCGGCGCCCCAGCATTCTCACAGGTGTCAGTAATGGCGGCTGCGTGCTTGCGTTGTGAACCCTAGCTATAGGTTATATTTTCTATTACTTTTTTTTAGGAACTATAATCTTGATTACATCTCTACCTATATAATTATAAAGCAAGGATTATTTTTGCGGTACGTCATAATTTTACGAAAACCCCCTAATATTTTTAGGAATCAACCCACCACTATAAAGGAGGAAAACGCCATGTTTTCTGCCTCAATTTTTTTTCGGTCGTCATCCATCCCTTCCGAGATCCAAGAATCACGTTCGGTTTCCTGGCCGACTCACTACGGGAAACCCGGCATATGCCGAGTGTCTCGATCTTTGCCGAGTATATTTTATCGGGCACTCGGCAAAGACAGACTTTGCCGAGTGTCCCTAAGGAGGCCCTCGGCAAAGAGAGAACACTCGGCAAACACACTCTTTGCCGAGTGTTAGGACACCGACACTCGGCAAAGAGACTCTTTGCCGAGTGTTAGGCTGGTGACACTCGGCAAAGACGTCGCACGTGCTCGGCGCGTGACACGGCCGCCAACGGCCGTTGGGGGGCCGTTCGGGCTGCATCTACTTTGCCGAGTGTCGTCGGCCAGACACTCGGCAAAGATGTCGCACGTGCTCGGCGCGTGAGACGGCCGGCAACGGCCGTTGGAGGCCGTTTGGGCTGCATACTCTTTGCCGAGTGTCACCGGCCTGACACTCGGCAAAGATGTGGCACGTGTCCTGCACATGCCGTGTGCGCCAACGGCCGGGGATGGCCGTTTGGACTGCCACAACTTTGCCGAGTGTACAAGATGGACACTCGGCAAACATTTCGAAAATTTGATAATATTTTTGAAAAAACTTGGAATTCAAATACAAAAGTTTAAAAATTTTGAATACAAGGGTTTTTTTGCACGGATGGAATGGTGGGTTTGCCGAGTGTTTCAAGATAAGCACTCGGCAAACTTCCTCTTTGCCGAGTGCTGAGCTGGCAGCACTCGGCAAACCATGCCTTTGCCGAGTGTTCTACAATAAACACTCGGCAAAGGTTGTCCCTTTTTTATTTAAACTTATGTTTTTGGGCTCCAAACTTTATCATTTTCCTGTGATACTTGTCAAAGGCTCTTTATATCTTATGTGGAGCCTATGGCAAAAAGTTGAGACGATTTCGAAAAGTTTATATATACGGCCTTGTCCAATCGGAGCATATCCCATAGAGGTTTCGGAGAGTTGAGAAGGAGACAGCTCGATTTCGAAACGAAGTGAAGTTGAATTAGAATTTGAGTTCATAACTTTTTCTATAGGCAATAGACGACGTAGATTGCTTCATTTGAAGTTATCATATTTTTCCGGACCCATTTGGTATTTTTTAAATTATTTTTACGCCCTTCTCCGCATGAAATAATGAAATATATGAATGAATTATGAGCTATATAGACATGAAACAATGAAAAAATTTCATTGAAGCATAAAATGTGCATTGTTGAATGTATTTGACAAAATATTTTGATGTATTTTTGATCAAATTTGAAAATTTATGTATGGTGCAAATGTTTTGGGAAATGTTTGCCGAGTGCTACAATCGGAAAACAAGCCCTTTGCCGAGTGTCAGGTTAGGGACACTCGGCAAAAAGGACCTTTGCCGAGTGCCTGCTCGGGGGCACTCGACAAAGAAGCCACGTGGGCTGGCCGGCCCGCGGCCGCGCGGGCCACGTCATTGGCCGACGTGGCATGTTTGCCGAGAGCTGGCACTCGGCAAAGGCTATGTTTTCCGAGTGCCATGGCCCACGCACTCGGTTTTTCATACATAGGATAGAAACATATATATGTATATGTATATGAATGGATGATAGAATTTTGATGGTAGCCACCCCGTTCATATGGATGATAGAATTTTGATGTATATATGGATATGTTTATGTGGTTGTCGGCCTTCGTGCCGTGGATATGGTTATGTGGTTGTCGGCCTTCGTGCCGCATCCTAGTTATGTGGTTGTCGGCCTTCGTGCCGTGTTTTTTTGCAGGATGTGTGGTTTCAGAAACCTCCCCGTGTAGGGGAGGTGCCGCCGAATTTTTTATTTGACAAAAAATTGTTTTTATTTCAGTCAGCCCGTTGCACCGTCTTCGACTTGGACCCCGACGCCGCACGTCGTTCCCGCCGTCTGCACCGACACGAGCGTCACCGACTCGCCCGCCGTCGAGCCCGTAGGTGAGCACATGCAAAACCATACACCCTCAGTATTTAATTTGTAGATCCATATTTAAGTTGTGTACCTTCTTCGTTTCTTGTATTTATCTTTACCGTGTGGCTTTTTTGCCATGTTCTTGCGTTTCCTACGGTAAATAAGATGATATGACAACTTATTTACTGTAGGATACGCAAAAACATGACAAAGAATTCATACCGTACAGTTAAATACAATAGGCCAAGATTGCGCACAACTGTGTCACGTAACCTAGTTAGGCGTCTCCCGTTCGAAAGAGATACGGTTGTGAATATGTGTATCTTTGCATATGTCTAACCATATCTGTTTCGAATTGTCCACGTTTTTGGACAGCTCGAGGATGTGTAGATGGGTAGTTTCCATGCTCTACTCGTACCGAGGCTGAGTTTCGGCATCATCTCACTGTTGTTCTCTGAATACACAATCTCCGTAATTGGACGTGTATTTGGAGAACAGCGGGGAGGTGCTGCCGAAATTCCATCTTGGATACGAGTAGAGCATGGAAACTACCCGTCTACACATTCTCGGGTGGGATTAGGACCTATCTTTACCTATTAGACATAAAGCTAGCATCCGGTAGATGCATTTATTATTATAAATTTGGTATGAAAGAAATTTATTTCTCGGTGATATGTAAAGGGATGGATGACCGTGAGTGGATGTACACTGGCCGCTCAATTAAAGGTGAATGTACAGATGAATGGATTGCCAAGACTCAGGCGTTCTTGAAGCAAGCTTTTGCCAATGCGAAAGGGGTGCTAACTACTTTCTGTCCATGCGCGGTTTGCGACTACCGTAAACGCCAAACAGAAGGAGTGATGGGTAAACATCTCGTTAAGTATGGATTTACGGAGAACTATACTCGGTGGACACGCCATGGTGAAGCCATTGATCGTGTGAGAGACGAGGCCGTGAGGCAGCGGATCGAGGAGTTTGATGATGAGGCAGGGGTAGGGGACATGTTGCATGACTATGGCGAAGCACACTTCAATGATGGACCTAGGGAGGAGGAGCCGGAGGCCACTGCAAAGGCTTATTATGACATGTTGGCAGCGGCACAACAACCCCTTCACTCACACACTAAGGTTTCTCAATTGGATGTCGTTGCACGTCTGTTGGCCGTCAAGTCCCAGTTTAGCTTGGGTCGAGACGCCTTTGACCACATCCTGACAGTTTTTGGCGGCCTCCTTTCGGAAGGTCACATTCTGCCAAAGAACATGTACGCAGCACAGAAACTTCTAAATGCACTTAAGATGCCGTATCAGAAGATACATGCTTGTCCGAATGTATGCATCTTATTTAGGAAAGAATATGCGGACGCAAAGCAATGTCCGAAGTGCCAGGCTTCTAGATTCGTGGAGATAGTCGGTGCTGATGGTAAGAAGAAGCAAAGCAAAATACCCATGAATATCCTACGGTACCTTCCACCTATACCGAGGATCCAACGGCTTTACATGACCGAGGACTCCACGAAACAGATGACATGACACAAAAGTGGAGTGCGATACAATCTTGATAAGCTCGTACATCCATCCGATGGTGAAGCATGGAAGCACTTTGATGGGATTCATCATGACAAGGCTAGAGAGGCTCAGAATGTGCGTGTTGCGTTGGCAACAGATGGGTTCAACCCGTATGGAATGACGGCTGCCCCATACTCTTGTTGGCCAATGTTCGTCATCCCACTCAATCTCCCCCTGGCGTCCTCTTTCAACGACAGAACATATTTTTGTCGTTAATTATTCCTAATTACCTGGAGAAAAATATGAGTGTGTATATGGAGCCTCTTGTTGATGATTTGGACCGTGCTTGGGAGGAAGGTGTATGGACATACAATCGAGCTACAAAAACAAACTTTAAAATGCATGTCTTCTACCAGTACTCCCTGCATGACCATCCGGCGTATGGGATATTCTGCGGCTGGTGTGTTCACGGGAAGTTCCCATGTCCAATATGCAAGGCATCTCTGAAGTTCATCTGGCTGACCAAGGGTGGAAAATATTCATGCTTCGACAAACATCGTCAATTTCTCCCTCTTGAACACGAATTTAGACAAGATATCAAGAACTTCACGAAAGGTGTCAGGGTTCAAGACCCTGCACCACAGATGATGACAGGTGCGGATGTTCGTGCAGAGTTAGACACTCTCGTGGTCGGGGAGGATGGCCGTTTTGTGGGTTATGGCGAGCAACATGCCTGGACTCATAAGTTGGGCCTGTGGAAGCTCCCGTACATCCAAGACCTTCTGCTTCCACATAATATTGATATGATGCACACTGAAAAGAATCTTGCCGAGGCACTTTGGGGTACAATCATGAACATTCCTGATAAAACCAAAGACAATACCAAGGCAAGAGTGGATCAGCAGCGGTTATGCAATAGACCGAAGCTAAATATACCACCTCTTAGGGACGGCAAAACATGGAAAAAACCTAAGGCCGATTTCGTTCTTGATAATGACCAAAAGAAGGAAGTGCTAAGTTGGTTCCAAACATTAAAATTTCCTGATGGGTACGTAGCGAATTTGAAGAGGGGAGTGAACTTAACTACTTTACGAATCAACGGGCTCAAGAGTCATGACTGCCACATATGGCTTGAGCGGCTTCTTCCGGTGATGGTTCGAGGCTATGTCCCCGAGCATGTCTCGCTAGTGCTGGCAGAGTTGAGCAATTTCTTCCGCCAACTGTGTGCTAAGGAAGTATCGAAGACCATGCTTGCAGAAATGGAAAAGCTTGCTCCCGTGTTGCTATGCAAGTTGGAGAAGATATTTCCACCGGGTTTTTTCAACCCGATGCAGCATATGATTCTGCACCTTCCGTATGAGGCACGAATGGGAGGGCCTGTGCAGAACCGCTGGTGCTATCCAATTGAGAGATGCCAAAAGGTTCTTCGAACTAAATGCAAAAATAAATGCAAGATTGAAGCTTCTATTGCAGAGGCTTACTATCTGGAGGAGGTGTCAAACTTCACAACGAAGTATTATGCTGACAACCTCCCTAGCGTGCACAATCCACCGCCTTGTTACAATGTTGGCGAAGTTGAATCGAACCTCAGCCTTTTCCGAGGGCAACTGGGAAGTGCAAGTGAAGGCACCAACAAAAACTTGACAAATGCAGAGTGGCGCGCTATCATGCTTTATGTGCTCACCAATCTATCCGAAGTTGAGCCATACATGCGATAAGTTCAGAACAATCTTGTTTTCGAGTACCTAGCCACTATTCTGCATCCAACACTCTTGTTTCTCGTTCATACAGGGAATTTCTTGATCAATTTTGGCGTAATAGGAGGGCTCCTACCGCGCACGAAGTTGATGACCTTCTTAAACATGGAAACCCAGATTTTATTTCTTGGTTCAAACAGAAGGTACACTTAATTTCAGTCTTGTCCTAAATTTGACGTTACTGAAGTCATGTCATTAATATAACAAACTATCCTGGTCAAACTCGCAGGGCCAATCCGATGGGTCTATGAGTCCCGAGTTGAGACAGATCGCCGATGGTTGTGCGTATAAGGTCAAGTCATTTACCGGATATGACGTGAATGGTTATCGTTTTCGCACAACAAGTCATGAGGCGAGGATGCCCAATCAAAGGACTACAAATACCGGAGTTTATACTCCAGGCTCTGATGGGTTCGATTACTATGGGAGACTTGAAGAAATATACGAGCTTAATTTCGGTGGAAGCAAACCTCTTTCTCCTGTTATCTTCAAATGTCATTGGTTTGATCCTTCAGCGGGGAGACAGACCCCTAGTCTTGGGCTAGTCGAAATTCGACAGTCATCTGTCTTACCTGGAGACGATGTCTATATAGTGGCTCAACAGGCCACCCAGGTGTATTATTTGTCATACCCATGCAAAAAGGACAAAAGGCTTGAGGGTTGGGACGTTGTATACAAAGTGTCGCCACGCGGTAAACTACCAGTCCCAAACAATGAAGATTATAACATAGATCCAAACACCTATGATGGAGAGTTCTTCCAAGAAAATGGGCTAGAAGGGTCTTTTGAGATAGACTTAACCCAAGCGGTCGGAATGGATTTAGACTCAGAAATGTTGGTTGACGAGGACACTGGAGATGTGGTTCATAATGCTAAGGAGGTAGAGTTACTAGAGTGATTACAATTAGGCAATGATGAAGCCGACGACATTCCTCCGCCTTTGGAGGATGACCATGAACATCTCGAAATGTACGATAGTGCTGATGCGACCTTTGATCCAGATAATCCTGATCCGGATGATTATTTCTAATAAAAGTACGTTTATATATTGCATCATCTCTTTCTAATAGTTTATGTCGGTTCATATTTCTTATATATTACATGTCTTTCAAATAATTTATGTTTATATGTGAAATGTAATAAATGCATGTTTTTGTTGATTGCAGGTGATTGAACCAAGATGGTTGGTCGGGGCGGTGCAATGAGGAACTTCAAGGGGCGAAAGAAGAAGGCCAAAGGTGGAAGTTCAAAGATGCAGGGTCCGATGCAGCTGGGTCGTCTGGTGCCAAGGGCAAGGGGCGAAAGAAGAAGGCCAAAGGCGGGGGGCGAGGCAAGGGCAAGAGGCGAGAGCGGACCCCCGTACCTGCGTCGTCTTCGTCCGACGAGGACTTTGTTCCTTCGGCGGCGGACACTCGGGCCGCGGAGCACGAGGACCGTGAGGACGAGGAGCACGAGGCAGCGGAGCACGTGGCCGAGGAGCACGGGGCCGAGGACCCCGAGGGCGAGGACGTAGAGGGGTCCACCTCCTCTGAGAACTCGGCCCTTTGGCAGCGACGCCCCTCGCAACTCCCCAAGCGCCCGATACCCATGGAGCGTCGCCCCGTGATCGCACCCAGCTCTCCAAGGTAAGTAATTTTAGATGTTACAAGTACCTTTTCGTGTCATATTCATATGTTGGAAATCACAATATGGACTAACAATTTATCTTAATCACTTGGGCAGGAATTGGGTGGGTGTCACCCTGGGCGCTGCTCACGACCGCAAAGTCAACGGCATCCTGGGTCTTCTTTGCAGGGAGTTGTTTCCGGGTCTGGTGACCATTGGCGGCAGGGAGGAGCCGGCCTACACCTTTGACCACTACGTCACCGCTCGCGATCAGGAGGACCGGGACCACATGATCTTCAACAACAAGGCCAAGCGGGTAAAGGGCGAGTTGTGGGTAAGTATTCGTTGCACTACATTGCTCAACACAGCACATTCATTAACAATCTACAAATAATGCAACATCCATCGTGTATATATGCGCAGGACTTTTACAGATGCGTCCCGGAACAGGAGGCGTTGGCGGATGCTGTGGCACATGCAGCCTGTTGGAAGCTCGTCAAGGACCTGCACTACGAGGCGCGCGTGCAGGCCGTAATTGATTATTACGCTGCACTCAAGATCTCCGTGAAGAAACCCGAGGCAAGAAAGATATAGTTGACCAAGGAGCAATACATGGCGGTATGAAAATCGATAATGTTTTATTCTAAGATTAAGTACTTTAAATTCGATCTTGTTATATGTCGTACACTTGATGTCTTGTAGGCGATTCCGTGGTGGTGCGCCTCGCATCCCAGATGCTGGGAGGTGATAGTCGACAAGTGGTGCAGCGACGAGTGGGCGGCTCAGCACGACCTTTGCCGGGAGCGGCGTTTGCTTATGCCCGGTATAGCACACCATCAGGGTAGCCTTAGCCTCGAGGAGTACAGGGCCAAATGGGTACGCCGAGTCATTTCTATCTTCGCTCACTCAATTCTGTATAATTGCTAATTCTTATTGTTTATTTTTTCAGTCGGCGTCACATGGTGGTGCGTCTTGCTCACAGCTCGAGGCATTTGCTATGGCCCACAAGGGCAAGGCGACCTCCGACATCTAGTACAACTCGGAGGACGGCCCCGCGGCATACAGCAACGCCAGCGTCCACAGTCGCCTCGCGGCATATACAGAGGTGGCGAGGGAGGTCCACGGGCCAGACTGGGATCCGACCGCCCACGACATTGATGGAGAAGTGGTCATGAGGGCGGGAGGAGGCAAGAAGCACGGGCGGTACTTGATCGCCAACAGCACCATCGACGCGGCCGCTACCCCCACACTCTCCCAGATTCGAGCCAGGAGCACGAGCTCTTCAGCGGCTATCCGCCAGCCTCTTCCCGGTTCACACTTCGGTATGCAGGCACTCCAGGTTATTTCTATTTTGTTCTTCGTACGTGAAGTTTACTTACGTTTGCAATGTATTGTAACTTTGTGATTGAATATTGCAGACCTGGTTGGAGGAAGAGACGCAGAGGCGGGAGTTCCTGGAGGCGGAGGTGCAGCGGATGAAGGACGCGGAGGCCGAGAAAGAGAGGCAGAAGGAGGAGGCCGAGCGGACGAACCGAGCGTGGCAGGAGCAGGTAATGGCCTACCTGACGAGCATTGGCCAGCGGGTGGTTGAAGGTCCGTCGCCAGCGGCGGTGATGCCACCACTGCCTCCACTGCCTCCACCACGTGTTCCTATTTCTCCCGTGAGTCACTTGAGAACCTTATAATTTCATTTCACAACTCATTTCTGTCGTAAATCTTGTAACACACAGCACTAATCTCTTTTGGGCAGGCTCCTGGCTCGGCGGTGTCGAATGACGGCCCTCAAGACGAAGACCTTGTGGCACGGGCGGCTAGATCGTTGTTCGGACCCCCTCCTCCATGAGTGATGGATGTTGGACTTTGTAAACTAGTGAATGATGGATGTTGGATGTTTGGATG
This sequence comes from Echinochloa phyllopogon, assembly GCA_033239725.1. Classification (NCBI taxonomy): domain Eukaryota; kingdom Viridiplantae; phylum Streptophyta; class Magnoliopsida; order Poales; family Poaceae; genus Echinochloa; species Echinochloa phyllopogon. Next base: position 5,802,404 of record BTCW01000008.1, on the reverse strand, counting down.
TTGAATTTGTGACATTTCTGTGATGTTGGATGGTTTAGTGACTTATATGTGTTTGTTTATGGTTGTGTGATGGTCTAGTGGCTATATATATATATATCAATTGCCTGTGATGCCTATTATAAACTGCCTGTGATGTTTTTGTTGAGGGGTCCTTTTAACGCAATAAATAAATAAAAATAGGGGTCAAATTGATGCTTTGTCGAGTGTTACACTCGGCAAAGGGCCTGTTTGCCGAGTGTATTGGCCATAACACTCGGCAAACAGGCTGTTTCTGTCATTTTTGGAACTTCCTTTGCCGAGTGTGCGGGCTTTGCCGAGTGTTTGTGCCCTAACACTCGGCAAAGACTGCCTCTTTGCCGAGTGTTAAAGCCATAGCACTCGGCAAAGTGCTGTCCAGGGGCCTGCCCCAGCCAAGCCTTTGCCGAGTGTCACACTCGGCAAAGCCAACAGCCTTTGCCGAGTGTGGCTTTGCCTGTTGGCTTTGCCGAGTGTGACACTCGGCAAAGGCTTGGCTGGGGCAGGCCCCTGGACAGCACTTTGCCGAGTGCTACACTCGGCAAAGGATGGAGTCTACCCCTTCCCCGGAAAGGTGATTATACGTATAGTAAAAAAAAGAATAAAAATCATCTTGCTTGCTTCTGGCGAAGCTTAACGCACTATAACATAGGCATGCAGACCACGTTAGCACTAACAGACGGCCGCGAACGGCACGCGCCGTTCGCGGCCGTCTGTTAGTGCTTTATTATGTCGAGTGTCGGCTTCTGCCCTCGGCAAAGCCTTTGCCGAGTGTCCGATAAAAGACACTCGGCAAAGGGGCTGTTTGCCGACACGGGCTATGCCGAGTTCCGTTTGCCGAGTGTAACACTCGGCAAATGGTTTGCCGAGTGTATATCGGGGTTTGCCGAGGCACTCGGCAAACACCCGGTTTCCCGTAGCGACTCCTACTCGATCTCATCTCTTTACCTTACGCCGCAGCCTTTTGTAAAATAAAAGGCCGAGAAAAAATCGATGGATTGATCTCTCTACCTATCAGCGTTGTCGTCGTCGAGACTGATCTTAACAAGTTAATATACTCCCTCTGCATGGATCAGCAGCACGTCATCAACCACCTACAAGGGCGGCGAAGATCCGCCGTGAGTCCGCTACTCCATCGGAGACATGCGCGCCCCTGTACGTGTGTAAGGGCGACAGATTCATGGTCGCGGCCACTATAGTTCAAGGCCGGTCGTCGCCACAGAAGCCGTCAATTGAGTCAAAACTGGTGTGTTGTTTGCAGAGTACGTAAGCTGCTAGCCGCCTAGCCCACCGCTGCACACCGTACCTCATCCTCACGCTTAGCATGATGTTTGCGGCTTGCAGCTGTAGGCCTGCAGTCATGCAGGAGGCTGCTTGCTGGCCAGGAGCAGGAGACGGTAGTCCCGGTGTAGCGAATATAATGCGGAGATAACAGTAGAGATGTTCGGCATGTGAAGATAACATAGACCATCTCTACTGATATTTTGTGTTTCTGTAGATATATAACATCGATCTTTTTCATTGTTGTCTAATCAACAAGAGTTTTCTATAGACAAAATACATGGGTCATGGTTTATGTATTGTTTACAATAACAAAAGTAACTGATAATTGATATCATCTTCATCCGTAGCAACGCACGGACACGTCTGCTAGCAGGAATATAAACTGTGCTTGAAGCCCTGGGTCTGGAACGTACCGCCCATATATATAGCCAGCCCATTTTCATCAAACACTCGGCCCAGCAGACATTTTCGTTCGGCCCAGCAAACTTGTGCGGTGGTCCTTTACGGAACAATGGCGACATTTCAGTCGGACAAAAGTCGGCAGCATCCTTGAGCACCGAAGGGGAGATGGATGTGGCAGTGCTCAGTTCGAATGACAAATCGAAGCTGATGAAATATTATTGATAATCAGAGGTTCATAATCAAGATCTATACAAGTTGATGTTGGAATATATACAAACTACCATAACGTAGTTAAAATGATAAAGGTAATATTCTCGATGATCACAATTTGATAATCAAGATTTATATAATAGTCATAATGTATATAAGTAAGATAATTATGGGTGTCTTTGATTGAGCTTCCAACCTGCTTTTGCTTCGGAAAAACCAAAAGTCCAACCAAAGGGGTTGGTTGTCATCCAAAGTGTAGATCACGCCCTCACCTATGAGGGTTGGACTACATAACCCCAACCTATAAAACGGTCTATATCACCCCCTAAACTTTCCAAAAACTGGTCAAATTACCCTCTAAAGCAATTTTGAAAAAATCATAGTAAATCACAGAAAATTCATAAAATAGAAAATTCAATTTTGTTGGACTCTAAATGAATATATCTACACACTGAACATATAATATGATATGCTTTAGTATATTTTTTTACCGCTATGAAGAAAAACAGAGATCTATAGCTACAACAAAAAATGTACTAAAGCATACCATATTATATGTCCACTGTGTAGATATACTCATTTGAAAACACAATTGAATTTTCTATTTTATGATTTTTCTGTGATTTACTATGATTTTTAAAAATTTCTTTATGAGGTAATTTGACCGGCTTTGGAAATTTCGGGTGGTGATATAGACCATTTCATACAATGGGGGGTTATGTAGTCCAACCCTCATAGGTGAGGGGGTGATCTACACTTTTTCCGTCACATCGAAAATCAGCTTTTGTCTAGTACAAATTTGAAAGCAGGTCAGATCCTACTTTCACATGCTTTTGGATCGTAAAATCACCCACCGCGCCACTGGTTATGTAAAAAATGGTTCCTTCTATTCACCTGTGACCCGTCCTTTCCCGTCGCACTCCCGTCGCCCCCCGCCGCCACCCGTCTTCCCCCGACGCCGCCTACCTCCCTCGCCTAATCCCCAGCCGTCGTGCCCACACCACCGCCCAGTGCCAGGTCACCGTCCGCCCCTTCTCCCGTGGCGCCGTCCCTTCTGCCGCCGCAGCCCTTATATCGGAAATTGTGGCCCACCGTCCCCGCCTCCTCACTGTGCCCACAGTCCATGAGGCTGAGGCAGCTTCTGCACCTCGCACTACCAGAAAAGTAGATATCTGCACCGGTTCAAAAAGCCCTTTAGCACCGGGTATTCCAACCGGTGCTAAACATCCGAGGCTAAAGGGTAAGCCCTTTAGCACCGGGTGACATATATATGGCAAAATAGATATTCACTCGAGATATGTATTTGAACTGTATATTACAACTTAAGAGATATGCACTTAAGATCAGTTACGACTTGATGAACTGTCCGGCATGTCCTCCAGGGGATCGACAACCTCGTCCCAAATCCATCCTATGAGCTGTTCAGAAATTGCGTCGATTCTTTCTTTCTGGAGACTTTCTTCCTTCAGCTTCGACATATCTATGATTTGTAAATAATTGAAAGATATTAAATCCGTGGAATTGAAAACGATAATTATGCTTGAAATAATCATGGAAATGTGTTTATTATTACGTACCATAACATCATGGTGATCAATTTTCTTCCGCCCCCACAAATACATGTTATCACAAACATAGTATGCACATAAATTATTTCCCGACCCCTGTTTGCAACACTGTCGACCAAAAGAAGTTAAGTAAAATTCATATAATAGATTAGCCTAGGCCTACATATACAAATTAATTGCTTACCGGAAAGTCGGTCTTCCATGTGAGTGTTTCATGGATCATACCGGGATTTTCTTCACGAAATTGAACCCACGCCCTGCGAACAAAAAATTCCAGTTGAGTCATTGCGAGTGTAGGTGCTGAATTAATTAGAGAAAAATATAGGTCACCTTGTAAACATGTCCATGATGTTTTGTAATTTCCATGGAAGGACATCGGCCACCGAGAATGGAGGCAGGCCATCGAGCATATCATAATCTTCATCCGTCTTGTTCTCAACTCCTACGATTTTTCTCTTTCCAGGAAGGACTATATGACGCTTTGGCTCGTCTTGTGATGGGTCCAATTGCTTACCTACACCTTTCTTATCCGCCCCTTTCTTCGGTCTGCTAGCCATGTCCTTCACATAAAAAACTTGTGTGACATCTTTGGCTAGGATGAACGGTTCGTCTAGAAAGTCAATCTTTTTTAGGTCCACTAACGTCATTCCATAGTCATCAACTTTAACACCTCCTCCAGTCAGCTTCACCCATTGGCACTTGAATAGTGGGATCTTCAAAGGTATGTACTCTAGTTCCCATATATCCTCTATGACTCCATATTATGAGTTCGTATTGCCATTGGTGTCTGTTGCATCGATCCAGACACCACTATTTTGGTTGGTGCTTTTATTGTCTTGGGCTCTTGTGTAAAATGTATACCCATTGATGTCGTATCCTTGGAATTTCAAGATCGTGCTCGATGGACCCCTAGCTACGAAAGCTAGCTGCACATCAATGCCCTCGACACCCATAAGACGTTTTCGCAACCAATCGGCGAAAGTACTATTGTGCAGATGCTAAATGAAGGCCGCAGACTTTGTTGAGTTTTTGTCCCAAAGAATCTGCATGTGCTCCTCGATGTACGGAGCAACTAATGTTGATTGTTGCAAAACTGTGAGGTGCGCTTTACGAAATGTCTCAACGTCCTTGATCACCATCGATCTTCTCCCTAGTGGCCCCTTTCCACCAAGTCTCCCCTCGTGATGTGATTCGGGCACACCAATCGGCATAAAATCGTCGACAAAGTCAACACAGAATTCAATGACCTCCTCTGTTTCATATCCCTTAGCAAAGCATCCTTCTGGATGAGAATGATTACGGACATACTTCTTTAGGACAGTGAAGATCCTCTCAAATGGGAACATGTTGTGTAGAAATACTGGGCCAAGTATACGAATCTCTTTGACGAGCTGAACCAATAGATGTGTCATGATATTGAAGAAGGATGGTGGAAATATCATCCCAAAGCTGACAAGACATTGCACCACGTCGTTCTGTAGCGGAACTAAATGGTCTAGAATGCACATAGCTTCACAATGGCTTTCCACACATTAACTCGTAGCACACCCCTGTGTATGACGGGAAACAGCTGTGTCATCAACACATGGCAGTTGTGAGACTTCAGGTTTGTGAACTTCTTCTCTTTCATATTTAGTATTCCCTTAATATTGGAGGACTAGTCAGACAGAACCTTGATACTGTTCAAGCATTCAAACATGCTTGCCTTCTCTTCTTTGCTGAGAGTGAAGCTGGCAGGACGCAAGTACTGGCGTCCTTTATCTCTCTTTTCTGGATGTAGATCAGTCTGTTGGTTCAATCGTTTCAGCTCCTGATGTGCTTCCAGTTTATCTTTTGGCTTCCCATAAGTATCCAGGAAGCTTATCAAGTTCACGCAAAGATTCTTCGTCAGATGTATCATATCAATCGCGTTATGGACCTCTAACAATTGCCAATAAGGTAGCTCCCAAAAGATAGACTTCTTCTTCCACATCGCGGCACGACCATCCTCGCCCGTCGGAGCAGCCTGACTTCTGTCTCCCTTGCCAAACACCACGTGTAGGTCCTTCACCATATCAAATAGCTCTTCTCCACTCCGGTGTCTCGGCTTTGTACGGTGGTCAGCATTCCCGCCAAAATGCGCACATTTATTTCTTAGCTCATGCTTCGTTGGAAGGAATCGACGATGACCCATGTACACAACCTTACTACAATGTTTCAAATACATGCTTTCGGTTTCCTCTAAACAGTGAGTGCATGCTTTATATCCTTTGTTTGATTGTCCTAATAGGTTACTTAGTGCAGGACAGTTGTTGATGCTTATGAAAAGCAGTGCTCGAAGGTCAAACTGTTTGTGCTTGTCCTAATTCCACATTCTAACACCTTCATCCTTCCACAGCTGCAAAAGTTCGTCAACCAATGGTCTTAGGTTCACATCAATGTCGTTGCCAGGTTGCTTTGGGCCTTCGATGAGCACTGGCACCATAATGAACTTCCGCTTCATGCAGAGCCAGGGGGTAGGATGTAGATACAAATAGTCACGGGCCAAGTGCTATGACTATTGCTCATTTCACCAAAAGGGTTCATGCCCTCAGTACTTAAACCAAGCCTAACATTCCTCGCATCAGCATCAAACTTTGGGAATGCTCTGTCGATGTTCCTCCACTGGGATCCATCGTTGGGGTGTCTCGACATGCTATCCTGCTTACATTCTTATTTGTGCCAGTGCATCAGTTTGGCATGGTCCTTGCTCCTAAATAAACGCTTTAGACGGGGTCTCAGAGGGAAATACCACATCACCTTCGTAGGAATTTTTTTTCTTAGAACGCTCCCCCAACCTCACCAGGGTCATCCCGCCTGATCTTGTATCGTGCGCAGCTGCAAACCGGACAACGATCTAAGTATTCGTACTATCCGCGATAGAGGATACAGTCATTAGGACACGCATGTATCTTCTGCACCTCCAAACCGAGAGGGCAAACAACCCGTTTTGCTTCATACGTCGTCGATGGCAATTCGTTACCCTCAGGCATAATCATCTTTACGAGTTTCAGTAGCTCCTCGAAACCTTTATCAGTAACGTCATTTGCTGCCTTCCACTACAGAAGTTCAAGTGTGCTACCCAACTTCTTAAGCCCCTCTTTGCAATCTGGGTACAGGTCAGTCTTGTGGTCCTGCAACATGCGCTGTATCTTTTTCAGTTCCTTATCATTGCCGCAGTCTTTCTTAGCATCACGCAACATTTGCCCGAGTCCATCAGTAGGGTTATTTTCCTGATCACCATCTTCCTGAGCATCACCTTCCCGAGCGGCATCTTCCTCCTCGGCATCACCCATTGCAGCATCTGCAAAGGCACTGTAGTATTCAGCCAATACCGGAATATCGTTATCGCTTCGTCTTCTTCATCTTCATTAATTAGAATTCCAATTTCACCGTGCTTCGTCCAAATAGAATAATTCCTCATGAAATCGTGCCACATCAAATGCACCTGAAGAACTCCTCTTTGTTTGTACGATTGTATATTTCCACAATTAGTGCATGGGCAGAAAATGAAACCTGACGACGTCTTGTAGCGGTGGATGTCGAGCTAGCTCGGCTCGTTTTGGCTCGGCTCGTTCGAGCTCGTTAGCTAAACGAGCTAGCTCGACTCGGCTCGTTAAGGAAACGAGCAAAAATCCTGGCTCGGCTCGGCTCATTAAGCTCGCGAGCTAGAGTTAAATTTAAAATTGCCACAATAATATATATTATACAAAAAAATTATAGTATTTATATGGTCTTAATACCTCTAAAATCTACTCTACCATACTATAATAATAAAATATAACCATAACATCATCTCAAACTACGTATATATGATACATATATTATTATTAATTAATAATTAACTCATTAGTCTATTAAACCTTCTAGCTCGTTTGGCTCGCGAGCAGCTCGCGGGCCGGCTCGAACTTGCTAGTTATACTAACGAGCAAAAACTCTTGCTCGGCTCGTTAGGAATATGCATCGAGCCGAGCTGGCTGCGATCCGAGCGAGCTAACGTGCTTCGAGTATTTTATCCAGCCCTGTCTTGTTAGCCTCGGCGGTATCGAGAAACGCCTTGAGGCCATCACGGAACTCCTGAGCATGGTTGTCCCGTACATCTATTGTCTATACATCGGCATTATTAACCAATAACAAATATATAATACAACATAAAGTTAATACAAATTTAATATATAAATAAATACAAATTTTAATATATATTCCATTATATAAACACATTTCTAAAATTACATTACTATATGCATTAAATAAATAAATATACCTTCCGTTAAATAAATAAATAACTATTGCAACTTTTAATAAATAACTGATAATATATATTCCATGGAATTACTATATTCATTTTCTAAAAAAAATATACCTTATGTTACATTAATAAATAACTATTCCAACTTTTAATAAATAACTAATAAAATATATTCCCTGGAATTACTATATTCATTTTTAAAAAATAACTATACATTCCATTAAATTAATAAATAACTATTCCAACTTTTAATAAATAACTAATAAATAAAATACATAAGCCTTATAACTATTCACAAGGCATATATAAGTCATACATAACAAAATACTAACTAGCTTGCCTTCTCTCTCCATTTAAAACACAACATGAACGCTCTCTCTCCACCATGAACTCAAGCTTCCCTCTCTCTCCTCCATGAACACGAGCTCTGTAGGTAGCTTTATTTTGATTCACAAATTCCTCTATTTCTAAAGCATTGAAAGATTACAAGCTAAAGAAAAACATTAGAGAATGAAAGAGTGTACCTTGTAGTGCTCCTTAGATGAGTAGAATCTTCACAAATTTTGAAAAAAATGGGCTGCACCTCCCCTCCCCCGGCCGAGCACAGCATGAACACAGCGCCCAAGTGTTCAGCTGGCTCGAGCGGGGGAGGAAGAAGGTGCTATATACAAACACATTAGCACCAGGTCGTGGCAAGACCCGGTGCTAGTGCTCCCGGTTTAGCACCGGTTGCAGCCAGCAACCGGTGCTAAATGGCCTCGGGCACGCTAAAAGGGGAGCATTAGCACCGGGTCTTGCCACGACCCAGTGCTAATGTGCTCCCCTGCCACCCCCTGCGCGCCGCCCCCGCTCCTAGCCGTTGGACCCGGTGCTGATGCCCCATCAGCACCGGGTCCAAAAATGGCCGACGCGGAGGGGGCATGCGGATGTCGAGTTTTCTGGTAGTGTCGAGTTTGCTCGCCTCTCGGCTCGGGTATGGAGAGGGACGTGCCCATGAACACCGCCTTGCAGGCCCTCCGCCATATCAAGGTGAGGGGACGCCTCCCCTGCTAGAAAACTAGACAATTTTCGGTACATTTTAATTACAGAAATTATCAACAAATTCATGACGATTGTGAGTGATCCAGTGAGAACAAGGCATGTGCTCGTGTTCAAGTTAAATTTCATATGAAACAAGAACAGCAAGCATAACCAGAGAAGGTTTAGTATGTACCCAGGGACGGAAATGGAACCGGAGGAACCAGTATCGTCGTTACTAGTCATTGTGAGTAGCCTGCTTGAAGTAGTCGATCTAATTCGGTGCAGTGACGAGATGCTGCAGTGCAGTCCCTCGAACGACCTCCTGGAAGTAGACGTACAGGCCACCAGGAAATAGTTGTTCGCCTGAGGGAGACGGACGCCGGGACGTAGTCGTTCGAGCTGACGAAGGTGCCACCAGGAAGTAGACGAAGTAGTCGTTCACGGCAGCGAGCAGGCGCGTACGAGTACGCTCACCAAAAACCTTATCGCCCGCCTATCCCGAGCAGGATCACTAGGCAGACGAGGTTCGGAGGCAACTGCTCACGCAAGCAGAGTGTGCGCAAAGCTTGCGTTGTGAATGCGAGAGAGCAGCAAACAACAGGGAGAAGAGAGTGGTCTCCTGAAAGGAATACCAGAGAAGAGAGAGTGTGCGAGTGTGTCTCGCCTGGGCGGAAAGGCCTCTTATAGGCGCTCAGGGAGGAAGGGAGCATGAACCTGGACGCGTTCAGCGGGGCAGCAATGACCATTATGCCGTCAGTTACTAGTCAGACCAACGGTTACTGATTCTTTGAATAATATCAGTAACGGCCATAACTTAATGACTGTCATCAGTGGCAAAACGTTCATCACACAGCACACGCAGAGCGGCACGACGCTCACGTCACGTCACGACTCGACTCGACTCGACTAGCCACGCCCACGCCTACGGCCCGGCCCGGCGAGGCGAGGCGAGCGAGCGCGCGCGCGCGTGGCACGCCCTTCTCCTTTTTACCAACTTCACAAGTGGTCCATATTTGGTCCACCATTTAAGTTAGTTAGGATTCCTGTTGACTCTCAATCCGGGATTTAGACCCCTAGCATTTATTAGTGGACCTTTAATTTCTTTTGATTAATTGAGACTAAAATGGGCCAATGGCCCAATTAATCCAACAATCCCCACCAAGAATTTCAAGGTTCACAGCAAATGCCCTCGGCTCAAATGTTGTTTTGATATACCGGCTTCATGGTGGAGACTGTTAAGTTGAACATCCACCTGAAGCAAAAGCTACACTCATTCACAACTGACCAATGGACTATGTCTTGAATTGACAGTTTCATGCAAACAAGCTTGACTAGAGCCCCTTACCAGTACTAGGCTGCTGTAAGCATCCCCTCGGGTTGGAGCGTATAAGTCATACTCCGTGCCTTTCATGGGTATCTAGAGATCACCCTATCTCATAGATTGTGACTAGCAATCGGACCCATATAGGTGTAATCATTTAAGATGTTCTGTAGGCCAACATCTTTGCTCCTCATTGAGCCACTCGGATCACATTAAGGTTTTCACCAACCTGCCATACAGAAATAGAAGAGAAATGCACCTCTATCGGAATGAGCATTTTACAAAGGTTCTCGTCTCTCAGTTAAACAGTAGCTTGTTTCACCACCCTGATTCACGGGATCTTCGATCACATAGGACAGGTTACCACTACTGAATAACATTCATGGGTCTCAAGCCCAATTCCCTGGATGCATTATCTATCACGTTACGTTAAAGACCCTTTGTGAATTGATCTGCCGGGTTCTTAGCCGTTTGGATGTAGTCCAAAGCTATTACTCCAGAGTTTCTCATTTTTCTGACAGACTTCAGCCGTCTCTTTACATGCCTAGATGACTTCATGCTGTCCTTTGAACTGTTCACCTTGACAATCACCGTTCATGAGGATAGCCGGTATCAGTTTTTCAGCTACCGGCAGGTCCATAAGGAGTTCACGAAGCCATTCAGCCTCAATAGTGACGGTGTCTAATGCAGTGACTTCTGCCTCCATAGTAGACCTCGTTAAGATGGCCTGCTTGCAAGACTTCCAGAAGACAGTGCCACCTCCAAGTGTAAACACATATCCACTTGTGGCTTTAATCTCATCTGCATCAGATATCCAATTTGAATCATTGTAACCCTCTAGTACCCTAGGGTACCCGGTATAGTGAATCCCATAGTCCACAGTACCTTTCAGGAAACGCATCACCCGTTCGAGAGCTTCCCAATGAGCCTCTCCTGGGTTAGACACAAACCGACTCAGTTTGCTCACAGCATACGCGATGTCGGGTCTAGTAGCGCTAGCTAGGTACATCAGTGAACCAATGATCTGGGAGTATCTCAGTTGATCTCTCATTATTCTCTTGTTTTTCCGCAACACTTTACTAGCATCATAAGGTGTTGGAGCTGGCTTGTAGTCATTATAACCGAAACGACTCAAGATCTTCTTCACATAGTGGGATTGTGTGAGGACAACCCCACCATCACCTTCTCTCACTAGTTTAATGTTCATAATCACATCAGCCTCTCCCAAATCCTTCATCTCAAAGCTTTGGGACAAGAATTCTTTAACTTCCTTAATCGCATTAAGGCTTGTCCCAAATATTAATATGTCATCCACATACAGACAGAAGATCACTCCTTCGCCCCCACCATAGCGATAGTACACATATTTGTCAGCATCGTTCACAACAAAGCCAACTGATGTTAAAGTTCTATCGAACTTTTCATGCCATTGCTTAGGAGCTTGCTTAAGGCCATACAAAGACTTGACTAACCTACACACCATTCCTTCTTGACCTTCTACTACAAATCCGTCTGGCCGATCCATATAGATCTCCTCCTCCAACTCTCCATTTAGGAAAGCTGTCTTAACGTCCATCTGGTGAACGATAAGACCATGACAAACTGCCAAGGAAAGTAGTACTCGAATAGTAGTCAATCGGACAACCGGTGAGTAGGGGCCTGTTTGGGAGAGCTCCACTTCACGAAAACCAACTCCACCTCTAGAAACTCCACATTTTTTAGCTCCACTCCGCCTACTTCAATTAATATGGAGCTGGCTCAACGTGTTTGGCTACAAATGGAACTCTAGCTCTAGAAAATATATAATTTGATGGTAAATATCTTTCTTACCCTTGCATTGATTTTATTGCTCCAGATATCTTTTCCAGTGCTATACTATCTGATAAAAGAACGACGGAAAAACAACTGCGAGAGGGCGGCAAAAAAAAGATTTTTTTCCCGCGCTACTAGCAAAACGACGCAAGAAAAATAGAACTCTCCTAAAAAAACGATGAAGAAAGAAACTACGGAGGTGGTGGGAAAAAAAAGGAAAACGAGGCGAGGGAGAGGGGTCGATGCAACAGATGTGTCGGTCTTTTTTTTACGCGAAACCGTACCTAATCGATGGCAATGGTGGGTAATTTCATCCCAACTCCGTGAGAAGGTATGAAATCCTTGTTTCTGGAGCACCCCTTGAGGTGCTCCATGTTTTATCTGGAGTTGGCCCTTAACTCCACTTTTTTTTGGAGCTGGCAAACTTGGAGCTGCACGTGTTTGGGTAAAAAAATTGAGAGCGGAGTTGTAAAAGTTGGAGCGGAGCCATGCCAAACAGCCCCTAGGTGTCAAAGAAGTCTTCTCCTTTCTGAGTATTAGCCTTTAGCCACTAGCCTTGCCTTGTACTTTTCAATCGTACCATCAGGCCTAAGCTTTTTCTTGAACACCCACTTGCATCCAACAGGTTGCACCCATAAGGACGTTCCACAACCTCCCAAGTACCATTAGACATAATGGAATCCATCTCACTCCGAACTGCTTCCTTCCAATAGTCAGCATCTGGAGAGGAATATGCCTCTTCAATGGTTCTAGGAGTGTCATCCATGAGGTACACAATGAAGTCCTCACCAAAGGACTTTGCAATCCTCTGTCTCTTGCTCTTTCTGAGAGCTGCTTCATTGTCATCCTCCTCAGGATTCTCCACATGTAGTTGTTCATTGTGTTCTATCACCCACGCGCAAAGCTTACGTTGGGAATGCGAGGGAGCAGCAAACAACAGGGAGAAGAGAGTGGTCTCCTAAAAGGAATACCAGAGAAGAGAGAGTGTGCGAGTGTGTCTCGCCTGGGAGGAAAGGCCTCTTCTTATAGGCGCTCAGGGAGGAAGGGAGGATGAACCTGGACGCGTTCAGCAGCGCAGCAATGACCATCGCCCACGGCCCGGCCCGGCGAGGCGAGTGCGCGCGTGTGGCACGCCCTTCTTCTTTTTACCAACTTCACAAGCGGTCCACATTTGGTCCACCATTTAAGTTAGTTAGGATTCCCATTGACTCTCAATCCGGGATTTAGACCCCTAGCATTTATTAGTGGATCTTTAATTTCTTTTGATTAATTGAGACTAAAATGGGCCAATGGCCCAATTAATCCAACATCCCCGACGAAAATGGAGCATGCTTGGGCTGCCGTTCGGAGACGAAAACAGCAAGGCAAAGAGGAAGAGGAGATGCCGCTGCTGGTGGATTTCCTGTCCGGGAATTAAAGTAAAGGAGCAGCTCCTTGCTGCTCGAATTGGAGAAAGAGAGAGATTGAGGGTGAATTGTTTACTGGCCCTTGAATCGAAGATGGATTGTGCTGTCTCTTGCGTGGAGAACAGGAGGGGGATTTTTGTTGCTGGGCTGCCGGTGGTGGCTATTGATTGGAGAGGGCTTGAGGTAGCAGCACGGTGAGGAAATTCAGAGAGGAAGGCAGGTTCTGTGGTTGCCGAATTGGACCCAAGGACCAGGAACTGCTGAATTGCTCGTTAGAACACGCAGCGTTGGTGATTTGCCTGGTTGGATTTTGGAAAAAGGGACTGCAGCTTGTTTGTTTGGTGGACAGAAGCAGAGAGAGGAAGGTTGCTTCTTGGTTTCCTCGGCAGAGAAGAAAGAGCAGAGGGGAATGAAGATAGAGTGTGGCGGCGGTGGAAAATGGAGACGAGGGGGAGAGGGTAGATATTTATTTGAAGTACACAGTTTTATACATAGCCTACAGATCGACAGCGCGTTTAGTCAAACAACCTTCTGTTTTTTCCACAGCTGTTTTTCCGCAGCCCACAGTCTACCGCAGCTTTTCGAAAAGCTACAGCCCAATCAAACACCTGCTCCTTTTCTTTTTCATTTTTTTATTTGAAAAATATTCTCCGAGCTGTATCTATATTCAGTGGATTGATCATAGAATCGATGTTGTGGTTAACCACTGCATAGCAATAAGGCAATAGACGAACATGACCATATAGAGCCTGCTTGGTTTCCCGACAAGCTTGCCTATAGGAAAGAAACAAAGAATGGGTAAATCTATGGGTAGCGCAGCTCCAAATTAAGTAACCTAAATAAACGTCCAAACATGTTGTTGCATACTCCAATTCAATTCGTAGCTTGGCGAGGGAGGCCATCCACAAAGCACGCCCATGTATGATATCTTATCAATTCACCATGTATGCTTATCAGTTTATGGGCGCTGCTATATACACGAAAAAAAATAATGTATAGAAAAGACCGTGTCTCGGAAACATAAAATTCTGGGAAAATGCCACAACTTTGTTTTGGAGGAATTAATACATCATGCTGAAATTGAAAACGTTGCAAAATACTAGTGGTAGCTCATCAGCAATTATAGTGAAATTTAGCCGGTAAATGTTCACCTGGATCTCTAGGGCAATGAAGTACGGAGAACAGTGCTTTTTTCCTCATGTCTACCTCGAGCATCCATACCTTTCCGTTGTTCCAGCCGACGAGAAGGTAATCGGAGACCTTGAAGCAGACGACGTCGGCGTTTTCTGGACTCACCACAGGGTTGTCTGGAGTCACGTGAGGGAGGCCCTCATACCCCGGGAGTGCCCAGAGCTCCTCACAATCCATCACGCCATCCTTCACCCATGTCGTTTGCTCATCCGTAGTTCCGTACTCAGGCTTATCGTCCAAGTGGTCACCGTGAAGGAGAATCTGGAGCTCCAACACGTGCCCCTGCCAGGGGCCCCACAGCAGCAGCGAGGGTCGATGCTCACAAACCTCACAGAGCTTGCACCTGCATCTGTGGCGGGGCGGCGCCGGCCGCGGTATGGAGCGGAACACGAGGTTGGGATCAACCATGTCGCACAAGAGGAAGCCGCTGCTGTACTTGACCCAGCACAGGAACCTGTCACCTACGGGGATGACGCTGTCCGGCGAACCCCACTGCTTGGGCAGAATCTCACCTCCTCGCTGGCCGTCGTCGTCGTTGACGACGATCCACTGAGGGCTGCCGAGGCGGAGCACATTGACGCGGCAATCGTTCCCAAACCCGAGCTCGACCACCAGGAGCTCGTCATCGCTGCGGCGTAGGAGGCCAGTGGTCCGCCGGTGTAGATAGCGCTCTCTGTTACGCCGGTGATTTATGTCTCTTCCAAGTTCGCTGGTGGGGAGCAGAGACAGCGAAGCCGGCCTGCCGGCGGCGCCTGCCCTGTACACAAAATTGTCGCGCATGATACTGAAGAGGACAGAATCGCCGTGGGCCGCAAGGACTTCGCCGTGAGCGGTAGTATCTACAAAGTTGTAGCGGAGGAAGGAGCTCGCCGGCGGCGCCGCCTGTTCCAAGGAGACGCGAAGGTGTTGGCCGGTGGAGGTGAGGGAGTCCGCCGCAGCGGTGTTGCCGGCGTCGGCAACGAATGAGTCGTCGTCCATACTGCGTAAGAAGATGCTCAGCATCACCCAGCGTGGATCTTTGACGGCGGCGGCGGCGGCGGCGGCGGGCGAATCGGAGAGCTCCCTCCGGTGGCTGCAACTTGGGCGGAGATTGATCGGCCGTGGGACAATGGAGTGTCGGCATCTGAAGAGGCTGAGACCATGGTAGTAACCGAGACCAAGGCGCCTCAACATTTTGGTACGGCCGGGAAGCTAGGTGATCGATGGAGGCTAGCATCTGCCTACGTTCTTCAACCCTAACTAGCAAAGGATGATTAATGGTAGCATTTGGACTACGCAGGCCACAGGAGTTCTTAACTGGGCTGAAAGACTGCAAGAAAGCGTGATGGGCTTACTTTGCAACCCCACGTACGTGCACTTATTCAGTTATTCTCACGTACCGATCGATCGCGGGGCAGATCACGTCGAAGCTTGTTCTCGCGCTAGCCATCCTGCTGCTCCTGCCGTCTGCTGCGGCAGCCACCATGGCCATCGACGCCAGCAAAGAGCGTCGCCTTTGACAAGTGCGGCCGCGGGCCCTATGTCAGCATCTCTGATGGCCGCATCCTCAAATCCGGCAGCCTGAAAGACGGGTGGGCAACTTTTGCGTACGGTCCGAGCTATGCCAATAAGAATGACTGTGATGCGCCGTCCAAGCTCCGCAGCTGGGGCCATAGAGAGCTCCTGCTGGGCCTGCGGTTCCACACTAACTCCGGGAACCTCTACATAGCAGATGCGTACATGGGGCTTATGTGCGTCGGACTGAACGACGGGGAGGCCATGGTGTTGGCGACAGGGGGCGGTGGGACGTCGACCAAATTACCGGTGACGTCTACTTCACCGATAGTAGCACGACCTACACTCGAGCACAGCACCAGATGGTCACCAGCGGCAGACTCAACGGGACGCATCATGAGATACAACCAACGGACTAACCAGGTCACTGTGCTCGAGTCCGGCTTGACGTATCCTAACGGCATCGCCATCAACTCCGTCAGGACCCACCTTATCGTCGCCCTTACTGGCCCATGCAAGCTAACGAGGTACAAGATTCGAGGGCCTAAGGCCAACACGTTTGAGGTGTTTGCTCACCTACCAGGATACCCAGATAATGCGAGGCCCGATGGAAAGGCAGGATATTGGGTGGCGCTACATCGGGGAAAGTACGAGCTTCCATTCGGTTTGGACAGACATTTACTTGTCATGAGGATCGGCGGTATAGAAATCCAAATGGGCGGCCCGGCCCTAGCCCGGCACTAGCCCTATTCGGCCCGGCCCGATGCGGCCCGGCACTACACATGCCCTATAGGTTATCGTGCCGGGCCGGACCGGGCCGTCGTCCCAACCTGTCGGCTAAGGCCCGACACGATGGCCTGTTTTTCGGGCCGGGCCGGCACTACGGCCCGACTGGCCCATTGGGCTACGCCGGCCCAGCGTGCCTGTGCACCCACGGCGGCGACTCGGCCATCTCGCGGCGATGGCGGCGCGGAAGCTTGGCCCTCTCGCGGCGGCGGCGGCGCGGCAGCTCGGCCCTCTCGCGGCGGCGGTGCCGCGAATCACACAGCCCGAAGCCGCGACCTCCGGCGACGGCGAGCGGAGGCCGGCGCTCGCGGTGGTGGCGCCCTCCTCCGACGACGACGACGTAGCACCAGCAGCTTCCAGCCGCGGCCTTGCGCGGCAGCGAGCGGAGGCCGGCACTCGCGGGAAGCGGGAGGCCCGCTCGCGCGGCAGCAGCTCGGCAGGGGAAGAGGAAGGGGCTGGCGCGGCGGTGGGGAGGGTGCCGACACGGCCGTTGGCCGGAGCAGGGGGTGGAGGAGGGGTCGGCTCGGCGCCGACGTCGGGGTAGGGGGCGTCTCGGGAGTCGGGAGGGGGAGAGGTGAGGAGGGGGGAGGGGTGGGCGGGCGGCTGAGGGTGGGGGAGGGGATAGGAACTAGGGTTTATTTTTGTTTATATATACGTGGGCTTCTACTTTATATCGGGCCACCTTTCGGGCCGTGCCTCGTGCCGCCCATCGTGCCCGGCCCATTTAGAATTCTATAATCGGCGGTGAAGGTGAAAAGCTGCAAGAGATGAAGGGACATAAGTACGTGAGGCTGACAGAAGCAGTGAAAAGAGATGATGGCAAAATATATCTTGGATGAGTAGAATTGTCGTATGTTGACATTGTTAGGACGTAGGAGTGTGGCTAAGTTTTAAGATTTAGTATCTCATGTCTTCAATATGCAATATATGTAATTTTTTTGGTTTAGTTCATTAATTAATAATAAAAAGTCTTGGTTCTACGAGTTATGTTATGTTGAGTTTATACATGTCTCCAATCAGAATTGGAATGTTTGAGCACCATGACGAGCCGACGAGAAGCTTGCCAATTAGCTTAGTCTATGACCGATGGACATTCGTTGGAGCCTGGACATGGCCCCGCGGAGAAGAGCGCGCGATTATACCATGATCCATGAACCTCAAAGGTCGCACATGTAGATAATGCAGGATTCACAAGTTTACCAGAGTTGTGATATATCATATATATTGATCGAGATGCGTCGTACTTGTTCAAATGCTTTGGTTGCCCGGCTACAGCAGGAGCTAAAAACTCTCTTAATGTTTCAAGTAACTAACAAGATAGAACATCATACTCGAGGATCGAGATTACTATTTTGAAAGACATGAATGTTTACCAGGTAAATATGGTGTTGGCCAGCTAACAATGAAGTTTTGCTGGTAAATGATAGTACGCTCTCCATGGATCAGTGGTGTACCGGACGACAGACAGCAGGGTTTTGTTCCTCATGTTCAACTTGACTAACCATACCGTGTACTCCCTGCACCTGGCCAACTCAAAATTCGTGACACTAAAGCACGCGATCGTGCTTCAACTTGTGCCGGACCACGAGGAGGTCGTCCTCGCCTCGCCGGAGCAGGCCCGTGCTCCCCTCCTCCATGAGAAAGTCCCGGGGCGGGAGCTGAGTCAGCGACGGCGGCCGGGCGGCGCCGCCGCCGACCCTGTACACGAAGTAGTTGTTCTTATAAGCATATGGACTCCGCATGTCCCTCATCTCCAACAGGGCCGAGTCGCCGTGGGCGGCGATCACGTTGATCCCGTCGTTGTTGTCCTCGTCGCCGGGCGCACTATCCGGCCAGTCGTAGTAGACGGAGGAGCTCACCGGCGGTGCCGCGCGTCGGAAGGAGACGCGAAGGCGCCGGCCCGTGGAGGTGCGGGAGTCGGCGACGGTGTCGGCATCGACGGCGATCGAATCGTCCATACGGTTACCAAAGATGCAGTGCAGAATCATCACCCATGTTGGGTCTTTAGCGGTGGTCGCGGCCGCCGGCGGCAGATCCGAGAGCTCCCTCCGGTGGATGGTAGCGGTTGGAGACAAATAGCGATGGATCGGCGGTAGGGCAATGGAGTGTCGGCATCTGAAGGGGCTCAGGCCGTCGAAGCAACCAAGAAGAAGCCGCCTCATCAGCATTTTTCTAGGGTTGCGATAGCCGACAGGTGATTAAGGTCGGCCACTAATTATGCGGCTGATATGAACCCTACCTATGCTAACGATATTTAAGCAGCCTAGGAGACTATATATGTTGATGCGTTAACTCTATCCGACGACTGGTCGCGCGGCCTGCGCGGTATCAGGCTGGCCCAGCAGGCCTCGTTCCTCATTCGACCCGTGGCCTGTTTTAATAAAGCACCGGCCTGTCGCGCGCTGCTATAGGACCTCACGCAAGTTGGTCTAGCAGGGTTTGTTCGGCCCACGTGTTATGAGCTGGCCCGTTTGTAAAGGTTAGTTTTTACGTAGGCTAGATAAACTTGATACATGACGATGAAGAGGCTAACAAGTTAAGTTGCGGCATTTACTAATAATAATTATTATACACTTAATTAACTAGCCTACGTGCATCTGACTTCTTAAACACAACATGGTAAGTATCATGTACTACCTATCTTTTTCTGCCTATCAACTTGATTGCTAACAACATGTATATGTTGTGACTATCATCCTACATATATTGAGTATCAAACTTCTTATTCGCTGCATCAGCACATATATTCTGACTATCAATCTACATATATTATGCATATCACTTGACAAGTATTTTAACTATCAATCTATGTATTCTGACTATCAACCTACATATATTATGACTATCAATCGACATATACTCTAAGATTAAGCTGTGTATTCTTATTATCAATCTACATATATTGGTTGCATCAACACATGTATTCGTTGCATCAATCTATATACATTCTAAATATCAACCTAAATATAATATGACTATAACCCTACATATATTGATAAAATTTATATAAGTTGATAGTTTAAACCTATACAAGTTGATACATCATCTGAATCTATAGAGAGAGATGCATAAGCTATCTGAATTTTTCCATGTAGATTGCATTTATAAATGCATGATTTAGATGCAAATAATAAGGTAAGAAAAGTGTATAGATTAGCCACATAGGTGGAGTCACAGTGAAGAAAACATAGACGACGAGGCAGCAAAGAGACAAGACCAAATCAATCAAGTAATCCATCTGTCAAATCTATAGCACATAGCACAGTGAAGGGAAACCGAGGAGAAGACAGCCCACGGCTTGCTTCTCGTGCCAAAAATGCCTACGAGGACTTGTCCCCGAATAACGCTTCCCTCAACGTTTAAACTATACTAAAACTCGGGTCGTGTGTTGCTGGTCATGCAGCGCAGCGGTGATTGATTGATTTGTTTTTGTGTTTTGCGTCTTCCTCCCTGCGGCCTCGCAGGACGCTTGATTACAGAGGTCGTTGTGAGAAGGAAAAGGACTGGACGCCAGAAAAAGTGGACGGGCCGGCGGGGTCGCGCCTTCGGATATAGCGCGACTCCTGGTCCATGTTGAGATGTTGAAACCGATTTTTGAAGGGTTTATTTAGAAATTCTTTGCAAATGAAATTTACTTTTCTGCAATTTGAGTGTATGCACGTACTTTTTTTTTCTTCGTTGAGTGTATACTACACATACTTAGGCTAGCTGCCATAAACACATCCATGCACACGCCTATGAGGAATGATCAAGAGAGATATAGATTAGAGTCTAACAAAGTCACCACGGTCAGGCAAACTAATCTATCGTAGGTTGGCTGGTAATGTTTTCGTGGTGAAACCTATCTATCAAGATTCGAATCTTCGACCTTCTCTAGAAAAAAAATTGAATCCTTGACTCGGTGTACGGATGATGTCGCACTTTTCCTAGATTGATTTCAGGAATTAACTGGCACTACTCTTTCAATTGGTCGCACTTTTCCTAGATTGATTCTAGGAATTAACTGGCACTACTCTTTCAACTGCAGGTGACGTGACCCTCGATAATGAGACGCATGTGGTGACTTTTTGTTAATCTCAAGATTGGATCTGTCGGCCCGGTATCTCGGATGTTCTCATAGGGGTAGGGTTTGCATGCGTGTATTTAAAGGGTGAGTGTGCATGCGTGTAAGCACCTACATCTATACTTGTGTTTCGCACAAAAAAGTCACCACAATCGGCTCAAACATATAGCTATACCCTACATACGTGCATGAAATTTCATCTATTTATGCGTCCTTTAAATCTTTGAAAATTATTGAAGCTCCTCAAGTCATTCCTTGATTTCAAAATGTTACATTTGTTGAGAGGTTTTCTATTTCTTTCTTCATGTGAAATTTTGAGAGCTTTGTTAATCATACAAAATTTTGAGAGCTTTGTTAATCATACAAAATTTTGAGAGCTTTGTTATTGTTTCTCTTCACTATTTTTTCTAAAGTACCTGAGGTTTTGTAGTAATGAAGGAAAAATAAATATATATCAACCAATAATTCACTCTAGCAGTTTTGAATGAAAAAACTTCCAACTTTTTAATAACAATTGAAAAATGACTTAATTATACTAAAGTCCTGGCTATTTGTTGTTCTAAATAAGATCAATCATCTGATATGCACAAAAGCCCTTTTTTGAGAACGTGTATAGCACGAATGTCATTAAGAAGAAAGATAGTGAAGGTCATTAGCACTTACTAGCAAAGGAAAATAGGAGCAATGCCATATTACTCCCTCAGCTAACGATTCCAAAATGAGCCCCCCACCCCCCAAGAAATTTACTTTCATGCATATATATATCTCCCAACCTATAATGGATATATTCTTGTCCCTTGGAGAATCATTAAAATACCGGCCATAATAGGGTGAAAGCATGCGAATGTAAATCAGCCTATTTGAAACTGAAGTGAGAGAATTGCAGGATCCAACAATGAATCGTTAGTCCTCCCCTAGACTATAATACGGTGCACTGTATACGTTTAAGCTTCTGCATTTACCAACGACAATGCAATAACAATAAGCAGAAGAAATTCCAAAAGGATTTACTGCAATAAGCTGGATGAAAGGCATCCTATCAGTTCTCCCTCAAAAAAATTTAAGTTCCCTAAAAAAAAGGCGTCCTATCATCTCCCTTATTTCTTAGTAAAATTGTTTTATTGGCCTAAGATAGATCATAGATATATATATTATCATCCTGGTACCTGACGAAGTTAGCAGTGAAGATTTACCGCTACATGGTGCGAACCTGTCTTGCAGCGGCACACCGATAGCAGCACCTTCCTCCTCGTGTCAACCTCGATCATCCATACCTTACGCCCCTCAGGGCTCTCCAAGTGTTCCTCGCAGACAATGAAACAAACGACGTCGGGGTTGTCCGAGCTCACGACAGGCCACTGCGGGTACACGCGTGGGAGGCCCTCATAGCCCGGCATCGTCCAGAGCTCATCGGAGTCAAGCAAGCCATCCTTCATCCATATCATTACGCCATTCGTCGAAAGTTTAAGGATCCAGGCAGAGACCCTAAATGCAGAGCGGGAGCGCGCACAGGTGCTCCTGCCATGGCCGCCGCAGCAGCAACGAGGATTGATGCTAATTAACCTCACCTCGCTGGCACCTGCCGCGCCAATGCTCCTGCAGTTCTCTACCGGCGGCGGCTCATCGCCCTCATCTTCTTCGTCATCGGAGAAATTGATCACCTTGGGTATCACTGGATCCACAGGCATTGGCACGTAAAGGAGCTTGGGGTTCTCCTCCATCATGTCGCACACGAGCATGGTGCCGGCGGCGTAATTCGCCCAGCACAGGAACCGGTCGCCGACGGGGATCACCGCGGTGGTCTCCGGACACCGTAGAGCCTCGTCACCGGCGACGAAGACGTATTTGCCGGTCTTCCGACACCATCGCCGTCGCGGCTCGTAGGCGGCCGGGCCGGAGCACGCAGAGCTCGGCCGTGTCGTACGGCGCGTCGTCGGTGACCTCGAGCTGCGCCACCAGGAGCTCGTCGTCGCCGGCGCCGCAGCGCAGGAGGCCCGTGCTCTCCATTGTCATCGTGCGTGCGCCGGGAGCGCAGTCCTTGGTCAATGGTAGATGCTCCTTTTTCTGGTAGGTCTCCAACTGCTTGCGTTGGTAGAGCATGGGGATGTAGCAGGCGGGGAGCAGCGAGATGGACGGCGGCCGGCCGGCGGTGTACACGAAGTGGTCGTCGGTGGCTTGGAACACTACTAGAATGCTTCACGTCCGCGCGCCTCCTCCGCCTCGGCCATTTTTGGACCCGGTGCTGATGGGGCTTCAGCACCGGGTTCAACGGCTAGGAGCGGGGGCGGCGCTGCGGGGTGTCAGGGCGGATACATCAGCACCAGGTCGTGGCGAGACCCGGTGCTAATGCCCCCCCTTTAGCACCGGTTGCAGCCAGCAACCGGTGCTAATGTGCCCGAGGCCATTTAGCACCGGTTGCTGGCTGCAACCGGTGCTAATTGGTGCACATTAGCACCGGGTCTTGCCACGACCCGGTGCTAATGTCTTTTGTATATAGCACCTTCTTCCTCCCCCGGCCGAGCCAGCTGAACACTTAGGCGCTGTGTTCATGCTGCTCGGCCGTGGGAGGGGAGGTGCTACCCAAATTTTTTTCAAAATTTGTGAAGATTCTACTCATCTAAGGAGCACTACAAGGTACACTCTTTCATTCTCTAATGTTTTATTTAGCTTGTAATCCTTCTATGATTTAGAAATAGAGGGGTTTGTGAATCAAAGTAAAGCTAGCTAGAGAGAGCTTGTGTTCTTGGAGGAGAGAGAGGAGAGAGCTTGAGTTCATGGTGGAGAGAGTGTTCATGTTGTGTTTTAAATGGAGAGAGAAGGCAAGCTAGTTAGTATTTTGTTTTGTATGACTTGTGAATAGTTATAAGGCTTATGTATTTTATTTATTAGAGAGGTTTATTTATTAAAAGTTGGAATAGTTATTTATTAATTTAATGAAATATATATTATTAGTTATTTATTAAAAGGTAGAATAGTTATTTATTTATTTAACGGAAGGTATATTTATTTATTTAATGAATATAGTAATGTAGTTTTAGAAATTTATTTATATAATGAAATATATATTATAATTTGTATTTATTTATATATTAAATTTTTTTATCTTTAAATTGTATTGTATATTTGTTATTGGTTAATAATGCAGATGAATAGACAATGGATGTACGGGGACCCCATGCTCAGGTGTTCCGTGATGGCCTTAGGACGTTTCTCGATGCCGCCGAGGCTAACAGGACGCCGTCCGGTTTCATGTTTTGCCCATGCACCCATTGTAAAAATATACAATCGTACAAACAAAGAGGTTGTCTTCAGGTGCATTTGATGAGGCACGGTTTCATGAGGAATTATTCTGTTTGGACGAAGCACGGTGAAAGAGGAATTCTAATGGATGAAGATGAAGAAGACGAGGCCGATGACGACATTCCGTTATTGGCTCAATACTACGGTTCCTTTGCATATGCTGCAATGGGTGATGCCGATGAGGAAGATGTTGCTCAGGAAGGCGATGCTCAGGAAGATGTTGCTCAGGAAAATGAACCTACTGATGGACTCAGGCAAATGTTGCGTGATGCTGAGAAAGACTGCGGCAATGATAAGGAACTGAAAAAGATACAGCGCATGTTGCAGGACCACAAGACTGACCTGTACCCAGATTGCAAAGAGGGGCTAAAGAAGTTGGGTAGCACACTTGAACTTCTGCAGTGGAATGCAGCAAATGGTGTTACTGATAAGGGTTTCGAGGAGCTACTGAAACTCGTAAAGAAGATTTTTCCATAGGGTAACAAATTGCCATCGATGACGTATCAAGCAAAACGTGTTATTTGCCCTCTCGGTTTGGAGGTGCAGAAGATACATGTGTGTACTAATGACTGTATCCTCTATCGCGGACAGTACGAACACTTGGATCGTTGTCCGGTTTGCACCTGCGCACGATACAAGATCAGGCGGGACGACCCTGGTGATGTTGGGGGAGAGCGTTCTTTCTGAATCAACTTTTTAATATTGTAACCCAACCAATGTCCATGGATGATGTATTGGGGATCATTGGAAGGGACGACAATATCCAGGGCGACAATGTTGCAAGGGCCGAAAATGTTGAAGGGGCCGCCAATGTCCAGGGCGAACGTGTCCAGGGCAGCACTATTGAAGGGGTCGTTAACGAGCCCTCGTCTAGTCAGGTGTGTATACAGATAACATAAATTTGTACTATACATGTCAATTATGTATACCATCTCTATATCATCTCGTATATATGTAATTTGTGTAGGCCGCCTCTGCTTCTACAAGTCGAGCTAAGAAATCAAAACGATCGACCACGAAGAAGCTGAAGGATGTCAAGTTTCACATCTCTCGAGTGGAGGATGACGGGGAGCCAGTTGAGCCCCCAAAAGTGGCCAAGAAATTTGTATCTCAGTGCGGGGTAATTGTACGGGACAATGTGCCCATTAGTATCAGAAAATGGAAGTCCACGGACCCCACTGAGGAGTACGTGCTCCCCGATACAGAGAAGGAGATGCTATGGAGGGAATTAAAGGCAATATTCGACTGGCCTAGCACTCATGAAGCAGAACTGAGGGATTGGACAATGAAGAAGATGGCAGTTCTGTTTCAGGATTTCAAGAAGAAGTTGTACTCGCATTTTCTCAAAACCGGATGGCCCCGGATCCTGAGAAGTATAAGAAGATCACTGATGACGAGTGGGAAGCATTCCTTGAGTACAAAACCTCCAAAGAGGGTGCAACGGCTAGCGCTAGAAACGCTGGAAACGCCGCAAATAAGAAGTACTCTCATAAGATGGGTTCGGGAGGTTACAAGGCAAGCATCGCTAAATGGGAGAAGATGGAAGAAGATCTATATGCTAGAGGCATCACTCCAGCGACACATGACTGGCCCACAAGGACCAAGCATTGATACTATGGTCATGGAGGCACCCTAAGCCCAATCGACGGCTCCTTAGTTTTTCCCGAGGACTTGCGAGAACTAGCTCAGCGTCTCCTCGATATCCTCAGGGCATCTGAGAGGGGAGAATTTGTTGCTGATAGAGACAGAGATGAGCTAACCTATGCCTTAGGGAACAAGGACCATCCTGGACGGACGCGCGGCGTAGGCACAAGCATCTCATGGAAGAAAGGTTTCCAAGAGCACGCCGCCACCTATAGAAGCCGTTCGAGGAAGAAGGCCGAATATGAGCAGAGGGTGAGGGACCTAGAGCAAACGGTTGCAGCCCAGGGCTCAAAGCTCCAAGAAATGGAGTCAGAGATGGAGCGACGGATGAAGGTAGCATGGCTGCAGATACAACAAGCCACAGGCGGGACCGGTTCCACAGAGCATGCACCTCTCCAACAAGCCGCAGGCGGGACCGGTTCCACAGAGCATGCACCTCTCCAAGATGCGGCCCTTATTAGCCCTCCACAACAATATCAAAGCAGTCACGCTTCCACACAGGCCGCCGAAGCGGCCCATTACCCCGTGGATGAAATAACTCAACGGACCGCGTGCGAGCTTGTCGTCAGGCAGAAGAACTTAGCTGTGGTGGTACGTATGCGACCTTAGTTCGTACTGCATACATTTCACTGTAAATACCATTCATTTACTAACTTTCTTTGTGACTACTAAATTATCAGGTTGCATACGGTATGACCAAACGTGTGGAAGAAGGGCAAAAATGGCACTACAATGACATTCCACATGGTTACGTACCTGTTGAGGTGGAGCAAGTCGTCACCAACTGGGAATACTTGGAACTTGATATCCCCGGAGGTGACGGAGAAACAAAACTCGGTCAGTGTTCTCACTGCATCATTCTATGGAGCAAGGCAGACGTCGTCATACCCGGTACACCTGCGGCTACCAACAAGCCTCCGTCACCTCCACCGTCTCCAAGAGATCCACCGGATCATGACGATTCTCCGGGAGCTCCTGATGCAAGCCCGTCTCCTCCGCCGAAGAGGTCTCCGTCTCCTCCGCCGCGGAGGTCTCCGCCCCCTCCGCCGAAGAGGGTACGCCGCACTAAAGCCTCTGCCCCCACTCCACCAGGGAAGAAGGCGCGAAAAACCAGAGAGAAGCCCGCACCATCGAAAAGAGCGGGTGAGAAGACTCTAGAGGAGCTTGAAGCCTCGGTCAAAGCAGACACAAAGAGGCAAATGGCCGAGTGGAGGAAAAAACCGGAGCCGGAGCCGAAGCTTGATCCCACTATCGTCAAGTCATTCCTCGGTAATTTGAGCAAGGGTCAACAGAAGGAAGTAATAGTAACAGACTATGACCGCTCATTACTGAAATCTCACCGGAAGCGGAAGGCTGCAGATAAGGAGGCGGGCCCATCCAAAAAGGTTCCTCAGCTCGGCGAGCAACCTCAGCGGCCCTTGGGTCCATTGCCATCTCTGGACGAGATTAACGTGCAACGAGTAATGGCCGAGACTGGACTATCCAGAGCGCAAGTCCTGGGGGAAGAAGAGGTGCCTGTAAACACAACGTTGAAGTGGCCGTTTAAGCTTGGCGAGCCTATGGTCCCTCCTGAAATGGAGAGCAAGCTACAGACGAAGATGCGCCGATTCCATGAGTGGTACTTGGAAGAATCAAGAAGGAATAAACGACGCATGATCAAAGTAGGCATGAAGGACCATGATTTCTACAATGGTGACGAGGATTGGGTCTGGGTGAGGTTTCAGGATATATATGAGCTGTACCACCGCGACGCCATGGACGTGGATTTGATCACCTGTTGGACACTGTAAGTACTTTGTTGTTGCTTATAATTCACAGTTTGAAAACAATAATTCCAATCTATGCTGACGCAGGCTTTATTTATTGCTTAAAATATGCAGAATGGAGATTCAAAAATGTCGGAGATCCTCAATATATGACGTTGGTTTCGTGGATCCTCGAAGGATAAGTGAAGAAATGATATTGATGAATCCTGAGGAAACATATGGAAACCTATACAAGTATATTAAGAAACAAAATTACTGCGACTCCATACTAATCCCGTACAACATCGAGTGAGTACATACACAGGCTTCTTCTTATACTGTCAGTGTACTATTTCATTTCTGATTATAATGTATACATGTATACAGATTCCACTGGTTCCTAATAATATTGTGTCCTGACCGGGGTGTCGTGAACGTCTTTGATTCATTGCACACTCCAATAGAAAAACTACAGAACATCATGGACATGATGACAAGGTGATGTATATTTTCCCCTACTTAATTCACCCCTTACACTCGCAATGACTTAACTCAATTTTTTTGTTCGCAGGGCCTGGAATCAATTTCGTCAATAACACCCGGATATTCAACATGAAACACTAAAATGGAACATTGGCTTTCCGGTAAGCAAGTAATTTGTACATGTAGGCCTCGGCTAATATATTATATGAATTTTACTTAATTTCTTTTGGTCGACAGTGTGCCAAACAGGGGAAGGGAAATAATTTATGTACATACTATGTTCGCGATTACATGTGGAATTGGGGACATAAAAAGCTTGCACAACACGATATTATGGTACGTAATAATAAACACATTTCCATTATTATTAAGTGCACAATTATTGTCTCCAACTCGGCGGATTAAATATCTTTCAATTATTTGTAAATTATAGATGTTGAGCCTGAAGGAAGAGTCTCTAGAGCTAGAAAGAATTGACGCAATTGCAGAACAGCTCGTCGCATGGATCTGGGACGAGGTCGTCAATCCCCGAGGAGAATTTCACATGCCAGTACTGGAGGACGTGCCAGACAGTTCAACAAGTCGTCAATCTTAATTAAGTAGAAAATACAGTTTAAATATATATAACTCGAGTTGACATGCATGAATATCTACTTTTGTAATATATATGTCTTCTATTTTGATGAAATGTCAGCTAATATGAATATAGAGTCGACCGACTACGCATTAGAATACACGTATTAGAATATATACGTATATAGACGTGCATGCATGGCTACTGAAAAAAGCAAAAAAAAGAAATCCGGGGCCTTTAGCACCGGTTGCAGACAGCAACCGGTGCTAAAGGCAGGCCCTTTAGCACCGGGTTGTGTCTAGAACCGGTGCTAAAGGCCCTGCTAAAGGCGCTGCGGGGCAGGCCCTTTAGCACCGGTCGTGGCTGCACCCGGTGCTAAAGGGGTAACCCTTTAGCCTCGGTTTAGTTGCACCGGGTGAGAAACCCGGTGCTAAAGGGCTTTCCCACCCGGTGCAGATATCAACTATTCTGGTAGTGGAAGAGGATTGAATCGCCGTGGGCCGCGATGACGTGGGCACCCAAGGGGTAGTGTTCATCACCTTCGCTCCGGTCAGCCCAGTCGTGGTAGAGGATGGAGCTCGCTGGCGGCGCCGCAAGGCGCAACGAGACGCGGGAGGGCCGGCCGGTGGAGCTGCGGGAACGCACCGTGGTCTTGTCGTCGATGGCGATGGAGTCGTCGTTCTTGTCCCCGCAGCGGCTCAGCAACACCCAGCGAGGGTTCGCCGGCGCCGGCGATGGTTCGACGGGGTGGGTTGCGGTTTCCATGAGGCGCCGGTTTGTTCGAAGAAACGGAGATCCACCATGGCGGCATGGGAACGAGCTCAACTTGTCACTAAACCAACCCAGATCGCCGAACCGCCTCAGTAGCTTCGTCATCATCAGGAGGCGTTCGCCGCTGGTTCGCTTGTAAACCAACGAGGGCGGTGGCGCCGTGGCGGCTACAGGCGTGCGGCGTGGCTGCGTTGTTTGTTTGCCCTAGCTAGGTTGATGAATCATGAATGCGATGATGGATAGTTCTGGCCTGGCTGGAACCAAATTCTACGGTATGTTGGCCTGGCTAAAACAGAAAGCATTGACCAATTCTCAATTATCAAAAACGTTAATATTTCTCCATTAAACGGTTTTGGTTGGTGGTTTCGCTTATATGAGCACCATGTAGCGGTGGGGCCCATATATCTTAATTACCCCTTTCTCCTTCCTGGTCTCCCTCTTTCTCTCTTCTCTCTCTTGCAGCTCGGCCGCACATTGCTCGTGGTTGTCTACGCCGGCTCCAGCTTGGCCGCTGCCTGTAGGCCACATGCCCTAGCTCACAGGGCTTTCGTCCACTTACCCTGGCACCCACGCCTGCCGACCACCCTCCTCGACTTTTGTGGCCACCACCCCACCCTACTCTTGTGTCCGCAACCCGCCCACCATGGCTCCTATGTCCAATGCTCACATGCTGCCTTCCCTGTTCATGCCGCTGCCGCCGGCCATTGTTCCAAGGGTGACGCGTTGTGGAACATGCATATGGGGGGTGCCACAGTGCTCTGCCTTGGGGTGGTGCACCCAACATCATGCGGCGTCAGCAAGGGCGCCTCCATCATCGTCACGGAGCCACTGCCATAGCTCCTCTGCCCATGCATGCTTACGTGCCAACCCCTCCGCCAATGTGCCATTGCCACTGCTCATCCGCCCATGCGTGCTCGCACTGCTGGGACAAGCTAGAGCAGAGGAAGAGAGAGGGATAGGATACACATAGAGAAGAGAGGAAAATGAGCTGATGTGTGGGTCACATGCCACATGTACTTCATCCATGTTAGCGTAGCCGCTCATCAAAACAACTAGATAATTAAATATAAACGATTTTGATAGTTGAGTGGTTGAAAGTTCCTGGTGTTGAAGGTTAATGGCCAAAACAACCAAACTTGGACGATATATAGTTGGATAACCAAAAAATTGACTTCTTCCCTTGGGTAAAAATCATTTACCACATTAAGGAAATAATAGAAATAGGCATCCTGTACTTCATTGCAATAATATTTCATTTCTCAGGTAAAGATTAAAAAATTAATCCCCTTAACAAAGCAATTTAATTTCTAGCATATCATTGCAACAGAAGCAAATGAGTCGCGTATAGCAACAGGGTGCAGTACTGCAGTGTCTAGTGTGAAAAGGACTATGTTCAAGCTTCAACGTGGCCATGATGATCCTTGAAAAGCATGCTGCGGCTGAGAAGGCTCATCAGCGAGAGTGAATTTCACTGTAGGTCCACGAAGTTTTCTCCAGATTTCATCTAGGTCCGGAAACTAAAAAAGCGGTCATCTAGGTCCGCAAATTAAATAAGCGGTCATATTGGTCCATGAACTTTTAAAAATGGTCATCTAGTTCTATAAACTTTTAAAGAGCGGTTGTCAAGGTTAGGCTCGTCGCCACCGCCTTGGACTTAGACGAAAGCTCTTTAAAAGTTCATAGACCTAGATGACCACTTATTTAGTTTGCGGACCTAGATGAGATCTCAGAAAAAGTTGATGGATCTAAATAACTGTTTTTTTGGTTTGCGGACCTAGATGAGATCTTGGGAAAAGTTCATGGACCTGCAGTGAAATTCACTCCATCAGCAATATTGGGAATATTGGGTGTTTAGTTCCAAAAAAGAGAACGAGAAAGTTTGGTGAAAATATCACAACGGATACTGTAGCGCACTATAACACTTTTCGTTTGTTTCTGGTAAACATTGTCCTACCATGACCTAACTAGGCTCAAAAGATTCGTCTTGTCGTGTACATCAAAACCATGCAACTAGTTTTTTTATTTACCTATATTTAATGCTACATGCATGAGGAGAGCGATTTAATGTGATTTGATGTGATAGGTGAATAGTGAAGTTTGGAGAGACAATTTTAGGAATTCTATGGGAACTAAACAGGGCCATTATTGCACATTCACCAACTGTAGGTCTATAAGTAGATGAAATTCCCAAAACAGACTACTTTTAACCTGCATAGAGGACATTGTTACCCATATTTATCAGGCGAATCCTTTTAGTGATCGATACAAATCATCTACCCAGTGTTCGATGTTCTAGTGAATATAAATAAACTGCGTAGCAATGCCACCTCGTGTCGACCTCGATCAAACATACATATCTTGTCCTCATGCCTAAAAAAGTGTCCATCGCGGAGTATGAAGCAACAAATGTCCGGACACTACGGGAAACCGGACATTCGCTGAGTGTCCAAGACACTCGGCGAAAGCCCAAAAACACTCGGCAAACCCTGTAACACTCGGCACACAGCACTCGGGAAATCAGGTGTCGGTAAAGAGCCTCTTTGCCGAGTGTTTTTATCGAACACTCGGCAAAGGGTTCGCCGAGTGCCCAAACAGACACTCGGCAAAGATGCAACTGCCTTTGTCGAGTGCCCAGACCAGACACTCGGCAAACAGTATTCGAGAAAATAAAAAAAAATCTCGTAGCTCCGCCATACGCCCGCTCCGTCCTGCCACCGCCCGCGCCGCTCCGCCGCCCGCACCGCGTTGCTTGGGCCCCCAGCACGTCCGGCCGCCGCCCGTGCAGCGCCACTCCGCCGGCCGCCGCAGGGGCCCCGCCCGGCCGGCCGCCGCTCGCTCCGCTGCCCTGCCGCCGCCCGGCCGCCTCCTGCGCCATCTGCCGCCTGCGCAACACCGCTCCGCCGGCCGCTGCAGGGAACCCGCCTGGCCGGCCGCCGCCCGCGCCACGTTGCTTCGTCGCCCGGCCGCCTCCCACGCCGTCCGCCGCCCACGCAACGCCGCTCCGCCGGCAGCCGTAGGGGCCCTGCCCGGCCGGCCGCTGCCCTCGCCGCCGCCCGCTGCCTGACCCCCTGCCCGCGCCACGCCGCGCCGCGCCGCGCCGGCGGGCCGTGGGGCCTGCCCGCGCCACTCCCCGCCGACTGCCTGGTGAGGTGAGAGGTGAGAGGGAGAGAGAGATAGGAGAAAGAGATAGGGAAGAGAGAGAGAGAGGGGTTTTTTTATTTGGATGGGGGTGGATCCGGTGATGAAGGGATTGGACCAATAGAAAGCTAGCATTTTGAAAGATTGAATTGCTGATGTGGCAAAGTGTGTTTTCTCTATATGCTTATAACAAAATTTTGGATGGCTAAACAATCTCAAATGAAAAAGTTGTAAACTACAAACTTTTACATCTCTTCGTGACCTACAACTTTGACATAGAACATATTTACATCCGAGGTCATTTGAAAATTTTAAAAATTTAAGATTTCAAATTAGATACGTTATAAAAATATTTAAAAGTATTAAACAATCTCAAATTAAAATGTCATCAACTACAAAGTTTAATATTTCATGAATATGTACAACTTTGATATATAACTTCCTGACATGCGAGATCATTTGAAATTTCAAAGTTTAAATTTCAAATTTCATAACTTATAATAATATTTTTAAGTTATTAAACAATCTCAAATACAAAAGTTATCAACTACAAAGTTTTATATTTCGTCGAGGTGCATGACTTTCGTATAAAAAGTTTTTTCATATGAGATCATATAAAAAAGTTTATATTAAAAAAATACATTCATTGATCCTCTCATATCAATCACATATAAACTTTTTATGAGTTATTTCGATTTTGTAACTATGGTTTTGAAAAAATATACGAAATCTTATCAACTTTGTATCACAACGTCTATGTATGGTACCATCACATCAAAGACAAATCTCATGTTTTTTTGACTTAATTTGCTTTTTTTAGAATTTAAAATCATTCGGACACAAATCTTTGCCGAGTGTCGGAGAGAAAACACTCGGCAAAGAGCTTCTTTGCCGAGTGTTTCTTTTTTTAACACTCGGCAAACAACATACATATAATTTTTTATTTTTTTAGAATTTAAAAATATTTTTTTGCCGAGTGTAAAAATAATACACTCGGCAAAGAGGTGTTTGCCGAGTGTCTTTTATTTGACACTCGGCAAAGACTTGACAAAAAAAAATTCCCTCTTCTGGTTCAAAAAACACTCAACACATTTGTGATAGTAATCTTTGCCGAGTGTCAAATAGAAAACACTCGGCAAAGAGGTGTTTGGCGAGTGTCTTTTATTTGACACTCGGCAAACAACTCTTTTGCCGAGTGTTTTTTATTTGACACTCGGCAAACCCGTTTTTGCCAAGTGTATTTTTTTTTGCCGAGTGTTTTTTATTTTGCACTCGGCAAAGACGTTGTTTGCCGAGTGTCCGTAAAAAACACTCGGCAAAGGTGCAGGCACTCGGCATACATGGGATTTCCCGTAGTGGTGCCAATATGCTTTCACGGTGACCACATGGACACTGACCTTGACGATGGATGAGCCAATGACATGGGTGAAGGATGGTGTGCTGGATTGCTGAGGAGCTTTGGGCGCTGCCGGGCTACGAGGGCATCCCTAGAGTGCATCTACAGCAACCCATCGTGAGCTTGGACAACCCTGATGTCGTGTGTTTCAAGGTCGTCAGCTATAAAGACCGGAAGACATGGATGATCCTGGTTGATACGAGGAGGAAGGCGATCCTGACAGCTGTCCAGTGCACCACCAATCCACGGAAACTATGTCAGTCCTATTTACGACCAGCAAAACTTCAGTGATAACCGGTAGAGAAAATCCATGCCATCCAAAAGAACCTCTATCGAATAACGATAACTCAGTACTTGCATTTTTTTTGTTTCTTTTAAGGCTTCAACTTGTTTTGTGTCGTGGTTACTTTTTGTTTGTCTAAATTTCCCAATAACATAGATTGTTTTCAAGAACTGTTGATTACATTCACTTTTTGATATGAACAAATCTAATTTCAACTTTGATTTAATTTATAGGATTATTAAAGCAAGACTGGGCATCCACAGATGTATTCAAATGGCTAGGAAGATTTCTTTTATAGCTTCACTACTAACATGTAAACTACTAAAATATGTTGGTTCGATTTCAATTAGGATCGTCAAACATTGCAAAAAAGATACTCCTAGAATTATACAAATGATCGATACTATACATATGGATAGATGTGGAGACACCCATAATTACTAATTTTACAGGAACACTTCAGAAAGTTTTTTACAGCAACAAAAAAACGAAATTCAAACTAACAAAAATAATAACAATTCAAACGAAATTCAACCGATTGAAGCAAAACAAGTGCACGTAAGCGGGCTTGGTTGCTAAGAAAGCCCACCCAGTTCGATCTCTTGGAGCCCAGTTAAGTACGTAGTCTCGATCCTGTAGTTGCGTGAACACACTAATCATCGTTAACCTCGTTAGGGTTCTCACATCGCAGCCGCCATTAGTGACAGACCACGATCATCTAGCTTCACCAAATGAGAATAATGCTGAGGCGCCTTGGTTGCTTCAACGGCCTTAGCCTTTTCAGATCCCGACCCTCCACTGCCCTACGGCCCATCCATCATGCCCCATCCCCATGTAGCAGTCACCGTAGTAAGCCGTCTGATTCGCCGCCGCCAGCCGCCGCCGAAGACCCAGGACCAGCAGGCTGGGTGATGCTGAACAGCTATGGCGCCATCCGCTCCGACGACTCATCTTCTGCCGACGCCAACACTGTTGCATACTCCCGCACCTCTACAGGCCGCCATTTGCGCATCTGGTTCGGACACGCAGCCCCGCCGGCGAGCTCCTTCCTCTATTTTGATTGGCCGGATAGCGTGCCCGTCGACGACGTCGGTGATGAGGTGCTGGATGATGATGACGACGACGACGATGAGGATGAAGACGATGAGGAGGAGGAGGATGATGATGAAGACGATGAAGAGGAGGCGGTGGATTACACGTACATGCACTTCGGCGTCGTCGCAGCCCATGGGGACTCGGTCCTGTTGCAGATGAGCAACCCACGCTCCATGTCTGACTTCAAGAACCACTTCGTGTACCGTGCCGGCGCCTCCGCCGCCGGCCGGCCGCCGTCGCTGACCCTGCTCCCTGCTCGAGACTTCCTGACCAAGACCGAGCACGACCTGACCACGCACCGTCTGGATCCCATCCGCCCCATGATGCACAGCGGCAACACCGGTATCCTCCGGCGGGGAGGCGACAACGACGACGAGCTACTAGTTGTCACCATCCAGCTCAAGTACGACCGCGCCGCGCGGCGGGACATGGCCGAGTTCTGCGTTCTCCGGTGCCATGCATGGCACGCGCCGGTGGGAGCTCATGGAGCCGGTGGCCATCGCTGACGACGACGAAGCCCGGCGCGACCTCCTGCTCGGGAGAGGCCGCCGGTCTGGCCCCGGTGATGTCATCCCTGTCGGCGACCGGTTCCTATGTTGGGTCCAGTACAGTAGAGGCTTCCTCCTGTGCGACATGGACGACATGGAGGCGAGCCCCAAGGTCCGGTATGTGCCTTTTCCCTCCGGCGTGAGCTGGGAAGACGATGACTCCCACGACGATGCATACGTTAAGCATTCCAAGAACATGGGTGCCGCTGGTGGCGGCGGAGCTAGGGCAGTGCGGTTCGTCAGCGTTGACCCCCACTGCTGCTGCGGTGGCGCGGGTAGAAGCACGTGTTTGCGATCCCGGTATGCATTCACTATCAACACCTGGAAAATGAACCTCACCATGGAGGAGCCATTGGCGTGGGAGAAAGACGGTGAGATCGACTGCGAGGAGCTCTGGGCGCTTCCGGGCTATGAAGGCCTGCCGCGCGCAAATGTTCAGTGTCCCGTTGTGAGCTTGGACAAACCCGACGTTGTCTGCTTCTTGGTGTCCAATTATCATATCAGCAGGCGTGAAGACGAGACGATATGGATGATCGAGCTCGACGTCAAGACGAAGGCCCTGCTGTCTGTCGTCCAGTTCGCCAATGATTCATGGAGAGCATACCATCACTTACCGACAACACTTCAGTGCTGACAGCGGACTTGATTAGCAGCCGGTGAAAATTCCATGTCATTGAAAAGAATCTCGAGTATGATGATATTCTGGTAAGTAGTACTCGCAAAGTTTGGAATTTCAGCTCGTTACCGGTTGCAATTATCTTTATTCAGTACTCCATTGTGTGTCGACGTCCAATCCAAACACATTTGCAAAGATTTAAAAGTAAACCTTTAGATACATTATTGGAACATTATTGCTTGGCAACCACTCAATTTATATATTATTTGTTTAATTATCATAGTTCCTTTTTGTCATAGATTTGATTAAGTGTGATCCATCTATGTTGTATGTTATGCGTTGGAAAGATTATTGATGCGGACACCAGTAAAAAAACATTTTTCTATTGGAGACTATTTTATTTCTAGGGGGGAAAAAGATCATCTATTGAAGAAAATGCAAAACAATACTGTAGCAACCATTCAACCTAGAAATTAATTCATAGGTACTCCCTCCATTCCAAAATGTAGGTTGTTTGACTTTTTCGACTCCAAGTTTGACCACTCGTCTTATTCAAAATTTTGTGTAAATTAACATCTTTTTTGTGGTGGCTTGCTTTATTAGTATAAAATCTTCAAAAATGTCTTAAATTTAACTATATTTTCACAAATTTTTGAATAAGACGAGCTGTCAAACTTGAAGTTGAAAAAGTCAAATGACCTACATTTTAAAATGGAGGGAGTATGACTTATGGGTAATGATTTACAAAGGTGGCTCACCTCCATCCCTTGCCGGCAGTGCGAAGGCCAAAACTTGATTTTGTGTGTGTGTGGGGGGGGGGGGGGGGGTAGGGGTCCACATGCACCCACGTCCCTCTCTCCCTTATCTTCTTAGCTCCTCTCTCGTCCTCTCGTCTATCTCTTTTCTCCCATCATCGACTCCTTTTCTCTCTCTCATAAAATTCGGTAAGTATAAGCAGCAGGATGGGGACCTCTAGGAGGGGCACCTGCAATCGGCAGAGCACTTGTCTGGCTTGATGATGGGCGTTGGTGGCCGTTGGGCTATGCGTGATTCGCCCCCTTGCGGTCGCCGGCATGCTCAATGACCGACTACGATCTAGGGTGTAGCAGTCAGCGTCTTGGGTCGCGGTGGCCCGAGGCCTGGGGCACGGCGGCGGAAGCGCATGGCTCATTCTTGGATGCGGTTGCCGATGGCATAGGGCGACAGGCAGTGGTTCGTCGTTCCTCGTGACGCCGACAACTTATAGTCATGGGCTCATGGCGGCCTGGGGCACAACAGCGCATGGCCCAAGGAAATTTGCTTGATGTTGGGGAGCATTTTAATAACAGGTCAACTCTGGGCCTGATTTTGGGCATTCCCTAAAAAGGTCCTCGATTCGTTTATTTTAGAGAGGTCACTGCGAAACGAAGCTCATGAAGTCACTTACGAAAGAGGGAGCAAGTGACTGGTTGACAAGGTTGTCAACGTAGGCGTAACCAAGAGAGGTTCTACAAGCTCATCTGAAATAACAAAGGTCAGGAGCTAGTTCGACAGGTACTAAAGTAAGCTCGCTTCGGAGAAGGTAAGCGATAGCACGAGGTGCGCGTGGAACAGGTGCAGTCGCATCAGGGAGCTCAGCTTCGAGAAGAGGTTCGGCTAAAAGAAAGGTCACGCATGAGAAACAGGTGCCACGGAAGAGGAGGTGGCACCCGGCGGAAAAGGTCCCAACAACGAGAAGGATAAAAGGAGCGCGCTTGGAGAAAGGTAAACAAGGATTGCGACCCGGCGCGAGCCCATGACCCCCACGCTTGGAGAAGGTTCCTCCGAGCAGGTCACGAGAAGAAAAGGTGCCGCAAGAACAAAAAACTAAGGCTACGCAGGATTAGACAAGGTGCGAAAAGTAGCGTGGAACGCGTCAATGATGTTGCGTAACCAAATTGGCTTTGTCTCCTCGTGTAAAATTACCTCCATACTCCAGACCGTTGTCTAATAGAGGTAAGCGTGTAAGGTGTGAGTCAGGGGTATTGAGAGTAATACGAAAGCCGAGGCGTCACTGTAAAAGACGGCCTCAATATGTAATTCGGGGAGAGAATAAAAAAATAGAAAGGTTCTTCTTGTTTACCTGTTCGGTGTTACCCGTGCTTTTAACACCAACGCTTCACTTGTGCACGCGTGCAGCAACTGCAACATGCTTTCGGCTAGCTGCAGATTAACGGGCCGCTGCACAGTTTCCTTGGGCCGGGCCACAAGGTAAACACTTAACCAGACACATACACACAGGTATTGTTCCAGCCCATTAATCAAGTAGTCCCTAATCGCACCCTCCCTAATCGTCATCATCCTAGGGGCTTAGGGCTCACAGCCGCAAGAAACCAGCAGCGCGTGCAGCCGCCATTAGCGATCAAGCGAGCACCATCACCCCGGCTTACATGCACCGAAACCAGCCTTAACAAATACTATGAAACATCTCACCCGGCTTTCTCTTGGCGGCTTCCAACATTCTAGCTAGCCTCTTCAGATGCCGAAGTTCCATCGGCGCCGTAAGATCGACGACCCATCTCGCCACAGATTCCGGCCACCACCCGCCTGATTCTCCGGCGACCGCCGCCGTCGACAAGGACCAATGCTGGGTCTTGCTGGACTGCCGCGACTGCCGCCGGAGCAACTCCACGCAGGTTCCCGACG
Source organism: Echinochloa phyllopogon (assembly GCA_033239725.1). Classification (NCBI taxonomy): domain Eukaryota; kingdom Viridiplantae; phylum Streptophyta; class Magnoliopsida; order Poales; family Poaceae; genus Echinochloa; species Echinochloa phyllopogon. Next base: position 5,763,308 of record BTCW01000008.1, on the reverse strand, counting down.
CCGAAACCGTGGCCGAGTCCCGCACCTCTCTGGGCCAGCACGTGCGCGTCTCCTTCGGCCTCGCGCCGCCGCCGGCGAGCTCCTTCCTCCGCTACGACTGCCCGGACACCGCCCGCGACGACAATAAGAAGGAGGACGACGACTACATCAACGTCGTCGCGGCCCATGGCGGCTCCGTCCTCCTGCAGATGATGAGGCGCCGGCGAAACGACGGTACGCCCATGGGTGCGGACCACTTCGTCTACAGCGCCGGCGACGCCGCCGCCGGGCGGCCGCCGTCGCTGTCGCTGCTCCCGCCCCGTAGCATCCCCACGAGGCACGAGGAAGGCATGGCAACCGAGAGGGACCCTCACTGCCGCCCGTTGATGTACCACGACACCGGCGTCCTCCGGCGAGGCGGCGAGCTCGTGGTGGCGCAGCTGGAGGTGATGCCCAGCTACAGCGAGCGGCGGGGCATGGCCGACCTCTGCGTGCTCCGCCACGACGGCGACGGCGGCACGAGCCAATGGGAGCTCAAGCGCTCGCTGCCCATCGTCCACGACCAAGGCGGCAAAGGCGACGAAGAGCTCGATTGCTGGCAGAGCTCCGGCGTCGTCCCCGTCAGCGACCGGTACCTCTGCTGGGTCCAAGACGGTGGCGGCTTCATCGTGTGCGACATGGCGGTGGCAGCGGCGAGCCCCAAGCTCCGGTACCGGCCTACTCCTGATTTCCCCTATGATCCGAGGTACTACAGCTACACCGATGACCTGGACCCTCTGGATCATTCCAAGAGCATGGGCGCCGCCGGCAATGGCGCGGTGAGGTTCATCGCCGTCGAGCCCCGCTGCTGCTGCGGCGGCTTCGGCCGGAGCTCGTGCCGGCGCTCCAAATATGCAACAACCTTGAAGCAGACGACGTCGGGGTTATCCAAGCGCACGACGGGTTGCTGGAGATGCACGCGCGGGATGCCCTCGTAGCCCGGCAGCGCCCAGAGCTCCTCGCAGTCGAGCACGCCGTCCTTCACCCACGCCATCGGCTCGTCCATGGACAGCCTCAAGGTCCACGTGGTCACCGTGAAGGGGGCAGGAAGGCATGGATGATCCAGGTGGATGTGAGGAGGAAGAAGCTGCTGTCTGCCGTCAAGTGCATTACCAACCCGTGGAAAACATACTATTATTTGCCGGCGAAACTTTGAAGGCGGCAGTCGTTCTTAACATGGCATACCATCTGCTTCCTCGTCCGAAGCAAATTAATACCACAAAAATGACCGGCCAAGCTGAAAGAACTGCATTGTCCGAAATCCCAAGAACTGTGTGGTGGGGTGGAATCATGAAAGGCTTTGTTCCTGTGTTGTCCTCCTTGGACAATTTTATCACCCGACCAGGCCGTCAATAGGTTTGATTTGGCTTCCCCTTTTCATCTATCTTCTGCACCAACACAAGCTGTTCAACGACTCTGTGTTTCATAGTTGGATACAAACTATCTATAATTTATTTCCATACAAGCGCTACTTCACCATCAATGTCGCTGTCCTTGTTGGATGAGGAATAGTATGTTGGACAAAATGAAAAGGCTAGAAGCCGTACATGAGATCCACGGTTTGAAGGGCTTGAAAATAACAAATAAGTACCACTAATTACCTAGAAAAAGTCATCTTTAAATAAAATTGATGATCGAATAAAGCACAAATTAGTTAGCACTATTATGTGATCGACTGCTAAAGCTTTCCTCTGTGCAGGGACATAGAAAGGCTCCAAACCGAACGTGGCCGGATGCGATGCAACGTGAATTATTTCAAGAGGGGAGGAACATGAGGAAATGACGAGCACAAATTAAAAGCATGATGACTGTCAAGGGCGTCGACGCCCAAGATGGCAGGGCCTCGACTACGCAATTCGTAGCCTCGGCTGGTAGAGGTGTCAGGGTTTTTGCCCGGCTGCCCAATGTTGGGGAAGGAGAGGTTGAGAGAAGAAGAGGGAGATTAGGGAATGATAACTCTTGCTTAATTCTCAAAGGTCTGATTACATTGCCTATATAGACACTTAACCAACTAATCTGGAAACCAACTCCTTGATTCAAGGCTGCCAAATGCACCAACCTTCCTAAACTTGCGCCCCAAATCTCCTAATTTCGTGCTTAGCCACTTGGCTCCGGCGCCTGCTGCGCCTGATTGCGTGGACGACGCTGGTACTGTCGTCCCCACATGACAATGACAACGGTGTTCGTTGACTGATTTTTTTTCCAAACTTTTAGCAATTGAGGTTTAGGCATTTCCAGTTTTGTGATTGTTCTGTAGAGTCCCTTGTCCTTCTCCCTTTCATACTGCAATCTTTGTAAGCAAGAAAGGTCGATCGTCTAATTGGTATGGCGGTACAAGTGCACTAGTTTATATAGTTTAGGGGGGCATCGATTTATGATTAGAAAGATTATATCGTGCCATTCTTATATTCATTGGATTGAAAGTCAATAAGTTTAGATTCATGATCGACATATCTGTATTGCGTGTTTTAGCACTGTGTGTAGTGTGTACGCATATCATCAAACTTGCATGCCGGTCTAATAAACATTTTTACCCTTGGATATTCCATAACCCATAACATGTGTGAATGCATATTTACACCTTTTCAAATTCAAATATTCTCCATACATAGCCCATAACATTCGGAATATACTTCGATCTAACAAAGAAGATTACAAAGAGATCATTTTTTGGACCAACAGGGAACATTTTATTTCTTTCCCAGAATATTTTTTTCTCATCACGGACCATTACAAATCTGACAATTTTTCAAAACAAAAAAATCATTTGAGAGAAAAATAATTAACTTGGTATGAATTTGGAAATTTAGTTAGGATAATTACACATCTTTTATGATTTCTGGAAATGTAGATCTGGCATATCACCAATCATGGCGTCATTTATTTTTACAAATGAATTGAGCCATGGTATCTTTAATGCCACCATAATTTCGACTGGGAATAAGGAATGAGGCAACTAATAATATAAGAATCCTTGGGCCTGGCATCTAATAAATTTCTCAAATACTTGCTCCTAATAATATACAGAATTACTTAATTTTTACCAAACTTTTCACTATACATTTCAGTTTTTCTTCAAATTTCCACAGATAAAGTTTGATACGTGACCCATTCCTTCGCTGGGAATTAGGCAACTTAATAATAATTAATGTCCACTTTTGTTTGCTTCACATCTTGAGCGTGGCATATGATAAATTTCTCAAATGTTGTTATTAAGGTAAAAAATATTTTTTTCAGTGCAAACAATTCTTATGTATATATCCTGTTATTTTTTTCGAAATTTGTATAGGAAAAAAATCTCATGTTCCGCATGATGGATGTTGCTTATATGTAGCCTTATATGTAGCCCATTCTGTTTTGAAGAAAACATGGCCCATTTTCTTTGCTGGGGCCTCTCGAAGAAGGCCCATTTCAACTAATTTGAGACATTATTCATGATGATGATTGATTTTTTAGCACATAAACCTCGCGCTCAACCGGGCCCCAATATTCTCCATATGACCATATATAGCCCATAGCACGCGTGAATATATAGAATCATCACAATGTTAGGTTAATTCAATAGGTTTTCTGCTAATCCTCATCACCTTTTGTGGCATGATAATTCAATGACAAAAAAATATGTGATTTTTAGAATACATTCCCCCTATGTGTAACTTCTTTTTAAATCATGTTTTTAAATAGCGGGCTAAGGGGTTTAGCGGTTAGGGTAAAAAAAACAGCTAATAGCGGGCTAAATCAGGCTATAGCGGTTTTTAGCGGCTAAATTGTACATGATTTCAAATAGCGGTTTTCGATCTCAAAAGGCTATAGTAGGCTATAGCGAGGCTATAGTAGGCTATAGCGAGGCTATAGCGGGAGATTTAAAACCTTGTTTTAAATAGATGCTAACTAGCGTCTAAAATCTGATATAAATTAAGGAAAACAAAACACATATTTTTTTCTAAAAAAACACTTTTAAGAGAGAAGATTACAAATAGAACAATTTTCTAAAGTATGTGGATTTTTTTTCTTAGCATGGACCATTACAAATTTGTAAATAGTTGACAGAAAATTAGTTGACTAGGTATGAATTTGAAAATTCACTCAGGATAGTTCCGAGGTCCGTTTGGGATTTTTTGGAAATGTAGATCTAGCATAGGTGTGGTCTTTATTTTAGAAAGGAATTCAAGCATTGCTATGTCTTACATCACCATCGTATTTTTAGGGTCTGTTTGGATGAGCTAAAAACTATATTTTAGTCTTTGCTAAAATTTAGATATTTATAAACTTTAGCGGGACAAAATTAGTTCTAGTTTGTTTGGATATGTGTGCTAATTTTTAGCTATAATACTGGTTAAAGTCATCTACACCCCTCGTTATAGCACAAGCTAAAGTATAAAGTTTCATGGAGGAGGCTAATTTGGTGCATTGCCATATACAGTCTGAAACTAGTCCTAATTAGGTGGACTTTGATGGATAATAGACTAAAATTTAGTTAAGGGTCACCTAATCTTTAGCATACCGTTAGCCCTATGTTTGGACTTTGGATCCTTAGGGCTAATTTTTAGCTTATTATAGTTTGGTCCATATATGTTCTATGGTCTGTTTGGATGGGTTAAACTACTGTTGTTAAAGTTTATCACCTGTTAACACATATCCCTAGCCATTTTTTCTGAAAAAATATTTAATTTGTACTGAAAAAATCCATGCCATTAATGTACACAAATATTTTCTTTTGAGAAAGACAAAAATATTTTTTTTGAGGAGAACAAAAATATTTAATTTGTACTGAAAAAAATGGATGTTGTTGATTCGTGACGGCCCATTTCGACGAAGGCCCATTTTGACCAGGCGAAGCACCCCGTTTAACTCCTCCGTCCCCCACTCTTGCGCAACTAGCGGTCGCTTGGCCCGATAAATCTCACGCGCTCGTCTTCCACCTCCGTCCCAGATCCGATCCCCCCCTCCCCTCCCGGAGGCCAGGCCAGATCCACCCACCTCCCCCCAAGATCTGGCGGCCATGGAGAAGCCGTGCACCCTCCTGGTGCACTTCGACAAGGGCTCGCCGTCGATGGCGAACGAGATCAAGGCGGAGCTCGAGTCCGGCGACGGCCCCTCCAAGGCCGACGCGATGCGCCGCGCCATCTCGCTCCTCCTCAACGGCGAGTCCCTCCCGCACCTCTTCATCACCGTCGTCCGCTACGTCCAGTCCTGCGACGACCACGACGTCCAGAAGCTCCTCCTCCTCTACCTCGAGACCGTCGACAAGCGCGACGCCGCCACGGGGAAGGTCCTCCCGGAGATGATCCTCATCTGCCAGAACCTCCGTAATAACCTCCAGAGCCCCAACGAGTACATCCGCGGCGCCACGCTCCGCTTCCTCTGCCGCCTCACCGAGCCCGAGCTGCTCGAGCCGCTCGTCCCCTCCATCCTCGCCAACCTCGAGCACCGCCACCAGTTCGTCCGCCGCCACGCGCTCTCCGCGGTCTCCGCGATCTACCAGCTCCCGCAGGGGGACCAGCTCATCCCCGACGCGCCGGAGCTCGTCGAGCGCGCCCTCGCCACCGAGCAGGACGCCGCCGCGCGCCGGAACGCCTTCCTCATGCTCCTCGCCAGCGCGCAGGACCGCGCCGTCGCGTACCTCCTCACCAACGCCGACCGTGTTGCCGATTGGCCCGATCTGCTGCAGATGGCCGCCGTCGACCTCATCCGCAAGGTCTGCCGATCCAAGGGCCGCACTGACAAGGGCAGGTATATCAAGATCATCATCTCCCTCCTCTCAGCGCCCAGCGCCGCCGTTGTGTACGAGTGCGCGGGGGCGCTCGTCTCCCTCTCCTCCGCGCCCACCGCCGTGCGCGCCGCAGCCAACACATATTGCCAGCTGCTCTCCTCGCAGAGTGACAACAATGTGAAGCTCATCATCCTGGACCGCCTGCATGAGCTGCGCACCTCGCATAGGGAGTTGATGGTGGATGTTGTCATGGATGTGCTGCGTGCACTGGGCAGCCCCAATGTCGATGTCAGGAAGAAGGTCCTCGATTTAGTGCTGGATCTGCTCACCCCGAGAAATGTGGAGGAGGTGGTGCTCTATCTCAAGAAGGAGGTGGTTAAGACGCAGGCCGCTGAGGTTGAGAAGGGTGGTGAATACCGCCAGATGCTGGTGCAGGCCATTCATTCCTGTGCCAAGAAATACCCTGAGGTGGCTGCATCAGTTGTGCATCTGCTCATGGACTTCCTTGGGGACCCTAATGTTGCTTCGGCGTATGATGTTGTTCTGTTTGTGCGTGAGATCATAGAGACAAATCCCAAGCTCCGTGTGTCCATTATTCAGAGGCTAATTGATACATTCTATCAGATTCGGGCATCTCGTGTCTGCATTTGTGCTCTCTGGATCCTTGCAGAGTACTCTCTGTCGCTGTCTGAGGTTGAGAGTGCTATCTCCACCATCAAGCAATGCATTGGGGATCTGCCGTTCTACACTGTCTCTGAGGAAGGGGATACAACTGATTCCTCCAAGCCATCCCAGCCGGTTGTGAACTCTGTCACTGTGTCTTCAAGGAGGCCTGCTGTTCTCGCAGATGGCACTTATGCCACACAGAGTGCTGCCACTGAGACTGCAATTTCAGCTCCAGCAGCGGCTCTTGGGTCATTGGCTTCCAGCCAGAATCTCAGATCTCTCATTCTGTCTGGTGATTTCTTCGTGGCTGCTGCTGTTGCCAGTAACCTGGCCAAGCTTGTGTTGAGGTTGGAGGAGGTTCAGCCATCAAAGGTTGAAGTAAACAAGGCCTGTACTGGAGCCTTGTTGATCCTGGTGTCCATTCTGCAGTTGGGAGAGTCATCTTATCTCCCACATCCTATTGACAATGACTCGCATGATAGGATTGTTCTCTGTGTGCGGATCCTTTGCAATCCTGGTGATGATGTTAGGAAAGTTTGGTTGCAGTCATGCCGCCAGAGCTTTGTCAACATGCTTGCTGAGAAGCAATTCAGGGAGACTGAGGAGATGAAGGCCAAGGCACAGATATCTCATGCCCAACCGGATGATCTTATTGATTTCTATCACCTGAAGAGCAGGAAGGTGAGAATGAACTGCTTGTTTTCTTTTCTATTTTTCTCTACTGGAAACTACATAGTCTGTCACTCTGTCCTGTCTAGTGTGGTTACTGACAACTAGTTCACAAGCATTTAGTTTCCGAAAAAGTCAGCCACGTTTTCTGATTGAAAAAAGTACCTGCCTTCATGCATACATAGTACCAGTTTATTGTATTTTCTCCAAATAAATTATGTTTTTGCCAATTTGAGTAATTTCCACATCACACTTGTGATATTGTTCTCTGGAACTGGTAAACATGTCTGCATCGTAGTCGGCAATCTCTTATATATCCGAAGCCACACTGTTTCTATGAATATGTAAACAACAAAAGTTTAACGTCTTTCTCCTGTACCATTAGGTATTGAACTGAATCTTTTATTAAGTTTAGTCATGTATCTAGAAGTACTGTGTTTTTTTCTTCTGGGTTCACATGTACTCAAGTAAATAAAGTGTTCTTTTATGGGTATAGGAAAGATAACATAGGCGTCTCAACAGAATTTCTGTTACTGAAATGAATCAACGATTTTCCTACTTACAATGTCCAAGCTATGTAAATGTTTCTTTGACTAAAGACTAATTATCGGTTACATGTTTACTTGAAAGATAATTTTTTTTGTTGAAAACATACTATTTTGTGTTTGTTTTTCAATAAGGCGTCATAAAAAATTGACATCAGTTGATGTTTAATATGATAGCAAAGCCATAATCACCATCCCTTTCGGCATCATGATAATTTATGTTAAGTTTCAGCACTGGATACACCCTTTTTGTTTGTGTTTCTTTCTTCCACTGCTAATGCTGGCATTTCTCTTGCAGGGAATGAGCCAACTTGAGTTGGAGGATGCAGTTCAAGATGATTTGAAGGCTGCAACTGGTCAATTTACTAAGGATTCAGATGATGCCAACAAACTGAATCGGATTCTTCAATTGACAGGATTCAGTGATCCTGTATATGCTGAAGCATTTGTAACTGTTCATCATTATGATATTGTACTTGATGTTACAATTATAAACCGAACAAAAGAAACACTTCAGAACTTATGCTTGGAGTTAGCAACAATGGGCGACCTAAAACTTGTTGACCGCCCTCAAAACTACACATTGGCTCCAGAGTCAAGCAAGCAGATTCGAGCCAATATCAAGGTTTCATCAACAGAGACTGGAGTTATATTTGGTAACATAGTTTATGAAACATCAAATGTGATGGAACGATCAGTGGTGGTCCTAAATGATATTCACATTGATATCATGGATTACATCTCACCTGCTACATGTGCTGATGTTGCTTTCAGGAACATGTGGGCAGAATTTGAGTGGGAAAATAAGGTAAAATGCTATTTTCAATGTGCTCTCTGTTGTTTCTGTCACAGACACTATTGCTAGCATTTCTGTCATCTAGTTGTAATCTATGCTCATAGCCCTGCTCATGGTGTGTATCTGATTCGTTTTCCTTAATTATTGTTATGACTTAATTTTCTTTGTTTATCAGGTGGCCGTGAATACTGTGATTCAGGATGAAAAGGAATTCTTAAATCATATCATCAAGTCAACAAACATGAAGTGTCTAACACCACCGTAAGTTCTAATGAATTTGGAGCATACACATTGGTCTGCATACTAGAATTGTGCCTCCGTTTGTGTATTAATGTTACATTCATCTGTAGTTTATTAGTCAATGAGACTCATATAAAGCACCAAAACATTGATATAGAAGCATAATTTTATCTTAATAGTACTACCATGTGTGGAGATATACTATCTTATTACTTTTCCAAATGCCAAATAAACTGGAGTAATGGCTAGTTTCGGCATACAAAGCTGATTTAGTTAGATAAAAGATAAATATGGTGTTTGTTTCCTATTTTTGCAAGCATATTCACATGTGCTTGAGTATATTAGAAAAGGCAGCCTTGCATGAGTATATTAGAAAGGGCAGCCTTGCATGCACAGGAGATCAAATACCCCTTCATATTTGTATATATGAATATCCTATCCAGTCAATGATATTCTAGATTCAAGAACTATCAAGTGAGCAAAAGATATGTGCTTGCCCTGTTCATGGCTGCTTAATTTGGCATAACAAAACAGAGGAGCCTTTCGTTTGTTTGTTCTCACTTGGACCTTTTCTTATTGTGGTAAATTAGTTGAAAAACTGGGAAATTGTTTCACTGAACATTGATAATTTCTGAGTGGTGGGATGTGGGAGTTTTCATGTTCTGAGGCTAGAGCACTCGGAAAGTTGTTTCTTTACATTTGACTTCATTAAGTTTGCTGTTGCATTGCTCATTTTCTACTTCTGTATTGACATCAGATCTGCGCTTGATGGAGAATGTGGGTTCCTTGCTGCAAACCTTTACGCCAAGAGTGTATTTGGTGAGGACGCACTGGTGAACATCAGCATTGAGAAGCAGGCTGATGGCAAGTTGAGTGGCTACATCAGAATAAGGAGCAAGACCCAAGGAATTGCGCTCAGCCTAGGAGACAAGATTACCCTAAAGCAAAAGGGTGGAAGCAGCTAGCTGAGCTGTGCCATATGTATATCGCCCGTTATACCATGAACCCCCCTGATTTGAGTTCAATTTTTGCTGCCTTCACACCAATTTTCATGGGTCAACAATTCGTTATGACAGGTGGTAGTAGAGGCATCCATCCTGTATGACAGGATTGTGTAGCTTTGTGTTGTTCTAGCTTACAAAACGAAGAATTTTGTTATTACTAAACTGACTTTGAGTCCTGATGTTTACAAGATTCGAATGCCATGTATCAAATAATAAGATGATTATAGATTCTTTTCTTTCGTGCAAGTTGCACTCGATCTTTTTTTTTTGTAAGTTGACTGCTGACAGTACATGAAGAGAATTACTCTGCCTTCTGCTGCTCAAGTAGCACAAATGAGGCCATCAGATTTGTAAAGCATACGTTAATTAGCGATTCTTTTGGAACAAACTGAACATGAGAAAAATGTTACATGACACATGAAAAAACTGGTTTGCAAGATATTCATTCAGATTTGAGAACACGAACTACTTTGCTAGTCCTTCGATCAGTTTCCTCTTAAGATATGCATCCATGATCCCGTGCAGCTTGACAGACACCTCCTGTATGCCGATGCGCTCGCTGGGGGATGTCTTGGTGCAGCAGTCCAATGCTCAACATTTCTACAGAATCTGTGCTCCACTGTCCTTGATGGCCACTGGAATCTCCTTGCTGAGGTCCAGCTCTTCCAGCAGCTGTGGGTCAACAATCTGCAACACATTATCAGGGAAGTTGATCTCTGTGAACTTCACAATGCTCATCTCATCCTTAAACATGTCATATGTTGGCCTCTGTCAGATGAATATCTCGAGGAGAACAACTCGGAAGCTGTAGACATCTGAGGCAGTGGAGACCTCCCCCTGTCCATCCTGTAAATCGCATGCAGGAAAGGTTTGGTTCAAATAAACAGAGGACCAATGAAACACTCCATTTCAACCTGTTCCGTTGGCTGGTGGCAGGTATTGATTTGTGCTGAGAGAAAAATGCTGCTGGTTGGTTGGCTAGTGCTGATCTGTGCTGACTGCTAAGAGAAAAATAATGCTGGTGGCTGCTGATAAGACAAGCGAACAGGTCGAGGATAGAGACAATTCCTGGCGCAGCATATCGAGAATGTTGCTAGGTTTCAGGTCGCAACGTACGATGTTTTTTTTTAGGTGGCGTACATACGCCAAAGCATCATATACGTCCACAAGGATGATTAATCTTTGGTCTAGTGAAACATAGTTCAAATATGAAGAGCCTTCACTGTCTCGAGTCAAGTACAATAAGATACGCAAGTCACCTTGGGGCGTGAGCTCATATACCAAGGCTTTGAAATCATTTCCATTAGAATCCATAGAAGAGCATGCAGTAAGCATAGGAACTAGATTGCGGTGCCAAACATTTCTCAAGACATTACGTTCTGCGATGAAACTCTTCTGTCCTCTCGTCTCTAGACTCAAGACCTTTTGTGCCGGCATTTCCCGCACTTTCCCCGTTGGCGCATGGCGCCTTCTCTCCCGCACGCGGATACTCGTGTGAGTGCCTGCAGCTCGACATGTGTCTGTTTTTTTTTACGGGAAGCAAGGAGAGAAGAGCAAACAAGAGCATCTTTTAATCATTTTGATTTGATATGTGGCCCACTACACAAGTATGCAGCCCAAGTAGCCCACCCGGTCGAGAGATGTATATATGTGGCCGATAATGTTACATATACTCGGATGCAACTCATGCTTTCCATTTTGTATTGGTTCGTGGGTACTACCTTATATTTGATATATAATTCTAAATAATAAAGACTTGGATATTGCTTGACATCAATGCAATAAAGATTAAGTTTTATAAGTTGATAATGTATTTTACCTATAGAATATATATTTTTCTAGATAGAACATAAGAGCCAGCCAAGGAGGTAACCAATTTTGGACCCACCGTATGGTGGCTATCCACCAAACTTTCTCGGCCTTACATTACAACATGCACTATTTAGTGAAATGATGTCTGTCTTTTAAAGGCGAGCAACTCATCCTTTTATTGAATTATTAGCTCTCAACCATACCAATTATTAGCACATATAATTGACAATGGCAACCAAGACGACCCTCTTACTCATCTTTTTTTGCAATCATCATAGTTGCAGAAGGCGCTCCACTGCCGGTGGAATGGATCGCCGCCAACAAGTCCATCAGTGACATGGACAAGAAAATGGAGAAGGCTTTTGATCATGAAGTCAACGCTGCCGCCACGCCAGATAAGCAGAAAGAAGTCCTAAGAGCAACATTGAAGCAGGCATTGACCGTTGGTATCAATCTCAAGAAGGCCAAGGATACAATAGATGAGAAGAAAGTTGTTAACATTGCCCGTTTGTACGAGAGAGCTGCTGATTTGGTCATTGCAGCCCCGCCAGCAGAGAAGCTTAAAGTAATGGAAGAGGCCTTCACGGCTGCCACCGCTCAACTTGGTGCATGATCGATCGAGGTGGCACTTCTCTCGTCCATTCATCAGGCTGGCATATTGCTAGCACAAAGAAAGATAATACAAGATAAAAAAGAGCAAGTCCTGTCATATCAATGGCAAACAAGACAGTACCATAATTCAGCACTTGTGTGTCATCAGCCGACATCGATCATCCTGTTGCTTTCACTATCAATTAGTTTCTGTATTAGTTATATATAAGTCTTTTTTTAGCAACTGTAATTTTCTCAACAGGACATGACTCGACCAAATACATTTCATGCTAATGGTACGACAGAAGCAATGGCAAATACATTTCATGCGTTCGGTGTACGTGGCCTCTGGAATCGAACAACATCCTGCTGGCTTTCTCTTCTTCGGTCAGGAAGCATGGCGGGAGCAGCAGCAGCGACGGCGGCCGCGGGGGTTCGGCGGCGGCGGCGCCGGCGTGTTGTAGACGAACTAGTTTCTCAGATCGTCTTCATCCAAACCTCCTCTGATAAAAACCTCGATGAGATGAGCACGGAGTCGCCGTGCGCCGCGAGGATGCTGGAATGTTGCGCCAGCACGTCGGACGGAATTCGGACGCGTAGGCGCGACGCCGCCGCCGGCGCGGCGAAGCGGAAGGATACGCCGATGAGATGGCCATTGGTCATGCGGGCGGAGCGGTCGCCAGTGTATTGGGGTCGTCGGCGGCGGCGGCGTCGTGGGATGAGCGCGAGTCTTCGCCGGAGGAGCTGGAATAAAGGTCAACCTGGCGCTGGAGCAAGACCCATGGAGGGTAGGAAGCGGCCGCCGGCGAACCGGAGGGTGGCTGGGTCGCTTGGGTTTCCATGGCCGCCGCCGCCCACACGGCAGGGTTCCTGATGATCGGATTCGTGGTAGGAAAAGAAGAGGACTTACGATAGGAGTACGGATGAAATCTAACCATCCATTTAAATGGGCATTATAGACTTTTTCAGTCAGGCATAAAAACGTTGCTTTATTTTGGAGTAACTGATGCCCCTAGATCTCGCTGATACATAACAAAGAGACGAACAGATAGACCTCGAGCCTTGGCCATGTCGGGAAGTGAGGCGCATAGTGGCAAACGGATATATGATGAGCAGAGGAAAAAAAAAGCCATGGCCTTGGCTAGAAAGGTATAACAACATGAATTGCGTCAAATCGGTCAGTATTTTCCCTGATTCTTTTTTCTAAAATAAATTGTTATGTAAATAACTATTCTTTTTCGGATTCATTAATAAATATATTTTACGAAGCAGACATATAAAATATATATTTTCGAAATTTCATTAAACATTTTCCCAAAATTATTTACATAACATTTTCAAATATATTTAATGGTATAAGTTCTCAAAGAATATATTTTATCATGAACGAGTTATACAAATATCTGTTCCAAAAATATGATTTATATTCTTTTCTCTACCTTAGTTATAAAGTAAGGATTATTTCTGCGGTACGTTATATTTTTTGAAAAAAGACCCTAAATTTTTCACAATATACAAATCAATCCAAAGTCCACTTTTATATGCCCGAATCGGATCGGTTCCCTGCACCCGTAGCCCAGCAAAAGATGCGCTAGCGGGCGCATCTGGCTTGATCTGCAGCTGGGCCAGCAGCTTGCCATCACCCTACGGCCAGAAGGCAACCAGCCACGTGTTCTTTGTATAGTTGAGTTATTCAGCAGAGGAAAGAGAGAGCTGCTCAAATTACTCAAATTGACGAATTAAATAATCCGGCACACAAATACTAATTATACCCATGCATTTACCACGGTACCATCATATGCTCGGCTACAAAGACATGTGAAAGCCAATTGTTTGAAGACTCTGAGTCTACTATAATATGGGATGACATTGTTTAAACAAACAGAAAATGTTTGTGTTTACTACCACATGCCGTCGACACATGCTGAGCAACAATGCGCCACTGCTACTAGCGTATGAACACTGAGCAACAATACGTCACTGCTACTAGCGTATGGACACTGGACTCGTGCAACAAAGATGGTCGATGCTTATGAGGCTATGTTAGAAGATATGAAGTCGTGCTTTATGGTATAGTATTGTTGTGACTATTTTTGTTCTTAGAAACTCTCTTATCAAAATAAACAAAGTAGAGATGTAACGAGTACTTGAGTAGAATTTAGATCGACCGGTTAAGTTTTTGGATTCGAGTACTCGACTCCACACGCGTGCTAATATTTTCGTAAGCCACGTGCCGAGACATTTATAATAATTTCATCAATATCAAGATCTGTTGGTAAATCTCTTAAAGTTACTAATAGTTGTAGGATTTATGTGCATGTATGATAGGGTTGAGTTGTGTTGCGTATGGACATCAGTATTAATGTTTTTCTAAAGGAAATGAAAGCAAAATGCTATGCGTTATTTTCAAGTAAAAAACATGTTAAGATCCATTTAGTTTTCAAAAGAAAAAATAATGCCATAAGAATAAAAAACTTCAAATTTACAAAAAGATATGATCGATTAGTATTAAAATCGTAGCAACGCACGGGCATTCTGCTAGTCCTTGAGAAAAAGTAATGTATTAAAGTGTTGCTGAAAAGGAAAAAAAATTACACAATATTCTACTGTAGAATTCTCTTGATTCGTAGCACTAGTTAACACACAACGAGCTTCTCAGTCCCCCGTGAGTTTCCCCTGCCATTGTAGACTTGAAGTCAAGCTCTGCCATGGGGTCAACTCCTACGTCCCTGCACGTCACTAGGAGCATAACACTGGGCCACTCCCGCGAACTCGTGAAGCTCCTCCGAGATAATACATTGATCTTATTTCTATAATTTGTATAACAGTCTTAAAAATGTTTAATGAATTTGAAAGGCATCTCAACAAATTACATATCAAATGTTCCCAACTTGTCCATCTAACGTATGCGTGTCCAAAGAACTGAAAGACGACTTCATATAATTTGATACCGTTGTAGACTCCTAGTATTAAATTAATTAAAAATAATACTGACCATTTGAGTCCAATCTATATAACCTATATAATTGGTACCCACTAACATGTCATAGTTGATTTCACTCAACATGCAAATATTCCACGTCATCATCCACTATACGACATGTCACCATCCACTAGATCATCCATTGATGTCTTCAACCGATTTTCTATATATGGTTAATATCATACCTTTGTGAGTAGCATGCTACAAAATTCTCGTAGTAGAGAAAAATGTAGGATCAATAATTTAGAATGGTTCTCTCTCAATAAAATTATCATGCTTCCACGTATAATGTTGTTAACAAAAGAATGTTATCATGAAATCACTTTGATGTTCCTACTTTCACATTGCACCTTAAAAATTTGTTTTAAAAAATTTCCGCAGCATCACGCGGGGTATCACCTATGTTGAAATTTTACCTTAAAATTTTGTTTAAAAATTCCCGCAGCAACGCGCGGAGTATCACCTAGTTCATAACAACAGCCCAAACCCCTCCTTTACCCTGTTATTGTCTCCACCAGGGCTGTGGTTGTTGTCTCCACCAGGTGGCAGTGCCCCCTCCTTTACCCTGTTATTTGTCGTTGCCGCGTGGCGTGTTGGGTGGTAGCGGCGGTGCGTCACAAGGCTCTACTTGGCCTCAGTATGGGCGTGCTCTGCAATGCATCGTTGCTCCAACTCTGTTGCGCCTCCTGAGCCTACAACGTTGGGCTCACCTCTCGGGCCCCATTCGATCAGGCGTTTGTCTCTGGTATGGGGTCGTGGTCGTTGCCAGGAGCACCTGGAGAAATCCAAGCCTGACTTCTTGCCGGCCGGCATCGACGAAGCTTCAAGCTCCATTATTATCCTTCATTGCGGTGCTGGTGACTGGTGGTGTTGGTGGTGCAAACGTGCAGTGAGCCACGGTGGTCGTGCTAGTTCTGGCGGTGAAAGGCATTGGCCATGCTGATGGTTCTCATGTTCGTAATTGGACCATGGTTCATGCGACTATTGTGTTGGTGTGAGCAATGTCTACGCTGCTTGAGTGTCGTTTCCCTCTGTTAGGCCGCGTTGTTTTGGTGCTTTCTGCAATGGTCAGTGTCCTCCCGGTGGAAAAATCTAACTCTGGCTCATCATCGGGGGGTGGGGAGTGTGACAATGTCTTCAACGCCGTGTCCTTCTAAGCAGAAAAAATATTTTTTTTAGATTGAGGAAAATCCGGCCTAAGCACCCTAGATTGCGGAAAATCCGGCCTCAGCACTTCAAGGAGAGTGCTTACAGCCAAAAAGAGCAATACACACAGCTTTAAGCTTCACCCAGATTTGCACATAAAGTCTGAGAAAAAACTCAACTCTATCACAAAACTAAACTTAAATAGAGACAATCAAAAACTCTAGGCTTCAATTCGACTTCTGAATTTCCATCCAAACTTGTTGAAAACTTTCATCACGGTGGTCTCCAATCTTCGACAATGTTCCTTCAACGCGTCCCTCTCTTCCTCTTTAGAGAGAGGTGCCCAACTTCTTGCCCAATATGTTCCTCTGAATATGACCTGTAAAAAAGATTTAGGATTGTTTTTCTCAAATACTACCTCATTTCGACTAAACCAAATGGCCCAACATAGAGCAACAACTCCTATACGAATTTGAGATCTACTCTTTTTTGACCAGATATTAAGCCATTGCTGTCATGATTAAGAATGCTATATGCTTTTAGCATATCCTGACGAGCCAAACCAGGTATCTCCTTGAGGACAGCCAAAATAGTCTCCTCAGGAGTAGCTCCTTCCAAATTATTACTGGCATTATCTGTGAGCTGTTCATTGGCAATGGCCAACGGTGGCGGCATAGAGCCGATGTTACTTTTGCTCACCGATGATGCGCCATTGTCGTCGCTACAACTTGGACAAGAATTGAAGTAGTCAGACACAGTACTGGGACAGAAAAATCTTTCACGAAAGAAGCCTAGTCCACCATAGCGGCGCATCCGATCGCATCGCCTTGCTCTTCACGTCAACCAGGATCAGCCACTCCGTCTTGTCGCCATGTTTGGCGTAGAAGCTCTCGCACACGACGAAGAAGATGACATGGGGTTCTTCCATGCTCACGATGGGGTATGCTAGCTGGACGCGCGGCAGGGGCTTGTAGGCGTCGAGAGCCCAGAGCTCGGTGGCGTCGACTATGGCGTCCATAACCCATGACATGTCCTCCATGTTCATCGTCCAGGTCTTGACGGTGTAGGCGTTGGCGGAGTTCCGGCAATGCGTTGCGCCGGAGCCGCCGCAGCAGCATCGGGCATGGATGCTGACGAACTTCAGCTCGCCGGCGGAGGTGACGCACACGTCCTGCGACGATCCCCGGCATGAAAGGGGATGATGCACTGCTTCTGCTGGAGGAAGACGAACGAAACGGAGCACGGGTGTCTCCGTCTCCTCGAACACGTCGCAGAACAAGAGGCCGTGGCCGAGCTGGGCCCAGCACATGAGCCCGCCGCCGGCGGCGACGACGGCGTGGGATTCCCACGTCGAGGGCAGCAGCTTCTTCCCGCCGCCGTGGGTGACCACCGCCGGCCGCGTCACGCTCCACTCTCCATGGCGGAACAGGAGGAGCTCCGGCTCCGCCGCATTCGGCGGCGCTACCTTGCCGCGCCAGCCGCCGCCGGCGCTTGCCGTTGCCATGCCGAGCGACGCCACCACGAGATCGTCCTCGCCGTCGCCGCGCGGCGCATGATGCCGATGGTAGCTGTGTCCAGGTCCAGGCATCGCTGCGTAGGGCCTTCCTGCGCGTACAGACCTGATGATTCGTTCACGTCGTGGTAGTATTGAGGGAGAAGGAACACCGACGGCGGCCGCGGGGGCTCGGCGGCGGCGTCGCCGGCGATGTAGACGAAGTAGTCGGGCGGCGTTGACCAGGCACCCCAGGAGCCGTAACCTTCACCGAGGCCGACGGTGATGAGCACGGAGTCGCCGTGGGCGGCGACGACGGTCGCGTAGGATCCGGCCGGGTCCTGGACGCAGATCCGGGACGCCGCCGGCGGCGCCGCAACGTGGACGGAGACACGGATGATATGGCCGTCGGAGCTGCGGCAGGAGGCGGCTGTCTTGTCGTCTGTGGCGGAGGAGTAGGTGTTGTCCTCGGCCTTGTTTGCGCATTCGCTCTCGAGCAGCACCCACCGCGGGTAGGACGCGGCGGCGGCCGCCGGTGACGAGCCGGAGGTTGGTTGAGAAGATCTAGATCGATTCGGCATGGTATAGCACGGCTGTCCGCTGTTGCCGCTGGGATCCAATGATTACTCCTTCTCCGTCTCCGTTACACTCGGAAAGGTTTTAGGCGTATGATCAGCTTTTAGTTTGACTAGATCCAAGAAACCAAATGCCAGAGAAACGGATATTACGGTACTAACTCTCGATCAGGTTCCTGGGAAAAAGGATCTTTCTGTCGATCAACTTCAACATTCGTCCTACTGCAACTGTTTATTTACCGCAGCCAAGAAATAGATTTATTAAGTATTTATCAGATAAAAAGATAATTATCGTTATTTACTTCAAATAAAAGACAACACCTATATAATGACATTTTACCTTGTATAAAGGATACAGATAGTTGTCCAAACAAATACTACCTCTATTAATTCCAAATTGTCTGAAAAGCCAAAACGACCTACAATTTGAAACGGATGTAGTAACTAGTTGTTCACCGGTGATAGAACCATTCTTGACTTGACTATGGAAAATCCGATGTTTGCCGAGTGTATTTCTCGGGCACTTGAACAGGAGCAGGCGCACGCGGGTTTAGGGCTCTTTGTTGAGTCTTGTTTCACCAAGTGGTGTTTTTGGGTTGCACTCGGCAAACGCCTCCCATAGTGTTTCCGGTTACAAAACACACATATATTTATTTTCCAAAGAATATCGATCTATTGAGTTGAAAAAGATATAGTGGTAGAAATAGAAAAAATTCACAAGATTAAAAAACAGAATTATTAGTATTCGATTTTCCATGCAACGTACACTCGGCCATTATGCTAGCGACTCAAATAAACAAGCTCAAGTACGCTGACATGCACATGGTTGCACTGGTTTTTGTTGAGTTAGCAGCCTATGAATAAGATTCTTGTAAGAAATATGATCAGTCCACCAAGTCCGCCTGCAAAGCTATCGATCACTAGAGTGGATCGACTTTATTCTGCAATCGATCGAGGAGTCAGATGCTAGCGATCCGTGCCGATTGATTCCTACGTGTGTACTGTAAGGGCGTGCATGTGATTGTGTGATCTGCCGTCCGCAAGTAGCTCTATAGCCTTCCACAAGAGGTCGAGATGGATGATCACATGATTAATTGTTTTTAGAAAAGGGAATATCCATTAATATTCCAGCCGCTGCATCAATCAATGCATATAGCTGTTTAAATATTATTACACGTCTATGACTTCAACAAGCCAAGGAATGAGGAAAATAAAATTCTGAAGGTACAAGCTATAAATAAAATCTTCTGAATTTGACATTGTAAAGAAACACATCAAAACACAATTCTATTTCGAAAACTCCAGCCATGTGCAGCAAAGATCTCCATGGCCACTGTCTCAAGCCTCATGCATCCCATAATCAATGCAGGTCTGTCGTTCTCCTTCTGTAGCAAAGACCATAACCGGATCCAATGTGTTCCTTTGAATAGTACCTGCAAGTAAGAGGGCACTAGGCCCTTGTCAAATACCACTTCGTTTCTGGATAACCAGATTGCCCAACACATGGCACTGGCTCCTGTCAATATCTGAAGTCTGAGTTTTCTAGTTATACCCGCCAACCAGCCATCAAATATGAGTTCTATACTGGTTGGGGGAGGTAAATTAGTAGAAACTTGAACAACTCTCCAGATAAATGATGCAAAATGACAGTCAAAAAATAAGTGTTGAATAGACTCGTTATGGGAGCAAAACGAACAAGATTTATTACCATGCCATTGTTTACGCGCCAAATTGTCTTTAGTTAGAACTACCCCTTTAACTAGGTACCACATAAAAACTTTAATTTTTAGGGGAATTTTAATCTTCCATAGTGTGTCAGGGAGAACTGCTTGTGTTACTTCTAGTGCCCTGTACATAGATTTAACCGTGAACACCCCATTTTGATGTAACCCCCAAATAAACCGATCTCTCTGATCAGATAGCTGTACATTCATTACCATGGCCACTATCTGATGCCAGGCCTGCAAGTTACCTCCGGTGAGAGACCGTCTAAAAGCCACATTCAAAGGTATTGAGGATAAAACGGTTCGTACCGTAGCACTTTTTTTCGCACAATATTATATACATAAGGGAATAAAATTCTCAAAGGTTGAGGTGTAATCCAATTATCCTCCCAAAAATCTAGTTTGAGAACCATCACCTATAGAAAACCTACCCAACCTGAGAAATTCATCTCTGACCTTCATGAGGCCAGTCCAGAACTGTGAATCCCCCGGCATCTGTTGGACCTGTGTGATCGCTCTATCCTTCAAATATTTTTCCTTAAAAGCTCCTGCCACACTCCATCCCCATTAGTCAGCTTGTACAACCATTTACTAAGTAGACATCTGTTGTGGGCGTTTAAATTTAGAATACCCAGGCCCCCTTGATCTCTTGGAGAGCAAACCACAGACCACTTGGCCAACCTATATTTCTTTTTATGCTCATCACACTGCCAAAAAAACTAGATCTATAAAAATCCAGTCTCTTCAGCACACCCTTGGGTACCTCAAGGAAGGATAGCATAAACATAGGAAGACTACTTAGTACTGAGTTAATCAAAATTAAATGACCCCCCACCGATAAGAGTTTGTTGCGCCAACAACTCAACCGTTTCTGGATCCTTTCTTCCACATGTCCCCAATCACTATTACGTAGTTTCCGATGATGCATGGGTATTCCTAAATACCGAAAAGGTAAATTACCTATACCGCATCCAAATATATGTGAGTATTCAACTTGTAATTCCTTTGCTGCACCATAGCAAAAGATTTCACTCTTATGGAAATTGATCTTAAGTCCTGATAGCTGCTCAAAAGCCGAAAGTAACAACTTCATATTTTGAGCTCCCTCAAGATCGTTGTCCAAAAAGATAATAGTATCATCAGCATACTGTAAGATGGATAGGCCCCCATCTACCAAGTGAGGAATGACTCCATTCACCTGACCTTCCCTTTTGGCTCTGTTAATCAACACCGCCAACATATCAACAACTATGTTGAAAATGATTGGTGATAGGGGGTCTCCTTGTCTTACTCCTTTCTTAGTTTGGAAAAAATGACCGATATCATCATTGACCTTTATAGCAACACTTCCTCTAGACATGATCTTTTGAATCCATTCACAACATGTGGATGAGAATCCTTTCATTCTGAGGACTTGTTGCACAAAGGGCCACTTGAGGTTATCATAAGCCTTTTCGAAGTCAAGTTTTAATATAACCCCATCTCTTTTCCTTCTATGCATTTCATGAATTGTCTCGTGTAAGATAACTACCCCTTCCATTATGTCTCTCCCTGGAATGAAAGCACTTTGAGACTGACTCACAAGTTTATCAGCTAGATTCAGAATCCTATTGTTGATTACTTTGGTAAAGATTTTGAAACCTACGTTAAGAAGACAGATCGGTCTGTACTGTTGAATCTTAATTGCTTCTTCTTTTTTGGTAACAATGTAATTACTCCAAAATTCAAACTATGTAGCATCAGTCTCCCCTTATGGAACTCATTAAAAAGATCCACAAGATCCGACCTGATTACTTCCCAGAAGAACTGGTAAAATTCAGCTGGAAATCCGTCGGGTCCTGGTGCTTTGTTGTGTTCCATCTAGAAGATTGCAGTTTTAATCTCATTCTCAGTGAATGGTGCCGTTAATAAAGCATTTTCCTCCACTGACACTTGAGGTATATCCTCCCTCAAAGTCTCATCCATTGTGAAGGAGTTTGGTTCATGAGGCCCAAACAACTGCTTATAATATTCCGTAATGTACACTTTCAGATTATCATCACCTACAATTGTTCCTTCATCTTGTTCTAATTGAATAATCTTAGTTTTTCTTCATCGTCCATTAGCCACAAGTTGGAAGTACTTAGTATTCGCATCTCATTGCAAAAACTTCGTTGCCTTCGATCGTTAGAGCCAATAGGTCTCCTCTTCTCGAAGCAATTTAATTAGTTGCCCTTTGAGATGGTTCCTAAGTTCAACCTCGTGAGGGAACAACAATCTAGTCTCTGCTTGTATATCTAGGAAGTCCACCTTTTTTAATAATTCAGATTTCTTTTTCCTATCTTGTAAAATTATATTCCTCGCCCATCCCCTTAAATATTGCCGTACTCTTCTAATCTTATTTTGCCATCGATCCAGAGGGGTGTGGCCTCTACTCTCCGATTCCCATACATTCTTTACTATCTCATAAAAGCCTTCTTTTGTCAGACACCCTAGTTCAAACTTAAATAATCTAGTGTTGCCTCGATGAGACGGCTCCCTTGAACTTAACAGTAAAGGAGTATGATCTGAGAGTTCTCGAGTAAGCGCACGAATCGATGTCAAAGGGAATTTTAGTTCCCACTCCGTGGAGACTAAAACTCTATCTAGTTTTTCATAAGTGGGTATCTCCGCATAATTTGCCCAAGTGTACTTTCGACCCGACATTTCTATTTCTCTCAAATTGAGTGTTTCAATAATAGCATTAAAGAGCATCGGCCATTTACTATTATATCTCGCATTGTTTTTCTCTGATGGGTTTCTAATAATATTAAAATCCCCTCCTACCATAACCGGTAAGCCATCGCAACTAGTACAAGCCCATACTAGTTCTGATAGAAAGGACTCCTTTTGATCCTCTTGTGCAGCCCCATATACTGACATGAGAACCCAACGGAATCCCTCTATCCTATTAGTCAAGAAAAAACGAATATGGTAATCCCCCTCCTCTATCCTATCAACGGCAAAGGTTGATTGCTTAACGCCTAACAAAAGACCTCCTGACATCCCTCGCGGTGAACGCCAGTGCCATAAAAATTCTCCACCTGATACAAAATTGTCTAAGCAAGTCGTAGAAAACGAGCTTCTATTTGTTTCCATGAGAGCTATAAAATCCAGCTGATTCTCAATCGTGATTAATTGTTGACCAGGTGTTCGAGGAATACTAGTACTACGCTAGATACGCTGCATGGATGCATGGTTTTATATTGGTTGATCAGTTAGCAGCCCATCAATAATAAGATATGCTAATAGAAAATAAATGTACGTACATGCATGTTAGGTCCAGTACTACTGCTACGTATATATTATTCCTATATAGAGTTGACTTTGCAATTGATTGACTGATGATGAGATACTAGTAGTACGTGATCCGACTGTCAACAACTATAGCTAGCTTGCTGATTGGATACGTATACCCTAGGTGGCCAGGTATGCTAACGACAGCCCTAGACACAACTATATAAGGACATGATTGCCCAGCGCTTTTGACACACAAAACAACTGCAAAGACGAGGGCCACAGTACACAGTAGACACCACCAGTACGTCATCGAGCTGCTATAGCAGCCATGACGGGAGCTCGAGCAGTAGCTGTAGTGGCCATCATGTTTGCCGCCACAGCCATCTTGGCCGCCGTCCCTGCCCGTGCCGAGCAGTGCGGCACGCAGGCCGGCGGCGCGCTGTGCCCCAACTGCCTCTGCTGCAGCAAATTCGGGTGGTGCGGCTCCACCACCGACTACTGCGGCGACGGCTGCCAGAGCCAGTGCGCCGCCCGCTGCAGCGTCGCCTCCGTCATCTCTCGCTCCCAGTTCGACCAGTTGCTCCTCCACCGCGACGACGCCGCGTGCCCGGCGCACGGCTTCTACACCTACGACGCCTTCGTCGCCGCCGCCGACGCCTTCCCCGGCGGCTTCGGCACCACCGGCAGCCTGGAGACGCAGAAGCGCGAGGTCGCGGCGTTCCTAGCGCAGACCTCCCACGAGACCACCGGCGGGTGGGCCACGGCGCCCGACGGGCCCTACGCGTGGGGCTACTGCTTCAAAGAGGAGACCGCCGCCACCGCCGGTGACTACTGCAACGCCACCGCCGCCGAGTGGCCGTGCGCCGCCGGCAAGAAGTACTACGGCCGTGGGCCCATCCAGATCTCATGGAACTACAACTATGGCCCGGCAGGGCAGGCTCTCGGCTACGATTTGCTGAATAATCCTGACATGGTTGCCGCCGACGGCTTGGTCTCCTTCAAGACGGCGGTTTTGTTCTGGATGACGCCGCAGTCTCCGAAGCCGTCATGCCATGACGTCGTCACCGGACAGTGGAGCCCGTCGGCGGCGGACCTCGCCACCGGGAGGGTGCCGGGGTATATGGTGTGATTACTAATATTATCAACGGTGGACTTGAGTGCGGCCATGGCACTGACAGCCGTGTCGCTGACCGGATCGGCTTCTACAAGAGATACTGTGACATCCTCGGCGTCACCAACGGGGACAACTTGGATTGCTACAACCAGGCGCCATTCTAGCAGCTAGATGAGCAATCCAATCTCGACGCCTGTCATAATGTACCAGCAGCACAATAAGAACTGATCGAGACCTGCTCTAGCTACGAGGCAGAGCAAGCACACACAATAATAATGCATTACTGGCTGGCAATAAAATTTCCTGTTCAGAAGCGTACTGGATCAAGTAGTTTGCCAACATTATTTGGACTATAGTTTTAATTTAATCCCGAGCAGTTCTCACTTTAGATTTCAGTTAATAACTATGTGGACCGTAGGTCTAAACTCACATCAATGTTTGGGAGGCCATGCATGTGTATTCTCCACTTGATTCATATTACTGTTTTCCATAAATTCATCTATCATCAAGATCTATGTATCCACCCTATTTTGGTAGTTTACTTTGTCAAATTTATTTGGACTATCTTTAAGGGTTTTTTTAGTCAGGAACTATCTTTAGATTTCTATTAATAACTTTCAGTGATCCGTTGGATTTGAAAATGTGATTACAGGCTTTTCTGCTAATCTTGTGTTGGAAGTATGAATATGAGATAGGCTTTGTGGGCTGGATTTGTAATATGAAATGACCTGTGGTGAGCATAAT
Source organism: Echinochloa phyllopogon (assembly GCA_033239725.1). Lineage (NCBI taxonomy): Eukaryota > Viridiplantae > Streptophyta > Magnoliopsida > Poales > Poaceae > Echinochloa > Echinochloa phyllopogon. The sequence continues at coordinate 5,738,218 of BTCW01000008.1, read as the reverse complement.
TGTTATGGACTGTGAATATTTAGTGGGCTAGCAATGTGGCCACATCATCGTCCACGTAGGCAGCCATGTCATGGTCCATATAGGCAGCTACGTCATTGTACACGTAGACAGCCACATAATCATCCACGTTGGCAGCCACGTTAGCGTCCATATCAGCATCAATTTGTGACGGTTATTTTCGTCACTAAAACTGGGCTTTGGGCTGGGTTGAGTGGGCCTTGGGCTACTCAGTGACAGTCAAGATACGTCATGGACTGTGATGTTTATTAAGAAACGTCGTCTTATTGATCAATGACGCCCATTCCACCACGAAAATTTAAATCGTCGCGGACACAACATTGTGACAGTTTTCAGGAATCCGCGACATAATATTTCTGTCACACAATAAATAGTTTCTTCTAGTGTACTACGTATACCATACGTGGGTCACACATAAACGATACCATGGGTCCACTGGAACTAGAACTGGACCATGGTCCCACATGAATGCCTTGTGGGCCCTAGCAGGACACTGAGTACATGTATATATAGATTACAATTTTTCTTATTTTGTGCAAGATTTCTAGGACATCAGGTTCCTTTTCATTATATGTTTATTTAAATCCTCAACCAATCATCCAAAGTTAAACGAACCGGAATCTCGACGACAAGAATCCGACTCCCTGTACCCTCGAGATAGTCCCAGGAATAGCAGGTATCTCGTACAGAACTCATCTCAGTCGAATATCACATCCATACAACGATAAAAGATCCAATACATGACATATATAAAACATAGCGGTCTGGTACAAGCCCTCTGGGCTAAATCGACAGTATGAAACAGCTACGAAGCGGTAGCTAAATCATCTGGGTCCACTTCCCGCGGGCATCCTTGAGCATAGCGCGCACCCTTCAATGGTACCACCCGTCCTGGTTGAACTCGTAGTCGGGGTCTTCACCTGAGAACCCAAAGTCTGTCCCCAAGGAAATGGGACAGGTTCACGTCACCAACCATAATATGAAGCAAGATTTAAAGTGGCCTATTCTAAGATATAGAAATAATCAAGGTCTAAGCCAGGGTTTTTCTATGCGAGCAGCAGCAATAACCCAAATTCATATCATCACCAACTCCTTTCCTCACAAGCACGTCCACTCCCCAAAACCAACCATCAGCCTCACATTCACATCGGGCTCGTCCTGCCACAGCAGGTTCCCGCAAACAACATCCACAAACACCTTTCGCTCACTAGTCGACTCGGTGAGCTCCCTCCCCACCTTGTCTCATCAGCAACGCTGGACCAATCTCTCATAACCCAAATCAAGGATGAGGTAAGAAAGCAGATTCCCATGCTAGTCGGAACTTATCAGAAACGGGTCGTCCGTAACCGTGGACATGGCTATACGTATAGTTTACACTCTGCAGAAGTGGCACTCTAGGAATCCATCCGGGCTGCAAGGCTAGTCCGTAACCAACCTGAGACACAGCCCACAGCAAAGACCCTAAACATTAATGGCGCCAATCCTCTCTCCCTGGGCTCGGGAAACATCTGATCTAACATCTGCCCCAGGGTTGTGAAACCTTCCCACCGGGGCCAGTCGGGGGCCGTGGTAAATTAGGGAGAGTACGCCGCAATGAGTCCCCCTTACACATATCAAGCTCGAATCTCCTAGAGTCTCGGCGCCGCACTAGAGTAGGCTTGCTGGAACCCTCCCCATTCTGGGTAGATGGTGAGCACGGTATTCCCACGTCCAAAGGTGGAACTCGACTCGGTCCTTAATTGTCGGTAAAGCGAGTATCAACGTCATAAGCGATCCGCCGCAACGGTCCACAATCGGCACCCATAAAAGGTATAGCCGCCCAAACTCCTCAAAGTATCCAAATAACCATGTACCCACAACAGGTACTCCGTAGGGACTGCCCGAGTGCAGTCCCCAAGCACCCCGATCAAACGATCGAGTTGTTATTACTCGCTTACACTGCCTAACTGTACTACACCTCCCATACCACCCACAACTCACGCCAAGAGGATCAAATCATAACCATCCCAACACATGCATAGCATAGCATAATTCATATAGTGAGTAGTAGGTAGCAAGGTAACAGGATGATAACAAAGGCAGTGCAGGTTTATCATGCGAGTAAAGTAAAGCGCTAGCATACTAGTTGCATGTCTAATAGGTATTTCAGAGATTGGTCAGGCATGAACCTGGGTAGGCTTCTTCCTCCTCTTCAAAGCAGTTGTCGGGGTAGTCCGGCTCCTCCAGGTTCTCCGGAGCTCCTAGTGTTGCGGAAAATAAATAAGGCACGGCTACTAGCAAAGAAACACCAAAACAGTGAGGAAAGAAGACCCAAGGAACACCAAACTCTACACTAACGCGTAGGTCATGATTTTAGAAAAATATAGAAACTGGTTTCATATTTTTCCGAGCTACGGTTGATTTATTATTAATTTTCGAAGTTTAAATCATTTTCTGAAAATATTAAAAAATTTCCGAAAAAAAATAGACAAATAATCAGCCTGCTGACGTCCGCATGACATCATGCCGACGTCATCAGTGGGGTCAGCCTTGCTGACGTCATCAGTGGGGTCAGCCTTGCTGACGTCATCGCAGGCCCGGATGATGTCAGCGTTGACTTGGTCAACGTTGACCAGTCAACGGTCAGCAGGCTCAGCGGTCAGTGGGGCCCACTGGTCAGCCTAATCCTCTCTATGACAGGTGGGGCCCTCGTGTCAGCGCAGTTAAAAGAAAAAGAAAAAGAAAACGAGATGGCTGGGCTGGAAACGGGCCGAAAGCTTTGGGCCGGCCCAACAGGCTTTGGCCTTCGGCCCACGAACGCGAGGTCGAAGGGGCTGGCGCGGTGGACGCAGTCCACCGTGCACCGAGTCAGCGGTTCATGGTGAGCCAGGTTCACGGGATCAAACTGCGGCCGACTCAGGATCTTCTGTGGCTGTGCCAGTGGCGCGCTGGTGTGGTCTTTGGTGTGGCCTGGCCACGGCGCGAACGCAACGCGCGCGGCGCGCTCCGGCGCGCGGCCGGCGGCGACTGCCAACAACGGCGAGCGCCGGAGAAGGGTTGGTGAGGTTCGGGTTCAGAGGGAAAAGCTTGGCTAAGGTTTCGCGGACACGGACGACAGAAAAGGATGGGTGCTCGGCCGGCCAGACGAGCCCCTGACGCAGGCGGCGGCGGCGCGACCACGGCGCCACGACGGCCGGCGACGGCGATCGATAGGAAGGAGCTCAGGGTTTAAGGTAGGCGAAACCAGTTGCTTGCGCTCATGGACACGGGGTCATGGCTCGGCCGCGGCTTGTGGCTCACGCGCGTGCGGAGAAGGCTCTCGGCCTGCCCGTGGCGCGGCCATGGCGCGCACGCACGACACGAGCATCCCCGGCGTGCGGCGGCCACGGCGGCCAAGGACGGTAGGGCGACATTGGTTTGCGGGTACGACAGCGGCGCGACGAGATCCTGCTCAAAAGGTTGGCCACGGCTCGAAGGCCGGGTCCCAGAAGGGCTAGGTCGGCGGCGCGGTGACGACATGCCGGAAACAGGGGAGGAAAGGGGAGCGGCGGTGCCGGCTCACCTTGGGTCAAGAAGATGATCGCAGCAGCTCGATGTAGACTCACGGTACTACGGCGGCTCGACGGTGTCCCTGGTCCGGCTTCTGCTCGTCGGCTCCACGTGCAACGGTGCCGCGGCGGCGCGGTGCACGACGCTGGCTTGGACTTCGACTCCGGCCTCCGGCTTCTCTGCTCCACACCCCCTCCCTTCGTCTTCTCCCTCACTCTCCCTTTCCCTTACGGCTTGAAGAAGAAGGAAACCCCGAAGGGCGGCGGCGGCTAGAGGGAGAGACGCTCTCCGGCGGGGGTTTTATAGGGGCTCGCTAGGGTTGCAAATGGCACGGACGGCGAGATGAAGGGGGCTTGGCACCCGCGGACACGCGTCACCATCACAACGGGCCGCCAAGGGTGCGATGGGACAGGCTCGGGGTCACGGGCGCGGCGGCAAAGAGCACGGCGCTGGGCGTGAGGAAGAAAAGGGGAAGGAAGAAGGCTGTCATGCGGGGTGCACCGGTCAGCGGAAGAGGGGAAAACGCGGAGGCGACGCGGTGGAACGGCCGGGCCGTTGTTGGGCCGCAAGGCCGGCTGGGCTGGTTTGGTCGGCTGGCTCGGGAAGGAGTTAAGGGAGGTTTTCTGGACTTTACGAAGGAGATTCGGCCCAAGAAGGTTAGTAGGGTTTGAATTAGTTTAGTTAGTATTTGTTTGAATTCAAATTTAGGATTTGAATTCAAACACAACCAAAAATCCAATAAAACCAAAATAACTCCAAATCACAACTATTTGGTCCTTAGCACTTCAAATTATTTTTATTTAAATTTAAATTTGCCTAAGAGCAAAGGGAGCAAATAGAAGCAATCTTATATATTGGTTTGCATGCACAACAATTGACCAAAAATTTTTAAATCCTCATTTTTGCATTCATCAAATCCTATGGGAAAATTTAGGGTTGTTACACAAAGGCTGCTTCTCCTCCTCCATTTCAACTCTAATTTGTCAATTCATGCTTCTAAGTTAATCAAAAATAAAAAACTGTGAGTGTATACATCCTAGATTTTATACAAAATATTTACAGGTTGTCCATCCAAACATATACATCCTAGATTTTCAAGAACTGAAGGACAACATATTAGAATTTTTCTGTAGAGTGAAATAAAAATAATTAACAATTATTCAAGCAACACTAGAATTATTCAGCTTAATCCAAAATGACTATCAGCTAACAGACGGTGTGTACAATTTATTATTTTTTTTGGAAAAATGTGGTAAAAAATTCTACCAAACATGGTAAGAGAGAGATGTTTCAGAACAAACAGAACTAGAAATCTTCAGTCATGTTTGCTGGATTTGTCATGATGTGGTGGTATCACACGTGGAGGCTATGATAAAAAGTTGACTGGATTTTACACATTTTGTCATAACGTTGTTTATAAAATCGAAACATTTCACAAGAATTATATGTGTGATTGTATATGACAGAGTTAGTTGATTTATTTTTTGAATACAAAATATTATAATAAGTTATCTAATCTGAAATTTGAAATTTTAAAATTTGTAATGATCTCGAATGTGAATAAGTTATATATTAAAGTTGTACGGATCGATCAAATCTAAAACTATATAGTCGACAACTTTTTTAATTTGAAATTGTTTAATACTTTAAAATATCCTGATAATGTATCTAATTTTAAATCTTGGATTTTTAAAATTTTCAAATGGCCTCGGCTGTAAATAGGTTCTATATGAAAGTTGTAGATCCCGAAAAGATGTAAAAGTTTGTAGTTTATAACGTTTTCATTTGAAATTGTTTATCCACGCAGAATTTCGTTACAAGTACACATAAAAAACACAAGTGGACACGTCAATAATCCACCCTTCAAAATCATGGCTTCACATTAGTCCAAACCTCAGCACCCGATCCCTCCTCTCCCATGCAAATAAAGTACACGCACTATCTCTTTTTTCCACCTCTCACTCATCTCTCTTCTCTCTCTCCCTCTCAGCTCCTTGGCCGGCACGGACGGGCGGCACGGCTGGACGGCCGGCGGCATGGTGCTGGGCAGTGGGCAACACGGCGGCCGGTGTTTTTTTTTTCTTTTCAAAAATTACTTGCTGAGTGTCGGTTTTGGCACGAAAAAAACTAGTCGGCAAATAGCTCTTTACCGAGTTTTCACAGAGTGGTGTTCACCGAATGCTACATGGCACTCGGCAAAGCTGCTGATTCCAGTAGTGTGTATTCAAGGATCAGTATTAATCAAACCATTCAAGGAATAGTATTAATTGTTCAGCAAACCGTAATTATGATGACCACCGGCAACCAAAATGGTGTGTACACCACGCAAATTTTATTCAACTACACATAATACTCACTGACTATCACAAGAACATAATTTCTTCATCAATGAAGCAAGTTATCCGTGCATATGCCGAATGGATGGAACAAGCTTCATTAGCCTCAATCTCCCATCAACAGCCATTCCTTCCTCGTATTCATTTGGATCGCCAAAAGAAACCTGAACCAGCGGCCGCTATGATCACAACTGAGAATATCATACGCTTTTAGCATATTATCACGAGCGTGCCAAGCCGGGTATCTCTTCGGGTGCAGCCAATATTGCATTAGGAGAAGCTGCCTCTGGTGCTTGCATTGTACCATGCGACGACTTAAAAACAAGGGCTCCTTTGGGAGGGCTCCAGCTTTGGCCCTACGGACGGCTTCTTCTGGATCCGTACCAAACACTGCTAGCCCAAACGGCTCTGGAGAAGGAGCTCCTAAACTCCCCATGACTGGAGCTGTTCGACGAAGGAGAAGACCAAAAACCGGCTCTGCACGGCACCATCTCCACCCCGCGTCCATGAAAGTCAATATCATTATTTTGAACCGTAGCATCTATATCAATATCTATATTATAAAAAAGTACGAATTTTGGTGTTTCTACCATCCTCCGTCCCCTATGGCGTGGTCCAAGTGTCATACCCACTAGCCATATATAATAATTAGCATCTTTTCTATTTCTTGCTTGACAATTAGCACATGACCAGCATATGTTTTTTTAATAAAAAAACACACGTCGCGTGCGTAGGCACGTGCATCTCCATTTGTATTGGCAGACGCTCACACACTCAGTCATGACAATCAAGAACATTTTACTGTCACAGCCCACTTCAACTCTTAGGCCCAGCTGTAGCTGGTGCCATCACTGGCTTGGATGCCATTCACATTTCGACCTCAGTGTCGGAGTATGTTAAAAACTTTGTATATACTATCTTTTTAGTCAGAGTTATATACCTACACTATATACCAAAGACTATATACCAAAGACTAAAAACTTTCAAATAATAGTGCCCATGCGTTGCTCCGACCAATTCCAGAAGGTTGAGTGAGTGGTCATGATGCAGTTCTACCTGATCTAATAGAGAGAAAAAAACAAATGGAGATTGAGAGAAGATCGAAGAGAGAAGAAGAGATTGAGTGCACTACTTTTGGTCATTCATTGATAGAGAATGTGTTTTCTGACCATAATTCAGCGCCGCTGCTACATCAAATTCCTACTTGATGCCCATCCTATAGGAATTTGCAGTATATAACAAATTAAATTCCACCGCACCTGATACTCATCACACAATAAGCATATAAAGTTCAAACATAGAAAGCAAGTGCTATATCCAAAAAATTATCAACGACAAGTAATGAAAGCATATTTAAAGCTTGCCTTGCAGGCAGAGCATGAACTGATCAATCTTCAGTAGCCTTGATCTCCATCAGGAGCCAATCCTTCCTCAATTTTTTCGGGAGCCCCAAAAGAGATCTGAACCGGCGGCCATTGTCTTGGCTAAGAATGATACACGCCTTCTGCAAATCATCACCACACAAGCCATAGCTTGGGATCTCCTGAAGTACCTCCAATATCGCTGACACTTGGATTACAGGCTCTGCCGATGTTTTGCAGGAAGACGACACTGAATCACCGGCATCATATATGTGCAGCCCATCGATGGCAACAACAGGTGAATATGGAATCGTGTCCATATGGGCTTCTCGCAAAGACGATGCACCATTGCTGCTACTTGAATTAGAATCCAAGTAGCAAGATATCCTACTGGGAAGGAGTTCTCTGATACTCCAACCATCAGAGTAACAGGATACTGATACAATTGTTTTCCTCCTTGTGTCAACCAAGATCAGCCACCCCGTCTCGTCACCGCCATCTGTCGCATGGACATGGAACCACTCACACACAAGAAAGCAGATGGTATTAGGGTCGTCCAAGCTCATGATGGGGCATAACAATGGGACCCGTGGGAGGCCCTCGTAGGCGTCAAGAGCCCAGAGCTCGGTGGCATCGACCATGCCGTCCATCACCCACACCATGTCATCCATCCTCAGTGTCCAGGTGTTGATGGTATAGGCATGATGAGAGCGCTCGCAGTGTGTGGATCCTGCCCCACCACAGCAGCATCGCGGGAAGACGCCGACGAACTTCACCGTGCTTCCACCGGAGGTGACGCACACGGTCCGGACGGATCCCGGCCCGGAACGGGGCTGCATATCCCCTACCTCCACAGGAAGAGGTACATGCTGCAACACGGGGCTCTCATCGACGACGCTGCAGAACAGGAGCCCCAGAGACAAGTTGACCCAGCAGAGGCTCGCGTCCCCAACCGGAAAAGCATTGTGAGATTCCCATGAGGACAGCAGCTCCTGTTCTTGGCCGTCGCCGTCGACGATGACCGCAGACCGCTTGACGCTCCAATGGCCTGAGCGGAGGAGCACGATCTTGGCTTCTGTCTGCTCCGGCGTGTCTTTGCTCACCGCCACTATATTGAGCTCTGCCACCACGAGCTCATGCTCCCCACGGCGCAGCAGCACGGTGCTCTTGTAACCCAGCAGGTGCTGCACAGGGTCTGAATTCCAGCCGTGAAATATTCCCATCTCCTGCCGTGTGAGGTAATACGGTGGGAGCAGGGACAACGACGGCGGCCGGCGGGGCTCGGCGGCGGCACCGGCATTGTAGACGAAGTGATCCGTGGTCTTCTCGAGATATCCTTTTGCACAAGAAACGTAGATGAGAACGGAGTCACCGTGGGCGGCGACGATGGAGCAGCAGGTGTCCTTGACGCCTTCCGGAAAGTGGACGCTTAAAGACGACACCGCCGGCGGCGCCGCGAGGCGGAGGGAGACGCCGATGAGATGGCCGCTGGAGGTGCGGGCGGTGGCCAATGTCGTGGAGTCGGCGGCGGAGTAGGAGCCCACGGCCTCGGCTTTCCCGTAGTGCTGGAGCAGCACCCATCGAGGGTAGGCGGTGGCTGCCGGCGAATCTGAGGGTGGTTGCGTCGCCACGGTTTCCATGGGCGCCGCCGTCGCCGCCATCGAAGACCCGATCGAGAAGAATTGGTTCAATAATTTGTGCATGCAGATATGCGTGTCCGTTGTTTACGGTAGCTTCCAAAGATATCCAATGAAATCGTCTGCCTTTCCCGATTACAAAGGAAAATTCAACTTGTATCTGCTACGTATGTTATCGGTGGCAGAAGTATAGTATTCGCTTCCTCCCGCAAATTAAGAATGCAATTTTGATATGATATTGTAAAAATTTCACAAAAAATGCAATATAGTAAGGATCATCATAGCTGCCCAAGCTACAAGGAGTGTGGTATATTGATTGGTTGCTGTTACATATCATGCAAGTAGATTGATTGAGTATGGTTCCTTAGCTTCATGCGCTGCAATAAATCATGGTTCATTTAGTTCAAGGCTTGTGTGTACATATCTTCATGAGAAATTTATTCATTCAATTTTTGCACTCATCATATCGTTTACGTGACTACAAATTTTGCAACTTTCTCTCGAAACATTCCAATGAATGCCGCCAACAATACGTACAGGTTAGGGGAGGGGTTTCGAGTTCAGGGTTTTCACATGTCTCTAGTTGGATTCTATGCCTAGAATGAGTCAGGGAGGCAACGTCCTGGTGGAGACGATTGACAACTAAGCACAGGTATGGAGTATATTGCTACACTCAACAGTGTGATAAATCATCCCATGCAGTGCCACATCAGATTTTGTTGACATGGAATAGAGAGCGAAGTAAAAGAAGGATATCGTTGTTTCATTAAAACGACCGCCGCCTCATGAGCTAAAATTTAGGACTATGGGATCACTCGTCTATCATTGTAGTATGAGTTACCTTTTTTATCAACTTACAAGATGTTGGGATCGATTCAAAACAACCACATCGACTGGTTTGCATGGATATGCCTAGGCTCCCAGAGATAAATCAACTGGGTGAGAAATCAAGGTTCTACAAGATGGGAGTACTAAAAGTATCTACTATACCAGGGTGGGTGAGCCGGTATTAATACTCGTTACTTTTAAGCTGAGCTACACAGTATGGTTCCAAAACCAGAATTGTTGTGGTTTTTTTGTAAAGGGGTTGTTGTGGTTTTGGACTGTACTAATGCAGGTGTCTCCAGCAGTGTACAAAATTGTGACGTTTGTAAGTTGCCGCAGTTGGTGATAACACAGCCAATGATGTGTTCAGTATGGAGGCCGAAGAGGAGAAGCAATTTCCTCAAAACGAGATCTCCATTGTTCTCACCAAGATGACGGGGAATTGGGGAAGGGATATCTCTACCTTGGGGAATTGTTCTCATCAAGAACACTGACTACTGCGCCGGTCCACTTCAGCGTCTCCTAGTGCTAGGCCGTCATCAATGCCAGTGCCATTCACATCATCAACCTCCAAAGTCATGTCAAAAACTTTGCACATCCTACTTTAATGTCAGAGTCGAGAGTTATAAGTGCACCAAAATATGAAAAACGACAGCAGGAGCTTCGTACATTGTGGCCATCGCGATGGCTCAGAATGCTATACGCCTTTAGCATATCATCACGATCCAAGCCATAGCTAGGGATCTCCTGAAATGCCGCCAAGACCGCCGACAGTTGCATAGAAGGCTCGGCAGACAACTTGCAAGGAGGCGACCATGCCAAACTGCCGGCATCACTTGTCTGCAGCTCATCGACGACAACATCATTTGACCATGGGGCCATCTCCATTTGGCCTTCTCTCAGTGACGATCCACCGTTGCCGCTAATTGGGTTAGAATCATCGTCCAAGTAGCAAGGAACCCTGGTAGCAAATAACCGTCCATAAACGGTGAGCCAACGTACATCACCCGGGTAACGGGAGACTGATAATATTGCTTTTCTTCTCGTGTCAACTAAGATCAGCCACCCGGCCTTGTCGCCATTTTCGTTATAGAACCACTCACACAAAACAAAGCAAATGGTATGGGGGTCGCCCATGCCCAATAGTGGTTTAGGTGGAAGACGTGGGAGACCCTCGTACGCCTTGAGAGCCCAGAGCTCCGTGGCGTCGACCATGCTGTCCTTCACCCACACCATGACATCCGTCTTCAATGTAAAGGTGTTGATGGTGTAGGCATGGCGAGAACGTTGGCAGTGCGTGGAGCCCGCGCCACCGCAGCAGCACCGTGGGAAGAGGCCGACGAACTTCACCGTGCCGGCGGCGGTAACGCACACGGCTCGGGGGTATTCCGGGCCGGAGGCGGGCTCGAGCTTTTCTGCCTCCGCCGGAAGAGCCACGTGCCGCAGCACGGGGCTCTCGTCGAACACTTTGCAGAACAGGAGACCATGAGACATGTCGACCCAGCACAGCTGGGTTTCACCGACAGGGTGGACATTCTTAGCTTCCCACGACGACGGCAGCAATCCGACGTGGCTGCCGTGATAGATGACCGCCGGCCGCTTGAAGCTCCACCGGCCGGAGCGGAACAAGACGAGCTCGGCATCCTTAGGCTCGTACGCGCCATAGCTCACCGCCGTTACCTTGAGGCTCGCCACCGCGAGCTTGTCGTCGCCGCGGCACAGGAGGCCGGTGTGTTCTCTATGCAGACCGTACTTAACAGGGCCTTGGTCCCGGAGGTGGCCGTATTGTGGCAACTCCGGCTGGGCGGGTTTAGGTAGATAGCACGGTGGGAGCAGAGATAGCGATGGGGGCCGTCGGGGGTCGGCGCCGGCGTTGTAGACGAAGTAGTCGGAGGTCGTGTTGCGCTCATAGCCTTCTGTGAAATAGACGGAGATCAGGACGGAGTCGCCGTGGGCGGCGACGATTTTGCACATGGAGTTCTTAACGCGCTCCGGGAGCTGCACGATTACGGACGATGCCGCCGGCGGCGGCGCTGGGCGGAGGGAGACCCCGATGAGATGGTCGCTGGACGTGCGGGCGGTGGCCAATGTCATGGCGTCGGCGGTGGAGATGGAGCCCATGGCATCGGCTTTGCCGCAGGAGTCTTCAAGCAGCACCCACCGTGGGTGGGCGGCGGTAGCTGCCGGCGAACCGGAGGGTTGTTGCGTCGGCTCCGTTTCCATGGGCGCCGGCGGTGAGGTGGGGACGTGGGGTGGGTTTACCCTTTGCGATCAGCGGAGGCCGGGAAGCTAGAGAGGAGGAATCGGAAGATTAATTTGGTGCGTATACACATATAATGCCTGTCTGTTCTTTATTCACGCGGTAGGGTCAACAATCCAGATATAAATATCCCTAGGAATCGTCTACCTCTTCCGATTACAAAAGAATTCGACTTGTATCAAGACTCGTATATTTGTTAAGCGCACGGAAGCTGCGGAACAAATTAAATATATTATCTATATATATATCTCTATATAGGCCTGTGTCGTACTTGAAATTTTCGTTAGGTTTGGAATATGAGAAAGATTCCGGTTGCAATCGTACGTGAATCATGGTTTAGTTCATTGGAAGGACAAGGGCTACATTGTGTATTTGCGTCTACGGGTCTTACTCGTATTGGTTTACTGACATGTACAAATTTTAAAACTTTCAGTTAACTCTCAAAAGAATGCTAGCGGAGAGGATAGAGGAGAGGTTTACATGGATTTATTCTATCTCCTCAATGAGTTGATGTTGTTCTACCTCACTTGAGAGAAGAGGTTTCGGACATATATATAAGGCCAGTCAAACTCCTCGCAAAACATGAAACTCTTCCTTTTCTTGGGTACGCCACATCAGCGTACTCTAAACCGGCGACCATTGTCCTTGCTAAGAATGCTATACGCCCTCAGCATATCATCACGTTCCAACCCATAACTTGGGATCTCGTGAAATGCCGCAAAGATGACCGACGCGTCAGTTGCAAGCTCAGCGGATAGCTTGCAAGAAGAACACATTGAATTGTCCGCTTCATTTATCTACAGCTCATTGACAGCGCGCAACACCAGGTGATGATGAAATCATGTCCAAATTACCTTCTGTAATTGGGGATCCAGCGCTGCAGCTACTTGGATTACATTCCAAGTAGCAAGATACCCTACTTGGAATGAGATCTCTATAAACGGTGAGCCATTTTCCATGATAATGGCGTGCCACTGATAGTAGTGCATTTCTGCGTGTATCAACCAAGAGGAGCAATCCGGTCTCATCGTCGCGATCTCTTATATAGTACCGCTCATAAACAATTAAGCAGATTTTTTTTAGAATTACACAGTACAACGCAGACGCTCACACACGCACGCACACTCACCCCTATGAATACATATACACAAACCCTACCCCTATGAGCACCTCCATAGGACTGAGCACCCGGTAGATCTGGAGATTCCCGAAGTCACCATTGGCACCTCGTTGTCGACGAGAACGCCGCTTACCACTTAACGCATAGCGCCGGAAAATCCTTGGGAAAATCCCAGGAAAAGATGCGAGCACCAGGATTTGAGCTCTGGTGGGTAGCGTCCCACTGGACCGTCCTACCATTGGACTCTAAGCAGATGGTATGGGGGTCATCCAAGCTGGCCGGGTCCGTGGAAGGCCCTTGTAGGCATCCAAGGCCCAAAGCTCGGTGGCGTCGACCATGCCATCCATCACCCACACCATGTCGTCCATTCTTAGTGTCCAGGTATTGATGGTATAGGCTTGGACAGAGTGTCAGCAGTGTCTGGAGCCCGTGCCCCGACAGCAGCATCGCGGGAAGACGCCGACGAACTTCACCACGGCGCCACCGGAGGTGACGCACACGTTCCGGGCCGATCCCAGGCCGGAAAGGGGCTCCAGCTCCACTGCCCCCACAGGAAGCGACACATGCTTCAACACGGGGCTCTCATCCAACACGTTGCATAACAGGAGGCCACGACACAAGTCGACCCAGCAGAGCTCCGAGTCGCCGACGGGAAGCACGGTGTAAGTTCTCCACAAGGACAGCAGCTCATTGTCTTGGCCGTCGCCGTGGACAATGACCGCAGGCCGCTTGACGCTCCAGTGACCGGAGCGGAGCAGGAAGAGCTCGGCCTCGACATCGCTCGCCGGCGCTATCATGACCTCCGTCACCACGAACTCATCGTCCCCATGGCGCAGGAGACTTCTCCAATTCCTGCTTGATGAGATAGTACGGTGGGAGCTGGGACAGCGACGGCGGCGTGGGGGTTCGGCGGCGCAGTCGGCCGTGTTGTCGTTGTATGGGCATTCCCTGAAATAGATAGTGATGAGAATGGAGTCGCCATGGGAGGCGAGGACCTTGCCATCGGTGTCCGTGACGCCGCGAGGGAAGTGGATGCACACGGACGACACCGCCGGCGGCAGCGCGAGGCGGAGGGAGACGCCGGTGAGATGGCCGTTGGAGGTGCGGGCGGTCGCCAATGTCGTGACGCCAGCGGTGGAGAAGAAGCCCACGGTCTCGTTTTTGCCGAAGTGCTCGAGCAGCACCCACCAAGGATACGCGGTGGTGCCTCCCGGCAAACCGGAGGGCGGTTGCGTCGCCTCGATTTCCATGATGGCAGTGGCTGGTGCTGGTTTTACTGAGAGAAAAACACTGCTGGATGGTGGCTGATAACCCAAGCAAACATGCCTCCTCTTGGTTCGGCCGAGGACGGCCACCAGAGGAACCTCGCCAGGCCACGCGCCGATGGGCCCGAGGAGGCCGCTGCCGTTGCAAAGCCCAGCCCCCCACCGCCGGCCCCGTGCTGCCCCGTCGCCCCTGCGCGGCCCCCGTCGGCGGTCGGCCCGCGCTACCCCACCGTCCCCGTGTTGCCCTGCCCCTGCCGAACCGCCCACCCCCGCGCAGCCTCACCGGCCCCATGCTGCCCCACCGCCACCGCGATCCCGCGCTGCCCTGCCCCCACGCGGCCCCGCTGACCCGTGCTGCGGCGCTGCCCCGACGACCCAAAGCGCCGCCCCGCGCGCCTCCCGCCTATACGCGCCGACCCCGCATGTCGCTGCAGCTGCTGCCCACCGCCGCCGCCCTGTGTCGCCGCTGCTCTGCGTCGTCTATAGAGCAGTGGAGGGATTGGTGGAAGGACGGTCTGACGAGCGGGTCCAGTCGTGGGTGAGAAAAGGAGATGGGACTATGAGTTCACTTGCTACTTTTTCCAAAAGCCACAGATGTTGCACCAATCGACTTTTGAACAGCCCACAACCAACAACTCATAGCTATTTTTTCAAAAGTCACAGCTCACAGCTACTTTCCCAAAAGCCACGGCTCAACCAAAATGACCCTAAAAATTCGGTATCACTATTAAAATTCGGATAACTAACTAAACTATATTTTGATTTAATTTGCTCCCATAAGTATTCCGTCCTTCCAAAAAGAATGCAACTCTCGCTTCTTAAGAAGTCGAACAATTTTAAGTTTGATTAAATTTATACAAAAATACTAACATTTATATCTCCAAATAGATTTTATATAAAATATATTTCTTGGTTAATCTAATGATACTTATTTTATATGATAAATATTAGTAATATTTTGTATAAATTTGGTCAAACTTAAAATCGTATGACTCCTCACGAAACAAGAGTTGAATTATTTTTGGGACGGATGGAGTATGAAAATTGGTTCAATTTACTCCATAACAAGATTTATCTTTTATTTCTCGACACATACGTGGAGTTTCAATTTAAAATTTTGTGAGAGGTGATAGTCAACATCTTTACAAATGTTAGCAAAATATAATTGATTTTTATAATTAGCTTTGTTAGGCAATGACATCTAATAATAAATTAATACCTGAGATACAGATTAAAACTATACTAAAAATAATGATACAAAATTCATGAGACATTTTTTGACATAATTTATGATGTCCACTAGCACACTGCACACTAGCACCAGCCCCACAACAAACAATACATAGGCCCACTATGGCAGCTATAGAACCCCACGAGTACGGCAGTACCACCAACCACAATTCAGGAACCTTAAGATTTTCATCAGCGTTGGAAAAAAAAATCAACATCTTCGTTGTTCTCTACCCGACCAGCACCACCTCCGTCCTCCGAATCATGGCCACCAGCTGCCTCCGTCATCCAGAGTGCAGGCCACCATCAGTGAGCTTCAGATCCTCGATACAACGCAGCGCCCTCTCAGGCCGATTCATCTTTTATGGTCTGTCTTTTTTATCAAAGATGACATAGCCGCAGCGTCAAGCTCCTGCAGTCGTCATCAGGCCCAATCAGCCAGCCAGTGGCCATGGTAGTGGCATGCAAATCAGCAGCATGAAGAATGCAACATGATACGAGTCGACTTGGAGCATTAATGATATCGTCTACATGGGGATGTCGGCCCATGTGTTTTGACTTTTGAGTCTTATCCTGTACTTGGGCCCTAACCCATTACTAAGTCCTTAGACAAGGGGCCGCTCACCGCAGGTCTGGTATACAACTCAACTGCTTTCGCCACGGTTCACTTACCGTGAGTGAAGCGGTTAACTATCATTCTAAACTATATGAAAAGATCATACCCGTAATGATATAGTGAAGCGGTTAACTTATGTTGTACTATTTTCTAACATTTATGTGATTCTATTCAATTTAAAGATGGACGAATTATGTGTACCAAAAAAGGTTGATGAAAATAAAATGTAAAGGCAAGTAGCCCCCCATGCATGTTCACTCTCTGGCTTGGGTGCAGTGTTCATCTCAGCTATCAAACACATGTGAATACAGTTATCAATCATACAATGTTGTAGTAACAAATATCACATGTAGAGTATATGGTTGTTAACACAAAAACCTTAATCTTAGCCGGCAATACAGAGAGAGCCGATTGATCCAGCTTTGCGCTACCCTTAATCTCCGTCAACAACCATTCCTGCCTCAAACAGGAGTATCTACAACTCTGCACTTGATGAAAAAAAATCATCCTAGCAATAACATATTAAAATACATGGTAATACATATACGCTTTAGGATCGAAATTGATGATATATGCTGTATACATTGGAACTATTATCAAACTTTTATGTATTGTGATAACTTGCTGGCTCTAAGTTGTATAGGATGAAATAATATGGAAAGCGAAGGCAAGTAGGTTGGGCAGTTGGTGTGGGCTCGGGGTTTGGGTTTAGTATTTTGGATTGTGACACCGCTTACGGCTTAGCTCTTGCGCACTACCAAGCAGTTAATCCTGATGGCCAGAAAGGCAGAAACCCAAAATTGATCCCAGCAAGCATATAATGTTGTACTCACAAAAACTTTATAGCACAAACCTTGTTGACCCTAGGAACGATACTACATGACGGCAATACACAAAGACCCAATGGATTAAGCTTGGCTACTCTTAATCTGTAACACCCTAAAATTCATCACATTTAAATTGTAGCAACCCTCTGAATTTTTCTAGGATTTATTAAGGCTTAAATAAATTTTCTACAATTTAATTGGAATTTCTAGCCTTTTTATCAATTTAAATATCACATTAAATAATTATGTTAGTCAAAATAAGTTTTTGTTGCATTCATGCTGTTGCATATATTTTTTGTTGCTAGTAAATCAAGTTGAAATTTAAATTCTGTTTAAATTCGAATTTGATTTGCTTTTGTTTGAGTTTTAAAAAAGTTAAAATAGGCAGAGTTCATTTTCGCCCCTCCAACTCTTGGCCCGGTCCAAGTTTGCCCCCTCTACTCTTTCCTTTCTCTCCCCGGCCGATTCTTTTCCCCGGCCCACTTCTCCACTTACGGCCCAGCGTCGGCCCGTCCCGCTTCTCCCCCGTCTCTCTCTCTCACTCCCGCCGACAAGTGGGGCCCGGCTGTCAGGGTCGTCGTCTCCGACGGGGACTCTCCCCCAAGCCCGATCCGGAGCGCCGCCGTCTTCGACTTCGAGTCCCGCCGCCGCATGCCTTTCCAAGCCCCGGTGTCCGGCCTATTTATTGCGCGCACCCGTCCGCGTTTTCCCCACAAACCGAAGTCGAGCCCGCAACCCTAAGCCGCTAAGCTCGAGCCGCCGTCGAAGTTCCGCCGCCGCCGCCGTCGTTCATCGCCGTCGTGAGCCGAATTTGCCTCTGGTGAGCTCGTCGTCGCCCTCTCAACCTTCCCGTGCTGCTCGTGCGTCGTTTCACTGCTTCGGCCGCGCTAATCTCGCTCGCCGCCGTTTTAACAGCGCCGCTGCCCGCCATTCTTCGTCGCCGGCCGCCGTCGCTGCATCTCCCTCGACGAGAGCTAGCCAGGTGAGCTCGCCGTCCTCTCCTCTCGCTTCTCGTCCAAGTCTCGTCGTAAATAGTGCTCCATAGCTCTAGATCAGCCTTACTCCGGCGATGTTCCGCCGCGGGAACGAGCAGCGCCGTCGTCCCGGCGGTCGCCGGTGTCTCCCCTCCGCCCGATTCGCCCGTGGCCGTCAGATCAAGATCCAACAGCTCGCGATAGATCCAGCCCGAGTCAGACCGACCGCGTGACGGTCAGCGCTGGCTATTTTGCTAAAGAGCCCCTGAGTTTTCTGGAAATCAACCCGCGGTCCTAGTTAGTTCAAAAATAATTCCAAATAGGTCCTTTTTCTTCTGTTTTAGCCCCTGCAAGTTTTAAAATTATGCCCGAGGTCCAAGTTCTGTTATTTTATGGTTTAGCCCTCGAGTTTTTATACAAAATTATGTTTTAACCCCTGGTTTTTCGCAGTTAAGCCCCTGGAACTTTTAAAACTTTGCCAGCAAGTCCCTGAACCTTAGAAAAGCCATATCTTTTGCGTTTTAACTCCGATTTTAGTGATTCTCGCGCTCACGCATTCGTTGTAACATGTAGATTAGTTTTGTGCTGTTGTTTTCTTCTGTTGGAATTGTTTGGTGTATTGTTTCTTATTTGTTGTATTGTTCCTTGCATGTGAATGTGTGATGCGATTAGGAAACGACCAGTTCGAGGATTTCTCTGAAGAACCAACTGTTGGAGAAGGATTTGAGCAGCAACAGAGTTGGGAAGAAGTCAAGTGTATTATGTCATGCAAATGTCCTAATAATTATTAATTTCACCACCCATGCATGTGTCTTAATTTGATGGGTTCCTATTTAAGGATTTGCCTAGCCACTATATTTTCCTGTCCCTGAAACTGGGTTATTTAATTAACTTTAATGGTAGATGATGCTTAGTTTGCTCAACTGGGATTGGTTAAATGAACCCCTACTCTATGTTCCATATACTCTTTTAAATAATTAATTGGCAAGATCATATCTTTTTAATTGGAACATGGAGAACCACCCAGGAAAACAGTACAACCATGAGTGCCATGTGGCTCTGGCTTTGACTGACTAATTAGGTGCTCTAGTTTATGGTAGCTTTACTCAAAAGGGGCATGGGGGGCGGCGGTTGACGGGGTATAGCTCGGTCCTTTTGAGTTGTGGGCTTTGGTAAGAGACAGACCTCATTAGGGAGGGTTATGCTTTGCTTCTGAACCGGAAACCTTAGCGGACTATCATTTATTAGAGTGCTTTTGTAAAGGTCTCATAGTGAAACCCAGTATTCGGTCCACGTGGTGTGGGAAGGGTACAATGCTTCGGCAATGGGAATCACGGCTTATGGTGAAAGTGTACAACCTCTGCAGAGTGTAAAACTGTTATAACAGCCGTGCTCACGGTCAAGAGCGGCCTGGACCCTTACATGATAATCATACTTGAACATGATCTAAATCGTGGATTACTTGATTATGTTGGGAATATGACATTCATTAATTTGTGGGTGGTATATACTTTCATTTGCTAGTAAATAGTGCTTAATAAAACTTGACCAACTAAAAGTGCTTACTGTAGTATGGTCAGCCAACCTTTTTGCCTCAGCCTTGTATGTCATATTACATTTGCTGAGTACGTTATGTGCTCATATTTGTTGTCTTTCTTTCTTTTATTGCATCTACTACACCCGGAATGCTGCTCAGATTGGGAGAATTTTGAGGATTTCACTACTGATTTTGAGGAGTTCTAGGCGAGTCTCCCCCAGTCAATGCCTGTGGAGTTGGAGTCACTTTTGCTTCGTTAGATGAACGTTTATTTAAGTCTTCCGCTATGACATTTGAGTCAACTCTGATATTGTAATAAATGCACTATACTATTCTTTCGTTATGCATGGTTATGGATATTCACTTGTGACGTCTACCATATGTGTGTAAACTGATCCTGGCGCACATATGAGATGCACCTGGTTTTGCCTTGAAAACCGGGCGTGACATAATCTCCATCAACAACCATTCCTTCCTCGAATTCACCGGTATTTTTAGAAGAGACCTGAACCGGCGGCCCTTGTCGTGGCTAAGAATTCTATATGCTTTCAGCATATCACTATCATCCAAGCCATAGTTAGGTATGCCTTCAAGTGCCTCTGATATCTTCAACGCTTGTACAGAAGCAAGCTCCTCAGACGACATGCAACAAGATTGCAGCATCGAATTGCTAGCGTCTTCATCTGTTGGCTGCTTATCAACGCTGCCCACATGATGCCTGCCAATATCCACATGATTTCACCGGTGTTGCTTCCCCACATAAAAGGATATTGCCCATATATATCGAGGCCGAAGTTGATCTCCTCATGTTCACCGTCGCCGGACCTGATCGGCGGCCGCTTGACGACGCTCCACTCACCGGACCGGAACATGAACAGCTCTGCCGCCATTATCTCCGGCGTGTCCACGCACACGGCCATCATCTCGAGTTCCGCCACCACGAGCTCACCCTCGCCGCGGCGCACGAGACCGGCGGCGGAGGTGATCAGATTCCGGCGCTCAATGCACGGGAACCGTGAGTTCTCATCCTCGGCGAGGTAGTATGGAGGGAGCAGCGCCAACAACGGCGGCCGCGGCGGGTCCGCGGCGGCGTCGCCGGCGCTGTAGACGAAGTCGTCGGTCGTCACGTATGGTTCCGTCACGTATGATTCTAATTGGATACAGACCTGGAGGAGCACGGAGTCGCCGTGCGCCGCGACGACGGCATAGTACTGCGACGCGACGACGGCAGAGTACTCCGCGTCGACGCCGTCGGGGAGGTTGAGGTGGAGGCACACCCGCGAGGCGGCCGGCGGCGCCGCGAGGCGGAGGGAGACTTGGATCGGGTGGCCGGCGGCGGTGCGGGCGGCCGCCAGAGTCATGGCGTCGGCCGCGGGGAGGGAGGTGCCCGCGGCTTTTTGCTCGCAGGTCCTCTCGAGTAGCACCCACCGAGGGAACGCGGCGGAGGACGAACCGGTGGAAGGTTGCGCCGCCGTTTGGAACTCCATGCGCGCCGCCGCCGCTGGACGTTGGGTCTCGTTACTCCGTCGGGAGGATAGATCCGTCACGCATGCGATTAATTTCTCTGCTTTTCTGATTTATATATATATATATATAAAACGGAATTCAATGTTGTACATATACTAGGTGTTTTACCAGGTCAAGATCCGTGTCATGGACTGTTTAGATTTTCATGAATTAATTTCTGGTTTCCATGGCGCGCACAAGTCATATACCTGGTCTCCTCTTCTTATCACGACAGTTGCCATTGCTCCTACAACCTACAGCAACGCAAACTGACATATCAAGATTACAAAAAAAAACTTAGCAACTGATTACTTTGCTACAGTACTATTGTCCTGTTTCCTCAGACTGTTATTAGATATGCATACGTGCACCACTGCTCCTCCAAGTTCTTTTCCTTGTCATCACCCGAGTCATCGCTGTCTCCTTTCAGGTACTCCAGATCCTCCGACTGCTGCTGATCCAACATTATACAATTTCTAAACCATGAGCGTACGACATGTTATATGGAATCGATTCTTAATTAGGAATCATGAAATCGTATTGTGAGTCTCATGATTACTAATAATTGGCTGAATTGTTCATGAACACCTATTATTTCATATCTGAAAAATCAGGAATGAATGATTTTAGAAAATAGAGTATCTTTTTTCAAAAAAAAATAAAATAGAGTAAATGTTTGCAATAGGAACGGTTTCAGGAAGAACTAAAAATAATTTCTAAGCCATGACTGTACTACCCGTTACATTGAATCTGTTCTTAATTTGGAATCACGAACTTATTGTTAGAGTTGTGTCGAATATTGTGTACTAGTTGGTTACGTTTTGGACTTGGAGTTGTATTAGATAAAACCGGTACTAGCGTCGAGCACCATCGCAGCGGAAATAACAAGGCCACAAATACCACTGTCAATATCAACACAAGAACAACACCGAGGCACGATATTTTTTAACAAGGTTCGGTCATGTGCCTACATCGTCGAGGCATGACTACGGGTCTAGTTTTCTAACATTTGTATTGTGAGCCTCGTGATTACTAATAATTGGATGATTTATTCATATCTGCAAAATCAGAAATGAACTATTTTAGAAAATAGAGTATCTTTGTTTCAGAAAAAAAACAGAGTAAATGTTGCAATAGGAACGTTTTCAGGAAGAACTAAAAACAATTAAAACTGAGTTAATTCCTTTGCATGGTGGATGTTTTGATTAAAAGTGGTATTGATGAAGAAATAAAAACCATTAAACTCTGGTTAATTCCTGCTTGCATGGATGGATGCTAATTGGTCTATATATAGACACGGGTACCATGTTAACACCGTACGTCTTATCCTACCAGGCTGAGCTCGACCACATATTAGTTCAAGTTAAATCCCATTCACAGACAGTAAAATGGCTAGCTACTACTATCTCCTCGTTGTCATGGTGGCCTCCATCTTCCTTCATCTGGCGTATGCAGGTGCGGCTATGACGGCGTACGACGTCCTAGAGAAAAACAATTTACCTCGTGGCCTTCTTCCCAATGGCGTGCAGTCATATACTCTCAGCCCAGACGGTAAATTCGTGGTGACCCTCGCTGGCCAGTGTGATTTTCCCATCAACGTTGGTGGCGAAGAGTTCAAATTTCGCTTCGCAAACACGGTCGGTGGAGTCATCAAGGCCGGATCCGTCCACGAGGTGTACGGCGTGAGAGTGCAGGTCAAGTTTGGGTGGCTTGGGTTACGGCAGGTTGACGATCGTGCCGGTGACCAGCTCACGCTCCAGGCGCAGCAGTTCACGCAATCCTTTCCGGTCAGTGCCTTCGCCGTGAGCGCCTCCTGTAGCTGAGGCTCTGGTCGATCCAATGCAGGAACGTATGGCAGACACGGGATATGAGTAGTATATAGACATGCACATGTTGGGGTGCATTTTTTTGCACTTCCTGGTGTCATATATAGTAGTATAAAGTATAAACATGCCTATTCATGTGGGTCGGTAATAATTTGATTGATTTAATAAAATTTGCATTTTGAGTCTTTGGTCTCACTACGGGAAACAGGGTGTTTGCTGAGTGGCACTCGGCAAACCGCGATATAGTTACACTCGGCAAAGGGGACTCGGCATAACCAGTGCCGGCAAACGGCCCCTTTGCCGAGTGTCTTTTATTGGGCACTCAGCAAAGGCTTTGCCGAGGGCAGAAGCCGACACTCGGCAAAATAAAGCACTAACAGACGGTCGCGCCGTTCGCGGCCGTCTGTTAGTGCTAACGGGGTCTTTGCAGAGTGTCGCACTTGGTAAAGACTCCATCCTTTGCCGAGTGTTGCACTCGGCAAAGGCTTGTCTAGGGCAGGCCCCGACCAACCATCTTGGTTCAATCACCTGCAATCAACAAAAACATGCATTTATTAGATTTCACATATAAACATAAATTATTAGAAAGACATGTAATATATAAGAAATATGAACCGACATAAACTATTAGAAAGAGATGATGCAATATATAAACGTACTTTTATTAGAAATAATCATCCGGATCAGGATTATCTGGATCAACGGTCGCATCATCACTATCGTACATTTTGAGATGTTCATGGTCGTCCTCCAAAGGCGGAGGAATGTCGTCGGCTTCATCATTGCCTAATTGTAGTCGCTCTAGTAACTCTACCTCCTTAGCATTATAAACCACATCTCAAGTGTCCTCGTCCACCAACATTTCTGAGTCTAAATCCATTCCGACCGCTTGGGTTAAGTCTATCTCAAAAGACCCTTCTAGCCCATTTTCTTGGAAGAACTCTCCATCATAGGTGTTTGGATCTATGTTATAATCTTCATTGTTTGGGACTGGTAGTTTACCGCGTGGCGACACTTTGTATACAACGTCCCAACCCTCAAGCCTTTTGTCCTTTTTGCATGGGTATGACAAATAATACACCTGGGTGGCCTGTTGAGCCACTATATAGACATCGTCTCTAGGTAAGACATATGACTGTCGAATTTCGACTAGCCCAAGCCTAGGGGTCTGTCTCACCGCTGAAGAATCAAACCAATGACATTTGAAGATAACATGAGAAAGATGTTTGCTTCCACCGAAATTAAGCTCGTATATGTCTTCAAGTCTCCCATAGTAATCGAACCCATCAGAGCCTGGAGTATAAACTCCGGTATTTGTAGTCCTTCGATTGGGCATCCTCGCCTCATGACTTGTTGTGCGAAAACGATAACCATTCACGTCATATCCGGTAAATGACTTGACCTTATACGCACAACCATCGGCGATCTGTCTCAACTCGGGACTCATAGACCCATCGGATTGGCCCTGCGAGTTCGACCATGATAGTTTGTTATATTAATGACACGACTTCAGTAACGTCGAATTTAGGACAAAACTGAAATTAAGTGTGCCTTCTGTTTGAACCAAGAAATAAAATCTGGGTTTCCATGTTTAAGAAGGTCATCAACTTCGTGCGCGGAAGGAGCCCTCCTATTACGCCAGAATTGATCAAGAAATTCCCTGTATGATCGAGAAACAAGAGTGTTGGTTGCAGAATAGTGGCTAGGTACTCGAAAACAAGATTGTTCTGAACTTACCGCATGTATGGCTCAACTTCGGATAGACTGGTGAGCACATAAAGCATGATAGTGCGCCACTCTGCATTTGTCAAGTTTTTGTTGGTGCCTTGACTTGCACTTCCCAGTTGCCCTTGGAAAAGGCTGAGGTTCGATTCAACTTCGCCAACATTGTAACGAGACGGTGGATTGTGCACGCTAGGGAGGTTGTCAGCATAATACTTCGTTGTGAAGTTTGACACCTCCTCCAGAATGTAAGCCTCTGCAATAGAAGCTTCAATCTTGCATTTATTTTTGCATTTAGTTCGAAGAACCTTTTGACATCTCTCAATTGGATAGCACCAGCGGTTCTACAGAGGCCCTCCCATTCGTGCCTCATACGGAAGGTGCAGAATCATATGCTGCATCGGGTTGAAAAAACCCGGTGGAAATATCTTCTCCAACTTGCATAGCAACACGGGAGCAAGCTTCTCCATTTCTGCAAGCATGGTCTTCGATACTTCCTTAGCACACAGTTGGTGGAAGAAATTGCTCAACTCTGCCAGCACTAGCCAGACATGCTCGGGGACATAGCCTCAAACCATCACAGGAAGAAGCCGCTCAAGCCATATGTGGTAGTCATGACTCTTGAGCCCGTTGATTCGTAAAGTAGTTAAGTTCACTCCCCTCTTCAAATTCGTTGTGTACCCATCAGGAAATTTTAATGTTTGGAACCAACTTAGCACTTCCTTCTTTTGGTCATTATCGAGAACGAAATCGGCCTTAGGTTTTTTCCATGTTTTGCCGTCCCTGGGAGGTGGTATATTTAGCTTCGGTCTATTGCATAACCGCTGCTGATCCACTCTTGCCTTGGTATTGTCTTTGGTTTTATCAGGAATGTTCATGATTGTACCCCAAAGTGCCTCGGCAAGATTCTTTTCAGTGTGCGTCATATCAATATTATGTGGAAGCAGAAGGTCTTGCATGTACGGGAGCTTCCACAGGCCCAACTTATGAGTCCAGGCATGTTGCTCGCCATAACCCACAAAACGGCCATCCTCCCCGACCACGAGAGCGTCTAACTCTGCACGAACATCCGCACCTGTCATCATCTGTGGTGAGATTGAGTGGGATTACGAACATTGGCCAACAAGAGTATGGGGCAGCTGTCATTCCATACGGGTTGAACCCATCTGTTCCCAACGCAACACGCACATTCCGAGCCTCTCTAGCCTTGTCACGATGAATCCCATCAAAGTGCTTCCATGCTTCACCATCGGATGGATGTACGAGCTTATCAGGATTGTATCGCACTCCACTTTTGTGCCATGTCATCTGTTTCGCGGAGTCCTCGGTCATGTAAAGCCGTTGGATCCTCGGTATAGGTGGAAGGTACCGTAGGATATTCACGGGTATTTTGCTTTGCTTCTTCTTACCATCAGCACCGACTATCTCCACGAATCTAGAAGCCTGGCACTTCGGACATTGCTTTGCGTCCGCATATTCTTTCCTAAATAAGATGCATCCATTCGGACAAGCATGTATCTTCTGATACGGCATCTTAAGTGCATTTAGAAGTTTCTGTGCTGCGTACATGTTCTTTGGCAGAATGTGACCTTCCGGAAGGAAGCCGCCAAAAACTGTCAGGGTGTGGTCAAAGGCGTCTCGACCCAAGCTAAACTGGGACTTGACGGCCAATTGAGAAACCGTAGTGTGTGAGTGAAGGGGTTGTTGTGCTGCTGCCAACATGTCATAATAAGCCTTTGCAGTGGCCTCCGGCTCCTCCTCCCTAGGTCCATCATTGAAGTGTGCTTCCCCTACCCCTGCCTCATCATCAAACTCCTTGATCCGCTGCCTCACAGCCTCGTCTCTCACACGATCAACGGCTTCACCATGGCGTGTCCACCGAGTATAGTTCTCCGTAAATCCAGACTTAACGAGATGTTTACCCATCACAACTTCTGTTTGGCGTTTACGGTTGTCGCAAACAACGCATGGACAGAAAGTAGTTGGCACCCCTTTCGCATTGGCAAAAGCTTACTTCAAGAACGCCTGAGTCTTGGCAATCCATTCATCTGTACATTCACCTTTAATTGAGCGGCCAGTGTACATCCACTCACGGTCATCCATCCCTTTACATATCACGAAGAAATAAATTTCTTCCATACCAAATTTATAATAATAAATGCATCTACTGGATGCTAGCTTTATGTCTAATAGGTAAAGATAGGTCCTAATCCCACCCGAGAATATGTAGACGGGTAGTTTCCATGCTCTACTCGTATCCAAGACGGAATTTCGGCAGCACCTCCCCGCTGTTCTCCAAATACACGTCCAATTACGGAGATTGTGTATTCGGAGAACAACAGGGAGATGATGCCGAAACTCAGCCTCGGTACGAGTAGAGCATGGAAACTACCCATCTACACATCCTCGAGCTGTCCAAAAACGTGGATAATTCGAAACAGATACGGTTAGACATATGCAAAGATTCACATATTCACAACCATATCTCTTTCGAACGGGAGACGCCTAACTAGGTTACGTGACACAGTTGTGCACAATCTTGGCCTGTTATATTTAACTGTACGGTATGAATTCTTTGTCATGTTTTTGTGTATCCTACAGTAAATAAGATGTCATATCATCTTATTTACTGTAGAAAACGCAAGAACATGGCAAAGAAGCCACACGTTAAAGATAAATACAAGAGACAAAGAAGGTACACAACTTAAATATGAATCTACGAATTAAATACTGAGGGCGTATGGTTTTGCATGTGCTCACCTACGGGCTCGATGGCGGGCGAGTCGGTGATGCATCCGGCCAAGGCAAAGGGTCAGCCGAGGCCCAACAAATTAAGGTTGCCCGGAGGCCAACAGTTCTTAGGCACACCCACTCAGGGAAAGGCTCAATCGCCCTAAAAGACTAGTCTGATAGGGGAAGGATGGCTCTCCCTTTTAAGGTGGCTTCATCCTCCTTCGCTAAGCAAGGTGGGATAATTCGGACGTGCACAGCTGCCGCCTACACTGTCGTGCGCCTGGCCAAACCGCGTGCACACGGCTGCCGCCTACACTATCGTGCGCCTGGCCAAACCATGCTCCCGCTGGACCACGACACGCCGCCTACACTGTCGTGCGCCTGGCCAAACCGTATCACGGCTGCCGCCTACACTGTCGTGCGCCTGGCCAAATCGTAATGATGCATCCGGCCCAGGCAAGGGGTCGGTCGAGGCCCAACAAATTAAGGTTGCCCGGAGCCCAACAGTTCTTAGGCACACCTACTCAAAGAAAGGCTCAATCGCGCTAAAAGACTAGTATGATAGGGGAAGGGTGGCTCTCCCTTTTAAGGTGGCTTCCTCCTCCTTCGCTAAGCAAGGTGGGATAATTCGGACGCGCACAACTGCCGCCTACACTGTCGTGCGCCTGGCCAAACCGCGTGCACACGGCTGCCGCCTACACTGTCGTGCGCCTGGCCAAACCATGCTCCCGCTGGACCACGACACGCCGCCTACACTGTCGTGCACTTGGCCAAACTGTTTCATGGCTGCCGCCTACACTGTCGTGCGCCTGGCCAAATCGTGTCCTGGGATATCCTCATCATTCTCACCCCCTTAAACGAAGGCCCAGCTCTGATACCAAATGATGCATCCGGCCCAGGCAAGGGGTCGGCCGAGGCCCAACAAATTAAGTTTGCCCGGAGCCCAGCAGTTCTTAGGCACACCCACTCAAGGAAAGGCCCAATCGCCCTAAAAGACTAGTCTGATAGGGGGAGGGTGGCTCTCCCTTTTAAGGTGGCTTCCTCCTCCTTCGCTAAGCAAGGTGGGATAATTCAGACGCGCACAGCTGCCGCCTACACTGTCGTGCGCCTGGCCAAACCGCGTGCACACGGCTGCCGCCTACACTGTCATGCGCCTGGCCAAACCATGCTCCCGCTGGACCACGACACGCCGCCTACACTGTCATGCGCCTGGCCAAACCGTTTCACGGCTGCCGCCTACACTGTCGTGCGCCTGGCCAAATCATGTCCTGGATGTCCTCATCAGTCGGTGACGCTCGTGTCGGTGCAGACGACGGGGAATGATGTGCGGCGGAGCTAGTCGCCGAGGACGGTGCAAAGGGCCTCTCCTAGAAAAAAAATAAAATTTTATCAAATAAAAATTTCGGCAGCACCTCCCCTGCACAGGGAGGTTTATGAAACCCCATCCTGCAAAAAAACACGGCACGAAGGCCGACAACGACATATACAAAGATAACCATGGCACGAAGGCCGACATCCACATCCACATTTTTCAATATTTGGAATAATTCAAACATTAAATATTGTTGGTCCCATGTTCACAATCCGCATTCACAATCACATACCACATACACATTCACAACTATAAATCATCCATTCCTATAACAATTTGCATTTATTTATGTTGGATTCAAGAAATTGAAAAGGTCTATATGGAAACAATCATCGATTTGCATTGGAGACAGATCAAGGAAGAGGAGCAGTGCACTCACCAATAGAAGATGAACGGGGCGGCGTCGGCGTCGCTCGTTGGGGCCGGAGAGGCATCGGAGGCCGGGGCAGAGAGGCGCCGGCGGCCGGGGCGGCGGGCCCGGGCGAAGGCCGGGGCGGAGAGGCGCCGGCGGTCGGCCCTGCGAGGAGGCCGGCGGCGTCGGGGTGGAGAGGCGCCGGCGGTCGGGGAGGCCGGCACTGCGAGGAGGCCGGTGGCGTCGGGGTGGAGCGGCGCCGGCGGTCGGGGCCGGCCCTGCGAGGAGGCCGGCGGCGTCGGGGTGGAGCGGCGGCTGGGGCGGCAGTGGCGGGGCGGCACGGGCGGTGGGCTGCCGCGGGGCGGAGGGCGGGCGGGACGGGGAGCGGCGGCGGCGGGCGGTGCGGCGAGCCGCGAGCGGGGCGTGGTGCGGCGGCGGGCGGCGCGGCGAGCAGCGGGCGGGGCGTGGGGTTGTGTAGGGTTGGGGCCACGCGTGGGCGGTTAAGTCCCCCGGCACACCCCCTGTTTGTCGAGTTTCTTAGATCTGACACTCGGCAAACAGATCCGCCACGTGGCCACGCGCTGACAGCTGACGTGGCCGTGCGCGGCCGAAGAGGGGGGCCACGTGGCCGCGTTTGCCGAGTGCGTGGGCCACGACACTCGGCAAACACAGCCTTTGCCGAGTGCCAACACTCGGCAAACATGCGACGTCGGCCAATGACGTGGCCCGCGCGGCCGCGGGCCGGCCAGCCCACGTGGCCTCTTTGCCGAGTGCCCCCGAGCAGGCACTCGGAAAAGGTCCTCTTTGCCGAGTGTCCCCGACCTGACACTCGGCAAAGGTGCTGTTTGCCGAGTGTAGCACTCGGCAAACATTTCCCAGAACATTTGCACCATCCCAAATTTCTCAAATTTGATCAAATACACATCAAAATATCTTTTCAAATACATTCAACAATGCACATTTTAAGCTTCAATGAAATGTTTTCATTATTTCATGCCTATATAGCTCATAATTCCTTCATATATTCCATTATTTCATGCGGAGAAGGGCGTAAAAATAATTTAAAAAATATCAAATGGGTCCGGAAAAATATGATAACTTCAAATGACGCAATCTACGTCGTCTATTGCCTATACAAAAAGTTATGAACTCAAACTCTAATTCAACTTCACTTCGTTTCGAAATCCAGCTGTCTCCTTCTCAACTCTCCGAAACTTCTATGGGCATATGCTCCGATTGGAAAGGGTCGTATATATAAACTTTTCGAAATCGTCCCAACTTTTTCCCATATGCTCCACATAAGATATAAAGAGCCTTTGACAAGTATCATTGAAAAAAAAAGTTTCGAGCCCAAAAGCATAAGTTTAAACAAACAGGGCCAAACTTTCCCGAGTGTTTCCTTCAAAACACTCGGCAAACATAAGCTCTGCCGAGTGTCTCCCAGGGAACACTCGGCAAAGAGGTGGTTTGCCGAGTGCCGCATATAAGCACTCGGCAAAACCACCAATCCAGCCGGCCAAAAACGCTTAAATTTAAAATGTTCAAATTTTTTTAGTTTAAATTTCACGTTTTTTAAAAATATTTTTCAAACTTTCAAAGTCTTTGCCGAGTATCTGACCGAGACACTCGGCAAAGGACCAATACGTCAACGGGCCTGGCACGTGTCAAGCACGTGCCACATGTTTGACGAGTGTCTGGGCTGTGACACTCGGCAAAGAACTGACAGGCCAAACGGCCGTCACACGTGCTACGTCTTTACCGAGTGCGTAACGTGGGACACTCGGCAAAGCGTCTATTTGCCGAGTGTCTGCCGTATGACACTCGACAAAGCTACTGGAGCCCAAACGGCCGTCCGTGGCGTGGCACGCGCAGGGCACGTGCGACAGCTTTGCCGAGTGTCTGTGGCCTGACACTCGGCAAAGATGCTTTTTGCCGAGTGTCTCTTTTCTGACACTCGGCAAAGGTTGTATTTGCCGAGTGTTGTCTCTTTGCCGAGTGCCTTTGTCTGGGCACTCGGCACATCCTGTCTTTGCCGAGTGCCCGACAGAAAGCACTCGGCAAAGAGCCAAGCACTCGGCATACGTCGGGTTTCCGTAGTGTTTGTGAATCTGTGATGGACGAAAACCATGCCTCGATCTGACAGTACATCTCCCTGCCGTGCTGACTTTGTTGAAGTGAGTTGTCGTGGGCATCGGCCATCCTATACCACCTTGGCTGGCGGCGGTGTGCCTCAACCACTACACCAACCCACCCTAGCTTGAGTTTTCCTTTAAAGCTCCAAGTTGCGATCGTCAACCCCAAATCCTAACCCCAAAGAATGCTAAATTCCCTGTTATCTTGTCACATAGAGAGGACATGAGGATCGATCTCACCAGAATTGAAGAGCAACGAACAATGAAGAAAGAGGAAACTTGGTTTTGCCAAATAAAAGGAATCCCTAGACATGGTATATACCTAGATGACGGGCGAGATGTTCAATCATGCATGTTCCAGTCTGGTGATTGGAGCTGTTCATGAACCAAATATATATCACCAGACCAGAACATGAAAGAAATATATATATATATATATATATATATATATATATATATATATATCACAAGGTGGCATCAATTTCTACAATGAGATTTAAATTTGAGGATTTGGAATCCAGTCATCATGAATAAGTGGTACAATTCACGTGCTGTGTGAACGCTAAACGGCATGCATGAATAATCGTGTCCAAAACCTCCCACAACAAATTGAATACACTCGGATTCTCATGGTCTTAGATCTGACTTTTTGTCATCATGTTATTGTTTGGCAGCAAACAGCAAAAAAATCATCAGGACGGCCAACAAGGAACTAAAATTGTTTGCCGAATGCTACAAAAAGGAACCAATTCAGCACCAACACAAATTTAAATCAGCCCAATCCAAAATGATAACGAGGATACAGTACGTGTATTGCAACTGACAAACACATAATAGCAGGAAATTCAGTCACATATGTTTAATTACAAACACACACAACATGATAGGCGTTATAAAGCATACTTTTGCGAGCTTGTCATGCTCAAAGAGCTGACCGGTCAAT
Source organism: Echinochloa phyllopogon (assembly GCA_033239725.1). Lineage (NCBI taxonomy): Eukaryota > Viridiplantae > Streptophyta > Magnoliopsida > Poales > Poaceae > Echinochloa > Echinochloa phyllopogon. The sequence goes on along the minus strand of BTCW01000008.1, from coordinate 5,706,098 downwards.
TGGGCAAGCATCACCAGCCTTAATCTCCATCAACAACCAATCCTTCTTCAAATTCCACGGTAGCCCAAAAAGAGATCTGAATCGGCTGCCATCATCATTGCTAAGAATGCTATATGCTTTCAGCATATCTTCAACACACAATCCATAGCTGGGTATCTCTTTAAGTACCGCCAAGATCTCAGATGCTTGCACAGAGGGCTGCTCCATGGTTGGCTTGCAAGAAGATTGCATCCTCTCAAATTCCTGGAATCATCATCTCTAAGCTTCTCATTAATATGATCCATCTGACTATTCTGGCCATGGCCTGTTAATAATGTCGTCCCGTCGTCACTACTACAATTTGGACAAGAATTGAAGTAGTTAGATATACTGCTTGGGATTAGAGCACGCCCAGGCAAATATTCCCCAGCATATCGTGACACAGATCGTATAGTCTTGCTCCTCATGTCGATCATCGGCATCCACAGCGTCCGATCGCCACCATGTTTGACATGGTGATCCTCGCACAACAAGAAGCATATCACATGTGGTTCTTCCATGCTCACGACAGGGTAGTCAAGTGGGACCCGCGGGAGGCCATTGTAGGTTTCGAGCCCCCAGAGCTCGGTGGCGTCGACCATGGCGTCCATCACCCACACCATGTCGCCGCCCATCCTCAGCGACCAGGTCTGGATGGTGTAGGCGTTGTCAGAACGTTTGCACCGCGAGGCGCCGGCGCCGCCGCAGCAGCACCGGGGGAAGATGTTGACGAACTTGAGCTCGCCGGCGGCGGTGGCGCCCAGACTCCGGCATGATTCCCGGCCGAAGCATGGAGCCACGGGGAGGGGTAGGTACTGCAACCATGGGATCTCCTCCAACACGTCGGAGAAGAGGACACCGCGCCCTAGGTCTACCCAGCATAGCGTCCTCCCGTCGCCGGCAGGGACGACGGCGTCAGTTCTCCACAATGAGGGCAGTTTCGCCACGAGTTCACCGTCGTCTTCGCCGGAGGAGGAGCAGATCCGCGGGCGCCTGACGATCCACTCGCCGGACCGGAACATGAAGAGCTCCGGCGTCTTCTTCGTCTCCGGCGTGTCCTTGCTCGTCACCGGCACCATCTCCAGCTCAGCCAGCACGGTCTCGTCCTCGCCGCTGCGCAGCATGCCGGTGGCCGGAGTTCGCAGAGGCCGACTCACTGGAGCTCCGTACAAGGTCCTTCCGTCATCGAAATAGTAAAGAGGGAGCAATGCCAACATGGGTGGCCGTGGAGGGCCAGCGGCGGCGGCGGCGTCGCCGGCGCTGTAGACGAACTGGTTAACCGTGCCGCGTGAACAATCCCGTGTCCTTACACTGACCTGGATGAGCAACGAGTCGCCGTGCGCGGCGGCGATGGTGGCGTACTCCTGGAAGACGCCGTCGGGGAGCTCGACGAGCAAGGGCGACGTTGCCGGGGGCTCGGCGAAGCAGAGGGAGACTTGGATCCGGTGGCCGGTGGTGGTGCGGGCGGCCGCCAGCGTCCTGGCGTCGGCCAAAGGGGAAGAGGAGTCGTCATCACGCTCTCTCTTGTAGTGCTTCTCGAGCATCACCCACCGCGGGTAGGCGGCGGACGACGAGCCGGAGAAGAAGGGAGGTTGCGCCGTTTTGACCTCCATGATTGGGCGGCGCCGCGGCTCGAGATTGGTTTTTCCTAGTCCGTCGGGATGATCGATCCCGTTGTCTGAGGTGGTTTCCAGAATTACTTCTTTTTTTATACATAATAATAAAGAAACGGTTTGACTGTTTCCTCTCGACACGAAACTTCCTACCTTGTTCCTTGTCCGTTTGGTTTCTTGTACATAAAACTTTTTATTTTCTCACCTCTGACATATGTACAAACTTACCTGTCAACGTGAGAGTTACTTCACAATGCAACAAGAATATTAGATATTTGACATAATTTTTGGACGTATGTATGTGCCCTAAAATTCAGATAATCTTCAAAAGTGACCTAATTTAATATATTTAGTTTAAACATTTTAACTATTTATATCTGGTTTTTATGCAAAATAGGTTCGTTTTCATCTATTGCATGACTATAAAAAAAATTTATGTATTGTGGAGGTGATTTTTTAGGTCATTTTAGTTTTACTAGCTGAGTGCACGTGCGGCACGCACGTGTATAAAAAAGAAATAGCAAAGCTTAGGCATGGCACAATATTTTGTTATGTGATTGATTGTGATAAAAAAAAAGCTAAGAAAAATAAATAACATATAACCACACAAAATGTCTGGGAATGGATTGTTCAAAAATTTGACAACCAAAGAGCCATGGCGTTAATGTTTATATGGTTGGCACCATGTTACTATGCTTCATGCTGTGCAAGTTCACCCTAGATGATGAAATCAACACAGAACAGTGCAATCATAGAATCGACAATACGTCCCGAGGACAAACAAGCTATATGAGGATCCCTTTGCTGGAGGGTTCTACCTCCACGGCCAACGACACGGTAATGGCCATGGAGCAGTACTTCAGTGCTTACAGCATCTCCAGGTACCGCTGGGTCCCACGCCTCTCCGAGTTGCACATGTACTTGCGGAACCAGTACACGCCGGACAGGGTCATCAGCCTCTCCGTCGTCTCCGAGTGGAAACAAGACATCAGTACATTGCCTTGAGAAAAATTGCATTGCATACACTGCATCCGATCTACAGAAGAACCCCTCCAAGCTACAAATTACCGTGGGTCAATATTTGATATTCCAAAGGGTTATAGCTCAAAGGAAGAGATCAACCGAAGTTATGGCAATTAGGAGGCAAACCAACGAGCTGCAGAGGGTGTCTTTCGCAGAAAACAGTTAGCTACTTGCAAACCATCCCTAAAAATTCACAATCATATACAACTGAAGACATAAATAAGGTTAATAGCTTCCAAGAAGGGATTTTTTCTTAGTTATATTCTTTCAAATAATATATGCACATTAGGAACAAACACTTTTACATATTTCTAAGCAACAACAATATTGATGTCACATTTTAATTGTGCTTTTTTAGGGAAAACAAAGAACAACCTAGCCATAGGAACACTGGAGGTGCAAAGATAATACCTCAGTTATGAGATCCTCTTCTCTCAAGGCATTTGCATTTGTTGGGTCAAGAATAAAACCAGACATTGCATCTCCTGTGAAGGCAGTGAAGGCAACTTCTAGGTATAGTATCGTATCTGTAATCTAATATCTAATCATGTAGTGAATAACATGCAAGAGATATTCCTGGCTAAAGTTGGGTGTCACACCCGGTTTTAAAGGCAAAACCAGATACATCGCATATGTGCGCCAGGATCAGTTTACACACATATGGTAGACGTCACAAGTGAATATCCATAACCATGCATAACGAAAGAGTATTAAAGTGCATTTATTAAAATCTCAGAGTTGACTCAAATGTCATAGCGGAAGACTTAAATAAACGTTCATCTAACGAAGCAAAAGTGACTCCAACTCCACGGGCATCGACTGGGGGAGACTCGCCTAGAACTCCTCAAAATCAGTAGTGAAATCCTCAAAATTCTCCCAATCTGAGCAGCATTCCGGGTGTAGTTGATGCAAATAAAGAAAGAAAGAAAACAAGCATGAGCACATGACGTACTCAGCAAATGTAATATGACATACAAGGCTGAGGCAAAAAGGTTGGCTGACCATACTGTAGTAAGCACTTTTAGTTGGTCAAGTTTTATTAAGCAACTATTTACTAGTAAATGAAAATATATACCACCCACAAATTAATGAATGTCATATTCCCAGCATATTCATATAACCACGATTTAGATCATGTTCAAGTTTGATTATCATGTAAGGGTCCAGGCCGCTCTTGACCGTGAGCACGGCTGTTATAACAATTTTACACTCTGCAGAGGTTGTACACTTTCACCATAAGCCGCGTAAAAGTTCAAAAGAACTTTAAACCCAACCATGCCGAGGGGGCCAATCCTCTTAAATCACACTACCGAGGTGTGACCGCATAGGGACGCTACGAGGCCTTTACAAAGATTCCTTAGTAAATAGTAATCCGCTAAGGTTTCCGGTTCAGAAGCAAAGCATAACCCTCCCTAATGAGATCTGTCTCTTACCAAAGCCCACAGCTCCAGAGGACCGAGCTATACCCCGTCAACCGCCGCGCCTCTTGCCCCTTTCGGGTAAGGTCACCATCCACTAAAGTCTCTAATTAATTAGCCAAGACCAGAGCCATATAGTACTTATGGTTGCACTGTTTTCCTAGGTGGTTCTCCATGTTCCAATTAAAAAGATATGATCTTGCCAATTAATTATTTAAAAGAGTATATGGAACATAGAGTAGGGGTTCATTTAACCAATCCCAGTTGAGAAAACTGAGCATCATCCACCATCAAAATTAATTAAGTAACCCAGTTTCAGGGACAGGGGAATATAGTGGCTAGGCAAATCCTTAAATAGGAACCCATCAAATTAAGACACATGCATGGGTGGTGAAATTAATAATTATTAGGACATTTTCATGACATAATACACTTGCCTTCTTCCCAACTCGGTTGCTGCTCAAATCCTTCTCCAACAGTTGGTTCTTCAGAGAAATCCTCGAACGGGTCGTTTCCTAATCGCATCACACATTCACATGCAAGGAAACAATACAACAAATAAGAAACAATACATCAAACAATTCCAACAGATCAAAACAGTAGCACAAAACTAATCTACACGCTACAACGAACGCGTGAGCGCGAGAATCACTAAAATCGGAGTTAAAACGCAAAAGATATGGCTTTTCTAAGGTTCAGGGACTTGCTGGCAAAGTTTTAAAAGTTCCAGGGGCTTAACTGTGAAAAACCAGGGGCTAAAACATAATTTTGTATAAAAACTCGAGGGCTTACAGGTAAAAAGACCAACACAGGACCTCAGGCATAATTTTAAATCTTGCAGGGGCTAAAACAGAAGAAAAAGGACCTATTTGGAATTATTTTTGAACTAGATTGGACCGCGGGTTGATTTTTGAAAACTTCAGGGGCTCTTTTGGCAAAAATTGCAGCGCTGACCGTTATCTGGTTTATTTGACTTGGGTTAGATCTATTACAGGCCGTTGGATGAAGATCGGGCGGTCGGGAACGGATCGGCCGAGGGGGTCACGCCGGCGACGACCGGGACGGCGGCGCTGCGCGTTCCCGCGGCGGAGCTTCGCCGGCGAACTCGAAAACGCGCTACGGGGCACGGATTACGACCGGACTTGGGCGGGGAGAGAGAGAAGAAGATAGCGAACTCACTCCGGGGGTTCTTGTCGAGGGAAGAGGATCGCAACGGCCGGGCGGCGATGAACGGCGGCCGGCGGCACTGGAGATCGTCGACGAGCAATGTCAGCGCGGTGCAGAGCCAAACTCGAGGCAAGAAAGAGGTGACGAGCTCAAGGGCATCACGACGAACCTCCTGGGATTGCTCGGGTCGAAGAAGAAGAAGAGGCGGCGCGAATCGACGACGGCGGCTTGAGCTCGGCGGCGGCGGCGGCGCTAGGGTTGCTCGGGTTTGCGGCTCGACTTGATGGGAGGGAAAGCGGACGGTGCGCGTGCTTAAATAGGTGCGGAGCTTGGGCTCGGGCAGGCGTGCGGCGGGCGGAGTCGGAGACGGCGACGGCGTCGGGACGAACTCAGCGTCGGGGAAGAAACCGGGTCGGAGACGACGGATCCGACACCTGGGCCCCACGCGTCAGCGAGAGTGAGAGAGAGAGCGGCGGGGTAGAATCAGGACGGGCCGGCGCTGGGCCGTAAGTGGAACGGGCTGTGCAAAAAGAAAGGATTTGGCCCGGGGAAAAAGAAAAGAAGTGCGGGGAGGAAAATCTAAGGGAACTCTGCCATCAACTCATCCTCTCTTTCCCAAGTTGCCTCACTTTCCGCATGATGACTCCACTGAACTTTATACATCTTAATCACTTTGCTCCTAGTAACTCTTTCAGCAGTTTCCAAAATCTTAGCTGGGTATTCCTTATAAGTCAAATCATCTTGCACATCCAACTCATCCAAGGGTAATTCTTCCTTAGGAACTCGAAGACACTTTTTCAACTGAGAGATATGGAACACATCATGCACATCTGACAGTCTGGCTGGCAACTCCAATTGATAAGCAACCTCACCTTTTCTATCAACAATCTTGAAAGGTCCAATGAAACGAGGAGATAATTTACCTTTCACCTTAAACCTTCTCAAGCCTCGAATAGGAGATACCTTCAGATACACATAATCACCTACTTCGAAAGTTAATTCTCTCCTTCTTGTATCTGCATAGCTCTTCTGCCTGGACTGAGCCGTTCTCAAATTCTCTCTGATAATCTGAACCTGTCTTTCTACTTCCTGCAGTATCTCTGGACCAAACAACTGACTTTCACCAGTTTCACTCCAATACTACGGTGTCCTGCACTTTCTACCATAAAGCGCTTCGAAGGGGGCCATCTTTAGACTTGCCTGATAACTGTTGTTATACGAGAACTCTGCATATGGAAGACTCTTATCCCAACTGCCTCCATGCTTCAAAGCACAAGCTCTCAACATATCCTCCAAAATCAGATTAGTCCTTTCTGTCTGACCATCTGTCTGAGGATGATATGCAGAGCTGAAATTCAACTTTGTATCCATAGACTCATGCAACTTCTGCCAGAATCTGGATGTAAACTGAGTACCTCTATCAGACACTATCTTTTTAGGTACACCATGGAGACAAACAATTCTGGACATGTATAACTCTGCTAACTTAGCGCTGGTATAAGTAGTGTGAACAGGTATAAAGTGAGCTACCTTAGTTAATCTGTCCACAATAACCCATATAGAGTCATATCCTCCTCGAGTGCGAGGTAATCCAACAATGAAATCCATACTAATTTCTTCCCACTTTCATTCAGGTACCTTGAGTGGCTGAAGCAAATCGGCTGGTCTCTGGTGTTCAGCTTTGACTTTCTGACAAACATCGCACAACGCCACATAGGCAGCCACATCCCTTTTTAGTCCATACCACCAATACCTTTGCTTCAGATCCTGGTACATCTTGGTGCTTCCAGGATGAATAGAATATGCGGAATCATGAGCTTCCCTCAATATCTGCTCTCTGAGAGACTCGATATCCGGTACACATATCCTCTTTCTAAACCAAATTGTACCTTGATCATCTTCGGTGAAGTCAGGAGCTTTCCCTGCTAACATGGTTTCCTTGATTTCCTTTATCTTCTCATCAGTAAGCTGACCCTTCCGAATTTCCTGTTCTACTGTAGACTCAACTTCCATTGTCACACCTTCTGTCTGATTCAGGAATCCCAAGTTCAGCTTTTCCATCTCTGCAAGCAACTCAGCTGGTAACTGGCGACCAAACATTGCATTTACTTGTGACTTCCTACTCAACGCATCAGCAACCAAATTAGCCTTGCCAGGATGATAGTTGATTCCCAGATCATAATCCTTCATCAACTCCAACCATCTTCTCTGCCTCAAATTCAGATCCTTCTGAGTAAATATGTACTTTAGACTTTTGTGATCAGTATACAGCTCACATCTGTTACCTAGAATATAGTGCCTCCAGATCTTCAAGGCATGGACAACAGCTGCAAGCTCCAGATCATGAGTAGGATAGTTCAGCTCGTGCTTCCTCAACTGCCTAGATGCATAGGCTATAACTCTGCCTTCCTGCATGAGCACACACCCAAGACCTCTACGAGAAGCATCACAATAGATATCAAAGTTCTTGTGAATATCTGGCATAGCAAGCACTGGGGCTGTAGTCAACTTCCTTCTCAATTCTTCAAAACTGGCCTGACACGCTTCTGACCAAACAAACTTCTTGCCCTTCTCTAATAGCGAAGTAAGAGGTTTCGCTATTTTAGAGAAGCCTTCAATGAATCTCCTGTAATATCCAGCCAATCCCAGAAAGCTTATGATCTCAGAGACTGTGGTAGGAGGTTCCCAATCCAACACATCCTTGACTTTACTGTGATCCACTGCTATACCTTCATCAGTAACAATATGACCAAGAAAAGACACTTGATTCAACCAAAACTCACATTTACTAAACTTGGCATACAACTGGTTCTCTCTAAGAGTCTGCAACACCAACCTCAAATGTTCTTCGTGCTCTTCCTCATTCTTCGAGTAAACCAGAATATCATCAATAAACACCACCACAAACTTATCCAAGTACTCCATGCACACCTTATTCATCAGGTACATAAAGTAGGCGGGTGCATTTGTCAATCCAAACGACATCACAGTATACTTATACAACCCATATCTGGTGGTGAATGCTGTTTTAGGAATGTCGGAACGCCTGATCCTCAACTGATGGTAGCCAGATCTCAAGTCAATCTTGGAGAAAACCTTAGCTCCTCTCAACTGATCAAATAAGTCTTCAATTCTGGGCAATGGATACTTATTCTTGATGGTTACCTCATTTAATGAACGATAATCCACACACATCCTCAGAGTACCATCCTTTTTACCCACAAAAATTACAGGTGCTCCCCAAGGTGAAGAACTAGGACGAATGTAGCCTTTATCCAACAATTCCTTAAGTTGTTTCTTAAGTTCTTCTAGTTCATTAACAGCCATTCTATAGAGTCTTTTAGAAATAGGAGCAGTACCAGGTAAAAGCTCAATAATAAACTCAATGTCTCGTTCGGGTGGCATACCTGGCAAATCATCTGGGAAGACATCTGGAAACTCACAAACAACTCTGATATCCTCCAAAGGAACACTGCTGGCCTGATTCACTGAGTAAGTTGAAGCTGAGGGTTGAGTGGCTCCAAATTCAATCTTCTCTCCCTGAGGGCTAGTCAACAACACGGACCTTTTGGCACACTGAATCACCGCATCAAAAGCAGCTAACCATCCCATTCCAAGTATGACATCGATTCCCTCAGAGTTCAGGACTATCAAATCAGCAGGAAAGTCTACCCCAACTATTTTCAGATTAACTCGGGGACAAATAAAGTTGGCTTTCATGTTTCCACCGGGAGAGCTAACTAGCATGGAATTTTTCATAGGGACCATAGATATATTATACTTAGCTACGTACTGAGCAGTAATAAAAGAATGGGATGCTCTAGAGTCAAATAAAACCGATGCAGGTGCTGAGTTGACAAGGAACATACCAAGTAACACATCCTGGGCCTCCTGCGCGGACTCTGCAGCAACATGGTTCACCTTGCCCCGCATCTGATTCTGCTGGCCTTTGTTGCTCTGGGGCGTCGGGTTCACATTCCTGTTCTGCTGCTGAGGGGTATTCTGCCTAGGTGCACTGCCACTCTGGTGCTGTGGGGTCTGAGCATTCCTCTTAGGACAGTTGTGGGCAAAGTGGCTGGGATCTCCACAAATGTAGCAGGTACGGGGAGTAGGAGCACTGCCTGGTGCAGGGGTCTTCACTGGAGTCTGAGTCGGGGTGGTCTGGCAGTTCTGCTGAAATGCTGGACGCTGCGGTGGAGATGCTGACCGCTGACCCTGACTCTGCACGAAGTTACTCCCTTGCCCACCAAAACGAACGGGCACGTTCCGCTGAGGCGGCTGGAAACGAGGACGGGTCTTACTGCTTGACTGTCCTGAGGCCATGAACTTCCTCTTCTGCTCTCCCAACTCACGACACTTGCTCTCCAAACCAATAGCCTTATCCAGCAGCTTCTAAAATGTTGGGAAGGTGTGAGACATGAGTTGATATTGGAGCGGTGGAATCAATCCTTCCAGAAATCGCTCTTGCTTCTGCTCATCATCCTTCACCTCATCTGGGGCGTAACGGGACAACTGAATGAACTTATCCTGGTACTCACTGACGGTCATCCCACCTTGCTTGACTGAGAGAAACTCCTTCTTCTTCAGCTTCATGACACCAGCAGGAATATGGTGGCTCCTGAAGTTGGTCCTAAACTCCTGCCACGTGATAGCATCAGGGGTGGCATGAGCAGCAAGATAAGCATCCCACCAATCTGAAGCTGATCCTTCCAAGAGTCCTGAGGCATACAGGACCTTCTCCCTGTCATTGCACTGAGCCATATCCAGCTTCTTCTCAACAGTCTTCAACCAATCATCAGCATCAAGTGGATCCGCGGAGTGGGAGTAGGTAGGAGGTTTGTGACTCATGAACTCCCGGTGCTTGTCTCTCTGCTGGTTGTTGTTGTTGTTGTTGTTGTTCTGTGCTTGCATGGCTGTCAAGGTATTAGCCATGCCCTGTAGAATCTGAGTCTGGTTGGCGAGGATCTGATCCATTGCTACGGATGCTTGATTCGGCGGAGGATTTGGATTGGGGTTGGCACGTCCTTGACGATTCACAGGTGGTTGATCCACTCCACTTCCAGACCTGGTGTATACCATCTGGTGGTTAGAACATGAGGTTCAGAGGGTGGTAAAAAGATATAACTCAAATCATGAACAGATAAGAGTTAGTGTAAAACTAGTTGCCAATGACGGGCAAATCAAATCCTGAAATAGATTCTGTTCGTCCTAATTAAACAGTTGTAACTCTCATTCTGTGTATCCAAAAATCATGATCTTTTGTCTGAACGTAGACTATCAAATTCTGAAACTAACCCAACTTGAATCACCTCAATTGGAATTTTGTAGCTCGAGATATAAAATAAACAATACAGCAGTGTCAGGACCACGGGACAGATTCTGGTTACTCCAATAAAACCATTATATCTCTCTGCCAGAACCTCCAAAAATTACGAAAACTTTCCAGAACCTAGGTTATCAAGTCCTTAATCCAACCCAACTGGATTTATATCAAACGGAGTTCCGAAGCTCCAGAAACAATTCGGACAGTACCAGGATATCATGCAGCAGCGAGAACCGATTGTCGCATAGCATGATTTATATGAGGGGTACGATTATATGGGTAAAGTGATAGTTAAGGGCTAAGATCAGAGACCAAGATAAACCCAAACTAACTAAATTTATTTATTTAATAATTACTCAATTGTGGTCATCACTCCACAATTAAGTTCAATCAGTACAAAGATCCAAATCACACACTTAGCACAAAAGCAAACATCTCTACCATACTTTTAAACCAAACTAAAACACACACTACGCACGAGTCTCAATGATTCTAAACATACTGAACTTAACAAAATAAAGGGTATCATATCTTAATAGGTGAAGCAACTAGACGATCCACCAAGCACTGTCTAGCGAGGCGGTGAATGTCCCATCAACCCTTCTATATCTTCATCCAAGGGCGGAAGTGCTTCTCCCTTGAGTTCAGCTATCAGCCTCTTGTTCTTCCTTCGTTCAGCAGCGAGTTCTTCACACACTTCTTGTAGCTCTCTTGTGGTGTCATCAGCGTGCACGTTGAGCATCTAGGTGAACGCCACTTGGACGTTGAGTGTAGAGTTTACGCCTGGAGGTTGTGGCACAACCCCAGTTGGAGTGCCTTGCAGCCTTCGAGGAAGATATGCCCAAGCAGTGTGACGTACTTCAGCAGCCTCTTCATGACAAAGCACAGAAAGTGCCCTCCTGGCTGCATCCTGGATTCCAGCTTCGAAAGTTGATCTGATGGCGATGGCATGATGTACTGCAGCCTCTTTGGTTCCTCCAAACTCATAATCAGGCTCCCTGATGTATACAGCGACTTCCCAGTCCTCTGGGTGATCTGGATGTGTCCTCCTTCTTCCACAATATTCTATCTCCACTGGGTAGTTCAGACGCTCGAAGAGCATTCGAAGCATCATCGGGAAACCACTGTTGCCTCCGTCGTGGTGGTGAATAGTCACTACCCACATGTCAGGCGGCGAAGAGGGTCCTTCACTTCCTTCAGATCCAGCTGGAGCATTCCCTACTGAGTTGACTTCTTCGTCCATTACTTCCATCTCTTCAGGTTCCGGTTCCTTTTCTTGCACCGAATGCGATGAAAAAGAGGAAAGAGTGCTTGCCAATCTACGAGCACCTTGCCTTGTCAGCACCATCTATGGTTTAAGCAAGAAAGGGGTGAGAACAGTTCTAAAGATATCAGAACCAGGTGAGATGGTGAAAAAGATGGACCAGAAAACAAAGTCAAGGAGGAGACAATTATCAATGACCTGGATTAATAGCAATTTAAACCAAGAATAGATAGACCAAGAGTAGTTAAGCAAAATAATCCTTAGAAAATGACCATTGCTATCTAGGCTTGCGTCCTACAGTCAACATAGCTCTGATACCACCTCTGTCACACCCGGTTTTAAAGGCAAAACCAGGTGCATCTCATATGTGCGCCAGGATCAGTTTACACACATATGGTTGACATCACAAGTGAATATCCATAACCATGCATAACGAAAGAGTATTATAGTGCATTTACTACAATCTCAGAGTTTACTCAAATGTCATAGCGGAAGACTTAAATAAACGGTCATCTAACGAAGCAAAAGTGACTCCAACTCCACAGGCATTAACTGGGGGAGACTCGCCTAGAACTCCTCAAAATCAGTGGTGAAATCCTCCAAATTCTCCCAATCTGAGTAGCATTCCGGGTGTAGTTGATGCAATAAAAGAAAGAAAGGCAACAAGTATGAGCACATAACGTACTCAGCAAATGTAATATGACATACAAGGCTGAGGCAAAAAGGTTGGCTGACCATACTGCTGTAAGCACTTTTAGTTGGTCAAGTTTTATTAAGCAACTATTTACTAGCAAATGAAAGCATATACCACCCACAAATTAATGAATGTCATATTCCCAACATATTCAAGTAACCACGATTTAGATCATGTTCAAGTATGATTATCATGTAAGGGTCCAGGCCGCTCTTGACCGTGAGCACGGCTGTTATAACAGTTTTACACTCTGCAGAGGTTGTACACTTTCACCATAAGCCGCGTAAAAGTTCAAAAGAACTTTAAACCCAACCATGCCGAGGGGGCCAATCCTCTTAAATCACACTACCGAGGTGTGACCGCATAGGGACGCTACGAGGCCTTTACAAAGATTCCTTAGTAAATAGTAACCCGCTAAGGTTTCTGGTTCAGAAGCAAAGCATAACCCTCCCTAATGAGATCTGTCTCTTACCAAAGCCCACAGCTCAAGAGGACTGAGCTATACCCCGTCAACCGCCGCGCCTCTTGCCCCTTTCGGGTAAGGTCACCATCCACTAAAGTCTCTAATTAATTAGCCAAGACCAGAGCCATATAGTACTTATGGTTGCACTGTTTTCCTGGGTGGTTCTCCATGTTCCAATTAAAAAGATATGATCTTGCCAATTAATTATTTAAAAGAGTATATGGAACATAGAGTAGGGGTTCATTTAACCAATCCCAGTTGAGCAAACTAAGCATCATCTACCATCAAAATTAATTAAGTAACCCAGTTTCAGGGACAGGGGAATATAGTGGCTAGGCAAATCCTTAAATAGGAACCCATCAAATTAAGACACATGCATGGGTGGTGAAATTAATAATTATTAGGACATTTGCATGACATAATACACTTGCCTTCTTCCCAACTCGGTTGCTGCTCAAATCCTTCTCCAACAGTTGGTTCTTCAGAGAAATCCTCGAACTGGTCGTTTCCTAATCGCATCACACATTCATATGCAAGGAAACAATACAACAAATAAGAAACAATACATCAAACAATTCCAACAGATCAAAATAGTAGCACGAAACTAATCTACACGCTACAACGAACGCGTGAGCGCGAGAATCACTAAAATCGGAGTTAAAATGCAAAAGATATGGCTTTTCTAAGGTTCAGGGACTTGCTGGCAAAGTTTTAAAAGTTCCAGGGGCTTAACTGCGAAAAACCAGGGGCTAAAACATAATTTTATATAAAAACTCGAGGGCTTATGGGTAAAAAGGCCAACACAGGACGTCGGGCATAATTTTAAATCTTGCAGGGGCTAAAACAGAAGAAAAAGGACCTATTTGGAATTATTTTTGAACTAGATTGGACCGCAGGTTGATTTTTGAAAACTTCAGGGGCTCTTTTGGCAAAAATCGCAGCGCTGACCGTTATCTGGTTTATTTGACTTGGGTTAGATCTATTCCAGGCCGTTGGATGAAGATCGGGCGGTCGGGAACGGATCGGCCGAGGGGGTCACGCCGGCGACGACCGGAACGGCGGCGCTGCCCGTTCCCGCGGCGGAGCTTCGCCGGTGAACTCGAAAACGCGCTACGGGGCACGGATTACGACGGGACTTGGGCGGGGAGAGAGAGAAGAAGATAGCGAACTCACTCCGGGGGTTCTTGTCGAGGGAAGAGGATCGCAACGGCCGGGCGGCGATGAACGGCGGCCGACGGCACTGGAGATCGTCGACGAGCAATGTCAGCGCGGTGCAGAGCCAAACTCGAGACAAGAACAAGGTGACGAGCTCAAGGGCATCACGACGAACCTCCTGGGATTGCTCGGGTCGAAGAAGAAGAAGCGGCGGCGCGAATCGACGACGGCGGCTTGAGCTCGGCGGCGGCGGCGGCGCTAGGGTTGCTCGGGTTTGCGGCTCGACTTGATGGGAGTTAAAGCGGACGGTGCGCGCGCTTAAATAGGTGCGGAGCTTGGGCTCGGGCAGGCGTGCGGCGGGCGGAGTCGGAGACGGCGACGGCGTCGGGACGAACTCGGCGTCGGGGAAGAAACCGGGTCGGAGACGACGGATCCGACACCTGGGCCCCACGCGTCAGCGAGAGTGAGAGAGAGAGCGGCGGGGTAGAATTAGGACGGGCCGGCGCTGGGCCGTAAGTTGAACGGGCTGTGCAGAAAGAAAGGATTTGGCCCGGGGAAAAAGAAAAGAAGTGCGGGGAGGAAAAGCGAGCGAGGAAAGAAGTTCAGGGGGCAAACTTGGACCGGGCCAAGAGTTCAAGGGGCGAAAACGAACTCTACCTATTTTAACTTTTCTAAAACTCAAACAAAAGCAAATCAAATTCGAATTTAAACAGAATTTAAATTCCAACTTGATTTACTAGCAACCAAAAATATATGCACCAGCATGAATGCAACAAAAACTTATTTTGACTAAAATAATTATTTAATGTGATATTTAAATTGATAAAAAGGCTAGAAATTCCAATTAATTCCTAGAAAATTTATTTAAGCCTTAATAAATCCTAGAAGAATTTAAAGGGTTGCTACAATTTAAATGTGATGAACTTTAGGGTGTTACAGTGGTCTGGCGGTTCTGCTGAAATGCTGGACGCTGAGGTGGAGGTGCTGACCGCTGACTCTACACAAAGTTACTCCCTTGCCCACCAAAACGAACGGGCATGTTCTGCTGATGCTGCTGGAAACGAGGGCGGGTGTTACTGCTTGACTGTCCTGAGGCCATGAACTTCCTCTTCTGCTCTCCCAACTCACGACGCTTGCTCTCCAAGCCAATAGCCTTATCCAGCTGCTTCTGAAATGTTGGGAAGGTATGAGACATGAGTTGATATTGGAGCGGCGGGATCAATCCTTCCAGAAATCGCTCCTGCTTCTGCTCATCATCCTTCACCTCATCTGGGGCGTAACGGGACAGCTGAATGAACTTATCCCGGCACTCGCTGACGGTCATCCCACCTTGCTTGAGTGAGAGGAACTCCTTCTTCTTTAGCTTCATGACACCAGCAGGAATATGGTGGCTCCTGAAGTTGGTCCTAAACTCCTGCCAGGTGATAGCATCAGGGGTGGCATCAGCAGCAAGATAAGCATCCCACCAATCTGAAGCTGATCCTTCCAAGCAACCTGAGGCATACAGGACCTTCTCCCTGTCATTGCACTGAGCCATATCCAGCTTCTTTCAACAGTCTTCAGCCAATCATCAGCATCAAGTGGATCTGCAGAGTGGGAGTAGGTAGGAGGTTTGTGACTCATGAACAACTGGTGCTTGTCTCTCGGCTGGTTGTTGTTGTTGTTGTTGTTCTGTGCTTGCATGGCTGCCAAAGTATTAGCCATGCCCTGTAGAATCTGAGTCTGGTTGGCGAGGATCTGATCCATTGCTACGGATGCTTGATTCGGCGGAGGATTTGGATTGGGGTTAGCACGTCCCTGACGATTCACAGGGGGTTGATCCACTCCACTTCCAGACCTGGTGTTCACCATCTGATGGTTAGGAACATGAGGTTCAGAGGGTGGTAAAAAGATATAACTCAAATCATGAACAGATAAGAGTTAATGTAGAATGATTTGCCAATGATGGGCAAGTCAAATTCTGAAACAGATTCTGTTCGTCCTAATTAAACAGTTGTAACTCTCATTATGTGTATCCAGAAATCATGATCTTTTGTCTGAACGTAGACTATAAAATTCTGAAACTAACCCAGCTTGAATCACCTCAATCGGAATCTTGTGGCTCGAGGTATTAAATAAACAAGACAGCTGTGTCAGGACCACGGGACAGATTCTGGTTACTCCAATAAAACCATTATATCTCTCTGTCAGAACCTCCAAAAATCACGACAAATTCACAGAAGCTAGGATATCAAGTCGTTAATCCAACCCAACAGGATTTATGTCAAACGGAGTTCCGAGGCTCCAGAAACAATTCAGACAGTACTAGGATATCATGCAGCAGCGAGAACAGATTGTCGCATAACATGATTTATATGAGGGGTACAATTATATGGATAAAGTGATAGTTAAGTGCTAAGATCAGAGACCAAGGTAAACCCAAACTAACTAAATTTATTTATTTAATAATTACTCCATTGTGGTCATCACTCCACAATTAAGTTCAATCATTACAAAGATCCAAATCACACACTTAGCACAAAAGCAAACATCTCTACCACACTTTTAAACCAAACTAAATCACATGCTACGCACGAGTCAACGATTCTAAACGTACTGAACTAACAAAAGAGATGGTATCCTATCTTAATAGGTATGGTGAAGCAACTAGACGATCCACCGAGCACTGTCTAGCGGGGCGGTGAATGACCCATCAACCCTTCTATATCTTCATCCAAGGGCGGAAGTGCTTCTCCCTTGAGTTCAGCTATCAGCCTCTTGTTCTTCCTTCGTTCAGCAGCGAGTTCTTCACGCACTTCTTGTAGCTCTCTTGTGGTGTCATCGGCGTGCATATTGAGCATCTGGGTGAACGCCACCTGGACGTTGAGTGTAGAGTTTACACCTGGCGGTTGTGGCACAACCCCAGTTGGAGTGCCTTGCTACCTTCGAGGAAGATATGCCCAAGCAGTGTGACGTACTTCAGCAGCCTCCTCATGACAAAGCACAGAAAGTGCCCGCCTGGCTGCATCCTGGATTCCAGCTTCGAAGGTTGATCTCATGGCGATGGCATAATGCACTGCAGCCTCTTTGGTTCCTCCATACTCATAATCAGGCTCCAGGATGTATACAGCGACATCCCAGTCCTCTGGGTAATTTGGATGTGTCCTCCTTCTTCCACAATATTCTATCTCCACTGGGTAGTTCAGACGCTCGAAGAGCATTCGAAGCACCATCGGAAACCCACTGTTGCCTCCGTCGTGGTGGTGAAAAGTCGCTACCCACATTTCAGGCGGCGGAGAGGGTCCTTCACTTCCTTCAGATCCAGCTGGAGCATTCCCTCCTGAGTTGACTTCTTCGTCCATTACTTCCATCTCTTCAGGTTCCGGTTCCTCTTCTTGCACTGAATGCGACGAAAAAGAGGAAAGAGTGCTAGCCAATCTACGAGCACCTTGCCTTGTCAACATCATCTATGGTTTAAGCAAGAAAGGGGTGAGAACAGTTCTAAAGACATCAAAACCAGGTGAGATGGTGAAAAAGATAGACCAGAATACAAAATCAAGGAGGAGACAATTATCAATGCCCAGGAATAATAGAAAAATAAACCAAGAATAGATAGAGCAAGAGTAGTTAAGCAAAATAATCCTTAGAGAATGACCATTGCTATCTAGGCTTGCGTCCTACAGTCAACACAGCTCTGATACCACTTCCGTCACACCCGATTTTAAAGGCAAAACCAGATGCATCTCATATGTGCGCCAGGATCAGTTTACACACATATGGTAGACGTCACAAGTGAATATCCATAACCATGCATAACGAAAGAGTATTAAAGTGCATTTATTACAATCTCAGAGTTGACTCAAATGTCATAGCGGAAGATATAAATAAACGTTCATCTAACGAAGCAAAAGTGACTCCAACTCCACAGGCATCGACTGGGGGAGACTCGCCTAGAACTCCTCAAAATCAGTAGTGAAATCCTCAAAATTCTCCCAATCTGAGCAGCATTCCGGGTGTAGTTGATGCAAATAAAGAAAGAAAGAAAACAAGCATGAGCACATGACGTACTCAGCAAATGTAATATGACATACAAGGCTGAGGCAAAAAGGTTGGCTGACCATACTGCAGTAAGCACTTTTAGTTGGTCAAGTTTTATTAAGCAACTATTTACTAGTAAATGAAAATATATACCACCCACAAATTATTGAATGTCATATTCCCAGCATATTCATATAACCACGATTTAGATCGTGTTCAAGTTTGATTATCATGTAAGGGTCCAGGCCGCTCCTGACCGTGAGCACGGCTGTTATAACAGTTTTACACTCTGCAGAGGTTGTACACTTTCACCATAAGCCGTGATCCCCATTGTCCGAGAGCATTGTACCCTTCCCACACCACGTGGACCTAATACTGGGTTTCACTATGAGACCTTTACAAAAGCACTCTAATAAATGACAGCCCGCTAAGGTTTCCGGTTCAGAAGCAAAGCATAACCCTCCCTAATGAGGTCTGTCTCTTACCAAAGCCCACAGCTCAAGAGGACCGAGCTATACCCCGTCAACCGCCGCCCCCCATGCCCCTTTCGAGTAAAGCTACCATAAACTAAAGCACCTAATTAGTCAGTCAAAGCCAGAGCCACATGGCACTCATGGTTGTACTGTTTTCCTGGGTGGTTCTCCATATTCCAATTAAAAAGATATGATCTTGTCCATTAATTGATTAAAAAGGTATTTGGAACATAGAGTAGGGGTTCATTTAACCAATCCCAGTTGAGCAAGCTAAGCATCATCTACCATCAAAGTTAATTAAATAACCCAGTTTCAGGGACAGGAAAAATATAGTGGCTACGCAAATCCTTAAATAGGAACCCATCAAATTAAGACACTTGCACGGGTGGTGAAATTAATAATTATTAGGACATTTGCATGACATAATACACTTGCCTTCTTCCCAACTCGGTTGCTGCTCAAATCCTTCTCCAACAGTTGGTTCTTCAGAGAAATCCTCGAACTGGTCGTTTCCTACTCGCATCACACATTCACTTGCAAGGAAACAATACAACAAATAAGAAACAGTACACCAAACAATTCCAACAGAAGAAAACAACAGCACAAAACTAATCTACGCGTCACAACGAACGCGTGAGCGTGAGAATCACTAAAATCAGAGTTAAAACGCAAAAGATATGGCTTTTATAAGGTTCAGGGACTTGCTGGCAAAGTTTTAAAAGTTCCAGGGGCTTAACTGCGAAAAACCAGGGGCTAAAACATAATTTTATATAAAAACTCGAGGGTTTTCATGTAAAAAGACAAAACCTGGACCTCGGGCGCAATTTAAAAACTTACAGGGGCTAAAACAGAAGAAAAAGGACCTAAACTTAATTATTTTTGAACTAAGCGGGACCGCGGGTTGATTTTCAAAAACTTCAAGGGCTCGTTTGCAAAGTGGCAGCGCTGACCGGTACGCGGTCGGTTTGACTCGGGGCTCGGGCTGACGTGGTGCGTTGGATCTTAATCCGACGGCTCAAAATAGATCGGTCGAGGGGGATGACGCCGGCGACGACGGACGCGGCGGCGCCGCTCGTTCCCGCGGCGGAGCTTCGCCGGCGAACACGATTAGGCGCTACGATGCACAGTTTGCGACGGGAGTTGGCCGAGGAGCGAGAGGAGAGGACGGAGAGCTCACCGAGCTAGATCTCGATGAGGGAGACGCAGCGACGACGTCGGACGGCGATGAACGGCGGCCGGCGGCGCTGGAGAACGACGGCGAGCGCGGGCGACGGCCGAAACGAAGGGAAATCCAAGCGCGAGCAACACGGGAGGACTCCTTACCTCCTTGCAAATCTCCCGCGGTGGTTCGGGTCGAAGGAGAGGCGGCGGCGGCGCGAATCGGCGACGGCGGCTCGAGCTCGGCGGCGGCGGCGCAGGCAGCTAGGGTTGCGGGCTCGGCTTCGATTAGAGGGGAAGCAAGACGGCGGCCGCGATATATAGGCCCGGGATGGGGGCTCGGGCCCTCGCCTAGGCATGCGTGCCCGAGTTGGACACGGCGGCGCGACGGAGACGGACTCAGGGAGGAGTCCCCGTTAGAGACGACGGTGCTGACAGGTGGGTCCCACCTGTCGGCGAGAGAGAGAGAGATGGGGAGAGAAGTGGAGCGGGCTGGCGCTGGGCCGAAAGTGGAGAAGCAGGCCGAGAAAAAGAAATCGGGCCGGGGAAAAAGAAGGAAGTAGAGGGGGCAAACTTGGACCGGGCCAAGAGTTGGAGGGGCAAAAACGAACTCTGCCTATTTAACCTTTTTAAAACTCAAACAAAAGGAAATGTTGGGGCGGGTGGAGGCCTGGAGGGGCTGGACTGGTGGCGTGATTGACGGGAAAAATTCAGTGGGTACATGCGGGCGGGTATGAATGGGCGCGGTGACAAAAACTTTTCACCGAGGGAGGGAAACGGTGGGATACAACGTGAAAATTTTCGCTTCACTTCCTGATTTTCCGGTGGAGGGAGCCGGTGCCGTGAAAAATTTTTCTCTTCACTTCCTGCATTTGAGGAGGAGGGCTGTCAGGTGGGGTCGGTGTGAGAGGTGGGTTTGGATTTTTTTAGGTAAAATGTGTTTCAATTTTCTAGGATCTTTATAGTGTAGAAGAAGAGATTACTAGTGTCTACGAGTTCGAGTTCACAAAAGATAACTTTACAGAACAAACGTAATGTTGAAAAAGGAATGAAAGTTTAATTCAGTGTCAAATAGGAAATGAAAAATTTTTAAGGACAAGAAAACGAACGCGTCATTACAGTGATGTCAAATAGAGAATTTACTCTTTCAATAAAGAAATAAGCTTTTCTTCAAAAAAAATATATTAAAAAGAAACCCAACATCCTCCGTGGATTTTGCCATGTGAAAAATTGATTTCGCCATGTGTTTTGTTTCCTTCCAGTTTATATAAATTCCTTTCCTCCATATATACACTCCCACCGTCCCCCGGAAAGAATACAATTCTAGAGTTTAAGAATTGTCCCATAGAGAATGCAACTCTACCTTCCACTAACCAGCGTTGAGTCTATTCAGCTAGTGCTGGACCTGTTGTTGTAGGAGTCAAGTCAGGCCTTGTTTAGTTCCAAAAGTTTGCCCCCAAATTCCACCATGCAAAAAGAAGATTCCCATCACACATCAAAATATCGACACATGTATGGTGTACTAAATATAGATGAAAAATCAAAAACTAATTGTACAGTTTTGTTATACTTTGTGAGACGAACGTTTTGAGCCTAATTAATCAATGTTTGGACAATTATTCACAAATACAAACGAAATGCTACTACAGTGACAAAATGTCAACTTTAGCCTCTCCATATGTTGGGAACTAAACAAGGCCTCAGCAAAAAAAAATCATTGACAGAGTACTCGAGAAACATCTCGTTGGACTTGTTTACACATACCAGAGGCTCATGCGCTCATGTCACCCAACAAGTGAGATACACAGAGAATGCCACATGGGACCCACAAGGCTACAGACCCACCTGTCATAGCAGACATGGACCAGCTCAGCCGTTTTTTATCGAAAAAACAGGGGAGCATGATTCCTTTTACCTGGGGTGGTGTTTAGATGTTAGAGTTGGGAGGTTGAATTTGGGAGTAAGATGTCACTTCGTAATCATTGCGCTACTGTAGCATTTCGTTTGTTTGTGTGAAAAATTGTCCAAAAATTGATTAATTAGGCTCAAAATGTTCGTCTCGTAGAGTACAACAAAACTGTGTAATTAGTTTTTGATTTCATCTACATTTAATACCCTATACATGTTATGACATTTTGATGTGACGGGGAATCACCGCACGGTTGTTGAGTACTCAGAATAGAGGTACATGCGTCTTTGTATCTGTTTATTGGTGGGCGTGAAGGATGCTACGATCGCATTCTTTGTTGGACGGAGGGAGTATTCCGATTCCCCCACTTCTTCTGGACGTCTATGCATGGCTTGGGCATAGGGGTTGACGACGGTGGCGTCCTCATGGCAGGTGCATATCAAGGTGAGAATGGGTCAGGAACCAAACCAAATCCAAACCCATCCATACTAATTCTAACATATTTACAAACCAATTCAATCCCATCCATTTAGCATTTGAGCCAAACCAATCCAAACCATTTAGCTTTCTCTCATAACCAAACCAAATTAACCGGTTTCAACCCAAATATTGAAACCGGTTTTCACTAACTACTCATAATTAGGATATGTCTTATGATGTGGGGCCCACATATTGATATAGCTCAACCAATTTACATGGAGTAGCTAACTCTTATTCTGAGACATCTCCAACAAATTTCAGCCAAATTCGCTAAATTTTTATAGTGTGAACGCGAGGTTTTAGTTTTAGGGTCCAACTTTTGACGTGGGGCCCACATGTGGATCTCATCACATAATTTTGCACAGAGTAGCCAACCATCGTTTTGAGTCATTTGCAACAAATTTCAGCCAAATCCGCTAAAATTTTATAGTGTGAACGTGAGGTTTAAGTTTTAAGGTCCGGCTTTGGACGTGGGGCCCACATCTGGATCTCATCACATAATTTTGCACAGAGTAGCCAAATGTCGTTTTGAGTCATTTGCAACAAATTTTAGTCAAATCCGCTAAAATTTTATAGTGTGAACGCGAGAATTAAATTTTAGGGTCCGGCTTTGATCTAAGTCAAAACATATATTTATAACAATGTTTTATTATTTAATCTTTTAAATTAGTCAAACCAATCACAAACCGATCCAAACTAGTTTAAACCATTATAACTGTTAAACCAAACCGAATCAAACCATTAGATATCTCGACCCATTATACACCAAACCAATTGATCCAATTAGAAAACCAAACCACCAAAATCGGTTTCAATCCAAACCATTCTCAGCTTGAGGTGCATAGATCCCGTTCAAAACTCGACTATTTTCATCATGGTTCATTTAAGCGAGGTGAGTACCCAGCTCTCTTAAACTAATATATGTAATATCATTATAAAATAAACACTAATATATTAATACGAATTAACTCATTTCCAAGTTGGATAAAATGACTCAAAATATAGGCTCTGTTTGGATCCACCCTAACTAAAAATTAGCTAGCTAATTTGTAGTGGCTTATTTTAGCTAGCTAAAGAGTACCTACCTAAACTTTACGTGAGAGGGTGTTTGGATCCATCAACTAATTGAATTAATTGGACTATCCTAACCTTCATTAATCATAGATAGAATCATGTTAGGGTGGGAATTTTTTATAAATATGTGGGGGTATTTTGGTCTTTGAACATGTTTAGCTGCGTTTAGCTAGGCCCAACTAGCTAAAGGAATCGTGTACTTTTTGGCATGCAACTAAAATTTAGCTGAGCTTTAGCTTCCCTCATTTGGATCCCTAGCAGCTAAACTTTAGCCGGTGGATCCAACGGGTCATAGTTGGAAGCTAAGATATACTGTTCAGAACAAGTTAGAGCGCTAGGGAGCCTCCCATGCATGTTGTTGTAGATTGTGACACAGATTGCGATGAAGTTTTCGGGTCGGGTGGTCACCAAAGCTTGTAGATCCAAACACATGCATATAGGTGTGAACACTATTTAGAGTTGATTGCATCATACATAAAAAAGTTAGCAAGCAACATTATGAATTAAATCAGCACAATCCAAAATGATGACCAGCAAGCCTACAATAATGTCGTACTCACTCACCTATAACAATCAATATAGGAAAAAATCCAGTTAACAATATGATTGTCAAAGCACGCCTAGTAACAACATTGGAAGTGTACTGCAGGACTGTCATGCATGTCAGAAGAGGGATTAAGCTTCCCAAGCCTTAATTTCCATCAACAACCAATCCTTCCTCAAGTTCATTGGCAGACCTAAAAGAGATTTGAGCCGGCGACCCTTGTCGTTGCTAAGAATTCTGTATGCTTTTAGCATATCATCACGATCCAAGCCATAGCTAGGTATCTCTTCAAATGCCTCCAAGATCTCTGACTCTTGCATAGCAGGCTCCGTAGATGACTTGCAAGAAGATTGCATCACCATCGACTTGTTAGCATCATCGTCTCTTAGCTGCTCATCAACGATGAGGACCTGTGGCCTCTCAATGTCGCTCTGGCCTGCAGTCGACGTACCACTTGGATGAGAATTCAAGTAGTAAGATATATACGACACTACTAGGGATCAGAGATGTTCCAGGCATCGCCCAGCATCCTCCGGGGTATTGAGTAACCGATCTTAGCGTCTTCCTCCTCATGTCAACCATGATTAGCCACAGCGTGTTGTCACCATCACAGTCATGGAATCCAGGGCTCAACAGGAAGCAGATGACATGGGGTTCATCCATGCTCACAATGGGGCAGATTGGCAGGACTCGTGGCAGGCCACGTCATGGCCCCAAATCTCAGTGGCATCAACCGCGGCGTCCATGTCACTCATCCTCAGCGTCCAGGTGTTGATGGTGTAGGCGTTGAGAGAATCCCGGCAGCCGGTGGCGCCATCGCCGCCGCAGCAACAGCGGGGGAAGATGTTTACAAACTTCAGCGCGGGCGCCGCCGGCGGTGGCGCACACGTTGCGGTGTGATCTCTGGCCGTAGCAAGGATCCATGGGGAGCGGCAGGAACTGCAGCACGGGGCTCTCCTCGTCGTCGAAGTCGAACACGTCGAGGAAGAGGACACCCATGGATAAATCCACCCAGCATAGCAGCCGGTCGCCGACGGGGACGGTATTGTCGGTGTTCCACCAAGAAGGCAGCAGCAGCTCCATCGGCGGCGTGGCGCCGCCGCCGGAGCTGCTCTGGGATTCAATTCGGAAAAAAATTCGGTTCCAACCGAATTGGGTGAATTTTGGTTAATTTCGGTCCAATTTCGGATAGATTTCGGTGAATTTTCGAATTCGGATGCACTAAATTCGTTTCGGACCTCATCGAGATGGACGAATTTCGGTGAGATTCGGATTGTTTCGGTCGAATCCCAGAACCCTTGCTGCTGATCTGCGGATGCTTGACGCTCCACTCGCCGGACCGGAACAGGAGGAGCTCCGCCATCATCTTCTGCTCCGGCGCGTCCTCGCTCACCGCCGCCGCCGTCACCATCTGGAGCTCCGCCACCCCGATCCCGTCCTCACCGCGGCGCAGCATGCCGGTGGCCCGAGAAACCAGACATCGATTCCCGCGACCGGCGTTCCAGCCCCAGGACCTCTCACCAATGGCGTCAGGGGAGTAGCTAGTAACTAGTAAGGCGGGAGCAGCGGAGCAGCGACAACGACGGCGGCAGTCGAGGCTCCGCGGCGGCGGAGGACGAACCGGAGGACGACGGTTGCGCCATGAGCTTCGCCGCCGCCGCCGCTGGACGTTGGTTTGCCCTACTCTGCTGGGACATTCGCTCGACCCGTGTATACAAATCATTGTTTAGTTTCTATATATGGTTTATTTGTATGTTGGACTTGGACTCAAATGTCATAAATCTCAGAAGTCAGATCTACTCTGAACGGGAATTTGTGTTTTCCTTATCTTCATCCAAATACCATATACGTATATATTCATCTGAATGAAAGTAATTAAAACAAACGTGCGTTGCCGGTAGTCGAGAAACTTGAATGGATTCATACGTAGGATGATGGCTTCGGGAAGGTGGAGTCCTTGTTAGGGACGGAGTGTTGCCGTGCACTGCTCAATTAGCCACTACTTTATGGGAGAACATCCTTTGTGCCCGACTAGATAAAGGTTTATGGGCGTAGTAGAACTGAAAAAAAATTATGGAGATGCGAGGAATTGAGAAACCCGAACCTATAGAAAGCTTTTTCATATCACTCTACCAATTGAGCTACATCCCCAAGTTTCTTGTAATGTTCATATAATTGGTGTTGTAAATACTTTTAATTTTATAGTACTCTAATTACAAATGATTGGATATGCAAGGAATTAATATTATAAATACAATCTTTACATGCAAGGCTAAATATAAACATAAAGTATAATTCTAAATTAGAAACAATACACACTAATGAGAATGCGAGATACTGTATCATGGAATACATATACACTGATAGCTTAATCATGCTCACGGGTAAAGGCAAGAGAGATGATTTGAGGGTAGAGATAAGACTGGACGAGGAGTGAATCCTAATTTCTTTTGTAGCCTGACCATGGCTCGTAGTTCATGTCCTGTGCTGCAGTGCATCAACGACTACATTGAGTTCTAGCAGTTGAGTTAGCTTAGCTGGATGACTTGGTTTTAGCCATCATGCATGTGCATGTTGGAGGGAAAAAACTTGGGTGCAGCCGGACTGCAGACCCTGGGCCGTGCAGTCCTGCTCCCGATCAGCCGTACGTGGACAGCCGACTGCACCCAAGTTTTTTCCATGTTGGAGACGACAGATTTCCTGAACTACTTGCTTTTTTCAGAACCACAATAGTGGATGCATATGCATGCATCGGATGAAGCGTCGGAAAAGAAAACGAAAAAAGAAATGTCGGAGGCAAACAGAAGGGAGGGTGTACATGTAGGGTGGACATGGTTCCTTTCCTCGTTCTTTTTAGTACATGCGCACTAAAAAATGTGAAAAAGAAATGTCGCGCACTAAAAGAAGCCGAAAAAATGCCAACTGAGTTTAGGGTTGACATTAGTTGAAATCAAATGGCCTCGGAGGCCAACTGTGAAGCCATGTCACGGGCAATTCCCTGTTGTTAGATAGGCCGGGTGGACGGTCCACATCGCGCGAATTTCAGTCACTTTGCTGAAAGACCCTCCATATTTTGCTAAATAGAATCCACCGTTCATGCCCCTCTCTCAGCCATTTTTGCAGAAGAACCCTCGAGTTTTTACGAAATATAACCCGCTGTCCCCACCCCTCTCTTAGCCATTTTTGCTTAAGAATCTCCAGGCTTTTGCGAAATAAAAACCGCCATCCATGCCCCTTTTTCAGCCATTTTTGTAGAAGAACCCTCGAATTTTTGTAAAATAGAACCCGTTGTCCATGCGCTCTCTCAGAACATCTTTCTGGCGACTTGATCAAGGATTATGGAAGCGACGAACAGCGGGTTTATGGAAGGATGGACGATGGATGAAAAAAATTATGGCAGAAAAAGTGACCGAGATTTCTTCCTTGTTATATTATTAGGCAAATATTGATGGTTGCGTAGCAGTAAGACAATATTACCTTATAATTTATATGCATAAATAAAAATCCATAGTACTCTGCCAAATATTAATTTTTTAGTACTCCAAATTAAAAATGATTGGAGATGCAAGTAATTGAACCCCGGACCTATAGAAAGCATTTTCATATATCGCTCTACCAATTAAGCTACATCCCCAAGTTGGTTGTAATGTTCACATTATTAATATTATAAGTATTATTAATTCCATATCTTTTTAACAAAAAATGTTTGGAGATGTGAGGAATCGAACCCCAGGCCTATAGAAAGCATTTTCATATCGCTCTACCAATTAAGCTACATCCCCAAGTTTTATTGTAATGTTCATATATATAATGAACATTATAAATATAATCTTTACATGCAAGGCTAAATACAAACACAAAGTATTTCTAAATTAGAAACAATACACACTAATGAGAATGAGAGTTCCTGTATCACGGAATACATATATATATTGATGGCTTAAAATCCTATACGCGGCTTGCAAAAAACGACCGGCTCCCTGAATTGGCGAAGACGACCGGCTCCTTGAATTCCAGCCTGACCCGCATGCAGCCGCCTGCGCACGATCCGATCGAGCCGTGCGTTCAGCATTCAGCGGTCAGAATGTACCTAGGGGTGGTCGGTATCTCAGTCCGCCCCTGGTCCTTCCACCGCCGGTTCGGTATTTCAGATACCGGAGAGCAACATGGAATGGATCCGGTGGCTGGTGGATGTGTGGGAGGCAGCCAGTGTCGTGGCGTCGGCGGTGGTGGAGGAAGATGAGATGAGGCTTCGACGTTGGTTTAGCTTGAGCACTTTGCAGGGTTGTTTTAGCTTTTTTTTTTCTTTGTTCTTACTGTCTCAATTATCTTCAACATTGACGTCGAAGTTGAATGTACAATATCCAACCTGCTTGTTATCCGTATGCATGTGTCAAATACTTGCTCGTACATTCGCATGCATTTTACTGACAGGAAATATAATACTACCATATATAACATTGTGCCGGCTCACTACTGCTTGGATGAGATCGAATTCATGTAGTTGGAGACCCTGCTGGGAACTGGAGTTCCTCCAAGAAAGTGCAGCCGTCCTTCGGGGTAGCATGAGACTGACCTCAGCGTCTTCCTCCTCACGTCCACCGTGATCAGCCACTCCGTCTTGTCGCCATCGTCGACGTGGTTGCCCTCACAAACCATGAAGCAGATGGCGTCGGAATCATCCATGCTCAACACGGGGTAGTCTGGCTGCACCCGCGGGAGGCCTGGGCCCACAGCCCGCCGGCGTCCACCCTGCCGTCCATCACCCACGCCATGCCGCCGCCGCCGCCGCCGGCGTCCGTCCTCAGCGTTCACGTCCGGATGGCGTAGGGGTGGCAGGAGCGGTGGCAGTAGGTGGCGTCCTCCACGCCGCCGCAGCAGCTGCTGGAGACCTCGACGAACCTCACCGCCGCTCCGGCGCCGGCGCCGGCGCCGGCGGCGCAAACGTTGCGCGACGCCTTCCGGCAGCCCAGCCGGGGCTTCACCGGGAACGGCGCGTACCGCAGCGTGGGCCCGCCGGCGGCGGCTTCGAGCACGTCGTCGGAGAGGATGACGCCGCGGGACAGGTCCACCCAGCACAGCGCCCGGTCGCCGGCGGGGACCACGGCGTCGGCGTGCCACGACCGCAGCTCGCCGGATTTGGATTTGTCATCGCCTGCTTCGTGGATGCTGATCGGCGCCCGGACGACGCTCCACTCGCCGGAGCGGAGCAGGAGGAGCTGGGCCGACGGCGACGGGGTCCCACGGCCGTCGCTGCTGGCAGCCATCGTCATCCTGAGCTCCGCCACCACGAGCTCGTCACCGTCGCCGCCGCCGCGGCGGAGGAGGCCGGTGGCGTATTTATCAAGCCGGTGCGGCCTCCCGTAGCCCCACCACCGGGGCTCGGCTCCGTCGTAATAAGGCGGGAGCAGGCTCAACGACGGCGGGCGCGAAGGGCCGGCGCCGGCGGTGTAGACGAAGGCGTCGGCCGTGCCTCCATCCCACAGGTTCTGGAACCCGATCTGGATCAGCACGGAGTCGCCGTGGGCCGCGACGACGGCGGGGTAGGCGTTGGTGCCGTCCGGCCGCGGCGGAAAGTGGACGCACAGGCACGACGGCGCCGGCGGCGGCGCGAGGCGGAAGGAGAGGCGGATGGGGTGGCCGGCGGAGGTGAAGGTCGACGCGGCCGCGGCTACATTGGCGGCGTCGCCGGCGGTGGTGAAGCAGGGCGAGTCCTCGTCGTCCACGCGGTCGCCCCAGCGCTCGAGCATCACCCACTGGGGGTAGCACGCCGGCGACGACCCGTAGGGTTGCGTTGCTTCGGTGGTGTCCATGGGCGCCGCCGAGGGTTGGACTTGCTTTCGTGACTCGTCAGGAGGACGATCGATGAGCTCCATCGATCTGGGGATACAAGGCGATGCAGGCGTCTCTAAAGGTCCAGATGTCACAAATAGGGATGAAATCGGTCGGAAACGATCGAAAATTTTCATTATCATTTTCTAATCATATTTTTTTTACTCGGAAATAAAAACGAAAACGATAAGTTCGGAAACGATAGCGATAACGGAACAGTCGGTATATCGAAAACTTTGTAGGTCAATTTCATAAACCAACTGTAACACCCCGCCTTCCACGAGCCGCCCCGCACAGCCCTTCCGATGGGCGCGCACGCGTACACATAGCACCATGCTTACACTTTCGTCCTCGCTTCGTGTAAAAGGGTTAACCCGAAGGTGCTATGGCTGGAAGACAAAGGCTTATAAGTTGCCTCCACCCTTGCTAAACTAGCAACGTGGCACTAAACACGTGCATCCCGCACTCATGGGCCACTACTGGGCCATACAAACTGGGCCGGGTGTGACATACACCCCCCCTCAAAGAACCCGACGTCCTCGTCGGCGCAACAAACCCACACGGGAAAATGTCCAGGAACGTTCCCCCTTTGCGCACGTCCGTACGTTCAGTGCCGGCGCCATAGTCCATGATGCCCTACCCGGGCCATACGCGCCATGCGCCCTATGCCCGCACACTGACCTGTACGCGCAACCGCGAGGGTCGGCTCTGATACCATTTGTAACACCCCGCCTTCCACGAGCCGCCCCGCACAACCCTTCCGATGGGCGCGCACGCGTACACATAGCACCATGCTTACACTTTCGTCCTCGCTTCGTGTAAAAGGGTTAACCCGAAGGTGCTATGGCTGGAAGACAAAGGCTTATAAGTTGCCTCCACCCTTGCTAAACTAGCAATGTGGCACTAAACACGTGCATCCCGCACTCATGGGCCACTACTGGGCCATACAAACTGGGCCGGGTGTGACATACACCCCCCCTCAAAGAACCCGACGTCCTCGTCGGTACAACAAACCCACACAGGAAAATGTCCAGGAACGTTCCCCCTTTGCGCACGTCCGTACGTTCAGTGCCGGCGCCATAGTTCATGCCGTATGCCCTACCCGGGCCATACGCGCCATGCGCCCTATGCCCGCACACTGACCCGTACGCGCAACCGCGAGGGTCGGCTCTCATACCATTTGTAACACCCCGCCTTCCACGAGCCGCCCCGCACAGCCCTTCCGATGGGCGCGCACGCGTACACATAGCACCCTGCTTACACTTTCGTCCTCGCTTCGTGTAAAAGGGTTAACCCGAAGGTGCTATGGCTGGAAGACAAAGGCTTATAAGTTGCCTCCACCCTTGCTAAACTAGCAATGTGACACTAAACATGTGCATCCCGCACTCATGGGCCACTACTGGGCCATACAAACTGGGCCGGGTGTGACATACACCCCCCCTCAAAGAACCCGACGTCCTCGTCGGCGCAACAAACCCACACGGGAAAATGTCCAGGAACGTTCCCCCTTGGCGCACATCCGTACGTTCAGTGCCGGCGCCATAGTCCATGCCGTATGCCCTACCTGGGCCATACGCACCATGTGCCCTATGCCCGCACACTGACCCGTACGCGCAACCGCGAGGGTCGGCTCTGATACCATTTGTAACACCCCGCCTTCCACGAGCCGCCCCGCACAGCCCTTCCGATGGGCGCGCACGCGTACACATAGCACCCTGCTTACACTTTCGTCCTCGCTTCGTGTAAAAGGGTTAACCCGAAGGTGCTATGGCTGGAAGACAAAGGCTTATAAGTTGCCTCCACCCTTGCTAAACTAGCAATGTGGCACTAAACACGTGCATCCCGCACTCATGGGCCACTACTGGGCCATACAAACTGGGCCGGGTGTGACACCAACATTACTACATATTTATATATCATTTAGGCATGGTGCTATGTAGGGTGGGGATTCATTTTCATTTGCGACAAAGAAAATTTTAGGGGAAGTAGAAGGGGTAGCTGTGCATTTAGGCCTAACTAGGTCGAATTCGGAATTCCAACGGAAAATTTCCAATTAATTCAGTCGATAGAGCTATTCGACGGTATAAATCCAGTATCGTTTTCCGACGTGTACCGTTTCCGTTTCATCGGAATGGAAAAATCTCGGAAACGAAGCTCGGTCGATCGGGAATTTCCGTAATCGTTTTCATCCCTAGTCACACGTTTCAAATAGCCCTAGACTAGTCCGGTGATTACTCTAAAAAGTCACAAGCCGAGTTTGTCAATTGCTTGACTACGATTCAATATACAACTGATTTTTTTATATAGGATATAATTCGGTCTCTAGCTATATACAGCCAAAAATTACGAGAGTTTTTAGATTCAATGTCTCAAAATTGAGGAATACAAAAGACAACAGAAAAGCTAAAGAGCTAAAGAAAGATAGAAAGACGTTTCAAAACTTATTCTAAATACTTGCTTTAAACTTGCTTTGCCTTTTTCCAACAGCTCATATGAACATCGATAGTCTACTTAGAAACTTTAATGTTAGTCATGAGCCGCTTGGTAATCTTTGTCATGTAGCTACCGCACTTACTCAATCTAACCCACAACTTCAAATAACCGGCTGCCAAACCAGCCAAACAGAGAAACACAACAAACATGGTGACCTAGACACGTTATCGCCAATCCAAGGATTCCAAGACTATGCCCACAAGAAGGAAACGACGTTAGACGCCGCCGCCGCCACCTGAACCAGCAAGATAGTTCTTCGGTTTTCACCCGGATACATCTCTGGATGGTGAGGTCCATATGATGATGCCTTCATCAAGGAAAACGATGCATCAGCACCGCCGTCACCGGCAACGACAAAAGATCAGTTGGGTTTTCACCCAAGCACCTGCACACGCGGTTAGAAGGTAGCAGGTACAAAAATGGACATGGCCACCGCATCTGCCACACCGACCACCTACGGCGACGGTAAGGTGGAGAGGATAGGGGAAGGGGCGGCAGGCGCTCGGGGCTCCATCAGGCGAA
Source organism: Echinochloa phyllopogon (assembly GCA_033239725.1). NCBI lineage: Eukaryota > Viridiplantae > Streptophyta > Magnoliopsida > Poales > Poaceae > Echinochloa > Echinochloa phyllopogon. Next base: position 5,673,458 of record BTCW01000008.1, on the reverse strand, counting down.
GGCCGCCCGGCTATTGACCTCACGCTCGGTTGCCACGTGCCCGCTACTGCTGGTCGACTCCGATGTGCGCCTTGCGTCACCGCCGGCTCCACAGGCTAAAGATAAAGCTCACTTTTATGAACGCGTGACCATAAGAATCACCTAAATCGGAGGTACGAGCAAAAAATAATAATCATTTTAAGATCTAAGGGGTAAGTTGTAACTAAAAAATTTTGGAGTTCGATGGCCAAAATCAAACTGGGGTAAGAGTTGGATGATCAAAAATAGATTTTTTCCTTCTGTTGATAGTCAAATTTGGCAGTCGCCGAGGGAAACCGGTCTGACCGGTTTGCCGAACCAGTCAGACCGGTTTGGAGTTGTAATTTGAGTAGGTTTAGGATTCCGAGTTTTATCCCATATTTTAACCGACTTGAAGGGGTACGACTTCCCCGGCCTATATATATAAAGGCTAAGGCCGATTGAGAGTTATTCCAATCGAATCAATCATTATTTGTCCTTTACTTTTGTTTCTCAAACCCTACACTTTTCCAACCACAATTGTTGTTCTTTGCTCGTCTCTACGACGTTCCAGGGCGTTCTAGGTGGCATGCCGATCCTAGAGCAACCCTAGATTGCTTGAGCTCCGACGGGGTCTCTCTCGAGCTCGAGTTTCTAGGTCTTCATGAGTTCCTGCCTGAAAGCGGTCTGACCGGTTTCAGGAACCGGTCTGACCGGTTTGCCCGGGAAGCTCAGGTGTTGTCCGTGGTGACGGCCCTGCTGCGTGTTTGCGCGATCTCGAGTGTGTCGGCGCGTTTTTCGTGTCAACATACTTTTTGGCGACTCCGCTGGGGATCGATTAATCTGGTTTCAAAAACTGATCTAATCTACCTCAAAGATGTCTGGATCCACTTGTGAGCTTGACAAGAACAACATCATTACCATGATGATGGAAGAGCTCACGGATGACGAGCGGAAGCGGTACCTGATTGCTGAAGAGCACTTCAAGGCGCAATTCTTGAAGGGCTTTAAGAAGGATCGTGGAGGCCTCGTCAAGAGAGTTGAAGAGTTCGTCATGCCAACTTTTAAATTGGCTAACGATCAAGTTGAGGAGCTTCCTAAGGTAACCGGCGAACCCTCTGATTTAATGCAACAAATAACTCGCATGATGGATGAAAAATTGAATGATGCTCAAATTGTTACTAGCGAGTTAATTGTTAATATGGCTAGCAATTTTGAGGCGTTTAATAAAGGTAAAAATACTTTAGAAGAACCTAATTCTTTATTTAACGCAGATCCTAGCACATCAGGCGTTCCAGAAAATATTATAAATCATAGTTTAGGTATGCCACCGAATTTTTATATAGGACAGCCACCTCATCCTAGTTCGGCTCAAGAAACGGTCGGACCGGTTTTCCAAACTGGTCAGACCGGTTCATCCAACTCTGTTGGACAGACCAGTTCTATGGGTGGGGCAATGATTTTACCTAATACAACTACTGTTGGTCCTGTTTTTACACCCCCTCGTACTACTGTTGTGGGGAGTACACCTGTAGGATCTGGTGTTTCAGGTGCACCTGTGGGATCTGGTGTTTCTGTTAGACCGGTTCCAAACACTACTCAAAATACAACGTATGGTGCTTCTCGTTTTCAGAACACAACTAGTTCGAATTATCAAGCTGATTTCTCTAAATTCAAAGAAGATTTGGCTAATACAATTAGAACAAAGCTTGGGATAGATATGAGTAGTTCACGTTTATATCAAAAACCATATCCTCCTGAATTTGATCTAGTTACTTATCCTAATGGTTGGCGTGTTCCTGAGTTTGTTAAATTCAATGGTGAAGATAATCGTACTACTTGGGAACATGTTAGTCAATATATTTTGCAACTAGGAGAAGCAGCTTTTTATGAGCCATTGCGTGTTCGCTTGTTTTCGTTAACTTTAACTGGAACTGCTTTCTCTTGGTTTTCTTCGCTTGCTCCTAACTCTATTCAAAATTGGACTCAATTGGAGCGTAAGTTTCATGATCACTTCTTTAGCGGAGAAAATGAGGCTAAATTAACTAATTTAACATCGATTAGACAAAGCCGAGAAGAATCGGCTATGGATTATTTCAGAAGGTTTAAAGATACTAAAAATCGGTATTTTAATTTAACAGTTTCTGAAAAAGATTTAGCAGATTTATCTTTTGCAGGCTTGCAATCTTATTTGAAAGAAAAATTAGAAGGATTTGATTTCCTCTCTGTTAATCATTTACAAATGAAGATCATGAGTCTAGAGCTTAAACTAAAACATACAAAAGAAACTGCTAAACCTCATCGTTCTAATATGAATGTTATTAATAATGATTCTGATAGTTCGGATGATGAGGATAAAGAGATTTATGCTGCTGAATTTATTTGGCCATCAAAAGCTAAACCCTGTTCTTGTCCTTCTTTAAAGCCGGTTCAGAAAAATCGGCGAGAAGAAATAAAATTTACTTTTGATGTTGCTAAATGCGATCGTGTTTTTGATGAATTGCTTAAGAATGGTTTTATTAAGCTTTCTCATACAATTTCAACAGCCGATCAGTTGAAGAATCATGCATATTGTAAGTGGCATCATTCCTTTTCACATGCAACTAATGACTGCAATGTTTTTCGACGACAGATACAATCGGCTATTAATGAAGGTCGATTAGTACTAGCTGAGATGCAAGTTGATAAGGCTCCTTTTCCTGTTCATACCCTTGATTTGAATACCAAGATGTTGATTCGGCCGGAACAAGCCGAAGGGGCTAAGGGGAAGAATGTGGTAATAGGAGAGCCAAGACCGGAAAAAGTTGATGATCAAATTCCGGTCAGAAAAGTGATGCTTGGAAAGACTCTGGATGGTAAAGAGTCTCTGAAGATTACTATTAATACATCAAGGCCCGGGGGGCAAGAGAGTTCATCTACAAAAAATCGGTCCGCTGATCAGGCGAAACCGGTCAGCCCGGTTTCTCAAACCGGTCAGACCGGTTTGCTACTGAACCAACCTAGAACTTTCAAGCCTAGGCGCTCGGAAGTGGGTACTTGGAAGGTGAATGAGCCTAAAGTCAAAGGTACGGTACTAAAGCAAGGACCTACTTTTAATCAGCTCCTGAACAAGTACACAAAGGCCGTTCAAGTCAATCGGCCAACAAAAAAGAGAACAAGGTCACCGCCGCGTTGGAATAATTCTTCAGTTAACAACAAGCGCCGTGGTGATGTTACTACTGTGTTTCCCCCACAAAAGGTGTATGTTACCATGCCATGGGCACCTCCCGCATCAAATTCTCAATATCCAACGTGGGATCAAGGGGTGTGGATGCAATGTTTTCCTATGCCTCAACCACCACAAGGACACATGGGGGAAAGTTTTAAAGCTCCAGTATGTGACTGATTGGGTGCATATCAATCAGGTCCAGCATCCAAAGCGGTCAGACCGGTTTCAAACCGGGCTGACCAGTTTTGGTCTGAACAGAAGACGTATGGTCCTCCTAAGCAAGAATATTGCGTCAAGGAAAAGAAGGAGGATGTACAGCCTGCAGTTGATTCAAAGCAAGCCAAGATGGATGGTTTTGTTACAATTGGCGATGTTCCAGTAGCTATGCAAGACTTGAGTAAAAAGAAGATAGTTATTGGAAATTCAGCTCCTGTTGCAATTAAAAGGCCGGTCATGGTAAATGATCATGAGACTAACAGTAGCAAGGCTGCAAAGGTGGTTTTTCAGCCTAGATGGTGTCTTTCTGGTTTGACTCATACACAGAAGAGGAAGCTGCAGCGCTTGCGAAACAAAGAGAAAAGAGAGCAGGAAGCAGAGAAACTGAGGGATGAACAATTCAACACGTACAGGCCTATGATTCCTCAGAATAAAGTATGGCAGATCAAGTCAGTTGTGCAGTCAGCAGCACAACTGGTCAGACCGGTTTCCGAATCCGGTCAGACCAGTTTGGAGTCTGTCATAGAAGCGGTTAGACCGGTTTCTGAAACCGGTCAGACCGGATTGGAAGCAGAGGCAGGAAATAAATCTGTTTCTACTGCGAATGAAAATGCTACTTCAACAGTTCCTCCGGTGGTTGAAGATGAAGAGATGGTTGACTTTGAAGCTTCTCCAAAGCATGGCAACATGGAAGCTAATGTTGTTTATCTATCATCAGATTACTTTGTGGTGCCAGAGAAGGAGGTTTCTCGTCTTCGACTTGGGCCTCACGATGCTATATTTCAGAAGCCAGCAGAATCAGAAAATCGTCTAAAGGCTTTATACATGAGAGGTCATATCAATGGAAAACCAATTTCGCGGATGTTAGTTGATGGTGGGGCTATTGTGAATCTTATGCCTTATTCTCTTTTCAAGAAAATTGGTGGGAAAGACGAAGAATTGATCAAGACGAACATGACGGTCAGTGGAGTTGGTGGCGGTAATCCTATTGGCGCTAAAGGTGTGGCTTCTATGGAGTTGACCATTGGGAGCAAGACCGTTGCTACGGCTTTCTTCATCTGAGGGGTGCAAGGTAACTTCAGTTTAATTCTTGGGCGTGATTGGATTCATGCAAATCAATGCGTACCATCTACCTTGCATCAATGTCTTATTCAGTGGATCGGTGATGAAGTTAAAGTTGTGCATGGTGATGCTTCTTCCTTCGTTGCAATGGCCGATTCCGATTCTATTAGTGCGAATGATAATATTAAGTGTTTGTCGGGCTTGGATTTGACCGACTATGAATTAATTAGTTGAACTAGAGATGGTTTTGTTCCTGCTACATTAAAGCCGATGGAAAATCGGTTGAATTACTTACTGTAATTAATGGAGCAAACAAATCAACAGAATTAAACCGGTCAGACCGCCTTTGGGAACCGGTCAGACCGGTCTAGACCTAAGCAAGACCAACTGAGCAAAACCGGTCAGACCGCTTCTGGAAACCAGTCAGACCGCTTCTGGAAACCGGTCAGACCGGTTCAAGTCTGGACAGTGGCTTCAATAGCGAATTGATCATTTCCGAGAAAATTCAGGAGGTATGTTTGAAGCTATTGAGGATATTGGAGATATGGATAAGTTGGGTCAAGGTTTTTCGTCAGCTGACCCTTTAGAAAAAATAGACATTGGTGATGGTACTATTCCTAGGCCAACTTTTGTAAACAAAAATTTATCGGCGGAATATAAAGCCGATTTAATTAATTTGTTGAAAGAGTATGTTGATTGTTTTGCTTGGGAATATCGTGAGATGCCTGGTTTAAGTCGTGACTTAGTAGAGCATCGTTTGCCAATTAAAGCCGGTTTTAGACCTTTTAAGCAATCGGCTAGACGTTTTAATCCCGCTATTTATGACCGAATAAAAGAGGAGGTTAATCGTTTGTTAGATGCTGGTTTTATTCGGACTTGTCGTTATGTGGAGTGGATTTCTAATATTGTTCCCGTTGAAAAGAAAGATTCGGGAAAACTTAGAGTTTGCATTGATTTTAGAGATCTTAACAAAGCTACTCCAAAAGATTCATATCCTATGCCCATAGCCAATGTTTTGATTAATGAAGCTTCAGGACATCGTGTTGTTAGTTTTCTTGATGGTAATGCTGGATATAATCAAATTTTTATGGCCGAAGAAGATATGCATAAAACGGCTTTTCAATGTCCAGGATTTATTGGTTTATTTGAGTGGGTTGTTATGACTTTTGGATTAAAGAATGCTGGTGCAACTTATCAAAGGGCTATGAATTTAATCTTTCATGATTTACTTGGTGTTATCATGGAAGTGTATATTGATGATATTGTAGTTAAATCGGATAGTTTGGTTCCTCATTTAGCCGATTTAAAACTTGCTCTTGAGAGGATGCGGCGGTATGGTTTGAAGATGAATCCACTCAAGTGTGTCTTTGGTGTTTTGGCTGGAAAGTTTCTTGGATTTATTATTCAAGAGAATGACATAGAAGTTGATCCGAAGAGAATTGAAGCTATGAAGAACGTCGAAGCTCCTGCGTGCAAGAAGGATTTCCAAAAGTTTCTAGGCAAGGTGAATTTCTTGAGAAGATTTATAATTAACTTGTCTGGAAAAGTTGATGCGTTTACTCCTTTACTCCGGTTAAAAGATGAAGCCGATTTTACCTGGGGGGCAAAACAGCAAGAAGCTTTTGAGAAGATCAAAGAATATTTGTCTTCACCGCCGGTGCTTAGGGCGCCTAAGAGAAGGGTTCCATTCAGACTTATTGGAGCTGTTTTGACTCAAGAAATTGGTACTAAAGAGTATGTGATTGCCTATATAAGCCGACGACTCATTGATGCAGAAACAAGGTATACCTTCATTGAGAAGTTGTGTTTATCATTATATAATGCTTGCACTCAGTTAGGGCATTATTTGTTGTCTAGCCCTTGCATCGTGTTATGTCAAACCGATGTAATCAAACATATGTTACAAAAGCCGATCTTAAGTGGAAGGATCGGTAAATGGGCTTATGCTTTAGTTGAATATGATTTGGCTTGTGAACCTTTGAAATCTATGAAAGGCCAAATTGTAGCTGATTTTATTGTTGAACACCGGATTAATGATACTTGCAATTTCGATGTCGGCTATGTTACTTGTACACCATGGAAATTATACTTTGATGGATCGGTTTGTAATGATGGACAAGGAATTGATGCTGTTTTGATTTCTTCAAGTGGTGCCGTTTTTGAGTTTTCAAACCGATTAGAGGAAAAACGTACCAATAATCAAGTTGAATATGACGTCATTATATTTGGCTTGGGGTTTTTGCAAGATATGGGGATAAAGCATGTTGAGGCTTTCGGTGATTCACTCCTGGTGGTACAACAAGTATCCAAGGTATGCCAATGTTATAATGGATCGTTATAGCATATCTTGATAGATGCCTTGATATCATAGCTTCTTTTGATGAATTCACAATCAAACATATTTCAAGAGAATAAAATGACAAGGCTAATACTCTGGCTCAGAAAGCATCTGGTTATATTGTTGCAAATAAATATTTCTATCTTCAAAAACCGATGCATTCAAAAGCCGAGGTTCAGGTTCTGGACGAACCGGTCCAACCGGTTTCGCAAACCGGTCTGACCGCCAGAATCGGTCTGACCGGTTTGGAAACCGGTCTGACCGCTTCGTCTCCTAACAGCGGTAAAAATACTTTGGATGATGATAATAATTCCAAGGTCGAGGATCAGGACTGGAGAGTGCCTATTATTACTTATTTGAAAGATCCTGGTCGTGGTGCAGAAAGAGATATTCGGCGAGTATCATTTAAATATACATTGCTTGATGGTGAGCTTTATCGTCGAACCGCCGAAGACCTGCTTTTGAAGTGTTTAAACTCGGATCAGGCTAGAATTGCCATGGGAGAAGTTCATGAAGGTATTTGTGGCACACATCAATCAGCTCCCAAGATGAAGTGGTTACTTAGAAGAGCTGGTTTCTATTGGCCTACTATGATGACGGATTATTTCAAGTATTATAAAGGATGTGAAGAATGTCAGAAATTTGGAGATTTGCAGTTGGTTCCCGCTGCATTGATGCATCCTATTATTAAGCCATGGCCGTTCCGAGGTTGGGGATTGGATTTTATTGGACAAATTAATCCTCCATCATCAAAAGGACATCGTTTCGTATTAGTTGCTACGGATTACTTCACTAAGTGGACTGAAGCAATTCCTTTGAAGAATATGACACATAGAGAGGTAATTGAATTTATTACGCAACATATTATTCATAGATTCGGAATTCCTCAAACTTTAACTACGGATCAAGATACTTCGTTTATGTCTAAGGAAGGGCGTGCGTTTGCCGAATCTTATAGAATAAAGTTGCTCAATTCATCTCCATATTATGCTCAGGCTAATGGTCAAGCCGAGTCAAGTAATAAGATTTTGATCAAATTAATCAAGAAAAAGATAGAAGAAAATCCTAAGAGGTGGCATGAAGTATTATCTGAAGCGTTATGGACTCATCATTTATCTAGACATGGTGCTACTAAAGTTACTCCTTTTGAGCTTGTGTATGGTCAAGAGGCCGTTTTACCTGTTGAGGTAAATCTGGATGCTTATAGATTGGCTAAACAAAATGACATTGATGCTGTTGATTACCATGATTTGATGATGGACAACATTGATGAAGTAACTGACAAGCGATTGAAGGCTTTAAAATAGATTGAGAAAGATAAGCTTCGGGTTGCTAGAGCTTATAACAAAAAGGTGCGAGGAAAATATTTTCAGATTGGAGAACTTGTTTGGAAGACAATATTGCCTATTGGAACGAAGAGCAACAAGTTCGGTAAATGGTCACCAAGTTGGGAGGACCATATAAAGTTGTTAAAGTCATATTTGGAAATTCTTATATGCTGGAGACATTACAAGAAAATTGTTTGCCTAAAGCTATCAACGGAAGATACTTGAAGAAATATTACCCAAGCGTATGGCGAGATGCATGAAGATTAATGGCCGATAGATTTAATATCGCCCTTAGTATATTTTTTGGCTAGTAAGTTGTGATTGTCTACATCATGCTTTTTAGTTTACAAGCTCACAAAAAAGATAGGGGGGCATGTGTTGATAGTCAAATTTGGCAGTCGCCGAGGGAAACCGGTCTGACCGGTTTGCCCAACCGGTCAGACCGGTTTTGGTCCTGTAATTCGAGTAGGTTTAGGATTCCGAGTTTTATCCCATATTGTAACCGACTTGAAGGGGTACGACTTCCCCGGCCTATATATATAAAGGCTAAGGCCGATTGAGAGTTATTCCAATCGAATCAATCATTATTTGTCCTTTACTTTTGTTTCTCAAACCCTACACTTTTCCAACCCCAATTGGTGTTCTTTGCTCGTCTCTACGGCGTTCAAGGGCGTTCTAGGTGGCCTGCCGATCCTAGAGCAACCCTAGATTGCTTTAGCTCCGACGGGGTCTCTCCCGATCTCGAGTTTCTAGGTCTTCACGAGTTCCTGCCTGAAAGCGGTCTGACCGGTTTTAGGAACCGGTCTGACCGGTTTGCCCGGGAAGCTCGGGTGTTGGCCGTGGTGACGGCCCTGCTGCATGTTTACGCGATCTCGAGTGTGTCGGCGCGTTTTTCGTGTCAACACCTTCCTTTTAATTCCCCACTTCCGCGACACCATTCGCTTCTCCACTCACTTGGTGCTCCTATGAGGCAGACTTCATTCTCTCCTCCATCAACATCTACAGCTGTGCGGCTGTGACGCGCTCTTTCAAGGTCGTATCCTATGACCGATCGATTCTCTACAGGTGAAGTACAGAATGGCTGTCTAATTATTGTTTTCTAAGTATTCATTTTTTCGCCTGACTTATACAATCACATAGCAGTGGCATACAAGGAAAAGAACTGGTTAAATTTCACAGCATTGTGTGCTTGAGGATAAAATCGTCTTTTCATGTGCTACTTAACACCGTTATGTATCCAACTGGACGACGGTGGCATTAAAGGGATGGGAGTTTGAGACAATGGCAAATAAGGGAGGGAAAAAGTTTCAATTGTAAATACTAAGAAACACGACTTCAGCTTCCAACGCCAAATAAGGAAGGGTTTATCTAGCTACAGCAGTGGGCCAGCGGCTGCTGCAAAAGAAGAACAGGGCACGTGAGCATATGCTTGTAATGTCTGATTTTTCCAGGGTCCTGTTTGTAAACCTCCCAGGTTTGTACTGCCTTTCTTTTTTTATATATAGAAAAAGTTGCACGAGGCGTCTTTGTGCAAACTTATTACACCTATAAACGAATAGATGACTGAATTTCAAAACACCACACGTAAAAAAAAACAGAGAACAGAGGCTGTGGTGAAGATTGAAGTAGTCAACAAGACTCGTTTTGACATCTCAACTTCGTTGGCGACAAGAGCCAGAGTCATGGAACTCCTGAGCATCACTCAAAGGTAAAAAGGCTATTTGTGTGATAAACAGTTTTTAAATGGTTTATCATAAACCTTATACAGACTACAACTTCGGAGTATACCGTATCAAATTGGCAGTAACTACCTAGCGTTACCTCAGTTTCCTCTGAGATAAGCCTCCTTTATTCCGTGCAGCATTGCAGCCACTCCCTGCATGTCCATGCGCTCATGTGGGGAAGGATTGGCACAGCAAAGTCCAATCTTTAGCACTGAGAGTAAACACTGCAAGCTTTCCTCCTCCACGGCTAATGAAGTTTCTTCTGGGAAATCATGCTCATCTTCTAGCAGGTCAGGATCCATAATCTGTAATATCCTGTCAGGAAAGTTCTTCTCAACGAATCTTACAATATTCAGTCCATCCTTGAACATATCATCTGTTGGCCTCTTCCTTAAAAATATTTCAAGGAGAACAATTCCAAAACTGTAAACATCTCCAGCAGTTGAAACTTCACCACCTGCTGCACACTCTGCAGATTAATTGCACACAAGAAATTGTTTATTCCAAAGATAATAGCTCACATGGAACTACAATGCAGTGAGCAAAGATTTTGCATTACCTGGTGCAACATATCCTATTGTTCCCTTGATAGAAATTGAAGAAGTCGAAATTGAATCACCAACAAATGACCCTGCAGAGTTAACTTTGAACCTTGCAAGGCCAAAATCTCCAACATGTGCTGTCATGTTGTCATCCAGAAGAATGTTGCTAGGCTTTAGATCACAATGAACAATAGTTCCTTGGCTATTATGGTGGAGGTATTCCAATGCATCTGCGACATCGACCACAATGGATAACCTCTGAGCAAGCGTGATGTTGCTCGGAGTTGAATTGTTTGCATCATTTTGAGTTGAGTACAGTAATGCATGCAAATCACCTCGTGGCATGTACTTGTAGACTAAGGCTTTGAAATCATTTCCCTTTGAGTCACTACTTGAGCATGCAGTCAGGATAGGAACTAGATTACGGTGCCGCAAATTTCTTAGAGCATTACATTCCGCGATGAAGCTCTTCTGTGCCCCTTTTGTCTCTAGGCTGAAAACTTTTACAGCAACCACGATTCTGTCTTGAAACAACTTTCCACGATATACAGAAGAATATCTTCCTTTACCAATTAAATTGGATCCTGAGAACCCCTCTGTTCCTCTGGCAAGATCAGTGTAAGAAATTTTGGGAAATTTGCTATCAAATAAGGGCAAAGATACATTCTTTTTCTTTCGTTTTTCTCTGCAGAACACCATTACAAATATCACTATTGCAAGTGATGCAATGCTGGTTAATGGGATCACAACTTTCTGTACAGTGAAACGCTTGTGCTTTCTAGAATTCAGATGCATCGCAGAACATGGACGTAGGTGGGCAGTCAGTTCCCCTCCACAGAGGCCTGTGTTTCCTTCAATCCACACGGAAGTTGAATTACTGAATATTCCGTCTGTTGGGACCTCACCCTCTAGGTGATTGAATGACAAATCTAGTTGCTGAAGAAATTTTAAGCTTCCAAGAGACACTGGTATTGACCCAGTAAGGTGGTTGTGAGAAAAGTTGAGAATTTGTAGGCTAGTTATATTCCCTAAAGAAGTGGGTATGCTTCCACTGAAATCATTATGGCCCATCTTGATATATTCCAAAGTTTCGCAGTTACCCAAAGTTCCAGGGATTTCTCCAGATAGACTGTTTGATGAAATATCCAAATATGTGAGTTGTTTTGCATTGCCAATTTCAGCATCAAGTGGTCCGTCTAGATTGTTGGAAGATAATTTAATGTTCAACAGTGTTGGAATTCCAAAGAGCTCCTTTGGTATGGTGCCGTGAAGGTTATTGTCCAAAATGTTCAATATTTCAAGCCTTTGGAGGTTTCCTAAGCTTGGGGGTATGTATCCTTCCAACTGGTTTGAGTTTAGATTGAGTACAGCTAAATTAGATAAATTACAAAGGGATGATGGAATTCGTCCTGTAAACTTGTTGTAATCCAATTCTAATCTCTGCAAGGATTTGTGGGTTCCAAGCCATTCTGGAACCACACCTGTAAATTTATTCACACCCATTTCTATACCGAACAGATTGCGAAGCTTTGTTATACCTGAAGGAAAATCCCCTGACAGTTGATTTTTTGCTAGATACAGATAGCGTAGTTGGGTGGAAAGATTACTTATTGAATCTGGCACATTGCCTTCTAGACGATTACTAAGAACTGTGAGCACTTGTAGCTCAGTGCAATTGGCTAAGCTGTCCATAAACATCCAGTCTTGCTTGTTACGTGCTTGGAGTTTGTTGTACTCAAAACTTAGTGCATAGAGCTTCTGAAGTTTGCCAATGGAGCTAGGAATCGCCCCAGTGAGCTTATTCCTTGACATATCAAGAATCTTAAGCTCAGAAGCATTTGTTATTGATGATGGGATATGGCCATGAAAGAAGTTGCCGCCTAGAGACATGTATTTCAGGTTGTGCAGAGAGGCGCCGAGATCTGATGGTATATCTCCGCTTAGGTCATTTGAAGCAACACTAAACCTAACAAGATTAGAGAGATTCAGAACAAGCTGCGGAAAACGACCAGACAACTTATTCTTTCCCAGGTGCAGCTGCTGCAGTCCCCACAACCTTGCAAACTCATCTGGGATGTTGCCCTCGATATTATTATTCATACAAGTAAGATTTTTCAGCATTGTGATATTGGCAAGAGAAGCAGGGATGGTTCCAGTAAGATTGTTAGCAGTAAGTATCACCTTTTGAAGGCTATTAGGCAAGTCTGCAGGAATCTGTTCAGCTAGTTGATTGTTACTCAACGATAGCTCTTTGACTTTTGAACAGTTTGCAAGGCTGGGTATCCCTCCCTGTAGTGTGTTATCATCCAATTTGAGTATTTGGAGGTGATGAAGGTGACCAATGGACCCAGGGATCTCCCCACTGAATGAATTCGCCGACAATATTAGAACTTTTAGGAATGTTAGGTTTCCAAGTGATGGAGATATTTCCCCTACCAAATCTCTGTTTGTGAGACTCAGAGAAATGACACGATGTGGGTGCTTGACACTACATAGGACACCTTCCCAACTACAGAAGTGGGTGCTCTCGTTCCAAGAAATCAAGGCTTGGTTTGGATCACTGATGGTCTTTCTGAACTCCAGTAGTGACAGCCTATCTGTATAGTTTTCCACGAACGAGCAGATGACACCATGTGTAAAACACGCCATAAGCACCAAGAGAAACTGTACCCAGGTTGCAGGAGGCTTCATATTCAAGCTAGTCTTACTACCCTGCAGGTTGAACATGTATATGGATCCTGATTATATGCACAGATAAAAGTACAATAAGATCAGATAGATATTGATGTTATTTTTGGCAGTAAATTCGTGCGCTCCCTTCGTGTAAGTATAACACATATGTTCACTAATTGGTTGGCTGGTGTGTCATCACATAACAAAAAATTAATCCTTGTAGGTGCAAGCGCCATGTGTTGGATCATATGGTTAAGCCGAAACGATGTTGTTTTTGACAAAACACCTATTTGTTCTTATATGCAGGTTATTTACAGGGGCACACACTGGACAAGAATGTGGTCTTTGTTCTAAAAAGAGGACCACAATTTTTTTGAAAGCGCATGCCGACTCCTGGAAACTATGACAATGGAGATCTTCGCCAGCCATGGATGGAGGTATAGCAATAGATTAAATCTTTGATGATCGTTTTCTTAAGCTTAGCCTTTTTTGGTTGTCGAGTGTTTTATGTGTGGGCGACGGAGTCTACCCCCACAGTAAAAGTTTCTGTAATAAATAACGGCCATGTTCATTTTTGGATGAAGATGCCGGGACCTGTTTCATTTTATAGATAAAATAAACTTCCCTTTATCTAAAAAATACAGTTTTTGCAAAATTATTTTTCATTTATGGACAACCTGCATCCCTTTTCCAAAAAAAATTATGGACAACCTGTGAAAAAAGCAAAACAGAAATCCAAATCCTAGTGACAACCAGCCTTGACCGGTAAAATGGTTCTGGTCCAACTAACTTCAAGTCCACTGGACCACCTCATTTTCCCCTCTAGGGACATGGTTGATTCTTCCTTTTTCTTTTTGGCAAACAGACATGGTTGATTCTATGTATTGTAAATCTAATCGATTTTAATTGTGGAGGTACGGTATTCAAAATGATGGATCATCAACATCCATACAGACTATACCATCAATCCATCATTACGTGGGCATGGTTGTTCGAATAATTGTAGGGTAATTTTGCTAGTAGTATTTAAGTTGAAACAATAATACTGATAACTCAGGGTACTTATGAAAAATATACGAACACCCCCAAAAATTCGGCCAAAAGGCCTAGAGATATAGTATCATGATATAAGAGTTCAAATAAATCATATATACCTCAAGCAACACAAGTTTTAGTTGCTTCAAGTAAACCAACAATAATGTACAAAACTAAAATTCTCCAAAACACCAAATTAACTATAGAAATTGAAGTTTTACAAAGCTATATTTTTGGGTGTTAAACGAAAAGTGATTGTTGATTCAAACCGATCATAGGTCAGTGGTAACGTTTCATGAAGTGGGACCTGCCCACCAGGTTCGAGTCGTCGACTCAGCATTGATGTCACATTTTTCTGGCTTTATTCGAATAAATAACCAGCGATATTCTTTCAGTGGTAGGCGACATGCATGTCAACAACGAGGTGTCTATGGTGGCTTCGTCAATCTCGAAATATGTTGGTCCAATCTCTCGGAGATGGTCATAGCGTTAGGGTTTATGTGCGTGTATTCAACTACTCATAGGGGTGAGTGTGTGTGGTTCTGAGTGTCTCTATCGTACCGGTTTTTTTGCAAATAAAAGTGATTGTTGCTGGATATATGATTTCAAGGTCTAACTGAAAAAGAAAACAAGACATTGAAGGCATCAAAACTGCAGCCCAAGCCATGCTGACACCACCGTGCCATGCTTCATAGAGGCAACTGAGGCTAGTTTGTACCGGTCTAGACATAACTGAAAACCAATGACATGTAGGTCTTCACTATGCAATTTGAGGGTTTATTGACTTAAATAAGAATCAAAGACAAGCTCAGGAACTTCTGGTGAGATTTACTAGAAAGCTATCAGTTTTTGAAACTGTATGGAAGGTTCAACACGCACAAAACTGAATGAAATCTTCGTGTTGCTGGATGACTGTTGTATGTGTAACACCCTAAAATTCATCACAATTAAATTGTAGCAACCCTCTGAATTTTTCTAGGATTTATTAAGGCTTAAATAAATTTTCTAGGATTTAATTGGAATTTCAAGTCTTTTATCAATTTAAATATCACATTAAATAATTATTTTAGTCAAAATAAGTTTTTGTTGCATTCATGCTGGTGCATATATTTTTGGTTGCTAGTAAATCAAGTTGGAATTTAAATTATGTTTAAATTCGAATTTGATTTGCTTTTATTTGAGTTTTAAAAAAGTTATAATAGGCAGAGTTCGTTTTTGCCCCTCCAACTCTTGGCCCGGTCCAAGTTTGCCCCCTCTACTTTCTTCCTCTTTCCCCGGCCGATTCCTTTTCCCCGGCCCATTCCTCCAACTTTCGGCCAGCTCCGGCCCGCCCCACTTCGCTCTCTCCCGCTCTCTCTCTCTCGCCGACAGGTGGGGTCCACCTGTCAGCATCTTCGTCCCCGACCCGGACTCCTCGGCCGAGTCCGTCCCGCCGCCGCCGCCGTGTCCGGCCGGGACACGAACACCTAGGCGTGGCCGAGCCCCCGCTCCGCACCTATAAGAACCGCCGCCGCCTCCGTTCTTTTCCCCAACCGAAACCAACCGCGGCCGCCAACCCTAGCGCCGCGCCGCCGCCATTGTCGAGCTCCGCGCCGCCGTTGTCGATTCGCGTCGTCGCCGCCTCTCCTTCGCCGTGAAGCACTCCAGGAGGTTCGCCTCGATAACCCGAAGCTACCCATCGCGTTCTTGCTCGAATTTTTGCCGTGCTCCGCGCTAATTTGCTCGCCGACCGAACTCGCAGCGCCGCCATTCGTCGTCGCTCGTCGCCGGCTGCCGTCGTTGCTCTTCCCTCGTCGAGACCTAGCTCAGTGAGTTCGCCATTCCCTCCTCTCTCTTCCCGTCCAAGTCTCGTCGTGTTTGGTGCATCGTAGCGCCGAATCGCGCTCGCTCCGGCGAAGCGCCGCCGCGGGAACGAGCGGCGTCGTCGCGTCCGTCGTCGCCGGCGTCTCCCCTCCGCCCGATTCGTCTGTAGCCGTTAGATCAAGATCCAACGGTCCAGATTAGACCGCGTCCCGAGTCAAACCCGAGAGTATTGGTCAACCTAGGCAATTTTTCTAAAGAACCCTGAGTTTTCTAGAAATCAACCCGCGGTCCAGTTTAGTTCAAAAATAATTACGGTTAGGTCCTTTTTCTTCTATTTTAGCCCCTGCAAGATTTAAAATTATGCCCGAGGTTTTTATACAAAATTATGTTTTAGCCCCTGGTTTTTCGTAGTTAAGCCCCTGGAACTTTTAAAACTTTGCCAGCAAGTCCCTGAACCTTAGAAAAGCCATATCTTTTGCGTTTTAGCTCCGAATTTAGTGATTCTCACGCTCACGCGTTCGTTGTAACGTGTAGATTAGTTTTGTGCTGTTGTTTTCCTCTGTAGGAATTGTTTGGTGTACTGTTTCTTATTTGTTGTATTGTTTCCTTGCATGTGAATGTGTGATGCGATTAGGAAACGACCAGTTTGAGGATTTCTCCGAAGAACCAACTGTTGGAGAAGGATTTGAGCAGCAACAGAGTTAGGAAGAAGGCAAGTGTATTATGTCATGCAAATGTCCTAATAATTATTAATTTCACCACCCATGCATGTGTCTTAATTTGATGGGTTCCTATTTAAGGATTTGCCTAGCCACTATATTTTCCTGTCCCTGAAACTGGGTTACTTAATTAATTTTGATGGTAGATGATGCTTAGTTTGCTCAACTGGGATTGGTTAAATGAACCCCTACTCTATGTTCCATATACTCTTTTAAATAATTAATTGGCAAGATCATATCTTTTTAATTGGAACATGGAGAACCACCCAGGAAAACAGTGCAACCATAAGTACCATATGGCTCTGGTCTTGGCTAACTAATTAGGGACTTTAGTGGATGGTAACCTTACCCGAAAGGGGCAAGAGGCGTGGCGGTTGACGGGGTATAGGTCGGTCCTCTTGAGCTGTGGGCTTTGGTAAGAGACAGATCTCATTAGGGAGGGTTATGCTTTGCTTCTGAACCGGAAACCTTAGCGGGTTACTATTTACTAAGGAATCTTTGTAAAGGCCTCGTAGCGTCCCTATGCGGTCATACCTCGGTAGTGTGATTTAAGAGGATTGGCCCCCTCGGCATGGTTGGGTTTAAAGTTCTTTTGAACTTTTACGTGGCTTATGGTGAAAGTGTACAACCTCTGCAGAGTGTAAAACTGTTATAACAGTCGTGCTCACGATCAAGAGCAGCCTGGACCCTTACATGATAATCATACTTGAACATGATCTAAATCGTGGTTACTTGAATATGCTGGGAATATGACATTCATTAATTTGTGGGTGGTATATACTTTCATTTGCTAGTAAATAGTTGCTTAATAAAACTTGACCAACTAAAAGTGCTTACTGCAGTATGGTCAGCCAACCTTTTTGCCTCAGCCTTGTATGTCATATTACATTTGCTGAGTACGTCATGTGCTCATACTTGTTGTCTTTCTTTCTTTTATTGCATCAACTACAACCGGAATGCTGCTCAGATTGGGAGAATTTTGAGGATTTCACCACTGATTTTGAGGAGTTCTAGGCGAGTCTCCCCCAGTCAATGCCTGTGGAGTTGGGGTCACTTTTGCTTCGTTAGATGAACGTTTATTTAAGTCTTCCGCTATGACATTCGTGTCAACTCTGAGATTGTAATACATGCACTATAATACTCTTTCGTTATGCATGGTTATGGATATTCACTTGTGACGTCTACCATATGTGTGTAAACTGATCCTGGCGCACATATGAGATGC
This sequence comes from Echinochloa phyllopogon, assembly GCA_033239725.1. Taxonomy (NCBI): domain Eukaryota; kingdom Viridiplantae; phylum Streptophyta; class Magnoliopsida; order Poales; family Poaceae; genus Echinochloa; species Echinochloa phyllopogon. The sequence continues at coordinate 5,655,588 of BTCW01000008.1, read as the reverse complement.
ACCTGGTTTTGCCTTTAAAACCGGGTGTGACAGAGGTGGTATCACAGCTGTGTTGACTGTAGGACGCAAGCCTAGATAGCAATGGTCATTCTCTAAGAATTATTTTGTTTAACTACTCTTGCTCTATCTATTCTTGGTTTATTTTTCTATTATTCCTGGGCATTGATAATTGTCTCCTCCTTGATTTTTCTGGTCTATCTTTTTCACCATCTCACCTGGTTTCGAGGTCTTTAGAACTGTTCTCACCCCTTTCTTGCTTAAACCATAGATGGTGTTGACAAGGCAAGGTGCTCGTAGATTGGCTAGCTCTCTTTCCTCTTTTTCGTCGCATTCGGTGCAAGAAGAGGGACCGGAACCTGAAGAGATGGAAGTAATGGACGAAGAAGTCAACTCAGGAGGGAATGCTCCAGCTGGATCCGAAGGAAGTGAAGGACCCTCTCCGCCGCCTGACATGTGAGTAGTGACTTTTCACCACCACGACGGAGGCAACAGTGGGTTCCCGATGCTGCTTCGAATGCTTTTCGAGCGTCTGAACTACCCAGTGGAGATAGAATATCGTGGACGAAGGAGGACACATTCAAATTACCCAGAGGACTGGGATGTCGCTGTATACATCCGAGAGCCTGATTATGAGTATGGAGGAACCAAAGAGGCTGCAGTGCACCATGCCATCGCCATGAGATCAACCTTCGAAGCTGGAATCCAGGATGCAGCCAGGCGGGCACTTTCTGTGCTTTGTCATGAGGAGATTGCTGAAGTACGTCACAATGCTTGGGCATATCTTCCTCGAAGGCAGCAAGGCACTCCAACTGGGGTTGTGCCACAACCGCCAGGTGTAAACTCTACACTCAACGTCCAGGTGGCGTTCACCCAGATGCTCAACGTGCACGCCGATGACACCACAAGAGAACTACAAGAAGTGCGTGAAGAACTCGCTGCTGAACGAAGGAAGAACAAGAGGGTGATAGCTGAACTCAAGGGAGAAGCACTTCCGCCCTTGGATGAAGATATACAAGGGTTGATGGGGCATTCACCGCCCCGCTAGAGAGTGCTCGGTGGATCGTCTAGTTGCTTCACCCATACCTATTAAGATAGGATACCCTCTCTTTTGTTAGTTCAGTACGTTTAGAAGCATTAAAGACTCGTGCTTAGTGTGTAATTTAGTTTGGTTTGAAAGTGGGGTAAAGATGTTTGCTTTCGTGCTAAGTGTGTGATTTGGATCTTTGTAATGATTGAACTTAATTGTGGAGTGATGACCACAATTGAGTAATTATTAAATAAATAAATTTAGTTAGTTTTGGGTTTATCTTGGTCTCTGATCTTAGCCCTTAACTATCACTTTATCCATATAACGGTACCCCTCATATAAATCATGTTATGCGACAATCTGTTCTCGCTGCTGCATGATATCCAGGTACTATCCGAATTGTTTCTGGAGCTTCAGAACTCCGTTTGACATAAATCTAGTTGGGTTGGATTAAGGACTTGATAACCTAGGTTCTGGGAATTTTTCGTGATTTTTGGAGGTTCTTGTAGAGAGATATAATGGTTTTATTGGAGTAACCAAAATCTGTCCCATGGTCCTGACACAGCTGTCTTGTTTATTTTATATCTCGAGCCACAAAATTCCAATTGAGGTGATTCAAGTTAGGTTAGTTTCAGAATTGGATGGTCTACGTTCAAACAAAATATCATGATTTTTGGATACACAGAATGAGAGTTACAACTGTTTAATTAGGACGAACAGAATCTGTTTCAGAATTTGATTTGCCCGTCATTGGCAACTCGTTCTACATTAACTCTTATCTGTTCATGATTCGAGTTATATCTTTTTACCACCCTCTGAACCTCATGTTCTAACCACCAGATGGTAAACACCAGGTCTGGAAGTGGAGTGGATCAACCACCTGTGAACCGTCAGGGACGTGTCAACCCCAATCCAAATCCTCCGCCGAATCAAGCATCCGTAGCAATGGATCAGATCCTCGCCAACCAGACTCAGATTCTCCAGGGCATGGCTAATACCATGGCAGCCATGCAAGCGCAGAACAACAACAACCAGCAGAGAGACAAGCACCGGGAGTTCATGAGTCACAAACCTCCTACCTACTCCCACTCTGCAGATCCACTTGATGCGGATGATTGGCTGAAGACTGTTGAGAAGAAGCTGGATATGGCTCAGTGTAATGACAGGGAGAAGGTCCTGTATGCCTCAGGTCGCTTTGAAGGATCAGCTTCAGATTGGTGGGATGCTTATCTTGCTGCTCATGCCACCCCTGATGCTATCACCTGGCAGGAGTTTAGGACCAACTTCAGGAGCCACCATATTCCTGCTGGTGTTATGAAGCTGAAGAAGAAGGAGTTACGCCCCAGAAGAAGGTGTTATGACCGTCAGTGAGTACCGGGATAAGTTCATTCAGTTGTCCCGTTACGCCCCAGATGAGGTGAATGATGATGAGCAGAAGCAGGAGCGATTTCTGGAAGGATTGATTCCGCCGCTCCAATATCAACTCATGTCTCACACCTTCCCAACATTTCAGAAGCTGCTGGATAAGGCTATTGGCTTGGAAAGCAAGCGTCGTGAGTTGGGAGAGCAGAAGAGGAAGTTCAAGGCCTCAGGACAGTCAAGCAGTAACACCGGCCCTCGTCTCCAGCCGCCTCAACAGAACATGCCCATTCGTTTTGGTGGGCAAGGGAGTAACTTTGTGCAGAGTCAGGATCAGCGGTCAGCACCTCCACCTCAGTGTCCAGCATTTCAGCAGAACCGCCCGACCACCTCGGCTCAGACTCCAATGAAGACCCCTGCACCAGGCAGTGCTCCTACTCCCCGTACCTGCTACATTTGTGGAGATCCCAGCCACTTTGCCCACAACTATCCTAAGAGGAATGCTCAGACCCCACAGCACCAGAGTGGCAGTGCACCTAGGCAGAATACCCCTCAGCAGCAGAACAGGAATGTGAACCCGACGCCCCAGAGCAACAAGGGCCAGCAGAATCAGATGCGGGGCAAAGTGAACCATGTTGCTGCAGAGTCCGCGCAGGAGGCCCAGGATGTGGTACTTGGTATGTTCCTCGTCAACTCAGCCCCTGCATCGGTTTTATTCGACTCTGGAGCATCTCATTTTTTATTACTGCTCAGCATGTAGCTAAGTATAATATATCTATGGTTCCTATGAAAAATTTCATGCTAGTTAGCTCTCCCGGTGGAAACATGAAAGCCAATTTTATCTGCCCCCGAGTTAACCTGAAAATAGTTGGGGTAGATTTTCCTGCTGATTTGATAGTCCTGAACTCTGAGGGAATAGATGTCATACTTGGAATGGGATGGTTAGCTGCTTTTGATGCGGTGATTCAGTGTGCCAAGAGGTCAGTGTTGTTGACTAGCCCTCAGGGAGAGAAGATTGAATTCGGAGTCACCCAACCCTCAGCTTCAACTTACTCAGTGAATCAAGCCAGTGGTGTTCCTTTGGAGGATATCAGAGTTGTTTGTGAGTTTTCGGATGTCTTCCCAGATGATTTGCCAGGTATGCCACCCGAACGAGACATTGAGTTTATTATTGAGTTTTTACCTGGTACTGCTCCTATTTCTAAAAGACCCTATAGAATGGTTGTTAATGAATTAGAAGAACTTAAGAAACAACTTAAGGAATTGTTGGATAAAGGTTACATTCGTCCTAGTTCTTCACCTTGGGGAGCACCTGTAATTTTTGTGGGTAAAAAGGATGGTACTCTGAGGATGTGTGTGGATTATCGTTCATTGAATGAGGTAACCATCAAGAATAAGTATCCATTGCCCAGAATTGAAGACTTATTTGATCAGTTGAGAGGAGCCAAGGTTTTCTCCAAGATTAACTTGAGATCTGGCTACCATCAGTTGAGGATCAGGCGTTCCGACATTCCTAAAACAGCATTCACCACCAGGTATGGATTGTATGAGTATACTGTGATGTCGTTTGGATGGACAAATGCACCCGCCTACTTTATGTACCTGATGAATAAGGTGTTCATGGAGTACTTGGATAAGTTTGTGGTGGTGTTTATTGATGATATTCTGGTTTACTCTAAGAATGAGGAGGAGCATGAGGAGCATTTGAGGTTGGTGTTGCAGACTCTTAGACAGAACCAGTTGTATGCCAAGTTTAGTAAATGTGAGTTTTGGTTGAATCAAGTGTCTTTTCTTGGTCATGTTGTTACTGATGAAGGTATTGCAGTGGATCCAAGTAAAGTCAAGGATGTGTTGGATTGGGAACCTCCTACCACAGTCTCTGAGATCAGAAGCTTCCTGGGATTGGCTGGATATTACAGGAGATTCATTGAAGGCTTTTCTAAAATAGCGAAACCTCTTACTTCGCTATTATAGAAGGGCAAGGAGTTTGTTTGGTCAGAAGCGTGTCAGGCCAGCTTTGAAGAGTTGAGAAGGAAGTTGACTACAGCCCCAGTGCTTGCTATGCCAGATATTCACAAGAACTTTGATATATATTGTGATGCTTCTCGTAGAGGTCTTGAGTGTGTGCTCATGCAGGAAGGCAGAGTTATAGCCTATGCATCCAGGCAGTTGAGGAAGCACGAGCTGAACTATCCTACTCATGATCTGGAACTTGCAGCTGTTGTCCATGCCTTGAAGATCTGGAGGCACTATATTCTAGGTAACAGATGTGAACTGTATACTGATCACAAAAGTCTGAAGTACATATTTACTCAGAAGGATCTGAATTTGAGGCAGAGAAGATGGTTGGAGTTGATCGAGGATTATGATCTGGGGATCAACTATCAACCTAGCAAGGCTAATTTGGTTGTTGATGTGTTGAGTAGGAAGTCACAAGTAAATGCAATGTTTGGTCGCCAGTTACCAGCTGAGTTGTGTGCAGAGATGGAGAAGCTGAACCTGGGATTTCTGAGTCAGACCGAAGGCGTGACAATGGAGGTTGAGTCTACACTGGAGCAGGAAATTCGGAAGGGTCAGCTTACTGATGAGAAGATAAAGGAAATCAAGGAAACCATGTTAGCAGGCAAAGCTCCCGACTTCACCGAAGATGATCAAGGTACAATTTGGTTTAGAAAGAGGATATGTGTACCGGATATCGAGTCTCTCAGGGAGCAGATATTGAGGGAAGCTCATGATTCCGCATATTCTATTCATCCTGGAAGCACCAAGATGTATCAGGATCTAAAGCAAAGGTATTGGTGGTATGGACTAAAAAGGGATGTGGCTGCCCATGTGGCATTGTGCGATGTTTGTCAGAAAGTTAAGGCTGAACACCAGAGACCAGCCGGGTTGCTTCAGCCACTCAAGGTACCTGAATGGAAGTGGGAAGAAATCAGTATGGATTTCATTGTTAGATTACCTCGCACTCGAGGAGGATATGACTCTATATGGGTTATTGTGGACAGATTAACTGAGGTAGCTCACTTTATACCCGTTCACACTACTTATACCAGCGCTAAGTTAGCAGAGTTATACATGTCCAGAATTGTTTGTCTCCATGGTGTACCTAAAAAGATAGTATCTGATAGAGGTACTCAGTTTACATCTAGATTCTGGCAGAAGTTGCATGAGTCTATGGATACAAAGTTGAATTTCAGTTCTGCGTATCATCCTCAGACAGATGGTCAGACAGAGAGGACTAATCAGATTTTGGAGGATATGTTGAGAGCTTGTGCTTTGAAGCATGGAGGCAGTTAGGACAAGAGTCTTCCATATGCAGAGTTCTCGTATAACAACAGTTATCAGGCAAGTCTAAAGATGGCCCCATTCGAAGCGCTTTATGGTAGAAAGTGCAGAACACCTTTGTATTGGAGTGAAACAGGTGAAAGTCAGTTGTTTGGTCTAGAGATACTGCAGGAAGCAGAAAGACAGGTTCAGATTATCAGAGAGAATTTAAGAACGGCTCAGTCCAGGCAGAAGAGCTATGCAGACACAAGGAGACGAGAATTAACTTTTGAAGTAGGTGATTATGTGTATCTGAGAGTATCTCCTATTCGAGGCTTGAGAAGGTTTAAGGTGAAAGGTAAATTATCTCCTCGTTTCATTGGACCTTTCAAGATTGTTGATAGAAAAGGTGAGGTTGCTTATCAATTGGAGTTGCCAGCCAGACTGTCAGATGTGCATGATGTGTTCCATATCTCTCAGTTGAAAAAGTATCTTCGAGTTCCTGAGGAAGAATTACCCTTGGATGAGTTGGATGTGCAAGGAATGCCCAGCTAAGATTTTGGAAACTGCTGAAAGAGTTACTAGGAGTAAGGTGATTAGAATGTGTAAAGTTCAGTGGAGTCATCACGCGGAAAGCGAGGCAACTTGGGAAAGAGAGGATGAGTTGATGGCAGAGTTCCCTCAGATTTTCTCTAATCCATTCGAATCTCGAGGACGAGATTCTTTTTAAGGGGGTAGGTTTGTAACACCCTAAAATTTATCACAATTAAATTGTAGCAACCCTCTGAATTTTTCTAGGATTTATTAAGGCTTAAATAAATTTTCTAGGATTTAATTGGAATTTCTAGCCTTTTTATCAATTTAAATATCACATTAAATAATTATGTTAGTCAAAATAAGTTTTTGTTGCATTCATGCTGGTGCATATATTTTTGGTTGCTAGTAAATCAAGTTGGAATATATTTTTGGTTGCTTTTGTGTGAGTTTTAAAAAAGTTATAATAGGCAGAGTTCGTTTTTGGCCCTCCAACTCTTGGCCCGGTCCAACTTTGCCCCCTCTACTTTCTTCCTCTTTCCCCGGCTGATTCCTTTTCCCTGGCCCATTCCTCCAACTTTTGGCCCAGCTCCGGCCCGCTCCACTTCGCTCTCTCCCGCTCTCTCTCTCTCTCGCCGACAGGTGGGGTCCACCTGTCAGCATCTTCGTCCCCGACCCGGACTCCTCGGCCGAGTCCGTCCCGCCGCCGCCGCCGTGTCCGGCCGGGACACGAACGCCGAGCCCCCGCTCCGCACCTATAAGAACCGCCGCCGCCTCCGTTCTTTTCCCCAACCGAAACCAACCGAGGCCGCCAACCCTAGCGCCGCGCCGCCGCCATTGTCGAGCTCCGCGCCGCCGTCGTCGATTCGCGCCGTCGCCGCCGCTCCGTCGCCGTGAAGCACTCCAGGAGGTTCGCCTCGATAACCCGAAGCTACCCATCGCGTTCTTGCTCGAATTTTTGCCGCGCTCCGCGCTAATTTGCTCGCCGAGCGAACTCGCAGCGCCGCCATCCATCGTCGCTCGTCGCCGGCCGCCGTCGTTGCTCTTCCCTCGTCGAGACCTAGCTCAGTGAGTTCGCCGTTCCCTCCTCTCTCTTCCTGTCCAAGTCTCGTCGTGTTTGGTGCATCGTAGCGCCGAATCGCGCTCGCTCCGGCGAAGCGCCGCCGCGGGAACGAGCGGCGCAGCCGCGTCCGTCGTCGCCGGCGTCTCCCCACCGCCCGATTCGTCCATAGCCGTTAGATCAAGATCCAACGGTCCAGATTAGACCGCGTCCCGAGTCAAACCCGAGAGTACGGTCAACCTAGGCAATTTTTCTAAAGAGCCCCTGAGTTTTCTGGAAATCAACCCGCGGTCCAGTTTAGTTCAAAAATAATTATGGTTAGGTCATTTTTCTTCTATTTTAGCCCCTGCAAGATTTAAAATTATGTCCGAGGTCCAAGTTTTGTTATTTTATCATTTAGCCCTCGAGTTTTTATTCAAAATTATGTTTTAGCCCATGGTTTTTCGCAGTTAAGCCCCTGGAACTTTTAAAACTTTGCCAGCAAGTCCCTGAACCTTAGAAAAGCCATATCTTTTGCGTTTTAACTCCGATTTTAGTGATTCTCGCGCTCACGCGTTCGTTGTAGCGTGTAGATTAGTTTTGTGCTACTGTTTTGATCTGTTGGAATTGTTTGATGTATTGTTTCTTATTTGTTGTATTGTTTCCTTGCATGTGAATGTGTGATGCGATTAGGAAACGACCAGTTCGAGGATTTCTCTGAAGAACCAACTGTTGGAGAAGGATTTGAGCAGCAACCGAGTTGGGAAGAAGGCAAGTGTATTATGTCATGCAAATGTCCTAATAATTATTAATTTCACCACCCATGCATGTGTCTTAATTTGATGGGTTCCTATTTAAGGATTTGTCTAGCCACTATATTTTCCTGTCCCTGAAACTGGGTTACTTAATTAATTTTGATGGTAGATGATGCTTAGTTTGCTCAATTGGGATTGGTTAAATGAACCCCTACTCTATGTTCCATATACTCGTTTAAATAATTAATTGGCAAGATCATATCTTTTTAATTGGAACATGGAGAACCACCCAGGAAAACAGTGCAACCATAAGTACCATATGGCTCTGGTCTTGGCTAACTAATTAGGGACTTTAGTGGATGGTAACCTTACCCGAAAGGGGCAAGAGGCGCGGCGGTTGACGGGGTATAGCTCGGTCCTCTTGAGCTGTGGGCTTTGGTAAGAGACAGATCTCATTAGGGAGGGTTATGCTTTGCTTCTGAACCGGAAACCTTAGCGGGTTACTATTTACTAAGGAATCTTTGTAAAGGCCTCGTAGCGTCCCTATGCGGTCACACCTCGGTAGTGTGATTTAAGAGGATTCGCCCCCTCGGCATGGTTGGGTTTAAAGTTCTTTTGAACTTTTATGCGGCTTATGGTGAAAGTGTACAACCTCTGCAGAGTGTAAAACTGTTATAACAGCCGTGCTCACGGTCAAGAGCGGCCTGGGCCCTTACATGATAATCATACTTGAACATGATCTAAATCGTGGTTACTTGAATATGCTGGGAATATGACATTCATTAATTTGTGGGTGGTATATACTTTCATTTGCTAGTAAATAGTTGCTTAATAAAACTTGACCAACTAAAAGTGCTTACTGCAGTATGGTCAGCCAACCTTTTTGCCTCAGCCTTGTATGTCATATTACATTTGCTGAGTACGTCATGTGCTCATACTTGTTGTCTTTCTTTCTTTTATTGCATCAACTACAACCGGAATGCTGCTCAGATTGGGAGAATTTTGAGGATTTCACCACTGATTTTGAGGAGTTCTAGGCGAGTCTCCCCCAGTCAATGCCTGTGGAGTTGGAGTCACTTTTGCTTCGTTAGATGAACGTTTATTTAAGTCTTCCGTTATGACATTCGTGTCAACTCTGAGATTGTAATACATGCACTATAATACTCTTTCGTTATGCATGGTTATGGATATTCACTTGTGACGTCTGCCATATGTGTGTAAACTGATCCTGGCGCACATATGAGATGCACCTGGTTTTGCCTTTAAAACCGGGTGTGACAGTATGCATGCAAATGCAGTGCATCCTGTGGACGCAACATGAAAACCAAACAAATGAGGCGAATGTCAAGAGCTTAAAGAGGATGCTTACTGCTTGGTTCGCTCGAAGCCGTGTTCTTCGATAGTTTCTTGGGGAAGCACGGCCAGTCGGCTGGCAGCTGGGTGGTGAAGAGCCACACTACGATCAAACAATGTTAATGGCGAAGGGCAAGATATATCTGATCGAGAACACCTTTCTGTTTATATTGCTCTCCAGATCCTCACATGGTATATGATATCTAAAGTCTACACAGTCCTTTTGGGATTTCAACTTTCCAAGGGCCGTAATGGAATGTTTTGGAGTATACGAGGGGGCATGACCATGACTTACTTGAGTCACATCCTCGCAGGTCTAGTTCCCCCAATAATTTAGACAAATGTTTAGGAACACACGTTGTCGATCTCTACGTCTAGTGCCATCGCATATGTCCCTGCCCAACGAGGATCAGCTCTAATACGTATACCACCTCATAACACCGGGCCCTTCAAAATAGCATTGCCCGTTCTTCTAATTAAGGAGCCGGCTCTCATATACATATATGCTCCTCGTCTATAATTTCGTCCCGACTTCATGTTAAAAAGTTAACCCAAAGATGTAACAACTCAGGAGAAGACAATCTCACACACAGCTCGATAAATGCTCTCCTCAAAAAAAAAACTCGATAAATGCTAGATGAGCTAGAGAAAAAATCATTTCGTTTTCTTTATTTAGAGCCTTCAAAAGTTATGGATCCACAATCTAAAGTTAAAGCAAACAAAGGGCTTGCATGACTAAAATAGATTGTGTACATGAGCTATATGCTTTCCTAGTAATGAAACCTACAAACGAGTTTGTAGCGCGATGGTTGGGACGCCCCAGACTAGGACTCGAATCCTGGTTCTAGAAAAAAATGCTATGCAAACTGTCTAGTAAGTTGCTTGCGTGGGCAGCTTTCGGGGTCTTTTCAGATTGGTTGTCTAGGGTTTAGGGTTAAACTTCCAACGTAGTATGAATGCTCATATTTTTAGCTAGTTTTCTTTTCAGTGTAGTTGAGGCTAGTTTTCTTTTCAGTGTAGTTGACGTTCTCATCGATACCTACACGATTATTAGCATATACTCCTTCCGGTATAAGATTTAGATGTCATTTTGGACAAGGTTTTAGTGGAATATAAATCACGAATAACTTTTAAATCATTTTTGAGCAGAACGAATAACTTTTAAATCATTGAGTTTGAAAATGTGAAAACCATGTGAATAGATTTGTCTTAAAATATTTATATAAATGTATATGTATATTATGTTTAATAAATATTTTTGTAAAAATAAAGGGCCTCTAGTCTAGTGGTTAGAGCACCTAATTAGCACCAAGCAGACTCAGGTTCGACTCCCTGTGGGAGCGAATTAACTGGGTTTGGAATAAAAAAAATCTAAAAAAAATAGGTAGGGGTTTCCCCTCCCGACTTCGGTCAAAAAAAGAAGTCAAAGTTACGTTTTGGAGATCGTGTACGTCGTTGTCTAAAACGACATCTAAATCATATACGGAGCAAGTATCAATACATCCGAATATTTGGGTCAACTCTCTTATCTCTTAGAGTGTTCATAGGATGGGTGTGCATGTATTTCTTTTTTTAGAAAGACCAATACAGACATAGACACTCACATGCATGCATACTCATCTTTATGAATACACGTACGTAAACCCTACCCCCATGAGCACCTCCGAGAGACTGGACTGACAGATCCGATCTTGAGATGTACGAAGTCACTACAAGCACCTCGATGTCGACGGGGACATCGCTACCACTGAAATAATAGCGCTAGTTAAATCTTGAAATAAATCCAGAAAAATGCAATATCAATACCAAGTCGAGGACTCAAATCCTGATGGGCAGGTTCCATTCAAGGAACCTTACCAACTAACCTATCCTATATGTCAGTTCGCGTGTGTGCATGTATTTCCAGTGGCGATGGTACATGGTACGTTTTACCTAAGCATGTATTGTGCTTCCAAAGAGATAAATCATGTAGTACACTCGAAGCAGAGGCCTCCCTTTGGAGAGCTTTCTTTTACTGTCTTATTAGGGGTATACTACAATATTTGAACTAGTGTGAATATGGTACATATCTGTTATACCTCCCCGAATACGTAAAAAACTCTGCTAGCCGCGGAGCAATGGAAGCCCGTATTACATGGGCGTGGAAAGTGGTGATCCGATCTACACGTAGTACCCCCTATGATTTCATTCGCCGCCGTGTCTGCTGGACCATCGGTCGCGAGGCTATACAACGCCTATCACGCCACTCGGTCGTCTTCGTCGTCGTCGCCGGTCTCATTCCCACATCGATATCGGCCGGCCGGTCAAGTCAGCGCAAGCTACAGAGGAGAGAGGAGACCACAGCGTGACCTGAAGTGAACATCACGGCAGGGTGGGGCACATGAAAGGAACTCACCGTTGGATTTTGTCCAAGGGGAAAGTACGAGGTGACACTTCCACAAATTCTCAAAGTTATGGAATTTGAATACGTGTATTGTGATATACTTTATTTAGCTATTACTCTATAGTCTATACACACACTATTTCATCCGTATTTAAAGTTTCTTTAATTCACTTTGCATCACGCATCCATATATGTTTGACATGTGCGTTTGATTAAACCCTTAGTTTGAACTATGTTTTAAATTAACATGGAAATTAATATTTCCACAAAAAGTTGAAAATCGGTATTCTCATGGCTTTCTGCAAACATGTATACATAATTTACATGATGATAACCATCATGCGTGCATACCTTAAATTAAAAATAGCAGGTAATTTAGAATCGTACATTGGTGTATTTTTCATATTTTGTATAATTATAGATGCAGATAATTTAGATGTAAATTTATAGGTTACATTATAACGTTATTTTTAATAATGATAGAGGTAGGTAATTTAGATGCAAGTTTAGGGGGTTATCTTAGATTCTTTTAAGATAGCATATGTGGGTAATTTATAAGGATAGAGCATCTCCAAGAGACTCTTTATATCTTTTCTAATTACAGAAATAGAGATTTTGGTGAAAAAACACCCGCCAACAGTCTCTTCAATTGGATATCCAAATATAGATATCCTCTATTCTGGATTTCTCTCTAGCCAAAGATGGAGAGCGAGATGACTCTCTAGCCAAAGATATAGAAAAATTGTTGGAAAGTATAAAGATATAGAAAATAATTTTTACTCAAATGACTCTCTAAATAATGATTTAGAGAGTATATTTTAGATAGGCTCTTGGAGATGCTTAGTTTACTTTATGTTGTTTTTCATAAAAGCAGAGGTGGGCAACTTAAATATAAATACAAGGAGTTACTTTAAATATTTTCATAATGATAGAAGTGTATAATTTTTAGAAAACATATCAATGATTAGAGTTTACTCGGTTGACGACTAGCTAGGCCTTTCTAATTTTTCTAAAAATTTCTATAACTTATCTTTTTCTAGTGTGTCTCATGATACTTAGAATTAACGTGAAGATTCTAAAAAAATCTTCTAATTAGTAACAGTAAGATGATTACTCGCCCGTGTGGCCATGGCCCTACTGTTGTTGCCCATCCTCGACCGTGTTTCTTTCCTTCCGGAAAAAAAAATTCCAAAGAAAATCTTACATGCATGGAGTATTCAATGAAGTCTATTTGCAAAACTTTTTTAGAGATGAGTGTAACTTTACGCGATGAATCTAATGAGCCTAATTAGTCCATGATTTACTACATTAATACTACAGTAATCATCCTCTAATCGTGCAGTCAAAGGCCTCATTAGATTTGTCTCATGAATTAATCCAGGGTTGTAAAAATAGTTTTAGAAACTGAATTTATTTAATACCCTTAATCATTGGTCAAACGGAATTTTTCCACCCCAGAGAAACGCTGCCCTCACAAAATAGATGTCCTCCTGTTTGGCTTTGATTTAATTATGTCTCCTTCGTCCCTATATCTCTGAATTATGAGAATGAATAGGCTGTGAGCCTTGCTAGTGTAAATGGAAGGAACATAACTATCTATTGAAAATGATGGTCCCAGAAAAGAATTCTAGAAATCAATCAGCCTGTCCTCAACACTAGCCATCTGTGGAGCGTCAAGCACGTCTGGTTGATAAGCCACTGGAAGTCCTCAACACTGGTCATCTGGGCCTATGGTCGACATCGTGACAGCTACGTCTTTATTAGTAGTTTATTAGTAATTTCCCCCAAGTCATATTATTTGCATGAGTGACTGAGGTGATCATCTTATTCTCGTCTATAAAGATGACAGATGACAGAGATAACTCTTGCGGAAGGCCAGCATATTCGGTGAACGATTAGGACTTATCATCTACTACTGCAAATGCACCCTGAATCTTTTTTTCATTTTCTTATGAATCAATCTAAAACGATTCGGAATTATCTCAACTTTTTTCAGTAAGCACATCTATGGATAAACTATGGAGGCACACCAAGTTTTTTTTTTGAAAATTTTACTTTTTTATGAATTTCCATTGCTTTCAACATTTGTGCTATTTTCACTACATATAAACCCATACACCTATTCCATACAGTTTTAATGGTTTGACACCTTGACGGCTTGACCCCAAGTCATCTGGGACACATGGCAGCAAACATTATAAATAGAGGAATTGTATGCTTGCTGGCTACCTTGCTCGGTTATCTGTTCAAGTGCCCCCATTGGACTGCTTTCACCGAGAGGTAAGCATTATTATCCCTCTTGTTAAACCTCATGGTTGTCTGATCTCAAAAAAAAACCTCACGGTTGTCTCTCATTCGTGTTATTGTATCATTAATTAACAGTATAATAAGAGTATTTTCACAAAAGAAATAAAAATGCACACTGCTTTCTGATGATGATCGAATTATATAACTTGTTGAATTACAGATATGCTACTGTGTCATGTAATGATTAACAGTAGAAGAATGAAAATTTTCTCAAGCATTTGACATACCAGAAAATTAATACATGCATCTGCAAGACAGAGAACTATAGACTGCAGGTGAACACTTTTTACCGGAGTGTTTCCCTTCATTGATACTTCATGAGAGTGACTATGTTGCTATGAATTTCTCATTCTTACTAGTTCATACCGGAATCGGCACAGCATAGCAGAATAGTGCACTCAGATGACTTAGGAGTAGAAGGTGCCGCCAGTATACAGAGTATAATACTAACCACTTAGAGGTATAAACATAAAATTGAAATGAGTTGTGAATATTCTTCCCAAATATATATTCATCTATTGTTATCTGAAATTTCTCTTTCTTCTGTCTATGCACACAATCATGGTCCAAATTCAATCAAAGCTAGCATAAGTGGCGATGAAGCTTACTGCAATGGGACAGTTCTTCTTGATGTTAATAGGGGGCTGTGCACATGTTGTTATCTGCTCTTCCAATAGAAACTACCCAGATAGGCTTTCACTACTGGAGTTCAAGAAGGCGATAAGTCTTGATCCACATCAAGCTTTGATGTCCTGGAATGACAGCACCAGTCACTGCAGTTGGGAGGGTGTCCTCTGTTCTGTCAAGAACCCAAGTCGTGTCACTTCTCTGAATCTTACAAATCAAGGTCTAGGAGGTCAAATATCCCCTTCACTCGGAAACCTAACATTCCTGAAAATCCTTGTCCTGTCGACTAATTCATTCGGTGGAGAGATACCTATGTCCCTTGGTCACTTGCATCGCCTCCAAATCCTCAGCTTGCAAAATAACATGCTACAAGGAAGGATACCCCATCTTGCAAACTGTTCAAAACTAACAGAGCTATTGCTGTCAAACAACCAACTAGCCGGACAGATTCCGATAGATTTGCCTCGGCGCCTTGAAAATATTGATCTTACCACAAATAACCTTACTGGAACCATACCTGATTCTGTTGCCAATATCACAATGTTACAGCTGTTTAGCTGTGCGATGAATAAAATCGAGGGGAACATCCCAAATGAGTTTGCCAACTTGCTGGGGCTGCAGGTCCTTCGTGTGAGTATCAATGAGATGTCTGGTCAGTTTCCACAGCATATCCTGAATCTCTCTCATCTAATTGTACTTTCAGTTACTCAGAATAATTTTTCCGGAGTTGTTCCATCCAGTATCGGTAACTCTCTACCTGATCTTCAGGGGATCTATTTAGGTGAAAACTTTTTTCATGGTTATATCCCATCTTCATTAACAAACGCTTCCAAACTGAGCAGAATTGATATATCAACTAATAAGTTCACAGGGGTGGTGCCTAGCTCCTTTGGAAAACTTTCCAAACTATCATGGCTAAATCTTCAGCAAAATAAACTCCAAGCAAGTATCAAACAAGACTGGAAATTTATGGACGGCTTAGCTAATTGCACTGAGCTAAATGAATTATCGGTAGCATACAATTATCTGATGGGGCAAGTCCCGAATTCTGTAGGTAACCTTTCCAGTCAGCTCCAGGGTCTATACTTGGGAGTAAACCAACTGTCTGGGAATCTTCCTCCTGGTATGGCAAACCTTCATAACCTAGTCACTTTCAGTCTGTCTGAGAATAACTTTACGACTGTGCTTCCAGAATGGCTTGGGACTCTCAACAGTCTGCAAGTAATACAGTTAAGCGACAATTTCTTTACGGGGCTCATTCCATCATCATTCTCAAATATATCTCAATTGATATCGCTTGATCTAGAAGGGAACCAGTTAAGTGGACATATACCCCCAAGTGTGGGAGGCCTCCAAATGCTTCAGGCATTGCTCATTTCTTCCAACAATCTTCATGGTACTATACCGAAAGAGATCTTCACAATTCCAACACATTAGTGATAATTAGCTTATCCTTTAACAGTCTACACGCACCACTTCATGCCGACATTGGGAATGCCAAGCAACTCACATATTTAGAAATCTCATCAAATAATCTCTGGAGAGATTCCTAGCACATTGGGTAATTGTGAAAGTTTGGAAATTGTTGAGCTGGGCCATAATTTTTTCCATGGAAGCATCCCTGCTTTCCTTGGCAATATAAGTAACCTACATATTCTCAACTTGTCTCACAATAACTTGACTGGATCCATACCAGGTGCTCTTAGTGGTCTACAGTTCCTTGAGCAACTAGATTTGTCATTCAACCATCTGAAAGGTGAGGTCCCAACAAAAGCAATCTTCAAGAATGCAACAGCTTTATGGATTAATGGAAATCAGGGGCTTTGTGGCGGGCCTATGGGGTTACACCTACTTGCATGTCCTGCCGTGCGATCCAATTCAGCTAAGCACAAGCTTTCGATTATTTGGAAAATAGTCATCCCAGTAGCCATAGTGCTCATATTTGCAGCAGCCTTTGCTGTTTGGTTGTTCCGTGAGCGAAAACAGAAGACAAATGCTATATATTTACCATCTCTGGGAAGATTCCCCAGAATTTCTTACAGCGAGCTTGCCAGAGCGACAGAGGGCTTTGCAAGATCCAATCTAATTGGTCAGGGAAAATATGGTTCTGTCTATCAAGGAAAATTGTTTCATGATGGAAAAGCGGTTGCCATCAAAGTCTTCAGTCTGGAGACAAGAGGAGCACAGAAGAGTTTCATTGCAGAATGTGGTGCTTTGAGAAATGTGCGGCATCGCAATCTAGTTCCTATCCTTACAGCATGCTCAAGTATTGACTCCAACGGAAATGATTTCAAGGCCTTAGTATATGAGTTCATGCCAGGAGGAGACCTGCATAACTTACTGTACTCGACTCAAGCCAGGGAAGGTTCTTCATGTCTGAACTACATTTCACTAGCTCAAAGGTTACATCATGGCAGATGTATCAGATGCTTTGGCGCTGAGTCAGCAGGGCCCACATGTCAGTGGTCGACGTGGCACCGACGTGGCAGGAAACGGTCAAAACCGGGGTCCAAAACCACCGAGGGAGGAAAAATGACCGGTTTCGAAAGTTGGGGGAGGTCGCATACCCGGTATTGGAAATGAGGGAGAAAACCAAACATCGGTTACAGATAAGGGAGGCAAGATGGACTTTTTCTATTAATTAAACTCCGGAAGTGTAAGGAATGCCGGTGGAACCCAACCACGAGCCAGCGTCTGCCGGACCTGGGCCCAGTACGTGTTCCTGTACTTGTCGTAGAACGCCGTGTCGCCCCGGCCCACGGCAAGTCGGCAACTACCCCGCCGCGTCGGCCGTGTGGAGAAGAGTAGAAGACAGTGGGTGCTCAAGTAGCATCCACATTTTTCCCAACTTGAAGCTTGAAAATATATAGAAATTGCGGAATTATTCATTATTTAGATAGAGAGCACAATGTAAAAAAGGATATAGTACCTGGAGGGATGTATCGAATTTGAACATTATGCTAGCCCAAAGTCTCCAACATGAGCTACCGTATTATCATCAAGAAGAATGATGCTAGCTAGGTTTCATATCACAATAATGTACAATGGTTCCTTGCCGGTTATGGTGTAGATATGCCGAAGCTTCTGATACATCAACCATGATGCGCAACCTTTGAGCTAGTGGAATAAAAACTAAATAAAAGAGATATGTTGATTGATAGATTGGATCCTGGTAGTGGTAGTGGCTGTTAATATTTATATAATGTGGAGGTTTTGCCCCGTAGAGAGTCTAAAAGTAAAACCTGCTCATCTTCAGTTTTTCTGGGTGTAAATTTCTACAATAATCAAAACCTGCTCATCTTGTGTGGGAATTAGATTATCATTTCGGTCGCCTCGACGAGAGCTGCGCAGCTGTACGTGAAATCCAATTTATTATATAAGACTTTTCAGAAACCTGATGCTTTGGCTTACCCAGCCATGCCATCTCTAGTAGTCGTCAATAGTATATTCGTACCCAGTATAATCTTACTTCAGTTAATAAAGTACACAAGCTATTGTCAATTAAAACTCGTGATATATAGGCCGTGTTTAGATGCAAAATAGGGGTGGGAATTTGGGGGTTTGGGCCACTTCGTAATCATTGCGACAATGTAGCATTTCATTTGTATTTATGAAAAATTGTCCAAAAATTGATTAATTAGGCTCAAAATGTTCGTCTTGCAGGCTATAACAAAACTGTGCAATTAGTTTTTCATTTCATCAATATTTAGTACTCCATGCATATACCGATATTTCTTTTTACATAATGAACTTAGAGGGTAAATTTTGGGAACTGTTTAACAGGGCATATATTACAATATATGAGCATGAAAGTGGTTGCCTATCTATTTCAAGCCAGTTGTTTGGCATTAATTGCATATCCGTGCGTGAAACGTGTGTGCGTGCCTATAAGATATTTATATTTTTTTTAATAATAGATATAGTCCAGCCTTGATCAAGATTGGCTACGGCCACAAAAAAAGACATATGGCTTCATCCACCCGTGGGTAGAATCAAGCCAAATTATTACTTTAAGAAAATTAAAAAGGAAAAACTGACGGAGAAAATTACATCCCCAACAAGAGGCTCTAGTAGTCCTACGCGACAAACAAACTTGCTACGTGATGTTAACTCTTCTAGAATACGATCATCAACGTCAAGACGAAGTCGCTATAACACGTTTGTCGGTCCTTATAAAAAGGTACGGAAACATTGGACACCGACCACCATTGAGGATTGGATGCTTCTTTCAAAGCAACAGCATAAAGACCCCTTTATATTATTTAATAAAGTATACAAGCCGGTTGTCATTTTAAAACTGTTGATATTAAAATATATGAGCATGAAACTCGTTGCATATTTATTTTAGTCGGAGGATGTCAAGATGTTTGACCCTGCATTTTAGTCCTTTGAAATTTGACCTTGCATATTACTTGCTTTCTACTGCCACCAACATTATAAAAGCCAAGGAAGCTGTAGGACAAGGTGCGCCTTGAGTTAGTACACATCGATACTAGCACACTAGATATACTAGATACAGGATAATGATGAGTATAGTGGTGAGAAAGTCCTCGCCTGTGATGGTGAGGCCATCGCCGTCGCCGGAGCCGGGAACGACCACGAGGGGCACCATAAAACTCTCATCTTTCGACCTGAGTCTCTACAAGGTGCCATCCACGTTGCTGCTCGTGTTCGAGCACCCCATCCCCGACGCCGCCGCGACGATACAGGGTGCACTCTCCCGTGCACTCGCCCACTATTACCCTATTGCCGGTCGCATCATCATCGCCGGCGCCGGCGCCGGCACCGCCGGAGCCGACGACGACGACGACGTTCGCATCGACTGCACCGACGAGGGTGTGGCATTTGTCGCCGCATCCAGCGATCACGCCCTGAACGAAGCCATCTGCTTCGACCGGTCGCCGGGCGCGAGCAGGAAGCTGCTCGACGGCCTCGCCGTCTACTACGACGACGACCCAGCCATGGGCGGCTGCGGCGCCCCCGGCGAGCCTCTGCTGCTGGTGCAGGTGACCGAGTTCTCCTGCGGCGGCTTCGTCCTCGGCGTGACGTGGAACCACGGCGTCGCCGACGGCGTCGGGATGGGGCAGTTCCTGCGCGCCGTCGGCGACCTCGCCGCCGCTGCCGGCGGGAAGACAACGCCGTCATCCCCGTCGTCGTCCCTGCTTCCTCCTCCGCCGCCGGTGAGGTGGGACGGCTCGCTCCCAAGCCTCCCTCCCTCCGTCCTCGAAGCGCAGCAGCACATGCGTGGCCTCGATCCACTGACGGGCATCGTCACTCTGGACATCACCATCCCCATGCAATCCATCAACCGTGTCAGAGCTGAGCTGATGAGCAGCAGCAGTAGCAGCCTCCATGGCCAGCCATGCACCACCTTTGAGGTGGTCCTCGCCGTCCTATGGCGGTGCCGGGAACGGGCGATCAGGCTGCACCCGGAGACCCCGACGCTGCTCATATTCGTCGCCAACGTGCGCAAGCACGTCGGCGCCAAGGAAGGCTACTACGGCAACTGCATCGCCGAGCAGGTGGTCACGGCGAAGAGCGGTGCGGTGGCGGAGGGCGACCTCGAGGACGTGGTCATGGTAATCCAGCGCGCCAAGGATCGGATACCGGAGCGGCTGAATGGGGAAGACGAAGGAGGCGTGATGGGGAAGGAGGAGCTGCGTATGATGTACACGTACGAGAGATTGATGCTGATAACGTCGTGGAGGAACCTTGGCTTCGACGAGGTGGACTTCGGGAGCGGGACGCCGGCGAGGGTGACGACGTCCGCGAAAGATGGGCCGCCGTCGCCGGCTGCGCTGGGATTTGTGTGCAGTGGGAGGGATGGGGTCAATGTGCTGTCCGCCTTGGTCAAGCAGGAGCATCCGGACGCCTTCCAAGCAGAATTGGCTAAGTTTATGTAACATCGTCTACGGGTTTTCTATGCATCATGTCTTATTCTTTTAGTGGCTATCGTCTATGAGTTATTGTCTCCTCATTTAACCTTTTTCTTACAACTGATTCAGCGAATCCACGAAATCAGACTCAATATTTTACGAGTAAACTTATCCCTCCCATCTCACCAAGATTAGTATCACCGGATACATTTTTTTACAACTTATTTCAACAATCCATAGACACTACTCAATATTTCGAATTTCCTAATTTAACAATTTACGGGTGGTCAGATGAGTTAAATTAATTTATCCATGTCACCTCACCTATGTTATACAGGTCATCGGATGAGTAAATTAATTTATACCTCCCACCTCACCCATATTATATGGTTAGCTTCCCGCCATACTTGATCTTAGCCATTATCTACTATAATATAAGAACACTGCAAGTTATATAAGAAACAAAAAGAACTTACAGAAGCCATGTAGGTTTTCCGATGCTTGCTTTCTCATCGAGGCCCCATGAAGCCTAACACACTCAAAGTTCTCCACGGCCCATCAGGCCCAACACTCAGAGTTGCATCCAGATTGGGGATCGACCACAACTCCAAGCAATCACTCGTTTAGACTAGCTCCTTTAGAGCAACTTCAGTAAGGACTCTACTCAAGCGCCTACTCAAGAAGTAGGGGCTGAGAGCCAAAAACACACTCCAGCAGGGACCCCGCTCGGGTCCCTACTTTAGGGAGGCCACTACTTTCTACCTCGTAGCCCCTTCTCCCATGGGTGCAATAGGAGGCCCCTACTTCTTTTTTTCTCCTTTCCCGCGCGCCGCTCCTCCCTCCCGCACGCCGGGCCACACCTACCTCTCGTGCGCCGCTCCTCTGCTCCCGCACGCCGCTCCTCCCTCCCACGCGCCGGGCTGCCCCTACCTCCCACTCGTCGCTCCTCTACTCCCGCACGCCGCTCCTCCCTCCCGCGCATAGCCCCTCCGTCGCTTCCATCCACCGAGCCACGCCACCGACGCCATGCCCGAGCTTGGGATTCTGCGTTGCCGTAGCCTGCAGCCGCTGACGCCAAGCAGCAAGAAAGGAAGGGCGCGGCCGCCAGTGAAGCTCCGGCCAGCAGGTGATCACAAGCCCCCGCCGCCGTCATTGACCTCTAGCATTGGCAAGTTTGAGCCCCCACCGCGGGCGGCCGCGCCCCTCCCCTGCGCTCGGCTAGAGCTCCTCGCCCGTCGGGAGCTCGGGCTCCCATGCGGTCGGCCGGAGCTCCGTCGGCGGCCGTGCCCCTTCCCTGCACGGAGCTCCTCGTGCAGGTAGCCGCCACGTCGGGTCAGAGCCGCTCCCGCAGATCCGCCTTCGCCCCATGCGTCGTCGCTGCTCTGGCGTCACCGCCCGGACCTTGGCCGTTGCGCCCAGACCTCCATCTCCCCTCCTTTGATTGGGATGTGGAGAGCCGAGAGCGCCGCTTGCTCTGGTTCAGGAGAAGAGAAGACGGAGAGGAGAGGAGAGGAGAGTGGGCCCCATGTCATTATAAGGAAAAAAGTTAGAGACTGACGTTAGGTCCCACCTATCATAAGAAAAGTAAGGGTTACAAGTTAGGGCTATTGCTGGAGTTCAACACAAAATCAGAGCCCCAGAAAGTTGGGGCTGGCCCCAACTCAACAAATTAGGGGCTCTAAGTAGGGACTATTGCTGGAGTTGCTCTATTCTTCATGGGGAATTGGGAAGATAAATGAAGTAAAGTAGTGACATAGGCAGCACATTTGGTTGTATGTTATAGTATTTCACGTGGGAATATTGTAGAGTATCGTATTTTTATCCACAGGGAAAGGTTAGTTAAGAGGTTTTCTAATCAATGTATCTAAGCATAACATAGTTAACATACTAAAGCCTAGACAGGGTAACAATAAAGATAGTGGTATCGTGACACACATATAGTTCATTGCTCAAATAAATAAACAATTAAAGCTAAGTTAGTCGGGAAGGCATCGAGAATGAGCAAGGGATCCTATGATACTTCTTTATCATGAGATTTGCTAATCTACAAGGCATAACGAGCTGTCAAGAGGGATATTTCCTAATCAAATGGAACGCTTGATATTTTATCTCAAAATATCTAACTCAATACTTAATATGGAAGATTACAAAGGACAAGGTCGTCACAGCACTTGCCGCCTACCTCTACAAATGCATGGGGTAAGAGGAAGCTCACAAGGACCTGCCATAGATTATAATTATTTTCTGAAATCTTGATGAATAACTTGCAAACTAAATGTCCATGTGCCACACTATGATGTACGATGTTTTTCTTGTTCAGTTGGTTATGAAAAATTATTGATGCTTCTTGAAAAATTAATGAAAATTTTGAAGCCATCATCTATTATATTAATATAATAGTGTTAAAAGGAGCCACCATGTTCGGCGAGAGGGCAAAAAATTCCCACGTTAATCCAAAAAAAGAGAAGAATATATACCGTCGGATTTTATGAATATCTAACAATCTAGACAAGTCCAAAGAGTCTATATCCAATAGGACTAATAAACATATATAAGTTTATCTATTATTAGTTATGGCTATTTTTAATTTAGGGTTTATATTATTCCCACATTAATTAATTGAAGAAAGAGAATGATATTCTGAGTATCCATCTTTAGATTTACGGTTTAGATCAAAACAAACATGTGCATCTCAAAAACGGCAAATAGCCTGATTAGTTGTCCACATATAAGCTATAAATATTTAATAAACTCAAAAAGGGCAATTAACAAGAAGCTAGGACACACATTCTTGCATGTATGTGTATGCTAATCGTAACGTAATAAATATTAATCGATCTGTATTATGTAATATCATAGCAAAAATAAATCAGGACTCCCCAGAAAACATTCTCGATTCACCGTGGGTGCAATGTAATTAGGTTACTGCAAAATCGAGAAATAATGTTCTATGGTATTATGCACTGGACAACTAAGATTTCATCCATGGCTGTAGGGTGCCTTGGCTTCCAAATCTCGATCAAGAATCTTGCCAGTGTCGGCTTCCAAATTGGATGCCACCATATGGATGGCCAAAGCAAGCCGGCTTGACAACGATGAGGTCAATGACAGATGATGATGTCATCAAGCTTTGGCAGCTAGCTAGGAAAAGGCTTACCGCATGCTCCATGTATGGTTAATTAGTTCTAGGCCTTCCAGAGTCTTTATGCTATATACTGAGTATGTCGTTCTTTTTATGCCAATATGCACGTAAGTACATACTTAACCATGTACAAGTGGACGAAATTAAGAAGGTATTCAAGAAAGAAAGAGAGTGAGACAAACTTTTGCCAAGGGTCATGGCCGCTCCAATAGATCAGACCGTGAAATTGGGAGTCCATTTCTTTGGAGGAATGAAACAAGGAAACCAACCCTTACGGATTATTGGGAGTGCATTTGTTTGGAGGAATGAAACAAGGAAACCAACCCTTACGGATTGGACGGATGATTGCTCTCGTAGTGTTGGACTTGCATGACGTAGTGCAAGGAGTTCAATGCAATGAAGTATGATCACTACTCAAACAATAAGGAAACTCATAATATTGAGTTGAAGGTGATGGAATCACAATGAGAAAGAAACGCTAGAGATAGAGAAGACAGTGATATATATTTCTGTAAACCCATGTGAGATAGATTGGACCGCTAGGGCTAAGCCGAGTTGTGATTGAAAGATCAAGAGTTGGTTCACAAGTTATAAAGGCTATACTAAACGAGTGGGTGGCATCGTGGACTAAACGAGTGGGTGGTGTCGTGGAACTTTCAAGTATTAGTAAAACGAATCCGGTTGCACTCTATGAAGGCAAAACTAAAATCAAAATGTTCAAAAATAAGATAATTAACATTTTCCAAAGAATCAATGTCGAATACAATTAGAAAATAGCTAAATTTGAAATTCAAAATTATAAAATTAACACTTGAACAAATAATTCATATGAATACTAAATAAATTCATAATTTAAAACGAATGAATTAGTAAAAAAATAAATCAATATTGGATATCATTACTGAATATGTAAATTCAGAAATTAATTTAGAGCAAAGAGTATGTGTTGAATAAAATTAATATGCAACTAACTTAAAAATTATGAGATAATTAGACTTTATCAAAGAATCGAACACCGAATACAATTAGAAAAATAACTAAATTTGAAACTAGAAAATAGTAAGTTAGTAATCGAACCAACTATCCATATCAAGTATGAATACTAAATAATTAATAGAAATAAAACATTCGTAATTATTTATATTAAAGTACAATGATTGGAACTTTATTTACATACATCACCTTAAGCATTCATATTATTTATAAACCTGAAATGTGTTGAGGCCTAGCAGTTCACACGGTTTTGATCATAGCTGAATTGCTTCTATTTTTTGGTGTTTTTTTTGAAACACCAGTACAGAAGTAGATAGTTACACGTATGCACACTAGTAAATAACCTTTCATTTAAGTAGCACCACAACCAATTATATTGTAAAATCTTATAAATCTAAAGATATAAAAAAGAAAAAACTATACTGTAATAAATAAAAATTATAACAAAAATAAGAAAATAGAAAATATTACTGGATAAAATAGCTAACTACCCGCCCTATTTGCATGGGCCAACGTACTAGTTTTTTCTACTTGAGCAACAACAGGCTCACAGTAAGTATCCTCACAGACGTACTGTCAGTATTCAGCTGATAAAAAAAAACAAAGAACGCAGTGTGTGGATTGCCCACTGAATCTGAAGTTGTAGACTGTAGTCCAGTGTTTTGGATCGGAGAAAAGAAACCATTCCTGTTGTTTGTGTATTCGTGGAAGGTCGGTGACATGCAACTAAATAAATGTACACTACAATATATATAGTCCAAGCATCTGATGTTTCGAAAACTTGCTAAAGTCCGGGAGTGTAAGGAATGCCGGTGGAGCCCAACCACTCGCCGGCG
Source organism: Echinochloa phyllopogon (assembly GCA_033239725.1). Lineage (NCBI taxonomy): Eukaryota > Viridiplantae > Streptophyta > Magnoliopsida > Poales > Poaceae > Echinochloa > Echinochloa phyllopogon. The sequence goes on along the minus strand of BTCW01000008.1, from coordinate 5,630,093 downwards.
TCCAGCAAACCCTCGGCGGTGAACTCCGCCGCCTCGCCGGGGTCGGTGATCACATGGTACCCTCCCCACCGCACCCTCCCCGTCGTCTCCGACCCCGGCCCGGCGTTCCTGTACTCCCCGTAGAACGCCGTGTCCCGGCCAGCCTCCGTGCCGCCCCACGGCAGCCACCCCGCCGCGTCCACCGTGCCGTCCAAGTACGTCTCTATGAACACCACCCGCGAGAACTCCTTCCACGGCCTGCCCAGGAACGTCGCGAACGGCGCGCTGCCGCCGGAGAACCTGGCGGCGGCGCTCACCCTCCCTCCGTGGACGGCAAACCCCGTGCGCTCGCTCCGGGCGGCGCGGCCCTGCGCGGTGACCACGGCCGGCTGGCCCGGCAGCGGGCGGCGCACGCGGAGGCCGCAGCGCTGCAGCACAGCGGCGGCGTCGCCGAAGACGAAGTCCACCGTGCCGGCGACGGCGCACTCCCGGTAGAACTGCCGGAGCGCGTGCGCGTACAGCGCGTCCTGGTGGCCCTCGACGCCGCACCGGTAGAACGCCGCCCGGTCGCCGGACGCCCGCAGCGCCACCGCCTGCGCCGCCGCCGCGCCCGCCGTGTTCCGGAACGTCACGCCGCACGCCACGAAGCCCTCCGCGTTCACGGCGAAGGTGGCTGAGCTGAAGGTGGTGTATCCGCCCTGGACGCTGCGGCTGCCGGTGATCACCGTCCGGCCGATGCCGTCGCCGACGAGCGCCAGGTTGTCCGTCCACACCTCGACGTGCTCCTCGTACACGCCGGCCTTCACGTACACCACCACCCTCCCGCCGTCGTCGTCGCTGCGCATCGCCGCCGCGGCGTCGAGAGCTTCGTTGACGGTGCAGAAATGGCCCGTCCCGTCCTTCGCCACGACGAGGTCGGCGTCGGCCGGAGTCACCAGACCACGCCGACCTTGAGACTGGCTTTCCATGGCGGCCACGCCCGCTCCGGCACGCGTCGCGTTGCGCTTCGTCGTGGTGTCGCTCTCGCGGCGGCGGAGCGCGGCGACCGCGAGCGCGTCGGCGACGTGTCTCGACGCGTTCGCCAGCGAAGCATGGAACTCCGGCCCCGGCGACGCGCCGAGCTCGCGGAACCCCGTCAGGCACGTGTCGAGGAAGGTGCGCGCCGCGCCGAGCCACGCGACCGCGTCGGACGCCGACGGCGACGCGCCGCCGCCGCCGGCCGCGGTCCGGTTGAGGTGCCCGACGGCGAAGGCCACGAGCTGCCGGCAGTCGGACCAGGCTTGCCCGGCGCCGCCGCCGTCGTGGGCATGGGACAGCGCGAGCGCCGCCTGGTCCGCCGCGGCTCGCAGCGACGCCGTGTACCGGAGGCTTGTGGTCGTGTGCGCCGTGGCGTCGTGAAACAATGTCCGGCCGTCGTCTGATCCGCCGTCGACGCCGGAGACGGCGAGTAGAAGAACAACGTGGAGGAAGCAAAGGAAGCACATGGCAGGGTGTAACCGCCATTTCCCGGGACGACCCATTTCTCCTTGGGGTTTTCAGAACGTGGTGATATCAGCAGGTCAGGACTCAGGAGTGACTCGTGAGCTCGATCAGGTCGATCATGGCGGCGATCAAGGCCCGCGTGAAGCTCATCTTATATATTATAGGACTCTAACAGTAACTACTAACTAGCAATTTAGCACAGTAACACCGGTTGCAAGATGCCAAAAAGGAGGTTTGCACTGGCGTGAGGACATGATTCGCTTGCTTGCTTGCTTGAGGAGACACATCAGCTCGGGCAACCAGGTGTACATGTATGTTACTCGTTGCTTACAGACATTGGTTACTAAGTAAGGTGGATGGAGTGCGTGCTTCGTCGCGTCACCCGTGACACGTCGTCCGTGGCGTTGCGTTTCGTCCCAAGCTTTCCCGGAACAGGGGAGAAAGCTCCGCGACGCGAGGAAGACGATGACGCATTCGTTCTCCTGACAACGTGGCAAGAATTTTCTTTCCTTTGTCCTTTTTTTGTTTTCTTATTTTGGAGGAAGCTTTTCATTTTTTTTTTGTTACGAGGCCACACACACATTGTGAAAGCTAGCCCAGCTCAGCCCAGGCGGTGATGTCCGCGCGCTATGGGCCGAACACCCCCAGCCCACGTTGACCGGGCGGGCCGTACCCATTTCTCGGCCCATTTAAGGGCGTCGCACACGTAGGGGTGGTAAATGGCCCTCCATATTCTACTAGAGATTGGGACCTATTAGGACTGGATCAAAAAATACTAATTTTTTAGCTAAATTTGATTAGGGACAACTTGAATTGTGAAGGAAACGGGTCAATGGTCAATTGCCACCCTACGCACACGCGCCCGCCGCTTCAGATTTCTAGCCGTTGCGATTGCGATGCGACCCCGAAGCTTCCATTCCAAATTCCAAACCCGCCGGCCGGCTTGCCCCCGCTCCAACGTTTCCCCCGCCGCCGCCTCCATTCCCCCTCGCCCCATTTGAATCCCCCAACCCAACCCCCGAGGCTTCTTCTTCCACCAGAGATCCGCTCCGCTCCCCCTCCCCGTTCCCCTCGCCCTCACCAGCGCCAGCAGCAGCACACGCAGAGAGAGAGAGAGAGAGAGAGAGAGAGATGGCGCCGGCGCCGGCGGAGGCGGACGGGGACGCCCCGATCGCGGCGTTCGCGGTGTCCAAGGGCGGCGTCGTGCTCAAGCACATCTTCCTCAACGCGCCCCCTGCGCCGGAGGAGGTGGAGGAGGAGGAGGAGGAGGACCCGCCGGCGATGGTGGGGCGCCACCCCGACTGCCACGTCCTCGTCGACCACCCCAGCGTCAGCCGCTTCCACCTCCAGCTCCGGGCCCGCCGCCGCCACCGCCGGATCACCGTCACCGACCTCGGCTCCGGTGAGACACCTGCCTCGCCGCTCTGTGCGTTCATTTTCATTCCCCCCTCGTCTGCGTGCCTGCTCGTCATCGCCCGGCGAGGGGGCCGGAGGCTTCGGATTTTCTGCGCATCCGGTGCTGCGTTAGCGTCTGCGTGAATCGATTCGTGTCCGTTTAACTGTAGCGTATTCAATTTTGGGGTTACCAGGGTTTTGACTCCTCGCTTCACCCGGATGCAATTAAGGCTACCCTGTTAATTGCGGATTTGTGATTAGATTTCCCCCAATCGAAATTTCCTGCGGAAATCTAGCGTCCTAGTCTTGCCGGAAATTAACACGCCATTTCCCCCATCGTTGGGGTCTGATACGATGCAGTGCACGGGACCTGGGTATCGGGGGCACGGATCCCACCCCACACGCCGGTGGATCTGGCCGCCGGCGACACGCTGCGGCTCGGGGCCTCCAAGAGGGAGTATAGGCTGCTCTGGCTGACGCTGCGCGAGGCGTTTGAGATGGAGGATGCGCCGTACATGCCACCACTGCCTGAGGACAAAGAGGAGCCCCATGATTATCAGGTAGGAACTAGCGAATTCTCCTTTTACGCTGGTAGAGAAACTTTGTTGTTGTTTTGGTACGAGTTGTTCATTCATTATGGTCTAATTGTTTGATGAAATGCACAGGAGGCCAGCAGCCAGTTGGTGGTGCCTGGGCAGAGGGAGTCAGCAGACATGAAGGCCCATCAGGTCGGTTCCCAGCAAGTCATAGTATCACTTAATGTGGAAAATGTGTGGTGAAATGCTTATTGCTACCTGTAGAGCTGTATTAAATTTGTTTGTCTGCCACTGCAAGTTGCCAACTGATGCCTCTTTTGGTTAGTAGTAATGTTTTGTATGAGAGTTCTTTTGCATCCAAGTGATGCATATCATGTGGTAGAAATTCATGTGAAGCTAGAGATATTGAGTTGATCTGGATAACTGACGTCATTTGACAAAGCCTTACATGCATTATGTTAAGAAAAATGTGCTATATTTGTTTAATGTAAATTACCTTCATTGTTTCCCATATCTGATGTGGTGACTAGTTCTTCCATTGTAGTAAATTAGTAATCCTCGTATGCTTGCTGCTCTATGAATGCATAGCCTCTTATTTTAAGATCTCATTATGCGCTGAAGGATTAACTACTTGCCACTAAATCTGCACTCTGTTCTGTTACTCTTGCCCATCAATTTTCAATTCACATTCTCTTCCTGAGTTGTTTACAGCAATGGCACTCCCATTTGATGGCACCTAGCTTCTTATAAATATTACCAACTTTTTTCTATGGCATGTGAATGCAGCCTAGTGCTAAATTTGTATTGAAATCATTTCGCTGCCTAAAGGATTTTGCCATCCATTATATTCTGTTATCATCTGGGATCATATCATACCAATGTAAATACATTGTGCATGTGCACATAATAATTCCAAATCACCATTTTGGTACACAATATTCTGTATGCTACTGATTCTGTTGTGCTTAGTTAAATTTCTCTGAAATAATTTGCCAGTTGCTTTTTGCCTAGTTTTCCAAATGATTTTTTAAAGGTAGACGTGTAATTTCTACCTTATGCAAAAAATCATTGATCCACAAATGAATCAGGTTGGCTGCTTCTGAATGTTGTATGTCACCAATTATGCTCTGTCTTGCATATATTTGCATGTTGAAGTCAAAGCATATCAACATTGAAAAGTGTGCTGTCCTTTATATAAAATAAAATGCCATGGTCTTATATAGTATAAATTAAGTCACTACAAATTTCTTTAGCACAAACTATGTGATGAGCTGACAATATATATCCAATTCCACTTGTACAAACCCATTTGTATGCTCAAGTTGCTTTGGATTAAACATGTCATTTCTCTGTGTCTATAGCCTTGTTGGGTGGATCTATTTTTTGTTATTCATATCTTTTAACCGTTTATTTGAATTCTATTGCTCCATTTCTTTTATTTTTCAATTGAATTCTTGGAAACTTGGGATTTTCAACTTTGAGTCCAGTTTCTGCCTTTCTTGTATGAATGCTAACTCTCTGATCCAATGTACAGGAGACAAGTTGTCATATTGTGTTAGACGAAATCGCTTTTCCAGCCAAAGTGATCCCCTCAGCGCCACCATTACCTGACTTTGCTCATTCCTTTTCTGTGGAAGAATCTTCGCTTTCCCAATTTCATGAGAACATGGAGGCACTGACAGAGGAAATCTTAGTTGACAAGAGTTCTATTTCAGAATCTTTTGGCTCTCTGATCATACAGGAGATGCCAGCTGCATTGAGAAATGCTGCAAGAGCAGCCCAGTCAGACAAGCTGGATACCTCAAACCAAGTGTCCAAGAAGTCCAAGCTGAAGTCAGTCAAATCACTTCGTATTGACACTGGCAGGAGCACGGACAGAACCAGCACTCTGAGCTCTAGCTTTCAGACAGGAGACCAAAATGAGATTCAGGTATGTTCTCAGAGCTGCGGGACGGAGTGCACTGCCTGCATAGTTTTATTTGGTATTTCTGAGTACGAAAGAGCCGAAGAGAAGGAAGAGATGATTGCAGAAGATAAAGGCCATATGAATCCCCCAGCCAGCATTACCATGGAGGGAAATAATAAAGAGTCGAACACTGAGAATTATGTTCCACAACATTTGATTGATGCAAAGTTGCAGAATATTAATCTGTTTGATTCTGCTGTCCCTTTGCATTTCAAAGATGATGCCTTTGCAGACAAAGAAATTCCACAACATTCGGTTGATGCTACTGTTAATATGGAATCCGAGCCTGTTTCAGAAATTCTTGCACCACCAGAAAGGAAGCATGATGGTTTGGTCCATATTAACTTGGAGGGAAGTCTGTCAAATAACGAGAATATGGCCCCAAATAAGATTGCTGATAGTCCTGAGAACTATCAGCCTGACAGCGCAATTTGTGGGAATCTATTTGACAATTTGAATACGGAAGAAACTGAAGAGATCTGTCCAGTGGACAAGGAGAATATCACCCCCAATGTATCAGGTAACACAATAATGGAGAGGAGCCATATAGGTCTGAAGCATACCATTTCCCAAGAGTTGTTGGATTCCATTTCCCCTCTGAATTTAGATCATGACGAATTTTCAGAAAATGAAAACTCCATGCTGAGCACTGGACATCAGATGAAATCAAATGAACCTGCTTTCTCCGAGAATCTTAACCCGCTACTTCCAGCTGATATAGAATTGCGGAAGAGCAAGACCAAGTGTATGCCCATTTCACATCTGGAATTCAAAGATGACATCCTTCTGGATAGGGAAAACTTAGTGCTGGCTCCTGAAAAGTATGAGGCTATCTCCCCTGTGAGGCAGGAAGATCTGTTCTCAGACAAGGAGAATGTAACTCCTGCTTCTAAGGTGAAGCCTGTTGCTAGGAGAGTTCTTGGGTCAAGGATGGATGATTCAGCGTCAGCCAAGAACACTTCAAATAAGGAGAAATGCAATGGGTTGTCAGCAAAGTCAGAAAAATTCCACACTGTAGATTACGATGTTTTCTATTCAGATAAGGAGAATTTGACCCCTGTATTTTCAAGAGGCATGAAAGGAGGGAAGTGTCTTCCCAAGAACCTCACAATCGATACAGATCAAGACCAGGAAGCATTCTGCTCTGACAAGGAGAACTTGACACCACTACCTTCTGCAGCTCAGAAAACAAGGGATATGTCTGAAAACCGAGCACGAGTAGAAAGTGCAATCACAAAGAAAAGGGTTGCTGATAGGCTCCCCTTCCAGACTCTTCTCTCAAATTCTCCTTTGAGACCCGCTAGCACGTTTGATTGTGACTGTGCTGTTGCTAGGCCAGCTGACATCGCTGCTGGTGACTTGGCGATCAAGTTGGAAGATAAACTTAACAATCTTGCAGTAAGTTTGACTATTGTATTAGTGTTCTGCATGTTCATATCTTTTTTCTTCTAATAAGGCATCTGACATGATCCAATCTTTATGCTGAGCAGCTTCATAACCAAGAATCTGGTAGGGCTGGACAAGGGATGAAAGCCTGGACCATGGTGGCTAACACCGACAGTCTTCTTGATGACGAATCTTGGAAGTCTATTATGCTGTTAAAAGGCATAAAAGGAACTCATCTGTTCATACCAAGGATTGGTAAGTTAAGAGAAAATATAATATGTCATTCACCGAATGTTTGAAAACATAATTACTATCCTAATGTTGTCATTTGCTTGCTTACTGTTCCGTACAATGTGGACATACTCAAATCGCACCATCCAGATGTGCTGTTCGTATCTGAATACATGATTCTTTCTTGTGCTGCTATGCTGTGCATTTTGTGCTATAACTCGGAGTACCTGCATCGACTCGATACAATCCATCTCAACATTCATCATATGATATAATGTTATCAACTGAAGATTTGTTTGCTTCTGTAGTTTTTACATTTTATCTGCACTGTTAGGCTGTTAACTGATGATTCATGCTTGTAGACTTGGATGCTATTTTTTTCACATTGCACTAATTGATTTAATCCACTTTTGCTCGTGCTGTGTGCTTGGTCTGAACGTCTGTCTTGGTGCTTGGTCTGAACGTCTGTCTTAGTACATGGCTGCACACTCGAGTGCTTTACTTGTTGCTAGGCTGAATGACTTGCACATGCCAGCTTAAGTACTACTTGGTCTAATCCATCTTGCCTGTGATCTCTGCAACTGCAATGTGTGCCTCTGTCTGTTTGTGCTCAGTGTGCTACCTATAGTTCCTGAATTACTTGAGTCCGCAGAGTTTTCCTACTAAGCTTGTTTCCACTCTACCCACAGTGATCAGGGAGTTGGATTCCATGAAGCAGCGGGAGGGCCTGTTCAGGAGGTCCACGAAGGCAACCTCAATCCTCCACTGGATCGAGGAGTGCATGGCGACCGAGAGCTGGTGGATCCAAGTCCAGAGCTCGTCCGACATGTTCCCGGTCGCGCCAACCCCGCCCGCAACCCCTTCCGCGCAGCGCATCGACGAGGAGATACAGGTTGCTCCCGGCTCCTTCAACCCCATGGCCTTGTTCTCCCCGAGAAGCTTCCAGCTCGCCGACATCGTCTCCCCGAAACCTGAAGACCGCGTCCTCGAAAGCGCCCTCCTCTTGACCAAGATGAGGGGTGGCCACAACATCGTGGTCCTGTCCAACAGCGTCGCCCTCAAGATCAAAGCCATGGCAGAGGTAACCATGAATGTGCATACACTATTTCATTCATTCATTCAGGTGTTCCGCTGTGCCAAAGATTCAAATGTGTGAGAGTAACCGTTTTGCCGGCGGATTCGTACTGAATTGGTGGACTGGTGTTGCTGTATCTGAACTTGTTCTGAACTTGGTGTTGGTTGCAGGGCGTGGTTTGCGAGGGTGCCAAGGAGTTCCGCGAGTCCCTGATGAACCCGTGCTCGAGCCGGTTCATGTGGGCGGCGAGCGCGCCGCGGGGGTCGGCGTGGTCGTGCCTTGACGCGGCGGCGCTGGCGGAGAACTACTACAACAGCCACCACCAGCAGCAGCGGCAGCAGGCGAGGAAGCAGCGGCAGCAGAGGAGGCCGGCCGGCGCCGAGGCCGCCGCCAAGGGACTGAAGCTGATCCTGCGGCACAACTCCCTGTACGCGCAGGCGACGGACGCAGCCAAGAGGACACAGCCGCCGCTTGTCTCGTTGGCGTCGGTGTGAGTGTCAAGTGTCCGAGCAGTTTCATCATTGTCCTCGATGAAAGCGAGACGAGATTTACAGCGTTGTAAATGTGTGGGGTTCAAGTTTTCACTGTCCTGTGGGGCGAATTCTCTTTCCTTTTGGTTGGGATTATTACAATTAGCATTTTGGTGGCATATGATTTCCCATGCCGAGCAAAAGCAGAGCAAAGCCGTGGGCTGTGTAAGCTTTTCCGTTTTGGACAGGGCAGCGTCAGTGGTTTCGCCCATCAACCCGTGCCGTGAATGATGGGGGGATAGTGCGGACTGCGGAGCGCGCAGGACCTGCAGCTGGGGCACGTGGGGAAGGTGACTGTAGGCTGGTTGGTCAGGATACATTTCGAAACTTTCAAAAAAATATATCATTTCGCCCGCCGGGAGCAGAGGAATGTTTCGTAGCTGTAATAATAAATAAAACTATAATAAAAAAACTTGAATATGCGTAGTACACCGTACCATCATTGGGTTTGTTAATTTTTTCTCTCTCTCTCTGGTCCGAAGCACTTTTTCAGATCTCCATTTCCATGTGCTTGTGCTAGAGAATAGACAAGTCGGCAGCACGAGGAGCGAGTCGAGGCCTTAGTTCCAAAGTTTGGTAGTTAATGCGCCGTTGGTAGTTAACGCGTCACTATATAATTTCGTTTGTATTCGTGAATAATTGTTCAAACATTAATTAATTAGGCTCAAAATGTTCGTCTCGCAAAGTATAATAAAATTGTACAATTAATTTTTGATTTTATCTACATTTAGTACTCCATACATGTGTTGGTATTCTGATGTGATGAGAATTCTTTTTTATACAGTACAATTTGGGGCTCTTTTGGGGAACTAAACAAGGGCTGCATAGAATAGCAAGCTCCAGCTCCCCCAGGCATAGTTATTAGGACCGGACCGGACCGGCGGTTGGACCGGTAAAAGACCGAACCAGAGCCTCCAGCGGTTCGGTTCGCTTCAAAGACAGTTCATGCAATCGAACCGGTAAAAACCGGCTGAACCGGCCGGTTTTTAGTGGAACCGGCGAACCGGGCGGTTCCAGTCGAACCAGACGACTTGTGTAGTCCGTAGAGTTTTACATTTTTGGGCTTGGGCTGCCGAGTGGTGCGGCCCACCTAAGGCCAGTCTTAGTGGGATGGTCATGGGAGTGTCATAGACATTAAATTTGATAACATGTACCAATAGTATTATGAGAAAGAAAAGAGGAGGGTCATGAAATGTGAGAGGAGGGTCGTCACCATGACCCTCCACTGGCACAGTTCTTAAGATTCCAGTCTAGGTAACGGTGTCGATGACCCTCCCACCGAGACTGGCCTAGCCACCGCTAGGCCTGTGTCGCTGTGCTGCCGTGCGGTTAGAAAGGAAGGGACCTTGCTGATTGGTGACGGCCACCGCTGCTTGGCCGTCTGCATGTGCCGCATGGTGCGACACTGCTGCTTGAATGCTTGACTGATACTAGAATAGATGGAGGTTGGTGTCGGGTGACTAGGCCAACTTAACGAATCGCGAGCTGCTATATTCAATGATACAATTTTTTCCTATTAGATTTAGATCGGCTAGTACTTTTTTTCTCAGCTAATACTTTAGTAGTAGAATAGTTGCTAGATAGATTTTGAATGCACTGAGCTGCTAGATTAGAATATTAGATACAAGAGTGATTAGATTTACATTGCTGATTTGTTTCACGCGCAACAATTCCAGTGGTCTTAATTGTTGTGACCTTATAATTATATATTTTAATTATCTATATATATTACACCAGTTCTATATATTTAGGGTCGGTTCAATCCAACGGTTCATAACTATTGAACCGACGGTTCAACCAGTGAACCAGTGAACCGAAGCCTTCACCGGTTCGATGACCGGTCCGGTCATAATAACTATGCCCCCAGGGCACTCTGCACTCACCACCGACCAAGCAGTGGCCGTGTTGAACGGGTCAGCACTTGGCAGGCAATCTGAGCGAAGAGAATTGAACCGAAGGCTGATAAAGTCTGGCCGACCGTTGATCCCTTGCGTCTTCCCAGCGCTCCGGCTGGATCCGATCCATCAGTAGCTGGCTAGCGGCAGTCGTGCTTGCTCACTCACCTTTCGATCCATTTCTGATGTGTCGCTTTTCGTTCGCGGAATGGGCAATGGCGTCGTCTCTTTTCTTTTCTTTTTTCACTTCTTCTTCGATCGATCGGAACTGTCTACGGCACTGTTTGCGCCATATGCACTGGCAGAGGAAACAGCAAGCATTGATCTTCACTACCGTGCGAGTCCCTACGCAAAGTTGGAATATATTGTATAATTCTACACGGGAGCTAACGATGTTGCGTGGCATCCAAGTTCACGCGTATTTTCTCCGTTTCAAATGACTGGTCATTCTAAGTTTTGAAAAATCAAAATATTTGAAATTTAGCTAAATTTATATCCTTGGAAAAAAACATAAATTATGTGTTATAATATCATGAAAAAAGTCCATTTTTGACCATCTAAACTATAGCCGTGGTTCGTTTCCGACCATGAAACTCCGTAACTAGAATTCATTGATCATCCAACTATCAAAATCATTCACGTTTGGCCCTCTATGTGTTTAGGCGAGTGGTTTTGCTGATATGTCCGACATGTGACGATGGGACCCGCATGTCAACATCTTCTTTCCCTCCCTCTTTGTTTCTCCCCCCCCCCCCCCCCCCCTCATGTCCCGATCCGCCATTGCCGCCTAATTTGCCGGTGGTTGGCAACCCCTCCTCCTCTAGAGGAGGCGACTGACAGCTGGAGGCATCCACGCTGGCCCTCCGGCCGCCACCACCCAAGGTTGGGAAGAGAAGGATGCAACAACTATTTCGAAAGCTTGGGGATGGGGCCACAAAGCTCCTTCACCGCCCTCCCCCCCTCCCCCCCGACAGCTAGTGGGCGCACAACCATCGTCGTGCCCTCATCCACCTCTATCTTGCACCGCCTCCTCCTACCGATGGGTAGCTCCGATGAGGGGCCACGGGGGAGGTGCTAGGTGTGGTATGTTAGAATGTATATGTTCAATCAATTCAATCTACTATTCTACGCAATCCTAATTGCTTTCATGGTAGGTGATACTTGGGAGTGACTAGAGGAAGGCGGATCAAGAGCGACCAGCGGATCGAAGACAGGGAGAGGGAGGGAAGAGGGAGAGGCGAGGGAGCTGTTCGACCACCGGTGTACTGGGTGGATCGGAGGCAGAGTGAGGCCGCCGGTATGGTAGGCGGAGAAGGAGAGGTCACTAGCCGCCACATGGCTAGGGGCCGGAGTAATCAGAAGAGGAGGGTTGGCCGGCGTCAGACTATACAACATGTTCTGAACATGAACGGAGATGGAAAGAGAAAAAAAAGTGTTGGCATATGGGTCTGTTGTCACATGTCGTACAGAGTACACGTTAGCAAAACCAACAACCAAAACCACTAGAATACCACTAAAGGGCCAAACATGAACGGTTTTGATATTTGAATGTCAATAATTTTTTATTTTGGAGTTTGATGGCAAAGCCAAACCACGGGAGGGTCAAAAGGACTTCTTTCTAATATCTATGATGCCAAATAAGTGTGATTATTTATTTTTATAATTTTGATTAAACTAATAATAATATAGAACCAGGGTAATAAATTTACGGTGCGGAGTGCTGATAGAACACGGTTTTGACTGCCATCAGGGTCTGACTGCAGCTGCAGCCTTGACGGTCAACGGGCTTCTTGACCTGGACGTTTTCTGGCTCCCACTCGCAACCGTCTGACTGACCAAGCCGTCACGCGCAATCATCCATTGAATTTGCCTCCACTCTGCGTCACAGCAAAAGCAGACCAGACGTGGTCAACCAAACGTATCGACCCCGACACGCCCTCGAATCAAATCGGACACTGCAGTACTTTTTATTTATTTGTGGCAATTATTGTCCTACCATGACCTAACTAGGCTCAAAAAATTCGTCTCGTCGTGTACATCAAAATCATGTACTTAGTTTTTTTAATTACCTACATTTAATGCTTCATGCATGAGGAGAGAGATTTGATGTGATATGATGAGACTTTTTGCATAGTGAAATTTTGGGTGGAGTTTTTGAAACTAAACACAGCCCCTATCGATGGCATCTGTGGAATATGCAGCTGCAGGTCACTGCTAAATTGGAGTACGTATCTTTTTTAAAAAAACATTTGCTAAATATCTCTAGACTTTCGGTTTACAGCCACACACGCATCTGTTGCGAGTTGCGAGTTTGCGACTGCTCCCCAGGTTCATTTCCAAAAGAGAAACGGAGGAAGAGAAGCTTTATTTCTCTATTTCTTCTCATGTCATCAACGGAGAGCTGCATTGGCATGACTAGATCGGCATGTGCATGTACGCATTGGGGAATTCTTACCCCTTGGAATGGTTTGGTGGCTGCTGACGCCGTGCCTTCGTCACACGGCGCTGACACGGGCGCGTGAGGGTGTCTCGTCACCCACTTCAGACCTTCCTACTCTCAAAAGAAAAAGGAAACAAAATCAGTTATTCTTATTTCCCCACACACACTGACAATCACTGTCTCCACCACGGCGAACGCCCATTTGTGGTTGTGGGTGACATGATTCATCGGCTCATCCTTTCTCCGTGGCCATAATTGGGATCCTACGTACGCACTCCCTCCGTTTTCACTTCCAAGAAACTTCTTTGATCGAATATATAAAAATATATATTAATATTTATGGTACATAATTAAAATCATTAGATAAATATTTGAATCTAATTTTTTAATAAATTTATTTGAAGATTAAAATATTGGACGTATTTTCTATAAATCGAAGTAAAATCGTGGCGCAAAAAACCAACGACGACAACTATTCAGTGACGGAGGTAGTACCCCATCTTTTCTGCCACAAAGGATGCAAATATTGAAATATACGAGTATACTGTATTCAGTCAAGCTGTTTCTGGTGGATCCCATCGAGAGTTTCAGCACTCACTCGTCAGTACTCCCTTCGTCTCTAAACCTACGTCGTTTTCGCTTCCAAGAAACATATTTGATCGAATATATAAAAATATATATTAATATTTATGGTACATAATAAATATAATTAGATAGATATTTGAATCTAGTTTTTTAATAGATTTATTTAAAGATTAAAATGTTATATATACTTTTTATAAATCAAAATAAAGTCGTGGCACGAAAATTAATGGTGATAATTATTTAGGGACGGATGGAGTATACAGCTTGCTCACTCACGGTGAGGTGTAAAGCTGGCAACTTGCAAGGATTTCCCTGCAAGGCTATGCAATGTTACAAACACACAGAAAGGTTGGCACCCAGGCTACCAAAAATGTGCAGATGGTTGAGTTTATATTCCAACTTTCTTTTTGGATGCAGATGGGTCTTGAGGTTAAAAAAAACAGAAACGTTAAAAAAAACAGAAACGAACTATACATCTTGCATAGAATGATCGAGCTTTACGAAATGCTTCAGATTTGTACGTGCAAGCGATGTGAGAGAACCTTGGTAGATCTACTCTAGCTTTTTTTTCTTAAAAAAGAAAGAGGTTGAGTTTTAGGGGTTTCGGTGGCGTCATCTGCTTATCCGTTAGGTACTGGTCGGTGCTACTTCTACCTACCAACCCTGCAAATCTTGAACCTAATTGGTCTTCATCAGTCCTGTAGCACGTACTACAGGCTAGTGTTTAAGGGTTCATAATTCAGAGGGACCAGTGCTGCAATGAGACAATAGCTGGGGACATTGGCTCATTGGTTGTTCCTGCACTGATGGGACCCCAGGATATCCATCTCAATTCTCAAAGAACTGCTTGGATGATGAATGAGAAACAGTTGGAAATAAAGTATATTCCAAAGTCATTAGCTAATACTCGCACATTTTGATACCTATAACTGTTTAATATTTGATCTCGATCTGTTAAACGATGGTTGGTCTCTCCAGATCATCATTACTGAAGTCTGGTTAAGCAAGGGGCTCATGTGCTGAAAAGATGGTAGTATATTAAAAAAACACACAGGTTACAAGGAAGATGCGTTTCTCTTTGTCCAATGGAATGAGTCAAGATAAGTACTACGACAATGGAATGGTTGGAATAAACAAAGTCACGGGGAGGTGTAGAAAACAAAACAAGTTGGAGTGTTTGATAATATTCCAATGAGAAACGTTTGGATTCATCGTTCAGTGATTCCCAGTGCCGTCCTTGTCATGGTCTGCTGCCTCTTTTGTGGAACAGTACACATCCCCGTGAATCCAAGATCTTATTTTTCCCCAAATGTGTTGTAAAGTATATTCCAAATTCTAAGGTTTTATTTAGTTTCATTAGGACAACCCTTCAACCAAAAAAAATTATTGAATTTGTATTCGAAAATGCTTTCTTGTTCTTACTTTTGTAACATATGAATAAAACTTGATGGCGTAGTCATCGGTCACAATCTTATCCTGACCAAACAAATTATGTCATGCAAGAAAACTAAAGAAGTATATAATAAAAAAATGTTGAAAGTGTTCTTTATTTTCTATAGTGGCTGTGTTTAGTTCCAAAAAAGGTGGTAAAATTTGGCGAAAATGTCATACCGGACACTGTAGCGCACTATAACATTTTTTATTTGTTTGTGATAATGATCTAACTATGCTCAAAAGATTCGTCTCGTCGTGTACATCAAAACCATGCAACTAGTTTTTTTTATTTACCCACGTTTAGTACTTCATGCATGAGGAGAGAGATTTGATGTGATAGGTGAATAGTGAAGTTTGGAGAGAGAATTTTGGAAAGTTTGTGGGAACTAAACACAATCAGTATTTTTCAAGTTAGAGAGGGCCATATTTCAGCTGTGGCTATCTCCAACAAGTGACCCAAAAGAAGACCCAAACCCAAAATGGGTCTCCGATGGTACTATTTCAACCTTCAACAGAGTATCCGTACCCAAACCTAAAATGAGTTTTCAGGAGAGAGAACCTAAAATCTAGATATCCTCTCTCTTCGTGACCCATTCACATAAATGATTCTTTTTTAGGTCTTCTGTTGGAAAAATGAGTTTATGGATCACGGACCTTTTTACTGTAGGTAACCTAAAATAGTAAATGGGTCTCTGGTTTGGTTTTCCATTGTTGGAGACAGTCAAAACGAAAGGAAGGACAGAGCCTGAATCACAATTTTTTTTGAGACAGAAATACCCATATATTCTCTTAGTGGTTTTTACTAGTCTTATTGACATTTTACACACTCCAAACGAATTTGATGACAACTGTTTCCAAGTTTATATTTTAAAAAGGCAATATATAATTACTAGTGTTTAGCTGTAAAACTAGGCCTCATTTAATTTAGTTGTATTAGTTAGGGACAACTAGTTAACAGCTAATTTTTAACTGGGTGGTAGATCAGACGCTAACTGATCTATTAGCCGGGTATAGAAACTGATGCTCAGCTAGTTTTTAGCAAGTAGTAACTGTCAGGATCTATTTTGATGGGTTAAAAATTAAAATTTAGCCAAACGAGTGCTTAATATCATGGTGGACATAGCCCTCGTCCTATTTTGTCCCATAACCGGTAGATTAACCACAACATAGGCTACAATATTTCAGGTGCATCAGTCAGCTATCATGAAAGATGGTTGAAGAGTTTTTTTTTTGAACAGAGGTTGAAGAGTTAAGGTCCGCCTTGGAAAACGTCCACGGCAATACTCACTTATAGGAAAACTTCACAATATTTTTTACCTTTAAGAATTCTTATGACCACACCGCCTACACTGATCAATTTTTTCCTCTAGATACTAAATACTCCCTCCATCCTTAAATAATTATCCTTAAAAATCTGTATTTTCCTCACAAACACGCTTCCCAGACGACAATTATTAAAGGACGGAGTGAGTACTTATTTGACTGATCTTCCTTTAGAAAAAAAGTACCCACGTTGTATTTGTATGGAAACAGTGTGACACTGTATTGTAAAGTATCGTGTCTTGTCTGGCCAAACTTCGGTGTGGATTTTGGCCCTGTGTTCTAGAGCTTTGACCGTGCAGAAGCCGAGATAAAAGATTTAGGATTTTACTGTCTATGTACTTGCACTGAATTCAGTTTGTAGAAATCGGTTATGACAATACGAGTATGAGCCTGCAAAAGACCAACATTAGGTGGAGCATTTTGACTTTTAAGTGAAAAAGTAAAGTTTTTATATATCAGTGTGCTTGATGCTGAATTGAGAATGAATGAAGCCGGAAATAAACTTTCCATCACCTAATAAAAATTAGTGTGCTTGGAAGTAGAGGAAACTAGTTAAGCTCCAACCAGAATAATGGCTAAACAACATCTAATTAGCACGGGGGTATTATTTTATAATACTACATACATGGCATTCTTATCTTAAGGGAATTGCAAGCGAATCAGTTGTAAGGTTCTTGTGGTGGAACCTGTCACCTGAGTTCAAGTTCTTAGCTCTGCTTAGGTGTTTTTTTAATTTATTCTAAAAATTAACCAGCGTTATTCTTTCAGTGGTAGGCGGTGCCTATGAGGTCCTCGTTGACAGTAATGGTAGCTTTATGAATCTCAAGATCGGATCCGTAGGTCTAGTCACTTGGATGTAGTCATAGGGATAGGGTTAAAATACGTGTATTAATAGTGGTAAGTATAAATGCATATCAACGTCTACATCCATATTGGTCTTAAAAAAAAGAGAAGGTTGCAAAAACTGAGTATATCACTGGATTTTAGTCCCCCGCCTCCGTACAAGCCATTTTAGTGTAAAATGGCCACTCCTACTTGATTTGGTCGAAAAACCACTCACAATGCACCTGCTTACCAGTCTACATTGTTCTCATCAATTTGAAGTCATCACTGCAGTATTTGTTGAAGTTATTTTTGGTGTAAATGAATTTACTAAGTGTGCCTGCAATGTGGTGGTTTTGTAACACAATAGATGTGAGTATTTGCAACAAAATAGTTCATGAGGGAAAGGTTGAATTCAAATTGATATATATATATATATATATATATATATATATATATATATATATAGTGGATTTTACTATTTTTCCTAGTTGAAGTGTTCTTTTGCTATTTTAAAAACCTGTACCTTTGTTTTCTTGTTGTTTCCCTTTTTGGAAACAAAATTTATCTTTGTTTCAATAGTTGTCAGTATTCCATTTTTACCAGACATATATAGTAGGCCAGAATCTTTGATTCTCTGAAACTCAATTTTTACCAGACATGGACCTGTGTGCCATTTACCATTTACAGAAGGAGAAAATTGAAAAAAGGAACAAAATGGTGACATCGTCGTCGTCTCCTTCCTCGCTCCTTCCTGGTCACCCATGGAGGATTCCTCCTTAGATACGACCTAGCTGCTCAGCCCAGCATTCCCCTCCCCCTAATCCTCCTCCTCCACCTTTTCCCAATTCCCAAACCCAAATCAAAAGGCAGATATTTTAGCTCTCATCGTCACCATCTCCTCACACCGGTTCATCCCATTGGAAGCCGCCTCCCCTAAATTTCTATAAAGAAATGGGTGGAGCCATCACCCACGCCGCCAAGATCCTGTCCTCTTGCGCGGCCAGCTCGTAGCTCCACGCCGGATTAGATAAAGCGGCCAATCTTTCCCCCAGCTCGCTCCCCTTTTCTTTTGGCAGAGTTGCATCTTGCCCTCTCCCATGTGACACCTGAGAAAGTGAGAGCACAGATTTCATCCCCCTTATCGCTGTTGTTTCTTCGCTGCTCGTGTGCTCGTCATAGATAAACCTCCCATAAAGCTTCCTTTCTCGGCTCTCGATCTCATCGGCAGGGCTCGCTTGATTTCCCCGCCCCAAATCCCTAGCTTTCCCTGTTCTTCCGTCGCCAATCCGTGGAAATCCCTGGGCTTGGCGCAGAAATTCGCAGCGAGGGATTTTCCGAGGTGAATTTCTTTCCCCTTTTGACCGGTTCTTCATCGCCGTGCCCCCAAATTTCTCACTTTTATTCGATTTCTTGGTCAGAAGAGGCAATCCTTCCCTGCTGCGGCGGCCTCCGTGCAGTTCTTGACGGCGGCAATGCAGCCGGACCCGAGCGGGAACTCCAATGCCAAGGCGAAGCTGCCGCAGCCGGTGACGGCGCCGGCGCCGTCGTCGGGGCGGCCGGCGTCCGTGCTGCCGTACAAGACGGCCAACGTGCGGGACCACTACCGCATCGGCAAGAAGCTGGGGCAGGGGCAGTTCGGCACCACGTACCAGTGCGTGGGCAAGGCCGACGGCGCCGAGTACGCGTGCAAGTCCATCCCCAAGCGCAAGCTCTTGTGCCGGGAGGACTACGAGGATGTTTACCGCGAGATCCAGATCATGCACCACCTCTCCGAGCACCCCAACGTCGTCCGCATCCGCGGCGCCTATGAGGACGCGCTCTTCGTGCACATCGTCATGGAGCTCTGTGCCGGCGGCGAGCTATTCGACCGCATCGTCGCCAAGGGTCACTACAGCGAGCGTGCAGCTGCTAAGCTCATCAAGACGATTGTTGGGGTCGTGGAGGGGTGCCACTCGCTCGGCGTCATGCACCGGGACCTCAAGCCGGAGAACTTTCTCTTTGCCAGCACTGCCGAAGAAGCCCCGCTCAAGGCCACTGACTTTGGGCTCTCCATGTTCTACAAGCCCGGTATGCAAATTTCTTTGCCTTTGTGTTGCTCAATCTGGTATGTCAACTACTGTTATTTATTGCTGCTATTGGCAATTCTGATGCAAATTATTATCTTACAATGACCTCTGTCAGTTTGTCGAAACAATGATACTTGATATAATGTCAGTCTCAAACTGGACTTGGCATTAATGCTTTCTGCTATTTGTCATGTTCATGATAAGGCATTGCCATAATTATTTGTCAAGAATGGTAGGATAGTATATCAAAACCATGTGGAAGCTCAGCCCCCAACTTCTTTTTGGAATGGGAGTGAATTACTGAAATTGCTAATACTCCGTAGTTTGCTATATGCCAGATGTGGTTAGGAGATAATGTAAAACATGTCATGATTTATACTGTACTGTTGCTATTGGCAGTTCTGATGCAAATTATTGTTAGCCTAACTGCTGTGCTTGAATGACATCTATTAGTTTGTTGAAACAATGTTACTTTGATATCATGTCATGGCCAAGGCCGTTGGTGGCATCAATGCTGTCAGCTTGTTCATTTTTGAAAGAATGAGAATGTAATTTATCACGTTCATGATAGGGCATTGCTATGATTATTTGACAAGAATGGTAGAGAATAGATTAAAGCCATGTTGAAGCTCCCAATTTCATTTTAGAAATGGAAGTGAGTTACTGAAATTGCTAATAAAAGTTTACTAGAACCAACTGTGGTTAGGAGATAATGTAAAACCTGTCATAGTGTATATAGCTGATTTGGTTGTTGTATTCTTCTTAATGTAATGCATAATTATTTATGATGTTTTAGGTTATGTGTTTGGTACAATGGTACTTGCATTCTAAATTGTACACAGTTTGACTCTTGTGCTGCTAGGATGTTCTCAGTGTCCCTTGCACATGTTTATCGATGATGAAAGTTGTTCCTTCCCATTTCCTCAGGTGATAAATTCTCTGATGTCGTTGGGAGCCCCTACTACGTTGCACCAGAGGTACTTCAGAAATGCTATGGTCCAGAAGCTGATGTATGGAGTGCAGGGGTGATTTTGTACATTTTGCTTTGTGGTGTCCCCCCATTCTGGGCAGGTAAAGTACTTATTATTCTTTTAGTATTTGTCATTCAAGCCTTCAAATTCATCTGTATCTGCAAATTCACATGTTTGCCATGATTGAATATGTTTTCCCCTCTCAGAAACTGAAGCGGGAATCTTCAGGCAGATTCTGCGAGGCAAACTTGATTTTGAATCCGAACCCTGGCCAAGTATCTCTGATAGTGCGAAAGATCTGGTCCGTAATATGCTTACTCGGGATCCGAAAAAGAGATTCAGCGCTCATGAGGTTCTCTGTAAGTACACCCCTCCCCTCATCTCTCATGTATCTGGGGTGTTGCTCTGTAGGTACATGTCCTGTGTCAGTGCCACATGGCCATATAGGGCATGCATTTTTGTTAACTCACAATGCTATTTCAGGTCACCCGTGGATTGTTGATGATGCTGTGGCACCTGATAAGCCTATTGATTCTGCTGTTCTGTCAAGGCTGAAGCATTTTTCGGCAATGAACAAGCTCAAGAAGATGGCATTGAGGGTATGGATTGCTTATCCCTATTTGATTCAATAGCTGATTCTGCACCTTTAGATTCCATCCGATGTTTTGTTCATTGCTACATTAATGCCCTAATAATGAAAGCTCCATATAAGTTTTTTCTTTTTTTTTTGCGAAAATGCTCCTTATAAGTTACTGCTAGCTGTGTCTTTATTTTCCTATTCTGTCTGAGATAATCAGTAGAGGTTTCTGAATTATGATCACTATGAAGTTGGCACTTTATTTCTGTAACCAAATGCCATTCCAGTAGAGGGCAGAGGGATGAATAATCATACCTCTGCTCTGATGGTCTGATCTCATGACTATTGACACCCCTAGTTTCATCTGTCTCACAATGCTTACTATGTTCCATCCAGTTTTTATTTAATATGCACTAACTCTTTTGTTCAGATTCATGTTGTCAAAGCAGAACATTGGATATCAGATATGATGTTTTGAATTGTCTTGTGTTTTTCTGCCATTTTGGCTGGGAATCAACTACGAAGAACTTGTTAATCCCCTAAATGTATTGCATAACGTCTCTATTGCAATATGCAGGTTATTGCTGAAAGCCTATCTGAGGAAGAGATTGGAGGCCTCAAGGAACTGTTCAAAATGATTGATACAGACAATAGCGGTACCATAACATTTGATGAGCTGAAAGATGGGTTGAAAAGGGTAGGCTCAGAATTAACAGAGAATGAAATCCAGGCTCTTATGGAAGCAGTAAGTGCTTCGGCAGTCTTTACTAGTTCAATCACAATTCCTTGCAGCTATGTTCTGTGGATACTGATTTTTGTGTTTTGACATGTTTGTGATTTGGTTCAGGCTGATATTGACAACAGCGGAACCATTGACTATGGCGAATTCATTGCAGCTACATTGCACATGAATAAGCTGGAGAGGGAGGAAAACTTGGTTTCAGCCTTCTCATTTTTCGACAAAGATGGAAGTGGCTTTATAACCATAGATGAGCTGTCACAAGCATGCCGTGAATTTGGTCTTGATGACGTTCACCTTGAGGATATGATTAAAGATGTTGACCAGAACAATGTTAGTACATTTTATATTTGATCTACTCTCCATCTTCATGTTTTAGTTGCATTCATGAATCTTTCGCCAGTTAATTTCTATATGGTTTGCACTTCAGGATGGGCAAATTGACTACAGCGAGTTTACAGCGATGATGAGGAAGGGCAATGCTGGTGCAGCAGGAAGGAGAACCATGAGGAACAGCTTGCAATTGAATCTTGGCGAGCTCTTAAACCCCAGCAAAACCTAGCGGATATCAGAAGGCCTTGCCGGGTACATTCTCATGGTGTCCAGGTTTTGGATACATTGTCGACCAGGTGGTCTAATCTGAGAGGTTGAGTGGTTTTCCTGTGGTGTCGCTGAGATGCTGGAGAGAATTTTCGTAGTACTGGTGGTATCAGCTAGCAAAGAGAGGTGGTGCACTGGGGTTACCATGATCAAGTGCTTATATGTATTCCTGTCGATGTAGATTGAACATTGTTGAAAAACTTCCTAGCTCTATCTATATTTCTCGCTAACTGCCTTTTACACTTCTTTACCTTTACTGTATACGATTAGTAATCTAACTTCAGAAAATTAGTAGGATGGGCGTAGAAAATATGATAGCGAGAATAAATAGTAAAAAAAGAGAGGAAAATTGGTATCTGATAATTCAATTGCCATCTGCATCTTAAAAAATTTGGAAAAGTTCACTTAGGCCCTGTTTGGATCCATCCCAACTAAAGTTTAGCCAGCTAATTTGTAGTGGTTTATTTTAGCTAGCTAAATAGTACCTACCTAAACTTTAGCTGGAGGTGTTTGGATCCATCACCTAATTGAATTAATTGGACTATCCTAACTTTCATTAATTATGGACAGAATCATGTGACAGTGGGAAATTTCCATAAATATGTGGGGGTATTTTGGTCTTTAAACTCGTTTAGCTGCGTTTAGCTAGGCTCAATCGGCTAAAGGAATCGTGTACCTTTTGACATGCAACTAAAGTTTAGCTGAGGTTTTGCCCCCGTTTAGATCCCTAGCAGCTAAACTTTAGCTGCTAAAGTTTAGCCGGTGGATCTACCTTAAGCAATTGGCTTTGTTCGTTTGATCCTGTATATAAAATAGGAATTTGGTTTGCTACTAAATCATTCATTTTTTTCAATTCACCCGTTACAAAATGATTCTTCCATTTCCTCATATGGCATCTGTTTTGTATTTAAATATTGTAAGGTGATTTTGCGTGGCCCTTTTATGTACTTTCATATCACCAAAAGTTCCAAATCAGTGAAAACAATTGTAAATTTCTGAAACACTTTTGTTATACAAGGTATAATGTAAACTGTTGCCCTGTAAAATTTGAAAGCATAGAAAAGGAACATTTTCATTCAACGGTGATCTGATCTGATATAGATTCACGAATATATGTCCAAATAACTGAGGATAGCAAAATGGATTTTTCCTAAAATAAGATAATGTTGTTATCTGTGTGGGCTGTTATAAAAGCCCACTAGGGAAGTAGCATCCCACAATGGGCCTTCATAAAGGCCCACAAAGAAATTTGGGCGACCCATGTCCAAGAGCCTCCTCTGCTGTGTGCTCAAAAAAAAAGAGCCTCCTCTGCTTAAAAAAAAACAAAAAAAAAAGTGCAAGAGCCACCTGCTGGCAATCTTCTTCTTCCTCTCGAATGCCGCCGCCGCCGCCGCCTTCCCCGCTCCCGCGCCTCCTCGCCGGCGGCGAGAACCACCCGCCCCCGACCTCCACCTCCTCGCCGGAGCACCCCTTCCTCTCCGCGCACCTCCTCCTCCCCTCCCCGTCTCCATCCCCGGCCGACCTCTCCTCGCCGCACCTCCCCCACGCCCTCGCCTTCGCCTTCCTCACCCACCCCTCCCCGCTTCCGCGGCACCTCCTCGTCGCCCTCCACGCCGCCGGCGCCCGCTTCCCCACCTTCTACCAGGCCTTCGCCTCCGCCCTCCTCTCCCTCCCATTTCCCCACCTCCTCCCGCACCCGCGCACCCGCCTGCTCCTCGCCGCCTCCGAGCTCGCCCGCGCCGCGGCGCCGGGGTTCGCGCCCCTCCTCATCTCCCTCCTCCGCCGCGTCCCGTTCTCCGGCGACGCTCGCTTGCTCGAGATTTTCGCCGAGCACGTCTCCTTCCTCGCCGACGAGGAGCCCCATCTCGTTGCCTCCGCCGTCTTCGCCTTCCTCCGCCTCCTCGCCAGGAACCGCCGCGCTCCGGTATCGATCAGCGATGAGTGCAAGGATTGCGAAGAGTGCAAGAGCGCCAAGAGCCTCGAAGAATGCAGGGGAAGGCTGGTGGCATTCTGCGTCTCCATGCTGCGGGATCACTACCAAGTGTGTGCACTGATTGGAAGGGACCTTGTGAGGTCGCTCCATGAACTGGCGCTTGTGCCGGAGTTCCAGCCGCTTTGGAGAGACTTGATACTGGGTCGTGTAGGTGATGTCTGCAGGATGAGCACACCCGGTTGGTGCACGGTTTTGGCCATCACGCCGGAGATGGAGACCCAGCTCTTGTTCATGATGCACAATGTGAAGTGGGGGGATCAGAAGAGGTACCAGCTGTGGTTTGCGCGGAAGCACCTGATGGTGCCTGGAGGGGAGGAAAGGATCCCTGACATTGTTCGGTTCATATGCTGCGGGTACCACCCAACCAATGTGGTGATGCAATCTGGTGTTATTGCCCGCTGGGCGGTCATAGGCTGGCTGCTGACGGGTTGCAGCAAAGGCTATGTGGTGGCGAATGCGAAGCTGGCACTGTTCTACGACTGGTTGTTTTTTGAGGAGGGGAGGGGTAATGTCATGAATATTGAGCCTGCCATGCTCCTGATGGTGAATTCAGTGTCTCAGTATACTGATATCACGAACATGCTGCTCGAGTTCTTGTTTCTGCTGATTGACAACTATGATGCGCGGAGAAAGGAGACAATTGCTCATTGCGTGAGGAGCGCGTTTGGGGTGCTTGTGAAGAAAGGGGTGGTCCCGTCGTTGGAGCAATTGACATGCTGTGAGAAGCTATCACCATTGGTGAGGCAGAAGCTTGTGGCATTTTTAAGTAGTTCAAATCCTGGAGCAGCTGAAGATTCTTGCGGGAAATCAACCGGAGTTTCCAAAGAAACAGAGTTGAAGAAGAGTGTTTGCTCAAGCTAGACTTATCAGTCAATGGCTGTCATGTCACCAGTGGCGGAGGACAAATCAGGATTGAGGTATGGCACAGTTGTAGTGTTTGCAGTATATAGCACTTAATTAATGATTAAAAGCCTTAAATACTTCACAAATAAGACAGCCCAAAGTTGCAGTATGTACACCTAAAAAAATCTGAGGTATCTCGCCTTACTGAGCGCTCCGCCACTGCATGTCACAGTCCTCTGTCTGAGGAATGAACTTGGGACCAATTCAGCGGTCGCTCTGTTTGGAGCTTTGCCAAGACCTGTGAAGAGGAACCACAATGTTCTCTGAGCTACACAACGAAAGGAAAGAGGTGAAGAAATCATTGAAGCCTTGGTCATCTGAAGTGATGATCACATCATTTCAAATGACAAAAGAAGCTGTCACGAGCTGTTGGATTCTACAAGTCCAAGATAGACGGTATGACAGATGCTTCCTGTGTCCAGATCTAAGGTTTGCATGTGTTAGAAAACACCACACACGGCATCTTGGTGATAGTGGAAGTTTTGTTTTGTACAGATACATCAATACAAATGCCTGATGTGTATAGAACCATTTTGTTTTGTACTCCGTATTAGTATTATTCCTTTTTTCTTTTTACAAAATTGTTCTATACACATCAGGCTTTTGTATGGATGTATTTCTGCAAACTTCAGCAGTTACAGTAGTTCATCCTATTTAATTTCACGTAATCTGAAATACTTTTCAGATAGAATTATGTGCTTGTAAACATTCTGTAGCTGTTCAGCTTTTGCGATTCAATAGTAAAATCCCTTTCATTACTTTGTTTCTTTCCTTCCCATTGAGATCTCTGGTACCAAAATTTTCCAATTTCTGGTATCAAAGTTTATTGTAAGTGGAGGAATTTCATTTTCTTCCTTTTTGCCCTTTAGTATTTCGAAACTGCTTTTATATGCAGGATATGATAGTTGTACCCTCTTTCTTCTCCCAGTTGTTTTTTTATTATTTTTACTGTATGGCATTACCACTTTAGGTAATGTCAGAGCCCACTTTTGTAAGGCAGAAAAGAAAGAAATCATCATAAGTTAGGTATAACCAGAAATGATTCTTCAAGAGTGCTAGTATGTCGGTGTACGGTTGTAACGCTCTTTGGCAGGGAGTTGTTCAAATTAGTGGCGGATGCCCCTGCTGCAAATAGGCCCAAGAAGCAGCGGCATTGTCGCAGGAACAAAAGCGATGTGGTCACAGAAGGGACCCTGCACGCAACAAAGCACTCACAGCGGTGGACTTTGTTATCACCAAAATACTGGCTGGAAAATCTTTTGTATTCCCTGGAATAACTGGCAACGGGGCAATTTGACGGATGCAGTATGTCAGGGCATCTCCGCCGTTGGAAGACATATATGGGCAACAGTTCTTAGTGAAATTCACCCACGTAAACCCAGAATTCCTCATCAGCACCCGGAAGCCGGCATCTGCAATAGACTCTTTATATCTTTTATAACTTAGAGAATTAGAGATTTTGGTAAAAAAACACCGTCCAACAGCCTCTTTAATTAGATATCCAAACATAGATATCATTTATTTCAAATTTCTCGCTAGTCAAAGATGGAGAGCAAGATGACTCTAGACTGCGCACGAGATATAGAAAAACGGTTGGAAATTATAAAGATATACTCTCTCCGTCCCAAAATAAGTGTTCATTTAGAAATATTAAGACAGATTAATAGTCATGGCAAATGACCATGTTACCCCCCATTGGATCTATAAAAGTAGCATTAACTAGCAATTTGATTGGCTTTATGCGTTTCTCTATGCACTTTTGTAGTTTCTCTATGTACTTTTGCATTAATGTGTGCATTTCTACAAGCTAAATGAATACTCTTTGTGGGACAAAATTTGAATGCTATATGAACACTTATTTTGAAATGGAGGGAGTAGAAAATAATTTTTACTCAGATGACTTTTTAAATGGTGATTTAGAGAGATATACTCTTGGAGATGC
The DNA here is from genome assembly GCA_033239725.1 of Echinochloa phyllopogon. NCBI lineage: Eukaryota > Viridiplantae > Streptophyta > Magnoliopsida > Poales > Poaceae > Echinochloa > Echinochloa phyllopogon. The sequence continues at coordinate 5,603,220 of BTCW01000008.1, read as the reverse complement.
TGACAAGAATGCAGACAAATATCTATGGACCACGCCGCGCAAAAAGGAAAATGCTTCTTTTGCAAGTTTTATTTACGTGGTACACATAAAAGAGAGGAGAAACCATGTACCGGAGAAGCGAAACTATGTGCCGGAGCCAGGACAAAAGAGAGGGTGGGATTGTGGGAAGAGGATCGCAGCAGCCAAAGCTCACCCATTCATATCCAGGAGGCTATCCTCCGCCTCACAACTCATATCCCTTGTGTGAATTTTCAGAAAAAATATCCCGTGTGCCTCCAGGTGCACAACCTTATATGTCAGCTGCTGCACCACTGTCAGTCCCCTAAGGAAAGACGTACTGTGTGTCAAAGAGAGCGAGTGTAGCACTTCACTTGATCTAGCTCCTTGCTGCTCACCTTCAGAACCACAAGCTAGCAATGGCGTCGGCTACTCTCCTCAAGTCGTCTTTCCTTCCCAAGAAGGCCGAATGGGGCGCCTCGCGCCAAGCTGTCGCTCCCAAGCCGGTCACTGTCTCCATGGTTGTCCGTGCCAGCGCCTACGCTGATGAGCTTGTCCAAACCGCGGTATGATGATATCTCAACACCTGCAGCTAGTATAATTCTGTACTACATCCGCACCCCTCATATGCCTCGGTGCACTCAAGATCCGGTGCTAATGTGACGTTAGCACCGGGTGGGAAATTAGGGTGCCCCCGGAAACACTTTAGCACCGGTTGCTAACATCAACCGGTGCTAAAGGGTGACATTTAGCACCGGTTGGTGTTAGCAACCGGTGCTAAAGGCCCTCACACTTTAGCACCGGGTCGTAACACCACCCGGTGCTAAAGGGCTACCCTTTAGCACCGGGTCGTGTTACGACCCGGTGCTAAAGACCCTTTCGCACCGGGTCGTGTTACGACCCGGTGCTAAAGGGGGTGTCATATAATACTACAAAAGGAAAGCATCTTTTATCTCATCACATGTGTAGCGTAGGTGAGATGGTTAGGTGGGTTTACGCGTGCGAGCCAAGAGGTCTTGAGTTCGAATCCCGCAACACGCAAATATGCAAATGTTTTTTGCTAGTGCCCCCACCTTTAGCACCGGTTATTTTACCCGGTGCTAAAGGTGGCACCCTTTAGCACCGGAAGATTGGCACCGGGTGCTAAAGGGGGTTTCCCACCCGGTGCCAATGTGCATGATTCTAGTAGTGTACACCACGGTTAGAAACTGCATAATCTTCCTCTTATGATTTAATCATATCCCTCTCGGTTTCTCCCATGATGCATGCAACTCCAGCACTCAATTTCATGATCTCTCCGTGGCATGCAAAAATCACTTTCCGCGCATGCATGCCCATTAAAGCCGCAGTCGATGCATGCAGATCAGACAAAACGGCGACATTCGTTTTAGACGTTTTTCAAAAAAAACGGAGGGAGTACAAGAGATGAATTTTTGTAGATTAGACACATCTGCATCATGGCATGATGACACATGTCAACACCAGTAGCTATAATTACAGGCCAAGACGCAGTAAACCACACAGAGTTTTGGCCTCTCAGATCTATTTCAGTTGCATTTTAGATCATTTGAAAGGACCTGTTTAAGTTCCAGAACACAGCGTTTCATCGAAAGTTCCAGGATACAGTCTAGATATGATGATGATCAGTTCAATTACGGTTCAGAACATCACAAGTTTTATTTATTCTTGTTGCAGAAAACCATCGCATCACCAGGAAGGGGTATCCTTGCCATGGATGAGTCAAACGCCACCTGCGGCAAGAGGCTTGCTTCCATTGGCCTTGAGAACACTGAGGCCAACCGCCAGGCTTACAGGACCCTCCTCGTCAGTGCTCCAGGCCTGGGACAGTACATCTCTGGTGCCATCCTCTTCGAGGAGACTCTCTACCAGTCAACTGTTGATGGCAAGAAGATTGTCGACGTCCTTGTTGACCAGAAAATCGTGCCTGGTATCAAGGTTGACAAGGTATGTTGTGGTCGACTCAGCTCCAAACTGACACTCATGGCATTTTTTGCGAATTCCACTCTGACAAAGCCCTTAGAAAACTAGGTGTTGCTGTTAATCTATTTCAAGACTGAAGACAATTGCATTCGTTCCTCTAAGTTTCTGCTCAATCATATCACAGGGTCTTGTGCCGCTTGCTGGCTCCAACAACGAGTCTTGGTGCCAAGGTCTTGATGGCCTTGCTTCCCGTGAAGCAGCTTACTACCAGGCTGGTGCTCGCTTCGCCAAGTGGTGAGAAACGTGCCCCTGCATATATATTGGCCTTTACTTTCTGTTATGTGACATAGCATATAGATCCCACGTATGACATGAAGTTCTGTCACAGGCGCACTGTTGTCAGCATCCCCAACGGCCCATCTGAACTTGCCGTGAAGGAAGCTGCCTGGGGCCTTGCCCGCTATGCTGCCATTTCTCAGGTATATATCCTACCATTTTCAACACCCAGAAACAACTCTCAACAGTAGAGGAAGGACGTACAATTTGTTTCCTTTCAACAAACATGTGTATAAACATCTTTTATTATCTGTGGATACGCTAGGACAACGGGCTTGTGCCGATTGTGGAGCCTGAAATCCTTCTCGACGGTGAGCACGACATCGAGAGGACCTTCGAGGTCGCGCAGAAGGTGTGGGCTGAGACCTTCTTCTACATGGCTGAGAACAATGTGATGTTTGAGGGCATCCTCCTCAAGCCCAGCATGGTCACCCCTGGTGCTGAGTGCAAGGAGAGGGCCACCCCTGAGCAAGTAGCCGCCTACACCCTCAAGCTCCTCCACAGAAGGATCCCACCTGCCGTCCCCGGCATCATGGTCTGTAACTGTAACATTTTTCTCTCTTGTTTTATATATGCATTGGCCACGAAATGCACACCATGTTTGTTCTGACTGAAATTATTTTCCATTTTGCGCCAAAAAAAACAAAAACAAAAATTGCAGTTCCTGTCTGGTGGGCAGTCTGAGGTTGAGGCGACCAAGAACCTGAACGCCATGAACCAGAGCCCCAACCCATGGCATGTGTCCTTCTCCTACGCCAGGGCACTGCAGAACACCTGCCTCAAGACATGGGCCGGCCGGCCGGAGAACGTCAAGGCGGCGCAGGACGCGCTGCTGCTGCGTGCCAAGGCCAACTCCCTGGCGCAGCTCGGCAAGTACAGCAGCGACGGCGAGGCCGCCGAGGCCAATGAGGGCATGTTCGTCAAGAACTACGTCTACTAAGACGTACGGCCAATGAGGGCACGATTGTTCGTCAAGATCGAACTACGTCTATTAAGACGATGATGATGATACTAAGCTCGCTGCTAGTACCAACCTCGAGGGCACCGTATGTAGGCAGTGTGCCATTACAGGTTTAGATGGTACACTGCATGCAGTTTTACTATCCTAAGTGAAAATATGGAATCGGGTTACTGTATTTTGCATGGTTTGCTAGAGTTGTGTGAGCTTTGTCGATCTGCCTGTCTCTGTATTTTACCGACAAACTCGAGCAGACAAATCTTTATGTGGCCTGTGGATTTGGTTACTACAAAGTTTTGCATATTATTATACACAAATTTTGGTACCTGGGATGATGCTTGTTGATCAGTCTGACATGTTGAATGGACGGCTTCAGAATGTTGGAGATTGCTGCCATAAACTTAAAGAGAAATTTTACAATGATTGGGATTAATTAGAGTCATCCGTTTCGAGAAATCGAACGGTGGAAACAAAGTAAGTATCCAAAGATATCTAAATAGAGGTACCCGGAGGTATCCAGAGGTACCAAATTTGTGGGACCAGGTACAACAATGGTAGGACCCACTATTAATTTAATATTTTTTTCAAAATTTTAAAAAGAGCATAACGGTAATTTCTCGTGGCGAAAAATATGTTTTTTTTCACCGTCTTTGCTTCTCCTCCGCCGGCGCTTGGTCTATGATTCCTTCATGATTTCGCCTATGAATCTTCCCACAAATAGTTTCCAATTAAGCTAGATTACCACAATGTCCTTTTTTTATTTTAATATAATATTTTACTCAAAATACAAGGTTCTTTCAGGTACCTCTGGGTACCTCTCTAATTATTGTAAAACAGCTCAAACTTAAAACGTATGACATGGACGTTCACTGGAAGTGAATTTGAACTTGGAAGATTAAATACCAAACACGTGAGCGCTGTACGTGTGCTGCACATAAGGGAAACGCTGGGTTCCTCAACAATAGAAAATCTCGGTAGCATCCTGTAACAGGAGTTATGTCCCAGCAAGGACTCCATAAAAACAAGAAAACAAAATTTAAATTACTACCTTCAAGTATGGACAAAGTCCGGATAACTCTTAAAGTATGTTTTAGTTCATTTTATACCCACAACTATATTAATCAGTCCAATCTACCCCTTCGTAAATTTTTTCTTTTTGTTTGTCTATGCATAAGTGGTGTCTTAAATTTAAATTTTGTGGGGTGATAGAGAGCCATATAAAGTATTTTTAAAAAATATAATATATATTTTTCATCACACATGTGCTAATCTACACCCTAGGTGTAGCAGTTATTCTACACCATTTTTTTATTGGATAAAATTACTGATCAAAATTTTTACTATTTACTACTGATTGTGATTACTGACGAACTACAGTAGAGTAACATTCAGTAGTTCAGTACATTCGGTTCAGTAATTCCTGGTCAGTTGTTCAATAATAGGCATTATTCTACACCTAGGGTGTAGAATAGCGCTGTCAATACGATTTATTTATTATTACATATCATAGCCTTTCAAAATAATGATGAAAAATATATTTTATATTTTTTTCAAAAATACTTTATGTGGTCATATATCATCCTACAAAATTTTAATTTAAAATACCACATGTGCATAGAGAAACAAAAAAGACAAATCTTATGAAGGTTAGATTGGACTGATTAAGATAGTTGTGGGTGTAAAATGAACCAAAACATACTTTATAGGGTTATTAGGATTTGTCTATACAGCAGAGACAGCGAGGCCGCCGAGGCCAATGAGGGCATGTTCGTCAAGAACTACGCCTACTAAGTCGATGATGATACTAAGCTCGCTGCTAGTACCAACCTCGAGGGCAATGTAGGCTGTGTGCCATTACAGGTTCAGATGGTACACTGCAGTTTTACTATCCTAAGTGAAAATATGGAATCGGGTTACTGTATTTTCGCATGGTTTGCTAGAGTTGTGAGCTTTGTCTGCCTCTCTATTTTACCGACAAACTCGAGTAGACCAAATCTTTTATGTGACCTGTGGATTTGGTTACTACAAAGTTTTGCATATTATTATACACAAATTTGGTATCTGGGATGATGCTTGTGGATCAGTCTTTGAGCAATACAAAGCTATGTTTGGTAAAGCTCCTAGATCTGATTCTCTGGTGAATCTAGATGAAGCTCTGCCAAACAGTTTTTCAGAGAAAAATAATTCTCTACTGATTTTATTAAGTGATTCTCTAAAATGTACTAAGAGACTGGGAGCTGAAAAAAGTAGCTTCTCCTGATACTATGAAATGATTCTCTATCATGATTTTGAAAGTTTACGATAGAGAATCACTTTGCAGCCACAGAATCACTTCTGTCAAAGAATCAACTCCTATAGAGAATCAGAATTAGGTGGAGCACTACCAAACAAACACTAACTGCTACGTTATGGAATGGGCGGCTTCAGTGTGTTGGAGACTGATGCTATAAATTTACAAACGGTATGCCATGGACGTCCACTGGAAGTGAATTTGAACTTGGAAGATCAAATATACCAAATAGATGACTACCGTGTGCTGCTCAAAGAGAAACCCGCTGTCCATGAACACAAAATCTTGATAACGTCCTGTGACAGTAATTATGTCACAGCAAGGACTCCATAAAAGAAACATGATTACACAATTTAGAACTTCCACACAAAACGAAGGATCTGACAAAATTATGACAGTCTGATGCAGGATAGTGAAATTCATTTGAAGTGAATCACAAAAATGCTGTATTGGCATTACGTTTGCAGAGATATACATGTTGCTACTCAAATACGATGAACAAACAAGAGTTAGGATGATTGAGTGAAAAACTGAAATATAGATCTGCATTAACATGTATCCTGAACTCCGATGGTGGTCCATAAAACTTGCAAGTGCATGATTTCAATAGCATCGCTGCACTCCAGTCTCATCTTTTCCGATTCCTGTTAATGTGGCAAGGGAACCACAATAGCTATTAGTTTGGCATACTAGTGTTTATTCAATCAGTATAGAATTATAATGCACAAAAGAATAGACACATGTAAAATAGTATGAAGTATCTTAAATTATATAGTATGGAACTGCGGAATGTCAAGCACAAGAATCAAGTAATGAACATTTTAGAACAACGAAACAAGTACCTGAAATAGAGACGCAACAGCTTGCATATAGTTATGAATTTGCTTGCACGTCCATCAAAGACACACCTAACATTTTTCGTTTTCCTGCACTGTTCCTTTAGTTTGGCACTGCAGTTGCTCACATACAGCTCCTGTAACGAAGCTGGAAGGCCCTTTTCTGGCAGTGATTGTATTCCTGGACATGCCTTGATCGACAACTTCTTGAGGGATGGAAGGCAATGCAATTCCTTAGGCAGTGATTGAAGATCAGGGCAATAGCAGAAGTCAAGTATTTGGAGAGATATAAGGTGACAAAGTGATTTATCTTCTTCCTCCCTGAAGGTTCTCACATTCTTGGCCTGCATAATAGGGATAAGAAGCTGTTACATATCGAGAAAGTCCATCAATTCAGTACTTTAATGCAACAGCTGTTAGTTGTTACCATGAAAAACACCACATGTTGAAGAAACGGCAGCTTCTTGCAAATACATGTTTTAAAGAATGAGGTGTTGTCAATCTCAAGCTTCTCCAGATACAACAACAACAACAACAACAACATAGCCTTTTGTCCCAAGCAAGTTGGGGTAGGCTAGAGGTGAAACCCAAAAAGATAGAAACAAAAAGACAAACAAGAGAAGAGTTAGGGGGGAAGCAAAAAAGAAAGCAAAGATCACGGCTCAGGCACATTGATTGCTAGTCTCCAAGCGCTCCTATCCATAGCTACATCTTTAGAGATATTCCACTCCTTAAGGTCTCTCTTAACCGACTCCTCCCAAGTTAGTTTAGGCCGACCTCTACCTCTCTTACCATTATCGACCCGTTGTAGAACCCCACTACGCACCGGCGCCTCAGGAGGCCTCCGTTGGACATGTCCAAACCATCTCAACCGATGTTGAGTCAATTTCTCCTCAATGGGTGCCACCCCGACCCTATCCCGAATATCTTCATTCCGTATCCTATCCCTTCTTGTGTGCCCACAAAACCAACGCAGCATACGCATCTCTGCTACACTCAATTGCTGTATATGCCGCCTTTTAGTAGGCCAACATTCAGCTCCGTATAGCATCGCCGGACGAATCGCCGTCCTATAGAACTTACCTTTTAGTTTTTGTGGTACCCTCTTATCACAGAGGACGCCAGAAGCTTGACGCCATTTCAACCAACCGGCTGAAATTCTATGCCTAACATCTTCATCAATGTCACCGTCCTTTTGTAACATCGATCCTAAATACCTAAAGGTATCCTTCTTGGCCACCACTTGCCCATCAAGCCTGACGTCTCCATCTTCATATCTAGTCCCACTGAAGTCGCACATCATGTACTCGGTCTTGGTCCTGCTAAGTCTAAAACCTTTCGACTCTAACGTGTGCCTCCACAACTCTAACTTCCTATTAACCCCTACCCTACTCTCATCAGCTAGCACCACATCATCAGCAAAAAGCATACACCAAGGGATATCACCTTGTATATCCCTTGTGACCTCATCCATCACCAAAGCAAATAAATAAGGGCTCAATGCTGACCCCTGATGCAGGCCTATTTTAATTGGAAAATCACTAGTGTCTCCATCACAAGTGCGGACAAACGTCATCGCATCCTTGTACATATCCTTGATGAGGGTAATGTACTTAGTTGGGACTTTGTGCTTTTCCAAGGCCCACCACGACATCTCTCGGCACTTTATCATATGCCTTCTCGAGGTCAATGAAGACCATATGCAGGTCTTTCTTCTGTTCCCTATATCTCTCCAACAATTGCTGTATTAGAAAGATCGCCTCCATGGTCGACCTTCCAGGCATGAACCCAAACTGGTTTTGGGTCACACTTGTCACTCTCCTAAGGCGATGCTCGATAACCCTCTCCCAAAGCTTCATTGTATGGCTCATCAGCTTAATCCCACGGTAGTTAGTGCAACTTTGAACATCTCCCTTGTTCTTGAAAATCGGTACTAATATACTTCTTCTCCATTCTTCCGGCATCTTGTTTGACCTAAAAATGAGGTTAAAAAGCTTAGTTAGCCATACTATCGCTCTGGCACCCAGGCATCTCCACACCTCAATGGGAATACCATCAGGGCCCATCGCTTTACCTCCCTTCATTCTCTTCAAAGCCTCCTCGATCTCTGCCTCCTGGATTCTCCTCACAAAACGTCTGTTGGTATCGTCAAATGAGTCATCCAATTCAGGTGTCGAACTCTCATTCTCCCCATTAAATAACTTGTCGAAGTACTCTCTCCATCTGTTCCTGATCTCTTCATCCTTCATCAGAAGTTGATCTGTCCCATCCTTGATGCATTTGATTTGGTTGATGTCCTTTGTCTTCCTCTCGCGGATCCTTGCCATCCTATAAATATCCTTTTCCCCTTCCTTGGTGCCTAGCCGCCGATAAAGGTTATCATATGCCTGACCCTTTGCTACACTCACAGCTCTCTTGGCAGCCCTCTTTGCTAATTTATAGCTATCAAAGTTGGCTGCACTCTTGTCAAGGTGGAGGCGCTTAAAACACTCCTTCTTCTCCTTAATAGCCCTTTGCACCTCATCATTCCACCACCAGGTGTCTTTCGCTTCTTGTTTCCCTCCCCTACTCACGCCAAACACTTCTGAAGCCACCTTCCGAACACATGTCGCCATCTTTAGCCACATGTCATCTGCATCTTCTCCGACCTCCCAAGGCGCCTCGCCTAGCATCCTGTCCTTAAACGTTTGCGCCGCTTCACCTCTAAGCTTCCACCACTTCGTTCTCGCTATCTTGGCACGTTTGTCCCGCTGGACACGCACCCGGAATCTGAAGTCCGCCACCATCAACTTATGTTGAGGAACAACACATTCCCCAGGTATCACCTTACAATCTAAGCAAGCACGTCTATCCTCCCTCCTTGCAAGGATAAAGTCGATCTGGCTCGAGTGTTGTCCACTATAAAAGGTCACAAGATGGGATTCTCTCTTCCTAAAGAGGGTATTCGCTAACAACAAGTCGTAGGCCAACGCGAAGCTCAAAACATCCTCACCCTCTTGATTCCTATCACCATACCCGAACCCCCCATGCACTCGCTCAAAACCTACATTAGACGCACCCACGTGGCCGTTGAGATCTCCTCCTATGAAGAGTTTCTCATTGATAGGTACGGTACTAACCATGCTATCCAAATCTCCCCAGAACTGCATCTTGATGCTCTCACTAAGACCTACCTGAGGGGCATAGGCACTGATCACATTCAGAGCCAAATCTCCAACTACCAACCGGACTAGAATAATTCGGTGAAAAATCTAGGCCCTGTCTCTCTCTGTCAGCTGAAGCTACAAAAGGTGTAGACAAACTGGGACATTCAAAAATCCGCAGGTGCTTTAGACTGGTAAGGGACTGTAAACCCTCTAGAGCAGACAATCCAGCACATTTGTCAATAATTAATGTTTCTAATGATTTGCATGAATCCGGCACAGTTGTTTCTAATGGTCAAGACAGGTCAGCTCTGGACTCCTAGACATTTCCAAGTTGGACAGTGAGGCGAGATTAAAGAGCATGAAGGGAAATAATTTGTCATTCATGTGAGAAACCATAAGATCCTTCAGTGATGGTGGTAGGAGAGAACCGCAGTGGTTGGATCCCTCTTTTTCAATCATCATTGAGACCATAAGCTGTGGGCATCCTGTTATCCGTAGAGTTGTGAGCGAGATAAATTCAACAAAACTTTCTTTGCATAGGAGAACTAGATCTGAGAAGTCATCTATGCACAGATATTGAAGCTGATGTAAGGTATCAGATGTGAACTGCAACAAGCCATCAGTTGTCCACTGATCGTGGTCGGATGTAGAAGAGCTGGCAGTCCCAGTAATCAGACCACCAACTCTTAAGGATGTTATGTTTGGGCACTTCACAATTGTCAAGCAAACCAAAAAGTTCAGTTGTGGCAACAAGTGGGTTAACATCTTCCCTGTGATGCCACATGCCCGGAATACAAGCTTCTTAAGTGATAATGGGAAATAAAACTTGCATTCATATTGTTTATATGAATACAATGGTAAGGAAAGCCTTGGACAATCCACAATTACTAGTATCTCTAAGGAGGCAAATTTTTTAAAACTTTCACATGGTAAATGTGCAAGATCCAGGCAGCTCTCAATCTTCAATTTCTCAAGTGCACTTAGACTAAACTCAGTCAACAAAAATATATTATCCAAATTTCTTGGGCCAATACATCCATTGATATACAGCCCTTTCATGAATAATCTGATGTGAGGAAATGATCCTACTCCCTCAATACATATTGTCGACAGAGACTTCAGTTGACCAAATGGGGGTAAATTCATTAGATGTGGACAATTGTAGACTGTAGCATGAAGGAGACAGCCAAATGACCGAAAGCATTCATCTTTGGAAGAATATTGTGGCAATGGAAATGCCCTAAGTTCAGGACAGTCCCTAACTACAAGTTCTTCTAGACATGGAAACAGGACCTGCTTTTCAGATCCAGTCCAACAGTTACAGGATACAGGTACTTCCCTTGATGCAGGCAACTGAATCAAATGCAAATTTCTAAGGACTGGAAATTGCCCAAGTAATGGAAGGATCTCCAATTTTGTGCAATTCTCAAGACAGATAAACTCTAAGGTGATGAAAGAAAGATTGGAACTCAACCATGTGGGAGAAGAAATACCTCCATACCCTGTTATATGAAGTCCCTTGAGACTGGAATGTGGATGAAGGCCCTCAAGCACATCAGCCTCATTTATACACCTCACCACACAACGATTACTGGACCATGACAGAAACAAATCTTGTAGGTATGTTTTGTCCTTTAGTCCAGCATTGTAAGCCTCATCCTTGCTTCCCACATTCTCTAGATTATAAATTGTAAGTGACCTGCCCAATTCTCTTAACCCATTTAACTGTCCTATCTCAAAGTCCGTAGTCTTTCCTACTCGGAAGACCTTTAATTCCTGGAGAAATTTTAGTCTACCAACCCCAGCAATCAATGCATGCAACTCACCTCGAGCAACAAAATGTCTCAAGTTGACAAGGTTATTCATACCTCGTGGTAAAGCAGAAAGGTGCACCCAATACTCTACATCTAGGACCTGTAGATGATAAAGTCTACATATAACCTCTGGCAAAGATTTGGTAGGACCACTGGATACTAGTTCAAGATAGCGCAGATGAACTTACTGAAGTTACTAAGGAGACAGTCTATGTTATAAGTCAGTGTGGGTAATCTCAGAACACGTAGATGATGCACATCTTTGAAGACATGGGAAAAAGTTTCAGAGAATAAAGCATCATACTTCCCAAAAAGCATTAGTGTGCTCAAATTTCTTGTTTGCACTGCTTCCCCAATGTAAGTCAGCTTCCTCTGAAATGTATCATTAGGATAAAATCTCCGGTCATCTGTGTTCCACTTATAAGCAAATCTTGTATTGATAGATAAATGTTGAATAGTTGGAGAACATATTCCATTTCTTGAACTGAAACTGTCAATAACAAGACATTCGTCTGATGAAACAACCAATGCGAGGTCATGCATTAGATCATGCATAAAGTAACAAGAACTTCTTTGGAAAAATCCCCTATCCACCAAATCATTCAAATATTGATGCCCAGTCTCCTCCATTCTCCTGTTTCTAGATGAAACCAGACCTTGTGATATCCAAATGCGAATTAAGTCCCGGGCATCAAAGCTGTGACCCTTGGGAAATAATGCACAATAAGAAAAACATCTTTGGAAATGGAAAGGCAAGTGTATATAACTAAGTTTGAGTGCTGGGATGATATCATCTGCCCCCTGCTGCAGTTTCCATTCATCACTTTGCAATATTTCCATCCACTGTCCACCATCAAGGCTTCTTTTCAAAAGCGCACCAACACTTTTTGCTGCTAAGGGGTATCCCTTCAACTTTTTAGCTATGCCCTGCCCAATAATCTGCAAATTCCAGTGTCCTTCATATTTCTCATCACCAAATACACATGCCTTGAACAGAAGCCAAAAGTCATCATCTTCCAAGCCATCCAATCGAATGGGGTCCATCGTAGCAATCATTTTCACCACAGAGTGATTTCTTGTAGTGACCAAGATTACACTGCCCTTCAGTGAACCACACCTCAGGGGTGCTAAAAGTTTGTCCCACCGGCTTTTATCGTTGTCTTCCCACATATCATCCAAAACAAGTAGCAGCCGCTTAGACCTCACACTCTCCTCAAGAATCTCTTGAAGCTTATTCAGGTTGGTAATTTCATCGTGCTTTCTCACTCCACTTGACAGACAGTCCAGCATCTCACGGGTGAGTCTTACTTCATCAAAGTGGACGGACACTGATATCCATATCCGTTTGGTGAAGTGATCTTGCACTACTGCATCATTGTACACGAGCTGCGCTAATGTCGTTTTCCCAACACCACCATTCCCCACAATCGGAAGGACTGACAAATTTACCCCACAGGCCTCCTTGCTGGTCAGCATTCCAACAATGCGCTCCCTCACCGCATCCCTCCTGAACACCTTCGGCTCAGTGAAGTAAGCCGTTGTCTGACCCCGGGGATGTACAGAAAAATGGTGGGGGTCCCATTTCAGCACAAGCATCCAGTTTTTCCATCTTGATAGCCTCGCGGACATCATCCCCAAGACCCCAACCTCACACATCCGCTCCAAGATTTCTTGAATTCTACCAGTGAAATCGTCGTCTCGATCTAGGCGAGCCCTCTTGGCACCACGAATCCTGGAGACCACTGACTGGAAAGCAGAGACAGAGGAGGAGGAGGAGGAGGAGGAGGCGTCACTACCCTTGTCCGAATGGAGCTGGCGGAGGATCTGGTGGTAGAGCATTTCGTCGAGCAGGTTGTCCGCGTCGCTGGCGAGGCTGCGGAGGCGGCGTAGGGAGCCGAGGAGAGCCTCGCCACGCGCTCTGGGCCCGCGCTCTTGGGCCGCGGAGAGGAGGAGGTGCAGGCTCTCGAGGCGGGAACGGAGGCGGCGCACATCGCTGCCGGGGTCGGCGCCGCTCCCGGCGCCGGCGGCGGCCCAGGCGGCGTCTATGCCGTCGCCGACGAGCTTCTCCATGACCACCTGGACCAGCCACGACGCCGCGCCCACCGCGTCCATCGGCGATCGCCGGCGATCAGCAAGGCGGCAAGAGATCCAGAGACTCCGAGCTTCGAGAGGAGGGATGCAGTGCAGAATCACGGGAGCAACTGTTTGACTTAGGCGTTGACATTTTGTCTCCTTTTTTTTTGTACTTCATTTTTCTCTGCTTTGATTTTGTTTTTGTGAGAAGCCATAGCACAAAATTTCTGAGTAGGCTTTCCACAATGTGCTGGGACAAATCATCCCAAATTTAATTCATGGTCGTTAGCAGCTACTCCCTCCGTCCCTAAGGACAGGTACATTGGTATCGTCTAATAGACGGTCTCATGCAGCGACACGTAATCTTGAGACGGCTTATCAGACAACCTATACAATAGGTTATTGTTTTAGTTGTCTCATAGGAATACAAAATCCCTTAATTTATGGAAAAACAAAGAAATATGATTGGTTGCATGGCAACAAAACTCGTACAATGGTGAGGGAGTTGTCTTATAGTCCTAAAATTTAGCCCATGAGACGGTTGTTTCGCGAAGCAACGACCTCATTCTCTTATCTCGCCCTCTCTCCTCCACATCATCAAAAATCCTACGTGGATCTGCATGAGACAATCTATGAGACCGCTTACGTGTAGCAATGTACCTGCCCTAATTATTAGTCGCGGAAGCTACAGGTACGTGTCCCAAATTAACTGTCGTCGCCTACTCTATCGCCGCCTACGCAGCGTCTGGCAGCCTACTCTGTCCGCTGCGTCACATCATCTCTCAACCGCACACGTTGGCTTAAAAAAAAACTCAGTTATCCCAACCCAGATCCAGTTCCTGCCATCCATCGGAGGGACCGCGCGGCCAGCGAGCGCGTGGACGGGCGGCAGCAGTAGAGCGGGCACTTTGAGCTCGGGCTGCAGCGAGCTCTGACGGGGACGCGCCGTCGACCTCCGGCTCCTCGCCCTCCTCGCTGCCGGCGACGGCCGTTTCGACGTGCTCTTCGCGCCGAGGGAGGAAGCCTGCGCCGGAGCAGAGCAGGGCCGCGCGGGGTCGAGGAGAAGGCCCACGTGCAGGCCCGCTCTCGCCGCGGCGCGCGCGGCCTCGGCGCACTGGCGCAGGCGGCCCGGCCAGCGAGCTCCGCCCCTACGGGTACGCCGCCGTCCGCTCTCGCCGCGGCACACGCGGCCTAGGCGCACTGGCGCGGGCGGCCTGGCCGGCGAGCTCCGCCCCCACTGTACGCCGCTGTCCGCTCTCGCCGCGGCACAAGCGGCCTCGGCGCACTGGCGCGGGCGGCCCGGCCGGCGAGCTCCACCCCCACGGGTACGCCGTCGTCCGCCGTGGCGATGCGGTGGGGGGAGCGATGGCGATGCGGCGGTTTGAGGAGCGGGGAAGCGGCGGTGGGAGGAGCGGCGGCGCGGGAAAGGAGGAGTTGACGGCGGCGTGGGGAAGGAGGAGATGGCGGCGGAGACGACACGGAAGGAGATGGATCCATCCCCGGCGGTGGCGGCCATCGCTAGGGCTCCAGCACGGCCTCGTCCGCGCTGGCTATGGCGATGCGGCAGAGGGGGGGCGACGACGATGCGCGGGCGATGTGGTGGGGGGAGCGACGGCGACGGCGGTCGGAGGAGCGGGGGAGCGACAACGGCGCGGGGGAGGGTGGGGGAAGCGAGGGCGTCGACGCGGGTGGGGGCGAGGAGGGGGCGGTGGCGCGGGGTGGAGGAGATGGCGGCGACGGCGGTGTGGGGAAGGCGAGGGGGGCGGCGCGGGTGGGGGGAGGAGGGGGCAGGGGCGGAGGTGCCGGCACGCGCCCATCATTGTTTTTTTGACACCCGCGCCCATCGTTGTTGTATAGGGGTAACAGGGTCTTTTAGGTGCTGTCTTGGTTACCACTTCTGTCCCCCGACGACAGATAATTGGGGACGGAGGGAGTAGTAGATTAAATCATTAAGAGTAACAGTGGCTCAAAGGTTTAAGGCCAATCCTAATGGAGAATTTCCAAGAAGAAAATGACGTCTGAAACCACTCCTCCAATTCAATAATTTCATATTATTATTTCATAGATACCATGTAGCATTTAATCGAGTCCATTTGATTTCATGAGTATCTAGAGTTGTTATTTGTGTCAAGAAGTTACATCATAAGGACATTTCTAACCCAACGATTAGGATGATGTCCATCGAATTAAATGAGATGTTATATTACCTAGGATAAAAGATAATGTAGCAAGTGATTGAATGAAGAAAGGGAAGGAAACCATCTCTCCTGGTTTCTATACACCATTTAAGACAAAATGTGAAATGAGTAGATTTAAATTTAAGTATGAAATAGTAGAGTTTACATTAGGAGAGTAGTGTGCACAACTAGTTTCTTTGATGATGTAAAGACTATAAAACTATGTCTAGTATCTTAGGTTGGGACTTGCCTAATTAAACTCTTTCTCTTTCTTTTCACAATTATCATGCCATGTCATCAAGATTAATGATGTGTCATATTATTTAATATACATGTAACTCTCATAAAATCTCCACTGGACAAGACCCAAGTTGTTTAGAGGAACATTTTCTATTTGAAAAAAAATCACGATAGTTTATTTGGTGCAGGATTGTGAAATTCATTTGAAGTGGAAGCTTTGAATGGTAGCTGTATTCACTTTTAGAGTGGTTTTTGTTCCCTTTGTTAAACTCGAGCAAACAAAATGTTGGAGTGGAATACACTTGTATGATTTACACAATCTACATGAAAAGAATTTATGAAGCACACTAGTTTTAAAAGTATATAGCGCAAAATAATTCCAATTTATAAACTTCAAACATATAAAAGGAAATCCAAATATATTCCCAAGAGTTCCACAAGATTTAAATATGGTAATTTAAGCTCACATTATTGCTAATCAATTAATCTACTTTAAAAAATGATCCTCGATCAGGGTTCTTCGGGCTACTATCACGGAGCGTCCATTTCTCTTTCTCAACACTGCATCAGTCGCTAGTACTCGCCCACCACCTTTATATAGGTGATTTTTACATGTGAGTCCATATTGGTCTATATATATAGCACACGTCAAGACACATGCAAACTTTATTACTCTATCACATGCGAGTCCATTTGGTTTTGAGAAACACAATAGGAAAAGAAATGCAAAAAAAAAAAATGGAGAATAAGGTCAATGATCAGGGTGCACGTACGACACACGGTGAACAACAGCGCAGGCACACACATTGGTGTTATTAATTATTAATCACGTTGATCTCTCACGTCGCGCCGGAGAAGCCGCCGCCGCCGGAGCCAGCGCCGTCCTCCGCCATCTCCGTCCTGGCGGCGGTGGCCGTGAAGGTCGCCGACGACGAGAAGACGCCCTGGACGGCGCCGTAGGTGGCGCCGCAGCGGCGGGTGGGCGGCGTGGGCATGCACTCCCGGAGGCAGCTGTAGGGGTTGTCGGTGCAGTAGCATCCCTTGGCGCACTCGCCGAAGCACTCCCGCCGGTACCTCGCCGCCTGGTCCAGCACGCGCAGGAACTCGTGCACCTTGTCGTCCTCGAAGTCGCCGGACAATGGCTGCGCGGCGGCGCCGCCGCCCGACGACAATGACATTCCAGCCAGCAGCAGCACCAGCAGCGTGCAGGCGACGACGGCGGTGCAAGAACAGGGGGAAGCCATGGCGTCCAATGTAATAAGCTGGCAATGCAATAGCTTATTAACTAGCTTAGTTATATGTTTGTTAGACCAACAGCTTGCTAGTTATTTGTTGTCTGCCTTGAGTAGTCATGGATCATATCAGTGGGCTAAGCCGGCCATTTATAGAGGGGAAACGTTCGTGATCACTGTGCATGCAACAGCAGCATAAGTTCCAGCTTCATCATGATCAGTCGCTGCAGTACACGAGTGCTAGGTTATGGGAACCTAAACTAACAGACATTGAACGGTACAGTTAGCGTGATAAAAAAATTAAATATATCTAAACAACAGGCTATAGCCCAACTTTATAGAAAGCCAGAACTTGTTCAGGTACTGGGGATACCAGTTTTACAAATATAAATTCAAACAATCGAACTGCCACTTCTAAGAAGTTCATCTAATATCATCCAACAAAAGAAGTCAAAAACATGAGATGTTAGACTTCAAAATTTTAAATTTTGTGAGATTAAATTTCAAATTTTCAATTTTTGAGAGTTTTAAATTTCAAAATTTCAAAGTATGTGAGTTTAATCATTAGATTTTCAAAGTATGTGAGTTTGAATTCTCAAATTTTCAACAAGTATTGATGACGGGAAAAGATAGGAAATGAAAAAAAATATATCTGATTTGCCGAGTGCCAGATCTTGACACCCAACAAGTAACTTTGCCGAGTGTCTGATGGAAACACTTGGCAAAGTGCTAGGCTAGCTCTGGCCAGCAACCGGCCAGCCGCGGTCGGCCGCGCCCGGGCAGAGATGTTAAACTTCAAATTTTCAAAATTTGTGAGTTTAAATTTCAAAATCTTAAATTTTGTGAGTTTAAATTTTGAGAGTTTAAATTTCAAAATTTTAAAGTATGTGAGTTTACTTATCAAAATTTCAAAGTATGTGAGTTTAAATTCTTAAATTTTCAAAGTTTTGGGGGCAGAAGAAGTTAGGAAATGAAAAAACATATCTGATTTGCCGAGTGTCACATCTAGACACTCAACAAAGAAGTTACTTTACTTAGTGTCTCCTGTTGACACTCGGTAAAGTGCTAATGGTCCAAACGACCCCCAACGGCTGTTGCACGTGTTAGGCACGTGTCTATGTTTTGCCGAGTGTCAACGTTTTGACACTAGGCAAAATCTAAGTTTGCCGAGTGTCTGCTGCTTGACACTCGACAAACTTGCCAAGTGCATTTTGTCAGGCACTCGGCAAACCCTCTATTTGCCGAGTGTCAAGCAGATGACCGGCAAACAAAGGACACTCGGCAACTCCACTGAGTTGCCGAGTGTCCTTTGTTTGCCGGTCATCTGCTTGACACTCGGCAAATAGAGGGTTTGCCAAGTGCTTGACAAAATGCACTCGGCAAACCTTTGGATACCCAACAACTATGGGCTTTCCGATAGTGACTAGTGGATTGGAGAAAATAAGCTATATATTCTCCTTCCCCTTCAAAATCTTTCTTCCTTCTCTAAGTCATTTCTCCCCTCCTCAATCTTCACTCCTTTCAAGCTGCTGTAATTCCAAAACTTGCCCCTATAACCTTTCTTCCTTCTCTAAGTCATTCCTCCCCTCCTCAATCTTCCCTCCTTTCAAGCTGCTGTAATTCCCAAACTCGCCCCCATAACCTCGTGATAACCATGTTCAGTGTCAATTTATCCTCTCCCTTGCTCAAAATCTTTCATCTCTGCACAAAAGAAACCGCACGAAATATTGCTACTTTGGGTGAGGTTATCACAACGTTATTAAACACAAAATCATTTCGAATTAGCCATAGGCTCCAATAAATACAACCTAAAAGAAAAACATTCAAGGTTTTCAACTTTTGTTTAGAGTTCCAAAGGAAATGAATGAAGTCACACTTCCGCGGATGATTCTCCAATAAAACACTTCCCCATCGTCGTCCACATCAACATTGGAATTGAAGTGCGCACCCAAAAATGATGTGTTCTGTTGTTGTTTCCCTTGCTCCACACATTTTACACTGAATATCGCTAGGCCAGTTCTTTAAACAATCGATTATTAAACGGGAGTAAGAGAAGTCAGGACATACATTAAAACATAAGATGATGTGTGCGTGCTTGTATCTATTAATTATATGTGTCTAAATTGCTCGAATTTTCTTGATACAATGCTTCCCAATGCTTAGAGAACAGATCGAAGTACTGCATCTCAATTTCTTAAGTTTAAAGACCAACGACAGAGGATGAACCTGAGATATACTAGCAGAGTTGTAGTAGCACAATAGAGAGCCTAATTAAAGAACAAATGGTTGTGCAGTCTTACAGGGGTGAAGCCCTCGTGAAGATACGCAGTAGCTAGTTCACTAGGTTTTTTGCTCAACAGAAATCTCTCTTGACCAGCTCCGGCCCATGCGTGTGTGCGCTTCCATTATTGCTTTAACATATCTTGCCCAACACGTTTGCTCTCCAACAAACCCTACCCTACGATCGTGACGCGACCCGACTAGCTCGTGACCGATCGAATCCACAGAAAGAGCAACGAATTTTCGAGTAAAAGTAAGAAGATGCCGTGAGAGAAAAGAAATTAAAGAGCTAGCTGTAAAGTATACATGAGATGCTTTTATCGGGGCCAATGGTGTGTCACACGTACAGGACCATTGATATACTTGCTTTTGCTAACGCACAAACCTTATCTCCCCAACAGTCACACAAAAAAAAAACTTATCTCCCAACTAACTTGGAATTTCTAGTGGATTTGGTTCCTGCATCCAAAGTTGTGCATGCATGTTACTTTTTAGGAAACAAAGATAGGTACAGGCACTCGATCAGATGCACGTGGATATGATCACTCATGTTGATATACGCCACACACACCTTACCCACATGATCATTTTTGAGAGATGAGGATAGAGATGTGTCATGCAAGCACTAGATTAATGAACATCACTGTTCTTTATTTTCTAGATCTAGAAAGATAAGATAAGATATATGAGCTTGATCTCGGTCCATGTGTTATTAGGACTTGAATCTGAATAGTGGGCATGTAGAATATAAATAATCTTTACTATTGTAGATGCAAATGAAATATATACATGTGTGACATGACTTATATAAGGATGGAGCTTGGACGGTAGGCGTATTATCAGCACAAACTTTATAAGTAGGCAAATATGACTGATGTCATCATAACTTTGAATTTTAAAATGATGGTACAACATGATAGGTTATGATTTCGAACTTGAAATATCAAATAGTTATCTGCCCATCAAAAATTTCTTGTTCCAATGCTTTAGACAAAATAAAGATGCCCGCATGACATATGCATGTGCATATATTCTTCCATACTTAGTATAGGCCACATACATCCTACCCATATACCTATGTTAGAACATCCAAAAAATTGGAACAGCCGCATGTTGTTGTATAACATTAAATGAACATCACTGCTAATTTCTAGAACAAATCTAGAAGGACATAAAAAATATATCATGTTGTGTTTATTAGGGCTTGAATGCGAATCGTGGGCAGGTTCCACAATAAAAGTCTCTTCTATGGTTGATGCAAATGGAATATATGCATGTATGACATGACTTACACTATGAATAATGGAGCTTGATCGGTAGGCTTATTATTATTACCACAAACTTTATAAGTAGGCAAATACGACTGCTGTCCATCAATTTTTCTTGTTCCAATTCTTTAGACAAAAAGATGGCCGCATGACATATGCACGTGCATATATTCATCCATTTAATATAGGCCACATACATTATTCTACCCATACCTATATTAGCACATCCAAGAAATCGGGATGGACACATTGTTGTGTGACACCACCGCTAATTTCTAGAATATAAATCTAGAAAGATATGAAAAAAAATATATAAGCACTCATGCTGAGTTTATTAGGGCTGAATGCAAATCGTGCGCTGGTTCCACAACAAAAATCTCTACTATCGTTGATGCAAATAGAATATATGCATATCTATCTATTATTATTTTTTATTTTATTATACTAAAAGGATCCTAGAGAATTGAAACGTTTTCTACCAAAAAAACCCACCCCCTACCCTCTCACAGAGAACCCACCTGTCGGGCTTTGGTGGGAGGGAAGATCAAAAAATGCTAGAAATACTAAAAGGATCCTAGAGAATTGAAACGTTTTCTACCAAAAAAACCCACCCCTACCCTCTCACAGAGGACCCATCTGTCGGGTTTTGGTGGGAGGGAAGAACAAAAAACGCTAGAAAAAATTGCATGTTCCAGACGCTTTTAGTTCATTCTCCGCAAAACTTTTTTTACCTAACGTCCCGCGCGTAACCACCTCCGGCCAGGTGGGCCCCTAACTCCCCACGTGCACACAATTATCCCGTATTGCTAATAGATAAAAGATTGAAGAGTTTTTCTCCATATAAACGAAGATCAACTAACTCGAAAAATAATGTGCCTCTAAATTTGAGAATAGGTAAAGCTCTATATACACACGTCCGCACACGCGTCTGCTAGTCTCACATGACTTTCATATGAATGGAGCCTGGTGGGTAGGCGTATTATCACCACAAACTTAATTTTTTTAGATAATGATAATGAAAATTAATTCAGCCTTGACCCAAGAGGTATACGGCCAATCACCACAAACTTAATAAGCAGGCAAATACGAGTCTTTGACTTTTGAAATGATACAACATGATATGATTGGTTGCTTTTGCTTCCGCTGTTCCGCACCAACCTTATCTCCCGATAGTAAAAAAAAATCCTCTCTCCTGACCAACCTGGAATTTCTAGTGGATTTGGTTCCTGCATTCAAAAGTTGTACATGTCATTTTGTACGAAACAAAGATAGATACAGGCACTCGATCGTATGCATGTGCATATATTCACTCATATTAATATATGCCATATACATAGGGATGAAAACGATCGGAAGAAGGATTCACCACTTTCACTTTCACATTTTTTCATCAGAAACGAAAATGATATGATATTGTCGAAAACGAGAATGGCGTCGGTATTTCCATATTTCCGAAAACTAAACTATACGATCGAAATCCACTAAAATGATATTTTAAAAATGATAAGTATGTTAAACCGTAGAGCATTAACTAGTAATATAACTCGAATAATGTTATATTCTCATACAACATAAGCAAGTACAGGCTATTAAAATAAGACATCAATCCAAATATCCAATCATGCATAATTCATTCACAAATAAGAGTCATAGACACGAAAACTCTAATTTTCATCGCTTGTAGGCATCACTATGTCACTAGTATCTATCATACAAATGATGAAATAAATCATGAAACTATAACCAGATTACAAATTTCTTCCAAAAAAAGAAAATTATAGATTAAAATGGCTTAAAAAAGTGATTAAAAATGTATAAATCTTGTATTTTAAAATGTTGAATAGAGACCTACTGTCGTATGTGCTAGGAACAAGGGGTTATTTAGCAAATGTAATGAATCATTGACACTGACTAGAGAACCAAAACAAAATAAAAGAAAAAAAGTTACCCAGTGGCCCACACGTTGGTTGTCTGCCACCCATGCGCTGTTGTAGAATTGTGTTGCTCTGCTACGGCTGCCTGGTTGCCCCGACGTGATTGGGCCATGTCAAGTTTGGTTGATGGGCCATGGCGGGCCATGTCAGGTTTTAGTAGCAGAAAGACGTACAGTACAGGAGCAGGAGTAGTTATCAGCGGTAATTACCGGCTAAAATCCGGTATTCTTCAAAAACGGTCCGAAGATACTTAAATTATTTTCGTTTTTGTTATCGCATAATTTTATCGTTTTCCGGTAGCCAATATCGTTTTCATTTAGCTTCAATTTTTGGTAAAATCTCAAATTACCGTTTTCGTTTTCTCCCTACGCATCCCATACGATCATTTTCGAGAGAGCAGGACCGAGATGTGCCGTGTATCACTAGATTACGAGCATCACTTCTATTTATTTTCTAGACTAAATCTAGAAAGATAACATGCAAATGAAATAGTCTAGAAAATAAATAAATAAGATATATGAGGACTTGAATCCCATTCAATTCGTGGGCATATTCTACCGTAAAGAATCTTTACTACTGTAGATGCAAATGAAATATATGCATGTGTGACATGACTTATATAAGGATGGAGCTTGGACGGTAGGCGTATTTATCATAACAAACTTGATAAGCAGGCAAATACGAATATTTGAATTTTAAAATGACACAACCTGATTGGTTCTGAATTCAAACTTCGAAGGTGAAGGCTAATTGCTTAATGCCGATGAATAGTTACCAGTCCGTCAATTGTTCTTTCCTTCCAATGGTTTAGACAACGCTGATGTTTAGCTATACTTTTGTACCTCTCAAAAAGATATGTCGCTACCTTTGGAAGACGAGCATATATTTCACATTCTGTAACGAAGAATCCTTTTTTATTGAGGACATGATAGAAATGGAATGATTCCATTGGGGTGGACCAGGCACTAGACATGAAACCAAAACCAAATAAAATTTAAAGTACCGATAGTAATAACTGTAGAAAAAAAGCAGCCAAAAATCTTCTTCAGATACACTATAAGAGATGAAAGACAGGAAGATCGAGCTAGTAACTTAGCTGACATTGGTCCAATCTTGTTTTCCCAATATAGTTAATAGTACAATTATATGATTTATAGATGATCAGCAGCAATCATAGAGAAGGGAACTGTTCACCTGTGCAAGTTCACACGATAGAAAATGTATCTAAAATCTCCTTGAAAAGGATCTTAAAGTGCTTGCTGGATTGCAAGTTAGATCGTCACTTCAAATAAAAATGCAAAGGATTCTCCGTTTTGGGCTTCTGGCAGTACGAACAAACAAACTCCCATAGAATGCAAAGGATATCTCAGTTTTGGGCTTTTGGTAGTACAAACAGACAAACTCCCACGCTGGGCCTCTCACCGGCCCAACACGATCATCGCAACAGTCATCAAAAAGGAAGAAGACAAAAGCACACCCGAAAACCATTTGCAAGCATGGGCCGGCGGGGCCGTACAGCCGCCGGCCGGTTCGCCGGAGCTGTGCGGAAGGAGGCCGACGGCGAGGAGGTCGGAAGGAGGCCGACGCCGAGGAGGTCGAGCAGCCGCGCGATGCAGGCGCGGCGGAGGTCCTGCTGCTGCCGTTTGCGCCGGAGCCGGTCTGCGAGGTGCGAGTGACTATTTATTGAAGTTTTACTGAATAAATAAATAAATCAAGAATTCTGATATATAGTACAATAAGTCCATCGTATGCAGGAGGCAAATGATTGAGAAAAATATAGGAAACATACACAGATACAGTCATATGTTTCTGTAAAACACACGCAACAATTAATAAAAGATGATTGTAATTGTAAACAACATGGACAGAAACAAATCAAAGGTCCCAACAATAGTTGCACACATATTGCAAAGCATAGGTAGTTGTTTCCTTGGATCCTCCCCCTTTGATGCAGCAAGCGTCTCCAAGTAGGTTTCTACTTATTTCAACGATTCATATATCCCACTAGCCGTGCTATCTGATTCCGGATCCAGTGAAATTTCCTGTATAGGCTCTGAAATAAACAAAGCGCTGAGTCCACAAGATTCGTGGACCTACTCGGAGATGCGGTATTCCTTGCTCCACTCTGCATTTGAGCTCGCTCCTCTGTGTCTGTCTGGGCATTTCTTGGCTCCCTTCTCTCCTCACTCTCTTCCGAGATCTCAGTCTCATCCTCACGATCTCGATCTTGTTCCTCAGCGATCTGAGTGTTTCCCTGGGCTGCTTGACCAGTGCTTTCAGGTGCTCTATCTTCAGGCCACATGCTACTCTTCTCGATGCCACAGTGACAAAGTAATGCCCAGATGAGAGTTATGAACTCGCCTCCTGACTCGAGGCGATCCTTGTGTGCTTCTGCGTTCCAACTGGGCGCAATGTTCACCAGTAACTTGGTCCACACTCCAGCCAGAATTTCCCAACGATTTTCTTCATTCTCATTGTCGATCAAGTCCTTGGCTAGCATAGCACCCTGCTGCACTATGTTCTTACTTAGCCTCCCGTTCTCATTGTCCTGCACTGCTTCCCGTGCTATTACCATCAACGCATTATACCGACACCTTGTTAAGTCGCGATGTTTGAGGTTATTGCAAGCATAGTCCAAGCCTCCAAGGTTGTCTCAAATATCACTTCAGGAACAATAAAACTATCCGGCAACAGTTCATACTTAAAAAACCTGCAGATAAGCACAGTATCGTGACAGGCTATTAGCGATGCGGTAATTTTACTGGAGTTGACCTTCTAGATTGATATTCTCATCAACAAGGAACGGTTGGGAAGAGCAGCAGACCTGTTTTTTCAACCATGGCCAGACAGAGCACAGGAAACTGGGTTTGCTTAAGTCGATGTTCTTGTCTTGTGCAAGCTTGATCTCACTGAGACTGGTTGCAATGTGCCATACCAGGCCCATTCGTACCTCTCAAACCTTATGTGTGGGTTCCTGAGTGACGGAATGTCTCTGCGCAGCTGCTTACTATTGAGGTCTAGGTGGCAGACCTTTTGAAGGATTGCTTCCTTAACACATTCAGGAATCATGATGGTATCACTAGATTGCCTCCATCAAGTTTCTGTGAAGTCTTTCCCAAGGTAATTCTGTGGGCCAGTTTCCATAAGGTTGGTTTGTAAGTACATCAGTACATGACTGCAACAACTCATATTGGTCAATGCGTCCATGCCATGGGTCAGCAAGTTTAGAGGAGAAGAATGAACTTATCAGACCCTCTACGAGACCAGTATTTGTTATGCGCCCGCGTTGGTTTTGCACATACTTGCACATGAGGAGTAGTCTGGTCCAGTTTGATAGAAGGTATGTAACCATCTCCCAGACCTCCATGAACCTCATGAAGAATAGGAACACCCATGTGATGATGACATCAAAATTGGACCCACCAACCCGGATTTCAACGTCCTCCTCCTCCTTGAGTAAACTAGAGATGTCCACAGCCAACCATAATGCAACAACAAAGGTTGCTAGGGACTGGAGGAGGCTCAAGGAAAGAGAAAAAAGTCCTAGCCAGAAGACCACAGGGTATAGGGTGCGGAAGACCATAATGCAAGCTCCAACTCCAGGATTTTGAATGCTCGTGTTGCCATTTGAGCTGTCTCCACATCTGATTCCGCATGTTGGCCACCAATGATCTGTGAAGTAATTAGATGCTGTGTTCTAATGGTGCTATCTGGGTGCAGCGGCACATCCTCAAGCCTACAGCGTAGCAGCCTTGACAGTGAGAAGGCTAGGCTCATGTCGTTGCATCTAGAGCTGATGCTGGAGCTCATTGAGCAACCACGGACCTTATCCAGTGTGATCAGTGAATTTGGATTGGTGGCATTGAGATGTAAAATGTACTCAGGCTTCTGTATGTTGATTCTCAAATCAGTCTCTCCATAAATCAGGTAGTTTTTACTGTTCTCCAAGTTGTTTATCCGGTCATGTTGGTCACCAGTGCCCACACACAGGTACTCTGAAATGAACTCTGAACTCCGGCCATGCCACAATGATTTGACAGCTCTGCCATGTGCAAAGAATCTGTATATACTCCTCAGTATCAGGATGACCCAGAACAACCCGAGTGGATTTGTGAACTCCAAGGCATATGTGCCGTTCAAGACCCCTGTCCCAATGAACTTTATCACATTTGATATTTCTGTTACCCGCCGTTCACGGTCGACAAGGCTGTACCCTGAGAGATAGCCAAGACTAGCACAGAAGACTCATTAGAATGATGCCCCAGACTGGGAATAGCTCTTTATCAAAATCCACAGATTTCATTACTCCTAGGAGATACACCAGTATATGATGAGAAAGACCATCTAGGATCTTGGTTACAGTTGAGCTGTGAGACTGACAGCGGTAAAAGTCCATGACAAACATCGCAAAGAGAGGTAAGTCAGGAGGTCAGGGAGACCTTTGGTTGAAGGTGCGGAGAAGCTAGTAATATTGCGGCGTGGATGGCTTGACGAGAGGCAAAAACCAAGTTGTGTACTTCAAATGAAGAAGTTACTATATTGCCCTTCGTAGGTAGCTTAGCTTTCAGATGTAACAAAGGTAAAAAGGTGCCAATATGAAGGGCATATTTGTAAGCATATGAATTGTAACTGCCCTATATAAAGGGTGAATTCTCTCCTTTCAGGAGGGGAGAAAAGAATGAAATGAAATGAATCTATTGCTGGTTTGTACTGCCTGCAAAAATATAAACCAACAATTTGATGATCAAAACATCAATTGAGGCATATAAGTAGTTAAACGGAATGCATTTTACGAGTTTTACGCATCTGTAGCCTCAGATTGTTCATCCGAATTGAACGATGGATCAGAAAGTTAATTTTGACCAATCAACTTTACACATTCCAACATACAAAGTAGATTTAATTCTTTTATTCATACGGGGTGTTACATATCAGAAGCTTCGGGTTTGAATTCGGACACTGGAGTTTGGCCACGCCAGCAAAGTCATGCAATTGCATGGATTAAGGGGTTTTAGTCCCCGATTTCACGTTTGTTGCACAAACAGAAGCTACAGCCAAGAGGGTCATGGAGCTTATTATTATACGATGAAAGCAAAGGGTAAATAAATAAAGGAGCAGCACCAGAAGCAGAAGATGATGGACGACTGGCCACTGTGTTCTTGATCCTCATCTGTTTTTTTCTGCTCTTTTATTTTCCATAGGAAGAAGACGCTTGACCCTTCTCCAGATCATTCTGGGGTGTTCTATTTTTAGAAGTCGATACCCGCTGGAGGAGAGGGACATCTTCCTCGTCTTCTTCATCGGATGACTCCTGCCGGATGTCTTCTTCAGTTTCCCACTTTATGACGTCGGCGTGAGTCAACAGAGCCCAGAGATGGGTGATGAACTCGCCACCCTGCGCGAGGCGCCTTATGTGCGCTTGCACATTTTCTGACGGTGCGGCGAAGACCGTTGCTGCGACCCAGAACTTTGCCAGCGTCTCCCAAAGCTCAGCCACAGTCATGTTTTCTTCGAGATTCCTACCCGTCCACACACCCTCCATAAACAGGAAGAATAAATCTTTATTTTGGTTGTCTTCAGTTGTCAAAAGTGCTCCCTTCATTGCCTCCAATTTGTCATTCCCATACAGAATTCGCGATGCAGCACGTGCGACTTGAGAAAAGCTCACTGGATGGTCGCTATAGTCCCCAGGAAGTAACTCAGGTGCCGAAACAGATAGGTATGCACAATATTTGGACAGAGTTATCGCCACGCGACGATTCTTCTCCGTCGGACTCTGGTCTCCACCTTGTGAGCACCCCTCACCGTTGTTGTTAGGCTGAGCTAGTTCACAGTAACATGTGGCAACATGCCACACCAAAATGGCCGTCCCATGTTGCTCACGAGAATCCGGAACACGTAAAAGATCCGGATGAGGAAGTTCAACATGATGGGGTTTCCAATCGCAAAAGTCTCTTTTAAGGAGATTCCAGTTATTCTTCACTCCATTCGCTTCCAACAAGGATGGCCAGTACTTGGTCGTCGATCCATGTAAATTACCGAGAAACTTAGCGATAGCTTCTTTCACATCTCCATGCAACTCAACGGAACTTCCTGTACCGCTCAACAATTCCTGAAGCACTCGTTCAACGTAGTTGAATCCAAGCACCCCGAAAAGGCGGTCACGCGATTCCTGGAGCTTTGCAAAGGAGTTGAATCCAAACACCACCAAAAGACGGCCACACAATTCTTGGACCTTTGCCCGTACTGCAGATTTGGGTTGTTCGCTCTTGCGGATTGATATCGATTCCATCAATGAATATTGCCCCAGCTTATTTTTCCATGAGTACCTGTCAACCATCTTAAACCTCTGCTGAAGAAACGCCTTTAGTCTCATCCAACGGTTGGGCCTGACTAGCAGGTCATTATTAGACCTGGGAACCCTGCAGCCATCATCCGAGTTATAACCATCCATGCCATTAATGGCCCTGTCAGCCATGACGTAATCACAGGCCAAGGCTACTCTCGACCAATTCGAGGTCCAAGACCATAGCAACTGCAGAACTTGCAGGCAAGCAAGGGATGATAGTATGACTGCAGTAACAGTACAGTCTGCTATTGTGGTATCCACAACGATAGTGCCACTACTACCACCAGAAGAATGTGAAGCACTCCATGTGCCAGGTATAACAGCAGCTACTCCAACAAAACATATCCCAATGACTGATGCGAATGACAAAATACTTGAAGCTTTTGATTGATAGAAATGAACAAATGAATTGCTGCTGTACAAGAAGTCATACAGAAAAGCCAACTCAACCTCAATCACTTTAAAGGCCCAGTCATAGCCAATAATGTTCTCATTGTTCCTTGTCTTTAGAAGCCATGTCAAGTCAACCTTGTATCTGGACCACAACTCAAAAAACTCCCTCGCCAGCCCAAAAAAACGCAGTTGCAACACAAAAGACAGACCCATTGAGAGGCACACGTCCCTGTAGGTAGCGAGATCCGGCACCGACGCAGCCTTGATGCACTGCAGTATTTCTGGAAATCTGATCGGTCGAGTCATACGCCAATTTTCGAGGGATATAGTATGGCCATTCTCGAGGGAAATATTGACCAGATAGTTGCCACTGTGCTTCTTAATCTCATCAAGGAACACCACGGAAAACTTTGTTTCGCTACCTTTTACTATAGCAGCCACCTTATCTCGCACTCTGCTTGGCAGCACAAGGGCCAGTGATCTATGAAAACCCTTGATGAAAGTGATGGCGGATAGCATGCTGATCGCTACCCTAACAACATTACTGGTGATAGTTGACATGCTAATCAGTAGCACATAAACACAGTAGAGACAGAGCTGAAAAATCATCTTCCAGAACTGGCTCCTCTGGTCAAGGCTGTAGCCAGTTGCTGAGTCGACGCAGCCAAAGAGGGTGAACAACAATACACACCAGACGGGGTACATTTCGCTCTTCACTGATGAAGTTTGCATTAAACCAATGCAGTAAGTCCCCGTGGACAAAGATAGCCCAGTTGCAACTAAGAAGCCCTTTTGGAAAAACCAGTGGCTGGATCTGCGGCGGCGGGACCCAAAGGCAGCAAGGAAGAAAGTGCAAGCAATAGCCACCATTGCCAATGCCTGAATGCGGATCACAGTACCCCTTGGAGTGTTCCACAAATCTCTTAATTGATGAAAGATGGAAGTTAACGCATCCCACCAATGCTGCTCCATATTCCTTGTGCGGTGGTAAACAACCTTCAAAAGGCGAAGATATGTTGCAAGTTAACGCAGGATACCAATTAAACCACAATCTTCAGTTAACATGTTGGCAGAAGTATATGAATTGCAGCACAACCAGGAAAAGGATAGTAATAGTATATGAATTGCTACACTCTAACCCCCTCGAAGGAAAGCAGGTGAGGTTAATTTCCCATTGCAAAGTTAACACAACATACTTCCCAATATTTTTGTATTAAAATGAGCCTGCAGGAGGGCTGCATATTATATTTTTTGAAAAAAGTTAGATATAGATTATAGACTGAACAATTCATCAACGACCACTGTTTGGGCAAAGAATATCTGCCATGAACATGACGGCAAGAACCACCAAGGTAGCCAAAGCTCAAGGATTGAGAAATAGAGCACATAATATATGTACTCTCTCTGTTTAAAGCATTTCGAGTTTGTCTTAAGCCAAACTGTTTTAGATTTTACAAACTTACTAGCAAACTATGAAAATATATATCTCATAGTGGATCCAATGATGCTCATTCGAAATCATAGGCGGTATTATTGGTTTCATCTATAAGACTATAATCCTTGTCAAACCGGCCTAGAACTGTTTGACTTGAGATGAACCAAAGATATTTATATTTGTGGACTGAGGGAGTATTTGGGAAACTAACTTGGCACGCCCTTCACTACTATAACACAGGTATGTAGAGTAAGTTCTAATAAAACAACTTAGACCGTTCTGGCTGAAATGCCATGTCGAATCCAGAACAGACAATTGCAATTGAAAAACTGCTGGTAAGGCTTTTTTCTACATTCGGTTCATGAGAGAACTACTGCACAAATTCATTTATTTACATTATATTTTATTGATAAAAATAGGGATGAAAACAGAGGGAGTGGGCAGAAAACGCATTTAATCACATGGAATAGTACAGCCGTTAAAGGAAATGAGCTATACGGGTATATGAAAACAAAGAGAAATACAAAAAGGGAATGCAATAGAAATAGACGGGAACACGAAATGTCCGGATCACCGATCACATGTTCTGATATTCATTCAACTCACCACTGAGTTAGAACACTGCACAATGGGTGAACACGGCACACACCGACAGCAGCAATGGATTCGGATTGAAAATATATAGAATAGAATTCGGATAGCACTGTTTAACATATTTTAATTCGAATCTGAATACGATTATGAATATTGTAAATGTGTCAATACAAAATGGATAGATTGAATCCTTAGTAACATTATAGTTTGTCATTAGTACATTTAGTTACACGGACAAGCCAATTCATTCTGTTCTGGTGAAATGATAAGATGTAGGGGCACAAATGGACTTAACTTTCCTCAGTTCGGGGAACTTAATAATGTTATAAAGGTTGCGGCATCCTACGACAATTTGCTGGTACCTGGCCAATTCACTGGTTGGCACTATGTACTAGCAAATTTAAATAAAGTTCAGCGTCCCACAACAAAATTTACCATTTAAATAACTCTGAATTATGCACAGAAGATAGAGAATGATTTTAGGAAAACAAAATATGAAATTGGCTTCACAATTTTGAGCTAAAATGATTTCTATATGAAGTTTTCTAAGACTAAAAAGATTCTAGGATATTTAAATTGTATAGTCTTTAGAAAACTATTTGTATAAATTGCTAGAAATTATTTAAAACTATATGTATCATGATCTAGTTTTGTAGATTTCACACGTTCTAAGTTTAAATTTTTATTGTGGGTTTAATAGGTTTAACTTTATTGGTGCCATGGAATTGAAAACCAGAGACTCAATAAAATGGTTATTGTATATATATACTGTAAAGACCAACTGACGGACCCACCAGTCATTGAAACACTACCCCTACTAGTGACCCAACCTGTCATCCGTAATGCATTTTTTTTTCAAACCCTCCGCCTCCCTCGTCCGTCTATGTAGTATGGAATCATCCAGTCAACTATCTGTTATGCAATCTTAATTTTTATTGAACGTGCGTGTTGCATGCCCGTTCTGTTAGTGTTTTTAAACGTGAAACAACGAAAAACATATGGGCCCTAGGAGCTTACCGTCTTCTCGCAGTCGCGCAGCAGGCTGTATATAGAGTCATGCACTCTTCGCAGCTACTCCGCACGTACTAAGTTTAACCTTTTTTTTATTTACATATCATGTTGGTTGTGGTAAATTCTATATTTTTATAGTGGTATATTTATATTTATATTTATATTTATATTTATATTTACATTTATATTTATAGTGTTAAAAAGTTATGTTATGTGTTGGACCACCTGTACCTGACATCCCAGCTAAGCTCTGAGTATATGACCCCTCAAATGTGAATTAAATGTTGCATGATTCGGAGCTATTTTGCAATGCTGATGAGAATGGCCATGTTAAGTTTTTTTGAAAGAAACATTATTAGGCCTTGCTAGAATATAAGCGTGTAAATGTTATGGATATTTCCCAACGGAGAGACCAAGGGTGTAAAGGATATTTTCTAACCAACCAACAAATCAAAGGAAGTCGGATTTTAGACTCAAATAATTTTCTCGATTGTCTGATATGATTTCGGAGTGATCGATATACGTCCGATGTGGGATATATGGCATTGTATCTCTCCTATTTCTAAAGTGAGGACTGTTTATGCGGTAGTTTTGACTTTGATCCGTTACAAGACACTGACGGATGGATCCTCATGTCCAAAATACAAATAAAAAAACCGAAGAAGATCAGGATGCGTGCCCTCTTCCAACATGATACTTGACATGCGAGTAACAGAGGGGTTCCACCAGATAAGATCCTATCCTAAGCCCTCCCATCTCGCACTCGTGCTCATCCCGTAGCATTGTATCTGCATATATATATTTGCTAGTTCAGATATATTTGGCTATTATCTGGGTACTATTACTATCTGATCATCCAATGCACACTCTGCTACTCGGATATATTTGGCTATTGGATATGGGATATCTGGCATAGAGTCTGGTCGGCTAGTAACATCCTAACAGGAAGCATGCTTGTAGATCCAAACAAGATGGTGGACTTGGAATCATAACTCTCAGAACTCAAAATGAGGCACTTCTACTGAAATTCCTGCACAAATTTTATAACAAGTTGGACTTGCCCTGGGTTAATCTTACTTGGCAGCAACTTTACAGAAATGGTACCCCACCTCATGAAAGATCTGGAATTGGCTCCTTTTGGTGGAGAGATATCATGTCACTTGCTCAAAAATTCTTTATGATAGCAATCGTTAATGTGAACAATGGCTCCTCCGTGGCCCTATGGAATGATCTCTGGGATTTGG
This sequence comes from Echinochloa phyllopogon, assembly GCA_033239725.1. Classification (NCBI taxonomy): domain Eukaryota; kingdom Viridiplantae; phylum Streptophyta; class Magnoliopsida; order Poales; family Poaceae; genus Echinochloa; species Echinochloa phyllopogon. The sequence goes on along the minus strand of BTCW01000008.1, from coordinate 5,569,672 downwards.
GTGTTCTCAGACTGTTGACGTAAAATTCGCACCTCACGCCAAGCACACAGCAAGCCGAATTAGCTAGCTTCAACACGTGGCCCACGCGTGTAAATCCGAAAGCGTGCCAGTCAGTTTGCCTGAAAACTAACAAAGGGGTAAAACGTTAAGATAAAACCTGGAACGTGCCGGGTGAGACCAGACAGTTCCATATTTACGGCTACGATGCCAATCTTGAAGGACATATAGCTACAGACAAGCTATCTGTCGACAATTCGAAGCATCATTCGGCAATCGGTAAAAGCATATAAGAATCGCACTGCCGAACGCTCAATATCAGCATGACGTGAGATCGGTCTTTAAATAAGCGAAGAAAGCGTCCGTGACCGATTAACGAGGACAGACGTAATATGAAAATAAATAAAGGGGTGAAACATGATCATAGATTCGTAATAAACAAGAATGCATAGGCCGAAAGCAGCACCCGTCAAGCATGATAACAAACAAGTTAATCCACCGCATGATACGACTTGTTTGAGACCACACAACTAATCAGATTAGATCAATCCACCGCATGATACAATCTAATCATAAAAAGCTAAAAGCATTCAGTGTTTAATACGTACCCACTAGCACGCTCACTCATGATAGCACTGCCGAATACGGCTGTTCAGCCGAATCGGGGTCCATGGCGAAGGAACAAACTTGATCGGTAAAGATAAATCTATCAGATCGAATCGAAATCTAGTCCACCGGATGACTAGCTCTAAGACGACCCAAAAACCTGCATCTACCGCATGATACCCGGTTCTGTCAAGATCTACACGATATCGATAAATTCGAACCCGCGACACGTGACAACCTAGATTGATTCGAATTCGGCTACGGGGAAGCCGTGGTTTTCTCGTTGTATTGTGATCTAGAGCCGAATCCGACCAATCTAGATTGGGCAAAGGTGTGTTGTATGTAATAAACGTAAAGTATAGAACAAACAACACAGGGTAACTTAATGAATCCATCAGATCTTGCCAAAATCTAACGGAGCCGATAACTTGGTTCGTACTAGATCTTAGCCCACCGCATGGCTCATGACCTAACAGAGGAACCTTCCTGAGACCACAACTTAAATCCACCGGATGATACTAAGCATGGTAACAAGAACTACTTGCATCAAAGCTTAAATCCACCGCATGATACTAAGCATGATACAAGGTTGCCGGTACTTACGGAGGTCGACGGATCGATGACTCCTCTCGAAGAACTCGACGACTCGACTAAGGACTCGATTTGGCACAGGGCCGGTTTGTTGTGTTGATTGATCGTTTATATCTCTTACAATTGCCATGGGTTTATATTTATACCCAGGTCTTGACACAACTCCTAGTCGGACACGACTGCAATATCTGCTTCTAAAAATAAACGATGAATCTTCGTGTCCATCTTGCATTCCTTGTTGAACCGGCCTTTTCCTTATATTTATTCCACGTCGCCACGCCTTCCCGAATGCTCTTGCCTGCAGAGCAATGCTTCTGCCGAATGACGACGCGTTCCCGACCGCAAAGCGTCGTTGCCGAATGCTTCTTATTTCCGCTTGCGGAGCAATGCCTTTGCCGAATGACAATGCGCTCCCGACCGCAGAACGTCTCCTGCCGAATGCTTCAGAGAAAGCCTCCTAGCCGAATGGTATCTTTCCACCAAATCCGGTCCACATGTCAGCCTCTTCCTGATGCCAAATTTTGGTGTCAACACATGCCCCTTCGGTTTCGGGATAAAGGTAATCTTTATTTCGAAATCGACCATAAGCACAAAACATCTCCAGGCCAACTTTGCTCGACACCCGCTCTTCGCCTTCGAATCTCCGAGACGAATCCTAGGTCATCAATTCTTCGAGACCTAATCTCTTCATGGCGAACCAAGATTTTGCTCTTCAGGTAAACTTCAATCTCCTCAAGCTCATTCGGCACTTCTTTCTTGATTCCTGTCTCAAATCTCCTCATCTCTTGTCATACTTGACAGGCCCTAGCTGCCGAAATCCTCATCCCCATCGAAGAAAAATCTCCATCATACTTCCTCGGCCCTGTAGGGGATTCAGATCCCTCCGAATTCATCGCAGCTGAATCTCAAAGGATCCCTTTCAAGATTTCTCTGGCCAATCCACACAAGTGGCAAGACACCTTCAAGAACTGGCCTTTGCCCTCAATCGCAGGTTGGAGAAATTGGTACAAAAGGATATCAGATGACAAAAGCCCCCAAACACAGAACTGGGACCGGTTACGCATCTCCCACTGTTTGGAGTTATCACTGGCTGAGACGCCCAAGAATGAAAATCTTCTGATTGCAGCTTGTCACTTCTGGTCCAACGGCGCAAACGCCTTTTTTCTTTGGTCATGGTCCAATGGCGCCTACCTTGGCTGATGTATATATGATGACTGGCCTGGACATCACAGAGACTGTTCGACCATATGACCATAAGGGCTCCTCCAAGCAGACAGGAGTCAAGACAGGGGTTGGATACAAAAAATACATTCAGAATTATATGTCTGATGGTCCCCTGACTGACGTGGAGTATAGGGCTTTCTTGAACATGTGGCTTTGCAGGTATATCTTCTGTGGAAAAGCCAACGAGCCAACTCTGAATCATATTGTGATGGCTGAAGAATTGGCTGCCGGTAAACTCATCCCACTGGGAAAATACCTCCTGGGCAGTGTCTATCATATGCTCAATCAAACCACCCAATTAATGCACACCAGTAAGAAAATACCTTGTGTAAATGGTCCCTAGTGGTTTGTCCAGATGTGGTTGCAATTGTATATGCATCAGATTGTTGCAATTGATCTCAACAGCAGGGAATTTCCTTCTATCAATTATAAAGAAGGAGAAATCAAGAAAACCAAGGGCTGTCAAACCTATGGAGAAGCTGCCTCCACTGTGTCCATCAATAAAAATATCTGTGAAATATTTGAGCTCTTCTTCAAAGGCTTCAACCATCCTCTCTGGTTCCCATATCTGGACAATGACAACCTCACCTTCCCTTGTGAATTCGGCTTTGAATCTGGATGCACTGATGTACATTCCATAGCAATTTTCAATGCTTTCATCCATCCTTGCATTCTGCCAGCCGAATTTCATGGGGGAAGACTAGTTCAGAGCACATATGAATATTATCAGCCGAACATAGCAGCCAGGCAATTGGGATGTGGCCAGGTGCCCCCAAGGCTATTTCTTCATGAATTTCTCAAGCCTAGGGAGATCATCAAAGATGCCACAGAAACAAGAAGAATTTTCACTTATAGATGCTGTGAAACAATCTATGCACCTGAGCCTTTTGTGCCAATAATATCTGCACATCCCTCTTTCACAATCTGGTGGCAAGAACTCCATGATCATATCTTTAATGTGCCAATTCATCTTCTCTGTCTTGAGTTAATGTCAGACTACCAACCAAGCTCAGAGGTAATATGTTCAGCTTTTATTTACTCTCAATCAAATTAAAAACCCAATCTGACCTCGACTCTGCCATCTTTTGCAGGACATCACACCTGCCCCTCTTGCCAGGGCAATTGTATACAAGGCAGCAGGCCCAATCCCTGCTCTGGGGTGTCAATCCCCAACTTTGGCTCAGATAATGGCCAGACAAGCTGTCTTAGATCCAATACTTACTAGGCCACCATCTGTCAAGAGGAAGACCCTTGTCTTGGCAGCTTCTTCAAGCATAAAGAAAAGAAAAGTAATCAACAAGAAAGTCATCAAGGTCAGATCCTTCTTTCTTTAGCCATGATGCCACTAACATTCTGCTCAGCTTCATCTTTCCTTGCTTTCAGGCCAGAGCACAGCAACTGCTAGCCAGTGCAGAACCTGCCGATGCCTCATTGGATGGTAAAAATCTACCACTTTATCCTTTTATATTTTCTTTTCATCGGCATTCATTCTCTTGTCAACTGCAGAACAAGCTTCAATAGATCCTGTCCTGGAAAGCTCTCCCCCTCATCATGATTTACCTTCAGCTTTGCTACTTCTTCCAGAAGCAGAAGTAGGGCCCTCATCAGTTAATCTCCCAGTTTCCCCTCGGCCAGATACACAAACTCTCATCATGGAACCTGAGAGACTCCCATCTCCCATTCGGGAAGCCAGGGCCGAGGTAAATGTAACCATTCAATTCTCTTCACTCTCTTATTCGGCAATTCTTTTACTAATTCAGTAAGAACCCCTTTCAGGAGAAGTCCACTTCGTCACCCAGTTATTCCTTTGCCGTGGATGATTGGGTTGCCGAACAAGGAGAGGAAACCACTTCTAGCCAAGATCTATCAGAAGAAACTAAAGCCAAGCTGAAAGAAATCTTAGCCTTACTGAACAAAAGTATCCAAGACCAAGCCATACATGCTGTCTTATTAAGAGATGCACTGGACTCCATTGATCAAGAACTCCCTGCTGACATCAAAACTTCCCTGGAGCCAGTTTCTCAATTGGATCAGCAATTTGCAGCAGTGAGGCAAGCCTTGAGCAATCAGTCTTCTCTACCAGCCTTGGAGCAAAAAAGATCCCTGACCAAGCAGTCAATAAAAGCTCTGCACACTCAGGATCAAGAAAATAATGAATTATTGACCAAGTTGGCTTCTGATCTTGAAAGCAAAAAGGCCAGGAAAGCTGAACTTGAAGCCGAATTGAAACGTTTATCGGCCGAAATTGAAGCTGATGAGAAGAACATTGCTGAGCTTCCAAAATTATCAGAGAAGATACGAAAAGAAGCTTCAGCCACTCTGAACAAGGATAAACAACTCAAGGCAAAGCTCATGGCTCTGGCTAAAACCCAAGAAGCTGACAAAAACTTGTTAGATAACATTAGTAGCATGATATTAAATGCCAAAAATGTAATTTCGAAATACTTGGGTTTGTAATTCGTAGCAAATAACTGATAGCCGAATGATCATCTCATCTTATGACTCTGTAGTTTTCAACTCTGTCTTATTTCCATTGTGAACAATTCATTCGGCAAGGTCATCTGCAGTAATGTTAAGTTGCAAAAACGCTTGAAACATAACACAGCCGAATCTTACCCGGTCAAAGCCGAATGCGATTCGGCAAGGACTCCAAACGACACAGGAGTAATTCGGCTAGGAAATCTTTTCCACTTCCCGAGTTCCTTGGGATATGCGCCACGATCTCCGGCCACGAACTCTCAGCCAATATTATAAATAAACCTTGAGCGCTCCCAATCGTCCATCAAAGCCTTTGCCATCCAAGTTCTTACCAGCCTAAAAATCCTTCTCTTCCCCATCGCAGTAGCTCGGAGAGAACTCCAATGGCCGACAACAACAGGAGGCGTCCGGCCACCGACGAGGCCGAAGGGAGTCGCGCTGGTGCTCGCCGGAGGTAAGGATGTTCCGATTATCCCTATTTCTTCTCCAGATTTTGTTTCATCCTCAACTCCTCTCGTGCTGCTAGGGTTATCCAATGGATCCGCAACAACGCCCAGGTTGCGGCTCCTGCTGCGGCTGCCGATTCTTCGAGCTCGTCCGGTCGGTCTCTTGAATCGGACGATTATCGCTACTCGGATAGCGACGCCCGTCGCTTCAAGCAAGAACGCGACGAGGCCAGGCGCGAACTGGAGGTCACCTCCAAACAATCCGGGATTGCTGACCTAGAATGGCAGCACGAGCGCAAGCAACTGCTCGACACCATCGACGGTGAGTTCGGCGATCTGTTCAATTTCAATCTAATCTTGATTTGACTCCTTGTTGCTTCATGATTCTTCAGACCGCGACGCCGAACTCAACCGGCTGAAGGCGTTGGTGGAGGAGCTAGCGAACAAGGTGAACGCCCAAGGAGACCTACCAGAGACTCGCCTTGGCGCAGTATCAAGCCGCATAGACGAGGTCGCTTCGCATGGCATCCGTCTGGGTACAACCGCGGGTCTGATCGCCATGTCCACACACACCGGCACCGATTACTCCAGGATGCCAGTTGGCTTCGCCAATGGTGACCCAGAGGATATTGAAGACATTGACGCCTCCATACATCTTCTTGAGGCTCATGGCAACGCCATTGCCGATTCCATCCATCCCCAGTCTGTCTTGAATAGGCTCTTCCATTAATTTGTATTAGGGATGTATGCATCTCGGCAATAAACTTGTTTCTTGCAGTAATTGAACCTTTTGATGTATCTGTGCTAAGGGCAATACATTCTGGTATTGGCCATTTTCCTTTGGAATTTTTGTTCTGAAGGCGGCTTCTTCCCGAATGCCGGCTATCTCAGCCACGCTATCATCGAACACTTTGATCAGCGACCAATTTCAATACTAGGATAGTATTTCTTCAAATATCTTCCATTAATAGCGGCTGTAAATTCCTCTCCTAGTAAAGTTTTCAACATATATGCATTTCCAGGCACGCATCTGACAACTCTGAAAGGACCTTCCCAATTTGGAGACCACTTGCCAAATGCACTATATTTTGCTCCAATCGGCAATATTGCTTTCCAAACCAATTCTCCTTCTGCAAATTGCTTGACTTTTACTTTCTTATTGTAATATCTAGCAACTCGCATTTTGTTTTTCCCAATATTTTCTAAGGCCCTGAGACGAATCATATGCAAATCCTCTAATTCGTCCATCATTAAATCTTTATAGTCTTTAGCACTCAAATCCTTTTGCAATTTAATCCTCCTTGAGTCCGACTGCGCTTCCCATGGCAAGACAGCATGATGCCCATATACTAACTCATAAGGAGATGTTTTAGTAGCACCGTGTGGAGCCATTCGGTAAGCCCATAAAGCCTCGCTGAGTACCGAATGCCACTTTCTTGGCTTCTGATCAATCTTCTTCTGTATGATTTTGATCATAATCTTGTTAGAAGCCTCTGCCTGACCATTAGCTTGAGCATAATAAGGAGAAGAGTTCATCAATTTGATACCCATGCTTTCGGCAAAATCTCTAAACTCTGATGATGTAAATTGAGTTCCTTGATCTGTAGTAATGGTTTGAGGAATCCCAAATCTATAAATAATGTGTTCTTTAACAAATTCAACCATATTTTCTGATGTCACTTTCTTCAATGGAATTGCCTCAACCCACTTAGTAAAATAGTCGGTAGCCAAAAGCACGAATTTATGCCCCTTGCTGGACGAAGGATTTATTTGGCCGATCAAATCTATTCCCCATCCTCTGAACGGCCATGGCTTGATAATAGGATTCAGGACTGAAGCTGGAACTCTTTGAATATTTCCAAATTTTTGACAATCTTGGCACCCTTTGTAATATTCAAAGCAGTCTTCTAGCATTGTAGGCCAATAATATCCAGTCCTTCTGATAACCCACTTCATTCGGTAAGCCGATTGATGAGCTCCACATAACCCATCATGCACTTCACCAATCAGCTTTTTTGCTTCTTCTTGATTTAAACAATGTAATAACACCCCATACAAAGATTTATAATACAAATTGTCATCAAGAAGAACGAATTTTAAAGCTTTATACCTGAGCTTCCTAGAGACCTTTCGGGATGGATTTTCAAGATAATCAACAATTTCTTTCCTCCAATCACTTTCGGCCAAACACTTCCCGAAAGCACACATATCATTGGCAAAAATATCTTGAAATTCTTTGTAACCCGAAGCACTTTGAGCCAACCTGTTTGCCTCCTCATTATTCTCTCTAGGAATATGTTGAAGAATTACCGACTGAAACTCCTTCAAAATTTGCTTGCATTCCTCGTAGTAATCCCTCAATATGTCATTTCTGCATTCATATTCGCCATTCAATTGCTTTATTACTAACTCCGAATCTCCGAATATTTCAACTGCAATAGCTTTTGCTTCTCTCAAATATTGAAGTCCCCTGAGCACTGCCTCATATTCGGCTTGGTTGTTAGTGACAGTAGGTTGAATAGGAATAGCAAATTCAAACACCTCTTTCTTCGGCGAGATCAATATAATACCTACTCCACCTCCTTTACCACATGATGATCCATCAAAGAATAACATCCAAGGAGCAATCTCAAGCAAATTAATTGACGAATCACGATGCTCAGTAATAAAATCGGCAATGATCTGTCCTTTAACAGCTTTTGCCGATTCGAACTTCAATTCAAATTCAAACAAAGCTAAAATCCACTTACCAATCCTTCCATTCAAAATTGGCATGGACAACATGTGCTTTATCACATCAAACTTTGAGTAAACGATGCATTCGGCATGTAACAAATAGTGTCTAAATTTCGTACAAGAATAATAAACACATAAACAAAGTTTCTCGGTAGCCGAATACCTCGTTTCGGGATCAAGCAACTTCCTGCTCAGATAAGCCACTACCCTTTCCTTTCCTTCGAATTCTTGTATGAGGGCCGATCCAATAGTTTGGGTATCGGCCGCCACGTACAACTTGAAAGGCTTGTTCAATCGTGGAGGCACTAACACTGGCGGTTCCTTCATGTATTCTTTGATTTCATCGAAAGCCTTTTGTTGTACGTCTCCCCATACAAACTTCTGATCTTTCTTGATCTTTAACAATGAGGAAAAGGGCAACACCTTTTGTGATAAATTTGATATGAACCTTCTTACGAAATTGATCTTACCGAGTAGTGACTGCAATTCTTTGAGATTAGTTGGAGGAACAACTTCATCAATAGCCTTCATGCTTTTCCTGCCAACTCCTATTCCTCCTTCATGTACCAAGAATCCCAGAAATTCTCCTGCCGAAACTCCAAAAGCACATTTATTCGGGTTCATTTTGAGTCCATGTTTCTTAGTGCATTCTAGAGTTTTCTTTATGTCGGCCAGATGTGATTCATAATCCAATGATTTAATCACAACATCATCAATATAAATTTCTACAATTTTGCCGATTAACTCATGAAAAATATAATTCATAGCTCTCTGATAAGTTGCACCGGCATTCTTCAAACCAAATGTCATGACAATCCATTCAAACAACCCAATGTGTCCCGGACACCTGAAAGCTGTTTTTGCTACATCTTCCAATGCCATAAAAATTTGATTATACCCTGCATTACCGCCCATGAAACTAATCACCTTCTGTCCAGCAGCAGCATCAACCAATGAATCGGCAACAGGCATTGGATAACCATCCATGGGCGTAGCTCTATTAAGATCTCTAAAATCTATGCACACCCTCATCTTTCCATTCTTCTTGTATACAGGGACGATATTAGAGATCCATTCTGCATATCTACATGGTCGAATAAAGTTTGCTGCTATTAATCTTTCTACCTCCTTCTTTACATCGGCCAATACTTGATCTTTGTAGATTTTTCGTGGTGGCTGCTTGTAAGGCCTATACCCGGGTTTGATCGGCAACCGATGCTCAACAATAGAACGATCTAAACCAGGCATCTCCGAATAATCCCAAGCAAAGCAATCTCTATATTCTCTTAACAATTCGATCAACTTTTCTCTGAAAACTGATTCTAAGTTAGCACTGATAAATGTCGGACTCGGTTTGTCACCATCTCCAATATCTACTTCTTCTAATTTATCAGCCGACACAAATCCTCGTCCTAATTTCCCATCAGTTCCATCAATTGGATTATCCATCAGAAATTGCTAAAAGAGCCGACTGCTTTGATCGGCTGTTGATCACTACTGGTTGGCTCAACAGGACCTTCTCCCCAATCTCTTCCCGAGAAACAATCTATACCTTGATATTCCCAGAAAGCAGGTTCTACATTAGCCACGCTGATTGAATCATCTGCTGGGACAATTTCTACTTCATCATCTATCCGCTGAATAAGATGTTGATGCATAGTAGATGGAATACAGCAATTGGCATGAATCCAGTCCCTTCCAAGTAATAAGCTGTATGCCCCTTTGCCTTCAATGACGAAGAAAGTAGTAAGCAGAATCTTAGACCCAATCATCAAATCTACATGCACACATCCCTTGGTGTCCGAAGGATTTCCAGCAAAATCATTCAAAACTATGCTCGTCGGTGTTAAATCCCCGGGGCCCATGCCAAGTTTTCTAAATGTATTGTACGGCATCACATTGACAGCAGCTCCACCATCCACAAACATCTTGTTCAGTGGCTTTCCGTTGACATAGCCTTTTAGATAGAGTGGCTTCATGTGCCGATTCTGAGCCGGCTTCTCGAAGACGGCTTGCTTGGTTAACACCAACTGTGCCATTAATCCATGTTGCTCGGCCTCATCTATCCCTGGTAATATCTCTTCCTGCATAATTTGATTAGCTGGAGCCATAAATTCATTCGGTAAGAAATATACCATGCAGGTAGAAGCCGAATGACCCGATTCGGCAAGCTTGTCTTTCGGACACCATACAGATTTTAATCTGGTCCCTGCTTGTTTCAACTCCTGATGTCTCAAGCGCTGAACCCTTCTCTTCTGGTTTTTCCTCAGACCAGGCGGACACCATTGTCCATATTGCCACACGTACTTACGGTCTTCTTCTTCACGATCAATCCTCCTTTGGTTTACATACCCATACCTTGATTGACCATCACTCTCATATCTTGCCTATGTTCAACATATCCAGTACTGCATTCAGGACAATTATCCCATGTGGGCAGCTTCAAACCTTCGTTCCAACAATGTCTGAAAAAAGCACAGTCCCAATGGGCACGTTGTTGCTTTCGGCTATACTCTTCTTGTTCTTCCCTGTATCTCCTCTCTTCTTCTTCATATTTATGCTTCTGGTAACGTTCTTTTTCTTGCTGATGTTGCCACTTATTGAGGAGAATACGTGATGTAACTCGAGGTTTAGATGAATCTCCAAATCCAGATCGGCCATTCGGTAAATAAGACTTTTCTTTGTGAATCTGTTCAATTGTGACTTGCCGATTAGGATCAATGGAGCCATTCTGTTTCGCCTTTTCTGATGTCAGGACTCTGATTCTTCCTTTTTGTTCAGATTCGGCAACACCCACCATATTGACCGAGAACCCAATCATGTTCTGAGGGAAAGGGTTACTGTCCAATTTCATCTTGTTGTCGAATTTCAAATGCCCTTCTTGGATAGCTTTCTGGATTCTCATTCTAAAGACTCTACATTCGTTAATGGAATGAGAATTTCTGTCATGAAACCCACAATATCTTTTGTCCTTGACTCCATCAGGCCGAAGCATAGAATGCCCCTCTGGTAACTTGATTCGGCCTTCTTTCACCAGATGCTCAAATAATCTATCTGCTTTGGTCACATCAAAATCATATATATTCTTGCTCTGCTTGATCCATCTCTGATTAACTGTGACCGGTTCTTTACCCCATACAATTTCAGCTGCAGCTATCTCCTCAAGATCTTCGTATTCATCATCTTGGTCTGCCCTCTCGAGGAATTGGTTATAAATATCAGCTACATCATTGTGCTTTGTAAATCTGGCATCCTTCTTGAAGCCGGATGCTTGGTTGCTCATTAAGGCCAATCTGTGTGCCAACTGGCCTAAATTATCGAACTCCATCCCGAATAGCTTCTCTCGGATGGCAGGCAACATGCCGGCTACGGCCATTCCAGCTAGTTGATCATCTGGTATACTCAAAGAAAAGCACATATTCCTTGTCTCCCTGAATCTCCTGAGAAACTCTATGGGTGTTTCGTTGTTTCTTTGCCTCAAACTGGTCAAGTCAACTAGCTTCTTTTCGGTACTACCCGTATGGTAATAAGCATGGAATTTCTGCTCCAGATCCTTCCATGTACAAATCGACTGAGCAGGTAATGAAGCAAACCACGTGAAAGCAGGACCTGTTATTGACAAAGGGAAATATCTGATCCTAAAGGCTTCATCTGCCGAAGCTTCTCCAAGTTGCATCAGGTATCGGGCTATGTGCTCCACAGTACTCGTGTCATCTTGCCCTGAGAACTTGGTAAACTCTGTAGGCACTTTGACTCGATTCGGCAACGACACTCTCTGGTACCATTCAGGGAAAGGAGACGAATACATGTACCCCTGATTCTTGGGTTTCAAACCGAACTGATCTTGCAGCACTTCGGTCATTTTCTGTACTAAGATGTCAGTGTTATTGCCTTGATTTACCGTTCTTCCAACAGGTGCTCCTGGAGCGCCAAGATACCCAGGATTCGGGAGAGCATCGACAGCATTGTAATCCATATATTTTGAGTATCCATTCCCATACATATCTCTCTGTAGTCGATTATTCAAAGGAGAAATCTTGCAAGCAGAAGGAGGGAGTTCTGTTGAAGTACCGAATGCCAGATCTCCATATGTACGTGGTTTCGGCCCTGCCTGCTGGAGTTCTGACTGAATCGGCTGTCCATTCGGGTCTTTAGTTCCAGATATTCCAGTTTCTTCAGAGCCTTTACCATGACGTTTTGGAGCCAGTGCTTGAACATTAAAGTACGTCGGACCTCCAACTTGCCCATATATCTGCTCGAAAGACTTGTCAACATGTTGACCAAATATATTGATCATTATAAGCCGAAAGCTGTTTAAGAAAGTAGCATTGTGGTTGGTCATCGTCTCCCCCAAAGCTTTGTACAATAAGCCAGAGAGTTTTTCCTTCTCTTCATCATCACTGAGATCAGATTGTCCAGGCAACAAAACTCTCGGCAGATCCGTTTTGAGAAACGGTGCACCACTCCTGTTCTTTGCAAAAGACAGTAAGCACTTCTTGATGAATTGATGCGCGACAGCTTTCACCATCTGTTGATGTTCATCGGACAATTCTTCCAGAGTGACATCCTGAATATCCCTTACTTCAGGCATCTTGTTGTTTTGTCCCACCGGGCGTGCCAAAAAGTGTGTTGACGTAAAATTCGCACCTCACGCCAAGCACACAGCAAGCCGAATTAGCTAGCTTCAACACGTGGCCCGCGCGTGTAAATCCGAAAGCGTGCCAGTCAGTTTGCCTGAAAACTAACAAAGGGGTAAAACGTTAAGATAAAACCTGGAACGTGCCGGGTGAGACCAGACAGTTCCATATTTACGGCTACGATGCCAATCTTGAAGGACATATAGCTACAGACAAGCTATCTGTCGACAATTCGAAGCATCATTCGGCAATCGGTAAAAGCATATAAGAATTGCACTGCCGAACGCTCAATATCAGCATGACGTGAGATCGGTCTTTAAATAAGCGAAGAAAGCGTCCGTGACCGATTAACGAGGACAGACGTAATATGAAAATAAATAAAGGGGTGAAACATGATCATAGATTCGTAATAAACAAGAATGCATAGGCCGAAAGCAGCACCCGTCAAGCATGATAACAAACAAGTTAATCCACCGCATGATACGACTTGTTTGAGACCACACAACTAATCAGATTAGATCAATCCACCGCATGATACAATCTAATCATAAAAAGCTAAAAGCATTCAGTGTTTAATACGTACCCACTAGCACGCTCACTCATGATAGCACTGCCGAATACGGCTGTTCAGCCGAATCGGGGTCCATGGCGAAGGAATAAACTTGATCGGTAAAGATAAATCTATCAGATCGAATCGAAATCTAGTCCACCGGATGACTAGCTCTAAGACGACCCAAAAACCTGCATCTACCGCATGATACCCGGTTCTGTCAAGATCTACACGATATCGATAAATTCGAACCCGCGACACGTGACAACCTAGATTGATTCGAATTCGGCTACGGGGAAGCCGTGGTTTTCTCGTTGTATTGCGATCTAGAGCCGAATCCGACCAATCTAGATTGGGCAAAGGTGTGTTGTATGTAATAAACGTAAAGTATAGAACAAACAACACAGGGTAACTTAATGAATCCATCAGATCTTGCCAAAATCTAACGGAGCCGATAACTTGGTTCGTACTAGATCTTAGCCCACCGCATGGCTCATGACCTAACAGAGGAACCTTCCTGAGACCACAACTTAAATCCACCGGATGATACTAAGCATGGTAACAAGAACTACTTGCATCAAAGCTTAAATCCACCGCATGATACTAAGCATGATACAAGGTTGCCGGTACTTACGGAGGTCGACGGATCGATGACTCCTCTCGAAGAACTCGACGACTCGACTAAGGACTCGATTTGGCACGGGGCCGGTTTGTTGTGTTGATTGATCATTGATATCTCTTACAATTGCCATGGGTTTATATTTATACCCAGGTCTTGACACAACTCCTAGTCGGACACGACTGCAATATCTGCTTCTAAAAATAAACGATGAATCTTCGTGTCCATCTTGCATTCCTTGTTGAACCGGCCTTTTCCTTATATTTATTCCACGTCGCCACGCCTTCCCGAATGCTCTTGCCTGCAGAGCAATGCTTCTGCCGAATGACGACGCGTTCCCGACCGCAAAGCATCGTTGCCGAATGCTTCTTATTTCCGCTTGCGGAGCAATGCCTTTGCCGAATGACAATGCGCTCCCGACCGCAGAACGTCTCCTGCCGAATGCTTCAGAGAAAGCCTCCTAGCCGAATGGTATCTTTCCACCAAATCCGGTCCACATGTCAGCCTCTTCCTGATGCCAAATTTTGGTGTCAACACACGCCCCTTCGGTTTCGGGATAAAGGTAATCTTTATTTCGAAATCGACCATAAGCACAAAACATCTCCAGGCCAACTTTGCTCGACACCCGCTCTTCGCCTTCGAATCTCCGAGACGAATCCTAGGTCATCAATTCTTCGAGACCTAATCTCTTCATGGCGAACCAAGATTTTGCTCTTCAGGTAAACTTCAATCTCCTCAAGCTCATTCGGCACTTCTTTCTTGATTCCTGTCTCAAATCTCCTCATCTCTTGTCATACTTGACAGGCCCTAGCTGCCGAAATCCTCATCCCCATCGAAGAAAAATCTCCATCATACTTCCTCGGCCCTGTAGGGGATTCAGATCCCTCCGAATTCATCGCATCTGAATCTCAAAGGATCCCTTTCAAGATTTCTCTGGCCAATCCACACAAGTGGCAAGACACCTTCAAGAACTGGCCTTTGCCCTCAATCGCAGGTTGGAGAAATTGGTACAAAAGGATATCAGATGACAAAAGCCCCCAAACACAGAACTGGGACCGGTTACGCATCTCCCACTGTTTGGAGTTATCACTGGCTGAGACGCCCAAGAATGAAAATCTTCTGATTGCAGCTTGTCACTTCTGGTCCAACGGCGCAAACGCCTTTTTTCTTTGGTCATGGTCCAATGGCGCCTACCTTGGCTGATGTATATATGATGACTGGCCTGGACATCACAGAGACTGTTCGACCATATGACCATAAGGGCTCCTCCAAGCAGACAGGAGTCAAGACAGGGGTTGGATACAAAAAATACATTCAGAATTATATGTCTGATGGTCCCCTGACTGACGTGGAGTACAGGGCTTTCTTGAACATGTGGCTTTGCAGGTATATCTTCTGTGGAAAAGCCAACGAGCCAACTCTGAATCATATTGTGATGGCTGAAGAATTGGCTGCCGGTAAACTCATCCCACTGGGAAAATACCTCCTGGGCAGTGTCTATCATATGCTCAATCAAACCACCCAATTAATGCACACCAGTAAGAAAATACCTTGTGTAAATGGTCCCTAGTGGTTTGTCCAGATGTGGTTGCAATTGTATATGCATCAGATTGTTGCAATTGATCTCAACAGCAGGGAATTTCCTTCTATCAATTATAAAGAAGGAGAAATCAAGAAAACCAAGGGCTGTCAAACCTATGGAGAAGCTGCCTCCACTGTGTCCATCAATAAAAATATCTGTGAAATATTTGAGCTCTTCTTCAAAGGCTTCAACCATCCTCTCTGGTTCCCATATCTGGACAATGACAACCTCACCTTCCCTTGTGAATTCGGCTTTGAATCTGGATGCACTGATGTACATTCCATAGCAATTTTCAATGCTTTCATCCATCCTTGCATTCTGCCAGCCGAATTTCATGGGGGAAGACTAGTTCAGAGCACATATGAATATTATCAGCCGAACATAGCAGCCAGGCAATTGGGATGTGGCCAGGTGCCCCCAAGGCTATTTCTTCATGAATTTCTCAAGCCTAGGGAGATCATCAAAGATGCCACAGAAACAAGAAGAATTTTCACTTATAGATGCTGTGAAACAATCTATGCACCTGAGCCTTTTGTGCCAATAATATCTGCACATCCCTCTTTCACAATCTGGTGGCAAGAACTCCATGATCATATCTTTAATGTGCCAATTCATCTTCTCTGTCTTGAGTTAATGTCAGACTACCAACCAAGCTCAGAGGTAATATGTTCAGCTTTTATTTACTCTCAATCAAATTAAAAACCCAATCTGACCTCGACTCTGCCATCTTTTGCAGGACATCACACCTGCCCCTCTTGCCAGGGCAATTGTATACAAGGCAGCAGGCCCAATCCCTGCTCTGGGGTGTCAATCCCCAACTTTGGCTCAGATAATGGCCAGACAAGCTGTCTTAGATCC
Organism: Echinochloa phyllopogon; assembly: GCA_033239725.1. Taxonomy (NCBI): domain Eukaryota; kingdom Viridiplantae; phylum Streptophyta; class Magnoliopsida; order Poales; family Poaceae; genus Echinochloa; species Echinochloa phyllopogon. The sequence goes on along the minus strand of BTCW01000008.1, from coordinate 5,553,348 downwards.
AATACTTACTAGGCCACCATCTGTCAAGAGGAAGACCCTTGTCTTGGCAGCTTCTTCAAGCATAAAGAAAAGAAAAGTAATCAACAAGAAAGTCATCAAGGTCAGATCCTTCTTTCTTTAGCCATGATGCCACTAACATTCTGCTCAGCTTCATCTTTCCTTGCTTTCAGGCCAGAGCACAGCAACTGCTAGCCAGTGCAGAACCTGCCGATGCCTCATTGGATGGTAAAAATCTACCACTTTATCCTTTTATATTTTCTTTTCATCGGCATTCATTCTCTTGTCAACTGCAGAACAAGCTTCAATAGATCCTGTCCTGGAAAGCTCTCCCCCTCATCATGATTTACCTTCAGCTTTGCTACTTCTTCCAGAAGCAGAAGTAGGGCCCTCATCAGTTAATCTCCCAGTTTCCCCTCGGCCAGATACACAAACTCTCATCATGGAACCTGAGAGACTCCCATCTCCCATTCGGGAAGCCAGGGCCGAGGTAAATGTAACCATTCAATTCTCTTCACTCTCTTATTCGGCAATTCTTTTACTAATTCAGTAAGAACCCCTTTCAGGAGAAGTCCACTTCGTCACCCAGTTATTCCTTTGCCGTGGATGATTGGGTTGCCGAACAAGGAGAGGAAACCACTTCTAGCCAAGATCTATCAGAAGAAACTAAAGCCAAGCTGAAAGAAATCTTAGCCTTACTGAACAAAAGTATCCAAGACCAAGCCATACATGCTGTCTTATTAAGAGATGCACTGGACTCCATTGATCAAGAACTCCCTGCTGACATCAAAACTTCCCTGGAGCCAGTTTCTCAATTGGATCAGCAATTTGCAGCAGTGAGGCAAGCCTTGAGCAATCAGTCTTCTCTACCAGCCTTGGAGCAAAAAAGATCCCTGACCAAGCAGTCAATAAAAGCTCTGCACACTCAGGATCAAGAAAATAATGAATTATTGACCAAGTTGGCTTCTGATCTTGAAAGCAAAAAGGCCAGGAAAGCTGAACTTGAAGCCGAATTGAAACGTTTATCGGCCGAAATTGAAGCTGATGAGAAGAACATTGCTGAGCTTCCAAAATTATCAGAGAAGATACGAAAAGAAGCTTCAGCCACTCTGAACAAGGATAAACAACTCAAGGCAAAGCTCATGGCTCTGGCTAAAACCCAAGAAGCTGACAAAAACTTGTTAGATAACATTAGTAGCATGATATTAAATGCCAAAAATGTAATTTCGAAATACTTGGGTTTGTAATTCGTAGCAAATAACTGATAGCCGAATGATCATCTCATCTTATGACTCTGTAGTTTTCAACTCTGTCTTATTTCCATTGTGAACAATTCATTCGGCAAGGTCATCTGCAGTAATGTTAAGTTGCAAAAACGCTTGAAACATAACACAGCCGAATCTTACCCGGTCAAAGCCGAATGCGATTCGGCAAGGACTCCAAACGACACAGGAGTAATTCGGCTAGGAAATCTTTTCCACTTCCCGAGTTCCTTGGGATATGCGCCACGATCTCCGGCCACGAACTCTCAGCCAATATTATAAATAAACCTTGAGCGCTCCCAATCGTCCATCAAAGCCTTTGCCATCCAAGTTCTTACCAGCCTAAAAATCCTTCTCTTCCCCATCGCAGTAGCTCGGAGAGAACTCCAATGGCCGACAACAACAGGAGGCGTCCGGCCACCGACGAGGCCGAAGGGAGTCGCGCTGGTGCTCGCCGGAGGTAAGGATGTTCCGATTATCCCTATTTCTTCTCCAGATTTTGTTTCATCCTCAACTCCTCTCGTGCTGCTAGGGTTATCCAATGGATCCGCAACAACGCCCAGGTTGCGGCTCCTGCTGCGGCTGCCGATTCTTCGAGCTCGTCCGGTCGGTCTCTTGAATCGGACGATTATCGCTACTCGGATAGCGACGCCCGTCGCTTCAAGCAAGAACGCGACGAGGCCAGGCGCGAACTGGAGGTCACCTCCAAACAATCCGGGATTGCTGACCTAGAATGGCAGCACGAGCGCAAGCAACTGCTCGACACCATCGACGGTGAGTTCGGCGATCTGTTCAATTTCAATCTAATCTTGATTTGACTCCTTGTTGCTTCATGATTCTTCAGACCGCGACGCCGAACTCAACCGGCTGAAGGCGTTGGTGGAGGAGCTAGCGAACAAGGTGAACGCCCAAGGAGACCTACCAGAGACTCGCCTTGGCGCAGTATCAAGCCGCATAGACGTACTATCTAGGAAAGTGCTTATCTATGTATAATACTTTGAATATCGTGCAATTGAGTGCCTAGAAGGCACTTCCTATGTTATGTTAATGCGACGATGGACTTGGTGGTAACTTGTATATATCATCTCTCGTTAATTTGCGTTTTGAAGCATAATCTAGTTGGAATTTGGACTTGGTGAGGTTGAATGATTACGACCCATGTGATTGTGATATGCACAGATGTTGCTTTTAGCCTTTTACTCAATATCCAAAAAAAATTGTGACCAACACAATGCACCTAAGATTCATCTTGTATTCGAGACATGTTAATTTATTCGTATTCGAAACAAAGGTAATCCGAATTCGTATATGTATCGTGGAGCTTTCCATGTCCAGTTCGGACTCTGAAGAAAAATATGAAAATAAATATGATATTATTAATATCTGTCCATATCCGATCCATTTTATCCCTACTAGACGAATTGAATAGACCCTTGTATCCTGCTGATTGCAAGGACTACACGTACATATTTGCAAAGCTTTGCTTGAGCTCTCAAAGTTGATCGAAATGCATGGTTTGTCAACAGTGATACCAAGGTTTCGAAGACTTCTTATGCCTCATAGAATATATATTTTCAATGTTACCACACCGTATTTCCCAATATTTTCAAAGTTACCTCACCTAGGAGTACTTCTCAATAGAAGAAGTTGGGTTCAGACTGTGGACAATACGTCAACAATGACCGGAACAAGACTGGCAATACTTATCAAGGTTCCACATGGTTAAGGATCGAGCAATAGAGCCCACTGCAACAAAAATTGTATTATTAAGTTCTAATAAAACAACACAGACGGCTTTGGGTGGAATGCCATGCTAAATTCAGGACACAATTAGTTGCGGTTAAAGAGCCGTCACTACAATGCAATATGAGGACTTCAGAATGTGAAAATGCTTTTGTATGTGTACAACCAGTTCATGTGAACGGACCGTCGATACAAGTTCACTTATTTACACTATCGGTTATTGTTAAAACTGAAAAACCAACTATACATACAAATCACACACTGTTCAAACCATCTAGTGTCTAAACACACTAGCGAAAACTCGTAATTTGCCGTGTGTCCAATACTTTGTCGTGTGTAATTTATTGGGCAGACAACAAACAACCTCTTTACCGTGAGCACACGACAAAGCTTTGGCACACGGTAAATAGACTCTTTGCCGTGTGCCCAATATCCAACATACGGCAAAGAGACTATTTGCCGTGTGCCCATGGCCCGACACACGACAAACTCTTAACACATGTGCGGGGCATCGAAACCAAGTAACGGCCATTAGGCTTTGCTGTGTGCCTGCTGTAGGCAAACCACAAAGACAAGGATTTACCGTGTGCCTACAGAGACACATGGCAAAGACAAGGGTTTGCCATGTGCTTGACAACCTAGTTATTTGAACCGGACCGGACCGGCCGGTCCGACCGGTTGAACCGGAAACCAGAGACCTCACCGGTTTGGTTCAACTAAAAGACCGGCTATGCAATTGAACCGGAATATTCCGGATCGAAACGCGGTTTTTTTCATAAACCGGACATAATACCGGTCACTGAACCGCTGCCTGTGGGGAAAAATCGGGCACTGAACAGCTGCTCGTGGGAAAAATATAGCTGCGCGGCCAAAATGTGCGGCAAAGAGACTATTTGCCGTGTGCCCATGGCCCGACACACGACAAACTCTTAACACATGTGCGGGACATCGAAACCAAGTAACAGCCATTAGGCTTTGCTGTGTGCCTGCTGTAGGCAAACCACAAAGACAAGGATTTACCGTGTGCCTACAGAGACACATGGCAAAGACAAGGGTTTGCCATGTGCTTGACAACCTAGTTATTTGAACCGGACCGGACCGGCCGGTCCGACCGGTTGAACCGGAAACCAGAGACCTCACCGGTTTGGTTCAACTAAAAGACCGGCTATGCAATTGAACCGGAATATTCCGGATTGAACCGCGGTTTTTTTCGTAAACCGGACATAATACCGGTCACTGAACCGCTGCCTGTGCGGAAAAATCGGGCACTGAACAGCTGCTCGTGGGAAAAATATAGCTGCGCGGCCAAAATGTGCGGCAAAGAGACTATTTGCCGTGTGCCCATGGCCCGACACACGACAAACTCTTAACACATGTGCGGGACATCGAAACCAAGTAACAGCCATTAGGCTTTGGCAAACCACAAAGACAAGGATTTACCGTATGCCTACAGAGACACATGGCAAAGACAAGGGTTTGCCATGTGCTTGACAACCTAGTTATTTGAACCGGACCGGACCGGCCGGTTGAACCGGAAACCAGAGACCTCACCAGTTTGGTTCAACTAAAAGACCGGCTATGCAATTGAACCGGAATATTCCGGATCGAACCGCGGTTTTTTTCGTAAACCGGACATAATACCGGTCACTGAACCGCTGAACAGCTGCTCGTGGGAGTTCAACTAAAAGACCGGCTATGCAATTGAACCGGAATATTCCGGATCGAACCATGGTTTTTTTCATAAACCGGACATAATACAGCGGCCAAAATGTGCGCCAGGAGGGGTTCGAACCTGCGTTTCCCTGTGTCCCGCGGCTTTCGACGTAGCTGGGCTACCACCAGACCATGTTGGTGTTGGTGAAATATACAAGATCCATAATCTAATTGAACCCTGTTGAACCGGTGGTCTGACCGGTTCGACCAATCAAACTGTGAACCGAGGGGTTCACCGGTTCGATGTCCGGTTCGGTTCAAATAACTATGCTTGACAAGGGTTTGCCATGGCTTTGCCATGTGTCTGCCCCTGCACACGGAAAGAAAAAAAAACAACTTTTTGCCTCCAAACTTTTTCTCCAGTCCACATACATTGCTTGGTACATTTTAGAGAGGTACACAACAAATAATGAAACTTTGCTGTGTGCCACGGGTGACTCATGGCAAAGAGTCAAAGTGTCGCGGTTGTGGCACACGGCAAAGTTGTCGTGGTGCTGTCCCCCTTCGTTAGTAAGCCGTCTGTTACTGTTTTCTTTTGCCTCGTATAAAAGGCACACGGCAAAGTCCTCATGCTATTTGACGTGAGGGTTTTGTCATGGGTGGCACAAGGCAAATTCTTTGGCGTGTGTTTTATGGGCGGCAAAGCCCAGTGTGACCGTAGCTCTTTGATTGCTAGTTCAGATATATTTGGCTATTATCTGGGTACTATTACTATCTGATCATCCAATGCACACTCTGCTACTCGGCTATATTTGGCTATTGGATGTGGGATATCCGGCATAGAGTCTGGCCGGCTAGTAACATCCTAACAGGAAGCATGCTTGTCGATCCAAACAAGATGGTGGACTTGGAATCATAAATCTCAGAACTCAAAATGAGGCACTTCTACTGAAATTCCTGCACAAATTTTATAACAAGTTGGACTTGCCCTGGGTTAATCTTACTTGGCAGCAACTTTATTACAGAAATGGTACCCCACCTCATGAAAGATCTGGAATCGGCTCCTTTTGGTGGAGAGACATCATGTCACTTGCTCAAAAAGTCTTTATGATAGCAACCGATAATGTGAACAATGGCTCCTCGGTGGCCCTATGGAATGATCTCTGGGATTTGGGTGTTCTCAGACGGAAATATCTGCAGTTATTTTCCTTTGCTAAGCAAAAGAAATGCTCTGTGAAGCAATTTACAGAATGGGATGATGGCAGAGTCTTTTATTTACCATTATCAGACATGGCACTCAACCAGCTGCTGGAACTCAAGGCAGCCATCCAGGATCTGAATTTAAATGTTGCACAAAAGGATGATTGGGTCTATATATGGGGTTCCAGGCAAAAAAGCTTATGATAGTCTTCAAGTTACTTTCCCAGCCTCCCTGCTCTTCAAATGGATGTGGAAGTCCAGGGTTCAGAACAAGCACAAGTTCTTTTTCTGGTTATTTCTCAAAGATAGGCTCGACACCAGAAATCTCCTATGTCGAAAGCATATGCACCTTGAATCCTACAAATGTGCTCTGTGCATTGAAAAATTGGAAGAAGATGTTCGGCATTTGTTCTTCTCCTGTCCATTCAGCGATGCTTGCTGGACGTTTTTAGGTGTGCATTAGGACATGACTTTGGATTTCCAGCAGATGGTCCTTTTGGCAAGACAACGGTTTTAGTCTGTGATTTTTAGAGAAGTCTTCGTTATAGGCTGTTGGCTATTTGGTGCCACAAAAACAATATCATTTTTGAGAATGAATCCCTTTCATTTGAAAGTTGGAGAAGGCTCTTTCTCAAGGAGATGAAGGCGGTAACCCTTCGGGCTAAGCCGCAGATCAGTGACAAAAATAACGTTTGGCTGAGTAGCTTTTTGTAATTTTACGCTTTACAAATCTTGGGCCTGAGGCCTTGTAATATGTACATAAACTTTTTGTCCATATTTATATAAAAAAAGGGGTAGGGGCCTCCCCTGCTGATTCCAGTGAAAAAAAGTAACAACCTAACAGAAATAATAAAGCAATATTCAAATAATCAAGCTTTGGAGCACTATTTGTTTTTCTATAAGAGGACATATTTTCTCCGTGGTCCATAAAAAAAAATCTGACTCGTCAAAATCACTGGAATAACTTTGCAATAAAAACAGGAAACAACAGCATGTGGTTTGGCCTAGTTTATTTATTTTGTATGTTTTTTCTTTGTATAAGTCCTTTCTCAAGTATTTTTATGACAATAGAAACGTAAAATTAGAAGTGATTAGGCCATCTAGCAGCTCACCGGGAACAATAGGGAGTTCAATATGACTCCTGCAGTCCTGCTTCGGTGGACTTGGTTTATATTATCAAATTCAACATGATTACAGATCTACTACGTACTATCTAGGAAAGTGCTTATCTATGTATAATACTTCGAATATCGTGCAATTGAGTGCCTAGAAGGCACTTCCTATGTTATGTTAATGCGACGACGGACTTGGTGGTAACTTGTATATACCATCTCTCGTTAATTTGCGTTTTGAAGCATAATCTAGTTGGAATTTGGACTTGGTGAGGTTGAATGATTACGACCCATGTGATTGTGATATGCAGAGATGTTGCTTTTAGCCTTTTACTCAATATCCAAAAAAAATTGTGACCAACACAATGCACCTAAGATTCATCTTGTATTCGAGACATGTTAATTTATTCGTATTCGAACAAAGGTAATCCGAATTCGTATATGTATCGTGGAGCTTTCCATGTCCAGTTCGGACTCTGAAGAAAAATATGAAAATAAATATGATATTATTAATATCTGTCCATATCCGATCCATTTTATCCCTATTAGAAGAATTGAATAAACCCTTGTACCCTGCTGGTTGTAAGGACTACACATAGTTGCAAAGCTTTGCTTGAGCTCTCAAAGTTGATCGAAATGCCTGCTGTAGGTAAACAACAAAGACAAGGATTTACCGTGTGCATACAGAGACACATGGCAAAGACAAGGGTTTGCCGTGTGCTTGACAAGGGTTTGCCATGTGCCTGCTCTGTGGCACACGGCAAAGCCATGGGGGAAAGAACAAAAAAACAACTTTTTGCCTCCAAACTTTTTTTTCAGTCCACATACATTGCTTGGTACATTTTAGAGAGGTGGCACACAACAAATAATGAAACTTTGCTGTGTGCCACGGGTGACTCATGGCAAAGAGTCAAAGTGCCGCGGTTGTGGCACACAGCAAAGTTGCCGTGGTGCCGTCCCCCTTCGTTAGTAAGCCGTTTGTTACTTTTTCCTTTTGCCTCGTATAAAAGGCACACGGCAAAGTCTTCAAGCTGTTTGACGTGAGGGTTTTGTCATGGGTGGCACACGGCAAATTCTTTGTCGTGTGTTTTATGGGCGGCAAAGCCCTGTGGCCGTAGCTCTTTGATTGGTAAGTTATGCTTTTTTTTTGGCGGACCTGATTTTGATGGAGAGGTCAATTCCTCTACGTGCTTTATGTTTTCTATTGAACTTTTCCTTTCTAGAATAAATATCATGTGCAGAATTCATTTTTGATGCACAAATGTGCAAAATCTCCAGAAAAATAATCAAATACAGAATTAGAAACGTACCTGGACAACGAAGCCAAATGTTTTAGCTTTGCCTTCGCTCGCAGCTTGGACAAAGGGGCAAATCTGCAGCTTTTGGATCTAGTCCATATTCATCAATCTTGAATAATGCAGTCTTATGAGCCCGAATGACCGAGTCCACTCTATCCAACGAAGACCTCTTCAGATCTGCAGCAACTGCAGTGGCAAAACAAGTAATCGTCATTGATGTGATCTGTTTAAGGACATGATCAATGCAAAGTTCACGAGGTGCAGATGATGATGCCGCAGAAATATTTGCAGGGAATGCACTAGCTCCGGGGCTCATATATATACAAGAGTTCAGAAGCCACCCAAGGCCGCCGATGGAGATCAGCGGAACGAAGCGAGCCTCTGCGCTGTGCTGGGCTGATGGTTGCCAGTTGTATTCACAAGCTTATGGGAGATTGGGAGAGGAGACAACCAATGAATATATAGGAGTACATTAGGACTAGCGAAAGCTGCCGTCTAGCTATAATTACTACAACTTGTCACATTATTGTTTTCTGCCTCGGAATAAAAAAGTTCTTTCTGGCCCAAACTTTTACAAATGTGCATGAACCAAGTTGTGTAACCTTTTGCAGCCATAAAGCAGATTCTTTATCTCCAAACACTAAAATTTCTAACTATCGTGGCACTGCTTTGGGCTTTTGAAGGTGAAGTGCCCCAGAAATTTCGGGTGTCACTAGCAGAAAAATGACTAAAGTCGTGTAAAACCAAAAAAATATTCCAGCCCACGAGATTCAAACCCACAATCTTTTACTTGTCTGGCATGTAGCCCCATTACCATCCCACTACTACTTAGCAGTGGAAGCCTATGTGCTGTGCTGGATTGCCAGCTGTATTCACAAGCTTACGGGAGATTGGGAGAGGAGACAACATATGAATATATAGGATTAGATTAGGACTAGCGAAAAGCTGCCGTCTAGCTATAATTACTGCAACTTGTCACACTGCTGTGTTTAGATCTGACAAAAAGGTGGTAGAAAAGTCACATCCGAACACTATAGTGTATTGTAACACTTTTCGTTTGTTTGTGGTAATTGTTGTCCTATCATGACCTAACTAGGTTCAAAAGATTCGTCTCGTTGTGTACATCAAAACTATGCAATTAGTTTTTTTATTTACCTATATTTAATACTCCATGCATGTGCCGACATTTTGATGCGATGTGATGGGACTTTTTGCACAATGGAATTTTGGGAACTAAACATAGCCATTATTGTTTTCTGCCATGGAATGAAAAGGTTACTTCTCGTCCAAACTTTTGCAAATGTGTGCATGAACCAACTTTAGTTTTGAAACCTTTTGCAGCCATAAAGCAGATTCTTTCCCTCCAAACACTAAAATTTCTAACTACCGTGGCACCGCTTGGGGCTTTTGGAGGTGAAGTGCCCCAGAAATTTCGGGTATCACTAGTAGAAAAATGACCTTTAGTTCCATGTAAGAGAACCAAGACTAAAGTTGTGTAAAACCAAAAAAATATTGCAGCCCACGAGATTAAACCCACAACCTCTTGTCTCGCATATAGCCCATTTACCACCCACCTACATAGCACATATGATTATGCATGGTGTTTTCTTTTTGTATTAACATATGGAGGACCTTTTAGTCATGGTTGATGGCTCCAACCCAGACTAAAATACCCTTTAGTCCCGGTCGGAGGCTCCAACTAGGACTAATACATGAGACCATTTAGTCCGGAGCCTCCAATTGGGACTAAAGAGCTATTTTTATTCTCGGTTGGAGACATCAACCGGTACTAAAGGTCTGTTTTTGGACGTCCATGTGCTCTCACGCCCCTCCCCCTGATCTCTTTAGTAGTTTGCGGTGGCCTCATCTGTCATCTGTGATTTATTAGTAAATAACATTAGCTCCGATGACTGTATAAATATCTTTTTAGTAGTGATAAGGACATGAAAAGAAGAACGGGAGAGTATTCTAGTGCTCAAGTTGTTGCTGGTGATGGTGAGACGGCTAAACACACTAGCTGGAAGGCCGGAACATTGACGTGCATTACTCTTGTCATCCACGACCCATTACTGTAATCCCGCGATGTATATATGTATAATATTACTTGACCCGCTGCCACGATCGTCGACTTTAGTTCAGATGCAGAATCATAGTAGAGGCATGTTTAGTTCCCGGTCACATCATCAAACTTCTAAAAATTCTCTCTCCAAACTTCACTATTCACCTATCACATCAAATCTTTCTCCTCATGCATGGAGTACTAAACGTGGGTAAATAAAAAACTAGTTATATGGTTTTGATGTACACGACGAGACGAATCTTTTAAACCTAGTTAGGTCATGGTAGGATAATATTTACCACAAACAAACGAAAAGTGCTACAGTGTCCGATGTGACTTTTTCACTTCACCTTTTTACCTTTTTTCAGGAACTAAACACCCCCAGAGTACTAAATCTAGGATACTCAAACAGCTATTAGATCCTTTTTAATGTCGTTGTGTTAGGCTATTCTCACTCGTCGTCATACTTGTCAGCAAGATTCTTTTCTCTATATTTAGTTTTTCCACGTCCGTCATCTTCTATATCCCATACTCTATACCGACTACCATATATTTTATTCCATCTCCGATTATCATCCTATTTTAACAAACACATTTATTTTTACTCAACCATCTATAACTACCATCTCAAAATTTATGTTCTTCTTTTTTCTTACTTTTTTCCTTTTCTTTTTCCCTTTTATTTTTCTTTTTTCGGTCATTTCCTCTATCCTTTTCTTTTCTCTGCTCTATAACTATCATTTCTCTCTCTCCCTCTCTCTCTCCCAGCTCCCCCACCGCTGCCTCTCCCTGCCTCCTCACCTCCCTCCAACGCCCCTCCTCTCCCTCTGACGCCTCCAATCCGCCGCCACCCCCACCTTCCCTCCGCCGCCCCCACACCTCCCTCCAGCCTCTCCTTCCTCCCTCCATCCCATCCGCCGCCTCTTCCCCTCCCTCCCTCCCTCCCTCCCTCCCTCCCTCCCTCCCCTCCCATGCGGTGGTGCCGGGACGATGGCAACGTCGGGGCAGTAGTCGTCGTGGAGAAGGAGGCCGGCGGGTGGCGTGCATCGGTGAGGAGGAGGAGGAGGAGGAGGAGTGACGCCACGACCGGGGCCGTCCATGTCGTCTTCTCCCCCGCGTTACCCCTCTGCGGAGGAACCTGGCGGCCACCCCGCATCCTCAACCAGACGGCGGCGGCTTGGCTACCGAGCGGGCGCGGATCTTCCATGGGGCCGGCGGCAGGTGGCAGAGTGGTGCGGCGTCGGGGAAAGCAACGGCCGCGGTGGCGAGCACGGGGAGGTAACGGCCGCGGCTACGTGAGTGGGCCCGCGCGGAAGATAGCGGTGCCCCGCTATTCCGTTGAATGTAAAGGAATCGGGGACCTCCTCTATCTTAGCATGTGCCTTAAGCGTTCCCTGGTGCAGACACATTTTCGCTACAGGCGTAATGGAGGAAAGCCTAGGGCACACGGTGCGGACAGCCTTAGCGGAAACCAACCAGCACATGCTTGCGTTCTGAAGGCTGCCGGCCTACAGCTTATCGTGTACTCCCTCCGTTCTGAAAAACCTGACGTTTAGGACAGCGACACGGTCTCCAAAACATAACTTTAACCTCTTATTATTATAAAATATTTATCAAAGAGTGATATATGTATACTTTTATGAAAGTATTTTCCAAGACAAATCTATTCATATAGTTTTCACATTTGTAAACTCACCAATTTAAAAGTTATTGATGATTTATATTCCTAATGTCTAATCCAAACCTTGTCTTAAACGTCAGGTTTTTCAGAACGGAGGGAGTACCGGTAGTTCTCATTTGGCTTTGGACGGTCATGTGCTCCCACGCGACTTCCCTCATTCCCTGGTCTCCTTGGTTGTATGCAGTGGCCTTATCTGGCATCTGTGATTTAGAATTTATTACGGACAACGCTAATTATTGGCGATCACTCGATTTCGACAAAATTTTCTGCCACCGGCTGGGCATGAATTTGATCTGCCGTGCATAGCAGTGGGGGTACACAAATACTGTTACTACAGAATACACATGCGTTGCTACGGTAGATCTGATCAATTGTCCTACAGAATTTCACTTATTTTTTATATGTAAGCACACAAGCGTTGGGTAGATCTGATCAATTGTCCTACAAGTTTTTTATTTGCACGTAGGGCTTGGACATCAAGATATCACCCTCATCATGGTTGTTTTATAAAAATATATGGTCAATAAGTGGTCTCTTCTTTGACCACCCCTCGTATCATGGAGATGAAGTTGTCCCTGATTCGGTATGATATTTGAATTAGAGCGAACTGACCATGACAAGACTATCCTTGACTTGATACGGGTGTTTGTAGAAACAAAGAAGTATTAGACAAGAAAAGAACAATTATTTTTCTTTTGAAAGACAAACAATTAGTTAATGTTCTGCATCCTGTCGGTTTCTTTTTCTGGACTATACGCATGTTCGAGTCAGAGTTATATAATTAACGAAATAGAAAAAAGTGTTGGATGAGAACTCACGATGGGAATGGGCCGGGTCGACCCATTGGTAGTTGGCCCGGCCAATAAAAACAAGATCAATGGGTCGTATGGGTCGACCTCAAACAATAAATGGGGCCATAGAGCTGGACCCTATCGATCCAATGGGTATGATAGGGCCGACCCAAAAGTCTCACGCAATTTACATCCGTATACAGTTTCACACATAAAAATTAACTTTGCATCTCTATCTATAGGTGCATATAAGATGTTGATTGAATATTTTTTTCATGTTGATGCCCAGCAGCACATCTACAATATTTTTTTTCTTCTTTGCACGTAATAACCGGTAGTATTAAAGCAACACAATTATTTTTCTTTTTATAAATTAGCAATTGTCAAGTAGCAACATGGTCAAAATTTATCCGATTGTCTGCTTAAGCATAGCCTAAAGGATGAACCGACCCACATTACCTATTGGGCCATCGAGATCGTAACTAAAGACTAAATTGGGTCGGCTCATGGCCCTCTAAAATTGACCATGAGGCCAAGAGGGCCGGGTCCAAAGCCAGGGCCGGGCCGGCCCATTGTCACGGGTTTAGAACCACTTGTCAATTGGACATAAAGGATTACAAGAAGTTAATATACACTACGGAAACAGTAGCTCAATAGAAATTGGTAAAGACACACACCTACCTTCCCAACCATCCGAGTCGTCGAATAATAAGGTGAGTACTGCTTAGAGCATGGGTTATGGTTTCGACAGCAAGCAGACGTCTGGTGGTCCAGCTCATCTAACCGAGCGCACGGTGGTAGCGGGGACCACTAGCTTTTAATGTGTTGTGCCTCACAGCAGAAACACTCAACGAATAGCAGGCCAGAAAGCGTGCATGCGCCCGCTCACGCTGGCGTTTCAGCACGCGCCCGCCTCCTTCTCTCTTTCCTTCTCTCCGCCAGCGCGATTTTTTTATAAGCTGTCCACGGAGTCGCCCGCCTAGTCAGCCTCTCCTCTTATTAGTTCACCTCGACTGTCACGCTCGCGTGACGTGTCCTCGTGGTAACGTGGTGACAGCGCTACGCCGCCGGCAAGTGGCCATGGCATGGAATGTTTTTTAGTAGTTTTTACTTATGAGAATGCGAGTCATTTTGTATTCTTTTCGAGCGATGAGATCGAGGGCATCGAGATCGTGAGATCTGCATCCGATGTTGTCACACGTGCTGGGCACCGATGCGCATCATGGTCTCAAATCATATAATTAGCGAGAGGTATATTTTTTTTAAAAAAAGGTCAATCTAAATTATACTCCCTCCATCCCATAAAATAGAGTAAAATGCACCCCACGCCCTTTAACTTGTCGAGTTGTGTCATTCAGGTCCACCAACTTTGAAAACGCATTTTTGGGTCCCCAAACTTGCTAATCGTGCCAAATAGGTTCAATTCTTGATTAATCATGATAATTTATTTTAATCTCTCGTAATCCTATCCTCCTCCCCTGCGGGTGTCGTCCTATCCTCCTCCCCTGCGAGCGCGTGGTGGGCGGCTGCGGCAGAGGGAGCAGCTGCAGGGCGAAGGCCGGTGTCGCGTGGGAGGAGGCGGAGGTCGGCGTCGTGCGGGAGGAGGTGGAGGCCGGTGTTGCGTGGTAGGAGGCAGAGGCCGGTGTCGCGCGGGAGGAGGTCGAGTCCGGCAGCGACGCCTGACGGCACGAGCACGACACGGCCGCCCACGGCGACGACAGCGATGGCACCCATTTCTCAGCGCGGCCGTTCGACGGCGCCCTCGTGCGGGAGGGCTGGCCGGGCAACAGGACATTGCTGCTCTCGGGCTTCGAGGCGCGCGCCGACAGGCCCGAGCTTGGGGACCAGCATGAGCTGACACCCCGCGCCATGGCCTGGCCGTCGAGGATGGGGAATGGGGGAGGAGGAAGGCGGGGCGCGGTGAGGACCAGCGGGGTGGAACCACGACGGGGAAGGGCAGAGGAGGAGAATACTGTGACAAAAGAGATTAGAATAAATTAGCACGGTTAACCAAGATTTGGACCTATTTGACATGATTAGCAAGTTTGGGGACCCAAAAATGCGTTTTTAAATTTGGTGGACCTAGATGACACAGCTCGACAAGTTAAAGGGCCTGGGGTGCATTTTACTCCATAATATAGGTACCTGGAGGGTCCAAATTTTGTACCAAAATATAAGGTTCTGCAGGGATAGGATAAAACTATATAAGGTTGGTGGGTGGGTGGAGAGTTGGTGGGTAGCGTAAAATGAGAGGTATAGATGTTATTTCTTGAGTTTTAATGCTTCAGGACCTTATATTTTGGTACAGAGGGAGTACTTTGCCTGTTTCAAATTATTAGTCATTATAATTTTCTTTAGAAAACCAAAACATTTTAATTTTGATCAAAATTTTTGTCTTTTATTTTTAGAAACTAAAAACATTTTAAATTTTATCAAAATTATAAATAAGATTATACAAAGTTTAATTCTTCGTCAAGTGTTACTTGTTCATTTCTCTTCTTTTTCTCCCCTATTCGAACAAGGAAATGTGCAAGTCTGTGCTTTGCCTTCCCATTTTGTCCAACGAAGGTGCCTTTTAGATTAATCTCACCGAAAAGAGCATGCTGTGACCTTCGCACAAATAATAAAACCCATCACGACCGCTTTCTTTGAAAAGGCAGCCCCGACCTTCGGCGTGATTATAACCTTGTAAACTCGTAATTTCTAGATCGAAGGTGTTTTGGCAAGGTTTTCATCGGTTACTTCATCACTGTTAGAAATCTAGGTAATTTTTGGTACATTTTAATTCTAGAAATTAACAACAAATTCATGACATAAGTGAGTGATCCAGTGAGAGCAAAGCATGTGCTGGTGTTCAAGTTAAATATCAAATAAAACAAGAACAACAGACATAACCAGAAAGAGTTTAGTGTGTACCCAGAGCCTGCTTGAAGTAGTTGATCTGATTTGGTGCAGTGACGAGTTGCTGCAGTGGCGTCCATCGAACGGCCTTCTGGAAGTAGTCGTTCGGCTCGAGGAAGAACAGGGACGTAGTCGTACAACTTGTGTTCGTCGGGTTGATGAAGATGGCCGCCGGGAAGTAGACGAAGTAGTCGTTCACGGCAGCGAGCAGGCGCGTACGAGTACGCTCCCCAAAAACCTTATCGCCTGCCTATCCCGAGCAGGATCTCAGGCAGACGGGGTTCGGAGGCAACTGCTCACGCAAGCAGAGTGCGCGCAAAGCCTGCGTTGGGAATGCGAGAGAGCAGCAAACAACAGGGAGAAGAGAGTGCTCTCCTGAAAGGAATACCAGAGAGAGGGAGAGCTCAGAGGTGTGTTGCCTGGGGAGAGACACCTCCTTTTATAGGCGCCAGAGGAGAAGGGAGGATGAACCTGGACGCCCTGACCAGCCATGAATTCCTTGATTGTTAGTTACCAGTAACGGCCATTTCAATGCACTAACGGCCATCAGTTACAGGTTCAACGTTCAGGAATTATGACTGGCAAAACCGGTCATCACACAGCACACGCGAGGCCGAGGCCACGGCGAGGCGAGCGAGCGCGCGCGTGTGGCACGCCCTTCTCCTTTTACCAACTTCACAGGTGGTCCACATTTGGTCCACCATTTAAGTTAGTTAGGATTCCCGTTGACTCTCAATCCGGGATTTAGACCCCTAGCATTTATTAGTGGACCTTTAATTTCTTTTGATTAATTGAGATTAAAATGGGCCAAGGGCCCAATTAATCCAACAATCCCCACCAAGAATTTCAAGGTTCACAACAAATGCCCTCGACTCAAATGTTGTTTTGATATACCGGCTTATATGGTGGAGACTGTTAAGTTGAACATCCACCTGAGGCAAAAGCTACACTCATTCACAACTGACCAATGGACTATGCCTTGAATTGACAGTTTTGTGCAAACAAGCTTGACTAGAGCCCCTTACCAGTACTAGGCTGCTGCAAGCATCCCTCAGGTTGGAGCGTATAAGTCATACTCCATGCCTTTCATGGGTATCTAGAGATCACCCTATCTCATAGATTGTGACTAGCAATCAAACCCATATAGGTGTAATCCTTTAAGATGTTCTGTAGGCCAACATCTTTGCTCCTCATTGAGCCACTCGGATCACATTAAGGTTTTCACCAACCTGCCATACAGATTTAGAAGAGAAATGCACCTCTCCTGGAATGAGCCTTTTATAAAGGTTCTCTTCTCTCAGTTAAACAGTAGCTTGTTTCACCATCCTAATTCACGGGATCTCCGATCACATAGGACAGGTTACCACTACTGAGTAACACTAATGGGTCTCAAGCCCAATTCCCTGGATGCATTGTCTATCACATTGCGTGAAAGACCCTTTGTGAATTGATCTGCCAAGTTCTTAGCCGTCTGGATATAATCCAAGGCTATCACTCCGGAGTTTCTCATTTTCTTGACAGATTTTAGTCGCCTCTTCACATGCCTAGATGACTTCATGTTATCCTTTGAATTGTTCACTTTGACAATCACCGTTTGATTATCACAGTTCATGAGGATAGCCGGTATCGGTTTTTCAACTACCGGCAAATCCATAAGGAGTTCACGAAGCCATTCAGCCTCAACAGTGGCGGTGTCTAATGGAGTGAGTTCTGCCTCCATGGTTGACCTCGTTAAGATGGTCTGCTTGCAAGACTTCCAGGAGACAGCGCCACCTCCAAGTGTAAACACATATCCACTTGTGGCTTTAATCTCATCTGCATCAGATATCCAATTTGAATCACTATAACCCTATAGTACCCTAGGGTACCCAGTATAGTGAATCCCGTAGTCCACAGTACCTTTCAGGAAACGCATTACCCGTTCGAGAGCTTCCCAATGAGCCTCTCTCGGGTTAGACACAAACCGACTCAGTTTGCTCACAGCATACGCCATGTCGGGTCTAGTAGCGCTGGCCAGGTGCATTAGTGAACCAATGATCTGGGAGTATCTCAGCTGATCTCTCATTATTCTCTTGTTTTTCCGCAACACTTTACTAGCATCATAAGGTGTTGGAGCTGGCTTGCAGTCATTATAACCAAAACGACTCAAGATCTTCTCCACATAGTGGGATTGTGTAAGAACAACCCCACCATCACCTTCTCTCACTAGTTTGATGTTCAGAATCACATCAGCCTCTCCCAAATCCTTCATCTCAAAACTTTGGGACAAGAATTCTTTGACTTCCTTAATCGCATTAAGGCTTGTCCCAAATATCAGTATGTCATCCACATACAGACAGAGGATCACCCCTTTGCCCCCACCATAGCGATAGTACACACATTTGTCAACTTTGTTCACAACAAAGCCAACTGATATTAAAGTTCTGTCGAACTTTTCATGCCATTGCTTAGGAGCTTGCTTAAGACCATACAAAGACTTGACTAACCTACACACCATTCCTTCTTGACCTTCTACTACAAATCCATCTGGCTGATCCATATAGATCTCCTCCTCCAACTCTCCATTTAGGAAAGCTGTCTTAACGTCCATCTGATGGACTATAAGACCATGAGAGGCTGCCAAGGAAACTAGTACTCGAATAGTAGTCAGTCGGACAACCGGTGAGTAGGTATCAAAGAAGTCTTCTCCTTCTTTCTGAGTATAGCCTTTAGCCACTAGCCTTGCCTTGTACTTTTCAATCGTACCATCAGGCCTAAGCTTTTTCTTGAACACCCACTTGCATCCAACAGGTTTGCACCCATAAGGATGTTCCACAACCTCCCAAGTACCATTAGACATAATGGAATCCATCTCACTCCGAACTGCTTCCTTCCAATAGTCAGCGTCCGGAGAGGAATATGCCTCTTCAATGGTTCTAGGAGTGTCATCCACGAGGTACACAATGAAGTCATCACCAAAGGACTTTGCAATCCTCTGTCTCTTGCTCTTTCTAAGAGCTGCTTCATTGTCATCCTCCTCAGGATTCTCCACATGTGGTTGTTCATTTTGTTCTATCACAGTAGTGGGTTCTTTAGGTTCATTGTTAACAGACAATTCATGACTAGATGTGCTAACTATCTCTTTCATAGGAAAAATGTCCTCAAAAAATGTAGCATCTCTGGACTCCATGATAGTGCCAACATGCATGTCAGGTACTCCAGACTTCACTATTAAAAATCTATAACCCACACTGTGGAAAGCATAACCAAGAAAGACACAGTTTACAGTTTTAGGTCCTAATTTACGTTTCTTGGTTATAGGCACATTCACTTTGGCCAAACATCCCCAAGTCCGTAAATATGAAAGGGTTAGCTTTTTCTTTTCCCATTCCTCGAATGGTGTTATCTCTTTGTTCTTCATGGGAACACGATTCAGGACATGACATGCAGTCAATATAGCCTCACCCCACCATTCCTTGGAAAGTCCCGCTGTGTCTAACATGGCATTGACCAAATCAGTTAGAGTGCGGTTCTTTCTTTCGGCTACCCCGTTTGACTGAGGTGAATAGGGAGATGTCCTCTCATGAATTATTCCATGTTCCTCACAGAACGCAGTGAAAACATTAGAAAAATACTCTCCACCACGATCAGACCTAACTCTTTTGATCTTTCTCTCAAGTTGGTTTTCTACCTCAGCTTTATAGACTTTAAAATATTGCAACGCTTCATCTTTAGACTTTAACAAATAAATGTAGCAAAATCTAGTGCAATCATCTATTAGAGTCATGAAATACTTTTTACCACCTTTTGTCAACACGCCATTCATTTCGCACAAATCGGAATGAATTAATTCTAGAGGTGCCAAATCTCTCGCCTCAGCCGCAAAATGAGGCTTGCGATGTTGTTTTGATTCAACACACACATGGCACTTGGAATTTTTGACTAAGGTAAATTTCGGAATTAAACTCAAGTTTGCAAGATGCATCATACAACCAAAATTAACATGATAAAGTCGTGAATGCCAAACATTAGACTCATCATTAACATTTGAAACATGGTTCACAACTTTATTACAATCATCTGATAAAGAAAAGCAGAACAAGCCTCCGCTATCATAGCCCTTTCCAATAAAACTTCCAAACTTAGAAATTACACATTTATTGGATTCAAAGACTAACTTAAAACCGTCTCTACATAGAAGAGACCCGCTGACTAAGTTCTTCTTGATAGTGGGGACATGCTGCACGTTCTTCAGTCGAATGGTCTTTCCCGAAGTAAGCTTCAGATCGACCGAACCAGCACCAAGAACACGCGCATGCGATCCGTTCCCCATCAACAAGGAGGAAGTCCCGCCTGCCTGGTAAGAAGAAAACAAGGAAATGTCAGCACAAACATAAATATTAGCACCAGTATCAATCCACCAATCAGGTGAATGACACACTAAAAGAACTGCAGGTAAAAGATTACCGTACCCCGACGTTCCACCAGTCTCACTAACAACCATGTTGGCACTGTTGCCATCTTTCTTATCCTTGCGATCCGGACACTTTGCAGCAAAGTGTTCGGTACTACCACAGCAGTAGCACTTCCCAGTTGGCGGCTTCCTCGGCTTGAACTGAGTTGTCTGTTTAGCCTTTGTTTGATTTGGATGCGGCTTGTTCTTCCTCTTGTTGGATGCATTGTTGTTCTTCTTCTGGACCAAGTTGGCGCTAGAAGTCCCAACAGTCCCTTTACCACGTTGGTCCTTTGCCCTCGCCTTCTCTTCAACATCAAGAGTGCCGATAAGATCGACAACAGTAAACTCCTGTCTCTTGTGTCTCAGAGAGGTTGCAAAGTCCTTCCAAGAAGGTGGTAACTTGGAGATAATACCTCCAGCCACAAACTTGTCAGGCAACTTATATGGTGCATCCTCGCTAGAGTTCTCAAGATCTCTAGCTAGCGCCTGAATCTCATGGGCCTGCTCTACCACAGGACGGTCTTCAACCATCTTGTAGTCATAGAGCTGTTCCATGACATACAGCTCACCACCAGCATCAGAGACCCCAAACTTAGCCTCAAGCGCACACCAAACTTCTTTGCCACTTGGCAGCAAGAGGTACGTGTCCACAAGGTTTTCAGCGAGAACACTCACGATGGCGCCATGAAACAGGTTATTGGACGCCTCGAAAGCTTTCTCATCCTCTGGAGAAAGCTGTTCGGGCTTCCCCTGTGCGACATGCATGATGTTCATCGCTGTCAACCACAGCGTAACTCTCGTCCGCCAGCGTTTGTAATTTGAGCCATCAAAAACATTTGGTTTGATTGATGCAGCAAAACCAGTTACCGATAGCCTATTAATAACGTAAGGTTTTTGGATTGTTAGAAATCTAGACAATTTTCGGTACATTTTAATTCCAGAAATTAACAACAAATTCATGACATAAGTGAGTGATCCAGTGAGAGCAAAGCATGTGCTGGTGTTCAAGTTAAATCTGAAATAAAACAAGAACAACAGACATAACCGGAAAGAGTTTAGTGTGTACCCAGAGGCGGAACCGGAGGCACCGAGATCGCTGTTACCAGTCATTGTGACTAGCCTGCTTGAAGTAGTCGATCTGATTTGGTGCAGTGACGAGTTGCTGCAGTGGCGTCCCTCGAACGGCCTTCTGGAAGTAGTCGTTCGGCTCGAGGAAGAACAGGGACGTAGTCGTACAGCTTGTGGTCGTCGGGCTGATGAAGATGGCCGCCGGGAAGTAGACGAAGTAGTCGTTTACGGCAGCGAGCAGGCGCGTACGAGTACGCTTCCCAAAAACCTTATCGCTTGCCTATCCCGAGCAGGATCTCAGGCAGACGGGGTTCGGAGGCAACTGCTCACGCAAGCAGAGTGCGCGCAAAGCTTGCGTTGGGAATGCGAGAGAGCAGCAAACAACAGGGAGAAGAGAGTGGTCTCCTGAAAGGGAGAAGGGAGGATGAACCTTGACGCCCTGACCAGCCATGAATTCCTTGATTGATTGTCATCAGTTACTAGTAACGGCCATTTCAATGCACTAATGGCCATCAGTTATAGTTACAGGTTCAACGTTCAGGAATTATGACTGGCAAAACCGGTCATCACACAGCACACGCCGAGCGGCTCGGCGAGGCGAGCGCGCGCGCGCGTGTGGCACGCCCTTATTCTTTTACCAACTTCACAAGTGGTCCACATTTGGTCCACCATTTAAGTTAGTTAGGATTCCCGTTGACTCTCAATCCGGGATTTAGACCCCTAGCATTTATTAGTGGACCTTTAATTTCTTTTGATTAATTGAGACTAAAATGGGCCAAGGGCCCAATTAATCCAACAATCACCACTACCTTCGATTTCCTTCTTTTAATGTCTGTTCTTTGTAACTTGATTGCCTGATCCTGGAGACGATTCCGGGTAAGACCTGTTTAAAATTCATCCCCAACAAGTTTTGTAATCAGTCTTTTAGTTCTAAAAAATAAAAATAGCATAAAACAATACAAGCAGTATATGAAATATGCTATTTTCCCAATAAAACTACAGTTCGAATTATAGTGTGCCTGGAGCAATATATGGATATATTTGATAGCACAGATAATTAAAAATTAGGTCATACTAGCGTCCGGACGTTCGGCGGGTGGGAAAAAAATCAAACGGTACTGTAGCAGTTGAAATTTCCGCCACAACAATGGGTATGATGTTAAATACAATATTATAAAACTTTTACAACATCCAAAAATAGCATATGCACCATTAAACAATAGTATCCACAACATGAATAGTCATCATTTACAACACTAAAAGCGGCGCGCTCCCAACTCTCAGTTGCACCACGCACAACCCTAATCAAAACCTCTCAATAAAAATGCAACATCCGGATGAATCACTTGCAACGTGCATGTGAAACATATGCAACATCGCAACATTTAGATCTACTTTTACAGTATTCACATAAAACAGTTGCAACATTGTTCTGAAACATGTAAAACACGTGAAATATATACTTACAATATACAACAAAACCTATCAAAAAGAGGTGCACAGGTGGACGGAGGAGGAGGAGGAAGAGGATAGCGAGCATGAGCTACGGCGCGGCAGCCATGGGAGCGGCGGCGGCTGTGGCGCATGGAGAAGGGAGGGGGTGGCGTCGGCGGCAGCGCGGGAAGGGGCAGCGGCTGCGGCAGCGGCAGCGGTGATGGCGCGGGAATGGGGCAACGGCGGCGGCGCGTAGACGAGCTGGGTGGGGCGGCGGCACGACAGTGTGGTGACCAACGGCGGCGTGTGGAGGAACAGGGAGGGGGCCGGCGGCGGCGCGTGGAGGTGCGGCGGGAGCAGTAAGCGACTCGGGATTTTTTTTTACAGCGGTTGGAGAAATGGTGAGAATTACCGTTAAAAATTTGATGCACAAAAATTGTTTTTGCAGGAACATACAAATATAAGCATCCGGAGTATACGTTTGAGTCGTTTTCTTTGTTGTTGGCCAAAACCGAACCGGATCCACTAATCGTGCTAACATAAGCGCTTTCCCACAAATAATCAAAGCTTCGATTCGATCCCGTGCGATCGAAACTACCTCCGCCCTGCAACCGCGACGCGACGCGACGCGCCGGACGGGATGGAGGATCCGCCGCGGCCGCTGCCGGACGACGTGCTCGAAGACGACGTCCTCCGCCGCCTCCCGCCGCGCGCCCTCGCGGTGTCCCGCAGCGTCTGCCGGTCCTGGCGCGCCGCCATCGACGCGCACGGCACGCTGCAACCGGACCTCCTCCCCCTCTCGCCGGCCGGCATCTTGATCTCCCTGGAGCGCAGCCCGGCGCCGCCGCTCCTCTTCGCGCCGCCGCCGCCGAGCGGGCGCAAGTCCGCCGCCGCCGCCGCCTGCAGCAAGCTCGAGAGCTGCAACGCGGAGATAACTGACAGCTACAACGGCATGCCCTTCATCTTCGGCTGCTGCAACGGCCTGCTCCTGCTCTTCGAGCACGTCGTGAACCCGGCCACGCGGCGGTCGGCGCGGCTGCCACCGTGCCCAGCGCCGCGGCCGCCGGAGGAGGACTTCGACGAGTACCACCTGCTGTTCGACCCGTCGGTGTCGCCGCACTACGAGGTGGTCGTGATCCCGTGCCCTGATGATTACCGGCGGGGAGAAACATTGGTGGAGGAGGAGGAGGGGTCGTCGGAGTGGCCGCCGTCGCCGTGCGTCATGTGGGTCTACTCTTCTGCGACGGGGATGTGGGAGAACAAGGCCTTTGTCAGGGAAGCAGGGGGTCCTGCCGGAACCCTAGCCGAGGCGCAATCAGCCAGAGAACCTGAATATCGTCACGCTGTATATTGCCATGGAGCACTCTATGCTCATTGCAAAGGTGATTTTATCATGAGGTAGGTAACCAATTCTACAATTTCTTGAACGCACGTTAATTTGTTTTTAACTATGCATCAAAGTTCAGATGATGAATGACTGTTTGTGAATGTTTTGGATGTTGCAGAATAACCTTGTTATCTGATTGCAAGTACCAGGTGATTGCAATGCCATAGGGTGTTAATTCGAGTGCTTATTTTTATCTTCGCCTCCTCAAGTCCAAGTATGGAGTGTATCTGGCCTACATTCATGATCAATGCCAACTACGGGTTTGGTTCCTCAATGAATCCAGTGGCAAGACTGAGTGGGTGTTGAAGTATGACATCAACCTGCAAGCCGTGGATGCTTATTTCTATCAAAACCCGATTTACCCGATCACAAGGCCTTGGTCGATCATACATGGTGATAACAACTACGGACGTAACAAAAGACGGGCACAAGCAGCAAATGAATCTGAATGGGACTTCGACAATGGTAATATCATTGAGCTTGAAGGTACAGATGAAAATCACAAGGTTGGTTTTACATCCATATTTGGACTCCATCCGTACAAAGAGGTGGCATTCTTGCATCTATCAATGGATCGAGTTGTGGCTTACCATTTGGATGGCTCCAAGGTTCAAGATCTGGGACTCTTACATGTACCGTACACTGCAGGTCGAGATTTTATAGATAAAACTTTTGTGTACAGTCCTTGTTGGGTGGGAGAGTTGTCCGATGGCAACTGATATATATATATATATTATGTCTCTGCTGTAGTAAAAGATTAGGACTGTTCATGATCGAGAGTCAATTGCCAATCGAAAAAAAATTCTGTGGCAAATACAACAACCACATTTAATTTTTTTTTGTTGTTCGTTTTCTTTTAAGAGGTAATGACTTATTTCTAGTCGGCCGTACGCTCGCCGACCAGAATGGCTGGCTCCGTCGAAACGCGCCATCGACGTTGCCGCTTCGTTTTCCTGTGGGCCCCAGATGTCATTGAGACGTGGAAATTTCTAGCGTTTCAAAAGCATCGGACTAGCGCGTCTGTTCATTTCCTCCACATATTTCATTTTCGTTTCTCTCTCTTCGCCTGCCCCCGGCGATTCCAGAATCCACTGACCCGTGCTGTCTCGGTCGAATCCTCCATCCGGGTCCTCTTGAAGGAAGCATCCACGAGCAGGCACCGGACCCATACTCCCCTTGGATGAACGATTTTGACAGGGGATGTGTTTTTGCTGTGATTTTTGGCAGTGATTGGGTCGTTTGGGGGGAGGGGAACAGATCTATATGAAGGTGAGACGACTTGTGTTTATTTGCGGATTGTTCCTGATTGCTCAGAGATGTTGTTCTCGTTTCCGTTTTCTCTAGGGTTTCTCTCTCTCTCTCTCTCTCTCTCTCTCTCTTTGCGCTCTTCCGGCGATTTCTCCGCTGACTGGTCCCAGTCCCGCTGAATCCGCCATCCGGGGGCTCTCTGAAGTTGAGGCATCGACGAACGCAAGGGTAGGTCCGCCATCCCCCCCCCCCCCCCCCCCCCCAAATGTCTTCTCTGATTTTTGATGGAGAATCTTTAATCCAAGGTCACATGATTATACCAAGGATTGGGGGTGGGGGGGGGGGTGTTTAGGTGGAGTTCATCCAAGAAAACAAAATCTTGTCAAGCGCGTGCTAGAGAGGACATTCCAATTCAAGAATCAACAATTTTATTGTTTAAGCTCCAGTTCAAATTTATCATCATTGACTGCCGCGTGTTAATGGAGAGGCTGGCTTAGATTGAGCCCAAAGTAGAGGGGTTGAGATTCAGTGAAATGATTTAACTACTTCGCTCATTCAAATCTAATATGAAAGGCCACGCAAAAAAAAAAATCTGAATTTCAGTTCAACAACAAGGGATCGAAGAAAAATATTAGTTACTCAAATATGAACATGTTAGATTTGGATGAAGTTTTAAAATAACAGAAGAAGATTAGTGGTTTTTAAATTCTAGCAAAAAAACATGTGTTACAAGTAGTTCTACGAGGTGCACATGCTCTTTACTTAATGCCTTATTTTTCACTATGTTTTCTGGACGTGTTTTTAGGTAGCAGTTCAGTATGGAGATTTTTTTTCTCCAAAGCCACAAGTTGTACTAGGCTTTTTCCTACATTGTTACTACTAACTAGGTCTTATTGTTGTAGCTAAAATCTAGCAGCCGGGTGGCTATGGGAAATTTTTCCAGCACAAGCCTATCCCCCATGTTATAAACAAAAGGCCCAAAACATATATAAGGTTCAAGGGTCTCCTTGCAATATTTTTGCACCAAGGTTACGAGGAAAACCACCTTACCATTATCTATATAAAGGATCCAAGGGTCACTTAAGAAGGAGATTTATCCCATTTGCTAACTTTATTTCTCTCTTAGACTCTCTTTCTCCCTATTCGATCTCTCTCTCATGTTCCTGTTCGGTGTAAACATCAACATCATAGTGCAAACCACAAACACAAAAGTAAATGTCAATTTCAAAACACATAAACACATACTTAGCAGTCCAAATAAGAAACTTAATTAACCTAATCACACAAACATATGTTACTTTAAAGATTTAAATTATGTCCCACTAAGAATTTTATAATATGCATAATAATCTATTGAAATATATTAGTTATGTTTCTTTTTTTATTAGTTATGTGTCTAGTTAGTAGACAAATATATATAAGACAATCAACATCCTTAACATTTTCATGATTTTTTTAGCATATTGGAAACATTAAATCAATATATGTATGCATCTAACATTTTTATGAAATATTCTATTCTATCCAACAAAAATTTGTAAAACCCAAGAAAAACAATCCTTTGAGAACACACTTACCAACATAAATGGACTCGACGATGACAACTTCGGATTGCGCCAATGTGGTGTTGGCCTCCATAGGGTGGGCAGGCCTGTTCCTCATAAATTGAACTGCTTTAGAGAGTCAATCAGCTCAAGCTGATCAATAGTAAGCTCTTTTTGTTGAAGCTCAGCCTCACCATAACCCAATTCAATAAGAACACGTTCCTGATCAAGGTCCAGTTCTTTCTTCCTAGGCTTGTTATCTGGAAAAGGATACCCATACTGATAATCAAGAGTTGCCCTGAGAAGAGTGTTTGTTCTAACAGATCTCCTCCAATGATGTACACGGGGTAGTTTTCGCAAGCGGCAAAAAACATACTTAGGGATAACAAACTTGCATACTTGTCAGATGAGCAATATCTCCACCAATGATCTCCTCCAATGATGTTCATGAAACTCTTTGATTAAAAATGTATAGGTTAACAAAGGTATCATACATGCATGAGTATCATAGAAGACACTAGCACGAGGGTCAGCCCTCATCAGATTTGTCAGATGAGCAATATCTGGAGGAGGATTACGGCCAAAAATATCATTGTCAATGATATTTGCGATTGAAACAAAGTTGATCGCAAGGTGGTTCTTTAAAATCAACAGAATTGAAATTTCTCAGCTCTTGAACACCATCCAACTTGACATTTCCATCATCATCTTCAAGAAGACATTGTCCATAGTATGATTATCAAAGCAACAATTACAACAACAGCTTCCTTCATTCTAGTAACCATCTTAGAACTCCTAGCTGTTTTTACCGTAGGAATAAAATAAAATAAAATACTTAGCTTGATTAGCTTCGTAGTCAAAGTGCTCGTCGCACGTGATGCGGAGGTTGAGATGAAGCCGACTAGTCGAGACATGTCTCTGGCTAGTTGTAGATTATGTATGACTCATCTCTTGGTGGGTCGGGCGGGTTCTTAGATCTGAGATTCCCTTAGGGCGCGCCTCCACGCATGCGGGGAAGACAGCGTTGGATTGATCTGCCATCAAGGTAGCAGGGTTTTCGAATCGAAAAAGCTCAATAATCTACACCTACCTGGCACGCCAATTGTCGGACCTTAGGGCCGGCAATCCACCTAGGGTACCCGAGTGGTTGATTTGTAGGCGGGGCGATTGCTCAGCTAGCAGCTTGATGGTACACAGGAGGCATTGATTTAGACAGGTTTGTGCTACCCGGAGGTTTAATATCCTATGTCCTGTGTCGGTGGCGTCGTTTGTGTTGCTGGAACTCGGCCGAGCTTCAGGAAGCTTGGACGAGCGTTTGGGTTACAATGCGAGATGCAATGTTGTGGGTCGATGTCCCTCATGGGGGCACCCTAGGCCGTCTTATATAGGATGATGGGCTAGGGTTTACAAGTCGGTTTCCATCTAAACCTACTCGGTGTCGACAAGGACTTTAGTCCGAGTCGGTTACAAGAGAATATCCTTGGATATCCGGATGAACCGCCCGCCGGGTCTTCATCAAACTTGTCCGCCAAGTCAGGGAGCCCGTGTGGGCCGCCTAGGGGTCGGCCCACAAGCTTGTCAGTCGTGGGCCCTGGCCGTCGTGGTCTAGCCGGATAGTGGGCCCAAGGGTACCCATATCCCACAATGGTAACCACATTGCATATCCAGATGAAGGAGATTCGAGTTGCCTTGGCTGTCATTGGAGGCCCCAACCTCTATGGGGATCGGGTCTAATGCAATGGTTAACATCAAAGTCGGTGCGACTATTGCTGACCCAATATCGTCACGATAGCTAGAATGGAGCCCAGGAGGTCGGTCGCCCTTCCTTTTTGGTTTCATCCTAGGCCACCAAAATCTCGGAACTAACCTTACTAACAAGCTCATATAAGGCTTGGGCTCAGCTTGAAAAAGCTTTTGGTTTGTAGTTGAGTTGGGCTCGCTTTCATTTGAACATCAATCACGCCCAAGTAACTCATGGGCCTAGAGATTTTTCTCCCTTATCTCTAGTACCCAATTTTAGAAAAGTGCTATACTTGAAACAAAAAAAATCTCATCACATATGTTTGAATATTGAATTAATTTTTTCATTATTAAGATGTTATTGCCGAAGGTATGACAGTGAAGCAAGCAATACACCATACACAAGGTTATTCTTTCTTGATTCTAATGTTTCTTGCCTTCATGTACTCTCATAGTCCCATGCATGTTCCCATGGTGCTGGTGGTGGTACCTGTCCAGGAACAATATTCTGTTATATTCAAGCTACAAAGCTGAGAATATATAAATCAGCTTTCTACATTTATTACTTGATACTTAATGACATAAAACTACAGTACTTTTATCTTTTACAAGAAAAGCAGAATACTTACTTCGACATTTTTTTTCCAGCTGGAATCGACTTGTTGCAACACTTTGCAACTTCAGCAGCTTAGGAACACTTATTATTTGTTCATCACCAACGGTGATCCAACGACAAATGCATACCATGTCAGATTTTTCCACTTCTTGACAACATTTGTCATTTGGGTTGTCGTGGTGGCTCCCAATTCTGATGTATTCCAGGCATTTATCCATAACCGATTCCTTTTCAAGATAACAATCCTGTACACCTAAAGCCTGATGTGTTGAAAACATGGCAAGCACTAAAGCAAAAACAAGGAGCTGAAGGACTGTTTTTGCAGTCATTCTTTGTGTTGTTGCTACTAGGATGAACTATATCTTCTATGACAACCCACAGAGACTAAGAGATTGAATGTTGGGAGTTTTGTACAGAATACCTACGATGCACACTTCTATTTATAATGTATAATGTGCCAAGCTGAGCTACCAATTAACGCCCAAGAACCCTCAAACAGATACCATTGTATTGAAGTCAGGGTAATAAAGAAAACGATAGAGGCTCATAAATTTTTAAATAAACAGACATCCCTATATGAAAAATCCGAGTTGCAAAATAAAAATAAATGCTTAGGAATCTTTTGAATGTGTGCATATGCAACAAAACTTTAAAGGATAAAAATATATATTAGATTCGAATGAGATTCCCTCAATCGGTCGTGTCCCTTCATATTTTTAGGGATTTCATGTATATCACAAAATATGCTTAAAACCGACTCAAACTCGACTTTACATGCAGAAACCAGATCCACTGGCCATTCGGTCCAGATTTCTAAAATTGTTACCCGCGACACGCGCGTGCACTCTACTAGTACTGTAAGATGAAAAAGTTTTTTTCCGAAAGATAATATAGAATTTCTTTGGAGAACAATTTGTGCCGCGAGGAAACGAATTAGGCCTGGCGCAGGCCGTGGGCTGACCGATTCGATTTTCCTAATTTCAGTAGGTCGGTTGGCCCTCCTAATTTAATTTCCCAATCAGCTGTCTCTAGGTCGCCATGTCCGCCGCCACCGGCCTGCCCCATCGTCGCCCGTCTCCTTCGTCGTCGGTAAGCCATGTCTGCCGACTTCCCGAGCTGGGTGCTTCTGGAGCCCTTGGTCTTCCGCCGGGACGACAAGGATTCCTTCCCCAACGAGAGCAAGGCGCCCATCAGGGCGTCGGGCACCACCTCCTGGGGCGCCGACTTCAGCATCGCCTTCTCCGTCGCCGAGCCCCCGCGCATCTCCCGCCTCTACGGCTCTACTCCAGGCTGTCGCGGCCGGGGTTCCAAGGTCTCGGGGGTGGGGCGCCCTTGAGCATCGTGGCCACCCACCGCCATCTCGCCCTGCTCCGCGTCGAAACCCAAACGCCTCAACTGCTCGTGCACCAGAACTTGTTCATCTACAATGCTGCCAGCAAGAAACCTGCTTCTCCATCCTCGCTCCAACTGCTCCCACCTTGTACCGAGCCCGACTTTGATTATTACACCCGCCGCGACGATGGCAGCCGCCGCCTATCTCATCCTACTCGTCGTCGTGCTCCTCTCAGTGATGGTACTCCTCGTTTGATGGATGTTAAATCCATGGGCTTCTGGTGCCGAGCTGGCGATGAAGCATTCGTGGTGGCAGAGCTTTCTGTTTACAAGCCCACCAACCGCTGTAAGGTCTTTGCTGACATTTACTTGCTGCGCAGCGGCGGCAGCATTTTGTCGGATCGTCGTTACTCGCTGCGGCTCGGCGGCGGCGGTGACGGCGGCAAATGGAGCTCCATGCGTGTGAAAATCATGTCCACTAGTAACCCCGATGATGAAGATCTCTGGTGACTCTGCTGCTGGCAAACTGAAACTGTCATCCCCTATCAGCGCTGGCTGTGCTGGATCTACTACCGCAACGGCATCCTCTTGTGTGACATGGAAGCAGCCATCCCTACTGTCTCCTTCCTCAGGTACCCTCTAAAAGAAAAGAGGAGAACGTGGCTTCCTATCCTGGATAGTCCACGGTTACGTGTTGATTATATAGGGAGAAAACCCCTAAAGATTACAATAGAATCCAATGTGGTATTAACTTGATCTCCAAGAGTACAACAACAAAGATCTATCTCTAAGAGGAGACCAGTCATACACACAGATTTACATCAAGTCATACATATACATTTAACACCCTTCCTCAATCTAAACCTATCTTTCTTTCAAGGTTGAGATTGTGCTTAAAGTCTTCAAACCTTGGTGCAGGTAGAGCTTTAGTAAATCCATCTGCAATCTGATCCTTTGTTGAAATAAAACGAATTTGTAGCTGTTTCTTGAGAACTCTTTCTCTGACAAAATGGAAATCAATCTCGATGTGTTTAGCTCTTGCATGGAACACCGGATTGGCTGATAAGTATGTAGCTCCAAGATTATCACACCACAACCGTGAAGGTTCCTTGAGCTTTATACCCAATTCTTCCAATAAGGATTCCAACCAGATTACTTCTGCTGTAGCATTTGCCATAGATTTATACTCAGATTCAGTACTTGATCTTGACACAGTAGTCTGTTTCCTTGCATTCCAGGAGACAAGATTATTTCCATAATAAATAGCAAAGCCTCCTGTAGATCGCCTGTCATCTATACTTCCAGCCCAGTCAGCATCAGAAAAGGCACTTACAACCATTGAATTGGACTGACCAATTCTAAGACCAACATCACAGCTGTGTTTCACATATCTCAAAATCCTTTTGACAGCTGACCAATGGACAGAAGTAGGAGAATGCAGAAACTGACAGACTTTATTAACTGAGAAAGCCAAGTCAGGTCTTGTGAGGGTAAGGTATTGTAGTGCACCAACTACACTCCTATACCGTGTGCTATCCTCTGCATTCAATGGCTCTCCTTCATATCTTGAGAGTTTTTCCGCAGCAGACAATGGGGTAGAAGATTCTTTACAATTTATCATCCCTACCCGTGACAAGATGTCAAGTGCATATTTTTCTTGAGACAGAACTATACCTTTCGTATCCTTTCTTACTTCAATGCCCAGAAAGTAGTGCAAATCACCAAGATCCTTGAGAGCAAAATCTTGTTTGAGATCTTGAAGCAATGCTGATATAACTTCCATAGAGTTGCCAGTAACAATGATATCATCAACATATATAAGCATATATATCACAACACCCTTTTTAGAGTAGATAAATAGAGACATATCTGACTTGGAAGCCTTAAAACCAAGATTAATAAGTTTAGAGCTCAACCTTGAGTACCAAGCTCTTGGTGCTTGTTTCAAGCCATAAATTGCTTTGTCAAGCTTGCATACAAAATTCGGATGAGACTTGCTCTCAAAACCAGGTGGTTGCTTCATGTAAACTTCTTCTTCCAGAACACCATGTAGAAACGCGTTCTGTACATCTAATTGCCGCATAGACCATCCTCGAGATACAGCAATAGATAGAACTAAACGAATGGTAGTAGTTTTGACTACCGGACTGAATGTATCCTCATAGTCAAGCCCATACCTTTGCTTGTATCCTTTGGCCACTAATCTTCCTTTGTACCTATCAATGTTGCCATCTGACTTTCTCTTAATTTTGAACACCCATTTGCAGTCAATGAGGTTTGTACCTGGCTTGTAAGGTACTAGACGCCATGTGTGATTTCGAAGCAATGCATCATATTCATCTTGCATGGCACGTTTCCAGCGAGGATCCCCGAGTGCTTCCTGAACATTGGCTGGTTCTCCTGTAACACATGTATTGCACCATCGTATACAACCATCAGTATATATTTTTGGTTTAACAATACCACTCTGCGACCTTGTCTTTGCTCTTGGCGGAGGAGCAGGAGCAGCTGGTATTGATGGAGAAGGAGGAGCTTCAGTTAATTCTGGCGTAAGCACAGGAGATCCAGCCGATGCATGAGATACCGGCGCAGGAGATCCAGTCGGCGCAGAAAATCCAGCCGAATCGTCACCCGAATCGGCTGTTTCCGTCGGTGCCGAATCCCCCTCAAGCGGAACAGCCGAATCATTACCCGAATCGTCTTCTGTTTCCGCCGGCGCAGAAAATCCAGCCGAATCGTCACCCGAATCGGCTGTTTCCACCGGTGCCGAATCCCCCTCAAGCGGATCAGCCTTGGATCGAGTGCCTGAATCTTCTGCGCTTTGGTCTTCATCTTCTTCTTGTATGTCCTGCGTCAAATTAGCTCCAGCAGAAACATTAGTAGCATGTGAATCGATACAGTCTACATCCCCATGATTAGGATTAAGAAGATGATCAGGAAGAAGGAGAATCTCCTTTCTAAGCCTTGCTCCAGCATTTGGATGCATATTTTTAAAAGGAAAGACTGATTCATCAAACACAACATCTCTAGATATATAGACACGCCCACTTTTTGGCTCCAAACATTTGAAACCTTTATGAATTGGACTATATCCAAGAAAGACACACTGGATAGATCGAAAAGAGAGCTTGTGTCTATTATAGGGTCTCAAATTTGGCCAGCAAGCACACCCAAAAGTGCAAAGAGAGTTATAATCTGCAGTTTCTTTGAGGAGACGTTGTGTAGGAGTATCAAAGTTGATAACCTTGCTTGGAAGAAGATTAATCAAAAAAGTGGCAGTAAGGAATGCCTCACTCCAAAATTTAAGAGGCATGGATGCATTTGCAAGCAAGGCTAGGCCAACTTCTACTATGTGACGGTGCTTTCTTTCGGCCGATCCATTTTGTTGATGAGCGTGTGGACAGGAGACTTGGTGTGAGATTCCTATTTTTCGAAAGAAGGAGTGTAATTTTTCATATTCTCCTCCCCAATCACTTTGGACAGATATGATCTTTTTGCCAAACTTCCTTTCTACTAATTGTTGAAAATCATGAAAGACTTGGAAGACATCAGATTTATTTTTGATCAAATAGATCCAGGTGTACTTGCTGTAATCATCTATGAAGCTTACATAATAAGAATATCTTCCAACCGAAACAGGGGCAGGCCCCCAAACATCAGAAAATATCAACTAAAGAGGTTCATGAGAAATACTAGTAGACTTTGGATAAGGAAGCTGATGACTTTTCGCTCGCAAACAGGAATCACACACCGAATTAGGGTTTTGATCACTATTACAAGGCAGACTATTATTTTTGATGACACGCTCAACAATAGAAAACGAAGGATGACCTAGACGACTATGCCATCTTGATGTAGACGGCTTTATTGCACCAAAAACTTGCTTCCAAGACTTAACTCCTGAAAATTGCGAGCCCAGAGGGTATAACCCATCTTTACACTTGCCTTGATGGATTACCTTCTTCGTGACCCGATCCTTTATAAAAAAACAGTTGGGATGAAATTCAATGGAAGCATTGTTATCAGATGTTAACCGATGAACAGAAACTAGGCTTTTGTTGGCACTAGGTACATGGAGAACATTTTTCAGATTTAGATCTTTATATGGGGTATGTAAAACTGTATGACCAATGCTACTAATTTTCATACCTGATCCACTTGCAGTGTGAACTTGATCTTGGCCGTGATACCTGTCACGGACAGTGAGCTTCTCCAGTTCTCCGGTAATGTGATCAGATGCGCCGCTGTCAACATACCAGTTGGTGTCAACTCCATAGCCAGTAGTAGCTGAGCCAGCTACCTTGGAGTTAGATCCCTGGTAGGACTCATCATAACGGTGCCAGCAATCTACGGCCTCGTGATTTGTTTTGCCGCAAATCTGGCACACCAGTTTGTTGGAGGAATTCCCTTGGCGCTGCTGCTTCTGTGCACCATTGCCGCGCCCGCCCTGATTAGGGAAGCTACGACCACCACGACCACCACGGCCATCACGACCGCGAAAGTTTCCTCGACCGCGTGACGCAGAATTGGCCGAAGATTGGTAGTTGCTGTTGCTGTTTTCCTGGAGCAGCTCAAGTCTTGAATCAAAAGCTAGCAGTTGGGAGTACAAATCGCTCACCGAGATCGGAGTGCTGCGTCCCACCACCGAGGATACAAGTGGATTGTAGTCGATGTCGAGGCCGGCGAGGATGAGAGTCACCAGCTCATCATCTTCTATCACCTTGCCGGCGGCGGCGAGTTCATCAACAAGCTTCTTCATCTTGGAGAAGTATGCAGAGGCAGACATGCTGCCTTTCTTGCAATTTGCAAGTTGCATCCTGAGATTCGTGATTCGTGCGCGAGATTGCGCCGAGAACATGGTCTCCAGTGCTGCCCAGACGGGCGCCGAAGACTCGAGCGTCGCCACTTGGGCGAGGACGTCGGAGGTGAGGGAGTTGAGGATGTACGACAGGAGTTGTTGATCCTGTGCCATCCACCTCTCATACTCCGGGTTTGGAACAACTAAAGGCTTGCCGTCCTTGACGACCTCCATGGTTTCCGGCGGCATCTTGGACACACCGGTGAGGATTGGAATGAGATTGGCTCCCCTGATGGCAGGCATAATCTGCGCCTTCCAAAGGATGTAATTCTCCCTGGTGAGCTTTTCGGTGACCTTAGCACCGAGAGGAGGAAGCGAGGTCGCGACGTTGGTTGAGGACGACGCCATGGTAGATTAGATGTATGTGTGGAAGGATGGCTCTGGTACCATAAAAGAAAAGAGGAGAACGTGGCTTCCTATCCTGGATAGTCCACGGTTACGTGTTGATTATATAGGGAGAAAACCCCTAAAGATTACAATAGAATCCAATGTGGTATTAACTTGATCTCCAAGAGTACAACAACAAAGATCTATCTCTAAGAGGAGACCAGTCATACACACAGATTTACATCAAGTCATACATATACATTTAACACCCTCTCGACATGTACCGCACCGGCACAGGCACAAGAACAGGCTCAGGCAGCTCACGCTCACGCTCAGGCTCAGACTCAGAGTACTCAGGCTCAGGATCAGACTCAGACGACTCAGAGTCTCAGACACATGTGGCTTCTTGTACTGTGGCGCGACCGTCGTCGACCACGGCCGTGCGCTCAAGTTTGTCAATGTCACCCGCTACGATGGCATCCCCTTTGGAGCACGCAAGCCGGGCAGCGGCTTCAGCATACCTGCCACACCCTCACGTCGTCAGGTGGCGGCGACAGCATCAGCAGCATGACATGGGAGAAGGACTACGTGGTCACCTCCTCGGAGCTCTGGGATGCCAACAAAGACAACTGCCTCCCACACGGCATCCTCATGTTCCCTCGAGCTGACCTTGACAGGCCACATGTGGTGCACTTCCTTTTCATCGAGTTTGGTGGATTTGTCAAGAAGAACATGTGGACTCTCTCCATTGACATGAACACCAGGATCATGGAGTCATTTTTCAAGTATATCGATGTTTCGGAGGGCCTTGAACCTGACAATGATGACTTGATCTTATATAGGTCCATGTCTCCCATGCCCTTCCTCCCTTGTGAGTTCCCCAGGTTCTGCTCAAGGTACGTGATATTGCTGCTACCCTTTCAACTATTATTACTCAATATATTTTGATTCTGCCGGTTCCATATTTGAATATTGCTGCATGTATATGCAAGTTTAGTCACATCGCTTTAATCTTGCATTATATTTGTTGGCATTTCATATGTCGTTGTACTGTAGCCACTTTCTCCAACCTGCAGAATACTAGCAACTAGCATAGCCTGCAGGCTGGCTACTAGGCATTTGAGCGTTGAAGCTTATGATTGGAACACAAGAGCTGCCAGCTGCCAATATATACCTTCTTTTACGTGTTCTGTTGGAAATTATTAGCAGTATGTTCTCGGCAATTCTTTCCTAAGTAAACGAAGCACCGCCCATTGCATGATGATAGGCCTTCTCTTGGTTACTGACAGATCAAGCAAGTTTATTTGACCATCATCCATCTAGATCGTTTTTAATTTGCCACAATATTTATTTATTTTATTGCAGGAGGAAGAGAAAGGATATGGACTGAGTTGCATCTGCCAACTTCATCATACTTGTCGTGATGGTCAAAACTGAAGAAAGGCTTCTGTCCTGCTTGTCAACAAAAGGGAGATGCTATTTCATATTGCGGCCTTCTTGCCTAGGAAGCATCTATCTTATGGTATCCACTTTCATGCTGTATGAACAGATAACGTGTACACAAGTTTATCGTGTGTTCTGTAGGCTCGTCAAAAAAGAAGTACGTTGCAGCGTGGGACGCGTGACCAAGTAGCTAGGGGTCACCTCCTTTCCGTTTGGTCAAAAACTACCTAAAGTACTATACACGACGAGGGTCACATCCTAATAGGATTAGGGTAAAGCAATCAATTTATTTGGTTTTCTCGACTTTGTTTATTTGATTTCAAACCATTCTATTGTTTATATTAAAAACTAGAAACAGAAATAGTCAACGGAAATGAAAACCCTAACAAAAACTGATCCTCAGACAGGGACTCCACTAGATAAGATTTGATCCTAAGCCCTGCTGTCTCGCGCGTGCTTGTCTCGCCGCCATCGCCCCTCACTTCAAATCATGTTGCACGGTTGTTTAAGCTAACGTAGTTAACCACCAACATAGATAATTAGTAGGGAAAACATCCGCGCACGCCTAGACGTTGTTGGAAAATAGATGTGGAACTGCAAGCGCTAACTTGCAGCTGCATCAGGCTTCGATTTTGATGAGGGATCATTGAGCATGGCTTTCAATTTACGTTTGGAGACTATATGCATGGCTTTCAATTACATCTGTATTTCGCCCGTAACATCGCAGGATGTATTTGCTAGTTGTAATATACATTTAGATACAGAATCATGGTACAGTAACAAACTACAAATGAATTATTGGATTGCAGCAAAAATACTTTCAGGATTGCATTTATTTGATACCGATATACACTTATATTCTACAGATGCATACATTTGTTGTGTTGGGACAAGTCTCCTATCCAACAAGGAGTGTATACAAAAGTTGTATCTATAGCATCGCCATAGTATGGAAGGGATAACTGGCCTAAGTCTTGAAGCTTGGAGCTATCTAAATGGCAAGCCACAACTCTACGACTAGATAGTTGCAAGAAGGCCACCTCTTTGAACGGATGGAATCCAAATATGGATACTTGTCCAGAATGACGCTTTTCAACTGTATCTTCAATCTCGAGGATATTATCATCGTCTGAATCCCATGCCTCTTCTATTACTTTCCCTCTGTTGTTGTTGTTACCCTGCTGGTTGCAGTAACCACCTTGTAGGATCCAAGGCCTGGCCACTGGGTATTCAAGGCCTGCTACGAAATTGGCGTCCACAGAATGCAGGTTGATGTCATACTTGTATACCCACTCCGTGTTGCCACTAACTTCATTGAGAAACCAAACCTGTAGCCGGAACCCATCACGAACTAATGCAAAGTAGACCCCATTCTTGGACTTCGCAAGATGATGATCGAAGCCTACCCTCGAGTGGACACCAGCCGGCAGCTTAATTACTTGGTACTTATAATCTGATAAGGCTATTCTGCAACATTCAAAAACAATGACGAAAAAAGTCGATCAGCTAGTAACCATGCAGAAACAGACATCAAAGTAGAAAAGTGCCGCTGTTAATTAATAGTTACCGACCGCATGATAAAATCGCCTGTGCAATGCACATAGAGTGCTCCACGCCAGTAGACAGCGTGCCGGGCTTCAGGCTCTCCTGCTGATCGTGCGTCGGCGAATGTTCCGGCCGGGCCGCCGTCCCGGACAAATGGCCTCTCCTCCCATCCCCCAGTTGTAGCTGACGAGTCGTAGATCCACATGGTGTACGACGACGGTGGCCATTCTGACCCATCCTCCAGCTTGTGCTCGAAGAAAGTTTGGTCTTGGATCAACACCACCTTGTAGTCATTTGGCGACACCAGAGGGTCGAACACGAGGTAGGCGTCGCCTAGGCCGTATTCGTCGGGCCAGGCCGAGCTGCAGGCCGGGGGGACAATGGCGCACTGCATCGTGGCCGGGTTCACGACCTGGTCGCCGAGCAGAAGAAGCCCATTGCAGCAGTCCAAGAGCGTCGGGATCGTGATGCCGTCCGTGTCCACGTAGCGTTCCAGCCTGCCGGCGATCTCGCGCGCCGCCGGAGAGGGGCGGGCGAAGAACTCCGGGGGAGCCGCCATGCGCGCCACGCTGAGGAAGATGCCGCCCACGGCGAGCGGCAGGAGGTCTCGCCGCAGCATACGGCGCCCGTCGATGATGGCGCGCCACTTCCTGCAGACGCAGCGGCACGCCGCGAGGCCCCGCGGCGGCACGCGGCGGAGAACCTCAGAGAGCACGGCCGCTGGCAGCGAAGCTCCCATGCCGTCGATCGTCTGGCTGGCCGGTGTTCTTGAACGACGAGGAATCGAGTACGCCTCTCTTCGTTACCTCACGCAACACGCAGGCAGGTAGCAGCCACGGTCGTGGCCTTTTATATCGGCACATACGGCAAGGGGTCGATCGGATCCCTTTCGGTTTCGGTGCGAAACGTACTCGAGTCCGTACCGGCCGGAAGCGCGTTTACTGGGGCCAGTTAGCAAATCGGGACCTTTTCGGTTTATTACCTGCTACATACCTACAACAGTTTGCTTTATCACACCTCTCGTGTGCTTCCCTACTGCTACCGAAAACAGGGTGTTTGCCGTGTGCCTACATGTTTGCCGTGGGCTTTATATCGGACGCACGACAAACTCCCTTGTTGCCGTGCGCGCTAGGGAAAACACACGACACACATGCAGCGCACGGTAAAATACCTCTTTGCCGTGCGCCTGGAGCGGGGCGCACGGCAAACAGTCTGGCCCCAGCTCCGGCCCCACAACCGCCCGTTTGGCAAGAAACGGCGGCGACGGCCGTTAATGTTTGCCGTGCGCCCCGCGTCAGGCGCACGGCAAAGCTCAGGTGTTTGCCGTTTGAAGCAGCAAAGACGCACGGCAAATAGCCGTTACGTGCGCAGCGCGTGCACGGCGCTGACGGCCGGCCTGCTAACGGCTGTCGCACGTGACGTGCACGTGCCTAGCTGCTCCGGCAAGGCCGCGTGCCACCCTGCTCCGGCCGGCCGCCCCCAACCTTGCCCCGGCAGCCGGAGGTTTGTTTTTTTAATTTAGTTTGGTAAATTTAATATTTAGTTAATTTAGTTAGCAATCGTAGATCTGTATAGTTAGATATATAGGTTAGTTTAGTTTGTAGTTTATATAATTTAGTTCACTTTAGTTAATTAAGTTTAGCTTATATAGGTTAGTTTAGAGCCTGTTTGGATACTCATTGCTAAAGTTTAGCAAGCTAAGGTTTAGCTTACTAAACTTTAGCAAGGAGGTTGTTTGGGTACTTGTACTTATAGATTGCTAAAGTTTGTTAAAAGTCAGATTTGTCCCTGCATGGTCCCCTCCTCCCCACATGATGAGGAGAGAGAACATGGGTACTAGTGGAAAAAGTAAACTTTAGCATATTTTAGCAAAAGTTTAGCACCCCTTTCATGTGCTAAAGGTTTTGAGTGCTAAAGTTTAGCAAAACCCTTTTAGCAATTCATAAGTAGGGGTGTTTCGGAACTCTAGTGCTAAAGTTTAGCAAAAAGTGATGTGCTAAACTTTAGCACCATGGATACAAACACCCTCTTAGTTTGTAGTTTATATAATTTAGTTTAGTTTATATAGGTTAGTTTAGTTTGTAGTTTACCTTTAATTTTTTCGATATTTTTTGCTGTAGTTAAGTTTAGTTTATATAGGTTAGTTTAGTTTATATATAGGTTAGGTTAGTTATTTTATAGGTTAGGTTAGTTTATATGGGTTTAGTTTATATAGGTCTAGTTTTAGATAGCAATATAGATATTAAATTTTAATATGACATGCATATCAATTTTAGTAGGGGAGGACTTCTTTGCGGAACTTGGACGTTGGAGGAGGAGGAGGAGGTGGAGATCGCCAGTGAGCCTTAGGTGAGCCTTGTGGCGTACGGTGCATGCCTTGTGTCCGGCCATTGAGCCGTGGGAAGAAATTATTGTGTAGCCCGATCTTCGCGCCGTGGCTTGTTTTTTACTGGTTGTGGGGTTTTGGTAACCTCCCCGTACAGGGGAGGTGCTGTCGAAATTTTTCAAAATTGCTAAGCATTGATGTATCTACATTTGCAGGACTTCTCCCATCGCTGGTGGCACCGTCGAGTAGGAGGCCTCGGTGGCCTCGCCGAGGTCGTCTTGCCGTCCCCCCCCCCCCCCACCTCGCCGTCGAGTCACTAAGTGAGGACATGCATAACTCTCCTTTTTGCGCACAATGTTCGTAGATTATGCCGGTAACCTATAGTTAGGTGTGTCTCCCATTCGAAAGAGATACGGTTGCAAATATGCATGTAATTGCATATGTATGACCGTATCTGTTTCGAATTGTCCACACTTTTTGGACAACCTAAGGATGTGTAGACGGGGTTAGTTTCCATTCTTTGCTCCCATTCGAGACAGAATTTCGGCATCACCTCCCTGTTGTTCTCCGGATACACAATCTCCTTATCTGGACGTATCGGGAGAACAGCGGGGAGGTGCTGCCGAAATTCTGTCTCGGATAGGAGCAGAGCATGGAAACTAACCCCGTCTACACATCCTCGGGTGGGATTAGGATTTATCTTTACCTATTAGAGCATGATAGACATCGTGTATATGCAAACGATTTTTATATCACATGCTCATATATTATATGTTGAAGGATGGATAATCGTGAGTGGATGTACACGGGTTGGATAATCAATGATTTCCTGATCAAGGCATTTGACAAAGGACAGCGTAAAGCTCCGTGTCCCTGCAAAAAATGTGAAAACAAGAAAGACCAAGCTCAGCTTAAAATGGGTAAACACATTTGTAGATATGGGTTTATGGCAAACTATATCCGGTGGATCTGTCATGGTGAAGCCCATCGTGCGAGAGACGAAGTCATCAGGCAACGCATCGATGATTATAATGCTGAAGCTGGGTGCGGAGACATGTTGGATGGCTATCATCAAGCAGAATTCCATGGAGGGCCGAGCCATGATACGGAGGAGCCTCTAGAGGCAACCGCAAAGGCTTATTATCATATGTTGTCAAGTGCACAGAAGCCACTTCACGAGCACACTGACGTGTCTCAACTCGATGCCATCGGCCGCATAATGGCCCTAAAGACTAAATTTGGAATCAGTCGAGATGACTCTGATGAGATGATGACCGTCTTTGGCAGCCTGCTTCCGAGAGGCCACAATCTGCCACACAACATGTATGAGGCACAGAAGATGCTTCAGGTACTTAAGATGCCTCACGAGGCGATAGATGATTGTCCGTAAGGATGCGTCTTGTTTCGGAAAGAACATGCAGATGCAATTAAATGTCTGAAATGCAAGGCATCTAGGTACATGGAGGTTGATTCCGGTGATGGTAAAAAGCGACAACTGTCCATTCCAGTGAAAATCTTACGTCGCCTTCCATTCACATAACGGATCCAACAAATTTACATGACTGAGGAAACCGCAAAACAGATGACATGGCACAAACATGGCATACGATATCGTCCTGAAAACATGGTACATCCAGCCAATGGTGATGCTTGGAAATATTTTGACACACGTCATAGTGAGAAGAGCAGAAGACGCTCGAAATGTACACGTTGCACTGGCAACAGATGGGTTCAATCCACACAACCTTGACATGATGCACAAGGAAAAGAATTGGGCCAAGGCACTCTGGGATACTATAATGGACATTCCTGATAAGACAAAGGATAACGTTAAAGCAAGAGTTGATCAAGCTAGGTTATGCGATAGTCCAAAATACAACATTCCGCCTCCCAAAGATGGCAAGAAATGGAAAAAGCCGCCAGCCCCATACGTCATGAAGAAGGATCATAGGAGGGAGATACTATGATGGTTTCAAACTTTAATGTTTCCCGATGGGTATGCCGCAAATCTAAGGAGGGGGTGAACTTAACTACTATGCGAATAAATGGGCTCAAGAGTCATGGCTATCCCATATGGATTGAGCAGCTTCTTCCGGTAATGACTCGAGGCTATCTCCTTGACCATGTGTGGCTAGTGCTGGCAGAGGTAAGCTACTTCTTCCGCATCCTCTATGCTAAGGAATTATCTCGGACACTGGTTGCACAATTGGAAGGTTTAGCTCCAGTCATGCTTTGTAAGTTGGAGAAGATCTTTCCACCCGCATTTTTCAAACTGATACAGCACATGATGTTGCACCTCCCGGCCGAGGCATGACGTTGGTGCTATGCAATTGAAAGACAACAAAAGGTTCTTCGAACCAAATGTAAAAACAAATGCAAAAT
The DNA here is from genome assembly GCA_033239725.1 of Echinochloa phyllopogon. NCBI lineage: Eukaryota > Viridiplantae > Streptophyta > Magnoliopsida > Poales > Poaceae > Echinochloa > Echinochloa phyllopogon. The sequence goes on along the minus strand of BTCW01000008.1, from coordinate 5,509,966 downwards.
TGAAGCTTCAATTCCGAAGGCACAATGTACCGAGGAGGTGACAAAATTTACAACAAGATACTATGTTGACACTCTTCCTAGTGCCCCCCCCCCCCCCCCCCCCGCGTTACAATGCCGACGATAATGAGTCAAACCTTAGCCTCTTCATGGGCCAACTCGGAAGTGCAAGTGTTTCGACTTGTAAGAACTTGCAATATGAAGAATGGCGCACAATCATGATTTATGTGTTGACCAATCTTTCTGAAGTGCAACCATATATTGAGTAAGTTCTCAACAAAGTAGTTATCTATCGTTGCTAGCTTATGATCACTATATTAATGGTACCCAACTCTCTCGTTCGTACAGTGAATTTATTAGAAAATTCTGGATGCAACGAAGGGTGCCGACCCAGCAGGAAGCCCTTCTTGATAAGGGCGCGAGACATGGAAGCCCTGATTTCATTTCTTGGTTCAACCACAAGGTACGGTCATACTTTACATATGTTCGACAATACACATTCCTCGTACGTGCTTATAAATAAACGAAATGTCTTGCTTGTACTTGCAGGGTCAAATTGATGAGTCTATGGATCCTGAGTTGATACAAGTTTCGCTTTGGTGTGACTCTAGGGTGATGTCATATGGTGGCTATGACGTGAACGGGTACCACTTTCACACACATAGCCATGAGCAGAGTCGGTCCAATCGAAGAACCACAAACACCGGAGTTTGTACAAAAGGCAATGATGGCAATGACTATTATGGAAGAATTGAAGAAATCTATCAACTCACGTTTCCTGGTCGCAAAAAACTTAAACCTGTCATATTCAAATGTCACTGGTTTGATCCTAATGTTAAGCGAGAGAACCTCAATATTGGACTAGTCGAGATTTGCCAGTCATCCGTCTATGCAGGAGACGATGTCTATATTGTGGCTCAACAAGCCACGCAAGTGTATTATCTCTCATACCTGTGCAAAAATGACAATCTACTGGGTTGGGACGTCGTGTACAAGGTATCACCACACGGTAGACTATCTATCCCAAATAATTAAAGTTCCAAGGAAATTAAAACTTTTCTCACCCAACAAAAGCCCCCCGTACCCCTCACAGAGGACCCACCTGCCAGGCGCCACCCGAAAAAAAAGAGGTGTAACGCGGGGATTTGTGTGGAAGGAGGATGTTTCTGCCACCGAATAAAATACTTTTGTTACCACGGTGTTCCACCTACCCGCCCGCGTACCCACCCACCAATCTCCGTCCGACTAACCCCACCCCCCACCCCGGCCTCCGAACCCCCGCGCGTCGCCCCCGGGAAACCCTGTCCCCATCCCCGACGCCCTCGCGCCGCCGCGCCCCGAGGCCGCTGCGCCCAACGCCCGACGCCCGACGCCGGCGGCCGTCGTTCCAACGCCCCGACGCTGACCTCCGCCCGACGCCGGCCGCCGTCCCGACACCCCGACGTTGACCGCCGTCCCGACACCGACCGCCGCGCGACGCCGGCCGCCGTCCCGACGCCCCGACGCTGACCGTCGTCCCGACGACCCGTGCAGGTAATGCTCGTGGCTATGCCGCTCTGATTCAATCTTTGATTCACGGTTGGGGTCATGGCAGCGATGGATCGGGCATGTGGTTGGGGGAGAATAACACCCTAGGGTTTTGGCCTCCATGGGCCGGCACCACAGACGATGGCCTCGACCCCTGACCCCTCCATCCGACATCCTGTATCATTGCTGGATGCGTGGTTCTTACTGGAGATTTTCATGGTTGCTGGCAATGGGTTGTTTGGGATGATGCCTGGTGCACTCCTCTAGAATTTGATGCGGCTTGTCGACGTTGATCTCAACAAGAATGGCTTCTCAGGTACCTTTCTTTTTCTACTGAAATGTATATCTCTTGTTCAATTTTGTGATCGGTCATAGTAGGACTCTCATATAAATCGAATGGTGGCGATCTATTAGTTTGTTTCTTGTGTTGTTTGCTTCCCTTGATGATGCGGATGGCCAGTGGCTCCCATGCCATGCTGCTTAAATTTCAAGCTGCAAATCAGATCGTTTGCATTCGCAGATATGCATACTTGATGGTAACATATTTCTTATGATGACATTGCAAAATGATTGCTGCATCTTGAATCTGGAATACTCCATTTGCTTGGAGGATTCAATGAGCATAAATAAAAACAGGCGCAACCATCGATGCCACATGCCGCGGTGTTGAAAATGTACCGATTTCCTTTAGATGGATATCGTCAGCAACCTTTTATAGCATCCCTGGTATTTGCAGGAAGTAGCTATATAACTAACCAAAGTACAAGGCATTAACCAACAATTTTGGACAGCTATTGCCTGGTGATTTTTTGACAGTGATTCATATATCACAGGAGTTCATAGGGGAGAAAGACAGAAGCCAACTTGAGGTATACTTCCTGCATTTTTAGGATCACTTCGGGTAGTAAAGATTGCTATATCATTTTGTGCATTCAGACTTTTCTTTAATACATTGCTGTATCACTTTATGAGCACGGCTGTCTGAATATACGCAGTTTCATAGTTCAGTCTTGTGTGTTGTTTTTGGCCATTTTTGCTCAATGCTAAAATTTGCAATTGTCAAATTATATGGTATTGCTAATTATAAGGGAATCAATAATGGGGCTTTTTATTCTTTGCGAGATATACGAAATCACTGGTCTCTATTTAATCCAATGGCTGGGCATAAAATTGAAACTTGTGTTGCATCAGTCGTCAAGTGCAATTGGATGTTTCGTGAAATGCAGCGGCTGGATGTTTCTTGTGTGAGCCTCAAGGTCAGTTCTCGATCATATTATTTGTAATCATTTTCCAGTTTAAAATGTTTCAGTTTGATGATTTTAGCACCTACTATGGCCAAGGTCTTGTTTGTTTAGTGATCCTTTGATCAAACTAGATTGCACTTTTTATGTGTACCTGATTGTCCTTTTGTGGATGTTTTGCTTGAACTCCCCATTCATATAACTTATGTAGTGGCCTTATTCAGCATGCGAAATTCTATTAGAAATCTTACTCGTAAGTACCTCCTGGCCTTATTTGTTTAATCTTAATGAAATCTTACTCGTAAGTACCTCCTGGCAGACTCCATGCGAAATTCTGCCAGGACAGCCATAGTGACCTCATCTTGGCGGTGATGACCTAATCCAGGGTGGCGACGACAGCAACCATGCCGATGCATCCCCCAGCCCTGCAGGCTGTAGCCTGCAAGGTGAGATCATCCTTCCAAACTTCTAAGATTTCTGTCGATGTACTTTTTTGTTGGTAATTCGGGTTTGGGATGTTCAACATAGTACGGTGTCGATTAAGGTAGTATGATGCTCAATTTTATGGCAAGTTCATAGGTTGTTTCTGATTATGGTTCTTAATAGTTGACTGAATATTGTTTCTGAATGGAAGCAGAGCAGTCTCCAGGTGCTATCTATCCTCTTACATGTGCTTAGGTTCTTAATATTTACAAGACTTTAATAAGCCGAATTTGAATGTTCCAACATATATATATGTTGTGTGCATAATATTCTTACACAAATTTCCTGCAGGTACTTAATTTAATTCATTTCTTTTGGTTTCAGTGTTATGTTGGCTATTGATTAAAGGGAAGAATCACTCGCCGATTCATTTCAAATCTTCCACTCTCCAAATGGTTTCTTTGACATGTACCTTGGACCATTACGACATGGATGAGGTTAGTTCAGGATACCATAGAGCTGAAATTATCACTATTAGCCTACCTGTCCATTTCAACTATTACTTCATATATATGTTAGATTTTACCAATTATATTTATTTTATATATCAATACCATTATTCAATTTTCCCCCAAGATGCTTGAGTATTTTATGTGGCAACAGATATTTGTTGCAACTTGATGAGCTGCAAACAAAGGAAGATTGTGATTGATTCTTTGGGCTGTATTCTTGTTACATCTAAATGATTTTAAGTAGAGATGATGCTATCTGTAATTAGCCCCATCAATTATGATTTCCCTGATAATGTCTAGATTGTTTCGAATATTCCATTGTCGATTTGCAATTTGTCTACAATTACGATATGAGTAATGAAACCAATGAGTTCAATTTTTCGAAAGTTTTATAAAGTTGCATGACTCTAATATATGCGTAAATAAACATATCGAGCACCGCTAGCTTCTCACCAAATCTTTCGTCTTCCTCGAGCTCTTCTTTTCCCCAAGCACAGTATACTCAAGAAAACCCCAATGGCCAACGGAAGGCGACCGGCCGCTGATGAGCCCGAAGGAAGCCGCGCCGGCGCTCGCCACAGGTGATGACTGTTTGCCTCTTCTTACTCTTTTCAAGATTTCGCCCTCCTTCTGACAAATCTCTTTGTTTTTTTAGGCTGATCCAATGGAACCCCGTCGCTGCACCGGCTGCGGCTCCAGCCGCGGTTCTAGCTGCGGCTCCTGCTGCGGCTCCTGCTGCGGTGAGCGAGTCTTCGAGTTCGTCCAATCGAACCCTCGAATCAGACGATCTTCGCTACTCAGATAGCGACGCCCGCCGGTTCAGGAGGGAACGCGACGAGACGCGCCATGAGCTGGAGATCGTCTCCAAGCAAGCTGGGATTGCGGACCTCGAGTGGCAGGACCAGCACAAACAGTTGCTCGAAACCATTGACGGTGAGTCCTGCAATCTGCTCAATTTCAATCTGTCTTTAAATGATATTAATCTGTTGCTTCTTTGTAACCTCGCAGATCGTGACGCCGAGCTCAATCGGCTGAAGGCGCTGGTGGAGGAGCTGGCGAACAAGGTGAACGCCCAAGGGGACACACCAAAGGCTCGCCTTGGTGCAGTGGCAGGCCGCGTCGACGAGGTGGCCCTCCATGGCGTTCGTCTGGGTGCCGCCGTGGGCTTAGTTGCCATGTCGACACGCACCGGCACTGATTATTCCAAGATGCCGGTCGGCTTCGCCAATGGCAATCCAGAGGATATCGACGACATCGATGCCTATGTGGATCGTCTTGAGGGCCATGGCGCTGCCATTGCCGATTCCATCCATCCCCAGTCTGTCTTAAACAGGCTTTTCCAGTAGTTTGTACTAGGGATTCATGGAATTTCAGCAATAAAACTTATTTTTTGCATCCCTTTTGTGATAAACTTGTTGATCTTATGATGTAATTTGTGTGCACTAAGGGCAATACACTCTAGTATTGGCCATTTTCCTTCTTGTTGGAATTTTGCTCTGAAGGCGGCTTCTTCCCGAACGCCGCTATTTTCCATTATTCTGATAATTAGCACACTAATCAACGATCAATTTCAATACTAGGATAATATTTCTTCAAATATCTTCCATTTATGGCAGCAGTGAATTCTTCCCCCAGTAAAGTTTTCAAAATGTATGCATTTCCAGGCACGCATCTAACCACTCTGAAAGGACCTTCCCAATTTGGGGACCATTTACCGAATGCACTGTATTTAGTACCAATCGGCAATAATGCTTTCCAAACTAAATCTCCTTCTGCAAATTGCTTAACTTTCACTTTCTTGTTGTAATATTTAGCAATCCGCACCTTATTTTTCTCAATATTTTCCAAGGCCTTGAGACGAATCATATGTAGATCTTCTAATTCATCCATCATTAAATGATCATAATCTTTAGAACATAAATCCCTCTGCAATTTTATCCTCCTTGAATCTGACTGCACTTCCCATGGCAAAACAGCATGATGTCCATATACCAATTCATAAGGAGACGTTTTCGTAGACCCATGAGGAGCCATTCGGTAAGCCCACAACGCTTCATTGAGTACCGAATGCCACTTCCTTGGCTTCTGATCAATTTTCTTTTGTATAATTTTAATCATAATTTTGTCATAAGCCTCTGCCTGTCCATTAGCTTGGGTATAATAAGGAGAAGAATTCAATAATTTGATCCCCATACTTTCAGCAAAATCTCTGAATTCTGAAGATGTGAACTGAGTCCCTTGATCTGTGGTAATTGTCTGAGGAATTCCAAATCTATAAATGATGTGCTCTTTGACAAATTCAATCATATTTTCTGACGCCACCTTTCTCAATGGAATTGCCTCAACCCACTTAGTGAAATAATCTGTTGCTAAAAGTACAAACTTATGCCCCTTGCTCGATGGAGGATTTATTTGGCCAATCAAATCTATTCCCCATCCTCTGAATGGCCATGGCTTGATAATAGGGTTCAGAGCCGATGCTGGAACTCTCTGAATGTTTCCAAATTTCTGACAGTCTTGACATCCCTTATAATATTCAAAGCAATCTTTCAACATTGTCGGCCAGTAATATCCAGTTCTTCTAATAACCCATTTCATTCGGTAAGCTGACTGGTGTGCTCCACACAATCCATCATGCACCTCGCTTATCAGCTTCTTTGCCTCTTCTTGATTTAAGCAACGTAACAATACCCCATCCAGGGATTTATAATATAAATCTTTATCAAGAAGAACAAACTTTATAGCTTTATACCTGAGCCTTCTAGAAACTTTTTGGGATGGATTCTCCAAATAATCAGCAATTTCCTTTCTCCAATCACCTTCTGCCAGATCACTCCCGAAAGCATAGTCATCAGTGGCAAACACTTCTTGATTTTCTCTGTAACTTGATGCACTTTGAGCCAATCTGTTTGCTTCTTCGTTATCCCCTCTAGGAATGTGTTGTAGAATTACTGATCGAAAGCCCTTCAAGATTTGCTTGCATTCTTCATAGTAATTTCTTAAGATATCATTTTTGCATTCATATTCACCATTCAATTGTTTTATAACTAGCTCTGAATCTCCAAAAATTTCGACTGCAATGGCCCTTGCTTCTTTCAAGTATTGGAGCCCTTTGAGCAATGCCTCATACTCTGCCTGATTATTAGTGACAGTAGGTTGAATGGGAATAGCAAACTCAAACACTTCACCTTTGGGTGAAATTAATAAAATACCTGTTCCACCACCTTTGTCACATGAAGACCCATCAAAGAATAACACCCAAGGAGTAATGTTAAGCAAATTTATTGATGAATCACGATGTTCAGTAATAAAGTCAGCAATAATCTGCCCCTTGACAGCTTTTGCCGATTCAAACCTTAATTCAAATTCAGATAAGGCCAAAATCCATTTGCCAATCCTTCCATTCAAAATTGGCATAGACAACATGTGCTGAATCACATCAAATTTTGAATATACAACGCATTCGGCATTTAATAAATAGTGCCGAGATTTTGTACATGAGTAATAAACACATAAGCAAAGCTTCTCTATAGCTGAATATCTTGTTTCAGGGTCTAGAAATTTTCGGCTAAGGTATGCAACCACTCTTTCCTTCCCCTCAAACTCTTGTATGAGGGCCGATCCAATAGTTTGGGCATCGGCCGCCACGTACAACTTGAAAGGCTTGTTCAATTGTGATTTGCCGAGCGGGGTCAACTGAGCCACTGTCTTGCCTTTCTTGAAGTCAAAACTTTCATTTTTCCCTTCTCTTCAGGTTCAACAGCGTTCACCATATTAACTGAGAAACCAATCATGTTCTGAGGGAACGGGTTACTGTCCAGTTTCATCTTATTGTCAAATTTCAGATGCCCCTCCTGGATAGCTTTCTGAATCCTCACTCTAAAGACTCTGCATTCATTGATGGAATGATAATTTCTATCATGGAATCCACAATACTTCTTATCTCTTACACCATCAGGCCGAAGCATAGAGTGCCCCTCTGGTAATTTGATTCGGCCTTCTTTCACAAGGAAATCAAACAATTTGTCTGCCTTAGTCACATCAAAATCATATGTGCCCTTGGTTTGTTTAATCCACTTCTGATTCACTGTAACTGGCTCTTTGCCCCATACTATCTCTGCTGCAGCTATTTCTTCATTGTCTTCATACTCATCTCCTTGATCTGCTCTTTCAAGGAATTGATTATAAATGTCAGCTACATCATTGTGTTTGGCAAATCTACCATCCTTCTTGAAACCATACGCTTGGTTACTCATTAATGCCAATTTTTGTGACAACTGACCCAGATCTTCAAACTCCGTCCCGAACAGCTTTTCACAAATTGCAGGCAGCATCCCAGCTACAGCCATACCAGCTAGCTGATCATCAGGAATATTTAGAGAGAAGCACATACTCTTTGTTTCCCTGAACCTCCTAAGGAATTCTGTAGGTGTCTCATTATGTCTCTGCCTCAAGTTAGTTAAATCAACCAATTTTTTCTCCGTGCTGCCAGTATAGTAATGAGCATGAAACTTCTGCTCTAGATCCTTCCAAGTACAAATTGATTGAGCAGGCAAAGAAGCAAACCATGTAAATGCTGGACCTGTCAATGACAAAGGAAAGTATCTGATTCTAAAAGCTTCATCTGCTGAGGCTTCTCCAAGCTGCATCAAGTACCTAGCTATAAGCTCCACATTGCTAGTATCATCTTGCCCTGAGAATTTAGTGAATTCTGTAGGAACCTTGACTCTGTTAGGCAATGACACTCTTTGGTACCATTCTGGGAATGGAGAGGAGTACATGTACCCCTGATTTTTGGGCTTCAAACCGAATTGATTTTGCAACACATCGGTCATTTTTTGCACCATGAGGTCAACATTAGTGTCTTGATTTCCTGTCCTTCCAGCAATCATTCCTGTATTAACATATCCAGGATTCGGGAGAGCATCAATAGCATTATAATCCATGAATTCTGTATATCCATTCCCATACATATCCCTCTGCAACCTGTTATTCAAAGGAGATATCTTGTAAGTAGAGGCAGGTGGATTTGCTGTGGTGCCGAATGCCGCATCACCATATGTGCGAGGTTTGGGCATTGCATGCTGAGGATCTTGTTCAATTGGTTGGCCATTCGCACCCTTGGAACCAGAAGTTCCAGTTTCTTTAGCAGCTCCTTTACCATGAGGTTTTTGAACATTAAAGTATGTTGGTCCTCCAAGCTGCCCATATGCTTGCTCGAAAGGCTTATCTACTTGCTGACCAAAAATGCCAATCATTATGTGTCGAAAGCTGTTCAAGAATGCAGCATTATGATTGGTCATTGTGTCCCCCAGAGCTTTGTATAACAGGCCAGAGAACTTCTCTCTTTCTTCTTCTTCATTAAGATCAGATTGTCCAGGCAGTAGAACTCTTGGTAGATCTGACTTGAGAAACGGTGCACCACTCCTGTTCTTAGCAAAAGACAGCAAACACTTCTTAATGAACTGGTCTGCAGCAGTCTTCACCATTTGTTGATGCTCCTCAGACAATTCTTCAAGAGTGACGTCCATAATATCCTTTAAATCAGGCATCTTTAAAGCTTGTTGTCCCACCGAGCGTGCCAAAAAGTGTGTTGACGTAAAATTTGCAGTTCACGCCAAGCACACAGCAAGCCGAATCAGCTGGCTTCACACGTGGCTCGAACGTTCGAATCCTGGAAGCGTGCCAGTCACTTTTCCCTGAAACTGACAAAGGAAGAAAAATGTTTAGATATAAAACCTGGAACATGTCGGCTGATACCAGACAATTCCATCTTTACGGCTTACAAAGCCAATTTTGATCGACGTATAGCTATAAACAAGCTATCTGTCAGCAATCCAAAGCATTCATTACATAATCGGCAAAGCATGTAAGAAGTACACTGCCGACCGCATGACGTCACCATGATGAAAGATCGATATTTAACTAAACCATCGTTGCAGTACTTAATTGCAACCGATTAACAGAAATGATACATAAATAAATGTGAAAGCACGATCATAAATTTCTAATAAACAAGAATGCATAGGTTTAAAAGCACTAGTCTACCGCATGTCTAGGTACTTTCGAACCCGTCAAGCGTTAAAATCAAACAAGTTAATCCACCGCATGATACAACTTGTTTGAAATCACACCACCAACCAAGATTAGATCAATCTACCGCATGATATACTCTAAACATGGAAGGCTAAAAGCATTCATTATTTAAAACAAAGTTACGAACGTGTTTCACTCGTGAAGGGGCTGCCGAATACGGCTAGATAGCCGAATCGGGTTCCATGAAGAAGGAACAAGCTTTGTCAATGATGATAGACCTATCAGATCGATTTCGATCTCTAATCCACCGGATGATTAGTTCTAAAACGGCCCAAAAACCTGCATCTACCGCATGATACCCGGCTCTGTCAAGATCCATACAAAATCAACAAGTTTGAACCCGCGACACGTGGCAATCTAGATTGATTCGAATTCGGCTATGTAAGGAAACGTGATCATGTCATGCGATGGATCAAAACCGAACCTAATCAATCTAAATTGGGCAAAAAGAGTGTTATATGAATTAAACATAAACTAAAACCCAAACAACACAAGGTAACTTAATGAATCTATTAGATCTTTGCCAAAATCTAATAGAGCCGGTAACTTGCTTCAAGCTAAACCTTAGCCTACCGCATGGCTCATGATCTAACAAAAAAGCCTTCTTATACCAAGCTTAAATCCACCGCATGATACTAAGCATGATACAAGGTTGTCGATACTTACGGAGGTCGACGGATCGATGATTCCCCTCGAAGAATTCGACGACACGACTAAAGACTCGAAAAGTTGGCGCAAGGCCGGTTTGTTGTATGATTGTTCGATCCCTATTACAATCACCATGGGTTTATATTTATACCCTGGTTTTGACACAATTCCTAGTCGATTACGATTACAAAATGTTTATTTCCAAAGAAATACGTCAAAATGCTGTATTCATCTCGTATTCTTCATCAAATCGGCTTCTTCCTTATACTTAATCCACGTCATCACGCGTCCCCGAACGCTTTCCATAGAGTAGCTCTGTCACACCCGGGTTTTATATAAACCCGAAGTGCTGCTATATGTGTGCCCAGGAAGTCCACAGAACACATATAGCTAACAAATATGATAAACAGAGTACATATGCTCGTAATAAAAATAATTTAAATCAGAGTTAGCTCATACACAGCGGAAGTCTAATCTTCAACTCGAAGGCGAGGCCGCAGTCCACGGGGACACCGACTGGTTGACCACAGTATAGTAGTACTCCGTCTGTTACCCATCCGGGATTTTGTTGAATAATAGCAAGCGTAAGTAAATGTCTTACTTAGCAAGTATAGCACGGGTCATGAAGGCTCAAAAAGGCTAGACACGGCTTAACTGCATTAGCACTTTTAGTTGGTTCGTTTTAACATTATTATCCAAGTTACTACAAGTGTATGAATCCCAGTTGCAACCCAATCAATAAAGTGTAAGTAACATTAAGCATAAATAAACATCATCTTCTAATCAAAAAGGATCTAGGCCGCTCGTGACCCTGAGCAAGGCTATCATGATAGATTTACACTCTGCAGAGGTTTCGCCCTTTACCCACCAGTCGCGTAAAAGTTCAAGGAACTTTAAACCCAACCATGCGGAGGTGGATCAGACCTCACAAACCACACTACCGAGGTGTGATCGCATAGGGACGCTACGAGGCTTTTCACAAGACACCCTAACAAGACAGTAGCCGTTATGGTACAACATAGACAGCATGACCCAAGGCACCGAGATTGATGTACGCCTACGGAGTCCACCATAGGGGGGTCAATAGCGTCCAATGCGCGGCACGAAGGCCAGCAAGAAAAGTAAAAGCGCAACGTGTAGAGCTTCCGCTGAACGGTTGCTCCCACACGGGACTGTGCCTCACAGGGACATAGCCGACGGATCTCCCGCCCTCGGTGGATCAAACCATACTCTCACGAGTGCTTCCCATACCGCCGTCGGCCCGTCGGTAACTACTGTCAAGCTAGAGCCGTACAAGCTACTTGTCCAAGACCAGAGCCATTATAGTCCTGGTGGTGACGACTGGCTCCTGGGTTGCCGCTTTAAGAACCAGTCCTTACGGAGAGACACTAGGGCCTGGCACGCAGCTGACGCCCTAGTTCCCTTAACCATGTTGCTAAAAAGCATATTTTAACATTAAAGTTGAAGTGAACCATTACATCAAGATTAACAGCAATAATAAAGGTGACAGTAGCTGCGCATAGCAAATAGTCTACCCATATGCATAAACCCAGGTAAATCAAGGCACAGGATAATTAAAACTAGGTACAACCTTAATGGGAAACAATTTAGACACATGCATGTATGAAGTAATGATTAAAAGGTGAATAGGTAGCAAGGATTGTCCGTGCTATAACTTGCCTCAAATCCGGTATACAGCTTGCTCAGACTCTTCAATTCTTGATCTTGAATCCCTCGAACGTCCTCCTTCTACTCGCGGCATTCATCGGCACAAACATACAAGCAAACAAACAAGAATAGCTAAGAACAATACACCAAACAGTAGAAACAGAACAAATGAAGGCTACGAAACTATTCTACGCTTCGCTACGAACACGGGAGCGCGAGAATCACTCTAATCGGAGCTAAAACGAAGAAGTTATGGCTTTTCTAAGGTTCAGGGATTTACCGGCAAAGATTTAAAAGTTTCCAGGGGCTTAAACGTGAAGAAAGGGCATGTATGTAATTAACTTTTGAACTGAGTGGACGGCGGGTGCTAATACCAGAAAGTGGAGGGGCTATTTCGCTAATCAGCCAGAGCTGACCGGGGTTGACCAGTAAGGGGCCCTTGGATCAAATCTGGGCGGCTCAGATTTAAAACGCGAAGGGGTATCGGGGTTCTAATCTGGACGGTTGGAAACAGATTGGAGGGCTCGGATTGGATCGGGGCTGGGGGCTTTATGTGCGGGAAGGGAAAACTTGCAGGGGGTTTTCTGGAAGATAGCAAAGACACAGAAATTGATATAAAAATTACGTGATTCTTCAGGGACCCCAACACAAAATGGTCATCTTCTTGTCCTGGATAGCAGAGGCGCTCGCCGGCGCTTCTGGCGGCTCGGCTCGCCGGTGATTTGGTGGGCAGGAGGGCCTAGTCAGAGCGCGCAGGAGGAAGAGGGGAGCGAGGGGAACACAAGGGAGGCCTCACCAATGGCAGGGACGGGCGGCGATGGCCGGATTCTCGCCCGCGGCGGACGACATGGCCGGCGGTAAGCGGCTCACGTGGTGAGGCTCCTCCGACGACGCGGTGGCGACGAGAACCGGCGTTCTGAGCGCGGCTTGACGAGGAGAAGCTCCGGGAGGGGTCAGCTTGGTGACGAAATCGGGCGCGCCATGGCCGCGGCGGCTCTGGTTGTCCTGCGCGCCGGCGTTCTGGTGGTCAAGGGAGGCTAGGAGTTAGCGCGGGAGGTAGAGGAGGGCGAGGGGATCACGCGGAGCTGCTCACCAGCGGCGGAGGCATGAGGAAGCGGTCAGATTCTACCCCTCGGCGGAGAACGGTGGCTGGCGGCGGCGCAGCACGTGGGTGGTGGGCCTCCGGCGACGGATCGGAGACGAGAACGGGCGGAGCGCGTTCGGCTCGGCGCGAGGAAGATCCTGATGGCGACGGATTCGATTGGCGGCCCCGACACGCGACGAATCGGCGCCGGCAGAGCTCGGTGGCGGCGCATGGCGGGCGGCGGCTGTGCTCTGCGGCCGCGGCGCTGCGCGAGGGAGGCGAGGCGCGAGCAGGGCGATGGAGCAGATGGGCGCGGGGCCGAAGGCGGCGCGTTTTAAAGGGGCGCGGACGCCTAGGCAGCCGTGGCCGGGCGGCGCGGCGGCCGTTGCGGAGCGGCGGCGGCGCTGGCTTCGCGGGCAGCCCGGGCGACTGGGCCGGGGGCGCGGAGGCAGAACGGGCTGGGGAAGGGAGTTGGGCCGGCTAGCCTGGAGAGCTGGGCCGCTACGTGGGCGAGGGGAGCGCGCTGTTGGGCCGGCCCGTACCGGGCCTCGCAGGCTCGGCCCGAGAGAAAGGGGAGGCGGAGTGGGCTGAGGGGGGGACAGAGGTGGGCCGCGGGAGAGGGGGAAGCGAAGCTGGGCTGGGCCGAGGGAAAGAGAGGGGAAAGAGGAAGCAGACCGGAGGAAAAGTTCAGGGGCCGAAATCGAACTCTGACTAAAGGAACTTTTCTAGGGCTCAAACAAACGCAGTTCAAATGCGAATTTAAATTAGATTTAAATTCTTATTCGAACTACGCACAAACAAAACTCGATGCAGCCAGCATGAATGCAAGTCACACAATAATAATTTTAATTTAACTTAGAAAATTGATTTTCCTATACTAAATTCCCTGTAAATTTTATCAAGCTTGGAAAATTTTTAGAAAATTGAGAAAAATATTGTATTAATTATGTTAAAAATTCACATCCAAAAATTCAAAAATTTTGGGGTGTGACAAGCTCCCTTGACGAATCGACGATGGACTCCCGACCGCAAAAATGCCTCTGCCGAACGTTCTTGAAGAAAACTTCCCTCTCCGAACGATATTTTTTACCAATTCTGGCCCACATGTCAGTCTCTTCCTGGTGCCAATTTTTGGTGTTAACAGCGCCTCTTTCTTGGTGAATTGTCGTTGGGGTGTGAGTTAGAGTTGCTTGCTTGTAACACCCTAATTTGAATTTTTGCAATAGTCTAAAATTTTCTAGCAAATATCTAGAATTAGTTTAGAATTGTTCACATTTAGTTGTAAGCAATCAAATATTTTATAAATGCAAACTAAAACAATCATAGGTTATACAATTGGTTGAATGCATTCATGCCTTTGCATATGGTTTGATTGCTTGAAAAATGAATTTCAACTTGTTTGCAAAAATGCGTCTAGACGTTGTGCGAACTAAGGACAATAATATTTCTGGAGTAATATAATTAATGGGCAAATAAATATTGGGTCAAGCCCATATTTCTTTTCTTTTTCTCTATCTGTCTCTTCTCTTTTCTCTGTGGGCATTTCCTTGCTGTCAATCTCATTAACAAATCACTCTAAACCAGCCCACAAAACCCCGTAAGCCCAGCCCACCTCTAACCCTAGGCGTCCAGCCCCTCTCCCACTCTTTTTCACGTGGAAAACAAACCCCCAGCGCCTCCCCTCTTCCCTGACACGGCAGATGGCGCCCCTCCCCTCTTTTCCTCGACAATTCCCTCCCCCCTCTAGCGCCTCCTCCCCTCCCCCTGCACCCCCACTTCAATACCCACGAAAGACAGGAGAGAAACTGCAATATTCAAGCCATTTTATTCCCCATTTTCATTGACTTTCAATCCTGCCTTTAATCCATCAATTCAAGGCCAAATGATTCAGCCATACTATTAAATGGAATCAGCAGCCCCTAAGAAATCCCTTTGCACATTCGTTGCCCAGCCCCTGCCAAGCCATTCCTCTCTGTTCTTGCACCGTGCTGCTGTTCGCTGTGCCTCCAGAAGCTGCACCAGTTCCTGCTCGTGGCTGTTTGGTAAGGAGACGACCGCTGCACATCTTCCTTTTTGTCGAATCCCAACTCATCTCTTGCTTTCTTTCGACGAGGCCCAGGTGCAGCAAGACCGGAGGAAGACTAGTGTCAAGGACGTGGAGACGAATTGCTGATCGTGATCCCCTACAACGTTGCAGGAACGACTACATCGAGTCATCGCAGCACATAACGTGATCTTCGTGGTGAGCAGCGCCGCAGCCTCCCTGTCCTTGTAGAATATTTCAGCAGCACTTAGTTTCTTAGGTTGCAAGAATGTTCAGTGCAATCATAGGGAAAATATAGAACCCGCATCGCTGCTGAATCCGTCTGCTTCCGCTTGCTAACCTTTGATAGATAGGAACTTATGTATGTATATGCCCGTACTATTATAAAATCTATCAAATATTTGTGGAAATTCCTATATGTTCAAACATTCAGGTGTGTGAATCCTTGTTATTTTGTTAACCAAAACTATGAAAAGTACATGACTGCTATATGCTCAGCCTTGAATAAATGATAAAAATGCACACACCTATCTGTTTATACAATCACTGCCTTGTTATTTTCTCTAAAAGTCATCATTAAACATTTTATTTTGTTCTGAAACTATGAGCACCTTGCTACTGTTGTACAGAAAATATTTATTTATAGTATTCTATGCTGTTATAAAATTCCAGAAATTAGCACTAGTTTAGTTTAAGCGATCGCTAGTAAAACGTGTATATCTTTTTACTCGTAACTCCGATTTAGATGATTCTTGCGCTCACATGTTCGTGGCGACGAGCTCTAGCTTTTAAAATGTTTTTCTCTCTGTTTTACTACTGTTTGGTGTACTGTTCTTATACTTTTATGTGTATGCTTGTTTCCGGTAGTTGATTCGAGTAGTTGTGTTGTGACAAGACCCGGTGTACGTGAAGGATTCATCAAGGGCTTGAAGAAGGCAAGTGTCCTTGCTGCATGTTCCTTTTTACCTTTACTTACAACATGTATCACTTTTTATTTTACGCTTTATGCATGCTTCGAGTCAAATTGATGGGAATCCTATGGTAGGGTTTACTAGATTTTCTTATGACAACCTTGAAGCCTTTAGTAGTCGGTTGAGTCATGGGTAGTATCATGCTTAGCTTGCTCTACATGGGATGGGCTAATTCTTAATCTTGATTAAACAATTATGCAACAACTTTGGGTTGATAATCTTTTAGCAACATGGAACTCTAGGGACTCGAGCAAGTGTATGATCGGTGGACGGTGTTTATGGATTGATGCTAGTCTTGCTCGAGTCGTCTCAAGGATTGATGCGTGGAGTGACCACCCGGGATTTACAGTACAACCATGAGACTGAGTGGGCAATGGTCTTGGCCGAGAAAGTTGGGTAATCCAGGGGTACGTGTTGAGCGGGTAGGAGCCGACTAGGGCAGCGTCCCAGAAGTCGTGGCATGGCACGGTGATGGGTTTGAGCCCTGAGTGGGTCAATGCTCCCTGGAGAACCAATGGAAGGCCTCGTAGTGTACCCCGGCACGCACATCTCGGAAATGTGTGGAGGCTTGCAACCTCAGCTAAAAGGTATCACGACTCATGGTGAAAGTGTACAACCTCTGCAGAGTGTAAAACTGTTATAACAGCCGTGCTCACGGTCAAGAGCGGCATGGACCCTCACATGTTTAGTTGGTGGTTTTGGGTGAATCGCAGTGTGGTAATTGTGGTTTGGGTGGACAGTTTGGCCTAGCTGATAGGCGCTTTGTCCTATAAGTTTGGTTTTGGATGGGAAGACTTTCACTTGTTAGTCTAAGTGTTTAATAAAACTAGACCAACTAAAATTTGTGCAATGCAACCAGTTGTGTCAGCCTTCCTTGATTTTAGCCTTGCATGTCATTACTTTCCTCCACTTGCGGAGTACACGCCTCCAGGTGTACTCACCGTTTTCCCCTTCACCCCCTGCTGTGTTTCCCCCTCCCCCTTGAGTGCTGTTCAGGATGAAGGCCATGAAGATCTAGGATGCGACCCCCGGTTGATTGCCTGTGGTCACGGAGCTTCGCTTCCGCACAAGATAAATAAACTATGAGTTGTACTTTTCTTTTGGACCTTCAGGTCATTTTGTAATATTATAACGTGATGTGGTAATGTATCAATGATGAAGTCATGCTTTATGTATGAAATATGATCCTGGCATACATAAAGTGAGCATTCGGTTGTGTTTATAAAACCGGGTGTGACATTGCTTCTGCTAGCAAAGTAAGTAGTTATTGATCTGTGTAGGAGTGGTTCCTAGACTTGTCAGTAGCCTTAGTTTCTGCCCGTTGCAACGGAGGTGGTAGCCAGGAGGTGGTGACAGCCCTTTCGGTCTCTGTAGTCCATCACGTTAGTTCCGGTGTCCTAGGACCCAAGGTTCAGGGTAGTCGGCGCCCCTTCTCATCCCTTTCTGTGTGTCGGAGGCCCTGTAGTCCCCAAGGAAGGCAATAGACTTATTCCAGACCTACCAGTGCTGGCTCTTTATCCACTGTACCTCTAACCACTTGGCTTAGGTAGATAGAGTCCCAGGAATCCTTTATCTCTTCTCGTTGTCCTCCCAACTATCTATACCTTCTCTCATCTATCCAAGCCTCCCTTGAGCTGTGTGTCCGGTATATCCACTCCTATCCAATACCGTTTACCCCCTATCTTTTCTAGTTGTGTACCCTTCTCTGATAGTCTCGAATATCTGTTCACTAGTATTCTTGCCAAAGCTTGCCTGCGGAAATATAAATTACGATACCTCGGGATACTCCCAGGTGAAGTGCTACAGCGGTGATTCTGTGAAATTGCAAAATATTTCTATATTTTACTAAGCCATAAGGAAAACCACTGAAACACTCCTTACCCCAGTACCAGGATTCTTAATTCTGATATTGGATCGTAAGAAGTGCCAACACCGCCCGCCGAGGTGCGCCTCCCCGTGCGGCCGTGCGTGGTGCGCCGGTGCTCCTTCGAGCCGCCCCCGGCCGCCGCCGAGAAGCACGCGCCGAGTCACCGACGCGAGATCCAGAACAAGAAAGCAGAGAGGAGGGAGTGGGGCCGCGGGCTGGGGACTGGGGTTGGGGAGGCGGTCGGGTGGGTGGACTCGTGGGTGGATAAAGTGGGGGTGGCTAGGGTTGTATTAATGGGCCTTGGGCCTTTGATTTTTTTGATGGGCCTTCTATATCAAACGGGCAGCGGATATATCCACGGATGAAAGCGGCCGCCCGCTAGCTGCCCGTGGGCGGATTTTGCTGCCCGTATCCGCTCCCGCGGGCGGATTTTGCTGCCCGTACCCTTACCCGTCGAGTCGGGTATCCGCGGATACTCGTGTTCGCGGGAAAAACTGCCATCCATAGACACGGTTAAACTCCATTAGCAATTTTAATTGATTCATTTTAACATTTAGCCAAGATACTATAATTAAATGAATCTCAGTTGTAAACCCAATTAATATAGTAGAAGTAACATTAAACAACAATAAATATCATCCGCTTCTAATTAAAAAGGATCCAGGCCGCTCTTGACCTTGAGCAAGGCTATCATGATAGATTGTACACTCTACAGAGGTTTCTCCCTTTACCCACCAGTCGTGTAAAAGTTCATGGAACTTTGAACCCAACCACGCACGTCAACACTACCGAGGTGTGACTGCATAGGGACGCTACGAGTCTTTTCACAAGACACCCTAACAAAACAGTAGCCGCTAGTGTAACAAGGCGGTGAGAACCTAGGCACCGGGATCGACGTACGCCAACAGAGTCTCACCATAAATGGGTCGATGGCATCCAGAGCGCGACATAACATAACAACAGAAATAAAAAGCGCAACGTGTGGAGTTCTCTTTCTCGGAGACTCCCACACGGGACTGTGCCTAACGAGACATAGCCGACGGATCTTGCGTCCTCTGTGGAATCAGAAAACACCCTTTCACCTTGCTTCCACTAACGCCGTTGGCCCCTCGATAACCACTGTTAAGCTAGAGCTGTACAAGTTACTTGACCAAGACCAGAGCCATTATAGTTCCAGCGGTGGCGACAGGTTCCTGGGTTGCTGCTTTAAGAACCAGTCCTTATGGACAGACACTAGGGCCAAGCACGAAGCGGACACCCTAGCTCCCTGATCCATGTTGCTAAAAAGCAAGTTTTAATCATTAACATTGAAGTGAACCATTAAGTCAAGATTAACAGTTAAGCAAAGGTGACAGTAGCTGCGCCTAGCAAATATCTACCCATATGCAGTAACCCAAGTTAATCAAGGACAGGGTAATCAAAGCTAGGAACAACCTTAAAAGGGGTAACAATTTGGACACATGCGTATACAGTAAATAATATAAAAGATGTGTTTAGATAGCAAGGATTGTACGTGCTATACTTGCCTTCCTCAAACTGCTGCTGCTGGTGGTGGTGGTCTTGCTCCTCGTAACCCTCGTACTCAAACTCCAACGCGTACGGCTCATCGACTGGACTCATGAATCATCACACAAGCATCCACACAAGCTAGTACATGCAAACAATATTATTCTATTAGAACAGTACACCAAACAATAGAAACAGAACAAAAGGAGGCTGAAAAACTAATCTACGCTTCACTATGAACACGTGAGCGCAAAAATCACTCAAATCGGAGCTAAAACGAGAAAGATATGGCTTTCTAAGGTTTAGGGACTTGCTAGCGAAGTTTTAAAAGTTTCAGGGGTTTATTTGTGAAAACCAGGGACCTAAATGTAATTTTATATTAAAACAGGAGGGCTAAAGCGCAAAATAAACGAAATAGGACCTCGGGTTATATTTTTAATTAAGGCAGGGGGTTTTGTGTAAAAACCAGGACCTAATTCTAATTATTTTTGAATAGATCAGGGCGGCGGGTTAATTTTCAGATAGGTCAGGGGTTCTTTTGCAAAACAATGCGGCTGACACGGGGTTGACCTGTATTGACCTGGGCTGGACCTAGGCCGTTGGATCAAGATCTAAGGGCTAGGAACAGATCTGGGCGGGGTGTCGCCGGCGGCGGCGTTGGCTGGCGGCGGCGCATCGCCAACGTGGCTTCGAACTAGGACTGCGGAGCTCGGTTTTGGGAGTAGTTTGCACCTACGGCTTCAGGGCACGATGGCGAACGCATCCATGGGGTCCAAGACGACGGCGGCGCAGCGGGGGTGACGGGCGACGAGAAATAGCGGCGGCGGGGCTCCGGCGAGGCGACGCGACGAAGGCGACGGGGCTACGGCACACGTGATGGGACGGAAAGGGGCTCAGGAGCGAGCTTACCTCTTGGCGATGCTTTCCCGGCGGTCGATGGCGGTGGAGCGGCGCTGGACCGGCGGATCGACGGCGGCGCGTGACTTGAAGATGGCGGCGGCGCGGCGAGCTCGAGCGGCGGAGGTGGCTAGGTGGTGCGGTTTGAGATGAGGCAGGGAGGCGGCGCGGGGCGGCTTAAATAGGGCGGGCGCGGGGCGGCTCGGGTCGGCATCGGCGTGCGCGCCCGATCGGGGTCGGACTCGAGCTCGAGTCCGGCTCGGCGGGGAAGGCGGAGCTGACTAGCGGGACCCGCCTGTCAGCGGCTGGGCGGGCGCGCTGCGGGCCATCCTGATGGGCTGCGCTGGGCCGGGACGTAGGCGAATCTGGGCTGCACTGGGCCGGGAGACTGGCGGGGAGAGCTGGGCTGCGCAGGGAAGAAAGAAGAGGGAGCAAACCTGGCCGAGGGAAAGAGTTTAGGGGGCAAAAGCGGACCAGGGCTGAAACAACTTTTCCTCCAAACAAGTCGATTCGAATTCGAATTTAAATAGAATTTAAATTCAAATTGAATCGCACACAATCGAAACACAATGCAGCCAGCATGAATGCAAAAAAAATGTTTCTAACCTTATATTTAATTTTATTTCTCAGAAATAATTTATTTTTTGATAAATATGAACATTAATTGAATAAAAGCAATTTAATTTCTAAATTTTAAATAGGCACTTTTAGGGTGTTACACGCCGCCACCGCCGCCGCTCGACGTGCGTTTGCTACCGCCGCCGCTCGTGGTGCCAGCAACCTCCCCAACGAGTTCAAACTGCAGCTCGTGCCTCCATAATCTTACTTTTGCCAATCTGGTTAGTTTTCCCGTCACCCTTGGGCGGTCCTTCTTCCCCATGTCCCGCAGTTCACCGCCGCTGCATCCTTTTCAGCTGTCTGCGTATATTATCACACAAGCTACGGATTCGAGATCTTACGCACCCGGTTGCTGCTTTGCTGGTGAAGGTACACTGAAAACTTAACCTAAATTTCTGCTGTTCCTTTGCAATTTCCATACATGTCTATGGATCTGACTCCATAAGAACAAAAACCCTAGCCTGGTTTGTTTGTTTCTTTCTAGTCCAATATCCTATATTTCTTATACCTTAACTTTATAGCTCTATATTAATTTGTACAAACAAGTTATCAAATCCCTTGGAAATTAAGCTCGACCTCTCCATATTTTGCTTCTCTCTGTTTAAACCATTGTTATCTTTCACATTTCTAAAATGCATACAGACTTTGCTATCAACAAACCCCTTCTACATTTTGATAAAAAGCAGTAAGAACATGTAACCGGTCCTCAGAGTACAGATTCTGGAACATGTAACCAGTCCTCAGAGCACATAAAGTCTTTTGCACATCATCATCCATCTGGTCAACATACGGTGGCACATATATTAGAGCGACCTTTTTGTGAAAGGAACATTCTCCATGGACCCATACATGCATGCTACCCATTATACAATGGACCTTTGTGAGGGATACATTATTTTCCCTTAGATACCTGATCATGTCCTTTGCGCGGGGGTCAAGCCTTTTGTGGGACAACCACTCTCTCTTCTCACCACATGATACAGTACGGGGGTGTTTATGTTCTGCTATATGAGCACTGATGTACCACCCATCATCTTCTGAACGCAAAAGCCACAACATGGCTTTGCAACCAGTCTTCTTGGAATTATATTCACATCTTTTTGGATAGCCCTGAAACCAAGCAAATTGTAAATTCTTGATATAGTTCTAACTGTATGAGAACAGAGGTGCATGAAAACGAACCAGTCATACTCACCGCACATAAGCACCTCAAGTCACGGCCAGTCAGGTTGTTCTCACTATTGTTGGCACTAAGAGAATCATATTTAATACCGAACCCAACTTCCCATGAGTACATGTTATAGAATTCATACCCTTCCTTTTCTGAATCAAATGTGATCCCTAGCAAAGGCTCAAATATATATTTTGTCTTGCGGTTTGGTGCATTACGAAATGCTATCTTAACAGGTCCAATGCCTTTGGGCACCCTAGATGCTGGACGCTTCACAACTTGTGGAGCCCTATTTCTACTCATGAGAAAATCAGACATGTAAGTAAATAACTCACTAATCTATAGCTCAAGATATATTACATCAACGGAACCCACAGCAGCTCCTCCAAGTCTATTACTCACTATGCTGTGCAAGAGATGTCTTAAGAATAGTTTAAGTACCTCCGTGGTAAATATTCAGTTTACACTATTTTACTCAATATGTTGTGCACCTCTGTTCTGATTCCAGTACCTATACAGTTTTAATATATAATACTTGACATCCTTAGCGTTAAAACAATATTCAGTTTTAAACTAATCACTACCGGAAATCGGCCGTATGCCATGTGCCCGAACCTTTGCCGTGTGCATAATATCGGGCACACGGCAAAGCCGTTGTTTGCCGTGTGCCTGCCACGTGGACAAACAGGCACACGGCGTTTAGCGGCTTTGCTGTGTGCCTGGTAGCCTGACACACGGCACAAACCAGGGCACACGGCTTAGCGGCCTCTTTGCCGTGTGCCTCACAGCTGTTGACACTTCTTACGATCCAATATCAGAATTGAGAATCCTGGTACTCGGGTAAGGAGTGTTTCAGTGGTTTTCCTTATGGCTAGAAAAATATGTGAATATTCTGCAAGCGCACAGAATCACCACTGTAGCACTTCACCTGGGAGTATCCCGAGGTATCATAATTTATATTTCCACAGGGAAGCTTTGGCAAGAATACTAGTGAACAGATATTCGAGACTATCAGAGAGGGGTACACGACTAGACAAGACAGGGGATAACGGTATTGGATAGGAGTGGATATACCGAACACACAGCTCAAGGGATACTCAGGTAAGGGAGAGAAGGAATAGATAGCTGGGAGGACAACGAAAAGAGATAGAGGACTCCTGGATACTTTATCTGCCTATGCCATTCTAGCTTAGAGATACAGCGGCTACAGAGCCAGCACTAGTAGAACTGGGATAACTCTATTGTCTTAGCTTCGGGACAAGGGAACCGGTGGACACGCAGAAAGGGATGAGAAGGGGTTCCACTATGTCCCCACTGGGGGATCCTACGGACCGGAACTAACGTGATGGGCTACGAAGACCGAAAGGGCTGTCACCATCTCCCGGCTTCCACCTCTGTTGCGACGGGAATACTCTAAGGCCACTGACTAGTCTAGGGACCACTCCTACACTAGGCAACAGCAACTCACTTCGCTAGCAGAAGCAAGCAACTCTTACTCACACCCCAATGACAAGTCACCGCTAGTGTGAGCAGAGACGAAGAACCAGCCAAGACAAAGACTTAAACAAGACTACAAGCACTAGAACTATAAATACTATAGTCTAAACAAGATATATTTGCTACTAGAATAAAGTAGAGGCAAGATATAAATGACAAAGGCAAAGTGATAAAGATAACTATATTGATAACTGAAAGTCTTGCAAAAGGGAAAAGTAAAAGATACAAGAGCTAATACCAGAGCTTCTGAAGACGACTTCGGAACCTCCGAGGCACAGCTCGACTCGACTCTAACTCCCAACTAAACTATCCTACCTCTACTAGAACAAGTGGAATGAGAGCTCCTTGGCTTGAGTGTGTGTTGAATGAGCAGCCTACCCCTGCATTTATAGGTGTCCAAGGTCGGTTTGGCAGTTGGGTAACCGCCAAGGCACCTAGGGTCGGTCCAGGGTTGGTTCGGCCGAACACCGCGGGTTCGGCCGAACTGCCCGGTTCGGCCGAAGGCCCTAGGATGCACCGCCTTGCTCTGGACGACTGGGATTGCTTCTGGGGGTCGGTTGGTTGCTGGGGGTGGTTCGGCCGAAGGCCCTGGTTCGGCCGAACCAGGCCTGGCCCAAGGCCGCCCCCCCCCCAGCACCGCCTCTGCTGCTGGGTCCCTCTAGGCTGCCTCCTAGTTGATTGCTTCGTGTATGTTCTGGCCCATGGTGACGTGGCACGGGTCCGGTTGAGTTGGAGGTCGTCCTACGTGGCTTGCTTAGTCATTGCTTGGTTGTCGTAGACGTGGACACCTCCCGGCGGCCCGTACGGCTAAGGGGGGTGACCGGCCGAATGTGTTGTTCGGCCGAATCGGTCATTTTCGACCCCTATAGCACGTGTTTCGTGATATTGTACCTGCAAACATGACACTCACCAAAACTCGTGGAACTTTATTAGAAATAAACCTAAGTGCATGGAATGTTGCATATAACCTCTTTTATTCCCGAGTATTGGTGGTCGGATTTGGATTGTAACGACCGCCAACAACGGCTGGCACACGGCAAAGCACCATGGCATGGGCCGCCGTTGCTTGCCGTGGGCTTTTGCCAAAAAGTGTGTTGACATAAAATCTGCAGTTCACGCCAAGCACACAGCAAGCCGAATCAGCTGGCTTCACACGTGGCTCGAGCGTTCGAATCCTGGAAGCGTGCCAATCAATTTTCCCTGAAACTGACAAAGGAAGAAAAAATGTTTAGATATAAAACCTGGAACGTGCCGGCTGTTACCAGACAGTTCCATTTTTACGGCTTACAAAGCCAATCTTGATCGACATATAGCTATAGACAAGCTATCTGTCAGCAATCCAAGCATTCGGTACATATTCGGCAAAGCACGTAAGAAAGCACACTGCCGACCGCATGACGTCACCATGATGAAAGATCGGTAATTATGTAATCGTTACCGTGCTTCATTTCAACCGATCAACGAGAGTTAGGCTTAAATAAACGTGAAAGCACGATCATAAATTTCTAATAAATAAGAATGCATAGGTTTAAAAGCACTAGTCTACCGCATGTCTAGGTACTTTCGAACCCGTCAAGCGTAAAATCAAACAAGTTAATCCACCACATGATACAACTTGTTTGAAAATCACACCACCAACCAAGAATAGATCAATCTACCGCATGATATACTCTAAACATGGAAGGCTAAAAGCATTCATTGTTTAAAACAAAGTTACAAACATGTTTCACTCGTTAAGGGTCTATCGAATACGGCTAGATAGCCGATTCGGGTTCCATGAAGAAGGAATAAGCTTTGTCAATAATGATAGACCTATCAGATCGATTTCGAGCTCTAATCCACCAGATGATTAGTTCTAAAATGACCCAAAAACCTGCATCTACCGCATGATACCCAGCTCTGTCAAGATCCATACAAAATCAACAAGCTTGAACCCGCGACACGTGGCAATCTAGATTGATTCGAATTCGGCTATGTAAAGAAACGTGTTCGTGTTAAGTGATGCATCAAAACCAAACCTAGTCAATCTAAATTGGGCAAAAAGAGTGTTATATGAATTAAACATAAAGTAAAACTCAAACAACACAAGGTAACTTAATGAATCCATTAGATTTTTGCCAAAATCTAATAGAGCCGGTAACTTGCCTCAAGCTAAACCTTAGCCTACTGCATGGCTCATGATATAACAAGAAAGCCTTCTCATACCAAGCTTAAATCCACCGCATGATACTAAGCATGATACAAGGTTGTCGATACTTACGGAGGTCGACGGATCGATGGTTCCTCTCGAAGATTTCGACGACACGACTAAAGGACTCGAAAAGGTGGCGCAAGGCCGGTTTGTTGTATGATTGTTCGATCCCTATTACAATCACCATGGGTTTATATTTATACCCTGGTTTTGACACGATTCCTAGTCGACTACGATTACAAAACTTTTATTTCCTAAAGAAATACGTCGAAACGCCGTATTCATCTCGTATTCTTCATCAAATCGGCTTCTTCCTTATATTCGATCCACGTCATCAAGCTCTCCCCGAATGCTTCCATATCTTTTCTGTGGGCCCGCTTTCTTGCCGAACGATGATGAAACTCCCGACCGCAGAGCGCCTTTGCCGAATGTTTTGAAGAAATCTGTCCTGTTGAATGGAATCTTTTTACGGAGCCTGGCCCACTCGTCAGCCTCTTTCAGGTGCCAATTTTTGGTGTTAACAGCCGTGTGGCGGCCCAAGCCGGACCACGGCAAAAACAGAGCACACGGCCTGACGTGGGCTTTTGCCATGTGCGGCCCAGGCACGCCCACGGCAAAAAGAAGGCACACGGCAAAGATTCTATTTGTCGTGTGCCCCTTGTAGCGGCACCCGGCAAATAGAAACTTTGCCGTGTGTATTCGACCGGCACACGGCAAATGTATAAAAAAAATTGTTTTTTCCCTTCCCAAATTTTTCTGGTATATACGTAGTTAATGGTCAACTCTATGTTTGAATTTGGTGTTTTTTGAATTTGTTTTCTATATTTAGTTATTTTATTTCATTAGATGGATTTTTTGAAAATAATTCAAATTTGAACTACAAGTGTCTAGAATCTTGGAATACAATACAACAAAAAATGATATTCATGGTGTCCATCTAGATGTGAAGCCGTATCTAGAAATTTCGAGCAATTTGGCCACGAACCATAGTCGCGAACCTGCGGACGCACTGTTTTAAAATTATATAAAAAGCAAATGGAGTCCGTAAATCTCAAGATTTGTCGTCAACCCATGATTTCATTCATAGTGGCTGTGGTACAAAGTTGAGAAGCGTTCGTGAATGTTTTCTTGTACGCTGCATAGAAATCCAAACGCCTACAAAGAGATTCATAGAGTTGACAAGGAAGCTTCACATTTCGAAGCAAATATAAGTTTGAATTTGGATTTGGCTTCAACACTTTTTGTATATGTAGTAGGCATGTTAGGTTGTCTTGTGCCAAATTTTGGTTATTTTTCGGATCCGTTTGACATTTTTTAATTTTTTTGGCTGTAAAAGAATTTCGTATCATAATCATTGAAACACATTAAATAACATTGTTTTTTTCATAGATTTCTAAAGAATGATATGTTGACCCACTTTTGGAAGGTAATAAATCAGACAAAGTAGTCGAAACATGAAATAGTGGAGTAATTTAGGTTAAAATTTGAAAATAATAAAGTTTATAGTTTACTGTGGGCCGGCACACGGCAAACAGCCTGGGACTTTGCCGTCTGCTAGATCCGGCCCACGGCAAAGGTTTGCCGTGGGCCGGATCCAGCACACGGCAAAGTCTCGGGGACTTAGCCGTTACCGGCCCACCCCGCCCGGCCCATCCGCACAGTCGCCTCTTCGCCCCCTCGCCTCCGCGCGCGCCTCCGCCCTCCCCTCCTCGCCTCCGACCTCGCCCCGCCGCCGCTCGCCACCACCACCGCGCCGCCTCCACCGCATCGACACGCCGCCGCCGCGCCCCCGCCAACTGCGCCGCCGCCCGACGCGGACCCCTCCCCGATGCGCCGCCGACCGACGTGGACCCGACCCGACGCGGCGCCGCCGCTCGACGCGCCGCCGCCCGACGCGCCGACGCCGCTTGACGCGCCACCGCCGGTGGACGCGGCCCCCTCCCCGACGCGCTGCCGACCGACGCGGCCTCCTCCTCGGCAACCCCGGCATCCACGCCAGCGCGGGCCCCGCCGGCGGTCGCCCCGCCCCCGACGCCGCCCGAAGCACCGCCGCCGGACGCGGCCCCCTCCCCGACGCGTTGCCGGCCGACGCGGCCTCCTCCCCAGCAGCCCCGGCATCCACGCCAGCGCGGGCCCTGCCGGCGGTCGCCCCGCCCCCGACGCTGCTCGAAGCACCGCCGCCGGACGCGGCCCCCTCCCCGACGCGCCGCCGACCGACGCAGCCTCCTCCACGGCTGCCCCGGCATCCACGCCGGTGTGGGTCCCGCCAGCGGTCGCGCAGGCTCGGCCCTGCCGGCGAGCTCCAAGGCCGCCTCTGCTCCCCGTCCGCGCACCGGTTGAGCGGTCGCGTGTCCGGCCGACCGTACGCGCGAAGGCAAAACGCGCGAACGACGTTTGGTCACCTCCGGCCGCAGCGACTACTCCCCCTCGACCGTAGGTGAGCACAATAGAGCCGTTGTGTACGTTCGGCCATCGAGCCGTTGTGTATGTCCGGCCATCGAGCCGTTGTGTTTGTCCAGCCTTCGTGCCGTTGTGTCTGTGCGGCCTTCGTGCCCATGTTTTCTTGCAGGTTGGGGTTTTAGTTACCTCCCATTATAGGGGAGGTGCTGCTGAAATTTTGAAGTGACACACCCTATTTTCTTGTTTTTTGTTTGCAGGACCGGCTTCGTCCCTCCGTCGTCCCAGCCCCGACCGCCCCGTGGCTGCACCGACACGAGCTTCACCGCCTCATCCGCTGTCAAGCCCTAGGTGAGCACATGCAAAAGGCCATGGCCTCCGTATTTAATTCGTAGCATATGTAAGTGGTTGCACGCAACCTAGTTAGATGTCTCCCGTTCGAAAGAGATACGATGCCAGGTATGCAGGATTTTGCATATCTACGCCCGCATCTATTTCGAATTGTCCACGATTTTGGACAGCTCAAGGATCCGTACACGAGTTAGTTTTCATAGTTTATTCCGATCGGTGACAGCTTTTCGGCATCATCTCCTCGTTGTTCTCCGGATACACAATCTCCCCCTCGGGACGTGTATTTGGAGAATAGCGGGGAGGTGCTGCCGAAATTCTGTCCCAAATCGGAATAAACTATGGAAGCTAACTCGGCTACGGATCCTTGGTTGGGATTAGGACCTATCTATACCTATTAGAATGTAGGCAACATGTACAAGCAAATGATTTTTATATTGCTCGCTGATATGCAATAAAGGATGGATGACCGTTCGTGGATGTACACGGGCTGGAAGCCTAGGGGTGACGTCACCCCCGAGTGGATTAGGAAGACCGAAGATTTCTTGAATCGAGCATTTGCAAAGGCAAAGATGACATGGTGTCCCTGTAGGAGATGTGGAAACACGCGTCGGCAAACAAAGCAAGAAATGACACATCATCTTGGTAATTATGGATTTACGATAGATTATACTCGGTGGACCTTCCATGGTGAAACCGAGCGTAGGAGAGACGAAGTAGTGAGACGACGCATCCGGGATCTTGATGCTGTTGCTGGGGTAGGAGACATGCTCGATGACTTTCATGAAGCAAACTTCGATGAAGGACCTAGGGAGGAGGAGCCAGAGGCAACGGCAAAAGTCTATTACGAGATGTTGGCTGCAGCACAGCAACCCCTTCACGAGCACACCGATGTATCTCAACTTGATGCCATTGCACGTCTACTGGCCGTAAAGTCCCAGTTCAACTTTGGTCATGAGGCCTTCGAAATTATATTGAAAGTGTTCGGCACGCTCCTCCCGAAAGGTCACATTCTGCCACCGAACATGTATGAAGCACAAAAACTCCTAAGTGCACTTAAGATGCCTTATGAACATATACATGCTTGTCCGAATGGATGCATCTTATTTAGGAAAGAGCATGCAAAAGCAAAGTACTGTCCAAAGTGCGAGGCGTCTAGATTCGTGGAGGTAGACAATGGTGATGGGCAAAAGACCCATAGTACAATCCCCGTGAAGATCCTACGGTACCTTCCTTTTATACCGAGGGTCCAGCGGCTTTACATGACCGAGGAATCTGCGAAACAGATGATATGGCACAAACATGGACATAGATACAATCCTGAGAAAATGGTACATCCATCTGATGGTGAAGCATGGGCACACTTTGATGCGATGCATCCTGACAAAGCTCTAGAGGCTCGTAATGTACGCGTTGCGCTGGCCACAGATGGGTTCAATCCCTATGGAATGACGGCTGCCCCATACAGTTGTTGGCCGGTGTTCGTTATCCCGCTCAATCTCCCCCCTGGTGTTTTATTTCACCGTCAGAACATATTCTTGTCATTGATCATTCCTGGATACCGGGGGAACAAGATGAGTGTGTACATGGAGCAACTGATTGATGAGTTGGAACGTGGTTGGGAAGGTGTATTGACATACGACCGAGCTACAAAGACAAACTTTAGAATGCATGTCTTTTACCATTACTCCTTGCATGACATGCCGGCGTATGGGATATTCTGCGGCTGGTGTGTGTACGGGAAGTTTCCATGCCCGATATGCAAGACGGCTCTGAGATTCATTTGGTTGAAGAAGGGTGGCAAATATTCCTCGTTCGACAAACATAGACAATTCCTCCCTCTTGACCACATATTTAGACAAGACAAAACGAATTTCACGAAAGGGTCATAGTTAAAGAACCTCCACCTCATCTTCTGACAGGCACCGAGATTCGTGCTCAGCTAAATGCTCTTGAACTCAATGAAGATGGAAGTTTCGTGGGATACGGTGAGCAACATGCCTGGACCCAAAAGATGGACTTGTGGAGGCTACCGTACATGGAGGACCTTCTTCTTCCACATAATATTGATGTAATGCACACTGAAAAGAATCTTGGCGAGGCACTTTGGGGCACAATTATGAAAATTTCTGACAAGACAAAGGACAATGTCAAGGCAAGAGTGGATCAAGAAAGGTTATGCAACCGACCAAAGCTCAACATTCTGCCGCCCAAAGACGACAAGAGATGGAAGAAGCCTAAGGCCGATTTTGTCATTGAGCGGCCCGATTTTGTCATTGGGTATGCAACGAATCTGAGGAGGGGGGGGGGGTAAATTTATCTACTTTGCATATCAATGGCCTCAAGAGTCACGACTACCACATTTGGCTTGAGCGGCCGCTTCCGGTGTTGGTTCGCGGCTATGTCCCTGATCATATCTGGGTGGTGCTTGCAGAGTTGAGCAATTTCTTCTGCCAGCTTTGTGCTAAAGAGGTATCTAAGGCCATCATTGCAGAAATGGAAAAACTGGCACCTGTGTTGCTATGTAAATTGGAGAAGATCTTTCCCCCAGGCTTCTTCAATCCGATGCAGCATATGATTCTACACCTCCCGTACGAGGCACGAATGGGGGGTCCCGAGCAGAACCGCTGGTGTTATCCAATCGAGAAATGTCAAAAGGTTCTTCGAACCAAATGTAGAAATAAATGTAAGATTGAGGCTTCTATCGCTGAGGCATATATTTTGGAGGAGGTGTCAAATTTCACTTCAAAATATTATGCAGAAAATCTCCCTAGCGTGCACAATCCACCCCCTCGTTACAATGTTGGGACTCTGAATCGAACCTCAGCCTTTTCCGAGGACAATTTGGCAGTGCAAGTGGCGCGCGCAGCAAGACCTTGGAGATTGATGAGTGGCGTTGTATCATGTTGTATGTGTTGACGAACCTTTCCGAGGTGGAACCGTACATACAGTAAGTTCTCATCAAATATTGTTCTCGACTAGTCACTCTTCTCGAGCTCTTAATCCAATTGTTGCACTTTGGTACAGGGAATTTCATATGGAATTCTGGTATAGATCAAGGGCACCTACCATACAAGAAGACTGGGTGCGGGAAATGCTAAGCCCGATTTCATTTCTTGGTACAGGCGAAAGGTAATTTTCAATTCGATGTCATGATGAAGACATTACAATTTTAATTACTTACTGTCCCACTTGAACCTGCAGAGCCAAATCGATGGATCTATAAGTGCCGAGTTGAGACAGGTTGCCAATGGCTTTGATTGTAAGGTCAAGTCATTTGGAGCTTATGACATGAATGGATATCACTTTCATACAACAAGGCACGAGCAAAGTCGACCCAATCGAAGAACCACAAATTCGGGAGTCTTTACTCTAGGAGACGATGGGGTCGAGTACTATGGCAGAGTTGAAGAAATATATGAGCTCGACTTTCATGGCTCGCAACATCTTAAACCCGTCATATTTAAAAGTCATTGGTTTGATCCTCAAGCTGTGAGACGCTACCCGAAACTTGGGTTAGTCGAAATTCGACAGAGCTCCGTGTACCCAGGAGATGATGTCTATATTGTGGCTACACAAGCCACCCAAGTTTATTATCTGTCTTACCCATGTAAAAAAGACGCAAATCTTGATGGTTGGGATGTTGTGTATAGGGTATTGCCACACGGCAAACTACCTGTACCAAACAATGAAGATTACAACATAGACCCAAACACCTATGCCGGAGAATTTTTTCAAGAAGATGGGCTTTCAGGGAGTTTTGCGATCGACTTAACGGATGTGATGGAAGTAGATAATTCAAGGGTTGCTCTTGAGGATGTCGGCGATGATGTTCATGACGCCAAAGACATAGCATTACTTGAAAAGCTACAATTGTGCGACGACAGTGATGATGATAGTGATGGGCCTTTGGAGAACGACATTGATCATATAGAGATGCGTGATAGTGATGATGAGACATATGATCCGGCTATTTCGGACCATGACGACTATTTTTAATAAATGTATGATCCTTATTATGTTTTGATTTGAATAATTTACTATTTCAAATTTGTTGTTGTTATTGTTTATTGTTATTGTTTATTTTATTTCTCATACATGTACTGATTGATTTACTATTTTAAATTTCGGGCGGTTGATCGAAGATGGTGGGGCGCGGCGGAGGTGTACTCAGGTCGCTCGCCTCAGTACTCGGGAAGTCTGGCGGTAGTGGTGAGTCATCCGGAGTCGTCCTCCCGGACGACTCGACGACGGAAGAAGGAGGCTCCTCCTCCTGCAGTAGCCGAGGCCGAGGACTCGGGCATGGCTAGACGGAGGAAGGGGAAGAGGGGGAAGAGGGTGCCTCGTAGGAGGTCACCCCCTCCTGAGGAGGAGGAGGAGGCGGGGGAGGAGGAGGAGGAGCAGGAGGAGCCGCACGATGAGGAGGGGGATGGGCAGCAGGAGGAGGACGAAGTACCTGAGGCGAATGCCTCGGGTGACGAGGAGGAGGAGGAGGAGGAGGTGGAGCAAGTGCAGGTCCCTGTTGTTTGGCTGCGAGGACCGACGAAGCTCCCAGACCGACCGATAGCTTTAGAGGGATGACCGAGGCTTGTACCAGACCCTCCCAGGTAAGTAACATTTGCAGGTATGATCATGTTTTCTTTTGAAAATCACAATTGAATCTAATCATTCGTCTTAATCGTTTTTTCGGAAACTTCGAGGTTATCGCCCCAGGTGTTCACGACCGCATGCCCAATGGTATCCTGGGGGCCTCGTCAGGCTTCACTACCCTGGCGCGCGGGTGATTGCCGGGAGCCTTCAGCCGGTGATGACGTGGGCCCAGTACCGTGACTGTCTCGATGTACCAGATCGGGACGATAGGGTCTAGGGAAACAAGGCGGAGCGGGTCCTAAACGAGTTTTGGGTAAGTCCTGAACTGCTTTTCTCAATAGAGTACATTCATTGGACATTCTTCAAATAATAATAAAACATTTATGTGCAGGATTTCTACCGATGCGAGCCGGGAGTTTTAGCGCTCGCGAAGCAGACGGCTGACACAGCGTGCACCAAGCTAGTGGCGGATATGATGTACGAGGCCCGTGTCCAAGCCATCGTGACATATATGGGCAAACATGAGGCTGACCCGGGAGCAATTCATGCTGGTAAATAGTAATACTATCTTTTTCTGATATGAAACGTGCTCCATGGGATACTTATATGTCATGTTTTTGATTACGTGCAGGTGCCTCCATGGTGGTGCGCGGTGGATATGCAGTGCTGGGGATTGATCGTTGATAAGTGGTGCACGGAGGGTTGGGTGGAGATCCACAACTCTTGCCGTGCGCGTCGGTTGTTGATGCCAGGTGCAGCACATCATCAAGGCAACCGTCACCTCGGCGCTTACGCGAAGAAATGGGTATGTAAATGTGTTCTTTTTTATTCTAACATACAATTCTGTATAATCTCTGATCATTGTGCCTTTATTTTCGCAGTCGCGGTCACATGGTGACCAGCCTTGCTCCCAGCTCCAGGCTTGGGCTTTGGCCCATAAGGGCAAGGCGACGTCCGACGTCACCTTCAACTCGGAAGATCCGCCTGAGGGCTAAAGCAACCTGACCGTCCACAGCCGCCTCAGTGACTACAGCGCTATGGCGAGGGAGGTCCATCGGCCAGATTTCGATTCGGTCACCCAGCCCATTGACGGAGAAGTCGTCATGAGGATGGGAGGAGGCAAGAAGCATGGCCGCTACTGGGTCGCTGACCCCCTTGTTGACAGGAGCAGCACTCCTAGTCTCTCTCAGATTCGAGCTCAGAGCACCAGCTCAAGCCCGGCCATACGCACACGGCCAGACGTCGTCACGACCCAAATGGAGGCACTCCAGGTTATTTCTGTTTCAACCGTCATTGATCTTTCCATATGTTTGTTTTGTATTCTAACATTTGATCAAATATTACAGGCCCAAATGGAGGCAAGATTCAAAGCTCGGGAGGAGCAGCAGCAGAGGAAGTGGGACGCAGAGAAGGCGAGCTTGCTGGACGAGGTTCAGCGCCAGCAGGAGGCCGAACGCAAGAGACTAGATGATGCCTGGGCATACATCACTAGTCTGGGACGGCAGATGGGTCAACCGCCGCCAGCTTACAGCCCACCAGCTTTACCTCCTCGGGGTGCTTCACATACTCCTGTGAGTCACTTGAGCCTCTACTTTCATTTTACTTTGCAATTAGAACGACAACATAGAGTGTAGTAGTGACCTAGGGTAGTACAATAACTCTAAACTTAGGTGTTAGCTTAAAACATTAAATAATTTCGAACTATATGCAGAATCAATCGGCGGCATCGTGTGAGGGGCCAGCTGCAGGAGTGGGAGAAGCGTCGCCTCAGTACCCTCCGGTCCAGACTTGTACGTGGCATCCGCCGCCTGGGTGGGTGCCTAGTGTGCCGGGGCCATGGTCGCAGCCTCCGTGGATGGCTATGGGGCTGGGACAGTGGGTGCTTGGGGCCCCGGGAGAGTCGTCGCAGCCGCCACCGCCACCGCCGGCCGAGTGAGTTGTTTGTGGACTTGGATGTATCAGCTCTACTTGTAGGACGTTATTTGGACTTGTTTGTGGACTTGTATGGACTTGTACGCCGTTGTTTATGCACTTTGTATGCATTTGTGGATTATAACTGCCTGTGATGTGTATGGTGATAGTTACAGATGATATTATGTATGCCTGTGATGGTTATTATGATATATTAATGCCTGTGATGATTTTGTGCTATTTTGGGGTCCCATTTACGTCGAAATGTAAACAAAACAGGGCCCTGTATGGTCACTTTGCCGTGTGCCAGGGCTCCAGCACACGGCAAAGTGACCACACGTGGCACCTGGAACAGGGGCTTTGCCGTGTGCCGGAGCCGTGGCACACGGCAAAGTGACCAAGCTTTGCCGTGTGCCAGGCACAGGGCACAGGGCAAAGCCCAGGTGTTTGCCGTGTGCCAGGCCCAGGGCACACGGCAAAGCATGGGCCTTTGCCGTGGGCCTTTCCGTCGCGGCCCACGGCAAAGGCCGCCGTCGCCGTTAACGGTCGTTAGGCTGGGCCGGGCTTTGCCGTGGGCCGTAGGGGCACACGGCAAAGGCTTTGCCGTGTGCCCGACATTTGGCCCACGACAAAGCCCGGCTTTGCCGGCCCGGTGTATGCCGTTTGCCGTGTGTAATACGGCCTTTGCCGTGTGCCCCCGGCACACGGCAAACCGCCGGTTTCCAGTAGTGAATGGACTCATATATTCATAATATAATATTATATGTCTTGTTTACACTATTTTATCTATAGATATCTGCATTCCAGTATTATGTGTATTTAAAACTCTATTCTCACCATGCAAAGAAACTAGTATTCTCATCATGCAAAAAAATCTAGTAAGCAAATGTAGTAAACTGCATTCCCACTGTATATTTCCTACTCTCATATCTACAGCAGTTAGTGAGCAATCTAGTAAGAAAAATGCTTTTGGTTGTGTTTGAGTTTGTTTAACATGTACAACCATTTCCAAACGATTCTTGTTTCTGTACAAAAGTATGCCACTTGGGATCTATTAAAATTTATGCCTCACTATCTAGTACTTTATGCAGATGTTGTGCAAGATATGTGTTAAGATATATTTCTCTCTTTGCTGTGCATGATATGTGTTAAGATTATTATTGAAAAAACAATGAAACACCACTGAATACCTTTTCTTCCAAGTATGTGTTCCATCTCCGACGGCAGTCATAACATGCATGAATGGATTACCATTCAGACAAGGACAATCCTCCACTGCATCAGCACCGGTGCATGTTGCAGTGGCAGTGGGGCTGACCATTTCTTCTTGATTAAATGCGCTGATTCCTTCTTCCACGGTATTGTCACATGCATTGGCAGCTGCTAAGTCATCCACACTGCAACGGAGGTCCAGGACCATATTTTTAGGTGAGAGGTGACAGCAAACTGTTCAGAAAAAAGTACAAACAAACATACTGAATCATACAGCCTACTTATATTCTTCACCAAGTACTCCATGGGTACCATTATCATTTCCATAATATTCATCATCTGAGTAAATGTCGTAAACCGATGATGCTGAACTATAATAGCCAGACTCATCCACACCTAACCGGCTAGGCGAGCCGATGTCATCAATGCTTCCATCATAACGAAGAATGCATTCTCCTGGAATTTCTTCATTCTTTTCCCTTTGGGCTGTGTTGTCATGGCCTTGTTCTTCAACCTCATGACACCACTTCTGGACAGCGCCACAAACATTTGTAACTGAGTGTGTCATATCATTTGAGCCACATCTAAACGGCTGGAGCAAACCCTGGTAATACCCAAATACCCCTGTTCCTGTGATGCAGACAATACACTATAAATATGCCCTACACTATAAAGCAAACTCTGGTACTTATATTCTCTACAGTTCGAGATAATTAAGTACTTTGCACCACCATAAAGGACAAATTGTTACCATTTATACAACAGTGTAACTGAACACTATATTTTCAGTCAATTGTCAAAAGGACCATAGTTACCTTCGGGCTGCTCCATTGTGAAAGCCTGACTGTATTGATTGATGGATTACAAGAGGTGGTACATATAAATAGGCTGAGAACCCAAAGGTCCAAGGTGTGAACGGGTTGGATAATCTAGGGAAATTAATGACTCAGGTAACTAATACAGCACAGGGCTCTAGGCCGGTGCATTCATACTAGGAAGATAGGAGGACAGTCTAACACTCCCCCCGCAGTCGTAGCGGCAGCAACGCAAACGAACAGACTGGAGAACGATGGAGACGTATCCCCCCGCAGTCTGAACACACCGGTGCGAATGCTTCGACTGGAGATTTATGCAGATAATAGCCCCTTAGTGCCGAGGTAGCCGAAGTCGACGTGGTCGTGGTTGAAGCCGTGGAGGAGAGCATAGAGCTGAAGTGCCGTGGGGCGCCTGAGGACACGAATTCAGCAGCTTCTTGCCAAGCTCAGCAGCAGGTCGCGCTCAGCGGCGGCGGTGTCCGCGCTCGAGCCGCAGGAAGCGCAAAATTGGGTCGAGCGCCAGCATGACGAGGATCAAACGCCGAGGGTGGCAGCCCGTGTGACGCAGGATGGTCGACCAGAGACGCCGAGTGGTGGCCGGAGAACCAGTGGGTGGCGCTGAGTCGTCGACGGGCGGCGCCGGGAGGGACGCCGAGTGGCCTGTCGGAGGAAGCCAGTGCGGTCAGCCAGGCGTCGAGTGGTCTTCCGGGAGCGCCGTGTGGGTGCCAGGCGAGACGAGCACCACCACCTCGAGGGTGACTGTGTCTGCGGTAGAGGATCGACCACGAGCATCATCGCTGCAGCCTCAGAAGGTGCAGCAACAACCTCGTCCTTCGGTGGTGTCGCCGATGAATCGACAACGAACGGCGGGGCGACGCAACTGAAAATAAAAGGATACACAGCAGCAGTAGCATTGTCGAATTCACGGCCATTATCGCTTTGAAGTCCCTGAATAGGAACACCAAATTGAGTATGAACGTAGGCGAAAAAATTCGATAATGTATAAAAGGTGTCAGACTTGAGACGTAGGGGAAACGTCCGTAAGTAATGCTGAGTAATCAACAAGAATGACAAGATAGTACTTATAACCGGAGACACTCGTGACAGGCGAGGTCCAAAGGTCACAATGTAAAAGTTGAAAGGCATGACTAGCACGGGAAGACGAGGTATGAAAAGGAAGACGAACGTGACGACCAAGTTGACAAGCATGACAAAGGCCATCAGTGGTGCCGGGTGTGCATTTGATGACGGTAGAGTGAGCAAGCTGGAGTAGAGGGCGGTGGCAGGAGCTGTCTTGGACATGGTTAGTTCCTCAATTTGGAGCTCAGCCCGTACCTTGAGGAAGCTACGCAGAGGATCGGTGCGGCGAAGATGAAGCCCGATGGTGTCGAATCGTTCGTTGAGGCCGCAGATGATGTTGAGGACGAGGGTGCGGTCGATACCATGAAAGCCTGACTGTATTGATTGATGGATTACAAGAGGTGGTACATATAAATAGGCTGAGAACCCATACGACCAAGGTGTGAAGGGGTTGGATAATCTAGGGAAATTAATGACTATGGTAACTAATACAGCACAGGGCTCTAGGCCGGTGCATTCATACTAGGAAGATAGGAGGACAGTCTAACACATTGGATTTTGCCCTGCAAATCGAGATAATCCAGGGGGCATAGCCATCTGCTTCCCATGCATACTGGTAGGTCCTTGTTCCATGCCACTATGGCTGCTGGTAGCCACCACTTCAGTGCTATAACGGTCCAGTTTTCCCATGTACATTTCCTTAATAAAATTATGCTTTCACATTTAATATGTCCAGTTTTCAGCTATTGTAACACCCTAATTTTCATCACATAAATCATTTAGCAACCCTTTAATTTTTCTAGGATTTATTAAGGCTTAAATAAATTTTCTAGGATTTAATTGGAATTTCTAGATTTTTAATCAATTTAAATATCGCATTAAATAATTATTTTAGCCAAAATTAGTTTTTGTTGCATTCATGCTGTTGCATATATTTTTGGTTGCTAGTAAATCAAGTTGGAATTTAAATTCTGTTTAAATTCGAATTTGATTTGCTTTTGTTTGATTTTTAGAAAAGTTGTTTTAGCCGAGTTCAATTTAGGTCCTTAAACTCTGCTAAAAGTCTGCTTTGGCCCCTTCATCTTTCGGCCCATCCCTTTTTCCTCCCCCGCTTTTTCTTTCCTTCTTCCCGGGCCGTATTTTCCTTTTCCCGCTCGGCCTGCTGCCAATCCGGCCCATTAGCGGCTCGTTGTTTCTTCCCTTCCCGCCGCGGTCTCT
Source organism: Echinochloa phyllopogon (assembly GCA_033239725.1). Taxonomy (NCBI): domain Eukaryota; kingdom Viridiplantae; phylum Streptophyta; class Magnoliopsida; order Poales; family Poaceae; genus Echinochloa; species Echinochloa phyllopogon. The sequence goes on along the minus strand of BTCW01000008.1, from coordinate 5,470,437 downwards.
CTCTCCCTCTTCCTTCCACTGACTGGTGGGCCCGGCCGGTCAGCTTCGTCTTCTTCGTCACGGACTCTCCCTCCGAGTCCGAGCCGCTCCCGCCGCCGCCTCCGAGTCCGGCCACCTCACGCCTCTCCCAGCCCTGTTCTCCGGGACTATTTATAGTCGCCAATCCCCGCCGCCTTTTCCCCAAATCAATTGAAGTCGAGAGCTTCTGGAAACCTAGCGCCGCCGAGCTCAAGTCGCCGCCGCGTCGGTCTTCGTCATCCGCCGCCGTCGAGCTTCGTTCCCCGTCAAGATCACCTTGGGTGAGTTCGCCGTCGTCTCCTCTCTCTTCTCGACTTGATCCCGTAGCGAATCTTGCATCATAGCCTTAGATCGCCTCTGCGCCGGCGATGCTCCGCCGTGCTTCCCAGCGGCACCGTCGTCTCGGCCGTCGTCGTCGTCTCTCTCTCCGACCCGATCCGTCCTGGCCATCCGATCGTGATCCAATGGCTTAGATTAGCCCGAGCCCTGAGTCAAATAGGAGGATACCGGTCAGCGCTGCAACAATTGTTAAAGAGCCCCTGAGTTTTAGAGAAATCAACCCGCGGTCCAAGTTAGTTCAAAAATAATTACATCTAGGTCCTGTTTCTTTTAATTAAGCCCCTTCAAGATTTAAAATTGCACCCGAGGTCCAGCCCCTGTTACTTTATGAGTAAGCCCTCAAGTTTTTATACATAATTATGTTTAGGTCCCTGGTTTTTCGCAGTTAAGCCCTTGGAACTTTTAAAACTTTGCCAGCAAGTCCCTAGATCTTAGAAAATTCATATCTTTCTCGTTTTAACTCCGATTTTAGCGATTCTTGCGCTCATGAGTTCGTTGTAACGAGTAGAACAGCTTTACGCTACTGTTTTGATCTGTTGGAATTGTTTGGTGTACTGTTTCTTATTTGTTGTATTGATTTCTTGTATGTGAATGTGTGCTGCGTTTAGAGAACGTGCCGTTCGAGGAAGGATTTGAAGATCCGCTCGTTGAAGACTTTGAGCAGCAGCAGCGTTGGGAAGAAGGCAAGTGTATTATGTCATGCAAATGTCCTAATAATTATTAATTTCACCACCCATGCATGTGTCTTAATTTGATGGGTTCCTATTTAAGGATTTGCCTAGCCACTATATTTTCCCTGTCCCTGAAACTGGGTTACTTAATTAATTTTGATGGTAGATGATGCTTAGATTGCTCAACTGGGATTGGTTAATGAACCCCTACTCTATGTTCCACTACTACCTTTTTAATCAGTTAATGGACAAGATCACATTCTTTTTAATTGGAACATGGAGAACCACCCAGGAAAACAGTACAACCATGAGTGCCACATGGCTCTGGCTTTGACTGACTAATTAGTGTGTCTAGTATTGGTTAACCTTACCCGAAAGGGGCATGGGGGGCGGCCTTGTTGGGGTATAGCCCGGTCCTCTTGAGCTGTGGGCTTAGCTAAGAGACAGACCTCATTAGGGAGGGTTATGCTTTGCTTGGACTGGAAACCTTAGCGGGTTGGCTCGTGCTAGATGTGCTTTGTAAAGGTCTCATAGTGAAACCCAGTATTCGGTCCACGTGGTGTGGGAAGGATGCATGCTTTCGGGCAATGGGAATCGCGGCTTATGGTGAAAGTGTACAACCTCTGCAGAGTGTAAAACTGTTATAACAGCCGTGCTCACGGTTAAGAGCGGCCTGGACCCTTACATGATAATTGTACTTGAACATGATCTAAATTGTGGTTATATGATTATGCTGGGAATATGACTTTCATTAATTTGTGGGTGGTATATACTTTCATTTGCTAGTAAATAGTTGCTTAATAAAACTTGACCAACTAAAAGTGCTTACAGCAGTTGTGTCAGCTAGCCTTTTGCCTCAGCCTTGTATGTCATACTACATTTGCTGGGTACGTTTGTACTCATACTTGTTGTCTTTCTACAAATTGCATCTACTACACCGGAATGCTGCTCAGAATGGGAGAATGTAGAGGATTACACTGCTGACTTTGAAGAGTTCTAGGCGGGTGTTTCCCCAGTCATCGCCTGTGGAGATGGAGTCGTTTTGCTTCGTTTAGTTAACGTTTATTTAAGTCTTCCGCTATGACATTTTTGTCAAACTCTAAGATTGTAATAATGCTACTTTAATACTCTTTCGTATGCATGGTTATGGATATTCACTTGTGACGTCTACCATATGTGTGTAAACTGATCCTGGCGCACATATGAGATGCATTTGGTTTTGCCTTGAAAACCGGGTGTAACAGAAGTGGTATCAGAGCTGTGTTGACTGTAGGACGCAAGCCTAGATAGAAATGGTCGTTCTTTAAGGACTAATTGCTTAAATAACCTTGTTCTGCTTAAACCTTGGACTAATCTGTTAATACTTGTGCATATTGATGATTATCTCCTCCTTGATAATTATTCATATGCCCTGCTCTTTCCCTCCTCTGAACCCTTAGATGTCTAGCACTCTATCTCGTTCCCGGTCTATGCAAGAAAGTGAAGAAGATCCGCAAGAGGTTGAGATGATGGAACAAGAAGTCAGTCAGGGAGAGAATGATCCAGTGGCAATATCTGAGGAAAATGAAGGAGCCAATTCACCACCAGACCAGTGGACAGTGACTTGTCATCGTCATCATGGAGGTGATGTTGGTTTTCCGTTTCTGTTGCGACACCTCTTTGAGCAACTGAATTATCAACTAGAGATTGAGTACCGAGGAAGGAGATGGACTCATCCGAAGTATCCAGATGAATGGGATGTCACAGTATACATACAACAAGCTAACCCAGAGTATGGAGGAACCAAGGAAGTTGCAGTGCATGACTCCACTGCCAGCCGACTAACCTTTGAAGCTGGAATTCAAGATGCAGCTAGACAGGCACTCTCTGCGCTTTGTCATGAAGAAGCTGATGAAGTACGTCACACCGCGTGCACCTATCTACCCCGAAGGCCACGTGGCGCTTTGACAGGCGAGGTGCCAAGAGTTTCCAATGTGATGAACTCCACGCTCAACATTCAGGTGGAATTTACCGCAATGCTAAATTTACAATTGGATGTCACCACAAGTGAGTTACTATTGGTGCGTGAAGAATTAGCTGCGGAACGAAGGGAGAACAAGAAGTTTAGAATGGAACTCAAAGGAGAAGCACCTCCAGCTGAAGATGAAGATGATGAAGTTGAGATGGCCCATTCACCATCTCACTGATGAATGTAGATTGGAAACTAGTTACTCTACATCTGTCAGTTAAGGATAGGGTTTTCTCCTCCATAAGAGTTTAGGATGCTTAGAATCGTTAGCTTCGTTCGTCGCGTGCGGTAATCTTGTTTAGATTTGTAATAGGATGATTGCTTCGTGTTTGCTTTTGTGCTAAATGTGTGATTTGGATCTTTGTAATGATTGAACTTAATTGTGGAGTGATGCCCACAATTGAGTAATTATTAAATAAATAAATTTAGTTAGTTTTGGGTTATCTTGGTCTCTGATCTTGGCCCTTGGCTATCATCTTATTCATCTAGTAGTACCCCTCTTATAAATCATGTTAAGCGAACATCTTTTCTCGCTGTTACATGACATCCTGGTACTGTTCGAATTGTTTCTGGAGATTCAGAACTCCGATTGACCTAAAACCAGTTGGGTTGGATAAAGGACTTGATAACCTAGGTTCTGGAAATTTTTCGTGATTTTTGGAGGTCCTGGTCGAGAGATATAATGGATTTATGGAGCAACCAGAATCTGTCTCGTGGTCCTGACACAGCTGTCTTGTCTATTTTATATCTCGAGTTACAGAAGTCCGATTGAGGTGATTCAAGTTGGGTTAGTTTCAGAATTTCAATATCTACGTCCTGGTAAAATATCATAAGTTTTGGATACTCAGAACGAGAGATATAGTCGTTTAAAGATGGTTAACAGAATCTGCTAGGAGCTGGAAACTTCTATTCTAGCTGATTTTGTCCTTATTGACTACTATAATTTGAGATATGGTCTTATTTCATTCTATGAACCTCATGTTTCTAACCATCAAATGGTGAACACCAGGTCTGGGAGTGGAGTGGACCAACCGGCTGTGAATCGTCAAGGACGTACCAACGCCAGTTCAAGTACTCAGCCAAATCAAGTATCTTCAGCAATGGATCAAGTTATTGCCAACCAGACTCAGATTCTCCAGGATCTAGCCAATGTTGTGGCTGGATTGCAAGCTCAGATCAACAACAACAACAACAACAACCCCAATAATAACAACCAGCCGAGGGACAAGCACCGTGAGTTCATGAGCCACAAACCCCCGACATACTCTCACTCATCGAATCCGCTGGATGCTGATGATTGGTTGAAGACTGTGGAGAAGAAGCTGGATATGGCTCAGTGCAATGATAGAGAGAAGGTGTTGTATGCATCAGGTCGCTTGGAGGGGTCAGCATCTGATTGGTGGGATGCCTACGTCGCTGCTCATGCTACCCCTGATGCTATCACTTGGTTGGAATTCAAGAATAACTTCAGGAGTTATCACATTCCTGCTGGAATTATGAAGCTGAAGAAGAAGGAATTCCTCTCACTCAAGCAGGGAGGGATGACTGTCAGTGAGTACCGGGACAAGTTTGTTCAGTTGTCTCGCTACGCACCGGAGGAGGTGGCAGAAGATGAACAGAAACAAGAGAGATTTCTGGAGGGATTGATTGGACCGCTCCAGTACCAGCTTATGTCTCACACATTCCCAACATTCCAGAAGATGCTGGACAAGGCTATTGGCTTGGAGAACAAGTGAAAAGAGTTGGGAGAGCAGAAGAGGAAGTTCGCTGCTTTAGGACAGTCAAGCAGTAATACTCGTCCGCGTACTCAGCCGCCTCAGCAGAACATGCCCGTCCGTTTCGGTGGGCAAGGAAATAACTTTGTGCAGAATCAGAATCAGCGGTCAGCGCCACCGCCACAACGCCCGATGTTTCAGCAGAATCGCCAGGCTATGCCAGCTCAGACCCCAGTAAAGACACCCGTGCCAAGTAACAACACTGCTCCACGTGCTTGTTTTATCTGCGGAGATTCTAGTCACTTCGCCAACAACTGTCCCAAGAGGAGTGCTCAGACCTCTCAGAGTCAGAATAACACTACACCCAGGCAGAACCCTCCTCAGCAGCAGAATCGTAATGTGAATCAGACGCCCCAGAGCAACAAAGGACAGCAGAACCAAACTCGTGGAAGGGTGAATCATGTTGCTGCAGAGACTGCGCAAGAAGCTCGTGACGTGGTACTTGGTATGTTTCTCGTTAACTCAGTTCCTGCATCAGTTTTATTTGATTCAGGAGCATCACATTCATTCATTACTGCCCAGTATGTCGCTAAACATAACTTACCCATGCAAATCATGAATAAAACCATGTTGGTTAGTTCACCCGGAGGGGAAATGAAAGCTTCTTATGTGTGTCCCAATGTTAATCTCAAAATCATGGGAAGAGATTTTAGTGCGAATCTCATTATCTTGGAATCAAATGGGATTGATGTTATTCTGGGCATGGGTTAGTTGAGTCGATATGAAGCTGTGATTCAGTGTGCCAAGAGGTCAGTGCTGTTAACAAGTTCTCAAGGTGAAAGGATAGAAGTGGTAGCTACTTTACCTCCAGCGGTACAAGGGACTGTGAATGAAGCTACTGGTGTTACTTTGGAAGATATCAGAGTAGTCTGCGAGTTCCCGGACGTCTTTCCAGATGAATTGCCAGGTATGCCACCTGATCGTGATGTTGAGTTTCTTATTGAGCTTTTACCTGGTACTGCACCTATTTCTAAAAGACCGTATAGAATGGCTCCTAAAGAATTAGAAGAACTTAAGAAACAACTTAAGGAATTGTTGGATAAAGGATTCATTCGTCCTAGTTCATCACCTTGGGGAGCACCTGTTATTTTTGTTGATAAGAAAGATGGAACTCAGAGGATGTGTGTGGACTATCGCTCTTTGAATGAGGTAACCATCAAGAACAAGTATCCACTGCCTAGAATCGAAGATTTGTTTGATCAGTTGAGAGGAGCTAAAGTTTTCTCCAAGATTGACTTGAGATCTGGCTATCATCAGTTGAGAATCAGGCGTTCAGACATACCTAAGACAGCATTTACTACAAGGTATGGATTGTATGAGTACACAGTGATGTCGTTCGGATTGACCAATGCACCTGCTTACTTTATGTATCTGATGAATAAAGTGTTCATGGGGTACTTGGATAGATTTGTGGTGGTCTTTATTGATGATATTTTGGTGTACTCCAAGAGTGAGGAAGAGCATGAAGAACATTTGAGATTGGTGTTGCAGACACTTCGAGAGAACCAGCTGTACGCTAAGTTCAGTAAGTGTGAGTTTTGGTTGAATCAAGTGTCGTTTCTTGGTCATGTTGTTACTGCGGAAGGTATTGCCGTTGATCCAAGAAAGATTGAGGATGTGTTGGAAAGGAAACCTCCTACCACTGTCACGGAGATCAGAAGTTTCTTAGGATTGGCTGGATATTACAGAAGATTTATTGAAGGTTTTTCTAAAATAGCGAAGCCTCTCACTGCGCTATTGGAGAAAGGCAAGGGGTTTGTTTGGTCAGATGATTGTCAGGCCAGCTTTGAGGAATTGAGAAAGAAGTTAACTACTGCCCCAGTGCTTGCTATGCTAGATATTCACAAGAATTTTGATATATATTGTGATGCTTCACGTAGAGGTCTTGGGTGTGTGCTCATGCAGGAAGGCAGAGTTATAGCCTATGCATCCCGACAGTTGAGGAAACATGAGTTGAACTATCCTACCCATGATCTGGAGTTAGCAGCCGTGGTTCATGCCTTGAAGATTTGGAGGCACTACATTTTGGGAAACAGATGTGAGTTGTACATGGACCACAAGAGTTTGAAGTACATATTCACTCAGAAGGATCTGAACTTGAGGCAGAGAAGATGGTTGGAGTTGATTAAGGACTATGATCTGGGGATCAACTATCATCCTGGCAAGGCCAACGTGGTTGCAGACGCATTGAGTAGGAAGTCACAAGTTAGTTCACTGCCTAGTCGCCTGTTGCCAGCGGAGTTATGTGCAGAGATGGAAAAGCTGAATTTGGTTTTCTTGAACCAGACAGAAGGAGTGACAATGGAGGTCACTTGAGCAAGAAATTCGGAAGGCTCAGCTTACTGATGAGAAGATAAAGGAAATCAAGGAGACTATGCTAGCAGGAAAGGCTCCTGACTTTACCGAAGATGACCAAGGTACAATCTGGTTCAGAAAGAGAATATGCGTACCAGATGTTGAGGATCTCAGGGGAAGGATATTGAGAGAGGCTCATGATTCTGCATATTCTATTCATCCTGGAAGTACTAAGATGTATCAGGACTTGAAGGAAAGATATTGGTGGTATGGCATGAAGAGAGATGTGGCTGCTCATGTGGCACTATGTGATGTCTGTCAGAGAGTGAAGGCTGAACACCAGAGACCAGCCGGTTTGCTTCAGCCACTCAAGGTACCTGAATGGAAGTGGGAAAAAATCAGCATGGATTTTATAGTGGGTTTACCTCGCACTCGAGGAGGATATGATTCAATATGGGTTATTGTGGACAGACTGACTAAGGTAGCACACTTTATACCTGTCCATACTACTTACACCAGTGCTAAATTAGCAGAGTTGTACATGTCAAGAATCGTTTGTCTTCATGGTGTGCCTAAGAAGATAGTGTCTGATAGAGGTACTCAGTTTACATCTAGATTCTGGCAGAAGTTGCATGAATCTATGGATACAAAGTTGAATTTCAGTTCTGCTTATCATCCACAAACTGATGGTCAAACAGAGAGAACTAACCAGATTTTGTAGGATATGTTGAGAGCGTGTGCTTTGAAGCATGGAGGTAGTTGGGACAAAAGCCTTCCCTACGCAGAGTTCTCATATAACAACAGTTATCAGGCCAGTTTGAAGATGGCACCCTTTGAAGCTTTGTATGGTAGAAAGTGCAGAACACCTTTATATTGGAGTGAAACAGGTGAGAGTCAGTTGTTTGGTCCAGAAATTCTGCAAGAAGCTGAGAGACAAGTTCAGATTATCAGAGAGAATTTGAGAACAGCTCAGTCCAGGCAGAAAAGCTATGCAGATACAAGAAGGAGAGAACTAACCTTTGAAGTAGGTGATTATGTGTATCTGAAGGTTTCACCTATTCGAGGTTTGAGAAGGTTTAAGGTTAAAGGTAAAGTATCTCCTCGTTTCATTGGACCTTTCAAGATAGTTGATAGGAAAGGTGAGGTTGCTTATCAACTGGAATTGCCAGCCATATTGTCAGATGTGCATGATGTGTTCCATATTTCTCAGTTAAGGAAGTGTAGAGTACCTGAGAAAGAATTACCTTTGGAAGAGTTGGATGTGCAAGACGATTTGACTTATAGGGAGTATCCAGTTAAGATTTTGGAAACAGCTGAAAGGGTTACTAGGAGTAAGGTGATTAAGATGTGCAAAGTTCAATGGAGTCACCATGCAGAGAGTGAGGCAACTTGGGAAAGAGAAGATGAGTTGATGGCAGAGTTCCCTCAGATTTTCCCTAATCTTTCTGAATCACGAGGACGAGATTCTTTTTAAGGGGGGTAGGTTTGTAACACCCTAATTTTCATCACATAAATCATTTAGCAACCCTTTCATTTTTCTAGGATTTATTAAGGCTTAAATAAATTTTCTAGGATTTAATTGGAATTTCTAGCTTTTTAATCAATTTAAATATCGCATTAAATAATTATTTTAGCCAAAATAAGTTTTTATTGCATTCATGCTGTTGCATATATTTTTGGTTGCTAGTAAATCAAGTTGGAATTTAAATTCTGTTTAAATTCAAATTTGATTTGCTTTTGTTTGATTTTTAGAAAAGTTGTTTTAGCCGAGTTCAATTTAGGTCCTTAAACTCTGCTGAAAGTCTGCTTTGGCCCCTTCATCTTTCGGCCCATCCCTTTTTCCTCCCCCGCTTTTTCTTTCCTTCTTCCCGGGCCGTATTTTCCTTTTCCCGCTCGGCCTGCTGCCAATCCGGCCCATTAGCGGCCCGTTGTTTCTTCCCTTCCCGCCGCGGTCTCTCTCTCCCTCTTCCTTCCACTGACTGGTGGGCCCCGCCGGTCAGCTTCGTCTTCTTCGTCACGGACTCTCCCTCCGAGTCCGAGCCGCTCCCGCCGCCGCCTCCGAGTCCGGCCACCTCACGCCTCTCCCAGCCCTGTTCTCCGGGACTATTTATAGTCGCCAATCCCCGCCGCCTTTTCCCCAAATCAATTGAAGTCGAGAGCTTCTGGAAACCTAGCGCCGCCGAGCTCAAGTCGCCGCCGCGTCGGTCTTCGTCGTCCGCCGCCGTCGAGCTTCGTTCCTCGTCAAGATCACCTTGGGTGAGTTCGCCGTCGTCTCCTCTCTCTTCTCGACTTGATCCCGTAGCGAATCTTGCATCATAGCCTTAGATCGCCTCTGCGTCGGCGATGCTCCGCCGTGCTTCCCAGCGGCGCCGCCGTCTCGGCCGTCGTCGTCGTCTCTCTCTCCGACCCGATCCGTCCTGGCCATCCGATCGTGATCCAATGGCTTAGATTAGCCCGAGCCCTGAGTCAAATAGGAGGATACCGGTCAGCGCTGCAACAATTGTTAAAGAGCCCCTGAGTTTTAGAGAAATCAACCCGCGGTCCAAGTTAGTTCAAAAATAATTACATCTAGGTCCTGTTTCTTTTAATTAAGCCCCTTCAAGATTTAAAATTGCACCCGAGGTCCAGCCCCTGTTATTTTATGAGTAAGCCCTCGAGTTTTTATACATAATTATGTTTAGGTCCCTGGTTTTTCGCAGTTAAGCCCTTGGAACTTTTAAAACTTTGCCAGCAAGTCCCTAGATCTTAGAAAATTCATATCTTTCTCGTTTTAACTCCGATTTTAGCGATTCTTGCGCTCATGAGTTCGTTGTAACGAGTAGAACAGCTTTATGCTACTGTTTTGATCTGTTGGAATTGTTTGGTGTACTGTTTCTTATTTGTTGTATTGCTTTCTTGTATGTGAATGTGTGCTGCGTTTAGAGAACGTGCCGTTCGAGGAAGGATTTGAAGATCCGCTCGTTGAAGACTTTGAGCAGCAGCAGCGTTGGGAAGAAGGCAAGTGTATTATGTCATGCAAATGTCCTAATAATTATTAATTTCACCACCCATGCATGTGTCTTAATTTGATGGGTTCCTATTTAAGGATTTGCCTAGCCACTATATTTTCCCTGTCCCTGAAACTGGGTTACTTAATTAATTTTGATGGTAGATGATGCTTAGATTGCTCAACTGGGATTGGTTAATGAACCCCTACTCTATGTTCCACTACTACCTTTTTAATCAGTTAATGGACAAGATCACATTCTTTTTAATTGGAACATGGAGAACCACCCAGGAAAACAGTACAACCATGAGTGCCACATGGCTCTGGCTTTGACTGACTAATTAGTGTGTCTAGTATTGGTTAACCTTACCCGAAAGGGGCATGGGGGGCGGCCTTGTTGGGGTATAGCCCGGTCCTCCTGAGCTGTGGGCTTAGCTAAGAGACAGACCTCATTAGGGAGGGTTATGCTTTGCTTGGACTGGAAACCTTAGCGGGTTGGCTCGTGCTAGATGTGCTTTGTAAAGGTCTCATAGTGAAACCCAGTATTCGGTCCACGTGGTGTGGGAAGGATGCATGCTTTCGGGCAATGGGAATCGCGGCTTATGGTGAAAGTGTACAACCTCTGCAGAGTGTAAAACTGTTATAACAGCCGTGCTCACGGTTAAGAGCGGCCTGGACCCTTACATGATAATTGTACTTGAACATGATCTAAATTGTGGTTATATGATTATGCTGGGAATATGACTTTCATTAATTTGTGGGTGGTATATACTTTCATTTGCTAGTAAATAGTTGCTTAATAAAACTTGACCAACTAAAAGTGCTTACAGCAGTTGTGTCAGCTAGCCTTTTGCCTCAGCCTTGTATGTCATACTACATTTGCTGGGTACGTTTGTACTCATACTTGTTGTCTTTCTACAAATTGCATCTACTACACCGGAATGCTGCTCAGAATGGGAGAATGTAGAGGATTACACTGCTGACTTTGAAGAGTTCTAGGCGGGTGTTTCCCCAGTCATCGCCTGTGGAGATGGAGTCGTTTTGCTTCGTTTAGTTAACGTTTATTTAAGTCTTCTGCTATGACATTTTTGTCAAACTCTGAGATTGTAATAATGCTACTTTAATACTCTTTCGTATGCATGGTTATGGATATTCACTTGTGACGTCTACCATATGTGTGTAAACTGATCCTGGCGCACATATGAGATGCATCTGGTTTTGCCTTGAAAACCGGGTGTGACAGCTATGGAGGTGCACTTAATAAATATGCATCATTTTGCATTTTCATAAGGTTTTTACAAATTACATGTGCTTACAATACTCTGAGATGTATTTGTGTAATGCAATATATAGGGAAGAATTATAGTTCAATCAATATCTGTTCCACATGGACTCTTTAATTTCAGAGAAGTAAAAATGTTAGTTGATAAGTAAAAAATGCTAGCTGATAGAACGTCAATAGAAGAAGCTTTCTGGGAAAACTCATCGGAATGCCTGACCAAGACCTGATGTCTCGGCAGTAGCCAGACCTGGATCTAGAGCAAATCGAGGCAATCCAGGGGGCATAGCCATCTGCTCTGCGCATGCATACTGGTAGGTCCATGTTCCATGCCACTATGGCTGTTGGCAGCCACCACTTCAGTGCTATAACCAAAAGAACAAAAGGATAGTCAGTTTAGTTTGGTTTCTAATGAACCTCCGACAAATAAACGAACATTAAAAAAAAACTCACCGGAGCGGCTGACCAAGAACTGGCGTCTCGGCAGCAGCCAGATCTGGATCTAGAGCTCTATGCATCTCCTGCATCCATGGATCCCTCGGACAGAGAAGGCGGGCGGTGGGCACGACGAGGTCCCCACACGTTCTCCTCCGCCGGATCTACCAGTTGTCGTCGTCGGCAGAGGAGGAGGGGATGCACAGGGCGGAGCTCCGCAGATGCGGCGTTGCGGGAGGCAACGGAAGGACGGCAGCGGCGCTGAGCAGGAGGAGTTCGAGGCGGCAGTGGGAATGGGAAGGACGGCGCTGCAGTGCTGAGGAGTGAGGAGGCGCCGGCGGCGGTGAGAAAGCGGCGGAGGCGGAGGCGAGTGCGCGCTCTCCCTCGCCTGCGTGCGGTGGGGTCCACTCCAAGGCCAGGGGATAAAGGAACGGAGGGGTCCACGGTTGAAGAATACCTGCTCGCGGCCACACGTAAAAGGGGTGAATACGAGAAAATACCAGGAGAGAGAGCGTGCGACACAGATCTCGAAGCGCCACCTGGATGGCCTAGATAGACACCGCTCAGCATATACATGTTCCATTGTATTTTCGCTTTTTTTAACGCTTGTTAACACACTTCAGTTTCTTTTAACTACACTGACAGACCAACCGTGATTGTGTGGGTCGGCGAGCCATAGTAGCAATTGTCATGTCCCAAAATTTATATTTTTTTATTATTGTGAATATATAACACTAGACAAAATAAATGGTTTTATTATTTCTCTCAATTTTCTAATATTTAATTTATTGTCAAATTACATAGTATTAGAAAATCTTTTAAATTTTGAAGTGTTTTGCTTTGAGTCGTTGCATTCATGTTTACTGCATAATATTTTTTATTAAAAAATGTATGTCTTTTTTAAAATGGATTGGATTATGCGGGGTGTTTAGTTCCTAGAAAAAGATGAAAAGTGAAGTGAAAAAGTCACATCGGACACTGTAGCACTTTTCCTTTGTTTGTGTTAAATATTATCCTACCATAACCTAACTAGGCTTAAAAGATTCGTCTCGTCGTGTACATCAAAACCATGTAACTAGTTTTTTTATTTACCCACGTTTAGTACTCCATGCATGAGGAGAGAGATTTGATGTCATAGGTGAATAGTAAAGTTTGGAGAGAGAATTTTTAGAAGTTTGATGATCAGACCGGGAAATAAACAGGGCCATGGTTTAAACGGGTCTGGTCTATTGATCTCAATCAAATTCTAAAACTCTTGTTTGGTCGAAATCCTTTCAATTTTAGGCCAAATATTTTCTTAGCACATCTTTATATATCCATCTAAAGTGATCCAACTAACCTAATTTCGTATCTTTTCTTTCTCTATTTCCTTTTTTCATTCTTTGCACCCAAGATGGGCTCCTATTTCTCATAATAATTTCTCTATGTTTCCTTGGCCTGTCTCATTTCTGTTCCCTTACGATTGTGTCCATGCAAGTAACTTCATGAGGCAAACAATTAACCAGCAGCAGTTCGATCACGTTATCCATCCAGCCCAGTTCCATGTGCGTGTCTCTCCGGATTTCCTATCTATCTTCCGCGAGTAATTAAACACAGCGTTTCGGCAGTGTATAAAGTTTTGGAGGAGCCTCCAAATTACATTATAGCAATAAAAAAAGATGAAATAGAAGCAAACTCCAATTGGATCGGAGTAGCTGATTAGCATGATCGAGAGGCCGCTTCACAAACACGATCAGCAGTTGTTATGAATAAGAATAGAAGCAAAATGCAACACCATACACACAGATATAATAATGTATAATAGTTTCTTTTTGTATTTAACTTTTACAGTGGCAATGGAAATAAAAGAGAGTACATATATAAGGGGGTTTTGTTGGATGGACTGATTGATTGATGATGTATGGCAGTGTCTACTAATAATACTAGCTTAGGTGGTTCTCTTCCGTATTGTTGATGCAGCAGATTAATACGCAGTGCTATTGATGCTTATCACCTGTGGCCTCATGAAAAGATCCACTGCTGCAAGGGCTTCTGGCATGCTGTTGACTTCAGCTCTCTTCGCTCCGAGGCATTCTTTGCGCCCCACCCACCTCCTCCCCTTTGTCTCCCAGAGGAACAAGCAATAAGAGATGTTGCCCCAACTCACGATAAGATAGCTTGCCTGGTGTTCGGAGAGCGACGTCTGGCCTTCCCAGTTATCGGTGATAGCCCGGCGCACTGACTTGAAGCGTAGCGCCTCTGAGATTGTGAGCATCAGCGTCGTGAGTGCCAGCTTGACGTCTTCTACCGGAGTCGACGAGGCATCGTAGTCTGACAAAATATTGACTGCCGCTATCGCGGCAGCTTTTCCAAGAAGGACATTAACTAAATTCTTGTGGCCCTCATAAAGTTCAGTGTAGTTCTCGGTGAATGGCAGGCTTCGCCCATGGTGGAACAGACTCGCGAAGTCTGGGAAGCAGTGCCATTCACCTCCCATGTTGCGAAAACCAAGAAGGTACAAATTACCGTCTTCGATTGCAACTGTGGTGCGAGCGCTACCGGAGACGAGGGTGATCTTGAGGAACCTGCCGGGTGGGCTGCCGCGTTTGGCGATCTTGGGCGCCAGATAAACACCGCCGGCGATGATGAGACGGGGCCGGTTCTTGATGAGGATGGCCCGTAGGGTGTCGAGCAGCTCCGACAGCGGCTTCTCGTCCAGGTTGAATGTCACCTCAACGTCCTCCGGCACGTACCGCCCGTACGTGCTGCCGGCCGCCGCCAGCAGCAGCAGCAGCGCCAGGGCCTTCGTTGCCTCCTTCTCCCGTTCCATGGATGCAACAAAGGCGGGCCTAGCGAGCTTGGTGTGTGAAAGGCAGAGCAAGAGTGCGGCTGGAAGTAGTATAGGGATGTAGTCATGGAGGTTGTGATGGGGCGTGGTATGTATAACACTGTATAACTGAAGCTGATCGCTTCCGTGGGGGTTGAACCTCGCCAAGACTCCCTGCTTTGGGACAGCAAATTAATAATCTTCAAAAGACATGTAGGTGGCCCACCTAATCGGGGTTCTTTTTGTCTGGCGAATGGCATTCATAATAACTAGTGATTGAGTATGTATAACACTGTATAACTGAAGCTGATCGCTTCCGTGGGGGTTGAACCTCGCCAAGACTCCCTGCTTTGGGACAGCAAATTAATAATCTTCAAAAGACATGTAGGTGGCCCACCTAATCGGGGTTCTTTTTGTCTGGCGAATGGCATTCATAATAACTAGTGATTGACGTGCACCCTATTAGCAAATAATGCGAAAACAAGATCGAACACGAGACACGATTTAACGTGGAAAAACCCTTGCGGGAAAAAACCACGGAAGACAAACACTATTGAGGAGAGTTTACAAGTAGGGATGATTCATGGCTTATCTGTCTTGCCTTATCTTGTCTTACCCTACCGTCTACATAAGCTTACATATATAGGCGCCTCACATGCCCATGCTTGGTTGCGTTACCAAGGTGGGACTAAACTGCGCTTCGGTAGAAACCCGGCCTATATCGTGGAGGTGAATTTGGAACATATCCAACAAACTCCACCTTGAGACAAATTCCTCTTGTAGACGAATAATAAACCTCCATATTCAAATCTTGAATGCCATTTTCCATCGGATTAACCAAAGAGTAAGATCACTTAGTATTCTTACAACACTTCATAGGAAGCAAAATTGAGCAGCCAATAGGTCCAAACACACACAGTTATCAACAAAGCAGACGAACAATCTGGGTCTTCAACAAATTCATAATCCCAGCAAAAATCTGAGTCTATGCAACTGACCTCAAAAACAAATGGCAATAACGCTCAATCATCAAACGACTTAAAGTCGCAATATCACCAGTGGTATTAAATATATCTAGTGAAGAACTCAATTACTGCTCCATTCAAACACGGTTCAGATGTAGGCATAAATGTGCAACCAACGGAGTATAAACTTCTGCAATAGACTCTGCAATACTGCAGTCATGAGCGGATGTCTCCACCTTGAACAACAAACATACTGAATGCCAGTACAAAATGTTGTAGTATCTATACAGCAACTTTGACTAAATCCCTCAACATGAGCAAAGACAGCAATAAACGTATTGCTCTCGCAATACAAAACACTGTAGTATTTAGTCAAACAATACTTCTCTGTTGCACTTAGAATCCTCCACCTCGAACTCAATTTGGAGCAAAACCTTCACTGTCTATTAACCAACTCCATAGGAGTAAAAGAAACCACTAGACTGATAATGATGTTGTCAAAACATCAAAATGAATTAACTCAAAGTGATCCGATAATAATCCCAACATCTCCTTAAAATCTAAATATGTCTCAGCAGCGGAAATCATATATCATAGAAGCCATATGAAAGAAACAACCAGAAGAACATAATCTGCAGTAAATAATCTAGAAACGTTACTGTGTAACTCTAGCAAAAAACCTGCAGTCTGGTACACTTCGTGTGTACATCCAGCGAGCAACTCTGGAAACCTTCTGGTAGATCTTCACAGAAGATCTTCACTGTAACAACCCTAAAAATTACCATAGGATTTGTTGAATGCAAAAATTAGAGTTTTAAAATTTTTGGTGCAATTGTTGTGCATGCAAACCAACATATAGGATTGTTCTCTAATTGCTCCCTTTGCTCTTAGGCAAATTTAAAAATTAATTAAAAATAAATTGAAGTGCTAATGATCAAATAGTGGTGATTTGGAGTTCATTTGGTTTTATTGGATTTTTGGTTGGTTTGAATTCAAATTCTAGATTTGAATTCAAACTCTAATTGGCCAATCTAATTAACAAACCTACCTAACTGTTCGTGGGCCGAATCTAAGTTCCAAAGTCCAAGAAACCACCCCTAACTTTTCCCGAGCGCAACCAACCTAGCCGGCCTGGCCAGCGTTTCGGCCCAGCGCGGCCCAGCCTTCAGCCGCGTCGACTCCGCATTCCCTCTTCGCCCACTGACCAGTGGACCGCGCCTGTCATCTTCTTCCCCTCTCCTTCCCCGCGCCCGGCGCGTCTCCCAGCCGCGCGAGCGCGCCCGTGATCACCAACTCCCGTCGAGCCGGTCCCATCAGGCGCCTGTGCGGCCCGTCGTGATGCCGCCACATGGAAAGGAGCTCGGGCTCCCTGATCGCAAGCCGTCCGTCGCCGCCAAGCCCTAGCAGCCGCCGCCCTACAAATACCCCTACCGCGGCTTCTCCCAGCCCTAGCCGCCGCACCCTTCGGGGTTTCTTCACCACCAAGTTGAAGCTGGGAGAGCGAGAGGAGGGAGGAGGAACCGGAGGAGGGAGAATGGAAGTGGAGGAGGGAAGCCGACGCCGCGCACGCTGCGCCGCCGCAGCGCCGCCGCCCGTGGAGACGCCGGAGAGGAGCTGGACCGGAGCTGTTCGCGGGAGCACGAGGATCGCCAGCGCACCGCGAGTCGTCACTGAGTTGCAGTGAACCACGACGTGACCCAGGGTGAGCAGCCGACGTCAATCCCCTTCTTCCCTGTTTCCGGCGCAGTGCCACCGTGCAAGCCGCCGCTGAGCCAGCCTCTCTCTGGAGCTAGCCTTCGTGCTGTGTCTCGTGTCTTCGTGCAGCGACCCTGAGCCGCTAAACCTTTTGCAAACCACCATCGCCTGAAACCGCAGCCAAGGCCGCCGCGGCCAAGCCCCGCTCGCCGCGCGCGCCGCCGAGGCCGTGTCGCGGCTGTGGTAAGCCACGTGCCCGCGCACGAGCACCCAGCCGTGCCCCAGCAGTCGCTTGAGGTCACGCGCGCGTGAGCCGCACTTCTGGAACCCAAGCCGTGGCTTCGTGCTGCCTCGCCGTCGCCGTCGCCGCTGAGCTCCGGCCGCGCCGCCACCGCTCGCGTCGGGGAGCCAAAACCCCAGCCAAGCCTTAGCCTTTTTCCGGCCAAACCTAACCACCGAACCTTAGCGCAGCTTCTCCACCACTCCTAGACCTGCGCCAAGCCTTTTTCTGGCGATCTTCACCGCCGCCCGTTGCCGCCGGTCGCGCTCCAGAGCGCGCCCGCGTCGCGCCGTGGCTAGGCCACACGGAAGACCACACCACTTGCAGACATACTTGGTCACAGAAGATCCTGAGTCGGCCACACCTGATCCCATGCACCCGGCTCATGTGAACCTCACACACGGTGCACCATGGACCAAGTCCACCAGACCAGCCAGGCCGAGCCCCCCTTCATGGGCTTAAAGTTAAACTTTAAGTTCATTTGTGCACCCTGAACTCTTCTGACCCATCCACTTTTGGCCCAACAGCAGCCCAGCCGCATTTAATCCTTTTTTTTAACAGCACTGACGTATGGGGCCCACCTGTCATACATTGTGTGTCACTGACCAGTGGGACCCACTGACTTGACCCGTTGACCTTTGACCTAGTCAACACTGACGTCAGCAGGCCCACTGCTGACGTCACCCTAGGCGGACCCCACTGCTGACATCAGCATGGCGTCATGATGACGTTAGCAGGTTGATTTAATGTGTGTTTTTCTTTTTCGGAAATTGTTTATTATTTTCAGAAAATGATTTAAACTTCAAAAATTAATAATAAATCAACCGTAGCTCAGAAAAATATGAAACCGGTTTCTATATTTTTCAAAATCATGATCTACGTGTTAGTGTAGTGTTTGGTGTTCTTTGGGTCTTCCTTTTCCGTTGTTTTGGATTTCTTTGCTAGTAGCCGCATCTTATTTTATTTCTCGTAACTCTAGGAGCCCAGAGTACCAGGAGGAGCCAGACTACCCCGACAACAGCTTTGAGGAGGAAGAGGAAGCTTGCCCAACTTCACGCCCGACCAATCTCTGAAATACCTATTAGACATGCAACTAGTATGCTAGCGCTTTACATTACTTGCATGATGATATACCTGCACTGCCTTTGTTATAATCCTGTTACCTTGCTACCTACCACTCACTTTTGGATGATGCTACGCTATGCATGTGTTGGGATGGTTGTGATCTGATCCTCTTGGCGAGAGTTGTGGGTGGTTTCGGAGGAGTAGTGCAGCTAGGCGGTGTAAGCGAGTAATAACAACCCGATCGTTTGATCGGGGTGCTTGGGGGCTACACTCGGGTAGTCCCTGCGGAGTACCTAGTGCAGGTACATGGTTACTTTGGTTACCTTGGAGGAGTAGGGCGGCAATACCTGTCATGGGTGCTGATTGCGGACCGTTGCGGCGGATCGCTTTGACGCTGATACTCGCTTTACCGACAATTAAGGACCCAGTCGAGATCATCTTTCAGACGTGGATTACAGTGCTCACCGTCTACCCAGAATGGGGAGGGTTCCAGCAAGCCTACTTAGTGCGGTGCCAGACCTGTAGGAGATTCGAGTTTGATATGTGTAAGGGGGACTCGTTGTGGCGTACTCTCCCTGATTTACCACTGCCCCCCACTGGCCCCGGTGGGAAGGTTTCACGACCCTGGGGCAGCTGTTAGCTCAGATTGTTTCCCGAGCCTAGGGAGACAGTATGGCACTGTTACTTCTTAGGGTCTTTGCTGTGGGCTGTGTCTCAAGTTGGTTCGCTACCAGCTGCAGGCTGGATGGTTCCAGAAGCGCAACCTCTGCAGAGTGAAAACTATACGTATAGCCGTGTCCACAGTTATGGACGGCCGCATCTGAATCGCTTGAGATTAGCACGGGATTCTGCTTTCTTACCTCATCCTTGGTTTGGGTTATGAGAGGTTGGTCCAGCTTTGCTGATGAGACAAGGTGGGGAGGGAGCTCACCGAGTCGACTAGAGAGTGAAAGGTGTTGGTGGATGATATTTACGGGAACCTGTTGCGGCAAGACGAGCCCGATGTGGTTGTGAGGCTGATGGTGGATTTGGGGAGTGTGATCTCTCTCTGGTGAGGGGAGGAGTTGGTGATGAGTTGAACTTGGGTTATTGCTGCTGTGCGCATAGGAAACCTCAGCTTATATCCCTTGAACATTTTAATACTAGTTTAGGTCACTTTAAAGCATTGCTTCATATTATGGTTGGTGACGTGAACCTGTCCCATTTCCTCGGGGACAGACTTTGGGTGGACAGGAGAAGACCCCGACCACGAGTTCAACCAGGATGGATGGTACGATTGAAGGGTTGCGCGTGCGCTCAAGGATGCCTGCGGGAGTGGACCCGATGATTTAGCTACCGCGTCGTAGCTGTTCTTGTTGTCGATTTAGCCCTGAGGGCTTGTACCAGACCGCTATGTTTTATATATGTCATGTACTGGATCTTTTATCGTTGTATGGATGTGATATTCTTCTTACATGAGTTCTGTACGAGATAGCTGCTATTCCTGGGACAATCTCAAAGGTACAGGGAGTCGGATTCTCGTCGTTGAGAATCCGGTTCGTTTCATTCACGGTGGCCGTAATACGGAAATCTATTCCGTCTTGAACTCCACGTCGACGAATTTGATCCAACTGGCAGCGTGACGAGAAAACTGAGACATTAAAAAAAAATTTAGATGATCTCGTGCCAAGCTCTGATACCATTTGTTAGAGTGGCGCATCGGAATTCGGCCCGGCCCGCTATACTCACGAGCCAGCGCCCATCGAGCCCAGGTCCACCGGAGCCACAACCAACCAAGGCCCAGGCCTAACTCAACCCAAAAGACTAGTCTGATAGGTGAGGGCTGCCCCCGCCTTATATGTCGTGCTCGACCCCCATCAATTTCCGATGTGGGACTAAACCTAACAATCTCCCCCATCACACATCGGGCCCAACTCTTCCATTACACAACCCATGTGATCTCCCAGAAGACGTTATCCTAGGCCCCGAGTCAAACTCTTCAGTCACAAATCAACATGTAACCCTCCAGAGACGTTCACGGGCTCCCCCGTCACCATGTGACCCTGAGATTTTTCCAGGTTTTCCGACCTTTCACTCTGATACCAATTGTTAGGTTTAGTCCCAAATCGGAAATTGATGATGGGGGAGCACAACGTATAAGGCGGGGGCAGTCTCACCTATCAGGCTAGTCTTTTGGGTTGAATTAGGCCTCAGCTTTATTGGTTGTAGCTCCGTTGGACCTGGGCTTCATGTTGCACCGGCCCGAGGGTACCCGGGCCTAGACCGTATTCGGCTGCGCGTTTATAACAAGTGGTATCAGAGTCGGAGGTCGAGGAACCTGTAAAAATCTCAGTGGTCACACTGTGACGGGGGAGCCCGTTAACGTCACTGGGCTTAGCCCGTGAACGCCTCCAGGTGTTGCGAGGGCCTGTTGATAACCTCTTCTGATGGAAGAGTTAGGTCCGAATGTGTGACGGGGGAGATTGTTAGGTTTAGTCCCACATCAAAAGTTGATGATGGGGGAGCACAACATATAAGGCGGGGGCAGTCTCACCTATCAGGCAAGTCTTTTGGGTTGAGTTAGGCCTCAGCTTTGTTGGTTGTAGCTCCGTTGGACCTGAGCTTCATATTGCGCCGGCCTGTGGGTGCAGCGGCACAGGCCGAATCCGGCTACGCGTTTATAACACACCCAAGGCGCGGCATGAGAATATGATATCATAAGCTGAATTTATGGCATAAAAACATTATACTATGAACTTTCATCAGGCTACAGACATGACATTACAAAAGTTTATATAAAGGTAGATATGAGTTCATCAAGTTCTAGATCTGGGAGTATAGGAATCCATACAGATGGCATATTTTACATGACGAGAAATGATGGTTCATAACACTACAATAAAATTAGAATAAGGAAAGCTGATGGTGTCTCGCTCCTTGTACAGCTGCTCCACGAAGAATGGAACATAAAGCTGTAAGAAAGAAAATAAGAATATAATTAGTATGTAAAGGTTATTGATTTAATACTAATGAAAGCAACTAATACAGGTAAGATTGGGTGAACAACTAAAAATCATCATGGAAAAGCCATCTATTGTCGGTTCATAAAATAAGAATAATATTGCAGTCCTAACTAAAGTCTTTTTTAATCTGGAGGACTTGCAAATTCACAGCATCTAAATTGGTATGCAATCTAAGTACTCTTGTTCGCTAGGAAGAAAAGAAAAGGAGGGAGGAAGCAATATTTCAGTTTTCAAAGTCTTCTCAATTCATCAATTAATGAAGCTACGGAAATGGTCCTCTCAATTTCAGCTACTGTGGCTCGAAGCAACCCAAGCAGTCTCTGTGGCAACTCACAAGTTAGCACGGGCCTCTGGATAAAAATACAATACAGTGCCAGCATTGACCCTGCCTGACGTTTAGTGTGAATACAGCTAAGACAACAAAAGCCCACCGGCGAACAGAGCACATTTGCTCTGCCAAAACAGAGTAGCGCACACAGCTCTTAACAGCTTAAGAGAATAAACTTATGCCAAAACATCATTTCCCCGTCGCGAGCTATCTACATGCAGAGCATGTTGGCAACTCAATATGATTTGAAGGAAGCCAACTCAGAGCAACTGCTATCCCCTTGAGCCATGCCTACACAGCTTCCTTCAGAGCATCGTCCACCACCAAGCGCCACTCAATATCATGGTCACACGCTAACTCCAGCCTGTGCACCAGGATCCATCAATCCCCTTGTCTATAAAGGAAGGAGAGGATTATCATACCGGGATGAGCTTGGTCCTCTTGGAGTCAAGCTTCTCGTCCTGACCTTGACACGCGCTGCCCCAGCATTTCAGCGAGAGCTGCCATCTTGCATGCAGTACAGAAGTAAGGGTTCAGCTTGAGCACAGCAGCCATATACTTCTGTGGGTTCTTCCTTGGTTCCCTGCCCTTCACCACCTTATTGATGGGCTTCACGACCAACTGCACAGGTCAGCATTGCCATCTTGGGCCTCGGGAGCACAAAACCCTTCTTAACTCAAATATATCTTTATCTTATATGAGGGCTTATCCCCCATACCATATATTTATATATGGAGTATATTTGATATATAAATTGATTTAAATAGAAAGCCTTTAAACACTCTTGTCTTACCTACATTAGACAAAATGAACTAAAAAAGAATTTCGAATTTCAGTATCTTCCAGTATCTAAGTATAAATACAAAGAAAACTTCATTTAGTTCGACAAAGACATGAGAGAAATTGCACCTATTCATCTGAATGTGTATCCTAGGAAATATCAATGAAATATTATGAACAAAAGAGAATTCACTCCGGGGATCATAGGTAGCAAGCTATTCAGCTTATCAAGATGCACCGACATCAGCATTATTATATACATCAAAATACGCCATTTCAACTAAAAACTGCAAAAATACACATGACTTTTAAACTCAGATCTGACAATTACCATAGAGTAATGCAGCATTGAAGCACATCAACACATTGGTATGTAATCGCATGCACTTTAGATGTTATTGATTAGTAAGTCTTGCATGTCATTCTCTCCACCTATCTGTAATTAAAAAATTGTAACCATACATCAGACTTTATAGAAGCCTAATTACATTTTTTTTTCAAACCACAAAAATGATAAATTTGTTACTTCAAGTGATCAAGATTGAGAAACTCAAGATTCACCTAGGCACTACTGAAGTTCAGATATAATACCACCCATATGTGGCCCCAAAAATCAATCAACCTGATATTACCAGATACGAAAACACCACAGAATTGATCTACATAATGGCCAAAGAAAAAGAGCTCTAGATGGACCTAAACACTTACATGCTACAGATTGATTTTTGGGAAACAGGCACTTCACTGACTGGAAATTAAACTTCATTGACTGGAAATTAAAGGAATCCTTCAGACTGAAGCTTAACCACACATATAACTTAATCTCAATGCAACAATTTTTGTGTACCAAGAAGAATTTCGTACTTAGAAGGGTGGATCGTAGGTGGCCAGGACATTATTGGCAGCATCAGGAGCAGCTGTTGTGGCCAATGCTCACATTGACCATGTGGCCAGTCCAATCAATCTTTCTCGGTGGCAATCTCCATTCTCTCATGTCTATCTAATGGCAACATGTGATTTGATCGAGACATACATTAAAATAGCATTGATAGGAAGAGTTCCTCCCTATGGCAGCATCAGGGCTTTACGACTATAATTCAAACAAAAATGATGGAGGATGCTACATTGGTAGTCCAAAAAATAGGAGTCAAATAACTGTACCTTATGTCGCATCCACGTTGTACGCCAGGTGATGAAGGTTCCCAGAACATATGCCAGAGACACCCCACAACATACCATAAACTGCATGAATGGAGTAGTTGTTCTCTTAAGATAAAGCTCCAAATAATTAGTGATGGATGGTCACCTGATTGAGTACAGCACGAACCGGGTTTACAGTTGAAAATCCTCCTCTAAGATTCTTTGGTGATATCTCTGCTACGTAGACTGGAACCTGTTCAGATGCTACAGAATTCAGATAGAATTCGTCCAAAAAAAAGGTAACCAAATAGAGTGGCTAATTGTAATAACCACATATGAAAGAAGGCCAATTCCACATCCAATTGAGAGCCTTCCAACCTCAAGCCACCAAAAATTCTACGGAAGAATACATAGAAATCACACTATAAGATTAACTCAGAAGAAAGGATTACTGAAGGCGTGGATAGGAGTGAGGAGAAACCCGGGAAAAGGCTACCAAGAGATATCCAAGAATGCAGAGAAGATCTGATATCGCCATTGCCTGCATGTTGCAACATCAGTTTGTCAGTCAGAGCCAATTGTCTGGCTTGGGTGCTAAATCTGAAATGTGGCAGTGCAGTTAGCTCAATCAGAAGGTCAAATTGGGATAAACACTTACACATCTTCGGCCAACTCGATCTGCTACGGTGCCACTGACAAGCTCTCAGTAGTGCTCCAATTGTCAAATTGAGCCAAAGACAGAGTACTGCATCATGTAGACAAAAGGAGTTACCAGCTGTGGCACCAAGATGAACAATCAGTCAGTCACCGGGGGGAGGGTACCTCAGCTAAGGAGAGGTCCAGATCACGCATGATGCCCTGCTGAGATGGCGACGAGTAGCCCACCTGCAGGAAAGCAGAGCATCGATGCCACACCAGAATTTTGTATATTTCAAAAATTCGTCAGTTTGTTGTTTTGTTTTTTGACAAAGCAAACACTGTTCAAAGTGATACTTGTTAAAACATTTATTGGTTATATATTTTTGTAAAGCTACTACCCAATAGGTTTTTGGTTCCTATTTGTGCATAATAGAGAATAAAAAGATGGAAAGATTGATCCATGCATGAAAAGAAACCAAATAACAAAAATGACAGAAAACAAGGGAAAAGATAATTATATATATCTCTACCTAAGAAAGGACAGAGTTACAAGGCAATGGTAAAATGCAATAACAAGGCATGATAGAACCAATTGTCAAATAAAATAATTAAAAATATTAATTTTCTCAACAATCATAATTGCAAACTCTTATATGGGACCAACTGGACTATACTTCTGTCAATATAGTCAGCAGTATTACAGAACTGGTCTCAAATTTTTATTTTTTAATCATCATAAGTCGATGTTGCCACATTTTTCTAAAACACAACTTAGCAACTTGGAGCACCATACACCGACGTATTTCAGCACAACGTGCCAATGACAAAAGAAAAGGAAATAAAATGGCTTCAATTTTTGTACCACAGATGCACATGAGAAAACAGGACGAAATAAAAATTGTACTGCTGGGGCACAACAAAAGGAAGCTGCCTCCTATTAACAAAATTATATGGCATGAAACAATAGAGTTTGAAATGAAAACAATCAGAAAGAGGACTCAAGCATCAACAAAAAATAGAACAGATGAGATTTTGTCCTTTCATGAGTAAAAAAGGGAGTCTTTCTCTGAGAAGCTACCAGAGAGATCCTGCACCTAACCTGTTCCTAACAAAGAGAAAGAAAAACTTAGTTTGACAGTACCCTGCACCTACTTGTGCCGAATTGGCACTTCACTTGTTTTCACCAACAAGAAAACTGAAACTGATATGCTCTGGCATATTGATGCTACTTTTACCTCAAAAAAACAAAAGTAAGAGCTTAAACATATTCCTAGGTATTCTATATGAAGGGACAAAATAAAGCATATGCTCTAGAAAAATGAAACCAAACCTGATGTGTGGTCTTAGTGTCTTACATGGTTCTTTACTTGCCTCACAGTCGGCCACCCTCCATCATTTGTCCTCTTTCCTTCCTAAAAATATTCCAAATGATAAAATCAATAAAAAGATCCCAAAAGCATCCAACATTTGGGATTCTAATATATACTTATTTGGGGGAGAAGACTTAGTGTAATTGGTGTAAATCATATATTTTCCACCTATCGCTACTTTGACATAAAGCATGAGTAACTGTGGAGGAGCAAACGTTTGTGTACCAATTCGTGGGTGAGAAAATGTTACCTAATTCAATTCGCCTCAGTTTGATAGCAAGAAGAAAGAAAAATCCGGTAGCACTGGTCATCAAGCACCACTACAAGAAACTATTTATTCTGTGGCATAAACGAAATGTCGCGGATTGCTAAAAAACTTCGTGGTGGAATGTGCATTATTAAATCAAGAAGACGACGTTTCTTAATAAACGTCACAGTTCGTGACGTATCTTGAGTGTCACGGAATAGCCCGAAGCCCACTGAACCCAACCCAAAGCCCACTATCCGTGACAAAATAAATTGTCACAGATTGCTGCTGACTTGGATGTGGCTGCTGACTTGGATGTGACATGGCTGCTGACTAGGATATGACATGGCTGCTGACCAGGATATGACGTGGCTGCTGACTTGGATGACAAGTGATGACGTGGCTGCTGACTTGGATGACAAGTGATGACGTGGACAATGATGAGGATGCTGACATGGCATTGCTGAAGTGGAATTTTATTTATCATCATGGACTATTTATTAATGGGCCCATTTTTGAAGTGGGCCACATTGTGGAACAAAATTTCAGCCTATACAACTTCGGGCCATAGAATAGATACATCCATTTTGGCCCATACAATTTCAACCCATATATTGTGTTCATCACATTTTAACCCACAGAATAAATACATCCATTTTGGCGCAAATACAGTCAAATTCAGCCCAAAAGACATTTACAAGTCATTTCAGCACAGTACATTAGTATCACATATTAATTCAAAACCACTTAATCCTCTCTGGTTTCATCTTGCATCTTCTGGCAACACAAAAATCTGTCATTTCCACAGCAGTTCAACACTTTTGTGGTGTAGTAGGCTAGCAGCATTTTTCCTCCACTCCAAGTGACCTGGTATATAAAGTAAAAGTGATTAGTACATTGAAATCATATATGCATCATGCAAAATATAAATAAAGACAGTAGATTTCATATTACATAGGCATTTTCCTAATGATCAGGACCAACATATTATGAATAGTGTTCAATGCTTATTATTCAATCCATACCAAATCTCCATTATGTAATTCAGAAGCAGCTTTCCTTTCCCCTAATCTTTTAACAAATGGGACACAACAGTGACTAAGAACCTCATTGTCAAAAGAAATATATCATTTACTACAACTACGCAGAGTCAGACTAGCTAGCTCCCATTAATCAAACAAAGTGGACTTGTACTCGATTAAAGCAGTAATGTACAACAGCAGGCAATTTTAAAGACAACGTACTGCTAGATAATTTCCTTATTACCTTGGGTCGAAGTCTACATCAAGCTTGATCAGAGGTCCAACTGATGCCCCTTCCAGGAGTGCAGCCGCCAGCAGCAGTCCATAGCTTTTCCCTCTGCAAACATCAATAAACTCAGCATGATTGACATTGACATAAAAGATCTCGGATTTAGCGGGACATGTACTGTCAATAACACACCATGGAATACTAATATTATATAGTTCAACAAAATTGGCAAAGAGTTCTTATCATTAACAAAATTGACAGTCTAGGTGGACCTGTGTGCCACCTGCATGTACCCCCATTATGGGCACCATGACTAATATTTACCGTACTAAAAAAATAAGCCTACAAATAACAGGATACAAGTCAATTTAAAAGGACGCATTAAAATGGAGATCCCTAGCTTCTGACCTTAAACAGTCAGACCAATGAACAGAAGCTTCTAAGCATAAACAGTCACGCCTATATGAATACTAGCAATGAGTAGCAGTAGAGATAAACAGAACAATTTTAACTGACTAGCATAGACATGTCCATTGAGACATTAGAATTGGAAAACAATATGCCTATGAGGCTATGACAATCACGCCCATTTAACCACAAGCTAATATATATATATATAGTAAATTACACAAGCCGAATGGACAACTCAACAAGAAGGGAATTTAATTGTCAGGCCAACAGATAAGCAGCCAGTCAGCCACGCCAACGCCAAACCATGAACAACAGATCAATGAAAAACAATAAAAACGTGCAGCATTCAGCAAGATAGACATGCTCTGCAGTAAGTCAGCAAGGCAGCCATACTCACCATTATGGCCTGACTCAAGGTTTGCAAAGAACCTTCCAGGAGCTTGATGGCATACGAAATAATTACAAGCTACATATCTTACCTTGAGACAGTCCGTTGTGGAAAAGCACGACATCAGATCCAGTGGGCCGCTCATCTGGGAGAGTCCTATGCGCTTGCCCTGTTCAAATTGAAAACAGGCGTGGGTTGAGAACGACAAATAACAGAAAAATAAAGAACAAGTGAACAGATCTTCCTATCAACTCATGCAGCTGCGGATCCCTGCCCGGAGAGCGAGAACGAGCTGCGGATCCCGGCCCGCCTCCTGCAGCATGAAGTCGAGGTTGAGGTGCTTGAAGTTGCGGCGGCCGTGAGGCGGAGGCGCGGCGGCCGCATGAGAAGGCCGCGCGAAGCGGCGGCGAGGGGGAGGGGAGGGAAGCTGCGGCGACGAGGCGGAGGCGCGGCGGCCGCGCTGCGCGAAGCGGCGGTGAGGGGGAGGTGTCGACGAATTATATCGATCACGTCTGCCTGGGGGTACCCCAGAGAGTAGAATTGTGGGCCTCGCCTGGTCCCAAGAACGATGGTGTACGAAGGACACAAGGAATTAGACAGGTTCGGGCCGCAAATAGCGTAATACCCTACGTCCTGTATGGTTGATTGTATTCTCCGCACGATGAGTACAACCAGAGACTCTACCCCGGATATAAGATCCGGTCCCTAGACTAGATATACGATCTAGTCTAGTCTAACTTAGCCTCTGAACTCGTATGATGTAATCTGTATCAGATCGTTTTGGGAGGGGTCCCTACTCCGCCTTATATAATCCGGGGAGTAGAGTTACAAGTCGGTTGTATGATCCTAGTCGTATACATTCAGGAGTACTACAACTGAATAATCTTTGGGGTGTCTCCTACTAGTATCCGACTAGTTCTACCTAATCTTCTACGCCGTCTTGCACCGTAGCCGACTAGTTTTTGTAGACAGATAAACTTCCCATATCGGTAGTTTAATCCCTTGCATGAGTGACCCTGGGGATCCTGGTCCCACAAGCCCCCGAGCATCTTGCGCCTTTGCTTCAAGTCTTGGATGCATCAACATCTCCGCATAGCTAGAGCTAAGCACAAGACGCTTCTCTGTCGAGTAGTTTCCATTGAGTGCATCTTCGATGCACCGAATGGGTGTAGCCCCCGAGCCTTCGACTACTTTAGAAAAGCAGTCGGAGGGTCAAAAGCAATCTTCAATCTTTAGTCCCGAGTACTTCAAACGGCGTGCACCGAATAGGTGCAGCCATTGGGTGTAGCCCCCGAGCTTCGAGTAGTTTTCGACAAAACTAGTCGAAGGTCCGCAGAAAAAATCTTCAAAAAACCAAATCCCGGATTATCCGCTAGCAGCCCCCGAGCTTTGAATCAAAATATCTTTGATTTAAAGGTCAAGGATATGTCCAAAATTCTGGAATAACCATAGGCTTCCGAATCATCCGCGAAGATATGTAAATCGGGAAAAAATCCCGAAATCTTCGGCGGGAAAGGTGGAAGGCCAGGCGCCGCCGCTACTGTACAAACCGAAACCCTAGCGAACTTTATAAATACTCGGTCATTTGGCTTCAATCGGTACTCAGTCTCGAAACAAACTCCACGTCCGCAAACACTCTGAGCAAAAGCCCCCGAGCATTGCAAGCGCGAAGCCACCATCTTGAGCCCTAAATCCCATCTCGAAGGGTACCAAGAGTAGCCCCTGAGCTCTTCCATCTGTAGATGCGTGAGAAAAGCAAATCTACAAGAGCAATGGAACCAAAGAAGGGCACCAAGAGGGGCGCTGGCAGATCTGCTGCTGGAGGTCAGAAGAAGAGGTCTCTGCTTGATTCCCGCGCAGATCCGCCGCGCTTCGACCAGCCGCCATCGCCGGTGGTCGCCTGGAAGGAGTGCACCGCCACGGAGAGGGAAGTGCAGTCCCTAGTTGAGCAGGGTCTGCTCTTAGACTGCACCACTCTCCAGTGGAAAGCGTGTCACAAGCAACTCTTCCCCACAGAAGACAAACAAGAGATTCCAATCTTCAGCTCCTTCTGTGAGCGCGGATTTGGTATGCCCATCTCCGACTTCTTTAAAGAATTCCTTGCTTACTATGGCCTTCAAGTTCACCACCTCAATCCCAACGGGATTATCCAACTTTCTGTCTTTGTCCACGCCTGTGAGGCGTTTCTTGGCATTAAGCCAAACCTTGCTCTCTTCCGCACCCTGTATCATATCAAGCCTCAGCCAACTTATGCGAGGATAGAAGTAGTCGGCGGAGCTGGAATCCAGTTCCGCCAGAGCATGAAGGCGCGGTGGTTCGACATGCCACTGCCAGATTCAAGTGGCAACTGGAAGTCCAAGTGGTTCGTCATCGGTAAGTAGTCGTCAATCTTAAGTACTTGTACTTTCCGACTTGTTTGTATCACTGAAAGTGATTTGAGTTGTTGAATGAAGCAGGAAACCACGGGCTAAGCTGTCCAGAGAGGGACAATTGGTTCCCTAAACCCCAGGACAGCTGGAACGAGCGCCCAACGGCAGCAGAAGCGCGGGGTATCCCAGCGCTGCTGGACCGAGTCCAAGATCTGAAGGACAAGGGCTTGACCGGCGTCGGGATCGCCTACAGCTTCCTGGAGCGAAGGATCCTGCCGCTCCAACAACGCGAGCACCTCGGCTTCGACTACGAAGGCCCAGCCGACTGCTCGCGCACCACGACTGAGGAACTATCAGAAGAAACAATCTTGTTTCGACTGAATAAAATGTTCAACAATGCAGAAGAAAAGCCAGTCGTGGTGGGAGAGTACTCGAAAGAGAATCCACCAACAGAGGTAGGTAGTCGCAATTCAATTGTCCATAAGCAGTCGTATCATTCCATATCTGAAACTTGAATTGAAAACTTGCAGCAACTCGATATTCTTGCGGGTGAACTGCTCACCGAAGAAAGGTGGGCAGACCTGCAAATAGTAGATCCCGAGGCCACCCCAAGCACCGAAGAAGCTAGGGAAGCGCGCCGAGTAGCTCTGTTGGAGGGTTCTCCTTCAGATGAAGAAGTGACAGCACCGCCAAAGGCGAGAGCAGTCGGTAAGCACCCAATCTTGTCATATCCAACTTCGCTCATGCTGCAGCTCATGGATTTTTGACTTGAATTGCCACTAATACATTGCAGCACCCACTCTGCCACCCGCAGCTAGAAAAAGGCGCTCAAGTGCCTCAGCTGCAAGCAAGTCAGTGCCGAGCGGAATGCCGGGGAAGCGCATCAAACTGTCATTGGACACCACGCACTATAAGCAAGCATCTTCCACGAGTAGTTCACTGACGAGCAGCGCTACTGGAAGCATGCCCGGCACCAAGCCAGTGAAGATGCTCCCCAAGCTGAAGTTCAAGCCGAGAACAGCTCCCACTCCTCCACCGTAAGTAATCGATACACCAATTGCTAATTAATCAATTGGGACATGATATCTAAATACTATGATATCATGGCAGACCCGCACCAACCACAGCGGAGGAAGTGACCACGATGCCGCCAGCAGCCCAAGGGACTGCTGCGGTGTCGTCCATTGCTGAAGAACCAGCTTCAGCTTAGCAAGAGGTCTCAGAGACCCCCGTGGTTACCCCACAAACCGAACAAGTCGTTGAAGAGCAAACACTCGGGGTAACCGCAGCTGAAACAGAACAAGTCGCGGCCGCGGACAGCGCACGCGACCCCGATGTAGAAGAGGCGGCCACGACTACTCAAGCAGTCGACAACCCCCCGCCTGAGGTATGCAAGCCTTCCTTTGCTCTGTAATCTTGTACATATGTAAAATATGTAGTCAATTAACCTGCAAACAAGTCACAGGAACCAAGAAAACAACCCGCAAGCCAAGAGGCAATTGAGGCGGATGTTAGAGGCAAGGAAAAAGCTGCTGAACAACAAACTGTAAGTAAAATAATGTACTAGAAAGTAGTACAAAGGATTAAAAAATAAATTAATCCCTTATCTTTATGCAGTCGAAGAGCGAAGAAGCCGAAGCAAACGACGGCGAGAAGCTTCGCGACTTGTTGCGGCAGGCTCTGGTAAGCAATATCAACCCAAAACAAGTCCATAGTTGCATAAAGATAATGGCCTCGACTAACTTAACCTTGGTACAGGCAATGGTTGAAATTGTCGAGAAGCCTGGCAACGCCCAGCTCCGAGCGCGGATCCAAGAATTGGACAACGATTTCGCCAGCAAGTGCGAGGAGCTGGAGCAAGTTCAAGCGGCGTACAGAGTTGAACAAAATCTGTTCAGGAAACAAGTCAGTAGCCTAACAGAAGACAAGAACCGCCTGAACAGCCGTGTAGCGGCTCTGCTCAAGAACAACTCTGGTGAGTAGAACCTCGATAGCCTGCAAGTTTGCTTGAACTCAAAGAGTAGTTAGATAACATTATATGAATGTAATCTGTATTGCAGAGCTAAAGAAAATGGCAGAAACAGCAAAGAGCAAAGAAACCTCTTTGTACAACACTGTTCAAGGCTACATAAAAGATGTCGCCAATCTGAAGGAAGCACTCGAGGCCAAGGAAAAGGAACGGCAACAAGAGTTCCAGATCCGCCAAGATTTGGAAAACCAAACGGCCCAACATCTTCAGGCTATCCAAGATAAGCAACAAGAGCTGAATGAGTTGCTGGCAGAGAAACGCCAATTGGAAGAAGCCGTGAAGCCAATAATCGAGTCGCTAACTCCAGAGGGGTCAACAAGCCAAGAGCAGTCGTTGCTGGATCGGGTGCGACAAGTGCCAGAGCAATTTGCCGAATATTGCAAGACTACTCTGATGGATTGCACCAATAAGCTTCTCGCGCTGTTCAAGGCACATAACCCAGAAGCCGTAATGGAGGTCAAGTACCTTCCACCTGGCGTCAGCGGAGAACAATATGAAGCACTTGTCGCTGAAACCGAACCTGCTGCCAAGGACTTTGTAGATTCATTAGAGGAGAAATAAGCCTCATGTAATGTAAAAACATTCTTAAGTACTTGTAATATGAATGCAATACATTTATGAAACTAGTCATGTGACTTGTGTATGCATTACGACTTGTTAAACAAACAAGTGCAAGTACTCGAAAATATAATCTCATGCGAAGTACTCGCGCAAGGACACAAAGGCCCAAAAGCATTAGGTAGAGCTCCTGTCTAAAACAAAGAGATGCCTAAGCAAGTCGATAAGAGACATAAAGTGTACTTTTTATCGCAGAGATAAATATAGCAAGGCATGCTAATATAAAAAACAGAACAAGTCTGTAAACAAGGAGTCTGATGCAGTTAGCGCGAAAAACTCAGAGCAGAACGTCCTTGATCAAAAGAAACGAGATGGGTTATAATAACCATAGTACTCTATCATGACTCAAGGGACTTAGCCACTCTAAAAGAGAGTAGTCATGACTTCTTTTGATGTAGTTGTAAAACAACTTCCTCTTGAACTTGAACTTTTTAAAGTAACAAGCTATAGCAGAGGTTTGAGTAGTAAACAAGTAATGCTAGCACGAAGATCAAGAATATTCTGAGGCCCATATCAAGGGTAAAATTTTCTCAGGTGCTCAACATTCCAGACATTGGGCAAATCCACGCCTTCTTGCATTTGCAGGTGATAAGAACCCGGCCCAACGACTTGTTTTACTATAAACGGCCCTTCCCAGCGAGACATAAGCTTATGTAAGCCATCTGTCTTCTGAAGGCGCCTCAGTACCAAGTCCCCTATTGCAAAAGCGCGAGACTGGACTGATCGTTGATGATAGCGTCGCAATCCTTCAAGATATCGTGTGTTCTGAATGAGAGCCGCAACTCGAGCTTCTTCAACGCTATCGACATCTTGAAATCTTTCTTGCTGAGCGACTTGTTCATCATAATTCTCTAGTCGTGGGGACTTCCAAAGAAGATCAGCAGGCAAGACTGCTTCAGACCCGTAGACCAGAAAATATGGAGATTGACCAGTTGCTCGACTGGTTTGAGTGCGCAGCCCCCAGAGGACCGCTGGTAGCTCATGTACCCATTTGCCGCCATATTTCTTGATGGGCTCGTATAACCTTGGCTTTAATCCTTGGAGAAGCAAACCATTAGCCTTTTCGACTTGTCCATTAGAACGGGGATGGGCGACCGAGGCATAATGTACCTCGATCGAGTACTTATCACAATAGTCTTGGAATAGGTCACTGGTAAACACGGATCCCAAATCTGTGATAATCCCGTGTGGTATCCCATATCTATGAACAATGCTGTCGAAGAATTTAATAAGATTCTCTGCTCTTGGGTTGACTAGTGGTTGTGCTTCAATCCACTTGATGAACTTGTCGATGGCTACAACAAGCCATTGAAATCCGCCAGGAGCTTTAGCCAAAGGTCCAACTAAATCGAGGCCCCAACAAGCAAAAGGCCACGATAAAGGGATAGTCCGCAGTTCGTGAGCTTGAACATGAGCTTGACGCGCGAAGAATTGACAACCTTGACAAGTCTTGACGATGTCTTCAGCATCTTTCTTCGCGGAGGGCCAGAAGAAGCCAGCCCTGTAAGCTTTTCCGACTAGTGTGCGTGATGCGGCATGGTTGCCACAAACGCCACTATGGATTTCTTCAAGTAGTGCTCGACCTTCATCATTGGTGATACACTTCATCAAGACGTTGACAAATGCCCCACGTCGATAAAGAGTATTGTTGACCACCACGTAATTCGCTGCTCGCCGCTTAATGCGGACTTGCTCTTCCTTGCTATCTGGGAGTTTGAAATCACGCAAGTACTCGATAAATGGGGTCATCCAATTGGATTCAATCACCATGACTTGAAGATGTTGAGGAGGAAGATCAATGTCCATAGGCGCCGACTCCTTAATGGATGGCTTGTGCAGTTCATGAACAAAGATCTCGGCTGGAACATCAGCGCGCTTAGAACCAAGCTTCGATAGTGCATCCGCGGCCACGTTGTTGTCACGAACAACGTGATGAAATTCCAGGCCGTGAAAGTGATGCTCGAGCTTGCGCACCTCGCTGACATAAGCATCCATTGTTTCTTTGGTAGCAGACCAATCCTTGTTGACTTGATTTATGGCGACTGCGGAGTCCCCGTACACAACAAGCCGCTTGATGCCGAGAGATGCAGCTAGGCGTAGCCCGTGCAACATCGCCTCGTATTCAGCCGCGTTATTGGTAACTGGAAACATGATCTGCAGGACATACTTGAGCTGATCGCCTTTGGGAGAAATCAACAGAACTCCCACTCCACCGCCTTCGAGTTGTAGTGAGCCATCAAAATACATGACCGAATGCTCCGGGCGAGTAGTTGCCCTGGAGTACTGAGTTTCCAACCACTCGACGGTGAAGTCAGCAAGAGCTTGAGACTTGATGGCTGTTTGTGGAGCAAATGTGATGTCGTGCTCACACATCTCGGCCCGCCATTTGCATATTCGTCCAGTAGCGTCAGGGTTAGAAAAAATCTCTCCAAGAGGAAATTTAGTAACCACAGTAATAGAAAATGATTGAAAATAATGTTTCAACTTCCTAGCAGTGATAAAAACTGCGTAGAGTAGTTTCTGGACTTGCGGATAGCGAACCTTGGATGGTGAGAGTACTTCACTAATGTAGTATACTGGCCGCTGTACTGGAAATACATGGCCTTCTTCCTTGCGCTCAACCACAATGACTGTACTGACCACATGAGTAGTAGCTGCAATGTATAAAAGCAGTCGGTCACCTCTGACAGGAGCCACGAGGACCGGAGGGGTAGTCAAGTAGGTCTTGAGTTGTTCAAATGCGCAATTGGCTTCGTCAGTCCAGATGAAGTTGTCTTGCTTCTTGAGTAACTTGAAGAAAGGGAGACCCTTTTCGCCAAGTCTAGATATGAATCTGTTTAAGGCTGCAATACAACCTGTAAGCTTCTGGACTTCCTTGATGTTAACTGGCGCTTCCATGGTGAGAATAGCCGTGATTTTCGCTGGGTTTGCCTCAATGCCGCGGTGGCTGACGATAAATCCGAGTAGTTTACCAGCAGGGACACCGAACACACATTTGGCTGGATTAAGCCTCCAACAAAATCTTCTAAGGTTGCTGAACGTCTCCTGGAGATCATCAATAAGCGTCGCAGGGTCGCGGGTTTTGATGACTACATCATCAACATATGCCTCTACATTAATGCCGATCTGTGAAGACAGACAAGACTATATGGCGCGTTGATATGTAGCTCCTGCGTTCTTCAATCCAAAGGACATTGTGGTGTAACAGAATGCAACAAAGGGGGTGATGAATGATGTCTTGATCTGATCCTCCTTCTTCAAAGCAATCTGGTGATAGCCTGAGTAGCAGTCGAGGAAGCAGAGTAGTGCGCAACCGGCCGTGGAGTCCACGACTTGATCGATGCGCGGTAGACCCATAGGGTCTGGAGGGCAATGTTTGTTGAGGTCGGTGTAGTCAACACACATACGCCACTCATTGTTATTCTTCTTCCGGACCAAGACTGGGTTAGCCAACCACTCTGGATGAAAGACTTCTTTAATGAAGCCGGCCGCGAGTAGTTTGGTAAGCTCAGCCTTGATCGCGGTGCGTCGTTCTTGATCGAATCTTCGCAAGCGTTGCCTTTTGGGCTTCGCATCGGCTTTGACATTAAATTTGTGCTCGGCAAGTTCCCTAGGGACACCAGGCATATCAGATGGTTTCCACGCAAATATATCTATATTAGCACGAAGGAACTTGACGAGCGCGTCTTCCTATTTACAATCCAAGTCTGCTCCAATAAGAGCAGTTTTGGACGAGTCGCCCGTCTCGAGGTCTACAGCTTTAAGCTGTACGTCCTGAGAGGGCTTAAAACTAGTGCTAGCAGGTTTCTTGGTAGGGAGCTCGAGTTCTTCATCCTTCGACTTCTTTGCGAGAGCGAGTACTTCAAGCATCTGAGTTGGGACTTGTGATGCTGCGGCGAATTCGACGGCTTCCACATCACAGTCGTAAGAAATCTTCAGATCTCCCTTCAGAGAAAGAACTCCATTGGGAGCGGGCATCGTGAGGACAAGGTACACGTAGTGCGGAATCGCCATGAACTTGGCGAGGGCTGGACGCCCAAGGATCGCATGGTACGAGGTCTCAAAATCAGCCACTTCAAACTTGATGTACTCGGTCCTGTAGTTTGCCGCCGTGCCAAAGGTAACTGGGAGAGTAACTTGCCCCAGCGGGATGGCAGCGTGGCCTGGAACAATGCCATAGAACGGAGATTCCATGGGCTTCAAGTGCTTGAGGATGTCGAGTCCCATCTTCTTGAGAGTCTTCGCAAAGATGATGTTAAGTCCACTGCCTCCATCGATGAGTACTTTGGTCAGTCTGGCCTGGGCCACGACTGGATCCAAAACCAGTGGGTATCGCCCTGGGTTGGTGAGATTGGTCCATTGATCAGCTCGCGAGAAGGTGATAGAAACCTCCGACCACTTGAGATAAGTTGGCACGACTGGCTCGACTGCCATGATCTCGCGTAGTGCAAGCTTCCTAGATCGATTGGACCGGTTCAAGGATTCACCGCTGAACAAGACAACAACAACGTTTTCGACTTGTGGGAAGGCGTCTTCACCATTGCTGTCGTCGTTCTTGTCCTATTTCTTGTCCGCCGGCTTGTCCTTGTTGGAGTTTTGCTTGTTGAAAGCTCGCTTGATATGGATACAAGTACCCAATGTATGCTTGAGCCCGGGATGATATGGGCAAGGCTGGTTCATAATTTCATCCAAGGACAATGAGTTGGAGTTCGAGTTCTTTTTCTGAGCAGGACGGCCGAGTGCCGCGACAGTATTGTCTGGCTTGCGCTTCTTGTGGCGATTGAAGTCGCGTTTGCCGTTCCGTTGCTCAGGACTACTCTTGGTAGAGTTGTTGCCTCCGTTGCCATTGGTGTTGCGCTTGTCGAAGCGTTCGCGTTCACGATCATCTTGATCTGCCCAATCGGCAGCCATGCGCCGCAACTCGGAGATAGTCTCTGGGCGCCTGCGACCGAACTCGCGATGCAACTCGCGAGCCCAGAGGCCATCGTGAAAGCAGTCAATGATTTCTCTGTCCGACACGTCCACGATCGTGGCTCTTTTTTCAAAGAACCGCTTGATGTACTTGCGTAGTGTCTCGCCCTTCTCTTGCTTGCAAGCTGCCAGTTCAAACCGGGTTCCGGGCCTAGCCCAGGTTCCCTGAAAGTTGGCGGTGAACTTGCGAGTAAGTTGATCCCAAGTATCGATGGACTCGGGGCGCAAGCCCTCGAGCCAGGTGAGAGGCGCTGTATCCATCATGATCGGGAAATATCTGACTTTGACATCGTTGTCACCGCCCGCCATCGTGATTGCTGTCGAGTAGACGCGCAACCACTGTTCCGGGTCTTGTTTGCCAGTGAATTTTTCAATTCCAGTGGTCTTGAATTTGCTTGGTAGCTTGATCTTCCTGATTCGAGTAGAGAAGGCCGGGAAGCCATCCTATGGGTCCAATTCAGAAGATTGACGCGGCCTATGACCTTTGTCGTGATTTCCTCCGCCAGTATTGGACCCTTGGCTCGGCGAACTACTCGGTTCCGGGTTGTCACGGTATCCTCCACGTCTATAGCCGCGATCACGGCCATGTGGTGGACGTTCGTCGCCATCGGAATCACCTCCAGACGGATCAGGTGGATTATCATGTTGAAGAGGCTGGCTAATGCCACGCCTTTGGTCACGATTACCTCCCTGATCCCTGTGGTTACTGCCGCCCTGTGCTCGATTGTTGACGTCTTGATCGAGTGGGCCATATTGGCGCTCGAATTCTTCTCGGCGTTGAATCTCTGCTGCCATTCGATTAGCTCGACTGGCTTCAATGCGAGCACGGGCATCTTGACTTGCGTTTATAATTTGACGTGCATCACCGCCTTCGCGACTAGGATGTGGCGACTCGATTGTTCGCCGACTAGTCGCTGGCCTTGGGATGGGTTGACGATGTGGTGGAACCAGATCACCAATGTCCATCTGGGCGCTTTCTAGCAAGGAGAGGGCATGCCTCAATTGCGCACGGTCAGGATTGGGTGAATTAATAGTGTTGCGGACGAGTTCTGCAGCAGCTGTTAGGTTAGCTGGAGTGCTTGGCAGGACAGACTGGTCGCCTACCAACTGAAAAGCAGTCGTGAGGTTCCGTGTGGCCGATTGCCGCACGGCTGCTCTTAAGCGTCGCTCAGCACGCTTGGCGTTCCTGGTCCGCCTTGATGCCTTCTGCTGCTCTGTCTCTCCAACAATAGAAACTTCTTCCGCGGAGATGTCCTGGAGAAGCTCTCGATCATACTGGCCGCCTTGCCCAGCCGTACCAGTCATATAGACTTGTCGGCTAGGGTCGATGTCAACGCCGTCAGAGGATGATGCCGATGTCATGGATGCAGTCTTGCCGTCTTCTTGGAACGGTAATTCGGTGATAACCATGGCTGTGAGCCTAGATTCGTCGTCCTCGAGTGGAATTTCGAGAACCATAGCGGGCCAGTGAACAAAAAGTCCTCCTGGCGCTCTGGTCACTACCAGACCCGAGGGTAGTCGAACGAGTGGCTCTTCCATCGTGATTTGGGTTTTAATGAAGGTGCTGCTGCTTGTTGGAGATGTACTCAACAGGGTCGAAATATCGTTGTTGTTGTTGTCCTCTGATGGCTTCAGAGCCGACTCAGAGTCCTCGCAAGCGATCTCAAGACTGCCGAGTGCTTTCGAGATTGACTCCTCCTGTCTTGCAGCGTATGCGGATTGATATATAGTCGCAGCATTTGAAAATCCGAACGGGAATCGGGCTGGGGGGTAGTCCGATGGCATGGCCGACTCGGAGTTCCCGACTCCTTCCATAATGGGAGAGGAGTTGAACCCAGACACGACTTGTAGAGTCCCGCTCGGAGTCCTTGTCTTGATCGGATTCGAAATCATTGTTGGTTCGTCGTGAAAGTCCGATCGGGAATTGTGCTGGGGGTAGCCCGATGGGGTAGCCAACTCGGGGTTCCCGACTCCTTCCATAATGGGAAAGGAGTTGTGACCAGGCACGACTTGTTTTACCCCAATCAGAGTCCTTGGCATGTATAGCTTCGAGTCGACGTTAAGATCCGACTGGGAATCGTGCTAGGGGTAGTCCGATGGCGTAGCCGACTCGGAGTTCCCGACTCCTTCCATGATGGGAGAGGAGTTGTAACCAGGCACGATTTGTTGAGTCCCAATTGGATTCCGGAATAGGTTCGGCTTCGAGATCGACGTTGAATCAACGTGAAGGTCCGAGTGGAAACCGTGCCGGGGGTAATCCGATGGCGTAGCCGACTCGGAGTTCCCAACTCCCTCCGTGATCGGAGTAGAGTTATGACCAGACACGACTTGTTCTGTTCCAGTCGGAGTCTGAAGTGGAGTCGAAGTCGAGGTCGATGCCGAATCAGAAGTTGATGAAAGTCCAACCGGGGGTCGTGCTGGGGAGTAGGCCGATGGCATTGCCGACTCGGAGTTCCCAACTCCTTCCGAGATCGGAAGGGAGTCGTACCCAAGCACGGCTTGTCGAGCCCCAGTCGGAGTCCAAAACGTAGTCGAACTCGAAGTTGAAATTTTGCCTGAAAGCGAAATTGAAATCGAATCCGAAAAGGAAATTGAACTCGGGTAAAAACCTGAGGACGAAGTAGATGACCAAGTCGCCGAGTAAGAGCCTGGATAATCCGCCAAGAACGAATCGAAGCCACCTTCACCGTCAGAGACGAAAGTCCATGTCCCGACGATGAAAGTCGCGCCCTTCTCGACGCCTTGGGTTTTGAAAGTTGAACCCATCACTCTTGATCGCGGACTTGAGCAAGCGGGCCCCACGGTGGGCGCCAAGTGTCGACGAATTATATCGATCACGTCTGCCTGGGGGTACCCCAGAGAGTAGAATTGTGGGCCTCGCCTGGTCCCAAGAACGATGGTGTACGAAGGACACAAGGAATTAGACAGGTTCGGGCCACAAATAGCGTAATACCCTACGTCCTGTATGGTTGATTGTATTCTCCGCATGATGAGTACAACTAGAGACTCTACCCCGGATATAAGATCCGGTCCCTAGACTAGATATACGATCTAGTCTAGTCTAACTTAGCCTCTGAACTCGTATGATGTAATCTGTATCAGATCGTTTTGGGAGGGGTCCCTACTCCGCCTTATATAATCCGGGGAGTAGAGTTACAAGTCGGTTGTATGATCCTAGTCGTATACATTCAGGAGTACTACAACAGAATAATCTTTGGGGAGTCTCCTACTAGTATCCGACTAGTTCTACCTAATCTTCTACGCCGTCTTGCACCGTAGCCGACTAGTTTTTGTAGACAGATAAACTTCCCATATCGGTAGTTTAATCCCTTGCATGAGTGACCCTGGGGATCCTGGTCCCACAGGAGGGAAGCTGCGGCGGCGAGGAGGAGGTGCGACGCGGCAGCAAGGCGGAGGCGCGAGAAGGCCGCACGAAGCAGCGGCAAGGTGGAGGGGATAGAAGTTGCGGCGGCGGCTCGGAGGAGCGTGAGGGACTGGGAGGGAGAGAGCGGAACAGAGGAAGAGCTAGGGTTGCAACCGGTTTTATATCATGGTCAAGCGATTTGAGCCATCAGATCGAGGATGGACGGCCACAAATAGATGGGCCATTTGCGCCGGAACAGACCTTATCTCATTCCGTCTCTACTCTTCCTTTTCTTTTTCTTTTTTCATTTTATTGCACCATTGTGAGGTAGCATATAAAAATAATTATCTTATATATACCAACTCATTTTTTATATGTAAAAGACTATATATGAGTTGTCTTCTAGAAGTTTAAAGAATTTTAGAACTGATTTACTATTTTCTATATGTTAAATGAATTTCTAGATAGTTATCAAACTTAATTCAAAATTGAACTATGTGTACCTTTAAGAAAATTCAAAAAATTACACAAAAAACATTTTTAGGCTTATACGTTCCATATTACTCCATATATAGAAGATAGATGAAAAATTCAATTGTTTTCTAGGGACAATTCAAATTTATATCTCCAATTTACCTCTTAATAATTACAATAATATTTGAATTTGGTCAAAAAATCTACAAATTGGCATAGCAACATGTTTTTGGTCCACAATCCTTTCATCAAAAAAACTTAATCAGTTTCGATAAAGTGATAACATACATTGCTCACAAATGGATAGATCTCTCACATTATTTCCTACAACTCTAAGTCAAACTTTGAGATTTCAATACCACATAACATATTTCAACTCATATGCACCTCAAGTTTGTACATGACCTCATTTGGACCATAAAATTGGTAAATATCAAGTTACATTAGCAAGTTTTATACAAAATCATGTTTTTTTTCTATTTGTACTTTCTTGGGAAAAGACAATGTATATAACAAATTCTATAAAATAACAGTTTACATGCTAGAAAATGTCATCAAGTGACAGATATTGATTTTAGATAAAATCAGAAAAAAGAATCACAACGTTTGGAGTTACTATGACCAAAAGATACAACTTACAAGTTTTAATTGTAGATTAAAAAGAAAAAACAATGCGAGCAGCAAGTTACTATGACGAACTCTACTATTCCAAGGGTGCCACGTGGCGTTCAACAATCCTGGCGCTCGGATCGGGATAGAACAGAAGACGAAATATTATAAAACGTGCCAATGCCAGGCCTTTTCAGATGTTGTCCTATAGCCCAATGGTAAGGCGCATACTACGCATCCAATGGGTTGTGGGATTGAGTCCCCTCGCCGCCTTATTTTTGCCAGATTAGCGGTCAGTTTTTTTTTTTTTTTTGCTAAGCATTGGGCTGGCATCCGGTTTGTAGAGCTGGGCTCGGCTCAAAAAGATGAGGATGCCAGGCCCACACGAGCAAGCAGGCCCAGCGCGCGGCGAGCAGGCTGCAAGCAGGCCCAGCGCGGTTAGATTTTGATAAAAACAATTCAAATGCTTAATGAAAATAATAGTTGTGAAGTAGCCTAGTGGTAAGTTGGTGTGGTTTTGAGGATGAGGTCATGGCTTCAAGCCATGCTTTGTCCATTTTTCTTTTTTTAAAAGATTTTTTCCAATTTATCTTTTTTCTCCATTCATAAATA
Source organism: Echinochloa phyllopogon (assembly GCA_033239725.1). NCBI lineage: Eukaryota > Viridiplantae > Streptophyta > Magnoliopsida > Poales > Poaceae > Echinochloa > Echinochloa phyllopogon. The sequence continues at coordinate 5,427,218 of BTCW01000008.1, read as the reverse complement.
TGACTATTTTTATTTGTTGATCGCAGACGTTTTATTCATGAAACTCAACACCATGGTTCGAACCGTGACATAAATGAGAACCGTTATAGTTATCTGAGTTTAGAGCAAAATGCTAACGTTTCTGAAATCGTCGCAAGGATTGTGTGTTTAGTCTAGGTGCAGTACGTGCACATGTGTTGTGCCCAAGGCTGCTGTGCGGATGGCTCTCACGGTGGTTGTTGACCGTGTGGTGCTGATCATGGTGTGAAGACCGGGTGAGTGGAGGTGAGCTCCACGGTGCGTCGCTGGGAAGAAGCCGATTTGACGAAGATTACGAGATGAATACGGCGCTTCGACGTATTTCTTTGGAAATAAACGTTTTTGTAATCGTAGTCGACTAGGAGTTGTGTCAAAACCAGGGTATAAATATAAACCCATGGTGATTGTAATAGGGCTCGAACAATTATACAACAAACCGGCCTTGCGCCAACTTTTCAAGTCTTTTAGTCGTGTCGTCGAATTCTTCGAGAGGAATCATCGATCCGTCGACCTCCGTAAGTATCGACAACCTTGTATCATGCTTAATATCATGCGGTGGATTTAAGCTTGGTATAAGAAGGCTTTCTTGTTAGATCATGAGCCATGCGGTAGGCTAAGGTTTAGCTTGAGGCAAGTTACCGGCTCTATTAGATTTTGGCAAAGATCTAATAGATTCATTAAGTTACCTTGTGTTATTTGGGTTTTACTTTATGTTTAATTCATATTAACACTCTTTTTGCCCAATTTAGATTGATTAGGTTCGGTTTTGATCCATTGCAGGACATGACCACGTTTCCTTGCATAGCCGAATTCGAATCAATCTAGATTGCCACGTGTCGCGGGTTCGAACTTGTTATTTTTGTATGGATCTTGACAGAACCGGGTATCATGCGGTAGATGTAGGTTTTTGGGTCGTTTTAGAACTAATCATCCGGTGGATTAGAGCTCGAAATCGATCTGATAGGTCTATCATCATTGACAAAGCTTGTTCCTTCTTCATGGAACCCGATTCGGCTATATAGCTGTATTCGGCTGTCCCTTAACGAGTGAAACATGTTCGTAACTTTATTTTAAATAACGAATGCTTTTAACCTGCCTCTGCTTACAAGATATCTCCTTTGAATAACAGGTTGCAGAGGGATATATATGGGAATGGATATACAGAATTCATGGATTATAATGCTATTGATGCTCTCCCGAATCATGGATATTTTAATACAGGAATGATTGCTGGAAGGCCAGGAAATCAAGATGCCAATGTTGACCTCATGGTGCAAAAAATGACCGATGTGTTGCAAAATCAATTCGGTTTGAAGCCCAAAAATCAGGGGTACATGTACTCCTCTCCTTTCCCAGAATGGTACCAAAGAGTGTCATTGCCTAACAGAGTCAAGGTTCCTACAGAATTCACTAAATTCTCAGGGCAAGATGATACTAGCACTGTGGAGCATATAGCTAGGTACTTGATGCAGCTTGGAGAAGCCTCAGCAGATGAAGCTTTTAGAATCAGATACTTTCCTTTGTCATTGACAGGTCCAGCATTTACATGGTTTGCTTCTTTGCCTGCTCAATCAATTTGTACTTGGAAGAATCTAGAGCAGATGTTCCATGCTCATTACTATACTGGCAGCACTGAGAAGAAGTTGGTTGATTTAACTAGCTTGAGGCAGAGACATAATGAGACACCTACAGAATTCCTTAGGAGGTTCAGGGAAACAAAGAGTATGTGCTTCTCCCTAAATATTCCTGATGATCAGCTGGCTGGTATGGCTGTAGCTGGGATACTGCCTGCAATTCGTGAAAAGCTATTCGGGATGGAGTTTGAAGATCTGGGTCAGTTGTCACAAAAATTGGCATTGATGAGTAACCAAGCGTATGGTTTCAAGAAGGATGGCAGATTTGCCAAACACAATGATGTAGCTGACATTTATAATCAATTCCTTGAAAGAGCAGATCAAGGAGATGAGTATGAAGACAATGAAGAAATAGCTGCAGCAGAGATAGTATGGGGCAAAGAGCCAGCTACAGTGAATCAGAGGTGGATTAAACAAACCAAGGGCACGTATGATTTTGATGTGACTAAGGCAGACAAATTGTTTGATTTCCTTGTGAAAGAAGGCCAAATCAAATTACCAGAGGGGCACTCTATGCTTCGGCCTGATGGTGTGAAAGATAAGAAGTATTGTGGATTCCATGATAGAAATTCTCATTCCATCAATGAATGCAGAGTCTTTAGAGTGAGGATTCAGAAAGCTATTCAGGAGGGGCATTTGAAATTTGACAATAAGATGAAACTGGACAGTAGCCCGTTCCCTCAGAATATGATTGGGTTTTCAGTCAACATGGTGAATGCTGTTGAGCCTGAAGAGAAGGGAAAAATGAAAGTTTTGACTTCAAAAAAGGCAAGACAAAATGGTTCAGTTGATCCCGCTCGGCAAATCACGATTGAACAAATTCACAAGAATGAACCTCGTTCCTCGAATAGTCGATCTGAAATTGGAGAATCTTCTAAGCCAAGAGTTACTACGCGTATTCTCCTCAATAAATGGCAGCGTCAGCAAGAAAAAGAGCGCTATCAGAGGCGAAAATATTAAGAGGAGAAAAGAAGATATGAAGAAGAAATGTATAGGGAAGAACAAGAAGAACAAGAAGTTGGGACGTGGATTTGTATCGGCTGATAAGCTAGAAGAAGTGGACATTGGAGATGGTGACAAGCCAAGGCCGACATTCATCAGTGCTAACTTGGATTCAGTTTTCAAAGAAAAGTTGGTTATTTTATTAAAAGAATACAAAGACTGCTTTGCTTGGGATTATTCGGAGATGCCTGGTTTAGACCGATCTATTGTTGAGCATCGGTTGCCAATCAAGCCTGGTTACAAGCCTTACAAACAGCCACCCCGAAAAATCTACAAGGAAGAAGTGTTGGCCGATGTGAAAAAGGAGATTGAAAGATTACTAGACGCAAATTTCATTCGGCCATGCAAATATGCAGATTGGATCTCTAATATTGTTCCTGTCTATAAGAAAAATGGAAAAATGAGGGTTTGCATAGACTTTAGAGATCTAAACAGGGCTACACCCATGGATGGATATCCAATGCCTATTGCCGACTCATTAGTTGATGCTGCTGCCGGATATAAAGTACTCAGTTTCATGGATGGTAATGCAGGGTACAATCAAATTTTTATGGCATTAGAGGATATAGTAAAGACAGCTTTCAGATGTCCTGGGCATATAGGGCTGTTTGAGTGGGTTGTCATGACGTTTGGACTGAAAAATGCTGGTGCAACTTATCAAAGGGCTATGAATTATATTTTTCATGAGTTGATCGGCAAAATTGTGGAAATATATATTGATGATGTTGTGATCAAGTCATTAAATCATGAGTCTCATTTGGCTGACATAAGGAAAAATCTAGAATGCACTAGGAAGCATGGGCTTAAGATGAACCCGAATAAATGTGCTTTTGGAGTTTCAGCTGGAGAATTTCTGGGATTTTTGATACATGAAGGAGGGATAGGAGTTGGCAAGAAAAGCATGAAGGCAATTGATGAAATTATTCCTCCAACTAATCTTAAAGAGTTGCAATCATTACTTGGCAAGATAAATTTTGTAAGAAGATTTATATCAAATTTGTCACAGAAGGTGTTGCCCTTTTCTTCACTACTGAAAATCAAAAAGGATCAAAAGTTTGTATGGGGTGACAAACAACAAAAGGCTTTCGATGAAATAAAGGAATACATGAAGAAGCCACCAGTATTGGTACCTCCACAATTGAACAAGCCTTTTAAGTTGTACGTGGCGGCCGATACCCAAACTATTGGATCGGCCCTCATACAAGAGTTTGAGGGGAAGGAAAGAGTGGTTGCATACCTTAGCCGAAAATTGCTAGACCCTGAAACGAGATATTCAGCTATAGAGAAGCTTTGCTTATGTGTTTATTACTCATGTACAAAATTTTGGCACTACTTATTAAATGCCGAATGCGTTGTATATTCAAAATTTGACGTGATTAAGCACATGTTGTCTATGCCAATTTTGAATGGAAGGATTGGCAAATGGATTTTGGCCTTATCTGAATTTGAATTAAGGTTTGAGTCGGCAAAAGCTGTCAAGGGGCAGATTATTGCTGACTTTATTACTGAACATCGAGATTCATCAATAAATTTGCTTAACATTACTCCTTGGGTGTTATTCTTTGATGGGTCTTCATGTGACAAAGGTGGTGGAGCAGGTATTTTATTAATTTCACCCAAAGGTGAAGCGTTTGAGTTTGCTATTCCCATTCAAACTACTGTCACTAATAATCAAGCAGAGTATGAGGCATTACTCAAAGGGCTCCAATACTTGAAAGAAGCAAGGGCCATTGCAGTCGAAATTTTTGGAGATTCAGAGCTAGTTATAAAACAATTGAGTGGTGAATATGAATGCAAAAATGATATCTTGAGGAATTACTATGAAGAATGCAAGCAAATCTTGAAGAGCTTTCAATCAGTAATTCTACAACACATTCCTAGAGGGGATAATGAAGAAGCAAATAGATTGGCTCAAAGTGCATCAGGATATAGAGAAAATCAAGAGGTATTTGCCACTGATGACTGTGCTTTCGGGAGTGATCTGGCAGAAGGTGATTGGAGAAAAGAATTTGCTGATTATTTGGAAAATCCATCCCAGAAGGTTTCTAGAAGGCTCAGGTATAAAGCCATAAAGTTTGTTCTTCTTGATAAAGATTTATATTATAAATCCCTGGATGGAGTATTATTACGTTGCTTAAATCAAGAAGAGGCAAAGAAGCTAATAAGCAAGGTGCATGATGGATTGTGTGGAGCACACCGGTCAGCTTACCGAATGAAATGGGTTATTAGAAGAACTGGATATTACTGGCCGACAATGTTGGAAGATTGCTTTGAATATTACAAGGGATGTCAAGACTGTCAGAAATTTGGAAACATTCAGAGAGTTCCAGCATCGGCTCTAAACCCTATTATCAAACCATGGCCATTCAGAGGATGGGGAATAGATTTGATTGGCCAAATAAATCCTCCATCGAGCAAGGGGCATAAGTTTGTACTTTTAGCAACAGATTATTTCACTAAGTGGGTCGAAGCAATTCCATTGAGAAAGGTGGCATCAGAAAATATGATTGAATTTGTCAAAGAGCACATCATTTACAGATTTGGAATTCCTCAAACAATTACCACAGATCAAGGGACTCAATTTACATCTTCAGAATTCAGAGATTTTGCTGAAAGTATGGGGATCAAATTATTGAATTCTTCTCCTTATTATGCCCAAGCTAATGGGCAGGCAGAGGCTTCTAACAAAATTATGATTAAAATTATATAAAAGAAAATTGATCAAAAACCAAGGAAGTGGCATTCGGTACTCAATGAAGCATTGTGGGCTTACCGAATGGCTCCTCATGGGTCTATGAAAACGTCTCCTTATGAATTGGTATATGGACATCACGCTGTTTTGCCATGGGAAGTGCAGTCGGATTCAAGGAGGATAAAATTGCAGAAGGATTTAAGTTCTAAAGATTATAATGATTTAATGATGGATGAATTAGAAGATCTACATATGATTCGTCTCAAGGCTTGGAAAATATTGAGAAAAATAAGGTGCGGATTGCTAGATATTACAATAAGAAAGTGAAAGTCAAGCAATTTGCAGAAGGAGATTTAGTTTGGAAGGCATTATTGCCGATTGGTACTAAATACAATGCATTCGGTAAATGGTCCCCAAATTGGGAAGGTCCTTTCAGAGTGGTTAGATGCGTGCCTGGAAATGCATACATTTTGAAAACTTTACTGGGGGAAGAATTCACTGCTGCCATAAATGGAAGATATTTGAAGAAATATTATCCTAGTATTGAAATTGATCGCTGATGGGGAATCAAATGTCAAATAGCCGGCATTCGGGAAGGAGCCGCCTTCAGAGCAAAAATTCCAACAAAAGGAAAATGGCCAATACTAGAGTGTATTGCCCTTAGCGCACACAAATTACATCATAAGTTCAACAAGTTTATCACAAAAGGGATGCAAAAGATGAGTTTTATTGCCGAAATTCCATAAATCCCTAGCACAAACTACTGGAAGAGCCTGTTTAAGACAGACTGGGGATGGATGGAATCGGCAATGGCAGCGCCATGGCCATCAAGACGATCAATGGAGGCATCAATGTCGTCGATGTCTTCTGGGTTGCCGTTGGCGAAACCGACCGGCATCCTGGAATAGTCAGTGCCAGTGCGTGTTGAAATGGCAACTAAGCCCACGGCGGCACCCAGAAGAACGCCATGGAGGGCCACCTCGTCGACGCGGCCTGCCACTGCACCAAGGCGAGCCTCTGGTGTGTCTCCTTGGGCGTTCACCTTTTTCGCCAGCTCCTCCACCAGCGCCTTCAGCCGATTGAGCTCGGCATCGCGATCTGCGAAATTACAAGTGATGACAGATATAATGCTATTTGAAGACAGATTGAAAATGAACAGATTGCAGGACTCACCGTTGATAGTTTCGAGCAACTGTTTGCGCTGGTACTGCCACTCAAGGTCAGCAATCCCAGCTTGTTTGGAGATAACCTCCAGCTCATGGCGCGTCTCGTCGCGCTCCCTCCTGAAACGGCGGGCGTCGCTATCTGAGTAGCGAAGATCGTCCGATTCAAGAGTTCGATTGGACGAACTCGAAGAATCGGACACCGCAACAGGAGCCGCAGCAGGAGCCGCAGCTGGAACCACGGCAGGAGCCGCAACCGGAGCAGCGACGGGGTTCCATTGGATTAGCTTGAGAAAACAAAGGGATTTGTCAGAAAGGGGAGCGAAATCTTGAGAAGAATAAAGAAAGGCAGGCAGTCATCACCTGCGGCGAGCGCCGGCGCGGCTTCCTTCGGGCTCATCGGCGGCCGGTCGCCTTCCGTTCGCCATTGGGGTTTTCTTGAGTTTACTGTGCTTGGGGAAAAGAAGAGCTCGAGGAAGGCGAAAGACTTGGTGAGGAGATAGCGGCACTTGAATATGTTTATTTATAGAACCCGCAGAGGAAATCGTGGCCAAAGATCGTGGCGCACATCCCAAAAATTCGGAAGGTGGAGAGCCCACGAACCGAGCGGTTTCCATGTCGTTTGGGATTCATGCTGATGTCACATTCGGTTGATCAAATTCGGCTGTACTGAGCTTTTCGGGACTAACACTGTAGAAGCCAGCGTTGCCGAATAAGTTATTCACAATGAAACAAAACAGAAGTAAAGATGATGGAAAATGCAGAAATGATCAAGCATTCGGCTATTAAGTTGTTTGTTACAGTCACACACCCAAGTATTTTAAGATTACACTTTTTGCATTCAAAATCATATGGTCAATATCTTCCAGCAGCTTGGGTTTTGGCCAGAGCAGAAAGTTTGGCTTTGAGCTGCTTCTCTTCATTCAGAGCTGTTGAAGCCTCCTTACGCAGTCCCTCTGTCAGACCAGGAATTTCGGCTATCTTCTTTTTGTCAGCTTCAATTTTAGCCGATAAGTTTTTCAATTCAGCCTCTAATTCAGCTTTCCTGGTCTCTTTCGACTCAAGTGCAGACTGTAGGCCAGCTAACAGTTCTTTGTTGCTCTGAGTTCTAGAGTGCAAATCTTTCACAGATTTTTTGGCTATGGCCCTCCTTTGCTCCAAGGCTGGTTGAGCAGATTGATTCTTTAGAGCTTGTTTCACTGCAGCATAATGATCATCCAATTTAGAAACTGGATCTAAAGAAGTCTTGATATCAGCAGGAAGATCTTGGTCAAATGATTCAAGCAAGTCTCTTAGAAGATCAGCATCTTTGACTTGATCTTGAATGCCCTTCTGCAGCAAGGAGAGGATTTCTTTCAATTTTGCTTGGTTTTCTTCTGGCAGAGCTTGACTAGAAGATGTTTCTTCTCCTTGTTCGGCAATTAAATCATCCAGAGCAAATGAGTAGCTAGATGATGAAGCAGGTTTTTCCTGAAAAGAAATTCTTGATGGATTAATAATGATTTATTGGGGAATTGAGAAGATTGAATGACTTTATTTACCTCTGTTCTAATTTCATGAATGGGAGAAGGAGACCTCTCAAGCTCAGTAGAAGGGCCTTGCATATCATGCTGAGGAGAGATTGGAGAGTTCCTTCATGAAGGTGCAGCTTCTAGTTGAGGAAGTGGTGAAGCTGGGGCTGAATCATGATGAGAAGGAGGGCTCTCCAATATTTGATCCATTGAAATTGTTGCTGCAACTAAAAGGGAATAAATGCCGATGAAAAGAATGAATGAGATAGTAAAATTTATACCAGTTGATGGAGCATCGGCAGAATCTGTAGTGGCTGTTGCCTGCTGTGTCTGAACCTAAGATAGTAAAAGACAAAGATGAGCATAATTGTCACACCCGGATTTTCACAGAAACCCGAATGCTACTATATGTGTGCCCATGAAGTCCATAGAATACATATAGTCAACAAATATGATAACAAAGACACAAATGCTGAAAATAAATGCTTTATTAATGAGAGAGTTTACATCAGAGTTGCTTCATAAATGAACTAACCAATACAGCGGAAGTCTAATAACAACTCTCTCTAATCGAGGCCGTACTCCACAGGGACTCTGACTGGGAGAACACACTCAGAAGAACGGCAGGTCTTCGGGAAACTCAGCAGCAGACTCGCACACAGCCCAATCTGTTACCCATCCGGGATTTTGCAGCAAAATGACAAAAATATAGCAAGTGTAAGTAACAGAGTTACTTAGCAAGTATAGCACATGTGTATGAGGCTCAAAAGGCTGGACACGGCTTAACTGCATTAGCACTTTTAGTTGGTTCCTTTTTAACTTTATCCAAGAATACTACAAGTGAATGGACTCCCAGTTGTAACCCAATTAAGTAGTGTAAGTGACATTCCCACGACCCGGAACTCGATTTGAATTAGCATCTTGCAAGCAAGAGAAAGGTGAAACCTTGCGCAAATACATCAAGAGATTCTTCAAGAAAAGAGCCACGATTGTGGACGTATCAGATAGAGAAGTCATCGACTGCTTCCATGATGGGTTGTGGGCTCATGAATTGCATCGCGAGTTTGGAAGGCGACGTCCAGAAACCATCTCAGAACTCAGGACCATGGCAGCTGATTGGGCAGATCAAGATGATCGTGAACGCGAACGGTTCGACAAGCGCAAGGATACCAACTCCAATTACAATGGTGGCAACAACCAAAACAAAGGTAGTCCTGATCGTCGCAACAACAACAACAGACGCGATTTCAACCGCAACAAATGCAAGCCAGACAACACAGTCGCGGTAGTTGAGCGTTCTACGCGGAACAAATCCACTCCTGATCTGGATAAAATCTTGAATGTTCCATGCCCTTATCATCCTCATGGCAAGCACACGATGCCCCAATGTATTCATATCAAGAAGGAGTTTGACAAGCGGGAGCTGCCTGAGAAGAAGAGCCCAGGGAAAAAGAAGAAGGATGATGACAATGATGATCAAGACAGTGGTTTTCCGCAGGTTGATAACGTTGTTGCAGTTCTTTTCAGCGGAGAGAGCCTTACCCAGTCAAGACGGGCCAAGAAGCTATCCCTCCGCGAGATCATGGCAATAGAACCAGCTACTCCTACATTCCTCAAGTGGTCTGAAGTCCCAATTACATTTTCTAGGGCTGATCAGTGGACCAACTTTGCCAATCCAGGCAAATACCCCCTAGTACTGAATCCAGTCGTGGCGCAAGCCAGACTGACTAAAGTACTCATTGATGGAGGCAGCGGGCTCAACATCATTTTTGCCAAGACATTTACAAAGATGGGACTGGATATCACCAAGTACCTCAAGCCCATGGAATCCCCATTCTATGGCATCGTCCTAGGAAAAGATGCAATTCCCCTAGGACAAGTTACATTGCCAGTCACCTTTGGCACAACAGCTAATTTCAGAACCGAGTACATCAAGTTTGAGGTAGTAGACTGTTGACACCAAAATTTGGCACCAGGAAGAGGCTGACATGTGGGCCGGATTTGGTAGAAAGATACCATTCGGCTAGGAGGCTTTCTCTGAAGCATTCGGCAAAGACGCCCTGCGGTCGGGAGCGCGTTGTCATTCGGCAGAAGCATTGCTCTGCGGGCAAAAGCAAGAGCATTCGGGAAGGCGTGATGACATGGATTAAATATAAGGAAAAGGCCGGTTCAACAAGGAATGCGACACGGACACGAAGATTCAACGTTTATTTTTAGAAACGAATATTGTAATCGTGACCGACTAGGAGTTGTGTCAAGACCTGGGTATAAATATAAACCCATGGCAATTGTAAAAAGGATCGAACAATCATTCAACACAACAACCCGGCCCCGTGCCAACATCGAGTCCTTTAGTCGAGTCGTCGAGTCCTTCGAGAGGAGTCATCGATCTGTCGACCTCCGTAAGTACCGGCAACCTTGTATCATGCTTAGTATCATGCGGTGGATTTAAGCCTTGATGCAAGTAGTTCTTGTTACCATGCTTAGTATCATCCGGTGGATTTAAGTTGTGGTCTCAGGAAGGTTCCTATGTTAGGTCATGAGCCATGCGGTGGGCTAAGATCTAGTACGGACCAAGTTATCGGCTCCGTTAGATTTTGGCAAGGTCTAATGGATTCATTAAGTTACCTGTGTTGCTCAGAGTTTTACTCCATGTTTAATTCAAGTAACACTCCTTTGCCCAATCTAGATTGGTTGGATTCGGTTCTAGATCGCAATTTGCCGTGTGCCCAATATCCAACATACGGCAAAGAGACTATTTGCCGTGTGCCCATGGCCCGACACACGACAAACTCTTAACACATGTGCGGGGCATCGAAACCAAGTAACGGCCATTAGGCTTTGCTGTGTGCCTGCTGTAGGCAAACCACAAAGACAAGGATTTACCGTGTGCCTACAGAGACACATGGCAAAGACAAGGGTTTGCGATGTGCTTGACAACCTAGTTATTTGAACCGGACCGGACCGGCCGGTCCGACCGGTTGAACCGGAAACCAGAGACCTCACCGGTTTGGTTCAACTAAAAGACCGGCTATGCAATTGAACCGGAATATTCCGGATCGAACCGCGGTTTTTTTCGTAAACCGGACATAATACCGGTCACTGAACCGCTGCCTGTGGGGAAAAATCGGGCACTGAACAGCTGCTCGTGGGAAAAATATAGCTGCGCGGCCAAAATGTGCGGCAAAGAGACTATTTGCCGTGTGCCCATGGCCCGACACACGACAAACTCTTAACACATGTGCGGGACATCGAAACCAAGTAACAGCCATTAGGCTTTGCTGTGTGCCTGCTGTAGGCAAACCACAAAGACAAGGATTTACCGTGTGCCTACAGAGACACATGGCAAAGACAAGGGTTTGCCATGTGCTTGACAACCTAGTTATTTGAACCGGACCGGACCGGCCGGTCCGACCGGTTGAACCGGAAACCAGAGACCTCACCGGTTTGGTTCAACTAAAAGACCGGCTATGCAATGGAACCGGAATATTCCGGATCGAACCGCGGTTTTTTTCGTAAACCGGACATAATACCGGTCACTGAACCGCTGCCTGTGGGGAAAAATCGGGCACTGAACAGCTGCTCGTGGGAAAAATATAGCTGCGCGGCCAAAATGTGCGGCAAAGAGACTATTTGCCGTGTGCCCATGGCCCGACACACGACAAACTCTTAACACATGTGCGGGACATCGAAACCAAGTAACAACCATTAGGCTTTGGCAAACCACAAAGACAAGGATTTACCGTATGCCTTCAGAGACACATGGCAAAGACAAGGGTTTGCCATGTGCTTGACAACCTAGTTATTTGAACCGGACCGGACCGGCCGGTCCGACCGGTTGAACCGGAAACCAGAGACCTCACCAGTTTGGTTCAACTAAAAGACTGGCTATGCAATTGAACCGGAATATTCCGGATCGAACCGCGGTTTTTTTCGTAAACCGGACATAATAACGGTCACTGAACCGCTGAACAGCTGCTCGTGGGAGTTCAACTAAAAGACCGGCTATGCAATTGAACCGGAATATTCCGGATCGAACCGTGGTTTTTTTCGTAAACCGGACATAATACAGCGGCCAAAATGTGCGCCAGGAGGGGTTCGAACCTGCGTTTCCCTGTGTCCCGCGGCTTTCGACGTAGCTGGGCTAGCACCAGACCATGTTGGTGTTGGTGAAATATACAAGATCCATAATCTAATTGAACCCTGTTGAACCGGTGGTCTGACCGGTTCGACCAATCAAACTGTGAACCGAGGGGTTCACCGGTTCGATGTCCGGTTCGGTTCAAATAACTATGCTTGACAAGGGTTTGCCATGGCTTTGCCATGTGTCTGCCCCTGCACACGGAAAGAAAAAAAAACAACTTTTTGCCTCCAAACTTTTTCTCCAGTCCAAATACATTGCTTGGTACATTTTAGAGAGGTACACAACAAATAATGAAACTTTGTTGTGTGCCACGGGTGACTCATGGCAAAGAGTCAAAGTGCCGCGGTTGTGGCACACGGCAAAGTTGTCGTGGTGCCGTCCCCCTTCGTTAGTAAGCCGTCTGTTACTGTTTTCTTTTGCCTCGTATAAAAGGCACACGGCAAAGTCCTCATGCTATTTGACGTGAGGGTTTTGTCATGGGTGGCACAAGGCAAATTCTTTGGCGTGTGTTTTATGGGCGGCAAAGCCCAGTGTGACCGTAGCTCTTTGATTGCTAGTTCAGATATATTTGGCTATTATCTGGGTACTATTACTATCTGATCATCCAATGCACACTCTGCTACTCGGCTATATTTGGCTATTGGATGTGGGATATCCGGCATAGAGTCTGGCCGGCTAGTAACATCCTAACAGGAAGCATGCTTGTCGATCCAAACAAGATGGTGGACTTGGAATCATAAATCTCAGAACTCAAAATGAGGCACTTCTACTGAAATTCCTGCACAAATTTTATAACAAGTTGGACTTGCCCTGGGTTAATCTTACTTGGCAGCAACTTTATTACAGAAATGGTACCCCACCTCATGAAAGATCTGGAATCGGCTCCTTTTGGTGGAGAGACATCATGTCACTTGCTCAAAAAGTCTTTATGATAGCAACCGATAATGTGAACAATGGCTCCTCGGTGGCCCTATGGAATGATCTCTGGGATTTGGGTGTTCTCAGACGGAAATATCTGCAGTTATTTTCCTTTGCTAAGCAAAAGAAATGCTCTGTGAAGCAATTTACAGAATGGGATGATGGCAGAGTCTTTTATTTACCATTATCAGACATGGCACTCAACCAGCTGCTGGAACTCAAGGCAGCCATCCAGGATCTGAATTTAAATGTTGCACAAAAGGATGATTGGGTCTATATATGGGGTTCCAGGCAAAAAAGCTTATGATAGTCTTCAAGTTACTTTCCCAGCCTCCCTGCTCTTCAAATGGATGTGGAAGTCCAGGGTTCAGAACAAGCACAAGTTCTTTTTCTGGTTATTTCTCAAAGATAGGCTCGACACCAGAAATCTCCTATGTCGAAAGCATATGCACCTTGAATCCTACAAATGTGCTCTGTGCATTGAAAAATTGGAAGAAGATGTTCGGCATTTGTTCTTCTCCTGTCCATTCAGCGATGCTTGCTGGACGTTTTTAGGTGTGCATTAGGACATGACTTTGGATTTCCAGCAGATGGTCCTTTTGGCAAGACAACGGTTTTAGTCTGTGATTTTTAGAGAAGTCTTCGTTATAGGCTGTTGGCTATTTGGTGCCACAAAAACAATATCATTTTTGGGAATGAATCCCTTTCATTTGAAAGTTGGAGAAGGCTCTTTCTCAAGGAGATGAAGGCGGTAACCCTTCGGGCTAAGCCGCAGATCAGTGACAAAAATAACGTTTGGCTGAGTAGCTTTTTGTAATTTTACGCTTTACAAATCTTGGGCCTGAGGCCTTGTAATATGTACATAAACTTTTTGTCCATATTTATATAAAAAAAGGGGTAGGGGCCTCCCCTGCTGATTCCGGTGAAAAAAAAGTAACAACCTAACAGAAATAATAAAGCAATATTCAAATAATCAAGCTTTGGAGCACTATTTGTTTTTCTATAAGAGGACATATTTTCTCCGTGGTCCATAAAAAAAAATCTGACTCGTCAAAATCACTGGAATAACTTTGCAATAAAAACAGGAAACAACAGCATGTGGTTTGGCCTAGTTTATTTATTTTGTATGTTTTTTCTTTGTATAAGTCCTTTCTCAAGTATTTTTATGACAATAGAAACGTAAAATTAGAAGTGATTAGGCCATCTAGCAGCTCACCGGGAACAATAGGGAGTTCAATATGACTCCTGCAGTCCTGCTTCGGTGGACTTGGTTTATATTATCAAATTCAACATGATTACAGATCTACTTAGTACTATCTAGGAAAGTGCTTATGTATGTATAATACTTCGAATATCGTGCAATTGAGTGCCTAGAAGGCACTTCCTATGTTATGTTAATGCGACGACGGACTTGGTGGTAACTTGTATATACCATCTCTCGTTAATTTGCGTTTTGAAGCATAATCTAGTTGGAATTTGGACTTGGTGAGGTTGAATGATTACGACCCATGTGATTGTGATATGCAGAGATGTTGCTTTTAGCCTTTTACTCAATATCCAAAAAAAATTGTGACCAACACAATGCACCTAAGATTCATCTTGTATTCGAGACATGTTAATTTATTCGTATTCGAACAAAGGTAATCCGAATTTGTATATGTATCGTGGAGCTTTCCATGTCCAGTTCGGACTCTGAAGAAAAATATGAAAATAAATATGATATTATTAATATCTGTCCATATCCGATCCATTTTATCCCTATTAGAAGAATTGAATAAACCCTTGTACCCTGCTGGTTGTAAGGACTACACATAGTTGCAAAGCTTTGCTTGAGCTCTCAAAGTTGATCGAAATGCCTGCTGTAGGCAAACAACAAAGACAAGGATTTACCGTGTGCCTACAGAGACACATGGCAAAGACAAGGGTTTGCCGTGTGCTTGACAAGGGTTTGCCATGTGCCTGCTCTGTGGCACACGGCAAAGCCATGGGGGAAAGAACAAAAAAACAACTTTTTGCCTCCAAACTTTTTTTTCAGTCCACATACATTGCTTGGTACATTTTAGAGAGGTGGCACACAACAAATAATGAAACTTTGCTGTGTGCCACGGGTGACTCATGGCAAAGAGTCAAAGTGCCGCGGTTGTGGCACACAGCAAAGTTGCCGTGGTGCCGTCCCCCTTCATTAGTAAGCCGTTTGTTACTTTTTCCTTTTGCCTCGTATAAAAGGCACACGGCAAAGTCTTCAAGCTGTTTGACGTGAGGGTTTTGTCGTGGGTGGCACACGGCAAATTCTTTGTCGTGTGTTTTATGGGCGGCAAAGCCCTGTGGCCGTAGCTCTTTGATTGGTAAGTTATGCTTTTTTTTTGGCGGACCTGATTTTGATGGAGAGGTCAATTCCTCTACGTGCTTTATGTTTTCTATTGAACTTTTCCTTTCTAGAATAAATATCATGTGCAGAATTCATTTTTGATGCACAAATGTGCAAAATCTCCAGAAAAATAATCAAATACAGAATTAGAAACGTACCTGGACAACGAAGCCAAATGTTTTAGCTTTGCCTTCGCTCGCAGCTTGGACAAAGGGGCAAATCTGCAGCTTTTGGATCTAGTCCATATTCATCAATCTTGAATAATGCAGTCTTATGAGCCCGAATGACCGAGTCCACTCTATCCAACGAAGACCTCTTCAGATCTGCAGCAACTGCAGTGGCAAAACAAGTAATCGTCATTGATGTGATCTGTTTAAGGACATGATCAATGCAAAGTTCACGAGGTGCAGATGATGATGCCGCAGAAATATTTGCAGGGAATGCACTAGCTCCGGGGCTCATATATATACAAGAGTTCAGAAGCCACCCAAGGCCGCCGATGGAGATCAGCGGAACGAAGCGAGCCTCTGCGCTGTGCTGGGCTGATGGTTGCCAGTTGTATTCACAAGCTTATGGGAGATTGGGAGAGGAGACAACCAATGAATATATAGGAGTACATTAGGACTAGCAAAAGCTGCCGTCTAGCTATAATTACTACAACTTGTCACATTATTGTTTTCTGCCTCGGAATAAAAAAGTTCTTTCTGGCCCAAACTTTTACAAATGTGCATGAACCAAGTTGTGTAACCTTTTGCAGCCATAAAGCAGATTCTTTATCTCCAAACACTAAAATTTCTAACTATCGTGGCACTGCTTTGGGCTTTTGAAGGCGAAGTGCCCCAGAAATTTCGGGTGTCACTAGCAGAAAAATGACTAAAGTCGTGTAAAACCAAAAAAATATTCCAGCCCACGAGATTCAAACCCACAATCTTTTACTTGTCTGGCATGTAGCCCCATTACCATCCCACTACTACTTAGCAGTGGAAGCCTATGTGCTGTGTTGGATTGCCAGCTGTATTCACAAGCTTACGGGAGATTGGGAGAGGAGACAACATATGAATATATAGGATTAGATTAGGACTAGCAAAAAGCTGCCGTCTAGCTATAATTACTGCAACTTGTCACACTGCTGTGTTTAGATCTGACAAAAAGGTGGTAGAAAAGTCACATCCGAACACTATAGTGTATTGTAACACTTTTCGTTTGTTTGTGGTAATTGTTGTCCTATCATGACCTAACTAGGTTCAAAAGATTCGTCTCGTTGTGTACATCAAAACTATGCAATTAGTTTTTTTATTTACCTATATTTAATACTCCATGCATGTGCCGACATTTTGATGCGATGTGATGGGACTTTTTGCACAATGGAATTTTGGGAACTAAACATAGCCATTATTGTTTTCTGCCATGGAATGAAAAGGTTACTTCTCGTCCAAACTTTTGCAAATGTGTGCATGAACCAACTTTAGTTTTGAAACCTTTTGCAGCCATAAAGCAGATTCTTTCCCTCCAAACACTAAAATTTCTAACTACCGTGGCACCGCTTGGGGCTTTTGGAGGTGAAGTGCCCCAGAAATTTCGGGTATCACTAGTAGAAAAATGACCTTTAGTTCCATGTAAGAGAACCAAGACTAAAGTTGTGTAAAACCAAAAAAATATTGCAGCCCACGAGATTAAACCCACAACCTCTTGTCTCGCATATAGCCCATTTACCACCCACCTACATAGCACATATGATTATGCATGGTGTTTTCTTTTTGTATTAACATATGGAGGACCTTTTAGTCATGGTTTATGGCTCCAACCCAGACTAAAATACCCTTTAGTCCCGGTCGGAGGCTCCAACTAGGACTAATACATGAGACCATTTAGTCCGGAGCCTCTAATTGGGACTAAAGAGCTATTTTTATTCTCGGTTGGAGACATCAACCGGTACTAAAGGTCTCTCCATCCCCTAAACTTTAGAACTGTATTAGTCTCATATCCAATAAAATCTGGAACTAATATTTTGGATGGAAAGCCTATTCTCTACTGGTATATGGACCGATAGTTTTGTAACCGATGGCGCGCAAGTGTAAGTACAAATCACCTTAAGTACCGTCGGATGAGGCACCAGCGGTGACCATCTATATGTACCATCGGTTATTGCAAAAAAATGCGATGTGGTATAACGACATTGGAATCGTTGGTTATTGAAACTTGAAAGCATCAACCAACGTCAACAGTTTGATTTTCTCAAAATTAAGATTTTTTTTGTGGTACATGATTCGAAAAGTAACTTGCAAGGATAATTTAACAAAGAGGCTGTGGAAAGGAAGTATTAAATGTTGTTTTTGTAACTTATTAAATGAGTCAATACAAATATTTTCTTTAATTGCCATAATGCTAAGTTTATTTGGAGACTAGTGCAAGTTTCGTTTCTTCTTCCTCCTCCTTTAAACGTAAATTACATGTTTACAAACTGGTTACAAGGAGTAGAAAGGAAACTAAAGCATCAAGCCTTGTTGAGGCATGTGCTATTTGTTGGGCAATTTCGCTTAGCCAAAATGATGAGATTTTTGACCATACACGAGCTTTCTCTTCTATGCAGATGGCTTTTAGAGGGACCCATTGGATTCACTTTTGGACCCTACTGCAAAAGGAGGAAGAAAGATCCGAGTAAACTGGGGTTATCGTGTGCTTGAGTCATTGGTGACGGAAATCTTTGCTTCAGATGGCTGGAGCTTCGTTAATAGACTTTCATGCTCTTGAAATTAGTTTGAAAGTTGTTTTAAGCGTGTTTTGTGTTTGTTGGAACTTTATGTGTAAAATTAATAATACACGGCTATATGTAGATCGATACAGAAGCTAGAATATTGATACATATTCCGTTTTTCCAAAAAGAAGTTAACAGTTCGATTGGATCTTGTTAGATACATTCTTCGGAATGCTGCTTCAGCGTATTGTCCGGTTACTGCATCTCGTCATTGTCTCATCATACGGTGCACGCACAAACTTCTCGACTCTCTTTATTGTATTTGGTTCAAAATCTTGAGCATACTCCCTTTTATTTTAATACAGCTTGTTCTAATTTTTTCTAGATGTTGGTTTTTATTATTATCAAGATATAGCATACATCTAAATATAAAACAAAATTCATGTATCTAGAAAATCTAAAACGATATATAATTTTGGATGGAGGAAGTACTCGTCAAACATATACAAGCCCTGCTCGGAGGTGATTGCTGCGTCAGCGGCTGCACGGCAGCACGTTTATCGCTAAGACACACTGCTTAGGGTGCTTAGCATTTCCGACGGGCCGAAAATCATAAACAGTGGCCTAATGAGACTATTTTCGCTGCACAACTGTTAGTAGTTCATGTCTGTTTTTTTTTGACACAGTCACGTCTGTTTTTGGACGTCCATGTGCTCTCACGCCCCTCCCCCTGATCTCTTTAGTAGTTTGCGGTGGCCTCATCTGTCATCTGTGATTTATTAGTAAATAACATTAGCTCCGATGACTGTATAAATATCTTTTTAGTAGTGATAAGGACATGAAAAGAAGAACGGGAGAGTATTCTAGTGCTCAAGTTGTTGCTGGTGATGATGAGACGGCTAAACACACTAGCTGGAAGGCCGGAACATTGACGTGCATTACTCTTGTCATCCACGACCCATTACTGTAATCCCGCGATGTATATATGTATAATATTACTTGACCCGCTGCCACGATCGTCGACTTTAGTTCAGATGCAGAATCATAGTAGAGGCATGTTTAGTTCCCGGTCACATCATCAAACTTTTAAAAATTCTCTCTCCAAACTTCACTATTCACCTATCACATCAAATCTTTCTCCTCATGCATGGAGTACTAAACGTGGGTAAATAAAAAACTAGTTATATGGTTTTGATGTACACGACGAGACGAATCTTTTAAGCCTAGTTAGGTCATGGTAGGATAATATTTACCACAAACAAACGAAAAGTGCTACAGTGTCCGATGTGACTTTTTCACTTCACCTTTTTACCTTTTTTCAGGAACTAAACACCCCCAGAGTACTAAATCTAGGATACTCAAACAGCTATTAGATCCTTTTTAATGTCGTGGTGTTAGGCTATTCTCACTCGTCTCATACTTGTCAGCAAGATTCTTTTCTCTATATTTAGTTTTTCCACGTCCGTCATCTTCTATATCCCATACTCTATACCGACTACCATATATTTTATTCCATCTCCGATTATCATCCTATTTTAACAAACACATTTATTTTTACTCAACCATCTATAACTACCATCTCAAAATTTATGTTCTTCTTTTTTCTTACTTTTTTCCTTTTCTTTTTCCCTTTTCTTTTTCTTTTTTCGGTCATTTCCTCTATCCTTTTCTTTTCTCTGCTCTATAACTATCATTTCTCTCTCTCTCCCGCTCTCTCTCCCAGCTCCCCCACCGCTGCCTCTCCCTGCCTCCTCACCTCCCTCCAACGCCCCTCCTCTCCCTCTGACGCCTCCAATCCGCCGCCGCCCCCACCTTCCCTCCGCCTCCTCCCCTCCGCCGCCCCCACACCTCCCTCCAGCCTCTCCTTCCTCCCTCCATCCCATCCGCCGCCTCTTCCCCTCCCTCCCTCCCTCCCCTCCCATGCGGTGGTGCCGGGACGATGGCAACGTCGGGGCAGTAGTCGTCGTGGAGAAGGAGGCCGGCGGGTGGCGTGCATCGGTGAGGAGGAGGAGGAGGAGGAGGAGGAGTGACGCCACGACCGGGGCCGTCATGTCGTCTTCTCCCCCGCGTTACCCCTCTGCGGAGGAACCTGGCGGCCACCCCGCATCCTCAACCAGACGGCGGCGGCTTGGCTACCGAGCGGGCGCGGATCTTCCATGGGGCCGGCGGCAGGTGGCAGAGTGGTGCGGCGTCGGGGAAAGCAACGGCCGCGGCTACGTGAGTGGGCCCGCGCGGAAGATAGCGGTGCCCCGCTATTCCGTTGAATGTAAAGGAATCGGGGACCTCCTCTATCTTAGCATGTGCCTTAAGCGTTCCCTGGTGCAGACACATTTTCGCTACAGGCGTAATGGAGGAAAGCCTAGGGCACACGGTGTGGACAGCCTTAGCGGAAACCAACCAGCACATGCTTGCGTTCTGAAGGCTGCCGGCCTACAGCTTATCGTGTACTCCCTCCGTTCTGAAAAACCTGACGTTTAGGACAGCGACACGGTCTCCAAAACATAACTTTAACTTCTTATTATTATAAAATATTTATCTAAGAGTGATATATGTATACTTTTATGAAAGTATTTTCCAAGACAAATCTATTCATATAGTTTTCACATTTGTAAACTCACCAATTTAAAAGTTATTGATGATTTATATTCCTAATGTCTAATCCAAACCTTGTCTTAAACGTCAGGTTTTTCAGAACGGAGGGAGTACCGGTAGTTCTCATTTGGCTTTGGACGGTCATGTGCTCCCACGCGACTTCCCTCGTTCCCTGGTCTCCTTGGTTGTATGCAGTGGCCTTATCTGGCATCTGTGATTTAGAATTTATTACGGACAACGCTAATTATTGGCGATCACTCGATTTCGACAAAATTTTCTGCCACCGGCTGGGCATGAATTTGATCTGCCGTGCATAGCAGTGGGGGTACACAAATACTGTTACTACAGAATACACATGCGTTGCTACGGTAGATCTGATCAATTGTCCTACAGAATTTCACTTATTTTTTATATGTAAGCACACAAGCGTTGGGTAGATCTGATCAATTGTCCTACAAGTTTTTTATTTGCACGTAGGGCTTGGACATCAAGATATCACCCTCATCATGGTTGTTTTATAAAAATATATGGTCAATAAGTGGTCTCTTCTTTGACCACCCCTCGTATCATGGAGATGAAGTTGTCCCTGATTCGGTATGATATTTGAATTAGAGCGAACTGACCATGACAAGACTATCCTTGACTTGATACGGGTGTTTGTAGAAACAAAGAAGTATTAGACAAGAAAAGAACAATTATTTTTCTTTTGAAAGACAAACAATTAGTTAATGTTCTGCATCCTGTCGGTTTCTTTTTCTGGACTATACGCATGTTCGAGTCAGAGTTATATAATTAACGAAATAGAAAAAAGTGTTGGATGAGAACTCACGATGGGAATGGGCCGGGTCGACCCATTGGGTAGTTGGCCCGGCCAATAAAAACAAGATCAATGGGTCGTATGGGTCGACCTCAAACAATAAATGGGGCCATAGAGCTGGACCCTATCGATCCAATGGGTATGATAGGGCCGACCCAAAAGTCTCACGCAATTTACATCCGTATACAGTTTCACACATAAAAATTAACTTTGCATCTCTATCTATAGGTGCATATAAGATGTTGATTGAATATTTTTTTCATGTTGATGCCCAGCAGCACATGTACAATATTTTTTTTCTTCTTTGCACGTAATAACCGGTAGTATTAAAGCAACACAATTATTTTTCTTTTTATAAATTAGCAATTGTCAAGTAGCAACATGGTCAAAATTTATCCGATTGTCTGCTTAAGCATAGCCTAAAGGATGAACCGACCCACATTACCTATTGGGCCATCGAGATCGTAACTAAAGACTAAATTGGGTCGGCTCATGGCCCTCTAAAATTGACCATGAGGCCAAGAGGGCCGGGTCCAAAGCCAGGGCCGGGCCGGCCCATTGTCACGGGTTTAGAACCACTTGTCAATTGGACATAAAGGATTACAAGAAGTTAATATACACTACGGAAACAGTAGCTCAATAGAAATTGGTAAAGACACACACCTACCTTCCCAACCATCCGAGTCGTCGAATAATAAGGTGAGTACTGCTGAGAGCATGGGTTATGGTTTCGACAGCAAGCAGACGTCTGGTGGTCCAGCTCATCTAACCGAGCGCACGGTGGTAGCGGGGACCACTAGCTTTTAATGTGTTGTGCCTCACAGCAGCAACACTCAACGAATAGCAGGCCAGAAAGCGTGCATGCGCCTGCTCACGCTGGCGTTTCAGCACGCGCCCGCCTCCTTCTCTCTTTCCTTCTCTCCGCCAGCGCGATTTTTTTATAAGCTGTCCACGGAGTCGCCCGCCTAGTCAGCCTCTCCTCTTATTAGTTCACCTCGACTGTCACGCTCGCGTGACGTGTCCTCGTGGTAACGTGGTGACAGCGCTACGCCGCCGGCAAGTGGCCATGGCATGGAATGTTTTTTAGTAGTTTTTACTTATGAGAATGCGAGTCATTTTGTATTCTTTTCGAGCGATGAGATCGAGGGCATCGAGATCGTGAGATCTGCATCCGATGTTGTCACACGTGCTGGGCACCGATGCGCATCATGGTCTCAAATCATATAATTAGCGAGAGGTATATTTTTTTTAAAAAAAGGTCAATCTAAATTATACTCCCTCCGTCCCATAAAATAGAGTAAAATGCACCCCACGCCCTTTAACTTGTCGAGTTGTGTCATTCAGGTCCACCAACTTTGAAAACGCATTTTTGGGTCCCCAAACTTGCTAATCGTGCCAAATAGGTTCAATTCTTGATTAATCATGATAATTTATTTTAATCTCTCGTAATCCTATCCTCCTCCCCTGCGGGTGTCGTCCTATCCTCCTCCCCTGCGAGCGCGTGGTGGGCGGCTGCGGCAGAGGGAGCAGCTGCAGGGCGAAGGCCGGTGTCGCGTGGGAGGAGGCGGAGGTCGGCGTCGCGCGGGAGGAGGTGGAGGCCGGTGTCGCGTGGTAGGAGGCAGAGGCCGGTGTCGCGCGGGAGGAGGTCGAGTCCGGCAGCGACGCCTGACGGCACGAGCACGACACGGCCGCCCACGGCGACGACAGCGATGGCACCCATTTCTCAGCGCGGCCGTTCGACGGCGCCCTCGTGCGGGAGGGCTGGCCGGGCAACAGGACATTGCTGCTCTCGGGCTTCGAGGCGCGCGCCGACAGGCCCGAGCTTGGGGACCAGCATGAGCTGACACCCCGCGCCATGGCCTGGCCGTCGAGGATGGGGAATGGGGGAGGAGGAAGGCGGGGCGCGGTGAGGACCAGCGGGGTGGAACCACGACGGGGAAGGGCAGAGGAGGAGAATACTGTGACAAAAGAGATTAGAATAAATTAGCACGGTTAACCAAGATTTGGACCTATTTGACATGATTAGCAAGTTTGGGGACCCAAAAATGCGTTTTTAAATTTGGTGGACCTAGATGACACAGCTCGACAAGTTAAAGGGCCTGGGGTGCATTTTACTCCATAATATAGGTACCTGGAGGGTCCAAATTTTGTACCAAAATATAAGGTTCTGCAGGGACAGGATAAAACTATATAAGGTTGGTGGGTGGGTGGAGAGTTGGTGGGTAGCGTAAAATGAGAGGTATAGATGTTATTTCTTGAGTTTTAATGCTTCAGGACCTTATATTTTGGTACAGAGGGAGTACTTTGCCTGTTTCAAATTATTAGTCATTATAATTTTCTTTAGAAAACCAAAACATTTTAATTTTGATCAAAATTTTTGTCTTTTATTTTTAGAAACTAAAAACATTTTAAATTTTATCAAAATTATGAATAAGATTATACAAAGTTTAATTCTTCGTCAAGTGTTACTTGTTCATCTCTCTTCTTTTTCTCCCCTATTCGAACAAGGAAATGTGCAAGTCTGTGCTTTGCCTTCCCATTTTGTCCAACGAAGGTGCCTTTTAGATTAATCTCACCGAAAAGAGCATGCTGTGACCTTCGCACAAATAATAAAACCCATCACGACCGCTTTCTTTGAAAAGGCAGCCCCGACCTTCGGCGTGATTATAACCTTGTAAACTCGTAATTTCTAGATCGAAGGTGTTTTGGCAAGGTTTTCATCGGTTACTTCATCACTGTTAGAAATCTAGGTAATTTTCGGTACATTTTAATTCTAGAAATTAACAACAAATTCATGACATAAGTGAGTGATCCAGTGAGAGCAAAGCATGTGCTGGTGTTCAAGTTAAATATCAAATAAAACAAGAACAACAGACATAACCAGAAAGAGTTTAGTGTGTACCCAGAGGCGGAACCGGAACCGGAGGCACCGAGATCGCCGTTACTAGTCATTGTGACTAGCCTGCTTGAAGTAGTTGATCTGATTTGGTGCAGTGACGAGTTGCTGCAGTGGCGTCCATCGAACGGCCTTCTGGAAGTAGTCGTTCGGCTCGAGGAAGAACAGGGACGTAGTCGTACAACTTGTGTTCGTCGGGTTGATGAAGATGGCCGCCGGGAAGTAGACGAAGTAGTCGTTCACGGCAGCGAGCAGGCGCGTACGAGTACGCTCCCCAAAAACCTTATCGCCTGCCTATCCCGAGCAGGATCTCAGGCAGACGGGGTTCGGAGGCAACTGCTCACGCAAGCAGAGTGCGCGCAAAGCTTGCGTTGGGAATGCGAGAGAGCAGCAAACAACAGGGAGAAGAGAGTGCTCTCCTGAAAGGAATACCAGAGAGAGGGAGAGCTCAGAGGTGTGTTGCCTGGGGAGAGACACCTCCTTTTATAGGCGCCAGAGGAGAAGGGATGATGAACCTGGACGCCCTGACCAGCCATGAATTCCTTGATTGTCAGTTACCAGTAACGGCCATTTCAATGCACTAACGGCCATCAGTTACAGGTTCAACGTTCAGGAATTATGACTGGCAAAACCGGTCATCACACAGCACACGCGAGGCCGAGGCCACGGCGAGGCGAGCGAGCGCGCGCGTGTGGCACGCCCTTCTCCTTTTACCAACTTCACAGGTGGTCCACATTTGGTCCACCATTTAAGTTAGTTAGGATTCCCGTTGACTCTCAATCCGGGATTTAGACCCCTAGCATTTATTAGTGGACCTTTAATTTCTTTTGATTAATTGAGATTAAAATGGGCCAAGGGCCCAATTAATCCAACAATCCCCACCAAGAATTTCAAGGTTCACAACAAATGCCCTCGACTCAAATGTTGTTTTGATATACCGGCTTATATGGTGGAGACTGTTAAGTTGAACATCCACCTGAGGCAAAAGCTACACTCATTCACAACTGACCAATGGACTATGCCTTGAATTGACAGTTTTGTGCAAACAAGCTTGACTAGAGCCCCTTACCAGTACTAGGCTGCTGCAAGCATCCCTCGGGTTGGAGCGTATAAGTCATACTCCGTGCCTTTCATGGGTATCTAGAGATCACCCTATCTCATAGATTGTGACTAGCAATCGAACCCATATAGGTGTAATCCTTTAAGATGTTCTGTAGGCCAACATCTTTGCTCCTCATTGAGCCACTCGGATCACATTAAGGTTTTCACCAACCTACCATACAGATTTAGAAGAGAAATGCACCTCTCCTGGAATGAGCCTTTTATAAAGGTTCTCTTCTCTCAGTTAAACAGTAGCTTGTTTCACCATCCTAATTCACGGGATCTCCGATCACATAGGACAGGTTACCACTACTGAGTAACACTAATGGGTCTCAATCCCAATTCCCTGGATGCATTGTCTATCACATTGCGTGAAAGACCCTTTGTGAATTGATCTGCCAAGTTCTTAGCCGTCTGGATATAATCCAAGGCTATCACTCCGGAGTTTCTCATTTTCTTGACAGATTTTAGCTGCCTCTTCACATGCCTAGATGACTTCATGTTGTCCTTTGAATTGTTCACTTTGACAATCACCGTTTGATTATCACAGTTCATGAGGATAGCCGGTATCGGTTTTTCAACTACCGGCAAATCCATAAGGAGTTCACGAAGCCATTCGGCCTCAACAGTGGCGGTGTCTAATGCAGTGAGTTCTGCCTCCATGGTTGACCTCGTTAAGATGGTCTGCTTGCAAGACTTCCAGGAGACAGCGCCACCTCCAAGTGTAAACACATATCCACTTGTGGCTTTAATCTCATCTGCATCAGATATCCAATTTGAATCACTATAACCCTATAGTACCCTAGGGTACCCAGTATAGTGAATCCCGTAGTCCACAGTACCTTTCAGGAAACGCATTACCCGTTCGAGAGCTTCCCAATGAGCCTCTCCCGGGTTAGACACAAACCGACTCAGTTTGCTCACAGCATACACCATGTCGGGTCTAGTAGCGCTGGCCAGGTGCATTAGTGAACCAATGATCTGGGAGTATCTCAGCTGATCTCTCATTATTCTCTTGTTTTTCCGCAATACTTTACTAGCATCATAAGGTGTTGGAGCTGGCTTGCAGTCATTATAACCAAAACGACTCAAGATCTTCTCCACATAGTGGGATTGTGTAAGAACAACCCCACCATCACCTTCTCTCACTAGTTTGATGTTCAGAATCACATCAGCCTCTCCCAAATCCTTCATCTCAAAACTTTGGGACAAGAATTCTTTGACTTCCTTAATCGCATTAAGGCTTGTCCCAAATATCAGTATGTCATCCACATACAGACAGAGGATCACCCCTTTGCCCCCACCATAGCGATAGTACACACATTTGTCAACTTTGTTCACAACAAAGCCAACTGATATTAAAGTTCTGTCGAACTTTTCATGCCATTGCTTAGGAGCTTGCTTAAGACCATACAAAGACTTGACTAACCTACACACCATTCTTTCTTGACCTTCTACTACAAATCCATCTGGCTGATCCATATAGATCTCCTCCTCCAACTCTCCATTTAGGAAAGCTGTCTTAACGTCCATCTGATGGACTATAAGACCATGAGAGGCTGCCAAGGAAACTAGTACTCGAATAGTAGTCAGTCGGGCAACCGGTGAGTAGGTATCAAAGAAGTCTTCTCCTTCTTTATGAGTATAGCCTTTAGCCACTAGCCTTGCCTTGTACTTTTCAATCGTACCATCAGGCCTAAGCTTTTTCTTGAACACCCACTTGCATCCAACAGGTTTGCACCCATAAGGATGTTCCACAACCTCCCAAGTACCATTAGACATAATGGAATCCATCTCACTCCGAACTGCTTCCTTCCAATAGTCAGCGTCCGGAGAGGAATATGCCTCTACAATGGTTCTAGGAGTGTCATCCACGAGGTACACAATGAAGTCATCACCAAAGGACTTTGCAATCCTCTGTCTCTTGCTCTTTCTAAGAGCTGCTTCATTGTCATCCTCCTCAGGATTCTCCACATGTGGTTGTTCATTTTGTTCTATCACAGTAGTGGGCTCTTTAGGTTCATCGTTAACAGACAATTCATGACTAGATGTGCTAACTATCTCTTTCATAGGAAAAATGTCCTCAAAAAATGTAGCATCTCTGGACTCCATGATAGTGCCAACATGCATGTCAGGTACTCCAGACTTCACTATTAAAAATCTATAACCCACACTGTGGAAAGCATAACCAAGAAAGACACAGTTTACAGTTTTAGGTCCTAATTTACGTTTCTTGGTTATAGGCACATTCACTTTGGCCAAACATCCCCAAGTCCGTAAATATGAAAGGGTTAGCTTTTTCTTTTCCCATTCCTCGAATGGTGTTATCTCTTTGTTCTTCATGGGAACACGATTCAGGACATGACATGCAGTCAATATAGCCTCACCCCACCATTCCTTGGAAAGTCCCGCTGTGTCTAACATGGCATTGACCAAATCAGTTAGAGTGCGGTTCTTTCTTTCGGCTACCCCGTTTGACTGAGGTGAATAGGGAGATGTCCTCTCATGAATTATTCCATGTTCCTCACAGAACGCAGTGAAAACATTAGAAAAATACTCTCCACCACGATCAGACCTAACTCTTTTGATCTTTCTCTCAAGTTGGTTTTCTACCTCAGCTTTATAGACTTTAAAATATTGCAACGCTTCATCTTTAGACTTTAACAAATAAATGTAGCAAAATCTAGTGCAATCATCTATTAGAGTCATGAAATACTTTTTACCACCTTTTGTCAACACGCCATTCATTTCGCACAAATCGGAATGAATTAATTCTAGAGGTGCCAAATCTCTCGCCTCAGCCGCAAAATGAGGCTTGCGATGTTGTTTTGATTCAACACACACATGGCACTTGGAATTTTTGACTAAGGTAAATTTCGGAATTAAACTCAAGTTTGCAAGATGCATCATACAACCAAAATTAACATGATAAAGTCGTGAATGCCAAACATTAGACTCATCATTAACATTTGAAACATGGTTCACAACTTTATTACAATCATCTGATAAAGAAAAGCAGAACAAGCCTCCGCTATCATAGCCCTTTCCAATAAAACTTCCAAACTTAGAAATTACACATTTATTGGATTCAAAGACTAACTTAAAACCGTCTCTACACAGAAGAGACCCGCTGACTAAGTTCTTCTTGATGGTGGGGACATGCTGCACGTTCTTCAGTCGGACGGTCTTTCCCGAAGTAAGCTTCAGATCGACCGAACCAGCACCAAGAACACGCGCATGCGATCCGTTCCCCATCAACAAGGAGGAAGTCCCGCCTGCCTGGTAAGAAGAAAACAAGGAAATGTCAGCACAAACATAAATATTAGCACCAGTATCAATCCACCAATCAGGTGAATGACACACTAAAAGAACTGTAGGTAAAAGATTACCGTACCCCGACGTTCCACCAGTCTCACTAACAACCATGTTGGCACTGTTGCCATCTTTCTTATCCTTGCGATCCGGACACTTTGCAGCAAAGTGTTCGGTACTACCACAGCAGTAGCACTTCCCAGTTGGCGGCTTCCTCGGCTTGAACTGAGTTGTCTGTTTAGCCTTTGTTTGATTTGGATGCGGCTTGTTCTTCCTCTTGTTGGATGCATTGTTGTTCTTCTTCTGGACCAAGTTGGCGCTAGAAGTCCCAACAGTCCCTTTACCACGTTGGTCCTTTGCCCTCGCCTTCTCTTCAACATCAAGAGTGCCGATAAGATCGACAACAGTAAACTCCTGTCTCTTGTGTCTCAGAGAGGTTGCAAAGTCCTTCCAAGAAGGTGGTAACTTGGAGATAATACCTCCAGCCACAAACTTGTCAGGCAACTTATATGGTGCATCCTCGCTAGAGTTCTCAAGATCTCTAGCCAGCGCCTGAATCTCATGGGCCTGCTCTACCACAGGACGGTCTTCAACCATCTTGTAGTCATAGAGCTGTTCCATGACATACAACTCACCACCAGCATCAGAGACCCCAAACTTAGCCTCAAGCGCACCCCAAACTTCTTTGCCACTTGGCAGCAAGAGGTACGTGTCCACAAGGTTTTCAGCGAGAACACTCACGATGGCGCCATGAAACAGGTTATTGGACGCCTCGAAAGCTTTCTCATCCTCTGGAGAAAGCTGTTCGGGCTTCCCCTGTGCGACATGCATGATGTTCATCGCTGTCAACCACAGCGTAACTCTCGTCCGCCAGCGTTTGTAATTTGAGCCATCAAAAACATTTGGTTTGATTGATGCAGCAAAACCAGTTACCGAAAGCCTATTAATAACGTAAGGTTTTTGGATTGTTAGAAATCTAGACAATTTTCGGTACATTTTAATTCCAGAAATTAACAACAAATTCATGACATAAGTGAGTGATCCAGTGAGAGCAAAGCATGTGCTGGTGTTCAAGTTAAATCTGAAATAAAACAAGAACAACAGACATAACCGGAAAGAGTTTAGTGTGTACCCAGAGGCGGAACCGGAGGCACCGAGATCGCCGTTACCAGTCATTGTGACTAGCCTGCTTGAAGTAGTCGATCTGATTTGGTGCAGTGACGAGTTGCTGCAGTGGCGTCCCTCGAACGGCCTTCTGGAAGTAGTCGTTCGGCTCGAGGAAGAACAGGGACGTAGTCGTACAGCTTGTGGTCGTCGGGTTGATGAAGATGGCCGCCGGGAAGTAGACGAAGTAGTCGTTTACGGCAGCGAGCAGGCGCGTACGAGTACGCTTCCCAAAAACCTTATCGCTTGCCTATCCCGAGCAGGATCTCAGGCAGACGGGGTTCGGAGGCAACTGCTCACGCAAGCAGAATGCGCGCAAAGCTTGCGTTGGGAATGCGAGAGAGCAGCAAACAACAGGGAGAAGAGAGTGGTCTCCTGAAAGGGAGAAGGGAGGATGAACCTTGACGCCCTGACCAGCCATGAATTCCTTGATTGATTGTCATCAGTTACTAGTAACGGCCATTTCAATGCACTAATGGCCATCAGTTACAGTTACAGGTTCAACGTTCAGGAATTATGACTGGCAAAACCGGTCATCACACAGCACACGCCGAGCGGCTCGGCGAGGCGAGCGCGCGCGCGTGTGGCACGCCCTTCTTCTTTTACCAACTTCACAAGTGGTCCACATTTGGTCCACCATTTAAGTTAGTTAGGATTCCCGTTGACTCTCAATCCGGGATTTAGACCCCTAGCATTTATTAGTGGACCTTTAATTTCTTTTGATTAATTGAGACTAAAATGGGCCAAGGGCCCAATTAATCCAACAATCACCACTACCTTCGATTTCCTTCTTTTAATGTCTGTTCTTTGTAACTTGATTGCCTGATCCTGGAGACGATTCCGGGTAAGACCTGTTTAAAATTCATCCCCAACAAGTTTTGTAATCAGTCTTTTAGTTCTAAAAAATAAAAATAGCATAAAACAATACAAGCAGTATATGAAATATGCTATTTTCCCAATAAAACTATAGTTCGAATTATAGTGTGCCTGGAGCAATATATGGATATATTTGATAGCACAGATAATTAAAAATTAGGTCATACTAGCGTCCGGACGTTCGGCAGGTGGGAAAAAAATCAAACGGTACTGTAGCAGTTGAAATTTCCGCCACAACAATGGGTATGATGTTAAATACAATATTATAAAACTTTTACAACATCCAAAAATAGCATATGCACCATTAAACAATAGTATCCACAACATGAATAGTCATCATTTACAACACTAAAAGCGGCGCGCTCCCAACTCTCAGTCGCACCACGCACAACCCTAATCAAAACCTCTCAATAAAAATGCAACATCCGGATGAATCACTTGCAACGTGCATATGAAACATATGCAACATCGCAACATTTAGATCTACTTTTACAGTATTCACATAAAACAGTTGCAACATTGTTCTGAAACATGTAAAACACGTGAAATATACACTTACAATATACAACAAAACCTATCAAAAAGAGGTGCACAGGTGGACGGAGGAGGAGGAGGAAGAGGATAGCGAGCATGAGCTACGGCGCGGCAGCCATGGGAGCGGCGGCGGCTGTGGCGCATGGAGAAGGGAGGGGGTGGCGTCGGCGGCAGCGCGGGAAGGGGCAGCGGCTGCGGCAGCGGCAGCGGTGATGGCGCGGGAATGGGGCAACGGCGGCGGCGCGTAGACGAGCTGGGTGGGGCGGCGGCACGACAGTGTGGTGACCAGCGGCGGCGTGTGGAGGAACAGGGAGGGGGCCGGCGGCGGCGCGTGGAGGTGCGGCGGGAGCAGTAAGCGACTCGGGATTTTTTTTACAGCGGTTGGAGAAATGGTGAGAATTACCGTTAAAAATTTGATGCACAAAAATTGTTTTTGCAGGAACATACAAATATAAGCATCCGGAGTATACGTTTGAGTCGTTTTCTTTGTTGTTGGCCAAAACCGAACCGGATCCACTAATCGTGCTAACATAAGCGCTTTCCCACAAATAATCAAAGCTTCGATTCGATCCCGTGCGATCGAAACTACCTCCGCCCTGCAACCGCGACGCGACGCGACGCGCCGGACGGGATGGAGGATCCGCCGCGGCCGCTGCCGGACGACGTGCTCGAAGACGACGTCCTCCGCCGCCTCCCGCCGCGCGCCCTCGCGGTGTCCCGCAGCGTCTGCCGGTCCTGGCGCGCCGCCATCGACGCGCACGGCACGCTGCAACCGGACCTCCTCCCCCTCTCGCCGGCCGGCATCTTGATCTCCCTGGAGCGCATCCCGGCGCCGCCGCTCCTCTTCGCGCCGCCGCCGCCGAGCGGGCGCAAGTCCGCCGCCGCCGCCGCCTGCAGCAAGCTCGAGAGCTGCAACGCGGAGATAACTGACAGCTACAACGGCATGCCCTTCATCTTCGGCTGCTGCAACGGCCTGCTCCTGCTCTTCGAGCACGTCGTGAACCCGGCCACGCGGCGGTCGGCGCGGCTGCCACCGTGCCCAGCGCCGCGGCCGCCGGAGGAGGACTTCGACGAGTACCACCTGCTGTTCGACCCGTCGGTGTCGCCGCACTACGAGGTGGTCGTGATCCCGTGCCCTGATGATTACCGGCGGGGAGAAACATTGGTGGAGGAGGAGGAGGGGTCGTCGGAGTGGCCGCCGTCGCCGTGCGTCATGTGGGTCTACTCTTCTGCGACGGGGATGTGGGAGAACAAGGCCTTTGTCAGGGAAGCAGGGGGTCCTGCCGGAACCCTAGCCGAGGCGCAATCAGCCAGAGAACCTGAATATCGTCACGCTGTATATTGCCATGGAGCACTCTATGCTCATTGCAAAGGTGATTTTATCATGAGGTAGGTAACCAATTCTACAATTTCTTGAACGCACGTTAATTTGTTTTTAACTATGCATCAAAGTTCAGATGATGAATGACTGTTTGTGAATGTTTTGGATGTTGCAGAATAACCTTGTTATCTGATTGCAAGTACCAGGTGATTGCAATGCCAGAGGGTGTTAATTCGAGTGCTTATTTTTATCTTCGCCTCCTCAAGTCCAAGTATGGAGTGTATCTGGCCTACATTCATGATCAATGCCAACTACGGGTTTGGTTCCTCAATGAATCCAGTGGCAAGACTGAGTGGGTGTTGAAGTATGACATCAACCTGCAAGCCGTGGATGCTTATTTCTATCAAAACCCGATTTACCCGATCACAAGGCCTTGGTCGATCATACATGGTGATAACAACTACGGACGTAACAAAAGACGGGCACAAGCAGCAAATGAATCTGAATGGGACTTCGACAATGGTAATATCATTGAGCTTGAAGGTACAGATGAAAATCACAAGGTTGGTTTTACATCCATATTTGGACTCCATCCGTACAAAGAGGTGGCATTCTTGCATCTATCAATGGATCGAGTTGTGGCTTACCATTTGGATGGCTCCAAGGTTCAAGATCTGGGACTCTTACATGTACCGTACACTGCAGGTCGAGATTTTATAGATAAAACTTTTGTGTACAGTCCTTGTTGGGTGGGAGAGTTGTCCGATGGCAACTGATATATATATATATTATGTCTCTGCTGTAGTAAAAGATTAGGACTGTTCATGATCGAGAGTCAATTGCCAATCGAAAAAAAATTCTGTGGCAAATACAACAACCACATTTAATTTTTTTTTGTCGTTCGTTTTCTTTTAAGAGGTAATGACTTATTTCTAGTCGGCCGTACGCTCGCCGACCAGAATGGCTGGCTCCGTCGAAACGCGCCATCGACGTTGCCGCTTCGTTTTCCTGTGGGCCCCAGATGTCATTGAGACGTGGAAATTTCTAGCGTTTCAAAAGCATCGGACTAGCGCGTCTGTTCATTTCCTCCACATATTTCATTTTCGTTTCTCTCTCTTCGCCTGCCCCCGGCGATTCCAGAATCCACTGACCCGTGCTGTCTCGGTCGAATCCTCCATCCGGGTCCTCTTGAAGGAAGCATCCACGAGCAGGCACCGGACCCATACTCCCCTTGGATGAACGATTTTGACAGGGGATGTGTTTTTGCTGTGATTTTTGGCAGTGATTGGGTCGTTTGGGGGGAGGGGAACAGATCTATATGAAGGTGAGACGACTTGTGTTTATTTGCGGATTGTTCCTGATTGCTCAGAGATGTTGTTCTCGTTTCCGTTTTCTCTAGGGTTTCTCTCTCTCTCTCTCTTTGCGCTCTTCCAGCGATTTCTCCGCTGACTGGTCCCAGTCCCGCTGAATCCGCCATCCGGGGGCTCTCTGAAGTTGAGGCATCGACGAACGCAAGGGTAGGTCCGCCATCCCCCCCCCCCCCCCCCCCAAATGTCTTCTCTGATTTTTGATGGAGAATCTTTAATCCAAGGTCACATGATTATACCAAGGATTGGGGGTGGGGGGGCGTGTTTAGGTGGAGTTCATCCAAGAAAACAAAATCTTGTCAAGCGCGTGCTAGAGAGGACATTCCAATTCAAGAATCAACAATTTTATTGTTTAAGCTCCAGTTCAAATTTATCATCATTGACTGCCGCGTGTTAATGGAGAGGCTGGCTTAGATTGAGCCCAAAGTAGAGGGGTTGAGATTCAGTGAAATGATTTAACTACTTCGCTCATTCAAATCTAATATGAAAGGCCACGCAAAAAAAAAAATCTGAATTTCAGTTCAACAACAAGGGATCGAAGAAAAATATTAGTTACTCAAATATGAACATGTTAGATTTGGATGAAGTTTTAAAATAACAGAAGAAGATTAGTGGTTTTTAAATTCTAGCAAAAAAACATGTGTTACAAGTAGTTCTACGAGGTGCACATGCTCTTTACTTAATGCCTTATTTTTCACTATGTTTTCTGGACGTGTTTTTAGGTAGCAGTTCAGTATGGAGATTTTTTTTCTCCAAAGCCACAAGTTGTACTAGGCTTTTTCCTACATTGTTACTACTAACTAGGTCTTATTGTTGTAGCTAAAATCTAGCAGCCGGGTGGCTATGGGAAATTTTTCCAGCACAAGCCTATCCCCCATGTTATAAACAAAAGGCCCAAAACATATATAAGGTTCAAGGGTCTCCTTGCAATATTTTTGCACCAAGGTTACGAGGAAAACCACCTTACCATTATCTATATAAAGGATCCAAGGGTCACTTAAGAAGGAGATTTATCCCATTTGCTAACTTTATTTCTCTCTTAGACTCTCTTTCTCCCTATTCGATCTCTCTCTCATGTTCCTGTTCGG
This sequence comes from Echinochloa phyllopogon, assembly GCA_033239725.1. Classification (NCBI taxonomy): domain Eukaryota; kingdom Viridiplantae; phylum Streptophyta; class Magnoliopsida; order Poales; family Poaceae; genus Echinochloa; species Echinochloa phyllopogon. Next base: position 5,392,005 of record BTCW01000008.1, on the reverse strand, counting down.
TGTAAACATCAACATCATAGTGCAAACCACAAACACAAAAGTAAATGTCAATTTCAAAACACATAAACACATACTTAGCAGTCCAAATAAGAAACTTAATTAACCTAATCACACAAACATATGTTACTTTAAAGATTTAAATTATGTCCCACTAAGAATTTTATAATATGCATAATAATCTATTGAAATATATTAGTTATGTTTCTTTTTTTATTAGTTATGTGTCTAGTTAGTAGACAAATATATATAAGACAATCAACATCCTTAACATTTTCATGATTTTTTTAGCATATTGGAAACATTAAATCAATATATGTATGCATCTAACATTTTTATGAAATATTCTATTCTATCCAACAAAAATTTGTAAAACCCAAGAAAAACAATCCTTTGAGAACACACTTACCAACATAAATGGACTCGACGATGACAACTTCGGATTGCGCCAATGTGGTGTTGGCCTCCATAGGGTGGGCAGGCCTGTTCCTCATAAATTGAACAGCTTTAGAGAGTCAATCAGCTCAAGCTGATCAATAGTAAGCTCTTTTTGTTGAAGCTCAGCCTCACCATAACCCAATTCAATAAGAACACGTTCCTGATCAAGGTCCAGTTCTTTCTTCCTTGGCTTGTTATCTGGAAAAGGATACCCATACTGATAATCAAGAGTTGCCCTGAGAAGAGTGTTTGTTCTAACAGATCTCCTCCAATGATGTACATGGGGTAGTTTTCGCAAGCGGCGAAAAACATACTTAGGGATAACAAACTTGCATACTTGTCAGATGAGCAATATCTCCACCAATGATCTCCTCCAATGATGTTCATGAAACTCTTTGATTAAAAATGTATAGGTTAACAAAGGTATCATACATGCATGAGTATCATAGAAGACACTAGCACGAGGGTCAGCCCTCATCAGATTTGTCAGATGAGCAATATCTGGAGGAGGATTACGGCCAAAAATATCATTGTCAATGATATTTGCGATTGAAACAAAGTTGATCGCAAGGTGGTTCTTTAAAATCAACAGCATTGAAATTTCTCAGCTCTTGAACACCATCCAACTTGACATTTCCATCATCATCTTCAAGAAGACATTGTCCATAGTATGATTATCAAAGCAACAATTACAACAACAGCTTCCTTCATTCTAGTAACCATCTTAGAACTCCTAGCTGTTTTTACCGTAGGAATAAAATAAAATAAAATACTTAGCTTGATTAGCTTCGTAGTCAAAGTGCTCGTCGCACGTGATGCGGAGGTTGAGATGAAGCCGACTAGTCGAGACATGTCTCTGGCTAGTTGTAGATTATGTATGACTCATCTCTTGGTGGGTCGGGCGGGTTCTCAGATCTGAGATTCCCTTAGGGCGCGCCTCCACGCATGCGGGGAAGACAGCGTTGGATTGATCTGCCATCAAGGTAGCAGGGTTTTCGAATCGAAAAAGCTCAATAATCTACACCTACCTGGCGCGCCAATTGTCGGACCTTAGGGCCGGCAATCCACCTAGGGTACCCGAGTGGTTGATTTGTAGGCGGGGCGATTGCTCAGCTAGCAGCTTGATGGTACACAGGAGGCATTGATTTAGATAGGTTTGTGCTACCCGGAGGTTTAATATCCTATGTCCTGTGTCGGTGGCGTCGTTTGTGTTGCTGGAACTCGGCCGAGCTTCAGGAAGCTTGGACGAGCGTTTGGGTTACAATGCGAGATGCAATGTTGTGGGTCGATGTCCCTCATGGGGGCACCCTAGGCCGTCTTATATAGGATGATGGGCTAGGGTTTACAAGTCGGTTTCCATCTAAACCTACTCGGTGTCGACAAGGACTTTAGTCCGAGTCGGTTACAAGAGAATATCCCTGGATATCCGGATGAACCGCCCGCCGGGTCTTCATCAAACTTGTCCGCCAAGTCAGGGAGCCCGTGTGGGCCGCCTAGGGGTCGGCCCACAAGCTTGTCAGTCGTGGGCCCTGGCCGTCGTGGTCTAGCTGGATAGTGGGCCCAAGGGTACCCATATCCCACAATGGTAACCACATTGCATATCCAGATGAAGGAGATTCGAGTTGCCTTGGCTGTCATTGGAGGCCCCAACCTCTATGGGGATCGGGTCTAATGCAATGGTTAACATCAAAGTCGGTGCGACTATTGCTGACCCAATATCGTCACGATAGCTAGAATGGAGCCCAGGAGGTCGGTCGCCCTTCCTTTTTGGTTTCATCCTAGGCCACCAAAATCTCGGAACTAACCTTACTAACAAGCTCATATAAGGCTTGGGCTCAGCTTGAAATAGCTTTTGGTTTGTAGTTGAGTTGGGCTCGCTTTCATTTGAACATCAATCACGCCCAAGTAACTCATGGGCCTAGAGATTTTTGTCCCTTATCTCTAGTACCCAATTTTAGAAAAGTGCTATACTTGAAACAAAAAAAATCTCATCACATATGTTTGAATATTGAATTAATTTTTTCATTATTAAGATGTTATTGCCGAAGGTATGACAGTGAAGCAAGCAATACACCATACACAAGGTTATTCTTTCTTGATTCTAATGTTTCTTGCCTTCATGTACTCTCATAGTCCCATGCATGTTCCCATGGTGCTGGTGGTGGTACCTGTCCAGGAACAATATTCTGTTATATTCAAGCTACAAAGCTGAGAATATATAAATCAGCTTTCTACATTTATTACTTGATACTTAATGACATAAAACTACAGTACTTTTATCTTTTACAAGAAAAGCAGAATACTTACTTCGACATTTTTTTTCCAGCTGGAATCGACTTGTTGCAACACTTTGCAACTTCAGCAGCTTAGGAACACTTATTATTTGTTCATCACCAACGGTGATCCAACGACAAATGCATACCATGTCAGATTTTTCCACTTCTTGACAACATTTGTCATTTGGGTTGTCGTGGTGGCTCCCAATTCTGATGTATTCCAGGCATTTATCCATAACCGATTCCTTTTCAAGATAACAATCCTGTACACCTAAAGCCTGATGTGTTGAAAACATGGCAAGCACTAAAGCAAAAACAAGGAGCTGAAGGACTGTTTTTGCAGTCATTCTTTGTGTTGTTGCTACTAGGATGAACTATATCTTCTATGACAACCCACAGAGACTAAGAGATTGAATGTTGGGAGTTTTGTACAGAATACCTACGATGCACACTTCTATTTATAATGTATAATGTGCCAAGCTGAGCTACCAATTAACGCCCAAGAACCCTCAAACAGATACCATTGTATTGAAGTCAGGGTAATAAAGAAAACGATAGAGGCTCATAAATTTTTAAATAAACAGACATCCCTATATGAAAAATCCGAGTTGCAAAATAAAAATAAATGCTTAGGAATCTTTTGAATGTGTGCATATGCAACAAAACTTTAAAGGATAAAAATATATATTAGATTCGAATGAGATTCCCTCAATCGGTCGTGTCCCTTCATATTTTTAGGGATTTCATGTATATCACAAAATATGCTTAAAACCGACTCAAACTCGACTTTACATGCAGAAACCAGATCCACTGGCCATTCGGTCCAGATTTCTAAAATTGTTACCCGCGACACGCTCCAACTGCTCCCACCTTGTACCGAGCCCGACTTTGATTATTACACCCGCCGCGACGATGGCAGCCGCCGCCTATCTCATCCTACTTGTCGTCGTGGTCCTCTCAGTGATGGTACTCCTCGTTTGATGGATGTTAAATCCATGGGCTTCTGGTGCCGAGCTGGCGATGAAGCATTCGTGGTGGCAGAGCTTTCTGTTTACAAGCCCACCAACCGCTGTAAGGTCTTTGCTGACATTTACTTGCTGCGCAGCGGCGGCAGCATTTTGTCGGATCGTCGTTACTCGCTGTGGCTCGGCGGCGGTGGTGACGGCGGCAAATGGAGCTCCATGCGTGTGGAAATCATGTCCACTAGTAACCCCGATGATGAAGATCTCTGGTGACTCTGCTGCTGGCAAACTGAAACTGTCATCCCCTATCAGCGCTGGCTGTGCTGGATCTACTACCGCAACGGCATCCTCTTGTGTGACATGGAAGCAGCCATCCCTACTGTCTCCTTCCTCAGGTACCCTCTCGACATGTACCGCACCGGCACAGGCACAAGAACAGGCTCAGGCAGCTCACGCTCACGCTCAGGCTCAGACTCAGAGTACTCAGGCTCAGGATCAGACTCAGATGACTCTCTCAGACACATGTGGCTTCTTGTACTGTGGCGCGACCGTCGTCGACCACGGCCGTGCGCTCAAGTTTGTCAATGTCACCCGCTACGATGGCATCCCCTTTGGAGCACGCAAGCCGGGCAGCGGCTTCAGCATACCTGCCACACCCTCACGTCGTCAGGTGGCGGCGACAGCATCAGCAGCATGACATGGGAGAAGGACTACGTGGTCACCTCCTCGGAGCTCTGGGATGCCAACAAAGACAACTGCCTCCCACACGGCATCCTCATGTTCCCTCGAGCTGACCTTGACAGGCCACATGTGGTGCACTTCCTTTTCATCGAGTTTGGTGGATTTGTCAAGAAGAACATGTGGACTCTCTCCATTGACATGAACACCAGGATCATGGAGTCATTTTTCAAGTATATCGATGTTTCGGAGGGCCTTGAACCTGACAATGATGACTTGATCTTATATAGGTCCATGTCTCCCATGCCCTTCCTCCCTTGTGAGTTCCCCAGGTTCTGCTCAAGGTACGTGATATTGCTGCTACCCTTTCAACTATTATTACTCAATATACTTTGATTCTGCCGGTTCCATATTTGAATATTGCTGCATGTATATGCAAGTTTAGTCACATCGCTTTAATCTTGCATTATATTTGTTGGCATTTCATATGTCGTTGTACTGTAGCCACTTTCTCCAACCTGCAGAATACTAGCAACTAGCATAGCCTGCAGGCTGGCTACTAGGCATTTGAGCGTTGAAGCTTATGATTGGAACACAAGAGCTGCCAGCTGCCAATATATACCTTCTTTTACGTGTTCTGTTGGAAATTATTAGCAGTATGTTCTCGGCAATTCTTTCCTAAGTAAACGAAGCACCGCCCATTGCATGATGATAGGCCTTCTCTTGGTTACTGACAGATCAAGCAAGTTTATTTGACCATCATCCATCTAGATCGTTTTTAATTTGCCACAATATTTATTTATTTTATTGCAGGAGGAAGAGAAAGGATATGGACTGAGTTGCATCTGCCAACTTCATCATACTTGTCGTGATGGTCAAAACTGAAGAAAGGCTTCTGTCCTGCTTGTCAACAAAAGGGAGATGCTATTTCATATTGCGGCCTTCTTGCCTAGGAAGCATCTATCTTATGGTATCCACTTTCATGCTGTATGAACAGATAACGTGTACACAAGTTTATCGTGTGTTCTGTAGGCTCGTCAAAAAAGAAGTACGTTGCAGCGTGGGACGCGTGACCAAGTAGCTAGGGGTCACCTCCTTTCCGTTTGGTCAAAAACTACCTAAAGTACTATACACGACGAGGGTCACATCCTAATAGGATTAGGGTAAAGCAATCAATTTATTTGGTTTTCTCGACTTTGTTTATTTGATTTCAAACCATTCTATTGTTTATATTAAAAACTAGAAACAGAAATAGTCAACGGAAATGAAAACCCTAACAAAAACTGATCCTCAGACAGGGACTCCACTAGATAAGATTTGATCCTAAGCCCTGCTGTCTCGCGCGTGCTTGTCTCGCCGCCATCGCCCCTCACTTCAAATCATGTTGCACGGTTGTTTAAGCTAACGTAGTTAACCACCAACATAGATAATTAGTAGGGAAAACATCCGCGCACGCCTAGACGTTGTTGGAAAATAGATGTGGAACTGCAAGCGCTAACTTGCAGCTGCATCAGGCTTCGATTTTGATGAGGGATCATTGAGCATGGCTTTCAATTTACGTTTGGAGACTATATGCATGGCTTTCAATTACATCTGTATTTCGCCCGTAACATCGCAGGATGTATTTGCTAGTTGTAATATACATTTAGATACAGAATCATGGTACAGTAACAAACTACAAATGAATTATTGGATTGCAGCAAAAATACTTTCAGGATTGCATTTATTTGATACCGATATACACTTATATTCTACAGATGCATACATTTGTTGTGTTGGGACAAGTCTCCTATCCAACAAGGAGTGTATACAAAAGTTGTATCTATAGCATCGCCATAGTATGGAAGGGATAACTGGCCTAAGTCTTGAAGCTTGGAGCTATCTAAATGGCAAGCCACAACTCTACGACTAGATAGTTGCAAGAAGGCCACCTCTTTGAACGGATGGAATCCAAATATGGATACTTGTCCAGAATGACGCTTTTCAACTGTATCTTCAATCTCGAGGATATTATCATCGTCTGAATCCCATGCCTCTTCTACTACTTTCCCTCTGTTGTTGTTGTTACCCTGCTGGTTGCAGTAACCACCTTGTAGGATCCAAGGCCTGGCCACTGGGTATTCAAGGCCTGCTACGAAATTGGCGTCCACAGAATGCAGGTTGATGTCATACTTGTATACCCACTCCGTGTTGCCACTAACTTCATTGAGAAACCAAACCTGTAGCCGGAACCCATCACGAACTAATGCAAAGTAGACCCCATTCTTGGACTTCGCAAGATGATGATCGAAGCCTACCCTCGAGTGGACACCAGCCGGCAGCTTAATTACTTGGTACTTATAATCTGATAAGGCTATTCTGCAACATTCAAAAACAATGACGAAAAAAGTCGATCAGCTAGTAACCATGCAGAAACAGACATCAAAGTAGAAAAGTGCCGCTGTTAATTAATAGTTACCGACCGCATGATAAAATCGCCTGTGCAATGCACATAGAGTGCTCCACGCCAGTAGACAGCGTGCCGGGCTTCAGGCTCTCCTGCTGATCGTGCGTCGGCGAATGTTCCGGCCGGGCCGCCGTCCCGGACAAATGGCCTCTCCTCCCATCCCCCAGTTGTAGCCGACGAGTCGTAGATCCACATGGTGTACGACGACGGTGGCCATTCTGACCCATCCTCCAGCTTGTGCTCGAAGAAAGTTTGGTCTTGGATCAACACCACCTTGTAGTCATTTGGCGACACCAGAGGGTCGAACACGAGGTAGGCGTCGCCTAGGCCGTATTCGTCGGGCCAGGCCGAGCTGCAGGCCGGGGGGACAATGGCGCACTGCATCGTGGCCGGGTTCACGACCTGGTCGCCGAGCAGAAGAAGCCCATTGCAGCAGTCCAAGAGCGTCGGGATCGTGATGCCGTCCGTGTCCACGTAGCGTTCCAGCCTGCCGGCGATCTCGCGCGCCGCCGGAGAGGGGCGGGCGAAGAACTCCGGGGGAGCCGCCATGCGCGCCACGCTGAGGAAGATGCCGCCCACGGCGAGCGGCAGGAGGTCTCGCCGCAGCATACGGCGCCCGTCGATGATGGCGCGCCACTTCCTGCAGACGCAGCGGCACGCCGCGAGGCCCCGCGGCGGCACGCGGCGGAGAACCTCAGAGAGCACGGCCGCTGGCAGCGAAGCTCCCATGCCGTCGATCGTCTGGCTGGCCGGTGTTCTTGAACGACGAGGAATCGAGTACGCCTCTCTTCGTTACCTCACGCAACACGCAGGCAGGTAGCAGCCACGGTCGTGGCCTTTTATATCGGCACATACGGCAAGGGGTCGATCGGATCCCTTTCGGTTTCGGTGCGAAACGTACTCGAGTCCGTACCGGCCGGAAGCGCGTTTACTGGGGCCAGTTAGCAAATCGGGACCTTTTCGGTTTATTACCTGCTACATACCTACAACAGTTTGCTTTATCACACCTCTCGTGTGCTTCCCTACTGCTACCGAAAACAGGGTGTTTGCCGTGTGCCTACATGTTTGCCGTGGGCTTTATATCGGACGCACGACAAACTCCCTTGTTGCCGTGCGCGCTAGGGAAAACACACGACACACATGCAGCGCACGGTAAAATACCTCTTTGCCGTGCGCCTGGAGCGGGGCGCACGGCAAACAGTCTGGCCCCAGCTCCGGCCCCACAACCGCCCGTTTGGCAAGAAACGGCGGAGACGGCCGTTAATGTTTGCCGTGCGCCCCGCGTCAGGCGCACGGCAAAGCTCAGGTGTTTGCCGTGTGAAGCAGCACAGACGCACGGCAAATAGCCGTTACGTGCGCAGCGCGTGCACGGCGCTGACGGCCGGCCTGCTAACGGCTGTCGCACGTGACGTGCACGTGCCTAGCTGCTCCGGCAAGGCCGCGTGCCACCCTGCTCCGGCCGGCCGCCCCCAACCTTGCCCCGGCAGCCGGAGGTTTGTTTTTTTAATTTAGTTTGGTAAATTTAATATTTAGTTAATTTAGTTAGCAATCGTAGATCTGTATAGTTAGATATATAGGTTAGTTTAGTTTGTAGTTTATATAATTTAGTTCACTTTAGTTAATTAAGTTTAGCTTATATAGGTTAGTTTAGAGCCTGTTTGGATACTCATTGCTAATGTTTAGCAAGCTAAGGTTTAGCTTACTAAACTTTAGCAAGGAGGTTGTTTGGGTACTTGTACTTATAGATTGCTAAAGTTTGTTAAAAGTCAGATTTGTCCCTGCATGGTCCCCTCCTCCCCACATGATGAGGAGAGAGAACATGGGTACTAGTGGAAAAAGTAAACTTTAGCATATTTTAGCAAAAGTTTAGCACCCCTTTCATGTGCTAAAGGTTTTGAGTGCTAAAGTTTAGCAAAACCCTTTTAGCAATTCATAAGTAGGGGTGTTTCGGAACTCTAGTGCTAAAGTTTAGCAAAAAGTGATGTGCTAAACTTTAGCACCATGGATACAAACACCCCCTTAGTTTGTAGTTTATATAATTTAGTTTAGTTTATATAGGTTAGTTTAGTTTGTAGTTTACCTTTAATTTTTTTGATATTTTTTGCTGTAGTTAAATTTAGTTTATATAGGTTAGTTTAGTTTATATATAGGTTAGGTTAGTTATTTTATAGGTTAGGTTAGTTTATATGGGTTTAGTTTATATAGGTCTAGTTTTAGATAGCAATATAGATATTAAATTTTAATATGACATGCATATCAATTTTAGTAGGGGAGGACTTCTTTGCGGCACTTGGACGTTGGAGGAGGAGGAGGAGGTGGAGATCGCCAGTGAGCCTTAGGTGAGCCTTGTGGCGTACGGTGCATGCCTTGTGTCCGGCCATTGAGCCGTGGGAAGAAAATTATTGTGTAGCCCGATCTTCGCGCCGTGGCTTGTTTTTTACAGGTTGTGGGGTTTTGGTAACCTCCCCGTACAGGGGAGGTGCTGTCGAAATTTTTCAAAATTGCTAAGCATTGATGTATCTACATTTGCAGGACTTCTCCCATCGCTGGTGGCACCGTCGAGTAGGAGGCCTCGGTGGCCTCGCCGAGGTCGTCTTGCCGTCCCCCCACCTCGCCGTCGAGTCACTAAGTGAGGACATGCATAACTCTCCTTTTTACGCACAATGTTCGTAGATTATGCCGGTAACCTATAGTTAGGTGTGTCTCCCATTCGAAAGAGATACGGTTGCAAATATGCATGTAATTGCATATGTATGACCGTATCTGTTTCAAATTGTCCACACTTTTTGGACAACCTAAGGATGTGTAGACGGGGTTAGTTTCCATTCTTTGCTCCCATTCGAGACAGAATTTCGGCATCACCTCCCTGTTGTTCTCCGGATACACAATCTCCTTATCTGGACGTATCGGGAGAACAGCGGGGAGGTGCTGCCGAAATTCTGTCTCGGATAGGAGCAGAGCATGGAAACTAACCCCGTCTACACATCCTCGGGTGGGATTAGGATTTATCTTTACCTATTAGAGCATGATAGACATCGTGTATATGCAAACGATTTTTATATCACATGCTCATATATTATATGTTGAAGGATGGATAATCGTGAGTGGATGTACACGGGTTGGATAATCAATGATTTCCTGATCAAGGCATTTGACAAAGGACAGCGTAAAGCTCCGTGTCCCTGCAAAAAATGTGAAAACAAGAAAGACCAAGCTCAGCTTAAAATGGGTAAACACATTTGTAGATATGGGTTTATGGCAAACTATATCCGGTGGATCTGTCATGGTGAATCCCATCGTGCGAGAGACGAAGTCATCAGGCAACGCATCGATGATTATAATGCTGAAGCTGGGTGCGGAGACATGTTGGATGGCTATCATCAAGCAGAATTCCATGGAGGGCCGAGCCATGATACGGAGGAGCCTCTAGAGGCAACCGCAAAGGCTTATTATCATATGTTGTCAAGTGCACAGAAGCCACTTCACGAGCACACTGACGTGTCTCAACTCGATGCCATCGGCCGCATAATGGCCCTAAAGACTAAATTTGGAATCAGTCGAGATGACTCTGATGAGATGATGACCGTCTTTGGCAGCCTGCTTCCGAGAGGCCACAATCTGCCACACAACATGTATGAGGCACAGAAGATGCTTCAGGTACTTAAGATGCCTCACGAGGCGATAGATGATTGTCCGTAAGGATGCGTCTTGTTTCGGAAAGAACATGCAGATGCAATTAAATGTCTGAAATGCAAGGCATCTAGGTACATGGAGGTTGATTCCGGTGATGGTAAAAAGCGACAACTGTCCATTCCAGTGAAAATCTTACGTCGCCTTCCATTCACATAACGGATCCAACAAATTTACATGACTGAGGAAACCGCAAAACAGATGACATGGCACAAACATGGCATACGATATCGTCCTGAAAACATGGTACATCCAGCCGATGGTGATGCTTGGAAATATTTTGACACACGTCATAGTGAGAAGAGCAGAAGACGCTCGAAATGTACACGTTGCACTGGCAACAGATGGGTTCAATCCACACAACCTTGACATGATGCACAAGGAAAAGAATTGGGCCAAGGCACTCTGGGATACTATAATGGACATTCCTGATAAGACAAAGGATAACGTTAAAGCAAGAGTTGATCAAGCTAGGTTATGCGATGGTCCAAAATACAACATTCCGCCTCCCAAAGATGGCAAGAAATGGAAAAAGCCGCCAGCCCCATACGTCATGAAGAAGGATCATAGGAGGGAGATACTATGATGGTTTCAAACTTTAATGTTTCCCGATGGGTATGCCGCAAATCTAAGGAGGGGGTGAACTTAACTACTATGCGAATAAATGGGCTCAAGAGTCATGGCTATCCCATATGGATTGAGCAGCTTCTTCCGGTAATGACTCGAGGCTATCTCCTTGACCATGTGTGGCTAGTGCTGGCAGAGGTAAGCTACTTCTTCCGCATCCTCTATGCTAAGGAATTATCTCGGACACTGGTTGCACAATTGGAAGGTTTAGCTCCAGTCATGCTTTGTAAGTTGGAGAAGATCTTTCCACCCGCATTTTTCAAACTGATACAGCACATGATGTTGCACCTCCCGACCGAGGCATGACGTTGGTGCTATACAATTGAAAGACAACAAAAGGTTCTTCGAACCAAATGTAAAAACAAATGCAAAATTGAAGCTTCAATTCCGAAGGCACAATGTACCGAGGAGGTGACAAAATTTACAACAAGATACTATGTTGACACTCTTCCTAGTGCCCCCCCCCCCCGCGTTACAATGCCGACGATAATGAGTCAAACCTTAGCCTCTTCATGGGCCAACTCGGAAGTGCAAGTGTTTCGACTTGTAAGAACTTGCAATATGAAGAATGGCGCACAATCATGATTTATGTGTTGACCAATCTTTCTGAAGTGCAACCATATATTGAGTAAGTTCTCAACAAAGTAGTTATCTATCGTTGCTAGCTTATGATCACTATATTAATGGCACCCAACTCTCTCGTTCGTACAGTGAATTTATTAGAAAATTCTGGATGCAACGAAGGGTGCCGACCCAGCAGGAAGCCCTTCTTGATAAGGGCGCGAGACATGGAAGCCCTGATTTCATTTCTTGGTTCAACCACAAGGTACGGTCGTACTTTACATATGTTCGACAATACACATTCCTCGTACGTGCTTATAAATAAACGAAATGTCTTGCTTGTACTTGCAGGGTCAAATTGATGAGTCTATGGATCCTGAGTTGATACAAGTTTCGCTTTGGTGTGACTCTAGGGTGATGTCATATGGTGGCTATGACGTGAACGGGTACCACTTTCACACACATAGCCATGAGCAGAGTCGGTCCAATCGAAGAACCACAAACACCGGAGTTTGTACAAAAGGCAATGATGGCAATGACTATTATGGAAGAATTGAAGAAATCTATCAACTCACGTTTCCTGGTCGCAAAAAACTTAAACCTGTCATATTCAAATGTCACTGGTTTGATCCTAATGTTAAGCGAGAGAACCTCAATATTGGACTAGTCGAGATTTGCCAGTCATCCGTCTATGCGGGAGACGATGTCTATATTGTGGCTCAACAAGCCACGCAAGTGTATTATCTCTCATACCTGTGCAAAAATGACAATCTACTGGGTTGGGACGTCGTGTACAAGGTATCACCACACGGTAGACTATCTATCCCAAATAATTAAAGTTCCAAGGAAATTAAAACTTTTCTCACCCAACAAAAGCCCCCCGTACCCCTCACAGAGGACCCACCTGCCAGGCGCCACCCGAAAAAAAAGAGGTGTAACGCGGGGATTTGTGTGGAAGGAGGATGTTTCTGCCACCGAATAAAATACTTTTGTTACCACGGTGTTCCACCTACCCGCCCACGTACCCACCCACCAATCTCCGTCCGACTAACCCCACCCCCCACCCCGGCCTCCGAACCCCCGTGCGTCGCCCCCGGGAAACCCTGTCCCCATCCCCGATGCCCTCGCGCCGCCGCGCCCCGAGGCCACTGCGCCCAACGCCCGACGCCCGACGCCGGCGGCCGTCGTTCCAACGCCCCGACGCTGACCTCCGCCCGATGCCGGCCGCCGTCCCGACACCCCGACGTTGACCGCCGTCCCGACACCGACCGCCGCCCGACGCCGGCCGCCGTCCCGACGCCCCGACGCTGACCGTCGTCCCGACGACCCGTGCAGGTAATGCTCGTGGCTATGCTGCTCTGATTCAATCTTTGATTCACGGTTGGGGTCATGGCAGCGATGGATCGGGCATGTGGTTGGGGGAGAATAACACCCTAGGGTTTTGGCCTCCATGGGCCGGCACCACAGACGACGGCCTCGACCCTTGACCCCTCCATCCGACATCCTGTATCATTGCTGGATGCGTGGTTCTTACTGGAGATTTTCATGGTTGCTGGCAATGGGTTGTTTGGGATGATGCCTGGTGCACTCCTCTAGAATTTGATGCGGCTTGTCGACGTTGATCTCAACAAGAATGGCTTCTCAGGTACCTTTCTTTTTCTACTGAAATGTATATCTCTTGTTCAATTTTGTGATCGGTCATAGTAGGACTCTCATATAAATCGAATGGTGGCGATCTATTAGTTTGTTTCTTGTGTTGTTTGCTTCCCTTGATGATGCGGATGGCCAGTGGCTCCCATGCCATGCTGCTTAAATTTCAAGCTGCAAATCAGATCGTTTGCATTCGCAGATATGCATACTTGATGGTAACATATTTCTTATGATGACATTGCAAAATGATTGCTGCATCTTGAATCTGGAATACTCCATTTGCTTGGAGGATTCAATGAGCATAAATAAAAACAGGCGCAACCATCGATGCCACATGCCGCGGTGTTGAAAATGTACCGATTTCCTTTAGATGGATATCGTCAGCAACCTTTTATAGCATCCCTGGTATTTGCAGGAAGTAGCTATATAACTAACCAAAGTACAAGGCATTAACCAACAATTTTGGACAGCTATTGCCTGGTGATTTTTTGACAGTGATTCATATATCTCCAGGAGTTCATAGGGGAGAAAGACAGAAGCCAACTTGAGGTATACTTCCTGCATTTTTAGGATCACTTCGGGTAGTAAAGATTGCTATATCATTTTGTGCATTCAGACTTTTCTTTAATACATTGCTGTATCACTTTATGAGCACGGCTGTCTGAATATACGCAGTTTCATAGTTCAGTCTTGTGTGTTGTTTTTGGCCATTTTTGCTCAATGCTAAAATTTGCAATTGTCAAATTATATGGTATTGCTAATTATAAGGGAATCAATAATGGGGCTTTTTATTCTTTGCGAGATATACGAAATCACTGGTCTCTATTTAATCCAATGGCTGGGCATAAAATTGAAACTTGTGTTGCATCAGTCGTCAAGTGCAATTGGATGTTTCGTGAAATGCAGCGGCTGGATGTTTCTTGTGTGAGCCTCAAGGTCAGTTCTCGATCATATTATTTGTAATCATTTTCCAGTTTAAAATGTTTCAGTTTGATGATTTTAGCTCCTACTATGGCCAAGGTCTTGTTTGTTTAGTGATCCTTTGATCAAACTAGATTGCACTTTTTATGTGTACCTGATTGTCCTTTTGTGGATGTTTTGCTTGAACTCCCCATTCATATAACTTATGTAGTGGCCTTATTCAGCATGCGAAATTCTATTAGAAATCTTACTCGTAAGTACCTCCTGGCCTTATTTGTTTAATCTTAATGAAATCTTACTCGTAAGTACCTCCTGGCAGACTCCATGCGAAATTCTGCCAGGACAGCCATAGTGACCTCATCTTGGCGGTGATGACCTAATCCAGGGTGGCGACGACAGCAACCATGCCGATGCATCCCCCAGCCCTGCAGGCTGTAGCCTGCAAGGTGAGATCATCCTTCCAAACTTCTAAGATTTCTGTCGATGTACTTTTTTGTTGGTAATTCGGGTTTGGGATGTTCAACATAGTACGGTGTCGATTAAGGTAGTATGATGCTCAATTTTATGGCAAGTTCATAGGTTGTTTCTGATTATGGTTCTTAATAGTTGACTGAATATTGTTTCTGAATGGAAGCAGAGCAGTCTCCAGGTGCTATCTATCCTCTTACATGTGCTTAGGTTCTTAATATTTACAAGACTTTAATAAGCCGAATTTGAATGTTCCAACATATATATATGTTGTGTGCATAATATTCTTACACAAATTTCCTGCAGGTACTTAATTTAATTCATTTCTTTTGGTTTCAGTGTTATGTTGGCTATTGATTAAAGGGAAGAATCACTCGCCGATTCATTTCAAATCTTCCACTCTCCAAATGGTTTCTTTGACATGTACCTTGGACCATTACGACATGGATGAGGTTAGTTCAGGATACCATAGAGCTGAAATTATCACTATTAGCCTACCTGTCCATTTCAACTATTACTTCATATATATGTTAGATTTTACCAATTATATTTATTTTATATATCAATACCATTATTCAATTTTCCCCCAAGATGCTTGAGTATTTTATGTGGCAACAGATATTTGTTGCAACTTGATGAGCTGCAAACAAAGGAAGATTGTGATTGATTCTTTGGGCTGTATTCTTGTTACATCTAAATGATTTTAAGTAGAGATGATGCTATCTGTAATTAGCCCCATCAATTATGATTTCCCTGATAATGTCTAGATTGTTTCGAATATTCCATTGTCGATTTGCAATTTGTCTACAATTACGATATGAGTAATGAAACCAATGAGTTCAATTTTTCGAAAGTTTTATAAAGTTGCATGACTCTAATATATGCGTAAATAAACATATCGAGCACCGCTAGCTTCTCACCAAATCTTTCGTCTTCCTCGAGCTCTTCTTTTCCCCAAGCACAGTATACTCAAGAAAACCCCAATGACCAACGGAAGGCGACCAGCCGCTGATGAGCCCGAAGGAAGCCGCGCCGGCGCTCGCCACAGGTGATGACTGTTTGCCTCTTCTTACTCTTTTCAAGATTTCGCCCTCCTTCTGACAAATCTCTTTATTTTTTCAGGCTGATCCAATGGAACCCCGTCGCTGCACCGGCTGTGGCTCCAGCCGCGGTTCCAGCTGCGGCTCCTGCTGCGGCTCCTGCTGCGGCGAGCGAGTCTTTGAGTTCGTCCAATCGAACCCTCGAATCAGACGATCTTCGCTACTCAGATAGCGACGCCCGCCGGTTCAGGAGGGAACGCGACGAGACGCGCCATGAGCTGGAGATCGTCTCCAAGCAAGCTGGGATTGCGGACCTCGAGTGGCAGGACCAGCACAAACAGTTGCTCGAAACCATTGACGGTGAGTCCTGCAATCTGCTCAATTTCAATCTGTCTTTAAATGATATTAATCTGTTGCTTCTTTGTAACCTCGCAGATCGTGACGCCGAGCTCAATCGGCTGAAGGCGCTGGTGGAGGAGCTGGCGAACAAGGTGAACGCCCAAGGGGACACACCAGAGGCTCGCCTTGGTGCAGTGGCAGGCCGCGTCGACGAGGTGGCCCTCCATGGCGTTCGTCTGGGTGCCGCCGTGGGCTTAGTTGCCATGTCGACACGCACCGGCACTGATTATTCCAGGATGCCGGTCGGCTTGGCCAATGGCAATCCAGAGGATATCGACGACATCGATGCCTATGTGGATCGTCTTGAGGGCCATGGCGCTGCCATTGCCGATTCCATCCATCCCCAGTCTGTCTTAAACAGGCTTTTCCAGTAGTTTGTACTAGGGATTCATGGAATTTCGGCAATAAAACTTATTTTTTGCATCCCTTTTGTGATAAACTTGTTGATCTTATGATGTAATTTGTGTGCACTAAGGGCAATACACTCTAGTATTGGCCATTTTCCTTCTTGTTGGAATTTTGCTCTGAAGGCGGCTTCTTCCCGAACGCCGCTATTTTCCATTATTCTGATAATTAGCACACTAATCAACGATCAATTTCAATACTAGGATAATATTTCTTCAAATATCTTCCATTTATGGCAGCAGTGAATTCTTCCCCCAGTAAAGTTTTCAAAATGTATGCATTTCCAGGCACGCATCTAACCACTCTGAAAGGACCTTCCCAATTTGGGGACCATTTACCGAATGCACTGTATTTAGTACCAATCGGCAATAATGCTTTCCAAACTAAATCTCCTTCTGCAAATTGCTTAACTTTCACTTTCTTGTTCTAATATTTAGCAATCCGCACCTTATTTTTCTCAATATTTTCCAAGGCCTTGAGACGAATCATATGTAGATCTTCTAATTCATCCATCATTAAATGATCATAATCTTTAGAACTTAAATCCCTCTGCAATTTTATCCTCCTTGAATCTGACTGCACTTCCCATGGCAAAACAGCATGATGTCCATATACCAATTCATAAGGAGACGTTTTCGTAGACCCATGAGGAGCCATTCGGTAAGCCCACAACGCTTCATTGAGTACCGAATGCCACTTCCTTGGCTTCTGATCAATTTTCTTTTGTATAATTTTAATCATAATTTTGTTATAAGCCTCTGCCTGTCCATTAGCTTGGGCATAATAAGGAGAAGAATTCAATAATTTGATCCCCATACTTTCAGCAAAATCTCTGAATTCTGAAGATGTGAACTGAGTCCCTTGATCTGTGGTAATTGTCTGAGGAATTCCAAATCTATAAATGATGTGCTCTTTGACAAATTCAATCATATTTTCTGACGCCACCTTTCTCAATGGAATTGCCTCAACCCACTTAGTGAAATAATCTGTTGCTAAAAGTACAAACTTATGCCCCTTGCTCGATGGAGGATTTATTTGGCCAATCAAATCTATTCCCCATCCTCTGAATGGCCATGGCTTGATAATAGGGTTCAAAGCCGATGCTGGAACTCTCTGAATGTTTCCAAATTTCTGACAGTCTTGACATCCCTTATAATATTCAAAGCAATCTTCCAACATTGTCGGCCAGTAATATCCAGTTCTTCTAATAACCCATTTCATTTGGTAAGCTGACTGGTGTGCTCCACACAATCCATCATGCACCTCGCTTATCAGCTTCTTTGCCTCTTCTTGATTTAAGCAACGTAACAATACCCCATCCAGGGATTTATAATATAAATCTTTATCAAGAAGAACAAACTTTATAGCTTTATACCTGAGCCTTCTAGAAACTTTTTGGGATGGATTCTCCAAATAATCAGCAATTTCCTTTCTCCAATCACCTTCTGCCAGATCACTCCCGAAAGCATAGTCATCAGTGGCAAACACTTCTTGATTTTCTCTGTAACTTGATGCACTTTGAGCCAATCTGTTTGCTTCTTCGTTATCCCCTCTAGGAATGTGTTGTAGAATTACTGATCAAAAGCCCTTCAAGATTTGCTTGCATTCTTCATAGTAATTTCTTAAGATATCATTTTTGCATTCATATTCACCATTCAATTGTTTTATAACTAGCTCTGAATCTCCAAAAATTTCGACTGCAATGGCCCTTGCTTCTTTCAAGTATTGGAGCCCTTTGAGCAATGCCTCATACTCTGCCTGATTATTAGTGACAGTAGGTTGAATGGGAATAGCAAACTCAAACACTTCACCTTTGGGTGAAATTAATAAAATACCTGTTCCACCACCTTTGTCACATGAAGACCCATCAAAGAATAACACCCAAGGAGTAATGTTAAGCAAATTTATTGATGAATCACGATGTTCAGTAATAAAGTCAGCAATAATCTGCCCCTTGACAGCTTTTGCCGATTCAAACCTTAATTCAAATTCAGATAAGGCCAAAATCCATTTGCCAATCCTTCCATTCAAAATTGGCATAGACAACATGTGCTGAATCACATCAAATTTTGAATATACAACGCATTCGGCATTTAATAAATAGTGCCCAGATTTTGTACATGAGTAATAAACACATAAGCAAAGCTTCTCTATAGCTGAATATCTTGTTTCAGGGTCTAGCAATTTTCGGCTAAGGTATGCAACCACTCTTTCCTTCCCCTCAAACTCTTGTATGAGGGCCGATCCAATAGTTTGGGCATCGGCCGCCACGTACAACTTGAAAGGCTTGTTCAATTGTGATTTGCCGAGCGGGGTCAACTGAGCCACTTTGTCTTGCCTTTCTTGAAGTCAAAACTTTCATTTTTCCCTTCTCTTCAGGTTCAACAGCGTTCACCATATTAACTGAGAAACCAATCATGTTCTGAGGGAACGGGTTACTGTCCAGTTTCATCTTATTGTCAAATTTCAGATGCCCCTCCTGGATAGCTTTCTGAATCCTCACTCTAAAGACTCTGCATTCATTGATGGAATGAGAATTTCTATCATGGAATCCACAATACTTCTTATCTCTTACACCATCAGGCTGAAGCATAGAGTGCCCCTCTGGTAATTTGATTCGGCCTTCTTTCACAAGGAAATCAAACAATTTGTCTGCCTTAGTCACATCAAAATCATATGTGCCCTTGGTTTGTTTAATCCACTTCTGATTCACTGTAACTGGCTCTTTGCCCCATACTATCTCTGCTGCAGCTATTTCTTCATTGTCTTCATACTCATCTCCTTGATCTGCTCTTTCAAGGAATTGATTATAAATGTCAGCTACATCATTGTGTTTGGCAAATCTGCCATCCTTCTTAAAACCATACGCTTGGTTACTCATCAATGCCAATTTTTGTGACAACTGACCCAGATCTTCAAACTCCGTCCCAAACAGCTTTTCACAAATTGCAGGCAGCATCCCAGCTACAGCCATACCAGCTAGCTGATCATCAGGAATATTTAGAGAGAAGCACATACTCTTTGTTTCCCTGAACCTCCTAAGGAATTCTGTAGGTGTCTCATTATGTCTCTGCCTCAAGTTAGTTAAATCAACCAATTTTTTCTCCGTGCTGCCAGTATAGTAATGAGCATAAAACTTCTACTCTAGATCCTTCCAAGTACAAATTGATTGAGCAGGCAAAGAAGCAAACCATGTAAATGCTGGACCTGTCAATGACAAAGGAAAGTATCTGATTCTAAAAGCTTCATCTGCTGAGGCTTCTCCAAGCTGCATCAAGTACCTAGCTATAAGCTCCACAGTGCTAGTATCATCTTGCCCTGAGAATTTAGTGAATTCTGTAGGAACCTTGACTCTGTTAGGCAATGACACTCTTTGGTACCATTCTGGGAATGGAGAGGAGTACATGTACCCCTGATTTTTGGGCTTCAAACCGAATTGATTTTGCAACACATCGGTCATTTTTTGCACCATGAGGTCAACATTAGTGTCTTGATTTCCTGTCCTTCCAGCAATCATTCCTGTATTAACATATCCAGGATTCGGGAGAGCATCAATAGCATTATAATCCATGAATTCTGTATATCCATTCCCATACATATCCCTCTGCAACCTGTTATTCAAAGGAGATATCTTGTAAGTAGAGGCAGGTGGATTTGCTGTGGTGCCGAATGCCGCATCACCATATGTGCGAGGTTTTGGCATTGCATGCTGAGGATCTTGTTCAATTGGTTGGCCATTCGCACCCTTGGAACCAGAAGTTCCAGTTTCTTTAGCAGCTCCTTTACCATGAGGTTTTTGAACATTAAAGTATGTTGGTCCTCCAAGCTGCCCATATGCTTGCTCGAAAGGCTTATCTACTTGCTGACCAAAAATGCCAATCATTATGTGTCGAAAGCTGTTCAAGAATGCAGCATTATGATTGGTCATTGTGTCCCCCAGAGCTTTGTATAACAGGCCAGAGAACTTCTCTCTTTCTTCTTCTTCATTAAGATCAGATTGTCCAGGCAGTAGAACTCTTGGTAGATCTGACTTGAGAAACGGTGCACCACTCCTGTTCTTAGCAAAAGACAGCAAACACTTCTTAATGACCTGGTCTGCAGCAGTCTTCACCATTTGTTGATGCTCCTCAGACAATTCTTCAAGAGTGACGTCCATAATATCCTTTAAATCAGGCATCTTTAAAGCTTGTTGTCCCACCGAGCGTGCCAAAAAGTGTGTTGACGTAAAATTTGCAGTTCACGCCAAGCACACAGCAAGCCGAATCAGCTGGCTTCACACGTGGTTCGAACGTTCGAATCCTGGAAGCGTGCCAGTCACTTTTCCCTGAAACTGACAAAGGAAGAAAAATGTTTAGATATAAAACCTGGAACATGCCGGCTGATACCAGACAATTCCATCTTTACGGCTTACAAAGCCAATTTTGATCGACGTATAGCTATAAACAAGCTATCTGTCAGCAATCCAAAGCATTCATTACATAATCGGCAAAGCATGTAAGAAGTACACTGCCGACCGCATGACGTCACCATGATGAAAGATCGATATTTAACTAAACCATCGTTGCAGTACTTAATTGCAACCGATTAACGGAAATGATACATAAATAAATGTGAAAGCACGATCATAAATTTCTAATAAACAAGAATGCATAGGTTTAAAAGCACTAGTCTACCGCATGTCTAGGTACTTTCGAACCCGTCAAGCGTTAAAATCAAACAAGTTAATCCACCGCATGATACAACTTGTTTGAAATCACACCACCAACCAAGATTAGATCAATCTACCGCATGATATACTCTAAACATGGAAGGCTAAAAGCATTCATTATTTAAAACAAAGTTACGAACTTGTTTCACTCGTGAAGGGGCTGCCGAATACGGCTAGATAGCCGAATCGGGTTCCATGAAGAAGGAACAAGCTTTGTCAATGATGATAGACCTATCAGATCGATTTCGATCTCTAATCCACCGGATGATTAGTTCTAAAACGACCCAAAAACCTGCATCTACCGCATGATACCCGGCTCTGTCAAGATCCATACAAAATCAACAAGTTTGAACCCGCGACACGTGGCAATCTAGATTGATTCGAATTCGGCTATGTAAGGAAACGTGATCATGTCATGCGATGGATCAAAACCGAACCTAACCAATCTAAATTGGGCAAAAAGAGTGTTATATGAATAAAACATAAACTAAAACCCAAACAACACAAGGTAACTTAATGAATCTATTAGATCTTTGCCAAAATCTAATAGAGCCGGTAACTTGCTTCAAGCTAAACCTTAGCCTACCGCATGGCTCATGATCTAACAAGAAAGCCTTCTTATACCAAGCTTAAATCCACCGCATGATACTAAGCATGATACAAGGTTGTCAATACTTACGGAGGTCGACGGATCGATGATTCCCCTCGAAGAATTCGACGACACGACTAAAGACTCGAAAAGTTGGCGCAAGGCCGGTTTGTTGTATGATTGTTCGATCCCTATTACAATCACCATGGGTTTATATTTATACCCTGGTTTTGACACAATTCCTAGTCGATTACGATTACAAAATGTTTATTTCCAAAGAAATACGTCGAAATGCCGTATTCATCTCGTATTCTTCATCAAATCGGCTTCTTCCTTATACTTAATCCACGTCATCACGCGTCCCCGAACGCTTTCCATAGAGTAGCTCTGTCACACCCGGGTTTTATATAAACCCGAAGTGCTGCTATATGTGTGCCCAGGAAGTCCACAGAACACATATAGCTAACAAATATGATAAACAGAGTACATATGCTCGTAATAAAAATAATTTAAATCAGAGTTAGCTCATACACAGCGGAAGTCTAATCTTCAACTCGAAGGCGAGGCCGCAGTCCACGGGGACACCGACTGGTTGACCACAGTATAGTAGTACTCCGTCTGTTACCCATCCGGGATTTTGTTGAATAATAGCAAGCGTAAGTAAATGTCTTACTTAGCAAGTATAGCACGGGTCATGAAGGCTCAAAAAGGCTAGACACGGCTTAACTGCATTAGCACTTTTAGTTGGTTCGTTTTAACATTATTATCCAAGTTACTACAAGTGTATGAATCCCAGTTGCAACCCAATCAATAAAGTGTAAGTAACATTAAGCATAAATAAACATCATCTTCTAATCAAAAAGGATCTAGGCCGCTCGTGACCCTGAGCAAGGCTATCATGATAGATTTACACTCTGCAGAGGTTTCGCCCTTTACCCACCAGTCGCGTAAAAGTTCAAGGAACTTTAAACCCAACCATGCGGAGGTGGATCAGACCTCACAAACCACACTACCGAGGTGTGATCGCATAGGGACGCTACGAGGCTTTTCACAAGACACCCTAACAAGACAGTAGCCGTTATGGTACAACACAGGCAGCATGACCCAAGGCACCGAGATTGATGTACGCCTACGGAGTCCACCATAGGGGGGTCAATAGCGTCCAATGCGCGGCACGAAGGCCAGCAAGAAAAGTAAAAGCGCAACGTGTAGAGCTTCCGCTGAACGGTTGCTCCCACACGGGACTGTGCCTCACAGGGACATAGCCGACGGATCTCCCGCCCTCGGTGGATCAAACCATACTCTCACGAGTGCTTCCCATACCGCCGTCGGCCCGTCGGTAACTACTGTCAAGCTAGAGCCGTACAAGCTACTTGTCCAAGACCAGAGCCATTATAGTCCTGGTGGTGACGACTGGCTCCTGGGTTGCCGCTTTAAGAACCAGTCCTTACGGAGAGACACTAGGGCCTGGCACGCACCTGACGCCCTAGTTCCCTTAACCATGTTGCTAAAAAGCATATTTTAACATTAAAGTTGAAGTGAACCATTACATCAAGATTAACAGCAATAATAAAGGTGACAGTAGCTGCGCATAGCAAATAGTCTACCCATATGCATAAACCCAGGTAAATCAAGGCACAGGATAATTAAAACTAGGTACAACCTTAATGGGAAACAATTTAGACACATGCATGTATGAAGTAATGATTAAAAGGTGAATAGGTAGCAAGGATTGTCCGTGCTATAACTTGCCTCAAATCCGGTATACAGCTTGCTCAGACTCTTCAATTCTTGATCTTGAATCCCTCGAACGTCCTCATTCTACTCGCGGCATTCATCGGCACAAACATACAAGCAAACAAACAAGAATAGCTAAGAACAATACACCAAACAGTAGAAACAGAACAAATGAAGGCTACGAAACTATTCTACGCTTCGCTACGAACACGGGAGCGCGAGAATCACTCTAATCGGAGCTAAAACGAAGAAGTTATGGCTTTTCTAAGGTTCAGGGATTTACTGGCAAAGATTTAAAAGTTTCCAGGGGCTTAAACGTGAAGAAAGGGCATGGATGTAATTAACTTTTGAACTGAGTGGACGGCGGGTGCTAATACCAGAAAGTGGAGGGGCTATTTTGCTAATCAGCCAGAGCTGACCGGGGTTGACCAGTAAGGGGCCCTTGGATCAAATCTGGGCGGCTCAGATTTAAAACGCGAAGGGGTATCGGGGTTCTAATCTGGACGGTTGGAAACAGATTGGAGGGCTCGGATTGGATCGGGGCTGGGGGCTTTATGTGCGGGAATGGAAAACTTGCAGGGGGTTTTCTGGAAGATAGCGAAGACACAGAAATTGATCTAAAAATTACGTGATTCTTCAGGGACCCCAACACAAAATGGTCATCTTCTTGTCCTGGATAGCAGAGGCGCTCGCCGGCGCTTCTGGCGGCTCGGCTCGCCGGTGATTTGGTGGGCAGGAGGGCCTAGTCGGAGCGCGCAGGAGGAAGAGGGGAGCGAGGGGAACACAAGGGAGGCCTCACCAATGGCAGGGACGGGCGGCGATGGCCGGATTCTCGCCCGCGGCGGACGACATGGCCGGCGGTAAGCGGCTCACGTGGTGAGGCTCCTCCGACGACGCGGTGGCGACGAGAACCGGCGTTCTGAGCGCGGCTTGACGAGGAGAAGCTCCGGGAGGGGTCAGCTTGGTGACGAAATCGGGCGCGCCATGGCCGCGGCGGCTCTGGTTGTCCTGCGCGCCGGCGTTCTGGTGGTCAAGGGAGGCTAGGAGTTAGCGCGGGAGGTAGAGGCGGGCGAGGGGATCACGCGGAGCTGCTCACCAGCGGCGGAGGCATGAGGAAGCGGTCAGATTCTACCCCTCGGCGGAGAACGGTGGCTGGCGGCGGCGCAGCACGTGGGTGGTGGGCCTCCGGCGACGGATCGGAGACGAGAACGGGCGGAGCGCGTTCGGCTCGGCGCGAGGAAGATCCTGATGGCGACGGATTCGATTGGCGGCCCCGACACGCGACGAATCGGCGCCGGCAGAGCTCGGTGGCGGCGCATGGCGGGCGGCGGCTGTGCTCTGCGGCCGCGGCGCTGCGCGAGGGAGGCGAGGCGCGAGCAGGGCGATGGAGCAGATGGGCGCGGGGCCGAAGGCGGCGCGTTTTAAAGGGGCGCGGACGCCTAGGCAGCCGTGGCCGGGCGGCGCGGCGGCCGTTGCGGAGCGGCGGCGGCGCTGGCTTCGCGGGCAGCCCGGGCGACTGGGCCGGGGGCGCGGAGGCAGAACGGGCTGGGGAAGGGAGTTGGGCCGGCTAGCCTGGAGAGCTGGGCCGCTACGTGGGCGAGGGGAGCGCGCTGTTGGGCCGGCCCGTACCGGGCCTCGCAGGCTCGGCCCGAGAGAAAGGGGAGGCGGAGTGGGCTGAGGGGGGGACAGAGGTGGGCCGCGGGAGAGGGGGAAGCGAAGCTGGGCTGGGCCGAGGGAAAGAGAGGGGAAAGAGGAAGCAGACCGGAGGAAAAGTTCAGGGGCCGAAATCGAACTCTGACTAAAGGAACTTTTCTAGGGCTCAAACAAACGCAGTTCAAATGCGAATTTAAATTAGATTTAAATTCTTATTCGAACTACGCACAAACAAAACTCGATGCAGCCAGCATGAATGCAAGTCACACAATAATAATTTTAATTTAACTTAGAAAATTGATTTTCCTATACTAAATTCCCTGTAAATTTTATCAAGCTTGGAAAATTTTTAGAAAATTGAGAAAAATATTGTATTAATTATGTTAAAAATTCACATCCCAAAATTCAAAAATTTTGGGGTGTGACAAGCTCCCTTGACGAATCGACGATGGACTCCCGACCGCAAAAATGCCTCTGCCGAACGTTCTTGAAGAAAACTTCCCTCTCCGAACGATATTTTTTACCAATTCCGGCCCACATGTCAGTCTCTTCCTGGTGCCAATTTTTGGTGTTAACAGCGCCTCTTTCTTGGTGAATTGTCGTTGGGGTGTGAGTTAGAGTTGCTTGCTTGTAACACCCTAATTTGAATTTTTGCAATAGTCTAAAATTTTCTAGCAAATATCTAGAATTAGTTTAGAATTGTTCACATTTAGTTGTAAGCAATCAAATATTTTATAAATGCAAACTAAAACAATCATAGGTTATACAATTGGTTGAATGCATTCATGCCTTTGCATATGGTTTGATTGCTTGAAAAATGAATTTCAACTTGTTTGCAAAAATGCGTCTAGACGTTGTGCGAACTAAGGACAATAATATTTCTGGAGTAATATAATTAATGGGCAAATAAATATTGGGTCAAGCCCATATTTCTTTTCTTTTTCTCTATCTGTCTCTTCTCTTTTCTCTGTGGGCATTTCCTTGCTGTCAATCTCATTAACAAATCACTCTAAACCAGCCCACAAAACCCCGTAAGCCCAGCCCACCTCTAACCCTAGGCGTCCAGCCCCTCTCCCACTCTTTTTCACGTGGAAAACAAACCCCCAGCGCCTCCCCTCTTCCCTGACACGGCAGATGGCGCCCCACCCCTCTTTTCCTCGACAATTCCCTCCCCCCTCTAGCGCCTCCTCCCCTCCCCCTGCACCCCCACTTCAATACCCACGAAAGACAGGAGAGAAACTGCAATATTCAAGCCATTTTATTCCCCATTTTCATTGACTTTCAATCCTGCCTTTAATCCATCAATTCAAGGCCAAATGATTCAGCCATACTATTAAATGGAATCAGCAGCCCCTAAGAAATCCCTTTGCACATTCGTTGCCCAGCCCCTGCCAAGCCATTCCTCTCTGTTCTTGCACCGTGCTGCTGTTCGATGTGCCTCCAGAAGCTGCACCAGTTCCTGCTCGTGGCTGTTTGGTAAGGAGACGACCGCTGCACATCTTCCTTTTTGTCGAATCCCAACTCATCTCTTGCTTTCTTTCGACGAGGCCCAGGTGCAGCAAGACCGGAGGAAGACTAGTGCCAAGGACGTGGAGACGAATTGCTGATCGTGATCCCCTACAACGTTGCAGGAACGACTACATCGAGTCATCGCAGCACATAACGTGATCTTCGTGGTGAGCAGCGCCGCAGCCTCCCTGTCCTTGTAGAATATTTCAGCAGCACTTAGTTTCTTAGGTTGCAAGAATGTTCAGTGCAATCATAGGGAAAATATAGAACCCGCATCGCTGCTGAATCCGTCTGCTTCCGCTTGCTAACCTTTGATAGATAGGAACTTATGTATGTATATGCCCGTACTATTATAAAATCTATCAAATATTTGTGGAAATTCCTATATGTTCAAACATTCAGGTGTATGAATCCTTGTTATTTTGTTAACCAAAACTATGAAAAGTACATGACTGCTATATGCTCAGCCTTGAATAAATGATAAAAATGCACACACCTATCTGTTTATACAATCACTGCCTTGTTATTTTCTCTAAAAGTCATCATTAAACATTTTATTTTGTTCTGAAACTATGAGCACCTTGCTACTGTTGTACAGAAAATATTTATTTATAGTATTCTATGCTGCTATAAAATTCCAGAAATTAGCACTAGTTTAGTTTAAGCGATCGCTAGTAAAACGTGTATATCTTTTTACTCGTAACTCCGATTTAGATGATTCTTGCGCTCACACGTTCGTGGCGACGAGCTCTAGCTTTTAAAATGTTTTTCTCTCTGTTTTACTACTGTTTGGTGTACTGTTCTTATACTTTTATGTGTATTCTTGTTTCCGGTAGTTGATTCGAGTAGTTGTGTTGTGACAAGACCCGGTGTACGTGAAGGATTCATCAAGGGCTTGAAGAAGGCAAGTGTCCTTGCTGCATGTTCCTTTTTACCTTTACTTACAACATGTATCACTTTTTATTTTACGCTTTATGCATGCTTCGAGTCAAATTGATGGGAATCCTATGGTAGGGTTTACTAGATTTTCTTATGACAACCTTGAAGCCTTTAGTAGTCGGTTGAGTCATGGGTAGTATCATGCTTAGCTTGCTCTACATGGGATGGGCTAATTCTTAATCTTGATTAAACAATTATGCAACAACTTTGGGTTGATAATCTTTTAGCAACATGGAACTCTAGGGACTCGAGCAAGTGTATGATCGGTGGACGGTGTTTATGGATTGATGCTAGTCTTGCTCGAGTCGTCTCAAGGATTGATGCGTGGAGTGACCACCCGGGATTTACAGTACAACCATGAGACTGAGTGGGCAACGGTCTTGGCTGAGAAAGTTGGGTAATCCAGGGGTACGTGTTGAGCGGGTAGGAGCCGACTAGGGCAGCGTCCCAGAAGTCGTGGCACGGCACGGTGATGGGTTTGAGCCCTGAGTGGGTCAATGCTCCCTGGAGAACCAATCGAAGGCCTCGTAGTGTACCCCGGCACGCACATCTCGGAAATGTGTGGAGGCTTGCAACCTCAGCTAAAAGGTATCACGACTCATGGTGAAAGTGTACAACCTCTGCAGAGTGTAAAACTGTTATAACAGCCGTGCTCACGGTCAAGAGCGGCCTGGACCCTCACATGTTTAGTTGGTGGTTTTGGGTGAATCGCAGTGTGGTAATTGTGGTTTGGGTGGACAGTTTGGCCTAGCTGATAGGCGCTTTGTCCTATAAGTTTGGTTTTGGATGGGAAGACTTTCACTTGTTAGTCTAAGTGTTTAATAAAACTTGACCAACTAAAATTTGTGCAATGCAACCAGTTGTGTCAGCCTTCCTTGATTTTAGCCTTGCATGTCATTACTTTCCTCCACTTGCGGAGTACACGCCTCCAGGTGTACTCACCGTTTTCCCCTTCACCCCCTGCTGTGTTTCCCCCTCCCCCTTGATTGCTGTTCAGGATGAAGGCCATGAAGATCTAGGATGCGACCCCCGGTTGATTGCCTGTGGTCACGGAGCTTCGCTTCCGCACAAGATAAATAAACTATGAGTTGTACTTTTCTTTTGGACCTTCAGGTCATTTTGTAATATTATAACGTGATGTGGTAATGTATCAATGATGAAGTCATGCTTTATGTATGAAATATGATCCTGGCATACATAAAGTGAGCATTCGGTTGTGTTTATAAAACCGGGTGTGACAGAATTGGTATCAGAGCCATATCGACCGTAGGACGCAGCCCTAGATAGAAATGGTCGTTTTCTAAGTATTATTTTGATATAAAAACTATATTATACTTTTATTTCAGTTTATTTAAACTTGTTTCCATTATAACCCTTGTATTTAAATATTTTGATGTCTCTTATTACCTTGATTTTTTTTTATTTTACCCTTGTTGTTTTACAAATTGTTTTGCTGATACTCTCCTATTTCAAAATTTGTAGATGGCCCGCACGAAGCAAACAGCTCGCAAGTCAACCAATGGCACCATCCCCCGCAACCCCAATCGCAACAGGCAGGAAGGACCAAGAAATCGCTTAGCTCGCTCACCGAGTCCTCCGAGGAGGAACCACCACGCCAGAAGACTCGCTACCTTGGTGAGGGTACAAGCGCACTATGCCCCGTGATGCTCGACCCGCCAGAAGAAGACCCCAAGCAGGAGGAGCAACAGGCACAACCCCTCGACCCCAGGGACAAGGGAAAAGCACCCATGGAGCCACGCCTAGCTACACCACCACCACCACCAGAAAACTTGGAGGATAGTAGCTATGGAAATCCTGAAGGTTGGAGGCAAGGACGCTTCGTTGTACTCTCCGACTCCTCCGACGACACCACTGAGTCACTGAGGGACACCGCTTGCTCTCGTTGTGAAGAATAGGAAGAACCCATTTGTTTTAAATAATAGAACGTTTAGATCCGTTTAAATTATTCTACACCCTGTGTGGTGAACCTTGGTTTGTTAAATGCTTGTTAGACCTTGTTATTGTGCTCAGTGTGGTTTGCTTTTTCTGTAATGACTGTGATGAGTTGTGAGCTGCCACGCTTATGATTTCATCTCCTAATAACAAGTTATGTTATAATATAGTTAGGGGAATCTTTCTTGCTTCATTCACCACGTATCCTTGCCCATACCCTCCCATTATCACTACCTTACTTCAGATGGAACAAGCTATGGCGAATCAGACTCAGATCCTTCAGAGTTTGGCACAAGCAATACAAGCACCACCAAAGGATAGGCGTAAGGAATTTTTGAGGTCCATGCCACCCATCTTTGAGCACACAGCAGACCCAGTGGTTGCAAATGATTGGTTGAAGGACATTGAAAAGAAGCTGATTGCTGTGGAATGCAATGATCGTGAAAAGGTACTCTATGCAAGTGGACAGTTGTATGGTTTAGCTTCAGACTGGTGGGACAACTACACCGAAAGCCATAGAAGCCCTGGTACTATCTCATGGCTAGATTTCAAAGATGCATTTAGATCACAGTATGTGCCACTAGGAATCATGGAGTTCAAGAGGAAAGAATTTCTAAAGCTGAAGCAAGGTATAATGACAGTGAGCGAATACTATGATAAATTCATCCAAATGTCTAGGTATGCTCCTGAAGATGTGAGTAATGAAGAGAAGAAACATGGGAGATTTCTTGAAGGGCTTCGCGATGAAATTCAATGTCAACTAATCAAGCATGAGTATCCCAATCTTCAACACTTGTTTAGTAAAGCAATGGCTCTAGAAGTCAAGCTCAAGGAGATAATATACAAGAAGAGGAAGATGGAAGTCCGAAGTCAAACATGCAGTAGTTCTCGCCCCCGGCTTATACCTCAGGTGGGAATTCAATATGCTTTGAAACATGATAATCAGGGTAACAAGGCACATGGAACAGGACAAGCTCGACTGATGCACACAGACCTACACGTGAATCGTCGAGAAATGCGGAAGAGACGTTCAAATGGATCTGACCCTACTCTAGCCAAGGCTTGTTATCGTTGCAAGGGTGAAGGACACTATGCTGAGGAATGCCTGAGCATGTACCCCCAGTTGCATGGTGAGAATAAAAATCAGACTCAAATAATAGCCACGGGAGGTCTTCTTTACCAAATGAAGGGAGTTTCCATAGGAGATATTCGCGTAGTATGTGAATTCCCTGATGTGTTTCCTGATGACCTGCCGGGAATGCCACCGGATCGTGATATTGAATTTATCATTGACCTGCTACCTGGAACAGCTCCTATAGCGAAGAGGCCTTACAGAATGCCTGTGAATGAATTAGAGGAACTTAAGAAGCAACTAAGGGTACGTTTGGTTGGAGAGCGAGGTAGAATGGAGCGGTTCTATTCTAGATTGGGAGGATGGAATGGCTCCATCTTTACATTTGGTTGAAAGGATGGAATGGTTCTAGTTTTGTGTTTGGTCGGAGGAATGGGCATCAACCAGCTCCAATTCCGTTAACCCACGTTTTGTGGCCCCCACCTGTCAGCCTCCTCTTCCTCCCTCTACCTCTACCTCTTCTTCATCCCTCCCTCTGCTCCTCGCGCCGCTCGTCCTCCTCCGGCAGCGCCGCCCGCCGAGGGGCCCGGCTCGCTCCTGCGCGCGGCGCACCCGGCCGCTCTCCACCCCTCGCTCCGTCGCGCCCTCCGCCTGCCGCTCCGCCGCCGCCCTCCTCTCCGCCCGCGCCTGCCTCTCCGCCCGCCGCCTCCTCGCGGTCACCGTCGTCCGCGCCGCCGCTCCCGGTCCGCCTCGCGTCCGCCGCCGTCGCCCGCCGCCTCTTCACGGTCGCCGTCGTCCGCGCCGCCGCTCCAGGTCCACCTCGCGTCCGCCGTCGGCCGCTCCGCCTCCTCGCTGTCGCCGGCGCCCGCGCCGCAGCTCCGCCCGCCGCCTCCTCGCGGCTGCCGTCGTCCGCGCCCGCCGCTCCCGGTCCTCCTCGCGCCTGCTGTCGCCCACGCCGCCCCGCCGTCTTCTCTCGGCCGCCGTCGTCCGCACCGCCGCTCCCGGTCCACCTCGCGCCCGCCGTCGCCCACGCCGCCCCGCCGTCTCCTCTCGGCCGCCTTTGCCCGCAGTCGCCCCGGTCGGTGTGGGGAGGAAGAAGATGAGACGGGGGGAGAGATAGAGAGAGACGGCGTTGGAGAGAGGAGACGGGAGCGAGCGGGTTCGGGAGTTTTGGTGGAGCGGGCTGGTCCGGTATATTGAGGGAATATTCTCTCTCGAGGATGGCTCTGCTCGCACGTTCGGGAAACAAACACGGCATGGAGCGGCTCCGTTCGGGTTGGCTCCCCAACCAAACACACCCTAAAGGAACTATTGGACAAAGGCTTTATTCGTCCTAGTTCTTCACCTTGGGGAGCCCTAGTGCAATTTGTGGAAAAGAAAGATGGTAGTCAGAGGATGTGTATCGATTACAGATCTTTGAATGAGGTAACTATTAAGAACAAATATCCCTTGCCTAGAATTGAGGATCTATTTGATCAATTGAAAGGGGCATGCATATTCTCCAAGATTGACCTTCGCTCGGGATATCATCAACTCAAAATCCGTACGTCAGATATTCCGAAGACAGCATTCACTACTAGATATGGTTTATATGAATTCACAGTTATGTCTTTTGGATTAACTAATGCACCAGCCTGTACTTGATGAACAAGGTATTTATGGAATATCTGGATAAATTTGTGGTTGTCTTTATTGATGATATTCTGGTATTCTCTAAGAACGAAGAAGAGCATGAAGAGCATTTGAGGTTGGTATTGTAGAAGCTGAGGGAAAATCAATTGTATGCCAAGTTCAGTAAGTGTGATTTTTGGATGAAGGAAGTCTCTTTCCTTGGGCATGTGATTACTGAAGGTGGGGTCAAGGTTGATCCGGGTAAAGTCAGAGATGTGTTAAACTGGAATTCACCTCGGAATGTCTCAGAGATTCGTAGTTTTCTTGGTTTAGCTGGATATTATCGCAGATTCATTGAAGGGTTTTCCAAGATAGCTAAGCCTCTCACAGAATTGTTGGAAAAGACTAGGGAGTTCAAATGGACTGCGGCTTGTGAAGCCAGTTTTGAGGAGCTCAAGAAACGATTGACAACTACACCAGTACTGAAGTTGCCAGATATTCAGAAGCCCTTCGATATATATTGTGATGCCTCACACTTCGGACTCGGTTGTGTACTTATGCAAGAAGGTCGTGTTATTGCCTATGCATCGAGGCAGCTTCGGAAGCATGAAAGGAATTATCACACTCATGATTTAGAACTAGCAGCAGTGATTCATGCTTTGAAGATTTGGAGGCACTATATTCTTGGTAATCGTTGTGAGATTTACACTGACCATAAGAGTCTGAAATATATCTTCACGCAGAATGATCTGAACTCTAGACAACGTCGTTGGTTAGAATTGATCAAAGATTACAATCTTGGTATTAACTATCATCCTGGAAAGGCTAATGTGGTTGCTGATGCCCTAAGCAGGAAGAGTTATGCCAACATGGCTATGGTATGGACACCATGAGCAGATTTATGCAAGGAATTCGAACGACTCAACCTTGGGTTTGTCAATAACATGGAAGGTGTTGCCATGGAAGTAGAACCAACACTAGAGCAAGATATCCGTAAAGGACAGCTTGAGGATGTAAAGATCAAAGAAATCAAAGAGTTGGTCAAGAAAGACAAGGCCCCAGGATTTAGGATTGATGATCAAGGAACATTATGGTTCGGAAAACGAATTTGTGTGCCAAATCTTGAGTCGCTTCGAGAAACGATTCTAAGAGAAGCGCATGATTCTTCTTATTCTATACATCCAGGAAGTACCAAGATGTACTCCGGTTTGAAAACCCATTATTGGTGGTATGGTATGAAGAGAGATGTTGCTCAGCATGTTGCCTTGTGTGACACATGTCAACGAGTGAAAGCTGAACATCAAAGGCCAGCTGGACTGCTACAACCATTGAAGGTACCAGAGTGGAAATGGGAAGAAATCGGCATG
Organism: Echinochloa phyllopogon; assembly: GCA_033239725.1. NCBI lineage: Eukaryota > Viridiplantae > Streptophyta > Magnoliopsida > Poales > Poaceae > Echinochloa > Echinochloa phyllopogon. The sequence continues at coordinate 5,358,309 of BTCW01000008.1, read as the reverse complement.
GATTTCATAGTTGGCCTACCTCGTACGCAAGGTGGATATGATTCGATATGGGTGATTGTGGACCGCTTCACCAAAGTGGCTCATTTTATACCAGTCAAGACTACCTACACGGGAGCAAAACTTGCAGAATTATATATGGCAATGATTGTCTGTCTTCACGGTGTTCCAAAGAGGATTGTATCAGATCGTGGCACTCAGTTCACTTCAAAGTTTTGGGAGAAGCTCCACGAGTCTATGGATACTTGTCTCAACTTCAGCTCAGCTTATCATCCACAGACTGATGGACAGACTGAGAGGACTAATCAGATTCTCGAAGACATGCTCAGAGCCTGTGCATTGAAATATGGCAAAGCCTGGGATAAGAGTCTTCCATATGCAGAGTTCTCCTATAATAATAGCTACCAAGCGAGTCTTAAAATGTCTCCATTTGAAGCATTATATGGCAGAAGATGTAGAACTCCATTGTTTTGGAACCAGACTGGAGAGAGTCAGGTATTTGGGCCAGAAATATTGCAGGAAGCTGAGAGACAAGACCAGATAATCCGAGAAAATTTGAGGACTGCACAATCGAGACAGAAAAGCTATGCTGACACTCGACGTAGAGAGTTAGTCTTTGAGGTTGGGAATTTTGTATATCTCAAGGTGTCACCTATCAGAGGTCTTCGAAGGTTCAAGGTCAAAGGCAAGCTTGCGCCAAGGTATATTGGACCTTTCAAGATCCTCTATAGAAGAGGAGAAGTGGCCTATCAACTTGAATTGCCAGCTCAACTCTCTGATGTGCATGACGTGTTCCATGTATCTCAATTAAAGAAATGCTTACGAGTGCCAGAGGAGCAATTGCCAATGGAGGAACTCAATGTGAAAGAGGATCTCACCTACAGCGAACACCCGCTAAGAATCATAGAAGTTGCTGAAAGGGTCACACGAAGCAAGGTTATCAGAATGTGCAAAGTGCAGTGGAGCCATCACTCAGAAGATGAGGCAACATGGGAACGCGAAGAAGATCTGAAGGCAGAATTCCCGCAACACTTCAACGACTCTTCCGAATCTCGAGGACGAGATTCTTCTTAAGGGGGGTAGGATTTGTAACACCCTAATTTGAATTTTTGCAATAGTCTAAAATTTTCTAGCAAATATCTAGAATTAGTTTAGAATTGTTCACATTTAGTTGTAAGCAATCAAATATTTGATAAATGCAAACTAAGACAATCATAGGTTATACAATTGGTTGAATGCATTCATGCCTTTGCATATGGTTTGATTGCTTGAAAAATGAATTTCAACTTGTTTGCAAAAATGCGTCTAGACGTTGTGCGAACTAAGGACAATAATATTTCTGGAGTAATATAATTAATGGGCAAATAAATATTGGGCCAAGCCCATATTTCTTTTCTTTTTCTCTATCTGTCTCTTCTCTTTTCTCTGTGGGCATTTCCTTGCTATCAATCTCATTAACAAATCACTCTAAACCAGCCCACAAAACCCCGTAAGCCCAGCCCACCTCTAACCCTAGGCGTCCAGCCCCTCTCCCACTCTTTTTCACGTGGAAAACAAACCCCCAGCGCCTCCCCTCTTCCCTGACACGGCAGATGGCGCCCCTCCCCTCTTTTCCTCGACAATTCCCTGCCCCCTCTAGTGCCTCCTCCCCTCCCCCTGCACCCCCACTTCAATACCCACGAAAGACAGGAGAGAAACTGCAATATTCAAGCCATTTTATTCCCCATTTTCATTGACTTTCAATCCTGCCTTTAATCCATCAATTCAAGGCCAAATGATTCAGCCATACTATTAAATGGAATCAGCAGCCCCTAAGAAATCCCTTTGCACATTCGTTGCCCAGCCCCTGCCAAGCCATTCCTCTCTGTTCTTGCACCGTGCTGCTGTTCGCTGTGCCTCCAGAAGCTGCACCAGTTCCTGCTCGTGGCTGTTTGGTAAGGAGACGACCGCTGCACATCTTCCTTTTTGTCGAATCCCAACTCATCTCTTGCTTTCTTTCGACGAGGCCCAGGTGCAGCAAGACTGGAGGAAGACTAGTGCCAAGGACGTGGAGACGAATTGCTGTTCGTGATCCCCTACAACGTTGCAGGAACGACTACATCGAGTCATCGCAGCACATAACGTGATCTTCGTGGTGAGCAGCGCCGCAGCCTCCCTGTCCTTGTAGAATATTTCAGCAGCACTTAGTTTCTTAGGTTGCAAGAATGTTCAGTGCAATCATAGGGAAAATATAGAACCCGCATCGCTGCTGAATCCGTCTGCTTCCGCTTGCTAACCTTTGATAGATAGGAACTTATGTATGTATATGCCCGTACTATTATAAAATCTATCAAATATTTGTGGAAATTCCTATATGTTCAAACATTCAGGTATATGAATCCTTGTTATTTTGTTAACCAAAACTCTGAAAAGTACATGACTGCTATATGCTCAGCCTTGAATAAATGATAAAAATGCACACACCTATCTGTTTATACAATCACTGCCTTGTTATTTTCTCTAAAAGTCATCATTAAACATTTTATTTTGTTCTGAAACTATGAGCACCTTGCTACTGTTGTACAGAAAATATTTATTTATAGTATTCTATGCTGCTATAAAATTCCAGAAATTAGCACTAGTTTAGTTTAAGCGATCGCTAGTAAAACATGTATATCTTTTTACTCGTAACTCCGATTTAGATGATTCTTGCGCTCACACGTTCGTGGCAACGAGCTCTAGCTTTTAAAATGTTTTTCTCTCTGTTTTACTACTGTTTGGTGTACTGTTCTTATACTTTTATGTGTATGCTTGTTTCCGGTAGTTGATTCGAGTAGTTGTGTTGTGACAAGACCCGGTGTACGTGAAGGATTCATCAAGGGCTTGAAGAAGGCAAGTGTCCTTGCTGCATGTTCCTTTTTACCTTTACTTACAACATGTATCACTTTTTATTTTACGCTTTATGCATGCTTCGAGTCAAATTGATGGGAATCCTATGGTAGGGTTTACTAGATTTTCTTATGACAACCTTGAAGCCTTTAGTAGTCGGTTGAGTCATGGGTAGTATCATGCTTAGCTTGCTCTACATGGGATGGGCTAATTCTTAATCTTGATTAAACAATTATGCAACAACTTTGGGTTGATAATCTTTTAGCAACATGGAACTCTAGGGACTCGAGCAAGTGTATGATCGGTGGAAGGTGTTTATGGATTGATGCTAGTCTTGCTCGAGTCGTCTCAAGGATTGATGCGTGGAGTGACCACCCGGGATTTACAGTACAACCATGAGACTGAGTGGGCAACGGTCTTGGCTGAGAAAGTTGGGTAATCCAGGGGTACGTGTTGAGCGGGTAGGAGCCGACTAGGGCAGCGTCCCAGAAGTCGTGGCACGGCACGGTGATGGGTTTGAGCCCTGAGTGGGTCAATGCTCCCTGGAGAACCAATGGAAGGCCTCGTAGTGTACCCCGGCACGCACATCTCGGAAATGTGTGGAGGCTTGCAACCTCAGCTAAAAGGTATCACGACTCATGGTGAAAGTGTACAACCTCTGCAGAGTGTAAAACTGTTATAACAGCCGTGCTCACGGTCAAGAGCGGCCTGGACCCTCACATGTTTAGTTGGTGGTTTTGGGTGAATCGCAGTGTGGTAATTGTGGTTTGGGTGGACAGTTTGGCCTAGCTGATAGGCGCTTTGTCCTATAAGTTTGGTTTTGGATGGGAAGACTTTCACTTGTTAGTCTAAGTGTTTAATAAAACTAGACCAACTAAAATTTGTGCAATGCAACCAGTTGTGTCAGCCTTCCTTGATTTTAGCCTTGCATGTCATTACTTTCCTCCACTTGCGGAGTACACGCCTCCAGGTGTACTCACCGTTTTCCCCTTCACCCCCTGCTGTGTTTCCCCCTCCCCCTTGATTGCTGTTCAGGATGAAGGCCATGAAGATCTAGGATGCGACCCCCGGTTGATTGCCTGTGGTCACGGAGCTTCGCTTCCGCACAAGATAAATAAACTATGAGTTGTACTTTTCTTTTGGACCTTCAGGTCATTTTGTAATATTATAACGTGATGTGGTAATGTATCAATGATGAAGTCATGCTTTATGTATGAAATATGATCCTGGCATACATAAAGTGAGCATTCGGTTGTGTTTATAAAACCGGGTGTGACATTGCTTTTGCTAGCAAAGTAAGTAGTTATTGATCTGTGTAGGAGTGGTTCCTAGACTTGTCAGTAGCCTTAGTTTCTGCCCGTCACAACGGAGGTGGTAGCCAGGAGGTGGTGACAGCCCTTTCGGTCTCTGTAGTCCATCACGTTAGTTCCGGTGTCCTAGGACCCAAGGTTCAGGGTAGTCGGCGCCCCTTCTCATCCCTTTCTGTGTGTCGGAGGCCCTGTAGTCCCCAAGGAAGGCAATAGACTTATTCCAGACCTACCAGTGCTGGCTCTTTATCCACTGTACCTCTAACCTCTTGGCTTAGGTAGATAGAGTCTCAGGAATCCTTTATCTCTTCTCGTTGTCCTCCCAACTATCTATACCTTCTCTCATCTATCCGAGCCTCCCTTGAGCTGTGTGTCCGGTATATCCACTCCTATCCAATACCGTTTACCCCCTATCTTTTCTAGTCGTGTACCCTTCTCTGATAGTCTCGAATATCTGTTCACTAGTATTCTTGCCAAAGCTTGCCTGCGGAAATATAAATTACGATACCTCGGGATACTCCCAGGTGAAGTGCTACAGCGGTGATTCTGTGAAATTGCAAAATATTTCTATATTTTACTAAGCCATAAGGAAAACCACTGAAACACTCCTTACCCCAGTACCAGGATTCTTAATTCTGATATTGGATCGTAAGAAGTGCCAACACCGCCCGCCGAGGTGCGCCTCCCCGTGCGGCCGTGTGTGGTGCGCCGGTGCTCCTTCGAGCCGCCCCCGGCCGCCGCCGAGAAGCACGCGCCGAGTCGCCGACGCGAGATCCAGAACAAGAAAGCAGAGAGGGGGGAGTGGGGCCGCGGGCTGGGGACTGGGGTTGGGGAGGCGGTCGGGTGGGTGGACTCGTGGGTGGATAAAGTGGGGGTGGCTTGGGTTGTATTAATGGGACTTGGGCCTTTGATTTTTTTGATGGGCCTTCTATATCAAACGGGCAGCGGATATATCCACGGATGAAAGCGGCCGCCCGCTAGCTGCCCGTGGGCGGATTTTGCTGCCCGTATCCGCTCCCGCGGGCGGATTTTGCTGCCCGTACCCTTACCCGTCGAGTCGGGTATCCGCGGATACTCGTGTTCGCGGGAAAAACTGCCATCCATAGACATGGTTAAACTCCATTAGCAATTTTAATTGATTCATTTTAACATTTAGCCAAGATACTATAATTAAATGAATCTCAGTTGTAAACCCAATTAATATAGTAGAAGTAACATTAAACAACAATAAATATCATCCGCTTCTAATTAAAAAGGATCCAGGCCGCTCTTGACCTTGAGCAAGGCTATCATGATAGATTGTACACTCTACAGAGGTTTCTCCCTTTACCCACCAGTCGCGTAAAAGTTCATGGAACTTTGAACCCAACCACGCACATCAACACTACCGAGGTGTGACTGCATAGGGACGCTACGAGTCTTTTCACAAGACACCCTAACAAAACAGTAGCCGCTAGTGTAACAAGGCGGTGAGAACACACGGAGACTCACCATAAATGGGTCGATGGCATCCAGAGCGCGACATAACATAACAACAGAAATAAAAAGCGCAACGTGTGGAGTTCTCTTTCTCGGAGACTCCCACACGGGACTGTGCCTAACGAGACATAGCCGATGGATCTTGCGTCCTCTGTGGAATCAGAAAACACCCTTTCACCTTGCTTCCACTAACGCCGTTGGCCCCTCGATAACCACTGTTAAGCTAGAGCTGTACAAGTTTCTTGACCAAGACCAGAGCCATTATAGTTCCAGCGGTGGCGACAGGTTCCTGGGTTGCTGCTTTAAGAACCAGTCCTTACGGACAGACACTAGGGCCAAGCACGAAGCGGACACCCTAGCTCCCTGATCCATGTTGCTAAAAAGCAAGTTTTAATCATTAACATTGAAGTGAACCATTAAGTCAAGATTAACAGTTAAGCAAAGGTGACAGTAGCTGCGCCTAGCAAATATCTACCCATATGCAGTAACCCAAGTTAATCAAGGACAGGGTAATCAAAGCTAGGAACAACCTTAAAAGGGGTAACAATTTGGACACATGCGTATATAGTAAATAATATAAAAGATGTGTTTAGATAGCAAGGATTGTACGTGCTATACTTGCCTTCCTCAAACTGCTGCTGCTGGTGGTGGTGGTCTTGCTCCTTGTAACCCTCGTACTCAAACTCCAACGCGTACGGCTCATCGACTGGACTCATGAATCATCACACAAGCATCCACACAAGCTAGTACATGCAAACAATATTATTCTATTAGAACAGTACACCAAACAATAGAAACAGAACAAAAGGAGGCTGAAAAACTAATCTACGCTTCACTATGAACACGTGAGCGCGAAAATCACTCAAATCGGAGCTAAAACGAGAAAGATATGGCTTTCTAAGGTTTAGGGACTTGCTAGCGAAGTTTTAAAAGTTTCAGGGGTTTATTTGTGAAAACCAGGGACCTAAATGTAATTTTATATTAAAACAGGAGGGCTAAAGCGCAAAATAAACGAAATAGGACCTCGGGTTATATTTTTAATTAAGGCAGGGGGTTTTGTGTAAAAACCAGGACCTAATTCTAATTATTTTTGAATAGATCAGGGCGGCGGGTTAATTTTCAGATAGGTCAGGGGTTCTTTTGCAAAACAACGCGGCTGACATGGGGTTGACCTGTATTGACCTGGGCTGGACCTAGGCCGTTGGATCAAGATCTAAGGGCTAGGAACAGATCTGGGCGGGGTGTCGCCGGCGGCGGCGTTGGCTGGCGGCGGCGCATCGCCAACGTGGCTTCGAACTAGGACTGCGGAGCTCGGTTTTGGGAGTAGTTTGCACCTACGGCTTCAGGGCATGATGGCGAACGCGTCCATGGGGTCCAAGACGACGGCGGCACAGCGGGGGTGACGGGCGACGAGAAATAGCGGCGGCGGGGCTCCGGCGAGGCGACGCGACGAAGGCGACGGGGCTACGGCACACGTGATGGGACGGAAAGGGGCTCAGGAGCGAGCTTACCTCTTGGCGATGCTTTCCCGGCGGTCGATGGCGGTGGAGCGGCGCTGGACCGGCGGATCGACGGCGGCGCGTGACTTGAAGATGGCGGCGGCGCGGCGAGCTCGAGCGGCGGAGGTGGCTAGGTGGTGCGGTTTGAGATGAGGCAGGGAGGCGGCGCGGGGCGGCTTAAATAGGGCGGGCGCGGGGCGGCTCGGGTCGGCATCGGCGTGCGCGCCCGATCGGGGTCGGACTCGAGCTCGAGTCCGGCTCGGCGGGGAAGGCGGAGCTGACTAGCGGGACCCGCCTGTCAGCGGCTGGGCGGGCGCGCTGCGGGCCATCCTGATGGGCTGCGCTGGGCCGGGACGTAGGCGAATCTGGGCTGCACTGGGCCGGGAGACTGGCGGGGAGAGCTGGGCTGCGCAGGGAAGAAAGAAGAGGGAGCAAACCTGGCCGAGGGAAAGAGTTTAGGGGGCAAAAGCGGACCAGGGCTGAAACAACTTTTCCTCCAAACAAGTCGATTCGAATTCGAATTTAAATAGAATTTAAATTCAAATTGAATCGCACACAATCAAAACACAATGCAGCCAGCATGAATGCAAAAAAAATGTTTCTAACCTTATATTTAATTTTATTTCTCAGAAATAATTTATTTTTTGATAAATATGAACATTAATTGAATAAAAGCAATTTAATTTCTAAATTTTAAATAGGCACTTTTAGAGTGTTACACGCCGCCACCGCCGCCGCTCGACGTGCGTTTGCTACCGCCGCCGCTCGTGGTGCCAGCAACCTCCCCAACGAGTTCAAACTGCAGCTCGTGCCTCCATAATCTTACTTTTGCCAATCTGGTTAGTTTTCCCGTCACCCTTGGGCGGTCCTTCTTCCCCATGTCCCGCAGTTCACCGCCGCTGCATCCTTTTCAGCTGTCTGCGTATATTATCACACAAGCTACGGATTCGAGATCTTACGCACCCGGTTGCTGCTTTGCTGGTGAAGGTACACTGAAAACTTAACCTAAATTTCTGCTGTTCCATTGCAATTTCCATACATGTCTATGGATCTGACTCCAAAAGAACAAAAACCCTAGCCTGGTTTGTTTGTTTCTTTCTAGTCCAATATCCTATATTTCTTATACCTTAACTTTATAGCTCTGTATTAATTTGTACAAACAAGTTATCAAATCCCTTGGAAATTAAGCTCGACCTCTCCATATTTTGCTTCTCTCTGTTTAAACCATTGTTATCTTTCACATTTCTAAAATGCATACAGACTTTGCTATCAACAAACCCCTTCTACATTTTGATAAAAAGCAGTAAGAACATGTAACCGGTCCTCAGAGTACAGATTCTGGAACATGTAACCAGTCCTCAGAGCACATAAAGTCTTTTGCACATCATCATCCATCTGGTCAACATACGGTGGCACATATATTAGAGCGACCTTTTTGTGAAAGGAACATTCTCCATGGACCCATACATGCATGCTACCCATTATACAATGGACCTTTGTGAGGGATACATTATTTTCCCTTAGATACCTGATCATGTCCTTTGCGCGGGGGTCAAGCCTTTTGTGGGACAACCACTCTCTCTTCTCACCACATGATACAGTACGGGGGTGTTTATGTTCTGCTATATGAGCACTGATGTACCACCCATCATCTTCTGAACGCAAAAGCCACAACATGGCTTTGCAACCAGTCTTCTCGGAATTATATTCACATCTTTTTGGATAGCCCTGAAACCAAGCAAATTGTAAATTCTTGATATAGTTCTAACTGTATGAGAACAGAGGTGCATGAAAACGAACCAGTCATACTCACCGCATATAAGCACCTCAAGTCACGGCCAGTCAGGTTGTTCTCACTATTGTTGGCACTAAGAGAATCATATTTAATACCGAACCCAACTTCCCATGAGTACATGTTATAGAATTCATACCCTTCCTTTTCTGAATCAAATGTGATCCCTAGCAAAGGCTCAAATATATATTTTGTCTTGCGGTTTGGTGATTACGAAATGCTATCTTAACAGGTCCAATGCCTTTGGGCACCCTAGATGCTGGACGCTTCACAACTTGTGGAGCCCTATTTCTACTCATGAGAAAATCAGACATGTAAGTAAATAACTCACTAATCTATAGCTCAAGATATATTACATCAACGGAACCCACAGCAGCTCCTCCAAGTCTATTACTCACTATGCTGTGCAAGAGATGTCTTAAGAATAGTTTAAGTACCTCCGTGGTAAATATTCAGTTTACACTATTTTACTCAATATGTTGTGCACCTCTGTTCTGATTCCAGTACCTATACAGTTTTAATATATAATACTTGACATCCTTAGCGTTAAAACAATATTCAGTTTTAAACTAATCACTACCGGAAATCGGCCGTATGCCATGTGCCCGAACCTTTGCCGTGTGCATAATATCGGGCACACGGCTGCCACGTGGACAAACAGGCACACGGCGTTTAGCGGCTTTGCTGTGTGCCTGGTAGCCTGACACACGACACAAACCAGGGCACACGGCTTAGCGGCCTCTTTGCCGTGTGCCTCACAGCTGTTGACACTTCTTACGATCCAATATCAGAATTGAGAATCCTGGTACTGGGGTAAGGAGTGTTTCAGTGGTTTTCCTTATGGCTAGAAAAATATGTGAATATTCTGCAAGCGCACAGAATCACCACTGTAGCACTTTCACCTGGGAGTATCCCGAGGTATCATAATTTATATTTCCACAGGGAAGCTTTGGCAAGAATACTAGTGAACAGATATTCGAGACTATCAGAGAGGGGTACACGACTAGACAAGACAGGGGATAACGGTATTGGATAGGAGTGGATATACCGAACACACAGCTCAAGGGATACTCAGGTAAGGGAGAGAAGGAATAGATAGCTGGGAGGACAACGAAAAGAGATAGAGGACTCCTGGATACTTTATCTGCCTATGCCATTCTAGCTTAGAGATACAACGGCTACAGAGCCAGCACTAGTAGAACTGGGATAACTCTATTGTCTTAGCTTCGGGACAAGGGAACCGGTGGACACGCAGAAAGGGATGAGAAGGGGTGTCACTATGTCCCCACTGGGGGATCCTACGGACCGGAACTAACGTGATGGGCTACGAAGACCGAAAGGGCTGTCACCACCTCCCAGCTTCCACCTCCGTTGCGACGGGAATACTCTAAGGCCACTGACTAGTCTAGGAACCACTCCTACACTAGGCAACAGCAACTCACTTCGCTAGCAGAAGCAAGCAACTCTTACTCACACCCCAATGACAAGTCACCGCTAGTGTGAGCAGAGACGAAGAACCAGCCAAGACAAAGACTTAAACAAGACTACAAGCACTAGAACTATAAATACTATAGTCTAAACAAGATATATTTGCTACTAGAATAAAGTAGAGGCAAGATATAAATGACAAAGGCAAAGTGATAAAGATAACTATATTGATAACTGAAAGTCTTGCAAAAGGGAAAAGTAAAAGATACAAGAGCTAATACCAGAGCTTCTGAAGACGACTTCGGAACCTCCGAGGCACAGCTCGACTCGACTCTAACTCCCAACTAAACTATCCTACCTCTACTAGAACAAGTGGAATGAGAGCTCCTTGGCTTGAGTGTGTGTTGAATGAGCAGCCTACCCCTGCATTTATAGGTGTCCAAGGTCGGTTTGGCAGTTGGGTAACCGCCAAGGCACCTAGGGTCGGTCCAGGGTTGGTTCGGCCGAACACCGCGGGTTCGGCCGAACTGCCCGGTTCGGCCGAAGGCCCTAGGATGCACCGCCTTGCTCTGGACGACTGGGATTGCTTCTGGGGGTCGGTTGGTTGCTGGGGGTGGTTCGGCCGAAGGCCTTGGTTCGGCCGAACCAGGCCTGGCCCAAGGCCGCCCCCCCAGCACCGCCTCTGCTGCTGGGTCCCTCTGGGCTGCCTCCTGGTTGATTGCTTCGTGTCTGTTCTGGCCCATGGTGACGTGGCACGGGTCCGGTTGAGTTGGAGGTCGTCCTACGTGGCTTGCTTAGTCATTGCTTGGTTGTCGTAGACGTGGACGCCTCCCGGCGGCCCGTACGGCTAAGGGGGGTGACCGGCCGAATGTGTTGTTCGGCCGAATCGGTCATTTTCGACCCCTATAGCACGTGTTTCGTGATATTGTACCTGCAAACATGACACTCACCAAAACTCGTGGAACTTTATTAGAAATAAACCTAAGTACATGGAATGTTGCATATAACCTCTTTTATTCCCGAGTATTGGTGGTCGGATTTGGATTGTAACGACCGCCAACAACGGCTGGCACACGGCAAAGCACCATGGCATGGGCCGCCGTTGCTTGCCATGGGCTTTTGCCAAAAAGTGTGTTGACGCAAAATCTGCAGTTCACGCCAAGCACACAGCAAGCCGAATCAGCTGGCTTCACACGTGGCTCGAGCGTTCGAATCCTGGAAGCGTGCCAATCAATTTTCCCTGAAACTGACAAAGGAAGAAAAAATGTTTAGATATAAAACCTGGAACGTGCCGGCTGTTACCAGACAGTTCCATTTTTACGGCTTACAAAGCCAATCTTGATCGACATATAGCTATAGACAAGCTATCTGTCAGCAATCCAAGCATTCGGTACATATTCGGCAAAGCACGTAAGAAAGCACACTGCCGACCGCATGACGTCACCATGATGAAAGATCGGTTTTTAATTATGTAATCGTTACCGTGCTTCATTTCAACCGATCAACGAGAGTTAGGCTTAAATAAACGTGAAAGCACGATCATAAATTTCTAATAAACAAGAATGCATAGGTTTAAAAGCACTAGTCTACCGCATGTCTAGGTACTTTCGAACCCGTCAAGCGTAAAATCAAACAAGTTAATCCACCACATGATACAACTTGTTTGAAAATCACACCACCAACCAAGAATAGATCAATCTACCGCATGATATACTCTAAACATGGAAGGCTAAAAGCATTCATTGTTTAAAACAAAGTTACAAACATGTTTCACTCGTTAAGGGACTACCGAATACGGCTAGATAGCCGATTCGGGTTCCATGAAGAAGGAATAAGCTTTGTCAATAATGATAGACCTATCAGATCGATTTCGAGCTCTAATCCACCGGATGACTAGTTCTAAAACGACCCAAAAACCTGCATCTACCGCATGATACCCAGCTCTGTCAAGATCCATACAAAATCAACAAGTTTGAACCCGCGACACGTGGCAATCTAGATTGATTCGAATTCGGCTATGTAAAGAAACGTGTTCGTGTTAAGTGATGCATCAAAACCAAACCTAGTCAATCTAAATTGGGCAAAAAGAGTGTTATATGAATTAAACATAAAGTAAAACTCAAACAACACAAGGTAACTTAATGAATCCATTAGATTTTTGCCAAAATCTAATAGAGCTGGTAACTTGCCTCAAGCTAAACCTTAGCCTACCGCATGGCTCATGATATAACAAGAAAGCCTTCTCATACCAAGCTTAAATCCACCGCATGATACTAAGCATGATACAAGGTTGTCGATACTTACGGAGGTCGACGGATCGATGGTTCCTCTCGAAGATTTCGACGACACGACTAAAGGACTCGAAAAGGTGGCGCAAGGCCGGTTTGTTGTATGATTGTTCGATCCCTATTACAATCACCATGGGTTTATATTTATACCCTGGTTTTGACACGATTCCTAGTCGACTACGATTACAAAACTTTTATTTCCTAAAGAAATACGTCGAAACGCCGTATTCATCTCGTATTCTTCATCAAATCGGCTTCTTCCTTATATTCGATCCACGTCATCAAGCTCTCCCCGAATGCTTCCATATCTTTTCTGTGGGCCCGCTTTCTTGCCGAACGATGATGAAACTCCCGACCGCAGAGCGCCTTTGCCGAATGTTTTGAAGAAATCTGTCCTGCCAAATGGAATCTTTTTACGGAGCCTGGCCCACTCGTCAGCCTCTTTCAGGTGCCAATTTTTGGTGTTAACAGCCGTGTGGCGGCCCAGGCCGGACCACGGCAAAAACAGAGCACACGGCCTGACGTGGGCTTTTGCCATGTGCGGCCCAGGCACGCCCACGGCAAAAAGAAGGCACACGGCAAAAATTCTATTTGTCGTGTGCCCCTTGTAGCGGCACCCGGCAAATAGAAACTTTGCCGTGTGTATTCGACCGGCACACGGCAAATGTATAAAAAAAATTGTTTTTTCCCTTCCCAAATTTTTCTGGTATATACGTAGTTAATGGTCAACTCTATGTTTGAATTTGGTGTTTTTTGAATTTGTTTTCTATATTTAGTTATTTTATTTCATTGGATGGATTTTTTGAAAATAATTCAAATTTGAACTACAAGTGTCTAGAATCTTGGAATACAATACAACAAAAAATGATATTCATGGTGTCCATCTAGATGTGAAGCCGTATCTAGAAATTTCGAGCAATTTGGCCACGAACCATAGTCGCGAACCTGCGGACGCACTGTTTTAAAATTATATAAAAAGCAAATGGAGTCCGTAAATCTCAAGATTTGTCGTCAACCCATGATTTCATTCATAGTGGCTGTGGTACAAAGTTGAGAAGCGTTCGTGAATGTTTTCTTGTACGCTGCATAGAAATCCAAACGCCTACAAAGAGATTCATAGAGTTGACAAGGAAGCTTCACATTTCGAAGCAAATATAAGTTTGAATTTGGATTTGGCTTCAACACTTTTTGTATATGTAGTAGGCATGTTAGATTGTCTTGTGCCAAATTTTGGTTATTTTTCGGATCCGTTTGACATTTTTTAATTTTTTTGGCTGTAAAAGAATTTCGTATCATAATCATTGAAACACATTAAATAACATTGTTTTTTTCATAGATTTCTAAAGAATGATATGTTGACCCACTTTTGGAAGGTAATAAATCAGACAAAGTAGTCGAAACATGAAATAGTGGAGTAATTTAGGTTAAAATTTGAAAATAATAAAGTTTATAGTTTACTGTGGGCCGGCACACGGCAAACAGCCTGGGACTTTGCCGTCTGCTAGATCCGGCCCACGGCAAAGGTTTGCCGTGGGCCGGATCCAGCACACGGCAAAGTCTCGGGGACTTAGCCATTACCGGCCCACCCCGCCCGGCCCATCCGCACAGTCGCCTCTTCGCACCCTCGCCCCCGCGCGCGCCTCCGCCCTCGCCTCCTCGCCTCCGACCTCGCCCCGCCGCCGCTCGCCACCACCACCGCGCCGCCTCCACCCCATCGACACGCCGCCGCCGCGCCCCCGCCAACTGCGCCGCCGCCCGACGCGGACCCCTCCCCGATGCGCCGCCGACCGACGCGGACCCGACCCGACGCGGCGCCGCCGCTCGACGCGCCGCCGTCCGACGCGCCGACGCCGCTTGACGCGCCACCGCCGGTGGACGCGGCCCCCTCCCCGACGCGCTGCTGACCGACGCGGCCTCCTCCCCGGCAACCCCGGCATCCACGCCAGCGCGGGCCCCGCCGGCGGTCGCCCCGCCCCCGACGCCGCCCGAAGCACCGCCGCCGGACGCGGCCCCCTCCCCGACGCGTTGCCGGCCGACGCGGCCTCCTCCCCAGCAGCCCCGGCATCCACGCCAGTGCGGGCCCTGCCGGCGGTCGCCCCACCCCCGACGCTGCTCGAAGCACCGCCGCCGGACGCGGCCCCCTCCCCGACGCGCCGCCGACCGACGCAGCCTCCTCCACGGCTGCCCTGGCATCCACGCCGGCGTGGGTCCCGCCAGCGGTCGCGCAGGCTCGGCCCCGCCGGCGAGCTCCAAGGCCGCCTCTGCTCCCCGTCCGCGCACCGGTTGAGCGGTCGCGTGTCCGGCCGACCGTATGCGCGAAGGCAAAACGCGCGAACGACGTTTGGTCACCTCCGGCCGCAGCGACTACTCACCCTCGACCGTAGGTGAGCACAATAGAGCCGTTGTGTACGTTCGGCCATCGAGCCGTTGTGTATGTCCGGCCATCGAGCCGTTGTGTTTGTCCAGCCTTCGTGCCGTTGTGTCTGTGCGGCCTTCGTGCCCATGTTTTCTTGCAGGTTGGGGTTTTAGTTACCTCCCATTATAGGGGAGGTGCTGCTGAAATTTTGAAGTGACACACCCTATTTTCTTGTTTTTTGTTTGCAGGACCGGCTTCGTCCCTCCGTCGTGCCAGCCCCGACCGCCCCGTGGCTGCACCGACACGAGCTTCACCGCCTCATCCGCTGTCAAGCCCTAGGTGAGCACATGCAAAAGGCCATGGCCTCCGTATTTAATTCGTAGCATATGTAAGTGGTTGCACGCAACCTAGTTAGATGTCTCCCGTTCGAAAGAGATACGATGCCAGGTATGCAGGATTTTGCATATCTACGCCCGCATCTATTTCGAATTGTCCATGATTTTGGACAGCTCAAGGATCCGTACACGAGTTAGTTTTCATAGTTTATTCTGATCGGTGACAGCTTTTCGGCATCATCTCCCCGTTGTTCTCCGGATACACAATCTCCCCCTCGGGACGTGTATTTGGAGAATAGCGGGGAGGTGCTGCCGAAATTCTGTCCCGAATCGGAATAAACTATGGAAGCTAACTCGGCTACGGATCCTTGGTTGGGATTAGGACCTATCTATAACTATTAGAATGTAGGCAACATGTACAAGCAAATGATTTTTATATTGCTCGCTGATATGCAATAAAGGATGGATGACCGTTCGTGGATGTACACGGGCTGGAAGCCTAGGGGTGACGTCACCCCCGAGTGGATTAGGAAGACCGAAGATTTCTTGAATCGAGCATTTGCAAAGGCAAAGATGACATGGTGTCCCTGTAGGAGATGTGGAAACACGCGTCGGCAAACAAAGCAAGAAATGACACATCATCTTGGTAATTATGGATTTACGATAGATTATACTCGGTGGACCTTCCATGGTGAAACCGAGCGTAGGAGAGACGAAGTAGTGAGACGACGCATCCGGGATCTTGATGCTGTTGCTGGGGTAGGAGACATGCTCGATGACTTTCATGAAGCAAACTTCGATGAAGGACCTAGGGAGGAGGAGCCAGAGGCAACGGCAAAAGTCTATTACGAGATGTTGGCTGCAGCACAGCAACCCCTTCACGAGCACACCGATGTATCTCAACTTGATGCCATTGCACGTCTACTGGCCGTAAAGTCCCAGTTCAACTTTGGTCATGAGGCCTTCGAAATTATATTGAAAGTGTTCGGCACGCTCCTCCCGAAAGGTCACATTCTGCCACCGAACATGTATGAAGCACAAAAACTCCTAAGTGCACTTAAGATGCCTTATGAACATATACATGCTTGTCCGAATGGATGCATCTTATTTAGGAAAGAGCATGCAAAAGCAAAGTACTGTCCAAAGTGCGAGGCGTCTAGATTCGTGGAGGTAGACAATGGTGATGGGCAAAAGACCCATAGTACAATCCCCGTGAAGATCCTACGGTACCTTCCTTTTATACCGAGGGTCCAGCGGCTTTACATGACCGAGGAATCTGCGAAACAGATGATATGGCACAAACATGGACATAGATACAATCCTGAGAAAATGGTACATCCATCTGATGGTGAAGCATGGGCACACTTTGATGCGATGCATCCTGACAAAGCGCGTTGCGCTGGCCACAGATGGGTTCAATCCCTATGGAATGACGGCTGCCCCATACAGTTGTTGGCCGGTGTTCGTTATCCCGCTCAATCTCCCCCCTGGTGTTTTATTTCAGCGTCAGAACATATTCTTGTCATTGATCATTCCTGGATACCCGGGGAACAAGATGAGTGTGTACATGGAGCAACTGATTGATGAGTTGGAACGTGGTTGGGAAGGTGTATTGACATACGACCGAGCTACAAAGACAAACTTCAGAATGCATGTCTTTTACCATTACTCCTTGCATGACATGCCGGCGTATGGGATATTCTGCGGCTGGTGTGTGTACGGGAAGTTTCCATGCCCGATATGCAAGACGGCTCTGAGATTCATTTGGTTGAAGAAGGGTGGCAAATATTCCTCGTTCGACAAACATAGACAATTCCTCCCTCTTGACCACATATTTAGACAAGACAAAACGAATTTCATGAAAGGGGTCATAGTTAAAGAACCTCCACCTCATCTTCTGACAGGCACCGAGATTCGTGCTCAGCTAAATGCTCTTGAACTCAATGAAGATGGAAGTTTCGTGGGATACGGTGAGCAACATGCCTGGACCCAAAAGATGGACTTGTGGAGGCTACCGTACATGGAGGACCTTCTTCTTCCACATAATATTGATGTAATGCACACTGAAAAGAATCTTGGCGAGGCACTTTGGGGCACAATTATGAAAATTTCTGACAAGACAAAGGACAATGTCAAGGCAAGAGTGGATCAAGAAAGGTTATGCAACCGACCAAAGCTCAACATTCTGCCGCCCAAAGACGACAAGAGATGGAAGAAGCCTAAGGCCGATTTTGTCATTGAGCGGCCCGATTTTGTCATTGGGTATGCAACGAATCTGAGGAGGGGGGTAAATTTATCTACTTTGCATATCAATGGCCTCAAGAGTCACGACTACCACATTTGGCTTGAGCGGCCGCTTCCGGTGTTGGTTCGCGGCTATGTCCCTGATCATATCTGGGTGGTGCTTGCAGAGTTGAGCAATTTCTTCTGCCAGCTTTGTGCTAAAGAGGTATCTAAGGCCATCATTGCAGAAATGGAAAAACTGGCACCTGTGTTGCTATGTAAATTGGAGAAGATCTTTCCCCCAGGCTTCTTCAATCCGATGCAGCATATGATTCTACACCTCCCGTACGAGGCACGAATGGGGGGTCCCGAGCAGAACCGCTGGTGTTATCCAATCGAGAAATGTCAAAAGGTTCTTCGAACCAAATGTAGAAATAAATGTAAGATTGAGGCTTCTATCGCTGAGGCATATATTTTGGAGGAGGTGTCAAATTTCACTTCCAAATATTATGCAGAAAATCTCCCTAGCGTGCACAATCCACCCCCTCGTTACAATGTTGGGACTCTGAATCGAACCTCAGCCTTTTCCGAGGACAATTTGGCAGTGCAAGTGGCGCGCGCAGCAAGACCTTGGAGATTGATGAGTGGCGTTGTATCATGTTGTATGTGTTGACGAACCTTTCCGAGGTGGAACCGTACATACAGTAAGTTCTCATCAAATATTGTTCTCGACTAGTCACTCTTCTCGAGCTCTTAATCCAATTGTTGCTCTTTGGTACAGGGAATTTCATATGGAATTCTGGTATAGATCAAGGGCACCTACCATACAAGAAGCTCAAACCCTTCTAAGACTGGGTGCGGGAAATGCTAAGCCCGATTTCATTTCTTGGTACAGGCGAAAGGTAATTTTCAATTCGATGTCATGATGAAGACATTACAATTTTAATTACTTATTATCCCACTTGAACCTGCAGAGCCAAATCGATGGATCTATAAGTGCCGAGTTGAGACAGGTTGCCAATGGCTTTGATTGTAAGGTCAAGTCATTTGGAGCTTATGACGTGAATGGATATCACTTTCATACAACAAGGCACGAGCAAAGTCGACCCAATCGAAGAACCACAAATTCGGGAGTCTTTACTCTAGGAGACGATGGGGTCGAGTACTATGGCAGAGTTGAAGAAATATATGAGCTCGACTTTCATGGCTCGCAACATCTTAAACCCGTCATATTTAAAAGTCATTGGTTTGATCCTCAAGCTGTGAGACGCTACCCGAAACTTGGGTTAGTCGAAATTCGACAGAGCTCCGTGTACCCAGGAGATGATGTCTATATTGTGGCTACACAAGCCACCCAAGTTTATTATCTGTCTTACCCATGTAAAAAAGACGCAAATCTTGATGGTTGGGATGTTGTGTATAGGGTATTGCCACACAGCAAACTACCTGTACCAAACAATGAAGATTACAACATAGACCCAAACACCTATGCCGGAGAATTTTTTCAAGAAGATGGGCTTTCAGGGAGTTTTGCGATCGACTTAACGGATGTGATGGAAGTAGATAATTCAAGGGTTGCTCTTGAGGATGTCAGCGATGATGTTCATGACGCCAAAGACATAGCATTACTTGAAAAGCTACAATTGTGCGACGACAGTGATGATGATAGTGATGGGCCTTTGGAGAACGACATTGATCATATAGAGATGCGTGATAGTGATGATGAGACATATGATCCGGCTATTTCGGACCATGACGACTATTTTTAATAAATGTATGATCCTTATTATGTTTTGATTTGAATAATTTACTATTTCGAATTTGTTGTTGTTATTGTTTATTGTTATTGTTTATTTTATTTCTCATACATGTACTGATTGATTTACTATTTTAAATTTCGGGCGGTTGATCGAAGATGGTGGGGCGCGGCGGAGGTGTACTCAGGTCGCTCGCCTCAGTACTCGGGAAGTCTGGCGGCAGTGGTGAGTCATCCAGAGTCGTCCTCCCGGACGACTCGACGACGGAAGAAGGAGGCTCCTCCTCCTGCAGTAGCCGAGGCCGAGGACTCGGGCATGGCTAGACGGAGGAAGGGGAAGAGGGGGAAGAGGGTGCCTCGTAGGAGGTCACCCCCTCCTGAGGAGGAGGAGGAGGCGGGGGAGGAGGAGGAGGAGCAGGAGAAGCCGCACGATGAGGAGGGGGATGGGCAGCAGGAGGAGGACGAAGTACCTGAGGCGAATGCCTCGGGTGACGAGGAGGAGGAGGAGGAGGTGGAGCAAGTGCAGGTCCCTGTTGTTTGGCTGCGAGGACCGACGAAGCTCCCAGACCGACCGATAGCTTTAGAGGGATGACCGAGGCTTGTACCAGACCCTCCCAGGTAAGTAACATTTGCAGGTATGATCACGTTTTCTTTTGAAAATCACAATTGAATCTAATCATTCGTCTTAATCTTTTTTTCGGAAACTTCGAGGTTATCGCCCCAGGTGTTCACGACCGCATGCCCAATGGTATCCTGGGGGCCTCGTCAGGCTTCACTACCCTGGCGCGCGGGTGATTGCCGGGAGCCTTCAGCCGGTGATGACGTGGGCCCAGTACCGTGACTGTCTCGATGTACCAGATCGGGACGATAGGGTCTAGGGAAACAAGGCGGAGCGGGTCCTAAACGAGTTTTGGGTAAGTCCTGAACTGCTTTTCTCAATACAGTACATTCATTGGACATTCTTCAAATAATAATAAAACATTTATGTGCAGGATTTCTACCGATGCGAGCCGGGAGTTTTAGCGCTCGCGAAGCAGACGGCTGACACAGCGTGCACCAAGCTAGTGGCGGATATGATGTACGAGGCCCGTGTCCAAGCCATCGTGACATATATGGGCAAACATGAGGCTGACCCGGGAGCAATTCATGCTGGTAAATAGTAATACTATCTTTTTCTGATATGAAACGTGCTCCATGGGATACTTATATGTCATGTTTTTGATTACGTGCAGGTGCCTCCATGGTGGTGCGCGGTGGATATGCAGTGCTGGGGATTGATCGTTGATAAGTGGTGCACGGAGGGTTGGGTGGAGATCCACAACTCTTGCCGTGCGCGTTGGTTGTTGATGCCAGGTGCAGCACATCATCAAGGCAACCGTCACCTCGGCGCTTACGCGAAGAAATGGGTATGTAAATGTGTTCTTTTTTATTCTAACATACAATTCTGTATAATCTCTGATCATTGTGCCTTTATTTTCGCAGTCGCGGTCACATGGTGACCAGCCTTGCTCCCAGCTCCAGGCTTGGGCTTTGGCCCATAAGGGCAAGGCGACGTCCGACGTCACCTTCAACTCAGAAGATCCGCCTGAGGGCTAAAGCAACCTGACCGTCCACAGCCGCCTCAGTGACTACAGCGCTATGGCGAGGGAGGTCCATCGGCCAGATTTCGATCCGGTCACCCAGCCCATTGACGGAGAAGTCGTCATGAGGATGGGAGGAGGCAAGAAGCATGGCCGCTACTGGGTCGCTGACCCCCTTGTTGACAGGAGCAGCACTCCTAGTCTCTCTCAGATTCGAGCTCAGAGCACCAGCTCAAGCCCGGCCATACGCACACGGCCAGACGTCGTCACGACCCAAATGGAGGCACTCCAGGTTATTTCTGTTTCAACCATCATTGATCTTTCCATATGTTTGTTTTGTATTCTAACATTTGATCAAATATTACAGGCCCAAATGGAGGCAAGATTCAAAGCTCGGGAGGAGCAGCAGCAGAGGAAGTGGGACGCAGAGAAGGCGAGCTTGCTGGACGAGGTTCAGCGCCAGCAGGAGGCCGAACGCAAGAGACTAGATGATGCCTGGGCATACATCACTAGTCTGGGACGGCAAATGGGTCAACCGCCGCCAGCTTACAGCCCACCAGCTTTACCTCCTCGGGGTGCTTCACATACTCCTGTGAGTCACTTGAGCCTCTACTTTCATTTTACTTTGCAATTAGAACGACAACATAGAGTGTAGTAGTGACATAGGGTAGTACAATAACTCTAAACTTAGGTGTTAGCTTAAAACATTAAATAATTTCGAACTATATGCAGAATCAATCGGCGGCATCGTGTGAGGGGCCAGCTGCAGGAGTGGGAGAAGCGTCGCCTCAGTACCCTTCGGTCCAGACTTGTACGTGGCATCCGCCGCCTGGGTGGGTGCCTAGTGTGCCGGGGCCATGGTCGCAGCCTCCGTGGATGGCTATGGGGCTGGGACAGTGGGTGCTTGGGGCCCCGGGAGAGTCGTCGCAGCCGCCACCGCCACCGCCGGCCGAGTGAGTTGTTTGTGGACTTGGATGTATCAGCTCTACTTGTAGGACGTTATTTGGACTTGTTTGTGGACTTGTATGGACTTGTACGCCGTTGTTTATGCACTTTGTATGCATTTGTGGATTATAACTGCCTGTGATGTGTATGGTGATAGTTACAGATGATATTATGTATGCCTGTGATGGTTATTATGATATATTAATGCCTGTGATGATTTTGTGCTATTTTGGGGTCCCATTTACGTCGAAATGTAAACAAAACAGGGCCCTGTATGGTCACTTTGCCGTGTGCCAGGGCTCCAGCACACGGCAAAGTGACCACACGTGGCACCTGGAACAGGGGCTTTGCCGTGTGGCGGAGCCCTGGCACACGGCAAAGTGACCAAGCTTTGCCGTGTGCCAGGCACAGGGCACACGGCAAAGCCCAGGTGTTTGCCGTGTGCCAGGCCCAGGGCACACGACAAAGCATGGGCCTTTGCCGTGGGCCTTTCCGTCGCGGCCCACGGCAAAGGCCGCCGTCGCCGTTAACGGTCGTTAGGCTGGGCCGGGCTTTGCCGTGGGCCGTAGGGGCACACGGCAAAGGCTTTGCCGTGTGCCCGACATTTGGCCCACGGCAAAGCCCGGCTTTGCCGGCCCGGTGTATGCCGTTTGCCGTGTGTAATACGGCCTTTGCCGTGTGCCCCCGGCACACGGCAAACCGCCGGTTTCCAGTAGTGAATGGACTCATATATTCATAATATAATATTATATGTCTTGTTTACACTATTTTATCTATAGATATCTGCATTCCAGTATTATGTGTATTTAAAACTCTATTCTCACCATGCAAAGAAACTAGTATTCTCATCATGCAAAAAAATCTAGTAAGCAAATGTAGTAAACTGCATTCCCACTGTATATTTCCTACTCTCATATCTACAGCAGTTAGTGAGCAATCTAGTAAGAAAAATGCTTTTGGTTGTGTTTGAGTTTGTTTAACATGTACAACCATTTCCAAACGATTCTTGTTTCTGTACAAAAGTATGCCACTTGGGATCTATTAAAATTTATGCCTCACTATCTAGTACTTTATGCAGATGTTGTGCAAGATATGTGTTAAGATATATTTCTCTCTTTGCTGTGCATGATATGTGTTAAGATTATTATTGAAAAACAATGAAACACCACTGAATACCTTTTCTTCCAAGTATGTGTTCCATCTCCGACGGCAGTCATAACATGCATGAATGGATTACCATTCAGACAAGGACAATCCTCCACTGCATCAGCACCGGTACATGTTGCAGTGGCAGTGGGGCTGACCATTTCTTCTTGATTAAATGCGCTGATTCCTTCTTCCACGGTATTGTCACATGCATTGGCAGCTGCTAAGTCATCCACACTGCAACGGAGGTCCAGGACCATATTTTTAGGTGAGAGGTGACAGCAAACTGTTCAGAAAAAAGTACAAACAAACATACTGAATCATACAGCCTACTTACTTATATTCTTCACCAAGTACTCCATGGGTACCATTATCATTTCCATAATATTCATCATCTGAGTAAATGTCGTAAACCGATGATGCTGAACTATAATAGCCAGACTCATCCACACCTAACCGGCTAGGCGAGCCGATGTCATCAATGCTTCCATCATAACGAAGAATGCATTCTCCTGGAATTTCTTCATTCTTTTCCCTTTGGGCTGTGTTGTCATGGCCTTGTTCTTCAACCTCATGACACCCTAAACGGCTGGAGCAAACCCTGGTAATACCCAAATACCCCTGTTTCTGTGATGCAGACAATACACTATAAATATGCCCTACACTATAAAGCAAACTCTGGTACTTATATTCTCTACAGTTCGAGATAATTAAGTACTTTGCACCACCATAAAGGACAAATTGTTACCATTTATACAACAGTGTAACTGAACACTATATTTTCAGTCAATTGTCAAAAGGACCATAGTTACCTTCGGGCTGCTCCATTGTGAAAGCCTGACTGTATTGATTGATGGATTACAAGAGGTGGTACATATAAATAGGCTGAGAACCCAAAGGTCCAAGGTGTGAACGGGTTGGATAATCTAGGGAAATTAATGACTCAGGTAACTAATACAGCACAGGGCTCTAGGCCGGTGCATTCATACTAGGAAGATAGGAGGACAGTCTAACACTCCGCCCGCAGTCGTAGCGGCAGCAACGCAAATGAACAGACTGGAGAACGATGGAGACATATCCCCCCGCAGTCTGAACACACCGGTGCGAATGCTTCGACTCGAGATTTATGCAGATAATAGCCCCTTAGTGCCGAGGTAGCCGAAGTCGACGTGGTCGTGGTTGAAGCCGTGGAGGAGAGCATAGAGCTGAAGTGCCGTGGGGCGCCTGAGGACACGAATTCAGCAGCTTCTTGCCAAGCTCAGCAGCAGGTCGCGCTCAGCGGCGGCGGTGTCCGCGCTCGAGCCGCAGGAAGCGCAAAATTGGGTCGAGCGCCAGCATGACGAGGATCAAACACCGAGGGTGGCAGCCCGTGTGACGCAGGATGGTCGACCAGAGACGCCGAGTGGTGGCCGGAGAACCAGTGGGTGGCGCTGAGTCGTCGACGGGCGGCGCCGGGAGGGACGCCGAGTGGCCTGTCGGAGGAAGCCAGTGCGGTCAGCCAGGCGTCGAGTGGTCTTCCGGGAGCGCCGTGTGGGTGCCAGGCGAGACGAGCACCACCACCTCGAGGGTGACTGTGTCTGCGGTAGAGGATCGACCACGAGCATCATCGCTGCAGCCTCAGAAGGTGCAGCAACAACCTCGTCCTTCGGTGGTGTCGCCGATGAATCGACAACGAACGGCGGGGCGACGCAACTGAAAATAAAAGGATACACAGCAGCAGTAGCATTGTCGAATTCGCGGCCATTATCGCTTTGAAGTCCCTGAATAGGAACACCAAATTGAGTATGAACGTAGGCGAAAAAATTCGATAATGTATAAAAGGTGTCAGACTTGAGACGTAGGGGAAACGTCCGTAAGTAATGCTGAGTAATCAACAAGAATGACAAGATAGTACTTATAACCGGAGACACTCGTGACAGGCGAGGTCCAAAGGTCACAATGTAAAAGTTGAAAGGCATGACTAGCACGGGAAGACGAGGTATGAAAAGGAAGACGAACGTGACGACCAAGTTGACAAGCATGACAAAGGCCATCAGTGGTGCCGGGTGTGCATTTGATGACGGTAGAGTGAGCAAGCTGGAGTAGAGGGCGGTGGCAGCAGCTGTCTTGGACATGGTTAGTTCCTCAATTTGGAGCTCAGCCCGTACCTTGAGGAAGCTACGCAGAGGATCGGTGCGGCGAAGATGAAGCCCGATGGTGTCGAATCGTTCGTTGAGGCCGCAGATGATGTTGAGGACGAGGGTGCGGTCGATACCATGAAAGCCTGACTGTATTGATTGATGGATTACAAGAGGTGGTACATATAAATAGGCTGAGAACCCAAACGACCAAGGTGTGAAGGGGTTGGATAATCTAGGGAAATTAATGACTATGGTAACTAATACAGCACAGGGCTCTAGGCCGGTGCATTCATACTAGGAAGATAGGAGGACAGTCTAACACATTGGATTTTGCCCTGCAAATCGAGATAATCCAGGGGGCATAGCCATCTGCTTCCCATGCATACTGGTAGGTCCTTGTTCCATGCCACTATGGCTGCTGGTAGCCACCACTTCAGTGCTATAACGGTCCAGTTTTCCCATGTACATTTCCTTAATAAAATTATGCTTTCACATTTAATATGTCCAGTTTTCAGCTATTGTAACACCCTAATTTTCATCACATAAATCATTTAGTAACCCTTTAATTTTTCTAGGATTTATTAAGGCTTAAATAAATTTTCTAGGATTTAATTGGAATTTCTAGCTTTTTAATCAATTTAAATATCGCATTAAATAATTATTTTAGCCAAAATAAGTTTTTGTTGCATTCATGCTGTTGCATATATTTTTGGTTGCTAGTAAATCAAGTTGGAATTTAAATTCTGTTTAAATTCGAATTTGATTTGCTTTTGTTTGATTTTTAGAAAAGTTGTTTTAGCCGAGTTCAATTTAGGTCCTTAAACTCTGCTGAAAGTCTGCTTTGGCCCCTTCATCTTTCGGCCCATCCCTTTTTCCTCCCCCGCTTTTTCTTTCCTTCTTCCCGGGCCGTATTTTCCTTTTCCCGCTCGGCCTGCTGCCAATCCGGCCCATTAGCGGCCCGTTGTTTCTTCCCTTCCCGCCGCGGTCTCTCTCTACCTCTTCCTTCCACTGACTGGTGGGCCCGGCCGGTCAGCTTCGTCTTCTTCGTCACGGACTCTCCCTCCGAGTCCGAGCCGCTCCCGCCGCCGCCTCCGAGTCCGGCCACCTCACGCCTCTCCCAGCCCTGTTCTCCGGGACTATTTATAGTCGCCAATCCCCGCCGCCTTTTCCCCAAATCAATTGAAGTCGAGAGCTTCTGGAAACCTAGCGCCGCCGAGCTCAAGTCGCCGCCGCGTCGGTCTTCGTCGTCCGCCGCCGTCGAGCTTCGTTCCCCGTCAAGATCACCTTGGGTGAGTTCGCCGTCGTCTCCTCTCTCTTCTCGACTTGATCCCGTACCGAATCTTGCATCATAGCCTTAGATCGCCTCTGCGCCGGCGATGCTCCGCCGTGCTTCCCAGCGGCGCCGCCGTCTCGGCCGTCGTCGTCGTCTCTCTCTCCGACCCGATCCGTCCTGGCCATCCGATCGTGATCCAATGGCTTAGATTAGCCCGAGCCCTGAGTCAAATAGGAGGATACCGGTCAGCGCTGCAACAATTGTTAAAGAGCCCCTGAGTTTTAGAGAAATCAACCCGCGGTCCAAGTTAGTTCAAAAATAATTACATCTAGGTCCTGTTTCTTTTAATTAAGCCCCTTCAAGATTTAAAATTGCACCCGAGGTCCAGCCACTGTTATTTTATGAGTAAGCCCTCGAGTTTTTATACATAATTATGTTTAGGTCCCTGGTTTTTCGCAGTTAAGCCCTTGGAACTTTTAAAATTTTGCCAGCAAGTCCCTAGATCTTAGAAAATTCATATCTTTCTCGTTTTAACTCCGATTTTAGCGATTCTTGCGCTCATGAGTTCGTTGTAACGAGTAGAACAGCTTTATGCTACTGTTTTGATCTGTTGGAATTGTTTGGTGTACTGTTTCTTATTTGTTGTATTGCTTTCTTGTATGTGAATGTGTGCTGCGTTTAGAGAACGTGCCGTTCGAGGAAGGATTTGAAGATCCGCTCGTTGAAGACTTTGAGCAGCAGCAGCGTTGGGAAGAAGGCAAGTGTATTATGTCATGCAAATGTCCTAATAATTATTAATTTCACCACCCATGCATGTGTCTTAATTTGATGGGTTCCTATTTAAGGATTTGCCTAGCCACTATATTTTCCCTGTCCCTGAAACTGGGTTACTTAATTAATTTTGATGGTAGATGATGCTTAGATTGCTCAAATGGGATTGGTTAATGAACCCCTACTCTATGTTCCACTACTACCTTTTTAATCAGTTAATGGACAAGATCACATTCTTTTTAATTGGAACATGGAGAACCACCCAGGAAAACAGTACAACCATGAGTGCAACATGGCTCTGGCTTTGACTGACTAATTAGTGTGTCTAGTATTGGTTAACTTTACCCGAAAGGGGCATGGGGGGCGGCCTTGTTGGGGTATAGCCCGGTCCTCTTGAGCTGTGGGCTTAGCTAAGAGACAGACCTCATTAGGGAGGGTTATGCTTTGCTTGGACTGGAAACCTTAGCGGGTTGGCTCGTGCTAGATGTGCTTTGTAAAGGTCTCATAGTGAAACCCAGTATTCGGTCCACGTGGTGTGGGAAGGATGCATGCTTTCGGGCAATGGGAATCGCGGCTTATGGTGAAAGTGTACAACCTCTGCAGAGTGTAAAACTGTTATAACAGCCGTGCTCACGGTTAAGAGCGGCCTGGACCCTTACATGATAATTGTACTTGAACATGATCTAAATTGTGGTTATATGATTATGCTGGGAATATGACTTTCATTAATTTGTGGGTGGTATATACTTTCATTTGCTAGTAAATAGTTGCTTAATAAAACTTGACCAACTAAAAGTGCTTACAGCAGTTGTGTCAGCTAGCCTTTTGCCTCAGCCTTGTATGTCATACTACATTTGCTGGGTACGTTTGTACTCATACTTGTTGTCTTTCTACAAATTGCATCTACTACACCGGAATGCTGCTCAGAATGGGAGAATGTAGAGGATTACACTGCTGACTTTGAAGAGTTCTAGGCGGGTGTTTCCCCAGTCATCGCCTGTGGAGATGGAGTCGTTTTGCTTCGTTTAGTTAACGTTTATTTAAGTCTTCCGCTATGACATTTTTGTCAAACTCTGAGATTGTAATAATGCTACTTTAATACTCTTTCGTATGCATGGTTATGGATATTCACTTGTGACGTCTACCATATGTGTGTAAACTGATCCTGGCGCACATATGAGATGCATCTGGTTTTGCCTTGAAAACCGGGTGTGACAGAAGTGGTATCAGAGCTGTGTTGACTGTAGGACGCAAGCCTAGATAGAAATGGTCGTTCTTTAAGGACTAATTGCTTAAATAACCTTGTTCTGCTTAAACCTTGGACTAATCTGTTAATACTCCTGCATATTGATGATTATCTCCTCCTTGATAATTATTCTTATGCCCTGCTCTTTCCCTCCTCTGAACCCTTAGATGTCTAGCACTCTATCTCGTTCCCGGTCTATGCAAGAAAGTGAAGAAGATCCGCAAGAGGTTGAGATGATGGAACAAGAAGTCAGTCAGGGAGAGAATGATCCAGTGGCAATATCTGAGGAAAATGAAGGAGCCAATTCACCACCAGACCAGTGGACAGTGACTTGTCATCGTCATCATGGAGGTGATGTTGGTTTTCCATTTCTGTTGCGACACCTCTTTGAGCAACTGAATTATCAACTAGAGATTGAGTACCGAGGAAGGAGAAGGACTCATCCGAAGTATCCAGATGAATGGGATGTCACAGTATACATACAACAAGCTGACCCAGAGTATGGAGGAACCAAGGAAGTTGCAGTGCATGACTCCACTGCCAGCCGACTAACCTTTGAAGCTGGAATTCAAGATGCAGCTAGACAGGCACTCTCTGCGCTTTGTCATGAAGAAGCTGATGAAGTACGTCACACCGCATGCGCCTATCTACCCCGAAGGCCACGTGGCGCTTTGACAGGCGAGGTGCCAAGAGTTTCCAATGTGATGAACTCCACGCTCAACATTCAGGTGGAATTTACCGCAATGCTAAATTTACAATTAGATGTCACCACAAGTGAGTTACTATTGGTGCGTGAAGAATTAGCTGCGGAACGAAGGGAGAACAAGAAGTTTAGAATGGAACTCAAAGGAGAAGCACCTCCAGCTGAAGATGAAGATGATGAAGTTGAGATGGCCCATTCACCATCACACTGATGAACGTAGATTGGAAACTAGTTACTCTACATCTGTCAGTTAAGGATAGGGTTTTCTCCTCCATAAGAGTTTAGGATGCTTAGAATCATTAGCTTCGTTCGTCGCGTGCGGTAATCTTGTTTAGATTTGTAATAGGATGATTGCTTCGTGTTTGCTTTTGTGCTAAATGTGTGATTTGGATCTTTGTAATGATTGAACTTAATTGTGGAGTGATGCCCACAATTGAGTAATTATTAAATAAATAAATTTAGTTAGTTTTGGGTTATCTTGGTCTCTGATCTTGGCCCTTGGCTATCATCTTATTCATCTAGTAGTACCCCTCTTATAAATCATGTTAAGCGAACATCTTTTCTCGCTGTTACATGACATCCTGGTACTGTTCGAATTGTTTCTGGAGATTCAGAACTCCGATTGACCTAAAACCAGCTGGGTTGGATAAAGGACTTGATAACCTAGGTTCTGGAAATTTTTCGTGATTTTTGGAGGTCCTGGTCGAGAGATATAATGGATTTATGGAGCAACCAGAATCTGTCTCGTGGTCCTGACACAGCTGTCTTGTCTATTTTATATCTCGAGTTACAGAAGTCCGATTGAGGTGATTCAAGTTGGGTTAGTTTCAGAATTTCAATATCTACGTCCTGGTAAAATATCATAAGTTTTGGATACTCAGAACGAGAGATATAGTCGTTTAAAGATGGTTAACAGAATCTGCTAGGAGCTGGAAACTTCTATTCTAGCTGATTTTGTCCTTATTGACTACTATAATTTGAGATATGGTCTTATTTCATTCTCTGAACCTCATGTTTCTAACCATCAGATGGTGAACACCAGGTCTGGGAGTGGAGTGGACCAACCGGCTGTGAATCGTCAAGGACGTACCAACGCCAGTTCAAGTACTCAGCCAAATCAAGTATCTTCAGCAATGGATCAAGTTATTGCCAACCAGACTCAGATTCTCCAGGATCTAGCCAATGTTGTGGCTGGATTGCAAGCTCAGATCAATAACAACAACAACAACAACCCCAATAATAACAACCAGCCGAGGGACAAGCACCGTGAGTTCATGAGCCACAAACCCCCGACATACTCTCACTCATCGAATCCGCTGGATGCTGATGATTGGTTGAAGACTGTGGAGAAGAAGCTGGATATGGCTCAGTGCAATGATAGAGAGAAGGTGCTGTATGCATCAGGTCGCTTGGAGGGGTCAGCATCTGATTGGTGGGATGCCTACGTCGCTGCTCATGCTACCCCTGATGCTATCACTTGGTTGGAATTCAAGAATAACTTCAGGAGTTATCACATTCCTGCTGGAATTATGAAGCTGAAGAAGAAGGAATTCCTCTCACTCAAGCAGGGAGGGATGACTGTCAGTGAGTACCGGGACAAGTTTGTTCAGTTGTCTCGCTACGCACCGGAGGAGGTGGCAGAAGATGAACAGAAACAAGAGAGATTTCTGGAGGGATTGATTGGACCGCTCCAGTACCAGCTTATGTCTCACACATTCCCAACATTCCAGAAGATGCTGGACAAGGCTATTGGCTTGGAGAACAAGCGAAAAGAGTTGGGAGAGCAGAAGAGGAAGTTCGCTGCTTTAGGACAGTCAAGCAGTAATACTCGTCCGCGTACTCAGCCGCCTCAGCAGAACATGCCCGTCCGTTTCGGTGGGCAAGGAAATAACTTTGTGCAGAATCAGAATCAGCGGTCAGCGCCACCGCCACAACGCCCGATGTTTCAGCAGAATCGCCAGGCTATGCCAGCTCAGACCCCAGTAAAGACACCCGTGCCAAGTAACAACACTGCTCCACGTGCTTGTTTTATCTGCGGAGATTCTAGTCACTTCGCCAACAACTGTCCCAAGAGGAGTGCTCAGACCTCTCAGAGTCAGAATAACACTACACCCAGGCAGAACCCTCCTCAGCAGCAGAATCGTAATGTGAATCAGACGCCCCAGAGCAACAAAGGACAGCAGAACCAAAACTCGTGGAAGGGTGAATCATGTTGCTGCAGAGACTGCGCAAGAAGCTCATGACGTGGTACTTGGTATGTTTCTCGTTAACTCAGTTCCTGCATCAGTTTTATTTGATTCAGGAGCATCACATTCATTCATTACTGCCCAGTATGTCGCTAAACATAACTTACCCATGCAAATCATGAATAAAACCATGTTGGTTAGTTCACCCGGAGGGGAAATGAAAGCTTCTTATGTGTGTCCCAATGTTAATCTCAAAATCATGGGAAGAGATTTTAGTGCGAATCTCATTATCTTGGAATCAAATGGGATTGATGTTATTCTGGGCATGGGTTGGTTGAGTCGATATGAAGCTGTGATTCAGTGTGCCAAGAGGTCAGTGCTGTTAACAAGTTCTCAAGGTGAAAGGATAGAAGTGGTAGCTACTTTACCTCCAGCGGTACAAGGGACTGTGAATGAAGCTACTGGTGTTACTTTGGAAGATATCAGAGTAGTCTGCGAGTTCCCGGACGTCTTTCCAGATGAATTGCCAGGTATGCCACCTGATCGTGATGTTGAGTTTCTTATTGAGCTTTTACCTGGTACTGCACCTATTTCTAAAAGACCGTATAGAATGGCTCCTAAAGAATTAGAAGAACTTAAGAAACAACTTAAGGAATTGTTGGATAAAGGATTCATTCGTCCTAGTTCATCACCTTGGGGAGCACCTGTTATTTTTGTTGATAAGAAAGATGGAACTCAGAGGATGTGTGTGGACTATCGCTCTTTGAATGAGGTAACCATCAAGAACAAGTATCCACTGCCTAGAATCGAAGATTTGTTTGATCAGTTGAGAGGAGCTAAAGTTTTCTCCAAGATTGAATTGAGATCTGGCTATCATCAGTTGAGAATCAGGCGTTCAGACATACCTAAGACAACATTTACTACAAGGTATGGATTGTATGAGTGCACAATGATGTCGTTCGGATTGACCAATGCACCTGCTTACTTTATGTATCTGATGAATAAAGTGTTCATGGGGTACTTGGATAGATTTGTGGTGGTCTTTATTGATGATATTTTGGTGTACTCCAAGAGTGAGGAAGAGCATGAAGAACATTTGAGATTGGTGTTGCAGACACTTCGAGAGAACCAGCTGTACGCTAAGTTCAGTAAGTGTGAGTTTTGGTTGAATCAAGTGTCGTTTCTTGGTCATGTTGTTACTGCGGAAGGTATTGCCGTTGATCCAAGCAAGATTGAGGATGTGTTGGAATGGAAACCTCCTACCACTGTCACGGAGATCAGAAGTTTCTTAGGATTGGCTGGATATTACAGAAGATTTATTGAAGGTTTTTCTAAAATAGCGAAGCCTCTCACTGCGCTATTGGAGAAAGGCAAGGGGTTTGTTTGGTCAGATGATTGTCAGGCCAGCTTTGAGGAATTGAGAAAGAAGTTAACTACTGCCCCAGTGCTTGCTATGCCAGATATTCACAAGAATTTTGATATATATTGTGATGCTTCACGTAGAGGTCTTGGGTGTGTGCTCATGCAGGAAGGCAGAGTTATAGCCTATGCATCCCGACAGTTGAGGAAACATGAGTTGAACTATCCTACCCATGATCTGGAGTTAGCAGCCGTGGTTCATGCCTTGAAGATTTGGAGGCACTACATTTTGGGAAACAGATGTGAGTTGTACACGGACCACAAGATTTTGAAGTACATATTCACTCAGAAGGATCTGAACTTGAGGCAGAGAAGATGGTTGGAGTTGATTAAGGACTATGATCTGGGGATCAACTATCATCCTGGCAAGGCCAACGTGGTTGCAGACACATTGAGTAGGAAGTCACAAGTTAGTTCACTGCCTAGTCGCCTGTTGCCAGCGGAGTTATGTGCAGAGATGGAAAAGCTGAATTTGGTTTTCTTGAACCAGACAGAAGGAGTGACAATGGAGGTTGAGTCGACACTTGAGCAAGAAATTCGGAAGGCTCAGCTTACTGATGAGAAGATAAAGGAAATCAAGGAGACTATGCTAGCAGGAAAGGCTCCTGACTTTACCGAAGATGACCAAGGTACAATCTGGTTCAGAAAGAGAATATGCGTACCAGATGTTGAGGATCTCAGGGGAAGGATATTGAGAGAGGCACATGATTCTGCATATTCTATTCATCCTGGAAGTACTAAGATGTATCAGGACTTGAAGGAAAGATATTGGTGGTATGGCATGAAGAGAGATGTGGCTGCTCATGTGGCACTATGTGATGTCTGTCAGAGAGTGAAGGCTGAACACCAGAGACCAGCCGGTTTGCTTCAGCCACTCAAGGTACCTGAATGGAAGTGGGAAGAAATCAGCATGGATTTTATAGTGGGTTTACCTCGCACTCGAGGAGGATATGATTCAATATGGGTTATTGTGGACAGACTGACTAAGGTAGCACACTTTATACCTGTCCATACTACTTACACCAGTGCTAAATTAGCAGAGTTGTACATGTCAAGAATCGTTTGTCTTCATGGTGTGCCTAAGAAGATAGTGTCTGATAGAGGTACTCAGTTTACATCTAGATTCTGGCAGAAGTTGCATGAATCTATGGATACAAAGTTGAATTTCAGTTCTGCTTATCATCCACAAACTGATGGTCAAACAGAGAGAACTAACCAGATTTTGGAGGATATGTTGAGAGCGTGTGCTTTGAAGCATGGAGGTAGTTGGGACAAAAGCCTTCCCTACGCAGAGTTCTCATATAACAACAGTTATCAGGCCAGTTTGAAGATGGCACCCTTTGAAGCTTTGTATGGTAGAAAGTGCAGAACACCTTTATATTGGAGTGAAACAGGTGAGAGTCAGTTGTTTGGTCCAGAAATTCTGCAAGAAGCTGAGAGACAAGTTCAGATTATCAGAGAGAATTTGAGAACAGCTCAGTCCAGGCAGAAAAGCTATGCAGATACAAGAAGGAGAGAACTAACCTTTGAAGTAGGTGATTATGTGTATCTGATGGTTTCACCTATTCGAGGTTTGAGAAGGTTTAAGGTTAAAGGTAAATTATCTCCTCGTTTCATTGGACCTTTCAAGATAGTTGATAGGAAAGGTGAGGTTGCTTATCAACTGGAATTGCCAGCCAGATTGTCAGATGTGCATGATGTGTTCCATATTTCTCAGTTAAGGAAGTGTAGAGTACCTGAGAAAGAATTACCTTTGGAAGAGTTGGATGTGCAAGACGATTTGACTTATAGGGAGTATCCAGTTAAGATTTTGGAAACAGCTGAAAGGGTTACTAGGAGTAAGGTGATTAAGATGTGCAAAGTTCAATGGAGTCACCATGCAGAGAGTGAGGCAACTTGGGAAAGAGAAGATGAGTTGATGGCAGAGTTCCCTCAGATTTTCCCTAATCTTTCTGAATCTCGAGGACGAGATTCTTTTTAAGGGGGGTAGGTTTGTAACACCCTAATTTTCATCACATAAATCATTTAGCAACCCTTTAATTTTTCTAGGATTTATTAAGGCTTAAATAAATTTTCTAGGATTTAATTGGAATTTCTAGCTTTTTAATCAATTTAAATATCGCATTAAATAATTATTTTAGCCAAAATAAGTTTTTGTTGCATTTATGCTGTTGCATATATTTTTGGTTGCTAGTAAATCAAGTTGGAATTTAAATTCTGTTTAAATTCGAATTTGATTTGCTTTTGTTTGATTTTTAGAAAAGTTGTTTTAGCCGAGTTCAATTTAGGTCCTTAAACTCTGCTGAAAGTCTGCTTTGGCCCCTTCATCTTTCGGCCCATCCCTTTTTCCTCCCCCGCTTTTTCTTTCCTTCTTCCCGGGCCGTATTTTCCTTTTCCCGCTCTGCCTGCTGCCAATCCGGCCCATTAGCGGCCCGTTGTTTCTTCCCTTCCCGCCGCGGTCTCTCTCTCCCTCTTCCTTCCACTGACTAGTGGGCCCGGCCGGTCAGCTTCGTCTTCTTCGTCACGGACTCTCCCTCCGAGTCCGAACCGCTCCCGCCGCCGCCTCCGAGTCCGGCCACCTCACGCCTCTTCCAGCCCTGTTCTCCGGGACTATTTATAGTCGCCAATCCCCGCCGCCTTTTCCCCAAATCAATTGAAGTCGAGAGCTTCTGGAAACCTAGCGCCGCCGAGCTCAAGTCGCCGCCGCGTCGGTCTTCGTCGTCCGCCACCGTCGAGCTTCGTTCCCCGTCAAGATCACCTTGGGTGAGTTCGCCGTCGTCTCCTCTCTCTTCTCGACTTGATCCCGTAGCGAATCTTGCATCATAGCCTTAGATCGCCTCTGCGTCGGCGATGCTCCGCCGTGCTTCCCAGCGGCGCCGCCGTCTCGGCCGTCGTCGTCGTCTCTCTCTCCGACCCGATCCGTCCTGGCCATCCGATCGTGATCCAATGGCTTAGATTAGCCCGAGCCCTGAGTCAAATAGGAGGATACCGGTCAGCGCTGCAACAATTGTTAAAGAGCCCCTGAGTTTTAGAGAAATCAACCCGCGGTCCAAGTTAGTTCAAAAATAATTACATCTAGGTCCTGTTTCTTTTAATTAAGCCCCTTCAAGATTTAAAATTGCACCCGAGGTCCAGCCCCTGTTATTTTATGAGTAAGCCCTCGAGTTTTTATACATAATTATGTTTAGGTCCCTTGTTTTTCGCAGTTAAGCCCTTGGAACTTTTAAAACTTTGCCAGCAAGTCCCTAGATCTTAGAAAATTCATATCTTTCTCGTTTTAACTCCGATTTTAGCGATTCTTGCGCTCATGAGTTCGTTGTAACGAGTAGAACAGATTTATGCTACTGTTTTGATCTGTTGGAATTGTTTGGTGTACTGTTTCTTATTTGTTGTATTGCTTTCTTGTATGTGAATGTGTGCTGCGTTTAGAGAACGTGCCGTTCGAGGAAGGATTTGAAGATCCGCTCGTTGAAGACTTTGAGCAGCAGCAGCGTTGGGAAGAAGGCAAGTGTATTATGTCATGCAAATGTCCTAATAATTATTAATTTCACCACCCATGCATGTGTCTTAATTTGATGGGTTCCTATTTAAGGATTTGCCTAGCCACTATATTTTCCCTGTCCCTGAAACTGGGTTACTTAATTAATTTTGATGGTAGATGATGCTTAGATTGCTCAACTGGGATTGGTTAATGAACCCCTACTCTATGTTCCACTACTACCTTTTTAATCAGTTAATGGACAAGATCACATTCTTTTTAATTGGAACATGGAGAACCACCCAGGAAAACAGTACAACCATGAGTGCCACATGGCTCTGGCTTTGACTGAGTAATTAGTGTGTCTAGTATTGGTTAACCTTACCCGAAAGGGGCATGGGGGGCGGCCTTGTTGGGGTATAGCCCGGTCTTCTTGAGCTGTGGGCTTAGCTAAGAGACAGACCTCATTAGGGAGGGTTATGCTTTGCTTGGACTGGAAACCTTAGCAGGTTGGCTCGTGCTAGATGTGCTTTGTAAAGGTCTCATAGTGAAACCCAGTATTCGGTCCACGTGGTGTGGGAAGGATGCATGCTTTCGGGCAATGGGAATCGCGGCTTATGGTGAAAGTGTACAACCTCTACAGAGTGTAAAACTGTTATAACAGCCGTGCTCACGGTTAAGAGCGGCCTGGACCCTTACATGATAATTGTACTTGAACATGATCTAAATTGTGGTTATACGATTATGCCGGGAATATGACTTTCATTAATTTGTGGGTGGTATATACTTTCATTTGCTAGTAAATAGTTGCTTAATAAAACTTGACCAACTAAAAGTGCTTACAGCAGTTGTGTCAGCTAGCCTTTTGCCTCAGCCTTGTATGTCATACTACATTTGCTGGGTACGTTTGTACTCATACTTGTTGTCTTTCTACAAATTGCATCTACTACACCGGAATGCTGCTCAGAATGGGAGAATGTAGAGGATTACACTGGTGACTTTGAAGAGTTCTAGGCGGGTGTTTCCCCAGTCATCGCCTGTGGAGATGGAGTCGTTTTGCTTCGTTTAGTTAACGTTTATTTAAGTCTTCCGCTATGACATTTTTGTCAAACTCTGAGATTGTAATAATGCTACTTTAATACTCTTTCGTATGCATGGTTATGGATATTCACTTGTGACGTCTACCATATGTGTGTAAACTGATCCTGGCGCACATATGAGATGCATCTGGTTTTGCCTTGAAAACCGGGTGTGACAGCTATGGAGGTGCACTTAATAAATATGCATCATTTTGCATTTTCATAAGGTTTTTACAAACTACATGTGCTTATAATACTCTGAGATGTATTTGTGTAATGCAATATATAGGGAAGAATTATAGTTCAATCAATATCTGTTCCACATGGACTCTTTAATTTCAGAGAAGTAAAAATGTTAGTTGATAAGTAAAAAATGCTAGCTGATAGAATGTCAATAGAAGAAGCTTTCTGGGAAAACTCATCGGAATGCCTGACCAAGACCTGATGTCTCGGCAGCAGCCAGACTTGGATCTAGAGCAAATCGAGGCAATCCAGGGGGCATAGCCATCTGCTGTGCCCATGCATACTGGTAGGTCCATGTTCCATGCCACTATGGCTGTTGGCAGCCACCACTTCAGTGCTATAACCAAAAGAACAAAAGGATAGTCAGTTTAGTTTGGTTTCTAATGAACCTCCGACAAATAAACGAACATTAAAAAAAAACTCACCGGAGCGGCTGACCAAGAACTGGCGTCTCGGCAGCAGCCAGATCTGGATCTAGATCTCTATGCATCTCCTGCATCCATGGATCCCTCGGACAGAGAAGGCGGGCGGTGGGCACGACGAGGTCCCCACACGTTCTCCTCCGCCGGATCTACCAGTTGTCGTCGTCGGCAGAGGAGGAGGGGATGCACAGGGCGGAGCTCCGCAGATGCGGCGTTGCGGGAGGCAACGGAAGGACGGCAGCGGCGCTGAGCAGGAGGAGTTCGAGGCGGCAGTGGGAATGGGAAGGACGGCGCTGCAGTGCTGAGGAGTGAGGAGGCGCCGGCGGCGGTGAGAAAGCGGCGGAGGCGGAGGCGAGTGCGCGCTCTCCCTCGCCTGCGTGCGGTGGGGTCCACTCCAAGGCCAGGGGATAAAGGAACGGAGGGGTCCACGGTTGAAGAATACCTGCTCGCGGCCAGACGTAAAAGGGGTGAATACGAGAAAATACCAGGAGAGAGAGCGTGCGACACAGATCTCGAAGCGCCACCTGGATGGTCTAGATAGACACCGCTCAGCATATACATGTTCCATTGTATTTTCGCTTTTTTTAACGCTTGTTAACACACTTCAGTTTCTTTTAACTACACTGACAGACCAACCGTGATTGTGTGGGTCGGCGAGCCATAGTAGCAATTGTCATGTCCCAAAATTTATATTTTTTTATTATTGTGAATATATAACACTAGACAAAATAAATGGTTTTATTATTTCTCTCAATTTTCTAATATTTAATTTATTGTCAAATTACATAGTATTAGAAAATCTTTTAAATTTTGAAGTGTTTTGCTTTGAGTCGTTGCATTCATGTTTACTGCATAATATTTTTTATTAAAAAATGTATGTCTTTTTTAAAATGGATTGGATTATGCGGGGTGTTTAGTTCCTAGAAAAAGATGAAAAGTGAAGTGAAAAAGTCACATCGGACACTGTAGCACTTTTCCTTTGTTTGTGTTAAATATTATCCTACCATAACCTAACTAGGCTTAAAAGATTCGTCTCGTCGTGTACATCAAAACCATGTAACTAGTTTTTTTATTTACCCACGTTTAGTACTCCATGCATGAGGAGAGAGATTTGATGTCATAGGTGAATAGTAAAGTTTGGAGAGAGAATTTTTAGAAGTTTGATGATCAGACCGGGAAATAAACAGGGCCATGGTTTAAACGGGTCTGGTCTATTGATCTCAATCAAATTCTAAAACTCTTGTTTGGTCGAAATCCTTTCAATTTTAGGCCAAATATTTTCTTAGCACATCTTTATATATCCATCTAAAGTGATCCAACTAACCTAATTTCGTATCTTTTCTTTCTCTATTTCCTTTTTTCATTCTTTGCACCCAAGATGGGCTCCTATTTCTCATAATAATTTCTCTATGTTTCCTTGGCCTGTCTCATTTCTGTTCCCTTACGATTGTGTCCATGCAAGTAACTTCATGAGGCAAACAATTAACCAGCAGCAGTTCGATCACGTTATCCATCCAGCCCAGTTCCATGTGCGTGTCTCTCCGGATTTCCTATCTATCTTCCGCGAGTAATTAAACACAGCGTTTCGGCAGTGTATAAAGTTTTGGAGGAGCCTCCAAATTACATTATAGCAATAAAAAAAGATGAAATAGAAGCAAACTCCAATTGGATCGGAGTAGCTGATTAGCATGATCGAGAGGCCGCTTCACAAACACGATCAGCAGTTGTTATGAATAAGAATAGAAGCAAAATGCAACACCATACACACAGATATAATAATGTATAATAGTTTCTTTTTGTATTTAACTTTTACAGTGGCAATGGAAATAAAAGAGAGTACATATATAAGGGGGTTTTGTTGGATGGACTGATTGATTGATGATGTATGGCAGTGTCTACTAATAATACTAGCTTAGGTGGTTCTCTTCCGTATTGTTGATGCAGCAGATTAATACGCAGTGCTATTGATGCTTATCACCTGTGGCCTCATGAAAAGATCCACTGCTGCAAGGGCTTCTGGCATGCTGTTGACTTCAGCTCTCTTCGCTCCGAGGCATTCTTTGCGCCCCACCCACCTCCTCCCCTTTGTCTCCCAGAGGAACAAGCAATAAGAGATGTTGCCCCAACTCACGATAAGATAGCTTGCCTGGTGTTCGGAGAGCGACGTCTGGCCTTCCCAGTTATCGGTGATAGCCCGGCGCACTGACTTGAAGCGTAGCGCCTCTGAGATTGTGAGCATCAGCGTCGTGAGTGCCAGCTTGACGTCTTCTACCGGAGTCGACGAGGCATCGTAGTCTGACAAAATATTGACTGCCGCTATCGCGGCAGCTTTTCCAAGAAGGACATTAACTAAATTCTTGTGGCCCTCATAAAGTTCAGTGTAGTTCTCGGTGAATGGCAGGCTTCGCCCATGGTGGAACAGACTCGCGAAGTCTGGGAAGCAGTGCCATTCACCTCCCATGTTGCGAAAACCAAGAAGGTACAAATTACCGTCTTCGATTGCAACTGTGGTGCGAGCGCTACCGGAGACGAGGGTGATCTTGAGGAACCTGCCGGGTGGGCTGCCGCGTTTGGCGATCTTGGGCGCCAGATAAACACCGCCGGCGATGATGAGACGGGGCCGGTTCTTGATGAGGATGGCCCGTAGGGTGTCGAGCAGCTCCGACAGCGGCTTCTCGTCCAGGTTGAATGTCACCTCAACGTCCTCCGGCACGTACCGCCCGTACGTGCTGCCGGCCGCCGCCAGCAGCAGCAGCAGCGCCAGGGCCTTCGTTGCCTCCTTCTCCCGTTCCATGGATGCAACAAAGGCGGGCCTAGCGAGCTTGGTGTGTGAAAGGCAGAGCAAGAGTGCGGCTGGAAGTAGTATAGGGATGTAGTCATGGAGGTTGTGATGGGGCGTGGTATGTATAACACTGTATAACTGAAGCTGATCGCTTCCGTGGGGGTTGAACCTCGCCAAGACTCCCTGCTTTGGGACAGCAAATTAATAATCTTCAAAAGACATGTAGGTGGCCCACCTAATCGGGGTTCTTTTTGTCTGGCGAATGGCATTCATAATAACTAGTGATTGAGTATGTATAACACTGTATAACTGAAGCTGATCGCTTCCGTGGGGGTTGAACCTCGCCAAGACTCCCTGCTTTGGGACAGCAAATTAATAATCTTCAAAAGACATGTAGGTGGCCCACCTAATCGGGGTTCTTTTTGTCTGGCGAATGGCATTCATAATAACTAGTGATTGACGTGCACCCTATTAGCAAATAATGCGAAAACAAGATCGAACACGAGACACGATTTAACGTGGAAAAACCCTTGCGGGAAAAAACCACGGAAGACAAACACTATTGAGGAGAGTTTACAAGTAGGGATGATTCATGGCTTATCTGTCTTGCCTTATCTTGTCTTACCCTACCGTCTACATAAGCTTACATATATAGGCGCCTCACATGCCCATGCTTGGTTGCGTTACCAAGGTGGGACTAAACTGCGCTTCGGTAGAAACCCGGCCTATATCGTGGAGGTGAATTTGGAACATATCCAACAAACTCCACCTTGAGACAAATTCCTCTTGTAGACGAATAATAAACCTCCATATTCAAATCTTGAATGCCATTTTCCATTGGATTAACCAAAGAGTAAGATCACTTAGTATTCTTACAACACTTCATAGGAAGCAAAATTGAGCAGCCAATAGGTCCAAACACACACAGTTATCAACAAAGCAGACGAACAATCTGGGTCTTCAACAAATTCATAATCCCAGCAAAAATCTGAGTCTATGCAACTGACCTCAAAAACAAATGGCAATAACGCTCAATCATCAAACGACTTAAAGTCGCAATATCACCAGTGGTATTAAATATATCTAGTGAAGAACTCAATTACTGCTCCATTCAAACACGGTTCAGATGTAGGCATAAATGTGCAACCAACGGAGTATAAACTTCTGCAATAGACTCTGCAATACTGCAGTCATGAGCGGATGTCTCCACCTTGAACAACAAACATACTGAATGCCAGTACAAAATGTTGTAGTATCTATACAGCAACTTTGACTAAATCCCTCAACATGAGCAAAGACAGCAATAAACGTATTGCTCTCGCAATACAAAACACTGTAGTATTTAGTCAAACAATACTTCTCTGTTGCACTTAGAATCCTCCACCTCGAACTCAATTTGGAGCAAAACCTTCACTGTCTATTAACCAACTCCATAGGAGTAAAAGAAACCACTAGACTGATAATGATGTTGTCAAAACATCAAAATGAATTAACTCAAAGTGATCCGATAATAATCCCAACATCTCCTTAAAATCTAAATATGTCTCAGCAGCGGAAATCATATATCATAGAAGCCATATGAAAGAAACAACCAGAAGAACATAATCTGCAGTAAATAATCTAGAAACGTTACTGTGTAACTCTAGCAAAAAACCTGCAGTCTGGTACACTTCGTGTGTACATCCAGCGAGCAACTCTGGAAACCTTCTGGTAGATCTTCATAGAAGATCTTCACTGTAACAACCCTAAAAATTACCATAGGATTTGTTGAATGCAAAAATTAGAGTTTTAAAATTTTTGGTGCAATTGTTGTGCATGCAAACCAACATATAGGATTGTTCTCTAATTGCTCCCTTTGCTCTTAGGCAAATTTAAAAATTAATTAAAAATAAATTGAAGTGCTAATGATCAAATAGTGGTGATTTGGAGTTCATTTGGTTTTATTGGATTTTTGGTTGGTTTGAATTCAAATTCTAGATTTGAATTCAAACTCTAATTGGCCAATCTAATTAACAAACCTACCTAACTGTTCGTGGGCCGAATCTAAGTTCCAAAGTCCAAGAAACCACCCCTAACTTTTCCCGAGCGCAACCAACCTAGCCGGCCTGGCCAGCGTTTCGGCCCAGCGCGGCCCAGCCTTCAGCCGCGTCGACTCCGCATTCCCTCTTCACCCACTGACCAGTGGACCGCGCCTGTCATCTTCTTCCCCTCTCCTTCCCCGCGCCCGGCGCGTCTCCCAGCCGCGCGAGCGCGCCCGTGATCACCAACTCCCGTCGAGCCGGTCCCATCAGGCGCCTGTGCGGCCCGTCGTGATGCCGCCACATGGAAAGGAGCTCGGGCTCCCTGATCGCAAGCCGTCCGTCGCCGCCAAGCCCTAGCAGCCGCCGCCCTACAAATACCCCTACCGCGGCTTCTCCCAGCCCTAGCCGCCGCACCCTTCGGGGTTTCTTCACCACCAAGTTGAAGCTGGGAGAGCGAGAGGAGGGAGGAGGAACCGGAGGAGGGAGAATGGAAGTGGAGGAGGGAAGCCGACGCCGCGCACGCTGCGCCGCCGCAGCGCCGCCGCCCGTGGAGACGCCGGAGAGGAGCTGGACCGGAGCTGTTCGTGGGAGCACGAGGATCGCCAGCGCACCGCGAGTCGTCACTGAGTTGCAGTGAACCACGACGTGACCCAGGGTGAGCAGCCGACGTCAATCCCCTTCTTCCCTGTTTCCGGCGCAGTGCCACCGTGCAAGCCGCCGCTGAGCCAGCCTCTCTCTGGAGCTAGCCTTCGTGCTGTGTCTCGTGTCTTCGTGCAGCGACCCTGAGCCGCTAAACCTTTTGCAAACCACCATCGCCTGAAACCGCAGCCAAGGCCGCCGCGGCCAAGCCCCGCTCGCCGCGCGCGCCGCCGAGGCCGTGTCGCGGCTGTGGTAAGCCACGTGCCCGCGCACGAGCACCCAGCCGTGCCCCAGCAGTCGCTTGAGGTCACGCGCGCGTGAGCCGCACTTCTGGAACCCAAGCCGTGGCTTCGTGCTGCCTCGCCGTCGCCGTCGCCGCTGAGCTCCGGCCGCGCCGCCACCGCTCGCGTCGGGGAGCCAAAACCCCAGCCAAGCCTTAGCCTTTTTCCGGCCAAACCTAACCACCGAACCTTAGCGCAGCTTCTCCACCGCTCCTAGACCTGCGCCAAGCCTTTTTCTGGCGATCTTCACCGCCGCCCGTTGCCGCCGGTCGCGCTCCAGAGCGCGCCCGCGTCGCGCCGTGGCTAGGCCACACGGAAGACCACACCACTTGCAGACATACTTGGTCACAGAAGATCCTGAGTCGGCCACACCTGATCCCATGCACCCGGCTCATGTGAACCTCACACACGGTGCACCATGGACCAAGTCCACCAGACCAGCCAGGCCGAGCCCCCCTTCATGGGCTTAAAGTTAAACTTTAAGTTCATTTGTGCACCCTGAACTCTTCTGACCCATCCACTTTTGGCCCAACAGCAGCCCAGCCGCATTTAATCCTTTTTTTTAACAGCACTGACGTATGGGGCCCACCTGTCATACATTGTGTGTCACTGACCAGTGGGACCCACTGACTTGACCCGTTGACCTTTGACCTAGTCAACACTGACGTCAGCAGGCCCACTGCTGACGTCACCCTAGGCGGACCCCACTGCTGACATCAGCATGGCGTCATGATGACGTTAGCAGGTTGATTTAATGTGTGTTTTTCTTTTTCGGAAATTGTTTATTATTTTCAGAAAATGATTTAAACTTCGAAAATTAATAATAAATCAACCGTAGCTCAGAAAAATATGAAACCGGTTTCTATATTTTTCAAAATCATGATCTACGTGTTAGTGTAGTGTTTGGTGTTCTTTGGGTCTTCCTTTTCCGTTGTTTTGGATTTCTTTGCTAGTAGCCGCATCTTATTTTATTTCTCGCAACTCTAGGAGCCCAGAGTACCAGGAGGAGCCAGACTACCCCGACAACAGCTTTGAGGAGGAAGAGGAAGCTTGCCCAACTTCACGCCCGACCAATCTCTGAAATACCTATTAGACATGCAACTAGTATGCTAGCGCTTTACATTACTTGCATGATGATATACCTGCACTGCCTTTGTTATAATCCTGTTACCTTGCTACCTACCACTCACTTTTGGATGATGCTACGCTATGCATGTGTTGGGATGGT
Source organism: Echinochloa phyllopogon (assembly GCA_033239725.1). Taxonomy (NCBI): domain Eukaryota; kingdom Viridiplantae; phylum Streptophyta; class Magnoliopsida; order Poales; family Poaceae; genus Echinochloa; species Echinochloa phyllopogon. The sequence goes on along the minus strand of BTCW01000008.1, from coordinate 5,313,419 downwards.
TGTGATCTGATCCTCTTGGCGAGAGTTGTGGGTGGTTTCGGAGGAGTAGTGCAGCTAGGCGGTGTAAGCGAGTAATAACAACCCGATCGTTTGATCGGGGTGCTTGGGGGCTACACTCGGGTAGTCCCTGCGGAGTACCTAGTGCGGGTACATGGTTACTTTGGTTACCTTGGAGGAGTAGGGCGGCAATACCTGTCATGGATGCTGATTGCGGACCGTTGCGGCGGATCGCTTTGACGCTGATACTCGCTTTACCGACAATTAAGGACCCAGTCGAGATCATCTTTCAGACGTGGATTACAGTGCTCACCGTCTACCCAGAATGGGGAGGGTTCCAGCAAGCCTACTTAGTGCGGTGCCAGACCTGTAGGAGATTCGAGTTTGATATGTGTAAGGGGGACTCGTTGTGGCGTACTCTCCCTGATTTACCACTGCCCCCCACTGGCCCCGGTGGGAAGGTTTCACGACCCTGGGGCAGCTGTTAGCTCAGATTGTTTCCCGAGCCTAGGGAGACAGTATGGCACCGTTACTTCTTAGGGTCTTTGCTGTGGGCTGTGTCTCAAGTTGGTTCGCTACCAGCTGCAGGCTGGATGGTTCCAGAAGCGCAACCTCTGCAGAGTGAAAACTATACGTATAGCCGTGTCCACAGTTATGGACGGCCGCATCTGAATCGCTTGAGATTAGCACGGGATTCTGCTTTCTTACCTCATCCTTGGTTTGGGTTATGAGAGGTTGGTCCAGCTTTGCTGATGAGACAAGGTGGGGAGGGAGCTCACCGAGTCGACTAGAGAGTGAAAGGTGTTGGTGGATGATATTTACGGGAACCTGTTGCGGCAAGACGAGCCCGATGTGGTTGTGAGGCTGATGGTGGATTTGGGGAGTGTGATCTCTCTCTGGTGAGGGGAGGAGTTGGTGATGAGTTGAACTTGGGTTATTGCTGCTGTGCGCATAGGAAACCTCAGCTTATATCCCTTGAACATTTTAATACTAGTTTAGGTCACTTTAAAGCATTGCTTCATATTATGGTTGGTGACGTGAACCTGTCCCATTTCCTCGGGGACAGACTTTGGGTGGACAGGAGAAGACCCCGACCACGAGTTCAACCAGGATGGATGGTACGATTGAAGGGTTGCGCGTGCGCTCAAGGATGCCTGCGGGAGTGGACCCGATGATTTAGCTACCGCGTCGTAGCTGTTCTTGTTGTCAATTTAGCCCTGAGGGCTTGTACCAGACCGCTATGTTTTATATATGTCATGTACTGGATCTTTTATCGTTGTATGGATGTGATATTCTTCTTACATGAGTTCTGTACGAGATAGCTGCTATTCCTGGGACAATCTCAAAGGTACAGGGAGTCGGATTCTCGTCGTTGAGAATCCGGTTCGTTTCATTCACGGTGGCCGTAATACGGAAATCTATTCCGTCTTGAACTCCACGTCGACGAATTTGATCCAACTGGCAGCGCGACGAGAAAACTGAGACATTAAAAAAAAATTTAGATGATCTCGTGCCAAGCTCTGATACCATTTGTTAGAGTGGCGCATCGGAATTCGGCCCGGCCCGCTATACTCACGAGCCAGCGCCCATCAAGCCCAGGTCCACCGGAGCCACAACCAACCAAGGCCCAGGCCTAACTCAACCCAAAAGACTAGTCTGATAGGTGAGGGCTGCCCCCGCCTTATATGTCGTGCTCGACCCCCATCAATTTCCGATGTGGGACTAAACCTAACAATCTCCCCCATCACACATCGGGCCCAACTCTTCCATTACACAACCCATGTGATCTCCCAGAAGACGTTATCCTAGGCCCCGAGTCAAACTCTTCAGTCACAAATCAACATGTAACCCTCCAGAGACGTTCACGGGCTCCCCCGTCACCATGTGACCCTGAGATTTTTCCAGGTTTTCCGACCTTTCACTCTGATACCAATTGTTAGGTTTAGTCCCAAATCGGAAATTGATGATGGGGGAGCACAACGTATAAGGCGGGGGCAGTCTCACCTATCAGGCTAGTCTTTTGGGTTGAATTAGGCCTCAGCTTTATTGGTTGTAGCTCCGTTGGACCTGGGCTTCATGTTGCACCGGCCCGAGGGTACCCGGGCCTAGACCGTATTCGGCTGCGCGTTTATAACAAGTGGTATCAGAGTCGGAGGTCGAGGAACCTGTAAAAATCTCAGTGGTCACACTGTGACGGGGGAGCCCGTTAACGTCACTGGGCTTAGCCCGTGAACGCCTCCAGGTGTTGCGAGGGCCTGTTGATAACCTCTTCTGATGGAAGAGTTAGGTCCGAATGTGTGATGGGGGAGATTGTTAGGTTTAGTCCCACATCAAAAGTTGATGATGGGGGAGCACAACATATAAGGCGGGGGCAGTCTCACCTATCAGGCAAGTCTTTTGGGTTGAGTTAGGCCTCAGCTTTGTTGGTTGTAGCTCCGTTGGACCTGAGCTTCATATTGCGCCGGCCTGTGGGTGCAGCGGCACAGGCCGAATCCGGCTACGCGTTTATAACACACCCAACGCGCGGCATGAGAATATGATATCATAAGCTGAATTTATGGCATAAAAACATTATACTATGAACTTTCATCAGGCCACAGACATGACATTACAAAAGTTTATATAAAGGTAGATATGAGTTCATCAAGTTCTAGATCTGGGAGTATAGGAATCCATACAGATGGCATATTTTACATGACGAGAAATGATGGTTCATAACACTACAATAAAATTAGAATAAGGAAAGCTGATGGTGTCTCGCTCCTTGTACAGCTGCTCCACGAAGAATGGAACATAAAGCTGTAAGAAAGAAAATAAGAATATAATTAGTATGTAAAGGTTATTGATTTAATACTAATGAAAGCAACTAATACAGGTAAGATTGGGTGAACAGCTAAAAATCATCATGGAAAAGCCATCTATTGTCGGTTCATAAAATAAGAATAATATTGCAGTCCTAACTAAAGTCTTTTTTAATCTGGAGGACTTGCAAATTCACAGCATCTAAATTGGTATGCAATCTCAGATTGACGGCACTTGGCATTGGCTGAGCAAATCTAATGCAGACAAACTACAATGCAACACTACAACAAATATGAGATTTTATAACATTTCACTAGGTAAGTGCCCGTGCGTTGCTACGGGTATGATACATAGAGTAAAGATAATAAATAGACCACACGAAAAAATTAAGTTTACGGCTATAAGATCGCACCGAAGTCCATAAAAGTTAGTACTTTTGTTTTGCAAAGGCATGAATGGTGGATAAGTAAATTAAGTACTCTTGTTCGCTAGGAAGAAAAGAAAAGGAGGGAGGAAGCAATATTTCAGTTTTCAAAGTCTTCTCAATTCATCAATTAATGAAGCTACGGAAATGGTCCTCTCAATTTCAGCTACTGTGGCTCGAAGCAACCCAAGCAGTCTCTGTGGCAACTCACAAGTTAGCACGGGCCTCTGGATAAAAATACAATACAGTGCCAGCATTGACCCTGCCTGACGTTTAGTGTGAATACAGCTAAGACAACAAAAGCCCACCGGCGAACAGAGCACATTTGCTCTGCCAAAACAGAGTAGCGCACACAGCTCTTAACAGCTTAAGAGAATAAACTTATGCCAAAACATCATTTCCCCGTCGCGAGCTATCTACATGCAGAGCATGTTGGCAACTCAATATGATTTGAAGGAAGCCAACTCAGAGCAACTGCTATCCCCTTGAGCCATGCCTACACAGCTTCCTTCAGAGCATCGTCCACCACCAAGCGCCACTCAATATCATGGTCACACGCTAACTCCAGCCTGTGCACCAGGATCCATCAATCCCCTTGTCTATAAAGGAAGGAGAGGATTATCATACCGGGATGAGCTTGGTCCTCTTGGAGTCAAGCTTCTCGTCCTGACCTTGACACGCGCTGCCCCAGCATTTCAGCGAGAGCTGCCATCTTGCATGCAGTACAGAAGTAAGGGTTCAGCTTGAGCACAGCAGCCATATACTTCTGTGGGTTCTTCCTTGGTTCCCTGCCCTTCACCACCTTATTGATGGGCTTCACGACCAACTGCACAGGTCAGCATTGCCATCTTGGGCCTCGGGAGCACAAAACCCTTCTTAACTCAAATATATCTTTATCTTATATGAGGGCTTATCCCCCATACCATATATTTATATATGGAGTATATTTGATATATAAATTGATTTAAATAGAAAGCCTTTAAACACTCTTGTCTTACCTACATTAGACAAAATGAACTAAAAAAGAATTTCGAATTTCAGTATCTTCCAGTATCTAAGTATAAATACAAAGAAAACTTCATTTAGTTCGACAAAGACATGAGAGAAATTGCACCTATTCATCTGAATGTGTATCCTAGGAAATATCAATGAAATATTATGAACAAAAGAGAATTCACTCCGGGGATCATAGGTAGCAAGCTATTCAGCTTATCAAGATGCACCGACATCAGCATTATTATATACATCAAAATACGCCATTTCAACTAAAAACTGCAAAAATACACATGACTTTTAAACTCAGATCTGACAATTACCATAGAGTAATGCAGCATTGAAGCACATCAACACATTGGTATGTAATCGCATGCACTTTAGATGTTATTGATTAGTAAGTCTTGCATGTCATTCTCTCCACCTATCTGTAATTAAAAAATTGTAACCATACATCAGACTTTATAGAAGCCTAATTACATTTTTTTTTCAAACCACAAAAATGATAAATTTGTTACTTCAAGTGATCAAGATTGAGAAACTCAAGATTCACCTAGGCACTACTGAAGTTCAGATATAATACCACCCATATGTGGCCCCAAAAATCAATCAACCTGATATTACCAGATACGAAAACACCACAGAATTGATCTACATAATGGCCAAAGAAAAAGAGCTCTAGATGGACCTAAACACTTACATGCTACAGATTGATTTTTGGGAAACAGGCACTTCACTGACTGGAAATTAAACTTCATTGACTGGAAATTAAAGGAATCCTTCAGACTGAAGCTTAACCACACATATAACTTAATCTCAATGCAACAATTTTTGTGTACCAAGAAGAATTTCGTACTTAGAAGGGTGGATCGTAGGTGGCCAGGACATTATTGGCAGCATCAGGAGCAGCTGTTGTGGCCAATGCTCACATTGACCATGTGGCCAGTCCAATCAATCTTTCTCGGTGGCAATCTCCATTCTCTCATGTCTATCTAATGGCAACATGTGATTTGATCGAGACATACATTAAAATAGCATTGATAGGAAGAGTTCCTCCCTATGGCAGCATCAGGGCTTTACGACTATAATTCAAACAAAAATGATGGAGGATGCTACATTGGTAGTCCAAAAAATAGGAGTCAAATAACTGTACCTTATGTCGCATCCACGTTGTACGCCAGGTGATGAAGGTTCCCAGAACATATGCCAGAGACACCCCACAACATACCATAAACTGCATGAATGGAGTAGTTGTTCTCTTAAGATAAAGCTCCAAATAATTAGTGATGGATGGTCACCTGATTGAGTACAGCACGAACCGGGTTTACAGTTGAAAATCCTCCTCTAAGATTCTTTGGTGATATCTCTGCTACGTAGACTGGAACCTGTTCAGATGCTACAGAATTCAGATAGAATTCGTCCAAAAAAAAGGTAACCAAATAGAGTGGCTAATTGTAATAACCACATATGAAAGAAGGCCAATTCCACATCCAATTGAGAGCCTTCCAACCTCAAGCCACCAAAAATTCTACGGAAGAATACATAGAAATCACACTATAAGATTAACTCAGAAGAAAGGATTACTGAAGGCGTGGATAGGAGTGAGGAGAAACCCGGGAAAAGGCTACCAAGAGATATCCAAGAATGCAGAGAAGATCTGATATCGCCATTGCCTGCATGTTGCAACATCAGTTTGTCAGTCAGAGCCAATTGTCTGGCTTGGGTGCTAAATCTGAAATGTGGCAGTGCAGTTAGCTCAATCAGAAGGTCAAATTGGGATAAACACTTACACATCTTCGGCCAACTCGATCTGCTACGGTGCCACTGACAAGCTCTCAGTAGTGCTCCAATTGTCAAATTGAGCCAAAGACAGAGTACTGCATCATGTAGACAAAAGGAGTTACCAGCTGTGGCACCAAGATGAACAATCAGTCAGTCACCGGGGGGAGGGTACCTCAGCTAAGGAGAGGTCCAGATCACGCATGATGCCCTGCTGAGATGGCGACGAGTAGCCCACCTGCAGGAAAGCAGAGCATCGATGCCACACCAGAATTTTGTATATTTCAAAAATTCGTCAGTTTGTTGTTTTGTTTTTTGACAAAGCAAACACTGTTCAAAGTGATACTTGTTAAAACATTTATTGGTTATATATTTTTGTAAAGCTACTACCCAATAGGTTTTTGGTTCCTATTTGTGCATAATAGAGAATAAAAAGATGGAAAGATTGATCCATGCATGAAAAGAAACCAAATAACAAAAATGACAGAAAACAAGGGAAAAGATAATTATATATATCTCTACCTAAGAAAGGACAGAGTTACAAGGCAATGGTAAAATGCAATAACAAGGCATGATAGAACCAATTGTCAAATAAAATAATTAAAAATATTAATTTTCTCAACAATCATAATTGCAAACTCTTATATGGGACCAACTGGACTATACTTCTGTCAATATAGTCAGCAGTATTACAGAACTGGTCTCAAATTTTTATTTTTTAATCATCATAAGTCGATGTTGCCACATTTTTCTAAAACACAACTTAGCAACTTGGAGCACCATACACCGACGTATTTCAGCACAACGTGCCAATGACAAAAGAAAAGGAAATAAAATGGCTTCAATTTTTGTACCACAGATGCACATGAGAAAACAGGACGAAATAAAAATTGTACTGCTGGGGCACAACAAAAGGAAGCTGCCTCCTATTAACAAAATTATATGGCATGAAACAATAGAGTTTGAAATGAAAACAATCAGAAAGAGGACTCAAGCATCAACAAAAAATAGAACAGATGAGATTTTGTCCTTTCATGAGTAAAAAAGGGAGTCTTTCTCTGAGAAGCTACCAGAGAGATCCTGCACCTAACCTGTTCCTAACAAAGAGAAAGAAAAACTTAGTTTGACAGTACCCTGCACCTACTTGTGCCGAATTGGCACTTCACTTGTTTTCACCAACAAGAAAACTGAAACTGATATGCTCTGGCATATTGATGCTACTTTTACCTCAAAAAAACAAAAGTAAGAGCTTAAACATATTCCTAGGTATTCTATATGAAGGGACAAAATAAAGCATATGCTCTAGAAAAATGAAACCAAACCTGATGTGTGGTCTTAGTGTCTTACATGGTTCTTTACTTGCCTCACAGTCGGCCACCCTCCATCATTTGTCCTCTTTCCTTCCTAAAAATATTCCAAATGATAAAATCAATAAAAAGATCCCAAAAGCATCCAACATTTGGGATTCTAATATATACTTATTTGGGGGAGAAGACTTAGTGTAATTGGTGTAAATCATATATTTTCCACCTATCGCTACTTTGACATAAAGCATGAGTAACTGTGGAGGAGCAAACGTTTGTGTACCAATTCGTGGGTGAGAAAATGTTACCTAATTCAATTCGCCTCAGTTTGATAGCAAGAAGAAAGAAAAATCCGGTAGCACTGGTCATCAAGCACCACTACAAGAAACTATTTATTCTGTGGCATAAACGAAATGTCGTGGATTGCTAAAAAACTTCGTGGTGGAATGTGCATTATTAAATCAAGAAGACGACGTTTCTTAATAAACGTCACAGTTCGTGACGTATCTTGAGTGTCACGGAATAGCCCGAAGCCCACTGAACCCAACCCAAAGCCCACTATCCGTGACAAAATAAATTGTCACAGATTGCTGCTGACTTGGATGTGGCTGCTGACTTGGATGTGACATGGCTGCTGACTAGGATATGACATGGCTGCTGACCAGGATATGACGTGGCTGCTGACTTGGATGACAAGTGATGACGTGGCTGCTGACTTGGATGACAAGTGATGACGTGGACAATGATGAGGATGCTGACATGGCATTGCTGAAGTGGAATTTTATTTATCATCATGGACTATTTATTAATGGGCCCATTTTTGAAGTGGGCCACATTGTGGAACAAAATTTCAGCCTATACAACTTCGGGCCATAGAATAGATACATCCATTTTGGCCCATACAATTTCAACCCATATATTGTGTTCATCACATTTTAACCCACAGAATAAATACATCCATTTTGGCGCAAATACAGTCAAATTCAGCCCAAAAGACATTTACAAGTCATTTCAGCACAGTACATTAGTATCACATATTAATTCAAAACCACTTAATCCTCTCTGGTTTCATCTTGCATCTTCTGGCAACACAAAAATCTGTCATTTCCACAGCAGTTCAACACTTTTGTGGTGTAGTAGGCTAGCAGCATTTTTCCTCCACTCCAAGTGACCTGGTATATAAAGTAAAAGTGATTAGTACATTGAAATCATATATGCATCATGCAAAATATAAATAAAGACAGTAGATTTCATATTACATAGGCATTTTCCTAATGATCAGGACCAACATATTATGAATAGTGTTCAATGCTTATTATTCAATCCATACCAAATCTCCATTATGTAATTCAGAAGCAGCTTTCCTTTCCCCTAATCTTTTAACAAATGGGACACAACAGTGACTAAGAACCTCATTGTCAAAAGAAATATATCATTTACTACAACTACGCAGAGTCAGACTAGCTAGCTCCCATTAATCAAACAAAGTGGACTTGTACTCGATTAAAGCAGTAATGTACAACAGCAGGCAATTTTAAAGACAACGTACTGCTAGATAATTTCCTTATTACCTTGGGTCGAAGTCTACATCAAGCTTGATCAGAGGTCCAACTGATGCCCCTTCCAGGAGTGCAGCCGCCAGCAGCAGTCCATAGCTTTTCCCTCTGCAAACATCAATAAACTCAGCATGATTGACATTGACATAAAAGATCTCGGATTTAGCGGGACATGTACTGTCAATAACACACCATGGAATACTAATATTATATAGTTCAACAAAATTGGCAAAGAGTTCTTATCATTAACAAAATTGACAGTCTAGGTGGACCTGTGTGCCACCTGCATGTACCCCCATTATGGGCACCATGACTAATATTTACCGTACTAAAAAAATAAGCCTACAAATAACAGGATACAAGTCAATTTAAAAGGACGCATTAAAATGGAGATCCCTAGCTTCTGACCTTAAACAGTCAGACCAATGAACAGAAGCTTCTAAGCATAAACAGTCACGCCTATATGAATACTAGCAATGAGTAGCAGTAGAGATAAACAGAACAATTTTAACTGACTAGCATAGACATGTCCATTGAGACATTAGAATTGGAAAACAATATGCCTATGAGGCTATGACAATCACGCCCATTTAACCACAAGCTAATATATATATATATAGTAAATTACACAAGCCGAATGGACAACTCAACAAGAAGGGAATTTAATTGTCAGGCCAACAGATAAGCAGCCAGTCAGCCACGCCAACGCCAAACCATGAACAACAGATCAATGAAAAACAATAAAAACGTGCAGCATTCAGCAAGATAGACATGCTCTGCAGTAAGTCAGCAAGGCAGCCATACTCACCATTATGGCCTGACTCAAGGTTTGCAAAGAACCTTCCAGGAGCTTGATGGCATACGAAATAATTACAAGCTACATATCTTACCTTGAGACAGTCCGTTGTGGAAAAGCACGACATCAGATCCAGTGGGCCGCTCATCTGGGAGAGTCCTATGCGCTTGCCCTGTTCAAATTGAAAACAGGCGTGGGTTGAGAACGACAAATAACAGAAAAATAAAGAACAAGTGAACAGATCTTCCTATCAACTCATGCAGCTGCGGATCCCTGCCCGGAGAGCGAGAACGAGCTGCGGATCCCGGCCCGCCTCCTGCAGCATGAAGTCGAGGTTGAGGTGCTTGAAGTTGCGGCGGCCGTGAGGCGGAGGCGCGGCGGCCGCATGAGAAGGCCGCGCGAAGCGGCGGCGAGGGGGAGGGGAGGGAAGCTGCGGCGACGAGGCGGAGGCGCGGCGGCCGCGCTGCGCGAAGCGGCGGTGAGGGGGAGGTGTCGACGAATTATATCGATCACGTCTGCCTGGGGGTACCCCAGAGAGTAGAATTGTGGGCCTCGCCTGGTCCCAAGAACGATGGTGTACGAAGGACACAAGGAATTAGACAGGTTCGGGCCGCAAATAGCGTAATACCCTACGTCCTGTATGGTTGATTGTATTCTCCGCACGATGAGTACAACCAGAGACTCTACCCCGGATATAAGATCCGGTCCCTAGACTAGATATACGATCTAGTCTAGTCTAACTTAGCCTCTGAACTCGTATGATGTAATCTGTATCAGATCGTTTTGGGAGGGGTCCCTACTCCGCCTTATATAATCCGGGGAGTAGAGTTACAAGTCGGTTGTATGATCCTAGTCGTATACATTCAGGAGTACTACAACTGAATAATCTTTGGGGTGTCTCCTACTAGTATCCGACTAGTTCTACCTAATCTTCTACGCCGTCTTGCACCGTAGCCGACTAGTTTTTGTAGACAGATAAACTTCCCATATCGGTAGTTTAATCCCTTGCATGAGTGACCCTGGGGATCCTGGTCCCACAAGCCCCCGAGCATCTTGCGCCTTTGCTTCAAGTCTTGGATGCATCAACATCTCCGCATAGCTAGAGCTAAGCACAAGACGCTTCTCTGTCGAGTAGTTTCCATTGAGTGCATCTTCGATGCACCCAATGGGTGTAGCCCCCGAGCCTTCGACTACTTTAGAAAAGCAGTCGGAGGGTCAAAAGCAATCTTCAATCTTTAGTCCCGAGTACTTCAAACGGCGTGCACCGAATAGGTGCACCCATTGGGTGTAGCCCCCGAGCTTCGAGTAGTTTTCGACAAAACTAGTCGAAGGTCCGCAGAAAAAATCTTCAAAAAACCAAATCCCGGATTATCCGCTAGCAGCCCCCGAGCTTTGAATCAAAATATCTTTGATTTAAAGGTCAAGGATATGTCCAAAATTCTGGAATAACCATAGGCTTCCGAATCATCCGCGAAGATATGTAAATCGGGAAAAAATCCCGAAATCTTCGGCGGGAAAGGTGGAAGGCCAGGCGCCGCCGCTACTGTACAAACCGAAACCCTAGCGAACTTTATAAATACTCGGTCATTTGGCTTCAATCGGTACTCAGTCTCGAAACAAACTCCACGTCCGCAAACACTCTGAGCAAAAGCCCCCGAGCATTGCAAGCGCGAAGCCACCATCTTGAGCCCTAAATCCCATCTCGAAGGGTACCAAGAGTAGCCCCTGAGCTCTTCCATCTGTAGATGCGTGAGAAAAGCAAATCTACAAGAGCAATGGAACCAAAGAAGGGCACCAAGAGGGGCGCTGGCAGATCTGCTGCTGGAGGTCAGAAGAAGAGGTCTCTGCTTGATTCCCGCGCAGATCCGCCGCGCTTCGACCAGCCGCCATCGCCGGTGGTCGCATGGAAGGAGTGCACCGCCACGGAGAGGGAAGTGCAGTCCCTAGTTGAGCAGGGTCTGCTCTTAGACTGCACCACTCTCCAGTGGAAAGCGTGTCACAAGCAACTCTTCCCCACAGAAGACAAACAAGAGATTCCAATCTTCAGCTCCTTCTGTGAGCGCGGATTTGGTATGCCCATCTCCGACTTCTTTAAAGAATTCCTTGCTTACTATGGCCTTCAAGTTCACCACCTCAATCCCAACGGGATTATCCAACTTTCTGTCTTTGTCCACGCCTGTGAGGCGTTTCTTGGCATTAAGCCAAACCTTGCTCTCTTCCGCACCCTGTATCATATCAAGCCTCAGCCAACTTATGCGAGGATAGAAGTAGTCGGCGGAGCTGGAATCCAGTTCCGCCAGAGCATGAAGGCGCGGTGGTTCGACATGCCACTGCCAGATTCAAGTGGCAACTGGAAGTCCAAGTGGTTCGTCATCGGTAAGTAGTCGTCAATCTTAAGTACTTGTACTTTCCGACTTGTTTGTATCACTGAAAGTGATTTGAGTTGTTGAATGAAGCAGGAAACCACGGGCTAAGCTGTCCAGAGAGGGACAATTGGTTCCCTAAACCCCAGGACAGCTGGAACGAGCGTCCAACGGCAGCAGAAGCGCGGGGTATCCCAGCGCTGCTGGACCGAGTCCAAGATCTGAAGGACAAGGGCTTGACCGGCGTCGGGATCGCCTACAGCTTCCTGGAGCGAAGGATCCTGCCGCTCCAACAACGCGAGCACCTCGGCTTCGACTACGAAGGCCCAGCCGACTGCTCGCGCACCACGACTGAGGAACTATCAGAAGAAACAATCTTGTTTCGACTGAATAAAATGTTCAACAATGCAGAAGAAAAGCCAGTCGTGGTGGGAGAGTACTCGAAAGAGAATCCACCAACAGAGGTAGGTAGTCGCAATTCAATTGTCCATAAGCAGTCGTATCATTCCATATCTGAAACTTGAATTGAAAACTTGCAGCAACTCGATATTCTTGCGGGTGAACTGCTCACCGAAGAAAGGTGGGCAGACCTGCAAATAGTAGATCCCGAGGCCACCCCAAGCACCGAAGAAGCTAGGGAAGCGCGCCGAGTAGCTCTGTTGGAGGGTTCTCCTTCAGATGAAGAAGTGACAGCACCGCCAAAGGCGAGAGCAGTCGGTAAGCACCCAATCTTGTCATATCCAACTTCGCTCATGCTGCAGCTCATGGATTTTTGACTTGAATTGCCACTAATACATTGCAGCACCCACTCTGCCACCCGCAGCTAGAAAAAGGCGCTCAAGTGCCTCAGCTGCAAGCAAGTCAGTGCCGAGCGGAATGCCGGGGAAGCGCATCAAACTGTCATTGGACACCACGCACTATAAGCAAGCATCTTCCACGAGTAGTTCACTGACGAGCAGCGCTACTGGAAGCATGCCTGGCACCAAGCCAGTGAAGATGCTCCCCAAGCTGAAGTTCAAGCCGAGAACAGCTCCCACTCCTCCACCGTAAGTAATCGATACACCAATTGCTAATTAATCAATTGGGACATGATATCTAAATACTATGATATCATGGCAGACCCGCACCAACCACAGCGGAGGAAGTGACCACGATGCCGCCAGCAGCCCAAGGGACTGCTGCGGTGTCGTCCATTGCTGAAGAACCAGCTTCAGCTTAGCAAGAGGTCTCAGAGACCCCCGTGGTTACCCCACAAACCGAACAAGTCGTTGAAGAGCAAACACTCGGGGTAACCGCAGCTGAAACAGAACAAGTCGCGGCCGCGGACAGCGCACGCGACCCCGATGTAGAAGAGGCGGCCACGACTACTCAAGCAGTCGACAACCCCCCGCCTGAGGTATGCAAGCCTTCCTTTGCTCTGTAATCTTGTACATATGTAAAATATGTAGTCAATTAACCTGCAAACAAGTCACAGGAACCAAGAAAACAACCCGCAAGCCAAGAGGCAACTGAGGCGGATGTTAGAGGCAAGGAAAAAGCTGCTGAACAACAAACTGTAAGTAAAATAATGTACTAGAAAGTAGTACAAAGGATTAAAAAATAAATTAATCCCTTATCTTTATGCAGTCGAAGAGCGAAGAAGCCGAAGCAAACGACGGCGAGAAGCTTCGCGACTTGTTGCGGCAGGCTCTGGTAAGCAATATCAACCCAAAACAAGTCCATAGTTGCATAAAGATAATGGCCTCGACTAACTTAACCTTGGTACAGGCAATGGTTGAAATTGTCGAGAAGCCTGGCAACGCCCAGCTCCGAGCGCGGATCCAAGAATTGGACAACGATTTCGCCAGCAAGTGCGAGGAGCTGGAGCAAGTTCAAGCGGCGTACAGAGTTGAACAAAATCTGTTCAGGAAACAAGTCAGTAGCCTAACAGAAGACAAGAACCGCCTGAACAGCCGTGTAGCGGCTCTGCTCAAGAACAACTCTGGTGAGTAGAACCTCGATAGCCTGCAAGTTTGCTTGAACTCAAAGAGTAGTTAGATAACATTATATGAATGTAATCTGTATTGCAGAGCTAAAGAAAATGGCAGAAACAGCAAAGAGCAAAGAAACCTCTTTGTACAACACTGTTCAAGGCTACATAAAAGATGTCGCCAATCTGAAGGAAGCACTCGAGGCCAAGGAAAAGGAACGGCAACAAGAGTTCCAGATCCGCCAAGATTTGGAAAACCAAACGGCCCAACATCTTCAGGCTATCCAAGATAAGCAACAAGAGCTGAATGAGTTGCTGGCAGAGAAACGCCAATTGGAAGAAGCCGTGAAGCCAATAATCGAGTCGCTAACTCCAGAGGGGTCAACAAGCCAAGAGCAGTCGTTGCTGGATCGGGTGCGACAAGTGCCAGAGCAATTTGCCGAATATTGCAAGACTACTCTGATGGATTGCACCAATAAGCTTCTCGCGCTGTTCAAGGCACATAACCCAGAAGCCATAATGGAGGTCAAGTACCTTCCACCTGGCGTCAGCGGAGAACAATATGAAGCACTTGTCGCTGAAACCGAACCTGCTGCCAAGGACTTTGTAGATTCATTAGAGGAGAAATAAGCCTCATGTAATGTAAAAACATTCTTAAGTACTTGTAATATGAATGCAATACATTTATGAAACTAGTCATGTGACTTGTGTATGCATTACGACTTGTTAAACAAACAAGTGCAAGTACTCGAAAATATAATCTCATGCGAAGTACTCGCGCAAGGACACAAAGGCCCAAAAGCATTAGGTAGAGCTCCTGTCTAAAACAAAGAGATGCCTAAGCAAGTCGATAAGAGACATAAAGTGTACTTTTTATCGCAGAGATAAATATAGCAAGGCATGCTAATATAAAAAACAGAACAAGTCTGTAAACAAGGAGTCTGATGCAGTTAGCGCGAAAAACTCAGAGCAGAACGTCCTTGATCAAAAGAAACGAGATGGGTTATAATAACCATAGTACTCTATCATGACTCAAGGGACTTAGCCAATCTAAAAGAGAGTAGTCATGACTTCTTTTGATGTAGTTGTAAAACAACTTCCTCTTGAACTTGAACTTTTTAAAGTAACAAGCTATAGCAGAGGTTTGAGTAGTAAACAAGTAATGCTAGCACGAAGATCAAGAATATTCTGAGGCCCATATCAAGGGTAAAATTTTCTCAGGTGCTCAACATTCCAGACATTGGGCAAATCCACGCCTTCTTGCATTTGCAGGTGATAAGAACCCGGCCCAACGACTTGTTTTACTATAAACGGCCCTTCCCAGCGAGACATAAGCTTATGTAAGCCATCTGTCTTCTGAAGGCGCCTCAGTACCAAGTCCCCTATTGCAAAAGCGCGAGACTGGACTGATAGTTGATGATAGCGTCGCAATCCTTCAAGATATCGTGTGTTCTGAATGAGAGTCGCAACTCGAGCTTCTTCAACGCCAACGACATCTTGAAATCTTTCTTGCTGAGCGACTTGTTCATCATAATTCTCTAGTCGTGGGGACTTCCAAAGAAGATCAGCAGGCAAGACTGCTTTAGACCCGTAGACCAGAAAATATGGAGATTGACCAGTTGCTCGACTGGTTTGAGTGCGCAGCCCCCAGAGGACCGCTGGTAGCTCATGTACCCATTTGCCGCCATATTTCTTGATGGGCTCGTATAACCTTGGCTTTAATCCTTGGAGAAGCAAACCATTAGCCTTTTCGACTTGTCCATTAGAACGGGGATGGGCGACCGAGGCATAATGTACCTCGATCGAGTACTTATCACAATAGTCTTGGAATAGGTCACTGGTAAACACGGATCCCAAATCTGTGATAATCCCGTGTGGTATCCCATATCTATGAACAATGCTGTCGAAGAATTTAATAAGATTCTCTGCTCTTGGGTTGACTAGTGGTTGTGCTTCAATCCACTTGATGAACTTGTCGATGGCTACAACAAGCCATTGAAATCCGCCAGGAGCTTTAGCCAAAGGTCCAACTAAATCGAGGCCCCAACAAGCAAAAGGCCACGATAAAGGGATAGTCCGCAGTTCGTGAGCTGGAACATGAGCTTGACGCGCGAAGAATTGACAACCTTGACAAGTCTTGACGATGTCTTCAGCATCTTTCTTCGCGGAGGGCCAGAAGAAGCCAGCCCTGTAAGCTTTTCCGACTAGTGTGCGTGATGCGGCATGGTTGCCACAAACGCCACTATGGATTTCTTCAAGTAGTGCTCGACCTTCATCATTGGTGATACACTTCATCAAGACGTTGACAGATGCCCCACGTCGATAAAGAGTATTGTTGACCACCACGTAATTCGCTGCTCGCCGCTTAATGCGGACTTGCTCTTCCTTGCTATCTGGGAGTTTGAAATCACGCAAGTACTCGATAAATGGGGTCATCCAATTGGATTCAATCACCATGACTTGAAGATGTTGAGGAGGAAGATCAATGTCCATAGGCGCCGACTCCTTAATGGATGGCTTGTGCAGTTCATGAACAAAGATCTCGGCTGGAACATCAGCGCGCTTAGAACCAAGCTTCGATAGTGCATCCGCGGCCACGTTGTTGTCACGAACAACGTGATGAAATTCCAGGCCGTGAAAGTGATGCTCGAGCTTGCGCACCTCGCTGACATAAGCGTCCATTGTTTCTTTGGTAGCAGACCAATCCTTGTTGACTTGATTTATGGCGACTGCGGAGTCCCCGTACACAACAAGCCGCTTGATGCCGAGAGATGCAGCTAGGCGTAGCCCGTGCAACATCGCCTCGTATTCAGCCGCGTTATTGGTAACTGGAAACATGATCTGCAGGACATACTTGAGCTGATCGCCTTTGGGAGAAATCAACAGAACTCCCGCTCCACCGCCTTCGAGTTGTAGTGAGCCATCAAAATACATGACCCAATGCTCCGGGCGAGTAGTTGCCCTGGAGTACTGAGTTTCCAACCACTCGACGGTGAAGTCAGCAAGAGCTTGAGACTTGATGGCTGTTTGTGGAGCAAATGTGATGTCGTGCTCACACATCTCGGCCCGCCATTTGCATATTCGTCCAGTAGCGTCAGGGTTAGAAAAAATCTCTCCAAGAGGAAATTTAGTAACCACAGTAATAGAAAATGATTGAAAATAATGTTTCAACTTCCTAGCAGTGATAAAAACTGCGTAGAGTAGTTTCTGGACTTGCGGATAGCGAACCTTGGATGGTGAGAGTACTTCACTAATGTAGTATACTGGCCGCTGTACTGGAAATACATGGCCTTCTTCCTTGCGCTCAACCACAATGACTGTACTGACCACATGAGTAGTAGCTGCAATGTATAAAAGCAGTCGGTCACCTCTGACAGGAGCCACGAGGACCGGAGGGGTAGTCAAGTAGGTCTTGAGTTGTTCAAATGCGCAATTGGCTTCGTCAGTCCAGATGAAGTTGTCTTGCTTCTTGAGTAACTTGAAGAAAGGGAGACCCTTTTCGCCAAGTCTAGATATGAATCTGTTTAAGGCTGCAATACAACCTGTAAGCTTCTGGACTTCCTTGATGTTAACTGGCGCTTCCATGGTGAGAATAGCCGTGATTTTCGCTGGGTTTGCCTCAATGCCGCGGTGGCTGACGATAAATCCGAGTAGTTTACCAGCAGGGACACCGAACACACATTTGGCTGGATTAAGCCTCCAACAAAATCTTCTAAGGTTGCTGAACGTCTCCTGGAGATCATCAATAAGCGTCGCAGGGTCGCGGGTTTTGATGACTACATCATCAACATATGCCTCTACATTAATGCCGATCTGTGAAGACAGACAAGACTATATGGCGCGTTGATATGAAGCTCCTGCGTTCTTCAATCCAAAGGACATTGTGGTGTAACAGAATGCAACAAAGGGGGTGATGAATGATGTCTTGATCTGATCCTCCTTCTTCAAAGCAATCTGGTGATAGCCTGAGTAGCAGTCGAGGAAGCAGAGTAGTGCGCAACCGGCCGTGGAGTCCACGACTTGATCGATGCGCGGTAGACCCATAGGGTCTGGAGGGCAATGTTTGTTGAGGTCGGTGTAGTCAACACACATACGCCACTCATTGTTATTCTTCTTTCGGACCAAGACTGGGTTAGCCAACCACTCTGGATGAAAGACTTCTTTAATGAAGCCGGCCGCGAGTAGTTTGGTAAGCTCAGCCTTGATCGCGGTGCGTCGTTCTTGATCGAATCTTCGCAAGCGTTGCCTTTTGGGCTTCGCATCGGCTTTGACATTAAATTTGTGCTCGGCAAGTTCCCTAGGGACACCAGGCATATCAGATGGTTTCCACGCAAATATATCTATATTAGCACGAAGGAACTTGACGAGCGCGTCTTCCTATTTACAATCCAAGTCTGCTCCAATAAGAGCAGTTTTGGACGAGTCGCCCGTCTCGAGGTCTACAGCTTTAAGCTGTACGTCCTGAGAGGGCTTAAAACTAGTGCTAGCAGGTTTCTTGGTAGGGAGCTCGAGTTCTTCATCCTTCGACTTCTTCGCGAGAGCGAGTACTTCAAGCATCTGAGTTGGGACTTGTGATGCTGCGGCGAATTCGACGGCTTCCACATCACAGTCGTAAGAAATCTTCAGATCTCCCTTCAGAGAAAGAACTCCATTGGGAGCGGGCATCGTGAGGACAAGGTACACGTAGTGCGGAATCGCCATGAACTTGGCGAGGGCTGGACGCCCAAGGATCGCATGGTACGAGGTCTCAAAATCAGCCACTTCAAACTTGATGTACTCGGTCCTGTAGTTTGCCGCCGTGCCAAAGGTAACTGGGAGAGTAACTTGCCCCAGCGGGATGGCAGCGTGGCCTGGAACAATGCCATAGAACGGAGATTCCATGGGCTTCAAGTGCTTGAGGATGTCGAGTCCCATCTTCTTGAGAGTCTTCGCAAAGATGATGTTAAGTCCACTGCCTCCATCGATGAGTACTTTGGTCAGTCTGGCCTGGGCCACGACTGGATCCAAAACCAGTGGGTATCGCCCTGGGTTGGTGAGATTGGTCCATTGATCAGCTCGCGAGAAGGTGATAGAAACCTCCGACCACTTGAGATAAGTTGGCACGACTGGCTCGACTGCCATGATCTCGCGTAGTGCAAGCTTCCTAGATCGATTGGACCGGTTCAAGGATTCACCGCTGAACAAGACGACAACAACGTTTTCGACTTGTGGGAAGGCGTCTTCACCATTGCTGTCGTCGTTCTTGTCCTGTTTCTTGTCCGCCGGCTTGTCCTTGTTGGAGTTTTGCTTGTTGAAAGCTCGCTTGATATGGATACAAGTACCCAATGTATGCTTGAGCCCGGGATGATATGGGCAAGGCTGGTTCATAATTTCATCCAAGGACAATGAGTTGGAGTTCGAGTTCTTTTTCTGAGCAGGACGGCCGAGTGCCGCGACAGTATTGTCTGGCTTGCGCTTCTTGTGGCGATTGAAGTCGCGTTTGCCGTTCCGTTGCTCAGGACTACTCTTGGTAGAGTTGTTGCCTCCGTTGCCATTGGTGTTGCGCTTGTCGAAGCGTTCGCGTTCACGATCATCTTGATCTGCCCAATCGGCAGCCATGCGCCGCAACTCGGAGATAGTCTCTGGGCGCCTGCGACCGAACTCGCGATGCAACTCGCGAGCCCAGAGGCCATCGTGAAAGCAGTCAATGATTTCTCTGTCCGACACGTCCACGATCGTGGCTCTTTTTTCAAAGAACCGCTTGATGTACTTGCGTAGTGTCTCGCCCTTCTCTTGCTTGCAAGCTGCCAGTTCAAACCGGGTTCCGGGCCTAGCCCAGGTTCCCTGAAAGTTGGCGGTGAACTTGCGAGTAAGTTGATCCCAAGTATCGATGGACTCGGGGCGCAAGCCCTCGAGCCAGGTGAGAGGCGCTGTATCCATCATGATCGGGAAATATCTGACTTTGACATCGTTGTCACCGCCCGCCATCGTGATTGCTGTCGAGTAGACGCGCAACCACTGTTCCGGGTCTTGTTTGCCAGTGAATTTTTCAATTCCAGTGGTCTTGAATTTGCTTGGTAGCTTGATCTTCCTGATTCGAGTAGAGAAGGCCGGGAAGCCATCCTATGGGTCCAATTCAGAAGATTGACGTGGCCTATGACCTTTGTCGTGATTTCCTCCGCCAGTATTGGACCCTTGGCTCGGCGAACTACTCGGTTCCGGGTTGTCACGGTGTCCTCCACGTCTATAGCCGCGATCACGGCCATGTGGTGGACGTTCGTCGCCATCGGAATCACCTCCAGACGGATCAGGTGGATTATCATGTTGAAGAGGCTGGCTAATGCCACGCCTTTGGTCACGATTACCTCCCTGATCCCTGTGGTTACTGCCGCCCTGTGCTCGATTGTTGACGTCTTGATCGAGTGGGCCATATTGGCGCTCGAATTCTTCTCGGCGTTGAATCTCTGCTGCCATTCGATTAGCTCGACTGGCTTCAATGCGAGCACGGGCATCTTGACTTGCGTTTATAATTTGACGTGCATCACCGCCTTCGCGACTAGGATGTGGCGACTCGATTGTTCGCCGACTAGTCGCTGGCCTTGGGATGGGTTGACGATGTGGTGGAACCAGATCACCAATGTCCATCTGGGCGCTTTCTAGCAAGGAGAGGGCATGCCTCAATTGCGCACGGTCAGGATTGGGTGAATTAATAGTGTTGCGGACGAGTTCTGCAGCAGCTGTTAGGTTAGCTGGAGTGCTTGGCAGGACAGACTGGTCGCCTACCAACTGAAAAGCAGTCGTGAGGTTCCGTGTGGCCGATTGCCGCACGGCTGCTCTTAAGCGTCGCTCAGCACGCTTGGCGTTCCTGGTCCGCCTTGATGCCTTCTGCTGCTCTGTCTCTCCAACAATAGAAACTTCTTCCGCGGAGATGTCCTGGAGAAGCTCTCGATCATACTGGCCGCCTTGCCCAGCCGTACCAGTCATATAGACTTGTCGGCTAGGGTCGATGTCAACGCCGTCAGAGGATGATGCCGATGTCATGGATGCAGTCTTGCCGTCTTCTTGGAACGGTAATTCGGTGATAACCATGGCTGTGAGCCTAGATTCGTCGTCCTCGAGTGGAATTTCGAGAACCATAGCGGGCCAGTGAACAAAAAGTCCTCCTGGCGCTCTGGTCACTACCAGACCCGAGGGTAGTCGAACGAGTGGCTCTTCCATCGTGATTTGGGTTTTAATGAAGGTGCTGCTGCTTGTTGGAGATGTACTCAACAGGGTCAAAATATCGTTGTTGTTGTTGTCCTCTGATGGCTTCAGAGCCGACTCAGAGTCCTCGCAAGCGATCTCAAGACTGCCGAGTGCTTTCGAGATTGACTCCTCCTGTCTTGCAGCGTATGCGGATTGATATATAGTCGCAGCATTTGAAAATCCGAACGGGAATCGGGCTAGGGGGTAGTCCGATGGCATGGCCGACTCGGAGTTCCCGACTCCTTCCATAATGGGAGAGGAGTTGAACCCAGACACGACTTGTAGAGTCCCGCTCGGAGTCCTTGTCTTGATCGGATTCGAAATCATTGTTGGTTCGTCGTGAAAGTCCGATCGGGAATCGTGCTGGGGGTAGCCCGATGGGGTAGCCAACTCAGGGTTCCCGACTCCTTCCATAATGGGAAAGGAGTTGTGACCAGGCACGACTTGTTTTACCCCAATCAGAGTCCTTGGCATGTATAGCTTCGAGTCGACGTTAAGATCCGACTGGGAATCGTGCTAGGGGTAGTCCGATGGCGTAGCCGACTCGGAGTTCCCGACTCCTTCCATGATGGGAGAGGAGTTGTAACCAGGCACGATTTGTTGAGTCCCAATTGGATTCCGGAATAGGTTCGGCTTCGAGATCGACGTTGAATCAACGTGAAGGTCCGAGTGGAAACCGTGCCGGGGGTAATCCGATGGCGTAGCCGACTCGGAGTTCCCAACTCCCTCCGTGATCGGAGTAGAGTTATGACCAGACACGACTTGTTCTGTTCCAGTCGGAGTCTGAAGTGGAGTCGAAGTCGAGGTCGATGCCGAATCAGAAGTTGATGAAAGTCCAACCGGGGGTCGTGCTGGGGAGTAGGCCGATGGCATTGCCGACTCGGAGTTCCCAACTCCTTCCGAGATCGGAAGGGAGTCGTACCCAGGCACGGCTTGTCGAGCCCCAGTCGGAGTCCAAAACGTAGTCGAACTCGAAGTTGAAATTTTGCCTGAAAGCGAAATTGAAATCGAATCCGAAAAGGAAATTGAACTCGGGTAAAAACCTGAGGACGAAGTAGATGACCAAGTCGCCGAGTAAGAGCCTGGATAATCCGCCAAGAACGAATCGAAGCCACCTTCACCGTCAGAGACGAAAGTCCATGTCCCGACGACGAAAGTCGCGCCCTTCTCGACGCCTTGGGTTTTGAAAGTTGAACCCATCACTCTTGATCGCGGACTTGAGCAAGCGGGCCCCACGGTGGGCGCCAAGTGTCGACGAATTATATCGATCACGTCTGCCTGGGGGTACCCCAGAGAGTAGAATTGTGGGCCTCGCCTGGTCCCAAGAACGATGGTGTACGAAGGACACAAGGAATTAGACAGGTTCGGGCCGCAAATAGCGTAATACCCTACGTCCTGTATGGTTGATTGTATTCTCCGCACGATGAGTACAACCAGAGACTCTACCCCGGATATAAGATCCGGTCCCTAGACTAGATATACGATCTAGTCTAGTCTAACTTAGCCTCTGAACTCGTATGATGTAATCTGTATCAGATCGTTTTGGGAGGGGTCCCTACTCCGCCTTATATAATCCGGGGAGTAGAGTTACAAGTCGGTTGTATGATCCTAGTCGTATACATTCAGGAGTACTACAACAGAATAATCTTTGGGGAGTCTCCTACTAGTATCCGACTAGTTCTACCTAATCTTCTACGCCGTCTTGCACCGTAGCCGACTAGTTTTTGTAGACAGATAAACTTCCCATATCGGTAGTTTAATCCCTTGCATGAGTGACCCTGGGGATCCTGGTCCCACAGGAGGGAAGCTGCGGCGGCGAGGAGGAGGTGCGGCGCGGCAGCAAGGCGGAGGCGCGAGAAGGCCGCACGAAGCAGCGGAAAGGTGGAGGGGATAGAAGTTGCGGCGGCGGCTCGGAGGAGCGTGAGGGACTGGGAGGGAGAGAGCGGAACAGAGGAAGAGCTAGGGTTGCAACCGGTTTTATATCATGGTCAAGCGATTTGAGCCATCAGATCGAGGATGGACGGCCACAAATAGATGGGCCATTTGCGCCGGAACAGACCTTATCTCATTCCGTCTCTACTCTTCCTTTTCTTTTTCTTTTTTCATTTTATTGCACCATTGTGAGGTAGCATAAAAATAATTATCTTATATATTCCAACTCATTTTTTATATGTAAAAGACTATATATGAGTTGTCTTCTAGAAGTTTAAAGAATTTTAGAACTGATTTACTATTTTCTATATGTTAAATGAATTTCTAGATAGTTATCAAACTTAATTCAAAATTGAACTATGTGTACCTTTAAGAAAATTCAAAAAATTACACAAAAAACATTTTTAGGCTTATACGTTCCATATTACTCCATATATAGAAGATAGATGAAAAATTCAATTGTTTTCTAGGGACAATTCAAATTTATATCTCCAATTTACCTCTTAATAATTACAATAATATTTGAATTTGGTCAAAAAATCTACAAATTGGCATAGCAACATGTTTTTGGTCCACAATCCTTTCATCAAAAAAACTTAATCAGTTTCGATAAAGTGATAACATACATTGCTCACAAATGGATAGATCTCTCACATTATTTCCTACAACTCTAAGTCAAACTTTGAGATTTCAATACCACATAACATATTTCAACTCATATGCACCTCAAGTTTGTACATGACCTCATTTGGACCATAAAATTGGTAAATATCAAGTTACATTAGCAAGTTTTATACAAAATCATGTTTTTTTTCTATTTGTACTTTCTTGGGAAAAGACAATGTATATAACAAATTCTATAAAATAACAGTTTACATGCTAGAAAATGTCATCAAGTGACAGATATTGATTTTAGATAAAATCAGAAAAAAGAATCACAACGTTTGGAGTTACTATGACCAAAAGATACAACTTACAAGTTTTAATTGTAGATTAAAAAGAAAAAACAATGCGAGCAGCAAGTTACTATGACGAACTCTACTATTCCAAGGGTGCCACGTGGCGTTCAACAATCCTGGCGCTCGGATCGGGATAGAACAGAAGACGAAATATTATAAAACGTGCCAATGCCAGGCCTTTTCAGATGTTGTCCTATAGCCCAATGGTAAGGCGCATACTACGCATCCAATGGGTTGTGGGATTGAGTCCCCTCGCCGCCTTATTTTTGCCAGATTAGCGGTCAGTTTTTTTTTTTTTTTTTTGCTAAGCATTGGGCTGGCATCCGGTTTGTAGAGCTGGGCTCGGCTCAAAAAGATGAGGATGCCAGGCCCACACGAGCAAGCAGGCCCAGCGCGCGGCGAGCAGGCTGCAAGCAGGCCCAGCGCGGTTAGATTTTGATAAAAACAATTCAAATGCTTAATGAAAATAATAGTTGTGAAGTAGCCTAGTGGTAAGTTGGTGTGGTTTTGAGGATGAGGTCATGGCTTCAAGCCATGCTTTGTCCATTTTTCTTTTTTTAAAAGATTTTTTCCAATTTATCTTTTTTCTCCATTCATAAATATGACTATTTTTATTTGTTGATCGCAGACGTTTTATTCATGAAACTCAACACCATGGTTCGAACCGTGACATAAATGAGAACCGTTATAGTTATCTGAGTTTAGAGCAAAATGCTAACGTTTCTGAAATCGTCGCAAGGATTGTGTGTTTAGTCTAGGTGCAGTACGTGCACATGTGTTGTGCCCAAGGCTGCTGTGCGGATGGCTCTCACGGTGGTTGTTGACCGTGTGGTGCTGATCATGGTGTGAAGACCGGGTGAGTGGAGGTGAGCTCCACGGTGCGTCGCTGGGAAGAAGCCGATTTGACGAAGATTACGAGATGAATACGGCGCTTCGACGTATTTCTTTGGAAATAAACGTTTTTGTAATCGTAGTCGACTAGGAGTTGTGTCAAAACCAGGGTATAAATATAAACCCATGGTGATTGTAATAGGGCTCGAACAATTATACAACAAACCGGCCTTGCGCCAACTTTTCGAGTCTTTTAGTCGTGTCGTCGAATTCTTCGAGAGGAATCATCGATCCGTCGACCTCCGTAAGTATCGACAACCTTGTATCATGCTTAATATCATGCGGTGGATTTAAGCTTGGTATAAGAAGGCTTTCTTGTTAGATCATGAGCCATGCGGTAGGCTAAGGTTTAGCTTGAGGCAAGTTACCGGCTCTATTAGATTTTGGCAAAGATCTAATAGATTCATTAAGTTACCTTGTGTTATTTGGGTTTTACTTTATGTTTAATTCATATTAACACTCTTTTTGCCCAATTTAGATTGATTAGGTTCGGTTTTGATCCATTGCAGGACATGACCACGTTTCCTTGCATAGCCGAATTCGAATCAATCTAGATTGCCACGTGTCGCGGGTTCGAACTTGTTATTTTTGTATGGATCTTGACAGAACCGGGTATCATGCGGTAGATGTAGGTTTTTGGGTCGTTTTAGAACTAATCATCCGGTGGATTAGAGCTCGAAATCGATCTGATAGGTCTATCATCATTGACAAAGCTTGTTCCTTCTTCATGGAACCCGATTCGGCTATATAGCTGTATTCGGCTGTCCCTTAACGAGTGAAACATGTTCGTAACTTTATTTTAAATAACGAATGCTTTTAACCTGCCTCTGCTTACAAGATATCTCCTTTGAATAACAGGTTGCAGAGGGATATATATGGGAATGGATATACAGAATTCATGGATTATAATGCTATTGATGCTCTCCCGAATCATGGATATTTTAATACAGGAATGATTGCTGGAAGGCCAGGAAATCAAGATGCCAATGTTGACCTCATGGTGCAAAAAATGACCGATGTGTTGCAAAATCAATTCGGTTTGAAGCCCAAAAATCAGGGGTACATGTACTCCTCTCCTTTCCCAGAATGGTACCAAAGAGTGTCATTGCCTAACAGAGTCAAGGTTCCTACAGAATTCACTAAATTCTCAGGGCAAGATGATACTAGCACTGTGGAGCATATAGCTAGGTACTTGATGCAGCTTGGAGAAGCCTCAGCAGATGAAGCTTTTAGAATCAGATACTTTCCTTTGTCATTGACAGGTCCAGCATTTACATGGTTTGCTTCTTTGCCTGCTCAATCAATTTGTACTTGGAAGAATCTAGAGCAGATGTTCCATGCTCATTACTATACTGGCAGCACTGAGAAGAAGTTGGTTGATTTAACTAGCTTGAGGCAGAGACATAATGAGACACCTACAGAATTCCTTAGGAGGTTCAGGGAAACAAAGAGTATGTGCTTCTCCCTAAATATTCCTGATGATCAGCTGGCTGGTATGGCTGTAGCTGGGATACTGCCTGCAATTCGTGAAAAGCTATTCGGGATGGAGTTTGAAGATCTGGGTCAGTTGTCACAAAAATTGGCATTGATGAGTAACCAAGCGTATGGTTTCAAGAAGGATGGCAGATTTGCCAAACACAATGATGTAGCTGACATTTATAATCAATTCCTTGAAAGAGCAGATCAAGGAGATGAGTATGAAGACAATGAAGAAATAGCTGCAGCAGAGATAGTATGGGGCAAAGAGCCAGCTACAGTGAATCAGAGGTGGATTAAACAAACCAAGGGCACGTATGATTTTGATGTGACTAAGGCAGACAAATTGTTTGATTTCCTTGTGAAAGAAGGCCAAATCAAATTACCAGAGGGGCACTCTATGCTTCGGCCTGATGGTGTGAAAGATAAGAAGTATTGTGGATTCCATGATAGAAATTCTCATTCCATCAATGAATGCAGAGTCTTTAGAGTGAGGATTCAGAAAGCTATTCAGGAGGGGCATTTGAAATTTGACAATAAGATGAAACTGGACAGTAGCCCGTTCCCTCAGAATATGATTGGGTTTTCAGTCAACATGGTGAATGCTGTTGAGCCTGAAGAGAAGGGAAAAATGAAAGTTTTGACTTCAAAAAAGGCAAGACAAAATGGTTCAGTTGATCCCGCTCGGCAAATCACGATTGAACAAATTCACAAGAAAGAACCTCGTTCCTCGAATAGTCGATCTGAAATTGGAGAATCTTCTAAGCCAAGAGTTACTACGCGTATTCTCCTCAATAAATGGCAGCGTCAGCAAGAAAAAGAGCGCTATCAGAGGCGAAAATATTAAGAGGAGAAAAGAAGATATGAAGAAGAAATGTATAGGGAAGAACAAGAAGAATACATTCGGGAACAAGAACGCGCACATTGGGGGTGTGCATTTTTCAGACACTGCTGGAATGAGGGTTTAAAGCTTCCCACATGGAATAATTGTTCTGAGTGCAATGATAGACATGATGAATATAGGCAAGATACTGTCAATCGCCGATCTGTCCATGAAAGAATTGGCAGAATACATCCCAGTGATAATCGGCGTTTTGAGACATATGAGAATGATAATCAAACGAGGAAGAGGTATGCTGACCACAGATGGATTGATCATGAAGAGGAAAATGATCATGGTTATGTATGGCAAAAAGGACAGTGGTGCCCACCTGGTTTGAGGAAGAGTCAAAAGAGAAGAGTGCAGCGCTTAAGAAATCAAGAGTTAAAGCAAGCAGGAACTAGGATGAAATCAATATGGCGCCCAAAGGACAGACCTGATGAACATGGCTCTTCAGCTCCCACATGCATGGTATGCTTCTTACCGAATGAATTTATGGCTCCAGCTAATCAAATTGTACAGGAAGAAATATTACCAGAGATGGATGAAGCCGAGCAATTGGGGTTAATGGCACAGTTGATGCTGAATAAACAAGCTATTTTCGATAAACTAGCTAAGAATCGTCACATGAAGCCACTGTACTTAAGGGGATTCGTCAATGGGAAGCCATTAACTAAGATGTTTGTTGATGGTGGAGCTGCTGTCAATGTGATGCCATACACTACATTCAGAAAGCTTGGCATGGGCCCTGGAGATTTAACACCAACAAGCATAGTTTTGAATGATTTTGCTGGAAATCCATCAGATACTAAAGGATGCGTGCATATGGATTTGATGATTGGGTCTAAAACTTTGCTTACAACCTTCTTTGTTATTGAGGGCAAAGGATCATATAGTTTGTTGCTTGGAAGGGATTGGATCCATGCAAATTGCTGTATTCCATCTACCATGCATCAGCAGCTTATTCAATGGATAGATGATGAAGTGGATATTGTCCAAGCAGATGATTCAATAAGCGTTGCTAACGTGGAACCAGCTTTTTGGGAGTATCAAGGCATAGTTTGCTTTTCAGGCAAAGATTGGGGAGAAGGTCCTGTTGAACCAGTCAGCGGTGATCAACAGCCGATCAAAGCAGTTGGCTCTCGTAGTAATTTTTGATGGAAAATCCAATTGATAGGACTGACGGGAAGTTGGGACGTGGATTTGTATCGGCTGATAAGCTAGAAGAAGTGGACATTGGAGATGGTGACAAGCCAAGGCCGACATTCATCAGTGCTAACTTGGATTCAGTTTTCAAAGAAAAGTTGGTTATTTTATTAAAAGAATACAAAGACTGCTTTGCTTGGGATTATTCGGAGATGCCTGGTTTAGACCGATCTATTGTTGAGCATCGGTTGCCAATCAAGCCTGGTTACAAGCCTTACAAACAGCCACCCCGAAAAATCTACAAGGAAGAAGTGTTGGCTGATGTGAAAAGGGAGATTGAAAGATTACTAGACGCAAATTTCATTCGGCCATGCAAATATGCAGATTGGATCTCTAATATTGTTCCTGTCTATAAGAAAAATGGAAAAATGAGGGTTTGCATAGACTTTAGAGATCTAAACAGGGCTACACCCATGGATGGATATCCAATGCCTATTGCCGACTCATTAGTTGATGCTGCTGCCGGATATAAAGTACTCAGTTTCATGGATGGTAATGCAGGGTACAATCAAATTTTTATGGCATTAGAGGATATAGTAAAGACAGCTTTTAGATGTCCTGGGCATATAGGGCTGTTTGAGTGGGTTGTCATGACGTTTGGACTGAAAAATGCTGGTGCAACTTATCAAAGGGCTATGAATTATATTTTTCATGAGTTGATCGGCAAAATTGTGGAAATATATATTGATGATGTTGTGATCAAGTCATTAAATCATGAGTCTCATTTGGCTGACATAAGGAAAAATCTAGAATGCACTAGGAAGCATGGGCTTAAGATGAACCCGAATAAATGTGCTTTTGGAGTTTCAGCTGGAGAATTTCTGGGATTTTTGATACATGAAGGAGGGATAGGAGTTGGCAAGAAAAGCATGAAGGCAATTGATGAAATTATTCCTCCAACTAATCTTAAAGAGTTGCAATCATTACTTGGCAAGATAAATTTTGTAAGAAGATTCATATCAAATTTGTCACAGAAGGTGTTGCCCTTTTCTTCACTACTGAAAATCAAAAAGGATCAAAAGTTTGTATGGGGTGACAAACAACAAAAGGCTTTCGATGAAATAAAGGAATACATGAAGAAGCCACCAGTATTGGTACCTCCACAATTGAACAAGCCTTTTAAGTTGTACGTGGCGGCCGATACCCAAACTATTGGATCGGCCCTCATACAAGAGTTTGAGGGGAAGGAAAGAGTGGTTGCATACCTTAGCCGAAAATTGCTAGACCCTGAAACGAGATATTCAGCTATAGAGAAGCTTTGCTTATGTGTTTATTACTCATGTACAAAATTTTGGCACTACTTATTAAATGCCGAATGCGTTGTATATTCAAAATTTGACGTGATTAAGCACATGTTGTCTATGCCAATTTTGAATGGAAGGATTGGCAAATGGATTTTGGCCTTATCTGAATTTGAATTAAGGTTTGAGTCGGCAAAAGCTGTCAAGGGGCAGATTATTGCTGACTTTATTACTGAACATCGAGATTCATCAATAAATTTGCTTAACATTACTCCTTGGGTGTTATTCTTTGATGGGTCTTCATGTGACAAAGGTGGTGGAGCAGGTATTTTATTAATTTCACCCAAAGGTGAAGCGTTTGAGTTTGCTATTCCCATTCAAACTACTGTCACTAATAATCAAGCAGAGTATGAGGCATTACTCAAAGGGCTCCAATACTTGAAAGAAGCAAGGGCCATTGCAGTCGAAATTTTTGGAGATTCAGAGCTAGTTATAAAACAATTGAGTGGTGAATATGAATGCAAAAATGATATCTTGAGGAATTACTATGAAGAATGCAAGCAAATCTTGAAGAGCTTTCAATCAGTAATTCTACAACACATTCCTAGAGGGGATAATGAAGAAGCAAATAGATTGGCTCAAAGTGCATCAGGATATAGAGAAAATCAAGAGGTATTTGCCACTGATGACTGTGCTTTCGGGAGTGATCTGGCAGAAGGTGATTGGAGAAAAGAATTTGCTGATTATTTGGAAAATCCATCCCAGAAGGTTTCTAGAAGGCTCAGGTATAAAGCCATAAAGTTTGTTCTTCTTGATAAAGATTTATATTATAAATCCCTGGATGGAGTATTATTACGTTGCTTAAATCAAGAAGAGGCAAAGAAGCTAATAAGCAAGGTGCATGATGGATTGTGTGGAGCACACCGGTCAGCTTACCGAATGAAATGGGTTATTAGAAGAACTGGATATTACTGGCCGACAATGTTGGAAGATTGCTTTGAATATTACAAGGGATGTCAAGACTGTCAGAAATTTGGAAACATTCAGAGAGTTCCAGCATCGGCTCTAAACCCTATTATCAAACCATGGCCATTCAGAGGATGGGGAATAGATTTGATTGGCCAAATAAATCCTCCATCGAGCAAGGGGCATAAGTTTGTACTTTTAGCAACAGATTATTTCACTAAGTGGGTCGAAGCAATTCCATTGAGAAAGGTGGCATCAGAAAATATGATTGAATTTGTCAAAGAGCACATCATTTACAGATTTGGAATTCCTCAGACAATTACCACAGATCAAGGGACTCAATTTACATCTTCAGAATTCAGAGATTTTGCTGAAAGTATGGGGATCAAATTATTGAATTCTTCTCCTTATTATGCCCAAGCTAATGGGCAGGCAGAGGCTTCTAACAAAATTATGATTAAAATTATATAAAAGAAAATTGATCAAAAACCAAGGAAGTGGCATTCGGTACTCAATGAAGCATTGTGGGCTTACCGAATGGCTCCTCATGGGTCTATGAAAACGTCTCCTTATGAATTGGTATATGGACATCACGCTGTTTTGCCATGGGAAGTGCAGTCGGATTCAAGGAGGATAAAATTGCAGAAGGATTTAAGTTCTAAAGATTATAATGATTTAATGATGGATGAATTAGAAGATCTACATATGATTCGTCTCAAGGCTTGGAAAATATTGAGAAAAATAAGGTGCGGATTGCTAGATATTACAATAAGAAAGTGAAAGTCAAGCAATTTGCAGAAGGAGATTTAGTTTGGAAGGCATTATTGCCGATTGGTACTAAATACAATGCATTCGGTAAATGGTCCCCAAATTGGGAAGGTCCTTTCAGAGTGGTTAGATGCGTGCCTGGAAATGCATACATTTTGAAAACTTTACTGGGGGAAGAATTCACTGCTGCCATAAATGGAAGATATTTGAAGAAATATTATCCTAGTATTGAAATTGATCGCTGATGGGGAATCAAATGTCAAATAGCCGGCATTCGGGAAGGAGCCGCCTTCAGAGCAAAAATTCCAACAAAAGGAAAATGGCCAATACTAGAGTGTATTGCCCTTAGCGCACACAAATTACATCATAAGTTCAACAAGTTTATCACAAAAGGGATGCAAAAGATGAGTTTTATTGCCGAAATTCCATAAATCCCTAGCACAAACTACTGGAAGAGCCTGTTTAAGACAGACTGGGGATGGATGGAATCGGCAATGGCAGCGCCATGGCCATCAAGACGATCAATGGAGGCATCAATGTCGTCGATGTCTTCTGGGTTGCCGTTGGCGAAACCGACCGGCATCCTGGAATAGTCAGTGCCAGTGCATGTTGAAATGGCAACTAAGCCCACGGCGGCACCCAGAAGAACGCCATGGAGGGCCACCTCGTCGACGCGGCCTGCCACTGCACCAAGGCGAGCCTCTGGTGTGTCTCCTTGGGCGTTCACCTTTTTCGCCAGCTCCTCCACCAGCGCCTTCAGCCGATTGAGCTCGGCATCGCGATCTGCGAAATTACACGTGATGACAGATATAATGCTATTTGAAGACAGATTGAAAATGAACAGATTGCAGGACTCACCGTTGATAGTTTCGAGCAACTGTTTGCGCTGGTACTGCCACTCAAGGTCAGCAATCCCAGCTTGTTTGGAGATAACCTCCAGCTCATGGCGCGTCTCGTCGCGCTCCCTCCTGAAACGGCGGGCGTCGCTATCTGAGTAGCGAAGATCGTCCGATTCAAGAGTTCGATTGGACGAACTCGAAGAATCGGACACCGCAACAGGAGCCGCAGCAGGAGCCGCAGCTGGAACCACGGCAGGAGCCGCAACCGGAGCAGCGACGGGGTTCCATTGGATTAGCCTGAGAAAACAAAGGGATTTGTCAGAAAGGGGAGCCAAATCTTGAGAAGAATAAAGAAAGGCAGGCAGTCATCACCTGCGGCGAGCGCCGGCGCGGCTTCCTTCGGGCTCATCGGCGGCCGGTCGCCTTCCGTTCGCCATTGGGGTTTTCTTGAGTTTACTGTGCTTGGGGAAAAGAAGAGCTCGAGGAAGGCGAAAGACTTGGTGAGGAGATAGCGGCACTTGAATATGTTTATTTATAGAACCCGCAGAGGAAATCGTGGCCAAAGATCGTGGCGCACATCCCAAAAATTCGGAAGGTGGAGAGCCCACGAACCGAGCGGTTTCCATGTCGTTTGGGATTCATGCTGATGTCACATTCGGTTGATCAAATTCGGCTGTACTGAGCTTTTCGGGACTAACACTGTAGAAGCCAGCGTTGCCGAATAAGTTATTCACAATGAAACAAAACAGAAGTAAAGATGATGGAAAATGCAGAAATGATCAAGCATTCGGCTATTAAGTTGTTTGTTACAGTCACACACCCAAGTATTTTAAGATTACACTTTTTGCATTCAAAATCATATGGTCAATATCTTCCAGCAGCTTGGGTTTTGGCCAGAGCAGAAAGTTTGGCTTTGAGCTGCTTCTCTTCATTCAGAGCTGTTGAAGCCTCCTTACGCAGTCCCTCTGTCAGACCAGGAATTTCGGCTATCTTCTTTTTGTCAGCTTCAATTTTAGCCGATAAGTTTTTCAATTCAGCCTCTAATTCAGCTTTCCTGGTCTCTTTCGACTCAAGTGCAGACTGTAGGCCAGCTAACAGTTCTTTGTTGCTCTGAGTTCTAGAGTGCAAATCTTTCACAGATTTTTTGGCTATGGCCCTCCTTTGCTCCAAGGCTGGTTGAGCAGATTGATTCTTTAGAGCTTGTTTCACTGCAGCATAAGGATCATCCAATTTAGAAACTGGATCTAAAGAAGTCTTGATATCAGCAGGAAGATCTTGGTCAAATGATTCAAGCAAGTCTCTTAGAAGATCAGCATCTTTGACTTGATCTTGAATGCCCTTCTGCAGCAAGGAGAGGATTTCTTTCAATTTTGCTTGGTTTTCTTCTGGCAGAGCTTGACTAGAAGATGTTTCTTCTCCTTGTTCGGCAATTAAATCATCCAGAGCAAATGAGTAGCTAGATGATGAAGCAGGTTTTTCCTGAAAAGAAATTCTTGATGGATTAATAATGATTTATTGGGGAATTGAGAAGATTGAATGACTTTATTTACCTCTGTTCTAATTTCATGAATGGGAGAAGGAGACCTCTCAAGCTCAGTAGAAGGGCCTTGCATATCATGCTGAGGAGAGATTGGAGAGTTCCTTCATGAAGGTGCAGCTTCTAGTTGAGGAAGTGGTGAAGCTGGGGCTGAATCATGATGAGAAGGAGGGCTCTCCAATATTTGATCCATTGAAATTGTTGCTGCAACTAAAAGGGAATAAATGCCGATGAAAAGAATGAATGAGATAGTAAAATTTATACCAGTTGATGGAGCATCGGCAGAATCTGTAGTGGCTGTTGCCTGCTGTGTCTGAACCTGAGATAGTAAAAGACAAAGATGAGCATAATTGTCACACCCGGATTTTCACAGAAACCCGAATGCTACTATATGTGTGCCCAGGAAGTCCATAGAATACATATAGTCAACAAATATGATAACAAAGACACAAATGCTGAAAATAAATGCTTTATTAATGAGAGAGTTTACATCAGAGTTGCTTCATAAATGAACTAACCAATACAGCGGAAGTCTAATAACAACTCTCTCTAATCGAGGCCGTACTCCACAGGGACTCTGACTGGGAGAACACACTCAGAAGAACGGCAGGTCTTCGGGAAACTCAGCAGCAGACTCGCACACAGCCCAATCTGTTACCCATCCGGGATTTTGCAGCAAAATGACAAAAATATAGCAAGTGTAAGTAACAGAGTTACTTAGCAAGTATAGCACATGTGTATGAGGCTCAAAAGGCTGGACACGGCTTAACTGCATTAGCACTTTTAGTTGGTTCCTTTTTAACTTTATCCAAGAATACTACAAGTGAATGGACTCCCAGTTGTAACCCAATTAAGTAGTGTAAGTGACATTCCCACGACCCGGAACTCGATTTGAATTAGCATCTTGCAAGCAAGAGAAAGGTGAAACCTTGCGCAAATACATCAAGAGATTCTTCAAGAAAAGAGCCACGATTGTGGACGTATCAGATAGAGAAGTCATCGACTGCTTCCATGATGGGTTGTGGGCTCATGAATTGCATCGCGAGTTTGGAAGGCGACGTCCAGAAACCATCTCAGAACTCAGGACCATGGCAGCTGATTGGGCAGATCAAGATGATCGTGAACG
Source organism: Echinochloa phyllopogon (assembly GCA_033239725.1). NCBI lineage: Eukaryota > Viridiplantae > Streptophyta > Magnoliopsida > Poales > Poaceae > Echinochloa > Echinochloa phyllopogon. Next base: position 5,278,391 of record BTCW01000008.1, on the reverse strand, counting down.
CGAACGGTTCGACAAGCGCAAGGATACCAACTCCAATTACAATGGTGGCAACAACCAAAACAAAGGTAGTCCTGATCGTCGCAACAACAACAACAGACGCGATTTCAACCGCAACAAATGCAAGCCAGACAACACAGTCGCGGTAGTTGAGCGTTCTACGCGGAACAAATCCACTCCTGATCTGGATAAAATCTTGAATGTTCCATGCCCTTATCATCCTCATGGCAAGCACACGATGCCCCAATGTATTCATATCAAGAAGGAGTTTGACAAGCGGGAGCTGCCTGAGAAGAAGAGCCCAGGGAAAAAGAAGAAGGATGATGACAATGATGATCAAGACAGTGGTTTTCCGCAGGTTGATAACGTTGTTGCAGTTCTTTTCAGCGGAGAGAGCCTTACCCAGTCAAGACGGGCCAAGAAGCTATCCCTCCGCGAGATCATGGCAATAGAACCAGCTACTCCTACATTCCTCAAGTGGTCTGAAGTCCCAATTACATTTTCTAGGGCTGATCAGTGGACCAACTTTGCCAATCCAGGCAAATACCCCCTAGTACTGAATCCAGTCGTGGCGCAAGCCAGACTGACTAAAGTACTCATTGATGGAGGCAGCGGGCTCAACATCATTTTTGCCAAGACATTTACAAAGATGGGACTGGATATCACCAAGTACCTCAAGCCCATGGAATCCCCATTCTATGGCATCGTCCCAGGAAAAGCTGCAATTCCCCTAGGACAAGTTACATTGCCAGTCACCTTTGGCACAACAGCTAATTTCAGAACCGAGTACATCAAGTTTGAGGTAGTAGACTGTTGACACCAAAATTTGGCACCAGGAAGAGGCTGACATGTGGGCCGGATTTGGTAGAAAGATACCATTCGGCTAGGAGGCTTTCTCTGAAGCATTCGGCAAAGACGCCCTGCGGTCGGGAGCGCGTTGTCATTCGGCAGAAGCATTGCTCTGCGGGCAAAAGCAAGAGCATTCGGGAAGGCGTGATGACATGGATTAAATATAAGGAAAAGGCCGGTTCAACAAGGAATGCGACACGGACACGAAGATTCAACGTTTATTTTTAGAAACGAATATTGTAATCGTGACCGACTAGGAGTTGTGTCAAGACCTGGGTATAAATATAAACCCATGGCAATTGTAAAAAGGATCGAACAATCATTCAACACAACAACCCGGCCCCGTGCCAACATCGAGTCCTTTAGTCGAGTCGTCGAGTCCTTCGAGAGGAGTCATCGATCTGTCGACCTCCGTAAGTACCGGCAACCTTGTATCATGCTTAGTATCATGCGGTGGATTTAAGCCTTGATGCAAGTAGTTCTTGTTACCATGCTTAGTATCATCCGGTGGATTTAAGTTGTGGTCTCAGGAAGGTTCCTATGTTAGGTCATGAGCCATGCGGTGGGCTAAGATCTAGTACGGACCAAGTTATCGGCTCCGTTAGATTTTGGCAAGGTCTAATGGATTCATTAAGTTACCTGTGTTGCTCAGAGTTTTACTCCATGTTTAATTCAAGTAACACTCCTTTGCCCAATCTAGATTGGTTGGATTCGGTTCTAGATCGCAATTTGCCGTGTGCCCAATATCCAACATACGGCAAAGAGACTATTTGCCGTGTGCCCATGGCCCGACACACGACAAACTCTTAACACATGTGCGGGGCATCGAAACCAAGTAACGGCCATTAGGCTTTGCTGTGTGCCTGCTGTAGGCAAACCACAAAGACAAGGATTTACCGTGTGCCTACAGAGACACATGGCAAAGACAAGGGTTTGCCATGTGCTTGACAACCTAGTTATTTGAACCGGACCGGACCGGCCGGTCCGACCGGTTGAACCGGAAACCAGAGACCTCACCGGTTTGGTTCAACTAAAAGACCGGCTATGCAATTGAACCGGAATATTCCGGATCGAACCGCGGTTTTTTTCGTAAACCGGACATAATACCGGTCACTGAACCGCTGCCTGTGGGGAAAAATCGGGCACTGAACAGCTGCTCGTGGGAAAAATATAGCTGCGCGGCCAAAATGTGCGGCAAAGAGACTATTTGCCGTGTGCCCATGGCCCGACACACGACAAACTCTTAACACATGTGCGGGACATCGAAACCAAGTAACAGCCATTAGGCTTTGCTGTGTGCCTGCTGTAGGCAAACCACAAAGACAAGGATTTACCGTGTGCCTACAGAGACACATGGCAAAGACAAGGGTTTGCCATGTGCTTGACAACCTAGTTATTTGAACCGGACCGGACCGGCCGGTCCGACCGGTTGAACCGGAAACCAGAGACCTCACCGGTTTGGTTCAACTAAAAGACCGGCTATGCAATGGAACCGGAATATTCCGGATCGAACCGCGGTTTTTTTCGTAAACCGGACATAATACCGGTCACTGAACCGCTGCCTGTGGGGAAAAATCGGGCACTGAACAGCTGCTCGTGGGAAAAATATAGCTGCGCGGCCAAAATGTGCGGCAAAGAGACTATTTGCCGTGTGCCCATGGCCCGACACACGACAAACTCTTAACACATGTGCGGGACATCGAAACCAAGTAACAGCCATTAGGCTTTGGCAAACCACAAAGACAAGGATTTACCGTATGCCTTCAGAGACACATGGCAAAGACAAGGGTTTGCCATGTGCTTGACAACCTAGTTATTTGAACCGGACCGGACCGGCCGGTCCGACCGGTTGAACCGGAAACCAGAGACCTCACCAGTTTGGTTCAACTAAAAGACCGGCTATGCAATTGAACCGGAATATTCCGGATCGAACCGCGGTTTTTTTCGTAAACCGGACATAATAACGGTCACTGAACCGCTGAACAGCTGCTCGTGGGAGTTCAACTAAAAGACCGGCTATGCAATTGAACCGGAATATTCCGGATCGAACCGTGGTTTTTTTCGTAAACCGGACATAATACAGCGGCCAAAATGTGCGCCAGGAGGGGTTCGAACCTGCGTTTCCCTGTGTCCCGCGGCTTTCGACGTAGCTGGGCTAGCACCAGACCATGTTGGTGTTGGTGAAATATACAAGATCCATAATCTAATTGAACCCTGTTGAACCGGTGGTCTGACCGGTTCGACCAATCAAACTGTGAACCGAGGGGTTCACCGGTTCGATGTCCGGTTCGGTTCAAATAACTATGCTTGACAAGGGTTTGCCATGGCTTTGCCATGTGTCTGCCCCTGCACACGGAAAGAAAAAAAAACAACTTTTTGCCTCCAAACTTTTTCTCCAGTCCAAATACATTGCTTGGTACATTTTAGAGAGGTACACAACAAATAATGAAACTTTGTTGTGTGCCACGGGTGACTCATGGCAAAGAGTCAAAGTGCCGCGGTTGTGGCACACGGCAAAGTTGTCGTGGTGCCGTCCCCCTTCGTTAGTAAGCCGTCTGTTACTGTTTTCTTTTGCCTCGTATAAAAGGCACACGGCAAAGTCCTCATGCTATTTGACGTGAGGGTTTTGTCATGGGTGGCACAAGGCAAATTCTTTGGCGTGTGTTTTATGGGCGGCAAAGCCCAGTGTGACCGTAGCTCTTTGATTGCTAGTTCAGATATATTTGGCTATTATCTGGGTACTATTACTATCTGATCATCCAATGCACACTCTGCTACTCGGCTATATTTGGCTATTGGATGTGGGATATCCGGCATAGAGTCTGGCCGGCTAGTAACATCCTAACAGGAAGCATGCTTGTCGATCCAAACAAGATGGTGGACTTGGAATCATAAATCTCAGAACTCAAAATGAGGCACTTCTACTGAAATTCCTGCACAAATTTTATAACAAGTTGGACTTGCCCTGGGTTAATCTTACTTGGCAGCAACTTTATTACAGAAATGGTACCCCACCTCATGAAAGATCTGGAATCGGCTCCTTTTGGTGGAGAGACATCATGTCACTTGCTCAAAAAGTCTTTATGATAGCAACCGATAATGTGAACAATGGCTCCTCGGTGGCCCTATGGAATGATCTCTGGGATTTGGGTGTTCTCAGACGGAAATATCTGCAGTTATTTTCCTTTGCTAAGCAAAAGAAATGCTCTGTGAAGCAATTTACAGAATGGGATGATGGCAGAGTCTTTTATTTACCATTATCAGACATGGCACTCAACCAGCTGCTGGAACTCAAGGCAGCCATCCAGGATCTGAATTTAAATGTTGCACAAAAGGATGATTGGGTCTATATATGGGGTTCCAGGCAAAAAAGCTTATGATAGTCTTCAAGTTACTTTCCCAGCCTCCCTGCTCTTCAAATGGATGTGGAAGTCCAGGGTTCAGAACAAGCACAAGTTCTTTTTCTGGTTATTTCTCAAAGATAGGCTCGACACCAGAAATCTCCTATGTCGAAAGCATATGCACCTTGAATCCTACAAATGTGCTCTGTGCATTGAAAAATTGGAAGAAGATGTTCGGCATTTGTTCTTCTCCTGTCCATTCAGCGATGCTTGCTGGACGTTTTTAGGTGTGCATTAGGACATGACTTTGGATTTCCAGCAGATGGTCCTTTTGGCAAGACAACGGTTTTAGTCTGTGATTTTTAGAGAAGTCTTCGTTATAGGCTGTTGGCTATTTGGTGCCACAAAAACAATATCATTTTTGGGAATGAATCCCTTTCATTTGAAAGTTGGAGAAGGCTCTTTCTCAAGGAGATGAAGGCGGTAACCCTTCGGGCTAAGCCGCAGATCAGTGACAAAAATAACGTTTGGCTGAGTAGCTTTTTGTAATTTTACGCTTTACAAATCTTGGGCCTGAGGCCTTGTAATATGTACATAAACTTTTTGTCCATATTTATATAAAAAAAGGGGTAGGGGCCTCCCCTGCTGATTCCAGTGAAAAAAAAGTAACAACCTAACAGAAATAATAAAGCAATATTCAAATAATCAAGCTTTGGAGCACTATTTGTTTTTCTATAAGAGGACATATTTTCTCCGTGGTCCATAAAAAAAAATCTGACTCGTCAAAATCACTGGAATAACTTTGCAATAAAAACAGGAAACAACAGCATGTGGTTTGGCCTAGTTTATTTATTTTGTATGTTTTTTCTTTGTATAAGTCCTTTCTCAAGTATTTTTATGACAATAGAAACGTAAAATTAGAAGTGATTAGGCCATCTAGCAGCTCACCGGGAACAATAGGGAGTTCAATATGACTCCTGCAGTCCTGCTTCGGTGGACTTGGTTTATATTATCAAATTCAACATGATTACAGATCTACTTAGTACTATCTAGGAAAGTGCTTATGTATGTATAATACTTCGAATATCGTGCAATTGAGTGCCTAGAAGGCACTTCCTATGTTATGTTAATGCGACGACGGACTTGGTGGTAACTTGTATATACCATCTCTCGTTAATTTGCGTTTTGAAGCATAATCTAGTTGGAATTTGGACTTGGTGAGGTTGAATGATTACGACCCATGTGATTGTGATATGCAGAGATGTTGCTTTTAGCCTTTTACTCAATATCCAAAAAAAATTGTGACCAACACAATGCACCTAAGATTCATCTTGTATTCGAGACATGTTAATTTATTCGTATTCGAACAAAGGTAATCCGAATTTGTATATGTATCGTGGAGCTTTCCATGTCCAGTTCGGACTCTGAAGAAAAATATGAAAATAAATATGATATTATTAATATCTGTCCATATCCGATCCATTTTATCCCTATTAGAAGAATTGAATAAACCCTTGTACCCTGCTGGTTGTAAGGACTACACATAGTTGCAAAGCTTTGCTTGAGCTCTCAAAGTTGATCGAAATGCCTGCTGTAGGCAAACAACAAAGACAAGGATTTACCGTGTGCCTACAGAGACACATGGCAAAGACAAGGGTTTGCCGTGTGCTTGACAAGGGTTTGCCATGTGCCTGCTCTGTGGCACACGGCAAAGCCATGGGGGAAAGAACAAAAAAACAACTTTTTGCCTCCAAACTTTTTTTTCAGTCCACATACATTGCTTGGTACATTTTAGAGAGGTGGCACACAACAAATAATGAAACTTTGCTGTGTGCCACGGGTGACTCATGGCAAAGAGTCAAAGTGCCGCGGTTGTGGCACACAGCAAAGTTGCCGTGGTGCCGTCCCCCTTCATTAGTAAGCCGTTTGTTACTTTTTCCTTTTGCCTCGTATAAAAGGCACACGGCAAAGTCTTCAAGCTGTTTGATGTGAGGGTTTTGTCGTGGGTGGCACACGGCAAATTCTTTGTCGTGTGTTTTATGGGCGGCAAAGCCCTGTGGCCGTAGCTCTTTGATTGGTAAGTTATGCTTTTTTTTTGGCGGACCTGATTTTGATGGAGAGGTCAATTCCTCTACGTGCTTTATGTTTTCTATTGAACTTTTCCTTTCTAGAATAAATATCATGTGCAGAATTCATTTTTGATGCACAAATGTGCAAAATCTCCAGAAAAATAATCAAATACAGAATTAGAAACGTACCTGGACAACGAAGCCAAATGTTTTAGCTTTGCCTTCGCTCGCAGCTTGGACAAAGGGGCAAATCTGCAGCTTTTGGATCTAGTCCATATTCATCAATCTTGAATAATGCAGTCTTATGAGCCCGAATGACCGAGTCCACTCTATCCAACGAAGACCTCTTCAGATCTGCAGCAACTGCAGTGGCAAAACAAGTAATCGTCATTGATGTGATCTGTTTAAGGACATGATCAATGCAAAGTTCACGAGGTGCAGATGATGATGCCGCAGAAATATTTGCAGGGAATGCACTAGCTCCGGGGCTCATATATATACAAGAGTTCAGAAGCCACCCAAGGCCGCCGATGGAGATCAGCGGAACGAAGCGAGCCTCTGCGCTGTGCTGGGCTGATGGTTGCCAGTTGTATTCACAAGCTTATGGGAGATTGGGAGAGGAGACAACCAATGAATATATAGGAGTACATTAGGACTAGCAAAAGCTGCCGTCTAGCTATAATTACTACAACTTGTCACATTATTGTTTTCTGCCTCGGAATAAAAAAGTTCTTTCTGGCCCAAACTTTTACAAATGTGCATGAACCAAGTTGTGTAACCTTTTGCAGCCATAAAGCAGATTCTTTATCTCCAAACACTAAAATTTCTAACTATCGTGGCACTGCTTTGGGCTTTTGAAGGCGAAGTGCCCCAGAAATTTCGGGTGTCACTAGCAGAAAAATGACTAAAGTCGTGTAAAACCAAAAAAATATTCCAGCCCACGAGATTCAAACCCACAATCTTTTACTTGTCTGGCATGTAGCCCCATTACCATCCCACTACTACTTAGCAGTGGAAGCCTATGTGCTGTGTTGGATTGCCAGCTGTATTCACAAGCTTACGGGAGATTGGGAGAGGAGACAACATATGAATATATAGGATTAGATTAGGACTAGCAAAAAGCTGCCGTCTAGCTATAATTACTGCAACTTGTCACACTGCTGTGTTTAGATCTGACAAAAAGGTGGTAGAAAAGTCACATCCGAACACTATAGTGTATTGTAACACTTTTCGTTTGTTTGTGGTAATTGTTGTCCTATCATGACCTAACTAGGTTCAAAAGATTCGTCTCGTTGTGTACATCAAAACTATGCAATTAGTTTTTTTATTTACTTATATTTAATACTCCATGCATGTGCCGACATTTTGATGCGATGTGATGGGACTTTTTGCACAATGGAATTTTGGGAACTAAACATAGCCATTATTGTTTTCTGCCATGGAATGAAAAGGTTACTTCTCGTCCAAACTTTTGCAAATGTGTGCATGAACCAACTTTAGTTTTGAAACCTTTTGCAGCCATAAAGCAGATTCTTTCCCTCCAAACACTAAAATTTCTAACTACCGTGGCACCGCTTGGGGCTTTTGGAGGTGAAGTGCCCCAGAAATTTCGGGTATCACTAGTAGAAAAATGACCTTTAGTTCCATGTAAGAGAACCAAGACTAAAGTTGTGTAAAACCAAAAAAATATTGCAGCCCACGAGATTAAACCCACAACCTCTTGTCTCGCATATAGCCCATTTACCACCCACCTACATAGCACATATGATTATGCATGGTGTTTTCTTTTTGTATTAACATATGGAGGACCTTTTAGTCATGGTTTATGGCTCCAACCCAGACTAAAATACCCTTTAGTCCCGGTCGGAGGCTCCAACTAGGACTAATACATGAGACCATTTAGTCCGGAGCCTCTAATTGGGACTAAAGAGCTATTTTTATTCTCGGTTGGAGACATCAACCGGTACTAAAGGTCTCTCCATCCCCTAAACTTTAGAACTGTATTAGTCTCATATCCAATAAAATCTGGAACTAATATTTTGGATGGAAAGCCTATTCTCTACTGGTATATGGACCGATAGTTTTGTAACCGATGGCGCGCAAGTGTAAGTACAAATCACCTTAAGTACCGTCGGATGAGGCACCAGCGGTGACCATCTATATGTACCATCGGTTATTGCAAAAAAATGCGATGTGGTATAACGACATTGGAATCGTTGGTTATTGAAACTTGAAAGCATCAACCAACGTCAACAGTTTGATTTTCTCAAAATTAAGATTTTTTTTGTGGTACATGATTCGAAAAGTAACTTGCAAGGATAATTTAACAAAGAGGCTGTGGAAAGGAAGTATTAAATGTTGTTTTTGTAACTTATTAAATGAGTCAATACAAATATTTTCTTTAATTGCCATAATGCTAAGTTTATTTGGAGACTAGTGCAAGTTTCGTTTCTTCTTCCTCCTCCTTTAAACGTAAATTACATGTTTACAAACTGGTTACAAGGAGTAGAAAGGAAACTAAAGCATCAAGCCTTGTTGGGGCATGTGCTATTTGTTGGGCAATTTCGCTTAGCCAAAATGATGAGATTTTTGACCATACACGAGCTTTCTCTTCTATGCAGATGGCTTTTAGAGGGACCCATTGGATTCACTTTTGGACCCTACTGCAAAAGGAGGAAGAAAGATCCGAGTAAACTGGGGTTATCGTGTGCTTGAGTCATTGGTGACGGAAATCTTTGCTTCAGATGGCTGGAGCTTCGTTAATAGGCTTTCATGCTCTTGAAATTAGTTTGAAAGTTGTTTTAAGCGTGTTTTGTGTTTGTTGGAACTTTATGTGTAAAATTAATAATACACGGCTATATGTAGATCGATACAGAAGCTAGAATATTGATACATATTCCGTTTTTCCAAAAAGAAGTTAACAGTTCGATTGGATCTTGTTAGATACATTCTTCGGAATGCTGCTTCAGCGTATTGTCCGGTTACTGCATCTCGTCATTGTCTCATCATACGGTGCACGCACAAACTTCTCGACTCTCTTTATTGTATTTGGTTCAAAATCTTGAGCATACTCCCTTTTATTTTAATACAGCTTGTTCTAATTTTTTCTAGATGTTGGTTTTTATTATTATCAAGATATAGCATACATCTAAATATAAAACAAAATTCATGTATCTAGAAAATCTAAAACGATATATAATTTTGGATGGAGGAAGTACTCGTCAAACATATACAAGCCCTGCTCGGAGGTGATTGCTGCGTCAGCGGCTGCACGGCAGCACGTTTATCGCTAAGACACACTGCTTAGGGTGCTTAGCATTTCCGACGGGCCGAAAATCATAAACAGTGGCCTAATGAGACTATTTTCGCTGCACAACTGTTAGTAGTTCATGTCTGTTTTTTTTTGACACAGTCACGTCTGTTTTTGGACGTCCATGTGCTCTCACGCCCCTCCCCCTGATCTCTTTAGTAGTTTGCGGTGGCCTCATCTGTCATCTGTGATTTATTAGTAAATAACATTAGCTCCGATGACTGTATAAATATCTTTTTAGTAGTGATAAGGACATGAAAAGAAGAACGGGAGAGTATTCTAGTGCTCAAGTTGTTGCTGGTGATGATGAGACGGCTAAACACACTAGCTGGAAGGCCGGAACATTGACGTGCATTACTCTTGTCATCCACGACCCATTACTGTAATCCCGCGATGTATATATGTATAATATTACTTGACCCGCTGCCACGATCGTCGACTTTAGTTCAGATGCAGAATCATAGTAGAGGCATGTTTAGTTCCCGGTCACATCATCAAACTTTTAAAAATTCTCTCTCCAAACTTCACTATTCACCTATCACATCAAATCTTTCTCCTCATGCATGGAGTACTAAACGTGGGTAAATAAAAAACTAGTTATATGGTTTTGATGTACACGACGAGACGAATCTTTTAAGCCTAGTTAGGTCATGGTAGGATAATATTTACCACAAACAAACGAAAAGTGCTACAGTGTCCGATGTGACTTTTTCACTTCACCTTTTTACCTTTTTTCAGGAACTAAACACCCACAGAGTACTAAATCTAGGATACTCAAACAGCTATTAGATCCTTTTTAATGTCGTGGTGTTAGGCTATTCTCACTCGTCTCATACTTGTCAGCAAGATTCTTTTCTCTATATTTAGTTTTTCCACGTCCGTCATCTTCTATATCCCATACTCTATACCGACTACCATATATTTTATTCCATCTCCGATTATCATCCTATTTTAACAAACACATTTATTTTTACTCAACCATCTATAACTACCATCTCAAAATTTATGTTCTTCTTTTTTCTTACTTTTTTCCTTTTCTTTTTCCCTTTTATTTTTCTTTTTTCGGTCATTTCCTCTATCCTTTTCTTTTCTCTGCTCTATAACTATCATTTCTCTCTCTCCCGCTCTCTCTCCCAGCTCCCCCACCGCTGCCTCTCCCTGCCTCCTCACCTCCCTCCAACGCCCCTCCTCTCCCTCTGACGCCTCCAATCCGCCGCCACCCCCACCTTCCCTCCGCCTCCTCCCCTCCGCCGCCCCCACACCTCCCTCCAGCCTCTCCTTCCTCCCTCCATCCCATCCGCCGCCTCTTCCCCTCCCTCCCTCCCTCCCCTCCCATGCGGTGGTGCCGGGACGATGGCAACGTCGGGGCAGTAGTCGTCGTGGAGAAGGAGGCCGGCGGGTGGCGTGCATCGGTGAGGAGGAGGAGGAGGAGGAGGAGTGACGCCACGACCGGGGCCGTCCATGTCGTCTTCTCCCCCGCGTTACCCCTCTGCGGAGGAACCTGGCGGCCACCCCGCATCCTCAACCAGACGGCGGCGGCTTGGCTACCGAGCGGGCGCGGATCTTCCATGGGGCCGGCGGCAGGTGGCAGAGTGGTGCGGCGTCGGGGAAAGCAACGGCCGCGGCTACGTGAGTGGGCCCGCGCGGAAGATAGCGGTGCCCCGCTATTCCGTTGAATGTAAAGGAATCGGGGACCTCCTCTATCTTAGCATGTGCCTTAAGCGTTCCCTGGTGCAGACACATTTTCGCTACAGGCGTAATGGAGGAAAGCCTAGGGCACACGGTGTGGACAGCCTTAGCGGAAACCAACCAGCACATGCTTGCGTTCTGAAGGCTGCCGGCCTACAGCTTATCGTGTACTCCCTCCGTTCTGAAAAACCTGACGTTTAGGACAGCGACACGGTCTCCAAAACATAACTTTAACTTCTTATTATTATAAAATATTTATCTAAGAGTGATATATGTATACTTTTATGAAAGTATTTTCCAAGACAAATCTATTCATATAGTTTTCACATTTGTAAACTCACCAATTTAAAAGTTATTGATGATTTATATTCCTAATGTCTAATCCAAACCTTGTCTTAAACGTCAGGTTTTTCAGAACGGAGGGAGTACCGGTAGTTCTCATTTGGCTTTGGACGGTCATGTGCTCCCACGCGACTTCCCTCGTTCCCTGGTCTCCTTGGTTGTATGCAGTGGCCTTATCTGGCATCTGTGATTTAGAATTTATTACGGACAACGCTAATTATTGGCGATCACTCGATTTCGACAAAATTTTCTGCCACCGGCTGGGCATGAATTTGATCTGCCGTGCATAGCAGTGGGGGTACACAAATACTGTTACTACAGAATACACATGCGTTGCTACGGTAGATCTGATCAATTGTCCTACAGAATTTCACTTATTTTTTATATGTAAGCACACAAGCGTTGGGTAGATCTGATCAATTGTCCTACAAGTTTTTTATTTGCACGTAGGGCTTGGACATCAAGATATCACCCTCATCATGGTTGTTTTATAAAAATATATGGTCAATAAGTGGTCTCTTCTTTGACCACCCCTCGTATCATGGAGATGAAGTTGTCCCTGATTCGGTATGATATTTGAATTAGAGCGAACTGACCATGACAAGACTATCCTTGACTTGATACGGGTGTTTGTAGAAACAAAGAAGTATTAGACAAGAAAAGAACAATTATTTTTCTTTTGAAAGACAAACAATTAGTTAATGTTCTGCATCCTGTCGGTTTCTTTTTCTGGACTATACGCATGTTCGAGTCAGAGTTATATAATTAACGAAATAGAAAAAAGTGTTGGATGAGAACTCACGATGGGAATGGGCCGGGTCGACCCATTGGGTAGTTGGCCCGGCCAATAAAAACAAGATCAATGGGTCGTATGGGTCGACCTCAAACAATAAATGGGGCCATAGAGCTGGACCCTATCGATCCAATGGGTATGATAGGGCCGACCCAAAAGTCTCACGCAATTTACATCCGTATACAGTTTCACACATAAAAATTAACTTTGCATCTCTATCTATAGGTGCATATAAGATGTTGATTGAATATTTTTTTCATGTTGATGCCCAGCAGCACATGTACAATATTTTTTTTCTTCTTTGCACGTAATAACCGGTAGTATTAAAGCAACACAATTATTTTTCTTTTTATAAATTAGCAATTGTCAAGTAGCAACATGGTCAAAATTTATCCGATTGTCTGCTTAAGCATAGCCTAAAGGATGAACCGACCCACATTACCTATTGGGCCATCGAGATCGTAACTAAAGACTAAATTGGGTCGGCTCATGGCCCTCTAAAATTGACCATGAGGCCAAGAGGGCCGGGTCCAAAGCCAGGGCCGGGCCGGCCCATTGTCACGGGTTTAGAACCACTTGTCAATTGGACATAAAGGATTACAAGAAGTTAATATACACTACGGAAACAGTAGCTCAATAGAAATTGGTAAAGACACACACCTACCTTCCCAACCATCCGAGTCGTCGAATAATAAGGTGAGTACTGCTGAGAGCATGGGTTATGGTTTCGACAGCAAGCAGACGTCTGGTGGTCCAGCTCATCTAACCGAGCGCACGGTGGTAGCGGGGACCACTAGCTTTTAATGTGTTGTGCCTCACAGCAGCAACACTCAACGAATAGCAGGCCAGAAAGCGTGCATGCGCCTGCTCACGCTGGCGTTTCAGCACGCGCCCGCCTCCTTCTCTCTTTCCTTCTCTCCGCCAGCGCGATTTTTTTATAAGCTGTCCACGGAGTCGCCCGCCTAGTCAGCCTCTCCTCTTATTAGTTCACCTCGACTGTCACGCTCGCGTGACGTGTCCTCGTGGTAACGTGGTGACAGCGCTACGCCGCCGGCAAGTGGCCATGGCATGGAATGTTTTTTAGTAGTTTTTACTTATGAGAATGCGAGTCATTTTGTATTCTTTTCGAGCGATGAGATCGAGGGCATCGAGATCGTGAGATCTGCATCCGATGTTGTCACACGTGCTGGGCACCGATGCGCATCATGGTCTCAAATCATATAATTAGCGAGAGGTATATTTTTTTTAAAAAAAGGTCAATCTAAATTATACTCCCTCCGTCCCATAAAATAGAGTAAAATGCACCCCACGCCCTTTAACTTGTCGAGTTGTGTCATTCAGGTCCACCAACTTTGAAAACGCATTTTTGGGTCCCCAAACTTGCTAATCGTGCCAAATAGGTTCAATTCTTGATTAATCATGATAATTTATTTTAATCTCTCGTAATCCTATCCTCCTCCCCTGCGGGTGTCGTCCTATCCTCCTCCCCTGCGAGCGCGTGGTGGGCGGCTGCGGCAGAGGGAGCAGCTGCAGGGCGAAGGCCGGTGTCGCGTGGGAGGAGGCGGAGGTCGGCGTCGCGCGGGAGGAGGTGGAGGCCGGTGTCGCGTGGTAGGAGGCAGAGGCCGGTGTCGCGCGGGAGGAGGTCGAGTCCGGCAGCGACGCCTGACGGCACGAGCACGACACGGCCGCCCACGGCGACGACAGCGATGGCACCCATTTCTCAGCGCGGCCGTTCGACGGCGCCCTCGTGCGGGAGGGCTGGCCGGGCAACAGGACATTGCTGCTCTCGGGCTTCGAGGCGCGCGCCGACAGGCCCGAGCTTGGGGACCAGCATGAGCTGACACCCCGCGCCATGGCCTGGCCGTCGAGGATGGGGAATGGGGGAGGAGGAAGGCGGGGCGCGGTGAGGACCAGCGGGGTGGAACCACGACGGGGAAGGGCAGAGGAGGAGAATACTGTGACAAAAGAGATTAGAATAAATTAGCACGGTTAACCAAGATTTGGACCTATTTGACATGATTAGCAAGTTTGGGGACCCAAAAATGCGTTTTTAAATTTGGTGGACCTAGATGACACAGCTCGACAAGTTAAAGGGCCTGGGGTGCATTTTACTCCATAATATAGGTACCTGGAGGGTCCAAATTTTGTACCAAAATATAAGGTTCTGCAGGGACAGGATAAAACTATATAAGGTTGGTGGGTGGGTGGAGAGTTGGTGGGTAGCGTAAAATGAGAGGTATAGATGTTATTTCTTGAGTTTTAATGCTTCAGGACCTTATATTTTGGTACAGAGGGAGTACTTTGCCTGTTTCAAATTATTAGTCATTATAATTTTCTTTAGAAAACCAAAACATTTTAATTTTGATCAAAATTTTTGTCTTTTATTTTTAGAAACTAAAAACATTTTAAATTTTATCAAAATTATGAATAAGATTATACAAAGTTTAATTCTTCGTCAAGTGTTACTTGTTCATCTCTCTTCTTTTTCTCCCCTATTCGAACAAGGAAATGTGCAAGTCTGTGCTTTGCCTTCCCATTTTGTCCAACGAAGGTGCCTTTTAGATTAATCTCACCGAAAAGAGCATGCTGTGACCTTCGCACAAATAATAAAACCCATCACGACCGCTTTCTTTGAAAAGGCAGCCCCGACCTTCGGCGTGATTATAACCTTGTAAACTCGTAATTTCTAGATCGAAGGTGTTTTGGCAAGGTTTTCATCGGTTACTTCATCACTGTTAGAAATCTAGGTAATTTTCGGTATATTTTAATTCTAGAAATTAACAACAAATTCATGACATAAGTGAGTGATCCAGTGAGAGCAAAGCATGTGCTGGTGTTCAAGTTAAATATCAAATAAAACAAGAACAACAGACATAACCAGAAAGAGTTTAGTGTGTACCCAGAGGCGGAACCGGAACCGGAGGCACCGAGATCGCCGTTACTAGTCATTGTGACTAGCCTGCTTGAAGTAGTTGATCTGATTTGGTGCAGTGACGAGTTGCTGCAGTGGCGTCCATCGAACGGCCTTCTGGAAGTAGTCGTTCGGCTCGAGGAAGAACAGGGACGTAGTCGTACAACTTGTGTTCGTCGGGTTGATGAAGATGGCCGCCGGGAAGTAGACGAAGTAGTCGTTCACGGCAGCGAGCAGGCGCGTACGAGTACGCTCCCCAAAAACCTTATCGCCTGCCTATCCCGAGCAGGATCTCAGGCAGACGGGGTTCGGAGGCAACTGCTCACGCAAGCAGAGTGCGCGCAAAGCTTGCGTTGGGAATGCGAGAGAGCAGCAAACAACAGGGAGAAGAGAGTGCTCTCCTGAAAGGAATACCAGAGAGAGGGAGAGCTCAGAGGTGTGTTGCCTGGGGAGAGACACCTCCTTTTATAGGCGCCAGAGGAGAAGGGATGATGAACCTGGACGCCCTGACCAGCCATGAATTCCTTGATTGTCAGTTACCAGTAACGGCCATTTCAATGCACTAACGGCCATCAGTTACAGGTTCAACGTTCAGGAATTATGACTGGCAAAACCGGTCATCACACAGCACACGCGAGGCCGAGGCCACGGCGAGGCGAGCGAGCGCGCGCGTGTGGCACGCCCTTCTCCTTTTACCAACTTCACAGGTGGTCCACATTTGGTCCACCATTTAAGTTAGTTAGGATTCCCGTTGACTCTCAATCCGGGATTTAGACCCCTAGCATTTATTAGTGGACCTTTAATTTCTTTTGATTAATTGAGATTAAAATGGGCCAAGGGCCCAATTAATCCAACAATCCCCACCAAGAATTTCAAGGTTCACAACAAATGCCCTCGACTCAAATGTTGTTTTGATATACCGGCTTATATGGTGGAGACTGTTAAGTTGAACATCCACCTGAGGCAAAAGCTACACTCATTCACAACTGACCAATGGACTATGCCTTGAATTGACAGTTTTGTGCAAACAAGCTTGACTAGAGCCCCTTACCAGTACTAGGCTGCTGCAAGCATCCCTCGGGTTGGAGCGTATAAGTCATACTCCGTGCCTTTCATGGGTATCTAGAGATCACCCTATCTCATAGATTGTGACTAGCAATCGAACCCATATAGGTGTAATCCTTTAAGATGTTCTGTAGGCCAACATCTTTGCTCCTCATTGAGCCACTCGGATCACATTAAGGTTTTCACCAACCTACCATACAGATTTAGAAGAGAAATGCACCTCTCCTGGAATGAGCCTTTTATAAAGGTTCTCTTCTCTCAGTTAAACAGTAGCTTGTTTCACCATCCTAATTCACGGGATCTCCGATCACATAGGACAGGTTACCACTACTGAGTAACACTAATGGGTCTCAAGCCCAATTCCCTGGATGCATTGTCTATCACATTGCGTGAAAGACCCTTTGTGAATTGATCTGCCAAGTTCTTAGCCGTCTGGATATAATCCAAGGCTATCACTCCGGAGTTTCTCATTTTCTTGACAGATTTTAGCTGCCTCTTCACATGCCTAGATGACTTCATGTTGTCCTTTGAATTGTTCACTTTGACAATCACCGTTTGATTATCACAGTTCATGAGGATAGCCGGTATCGGTTTTTCAACTACCGGCAAATCCATAAGGAGTTCACGAAGCCATTCGGCCTCAACAGTGGCGGTGTCTAATGCAGTGAGTTCTGCCTCCATGGTTGACCTCGTTAAGATGGTCTGCTTGCAAGACTTCCAGGAGACAGCGCCACCTCCAAGTGTAAACACATATCCACTTGTGGCTTTAATCTCATCTGCATCAGATATCCAATTTGAATCACTATAACCCTATAGTACCCTAGGGTACCCAGTATAGTGAATCCCGTAGTCCACAGTACCTTTCAGGAAACGCATTACCCGTTCGAGAGCTTCCCAATGAGCCTCTCCCGGGTTAGACACAAACCGACTCAGTTTGCTCACAGCATACACCATGTCGGGTCTAGTAGCGCTGGCCAGGTGCATTAGTGAACCAATGATGTGGGAGTATCTCAGCTGATCTCTCATTATTCTCTTGTTTTTCCGCAATACTTTACTAGCATCATAAGGTGTTGGAGCTGGCTTGCAGTCATTATAACCAAAACGACTCAAGATCTTCTCCACATAGTGGGATTGTGTAAGAACAACCCCACCATCACCTTCTCTCACTAGTTTGATGTTCAGAATCACATCAGCCTCTCCCAAATCCTTCATCTCAAAACTTTGGGACAAGAATTCTTTGACTTCCTTAATCGCATTAAGGCTTGTCCCAAATATCAGTATGTCATCCACATACAGACAGAGGATCACCCCTTTGCCCCCACCATAGCGATAGTACACACATTTGTCAACTTTGTTCACAACAAAGCCAACTGATATTAAAGTTCTGTCGAACTTTTCATGCCATTGCTTAGGAGCTTGCTTAAGACCATACAAAGACTTGACTAACCTACACACCATTCTTTCTTGACCTTCTACTACAAATCCATCTGGCTGATCCATATAGATCTCCTCCTCCAACTCTCCATTTAGGAAAGCTGTCTTAACGTCCATCTGATGGACTATAAGACCATGAGAGGCTGCCAAGGAAACTAGTACTCGAATAGTAGTCAGTCGGGCAACCGGTGAGTAGGTATCAAAGAAGTCTTCTCCTTCTTTCTGAGTATAGCCTTTAGCCACTAGCCTTGCCTTGTACTTTTCAATCGTACCATCAGGCCTAAGCTTTTTCTTGAACACCCACTTGCATCCAACAGGTTTGCACCCATAAGGATGTTCCACAACCTCCCAAGTACCATTAGACATAATGGAATCCATCTCACTCCGAACTGCTTCCTTCCAATAGTCAGCGTCCGGAGAGGAATATGCCTCTACAATGGTTCTAGGAGTGTCATCCACGAGGTACACAATGAAGTCATCACCAAAGGACTTTGCAATCCTCTGTCTCTTGCTCTTTCTAAGAGCTGCTTCATTGTCATCCTCCTCAGGATTCTCCACATGTGGTTGTTCATTTTGTTCTATCACAGTAGTGGGCTCTTTAGGTTCATCGTTAACAGACAATTCATGACTAGATGTGCTAACTATCTCTTTCATAGGAAAAATGTCCTCAAAAAATGTAGCATCTCTGGACTCCATGATAGTGCCAACATGCATGTCAGGTACTCCAGACTTCACTATTAAAAATCTATAACCCACACTGTGGAAAGCATAACCAAGAAAGACACAGTTTACAGTTTTAGGTCCTAATTTACGTTTCTTGGTTATAGGCACATTCACTTTGGCCAAACATCCCCAAGTCCGTAAATATGAAAGGGTTAGCTTTTTCTTTTCCCATTCCTCGAATGGTGTTATCTCTTTGTTCTTCATGGGAACACGATTCAGGACATGACATGCAGTCAATATAGCCTCACCCCACCATTCCTTGGAAAGTCCCGCTGTGTCTAACATGGCATTGACCAAATCAGTTAGAGTGCGGTTCTTTCTTTCGGCTACCCCGTTTGACTGAGGTGAATAGGGAGATGTCCTCTCATGAATTATTCCATGTTCCTCACAGAACGCAGTGAAAACATTAGAAAAATACTCTCCACCACGATCAGACCTAACTCTTTTGATCTTTCTCTCAAGTTGGTTTTCTACCTCAGCTTTATAGACTTTAAAATATTGCAACGCTTCATCTTTAGACTTTAACAAATAAATGTAGCAAAATCTAGTGCAATCATCTATTAGAGTCATGAAATACTTTTTACCACCTTTTGTCAACACGCCATTCATTTCGCACAAATCGGAATGAATTAATTCTAGAGGTGCCAAATCTCTCGCCTCAGCCGCAAAATGAGGCTTGCGATGTTGTTTTGATTCAACACACACATGGCACTTGGAATTTTTGACTAAGGTAAATTTCGGAATTAAACTCAAGTTTGCAAGATGCATCATACAACCAAAATTAACATGATAAAGTCGTGAATGCCAAACATTAGACTCATCATTAACATTTGAAACATGGTTCACAACTTTATTACAATCATCTGATAAAGAAAAGCAGAACAAGCCTCCGCTATCATAGCCCTTTCCAATAAAACTTCCAAACTTAGAAATTACACATTTATTGGATTCAAAGACTAACTTAAAACCGTCTCTACACAGAAGAGACCCGCTGACTAAGTTCTTCTTGATGGTGGGGACATGCTGCACGTTCTTCAGTCGGACGGTCTTTCCCGAAGTAAGCTTCAGATCGACCGAACCAGCACCAAGAACACGCGCATGCGATCCGTTCCCCATCAACAAGGAGGAAGTCCCGCCTGCCTGGTAAGAAGAAAACAAGGAAATGTCAGCACAAACATAAATATTAGCACCAGTATCAATCCACCAATCAGGTGAATGACACACTAAAAGAACTGTAGGTAAAAGATTACCGTACCCCGACGTTCCACCAGTCTCACTAACAACCATGTTGGCACTGTTGCCATCTTTCTTATCCTTGCGATCCGGACACTTTGCAGCAAAGTGTTCGGTACTACCACAGCAGTAGCACTTCCCAGTTGGCGGCTTCCTCGGCTTGAACTGAGTTGTCTGTTTAGCCTTTGTTTGATTTGGATGCGGCTTGTTCTTCCTCTTGTTGGATGCATTGTTGTTCTTCTTCTGGACCAAGTTGGCGCTAGAAGTCCCAACAGTCCCTTTACCACGTTGGTCCTTTGCCCTCGCCTTCTCTTCAACATCAAGAGTGCCGATAAGATCGACAACAGTAAACTCCTGTCTCTTGTGTCTCAGAGAGGTTGCAAAGTCCTTCCAAGAAGGTGGTAACTTGGAGATAATACCTCCAGCCACAAACTTGTCAGGCAACTTATATGGTGCATCCTCGCTAGAGTTCTCAAGATCTCTAGCCAGCGCCTGAATCTCATGGGCCTGCTCTACCACACGACGGTCTTCAACCATCTTGTAGTCATAGAGCTGTTCCATGACATACAACTCACCACCAGCATCAGAGACCCCAAACTTAGCCTCAAGCGCACCCCAAACTTCTTTGCCACTTGGCAGCAAGAGGTACGTGTCCACAAGGTTTTCAGCGAGAACACTCACGATGGCGCCATGAAACAGGTTATTGGACGCCTCGAAAGCTTTCTCATCCTCTGGAGAAAGCTGTTCGGGCTTCCCCTGTGCGACATGCATGATGTTCATCGCTGTCAACCACAGCGTAACTCTCGTCCGCCAGCGTTTGTAATTTGAGCCATCAAAAACATTTGGTTTGATTGATGCAGCAAAACCAGTTACCGAAAGCCTATTAATAACGTAAGGTTTTTGGATTGTTAGAAATCTAGACAATTTTCGGTACATTTTAATTCCAGAAATTAACAACAAATTCATGACATAAGTGAGTGATCCAGTGAGAGCAAAGCATGTGCTGGTGTTCAAGTTAAATCTGAAATAAAACAAGAACAACAGACATAACCGGAAAGAGTTTAGTGTGTACCCAGAGGCGGAACCGGAGGCACCGAGATCGCCGTTACCAGTCATTGTGACTAGCCTGCTTGAAGTAGTCGATCTGATTTGGTGCAGTGACGAGTTGCTGCAGTGGCGTCCCTCGAACGGCCTTCTGGAAGTAGTCGTTCGGCTCGAGGAAGAACAGGGACGTAGTCGTACAGCTTGTGGTCGTCGGGTTGATGAAGATGGCCGCCGGGAAGTAGACGAAGTAGTCGTTTACGGCAGCGAGCAGGCGCGTACGAGTACGCTTCCCAAAAACCTTATCACTTGCCTATCCCGAGCAGGATCTCAGGCAGACGGGGTTCGGAGGCAACTGCTCACGCAAGCAGAGTGCGCGCAAAGCTTGCGTTGGGAATGCGAGAGAGCAGCAAACAACAGGGAGAAGAGAGTGGTCTCCTGAAAGGGAGAAGGGAGGATGAACCTTGACGCCCTGACCAGCCATGAATTCCTTGATTGATTGTCATCAGTTACTAGTAACGGCCATTTCAATGCACTAATGGCCATCAGTTACAGTTACAGGTTCAACGTTCAGGAATTATGACTGGCAAAACCGGTCATCACACAGCACACGCCGAGCGGCTCGGCGAGGCGAGCGCGCGCGCGTGTGGCACGCCCTTCTTCTTTTACCAACTTCACAAGTGGTCCACATTTGGCCCACCATTTAAGTTAGTTAGGATTCCCGTTGACTCTCAATCCGGGATTTAGACCCCTAGCATTTATTAGTGGACCTTTAATTTCTTTTGATTAATTGAGACTAAAATGGGCCAAGGGCCCAATTAATCCAACAATCACCACTACCTTCGATTTCCTTCTTTTAATGTCTGTTCTTTGTAACTTGATTGCCTGATCCTGGAGACGATTCCGGGTAAGACCTGTTTAAAATTCATCCCCAACAAGTTTTGTAATCAGTCTTTTAGTTCTAAAAAATAAAAATAGCATAAAACAATACAAGCAGTATATGAAATATGCTATTTTCCCAATAAAACTATAGTTCGAATTATAGTGTGCCTGGAGCAATATATGGATATATTTGATAGCACAGATAATTAAAAATTAGGTCATACTAGCGTCCGGACGTTCGGCAGGTGGGAAAAAAATCAAACGGTACTGTAGCAGTTGAAATTTCCGCCACAACAATGGGTATGATGTTAAATACAATATTATAAAACTTTTACAACATCCAAAAATAGCATATGCACCATTAAACAATAGTATCCACAACATGAATAGTCATCATTTACAACACTAAAAGCGGCGCGCTCCCAACTCTCAGTCGCACCACGCACAACCCTAATCAAAACCTCTCAATAAAAATGCAACATCCGGATGAATCACTTGCAACGTGCATATGAAACATATGCAACATCGCAACATTTAGATCTACTTTTACAGTATTCACATAAAGCAGTTGCAACATTGTTCTGAAACATGTAAAACACGTGAAATATACACTTACAATATACAACAAAACCTATCAAAAAGAGGTGCACAGGTGGACGGAGGAGGAGGAGGAAGAGGATAGCGAGCATGAGCTACGGCGCGGCAGCCATGGGAGCGGCGGCGGCTGTGGCGCATGGAGAAGGGAGGGGGTGGCGTCGGCGGCAGCGCGGGAAGGGGCAGCGGCTGCGGCAGCGGCAGCGGTGATGGCGCGGGAATGGGGCAACGGCGGCGGCGCGTAGACGAGCTGGGTGGGGCGGCGGCACGACAGTGTGGTGACCAGCGGCGGCGTGTGGAGGAACAGGGAGGGGGCCAGCGGCGGCGCGTGGAGGTGCGGCGGGAGCAGTAAGCGACTCGGGATTTTTTTTACAGCGGTTGGAGAAATGGTGAGAATTACCGTTAAAAATTTGATGCACAAAAATTGTTTTTGCAGGAACATACAAATATAAAGCATCCGGAGTATACGTTTGAGTCGTTTTCTTTGTTGTTGGCCAAAACCGAACCGGATCCACTAATCGTGCTAACATAAGCGCTTTCCCACAAATAATCAAAGCTTCGATTCGATCCCGTGCGATCGAAACTACCTCCGCCCTGCAACCGCGACGCGACGCGACGCGCCGGACGGGATGGAGGATCCGCCGCGGCCGCTGCCGGACGACGTGCTCGAAGACGACGTCCTCCGCCGCCTCCCGCCGCGCGCCCTCGCGGTGTCCCGCAGCGTCTGCCGGTCCTGGCGCGCCGCCATCGACGCGCACGGCACGCTGCAACCGGACCTCCTCCCCCTCTCGCCGGCCGGCATCTTGATCTCCCTGGAGCGCATCCCGGCGCCGCCGCTCCTCTTCGCGCCGCCGCCGCCGAGCGGGCGCAAGTCCGCCGCCGCCGCCGCCTGCAGCAAGCTCGAGAGCTGCAACGCGGAGATAACTGACAGCTACAACGGCATGCCCTTCATCTTCGGCTGCTGCAACGGCCTGCTCCTGCTCTTCGAGCACGTCGTGAACCCGGCCACGCGGCGGTCGGCGCGGCTGCCACCGTGCCCAGCGCCGCGGCCGCCGGAGGAGGACTTCGACGAGTACCACCTGCTGTTCGACCCGTCGGTGTCGCCGCACTACGAGGTGGTCGTGATCCCGTGCCCTGATGATTACCGGCGGGGAGAAACATTGGTGGAGGAGGAGGAGGGGTCGTCGGAGTGGCCGCCGTCGCCGTGCGTCATGTGGGTCTACTCTTCTGCGACGGGGATGTGGGAGAACAAGGCCTTTGTCAGGGAAGCAGGGGGTCCTGCCGGAACCCTAGCCGAGGCGCAATCAGCCAGAGAACCTGAATATCGTCACGCTGTATATTGCCATGGAGCACTCTATGCTCATTGCAAAGGTGATTTTATCATGAGGTAGGTAACCAATTCTACAATTTCTTGAACGCACGTTAATTTGTTTTTAACTATGCATCAAAGTTCAGATGATGAATGACTGTTTGTGAATGTTTTGGATGTTGCAGAATAACCTTGTTATCTGATTGCAAGTACCAGGTGATTGCAATGCCAGAGGGTGTTAATTCGAGTGCTTATTTTTATCTTCGCCTCCTCAAGTCCAAGTATGGAGTGTATCTGGCCTACATTCATGATCAATGCCAACTACGGGTTTGGTTCCTCAATGAATCCAGTGGCAAGACTGAGTGGGTGTTGAAGTATGACATCAACCTGCAAGCCGTGGATGCTTATTTCTATCAAAACCCGATTTACCCGATCACAAGGCCTTGGTCGATCATACATGGTGATAACAACTACGGACGTAACAAAAGACGGGCACAAGCAGCAAATGAATCTGAATGGGACTTCGACAATGGTAATATCATTGAGCTTGAAGGTACAGATGAAAATCACAAGGTTGGTTTTACATCCATATTTGGACTCCATCCGTACAAAGAGGTGGCATTCTTGCATCTATCAATGGATCGAGTTGTGGCTTACCATTTGGATGGCTCCAAGGTTCAAGATCTGGGACTCTTACATGTACCGTACACTGCAGGTCGAGATTTTATAGATAAAACTTTTGTGTACAGTCCTTGTTGGGTGGGAGAGTTGTCCGATGGCAACTGATATATATATATATTATGTCTCTGCTGTAGTAAAAGATTAGGACTGTTCATGATCGAGAGTCAATTGCCAATCGAAAAAAAATTCTGTGGCAAATACAACAACCACATTTAATTTTTTTTTGTCGTTCGTTTTCTTTTAAGAGGTAATGACTTATTTCTAGTCGGCCGTACGCTCGCCGACCAGAATGGCTGGCTCCGTCGAAACGCGCCATCGACGTTGCCGCTTCGTTTTCCTGTGGGCCCCAGATGTCATTGAGACGTGGAAATTTCTAGCGTTTCAAAAGCATCGGACTAGCGCGTCTGTTCATTTCCTCCACATATTTCATTTTCGTTTCTCTCTCTTCGCCTGCCCCCGGCGATTCCAGAATCCACTGACCCGTGCTGTCTCGGTCGAATCCTCCATCCGGGTCCTCTTGAAGGAAGCATCCACGAGCAGGCACCGGACCCATACTCCCCTTGGATGAACGATTTTGACAGGGGATGTGTTTTTGCTGTGATTTTTGGCAGTGATTGGGTCGTTTGGGGGGAGGGGAACAGATCTATATGAAGGTGAGACGACTTGTGTTTATTTGCGGATTGTTCCTGATTGCTCAGAGATGTTGTTCTCGTTTCCGTTTTCTCTAGGGTTTCTCTCTCTCTCTCTCTTTGCGCTCTTCCAGCGATTTCTCCGCTGACTGGTCCCAGTCCCGCTGAATCCGCCATCCGGGGGCTCTCTGAAGTTGAGGCATCGACGAACGCAAGGGTAGGTCCGCCATCCCCCCCCCCCAAATGTCTTCTCTGATTTTTGATGGAGAATCTTTAATCCAAGGTCACATGATTATACCAAGGATTGGGGGTGGGGGGGCGTGTTTAGGTGGAGTTCATCCAAGAAAACAAAATCTTGTCAAGCGCGTGCTAGAGAGGACATTCCAATTCAAGAATCAACAATTTTATTGTTTAAGCTCCAGTTCAAATTTATCATCATTGACTGCCGCGTGTTAATGGAGAGGCTGGCTTAGATTGAGCCCAAAGTAGAGGGGTTGAGATTCAGTGAAATGATTTAACTACTTCGCTCATTCAAATCTAATATGAAAGGCCACGCAAAAAAAAAATCTGAATTTCAGTTCAACAACAAGGGATCGAAGAAAAATATTAGTTACTCAAATATGAACATGTTAGATTTGGATGAAGTTTTAAAATAACAGAAGAAGATTAGTGGTTTTTAAATTCTAGCAAAAAAACATGTGTTACAAGTAGTTCTACGAGGTGCACATGCTCTTTACTTAATGCCTTATTTTTCACTATGTTTTCTGGACGTGTTTTTAGGTAGCAGTTCAGTATGGAGATTTTTTTTCTCCAAAGCCACAAGTTGTACTAGGCTTTTTCCTACATTGTTACTACTAACTAGGTCTTATTGTTGTAGCTAAAATCTAGCAGCCGGGTGGCTATGGGAAATTTTTCCAGCACAAGCCTATCCCCCATGTTATAAACAAAAGGCCCAAAACATATATAAGGTTCAAGGGTCTCCTTGCAATATTTTTGCACCAAGGTTACGAGGAAAACCACCTTACCATTATCTATATAAAGGATCCAAGGGTCACTTAAGAAGGAGATTTATCCCATTTGCTAACTTTATTTCTCTCTTAGACTCTCTTTCTCCCTATTCGATCTCTCTCTCATGTTCCTGTTCGGTGTAAACATCAACATCATAGTGCAAACCACAAACACAAAAGTAAATGTCAATTTCAAAACACATAAACACATACTTAGCAGTCCAAATAAGAAACTTAATTAACCTAATCACACAAACATATGTTACTTTAAAGATTTAAATTATGTCCCACTAAGAATTTTATAATATGCATAATAATCTATTGAAATATATTAGTTATGTTTCTTTTTTTATTAGTTATGTGTCTAGTTAGTAGACAAATATATATAAGACAATCAACATCCTTAACATTTTCATGATTTTTTTAGCATATTGGAAACATTAAATCAATATATGTATGCATCTAACATTTTTATGAAATATTCTATTCTATCCAACAAAAATTTGTAAAACCCAAGAAAAACAATCCTTTGAGAACACACTTACCAACATAAATGGACTCGACGATGACAACTTCGGATTGCGCCAATGTGGTGTTGGCCTCCATAGGGTGGGCAGGCCTGTTCCTCATAAATTGAACAGCTTTAGAGAGTCAATCAGCTCAAGCTGATCAATAGTAAGCTCTTTTTGTTGAAGCTCAGCCTCACCATAACCCAATTCAATAAGAACACGTTCCTGATCAAGGTCCAGTTCTTTCTTCCTTGGCTTGTTATCTGGAAAAGGATACCCATACTGATAATCAAGAGTTGCCCTGAGAAGAGTGTTTGTTCTAACAGATCTCCTCCAATGATGTACATGGGGTAGTTTTCGCAAGCGGCGAAAAACATACTTAGGGATAACAAACTTGCATACTTGTCAGATGAGCAATATCTCCACCAATGATCTCCTCCAATGATGTTCATGAAACTCTTTGATTAAAAATGTATAGGTTAACAAAGGTATCATACATGCATGAGTATCATAGAAGACACTAGCACGAGGGTCAGCCCTCATCAGATTTGTCAGATGAGCAATATCTGGAGGAGGATTACGGCCAAAAATATCATTGTCAATGATATTTGCGATTGAAACAAAGTTGATCGCAAGGTGGTTCTTTAAAATCAACAGCATTGAAATTTCTCAGCTCTTGAACACCATCCAACTTGACATTTCCATCATCATCTTCAAGAAGACATTGTCCATAGTATGATTATCAAAGCAACAATTACAACAACAGCTTCCTTCATTCTAGTAACCATCTTAGAACTCCTAGCTGTTTTTACCGTAGGAATAAAATAAAATAAAATACTTAGCTTGATTAGCTTCGTAGTCAAAGTGCTCGTCGCACGTGATGCGGAGGTTGAGATGAAGCCGACTAGTCGAGACATGTCTCTGGCTAGTTGTAGATTATGTATGACTCATCTCTTGGTGGGTCGGGCGGGTTCTCAGATCTGAGATTCCCTTAGGGCGCGCCTCCACGCATGCGGGGAAGACAGCGTTGGATTGATCTGCCATCAAGGTAGCAGGGTTTTCGAATCGAAAAAGCTCAATAATCTACACCTACCTGGCGCGCCAATTGTCGGACCTTAGGGCCGGCAATCCACCTAGGGTACCCGAGTGGTTGATTTGTAGGCGGGGCGATTGCTCAGCTAGCAGCTTGATGGTACACAGGAGGCATTGATTTAGATAGGTTTGTGCTACCCGGAGGTTTAATATCCTATGTCCTGTGTCGGTGGCGTCGTTTGTGTTGCTGGAACTCGGCCGAGCTTCAGGAAGCTTGGACGAGCGTTTGGGTTACAATGCGAGATGCAATGTTGTGGGTCGATGTCCCTCATGGGGGCACCCTAGGCCGTCTTATATAGGATGATGGGCTAGGGTTTACAAGTCGGTTTCCATCTAAACCTACTCGGTGTCGACAAGGACTTTAGTCCGAGTCGGTTACAAGAGAATATCCCTGGATATCCGGATGAACCGCCCGCCGGGTCTTCATCAAACTTGTCCGCCAAGTCAGGGAGCCCGTGTGGGCCGCCTAGGGGTCGGCCCACAAGCTTGTCAGTCGTGGGCCCTGGCCGTCGTGGTCTAGCCGGATAGTGGGCCCAAGGGTACCCATATCCCACAATGGTAACCACATTGCATATCCAGATGAAGGAGATTCGAGTTGCCTTGGCTGTCATTGGAGGCCCCAACCTCTATGGGGATCGGGTCTAATGCAATGGTTAACATCAAAGTCGGTGCGACTATTGCTGACCCAATATCGTCACGATAGCTAGAATGGAGCCCAGGAGGTCGGTCGCCCTTCCTTTTTGGTTTCATCCTAGGCCACCAAAATCTCGGAACTAACCTTACTAACAAGCTCATATAAGGCTTGGGCTCAGCTTGAAATAGCTTTTGGTTTGTAGTTGAGTTGGGCTCGCTTTCATTTGAACATCAATCACGCCCAAGTAACTCATGGGCCTAGAGATTTTTGTCCCTTATCTCTAGTACCCAATTTTAGAAAAGTGCTATACTTGAAACAAAAAAAATCTCATCACATATGTTTGAATATTGAATTAATTTTTTCATTATTAAGATGTTATTGCCGAAGGTATGACAGTGAAGCAAGCAATACACCATACACAAGGTTATTCTTTCTTGATTCTAATGTTTCTTGCCTTCATGTACTCTCATAGTCCCATGCATGTTCCCATGGTGCTGGTGGTGGTACCTGTCCAGGAACAATATTCTGTTATATTCAAGCTACAAAGCTGAGAATATATAAATCAGCTTTCTACATTTATTACTTGATACTTAATGACATAAAACTACAGTACTTTTATCTTTTACAAGAAAAGCAGAATACTTACTTCGACATTTTTTTTCCAGCTGGAATCGACTTGTTGCAACACTTTGCAACTTCAGCAGCTTAGGAACACTTATTATTTGTTCATCACCAACGGTGATCCAACGACAAATGCATACCATGTCAGATTTTTCCACTTCTTGACAACATTTGTCATTTGGGTTGTCGTGGTGGCTCCCAATTCTGATGTATTCCAGGCATTTATCCATAACCGATTCCTTTTCAAGATAACAATCCTGTACACCTAAAGCCTGATGTGTTGAAAACATGGCAAGCACTAAAGCAAAAACAAGGAGCTGAAGGACTGTTTTTGCAGTCATTCTTTGTGTTGTTGCTACTAGGATGAACTATATCTTCTATGACAACCCACAGAGACTAAGAGATTGAATGTTGGGAGTTTTGTACAGAATACCTACGATGCACACTTCTATTTATAATGTATAATGTGCCAAGCTGAGCTACCAATTAACGCCCAAGAACCCTCAAACAGATACCATTGTATTGAAGTCAGGGTAATAAAGAAAACGATAGAGGCTCATAAATTTTTAAATAAACAGACATCCCTATATGAAAAATCCGAGTTGCAAAATAAAAATAAATGCTTAGGAATCTTTTGAATGTGTGCATATGCAACAAAACTTTAAAGGATAAAAATATATATTAGATTCGAATGAGATTCCCTCAATCGGTCGTGTCCCTTCATATTTTTAGGGATTTCATGTATATCACAAAATATGCTTAAACCCGACTCAAACTCGACTTTACATGCAGAAACCAGATCCACTGGCCATTCGGTCCAGATTTCTAAAATTGTTACCCGCGACACGCGCGTGCACTCTACTAGTACTGTAAGATGAAAAAGTTTTTTTCCGAAAGATAATATAGAATTTCTTTGGAGAACAATTTGTGCCGCGAGGAAACGAATTAGGCCTGGCGCAGGCCGTGGGCTGACCGATTCGATTTTCCTAATTTCAGTAGGTCGGTTGGCCCTCCTAATTTAATTTCCCAATCAGCTGTCTCTAGGTCGCCATGTCCGCCGCCACCGGCCTGCCCCATCGTCGCCCGTCTCCTTCGTCGTCGGTAAGCCATGTCTGCCGACTTCCCGAGCTGGGTGCTTCTGGAGCCCTTGGTCTTCCGCCGGGACGACAAGGATTCCTTCCCCAACGAGAGCAAGGCGCCCATCAGGGCGTCGGGCACCACCTCCTGGGGCACCGACTTCAGCATCGCCTTCTCCGTCGCCGAGCCCCCGCGCATCTCCCGCCTCTACGGCTCTACTCCAGGCTGTCGCGGCCGGGGTTCCAAGGTCTCGGGGGTGGGGCACCCTTGAGCATCGTGGCCACCCACCGCCATCTCGCCCTGCTCCGCGTCGAAACCCAAACGCCTCAACTGCTCGTGCACCAGAACTTGTTCATCTACAATGCTGCCAGCAAGAAACCTGCTTCTCCATCCTCGCTCCAACTGCTCCCACCTTGTACCGAGCCCGACTTTGATTATTACACCCGCCGCGACGATGGCAGCCGCCGCCTATCTCATCCTACTTGTCGTCGTGGTCCTCTCAGTGATGGTACTCCTCGTTTGATGGATGTTAAATCCATGGGCTTCTGGTGCCGAGCTGGCGATGAAGCATTCGTGGTGGCAGAGCTTTCTGTTTACAAGCCCACCAACCGCTGTAAGGTCTTTGCTGACATTTACTTGCTGCGCAGCGGCGGCAGCATTTTGTCGGATCGTCGTTACTCGCTGTGGCTCGGCGGCGGCGGTGACGGCGGCAAATGGAGCTCCATGCGTGTGGAAATCATGTCCACTAGTAACCCCGATGATGAAGATCTCTGGTGACTCTGCTGCTGGCAAACTGAAACTGTCATCCCCTATCAGCGCTGGCTGTGCTGGATCTACTACCGCAACGGCATCCTCTTGTGTGACATGGAAGCAGCCATCCCTACTGTCTCCTTCCTCAGGTACCCTCTCGACATGTACCGCACCGGCACAGGCACAAGAACAGGCTCAGGCAGCTCACGCTCACGCTCAGGCTCAGACTCAGAGTACTCAGGCTCAGGATCAGACTCAGATGACTCAGAGTCTCAGACACATGTGGCTTCTTGTACTGTGGCGCGACCGTCGTCGACCACGGCCGTGCGCTCAAGTTTGTCAATGTCACCCGCTACGATGGCATCCCCTTTGGAGCACGCAAGCCGGGCAGCGGCTTCAGCATACCTGCCACACCCTCACGTCGTCAGGTGGCGGCGACAGCATCAGCAGCATGACATGGGAGAAGGACTACGTGGTCACCTCCTCGGAGCTCTGGGATGCCAACAAAGACAACTGCCTCCCACACGGCATCCTCATGTTCCCTCGAGCTGACCTTGACAGGCCACATGTGGTGCACTTCCTTTTCATCGAGTTTGGTGGATTTGTCAAGAAGAACATGTGGACTCTCTCCATTGACATGAACACCAGGATCATGGAGTCATTTTTCAAGTATATCGATGTTTCGGAGGGCCTTGAACCTGACAATGATGACTTGATCTTATATAGGTCCATGTCTCCCATGCCCTTCCTCCCTTGTGAGTTCCCCAGGTTCTGCTCAAGGTACGTGATATTGCTGCTACCCTTTCAACTATTATTACTCAATATACTTTGATTCTGCCGGTTCCATATTTGAATATTGCTGCATGTATATGCAAGTTTAGTCACATCGCTTTAATCTTGCATTATATTTGTTGGCATTTCATATGTCGTTGTACTGTAGCCACTTTCTCCAACCTGCAGAATACTAGCAACTAGCATAGCCTGCAGGCTGGCTACTAGGCATTTGAGCGTTGAAGCTTATGATTGGAACACAAGAGCTGCCAGCTGCCAATATATACCTTCTTTTACGTGTTCTGTTGGAAATTATTAGCAGTATGTTCTCGGCAATTCTTTCCTAAGTAAACGAAGCACCGCCCATTGCATGATGATAGGCCTTCTCTTGGTTACTGACAGATCAAGCAAGTTTATTTGACCATCATCCATCTAGATCGTTTTTAATTTGCCACAATATTTATTTATTTTATTGCAGGAGGAAGAGAAAGGATATGGACTGAGTTGCATCTGCCAACTTCATCATACTTGTCGTGATGGTCAAAACTGAAGAAAGGCTTCTGTCCTGCTTGTCAACAAAAGGGAGATGCTATTTCATATTGCGGCCTTCTTGCCTAGGAAGCATCTATCTTATGGTATCCACTTTCATGCTGTATGAACAGATAACGTGTACACAAGTTTATCGTGTGTTCTGTAGGCTCGTCAAAAAAGAAGTACGTTGCAGCGTGGGACGCGTGACCAAGTAGCTAGGGGTCACCTCCTTTCCGTTTGGTCAAAAACTACCTAAAGTACTATACACGACGAGGGTCACATCCTAATAGGATTAGGGTAAAGCAATCAATTTATTTGGTTTTCTCGACTTTGTTTATTTGATTTCAAACCATTCTATTGTTTATATTAAAAACTAGAAACAGAAATAGTCAACGGAAATGAAAACCCTAACAAAAACTGATCCTCAGACAGGGACTCCACTAGATAAGATTTGATCCTAAGCCCTGCTGTCTCGCGCGTGCTTGTCTCGCCGCCATCGCCCCTCACTTCAAATCATGTTGCACGGTTGTTTAAGCTAACGTAGTTAACCACCAACATAGATAATTAGTAGGGAAAACATCCGCGCACGCCTAGACGTTGTTGGAAAATAGATGTGGAACTGCAAGCGCTAACTTGCAGCTGCATCAGGCTTCGATTTTGATGAGGGATCATTGAGCATGGCTTTCAATTTACGTTTGGAGACTATATGCATGGCTTTCAATTACATCTGTATTTCGCCCGTAACATCGCAGGATGTATTTGCTAGTTGTAATATACATTTAGATACAGAATCATGGTACAGTAACAAACTACAAATGAATTATTGGATTGCAGCAAAAATACTTTCAGGATTGCATTTATTTGATACCGATATACACTTATATTCTACAGATGCATACATTTGTTGTGTTGGGACAAGTCTCCTATCCAACAAGGAGTGTATACAAAAGTTGTATCTATAGCATCGCCATAGTATGGAAGGGATAACTGGCCTAAGTCTTGAAGCTTGGAGCTATCTAAATGGCAAGCCACAACTCTACGACTAGATAGTTGCAAGAAGGCCACCTCTTTGAACGGATGGAATCCAAATATGGATACTTGTCCAGAATGACGCTTTTCAACTGTATCTTCAATCTCGAGGATATTATCATCGTCTGAATCCCATGCCTCTTCTACTACTTTCCCTCTGTTGTTGTTGTTACCCTGCTGGTTGCAGTAACCACCTTGTAGGATCCAAGGCCTGGCCACTGGGTATTCAAGGCCTGCTACGAAATTGGCGTCCACAGAATGCAGGTTGATGTCATACTTGTATACCCACTCCGTGTTGCCACTAACTTCATTGAGAAACCAAACCTGTAGCCGGAACCCATCACGAACTAATGCAAAGTAGACCCCATTCTTGGACTTCGCAAGATGATGATCGAAGCCTACCCTCGAGTGGACACCAGCCGGCAGCTTAATTACTTGGTACTTATAATCTGATAAGGCTATTCTGCAACATTCAAAAACAATGACGAAAAAAGTCGATCAGCTAGTAACCATGCAGAAACAGACATCAAAGTAGAAAAGTGCCGCTGTTAATTAATAGTTACCGACCGCATGATAAAATCGCCTGTGCAATGCACATAGAGTGCTCCACGCCAGTAGACAGCGTGCCGGGCTTCAGGCTCTCCTGCTGATCGTGCGTCGGCGAATGTTCCGGCCGGGCCGCCGTCCCGGACAAATGGCCTCTCCTCCCATCCCCCAGTTGTAGCCGACGAGTCGTAGATCCACATGGTGTACGACGACGGTGGCCATTCTGACCCATCCTCCAGCTTGTGCTCGAAGAAAGTTTGGTCTTGGATCAACACCACCTTGTAGTCATTTGGCGACACCAGAGGGTCGAACACGAGGTAGGCGTCGCCTAGGCCGTATTCGTCGGGCCAGGCCGAGCTGCAGGCCGGGGGGACAATGGCGCACTGCATCGTGGCCGGGTTCACGACCTGGTCGCCGAGCAGAAGAAGCCCATTGCAGCAGTCCAAGAGCGTCGGGATCGTGATGCCGTCCGTGTCCACGTAGCGTTCCAGCCTGCCGGCGATCTCGCGCGCCGCCGGAGAGGGGCGGGCGAAGAACTCCGGGGGAGCCGCCATGCGCGCCACGCTGAGGAAGATGCCGCCCACGGCGAGCGGCAGGAGGTCTCGCCGCAGCATACGGCGCCCGTCGATGATGGCGCGCCACTTCCTGCAGACGCAGCGGCACGCCGCGAGGCCCCGCGGCGGCACGCGGCGGAGAACCTCAGAGAGCACGGCCGCTGGCAGCGAAGCTCCCATGCCGTCGATCGTCTGGCTGGCCGGTGTTCTTGAACGACGAGGAATCGAGTACGCCTCTCTTCGTTACCTCACGCAACACGCAGGCAGGTAGCAGCCACGGTCGTGGCCTTTTATATCGGCACATACGGCAAGGGGTCGATCGGATCCCTTTCGGTTTCGGTGCGAAACGTACTCGAGTCCGTACCGGCCGGAAGCGCGTTTACTGGGGCCAGTTAGCAAATCGGGACCTTTTCGGTTTATTACCTGCTACATACCTACAACAGTTTGCTTTATCACACCTCTCGTGTGCTTCCCTACTGCTACCGAAAACAGGGTGTTTGCCGTGTGCCTACATGTTTGCCGTGGGCTTTATATCGGACGCACGACAAACTCCCTTGTTGCCGTGCGCGCTAGGGAAAACACACGACACACATGCAGCGCACGGTAAAATACCTCTTTGCCGTGCGCCTGGAGCGGGGCGCACGGCAAACAGTCTGGCCCCAGCTCCGGCCCCACAACCGCCCGTTTGGCAAGAAACGGCAGCGACGGCCGTTAATGTTTGCCGTGCGCCCCGCGTCAGGTGCACGGCAAAGCTCAGGTGTTTGCCGTGTGAAGCAGCACAGACGCACGGCAAATAGCCGTTACGTGCGCAGCGCGTGCACGGCGCTGACGGCCGGCCTGCTAACGGCTGTCGCACGTGACGTGCACGTGCCTAGCTGCTCCGGCAAGGCCGAGTGCCACCCTGCTCCGGCCGGCCGCCCCCAACTTTGCCCCGGCAGCCGGAGGTTTGTTTTTTAATTTAGTTTGGTAAATTTAATATTTAGTTAATTTAGTTAGCAATCGTAGATCTGTATAGTTAGATATATAGGTTAGTTTAGTTTGTAGTTTATATAATTTAGTTCACTTTAGTTAATTAAGTTTAGCTTATATAGGTTAGTTTAGAGCCTGTTTGGATACTCATTGCTAAAGTTTAGCAAGCTAAGGTTTAGCTTACTAAACTTTAGCAAGGAGGTTGTTTGGGTACTTGTACTTATAGATTGCTAAAGTTTGTTAAAAGTCAGATTTGTCCCTGCATGGTCCCCTCCTCCCCACATGATGAGGACAGAGAACATGGGTACTAGTGGAAAAAGTAAACTTTAGCATATTTTAGCAAAAGTTTAGCACCCCTTTCATGTGCTAAAGGTTTTGAGCGCTAAAGTTTAGCAAAACCCTTTTAGCAATTCATAAGTAGGGGTGTTTCGGAACTCTAGTGCTAAAGTTTAGCAAAAAGTGATGTGCTAAACTTTAGCACCATGGATACAAACACCCCCTTAGTTTGTAGTTTATATAATTTAGTTTAGTTTATATAGGTTAGTTTAGTTTGTAGTTTACCTTTAATTTTTTTGATATTTTTTGCTGTAGTTAAATTTAGTTTATATAGGTTAGTTTAGTTTATATATAGGTTAGGTTAGTTATTTTATAGGTTAGGTTAGTTTATATGGGTTTAGTTTATATAGGTCTAGTTTTAGATAGCAATATAGATATTAAATTTTAATATGACATGCATATCAATTTTAGTAGGGGAGGACTTCTTTGCGGCACTTGGACGTTGGAGGAGGAGGAGGAGGTGGAGATCGCCAGTGAGCCTTAGGTGAGCCTTGTGGCGTACGGTGCATGCCTTGTGTCCGGCCATTGAGCTGTGGGAAGAAAATTATTGTGTAGCCCGATCTTCGCGCCGTGGCTTGTTTTTTACAGGTTGTGGGGTTTTGGTAACCTCCCCGTACAGGGGAGGTGCTGTCGAAATTTTTCAAAATTGCTAAGCATTGATGTATCTACATTTGCAGGACTTCTCCCATCGCTGGTGGCACCGTCGAGTAGGAGGCCTCGGTGGCCTCGCCGAGGTCGTCTTGCCGTCCCCCCCACCTCGCCGTCGAGTCACTAAGTGAGGACATGCATAACTCTCCTTTTTGCGCACAATGTTCGTAGATTATGCCGGTAACCTATAGTTAGGTGTGTCTCCCATTCGAAAGAGATACGGTTGCAAATATGCATGTAATTGCATATGTATGACCGTATCTGTTTCAAATTGTCCACACTTTTTGGACAACCTAAGGATGTGTAGACGGGGTTAGTTTCCATTCTTTGCTCCCATTCGAGACAGAATTTCGGCATCACCTCCCTGTTGTTCTCCGGATACACAATCTCCTTATCTGGACGTATCGGGAGAACAGCGGGGAGGTGCTGCCGAAATTCTGTCTCGGATAGGAGCAGAGCATGGAAACTAACCCCGTCTACACATCCTCGGGTGGGATTAGGATTTATCTTTACCTATTAGAGCATGATAGACATCGTGTATATGCAAACGATTTTTATATCACATGCTCATATATTATATGTTGAAGGATGGATAATCGTGAGTGGATGTACACGGGTTGGATAATCAATGATTTCCTGATCAAGGCATTTGACAAAGGACAGCGTAAAGCTCCGTGTCCCTGCAAAAAATGTGAAAACAAGAAAGACCAAGCTCAGCTTAAAATGGGTAAACACATTTGTAGATATGGGTTTATGGCAAACTATATCCGGTGGATCTGTCATGGTGAAGCCCATCGTGCGAGAGACGAAGTCATCAGGCAACGCATCGATGATTATAATGCTGAAGCTGGGTGCGGAGACATGTTGGATGGCTATCATCAAGCAGAATTCCATGGAGGGCCGAGCCATGATACGGAGGAGCCTCTAGAGGCAACCGCAAAGGCTTATTATCATATGTTGTCAAGTGCACAGAAGCCACTTCACGAGCACACTGACGTGTCTCAACTCGATGCCATCGGCCGCATAATGGCCCTAAAGACTAAATTTGGAATCAGTCGAGATGACTCTGATGAGATGATGACCGTCTTTGGCAGCCTGCTTCCGAGAGGCCACAATCTGCCACACAACATGTATGAGGCACAGAAGATGCTTCAGGTACTTAAGATGCCTCACGAGGCGATAGATGATTGTCCGTAAGGATGCGTCTTGTTTCGGAAAGAACATGCAGATGCAATTAAATGTCTGAAATGCAAGGCATCTAGGTACATGGAGGTTGATTCCGGTGATGGTAAAAAGCGACAACTGTCCATTCCAGTGAAAATCTTACGTCGCCTTCCATTCACATAACGGATCCAACAAATTTACATGACTGAGGAAACCGCAAAACAGATGACATGGCACAAACATGGCATACGATATCGTCCTGAAAACATGGTACATCCAGCCGATGGTGATGCTTGGAAATATTTTGACACACGTCATAGTGAGAAGAGCAGAAGACGCTCGAAATGTACACGTTGCACTGGCAACAGATGGGTTCAATCCACACAACCTTGACATGATGCACAAGGAAAAGAATTGGGCCAAGGCACTCTGGGATACTATAATGGACATTCCTGATAAGACAAAGGATAACGTTAAAGCAAGAGTTGATCAAGCTAGGTTATGCGATAGTCCAAAATACAACATTCCGCCTCCCAAAGATGGCAAGAAATGGAAAAAGCCGCCAGCCCCATACGCCATGAAGAAGGATCATAGGAGGGAGATACTATGATGGTTTCAAACTTTAATGTTTCCCGATGGGTATGCCGCAAATCTAAGGAGGGGGTGAACTTAACTACTATGCGAATAAATGGGCTCAAGAGTCATGGCTATCCCATATGGATTGAGCAGCTTCTTCCGGTAATGACTCGAGGCTATCTCCTTGACCATGTGTGGCTAGTGCTGGCAGAGGTAAGCTACTTCTTCCGCATCCTCTATGCTAAGGAATTATCTCGGACACTGGTTGCACAATTGGAAGGTTTAGCTCCAGTCATGCTTTGTAAGTTGGAGAAGATCTTTCCACCCGCATTTTTCAAACTGATACAGCACATGATGTTGCACCTCCCGACCGAGGCATGACGTTGGTGCTATGCAATTGAAAGACAACAAAAGGTTCTTCGAACCAAATGTAAAAACAAATGCAAAATTGAAGCTTCAATTCCGAAGGCACAATGTACCGAGGAGGTGACAAAATTTACAACAAGATACTATGTTGACACTCTTCCTAGTGCCCCCCCCCCCCCCCGCGTTACAATGCCGACGATTATGAGTCAAACCTTAGCCTCTTCATGGGCCAACTCGGAAGTGCAAGTGTTTCGACTTGTAAGAACTTGCAATATGAAGAATGGCGCACAATCATGATTTATGTGTTGACCAATCTTTCTGAAGTGCAACCATATATTGAGTAAGTTCTCAACAAAGTAGTTATCTATCGTTGCTAGCTTATGATCACTATATTAATGGCACCCAACTCTCTCGTTCGTACAGTGAATTTATTAGAAAATTCTGGATGCAACGAAGGGTGCCGACCCAGCAGGAAGCCCTTCTTGATAAGGGCGCGAGACATGGAAGCCCTGATTTCATTTCTTGGTTCAACCACAAGGTACGGTCGTACTTTACATATGTTCGACAATACACATTCCTCGTACGTGCTTATAAATAAACGAAATGTCTTGCTTGTACTTGCAGGGTCAAATTGATGAGTCTATGGATCCTGAGTTGATACAAGTTTCGCTTTGGTGTGACTCTAGGGTGATGTCATATGGTGGCTATGACGTGAACGGGTACCACTTTCACACACATAGCCATGAGCAGAGTCGGTCCAATCGAAGAACCACAAACACCGGAGTTTGTACAAAAGGCAATGATGGCAATGACTATTATGGAAGAATTGAAGAAATCTATCAACTCACGTTTCCTGGTCGCAAAAAACTTAAACCTGTCATATTCAAATGTCACTGGTTTGATCCTAATGTTAAGCGAGAGAACCTCAATATTGGACTAGTCGAGATTTGCCAGTCATCCGTCTATGCGGGAGACGATGTCTATATTGTGGCTCAACAAGCCACGCAAGTGTATTATCTCTCATACCTGTGCAAAAATGACAATCTACTGGGTTGGGACGTCGTGTACAAGGTATCACCACACGGTAGACTATCTATCCCAAATAATTAAAGTTCCAAGGAAATTAAAACTTTTCTCACCCAACAAAAGCCCCCCGTACCCCTCACAGAGGACCCACCTGCCAGGCGCCACCCGAAAAAAAAGAGGTGTAACGCGGGGATTTGTGTGGAAGGAGGATGTTTCTGCCACCGAATAAAATACTTTTGTTACCACGGTGTTCCACCTACCCGCCCGCGTACCCACCCACCAATCTCCGTCCGACTAACCCCACCCCCCACCCCGGCCTCCGAACCCCCGCGCGTCGCCCCCGGGAAACCCTGTCCCCATTCCCGACGCCCTCGCGCCGCCGCGCCCCGAGGCCGCTGCGCCCAACGCCCGACGCCCGACGCCGGCGGCCGTCGTTCCAACGCCCCGACGCTGACCTCCGCCCGATGCCGGCCGCCGTCCCGACACCCCGACGTTGACCGCCGTCCCGACACCGACCGCCGCCCGACGCCGGCCGCCGTCCCGACGCCCCGACGCTGACCGTCGTCCCGACGACCCGTGCAGGTAATGCTCGTGGCTATGCCGCTCTGATTCAATCTTTGATTCACGGTTGGGGTCATGGCAGCGATGGATCGGGCATGTGGTTGGGGGAGAATAACACCCTAGGGTTTTGGCCTCCATGGGCCGGCACCACAGACGACGGCCTCGACCCCTGACCCCTCCATCCGACATCCTGTATCATTGCTGGATGCGTGGTTCTTACTGGAGATTTTCATGGTTGCTGGCAATGGGTTGTTTGGGATGATGCCTGGTGCACTCCTCTAGAATTTGATGCGGCTTGTCGACGTTGATCTCAACAAGAATGGCTTCTCAGGTACCTTTCTTTTTCTACTGAAATGTATATCTCTTGTTCAATTTTGTGATCGGTCATAGTAGGACTCTCATATAAATCGAATGGTGGCGATCTATTAGTTTGTTTCTTGTGTTGTTTGCTTCCCTTGATGATGCGGATGGCCAGTGGCTCCCATGCCATGCTGCTTAAATTTCAAGCTGCAAATCAGATCGTTTGCATTCGCAGATATGCATACTTGATGGTAACATATTTCTTATGATGACATTGCAAAATGATTGCTTCATCTTGAATCTGGAATACTCCATTTGCTTGGAGGATTCAATGAGCATAAATAAAAACAGGCGCAACCATCGATGCCACATGCCGCGGTGTTGAAAATGTACCGATTTCCTTTAGATGGATATCGTCAGCAACCTTTTATAGCATCCCTGGTATTTGCAGGAAGTAGCTATATAACTAACCAAAGTACAAGGCATTAACCAACAATTTTGGACAGCTATTGCCTGGTGATTTTTTGACAGTGATTCATATATCTCCAGGAGTTCATAGGGGAGAAAGACAGAAGCCAACTTGAGGTATACTTCCTGCATTTTTAGGATCACTTCGGGTAGTAAAGATTGCTATATCATTTTGTGCATTCAGACTTTTCTTTAATACATTGCTGTATCACTTTATGAGCACGGCTGTCTGAATATACGCAGTTTCATAGTTCAGTCTTGTGTGTTGTTTTTGGCCATTTTTGCTCAATGCTAAAATTTGCAATTGTCAAATTATATGGTATTGCTAATTATAAGGGAATCAATAATGGGGCTTTTTATTCTTTGCGAGATATACGAAATCACTGGTCTCTATTTAATCCAATGGCTGGGCATAAAATTGAAACTTGTGTTGCATCAGTCGTCAAGTGCAATTGGATGTTTCGTGAAATGCAGCGGCTGGATGTTTCTTGTGTGAGCCTCAAGGTCAGTTCTCGATCATATTATTTGTAATCATTTTCCAGTTTAAAATGTTTCAGTTTGATGATTTTAGCACCTACTATGGCCAAGGTCTTGTTTGTTTAGTGATCCTTTGATCAAACTAGATTGCACTTTTTATGTGTACCTGATTGTCCTTTTGTGGATGTTTTGCTTGAACTCCCCATTCATATAACTTATGTAGTGGCCTTATTCAGCATGCGAAATTCTATTAGAAATCTTACTCGTAAGTACCTCCTGGCCTTATTTGTTTAATCTTAATGAAATCTTACTCGTAAGTACCTCCTGGCAGACTCCATGCGAAATTCTGCCAGGACAGCCATAGTGACCTCATCTTGGCGGTGATGACCTAATCCAGGGTGGCGACGACAGCAACCATGCCGATGCATCCCCCAGCCCTGCAGGCTGTAGCCTGCAAGGTGAGATCATCCTTCCAAACTTCTAAGATTTCTGTCGATGTACTTTTTTGTTGGTAATTCGGGTTTGGGATGTTCAACATAGTACGGTGTCGATTAAGGTAGTATGATGCTCAATTTTATGGCAAGTTCATAGGTTGTTTCTGATTATGGTTCTTAATAGTTGACTCAATATTGTTTCTGAATGGAAGCAGAGCAGTCTCCAGGTGCTATCTATCCTCTTACATGTGCTTAGGTTCTTAATATTTACAAGACTTTAATAAGCCGAATTTGAATGTTCCAACATATATATATGTTGTGTGCATAATATTCTTACACAAATTTCCTGCAGGTACTTAATTTAATTCATTTCTTTTGGTTTCAGTGTTATGTTGGCTATTGATTAAAGGGAAGAATCACTCGCCGATTCATTTCAAATCTTCCACTCTCCAAATGATTTCTTTGACATGTACCTTGGACCATTACGACATGGATGAGGTTAGTTCAGGATACCATAGAGCTGAAATTATCACTATTAGCCTACCTGTCCATTTCAACTATTACTTCATATATATGTTAGATTTTACCAATTATATTTATTTTATATATCAATACCATTATTCAATTTTCCCCCAAGATGCTTGAGTATTTTATGTGGCAACAGATATTTGTTGCAACTTGATGAGCTGCAAACAAAGGAAGATTGTGATTGATTCTTTGGGCTGTATTCTTGTTACATCTAAATGATTTTAAGTAGAGATGATGCTATCTGTAATTAGCCCCATCAATTATGATTTCCCTGATAATGTCTAGATTGTTTCGAATATTCCATTGTCGATTTGCAATTTGTCTACAATTACGATATGAGTAATGAAACCAATGAGTTCAATTTTTCGAAAGTTTTATAAAGTTGCATGACTCTAATATATGCGTAAATAAACATATCGAGCACCGCTAGCTTCTCACCAAATCTTTCGTCTTCCTCGAGCTCTTCTTTTCCCCAAGCACAGTATACTCAAGAAAACCCCAATGGCCAACGGAAGGCGACCGGCCGCTGATGAGCCCGAAGGAAGCCGCGTCGGCGCTCGCCACAGGTGATGACTGTTTGCCTCTTCTTACTCTTTTCAAGATTTCGCCCTCCTTCTGACAAATCTCTTTGTTTTTTCAGGCTGATCCAATGGAACCCCGTCGCTGCACCGGCTGCGGCTCCAGCCGCGGTTCCAGCTGCGGCTCCTGCTGCGGCGAGCGAGTCTTCGAGTTCGTCCAATCGAACCCTCGAATCAGACGATCTTCGCTACTCAGATAGCGACGCCCGCCGGTTCAGGAGGGAACGCGACGAGACGCGCCATGAGCTGGAGATCGTCTCCAAGCAAGCTGGGATTGCGGACCTCGAGTGGCAGGACCAGCACAAACAGTTGCTCGAAACCATTGACGGTGAGTCCTGCAATCTGCTCAATTTCAATCTGTCTTTAAATGATATTAATCTGTTGCTTCTTTGTAACCTCGCAGATCGTGACGCCGAGCTCAATCGGCTGAAGGCGCTGGTGGAGGAGCTGGCGAACAAGGTGAACGCCCAAGGGGACACACCAGAGGCTCGCCTTGGTGCAGTGGCAGGCCGCGTCGACGAGGTGGCCCTCCATGGCGTTCGTCTGGGTGCCGCCGTGGGCTTAGTTGCCATGTCGACACGCACCGGCACTGATTATTCCAGGATGCCGGTCGGCTTCGCCAATGGCAATCCAGAGGATATCGACGACATCGATGCATATGTGGATCGTCTTGAGGGCCATGGCGCTGCCATTGCCGATTCCATCCATCCCCAGTCTGTCTTAAACAGGCTTTTCCAGTAGTTTGTACTAGGGATTCATGGAATTTCGGCAATAAAACTTATTTTTTGCATCCCTTTTGTGATAAACTTGTTGATCTTATGATGTAATTTGTGTGCACTAAGGGCAATACACTCTAGTATTGGCCATTTTCCTTCTTGTTGGAATTTTGCTCTGAAGGCGGCTTCTTCCCGAACGCCGCTATTTTCCATTATTCTGATAATTAGCACACTAATCAACGATCAATTTCAATACTAGGATAATATTTCTTCAAATATCTTCCATTTATGGCAGCAGTGAATTCTTCCCCCAGTAAAGTTTTCAAAATGTATGCATTTCCAGGCACGCATCTAACCACTCTGAAAGGACCTTCCCAATTTGGGGACCATTTACCGAATGCACTGTATTTAGTACCAATCGGCAATAATGCTTTCCAAACTAAATCTCCTTCTGCAAATTGCTTAACTTTCACTTTCTTGTTGTAATATTTAGCAATCCGCACCTTATTTTTCTCAATATTTTCCAAGGCCTTGAGACGAATCATATGTAGATCTACTAATTCATCCATCATTAAATGATCATAATCTTTAGAACTTAAATCCCTCTGCAATTTTATCCTCCTTGAATCTGACTGCACTTCCCATGGCAAAACAGCATGATGTCCATATACCAATTCATAAGGAGATGTTTTCGTAGACCCATGAGGAGCCATTCGGTAAGCCCACAACGCTTCATTGAGTACCGAATGCCACTTCCTTGGCTTCTGATCAATTTTCTTTTGTATAATTTTAATCATAATTTTGTTATAAGCCTCTGCCTGTCCATTAGCTTGGGCATAATAAGGAGAAGAATTCAATAATTTGATCCCCATACTTTCAGCAAAATCTCTGAATTCTGAAGATGTGAACTGAGTCCCTTGATCTGAGGAATTCCAAATCTATAAATGATGTGCTCTTTGACAAATTCAATCATATTTTCTGACGCCACCTTTCTCAATGGAATTGCCTCAACCCACTTAGTGAAATAATCTGTTGCTAAAAGTACAAACTTATGCCCCTTGCTCGATGGAGGATTTATTTGGCCAATCAAATCTATTCCCCATCCTCTGAATGGCCATGGCTTGATAATAGGGTTCAGAGCCGATGCTGGAACTCTCTGAATGTTTCCAAATTTCTGACAGTCTTGACATCCCTTATAATATTCAAAGCAATCTTCCAACATTGTCGGCCAGTAATATCCAGTTCTTCTAATAACCCATTTCATTCGGTAAGCTGACTGGTGTGCTCCACACAATCCATCATGCACCTCGCTTATCAGCTTCTTTGCCTCTTCTTGATTTAAGCAACGTAACAATACCCCATCCAGGGATTTATAATATAAATCTTTATCAAGAAGAACAAACTTTATAGCTTTATACCTGAGCCTTCTAGAAACTTTTTGGGATGGATTCTCCAAATAATCAGCAATTTCCTTTCTCCAATCACCTTCTGCCAGATCACTCCCGAAAGCATAGTCATCAGTGGCAAACACTTCTTGATTTTCCCTGTAACTTGATGCACTTTGAGCCAATCTGTTTGCTTCTTCATTATCCCCTCTAGGAATGTGTTGTAGAATTACTGATCGAAAGCCCTTCAAGATTTGCTTGCATTCTTCATAGTAATTTCTTAAGATATCATTTTTGCATTCATATTCACCATTCA
This sequence comes from Echinochloa phyllopogon, assembly GCA_033239725.1. Taxonomy (NCBI): domain Eukaryota; kingdom Viridiplantae; phylum Streptophyta; class Magnoliopsida; order Poales; family Poaceae; genus Echinochloa; species Echinochloa phyllopogon. The sequence continues at coordinate 5,233,530 of BTCW01000008.1, read as the reverse complement.
ATTGTTTTATAACTAGCTCTGAATCTCAAAAAATTTCGACTGCAATGGCCCTTGCTTCTTTCAAGTATTGGAGCCCTTTGAGCAATGCCTCATACTCTGCCTGATTATTAGTGACAGTAGGTTGAATGGGAATAGCAAACTCAAACACTTCACCTTTGGGTGAAATTAATAAAATACCTGTTCCACCACCTTTGTCACATGAAGACCCATCAAAGAATAACACCCAAGGAGTAATGTTAAGCAAATTTATTGATGAATCACGATGTTCAGTAATAAAGTCAGCAATAATCTGCCCCTTGACAGCTTTTGCCGATTCAAACCTTAATTCAAATTCAGATAAGGCCAAAATCTATTTGCCAATCCTTCCATTCAAAATTGGCATAGACAACATGTGCTGAATCACATCAAATTTTGAATATACAACGCATTCGGCATTTAATAAATAGTGCCGAGATTTTGTACATGAGTAATAAACACATAAGCAAAGCTTCTCTATAGCTGAATATCTTGTTTCAGGGTCTAGCAATTTTCGGCTAAGGTATGCAACCACTCTTTCCTTCCCCTCAAACTCTTGTATGAGGGCCGATCCAATAGTTTGGGCATCGGCCGCCACGTACAACTTGAAAGGCTTGTTCAATTGTGATTTGCCGAGCGGGGTCAACTGAGCCACTTTGTCTTGCCTTTCTTGAAGTCAAAACTTTCATTTTTCCCTTCTCTTCAGGTTCAACAGCGTTCACCATATTAACTGAGAAACCAATCATGTTCTGAGGGAACGGGTTACTGTCCAGTTTCATCTTATTGTCAAATTTCAGATGCCCCTCCTGGATAGCTTTCTGAATCCTCACTCTAAAGACTCTGCATTCATTGATGGAATGAGAATTTCTATCATGGAATCCACAATACTTCTTATCTCTTACACCATCAGGCCGAAGCATAGAGTGCCCCTCTGGTAATTTGATTCGGCCTTCTTTCACAAGGAAATCAAACAATTTGTCTGCCTTAGTCACATCAAAATCATATGTGCCCTTGGTTTGTTTAATCCACTTCTGATTCACTGTAACTGGCTCTTTGCCCCATACTATCTCTGCTGCAGCTATTTCTTCATTGTCTTCATACTCATCTCCTTGATCTGCTCTTTCAAGGAATTGATTATAAATGTCAGCTACATCATTGTGTTTGGCAAATCTGCCATCCTTCTTGAAACCATACGCTTGGTTACTCATCAATGCCAATTTTTGTGACAACTGACCCAGATCTTCAAACTCCGTCCCGAACAGCTTTTCACAAATTGCAGGCAGCATCCCAGCTACAGCCATACCAGCTAGCTGATCATCAGGAATATTTAGAGAGAAGCACATACTCTTTGTTTCCCTGAACCTCCTAAGGAATTCTGTAGGTGTCTCATTATGTCTCTGCCTCAAGTTAGTTAAATCAACCAATTTTTTCTCCGTGCTGCCAGTATAGTAATGAGCATGAAACTTCTGCTCTAGATCCTTCCAAGTACAAATTGATTGAGCAGGCAAAGAAGCAAACCATGTAAATGATGGACCTGTCAATGACAAAGGAAAGTATCTGATTCTAAAAGCTTCATCTGCTGAGGCTTCTCCAAGCTGCATCAAGTACCTAGCTATAAGCTCCACAGTGCTAGTATCATCTTGCCCTGAGAATTTAGTGAATTCTGTAGGAACCTTGACTCTGTTAGGCAATGACACTCTTTGGTACCATTCTGGGAATGGAGAGGAGTACATGTACCCCTGATTTTTGGGCTTCAAACCGAATTGATTTTGCAACACATCGGTCATTTTTTGCACCATGAGGTCAACATTAGTGTCTTGATTTCCTGTCCTTCCAGCAATCATTCCTGTATTAACATATCCAGGATTCGGGAGAGCATCAATAGCATTATAATCCATGAATTCTGTATATCCATTCCCATACATATCCCTCTGCAACCTGTTATTCAAAGGAGATATCTTGTAAGTAGAGGCAGGTGGATTTGCTGTGGTGCCGAATGCCGCATCACCATATGTGCGAGGTTTTGGCATTGCATGCTGAGGATCTTGTTCAATTGGTTGGCCATTCGCACCCTTGGAACCAGAAGTTCCAGTTTCTTTAGCAGCTCCTTTACCATGAGGTTTTTGAACATTAAAGTATGTTGGTCCTCCAAGCTGCCCATATGCTTGCTCGAAAGGCTTATCTACTTGCTGACCAAAAATGCCAATCATTATGTGTCGAAAGCTGTTCAAGAATGCAGCATTATGATTGGTCATTGTGTCCCCCAGAGCTTTGTATAACAGGCCAGAGAACTTCTCTCTTTCTTCTTCTTCATTAAGATCAGATTGTCCAGGCAGTAGAACTCTTGGTAGATCTGACTTGAGAAACGGTGCACCACTCCTGTTCTTAGCAAAAGACAGCAAACACTTCTTAATGAACTGGTCTGCAGCAGTCTTCACCATTTGTTGATGATCCTCAGACAATTCTTCAAGAGTGACGTCCATAATATCCTTTAAATCAGGCATCTTTAAAGCTTGTTGTCCCACCGAGCGTGCCAAAAAGTGTGTTGACGTAAAATTTGCAGTTCACGCCAAGCACACAGCAAGCCGAATCAGCTGGCTTCACACGTGGCTCGAACGTTCGAATCCTGGAAGCGTGCCAGTCACTTTTCCCTGAAACTGACAAAGGAAGAAAAATGTTTAGATATAAAACCTGGAACATGCCGGCTGATACCAGACAATTCCATCTTTACGGCTTACAAAGCCAATTTTGATCGACATATAGCTATAAACAAGCTATCTGTCAGCAATCCAAAGCATTCATTACATAATCGGCAAAGCATGTAAGAAGTACACTGCCGACCGCATGACGTCACCATGATGAAAGATCGATATTTAACTAAACCATCGTTGCAGTACTTAATTGCAACCGATTAACAGAAATGATACATAAATAAATGTGAAAGCACGATCATAAATTTCTAATAAACAAGAATGCATAGGTTTAAAAGCACTAGTCTACCGCATGTCTAGGTACTTTCGAACCCGTCAAGCGTTAAAATCAAACAAGTTAATCCACCGCATGATACAACTTGTTTGAAATCACACCACCAACCAAGATTAGATCAATCTACCGCATGATATACTCTAAACATGGAAGGCTAAAAGCATTCATTATTTAAAACAAAGTTACGAACGTGTTTCACTCGTGAAGGGGCTAGATAGCCGAATCGGGTTCCATGAAGAAGGAACAAGCTTTGTCAATGATGATAGACCTATCAGATCGATTTCGATCTCTAATCCACCGGATGATTAGTTCTAAAACGACCCAAAAACCTGCATCTACCGCATGATACCCGGCTCTGTCAAGATCCATACAAAATCAACAAGTTTGAACCCGCGACACGTGGCAATCTAGATTGATTCGAATTCGGCTATGTAAGGAAACGTGATCATGTCATGCGATGGATCAAAACCGAACCTAATCAATCTAAATTGGGCAAAAAGAGTGTTATATGAATTAAACATAAACTAAAACCCAAACAACACAAGGTAACTTAATGAATCTATTAGATCTTTGCCAAAATCTAATAGAGCCGGTAACTTGCTTCAAGCTAAACCTTAGCCTACCGCATGGCTCATGATCTAACAAGAAAGCCTTCTTATACCAAGCTTAAATCCACCGCATGATACTAAGCATGATACAAGGTTGTCGATACTTACGGAGGTCGACGGATCGATGATTCCACTCGAAGAATTCGACGACACGACTAAAGACTCGAAAAGTTGGCGCAAGGCCGGTTTGTTGTATGATTGTTCGATCCCTATTACAATCACCATGGGTTTATATTTATACCCTGGTTTTGACACAATTCCTAGTCGATTACGATTACAAAATGTTTATTTCCAAAGAAATACGTCGAAATGCCGTATTCATCTCGTATTCTTCATCAAATCGGCTTCTTCCTTATACTTAATCCACGTCATCACGCGTCCCCGAACGCTTTCCATAGAGTAGCTCTGTCACACCCGGGTTTTATATAAACCAGAAGTGCTGCTATATGTGTGCCCAGGAAGTCCACAGAACACATATAGCTAACAAATATGATAAACAGAGTACATATGCTCGTAATAAAAATAATTTAAATCAGAGTTAGCTCATACACAGCGGAAGTCTAATCTTCAACTCGAAGGCGAGGCCGCAGTCCACGGGGACACCGACTGGTTGACCACAGTATAGTAGTACTCCGTCTGTTACCCATCCGGGATTTTGTTGAATAATAGCAAGCGTAAGTAAATGTCTGACTTAGCAAGTATAGCACGGGTCATGAAGGCTCAAAAAGGCTAGACACGGCTTAACTGCATTAGCACTTTTAGTTGGTTCGTTTTAACATTATTATCCAAGTTACTACAAGTGTATGAATCCCAGTTGCAACCCAATCAATAAAGTGTAAGTAACATTAAGCATAAATAAACATCATCTTCTAATCAAAAAGGATCTAGGCCGCTCGTGACCCTGAGCAAGGCTATCATGATAGATTTACACTCTGCAGAGGTTTCGCCCTTTACCCACCAGTCGCGTAAAAGTTCAAGGAACTTTAAACCCAACCATGCGGAGGTGGATCAGACCTCACAAACCACACTACCGAGGTGTGATCGCATAGGGACGCTACGAGGCTTTTCACAAGACACCCTAACAAGACAGTAGCTGTTATGGTACAACACAGGCAGCATGACCCAAGGCACCGAGATTGATGTACGCCTACGGAGTCCACCATAGGGGGGTCAATAGCGTCCAATGCGCGGCACGAAGGCCAGCAAGAAAAGTAAAAGCGCAACATGTAGAGCTTCCGCTGAACGGTTGCTCCCACACGGGACTATGCCTCACAGGGACATAGCCGACGGATCTCCCGCCCTCGGTGGATCAAACCATACTCTCACGAGTGCTTCCCATACCGCCGTCGGCCCGTCGGTAACTACTATCAAGCTAGAGCCGTACAAGCTACTTGTCCAAGACCAGAGCCATTATAGTCCTGGTGGTGACGACTGGCTCCTGGGTTGCCGCTTTAAGAACCAGTCCTTACGGAGAGACACTAGGGCCTGGCACGCAGCTGACGCCCTAGTTCCCTTAACCATGTTGCTAAAAAGCATATTTTAACATTAAAGTTGAAGTGAACCATTACATCAAGATTAACAGCAATAATAAAGGTGACAGTAGCTGCGCATAGCAAATAGTCTACCCATATGCATAAACCCAGGTAAATCAAGGCACAGGATAATTAAAACTAGGTACAACCTTAATGGGAAACAATTTAGACACATGCATGTATGAAGTAATGATTAAAAGGTGAATAGGTAGCAAGGATTGTCCGTGCTATAACTTGCCTCAAATCCGGTATACAGCTTGCTCAGACTCTTCAATTCTTGATCTTGAATCCCTCGAACGTCCTCCTTCTACTCGCGGCATTCATCGGCACAAACATACAAGCAAACAAACAAGAATAGCTAAGAACAATACACCAAACAGTAGAAACAGAACAAATGAAGGCTACGAAACTATTCTACGCTTCGCTACGAACACGGGAGCGCGAGAATCACTCTAATCGGAGCTAAAACGAAGAAGTTATGGCTTTTCTAAGGTTCAGGGATTTACTGGCAAAGATTTAAAAGTTTCCAGGGGCTTAAACGTGAAGAAAGGGCATGGATGTAATTAACTTTTGAACTGAGTGGACGGCGGATGCTAATACCAGAAAGTGGAGGGGCTATTTTGCTAATCAGCCAGAGCTTACCGGGGTTGACCAGTAAGGGGCCCTTGGATCAAATCTGGGCGGCTCAGATTTAAAACGCGAAGGGGTATCGGGGTTCTAATCTGGACGGTTGGAAACAGATTGGAGGGCTCGGATTGGATCGGGGCTGGGGGCTTTATGTGCGGGAATGGAAAACTTGCAGGGGGTTTTCTGGAAGATAGCGAAGACACAGAAATTGATCTAAAAATTACGTGATTCTTCAGGGACCCCAACACAAAATGGTCATCTTCTTGTCCTGGATAGCAGAGGCGCTCGCCGGCGCTTCTGGCGGCTCGGCTCGCCGGTGATTTGGTGGGCAGGAGGGCCTAGTCGGAGCGCGCAGGAGGAAGAGGGGAGCGAGGGGAACACAAGGGAGGCCTCACCAATGGCAGGGACGGGCGGCGATGGCCGGATTCTCGCCCGCGGCGGACGACATGGCCGGCGGTAAGCGGCTCACGTGGTGAGGCTCCTCCGACGACGCGGTGGCGACGAGAACCGGCGTTCTGAGCGCGGCTTGACGAGGAGAAGCTCCGGGAGGGGTCAGCTTGGTGACGAAATCGGGCGCGCCATGGCCGCGGCGGCTCTGGTTGTCCTGCGCGCCGGCGTTCTGGTGGTCAAGGGAGGCTAGGAGTTAGCGCGGGAGGTAGAGGCGGGCGAGGGGATCACGCGGAGCTGCTCACCAGCGGCGGAGGCATGAGGAAGCGGTCAGATTCTACCCCTCGGCGGAGAACGGTGGCTGGCGGCGGCGCAGCACGTGGGTGGTGGGCCTCCGGCGACGGATCGGAGACGAGAACGGGCGGAGCGCGTTCGGCTCGGCGCGAGGAAGATCCTGATGGCGACGGATTCGATTGGCGGCCCCGACACGCGACGAATCGGCGCCGGCAGAGCTCGGTGGCGGCGCATGGCGGGCGGCGGCTGTGCTCTGCGGCCGCGGCGCTGCGCGAGGGAGGCGAGGCGCGAGCAGGGCGATGGAGCAGATGGGCGCGGGGCCGAAGGCGGCGCGTTTTAAAGGGGCGCGGACGCCTAGGCAGCCGTGGCCGGGCGGCGCGGCGGCCGTTGCGGAGCGGCGGCGGCGCTGGCTTCGCGGGCAGCCCGGGCGACTGGGCCGGGGGCGCGGAGGCAGAACGGGCTGGGGAAGGGAGTTGGGCCGGCTAGCCTGGAGAGCTGGGCCGCTACGTGGGCGAGGGGAGCGCGCTGTTGGGCCGGCCCGTACCGGGCCTCGCAGGCTCGGCCCGAGAGAAAGGGGAGGCGGAGTGGGCTGAGGGGGGGACAGAGGTGGGCCGCGGGAGAGGGGGAAGCGAAGCTGGGCTGGGCCGAGGGAAAGAGAGGGGAAAGAGGAAGCAGACCGGAGGAAAAGTTCAGGGGCCGAAATCGAACTCTGACTAAAGGAACTTTTCTAGGGCTCAAACAAACGCAGTTCAAATGCGAATTTAAATTAGATTTAAATTCTTATTCGAACTACGCACAAACAAAACTCGATGCAGCCAGCATGAATGCAAGTCACACAATAATAATTTTAATTTAACTTAGAAAATTGATTTTCCTATACTAAATTCCCTGTAAATTTTATCAAGCTTGGAAAATTTTTAGAAAATTGAGAAAAATATTGTATTAATTATGTTAAAAATTCACATCCCAAAATTCAAAAATTTTGGGGTGTGACAAGCTCCCTTGACGAATCGACGATGGACTCCCGACCGCAAAAATGCCTCTGCCGAACGTTCTTGAAGAAAACTTCCCTCTCCGAACGATATTTTTTACCAATTCCGGCCCACATGTCAGTCTCTTCCTGGTGCCAATTTTTGGTGTTAACAGCGCCTCTTTCTTGGTGAATTGTCGTTGGGGTGTGAGTTAGAGTTGCTTGCTTGTAACACCCTAATTTGAATTTTTGCAATAGTCTAAAATTTTCTAGCAAATATCTAGAATTAGTTTAGAATTGTTCACATTTAGTTGTAAGCAATCAAATATTTTATAAATGCAAACTAAAACAATCATAGGTTATACAATTGGTTGAATGCATTCATGCCTTTGCATATGGTTTGATTGCTTGAAAAATGAATTTCAACTTGTTTGCAAAAATGCGTCTAGACGTTGTGCGAACTAAGGACAATAATATTTCTGGAGTAATATAATTAATGGGCAAATAAATATTGGGTCAAGCCCATATTTCTTTTCTTTTTCTCTATCTGTCTCTTCTCTTTTCTCTGTGGGCATTTCCTTGCTGTCAATCTCATTAACAAATCACTCTAAACCAGCCCACAAAACCCCGTAAGCCCAGCCCACCTCTAACCCTAGGCGTCCAGCCCCTCTCCCACTCTTTTTCACGTGGAAAACAAACCCCCAGCGCCTCCCCTCTTCCCTGACACGGCAGATGGCGCCCCTCCCCTCTTTTCCTCGACAATTCCCTCCCCCCTCTAGCGCCTCCTCCCCTCCCCCTGCACCCCCACTTCAATACCCACGAAAGACAGGAGAGAAACTGCAATATTCAAGCCATTTTATTCCCCATTTTCATTGACTTTCAATCCTGCCTTTAATCCATCAATTCAAGGCCAAATGATTCAGCCATACTATTAAATGGAATCAGCAGCCCCTAAGAAATCCCTTTGCACATTCGTTGCCCAGCCCCTGCCAAGCCATTCCTCTCTGTTCTTGCACCGTGCTGCTGTTCGATGTGCCTCCAGAAGCTGCACCAGTTCCTGCTCGTGGCTGTTTGGTAAGGAGACGACCGCTGCACATCTTCCTTTTTGTCGAATCCCAACTCATCTCTTGCTTTCTTTCGACGAGGCCCAGGTGCAGCAAGACCGGAGGAAGACTAGTGCCAAGGACGTGGAGACGAATTGCTGATCGTGATCCCCTACAACGTTGCAGGAACGACTACATCGAGTCATCGCAGCACATAACGTGATCTTCGTGGTGAGCAGCGCCGCAGCCTCCCTGTCCTTGTAGAATATTTCAGCAGCACTTAGTTTCTTAGGTTGCAAGAATGTTCAGTGCAATCATAGGGAAAATATAGAACCCGCATCGCTGCTGAATCCGTCTGCTTCCGCTTGCTAACCTTTGATAGATAGGAACTTATGTATGTATATGCCCGTACTATTATAAAATCTATCAAATATTTGTGGAAATTCCTATATGTTCAAACATTCAGGTGTATGAATCCTTGTTATTTTGTTAACCAAAACTATGAAAAGTACATGACTGCTATATGCTCAGCCTTGAATAAATGATAAAAATGCACACACCTATCTGTTTATACAATCACTGCCTTGTTATTTTCTCTAAAAGTCATCATTAAACATTTTATTTTGTTCTGAAACTATGAGCACCTTGCTACTGTTGTACAGAAAATATTTATTTATAGTATTCTATGCTGCTATAAAATTCCAGAAATTAGCACTAGTTTAGTTTAAGCGATCGCTAGTAAAACGTGTATATCTTTTTACTCGTAACTCCGATTTAGATGATTCTTGCGCTCACATGTTCGTGGCGACGAGCTCTAGCTTTTAAAATATTTTTCTCTCTGTTTTACTACTGTTTGGTGTACTGTTCTTATACTTTTATGTGTATGCTTGTTTCCGGTAGTTGATTCGAGTAGTTGTGTTGTGACAAGACCCGGTGTACGTGAAGGATTCATCAAGGGCTTGAAGAAGGCAAGTGTCCTTGCTGCATGTTCCTTTTTACCTTTACTTACAACATGTATCACTTTTTATTTTACGCTTTATGCATGCTTCGAGTCAAATTGATGGGAATCCTATGGTAGGGTTTACTAGATTTTCTTATGACAACCTTGAAGCCTTTAGTAGTCGGTTGAGTCATGGGTAGTATCATGCTTAGCTTGCTCTACATGGGATGGGCTAATTCTTAATCTTGATTAAACAATTATGCAACAACTTTGGGTTGATAATCTTTTAGCAACATGGAACTCTAGGGACTCGAGCAAGTGTATGATCGGTGGACGGTGTTTATGGATTGATGCTAGTCTTGCTCGAGTCGTCTCAAGGATTGATGCGTGGAGTGACCACCCGGGATTTACAGTACAACCATGAGACTGAGTGGGCAACGGTCTTGGCTGAGAAAGTTGGGTAATCCAGGGGTACGTGTTGAGCGGGTAGGAGCCGACTAGGGCAGCGTCCCAGAAGTCATGGCACGGCACGGTGATGGGTTTGAGCCCTGAGTGGGTCAATGCTCCCTGGAGAACCAATGGAAGGCCTCGTAGTGTACCCCGGCACGCACATCTCGGAAATGTGTGGAGGCTTGCAACCTCAGCTAAAAGGTATCACGACTCATGGTGAAAGTGTACAACCTCTGCAGAGTGTAAAACTGTTATAACAGCCGTGCTCACGGTCAAGAGCGGCCTGGACCCTCACATGTTTAGTTGGTGGTTTTGGGTGAATCGCAGTGTGGTAATTGTGGTTTGGGTGGACAGTTTGGCCTAGCTGATAGGCGCTTTGTCCTATAAGTTTGGTTTTGGATGGGAAGACTTTCACTTGTTAGTCTAAGTGTTTAATAAAACTAGACCAACTAAAATTTGTGCAATGCAACCAGTTGTGTCAGCCTTCCTTGATTTTAGCCTTGCATGTCATTACTTTCCTCCACTTGCGGAGTACACGCCTCCAGGTGTACTCACCGTTTTCCCCTTCACCCCCTGCTGTGTTTCCCCCTCCCCCTTGATTGCTATTCAGGATGAAGGCCATGAAGATCTAGGATGCGACCCCCGGTTGATTGCCTGTGGTCACGGAGCTTCGCTTCCGCACAAGATAAATAAACTATGAGTTGTACTTTTCTTTTGGACCTTCAGGTCATTTTGTAATATTATAACGTGATGTGGTAATGTATCAATGATGAAGTCATGCTTTATGTATGAAATATGATCCTGGCATACATAAAGTGAGCATTCGGTTGTGTTTATAAAACCGGGTGTAACATTGCTTCTGCTAGCGAAGTAAGTAGTTATTGATCTGTGTAGGAGTGGTTCCTAGACTTGTCAGTAGCCTTAGTTTCTGCCCGTCGCAATGGAGGTGGTAGCCAGGAGGTGGTGACAGCCCTTTCGGTCTCTGTAGTCCATCACGTTAGTTCCGGTGTCCTAGGACCCAAGGTTCAGGGTAGTCGGCGCCCCTTCTCATCCCTTTCTGTGTGTCGGAGGCCCTGTAGTCCCCAAGGAAGGCAATAGACTTATTCCAGACCTACCAGTGCTGGCTCTTTATCCAATGTACCTCTAACCACTTGGCTTAGGTAGATAGAGTCCCAGGAATCCTTTATCTCTTCTCGTTGTCCTCCCAACTATCTATACCTTCTCTCATCTATCCGAGCCTCCCTTGAGCTGTGTGTCCGGTATATCCACTCCTATCCAATACCGTTTACCCCCTATCTTTTCTAGTCGTGTACCCTTCTCTGATAGTCTCGAATATCTGTTCACTAGTATTCTTGCCAAAGCTTGCCTGCGGAAATATAAATTACGATACCTCGGGATACTCCCAGGTGAAGTGCTACAGCGGTGATTCTGTGAAATTGCAAAATATTTCTATATTTTACTAAGCCATAAGGAAAACCACTGAAACACTCCTTACCCCAGTACCAGGATTCTTAATTCTGATATTGGATCGTAAGAAGTGCCAACACCGCCCGCCGAGGTGCGCCTCCCCGTGCGGCCGTGCGTGGTGCGCCGGTGCTCCTTCGAGCCACCCCCGGCCGCCGCCGAGAAGCACGCGCCGAGTCGCCGACGCGAGATCCAGAACAAGAAAGCAGAGAGGGGGGAGTGGGGCCGCGGGCTGGGGACTGGGGTTGGGGAGGCGGTCGGGTGGGTGGACTCGTGGGTGGATAAAGTGGGGGTGGCTAGGGTTGTATTAATGGGCCTTGGGCCTTTGATTTTTTTGATGGGCCTTCTATATCAAACGGGCAGCGGATATATCCACGGATGAAAGCGGCCGCCCGCTAGCTGCCCGTGGGCGGATTTTGCTGCCCGTATCCGCTCCCGCGGGCGGATTTTGCTGCCCGTACCCTTACCCGTCGAGTCGGGTATCCGCGGATACTCGTGTTCGCGGGAAAAACTGCCATCCATAGACACGGTTAAACTCCATTAGCAATTTTAATTGATTCATTTTAACATTTAGCCAAGATACTATAATTAAATGAATCTCAGTTGTAAACCCAATTAATATAGTAGAAGTAACATTAAACAACAATAAATATCATCCGCTTCTAATTAAAAAGGATCCAGGCCGCTCTTGACCTTGAGCAAGGCTATCATGATAGATTGTACACTCTACAGAGGTTTCTCCCTTTACCCACCAGTCGCGTAAAAGTTCATGGAACTTTGAACCCAACCACGCACGTCAACACTACCGAGGTGTGACTGCATAGGGACGCTACGAGTCTTTTCACAAGACACCCTAACAAAACAGTAGCCGCTAGTGTAACAAGGCAGTGAGAACCTAGGCACCGGGATCGACGTACGCCAACAGAGTCTCACCATAAATGGGTCGATGGCATCCAGAGCGCGACATAACATAACAACAGAAATAAAAAGCGCAACGTGTGGAGTTCTCTTTCTCGGAGACTCCCACACGGGACTGTGCCTAACGAGACATAGCCGACGGATCTTGCGTCCTCTGTGGAATCAGAAAACACCCTTTCACCTTGCTTCCACTAACGCCGTTGGCCCCTCGATAACCACTGTTAAGCTAGAGCTGTACAAGTTACTTGACCAAGACCAGAGCCATTATAGTTCCAGCGGTGGCGACAGGTTCCTGGGTTGCTGCTTTAAGAACCAGTCCTTACGGACAGACACTAGGGCCAAGCACGAAGCGGACACCCTAGCTCCCTGATCCATGTTGCTAAAAAGCAAGTTTTAATCATTAACATTGAAGTGAACCATTAAGTCAAGATTAATAGTTAAGCAAAGGTGACAGTAGCTGCGCCTAGCAAATATCTACCCATATGCAGTAACCCAAGTTAATCAAGGACAGGGTAATCAAAGCTAGGAACAACCTTAAAAGGGGTAACAATTTGGACACATGCGTATACAGTAAATAATATAAAAGATGTGTTTAGATAGCAAGGATTGTACGTGCTATACTTGCCTTCCTCAAACTGCTGCTGCTGGTGGTGGTGGTCTTGCTCCTCGTAACCCTCGTACTCAAACTCCAACGCGTACGGCTCATCGACTGGACTCATGAATCATCACACAAGCATCCACACAAGCTAGTACATGCAAACAATATTATTCTATTAGAACAGTACACCAAACAATAGAAACAGAATAAAAGGAGGCTGAAAAACTAATCTACGCTTCACTATGAACACGTGAGCGCGAAAATCACTCAAATCGGAGCTAAAACGAGAAAGATATGGCTTTCTAAGGTTTAGGGACTTGCTAGCGAAGTTTTAAAAGTTTCAGGGGTTTATTTGTGAAAACCAGGGACCTAAATGTAATTTTATATTAAAACAGGAGGGCTAAAGCGCAAAATAAATGAAATAGGACCTCGGGTTATATTTTTAATTAAGGCAGGGGGTTTTGTGTAAAAACCAGGACCTAATTCTAATTATTTTTGAATAGATCAGGGCGGCGGGTTAATTTTCAGATAGGTCAGGGGTTCTTTTGCAAAACAACGCGGCTGACACGGGGTTGACCTGTATTGACCTGGGCTGGACCTAGGCCGTTGGATCAAGATCTAAGGGCTAGGAACAGATCTGGGCGGGGTGTCGCCGGCGGCGGCGTTGGCTGGCGGCGGCGCATCGCCAACGTGGCTTCGAACTAGGACTGCGGAGCTCGGTTTTGGGAGTAGTTTGCACCTACGGCTTCAGGGCATGATGGCGAACGCGTCCATGGGGTCCAAGACGACGGCGGCGCAGCGGGGGTGACGGGCGACGAGAAATAGCGGCGGCGGGGCTCCGGCGAGGCGACGCGACGAAGGCGACGGGGCTACGGCACACGTGATGGGACGAAAAGGGGCTCATGAGCGAGCTTACCTCTTGGCGATGCTTTCCCGGCGGTCGATGGCGGTGGAGCGGCGCTGGACCGGCGGATCGACGGCGGCGCGTGACTTGAAGATGGCGGCGGCGCGGCGAGCTCGAGCGGCGGAGGTGGCTAGGTGGTGCGGTTTGAGATGAGGCAGGGAGGCGGCGCGGGGCGGCTTAAATAGGGCGGGCGCGGGGCGGCTCGGGTCGGCATCGGCGTGCGCGCCCGATCGGGGTCGGACTCGAGCTCGAGTCCGGCTCGGCGGGGAAGGCGGAGCTGACTAGCGGGACCCGCCTGTCAGCGGCTGGGCGGGCGCGCTGCGGGCCATCCTGATGGGCTGCGCTGGGCCGGGACGTAGGCGAATCTGGGCTGCACTGGGCCGGGAGACTGGCGGGGAGAGCTGGGCTGCGCAGGGAAGAAAGAAGAGGGAGCAAACCTGGCCGAGGGAAAGAGTTTAGGGGGCAAAAGCGGACCAGGGCTGAAACAACTTTTCCTCCAAACAAGTCGATTCGAATTCGAATTTAAATAGAATTTAAATTCAAATTGAATCGCACACAATCGAAACACAATGCAGCCAGCATGAATGCAAAAAAAATGTTTCTAACCTTATATTTAATTTTATTTCTCAGAAATAATTTATTTTTTGATAAATATGAACATTAATTGAATAAAAGCAATTTAATTTCTAAATTTTAAATAGGCACTTTTAGGGTGTTACACGCCGCCACCGCCGCCGCTCGACGTGCGTTTGCTACCGCCGCCGCTCGTGGTGCCAGCAACCTCCCCAACGAGTTCAAACTGCAGCTCGTGCCTCCATAATCTTACTTTTGCCAATCTGGTTAGTTTTCCCGTCACCCTTGGGCGGTCCTTCTTCCCCATGTCCCGCAGTTCACCGCCGCTGCATCCTTTTCAGCTGTCTGCGTATATTATCACACAAGCTACGGATTCGAGATCTTACGCACCCGGTTGCTGCTTTGCTGGTGAAGGTACACTGAAAACTTAACCTAAATTTCTGCTGTTCCATTGCAATTTCCATACATGTCTATGGATCTGACTCCATAAGAACAAAAACCCTAGCCTGGTTTGTTTGTTTCTTTCTAGTCCAATATCCTATATTTCTTATACCTTAACTTTATAGCTCTGTATTAATTTGTACAAACAAGTTATCAAATCCCTTGGAAATTAAGCTCGACCTCTCCATATTTTGCTTCTCTCTGTTTAAACCATTGTTATCTTTCACATTTCTAAAATGCATACAGACTTTGCTATCAACAAACCCCTTCTACATTTTGATAAAAAGCAGTAAGAACATGTAACCGGTCCTCAGAGTACAGATTCTGGAACATGTAACCAGTCCTCAGAGCACATAAAGTCTTTTGCACATCATCATCCATCTGGTCAACATACGGTGGCACATATATTAGAGCGACCTTTTTGTGAAAGGAACATTCTCCATGGACCCATACATGCATGCTACCCATTATACAATGGACCTTTGTGAGGGATACATTATTTTCCCTTAGATACCTGATCATGTCCTTTGCGCGGGGGTCAAGCCTTTTGTGGGACAACCACTCTCTCTTCTCACCACATGATACAGTACGGGGGTGTTTATGTTCTGCTATATGAGCACTGATGTACCACCCATCATCTTCTGAACGCAAAAGCCACAACATGGCTTTGCAACCAGTCTTCTTGGAATTATATTCACATCTTTTTGGATAGCCCTGAAACCAAGCAAATTGTAAATTCTTGATATAGTTCTAACTGTATGAGAACAGAGGTGCATGAAAACGAACCAGTCATACTCACCGCACATAAGCACCTCAAGTCACGGCCAGTCAGGTTGTTCTCACTATTGTTGGCACTAAGAGAATCATATTTAATACCGAACCCAACTTCCCATGAGTACATGTTATAGAATTCATACCCTTCCTTTTCTGAATCAAATGTGATCCCTAGCAAAGGCTCAAATATATATTTTGTCTTGCGGTTTGGTGCATTACGAAATGCTATCTTAACAGGTCCAATGCCTTTGGGCACCCTAGATGCTGGACGCTTCACAACTTGTGGAGCCCTATTTCTACTCATGAGAAAATCAGACATGTAAGTAAATAACTCACTAATCTATAGCTCAAGATATATTACATCAACGGAACCCACAGCAGCTCCTCCAAGTCTATTACTCACTATGCTGTGCAAGAGATGTCTTAAGAATAGTTTAAGTACCTCCGTGGTAAATATTCAGTTTACACTATTTTACTCAATATGTTGTGCACCTCTGTTCTGATTCCAGTACCTATACAGTTTTAATATATAATACTTGACATCCTTAGCGTTAAAACAATATTCAGTTTTAAACTAATCACTACCGGAAATCGGCCGTATGCCATGTGCCCGAACCTTTGCCGTGTGCATAATATCGGGCACACGGCAAAGCCGTTGTTTGCCGTGTGCCTGCCACGTGGACAAACAGGCACACGGCGTTTAGCGGCTTTGCTGTGTGCCTGGTAGCCTGACACACGGCACAAACCAGGGCACACGGCTTAGCGGCCTCTTTGCCGTGTGCCTCACAGCTGTTGACACTTCTTACGATCCAATATCAGAATTGAGAATCCTGGTACTCGGGTAAGGAGTGTTTCAGTGGTTTTCCTTATGGCTAGAAAAATATGTGAATATTCTGCAAGCGCACAGAATCACCACTGTAGCACTTCACCTGGGAGTATCCCGAGGTATCATAATTTATATTTCCACAGGGAAGCTTTGGCAAGAATACTAGTGAACAGATATTCGAGACTATCAGAGAGGGGTACACGACTAGACAAGACAGGGGATAACGGTATTGGATAGGAGTGGATATACCGAACACACAGCTCAAGGGATACTCAGGTAAGGGAGAGAAGGAATAGATAGCTGGGAGGACAACGAAAAGAGATAGAGGACTCCTGGATACTTTATCTGCCTATGCCATTCTAGCTTAGAGATACAGCGGCTACAGAGCCAGCACTAGTAGAACTGGGATAACTCTATTGTCTTAGCTTCGGGACAAGGGAACCGGTGGACACGCAGAAAGGGATGAGAAGGGGTTCCACTATGTCCCCACTGGGGGATCCTACGGACCGGAACTAACGTGATGGGCTACGAAGACCGAAAGGGCTGTCACCATCTCCCGGCTTCCACCTCCGTTGCGACGGGAATACTCTAAGGCCACTGACTAGTCTAGGGACCACTCCTACACTAGGCAACAGCAACTCACTTCGCTAGCAGAAGCAAGCAACTCTTACTCACACCCCAATGACAAGTCACCGCTAGTGTGAGCAGAGACGAAGAACCAGCCAAGACAAAGACTTAAACAAGACTACAAGCACTAGAACTATAAATACTATAGTCTAAACAAGATATATTTGCTACTAGAATAAAGTAGAGGCAAGATATAAATGACAAAGGCAAAGTAATAAAGATAACTATATTGATAACTGAAAGTCTTGCAAAAGGGAAAAGTAAAAGATACAAGAGCTAATACCAGAGCTTCTGAAGACGACTTCGGAACCTCCGAGGCACAGCTCGACTCGACTCTAACTTCCAACTAAACTATCCTACCTCTACTAGAACAAGTGGAATGAGAGCTCCTTGGCTTGAGTGTGTGTTGAATGAGCAGCCTACCCCTGCATTTATAGGTGTCCAAGGTCAGTTTGGCAGTTGGGTAACCGCCAAGGCACCTAGGGTCGGTCCAGGGTTGGTTCGGCCGAACACCGCGGGTTCGGCCGAAGGCCCTAGGATGCACCGCCTTGCTCTGGACGACTGGGATTGCTTCTGGGGGTCGGTTGGTTGCTGGGGGTGGTTCGGCCGAAGGCCCTGGTTCGGCCGAACCAGGCCTGGCCCAAGGCCGCCCCCCCCCCCCCAGCACCGCCTCTGCTGCTGGGTCCCTCTGGGCTGCCTCCTAGTTGATTGCTTCGTGTCTGTTCTGGCCCATGGTGACGTGGCACGGGTCCGGTTGAGTTGGAGGTCGTCCTACGTGGCTTGCTTAGTCATTGCTTGGTTGTCGTAGACGTGGACGCCTCCCGGCGGCCCGTACGGCTAAGGGGGGTGACCGGCCGAATGTGTTGTTCGGCCGAATCGGTCATTTTCGACCCCTATAGCACGTGTTTCGTGATATTGTACCTGCAAACATGACACTCACCAAAACTCATGGAACTTTATTAGAAATAAACCTAAGTGCATGGAATGTTGCATATAACCTCTTTTATTCCCGAGTATTGGTGGTCGGATTTGGATTGTAACGACCGCCAACAACGGCTGGCACACGGCAAAGCACCATGGCATGGGCCGCCGTTGCTTGCCGTGGGCTTTTGCCAAAAAGTGTGTTGACGTAAAATCTGTAGTTCACGCCAAGCACACAGCAAGCCGAATCAGCTGGCTTCACACGTGGCTCGAGCGTTCGAATCCTGGAAGCGTGCCAATCAATTTTCCCTGAAACTGACAAAGGAAGAAAAAATGTTTAGATATAAAACCTGGAACGTGCCGGCTGTTACCAGACAGTTCCATTTTTACGGCTTACAAAGCCAATCTTGATCGACATATAGCTATAGACAAGCTATCTGTCAGCAATCCAAGCATTCGGTACATATTCGGCAAAGCGCGTAAGAAAGCACACTGCCGACCGCATGACGTCACCATGATGAAAGATCGGTAATTATGTAATCGTTACCGTGCTTCATTTCAACCGATCAACGAGAGTTAGGCTTAAATAAACGTGAAAGCACGATCATAAATTTCTAATAAATAAGAATGCATAGGTTTAAAAGCACTAGTCTACTGCATGTCTAGGTACTTTCGAACCCGTCAAGCGTAAAATCAAACAAGTTAATCCACCACATGATACAACTTGTTTGAAAATCACACCACCAACCAAGAATAGATCAATCTACCGCATGATATACTCTAAACATGGAAGGCTAAAAGCATTCATTGTTTAAAACAAAGTTACAAACATGTTTCACTCGTTAAGGGACTATCGAATACGGCTAGATAGCCGATTCGGGTTCCATGAAGAAGGAATAAGCTTTGTCAATAATGATAGACCTATCAGATCGATTTCGAGCTCTAATCCACCAGATGATTAGTTCTAAAACGACCCAAAAACCTGCATCTACCGCATGATACCCAGCTCTGTCAAGATCCATACAAAATCAACAAGCTTGAACCCGCGACACGTGGCAATCTAGATTGATTCGAATTCGGCTATGTAAAGAAACGTGTTCGTGTTAAGTGATGCATCAAAACCAAACCTAGTCAATCTAAATTGGGCAAAAAGAGTGTTATATGAATTAAACATAAAGTAAAACTCAAACAACACAAGGTAACTTAATGAATCCATTAGATTTTTGCCAAAATCTAATAGAGCCGGTAACTTGCCTCAAGCTAAACCTTAGCCTACCGCATGGCTCATGATATAACAAGAAAGCCTTCTCATACCAAGCTTAAATCCACCGCATGATACTAAGCATGATACAAGGTTGTCGATACTTACGGAGGTCGACGGATCGATGGTTCCTCTCGAAGATTTCGACGACACGACTAAAGGACTCGAAAAGGTGGCGCAAGGCCGGTTTGTTGTATGATTGTTCGATCCCTATTACAATCACCATGGGTTTATATTTATACCCTGGTTTTGACACGATTCCTAGTCGACTACGATTACAAAACTTTTATTTCCTAAAGAAATACGTCGAAACGCCGTATTCATCTCGTATTCTTCATCAAATCGGCTTCTTCCTTATATTCGATCCACGTCATCAAGCTCTCCCCGAATGCTTCCATATCTTTTCTGTGGGCCCGCTTTCTTGCCGAACGATGATGAAACTCCCGACCGCAGAGCGCCTTTGCCGAATGTTTTGAAGAAATCTGTCCTGCCGAATGGAATCTTTTTACGGAGCCTGGCCCACTCGTCAGCCTCTTTCAGGTGCCAATTTTTGGTGTTAACAGCCGTGTGGCGGCCCAGGCCGGACCACGGCAAAAACAGAGCACACGGCCTGACGTGGGCTTTTGCCATGTGCGGCCCAGGCACGCCCACGGCAAAAAGAAGGCACACGGCAAAGATTCTATTTGTCGTGTGCCCCTTGTAGCGGCACCCGGCAAATAGAAACTTTGCCGTGTGTATTCGACCGGCACACGGCAAATGTATAAAAAAAATTGTTTTTTCCCTTCCCAAATTTTTCTGGTATATACGTAGTTAATGGTCAACTCTATGTTTGAATTTGGTGTTTTTTGAATTTGTTTTCTATATTTAGTTATTTTATTTCATTAGATGGATTTTTTGAAAATAATTCAAATTTGAACTACAAGTGTCTAGAATCTTGGAATACAATACAACAAAAAATGATATTCATGGTGTCCATTTAGATGTGAAGCCGTATCTAGAAATTTCGAGCAATTTGGCCACGAACCATAGTCGCGAACCTGCGGACGCACTGTTTTAAAATTATATAAAAAGCAAATGGAGTCAGTAAATCTCAAGATTTGTCGTCAACCCATGATTTCATTCATAGTGGCTGTGGTACAAAGTTGAGAAGCGTTCGTGAATGTTTTCTTGTACGCTGCATAGAAATCCAAACGCCTACAAAGAGATTCATAGAGTTGACAAGGAAGCTTCACATTTCGAAGCAAATATAAGTTTGAATTTGGATTTGGCTTCAACACTTTTTGTATATGTAGTAGGCATGTTAGATTGTCTTGTGCCAAATTTTCGTTATTTTTCGGATCCGTTTGACATTTTTTAATTTTTTTGGCTGTAAAAGAATTTCGTATCATAATCATTGAAACACATTAAATAACATTGTTTTTTTCATAGATTTCTAAAGAATGATATGTTGACCCACTTTTGGAAGGTAATAAATCAGAGAAAGTAGTCGAAACATGAAATAGTGGAGTAATTTAGGTTAAAATTTGAAAATAATAAAGTTTATAGTTTACTGTGGGCCGGCACACGGCAAACAGCCTGGGACTTTGCCGTCTGCTAGATCCGGCCCACGGCAAAGGTTTGCCGTGGGCCGGATCCAGCACACGGCAAAGTCTCGGGGACTTAGCCGTTACCGGCCCACCCCGCCCGGCCCATCCGCACAGTCGCCTCTTCGCCCCCTCGCCCCCGCGCGCGCCTCCGCCCTCGCCTCCTCGCCTCCGACCTCGCCCCGCCGCCGCTCGCCACCACCACCGCGCCGCCTCCACCCCATCGACACGCCGCCGCCGCGCCCCCGCCAACTGCGCCGCCGCCCGACGCGGACCCCTCCCCGATGCGCCGCCGACCGACGCGGAGCCGCCGCTCGACGCGCCGCCGCCCGACGCGCCGACGCCGCTTGACGCGCCACCGCCGGTGGACGCGGCCCCCTCCCCGACGCGCTGCCGACCGACGCGGCCTCCTCCCCGGCAACCCCGGCATCCACGCCAGCGCGGGCCCCGCCGGCGGTCGCCCCGCCCCCGACGCCGCCCGAAGCACCGCCGCCGGACGCGGCCCCCTCCCCGACGCGTTGCCGGACGACGCGGCCTCCTCCCCAGCAGCCCCGGCATCCACGCCAGCGCGGGCCCTGCCGGCGGTCGCCCCGCCCCCGACGCTGCTCGAAGCACCGCCGCCGGACGCGGCCCCCTCCCCGACGCGCCGCCGACCGACGCAGCCTCCTCCACGGCTGCCCCGGCATCCACGCCGGCGTGGGTCCCGCCAGCGGTCGCGCAGGCTCGGCCCCGCCGGCGAGCTCCAAGGCCGCCTCTGCTCCCCGTCCGCGCATCGGTTGAGCGGTCGCGTGTCCGGCCGACCGTACGCGCGAAGGCAAAACGCGCGAACGACGTTTGGTCACCTCCGGCCGCAGCGACTACTCCCCCTCGACGGTAGGTGAGCACAATAGAGCCGTTGTGTACGTTCGGCCATCGAGCCGTTGTGTATGTCCGGCCATCGAGCCGTTGTGTTTGTCCAGCCTTCGTGCCGTTGTGTCTGTGCGGCCTTCGTGCCCATGTTTTCTTGCAGGTTGGGGTTTTAGTTACCTCCCATTATAGGGGAGGTGCTGCTGAAATTTTGAAGTGACACACCCTATTTTCTTGTTTTTTGTTTGCAGGACCGGCTTCGTCCCTCCGTCGTCCCAGCCCCGACCGCCCCGTGGCTGCACCGACACGAGCTTCACCGCCTCATCCGCTGTCAAGCCCTAGGTGAGCACATGCAAAAGGCCATGGCCTCCGTATTTAATTCGTAGCATATGTAAGTGGTTGCACGCAACCTAGTTAGATGTCTCCCGTTCGAAAGAGATACGATGCCAGGTATGCAGGATTTTGCATATCTACGCCCGCATCTATTTCGAATTGTCCACGATTTTGGACAGCTCAAGGATCCGTACACGAGTTAGTTTTCATAGTTTATTCCGATCGGTGACAGCTTTTCGGCATCATCTCCCCGTTGTTCTCCGGATACACAATCTCCCCCTCGGGACGTGTATTTGGAGAATAGCGGGGAGGTGCTGCCGAAATTCTGTCCCGAATCGGAATAAACTATGGAAGCTAACTTGGCTACGGATCCTTGGTTGGGATTAGGACCTATCTATACCTATTAGAATGTAGGCAACATGTACAAGCAAATGATTTTTATATTGCTCGCTGATATGCAATAAAGGATGGATGACCGTTCGTGGATGAACACGGGCTGGAAGCCTAGGGGTGACGTCACCCCCGAGTGGATTAGGAAGACCGAAGATTTCTTGAATCGAGCATTTGCAAAGGCAAAGATGACATGGTGTCCATGTAGGAGATGTGGAAACACGCATCGGCAAACAAAGCAAGAAATGACACATCATCTTGGTAATTATGGATTTACGATAGATTATACTCGGTGGACCTTCCATGGTGAAACCGAGCGTAGGAGAGACGAAGTAGTGAGACGACGCATCCGGGATCTTGATGCTGTTGCTGGGGTAGGAGACATGCTCGATGACTTTCATGAAGCAAACTTCGATGAAGGACCTAGGGAGGAGGAGCCAGAGGCAACGGCAAAAGTCTATTACGAGATGTTGGCTGCAGCACAGCAACCCCTTCACGAGCACACCGATGTATCTCAATTTGATGCCATTGCACGTCTACTGGCCGTAAAGTCCCAGTTCAACTTTGGTCATGAGGCCTTCGAAATTATATTGAAAGTGTTCAGCACGCTCCTCCCGAAAGGTCACATTCTGCCACCGAACATGTATGAAGCACAAAAACTCCTAAGTGCACTTAAGATGCCTTATGAACATATACATGCTTGTCCGAATGGATGCATCTTATTTAGGAAAGAGCATGCAAAAGCAAAGTACTGTCCAAAGTGCGAGACGTCTAGATTCGTGGAGGTAGACAATGGTGATGGGCAAAAGACCCATAGTACAATCCCCGTGAAGATCCTACGGTACCTTCCTTTTATACCGAGGGTCCAGCGGCTTTACATGACCGAGGAATCTGCGAAACAGATGATATGGCACAAACATGGACATAGATACAATCCTGAGAAAATGGTACATCCATCTGATGGTGAAGCATGGGCACACATTGATGCGATGCATCCTGACAAAGCTCTAGAGGCTCGTAATGTACGCGTTGCGCTGGCCACAGATGGGTTCAATCCCTATGGAATGACGGCTGCCCCATACAGTTGTTGGCCGGTGTTCGTTATCCCGCTCAATCTCCCCCCTGGTGTTTTATTTCAGCGTCAGAACATATTCTTGTCATTGATCATTCCTGGATACCCGGGGAACAAGATGAGTGTGTACATGGAGCAACTGATTGATGAGTTGGAACATGGTTGGGAAGGTGTATTGACATACGACCGAGCTACAAAGACAAACTTTAGAATGCATGTCTTTTACCATTACTCCTTGCATGACATGCCGGCGTATGGGATATTCTGCGGCTGGTGTGTGTACGGGAAGTTTCCATGCCCGATATGCAAGACGGCTCTGAGATTCATTTGGTTGAAGAAGGGTGGCAAATATTCCTCGTTCGACAAACATAGACAATTCCTCCCTCTTGACCACATATTTAGACAAGACAAAACGAATTTCACGAAAGGGGTCATAGTTAAAGAACCTCCACCTCATCTTCTGACAGGCACCGAGATTCGTGCTCAGCTAAATGCTCTTGAACTCAATGAAGATGGAAGTTTCGTGGGATACGGTGAGCAACATGCCTGGACCCAAAAGATGGACTTGTGGAGGCTACCGTACATGGAGGACCTTCTTCTTCCACATAATATTGATGTAATGCACACTGAAAAGAATCTTGGCGAGGCACTTTGGGGCACAATTATGAAAATTTCTGACAAGACAAAGGACAATGTCAAGGCAAGAGTGGATCAAGAAAGGTTATGCAACCGACCAAAGCTCAACATTCTGCCGCCCAAAGACGACAAGAGATGGAAGAAGCCTAAGGCCGATTTTGTCATTGAGCGGCCCGATTTTGTCATTGGGTATGCAACGAATCTGAGGAGGGGGGGTAAATTTATCTACTTTGCATATCAATGGCCTCAAAAGTCACGACTACCACATTTGGCTTGAGCGGCCGCTTCCGGTGTTGGTTCGCGGCTATGTCCCTGATCATATCTGGGTGGTGCTTGCAGAGTTGAGCAATTTCTTCTGCCAGCTTTGTGCTAAAGAGGTATCTAAGGCCATCATTGCAGAAATGGAAAAACTGGCACCTGTGTTGCTATGTAAATTGGAGAAGATCTTTCCCCCAGGCTTCTTCAATCCGATGCAGCATATGATTCTACACCTCCCGTACGAGGCACGAATGGGGGGTCCCGAGCAGAACCGCTGGTGTTATCCAATCGAGAAATGTCAAAAGGTTCTTCAAACCAAATGTAGAAATAAATGTAAGATTGAGGCTTCTATCGCTGAGGCATATATTTTGGAGGAGGTGTCAAATTTCACTTCAAAATATTATGCAGAAAATCTCCCTAGCGTGCACAATCCACCCCCTCGTTACAATGTTGGGACTCTGAATCGAACCTCAGCCTTTTCCGAGGACAATTTGGCAGTGCAAGTGGCGCGCGCAGCAAGACCTTGGAGATTGATGAGTGGCGTTGTATCATGTTGTATGTGTTGACGAACCTTTCCGAGGTGGAACCGTACATACAGTAAGTTCTCATCAAATATTGTTCTCGACTAGTCACTCTTCTCGAGCTCTTAATCCAATTGTTGCTCTTTGGTACAGGGAATTTCATATGGAATTCTGGTATAGATCAAGGGCACCTACCATACAAGAAGCTCAAACCCTTCTAAGACTGGGTGCGGGAAATGCTAAGCCCGATTTCATTTCTTGGTACAGGCGAAAGGTAATTTTCAATTCGATGTCATGATGAAGACATTACAATTTTAATTACTTACTGTCCCACTTGAACCTGCAGAGCCAAATCGATGGATCTATAAGTGCCGAGTTGAGACAGGTTGCCAATGGCTTTGATTGTAAGGTCAAGTCATTTGGAGCTTATGACGTGAATGGATATCACTTTCATACAACAAGGCACGAGCAAAGTCGACCCAATCGAAGAACCACAAATTCGGGAGTCTTTACTCTAGGAGACGATGGGGTCGAGTACTATGGCAGAGTTGAAGAAATATATGAGCTCGACTTTCATGGCTCGCAACATCTTAAACCCGTCATATTTAAAAGTCATTGGTTTGATCCTCAAGCTGTGAGACGCTACCCGAAACTTGGGTTAGTCGAAATTCGACAGAGCTCCGTGTACCCAGGAGATGATGTCTATATTGTGGCTACACAAGCCACCCAAGTTTATTATCTGTCTTACCCATGTAAAAAAGACGCAAATCTTGATGGTTGGGATGTTGTGTATAGGGTATTGCCACACGGCAAACTACCTGTACCAAACAATGAAGATTACAACATAGACCCAAACACCTATGCCGGAGAATTTTTTCAAGAAGATGGGCTTTCAGGGAGTTTTGCGATCGACTTAACGGATGTGATGGAAGTAGATAATTCAAGGGTTGCTCTTGAGGATGTCGGCGATGATGTTCATGACGCCAAAGACATAGCATTACTTGAAAAGCTACAATTGTGCGACGACAGTGATGATGATAGTGATGGGCCTTTGGAGAACGACATTGATCATATAGAGATGCGTGATAGTGATGATGAGACATATGATCCGGCTATTTCGGACCATGACGACTATTTTTAATAAATGTATGATCCTTATTATGTTTTGATTTGAATAATTTACTATTTCGAATTTGTTGTTGTTATTGTTTATTGTTATTGTTTATTTTATTTCTCATACATGTACTGATTGATTTACTATTTTAAATTTCGGGCGGTTGATCGAAGATGGTGGGGCGCGGCGGAGGTGTACTCAGGTCGCTCGCCTCAGTACTCGGGAAGTTTGGCGGCAGTGGTGAGTCATCCGGAGTCGTCCTCCCGGACGACTCGACGACGGAAGAAGGAGGCTCCTCCTCCTGCAGTAGCCGAGGCCGAGGACTCGGGCATGGCTAGACGGAGGAAGGGGAAGAGGGGGAAGAGGGTGCCTCGTAGGAGGTCACCCCCTCCTGAGGAGGAGGAGGAGGCGGGGGAGGAGGAGGAGGAGCCGCACGATGAGGAGGGGGATGGGCAGCAGGAGGAGGACGAAGTACCTGAGGCGAATGCCTCGAGTGACGAGGAGGAGGAGGAGGAGGTGGAGCAAGTGCAGGTCCCTGTTGTTTGGCTGCGAGGACCGACGAAGCTCCCAGACCGACCGATAGCTTTAGAGGGATGACCGAGGCTTGTACCAGACCATCCCAGGTAAGTAACATTTGCAGGTATGATCACGTTTTCTTTTGAAAATCACAATTGAATCTAATCATTCGTCTTAATCGTTTTTTCGGAAACTTCGAGGTTATCGCCCCAGGTGTTCACGACCGCATGCCCAATGGTATCCTGGGGGCCTCGTCAGGCTTCACTACCCTGGCGCGCGGGTGATTGCCGGGAGCCTTCAGCCGGTAATGACGTGGGCCCAGTACCGTGACTGTCTCGATGTACCAGATCGGGACGATAGGGTCTAGGGAAACAAGGCGGAGCGGGTCCTAAACGAGTTTTGGGTAAGTCCTGAACTGCTTTTCTCAATAGAGTACATTCATTGGACATTCTTCAAATAATAATAAAACATTTATGTGCAGGATTTCTACCGATGCGAGCCGGGAGTTTTAGCGCTCGCGAAGCAGACGGCTGACACAGCGTGCACCAAGCTAGTGGCGGATATGATGTACGAGGCCCGTGTCCAAGCCATCGTGACATATATGGGCAAACATGAGGCTGACCCGGGAGCAATTCATGCTGGTAAATAGTAATACTATCTTTTTCTGATATGAAACGTGCTCCATGGGATACTTATATGTCATGTTTTTGATTACGTGCAGGTGCCTCCATGGTGGTGCGCGGTGGATATGCAGTGCTGGGGATTGATCGTTGATAAGTGGTGCACGGAGGGTTGGGTGGAGATCCACAACTCTTGCCGTGCGCGTCGGTTGTTGATGCCAGGTGCAGCACATCATCAAGGCAACCGTCACCTCGGCGCTTACGCGAAGAAATGGGTTATGTAAATGGGTATTCTAACATACAATTCTGTATAATCTCTGATCATTGTGCCTTTATTTTCGCAGTCGCGGTCACATGGTGACCAGCCTTGCTCCCAGCTCCAGGCTTGGGCTTTGGCCCATAAGGGCAAGGCGACGTCCGACGTCACCTTCAACTCGGAAGATCCGCCTGAGGGCTAAAGCAACCTGACCGTCCACAGCCGCCTCAGTGACTACAGCGCTATGGCGAGGGAGGTCCATCGGCCAGATTTCGATCCGGTCACCCAGCCCATTGACGGAGAAGTCGTCATGAGGATGGGAGGAGGCAAGAAGCATGGCCGCTACTGGGTCGCTGACCCCCTTGTTGACAGGAGAAGCACTCCTAGTCTCTCTCAGATTCGAGCTCAGAGCACCAGCTCAAGCCCGGCCATACGCACACGGCCAGACGTCGTCACGACCCAAATGGAGGCACTCCAGGTTATTTCTGTTTCAACCGTCATTGATCTTTCCATATGTTTGTTTTGTATTCTAACATTTGATCAAATATTACAGGCCCAAATGGAGGCAAGATTCAAAGCTCGGGAGGAGCAGCAGCAGAGGAAGTGGGACGCAGAGAAGGCGAGCTTGCTGGACGAGGTTCAGCGCCAGCAGGAGGCCGAACGCAAGAGACTAGATGATGCCTGGGCGTACATCACTAGTCTGGTACGGCAGATGGGTCAACCGCCGCCAGCTTACAGCCCACCAGCTTTACCTCCTCGGGGTGCTTCACATACTCCTGTGAGTCACTTGAGCCTCTAATTTCATTTTACTTTGCAATTAGAACGACAACATAGAGTGTAGTAGTGACCTAGGGTAGT
The DNA here is from genome assembly GCA_033239725.1 of Echinochloa phyllopogon. Classification (NCBI taxonomy): domain Eukaryota; kingdom Viridiplantae; phylum Streptophyta; class Magnoliopsida; order Poales; family Poaceae; genus Echinochloa; species Echinochloa phyllopogon. The sequence goes on along the minus strand of BTCW01000008.1, from coordinate 5,205,369 downwards.
ACAATAACTCTAAACTTAGGTGTTAGCTTAAAACATTAAATAATTTTGAACTATATGCAGAATCAATCGGCGGCATCGTGTGAGGGGCCAGCTGCAGGAGTGGGAGAAGCGTCGCCTCAGTACCCTCCGGTCCAGACTTGTACGTGGCATCCGCCGCCTGGGTGGGTGCCTAGTGTGCCGGGGCCATGGTCGCAGCCTCCGTGGATGGCTATGGGGCTGGGACAGTGGGTGCTTGGGGCCCCGGGAGAGTCGTCGCAGCCGCCACCGCCACCGCCGGCCGAGTGAGTTGTTTGTGGACTTGGATGTATCAGCTCTACTTGTAGGACGTTATTTGGACTTGTTTGTGGACTTGTATGGACTTGTACGCCGTTGTTTATGCACTTTGTATGCATTTGTGGATTATAACTGCCTGTGATGTGTATGGTGATAGTTACAGATGATATTATGTATGCCTGTGATGGTTATTATGATATATTAATGCCTGTGATGATTTTGTGCTATTTTGGGGTCCCATTTACGTCGAAATGTAAACAAAACAGGGCCCTGTATGGTCACTTTGCCGTGTGCCAGGGCTCCAGCACACGGCAAAGTGACCACACGTGGCACCTGGAACAGGGGCTTTGCCGTGTGCCGGAGCCCTGGCACACGGCAAAGTGACCAAGCTTTGCCGTGTGCCAGGCACAGGGCACACGGCAAAGCCTAGGTGTTTGCCGTGTGCCAGGCCCAGGGCACACGGCAAAGCATGGGCCTTTGCCGTGGGCCTTTCCGTCGCGGCCCACGGCAAAGGCCGCCGTCGCCGTTAACGGTCGTTAGGCTGGGCCGGGCTTTGCCGTGGGCCGTAGGGGCACACGGCAAAGGCTTTGCCGTGTGCCCGACATTTGGCCCACGGCAAAGCCCGGCTTTGCCGGCCCGGTGTATGCCGTTTGCCGTGTGTAATACGGCCTTTGCCGTGTGCCCCCGGCACACGGCAAACCGCCGGTTTCCAGTAGTGAATGGACTCATATATTCATAATATAATATTATATGTCTTGTTTACACTATTTTATCTATAGATATCTGCATTCCAGTATTATGTGTATTTAAAACTCTATTCTCACCATGCAAAGAAACTAGTATTCTCATCATGCAAAAAAATCTAGTAAGCAAATGTAGTAAACTGCATTCCCACTGTATATTTCCTACTCTCATATCTACAGCAGTTAGTGAGCAATCTAGTAAGAAAAATGCTTTTGGTTGTGTTTGAGTTTGTTTAACATGTACAACCATTTCCAAACGATTCTTGTTTCTGTACAAAAGTATGCCACTTGGGATCTATTAAAATTTATGCCTCACTATCTAGTACTTTATGCAGATGTTGTGCAAGATATGTGTTAAGATATATTTCTCTCTTTGCTGTGCATGATATGTGTTAAGATTATTATTGAAAAAACAATGAAATACCACTGAATACCTTTTCTTCCAAGTATGTGTTCCATCTCCGACGGCAGTCATAACATGCATGAATGGATTACCATTCAGACAAGGACAATCCTCCACTGCATCAGCACCGGTACATGTTGCAGTGGCAGTGGGGCTGACCATTTCTTCTTGATTAAATGCGCTGATTCCTTCTTCCACGGTATTGTCACATGCATTGGCAGCTGCTAAGTCATCCACACTGCAACGGAGGTCCAGGACCATATTTTTAGGTGAGAGGTGACAGCAAACTGTTCAGAAAAAAGTACAAACAAACATACTGAATCATACAGCCTACTTACTTATATTCTTCACCAAGTACTCCATGGGTACCATTATCATTTCCATAATATTCATCATCTGAGTAAATGTCGTAAACCGATGATGCTGAACTATAATAGCCAGACTCATCCACACCTAACCGGCTAGGCGAGCCGATGTCATCAATGCTTCCATCATAACGAAGAATGCATTCTCCTGGAATTTCTTCATTCTTTTCCCTTTGGGCTGTGTTGTCATGGCCTTGTTCTTCAACCTCATGACACCACTTCTGGACAGCGCCACAAACATTTGTAACTGAGTGTGTCATATCATTTGAGCCACATCTAAACGGCTGGAGCAAACCCTGGTAATACCCAAATACCCCTGTTCCTGTGATGCAGACAATACACTATAAATATGCCCTACACTATAAAGCAAACTCTGGTACTTATATTCTCTACAGTTCGAGATAATTAAGTACTTTGCACCACCATAAAGGACAAATTGTTACCATTTATACAACAGTGTAACTGAACACTATATTTTCAGTCAATTGTCAAAAGGACTGTGAATGAAGCTACTGGTGTTACTTTGGAAGATATCAGAGTAGTCTGCGAGTTCCCGGACGTCTTTCCAGATGAATTGCCAGGTATGCCACCTGATCGTGATGTTGAGTTTCTTATTGAGCTTTTACCTGGTACTGCACCTATTTCTAAAAGACCGTATAGAATGGCTCCTAAAGAATTAGAAGAACTTAAGAAACAACTTAAGGAATTGTTGGATAAAGGATTCATTCATCCTAGTTCATCACCTTGGGGAGCACCTGTTATTTTTGTTGATAAGAAAGATGGAACTCAGAGGATGTGTGTGGACTATCGCTCTTTGAATGAGGTAACCATCAAGAACAAGTATCCACTGCCTAGAATCGAAGATTTGTTTGATCAGTTGAGAGGAGCTAAAGTTTTCTCCAAGATTGACTTGAGATCTGGCTATCATCAGTTGAGAATCAGGTGTTCAGACATACCTAAGACAGCATTTACTACAAGGTATGGATTGTATGAGTACACAGTGATGTCGTTCGGATTGACCAATGCACCTGCTTACTTTATGTATCTGATGAATAAAGTGTTCATGGGGTACTTGGATAGATTTGTGGTGGTCTTTATTGATGATATTTTGGTGTACTCCAAGAGTGAGGAAGAGCATGAAGAACATTTGAGATTGGTGTTGCAGACACTTCGAGAGAACCAGCTGTACGCTAAGTTCAGTAAGTGTGAGTTTTGGTTGAATCAAGTGTCGTTTCTTGGTCATGTTGTTACTGCGGAAGGTATTGCCGTTGATCCAAGCAAGATTGAGGATGTGTTGGAATGGAAACCTCCTACCACTGTCACGGAGATCAGAAGTTTCTTAGGATTGGCTGGATATTACAGAAGATTTATTGAAGGTTTTTCTAAAATAGCGAAGCCTCTCACTGCGCTATTGGAGAAAGGCAAGGGGTTTGTTTGGTCAGATGATTGTCAGGCCAGCTTTGAGGAATTGAGAAAGAAGTTAACTACTGCCCCAGTGCTTGCTATGCCAGATATTCACAAGAATTTTGATATATATTGTGATGCTTCACGTAGAGGTCTTGGGTGTGTGCTCATGCAGGAAGGCAGAGTTATAGCCTATGCATCCCGATAGTTGAGGAAACATGAGTTGAACTATCCTACCCATGATCTGGAGTTAGCAGCCGTGGTTCATGCCTTGAAGATTTGGAGGCACTACATTTTGGGAAACAGATGTGAGTTGTACACGGACCACAAGAGTTTGAAGTACATATTCACTCAGAAGGATCTGAACTTGAGGCAGAGAAGATGGATGGAGTTGATTAAGGACTATGATCTGGGGATCAACTATCATCCTGGCAAGGCCAACGTGGTTGCAGACGCATTGAGTAGGAAGTCACAAGTTAGTTCACTGCCTAGTCGCCTGTTGCCAGCGGAGTTATGTGCAGAGATGGAAAAGCTGAATTTGGTTTTCTTGAACCAGACAGAAGGAGTGACAATGGAGGTTGAGTCGACACTTGAGCAAGAAATTCGGAAGGCTCAGCTTACTGATGAGAAGATAAAGGAAATCAAGGAGACTATGCTAGCAGGAAAGGCTCCTGACTTTACCGAAGATGACCAAGGTACAATCTGGTTCAGAAAGAGAATATGCGTACCAGATGTTGAGGATCTCAGGGGAAGGATATTGAGAGAGGCTCATGATTCTGCATATTCTATTCATCCTGGAAGTACTAAGATGTATCAGGACTTGAAGGAAAGATATTGGTGGTATGGCATGAAGAGAGATGTGGCTGCTCATGTGGCACTATGTGATGTCTGTCAGAGAGTGAAGGCTGAACACCAGAGACCAGCCGGTTTGCTTCAGCCACTCAAGGTACCTGAATGGAAGTGGGAAGAAATCAGCATGGATTTTATAGTGGGTTTACCTCGCACTCGAGGAGGATATGATTCAATATGGGTTATTGTGGACAGACTGACTAAGGTAGCACACTTTATACCTGTCCATACTACTTACACCAGTGCTAAATTAGCAGAGTTGTACATGTCAAGAATCGTTTGTCTTCATGGTGTGCCTAAGAAGATAGTCTCTGATAGAGGTACTCAGTTTACATCTAGATTCTGGCAGAAGTTGCATGAATCTATGGATACAAAGTTGAATTTCAGTTCTGCTTATCATCCACTAACTGATGGTCAAACAGAGAGAACTAACCAGATTTTGGAGGATATGTTGAGAGCGTCAGCTTTTAAGCATGGAGGTAGTTGGGACAAAAGCCTTCCCTACGCAGAGTTCTCATATAACAACAGTTATCAGGCCAGTTTGAAGATGGCACCCTTTGAAGCTTTGTATGGTAGAAAGTGCAGAACACCTTTATATTGGAGTGAAACAGGTGAGAGTCAGTTGTTTGGTCTAGAAATTCTGCAAGAAGCTGAGAGACAAGTTCAGATTATCAGAGAGAATTTGAGAACAGCTCAGTCCAGGCAGAAAAGCTATGCAGATACAAGAAGGAGAGAACTAACCTTTGAAGTAGGTGATTATGTGTATCTGAAGGTTTCACCTATTCGAGGTTTGAGAAGGTTTAAGGTTAAAGGTAAATTATCTCCTCGTTTCATTGGACCTTTCAAGATAGTTGATAGGAAAGGTGAGGTTGCTTATCAACTGGAATTGCCAATCAGATTGTCAGATGTGCATGATGTGTTCCATATTTCTCAGTTAAGGAAGTGTAGAGTACCTGAGAAAGAATTACCTTTGGAAGAGTTGGATGTGCAAGACGATTTGACTTATAGGGAGTATCCAGTTAAGATTTTGGAAACAGCTGAAAGGGTTACTAGGAGTAAGGTGATTAAGATGTGCAAAGTTCAATGGAGTCACCATGCAGAGAGTGAGGCAACTTGGGAAAGAGAAGATGAGTTGATGGCAGAGTTCCCTCAGATTTTCCCTAATCTTTCTGAATCACGAGGACGAGATTCTTTTTAAGGGGGGTAGGTTTGTAACACCCTAATTTTCATCACATAAATCATTTAGCAACCCTTTAATTTTTCTAGGATTTATTAAGGCTTAAATAAATTTTCTAGGATTTAATTGGAATTTCTAGCTTTTTAATCAATTTAAATATCGCATTAAATAATTATTTTAGCCAAAACAAGTTTTTGTTGCATTCATGCTGTTGCATATATTTTTGGTTGCTAGTAAATCAAGTTGGAATTTAAATTCTGTTTAAATTCGAATTTGATTTGCTTTTGTTTGATTTTTAGAAAAGTTGTTTTAGCCGAGTTCAATTTAGGTCCTTAAACTCTGCTGAAAGTCTGCTTTGGCCCCTTCATCTTTCGGCCCATCCCTTTTTCCTCCCCCGCTTTTTCTTTCCTTCTTCCCGGGCCGTATTTTCCTTTTCCCGCTCGGCCTGCTGCCAATCCGGCCCATTAGCGGCCCGTTGTTTCTTCCCTTCCCGCCGCGGTCTCTCTCTCCCTCTTCCTTCCACTGACTGGTGGGCCCGGCCGGTCAGCTTCGTCTTCTTCGTCACGGACTCTCCCTCCGAGTCCGAGCCGCTCCCGCCGCCGCCTCCGAGTCCGGCCACCTCACGCCTCTCCCAGCCCTGTTCTCCGGGACTATTTATAGTCGCCAATCCCCGCCGCCTTTTCCCCAAATCAATTGAAGTCGAGAGCTTCTGGAAACCTAGCGCCGCCGAGCTCAAGTCGCCGCCGCGTCGGTCTTCGTCGTCCGCCACCGTCGAGCTTTGTTCCCCGTCAAGATCACCTTGGGTGAGTTCGTCGTCGTCTCCTCTCTCTTCTCGACTTGATCCCGTAGCGAATCTTGCATCATAGCCTTAGATCGCCTCTGCGTCGGCGATGCTCCGCTGTGCTTCCCAGCGGCGCCGCCGTCTCGGCCGTCGTCGTCTCTCTCTCCGACCCGATCCGTCCTGGCCATCCGATCGTGATCCAATGGCTTAGATTAGCCCGAGCCCTGAGTCAAATAGGAGGATACCGGTCAGCGCTGCAACAATTGTTAAAGAGCCCCTGAGTTTTAGAGAAATCAACCCGCGGTCCAAGTTAGTTCAAAAATAATTACATCTAGGTCCTGTTTCTTTTAATTAAGCCCCTTCAAGATTTAAAATTGCACCCGAGGTCCAGCCCCTGTTACTTTATGAGTAAGCCCTCAAGTTTTTATACATAATTATGTTTAGGTCCCTGGTTTTTCGCAGTTAAGCCCTTGGAACTTTTAAAACTTGCCAGCAAGTCCCTAGATCTTAGAAAATTCATATCTTTCTCGTTTTAACTCCGATTTTAGCGATTCTTGCGCTCATGAGTTCGTTGTAACGAGTAGAACAGCTTTATGCTACTGTTTTTATCTGTTGGAATTGTTTGGTGTACTGTTTCTTATTTGTTGTATTGCTTTCTTGTATGTGAATGTGTGCTGCGTTTAGAGAACGTGCCGTTCGAGGAAGGATTTGAAGATCCGCTCGTTGAAGACTTTGAGCAGCAGCAGCGTTGGGAAGAAGGCAAGTGTATTATGTCATGCAAATGTCCTAATAATTATTAATTTCACCACCCATGCATGTGTCTTAATTTGATGGGTTCCTATTTAAGGATTTGCCTAGCCACTATATTTTCCCTGTCCCTGAAACTGGGTTACTTAATTAATTTTGATGGTAGATGATGCTTAGATTGCTCAACTGGGATTGGTTAATGAACCCCTACTCTATGTTTCACTACTACCTTTTTAATCAGTTAATGGACAAGATCACATTCTTTTTAATTGGAACATGGAGAACCACCCAGGAAAACAGTACAACCATGAGTGCCACATGGCTCTGGCTTTGACTGACTAATTAGTGTGTCTAGTATTGGTTAACCTTACCCGAAAGGGGCATGGGGGGCGGCCTTGTTGGGGTATAGCCCGGTCCTCTTGAGCTGTGGGCTTAGCTAAGAGACAGACCTCATTAGGGAGGGTTATGCTTTGCTTGGACTGGAAACCTTAGCGGGTTGGCTCGTGCTAGATGTGCTTTGTAAAGGTCTCATAGTGAAACCCAGTATTCGGTCCACGTGGTGTGGGAAGGATGCATGCTTTCGGGCAATGGGAATCGCGGCTTATGGTGAAAGTGTACAACCTCTGCAGAGTGTAAAACTGTTATAACAGCCGTGCTCACGGTTAAGAGCGGCCTGGACCCTTACATGATAATTGTACTTGAACATGATCTAAATTGTGGTTATATGATTATGCTGGGAATATGACTTTCATTAATTTGTGGGTGGTATATACTTTCATTTGCTAGTAAATAGTTGCTTAATAAAACTTGACCAACTAAAAGTGCTTACAGCAGTTGTGTCAGCTAGCCTTTTGCCTCAGCCTTGTATGTCATACTACATTTGCTGGGTACGTTTGTACTCATACTTGTTGTCTTTCTACAAATTGCATCTACTACACCGGAATGCTGCTCAGAATGGGAGAATGTATAGGATTACACTGCTGACTTTGAAGAGTTCTAGGCGGGTGTTTCCCCAGTCATCGCCTGTGGAGATGGAGTCGTTTTGCTTCGTTTAGTTAACGTTTATTTAAGTCTTCCGCTATGACATTTTTGTCAAACTCTGAGATTGTAATAATGCTACTTTAATACTCTTTCGTATGCATGGTTATGGATATTCACTTGTGACGTCTACCATATGTGTGTAAACTGATCCTGGCGCACATATGAGATGCATCTGGTTTTGCCTTGAAAACCGGGTGTGACAGCTATGGAGGTGCACTTAATAAATATGCATCATTTTGCATTTTCATAAGGTTTTTACAAACTACATGTGCTTACAATACTCTGAGATGTATTTGTGTAATGCAATATATAGGGAAGAATTATAGTTCAATCAATATCTGTTCCACATGGACTCTTTAATTTCAGAGAAGTAAAAATGTTAGTTGATAAGTAAAAAATGCTAGCTGATAGAACGTCAATAGAAGAAGCTTTCTGGGAAAACTCATCGGAATGCCTGACCAAGACCTGATGTCTCGGCAGCAGCCAGACCTGGATCTAGAGCAAATCGAGGCAATCCAGGGGGCATAGCCATCTGCTCTGCCCATGCATACTGGTAGGTCCATGTTCCATGCCACTATGGCTGTTGGCAGCCACCACTTCAGTGCTATAACCAAAAGAACAAAAGGATAGTCAGTTTAGTTTGGTTTCTAATGAACCTCCGACAAATAAACGAACATTAAAAAAAAACTCACCGGAGCGGCTGACCAAGAACTGGCGTCTCGGCAGCAGCCAGATCTGGATCTAGAGCTCTATGCATCTCCTGCATCCATGGATCCCTCGGACAGAGAAGGCGGGCGGTGGGCACGACGAGGTCCCCACACGTTCTCCTCCGCCGGATCTACCAGTTGTCGTCGTCGGCAGAGGAGGAGGGGATGCACAGGGCGGAGCTCCGCAGATGCGGCGTTGCGGGAGGCAACGGAAGGACGGCAGCGGCGCTGAGCAGGAGGAGTTCGAGGCGGCAGTGGGAATGGGAAGGACGGCGCTGCAGTGCTGAGGAGTGAGGAGGCGCCGGCGGCGGTGAGAAAGCGGCGGAGGCGGAGGCGAGTGCGCGCTCTCCCTCGCCTGCGTGCGGTGGGGTCCACTCCAAGGCCAGGGGATAAAGGAACGGAGGGGTCCACGGTTGAAGAATACCTGCTCGCGGCCACACGTAAAAGGGGTGAATATGAGAAAATACCAGGAGAGAGAGCGTGCGACACAGATCTCGAAGCGCCACCTGGATGGTCTAGATAGACACCGCTCAGCATATACATGTTCCATTGTATTTTCGCTTTTTTTAACGCTTGTTAACACACTTCAGTTTCTTTTAACTACACTGACAGACCAACCGTGATTGTGTGGGTCGGCGAGCCATAGTAGCAATTGTCATGTCCCAAAATTTATATTTTTTTATTATTGTGAATATATAACACTAGACAAAATAAATGGTTTTATTATTTCTCTCAATTTTCTAATATTTAATTTATTGTCAAATTACATAGTATTAGAAAATCTTTTAAATTTTGAAGTGTTTTGCTTTGAGTCATTGCATTCATGTTTACTGCATAATATTTTTTATTAAAAAATGTATGTCTTTTTTAAAATGGATTGGATTATGCGGGGTGTTTAGTTCCTAGAAAAAGATGAAAAGTGAAGTGAAAAAGTCACATCGGACACTGTAGCACTTTTCCTTTGTTTGTGTTAAATATTATCCTACCATAACCTAACTAGGCTTAAAAGATTCGTCTCGTCGTGTACATCAAAACCATGTAACTAGTTTTTTTATTTACCCACGTTTAGTACTCCATGCATGAGGAGAGAGATTTGATGTGATAGGTGAATAGTAAAGTTTGGAGAGAGAATTTTTAGAAGTTTGATGATCTGACCGGGAAATAAACAGGGCCATGGTTTAAACGGGTCTGGTCTATTGATCTCAATCAAATTCTAAAACTCTTGTTTGGTCGAAATCCTTTCAATTTTAGGCCAAATATTTTCTTAGCACATCTTTATATATCCATCTAAAGTGATCCAACTAACCTAATTTCGTATCTTTTCTTTCTCTATTTCCTTTTTTCATTCTTTGCACCCAAGATGGGCTCCTATTTCTCATAATAATTTCTCTATGTTTCCTTGGCCTGTCTCATTTCTGTTCCCTTACGATTGTGTCCATGCAAGTAACTTCATGAGGCAAACAATTAACCAGCAGCAGTTCGATCACGTTATCCATCCAGCCCAGTTCCATGTGCGTGTCTCTCCGGATTTCCTATCTATCTTCCGCGAGTAATTAAACACAGCGTTTCGGCAGTGTATAAAATTTTGGAGGAGCCTCCAATTACATTATAGCAATAAAAAAAGATGAAATAGAAGCAAACTCCAATTGGATCGGAGTAGCTGATTAGCATGATCGAGAGGCCGCTTCACAAACACGATCAGCAGTTGTTATGAATAAGAATAGAAGCAAAATGCAACACCATACACACAGATATAATAATGTATAATAATTTCTTTTTGTATTTAACTTTTACAGTTCCAATAGAAATAAAAGAGAGTACATATATAAGGGGGTTTTGTTGGATGGACTGATTGGTTGATGATGTATGGCAGTGTCTACTAATAATACTAGCTTAGGTGGTTCTCTTCCGTATTGTTGATGCAGCAGATTAATACGCAGTGCTATTGATGCTTATCACCTGTGGCCTCATGAAAAGATCCACTGCTGCAAGGGCTTCTGGCATGCTGTTGACTTCAGCTCTCTTCGCTCCGAGGCATTCTTTGCGCCCCACCCACCTCCTCCCCTTTGTCTCCCAGAGGAACAAGCAATAAGAGATGTTGCCCCAACTCACGATAAGATAGCTTGCCTGGTGTTCGGAGAGCGACGTCTGGCCTTCCCAGTTATCGGTGATAGCCCGGCGCACTGACTTGAAGCGTAGCGCCTCTGAGATTGTGAGCATCAGCGTCGTGAGTGCCAGCTTGACGTCTTCTACCGGAGTCGACGAGGCATCGTAGTCTGACAAAATATTGACTGCCGCTATCGCGGCAGCTTTTCCAAGAAGGACATTAACTAAATTCTTGTGGCCCTCATAAAGTTCAGTGTAGTTCTCGGTGAATGGCAGGCTTCGCCCATGGTGGAACAGACTCGCGAAGTCTGGGAAGCAGTGCCATTCACCTCCCATGTTGCGAAAACCAAGAAGGTACAAATTACCGTCTTCGATTGCAACTGTGGTGCGAGCGCTACCGGAGACGAGGGTGATCTTGAGGAACCTGCCGGGTGGGCTGCCGCGTTTGGCGATCTTGGGCGCCAGATAAACACCGCCGGCGATGATGAGACGGGGCCGGTTCTTGATGAGGATGGCCCGTAGGGTGTCGAGCAGCTCCGACAGCGGCTTCTCGTCCAGGTTGAATGTCACCTCAACGTCCTCCGGCACGTACCGCCCGTACGTGCTGCCGGCCGCCGCCAGCAGCAGCAGCAGCGCCAGGGCCTTCGTTGCCTCCTTCTCCCGTTCCATGGATGCAACAAAGGCGGGCCTAGCGAGCTTGGTGTGTGAAAGGCAGAGCAAGAGTGCGGCTGGAAGTAGTATAGGGATGTAGTCATGGAGGTTGTGATGGGGCGTGGTATGTATAACACTGTATAACTGAAGCTGATCGCTTCCGTGGGGGTTGAACCTCGCCAAGACTCCCTGCTTTGGGACAGCAAATTAATAATCTTCAAAAGACATGTAGGTGGCCCACCTAATCGGGGTTCTTTTTGTCTGGCGAATGGCATTCATAATAACTAGTGATTGAGTATGTATAACACTGTATAACTGAAGCTGATCGCTTCCGTGGGGGTTGAACCTCGCCAAGACTCCCTGCTTTGGGACAGCAAATTAATAATCTTCAAAAGACATGTAGGTGGCCCACCTAATCGGGGTTCTTTTTGTCTGGCGAATGGCATTCATAATAACTAGTGATTGACGTGCACCCTATTAGCAAATAATGCGAAAACAAGATCGAACATGAGACACGATTTAACGTGGAAAAACCCTTGCGGGAAAAAACCACGGAAGACAAACACTATTGAGGAGAGTTTACAAGTAGGGATGATTCATGGCTTATCTGTCTTGCCTTATCTTGTCTTACCCTACCGTCTACATAAGCTTACATATATAGGCGCCTCACATGCCCATGCTTGGTTGCGTTACCAAGGTGGGACTAAACTGCGCTTCGGTAGAAACCCGGCCTATATCGTGGAGGTGAATTTGGAACATATCCAACAAACTCCACCTTGAGACAAATTCCTCTTGTAGACGAATAATAAACCTCCATATTCAAATCTTGAATGCCAATGTCCATCGGATTAACCAAAGAGTAAGATCACTTAGTATTCTTACAACACTTCATAGGAAGCAAAATTGAGCAGCCAATAGGTCCAAACACACACAGTTATCAACAAAGCAGACGAACAATCTGGGTCTTCAACAAATTCATAATCCCAGCAAAAATCTGAGTCTGTGCAACTGACCTCAAAAACAAATGGCAATAACGCTCAATCATCAAACGACTTAAAGTCGCAATATCACCAGTGGTATTAAATATATCTAGTGAAGAACTCAATTACTGCTCCATTCAAACACGGTTCAGATGTAGGCATAAATGTGCAACCAACGGAGTATAAACTTCTGCAATAGACTCTGCAATACTGCAGTCATGAGCGGATGTCTCCACCTTGAACAACAAACATACTGAATGCCAGTACAAAATATTGTAGTATCTATACAGCAACTTTGACTAAATCCCTCAACATGAGCAAAGACAGCAATAAACGTATTGCTCTCGCAATACAAAACACTGTAGTATTTAGTCAAACAATACTTCTCTGTTGCACTTAGAATCCTCCACCTCGAACTCAATTCGGAGCAAAACCTTCACTGTCTATTAACCAACTCCATAGGAGTAAAAGAAACCACTAGACTGATAATGATGTTGTCAAAACATCAAAATGAATTAACTCAAAGTGATCCGATAATAATCCCAACATCTCCTTAAAATCTAAATATGTCTCAGCAGCGGAAATCATATATCATAGAAGCCATATGAAAGAAACAACCAGAAGAACATAATCTGCAGTAAATAATCTAGAAACGTTACTGTGTAACTCTAGCAAAAAACCTGCAGTCTGGTACACTTCGTGTGTACATCCAGCGAGCAACTCTGGAAACCTTCTGGTAGATCTTCACAGAAGATCTTCACTGTAACAACCCTAAAAATTACCATAGGATTTGTTGAATGCAAAAATTGGAGTTTTAAAATTTTTGGTGCAATTGTTGTGCATGCAAACCAACATATAGGATTGTTCTCTAATTGCTCCCTTTGCTCTTAGGCAAATTTAAAAATTAATTAAAAATAAATTGAAGTGCTAATGATCAAATAGTGGTGATTTGGAGTTCATTTGGTTTTATTGGATTTTTGGTTGGTTTGAATTCAAATTCTAGATTTGAATTCAAACTCTAATTGGCCAATCTAATTAACAAACCTACCTAACTATTCGTGGGCCGAATCTAAGTTCCAAAGTCCAAGAAACCACCCCTAACTTTTCCCGAGCGCAACCAACCTAGCCGGCCTGGCCAGCGTTTCGGCCCAACGCGGCCCAGCCTTCAGCTGCGTCGACTCCGCATTCCCTCTTCGCCCACTGACCGGTGGACCGCGCCTGTCATCTTCTTCCCCTCTCCTTCCCCACGCCCGGCGCGTCTCCCAGCCGCGCGAGCGCGCCCGTGATCACCAACTCCCGTCGAGCCGGTCCCATCAGGCGCCTGTGCGGCCCGTCGTGATGCCGCCACGTGGAAAGGAGCTCGGGCCCCCTGATCGCAAGCCGTCCGTCGCCGCCAAGCCCTAGCAGCCGCCGCCCTACAAATACCCCTACCGCGGCTTCTCCCAGCCCTAGCCGCCGCACCCTTCGGGGTTTCTTCGCCACCAAGTTGAAGCTGGGAGAGCGAGAGGAGGGAGGAGGAACCGGAGGAGGGAGAATGGAAGTGGAGGAGGAAGCCGACGCCGCGCACGCAGCGCCGCCGCAGCGCCGCCGCCCGTGGAGACGCCGGAGAGGAGCTGGACCGGAGCTGTTCGCGGGAGCACGAGGATCGCCAGCGCACCGCGAGTCGTCACTGAGTTGCAGTGAACCACGACGTGACCCAGGGTGAGCAGCCGACGTCAATCCCCTTCTTCCCTGTTTCCGGCACAGTGCCACCGCGCAAGCCGCCGCTGAGCCAGCCTCTCTCTGGAGCTAGCCTTCGTGCTGTGTCTCGTGTCTTCGTGCAGCGACCCTGAGCCGCTAAACCTTTTGCAAACCACCATCGCCTGAAACCGCAGCCAAGGCCGCCGCGGCCAAGCCCCGCTCGCCGCCGCGCCGTCGAGGCCGTGTCGCGGCTGTGGTAAGCCACGTGCCCGCGCACGAGCACCCAGCCGTGCCCCAGCAGTCGCTTGAGGTCACGCGCGCGTGAGCCGCACTTCTGGAACCCAAGCCGTGGCTTCGTGCTGCCTCGCCGTCGCCGTCGCCGCTGAGCTCCGGCCGCGCCGCCACCGCTCGCGTCGGGGAGCCAAAACCCCAGCCAAGCCTTAGCCTTTTTCCGGCCAAACCTAACCACCGAACCTTAGCGCAGCTTCTCCACCGCTCCTAGACCTGCGCCAAGCCTTTTTCTGGCGATCTTCACCGCCGCCCGTTGCCGCCGGTCGCGCTCCAGAGCGCGCCCGCGTCGCGCCGTGGCTAGGCCACATGGAAGACCACACCACTTGCAGACATACTTGGTCACAGAAGATCCTGAGTCGGCCACACCTGATCCCATGCACCCGGCTCATGTGAACCTCACACACGGTGCACCATGGACCAAGTCCACCAGACCAGCCAGGCCGAGCCCCCCTTCATGGGCTTAAAGTTAAACTTTAAGTCCATTTGTGCACCCTGAACTCTTCTGACCCATCCACTTTTGGCCCAATAGCAGCCCAGCCGCATTTAATCCTTTTTTTTTAACAGCACTGACGTATGGGGCCCACCTGTCATACACTGTGTGTCACTGACCAGTGGGACCCAATGACTTGACCCGTTGACCGTTGACCTAGTCAACGCTGACGTCAGCAGGCCCACTGCTGACGTCACCCTAGGCGGACCCCACTGCTGACATCAGCATGGCGTCATGATGACGTTAGCAGGTTGATTTAATGTGTGTTTTTCTTTTTCAGAAATTGTTTATTATTTTCAGAAAATGATTTAAACTTCAAAAATTAATAATAAATCAACCGTAGCTCAGAAAAATATGAAACCGGTTTCTATATTTTTCAAAATCATGATCTACGTGTTAGTGTAGTGTTTGGTGTTCTTTGGGTCTTCCTTTTCCGTTGTTTTGGATTTTTTTGCTAGTAGCCGCGTCTTATTTTATTTCTCGCAACTCTAGGAGCCCCAGAGTACCAGGAGGAGCCAGACTACCCCGACAACAGCTTTGAGGAGGAAGAGGAAGCTTGCCCAACTTCACGCCCGACCAATCTCTGAAATACCTATTAGACATGCAACTAGTATGCTAGCGCTTTACATTACTTGCATGATGATATACCTGCACTGCCTTTGTTATTATCCTGTTACCTTGCTACCTACCACTCACTTTTGGATGATGCTACGCTATGCATGTGTTGGGATGGTTGTGATCTGATCCTCTTGGCGAGAGTTGTGGGTGGTTTCGGAGGAGTAGTGCAGCTAGGCGGTGTAAGCGAGTAATAACAACCCGATCGTTTGATCGGGGTGCTTGGGGGCTACACTCGGGTAGTCCCTGCGGAGTACCTAGTGCGGGTACATGGTTACTTTGGTTACCTTGGAGGAGTAGGGCGGCAATACCTGTCATGGGTGCTGATTGCGGACCGTTGCGGCGGATCGCTTTGACGCTGATACTCGCTTTACCGACAATTAAGGACCCAGTCGAGATCATCTTTCAGACGTGGATTACAGTGCTCACCGTCTACCCAGAATGGGGAGGATTCCAGCAAGCCTACTTAGTGCGGTGCCAGACCTGTAGGAGATTCGAGTTTGATATGTGTAAGGGGGACTCGTTGCGGCGTACTCTCCCTGATTTACCACTGCCCCCCACTGGCCCCGGTGGGAAGGTTTCACGACCCTGGCGCAGCTGTTAGCTCAGATTGTTTCCCGAGCCTAGGGAGACAGTATGGCACCGTTACTTCTTAGGGTCTTTGCTGTGGGCTGTGTCTCAAGTTGGTTCGCTACCAGCTGCAGGCTGGATGGTTCCAGAAGCGCAACCTCTGTAGAGTGAAAACTATACGTATAGCCGTGTCCACGGTTATGGACGGCCGCATCTGAATCGCTTGAGATTAGCACGGGATTCTGCTTTCTTACCTCATCCTTGGTTTGGGTTATGAGAGGTTGGTCCAGCTTTGCTGATGAGACAAGGTGGGGAGGGAGCTCACCGAGTCGACTAGAGAGTGAAAGGTGTTGGTGGATGATATTTACGGGAACCTGTTGCGGCAAGACGAGCCCGATGTGGTTGTGAGGCTGATGGTGGATTTGGGGAGTGTGATCTCTCTCTGGTGAGGGGAGGAGTTGGTGATGAGTTGAACTTGGGTTATTGCTGCTGCGCGCATAGGAAACCTCAGCTTATATCCCTTGAACATTTTAATACTAGTTTAGGTCACTTTAAAGCATTGCTTCATATTATGGTTGGTGACGTGAACCTGTCCCATTTCCTCGGGGACAGACTTTGGGTGGACAGGAGAAGACCCCGACCACGAGTTCAACCAGGATGGATGGTACGATTGAAGGGTTGCGCGTGCGCTCAAGGATGCCTGCGGGAGTGGACCCGATGATTTAGCTACCGCGTCGTAGCTGTTCTCGTTGTCGATTTAGCCCTGAGGGCTTGTACCAGACCGCTATGTTTTATATATGTCATGTACTGGATCTTTTATCGTTGTATGGATGTGATATTCTTCTTACATGAGTTCTGTACGAGATAGCTGCTATTCCTGGGACAATCTCAAAGGTACAGGGAGTCGGATTCTCGTCGTTGAGAATCCGGTTCGTTTCATTCACGGTGGCCGTAATACGGAAATCTATTCCGTCTTGAACTCCACGTCGACGAATTTGATCCGACTGGCAGCGCGACGAGAAAACTGAGACATTAAAAAAAATTTTAGATGATCTCGTGCCAAGCTCTGATACCATTTGTTAGAGTGGCGCATCGGAATTCGGCCCGGCCCGCTATACTCACGAGCCAGCGCCCATCGAGCCCAGGTCCACCGGAGCCACAACCAACCAAGGCCCAGGCCTAACTCAACCCAAAAGACTAGTCTGATAGGTGAGGGCTGCCCCTGCCTTATATGTCGTGCTCGACCCCCATCAATTTCCGATGTGGGACTAAACCTAACAATCTCCCCCATCACACATCGGGCCCAACTCTTCCATTACACAACCCATGTGATCTCCCAGAAGACGTTATCCTAGGCCCCGAGTCAAACTCTTCAGTCACAAATCAACATGTAACCCTCCGGAGACGTTCACGGGCTCCCCCGTCACCATGTGACCCTGAGATTTTTCCAGGTTTTCCGACCTTTCACTCTGATACCAATTGTTAGGTTTAGTCCCAAATCGGAAATTGATGATGGGGGAGCACAACGTATAAGGCGGGGGCAGTCTCACCTATCAGGCTAGTCTTTTGGGTTGAATTAGGCCTCAGCTTTATTGGTTGTAGCTCCGTTGGACCTGGGCTTCATGTTGCACCGGCCCGAGGGTACCCGGGCCTAGACCGTATTCGGCTGCGCGTTTATAACAAGTGGTATCAGAGTCGAAGGTCGAGGAACCTGTAAAAATCTCAGTGGTCACACTGTGACGGGGGAGCCCGTTAACGTCACTGGGCTTAGCCCGTGAACGCCTCCAGGTGTTGCGAGGGCCTGTTGATAACCTCTTCTGATGGAAGAGTTAGGTCCGAATGTGTGACGGGGGAGATTGTTAGGTTTAGTCCCACATCAAAAGTTGATGATGGGGGAGCACAACATATAAGGCGGGGGCAGTCTCACCTATCAGGCAAGTCTTTTGGGTTGAGTTAGGCCTCAGCTTTGTTGGTTGTAGCTCCGTTGGACCTGAGCTTCATATTGCGCCGGCCTGTGGGTGCAGCGGCACAGGCCGAATCCGGCTACGCGTTTATAACACACCCAACGCGCGGCATGAGAATATGATATCATAAGCTGAATTTATGGCATAAAAACATTATACTATGAACTTTCATCAGGCTACAGACATGACATTACAAAAGTTTATATAAAGGTAGATATGAGTTCATCAAGTTCTAGATCTGGGAGTATAGGAATCCATACAGATGGCATATTTTACATGACGAGAAATGATGGTTCATAACACTACAATAAAATTAGAATAAGGAAAGCTGATGGTGTCTCGCTCCTTGTACAGCTGCTCCACGAAGAATGGAACATAAAGCTGTAAGAAAGAAAATAAGAATATAATTAGTATGTAAAGGTTATTGATTTAATACTAATGAAAGCAACTAATACAGGTAAGATTGGGTGAACAGCTAAAAATCATCATGGAAAAGCTATCCATTGTCGGTTCATAAAATAAGAATAATATTGCAGTCCTAACTAAAGTCTTTTTTAATCTGGAGGACTTGCAAATTCACAGCATCTAAATTGGTATGCAATCTCAGATTGACGGCACTTGGCATTGGCTGAGCAAATCTAATGCAGACAAACTACAATGCAACACTACAACAAATATGAGATTTTATAACATTTCACTAGGTAAGTGCCCGTGCGTTGCTACGGGTATGATACATAGAGTAAAGATAATAAATAGACCACACGAAAAAATTAAGTTTACGGCTATAAGATCGCACCGAAGTCCATAAAAGTTAGTACTTTTGTTTTGCAAAGGCATGAATGGTGGATAAGTAAATTAAGTACTCTTGTTCGCTAGGAAGAAAAGAAAAGGAGGGAGGAAGCAATATTTCAGTTTTCAAAGTCTTCTCAATTCATCAATTAATGAAGCTACGGAAATGGTCCTCTCAATTTCAGCTACTGTGGCTCGAAGCAACCCAAGCAGTCTCTGTGGCAACTCACAAGTTAGCACGGGCCTCTGGATAAAAATACAATACAGTGCCAGCATTGACCCTGCCTGACGTTTAGTGTGAATACAGCTAAGACAACAAAAGCCCGCCGGCGAACAGAGCACATTTGCTCTGCCAAAACAGAGTAGCGCACACAGCTCTTAACAGCTTAAGAGAATAAACTTATGCCAAAACATCATTTCCCCGTCGCGAGCTATCTACATGCAGAGCATGTTGGCAACTCAATATGATTTGAAGGAAGCCAACTCAGAGCAACTGCTATCCCCTTGAGCCATGCCTACACAGCTTCCTTCAGAGCATCGTCCACCACCAAGCGCCACTCAATATCATGGTCACACGCTAACTCCAGCCTGTGCACCAGGATCCATCAATCCCCTTGTCTATAAAGGAAGGAGAGGATTATCATACCGGGATGAGCTTGGTCCTCTTGGAGTCAAGCTTCTCGTCCTGACCTTGACACGCGCTGCCCCAGCATTTCAGCGAGAGCTGCCATCTTGCATGCAGTACAGAAGTAAGGGTTCAGCTTGAGCACAGCAGCCATATACTTCTGTGGGTTCTTCCTTGGTTCCCTGCCCTTCACCACCTTATTGATGGGCTTCACGACCAACTGCACAGGTCAGCATTGCCATCTTGGGCCTCGGGAGCACAAAACCCTTCTTAACTCAAATATATCTTTATCTTATATGAGGGCTTATCCCCCATACCATATATTTATATATGGAGTATATTTGATATATAAATTGATTTAAATAGAAAGCCTTTAAACACTCTTGTCTTACCTACATTAGATAAAATGAACTAAAAAAGAATTTCGAATTTCAGTATCTTCCAGTATCTAAGTATAAATACAAAGAAAACTTCATTTAGTTCGACAAAGACATGAGAGAAATTGCACCTATTCATCTGAATGTGTATCCTAGGAAATATCAATGAAATATTATGAACAAAAGAGAATTCACTCCGGGGATCATAGGTAGCAAGCTATTCAGCTTATCAAGATGCACCGACATCAGCATTATTATATACATCAAAATACGCCATTTCAACTAAAAACTGCAAAAATACACATGACTTTTAAACTCAGATCTGACAATTACCATAGAGTAATGCAGCATTGAAGCACATCAACACATTGGTATGTAATCGCATGCACTTTAGATGTTATTGATTAGTAAGTCTTGCATGTCATTCTCTCCACCTATCTGTAATTAAAAAATTGTAACCATACATCAGACTTTATAGAAGCCTAATTACATTTTTTTTTCAAACCACAAAAATGATAAATTTGTTACTTCAAGTGATCAAGATTGAGAAACTCAAGATTCACCTAGGCACTACTGAAGTTCAGATATAATACCACCCATATGTGGCCCCAAAAATCAATCAACCTGATATTACCAGATACGAAAACACCACAGAATTGATCTACATAATGGCCAAAGAAAAAGAGCTCTAGATGGACCTAAACACTTACATGCTACAGATTGATTTTTGGGAAACAGGCACTTCACTGACTGGAAATTAAACTTCATTGACTGGAAATTAAAGGAATCCTTCAGACTGAAGCTTAACCACACATATAACTTAATCTCAATGCAACAATTTTTGTGTACCAAGAAGAATTTCGTACTTAGAAGGGTGGATCGTAGGTGGCCAGGACATTATTGGCAGCATCAGGAGCAGCTGTTGTGGCCAATGCTCACATTGACCATGTGGCCAGTCCAATCAAGCTTTCTCGGTGGCAATCTCCATTCTCTCATGTCTATCTAATGGCAACATGTGATTTGATCGAGACATACATTAAAATAGCATTGATAGGAAGAGTTCCTCCCTATGGCAGCATCAGGGCTTTACGACTATAATTCAAACAAAAATGATGGAGGATGCTACATTGGTAGTCCAAAAAATAGGAGTCAAATAACTGTACCTTATGTCGCATCCACGTTGTACGCCAGGTGATGAAGGTTCCCAGAACATATGCCAGAGACACCCCACAACATACCATAAACTGCATGAATGGAGTAGTTGTTCTCTTAAGATAAAGCTCCAAATAATTAGTGATGGATGGTCACCTGATTGAGTACAGCACGAACCGGGTTTACAGTTGAAAATCCTCCTCTAAGATTCTTTGGTGATATCTCTGCTACGTAGACTGGAACCTGTTCAGATGCTACAGAATTCAGATAGAATTCGTCCAAAAAAAAGGTAACCAAATAGAGTGGCTAATTGTAATAACCACATATGAAAGAAGGCCAATTCCACATCCAATTGAGAGCCTTCCAACCTCAAGCCACCAAAAATTCTACGGAAGAATACATAGAAATCACACTATAAGATTAACTCAGAAGAAAGGATTACTGAAGGCGTGGATAGGAGTGAGGAGAAACCCGGGAAAAGGCTACCAAGAGATATCCAAGAATGCAGAGAAGATCTGATATCGCCATTGCCTGCATGTTGCAACATCAGTTTGTCAGTCAGAGCCAATTGTCTGGCTTGGGTGCTAAATCTGAAATGTGGCAGTGCAGTTAGCTCAATCAGAAGGTCAAATTGGGATAAACACTTACACATCTTCGGCCAACTCGATCTGCTACGGTGCCACTGACAAGCTCTCAGTAGTGCTCCAATTGTCAAATTGAGCCAAAGACAGAGTACTGCATCATGTAGACAAAAGGAGTTACCAGCTGTGGCACCAAGATGAACAATCAGTCAGTCACCGGGGGGAGGGTACCTCAGCTAAGGAGAGGTCCAGATCACGCATGATGCCCTGCTGAGATGGCGACGAGTAGCCCACCTGCAGGAAAGCAGAGCATCGATGCCACACCAGAATTTTGTATATTTCAAAAATTCGTCAGTTTGTTGTTTTGTTTTTTGACAAAGCAAACACTGTTCAAAGTGATACTTGTTAAAACATTTATTGGTTATATATTTTTGTAAAGCTACTACCCAATAGGTTTTTGGTTCCTATTTGTGCATAATAGAGAATAAAAAGATGGAAAGATTGATCCATGCATGAAAAGAAACCAAATAACAAAAATGACAGAAAACAAGGGAAAAGATAATTATATATATCTCTACCTAAGAAAGGACAGAGTTACAAGGCAATGGTAAAATGCAATAACAAGGCATGATAGAACCAATTGTCAAATAAAATAATTAAAAATATTAATTTTCTCAACAATCATAATTGCAAACTCTTATATGGGACCAACTGGACTATACTTCTGTCAATATAGTCAGCAGTATTACAGAACTGGTCTCAAATTTTTATTTTTTAATCATCATAAGTCGATGTTGCCACATTTTTCTAAAACACAACTTAGCAACTTGGAGCACCATACACCGACGTATTTCAGCACAACGTGCCAATGACAAAAGAAAAGGAAATAAAATGGCTTCAATTTTTGTACCACAGATGCACATGAGAAAACAGGACGAAATAAAAATTGTACTGCTGGGGCACAACAAAAGGAAGCTGCCTCCTATTAACAAAATTATATGGCATGAAACAATAGAGTTTGAAATGAAAACAATCAGAAAGAGGACTCAAGCATCAACAAAAAATAGAACAGATGAGATTTTGTCCTTTCATGAGTAAAAAAGGGAGTCTTTCTCTGAGAAGCTACCAGAGAGATCCTGCACCTAACCTGTTCCTAACAAAGAGAAAGAAAAACTTAGTTTGACAGTACCCTGCACCTACTTGTGCCGAATTGGCACTTCACTTGTTTTCACCAACAAGAAAACTGAAACTGATATGCTCTGGCATATTGATGCTACTTTTACCTCAAAAAAACAAAAGTAAGAGCTTAAACATATTCCTAGGTATTCTATACGAAGGGACAAAATAAAGCATATGCTCTAGAAAAATGAAACCAAACCTGATGTGTGGTCTTAGTGTCTTACATGGTTCTTTACTTGCCTCACAGTCGGCCACCCTCCATCATTTGTCCTCTTTCCTTCCTAAAAATATTCCAAATGATAAAATCAATAAAAAGATCCCAAAAGCATCCAACATTTGGGATTCTAATATATACTTATTTGGGGGAGAAGACTTAGTGTAATTGGTGTAAATCATATATTTTCCACCTATCGCTACTTTGACATAAAGCATGAGTAACTGTGGAGGAGCAAACGTTTGTGTACCAATTCGTGGGTGAGAAAATGTTACCTAATTCAATTCGCCTCAGTTTGATAGCAAGAAGAAAGAAAAATCCGGTAGCACTGGTCATCAAGCACCACTACAAGAAACTATTTATTCTGTGGCATAAACGAAATGTCGCGGATTGCTAAAAAACTTCGTGGTGGAATGTGCATTATTAAATCAAGAAGACGACGTTTCTTAATAAACGTCACAGTTCGTGACGTATCTTGAGTGTCACGGAATAGCCCGAAGCCCACTGAACCCAACCCAAAGCCCACTATCCGTGACAAAATAAATTGTCACAGATTGCTGCTGACTTGGATGTGGCTGCTGACTTGGATGTGACATGGCTGCTGACTAGGATATGACATGGCTGCTGACCAGGATATGACGTGGCTGCTGACTTGGATGACAAGTGATGACGTGGCTGCTGACTTGGATGACAAGTGATGACGTGGACAATGATGAGGATGCTGACATGGCATTGCTGAAGTGGAATTTTATTTATCATCATGGACTATTTATTAATGGGCCCATTTTTGAAGTGGGCCACATTGTGGAACAAAATTTCAGCCTATACAACTTCGGGCCATAGAATAGATACATCCATTTTGGCCCATACAATTTCAACCCATATATTGTGTTCATCACATTTTAACCCACAGAATAAATACATCCATTTTGGCGCAAATACAGTCAAATTCAGCCCAAAAGACATTTACAAGTCATTTCAGCACAGTACATTAGTATCACATATTAATTCAAAACCACTTAATCCTCTCTGGTTTCATCTTGCATCTTCTGGCAACACAAAAATCTGTCATTTCCACAGCAGTTCAACACTTTTGTGGTGTAGTAGGCTAGCAGCATTTTTCCTCCACTCCAAGTGACCTGGTATATAAAGTAAAAGTGATTAGTACATTGAAATCATATATGCATCATGCAAAATATAAATAAAGACAGTAGATTTCATATTACATAGGCATTTTCCTAATGATCAGGACCAACATATTATGAATAGTGTTCAATGCTTATTATTCAATCCATACCAAATCTCCATTATGTAATTCAGAAGCAGCTTTCCTTTTCCCTAATCTTTTAACAAATGGGACACAACAGTGACTAAGAACCTCATTGTCAAAAGAAATATATCATTTACTACAACTACGCAGAGTCAGACTAGCTAGCTCCCATTAATCAAACAAAGTGGACTTGTACTCGATTAAAGCAGTAATGTACAACAGCAGGCAATTTTAAAGACAACGTACTGCTAGATAATTTCCTTATTACCTTGGGTCGAAGTCTACATCAAGCTTGATCAGAGGTCCAACTGATGCCCCTTCCAGGAGTGGAGCCGCCAGCAGCAGTCCATAGCTTTTCCCTCTGCAAACATCAATAAACTCAGCATGATTGACATTGACATAAAAGATCTCG
Organism: Echinochloa phyllopogon; assembly: GCA_033239725.1. Lineage (NCBI taxonomy): Eukaryota > Viridiplantae > Streptophyta > Magnoliopsida > Poales > Poaceae > Echinochloa > Echinochloa phyllopogon. The sequence goes on along the minus strand of BTCW01000008.1, from coordinate 5,180,933 downwards.
GATTTAGCGGGACATGTACTGTCAATAACACACCATGGAATACTAATATTATATAGTTCAACAAAATTGGCAAAGAGTTCTTATCATTAACAAAATTGACAGTCTAGGTGAACCTGTGTGCCACGTGCATGTACCCCCATTATGGGCACCATGACTAATATTTACCGTACTAAAAAAATAAGCCTACAAATAACAGGATACAAGTCAATTTAAAAGGACGCATTAAAATGGAGATCCCTAGCTTCTGACCTTAAACAGTCAGACCAATGAACAGAAGCTTCTAAGCATAAACAGTCACGCCTATATGAATACTAGCAATGAGTAGCAGTAGAGATAAACAGAACAATTTTAACTGACTAGCATAGACATGTCCATTGAGACATTAGAATTGGAAAACAATATGCCTATGAGGCTATGACAATCACGCCCATTTAACCACAAGCTAATATATATATATATAGTAAATTACACAAGCCGAATGGACAACTCAACAAGAAGGGAATTTAATTGTCAGGCCAACAGATAAGCAGCCAGTCAGCCACGCCAACGCCAAACCATGAACAACAGATCAATGAAAAACAATAAAAACGTGCAGCATTCAGCAAGATAGACATGCTCTGCAGTAAGTCAGCAAGGCAGCCATACTCACCATTATGGCCTGACTCAAGGTTTGCAAAGAACCTTCCAGGAGCTTGATGGCATACGAAATAATTACAAGCTACATATCTTACCTTGAGACAGTCCGTTGTGGAAAAGCACGACATCAGATCCAGTGGGCCGCTCATCTGGGAGAGTCCTATGCGCTTGCCCTGTTCAAATTGAAAACAGGCGTGGGTTGAGAACGACAAATAACAGAAAAATAAAGAACAAGTGAACAGATCTTCCTATCAACTCATGCAGCTGCGGATCCCTGCCCGTAGAGCGAGAACGAGCTGCGGATCCCGGCCCGCCTCCTGCAGCATGAAGTCGAGGTTGAGGTGCTTGAAGTTGCGGCGGCCGTGAGGCGGAGGCGCGGCGGCCGCATGAGAAGGCCGCGCGAAGCGGCGGCGAGGGGGAGGGGAGGGAAGCTGCGGCGACGAGGCGGAGGCGCGGCGGCCGCGCTGCGCGAAGCGGCGGTGAGGGGGAGGTGTCGACGAATTATATCGATCACGTCTGCCTGGGGGTACCCCAGAGAGTAGAATTGTGGGCCTCGCCTGGTCCCAAGAACGATGGTGTACGAAGGACACAAGGAATTAGACAGGTTCGGGCCGCAAATAGCGTAATACCCTACGTCCTGTATGGTTGATTGTATTCTCCGCACGATGAGTACAACCAGAGACTCTACCCCGGATATAAGATCCGGTCCCTAGACTAGATATACGATCTAGTCTAGTCTAACTTAGCCTCTGAACTCGTATGATGTAATCTGTATCAGATCGTTTTGGGAGGGGTCCCTACTCCGCCTTATATAATCCGGGGAGTAGAGTTACAAGTCGGTTGTATGATCCTAGTCGTATACATTCAGGAGTACTACAACTGAATAATCTTTGGGGTGTCTCCTACTAGTATCCGACTAGTTCTACCTAATCTTCTACGCCGTCTTGCACCGTAGCCGACTAGTTTTTGTAGACAGATAAACTTCCCATATCGGTAGTTTAATCCCTTGCATGAGTGACCCTGGGGATCCTGGTCCCACAAGCCCCCGAGCATCTTGCGCCTTTGCTTCAAGTCTTGGATGCATCAACATCTCCGCATAGCTAGAGCTAAGCACAAGACGCTTCTCTGTCGAGTAGTTTCCATTGAGTGCATCTTCGATGCACCCAATGGGTGTAGCCCCCGAGCCTTCGACTACTTTAGAAAAGCAGTCGGAGGGTCAAAAGCAATCTTCAATCTTTAGTCCCGAGTACTTCAAATGGCGTGCACCGAATAGGTGCACCCATTGGGTGTAGCCCCCGAGCTTCGAGTAGTTTTCGACAAAACTAGTCGAAGGTCCGCAGAAAAAATCTTCAAAAAACCAAATCCCGGATTATCCGCTAGCAGCCCCCGAGCTTTGAATCAAAATATCTTTGATTTAAAGGTCAAGGATATGTCCAAAATTCTGGAATAACCATAGGCTTCCGAATCATCCGCGAAGATATGTAAATCGGGAAAAAATCCCGAAATCTTCGGCGGGAAAGGTGGAAGGCCAGGCGCCGCCGCTACTGTACAAACCGAAACCCTAGCGAACTTTATAAATACTCGGTCATTTGGCTTCAATCGGTACTCAGTCTCGAAACAAACTCCACGTCCGCAAACACTCTGAGCAAAAGCCCCCGAGCATTGCAAGCGCGAAGCCACCATCTTGAGCCCTAAATCCCATCTCGAAGGGTACCAAGAGTAGCCCCTGAGCTCTTCCATCTGTAGATGCGTGAGAAAAGCAAATCTACAAGAGCAATGGAACCAAAGAAGGGCACCAAGAGGGGCGCTGGCAGATCTGCTGCTGGAGGTCAGAAGAAGAGGTCTCTGCTTGATTCCCGCGCAGATCCGCCGCGCTTCGACCAGCCGCCATCGCCGGTGGTCGCCTGGAAGTAGTGCACCGCCACGGAGAGGGAAGTGCAGTCCCTAGTTGAGCAGGGTCTGCTCTTAGACTGCACCACTCTCCAGTGGAAAGCGTGTCACAAGCAACTCTTCCCCACAGAAGACAAACAAGAGATTCCAATCTTCAGCTCCTTCTGTGAGCGCGGATTTGGTATGCCCATCTCCGACTTCTTTAAAGAATTCCTTGCTTACTATGGCCTTCAAGTTCACCACCTCAATCCCAACGGGATTATCCAACTTTCTGTCTTTGTCCACGCCTGTGAGGCGTTTCTTGGCATTAAGCCAAACCTTGCTCTCTTCCGCACCCTGTATCATATCAAGCCTCAGCCAACTTATGCGAGGATAGAAGTAGTCGGCGGAGCTGGAATCCAGTTCCGCCAGAGCATGAAGGCGCGGTGGTTCGACATGCCACTGCCAGATTCAAGTGGCAACTGGAAGTCCAAGTGGTTCGTCATCGGTAAGTAGTCGTCAATCTTAAGTACTTGTACTTTCCGACTTGTTTGTATCACTGAAAGTGATTTGAGTTGTTGAATGAAGCAGGAAACCACGGGCTAAGCTGTCCAGAGAGGGACAATTGGTTCCCTAAACCCCAGGACAGCTGGAACGAGCGCCCAACGGCAGCAGAAGCGCGGGGTATCCCAGCGCTGCTGGACCGAGTCCAAGATCTGAAGGACAAGGGCTTGACCGGCGTCGGGATCGCCTACAGCTTCCTGGAGCGAAGGATCCTGCCGCTCCAACAACGCGAGCACCTCGGCTTCGACTACGAAGGCCCAGCCGACTGCTCGCGCACCACGACTGAGGAACTATCAGAAGAAACAATCTTGTTTCGACTGAATAAAATGTTCAACAATGCAGAAGAAAAGCCAGTCGTGGTGGGAGAGTACTCGAAAGAGAATCCACCAACAGAGGTAGGTAGTCGCAATTCAATTGTCCATAAGCAGTCGTATCATTCCATATCTGAAACTTGAATTGAAAACTTGCAGCAACTCGATATTCTTGCGGGTGAACTGCTCACCGAAGAAAGGTGGGCAGACCTGCAAATAGTAGATCCCGAGGCCACCCCAAGCACCGAAGAAGCTAGGGAAGCGCGCCGAGTAGCTCTGTTGGAGGGTTCTCCTTCAGATGAAGAAGTGACAGCACCGCCAAAGGCGAGAGCAGTCGGTAAGCACCCAATCTTGTCATATCCAACTTCGCTCATGCTGCAGCTCATGGATTTTTGACTTGAATTGCCACTAATACATTGCAGCACCCACTCTGCCACCCGCAGCTAGAAAAAGGCGCTCAAGTGCCTCAGCTGCAAGCAAGTCAGTGCCGAGCGGAATGCCGGGAAAGCGCATCAAACTGTCATTGGACACCACGCACTATAAGCAAGCATCTTCCACGAGTAGTTCACTGACGAGCAGCGCTACTGGAAGCATGCCCGGCACCAAGCCAGTGAAGATGCTCCCCAAGCTGAAGTTCAAGCCGAGAACAGCTCCCACTCCTCCACCGTAAGTAATCGATACACCAATTGCTAATTAATCAATTGGGACATGATATCTAAATACTATGATATCATGGCAGACCCGCACCAACCACAGCGGAGGAAGTGACCACGATGCCGCCAGCAGCCCAAGGGACTGCTGCGGTGTCGTCCATTGCTGAAGAACCAGCTTCAGCTTAGCAAGAGGTCTCAGAGACCCCCGTGGTTACCCCACAAACCGAACAAGTCGTTGAAGAGCAAACACTCGGGGTAACCGCAGCTGAAACAGAACAAGTCGCGGCCGCGGACAGCGCACGCGACCCCGATGTAGAAGAGGCGGCCACGACTACTCAAGCAGTCGACAACCCCCCGCCTGAGGTATGCAAGCCTTCCTTTGCTCTGTAATCTTGTACATATGTAAAATATGTAGTCAATTAACCTGCAAAGAAGTCACAGGAACCAAGAAAACAACCCGCAAGCCAAGAGGCAACTGAGGCGGATGTTAGAGGCAAGGAAAAAGCTGCTGAACAACAAACTGTAAGTAAAATAATGTACTAGAAAGTAGTACAAAGGATTAAAAAATAAATTAATCCCTTATCTTTATGCAGTCGAAGAGCGAAGAAGCCGAAGCAAACGACGGCGAGAAGCTTCGCGACTTGTTGCGGCAGGCTCTGGTAAGCAATATCAACCCAAAACAAGTCCATAGTTGCATAAAGATAATGGCCTCGACTAACTTAACCTTGGTACAGACAATGGTTGAAATTGTCGAGAAGCCTGGCAACGCCCAGCTCCGAGCGCGGATCCAAGAATTGGACAACGATTTCGCCAGCAAGTGCGAGGAGCTGGAGCAAGTTCAAGCGGCGTACAGAGTTGAACAAAATCTGTTCAGGAAACAAGTCAGTAGCCTAACAGAAGACAAGAACCGCCTGAACAGCCGTGTAGCGGCTCTGCTCAAGAACAACTCTGGTGAGTAGAACCTCGATAGCCTGCAAGTTTGCTTGAACTCAAAGAGTAGTTAGATAACATTATATGAATGTAATCTGTATTGCAGAGCTAAAGAAAATGGCAGAAACAGCAAAGAGCAAAGAAACCTCTTTGTACAACACTGTTCAAGGCTACATAAAAGATGTCGCCAATCTGAAGGAAGCACTCGAGGCCAAGGAAAAGGAACGGCAACAAGAGTTCCAGATCCGCCAAGATTTGGAAAACCAAACGGCCCAACATCTTCAGGCTATCCAAGATAAGCAACAAGAGCTGAATGAGTTGTTGGCAGAGAAACGCCAATTGGAAGAAGCCGTGAAGCCAATAATCGAGTCGCTAACTCCAGAGGGGTCAACAAGCCAAGAGCAGTCGTTGCTGGATCGGGTGCGGCAAGTGCCAGAGCAATTTGCCGAATATTGCAAGACTACTCTGATGGATTGCACCAATAAGCTTCTCGCGCTGTTCAAGGCACATAACCCAGAAGCCGTAATGGAGGTCAAGTACCTTCCACCTGGCGTCAGCGGAGAACAATATGAAGCACTTGTCGCTGAAACCGAACCTGCTGCCAAGGACTTTGTAGATTCATTAGAGGAGAAATAAGCCTCATGTAATGTAAAAACATTCTTAAGTACTTGTAATATGAATGCAATACATTTATGAAACTAGTCATGTGACTTGTGTATGCATTACGACTTGTTAAACAAACAAGTGCAAGTACTCGAAAATATAATCTCATGCGAAGTACTCGCGCAAGGACACAAAGGCCCAAAAGCATTAGGTAGAGCTCCTGTCTAAAACAAAGAGATGCCTAAGCAAGTCGATAAGAGACATAAAGTGTACTTTTTATCGCAGAGATAAATATAGCAAGGCATGCTAATATAAAAAACAGAACAAGTCTGTAAACAAGGAGTCTGATGCAGTTAGCGCGAAAAACTCAGAGCAGAACGTCCTTGATCAAAAGAAACGAGATGGGTTACAAGAACCATAGTACTCTATCATGACTCAAGGGACTTAGCCACTCTAAAAGAGAGTAGTCATGACTTCTTTTGATGTAGTTGTAAAACAACTTCCTCTTGAACTTGAACTTTTTAAAGTAACAAGCTATAGCAGAGGTTTGAGTAGTAAACAAGTAATGCTAGCACGAAGATCAAGAATCTTCTGAGGCCCATATCAAGGGTAAAATTTCCTCAGGTGCTCAACATTCCAGACATTGGGCAAATCCACGCCTTCTTGCGTTTGCAGGTGATAAGAACCCGGCCCAACGACTTGTTTTACTATAAACGGCCCTTCCCAGCGAGACATAAGCTTATGTAAGCCATCTGTCTTCTGAAGGCGCCTCAGTACCAAGTCCCCTATTCCAAAAGCGCGAGATTGGACTGATCGTTGATGATAGCATCGCAATCCTTCAAGATATCGTGTGTTCTGAATGAGAGCCGCAACTCGAGCTTCTTCAACGCCATCGACATCTTGAAATCTTTCTTGCTGAGCGACTTGTTCATCATAATTCTCTAGTCGTGGGGACTTCCAAAGAAGATCAGCAGGCAAGACTGCTTCAGACCCGTAGACCAGAAAATATGGAGATTGACCAGTTGCTCGACTGGTTTGAGTGCGCAGCCCCCAGAGGACCGCTGGTAGCTCATGTACCCATTTGCTGCCATATTTCTTGATGGGCTCGTATAACCTTGGCTTTAATCCTTGGAGAAGCAAACCATTAGCCTTTTCGACTTGTCCATTAGAACGGGGATGGGCGACCGAGGCATAATGTACCTCGATCGAGTACTTATCACAATAGTCTTGGAATAGGTCACTGGTGAACACGGATCCCAAATATGTGATAATCTCGTGTGGTATCCCATATCTATGAACAATGCTGTCGAAGAATTTAATAAGATTCTCTGCTCTTGGGTTGACGTGGCTGTGCTTCAATCCACTTGATGAACTTGTCGATGGCTACAACAAGCCATTGAAATCCGCCAGGAGCTTTAGCCAAAGGTCCAACTAAATCGAGGCCCCAACAAGCAAAAGGCCACGATAAAGGGATAGTCCGCAGTTCGTGAGCTGGAACATGAGCTTGACGCGCGAAGAATTGACAACCTTGACAAGTCTTGACGATGTCTTCAGCATCTTTCTTCGCGGAGGGCCAGAAGAAGCCAGCCCTGTAAGCTTTTCCGACTAGTGTGCGTGATGCGGCATGGTTGCCACAAACGCCACTATGGATTTCTTCAAGTAGTGCTCGACCTTCATCATTGGTGATACACTTCATCAAGACGTTGACAGATGCCCCACGTCGATAAAGAGTATTGTTGACCACCACGTAATTCGCTGCTCGCCGCTTAATGCGGACTTGCTCTTCCTTGCTATCTGGGAGTTTGAAATCACGCAAGTACTCGATAAATGGGGTCATCCAATTGGATTCAATCACCATGACTTGAAGATGTTGAGGAGGAAGATCAATGTCCATAGGCGCCGACTCCTTAATGGATGGCTTGTGCAGTTCATGAACAAAGATCTCGGCTGGAACATCAACGCGCTTAGAACCAAGCTTCGATAGTGCATCCGCGGCCACGTTGTTGTCACGAACAACGTGATGAAATTCCAGGCCGTGAAAGTGATGCTCGAGCTTGCGCACCTCGCTGACATAAGCGTCCATTGTTTCTTTGGTAGCAGACCAATCCTTGTTGACTTGATTTATGGCGACTGCGGAGTCCCCGTACACAACAAGCCGCTTGATGCCGAGAGATGCAGCCAGGCGTAGCCCGTGCAACATCGCCTCGTATTCAGCCGCGTTATTGGTAACTGGAAACATGATCTGCAGGACATACTTGAGCTGATCGCCTTTGGGAGAAATCAACAGAACTCCCGCTCCACCGCCTTCGAGTTGTAGTGAGCCATCAAAATACATGACCCAATGCTCCGGGCGAGTAGTTGCCCTGGAGTACTGAGTTTCCAACCACTCGACGGTGAAGTCAGCAAGAGCTTGAGACTTGATGGCTGTTTGTGGAGCAAATGTGATGTCGTGCTCGCACATCTCGGCCCGCCATTTGCATATTCGTCCAGTAGCGTCAGGGTTAGAAAAAATCTCTCCAAGAGGAAATTTAGTAACCACAGTAATAGAAAATGATTGAAAATAATGTTTCAACTTCCTAGCAGTGATAAAAACTGCGTAGAGTAGTTTCTGGACTTGCGGATAGCGAACCTTGGATGGTGAGAGTACTTCACTAATGTAGTATACTGGCCGCTGTACTAGAAATACATGGCCTTCTTCCTTGCGCTCAACCACAATGACTGTACTGACCACATGAGTAGTAGCTGCAATGTATAAAAGCAGTCGGTCACCTCTGACAGGAGCCACGAGGACCGGAGGGGTAGTCAAGTAGGTCTTGAGTTGTTCAAATGCGCAATTGGCTTCGTCAGTCCAGATGAAGTTGTCTTGCTTCTTGAGTAACTTGAAGAAAGGGAGACCCTTTTCGCCAAGTCTAGATATGAATCTGTTTAAGGCTGCAATACAACCTGTAAGCTTCTGGACTTCCTTGATGTTAACTGGCGCTTCCATGGTGAGAATAGCCGTGATTTTCGCTGGGTTTGCCTCAATGCCGCGGTGGCTGACGATAAACCCGAGTAGTTTACCAGCAGGGACACCGAACACACATTTGGCTGGATTAAGCCTCCAACGAAATCTTCTAAGGTTGCTGAACGTCTCCTGGAGATCATCAATAAGCGTCGCAGGGTCGCGGGTTTTGATGACTACATCATCAACATATGCCTCTACATTAATGCCGATCTGTGAAGACAGACAAGACTGTATGGCGCGTTGATATGTAGCTCCTGCGTTCTTCAATCCAAAGGACATTGTGGTGTAACAGAATGCACCAAAGGGGGTGATGAATGATGTCTTGATCTGATCCTCCTTCTTCAAAGCAATCTGGTGATAGCCTGAGTAGCAGTCGAGGAAGCAGAGTAGTGCGCAACCGGCCGTGGAGTCCACGACTTGATCGATGCGCGGTAGACCCATAGGGTCTGGAGGGCAATGTTTGTTGAGGTCGGTGTAGTCAACACACATACGCCACTCGTTGTTATTCTTCTTCCGGACCAAGACTGGGTTAGCCAACCACTCTGGATGAAAGACTTCTTTAATGAAGCCGGCCGCGAGTAGTTTGGTAAGCTCAGCCTTGATCGCAGTGCGTCGTTCTTGATCGAATCTTCGCAAGCGTTGCCTTTTGGGCTTCGCATCGGCTTTGACATTAAGTTTGTGCTCGGCAAGTTCCCTAGGGACACCAGGCATATCAGATGGTTTCCACGCAAATATATCTTTATTAGCACGAAGGAACTTGACGAGCGCGTCTTCCTATTTACAATCCAAGTCTGCTCCAATAAGAGCAGTTTTGGACGAGTCGCCCATCTCGAGGTCTACAGCTTTAAGCTGTACGTCCTGAGAGGGCTTAAAACTAGTGCTAGCAGGTTTCTTGGTAGGGAGCTCGAGTTCTTCATCCTTCGACTTCTTCGCGAGAGCGAGTACTTCAAGCATCTGAGTTGGGACTTGTGATGCTGCGGCGAATTCGACGGCTTCCACATCACAGTCGTAAGAAATCTTCAGATCTCCCTTCAGAGAAAGAACTCCATTGGGAGCGGGCATCGTGAGGACAAGGTACACGTAGTGCGGAATCGCCATGAACTTGGCGAGGGTTGGACGCCCAAGGATCGCATGGTACGAGGTCTCAAAATCAGCCACTTCAAACTTGATGTACTCGGTCCTGTAGTTTGCCGCCGTGCCAAAGGTAACTGGGAGAGTAACTTGCCCCAGCGGGATGGCAGCGTGGCCTGGAACAATGCCATAGAACGGAGATTCCATGGGCTTCAAGTGCTTGAGGATGTCGAGTCCCATCTTCTTGAGAGTCTTCGCAAAGATGATGTTAAGTCCACTGCCTCCATCGATGAGTACTTTGGTCAGTCTGGCCTGGGCCACGACTGGATCCAAAACCAGTGGGTATCGCCCTGGGTTGGTGAGATTGGTCCATTGATCAGCTCGCGAGAAGGTGATAGAAACCTCCGACCACTTGAGATAAGTTGGCACGACTGGCTCGACTGCCATGATCTCACATAGTGCAAGCTTCCTAGATCGATTGGACCGGTTCAAGGATTCACCGCTGAACAAGACAACAACAACGTTTTCGACTTGTGGGCTTCACCATTGCTGTCGTCGTTCTTGTCCTGTTTCTTGTCCGCCGGCTTGTCCTTGTTGGAGTTTTGCTTGTTGAAAGCTCGCTTGATATGGATACAAGTACCCAATGTATGCTTGAGCCCGGGATGATATGGGCAAGGCTGGTTCATAATTTCATCCAAGGACAATGAGTTGGAGTTCGAGTTCTTTTTCTGAGCAGGACGGCCGAGTGCCGCGACAGTATTGTCTGGCTTGCGCTTCTTGTGGCGATTGAAGTCGCGTTTGCCGTTCCGTTGCTCAGGACTACTCTTGGTAGAGTTGTTGCCTCCGTTCCCATTGGTGTTGCGCTTGTCGAAGCATTCGCGTTCACGATCATCTTGATCTGCCCAATCGGCAGCCATGCGCCGCAACTCGGAGATAGTCTCTGGGCGCCTGCGACCGAACTCGCGATGCAACTCGCGAGCCCAGAGGCCATCGTGAAAGCAGTCAATGATTTCTCTGTCCGACACGTCCACGATCGTGGCTCTTTTTTCAAAGAACCGCTTGATGTACTTGCGTAGTGTCTCGCCCTTCTCTTGCTTGCAAGCTGCCAGTTCAAACCGGGTTCCGGGCCTAGCCCAGGTTCCCTGAATGTTGGCGGTGAACTTGCGAGTAAGTTGATCCCAAGTATCGATGGACTCGGGGCGCAAGCCCTCGAGCCAGGTGAGAGGCGTTGTATCCATCATGATCGGGAAATATCTGACTTTGACATCGTTGTCACCGCCCGCCATCGTGATTGCTGTTGAGTAGACGCGCAACCACTGTTCCGGGTCTTGTTTGCCAGTGAATTTTTCAATTCCAGTGGTCTTGAATTTGCTTGGTAGCTTGATCTTCCTGATTCGAGTAGAGAAGGCCGGGAAGCCATCATATGGGTCCAATTCAGAAGATTGACGCGGCCTATGACCTTTGTCGTGATTTCCTCCGCCAGTATTTGACCCTTGGCTCGGCGAACTACTCGGTTCCGGGTTGTCACGGTGTCCTCCACGTCTATAGCCGCGATCACGGCCACGTGGTGGACGTTCGTCGCCATCGGAATCACCTCCAGACGGATCAGGTGGATTATCATGTTGAAGAGGCTGGCTAATGCCACGCCTTTGGTCACGATTACCTCCCTGATCCCTGTGGTTACTGCCGCCCTGTGCTCGATTGTTGACGTCTTGATCGAGTGGGCCATATTGGCGCTCGAATTCTTCTCGGCGTTGAATCTCTGCTGCCATTCGATTAGCTCGACTGGCTTCAATGCGAGCACGGGCATCTTGACTTGCGTTTATAATTTGACGTGCATCACCGCCTTCGCGACTAGGATGTGGCGACTCGATTGTTCGCCGACTAGTCGCTGGCCTTGGGATGGGTTGACGATGTGGTGGAACCAGATCACCAATGTCCTTCTGGGCGCTTTCTAGCAAGGAGAGGGCATGCCTCAATTGCGCACGGTCAGGATTGGGTGAATTAATAGTGTTGCGGACGAGTTCTACAGCAGCTGCTAGGTTAGCTGGAGTGCTTGGCAGGACAGGCTGGTCGCCTACCGACTGAAAAGCAGTCGTGAGGTTCCGTGTGGCCGATTGCCGCACGGCTGCTCTTAAGCGTCGCTCAGCACGCTTGGCGTTCCTGGTCCGCCTTGATGCCTTCTGCTGCTCTGTCTCTCCAACAATAGAAACTTCTTCCGCGGAGATGTCCTGGAGAAGCTCTCGATCATACTGGCCGCCTTGCCCAGCCGTACCAGTCATATAGACTTGTCGGCTAGGGTCGATGTCAACGCCGTCAGAGGATGATGCCGATGTCATGGATGCAGTCTTGCCGTCTTCTTGGAACGGTAATTCGGTGATAACCATGGCTGTGAGCCTAGATTCGTCGTCCTCGAGTGGAATTTCGGGAACCATAGCGGGCCAGTGAACAAAAAGTCCTCCTAGCGCTCTGGTCACTACCAGACCCGAGGGTAGTCTAACGAGTGGCTCTTCCATCGTGATTTGGGTTTTAATGAAGGTGCTGCTGCTTGTTGGAGATGTACTCAACAGGGTCGAAATATCGTTGCTGTTGTTGTCCTCTGATGGCTTCAGAGCCAACTCAGAGTCCTCGCAAGCGATCTCAAGACTGCCGAGTGCTTTCGAGATTGACTCCTCCTGTCTTGCAGCGTATGCGGATTGATATATAGTCGCAGCATTTGAAAATCCGAACGGGAATCGGGTTGGGGGGTAGTCCGATGGCATGGCCGACTCGGAGTTCCCGACACCTTCCATAATGGGAGAGGAGTTGAACCCAGACACGACTTGTAGAGTCCCGCTCGGAGTCCTTGTCTTGATCGGATTCGAAATCATTGTTGGTTCGTCGTGAAAGTCCGATCGGGAATCGTGCTGGGGGTAGCCCGATGGGGTAGCCAACTCGGGGTTCCCGACTCCTTCCATAATGGGAAAGGAGTTGTGACCAGGCACGACTTGTTTTACCCCAATCAGAGTCCTTGGCATGTATAGCTTCGAGTCGACGTTAAGATCCGACTGGGAATCGTGCTAGGGGTAGTCCGATGGCGTAGCCGACTCGGAGTTCCCGACTCCTTCCATGATGGGAGAGGAGTTGTAACCAGGCACGATTTGTTGAGTCCCAATTGGATTCCGGAATAGGTTCGGCTTCGAGATCGACGTTGAATCAACGTGAAGGTCCGAGTGGAAACCGTGCCGGGGGTAATCCGATGGCGTAGCCGACTCGGAGTTCCCAACTCCCTCCGTGATCGGAGTAGAGTTATGACCAGACACGACTTGTTCTGTTCCAGTCGGAGTCTGAAGTGGAGTCGAAGTCGAGGTCGATGCCGAATCAGAAGTTGATGAAAGTCCGACCGGGGGTCGTGCTGGGGGGTAGGCCGATGGCATTGCCGACTCGGAGTTCCCAACTCCTTCCGAGATCGGAAGGGAGTCGTACCCAGGCATGGCTTGTCGAGCCCCAGTCGGAGTCCAAAACGTAGTCGAACTCGAAGTTGAAATTTTGCCTGAAAGCGAAATTGAAATCGAATCCGAAAAGGAAATTGAACTCGGGTAAAAACCTGAGGACGAAGTAGATGACCAAGTCGCCGAGTAAGAGCCTGGATAATCCGCCAAGAACGAATCGAAGCCACCTTCACCGTCAGAGACGAAAGTCCATGTCCTGACGACGAAAGTCGCGCCCTTCTCGACGCCTTGGGTTTTGAAAGTTGAACCCATCACTCTTGATCGCAGACTTGAGCAAGCGGGCCCCACGGTGGGCGCCAAGTGTCGACGAATTATATCGATCACGTCTGCCTGGGGGTACCCCAGAGAGTAGAATTGTGGGCCTCGCCTGGTCCCAAGAACGATGGTGTACGAAGGACACAAGGAATTAGACAGGTTCGGGCCGCAAATAGCGTAATACCCTACGTCCTGTATGGTTGATTGTATTCTCCGCATGATGAGTACAACCAGAGACTCTACCCCGGATATAAGATCCGGTCCCTAGACTAGATATACGATCTAGTCTAGTCTAACTTAGCCTCTGAACTCGTATGATGTAATCTGTATCAGATCGTTTTGGGAGGGGTCCCTACTCCGCCTTATATAATCCGGGGAGTAGAGTTACAAGTCGGTTGTATGATCCTAGTCATATACATTCAGGAGTACTACAACAGAATAATCTTTGGGGAGTCTCCTACTAGTATCCGACTAGTTCTACCTAATCTTCTACGCCGTCTTGCACCGTAGCCGACTAGTTTTTGTAGACAGATAAACTTCCCATATCGGTAGTTTAATCCCTTGCATGAGTGACCCTGGGGATCCTGGTCCCACAGGAGGGAAGCTGCGGCGGCGAGGAGGAGGTGTGGCGCGGCAGCAAGGCGGAGGCGCGAGAAGGCCGCACGAAGCAGCGGCAAGGTGGAAGGGATAGAAGTTGCGGCGGCGGCTCGGAGGAGCGTGAGGGACTGGGAGGGAGAGAGCGGAACAGAGGAAGAGCTAGGGTTGCAACCGGTTTTATATCATGGTCAAGCGATTTGAGCCATCAGATCAAGGATGGACGGCCACAAATAGATGGGCCATTTGGGCCGGAACAGACCTTATCTCATTCCGTCTCTACTCTTCCTTTTCTTTTTCTTTTTTCATTTTATTGCACCATTGTGAGGTAGCATATAAAAATAATTATCTTATATATACCAACTCATTTTTTATATGTAATAGACTATATATGAGTTGTCTTCTAGAAGTTTAAAGAATTTTAGAACTGATTTACTATTTTCTTTATGTTAAATGAATTTCTAGATAGTTATCAAAATTAATTCAAAATTGAACTATGTGTACCTTTAAGAAAATTCAAAAAATTACACAAAAAACATTTTTAGGCTTATACGTTCCATATTACTCCATATATAGAAGATAGATGAAAAATTCAATTGTTTTCTAGGGACAATTCAAATTTATATCTCCAATTTACCTCTTAATAATTACAATAATATTTGAATTTGGTCAAAAAATCTACAAATTGGCATAGCAACATGTTTTTGGTCCACAATCCTTTCATCAAAAAAACTTAATCAGTTTCGATAAAGTGATAACATACATTGCTCACAAATGGATAGATCTCTCACATTATTTCCTACAACTCTAAGTCAAACTTTGAGATTTCAATACCTCATAACATATTTCAACTCATATGCACCTCAAGTTTGTACATGACCTCATTTGGACCATAAAATTGGTAAATATCAAGTTACATTAGCAAGTTTTATACAAAATCATGTTTTTTTTCTATTTGTACTTTCTTGGGAAAAGACAATGTATATAACAAATTCTATAAAATAACAGTTTACATGCTAGAAAATGTCATCAAGTGACAGATATTGATTTTAGATAAAATCAGAAAAAAGAATCACAACGTTTGGAGTTACTATGACCAAAAGATACAACTTACAAGTTTTAATTGTAGATTAAAAAGAAAAAACAATGCGAGCAGCAAGTTACTATGACGAACTCTACTATTCCAAGGGTGCCACGTGGCGTTCAACAATCCTGGCGCTCGGATCGGGATAGAACAGAAGACGAAATATTATAAAACGTGCCAATGCCAGGCCTTTTCAGATGTTGTCCTATAGCCCAATGGTAAGGCGCATACTACGCATCCAATGGGTTGTGGGATTGAGTCCCCTCGCCGCCTTATTTTTGCCAGATTAGCGGTCAGTTTTTTTTTTTGCTAAGCATTGGGCTGGCATCCGGTTTGTAGAGCTGGGCTCGGCTCAAAAAGATGAGGATGCCAGGCCCACACGAGCAAGCAGGCCCAGCGCGCGGCGAGCAGGCTGCAAGCAGGCCCAGCGCGGTTAGATTTTGATAAAAACAATTCAAATGCTTAATAAAAATAATAGTTGTGAAGTAGCCTAGTGGTAAGTTGGTGTGGTTTTGAGGATGAGGTCATGGCTTCAAGCCATGCTTTGTCCATTTTTCTTTTTTTAAAAGATTTTTTCCAATTTATCTTTTTTCTCCATTCATAAATATGACTATTTTTATTTGTTGATCGCAGACGTTTTATTCATGAAACTCAACACCATGGTTCGAACCGTGACATAAATGAGAACCGTTATAGTTATCTGAGTTTAGAGCAAAATGCTAACGTTTCTGAAATCGTCGCAAGGATTGTGTGTTTAGTCTAGGTGCAGTACGTGAACATGTGTTGTGCCCAAGGCTGCTGTGCGGATGGCTCTCACGGTGGTTGTTGACCGTGTGGTGCTGATCATGGCGTGAAGACCGGGTGAGTGGAGGTGAGCTCCACGGTGCGTCGCTGGGAAGAAGCCGATTTGACGAAGATTACGAGATGAATACGGCGCTTCGACGTATTTCTTTGGAAATAAACGTTTTTGTAATCGTAGTCGACTAGGAGTTGTGTCAAAACCAGGGTATAAATATAAACCCATGGTGATTGTAATAGGGATCGAACAATTATACAACAAACCGGCCTTGCGCCAACTTTTCGAGTCTTTTAGTCGTGTCGTCGAATTCTTCGAGAGGAATTATCGATCCGTCGACCTCCGTAAGTATCGACAACCTTGTATCATGCTTAATATCATGCGGTGGATTTAAGCTTGGTATAAGAAGGCTTTCTTGTTAGATCATGAGCCATGCGGTAGGCTAAGGTTTAGCTTGAGGCAAGTTACCGGCTCTATTAGATTTTGGCAAAGATCTAATAGATTCATTAAGTTACCTTGTGTTATTTGGGTTTTACTTTATGTTTAATTCATATTAACACTCTTTTTGCCCAATTTAGATTGATTAGGTTCAGTTTTTATCCATTGCAAGACATGACCACGTTTCCTTGCATAGCCGAATTCGAATCAATCTAGATTGCCACGTGTCGCGGGTTCGAACTTGTTAATTTTGTATGGATCTTGACAGAACCGGGTATCATGCGGTAGATGCAGGTTTTTGGGTCGTTTTAGAACTAATCATCCGGTGGATTAGAGCTCGAAATCGATCTGATAGGTCTATCATCATTGACAAAGCTTGTTCCTTCTTCATGGAACCCGATTCGGCTATATAGCTGTATTCGGCTGTCCCTTAACGAGTGAAACATGTTCGTAACTTTGTTTTAAATAACGAATGCTTTTAACCTGCGTCTGCTTACAAGATATCTCCTTTGAATAATAGGTTGCAGAGGGATATATATGGGAATGGATATACAGAATTCATGGATTATAATGCTATTGATGCTCTCCCGAATCATGGATATTTTAATACAGGAATGATTGCTGGAAGGCCAGGAAATCAAGATGCCAATGTTGACCTCATGGTGCAAAAAATGACCGATGTGTTGCAAAATCAATTCGGTTTGAAGCCCAAAAATCATGGGTACATGTACTCCTCTCCTTTCCCAGAATGGTACCAAAGAGTGTCATTGCCTAACAGAGTCAAGGTTCCTACAGAATTCACTAAATTCTCAGGGCAAGATGATACTAGCACTGTGGAGCATATAGCTAGGTACTTGATGCAGCTTGGAGAAGCCTCAGCAGATGAAGCATTTAGAATCAGATACTTTCCTTTGTCATTGACAGGTCCAGCATTTACATGGTTTGCTTCTTTGCCTGCTCAATCAATTTGTACTTGGAAGGATCTAGAGCAGATGTTCCATGCTCATTACTATACTGGCAGCACTGAGAAGAAGTTGGTTGATTTAACTAGCTTGAGGCAGAGACATAATGAGACACCTACAGAATTCCTTAGGAGGTTCAGGGAAACAAAGAGTATGTGCTTCTCCCTAAATATTCCTGATGATCAGCTGGCTGGTATGGCTGTAGCTGGGATGCTGCCTGCAATTCGTGAAAAGCTGTTCGGGATGGAGTTTGAAGATCTGGGTCAGTTGTCACAAAAATTGGCATTGATGAGTAACCAAGCGTATGGTTTCAAGAAGGATGGCAGATTTGCCAAACACAATGATGTAGCTGACATTTATAATCAATTCCTTGAAAGAGCAGATCAAGGAGATGAGTATGAAGACAATGAAGAAATAGCTGCAGCAGAGATAGTATGGGGCAAAGAGCCAGCTACAGTGAATCAGAGGTGGATTAAACAAACCAAGGGCACGTATGATTTTGATGTGACTAAGGCAGACAAATTGTTTGATTTCCTTGTGAAAGAAGGCCAAATCAAATTACCAGAGGGGCACTCTATGCTTCGGCCTGATGGTGTGAAAGATAAGAAGTATTGTGGATTCCATGATAGAAATTCTCATTCCATCAATGAATGCAGAGTCTTTAGAGTGAGGATTCAGAAAGCTATTCAGGAGGGGCATTTGAAATTTGACAATAAGATGAAACTAGACAGTAGCCCGTTCCCTCAGAATATGATTGGGTTTTCAGTCAACATGGTGAATGCTGTTGAGCCTGAAGAGAAGGGAAAAATGAAAGTTTTGACTTCAAAAAAGGCAAGACAAAATGGTTCAGTTGATCCCGCTCGGCAAATCACGATTGAACAAATTCACAAGAAAGAACCTCGTTCCTCGAATAGTCGATCTGAAATTGGAGAATCTTCTAAGCCAAGAGTTACTACGCGTATTCTCCTCAATAAATGGCAGCGTCAGCAAGAAAAAGAGCTCTATCAGAGGCGAAAATATTAAGAGGAGAAAAGAAGATATGAAGAAGAAATGTATAGGGAAGAACAAGAAGAATACATTCGGGAACAAGAACGCGCACATTGGGGGTGTGCATTTTTCAGACACTGCTGGAATGAGGGTTTAAAGCTTCCCACATGGAATAATTGTCCTGAGTGCAATGATAGACATGATGAATATAGGCAAGATACTGTCAATCGCCGATCTGTCCATGAAAGAATTGGCAGAATACATCCCAGTGATAATCGGCGTTTTGAGACATATGAGAATGATAATCAAACGAGGAAGAGGTATGCTGACCACAGATGGATTGATCATGAAGAGGAAAATGATCATGGTTATGTATGGCAAAAAGGACAGTGGTGCCCACCTGGTTTGAGGAAGAGTCAAAAGAGAAGAGTGCAGCGCTTAAGAAATCAAGAGTTAAAGCAAGCAGGAACTAGGATGAAATCAATATGGCGCCCAAAGGACAGACCTGATGAACATGGCTCTTCAGCTCCCACATGCATGGTATGCTTCTTACCGAATGAATTTATGGCTCCAGCTAATCAAATTGTACAGGAAGAAATATTACCAGAGATGGATGAAGCCGAGCAATTGGGGTTAATGGCACAGTTGATGCTGAATAAACAAGCTATTTTCGATAAACTAGCTAAGAATCGTCACATGAAGCCACTGTACTTAAGGGGATTCGTCAATGGGAAGCCATTAACTAAGATGTTTGTTGATGGTGGAGCTGCTGTCAATGTGATGCCATACACTACATTCAGAAAGCTTGGCATGGGCCCTGGAGATTTAACACCAACAAGCATAGTTTTGAATGATTTTGCTGGAAATCCATCAGATACTAAAGGATGCGTGCATATGGATTTGATGATTGGGTCTAAAACTTTGCTTACAACCTTCTTTGTTATTGAGGGCAAAGGATCATATAGTTTGTTGCTTGGAAGGGATTGGATCCATGCAAATTGCTGTATTCCATCTACCATGCATCAGCAGCTTATTCAATGGATAGATGATGAAGTGGATATTGTCCAAGCAGATGATTCAATAAGCGTTGCTAACGTGGAACCAGCTTTTTGGGAGTATCAAGGCATAGATTGCTTTTCAGGCAAAGATTGGGGAGAAGGTCCTGTTGAACCAGTCAGCGGTGATCAACAGCCGATCAAAGCAGTCGGCTCTCGTAGTAATTTTTGATGGAAAATCCAATTGATGGGACTGACGGGAAGTTGGGACGTGGATTTGTATCGGCTGATAAGCTAGAAGAAGTGGACATTGGAGATGGTGACAAGCCAAGGCCGACATTCATCAGTGCTAACTTGGATTCAGTTTTCAAAGAAAAGTTGGTTATTTTATTAAAAGAATACAAAGACTGCTTTGCTTGGGATTATTCGGAGATGCCTGGTTTAGACCGATCTATTGTTGAGCATCGGTTGCCAATCAAGCCTGGTTACAAGCCTTACAAACAGCCACCCCGAAAAATCTACAAGGAAGAAGTGTTGGCCGATGTGAAAAAGGAGATTGAAAGATTACTAGACGCAAATTTCATTCGGCCATGCAAATATGCAGATTGGATCTCTAATATTGTTCCTGTCTATAAGAAAAATGGAAAAATGAGGGTTTGCATAGACTTTAGAGATCTAAACAGGGCTACACCCATGGATGGATATCCAATGCCTATTGCCGACTCATTAGTTGATGCTGCTGCCGGATATAAAGTACTCAGTTTCATGGATGGTAATGCAGGGTACAATCAAATTTTTATGGCATTAGAGGATATAGTAAAGACAGCTTTCAGATGTCCTGGGCATATAGGGCTGTTTGAGTGGGTTGTCATGACGTTTGGACTGAAAAATGCTGGTGCAACTTATCAAAGGGCTATGAATTATATTTTTCATGAGTTGATCGGCAAAATTGTGGAAATATATATTGATGATGTTGTGATCAAGTCATTAAATCATGAGTCTCATTTGGCTGACATAAGGAAAAATCTAGAATGCACTAGGAAGCATGGGCTTAAGATGAACCCGAATAAATGTGCTTTTGGAGTTTCAGCTGGAGAATTTCTGGGATTTTTGATACATGAAGGAGGGATAGGAGTTGGCAAGAAAAGCATGAAGGCAATTGATGAAATTATTCCTCCAACTAATCTTAAAGAGTTGCAATCATTACTTGGCAAGATAAATTTTGTAAGAAGATTCATATCAAATTTGTCACAGAAGGTGTTGCCCTTTTCTTCACTACTGAAAATCAAAAAGGATCAAAAGTTTGTATGGGGTGACAAACAACAAAAGGCTTTCGATGAAATAAAGGAATACATGAAGAAGCCACCAGTATTGGTACCTCCACAATTGAACAAGCCTTTTAAGTTGTACGTGGCGGCCGATACCCAAACTATTGGATCGGCCCTCATACAAGAGTTTGAGGGGAAGGAAAGAGTGGTTGCATACCTTAGCCGAAAATTGCTAGACCCTGAAACGAGATATTCAGCTATAGAGAAGCTTTGCTTATGTGTTTATTACTCATGTACAAAATTTCGGCACTACTTATTAAATGCCGAATGCGTTGTATATTCAAAATTTGACGTGATTAAGCACATGTTGTCTATGCCAATTTTGAATGGAAGGATTGGCAAATGGATTTTGGCCTTATCTGAATTTGAATTAAGGTTTGAGTCGGCAAAAGCTGTCAAGGGGCAGATTATTGCTGACTTTATTACTGAACATCGAGATTCATCAATAAATTTGCTTAACATTACTCCTTGGGTGTTATTCTTTGATGGGTCTTCATGTGACAAAGGTGGTGGAGCAGGTATTTTATTAATTTCACCCAAAGGTGAAGCGTTTGAGTTTGCTATTCCCATTCAAACTACTGTCACTAATAATCAAGCAGAGTATGAGGCATTACTCAAAGGGCTCCAATACTTGAAAGAAGCAAGGGCCATTGCAGTCGAAATTTTTGGAGATTCAGAGCTAGTTATAAAACAATTGAGTGGTGAATATGAATGCAAAAATGATATCTTGAGGAATTACTATGAAGAATGCAAGCAAATCTTGAAGAGCTTTCAATCAGTAATTCTACAACACATTCCTAGAGGGGATAATGAAGAAGCAAATAGATTGGCTTAAAGTGCATCAGGATATAGAGAAAATCAAGAGGTATTTGCCACTGATGACTGTGCTTTCGGGAGTGATCTGACAGAAGGTGATTGGAGAAAAGAATTTGCTGATTATTTGGAAAATCCATCCCAGAAGGTTTCTAGAAGGCTCAGGTATAAAGCCATAAAGTTTGTTCTTCTTGATAAAGATTTATATTATAAATCCCTGGATGGAGTATTATTACGTTGCTTAAATCAAGAAGAGGCAAAGAAGCTAATAAGCAAGGTGCATGATGGATTGTGTGGAGCACACCGGTCAGCTTACCGAATGAAATGGGTTATTAGAAGAACTGGATATTACTGGCCGACAATGTTGGAAGATTGCTTTGAATATTACAAGGGATGTCAAGACTGTCAGAAATTTGGAAACATTCAGAGAGTTCCAGCATCGGCTCTAAACCCTATTATCAAACCATGGCCATTCAGAGGATGGGGAATAGATTTGATTGGCCAAATAAATCCTCCATCGAGCAAGGGGCATAAGTTTGTACTTTTAGCAACAGATTATTTCACTAAGTGGGTCGAAGCAATTCCATTGAGAAAGGTGGCATCAGAAAATATGATTGAATTTGTCAAAGAGCACATCATTTACAGATTTGGAATTCCTCAGACAATTACCACAGATCAAGGGACTCGATTTACATCTTCAGAATTCAGAGATTTTGCTGAAAGTATGGGGATCAAATTATTGAATTCTTCTCCTTATTATGCTCAAGCTAATGGGCAGGCAGAGGCTTCTAACAAAATTATGATTAAAATTATACAAAAGAAAATTGATCAAAAACCAAGGAAGTGGCATTCGGTACTCAATGAAGCATTGTGGGCTTACCGAATGGCTCCTCATGGGTCTACGAAAACGTCTTCTTATGAATTGGTATATGGACATCACGCTGTTTTGCCATGGGAAGTGCAGTCGGATTCAAGGAGGATAAAATTGCAGAAGGATTTAAGTTCTAAAGATTATAATGATTTAATGATGGATGAATTAGAAGATCTACATATGATTCGTCTCAAGGCTTGGAAAATATTGAGAAAAATAAGGTGCGGATTGCTAGATATTACAATAAGAAAGTGAAAGTCAAGCAATTTGTAGAAGGAGATTTAGTTTGGAAGGCATTATTGCCGATTGGTACTAAATACAATGCATTCGGTAAATGGTCCCCAAATTGGGAAGGTCCTTTCAGAGTGGTTAGATGCGTGCCTGGAAATGCATACATTTTGAAAACTTTACTGGGGGAAGAATTCACTGCTGCCATAAATGGAAGATATTTGAAGAAATATTATCCTAGTATTGAAATTGATCGCTGATGGGGAATCAAATGTCAAATAGCCGGCATTCGGGAAGGAGCCGCCTTCAGAGCAAAAATTCCAACAAAAGGAAAATGGCCAATACTAGAGTGTATTGCCCTTAGCGCACACAAATTACATCATAAGTTCAACAAGTTTATCACAAAAGGGATGCAAAAGATGAGTTTTATTGCCGAAATTCCATAAATCCCTAGTACAAACTACTGGAAGAGCCTGTTTAAGACAGACTGGGGATGGATGGAATCGGCAATGGCAGCGCCATGGCCATCAAGACGATCAATGGAGGCATCAATGTCGTCGATGTCTTCTGGGTTGCCGTTGGCGAAACCGACCGGCATCCTGGAATAGTCAGTGCCAGTGCGTGTTGAAATGGCAACTAAGCCCACGGCGGCACCCAGAAGAACGCCATGGAGGGCCACCTCGTCGACGCGGCCTGCCACTGCACAAAGGCGAGCCTCTGGTGTGTCTCCTTGGGCGTTCACCTTTTTCGCCAGCTCCTCCACCAGCGCCTTCAGCCGATTGAGCTCGGCATCGCGATCTGCGAAATTACAAGTGATGACAGATATAATGCTATTTGAAGACAGATTGAAAATGAACAGATTGCAGGACTCACCGTTGATAGTTTCGAGCAACTGTTTGCGCTGGTACTGCCACTCAAGGTCAGCAATCCCAGCTTGTTTGGAGATAACCTCCAGCTCATGGCGCGTCTCGTCGCGCTCCCTCCTGAAACGGCGGGCGTCGCTATCTGAGTAGCGAAGATTGTCGATTCAATAGTTCGATTGGACGAACTCGAAGAATCGGACACCGCAACAGGAGCCGCAGCAGGAGCCGCAGCTGGAACCACGGCAGGAGCCGCAACCGGAGCAGCGACGGGGTTCCATTGGATTAGCCTGAGAAAACAAATTGATTTGTCAGAAAGGGGAGCGAAATCTTGAGAAGAATAAAGAAAGGCAGGCAGTCATCACCTGCGGCGAGCGCCGGCGCGGCTTCCTTCGGGCTCATCGGCGGCCGGTCGCCTTCCGTTCGCCATTGGGGTTTTCTTGAGTTTACTGTGCTTGGGGAAAAGAAGAGCTCGAGGAAGGCAAAAGACTTGGTGAGGAGATAGCGGCACTCGAATATGTTTATTTATAGAACCCGCAGAGGAAATCGTGGCCAAAGATCGTGGCGCACATCCCAAAAATTCGGAAGGTGGAGAGCCCACGAACCGAGCGGTTTCCATGTCGTTTGGGATTCATGCTGATGTCACATTCGGTTGATCAAATTCGGCTGTACTGAGCTTTTCGGGACTAACACTGTAGAAGCCAGCGTTGCCGAATAAGTTATTCACAATGAAACAAAACAGAAGTAAAGATGATGGAAAATGCAGAAATGATCAAGCATTCGGCTATTAAGTTGTTTGTTACAGTCACACACCCAAGTATTTTAAGATTACACTTTTTGCATTCAAAATCATATGGTCAATAACTTCCAGCAGCTTCTTGTCAGCCTCTTGGGTTTTGGCCAGAGCAGAAAGTTTGGCTTTGAGCTGCTTCTCTTCATTCAGAGCTGTTGAAGCCTCCTTACGCAGCCCCTCTGTCAGACCAGGAATTTCGGCTATCTTCTTTTTGTCAGCTTCAATTTTAGCCGATAAGTTTTTCAATTCAGCCTCTAATTCAGCTTTCCTGGTCTCTTTCGACTCAAGTGCAGACTGTAGGCCAGCTAACAGTTCTTTGTTGCTCTGAGTTCTAGAGTGCAAATCTTTCACAGATTTTTTGGCTATGGCCCTCCTTTGCTCCAAGGCTGGTTGAGCAGATTGATTCTTTAGAGCTTGTTTCACTGCAGCATAATGATCGTCCAATTTAGAAACTGGATCTAAAGAAGTCTTGATATCAGCAGGAAGATCTTGGTCAAATGATTCAAGCAAGTCTCTTAGAAGATCAGCATCTTTGACTTGATCTTGAATGCCCTTCTGCAGCAAGGAGAGGATTTCTTTCAATTTTGCTTGGTTTTCTTCTGGCAGAGCTTGACTAGAAGATGTTTCTTCTCCTTGTTCGGCAATTAAATCATCCAGAGCAAATGAGTAGCTAGATGATGAAGCAGGTTTTTCCTGAAAAGAAATTCTTGATGGATTAATAATGATTTATTGGGGAATTGAGAAGATTGAATGACTTTATTTACCTCTGTTCTAATTTCATGAATGGGAGAAGGAGACCTCTCAAGCTCAGTAGAAGGGCCTTGCATATCATGCTGAGGAGAGATTGGAGAGTTCCTTCGCGAAGGTGCAGCTTCTAGTTGAGGAAGTGGTGAAGCTGGGGCTGAATCATGATGAGAAGGAGGGCTCTCCAATATTTGATCCATTGAAATTGTTGCTGCAACTAAAAGGGAATAAATGCCGATGAAAAGAATGAATGAGATAGTAAAATTTATACCAGTTGATGGAGCATCGGCAGAATCTGTAGTGGCTGTTGCCTGCTGTGTCTGAACCTGAGATAGTAAAAGACAAAGATGAGCATAATTGTCACACCCGGATTTTCACAGAAACCCGAATGCTACTATATGTGTGCCCAGGAAGTCCATAGAATACATATAGTCAACAAATATGATAACAGAGACACAAATGCTGAAAATAAATGCTTTATTAATGAGAGAGTTTACATCAGAGTTGCTTCATAAATGAACCAACTAATACAGCGGAAGTCTAATAACAACTCTCTCTAATCGAGGCCGTACTCCACAGGGACTCTGACTGGGAGAACACACTCAGAAGAACGGCAGGTCTTCGGGAAACTCAGCAGCAGACTCGCACACAGCCTAATCTGTTACCCATCCGGGATTTTGCAGCAAAATGACAAAAATATAGCAAGTGTAAGTAACAGAGTTACTTAGCAAGTATAGCACATGTGTATGAGGCTCAAAAGGCTGGACACGGCTTAACTGCATTAGCACTTTTAGTTGGTTCCTTTTTAACTTTATCCAAGAATACTACAAGTGAATGGACTCCCAGTTGTAACCCAATTAAGTAGTGTAAGTGACATTCCCACGACCCGGAACTCGATTTGAATTAGCATCTTGCAAGCAAGAGAAAGGTGAAACCTTGCGCAAATACATCAAGAGATTCTTCGAGAAAAGAGCCACGATTGTGGACGTATCAGATAGAGAAGTCATCGACTGCTTCCATGATGGGTTGTGGGCTCATGAATTGCATCGCGAGTTTGGAAGGCGACGTCCAGAAACCATCTCAGAACTCAGGACCATGGCAGCTGATTGGGCAGATCAAGATGATCGTGAACGCGAACGGTTCGACAAGCGCAAGGATACCAACTCCAATTACAATGGTGGCAACAACCAAAACAAAGGTAGTCCTGATCGTCGCAACAACAACAACAGACGCGATTTCAACCGCCACAAATGCAAGCCAGACAACACAGTCGCGGTAGTTGAGCGTTCTACGTGGAACAAATCCACTCCTGATCTGGATAAAATCTTGAATGTTCCATGCCCTTATCATCCTCATGGCAAGCACACGATGCCCCAATGTATTCATATCAAGAAGGAGTTTGACAAGCGGGAGCTGCCTGAGAAGAAGAGCCCAGGGAAAAAGAAGAAGGATGATGACAATGATGATCAAGACAGTGGTTTTCCGCAGGTTGATAACGTTGTTGCAGTTCTTTTCAGCGGAGAGAGCCTTACCCAGTCAAGACGGGCCAAGAAGCTATCCCTCCGCGAGATCATGGCAATAGAACCAGCTACTCCTACATTCCTCAAGTGGTCTGAAGTCCCAATTACATTTTCTAGGGCTGATCAGTGGACCAACTTTGCCAATCCAGGCAAATACCCCCTAGTACTGAATCCAGTCGTGGCGCAAGCCAGACTGACTAAAGTACTCATTGATGGAGGCAGCGGGCTCAACATCATTTTTGCCAAGACATTTACAAAGATGGGACTGGATATCACCAAGTACCTCAAGCCCATGGAATCCCCATTCTATGGCATCGTCCCAGGAAAAGCTGCAATTCCCCTAGGACAAGTTACATTGCCAGTCACCTTTGGCACAGCAGCTAATTTCAGAACCGAGTACATCAAGTTTGAGGTAGTAGACTGTTGACACCAAAATTTGGCACCAGGAAGAGGCTGACATGTGGGCCGGATTTGGTAGAAAGATACCATTCGGCTAGGAGGCTTTCTCTGAAGCATTCGGCAAAGACGCCCTGCGGTCGGGAGCGCGTTGTCATTCGGCAGAAGCATTGCTCTGCGGGCAAAAGCAAGAGCATTCGGGAAGGCGTGATGACATGGATTAAATATAAGGAAAAGGCCGGTTCAACCAGGAATGCGACACGGACACGAAGATTCAACGTTTATTTTTAGAAACGAATATTGTAATCGTGACCGACTAGGAGTTGTGTCAAGACCTGGGTATAAATATAAACCCATGGCAATTGTAAAAAGGATCGAACAATCATTCAACACAACAACCCAGCCCCGTGCCAACATCGAGTCCTTTAGTCGAGTCGTCGAGTCCTTCGAGAGGAGTCATCGATCTGTCGACCTCCGTAAGTACCGGCAACCTTGTATCATGCTTAGTATCATGCGGTGGATTTAAGCCTTGATGCAAGTAGTTCTTGTTACCATGCTTAGTATCATCCGGTGGATTTAAGTTGTGGTCTCAGGAAGGTTCCTATGTTAGGTCATGAGCCATGCGGTGGGCTAAGATCTAGTACGGACCAAGTTATCGGCTCCGTTAGATTTTGGCAAGGTCTAATGGATTCATTAAGTTACCTGTGTTGCTCAGAGTTTTACTCCATGTTTAATTCAAGTAACACTCCTTTGCCCAATCTAGATTGGTTGGATTCGGTTCTAGATCGCAATTTGCCGTGTGCCCAATATCCAACATACGGCAAAGAGACTATTTGCCGTGTGCCCATGGCCCGACACACGACAAACTCTTAACACATGTGCGGGGCATCGAAACCAAGTAACGGCCATTAGGCTTTGCTGTGTGCCTGCTGTAGGCAAACCACAAAGACAAGGATTTACCGTGTGCCTACAGAGACACATGGCAAAGACAAGGGTTTGCCATGTGCTTGACAACCTAGTTATTTGAACCGGACCGGACCGGCTGGTCCGACCGGTTGAACCGGAAACCAGAGACCTCACCGGTTTGGTTCAACTAAAAGACCGGCTATGCAATTGAACCGGAATATTCCGGATCGAACCGCGGTTTTTTTCGTAAACCGGACATAATACCGGTCACTGAACCGCTGCTTGTGGGGAAAAATCGGGCACTGAACAGCTGGTCGTGGGAAAAATATAGCTGCGCGGCCAAAATGTGCGGCAAAGAGACTATTTGCCGTGTGCCCATGGCCCGACACACGACAAACTCTTAACACATGTGCGGGACATCGAAACCAAGTAACAGCCATTAGGCTTTGCTGTGTGCCTGCTGTAGGCAAACCACAAAGACAAGGATTTACCGTGTGCCTACAGAGACACATGGCAAAGACAAGGGTTTGCCATGTGCTTGACAACCTAGTTATTTGAACCGGACCGGACCGGCCGGTCCGACCGGTTGAACCGGAAACCAGAGACCTCACCGGTTTGGTTCAACTAAAAGACCGGCTATGCAATGGAACCGGAATATTCCGGATCGAACCGCGGTTTTTTTCGTAAACTGGACATAATACCGGTCACTGAACCGCTGCCTGTGGGGAAAAATCGGGCACAGAACAGCTGCTCGTGGGAAAAATATAGCTGCGCGGCCAAAATGTGCGGCAAAGAGACTATTTGCCGTGTGCCCATGGCCCGACACACGACAAACTCTTAACACATGTGCGGGACATCGAAACCAACTAACAGCCATTAGGCTTTGGCAAACCACAAAGACAAGGATTTACCGTATGCCTACAGAGACACATGGCAAAGACAAGGGTTTGCCATGTGCTTGACAACCTAGTTATTTGAACCGGACCGGACCGGCCGGTCCGACCGGTTGAACCGGAAACCAGAGACCTCACCAGTTTGGTTCAACTAAAAGACCGGCTATGCAATTGAACCGGAATATTCCGGATCGAACCGCGGTTTTTTTCGTAAACCGGACATAATACCGGTCACTGAACCGCTGAGCAGCTGCTCGTGGGAGTTCAACTAAAAGACCGGCTATGCAATTGAACCGGAATATTCCGGATCGAACCGTGGTTTTTTCGTAAACCGGACATAATAGAGCGGCCAAAATGTGCGCCAGGAGGGGTTCGAACCTGCGTTTCCCTGTGTCCCGCGGCTTTCGACGTAGCTGGGCTACCACCAGACCATGTTGGTGTTGGTGAAATATACAAGATCCATAATCTAATTGAACCCTGTTGAACCGGTGGTCTGACCGGTTCGACCAATCAAACTGTGAACCGAGGGGTTCACCGGTTCGATGTCCGGTTCGGTTCAAATAACTATGCTTGACAAGGGTTTGCCATGGCTTTGCCATGTGTCTGCCCCTGCACACGGAAAGAAAAAAAACAACTTTTTGCCTCCAAACTTTTTCTCCAGTCCACATACATTGCTTGGTACATTTTAGAGAGGTACACAACAAATAATGAAACTTTGCTGTGTGCCACGGGTGACTCATGGCAAAGAGTCAAAGTGCCGCGGTTGTGGCACACGGCAAAGTTGTCGTGGTGCCGTCCCCCTTCGTTAGTAAGCCGTCTGTTACTGTTTTCTTTTGCCTCGTATAAAAGGCACACGGCAAAGTCCTCATGCTATTTGACGTGAGGGTTTTGTCATGGGTGGCACAAGGCAAATTCTTTGGCGTGTGTTTTATGGGCGGCAAAGCCCAGTGTGACCGTAGCTCTTTGATTGCTAGTTCAGATATATTTGGCTATTATCTGGGTACTATTACTATCTGATCATCCAATGCACACTCTGCTACTCGGCTATATTTGGCTATTGGATGTGGGATATCCGGCATAGAGTCTGGCCGGCTAGTAACATCCTAACAGGAAGCATGCTTGTCGATCCAAACAAGATGGTGGACTTGGAATCATAAATCTCAGAACTCAAAATGAGGCACTTCTACTGAAATTCCTGCACAAATTTTATAACAAGTTGGACTTGCCCTGGGTTAATCTTACTTGGCAGCAACTTTATTACAGAAATGGTACCCCACCTCATGAAAGATCTGGAATCGGCTCCTTTTGGTGGAGAGACATCATGTCACTTGCTCAAAAAGTCTTTATGATAGCAACCGATAATGTGAACAATGGCTCCTCGGTGGCCCTATGGAATGATCTCTGGGATTTGGGTGTTCTCAGACGGAAATATCTGCAGTTATTTTCCTTTGCTAAGCAAAAGAAATGCTCTGTGAAGCAATTTACAGAATGGGACGATGGCAGAGTCTTTTATTTACCATTATCAGACATGGCACTCAACCAGCTGCTGGAACTCAAGGCAGCCATCCAGGATCTGAATTTAAATGTTGCACAAAAGGATGATTGGGTCTATATATGGGGTTCCAGGCAAAAAAGCTTATGATAGTCTTCAAGTTACTTTCCCAGCCTCCCTGCTCTTCAAATGGATGTGGAAGTCCAGGGTTCAGAACAAGCACAAGTTCTTTTTCTGGTTATTTCTCAAAGATAGGCTCGACACCAGAAATCTCCTATGTCGAAAGCATATGCACCTTGAATCCTACAAATGTGCTCTGTGCATTGAAAAATTGGAAGAAGATGATCGGCATTTGTTCTTCTCCTGTCCATTCAGCGATGCTTGCTGGACGTTTTTAGGTGTGCATTAGGACATGACTTTGGATTTCCAGCAGATGGTCCTTTTGGCAAGACAACGGTTTTAGTCTGTGATTTTTAGAGAAGTCTTCGTTATAGGCTGTTGGCTATTTGGTGCCACAAAAACAATATCATTTTTGAGAATGAATCCCTTTCATTTGAAAGTTGGAGAAGGCTCTTTCTCAAGGAGATGAAGGCGGTAACCCTTCGGGCTAAGCCGCAGATCAGTGACAAAAATAACGTTTGGCTGAGTAGCTTTTTGTAATTTTACGCTTTACAAATCTTGGGCCTGAGGCCTTGTAATATGTACATAAACTTTTTGTCCATATTTATATAAAAAAAGGGGTAGGGGCCTCCCCTGCTGATTCCAGTGAAAAAAAAGTAACAACCTAACAGAAATAATAAAGCAATATTCAAATAATCAAGCTTTGGAGCACTATTTGTTTTTCTATAAGAGGACATATTTTCTCCGTGGTCCATAAAAAAAAATCTGACTCGTCAAAATCACTGGAATAACTTTGCAATAAAAACAGGAAACAACAGCATGTGGTTTGGCCTAGTTTATTTATTTTGTATGTTTTTTCTTTGTATAAGTCCTTTCTCAAGTATTTTTATGACAATAGAAACGTAAAATTAGAAGTGATTAGGCCATCTAGCAGCTCACCGGGAACAATAGGGAGTTCAATATGACTCCTGCAGTCCTGCTTCGGTGGACTTGGTTTATATTATCAAATTCAACATGATTACAGATCTACTACGTACTATCTAGGAAAGTGCTTATGTATGTATAATACTTCGAATATCGTGCAATTGAGTGCCTAGAAGGCACTTCCTATGTTATGTTAATGCGACGACGGACTTGGTGGTAACTTGTATATACCATCTCTCGTTAATTTGCGTTTTGAAGCATAATCTAGTTGGAATTTGGACTTGGTGAGGTTGAATGATTACGACCCATGTGATTGTGATATGCAGAGATGTTGCTTTTAGCCTTTTACTCAATATCCAAAAAAAATTGTGACCAACACAATGCACCTAAGATTCATCTTGTATTCGAGACATGTTAATTTATTCGTATTCGAACAAAGGTAATCCGAATTCGTATATGTATCGTGGAGCTTTCCATGTCCAGTTCGGACTCTGAAGAAAAATATGAAAATAAATATGATATTATTAATATCTGTCCATATCCG
Source organism: Echinochloa phyllopogon (assembly GCA_033239725.1). NCBI lineage: Eukaryota > Viridiplantae > Streptophyta > Magnoliopsida > Poales > Poaceae > Echinochloa > Echinochloa phyllopogon. The sequence goes on along the minus strand of BTCW01000008.1, from coordinate 5,149,258 downwards.
ATCCATTTTATCCCTATTAGAAGAATTGAATAAACCCTTGTACCCTGCTGGTTGTAAGGACTACACATAGTTGCAAAGCTTTGCTTGAGCTCTCAAAGTTGATCGAAATGCCTGCTGTAGGCAAACAACAAAGACAAGGATTTACCGTGTGCCTACAGAGACACATGGCAAAGACAAGGGTTTGCCGTGTGCTTGACAAGGGTTTGCCATGTGCCTGCTCTGTGGCACACGGCAAAGCCATGGGGGAAAGAACAAAAAAACAACTTTTTGCCTCCAAACTTTTTTTTCAGTCCACATACATTGCTTGGTACATTTTAGAGAGGTGGCACACAACAAATAATGAAACTTTGCTGTGTGCCACGGGTGACTCATGGCAAAGAGTCAAAGTGCCGCGGTTGTGGCACACAGCAAAGTTGCCGTGGTGCCGTCCCCCTTCGTTAGTAAGCCGTTTGTTACTTTTTCCTTTTGCCTCGTATAAAAGGCACACGGCAAAGTCTTCAAGCTGTTTGACGTGAGGGTTTTGTCGTGGGTGGCACACGGCAAATTCTTTGTCGTGTGTTTTATGGGCGGCAAAGCCCTGTGGCCGTAGCTCTTTGATTGGTAAGTTATGCTTTTTTTTTGGCGGACCTGATTTTGATGGAGAGGTCAATTCCTCTACGTGCTTTATGTTTTCTATTGATCTTTTCCTTTCTAGAATAAATATCATGTGCAGAATTCATTTTTGATGCACAAATGTGCAAAATCTCCAGAAAAATAATCAAATACAGAATTAGAAACGTACCTGGACAACGAAGCCAAATGTTTTAGCTTTGCCTTCGCTCGCAGCTTGGACAAAGGGGCAAATCTGCAGCTTTTGGATCTAGTCCATATTCATCAATCTTGAATAATGCAGTCTTATGAGCCCGAATGACCGAGTCCACTCTATCCAACGAAGACCTCTTCAGATCTGCAGCAACTGCAGTGGCAAAACAAGTAATCGTCATTGATGTGATCTGTTTAAGGACATGATCAATGCAAAGTTCACGAGGTGCAGATGATGATGCCGCAGAAATATTTGCAGGGAATGCACTAGCTCCGGGGCTCATATATATACAAGAGTTCAGAAGCCACCCAAGGCCGCCGATGGAGATCAGCGGAACGAAGCGAGCCTCTGCGCTGTGCTGGGCTGATGGTTGCCAGTTGTATTCACAAGCTTATGGGAGATTGGGAGAGGAGACAACCAATGAATATATAGGAGTACATTAGGACTAGCGAAAGCTGCCGTCTAGCTATAATTACTACAACTTGTCACATTATTGTTTTCTGCCTCGGAATAAAAAAGTTCTTTCTGGCCCAAACTTTTACAAATGTGCATGAACCAAGTTGTGTAACCTTTTGCAGCCATAAAGCAGATTCTTTATCTCTAAACACTAAAATTTCTAACTATCGTGGCACTGCTTTGGGCTTTTGAAGGTGAAGTGCCCCAGAAATTTCGGGTGTCACTAGCAGAAAAATGACTAAAGTCGTGTAAAACCAAAAAAATATTCCAGCCCACGAGATTCAAACCCACAATCTTTTACTTGTCTGGCATGTAGCCCCATTACCATCCCACTACTACTTAGCAGTGGAAGCCTATGTGCTGTGCTGGATTGCCAGCTGTATTCACAAGCTTACGGGAGATTGGGAGAGGAGACAACATATGAATATATAGGATTAGATTAGGACTAGCGAAAAGCTGCCGTCTAGCTATAATTACTGCAACTTGTCACACTGCTGTGTTTAGATCTGACAAAAAGGTGGTAGAAAAGTCACATCCGAACACTATAGTGTATTGTAACACTTTTCGTTTGTTTGTGGTAATTGTTGTCCTATCATGACCTAACTAGGTTCAAAAGATTCGTCTCGTTGTGTACATCAAAACTATGCAATTAGTTTTTTTATTTACCTATATTTAATACTCCATGCATGTGCCGACATTTTGATGCGATGTGATGGGACTTTTTGCACAATGGAATTTTGGGAACTAAACATAGCCATTATTGTTTTCTGCCATGGAATGAAAAGGTTACTTCTCGTCCAAACTTTTGCAAATGTGTGCATGAACCAACTTTAGTTTTGAAACCTTTTGCAGCCATAAAGCAGATTCTTTCCCTCCAAACACTAAAATTTCTAACTACCGTGGCACCGCTTGGGGCTTTTGGAGGTGAAGTGCCCCAGAAATTTCGGGTATCACTAGTAGAAAAATGACCTTTAGTTCCATGTAAGAGAACCAAGACTAAAGTTGTGTAAAACCAAAAAAATATTGCAGCCCACGAGATTAAACCCACAACCTCTTGTCTCGCATATAGCCCATTTACCACCCACCTACATAGCACATATGATTATGCATGGTGTTTTCTTTTTGTATTAACATATGGAGGACCTTTTAGTCATGGTTGATGGCTCCAACCCAGACTAAAATACCCTTTAGTCCCGGTCGGAGGCTCCAACTAGGACTAATACATGAGACCATTTAGTCCGGAGCCTCCAATTGGGACTAAAGAGCTATTTTTATTCTCGGTTGGAGACATCAACCGGTACTAAAGGTCTCTCCATCCCCTAAACTTTAGAACTGTATTAGTCTCATATCCAATAAAATCTGGAACTAATATTTTGGATGGAAAGCCTATTCTCTACTGGTATATGGACCGATAGTTTTGTAACCGATGGCGCGCAAGTGTAAGTACAAATCACCTTAAGTACCGTCGGATGAGGCACCAGCGGTGACCATCTATATGTACCATCGGTTATTGCAAAAAAATGCGATGTGGTATAACGACATTGGAATCGTTGGTTATTGAAACTTGAAAGCATCAACCAACGTCAACAGTTTGATTTTCTCAAAATTAAGATTTTTTTTGTGGTACATGATTCGAAAAGTAACTTGCAAGGATAATTTAACAAAGAGGCTGTGGAAAGGAAGTATTAAATGTTGTTTTTGTAACTTATTAAATGAGTCAATACAAATATTTTCTTTAATTGCCATAATGCTAAGTTTATTTGGAGACTAGTGCAAGTTTCGTTTCTTCTTCCTCCTCCTTTAAACGTAAATTACATGTTTACAAACTGGTTACAAGGAGTAGAAAGGAAACTAAAGCATCAAGCCTTGTTGGGGCATGTGCTATTTGTTGGGCAATTTCGCTTAGCCAAAATGATGAGATTTTTGACCATACACGAGCTTTCTCTTCTATGCAGATGGCTTTTAGAGGGACCCATTGGATTCACTTTTGGACCCTACTGCAAAAGGAGGAAGAAAGATCCGAGTAAACTGGGGTTATCGTGTGCTTGAGTCATTGGTGACGGAAATCTTTGCTTCAGATGGCTGGAGCTTCGTTAATAGACTTTCATGCTCTTGAAATTAGTTTGAAAGTTGTTTTAAGCGTGTTTTGTGTTTGTTGGAACTTTATGTGTAAAATTAATAATACACGGCTATATGTAGATCGATACAGAAGCTAGAATATTGATACATATTCCGTTTTTCCAAAAAGAAGTTAACAGTTCGATTGGATCTTGTTAGATACATTCTTCGGAATGCTGCTTCAGCGTATTGTCCGGTTACTGCATCTCGTCATTGTCTCATCATACGGTGCACGCACAAACTTCTCGACTCTCTTTATTGTATTTGGTTCAAAATCTTGAGCATACTCCCTTTTATTTTAATACAGCTTGTTCTAATTTTTTCTAGATGTTGGTTTTTATTATTATCAAGATATAGCATACATCTAAATATAAAACAAAATTCATGTATCTAGAAAATCTAAAACGATATATAATTTTGGATGGAGGAAGTACTCGTCAAACATATACAAGCCCTGCTCGGAGGTGATTGCTGCGTCAGCGGCTGCACGGCAGCACGTTTATCGCTAAGACACACTGCTTAGGGTGCTTAGCATTTCCGACGGGCCGAAAATCATAAACAGTGGCCTAATGAGACTATTTTCGCTGCACAACTGTTAGTAGTTCATGTCTGTTTTTTTTTGACACAGTCACGTCTGTTTTTGGACGTCCATGTGCTCTCACGCCCCTCCCCCTGATCTCTTTAGTAGTTTGCGGTGGCCTCATCTGTCATCTGTGATTTATTAGTAAATAACATTAGCTCCGATGACTGTATAAATATCTTTTTAGTAGTGATAAGGACATGAAAAGAAGAACGGGAGAGTATTCTAGTGCTCAAGTTGTTGCTGGTGATGATGAGACGGCTAAACACACTAGCTGGAAGGCCGGAACATTGACGTGCATTACTCTTGTCATCCACGGCCCATTACTGTAATCCCGCGATGTATATATGTATAATATTACTTGACCCGCTGCCACGATCGTCGACTTTAGTTCAGATGCAGAATCATAGTAGAGGCATGTTTAGTTCCCGGTCACATCATCAAACTTCTAAAAATTCTCTCTCCAAACTTCACTATTCACCTATCACATCAAATCTTTCTCCTCATGCATGGAGTACTAAACGTGGGTAAATAAAAAACTAGTTATATGGTTTTGATGTACACGACGAGACGAATCTTTTAAGCCTAGTTAGGTCATGGTAGGATAATATTTACCACAAACAAACGAAAAGTGCTACAGTGTCCGATGTGACTTTTTCACTTCACCTTTTTACCTTTTTTCAGGAACTAAACACCCCCAGAGTACTAAATCTAGGATACTCAAACAGCTATTAGATCCTTTTTAATGTCGTGATGTTAGGCTATTCTCACTCGTCTCATACTTGTCAGCAAGATTCTTTTCTCTATATTTAGTTTTTCCACGTCCGTCATCTTCTATATCCCATACTCTATACCGACTACCATATATTTTATTCCATCTCCGATTATCATCTTATTTTAACAAACACATTTATTTTTACTCAACCATCTATAACTACCATCTCAAAATTTATGTTCTTCTTTTTTCTTACTTTTTTCCTTTTCTTTTTCCCTTTTATTTTTCTTTTTTCGGTCATTTCCTCTATCCTTTTCTTTTCTCTGCTCTATAACTATCATTTCTCTCTCTCCCTCTCTCTCTCCCAGCTCCCCCACCGCGGCCTCTCCCTGCCTCCTCACCTCCCTCCAACGCCCCTCCTCTCCCTCTGACGCCTCCAATCCGCCGCCACCCCCACCTTCCCTCCGCCTCCTCCCCTCCGCCGCCCCCACACCTCCCTCCAGCCTCTCCTTCCTCCCTCCATCCCATCCGCCGCCTCTTCCCCTCCCTCCCTCCCTCCCCTCTCATGCGGTGGTGCCGGGACGATGGCAACGTCGGGGCAGTAGTCGTCGTGGAGAAGGAGGCCGGCGGGTGGCGTGCATCGGTGAGGAGGAGGAGGAGGAGGAGGAGGAGGAGGAGTGACGCCACGACCGGGGCCGTCCATGTCGTCTTCTCCCCTGCGTCACCCCTCTGCGGAGGAACCTGGCGGCCACCCCGCATCCTCAACCAGACGGCGGCGGCTTGGCTACCGAGCGGGCGCGGATCTTCCATGGGGCCGGCGGCAGGTGGCAGAGTGGTGCGGCGTCGGGGAAAGCAACGGCCGCGGCTACGTGAGTGGGCCCGCGCGGAAGATAGCGGTGCCCCGCTATTCCGTTGAATGTAAAGGAATCGGGGACCTCCTCTATCTTAGCACTTGCCTTAAGCGTTCCCTGGTGCAGACACATTTTCGCTACAGGCGTAATGGAGGAAAGCCTAGGGCACACGGTGCGGACAGCCTTAGCGGAAACCAACCAGCACATGCTTGCGTTCTGAAGGCTGCCGGCCTACAGCTTATCGTGTACTCCCTCCGTTCTGAAAAACCTGACGTTTAGGACAGCGACACGGTCTCCAAAACATAACTTTAACCTCTTATTATTATAAAATATTTATCAAAGAGTGATATATGTATACTTTTATGAAAGTATTTTCTAAGACAAATCTATTCATATAGTTTTCACATTTGTAAACTCACCAATTTAAAAGTTATTGATGATTTATATTCCTAATGTCTAATCCAAACCTTGTCTTAAACGTCAGGTTTTTCAGAACGGAGGGAGTACCGGTAGTTCTCATTTGGCTTTGGACGGTCATGTGCTCCCACGCGACTTCCCTCATTCCCTGGTCTCCTTGGTTGTATGCAGTGGCCTTATCTGGCATCTGTGATTTAGAATTTATTACGGACAACGCTAATTATTGGCGATCACTCGATTTCGACAAAATTTTCTGCCACCGGCTGGGCATGAATTTGATCTGCCGTGCATAGCAGTGGGGGTACACAAATACTGTTACTACAGAATACACATGCGTTGCTACGGTAGATCTGATCAATTGTCCTACAGAATTTCACTTATTTTTTATATGTAAGCACACAAGCGTTGGGTAGATCTGATCAATTGTCCTACAAGTTTTTTATTTGCACGTAGGGCTTGGACATCAAGATATCACCCTCATCATGGTTGTTTTATAAAAATATATGGTCAATAAGTGGTCTCTTCTTTGACCACCCCTCGTATCATGGAGATGAAGTTGTCCCTGATTCGGTATGATATTTGAATTAGAGCGAACTGACCATGACAAGACTATCCTTGACTTGATACGGGTGTTTGTAGAAACAAAGAAGTATTAGACAAGAAAAGAACAATTATTTTTCTTTTGAAAGACAAACAATTAGTTAATGTTCTGCATCCTGTCGGTTTCTTTTTCTGGACTATACGCATGTTCGAGTCAGAGTTATATAATTAACGAAATAGAAAAAAGTGTTGGATGAGAACTCACGATGGGAATGGGCCGGGTCGACCCATTGGGTAGTTGGCCCGGCCAATAAAAACAAGATCAATGGGTCGTATGGGTCGACCTCAAACAATAAATGGGGCCATAGAGCTGGACCCTATCGATCCAATGGGTATGATAGGGCCGACCCAAAAGTCTCACGCAATTTACATCCGTATACAGTTTCACACATAAAAATTAACTTTGCATCTCTATCTATAGGTGCATATAAGATGTTGATTGAATATTTTTTTCATGTTGATGCCCAGCAGCACATGTACAATATTTTTTTTCTTCTTTGCACGTAATAACCGGTAGTATTAAAGCAACACAATTATTTTTCTTTTTATAAATTAGCAATTGTCAAGTAGCAACATGGTCAAAATTTATCCGATTGTCTGCTTAAGCATAGCCTAAATGATGAACCGACCCACATTACCTATTGGGCCATCGAGATCGTAACTAAAGACTAAATTGGGTCGGCTCATGGCCCTCTAAAATTGACCATGAGGCCAAGAGGGCCGGGTCCAAAGCCAGGGCCGGGCCGGCCCATTGTCACGGGTTTAGAACCACTTGTCAATTGGACATAAAGGATTACAAGAAGTTAATATACACTACGGAAACAGTAGCTCAATAGAAATTGGTAAAGACACACACCTACCTTCCCAACCATCCAAGTCGTCGAATAATAAGTGAGTACTGCTTAGAGCATGGGTTATGGTTTCGACAGCAAGCAGACGTCTGGTGGTCCAGCTCATCTAACCGAGCGCACGGTGGTAGCGGGGACCACTAGCTTTTAATGTGTTGTGCCTTACAGCAGCAACACTCAACGAATAGCAGGCCAGAAAGCGTGCATGCGCCCGCTCACGCTGGCGTTTCAGCACGCGCCCGCCTCCTTCTCTCTTTCCTTCTCTCCGCCAGCGCGATTTTTTTATAAGCTGTCCACGGAGTCGCCCGCCTAGTCAGCCTCTCCTCTTATTAGTTCACCTCGACTGTCACGCTCGCGTGACGTGTCCTCGTGGTAACGTGGTGACAGCGCTACGCCGGCGGCAAGTGGCCATGGCATGGAATGTTTTTTAGTAGTTTTTACTTATGAGAATGCGAGTCATTTTGTATTCTTTTCGAGCGATGAGATCGAGGGCATCGAGATCGTGAGATCTGCATCCGATGTTGTCACACGTGCTGGGCACCGATGCGCATCATGGTCTCAAATCATATAATTAGCGAGAGGTATATTTTTTTAAAAAAAAGGTCAATCTAAATTATACTCCCTCCGTCCCATAAAATAGAGTAAAATGCACCCCACGCCCTTTAACTTGTCGAGTTGTGTCATTCAGGTCCACCAACTTTGAAAACGCATTTTTGGGTCCCCAAACTTGCTAATCGTGCCAAATAGGTTCAATTCTTGATTAATCATGATAATTTATTTTAATCTCTCGTAATCCTATCCTCCTCCCCTGCGGGTGTCGTCCTATCCTCCTCCCCTGCGAGCGCGTGGTGGGCGGCTGCGGCAGAGGGAGCAGCTGCAGGGCGAAGGCCGGTGTCGCGTGGGAGGAGGCGGAGGTCGGCGTCGCGCGGGAGGAGGTGGAGGCCGGTGTCGCGTGGTAGGAGGCAGAGGCCGGTGTCGCGCGGGAGGAGGTCGAGTCCGGCAGCGACGCCTGACGGCACGAGCACGACACGGCCGCCCACGGCGACGACAGCGATGGCACCCATTTCTCAGCGCGGCCGTTCGACGGCGCCCTCGTGCGGGAGGGCTGGCCGGGCAACAGGACATTGCTGCTCTCGGGCTTCGAGGCGCGCGCCGACAGGCCCGAGCTTGGGGACCAGCATGAGCTGACACCCCGCGCCATGGCCTGGCCGTCGAGGATGGGGAATGGGGGAGGAGGAAGGCGGGGCGCGGTGAGGACCAGCGGGGTGGAACCACGACGGGGAAGGGCAGAGGAGGAGAATACTGTGACAAAAGAGATTAGAATAAATTAGCACGGTTAACCAAGATTTGGACCTATTTGACATGATTAGCAAGTTTGGGGACCCAAAAATGCGTTTTTAAATTTGGTGGACCTAGATGACACAGCTCGACAAGTTAAAGGGCCTGGGGTGCATTTTACTCCATAATATAGGTACCTGGAGGGTCCAAATTTTGTACCAAAATATAAGGTTCTGCAGGGACAGGATAAAACTATATAAGGTTGGTGGGTGGGTGGAGAGTTGGTGGGTAGCGTAAAATGAGAGGTATAGATGTTATTTCTTGAGTTTTAATGCTTCAGGACCTTATATTTTGGTACAGAGGGAGTACTTTGCCTGTTTCAAATTATTAGTCATTATAATTTTTTTTAGAAAACCAAAACATTTTAATTTTGATCAAAATTTTTGTCTTTTATTTTTAGAAACTAAAAACATTTTAAATTTTATCAAAATTATAAATAAGATTATACAAAGTTTAATTCTTCGTCAAGTGTTACTTGTTCATCTCTCATCTTTTTCTCCCCTATTCGAACAAGGAAATGTGCAAGTCTGTGATTTGCCTTCCCATTTTGTCCAACGAAGGTGCCTTTTAGATTAATCTCACCGAAAAGAGCATGCTGTGACCTTCGCACAAATAATAAAACCCATCACGACCGCTTTCTTTGAAAAGGCAGCCCCGACCTTCGGCGTGATTATAACCTTGTAAACTCGTAATTTCTAGATCGAAGGTGTTTTGGCAAGGTTTTCATCGGTTACTTCATCACTGTTAGAAATCTAGGTAATTTTCGGTACATTTTAATTCTAGAAATTAACAACAAATTCATGACATAAGTGAGTGATCCAGTGAGAGCAAAGCATGTGCTGGTGTTCAAGTTAAATATCAAATAAAACAAGAACCACAGACATAACCAGAAAGAGTTTAGTGTGTACCCAGAGGCGGAACCGGAACCGGAGGCACCGAGATCGCCGTTACTAGTCATTGTGACTAGCCTGCTTGAAGTAGTTGATCTGATTTGGTGCAGTGACGAGTTGCTGCAGTGGCGTCCATCGAACGGCCTTCTGGAAGTAGTCGTTCGGCTCGAGGAAGAACAGGGACGTAGTCGTACAACTTGTGTTCGTCGGGTTGATGAAGATGGCCGCCGGGAAGTAGACGAAGTAGTCGTTCACGGCAGCGAGCAGGCGCGTACGAGTACGCTCCCCAAAAACCTTATCGCCTGCCTATCCCGAGCAGGATCTCAGGCAGACGGGGTTCAGAGGCAACTGCTCACGCAAGCAGAGTGCGCGCAAAGCTTGCGTTGGGAATGCGAGAGAGCAGCAAACAACAGGGAGAAGAGAGTGCTCTCCTGAAAGGAATACCAGAGAGAGGGAGAGCTCAGAGGTGTGTTGCCTGGGGAGAGACACCTCCTTTTATAGGCGCCAGAGGAGAAGGGAGGATGAACCTGGACGCCCTGACCAGCCATGAATTCCTTGATTGTCAGTTACCAGTAACGGCCATTTCAATGCACTAACGGCCATCAGTTACAGGTTCAACGTTCAGGAATTATGACTGGCAAAACCGGTCATCACACAGCACACGCGAGGCCGAGGCCACGGCGAGGCGAGCGAGCGCGTGCGTGTGGCACGCCCTTCTCCTTTTACCAACTTCACAGGTGGTCCACATTTGGTCCACCATTTAAGTTAGTTAGGATTCCCGTTGACTCTCAATCCGGGATTTAGACCCCTAGCATTTATTAGTGGACCTTTAATTTCTTTTGATTAATTGAGATTAAAATGGGCCAAGGGCCCAATTAATCCAACAATCCCCACCAAGAATTTCAAGGTTCACAACAAATGCCCTCGACTCAAATGTTGTTTTGATATACCGGCTTATATGGTGGAGACTGTTAAGTTGAACATCCACCTGAGGCAAAAGCTACACTCATTCACAACTGACCAATGGACTATGCCTTGAATTGACAGTTTTGTGCAAACAAGCTTGACTAGAGCCCCTTACCAGTACTAGGCTGCTGCAAGCATCCCTCGGGTTGGAGCGTATAAGTCATACTCCGTGCCTTTCATGGGTATCTAGAGATCACCCTATCTCATAGATTGTGACTAGCAATCGAACCCATATAGGTGTAATCCTTTAAGATGTTCTGTAGGCCAACATCTTTGCTCCTCATTGAGCCACTCGGATCACATTAAGGTTTTCACCAACCTGCCATACAGATTTAGAAGAGAAATGCACCTCTCCTGGAATGAGCCTTTTATAAAGGTTCTCTTCTCTCAGTTAAACAGTAGCTTGTTTCACCATCCTAATTCACGGGATCTCCGATCACATAGGACAGGTTACCACTACTGAGTAAAACTAATGGGTCTCAAGCCCAATTCCCTGGATGCATTGTCTATCACATTGCGTGAAAGACCCTTTGTGAATTGATCTGCCAAGTTCTTAGCCGTCTGGATATAATCCAAGGCTATCACTCCGGAGTTTCTCATTTTCTTGACAGATTTTAGCCGCCTCTTCACATGCCTAGATGACTTCATGTTGTCCTTTGAATTGTTCACTTTGACAATCACCGTTTGATTATCACAGTTCATGAGGATAGCCGGTATCGGTTTTTCAACTACCGGCAAATCCATAAGGAGTTCACGAAGCCATTCGGCCTCAACAGTGGCGGTGTCTAATGCAGTGAGTTCTGCCTCCATGGTTGACCTCGTTAAGATGGTCTGCTTGCAAGACTTCCAGGAGACAGCGCCACCTCCAAGTGTAAACACATATCCACTTGTGGCTTTAATCTCATCTGCATCAGATATCCAATTTGAATCACTATAACCCTATAGTACCCTAGGGTACCCAGTATAGTGAATCCCGTAGTCCACAGTACCTTTCAGGAAACGCATTACCCGTTCGAGAGCTTCCCAATGAGCCTCTCCCGGGTTAGACACAAACCGACTCAGTTTGCTCACAGCATACGCCATGTCGGGTCTAGTAGCGCTGGCCAGGTGCATTAGTGAACCAATGATCTGGGAGTATCTCAGCTGATCTCTCATTATTCTCTTGTTTTTCCGCAACACTTTACTAGCATCATAAGGTGTTGGAGCTGGCTTGCAGTCATTATAACCAAAACGACTCAAGATCTTCTCCACATAGTGGGATTGTGTAAGAACAACCCCACCATCACCTTCTCTCACTAGTTTGATGTTCAGAATCACATCAGCCTCTCCCAAATCCTTCATCTCAAAACTTTGGGACAAGAATTCTTTGACTTCCTTAATCGCATTAAGGCTTGTCCCAAATATCAGTATGTCATCCACATACAGACAGAGGATCACCCCTTTGCCCCCACCATAGCGATAGTACACACATTTGTCAACTTTGTTCACAACAAAGCCAACTGATATTAAAGTTCTGTCGAACTTTTCATGCCATTGCTTAGGAGCTTGCTTAAGACCATACAAAGACTTGACTAACCTACACACCATTCCTTCTTGACCTTCTACTACAAATCCATCTGGCTGATCCATATAGATCTCCTCCTCCAACTCTCCATTTAGGAAAGCTGTCTTAACGTCCATCTGATGGACTATAAGACCATGAGAGGCTGCCAAGGAAACTAGTAATCGAATAGTAGTCAGTCGGGCAACCGGTGTGTAGGTATCAAAGAAGTCTTCTCCTTCTTTCTGAGTATAGCCTTTAGCCACTAGCCTTGCCTTGTACTTTTCAATCGTACCATCAGGCCTAAGCTTTTTCTTGAACACCCACTTGCATCCAACAGGTTTGCACCCATAAGGATGTTCCACAACCTCCCAAGTACCATTAGACATAATGGAATCCATCTCACTCCGAACTGCTTCCTTCCAATAGTCAGCGTCCGGAGAGGAATATGCCTCTTCAATGGTTCTAGGAGTGTCATCCACGAGGTACACAATGAAGTCATCACCAAAGGACTTTGCAATCCTCTGTCTCTTGCTCTTTCTAAGAGCTGCTTCATTGTCATCCTCCTCAGGATTCTCCACATGTGGTTGTTCATTTTGTTCTATCACAGTAGTGGGTTCTTTAGGTTCATTGTTAACAGACAATTCATGACTAGATGTGCTAACTATCTCTTTCATAGGAAAAATGTCCTCAAAAAATGTAGCATCCCTGGACTCCATGATAGTGCCAACATGCATGTTAGGTACTCCAGACTTCACTATTAAAAATCTATAACCCACACTGTGGAAAGCATAACCAAGAAAGACACAGTTTACAGTTTTAGGTCCTAATTTACGTTTCTTGGTTATAGGCACATTCACTTTGGCCAAACATCCTCAAGTCCGTAAATATGAAAGGGTTAGCTTTTTCTTTTCCCATTCCTCGAATGGTGTTATCTCTTTGTTCTTCATGGGAACACGATTCAGGACATGACATGCAGTCAATATAGCCTCACCCCACCATTCCTTGGAAAGTCCCGCTGTGTCTAACATGGCATTGACCAAATCAGTTAGAGTGCGGTTCTTTCTTTCGGCTACCCCGTTTGACTGAGGTGAATAGGGAGATGTCCTCTCATGAATTATTCCATGTTCCTCACAGAACGCAGTGAAAACATTAGAAAAATACTCTCCACCACGATCAGACCTAACTCTTTTGATCTTTCTCTAAGTTGGTTTTCTACCTCAGCTTTATAGACTTTAAAATATTGCAACGCTTCATCTTTAGACTTTAACAAATAAATGTAGCAAAATCTAGTGCAATCATCTATTAGAGTCATGAAATACTTTTTACCACCTTTTGTCAACACACCATTCATTTCGCACAAATTGGAATGAATTAATTCTAGAGGTGCCAAATCTCTCGCCTCAGCCGCAAAATGAGGCTTGCGATGTTGTTTTGATTCAACACACACATGGCACTTGGAATTTTTGACTAAGGTAAATTTCGGAATTAAACTCAAGTTTGCAAGATGCATCATACAACCAAAATTAACATGATAAAGTCGTGAATGCCAAACATTAGACTCATCATTAACATTTGAAACATGGTTCACAACTTTATTACAATCATCTGATAAAGAAAAGCAGAACAAGCCTCCGCTATCATAGCCCTTTCCAATAAAACTTCCAAACTTAGAAATTACACATTTATTGGATTCAAAGACTAACTTAAAACCGTCTCTACACAGAAGAGACCCGCTGACTAAGTTCTTCTTGATGGTGGGGACATGCTGCACGTTCTTCAGTCGAACGGTCTTTCCCGAAGTAAGCTTCAGATCGACCGAACCAGCACCAAGAACACGCGCATGCAATCCGTTCCCCATCAACAAGGAGGAAGTCCCACCTGCCTGGTAAGAAGAAAACAAGGAAATGTCAGCACAAACATAAATATTAGCACCAGTATCAATCCACCAATCAGGTGAATGACACACTAAAAGAACTGTAGGTAAAAGATTACCGTACCCCGACGTTCCACCAGTCTCACTAACAACCATGTTGGCACTGTTGCCATCTTTCTTATCCTTGCGATCCGGACACTTTGCAGCAAAGTGTTCGGTACTACCACAGCAGTAGCACTTCCCAGTTGGCGGCTTCCTCGGCTTGAACTGAGTTGTCTGTTTAGCCTTTGTTTGATTTGGATGCGGCTTGTTCTTCCTCTTGTTGGATGCATTGTTGTTCTTCTTCTGGACCAAGTTGGCGCTAGAAGTCCCAACAGTCCCTTTACCACGTTGGTCCTTTGCCCTCGCCTTCTCTTCAACATCAAGAGTGCCGATAAGATCGACAACAGTAAACTCCTGTCTCTTGTGTCTCAGAGAGGTTGCAAAGTCCTTCCAAGAAGGTGGTAACTTGGAGATAATACCTCCAGCCACAAACTTGTCAGGCAACTTATATGGTGCATCCTCGCTAGAGTTCTCAAGATCTCTAGCCAGCGCCTGAATCTCATGGGCCTGCTCTACCACAGGACGGTCTTCAACCATCTTGTAGTCATAGAGCTGTTCCATGACATACAGCTCACCACCAGCATCAGAGACCCCAAACTTAGCCTCAAGCGCACCCCAAACTTCTTTGCCACTTGGCAGCAAGAGGTACGTGTCCACAAGGTTTTCAGCGAGAACACTCACAATGGCGCCATGAAACAGGTTATTGGACGCCTCGAAAGCTTTCTCATCCTCTGGAGAAAGCTGTTCGGGCTTCCCCTGTGCGACATGCATGATGTTCATCGCTGTCAACCACAGCGTAACTCTCGTCCGCCAGCGTTTGTAATTTGAGCCATCAAAAACATTTGGTTTGATTGATGCAGCAAAACCAGTTACCGAAAGCCTATTAATAACGTAAGGTTTTTGGATTGTTAGAAATCTAGACAATTTTTGGTACATTTTAATTCCAGAAATTAACAACAAATTCATGACATAAGTGAGTGATCCAGTGAGAGCAAAGCATGTGCTGGTGTTCAAGTTAAATCTGAAATAAAACAAGAACAACAGACATAACCGGAAAGAGTTTAGTGTGTACCCAGAGGCGGAACCGGAGGCACCGAGATCGCCGTTACCAGTCATTGTGACTAGCCTGCTTGAAGTAGTCGATCTGATTTGGTGCAGTGACGAGTTGCTGCAGTGGCGTCCCTCGAACGGCCTTCTGGAAGTAGTCGTTCGGCTCGAGGAAGAACAGGGACATAGTCGTACAGCTTGTGGTCGTCGGGTTGATGAAGATGGCCGCCGGGAAGTAGACGAAGTAGTCGTTTACGGCAGCGAGCAGGCGCGTACGAGTACGCTTCCCAAAAACCTTATCGCTTGCCTATCCCGAGCAGGATCTCAGGCAGACGGGGTTCGGAGGCAACTGCTCACGCAAGCAGAGTGCGCGCAAAGCTTGCGTTGGGAATGCGAGAGAGTAGCAAACAACAGGGAGAAGAGAGTGGTCTCCTGAAAGGGAGAAGGGAGGATGAACCTTGACGCCCTGACCAGCCATGAATTCCTTGATTGATTGTCATCAGTTACTAGTAACGGCCATTTCAATGCACTAATGGCCATCAGTTACAGTTACAGGTTCAACGTTCAGGAATTATGACTGGCAAAACCGGTCATCACACAGCACACGCCGAGCGGCTCGGCGAGGCGAGCGCGCGCGCGTGTGGCACGCCCTTCTTCTTTTACCAACTTCACAAGTGGTCCACATTTGGTCCACCATTTAAGTTAGTTAGGATTCCCGTTGACTCTCAATCCGGGATTTAGACCCCTAGCATTTATTACTGGACCTTTAATTTCTTTTGATTAATTGAGACTAAAATGGGCCAAGGGCCCAATTAATCCAACAATCACCACTACCTTCGATTTCCTTCTTTTAATGTCTGTTCTTTGTAACTTGATTGCCTGATCCTGGAGACGATTCCGGGTAAGACCTGTTTAAAATTCATCCCCAACAAGTTTTGTAATCAGTCTTTTAGTTCTAAAAAATAAAAATAGCATAAAACAATACAAGCAGTATATGAAATATGCTATTTTCCCAATAAAACTACAGTTCGAATTATAGTGTGCCTGGAGCAATATATGGATATATTTGATAGCACAGATAATTAAAAATTAGGTCATACTAGCGTCCGGACGTTCGGCGGGTGGGAAAAAAATCAAACGGTACTGTAGCAGTTGAAATTTCCGCCACAACAATGGGTATGATGTTAAATACAATATTATAAAACTTTTACAACATCCAAAAATAGCATATGCACCATTAAACAATAGTATCCACAACATGAATAGTCATCATTTACAACACTAAAAGCGGCGCGCTCCCAACTCTCAGTCGCACCACGCACAACCCTAATCAAAACCTCTCAATAAAAATGCAACATCCGGATGAATCACTTGCAACGTGCATGTGAAACATATGCAACATCGCAACATTTAGATCTACTTTTACAGTATTCACATAAAACAGTTGCAACATTGTTCTGAAACATGTAAAACACGTGAAATATACACTTACAATATACAACAAAACCTATCAAAAAGAGGTGCACAGGTGGACGGAGGAGGAGGAAGAGGATAGCGAGCATGAGCTACGGCGCGGCAGCCATGGGAGCTTCGGCGGCTGTGGCGCATGGAGAAGGGAGGGGGTGGCGTCGGCGGCAGCGCGGGAAGGGGCAGCGGCTGCGGCAGCGGCAGCGGTGATGGCGCGGGAATGGGGCAACGGCGGCGGCGCGTAGACGAGCTGGGTGGGGCGGCGGCACGACAGTGTGGTGACCAGCGGCGGCGTGTGGAGGAACAGGGAGGGGGCCGGCGGCGGCACGTGGAGGTGCGGCGGGAGCAGTAAGCGACTCGGGATTTTTTTTTACAGCGGTTGGAGAAATGGTGAGAATTACCGTTAAAAATTTGATGCACAAAAATTGTTTTTGCAGGAACATACAAATATAAGCATCCGGAGTATACGTTTGAGTCGTTTTCTTTGTTGTTGGCCAAAACCGAACCGGATCCACTAATCGTGCTAACATAAGCGCTTTCCCACAAATAATCAAAGCTTCGATTCGATCCCGTGCGATCGAAACTACCTCCGCCCTGCAACCGCGACGCGACGCGACGCGCCGGACGGGATGGAGGATCCGCCGCGGCCGCTGCCGGACGACGTGCTCGAAGACGACGTCCTCCGCCGCCTCCCGCCGCGCGCCCTCGCGGTGTCCCGCAGCGTCTGCCGGTCCTGGCGCGCCGCCATCGACGCGCACGGCACGCTGCAACCGGACCTCCTCCCCCTCTCGCCGGCCGGCATCTTGATCTCCCTGGAGCGCAGCCCGGCGCCGCCGCTCCTCTTCGCGCCGCCGCCGCCGAGCGGGCGCAAGTCCGCCGCCGCCGCCGCCTGCAGCAAGCTCGAGAGCTGCAACGCGGAGATAACTGACAGCTACAACGGCATGCCCTTCATCTTCGGCTGCTGCAACGGCCTGCTCCAGCTCTTCGAGCACGTCGTGAACCCGGCCACGCGGCGGTCGGCGCGGCTGCCACCGTGCCCAGCGCCGCGGCCGCCGGAGGAGGACTTCGACGAGTACCACCTGCTGTTCGACCCGTCGGTGTCGCCGCACTACGAGGTGGTCGTGATCCCGTGCCCTGATGATTACCGGCGGGGAGAAACATTGGTGGAGGAGGAGGAGGGGTCGTCGGAGTGGCCGCCGTCGCCGTGCGTCATGTGGGTCTACTCTTCTGCGACGGGGATGTGGGAGAACAAGGCCTTTGTCAGGGAAGCAGGGGGTCCTGCCGGAACCCTAGCCGAGGCGCAATCAGCCAGAGAACCTGAATATCGTCACGCTGTATATTGCCATGGAGCACTCTATGCTCATTGCAAAGGTGATTTTATCATGAGGTAGGTAACCAATTCTACAATTTCTTGAACGCACGTTAATTTGTTTTTAACTATGCATCAAAGTTCAGATGATGAATGACTGTTTGTGAATGTTTTGGATGTTGCAGAATAACCTTGTTATCTGATTGCAAGTACCAGGTGATTGCAATGCCAGAGGGTGTTAATTCGAGTGCTTATTTTTATCTTCGCCTCCTCAAGTCCAAGTATGGAGTGTATCTGGCCTACATTCATGATCAATGCCAACTACGGGTTTGGTTCCTCAATGAATCCAGTGGCAAGACTGAGTGGGTGTTGAAGTATGACATCAACCTGCAAGCCGTGGATGCTTATTTCTATCAAAACCCGATTTACCCGATCACAAGGCCTTGGTCGATCATACATGGTGATAACAACTACGGACGTAACAAAAGACGGGCACAAGCAGCAAATGAATCTGAATGGGACTTCGACAATGGTAATATCATTGAGCTTGAAGGTACAGATGAAAATCACAAGGTTGGTTTTACATCCATATTTGGACTCCATCCGTACAAAGAGGTGGCATTCTTGCATCTATCAATGGATCGAGTTGTGGCTTACCATTTGGATGGCTCCAAGGTTCAAGATCTGGGACTCTTACATGTACCGTACACTGCAGGTCGAGATTTTATAGATAAAACTTTTGTGTACAGTCCTTGTTGGGTGGGAGAGTTGTCCGATGGCAACTGATATATATATATATATATTATGTCTCTGCTGTAGTAAAAGATTAGGACTGTTCATGATCGAGAGTCAATTGCCAATCGAAAAAAAATTCTGTGGCAAATACAACAACCACATTTAATTTTTTTTTGTCGTTCGTTTTCTTTTAAGAGGTAATGACTTATTTCTAGTCGGCCGTACGCTCGCCGACCAGAATGGCTGGCTCCGTCGAAACGCGCCATCGACGTTGCCGCTTCGTTTTCCTGTGGGCCCCAGATGTCATTGAGACGTGGAAATTTCTAGCGTTTCAAAAGCATCGGACTAGCGCGTCTGTTCATTTCCTCCACATATTTCATTTTTGTTTCTCTCTCTTCGCCTGCCCCCGGCGATTCCAGAATCCACTGACCCGTGCTGTCTCGGTCGAATCCTCCATCCGGGTCCTCTTGAAGGAAGCATCCACGAGCAGGCACCGGACCCATACTCCCCTTGGATGAACGATTTTGACAGGGGATGTGTTTTTGCTGTGATTTTTGGCAGTGATTGGGTCGTTTGGGGGGAGGGGAACAGATCTATATGAAGGTGAGACGACTTGTGTTTATTTGCGGATTGTTCCTGATTGCTCAGAGATGTTGTTCTCGTTTCCGTTTTCTCTAGGGTTTCTCTCTCTCTCTTTGCGCTCTTCCAGCGATTTCTCCGCTGACTGGTCCCAGTCCCGCTGAATCTGCCATCCGGGGGCTCTCTGAAGTTGAGGCATCGACGAACGCAAGGGTAGGTCCGCCATCCCCCCCCCCCCCCCCCCCAAATGTCTTCTCTGATTTTTGATGGAGAATCTTTAATCCAAGGTCACATGATTATACCAAGGATTGGGGGTGGGGGGGCGTGTTTAGGTGGAGTTCATCCAAGAAAACAAAATCTTGTCAAGCGCGTGCTAGAGAGGACATTCCAATTCAAGAATCAACAATTTTATTGTTTAAGCTCCAGTTCAAATTTATCATCATTGACTGCCGCGTGTTAATGGAGAGGCTGGCTTAGATTGAGCCCAAAGTAGAGGGGTTGAGATTCAGTGAAATGATTTAACTACTTCGCTCATTCAAATCTAATATGAAAGGCCACGCAAAAAAAAAATCTGAATTTCAGTTCAACAACAAGGGATCGAAGAAAAATATTAGTTACTCAAATATGAACATGTTAGATTTGGATGAAGTTTTAAAATAACAGAAGAAGATTAGTGGTTTTTAAATTCTAGCAAAAAAACATGTGTTACAAGTAGTTCTACGAGGTGCACATGCTCTTTACTTAATGCCTTATTTTTCACTATGTTTTCTGGACGTGTTTTTAGGTAGCAGTTCAGTATGGAGATTTTTTTTCTCCAAAGCCACAAGTTGTACTAGGCTTTTTCCTACATTGTTACTACTAACTAGGTCTTATTGTTGTAGCTAAAATCTAGCAGCCGGGTGGCTATGGGAAATTTTTCCAGCACAAGCCTATCCCCCATGTTATAAACAAAAGGCCCAAAACATATATAAGGTTCAAGGGTCTCCTTGCAATATTTTTGCACCAAGGTTACGAGGAAAACCACCTTACCATTATCTATATAAAGGATCCAAGGGTCACTTAAGAAGGAGATTTATCCCATTTGCTAACTTTATTTCTCTCTTAGACTCTCTTTCTCCCTATTCGATCTCTCTCTCATGTTCCTGTTCGGTGTAAACATCAACATCATAGTGCAAACCACAAACACAAAAGTAAATGTCAATTTCAAAACACATAAACACATACTTAGCAGTCCAAATAAGAAACTTAATTAACCTAATCACACAAACATATGTTACTTTAAAGATTTAAATTATGTCCCACTAAGAATTTTATAATATGCATAATAATCTATTGAAATATATTAGTTATGTTTCTTTTTTTATTAGTTATGTGTCTAGTTAGTAGACAAATATATATAAGACAATCAACATCCTTAACATTTTCATGATTTTTTTAGCATATTGGAAACATTAAATCAATATATGTATGCATCTAACATTTTTATGAAATATTCTATTCTATCCAACAAAAATTTGTAAAACCCAAGAAAAACGATCCTTTGAGAACACACTTACCAACATAAATGGACTCGACGATGACAACTTCGGATTGCGCCAATGTGGTGTTGGCCTCCATAGGGTGGGCAGGCCTGTTCCTCATAAATTGAACAGCTTTAGAGAGTCAATCAGCTCAAGCTGATCAATAGTAAGCTCTTTTTGTTGAAGCTCAGCCTCACCATAACCCAATTCAATAAGAACACGTTCCTGATCAAGGTCCAGTTCTTTCTTCCTAGGCTTGTTATCTGGAAAAGGATACCCATACTAATAATCAAGAGTTGCCCTGAGAAGAGTGTTTGTTCTAACAGATCTCCTCCAATGATGTACATGGGGTAGTTTTCGCAAGCGGCGAAAAACATACTTAGGGATAACAAACTTGCATACTTGTCAGATGAGCAATATCTCCACCAATGATCTCCTCCAATGATGTTCATGAAACTCTTTGATTAAAAATGTATAGGTTAACAAAGGTATCATACATGCATGAGTATCATAGAAGACACTAGCACGAGGGTCAGCCCTCATCAGATTTGTCAGATGAGCAATATCTGGAGGAGGATTACGGCCAAAAATATCATTGTCAATGATATTTGCGATTGAAACAAAGTTGATCGCAAGGTGGTTCTTTAAAATCAACAGAATTGAAATTTCTCAGCTCTTGAACACCATCCAACTTGACATTTCCATCATCATCTTCAAGAAGACATTGTCCATAGTATGATTATCAAAGCAACAATTACAACAACAGCTTCCTTCATTCTAGTAACCATCTTAGAACTCCTAGCTGTTTTTACCGTAGGAATAAAATAAAATAAAATACTTAGCTTGATTAGCTTCATAGTCAAAGTGCTCGTCGCACGTGATGCGGAGGTTGAGATGAAGCCGACTAGTCGAGACATGTCTCTGGCTAGTTGTAGATTATGTATGACTCATCTCTTGGTGGGTCGGGCGGGTTCTCAGATCTGAGATTCCCTTAGGGCGCGCCTCCACGCATGCGGGGAAGACAGCGTTGGATTGATCTGCCATCAAGGTAGCAGGGTTTTCGAATCGAAAAAGCTCAATAATCTACACCTACCTGGCGCGCCAATTGTCGGACCTTAGGGCCGGCAATCCACCTAGGGTACCCGAGTGGTTGATTTGTAGGCGGGGCGATTGCTCAGCTAGCAGCTTGATGGTACACAGGAGGCATTGATTTAGACAGGTTTGTGCTACCCGGAGGTTTAATATCCTATGTCCTGTGTCGGTGGCGTCGTTTGTGTTGCTGGAACTCGGCCGAGCTTCAGGAAGCTTGGACGAGCGTTTGGGTTACAATGCGAGATGCAATGTTGTGGGTCGATGTCCCTCATGGGGGCACCCTAGGCCGTCTTATATAGGATGATGGGCTAGGGTTTACAAGTCGGTTTCCATCTAAACCTACTCGGTGTCGACAAGGACTTTAGTCCGAGTCGGTTACAAGAGAATATCCCTGGATATCCGGATGAACCGCCCGCCGGGTCTTCATCAAACTTGTCCACCAAGTCAGGGAGCCCGTGTGGGCCGCCTAGGGGTCGGCCCACAAGCTTGTCAGTCGTGGGCCCTGGCCGTCGTGGTCTAGCCGGATAGTGGGCCCAAGGGTACCCATATCCCACAATGGTAACCACATTGCATATCCAGATGAAGGAGATTCGAGTTGCCTTGGCTGTCATTGGAGGCCCCAACCTCTATGGGGATCGGGTCTAATGCAATGGTTAACATCAAAGTCGGTGCGACTATTGCTGACCCAATATCGTCACGATAGCTAGAATGGAGCCCAGGAGGTCGGTTGCCCTTCCTTTTTGGTTTCATCCTAGGCCACCAAAATCTCGGAACTAACCTTACTAACAAGCTCATATAAGGCTTGGGCTCAGCTTGAAAAAGCTTTTGGTTTGTAGTTGAGTTGGGCTCGCTTTCATTTGAACATCAATCACGCCCAAGTAACTCATGGGCCTAGAGATTTTTGTCCCTTATCTCTAGTACCCAATTTTAGAAAAGTGCTATACTTGAAACAAAAAAAATCTCATCACATATGTTTGAATATTGAATTAATTTTTTCATTATTAAGATGTTATTGCCGAAGGTATGACAGTGAAGCAAGCAATACACCATACACAAGGTTATTCTTTCTTGATTCTAATGTTTCTTGCCTTCATGTACTCTCATAGTCCCATGCATGTTCCCATGGTGCTGGTGGTGGTACCTGTCCAGGAACAATATTCTGTTATATTCAAGCTACAAAGCTGAGAATATATAAATCAGCTTTCTACATTTATTACTTGATACTTAATGACATAAAACTACAGTACTTTTATCTTTTACAAGAAAAGCAGAATACTTACTTCGACATTTTTTTTCCAGCTGGAATCGACTTGTTGCAACACTTTGCAACTTCAGCAGCTTAGGAACACTTATTATTTGTTCATCACCAACGGTGATCCAACGACAAATGCATACCATGTCAGATTTTTCCACTTCTTGACAACATTTGTCATTTGGGTTGTCGTGGTGGCTCCCAATTCTGATGTATTCCAGGCATTTATCCATAACCGATTCCTTTTCAAGATAACAATCCTGTACACCTAAAGCCTGATGTGTTGAAAACATGGCAAGCACTAAAGCAAAAACAAGGAGCTGAAGGACTGTTTTTGCAGTCATTCTTTGTGTTGTTGCTACTAGGATGAACTATATCTTCTATGACAACCCACAGAGACTAAGAGATTGAATGTTGGGAGTTTTGTACAGAATACCTACGATGCACACTTCTATTTATAATGTATAATGTGCCAAGCTGAGCTACCAATTAACGCCCAAGAACCCTCAAACAGATACCATTGTATTGAAGTCAGGGTAATAAAGAAAACGATAGAGGCTCATAAATTTTTAAATAAACAGACATCCCTATATGAAAAATCCGAGTTGCAAAATAAAAATAAATGCTTAGGAATCTTTTGAATGTGTGCATATGCAACAAAACTTTAAAGGATAAAAATATATATTAGATTCGAATGAGATTCCCTCAATCAGTCGTGTCCCTTCATATTTTTAGGGATTTCATGTATATCACAAAATATGCTTAAAACCGACTCAAACTCGACTTTACATGCAGAAACCAGATCCACTGGCCATTCGGTCCAGATTTCTAAAATTGTTACCCGCGACACGCGCGTGCACTCTACTAGTACTGTAAGATGAAAAAGTTTTTTTCCGAAAGATAATATAGAATTTCTTTGGAGAACAATTTGTGCCGCGAGGAAACGAATTAGGCCTGGCGCAGGCCGTGGGCTGACCGATTCGATTTTCCTAATTTCAGTAGGTCGGTTGGCCCTCCTAATTTAATTTCCCAATCAGCTGTCTCTAGGTCGCCATGTCCGCCGCCACCGGCCTGCCCCATCGTCGCCCGTCTCCTTCGTCGTCGGTAAGCCATGTCTGCCGACTTCCCGAGCTGGGTGCTTCTGGAGCCCTTGGTCTTCCGCCGGGACGACAAGGATTCCTTCCCCAACGAGAGCAAGGCGCCCATCAGGGCGTCGGGCACCACCTCCTGGGGCGCCGACTTCAGCATCGCCTTCTCCGTCGCCGAGCCCCCGCGCATCTCCCGCCTCTACGGCTCTACTCCAGGCTGTCGCGGCCGGGGTTCCAAGGTCTCGGGGGTGGGGCACCCTTGAGCATCGTGGCCACCCACCGCCATCTCGCCCTGCTCCGCGTCGAAACCCAAACGCCTCAACTGCTCGTGCACCAGAACTTGTTCATCTACAATGCTGCCAGCAAGAAACCTGCTTCTCCATCCTCGCTCCAACTGCTCCCACCTTGTACCGAGCCCGACTTTGATTATTACACCCGCCGCGACGATGGCAGCCGCCGCCTATCTCATCCTACTCGTCGTCGTGGTCCTCTCAGTGATGGTACTCCTCGTTTGATGGATGTTAAATCCATGGGCTTCTGGTGCCGAGCTGGCGATGAAGCATTCGTGGTGGCAGAGCTTTCTGTTTACAAGCCCACCAACCGCTGTAAGGTCTTTGCTGACATTTACTTGCTGCGCAGCGGCGGCAGCATTTTGTCGGATCGTCGTTACTCGCTGCGGCTCGGCGGCGGCGGTGACGGCGGCAAATGGAGCTCCATGCGTGTGGAAATCATGTCCACTAGTAACCCCGATGATGAAGATCTCTGGTGACTCTGCTGCTGGCAAACTGAAACTGTCATCCCCTATCAGCGCTGGCTGTGCTGGATCTACTACCGCAACGGCATCCTCTTGTGTGACATGGAAGCAGCCATCCCTACTGTCTCCTTCCTCAGGTACCCTCTCGACATGTACCGCACCGGCACAGGCACAAGAACAGGCTCAGGCAGCTCACGCTCACGCTCAGGCTCAGACTCAGAGTACTCAGGCTCAGGATCAGACTCAGACGACTCAGAGTCTCAGACACATGTGGCTTCTTGTACTGTGGCGCGACCGTCGTCGACCACGGCCGTGCGCTCAAGTTTGTCAATGTCACCCGCTACGATGGCATCCCCTTTGGAGCACGCAAGCCGGGCAGCGGCTTCAGCATACCTGCCACACCCTCACGTCGTCAGGTGGCGGCGACAGCATCAGCAGCATGACATGGGAGAAGGACTACGTGGTCACCTCCTCGGAGCTCTGGGATGCCAACAAAGACAACTGCCTCCCACACGGCATCCTCATGTTCCCTCGAGCTGACCTTGACAGGCCACATGTGGTGCACTTCCTTTTCATCGAGTTTGGTGGATTTGTCAAGAAGAACATGTGGACTCTCTCCATTGACATGAACACCAGGATCATGGAGTCATTTTTCAAGTATATCGATGTTTCGGAGGGCCTTGAACCTGACAATGATGACTTGATCTTATATAGGTCCATGTCTCCCATGCCCTTCCTCCCTTGTGAGTTCCCCAGGTTCTGCTCAAGGTACGTGATATTGCTGCTACCCTTTCAACTATTATTACTCAATATACTTTGATTCTGCCGGTTCCATATTTGAATATTGCTGCATGTATATGCAAGTTTAGTCACATCGCTTTAATCTTGCATTATATTTGTTGGCATTTCATATGTCGTTGTACTGTAGCCACTTTCTCCAACCTGCAGAATACTAGCAACTAGCATAGCCTGCAGGCTGGCTACTAGGCATTTGAGCGTTGAAGCTTATGATTGGAACACAAGAGCTGCCAGCTGCCAATATATACCTTCTTTTACGTGTTCTGTTGGAAATTATTAGCAGTATGTTCTCGGCAATTCTTTCCTAAGTAAACGAAGCACCGCCCATTGCATGATGATAGGCCTTCTCTTGGTTACTGACAGATCAAGCAAGTTTATTTGACCATCATCCATCTAGATCGTTTTTAATTTGCCACAATATTTATTTATTTTATTGCAGGAGGAAGAGAAAGGATATGGACTGAGTTGCATCTGCCAACTTCATCATACTTGTCGTGATGGTCAAAACTGAAGAAAGGCTTCTGTCCTGCTTGTCAACAAAAGGGAGATGCTATTTCATATTGCGGCCTTCTTGCCTAGGAAGCATCTATCTTATGGTATCCACTTTCATGCTGTATGAACAGATAACGTGTACACAAGTTTATCGTGTGTTCTGTAGGCTCGTCAAAAAAGAAGTACGTTGCAGCGTGGGACGCGTGACCAAGTAGCTAGGGGTCACCTCCTTTCCGTTTGGTCAAAAACTACCTAAAGTACTATACACGACGAGGGTCACATCCTAATAGGATTAGGGTAAAGCAATCAATTTATTTGGTTTTCTCGACTTTGTTTATTTGATTTCAAACCATTCTATTGTTTATATTAAAAACTAGAAACAGAAATAGTCAACGGAAATGAAAACCCTAACAAAAACTGATCCTCAGACAGGGACTCCACTAGATAAGATTTGATCCTAAGCCCTGCTGTCTCGCGCGTGCTTGTCTCGCCGCCATCGCCCCTCACTTCAAATCATGTTGCACGGTTGTTTAAGCTAACGTAGTTAACCACCAACATAGATAATTAGTAGGGAAAACATCCGCGCACGCCTAGACGTTGTTGGAAAATAGATGTGGAACTGCAAGCGCTAACTTGCAGCTGCATCAGGCTTCGATTTTGATGAGGGATCATTGAGCATGGCTTTCAATTTACGTTTGGAGACTATATGCATGGCTTTCAATTACATCTGTATTTCGCCCGTAACATCGCAGGATGTATTTGCTAGTTGTAATATACATTTAGATACAGAATCATGGTACAGTAACAAACTACAAATGAATTATTGGATTGCAGCAAAAATACTTTCAGGATTGCATTTATTTGATACCGATATACACTTATATTCTACAGATGCATACATTTGTTGTGTTGGGACAAGTCTCCTATCCAACAAGGAGTGTATACAAAAGTTGTATCTATAGCATCGCCATAGTATGGAAGGGATAACTGGCCTAAGTCTTGAAGCTTGGAGCTATCTAAATGGCAAGCCACAACTCTACGACTAGATAGTTGCAAGAAGGCCACCTCTTTGAACGGATGGAATCCAAATATGGATACTTGTCCAGAATGACGCTTTTCAACTGTATCTTCAATCTCGAGGATATTATCATCGTCTGAATCCCATGCCTCTTCTACTAATTTCCCTCTGTTGTTGTTGTTACCCTGCTGGTTGCAGTAACCACCTTGTAGGATCCAAGGCCTGGCCACTGGGTATTCAAGGCCTGCTACGAAATTGGCGTCCACAGAATGCAGGTTGATGTCATACTTGTATACCCACTCCGTGTTGCCACTAACTTCATTGAGAAACCAAACCTGTAGCCGGAACCCATCACGAACTAATGCAAAGTAGACCCCATTCTTGGACTTCGCAAGATGATGATCGAAGCCTACCCTCGAGTGGACACCAGCCGGCAGCTTAATTACTTGGTACTTATAATCTGATAAGGCTATTCTGCAACATTCAAAAACAATGACGAAAAAAGTCGATCAGCTAGTAACCATGCAGAAACAGACATCAAAGTAGAAAAGTGCCGCTGTTAATTAATAGTTACCGACCGCATGATAAAATCGCCTGTGCAATGCACATAGAGTGCTCCACGCCAGTAGACAGCGTGCCGGGCTTCAGGCTCTCCTGCTGATCGTGCGTCGGCGAATGTTCCGGCCGGGCCGCCGTCCCGGACAAATGGCCTCTCCTCCCATCCCCCAGTTGTAGCCGACGAGTCGTAGATCCACATGGTGTACGACGACGGTGGCCATTCTGACCCATCCTCCAGCTTGTGCTCGAAGAAAGTTTGGTCTTGGATCAACACCACCTTGTAGTCATTTGGCGACACCAGAGGGTCGAACACGAGGTAGGCGTCGCCTAGGCCGTATTCGTCGGGCCAGGCCGAGCTGCAGGCCGGGGGGACAATGGCGCACTGCATCGTGGCCGGGTTCACGACCTGGTCGCCGAGCAGAAGAAGCCCATTGCAGCAGTCCAAGAGCGTCGGGATCGTGATGCCGTCCGTGTCCACGTAGCGTTCCAGCCTGCCGGCGATCTCGCGCGCCGCCGGAGAGGGGCGGGCGAAGAACTCCGGGGGAGCCGCCATGCGCGCCACGCTGAGGAAGATGCCGCCCACGGCGAGCGGCAGGAGGTCTCGCCGCAGCATACGGCGCCCGTCGATGATGGCGCGCCACTTCCTGCAGACGCAGCGGCACGCCGCGAGGCCCCGCGGCGGCACGCGGCGGAGAACCTCAGAGAGCACGGCCGCTGGCAGCGAAGCTCCCATGCCGTCGATCGTCTGGCTGGCCGGTGTTCTTGAACGACGAGGAATCGAGTACGCCTCTCTTCGTTACCTCACGCAACACGCAGGCAGGTAGCAGCCACGGTCGTGGCCTTTTATATCGGCACATACGGCAAGGGGTCGATCGGATCCCTTTCGGTTTCGGTGCGAAACGTACTCGAGTCCGTACCGGCCGGAAGCGCGTTTACTGGGGCCAGTTAGCAAATCGGGACCTTTTCGGTTTATTACCTGCTACATACCTACAACAGTTTGCTTTATCACACCTCTCGTGTGCTTCCCTACTGCTACCGAAAACAGGGTGTTTGCCGTGTGCCTACATGTTTGCCGTGGGCTTTATATCGGACGCACGACAAACTCCCTTGTTGCCGTGCGCGCTAGGGAAAACACACGACACACATGCAGCGCACAGTAAAATACCTCTTTGCCGTGCGCCTGGAGCGGGGCGCACGGCAAACAGTCTGGCCCCAGCTCCGGCCCCACAACCGCCCGTTTGGCAAGAAACGGCGGCGACGGCCGTTAATGTTTGCCGTGCGCCCCGCGTCAGGCGCACGGCAAAGCTCAGGTGTTTGCCGTGTGAAGCAGCACAGACGCACGGCAAATAGCCGTTACGTGCGCAGCGCGTGCACGGCGCTGACGGCCGGCCTGCTAACGGCTGTCGCACGTGACGTGCACGTGCCTAGCTGCTCCGGCAAGGCCGCGTGCCACCCTGCTCCGGCCGGCCGCCCCCAACCTTGCCCCGGCAGCCGGAGGTTTGTTTTTTTAATTTAGTTTGGTAAATTTAATATTTAGTTAATTTAGTTAGCAATCGTAGATCTGTATAGTTAGATATATAGGTTAGTTTAGTTTGTAGTTTATATAATTTAGTTCACTTTAGTTAATTAAGTTTAGCTTATATAGGTTAGTTTAGAGCCTGTTTGGATACTCATTGCTAATGTTTAGCAAGCTAAGGTTTAGCTTACTAAACTTTAGCAAGGAGGTTGTTTGGGTACTTGTACTTATAGATTGCTAAAGTTTGTTAAAAGTCAGATTTGTCCCTGCATGGTCCCCTCCTCCCCACATGATGAGGAGAGAGAACATGGGTACTAGTGGAAAAAGTAAACTTTAGCATATTTTAGCAAAAGTTTAGCACCCCTTTCATGTGCTAAAGGTTTTGAGTGCTAAAGTTTAGCAAAACCCTTTTAGCAATTCATAAGTAGGGGTGTTTCGGAACTCTAGTGCTAAAGTTTAGCAAAAAGTGATGTGCTAAACTTTAGCACCATGGATACAAACACCCCCTTAGTTTGTAGTTTATATAATTTAGTTTAGTTTATATAGGTTAGTTTAGTTTGTAGTTTACCTTTAATTTTTTTGATATTTTTTGCTGTAGTTAAATTTAGTTTATATAGGTTAGTTTAGTTTATATATAGGTTAGGTTAGTTATTTTATAGGTTAGGTTAGTTTATATGGGTTTAGTTTATATAGGTCTAGTTTTAGATAGCAATATAGATATTAAATTTTAATATGACATGCATATCAATTTTAGTAGGGGAGGACTTCTTTGCGGCACTTGGACGTTGGAGGAGGAGGAGGAGGTGGAGATCGCCAGTGAGCCTTAGGTGAGCCTTGTGGCGTACGGTGCATGCCTTGTGTCCGGCCATTGAGCCGTGGGAAGAAAATTATTGTGTAGCCCGATCTTCGCGCCGTGGCTTGTTTTTTACAGGTTGTGGGGTTTTGGTAACCTCCCCGTACAGGGGAGGTGCTGTCGAAATTTTTCAAAATTGCTAAGCATTGATGTATCTACATTTGCAGGACTTCTCCCATCGCTGGTGGCACCGTCGAGTAGGAGGCCTCGGTGGCCTCGCCGAGGTCGTCTTGCCGTCCCCCCCACCTCGCCGTCGAGTCACTAAGTGAGGACATGCATAACTCTCCTTTTTGCGCACAATGTTCGTAGATTATGCCGGTAACCTATAGTTAGGTGTGTCTCCCATTCGAAAGAGATACGGTTGCAAATATGCATGTAATTGCATATGTATGACCGTATCTGTTTCAAATTGTCCACACTTTTTGGACAACCTAAGGATGTGTAGACGGGGTTAGTTTCCATTCTTTGCTCCCATTCGAGACAGAATTTCGGCATCACCTCCCTGTTGTTCTCCGGATACACAATCTCCTTATCTGGACGTATCGGGAGAACAGCGGGGAGGTGCTGCCGAAATTCTGTCTCGGATAGGAGCAGAGCATGGAAACTAACCCCGTCTACACATCCTCGGGTGGGATTAGGATTTATCTTTACCTATTAGAGCATGATAGACATCGTGTATATGCAAACGATTTTTATATCACATGCTCATATATTATATGTTGAAGGATGGATAATCGTGAGTGGATGTACACGGGTTGGATAATCAATGATTTCCTGATCAAGGCATTTGACAAAGGACAGCGTAAAGCTCCGTGTCCCTGCAAAAAATGTGAAAACAAGAAAGACCAAGCTCAGCTTAAAATGGGTAAACACATTTGTAGATATGGGTTTATGGCAAACTATATCCGGTGGATCTGTCATGGTGAATCCCATCGTGCGAGAGACGAAGTCATCAGGCAACGCATCGATGATTATAATGCTGAAGCTGGGTGCGGAGACATGTTGGATGGCTATCATCAAGCAGAATTCCATGGAGGGCCGAGCCATGATACGGAGGAGCCTCTAGAGGCAACCGCAAAGGCTTATTATCATATGTTGTCAAGTGCACAGAAGCCACTTCACGAGCACACTGACGTGTCTCAACTCGATGCCATCGGCCGCATAATGGCCCTAAAGACTAAATTTGGAATCAGTCGAGATGACTCTGATGAGATGATGACCGTCTTTGGCAGCCTGCTTCCGAGAGGCCACAATCTGCCACACAACATGTATGAGGCACAGAAGATGCTTCAGGTACTTAAGATGCCTCACGAGGCGATAGATGATTGTCCGTAAGGATGCGTCTTGTTTCGGAAAGAACATGCAGATGCAATTAAATGTCTGAAATGCAAGGCATCTAGGTACATGGAGGTTGATTCCGGTGATGGTAAAAAGCGACAACTGTCCATTCCAGTGAAAATCTTACGTCGCCTTCCATTCACATAACGGATCCAACAAATTTACATGACTGAGGAAACCGCAAAACAGATGACATGGCACAAACATGGCATACGATATCGTCCTGAAAACATGGTACATCCAGCCGATGGTGATGCTTGGAAATATTTTGACACACGTCATAGTGAGAAGAGCAGAAGACGCTCGAAATGTACACGTTGCACTGGCAACAGATGGGTTCAATCCACACAACCTTGACATGATGCACAAGGAAAAGAATTGGGCCAAGGCACTCTGGGATACTATAATGGACATTCCTGATAAGACAAAGGATAACGTTAAAGCAAGAGTTGATCAAGCTAGGTTATGCGATGGTCCAAAATACAACATTCCGCCTCCCAAAGATGGCAAGAAATGGAAAAAGCCGCCAGCCCCATACGTCATGAAGAAGGATCATAGGAGGGAGATACTATGATGGTTTCAAACTTTAATGTTTCCCGATGGGTATGCCGCAAATCTAAGGAGGGGGTGAACTTAACTACTATGCGAATAAATGGGCTCAAGAGTCATGGCTATCCCATATGGATTGAGCAGCTTCTTCCGGTAATGACTCGAGGCTATCTCCTTGACCATGTGTGGCTAGTGCTGGCAGAGGTAAGCTACTTCTTCCGCATCCTCTATGCTAAGGAATTATCTCGGACACTGGTTGCACAATTGGAAGGTTTAGCTCCAGTCATGCTTTGTAAGTTGGAGAAGATCTTTCCACCCGCATTTTTCAAACTGATACAGCACATGATGTTGCACCTCCCGACCGAGGCATGACGTTGGTGCTATACAATTGAAAGACAACAAAAGGTTCTTCGAACCAAATGTAAAAACAAATGCAAAATTGAAGCTTCAATTCCGAAGGCACAATGTACCGAGGAGGTGACAAAATTTACAACAAGATACTATGTTGACACTCTTCCTAGTGCCCCCCCCCCCCCCCCGCGTTACAATGCCGACGATAATGAGTCAAACCTTAGCCTCTTCATGGGCCAACTCGGAAGTGCAAGTGTTTCGACTTGTAAGAACTTGCAATATGAAGAATGGCGCACAATCATGATTTATGTGTTGACCAATCTTTCTGAAGTGCAACCATATATTGAGTAAGTTCTCAACAAAGTAGTTATCTATCGTTGCTAGCTTATGATCACTATATTAATGGCACCCAACTCTCTCGTTCGTACAGTGAATTTATTAGAAAATTCTGGATGCAACGAAGGGTGCCGACCCAGCAGGAAGCCCTTCTTGATAAGGGCGCGAGACATGGAAGCCCTGATTTCATTTCTTGGTTCAACCACAAGGTACGGTCGTACTTTACATATGTTCGACAATACACATTCCTCGTACGTGCTTATAAATAAACGAAATGTCTTGCTTGTACTTGCAGGGTCAAATTGATGAGTCTATGGATCCTGAGTTGATACAAGTTTCGCTTTGGTGTGACTCTAGGGTGATGTCATATGGTGGCTATGACGTGAACGGGTACCACTTTCACACACATAGCCATGAGCAGAGTCGGTCCAATCGAAGAACCACAAACACCGGAGTTTGTACAAAAGGCAATGATGGCAATGACTATTATGGAAGAATTGAAGAAATCTATCAACTCACGTTTCCTGGTCGCAAAAAACTTAAACCTGTCATATTCAAATGTCACTGGTTTGATCCTAATGTTAAGCGAGAGAACCTCAATATTGGACTAGTCGAGATTTGCCAGTCATCCGTCTATGCGGGAGACGATGTCTATATTGTGGCTCAACAAGCCACGCAAGTGTATTATCTCTCATACCTGTGCAAAAATGACAATCTACTGGGTTGGGACGTCGTGTACAAGGTATCACCACACGGTAGACTATCTATCCCAAATAATTAAAGTTCCAAGGAAATTAAAACTTTTCTCACCCAACAAAAGCCCCCCGTACCCCTCACAGAGGACCCACCTGCCAGGCGCCACCCGAAAAAAAAGAGGTGTAACGCGGGGATTTGTGTGGAAGGAGGATGTTTCTGCCACCGAATAAAATACTTTTGTTACCACGGTGTTCCACCTACCCGCCCACGTACCCACCCACCAATCTCCGTCCGACTAACCCCACCCCCCACCCCGGCCTCCGAACCCCCGTGCGTCGCCCCCGGGAAACCCTGTCCCCATCCCCGATGCCCTCGCGCCGCCGCGCCCCGAGGCCGCTGCGCCCAACGCCCGACGCCCGACGCCGGCGGCCGTCGTTCCAACGCCCCGACGCTGACCTCCGCCCGATGCCGGCCGCCGTCCCGACACCCCGACGTTGACCGCCGTCCCGACACCGACCGCCGCCCGACGCCGGCCGCCGTCCCGACGCCCCGACGCTGACCGTCGTCCCGACGACCCGTGCAGGTAATGCTCGTGGCTATGCTGCTCTGATTCAATCTTTGATTCACGGTTGGGGTCATGGCAGCGATGGATCGGGCATGTGGTTGGGGGAGAATAACACCCTAGGGTTTTGGCCTCCATGGGCCGGCACCACAGACGACGGCCTCGACCCTTGACCCCTCCATCCGACATCCTGTATCATTGCTGGATGCGTGGTTCTTACTGGAGATTTTCATGGTTGCTGGCAATGGGTTGTTTGGGATGATGCCTGGTGCACTCCTCTAGAATTTGATGCGGCTTGTCGACGTTGATCTCAACAAGAATGGCTTCTCAGGTACCTTTCTTTTTCTACTGAAATGTATATCTCTTGTTCAATTTTGTGATCGGTCATAGTAGGACTCTCATATAAATCGAATGGTGGCGATCTATTAGTTTGTTTCTTGTGTTGTTTGCTTCCCTTGATGATGCGGATGGCCAGTGGCTCCCATGCCATGCTGCTTAAATTTCAAGCTGCAAATCAGATCGTTTGCATTCGCAGATATGCATACTTGATGGTAACATATTTCTTATGATGACATTGCAAAATGATTGCTGCATCTTGAATCTGGAATACTCCATTTGCTTGGAGGATTCAATGAGCATAAATAAAAACAGGCGCAACCATCGATGCCACATGCCGCGGTGTTGAAAATGTACCGATTTCCTTTAGATGGATATCGTCAGCAACCTTTTATAGCATCCCTGGTATTTGCAGGAAGTAGCTATATAACTAACCAAAGTACAAGGCATTAACCAACAATTTTGGACAGCTATTGCCTGGTGATTTTTTGACAGTGATTCATATATCTCCAGGAGTTCATAGGGGAGAAAGACAGAAGCCAACTTGAGGTATACTTCCTGCATTTTTAGGATCACTTCGGGTAGTAAAGATTGCTATATCATTTTGTGCATTCAGACTTTTCTTTAATACATTGCTGTATCACTTTATGAGCACGGCTGTCTGAATATACGCAGTTTCATAGTTCAGTCTTGTGTGTTGTTTTTGGCCATTTTTGCTCAATGCTAAAATTTGCAATTGTCAAATTATATGGTATTGCTAATTATAAGGGAATCAATAATGGGGCTTTTTATTCTTTGCGAGATATACGAAATCACTGGTCTCTATTTAATCCAATGGCTGGGCATAAAATTGAAACTTGTGTTGCATCAGTCGTCAAGTGCAATTGGATGTTTCGTGAAATGCAGCGGCTGGATGTTTCTTGTGTGAGCCTCAAGGTCAGTTCTCGATCATATTATTTGTAATCATTTTCCAGTTTAAAATGTTTCAGTTTGATGATTTTAGCTCCTACTATGGCCAAGGTCTTGTTTGTTTAGTGATCCTTTGATCAAACTAGATTGCACTTTTTATGTGTACCTGATTGTCCTTTTGTGGATGTTTTGCTTGAACTCCCCATTCATATAACTTATGTAGTGGCCTTATTCAGCATGCGAAATTCTATTAGAAATCTTACTCGTAAGTACCTCCTGGCCTTATTTGTTTAATCTTAATGAAATCTTACTCGTAAGTACCTCCTGGCAGACTCCATGCGAAATTCTGCCAGGACAGCCATAGTGACCTCATCTTGGCGGTGATGACCTAATCCAGGGTGGCGACGACAGCAACCATGCCGATGCATCCCCCAGCCCTGCAGGCTGTAGCCTGCAAGGTGAGATCATCCTTCCAAACTTCTAAGATTTCTGTCGATGTACTTTTTTGTTGGTAATTCGGGTTTGGGATGTTCAACATAGTACGGTGTCGATTAAGGTAGTATGATGCTCAATTTTATGGCAAGTTCATAGGTTGTTTCTGATTATGGTTCTTAATAGTTGACTGAATATTGTTTCTGAATGGAAGCAGAGCAGTCTCCAGGTGCTATCTATCCTCTTACATGTGCTTAGGTTCTTAATATTTACAAGACTTTAATAAGCCGAATTTGAATGTTCCAACATATATATATGTTGTGTGCATAATATTCTTACACAAATTTCCTGCAGGTACTTAATTTAATTCATTTCTTTTGGTTTCAGTGTTATGTTGGCTATTGATTAAAGGGAAGAATCACTCGCCGATTCATTTCAAATCTTCCACTCTCCAAATGGTTTCTTTGACATGTACCTTGGACCATTACGACATGGATGAGGTTAGTTCAGGATACCATAGAGCTGAAATTATCACTATTAGCCTACCTGTCCATTTCAACTATTACTTCATATATATGTTAGATTTTACCAATTATATTTATTTTATATATCAATACCATTATTCAATTTTCCCCCAAGATGCTTGAGTATTTTATGTGGCAACAGATATTTGTTGCAACTTGATGAGCTGCAAACAAAGGAAGATTGTGATTGATTCTTTGGGCTGTATTCTTGTTACATCTAAATGATTTTAAGTAGAGATGATGCTATCTGTAATTAGCCCCATCAATTATGATTTCCCTGATAATGTCTAGATTGTTTCGAATATTCCATTGTCGATTTGCAATTTGTCTACAATTACGATATGAGTAATGAAACCAATGAGTTCAATTTTTCGAAAGTTTTATAAAGTTGCATGACTCTAATATATGCGTAAATAAACATATCGAGCACCGCTAGCTTCTCACCAAATCTTTCGTCTTCCTCGAGCTCTTCTTTTCCCCAAGCACAGTATACTCAAGAAAACCCCAATGGCCAACGGAAGGCGACCAGCCGCTGATGAGCCCGAAGGAAGCCGCGCCGGCGCTCGCCACAGGTGATGACTGTTTGCCTCTTCTTACTCTTTTCAAGATTTCGCCCTCCTTCTGACAAATCTCTTTATTTTTTCAGGCTGATCCAATGGAACCCCGTCGCTGCACCGGCTGTGGCTCCAGCCGCGGTTCCAGCTGCGGCTCCTGCTGCGGCTCCTGCTGCGGCGAGCGAGTCTTTGAGTTCGTCCAATCGAACCCTCGAATCAGACGATCTTCGCTACTCAGATAGCGACGCCCGCCGGTTCAGGAGGGAACGCGATGAGACGCGCCATGAGCTGGAGATCGTCTCCAAGCAAGCTGGGATTGCGGACCTCGAGTGGCAGGACCAGCACAAACAGTTGCTCGAAACCATTGACGGTGAGTCCTGCAATCTGCTCAATTTCAATCTGTCTTTAAATGATATTAATCTGTTGCTTCTTTGTAACCTCGCAGATCGTGACGCCGAGCTCAATCGGCTGAAGGCGCTGGTGGAGGAGCTGGCGAACAAGGTGAACGCCCAAGGGGACACACCAGAGGCTCGCCTTGGTGCAGTGGCAGGCCGCGTCGACGAGGTGGCCCTCCATGGCGTTCGTCTGGGTGCCGCCGTGGGCTTAGTTGCCATGTCGACACGCACCGGCACTGATTATTCCAGGATGCCGGTCGGCTTGGCCAATGGCAATCCAGAGGATATCGACGACATCGATGCCTATGTGGATCGTCTTGAGGGCCATGGCGCTGCCATTGCCGATTCCATCCATCCCCAGTCTGTCTTAAACAGGCTTTTCCAGTAGTTTGTACTAGGGATTCATGGAATTTCGGCAATAAAACTTATTTTTTGCATCCCTTTTGTGATAAACTTGTTGATCTTATGATGTAATTTGTGTGCACTAAGGGCAATACACTCTAGTATTGGCCATTTTCCTTCTTGTTGGAATTTTGCTCTGAAGGCGGCTTCTTCCCGAACGCCGCTATTTTCCATTATTCTGATAATTAGCACACTAATCAACGATCAATTTCAATACTAGGATAATATTTCTTCAAATATCTTCCATTTATGGCAGCAGTGAATTCTTCCCCCAGTAAAGTTTTCAAAATGTATGCATTTCCAGGCACGCATCTAACCACTCTGAAAGGACCTTCCCAATTTGGGGACCATTTACCGAATGCACTGTATTTAGTACCAATCGGCAATAATGCTTTCCAAACTAAATCTCCTTCTGCAAATTGCTTAACTTTCACTTTCTTGTTCTAATATTTAGCAATCCGCACCTTATTTTTCTCAATATTTTCCAAGGCCTTGAGACGAATCATATGTAGATCTTCTAATTCATCCATCATTAAATGATCATAATCTTTAGAACTTAAATCCCTCTGCAATTTTATCCTCCTTGAATCTGACTGCACTTCTCATGGCAAAACAGCATGATGTCCATATACCAATTCATAAGGAGACGTTTTCGTAGACCCATGAGGAGCCATTCGGTAAGCCCACAACGCTTCATTGAGTACCGAATGCCACTTCCTTGGCTTCTGATCAATTTTCTTTTGTATAATTTTAATCATAATTTTGTTATAAGCCTCTGCCTGTCCATTAGCTTGGGCATAATAAGGAGAAGAATTCAATAATTTGATCCCCATACTTTCAGCAAAATCTCTGAATTCTGAAGATGTGAACTGAGTCCCTTGATCTGTGGTAATTGTCTGAGGAATTCCAAATCTATAAATGATGTGCTCTTTGACAAATTCAATCATATTTTCTGACGCCACCTTTCTCAATGGAATTGCCTCAACCCACTTAGTGAAATAATCTGTTGCTAAAAGTACAAACTTATGCCCCTTGCTCGATGGAGGATTTATTTGGCCAATCAAATCTATTCCCCATCCTCTAAATGGCCATGGCTTGATAATAGGGTTCAAAGCCGATGCTGGAACTCTCTGAATGTTTCCAAATTTCTGACAGTCTTGACATCCCTTATAATATTCAAAGCAATCTTCCAACATTGTCGGCCAGTAATATCCAGTTCTTCTAATAACCCATTTCATTTGGTAAGCTGACTGGTGTGCTCCACACAATCCATCATGCACCTCGCTTATCAGCTTCTTTGCCTCTTCTTGATTTAAGCAACGTAACAATACCCCATCCAGGGATTTATAATATAAATCTTTATCAAGAAGAACAAACTTTATAGCTTTATACCTGAGCCTTCTAGAAACTTTTTGGGATGGATTCTCCAAATAATCAGCAATTTCCTTTCTCCAATCACCTTCTGCCAGATCACTCCCGAAAGCATAGTCATCAGTGGCAAACACTTCTTGATTTTCTCTGTAACTTGATGCACTTTGAGCCAATCTGTTTGCTTCTTCGTTATCCCCTCTAGGAATGTGTTGTAGAATTACTGATCAAAAGCCCTTCAAGATTTGCTTGCATTCTTCATAGTAATTTCTTAAGATATCATTTTTGCATTCATATTCACCATTCAATTGTTTTATAACTAGCTCTGAATCTCCAAAAATTTCGACTGCAATGGCCCTTGCTTCTTTCAAGTATTGGAGCCCTTTGAGCAATGCCTCATACTCTGCCTGATTATTAGTGACAGTAGGTTGAATGGGAATAGCAAACTCAAACACTTCACCTTTGGGTGAAATTAATAAAATACCTGTTCCACCACCTTTGTCACATGAAGACCCATCAAAGAATAACACCCAAGGAGTAATGTTAAGCAAATTTATTGATGAATCACGATGTTCAGTAATAAAGTCAGCAATAATCTGCCCCTTGACAGCTTTTGCCGATTCAAACCTTAATTCAAATTCAGATAAGGCCAAAATCCATTTGCCAATCCTTCCATTCAAAATTGGCATAGACAACATGTGCTGAATCACATCAAATTTTGAATATACAACGCATTCGGCATTTAATAAATAGTGCCCAGAT
This sequence comes from Echinochloa phyllopogon, assembly GCA_033239725.1. Lineage (NCBI taxonomy): Eukaryota > Viridiplantae > Streptophyta > Magnoliopsida > Poales > Poaceae > Echinochloa > Echinochloa phyllopogon. The sequence goes on along the minus strand of BTCW01000008.1, from coordinate 5,109,567 downwards.
TTTGTACATGAGTAATAAACACATAAGCAAAGCTTCTCTATAGCTGAATATCTTGTTTCAGGGTCTAGCAATTTTCGGCTAAGGTATGCAACCACTCTTTCCTTCCCCTCAAACTCTTGTATGAGGGCCGATCCAATAGTTTGGGCATCGGCCGCCACGTACAACTTGAAAGGCTTGTTCAATTGTGATTTGCCGAGCGGGGTCAACTGAGCCACTTTGTCTTGCCTTTCTTGAAGTCAAAACTTTCATTTTTCCCTTCTCTTCAGGTTCAACAGCGTTCACCATATTAACTGAGAAACCAATCATGTTCTGAGGGAACGGGTTACTGTTCAGTTTCATCTTATTGTCAAATTTCAGATGCCCCTCCTGGATAGCTTTCTGAATCCTCACTCTAAAGACTCTGCATTCATTGATGGAATGAGAATTTCTATCATGGAATCCACAATACTTCTTATCTCTTACACCATCAGGCTGAAGCATAGAGTGCCCCTCTGGTAATTTGATTCGGCCTTCTTTCACAAGGAAATCAAACAATTTGTCTGCCTTAGTCACATCAAAATCATATGTGCCCTTGGTTTGTTTAATCCACTTCTGATTCACTGTAACTGGCTCTTTGCCCCATACTATCTCTGCTGCAGCTATTTCTTCATTGTCTTCATACTCATCTCCTTGATCTGCTCTTTCAAGGAATTGATTATAAATGTCAGCTACATCATTGTGTTTGGCAAATCTGCCATCCTTCTTAAAACCATACGCTTGGTTACTCATCAATGCCAATTTTTGTGACAACTGACCCAGATCTTCAAACTCCGTCCCAAACAGCTTTTCACAAATTGCAGGCAGCATCCCAGCTACAGCCATACCAGCTAGCTGATCATCAGGAATATTTAGAGAGAAGCACATACTCTTTGTTTCCCTGAACCTCCTAAGGAATTCTGTAGGTGTCTCATTATGTCTCTGCCTCAAGTTAGTTAAATCAACCAATTTTTTCTCCGTGCTGCCAGTATAGTAATGAGCATAAAACTTCTACTCTAGATCCTTCCAAGTACAAATTGATTGAGCAGGCAAAGAAGCAAACCATGTAAATGCTGGACCTGTCAATGACAAAGGAAAGTATCTGATTCTAAAAGCTTCATCTGCTGAGGCTTCTCCAAGCTGCATCAAGTACCTAGCTATAAGCTCCACAGTGCTAGTATCATCTTGCCCTGAGAATTTAGTGAATTCTGTAGGAACCTTGACTCTGTTAGGCAATGACACTCTTTGGTACCATTCTGGGAATGGAGAGGAGTACATGTACCCCTGATTTTTGGGCTTCAAACCGAATTGATTTTGCAACACATCGGTCATTTTTTGCACCATGAGGTCAACATTAGTGTCTTGATTTCCTGTCCTTCCAGCAATCATTCCTGTATTAACATATCCAGGATTCGGGAGAGCATCAATAGCATTATAATCCATGAATTCTGTATATCCATTCCCATACATATCCCTCTGCAACCTGTTATTCAAAGGAGATATCTTGTAAGTAGAGGCAGGTGGATTTGCTGTGGTGCCGAATGCCGCATCACCATATGTGCGAGGTTTTGGCATTGCATGCTGAGGATCTTGTTCAATTGGTTGGCCATTCGCACCCTTGGAACCAGAAGTTCCAGTTTCTTTAGCAGCTCCTTTACCATGAGGTTTTTGAACATTAAAGTATGTTGGTCCTCCAAGCTGCCCATATGCTTGCTCGAAAGGCTTATCTACTTGCTGACCAAAAATGCCAATCATTATGTGTCGAAAGCTGTTCAAGAATGCAGCATTATGATTGGTCATTGTGTCCCCCAGAGCTTTGTATAACAGGCCAGAGAACTTCTCTCTTTCTTCTTCTTCTTCATTAAGATCAGATTGTCCAGGCAGTAGAACTCTTGGTAGATCTGACTTGAGAAACGGTGCACCACTCCTGTTCTTAGCAAAAGACAGCAAACACTTCTTAATGACCTGGTCTGCAGCAGTCTTCACCATTTGTTGATGCTCCTCAGACAATTCTTCAAGAGTGACGTCCATAATATCCTTTAAATCAGGCATCTTTAAAGCTTGTTGTCCCACCGAGCGTGCCAAAAAGTGTGTTGACGTAAAATTTGCAGTTCACGCCAAGCACACAGCAAGCCGAATCAGCTGGCTTCACACGTGGCTCGAACGTTCGAATCCTGGAAGCGTGCCAGTCACTTTTCCCTGAAACTGACAAAGGAAGAAAAATGTTTAGATATAAAACCTGGAACATGCCGGCTGATACCAGACAATTCCATCTTTACGGCTTACAAAGCCAATTTTGATCGACGTATAGCTATAAACAAGCTATCTGTCAGCAATCCAAAGCATTCATTACATAATCGGCAAAGCATGTAAGAAGTACACTGCCGACCGCATGACGTCACCATGATGAAAGATCGATATTTAACTAAACCATCGTTGCAGTACTTAATTGCAACCGATTAACGGAAATGATACATAAATAAATGTGAAAGCACGATCATAAATTTCTAATAAACAAGAATGCATAGGTTTAAAAGCACTAGTCTACCGCATGTCTAGGTACTTTCGAACCCGTCAAGCGTTAAAATCAAACAAGTTAATCCACCGCATGATACAACTTGTTTGAAATCACACCACCAACCAAGATTAGATCAATCTACCGCATGATATACTCTAAACATGGAAGGCTAAAAGCATTCATTATTTAAAACAAAGTTACGAACTTGTTTCACTCGTGAAGGGGCTGCCGAATACGGCTAGATAGCCGAATCGGGTTCCATGAAGAAGGAACAAGCTTTGTCAATGATGATAGACCTATCAGATCGATTTCGATCTCTAATCCACCGGATGATTAGTTCTAAAACGACCCAAAAACCTGCATCTACCGCATGATACCCGGCTCTGTCAAGATCCATACAAAATCAACAAGTTTGAACCTGCGACACGTGGCAATCTAGATTGATTCGAATTCGGCTATGTAAAGAAACGTGTTCGTGTTAAGTGATGCATCAAAACCAAACCTAGTCAATCTAAATTGGGCGAAAAGAGTGTTATATGAATTAAACATAAAGTAAAACTCAAACAACACAAGGTAACTTAATGAATCCATTAGATTTTTGCCAAAATCTAATAGAGCTGGTAACTTGCCTCAAGCTAAACCTTAGCCTACCGCATGGCTCATGATATAACAAGAAAGCCTTCTCATACCAAGCTTAAATCCACCGCATGATACTAAGCATGATACAAGGTTGTCGATACTTACGGAGGTCGACGGATCGATGGTTCCTCTCGAAGATTTCGACGACACGACTAAAGGACTCGAAAAGGTGGCGCAAGGCCGGTTTGTTGTATGATTGTTCGATCCCTATTACAATCACCATGGGTTTATATTTATACCCTGGTTTTGACACGATTCCTAGTCGACTACGATTACAAAACTTTTATTTCCTAAAGAAATACGTCGAAACGCCGTATTCATCTCGTATTCTTCATCAAATCGGCTTCTTCCTTATATTCGATCCACGTCATGCGATGGATCAAAACCGAACCTAATCAATCTAAATTGGGCAAAAAGAGTGTTATATGAATTAAACATAAACTAAAACCCAAACAACACAAGGTAACTTAATGAATCTATTAGATCTTTGCCAAAATCTAATAGAGCCGGTAACTTGCTTCAAGCTAAACCTTAGCCTACCGCATGGCTCATGATCTAACAAGAAAGCCTTCTTATACCAAGCTTAAATCCACCGCATGATACTAAGCATGATACAAGGTTGTCGATACTTACGGAGGTCGACGGATCGATGATTCCCCTCGAAGAATTCGACGACACGACTAAAGACTCGAAAAGTTGGCGCAAGGCCGGTTTGTTGTATGATTGTTCGATCCCTATTACAATCACCATGGGTTTATATTTATACCCTGGTTTTGACACAATTCCTAGTCGATTACGATTACAAAATGTTTATTTCCAAAGAAATACGTCGAAATGCCGTATTCATCTCGTATTCTTCATCAAATCGGCTTCTTCCTTATACTTAATCCACGTCATCACGCGTCCCCGAACGCTTTCCATAGAGTAGCTCTGTCACACCCGGGTTTTATATAAACCCGAAGTGCTGCTATATGTGTGCCCAGGAAGTCCACAGAACACATATAGCTAACAAATATGATAAACAGAGTACATATGCTCGTAATAAAAATAATTTAAATCAGAGTTAGCTCATACACAGCGGAAGTCTAATCTTCAACTCGAAGGCGAGGCCGCAGTCCACGGGGACACCGACTGGTTGACCACAGTATAGTAGTACTCCGTCTGTTACCCATCCGGGATTTTGTTGAATAATAGCAAGCGTAAGTAAATGTCTTACTTAGCAAGTATAGCACGGGTCATGAAGGCTCAAAAAGGCTAGACACGGCTTAACTGCATTAGCACTTTTAGTTGGTTCGTTTTAACATTATTATCCAAGTTACTACAAGTGTATGAATCCCAGTTGCAACCCAATCAATAAAGTGTAAGTAACATTAAGCATAAATAAACATCATCTTCTAATCAAAAAGGATCTAGGCCGCTCGTGACCCTGAGCAAGGCTATCATGATAGATTTACACTCTGCAGAGGTTTCGCCCTTTACCCACCAGTCGCGTAAAAGTTCAAGGAACTTTAAACCCAACCATGCGGAGGTGGATCAGACCTCACAAACCACACTACCGAGGTGTGATCGCATAGGGACGCTACGAGGCTTTTCACAAGACACCCTAACAAGACAGTAGCCGTTATGGTACAACACAGGCAGCATGACCCAAGGCACCGAGATTGATGTACGCCTACGGAGTCCACCATAGGGGGGTCAATAGCGTCCAATGCGCGGCACGAAGGCCAGCAAGAAAAGTAAAAGCGCAACGTGTAGAGCTTCCGCTGAACGGTTGCTCCCACACGGGACTGTGCCTCACAGGGACATAGCCGACGGATCTCCCGCCCTCGGTGGATCAAACCATACTCTCACGAGTGCTTCCCATACCGCCGTCGGCCCGTCGGTAACTACTGTCAAGCTAGAGCCGTACAAGCTACTTGTCCAAGACCAGAGCCATTATAGTCCTGGTGGTGACGACTGGCTCCTGGGTTGCCGCTTTAAGAACCAGTCCTTACGGAGAGACACTAGGGCCTGGCACGCACCTGACGCCCTAGTTCCCTTAACCATGTTGCTAAAAAGCATATTTTAACATTAAAGTTGAAGTGAACCATTACATCAAGATTAACAGCAATAATAAAGGTGACAGTAGCTGCGCATAGCAAATAGTCTACCCATATGCATAAACCCAGGTAAATCAAGGCACAGGATAATTAAAACTAGGTACAACCTTAATGGGAAACAATTTAGACACATGCATGTATGAAGTAATGATTAAAAGGTGAATAGGTAGCAAGGATTGTCCGTGCTATAACTTGCCTCAAATCCGGTATACAGCTTGCTCAGACTCTTCAATTCTTGATCTTGAATCCCTCGAACGTCCTCATTCTACTCGCGGCATTCATCGGCACAAACATACAAGCAAACAAACAAGAATAGCTAAGAACAATACACCAAACAGTAGAAACAGAACAAATGAAGGCTACGAAACTATTCTACGCTTCGCTACGAACACGGGAGCGCGAGAATCACTCTAATCGGAGCTAAAACGAAGAAGTTATGGCTTTTCTAAGGTTCAGGGATTTACTGGCAAAGATTTAAAAGTTTCCAGGGGCTTAAACGTGAAGAAAGGGCATGGATGTAATTAACTTTTGAACTGAGTGGACGGCGGGTGCTAATACCAGAAAGTGGAGGGGCTATTTTGCTAATCAGCCAGAGCTGACCGGGGTTGACCAGTAAGGGGCCCTTGGATCAAATCTGGGCGGCTCAGATTTAAAACGCGAAGGGGTATCGGGGTTCTAATCTGGACGGTTGGAAACAGATTGGAGGGCTCGGATTGGATCGGGGCTGGGGGCTTTATGTGCGGCAATGGAAAACTTGCAGGGGGTTTTCTGGAAGATAGCGAAGACACAGAAATTGATCTAAAAATTACGTGATTCTTCAGGGACCCCAACACAAAATGGTCATCTTCTTGTCCGGGATAGCAGAGGCGCTCGCCGGCGCTTCTGGCGGCTCGGCTCGCCGGTGATTTGGTGGGCAGGAGGGCCTAGTCGGAGCGCGCAGGAGGAAGAGGGGAGCGAGGGGAACACAAGGGAGGCCTCACCAATGGCAGGGACGGGCGGCGATGGCCGGATTCTCGCCCGCGGCGGACGACATGGCCGGCGGTAAGCGGCTCACGTGGTGAGGCTCCTCCGACGACGCGGTGGCGACGAGAACCGGCGTTCTGAGCGCGGCTTGACGAGGAGAAGCTCCGGGAGGGGTCAGCTTGGTGACGAAATCGGGCGCGCCATGGCCGCGGCGGCTCTGGTTGTCCTGCGCGCCGGCGTTCTGGTGGTCAAGGGAGGCTAGGAGTTAGCGCGGGAGGTAGAGGAGGGCGAGGGGATCACGCGGAGCTGCTCACCAGCGGCGGAGGCATGAGGAAGCGGTCAGATTCTACCCCTCGGCGGAGAACGGTGGCTGGCGGCGGCGCAGCACGTGGGTGGTGGGCCTCCGGCGACGGATCGGAGACGAGAACGGGCGGAGCGCGTTCGGCTCGGCGCGAGGAAGATCCTGATGGCGACGGATTCGATTGGCGGCCCCGACACGCGACGAATCGGCGCCGGCAGAGCTCGGTGGCGGCGCATGGCGGGCGGCGGCTGTGCTCTGCGGCCGCGGCGCTGCGCGAGGGAGGCGAGGCGCGAGCAGGGCGATGGAGCAGATGGGCGCGGGGCCGAAGGCGGCGCGTTTTAAAGGGGCGCGGACGCCTAGGCAGCCGTGGCCGGGCGGCGCGGCGGCCGTTGCGGAGCGGCGGCGGCGCTGGCTTCGCGGGCAGCCCGGGCGACTGGGCCGGGGGCGCGGAGGCAGAACGGGCTGGGGAAGGGAGTTGGGCCGGCTAGCCTGGAGAGCTGGGCCGCTACGTGGGCGAGGGGAGCGCGCTGTTGGGCCGGCCCGTACCGAGGGAGGCGGAGTGGGCTGAGGGGGGGACAGAGGTGGGCCGCGGGAGAGGGGGAAGCGAAGCTGGGCTGGGCCGAGGGAAAGAGAGGGGAAAGAGGAAGCAGACCGGAGGAAAAGTTCAGGGGCCGAAATCGAACTCTGACTAAAGGAACTTTTCTAGGGCTCAAACAAACGCAGTTCAAATGCGAATTTAAATTAGATTTAAATTCTTATTCGAACTACGCACAAACAAAACTCGATGCAGCCAGCATGAATGCAAGTCACACAATAATAATTTTAATTTAACTTAGAAAATTGATTTTCCTATACTAAATTCCCTGTAAATTTTATCAAGCTTGGAAAATTTTTAGAAAATTGAGAAAAATATTGTATTAATTATGTTAAAAATTCACATCCCAAAATTCAAAAATTTTGGGGTGTGACAAGCTCCCTTGACGAATCGACGATGGACTCCCGACCGCAAAAATGCCTCTGCCGAACGTTCTTGAAGAAAACTTCCCTCTCCGAACGATATTTTTTACCAATTCCGGCCCACATGTCAGTCTCTTCCTGGTGCCAATTTTTGGTGTTAACAGCGCCTCTTTCTTGGTGAATTGTCGTTGGGGTGTGAGTTAGAGTTGCTTGCTTGTAACACCCTAATTTGAATTTTTGCAATAGTCTAAAATTTTCTAGCAAATATCTAGAATTAGTTTAGAATTGTTCACATTTAGTTGTAAGCAATCAAATATTTTATAAATGCAAACTAAAACAATCATAGGTTATACAATTGGTTGAATGCATTCATGCCTTTGCATATGGTTTGATTGCTTGAAAAATGAATTTCAACTTGTTTGCAAAAATGCGTCTAGACGTTGTGCGAACTAAGGACAATAATATTTCTGGAGTAATATAATTAATGGGCAAATAAATATTGGGTCAAGCCCATATTTCTTTTCTTTTTCTCTATCTGTCTCTTCTCTTTTCTCTGTGGGCATTTCCTTGCTGTCAATCTCATTAACAAATCACTCTAAACCAGCCCACAAAACCCCGTAAGCCCAGCCCACCTCTAACCCTAGGCGTCCAGCCCCTCTCCCACTCTTTTTCACGTGGAAAACAAACCCCCAGCGCCTCCCCTCTTCCCTGACACGGCAGATGGCGCCCCACCCCTCTTTTCCTCGACAATTCCCTCCCCCCTCTAGCGCCTCCTCCCCTCCCCCTGCACCCCCACTTCAATACCCACGAAAGACAGGAGAGAAACTGCAATATTCAAGCCATTTTATTCCCCATTTTCATTGACTTTCAATCCTGCCTTTAATCCATCAATTCAAGGCCAAATGATTCAGCCATACTATTAAATGGAATCAGCAGCCCCTAAGAAATCCCTTTGCACATTCGTTGCCCAGCCCCTGCCAAGCCATTCCTCTCTGTTCTTGCACCGTGCTGCTGTTCGATGTGCCTCCAGAAGCTGCACCAGTTCCTGCTCGTGGCTGTTTGGTAAGGAGACGACCGCTGCACATCTTCCTTTTTGTCGAATCCCAACTCATCTCTTGCTTTCTTTCGACGAGGCCCAGGTGCAGCAAGACCGGAGGAAGACTAGTGCCAAGGACGTGGAGACGAATTGCTGATCGTGATCCCCTACAACGTTGCAGGAACGACTACATCGAGTCATCGCAGCACATAACGTGATCTTCGTGGTGAGCAGCGCCGCAGCCTCCCTGTCCTTGTAGAATATTTCAGCAGCACTTAGTTTCTTAGGTTGCAAGAATGTTCAGTGCAATCATAGGGAAAATATAGAACCCGCATCGCTGCTGAATCCGTCTGCTTCCGCTTGCTAACCTTTGATAGATAGGAACTTATGTATGTATATGCCCGTACTATTATAAAATCTATCAAATATTTGTGGAAATTCCTATATGTTCAAACATTCAGGTGTATGAATCCTTGTTATTTTGTTAACCAAAACTATGAAAAGTACATGACTGCTATATGCTCAGCCTTGAATAAATGATAAAAATGCACACACCTATCTGTTTATACAATCACTGCCTTGTTATTTTCTCTAAAAGTCATCATTAAACATTTTATTTTGTTCTGAAACTATGAGCACCTTGCTACTGTTGTACAGAAAATATTTATTTATAGTATTCTATGCTGCTATAAAATTCCAGAAATTAGCACTAGTTTAGTTTAAGCGATCGCTAGTAAAACGTGTATATCTTTTTACTCGTAACTCCGATTTAGATGATTCTTGCGCTCACACGTTCGTGGCGACGAGCTCTAGCTTTTAAAATGTTTTTCTCTCTGTTTTACTACTGTTTGGTGTACTGTTCTTATACTTTTATGTGTATTCTTGTTTCCGGTAGTTGATTCGAGTAGTTGTGTTGTGACAAGACCCGGTGTACGTGAAGGATTCATCAAGGGCTTGAAGAAGGCAAGTGTCCTTGCTGCATGTTCCTTTTTACCTTTACTTACAACATGTATCACTTTTTATTTTACGCTTTATGCATGCTTCGAGTCAAATTGATGGGAATCCTATGGTAGGGTTTACTAGATTTTCTTATGACAACCTTGAAGCCTTTAGTAGTCGGTTGAGTCATGGGTAGTATCATGCTTAGCTTGCTCTACATGGGATGGGCTAATTCTTAATCTTGATTAAACAATTATGCAACAACTTTGGGTTGATAATCTTTTAGCAACATGGAACTCTAGGGACTCGAGCAAGTGTATGATCGGTGGACGGTGTTTATGGATTGATGCTAGTCTTGCTCGAGTCGTCTCAAGGATTGATGCGTGGAGTGACCACCCGGGATTTACAGTACAACCATGAGACTGAGTGGGCAACGGTCTTGGCTGAGAAAGTTGGGTAATCCAGGGGTACGTGTTGAGCGGGTAGGAGCCGACTAGGGCAGCGTCCCAGAAGTCGTGGCACGGCACGGTGATGGGTTTGAGCCCTGAGTGGGTCAATGCTCCCTGGAGAACCAATCGAAGGCCTCGTAGTGTACCCCGGCACGCACATCTCGGAAATGTGTGGAGGCTTGCAACCTCAGCTAAAAGGTATCACGACTCATGGTGAAAGTGTACAACCTCTGCATAGTGTAAAACTGTTATAACAGCCGTGCTCACGGTCAAGAGCGGCCTGGACCCTCACATGTTTAGTTGGTGGTTTTGGGTGAATCGCAGTGTGGTAATTGTGGTTTGGGTGGACAGTTTGGCCTAGCTGATAGGCGCTTTGTCCTATAAGTTTGGTTTTGGATGGGAAGACTTTCACTTGTTAGTCTAAGTGTTTAATAAAACTTGACCAACTAAAATTTGTGCAATGCAACCAGTTGTGTCAGCCTTCCTTGATTTTAGCCTTGCATGTCATTACTTTCCTCCACTTGCGGAGTACACGCCTCCAGGTGTACTCACCGTTTTCCCCTTCACCCCCTGCTGTGTTTCCCCCTCCCCCTTGATTGCTGTTCAGGATGAAGGCCATGAAGATCTAGGATGCGACCCCCGGTTGATTGCCTGTGGTCACGGAGCTTCGCTTCCGCACAAGATAAATAAACTATGAGTTGTACTTTTCTTTTGGACCTTCAGGTCATTTTGTAATATTATAACGTGATGTGGTAATGTATCAATGATGAAGTCATGCTTTATGTATGAAATATGATCCTGGCATACATAAAGTGAGCATTCGGTTGTGTTTATAAAACCGGGTGTGACAGAATTGGTATCAGAGCCATATCGACCGTAGGACGCAGCCCTAGATAGAAATGGTCGTTTTCTAAGTATTATTTTGATATAAAAACTATATTATACTTTTATTTCAGTTTATTTAAACTTGTTTCCATTATAACCCTTGTATTTAAATATTTTGATGTCTCTTATTACCTTGATTTTTTTTATTTTACCCTTGTTGTTTTACAAATTGTTTTGCTGATACTCTCCTATTTCAAAATTTGTAGATGGCCCGCACGAAGCAAACAGCTCGCAAGTCAACCAATGGCACCATCCCCCGCAACCCCAATCGCAACAGGCAGGAAGGACCAAGAAATCGCTTAGCTCGCTCACCGAGTCCTCCGAGGAGGAACCACCACGCCAGAAGACTCGCTACCTTGGTGAGGGTACAAGCGCACTATGCCCCGTGATGCTCGACCCGCCAGAAGAAGACCCCAAGCAGGAGGAGCAACAGGCACAACCCCTCGACCCCAGGGACAAGGGAAAAGCACCCATGGAGCCACGCCTAGCTACACCACCACCACCACCAGAAAACTTGGAGGATAGTAGCTATGGAAATCCTGAAGGTTGGAGGCAAGGACGCTTCGTTGTACTCTCCGACTCCTCCGACGACACCACTGAGTCACTGAGGGACACCGCTTGCTCTCGTTGTGAAGAATAGGAAGAACCCATTTGTTTTAAATAATAGAACGTTTAGATCCATTTAAATTATTCTACACCCTGTGTGGTGAACCTTGGTTTGTTAAATGCTTGTTAGACCTTGTTATTGTGCTCAGTGTGGTTTGCTTTTTCTGTAATGACTGTGATGAGTTGTGAGCTGCCACGCTTATGATTTCATCTCCTAATAACAAGTTATGTTATAATATAGTTAGGGGAATCTTTCTTGCTTCATTCACCACGTATCCTTGCCCATACCCTCCCATTATCACTACCTTACTTCAGATGGAACAAGCTATGGCGAATCAGACTCAGATCCTTCAGAGTTTGGCACAAGCAATACAAGCACCACCAAAGGATAGGCGTAAGGAATTTTTGAGGTCCATGCCACCCATCTTTGAGCACACAGCAGACCCAGTGGTTGCAAATGATTGGTTGAAGGACATTGAAAAGAAGCTGATTGCTGTGGAATGCAATGATCGTGAAAAGGTACTTTATGCAAGTGGATAGTTGTATGGTTTAGCTTCAGACTGGTGGGACAACTACACCGAAAGCCATAGAAGCCCTGGTACTATCTCATGGCTAGATTTCAAAGATGCATTTAGATCACAGTATGTGCCACTAGGAATCATGGAGTTCAAGAGGAAAGAATTTCTAAAGCTGAAGCAAGGTATAATGACAGTGAGCGAATACTATGATAAATTCATCCAAATGTCTAGGTATGCTCCTGAAGATGTGAGTAATGAAGAGAAGAAACATGGGAGATTTCTTGAAGGGCTTCGCGATGAAATTCAATGTCAACTAATCAAGCATGAGTATCCCAATCTTCAACACTTGTTTAGTAAAGCAATGGCTCTAGAAGTCAAGCTCAAGGAGATAATATACAAGAAGAGGAAGATGGAAGTCCGAAGTCAAACATGCAGTAGTTCTCGCCCCCGGCTTATACCTCAGGTGGGAATTCAATATGCTTTGAAACATGATAATCAGGGTAACAAGGCACATGGAACAGGACAAGCTCGACTGATGCACACAGACCTACACGTGAATCGTCGAGAAATGCGGAAGAGACGTTCAAATGGATCTGACCCTACTCTAGCCAAGGCTTGTTATCGTTGCAAGGGTGAAGGACACTATGCTAAGGAATGCCTGAGCATGTACCCCCAGTTGCATGGTGAGAATAAAATCAGACTCAAATAATAGCCACGGGAGGTCTTCTTTACCAAATGAAGGGAGTTTCCATAGGAGATATTCGCGTAGTATGTGAATTCCCTGATGTGTTTCCTGATGACCTGCCGGGAATGCCACCGGATCGTGATATTGAATTTATCATTGACCTGCTACCTGGAACAGCTCCTATAGCGAAGAGGCCTTACAGAATGCCTGTGAATGAATTAGAGGAACTTAAGAAGCAACTAAGGGTACGTTTGGTTGGAGAGCGAGGTAGAATGGAGCGGTTCTATTCTAGATTGGGAGGATGGAATGGCTCCATCTTTACATTTGGTTGAAAGGATGGAATGGTTCTAGTTTTGTGTTTGGTCGGAGGAATGGGCATCAACCAGCTCCAATTCCGTTAACCCACGTTTTGTGGCCCCCACCTGTCAGCCTCCTCTTCCTCCCTCTACCTCTACCTCTTCTTCATCCCTCCCTCTGCTCCTCGCGCCGCTCGTCCTCCTCCGGCAGCGCCGCCAGCCGAGGGGCCCGGCTCGCTCCTGCGCGCGGCGCACCCGGCCGCTCTCCACCCCTCGCTCCGTCGCGCCCTCCGCCTGCCGCTCCGCCGCCGCCCTCCTCTCCGCCCGCGCCTGCCTCTCCGCCCGCCGCCTCCTCGCGGTCACCGTCGTCCGCGCCGCCGCTCCCGGTCCGCCTCGCGTCCGCCGCCGTCGCCCGCCGCCTCTTCACGGTCGCCGTCGTCCGCGCCGCCGCTCCAGGTCCACCTCGCGTCCGCCGTCGGCCGCTCCGCCTCCTCGCTGTCGCCGGCGCCCGCGCCGCAGCTCCGCCCGCCGCCTCCTCGCGGCTGCCGTCGTCCGCGCCCGCCGCTCCCGGTCCTCCTCGCGCCTGCTGTCGCCCACGCCGCCCCGCCGTCTTCTCTCGGCCGCCGTCGTCCGCACCGCCGCTCGCGGTCCACCTCGCGCCCGCCGTCGCCCACGCCGCCCCGCCGTCTCCTCTCGGCCGCCTTTGCCCGCAGTCGCCCCGGTCGGTGTGGGGAGGAAGAAGATGAGACGGGGGGAGAGATAGAGAGAGACGGCGTTGGAGAGAGGAGACGGGAGCGAGCGGGTTCGGGAGTTTTGGTGGAGCGGGCTGGTCCGGTATATTGAGGGAATATTCTCTCTCGAGGATGGCTCTGCTCGCACGTTCGGGAAACAAACACGGCATGGAGCGGCTCCGTTCGGGTTGGCTCCCCAACCAAACACACCCTAAAGGAACTATTGGACAAAGGCTTTATTCGTCCTAGTTCTTCACCTTGGGGAGCCCTAGTGCAATTTGTGGAAAAGAAAGATGGTAGTCAGAGGATGTGTATCGATTACAGATCTTTGAATGAGGTAACTATTAAGAACAAATATCCCTTGCCTAGAATTGAGGATCTATTTGATCAATTGAAAGGGGCATGCATATTCTCCAAGATTGACCTTCGCTCGGGATATCATCAACTCAAAATCCGTACGTCAGATATTCCGAAGACAGCATTCACTACTAGATATGGTTTATATGAATTCACAGTTATGTCTTTTGGATTAACTAATGCACCAGCCTGTACTTGATGAACAAGGTATTTATGGAATATCTGGATAAATTTGTGGTTGTCTTTATTGATGATATTCTGGTATTCTCTAAGAACGAAGAAGAGCATGAAGAGCATTTGAGGTTGGTATTGCAGAAGCTGAGGGAAAATCAATTGTATGCCAAGTTCAGTAAGTGTGATTTTTGGATGAAGGAAGTCTCTTTCCTTGGGCATGTGATTACTGAAGGTGGGGTCAAGGTTGATCCGGGTAAAGTCAGAGATGTGTTAAACTGGAATTCACCTCGGAATGTCTCAGAGATTCGTAGTTTTCTTGGTTTAGCTGGATATTATCGCAGATTCATTGAAGGGTTTTCCAAGATAGCTAAGCCTCTCACAGAATTGTTGGAAAAGACTAGGGAGTTCAAATGGACTGCGGCTTGTGAAGCCAGTTTTGAGGAGCTCAAGAAACGATTGACAACTACACCAGTACTGAAGTTGCCAGATATTCAGAAGCCCTTCGATATATATTGTGATGCCTCACACTTCGGACTCGGTTGTGTACTTATGCAAGAAGGTCGTGTTATTGCCTATGCATCGAGGCAGCTTCGGAAGCATGAAAGGAATTATCACACTCATGATTTAGAACTAGCAGCAGTGATTCATGCTTTGAAGATTTGGAGGCACTATATTCTTGGTAATCGTTGTGAGATTTACACTGACCATAAGAGTCTGAAATATATCTTCACGCAGAATGATCTGAACTCTAGACAACGTCGTTGGTTAGAATTGATCAAAGATTACAATCTTGGTATTAACTATCATCCTGGAAAGGCTAATGTGGTTGCTGATGCCCTAAGCAGGAAGAGTTATGCCAACATGGCTATGGTATGGACACCATGAGCAGATTTATGCAAGGAATTCGAACGACTCAACCTTGGGTTTGTCAATAACATGGAAGGTGTTGCCATGGAAGTAGAACCAACACTAGAGCAAGATATCCGTAAAGGACAGCTTGAGGATGTAAAGATCAAAGAAATCAAAGAGTTGGTCAAGAAAGACAAGGCCCCAGGATTTAGGATTGATGATCAAGGAACATTATGGTTCGGAAAACGAATTTGTGTGCCAAATCTTGAGTCGCTTCGAGAAACGATTCTAAGAGAAGCGCATGATTCTTCTTATTCTATACATCCAGGAAGTACCAAGATGTACTCCGATTTGAAAACCCATTATTGGTGGTATGGTATGAAGAGAGATGTTGCTCAGCATGTTGCCTTGTGTGACACATGTCAACGAGTGAAAGCTGAACATCAAAGGCCAGCTGGACTGCTACAACCATTGAAGGTACCAGAGTGGAAATGGGAAGAAATCGGCATGGATTTCATAGTTGGCCTACCTCGTACGCAAGGTGGATATGATTCGATATGGGTGATTGTGGACCGCTTCACCAAAGTGGCTCATTTTATACCAGTCAAGACTACCTACACGGGAGCAAAACTTGCAGAATTATATATGGCAATGATTGTCTGTCTTCACGGTGTTCCAAAGAGGATTGTATCAGATCGTGGCACTCAGTTCACTTCAAAGTTTTGGGAGAAGCTCCACGAGTCTATGGATACTTGTCTCAACTTCAGCTCAGCTTATCATCCACAGACTGATGGACAGACTGAGAGGACTAATCAGATTCTCGAAGACATGCTCAGAGCCTGTGCATTGAAATATGGCAAAGCCTGGGATAAGAGTCTTCCATATGCAGAGTTCTCCTATAATAATAGCTACCAAGCGAGTCTTAAAATGTCTCCATTTGAAGCATTATATGGCAGAAGATGTAGAACTCCATTGTTTTGGAACCAGACTGGAGAGAGTCAGGTATTTGGGCCAGAAATATTGCAGGAAGCTGAGAGACAAGACCAGATAATCAGAGAAAATTTGAGGACTGCACAATCGAGACAGAAAAGCTATGCTGACACTCGACGTAGAGAGTTAGTCTTTGAGGTTGGGAATTTTGTATATCTCAAGGTGTCACCTATCAGAGGTCTTCGAAGGTTCAAGGTCAAAGGCAAGCTTGCGCCAAGGTATATTGGACCTTTCAAGATCCTCTATAGAAGAGGAGAAGTGGCCTATCAACTTGAATTGCCAGCTCAACTCTCTGATGTGCATGACGTGTTCCATGTATCTCAATTAAAGAAATGCTTACGAGTGCCAGAGGAGCAATTGCCAATGGAGGAACTCAATGTGAAAGAGGATCTCACCTACAGCGAACACCCGCTAAGAATCATAGAAGTTGCTGAAAGGGTCACACGAAGCAAGGTTATCAGAATGTGCAAAGTGCAGTGGAGCCATCACTCAGAAGATGAGGCAACATGGGAACGCGAAGAAGATCTGAAGGCAGAATTCCCGCAACACTTCAACGACTCTTCCGAATCTCGAGGACGAGATTCTTCTTAAGGGGGGTAGGATTTGTAACACCCTAATTTGAATTTTTGCAATAGTCTAAAATTTTCTAGCAAATATCTAGAATTAGTTTAGAATTGTTCACATTTAGTTGTAAGCAATCAAATATTTGATAAATGCAAACTAAAACAATCATAGGTTATACAATTGGTTGAATGCATTCATGCCTTTGCATATGGTTTGATTGCTTGAAAAATGAATTTCAACTTGTTTGCAAAAATGCGTCTAGACGTTGTGCGAACTAAGGACAATAATATTTCTGGAGTAATATAATTAATGGGCAAATAAATATTGGGCCAAGCCCATATTTCTTTTCTTTTTCTCTATCTGTCTCTTCTCTTTTCTCTGTGGGCATTTCCTTGCTATCAATCTCATTAACAAATCACTCTAAACCAGCCCACAAAACCCCGTAAGCCCAGCCCACCTCTAACCCTAGGCGTCCAGCCCCTCTCCCACTCTTTTTCACGTGGAAAACAAACCCCCAGCGCCTCCCCTCTTCCCTGACACGGCAGATGGCGCCCCTCCCCTCTTTTCCTCGACAATTCCCTGCCCCCTCTAGCGCCTCCTCCCCTCCCCCTGCACCCCCACTTCAATACCCACGAAAGACAGGAGAGAAACTGCAATATTCAAGCCATTTTATTCCCCATTTTCATTGACTTTCAATCCTGCCTTTAATCCATCAATTCAAGGCCAAATGATTCAGCCATACTATTAAATGGAATCAGCAGCCCCTAAGAAATCCCTTTGCACATTCGTTGCCCAGCCCCTGCCAAGCCATTCCTCTCTGTTCTTGCACCGTGCTGCTGTTCGCTGTGCCTCCAGAAGCTGCACCAGTTCCTGCTCGTGGCTGTTTGGTAAGGAGACGACCGCTGCACATCTTCCTTTTTGTCGAATCCCAACTCATCTCTTGCTTTCTTTCGACGAGGCCCAGGTGCAGCAAGACTGGAGGAAGACTAGTGCCAAGGACGTGGAGACGAATTGCTGTTCGTGATCCCCTACAACGTTGCAGGAACGACTACATCGAGTCATCGCAGCACATAACGTGATCTTCGTGGTGAGCAGCGCCGCAGCCTCCCTGTCCTTGTAGAATATTTCAGCAGCACTTAGTTTCTTAGGTTGCAAGAATGTTCAGTGCAATCATAGGGAAAATATAGAACCCGCATCGCTGCTGAATCCGTCTGCTTCCGCTTGCTAACCTTTGATAGATAGGAACTTATGTATGTATATGCCCGTACTATTATAAAATCTATCAAATATTTGTGGAAATTCCTATATGTTCAAACATTCAGGTATATGAATCCTTGTTATTTTGTTAACCAAAACTCTGAAAAGTACATGACTGCTATATGCTCAGCCTTGAATAAATGATAAAAATGCACACACCTATCTGTTTATACAATCACTGCCTTGTTATTTTCTCTAAAAGTCATCATTAAACATTTTATTTTGTTCTGAAACTATGAGCACCTTGCTACTGTTGTACAGAAAATATTTATTTATAGTATTCTATGCTGCTATAAAATTCCAGAAATTAGCACTAGTTTAGTTTAAGCGATCGCTAGTAAAACGTGTATATCTTTTTACTCGTAACTCCGATTTAGATGATTCTTGCGCTCACACGTTCGTGGCAACGAGCTCTAGCTTTTAAAATGTTTTTCTCTCTGTTTTACTACTGTTTGGTGTACTGTTCTTATACTTTTATGTGTATGCTTGTTTCCGGTAGTTGATTCGAGTAGTTGTGTTGTGACAAGACCCGGTGTACGTGAAGGATTCATCAAGGGCTTGAAGAAGGCAAGTGTCCTTGCTGCATGTTCCTTTTTACCTTTACTTACAACATGTATCACTTTTTATTTTACGCTTTATGCATGCTTCGAGTCAAATTGATGGGAATCCTATGGTAGGGTTTACTAGATTTTCTTATGACAACCTTGAAGCCTTTAGTAGTCGGTTGAGTCATGGGTAGTATCATGCTTAGCTTGCTCTACATGGGATGGGCTAATTCTTAATCTTGATTAAACAATTATGCAACAACTTTGGGTTGATAATCTTTTAGCAACATGGAACTCTAGGGACTCGAGCAAGTGTATGATCGGTGGACGGTGTTTATGGATTGATGCTAGTCTTGCTCGAGTCGTCTCAAGGATTGATGCGTGGAGTGACCACCCGGGATTTACAGTACAACCATGAGACTGAGTGGGCAACGGTCTTGGCTGAGAAAGTTGGGTAATCCAGGGGTACGTGTTGAGCGGGTAGGAGCCGACTAGGGCAGCGTCCCAGAAGTCGTGGCACGGCACGGTGATGGGTTTGAGCCCTGAGTGGGTCAATGCTCCCTGGAGAACCAATGGAAGGCCTCGTAGTGTACCCTGGCACGCACATCTCGGAAATGTGTGGAGGCTTGCAACCTCAGCTAAAAGGTATCACGACTCATGGTGAAAGTGTACAACCTCTGCAGAGTGTAAAACTGTTATAACAGCCGTGCTCACGGTCAAGAGCGGCCTGGACCCTCACATGTTTAGTTGGTGGTTTTGGGTGAATCGCAGTGTGGTAATTGTGGTTTGGGTGGACAGTTTGGCCTAGCTGATAGGCGCTTTGTCCTATAAGTTTGGTTTTGGATGGGAAGACTTTCACTTGTTAGTCTAAGTGTTTAATAAAACTAGACCAACTAAAATTTGTGCAATGCAACCAGTTGTGTCAGCCTTCCTTGATTTTAGCCTTGCATGTCATTACTTTCCTCCACTTGCGGAGTACACGCCTCCAGGTGTACTCACCGTTTTCCCCTTCACCCCCTGCTGTGTTTCCCCCTCCCCCTTGATTGCTGTTCAGGATGAAGGCCATGAAGATCTAGGATGCGACCCCCGGTTGATTGCCTGTGGTCACGGAGCTTCGCTTCCGCACAAGATAAATAAACTATGAGTTGTACTTTTCTTTTGGACCTTCAGGTCATTTTGTAATATTATAACGTGATGTGGTAATGTATCAATGATGAAGTCATGCTTTATGTATGAAATATGATCCTGGCATACATAAAGTGAGCATTTGGTTGTGTTTATAAAACCGGGTGTGACATTGCTTTTGCTAGCGAAGTAAGTAGTTATTGATCTGTGTAGGAGTGGTTCCTAGACTTGTCAGTAGCCTTAGTTTCTGCCCGTCACAACGGAGGTGGTAGCCAGGAGGTGGTGACAGCCCTTTCGGTCTCTGTAGTCCATCACGTTAGTTCCGGTGTCCTAGGACCCAAGGTTCAGGGTAGTCGGCGCCCCTTCTCATCCCTTTCTGTGTGTCGGAGGCCCTGTAGTCCCCAAGGAAGGCAATAGACTTATTCCAGACCTACCAGTGCTGGCTCTTTATCCACTGTACCTCTAACCACTTGGCTTAGGTAGATAGAGTCTCAGGAATCCTTTATCTCTTCTCGTTGTCCTCCCAACTATCTATACCTTCTCTCATCTATCCGAGCCTCCCTTGAGCTGTGTGTCCGGTATATCCACTCCTATCCAATACCGTTTACCCCCTATCTTTTCTAGTCGTGTACCCTTCTCTGATAGTCTCGAATATCTGTTCACTAGTATTCTTGCCAAAGCTTGCCTGCGGAAATATAAATTACGATACCTCGGGATACTCCCAGGTGAAGTGCTACAGCGGTGATTCTGTGAAATTGCAAAATATTTCTATATTTTACTAAGCCATAAGGAAAACCACTGAAACACTCCTTACCCCAGTACCAGGATTCTTAATTCTGATATTGGATCGTAAGAAGTGCCAACACCGCCCGCCGAGGTGCGCCTCCCCGTGCGGCCGTGCGTGGTGCGCCGGTGCTCCTTCGAGCCGCCCCCGGCCGCCGCCGAGAAGCACGCGCCGAGTCGCCGACGCGAGATCCAGAACAAGAAAGCAGAGAGGGGGGAGTGGGGCCGCGGGCTGGGGACTGGGGTTGGGGAGGCGGTCGGGTGGGTGGACTCGTGGGTGGATAAAGTGGGGGTGGCTTGGGTTGTATTAATGGGCCTTGGGCCTTTGATTTTTTTGATGGGCCTTCTATATCAAACGGGCAGCGGATATATCCACGGATGAAAGCGGCCGCCCGCTAGCTGCCCGTGGGCGGATTTTGCTGCCCGTATCCGCTCCCGCGGGCGGATTTTGCTGCCCGTACCCTTACCCGTCGAGTCGGGTATCCGCGGATACTCGTGTTCGCGGGAAAAACTGCCATCCATAGACACGGTTAAACTCCATTAGCAATTTTAATTGATTCATTTTAACATTTAGCCAAGATACTATAATTAAATGAATCTCAGTTGTAAACCCAATTAATATAGTAGAAGTAACATTAAACAACAATAAATATCATCCGCTTCTAATTAAAAAGGATCCAGGCCGCTCTTGACCTTGAGCAAGGCTATCATGATAGATTGTACACTCTACAGAGGTTTCTCCCTTTACCCACCAGTCGCGTAAAAGTTCATGGAACTTTGAACCCAACCACGCACATCAACACTACCGAGGTGTGACTGCATAGGGACGCTACGAGTCTTTTCACAAGACACCCTAACAAAACAGTAGCCGCTAGTGTAACAAGGCGGTGAGAACACACGGAGACTCACCATAAATGGGTCGATGGCATCCAGAGCGCGACATAACATAACAACAGAAATAAAAAGCGCAACGTGTGGAGTTCTCTTTCTCGGAGACTCCCACACGGGACTGTGCCTAACGAGACATAGCCGATGGATCTTGCGTCCTCTGTGGAATCAGAAAACACCCTTTCACCTTGCTTCCACTAACGCCGTTGGCCCCTCAATAACCACTGTTAAGCTAGAGCTGTACAAGTTTCTTGACCAAGACCAGAGCCATTATAGTTCCAGCGGTGGCGACAGGTTCCTGGGTTGCTGCTTTAAGAACCAGTCCTTACGGACAGACACTAGGGCCAAGCACGAAGCGGACACCCTAGCTCCCTGATCCATGTTGCTAAAAAGCAAGTTTTAATCATTAACATTGAAGTGAACCATTAAGTCAAGATTAACAGTTAAGCAAAGGTGACAGTAGCTGCGCCTAGCAAATATCTACCCATATGCAGTAACCCAAGTTAATCAAGGACAGGGTAATCAAAGCTAGGAACAACCTTAAAAGGGGTAACAATTTGGACACATGCGTATATAGTAAATAATATAAAAGATGTGTTTAGATAGCAAGGATTGTACGTGCTATACTTGCCTTCCTCAAACTGCTGCTGCTGGTGGTGGTGGTCTTGCTCCTTGTAACCCTCGTACTCAAACTCCAACGCGTACGGCTCATCGACTGGACTCATGAATCATCACACAAGCATCCACACAAGCTAGTACATGCAAACAATATTATTCTATTAGAACAGTACACCAAACAATAGAAACAGAACAAAAGGAGGCTGAAAAACTAATCTACGCTTCACTATGAACACGTGAGCGCGAAAATCACTCAAATCGGAGCTAAAACGAGAAAGATATGGCTTTCTAAGGTTTAGGGACTTGCTAGCGAAGTTTTAAAAGTTTCAGGGGTTTATTTGTGAAAACCAGGGACCTAAATGTAATTTTATATTAAAACAGGAGGGCTAAAGCGCAAAATAAACGAAATAGGACCTCGGGTTATATTTTTAATTAAGGCAGGGGGTTTTGTGTAAAAACCAGGACCTAATTCTAATTATTTTTGAATAGATCAGGGCGGCGGGTTAATTTTCAGATAGGTCAGGGGTTCTTTTGCAAAACAACGCGGCTGACATGGGGTTGACCTGTATTGACCTGGGCTGGACCTAGGCCGTTGGATCAAGATCTAAGGGCTAGGAACAGATCTGGGCGGGGTGTCGCCGGCGGCGGCGTTGGCTGGCGGCGGCGCATCGCCAACGTGGCTTCGAACTAGGACTGCGGAGCTCGGTTTTGGGAGTAGTTTGCACCTACGGCTTCAGGGCACGATGGCGAACGCGTCCATGGGGTCCAAGACGACGGCGGCACAGCGGGGGTGACGGGGCTACGGCACACGTGATGGGACGGAAAGGGGCTCAGGAGCGAGCTTACCTCTTGGCGATGCTTTCCCGGCGGTCGATGGCGGTGGAGCGGCGCTGGACCGGCGGATCGACGGCGGCGCGTGACTTGAAGATGGCGGCGGCGCGGCGAGCTCGAGCGGCGGAGGTGGCTAGGTGGTGCGGTTTGAGATGAGGCAGGGAGGCGGCGCGGGGCGGCTTAAATAGGGCGGGCGCGGGGCGGCTCGGGTCGGCATCGGCGTGCGCGCCCGATCGGGGTCGGACTCGAGCTCGAGTCCGGCTCGGCGGGGAAGGCGGAGCTGACTAGCGGGACCCGCCTGTCAGCGGCTGGGCGGGCGCGCTGCGGGCCATCCTGATGGGCTGCGCTGGGCCGGGACGTAGGCGAATATGGGCTGCACTGGGCCGGGAGACTGGCGGGGAGAGCTGGGCTGCGCAGGGAAGAAAGAAGAGGGAGCAAACCTGGCCGAGGGAAAGAGTTTAGGGGGCAAAAGCGGACCAGGGCTGAAACAACTTTTCCTCCAAACAAGTCGATTCGAATTCGAATTTAAATAGAATTTAAATTCAAATTGAATCGCACACAATCAAAACACAATGCAGCCAGCATGAATGCAAAAAAAATGTTTCTAACCTTATATTTAATTTTATTTCTCAGAAATAATTTATTTTTTGATAAATATGAACATTAATTGAATAAAAGCAATTTAATTTCTAAATTTTAAATAGGCACTTTTAGAGTGTTACACGCCGCCACCGCCGCCGCTCGACGTGCGTTTGCTACCGCCGCCGCTCGTGGTGCCAGCAACCTCCCCAACGAGTTCAAACTGCAGCTCGTGCCTCCATAATCTTACTTTTGCCAATCTGGTTAGTTTTCCCGTCACCCTTGGGCGGTCCTTCTTCCCCATGTCCCGCAGTTCACCGCCGCTGCATCCTTTTCAGCTGTCTGCGTATATTATCACACAAGCTACGGATTCGAGATCTTACGCACCCGGTTGCTGCTTTGCTGGTGAAGGTACACTGAAAACTTAACCTAAATTTCTGCTGTTCCATTGCAATTTCCATACATGTCTATGGATCTGACTCCATAAGAACAAAAACCCTAGCCTGGTTTGTTTGTTTCTTTCTAGTCCAATATCCTATATTTCTTATACCTTAACTTTATAGCTCTGTATTAATTTGTACAAACAAGTTATCAAATCCCTTGGAAATTAAGCTCGACCTCTCCATATTTTGCTTCTCTCTGTTTAAACCATTGTTATCTTTCACATTTCTAAAATGCATACAGACTTTGCTATCAACAAACCCCTTCTACATTTTGATAAAAAGCAGTAAGAACATGTAACCGGTCCTCAGAGTACAGATTCTGGAACATGTAACCAGTCCTCAGAGCACATAAAGTCTTTTGCACATCATCATCCATCTGGTCAACATACGGTGGCACATATATTAGAGCGACCTTTTTGTGAAAGGAACATTCTCCATGGACCCATACATGCATGCTACCCATTATACAATGGACCTTTGTGAGGGATACATTATTTTCCCTTAGATACCTGATCATGTCCTTTGCGCGGGGGTCAAGCCTTTTGTGGGACAACCACTCTCTCTTCTCACCACATGATACAGTACGGGGGTGTTTATGTTCTGCTATATGAGCACTGATGTACCACCCATCATCTTCTGAACGCAAAAGCCACAACATGGCTTTGCAACCAGTCTTCTCGGAATTATATTCACATCTTTTTGGATAGCCCTGAAACCAAGCAAATTGTAAATTCTTGATATAGTTCTAACTGTATGAGAACAGAGGTGCATGAAAACGAACCAGTCATACTCACCGCATATAAGCACCTCAAGTCACGGCCAGTCAGGTTGTTCTCACTATTGTTGGCACTAAGAGAATCATATTTAATACCGAACCCAACTTCCCATGAGTACATGTTATAGAATTCATACCCTTCCTTTTCTGAATCAAATGTGATCCCTAGCAAAGGCTCAAATATATATTTTGTCTTGCGGTTTGGTGATTACGAAATGCTATCTTAACAGGTCCAATGCCTTTGGGCGCCCTAGATGCTGGACGCTTCACAACTTGTGGAGCCCTATTTCTACTCATGAGAAAATCAGACATGTAAGTAAATAACTCACTAATCTATAGCTCAAGATATATTACATCAACGGAACCCACAGCAGCTCCTCCAAGTCTATTACTCACTATGCTGTGCAAGAGATGTCTTAAGAATAGTTTAAGTACCTCCGTGGTAAATATTCAGTTTACACTATTTTACTCAATATGTTGTGCACCTCTGTTCTGATTCCAGTACCTATACAGTTTTAATATATAATACTTGACATCCTTAGCGTTAAAACAATATTCAGTTTTAAACTAATCACTACCGGAAATCGGCCGTATGCCATGTGCCCGAACCTTTGCCGTGTGCATAATATCGGGCACACGGCAAAGCCGTTGTTTGCCGTGTGCCTGCCACGTGGACAAACAGGCACACGGCGTTTAGCGGCTTTGCTGTGTGCCTGGTAGCCTGACACACGACACAAACCAGGGCACACGGCTTAGCGGCCTCTTTGCCGTGTGCCTCACAGCTGTTGACACTTCTTACGATCCAATATCAGAATTGAGAATCCTGGTACTGGGGTAAGGAGTGTTTCAGTGGTTTTCCTTATGGCTAGAAAAATATGTGAATATTCTGCAAGCGCACAGAATCACCACTGTAGCACTTCACCTGGGAGTATCCCGAGGTATCATAATTTATATTTCCACAGGGAAGCTTTGGCAAGAATACTAGTGAACAGATATTCGAGACTATCAGAGAGGGGTACACGACTAGACAAGACAGGGGATAACGGTATTGGATAGGAGTGGATATACCGAACACACAGCTCAAAGGATACTTAGGTAAGGGAGAGAAGGAATAGATAGCTGGGAGGACAACGAAAAGAGATAGAGGACTCCTGGATACTTTATCTGCCTATGCCATTCTAGCTTAGAGATACAACGGCTACAGAGCCAGCACTAGTAGAACTGGGATAACTCTATTGTCTTAGCTTCGGGACAAGGGAACCGGTGGACACGCAGAAAGGGATGAGAAGGGGTGCCACTATGTCCCCACTGGGGGATCCTACGGACCGGAACTAACGTGATGGGCTACGAAGACCGAAAGGGCTGTCACCACCTCCCGGCTTCCACCTCCGTTGCGACGGGAATACTCTAAGGCCACTGACTAGTCTAGGAACCACTCCTACACTAGGCAACAGCAACTCACTTCGCTAGCAGAAGCAAGCAACTCTTACTCACACCCCAATGACAAGTCACCGCTAGTGTGAGCAGAGACGAAGAACCAGCCAAGACAAAGACTTAAACAAGACTACAAGCACTAGAACTATAAATACTATAGTCTAAACAAGATATATTTGCTACTAGAATAAAGTAGAGGCAAGATATAAATGACAAAGGCAAAGTGATAAAGATAACTATATTGATAACTGAAAGTCTTGCAAAAGGGAAAAGTAAAAGATACAAGAGCTAATACCAGAGCTTCTGAAGACGACTTCGGAACCTCCGAGGCACAGCTCGACTCGACTGTAACTCCCAACTAAACTATCCTACCTCTACTAGAACAAGTGGAATGAGAGCTCCTTGGCTTGAGTGTGTGTTGAATGAGCAGCCTACCCCTGCATTTATAGGTGTCCAAGGTCGGTTTGGCAGTTGGGTAACCGCCAAGGCACCTAGGGTCGGTCCAGGGTTGGTTCGGCCGAACACCGCGGGTTCGGCCGAACTGCCCGGTTCGGCCGAAGGCCCTAGGATGCACCGCCTTGCTCTGGACGACTGGGATTGCTTCTGGGGGTCAGTTGGTTGCTGGGGGTGGTTCGGCCGAAGGCCTTGGTTCGGCCGAACCAGGCCTGGCCCAAGGCCGCCCCCCCAGCACCGCCTCTGCTGCTGGGTCCCTCTGGGCTGCCTCCTGGTTGATTGCTTCGTGTCTGTTCTGGCCCATGGTGACGTGGCACGGGTCCGGTTGAGTTGGAGGTCGTCCTACGTGGCTTGCTTAGTCATTGCTTGGTTGTCGTAGACGTGGACGCCTCCCGGCGGCCCGTACGGCTAAGGGGGGTGACCGGCCGAATGTGTTGTTCGGCCGAATCGGTCATTTTCGACCCCTATAGCACGTGTTTCGTGATATTGTACCTGCAAACATGACACTCACCAAAACTCGTGGAACTTTATTAGAAATAAACCTAAGTGCATGGAATGTTGCATATAACCTCTTTTATTCCCGAGTATTGGTGGTCGGATTTGGATTGTAACGACCGCCAACAACGGCTGGCACACGGCAAAGCACCATGGCATGGGCCGCCGTTGCTTGCCATGGGCTTTTGCCAAAAAGTGTGTTGACGCAAAATCTGCAGTTCACGCCAAGCACACAGCAAGCCGAATCAGCTGGCTTCACACGTGGCTCGAGCGTTCGAATCCTGGAAGCGTGCCAATCAATTTTCCCTGAAACTGACAAAGGAAGAAAAAATGTTTAGATATAAAACCTGGAACGTGCCGGCTGTTACCAGACAGTTCCATTTTTACGGCTTACAAAGCCAATCTTGATCGACATATAGCTATAGACAAGCTATCTGTCAGCAATCCAAGCATTCGGTACATATTCGGCAAAGCACGTAAGAAAGCACACTGCCGACCGCATGACGTCACCATGATGAAAGATCGGTTTTTAATTATGTAATCGTTACCGTGCTTCATTTCAACCGATCAACGAGAGTTAGGCTTAAATAAACGTGAAAGCACGATCATAAATTTCTAATAAACAAGAATGCATAGGTTTAAAAGCACTAGTCTACCGCATGTCTAGGTACTTTCGAACCCGTCAAGCGTAAAATCAAACAAGTTAATCCACCACATGATACAACTTGTTTGAAAATCACACCACCAACCAAGAATAGATCAATCTACCGCATGATATACTCTAAACATGGAAGGCTAAAAGCATTCATTGTTTAAAACAAAGTTACAAACATGTTTCACTCGTTAAGGGACTACCGAATATGGCTAGATAGCCGATTCGGGTTCCATGAAGAAGGAATAAGCTTTGTCAATAATGATAGACCTATCAGATCGATTTCGAGCTCTAATCCACCGGATGACTAGTTCTAAAACGACCCAAAAACCTGCATCTACCGCATGATACCCAGCTCTGTCAAGATCCATACAAAATCAACAAGTTTGAACCTGCGACACGTGGCAATCTAGATTGATTCGAATTCGGCTATGTAAAGAAACGTGTTCGTGTTAAGTGATGCATCAAAACCAAACCTAGTCAATCTAAATTGGGCGAAAAGAGTGTTATATGAATTAAACATAAAGTAAAACTCAAACAACACAAGGTAACTTAATGAATCCATTAGATTTTTGCCAAAATCTAATAGAGCTGGTAACTTGCCTCAAGCTAAACCTTAGCCTACCGCATGGCTCATGATATAACAAGAAAGCCTTCTCATACCAAGCTTAAATCCACCGCATGATACTAAGCATGATACAAGGTTGTCGATACTTACGGAGGTCGACGGATCGATGGTTCCTCTCGAAGATTTCGACGACACGACTAAAGGACTCGAAAAGGTGGCGCAAGGCCGGTTTGTTGTATGATTGTTCGATCCCTATTACAATCACCATGGGTTTATATTTATACCCTGGTTTTGACACGATTCCTAGTCGACTACGATTACAAAACTTTTATTTCCTAAAGAAATACGTCGAAACGCCGTATTCATCTCGTATTCTTCATCAAATCGGCTTCTTCCTTATATTCGATCCACGTCATCAAGCTCTCCCCGAATGCTTCCATATCTTTTCTGTGGGCCCGCTTTCTTGCCGAACGATGATGAAACTCCCGACCGCAGAGCGCCTTTGCCGAATGTTTTGAAGAAATCTGTCCTGCCAAATGGAATCTTTTTACGGAGCCTGGCCCACTCGTCAGCCTCTTTCAGGTGCCAATTTTTGGTGTTAACAGCCGTGTGGCGGCCCAGGCCGGACCACGGCAAAAACAGAGCACACGGCCTGACGTGGGCTTTTGCCATGTGCGGCCCAGGCACGCCCACGGCAAAAAGAAGGCACACGGCAAAAATTCTATTTGTCGTGTGCCCCTTGTAGCGGCACCCGGCAAATAGAAACTTTGCCGTGTGTATTCGACCGGCACACGGCAAATGTATAAAAAAAATTGTTTTTTCCCTTCCCAAATTTTTCTGGTATATACGTAGTTAATGGTCAACTCTATGTTTGAATTTGGTGTTTTTTGAATTTGTTTTCTATATTTAGTTATTTTATTTCATTGGATGGATTTTTTGAAAATAATTCAAATTTGAACTACAAGTGTCTAGAATCTTGGAATACAATACAACAAAAAATGATATTCATGGTGTCCATCTAGATGTGAAGCCGTATCTAGAAATTTCGAGCAATTTGGCCACGAACCATAGTCGCGAACCTGCGGACGCACTGTTTTAAAATTATATAAAAAGCAAATGGAGTCCGTAAATCTCAAGATTTGTCGTCAACCCATGATTTCATTCATAGTGGCTGTGGTACAAAGTTGAGAAGCGTTCGTGAATGTTTTCTTGTACGCTGCATAGAAATCCAAACGCCTACAAAGAGATTCATAGAGTTGACAAGGAAGCTTCACATTTCGAAGCAAATATAAGTTTGAATTTGGATTTGGCTTCAACACTTTTTGTATATGTAGTAGGCATGTTAGATTGTCTTGTGCCAAATTTTGGTTATTTTTCGGATCCGTTTGACATTTTTTAATTTTTTTGGCTGTAAAAGAATTTCGTATCATAATCATTGAAACACATTAAATAACATTGTTTTTTTCATAGATTTCTAAAGAATGATATGTTGACCCACTTTTGGAAGGTAATAAATCAGACAAAGTAGTCGAAACATGAAATAGTGGAGTAATTTAGGTTAAAATTTGAAAATAATAAAGTTTATAGTTTACTGTGGGCCGGCACACGGCAAACAGCCTGGGACTTTGCCGTCTGCTAGATCCGGCCCACGGCAAAGGTTTGCCGTGGGCCGGATCCAGCACACGGCAAAGTCTCGGGGACTTAGCCATTACCGGCCCACCCCGCCCGGCCCATCCGCACAGTCGCCTCTTCGCACCCTCGCCCCCGCGCGCGCCTCCGCCCTCGCCTCCTCGCCTCCGACCTCGCCCCGCCGCCGCTCGCCACCACCACCGCGCCGCCTCCACCCCATCGACACGCCGCCGCCGCGCCCCCGCCAACTGCGCCGCCGCCCGACGCGGACCCCTCCCCGATGCGCCGCCGACCGACGCGGACCCGACCCGACGCGGCGCCGCCGCTCGACGCGCCGCCGTCCGACGCGCCGACGCCGCTTGACGCGCCACCGCCGGTGGACGCGGCCCCCTCCCCGACGCGCTGCTGACCGACGCGGCCTCCTCCCCGGCAACCCCGGCATCCACGCCAGCGCGGGCCCCGCCGGCGGTCGCCCCGCCCCCGACGCCGCCCGAAGCACCGCCGCCGGACGCGGCCCCCTCCCCGACGCGTTGCCGGCCGACGCGGCCTCCTCCCCAGCAGCCCCGGCATCCACGCCAGTGCGGGCCCTGCCGGCGGTCGCCCCACCCCCGACGCTGCTCGAAGCACCGCCGCCGGACGCGGCCCCCTCCCCGACGCGCCGCCGACCGACGCAGCCTCCTCCACGGCTGCCCTGGCATCCACGCCGGCGTGGGTCCCGCCAGCGGTCGCGCAGGCTCGGCCCCGCCGGCGAGCTCCAAGGCCGCCTCTGCTCCCCGTCCGCGCACCGGTTGAGCGGTCGCGTGTCCGGCCGACCGTACGCGCGAAGGCAAAACGCGCGAACGACGTTTGGTCACCTCCGGCCGCAGCGACTACTCACCCTCGACCGTAGGTGAGCACAATAGAGCCGTTGTGTACGTTCGGCCATCGAGCCGTTGTGTATGTCCGGCCATCGAGCCGTTGTGTTTGTCCAGCCTTTGTGCCGTTGTGTCTGTGCGGCCTTCGTGCCCATGTTTTCTTGCAGGTTGGGGTTTTAGTTACCTCCCATTATAGGGGAGGTGCTGCTGAAATTTTGAAGTGACACACCCTATTTTCTTGTTTTTTGTTTGCAGGACCGGCTTCGTCCCTCCGTCGTGCCAGCCCCGACCGCCCCGTGGCTGCACCGACACGAGCTTCACCGCCTCATCCGCTGTCAAGCCCTAGGTGAGCACATGCAAAAGGCCATGGCCTCCGTATTTAATTCGTAGCATATGTAAGTGGTTGCACGCAACCTAGTTAGATGTCTCCCGTTCGAAAGAGATACGATGCCAGGTATGCAGGATTTTGCATATCTACGCCCGCATCTATTTCGAATTGTCCATGATTTTGGACAGCTCAAGGATCCGTACACGAGTTAGTTTTCATAGTTTATTCCGATCGGTGACAGCTTTTCGGCATCATCTCCCCGTTGTTCTCCGGATACACAATCTCCCCCTCGGGACGTGTATTTGGAGAATAGCGAGGAGGTGCTGCCGAAATTCTGTCCCGAATCGGAATAAACTATGGAAGCTAACTCGGCTACGGATCCTTGGTTGGGATTAGGACCTATCTATACCTATTAGAATGTAGGCAACATGTACAAGCAAATGATTTTTATATTGCTCGCTGATATGCAATAAAGGATGGATGACCGTTCGTGGATGTACACGGGCTGGAAGCCTAGGGGTGACGTCACCCCCGAGTGGATTAGGAAGACCGAAGATTTCTTGAATCGAGCATTTGCAAAGGCAAAGATGACATGGTGTCCCTGTAGGAGATGTGGAAACACGCGTCGGCAAACAAAGCAAGAAATGACACATCATCTTGGTAATTATGGATTTACGATAGATTATACTCGGTGGACCTTCCATGGTGAAACCGAGCGTAGGAGAGACGAAGTAGTGAGACGACGCATCCGGGATCTTGATGCTGTTGCCGGGGTAGGAGACATGCTCGATGACTTTCATGAAGCAAACTTCGATGAAGGACCTAGGGAGGAGGAGCCAGAGGCAACGGCAAAAGTCTATTACGAGATGTTGGCTGCAGCACAGCAACCCCTTCACGAGCACACCGATGTATCTCAACTTGATGCCATTGCACGTCTACTGGCCGTAAAGTCCCAGTTCAACTTTGGTCATGAGGCCTTCGAAATTATATTGAAAGTGTTCGGCACGCTCCTCCCGAAAGGTCACATTCTGCCACCGAACATGTATGAAGCACAAAAACTCCTAAGTGCACTTAAGATGCCTTATGAACATATACATGCTTGTCCGAATGGATGCATCTTATTTAGGAAAGAGCATGCAAAAGCAAAGTACTGTCCAAAGTGCGAGGCGTCTAGATTCGTGGAGGTAGACAATGGTGATGGGCAAAAGACCCATAGTACAATCCCCGTGAAGATCCTACGGTACCTTCCTTTTATACCGAGGGTCCAGCGGCTTTACATGACCGAGGAATCTGCGAAACAGATGATATGGCACAAACATGGACATAGATACAATCCTGAGAAAATGGTACATCCATCTGATGGTGAAGCATGGGCACACTTTGATGCGATGCATCCTGACAAAGCTCTAGAGGCTCGTAATGTACGCGTTGCGCTGGCCACAGATGGGTTCAATCCCTATGGAATGACGGCTGCCCCATACAGTTGTTGGCCGGTGTTCGTTATCCCGCTCAATCTCCCCCCTGGTGTTTTATTTCAGCGTCAGAACATATTCTTGTCATTGATCATTCCTGGATACCCGGGGAACAAGATGAGTGTGTACATGGAGCAACTGATTGATGAGTTGGAACGTGGTTGGGAAGGTGTATTGACATACGACCGAGCTACAAAGACAAACTTCAGAATGCATGTCTTTTACCATTACTCCTTGCATGACATGCCGGCGTATGGGATATTCTGCGGCTGGTGTGTGTACGGGAAGTTTCCATGCCCGATATGCAAGACGGCTCTGAGATTCATTTGGTTGAAGAAGGGTGGCAAATATTCCTCGTTCGACAAACATAGACAATTCCTCCCTCTTGACCACATATTTAGACAAGACAAAACGAATTTCACGAAAGGGGTCATAGTTAAAGAACCTCCACCTCATCTTCTGACAGGCACCGAGATTCGTGCTCAGCTAAATGCTCTTGAACTCAATGAAGATGGAAGTTTCGTGGGATACGGTGAGCAACATGCCTGGACCCAAAAGATGGACTTGTGGAGGCTACCGTACATGGAGGACCTTCTTCTTCCACATAATATTGATGTAATGCACACTGAAAAGAATCTTGGCGAGGCACTTTGGGGCACAATTATGAAAATTTCTGACAAGACAAAGGACAATGTCAAGGCAAGAATGGATCAAGAAAGGTTATGCAACCGACCAAAGCTCAACATTCTGCCGCCCAAAGACGACAAGAGATGGAAGAAGCCTAAGGCCGATTTTGTCATTGAGCGGCCCGATTTTGTCATTGGGTATGCAACGAATCTGAGGAGGGGGGGTAAATTTATCTACTTTGCATATCAATGGCCTCAAGAGTCACGACTACCACATTTGGCTTGAGCGGCCGCTTCCGGTGTTGGTTCGCGGCTATGTCCCTGATCATATCTGGGTGGTGCTTGCAGAGTTGAGCAATTTCTTCTGCCAGCTTTGTGCTAAAGAGGTATCTAAGGCCATCATTGCAGAAATGGAAAAACTGGCACCTGTGTTGCTATGTAAATTGGAGAAGATCTTTCCCCCAGGCTTCTTCAATCCGATGCAGCATATGATTCTACACCTCCCGTACGAGGCACGAATGGGGGGTCCCGAGCAGAACCGCTGGTGTTATCCAATCGAGAAATGTCAAAAGGTTCTTCGAACCAAATGTAGAAATAAATGTAAGATTGAGGCTTCTATCGCTGAGGCATATATTTTGGAGGAGGTGTCAAATTTCACTTCCAAATATTATGCAGAAAATCTCCCTAGCGTGCACAATCCACCCCCTCGTTACAATGTTGGGACTCTGAATCGAACCTCAGCCTTTTCCGAGGACAATTTGGCAGTGCAAGTGGCGCGCGCAGCAAGACCTTGGAGATTGATGAGTGGCGTTGTATCATGTTGTATGTGTTGACGAACCTTTCCGAGGTGGAACCGTACATACAGTAAGTTCTCATCAAATATTGTTCTCGACTAGTCACTCTTCTCGAGCTCTTAATCCAATTGTTGCTCTTTGGTACAGGGAATTTCATATGGAATTCTGGTATAGATCAAGGGCACCTACCATACAAGAAGCTCAAACCCTTCTAAGACTGGGTGCGGGAAATGCTAAGCCCGATTTCATTTCTTGGTACAGGCGAAAGGTAATTTTCAATTCGATGTCATGATGAAGACATTACAATTTTAATTACTTACTATCCCACTTGAACCTGCAGAGCCAAATCGATGGATCTATAAGTGCCGAGTTGAGACAGGTTGCCAATGGCTTTGATTGTAAGGTCAAGTCATTTGGAGCTTATGACGTGAATGGATATCACTTTCATACAACAAGGCACGAGCAAAGTCGACCCAATCGAAGAACCACAAATTCGGGAGTCTTTACTCTAGGAGACGATGGGGTCGAGTACTATGGCAGAGTTGAAGAAATATATGAGCTCGACTTTCATGGCTCGCAACATCTTAAACCCGTCATATTTAAAAGTCATTGGTTTGATCCTCAAGCTGTGAGACGCTACCCGAAACTTGGGTTAGTCGAAATTCGACAGAGCTCCGTGTACCCAGGAGATGATGTCTATATTGTGGCTACACAAGCCACCCAAGTTTATTATCTGTCTTACCCATGTAAAAAAGACGCAAATCTTGATGGTTGGGATGTTGTGTATAGGGTATTGCCACACAGCAAACTACCTGTACCAAACAATGAAGATTACAACATAGACCCAAACACCTATGCCGGAGAATTTTTTCAAGAAGATGGGCTTTCAGGGAG
This sequence comes from Echinochloa phyllopogon, assembly GCA_033239725.1. Taxonomy (NCBI): domain Eukaryota; kingdom Viridiplantae; phylum Streptophyta; class Magnoliopsida; order Poales; family Poaceae; genus Echinochloa; species Echinochloa phyllopogon. Next base: position 5,074,953 of record BTCW01000008.1, on the reverse strand, counting down.
TTTTGCGATCGACTTAACGGATGTGATGGAAGTAGATAATTCAAGGGTTGCTCTTGAGGATGTCGGCGATGATGTTCATGACGCCAAAGACATAGCATTACTTGAAAAGCTACAATTGTGCGACGACAGTGATGATGATAGTGATGGGCCTTTGGAGAACGACATTGATCATATAGAGATGCGTGATAGTGATGATGAGACATATGATCCGGCTATTTCGGACCATGACGACTATTTTTAATAAATGTATGATCCTTATTATGTTTTGATTTGAATAATTTACTATTTCGAATTTGTTGTTGTTATTGTTTATTGTTATTGTTTATTTTATTTCTCATACATGTACTGATTGATTTACTATTTTAAATTTCGGGCGGTTGATCGAAGATGGTGGGGCGCGGCGGAGGTGTACTCAGGTCGCTCGCCTCAGTACTCGGGAAGTCTGGCGGCAGTGGTGAGTCATCCGGAGTCGTCCTCCCGGACGACTCGACGACGGAAGAAGGAGGCTCCTCCTCCTGCAGTAGCCGAGGCCGAGGACTCGGGCATGGCTAGACGGAGGAAGGGGAAGAGGGGGAAGAGGGTGCCTCGTAGGAGGTCACCCCCTCCTGAGGAGGAGGAGGAGGCGGGGGAGGAGGAGGAGGAGCAGGAGAAGCCGCACGATGAGGAGGGGGATGGGCAGCAGGAGGAGGACGAAGTACCTGAGGCGAATGCCTCGGGTGACGAGGAGGAGGAGGAGGAGGTGGAGCAAGTGCAGGTCCCTGTTGTTTGGCTGCGAGGACCGACGAAGCTCCCAGACCGACCGATAGCTTTAGAGGGATGACCGAGGCTTGTACCAGACCCTCCCAGGTAAGTAACATTTGCAGGTATGATCACGTTTTCTTTTGAAAATCACAATTGAATCTAATCATTCGTCTTAATCTTTTTTTCGGAAACTTCGAGGTTATCGCCCCAGGTGTTCACGACCGCATGCCCAATGGTATCCTGGGGGCCTCGTCAGGCTTCACTACCCTGGCGCGCGGGTGATTGCCGGGAGCCTTCAGCCGGTGATGACGTGGGCCCAGTACCGTGACTGTCTCGATGTACCAGATCGGGACGATAGGGTCTAGGGAAACAAGGCGGAGCGGGTCCTAAACAAGTTTTGGGTAAGTCCTGAACTGCTTTTCTCAATACAGTACATTCATTGGACATTCTTCAAATAATAATAAAACATTTATGTGCAGGATTTCTACCGATGCGAGCCGGGAGTTTTAGCGCTCGCGAAGCAGACGGCTGACACAGCGTGCACCAAGCTAGTGGCGGATATGATGTACGAGGCCCGTGTCCAAGCCATCGTGACATATATGGGCAAACATGAGGCTGACCCGGGAGCAATTCATGCTGGTAAATAGTAATACTATCTTTTTCTGATATGAAACGTGCTCCATGGGATACTTATATGTCATGTTTTTGATTACGTGCAGGTGCCTCCATGGTGGTGCGCGGTGGATATGCAGTGCTGGGGATTGATCGTTGATAAGTGGTGCACGGAGGGTTGGGTGGAGATCCACAACTCTTGCCGTGCGCGTTGGTTGTTGATGCCAGGTGCAGCACATCATCAAGGCAACCGTCACCTCGGCGCTTACGCGAAGAAATGGGTATGTAAATGTGTTCTTTTTTATTCTAACATACAATTCTGTATAATCTCTGATCATTGTGCCTTTATTTTCGCAGTCGCGGTCACATGGTGACCAGCCTTGCTCCCAGCTCCAGGCTTGGGCTTTGGCCCATAAGGGCAAGGCGACGTCCGACGTCACCTTCAACTCGGAAGATCCGCCTGAGGGCTAAAGCAACCTGACCGTCCACAGCCGCCTCAGTGACTACAGCGCTATGGCGAGGGAGGTCCATCGGCCAGATTTCGATCCGGTCACCCAGCCCATTGACGGAGAAGTCGTCATGAGGATGGGAGGAGGCAAGAAGCATGGCCGCTACTGGGTCGCTGACCCCCTTGTTGACAGGAGCAGCACTCCTAGTCTCTCTCAGATTCGAGCTCAGAGCACCAGCTCAAGCCCGGCCATACGCACACGGCCAGACGTCGTCACGACCCAAATGGAGGCACTCCAGGTTATTTCTGTTTCAACCATCATTGATCTTTCCATATGTTTGTTTTGTATTCTAACATTTGATCAAATATTACAGGCCCAAATGGAGGCAAGATTCAAAGCTCGGGAGGAGCAGCAGCAGAGGAAGTGGGACGCAGAGAAGGCGAGCTTGCTGGACGAGGTTCAGCGCCAGCAGGAGGCCGAACGCAAGAGACTAGATGATGCCTGGGCGTACATCACTAGTCTGGGACGGCAAATGGGTCAACCGCCGCCAGCTTACAGCCCACCAGCTTTACCTCCTCGGGGTGCTTCACATACTCCTGTGAGTCACTTGAGCCTCTACTTTCATTTTACTTTGCAATTAGAACGACAACATAGAGTGTAGTAGTGACATAGGGTAGTACAATAACTCTAAACTTAGGTGTTAGCTTAAAACATTAAATAATTTCGAACTATATGCAGAATCAATCGGCGGCATCGTGTGAGGGGCCAGCTGCAGGAGTGGGAGAAGCGTCGCCTCAGTACCCTCCGGTCCAGACTTGTACGTGGCATCCGCCGCCTGGGTGGGTGCCTAGTGTGCCGGGGCCATGGTCGCAGCCTCCGTGGATGGCTATGGGGCTGGGACAGTGGGTGCTTGGGGCCCCGGGAGAGTCGTCGCAGCCGCCACCGCCACCGCCGGCCGAGTGAGTTGTTTGTGGACTTGGATGTATCAGCTCTACTTGTAGGACGTTATTTGGACTTGTTTGTGGACTTGTATGGACTTGTACGCCATTGTTTATGCACTTTGTATGCATTTGTGGATTATAACTGCCTGTGATGTGTATGGTGATAGTTACAGATGATATTATGTATGCCTGTGATGGTTATTATGATATATTAATGCCTGTGATGATTTTGTGCTATTTTGGGGTCCCATTTACGTCGAAATGTAAACAAAACAGGGCCCTGTATGGTCACTTTGCCGTGTGCCAGGGCTCCAGCACACGGCAAAGTGACCACACGTGGCACCTGGAACAGGGGCTTTGCCGTGTGGCGGAGCCCTGGCACACGGCAAAGTGACCAAGCTTTGCCGTGTGCCAGGCACAGGGCACACGGCAAAGCCCAGGTGTTTGCCGTGTGCCAGGCCCAGGGCACACGACAAAGCATGGGCCTTTGCCGTGGGCCTTTCCGTCGCGGCCCACGGCAAAGGCCGCCGTCGCCGTTAACGGTCGTTAGGCTGGGCCGGGCTTTGCCGTGGGCCGTAGGGGCACACGGCAAAGGCTTTGCCGTGTGCCCGACATTTGGCCCACGGCAAAGCCCGGCTTTGCCGGCCCGGTGTATGCCGTTTGCCGTGTGTAATACGGCCTTTGCCGTGTGCCCCCGGCACACGGCAAACCGCCGGTTTCCAGTAGTGAATGGACTCATATATTCATAATATAATATTATATGTCTTGTTTACACTATTTTATCTATAGATATCTGCATTCCAGTATTATGTGTATTTAAAACTCTATTCTCACCATGCAAAGAAACTAGTATTCTCATCATGCAAAAAAATCTAGTAAGCAAATGTAGTAAACTGCATTCCCACTGTATATTTCCTACTCTCATATCTACAGCAGTTAGTGAGCAATCTAGTAAGAAAAATGCTTTTGGTTGTGTTTGAGTTTGTTTAACATGTACAACCATTTCCAAACGATTCTTGTTTCTGTACAAAAGTATGCCACTTGGGATCTATTAAAATTTATGCCTCACTATCTAGTACTTTATGCAGATGTTGTGCAAGATATGTGTTAAGATATATTTCTCTCTTTGCTGTGCATGATATGTGTTAAGATTATTATTGAAAAACAATGAAACACCACTGAATACCTTTTCTTCCAAGTATGTGTTCCATCTCCGACGGCAGTCATAACATGCATGAATGGATTACCATTCAGACAAGGACAATCCTCCACTGCATCAGCACCGGTACATGTTGCAGTGGCAGTGGGGCTGACCATTTCTTCTTGATTAAATGCGCTGATTCCTTCTTCCACGGTATTGTCACATGCATTGGCAGCTGCTAAGTCATCCACACTGCAACGGAGGTCCAGGACCATATTTTTAGGTGAGAGGTGACAGCAAACTGTTCAGAAAAAAGTACAAACAAACATACTGAATCATACAGCCTACTTACTTATATTCTTCACCAAGTACTCCATGGGTACCATTATCATTTCCATAATATTCATCATCTGAGTAAATGTCGTAAACCGATGATGCTGAACTATAATAGCCAGACTCATCCACACCTAACCGGCTAGGCGAGCCGATGTCATCAATGCTTCCATCATAACGAAGAATGCATTCTCCTGGAATTTCTTCATTCTTTTCCCTTTGGGCTGTGTTGTCATGGCCTTGTTCTTCAACCTCATGACACCCTAAACGGCTGGAGCAAACCCTGGTAATACCCAAATACCCCTGTTTCTGTGATGCAGACAATACACTATAAATATGCCCTACACTATAAAGCAAACTCTGGTACTTATATTCTCTACAGTTCGAGATAATTAAGTACTTTGCACCACCATAAAGGACAAATTGTTACCATTTATACAACAGTGTAACTGAACACTATATTTTCAGTCAATTGTCAAAAGGACCATAGTTACCTTCGGGCTGCTCCATTGTGAAAGCCTGACTGTATTGATTGATGGATTACAAGAGGTGGTACATATAAATAGGCTGAGAACCCAAAGGTCCAAGGTGTGAACGGGTTGGATAATCTAGGGAAATTAATGACTCAGGTAACTAATACAGCACAGGGCTCTAGGCCGGTGCATTCATACTAGGAAGATAGGAGGACAGTCTAACACTCCGCCCGCAGTCGTAGCGGCAGCAACGCAAACGAACAGACTGGAGAACGATGGAGACATATCCCCCCGCAGTCTGAACACACCGGTGCGAATGCTTCGACTCGAGATTTATGCAGATAATAGCCCCTTAGTGCCGAGGTAGCCGAAGTCGACGTGGTCGTGGTTGAAGCCGTGGAGGAGAGCATAGAGCTGAAGTGCCGTGGGGCGCCTGAGGACACGAATTCAGCAGCTTCTTGCCAAGCTCAGCAGCAGGTCGCGCTCAGCGGCGGCGGTGTCCGCGCTCGAGCCGCAGGAAGCGCAAAATTGGGTCGAGCGCCAGCATGACGAGGATCAAACACCGAGGGTGGCAGCCCGTGTGACGCAGGATGGTCGACCAGAGACGCCGAGTGGTGGCCGGAGAACCAGTGGGTGGCGCTGAGTCGTCGACGGGCGGCGCCGGGAGGGACGCCGAGTGGCCTGTCGGAGGAAGCCAGTGCGGTCAGCCAGGCGTCGAGTGGTCTTCCGGGAGCGCCGTGTGGGTGCCAGGCGAGACGAGCACCACCACCTCGAGGGTGACTGTGTCTGCGGTAGAGGATCGACCACGAGCATCATCGCTGCAGCCTCAGAAGGTGCAGCAACAACCTCGTCCTTCGGTGGTGTCGCCGATGAATCGACAACGAACGGCGGGGCGACGCAACTGAAAATAAAAGGATACACAGCAGCAGTAGCATTGTCGAATTCGCGGCCATTATCGCTTTGAAGTCCCTGAATAGGAACACCAAATTGAGTATGAACGTAGGCGAAAAAATTCGATAATGTATAAAAGGTGTCAGACTTGAGACGTAGGGGAAACGTCCGTAAGTAATGCTGAGTAATCAATAAGAATGACAAGATAGTACTTATAACCGGAGACACTCGTGACAGGCGAGGTCCAAAGGTCACAATGTAAAAGTTGAAAGGCATGACTAGCACGGGAAGACGAGGTATGAAAAGGAAGACGAACGTGACGACCAAGTTGACAAGCATGACAAAGGCCATCAGTGGTGCCGGGTGTGCATTTGATGACGGTAGAGTGAGCAAGCTGGAGTAGAGGGCGGTGGCAGCAGCTGTCTTGGACATGGTTAGTTCCTCAATTTGGAGCTCAGCCCGTACCTTGAGGAAGCTACGCAGAGGATCGGTGCGGCGAAGATGAAGCCCGATGGTGTCGAATCGTTCGTTGAGGCCGCAGATGATGTTGAGGACGAGGGTGTGGTCGATACCATGAAAGCCTGACTGTATTGATTGATGGATTACAAGAGGTGGTACATATAAATAGGCTGAGAACCCAAACGACCAAGGTGTGAAGGGGTTGGATAATCTAGGGAAATTAATGACTATGGTAACTAATACAGCACAGGGCTCTAGGCCGGTGCATTCATACTAGGAAGATAGGAGGACAGTCTAACACATTGGATTTTGCCCTGCAAATCGAGATAATCCAGGGGGCATAGCCATCTGCTTCCCATGCATACTGGTAGGTCCTTGTTCCATGCCACTATGGCTGCTGGTAGCCACCACTTCAGTGCTATAACGGTCCAGTTTTCCCATGTACATTTCCTTAATAAAATTATGCTTTCACATTTAATATGTCCAGTTTTCAGCTATTGTAACACCCTAATTTTCATCACATAAATCATTTAGTAACCCTTTAATTTTTCTAGGATTTATTAAGGCTTAAATAAATTTTCTAGGATTTAATTGGAATTTCTAGCTTTTTAATCAATTTAAATATCGCATTAAATAATTATTTTAGCCAAAATAAGTTTTTGTTGCATTCATGCTGTTGCATATATTTTTGGTTGCTAGTAAATCAAGTTGGAATTTAAATTCTGTTTAAATTCGAATTTGATTTGCTTTTGTTTGATTTTTAGAAAAGTTGTTTTAGCCGAGTTCAATTTAGGTCCTTAAACTCTGCTGAAAGTCTGCTTTGGCCCCTTCATCTTTCGGCCCATCCCTTTTTCCTCCCCCGCTTTTTCTTTCCTTCTTCCCGGGCCGTATTTTCCTTTTCCCGCTCGGCCTGCTGCCAATCCGGCCCATTAGCGGCCCGTTGTTTCTTCCCTTCCCGCCGCGGTCTCTCTCTCCCTCTTCCTTCCACTGACTGGTGGGCCCGGCCGGTCAGCTTCGTCTTCTTCGTCACGGACTCTCCCTCCGAGTCCGAGCCGCTCCCGCCGCCGCCTCCGAGTCCGGCCACCTCACGCCTCTCCCAGCCCTGTTCTCCGGGACTATTTATAGTCGCCAATCCCCGCCGCCTTTTCCCCAAATCAATTGAAGTCGAGAGCTTCTGGAAACCTAGCGCCGCCGAGCTCAAGTCGCCGCCGCGTCGGTCTTCGTCGTCCGCCGCCGTCGAGCTTCGTTCCCCGTCAAGATCACCTTGGGTGAGTTCGCCGTCGTCTCCTCTCTCTTCTCGACTTGATCCCGTACCGAATCTTGCATCATAGCCTTAGATCGCCTCTGCGCCGGCGATGCTCCGCCGTGCTTCCCAGCGGCGCCGCCGTCTCGGCCGTCGTCGTCGTCTCTCTCTCCGACCCGATCCGTCCTGGGCATCCGATCGTGATCCAATGGCTTAGATTAGCCCGAGCCCTGAGTCAAATAGGAGGATACCGGTCAGCGCTGCAACAATTGTTAAAGAGCCCCTGAGTTTTAGAGAAATCAACCCGCGGTCCAAGTTAGTTCAAAAATAATTACATCTAGGTCCTGTTTCTTTTAATTAAGCCCCTTCAAGATTTAAAATTGCACCCGAGGTCCAGCCCCTGTTATTTTATGAGTAAGCCCTCGAGTTTTTATACATAATTATGTTTAGGTCCCTGGTTTTTCGCAGTTAAGCCCTTGGAACTTTTAAAATTTTGCCAGCAAGTCCCTAGATCTTAGAAAATTCATATCTTTCTCGTTTTAACTCCGATTTTAGCGATTCTTGCGCTCATGAGTTCGTTGTAACGAGTAGAACAGCTTTATGCTACTGTTTTGATCTGTTGGAATTGTTTGGTGTACTGTTTCTTATTTGTTGTATTGCTTTCTTGTATGTGAATGTGTGCTGCGTTTAGAGAACGTGCCGTTCGAGGAAGGATTTGAAGATCCGCTCGTTGAAGACTTTGAGCAGCAGCAGCGTTGGGAAGAAGGCAAGTGTATTATGTCATGCAAATGTCCTAATAATTATTAATTTCACCACCCATGCATGTGTCTTAATTTGATGGGTTCCTATTTAAGGATTTGCCTAGCCACTATATTTTCCCTGTCCCTGAAACTGGGTTACTTAATTAATTTTGATGGTAGATGATGCTTAGATTGCTCAACTGGGATTGGTTAATGAACCCCTACTCTATGTTCCACTACTACCTTTTTAATCAGTTAATGGACAAGATCACATTCTTTTTAATTGGAACATGGAGAACCACCCAGGAAAACAGTACAACCATGAGTGCCACATGGCTCTGGCTTTGACTGACTAATTAGTGTGTCTAGTATTGGTTAACTTTACCCGAAAGGGGCATGGGGGGCGGCCTTGTTGGGGTATAGCCCGGTCCTCTTGAGCTGTGGGCTTAGCTAAGAGACAGACCTCATTAGGGAGGGTTATGCTTTGCTTGGACTGGAAACCTTAGCGGGTTGGCTCGTGCTAGATGTGCTTTGTAAAGGTCTCATAGTGAAACCCAGTATTCGGTCCACGTGGTGTGGGAAGGATGCATGCTTTCGGGCAATGGGAATCGCGGCTTATGGTGAAAGTGTACAACCTCTGCAGAGTGTAAAACTGTTATAACAGCCGTGCTCACGGTTAAGAGCGGCCTGGACCCTTACATGATAATTGTACTTGAACATGATCTAAATTGTGGTTATATGATTATGCTGGGAATATGACTTTCATTAATTTGTGGGTGGTATATACTTTCATTTGCTAGTAAATAGTTGCTTAATAAAACTTGACCAACTAAAAGTGCTTACAGCAGTTGTATCAGCTAGCCTTTTGCCTCAGCCTTGTATGTCATACTACATTTGCTGGGTACGTTTGTACTCATACTTGTTGTCTTTCTACAAATTGCATCTACTACACCGGAATGCTGCTCAGAATGGGAGAATGTAGAGGATTACACTGCTGACTTTGAAGAGTTCTAGGCGGGTGTTTCCCCAGTCATCGCCTGTGGAGATGGAGTCGTTTTGCTTCGTTTAGTTAACGTTTATTTAAGTCTTCCGCTATGACATTTTTGTCAAACTCTGAGATTGTAATAATGCTACTTTAATACTCTTTCGTATGCATGGTTATGGATATTCACTTGTGACGTCTACCATATGTGTGTAAACTGATCCTGGCGCACATATGAGATGCATCTGGTTTTGCCTTGAAAACCGGGTGTGACAGAAGTGGTATCAGAGCTGTGTTGACTGTAGGACGCAAGCCTAGATAGAAATGGTCGTTCTTTAAGGACTAATTGCTTAAATAACCTTGTTCTGCTTAAACCTTGGACTAATCTGTTAATACTCCTGCATATTGATGATTATCTCCTCCTTGATAATTATTCTTATGCCCTGCTCTTTCCCTCCTCTGAACCCTTAGATGTCTAGCACTCTATCTCGTTCCCGGTCTATGCAAGAAAGTGAAGAAGATCCGCAAGAGGTTGAGATGATGGAACAAGAAGTCAGTCAGGGAGAGAATGATCCAGTGGCAATATCTGAGGAAAATGAAGGAGCCAATTCACCACCAGACCAATGGACAGTGACTTGTCATCGTCATCATGGAGGTGATGTTGGTTTTCCATTTCTGTTGCGACACCTCTTTGAGCAACTGAATTATCAACTAGAGATTGAGTACCGAGGAAGGAGAAGGACTCATCCGAAGTATCCAGATGAATGGGATGTCACAGTATACATACAACAAGCTGACCCAGAGTATGGAGGAACCAAGGAAGTTGCAGTGCATGACTCCACTGCCAGCCGACTAACCTTTGAAGCTGGAATTCAAGATGCAGCTAGACAGGCACTCTCTGCGCTTTGTCATGAAGAAGCTGATGAAGTACGTCACACCGCGTGCGCCTATCTACCCCGAAGGCCACGTGGCGCTTTGACAGGCGAGGTGCCAAGAGTTTCCAATGTGATGAACTCCACGCTCAACATTCAGGTGGAATTTACCGCAATGCTAAATTTACAATTAGATGTCACCACAAGTGAGTTACTATTGGTGCGTGAAGAATTAGCTGCGGAACGAAGGGAGAACAAGAAGTTTAGAATGGAACTCAAAGGAGAAGCACCTCCAGCTGAAGATGAAGATGATGAAGTTGAGATGGCCCATTCACCATCACACTGATGAACGTAGATTGGAAACTAGTTACTCTACATCTGTCAGTTAAGGATAGGGTTTTCTCCTCCATAAGAGTTTAGGATGCTTAGAATCATTAGCTTCGTTCGTCGCGTGCGGTAATCTTGTTTAGATTTGTAATAGGATGATTGCTTCGTGTTTGCTTTTGTGCTAAATGTGTGATTTGGATCTTTGTAATGATTGAACTTAATTGTGGAGTGATGCCCACAATTGAGTAATTATTAAATAAATAAATTTAGTTAGTTTTGGGTTATCTTGGTCTCTGATCTTGGCCCTTGGCTATCATCTTATTCATCTAGTAGTACCCCTCTTATAAATCATGTTAAGCGAACATCTTTTCTCGCTGTTACATGACATCCTGGTACTGTTCGAATTGTTTCTGGAGATTCAGAACTCCGATTGACCTAAAACCAGCTGGGTTGGATAAAGGACTTGATAACCTAGGTTCTGGAAATTTTTCGTGATTTTTGGAGGTCCTGGTCGAGAGATATAATGGATTTATGGAGCAACCAGAATCTGTCTCGTGGTCCTGACACAGCTGTCTTGTCTATTTTATATCTCGAGTTACAGAAGTCCGATTGAGGTGATTCAAGTTGGGTTAGTTTCAGAATTTCAATATCTACGTCCTGGTAAAATATCATAAGTTTTGGATACTCAGAACGAGAGATATAGTCGTTTAAAGATGGTTAACAGAATCTGCTAGGAGCTGGAAACTTCTATTCTAGCTGATTTTGTCCTTATTGACTACTATAATTTGAGATATGGTCTTATTTCATTCTCTGAACCTCATGTTTCTAACCATCAGATGGTGAACACCAGGTCTGGGAGTGGAGTGGACCAACCGGCTGTGAATCGTCAAGGACGTACCAACACCAGTTCAAGTACTCAGCCAAATCAAGTATCTTCAGCAATGGATCAAGTTATTGCCAACCAGACTCAGATTCTCCAGGATCTAGCCAATGTTGTGGCTGGATTGCAAGCTCAGATCAATAACAACAACAACAACAACCCCAATAATAACAACCAGCCGAGGGACAAGCACCGTGAGTTCATGAGCCACAAACCCCCGACATACTCTCACTCATCGAATCCGCTGGATGCTGATGATTGGTTGAAGACTGTGGAGAAGAAGCTGGATATGGCTCAGTGCAATGATAGAGAGAAGGTGCTGTATGCATCAGGTCGCTTGGAGGGGTCAGCATCTGATTGGTGGGATGCCTACGTCGCTGCTCATGCTACCCCTGATGCTATCACTTGGTTGGAATTCAAGAATAACTTCAGGAGTTATCACATTCCTGCTGGAATTATGAAGCTGAAGAAGAAGGAATTCCTCTCACTCAAGCAGGGAGGGATGACTGTCAGTGAGTACCGGGACAAGTTTGTTCAGTTGTCTCGCTACGCACCGGAGGAGGTGGCAGAAGATGAACAGAAACAAGAGAGATTTCTGGAGGGATTGATTGGACCGCTCCAGTACCAGCTTATGTCTCACACATTCCCAACATTCCAGAAGATGCTGGACAAGGCTATTGGCTTGGAGAACAAGCGAAAAGAGTTGGGAGAGCAGAAGAGGAAGTTCGCTGCTTTAGGACAGTCAAGCAGTAATACTCGTCCGCGTACTCAGCCGCCTCAGCAGAACATGCCCGTCCGTTTCGGTGGGCAAGGAAATAACTTTGTGCAGAATCAGAATCAGCGGTCAGCGCCACCGCCACAACGCCCGATGTTTCAGCAGAATCGCCAGGCTATGCCAGCTCAGACCCCAGTAAAGACACCCGTGCCAAGTAACAACACTGCTCCACGTGCTTGTTTTATCTGCGGAGATTCTAGTCACTTCGCCAACAACTGTCCCAAGAGGAGTGCTCAGACCTCTCAGAGTCAGAATAACACTACACCCAGGCAGAACCCTCCTCAGCAGCAGAATCGTAATGTGAATCAGACGCCCCAGAGCAACAAAGGACAGCAGAACCAAAACTCGTGGAAGGGTGAATCATGTTGCTGCAGAGACTGCGCAAGAAGCTCATGACGTGGTACTTGGTATGTTTCTCGTTAACTCAGTTCCTGCATCAGTTTTATTTGATTCAGGAGCATCACATTCATTCATTACTGCCCAGTATGTCGCTAAACATAACTTACCCATGCAAATCATGAATAAAACCATGTTGGTTAGTTCACCCGGAGGGGAAATGAAAGCTTCTTATGTGTGTCCCAATGTTAATCTCAAAATCATGGGAAGAGATTTTAGTGCGAATCTCATTATCTTGGAATCAAATGGGATTGATGTTATTCTGGGCATGGGTTGGTTGAGTCGATATGAAGCTGTGATTCAGTGTGCCAAGAGGTCAGTGCTGTTAACAAGTTCTCAAGGTGAAAGGATAGAAGTGGTAGCTACTTTACCTCCAGCGGTACAAGGGACTGTGAATGAAGCTACTGGTGTTACTTTGGAAGATATCAGAGTAGTCTGCGAGTTCCCGGACGTCTTTCCAGATGAATTGCCAGGTATGCCACCTGATCGTGATGTTGAGTTTCTTATTGAGCTTTTACCTGGTACTGCACCTATTTCTAAAAGACCGTATAGAATGGCTCCTAAAGAATTAGAAGAACTTAAGAAACAACTTAAGGAATTGTTGGATAAAGGATTCATTCGTCCTAGTTCATCACCTTGGGGAGCACCTGTTATTTTTGTTGATAAGAAAGATGGAACTCAGAGGATGTGTGTGGACTATCGCTCTTTGAATGAGGTAACCATCAAGAACAAGTATCCACTGCCTAGAATCGAAGATTTGTTTGATCAGTTGAGAGGAGCTAAAGTTTTCTCCAAGATTGAATTGAGATCTGGCTATCATCAGTTGAGAATCAGGCGTTCAGACATACCTAAGACAGCATTTACTACAAGGTATGGATTGTATGAGTGCACAGTGATGTCGTTCGGATTGACCAATGCACCTGCTTACTTTATGTATCTGATGAATAAAGTGTTCATGGGGTACTTGGATAGATTTGTGGTGGTCTTTATTGATGATATTTTGGTGTACTCCAAGAGTGAGGAAGAGCATGAAGAACATTTGAGATTGGTGTTGCAGACACTTCGAGAGAACCAGCTGTACGCTAAGTTCAGTAAGTGTGAGTTTTGGTTGAATCAAGTGTCGTTTCTTGGTCATGTTGTTACTGCGAAAGGTATTGCCGTTGATCCAAGCAAGATTGAGGATGTGTTGGAATGGAAACCTCCTACCACTGTCACGGAGATCAGAAGTTTCTTAGGATTGGCTGGATATTACAGAAGATTTATTGAAGGTTTTTCTAAAATAGCGAAGCCTCTCACTGCGCTATTGGAGAAAGGCAAGGGGTTTGTTTGGTCAGATGATTGTCAGGCCAGCTTTGAGGAATTGAGAAAGAAGTTAACTACTGCCCCAGTGCTTGCTATGCCAGATATTCACAAGAATTTTGATATATATTGTGATGCTTCACGTAGAGGTCTTGGGTGTGTGCTCATGCAGGAAGGCAGAGTTATAGCCTATGCATCACGACAGTTGAGGAAACATGAGTTGAACTATCCTACCCATGATCTGGAGTTAGCAGCCGTGGTTCATGCCTTGAAGATTTGGAGGCACTACATTTTGGGAAACAGATGTGAGCTGTACACGGACCACAAGAGTTTGAAGTACATATTCACTCAGAAGGATCTGAACTTGAGGCAGAGAAGATGGTTGGAGTTGATTAAGGACTATGATCTGGGGATCAACTATCATCCTGGCAAGGCCAACGTGGTTGCAGATGCATTGAGTAGGAAGTCACAAGTTAGTTCACTGCCTAGTCGCCTGTTGCCAGCGGAGTTATGTGCAGAGATGGAAAAGCTGAATTTGGTTTTCTTGAACCAGACAGAAGGAGTGACAATGGAGGTTGAGTCGACACTTGAGCAAGAAATTCGGAAGGCTCAGCTTACTGATGAGAAGATAAAGGAAATCAAGGAGACTATGCTAGCAGGAAAGGCTCCTGACTTTACCGAAGATGACCAAGGTACAATCTGGTTCAGAAAGAGAATATGCGTACCAGATGTTGAGGATCTCAGGGGAAGGATATTGAGAGAGGCTCATGATTCTGCATATTCTATTCATCCTGGAAGTACTAAGATGTATCAGGACTTGAAGGAAAGATATTGGTGGTATGGCATGAAGAGAGATGTGGCTGCTCATGTGGCACTATGTGATGTCTGTCAGAGAGTGAAGGCTGAACACCAGAGACCAGCCGGTTTGCTTCAGCCACTCAAGGTACCTGAATGGAAGTGGGAAGAAATCAGCATGGATTTTATAGTGGGTTTACCTCGCACTCGAGGAGGATATGATTCAATATGGGTTATTGTGGACAGACTGACTAAGGTAGCACACTTTATACCTGTCCATACTACTTACACCAGTGCTAAATTAGCAGAGTTGTACATGTCAAGAATCGTTTGTCTTCATGGTGTGCCTAAGAAGATAGTGTCTGATAGAGGTACTCAGTTTACATCTAGATTCTGGCAGAAGTTGCATGAATCTATGGATACAAAGTTGAATTTCAGTTCTGCTTATCATCCACAAACTGATGGTCAAACAGAGAGAACTAACCAGATTTTGGAGGATATGTTGAGAGCGTGTGCTTTGAAGCATGGAGGTAGTTGGGACAAAAGCCTTCCCTACGCAGAGTTCTCATATAACAACAGTTATCAGGCCAGTTTGAAGATGGCACCCTTTGAAGCTTTGTATGGTAGAAAGTGCAGAACACCTTTATATTGGAGTGAAACAGGTGAGAGTCAGTTGTTTGGTCCAGAAATTCTGCAAGAAGCTGAGAGACAAGTTTAGATTATCAGAGAGAATTTGAGAACAGCTCAGTCCAGGCAGAAAAGCTATGCAGATACAAGAAGGAGAGAACTAACCTTTGAAGTAGGTGATTATGTGTATCTGATGGTTTCACCTATTCGAGGTTTGAGAAGGTTTAAGGTTAAAGGTAAATTATCTCCTCGTTTCATTGGACCTTTCAAGATAGTTGATAGGAAAGGTGAGGTTGCTTATCAACTGGAATTGCCAGCCAGATTGTCAGATGTGCATGATGTGTTCCATATTTCTCAGTTAAGGAAGTGTAGAGTACCTAAGAAAGAATTACCTTTGGAAGAGTTGGATGTGCAAGACGATTTGACTTATAGGGAGTATCCAGTTAAGATTTTGGAAACAGCTGAAAGGGTTACTAGGAGTAAGGTGATTAAGATGTGCAAAGTTCAATGGAGTCACCATGCAGAGAGTGAGGCAACTTGGGAAAGAGAAGATGAGTTGATGGCAGAGTTCCCTCAGATTTTCCCTAATCTTTCTGAATCTCGAGGACGAGATTCTTTTTAAGGGGGGTAGGTTTGTAACACCCTAATTTTCATCACATAAATCATTTAGCAACCCTTTAATTTTTCTAGGATTTATTAAGGCTTAAATAAATTTTCTAGGATTTAATTGGAATTTCTAGCTTTTTAATCAATTTAAATATCGCATTAAATAATTATTTTAGCCAAAATAAGTTTTTGTTGCATTTATGCTGTTGCATATATTTTTGGTTGCTAGTAAATCAAGTTGGAATTTAAATTCTGTTTAAATTCGAATTTGATTTGCTTTTGTTTGATTTTTAGAAAAGTTGTTTTAGCCGAGTTCAATTTAGGTCCTTAAACTCTGCTGAAAGTCTGCTTTGGCCCCTTCATCTTTCGGCCCATCCCTTTTTCCTCCCCCGCTTTTTCTTTCCTTCTTCCCGGGCCGTATTTTCCTTTTCCCGCTCTGCCTGCTGCCAATCCGGCCCATTAGCGGCCCGTTGTTTCTTCCCTTCCCGCCGCGGTCTCTCTCTCCCTCTTCCTTCCACTGACTAGTGGGCCCGGCCGGTCAGCTTCGTCTTCTTCGTCACGGACTCTCCCTCCGAGTCCGAACCGCTCCCGCCGCCGCCTCCGAGTCCGGCCACCTCACGCCTCTTCCAGCCCTGTTCTCCGGGACTATTTATAGTCGCCAATCCCCGCCGCCTTTTCCCCAAATCAATTGAAGTCGAGAGCTTCTGGAAACCTAGCGCCGCCGAGCTCAAGTCGCCGCCGCGTCGGTCTTCGTCGTCCGCCGCCGTCGAGCTTCGTTCCCCGTCAAGATCACCTTGGGTGAGTTCGCCGTCGTCTCCTCTCTCTTCTCGACTTGATCCCGTAGCGAATCTTGCATCATAGCCTTAGATCGCCTCTGCGTCGGCGATGCTCCGCCGTGCTTCCCAGCGGCGCCGCCGTCTCGGCCGTCGTCGTCGTCTCTCTCTCTGACCCGATCCGTCCTGGCCATCCGATCGTGATCCAATGGCTTAGATTAGCCCGAGCCCTGAGTCAAATAGGAGGATACCGGTCAGCGCTGCAACAATTGTTAAAGAGCCCCTGAGTTTTAGAGAAATCAACCCGCGGTCCAAGTTAGTTCAAAAATAATTACATCTAGGTCCTGTTTCTTTTAATTAAGCCCCTTCAAGATTTAAAATTGCACCCGAGGTCCAGCCCCTGTTATTTTATGAGTAAGCCCTCGAGTTTTTATACATAATTATGTTTAGGTCCCTTGTTTTTCGCAGTTAAGCCCTTGGAACTTTTAAAACTTTGCCAGCAAGTCCCTAGATCTTAGAAAATTCATATCTTTCTCGTTTTAACTCCGATTTTAGCGATTCTTGCGCTCATGAGTTCGTTGTAATGAGTAGAACAGCTTTATGCTACTGTTTTGATCTGTTGGAATTGTTTGGTGTACTGTTTCTTATTTGTTGTATTGCTTTCTTGTATGTGAATGTGTGCTGCGTTTAGAGAACGTGCCGTTCGAGGAAGGATTTGAAGATCCGCTCGTTGAAGACTTTGAGCAGCAGCAGCGTTGGGAAGAAGGCAAGTGTATTATGTCATGCAAATGTCCTAATAATTATTAATTTCACCACCCATGCATGTGTCTTAATTTGATGGGTTCCTATTTAAGGATTTGCCTAGCCACTATATTTTCCCTGTCCCTGAAACTGGGTTACTTAATTAATTTTGATGGTAGATGATGCTTAGATTGCTCAACTGGGATTGGTTAATGAACCCCTACTCTATGTTCCACTACTACCTTTTTAATCAGTTAATGGACAAGATCACATTCTTTTTAATTGGAACATGGAGAACCACCCAGGAAAACAGTACAACCATGAGTGCCACATGGCTCTGGCTTTGACTGAGTAATTAGTGTGTCTAGTATTGGTTAACCTTACCCGAAAGGGGCATGGGGGGCGGCCTTGTTGGGGTATAGCCCGGTCTTCTTGAGCTGTGGGCTTAGCTAAGAGACAGACCTCATTAGGGAGGGTTATGCTTTGCTTGGACTGGAAACCTTAGCGGGTTGGCTCGTGCTAGATGTGCTTTGTAAAGGTCTCATAGTGAAACCCAGTATTCGGTCCACGTGGTGTGGGAAGGATGCATGCTTTCGGGCAATGGGAAACCTCTGCAGAGTGTAAAACTGTTATAACAGCCGTGCTCACGGTTAAGAGCGGCCTGGACCCTTACATGATAATTGTACTTGAACATGATCTAAATTGTGGTTATACGATTATGCCGGGAATATGACTTTCATTAATTTGTGGGTGGTATATACTTTCATTTGCTAGTAAATAGTTGCTTAATAAAACTTGACCAACTAAAAGTGCTTACAGCAGTTGTGTCAGCTAGCCTTTTGCCTCAGCCTTGTATGTCATACTACATTTGCTGGGTACGTTTGTACTCATACTTGTTGTCTTTCTACAAATTGCATCTACTACACCGGAATGCTGCTCAGAATGGGAGAATGTAGAGGATTACACTGCTGACTTTGAAGAGTTCTAGGCGGGTGTTTCCCCAGTCATCGCCTGTGGAGATGGAGTCGTTTTGCTTCGTTTAGTTAACGTTTATTTAAGTCTTCCGCTATGACATTTTTGTCAAACTCTGAGATTGTAATAATGCTACTTTAATACTCTTTCGTATGCATGGTTATGGATATTCACTTGTGACGTCTACCATATGTGTGTAAACTGATCCTGCGCACATATGAGATGCATCTGGTTTTGCCTTGAAAACCGGGTGTGACAGCTATGGAGGTGCACTTAATAAATATGCATCATTTTGCATTTTCATAAGGTTTTTACAAACTACATGTGCTTATAATACTCTGAGATGTATTTGTGTAATGCAATATATAGGGAAGAATTATAGTTCAATCAATATCTGTTCCACATGGACTCTTTAATTTCAGAGAAGTAAAAATGTTAGTTGATAAGTAAAAAATGCTAGCTGATAGAATGTCAATAGAAGAAGCTTTCTGGGAAAACTCATCGGAATGCCTGACCAAGACCTGATGTCTCGGCAGCAGCCAGACCTGGATCTAGAGCAAATCGAGGCAATCCAGGGGGCATAGCCATCTGCTGTGCCCATGCATACTGGTAGGTCCATGTTCCATGCCACTATGGCTGTTGGCAGCCACCACTTCAGTGCTATAACCAAAAGAACAAAAGGATAGTCAGTTTAGTTTGGTTTCTAATGAACCTCCGACAAATAAACGAACATTAAAAAAAAACTCACCGGAGCGGCTGACCAAGAACTGGCGTCTCGGCAGCAGCCAGATCTGGATCTAGATCTCTATGCATCTCCTGCATCCATGGATCCCTCGGACAGAGAAGGCGGGCGGTGGGCACGACGAGGTCCCCACACGTTCTCCTCCGCCGGATCTACCAGTTGTCGTCGTCGGCAGAGGAGGAGGGGATGCACAGGGCGGAGCTCCGCAGATGCGGCATTGCGGGAGGCAACGGAAGGACGGCAGCGGCGCTGAGCAGGAGGAGTTCGAGGCGGCAGTGGGAATGGGAAGGACGGCGCTGCAGTGCTGAGGAGTGAGGAGGCGCCGGCGGCGGTGAGAAAGCGGCGGAGGCGGAGGCGAGTGCGCGCTCTCCCTCGCCTGCGTGCGGTGGGGTCCACTCCAAGGCCAGGGGATAAAGGAACGGAGGGGTCCACGGTTGAAGAATACCTGCTCGCGGCCAAACGTAAAAGGGGTGAATACGAGAAAATACCAGGAGAGAGAGCGTCCGACACAGATCTCGAAGCGCCACCTGGATGGTCTAGATAGACACCGCTCAGCATATACATGTTCCATTGTATTTTCGCTTTTTTTAATGCTTGTTAACACACTTCAGTTTCTTTTAACTACACTGACAGACCAACCGTGATTGTGTGGGTCGGCGAGCCATAGTAGCAATTGTCATGTCCCAAAATTTATATTTTTTTATTATTGTGAATATATAACACTAGACAAAATAAATGGTTTTATTATTTCTCTCAATTTTCTAATATTTAATTTATTGTCAAATTACATAGTATTAGAAAATCTTTTAAATTTTGAAGTGTTTTGCTTTGAGTCGTTGCATTCATGTTTACTGCATAATATTTTTTATTAAAAAATGTATGTCTTTTTTAAAATGGATTGGATTATGCGGGGTGTTTAGTTCCTAGAAAAAGATGAAAAGTGAAGTGAAAAAGTCACATCGGACACTGTAGCACTTTTCCTTTGTTTGTGTTAAATATTATCCTACCATAACCTAACTAGGCTTAAAAGATTCGTCTCGTCGTGTACATCAAAACCATGTAACTAGTTTTTTTATTTACCCACGTTTAGTACTCCATGCATGAGGAGAGAGATTTGATGTCATAGGTGAATAGTAAAGTTTGGAGAGAGAATTTTTAGAAGTTTGATGATCAGACCGGGAAATAAACAGGGCCATGGTTTAAACGGGTCTGGTCTATTGATCTCAATCAAATTCTAAAACTCTTGTTTGGTCGAAATCCTTTCAATTTTAGGCCAAATATTTTCTTAGCACATCTTTATATATCCATCTAAAGTGATCCAACTAACCTAATTTCGTATCTTTTCTTTCTCTATTTCCTTTTTTCATTCTTTGCACCCAAGATGGGCTCCTATTTCTCATAATAATTTCTCTATGTTTCCTTGGCCTGTCTCATTTCTGTTCCCTTACGATTGTGTCCATGCAAGTAACTTCATGAGGCAAACAATTAACCAGCAGCAGTTCGATCACGTTATCCATCCAGCCCAGTTCCATGTGCGTGTCTCTCCGGATTTCCTATCTATCTTCCGCGAGTAATTAAACACAGCGTTTCGGCAGTGTATAAAGTTTTGGAGGAGCCTCCAAATTACATTATAGCAATAAAAAAAGATGAAATAGAAGCAAACTCCAATTGGATCGGAGTAGCTGATTAGCATGATCGAGAGGCCGCTTCACAAACACGATCAGCAGTTGTTATGAATAAGAATAGAAGCAAAATGCAACACCATACACACAGATATAATAATGTATAATAGTTTCTTTTTGTATTTAACTTTTACAGTGGCAATGGAAATAAAAGAGAGTACATATATAAGGGGGTTTTGTTGGATGGACTGATTGATTGATGATGTATGGCAGTGTCTACTAATAATACTAGCTTAGGTGGTTCTCTTCCGTATTGTTGATGCAGCAGATTAATACGCAGTGCTATTGATGCTTATCACCTGTGGCCTCATGAAAAGATCCACTGCTGCAAGGGCTTCTGGCATGCTGTTGACTTCAGCTCTCTTCGCTCCGAGGCATTCTTTGCGCCCCACCCACCTCCTCCCCTTTGTCTCCCAGAGGAACAAGCAATAAGAGATGTTGCCCCAACTCACGATAAGATAGCTTGCCTGGTGTTCGGAGAGCGACGTCTGGCCTTCCCAGTTATCGGTGATAGCCCGGCGCACTGACTTGAAGCATAGCGCCTCTGAGATTGTGAGCATCAGCGTCGTGAGTGCCAGCTTGACGTCTTCTACCGGAGTCGACGAGGCATCGTAGTCTGACAAAATATTGACTGCCGCTATCGCGGCAGCTTTTCCAAGAAGGACATTAACTAAATTCTTGTGGCCCTCATAAAGTTCAGTGTAGTTCTCGGTGAATGGCAGGCTTCGCCCATGGTGGAACAGACTCGCGAAGTCTGGGAAGCAGTGCCATTCACCTCCCATGTTGCGAAAACCAAGAAGGTACAAATTACCGTCTTCGATTGCAACTGTGGTGCGAGCGCTACCGGAGACGAGGGTGATCTTGAGGAACCTGCCGGGTGGGCTGCCGCGTTTGGCGATCTTGGGCGCCAGATAAACACCGCCGGCGATGATGAGACGGGGCCGGTTCTTGATGAGGATGGCCCGTAGGGTGTCGAGCAGCTCCGACAGCGGCTTCTCGTCCAGGTTGAATGTCACCTCAACGTCCTCCGGCACGTACCGCCCGTACGTGCTGCCGGCCGCCGCCAGCAGCAGCAGCAGCGCCAGGGCCTTCGTTGCCTCCTTCTCCCGTTCCATGGATGCAACAAAGGCGGGCCTAGCGAGCTTGGTGTGTGAAAGGCAGAGCAAGAGTGCGGCTGGAAGTAGTATAGGGATGTAGTCATGGAGGTTGTGATGGGGCGTGGTATGTATAACACTGTATAACTGAAGCTGATCGCTTCCGTGGGGGTTGAACCTCGCCAAGACTCCCTGCTTTGGGACAGCAAATTAATAATCTTCAAAAGACATGTAGGTGGCCCACCTAATCGGGGTTCTTTTTGTCTGGCGAATGGCATTTATAATAACTAGTGATTGAGTATGTATAACACTGTATAACTGAAGCTGATCGCTTCCGTGGGGGTTGAACCTCGCCAAGACTCCCTGCTTTGGGACAGCAAATTAATAATCTTCAAAAGACATGTAGGTGGCCCACCTAATCGGGGTTCTTTTTGTCTGGCGAATGGCATTCATAATAACTAGTGATTGACGTGCACCCTATTAGCAAATAATGCGAAAACAAGATCGAACACGAGACACGATTTAACGTGGAAAAACACTTGCGGGAAAAAACCACGGAAGACAAACACTATTGAGGAGAGTTTACAAGTAGGGATGATTCATGGCTTATCTGTCTTGCCTTGTCTTGTCTTACCCTACCGTCTACATAAGCTTACATATATAGGCGCCTCACATGCCCATGCTTGGTTGCGTTACCAAGGTGGGACTAAACTGCGCTTCGGTAGAAACCCGTCCTATATCGTGGAGGTGAATTTGGAACATATCCAACAAACTCCACCTTGAGACAAATTCCTCTTGTAGACGAATAATAAACCTCCATATTCAAATCTTGAATGCCAATGTCCATCGGATTAACCAAAGAGTAAGATCACTTAGTATTCTTACAACACTTCATAGGAAGCAAAATTGAGCAGCCAATAGGTCCAAACACACACAGTTATCAACAAAGCAGACGAACAATCTGGGTCTTCAACAAATTCATAATCCCAGCAAAAATCTGAGTCTGTGCAACTGACCTCAAAAACAAATGGCAATAACGCTCAATCATCAAACGACTTAAAGTCGCAATATCACCAGTGGTATTAAATATATCTAGTGAAGAACTCAATTACTGCTCCATTCAAACACGGTTCAGATGTAGGCATAAATGTGCAACCAACGGAGTATAAACTTCTGCAATAGACTCTGCAATACTGCAGTCATGAGCGGATGTCTCCACCTTGAACAACAAACATACTGAATGCCAGTACAAAATATTGTAGTATCTATACAGCAAC
Source organism: Echinochloa phyllopogon (assembly GCA_033239725.1). Lineage (NCBI taxonomy): Eukaryota > Viridiplantae > Streptophyta > Magnoliopsida > Poales > Poaceae > Echinochloa > Echinochloa phyllopogon. Next base: position 5,052,090 of record BTCW01000008.1, on the reverse strand, counting down.
TTTGACTAAATCCCTCAACATGAGCAAAGACAGCAATAAACGTATTGCTCTCGCAATACAAAACACTGTAGTATTTAGTCAAACAATACTTCTCTGTTGCACTTAGAATCCTCCACCTCGAACTCAATTCGGAGCAAAACCTTCACTGTCTATTAACCAACTCCATAGGAGTAAAAGAAACCACTAGACTGATAATGATGTTGTCAAAACATCAAAATGAATTAACTCAAAGTGATCCAATAATAATCCCAACATCTCCTTAAAATCTAAATATGTCTCAGCAGCGGAAATCATATATCATAGAAGCCATATGAAAGAAACAACCAGAAGAACATAATCTGCAGTAAATAATCTAGAAACGTTACTGTGTAACTCTAGCAAAAAACCTGCAGTCTGGTACACTTCGTGTGTACATCCAGCGAGCAACTCTGGAAACCTTCTGGTAGATCTTCACAGAAGATCTTCACTGTAACAACCCTAAAAATTACCATAGGATTTGTTGAATGCAAAAATTGGAGTTTTAAAATTTTTGGTGCAATTGTTGTGCATGCAAACCAACATATAGGATTGTTCTCTAATTGCTCCCTTTGCTCTTAGGCAAATTTAAAAATTAATTAAAAATAAATTGAAGTGCTAATGATCAAATAGTGGTGATTTGGAGTTCATTTGGTTTTATTGGATTTTTGGTTGGTTTGAATTCAAATTCTAGATTTGAATTCAAACTCTAATTGGCCAATCTAATTAACAAACCTACCTAACTGTTCGTGGGCCGAATCTAAGTTCCAAAGTCCAAGAAACCACCCCTAACTTTTCCCGAGCGCAACCAACCTAGCCGGCCTGGCCAGCGTTTCGGCCCAGCGCGGCCCAGCCTTCAGCCGCGTCGACTCCGCATTCCCTCTTCGCCCACTGACCGGTGGACCGCGCCTGTCATCTTCTTCCCCTCTCCTTCCCCGCGCCCGGCGCGTCTCCCAGCCGCGCGAGCGCGCCCGTGATCACCAACTCCCGTCGAGCCGGTCCCATCAGGCGCCTGTGCGGCCCGTCGTGATGCCGCCACGTGGAAAGGAGCTCGGGCGCCCTGATCGCAAGCCGTCCGTCGCCGCCAAGCCCTAGCAGCCGCCGCCCTACAAATACCCCTACCGCGGCTTCTCCCAGCCCTAGCCGCCGCACCCTTCGGGGTTTCTTCGCCACCAAGTTGAAGCTGGGAGAGCGAGAGGAGGGAGGAGGAACCGGAGGAGGGAGAATGGAAGTGGAGGAGGGAAGCCGACGCCGCGCACGCTGCGCCGCCGCAGCGCCGCCGCCCGTGGAGACGCCGGAGAGGAGCTGGACCGGAGCTGTTCGCGGGAGCACGAGGATCGCCAGCGCACCGCGAGTCGTCACTGAGTTGCAGTGAACCACGACGTGACCCAGGGTGAGCAGCCGACGTCAATCCCCTTCTTCCCTGTTTCCGGCGCAGTGCCACCGCGCAAGCCGCCGCTGAGCCAGCCTCTCTCTGGAGCTAGCCTTCGTGCTGTGTCTCGTGTCTTCGTGCAGCGACCCTGAGCCGCTAAACCTTTTGCAAACCACCATCGCCTGAAACCGCAGCCAAGGCCGCCGTGGCCAAGCCCCGCTCGCCGCGTGCGCCGCCGAGGCCGTGTCGCGTCTGTGGTAAGCCACATGCCCGCGCACGAGCACCTAGTCGTGCCCCAGCAGTCGCTTGAGGTCATGCGCGCGTGAGCCGCACTTCTGGAACCCAAGCCGTGGCTTCGTGCTGCCTCGCCGTCGCCGTCGCCGCTGAGCTCCGGCCGCGCCGCCACCGCTCGCGTTGGGGAGCCAAAACCCCAGCCAAGCCTAAGCCTTTTTCCGGCCAAACCTAACCACCGAACCTTAGCGCAGCTTCTCCACCGCTCCTAGACCTGCGCCAAGCCTTTTTCTGGCGATCTTCACCGCCGCCCGTTGCCGCCGGTCGCGCTCCAGAGCGCGCCCGCGTCGCGCCGTGGCTAGGCCACACGGAAGACCACACCACTTGCAGACATACTTGGTCACAGAAGATCCTGAGTCGGCCACACCTGATCCCATGCACCCGGCTCATGTGAACCTCACACACGGTGCACCATGGACCAAGTCCACCAGACCAGCCAGGCCGAGCCCCCCTTCATGGGCTTAAAGTTAAACTTTAAGTCCATTTGTGCACCGTGAACTCTTCTGACCCATCCACTTTTGGCCCAACAGCAGCCCAGCCGCATTTAATCCTTTTTTTTTAACAGCACTGACGTATGGGGCCCACCTGTCATACACTGTGTGTCACTGACCAGTGGGACCCACTGACTTGACCCGTTGACCGTTGACCTAGTCAACGCCGACGTCAGCAGGCCCACTGCTGACGTCACCCTAGGCGGACCCCACTGCTGACATCAGCATGGCGTCATGATGACGTTAGCAGGTTGATTTAATGTGTGTTTTTCTTTTTCGGAAATTGTTTATTATTTTCAGAAAATGATTTAAACTTCGAAAATTAATAATAAATCAACCGTAGCTCAGAAAAATATGAAACCGGTTTCTATATTTTTCAAAATCATGATCTACGTGTTAGTGTAGTGTTTGGTGTTCTTTGGGTCTTCCTTTTCCGTTGTTTTGGATTTCTTTGCTAGTAGCCGCGTCTTATTTTATTTCTCGCAACTCTAGGAGCCCCAGAGTACCAGGAGGAGCCAGACTACCCCGACAACAGCTTTGAGGAGGAAGAGGAAGCTTGCCCAACTTCACGCCCGACCAATCTGTGAAATACCTATTAGACATGCAACTAGTATGCTAGCGCTTTACATTACTTGCATGATGATATACCTGCACTGCCTTTGTTATTATCCTGTTACCTTGCTACCTACCACTCACTTTTGGATGATGCTACGCTATGCATGTGTTGGGATGGTTGTGATCTGATCCTCTTGGCGAGAGTTGTGGGTGGTTTCGGAGGAGTAGTGCAGCTAGGCGGTGTAAGCGAGTAATAACAACCCGATCGTTTGATCGGGGTGCTTGGGGGCTACACTCGGGTAGTCCCTGCGGAGTACCTAGTGAGGGTACATGGTTACTTTGGTTACCTTGGAGGAGTAGGGCGGCAATACCTGTCATGGGTGCTGATTGCGGACCGTTGCGGCGGATCGCTTTGACGCTGATACTCGCTTTACCGACAATTAAGGACCCAGTCGAGATCATCTTTCAGACGTGGATTACAGTGCTCACCGTCTACCCAGAATGGGGAGGGTTCCAGCAAGCCTACTTAGTGCGGTGCCAGACCTGTAGGAGATTCGAGTTTGATATGTGTAAGGGGGACTCGTTGCGGCGTACTCTCCCTGATTTACCACTGCCCCCCACTGGCCCCGGTGGGAAGGTTTCACGACCCTGGGGCAGCTGTTAGCTCAGATTGTTTCCCGAGCCTAGGGAGACAGTATGGCACCGTTACTTCTTAGGGTCTTTGCTGTGGGCTGTGTCTCAAGTTGGTTCGCTACCAACTGCAGGCTGGATGGTTCCAGAAGCGCAACCTCTGCAGAGTGAAAACTATATGTATAGCCGTGTCCACGATTATGGACGGCCGCATCTGAATCGCTTGAGATTAGCATGGGATTCTGCTTTCTTACCTCATCCTTGGTTTGGGTTATGAGAGGTTGGTCCAGCTTTGCTGATGAGACAAGGTGGGGAGGGAGCTCACCGAGTCGACTAGAGAGTGAAAGGTGTTGGTGGATGATATTTACGGGAACCTGTTGCGGCAAGACGAGCCCGATGTGGTTGTGAGGCTGATGGTGGATTTGGGGAGTGTGATCTCTCTCTGGTGAGGGGAGGAGTTGGTGATGAGTTGAACTTGGGTTATTGCTGCTGCGCGCATAGGAAACCTCAGCTTATATCCCTTGAACATTTTAATACTAGTTTAGGTCACTTTAAAGCATTGCTTCATATTATGGTTGGTGACGTGAACCTGTCCCATTTCCTCGGGGACAGACTTTGGGTGGACAGGAGAAGACCCCGACCACGAGTTCAACCAGGATGGATGGTACGATTGAAGGGTTGCGCGTGCGCTCAAGGATGCCTGCGGGAGTGGACCCGATGATTTAGCTACCGCGTCGTAGCTGTTCTCGTTGTCGATTTAGCCCTGAGGGCTTGTACCAGACCGCTATGTTTTATATATGTCATGTACTGGATCTTTTATCGTTGTATGGATGTGATATTCTTCTTACATGAGTTCTGTACGAGATAGCTGCTATTCCTGGGACAATCTCAAAGGTACAGGGAGTCGGATTCTCGTTGTTGAGAATCCGGTTCGTTTCATTCACGGTGGCCGTAATACGGAAATCTATTCCGTCTTGAACTCCACGTCGACGAATTTGATCCGACTGGCAGCGCGACGAGAAAACTGAGACATTAAAAAAATTTTAGATGATCTCGTGCCAAGCTCTGATACCATTTGTTAGAGTGGCGCATCGGAATTCGGCCCGGCCCGCTATACTCACGAGCCAGCGCCCATCGAGCCCAGGTCCACCGGAGCCACAACCAACCAAGGCCCAGGCCTAACTCAACCCAAAAGACTAGTCTGATAGATGAGGGCTGCCCCCGCCTTATATGTCGTGCTCGACCCCCATCAATTTCCGATGTGGGACTAAACCTAACAATCTCCCCCATCACACATCGGGCCCAACTCTTCCATTACACAACCCATGTGATCTCCCAGAAGACGTTATCCTAGGCCCCGAGTCAAACTCTTCAGTCACAAATCAACATGTAACCCTCCGGAGACGTTCACGGGCTCCCCCGTCACCATGTGACCCTGAGATTTTTCCAGGTTTTCCGACCTTTCACTCTGATACCAATTGTTAGGTTTAGTCCCAAATCGGAAATTGATGATGGGGGAGCACAACGTATAAGGCGGGGGCAGTCTCACCTATCAGGCTAGTCTTTTGGGTTGAATTAGGCCTCAACTTTATTGGTTGTAGCTCCGTTGGACCTAGGCTTCATGTTGCACCGGCCCGAGGGTACCCGGGCCTAGACCGTATTCGGCTGCGCGTTTATAACAAGTGGTATCAGAGTCGGAGGTCGAGGAACCTGTAAAAATCTCAGTGGTCACACTGTGACGGGGGAGCCCGTTAACGTCACTGGGCTTAGCCCGTGAACGCCTCCAGGTGTTGCGAGGGCCTGTTGATAACCTCTTCTGATGGAAGAGTTAGGTCCGAATGTGTGATGGGGGAGATTGTTAGGTTTAGTCCCACATCAAAAGTTGATGATGGGGGAGCACAACATATAAGGCGGGGGCAGTCTCACCTATCAGGCAAGTCTTTTGGGTTGAGTTAGGCCTCAGCTTTGTTGGTTGTAGCTCCGTTGGACCTGAGATTCATATTGCACCAGCCTGTGGGTGCAGCGGCACAGGCCGAATCCGGCTACGCGTTTATAACACACCCAACGCGCGGCATGAGAATATGATATCATAAGCTGAATTTATGGCATAAAAACATTATACTATGAACTTTCATCAGGCTACAGACATGACATTACAAAAGTTTATATAAAGGTAGATATGAGTTCATCAAGTTCTAGATCTGGGAGTATAGGAATCCATACAGATGGCATATTTTACATGACGAGAAATGATGGTTCATAACACTACAATAAAATTAGAATAAGGAAAGCTGATGGTGTCTCGCTCCTTGTACAGCTGCTCCACGAAGAATGGAACATAAAGCTGTAAGAAAGAAAATAAGAATATAATTAGTATGTAAAGGTTATTGATTTAATACTAATGAAAGCAACTAATACAGGTAAGATTGGGTGAACAGCTAAAAATCATCATGGAAAAGCCATCCATTGTCGGTTCATAAAATAAGAATAATATTGCAGTCCTAACTAAAGTCTTTTTTAATCTGGAGGACTTGCAAATTCACAGCATCTAAATTGGTATGCAATCTCAGATTGACGGCACTTGGCATTGGCTGAGCAAATCTAATGCAGATAAACTACAATGCAACACTACAACAAATATGAGATTTTATAACATTTCACTAGGTAAGTGCCCGTGCGTTGCTACGGGTATGATACATAGAGTAAAGATAATAAATAGACCACACGAAAAATTTAAGTTTACGGCTATAAGATCGCACCAAAGTCCATAAAAGTTAGTACTTTTGTTTTGCAAAGGCATGAATGGTGGATAAGTAAATTAAGTACTCTTGTTCGCTAGGAAGAAAAGAAAAGGAGGGAGGAAGCAATATTTCAGTTTTCAAAGTCTTCTCAATTCATCAATTAATGAAGCTACGGAAATGATCCTCTCAATTTCAGCTACTGTGGCTCGAAGCAACCCAAGCAGTCTCTGTGGCAACTCACAAGTTAGCACGGGCCTCTCGATAAAAATACAATACAGTGCCAGCATTGACCCTGCCTGACGTTTAGTGTGAATACAGCTAAGACAACAAAAGCCCACCGGCGAACAGAGCACATTTGCTCTGCCAAAACAGAGTAGCGCACACAGCTCTTAACAGCTTAAGAGAATAAACTTATGCCAAAACATCATTTCCCCGTCGCGAGCTATCTACATGCAGAGCATGTTGGCAACTCAATATGATTTGAAGGAAGCCAACTCAGAGCAACTGCTATCCCCTTGAGCCATGCCTACACAGCTTCCTTCAGAGCATCGTCCACCACCAAGCGCCACTCAATATCATGGTCACACGCTAACTCCAGCCTGTGCACCAGGATCCATCAATCCCCTTGTCTATAAAGGAAGGAGAGGATTATCATACCGGGATGAGCTTGGTCCTCTTGGAGTCAAGCTTCTCGTCCTGACCTTGACACGCGCTGCCCCAGCATTTCAGCGAGAGCTGCCATCTTGCATGCAGTACAGAAGTAAGGGTTCAGCTTGAGCACAGCAGCCATATACTTCTGTGGGTTCTTCCTTGGTTCCCTGCCCTTCACCACCTTATTGATGGGCTTCACGACCAACTGCACAGGTCAGCATTGCCATCTTGGGCCTCGGGAGCACAAAACCCTTCTTAACTCAAATATATCTTTATCTTATATGAGGGCTTATCCCCCATACCATATATTTATATATGGAGTATATTTGATATATAAATTGATTTAAATAGAAAGCCTTTAAACACTCTTGTCTTACCTACATTAGACAAAATGAACTAAAAAAGAATTTCGAATTTCAGTATCTTCCAGTATCTAAGTATAAATACAAAGAAAACTTCATTTACTTCGACAAAGACATGAGAGAAATTGCACCTATTCATCTGAATGTGTATCCTAGGAAATATCAATGAAATATTATGAACAAAAGAGAATTCACTCCGGGGATCATAGGTAGCAAGCTATTCAGCTTATCAAGATGCACCGACATCAGCATTATTATATACATCAAAATACGCCATTTCAACTAAAAACTGCAAAAATACACATGACTTTTAAACTCAGATCTGACAATTACCATAGAGTAATGCAGCATTGAAGCACATCAACACATTGGTATGTAATCGCATGCACTTTAGATGTTATTGATTAGTAAGTCTTGCATGTCATTCTCTCCACCTATCTGTAATTAAAAAATTGTAACCATACATCAGACTTTATAGAAGCCTAATTACATTTTTTTTCAAACCACAAAAATGATAAATTTGTTACTTCAAGTGATCAAGATTGAGAAACTCAAGATTCACCTAGGCACTACTGAAGTTCAGATATAATACCACCCATATGTGGCCCCAAAAATCAATCAACCTGATATTACCAGATACGAAAACACCACAGAATTGATCTACATAATGGCCAAAGAAAAAGAGCTCTAGATGGACCTAAACACTTACATGCTACAGATTGATTTTTGGGAAACAGGCACTTCACTGACTGGAAATTAAACTTCATTGACTGGAAATTAAAGGAATCCTTCAGACTGAAGCTTAACCACACATATAACTTAATCTCAATGCAACAATTTTTGTGTACCAAGAAGAATTTCGTACTTAGAAGGGTGGATCGTAGGTGGCCAGGACATTATTGGCAGCATCAGGAGCAGCTGTTGTGGCCAATGCTCACATTGACCATGTGGCCAGTCCAATCAAGCTTTCTCGGTGGCAATCTCCATTCTCTCATGTCTATCTAATGGCAACATGTGATTTGATCGAGACATACATTAAAATAGCATTGATAGGAAGAGTTCCTCCCTATGGCAGCATCAGGGCTTTACGACTATAATTCAAACAAAAATGATGGAGGATGCTACATTGGTAGTCCAAAAAATAGGAGTCAAATAACTGTACCTTATGTCGCATCCACGTTGTACGCCAGGTGATGAAGGTTCCCAGAACATATGCCAGAGACACCCCACAACATACCATAAACTGCATGAATGGAGTAGTTGTTCTCTTAAGATAAAGCTCCAAATAATTAGTGATGGATGGTCACCTGATTGAGTACAGAACGAACCGGGTTTACAGTTGAAAATCCTCCTCTAAGATTCTTTGGTGATATCTCTGCTACGTAGACTGGAACCTGTTCAGATGCTACAGAATTCAGATAGAATTCGTCCAAAAAAAAGGTAACCAAATAGAGTGGCTAATTGTAATAACCACATATGAAAGAAGGCCAATTCCACATCCAATTGAGAGCCTTCCAACCTCAAGCCACCAAAAATTCTACGGAAGAATACATAGAAATCACACTATAAGATTAACTCAGAAGAAAGGATTACTGAAGGCGTGGATAGGAGTGAGGAGAAACCCGGGAAAAGGCTACCAAGAGATATCCAAGAATGCAGAGAAGATCTGATATCGCCATTGCCTGCATGTTGCAACATCAGTTTGTCAGTCAGAGCCAATTGTCTGGCTTGGGTGCTAAATCTGAAATGTGGCAGTGCAGTTAGCTCAATCAGAAGGTCAAATTGGGATAAACACTTACACATCTTCGGCCAACTCGATCTGCTACGGTGCCACTGACAAGCTCTCAGTAGTGCTCCAATTGTCAAATTGAGCCAAAGACAGAGTACTGCATCATGTAGACAAAAGGAGTTACCAGCTGTGGCACCAAGATGAACAATCAGTCAGTCACCGGGGGGAGGGTACCTCAGCTAAGGAGAGGTCCAGATCACGCATGATGCCCTGCTGAGATGGCGACGAGTAGCCCACCTGCAGGAAAGCAGAGCATCGATGCCACACCAGAATTTTGTATATTTCAAAAATTCGTCAGTTTGTTGTTTTGTTTTTTGACAAAGCAAACACTGTTCAAAGTGATACTTGTTAAAACATTTATTGGTTATATATTTTTGTAAAGCTACTACCCAATAGGTTTTTGATTCCTATTTGTGCATAATAGAGAATAAAAAGATGGAAAGATTGATCCATGCATGAAAAGAAACCAAATAACAAAAATGACAGAAAACAAGGGAAAAGATAATTATATATATCTCTACCTAAGAAAGGACAGAGTTACAAGGCAATGGTAAAATGCAATAACAAGGCATGATAGAACCAATTGTCAAATAAAATAATTAAAAATATTAATTTTCTCAACAATCATAATTGCAAACTCTTATATGGGACCAACTGGACTATACTTCTGTCAATATAGTCAGCAGTATTACAGAACTGGTCTCAAATTTTTATTTTTTAATCATCATAAGTCGATGTTGCCACATTTTTCTAAAACACAACTTAGCAACTTGGAGCACCATACACCGACGTATTTCAGCACAACGTGCCAATGACAAAAGAAAAGGAAATAAAATGGCTTCAATTTTTGTACCACAGATGCACATGAGAAAACAGGACGAAATAAAAATTGTACTGCTGGGGCACAACAAAAGGAAGCTGCCTCCTATTAACAAAATTATATGGCATGAAACAATAGAGTTTGAAATGAAAACAATCAGAAAGAGGACTCAAGCATCAACAAAAAATAGAACAGATGAGATTTTGTCCTTTCATGAGTAAAAAAGGGAGTCTTTCTCTGAGAAGCTACCAGAGAGATCCTGCACCTAACCTGTTCCTAACAAAGAGAAAGAAAAACTTAGTTTGACAGTACCCTGCACCTACTTGTGCCGAATTGGCACTTCACTTGTTTTCACCAACAAGAAAACTGAAACTGATATGCTCTGGCATATTGATGCTACTTTTACCTCAAAAAAACAAAAGTAAGAGCTTAAACATATTCCTAGGTATTCTATATGAAGGGACAAAATAAAGCATATGCTCTAGAAAAATGAAACCAAACCTGATGTGTGGTCTTAGTGTCTTACATGGTTCTTTACTTGCCTCACAGTCGGCCACCCTCCATCATTTGTCCTCTTTCCTTCCTAAAAATATTCCAAATGATAAAATCAATAAAAAGATCCCAAAAGCATCCAACATTTGGGATTCTAATATATACTTATTTGGGGGAGAAGACTTAGTGTAATTGGTGTAAATCATATATTTTCCACCTATCGCTACTTTGACATAAAGCATGAGTAACTGTGGAGGAGCAAACGTTTGTGTACCAATTCGTGGGTGAGAAAATGTTACCTAATTCAATTCGCCTCAGTTTGATAGCAAGAAGAAAGAAAAATCCGGTAGCACTGGTCATCAAGCACCACTACAAGAAACTATTTATTCTGTGGCATAAACGAAATGTCGCGGATTGCTAAAAAACTTCGTGGTGGAATGTGCATTATTAAATCAAGAAGACGACGTTTCTTAATAAACGTCACAGTTCGTGACGTATCTTGAGTGTCACGGAATAGCCCGAAGCCCACTAAACCCAACCCAAAGCCCACTATCCGTGACAAAATAAATTGTCACAGATTGCTGCTGACTTGGATGTGGCTGCTGACTTGGATGTGACATGGCTGCTGACTAGGATATGACATGGCTGCTGACCAGGATATGACGTGGCTGCTGACTTGGATGACAAGTGATGACGTGGCTGCTGACTTGGATGACAAGTGATGACGTGGACAATGATGAGGATGCTGACATGGCATTGCTGAAGTGGAATTTTATTTACCATCATGGACTATTTATTAATGGGCCCATTTTTGAAGTGGGCCACATTGTGGAACAAAATTTCAGCCTATACAACTTCGGGCCATAGAATAGATACATCCATTTTGGCCCATACAATTTCAACCCATATATTGTGTTCATCACATTTTAACCCACAGAATAAATACATCCATTTTGGCGCAAATACAGTCAAATTCAGCCCAAAAGACATTTACAAGTCATTTCAGCACAGTACATTAGTATCACATATTAATTCAAAACCACTTAATCCTCTCTGGTTTCATCTTGCATCTTCTGGCAACACAAAAATCTGTCATTTCCACAGCAGTTCAACACTTTTGTGGTGTAGTAGGCTAGCAGCATTTTTCCTCCACTCCAAGTGACCTGGTATATAAAGTAAAAGTGATTAGTACATTGAAATCATATATGCATCATGCAAAATATAAATAAAGACAGTAGATTTCATATTACATAGGCATTTTCCTAATGATCAGGACCAACATATTATGAATAGTGTTCAATGCTTATTATTCAATCCATACCAAATCTCCATTATGTAATTCAGAAGCAGCTTTCCTTTTCCCTAATCTTTTAACAAATGGGACACAACAGTGACTAAGAACCTCATTGTCAAAAGAAATATATCATTTACTACAACTACGCAGAGTCAGACTAGCTAGCTCCCATTAATCAAACAAAGTGGACTTGTACTCGATTAAAGCAGTAATGTACAACAGCAGGCAATTTTAAAGACAACGTACTGCTAGATAATTTCCTTATTACCTTGGGTCGAAGTCTACATCAAGCTTGATCAGAGGTCCAACTGATGCCCCTTCCAGGAGTGCAGCCGCCAGCAGCAGTCCATAGCTTTTCCCTCTGCAAACATCAATAAACTCAGCATGATTGACATTGACATAAAAGATCTCGGATTTAGCGGGACATGTACTGTCAATAACACACCATGGAATACTAATATTATATAGTTCAACAAAATTGGCAAAGAGTTCTTATCATTAACAAAATTGACAGTCTAGGTGGACCTGTGTGCCACCTGCATGTACCCCCATTATGGGCACCATGACTAATATTTACCGTACTAAAAAAATAAGCCTACAAATAACAGGATACAAGTCAATTTAAAAGGACGCATTAAAATGGAGATCCCTAGCTTCTGACCTTAAACAGTCAGACCAATGAACAGAAGCTTCTAAGCATAAACAGTCACGCCTATATGAATACTAGCAATGAGTAGCAGTAGAGATAAACAGAACAATTTTAACTGACTAGCATAGACATGTCCATTGAGACATTAGAATTGGAAAACAATATGCCTATGAGGCTATGACAATCACGCCCATTTAACCACAAGCTAATATATATATATAGTAAATTACACAAGCCGAATGGACAACTCAACAAGAAGGGAATTTAATTGTCAGGCCAACAGATAAGCAGCCAGTCAGCCACGCCAACGCCAAACCATGAACAACAGATCAATGAAAAACAATAAAAACGTGCAGCATTCAGCAAGATAGACATGCTCTGCAGTAAGTCAGCAAGGCAGCCATACTCACCATTATGGCCTGACTCAAGGTTTGCAAAGAACCTTCCAGGAGCTTGATGGCATACGAAATAATTACAAGCTACATATCTTACCTTGAGACAGTCCGTTGTGGAAAAGCACGACATCAGATCCAGTGGGCCGCTCATCTGGGAGAGTCCTATGCGCTTGCCCTGTTCAAATTGAAAACAGGCGTGGGTTGAGAACGACAAATAACAGAAAAATAAAGAACAAGTGAACAGATCTTCCTATCAACTCATGCAGCTGCGGATCCCTGCCCGGAGAGCGAGAACGAGCTGCGGATCCCGGCCCGCCTCCTGCAGCATGAAGTCGAGGTTGAGGTGCTTGAAGTTGCGGCGGCCGTGAGGCGGAGGCGCGGCGGCCGCATGAGAAGGCCGCGCGAAGCGGCGGCGAGGGGGAGGGGAGGGAAGCTGCGGCGACGAGGCGGAGGTGTGGCGGCCGCACGAGGAGGCCGCGAGGCGGAGGCGCGGCGGCCGCGCTGCGCGAAGCGGCGGTGAGGGGGAGGTGTCGACGAATTATATCGATCACGTCTGCCTGGGGGTACCCCAGAGAGTAGAATTGTGGGCCTCGCCTGGTCCCAAGAACGATGGTGTACGAAGGACACAAGGAATTAGACAGGTTCGGGCCGCAAATAGCGTAATACCCTACGTCCTGTATGGTTGATTGTATTCTCCGCACGATGAGTACAACCAGAGACTCTACCCCGGATATAAGATCCGGTCCCTAGACTAGATATACGATCTAGTCTAGTCTAACTTAGCCTCTGAACTCGTATGATGTAATCTGTATCAGATCGTTTTGGGAGGGGTCCCTACTCCGCCTTATATAATCCGGGGAGTAGAGTTACAAGTCGGTTGTATGATCCTAGTCGTATACATTCAGGAGTACTACAACTGAATAATCTTTGGGGAGTCTCCTACTAGTATCCGACTAGTTCTACCTAATCTTCTACGCCGTCTTGCACCGTAGCCGACTAGTTTTTGTAGACAGATAAACTTCCCATATCGGTAGTTTAATCCCTTGCATGAGTGACCCTGGGGATCCTGGTCCCACAAGCCCCCGAGCATCTTGCGCCTTTGCTTCAAGTCTTGGATGCATCAACATCTCCGCATAGCTGGAGCTAAGCACAAGACGCTTCTCTGTCGAGTAGTTTCCATTGAGTGCATCTTCGATGCACCCAATGGGTGTAGCCCCCGAGCCTTCGACTACTTTAGAAAAGCAGTCGGAGGGTCAAAAGCAATCTTCAATCTTTAGTCCCGAGTACTTCAAATGGCGTGCACCGAATAGGTGCACCCATTGGGTGTAGCCCCCGAGCTTCGAGTAGTTTTCGACAAAACTAGTCGAAGGTCCGCAGAAAAAATCTTCAAAAAACCAAATCCCGGATTATCCGCTAGCAGCCCCCGAGCTTTGAAACAAAATATCTTAGATTTAAAGGTCAAGGATATCTCCAAAATTCTGGAATAACCATAGGCTTCCGAATCATCCGCGAAGATATGTAAATCGGGAAAAAATCCCGAAATCTTCGGCGGGAAAGGTGGAAGGCCAGGCGCCGCCGCTACTGTACAAACCGAAACCCTAGCGAACTTTATAAATACTCGGTCATTTGGCTTCAATCGGTACTCAGTCTCGAAACAAACTCCACGTCCGCAAACACTCTGAGCAAAAGCCCCCGAGCATTGCAAGCGCGAAGCCACCATCTTGAGCCCTAAATCCCATCTCGAAGGGTACCAAGAGTAGCCCCTGAGCTCTTCCATCTGTAGATGCGTGAGAAAAGCAAATCTACAAGAGCAATGGAACCAAAGAAGGGCACCAAGAGGGGCGCTGGCAGATCTGCTGCTGGTGGTCAGAAGAAGAGGTCTCTGCTTGATTCCCGCGCAGATCCGCCGCGCTTCGACCAGCCGCCATCGCCGGTGGTCGCCTGGAAGGAGTGCACCGCCACGGAGAGGGAAGTGCAGTCCCTAGTTGAGCGGGGTCTGCTCTTAGACTGCACCACTCTCCAGTGGAAAGCGTGTCACAAGCAACTCTTCCCCACAGAAGACAATCAAGAGATTCCAATCTTCATCTCCTTCTGTGAGCGCGGATTTGGTATGCCCATCTCCGACTTCTTTAAAGAATTCCTTGCTTACTATGGCCTTCAAGTTCACCACCTCAATCCCAACGGGATTATCCAACTTTCTGTCTTTGTCCACGCCTGTGAGGCGTTTCTTGGCATTAAGCCAAACCTTGCTCTCTTCCGCACCCTGTATCATATCAAGCCTCAGCCAACTTATGCGAGGATAGAAGTAGTCGGCGGAGCTGGAATCCAGTTCCGCCAGAGCATGAAGGCGCGGTGGTTCGACATGCCACTGCCAGATTCAAGTGGCAACTGGAAGTCCAAGTGGTTCGTCATCGGTAAGTAGTCGTCAATCTTAAGTACTTGTACTTTCCGACTTGTTTGTATCACTGAAAGTGATTTGAGTTGTTGAATGAAGCAGGAAACCACGGGCTAAGCTGTCCAGAGAGGGACAATTGGTTCCCTAAACCCCAGGACAGCTGGAACGAGCGCCCAACGGCAGCAGAAGCGCGGGGTATCCCAGCGCTGCTGGACCGAGTCCAAGATCTGAAGGACAAGGGCTTGACCGGCGTCGGGATCGCCTACAGCTTCCTGGAGCGAAGGATCCTGCCGCTCCAACAACGCGAGCACCTCGGCTTCGACTACGAAGGCCCAGCCGACTGCTCGCGCACCACGACTGAGGAACTATCAGAAGAAACAATCTTGTTTCGACTGAATAAAATGTTCAACAATGCAGAAGAAAAGCCAGTCGTGGTGGGAGAGTACTCGAAAGAGAATCCACCAACAGAGGTAGGTAGTCGCAATTCAATTGTCCATAAGCAGTGTTATCATTCCATATCTGAAACTTGAATTGAAAACTTGCAGCAACTCGATATTCTTGCGGGTGAACTGCTCACCGAAGAAAGGTGGGCAGACCTGCAAATAGTAGATCCCGAGGCCACCCCAAGCACCGAAGAAGCTAGGGAAGCGCGCCGAGTAGCTCTGTTGGAGGGTTCTCCTTCAGATGAAGAAGTGACAGCACCGCCAAAGGCGAGAGCAGTCGGTAAGCACCCAATCTTGTCATATCCAACTTCGCTCATGCTGCAGCTCATGGATTTTTGACTTGAATTGCCACTAATACATTGCAGCACCCACTCTGCCACCCGCAGCTAGAAAAAGGCGCTCAAGTGCCTCAGCTGCAAGCAAGTCAGTGCCGAGCGGAATGCCGGGGAAGCGCATCAAACTGTCATTGGACACCACGCACTATAAGCAAGCATCTTCCACGAGTAGTTCACTGACGAGCAGCGCTACTGGAAGCATGCCCGGCACCAAGCCAGTGAAGATGCTCCCCAAGCTGAAGTTCAAGCCGAGAACAGCTCCCACTCCTCCACCGTAAGTAATCGATACACCAATTGCTAATTAATCAATTGGGACATGATATCTAAATACTATGATATCATGGCAGACCCGCACCAACCACAGCGGAGGAAGTGACCACGATGCCGCCAGCAGCCCAAGGGACTGCTGCGGTGTCGTCCATTGCTGAAGAACCAGCTTCAGCTTAGCAAGAGGTCTCAGAGACCCCCGTGGTTACCCCACAAACCGAACAAGTCGTTGAAGAGCAAACACTCGGGGTAACCGCAGCTGAAACAGAACAAGTCGCGGCCGCGGACAGCGCACGCGACCCCGATGTAGAAGAGGCGGCCACGACTACTCAAGCAGTCGACAACCCCCCGCCTGAGGTATGCAAGCCTTCCTTTGCTCTGTAATCTTGTACATATGTAAAATATGTAGTCAATTAACCTGCAAACAAGTCACAGGAACCAAGAAAACAACCCGCAAGCCAAGAGGCAACTGAGGCGGATGTTAGAGGCAAGGAAAAAGCTGCTGAACAACAAACTGTAAGTAAAATAATGTACTAGAAAGTAGTACAAAGGATTAAAAAATAAATTAATCCCTTATCTTTATGCAGTCGAAGAGCGAAGAAGCCGAAGCAAACGACGGCGAGAAGCTTCGCGACTTGTTGCGGCAGGCTCTGGTAAGCAATATCAACCCAAAACAAGTCCATAGTTGCATAAAGATAATGGCCTCGACTAACTTAACCTTGGTACAGGCAATGGTTGAAATTGTCGAGAAGCCTGGCAACGCCCAGCTCCGAGCGCGGATCCAAGAATTGGACAACGATTTCGCCAGCAAGTGCGAGGAGCTGGAGCAAGTTCAAGCGGCGTACAGAGTTGAACAAAATCTGTTCAGGAAACAAGTCAGTAGCCTAACAGAAGACAAGAACTGCCTGAACAGCCGTGTAGCGGCTCTGCTCAAGAACAACTCTGGTGAGTAGAACCTCGATAGCCTGCAAGTTTGCTTGAACTCAAAGAGTAGTTAGATAACATTATATGAATGTAATCTGTATTGCAGAGCTAAAGAAAATGGCAGAAACAGCAAAGAGCAAAGAAACCTCTTTGTACAACACTGTTCAAGGCTACATAAAAGATGTCGCCAATCTGAAGGAAGCACTCGAGGCCAAGGAAAAGGAACGGCAACAAGAGTTCCAGATCCGCCAAGATTTGGAAAACCAAACGGCCCAACATCTTCAGGCTATCCAAGATAAGCAACAAGAGCTGAATGAGTTGCTGGCAGAGAAACGCCAATTGGAAGAAGCCGTGAAGCCAATAATCGAGTCGCTAACTCCAGAGGGGTCAACAAGCCAAGAGCAGTCGTTGCTGGATCGGGTGCGACAAGTGCCAGAGCAATTTGCCGAATATTGCAAGACTACTCTGATGGATTGCACCAATAAGCTTCTCGCGCTGTTCAAGGCACATAACCCAGAAGCCGTAATGGAGGTCAAGTACCTTCCACCTGGCGTCAGCGGAGAACAATATGAAGCACTTGTCGCTGAAACCGAACCTGCTGCCAAGGACTTTGTAGATTCATTAGAGGAGAAATAAGCCTCATGTAATGTAAAAACATTCTTAAGTACTTGTAATATGAATGCAATACATTTATGAAACTAGTCATGTGACTTGTGTATGCATTACGACTTGTTAAACAAACAAGTGCAAGTACTCGAAAATATAATCTCATGCGAAGTACTCGCGCAAGGACACAAAGGCCCAAAAGCATTAGGTAGAGCTCCTGTCTAAAACAAAGAGATGCCTAAGCAAGTCGATAAGAGACATAAAGTGTACTTTTTATCGCAGAGATAAATATAGCAAGGCATGCTAATATAAAAAACAGAACAAGTCTGTAAACAAGGAGTCTGATGCAGTTAGCGCGAAAAACTCAGAGCAGAACGTCCTTGATCAAAAGAAACGAGATGGGTTACAAGAACCATAGTACTCTATCATGACTCAAGGGACTTAGCCACTCTAAAAGAGAGTAGTCATGACTTCTTTTGATGTAGTTGTAAAACAACTTCCTCTTGAACTTGAACTTTTTAAAGTAACAAGCTATAGCAGAGGTTTGAGTAGTAAACAAGTAATGCTAGCACGAAGATCAAGAATCTTCTGAGGCCCATATCAAGGGTAAAATTTCCTCAGGTGCTCAACATTCCAGACATTGGGCAAATCCACGCCTTCTTGCGTTTGCAGGTGATAAGAACCCGGCCCAACGACTTGTTTTACTATAAACGGCCCTTCCCAGCGAGACATAAGCTTATGTAAGCCATCTGTCTTCTGAAGGCGCCTCAGTACCAAGTCCCCTATTGCAAAAGCGCGAGACTGGACTGATCGTTGATGATAGCGTCGCAATCCTTCAAGATATCGTGTGTTCTGAATGAGAGCCGCAACTCGAGCTTCTTCAACGCCATCGACATCTTGAAATCTTTCTTGCTGAGCGACTTGTTCATCATAATTCTCTAGTCGTGGGGACTTCCAAAGAAGATCAGCAGGCAAGACTGCTTCAGACCCGTAGACCAGAAAATATGGAGATTGACCAGTTGCTCGACTGGTTTGAGTGCGCAGCCCCCAGAGGACCGCTGGTAGCTCATGTACCCATTTGCTGCCATATTTCTTGATGGGCTCGTATAACCTTGGCTTTAATCCTTGGAGAAGCAAACCATTAGCCTTTTCGACTTGTCCATTAGAACGGGGATGGGCGACCGAGGCATAATGTACCTCGATCGAGTACTTATCACAATAGTCTTGGAATAGGTCACTAGTGAACACGGATCCCAAATCTGTGATAATCTCGTGTGGTATCCCATATCTATGAACAATGCTGTCGAAGAATTTAATAAGATTCTCTGCTCTTGGGTTGACTAGTGGCTGTGCTTCAATCCACTTGATGAACTTGTCGATGGCTACAACAAGCCATTGAAATCCGCCAGGAGCTTTAGTCAAAGGTCCAACTAAATCGAGGCCCCAACAAGCAAAAGGCCACGATAAAGGGATAGTCCGCAGTTCGTGAGCTGGAACATGAGCTTGACGCGCGAAGAATTGACAACCTTGACAAGTCTTGACGATGTCTTCAGCATCTTTCTTCGCGGAGGGCCAGAAGAAGCCAGCCCTGTAAGCTTTTCCGACTAGTGTGCGTGATGCGGCATGGTTGCCACAAACGCCACTATGGATTTCTTCAAGTAGTGCTCGACCTTCATCATTGGTGATACACTTCATCAAGACGTTGACAGATGCCCCACGTCGATAAAGAGTATTGTTGACCACCACGTAATTCGCTGCTCGCCGCTTAATGCGGACTTGCTCTTCCTTGCTATCTGGGAGTTTGAAATCACGCAAGTACTCGATAAATGGGGTCATCCAATTGGATTCAATCACCATGACTTGAAGATGTTGAGGAGGAAGATCAATGTCCATAGGCGCCGACTCCTTAATGGATGGCTTGTGCAGTTCATGAACAAAGATCTCGGCTGGAACATCAGCGCGCTTAGAACCAAGCTTCGATAGTGCATCCGCGGCCACGTTGTTGTCACGAACAACGTGATGAAATTCCAGGCCGTGAAAGTGATGCTCGAGCTTGCGCACCTCGCTGACATAAGCGTCCATTGTTTCTTTGGTAGCAGACCAATCCTTGTTGACTTGATTTATGGCGACTGCGGAGTCCCCGTACACAACAAGCCGCTTGATGCCGAGAGATGCAGCCAGGCGTAGCCCGTGCAACATCGCCTCGTATTCAGCCGCGTTATTGGTAACTGGAAACATGATCTGCAGGACATACTTGAGCTGATCGCCTTTGGGAGAAATCAACAGAACTCCCGCTCCACCGCCTTCGAGTTGTAGTGAGCCATCAAAATACATGACCCAATGCTCCGGGCGAGTAGTTTCCCTGGAGTACTGAGTTTCCAACCACTCGACGGTGAAGTCAGCAAGAGCTTGAGACTTGATGGCTGTTTGTGGAGCAAATGTGATGTCGTGCTCGCACATCTCGGCCCGCCATTTGCATATTCGTCCAGTAGCGTCAGGGTTAGAAAAAATCTCTCCAAGAGGAAATTTAGTAACCACAGTAATAGAAAATGATTGAAAATAATGTTTCAACTTCCTAGCAGTGATAAAAACTGCGTAGAGTAGTTTCTGGACTTGCGGATAGTGAACCTTGGATGGTGAGAGTACTTCACTAATGTAGTATACTGGCCGCTGTACTGGAAATACATGGCCTTCTTCCTTGCGCTCAACCACAATGACTGTACTGACCACATGAGTAGTAGCTGCAATGTATAAAAGCAGTCGGTCACCTCTGACAGGAGCCACGAGGACCGGAGGGGTAGTCAAGTAGGTCTTGAGTTGTTCAAATGCGCAATTGGCTTCGTCAGTCCAGATGAAGTTGTCTTGCTTCTTGAGTAACTTGAAGAAAGGGAGACCCTTTTCGCCAAGTCAAGATATGAATCTGTTTAAGGCTGCAATACAACCTGTAAGCTTCTGGACTTCCTTGATGTTAACTGGCGCTTCCATGGTGAGAATAGCCGTGATTTTCGCTGGGTTTGCCTCAATGCCGCGGTGGCTGACGATAAACCCGAGTAGTTTACCAGCAGGGACACCGAACACACATTTGGCTGGATTAAGCCTCCAACGAAATCTTCTAAGGTTGCTGAACGTCTCCTGGAGATCATCAATAAGCGTCGCAGGGTCGCGGGTTTTGATGACTACATCATCAACATATGCCTCTACATTAATGCCGATCTGTGAAGACAGACAAGACTGTATGGCGCGTTGATATGTAGCTCCTGCGTTCTTCAATCCAAAGGACATTGTGGTGTAACAGAATGCACCAAAGGGGGTGATGAATGATGTCTTGATCTGATCCTCCTTCTTCAAAGCAATCTGGTGATAGCCTGAGTAGCAGTCGAGGAAGCAGAGTAGTGTGCAACCGGCCGTGGAGTCCACGACTTGATCGATGCGCGGTAGACCCATAGGGTCTGGAGGGCAATGTTTGTTGAGGTCGGTGTAGTCAACACACATACGCCACTCGTTGTTATTCTTCTTCCGGACCAAGACTGGGTTAGCCAACCACTCTGGATGAAAGACTTCTTTAATGAAGCCGGCCGCGAGTAGTTTGGTAAGCTCAGCCTTGATCGCAGTGCGTCGTTCTTGATCGAATCTTCGCAAGCGTTGCCTTTTGGGCTTCGCATCGGCTTTGACATTAAGTTTGTGCTCGGCAAGTTCCCTAGGGACACCAGGCATATCAGATGGTTTCCACGCAAATATATCTTTATTATCACGAAGGAACTTGACGAGCGCGTCTTCCTATTTACAATCCAAGTCTGCTCCAATAAGAGCAGTTTTGGACGAGTCGCCCGTCTCGAGGTCTACAGCTTTAAGCTGTACGTCCTGAGAGGGCTTAAAACTAGTGCTAGCAGGTTTCTTGGTACGGAGCTCGAGTTCTTCATCCTTCGACTTCTTCGCGAGAGCGAGTACTTCAAGCATCTGAGTTGGGACTTGTGATGCTGCGGCGAATTTGACGGCTTCCACATCACAGTCGTAAGAAATCTTCAGATCTCCCTTCAGAGAAAGAACTCCATTGGGAGCGGGCATCTTGAGGACAAGGTACACGTAGTGCGGAATCGCCATGAACTTGGCGAGGGCTGGACGCCCAAGGATCGCATGGTACGAGGTCTCAAAATCAGCCACTTCAAACTTGATGTACTCGGTCCTGTAGTTTGCCGCCGTGCCAAAGGTAACTGGGAGAGTAACTTGCCCCAGCGGGATGGCAGCGTGGCCTGGAACAATGCCATAGAACGGAGATTCCATGGGCTTCAAGTGCTTGAGGATGTCGAGTCCCATCTTCTTGAGAGTCTTCGCAAAGATGATGTTAAGTCCACTGCCTCCATCGATGAGTACTTTGGTCAGTCTGGCCTGGGCCACGACTGGATCCAAAACCAGTGGGTATCGCCCTGGGTTGGTGAGATTGGTCCATTGATCAGCTCGCGAGAAGGTGATAGAAACCTCCGACCACTTGAGATAAGTTGGCACGACTGGCTCGACTGCCATGATCTCGCGTAGTGCAAGCTTCCTAGATCGATTGGACCGGTTCAAGGATTCACCGCTGAACAAGACAACAACAACGTTTTCGACTTGTGGGAAGGCGTCTTCACCATTGCTGTCGTCGTTCTTGTCCTGTTTCTTGTCCGCCGGCTTGTCCTTGTTGGAGTTTTGCTTGTTGAAAGCTCGCTTGATATGGATACAAGTACCCAATGTATGCTTGAGCCCGGGATGATATGGGCAAGGCTGGTTCATAATTTCATCCAAGGACAATGAGTTGGAGTTCGAGTTCTTTTTCTGAGCAGGACGGCCGAGTGCCGCGACAGTATTGTCTGGCTTGCGCTTCTTGTGGCGATTGAAGTCGCGTTTGCCGTTCTGTTGCTCAGGACTACTCTTGGTAGAGTTGTTGCCTCCGTTGCCATTGGTGTTGCGCTTGTCGAAGCGTTCACGTTCACGATCATCTTGATCTGCCCAATCGGCAGCCATGCGCCGCAACTCGGAGATAGTCTCTGGGCGCCTGCGACCGAACTCGCGATGCAACTCGCGAGCCCAGAGGCCATCGTGAAAGCAGTCAATGATTTCTCTGTCCGACACGTCCACGATCGTGGCTCTTTTTTCAAAGAACCGCTTGATGTACTTGCGTAGTGTCTCGCCCTTCTCTTGCTTGCAAGCTGCCAGTTCAAACCGGGTTCCGGGCCTAGCCCAGGTTCCCTGAAAGTTGGCGGTGAACTTGCGAGTAAGTTGATCCCAAGTATCGATGGACTCGGGGCGCAAGCCCTCGAGCCAGGTGAGAGGCGCTGTATCCATCATGATCGGGAAATATCTGACTTTGACATCGTTGTCACCGCCCGCCATCGTGATTGCTGTCGAGTAGACGCGCAACCACTGTTCCGGGTCTTGTTTGCCAGTGAATTTTTCAATTCCAGTGGTCTTGAATTTGCTTGGTAGCTTGATCTTCCTGATTCGAGTAGAGAAGGCCGGGAAGCCATCATATGGGTCCAATTCAGAAGATTGACGCGGCCTATGACCTTTGTCATGATTTCCTCCGCCAGTATTGGACCCTTGGCTCGGCGAACTACTCGGTTCCGGGTTGTCACGGTGTCCTCCACGTCTATAGCCGCGATCACGGCCACGTGGTGGACGTTCGTCGCCATCGGAATCACCTCCAGACGGATCAGGTGGATTATCATGTTGAAGAGGCTGGCTAATGCCACGCCTTTGGTCACGATTACCTCCCTGATCCCTGTGGTTACTGCCGCCCTGTGCTCGATTGTTGACGTCTTGATCGAGTGGGCCATATTGGCGCTCGAATTCTTCTCGGCGTTGAATCTCTGCTGCCATTCGATTAGCTCGACTGGCTTCAATGCGAGCACGGGCATCTTGACTTGCGTTTATAATTTGACGTGCATCACCGCCTTCGCGACTAGGATGTGGCGACTCGATTGTTCGCCGACTAGTCGCTGGCCTTGGGATGGGTTGACGATGTGGTGGAACCAGATCACCAATGTCCTTCTGGGCGCTTTCTAGCAAGGAGAGGGCATGCCTCAATTGCGCACGGTCAGGATTGGGTGAATTAATAGTGTTGCGGACGAGTTCTGCAGCAGCTGTTAGGTTAGCTGGAGTGCTTGGCAGGACAGGCTGGTCGCCTACCGACTGAAAAGCAGTCGTGAGGTTCCGTGTGGCCGATTGCCGCACGGCTGCTCTTAAGCGTCGCTCAGCACGCTTGGCGTTCCTGGTCCGCCTTGATGCCTTCTGCTGCTCTGTCTCTCCAACAATAGAAACTTCTTCCGCGGAGATGTCCTGGAGAAGCTCTCGATCATACTGGCCGCCTTGCCCAGCCGTACCAGTCATATAGACTTGTCGGCTAGGGTCGATGTCAACGCCGTCAGAGGATGATGCCGATGTCATGGATGCAGTCTTGCCGTCTTCTTGGAACGGTAATTCGGTGATAACCATGGCTGTGAGCCTAGATTCGTCGTCCTCGAGTGGAATTTCGGGAACCATAGCGGGCCAGTGAACAAAAAGTCCTCCTGGCGCTCTGGTCACTACCAGACCCGAGGGTAGTCGAACGAGTGGCTCTTCCATCGTGATTTGGGTTTTAATGAAGGTGCTGTTGCTTGTTGGAGATGTACTGAACAGGGTCGAAATATCGTTGCTGTTGTTGTCCTCTGATGGCTTCAGAGCCGACTCAGAGTCCTCGCAAGCGATCTCAAGACTGCCGAGTGCTTTCGAGATTGACTCCTCCTGTCTTGCAGCGTATGCGGATTGATATATAGTCGCAGCATTTGAAACTCCGAACGGGAATCGGGCTGGGGGGTAGTCCGATGGCATGGCCGACTCGGAGTTCCCGACTCCTTCCATAATGGGAGAGGAGTTGAACCCAGACACGACTTGTAGAGTCCCGCTCGGAGTCCTTGTCTTGATCGGATTCGAAATCATTGTTGGTTCGTCGTGAAAGTCCGATCGGGAATCGTGCTGGGGGTAGCCCGATGGGGTAGCCAACTCGGGGTTCCCGACTCCTTCCATAATGGGAAAGGAGTTGTGACCAGGCACGACATGTTTTACCCCAATCAGAGTCCTTGGCATGTATAGCTTCGAGTCGACGTTAAGATCTGACTGGGAATCGTGCTAGGGGTAGTCCGATGGCGTAGCCGACTCGGAGTTCCCGACTCCTTCCATGATGGGAGAGGAGTTGTAACCAGGCACGATTTGTTGAGTCCCAATTGGATTCCGGAATAGGTTCGGCTTCGAGATCGACGTTGAATCAACGTGAAGGTCCGAGTGGAAACCGTGCCGGGGGTAATCCGATGGCGTAGCCGACTCGGAGTTCCCAACTCCCTCCGTGATCGGAGTAGAGTTATGACCAGACACGACTTGTTCTGTTCCAGTCGGAGTCTGAAGTGGAGTCGAAGTCGAGGTCGATGCCGAATCAGAAGTTGATGAAAGTCCGACCGGGGGTCGTGCTGGGGGGTAGGCCGATGGCATTGCCGACTCGGAGTTCCCAACTCCTTCCGAGATCGGAAGGGAGTCGTACCCAGGCACAGCTTGTCGAGCCCCAGTCGGAGTCCAAAACGTAGTCGAACTCGAAGTTGAAATTTTGCCTGAAAGCGAAATTGAAATCGAATCCGAAAGGGAAATTGAACTCGGGTAAAAACCTGAGGACGAAGTAGATGACCAAGTCGCCGAGTAAGAGCCTGGATAATCCGCCAAGAACGAATTGAAGCCACCTTCACCGTCAGAGACGAAAGTCCATGTCCCGACGACGAAAGTCGCGCCCTTCTCGACGCCTTGGGTTTTGAAAGTTGAACCCATCACTCTTGATCGCGGACTTGAGCAAGCGGGCCCCACGGTGGGCGCCAAGTGTCGACGAATTATATCGATCACGTCTTCCTGGGGGTACCCCAGAGAGTAGAATTGTGGGCCTCGCCTGGTCCCAAGAACGATGGTGTACGAAGGACACAAGGAATTAGACAGGTTCGGGCCGCAAATAGCGTAATACCCTACGTCCTGTATGGTTGATTGTATTCTCCGCACGATGAGTACAACCAGAGACTCTACCCCGGATATAAGATCCGGTCCCTAGACTAGATATACGATCTAGTCTAGTCTAACTTAGCCTCTGAACTCGTATGATGTAATCTGTATCAGATCGTTTTGGGAGGGGTCCCTACTCCGCCTTATATAATCCGGGGAGTAGAGTTACAAGTCGGTTGTATGATCCTAGTCGTATACATTCAGGAGTACTACAACAGAATAATCTTTGGGGAGTCTCCTACTAGTATCCGACTAGTTCTACCTAATCTTCTACGCCGTCTTGCACCGTAGCCGACTAGTTTTTGTAGACAGATAAACTTCCCATATCGGTAGTTTAATCCCTTGCATGAGTGACCCTGGGGATCCTGGTCCCACAGGAGGGAAGCTGCGGCGGCGAGGAGGAGGTGCGGCGTGGCAGCAAGGCGGAGGCGCGAGAAGGCCGCACGAAGCAGCGGCAAGGTGGAGGGGATAGAAGTTGCGGCGGCGGCTCGGAGGAGCGTGAGGGACTGGGAGGGAGAGAGCGGAACAGAGGAAGAGCTAGGGTTGCAACCGGTTTTATATCATGGTCAAGCGATTTGAGCCATCAGATCGAGGATGGACGGCCACAAATAGATGGGCCATTTGGGCCGGAACAGACCTTGTCTCATTTCGTCTCTACTCTTCCTTTTCTTTTTCTTTTTTCATTTTATTGCACCATTGTGAGGTAGCATATAAAAATAATTATCTTATATATACCAACTCATTTTTTATATGTAATAGACTATATATTAGTTGTCTTCTAGAAGTTTAAAGAATTTTAGAACTGATTTACTATTTTCTATATGTTAAATGAATTTCTAGATAGTTATCAAAATTAATTCAAAATTGAACTATGTGTACCTTTAAGAAAATTCAAAAAATTACACAAAAAACATTTTTAGGCTTATACGTTCCATATTACTCCATATATAGAAGATAGATGAAAAATTCAATTGTTTTCTAGGGACAATTCAAATTTATATCTCCAATTTACCTCTTAATAATTACAATAATATTTGAATTTGGTCAAAAAATCTACAAATTGGCATAGCAACATGTTTTTGGTCCACAATCCTTTCATCAAAAAAACTTAATCAGTTTCGATAAAGTGATAACATACATTGCTCACAAATGGATAGATCTCTCACATTATTTCCTACAACTCTAAGTCAAACTTTGAGATTTCAATACCTCATAACATATTTCAACTCATATGCACCTCAAGTTTGTACATGACCTCATTTGGACCATAAAATTGGTAAATATCAAGTTACATTAGCAAGTTTTATACAAAATCATGTTTTTTTCTATTTGTACTTTCTTGGGAAAAGACAATGTATATAACAAATTCTATAAAATAACAGTTTACATGCTAGAAAATGTAATCAAGTGACAGATATTGATTTTAGATAAAATCAGAAAAAAGAATCACAACGTTTGGAGTTACTATGACCAAAAGATACAACTTACAAGTTTTAATTGTAGATTAAAAAGAAAAAACAATGCGAGCAGCAAGTTACTATGACGAACTCTACTATTCCAAGGGTGCCACGTGGCGTTCAACAATCCTGGCGCTCGGATCGGGATAGAACAGAAGACGAAATATTATAAAACATGCCAATGCCAGGCCTTTTCAGATGTTGTCCTATAGCCCAATGGTAAGGCGCATACTACGCATCCAATGGGTTGTGGGATTGAGTCCCCTCGCCGCCTTATTTTTGCCAGATTAGCGGTCAGTTTTTTTTTTTTTGCTAAGCATTGGGCTGGCATCCGGTTTGTAGAGCTGGGCTCGGCTCAAAAAGATGAGGATGCCAGGCCCACACGAGCAAGCAGGCCCAGCGCGCGGCGAGCAGGCTGCAAGCAGGCCCAGCGCGGTTAGATTTTGATAAAAACAATTCAAATGCTTAATAAAAATAATAGTTGTGAAGTAGCCTAGTGGTAAGTTGGTGTGGTTTTGAGGATGAGGTCATGGCTTCAAGCCATGCTTTGTCCATTTTTCTTTTTTTAAAAGATTTTTTCCAATTTATCTTTTTTCTCCATTCATAAATATGACTATTTTTATTTGTTGATCGCAGACGTTTTATTCATGAAACTCAACACCATGGTTCGAACCGTGACATAAATGAGAACCGTTATAGTTATCTGAGTTTAGAGCAAAATGCTAACGTTTCTGAAATCGTCGCAAGGATTGTGTGTTTAGTCTAGGTGCAGTACGTGCACATGTGTTGTGCCCAAGGCTGCTGTGCGGATGGCTCTCACGGTGGTTGTTGACCGTGTGGTGCTGATCATGGCGTGAAGACCGGGTGAGTGGAGGTGAGCTCCACGGTGCGTCGCTGGGAAGAAGCCGATTTGACGAAGATTACGAGATGAATACGGCGCTTCGACGTATTTCTTTGGAAATAAACGTTTTTGTAATCGTAGTCGACTAGGAGTTGTGTCAAAACCAGGGTATAAATATAAACCCATGGTGATTGTAATAGGGCTCGAACAATTATACAACAAACCGGCCTTGCGCCAACTTTTCGAGTCTTTTAGTCGTGTCGTCGAATTCTTCGAGAGGAATCATCGATCCGTCGACCTCCGTAAGTATCGACAACCTTGTATCATGCTTAATATCATGCGGTGGATTTAAGCTTGGTATAAGAAGGCTTTCTTGTTAGATCATGAGCCATGCGGTAGGCTAAGGTTTAGCTTGAGGCAAGTTACCGGCTCTATTAGATTTTGGCAAAGATCTAATAGATTCATTAAGTTACCTTGTGTTATTTGGGTTTTACTTTATGTTTAATTCATATTAACACTCTTTTTGCCCAATTTAGATTGATTAGGTTCGGTTTTGATCCATTGCAAGACATGACCACGTTTCCTTGCATAGCCGAATTCGAATCAATCTAGATTGCCACGTGTCGCGGGTTCGAACTTGTTAATTTTGTATGGATCTTGACAGAACCGGGTATCATGCGGTAGATGCAGGTTTTTGGGTCGTTTTAGAACTAATCATCCGGTGGATTAGAGCTCGAAATCGATCTGATAGGTCTATCATCATTGACAAAGCTTGTTCCTTCTTCATGGAACCCGATTCGGCTATATAGCTGTATTCGGCTGTCCCTTAACGAGTGAAACATGTTCGTAACTTTGTTTTAAATAACGAATGCTTTTAACCTGCCTCTGCTTACAAGATATCTCCTTTGAATAACAGGTTGCAGAGGGATATATATGGGAATGGATATACAGAATTCATGGATTATAATGCTATTGATGCTCTCCCGAATCATGGATATTTTAATACAGGAATGATTGCTAGAAGGCCAGGAAATCAAGATGCCAATGTTGACCTCATGGTGCAAAAAATGACCGATGTGTTGCAAAATCAATTCGGTTTGAAGCCCAAAAATCAGGGGTACATGTACTCCTCTCCTTTCCCAGAATGGTACCAAAGAGTGTCATTGCCTAACAGAGTCAAGGTTCCTACAGAATTCACTAAATTCTCAGGGCAAGATGATACTAGCACTGTGGAGCATATAGCTAGGTACTTGATGCAGCTTGGAGAAGCCTCAGTAGATGAAGCTTTTAGAATCAGATACTTTCCTTTGTCATTGACAGGTCCAGCATTTACATGGTTTGCTTCTTTGCCTGCTCAATCAATTTGTACTTGGAAGGATCTAGAGCAGATGTTCCATGCTCATTACTATACTAGCAGCACTGAGAAGAAGTTGGTTGATTTAACTAGCTTGAGGCAGAGACATAATGAGACACCTACAGAATTCCTTAGGAGGTTCAGGGAAACAAAGAGTATGTGCTTCTCCCTAAATATTCCTGATGATCAGCTGGCTGGTATGGCTGTAGCTGGGATGCTGCCTGCAATTCGTGAAAAGCTGTTCGGGATGGAGTTTGAAGATCTGGGTCAGTTGTCACAAAAATTGGCATTGATGAGTAACCAAGCGTATGGTTTCAAGAAGGATGGCAGATTTGCCAAACACAATGATGTAGCTGACATTTATAATCAATTCCTTGAAAGAGCAGATCAAGGAGATGAGTATGAAGACAATGAAGAAATAGCTGCAGCAGAGATAGTATGGGGCAAAGAGCCAGCTACAGTGAATCAGAGGTGGATTAAACAAACCAAGGGCACGTATGATTTTGATGTGACTAAGGCAGACAAATTGTTTGATTTCCTTGTGAAAGAAGGCCAAATCAAATTACCAGAGGGGCACTCTATGCTTCGGCCTGATGGTGTGAAAGATAAGAAGTATTGTGGATTCCATGATAGAAATTCTCATTCCATCAATGAATGCAGAGTCTTTAGAGTGAGGATTCAGAAAGCTATTCAGGAGGGGCATTTGAAATTTGACAATAAGATGAAACTGGACAGTAGCCCGTTTCCTCAGAATATGATTGGGTTTTCAGTCAACATGGTGAATGCTGTTGAGCCTGAAGAGAAGGGAAAAATGAAAGTTTTGACTTCAAAAAAGGCAAGACAAAATGGTTCAGTTGATCCCGCTCGGCAAATCACGATTGAACAAATTCACAAGAAAGAACCTCGTTCCTCGAATAGTCGATCTGAAATTGGAGAATCTTCTAAGCCAAGAGTTACTACGCGTATTCTCCTCAATAAATGGCAGCGTCAGCAAGAAAAAGAGCGCTATCAGAGGCGAAAATATTAAGAGGAGAAAAGAAGATATGAAGAAGAAATGTATAGGGAAGAACAAGAAGAATACATTCGGGAACAAGAACGCGCACATTGGGGGTGTGCATTTTTCAGACACTGCTGGAATGAGGGTTTAAAGCTTCCCACATGGAATAATTGTCCTGAGTGCAATGATAGACATGATGAATATAGGCAAGATACTGTCAATCGCCGATCTGTCCATGAAAGAATTGGCAGAATACATCCCAGTGATAATCGGCGTTTTGAGACATATGAGAATGATAATCAAACGAGGAAGAGGTATGCTGACCACAGATGGATTGATCATGAAGAGGAAAATGATCATGGTTATGTATGGCAAAAAGGACAGTGGTGCCCACCTGGTTTGAGGAAGAGTCAAAAGAGAAGAGTGCAGCGCTTAAGAAATCAAGAGTTAAAGCAAGCAGGAACTAGGATGAAATCAATATGGCGCCCAA
The DNA here is from genome assembly GCA_033239725.1 of Echinochloa phyllopogon. Lineage (NCBI taxonomy): Eukaryota > Viridiplantae > Streptophyta > Magnoliopsida > Poales > Poaceae > Echinochloa > Echinochloa phyllopogon. Next base: position 5,021,388 of record BTCW01000008.1, on the reverse strand, counting down.
AGGACAGACCTGATGAACATGGCTCTTCAGCTCCCACATGCATGGTATGCTTCTTACCGAATGAATTTATGGCTCCAGCTAATCAAATTGTACAGGAAGAAATATTACCAGAGATGGATGAAGCCGAGCAATTGGGGTTAATGGCACAGTTGATGCTGAATAAACAAGCTATTTTCGATAAACTAGCTAAGAATCGTCACATGAAGCCACTGTACTTAAGGGGATTCGTCAATGGGAAGCCATTAACTAAGATGTTTGTTGATGGTGGAGCTGCTGTCAATGTGATGCCATACACTACATTCAGAAAGCTTGGCATGGGCCCTGGAGATTTAACACCAACAAGCATAGTTTTGAATGATTTTGCTGGAAATCCATCAGATACTAAAGGATGCGTGCATATGGATTTGATGATTGGGTCTAAAACTTTGCTTACAACCTTCTTTGTTATTGAGGGCAAAGGATCATATAGTTTGTTGCTTGGAAGGGATTGGATCCATGCAAATTGCTGTATTCCATCTACCATGCATCAGCAGCTTATTCAATGGATAGATGATGAAGTGGATATTGTCCAAGCAGATGATTCAATAAGCGTTGCTAACGTGGAACCAGCTTTTTGGGAGTATCAAGGCATAGATTGCTTTTTAGGCAAAGATTGGGGAGAAGGTCCTGTTGAACCAGTCAGCGGTGATCAACAGCCGATCAAAGCAGTCGGCTCTCGTAGTAATTTTTGATGGAAAATCCAATTGATGGGACTGACGGGAAGTTGGGACGTGGATTTGTATCGGCTGATAAGCTAGAAGAAGTGGACATTGGAGATGGTGACAAGCCAAGGCCGACATTCATCAGTGCTAACTTGGATTCAGTTTTCAAAGAAAAGTTGGTTATTTTATTAAAAGAATACAAAGACTGCTTTGCTTGGGATTATTCGGAGATGCCTGGTTTAGACCGATCTATTGTTGAGCATCGGTTGCCAATCAAGCCTGGTTACAAGCCTTACAAACATCCACCCCGAAAAATCTACAAGGAAGAAGTGTTGGCCGATGTGAAAAAGGAGATTGAAAGATTACTAGACGCAAATTTCATTCGGCCATGCAAATATGCAGATTGGATCTCTAATATTGTTCCTGTCTATAAGAAAAATGGAAAAATGAGGGTTTGCATAGACTTTAGAGATCTAAACAGGGCTACACCCATGGATGGATATCCAATGCCTATTGCCGACTCATTAGTTGATGCTGCTGCCGGATATAAAGTACTCAGTTTCATGGATGGTAATGCAGGGTACAATCAAATTTTTATGGCATTAGAGGATATAGTAAAGACAGCTTTCAGATGTCCTGGGCATATAGGGCTGTTTGAGTGGGTTGTCATGACGTTTGGACTGAAAAATGCTGGTGCAACTTATCAAAGGGCTATGAATTATATTTTTCATGAGTTGATCGGCAAAATTGTGGAAATATATATTGATGATGTTGTGATCAAGTCATTAAATCATGAGTCTCATTTGGCTGACATAAGGAAAAATCTAGAATGCACTAGGAAGCATGGGCTTAAGATGAACCCGAATAAATGTGCTTTTGGAGTTTCAGCTGGAGAATTTCTGGGATTTTTGATACATGAAGGAGGGATAGGAGTTGGCAAGAAAAGCATGAAGGCAATTGATGAAATTATTCCTCCAACTAATCTTAAAGAGTTGCAATCATTACTTGGCAAGATAAATTTTGTAAGAAGATTCATATCAAATTTGTCACAGAAGGTGTTGCCCTTTTCTTCACTACTGAAAATCAAAAAGGATCAAAAGTTTGTATGGGGTGACAAACAACAAAAGGCTTTCGATGATATAAAGGAATACATGAAGAAGCCACCAGTATTGGTACCTCCACAATTGAACAAGCCTTTTAAGTTGTACGTGGCGGCCGATACCCAAACTATTGGATCGGCCCTCATACAAGAGTTTGAGGGGAAGGAAAGAGTGGTTGCATACCTTAGCCGAAAATTGCTAGACCCTGAAACGAGATATTCAGCTATAGAGAAGCTTTGCTTATGTGTTTATTACTCATGTACAAAATTTCGGCACTACTTATTAAATGCCCAATGCGTTGTATATTCGAAATTTGACGTGATTAAGCACATGTTGTCTATGCCAATTTTGAATGGAATGATTGGCAAATGGATTTTGGCCTTATCTGAATTTGAATTAAGGTTTGAGTCGGCAAAAGCTGTCAAGGGGCAGATTATTGCTGACTTTATTACTGAACATCGAGATTCATCAATAAATTTGCTTAACATTACTCCTTGGGTGTTATTCTTTGATGGGTCTTCATGTGACAAAGGTGGTGGAGCAGGTATTTTATTAATTTCACCCAAAGGTGAAGCGTTTGAGTTTGCTATTCCCATTCAAACTACTGTCACTAATAATCAAGCAGAGTATGAGGCATTACTCAAAGGGCTCCAATACTTGAAAGAAGCAAGGGCCATTGCAGTCGAAATTTTTGGAGATTCAGAGCTAGTTATAAAACAATGGAGTGGTGAATATGAATGCAAAAATGATATCTTGAGGAATTACTATGAAGAATGCAAGCAAATCTTGAAGAGCTTTCAATCAGTAATTCTACAACACATTCCTAGAGGGGATAATGAAGAAGCAAATAGATTGGCTCAAAGTGCATCAGGATATAGAGAAAATCAAGAGGTATTTGCCACTGATGACTGTGCTTTCGGGAGTGATCTGGCAGAAGGTGATTGGAGAAAAGAATTTGCTGATTATTTGGAAAATCCATCCCAGAAGGTTTCTAGACGGCTCAGGTATAAAGCCATAAAGTTTGTTCTTCTTGATAAAGATTTATATTATAAATCCCTGGATGGAGTATTATTACGTTGCTTAAATCAAGAAGAGGCAAAGAAGCTAATAAGCAAGGTGCATGATGGATTGTGTGGAGCACACCGGTCAGCTTACCGAATGAAATGGGTTATTAGAAGAACTGGATATTACTGGCCGACAATGTTGGAAGATTGCTTTGAATATTACAAGGGATGTCAAGACTGTCAGAAATTTGGAAACATTCAGAGAGTTCCAGCATCGGCTCTAAACCCTATTATCAAACCATGGCCATTCACAGGATGGGGAATAGATTTGATTGGCCAAATAAATCCTCCATCGAGCAAGGGGCATAAGTTTGTACTTTTAGCAACAGATTATTTCACTAAGTGGGTCGAAGCAATTCCATTGAGAAAGGTGGCATCAGAAAATATGATTGAATTTGTCAAAGAGCACATCATTTACAGATTTGGAATTCCTCAGACAATTACCACAGATCAAGGGACTCAATTTACATCTTCAGAATTCAGAGATTTTGCTGAAAGTATGGGGATCAAATTATTGAATTCTTCTCCTTATTATGCCCAAGCTAATGGGCAGGCAGAGGCTTCTAACAAAATTATGATTAAAATTATACAAAAGAAAATTGATCAAAAACCAAGGAAGTGGCATTCGGTACTCAATGAAGCATTGTGGGCTTACCGAATGGCTCCTCATGGGTCTACGAAAACGTCTCCTTATGAATTGGTATATGGACATCACGCTGTTTTGCCATGGGAAGTGCAGTCGGATTCAAGGAGGATAAAATTGCAGAAGGATTTAAGTTCTAAAGATTATAATGATTTAATGATGGATGAATTAGAAGATCTACATATGATTCGTCTCAAGGCTTGGAAAATATTGAGAAAAATAAGGTGCGGATTGCTAGATATTACAATAAGAAAGTGAAAGTCAAGCAATTTGCAGAAGGAGATTTAGTTTGGAAGGCATTATTGCCGATTGGTACTAAATACAATGCATTCGGTAAATGGTCCCCAAATTGGGAAGGTCCTTTCAGAGTGGTTAGATGCGTGCCTGGAAATGCATACATTTTGAAAACTTTACTGGGGGAAGAATTCACTGCTGCCATAAATGGAAGATATTTGAAGAAATATTATCCTAGTATTGAAATTGATCGCTGATGGGGAATCAAATGTCAAATAGCCGGCATTCGGGAAGGAGCCGCCTTCAGAGCAAAAATTCCAACAAAAGGAAAATGGCCAATACTAGAGTGTATTGCCCTTAGCGCACACAAATTACATCATAAGTTCAACAAGTTTATCACAAAAGGGATGCAAAAGATGAGTTTTATTGCCGAAATTCCATAAATCCCTAGTACAAACTACTGGAAGAGCCTGTTTAAGACAGACTGGGGATGGATGGAATCGGCAATGGCAGCGCCATGGCCATCAAGACGATCAATGGAGGCATCAATGTCGTCGATGTCTTCTGGGTTGCCGTTGGCGAAACCGACCAGCATCCTGGAATAGTCAGTGCCAGTGCGTGTTGAAATGGCAACTAAGCCCACGGCGGCACCCAGAAGAACGCCATGGAGGGCCACCTCGTCGACGCGGCCTGCCACTGCACCAAGGCGAGCCTCTGGTGTGTCTCCTTGGGCGTTCACCTTTTTCGCCAGCTCCTCCACCAGCGCCTTCAGCCGAATGAGCTCGGCATCACGATCTGCGAAATTACAAGTGATGACAGATATAATGCTATTTGAAGACAGATTGAAAATGAACAGATTGCAGGACTCACCGTTGATAGTTTCGAGCAACTGTTTGCGCTGGTACTGCCACTCAAGGTCAGCAATCCCAGCTTGTTTGGAGATAACCTCCAGCTCATGGCGCGTCTCCTCGCGCTCCCTCCTGAAACGGCGGGCGTCGCTATCTGAGTAGCGAAGATCGTCCGATTCAAGAGTTCGATTGGACGAACTCGAAGAATCGGACACCGCAACAGGAGCCGCAGCAGGAGCCGCAGCTGGAACCACGGCAGGAGCCGCAACCGGAGCAGCGACGGGGTTCCATTGGATTAGCGTGAGTAAACAAAGGGATTTGTCAGAAAGAGGAGCGAAATCTTGAGAAGAATAAAGAAAGGCAGGCAGTCATCACCTGCGGCGAGCGCCGGCGCGGCTTCCTTCGGGCTCATCGGCGGCCGGTCGCCTTCCATTCGCCATTGGGGTTTTCTTGAGTTTACTGTGCTTGGGGAAAAGAAGAGCTCGAGGAAGGCGAAAGACTTGGTGAGGAGATAGCGGCACTCGAATATGTTTATTTATAGAACCCGCAGAGGAAATCGTGGCCAAAGATCGTGGCGCACATCCCAAAAATTCGGAAGGTGGAGAGCCCACGAACCGAGCGGTTTCCATGTCGTTTGGGATTCATGCTGATGTCACATTCGGTTGATCAAATTCGGCTGTACTGAGCTTTTCGGGACTAACACTGTAGAAGCCAGCGTTGCCGAATAAGTTATTCACAATGAAACAAAACAGAAGTAAAGATGATGGAAAATGCAGAAATGATCAAGCATTCGGCTATTAAGTTGTTTGTTACAGTCACACACCCAAGTATTTTAAGATTACACTTTTTGCATTCAAAATCATATGGTCAATATCTTCCAGCAGCTTCTTGTCAGCCTCTTGGGTTTTGGCCAGAGCAGAAAGTTTGGCTTTGAGCTGCTTCTCTTCATTCAGAGCTGTTGAAGCCTCCTTACGCAGCCCCTCTGTCAGACCAGGAATTTCGGCTATCTTCTTTTTGTCAGCTTCAATTTTAGCCGATAAGTTTTTCAATTCAGCCTCTAATTCAGCTTTCCTGGTCTCTTTCGACTCAAGTGCAGACTGTAGGCCAGCTAACAGTTCTTTGTTGCTCTGAGTTCTAGAGTGCAAATCTTTCACAGATTTTTTGGCTATGGCCCTCCTTTGCTCCAAGGCTGGTTGAGCAGATTGATTCTTTAGAGCTTGTTTCACTGCAGCATAATGATCGTCCAATTTAGAAACTGGATCTAAAGAAGTCTTGATATCAGCAGGAAGATCTTGGTCAAATGATTCAAGCAAGTCTCTTAGAAGATCAGCATCTTTGACTTGATCTTGAATGCCCTTCTGCAGCAAGGAGAGGATTTCTTTCAATTTTGCTTGGTTTTCTTCTGGCAGAGCTTGACTAGAAGATGTTTCTTCTCCTTGTTCGGCAATTAAATCATCCAGAGCAAATGAGTAGCTAGATGATGAAGCAGGTTTTTCCTGAAAAGAAATTCTTGATGGATTAATAATGATTTATTGGGGAATTGAGAAGATTGAATGACTTTATTTACCTCTGTTCTAATTTCATGAATGGGAGAAGGAGACCTCTCAAGCTCAGTAGAAGGGCCTTGCATATCATGCTGAGGAGAGATTGGAGAGTTCCTTTGTGAAGGTGCAGCTTCTAGTTGAGGAAGTGGTGAAGCTGGGGCTGAATCATGATGAGAAGGAGGGCTCTCCAATATTTGATCCATTGAAATTGTTGCTGCAACTAAAAGGGAATAAATGCCGATGAAAAGAATGAATGAGATAGTAAAATTTATACCAGTTGATGGAGCATCGGCAGAATCTGTAGTGGCTGTTGCCTGCTGTGTCTGAACCTGAGATAGTAAAAGACAAAGATGAGCATAATTGTCACACCCGGATTTTCACAGAAACCCGAATGCTACTATATGTGTGCCCAGGAAGTCCATAGAATACATATAGTCAACAAATATGATAACAGAGACACAAATGCTGAAAATAAATGCTTTATTAATGAGAGAGTTTACATCAGAGTTGCTTCATAAATGAACTAACCAATACAGCGAAAGTCTAATAACAACTCTCTCTAATCGAGGCCGTACTCCACAGGGACTCTGACTGGGAGAACACACTCAGAAGAACGGCAGGTCTTCGGGAAACTCAGCAGCAGACTCGCACACAGCCCAATCTGTTACCCATCCGGGATTTTGCAGCAAAATGACAAAAATATAGCAAGTGTAAGTAACAGAGTTACTTAGCAAGTATAGCACATGTGTATGAGGCTCAAAAGGCTGGACACGGCTTAACTGCATTAGCACTTTTAGTTGGTTCCTTTTTAACTTTATCCAAGAATACTACAAGTGAATGGACTCCCAGTTGTAACCCAATTAAGTAGTGTAAGTGACATTCCCACGACCCGGAACTCGATTTGAATTAGCATCTTGCAAGCAAGAGAAAGGTGAAACCTTGCGCAAATACATCAAGAGATTCTTCGAGAAAAGAGCCACGATTGTGGACGTATCAGATAGAGAAGTCATCGACTGCTTCCATGATGGGTTGTGGGCTCATGAATTGCATCGCGAGTTTGGAAGGCGATGTCCAGAAACCATCTCAGAACTCAGGACCATGGCAGCTGATTGGGCAGATCAAGATGATCGTGAACGCGAACGGTTCGACAAGCGCAAGGATACCAACTCCAATTACAATGGTGGCAACAACCAAAACAAAGGTAGTCCTGATCGTCGCAACAACAACAACAGACGCGATTTCAACCGCAGCAAATGCAAGCCAGACAACACAGTCGCGGTAGTTGAGCGTTCTACGCGGAACAAATCCACTCCTGATCTGGATAAAATCTTGAATGTTCCATGCCCTTATCATCCTCATGGCAAGCACACGATGCCCCAATGTATTCATATCAAGAAGGAGTTTGACAAGCGGGAGCTGCCTGAGAAGAAGAGCCCAGGGAAAAAGAAGAAGGATGATGACAATGATGATCAAGACAGTGGTTTTCCGCAGGTTGATAACGTTGTTGCAGTTCTTTTCAGCGGAGAGAGCCTTACCTAGTCAAGACGGGCCAAGAAGCTATCCCTCCGCGAGATCATGGCAATAGAACCAGCTACTCCTACATTCCTCAAGTGGTCTGAAGTCCCAATTACATTTTCTAGGGCTGATCAGTGGACCAACTTTGCCAATCCAGGCAAATACCCCCTAGTACTGAATCCAGTCGTGGCGCAAGCCAGACTGACTAAAGTACTCATTGATGGAGGCAGCGGGCTCAACATCATTTTTGCCAAGACATTTACAAAGATGGGACTGGATATCACCAAGTACCTCAAGCCCATGGAATCCCCATTCTATGGCATCGTCCTAGGAAAAGCTGCAATTCCCCTAGGACAAGTTACATTGCCAGTCACCTTTGGCACAGCAGCTAATTTCAGAACCGAGTACATCAAGTTTGAGGTAGTAGACTGTTGACACCAAAATTTGGCACCAGGAAGAGGCTGACATGTGGGCCGGATTTGGTAGAAAGATACCATTCGGCTAGGAGGCTTTCTCTGAAGCATTCGGCAAAGACGCCCTGCGGTCGGGAGCGCGTTGTCATTCGACAGAAGCATTGCTCTGCGGGCAAAAGCAAGAGCATTCGGGAAGGCGTGATGACATGGATTAAATATAAGGAAAAGGCCGGTTCAACAAGGAATGCGACACGGACACGAAGATTCAACGTTTATTTTTAGAAACGAATATTGTAATCGTGACCGACTAGGAGTTGTGTCAAGACCTGGGTATAAATATAAACCCATGGCAATTGTAAAAAGGATCGAACAATCATTCAACACAACAACCCGGCCCCGTGCCAACATCGAGTCCTTTAGTCGAGTCGTCGAGTCCTTCGAGAGGAGTCATCGATCTGTCGACCTCCGTAAGTACCGGCAACCTTGTATCATGCTTAGTATCATGCGGTGGATTTAAGCCTTGATGCAAGTAGTTCTTGTTACCATGCTTAGTATCATCCGGTGGATTTAAGTTGTGGTCTCAGGAAGGTTCCTATGTTAGGTCATGAGCCATGCGGTGGGCTAAGATCTAGTACGGACCAAGTTATCGGCTCCGTTAGATTTTGGCAAGGTCTAATGGATTCATTAAGTTACCTGTGTTGCTCAGAGTTTTACTCCATGTATAATTCAAGTAACACTCCTTTGCCCAATCTAGATTGGTTGGATTCGGTTCTAGATCGCAATTTGCCGTGTGCCCAATATCCAACATACGGCAAAGAGACTATTTGCCGTGTGCCCATGGCCCGACACACGACAAACTCTTAACACATGTGCGGGGCATCAAAACCAAGTAACGGCCATTAGGCTTTGCTGTGTGCCTGCTGTAGGCAAACCACAAAGACAAGGATTTACCGTGTGCCTACAGAGACACATGGCAAAGACAAGGGTTTGCCATGTGCTTGACAACCTAGTTATTTGAACCGGACCGGACCGGCCGGTCCGACCGGTTGAACCGGAAACCAGAGACCTCACCGGTTTGGTTCAACTAAAAGACCGGCTATGCAATTGAACCGGAATATTCCGGATCGAACCGCGGTTTTTTTCGTAAACCGGACATAATACCGGTCACTGAACCGCTGCCTGTGGGGAAAAATCGGGCACTGAACAGCTGCTCGTGGGAAAAATATAGCTGCGCGGCCAAAATGTGCGGCAAAGAGACTATTTGCCGTGTGCCCATGGCCCGACACACGACAAACTCTTAACACATGTGCGGGACATCGAAACCAAGTAACAGCCATTAGGCTTTGCTGTGTGCCTGCTGTAGGCAAACCACAAAGACAAGGATTTACCGTGTGCCTACAGAGACACATGGCAAAGACAAGGGTTTGCCATGTGCTTGACAACCTAGTTATTTGAACCGGACCGGACCGGCCGGTCCGACCGGTTGAACCGGAAACCAGAGACCTCACCGGTTTGGTTCAACTAAAAGACCGGCTATGCAATGGAACCGGAATATTCCGGATCGAACCGCGGTTTTTTTCGTAAACCGGACATAATACCGGTCACTGAACCGCTGCCTGTGGGGAAAAATCGGGCACTGAACAGCTGCTCGTGGGAAAAATATAGCTGCGCGGCCAAAATGTGCGGCAAAGAGACTATTTGCCGTGTGCCCATGGCCCGACACACGACAAACTCTTAACACATGTGCGGGACATCGAAACCAAGTAACAGCCATTAGGCTTTGGCAAACCACAAAGACAAGGATTTACCGTATGCCTACAGAGACACATGGCAAAGACAAGGGTTTGCCATGTGCTTGACAACCTAGTTATTTGAACCGGACCGGACCGGCCGGTCCGACCGGTTGAACCGGAAACCAGAGACCTCACCAGTTTGGTTCAACTAAAAGACCGGCTATGCAATTGAACCGGAATATTCCGGATCGAACCGCGGTTTTTTTGTAAACCGGACATAATACCGGTCACTGAACCGCTGAACAGCTGCTCGTGGGAGTTCAACTAAAAGACCGGCTATGCAATTGAACCGGAATATTCCGGATCGAACCGTGGTTTTTTTGTAAACCGGACATAATACAGCGGCCAAAATGTGCGCCAGGAGGGGTTCGAACCTGCGTTTCCCTGTGTCCCGCGGCTTTCGACGTAGCTGGGCTACCACCAGACCATGTTGGTGTTGGTGAAATATACAAGATCCATAATCTAATTGAACCCTGTTGAACCGGTGGTCTGACCGGTTCGACCAATCAAACTGTGAACCGAGGGGTTCACCGGTTCGATGTCCGGTTCGGTTCAAATAACTATGCTTGACAAGGGTTTGCCATGGCTTTGCCATGTGTCTGCCCCTGCACACGGAAAGAAAAAAAAACAACTTTTTGCCTCCAAACTTTTTCTCCAGTCCACATACATTGCTTGGTACATTTTAGAGAGGTACACAACAAATAATGAAACTTTGCTGTGTGCCACGGGTGACTCATGGCAAAGAGTCAAAGTGCCGCGGTTGTGGCACACGGCAAAGTTGTCATGGTGCCGTCCCCCTTCGTTAGTAAGCCGTCTGTTACTGTTTTCTTTTGCCTCGTATAAAAGGCACACGGCAAAGTCCTCATGCTATTTGACGTGAGGGTTTTGTCATGGGTGGCACAAGGCAAATTCTTTGGCGTGTGTTTTATGGGCGGCAAAGCCCAGTGTGACCGTAGCTCTTTGATTGCTAGTTCAGATATATTTGGCTATTATCTGGGTACTATTACTATCTGATCATCCAATGCACACTCTGCTACTCGGCTATATTTGGCTATTGGATGTGGGATATCCGGCATAGAGTCTGGCCGGCTAGTAACATCCTAACAGGAAGCATGCTTGTCGATCCAAACAAGATGGTGGACTTGGAATCATAAATCTCAGAACTCAAAATGAGGCACTTCTACTGAAATTCCTGCACAAATTTTATAACAAGTTGGACTTGCCCTGGGTTAATCTTACTTGGCAGCAACTTTATTACAGAAATGGTACCCCACCTCATGAAAGATCTGGAATCGGCTCCTTTTGGTGGAGAGACATCATGTCACTTGCTCAAAAAGTTTTTATTATAGCAACCGATAATGTGAACAATGGCTCCTCGGTGGCCCTATGGAATGATCTCTGGGATTTGGGTGTTCTCAGACGGAAATATCTGCAGTTATTTTCCTTTGCTAAGCAAAAGAAATGCTCTGTGAAGCAATTTACAGAATGGGATGATGGCAGAGTCTTTTATTTACCATTATCAGACATGGCACTCAACCAGCTGCTGGAACTCAAGGCAGCCATCCAGGATCTGAATTTAAATGTTGCACAAAAGGATGATTGGGTCTATATATGGGGTTCCAGGCAAAAAAGCTTATGATAGTCTTCAAGTTACTTTCCCAGCCTCCCTGCTCTTCAAATGGATGTGGAAGTCCAGGGTTCAGAACAAGCACAAGTTCTTTTTCTGGTTATTTCTCAAAGATAGGCTCGACACCAGAAATCTCCTATGTCGAAAGCATATGCACCTTGAATCCTACAAATGTGCTCTGTGCATTGAAAAATTGGAAGAAGATGTTCGGCATTTGTTCTTCTCCTGTCCATTCAGCGATGCTTGCTGGACGTTTTTAGGTGTGCATTAGGACATGACTTTGGATTTCCAGCAGATGGTCCTTTTGGCAAGACAACGGTTTTAGTCTGTGATTTTTAGAGAAGTCTTCGTTATAGGCTGTTGGCTATTTGGTGCCACAAAAACAATATCATTTTTGAGAATGAATCCCTTTCATTTGAAAGTTGGAGAAGGCTCTTTCTCAAGGAGATGAAGGCGGTAACCCTTCGGGCTAAGCCGCAGATCAGTGACAAAAATAACGTTTGGCTGAGTAGCTTTTTGTAATTTTACGCTTTACAAATCTTGGGCCTGAGGCCTTGTAATATGTACATAAACTTTTTGTCCATATTTATATAAAAAAAGGGGTAGGGGCCTCCCCTGCTGATTCCAGTGAAAAAAAAGTAACAACCTAACAGAAATAATAAAGCAATATTCAAATAATCAAGCTTTGGAGCACTATTTGTTTTTCTATAAGAGGACATATTTTCTCCGTGGTCCATAAAAAAAAATCTGACTCGTCAAAATCACTGGAATAACTTTGCAATAAAAACAGGAAACAACAGCATGTGGTTTGGCCTAGTTTATTTATTTTGTATGTTTTTTCTTTGTATAAGTCCTTTCTCAAGTATTTTTATGACAATAGAAACGTAAAATTAGAAGTGATTAGGCCATCTAGCAGCTCACCGGGAACAATAGGGAGTTCAATATGACTCCTGCAGTCCTGCTTCGGTGGACTTGGTTTATATTATCAAATTCAACATGATTACAGATCTACTACGTACTATCTAGGAAAGTGCTTATCTATGTATAATACTTCGAATATCGTGCAATTGAGTGCCTAGAAGGCACTTCCTATGTTATGTTAATGCGACGACGGACTTGGTGGTAACTTGTATATACCATCTCTCGTTAATTTGCGTTTTAAAGCATAATCTAGTTGGAATTTGGACTTGGTGAGGTTGAATGATTACGACCCATGTGATTGTGATATGCAGAGATGTTGCTTTTAGCTTTTTACTCAATATCCAAAAAAAATTGTGACCAACACAATGCACCTAAGATTCATCTTGTATTCGAGACATGTTAATTTATTCGTATTCGAACAAAGGTAATCCGAATTCGTATATGTATCGTGGAGCTTTCCATGTCCAGTTCGGACTCTGAAGAAAAATATGAAAATAAATATGATATTATTAATATCTGTCCATATCCGATCCATTTTATCCCTATTAGAAGAATTGAATAAACCCTTGTACCCTGCTGGTTGTAAGGACTACACATAGTTGCAAAGCTTTGCTTGAGCTCTCAAAGTTGATCGAAATGCCTGCTGTAGGCAAACAACAAAGACAAGGATTTACCGTGTGCCTACAGAGACACATGGCAAAGACAAGGGTTTGCCGTGTGCTTGACAAGGGTTTGCCATGTGCCTGCTCTGTGGCACACGGCAAAGCCATGGGGGAAAGAACAAAAAAACAACTTTTTGCCTCCAAACTTTTTTTTCAGTCCACATACATTGCTTGGTACATTTTAGAGAGGTGGCACACAACAAATAATGAAACTTTGCTGTGTGCCACGGGTGACTCATGGCAAAGAGTCAAAGTGCCGCGGTTGTGGCACACAGCAAAGTTGCCGTGGTGCCGTCCCCCTTCGTTAGTAAGCCGTTTGTTACTTTTTCCTTTTGCCTCGTATAAAAGGCACACGGCAAAGTCTTCAAGCTGTTTGACGTGAGGGTTTTGTCGTGGGTGGCACACGGCAAATTCTTTGTCGTGTGTTTTATGGGCGGCAAAGCCCTGTGGCCGTAGCTCTTTGATTGGTAAGTTATGCTTTTTTTTGGCGGACCTGATTTTGATGGAGAGGTCAATTCCTCTACGTGCTTTATGTTTTCTATTGAACTTTTCCTTTCTAGAATAAATATCATGTGCAGAATTCATTTTTGATGCACAAATGTGCAAAATCTCCAGAAAAATAATCAAATACAGAACGTACCTGGACAACGAAGCCAAATGTTTTAGCTTTGCCTTCGCTCGCAGCTTGGACAAAGGGGCAAATCTGCAGCTTTTGGATCTAGTCCATATTCATCAATCTTGAATAATGCAGTCTTATGAGCCCGAATGACCGAGTTCACTCTATCCAACGAAGACCTCTTCAGATCTGCAGCAACTGCAGTGGCAAAACAAGTAATCGTCATTGATGTGATCTGTTTAAGGACATGATCAATGCAAAGTTCACGAGGTGCAGATGATGATGCCGCAGAAATATTTGCAGGGAATGCACTAGCTCCGGGGCTCATATATATACAAGAGTTCAGAAGCCACCCAAGGCCGCCGATGGAGATCAGCGGAACGAAGCGAGCCTCTGCGCTGTGCTGGGCTGATGGTTGCCAGTTGTATTCACAAGCTTATGGGAGATTGGGAGAGGAGACAACCAATGAATATATAGGAGTACATTAGGACTAGCGAAAGCTGCCGTCTAGCTATAATTACTACAACTTGTCACATTATTGTTTTCTGCCTCGGAATAAAAAAGTTCTTTCTGGCCCAAACTTTTACAAATGTGCATGAACCAAGTTGTGTAACCTTTTGCAGCCATAAAGCAGATTCTTTATCTCCAAACACTAAAATTTCTAACTATCGTGGCACTGCTTTGGGCTTTTGAAGGTGAAGTGCCCCAGAAATTTCGGGTGTCACTAGCAGAAAAATGACTAAAGTCGTGTAAAACCAAAAAAATATTCAAGCCCACGAGATTCAAACCCACAATCTTTTACTTGTCTGGCATGTAGCCCCATTACCATCCCACTACTACTTAGCAGTGGAAGCCTATGTGCTGTGCTGGATTGCCAGCTGTATTCACAAGCTTACGGGAGATTGGGAGAGGAGACAACATATGAATATATAGGATTAGATTAGGACTAGCGAAAAGCTGCCGTCTAGCTATAATTACTGCAACTTGTCACACTGCTGTGTTTAGATCTGACAAAAAGGTGGTAGAAAAGTCACATCCGAACACTATAGTGTATTGTAACACTTTTCGTTTGTTTGTGGTAATTGTTGTCCTAACATGACCTAACTAGGTTCAAAAGATTCGTCTCGTTGTGTACATCAAAACTATGCAATTAGTTTTTTTATTTACCTATATTTAATACTCCATGCATGTGCCGACATTTTGATGCGATGTGATGGGACTTTTTGCACAATGGAATTTTGGGAACTAAACATAGCCATTATTGTTTTCTGCCATGGAATGAAAAGGTTACTTCTCGTCCAAACTTTTGCAAATGTGTGCATGAACCAACTTTAGTTTTGAAACCTTTTGCAGCCATAAAGCAGATTCTTTCCCTCCAAACACTAAAATTTCTAAGAGTAAAATACATGTATGGTCATTGTACTTGTCTTCTTCTTTCAGTTCGGCCATTGTACTCTAAAAAGTGTAAATCATAGCCATTAAACTTATCTGGTTGTGCCGATATGACCATGGGACTTATAATCCTACGTATTTGTACATGTATGATGTGTGTATGGATGGTGAAAAATCACAGCAAACATATTTTATTTCATCACGTTATCTTTTATATTTATACACCTTTGCGGTACTAGTTCTTCCAACTACAACAATATCTATAGTCTATTCTACTTATTCCGCTCATATATGTGCTAACAAATCATCTATAGAACCCCTTTTAATTATTCTAAAGAGAGTAATCATTTTCTTTGTGCAAAACAAGGAGCATAATGCATTTTCAAATGATGATAGAACCGCCCAATTACCTTATATTCATATGCTAGAATCAAGATGTAGTGGTGTTTAATTTCCGGCGCTCCCAGTGCACCATACGGGCCTAATCATCAAACTAGCTTGCTCATGTCACACATGCTTGCTTCACCACTGAAACTCAATTGCTCATGGGCATATGGACTTGATTAAATCCTCGCCTGCAAATTCCCACCCTTTAGCATATTCCCACCCTTGGATCCCATTGTTTTTTTAGCGGGTGATCCCACTATATTGTTGAATACAATTTTATTAGTAATCTATGATCGCTGGTCAAAATTTGACAGCAATCAATATAAATGAGAGGCCCATAAAACATGAGCTATGGAATTAGCTGGCCATCAAGACACTAGTGTGTTTTTTACATGTAACCATTTGTTAATTGTACATGCTGGAAAAATATAAAATATTATGGATGTGCCACAATTTGGCCATATCAGGTGAGATGTACCCAAATTAAGTAAATATCAGGTGACCTCCCGTTGATTAAGGATCTAATGACCGTATCAGTGTAGTTGAGCAACTTTAGTGGCCACCATTAACACTTTTCTGAGTACAATGGCTAAACTGAAACAGGAAGACAAATACAATGGCTATTTATGTATTTTACTCAATTTCTAACTACCGTGGCACCGCTTGGGGCTTTTGGAGGTGAAGTGCCCCAGAAATTTCGGGTATCACTAGTAGAAAAATGACCTTTAGTTCCATGTAAGAGAACCAAGACTAAAGTTGTGTAAAACCAAAAAAATATTGCAGCCCACGAGATTAAACCCACAACCTCTTGTCTCGCATATAGCCCATTTACCACCCACCTACATAGCACATATGATTATGCATGGTGTTTTCTTTTTGTATTAACATATGGAGGACCTTTTAGTCATGGTTGATGGCTCCAACCCAGACTAAAATACCCTTTAGTCCCGGTCGGAGGCTCCAACTAGGACTAATACATGAGACCATTTAGTCCGGAGCCTCCAATTGGGACTAAAGAGCTATTTTTATTCTCGGTTGGAGACATCAACCGGTACTAAAGGTCTCTCCATCCCCTAAACTTTAGAACTGTATTAGTCTCATATCCAATAAAATCTGGAACTAATATTTTGGATGGAAAGCCTATTCTCTACTGGTATATGGACCGATAGTTTTGTAACCGATGGCGCGCAAGTGTAAGTACAAATCACCTTAAGTACCGTCGGATGAGGCACCAGCGGTGACCATCTATATGTACCATCGGTTATTGCAAAAAAATGCGATGTGGTATAACGACATTGGAATCGTTGGTTATTGAAACTTGAAAGCATCAACCAACGTCAACAGTTTGATTTTCTCAAAATTAAGATTTTTTTTGTGGTACATGATTCGAAAAGTAACTTGCAAGGATAATTTAACAAAGAGGCTGTGGAAAGGAAGTATTAAATGTTGTTTTTGTAACTTATTAAATGAGTCAATACAAATATTTTCTTTAATTGCCATAATGCTAAGTTTATTTGGAGACTAGTGCAAGTTTCGTTTCTTCTTCCTCCTCCTTTAAACGTAAATTACATGTTTACAAACTGGTTACAAGGAGTAGAAAGGAAACTAAAGCATCAAGCCTTGTTGGGGCATGTGCTATTTGTTGGGCAATTTCGCTTAGCCAAAATGATGAGATTTTTGACCATACACGAGCTTTCTCTTCTATGCAGATGGCTTTTAGAGGGACCCATTGGATTCACTTTTGGACCCTACTGCAAAAGGAGGAAGAAAGATCCGAGTAAACTGGGGTTATCGTGTGCTTGAGTCATTGGTGACGGAAATCTTTGCTTCAGATGGCTGGAGCTTCGTTAATAGACTTTCATGCTCTTGAAATTAGTTTGAAAGTTGTTTTAAGCGTGTTTTGTGTTTGTTGGAACTTTATGTGTAAAATTAATAATACACGGCTATATGTAGATCGATACAGAAGCTAGAATATTGATACATATTCTGTTTTTCCAAAAAGAAGTTAACAGTTCGATTGGATCTTGTTAGATACATTCTTCGGAATGCTGCTTCAGCGTATTGTCCGGTTACTGCATCTCGTCATTGTCTCATCATACGGTGCACGCACAAACTTCTCGACTCTCTTTATTGTATTTGGTTCAAAATCTTGAGCATACTCCCTTTTATTTTAATACAGCTTGTTCTAATTTTTTCTAGATGTTGGTTTTTATTATTATCAAGATATAGCATACATCTAAATATAAAACAAAATTCATGTATCTAGAAAATCTAAAACGATATATAATTTTGGATGGAGGAAGTACTCGTCAAACATATACAAGCCCTGCTCGGAGGTGATTGCTGCGTCAGCGGCTGCACGTTTATCGCTCAGACACACTGCTTAGGGTGCTTAGCATTTCCGACGGGCCGAAAATCATAAACAGTGGCCTAATGAGACTATTTTCGCTGCACAACTGTTAGTAGTTCATGTCTGTTTTTTTTTTGACACAGTCACGTCTGTTTTTGGACGTCCATGTGCTCTCACGCCCCTCCCCCTGATCTCTTTAGTAGTTTGCGGTGGCCTCATCTGTCATCTGTGATTTATTAGTAAATAACATTAGCTCCGATGACTGTATAAATATCTTTTTAGTAGTGATAAGGACATGAAAAGAAGAACGGGAGAGTATTCTAGTGCTCAAGTTGTTGCTGGTGATGGTGAGACGGCTAAACACACTAGCTGGAAGGCCGGAACATTGACGTGCATTACTCTTGTCATCCACGACCCATTACTGTAATCCCGCGATGTATATATGTATAATATTACTTGACCCGCTGCCACGATCGTCGACTTTAGTTCAGATGCAGAATCATAGTAGAGGCATGTTTAGTTCCCGGTCACATCATCAAACTTCTAAAAATTCTCTCTCCAAACTTCACTATTCACCTATCACATCAAATCTTTCTCCTCATGCATGGAGTACTAAACGTGGGTAAATAAAAAACTAGTTATATGATTTTAAGCCTAGTTAGGTCATGGTAGGATAATATTTACCACAAACAAACGAAAAGTGCTACAGTGTCCGATGTGACTTTTTCACTTCACCTTTTTACCTTTTTTCAGGAACTAAACACCCCCAGAGTACTAAATCTAGGATACTCAAACAGCTATTAGATCCTTTTTAATGTCGTGGTGTTAGGCTATTCTCACTCGTCTCATACTTGTCAGCAAGATTCTTTTCTCTATATTTAGTTTTTCCACGTCCGTCATCTTCTATATCACATACTCTATACCGACTACCATATATTTTATTCCATCTCCGATTATCATCCTATTTTAACAAACACATTTATTTTTACTCAACCATCTATAACTACCATCTCAAAATTTATGTTCTTCTTTTTTCTTACTTTTTTCCTTTTCTTTTTCCCTTTTATTTTTCTTTTTTCGGTCATTTCCTCTATCCTTTTCTTTTCTCTGCTCTATAACTATCATTTCTCTCTCTCCCTCTCTCTCTCCCAGCTCCCCCACCGCTGCCTCTCCCTGCCTCCTCACCTCCCTCCAACGCCCCTCCTCTCCCTCTGACGCCTCCAATCCGCCGCCACCCCCACCTTCCCTCCGCCTCCTCCCCTCCGCCGCCCCCACACCTCCCTCCAGCCTCTCCTTCCTCCCTCCATCCCATCCGCCGCCTCTTCCCCTCCCTCCCTCCCTCCCTCCCTCCCCTCCCATGCGGTGGTGCCGGGACGATGGCAACGTCGGGGCAGTAGTCGTCGTGGAGAAGGAGGCCGGCGGGTGGCGTGCATCGGTGAGGAGGAGGAGGAGGAGGAGGAGTGACGCCACGACCGGGGCCGTCCATGTCGTCTTCTCCCCCGCGTTACCCCTCTGCGGAGGAACCTGGCGGCCACCCCGCATCCTCAACCAGACGGCGGCGGCTTGGCTACCGAGCGGGCGCGGATCTTCCATGGGGCCGGCGGCAGGTGGCAGAGTGGTGCGGCGTCGGGGAAAGCAACGGCCGCGGTGGCGAGCACGGGGAGGTAACGGCCGCGGCTACGTGAGTGGGCCCACGCGGAAGATAGCGGTGCCCCGCTATTCCGTTGAATGTAAAGGAATCGGGGACCTCCTCTATCTTAGCATGTGCCTTAAGCGTTCCCTGGTGCAGACACATTTTCGCTACAGGCGTAATGGAGGAAAGCCTAGGGCACACGGTGCGGACAGCCTTAGCGGAAACCAACCAGCACATGCTTGCGTTCTGAAGGCTGCCGGCCTACAGCTTATCGTGTACTCCCTCCGTTCTGAAAAACCTGACGTTTAGGACAGCGACACGGTCTCCAAAACATAACTTTAACCTCTTATTATTATAAAATATTTATCAAAGAGTGATATATGTATACTTTTATGAAAGTATTTTCCAAGACAAATCTATTCATATAGTTTTCACATTTGTAAACTCACCAATTTAAAAGTTATTGATGATTTATATTTCTAATGTCTAATCCAAACCTTGTCTTAAACGTCAGGTTTTTCAGAACGGAGGGAGTACCGGTAGTTCTCATTTGGCTTTGGACGGTCATGTGCTCCCACGCGACTTCCCTCATTCCCTGGTCTCCTTGGTTGTATGCAGTGGCCTTATCTGGCATCTGTGATTTAGAATTTATTACGGACAACGCTAATTATTGGCGATCACTCGATTTCGACAAAATTTTCTGCCACCGGCTGGGCATGAATTTGATCTGCCGTGCATAGCAGTGGGGGTACACAAATACTGTTACTACAGAATACACATGCGTTGCTACGGTAGATCTGATCAATTGTCCTACAGAATTTCACTTATTTTTTATATGTAAGCACACAAGCGTTGGGTAGATCTGATCAATTGTCCTACAAGTTTTTTATTTGCACGTAGGGCTTGGACATCAAGATATCACCCTCATCATGGTTGTTTTATAAAAATATATGGTCAATAAGTGGTCTCTTCTTTGACCACCCCTCGTATCATGGAGATGAAGTTGTCCCTGATTCGGTATGATATTTGAATTAGAGCGAACTGACCATGACAAGACTATCCTTGACTTGATACGGGTGTTTGTAGAAACAAAGAAGTATTAGACAAGAAAAGAACAATTATTTTTCTTTTGAAAGACAAACAATTAGTTAATGTTCTGCATCCTGTCGGTTTCTTTTTCTGGACTATACGCATGTTCGAGTCAGAGTTATATAATTAACGAAATAGAAAAAAGTGTTGGATGAGAACTCACGATGGGAATGGGCCGGGTCGACCCATTGGGTAGTTGGCCCGGCCAATAAAAACAAGATCAATGGGTCGTATGGGTCGACCTCAAACAATAAATGGGGCCATAGAGCTGGACCCTATCGATCCAATGGGTATGATAGGGCCGACCCAAAAGTCTCACGCAATTTACATCCGTATACAGTTTCACACATAAAAATTAACTTTGCATCTCTATCTATAGTTGCATATAAGATGTTGATTGAATATTTTTTTCATGTTGATGCCCAGCAGCACATGTACAATATTTTTTTTCTTCTTTGCACGTAATAACCGGTAGTATTAAAGCAACACAATTATTTTTCTTTTTATAAATTAGCAATTGTCAAGTAGCAACATGGTCAAAATTTATCCGATTGTCTGCTTAAGCATAGCCTAAAGGATGAACCGACCCACATTACCTATTGGGCCATCGAGATCGTAACTAAAGACTAAATTGGGTCGGCTCATGGCCCTCTAAAATTGACCATGAGGCCAAGAGGGCCGGGTCCAAAGCCAGGGCCGGGCCGGCCCATTGTCACGGGTTTAGAACCACTTGTCAATTGGACATAAAGGATTACAAGAAGTTAATATACACTACAGAAACAGTAGCTCAATAGAAATTGGTAAAGACACACACCTACCTTCCCAACCATCCGAGTCATCGAATAATAAGGTGAGTACTGCTTAGAGCATGGGTTATGGTTTCGACAGCAAGCAGACGTCTGGTGGTCCAGCTCATCTAACCGAGCGCACGGTGGTAGCGGGGACCACTAGCTTTTAATGTGTTGTGCCTCACAGCAGCAACACTCAACGAATAGCAGGCCAGAAAGCGTGCATGCGCCCGCTCACGCTGGCGTTTCAGCACGCGCCCGCCTCCTTCTCTCTTTCCTTCTCTCCGCCAGCGCGATTTTTTTATAAGCTGTCCACGGAGTCGCCCGCCTAGTCAGCCTCTCCTCTTATTAGTTCACCTCGACTGTCACGCTCGCGTGACATGTCCTCGTGGTAACGTGGTGACAGCGCTACGCCGCCGGCAAGTGGCCATGGCATGGAATGTTTTTTAGTAGTTTTTACTTATGAGAATGCGAGTCATTTTGTATTCTTTTCGAGCGATGAGATCGAGGGCATCGAGATCGTGAGATCTGCATCCGATGTTGTCACACGTGCTGGGCACCGATGCGCATCATGGTCTCAAATCATATAATTAGCGAGAGGTATATTTTTTTTAAAAAAAGGTCAATCTAAATTATACTCCCTCCGTCCCATAAAATAGAGTAAAATGCACCCCACGCCCTTTAACTTGTCGAGTTGTGTCATTCAGGTCCACCAACTTTGAAAACGCATTTTTGGGTCCCCAAACTTGCTAATCGTGCCAAATAGGTTCAATTCTTGATTAATCATGATAATTTATTTTAATCTCTCGTAATCCTATCCTCCTCCCCTGCGGGTGTCGTCCTATCCTCCTCCCCTGCGAGCGCGTGGTGGGCGGCTGCGGCAGAGGGAGCAGCTGCAGGGCGAAGGCCGGTGTCGCGTGGGAGGAGGCGGAGGTCGGCGTCCCGCGGGAGGAGGTGGAGGCCGGTGTCGCGTGGTAGGAGGCAGAGGCCGGTGTCGCGCGGGAGGAGGTCGAGTCCGGCAGCGACGCCTGACGGCACAAGCACGACACGGCCGCCCATGGCGACGACAGCGATGGCACCCATTTCTCAGCGCGGCCGTTCGACGGCGCCCTCGTGCGGGAGGGCTGGCCGGGCAACAGGACATTGCTGCTCTCGGGCTTCGAGGCGCGTGCCGACAGGCCCGAGCTTGGGGACCAGCATGAGCTGACACCCCGCGCCATGGCCTGGCCGTCGAGGATGGGGAATGGGGGAGGAGGAAGGCGGGGCGCGGTGAGGACCAGCGGGGTGGAACCACGACGGGGAAGGGCAGAGGAGGAGAATACTGTGACAAAAGAGATTAGAATAAATTAGCATGGTTAACCAAGATTTGGACCTATTTGACATGATTAGCAAGTTTGGGGACCCAAAAATGCGTTTTTAAATTTGGTGGACCTAGATGACACAGCTCGACAAGTTAAAGGGCCTGGGGTGCATTTTACTCCATAATATAGGTACCTGGAGGGTCCAAATTTTGTACCAAAATATAAGGTTCTGCAGGGACAGGATAAAACTATATAAGGTTGGTGGGTGGGTGGAGAGTTGGTGGGTAGCGTAAAATGAGAGGTATAGATGTTATTTCTTGAGTTTTAATGCTTCAGGACCTTATATTTTGGTACAGAGGGAGTACTTTGCCTGTTTCAAATTATTAGTCATTATAATTTTCTTTAGAAAACCAAAACATTTTAATTTTGATCAAAATTTTTGTCTTTTATTTTTAGAAACTAAAAACATTTTAAATTTTATCAAAATTATAAATAAGATTATACAAAGTTTAATTCTTCGTCAAGTGTTACTTGTTCATCTCTCTTCTTTTTCTCCCCTATTCGAACAAGGAAATGTGCAAGTCTGTGCTTTGCCTTCCCATTTTGTCCAACGAAGGTGCCTTTTAGATTAATCTCACCGAAAAGAGCATGCTGTGACCTTCGCACAAATAATAAAACCCATCACGACCGCTTTCTTTGAAAAGGCAGCCCCGACCTTCGGCGTGATTATAACCTTGTAAACTCGTAATTTCTAGATCGAAGGTGTTTTGGCAAGGTTTTCATCGGTTACTTCATCACTGTTAGAAATCTAGGTAATTTTTGGTACATTTTAATTCTAGAAATTAACAACAAATTCATGACATAAGTGAGTGATCCAGTGAGAGCAAAGCATGTGCTGGTGTTCAAGTTAAATATCAAATAAAACAAGAACAACAGACATAACCAGAAAGAGTTTAGTGTGTACCCAGAGGCGGAACCGGAACCGGAGGCACCGAGATCGCCGTTACTAGTCATTGTGACTAGCCTGCTTGAAGTAGTTGATCTGATTTGGTGCAGTGACGAGTTGCTGCAGTGGCGTCCATCGAACGGCCTTCTGGAAGTAGTCGTTCGGCTCGAGGAAGAACAGGGACGTAGTCGTACAACTTGTGTTCGTCGGGTTGATGAAGATGGCCGCCGGGAAGTAGACGAAGTAGTCGTTCACGGCAGCGAGCAGGCGCGTACGAGTACGCTCCCCAAAAACCTTATCGCCTGCCTATCCCGAGCAGGATCTCAGGCAGACGGGGTTCGGAGGCAACTGCTCACGCAAGCAGAGTGCGCGCAAAGTTTGCGTTGGGAATGCGAGAGAGCAGCAAACAACAGGGAGAAGAGAGTGCTCTCCTGAAAGGAATACCAGAGAGAGGGAGAGCTCAGAGGTGTGTTGCCTGGGGAGAGACACCTCCTTTTATAGGCGCCAGAGGAGAAGGGAGGATGAACCTGGACGCCCTGACCAGCCATGAATTCCTTGATTGTCAGTTACCAGTAACGGCCATTTCAATGCACTAACGGCCATCAGTTACAGGTTCAACGTTCAGGAATTATGACTGGCAAAACCGGTCATCACACAGCACACGCAAGGCCGAGGCCACGGCGAGGCGAGCGAGCGCGCGCGTGTGGCACGCCCTTCTCCTTTTACCAACTTCACAGGTGGTCCACATTTGGTCCACTATTTAAGTTAGTTAGTATTCCCGTTGACTCTCAATCCGGGATTTAGACCCCTAGCATTTATTAGTGGACCTTTAATTTCTTTTGATTAATTGAGATTAAAATGGGCCAAGGGCCCAATTAATCCAACAATCCCCACCAAGAATTTCAAGGTTCACAACAAATGCCCTCGACTCAAATGTTGTTTTGATATACCGGCT
Organism: Echinochloa phyllopogon; assembly: GCA_033239725.1. Classification (NCBI taxonomy): domain Eukaryota; kingdom Viridiplantae; phylum Streptophyta; class Magnoliopsida; order Poales; family Poaceae; genus Echinochloa; species Echinochloa phyllopogon. Next base: position 4,996,866 of record BTCW01000008.1, on the reverse strand, counting down.
TATATGGTGGAGACTGTTAAGTTGAACATCCACCTGAGGCAAAAGCTACACTCATTCACAACTGACCAATGGACTATGCCTTGAATTGACAGTTTTGTGCAAACAAGCTTGACTAGAGCCCCTTACCAGTACTAGGCTGCTGCAAGCATCCCTCGGGTTGGAGCGTATAAGTCATACTTCGTGCCTTTCATGGATATCTAGAGATCACCCTATCTCATAGATTGTGACTAGCAATCGAACCCATATAGGTGTAATCCTTTAAGATGTTTTGTAGGCCAACATCTTTGCTCCTCATTGAGCCACTCGGATCACATTAAGGTTTTCACCAACCTGCCATACAGATTTAGAAGATAAATGCACCTCTCCTGGAATGAGCCTTTTATAAAGGTTCTCTTCTCTCAGTTAAACAGTAGCTTGTTTCACCATCCTAATTCACGGGATCTCCGATCACATAGGACAGGTTACCACTACTGAGTAACACTAATGGGTCTCAAGCCCAATTCCCTGGATGCATTGTCTATCACATTGCGTGAAAGACCCTTTGTGAATTGATCTGCCAAGTTCTTAGCCGTCTGGATATAATCCAAGGCTATCACTCCGGAGTTTCTCATTTTCTTGACAGATTTTAGCCGCCTCTTCACATGCCTAGATGACTTCATGTTGTCCTTTGAATTGTTCACTTTGACAATCACCGTTTGATTATCACAGTTCATGAGGATAGCCGGTATCGGTTTTTCAACTAACGGCAAATCCATAAGGAGTTCACGAAGCCATTCGGCCTCAACAGTGGCGGTGTCTAATGCAGTGAGTTCTGCCTCCATGGTTGACCTCGTTAAGATGGTCTGCTTGCAAGACTTCCAGGAGACAGCGCCACCTCCAAGTGTAAACACATATCCACTTGTGGCTTTAATCTCATCTGCATCAGATATCCAATTTGAATCACTATAACCCTATAGTACCCTAGGGTACCCAGTATAGTGAATCCCGTAGTCCACAGTACCTTTCAGGAAACGCATTACCCGTTCGAGAGCTTCCCAATGAGCCTCTCCCAGGTTAGACACAAACCGACTCAGTTTGCTCACAGCATACGCCATGTCGGGTCTAGTAGCGCTGGCCAGGTGCATTAGTGAACCAATGATCTGGGAGTATCTCAGCTGATCTCTCATTATTCTCTTGTTTTTCTGCAACACTTTACTAGCATCATAAGGTGTTGGAGCTGGCTTGCAGTCATTATAACCAAAACAACTCAAGATCTTCTCCACATAGTGGGATTGTGTAAGAACAACCCCACCATCACCTTCTCTCACTAGTTTGATGTTTAGAATCACATCAGCCTCTCCCAAATCCTTCATCTCAAAACTTTGGGACAAGAATTCTTTGACTTCCTTAATCGCATTAAGGCTTGTCCCAAATATCAGTATGTCATCCACATACAGACAGAGGATCACCCCTTTGCCCCCACCATAGTGATAGTACACACATTTGTCAACTTTGTTCACAACAAAGCCAACTGATATTAAAGTTCTGTCGAACTTTTCATGCCATTACTTAGGAGCTTGCTTAAGACCATACAAAGACTTGACTAACCTACACACCATTCCTTCTTGACCTTCTACTACAAATCCATCTGGCTGATCCATATAGATCTCCTCCTCCAACTCTCCATTTAGGAAAGCTGTCTTAACGTCCATCTGATGGACTATAAGACCATGAGAGGCTGCCAAGGAAACTAGTACTCGAATAGTAGTCAGTCGGGCAACCGGTGAGTAGGTATCAAAGAAGTCTTCTCCTTCTTTCTGAGTATAGCCTTTAGCCACTAGCCTTGCCTTGTACTTTTCAATCGTACCATCAGGCCTAAGCTTTTTCTTGAACACCCACTTGCATCCAACAGGTTTGCACCCATAAGGATGTTCCACAACCTCCCAAGTACCATTAGACATAATGGAATCCATCTCACTCCGAACTGCTTCCTTCCAATAGTCAGCGTCCGGAGAGGAATATGCCTCTTCAATGGTTCTAGGAGTGTCATCCACGAGGTACACAATGAAGTCATCACCAAAGGACTTTGCAATCCTCTGTCTCTTGCTCTTTCTAAGAGCTGCTTCATTGTCATCCTCCTCAGGATTCTCCACATGTGGTTGTTCATTTTGTTCTATCACAGTAGTGGGTTCTTTAGGTTCATTGTTAACAGACAATTCATGACTAGATGTGCTAACTATCTCTTTCATAGGAAAAATGTCCTCAAAAAATGTAGCATCTCTGGACTCCATGATAGTGCCAACATGCATGTCAGGTACTCCAGACTTCACTATTAAAAATCTATAACCCACACTGTGGAAAGCATAACCAAGAAAGACACAGTTTACAGTTTTAGGTCCTAATTTACGTTTCTTGGTTATAGGCACATTCACTTTGGCCAAACATCCCCAAGTCCGTAAATATGAAAGGGTTAGCTTTTTCTTTTCCCATTCCTCGAATGGTATTATCTCTTTGTTCTTCATGGGAACACGATTCAGGACATGACATGCAATCAATATAGCCTCACCCCACCATTCCTTGGAATGTCCCGCTGTGTCTAACATGGCATTGACCAAATCAGTTAGAGTGCGGTTCTTTCTTTCGGCTACCCCGTTTGACTGAGGTGAATAGGGAGATGTCCTCTCATGAATTATTCCATGTTCCTCACAGAACACAGTGAAAACATTAGAAAAATACTCTCCACCACGATCAGACCTAACTCTTTTGATCTTTCTCTCAAGTTGGTTTTCTACCTCAGCTTTATAGACTTTAAAATATTGCAACGCTTCATCTTTAGACTTTAACAAATAAATGTAGCAAAATCTAGTGCAATCATCTATTAGAGTCATGAAATACTTTTTACCACCTTTTGTCAACACGCCATTCATTTCGCACAAATCGGAATGAATTAATTCTAGAGGTGCCAAATCTCTCGCCTCAGCCGCAAAATGAGGCTTGCGATGTTGTTTTGATTCAACACACACATGGCACTTGGAATTTTTGACTAAGGTAAATTTCGGAATTAAACTCAAGTTTGCAAGATGCATCATACAACCAAAATTAACATGATAAAGTCGTGAATGCCAAACATTAGACTCATCATTAACATTTGAAACATGGTTCACAACTTTATTACAATCATCTGATAAAGAAAAGCAGAACAAGCCTCCGCTATCATAGCCCTTTCCAATAAAACTTCCAAACTTAGAAATTACACATTTATTGGATTCAAAGACTAACTTAAAACCGTCTCTACACAGAAGAGACCCGCTGACTAAGTTCTTCTTGATAGTGGGGACATGCTGCACGTTCTTCAGTCGAACTGTCTTTCCCGAAGTAAGCTTCAGATCGACCGAACCAGCACCAAGAACACGCGCATGCGATCCGTTCCCCATCAACAAGGAGGAAGTCCCGCCTGCCTGGTAAGAAGAAAACAAGGAAATGTCAGCACAAACATAAATATTAGCACCAGTATCAATCCACCAATCAGGTGAATGACACACTAAAAGAACTGTAGGTAAAAGATTACCGTACCCCGACGTTCCACCAGTCTCACTAACAACCATGTTGGCACTGTTGCCATCTTTCTTATCCTTGCGATCCGGACACTTTGCAGCAAAGTGTTCGGTACTACCACAGCAGTAGCACTTCCCAGTTGGCGGCTTCCTCGGCTTGAACTGAGTTGTCTGTTTAGCCTTTGTTTGATTTGGATGCGGCTTGTTCTTCCTCTTGTTGGATGCATTGTTGTTCTTCTTCTGGACCAAGTTGGCGCTAGAAGTCCCAACAGTCCCTTTACCACGTTGGTCCTTTGCCCTCGCCTTCTCTTCAACATCAAGAGTGCCGATAAGATCGACAACAGTAAACTCCTGTCTCTTGTGTCTCAGAGAGGTTGCAAAGTCCTTCCAAGAAGGTGGTAACTTGGAGATAATACCTCCAGCCACAAACTTGTCAGGCAACTTATATGGTGCATCCTCGCTAGAGTTCTCAAGATCTCTAGCCAGCGCCTGAATCTCATGGGCCTGCTCTACCACAGGACGGTCTTCAACCATCTTGTAGTCATAGAGCTGTTCCATGACATACAGCTCACCACCAGCATCAGAGACCCCAAACTTAGCCTCAAGCGCACCCCAAACTTCTTTGCCACTTGGCAGCAAGAGGTACGTGTCCACAAGGTTTTCAGCGAGAACACTCACGATGGCGCCATGAAACAGGTTATTGGACGCCTCGAAAGCTTTCTCATCCTCTGGAGAAAGCTGTTCGGGCTTCCCCTGTGCGACATGCATGATGTTCATCGCTGTCAACCACAGCGTAACTCTCGTCCGCCAGCGTTTGTAATTTGAGCCATCAAAAACATTTGGTTTGATTGATGCAGCAAAACCAGTTACCGAAAGCCTATTAATAACGTAAGGTTTTTGGATTGTTAGAAATCTAGACAATTTTCGGTACATTTTAATTCCAGAAATTAACAACAAATTCATGACATAAGTGAGTGATCCAGTGAGAGCAAAGCATGTGTTGGTGTTCAAGTTAAATCTGAAATAAAACAAGAACAACAGACATAACCGGAAAGAGTTTAGTGTGTACCCAGAGGCGGAACCGGAGGCACCGAGATCGCCGTTACCAGTCATTGTGACTAGCCTGCTTGAAGTAGTCGATCTGATTTGGTGCAGTGACGAGTTGCTGCAGTGGCGTCCCTCGAACGGCCTTCTGGAAGTAGTCGTTCGGCTCGAGGAAGAACAGGGACGTAGTCGTACAGCTTGTGGTCGTCGGGTTGATGAAGATGGCCGCCGGGAAGTAGACGAAGTAGTCGTTTACGGCAGCGAGCAGGCGCGTACGAGTACGCTTCCCAAAAACCTTATCGCTTGCTTATCCCGAGCAGGATCTCAGGCAGACGGGGTTCGGAGGCAACTGCTCACGCAAGCAGAGTGCACGCAAAGCTTGCGTTGGGAATGCGAGAGAGCAGCAAACAACAGGGAGAAGAGAGTGGTCTCCTGAAAGGGAGAAGGGAGGATGAACCTTGACGCCCTGACCAGCCATGAATTCCTTGATTGATTGTCATCAGTTACTAGTAACGGCCATTTCAATGCACTAATGGCCATCAGTTACAGTTACAGGTTCAACGTTCAGGAATTATGACTGGCAAAACCGGTCATCACACAGCACACGCCGAGCGGATCGGCGAGGCGAGCGCGCGCGCGTGTGGCACGCCCTTCTTCTTTTACCAACTTCACAAGTGGTCCACATTTGGTCCACCATTTAAGTTAGTTAGGATTCCCGTTGACTCTCAATCCGGGATTTAGACCCCTAGCATTTATTAGTGGACCTTTAATTTCTTTTGATTAATTGAGACTAAAATGGGCCAAGGGCCCAATTAATCCAACAATCACCACTACCTTCGATTTCCTTCTTTTAATGTCTGTTCTTTGTAACTTGATTGCCTGATCCTGGAGACGATTCCGGGTAAGACCTGTTTAAAATTCATCCCCAACAAGTTTTGTAATCAGTCTTTTAGTTCTAAAAAATAAAAATAGCATAAAACAATACAAGCAGTATATGAAATATGCTATTTTCCCAATAAAACTACAGTTCGAATTATAGTGTGCCTGGAGCAATATATGGATATATTTGATAGCACAGATAATTAAAAATTAGGTCATACTAGCGTCCGGACGTTCGGCGGGTGGGAAAAAAATCAAACGGTACTGTAGCAGTTGAAATTTCCGCCACAACAATGGGTATGATGTTAAATACAATATTATAAAACTTTTACAACATCCAAAAATAGCATATGCACCATTAAACAATAGTATCCACAACATGAATAGTCATCATTTACAACACTAAAAGCGGCGCGCTCCCAACTCTCAGTCGCACCACGCACAACCCTAATCAAAACCTCTCAATAAAAATGCAACATCCGGATGAATCACTTGCAACTTGCATGTGAAACATATGCAACATCGCAATATTTAGATCTACTTTTACAGTATTCACATAAAACAGTTGCAACATTGTTCTGAAACATGTAAAACACGTGAAATATACACTTACAATATACAACAAAACCTATCAAAAAGAGGTGCACAGGTGGACGGAGGAGGAGGAGGAAGAGGATAGCGAGCATGAGCTACGGCGCGGCAGCCATGGGAGCGGCGGCGGCTGTGGCGCATGGAGAAGGGAGGGGGTGGCGTCGGCGGCAGCGCGGGAAGGGGCAGCGGCTGCGGCAGAGGCAGCGGTGATGGCGCGGGAATGGGGCAACGGCGGCGGCGCGTAGACGAGCTGGGTGGGGCGGCGGCACGACAGTGTGGTGACCAGCGGCGGCGTGTGGAGGAATAGGGAGGGGGCCGGCGGCGGCGCGTGGAGGTGCGGCGGGAGCAGTAAGCGACTCGGGATTTTTTTTACAGCGGTTGGAGAAATGGTGAGAATTACCGTTAAAAATTTGATGCACAAAAATTGTTTTTGCAGGAACATACAAATATAAGCATCCGGAGTATACGTTTGAGTCGTTTTCTTTGTTGTTGGCCAAAACCGAACCGGATCCACTAATCGTGCTAACATAAGCGCTTTCCCACAAATAATCAAAGCTTCGATTCGATCCCGTGCGATCGAAACTACCTCCGCCCTGCAACCGGACGGGATGGAGGATCCGCCGCGGCCGCTGCCGGACGACGTGCTCGAAGACGACGTCCTCCGCCGCCTCCCGCCGCGCGCCCTCGCGGTGTCCCGCAGCGTCTGCCGGTCCTGGCGCGCCGCCATCGACGCGCACGGCACGCTGCAACCGGACCTCCTCCCCCTCTCGCCGGCCGGCATCTTGATCTCCCTGGAGCGCAGCCCGGCGCCGCCGCTCCTCTTCGCGCCGCCGCCGCCGAGCGGGCGCAAGTCCGCCGCCGCCGCCGCCTGCAGCAAGCTCGAGAGCTGCAACGCGGAGATAACTGACAGCTACAACGGCATGCCCTTCATCTTCGGCTGCTGCAACGGCCTGCTCCTGCTCTTCGAGCACGTCGTGAACCCGGCCACGCGGCGGTCGGCGCGGCTGCCACCGTGCCCAGCGCCGCGGCCGCCGGAGGAGGACTTCGACGAGTACCACCTGCTGTTCGACCCGTCGGTGTCGCCGCACTACGAGGTGGTCGTGATCCCGTGCCCTGATGATTACCGGCGGGGAGAAACATTGGTAGAGGAGGAGGAGGGGTCGTCGGAGTGGCCGCCGTCGCCGTGCGTCATGTGGGTCTACTCTTCTGCGACGGGGATGTGGGAGAACAAGGCCTTTGTCAGGGAAGCAGGGGGTCCTGCCGGAACCCTAGCCGAGGCGCAATCAGCCAGAGAACCTGAATATCGTCACGCTGTATATTGCCATGGAGCACTCTATGCTCATTGCAAAGGTGATTTTATCATGAGGTAGGTAACCAATTCTACAATTTCTTGAACGCACGTTAATTTGTTTTTAACTATGCATCAAAGTTTAGATGATGAATGACTGTTTGTGAATGTTTTGGATGTTGCAGAATAACCTTGTTATCTGATTGCAAGTACCAGGTGATTGCAATGCCAGAGGGTGTTAATTCGAGTGCTTATTTTTATCTTCGCCTCCTCAAGTCCAAGTATGGAGTGTATCTGGCCTACATTCATGATCAATGCCAACTACGGGTTTGGTTCCTCAATGAATCCAGTGGCAAGACTGAGTGGGTGTTGAAGTATGACATCAACCTGCAAGCCGTGGATGCTTATTTCTATCAAAACCCGATTTACCCGATCACAAGGCCTTGGTCGATCATACATGGTGATAACAACTACGGACGTAACAAAAGACGGGCACAAGCAGCAAATGAATCTGAATGGGACTTCGACAATGGTAATATCATTGAGCTTGAAGGTACAGATGAAAATCACAAGGTTGGTTTTACATCCATATTTGGACTCCATCCGTACAAAGAGGTGGCATTCTTGCATCTATCAATGGATCGAGTTGTGGCTTACCATTTGGATGGCTCCAAGGTTCAAGATCTGGGACTCTTACATGTACCGTACACTGCAGGTCGAGATTTTATAGATAAAACTTTTGTGTACAGTCCTTGTTGGGTGGGAGAGTTGTCCGATGGCAACTGATATATATATATATTATGTCTCTGCTGTAGTAAAAGATTAGGACTGTTCATGATCGAGAGTCAATTGCCAATCGAAAAAAAATTCTGTGGCAAATACAACAACCACATTTAATTTTTTTTTTGTCGTTCGTTTTCTTTTAAGAGGTAATGACTTATTTCTAGTCGGCCGTACGCTCGCCGACCAGAATGGCTGGCTCCGTCGAAACGCGCCATCGACGTTGCCGCTTCGTTTTCCTGTGGGCCCCAGATGTCATTGAGACGTGGAAATTTCTAGCGTTTCAAAAGCATCGGACTAGCGCGTCTGTTCATTTCCTCCACATATTTCATTTTCGTTTCTCTCTCTTCGCCTGCCCCCGGCGATTCCAGAATCCACTGACCCGTGCTGTCTCGGTCGAATCCTCCATCCAGGTCCTCTTGAAGGAAGCATCCACGAGCAGGCACCGGACCCATACTCCCCTTGGATGAACGATTTTGACAGGGGATGTGTTTTTGCTGTGATTTTTGGCAGTGATTGGGTCGTTTGGGGGGAGGGGAACAGATCTATATGAAGGTGAGACGACTTGTGTTTATTTGCGGATTGTTCCTGATTGCTCAGAGATGTTGTTCTCGTTTCCGTTTTCTCTAGGGTTTCTCTCTCTCTCTCTCTCTCTCTCTCTTTGCGCTCTTCCGGCGATTTCTCCGCTGACTGGTCCCAGTCCCGCTGAATCCGCCATCCGGGGGCTCTCTGAAGTTGAGGCATCGACGAACGCAAGGGTAGGTCCGCCATCCCCCCCCCCCCAAATGTCTTCTCTGATTTTTGATGGAGAATCTTTAATCCAAGGTCACATGATTATACCAAGGATTGGGGGTGGGGGGGGTGTTTAGGTGGAGTTCATGCAAGAAAACAAAATCTTGTCAAGCGCGTGCTAGAGAGGACATTCCAATTCAAGAATCAACAATTTTATTGTTTAAGCTCCAGTTCAAATTTATCATCATTGACTGCCGCGTGTTAATGGAGAGGCTGGCTTAGATTGAGCCCAAAGTAGAGGGGTTGAGATTCAGTGAAATGATTTAACTACTTCGCTCATTCAAATCTAATATGAAAGGCCACGCAAAAAAAAATCTGAATTTCAGTTCAACAACAAGGGATCGAAGAAAAATATTAGTTACTCAAATATGAACATGTTAGATTTGGATGAAGTTTTAAAATAACAGAAGAAGATTAGTGGTTTTTAAATTCTAGCAAAAAAACATGTGTTACAAGTAGTTCTACGAGGTGCACATGCTCTTTACTTAATGCCTTATTTTTCACTATGTTTTCTGGACGTGTTTTTAGGTAGCAGTTCAGTATGGAGATTTTTTTTCTCCAAAGCCACAAGTTGTACTAGGCTTTTTCCTACATTGTTACTACTAACTAGGTCTTATTGTTGTAGCTAAAATCTAGCAGCCGGGTGGCTATGGGAAATTTTTCCAGCACAAGCCTATCCCCCATGTTATAAACAAAAGGCCCAAAACATATATAAGGTTCAAGGGTCTCCTTGCAATATTTTTGCACCAAGGTTACGAGGAAAACCACCTTACCATTATCTATATAAAGGATCCAAGGGTCACTTAAGAAGGAGATTTATCCCATTTGCTAACTTTATTTCTCTCTTAGACTCTCTTTCTCCCTATTCGATCTCTCTCTCATGTTCCTGTTCGGTGTAAACATCAACATCATAGTGCAAACCACAAACACAAAAGTAAATGTCAATTTCAAAACACATAAACACATACTTAGCAGTCCAAATAAGAAACTTAATTAACCTAATCACACAAACATATGTTACTTTAAAGATTTAAATTATGTCCCACTAAGAATTTTATAATATGCATAATAATCTATTGAAATATATTAGTTATGTTTCTTTTTTTATTAGTTATGTGTCTAGTTAGTAGACAAATATATATAAGACAATCAACATCCTTAACATTTTCATGATTTTTTTAGCATATTGGAAACATTAAATCAATATATGTATGCATCTAACATTTTTATGAAATATTCTATTCTATCCAACAAAAATTTGTAAAACCCAAGAAAAACAATCCTTTGAGAACTCCAACATAAATGGACTCGACGATGACAACTTCGGATTGCGCCAATGTGGTGTTGGCCTCCATAGGGTGGGCAGGCCTGTTCCTCATAAATTGAACAGCTTTAGAGAGTCAATCAGCTCAAGCTGATCAATAGTAAGCTCTTTTTGTTGAAGCTCAGCCTCACCATAACCCAATTCAATAAGAACACGTTCCTGATCAAGGTCCAGTTCTTTCTTCCTAGGCTTGTTATCTGGAAAAGGATACCCATACTGATAATCAAGAGTTGCCCTGAGAAGAGTGTTTGTTCTAACAGATCTCCTCCAATGATGTACATGGGGTAGTTTTCGCAAGCGGCGAAAAACATACTTAGGGATAACAAACTTGCATACTTGTCCGATGAGCAATATCTCCACCAATGATCTCCTCCAATGATGTTCATGAAACTCTTTGATTAAAAATGTATAGGTTAACAAAGGTATCATACATGCATGAGTATCATAGAAGACACTAGCACGAGGGTCAGCCCTCATCAGATTTGTCAGATGAGCAATATCTGGAGGAGGATTACGGCCAAAAGTATCATTGTCAATGATATTTGCGATTGAAACAAAGTTGATCGCAAGGTGGTTCTTTAAAATCAACATAATTGAAATTTCTCAGCTCTTGAACACCATCCAACTTGACATTTCCATCATCATCTTCAAGAAGACATTGTCCATAGTATGATTATCAAAGCAACAATTACAACAACAGCTTCCTTCATTCTAGTAACCATCTTAGAACTCCTAGCTGTTTTTACCGTAGGAATAAAATAAAATAAAATACTTAGCTTGATTAGCTTCGTAGTCAAAGTGCTCGTCGCACGTGATGCGGAGGTTGAGATGAAGCCGACTAGTCGAGACACTGGCTAGTTGTAGATTATGTATGACTCATCTCTTGGTGGGTCGGGCGGGTTCTCAGATCTGAGATTCCCTTAGGGCGCGCCTCCACGCATGCGGGGAAGACAGCGTTGGATTGATCTGCCATCAAGGTAGCAGGGTTTTCGAATCGAAAAAGCTCAATAATCTACACCTACCTGGCGCGCCAATTGTCGGACCTTAGGGCCGGCAATCCACCTAGGGTACCCGAGTGGTTGATTTGTAGGCGGGGCGATTGCTCAGCTAGCAGCTTGATGGTACACAGGAGGCATTGATTTAGACAGGTTTGTGCTACCCGGAGGTTTAATATCCTATGTCCTGTGTCGGTGGCGTCGTTTGTGTTGCTGGAACTCGGCCGAGCTTCAGGAAGCTTGGACGAGCGTTTGGGTTACAATGCGAGATGCAATGTTGTGGGTCGATGTCCCTCATGGGGGCACCCTAGGCCGTCTTATATAGGATGATGGGCTAGGGTTTACAAGTCGGTTTCCATCTAAACCTACTCGGTGTTGACAAGGACTTTAGTCCGAGTCGGTTACAAGAGAATATCCCTGGATATCCGGATGAACCGCCCGCCGGGTCTTCATCAAACTTGTCCGCCAAGTCAGGGAGCCCGTGTGGGCCGCCTAGGGGTCGGCCCACAAGCTTGTCAGTCGTGGGCCCTGGCCGTCGTGGTCTAGCCGGATAGTGGGCCCAAGGGTACCCATATCCCACAATGGTAACCACATTGCATATCCAGATGAAGGAGATTCGAGTTGCCTTGGCTGTCATTGGAGGCCCCAACCTCTATGGGGATCGGGTCTAATGCAATGGTTAACATCAAAGTCGGTGCGACTATTGCTGACCCAATATCGTCACGATAGCTAGAATGGAGCCCAGGAGGTCGGTCGCCCTTCCTTTTTGGTTTCATCCTAGGCCACCAAAATCTCGGAACTAACCTTACTAACAAGCTCATATAAGGCTTGGGCTCAGCTTGAAAAAGCTTTTGGTTTGTAGTTGAGTTGGGCTCGCTTTCATTTGAACATCAATCACGCCCAAGTAACTCATGGGCCTAGAGATTTTTGTCCCTTATCTCTAGTACCCAATTTTAGAAAAGTGCTATACTTGAAACAAAAAAAATCTCATCACATATGTTTGAATATTGAATTAATTTTTTCATTATTAAGATGTTATTGCCGAAGGTATGACAGTGAAGCAAGCAATACACCATACACAAGGTTATTCTTTCTTGATTCTAATGTTTCTTGCCTTCATGTACTCTCATAGTCCCATGCATGTTCCCATGGTGCTGGTGGTGGTACCTGTCCAGGAACAATATTCTGTTATATTCAAGCTACAAAGCTGAGAATATATAAATCAGCTTTCTACATTTATTACTTGATACTTAATGACATAAAACTACAGTACTTTTATCTTTTACAAGAAAAGCAGAATACTTACTTCGACATTTTTTTTCCAGCTGGAATCGACTTGTTGCAACACTTTGCAACTTCAGCAGCTTAGGAACACTTATTATTTGTTCATCACCAACGGTGATCCAACGACAAATGCATACCATGTCAGATTTTTCCACTTCTTGACAACATTTGTCATTTGGGTTGTCGTGGTGGCTCCCAATTCTGATGTATTCCAGGCATTTATCCATAACCGATTCCTTTTCAAGATAACAATCCTGTACACCTAAAGCCTGATGTGTTGAAAACATGGCAAGCACTAAAGCAAAAACAAGGAGCTGAAGGACTGTTTTTGCAGTCATTCTTTGTGTTGTTGCTACTAGGATGAACTATATCTTCTATGACAACCCACAGAGACTAAGAGATTGAATGTTGGGAGTTTTGTACAGAATACCTACGATGCACACTTCTATTTATAATGTATAATGTGCCAAGCTGAGCTACCAATTAACGCCCAAGAACCCTCAAACAGATACCATTGTATTGAAGTCAGGGTAATAAAGAAAACGATAGAGGCTCATAAATTTTTAAATAAACAGACATCCCTATATGAAAAATCCGAGTTGCAAAATAAAAATAAATGCTTAGGAATCTTTTGAATGTGTGCATATGCAACAAAACTTTAAAGGATAAAAATATATATTAGATTCGAATGAGATTCCCTCAATCGGTCGTGTCCCTTCATATTTTTATGGATTTCATGTATATCACAAAATATGCTTAAAACCGACTCAAACTCGACTTTACATGCAGAAACCAGATCCACTGGCCATTCGGTCCAGATTTCTAAAATTGTTACCCGCGACACGCGCGTGCACTCTACTAGTACTGTAAGATGAAAAAGTTTTTTTCCGAAAGATAATATAGAATTTCTTTGGAGAACAATTTGTGCCGCGAGGAAACGAATTAGGCCTGGCGCAGGCCGTGGGCTGACCGATTCGATTTTCCTAATTTCAGTAGGTCGGTTGGCCCTCCTAATTTAATTTCCCAATCAGCTGTCTCTAGGTCGCCATGTCCGCCGCCACCGGCCTGCCCCATCGTCGCCCGTCTCCTTCGTCGTCGGTAAGCCATGTCTGCCGACTTCCCGAGCTGGGTGCTTCTGGAGCCCTTGGTCTTCCGCCGGGACGACAAGGATTCCTTCCCCAACGAGAGCAAGGCGCCCATCAGGGCGTCGGGCACCACCTCCTGGGGCGCCGACTTCAGCATCGCCTTCTCCGTCGCCGAGCCCCCGCGCATCTCCCGCCTCTACGGCTCTACTCCAGGCTGTCGCGGCCGGGGTTCCAAGGTCTCGGGGGTGGGGCGCCCTTGAGCATCGTGGCCACCCACCGCCATCTCGTCCTGCTCCGCGTCGAAACCCAAACGCCTCAACTGCTCGTGCACCAGAACTTGTTCATCTACAATGCTGCCAGCAAGAAACCTGCTTCTCCATCCTCGCTCCAACTGCTCCCACCTTGTACCGAGCCCGACTTTGATTATTACACCCGCCGCGACGATGGCAGCCGCCGCCTATCTCATCCTACTCGTCGTCGTGCTCCTCTCAGTGATGGTACTCCTCGTTTGATGGATGTTAAATCCATGGGCTTCTGGTGCCGAGCTGGCGATGAAGCATTCGTGGTGGCAGAGCTTTCTGTTTACAAGCCCACCAACCGCTGTAAGGTCTTTGCTGACATTTACTTGCTGCGCTGCGGCTCGGCGGCGGCGGTGACGGCGGCAAATGGAGCTCCATGCGTGTGGAAATCATGTCCACTAGTAACCCCGATGATGAAGATCTCTGGTGACTCTGCTGCTGGCAAACTGAAACTGCCATCCCCTATCAGCGCTGGCTGTGCTGGATCTACTACCGCAACGGCATCCTCTTGTGTGACATGGAAGCAGCCATCCCTACTGTCTCCTTCCTCAGGTACCCTCTCGACATGTACCGCACCGGCACAGGCACAAGAACAGGCTCAGGCAGCTCACGCTCACGCTCAGGCTCAGACTCAGAGTACTCAGGCTCAGGATCAGACTCAGACGACTCAGAGTCTCAGACACATGTGGCTTCTTGTACTGTGGCGCGACCGTCGTCGACCACGGCCGTGCGCTCAAGTTTGTCAATGTCACCCGCTACGATGGCATCCCCTTTGGAGCACGCAAGCCGGGCAGCGGCTTCAGCATACCTGCCACACCCTCACGTCGTCAGGTGGCGGCGACAGCATCAGCAGCATGACATGGGAGAAGGACTACGTGGTCACCTCCTCGGAGCTCTGGGATGCCAACAAAGACAACTGCCTCCCACACGGCATCCTCATGTTCCCTCGAGCTGACCTTGACAGGCCACATGTGGTGCACTTCCTTTTCATCGAGTTTGGTGGATTTGTCAAGAAGAACATGTGGACTCTCTCCATTGACATGAACACCAGGATCATGGAGTCATTTTTCAAGTATATCGATGTTTCGGAGGGCCTTGAACCTGACAATGATGACTTGATCTTATATAGGTCCATGTCTCCCATGCCCTTCCTCCCTTGTGAGTTCCCCAGGTTCTGCTCAAGGTACGTGATATTGCTGCTACCCTTTCAACTATTATTACTCAATATACTTTGATTCTGCCGGTTCCATATTTGAATATTGCTGCATGTATATGCAAGTTTAGTCACATCGCTTTAATCTTGCATTATATTTGTTGGCATTTCATATGTCGTTGTACTGTAGCCACTTTCTCCAACCTGCAGAATACTAGCAACTAGCATAGCCTGCAGGCTGGCTACTAGGCATTTGAGCGTTGAAGCTTATGATTGGAACACAAGAGCTGCCAGCTGCCAATATATACCTTCTTTTACGTGTTCTGTTGGAAATTATTAGCAGTATGTTCTCGGCAATTCTTTCCTAAGTAAACGAAGCACCGCCCATTGCATGATGATAGGCCTTCTCTTGGTTACTGACAGATCAAGCAAGTTTATTTGACCATCATCCATCTAGATCGTTTTTAATTTGCCACAATATTTATTTATTTTATTGCAGGAGGAAGAGAAAGGATATGGACTGAGTTGCATCTGCCAACTTCATCATACTTGTCGTGATGGTCAAAACTGAAGAAAGGCTTCTGTCCTGCTTGTCAACAAAAGGGAGATGCTATTTCATATTGCGGCCTTCTTGCCTAGGAAGCATCTATCTTATGGTATCCACTTTCATGCTGTATGAACAGATAACGTGTACACAAGTTTATCGTGTGTTCTGTAGGCTCGTCAAAAAAGAAGTACGTTGCAGCGTGGGACGCGTGACCAAGTAGCTAGGGGTCACCTCCTTTCCGTTTGGTCAAAAACTACCTAAAGTACTATACACGACGAGGGTCACATCCTAATAGGATTAGGGTAAAGCAATCAATTTATTTGGTTTTCTCGACTTTGTTTATTTGATTTCAAACCATTCTATTGTTTATATTAAAAACTAGAAACAGAAATAGTCAACGGAAATGAAAACCCTAACAAAAACTGATCCTCAGACAGGGACTCCACTAGATAAGATTTGATCCTAAGCCCTGCTGTCTCGCGCGTGCTTGCCTCGCCGCCATCGCCCCTCACTTCAAATCATGTTGCACGGTTGTTTAAGCTAACGTAGTTAACCACCAACATAGATAATTAGTAGGGAAAACATCCGCGCACGCCTAGACGTTGTTGGAAAATAGATGTGGAACTGCAAGCGCTAACTTGCAGCTGCATCAGGCTTCGATTTTGATGAGGGATCATTGAGCATGGCTTTCAATTTACGTTTGGAGACTATATGCATGGCTTTCAATTACATCTGTATTTCGCCCGTAACATCGCAGGATGTATTTGCTAGTTGTAATATACATTTAGATACAGAATCATGGTACAGTAACAAACTACAAATGAATTATTGGATTGCAGCAAAAATACTTTCAGGATTGCATTTATTTGATACCGATATACACTTATATTCTACAGATGCATACATTTGTTGTGTTGGGACAAGTCTCCTATCCAACAAGGAGTGTATACAAAAGTTGTATCTATAGCATCGCCATAGTATGGAAGGGATAACTGGCCTAAGTCTTGAAGCTTGGAGCTATCTAAATGGCAAGCCACAACTCTACGACTAGATAGTTGCAAGAAGGCCACCTCTTTGAACGGATGGAATCCAAATATGGATACTTGTCCAGAATGACGCTTTTCAACTGTATCTTCAATCTCGAGGATATTATCATCGTCTGAATCCCATGCCTCTTCTATTACTTTCCCTCTGTTGTTGTTGTTACCCTGCTGGTTGCAGTAACCACCTTGTAGGATCCAAGGCCTGGCCACTGGGTATTCAAGGCCTGCTACGAAATTGGCGTCCACAGAATGCAGGTTGATGTCATACTTGTATACCCACTCCGTGTTGCCACTAACTTCATTGAGAAACCAAACCTGTAGCCGGAACCCATCACGAACTAATGCAAAGTAGACCCCATTCTTGGACTTCGCAAGATGATGATCGAAGCCTACCCTCGAGTGGACACCAGCCGGCAGCTTAATTACTTGGTACTTATAATCTGATAAGGCTATTCTGCAACATTCAAAAACAATGACGAAAAAAGTCGATCAGCTAGTAACCATGCAGAAACAGACATCAAAGTAGAAAAGTGCCGCTGTTAATTAATAGTTACCGACCGCATGATAAAATCGCCTGTGCAATGCACATAGAGTGCTCCACGCCAGTAGACAGCGTGCCGGGCTTCAGGCTCTCCTGCTGATCGTGCGTCGGCGAATGTTCCGGCCGGGCCGCCGTCCCGGACAAATGGCCTCTCCTCCCATCCCCCAGTTGTAGCCGACGAGTCGTAGATCCACATGGTGTACGACGACGGTGGCCATTCTGACCCATCCTCCAGCTTGTGCTCGAAGAAAGTTTGATCTTGGATCAACACCACCTTGTAGCCATTTGGCGACACCAGAGGGTCGAACACGAGGTAGGCGTCGCCTAGGCCGTATTCGTCGGGCCAGGCCGAGCTGCAGGCCGGGGGGACAATGGCGCACTGCATCGTGGCCGGGTTCACGACCTGGTCGCCGAGCAGAAGAAGCCCATTGCAGCAGTCCAAGAGCGTCGGGATCGTGATGCCGTCCGTGTCCACGTAGCGTTCCAGCCTGCCGGCGATCTCGCGCGCCGCCGGAGAGGGGCGGGCGAAGAACTCCGGGGGAGCCGCCATGCGCGCCACGCTGAGGAAGATGCCGCCCACGGCGAGTGGCAGGAGGTCTCGCCGCAGCATACGGCGCCCGTCGATGATGGCGCGCCACTTCCTGCAGACGCAGCGGCACGCCGCGAGGCCCCGCGGGGGCACGCGGCGGAGAACCTCAGAGAGCACGGCCGCTGGCAGCGAAGCTCCCATGCCGTCGATCGTCTGGCTGGCCGGTGTTCTTGAACGACGAGGAATCGAGTACGCCTCTCTTCGTTACCTCACGCAACACGCAGGCAGGTAGCAGCCACGGTCGTGGCCTTTTATATCGGCACATACGGCAAGGGGTCGATCGGATCCCTTTCGGTTTCGGTGCGAAACGTACTCGAGTCCGTACCGGCCGGAAGCGCGTTTACTGGGGCCAGTTAGCAAATCGGGACCTTTTCGGTTTATTACCTGCTACATACCTACAACAGTTTGCTTTATCACACCTCTCGTATGCTTCCCTACTGCTACCGAAAACAGGGTGTTTGCCGTGTGCCTACATGTTTGCCGTGGGCTTTATATCGGACGCACGACAAACTCCCTTGTTGCCGTGCGCGCTAGGGAAAACACACGACACACATGCAGCGCACGGTAAAATACCTCTTTACCGTGCGCCTGGAGCGGGGCGCACGGCAAACAGTCTGGCCCCAGCTCCGGCCCCACAACCGCCCGTTTGGCAAGAAACGGCGGCGACGGCCGTTAATGTTTGCCGTGCGCCCTGCGTCAGGCGCACGGCAAAGCTCAGGTGTTTGCCGTGTGAAGCAGCACAGACGCACGGCAAATAGCCGTTACGTGCGCAGCGCGTGCACGGCGCTGACGGCCGGCCTGCTAACGGCTGTCGCACGTGACGTGCACGTGCCTAGCTGCTCCGGCAAGGCCGCGTGCCACCCTGCTCCGGCCGGCCGCCCCCAACCTTGCCCCGGCAGCCGGAGGTTTGTTTTTTTAATTTAGTTCGGTAAATTTAATATTTAGTTAATTTAGTTGGCAATCGTAGATCTGTATAGTTAGATATATAGGTTAGTTTAGTTTGTAGTTTATATAATTTAGTTCACTTTAGTTAATTAAGTTTAGCTTATATAGGTTAGTTTAGAGCCTGTTTGGATACTCATTGCTAAAGTTTAGCAAGCTAAGGTTTAACTTACTAAACTTTAGCAAGGAGGTTGTTTGGGTACTTGTACTTATAGATTGCTAAAGTTTGTTAAAAGTCAGATTTGTCCCTGCATGGTCCCCTCCTCCCCACATGATGAGGAGAGAGAACATGGGTACTAGTGGAAAAAGTAAACTTTAGCATATTTTAGCAAAAGTTTAGCACCCCTTTCATGTGCTAAAGGTTTTGAGTGCTAAAGTTTAGCAAAACCCTTTTAGCAATTCATAAGTAGGGGTGTTTCAGAACTCTAGTGCTAAAGTTTAGCAAAAAGTGATGTGCTAAACTTTAGCACCATGGATACAAACACCCCCTTAGTTTGTAGTTTATATAATTTAGTTTAGTTTATATAGGTTAGTTTAGTTTGTAGTTTACCTTTAATTTTTTTGATATTTTTTGCTGTAGTTAAGTTTAGTTTATATAGGTTAGTTTAGTTTATATATAGGTTAGGTTAGTTATTTTATAGGTTAGGTTAGTTTATATGGGTTTAGTTTATATAGGTCTAGTTTTAGATAGCAATATAGATATTAAATTTTAATATGACATGCATATCAATTTTAGTAGGGGAGGACTTCTTTGCGGCACTTGGACGTTGGAGGAGGAGGAGGAGGTGGAGATCGCCAGTGAGCCTTAGGTGAGCCTTGTGGCGTACGGTGCATGCCTTGTGTCCGGCCATTGAGCCGTGGGAAGAAAATTATTGTGTAGCCCGATCTTCGCGCCGTGGCTTGTTTTTTACAGGTTGTGGGGTTTTGGTAACCTCCCCGTACAGGGGAGGTGCTGTCAAAATTTTTCAAAATTGCTAAGCATTGATGTATCTACATTTGCAGGACTTCTCCCATCGCTGGTGGCACCGTCGAGTAGGAGGCCTCGGTGGCCTCGCCGAGGTCGTCTTGCCGTCCCCCCCCCCCACCTCGCCGTCGAGTCACTAAGTGAGGACATGCATAACTCTCCTTTTTGCGCACAATGTTCGTAGATTATGCCGGTAACCTATAGTTAGGTGTGTCTCCCATTCGAAAGAGATACGGTTGCAAATATGCATGTAATTGCATATGTATGACCGTATCTGTTTCGAATTGTCCACACTTTTTGGACAACCTAAGGATGTGTAGACGGGGTTAGTTTCCATTCTTTGCTCCCATTCGAGACAGAATTTCGGCATCACCTCCCTGTTGTTCTCCGGATACACAATCTCCTTATCTGGACGTATCGGGAGAACAGCGGGGAGGTGCTGCCGAAATTCTGTCTCGGATAGGAGCAGAGCATGGAAACTAACCCCGTCTACACATCCTCGGGTGGGATTAGGATTTATCTTTACCTATTAGAGCATGATAGACATCGTGTATATGCAAACGATTTTTATATCACATGCTCATATATTATATGTTGAAGGATGGATAATCGTGAGTGGATGTACACGGGTTGGATAATCAATGACTTCCTAATCAAGGCATTTGACAAAGGACAGCGTAAAGCTCCGTGTCCCTGCAAAAAATGTGAAAACAAGAAAGACCAAGCTCAGCTTAAAATGGGTAAACACATTTGTAGATATGGGTTTATGGCAAACTATATCCGGTGGATCTGTCATGGTGAATCCCATCGTGCGAGAGACGAAGTCATCAGGCAACGCATCGATGATTATAATGCTGAAGCTGGGTGCGGAGACATGTTGGATGGCTATCATCAAGCAGAATTCCATGGAGGGCCGAGCCATGATACGGAGGAGCCTCTAGAGGCAACCGCAAAGGCTTATTATCATATGTTGTCAAGTGCACAGAAGCCACTTCACGAGCACAATGGCCACTGACGTGTCTCAACTCGATGCCATCGGCCGCATAATGGCCCTAAAGACTAAATTTGGAATCAGTCGAGATGACTCTGATGAGATGATGACCGTCTTTGGCAGCCTGCTTCCGAGAGGCCACAATCTGCCACACAACATGTATGAGGCACAGAAGATGCTTCAGGTACTTAAGATGCCTCACGAGGCGATAGATGATTGTCCGTAAGGATGCGTCTTGTTTCGGAAAGAACATGCAGATGCAATTAAATGTCTGAAATGCAAGGCATCTAGGTACATGGAGGTTGATTCCGGTGATGGTAAAAAGCGACAACTGTCCATTCCAGTGAAAATCTTACGTCGCCTTCCATTCACATAACGGATCCAACAAATTTACATGACTAAGGAAACCGCAAAACAGATGACATGGCACAAACATGGCATACGATATCGTCCTGAAAACATGGTACATCCAGCCGATGGTGATGCTTGGAAATATTTTGACACACGTCATAGTGAGAAGAGCAGAAGACGCTCGAAATGTACACGTTGCACTGGCAACAGATGGGTTCAATCCACACAACCTTGACATGATGCACAAGGAAAAGAATTGGGCCAAGGCACTCTGGGATACTATAATGGACATTCCTGATAAGACAAAGGATAACGTTAAAGCAAGAGTTGATCAAGCTAGGTTATGCGATAGTCCAAAATACAACATTCCGCCTCCCAAAGATGGCAAGAAATGGAAAAAGCCGCCAGCCCCATACGTCATGAAGAAGGATCATAGGAGGGAGATACTATGATGGTTTCAAACTTTAATGTTTCCCGATGGGTATGCCGCAAATCTAAGGAGGGGGTGAACTTAACTACTATGCGAATAAATGGGCTCAAGAGTCATGGCTATCCCATATGGATTGAGCAGCTTCTTCCGGTAATGACTCGAGGCTATCTCCTTGACCATGTGTGGCTAGTGCTGGCAGAGGTAAGCTACTTCTTCCGCATCCTCTATGCTAAGGAATTATCTCGGACACTGGTTGCACAATTGGAAGGTTTAGCTCCAGTCATGCTTTGTAAGTTGGAGAAGATCTTTCCACCCGCATTTTTCAAACTGATACAGCACATGATGTTGCACCTCCCGACCGAGGCATGACGTTGGTGCTATGCAATTGAAAGACAACAAAAGGTTCTTCGAACCAAATGTAAAAACAAATGCAAAATTGAAGCTTCAATTCCGAAGGCACAATGTACCGAGGAGGTGACAAAATTTACAACAAGATACTATGTTGACACTCTTCCTAGTGCCCCCCCCCCCCCCCCCCGCGTTACAATGCCGACGATAATGAGTCAAACCTTAGCCTCTTCATGGGCCAACTCAGAAGTGCAAGTGTTTCGACTTGTAAGAACTTGCAATATGAAGAATGGCGCACAATCATGATTTATGTGTTGACCAATCTTTCTGAAGTGCAACCATATATTGAGTAAGTTCTCAACAAAGTAGTTATCTATCGTTGCTAGCTTATGATCACTATATTAATGGTACCCAACTCTCTCGTTCGTACAGTGAATTTATTAGAAAATTCTGGATGCAACGAAGGGTGCCGACCCAGCAGGAAGCCCTTCTTGATAAGGGCGCGAGACATGGAAGCCCTGATTTCATTTCTTGGTTCAACCACAAGGTACGGTCGTACTTTACATATGTTCGACAATACACATTCCTCGTACGTGCTTATCAATAAACGAAATGTCTTGCTTGTACTTGCAGGGTCAAATTGATGAGTCTATGGATCCTGAGTTGATACAAGTTTCGCTTTGGTGTGACTCTAGGGTGATGTCATATGGTGGCTATGACGTGAACGGGTACCACTTTCACACACATAGCCATGAGCAGAGTCGGTCCAATCGAAGAACCACAAACACCGAAGTTTGTACAAAAGGCAATGATGGCAATGACTATTATGGAAGAATTGAAGAAATCTATCAACTCACGTTTCCTGGTCGCAAAAAACTTAAACCTGTCATATTCAAATGTCACTGGTTTGATCCTAATGTTAAGCGAGAGAACCTCAATATTGGACTAGTCGAGATTTGCCAGTCATCCGTCTATGCGGGAGACGATGTCTATATTGTGGCTCAACAAGCCACGCAAGTGTATTATCTCTCATACCTGTGCAAAAATGACAATCTACTGGGTTGGGACGTCGTGTACAAGGTATCACCACACGGTAGACTATCTATCCCAAATAATTAAAGTTCCAAGGAAATTAAAACTTTTCTCACCCAACAAAAGCCCCCCGTACCCCTCACAGAGGACCCACCTGCCAGGCGCCACCCGAAAAAAAAGAGGTGTAACACGGGGATTTGTGTGGAAGGAGGATGTTTCTGCCACCGAATAAAATACTTTTGTTACCACGGTGTTCCACCTAACCGCCCGCGTACCCACCCACCAATCTCCGTCCGACTAACCCCACCCCCACCCCGGCCTCCGAACCCCCGCGCGTCGCCCCCGGGAAACCCTGTCCCCATCCCCAACGCCCTCGCGCCGCCGCGCCCCGAGGCCGCTGCGCCCAACGCCCGACGCCCGACGCCGGCGGCCGTCGTTCCAACACCCCGACGCTGACCTCCGCCCGACGCCGGCCGCCATCCCGACACCCCGACGTTGACCGCCGTCCCGACACCGACCGCCGCCCGACGCCGGCCGCCGTCCCGACGCCCCAACGCTGACCGTCGTCCCGACGACCCGTGCAGGTAATGCTCGTGGCTATGCCGCTCTGATTCAATCTTTGATTCACGGTTGGGGTCATGGCAGCGATGGATCGGGCATGTGGTTGGGGGAGAATAACACCCTAGGGTTTTGGCCTCCATGGGCCGGCACCACAGACGACGGCCTCGACCCCTGACCCATCCATCCGACATCCTGTATCATTGCTGGATGCGTGGTTCTTACTGGAGATTTTCATGGTTGCTGGCAATGGGTTGTTTGGGATGATGCCTGGTGCACTCCTCTAGAATTTGATGCGGCTTGTCGACGTTGATCTCAACAAGAATGGCTTCTCAGGTACCTTTCTTTTTCTACTGAAATGTATATCTCTTGTTCAATTTTGTGATCGGTCATAGTAGGACTCTCATATAAATCGAATGGTGGCGATCTATTAGTTTGTTTCTTGTGTTGTTTGCTTCCCTTGATGATGCGGATGGCCAGTGGCTCCCATGCCATGCTGCTTAAATTTCAAGCTGCAAATCAGATCGTTTGCATTCGCAGATATGCATACTTGATGGTAACATATTTCTTATGATGACATTGCAAAATGATTGCTGCATCTTGAATCTGGAATACTCCATTTGCTTGGAGGATTCAATGAGCATAAATAAAAACAGGCGCAACCATCGATGCCACATGCCGCGGTGTTGAAAATGTACCGATTTCCTTTAGATGGATATCGTCAGCAACCTTTTATAGCATCCCTGGTATTTGCAGGAAGTAGCTATATAACTAACCAAAGTACAAGGCATTAACCAATAATTTTGGACAGCTATTGCCTGGTGATTTTTTGACAGTGATTCATATATCTCCAGGAGTTCATAGGGGAGAAAGACAGAAGCCAACTTGAGGTATACTTCCTGCATTTTTAGGATCACTTCGGGTAGTAAAGATTGCTATATCATTTTGTGCATTCAGACTTTTCTTTAATACATTGCTGTATCACTTTATGAGCACGGCTGTCTGAATATACGCAGTTTCATAGTTCAGTCTTGTGTGTTGTTTTTGGCCATTTTTGCTCAATGCTAAAATTTGCAATTGTCAAATTATATGGTATTGCTAATTATAAGGGAATCAATAATGGGGCTTTTTATTCTTTGCGAGATATACGAAATCACTGGTCTCTATTTAATCCAATGGCTGGGCATAAAATTGAAACTTGTGTTGCATCAGTCGTCAAGTGCAATTGGATGTTTCGTGAAATGCAGCGGCTGGATGTTTCTTGTGTGAGCCTCAAGGTCAGTTCTCGATCATATTATTTGTAATCATTTTCCAGTTTAAAATGTTTCAGTTTGATGATTTTAGCACCTACTATGGCCAAGGTCTTGTTTGTTTAGTGATCCTTTGATCAAACTAGATTGCACTTTTTATGTGTACCTGATTGTCCTTTTGTGGATGTTTTGCTTGAACTCCCCATTCATATAACTTATGTAGTAGCCTTATTCAGCATGCGAAATTCTATTAGAAATCTTACTCGTAAGTACCTCCTGGCCTTATTTGTTTAATCTTAATGAAATCTTACTCGTAAGTACCTCCTGGCAGACTCCATGCGAAATTCTGCCAGGACAGCCATAGTGACCTCATCTTGGCGGTGATGACCTAATCCAGGGTGGCGACGACAGCAACCATGCCGATGCATCCCCCAGCCCTGCAGGCTGTAGCCTGCAAGGTGAGATCATCCTTCCAAACTTCTAAGATTTCTGTCCATGTACTTTTTTGTTGGTAATTCGGGTTTGGGATGTTCAACATAGTACGGTGTCGATTAAGGTAGTATGATGCTCAATTTTATGGCAAGTTCATAGGTTGTTTCTGATTATGGTTCTTAATAGTTGACTGAATATTGTTTCTGAATGGAAGCAGAGCAGTCTCCAGGTGCTATCTATCCTCTTACATGCGCTCGCCACAGGTGATGACTGTTTGCCTCTTCTTACTCTTTTCAAGATTTCGCCCTCCTTCTGACAAATCTCTTTGTTTTTTCAGGCTGATCCAATGGAACCCCGTCGCTGCACCGGCTGCGGCTCCAGCCGCGGTTCCAGCTGCGGCTCCTGCTGCGGCGAGCGAGTCTTCGAGTTCGTCCAATCGAACCCTCGAATCAGACGATCTTCGCTACTCAGATAGCGACGCCCGCCGGTTCAGGAGGGAACGCGACGAGACGCGCCATGAGCTGGAGATCGTCTCCAAGCAAGCTGGGATTGCGGACCTCGAGTGGCAGGACCAGCACAAACAGTTGCTCGAAACCATTGACGGTGAGTCCTGCAATCTGCTCAATTTCAATCTGTCTTTAAATGATATTAATCTGTTGCTTCTTTGTAACCTCGCAGATCGTGACGCCGAGCTCAATCGGCTGAAGGCGCTGGTGGAGGAGCTGGCGAACAAGGTGAACGCCCAAGGGGACACACCGGAGGCTCGCCTTGGTGCAGTGGCAGGCCGCGTCGACGAGGTGGCCCTCCATGGCGTTCGTCTAGGTGCCGCCGTGGGCTTAGTTGCCATGTCGACACGCACCGGCACTGATTATTCCAGGATGCCGGTCGGCTTCGCCAATGGCAATCCAGAGGATATCGACGACATCGATGCCTATGTGGATCGTCTTGAGGGCCATGGCGCTGCCATTGCCGATTCCATCCATCCCCAGTCTGTCTTAAACAGGCTTTTCCAGTAGTTTGTACTAGGGATTCATGGAATTTCGGCAATAAAACTTATTTTTTGCATCCCTTTTGTGATAAACTTGTTGATCTTATGATGTAATTTGTGTGCACTAAGGGCAATACACTCTAGTATTGGCCATTTTCCTTCTTGTTGGAATTTTGCTCTGAAGGCGGCTTCTTCCCGAACGCTGCTATTTTCCATTATTCTGATAATTAGCACACTAATCAACGATCAATTTCAATACTAGGATAATATTTCTTCAAATATCTTCCATTTATGGCAGCAGTGAATTCTTCCCCCAGTAAAGTTTTCAAAATGTATGCATTTCCAGGCACGCATCTAACCACTCTGAAAGGACCTTCCCAATTTGGGGACCATTTACCGAATGCACTGTATTTAGTACCAATCGGCAATAATGCTTTCCAAACTAAATCTCCTTCTGCAAATTGCTTAACTTTCACTTTCTTGTTGTAATATTTAGCAATCCGCACCTTATTTTTCTCAATATTTTCCAAGGCCTTGAGACGAATCATATGTAGATCTTCTAATTCATCCATCATTAAATGATCATAATCTTTAGAACTTAAATCCCTCTGCAATTTTATCCTCCTTGAATCTGACTGCACTTCCCATGGCAAAACAGCATGATGTCCATATACCAATTCATAAGGAGACGTTTTCGTAGACCCATGAGGAGCCATTCGGTAAGCCCACAACGCTTCATTGAGTACCGAATGCCACTTCCTTGGCTTCTGATCAATTTTCTTTTGTATAATTTTAATCATAATTTTGTTATAAGCCTCTGCCTTTCCATTAGCTTGGGCATAATAAGGAGAAGAATTCAATAATTTGATCCCCATACTTTCAGCAAAATCTCTGAATTCTGAAGATGTGAACTGAGTCCCTTGATCTGTGGTAATTGTCTGAGGAATTCCAAATCTATAAATGATGTGCTCTTTGACAAATTCAATCATATTTTCTGACGCCACCTTTCTCAATGGAATTGCCTCAACCCACTTAGTGAAATAATCTGTGGCTAAAAGTACAAACTTATGCCCCTTGCTCGATGGAGGATTTATTTGGCCAATCAAATCTATTCCCCATCCTCTGAATGGCCATGGCTTGATAATAGGGTTCAGAGCCGATGCTGGAACTCTCTGAATGTTTCCAAATTTCTGACAGTCTTGACATCCCTTATAATATTCAAAGCAATCTTCCAACATTGTCGGCCAGTAATATCCAGTTCTTCTAATAACCCATTTCATTCGGTAAGCTGACTGGTGTGCTCCACACAATCCATCATGCACCTCGCTTATCAGCTTCTTTGCCTCTTCTTGATTTAAGCAACGTAACAATACCCCATCCAGGGATTTATAATATAAATCTTTATCAAGAAGAACAAACTTTATAGCTTTATACCTGAGCCTTCTAGAAACTTTTTGTGATGGATTCTCCAAATAATCAGCAATTTCCTTTCTCCAATCACCTTCTGCCAGATCACTCCCGAAAGCATAGTCATCAGTGGCAAACACTTCTTGATTTTCTCTGTAACTTGATGCACTTTGAGCCAATCTGTTTGCTTCTTCGTTATCCCCTCTAGGAATGTGTTGTAGAATTACTGATCGAAAGCCCTTCAAGATTTGCTTGCATTCTTCATAGTAATTTCTTAAGATATCATTTTTGCATTCATATTCACCATTCAATTGTTTTATAACTAGCTCTGAATCTCCAAAACTTTCGACTGCAATGGCCCTTGCTTCTTTCAAGTATTGGAGCCCTTTGAGCAATGCCTCATACTCTGCCTGATTATTAGTGACAGTAGGTTGAATGGGAATAGCAAACTCAAACACTTCACCTTTGGGTGAAATTAATAAAATACCTGTTCCACCACCTTTGTCACATGAAGAACCATCAAAGAATAACACCCAAGGAGTAATGTTAAGCAAATTTATTGATGAATCACGATGTTCAGTAATAAAGTCAGCAATAATCTGCCCCTTGACAGCTTTTGCCGATTCAAACCTTAATTCAAATTCAGATAAGGCCAAAATCCATTTGCCAATCCTTCCATTCAAAATTGGCATAGACAACATGTGCTGAATCACATCAAATTTTGAATATACAACGCATTCGGCATTTAATAAATAGTGCCGAGATTTTGTACATGAGTAATAAACACATAAGCAAAGCTTCTCTATAGCTGAATATCTTGTTTCAGGGTCTAGCAATTTTCGGCTAAGGTATGCAACCACTCTTTCCTTCCCCTCAATCTCTTGTATGAGGGCCGATCCAATAGTTTGGGCATCGGCCGCCACGTACAACTTGAAAGGCTTGTTCAATTGTGATTTGCCGAGCGGGGTCAACTGAGCCACTTTGTCTTGCCTTTCTTGAAGTCAAAACTTTCATTTTTCCCTTCTCTTCAGGTTCAACAGCGTTCACCATATTAACTGAGAAACCAATCATGTTCTGAGGGAACGGGTTACTGTCCAGTTTCATCTTATTGTCAAATTTCAGATGCCCCTCCTGGATAGCTTTCTGAATCCTCACTCTAAAGACTCTGCATTCATTGATGGAATGAGAATTTCTATCATGGAATCCACAATACTTCTTATCTCTTACACCATCAGGCCGAAGCATAGAGTGCCCCTCTGGTAATTTGATTCGGCCTTCTTTCACAAGGAAATCAAACAATTTGTCTGCCTTAGTCACATCAAAATCATATGTGCCCTTGGTTTGTTTAATCCACTTCTGATTCACTGTAACTGGCTCTTTGCCCCATACTATCTCTGCTGCAGCTATTTCTTCATTGTCTTCATACTCATCTCCTTGATCTGCTCTTTCAAGGAATTGATTATAAATGTCAGCTACATCATTGTGTTTGGCAAATCTGCCATCCTTCTTGAAACCATACGCTTGGTTACTCATCAATGCCAATTTTTGTGACAACTGACCTAGATCTTCAAACTCCGTCCCGAACAGCTTTTCACAAATTGCAGGCAGCATCCCAGCTACAGCCATACCAGCTAGCTGATCATCAGGAATATTTAGAGAGAAGCACATACTCTTTGTTTCCCTGAACCTCCTAAGGAATTCTGTAGGTGTCTCATTATGTCTCTGCCTCAAGTTAGTTAAATCAACCAATTTTTTCTCCGTGCTGCCAGTATAGTAATGAGCATGAAACTTCTGCTCTAGATCCTTCCAAGTACAAATTGATTGAGCAGGCAAAGAAGCAAACCATGTAAATGCTGGACCTGTCAATGACAAAGGAAAGTATCTGATTCTAAAAGCTTCATCTGCTGAGGCTTCTCCAAGCTGCATCAACTACCTAGCTATAAGCTCCACAGTGCTAGTATCATCTTGCCCTGAGAATTTAGTGAATTCTGTAGGAACCTTGACTCTGTTAGGCAATGACACTCTTTGGTACCATTCTGGGAATGGAGAGAAGTACATGTACCCCTGATTTTTGGGCTTCAAACCGAATTGATTTTGCAACACATCGGTCATTTTTTGCACCATGAGGTCAACATTAGTGTCTTGATTTCCTGTCCTTCCAGCAATCATTCCTGTATTAACATATTCAGGATTCGGGAGAGCATCAATAGCATTATAATCCATGAATTCTGTATATCCATTCCCATACATATCCCTCTGCAACCTGTTATTCAAAGGAGATATCTTGTAAGTAGAGGCAGGTGGATTTGCTGTGGTGCCGAATGCCGCATCACCATATGTGCGAGGTTTTGGCATTGCATGCTGAGGATCTTGTTCAATTGGTTGGCCATTCGCACCCTTGGAACCAGAAGTTCCAGTTTCTTTAGCAGCTCCTTTACCATGAGGTTTTTGAACATTAAAGTATGTTGGTCCTCCAAGCTGCCCATATGCTTGCTCGAAAGGCTTATCTACTTGCTGACCAAAAATGCCAATCATTATGTGTCGAAAGCTGTTCAAGAATGCAGCATTATGATTGGTCATTGTGTCCCCCAGAGCTTTGTATAACAGGCCAGAGAACTTCTCTCTTTCTTCTTCTTCATTAAGATCAGATTGTCCAGGCAGTAGAACTCTTGGTAGATCTGACTTGAGAAACGGTGCACCACTCCTGTTCTTAGCAAAAGACAGCAAACACTTCTTAATGAACTGGTCTGCAGCAGTCTTCACCATTTGTTGATGCTCCTCAGACAATTCTTCAAGAGTGACGTCCATAATATCCTTTAAATCAGGCATCTTTAAAGCTTGTTGTCCCACCGAGCGTGCCAAAAAGTGTGTTGACGTAAAATTTGCAGTTCACGCCAAGCACACAGCAAGCCGAATCAGCTGGCTTCACACGTGGCTCGAACGTTCGAATCCTGGAAGCGTGCCAGTCACTTTTCCCTGAAACTGACAAAGGAAGAAAAATGTTTAGATATAAAACCTGGAACATGCCGGCTGATACCAGACAATTCCATCTTTACGGCTTACAAAGCCAATTTTGATCGACATATAGCTATAAACAAGCTATCTGTCAGCAATCCAAAGCATTCATTACATAATCGGCAAAGCATGTAAGAAGTACACTGCCGACCGCATGACGTCACCATGATGAAAGATCGATATTTAACTAAACCATCATTGCAGTACTTAATTGCAACCGATTAACAGAAATGATACATAAATAAATGTGAAAGCACGATCATAAATTTCTAATAAACAAGAATGCATAGGTTTAAAAGCACTAGTCTACCGCATGTCTAGGTACTTTCGAACCCGTCAAGCGTTAAAATCAAACAAGTTAATCCACCGCATGATACAACTTGTTTGAAATCACACCACCAACCAAGATTAGATCAATCTACCGCATGATATACTCTAAACATGGAAGGCTAAAAGCATTCATTATTTAAAACAAAGTTACGAACGTGTTTCACTCGTGAAGGGGCTGCCGAATACGGCTAGATAGCCGAATCGGGTTCCATGAAGAGGGAACAAGCTTTGTCAATGATGATAGACCTATCAGATCGATTTCGATCTCTAATCCACCGGATGATTAGTTCTAAAACGACCCAAAAACCTGCATCTACCGCATGATACCCGGCTCTGTCAAGATCCATACAAAATCAACAAGTTTGAACCCGCGACACGTGGCAATCTAGATTGATTCGAATTCGGCTATGTAAGGAAACGTGATCATGTCATGCGATGGATCAAAACCGAACCTAATCAATCTAAATTGGGCAAAAAGAGTGTTATATGAATTAAACATAAACTAAAACCCAAACAACACAAGGTAACTTAATGAATCTATTAGATCTTTGCCAAAATCTAATAGAGCCGGTAACTTGCTTCAAGCTAAACCTTAGCCTACCGCATGGCTCATGATCTAACAAGAAAGCCTTCTTATACCAAGCTTAAATCCACCGCATGATACTAAGCATGATACAAGGTTGTCGATACTTACGGAGGTCGACGGATCGATGATTCCCCTCGAAGAATTCGACGACACGACTAAAGACTCGAAAAGTTGGCGCAAGGCCGGTTTGTTGTATGATTGTTCGATCCCTGTTACAATCACCATGGGTTTATATTTATACCCTGGTTTTGACACAATTCCTAGTCGATTACGATTACAAAATGTTTATTTCCAAAGAAATACGTCGAAATGCCGTATTCATCTCGTATTCTTCATGAAATCGGCTTCTTATACTTAATCCACGTCATCACGCGTCCCCGAACGCTTTCCATAGAGTAGCTCTGTCACACCCGGGTTTTATATAAACCCGAAGTGCTGCTATATGTGTGCCCAGGAAGTCCACAGAACACATATAGCTAACAAATATGATAAACAGAGTACATATGCTCGTAATAAAAATAATTTAAATCGGAGTTAGCTCATACACAGCGGAAGTCTAATCTTCAACTCGAAGGCGAGGCCGCAGTCCACGGGGACACCGACTGGTTGACCACAGTATAGTAGTACTCCGTCTGTTACCCATCCGGGATTTTGTTGAATAATAGCAAGCGTAAGTAAATGTCTTACTTAGCAAGTATAGCACGGGTCATGAAGGCTCAAAAAGGCTAGACATGGCTTAACTGCATTAGCACTTTTAGTTGGTTCGTTTTAACATTATTATCCAAGTTACTACAAGTGTATGAATCCCAGTTGCAACCCAATCAATAAAGTGTAAGTAAAATTAAGCATAAATAAACATCATCTTCTAATCAAAAAGGATCTAGGCCGCTCGTGACCCTGAGCAAGGCTATCATGATAGATTTACACTCTGCAGAGGTTTCGCCCTTTACCCACCAGTCGCGTAAAAGTTCAAGGAACTTTAAACCCAACCATGCGGAGGTGGATCAGACCTCACAAACCACACTACCGAGGTGTGATCGCATAGGGACGCTACGAGGCTTTTCACAAGACACCCTAACAAGACAGTAGCCATTATGGTACAACACAGGCAGCATGACCCAAGGCACCGAGATTGATGTACACCTACGGAGTCCACCATAGGGGGGTCAATAGCGTCCAATGCGCGGCACGAAGGCCAGCAAGAAAAAGTAAAAGCGCAACGTGTAGAGCTTCCGCTGAACGGTTGCTCCCACACGGGACTGTGCCTCACAGGGACATAGCCGACGGATCTCCCGCCCTCGGTGGATCAAACCATACTCTCACGAGTGCTTCCCATACCGCCGTCGGCCCGTCGGTAACTACTGTCAAGCTAGAGCCGTACAAGCTACTTGTCCAAGACCAAAGCCATTATAGTCCTGGTGGTGACGACTGGCTCCTGGGTTGCCGCTTTAAGAACCAGTCCTTACGGAGAGACACTAGGGCCTGGCACGCAGCTGACGCCCTAGTTCCCTTAACCATGTTGCTAAAAAGCATATTTTAACATTAAAGTTGAAGTGAACCATTACATCAAGATTAACAGCAATAATAAAGGTGACAGTAGCTGCGCATAGCAAATAGTCTACCCATATGCATAAACCCAGGTAAATCAAGGCACAGGATAATTAAAACTAGGTACAACCTTAATGGGAAACAATTTAGACACATGCATGTATGAAGTAATGATTAAAAGGTGAATAGGTAGCAAGGATTGTCCGTGCTATAACTTGCCTCAAATCCGGTATACAGCTTGCTCAGACTCTTCAATTCTTGATCTTGAATCCCTCGAACGTCCTCCTTCTACTCGCGGCATTCATCGGCACAAACATACAAGCAAACAAACAAGAATAGCTAAGAACAATACACAAAACAGTAGAAACAGAACAAATGAAGGCTACGAAACTATTCTACGCTTCGCTACGAACACGGGAGCGCGAGAATCACTCTAATCGGAGCTAAAACGAAGAAGTTATGGCTTTTCTAAGGTTCAGGGATTCACTGGCAAAGATTTAAAAGTTTCCAGGGGCTTAAACGTGAAGAAAGGGCATGGATGTAATTAACTTTTGAACTGAGTGGACGGCGGGTGCTAATACCAGAAAGTGGAGGGGCTATTTTGCTAATCAGCCAGAGCTGACCGGGGTTGACCAGTAAGGGGCCCTTGGATCAAATCTTGGCGGCTCAGATTTAAAACGCGAAGGGGTATCGGGGTTCTAATCTGGACGGTTGGAAACAGATTGGAGGGCTCGGATTGGATCGGGGCTGGGGGCTTTATGTGCGGGAAGGGAAAACTTGCAGGGGGTTTTCTGGAAGATAGCGAAGACACAGAAATTGATCTAAAAATTACGTGATTCTTCAGGGACCCCAACACAAAATGGTCATCTTCTTGTCCTGGATAGCAGAGGCGCTCGCCGGCGCTTCTGGCGGCTCGGCTCGCCGGTGATTTGGTGGGCAGGAGGGCCTAGTCGGAGCGCGCAGGAGGAAGAGGGGAGCGAGGGGAACACAAGGGAGGCCTCACCAATGGCAGGGACGGGCGGCGATGGCCGGATTCTCGCCCGCGGCGGACGACATGGCCGGCGGTAAGCGGCTCACGTGGTGAGGCTCCTCCGACGACGCGGTGGCGACGAGAACCGGCGTTCTGGGCGCGGCTTGACGAGGAGAACCTCCGGGAGGGGTCAGCTTGGTCCGGCGTCGGCCGAGGCGGCGAATCGCGGTGACGAAATCGGGCGCGCCATGGCCGCGGCGGCTCTGGTCGTCCTGCGCGCCGGCGTTCTGGTGGTCAAGGGAGGCTAGGAGTTAGCGCGGGAGGTAGAGGAGGGCGAGGGGATCACGCGGAGCTGCTCACCAGCGGCGGAGGCATGAGGAAGCAGTCCGATTCTACCCCTCGGCGGAGAACGGTGGCTGGCGGCGGCGCAGCACGTGGGTGGTGGGCCTCCGGCGACGGATCGGCGACGAGAACGGGCGGAGCGCGTTCGGCTCGGCGCGAGGAAGATCCTGATGGCGACGGATTCGATTGGCGGCCCCGACACGCGACGAATCGGCGCCGGCAGAGCTCGGTGGCGGCGCATGGCGGGCGGCGGCTGTGCTCTGCGGCCGCGGCGCTGCGCGAGGGAGGCGAGGCGCAAGCAGGGCGATGGAGCAGATGGGCGCGGGGCCGAAGGCGGCGCGTTTTAAAGGGGCGCGGACGCCTAGGCAGCCGTGGCCGGGCGGCGCGGCGGCCGTTGCGGAGCGGCGGCGGCGCTGGCTTCGCGGGCAGCCCGGGCGACTGGGCCGGGGGCGCGGAGGCAGAACGGGCTGGGGAAGGGAGTTGGGCCGGCTAGCCTGGAGAGCTGGGCCGCTACGTGGGCGAGGGGAGCGCGCTGTTGGGCCGGCCGGGGAGGCGGAGTGGGCTGAGGGGGGGAGAGAGGTGGGCCGCGGGAGAGGGGGAAGCGAAGCTGGGCTGGGCCGAGGGAAAGAGAGGGGAAAGAGGAAGCAGACCGGAGGAAAAGTTCAGGGGCCGAAATCGAACTCTGACTAAAGGAACTTTTCTAGGGCTCAAACAAACGCAGTTCAAATGCGAATTTAAATTAGATTTAAATTCTTATTCGAACTACGCACAAACAAAACTCGATGCAGCCAGCATGAATGCAAGTCACACAATAATAATTTTAATTTAACTTAGAAAATTGATTTTCCTATACTAAATTCCCTGTAAATTTTATCAAGCTTGGAAAATTTTTAGAAAATTGAGAAAAATATTGTATTAATTATGTTAAAAATTCACATCCCAAAATTCAAAAATTTTGGGGTGTGACAAGCTCCCTTGACGAATTGACGATGGACTCCCGACCGCAAAAATGCCTCTGCCGAACGTTCTTGAAGAAAACTTCCCTCTCCGAACGATATTTTTTACCAATTCCGGCCCACATGTCAGTCTCTTCCTGGTGCCAATTTTTGATGTTAACAGCGCCTCTTTCCTGGTGAATTGTCGTTGGGGTGTGAGTTAGAGTTGCTTGCTTGTAACACCCTAATTTGAATTTTTGCAATAGTCTAAAATTTTCTAGCAAATATCTAGAATTAGTTTAGAATTGTTCACATTTAGTTGTAAGCAATCAAATATTTTATAAATGCAAACTAAAACAATCATAGGTTATACAATTGGTTGAATGCATTCATGCCTTTGCATATGGTTTGATTGCTTGAAAAATGAATTTCAACTTGTTTGCAAAAATGCGTCTAGACGTTGTGCGAACTAAGGACAATAATATTTCTGGAGTAATATAATTAATGGGCAAATAAATATTGGGTCAAGCCCATATTTCTTTTCTTTTTCTCTATCTGTCTCTTCTCTTTTCTCTGTGGGCATTTCCTTGCTGTCAATCTCATTAACAAATCACTCTAAACCAGCCCACAAAACCCCGTAAGCCCAGCCCACCTCTAACCCTAGGCGTCCAGCCCCTCTCCCACTCTTTTTCACGTGGAAAACAAACCCCCAGCGCCTCCCCTCTTCCCTGACACGGCAGATGGCGCCCCTCCCCTCTTTTCCTCGACAATTCCCTCCCCCCTCTAGCGCCTCCTCCCCTCCCCCTGCACCCCCACTTCAATACCCACGAAAGACAGGAGAGAAACTGCAATATTCAAGCCATTTTATTCCCCATTTTCATTGACTTTCAATCCTGCCTTTAATCCATCAATTCAAGGCCAAATGATTCAGCCATACTATTAAATGGAATCAGCAGCCCCTAAGAAATCCCTTTGCACATTCGTTGCCCAGCCCCTGCCAAGCCATTCCTCTCTGTTCTTGCACCGTGCTGCTGTTCGATGTGCCTCCAGAAGCTGCACCAGTTCCTGCTCGTGGCTGTTTGGTAAGGAGACGACCGCTGCACATCTTCCTTTTTGTCGAATCCCAACTCATCTCTTGCTTTCTTTCGACGAGGCCCAGGTGCAGCAAGACCGGAGGAAGACTAGTGCCAAGGACGTGGAGACGAATTGCTGATCGTGATCCCCTACAACGTTGCAGGAACGACTACATCAAGTCATCGCAGCACATAACGTGATCTTCGTGGTGAGCAGCGCCGCAGCCTCCCTGTCCTTGTAGAATATTTCAGCAGCACTTAGTTTCTTAGGTTGC
The DNA here is from genome assembly GCA_033239725.1 of Echinochloa phyllopogon. Lineage (NCBI taxonomy): Eukaryota > Viridiplantae > Streptophyta > Magnoliopsida > Poales > Poaceae > Echinochloa > Echinochloa phyllopogon. The sequence goes on along the minus strand of BTCW01000008.1, from coordinate 4,960,332 downwards.
AAGAATGTTCAGTGCAATCATAGGGAAAATATAGAACCCGCATCGCTGCTGAATCCGTCTGCTTCCGCTTGCTAACCTTTGATAGATAGGAACTTATGTATGTATATGCCCGTACTATTATAAAATCTATCAAATATTTGTGGAAATTCCTATATGTTCAAACATTCAGGTGTATGAATCCTTGTTATTTTGTTAACCAAAACTATGAAAAGTACATGACTGCTATATGCTCAGCCTTGAATAAATGATAAAAATGCACACACCTATCTGTTTATACAATCACTGCCTTGTTATTTTCTCTAAAAGTCATCATTAAACATTTTATTTTGTTCTGAAACTATGAGCACCTTGCTACTGTTGTACAGAAAATATTTATTTATAGTATTCTATGCTGCTATAAAATTCCAGAAATTAGCACTAGTTTAGTTTAAGCGATCGCTAGTAAAACGTGTATATCTTTTTACTCGTAACTCCGATTTAGATGATTCTTGCGCTCACACGTTCGTGGCGACGAGCTCTAGCTTTTAAAATGTTTTTCTCTCTGTTTTACTACTGTTTGGTGTACTGTTCTTATACTTTTATGTGTATGCTTGTTTCCGGTAGTTGATTCGAGTAGTTGTGTTGTGACAAGACCCGGTGTACGTGAAGGATTCATCAAGGGCTTGAAGAAGGCAAGTGTCCTTGCTGCATGTTCCTTTTTACCTTTACTTACAACATGTATCACTTTTTATTTTACGCTTTATGCATGCTTCGAGTCAAATTGATGGGAATCCTATGGTAGGGTTTACTAGATTTTCTTATGACAACCTTGAAGCCTTTAGTAGTCGGTTGAGACATGGGTAGTATCATGCTTAGCTTGCTCTACATGGGATGGGCTAATTCTTAATCTTGATTAAACAATTATGCAACAACTTTGGGTTGATAATCTTTTAGCAACATGGAACTCTAGGGACTCGAGCAAGTGTATGATCGGTGGACGGTGTTTATGGATTGATGCTAGTCTTGCTCGAGTCGTCTCAAGGATTGATGCGTGGAGTGACCACCCAGGATTTACAGTACAACCATGAGACTGAGTGGGCAACGGTCTTGGCTGAGAAAGTTGGGTAATCCAGGGCTACGTGTTGAGCGGGTAGGAGCCGACTAGGGCAGCGTCCCAGAAGTCGTGGCACGGCACGGTGATGGGTTTGAGCCCTGAGTGGGTCAATGCTCCCTGGAGAACCAATGGAAGGCCTCGTAGTGTACCCCGGCACGCACATCTCGGAAATGTGTGGAGGCTTGCAACCTCAGCTAAAAGGTATCACGACTCATGGTGAAAGTGTACAACCTCTGCAGAGTGTAAAACTGTTATAACAGCCGTGCTCATGGTCAAGAGCGTCCTGGACCCTCACATGTTTAGTTGGTGGTTTTGGGTGAATCGCAGTGTGGTAATTGTGGTTTGGGTGGACAGTTTGGCCTAGCTGATAGGCGCTTTGTCCTATAAGTTTGGTTTTGGATGGGAAGACTTTCACTTGTTAGTCTAAGTGTTTAATAAAACTTGACCAACTAAAATTTGTGCAATGCAACCAGTTGTGTCAGCCTTCCTTGATTTTAGCCTTGCATGTCATTACTTTCCTCCACTTGCGGAGTACACGCCTCCAGGTGTACTCACCGTTTTCCCCTTCACCCCCTGCTGTGTTTCCCCCTCCCCCTTGATTGCTGTTCAGGATGAAGGCCATGAAGATCTAGGATGCGACCCCCGGTTGATTGCCTGTGGTCACGGAGCTTCGCTTCCGCACAAGATAAATAAACTATGAGTTGTACTTTTCTTTTGGACCTTCAGGTCATTTTGTAATATTATAACGTGATGTGGTAATGTATCAATGATGAAGTCATGCTTTATGTATGAAATATGATCCTGGCATACATAAAGTGAGCATTCGGTTGTGTTTATAAAACCGGGTGTGACAGAATTGGTATCAGAGCCATATCGACCGTAGGACGCAGCCCTAGATAGAAATGGTCGTTTTCTAAGTATTATTTTGATATAAAAACTATATTATACTTTTATTTCAGTTTATTTAAACTTGTTTCCATTATAACCCTTGTATTTAAATATTTTGATGTCTCTTATTACCTTGATTTTTTTTATTTTACCCTTGTTGTTTTACAAATTGTTTTGCTGATACTCTCCTATTTCAAAATTTGTAGATGGCCCGCACGAAGCAAACAGCTCGCAAGTCAACCAATGGCATCATCCCCCGCAACCCCAATCGCAACAGGCAGGAAGGACCAAGAAATCGCTTAGCTCGCTCACCGAGTCCTCCGAGGAGGAACCACCACGCCAGAAGACTCGCTGCCTTGGTGAGGGTACAAGCGCACTATGCCCCGTGATGCTCGACCCGCCAGAAGACCCCAAGCAGGAGGAGCAACAGGCACAACCCCTCGACCCCAAGGACAAGGGAAAAGCACCCATGGAGCCACGCCTAGCTACACCACCACCACCAGAAAACTTGGAGGATAGTAGCTATGGAAATCCTGAAGGTTGGAGGCAAGGACGCTTCGTTGTACTCTCCGACTCCTCCGACGACACCACTGAGTCACTGAGGGACACCGCTTGCTCTCGTTGTGAAGAATAGGAAGAACCCATTTGTTTTAAATAATAGAACGTTTAGATCCGTTTAAATTATTCTACACCCTGTGTGGTGAACCTTGGTTTGTTAAATGCTTGTTAGACCTTGTTATTGTGCTCAGTGTGGTTTGCTTTTTCTGTAATGACTGTGATGAGTTGTGAGCTGCCACGCTTATGATTTCATCTCCTAATAACAAGTTATGTTATAATATAGTTAGGGGAATCTTTCTTGCTTCATTCACCACGTATCCTTGCCCATACCCTCCCATTATCACTACCTTACTTCAGATGGAACAAGCTATGGCGAATCAGACTCAGATCCTTCAGAGTTTGGCACAAGCAATACAAGCACCACCAAAGGATAGGCGTAAGGAATTTTTGAGGTCCATGCCACCCATCTTTGAGCACACAGCAGACCCAGTGGTTGCAAATGATTGGTTGAAGGACATTGAAAAGAAGCTGATTGCTGTGGAATGCAATGATCGTGAAAAGGTACTCTATGCAAGTGGACAGTTGTATGGTTTAGCTTCAGACTGGTGGGACAACTACACCGAAAGCCATAGAAGCCCTGGTACTATCTCATGGCTAGATTTCAAAGATGCATTTAGATCACAGTATGTGCCACTAGGAATCATGGAGTTCAAGAGGAAAGAATTTCTAAAGCTGAAGCAAGGTATAATGACAGTGAGCGAATACTATGATAAATTCATCCAAAGGTCTAGGTATGCTCCTGAAGATGTGAGTAATGAAGAGAAGAAACAGGGGAGATTTCTTGAAGGGCTTCGCGATGAAATTCAATGTCAACTAATCAAGCATGAGTATCCCAATCTTCAACACTTGTTTAGTAAAGCAATGGCTCTAGAAGTCAAGCTCAAGGAGATAATATACAAGAAGAGGAAGATGGAAGTCCGAAGTCAAACATGCAGTAGTTCTCGCCCCCGGCTTATACCTCAGGTGGGAATTCAATATGCTTTGAAACATGATAATCAGGGTAACAAGGCACATGGAACAGGACAAGCTCGACTGATGCACACAGACCTACACGTGAATCGTCGAGAAATGCGGAAGAGACGTTCAAATGGATCTGACCCTACTCTAGCCAAGGCTTGTTATCGTTGCAAGGGTGAAGGACACTATGCTAAGGAATGCCTGAGCATGTACCCCCAGTTGCATGGTGAGAATAAAAATCAGACTCAAATAATAGCCACGGGAGGTCTTCTTTACCAAATGAAGGGAGTTTCCATAGGAGATATTCGCGCAGTATGTGAATTCCCTGATGTGTTTCCTGATGACCTGCCGGGAATGCCACCGGATCGTGATATTGAATTTATCATTGACCTGCTACCTGGAACAGCTCCTATAGCGAAGAGGCCTTACAGAATGCCTGTGAATGAATTAGAGGAACTTAAGAAGCAACTAAGGGTACGTTTGGTTGGAGAGCGAGGTAGAATGGAGCGGTTCTATTCTAGATTGGGAGGATGGAATGGCTCCATCTTTACATTTGGTTGAAAGGATGGAATGGTTCTAGTTTTGTGTTTGGTCGGAGGAATGGGCATCAACCAGCTCCAATTCCGTTAACCCACGTTTTGTGGCCCCCACCTGTCAGCCTCCTCTTCCTCCCTCTACCTCTACCTCTTCTTCATCCCTCCCTCTGCTCCTCGCGCCGCTCGTCCTCCTCCGGCAGCGCCGCCCGCCGAGGGGCCCGGCTCGCTCCTGCGCGCGGCACACCCGGCCGCTCTCCACCCCTCGCTCCGTCGCGCCCTCCGCCTGCCGCTCCGCCGCCGCCCTCCTCTCCGCCCGCGCCTGCCTCTCCGCCCGCCGCCTCCTCGCGGTCACCGTCGTCCGCGCCGCCGCTCCCGGTCCGCCTCGCGTCCGCCGCCGTCGCCCGCGTCGCCCGCCGCCTCTTCACGGTCGCCGTCGTCCACGCCGCCGCTCCAGGTCCACCTCGCGTCCGCCGTCGGCCGCTCCGCCTCCTCGCTGTCGCCGGCGCCCGCGCCGCAGCTCCGCCCGCCGCCTCCTCGCGGCCGCCGTCGTCCGCGCCCGCCGCTCCCGGTCCTCCTCGCGCCCGCTGTCGCCCACGCCGCCCCGCCGTCTTCTCTCGGCCGCCGTCGTCCGCACCGCCGCTCCCGGTCCACCTCGCGCCCGCCGTCGCCCACGCCGCCCCGCCGTCTCCTCTCGGCCGCCTTTGCCCGCAGTCGCCCCGGTCGGTGTGGGGAGGAAGAAGATGAGACGGGGGGAGAGATAGAGAGAGACGGCGTTGGAGAGAGGAGACGGGAGCGAGCGGGTTCGGGAGTTTTGGTGGAGCGGGCTGGTCCGGTATATTGAGGGAATATTCTCTCTCGAGGATGGCTCCGCTCGCACGTTCGGGAAACAAACACGGCATGGAGCGGCTCCGTTCGGGTTGGCTCCCCAACCAAACACACCCTAAAGGAACTATTGGACAAAGGCTTTATTCGTCCTAGTTCTTCACCTTGGGGAGCCCTAGTGCTATTTGTGGAAAAGAAAGATGGTAGTCAGAGGATGTGTATCGATTACAGATCTTTGAATGAGGTAACTATTAAGAACAAATATCCCTTGCCTAGAATTGAGGATCTATTTGATCAATTGAAAGGGGCATGCATATTCTCCAAGATTAACCTTCGCTCGGGATATCATCAACTCAAAATCCGTACGTCAGATATTCCGAAGACAGCATTCACTACTAGATATGGTTTATATGAATTCACAGTTATGTCTTTTGGATTAACTAATGCACCAGCCTGTACTTGATGAACAAGGTATTTATGGAATATCTGGATAAATTTGTGGTTGTCTTTATTGATGATATTCTGGTATTCTCTAAGAACGAAGAAGAGCATGAAGAGCATTTGAGGTTGGTATTGCAGAAGCTGAGGGAAAATCAATTGTATGCCAAGTTCAGTAAGTGTGATTTTTGGATGAAGGAAGTCTCTTTCCTTGGGCATGTGATTACTGAAGGTGGGGTCAAGGTTGATCCGGGTAAAGTCAGAGATGTGTTAAACTGGAATTCACCTCGGAATGTCTCGGAGATTCGTAGTTTTCTTGGTTTAGCTGGATATTATCGCAGATTCATTGAAGGGTTTTCCAAGATAGCTAAGCCTCTCACAGAATTGTTGGAAAAGACTAGGGAGTTCAAATGGACTGCGGCTTGTGAAGCCAGTTTTGAGGAGCTCAAGAAACGATTGACAACTACACCAGTACTGAAGTTGCCAGATATTCAGAAGCCCTTCGATATATATTGTGATGCCTCACACTCCGGACTCGGTTGTGTACTTATGCAAGAAGGTCGTGTTATTGCCTATGCATCGAGGCAGCTTCGGAAGCATGAAAGGAATTATCACACTCATGATTTAGAACTAGCAGCAGTGATTCATGCTTTGAAGATTTGGAGGCACTATATTCTTGGTAATCGTTGTGAGATTTACACTGACCATAAGAGTCTGAAATATATCTTCACGCAGAATGATCTGAACTCTAGACAACGTCGTTGGTTAGAATTGATCAAAGATTACAATCTTGGTATTAACTATCATCCTGGAAAGGCTAATGTGGTTGCTGATGCCCTAAGCAGGAAGAGTTATGCCAACATGGCTATGGTATGGACACCATGAGCAGATTTATGCAAGGAATTCGAACGACTCAACCTTGGGTTTGTCAATAACATGGAAGGTGTTGCCATGGAAGTAGAACCAACACTAGAGCAAGATATCCGTAAAGGACAGCTTGAGGATGTAAAGATCAAAGAAATCAAAGAGTTGGTCAAGAAAGACAAGGCCCCAGGATTTAGGATTGATGATCAAGGAACATTATGGTTCGGAAAACGAATTTGTGTGCCAAATCTTGAGTCGCTTCGAGAAACGATTCTAAGAGAAGCGCATGATTCTTCTTATTCTATACATCCAGGAAGTACTAAGATGTACTCCGATTTGAAAACCCAGTATTGGTGGTATGGTATGAAGAGAGATGTTGCTCAGCATGTTGCCTTGTGTGACACATGTCAACGAGTGAAAGCTGAACATCAAAGGCCAGCTGGACTGCTACAACCATTGAAGGTACCAGAGTGGAAATGGGAAGAAATCGGCATGGATTTCATAGTTGGCCTACCTCGTACGCAAGGTGGATATGATTCGATATGGGTGATTGTGGACCGCTTCACCAAAGTGGCTCATTTTATACCAGTCAAGACTACCTACACGGGAGCAAAACTTGAAGAAGTATATATGGCAATGATTGTCTATCTTCACGGTGTTCCAAAGAGGATTGTATCAGATCGTGGCACTCAGTTCACTTCAAAGTTTTGGGAGAAGCTCCACGAGTCTATGGATACTTGTCTCAACTTCAGCTCAGCTTATCATCCACAGACTGATGGACAGACTGAGAGGACTAATCAGATTCTCGAAGACATGCTCAGAGCCTGTGCATTGAAATATGGCAAAGCCTGGGATAAGAGTCTTCCATATGCAGAGTTCTCCTATAATAATAGCTACCAAGCGAGTCTTAAAATGTCTCCATTTGAAGCATTATATGGCAGAAGATGTAGAACTCCATTGTTTTGGAACCAGACTGGAGAGAGTCAGGTATTTGGGCCAGAAATATTGCAGGAAGCTGAGAGACAAGACCAGATAATCAGAGAAAATTTGAGGACTGCACAATCGAGACAGAAAAGCTATGCTGACACTCGACGTAGAGAGTTAGTCTTTGAGGTTGGGAATTTTGTATATCTCAAGGTGTCACCTATCAGAGGTCTTCGAAGGTTCAAGGTCAAAGGCAAGCTTGCGCCAAGGTATATTGGACCTTTCAAGATCCTCTATAGAAGAGGAGAAGTGGCCTATCAACTTGAATTGCCAGCTCAACTCTCTGATGTGCATGACGTGTTCCATGTATCTCAATTAAAGAAATGCTTACGAGTGCCAGAGGAGCAATTGCCAATGGAGGAACTCAATGTGAAAGAGGATCTCACCTACAGCGAACACCCGCTAAGAATCATAGAAGTTGCTGAAAGGGTCACACGAAGCAAGGTTATCAGAATGTGCAAAGTGCAGTGGAGCCATCACTCAGAAGATGAGGCAACATGGGAACGCGAAGAAGATCTGAAGGCAGAATTCCCGCAACACTTCAACGACTCTTCCGAATCTCGAGGACGAGATTCTTCTTAAGGGGGGTAGGATTTGTAACACCCTAATTTGAATTTTTGCAATAGTCTAAAATTTTCTAGCAAATATCTAGAATTAGTTTAGAATTGTTCACATTTAGTTGTAAGCAATCAAATATTTGATAAATGCAAACTAAAACAATCATAGGTTATACAATTGGTTGAATGCATTCATGCCTTTGCATATGGTTTGATTGCTTGAAAAATGAATTTCAACTTGTTTGCAAAAATGCGTCTAGACGTTGTGCGAACTAAGGACAATAATATTTCTGGAGTAATATAATTAATGGGCAAATAAATATTGGGCCAAGCCCATATTTCTTTTCTTTTTCTCTATCTGTCTCTTCTCTTTTCTCTGTGGGCATTTCCTTGCTATCAATCTCATTAACAAATCACTCTAAACCAGCCCACAAAACCCCGTAAGCCCAGCCCACCTCTAACCCTAGGCGTCCAGCCCCTCTCCCACTCTTTTTCACGTGGAAAACAAACCCCCAGCGCCTCCCCTCTTCCCTGACACGGCAGATGGCGCCCCTCCCCTCTTTTCCTCGACAATTCCCTGCCCCCTCTAGCGCCTCCTCCCCTCCCCCTGCACCCCCACTTCAATACCCATGAAAGACAGGAGAGAAACTGCAATATTCAAGCCATTTTATTCCCCATTTTCAGTGACATTCAATCCTGCCTTTAATCCATCAATTCAAGGCCAAATGATTCAGCCATACTATTAAATGGAATCAGCAGCCCCTAAGAAATCCCTTTGCACATTCGTTGCCCAGCCCCTGCCAAGCCATTCCTCTCTGTTCTTGCACCGTGCTGCTGTTCGCTGTGCCTCCAGAAGCTGCACCAGTTCCTGCTCGTGGCTGTTTGGTAAGGAGACGACCGCTGCACATCTTCCTTTTTGTCGAATCCCAACTCATCTCTTGCTTTCTTTCGACGAGGCCCAGGTGCAGCAAGACCGGAGGAAGACTAGTGCCAAGGACGTGGAGACGAATTGCTGATCGTGATCCCCTACAACGTTGCAGGAACGACTACATCGAGTCATCGCAGCACATAACGTGATCTTCGTGGTGAGCAGCGCCGCAGCCTCCCTGTCCTTGTAGAATATTTCAGCAGCACTTAGTTTCTTAGGTTGCAAGAATGTTCAGTGCAATCATAGGGAAAATATAGAACCCGCATCGCTGCTGAATCCGTCTGCTTCCGCTTGCTAACCTTTGATAGATAGGAACTTATGTATGTATATGCCCGTACTATTATAAAATCTATCAAATATTTGTGGAAATTCCTATATGTTCAAACATTCAGGTATATGAATCCTTGTTATTTTGTTAACCAAAACTCTGAAAAGTACATGACTGCTATATGCTCAGCCTTGAATAAATGATAAAAATGCACACACCTATCTGTTTATACAATCACTGCCTTGTTATTTTCTCTAAAAGTCATCATTAAACATTTTATTTTGTTCTGAAACTATGAGCACCTTGCTACTGTTGTACAGAAAATATTTATTTATAGTATTCTATGCTGCTATAAAATTCCAGAAATTAGCACTAGTTTAGTTTAAGCGATCGCTAGTAAAACGTGTATATCTTTTTACTCATAACTCCGATTTAGATGATTCTTGCGCTCACACGTTCGTGGCGACGAGCTCTAGCTTTTAAAATGTTTTTCTCTCTGTTTTACTACTGTTTGGTGTACTGTTCTTATACTTTTATGTGTATGCTTGTTTCCGGTAGTTGATTCGAGTAGTTGTGTTGTGACAAGACCCGGTGTACGTGAAGGATTCATCAAGGGCTTGAAGAAGGCAAGTGTCCTTGCTGCATGTTCCTTTTTACCTTTACTTACAACATGTATCACTTTTTATTTTACGCTTTATGCATGCTTCGAGTCAAATTGATGGGAATCCTATGGTAGGGTTTACTAGATTTTCTTATGACAACCTTGAAGCCTTTAGTAGTCGGTTGAGTCATGGGTAGTATCATGCTTAGCTTGCTCTACATGGGATGGGCTAATTCTTAATCTTGATTAAACAATTATGCAACAACTTTGGGTTGATAATCTTTTAGCAACATGGAACTCTAGGGACTCGAGCAAGTGTATGATCGGTGGACGGTGTTTATGGATTGATGCTAGTCTTGCTCGAGTCGTCTCAAGGATTGATGCGTGGAGTGACCACCCGGGATTTACAGTACAACCATGAGACTGAGTGGGCAACGGTCTTGGCTGAGAAAGTTGGGTAATCCAGGGGTACGTGTTGAGCGGGTAGGAGCCGACTAGGGCAGCGTCCCAGAAGTCGTGGCACGGCACGGTGATGGGTTTGAGCCCTGAGTGGGTTAATGCTCCCTGGAGAACCAATGGAAGGCCTCGTAGTGTACCCCGGCACGCACATCTCGGAAATGTTTGGAGGCTTGCAACCTCAGCTAAAAGGTATCACGACTCATGGTGAAAGTGTACAACCTCTGCAGAGTGTAAAACTGTTATAACAGCCGTGCTCACGGTCAAGAGCGGCCTGGACCCTCACATGTTTAGTTGGTGGTTTTGGGTGAATCACAGTGTGGTAATTGTGGTTTGGGTGGACAGTTTGGCCTAGCTGATAGGCGCTTTGTCCTATAAGTTTGGTTTTGGATGGGAAGACTTTCACTTGTTAGTCCAAGTGTTTAATAAAACTAGACCAACTAAAATTTGTGCAATGCAACCAGTTGTGTCAGCCTTCCTTGATTTTAGCCTTGCATGTCATTACTTTCCTCCACTTGCGGAGTACACGCCTCCAGGTGTACTCACCGTTTTCCCCTTCACCCCCTGCTGTGTTTCCCCCTCCCCCTTGATTGCTGTTCAGGATGAAGGCCATGAAGATCTAGGATGCGACCCCCGGTTGATTGCCTGTGGTCACGGAGCTTCGCTTCCGCACAAGATAAATAAACTATGAGTTGTACTTTTCTTTTGGACCTTCAGGTCATTTTGTAATATTATAACGTGATGTGGTAATGTATCAATGATGAAGTCATGCTTTATGTATGAAATATGATCCTGGCATACATAAAGTGAGCATTCGGTTGTGTTTATAAAACCGGGTGTGACATTGCTTCTGCTAGCGAAGTAAGTAGTTATTGATCTGTGTAGGAGTGGTTCCTAGACTTGTCAGTAGCCTTAGTTTCTGCCCGTCGCAACGGAGGTGGTAGCCAGGAGGTGGTGACAGCCCTTTCGGTCTCTGTAGTCCATCACGTTAGTTCCGGTGTCCTAGGACCCAAGGTTCAGGGTAGTCGGCGCCCCTTCTCATCCCTTTCTGTGTGTCGGAGGCCCTGTAGTCCCCAAGGAAGGCAATAGACTTATTCCAGACCTACCAGTGCTGGCTCTTTATCCACTGTACCTCTAACCACTTGGCTTAGGTAGATAGAGTCCCAGGAATCCTTTATCTCTTCTCGTTGTCCTCCCAACTATCTATACCTTCTCTCATCTATCCGAGCCTCCCTTGAGCTGTGTGTCCGGTATATCCACTCCTATCCAATACCGTTTACCCCCTATCTTTTCTAGTCGTGTACCCTTCTCTGATAGTCTCGAATATCTGTTCACTAGTATTCTTGCCAAAGCTTGCCTGCGGAAATATAAATTACGATACCTCGGGATACTCCCAGGTGAAGTGCTACAGCGGTGATTCTGTGAAATTGCAAAATATTTCTATATTTTACTAAGCCATAAGGAAAACCACTGAAACACTCCTTACCCCAGTACCAGGATTCTTAATTCTGATATTGGATCGTAAGAAGTGCCAACACCGCCCGCCGAGGTGCGCCTCCCCGTGCGGCCGTGCGTGGTGCGCCGGTGCTCCTTCGAGCCGCCCCCGGCCGCCGCCGAGAAGCACGCGCGGAGTCGCCGACGCGAGATCCAGAACAAGAAAGCAGAGAGGGGGGAGTGGGGCCGCGGGCTGGGGACTGGGGTTGGGGAGGCGGTCGGGTGGGTGGACTCGTGGGTGGATAAAGTGGGGGTGGCTAGGGTTGTATTAATGGGCCTTGGGCCTTTGATTTTTTTGATGGGCCTTCTATATCAAACGGGCAGCGGATATATCCACGGATGAAAGCGGCCGCCCGCTAGCTGCCCGTGGGCGGATTTTGCTGCCCGTATCCGCTCCCGCGGGCGGATTTTGCTGCCCGTACCCTTACCCGTCGAGTCGGGTATCCGCGGATACTCGTGTTCGCGGGAAAAACTGCCATCCATAGACACGGTTAAACTCCATTAGCAATTTTAATTGATTCATTTTAACATTTAGCCAAGATACTATAATTAAATGAATCTCAGTTGTAAACCCAATTAATATAGTAGAAGTAACATTAAACAACAATAAATATCATCCGCTTCTAATTAAAAAGGATCCAGGCCGCTCTTGACCTTGAGCAAGGCTATCATGATAGATTGTACACTCTACAGAGGTTTCTCCCTTTACCCACCAGTCACGTAAAAGTTCATGGAACTTTGAACCCAACCACGCACGTCAACACTACCGAGGTGTGACTGCATAGGGACGCTACGAGTCTTTTCACAAGACACCCTAACAAAACAGTAGCCGCTAGTGTAACAAGGCGGTGAGAACCTAGGCACCGGGATCGACGTACGCCAACAGAGTCTCACCATAAATGGGTCGATGGCATCCAGAGCGCGACATAAAATAACAACAGAAATAAAAAGCGCAACGTGTGGAGTTCTCTTTCTCGGAGACTCCCACACGGGACTGTGCCTAACGAGACATAGCCGACGGATCTTGCGTCCTCTGTGGAATCAGAAAACACCCTTTCACCTTGCTTCCACTAACGCCGTTGGCCCCTCGATAACCACTGTTAAGCTAGAGCTGTACAAGTTACTTGACCAAGACCAGAGCCATTATAGTTCCAGCGGTGGCGACAGGTTCCTGGGTTGTTGCTTTAAGAACCAGTCCTTACGGACAGACACTAGGGCCAAGCACGAAGCGGACACCCTAGCTCCCTGATCCATGTTGCTAAAAAGCAAGTTTTAATCATTAACATTGAAGTGAACCATTAAGTCAAGATTAACAGTTAAGCAAAGGTGACAGTAGCTGCACCTAGCAAATATCTACCCATATGCAGTAACCCAAGTTAATCAAGGACAGGGTAATCAAAGCTAGGAACAACCTTAAAAGGGGTAACAATTTGGACACATGCGTATACAGTAAATAATATAAAAGATGTGTTTAGATAGCAAGGATTGTACGTGCTATACTTGCCTTCCTCAAACTGCTGCTGCTGGTGGTGGTGGTCTTGCTCCTCGTAACCCTCGTACTCAAACTCCAACGTGTACGGCTCATCGACTGGACTCATGAATCATCACACAAGCATCCACACAAGCTAGTACATGCAAACAATATTATTCTATTAGAACAGTACACCAAACAATAGAAACAGAACAAAAGGAGGCTGAAAAACTAATCTACGCTTCACTATGAACACGTGAGCGCGAAAATCACTCAAATCGGAGCTAAAACGAGAAAGATATGGCTTTCTAAGGTTTAGGGACTTGCTAGCGAAGTTTTAAAAGTTTCAGGGGTTTATTTGTGAAAACCAGGGACCTAAATGTAATTTTATATTAAAACAGGAGGGCTAAAGCGCAAAATAAACGAAATAGGACCTCGGGTTATATTTTTAATTAAGGCAGGGGGTTTTGTGTAAAAACCAGGACCTAATTCTAATTATTTTTGAATAGATCAGGGCGGCGGGTTAATTTTCAGATAGGTCAGGGGTTCTTTTGCAAAACAACGCGGCTGACACGGGGTTGACCTGTATTGACCTGGGCTGGACCTAGGCCGTTGGATCAAGATCTAAGGGCTAGGAACAGATCTGGGCGGGGTGTCGCCGGCGGCGGCGTTGGCTGGCGGCGGCGCATCGCCAACGTGGCTTCGAACTAGGACTGCGGAGCTCGGTTTTGGGAGTAGTTTGCACCTACGGCTTCAGGGCACGATGGCGAACGCGTCCATGGGGTCCAAGACGACGGCGGCGCAGCGGGGGTGACGGGCGACGAGAAATAGCGGCGGCGGGGCTCCGGCGAGGCGACGCGACGAAGGCGACGGGGCTACGGCACACGTGATGGGACGGAAAGGGGCTCAGGAGCGAGCTTACCTCTTGGCGATGCTTTCCCGGCGGTCGATGGCGGTGGAGCGGCGCTGGACCGGCGGATCGACGGCGGCGCGTGACTTGAAGATGGCGGCGGCGCGGCGAGCTCGAGCGGCGGAGGTGGCTAGGTGGTGCGGTTTGAGATGAGGCAGGGAGGCGGCGCGGGGCGGCTTAAATAGGGCGGGCGCGGGGTGGCTCGGGTCGGCATCGGCGTGCGCGCCCGATCGGGGTCGGACTCGAGCTCGAGTCCGGCTCGGCGGGGAAGGCGGAGCTGACTAGCGGGACCCGCCTGTCAGCGGCTGGGCGGGCGCGCTGCGGGCCATCCTGATGGGCTGCGCTGGGCCGGGACGTAGGCGAATCTGGGCTGCACTGGGCCGGGAGACTGGCGGGGAGAGCTGGGCTGCGCAGGGAAGAAAGAAGAGGGAGCAAACCTGGCCGAGGGAAAGAGTTTAGGGGGCAAAAGCGGACCAGGGCTGAAACAACTTTTCCTCCAAACAAGTCGATTCGAATTCGAATTTAAATAGAATTTAAATTCAAATTGAATCGCACACAATCGAAACACAATGCAGCCAGCATGAATGCAAAAAAAATGTTTCTAACCTTATATTTAATTTTATTTCTCAGAAATAATTTATTTTTTGATAAATATGAACATTAATTGAATAAAAGAAATTTAATTTCTAAATTTTAAATAGGCACTTTTAGGGTGTTACACGCCGCCACCGCCGCCGCTCGTGGTGCCAGCAACCTCCCCAACGAGTTCAAACTGCAGCTCGTGCCTCCATAATCTTACTTTTGCCAATCTGGTTAGTTTTCCCGTCACCCTTGGGCGGTCCTTCTTCCCCATGTCCCGCAGTTCACCGCCGCTGCATCCTTTTCAGCTGTCTGCGTATATTATCACACAAGCTACGGATTCGAGATCTTACGCACCCGGTTGCTGCTTTGCTGGTGAAGGTACACTGAAAACTTAACCTAAATTTCTGCTGTTCCTTTGCAATTTCCATACATGTCTATGGATCTGACTCCATAAGAACAAAAACCCTAGCCTGGTTTGTTTGTTTCTTTCTAGTCCAATATCCTATATTTCTTATACCTTAACTTTATAGCTCTGTATTAATTTGTACAAACAAGTTATCAAATCCCTTGGAAATTAAGCTCGACCTCTCCATATTTTGCTTCTCTCTGTTTAAACCATTGTTATCTTTCACATTTCTAAAATGCATACAGACTTTGCTATCAACAAACCCCTTCTACATTTTGATAAAAAGCAGTAAGAACATGTAACCGGTCCTCAGAGTACAGATTCTGGAACATGTAACCAGTCCTCAGAGCACATAAAGTCTTTTGCACATCATCATCCATCTGGTCCTTGGCAACATACGGTGGCACATATATTAGAGCGACCTTTTTGTGAAAGGAACATTCTCCATGGACCCATACATGCATGCTACCCATTATACAATGGACCTTTGTGAGGGATACATTATTTTCCCTTAGATACCTGATCATGTCCTTTGCGCGGGGGTCAAGCCTTTTGTGGGACAACCACTCTCTCTTCTCACCACATGATACAGTACGGGGGTGTTTATGTTCTGCTATATGAGCACTGATGTACCACCCATCATCTTCTGAACGCAAAAGCCACAACATGGCTTTGCAACCAGTCTTCTTGGAATTATATTCACATCTTTTTGGATAGCCCTGAAACCAAGCAAATTGTAAATTCTTGATATAGTTCTAACTGTATGAGAACAGAGGTGCATGAAAACGAACCAGTCATACTCACCGCACATAAGCACCTCAAGTCACGGCCAGTCAGGTTGTTCTCACTATTGTTGGCACTAAGAGAATCATATTTAATACCGAACCCAACTTCCCATGAGTACATGTTATAGAATTCATACCCTTCCTTTTCTGAATCAAATGTGATCCCTAGCAAAGGCTCAAATATATATTTTGTCTTGCGGTTTGGTGCATTACGAAATGCTATCTTAACAGGTCCAATGCCTTTGGGCACCCTAGATGCTGGACGCTTCACAACTTGTGGAGCCCTATTTCTACTCATGAGAAAATCAGACATGTAAGTAAATAACTCACTAATCTATAGCTCAAGATATATTATATCAACGGAACCCACAGCAGCTCCTCCAAGTCTATTACTCACTATGCTGTGCAAGAGATGTCTTAAGAATAGTTTAAGTACCTCCGTGGTAAATATTCAGTTTACACTATTTTACTCAATATGTTGTGCACCTCTGTTCTGATTCCAGTACCTATACAGTTTTAATATATAATACTTGACATCCTTAGTGTTAAAACAATATTCAGTTTTAAACTAATCACTACCGGAAATCGGCCGTATGCCATGTGCCCGAACCTTTGCCGTGTGCATAATATCGGGCACACGGCAAAGCCGTTGTTTGCCGTGTGCCTGCCACGTGGACAAACAGGCACACGGCGTTTAGCGGCTTTGCTGTGTGCCTGGTAGCCTGACACACGGCACAAACCAGGGCACACGGCTTAGCGGCCTCTTTGCCGTGTGCCTCACAGCTGTTGACACTTCTTACGATCCAATATCAGAATTGAGAATCCTGGTACTGGGGTAAGGAGTGTTTCAGTGGTTTTCCTTATGGCTAGAAAAATATGTGAATATTCTGCAAGCGCACAGAATCACCACTGTAGCACTTCACCTGGGAGTATCCCGAGGTATCATAATTTATATTTCCACAGGGAAGCTTTGGCAAGAATACTAGTGAACAGATATTCGAGACTATCAGAGAGGGGTACACGACTAGACAAGACAGGGGATAACGGTATTGGATAGGAGTGGATATACCGAACACACAGCTCAAGGGATACTCAGGTAAGGGAGAGAAGGAATAGATAGCTGGGAGGACAACAAAAAGAGATAGAGGACTCCTGGATACTTTATCTGCCTATGCCATTCTAGCTTAGAGATACAGCGGCTACAGAGCCAGCACTAGTAGAACTGGGATAACTCTATTGTCTTAGCTTCGGGACAAGGGAACCGGTGGACACGCAGAAAGGGATGAGAAGGGGTGCCACTATGTCCCCACTGGGGGATCCTACGGACCGGAACTAACGTGATGGGCTACGAAGACCGAAAGGGCTGTCACCACCTCCCGGCTTCCACCTCCGTTGCGACGGGAATACTCTAAGGCCACTGACTAGTCTAGGGACCACTCCTACACTAGGCAACAGCAACTCACTTCGCTAGCAGAAGCAAGCAACTCTTACTCACACCCCAATGACAAGTCACCGCTAGTGTGAGCAGAGACGAAGAACCAGCCAAGACAAAGACTTAAACAAGACTACAAGCACTAGAACTATAAATACTATAGTCTAAACAAGATATATTTGCTACTAGAATAAAGTAGAGGCAAGATATAAATGACAAAGGCAAAGTGATAAAGATAACTATATTGATAACTGAAAGTCTTGCAAAAGGGAAAAGTAAAAGATACAAGAGCTAATACCAGAGCTTCTGAAGACGACTTCGGAACCTCCGAGGCACAGCTCGACTCGACTCTAACTCCAAACTAAACTATCCTACCTCTACTAGAACAAGTGGAATGAGAGCTCCTTGGCTTGAGTGTGTGTTGAATGAGCAGCCTACCCCTGCATTTATAGGTGTCCAAGGTCGGTTTGGCAGTTGGGTAACCGCCAAGGCACCTAGGGTCGGTCCAGGGTTGGTTCGGCCGAACACCGCGGGTTCGGCCGAACTGCCCGGTTCGGCCGAAGGCCCTAGGATGCACCGCCTTGCTCTGGATGACTGGGATTGCTTCTGGGGGTCGGTTGGTTGCTGGGGGTGGTTCGGCCGAAGGCCCTGGTTCGGCCGAACCAGGCCTGGCCCAAGGCCGCCCCCCCCCCAGCACCGCCTCTGCTGCTGGGTCCCTCTGGGCTGCCTCCTGGTTGATTGCTTCGTGTCTGTTCTGGCCCATGGTGACATGGCACGGGTCCGGTTGAGTTGGAGGTCGTCCTACGTGGCTTGCTTAGTCATTGCTTGGTTGTCGTAGACGTGGACGCCTCCCGGCGGCCCGTACGGCTAAGGGGGGTGACCGGCCGAATGTGTTGTTCGGCCGAATCGGTCATTTTCGACCCCTATAGCACGTGTTTCGTGATATTGTACCTGCAAACATGATACTCACCAAAACTCGTGGAACTTTATTAGAAATAAACCTAAGTGCATGGAATGTTGCATATAACCTCTTTTATTCCCGAGTATTGGTGGTCGGATTTGGATTGTAACGACCGCCAACAACGGCTGGCACACGGCAAAGCACCATGGCATGGGCCGCCGTTGCTTGCCGTGGGCTTTTGCCAAAAAGTGTGTTGACGTAAAATCTGCAGTTCACGCCAAGCACACAGCAAGCCGAATCAGCTGGCTTCACACGTGGCTCGAGCGTTCGAATCCTGGAAGCGTGCCAATCAATTTTCCCTGAAACTGACAAAGGAAGAAAAAATGTTTAGATATAAAACCTGGAACGTGCCGGCTGTTACCAGACAGTTCCATTTTTACGGCTTACAAAGCCAATCTTGATCGACATATAGCTATAGACAAGCTATCTGTCAGCAATCCAAGCATTCGGTACATATTCGGCAAAGCACGTAAGAAAGCACACTGCCGACCGCATGACGTCACCATGATGAAAGATCGGTTTTTAATTATGTAATCGTTACCGTGCTTCATTTCAACCGATCAACGAGAGTTAGGCTTAAATAAACGTGAAAGCACGATCATAAATTTCTAATAAACAAGAATGCATAGGTTTAAAAGCACTAGTCTACCGCATGTCTAGGTACTTTCGAACCCGTCAAGCGTAAAATCAAACAAGTTAATCCACCACATGATACAACTTGTTTGAAAATCACACCACCAACCAAGAATAGATCAATCTACCGCATGATATACTCTAAACATGGAAGGCTAAAAGCATTCATTGTTTAAAACAAAGTTACAAACATGTTTCACTCGTTAAGGGACTACCGAATACGGCTAGATAGCCGATTCGGGTTCCATGAAGAAGGAATAAGCTTTGTCAATAATGATAGACCTATCAGATCGATTTCGAGCTCTAATCCACCGGATGATTAGTTCTAAAACGACCCAAAAACCTACATCTACCGCATGATACCCAGCTCTGTCAAGATCCATACAAAATCAACAAGCTTGAACCCGCGACACGTGGCAATCTAGATTGATTCGAATTCGGCTATGTAAAGAAACGTGTTCGTGTTAAGTGATGCATCAAAACCAAACCTAGTCAATCTAAATTGGGCAAAAAGAGTGTTATATGAATTAAACATAAAGTAAAACTCAAACAACACAAGGTAACTTAATGAATCCATTAGATTTTTGCCAAAATCTAATAGAGCCGGTAACTTGCCTCAAGCTAAACCTTAGCCTACCGCATGGCTCATGATATAACAAGAAAGCCTTCTCATACCAAGCTTAAATCCACCGCATGATACTAAGCATGATACAAGGTTGTCGATACTTACGGAGGTCGACGGATCGATGGTTCCTCTCGAAGATTTCGATGACACGACTAAAGGACTCGAAAAGGTGGCGCAAGGCCGGTTTGTTGTATGATTGTTCGATCCCTATTACAATCACCATGGGTTTATATTTATACCCTGGTTTTGACACGATTCCTAGTCGACTACGATTACAAAACTTTTATTTCCTAAAGAAATACGTCGAAACGCCGTATTCATCTCGTATTCTTCATCAAATCGGCTTCTTCCTTATATTCGATCCACGTCATCAAGCTCTCCCCGAATGCTTCCATATCTTTTCTGTGGGCCCGCTTTCTTGCCGAACGATGATGAAACTCCCGACCGCAGAGCGCCTTTGCCGAATGTTTTGAAGAAATCTGTCCTGCCGAATGGAATCTTTTTACGGAGCCTGGCCCACTCGTCAGCCTCTTTCAGGTGCCAATTTTTGGTGTTAACAGCCGTGTGGCGGCCCAGGCCGGACCACGGCAAAAACAGAGCACACGGCCTGACGTGGGCTTTTGCCATGTGCGGCCCAGGCACGCCCATGGCAAAAAGAAGGCACACGGCAAAGATTCTATTTGTCGTGTGCCCCTTGTAGCGGCACCCGGCAAATAGAAACTTTGCCGTGTGTATTCGACCGGCACACGGCAAATGTATAAAAAAAATTGTTTTTTCCCTTCCCAAATTTTTCTGGTATATACGTAGTTAATGGTCAACTCTATGTTTGAATTTGGTGTTTTTTGAATTTGTTTTCTATATTTAGTTATTTTATTTCATTAGATGGATTTTTTGAAAATAATTCAAATTTGAACTACAAGTGTCTAGAATCTTGGAATACAATACAACAAAAAATGATATTCATGGTGTCCATCTAGATGTGAAGCCGTATCTAGAAATTTCGAGCAATTTGGCCACGAACCATAGTCGCGAACCTGCGGACGCACTGTTTTAAAATTATATAAAAAGCAAATGGAGTCCGTAAATCTCAAGATTTGTCGTCAACCCATGATTTCATTCATAATGGCTGTGGTACAAAGTTGAGAAGCGTTCGTGAATGTTTTCTTGTACGCTGCATAGAAATTCAAACGCCTACAAAGAGATTCATAGAGTTGACAAGGAAGCTTCACATTTCGAAGCAAATATAAGTTTGAATTTGGATTTGGCTTCAACACTTTTTGTATATGTAGTAGGCATGTTAGATTGTCTTGTGCCAAATTTTGGTTATTTTTCGGATCCGTTTGACATTTTTTAATTTTTTTTGGCTGTAAAAGAATTTCGTATCATAATCATTGAAACACATTAAATAACATTGTTTTTTTCATAGATTTCTAAAGAATGATATGTTGACCCACTTTTGGAAGGTAATAAATCAGACAAAGTAGTCGAAACATGAAATAGTGGAGTAATTTAGGTTAAAATTTGAAAATAATAAAGTTTATAGTTTACTGTGGGCCGGCACACGGCAAACAGCCTGGGACTTTGCCGTCTGCTAGATCTGGCCCACGGCAAAGGTTTGCCGTGGGCCGGATCCAGCACACGGCAAAGTCTTGGGGACTTAGCCGTTACCGGCCCACCCCGCCCGGCCCATCCGCACAGTCGCCTCTTCGCCCCCTCGCCCCCGCGCGCGCCTCCGCCCTCGCCTCCTCGCCTCCGACCTCGCCCCGCCGCCGCTCGCCACCACCACCGCGCCGCCTCCACCCCATCGACACGCCGCCGCCGCGCCCCCGCCAACTGCGCTGCCGCCCGACGCGGACCCCTCCCCGATGCGCCGCCGACCGACGCGGACCCGACCCGACGCGGCGCCGCCGCTCGACGCGCCGCCGCCCGACGCGCCGACGCCGCTTGACGCGCCGCCGCCGGTGGACGCGGCCCCCTCCCCGACGCGCTGCCGACCGACGCGGCCTCCTCCCCGGCAACCCCGGCATCCACGCCAGCGCGGGCCCCGCCGGCGGTCGCCCCGCCCCCGACGCCGCCCGAAGCACCGACGCCGGACGCGGCCCCCTCCCCTCCCCTTCAAGATTTAAAATTGCACCCGAGGTCCAGCCCCTGTTATTTTATGAGTAAGCCCTCGAGTTTTTATACATAATTATGTTTAGGTCCCTGGTTTTTCGCAGTTAAGCCCTTGGAACTTTTAAAACTTTGCCAACAAGTCCCTAGATCTTAGAAAATTCATATCTTTCTCGTTTTAACTCCGATTTTAGCGATTCTTGCGCTCATGAGTTCGTTGTAACGAGTAGAACAGCTTTATGCTACTGTTTTGATCTGTTGGAATTGTTTGGTGTACTGTTTCTTATTTGTTGTATTGCTTTCTTGTATGTGAATGTGTGCTGCGTTTAGAGAACGTGCCGTTCGAGGAAGGATTTGAAGATCCGCTCGTTGAAGACTTTGAGCAGCAGCAGCGTTGGGAAGAAGGCAAGTGTATTATGTCATGCAAATGTCCTAATAATTATTAATTTCACCACCCATGCATGTGTCTTAATTTGATGGGTTCCTATTTAAGGATTTGCCTAGCCACTATATTTTCCCTGTCCCTGAAACTGGGTTACTTAATTAATTTTGATGGTAGATGATGCTTAGATTGCTCAACTGGGATTGGTTAATGAACCCCTACTCTATGTTCCACTACTACCTTTTTAATCAGTTAATGGACAAGATCACATTCTTTTTAATTGGAACATGGAGAACCACCCAGGAAAACAGTACAACCATGAGTGCCACATGGCTCTGGCTTTGACTGACTAATTAGTGTGTCTAGTATTGGTTAACCTTACCCGAAAGGGGCATGGGGGGCGGCCTTGTTGGGGTATAGCCCGGTCCTCTTGAGCTGTGGGCTTAGCTAAGAGACAGACCTCATTAGGGAGGGTTATGCTTTGCTTGGACTGGAAACCTTAGCGGGTTGGCTCGTGCTAGATGTGCTTTGTAAAGGTCTCATAGTGAAACCCAGTATTCGGTCCACGTGGTGTGGGAAGGATGCATGCTTTCGGGCAATGGGAATCGCGGCTTATGGTGAAAGTGTACAACCTCTACAGAGTGTAAAACTGTTATAACAGCCGTGCTCACGGTTAAGAGCGGCCTGGACCCTTACATGATAATTGTACTTGAACATGATCTAAATTGTGGTTATATGATTATGCTGGGAATATGACTTTCATTAATTTGTGGGTGGTATATACTTTCATTTGCTAGTAAATAGTTGCTTAATAAAACTTGACCAACTAAAAGTGCTTACAGCAGTTGTGTCAGCTAGCCTTTTGCCTCAGCCTTGTATGTCATACTACATTTGCTGGGTACGTTTGTACTCATACTTGTTGTCTTTCTACAAATTGCATCTACTACACCGGAATGCTGCTCAGAATGGGAGAATGTAGAGGATTACACTGCTGACTTTGAAGAGTTCTAGGCGGGTGTTTCCCCAGTCATCGCCTGTGGAGATGGAGTCGTTTTGCTTCGTTTAGTTAACGTTTATTTAAGTCTTCCGCTATGACATTTTTGTCAAACTCTGAGATTGTAATAATGCTACTTTAATACTCTTTCATATGCATGGTTATGGATATTCACTTGTGACGTCTACCATATGTGTGTAAACTGATCCTGGCGCACATATGAGATGCATCTGGTTTTGCCTTGAAAACCGGGTGTGACAGAAGTGGTATCAGAGCTGTGTTGACTGTAGGACGCAAGCCTAGATAGAAATGGTCGTTCTTTAAGGACTAATTGCTTAAATAACCTTGTTCTGCTTAAACCTTGGACTAATCTATTAATACTCCTGCATATTGATGATTATCTCCTCCTTGATAATTATTCTTATGCCCTGCTCTTTCCCTCCTCTGAACCCTTAGATGTCTAGCACTCTATCTCGTTCCCGGTCTATGCAAGAAAGTGAAGAAGATCCGCAAGAGGTTGAGATGATGGAACAAGAAGTCAGTCAGGGAGAGAATGATCCAGTGGCAATATCTGAGGAAAATGAAGGAGCCAATTCACCACCAGACCAGTGGACAGTGACTTGTCATCGTCATCATGGAGGTGATGTTGGTTTTCCGTTTCTGTTGCGACACCTCTTTGAGCAACTGAATTATCAACTAGAGATTGAGTACCGAGGAAGGAGAAGGACTCATCCGAAGTATCCAGATGAATGGGATGTCACAGTATACATACAACAAGCTGACCCAGAGTATGGAGGAACCAAGGAAGTTGCAGTGCATGACTCCACTGCCAGCCGACTAACCTTTGAAGCTGGAATTCAAGACGCAGCTTGACAGGCACTCTCTGCGCTTTGTCATGAAGAAGCTGATGAAGTATGTCACACCGCGTGCGCCTATCTACCCCGAAGGCCACGTGGCGCTTTGACAGGCGAGGTGCCAAGAGTTTCCAATGTGATGAACTCCACGCTCAACATTCAGGTGGAATTTACCGCAATGCTAAATTTACAATTGGATGTCACCACAAGTGAGTTACTATTGGTGCGTGAAGAATTAGCTGCGGAACGAAGGGAGAACAAGAAGTTTAGAATGGAACTCAAAGGAGAAGCACCTCCAGCTGAAGATGAAGATGATGAAGTTGAGATGGCCCATTCACCATCTCACTGATGAATGTAGATTGGAAACTAGTTACTCTACATCTGTCAGTTAAGGATAGGGTTTTCTCCTCCATAAGAGTTTAGGATGCTTAGAATCGTTAGCTTCGTTCGTCGCGTGCGGTAATCTTGTTTAGATTTGTAATAGGATGATTGCTTCGTGTTTGCTTTTGTGCTAAATGTGTGATTTGGATCTTTGTAATGATTGAACTTAATTGTGGAGTGATGCCCACAATTGAGTAATTATTAAATAAATAAATTTAGTTAGTTTTGGGTTATCTTGGTCTCTGATCTTGGCCCTTGGCTATCATCTTATTCATCTAGTAGTACCCCTCTTATAAATCATGTTAAGCGAACATCTTTTCTCGCTGTTACATGACATCCTGGTACTGTTCGAATTGTTTCTGGAGATTCAGAACTCCGATTGACCTAAAACCAGTTGGGTTGGATAAAGGACTTGATAAACTAGGTTCTGGAAATTTTTTGTGATTTTTGGAGGTTCTGGTCGAGAGATATAATGGATTTATGGAGCAACCAGAATCTGTCTCGTGGTCCTGACACAGCTGTCTTGTCTATTTTATATCTCGAGTTACAGAAGTCTGATTGAGGTGATTCAAGTTGGGTTAGTTTCAGAATTTCAATATCTACGTCCTGGTAAAATATCATAAGTTTTGGATACTCAGAACGAGAGATATAGTCGTTTAAAGATGGTTAACAGAATCTGCTAGGAGCTGGAAACTTCTATTCTAGCTGATTTTGTCCTTATTGACTACTATAATTTGAGATATGGTCTTATTTCATTCTCTGAACCTCATGTTTCTAACCATCAGATGGTGAACACCAGGTCTGGGAGTGGAGTGGACCAACCGGCTGTGAATCGTCAAGGACGTACCAACGCCAGTTCAAGTACTCAGCCAAATCAAGTATCTTCAGCAATGGATCAAGTTATTGCCAACCAGACTCAGATTCTCCAGGATCTAGCCAATGTTGTGGCTGGATTGCAAGCTCAGATCAACAACAACAACAACAACAACAACCCCAATAATAACAACCAGCCGAGGGACAAGCACCGTGAGTTCATGAGCCACAAACCCCCGACATACTCTCACTCATCGAATCCGCTGGATGCTGATGATTGGTTGAAGACTGTGGAGAAGAAGCTGGATATGGCTCAGTGCAATGATAGAGAGAAGGTGCTGTATGCATCAGGTCGCTTGGAGGGGTCAGCATCTGATTGGTGGGATGCCTACGTCGCTGCTCATGCTACCCCTGATGCTATCACTTGGTTGGAATTCAAGAATAACTTCAGGAGTTATCACATTCCTGCTGGAATTATGAAGCTGAAGAAGAAGGAATTCCTCTCACTCAAGCAGGGAGGGATGACTGTCAGTGAGTACCGGGACAAGTTTGTTCAGTTGTCTCGCTACGCACCGGAGGAGGTGGCAGAAGATGAACAGAAACAAGAGAGATTTCTGGAGGGATTGATTGGACCGCTCCAGTACCAGCTTATGTCTCACACATTCCCAACATTCCAGAAGATGCTGGACAAGGCTATTGGCTTGGAGAACAAGCGAAAGGAGTTGGGAGAGTAGAAGAGGAAGTTCGCTGCTTTAGGACAGTCAAGCAGTAATACTCGTCCGCGTACTCAGCCGCCTCAGCAGAACATGCCCGTCCGTTTCGGTGGGCAAGGAAATAACTTTGTGCAGAATCAGAATCAGCGGTCAGCGCCACCGCCACAACGCCCGATGTTTCAGCAGAATCGCCAGGCTATGCCAGCTCAGACCCCAGTAAAGACACCCGTGCCAAGTAACAACACTGCTCCACGTGCTTGTTTTATCTGCGGAGATTCTAGTCACTTCGCCAACAACTGTCCCAAGAGGAGTGCTCAGACCTCTCAGAGTCAGAATAACACTACACCCAGGCAGAACCCTCCTCAGCAGCAGAATCGTAATGTGAATCAGACGCCCCAGAGCAACAAAGGACAGCAGAACCAAACTCGTGGAAGGGTGAATCATGTTGCTGCAGAGACTGCGCAAGAAGCTCATGACGTGGTACTTGGTATGTTTCTCGTTAACTCAGTTCCTGCATCAGTTTTATTTGATTCAGGAGCATCACATTCATTCATTACTGCCCAGTATGTCGCTAAACATAACTTACCCATGCAAATCATGAATAAAACCATGTTGGTTAGTTCACCCGGAGGGGAAATGAAAGCTTCTTATGTGTGTCCCAATGTTAATCTCAAAATCATGGGAAGAGATTTTAGTGCGAATCTCATTATCTTGGAATCAAATGGGATTGATGTTATTCTGGGCATGGGTTGGTTGAGTCGATATGAAGCTGTGATTCAGTGTGTCAAGAGGTCAGTGCTGTTAACAAGTTCTCAAGGTGAAAGGATAGAAGTGGTAGCTACTTTACCTCCAGCGGTACAAGGGACTGTGAATGAAGCTACTGGTGTTACTTTGGAAGATATCAGAGTAGTCTGCGAGTTCCCGGACGTCTTTCCAGATGAATTGCCAGGTATGCCACCTGATCGTGATGTTGAGTTTCTTATTGAGCTTTTACCTGGTACTGCACCTATTTCTAAAAGACCGTATAGAATGGCTCCTAAAGAATTAGAAGAACTTAAGAAACAACTTAAGGAATTGTTGGATAAAGGATTCATTCGTCCTAGTTCATCACCTTGGGGAGCACCTGTTATTTTTGTTGAGAAGAAAGATGGAACTCAGAGGATGTGTGTGGACTATCGCTCTTTGAATGAGGTAAC
The DNA here is from genome assembly GCA_033239725.1 of Echinochloa phyllopogon. Taxonomy (NCBI): domain Eukaryota; kingdom Viridiplantae; phylum Streptophyta; class Magnoliopsida; order Poales; family Poaceae; genus Echinochloa; species Echinochloa phyllopogon. Next base: position 4,933,581 of record BTCW01000008.1, on the reverse strand, counting down.
CATCAAGAACAAGTATCCACTGCCTAGAATCGAAGATTTGTTTGATCAGTTGAGAGGAGCTAAAGTTTTCTCCAAGATTGACTTGAGATCTGGCTATCATCAGTTGAGAATCAGGCGTTCAGACATACCTAAGACAGCATTTACTACAAGGTATGGATTGTATGAGTACACAGTGATGTCGTTCGGATTGACCAATGCACCTGCTTACTTTATGTATCTGATGAATAAAGTGTTCATGGGGTACTTGGATAGATTTGTGGTGGTCTTTATTGATGATATTTTGGTGTACTCCAAGAGTGAGGAAGAGCATGAAGAACATTTGAGATTGGTGTTGCAGACACTTCGAGAGAACCAGCTGTACGCTAAGTTCAGTAAGTGTGAGTTTTGGTTGAATCAAGTGTCGTTTCTTGGTCATGTTGTTACTGCGGAAGGTATTGCCGTTGATCCAAGCAAGATTGAGGATGTGTTGGAATGGAAACCTCCTACCACTGTCATGGATATCAGAAGTTTCTTAGGATTGGCTGGATATTACAGAAGATTTATTGAAGGTTTTTCTAAAATAGCGAAGCCTCTCACTGCGCTATTGGAGAAAGGCAAGGAGTTTGTTTGGTCAGATGATTGTCAGGCCAGCTTTGAGGAATTGAGAAAGAAGTTAACTACTGCCCCAGTGCTTGCTATGCCAGATATTCACAAGAATTTTGATATATATTGTGATGCTTCACGTAGAGGTCTTGGGTGTGTGCTCATGCAGGAAGGCAGAGTTATAGCCTATGCATCACGACAGTTGAGGAAACATGAGTTGAACTATCCTACCCATGATCTGGAGTTAGCAGCCGTGGTTCATGCCTTGAAGATTTGGAGGCACTACATTTTGGGAAACAGATGTGAGTTGTACACGGACCACAAGAGTTTGAAGTACATATTCACTCAGAAGGATCTGAACTTGAGGCAGAGAAGATGGTTGGAGTTGATTAAGGACTATGATCTGGGGATCAACTATCATCCTGGCAAGGCCAACGTGGTTGCAGATGCATTGAGTAGGAAGTCACAAGTTAGTTCACTGCCTAGTCGCCTGTTGCCAGCGGAGTTATGTGCAGAGATGGAAAAGCTGAATTTGGTTTTCTTGAACCAGACAGAAGGAGTGACAATGGAGGTTGAGTCGACACTTGAGCAAGAAATTCGGAAGGCTCAGCTTACTGATGAGAAGATAAAGGAAATCAAGGAGACTATGCTAGCAGGAAAGGCTCCTGACTTTACCGAAGATGACCAAGGTACAATCTGGTTCAGAAAGAGAATATGCGTACCAGATGTTGAGGATCTCAGGGGAAGGATATTGAGAGAGGCTCATGATTCTGCATATTCTATTCATCCTGGAAGTACTAAGATGTATCAGGACTTGAAGGAAAGATATTGGTGGTATGGCATGAAGAGAGATGTGGCTGCTCATGTGGCACTATGTGATGTCTGTCAGAGAGTGAAGGCTGAACACCAGAGACCAGCCGGTTTGCTTCAGCCACTCAAGGTACCTGAATGGAAGTGGGAAGAAATCAGCATGGATTTTATAGTGGGTTTACCTCGCACTCGAGGAGGATATGATTCAATATGGGTTATTGTGGACAGACTGACTAAGGTAGCACACTTTATACCTGTCCATACTACTTACACCAGTGCTAAATTAGCAGAGTTGTACATGTCAAGAATCGTTTGTCTTCATGGTGTGCCTAAGAAGATAGTGTCTGATAGAGGTACTCAGTTTACATCTAGATTCTGGCAGAAGTTGCATGAATCTATGGATACAAAGTTGAATTTCAGTTCTGCTTATCATCCACAAACTGATGGTCAAACAGAGAGAACTAACCAAATTTTGGAGGATATGTTGAGAGCGTGTGCTTTGAAGCATGGAGGTAGTTGGGACAAAAGCCTTCCCTACGCAGAGTTCTCATATAACAACAGTTATTAGGCCAGTTTGAAGATGGCACCCTTTGAAGCTTTGTATGGTAGAAAGTGCAGAACACCTTTATATTGGAGTGAAACAGGTGAGAGTCAGTTGTTTGGTCCAGAAATTCTGCAAGAAGCTGAGAGACAAGTTCAGATTATCAGAGAGAATTTGAGAACAGCTCAGTCCAGGCAGAAAAGCTATGCAGATACAAGAAGGAGAGAACTAACCTTTGAAGTAGGTGATTATGTGTATCTAAAGGTTTCACCTATTCGAGGTTTGAGAAGGTTAAAGGTAAATTATCTCCTCGTTTCATTGGACCTTTCAAGATAGTTGATAGGAAAGGTGAGGTTGCTTATCAACTGGAATTGCCAGCCAGATTGTCAGATGTGCATGATGTGTTCCATATTTCTCAGTTAAGGAAGTGTAGAGTACCTGAGAAAGAATTACCTTTGGAAGAGTTGGATGTGCAAGACGATTTGACTTATAGGGAGTATCCAGTTAAGATTTTGGAAACAGCTGAAAGGGTTACTAGGAGTAAGGTGATTAAGATGTGCAAAGTTCAATGGAGTCACCATGCAGAGAGTGAGGCAACTTGGGAAAGAGAAGATGAGTTGATGGCAGAGTTCCCTCAGATTTTCCCTAATCTTTCTGAATCTCGAGGACGAGATTCTTTTTAAGGGGGGTAGGTTTGTAACACCCTAATTTTCATCACATAAATCATTTAGCAACCCTTTAATTTTTCTAGGATTTATTAAGGCTTAAATAAATTTTCTAGGATTTAATTGGAATTTCTAGCTTTTTAATCAATTTAAATATCGCATTAAATAATTATTTTAGCCAAAATAAGTTTTTGTTGCATTCATGCTGTTGCATATATTTTTGGTTGCTAGTAAATCAAGTTGGAATTTAAATTCTGTTTAAATTCGAATTTGATTTGCTTTTGTTTGATTTTTAGAAAAGTTGTTTTAGCCGAGTTCAATTTAGGTCCTTAAACTCTGCTGAAAGTCTGCTTTGGCCCCTTCATCTTTCGGCCCATCCCTTTTTCCTCCCCCGCTTTTTCTTTCCTTCTTCCCGGGCCGTATCTTCCTTTTCCCGCTCGGCCTGCTGCCAATCCGGCCCATTAGCGGCCCGTTGTTTCTTCCCTTCCCGCCGCGGTCTCTCTCTCCCTCTTCCTTCCACTGACTGGTGGGCCCGGCCGGTCAGCTTCGTCTTCTTCGTCACGGACTCTCCCTCCGAGTCCGAGCCGCTCCCGCCGCCGCCTCCGAGTCCGGCCACCTCACGCCTCTCCCAACCCTGTTCTCTGGGACTATTTATAGTCGCCAATCCCTGCCGCCTTTTCCCCAAATCAATTGAAGTCGAGAGCTTCTGGAAACCTAGCGCCGCCGAGCTCAAGTCGCCGCCGCGTCGGTCTTCGTCGTCCGCCGCCGTCGAGCTTCGTTCCCCGTCAAGATCACCTTGGGTGAGTTCGCCGTCGTCTCCTCTCTCTTCTCGACTTGATCCCGTAGCGAATCTTGCATCATAGCCTTAGATCGCCTCTGCGTCGGCGATGCTCCGCCGTGCTTCCCAGCGGCGCCGCCGTCTCGGCCGTCGTCGTCGTCTCTCTCTCCGACCCGATCCGTCCTGGCCATCCGATCGTGATCCAATGGCTTAGATTAGCCCGAGCCCTGAGTCAAATAGGAGGATACCGGTCAGCGCTGCAACAATTGTTAAAGAGCCCCTGAGTTTTAGAGAAATCAACCCGCGGTCCAAGTTAGTTCAAAAATAATTACATCTAGGTCCTGTTTCTTTTAATTAAGCCCCTTCAAGATTTAAAATTGCACCCGAGGTCCAGCCCCTGTTATTTAATGAGTAAGCCCTCGAGTTTTTATACATAATTATGTTTAGGTCCCTGGTTTTTCGCAGTTAAGCCCTTGGAACTTTTAAAACTTTGCCAGCAAGTCCCTAGATCTTAGAAAATTCATATCTTTCTCGTTTTAACTCCGATTTTAGCGATTCTTGCGCTCATGAGTTCGTTGTAACGAGTAGAACAGCTTTATGCTACTGTTTTGATCTGTTGGAATTGTTTGGTGTACTGTTTCTTATTTGTTGTATTGCTTTCTTGTATGTGAATGTGTGCTGCGTTTAGAGAACGTGCCGTTCGAGGAAGGATTTGAAGATCCGCTCGTTGAAGACTTTGAGCAGCAGCAGCGTTGGGAAGAAGGCAAGTGTATTATGTCATGCAAATGTCCTAATAATTATTAATTTCACCACCCATGCATGTGTCTTAATTTGATGGGTTCCTATTTAAGGATTTGCCTAGCCACTATATTTTCCCTGTCCCTGAAACTGGGTTACTTAATTAATTTTGATGGTAGATGATGCTTAGATTGCTCAACTGGGATTGGTTAATGAACCCCTACTCTATGTTCCACTACTACCTTTTTAATCAGTTAATGGACAAGATCACATTCTTTTTAATTGGAACATGGAGAACCACCCAGGAAAACAGTACAACCATGAGTGCCACATGGCTCTGGCTTTGACTGACTAATTAGTGTGTCTAGTATTGGTTAACCTTACCCGAAAGGGGCATGGGGGGCGGCCTTGTTGGGGTATAGCCCGGTCCTCTTGAGCTGTGGGCTTAGCTAAGAGACAGACCTCATTAGGGAGGGTTATGCTTTGCTTGGACTGGAAACCTTAGCGGGTTGGCTCGTGCTAGATGTGCTTTGTAAAGGTCTCATAGTGAAACCCAGTATTCGGTCCACGTGGTGTGGGAAGGATGCATGCTTTCGGGCAATGGGAATCGCGGCTTATGGTGAAAGTGTACAACCTCTGCAGAGTGTAAAACTGTTATAACAGCCGTGCTCACGGTTAAGAGCGGCCTGGACCCTTACATGATAATTGTACTTGAACATGATCTAAATTGTGGTTATATGATTATGCTGGGAATATGACTTTCATTAATTTGTGGGTGGTATATACTTTCATTTGCTAGTAAATAGTTGCTTAATAAAACTTGACCAACTAAAAGTGCTTACAGCAGTTGTGTCAGCTAGCCTTTTGCCTCAGCCTTGTATGTCATACTACATTTGCTGGGTACGTTTGTACTCATACTTGTTGTCTTTCTACAAATTGCATCTACTACACCGGAATGCTGCTCAGAATGGGAGAATGTAGAGGATTACACTGCTGACTTTGAAGAGTTCTAGGCGGGTGTTTCCCCAGTCATCGCCTGTGGAGATGGAGTCGTTTTGCTTCGTTTAGTTAACGTTTATTTAAGTCTTCCGCTATGACATTTTTGTCAAACTCTGAGATTGTAATAATGCTACTTTAATACTCTTTCGTATGCATGGTTATGGATATTCACTTGTGACGTCTACCATATGTGTGTAAACTGATCCTGGCGCACATATGAGATGCATCTAGTTTTGCCTTGAAAACCGGGTGTGACAGCTATGGAGGTGCACTTAATAAATATGCATCATTTTGCATTTTCATAAGGTTTTTACAAACTACATGTGCTTACAATACTCTGAGATGTATTTGTGTAATGCAATATATAGGGAAGAATTATAGTTCAATCAATATCTGTTCCACATGGACTCTTTAATTTCAGAGAAGTAAAAATGTTAGTTGATAAGTAAAAAATGCTAGCTGATAGAACGTCAATAGAAGAAGCTTTCTGGGAAAACTCATCGGAATGCCTGACCAAGACCTGATGTCTCGGCAGCAGCCAGACCTGGATCTAGAGCAAATCGAGGCAATCCAGGGGGCATAGCCATCTGCTGTGCCCATGCATACTGGTAGGTCCATGTTCCATGCCACTATGGCTGTTGGCAGCCACCACTTCAGTGCTATAACCAAAAGAACAAAAGGATAGTCAGTTTAGTTTGGTTTCTAATGAACCTCCGACAAATAAACGAACATTAAAAAAACTCACCGGAGCGGCTGACCAAGAACTGGCGTCTCGGCAGCAGCCAGATCTGGATCTAGAGCTCTATGCATCTCCTGCATCCATGGATCCCTCGGACAGAGAAGGCGGGCGGTGGGCACGACGAGGTCCCCACACGTTCTCCTCCGCCAGATCTACCAGTTGTCGTCGTCGGCAGAGGAGGAGGGGATGCACAGGGCGGAGCTCCGCAGATGCGGCGTTGCGGGAGGCAACGGAAGGACGGCAGCGGCGCTGAACAGGAGGAGTTCGAGGCGGCAGTGGGAATGGGAAGGACGGCGCTGCAGTGCTAAGGAGTGAGGAGGCGCCGGCGGCGGTGAGAAAGCGGCGGAGGCGGAGGCGAGTGCGCGCTCTCCCTCGCCTGCGTGCGGTGGGGTCCACTCCAAGGCCAGGGGATAAAGGAAGAAGAATACCTGCTCGCGGCCACACGTAAAAGGGGTGAATACGAGAAAATACCAGGAGAGAGAGCGTGCGACACAGATCTCGAAGCGCCACCTGGATGGTCTAGATAGACACCGCTCAGCATATACATGTTCCATTGTATTTTCGCTTTTTTTAACGCTTGTTAACACACTTCAGTTTCTTTTAACTACACTGACAGACCAACCGTGATTGTGTGGGTCGGCGAGCCATAGTAGCAATTGTCATGTCCCAAAATTTATATTTTTTTATTATTGTGAATATATAACACTAGACAAAATAAATGGTTTTATTATTTCTCTCAATTTTCTAATATTTAATTTATTGTCAAATTACATAGTATTAGAAAATCTTTTAAATTTTGAAGTGTTTTGCTTTGAGTCGTTGCATTCATGTTTACTGCATAATATTTTTTATTAAAAAATGTATGTCTTTTTTAAAATGGATTGGATTATGCGGGGTGTTTAGTTCCTAGAAAAAGATGAAAAGTGAAGTGAAAAAGTCACATCGGACACTGTAGCACTTTTCCTTTGTTTGTGTTAAATATTATCCTACCATAACCTAACTAGGCTTAAAAGATTCGTCTCGTCGTGTACATCAAAACCATGTAACTAGTTTTTTTATTTACCCACGTTTAGTACTCCATGCATGAGGAGAGAGATTTGATGTGATAGGTGAATAGTAAAGTTTGGAGAGAGAATTTTTAGAAGTTTGATGATCTGACCGGGAAATAAACAGGGCCATGGTTTAAACGGGTCTGGTCTATTGATCTCAATCAAATTCTAAAACTCTTGTTTGGTCGAAATCCTTTCAATTTTAGGCCAAATATTTTCTTAGCACATCTTTATATATCCATCTAAAGTGATCCAACTAACCTAATTTCGTATCTTTTCTTTCTCTATTTCCTTTTTTCATTCTTTGCACCCAAGATGGGCTCCTATTTCTCATAATAATTTCTCTATGTTTCCTTGGCCTGTCTCATTTCTGTTCCCTTACGATTGTGTCCATGCAAGTAACTTCATGAGGCAAACAATTAACCAGCAGCAGTTCGATCACGTTATCCATCCAGCCCAGTTCCATGTGCGTGTCTCTCCGGATTTCCTATCTATCTTCCGCGAGTAATTAAACACAGCGTTTCGGCAGTGTATAAAGTTTTGGAGGAGCCTCCAATTACATTATAGCAATAAAAAAAGATGAAATAGAAGCAAACTCCAATTGGATCGGAGTAGCTGATTAGCATGATCGAGAGGCCGCTTCACAAACACGATCAGCAGTTGTTATGAATAAGAATAGAAGCAAAATGCAACACCATACACACAGATATAATAATGTATAATAATTTCTTTTTGTATTTAACTTTTACAGTTCCAATAGAAATAAAAGAGAGTACATATATAAGGGGGTTTTGTTGGATGGACTGATTGATTGATGATGTATGGCAGTGTCTACTAATAATACTAGCTTAGGTGGTTCTCTTCCGTATTGTTGATGCAGCAGATTAATACGCAGTGCTATTGATGCTTATCACCTGTGGCCTCATGAAAAGATCCACTGCTGCAAGGGCTTCTGGCATGCTGTTGACTTCAGCTCTCTTCGCTCCGAGGCATTCTTTGCGCCCCACCCACCTCCTCCCCTTTGTCTCCCAGAGGAACAAGCAATAAGAGATGTTGCCCCAACTCACGATAAGATAGCTTGCCTGGTGTTCGGAGAGCGACGTCTGGCCTTCCCAGTTATCGGTGATAGCCCGGCGCACTGACTTGAAGCGTAGCGCCTCTGAGATTGTGAGCATCAGCGTCGTGAGTGCCAGCTTGACGTCTTCTACCGGAGTCGACGAGGCATCGTAGTCTGACAAAATATTGACTGCCGCTATCGCGGCAGCTTTTCCAAGAAGGACATTAACTAAATTCTTGTGGCCCTCATAAAGTTCAGTGTAGTTCTCGGTGAATGGCAGGCTTCGCCCATGGTGGAACAGACTCGCGAAGTCTGGTAAGCAGTGCCATTCACCTCCCATGTTGCGAAAACCAAGAAGGTACAAATTACCGTCTTCGATTGCAACTGTGGTGCGAGCGCTACCGGAGACGAGGGTGATCTTGAGGAACCTGCCGGGTGGGCTGCCGCGTTTGGCGATCTTGGGCGCCAGATAAACACCGCCGGCGATGAAGAGACGGGGCCGGTTCTTGATGAGGATGGCCCGTAGGGTGTCGAGCAGCTCCGACAGCGGCTTCTCGTCCAGGTTGAATGTCACCTCAACGTCCTCCGGCACGTACCGCCCGTACGTGCTGCCGGCCGCCGCCAGCAGCAGCAGCAGCGCCAGGGCCTTCGTTGCCTCCTTCTCCCGTTCCATGGATGCAACAAAGGCGGGCCTAGCGAGCTTGGTGTGTGAAAGGCAGAGCAAGAGTGCGGCTGGAAGTAGTATAGGGATGTAGTCATGGAGGTTGTGATGGGGCGTGGTATGTATAACACTGTATAACTGAAGCTGATCGCTTCCGTGGGGGTTGAACCTCGCCAAGACTCCCTGCTTTGGGACAGCAAATTAATAATCTTCAAAAGACATGTAGGTGGCCCACCTAATCGGGGTTCTTTTTGTCTGGCGAATGGCATTCATAATAACTAGTGATTGAGTATGTATAACACTGTATAACTGAAGCTGATCGCTTCCGTGGGGGTTGAACCTCGCCAAGACTCCCTGCTTTGGGACAGCAAATTAATAATCTTCAAAAGACATGTAGGTGGCCCACCTAATCGGGGTTCTTTTTGTCTGGCGAATGGCATTCATAAAAACTAGTGATTGACGTGCACCCTATTAGCAAATAATGCGAAAACAAGATCGAACACGAGACACGATTTAACGTGGAAAAACCCTTGCGGGAAAAAACCACGGAAGACAAACACTATTGAGGAGAGTTTACAAGTAGGGATGATTCATGGCTTATCTGTCTTGCCTTATCTTGTCTTACCCTACCGTCTACATAAGCTTACATATATAGGCGCCTCACATGCCCATGCTTGGTTGCGTTACCAAGGTGGGACTAAACTGCGCTTCGGTAGAAACCCGGCCTATATCGTGGAGGTGAATTTGGAACATATCCAACAAACTCCACCTTGAGACAAATTCCTCTTGTAGACGAATAATAAACCTCCATATTCAAATCTTGAATGCCATTTTCCATCGGATTAACCAAAGAGTAAGATCACTTAGTATTCTTACAACACTTCATAGGAAGCAAAATTGAGCAGCCAATAGGTCCAAACACACACAGTTATCAACAAAGCAGACGAACAATCTGGGTCTTCAACAAATTCATAATCCCAGCAAAAATCTGAGTCTATGCAACTGACCTCAAAAACAAATGGCAATAACGCTCAATCATCAAACGACTTAAAGTCGCAATATCACCAGTGGTATTAAATATATCTAGTGAAGAACTCAATTACTGCTCCATTCAAACACGGTTCAGATGTAGGCATAAATGTGCAACCAACGGAGTATAAACTTCTGCAATAGACTCTGCAATACTGCAGTCATGAGCGGATGTCTCCACCTTGAACAACAAACATACTGAATGCTAGTACAAAATGTTGTAGTATCTATACAGCAACTTTGACTAAATCCCTCAACATGAGCAAAGACAGCAATAAACGTATTGCTCTCGCAATACAAAACACTGTAGTATTTAGTCAAACAATACTTCTCTGTTGCACTTAGAATCCTCCACCTCGAACTCAATTTGGAGCAAAACCTTCACTGTCTATTAACCAACTCCATAGGAGTAAAAGAAACCACTAGACTGATAATGATGTTGTCAAAACATCAAAATGAATTAACTCAAAGTGATCCGATAATAATCCCAACATCTCCTTAAAATCTAAATATGTCTCAGCAGCGGAAATCATATATCATAGAAGCCATATGAAAGAAACAACCAGAAGAACATAATCTGCAGTAAATAATCTAGAAACGTTACTGTGTAACTCTAGCAAAAAACCTGCAGTCTGGTACACTTCGTGTGTACATCCAGCGAGCAACTCTGGAAACCTTCTGGTAGATCTTCACAGAAGATCTTCACTGTAACAACCCTAAAAATTACCATAGGATTTGTTGAATGCAAAAATTAGAGTTTTAAAATTTTTGGTGCAATTGTTGTGCATGCAAACCAACATATAGGATTGTTCTCTAATTGCTCCCTTTGCTCTTAGGCAAATTTAAAAATTAATTAAAAATAAATTGAAGTGCTAATGATCAAATAGTGGTGATTTGGAGTTCATTTGGTTTTATTGGATTTTTGGTTGGTTTGAATTCAAATTCTAGATTTGAATTCAAACTCTAATTGGCCAATCTAATTAACAAACCTACCTAACTGTTCGTGGGCCGAATCTAAGTTCCAAAGTCCAAGAAACCACCCCTAACTTTTCCCGAGCGCAACCAACCTAGCCGGCCTGGCCAGCGTTTCGGCCCAGCGCGGCCCAGCCTTCAGCCGCGTCGACTCCGCATTCCCTCTTCGCCCACTGACCAGTGGACCGCGCCTGTCATCTTCTTCCCCTCTCCTTCCCCGCGCCCGGCGCGTCTCCCAGCCGCGCGAGCGCGCCCGTGATCACCAACTCCCGTCGAGCCCGGTCCCATCAGGCGCCTGTGCGGCCACATGGAAAGGAGCTCGGGCTCCCTGATCGCAAGCCGTCCGTCGCCGCCAAGCCCTAGCAGCCGCCGCCCTACAAATACCCCTACCGCGGCTTCTCCCAGCCCTAGCCGCCGCACCCTTCGGGGTTTCTTCACCACCAAGTTGAAGCTGGGAGAGCGAGAGGAGGGAGGAGGAACCGGAGGAGGGAGAATGGAAGTGGAGGAGGGAAGCCGACGCCGCGCACGCTGCGCCGCCGCAGCGCCGCCGCCCGTGGAGACGCCGGAGAGGAGCTGGACCGGAGCTGTTCGCGGGAGCACGAGGATCGCCAGCGCACCGCGAGTCGTCACTGAGTTGCAGTGAACCACGACGTGACCCAGGGTGAGCAGCCGACGTCAATCCCCTTCTTCCCTGTTTCCGGCGCAGTGCCACCGTGCAAGCCGCCGCTGAGCCAGCCTCTCTCTGGAGCTAGCCTTCGTGCTGTGTCTCGTGTCTTCGTGCAGCGACCCTGAGCCGCTAAACCTTTTGCAAACCACCATCGCCTGAAACCGCAGCCAAGGCCGCCGCGGCCAAGCCCCGCTCGCCGCGCGCGCCGCCGAGGCCGTGTCGCGGCTGTGGTAAGCCACGTGCCCGCGCACGAGCACCCAGCCGTGCCCCAGCAGTCGCTTGAGGTCACGCGCGCGTGAGCCGCACTTCTGGAACCCAAGCCGTGGCTTCGTGCTGCCTCGCCGTCGCCGTCGCCGCTGAGCTCCGGCCGCGCCGCCACCGCTCGCGTCGGGGAGCCAAAACCCCAGCCAAGCCTTAGCCTTTTTCCGGCCAAACCTAACCACCGAACCTTAGCGCAGCTTCTCCACCGCTCCTAGACCTGCGCCAAGCCTTTTTCTGGCGATCTTCACCGCCGCCCGTTGCCGCCGGTCGCGCTCCAGAGCGCGCCCGCGTCGCGCCGTGGCTAGGCCACACGGAAGACCACACCACTTGCAGACATACTTGGTCACAGAAGATCCTGAGTCGGCCACACCTGATCCCATGCACCCGGCTCATGTGAACCTCACACACGGTGCACCATGGACCAAGTCCACCAGACCAGCCAGGCCGAGCCCCCCTTCATGGGCTTAAAGTTAAACTTTAAGTTCATTTGTGCACCCTGAACTCTTCTGACCCATCCACTTTTGGCCCAACAGCAGCCCAGCCGCATTTAATCCTTTTTTTTTAACAGCACTGACGTATGGGGCCCACCTGTCATACATTGTGTGTCACTGACCAGTGGGACCCACTGACTTGACCCGTTGACCTTTGACCTAGTCAACACTGACGTCAGCAGGCCCACTGCTGTCGTCACCCTAGGCGGACCCCACTGCTGACATCAGCATGGCGTCATGATGACGTTAGCAGGTTGATTTAATTTGTGTTTTTCTTTTTCGGAAATTGTTTATTATTTTCAGAAAATGATTTAAACTTCAAAAATTAATAATAAATCAACCGTAGCTCAGAAAAATATGAAACCGGTTTCTATATTTTTCAAAATCATGATCTACGTGTTAGTGTAGTGTTTGGTGTTCTTTGGGTCTTCCTTTTCCGTTGTTTTGGATTTCTTTGCTAGTAGCCGCATCTTATTTTATTTCTCGCAACTCTAGGAGCCCAGAGTACCAGGAGGAGCCAGACTACCCCGACAACAGCTTTGAGGAGGAAGAGGAAGCTTGCCCAACTTCACGCCCGACCAATCTCTGAAATACCTATTAGACATGCAACTAGTATGCTAGCGCTTTACATTACTTGCATGATGATATACCTGCACTGCCTTTGTTATAATCCTGTTACCTTGCTACCTACCACTCACTTTTGGATGATGCTACGCTATGCATGTGTTGGGATGGTTGTGATCTGATCCTCTTGGCGAGAGTTGTGGGTGGTTTCGGAGGAGTAGTGCAGCTAGGCGGTGTAAGCGAGTAATAACAACCCGATCGTTTGATCGGGGTGCTTGGGGGCTACACTCGGGTAGTCCCTGCGGAGTACCTAGTGCGGGTACATGGTTACTTTGGTTACCTTGGAGGAGTAGGGCGGCAATACCTGTCATGGGTGCTGATTGCGGACCGTTGCGGCGGATCGCTTTGACGCTGATACTCGCTTTACCGACAATTAAGGACCCAGTCGAGATCATCTTTCAGACGTGGATTACAGTGCTCACCGTCTACCCAGAATGGGGAGGGTTCCAGCAAGCCTACTTAGTGCGGTGCCAGACCTGTAGGAGATTCGAGTTTGATATGTGTAAGGGGGACTCGTTGTGGCGTACTCTCCCTGATTTACCACTGCCCCCCACTGGCCCCGGTGGGAAGGTTTCACGACCCTGGGGCAGCTGTTAGCTCAGATTGTTTCCCGAGCCTAGGGAGACAGTATGGCACCGTTACTTCTTAGGGTCTTTGCTGTGGGCTGTGTCTCAAGTTGGTTCGCTACCAGCTGCAGGCTGGATGGTTCCAGAAGCGCAACCTCTGCAGAGTGAAAACTATACGTATAGCCGTGTCCACAGTTATGGACGGCCGCATCTGAATCGCTTGAGATTAGCACGGGATTCTGCTTTCTTACCTCATCCTTGGTTTGGGTTATGAGAGGTTGGTCCAGCTTTGCTGATGAGACAAGGTGGGGAGGGAGCTCACCGAGTCGACTAGAGAGTGAAAGGTGTTGGTGGATGATATTTACGGGAACCTGTTGCGGCAAGACGAGCCCGATGTGGTTGTGAGGCTGATGGTGGATTTGGGGAGTGTGATCTCTCTCTGGTGAGGGGAGGAGTTGGTGATGAGTTGAACTTGGGTTATTGCTGCTGTGCGCATAGGAAACCTCAGCTTATATCCCTTGAACATTTTAATACTAGTTTAGGTCACTTTAAAGCATTGCTTCATATTATGGTTGGTGACATGAACCTGTCCCATTTCCTCGGGGACAGACTTTGGGTGGACAGGAGAAGACCCCGACCACGAGTTCAACCAGGATGGATGGTACGATTGAAGGGTTGCGCGTGCGCTCAAGGATGCCTGCGGGAGTGGACCCGATGATTTAGCTACCGCGTCGTAGCTGTTCTCGTTGTCGATTTAGCCCTGAGGGCTTGTACCAGACCGCTATGTTTTATATATGTCATGTACTGGATCTTTTATCGTTGTATGGATGTGATATTCTTCTTACATGAGTTCTGTACGAGATAGCTGCTATTCCTGGGACAATCTCAAAGGTACAGGGAGTCGGATTCTCGTCGTTGAGAATCCGGTTCGTTTCATTCACGGTGGCCGTAATACGGAAATCTATTCCGTCTTGAACTCCACGTCGACGAATTTGATCCAACTGGCAGCGCGACGAGAAAACTGAGACATTAAAAAAAAATTTAGATGATCTCGTGCCAAGCTCTGATACCATTTGTTAGAGTGGCGCATCGGAATTCGGCCCGGCCCGCTATACTCACGAGCCAGCGCCCATCGAGCCCAGGTCCACCGGAGCCACAACCAACCAAGGCCCAGGCCTAACTCAACCCAAAAGACTAGTCTGATAGGTGAGGGCTGCCCCCGCCTTATATGTCGTGCTCGACCCCCATCAATTTCCGATGTGGGACTAAACCTAACAATCTCCCCCATCACACATCGGGCCCAACTCTTCCATTACACAACCCATGTGATCTCCCAGAAGACGTTATCCTAGGCCCCGAGTCAAACTCTTCAGTCACAAATCAACATGTAACCCTCCAGAGACGTTCACGGGCTCCCCCGTCACCATGTGACCCTGAGATTTTTCCAGGTTTTCCGACCTTTCACTCTGATACCAATTGTTAGGTTTAGTCCCAAATCGGAAATTGATGATGGGGGAGCACAACGTATAAGGCGGGGGCAGTCTCACCTATCAGGCTAGTCTTTTGGGTTGAATTAGGCCTCAGCTTTATTGGTTGTAGCTCCGTTGGACCTGGGCTTCATGTTGCACCGGCCCGAGGGTACCCGGGCCTAGACCGTATTCGGCTGCGCGTTTATAACAAGTGGTATCAGAGTCGGAGGTCGAGGAACCTGTAAAAATCTCAGTGGTCACACTGTGACGGGGGAGCCCGTTAACGTCACTGGGCTTAGCCCGTGAACGCCTCCAGGTGTTGCGAGGGCCTGTTGATAACCTCTTCTGATGGAAGAGTTAGGTCCGAATGTGTGACGGGGGAGATTGTTAGGTTTAGTCCCACATCAAAAGTTGATGATGGGGGAGCACAACATATAAGGCGGGGGCAGTCTCACCTATCAGGCAAGTCTTTTGGGTTGAGTTAGGCCTCAGCTTTGTTGGTTGTAGCTCCGTTGGACCTGAGCTTCATATTGCGCCGGCCTGTGGGTGCAGCGGCACAGGCCGAATCCGGCTACGCGTTTATAACACACCCAACGCGCGGCATGAGAATATGATGTCATAAGCTGAATTTATGGCATAAAAACATTATACTATGAACTTTCATCAGGCTACAGACATGACATTACAAAAGTTTATATAAAGGTAGATATGAGTTCATCAAGTTCTAGATCTGGGAGTATAGGAATCCATACAGATGGCATATTTTACATGACGAGAAATGATGGTTCATAACACTACAATAAAATTAGAATAAGGAAAGCTGATGGTGTCTCGCTCCTTGTACAGCTGCTCCACGAAGAATGGAACATAAAGCTGTAAGAAAGAAAATAAGAATATAATTAGTATGTAAAGGTTATTGATTTAATACTAATGAAAGCAACTAATACAGGTAAGATTGGGTGAACAGCTAAAAATCATCATGGAAAAGCCATCTATTGTCGGTTCATAAAATAAGAATAATATTGCAGTCCTAACTAAAGTCTTTTTTAATCTGGAGGACTTGCAAATTCACAGCATCTAAATTGGTATGCAATCTCAGATTGACGGCACTTGGCATTGGCTGAGCAAATCTAATGCAGACAAACTACAATGCAACACTACAACAAATATGAGATTTTATAACATTTCACTAGGTAAGTGCCCGTGCGTTGCTACGGGTATGATACATAGAGTAAAGATAATAAATAGACCACACGAAAAAATTAAGTTTACGGCTATAAGATCGCACCGAAGTCCATAAAAGTTAGTACTTTTGTTTTGCAAAGGCATGAATGGTGGATAAGTAAATTAAGTACTCTTGTTCGCTAGGAAGAAAAGAAAAGGAGGGAGGAAGCAATATTTCAGTTTTCAAAGTCTTCTCAATTCATCAATTAATGAAGCTACGGAAATGGTCCTCACAATTTCAGCTACTGTGGCTCGAAGCAACCCAAGCAGTCTCTGTGGCAACTCACAAGTTTGCACGGGCCTCTGGATAAAAATACAATACAGTGCCAGCATTGACCCTGCCTGACGTTTAGTGTGAATACAGCTAAGACAACAAAAGCCCACCGGCGAACAGAGCACATTTGCTCTGCCAAAACAGAGTAGCGCACACAGCTCTTAACAGCTTAAGAGAATAAACTTATGCCAAAACATCATTTCCCCGTCGCGAGCTATCTACATGCTCTACATGCAGAGCATGTTGGCAACTCAATATGATTTGAAGGAAGCCAACTCAGAGCAACTGCTATCCCCTTGAGCCATGCCTACACAGCTTCCTTCAGAGCATCGTCCACCACCAAGCGCCACTCAATATCATGGTCACACGCTAACTCCAGCCTGTGCACCAGGATCCATCAATCCCCTTGTCTATAAAGGAAGGAGAGGATTATCATACCGGGATGAGCTTGGTCCTCTTGGAGTCAAGCTTCTCGTCCTGACCTTGACACGCGCTGCCCCAGCATTTCAGCGAGAGCTGCCATCTTGCATGCAGTACAGAAGTAAGGGTTCAGCTTGAGCACAGCAGCCATATACTTCTGTGGGTTCTTCCTTGGTTCCCTGCCCTTCACCACCTTATTGATGGGCTTCACGACCAACTGCACAGGTCAGCATTGCCATCTTGGGCCTCGGGAGCACAAAACCCTTCTTAACTCAAATATATCTTTATCTTATATGAGGGCTTATCCCCCATACCATATATTTATATATGGAGTATATTTGATATATAAATTGATTTAAATAGAAAGCCTTTAAACACTCTTGTCTTACCTACATTAGACAAAATGAACTAAAAAAGAATTTCGAATTTCAGTATCTTCCAGTATCTAAGTATAAATACAAAGAAAACTTCATTTAGTTCGACAAAGACATGAGAGAAATTGCACCTATTCATCTGAATGTGTATCCTAGGAAATATCAATGAAATATTATGAACAAAAGAGAATTCACTCCGGGGATCATAGGTAGCAAGCTATTCAGCTTATCAAGATGCACCGACATCAGCATTATTATATACATCAAAATACGCCATTTCAACTAAAAACTGCAAAAATACACATGACTTTTAAACTCAGATCTGACAATTACCATAGAGTAATGCAGCATTGAAGCACATCAACACATTGGTATGTAATCGCATGCACTTTAGATGTTATTGATTAGTAAGTCTTGCATGTCATTCTCTCCACCTATCTGTAATTAAAAAATTGTAACCATACATCAGACTTTATAGAAGCCTAATTACATTTTTTTTTCAAACCACAAAAATGATAAATTTGTTACTTCAAGTGATCAAGATTGAGAAACTCAAGATTCACCTAGGCACTACTGAAGTTCAGATATAATACCACCCATATGTGGCCCCAAAAATCAATCAACCTGATATTACCAGATACGAAAACACCACAGAATTGATCTACATAATGGCCAAAGAAAAAGAGCTCTAGATGGACCTAAACACTTACATGCTACAGATTGATTTTTGGGAAACAGGCACTTCACTGACTGGAAATTAAACTTCATTGACTGGAAATTAAAGGAATCCTTCAGACTGAAGCTTAACCACACATATAACTTAATCTCAATGCAACAATTTTTGTGTACCAAGAAGAATTTCGTACTTAGAAGGGTGGATCGTAGGTGGCCAGGACATTATTGGCAGCATCAGGAGCAGCTGTTGTGGCCAATGCTCACATTGACCATGTGGCCAGTCCAATCAATCTTTCTCGGTGGCAATCTCCATTCTCTCATGTCTATCTAATGGCAACATGTGATTTGATCGAGACATACATTAAAATAGCATTGATAGGAAGAGTTCCTCCCTATGGCAGCATCAGGGCTTTACGACTATAATTCAAACAAAAATGATGGAGGATGCTACATTGGTAGTCCAAAAAATAGGAGTCAAATAACTGTACCTTATGTCGCATCCACGTTGTACGCCAGGTGATGAAGGTTCCCAGAACATATGCCAGAGACACCCCACAACATACCATAAACTGCATGAATGGAGTAGTTGTTCTCTTAAGATAAAGCTCCAAATAATTAGTGATGGATGGTCACCTGATTGAGTACAGCACGAACCGGGTTTACAGTTGAAAATCCTCCTCTAAGATTCTTTGGTGATATCTCTGCTACGTAGACTGGAACCTGTTCAGATGCTACAGAATTCAGATAGAATTCGTCCAAAAAAAAGGTAACCAAATAGAGTGGCTAATTGTAATAACCACATATGAAAGAAGGCCAATTCCACATCCAATTGAGAGCCTTCCAACCTCAAGCCACCAAAAATTCTACGGAAGAATACATAGAAATCACACTATAAGATTAACTCAGAAGAAAGGATTACTGAAGGCGTGGATAGGAGTGAGGAGAAACCCGGGAAAAGGCTACCAAGAGATATCCAAGAATGCAGAGAAGATCTGATATCGCCATTGCCTGCATGTTGCAACATCAGTTTGTCAGTCAGAGCCAATTGTCTGGCTTGGGTGCTAAATCTGAAATGTGGCAGTGCAGTTAGCTCAATCAGAAGGTCAAATTGGGATAAACACTTACACATCTTCGGCCAACTCGATCTGCTACGGTGCCACTGACAAGCTCTCAGTAGTGCTCCAATTGTCAAATTGAGCCAAAGACAGAGTACTGCATCATGTAGACAAAAGGAGTTACCAGCTGTGGCACCAAGATGAACAATCAGTCAGTCACCGGGGGGAGGGTACCTCAGCTAAGGAGAGGTCCAGATCACGCATGATGCCCTGCTGAGATGGCAACGAGTAGCCCACCTGCAGGAAAGCAGAGCATCGATGCCACACCAGAATTTTGTATATTTAAAAAATTCGTCAGTTTGTTGTTTTGTTTTTTGACAAAGCAAACACTGTTCAAAGTGATACTTGTTAAAACATTTATTGGTTATATATTTTTGTAAAGCTACTACCCAATAGGTTTTTGGTTCCTATTTGTGCATAATAGAGAATAAAAAGATGGAAAGATTGATCCATGCATGAAAAGAAACCAAATAACAAAAATGACAGAAAACAAGGGAAAAGATAATTATATATATCTCTACCTAAGAAAGGACAGAGTTACAAGGCAATGGTAAAATGCAATAACAAGGCATGATAGAACCAATTGTCAAATAAAATAATTAAAAATATTAATTTTCTCAACAATCATAATTGCAAACTCTTATATGGGACCAACTGGACTATACTTCTGTCAATATAGTCAGCAGTATTACAGAACTGGTCTCAAATTTTTATTTTTTAATCATCATAAGTCGATGTTGCCACATTTTTCTAAAACACAACTTAGCAACTTGGAGCACCATACACCGACGTATTTCAGCACAACGTGCCAATGACAAAAGAAAAGGAAATAAAATGGCTTCAATTTTTGTACCACAGATGCACATGAGAAAACAGGACGAAATAAAAATTGTACTGCTGGGGCACAACAAAAGGAAGCTGCCTCCTATTAACAAAATTATATGGCATGAAACAATAGAGTTTGAAATGAAAACAATCAGAAAGAGGACTCAAGCATCAACAAAAAATAGAACAGATGAGATTTTGTCCTTTCATGAGTAAAAAAGGGAGTCTTTCTCTGAGAAGCTACCAGAGAGATCCTGCACCTAACCTGTTCCTAACAAAGAGAAAGAAAAACTTAGTTTGACAGTACCCTGCACCTACTTGTGCCGAATTGGCACTTCACTTGTTTTCACCAACAAGAAAACTGAAACTGATATGCTCTGGCATATTGATGCTACTTTTACCTCAAAAAAACAAAAGTAAGAGCTTAAACATATTCCTAGGTATTCTATATGAAGGGACAAAATAAAGCATATGCTCTAGAAAAATGAAACCAAACCTGATGTGTGGTCTTAGTGTCTTACATGGTTCTTTACTTGCCTCACAGTCGGCCACCCTCCATCATTTGTCCTCTTTCCTTCCTAAAAATATTCCAAATGATAAAATCAATAAAAAGATCCCAAAAGCATCCAACATTTGGGATTCTAATATATACTTATTTGGGGGAGAAGACTTAGTGTAATTGGTGTAAATCATATATTTTCCACCTATCGCTACTTTGACATAAAGCATGAGTAACTGTGGAGGAGCAAACGTTTGTGTACCAATTCGTGGGTGAGAAAATGTTACCTAATTCAATTCGCCTCAGTTTGATAGCAAGAAGAAAGAAAAATCCGGTAGCACTGGTCATCAAGCACCACTACAAGAAACTATTTATTCTGTGGCATAAACGAAATGTCGCGGATTGCTAAAAAACTTCGTGGTGGAATGTGCATTATTAAATCAAGAAGACGACGTTTCTTAATAAACGTCACAGTTCGTGACGTATCTTGAGTGTCACGGAATAGCCCGAAGCCCACTGAACCCAACCCAAAGCCCACTATCCGTGACAAAATAAATTGTCACAGATTGCTGCTGACTTGGATGTGGCTGCTGACTTGGATGTGACATGGCTGCTGACTAGGATATGACATGGCTGCTGACCAGGATATGACGTGGCTGCTGACTTGGATGACAAGTGATGACGTGGCTGCTGACTTGGATGACAAGTGATGACATGGACAATGATGAGGATGCTGACATGGCATTGCTGAAGTGGAATTTTATTTATCATCATGGACTATTTATTAATGGGCCATTTTTGAAGTGGGCCACATTGTGGAACAAAATTTCAGCCTATACAACTTCGGGCCATAGAATAGATACATCCATTTTGGCCCATACAATTTCAACCCATATATTGTGTTCATCACATTTTAACCCACAGAATAAATACATCCATTTTGGCGCAAATACAGTCAAATTCAGCCCAAAAGACATTTACAAGTCATTTCAGCACAGTACATTAGTATCACATATTAATTCAAAACCACTTAATCCTCTCTGGTTTCATCTTGCATCTTCTGGCAACACAAAAATCTGTCATTTCCACAGCAGTTCAACACTTTTGTGGTGTAGTAGGCTAGCAGCATTTTTCCTCCACTCCAAGTGACCTGGTATATAAAGTAAAAGTGATTAGTACATTGAAATCATATATGCATCATGCAAAATATAAATAAAGACAGTAGATTTCATATTACATAGGCATTTTCCTAATGATCAGGACCAACATATTATGAATAGTGTTCAATGCTTATTATTCAATCCATACCAAATCTCCATTATGTAATTCAGAAGCAGCTTTCCTTTTCCCTAATCTTTTAACAAATGGGACACAACAGTGACTAAGAACCTCATTGTCAAAAGAAATATATCATTTACTACAACTACGCAGAGTCAGACTAGCTAGCTCCCATTAATCAAACAAAGTGGACTTGTACTCGATTAAAGCAGTAATGTACAACAGCAGGCAATTTTAAAGACAACGTACTGCTAGATAATTTCCTTATTACCTTGGGTCGAAGTCTACATCAAGCTTGATCAGAGGTCCAACTGATGCCCCTTCCAGGAGTGCAGCCGCCAGCAGCAGTCCATAGCTTTTCCCTCTGCAAACATCAATAAACTCAGCATGATTGACATTGACATAAAA
Organism: Echinochloa phyllopogon; assembly: GCA_033239725.1. Classification (NCBI taxonomy): domain Eukaryota; kingdom Viridiplantae; phylum Streptophyta; class Magnoliopsida; order Poales; family Poaceae; genus Echinochloa; species Echinochloa phyllopogon. The sequence goes on along the minus strand of BTCW01000008.1, from coordinate 4,911,791 downwards.
GATCTCGGATTTAGCGGGACATGTACTGTCAATAACACACCATGGAATACTAATATTATATAGTTCAACAAAATTGGCAAAGAGTTCTTATCATTAACAAAATTGACAGTCTAGGTGGACCTGTGTGCCACCTGCATGTACCCCCATTATGGGCACCATGACTAATATTTACCGTACTAAAAAAATAAGCCTACAAATAACAGGATACAAGTCAATTTAAAAGGACGCATTAAAATGGAGATCCCTAGCTTCTGACCTTAAACAGTCAGACCAATGAACAGAAGCTTCTAAGCATAAACAGTCACGCCTATATGAATACTAGCAATGAGTAGCAGTAGAGATAAACAGAACAATTTTAACTGACTAGCATAGACATGTCCATTGAGACATTAGAATTGGAAAACAATATGCCTATGAGGCTATGACAATCACGCCCATTTAACCACAAGCTAATATATATATATAGTAAATTACACAAGCCGAATGGACAACTCAACAAGAAGGGAATTTAATTGTCAGGCCAACAGATAAGCAGCCAGTCAGCCACGCCAACGCCAAACCATGAACAACAGATCAATGAAAAACAATAAAAACGTGCAGCATTCAGCAAGATAGACATGCTCTGCAGTAAGTCAGCAAGGCAGCCATACTCACCATTATGGCCTGACTCAAGGTTTGCAAAGAACCTTCCAGGAGCTTGATGGCATACGAAATAATTACAAGCTACATATCTTACCTTGAGACAGTCCGTTGTGGAAAAGCACGACATCAGATCCAGTGGGCCGCTCATCTGGGAGAGTCCTATGCGCTTGCCCTGTTCAAATTGAAAACAGGCGTGGGTTGAGAACGACAAATAACAGAAAAATAAAGAACAAGTGAACAGATCTTCCTATCAACTCATGCAGCTGCGGATCCCTGCCCGGAGAGCGAGAACGAGCTGCGGATCCCGGCCCGCCTCCTGCAGCATGAAGTCGAGGTTGAGGTGCTTGAAGTTGCGGCGGCCGTGAGGCGGAGGCGCGGCGGCCGCATGAGAAGGCCGCGCGAAGCGGCGGCGAGGGGGAGGGGAGGGAAGCTGCGGCGACGAGGCGGAGGTGTGGCGGCCGCACGAGGAGGCCGCGAGGCGGAGGCGCGGCGGCCGCGCTGCGCGAAGCGGCGGTGAGGGGGAGGTGTCGACGAATTATATCGATCACGTCTGCCTGGGGGTACCCCAGAGAGTAGAATTGTGGGCCTCGCCTGGTCCCAAGAACGATGGTGTACGAAGGACACAAGGAATTAGACAGGTTCGGGCCGCAAATAGCGTAATACCCTACGTCCTGTATGGTTGATTGTATTCTCCGCACGATGAGTACAACCAGAGACTCTACCCGGATATAAGATCCGGTCCCTAGACTAGATATACGATCTAGTCTAGTCTAACTTAGCCTCTAAACTCGTATGATGTAATCTGTATCAGATCGTTTTGGGAGGGGTCCCTACTCCGCCTTATATAATCCGGGGAGTAGAGTTACAAGTCGGTTGTATGATCCTAGTCGTATACATTCAGGAGTACTACAACTGAATAATCTTTGGGGAGTCTCCTACTAGTATCCGACTAGTTCTACCTAATCTTCTACGCCGTCTTGCACCGTAGCCGACTAGTTTTTGTAGACAGATAAACTTCCCATATCGGTAGTTTAATCCCTTGCATGAGTGACCCTGGGGATCCTGGTCCCACAAGCCCCCGAGCATCTTGCGCCTTTGCTTCAAGTCTTGGATGCATCAACATCTCCGCATAGCTGGAGCTAAGCACAAGACGCTTCTCTGTCGAGTAGTTTCCATTGAGTGCATCTTCGATGCACCCAATGGGTGTAGCCCCCGAGCCTTCGACTACTTTAGAAAAGCAGTCGGAGGGTCAAAAGCAATCTTCAATCTTTAGTCCCGAGTACTTCAAATGGCGTGCACCGAATAGGTGCACCCATTGGGTGTAGCCCCCGAGCTTCGAGTAGTTTTCGACAAAACTAGTCGAAGGTCCGCAGAAAAAATCTTCAAAAAACCAAATCCCGGATTATCCGCTAGCAGCCCCCGAGCTTTGAATCAAAATATCTTTGATTTAAAGGTCAAGGATATCTCCAAAATTCTGGAATAACCATAGGCTTCCGAATCATCCGCGAAGATATGTAAATCGGGAAAAAATCCCGAAATCTTCGGCGGGAAAGGTGGAAGGCCAGGCGCTGCCGCTACTGTACAAACCGAAACCCTAGCGAACTTTATAAATACTCGGTCATTTGGCTTCAATGGGTACTCAGTCTCGAAACAAACTCCACGTCCGCAAACACTCTGAGCAAAAGCCCCCGAGCATTGCAAGCGCGAAGCCACCATCTTGAGCCCTAAATCCCATCTCGAAGGGTACCAAGAGTAGCCCCTGAGCTCTTCCATCTGTAGATGCGTGAGAAAAGCAAATCTACAAGAGCAATGGAACCAAAGAAGGGCACCAAGAGGGGCGCTGGCAGATCTGCTGCTGGAGGTCAGAAGAAGAGGTCTCTGCTTGATTCCCGCGCAGATCCGCCGCGCTTCGACCAGCCGCCATCGCCGGTGGTCGCCTGGAAGGAGTGCACCGCCACGGAGAGGGAAGTGCAGTCCCTAGTTGAGCAGGGTCTGCTCTTAGACTGCACCACTCTCCAGTGGAAAGCGTGTCACAAGCAACTCTTCCCCACAGAAGACAATCAAGAGATTCCAATCTTCATCTCCTTCTGTGAGCGCGGATTTGGTATGCCCATCTCCGACTTCTTTAAAGAATTCCTTGCTTACTATGGCCTTCAAGTTCACCACCTCAATCCCAACGGGATTATCCAACTTTCTGTCTTTGTCCACGCCTGTGAGGCGTTTCTTGGCATTAAGCCAAACCTTGCTCTCTTCCGCACCCTGTATCATATCAAGCCTCAGCCAACTTATGCGAGGATAGAAGTAGTCGGCGGAGCTGGAATCCAGTTCCGCCAGAGCATGAAGGCGCGGTGGTTCAACATGCCACTGCCAGATTCAAGTGGCAACTGGAAGTCCAAGTGGTTCGTCATCGGTAAGTAGTCGTCAATCTTAAGTACTTGTACTTTCCGACTTGTTTGTATCACTGAAAGTGATTTGAGTTGTTGAATGAAGCAGGAAACCACGGGCTAAGCTGTCCAGAGAGGGACAATTGGTTCCCTAAACCCCAGGACAGCTGGAACGAGCGCCCAACGGCAGCAGAAGCGCGGGGTATCCCAGCGCTGCTGGACCGAGTCCAAGATCTGAAGGACAAGGGCTGACCGGCGTCGGGATCGCCTACAGCTTCCTGGAGCGAAGGATCCTGCCGCTCCAACAACGCGAGCACCTCGGCTTCGACTACGATGGCCCAGCCGACTGCTCGCGCACCACGACTGAGGAACTATCAGAAGAAACAATCTTGTTTCGACTGAATAAAATGTTCAACAATGCAGAAGAAAAGCCAGTCGTGGTGGGAGAGTACTCGAAAGAGAATCCACCAACAGAGGTAGGTAGTCGCAATTCAATTGTCCATAAGCAGTCGTATCATTCCATATCTGAAACTTGAATTGAAAACTTGCAGCAACTCGATATTCTTGCGGGTGAACTGCTCACCGAAGAAAGGTGGGCAGACCTGCAAATAGTAGATCCCGAGGCCACCCCAAGCACCGAAGAAGCTAGGGAAGCGCGCCGAGTAGCTCTGTTGGAGGGTTCTCCTTCAGATGAACAAGTGACAGCACCGCCAAAGGCGAGAGCAGTCGGTAAGCACCCAATCTTGTCATATCCAACTTCGCTCATGCTGCAGCTCATGGATTTTTGACTTGAATTGCCACTAATACATTGCAGCACCCACTCTGCCACCCGCAGCTAGAAAAAGGCGCTCAAGTGCCTCAGCTGCAAGCAAGTCAGTGCCGAGCGGAATGCCGGGGAAGCGCATCAAACTGTCATTGGACACCACGCACTATAAGCAAGCATCTTCCACGAGTAGTTCACTGACGAGCAGCGCTACTGGAAGCATGCCCGGCACCAAGCCAGTGAAGATGCTCCCCAAGCTGAAGTTCAAGCCGAGAACAGCTCCCACTCCTCCACCGTAAGTAATCGATACACCAATTGCTAATTAATCAATTGGGACATGATATCTAAATACTATGATATCATGGCAGACCCGCACCAACCACAGCGGAGGAAGTGACCACGATGCCGCCAGCAGCCCAAGGGACTGCTGCGGTGTCGTCCATTGCTGAAGAACCAGCTTCAGCTTAGCAAGAGGTCTCAGAGACCCCCGTGGTTACCCCACAAACCGAACAAGTCGTTGAAGAGCAAACACTCGGGGTAACCGCAGCTGAAACAGAACAAGTCGCGGCCGCGGACAGCGCACGCGACCCCGATGTAGAAGAGGCGGCCACGACTACTCAAGCAGTCGACAACCCCCCGCCTGAGGTATGCAAGCCTTCCTTTGCTCTGTAATCTTGTACATATGTAAAATATGTAGTCAATTAACCTGCAAACAAGTCACAGGAACCAAGAAAACAACCCGCAAGCCAAGAGGCAACTGAGGCGGATGTTAGAGGCAAGGAAAAAGCTGCTGAACAACAAACTGTAAGTAAAATAATGTACTAGAAAGTAGTACAAAGGATTAAAAAATAAATTAATCCCTTATCTTTATGCAGTCGAAGAGCGAAGAAGCCGAAGCAAACGACGGCGAGAAGCTTCACGACTTGTTGCGGCAGGCTCTGGTAAGCAATATCAACCCAAAACAAGTCCATAGTTGCATAAAGATAATGGCCTCGACTAACTTAACCTTGGTACAGGCAATGGTTGAAATTGTCGAGAAGCCTGGCAACGCCCAGCTCCGAGCGCGGATCCAAGAATTGGACAACGATTTCGCCAGCAAGTGCGAGGAGCTGGAGCAAGTTCAAGCGGCATACAGAGTTGAACAAAATCTGTTCAGGAAACAAGTCAGTAGCCTAACAGAAGACAAGAACCGCCTGAACAGCCGTGTAGCGGCTCTGCTCAAGAACAACTCTGGTGAGTAGAACCTCGATAGCCTGCAAGTTTGCTTGAACTCAAAGAGTAGTTAGATAACATTATATGAATGTAATCTGTATTGCAGAGCTAAAGAAAATGGCAAAAACAGCAAAGAGCAAAGAAACCTCTTTGTACAACACTGTTCAAGGCTACATAAAAGATGTCGCCAATCTGAAGGAAGCACTCGAGGCCAAGGAAAAGGAACGGCAACAAGAGTTCCAGATCCGCCAAGATTTGGAAAACCAAACGGCCCAACATCTTCAGGCTATCCAAGATAAGCAACAAGAGCTGAATGAGTTGCTGGCAGAGAAACGCCAATTGGAAGAAGCCGTGAAGCCAATAATCGAGTCGCTAACTCCAGAGGGGTCAACAAGCCAAGAGCAGTCGTTGCTGGATCGGGTGCGACAAGTGCCAGAGCAATTTGCCGAATATTGCAAGACTACTCTGATGGATTGCACCAATAAGCTTCTCGCGCTGTTCAAGGCACATAACCCAGAAGCCGTAATGGAGGTCAAGTACCTTCCACCTGGCGTCAGCGGAGAACAATATGAAGCACTTGTCGCTGAAACCGAACCTGCTGCCAAGGACTTTGTAGATTCATTAGAGGAGAAATAAGCCTCATGTAATGTAAAAACATTCTTAAGTACTTGTAATATGAATGCAATACATTTATGAAACTAGTCATGTGACTTGTGTATGCATTACGACTTGTTAAACAAACAAGTGCAAGTACTCGAAAATATAATCTCATGCGAAGTACTCGCGCAAGGACACAAAGGCCCAAAAGCATTAGGTAGAGCTCCTGTCTAAAACAAAGAGATGCCTAAGCAAGTCGATAAGAGACATAAAGTGTACTTTTTATCGCAGAGATAAATATAGCAAGGCATGCTAATATAAAAAACAGAACAAGTCTGTAAACAAGGAGTCTGATGCAGTTAGCGCGAAAAACTCAGAGCAGAACGTCCTTGATCAAAAGAAATGAGATGGGTTACAAGAACCATAGTACTCTATCATGACTCAAGGGACTTAGCCACTCTAAAAGAGAGTAGTCATGACTTCTTTTGATGTAGTTGTAAAACAACTTCCTCTTGAACTTGAACTTTTTAAAGTAACAAGCTATAGCAGAGGTTTGAGTAGTAAACAAGTAATGCTAGCACGAAGATCAAGAATCTTCTGAGGCCCATATCAAGGGTAAAATTTCCTCAGGTGCTCAACATTCCAGACATTGGGCAAATCCACGCCTTCTTGCGTTTGCAGGTGATAAGAACCCGGCCCAACGACTTGTTTTACTATAAACGGCCCTTCCCAGCGAGACATAAGCTTATGTAAGCCATCTGTCTTCTGAAGGCGCCTCAGTACCAAGTCCCCTATTGCAAAAGCGTGAGACTGGACTGATCGTTTATGATAGCATCGCAATCCTTCAAGATATCGTGTGTTCTGAATGAGAGCCGCAACTCGAGCTTCTTCAACGCCATCGACATCTTGAAATCTTTCTTGCTGAGCGACTTGTTCATCATAATTCTCTAGTCGTGGGGACTTCCAAAGAAGATCAGCAGGCAAGACTGCTTCAGACCCGTAGACCAAAAAATATGGAGATTGACCAGTTGCTCGACTGGTTTGAGTGCGCAGCCCCCAGAGGACCGCTGGTAGCTCATGTACCCATTTGCCGCCATATTTCTTGATGGGCTCGTATAACCTTGGCTTTAATCCTTGGAGAAGCAAACCATTAGCCTTTTCGACTTGTCCATTAGAACGGGGATGGGCGACCGAGGCATAATGTACCTCGATCGAGTACTTATCACAATAGTCTTGGAATAGGTCACTGGTGAACACGGATCCCAAATCTGTGATAATCTCGTGTGGTATCCCATATCTATGAACAATGCTGTCGAAGAATTTAATAAGATTCTCTGCTCTTGGGTTGACTAGTGGCTGTGCTTCAATCCACTTGATGAACTTGTCGATGGCTACAACAAGCCATTGAAATCCGCCAGGAGCTTTAGCCAAAGGTCCAACTAAATCGAGGCCCCAACAAGCAAAAGGCCACGATAAAGGGATAGTCCGCAGTTCGTGAGCTGGAACATGAGCTTGACGCGCGAAGAATTGACAACCTTGACAAGTCTTGACGATGTCTTCAGCATCTTTCTTCGCGGAGGGCCAGAAGAAGCCAGCCCTGTAAGCTTTTCCGACTAGTGTGCGTGATGCGGCATGGTTGCCACAAACGCCACTATGGATTTCTTCAAGTAGTGCTCGACCTTCATCATTGGTGATACACTTCATCAAGACATTGACAGATGCCCCACGTCGATAAAGAGTATTGTTGACCACCACGTAATTCGCTGCTCGCCGCTTAATGCGGACTTGCTCTTCCTTGCTATCTGGGAGTTTGAAATCACGCAAGTACTCGATAAATGGGGTCATCCAATTGGATTCAATCACCATGACTTGAAGATGTTGAGGAGGAAGATCAATGTCCATAGGCACCGACTCCTTAATGGATGGCTTGTGCAGTTCATGAACAAAGATCTCGGCTGGAACATCAGCGCGCTTAGAACCAAGCTTCGATAGTGCATCCGCGGCCACGTTGTTGTCACGAACAACGTGATGAAATTCCAGGCCGTGAAAGTGATACTCGAGCTTGCGCACCTCGCTGACATAAGCGTCCATTGTTTCTTTGGTAGCAGACCAATCCTTGTTGACTTGATTTATGGCGACTGCGGAGTCCCCGTACACAACATAGGGTAGACCCATAGGGTCTGGAGGGCAATGTTTGTTGAGGTCGGTGTAGTCAACACACATACGCCACTCGTTGTTATTCTTCTTCTGGACCAAGACTGGGTTAGCCAACCACTCTGGATGAAAGACTTCTTTAATGAAGCCGGCCGCGAGTAGTTTGGTAAGCTCAGCCTTGATCGCAGTGCGTCGTTCTTGATCGAATCTTCGCAAGCGTTGCCTTTTGGGCTTCGCATCGGCTTTGACATTAAGTTTGTGCTCGGCAAGTTCCCTAGGGACACCAGGCATATCAGATGGTTTCCACGCAAATATATCTTTATTAGCACGAAGGAACTTGACGAGCGCGTCTTCCTATTTACAATCCAAGTCTGCTCCAATAAGAGCAGTTTTGGATGAGTCGCCCGTCTCGAGGTCTACAGCTTTAAGCTGTACGTCCTGAGAGGGCTTAAAACTAGTGCTAGCAGGTTTCTTGGTAGGGAGCTCGAGTTCTTCATCCTTCGACTTCTTCGCGAGAGCGAGTACTTCAAGCATCTGAGTTGGGACTTGTGATGCTGCGGCGAATTCGACGGCTTCCACATCACAGTCGTAAGAAATCTTCAGATCTCCCTTCAGAGAAAGAACTCCATTGGGAGCGGGCATCTTGAGGACAAGGTACACGTAGTGCGGAATCGCCATGAACTTGGCAAGGGCTGGACGCCCAAGGATCGCATGGTACGAGGTCTCAAAATCAGCCACTTCAAACTTGATGTACTCGGTCCTGTAGTTTGCCGCCGTGCCAAAGGTAACTGGGAGAGTAACTTGCCCCAGCGGGATGGCAGCGTGGCCTGGAACAATGCCATAGAACGGAGATTCCATGGGCTTCAAGTGCTTGAGGATGTCGAGTCCCATCTTCTTGAGAGTCTTCGCAAAGATGATGTTAAGTCCACTGCCTCCATCGATGAGTACTTTGGTCAGTCTGGCCTGGGCCACGACTGGATCCAAAACCAGTGGGTATCGCCCTGGGTTGGTGAGATTGGTCCATTGATCAGCTCACGAGAAGGTGATAGAAACCTCCGACCACTTGAGATAAGTTGGCACGACTGGCTCGACTGCCATGATCTCGCGTAGTGCAAGCTTCCTAGATCGATTGGACCGGTTCAAGGATTCACCGCTGAACAAGACAACAACAACGTTTTCGACTTGTGGGAAGGCGTCTTCACCATTGCTGTCGTCGTTCTTGTCCTGTTTCTTGTCCGCCGGCTTGTCCTTGTTGGAGTTTTGCTTGTTGAAAGCTCGCTTGATATGGATACAAGTACCCAATGTATGCTTGTGCCCGGGATGATATGGGCAAGGCTGGTTCATAATTTCATCCAAGGACAATGAGTTGGAGTTCGAGTTCTTTTTCTGAGCAGGACGGCCGAGTGCCGCTACAGTATTGTCTGGCTTGCGCTTCTTGTGGCGATTGATGTCGCGTTTGCCGTTCCGTTGCTCAGGACTACTCTTGGTAGAGTTGTTGCCTCCGTTGCCATTGGTGTTGCGCTTGTCGAAGCATTCGCGTTCACGATCATCTTGATCTGCCCAATCGGCAGCCATGCGCCGCAACTCGGAGATAGTCTCTGGGCGCCTGCGACCGAACTCGCGATGCAACTCGCGAGCCCAGAGGCCATCGTGAAAGCAGTCAATGATTTCTCTGTCCGACACGTCCACGATCGTGGCTCTTTTTTCAAAGAACCGCTTGATGTACTTGCGTAGTGTCTCGCCCTTCTCTTGCTTGCAAGCTGCCAGTTCAAACCGGGTTCCGGGCCTAGCCCAGGTTCCCTGAAAGTTGGCGGTGAACTTGCGAGTAAGTTGATCCCAAGTATCGATGGACTCGGGGCGCAAGCCCTCGAGCCAGGTGAGAGGCGCTGTATCCATCATGATCGGGAAATATCTGACTTTGACATCGTTGTCACCGCCCGCCATCGTGATTGCTGTCGAGTAGACGCGCAACCACTGTTCCGGGTCTTGTTTGCCAGTGAATTTTTCAATTCCAGTGGTCTTGAATTTGCTTGGTAGCTTGATCTTCCTGATTCGAGTAGAGAAGGCCGGGAAGCCATCATATGGGTCCAATTCAGAAGATTGACGCGGCCTATGACCTTTGTCGTGATTTCCTCCGCCAGTATTGGACCCTTGGCTCGGCGAACTACTCGGTTCCGGGTTGTCACGGTGTCCTCCACGTCTATAGCCGCGATCACGGCCACGTGGTGGACGTTCGTCGCCATCGGAATCACCTGCAGACGGATCAGGTGGATTATCATGTTGAAGAGGCTGGCTAATGCCACGCCTTTGGTCACGATTACCTCCCTGATCCCTGTGGTTACTGCCGCCCTGTGCTCGATTGTTGACGTCTTGATCGAGTGGGCCATATTGGCGCTCGAATTCTTCTCGGCGTTGAATCTCTGCTGCCATTCGATTAGCTCGACTGGCTTCAATGCGAGCACAGGCATCTTGACTTGCGTTTATAATTTGACGTGCATCACCGCCTTCGCGACTAGGATGTGGCGACTCGATTGTTCGCCGACTAGTCGCTGGCCTTGGGATGGGTTGACGATGTGGTGGAACCAGATCACCAATGTCCTTCTGGGCGCTTTCTAGCAAGGAGAGGGCATGCCTCAATTGCGCACGGTCAGTATTGGGTGAATTAATAGTGTTGCGGACGAGTTCTGCAGCAGCTGTTAGGTTAGCTGGAGTGCTTGGCAGGACAGGCTGGTCGCCTACCGACTGAAAAGCAGTCGTGAGGTTCCGTGTGGCCGATTGCCGCACGGCTGCTCTTAAGCGTCGCTCAGCACGCTTGGCGTTCCTGGTCCGCCTTGATGCCTTCTGCTGCTCTGTCTCTCCAACAATAGAAACTTCTTCCGTGGAGATGTCCTGGAGAAGCTCTCGATCATACTAGCCGCCTTGCCCAGCCGTACCAGTCATATAGACTTGTCGGCTAGGGTCGATGTCAACGCCGTCAGAGGATGATGCCGATGTCATGGATGCAGTCTTGCCGTCTTCTTGGAACGGTAATTCGGTGATAACCATGGCTGTGAGCCTAGATTCGTCGTCCTCGAGTGGAATTTCGGGAACCATAGCAGGCCAGTGAACAAAAAGTCCTCCTGGCGCTCTGGTCACTACCAGACCCGAGGGTAGTCGAACGAGTGGCTCTTCCATCGTGATTTGGGTTTTAATGAAGGTGCTGCTGCTTGTTGGAGATGTACTCAACAGGGTCGAAATATCATTGCTGTTGTTGTCCTCTGATGGCTTCAGAGCCGACTCAGAGTCCTCGCAAGCGATCTCAAGACTGCCGAGTGCTTTCGAGATTGACTCCTCCTGTCTTGCAGTGTATGCGGATTGATATATAGTCGCAGCATTTGAAAATCCGAACGGGAATCGGGCTGGGGGGTAGTCCGATGGCATGGCCGACTCGGAGTTCCCGACTCCTTCCATAATGGGAGAGGAGTTGAACCCAGACACGACTTGTAGAGTCCCGCTCGGAGTCCTTGTCTTGATCGGATTCGAAATCATTGTTGGTTCGTCGTGAAAGTCCGATCGGGAATCATGCTGGGGGTAGCCCGATGGGGTAGCCAACTCGGGGTTCCCGACTCCTTCCATAATGGGAAAGGAGTTGTGACCAGGCACGACTTGTTTTACCCCAATCAGAGTCCTTGGCATGTATAGCTTCGAGTCGACGTTAAGATCCGACTGGGAATCGTGCTAGGGGTAGTCCGATGGCGTAGCCGACTCGGAGTTCCCGACTCCTTCCATGATGGGAGAGGAGTTGTAACCAGGCACGATTTGTTGAGTCCCAATTGGATTCCGGAATAGGTTCGGCTTCGAGATCGACGTTGAATCAACGTGAAGGTCCGAGTGGAAACCGTGCCGGGGGTAATCCGATGGCGTAGCCGACTCGGAGTTCCCAACTCCCTCCGTGATCGGAGTAGAGTTATGACCAGACACGACTTGTTCTGTTCCAGTCGGAGTCTGAAGTGGAGTCGAAGTCGAGGTCGATGCCGAATCAGAAGTTGATGAAAGTCCGACCGGGGGTCGTGCTGGGGGGTAGGCCGATGGCATTGCCGACTCGGAGTTCCCAACTCCTTCCGAGATCGGAAGGGAGTCGTACCCAGGCACGGCTTGTCGAGCCCCAGTCGGAGTCCAAAACGTAGTCGAACTCGAAGTTGAAATTTTGCCTGAAAGCAAAATTGAAATCGAATCCGAAAAGGAAATTGAACTCGGGTAAAAACCTGAGGACGAAGTAGATGACCAAGTCGCCGAGTAAGAGCCTGGATAATCCGCCAAGAACGAATCGAAGCCACCTTCACCGTCAGAGACGAAAGTCCATGTCCCGACGACGAAAGTCGCGCCCTTCTCGACGCCTTGGGTTTTGAAAGTTGAACCCATCACCCTTGATCGCGGACTTGAGCAAGCGGGCCCCACGGTGGGCGCCAAGTGTCGACGAATTATATCGATCACGTCTGCCTGGGGGTACCCCAGAGAGTAGAATTGTGGGCCTCGCCTGGTCCCAAGAACGATGGTGTACGAAGGACACAAGGAATTAGACAGGTTCGGGCCGCAAATAGCGTAATACCCTACGTCCTGTATGGTTGATTGTATTCTCCGCACGATGAGTACAACCAGAGACTCTACCCCGGATATAAGATCCGGTCCCTAGACTAGATATACGATCTAGTCTAGTCTAACTTAGCCTCTGAACTCGTATGATGTAATCTGTATCAGATCGTTTTGGGAGGGGTCCCTACTCCGCCTTATATAATCCGGGGAGTAGAGTTACAAGTCGGTTGTATGATCCTAGTCATATACATTCAGGAGTACTACAACAGAATAATCTTTGGGGAGTCTCCTACTAGTATCCGACTAGTTCTACCTAATCTTCTACGCCGTCTTGCACCGTAGCCGACTAGTTTTTGTAGACAGATAAACTTCCCATATCGGTAGTTTAATCCCTTGCATGAGTGACCCTGGGGATCCAGGTCTCACAGGAGGGAAGCTGCGGCGGCGAGGAGGAGGTGCGGCGCGGCAGCAAGGCGGAGGCGCGAGAAGGCCGCACGAAGCAGCGGCAAGGTGGAGGGGATAGAAGTTGCGGCGGCGGCTCGGAGGAGCGTGAGGGACTGGGAGGGAGAGAGCGGAACAGAGGAAGAGCTAGGGTTGCAACCGGTTTTATATCATGGTCAAGCGATTTGAGCCATCAGATCGAGGATGGACGGCCACAAATAGATGGGCCATTTGGGCCGGAACAGACCTTATCTCATTCCGTCTCTACTCTTCCTTTTCTTTTTCTTTTTTTATTTTATTGCACCATTGTGAGGTAGTATATAAAAATAATTATCTTATATATACCAACTCATTTTTTATATGTAATAGACTATATATGAGTTGTATTCTAGAAGTTTAAAGAATTTTAGAACTGATTTACTATTTTCTATATGTTAAATGAATTTCTAGATAGTTATCAAAATTAATTCAAAATTGAACTATGTGTACCTTTAAGAAAATTCAAAAAATTACACAAAAAACATTTTTAGGCTTATACGTTCCATATTACTCCATATATAGAAGATAGATGAAAAATTCAATTGTTTTCTAGGGACAATTCAAATTTATATCTCCAATTTACCTCTTAATAATTACAATAATATTTGAATTTGGTCAAAAAATCTACAAATTGGCATAGCAACATGTTTTTGGTCCACAATCCTTTCATCAAAAAAACTTAATCAGTTTCGATAAAGTGATAACATACATTGCTCACAAATGGATAGATCTCTCACATTATTTCCTACAACTCTAAGTCAAACTTTGAGATTTCAATACCTCATAACATATTTCAACTCATATGCACCTCAAATTTGTACATGACCTCATTTGGACCATAAAATTGGTAAATATCAAGTTACATTAGCAAGTTTTATACAAAATCATGTTTTTTTTCTATTTGTACTTTCTTGGGAAAAGACAATGTATATAACAAATTCTATAAAATAACAGTTTACATGCTAGAAAATGTCATCAAGTGACAGATATTGATTTTAGATAAAATCAGAAAAAAGAATCACAACGTTTGGAGTTACTATGACCAAAAGATACAACTTACAAGTTTTAATTGTAGATTAAAAAGAAAAAACAATGCGAGCAGCAAGTTACTATGACGAACTCTACTATTCCAAGGGTGCCACGTGGCGTTCAACAATCCTGGCGCTCGGATCGGGATAGAACAGAAGACGAAATATTATAAAACGTGCCAATGCCAGGCCTTTTCAGATGTTGTCCTATAGCCCAATGGTAAGGCGCATACTACGCATCCAATGGGTTGTGGGATTGAGTCCCCTCGCCGCCTTATTTTTGCCAGATTAGCGGTCAGTTTTTTTTTTTGCTAAGCATTGGGCTGGCATCCGGTTTGTAGAGCTGGGCTCGGCTCAAAAAGATGAGGATGCCAGGCCCACACGAGCAAGCAGGCCCAGCGCGCGGCGAGCAGGCTGCAAGCAGGCCCAGCGCGGTTAGATTTTGATAAAAACAATTCAAATGCTTAATAAAAATAATAGTTGTGAAGTAGCCTAGTGGTAAGTTGGTGTGGTTTTGAGGATGAGGTCATGGCTTCAAGCCATGCTTTGTCCATTTTTCTTTTTTTAAAAGATTTTTTCCAATTTATATTTTTTCTCCATTCATAAATATGACTATTTTTATTTGTTGATCGCAGACGTTTTATTCATGAAACTCAACACCATGGTTCGAACCGTGACATAAATGAGAACCGTTATAGTTATCTGAGTTTAGAGCAAAATGCTAACGTTTCTGAAATCGTCGCAAGGATTGTGTGTTTAGTCTAGGTGCAGTACCTGCACATGTGTTGTGCCCAAGGCTGCTGTGCGGATGGCTCTCACGGTGGTTGTTGACCGTGTGGTGCTGATCATGGCGTGAAGACCGGGTGAGTGGAGGTGAGCTCCACGGTGCGTCGCTGGGAAGAAGCCGATTTGACGAAGATTACGAGATGAATACGGCGCTTCGACGTATTTCTTTGGAAATAAACGTTTTTGTAATCGTAGTCGACTAGGAGTTGTGTCAAAACCAGGGTATAAATATAAACCCATGGTGATTGTAATAGGGATCGAACAATTATACAACAAACCAGCCTTGCGCCAACTTTTCGAGTCTTTTAGTCGTGTCGTCGAATTCTTCGAGAGGAATCATCGATCCGTCGACCTCCGTAAGTATCGACAACCTTGTATCATGCTTAATATCATGCGGTGGATTTAAGCTTGGTATAAGAAGGCTTTCTTGTTAGATCATGAGCCATGCGGTAGGCTAAGGTTTAGCTTGAGGCAAGTTACCGGCTCTATTAGATTTTGGCAAAGATCTAATAGATTCATTAAGTTACCTTGTGTTATTTGGGTTTTACTTTATGTTTAATTCATATTAACACTCTTTTTGCCCAATTTAGATTGATTAGGTTCGGTTTTGATCCATTGCAAGACATGACCACGTTTCCTTGCATAGTCGAATTCGAATCAATCTAGATTGCCACGTGTCGCGGGTTCGAACTTGTTAATTTTGTATGGATCTTGACAGAACTGGGTATCATGCGGTAGATGCAGGTTTTTGGGTCGTTTTAGAACTAATCATCCGGTGGATTAGAGCTCGAAATCGATCTGATAGGTCTATCATCATTGACAAAGCTTGTTCCTTCTTCATGGAACCCGATTCGGCTATATAGCTGTATTCGGCTTTCCCTTAACGAGTGAAACATGTTCATAACTTTGTTTTAAATAACGAATGCTTTTAACCTGCCTCTGCTTACAAGATATCTCCTTTGAATAACAGGTTGCAGAGGGATATATATGGGAATGGATATACAGAATTCATGGATTATAATGCTATTGATGCTCTCCCGAATCATGGATATTTTAATACAGGAATGATTGCTGGAAGGCCAGGAAATCAAGATGCCAATGTTGACCTCATGGTGCAAAAAATGACCGATGTGTTGCAAAATCAATTCGGTTTGAAGCCCAAAAATCAGGGGTACATGTACTCCTCTCCTTTCCCAGAATGGTACCAAAGAGTGTCATTGCCTAACAGAGTCAAGGTTCCTACAGAATTCACTAAATTCTCAGGGCAAGATGATACTAGCACTGTGGAGCATATAGCTAGGTACTTGATGCAGCTTGGAGAAGCCTCAGCAGATGAAGCTTTTAGAATCAGATACTTTCCTTTGTCATTGACAGGTCCAGCATTTACATGGTTTGCTTCTTTGCCTGCTCAATCAATTTGTACTTGGAAGGATCTAGAGCAGATGTTCCATGCTCATTACTATACTGGCAGCACTGAGAAGAAGTTGGTTGATTTAACTAGCTTGAGGCAAAGACATAATGAGACACCTACAGAATTCCTTAGGAGGTTCAGGGAAACAAAGAGTATGTGCTTCTCCCTAAATATTCCTGATGATCAGCTGGCTGGTATGGCTGTAGCTGGGATGCTGCCTGCAATTCGTGAAAAGCTGTTCGGGATGGAGTTTGAAGATCTGGGTCAGTTGTCACAAAAATTGGCATTGATGAGTAACCAAGCGTATGGTTTCAAGAAGGATGGCAGATTTGCCAAACACAATGATGTAGCTGACATTTATAATCAATTCCTTGAAAGAGCAGATCAAGGAGATGAGTATGAAGACAATGAAGAAATAGCTGCAGCAGAGATAGTATGGGGCAAAGAGCCAGCTACAGTGAATCAGAGGTGGATTAAACAAACCAAGGGCACGTATGATTTTGATGTGACTAAGGCAGACAAATTGTTTGATTTCCTTGTGAAAGAAGGCCAAATCAAATTACCAGAGGGGCACTCTATGCTTCGGCCTGATGGTGTGAAAGATAAGAAGTATTGTGGATTCCATGATAGAAATTCTCATTCCATCAATGAATGCAGAGTCTTTAGAGTGAGGATTCAGAAAGCTATTCAGGAGGGGCATTTGAAATTTGACAATAAGATGAAACTGGACAGTAGCCCGTTCCCTCAGAATATGATTGGGTTTTCAGTCAACATGGTGAATGCTGTTGAGCCTGAAGAGAAGGGAAAAATGAAAGTTTTGACTTCAAAAAAGGCAAGACAAAATGGTTCAGTTGATCCCGCTCGGCAAATCACGATTGAACAAATTCACAAGAAAGAACCTCGTTCCTCGAATAGTCGATCTGAAATTGGAGAATCTTCTAAGCCAAGAGTTACTGTGCGTATTCTCCTCAATAAATGGCAGCGTCAGCAAGAAAAAGAGCGCTATCAGAGGCGAAAATATTAAGAGGAGAAAAGAAGATATGAAGAAGAAATGTATAGGGAAGAACAAGAAGAATACATTCGGGAACAAGAACGCGCACATTGGGGGTGTGCATTTTTCAGACACTGCTGGAATGAGGGTTTAAAGCTTCCCACATGGAATAATTGTCCTGAGTGCAATGATAGACATGATGAATATAGGCAAGATACTGTCAATCGCCGATCTGTCCATGAAAGAATTGGCAGAATACATCCCAGTGATAATCGGCGTTTTGAGACATATGAGAATGATAATCAAACGAGGAAGAGGTATGCTGACCACAGATGGATTGATCATGAAGAGGAAAATGATCATGGTTATGTATGGCAAAAAGGACAGTGGTGCCCACCTGGTTTGAGGAAGAGTCGAAAGAGAAGAGTGCAGCGCTTAAGAAATCAAGAGTTAAAGCAAGCAAGAACTAGGATGAAATCAATATGGCGCCCAAAGGACAGACCTGATGAACATGGCTCTTCAGCTCCCACATGCATGGTATGCTTCTTACCGAATGAATTTATGGCTCTAGCTAATCAAATTGTACAGGAAGAAATATTACCAGAGATGGATGAAGCCGAGCAATTGGGGTTAATGGCACAGTTGATGCTGAATAAACAAGCTATTTTCGATAAACTAGCTAAGAATCGTCACATGAAGCCACTGTACTTAAGGGGATTCATCAATGGGAAGCCATTAACTAAGATGTTTGTTGATGGTGGAGCTGCTGTCAATGTGATGCCATATACTACATTCAGAAAGCTTGGCATGGGCCCTGGAGATTTAACACCAACAAGCATAGTTTTGAATGATTTTGCTGGAAATCCATCAGATACTAAAGGATGCGTGCATATGGATTTGATGATTGGGTCTAAAACTTTGCTTACAACCTTCTTTGTTATTGAGGGCAAAGGATCATATAGTTTGTTGCTTGGAAGGGATTGGATCCATGCAAATTGCTGTATTCCATCTACCATGCATCAGCAGCTTATTCAATGGATAGATGATGAAGTGGATATTGTCCAAGCAGATGATTCAATAAGCGTTGCTAACGTGGAACCAGCTTTTTGGGAGTATCAAGGCATAGATTGCTTTTCAGGCAAAGATTGGGGAGAAGGTCCTGTTGAACCAGTCAGCGGTGATCAACAGCCGATCAAAGCAGTCGGCTCTTGTAGTAATTTTTGATGGAAAATCCAATTGATGGGACTGACGGGAAGTTGGGACGTGGATTTGTATCGGCTGATAAGCTAGAAGAAGTGGACATTGGAGATGGTGACAAGCCAAGGCCGACATTCATCAGTGCTAACTTGGATTCAGTTTTCAAAGAAAAGTTGGTTATTTTATTAAAAGAATACAAAGACTGCTTTGCTTGGGATTATTCGGAGATGCCTGGTTTAGACCGATCTATTGTTGAGCATCGGTTGCCAATCAAGCCTGGTTACAAGCCTTACAAACAGCCACCCGAAAAATCTACAAGGAAGAAGTGTTGGCCGATGTGAAAAAGGAGATTGAAAGATTACTAGACGCAAATTTCATTCGGCCATGCAAATATGCAGATTGGATCTCTAATATTGTTCCTGTCTATAAGAAAAATGGAAAAATGAGGGTTTGCATAGACTTTAGAGATCTAAACAGGGCTACACCCATGGATGGATATCCAATGCCTATTGCCGACTCATTAGTTGATGCTGCTGCCGGATATAAAGTACTCAGTTTCATGGATGGTAATGCAGGGTACAATCAAATTTTTATGGCATTAGAGGATATAGTAAAGACAGCTTTCAGATGTCCTGGGCATATAGGGCTGTTTGAGTGGGTTGTCATGACGTTTGGACTGAAAAATGCTGGTGCAACTTATCAAAGGGCTATGAATTATATTTTTCATGAGTTGATCGGCAAAATTGTGGAAATATATATTGATGATGTTGTGATCAAGTCATTAAATCATGAGTCTCATTTGGCTGACATAAGGAAAAATCTAGAATGCACTAGGAAGCATGGGCTTAAGATGAACCCGAATAAATGTGCTTTTGGAGTTTCAGCTGGAGAATTTCTGGGATTTTTGATACATGAAGGAGGGATAGGAGTTGGCAAGAAAAGCATGAAGGCAATTGATGAAATTATTCCTCCAACTAATCTTAAAGAGTTGCAATCATTACTTGGCAAGATAAATTTTGTAAGAAGATTCATATCAAATTTGTCACAGAAGGTGTTGCCCTTTTCTTCACTACTGAAAATCAAAAAGGATCAAAAGTTTGTATGGGGTGACAAACAACAAAAGGCTTTCGATGAAATAAAGGAATACATGAAGAAGCCACCAGTATTGGTACCTCCACAATTGAACAAGCCTTTTAAGTTGTACGTGGCGGCCGATACCCAAACTATTGGATCGGCCCTCATACAAGAGTTTGAGGGGAAGGAAAGAGTGGTTGCATACCTTAGCCGAAAATTGCTAGACCCTGAAACGAGATATTCAGCTATAGAGAAGCTTTGCTTATGTGTTTATTACTCATGTACAAAATTTCGGCACTACTTATTAAATGCCGAATGCATTGTATATTCAAAATTTGACGTGATTAAGCACATGTTGTCTATGCCAATTTTGAATGGAAGGATTGGCAAATGGATTTTGGCCTTATCTGAATTTGAATTAAGGTTTGAGTCGGCAAAAGCTGTCAAGGGGCAGATTATTGCTGACTTTATTACTGAACATCGAGATTCATCAATAAATTTGCTTAACATTACTCCTTGGGTGTTATTCTTTGATGGGTCTTCATGTGACAAAGGTGGTGGAGCAGGTATTTTATTAATTTCACCCAAAGGTGAAGCGTTTGAGTTTGCTATTCCCATTCAAACTACTGTCACTAATAATCAAGCAGAGTATGAGGCATTACTCAAAGGGCTCCAATACTTGAAAGAAGCAAGGGCCATTGCAGTCGAAATTATTGGAGATTCAGAGCTAGTTATAAAACAATTGAGTGGTGAATATGAATGCAAAAATGATATCTTGAGGAATTACTATGAAGAATGCAAGCAAATCTTGAAGAGCTTTCAATCAGTAATTCTACAACACATTCCTAGAGGGGATAATGAAGAAGCAAATAGATTGGCTCAAAGTGCATCAGGATATAAAGAAAATCAAGAGGTATTTGCCACTGATGACTGTGCTTTCGGGAGTGATCTGGCAGAAGGTGATTGGAGAAAAGAATTTGCTGATTATTTGGAAAATCCATCCCAGAAGGTTTCTAGAAGGCTCAGGTATAAAGCCATAAAGTTTGTTCTTCTTGATAAAGATTTATATTATAAATCCCTGGATGGAGTATTATTACGTTGCTTAAATCAAGAAGAGGCAAAGAAGCTAATAAGCAAGGTGCATGATGGATTGTGTGGAGCACACCGGTCAGCTTACCGAATGAAATGGGTTATTAGAAGAACTGGATATTACTGGCCGACAATGTTGGAAGATTGCTTTGAATATTACAAGGGATGTCAAGACTGTCAGAAATTTGGAAACATTCAGAGAGTTCCAGCATCGGCTCTAAACCCTATTATCAAACCATGGCCATTCAGAGGATGGGGAATAGATTTGATTGGCCAAATAAATCCTCCATCGAGCAAGGGGCATAAGTTTGTACTTTTAGCAACAGATTATTTCACTAAGTGGGTCGAAGCAATTCCATTGAGAAAGGTGGCATCAGAAAATATGATTGAATTTGTCAAAGAGCACATCATTTACAGATTTGGAATTCCTCAGACAATTACCACAGATCAAGGGACTCAATTTACATCTTCAGAATTCAGAGATTTTGCTGAAAGTATGGGGATCAAATTATTGAATTCTTCTCCTTATTATGCCCAAGCTAATGGGCAGGCAGAGGCTTCTAACAAAATTATGATTAAAATTATACAAAAGAAAATTGATCAAAAACCAAGGAAGTGGCATTCGGTACTCAATGAAGCATTGTGGGCTTACCGAATGGCTCCTCATGGGTCTACGAAAACGTCTCCTTATGAATTGGTATATGGACATCACGCTGTTTTGCCATGGGAAGTGCAGTCGGATTCAAGGAGGATAAAATTGCAGAAGGATTTAAGTTCTAAAGATTATAATGATTTAATGATGGATGAATTAGAAGATCTACATATGATTCGTCTCAAGGCTTGGAAAATATTGAGAAAAATAAGGTGCGGATTGCTAGATATTACAATAAGAAAGTGAAAGTCAAGCAATTTGCAGAAGGAGATTTAGTTTGGAAGGCATTATTGCCGATTGGTACTAAATACAATGCATTCGGTAAATGGTCCCCAAATTGGGAAGGTCCTTTCAGAGTGGTTAGATGCGTGCCTGGAAATGCATACATTTTGAAAACTTTACTGGGGGAAGAATTCACTGCTGCCATAAATGGAAGATATTTGAAGAAATATTATCCTAGTATTGAAATTGATCGCTGATGGGGAATCAAATGTCAAATAGCCGGCATTCGGGAAGGAGCCGCCTTCAGAGCAAAAATTCCAACAAAAGGAAAATGGCCAATACTAGAGTGTATTGCCCTTAGCGCACACAAATTACATCATAAGTTCAACAAGTTTACCACAAAAGGGATGCAAAAGATGAGTTTTATTGCCGAAATTGCATAAATCCCTAGTACAAACTACTGGAAGAGCCTGTTTAAGACAGACTGGGGATGGATGGAATCGGCAATGGCAGCGCCATGGCCATCAAGACGATCAATGGAGGCATCAATGTCGTCGATGTCTTCTGGGTTGCCGTTGGCGAAACCGACCGGCATCCTGGAATAGTCAGTGCCAGTGCGTGTTGAAATGGCAACTAAGCCCACGGCGGCACCCAGAAGAACGCCATGGAGGGCCACCTCGTCGACGCGGCCTGCCACTGCACCAAGGCGAGCCTCTGGTGTGTCTCCTTGGGCGTTCACCTTTTTCGCCAGCTCCTCCACCAGCGCCTTCAGCCGATTGAGCTCGGCATCGCGATCTGCGAAATTACAAGTGATGACAGATATAATGCTATTTGAAGACAGATTGAAAATGAACAGATTGCAGGACTCACCGTTGATAGTTTCGAGCAACTGTTTGCGCTGGTACTGCCACTCAAGGTCAGCAATCCCAGCTTGTTTGGAGATAACCTCCAGCTCATGGCGCGTCTCGTCGCGCTCCCTCCTGAAACGGCGGGCGTCGCTATCTGAGTAGCGAAGATCGTCCGATTTAAGAGTTCGATTGGACGAACTCGAAGAATCGGACACCGCAACAGGAGCCGCAGCAGGAGCCGCAGCTGGAACCACGGCAGGAGCCGCAACCGGAGCAGCGAAGGGTTCCATTGGATTAGCCTGAGAAAACAAAGGGATTTGTCAGAAAGGGGAGCGAAATCTTGAGAAGAATAAAGAAAGGCAGGCAGTCATCACCTGCGGCGAGCGCCGGCGCGGCTTCCTTCGGGCTCATCGGCGGCTGGTCGCCTTCCGTTCGCCATTGGGGTTTTCTTGAGTTTACTGTGCTTGGGGAAAAGAAGAGCTCGAGGAAGGCGAAAGACTTGGTGAGGAGATAGCGGCACTCGAATATGTTTATTTATAGAACCCGCAGAGGAAATCGTGGCCAAAGATCGTGGCGCACATCCCAAAAATTCGGAAGGTGGAGAGCCCACGAACCGAGCGGTTTCCATGTCGTTTGGGATTCATGCTGATGTCACATTCGGTTGATCAAATTCGGCTGTACTGAGCTTTTCGGGACTAACACTGTAGAAGCCAGCGTTGCCGAATAAGTTATTCACAATGAAACAAAACAGAAGTAAAGATGATAGAAAATGCAGAAATGATCAAGCATTCGGCTATTAAGTTGTTTGTTACAGTCACACACCCAAGTATTTTAAGATTACACTTTTTGCATTCAAAATCATATGGTCAATATCTTCCAGCAGCTTCTTGTCAGCCTCTTGGGTTTTGGCCAGAGCAGAAAGTTTGGCTTTGAGCTGCTTCTCTTCATTCAGAGCTGTTGAAGCCTCCTTACGCAGCCCCTCTGTCAGACCAGGAATTTCGGCTATCTTCTTTTTGTCAGCTTCAATTTTAGCCGATAAGTTTTTCAATTCAGCCTCTAATTCAGCTTTCCTGGTCTCTTTCGACTCAAGTGCAGACTGTAGGCCAGCTAACAGTTCTTTGTTGCTCTGAGTTCTAGAGTGCAAATCTTTCACAGATTTTTTCTCTATGGCCCTCCTTTGCTCCAAGGCTGGTTGAGCAGATTGATTCTTTAGAGCTTGTTTCACTGCAGCATAATGATCGTCCAATTTAGAAACTGGATCTAAAGAAGTCTTGATATCAGCAGGAATATCTTGGTCAAATGATTCAAGCAAGTCTCTTAGAAGATCAGCATCTTTGACTTGATCTTGAATGCCCTTCTGCAGCAAGGAGAGGATTTCTTTCAATTTTGCTTGGTTTTCTTCTGGCAGAGCTTGACTAGAAGATGTTTCTTCTCCTTGTTCGGCAATTAAATCATCCAGAGCAAATGAGTAGCTAGATGATGAAGCAGGTTTTTCCTGAAAAGAAATTCTTGATGGATTAATAATGATTTATTGGGGAATTGAGAAGATTGAATGACTTTATTTACCTCTGTTCTAATTTCATGAATGGGAGAAGGAGACCTCTCAAGCTCAGTAGAAGGGCCTTGCATATCATGCTGAGGAGAGATTGGAGAGTTCCTTCGTGAAGGTGCAGCTTCTAGTTGAGGAAGTGGTGAAGCTGGGGCTGAATCATGATGAGAAGGAGGGCTCTCCAATATTTGATCCATTGAAATTGTTGCTGCAACTAAAAGGGAATAAATGCCGATGAAAAGAATGAATGAGATAGTAAAATTTATACCAGTTGATGGAGCATCGGCAGAATCTGTAGTGGCTGTTGCCTGCTGTGTCTGAACCTGAGATAGTAAAAGACAAAGATGAGCATAATTGTCACACCCGGATTTTCACAGAAACCCGAATGCTACTATATGTGTGCCCAGGAAGTCCATAGAATACATATAGTCAACAAATATGATAACAGAGACACAAATGCTGAAAATAAATGCTTTATTAATGAGAGAGTTTACATCAGAGTTGCTTCATAAATGAACTAACCAATACAGCGGAAGTCTAATAACAACTCTCTCTAATCGAGGCCGTACTCCACAGGGACTCTGACTGGGAGAACACACTCAGAAGAACGGTAGGTCTTCGGGAAACTCAGCAGCAGACTCGCACACAGCCCAATCTGTTACCCATCCGGGATTTTGCAGCAAAATGACAAAAATATAGCAAGTGTAAGTAACAGAGTTACTTAGAAAGTATAGCACATGTGTATGAGGCTCAAAAGGCTGGACACGGCTTAACTGCATTAGCACTTTTAGTTGGTTCCTTTTTAACTTTATCCAAGAATACTACAAGTGAATGGACTCCCAGTTGTAACCCAATTAAGTAGTGTAAGTGAGATTAAACAACAATAATAATAACAATCAAGTTCTAATTGAAAAGGAACACCAGGCCGCTTGTGACCTTGAGCAAGGCTATCATGATAGATTGTACACTCTGCAGAGGTTTCACCCTTTACCCACCAGTCGCGTAAAAGTTCAAAGCAACTTTGCACCCAACCACGCACATCAACACTACCGAGGTGTGACAGCATAGGGACGCTACGAGGCTTTTCACAAGACACCCTAACAAAACAGTAGCCGTTATGGTACAACACAGGCAGCATGATCCAAGGCACCAAGATCGACTGACTCCCAGGGCGCAGCGATAGGAGGGTCAATGGCGTCCAGAGCGCGGCAACGCGTGCCAACAGCAAAATAAAGAGCGCAATGTGTGGAGCTCCCGCACTCACGGTGGCTCCCAACACGGGACTGTGCCTAACGAGGCATAGCCGACGGTACCCCCGTCCTTGGTGGATCAAACCATACTCTCACGAGTGCTTCCCATAACGCCGTCGGCCCGTCGGTAACTACTGTTAAGCTAGAGCCGTACAAGCTACTTGTCCAAGACCAGAGCCATTATAGTTCTGGCGGTGGCAACAGGCTCCTGGGTTTCCGCTTTAAGAAACGGTCCTTACGGAGAGACACTAGGGCCTGGCACGCAGCTGACGCCCTAGTTCCCTTAACCATGTTGCTAAAAAGCAAATTTTATCATTAATATTGAAGTGAACCATTACATCAAGATTAACAGTAATAATAAAGGTGACAGTAGCTGCGCCTAGCAAAAGTCTACCCATAATGCAATAAACCCAAGGTATCAACGGAATAGGATAAACAAGACTAGGTACAACCTTAGGGTACATAAATTTAAATGCATGAATGTAAATAATGTAATACATAGTGGATAGGTAGCAAGGATTGTTCGTGCTATAACTTGCCTTCCTCAAAGTGCTGCTGCTGCTGCTGCTGTGAGTCCGGCTCCTGAAAATCCTCAGCGTACTCGAACTCCAACGGCAACGGCTCACCGACTAGACACGAATCACCACACAAGCATCCATACAAGGCAATACATGCAAGCAAAAGTATTCTATTAGAAACAGTACATCAAACAGTGAAAACAGTACAAAATAAGGTTTTAGAAATAATCTACGCTTTGCTACGAACACATGAGCGCAAGAATCACACTAATCGGAGCTAAAACGTGAAAGTTATGGAGTTTTTAAGATCCAGGGACTAATCTGTGAAAAACCGAGGACCTATGCGTAATTACGCTTTAAAACCTGAGGGCTAACACGTAAAAGTCCACTGACAGGACCGCGGGTTCTACTTTACACAAACTCAGGGGCTTTTTCAAAGAAAACAGGACCTGAATTTAATTATTTTTGAATTGGTCAGGACTGCGGGTTGATTAACAGAAAACTGAGGGGCTCTTTAGCAAAAGTTCCGGCGCTGACCGTTGCCGGCGGGTTTGACTCCGGGCAGGGGCAGATCTGGGCCGTCGATCTAGATCTGGGCGACCAGGGTGAAAAGGGGGGTTTGGGGATCACCGGCGGGGTGAGGGACGGCGGCGCTGCTTCGCACGGCGGCGGAGCTCGCCGGAGCTGAGGCTAGGCGGCGCTAGAGGCCTCAGTTTTCGATGTGGTTTGGTCCTACGTGCTCAGGAGGGAGCGGCGAGTCTACCCAGGGTGATTAAGTCGAGGGAAACATGGCGGAGGCGGCGGCACGAGGACACAGCGGCGCTGCACCGTGTGGCGACGAAGCTCGCCGGCGAAGCTCGAAGTCAAGCTAGGGTCCTCGGTTTGCTGCGCGGTTTGGTGCTACGGGTTCGGGGAAAAGTGGTGAATGTGACAGGGGTGTTCAAGTCAAGGGAAGGGCGGTGGTGCGGGCTGACGGCGGCGAACAGAGGAGGCGGACGGCGGCGAGAGAGGGAGACCGGGCTACGGGACGGGAAGGCGACCGAGAGGAGGCGCGGAAGCTTCATCACCTTAACGCAAAACCTCCAGTGTGGTCGGTCGGCTGGCTTGAAGCGGCGTTGGGGCAGCGGTCCATCGGGGAGGGGCGGCTCCGGCGAGTCTGGAAAAGGGGGCGGTGGTGATTATCCCCAAATCAAGGGGAACAGAATGGGCTAGAAGGCGTGGATAGCTGCGTTACCTCCGGGCGGAGCTCCTGGATGGCTCTTCGTCGAGCAAAGGGCGGCGGCCGGTGAGAATTGGCCGCGGCGGCCAATGGCGGCGGTGCGAGGCAGAGGAGAAAGGGGTGATGCGAGCTCGGGTTGGGTTGATGAGGGTTGGGGCGGCGAGGCTCGGCATTTATAGGGCCAGGGAGATAAAGGATGGGGTAGAGTGGCGAGGTGGCATAAACCGAGGCCATGGCTTGGCGACGGCGTGGCGGCCTCCCCTTTCCTTTCCGGGAGATGGCTTCCAAGCGGGGAACAGCGCGGGGAAGGAAGGGTGGGCAGGGAAGCTTCGGGGAAGCTTCGGACGGACCTACAACGCGGGAGCGGGGTCCAGGCCTTGGGCCGAGGCGGTGGCGCTCCTCCCGGCTCGGCCGGTCGTGAGGAGGAAGATGCACAGTGGAGGGGAAGGGGGTGGTAACTGGGCCGGTTAGTGGGCTGGAAGTGGAAGGGGAGCGGGGCCGTGGCTGGGCCGCGAAGGGAAAAACAGGTGAGGGCGAGCTGGGCTGGCGGTCGGGCGCAGCTGGGCCGATTCTGAGGTGCGACCCAGGAGCGGGGAGGAGAGCTGGTGGCGCTGGGCCGGATCACGCGGTGCGGTGGAGTGGGCAGAGGCAGTGTGTCGGGCTGGGCTGGAAGAGAGGAGGGAGGGAGCAAAGGTGGGCTTGGGAATTTAGTTCAGGGGGCAAAAACAGACTCGGCCTAACAACTTTTCTAGAGCTCCAAACAGAGTGGTTCAAATTCGAATTTAAATAAATTTAAATTCTCGTTTGAACCACAAGCAATACAAAAATAAATGCAGAAGCATGAATGCAACAAAAATGTTTCTACACCTTATATTTGATTTTAATTTCAAGAAATTATTTACTTAACCTATTATTAATTATGAACATGATAATAAATAATCAATTAATTACTAAAAATTTTAAATAGGCTATTTTTGGGTGTTACAAACCTACCCCACTTAAGATGAATTTCGTCCTCGAGATTCGGATGTGGATGCGAAGAGTTGTGGATAAGCGGCCTTGAGGTCTTCTTCTCTCTCCCAAGTCGCTTCATCCTCTGCACATCGGCTCCACTGAACCTTGCACATCCGGATGACCCTGTTTCTTGTCACCCTCTCAGACTCCTCCAGAATCTTGACTGGATGCTCCTCATAGGTGAGATCCTCTTGCACCCTCAGCCCTTCTATCGGGATCACCCTCTCAGACTCTTCAGGTACCCGCAAACATTTCTTCAGCTGAGATACATGGAACACATCGTGTACTCCAGCCAGTGTCTCAGGTAACTCTAGCCGGTATGCCACTTCGCCCATCCGTTCTAGTATCTTGAAGGGTCCAATGAAACGAGGTGCCAACTTGCCCTTGACATTGAACCTCTTCACCCCTCTCATCGGTGACACTTTGAGATACACAAAGTCATCAACCTTGAAGCTGAGATCCCTCCTTCTGACATCAGCATAGCTCTTCTGCCGAGACTGTGCCACCTTTAAATTCTGCCTGATTACTTGCACTTGGCGCTCTGCTTCTCTGAGTATTTCAGGCCCAAAAACCTGACTTTCTCCAGTCTGATTCCAGAACAATGGTGTTCTGCACTTCCTACCATACAAAGCCTCGAATGGTGCCATCTGCAGACTCTTCTGGTAGCTGTTATTGTACGAGAATTCTGCATAGGGCAGACTCTTGTCCCAACTGACACCATACTGCAGTGCACAAGCTCTCAACATGTCTTCCAAGATCTGATTGGTTCGCTCAGTCTGGCCATCTGTCTGAGGGTGGTAAGCTGAACTGAAATCCAGCTTTGTGTCCATCGACTCATGCAACCTCTTCCAGAAGTGCGAAGTAAACTGAGTACCTCGATCAGACACTATCCTCTTTGGCACCCCATGCAAGCACACAATCCTCTCCATATACAGCTCTGCTAATCTGGCGCCCGTGTAGGTGGTCTTCACTGGAAGGAAGTGTGCCACCTTGGTCAAGCGGTCCACTATCACCCAAATGGAGTCAAATCCTCTCTGAGTGCGAGGCAGACCGGTGATGAAGTCCATACCAACTTCTTCCCATTTCCATTCTGGTATCTTCAAAGGCTGGAGCAATCCTGCTGGCCTCTGATGTTCAGCCTTGACTCTCTGACATGTGTCACATAGAGCCACGTGTGTTGCCACATCACGCTTCAATCCATACCACCAGAATCTTTCCTTGATGTCTTGGTACATCTTGGTACTTCCTGGGTGGATTGAGTAAGCTGAATCATGTGCTTCTCTCAGGATCGTGTCCCTGATTTGTGCTATGTCTGGCACACATATCCTCTTCCCATGCCACAAAGTTCCTTGATCATCAACTCAGAATCCAGGGGCCTTTCCTAGAGCAACATTCCCCACAATCTCCTTGATCTTCTCATCAACTAGCTGGCCTTTCCGAATCTCCTGTTCCAGAGTTGGTTCTACTGTCATCTCTGTGATGCTAGTCACAAATCCCAGACTCATCCTCTCAAATTCCCGGCTGAGTTCTTCTGGTAGACAGTGTCCAGTGATCTTGTTCACATAGCTCCTCCTACTCAGAGCATCTGCTACCAAATTGGCTTTCCCGGGATGGTAGTGGATCTCCAGATCATAGTCTTTGATCAACTCCAACCATCGCCGTTGCCTCATATTCAGCTCTGACTGAGTGAAGACATACTTGAGGCTCTTATGATCAGTGTAAATGTCACACTTGTGCCCAATCAAGTAATGTCTCCAAATCTTTAGAGCATGAACCACAGCTGCCAACTCCAGATCATGAGTCGGGTAGTTCTGCTCATGCTTCCTCAACTGCCTTGACGCATATGCCACAACTCTGCCTTCCTGCATGAGTACACACCCCAATCCTAGACGGGACGCATCGCAGTAGATGGAGAAGCTCTTGGCTATATCAGGCAGGACTAGCACTGGGGCTGTTGTCAATCTCTTCTTCAACTCCTCAAAGCTGGCTTGGCACTCATCAGACCAAACAAACTTGGCATTTTTCTCCAACAACGCCGTTAGGGGCTTAGCAATCATGGAGAATCCTTCAATGAATCATCTATAATACCCGTCAATCCCAAGGAAACTCCTGATTTTGCTTACATCCCTAGGCGGATTCCAGCTCAACACATCACTGACCTTCTTCGGATCAACTGCCACTCCTCCATTGGATAGCACATGACCCAGGAATGCCACTTCCTTCAACCAGAACTCACACTTGCTCAGCTTGGCATACAACTGATGTTCCCAGAGTCTCTGCATCACCAGCTTCAAATGATCCTCATGTTCTTCCTCATTCTTGGAGAAGACCAGAATATCATCAATGAACACCACCACGAACTTGTCAAGATAGTCCATGAACACGCTGTTCATCAGGTACATGAAGTATGCAGGAGCATTAGTCAGTCCAAAAGACATGACGGTGAACTCATACAACCCGTACCGAGTAGTGAACGCGGTCTTGGGAATATCTGATGGTCGGATCTTCATCTGGTAATAGCCTGATCGGAGGTCGATCTTGGAGAACACACAGGCTCCCTTCAGCTGATCAAACAGATCATCAATCCTTGGCAGCGGGTACTTGTTTTTGATGGTCACTTCGTTGAGGGCTCGATAGTCCACACACAACCTCTGTGTCACGTCTTTCTTGTCCACGAACAACACCGGTGCTCCCCATGGTGAAGAACTAGGACGGATATACCCTTTGGCTAGCAAGGCATTTAATTCTTCCTTTAGTTTTTCTAGCTCCTTTACTCCCATCCTATATGTCTTCTTAGCAATTGGTGCAGTGCCAGGTTTAAGTTCAATAATAAATTCAACTTCGCGTTCCGGGGGCATACCTGGCAGTTCATCAGGGAACACATCCGGGTAGTCGCACACTACTCGAATGTCCTCAAGAGCTGTACCCTTAGCTTGATTGACTTGACTATGCTCCAGGGAACTGGCTGCTTGATATTCCACCTTCTCACCAGTCTTGGCTGTCAGCTGCACTGCTCTTTTGGAACATTGGATCACTGCATCATATCTGCCTAACCAGCTCATACCCAAAATTAAGTCAAACCCAAGGGTTTCCAACACGATCGGGTATACCTCGAAGTCTACCCCCCTTATTGTGATGGTGACATGGGTACAACGTAAAGTGGCTCGTTGTTCCCCCCTGGTGAGCTAACTAGCATGGTGTTTGACATAGGTCGTAATGACATCATGTTCTTTTTCACAAAAGCAGCAGATATGAAAGCATGCGAAGCTCCGGAATCGAACAAAACGGTTGCAGGAGTGGAGTTGACAGGGAACGTACCCACGACCATGTCAGTAGCACCCTCGGCAGTCTCTGCACCCATGTGGTTAAGCTTGCCCCTAGTCAGGTTCTGCTGGCAATGATTCGCCTGGCCTTGTTGCTGATTCCCATTCTGGTTCTGCGGTTGCCCAGCCCTCTGGTTGTTGTTCTGACCAACAAGATTCTGGACCCTGTGGGGACAAGCGTTGGCGTAGTGTCCTGGCTTATCACAGTAAAAACACCTCGGCCCTACTGGTGCAGTGTTGACTGGGCCGGTGCGCTGAGCAGGCCTTGGCTGCACCTGGTTGCGCTGAACTGGGCCATTCTGCAGCTGATTCTAGAAACGCTGCTGCTGTGGTGCCTGGAGGTACTGGGGGCGCTGCTGGTACTGGCCATGATTCAGTAAGCTGGACTGGCCCTGGAAGCGCTGCTGGCCGCCCATCTGCTGATTCCCCTGCGGAGGAGCAACTGGTGCTCCCAGTCTGCTGGCCCTGGAACTTCCTCTTCTTCTCTTCGATCTCACGGCGCTTGTGCTCCAGCATGAGGGCGCCGTCCACCAGTTCCTGAAAGTTGGGGAACTTGTTGCACATCAGCTGGTACTGTAGAGCATCCTGTAGGCCATCACAAAACCTGGTCTGCTTCTTCTTGTCAGTGTCCACATCCTCTGGAGCGTAACGGGCCAGCTCGATAAACTTGTCATGGTAAGCGGTGACACTCATCCCTTCCTACTTCAGTGCCAGGAACTCCTTCTTCTTCAAGGTCATCAAAGCCTCCGGCACATGGTGAGAGCGGAAGCTGTCACGAAACTCCTGCCAGGTGATCTGAGCACGGTTGGGGTGGACATACTGGTATAAATCCCACCAATCCAATGCTGGTCCCTGAAGTTGTCCTCCTGCGTACAACACCTTCTCCCGGTCGTTGCACTGCGCGATGTTGAGTTGTCTCTCCACCGCCTTGAGCCAATCATCTGCCTGCAGAGGGTCGCTAGCCTTGGTGAAGGTAGGAGGGCGTCCTTTAAGAAATTCGCCCCTCTTGTCTCTTGGCGGCACGTGAGGCTGGTGAGGAGGGTTCTGTTGTTGCTGCTGCAGCAAGGCTATAGTCTGGGCCATCTGCTGTGTCAGCTGGAGCTGCATCTGCATCATCTGCTCCATGGTGGGTGGCGGTGGTGGAGGCGGTGGGTTCGGGTTCTGGCCGCTCCCACCGGCACCAGCGTTCCTCCTTGTGTTCACCATCTATCATCATCAATTAATTCTCATCAGAATTCCATCGAATATAACCGTGTGGCTTGGTGGTTTGGGTAGATAAAGAGAAATAAACACTCCCCTCTATGTAAACACTAATATCCTTAAACCTTAGTCCTATATCTAGATGGAGATAGACTCATGTCTATGACCATCACAATCATTACAAAAATCCAAATCAAGCATAAGCATAATAACAACAAAATCAAGCATCTAGAGACATAATTCACACAAGTCTCGACAGCAGATTGATTTTTCATTTTTTCTTTTTTTTTAAAGACTACACGATCAGTTTGTATGGCCCAGTTTGTATGTCACACCCGGCCCAGTTTGTATGGCCCAGTAGTGGCCCATGAGTGCGAGATGCACGTGATTAGTGCCACATTGCTAGTTTAGCAAGGGTGGAGGCAACTTATAAGCCTTTGTCTTCCAACCATAGCACCTTTGGGTTAACCCTTTTACACGAAGCGAGGACGAAAGTGTAAGCAGGGTGCTATTTGTACGCGTGCACGCCCCTCGGGAGGGCTGTGCGAGGCGGCTTTGGAGGGCGGGGTGTTACAAATGGTATCAGAGCCGACCCTCGCGGTTGCGCGTACGGGTCAGTGTGCGGGCATAGGGCGCATGGCGCGTGTGGCCCGGGTAGGGCATACGGCATGGACTATGGCGCCGGCACTGGACGTACAGGCGTGCGCCAAGGGGGAACGTTCCTGGACATTTGCCCATGTGGGTGAGTTGCGCCGACGAGGACGTCAGGTTCTTTGAGGGGGGGTGTTTGTCACACCCGGCCCAGTTTGTATGGCCCAGTAGTGGCCCATGAGTGCGGGATGCACGTGATTAGTGCCACATTGCTAGTTTAGCAAGGGTGGAGGCAACTTATAAGCCTTTGTCTTCCAACAATAGCACCTTCGGGTTAACCCTTTTACACGAAGCGAGGACGAAAGTGTAAGCAGGGTGCTATGTGTACGCGTGCACGCCCCTCGGGAGGGCTGTGCGAGGCGGCTTTGGAGGGCGGGGTGTTACAATAATGTGAATAGCATTGTGTTTAAAGGTAAAGACTATGACCTGAATGGGTTTTTTGCTGGTTGTTCTTTTCTTCTTAGGAGCTGAAGGAACAAGTATAGAAGGAGTCTTTCTTTTGGCAAAAGATGGCCTGGTGATGATTGGATCTAGAGTGGCCTGTCTAGACATCAACTGGGCCAAGGTAGGAGATTGATGCCCCAGAGCAGATATTGGGCCTGCAATCTTATACTGGATCGTCTTGGCAAGAGGGGCAAGTACTATGTCCTACAAAATGACAGAATTATAATCAAAAGGGGAATTGTTATTAAAGCAAGATAAGAGATGAACAACATTACCTCTGAATTTGGCTGGTAGTCAGGCATTAATTCAAGACAGAAAGGGTGAATTGGCATGTTGAAGATGTGATCATGAAATTCTTGCCACCAGACGGTGAAAGAAGGATGAACATATGTTATTGGCACAAAAGGCTCAGGTTTATAGATGGTTGTGCAACATCTGTAGTCAAAAATCCTTCTTGTCTCAGTGGAGTCTGTAACAATCTCCCTGGGCTTGAGGAATTCATGGAGAAATAATCTTGGTGGCACTTGGCCATAGCCTAATTGCCTAGCCATCATATTCGGCTGATCGTACTCAAAGATACTCTGAACCAGCCTTCCTCCACAAAATTCGGCTGGCAGAATACAGGGCCGAATGAAAGAATTGAAAATGGCTGTAGATTGTGCATCTATACATCCAGTTTCAAAGCTAAACTCACAAGGAAGGGTGAGATTGTCATTATCAAAATAAGGAAACCAGAGAGGATCAGCAAAGCCTTTGGAGAAAAGCTCGAAAAGTTTACCAATGCTTTTATCTACAGATACAGTAGAAGCAGCCTCTCCATAAGTCTGACAGCCTTTTGTGCTTTGAGTTTCCCCTTCCTTGTAGTTGATTGAAGGAAAGTGCCGACTGTTGATGTCAATAGTGATAATCTGGTGCATATACAACTGCAACCACATCTAGATGAACCACCAAGGACCATTGACACAAGGGATTTTCTTGTTGGTGTGCATCAAGAGAGTGGTCTGATGGAGCATATGATAGACACTTCCTAGCAGATACTTCCCAAGAGGGATGAGTGTGCCAGCAGCCAAATCTTCAGCCATCACAATGTGATTCAGAGTTGGTTCATTGGCTTTGTCGCAAAAAATGAATCTGCACAACCACATGTTCAGGAAGGCCCTGTATTCAACATCAGACAGGGGACCATCAGACATATAATTCTGGATATATTTCTTATATCCAACTCCTGTCTTCACTCCTGTTTGCTTGGAGGAGCCCTTGTACTTGTATGGGCGCACAGACTCTGTGATATTCATGCCGGTCATCATGTAGACATCGGCCAAGGTGGGAGACATCGGTCCATGGCCAAAAAGAAAAACATTTGCACCATTGGACCAAAAGTGGCAGGCTGCGATGAGAAGGCTCTCATTCTTGGGTGTCTCGGCTAAAGATAGCTCTAGACAGTGTGAGATGCAGAGATTGTCCTAGTTCTTGGTTTGAGGGCTTTTGTCATCAAAAATTCTCTTGTACCAGTTCCTCCAACCGGCGATTGGGGGCAGAGGCCAGTTCTTGAAAGCATCTTGCCATTCGTGAGGCTTTGTCAGTGAAGTTTTGAAGGGAATCCTCTGAGATTCGGCAGCAATCATCTCAGAAGGGTCTGAATCTCCTACGGGCCCGAGAAAATAAGTGGGTGCTTTTTCCTCGGTGGGAATCAAAAGTTCGGCCGCTAGAGCCTACCAAGAACAGAAAAAGGCGAAAGGAAAATTTAAGATGTGATTCAAAAAGAATGATGCCGAATGTGCTTGAGGAAGATTAAGAATTACCTAGAGGGTTTGATCTTGGTGCGCCATTTGAAGATTGAAGCTTGCAAAAGTCGATGAACTAAGGTTTGGATCTGTACAAAGCTTCGAAGATTTTAGAAAGGAAAAGCGGGGATTGAGCTAGGGTAACCGAGAGACGTTGAGTATCTATGGTCAATTCCGAGATAAAAATATCTTTTATCCCAAAATTGAAGGGGCATGTGTTAACACCAAAAATTAGCACCTGAAAGAGGATGACGAGTGGGCCAGGCTCCGTAAAAAGATTCCATTCGGCAGGACAGACTTCTTCAAAGCATTCGGCAAAAGACGCTCTGCAGTCGGGAGACCGTCATCACGGAAGCATTCGGGAGAGCATGATGACGTGGATTAAATATAAGGAAGAAGCCGATTTGACGAAGATTACGAGATGAATACGGCGCTTCGACGTATTTCTTTGGAAATAAACATTTTTGTAATCGTAGTTGACTAGGAGTTGTGTCAAAACCAGGGTATAAATATAAACCCATGGTGATTGTAATAGGGATCGAACAATTATACAACAAACCAGCCTTGCGCCAACTTTTCGAGTCTTTTAGTCGTGTCGTCGAATTCTTCGAGAGGAATCATCGATCCGTCGACCTCCATAAGTATCGACAACCTTGTATCATGCTTAGTATCATGCGGTGGATTTAAGCTTGGTATAAGAAGGCTTTCTTGTTAGATCATGAGCCATGCGGTAGGCTAAGGTTTAGCTTGAGGCAAGTTACCGGCTCTATTAGATTTTGGCAAAGATCTAATAGATTCATTAAGTTACCTTGTGTTATTTGGGTTTTACTTTATGTTTAATTCATATTAACACTCTTTTTGCCCAATTTAGATTGATTAGGTTCAGTTTTGATCCATTGCAAGACATGATCACGTTTCCTTGCATAGCCGAATTCGAATCAATCTAGATTGCCACGTGTCGCGGGTTCGAACTTGTTAATTTTGTATGGATCTTGACAGAACCGGGTATCATGCGGTAGATGCAGGTTTTTGTGTCGTTTTAGAACTAATCATCTGGTGGATTAGAGCTCAAAAACGATCTGATAGGTCTATCATCATTGACAAAGCTTGTTCCTTCTTCATGGAACCCGATTCGGCTATATAGCTGTATTCGGCTGTCCCTTAACGAGTGAAACATGTTCGTAACTTTATTTTAAATAACGAATGCTTTTAACCTTCCATGTTTAGAGTATATCATGCGGTAGATTGATCTATTCTTGGTTGGTGGCGTGATTTCAAACAAGTTGTATCATGCGGTGGATTAACTTGTTCGATTTTGTGCTTGACGGGTTCGAGAGTACCTAGACATGCGGTAGACTAGTGCTTTTAAACCTATGCATTCTTGTTTATCAGGAATTTACGATCGTGCTTTCATGTTTATTAAGCCTAATTCCCGTTAATCGGTTGAAGCTAAGTACTGTAACGAATATTTAATTAAAAACCGATCTTTCATCATGGTGACGTCATGCGGTCGGTAGTGTACTTACATGCTTTGCCGATTATGAAACGAATGTTTTGGATTGCTGACAGATAGCTTGTCTATAGCTATATGTCGATCAAAACTGGCTTTGTAAGCCGTAGAGATGGAACTGTCTGGTATCAGCCGGCACGTTCCAGGTTTTATATCTAAACTTTTTTCTTCCTTTGTCAGTTTCAGGGAAAATTGACTGGCATGCTTTCCGGATTCGAACGCTCGAGCCACGTGTGAAGCCAGCTGATTCGGCTTGCTGTGTGCTTGGCGTGAACTGCAGATTTTACGTCAACAGCATGCTTTTCTTTTTCTTTTTATTTTTGCCATGCTTCTTTGGCATGCTTTTCCTTTTGCATAGCCCATGTCTCTATCAAGAATTTTCGGAGAGGAAAAATCATAGAATATGGAGCATTTTATTTTTGTGGATGGATGATGGCAAATGGTTGCTAACTCCTAGTGTAGGAATTGCAAGTGAGAGGTGGTGTGTGTACATGGATCTTGATCTCTAAGAATATGAAAGCTTCACTCAAAGTTCACAACAATTTGACAAAGCTCACTAAGATGACAAGCAGCATATGAGTAGAAATTTTCAACTAAGCTTATCATATGGCTCTGGTAGGTATTTTGACCAACGAGGAACTTGTTTCATTTTAAAAGCATAAATCTCCGAGATTTTCCCCGTACTAAGAGTAGAATTAGAATTTAACCAAATTCTCACTATATCAATTCCCACAACAACTTAGACTTGGAATAAAGCATGTGCTCCCACAAGGTTTTCAGGTTCATTATTACTCATGCCAAATAACTCAAGCATTATTAAACAACTAGTTGCAACAAAATACTTACAAAATTAATGACAGAGCAACTATTCATCATTTCCAAAGTGAGAGGCATATGTTTCATTCCATGCATAGTTGGGAGCTATTTTATTCAAGGGAAATGTTGATTAAGGGAAATATTTTTGGTTGTTTTTTTAGATGCAACTAACATGAAGGGAAATTAAAAAGAAATCAAAGTGCTGGGTCGATCTGGACGTACCTGGTGGGGGTCCTCTCCCAAGCTAGGACTTCTCACTGGTAGGGGTTGAATCTTGATAGGTACTGGCTCAGCTGATCCGCTTGTTCGTGGACGTCGTGCTGGATGGACGCTAACATCCCGCTATTCTCTTGATGGTACTGAGAATGGCGGGCTAGCGTGTCTTGAATTTCTTGGCTACGGTCGTCGATGAGTTCGACTCGGTCGGAGATGTATGACAACTCCCGGCCGTAGTCGAAGCGTGCGGACTGTGAGTACCCAGGGTAGTATGGTTGGGAGGTATGGTCGTACTCCCCAGCATACCGACTCCCGGACCACTCAGAGTCCGTGTCCTGACCGTAGTCCCAGCGTCCTGAGGAGTAGTAGTTCGGGTCCTGGTGTGGCCCGGAGCCTCCTGCTCCGGACGTCCCAGCATCGGTGCACGTGTCGTAGGCGGCCTCAAAAGCGGAGGTGTGTCGGTGTGGCATGGATGGTGCATCTTCTGGCTCCTGTGAGGTGGCGAGCCCAGCATCACGCCTGGCTCGTCCCCTCGTTACTGGTCCATCACCTGCAACGCTATGCCGAGCGGGCTCTCTCCAGGGTGGAGAATCGTCCGACTCGGTCCTCAACTGAAGCGTTAGTTTCGGCGTGGTATACAACCTCAGTGCCGCACAAGGCAAAGGCACTTCAGTTGTATAACCACGATAAATCATGACTAGCGTTGCGTCAGGCGTCCGCCGTATCATGTGGGCTTGCACAAAGTGCTCGGCATCCACGACGGAACACGCTGTCTCGATGTACGTGAGCTGGCCGCCCTGAAGAACGCCCAGATGGTTGGCAAGGCGAGTGACTAGAGAAGTCATCGCCATGTTACCCACACGAGAAATATGAGATAGCCAGTGACTAACCATGTCTTTAACAGGAGAATAAGGAATTTGCTTAACCATGGCATAAAGAACCCTCAACTCAATAGTGTTGACGGGGTGCAAATCTGCCCAGGGGAACACCGTCATGGATACCCAACGGTGCATGAAACGCAACGTGGGATTATGGATACTGTTTGTGCGCGGCGCATGACAGTTGGTGTTCCCCGAAATCTTTTTCCAAAAGCCTCCCCGATCAAACCTTTTCAAAGCTTTGTTCGGGTCTACAGAACAGCGACTTGAAAATCCAAGACCCGAACTAAAATCCCTCCAAGAGCAAAAGAACTCTTGGTTGAAAAACCGAAAACGAATTCCCCCAGATTCTGAAACCAAAGTGGAAAGGAACTCGAGAGTGAGTAGGTACAAACCTTCTTCATTGATGCGCCAGAACTTCTCCCAGCCAATGGCTTGGAAAATCTCCGTGAATTCCTCATCCATACCCGTGTCCCTGAGCATGTCCTGCTCAAAAACACGGGTATGCTCGAACTCCTTCAGCCACAGCTCGTTGAAGGTGTTCTGCTCCCGCTCGTTCCTGAGGTTGATGTCGTTGATGCTAAGGAGCTGCCTGGCCGGGGGCATGGCATGGCCCCATCCCGGGCCGGCTGCTTCGTGCTCATCCGTGTCCATCCGGCTCGAGCCTCGGGACGGAGCTGGGGAACTCCCAGCATCGTTCGTGCGGCGACTAAGCCGGGTAGAACGATGGAGTGCAGCGATGAACTTCGACATGATCCCTGCAAAATATCAGTGCAACAACAACTACCCGAAGGACTGAATATATGAGGTTAGCGCCGAAAATCAAGTCAGTC
Organism: Echinochloa phyllopogon; assembly: GCA_033239725.1. NCBI lineage: Eukaryota > Viridiplantae > Streptophyta > Magnoliopsida > Poales > Poaceae > Echinochloa > Echinochloa phyllopogon. Next base: position 4,872,484 of record BTCW01000008.1, on the reverse strand, counting down.
ATCTGAGATAGTTAGTCGTTCTTGCGGGGATGAAAACCACCACAAAAGGTTAGTCGTTCTTGTGGGTGTCGGTGACCACCACAAAATCGTCCAGAATTTCAGCACAAAGATCGCAACTAAGACAAAATATTTTTGGGATTTTAGAGATGCAAGTGAACCAAACTTCAGCTAGACTTTTGGGAAGAACTTGAGCACAAGCTAGAGCAAGAAATGAGAGAGAGAGAGAGAGAGCTTCTGGTGGAGAAATTTCTGAATGTGAGTGTATGAAACATCAAGCAAGCAAGGCCAGCATTTATAGGCGAGGGGGGGGGCTGCCCTGCCCGTTCGGCCAAACGGCCTGGTTCGCCCGAACCAGGCCTGGTGGCCAGGGCACCCCCATGTGGGTGCAGCTCCCACCTTGCCTTGTTTCCACGTTAAGTTTGTGTGGCCATCAATTTCCAAGGACATGTGAGTGGTTTTTAGTGGTAGGTGAGATGGAAATGAGACATGACCAAAGTTGGTTTTAGTGGAGTCACCCCCATGCTGCCATATTTTGTGATAATTGGTGTGAGTGCAGCCATTTTAGTGGGTAGACATGTTTGTTTCTGGTTGGTGGTGATGGTGTTGGCGGTCGTTACAGCCCAATTTCGACCACCAATACTCGGGAATAAATGAGAGACTATGCAACATTCCATGTACTTAGGTTTTATTTCTAATAAAGTTCCACGAGTTTTGGTGAGTGTCATGTTTGCAGGTACAACATTCCAAAATACGTGCTATAGGGGTCGGAAATGACAGAAACGGCCGAACGACATGTTCGGCCGATTATCCCCCTTAGTCGTACGGGCCACCGGGAGTCGTCCACATCACCGCCAAGTCATCCGACAACTGTGCAAGCCACGCAGAACTCCTGCCAACTCAACCGGGCCCATGCCACGTCACTGTTGGCGGTCGTTACAACCCAAATTCGACCACCAATACTCGGGAATAAATGAGAGACTATGTAACATTCCATGTACTTAGGTTTTATTTCTAATAAAGTTCCACGAGTTTTGGTGAGTGTCACTTGTGCAGGTACAATTACGACAATTACGTGCTATTGGGGCCAAAAATGACAGAAACGGCCGAACGACATGTTCGGCCGGTTATCCCCCTTAGCCGTATGGGCCAGCGGGAGCCGTCCACATCAGCGACAACTCAACGAAGACATCACATGCCACGTGGACGCCCGCCAACTCATCCCGAAGCACCGACACATCATTCTGGGCCGAATCAACTCAAGACCAAGCAGCAAAGGCCGGCCCATGGACACCCAAGACCAGAGACGGTGCTGGGGGGCCTGCCACGGGCCAGGGCTGGTTCGGCCGAACCAGGCCCTTCGGCCGAACCGCCCCCAGCACGCCACCGCCTCCAGGGAGCTGCCCACGGCCGTTGGATGCAAGGGCGGTGGGACGGTCGGTTCGGCCGAACCGACCTGTTCGGCCGAACCGACTCCCCTGGCCGAAGCGGCCGCAACCGCCCTCCTACCTGCCTTGGCGGTTACCCTACTGCCTAAACCGCCTTGGACTCCTATTTAAGCAGTGGCACACCTCACATTTGTACACACACTCAAGCCAAGGAGCTCTTCCACTTCATTCTAGTAGAGTTAGGATAGTTTAGTTGGGAGTTAGAGTCGAGTCGAGCTGTGCCTCGGAGGTTCCGGAGTCGTCTTCAGAAGCTCTGGTATTAGCTCTTGTATCTTTTACCTTTCCTTTTGTATGACATTCGAGTTATCAATATAGTTATCTACTTTATTCTACTTGTGCCTTATATAGTTGCTTCTACTTTAGTCTAGTTGCTTCTATATTGTGTTTAGACTATAGTCGGTTCTAGTTCATAGTGCTTCTAGTTCTTGCTTAAGTCTCTGTCTCTATTGGTTCTTCGTTCTTGCTTAGTACTTGAGGTGAATTGTCACCAAGAGTAGTAACAAGGGTGCTTGCTTCTGCTAGCGGAGTAAGTAGTTATTGATCTGTGTAGGAGTGGTTCCTAGACTCATCAGTAGCCTTAGTTTCTGCCCGTCGCAACGGAGGTGGTAGCTGTGAGGTGGTGACAGCCCTCTCGGTCTTTGTAGCCCATCATGTTAGTTCTGGTGTCCTAGGACCCAAGGTTTAGGGTAACCGGCACCCCTTCTCATCCCTTTCTGTGTGTCGGAGGCTCTATAGTCCCCAAGAAAGACAGTAGACTTATTCCGGACCTTTTAGTGCTGGCTCTTTAGCCGCTATATCTCTAACCACTTGGCCTAGATAGATAGAGTACCCAGGAATCCTTTTTCTCTTCTCGTTGTCCTCCCAACTATCTATACCTTCTCTCATTTACCCGAGTACCCCTTGAGCTGTGTGTCCGGTATAACTACTCCTATCCAAATACCGTTTACCCCCCTGTCTTGTTTAGTCGTGTACCTTTCTCTGATAGTCTCGAATATCTGTTCACTAGTAGTCTTGCCAAAGCTTCCCTGCGGAAATATAAATTACGATACCTAGGGATACTCCCAGGTGAAGTGCTAAAGCGGTGATTCTGTGCGCTTGCAGAATATTTATATATTTTACTAAGCCATAAGGAAAACCACTGAACACTTCTTGCATCCAGTACCGGGATTCCCCAATTCTGATATTGGATCGTAAGAAGTGCCAACAAGCATTTCTGGCGCCGTTGCCGGGGAAGCATTTGGCTAGATTACTTTTGAATTTTTATCTCGAGCTATCTTAGTTGAGTACCGTTACTCAAGCGGGTTTATCCTTGCTCTGTTCGTTGGTCTTTGTGGGACAGAGCAGTGCATGACTCGTTTCCAACTACCGTCAAACTTCCAAGAAAATCCGGAGTCACTAGTGAGGAAAGTGCGACCTCGTGTTGTGCCTCCTTAGAAGCAACTCCTTCCGACGAACCCAGTCCTTCCCGTCGTCGACCAGGCTACATCGAGGATGGCCAGCAAGACGATCCGTGAGTTCTCCACTCCATCGAGCGAGAACGTACGCGTCGGACCAACTCCGCCAGTCGGAGATGGCAACTTCGAGCTCAAGCCAGCCCTCATCAACATGGTTCAGGCTAGTCCGTTCTGCGGCAAGCCACATGAAGATGCCAATGCCCATCTCCAGCATTTCCTGGAGATCTGCAACACCTTCACCATCCGCGGAGTAAGTACCGATGCTATTCGCCTTCGTTTATTCCCATTCTCATTATTAGGCAAGGCGAAGCAATGGTTTTATGCTAGCCGCGAGGCTATAGATTCCTGGCACAAATGCACTAGCGCTTTTCTGCTAAAATTCTTTCCGGTTGGGAAAACCAACGCCCTCTGGAACAAAATTGCTAGTTTCCAGCAGTTAAAAGATGAAACAGTCCCGGAGGCATGGGATCGCCTCCAGGACTATATTTCTGCTTGTCCTCACCATGGTATGCAGAGTTGGTTCATAATCCAAACTTTCTATCACGGGCTGAGAACCTCTGCCCGTGAGTACCTGGATGCTGTTGCTGGAGGCTCGTTCTTCTCTCTTGAGGAGAGTCGTGCGAAGGCCCTCATAGAGAAGATGGTTGAGAACCAAGGCTGGTCTGATGACCGGACTCAACCAAAGACTCGAGGAGTTCACCAAGTTGAAGCTCTGGACATGCTCGCTGCCAAGATGGACCTCCTGATGAAGAAGTTGGAGGCCCCTGCTCAAGAAACGGTGCGAGCCATGGATGCTCGCATGACCTGCGAAGTCTGTGGTAACACTGGCCACTCGGGGAACGACTGCCCCGAAATGCGAGAAGATGCCCACTACGTCAACCACTCCAACAACAACGGGTACCGACCGAACAACTACGGCAATCAAGGCTGGAATTCGCGCCCAAACCTCCCCTTCGAGAGGCCTCAAGGTAACAATTTCAATTCCAGCTCTTTCAATAATCAGCCGTCTCTTAGAGATCTTGTGTTTAACCAGATGAAAATCACTGAAAATATTAGTAAGAAGCTTTCTGCTAATGATAAAACTCTGGAAAACATAGACTCTAGGATGGAATCATTCGCTTCTGCCATGAAAAATCAACTGAGCTTTAACAAAATGATAGAAACTCAAGTCGCTCAGTTTGCTGCTGCTGTTCCTGTCACTGAATCGGGGAAGATTCCGGGGCAACCCGAACCTCCCCTCGAAACAGTGAATGCTATTACTATGAGACAGGGTAAGATGTCTCGTAGTATTCTCCGTACTAACCATGCAGGGAAGGTCTCAAATATCCATGTGCTAACACCAAGATGGACCTACCTGCCGAGAGCTGCAAATAAGGCGATCATCAAGACCTCTCCGGACCGGAAGGAAGATCCCGGAGTACCCATCATTCAATGCACGATCTGGAATCGTCGCATTGATGATGCGCTCTGTGATCTGGGGGCCAGCGTCAACATCATGTCTAAGGTATTATTTAAAAAGTTACGCTACCCTACTCTATCTCCTACTACTGCCCAGGTTCAGCTAGCAGACTCAACCGTCCGCTACCCCGAGGGGGTGATCGAGAATGTACCGGTCCGCATTTGGGGGCGTTACGTTCCTGTGGACTTCGTTGTCCTCGACACGGGAAATGATCACTCGGTTTCCCTTGTCCTGGGCCGACCATTCTTGAACACCACCGGGGCTAGAATCGATATGGATGCGAGAGAAGTCTCGTTCCGTATCGACGGAAGGTTGATGTACTTCAAGTTCCAACCACGGGAAGAGAAGAAGGTAGAGCCACTCACACCGGAGCAGAGGAGCGCCGAGTGTTTCCTCAAGGCTCTCATCAGTGGAGAGCTGGAGATACTCGGTGGAGAGCAGTCTGAGTGGTACGGACCGACGGAACAAGTAAGTGCAGAAGAAATGGACCGCCTCGTGAAGAAATACGAGGAAGAACAAGCCCTCTGGAATTCTCCAGAGATACCGATCCCACCGCCACCAACACCGAAGAAGAAGAACAAGAAGATGTGGCGGAAGAAGGTTGCATCGTCCGAGTCATCCGCTCCGGGACCGGACGATGACAAGAGCACCTGAAGACAGGAGAAGTCCCGCTCGCGGACTTAAAAGCTGAGCACTCGCCGCGAGGATAACCGGTATGTATCACATGTTTCCCTTCCAAATTTTAATTTCCAAATTGCATTTTCATGTTTCCCTTTCCAAAATAATTGAACCACTTGAGTAATTAATTTGAGAGAGAATTTTGCAAGCTTGGTTTAAATAAATGGTCACATGCTGAAATTATACCTAGGATGGATGTAATTGGTAATTTTTATCATTTTCATCCCTTCTAGAACATCTCCATTTATTTACCATCACCACCAAACAGCAACAAACATGTCTACCCCACTAAAATGTCACACCCCAAAATTTTCAAATTTTGGGATGTGAACTTTTAACCTAATTAAATACAATGATTTACTCAATTTCTAAAATTTTCCAAGTTTTATATAATTAACAGGGAATTTAGTATAGGAAAATTCTATTTTCTAAATTAAATTAAAATAATATAGGATTAATAATTGAGTGCCTTGCATTCATGCTGGCTGCATTGCGTTTTGGTTGTGTGCGGTTCAATTGGAATTTAAATTCTATTTAAATTCGAGTTTGAAACGCTTTGTTTGGAGCCATAGAAAAGTTGTTTCGACCCGAGCTCAGTTTTGCCCCCTAGACTCCTCTCGGTCTGGTTTCACCCTTCCTCTCTTCCTCCCCCGTCCCGGCCCAAGCCGCCCCCGCTTCCTACCTGCAGCCCAGCTCCAACCCTGGCCAAAACCTCCGCGGCCCAGCTCCAGGTCAGCGCTACCCCGGCTCGGCTCCACTGCGGCCCACACCGCACCCCGCTTTTGGCCCAGCACACGCCAGCCCGTCGCTCCCCCCCTGGGCCAACCGGCCCAACACCACCCTCGCCTCTCTACCTCTGCCAGTGGGACCCGGCCGTCAGGCCCTTCTTCCACCTCGGGCCAGGCTCAGTCAGAGCCTAAGCTCGACTCCGAGCCGCACCGGCCGCGCCTTGGCCTGTACTCCCGGCCCACCCCGCGCCATCCGAGGCCCCACAACGGCTTCGCCGAAGCTCCGCGCCGCCGTCCCTTCCTTAGAACGCCACCTCCCCTCAAGGAAAACTCGCCCCGGCAAGGAAGGGGATCGCCGCCCGCCGCCGCCCCAATCCCTTGGCCCGCACGCCAAGATAGCCCCTGGGGCTATATAACCAAGCCACCGCGCCCTCCAAAACCTCACCAAGCCACCCGAGCTCTCAAAGCCGCCGCGCCTCCACTCGCCTTGCGCCGCCAAGATCCGAGCGCCGCCGCCAGCCATTGTTGGCCGTCTCGCCGCCCCATCAACCCTCCGCCCCGGAAGACCCTTGGAGTAGCACCGCCAGGCAGCCAGGAGCACGCCAAGCCCCCGCTCGACCCCTCCTGCGCCCCGGAACTCCCTCTCCAACTCACCCCGACGCCGTCGTCCGCCGGTCGTCGTCGATTCCGCCTCGCTGTCGCTTCTCCGTCGTCGTGATCCACCCAGGTGAACTCGTGGTTCGCTTCTAAGTCCGTAGGACCGAACCTCGTTGCTTTAGGCCCCCTGTAGCCTAAGATCCGCCTCGCTCCGGCGAAGCGCCGCCGCCGACCGAGCGGCGCCGCCACAGACCACCGCCGGCCGGCCGCCCCCTTGCCCCGATTTGTTTTGCACCGTCCGATCTGGATCCAACGACGCCCAGCGCCCCAAGCAGCAAGTCAAACATGGCGAGTACCGGTCAGCGCCAGCAACTTTGCAAAAGAGCCCTCGAGGTTTCGATAAATCAACCCGCGGTCCGATGTAGTTCAAAAATAATTACATTTAGGTCCGGTTTTATTCAATGAGCCCCCTGAGTTTTTAAAATTTAGCACGCGCCGTCCAGCCCCTGTGTTTTTGCACGGTAGCCCCTGAGTTTTAACACGTAATTATGTTTTAGCCCCTGAGTTTTCACAAATAAGCCCCTGAAAACTTTTAAACCTTGCCAGCAAGTCCTTCAACCTTCAAAAAGCCATATCTTCTCCGTTTTAGCTCTGGTTTTAGCGATTCTCGCGCTCACGTGTTCGTAGCGAAGCACAGAATAGTTTCGTAGCTTCCTTTTGTTCTGTTTCTACTGTTTGGTGTATTGTTCTTAGTTGTTCTTGTTTGTTTGCTTGTTTAGCTTCATGTTTGTGCCGATGATTGCTGCGAATAGATGAACGCCATCAAGAGGATTCAAGAAGAGGAATTGAAGATCAAGACCCGAAGACTAAAGTGTATATACCGGATTTGAGGCAAGTTATAGCACGAACAATCCTTGCTACCTACACACCTTTAATACAATATTTACTGCATTTTGCACGTGTCTAAATTGTTTCCCATTAAGGTTGTACCTAGTTTTATTTATCCTGTACCTTGATTACCTGGGTTTTTGCATATGGTAGACTTTTGCTAAGCGCAGCTATTGTCACCTTTACTTATAATTGTTAATCTTGATTTAATGGTTCACTTCAACATAAATGATAAAATCTGCTTTTTAGCAACTTGATTAAGGGAACTAGGGCGTCAGCTGCGTGCCAGGCCCTAGTGTCTCTCCGTAAGGACTGGTTCTTAAAGCGGCAACCCAGGAGTCAGTCGTCACCACCAGGACTATAATGGCTCTGGTCTTGGACAAGTAGCTTGTACGGCTCTAACTTGACAGTGGTTACCGACGGGCCGACGGCGTTAAGGGAAGTAAGGCACGGGGTGTTTTCCCGATTCCACCGAGGACGGTAGCCCCGTCGGCTATGTCTCGTTAGGCACAGTCCCGTGTTGGGAGCAACCGTGAGTGCGGGAGCTCCGCACGTTGCGCTCTTTATTTTTGTTGGCATCCGTTGCCCGCGCTTTGGACGCCATTGACCCTCCTATCGCTGCGCCCTGGGAGTGAGTCAATCTCGGTGCCTAAGGACTCACCACCTTATTGTACCTTAGCGGCTACTGTCTTGTTAGGGTGTCTTGTGAAAAGCCTCGTAGCGTCCCTATGCGATCACACCTCGGAAGTGTGATTTGTGAGGTCTGATCCACCTCCGCGTGGTTGGGTGCAAAGTTCCTTTGAACTTTTACGCGACTGGTGGGTAAAGGGCGAAACCTCTGCAGAGTGTAAATCTATCATGATAGCCTTGCTCAGGGTCACGAGCGGCCTGGATCCTTTTTGATTAGAACTTGATGATTATTATTGTTGTTTAACAATTTACACTATATAATTGGGTTACAACTGGGAGTCCTTTCACTTGTAGTAAATTGGATGAAGTTAAAATGAACCAATTAAAAATGCTAATGCAGTTAAGCCGTGTCAAGCCTTTTGAGCCTTCATAACCCGTGCTATACTTGCTAAGTAAGACATTTACTTACACTTGCTATTACTCGACATTCCGGGATGGGTAACAGATGGAGTGCTACTGAGCTATGGTCAACCAGTCGGTGTCCCTGTGGACTGCGGCCTCGCCTTCGAGTTGAAGATTAGACTTCCGCTGTGTACGTGCTAACTCTGATTTAAACTATTTTTATTCGAGCATATTTACTCTGTTTATCATATTTGTTAGCTATATGTGTTCTGTGGGCACACATATAGCAGCACTTCGGGTTTATATAAAATCCGGGTGTGACAGATTGGTATCAGAGCTATGCTGACTGTAGGACCGCAGCCTAGATAGTACTGGTCTTCCATTAAGGCTCATTTTGCCTTACAACCCTTCGTTTCTCAAACCTTGAGATTTTGATTCATATAAAGTGCTATCCTTGAGCATTTTCCCTCCTTGATAAATTCTCTTTTGATCATTATATCCTTGGCTGCTTTGTCCTCTCCTTGATAATTTACTTCTCATCCTTGACTTTTGATTATTTACCTCCACCTTGGTTTGATAAAATGCTTATCTTAAATTCTCGTCTATTTAACTCCTCCTTGTCTTTTCATTTACCTTGATCATTCGTACCCTCCTTGAAATTTTTAAAATTATTGATCAGAATTCCCAAGTCACTTGAAAAATGAAGGTACTAGTATACATCAAGACATTCAAGCTTGAGCGACTTCGGAGTGCACAACGATGTTACACTGGCTGCCGCTGCGACCAAGAAGTTGGGCTCCGCACTAGACGAGTTCGAAGATGTTAGCGTGAAGAAGACTGAAGAGATAACCTATATTTAGGTGGATTCCCCTAGCCTTACTAACAACATTTAGCTTCGTTTAAAATTTTGGTGTGATTAACCTTGGTTGGGTGTGCTTGTAATGCTTGTTATTATGTCCTTGGTTGATTTGCTTCTTTGTAATGATTGTGTAGTTGGGCTCTCCCTCTTTTTCCCTGTATACCCTTGTCTTTCTTGCTATCTTTCTCTCCATGATAATATGAAGAACGTCATAAAGAAAGTGAGCCAGCGCCGCACTGGAGGAAGAAATCTAAAGAAGATTGGGAATGAAGACTTCGCAGCTACATCAACAAAGAACATGAAGAATCCTGATGATCCATCTTCAGAAGATCCCTATCTCTAGAATCTTGTTGTCATGTTTCTCCTCCTTGATCCCCACACTCTGCGAATCTCGGGACGAGATTCAGTTTAAGGGGGGTAGATTGTCACACCCCAAAATTTTCAAATTTTGGGATGTGAACTTTTAACCTAAATAAATGCAATGATTTACTCAATTTTCTAAAATTTTCCAAGTTTTATATAATTAACAGGGAATTTAGTATAGGAAAATTCTATTTTCTAAATTAAATTAAAATAATATAGGATTAATAATTGAGTGCCTTGCATTCATGCTGGCTGCATTGTGTTTTGGTTGTGTGCGGTTCAATTGGAATTTAAATTCTATTTAAATTCAAGTTTGAATCGCTTTGTTTGGAGCCATAGAAAAGTTGTTTTGGCACGAGCTCAGTTTTGCCCCCTAGACTCCTCTCGGTCTGGTTTCACCCTTCCTCTCTTCCTCCCCCGTCCCGGCCCAAGCCGCCCCCGCTTCATACCTGCAGCCCAGCTCCAACCCTGGCCAAAACCTCCACGGCCCAGCTCCAGCTCAGCGCTACCCCGGCCCGGCTCCACTGCGGCCCACTCCGCACCCCGCTTTTGGCCCAGCACACGCCAGCCCGTCGCTCCCCCCCCTGGGCCAACCGGCCCAACACCACCCTCGCCTCTCTACCTCTGCCAGTGGGACCCGGCCGTCAGGCCCTTCTTCCACCTCGGGCCAGGCTCAGTCAGAGCCCAAGCTCGACTCCGAGCCGCACCGGCCGCGCCTTGGCCTGTACTCCCGGCCCACCCCGCGCCATCCGAGGCCCCACAACGGCTTCGTCGAAGCTCCGCGCCGCCGTCCCTTCCTTAGAACGCCACCTCTGTGGGACCAGGATCCCTAGGACCACTCATCCAAGGATTAAACTACTCGATAAGGAATGTTTGATCCGACTACTTGAAACTAGTCGGCTATGTTGCAAGACGGCGTAGTTGATTAGGAAACTCAGACAAAACTAGTCGTATACTAGTAGGAGACTCCCCAAAGTACTCTGTTGTAGTTATCCATGTTGTATACGACTAGGATTGTACAAACCGACTTGTAACCCTGCTCCCGTACTATATAAGGAGGGGCATGGACCCCCTCAAAAGGATATACGCAATACAACCAACCATACAGGACGTAGGGTATTACGCTACACGCGGCCCGAACCTGTCTAAATTGTGTTGTTCGTGCACCATCGTTCCTAGAACTCGGCGAGACCCTCGCAAATCTACTCCTCGGGATATCCCCGGTTAGATGTGCTCGACATAATTCGTCGACACTTGGCGCCCACCGTGGGGCGATCTCGCTGAAGCTCGATGTTAGGCGCGATGGGATCAACTTTCAGAGCAGCTGGCATTGAGGAGGGTGCGACGTTTGTCATCAGCTCATGGACTTTCGTCTCCGATGGCAAGCTCGGTTTCGAGTCATTCCAAGCAGATCGACCGGGGCCCTACTCGAAGCCAACGGTTCCATCAGTACCGTTCCAAGATCTAGTCGAGGTACAACTTTCGACGGATTCATCAAGTTCAGATTCGACAACAAGTTCGACTTCGACAAGGACTCGAACTCCGATCAGGACTTTCCAATTCAAGTCTGGGTACAACTCTTTTCCAAACATGGAAAGAGGTCGAGACTCCGAGCTGGCTACGCCATCGGACAATCACCCCGGTCGATTCCTGTTCGGTTTACCTAATTCCGCGGCTACATATCAACAGATATGCATCGCGAAGCAAGAGAGGAAGATAAGCTCACTGATCGACCAGATCGTAGATTGCGACTTGAACTCTGAGTCGGTCTATGGACCATCAGAGGACGAGAGCGAGGACGATTTCACGGTCTTGTTGAGTGACGCACCAGATAACGTTGCGCGATTCAACTGCAGCGCTTACTATAAGTGTGATGTCACCCTTGAGCAACCTCTAGTTCAGCTGCCGTCAGGGCTCATCGTAACCAATTCACCAGGAGGCCTCCTTGTTCATTGGCCTGGTGCGATTCCTATTGATACTTTTGGGAACAACGACTCGAGGATCAGCGCTGCTATACTGGAAGAGCTACCTTACCAGGACGTTGAAACTGCCTCAATTACTGTTTCTTCTGAATCAACGAGTGATAATTTCACCGGCGCCCTCAGCCTTCATTTATCAGATCCAAGCAGACAGGTTTACATGGCAGGCGCACCTGGGCAAGGTAGCCAGTATGATATGGAGCTCATGGCTGACATCTCCGACGAAGAACCAACCGTCACCAATGAGACTGATCAGCAAAGGACAGCAAGGCAGACAAGGAACATCAAGCGTAGACAAAGGCGCATCAATGCAGCTAGGTGCGCTGCTGCTACAAGAAACCTTGAGCATGAATTCCAGATGGTTGGGGATCAACCTGTCTTGCATGACGCTCCAACAAATTTGACAGTCGCTGCGGAGATAATCAAAGCTCTTCCTGCTTCGCCCCAAGTACAGCAAGTACTCGGATTGCTGGCAGCAGTACAACCTCACCTCGAGGCCAGACCAGGAATGACCCAGCGGCAGAGAACTCATGGTAGCCATTCTGTATCATCTCCTCATCCGAGTCGACTTCAACAAGGGAATGCGGCAGCAGCCCCGCAAGCAGGGAATAGGGCCGATCCTCCAGCTGGTGATCTTCGTCATACAATTAATGCTAACCGAGACGCTCATTCCCAAATTGATGCTAGCAGAGCCAATCGCATTGCATCTGAGATCCGTCGCAGAGCTGATTTTGAACAACTCTACGTACCGATCCCGGCTGATCAAGAACAGCCCCCGCAGGGACGGGAACAAGATCCACCACGTGATCAAAATCGTGGGCGTGATCGTCAACCTCTAGGCCGTGGCAGGAATGACCAGCTCGACAATGATCCTTCGGGTGATGATGGCAATCATGATCGTCCCGCGCGTGGACGTGATCGTAACTACCGCACTGGTCGTGGCCATCAAGATCCCGAACCGAGTGGTTCACCAAGTCATCACTCAAACCGGCGCCCTGACAACAACGATGATGACCGTCGCAGAAGAAGACAACAATCTCCATCAGATAAGTACGATGGATTTCCAGCCTTTTCCAGCCGCATCAAGAAGGTTATGTTACCTCAAAAGTTCAAAACGACTGGAATTGAGAACTTCACAGGCAAGCAAGACCCTGAGCAGTGGCTGCGCGTCTATTCGACTGCAATCACCATGGCTGGTGGTAGCAACGATGTCAAAGTCCGGTACTTTCCAATCATGATGGATACAGGACTGCTTACATGGCTTGAAGGTCTTCGTGCAGGATCTATTGACTCCTGGGAGCAACTTACACGCAAATTCACAGCTAATTTCCAAGGAACCTGGGCACGACCCGGAACTCGATTTGAATTAGCATCTTGCAAGCAAGAGAAAGGTGAAACCTTGCGCAAATACATCAAGTGATTCTTCGAGAAAAGAGCCACGATTGTGGACGTATCAGATAGAGAAGTCATCTACTGCTTCCATGATGGGTTGTGGGCTCATGAATTGCATCGCGAGTTTGGAAGGCGACGTCCAGAAACCATCTCAGAACTCAGGACCATGGCAGCTGATTGGGCAGATCAAGATGATCGTGAACGCGAACGGTTCGACAAGCGCAAGGATACCAACTCCAATTACAATGGTGGCAACAACCAAAACAAAGGTAGTCCTGATCGTCGCAACAACAACAACAGACGCGATTTCAACCGCAACAAATGCAAGCCAGACAACACAGTCGCGGTAGTTGAGCGTTCTACGCGGAACAAATCCACTCCTGATCTGGATAAAATCTTGAATGTTCCATGCCCTTATCATCCTCATGGCAAGCACACGATGCCCCAATGTATTCATATCAAGAAGGAGTTTGACAAGCGGGAGCTGCCTGAGAAGAAGAGCCCAGGGAAAAAGAAGAAGGATGATGACAATGATGATCAAGACAGTGGTTTTCCGCAGGTTGATAACGTTGTTGCAGTTCTTTTCAGCGGAGAGAGCCTTACCCAGTCAAGACGGGCCAAGAAGCTATCCCTCCGCGAGATCATGGCAATAGAACCAGCTACTCCTACATTCCTCAAGTGGTCTGAAGTCCCAATTACATTTTCTAGGGCTGATCAGTGGACCAACTTTGCCAATCCAGGCAAATACCCCCTAGTACTGAATCCAGTCGTGGCGCAAGCCAGACTGACTAAAGTACTCATTGATGGAGGCAGCGGGCTCAACATCATTTTTGCCAAGACATTTACAAAGATGGGACTGGATATCACCAAGTACCTCAAGCCCATGGAATCCCCATTCTATGGCATCGTCCCAGGAAAAGCTGCAATTCCCCTAGGACAAGTTACATTGCCAGTCACCTTTGGCACAACAGCTAATTTCAGAACCGAGTACATCAAGTTTGAGGTAGTAGACTGTTGACACCAAAATTTGGCACCAGGAAGAGGCTGACATGTGGGCCGGATTTGGTAGAAAGATACCATTCGGCTAGGAGGCTTTCTCTGAAGCATTCGGCAAAGACGCCCTGCGGTCGGGAGCGCGTTGTCATTCGGCAGAAGCATTGCTCTGCGGGCAAAAGCAAGAGCATTCGGGAAGGCGTGATGACATGGATTAAATATAAGGAAAAGGCTGGTTCAACAAGGAATGCGACACGGACACGAAGATTCAACGTTTATTTTTAGAAACGAATATTGTAATCGTGACCGACTAGGAGTTGTGTCAAGACCTGGGTATAAATATAAACCCATGGCAATTGTAAAAAGGATCGAACAATCATTCAACACAACAACCCGGCCCCGTGCCAACATCGAGTCCTTTAGTCGAGTCGTCGAGTCCTTCGAGAGGAGTCATCGATCCGTCGACCTCCGTAAGTACCGGCAACCTTGTATCGTGCTTAGTATCATGCGGTGGATTTAAGCCTTGATGCAAGTAGTTCGTGTTACCATGCTTAGTATCATCCAGTGGATTTAAGTTGTGTTCTCAGGAAGGTTCCTCTGTTAGGTCATGAGCCATGCGGTGGGCTAAGATCTAGTACGGACCAAGTTATCGGCTCCGTTAGATTTTGGCAAGGTCTAATGGATTCATTAAGTTACCTGTGTTGCTTAGAGTTTTACTCCATGTTTAATTCAAGTAACACTCCTTTGCCCAATCTAGATTGGTTGGATTTGGTTCTAGATCGCAATACAACGAGAGAACCACGGCTTCCCCGTAGCCGAATCCGAACCAATCTAGGTTGTCACGTGTCGCGGGTCCGAACTTGTCGGTATCGTGTGGATTTTGACAGAACCGGGTATCATGCGGTGGATGCAGGTTTTTGGGTCGTCTTAGAGCTAATCATCCGGTGGATTAGAATTCGATTCGATCTGATAGATTTATCTTTATCGATCAAGCTCGTTCCTTCGCCATGGATCCCGATTCGGCTGAACAACCGTATTCGGCAGTGCTTCCACGAGTGAAATGCGATCATGGATCTCTCTTAGATAAGAGTGCTTTTAGCCTTCCAGGGTAGAGTATGTCATGCGGTGGACTGATCTATTCTTGGCTGGTGGCGTGATCTTAAACGAGTCGTATCATGCGGTGGATTAACTCGTTTGTTTTCATGCTCGACGGGTTCGAAAGTACCTAGACATGCGGTAGACTAGTGCTTTTAATCTATGCATTCTTGTTTATTAGAAGTCCATAATCGTGCTTTCGCTATCTATTTATCTATGATGCTTGCTAATCGGCTTGGATCATATGCTGCGTCTTGTTTAACCGAAAAGCCGATCTTACGTCATGCTGACGCTGCGCGTTCGGCAGTGTGCTTCTTACATGCTTTGCCGATTATGCTATGGATGCTTTGAATTGCTGACAGATAGCTTGTCTATAGCTGTATGTCGATCAAAATTGGCTGAGTAGCCGAATATACGGAACTGTCTGGTATTGCCCAGCATGTTCCAGGTGTTGGATAACACTTTCTTTTCTCTTTGTCGGTTGCAGGGAAACTGACTGGCACGCTCTCTCGGATTCGGACGCCCGTGTCACGTAAAGAAGCTAGCTAATTCGGCTTGCTGTGTGCCTGGCGTAAGGTGCGGATTTTACGTCAACACAGACTTTGAGACTTCTTATCACGTGATCCTCGGGCGGCCAGCCCTCGCGAAGTTTATGGCCATCCCACATTATGTCTACCTAGTCTTGAAGATGCCAGCTCCCAACGGAGTACTTTCTCTCAAAGGAGACCTCAAGATCTCTCATGATTGTGATGTTGAAGCTGTAGAGTTCGCCGCTGCTGCGCAGGTTCCTACTCAGATGATGGAAGTACTCGCCCTGTCCAAGACATTTGCGGAGCAAGAACCAGATCTTCCAACCAAAAGGCCGGCGCATTTGAGTTTCAAGCCCTTTGAAGAAGTACAGCTCAAAACTGTAGATCTTGAGACGGGTGACTCGTCCAAAACCGCTCTTATAGGAGCGGACTTAGATTGTAAATAGGAAGACGCGCTCGTCAAGTTCCTTTGTGCTAATAAAGATATATTTGCTTGGAAACCATCTGACATGCCTGGTGTTCCTAGGGAGCTTGCCGAGCACAAACTTAATGTTCGCAAAGACGCTAAACCCAAAAGACAACGGTTGAGACGTTTCGATCAGGAACGACGCAATGCAATCAAAGCTGAGATAGCTAAACTACTCGCGGCTGGCTTCATCAAAGAAGTCTTTCATCCAGAGTGGTTGGCTAATCCAGTCTTGGTTAGGAAAAAGAACAACAACGAGTGGCGTATATGTGTTGATTATACAGATCTCAATAAGCACTGCCCTCAAGACCCCATGGGGTTACCGCGCATTGATCAAGTAGTAGATTCCATAGCAGGATGCGCCTTACATTGTTTTCTTGATTGTTATTCAGGTTATCATCAGATAGCACTGAACAAGGATGATCAGATCAAAACTTCTTTCATAACCCCTTTTGGTGCTTTTTGTTACACCACAATGTCTTTTGGTTTAAAGAATGCAGGAGCTACATATCAACGAGCCATACAAAATTGCCTTTCATCATAGATTGGCAGAAATGTAGAGGCATATGTTGATGATGTGGTCATCAAGACAAAAGAACCTGACAAATTCATCACCGATCTTCAAGAGACGTTTGACAATCTCAGGACATATCGATGGAAGCTTAACCCAACTAAATGTGTTTTTGGTGTTCCAGCTGGCAAACTACTTGGTTTCATCGTAAGTCATAGAGGCATTGAAGCTAACCCCTCTAAGATTACGGCTATTCTCCAGATGGAAGCTCCAAAGAATATCAAAGACGTCCAGAGGCTTACAGGATGCCTCGCGGCACTTAACAGGTTCATCTCAAGACTTGGAAAAAAGGTCTTCCTTTTTTCAAACTACTCAAGCAGCAAGACAAATTCACTTGGACAGCAGAGGCCAATGAAGCTTTTGAACAAGTTAAAGCTTACCTAACCACTCCACCAATCCTCGTTGCTCCAGTAAAAGGTGATCATCTATTTTTATACATTGCCGCTACTACACATGTGGTAAGCACGGTCATCGTGGTTGAGCGAAAGGAAGAAGGCCATGTCTTTCCAGTTCAGCGACCAGTTTATTACATCAGTGAAGTACTCTCTGCATCCAAGATTTGCTACCCTCAAGTACAGAAGCTCCTCTATGCGGTATTCATAACTTCCAGAAAGTTACGACATTATTTTCAATCATTTCCAATTACTGTCGTGACTAAATTTCCTCTTGGAGAAATTTTCAATAACCCTGACGCGACTGGACGTATAAGCAAATGGAAGGCGGAAATTGCTGCATATAGCCTTAATTTTGCTCCACAAACAGCTATCAAATCTCAAGCATTGGCAGATTTCACGGTTGAATGGATGGAACTTCAGTATTCCAAATCAATTGTTCGTCCAGAGCATTGGGTAATGTACTTTGATGGGTCTTTAAAGCTTGAAGGTGGCGGTGCGGGAATTTTGTTGATTTCTCCCAAGGGCGAACAACTCAAGTATGTTCTGCAAATTCTCTTCCAAGTCACAAACAATGAAGCTGAGTACGAAGCTATGCTACACGGCCTTCGTATTGCAGCATCCCTAGGCATCAAGCGTCTATGTGTTTATGGTGATTCTGCAGTAGCCATTAATCAAGTCAATAAAGATTGGGATGCAACCAAGGAGACAATGGATGCATATGTCAAAGAAGTACGCAAGCTTGAGCGTCATTTCCTTGGATTGGAATTTCATCATGTCATACGTGATTACAATGTTGCTGCTGATGCTCTATCCAAATTAGGATCACAGCGCGCCACCGTCCCAGCAGAAATCTTTGTTCACGAGCTACATCATCCATCTATTCAAGAAACAACTCCTGAGCATATCACGAGTGCTCTTCCACGTCCTGATCTGCAGGTTATGGTCATCGATACTGATTGGATGCAGCCTTTCATCTTATACTAACGTGATCACAAGGTACCAGACAATAAACAAGAACAAGCTCGACTACGGCGCAGAGCTGCTAATTACGTAGTGGTCAATAATACACTTTATCGACGTGGAGCCTCTGTTAACGTATTGATGAAGTGTATCCCATCGGATCAAGGCAAGGCTTTACTTGAAGAAATTCATAGTGGTGTGTGTGGCAATCATGCAGCTTCTCGCACGTTAGTGGGGAAAGCATATCGAGCAGGTTTCTTTTGGCCCACAGCAACTCGAGATGCAGAAGAAATTGTCAAGAAATGTCAGGGTTGCCAATTCTTCGCTCGTCAAGCGCATGTACCAGCTCATGAGCTCCGCATGATTCCCCTTTCCTGGCCCTTCGCATGTTGGGGTTTGGATTTAGTAGGTCCTTTGAAGAAGGCTCCCGGTGGTTTTGAGTGGCTCATTGTGGCCATCGATAAGTTCACCAAGTGGATTGAAGCGCAACCTTTGGTTAATGCACGAGTTGAAAATTTGATCAAGTTTTTTGATGGGATCATTCACCGTTTTGGTATACCACATGAGATCATTACTGATCTGGGATCAGTATTCACGAGTGACGGATTCCAAGATTATTGCTCAAAATATTCAATTGAGACTCACTATTCTTCTGTTGCTCATCCCAAAGCAAACGGACAAGTTGAGAAGGCCAATGGCTTGTTATTGCAAGGTTTGAAACCACGATTATATGATCCACTCAAGAAATATGGCGGCAAGTGGGCTCAAGAACTACCGGCTGTACTCTGGGGCTTACGCACGCAACCAAGTCGTGCAACTGGACAAACACCTTATTTTCTAGTCTATGGGTCTGAAGCAGTCTTGCCTGCTGATCTACTCTGGAAAGCTCCACGACTAGAAAATTATGATGAACAAGTCGCTCAACAGGAAAGATTCCAGGACATTGATGGTATTGAAGAAGCCCGAGTGGCAGCTCTCATTCAGAATACACGCTATCTTGAGGGATTACGGCGTTACCATCAACGATCTGTTCAGCCTCGCTCTTTCGTCATAGGCGATTTGGTGCTACGCCGCATACAGAAGACAGATGGCCTACATAAGCTCATGTCACGATGGGAAGGCCCGTTTATTGTTAAACAAGTCATTGGGGCTGGAACTTATTGCCTACAGACTCTAGAAGGCGATCATCTACCTAATGTGTGGAACATTGAGCATTTGAAGAAATTCTACCCGTAATCGGGTTTCAGGCGACTGCCATGTACTTTTTTGATTATCATACGATCAATAAAGTTATTTTACTCCAAATAGTATATTCTTTTTACATTCCATTATCCTATGTCATGAATTATTTGTTCATTGGCTTTCATTCAGGGAATTATTTCAATATCATATTAAGTCAATAGAAGCCGTGACTGCTTTTCCATAAAGCGGCGCAAAGCCTTATATGTCCTGGCAGATCTACACTAGTCTATACACGACTACAGATGATAGTATCGTTTCTATTTTTGACAAATTATATGAAGTATCTGCTCTATGTCCTTGTGCCGACTACATTAGACTTCTTTACTCACCAGAATTCTATCTTGATAGCTTTCTGACACTATTTTTATCATTTCATGCAAAATTAAAGTATGTTTATTACTTCAAGTAGTTTCAACCCAGCAAGTCTTTTCATGATTTGCTTCAACAATTATTCATGTATTAATTGTTCTAAGTAGACCAAAGGTCTAGGCACATATAGTACTATGCATGATCTTAATAGCTTATCAAGTCTACAAACGACTAGTTTTCATCATCAACATAACGATTAAGCTATTACAACATTCGCAATAATTCAATTCATGATTTGCATCATCCAATTGCATATTAATAGTAGTATCATATTGTCAATTACATTGTTTTTCATACATACTACTGCAATGAGTTCACAAACTCCTCAGCCATTGACTCTGTTTCAGTTACAAGCTCTTCATATTGTTGTTCTGTTACACCAGCTGGCAAGTACTTCAACTCAAGCCTTGCTGCTGGGTTGTGCGCCTTGAAGAGAGCTAACACCTTGTTGGTACAATCCTTCAAGGTCGTCTTGCAGAATTCGCCAATTAGCTCTGGCACTTGGCGTACACGCTCCAAGAACGACATGTTTTCCGCTTCTGCAGCCAGCAGCTCGAAGACAGGTTCCATTGCTTCTTCCAAGTCTTTGCGCTCTTGGATGAAGTTATCAACTTCTTTCTGCTTCAATTGCACTCGCCCCGGCAAGGAAGGGGATCGCCGCCCGCCGCCGCCCCAATCCCTTGGCCCGCACGCCAAGATAGCCCCTGGGGCTATATAACCAAGCCACCGCGCCCTCCAAAACCTCACCAAGCCACCCGAGCTCTCAAAGCCGCCGCACCTCCACTCGCCTTGCGCCGCCGAGATCCGAGCGCCGCCGCCAGCCATTGTTGGCCGTCTCGCCGCCCCATCAACCCTCCGCCCCGGAAGACCCTTGGAGCAGCACCGCCAGGCAGCCAGGAGCATGCCAAGCCCCCGCTCGACCCCTCCTGCGCCCCGGAACTCCCTCTCCAACTCACCCCGACGCCGCCGTCCGCCGGTCGCCGTCGATTCCGCCTCGCCGTCGCTTCTCCGTCGTTGTGATCCACCCAGGTGAACTCGTGGTTTGCTTCTGAGTCCATAGGACTGAACCTCGTTGCTTTAGGCCCCCTGTAGCCTGAGATCCGCCTCGCTCCGGTGAAGCGCCGCCGCCGACCGAGCGGCGCCGCCACAGACCACCGCCGGCCGGCCGCCCCCTTGCCCCGATTTGTTTTGCACCGTCCGATCTGGATCCAACGACGCCCAGCGCCCCAAGCACCAAGTCAAACATGGTGAGTACCGGTCAGCGCCGGCAACTTTGCAAAAGAGCCCCCGAGGTTTCGATAAATCAACCCGCGGTCCGATGTAGTTCAAAAATAATTACATTTAGATCCGGTTTTATTCAATGAGCCCCCTGAGCTTTCAAAAATTAGCACGCACCGTCCAGCCCCTATGTTTTTGCACGGTAGCCCCTGAGTTTTAACACATAATTATGTTTTAGCCCCTGAGTTTTCACAAATAAGCCCCTGAAAACTTTTAAACCTTGCCAGCAAGTCCTTCAACCTTCAAAAAGCCATATCTTCTCCGTTTTAGCTCCGGTTTTAGCGATTCTCGCGCTCACGTGTTCGTAGCGAAGCGCAGAATAGTTTCGTAGCTTCCTTTTGTTCTGTTTCTACTGTTTGGTGTATTGTTCTTAGTTGTTCTTGTTTGTTTGCTTGTTTAGCTTCATGTTTGTGCCGATGATTGCTGCGAATAGAGGAACGCCATCAAGAGGATTCAAGAAGAGGAATTGAAGATCAAGACCCGAAGACTAAAGTATATATACCAGATTTGAGGCAAGTTATAGCACGGACAATCCTTGCTAATACACACCTTTATTACAATATTTACTGCATTTTGCATGTGTCTAAATTGTTTCCCATTAAGGTTGTACCTAGTTTTATTTATCCTGTACCTTGATTACCTGGGTTTTTGCATATGGGTAGACTTTTGCTAAGCGCAGCTACTGTCACCTTTACTTATAATTGTTAATCTTGATTTAATGGTTCACTTCAACATAAATGATAAAATCTGCTTTTTAGCAACTTGATTAAGGGAACTAGGGCGTCAGCTGCGTGCCAGGCCCCAGTGTCTCTCCATAAGGACTGGTTCTTAAAGCGGCAACCCAGGATCCAGTCATCACCACCAGGACTATAATGGCTCCGGTCTTGGACAAATAGCTTGTACGGCTCTAACTTGACAGTGGTTACCGACGGGCCGACGGCGTTAAGGGAAGTAAGGCACGGGGTGTTTTCCCGATTCCACCGAGGACGGTAGCCCCATCGGCTATGTCTCGTTAGGCACAGTCCCGTGTTGGGAGCAACCGTGAGTGCGGGAGCTCCGCACGTTGCGCTCTTTATTTTTGTTGGCATGCGTTGCCCGTGCTTTGGACGCCATTGACCCTCCTATCGCTGCGCCCTGGGAGTGAGTCAATCTCGGTGCCTAAGGACTCACCACCTTATTGTACCTTAGCGGCTACTGTCTTGTTAGGGTGTCTTGTGAAAAGCCTCGTAGCGCCCCTATGCGATCACACCTCGGAAGTGTGATTTGTGAGGTCTGATCCACCTCCGCGTGGTTGGGTGCAAAGTTCCTTTGAACTTTTACGCGACTGGTGGGTAAAGGGCGAAACCTCTGCAGAGTGTAAATCTATCATGATAGCCTTGCTCAGGGTCACGAGCGGCCTGGATCCTTTTTGATTAGAACTTGATGGTTATTATTGTTGTTTAACAACTTACACTATATAATTGGGTTACAACTGGGAGTCCTTTCACTTGTAGTAAATTGGATGAAGTTAAAATGAACCAATTAAAAATGCTAATGCAGTTAAGCCGTGTCAAGCCTTTTGAGCCTTCATAACCCGTGCTATACTTGCTAAGTAAGACATTTACTTACACTTGCTATTACTCGACATTCCGGGATGGGTAACAGATGGAGTGCTACTGAGCTATGGTCAACCAGTCGGTGTCCCTGTGGACTGCGGCCTCGCCTTCGAGTTGAAGATTAGACTTCCGTTGTGTATGTGCTAACTCTGATTTAAACTATTTTTATTCGAGCATATTTACTCTATTTATCATATTTGTTAGTTGTATGTGTTCTGTGGACATCCTGGGCACACATATAGCAGCACTTCGGGTTTATATAAAATCTGGGTGTGACAAAAATGGCTGCACCCACACCAATTATCACCAAACATGGCAGCATGGGGGTGACTCCACTAAAACCAACTTTGGGTCATGTCAAATTTGCATCTTACCTAACACAAACCACTCACATGACCTTGAAAAAATTGTGGCCACACAAAATTTTGTTGGATGCCAGCAAGGGAGAGTGCTCCACTCAGAGGGAAGTGGCCAGGCCACACATGCCTGGTTCGGCCGAACTGGCCAAGGCCCTCCCCCTCGGCCTATAAATGCTGGCCTTGCTTGCTTGCTACCTCACACACTCTCATTCACTCAGAAACTTTCTGTTAGGAGCTCTCTCTCTCTCATTTCTTTGGTCAAGTGCTTGCTCTAGTTCTTCCAAAGTTCTAGCTCAAGTTCTGGTTCACTGGCATCTCTAGAAAAATTCCAAAAATATTTGCCTTTGTGTGATCCTTGTGCTGAAATTTTGTTGGATGATTTTGTGGTGGTCTCCGACACCCACAAGAACGACTAACCATTTGTGGTGGCTTTGATCCCCGCAAGAATGACTAACCCTCTCGAACGACTGACTTGATTTCTTGTGCTAACCTTTGATACTCAGTCCTTCGGGTAGTCGTTTCTGTGCTAACATTTTGCAGGAGCCATGTCGAAGCTCATCGCCGCACTCCATCGTTCCACCCGGCTTAGCTGCCGCTCGGACGATGCTGGGAGTTCCCCAGCCCCGTCCCGTGGTTCGAGCCGGATGGACGAGGATGAGGCTGGAGCAGTTGGCTTGGGTGGAGGCTCTGCTGTACCCCAAGCCAGGCAGCTCCTGAGCGAGAACGACATCGTTCTCTGGACGGACCGGGAGAGAAGCACCTTCAACGAGCTCAGGCTGAAGGAATTCGAGCACGCCCGTGTGTTCGATCAGGACCAGCTGAGAAGAACGGGGATGGACGAGGAATTCCCGGAGATCTTCCATGCCGTCGGCTGGGAGAACTTCTGGGAGATCAACGAGCCAGGTTCGTACTTACTCACGCTCGAGTTTCTTTCCACACTGGTTTCCGAAAATGGGGGGATTCGCTTCAGATTTTTCAACCAAGAGTTCTTCTGCTCTTGGAGGGATTTTAGCTTGGCTCTTGGTTTTTCAAGTCGTTGCTCTTTAGAGCCAAGAAGAGCTTTGAAAAGGTTCGATCGGGTCGTATTCTGGAAGAGGATTTCCGGAAATACCAACTGCCATGCACCCCGCATGAACAGTATCCATAACCCCACTCTGCGCTTTATGCACAAGTGGGTAGCTATGACGGTATTTCCGAGAGCCGATATCCGACACGTGAACACAGTTGAGTTACGGATTCTGTATGCTATGTTCAAGAAAATTCCGGTTTCTCCAGTGAAAGACATGGTCGATCACTGGCTGTCTCATATTTCTCGTGTGGGCAGAATGGCGATGACTTCTCTAGTCACTCGCCTCGCAAACCACCTGGGAGTCCTCCAGGGCGCCCAGTGCACGTACATAGAGACAGCGCGCTCTGTCGTAGATGCTGAGCACTTCGTACAGGCTCACATCTTACGAAAGCTGCCTGATGCTTCACTTGTGATGATTTATCGCGGTTATACAGCCGAGGTGCGTCTGCCTTGTGCGGCACTAAAGCTGTATACCGCTAAGAAATTAACGCTTCATTTGAGCGCCGAGTCGGACGAATCTCCTCCACCGAGAGAGCCCGCTCGGCACAGTGTAGCAGGTGAAGGACCGTTCACAAGGGGACGAGCCAGGCGTGATGCCGGACTCGCCACCCCACTGGAGCCGGAAGACGAACCAGAAGCACTGCACCGTCACACGTCCGCGTTCGAGGCCACCTACGACATGTACACCGGGGCTGGTACATCTAGAGCAGGAGGCTCTGGACAGTACCAGGACCCGAACTATCAAGCCTCGGGACGCTGGGACTACGGTCAGAGCACGGACTCTAAGTGGTCCGGGAGCTGGTATGCTGGGGGATATGACAATGCCTCCCAGCCATACTACCCCGGATACTCACAGTCCGCCCGCTTCGACTACGGTCGGGAGTTGTCATACATCTCCGACCGGGTCGACGTCATCGACGACCGGACACAGGGCATTCAAGACACACTAGCCCGTCATTCGCAGTACCTCCAAGAGAATGACGGGATGGTGTCATCCATCCAGCATGATATCCGGGAGCAGTCCGAGCAGCTGGCCGCGTACCTCACAAGACTCAATCCCTACCAGTGAAGCGTTCTAGCTTGGGGGAGGACCCCCACCAGGTAAGTCTGAACCACCCAGCACTTTGTCCATGCATTCGCATTTTCCCTTTCCTTAGGTTGCATATAAAAAAATCATTTCCCTTGAATAAAATTAACTCCCAACTATGCATGGAATGAACCATATGTCTCTCACCTCGGAAATGATGAATAGTTGCTCTGTCATTAATCTTGCTAGTACTTTGTTGCAACTAGTTGCTTGACTATGCTTGAATTATTTGGCAAGAGTAAAAATGAACCTGAACCTTGTGGGAGCACATGCTTTATTCCAAGTCTAGGTTGTTGTGGGAATTGATATAGTGAGACTTTGGTCGACTTCTATTTCTGCTCTTAGTATGGTGAAAATCTCGGATGATTATGCTTTCAAAAATAAAAACAAAGTTCCTCATTGGTCATAATACCTGCCAGAGCCATATGATAGGATTAGTTCCAAAACTTTCTACCATATGCTGCTTGTCATCTTAGTGAGCTTTGTCAAATTGTTGTGACCTTAGTGAGGAATCTTTCATACTTCTAAGATCGAGATTCACATACACTCCACCTCTTACTTGCAATTCCTACTTTGGGAGTTAGCAAAAATCATACCATCATCCATTCCATAAAATAAAGTTTCATGTTCTTTGATTCCCTCTCTCAAAATCTGTGAAGTAGAGGCATGGGCTATGCAAAAATGAAAAGAAAAGCATGCCAAGTGGCATGGCAAAAATATGAGAAAAAAAGCATGTCAAAAGACATGGCAAAAATATGATCAAAAGAAAAGCATGCCAAAAGGCATGGCAAAAATATGAATAAAAGATAGCCCATGCTCTCGAAAAAAAATAATTTAAGGAGAGGAAGAATCAATCCATGAAATTCCGCCAAATTCCACTCCACATATTCCACTCCATAAGTTCCACACACTTGCACTTCTCGATCTAGAGTGTGATTTGATTTCCTAAGATCCGGTCTTTGACTTAGCAAAATATAAGATGCTTGTATGCCTTCATCCTTTGTCCCTGAACCACACAAAAGCCAAATTAGATGTGAGGATGAAAAGAAGGCAAAGCCTTTGGTGAGGATTCAAATACACTTGAGCGATTGAGTGAACCAATGAGGAACTACTTATCTTTCGCAAAAGGTGAAAACTCCGAGATAAGATCCTGAAAAGAGTAGGGTGGAATAAAACTAAGTTAATCTGTTCATTTCTTCAACCTCCCAAGATAAGGAGATTGCTATAAGCCCCATAGGTAAAATGGTGAATTAATACCTTGCTAGTGATTCAAGTATTTGTTTGAGTACTTGTTGTCATAAAGTTACCTGCAAGAGAAATGACATTGTAGCAACTCCTAAACACCGAGCCTAAGATCGCAACTTTGCTCGAGGACGAGCAAAGAGGCTAGCTTGGGGGAGCTTGTTGGCGGTCGTTACAACCCAAATTCGACCACCAATACTCGGGAATAAATGAGAGACTATGTAACATTCCATGTACTTAGGTTTTATTTCTAATAAAGTTCCACGAGTTTTGGTGAGTGTCACTTGTGCAGGTACAATTACGACAATTACGTGCTATTGGGGCCAAAAATGACAGAAACGGCCGAACGACATGTTCGGCCGGTTATCCCCCTTAGCCGTACGGGCCAGCGGGAGCCGTCCACATCAGCGACAACTCAACGAAGACATCACATGCCACGTGGACGCCCGCCAACTCATCCCGAAGCACCGACACGTCATTCTGGGCCGAATCAACTCAAGACCAAGCAGCAAAGGCCGGCCCATGGACACCCAAGACCAGAGGCGGTGCTGGGGGGGCCTGCCACGGGCCAGGGCTGGTTCGGCCGAACCAGGCCCTTCGGCCGAACCGCCCCCAGCACGCCACCGCCTCCAGGGAGCTGCCCACGGCCGTTGGATGCAAGGGCGGTGGGATGGTCGGTTCGGCCGAACCGACTCCCCTGGCCGAAGCGGCCGCAACCGCCCTCCTACCTGCCTTGGCGGTTACCCTACTGCCTAAACCGCCTTGGACTCCTATTTAAGCAGTGGCACACCTCTCATTTGTACACACACTCAAGCCAAGGAGCTCTTCCACTTCATTCTAGTAGAGTTAGGATAGTTTAGTTGGGAGTTAGAGTCGAGTCGAGCTATGCCTCGGAGGTTCCGGAGTCGTCTTCAGAAGCTCTGGTATTAGCTCTTGTATCTTTTACCTTTCCTTTTGTATGACATTCGAGTTATCAATATAGTTATCTACTTTATTCTACTTGTGCCTCATATAGTTGCTTCTACTTTAGTCTAGTTGCTTCTATATTGTGTTTAGACTATAGTCGGTTCTAGTTCATAGTGCTTCTAGTTCTTGCTTAAGTCTCTGTCTCTATTGGTTCTTTGTTCTTGCTTAGTACTTGAGGTGAATTGTCACCAAGAGTAGTAACAAGGGTGCTTGCTCCTGCTAGTGGAGTAAGTAGTTATTGATCTGTGTAGGAGTGGTTCCTAGACTTGTCAGTAGCCTTAGTTTCTGCCCGTCGCAACGGAGGTGGTAGCCGTGAGGTGGTGACAGCCCTCTCGGTCTTTGTAGCCCATCACGTTAGTTCCGGTGTCCTAGGACCCAAGGTTTAGGGTAACCGGCACCCCTTCTCATCCCTTTCTGTGTGTCGGAGGCTCTATAGTCCCCAAGAAAGACAATAGACTTATTCCGGACCTTTTAGTGCTGGCTCTTTAGCCGCTGTATCTCTAACCACTTGGCCTAGATAGATAGAGTACCCAGGAATCCTTTTTCTCTTCTCGTTGTCCTCCCAACTATCTATACCTTCTCTCATTTACCCGAGTACCCCTTGGAGCTGTGTGTCCGGTATATCTACTCCTATCCAAATACCGTTTACCCTCCTGTCTTGTTTAGTCGTGTACCTTTCTCTGATAGTCTCGAATATCTGTTCACTAGTAGTCTTGCCAAAGCTTCCCTGCGGAAATATAAATTACGATACCTCGGGATACTCCGAGGTGAAGTGCTACAGCGGTGATTCTGTGCGCTTGCAGAATATTTATATATTTTACTAAGCCATAAGGAAAACCACTGAACACTTCTTGCATCCAGTACCGGGATTCCCCAATTCTGATATTGGATCGTAAGAAGTGCCAACAGTCACCAATCCGCGGGAACAAGCACACCCCGGCCAAGTGGAGCTCATCCAGGCCAACCAGGAGCAGAGGCGGTGGATCAGAGGGCTGCCACGCCCCCAGGCCCGTTCGGCCGAACGGGCCGGTTTGGCTGAACGGCCAACCGCCTCCAGGGAGCAGCCCCAGGCCACAGGATGCAAGGCGGTGCAAATGGACGGTTCGGCCGAACAGGTCGGTTCGGCCGAACCGCCATTCTCCGCCCGGGGGATTAGGGGGACTCGCGAATTATATCGATCACGTCTGCCTGGGGGTACCCCAGAGAGTAGAATTGTGGGCCTCGCCTAGTTCTAAGAACGATGGTGTACGAAGGACACAAGGAATTAGACAGGTTCGGGCCGCAAATAGCGTAATACCCTACGTCCTGTATGGTTGATTGTATTCTCCGCACGATGAGTACAACCAGAGACTCTATCCCGGATATAAGATCCGGTTCCTAGGCTAGATATACGATCTAGTCTAGTCTAACTTAGCCTCTGAACTCGTATGAACTAGAGTATGTTCTGATCTCTTTTGGGAGGGGTCCCTACTCCGCCTTATATAATCCGGGGAGTAGAGTTACAAGGCGGTTGTATGATCCTAGTCGTATACAATCAGGAGTACTACAATAGAATAATCTTTGGGGAGTCTCCTACTAGTATCCGACTAGTTCTACCTAATCTTCTACGCCGTCTTGCACCGTAGCCGACTAGTTTTTGTAGACAGATAAACTTCCCATATCAGGTAGTTTAATCCCTTGCATGAGTGACCCTGGGGATCCTGGTCCCACAAGCCCCCGAGCATCTTGCGCCTTTGCTTCAAGTCTTGGATGTATCAACATCTTCGAATAGCTGGAGCTAAGCACAAGACGCTTCTTCGTCGAGTAGTTTCCATTGAGTGCATCTTTGATGCACCCAATGGGTGTAGCCCCCGAGCCTTTGACTACTTCAGAAAAGCAGTCGGAGGATCAAAAGCAATCTTCAATCTTTAGTCCCGAGTACTTCAAATGGTGTGCACCGAATAGGTGCACCCATTGGGTGTAGCCCCCGAGCTTCGAGTAGTTTTCGATAAAACTAGTCGAAGGTCCGCAGAAAAAATCTTCAAAAACCGAATCCCGGATTATCCGCTAGCAGCCCCCGAGCTTTGAATCAAAATATCTTTGATTTAAAGGTCAAGGATATCTCCAAAAATCTGGGATAACCGTAGGCTTCCGAAACATCCGCGAAGATATGTAAATCGGGAAAAAATCCCGAAATCCTTGGCGGGAAAGGTGGAAGGCCAGGCGCCGTCGGCACTGTACAAGCCGAAACCCTAGCGAACTTTATAAATACTCGGACATTTGGCTTCAATCGATACTCAGCCTCGAAACAAACTCCGCGTCCGCAAACACTCTGAGCAAAAGCCCCCGAGCATTGCGAGCGCAAAGCCACCATCTTGAGCCCTAAATCCCATCTCGAAGGGTACCAAGAGTAGCCCCCGAGCTCTTCCATCTGTAGATGCATGAGAAAAGCAAATCTACAAGAGCAATGGAACCAAAGAAGGGCACCAAGAGGGGCGCTGGCAGATCTGCTGCTGGAGGTCAGAAGAGGAGGTCCCTGCTTGATTCCTGCGCAGATCCGCCACGCTTCGACCAGCCGCCATCGCCGGTGGTCGCCTGGAAGGAGTGCACTGCCACGGAGAGGGAGGTGCAGTCTCTAGTTGAGCAGGGTCTGCTCTTAGACCGCACCACTCTCCAGTGGAAAGCGTGTCACAAGCAACTCTTCCCCACAGAAGACAATCAAGAGATTCCAATCTTCATCTCCTTCTGTGAGCGCGGATTTGGTATGCCCATCTCCGACTTCTTTAAAGAATTCCTTTCTTACTATGGCCTTCAAGTTCACCACCTCAATCCCAATGGGATCATCCAACTCTCTGTCTTTGTCCACGCCTGTGAGGCGTTTCTTGGCATTAAGCCAAACCTTGCTCTCTTCCGCACCTTGTATCATATCAAGCCTCAGCCAACTTATGCGAGGATAGAAGTAGTCGGCGGAGCTGGAATCCAGTTCCGCCAAAGCATGAAAGCGCGGTGGTTCGACATGCCACTGCCAGATTCAAGTGGCAACTGGAAGTCCAAGTGGTTCGTCATCGGTAAGTAGTCGTCAATCTTGAGTACTTGTACTTTCTGACTTGTTTTCATCAATGAAAATGACTTGAGTTGTTGAATATAGCAGGAAACCACGGGCTAAGCTGTCCAGAGAGGGACAATTGGTTCCCTAAGCCCCAGGACAGCTGGAACGTGCGCCCAACAGCAGCAGAAGCGCGGGGTATCCCAGTGCTGCTGGACCGAGTCCAAGACCTGAAGGACAAGGGCTTGACCGGCGTTGGGATCGCCTACAGCTTCCTGGAGCGAAGGATCCTGCCGCTCCAACAACGCGAGCACCTCGGCTTCGACTACGAAGGCCCAACCGACTGCTCGCGCACCACGACTGATGAACTATCAGAAGAAACAATCTTGTTTCGACTGAATAAAATGTTCAACAATGCAGAAGAAAAACCAGTCGTGGTGGGAGAGTACTCAAAAGAGAATCCACCAACAGAGGTAAGTATTCGCAATTCAATTGTCCATAAGCAGTCGTAGCATTCCATATCTGAAACTTGACTTGAAAACTTGCAGCAACTCGATACTCTTGCGGGTGAACTGCTCACTGAAGAAAGGTGGGCAGACCTGCAAATAGTAGATCCCGAGGCCACCCCAAGCACCGAAGAAGCTAGGGAAGCGCGCCAAGTAGCTCTGTTGGAGGGTTCTCCTTCAGATGAAGAAGTGACAGCACCGCCAAAGGCGAGAGCAGTCGGTAAGCACCCAATCTTGTTATATCCAACTTCACTCATGCTGCAGCTTATGGATTTTTGACTTGAATTGCCACTAATACATTGCAGCACCCACTCTGCCACCCGCAGCTAGGAAAAGGCGCTCAAGTGCCTCGGCTGCGGAGAAATCAGTGCCGAGTGGAGTGCCGGGGAAGCGCATCAAGCTATCATTGGACACCACGCACTACAAGCAAGCATCTTCCACGAGTAGTTCGCTCACGAGCAGCGCTACCGGAAGCTTGCCCAGCACCAAGCCAGTGAAGATGCTTCCCAAGCTGAAGTTTAAGCCGAGAACAGCTCCCACTCCTCCACCGTAAGTAGTCGATACACCAATTGCTAATTAATCAATTGGGACATGATATCTAAATACTATGATATCATGGCAGACCCGCACCGACCATAGCGGAGGAAGTGACCACGATGCCGCCAGCAGCCCAAGGGACTGCTGCGGTGTTGCCCCGTGCTGGAGAACCAGCTCCAGCTCAGCAAGAGGTCCAAGAAGCCTCCGTGGTTACCCCCCAGATCGAGCAAGTCATTGAAGAGCAAACACTCGGGGTAACCGCGGCTGAAACAGAACAAG
Source organism: Echinochloa phyllopogon (assembly GCA_033239725.1). Classification (NCBI taxonomy): domain Eukaryota; kingdom Viridiplantae; phylum Streptophyta; class Magnoliopsida; order Poales; family Poaceae; genus Echinochloa; species Echinochloa phyllopogon. The sequence continues at coordinate 4,841,046 of BTCW01000008.1, read as the reverse complement.
TCGCGGCCGCGGACACCACACACGGCCCCGAAGTAGAAGAGGCGGCCACGACTACTCAAGTAGTCGACAACCCCCCGCCTGAGGTATGCAAGCCTTCCTTTGCTCTGTAATCTTGTACATATGTAGAATATGTAGTCAATTAACCTGCAAACAAGTCACAGGAACCAAGAAAACAACCCGCAAGCCAAGAGGCAACTGAGGCGGATGTTAGTGGCAAGGAAAAAGCTGCTGAACAACAAGCTGTAAGTAAAATAATGTACTAGAAAGTAGTACAAAGGATTGAAAATAAATTAATCCCTTATCTTTATGCAGGCGAGGAGCGAAGAAGCCGAAGCAAACGACGGCGATAAGCTTCGCGACTTGTTGCGGCAGGCTCTGGTAAGCAATATCAACCCAAAACAAGTCCATAGTTGCATAAAGATAATGGCCTCGACTAACTTAACCTTGATGCAGGCAATGGTCGAAATTGTCGAGAAGCCTGGCAACGCCCAGCTCTGAGCGCGGATTCAAGAGTTGGACAACGATTTCGCCAGCAAGTGCGAGGAGCTGGAGCAAGTTCAAGCGGCGTACAGAGTTGTGCAAAATCTGTTCAGGAAACAAGTCAATAGCCTAACAGAAGACAAGAACCGCCTGAACAGCCGCGTAGCGGCCCTGCTCAAAAACAACTCTGGTGAGTAGAACCTCGATAGCCTGAAAGTTTGCTTGAACTCAAAGAGTAATTAAATAACATTATTTTCAATGTAATCTTTAATGTAGAGCTAAAGAAAATGGCAGAAACAGCAAAGAGCAAAGAAACCTCTTTGTACAACACTGTTCAAGGCTACATAGAAGATGTCGCCAATCTGAAGGAAGCACTCGAGGCCAAGGAAAAGGAACGGCAACAAGAGTTCCAAATCCGCCAAGATTTGGAAAACCAAACGGCCCAACATCTTCAGGCTATCCAAGATAAGCAACAAGAGCTGAATGAGTTGCTGGCAGAGAAACGCCAATTGGAGGAAGCCGTGAAGCCAATAATCGAGTCGCTAACTCCAGAGGGGTCAACAAGCCAAGAGCAGTCGTTGCTGGATCGGGTGCGACAAGTGCCAGAGCAATTCGCCGAATATTGCAAGACTACTCTGATGGATTGCACCAACAAGCTTCTCGCGCTGTTCAAGGCACATAACCCAGAAGCCGTGATGGAGGTCAAGTACCTTCCACCTGGCGTCAGCGGAGAACAATATGAAGCACTTGTCGCTGAAACCGAACCTGCTGCCAAGGACTTTGTAGATTCATTAGAGGAGAAATAAGCCTCATGTAATGTAGAAACATTCTTAAGTACTTGTAATATGAATGCAATATATTTATGAAACTAGTCATGTGACTTGTGTATGCATTACGACTTGTTAAACGAACAAGTGCAAGTACTCGAAAGTATAATCTCATGCAAAGTACTCGCGCAAGGACACGAAGGCCCAAAAGCATTAGGTAGAGCTCCTGTCTGAAACAAAGATATGCCTAAGCAAGTCGATAATAGACATAAAGTGTACTGTTATCGCAGAGATAAATATAGCAATGCATGCTAACATAAAAAACAGAACAAGTCTGTAAACAAGGAGTCTGATGCAGTTAGCGCGAAAAACTCAGAGCAGAACATCCTTGATCAAAAGAAACGAGATGGGTTACAAGAACCATAGTACTCTATCATGACTCAAGGGACTTAGCCACTCTAAAAGAGAGTAGTCATGACTTCTTTTGATGTAGTTGTTAAACAACTTCCTCTTGAACTTGAACTTTCAAAGTAACAAGCTATAGCAGAGGTTCGAGTAGTAAACAAGTAATGCTAGCACGAAGATCAAGAATCTTCTGAGGCCCATATCAAGGGTAAAATTTCCTCAGGTGCTCAACATTCCAGACATTGGGCAAATCCACGCCTTCTTGCGTTTGCAGGTGATAAGAACCCGGCCCAACGACTTGTTTTACTATGAACGGCCCTTCCCAGCGAGACATAAGCTTGTGCAAGCCATCTGTCTTCTGAAGGCGCCTCAGTACCATGTCCCCTATTGCAAAAGCGCGAGACTGGACTGATCGTTGATGATAGCGTCGCAATCCTTCAAGATACCGTGTGTTTTGAATGAGAGCCGCAACTCGAGCTTCTTCAACGCCATCGACATCTTGAAATCTTTCTTGCTGAGCGACTTGTTCATCATAATTCTCTAGTCGTGGGGACTTCCAGAGAAGATCAGCAGGCAAGACTGCTTCAGACCCGTAGACCAGAAAATATGGAGATTAACCAGTTGCTCGACTGGTTTGAGTGCGCAGCCCCCAGAGGACCGCTGGTAGCTCATGTACCCATTTGCCGCCATATTTCTTGATGGGCTCGTATAACCTTGGCTTTAATCTCGTGTGGTATCCCATATCTATGAACAATGCTGTCGAAGAATTTAACAAGATTCTCCGCTCTTGGGTTGACTAGTGGCTGAGCTTCAATCCACTTGGTGAACTTGTCGATGGCTACAACAAGCCATTGAAATCCACCAGGAGCTTTAGCCAAAGGTCCAACTAAATCGAGGCCCCAACAAGCGAACGGCCATGATAAAGGGATAGTCCGCAGTTTGTGAGCTGGAACATGAGCTTGACGCGCGAAGAATTGACCACCTTGACAAGTCTTGACGATGTCTTCAGCATCTTTCTTCGCGGAGGGCCAGAAGAAGCCTGCCCTGTATGTTTTTCCGACTAGTGTGCGTGATGCGGCATGATTGCCACAAACGCCACTATGGATTTCTTCAAGTAGTGCTCGACCTTCATCATTGGTGATACACTTCATCAAGACGTTGACAGATGCCCCACGTCAATAAAGTGTATTGTTGACCACCACGTAATTCGCTGCCCGCCGCTTAATGCGGACTTGCTCTTCCTTGCTGTCTGGGAGTTTGAAATCACGCAAGTACTCGATGAATGGGGTCATCCAATTAGATTCAATCACCATGACTTGAAGATGTTGAGGAGGGAGATCAATGTCCATAGGCGCCGACTCCTTAATGGATGGCTTGTGCAGTTCATGAACAAAGATCTCGGCTGGAACGTCAGCGCGCTTAGAACCAAGCTTCGATAGTGCATCCGCGGCCATGTTGTTATCACGAACAACGTGATGGAATTCCAGACCGTGAAAGTGATGCTCGAGCTTGCGCACCTCGCTGACATAAGCGTCCATTGTTTCTTTGGTAGCAGACCAATCCTTGTTGACTTGATTTATGGCGACTGCAGAGTCCCCGTACACAACAAGCCGCTTGATGCCGAGAGATGCAGCCAGGCGTAGCCCGTGCAACATCGCCTCATATTCAGCCGCGTTATTGGTAACTGGAAACATGATCTGCAGGACGTACTTGAGTTGATCGCCTTTGGGAGAAATCAAAAGAACTCCCGCTCCACCGCCTTCGAGTTGTAGTGACCCATCAAAGTACATGACCCAGTGCTCCGGGCGAGTAGTTGCCCTGGAGTACTGAGTTTCCAACCACTCGACGGTGAAGTCAGCAAGAGCTTGAGACTTGATAGCTGTCTGTGGAGCAAATGTGATGTCGTGCTCGCACATCTCGGCCCGCCATTTGCATATTCGTCCAGTAGCATCAGGGTTAGAAAAAATCTCTCCAAGAGGAAATTTAGTAACCACAGTGATAGAAAACGACTGAAAATAATGTTTTAGCTTCCTAGCAGTGATAAAAACTGCGTAGAGTAGTTTCTGGACTTGCGGATAGCGAACCTTGGATGGTGAGAGTACTTCACTGATGTAGTATACTGGCCGCTGTACTGGAAATACATGGCCTTCTTCCTTGCGCTCAACCACAATGACTGTACTGACCACATGAGTGGTAGCTGCAATATATAAAAGCAGTCGGTCACCTCTGACAGGAGCCACGAGGACCGGAGGGGTAGTCAAGTAGGTCTTGAGTAGTTCAAATGCGCAATTGGCTTCGTCAGTCCAGATGAAGTTGTTTTGCTTCTTGAGTAGCTTGAAGAAAGGGAGACCCTTTTCGCCAAGTCTGGATATGAATCTGTTCAAAGCCGCAATACAACCTGTAAGCTTCTGGACTTCCTTGATGTTAGCTGGTGCTTCCATGGTAAGAATAGCCATGATTTTCGCTGGGTTTGCCTCAATGCCGCAGTGGCTGACGATAAACCCGAGTAGTTTACCAGCAGGGACACCGAACACGCATTTGGCTGGGTTAAGCCTCCAACGAAATCTTCTGAGGTTGTCGAATGTCTCCTGTAGATCGTCAATGAGTGTCGCGGGGTCGCGAGTTTTGATGACTACATCATCAACATATGCCTCTACATTAATGCCGATCTGTGAGGACAGGCAAGACTGTATGGCGCGTTGATATGTAGCTCCCGCATTCTTCAACCCAAAGGACATTGTGGTGTAACAAAATGCACCAAAGGGGGTGATGAATGATGTCTTGATCTGATCCTCCTTCTTCAAAGCGATCTGGTGATAGCCTGAATAGCAGTCGAGGAAGCAGAGTAGTGCACAACCGGCTGTGGAGTCCATGACTTGATCAATGCGCGATAGACCCATAGGGTCTGGAGGGCAATGTTTGTTGAGATCGGTGTAATCAACACACATACGCCACTCGTTATTGTTCTTCTTCCGGACCAAGACTGGGTTAGCCAACCACTCTGGATGAAAGACTTCTTTGATGAAGCCGGCCGCGAGTAGTTTGATAAGCTCAGCCTTGATCGCAGTGCGTCGTTCTTGATCGAATCTTCGCAAGCGTTGCCTCTTAGGCTTCGCATTGGCTTTGACATTGAGTTTGTGCTCGGCAAGTTCCCTAGGGACACCAGGCATATCGGATGGTTTCCACGCAAATATATCTTTATTAGCACGAAGGAACTTGACGAGCGCGTCTTCCTAGTTACAATCCAAGTCTGCTCCAATAAGAGCAGTTTTGGACGGGTCGCCCGTCTCGAGGTCTACAGCTTTAAGCTGTACATCCTGAGAGGGCTTAAAACTAGTGCTAGCAGGTTTCTTGGTAGGGAGCTCGAGTTCTTCATCCTTCGACTTCTTTGCAAGAGCGAGTACTTCAAGCATCTGAGTCGGGACTTGTGATGCTGCGGCGAATTCGACGGCTTCCACATCACAATCGTAAGAAATCTTCAGATCTCCCTTTAGAGAAAGAACTCCATTGGGAGCGGGCATCTTGAGAACAAGGTACACATAGTGCGGGATCGCCATAAACTTGGCGAGGGCTGGACGCCCAAGGATCGCATGGTACGATGTCTCAAAATCAGCCACTTCGAACTTGATGTACTCGGTCCTGTAGTTTGCCGCCGTGCCAAAGGTGACTGGGAGAGTGACTTGCCCCAGCGGGATGGCAGCGTGGCCTGGAACGATGCCATAGAACGGAGATTCCATGGGCTTCAAGTGCTTGAGGATGTGGAGTCCCATCTTCTTGAGAGTCTTTGCAAAGATGATGTTAAGTCCACTGCCTCCATCGATGAGTACTTTGGTCAGTCTGGCCTGGGCCATGACTGGATCCAAAACCAGTGGGTATTGCCCTGGGTTGGTGAGGTTGGTCCATTGATCAGCTTGCGAGAAGGTGATAGAAACCTCCGACCACTTGAGATATGTTGGCACGACTGGCTCGACTGCCATGATCTCGCGTAGTGCAAGCTTCTTAGATCGATTGGACCGGTTCAAGGGTTCGCCACTGAACAAGACAGCAACAACATTTTCGACTTGTGGGAAGGCGTCTTCACCATTGCTGTCATCGTTCTTGTCCTGTTTCTTGTCCGCCGGCTTGTCCTTGTTGGAGTTTTGCTTGTTGAAAGCTCTCTTGATGTGGATACAAGTACCCAATGTATGCTTGAGCCCGGGGTGATATGGGCAAGGCTGGTTCATGACTTCGTCCAAGGACAATGAGTTGGAATTCGAGTTCTTTTTCAGAGCAGGACGGCCGAGTGCCGCGACAGTATTGTCTGGCTTGCGCTTCTTGTGGCGATTGAAGTCGCGTTTGCCGTTCCGTTGCTCAGGACTACTCTTGCTAGGGTTGTTGCCTCCATTGCCATTGGTGTTGCGCTTGTCGAAGCGTTCACGTTCACGATCGTCTTGATCTGCCCAATCGGCAGCCATACGCCTCAACTCGGAGATAGTCTCTAGGCGCCTGCGACCGAACTCGCGATGCAACTCGCGAGCCCAGAGGCCATCGTAAAAGCAGTCGATCATTTCTCTGTCCGATACGTCCACGATCGTGGCTCTTTTCTCAAAAAACCGCTTGATGTACTTGCGTAGTGTCTCGCCCTTCTCTTGCTTGCAAGCTGCCAATTCAAACCGGGTTCCGGGCCTAGCCCAGGTTCCCTGAAAGTTGGCGGTGAACTTGCGAGTAAGTTGATCCCAAGTATCAATGGACTCGGGGCGTAAACCCTCGAGCCAGGTGAGAGGCGCTGTATCCATCATGATCGGGAAGTATCTGACTTTGACATCATTGTCGCCGCCTGCCATCGTGATTGCTGTCGAATAGACGCGCAACCACTGTTCCGGGTCTTGTTTGCCAGTGAATTTTTCAATTCCAGTGGTCTTGAATTTGCTTGGTAGCTTGATCTTCCTGATACGAGTAGAGAAGGCCGGGAAACCATCATATGGGTCCAATTCAGAAGATTGACGCGGCCTATGACCTTTGTCGTGATTTCCTCCGCCAGTATTGGACCCTTGGCTCGGCAAACTACTCGGTTCAGGGTTGTCACGGTGTCCTCCACGTCTATAGCCGCGATCACGGCCACGTGGTGGACGGTCATCGCCGTCGGAATCACCTCCAGACGGATCAGGTGGATTATCATGTCGAAGAGGCTGGCTAATGCCACGCCTTTGGTCTCGATTACCCCCCTGATCCCTGTGGTTACTGCCGCCCTGTGCTCGATTGTTGACGTCTTGATCGAGTGGGTCATATTGGCGCTCGAATTCTTCTCGGCGTTGCATCTCTGCTGCCATTTGATTAGCTCGACTGGCTTCAATGCGAGCACGGGCATCTTGACTTGCGTTTATGATTTGTCATGCATCACCGCCTTCGCGACTAGGATGTGGCGACTGGATTGTTCGCCGACTAGTTGCTGGCCTTGGAATGGGTTGACGATGTGGTGGAACCAGATCGCCAATGTCCTTCTGAGCGCTTTCTAGTAAGGAGAGGGCATGCCTCAATTGCGCGCGGTCAGGATTGGGTGAATTGATAGTGTTGTGGACGAGTTCTGCAGCAGCTGTTAGGTTAGCTGGAGTGCTTGGCAGGACAGGCTGGTCGCCTACCGACTGAAAAGCAGTCGTGAGGTTCCGTGTGGCTGATTGCCGCACGGCTGCTCTTAAGCGTCGCTCAGCACGCTTGGCGTTCCTGGTCCGCCTTGATGCCTTCTGCTACTCTATCTCACCAACAATAGATACTTCTTCCGCAGAGATGTCCTGGAGAAGCTCTCGATCATACTGGCCGCCTTGCCCAGCCGTACCAGTCATATAGACTTGTCGGCTAGGGTCGATGTCAACGCCGTCAGAGGATGATGCAGATGTCATGGATGCCGTCTTGCCGTCCTCTTGGAACGGCAATTCGGTGGTAACCATGGCTGTGAGCCTGGATTCGTCGTCCTCGAGTGGAATTTCGGGAACCATAGCGGGCCAGTGAACAAAAAGTCCTCCTGGCGCTCTGGTCACTTCTAGGCCTGAGGGTAGTCGAACGAGTGGCTCCTCCATCGTGATTTGAGTTTTAATGAAGGTGCTGCCGCTTGTTGGAGATGTACTCAACAGGGTCAAAATATCGTTGCTGTTGTTGTCCTCTGATGGCTTCAGAGCCGGCTCAGAGTCCTTGCAAGCGATCTCAAGACTGCGGAGTGCTTTCGAGATTGACTCCTCCTGTCTTGCAGCGTATGCGCGTTGATATATAGTCGCAGCATTTGAAAGTCCGAACGGGAGTCGGGCTGGGGGGTAGTCCGATGGCGTAGCCGGCTCGGAGTTCCCGACTCCTTCCATAATGGGAGAGGAGTTGAACCCAAACACGACTTGTTGAGTCCCGGTCGGAGTCCTTGTCTTGATCGGATTCGAAATCATTGTTGGATCGTCGTGAAAATCCGATCGGGAATCGTGCTAGGGGTAGCCCGATGGCGTAGCCAACTCGGGGTTCCCGACTCCTTCCATAATGGGAGAGGAGTTGTGACCAGGCACGACTTGTTTTGCCCCAATCAGAGTCCTTGGCATGTATAGCTTCGAGTCGACATTAAGATCCGACTGGGAATCGAGCTGGGGGTAGTCCGATGGCGTAGCCGACTCGGAGTTCCCAACTCCTTCCATAATGGGAGAGGAGTTGTGATCAGGCACGATTTGTTGAGTCCCAATTGGATTCCGGAATAGGATCGGCTTCGAGATCAACGTTGAATTAATGTAAAGGTCCGAGTAGAAACCGTGCTGGGGGTAATCCGATAGCGTAGCCGACTTGGAGTTCCCAACTCCTTCCACAATCGAAGTAGAGTTATGACCAGACAGGACTTGTTCTGTTCCAGTCGGAGTCCGAAGTAGAGTCGAAGTCGAAGTCGATGCCGAATCGGAAATCGATGAAAGTCCGACCGGGAGTCGTGCTGGGGGGTAGGCCGATGGCATTGCCGACTCGGAGTTCCCAACTCCTTCCGGGATCAGAAGGGGGTCGTACCCGGGCACGGCTTGTCGAGTCCCGGTCGGAGTCCAAGATGTAGTCGAACTCGAAGTTGAAATTTTGCCTGAAAGCGAGATCGAAATCGAATCCGAAAAAGAAATTGAACTTGGGTAAGAACCTGAGAACGAAGTCGAAGATGAAGTCGCCGAGTAAGAGCCTGGAGAATCCGCCAAGAACGAATCAAAGCCGCCTTCACCGTCGGAGACGAAAGTCCATGTCCCGACGACGAAAGTCGCGCCCTTCTCGACGCCTTGGGTTTTGAAAGTTGAACCCATCACTCTTGATCGCGAACTTGAGCGAGCGTGCCCCACGGTGGGCGCCAAGTGTCGACGAATTATATCGATCACGTCTGCCTGGGGGTACCCCAGAGAGTAGAATTGTGGGCCTTGCCTAGTTCTAAGAACGATGGTGTACGAAGGACACAAGGAATTAGACAGGTTCGGGCCGCAAATAGCGTAATACCCTACGTCCTGTATGGTTGATTGTATTCTCCGCACGATGAGTACAACCAGAGACTCTATCCCGGATATAAGATCCGGTTCCTAGGCTAGATATACGATCTAGTCTAGTCTAACTTAGCCTCTGAACTCGTATGAACTAGAGTATGTTCTGATCTCTTTTGGGAGGGGTCCCTACTCCGCCTTATATAATCCGGGGAGTAGAGTTACAAGGCGGTTGTATGATCCTAGTCGTATACAATCAGGAGTACTACAACAGAATAATCTTTGGGGAGTCTCCTACTAGTATCCGACTAGTTCTACCTAATCTTCTACGCCGTCTTGCACCGTAGCCGACTAGTTTTTGTAGACAGATAAACTTCCCATATCGGGTAGTTTAATCCCTTGCATGAGTGACCCTGGGGATCCTGGTCCCACAGTACCCCCCTAGCTTCCTTGGCTCCTACTCTGCCTAAACCGACCTTGGCACCTATAAATTGAAGGCCAAGCTGCACATTCAACAGACACTCAAGCCAAGGAGCTCTCATTCCACTTGTTCTAGTAGAGTTAGGATAGTTTAGTTGGGAGTTAGAGTCGAGTCGAGCTCTGCCTCGGAGGTTCCGGAGTCGTCTTCAGAAGCTCTGGTATTAGCTCTTGTATCTTTTACCTTTCCTTTTGTATGACATTCGAGTTATCAATATAGTATCTACTTTATTCTACTTGTGCCTTTTATAGTAGCTTCTACTTTAGTCTAGTTGCTTCTATATTGTGTTTAGACTATAGTTGGTTCTAGTTCATAGTGCTTCTAGTTCTTGCTTAAGTCTCTGTCTCTATTGGTTCTTCGTTCTTGCTTAGTACTTGAGGTGAATTGTCACTAAGAGTAGTAACGAGGGTGCTTGCTTCTGCTAGCGAAGTAAGTAGTTATTGATCCGTGTAGGAGTGGTTCCTAGACTTGTCAGTAGCCTTAGTTTCTGCCCGTCGCAACGGAGGTGGTAGCCGTGAGGTGGTGACAGCCCTCTCGGTCTCTGTAGCCCATCACATTAGTTCCGGTGTCCTAGGACCCAAGGTTTAGGGTAACCGACACCCCTTCTCATCCCTTTCTGCGTGTCGGAGGCTCTATAGTCCCCAAGAAAGACAGTAGACTTATTCCGGACCTTTTGGTGTTGGCTCTTTAGCCGTTGTATCTCTAACCACTTGGCCTAGATAGATAGAGTACCCAGGAATCCTTTATCTCTTCTCGTTGTCCTCCCAACTATCTATACCTTCTCTCATCTACCCGAGTATCCCTTGAGCTATGTGTCCGGTATATCCACTCCTATCCAATACCGTTTATCCCCCGTCTTGTTTAGTCGTGTACCCCTCTCTGATAGTCTCGAATAACTGTTCACTAGTATTCTTGCCAAAGCCTCCCTGCGGAAATATAAATTACGATACCTCGGGATACTCCCAGGTGAAGTGCTACAGCGGTGATTCTGTGCGCTTGCAGAATATTCATATATTTTACTAGCCATAAGGAAAACCACTGAAACACTCCTTACCCCAGTACCAGGATTCTCAATTCTGATATTGGATCGTAAGAAGTGTCAACAAGCATTTCTGGCGCCGTTGCCAGGGAGGCATTTGGCTAGATTACTTTTGAATTTTTATCTTGAGCTATCTTAGTTGAGTACCGCTACTCAAGCGGGTTTATCCTTGCTCTATCCGTTGGTCTTTGTGGAACAGAGCAGTGCATGACTGGTTTCCAGCTACCGTCAAATTTTCAAGACAATCCTGAGTCACTTGTGAGGAAAGTGCGACCCCGTGTTGTACCTCCTCAGAAGCAACTCCTTCCGACGGACCCAGTCCTTCCCGCCGTGACTCCAGCTTCATCAAGGATGGCCAGCAAGACGATCCATGAGTTCTCCGCTCCATCGAGCGAGAACGTGCGTACCGGACCAACTCCGCCAGTCGGAGATGGTAGTGTCGAGCTCAAGCCAGCCCTCATCAACATGGTTCAGGCTAGCCCGTTTTGCGGCAAGCCACACGAAGATGCCAATGCTCATCTCCAGCATTTCCTGGAAATCTGCAACACCTTCACCATCCGTGGAGTAAGTATCGATGCCATTCGCCTTCGTTTATTTCCATTCTCATTATTAGGCAAGGCAAAGCAATGGTTCTATGCTAATCGTGATGCTATTGATACTTGGGATAAATGCATTAGCGCTTTCTTGCTAAAGTTCTTTCCGGTTGGGAAAACCAACGCCCTCCGGAACAAAATTGCTAGTTTCTAGCAGTTAAAAGATGAAACAGTCCCGGAGGCATGGGATTGCCTCCAGGACTATATTTCTGCTTGTCCTCACCATGGTATGCAGAGTTGGTTCATAATCCAAACTTTCTATCACGGGCTGAGAGCCTCTGCCCGTGAGTACTGTTGGCGGTCGTGACAGACCGATTTCCGACCTCCAACCAAGTATAAAATGAACATAACAGAGACACACACCATAGCTATAGGGCCTACTACTAACTATTTCCACAAGTTTTGGTGATTGTCCCATGTGTAGGTATAAAATGGAGAAACACGGCATATAGGGGTCGGAAATGACCGATTTGGCCGAACGACGCATTTCGGCCGGATACCCCCCCTTAGCCGTACGAGTCGGCGGGAGCCGTCCACGTCACCCACTGACAATGCAAGCTATGCAGGACGACCACCAACTCAACCAATGCCATGCCAAGTCATCCTGGGCCCACACAGAAGAATCCCTAGCACCAGGAGCTAGCCAGGAGGGCCCACAGGACAGAAGTTGCACGGGGGAGCGCTGCCAGGCCACAGGGCCCGTTCGGCCGAACCGCCCCCATGAGCTGAACCGCCTCTGCACCGCCTCAGGATCAAGGCGGTGCTACGTGGCAGTTCGGCCGAACTGGCCGGTTCGGCCGAACCGACTTGTTCGGCCGAATGGCCCGGCACCGCCCCTGAGGTGCCTTGGCTGCCACTCTGCCTCCACCGTCCTTCTCCGGCTATAAATTGAAGGCCCCTGCACCTGCATCAAACACACAACACAAGAGGAGAAGAAGAGTAGGCGTCGCTAGGTTCTGCCACTCATATCTGTAGAAATAGGGAGAGAGGAGAGGTGAGCGTCCCGGAGAGGAGCTGGAGTGTCGGCCCCTCTTTTAGCTGTACCTCTACGGATGCGACTTCACTTCGAGTAACATCCGGGTCATGTCTGGTAACTCTAGTATCTCTCTCTGATTAATTGAGCATTCAGTTCTTACTTTGTTTACTTGCATCGTTCTCCGTTCACTGCTCAGTAGTATAGTATAATTGTATGCTAGCTGCTTAGCTTGAGTGCTTATCTATCTGCAGTAGATAAGTACTAGTTAACTAGCTTAGGTGTGGTGCCTGTGCTTGAGACTAGCTTAGAATCCGCCCGTCGCAACGGAGGTGGTAGCCGTAAGGTGGTGACAGCCCTTCCGGTCTTTGTAGCCCATCACGTTAGTTCCGGTGTCTTAGGACCCAAGGTTTAGGGTAACTGGCACCCCTTCTCATCCCTTTCTGTGTGTCAGAGGCTCTATAGTCCCAAAGCAAGTAACCGTTCGTATCCTCTGAATTGCTCCGTAGTCGGAAGAATACTCTTACCAGACCTGTACCCTCTCTACCCTCCTAACTCTCCTCTTCTCTCCTTGTTGTCGTCACCCACCCCATCCATTCCATTTCATCCACTTCATTCCATCCAACTCATCTACCTAGGACAACTTAGTTTAGATTCAGACCACTTCTCGTTCTCCGTGGAAATTGATACCTCGAATACTCCCAGTGAAAGCTACATCGGTATTCGTCCGCTTGCGGATTTATCTGTAGGCCGTAAGAAGTGCCAACAAGCTTTCTAGCGCCGTTGCCGGGGAACGGTAGCTGTTCTGATCCCGAACCCAAGTTATCCGTGTATCCCACCACCATGGATTCCACACTCACCTTACGTCAACACTCGGCTCCAACGGGCGATTGTTTGGAGCCTCCACCTTCAGCACATCCCATCCTCACACCCAGCTATGAGCTACGTCTCGGCTTCATAGCTATGGTTCGTGAGCAAACGTTCTCAGGAATGAATGCCGAGAGTCCATACGCGCATTTGCGCGAGTTTGAGCAACTCTGCTCATGCCTGACCATTGCGGGCATGACACAAGAGACACTCAAATGGAAGCTATTCCCGTTTTCATTAACGGGAGGAGCAAAGAAATGGTACTCTCTGGTGATCGGTAAGATGGACGGGAGCTGGGAAGCTCTCAAGGAAAAATTCTGCCTAAACTTCTTCCCAGTCTCCAAGGTAGCCAGCCTCCGAGCGGAAATCATCAACTTTAAGCATTTAAAGGGAGAATCGTTAGGAGTTGCTTGGGCTCGTTTCCAGCAAATCTTAGCAGCCGGACCAGACCTAGGCTTGTCGGAACCCATCATCCTCCAACACTTCAGCCTTGGTCTCTGTCCCGTAGCTGCTACTTTCCTGGACTCCGCTTCAGGAGGGTCGTTCCTTCATTTGGTTCCCAGTGCAGCGAGGATAGTCCTGGATCGTATTCTGGACAACACTCCCCACACTGGAATCTATGATGAACTCCCTGATGAAGAAGAGAAATAGCCTGAACCTGAATTCGAAGAGCCAGTACAAATCCAATCCAAATCCATCAGCTCTTCTGTTCCGTCCATACCAGAAGCTCACCACGAATCACAACCGTTACCTAGCCCAGCCTACTATGATTCCCTTTATGACACGCCCTATGACTTCGATGATGACCTCTTCGATGACATCGGGGGTGTAACGAGTTTCCCACGGGAACGCTGTGTAGAGCCCATAGAACAAGCCCCCGACAAAGAGGAACTCAAATATCAGAGAGAATACCTTGGACGTCTCTCTGCTATCATGAGTCGGGAGTGGCTAGAAGAGGCCGAAGCCTCGACCGAGGTTGTCAAGATGCCCAGAAAGATTCAAAGGATATACTGTGAGGTCCTAGGCAAAGACAAGGAAATCGGGTACGACCCGAGCCTCGGAATCAACATAATTTCTAGCTCGTTGGTGCACAACCAATTCCCTGGTGTGCCGTGGTCGTTTTCTCAGAAACGACTACAATTCACTTCAGGAAGAATCATGGATTGTTTGGGGATCCTGCGGGTCACACCCATCAGGATTAACGACCCTGAACTCTTCATGGATTTCCATAACTTCGATCTACCCAGTGACACCACACATTCCATTCTCATAGGTAGACCAATCCAGAAGATATTGGAAAAAGCACCAACAAAGCAGCTAGTAGAGCTCAAGATCGGCAACGAACTTATCCCTGTCTCTTATTCTCAGTCCTTGAATACCCCATTAGAGCCAGACCCCGATCCTGACCCACTAGAGGAAGTTAGATCATCTCATTTGCTAGACCTAGAGCAACCTATTCCAGAAGAAGATCTCCCATTCTTTTCGGAAGAAGAGGAAACACACCCTCCGATTGAGCTCGATACAAACGAAACTCCAAAACCTTCCCCAATCGAGCTCAAACCGCTTCCACCTGGACTTAGGTATGCTTTCCTCTTTGGGGATAAGCAAACTCCAGTAATCATCAGTGATAAGCTCTCCGAATTAGAAACCCAACAACTCATCTCTGTTCTGGAGAAGAATCGATCGGTCTTAGGATATTCTCTCCAAGACCTGAAAGGGATTAGCCTAAATCTCTGTACCCATCGCATCCCGATCGATTCCGAAGCTATGCCGTCTCGGGAACCTCAAAGGCGGCTAAACAATGCCATGAGAGAGGTTGTGAAAAAGGAAGTTCTCAAACTCCTTCACGCTGGGATTATCTACCCAGTTCCCAATAGCGAGTGGGTTAGCCCCGTCCAAGTCGTTCCAAAGAAGGAAGGAATGACGGTAGTGCGCAATGACAAGAATGAGCTCATTCCTGTCACACCCGGATTTACACAGAAACCCGAATGCTACCATATGTGTGTCCAGGATGTCCACAGAACACATACAACTAACAAATATGATAAACAGAGTACATATGCTCGAAATAAAAATAATTTAAATCAGAGTTAGCACATACACAACGGAAGCCTAATCTTCAACTCCAAGGTGAGGCTGCAGTCCACAGGGACACCGACTGGTTGACCACAGCTTAGTAGCACTCCATCTGTTACCCATCCCGGAATGTCGAGTAATAGCAAGTGTAATTAAATGTCTTACTTAGCAAGTATAGCACGGGTTATGAAGGCTCAAAAGGCTTGACACGGTTTAACTGCATTAGCACTTTTAGTTGGTTCATTTTAACATTATCCAAGTTACTACAAGTGAATGAACTCCCAGTTGTAACCCAATTAAATGGTGTAAGTGACATTATACAACAATAGTAATATCCATCAATTTCTAATCGAAAAGGAACGCCAGGCCGCTCGTGACCTTGAGCAAGGCTATCATGATAGATTGTACACTCTGCAGAGGTTTCACCCTTTACCCACCAGTCGCGTAAAAGTTCAAAGGAACTTTGCACCCAACCACGCACATCAACACTACCGAGGTGTGACGGCATAGGGACGCTACGAGGCTTTTCACAAGACACCCTAACAAAACAGTAGCCGTTATGGTACAACACAGGCAGCATGATCCAAGGCACCAAGATCGACCGACTCCCAGGGCGCAGCGATAGGAGGGTCAATGGCGTCTAGAGCGCGGCAACACGTGCCAACAACAAAATAAAGAGCACAACGTGTGGAGCTCCCGCACTCACGGTGGCTCCCAACACGGGACTGTGCCTAACGAGGCATAGCCGACGGTACCCCCGTCCTTGGTGGATCAAACCATACTCTCACGAGTGCTTCCCATAACACCGTCGGCCCGTCGGTAACTACTGTTAAGCTAGAGCCGTACAAGCTACTTGTCCAAGACCAGAGCCATTATAGTTCTGGCGGTGGCAACAGGCTCCTGGGTTTCCGCTTTAAGAAACGGTCCTTACCGAGAGACACTAGGGCAAAGCACACAGCACATGCTCTAGTTCCCTAAACCATGTGGCTAAAAAGCAAGTTTTACAATTAACATTGAAGTGGACCATTAATTCAAAATTCCACAATTAAATAAAGGTGATAGTAGCTGCGCATAGCAAAGATCTAACCATATGCATAAACCCAAGGTAAACAAGGACATGATGTATAAAATCTAGGTACAGCCTTAATGGGGCATCAAATTAGACACATGCATGTATGAAATAAATGATTAAAAGGTGAATAGGTAGCAAGGATTGTCCGTGCTATAACTTGCCTCAAATCCGGTATATACACTTTAGTCTTCGGGTCTTGATCATCAATTCCTCTTCTTGAGTCCTCTTGATGGCGTTCCGCTACTCGCAGCAATCATCGGCACAAACATACAAGCAAACAAACAAGAATAACTAAGAACAATACACCAAACAGTAGAAACAGAAAAAAAGAAGCTACGATACTATTCTACGCTTCGCTACGAACACGTGAGCACAAGAATCACCTAAATCGGAGCTAAAACGGAGAAGATATGGCTTTTCTAAGGTTGGAGGACTTGCTGGCAAAGTTTTAAAAGTTTCCAGGGGCTTATTTGAAGAAAACCAGGGACCTATACGTAACTACGTAAAAAACCCGAGGGCTTTCGTGCAAAAACAGCAGGGCAAGACGGCGGGTTAGAAAACTTAAAAGCTCAGGGTGTCTTTCATAAATATCAGGACCTAGCTTTAATTATTTTTGAATGGCAGAGGACGGCGGGTTGATTTTCATAAAGTATAGGGGCTCTTTAGCAAAAGAGGTAGGGCTGACCGGTATTGTTTGAGTTGACACGGGGCAGGGTGCACGGGGGCTGTCGGATCTAGATCCGACAATCCAGATCAGATCTGGGGGAGGGAGGGTTTATGTGCTGGGATTAAATAACTTTAGGGGGTTTTTCGCAAAATCGCCACGACACAAGAAATCGATCTGAAGATAACAGGAACTCTAGGGGCTTAAACGCGGAAAGGGAGGCTTTCTTCTTCCTCTGAACAGGACAGGGAGGGAGCTCGCCGGTGCTCTGGCGGCTCGGCTCGCTGGCGCTAGGGTCTATGAGGAGCTCCGGCGACGCGGGAAAAGCGAAGAGGAGGGAGAGGGGACCGAGCGGGGGTGCTTACCAACGACGGAGGCAGGCGGTGAAGATCGGGAATCCGCCCGCGGCGGACGACATGGTTGGCGACGGTGGCTCCACGTGATGGGTAGCTCCGGCGGCGGGGCAGCGACGGGAAGGGGCGGAGTGGAAGCGGCTCGTCCGGGGGATGCCCATGGTGGTAGCGGTTCGTCCTGGCTGTCACTGGAGACGGTGAATCGCGGTGAACGGCGGCGACGGCCCGAGGTTGATGCGGCGGAGCGCCTCCGGCGATGAAGCGGTGACGAGGATGGACGGAGGAGCTTCGGCTTGACGTCGTGGTGCTCGTGGCGGCCTCGAATTCACCCGGCAACGAGCAGAGGCGGCGGGACGGCAGCAATGGCGGGCGGCGGCGCCTTGGCTCGCGGCGGCGGCGCTCTGTAGAGGAGAGGGCGGCGGTGGTTTTGGTGGTGTTGAGAGTCGACGGCGGCCTGCAGCTCATATAGGCTCGAGGAAGGTGTAGGACGAGCTCGGAAGGCGAGGTGGTGCCAACGCCGAGATGGCCGCGGCACGCACGCCAAGGCCTCGGCCTGGCGGCGGTGCTGCGCGTCGCGCGCGGGAGCGTGGAGCGCGGGCCAGCTTGGGCCGGGAGCGCTGGTGGGCCGGGCTGGCAGTGAGGAGGCGGCCTGGCAGCCGGGCGAGCTGGTCGGGCGCGGCTGCGGGAGCTGGGCTGCGAAGGCGGCTGGGCCTGGGGGACATCTGTTGGCCGCGCGAGAGAAGGAGAGGGGAGGGGAGAAATGGGCCGGGGAGGAGAGTTGGAGGGGCAAAACAAGAACGGGCCAAGACTTCAGGGAGCAAAAGCGAACTCTTCCAGAAACAACTTTTCTAAGGATCGAACGGAAACGATTCAAACTCGAATTTAAATGGGATTTAAATTCCAATTCGAACCGCACACAATAAAAACTCAATGCAGCCAGCATGAATGCAACATCACACCTATTTAAGTTAATTTAGGAAACAGATTTTTCTATACTAAATTCCCTGTAAATCATATAAAACTTGAAAAATTTTAGAAAATTGAGAAAAATATTGTATTAATTATTTTTAAAATTCACAACCCAAAATTGAAAAATTTTGGGGTGTGACAATTCCTCAGCGCACAGTCACCGGGTGGCGTATGTGCATAGATTATCGTAAACTCAACAAAGCCACCAAGAAAGACCATTTCCCTCTTCCGTTCATAGACGAGATGTTTGAACGGCTAGCCAAACACTCCTTCTTCTGTTTCCTTGATGGTTACTCTGGATATCACCAAATTCCAATCCATCCCGAAGACCAGAGTAAAACCACGTTCACATGCCCGTATGGGACGTATGCCTAGCTACCGGCGTATGTCCTTCAGGTTGTGTAACGCACCTGCCTCTTTTCAACGTTGCTTGATGTCCATCTTCTCGGACATGATTGAAGAGATTATGAAAGTGTTCATGGACGACTTCTCAGTTTATGGAAGGACCTTCACCGAGTGTCTGAAAAATCTGGACAAGGTCCTCCAGAGTTGTAGAGAGAAGCACCTCGTTTTGAACTGGGAAAAGTGACATTTTATGGTGCGAGAGGGCATTGTCTTAGGACATCGGGTGTCAGAACGTGGAATCGAGGTAGATAGAGCAAAGATAGAAGTGATCGAGCAACTTCCACCTCCCACAAACGTTAAGGGAATCCGTAGCTTCCTTGGCCATGCGGGATTTTATAGGCGTTTCATCAAGAATTTCTCTCAGATATCTCGGCCCTTGACCAATCTCCTAGCCAAAGATGCCCCCTTCGTTTTCGATGAGGAGTGCTATGCCGCATTTCACACCCTCAAAAAGGCACTCATCTCCGCTCCCATCATCCAGCCTCCCGACTGGAGCATTCCTTTTGACTATGCTGTAGGAGCTGTGTTGGGCCAAACTAAGGACAAGAAGCATTATTCTATCTCTTACACTAGCAAAACGCTCACTGGCCCACAGCTAAACTACGCGACCACGGAAAAGGAACTCTTAGCAGTCGTGTTTGCTATAGACAAATTCCGGTCCTACCATGTTGGGGCCAAGGTCATAGTCTATTCAGATCACGCTGCTTTGAAGTACCTCTTGAACAAAAAGGACGCAAAACCAAGGCTCATCCGCTGGGTTCTGCTACTCCAAGAGTTTGACATTGAGATAAGAGATAAGAAAGGAGTAGAGAACTCAGTGGCTGACCACCTGTCCCGTATGGAAGTGCCGTCCGATCTTCCGATCGACGACTACCTGCGGGATGACACCCTCCTTAAGGTCACTACTGGCGATCCGTGGTACGCCAACATAGTAAATTTCATGGTAACAGGGTATGTTCCTCCAGGAGAGAACAGGAAGAGACTAGTTTACGAAAGGCGACTCCATCTCTGGGATGACCCGGTACCTTTTCCGTATATGTAGTGATGGACTCCTCAGAAGGTGCATCCCTGCACATGAGGCCTACCAAATCCTGGAAAGGGGCCATGCAGCCCCATATGGAGGTCACTACAGTGCATTTCGGACCAATGCCAAGGTCTGGCAAAGTGGGTTTTACTGGCCCAGCATGTACGAAGATGCACGAGCATTCGTCATGCGATGCCCCCGCTGCCAGAAACACGGGAACATCAACACTAGAGACGCGATGCCACTCACTAGCAACCTCCAAGTAGAAATTTTCGATGTTTGGGGAGTGGACTTCATGGGTCCCTTCCCAATTTCTGAGGGTTGCCAATTCATCCTAGTGGCAGTAGACTATGTCTCTAAGTGGGTGGAAGCTCTACCTTGTGTAGCCGCCGACTCTAAGAGCGCGAGACGAATGTTTCATGAATACATCTTTCCGTGTTTCGGCGTCCCTAGGTTAGTCATTAGTGATGGCGGATCCCATTTCATCGATTCAGCCTTCCGTAAGTATCTTTCAAGTCTGGGGGTGCAGCATAATGTTGCTACACCCTATCACCCTCAGACTAGCGGTCAAGCAGAAACATCAAACAGACAAATCAAGAATATCCTGCAGAAAACCGTAAATGAAATGTGTAGGCAATGGAAGGATAAACTCCCGGACGCAGTCTGGGCATATCGTACGGCCTATAAGACGCCCATAGGCATGACTCCTTATCAGCTAGTCTATGGCAAGACCTGCCACTTACCAGTAGAGATGGAGTTCAAAGCTCACTGGGCCATTAGGAAGTGGGGTATGAACCTTCCAGCCGCCGGCCTCAAGCGGAAGATCCAATTGGCCAAACTAGATGAAATGAGAGAGAGAGAGAGCCTACCACAACTCTCGGCTGTACAAAGAACGGACCAAGAGATGGCACGACAATAGGATCAAGGTCAAAACGTTCAAGCCGGGAGACAAAGTCCTCGTTTTTAACTCCCGTGTCAAACTTTTCGGACACGGAAAGTTAAGAAGCAAGTGGGACGGCCCATTCACAGTGATCAACGCTGCATCTCATGGGGCTGTCACACTGCAAAGCGAGGACGGAAATACCTTCAAGGTGTTGACGTAAAATCCGCACCTCACGCCAAGCACACAGCAAGCCGAATTAGCTGGCTTCACACGTGGCCCGGGCTTTTGAATCCGGAAGCGTGCCAGTCAATTTTCCTGAAACTGACAAAGGGAAGAAATATGTTTAGATAACACCTGGAACGTACCGGGCAATACCAGTCAGTTCCATATTTGCGGCTACGGAGCCAATTTCAAACGACACATAGCTACAGGGAAGCTATATGTCGGCAGTTAAGGCATCATTCGGCAACCAGTAGAGACATGTAAAAATCATACTGCCGAACGCACAACGTCTGCATGACGTAAGATCGGTCTTTAAATAAACGAAAGAGAGCAAAATATCATCCACGACCGATTAACTAGGACGGACGTATTATGAGATTAAATAAAAGGTGAGGCATGATCATAAATCCGCAGTAAACAAGAATGCATAGGCCGAAAGCAGCACCTGTCAAGCATGATAACGAACAAGTTAATCCACCGCATGATACGACTTGTTCAAAACCACACCACCAATCAGACTAGATTAATCCACCGCATGATACGATCTAATCGTGAAAGGTTAAAAGCATTTAGTGTTTAATACATATCCACGATCATGTTCACTCATGAGAGTACTGCCGAATCCGGCTGTTCAGCCGAATCTGGGTTCACGGCAAATAAATAAAGGGTGAGACGCTATCGCGAATTTACATTGAAACAAGAATGCATAGGCCGAAAGCAGCACCCGTCAAGCATGGCAACAAACAAATTAATCCACCGCATGATACAACTCGTTTGAGGCCATACCACCAATCAGATTAGATCAATCCACCGCATGATACAATCTAATCGTGAAAGGCTAAAAGCATTCATTGTTCACTGCAAACCCACGAACACGTTCACTCGTGAGAGCACTGCCGAATGCGGCTGCTTAGCCGAATCGGGGTCCGCGGCGAAGGAACAAACTTAATCGATAAAGATAAACCTATCAGATCGAATCGAATTCTAATCCACCGGATGATTAGCTCTAAGACGACCCAAAAACCTGCATCTACCGCATGATACTCGGTTCTGTCAAGATCTACACGATACCAACGAGTTCGAACCCGCGACGCGTGACAACCTAGATCGGTTTCGGATTCGGCTATGAGGGGATAAGTCATCGCATCGTAAAGCAGAGCCGATCCTAGCCGATCTAGATTGGGCAAAGGAGTGTTGCATGAATTAAGCACAAAGTAAAAACGAAGCAACACGAGGTAACTTAATGAATCTGTTAGATCTTGCCGAAATCTAACAGAGCCGATAACTTGGTTCATACTAGATCTTAGCCCACCGCATGGCTCATGACCTAACAGAGGAACCTTCTTGAGACCATAACTTAAATCCACCGGATGATACTAAGCATGGTAACAAGACTACTTGCATCAAAGCTTAAATCCACCGCATGATACTAAGCATGATACAAGGTTGCCGGTACTTACGGAGGTCGACGGATCGATGGCTCCTCTCGAAGAACTCGACGACTCGACTAAAGGACTCGATGTTGGCACGGGGCCGGTTTGTTGTATGGTTAATTCTAGGTCTTTTACAATTGCCATGGGTTTGTATTTATACCCAGGTCTTGATACAACTCCTAGTCGGACACGACTACAATACTTATTTCTAAAAATAAACGACGAATCTTCGTGCCCATATTGCATTCCTTGTTCGAACCGGCCTTTCCTTATGTTTTTTCCACGTTATCACGCCTTCCCAAATGCTGTCGCTTTTCGCCTGCGGAATAATGCCTCTGCCGAATGATGACGCATTCCCGACCGCAGAGTATCTCTGCCGAATGTTTCAGAGAAAACCCTTTAGCCGAATGGCGACGCGTTCCCGACCGCAGAGCATCTTTGCCGAATGCTTCAGAGAAATCCCCTTAGCCGAATGGCATCCTTTCACCAAATCCGGCTCACATGTCAGCCTCTTCCTGGTGCTAATTTTTGGTGTCAACACATGCCCCTTCAATTTCGGGATAAGAGGTAACTTTATCTCGGAATTGACCGGAAGCACTCAACATCCCCAAGTTAGTTCTGCCCGGCATCCGCTTCTTTTCTCCGAATCTTCAGAGCTCTCATCCGGATCCGAACCCTAGGTCATCGACTCCCAAGATTCAATCTTCAAATGGCGAACCAAGATTTTGCTCTACAGGTAAGCTTCAATCCTTTCAAGCACATTCGGCATTCTCCTTTCGATTTGCATCTTCAATTTCTTCTCATCCCTTTCCGTTCTTGATAGGCCCTAGCTGCCGAAATCCTTATTCCTGTTGAGGAAAAGGCTCCATCCTATTTTCTCGGCCCCGTGGGGAATTCAGACCCTTCTGAAATCATCGCGGCCGAATCCCAGAGGGTCCCCTTCAAGACTTCGTTGATAAAACCTCACGAGTGGCAAGATGCCTTCAAGAACTGGCCTTTGCCCCCAATCGCTGGATGGAGAAATTGGTATAAAAGGGTATCCGATGATAAAAGCCCCCAAACGCAGAACTGGGATCAACTGCGCATTTCTCATTGCTTGGAGTTGTCACTAGCTGAAACACCAAAGAATGAGAACCTTTTGATTGCAGCTTGCCACTTTTGGTCCAATGGTGCAAACGCTTTTCTCTTCGGTCATGGTCCAATGTCTCCTACCTTAGCCGATGTTTATATGATGACCGGCCTGAGCATTACAGGAACTGTGTATCCATATGATCACAAAGGTTCCTCCAAGCAGACAGGAGTAAAGACAGGGGTTGGATACAAAAGATACATCCAGAATCATATGTCTGATGGCCCTCTGACCGATGTCGAATACCGGGCCTTCCTGAATATGTGGCTATGCAGATCAGTCTTCTGTGGCAAAGCCAATGAGCCAACCCTGAACCATATTGTGATGGCCGAAGAGCTGGCTGCCGGAAAGCTCATTCCCCTTGGGAAATACCTCCTGGGCAGTGTCTACCATATGCTCAATCAAACTACCCGACTGATGTACACTAGCAAGAAAATTCCTTGTGTAAATGGCCCTTGGTGGTTTGTCCAAATGTGGCTGCAGCTGTACATGCATCAAATCATTGCCATTGATCTCAACAGCCGAGATTTCCCTTCACCTGATTACAAAGAAGGAGAAACTCGGAGAACTAAAGGTTGTCAAACTTATGGAGAAGCCGCTTCCACTGTATCTATCAATAAGAATATCGGTGAATTATTTGAGCTCTTCTTCAGAGGCTTTGTTCATCCCCTTTGGTTCCCATATTTGGACAACGACAATCTCACTCTCCCTTGCGAATTCAGCTTTGAGACTGGATGTACTGATGTACAATCTATAGCAATTTTCAATGCTTTCATCCAGCCCTGCATCCTGCCAGCCGAATTCTGTGGGGGAAGACTGGTTCAAAGCACTTACGAGTATTATCAGCCGAATATGATGGCTAGACAGTTGGGATGTGGCCAAGTGCCCCCCAGGCTATTTCTTCACGAATTTCTCAAGCCTAGAGAGATTGTCAAGGATTCCACAGAGACAAGAAGGATCTTTACTTATAAATGCTGTGGAACTATCTATGCACCTGAGCCTTTTGTGCCAATAGTATCTGCCCATCCTTCTTTCATCCTCTGGTGGCAAGAACTCCATGATCACATCTTCAACATGCCAATCCATCCCTTCTGTCTCGAGTTAATGCCTGATTATCAGCCAACTGCAGAGGTAATATGCTCATTTCTTCATCTGTTAATAACATTAATCCCCAATTGATTCCAATTCTGTTATTTTGCAGGACATAACACCTGTCCCCCTTGCCAGGGCGATCTCATACAAAGCTGCAGGCCCAATATCTGCTCTGGGGCACCAATCTCCTACCTTGGCTCAAATAATGTCCAGGCCTGCTAGTCTGGATCCAACTCTTGCTGCACCATCTTCTACCAAGAGAAAGATTTCTTTTCTAACTGCCCCTTCAGCTATAAAGAAGAAAAGAACAAGCAGCAAAAGAATTGCACAGGTCAAAATTTCTCCTTCCTCGAGTAAAAATGTTAATTTCATTCTGCTCATTTCTGTTCCTTTATGATTTCAGGCCAAATCACAACAATTGGCCATTAGCACAACACCTGCCGATGCTTCAGTAATCAGTAAAGTTTCTCACCATCTTGCCCTTTAAAACTCCTTTTCATCGGCACTGACTTTCTTTTCAGTTACAGAGCAAGCTTCAATGGACCCAATTTCGGAGAGCTCTTCTTCTCATCAAGAACCAGCTTCAGTTTCACCTGATATTCCTCAGCCAGAAGCCTCTTCCCCACCAGAAGATCTTCCAAGCTCTCCCCAGCATGACATACAAGAATCTTTGCCTGAGCTTGATCTGCCCTCTCT
Organism: Echinochloa phyllopogon; assembly: GCA_033239725.1. Classification (NCBI taxonomy): domain Eukaryota; kingdom Viridiplantae; phylum Streptophyta; class Magnoliopsida; order Poales; family Poaceae; genus Echinochloa; species Echinochloa phyllopogon. Next base: position 4,815,978 of record BTCW01000008.1, on the reverse strand, counting down.
CTCCATTCAAGAGATCAGGAATGAGGTAGAGATAATTACCTAGTCTTCCCAGTTCTTTATTCAATGGATGATCATTAATTCGGCAAAAACCTTCTTTCAGGAGAAACCCATTTCATCATCCAGCTATTCTTTTGCTGTGGATGATTTGGTTGCCGAACAAGGGGAAGAAACATCTTCTGGCCAAACTCTGTCAGAAGAAAATCAGACAAAGCTGAAGGATATCCTTGCTTTGCTGCACAAGAGTATCCCAGACCAAGTCAAAGATGCTGATCTTTTAAGGGATGTACTGGAATCCATTGACCAAGAACTCCCTGATGATATTAAAGTTTCTTTGGAACCAGTCTCTCATTTGGATCAACAATATGCTGCAGTAAAGCAAGCCTTGAAAAATCAATCTTCTCAACCAGCTCTAGAGCAAAGGAGATCCACAGTCAAGCATTCTGTGAAAGACCTGCATACTCAAGCTCAGAATAGCAAGGAATTACTGATCAAATTGGAATCTGAACTTGAAATGAAGGAGGCCAAAAAAGCTGCCCTTGAAGCCGAATTGAGAGATTTATCGGCTGAAATTGAAGCTGATAAGAAGAAGATAGCAGAGCTCCCCAAGTTAACAGAAAAGATGCGAAAGGAAGCCTCAGCAGCTCTAAACGAAGACAAACAACTCAAGGCAAAGCTTGCTGCTCTGGCTAGAACCCAAGAAGCTGACAAAAACTTAATAGAGAACATTAGCAACATGATATCAAATGCTAAAAATGTAATCTCACAGTTCTTGGGTTTGTAACTGTAACAAACAGTTGATTAGCCGAATGTTCATCAATCCTGCAATCTTGTCATTTCTCAACTCTGTCTTTCTCCATTGTGAATAACTCATTCGGCAAAGCTGGCTATAACAGTATCAGACCCGAAAAACGCTTCAAACACGACACAGCCGAATCCACTTCAGTAGAACCGAACCCGATTCGGCATGAATCCCAAACGACACGGCAACTGCTCGGTTCGTGGGGCTTTCCACCTTCCGAAATTTTGGGATGCGCGCCACGATCTCCGACCACAATCTCCTCTGCGGGTTCCATAAATAAACACCCCGGTAGCCCACAATTTTTACCAAGTTCTTCGCCTTCCAAGTTCTTGCCGGCCCAAGTCATTCTTTTCCCCATCCACAGCGACTCCGAAGAACTTCCAATGGCCGACAACAACAGGAGGCGTCCGGCCGCCGATGAGGCCGAAGGGAGTCGCGCCGGTGCTCGCCGCAGGTGATTGACTGCTTACTCCTCCCTGTTCTTCTCGAGACTTGCCTTCTCCTTGACGAGTCTCTTTTATTTTTTCAGGGTAATCCAATGGATTGCCGCCGCTGGTGCGCCAGATGCGGCTTCAGCCGCTGCTCCCGTGGTGCCCAGTTCCTCAAGTTCATCCAATCGATCGGACGACTCCCGCTACACGGACGGCGATGCTCGCCGATTCAAAGCGGAGCGTGACGACACCCGCCGCGAGTTGGAGGTAATCTCCAAACAAGCCGGGATTGCTGACCTTGAATGGCAGCACGAGCGCAAGCAGCTGCTCGAAGCCATTGATGGTGAGTCCTTTAATCCGCTCAATTTCAACCTCGTCCTCCAAATGATATTAATCTGTTATCTTCTTGTAACCTTGCAGCGCGTGATGCCGAACTCGATCGGCTGAAGGCGCTGGTGGAGGAGCTGGCGGACAAGGTGAACGCCCAAGGGGACACACCCGAGGCACGCCTTGGTGCGGTGGCAAACCGTGTCGACGAGGTGGCCTCCCATGGCCTTCGCCTGGGCGCTGCTACAGGCCTCGTTGCCATGTCGACGCACACCGGCACTGATTATTCCAGGATGCCGGTGGGTTTTGCCAACAACAACCCAGAAGACATCGAAGACATTGATGCCTCCATTGATCGTCTCGATGGCCATGGTGCTGCCATTGCCGATTCCGTTCATCCCCAGTCTGTTTTGAACAGGCTTTTCCAGTAGTTTGTACTAGGGTTTTACGGAATTCGGCAATAAAACTTATCTTTTGTGATCTTGCATGAATTCTTAATGTCATATATATTTTGTGCTAAGGGCAATACATTCTGGTATTGGCCATTGCTTCTTCTGTCGATATTTTTTGCTCTGAAGGCGGCTTCTTTCCGAATGCCGGCTATTCCAGTCGTTCTGACATTGAACACTTCAATCACCGATCAATCTCAACGCTAGGATAGTATTTCTTCAAATATCTCCCATTGATGGCAGCAGTAAACTCTTCTCCTAGTAAAGTTTTCAGGATATATGCATTTCCAGGCACGCATCTGGCCACTCTGAAAGGACCTTCCCAGTTTGGAGACCACTTGCCGAATGCACTGTACTTAGTTCCAATCGGCAGTATCGCTTTCCAAACCAAATCTTCTTCTGCAAATTGCTTGACCTTCACCTTCTTGTTGTAATATTTAGCAACTCGCATTTTGTTTTTCTCAACATTTTCCAAAGCCCTGAGACGAATCATATGCAAATCCTCTAATTCGTCCATCATTAAATCATTATAATCTTTAGAACTTAAATCTCTCTGCAACTTAATTCTCCTTGAGTCTAATTGTATCTCCCATGGCAAGATAGCATGATGCCCATACACCAATTCATAAGGAGACGTTTTTGTAGACCCATGAGGGGCCATTCGGTAAGCCCATAATGCTTCATTGAGTACCGAATGCCACTTCCTTGGCTTCTGATTAATCTTCTTCTGTATAATTTTAATCATAATCTTGTTAGAAGCCTCTGCCTGACCATTAGCTTGAGCATAATAAGGAGAAGAATTTAACAACTTAATTCCCACACTTTCAGCAAAGTCTCTGAATTTTGAAGATGTAAATTGAGTCCCTTGATCTGTGGTAATTGTCTGAGGAATTCCAAATCTGTAAATGATGTGCTCTTTGACAAATTTAATCATATCTTCTGATGCTACTTTTCTCAATGGAATCGCCTCAACCCACTTGGTAAAATAATCTGTTGCTAAAAGTACAAACTTATGCCCCTTGCTCGATGGAGGATTTATTTGGCCAATCAAATCTATTCCCCATCCTCTGAATGGCCATGGTTTGATAATGGGATTCAAAGCCGATGCTGGAACTCTCTGAATGTTTCCAAATTTCTGACACTCTTGACATCCTTTATAATATTCAAAGCAATCTTCCAGCATTGTCGGCCAGTAATATCCAGTTCTTCTAATAACCCACTTCATTCGGTAAGCTGACTGATGTGCTCCACATAATCCATCGTGCACTTCACTCATTAATTTCTTGGCTTCTTCTTGATTTAAGCAATGTAACAGCACCCCATCCAAGGATTTATAATATAAACTATCATCAAGAAGAACGAACTTTAAAGCTTTATACCTGAGTTTCCTAGAAACTTTTCGGGATGGATTCTCCAGATAATCGGCAATCTCTTTTCTCCAATCATCTTCTGCCAGATTACTTCCGAAAGCATATACATCATTAGTAAAAACTTCTTGAAGCTCTTTATAACCCGAAGCACTTTGAGCCAATCTGTTTGCCTCTTCATTGTCTCTCCTAGGAATATGCTGCAGAATTACCGATTGAAATTCTTTTAAGATTTGCTTGCATTCCTCATAGTAATTCCTCAAGATATCATTTCTGCACTCATACTCGCCATTTAGTTGCCTTATGACTAATTCTGAATCTCCAAAGATTTCAACTGTAATGGCCTTTGCTTCTCTCAAGTATTGAAGTCCTCTGAACAACGCTTCATACTCGGCTTGATTATTAGTGACAGTAGGTTGAATAGGAATAGCAAATTCAAATACCTCTCCTTTTGGCGAAATTAACAAGATACCCACTCCACCACCTTTGTCACATGAAGATCCATCGAAGAATAATATCCAAGGAGTAATTTCAAGCAAATTAGCTGATGAATCACGATGTTCAGTAATGAAATCAGCAATAATCTGTCCTTTAACAGCCTTTGCCGATTCAAACCTTAATTCAAATTCAGACAAAGCCAAAATCCATTTGCCAACCCTTCCGTTCAAAATCGGCATAGATAACATGTGCTTTATCACATCAAATTTTGAATACACAATGCATTCGGCATGTAGTAAGTAGTGCCGAAATTTTGTACAAGAGTAGTAAACACATAAACAAAGCTTTTCAGTAGCCGAATACCTCGTTTCGGGATCAAGTAACTTTCGGCTAAGGTATGCAACTACCCTTTCCTGTCCCTCAAATTCTTGTATAAGGGCCGATCCAATAGTTTGGGTATCGGCCGCCACGTACAACTTAAAAGGCTTTTTCAACTGTGGAGGTACCAACACTGGTGGTTCTTTCATGTATTCCTTGATTTCATCAAAAGCCTTTTGTTGTTCGTCACCCCATACAAATCTCTGATCCTTCTTGACTTTTAGCAATGAAGAGAAAGGTAACACCCTTTGTGATAAATTTGATATGAATCTCCTCACGAAATTTATCTTGCCAAGCAGTGATTGTAACTCTTTAAGATTAGTTGGAGGAACAATTTCATCAATTGCCTTCATGCTTTTCTTGCCAACTCCTATTCCTCCTTTATGCACCAGAAATCCCAGAAATTCTCCTGCCGAAACTCCGAAAGCACACTTATTCGGGTTCATCTTGAGCCCATGTTTCCTGATGCATTCTAGAGTTTTCCTTATGTCAGCTAAATGGGACTCATGATCCAATGACTTGATTACTACATCATCAATATATATTTCCACAACCTTGCCGATCAACTCATGAAAAATATAATTCATAGCCCTCTGATAAGTTGCACCAGCATTCTTCAAACCAAACGTCATGACAACCCATTCAAACAACCCTATATGCCCTGGACATCTGAAAGCTGTTTTCGCTATATCTTCCAATGCCATAAAAATTTGATTGTACCCTGCATTACCATCCATGAAACTAATCACTTTATATCCAGCAGCAGCATCAACCAACGAATCAGCAATAGGCATTGGATATCCATCCATGGGTGTAGCTCTGTTCAGATCTCTAAAGTCTATGCAAACTCTCATCTTCCCATTTTTCTTGTACACAGGAACAATATTAGAGATCCATTCTGCATATCTGCACGGCCGAATGAAGTCTGCTGCTATTAATCTTTCCACTTCCTTCTTCACATCGGCCAACACCTCATCTTTGTAGATTTTCCGGGGTGGTTGCTTGTAAGGTTTATAACCAGGCTTGATCGGTAATCGATGCTCAACAATGGAACGATCTAAACCAGGCATCTCCGAATAATCCCAAGCAAAGCAATCTTTGTATTCTTTTAACAACTCAATCAACTTCTCCCTGAAAACCGAATTCAAGCTAGCACTGATGAATATCGGCCTTGGTCTGTCACCATCTCCAATGTCTACTTCTTCTAACTTATCAGCCGACACAAATCCATATCCTAGCTTCCCATCAGTCCCATCGATTGGATTATCCATTAAAAATTGCTAAAAGAGCCGACTGCTTTGATCGGCTGTTGATCACTGCTGACTGGCTCAACAGGACCTTCTCCCCAGTCCTTTCCTGAGAAGCAATCTATGCCTTGATATTCCCAGAAGGCCGGTTCCACATTAGCCACGCTAATTGAATCATCTGCTGGGACAATTTCCACTTCATCATCTATCCACTGAATAAGCTGTTGATGCATAGTAGATGGAATACAGCAGTTCGCATGAATCCAATCCCTTCCAAGTAGCAAGCTGTATGCCCCTTTGCCTTCAATAACAAAGAAGGTTGTAAGTAGAATCTTGGACCCAATCATCAGATCTACATGTACACATCCTTTGGTGTCCGAAGGATTTCCAGCAAAATCATTCAACACTATGCTTGTTGGTGTTAAATCTCCAGGGCTCATGCCAAGTTTCCTGAATGTATTGTATGGCATCACATTAACAGCAGCCCCACCATCAACAAACATCTTCGTTAGTGGCTTCCCGTTGACATATCCTCTCAAGTACAGTGGCTTCATGTGCCGATTCTGGACTGGCTTCTCGAAAATAGCTTGTTTATTCAATACCAATTGTGCCATTAACCCATATCGTTCGGCTTCATCCACTTCTGACAATATCTCTTCCTGTACAACTTGATTAGCTGGAGCCATGAATTCATTCGGCAAGAAACATACCATGCATGTAGGAGCCGAATGACCCGATTTGTCAGGCCTGTCTTTTGGACGCCATATCGATTTCATCCTGGTTCCTGCTTGCTTCAATTCTTGATTCCTCAGGCGTTGGACTCTTCTCTTCTGGCTCCTTCTTAAACCAGGTGGACACCATTGTCCTTCCTGCCAGATATAAGCATGATCTTCTTCTTCCTCATGATTGACCCACCTGTAATCAGCATACCTCTTTTTTGGTTGATCATCAAAACGCCGATCATTATTAGGATACATCCTACCAATTCTTTCATGGATAGATCGGCGATTGACAGTTTCCTGCCTATATTCATCATACTTATCATTGCACTCAGGACAATTTTTCCATGTGGGAAGCTTCAAACCTTCGTTCCAACAGTGTCTGAAGAATGCACAATCCCAATGTGCACGTTCTTGTTCTCGGGCATATGCCTCCTGTTCTTCCTTATACCTTTCTTCTTCGCGCCTTCTTTCCTCCTCCTCGTATTCACGCCTCTGGTAGTGCTCTTTTTCTTGCTGACGCTGCCACTTATTGAGGAGAATGCGCGACGTGACTCTGGGTTTAGAAGACTTCCCAATTTCAAATCGGCTATTCGGGAAGCGAGGCTTTTCCTGCCGAATCTGTTCTATCGTGATTTGCCGATTAGGATCGACTGAGCCATTCTGCTTTGCTTTTTTCGATGTCAGGACCCTCGTTTTTCCTTTTTCTCCTGATTCGGCAACATTTACCATATTGATTGAGAACCCAACCATGTTCTGAGGAAACGGGTTACTGTCCAGTTTCATCTTGTTGTCGAACTTCAGATGTCCTTCTTGGATAGCTTTCTGAATCCTCACTCTAAAAACCCTGCATTCATTGATGGAATGAGAATTTCTATCATGGAACCCACAGTACCTCTTATCTTTCACTCCATCAGGCCGAAGCATAGAATGCCCCTCTGGTAACTTGATTCGGCCTTCCTTTACAAGATAATCAAATAATTTATCTGCCTTGGTTACATCAAAATCGTAGGTGCCCTTATTCTGTTTAATCCACCTCTGATTCACCATGACTGGTTCTTTACTCCACACTATCTCTGCTGCGGCTACCTCTTCGCTGTCTTCATACTCATCTTCTTGATCTGCTCTTTCAAGGAATTGGTTATAGATGTCAGCTACATCATTATTTTTAGCAAATCTGGCATCCTTCTTGAAACCATATGCCTGGTTACTCATTAAGGCCAATCTGTGTGACAACTGGCCCAGATCATCAAACTCCATCCCGAATAGCTTCTCCCGAATGGCAGGCAGCATGCCAGCTACAGCCATACCAGCCAGCTGGTCATCAGGTATGTTCAGAGAAAAGCACATGCTCTTTGTTTCCCTGAATCTCCTGAGGAACTCCGTAGGTGTTTCATTATTCCTCTGCCTTAAGCTGGTCAAATCAACCAACTTTTTCTCGGTACTGCCGATGTAGTAATGAGCATGGAATTTCTGCTCCAGGTCTTTCCAAGTACAAATCGACTGAGCAGGCAAAGAAGCAAACCATGTAAAAGCTGGACCCGTCAGTGACAAGGGAAAGTATCTGATTCTGAAAGCCTCATCTGCCGAAGCTTCTCCAAGCTGCATCAGATATCGAGCTATATGTTCCACAGTGCTAGTATCATCTTGTCCTGAGAATTTAGTAAATTCTGTAGGCACCTTGACTCTATTCGGCAATGATACCCTCTGGTACCATTCTGGGAAAGGAGACGAGTACATGTATCCCTGATTTTTAGGCTTCAGACCGAATTGATTTTGCAATACATCGGTCATCCTTTGCACCATGAAGTCAATATTGGTATCTTGATTTCCCGGTCTCCCAGCAGGCATCCCTGTAGCACCAACATACCCGGGATTCGGGAGAGCGTCAATAGCATTGTAGTCCATGAACTCTGAATACCCGTTTCCATACATGTCCCTCTGCAGTCTATTGTTCAAGGGAGATATCTTGTAAGCAGAGGCAGGCGGATTCCCTGTGGTGCCGAATGCCATATCACCGTATGTGCGATTTTTCGGCAGTGCAGGCTGAGGATCTTGCCGAATCGGTTGACCATTTGTATCTTTAGTACCAGAACCTCCAGTTTCATCAGCATTTCCTTTACCATGTGGCCTCTGAGCTTGTGCTTGAACATTGAAATATGTCGGGCCGCCCAATTGCCCATGTATCTGCTCGAAAGGTTTATCCACATGCTGACCAAAAATGCTTACCATTATATGCCGAAAGCTGTTCAAGAACGCAGCATTGTGATTGGTCATTGCTTCCCCCAAAGCTTTGTATAACAAGCTTGAGAATCTCTCCCTCTCTTCTTCTTCAGTAAAATCAGATTGCCCAGGAAGGAGAACTCTTGGCAACTCGGACTTGAGGAACGGTGCACCACTCCTGTTCTTGGCGAAAGACAGTAAACATTTGTTAATGAATTGATCAGCGGCAGCCTTTACCATCTGTTGATGCTCTTCAGACAATTCTTCCAAAGTAACGTCCATGATGTCGCTCAACTCAGGCATCTTGAAAAACTTGTGTGGTCCCACCGGGCGTGCCAAAAAGTGTGTTGACGTAAAATCCGCACCTCACGCCAAGCACACAGCAAGCCGAATTAGCTGGCTTCACACGTGGCCCGGGCTTTTGAATCCGGAAGCGTGCCAGTCAATTTTCCTGAAACTGACAAAGGGAAGAAATATGTTTAGATAACACCTGGAACGTACCGGGCAATACCAGTCAGTTCCATATTTGCGGCTACGGAGCCAATTTCAAACGACACATAGCTACAGGGAAGCTATATGTCGGCAGTTAAGGCATCATTCGGCAACCAGTAGAGACATGTAAAAATCATACTGCCGAACGCACAACGTCTGCATGACGTAAGATCGGTCTTTAAATAAACGAAAGAGAGCAAAATATCATCCACGACCGATTAACTAGGACGGACGTATTATGAGATTAAATAAAAGGTGAGGCATGATCATAAATCCGCAGTAAACAAGAATGCATAGGCCGAAAGCAGCACCCGTCAAGCATGATAACGAACAAGTTAATCCACCGCATGATACGACTTGTTCAAAACCACACCACCAATCAGACTAGATTAATCCACCGCATGATACGATCTAATCGTGAAAGGTTAAAAGCATTTAGTGTTTAATACATATCCACGATCATGTTCACTCATGAGAGTACTGCCGAATCCGGCTGTTCAGCCGAATCTGGGTTCACGGCAAATAAATAAAGGGTGAGACGCTATCGCAAATTTACATTGAAACAAGAATGCATAGGCCGAAAGCAGCACCCGTCAAGCATGGCAACAAACAAATTAATCCACCGCATGATACAACTCGTTTGAGGCCATACCACCAATCAGATTAGATCAATCCACCGCATGATACAATCTAATCGTGAAAGGCTAAAAGCATTCATTGTTCACTGCAAACCCACGAACACGTTCACTCGTGAGAGCACTGCCGAATGCGGCTGCTTAGCCGAATCGGGGTCCGCGGCGAAGGAACAAACTTAATCGATAAAGATAAACCTATCAGATCGAATCGAATTCTAATCCACCGGATGATTAGCTCTAAGACGACCCAAAAACCTGCATCTACCGCATGATACTCGGTTCTGTCAAGATCTACACGATACCAACGAGTTCGAACCCGCGACGCGTGACAACCTAGATCGGTTTCGGATTCGGCTATGAGGGGATAAGTCATCGCATCGTAAAGCAGAGCCGATCCTAGCCGATCTAGATTGGGCAAAGGAGTGTTGCATGAATTAAGCACAAAGTAAAAACGAAGCAACACGAGGTAACTTAATGAATCTGTTAGATCTTGCCGAAATCTAACAGAGCCGATAACTTGGTTCATACTAGATCTTAGCCCACCGCATGGCTCATGACCTAACAGAGGAACCTTCTTGAGACCATAACTTAAATCCACCGGATGATACTAAGCATGGTAACAAGACTACTTGCATCAAAGCTTAAATCCACCGCATGATACTAAGCATGATACAAGGTTGCCGGTACTTACGGAGGTCGACGGATCGATGGCTCCTCTCGAAGAACTCGACGACTCGACTAAAGGACTCGATGTTGGCACGGGGCCGGTTTGTTGTATGGTTAATTCTAGGTCTTTTACAATTGCCATGGGTTTGTATTTATACCCAGGTCTTGATACAACTCCTAGTCGGACACGACTACAATACTTATTTCTAAAAATAAACGACGAATCTTCGTGCCCATATTGCATTCCTTGTTCGAACCGGCCTTTCCTTATGTTTTTTCCACGTTATCACGCCTTCCCAAATGCTGTCGCTTTTCGCCTGCGGAATAATGCCTCTGCCGAATGATGACGCATTCCCGACCGCAGAGTATCTCTGCCGAATGTTTCAGAGAAAACCCTTTAGCCGAATGGCGACGCGTTCCCGACCGCAGAGCATCTTTGCCGAATGCTTCAGAGAAATCCCCTTAGCCGAATGGCATCCTTTCACCAAATCCGGCTCACATGTCAGCCTCTTCCTGGTGCTAATTTTTGGTGTCAACACAAGGTCAACGGACAGCGGTTGAAAATATTCCTAGAACCCGAGCCTCCTCCACTCGACGACTTAGATGTCGTTGAGTTCATTGAACTCTGAACCCCGTCCGTAGAAATTCGGCCCAAATCTTTCATCTCCTAATCATTTTGGGCCATAACCTTGAAAACCACCGAGATTCCAAATTTCCCATGACCAAAATTTTGAACCACGATGCAGGCCGTGCACCTGGAGCCCTGGGACCAGTTCGGGCGAACTGACCCGGTTCGGCCGAACCAACAGGTTCGGGCGAACTGGCCCCCCTGGCCCCAGGGATGGATGTGCACGTCTGGATTCATCTGCAATCAAAAATATCCCGAGAGTCGCGAGGGAATCGTCGAGAAACTCCGTTTTTCCGATCTGAAATCCTCGATAAAAACAGAGACTTTCCGTCGACTTTCCCATCTCATCTAAGCCAACTACTTCAAATAGAACACAGCCACCATGGCCTCCTCTTCATCCAAGGGCGCATCCTCAGCCCAAGGTTCAAGCCACGCTGGCCGGAACGGCGATCTCGCCCACGAGCAAGCCTTCCGGATCTCCGACGTCGACATGACGGAAGAGAAGCCGCGGGGGAGGACTTCATCGCGCACCTCATCGCAGCGCCGTGACTCCCCGCTACGTGCCATGGTCAGCGATCTCCTCGCTCCGACGAGAGGGATCAAGAAGCCTCCGCACTCACCGTCGCCGAGGCCTACCATGGGCGAACTCCGTCCGAGATCGGCATCCTCATCAAGGGTGCCGGACTTGGGGCTATGTTTGCTCAAAGGAAAGGCTGAGGCGATACCGGAGGACGAGCCGGAGAAACCCCTACGGTTCATCATCAAAGGGGAGCGCAAGCCGGGGGGCGGGTACGGCAAGGTTCTAGTCCCGCCGCTTAAACGGGATGAGGTAAAGCTGGGGGACTCATCCCAGTCCTCTCCTCCACGGCGCCACCCGAGGGTGAGGCACCACAGGCAGCCCCCGGCCATCAAAGGGCTGCCCGGGGACATGGAGTTCTCCGACGAGGAGAACGGCGAGGAAGAGGAGGAGAAGCCGCCTACTATGGAGAGCCTGAAGGCAGACTTGGCGGTGGCGCAGCAGCGGATCAACCACCTAGATGAGAAGGTGGCGGAAGCTGAGATCGCCCGCATGGAGTCGGAGGACAAAATGGATGTCCTCCGCAAGGCTTTGTGTGCGAAGCTCAAGAGGCTGTTCAAGGCCACAGGACACGAGGATCTCTACGGACCGGAGTAGTGTCCCGCGGTCGTTTCGTTCGTAGATAGAGCACCGTTAGTTTAGTTGTTTGGTTTGCTACTTGTTTGCTTTATTTTTAGATCATTGTTTAGGGTGCTCTGAATTTCATTTCCCTTTCCATCATTTATTTTCAATCATAGTTTGATGAATAAATAAAGTTAGAATTGTTTGCAAAAATAAAATGATTGCGCTCCGGTTGGTGCATTTGAGCCAACCGGAGAATGCCATGATTAACAGAGAGCTGCACGAGTTCAGGAAAAACACAGGAGCACACGACACGATGGACCGAGCCCCGGGACCAGTTCGGCCGAACCAGGCCAGTTCGGGCGAACTGGCCAGTTCGGGCGAACTGGCTGGTTCGGCCGAACCAGCCCGGTCACCCCCTCTCGCGCACCTGCACGCTGGTTTGCAAACTCTTCCCCCTGTATTTTTCCTGTGTTGTCACGTTCCGAAATTTTGAAAATACATGCATCATTTAAGCGAAACGAAACTTGGTAATTTTTCATCTCATGATCTTGCCTATTGTTTATTTTCAACCTAGTATCAAGTACTTGTGAAAAATTCATCATGATAGGACCCCCCTTTGATCTAAGTTATTGACAATTGTGATATGAATCGATAAAACGAACCACTTGATTCATTCTTACATTCGGGAGAATTTAATTTTGAAAACATAAAAATCAAACTCTATCCCTTCATCCTATCCACAAATACCACATTACATATATGCTTGAGAGTTTATTCCTGGAACCTGTCATGCCTAGTATAATGTCTTGTCGAGTTTTGAGTCCCCAGAGTAATCACATTGCCCCTTAGTTCGGTTGCAAGCAAATCTGTCATCGGAGTATGGTAGAAGTCTTCATGCCTCGGTGATACCCTGAAAAAAAAACAAGAGAGAAAAAGAAATAAAGGACTCATGAAAGTCCCAATGAAAAAAAATCTTGTCACACCAGGATTTACACAGAAACCCGAATGCTACTATATGTGTGCCCAGGAAGTCCACAGAACACATATAGTCAACAAATATGATAACAGAGACACAAATGCTGAAAATAAATGCTTTATTAATGAGAGAGTTTACATCAGAGTTGCTTCATAAATGAAATAACTAATACAACGGAAGTCTAATAACAACTCTATCTAATCGAGGCCGTACTCCACAGGGACTCTGACAGGGGGAACCACTCAGTAGAACGGCAGATCCTCCGGAAACTCAGCAGCAGACTCACGCTCAGCCCAACCTGTTACCCATCCGGGATTTTGTTGAATTTAAGCAAGTGTAAGTAACAGAATTACTTAGCAAGTATAGCACGGGGTATGAGGCCAAAAAGGTTTGACTCGGTTTGACTGCATTAGCATTTTTAGTTGATTCATTTTAACTTCATCCAATTTACTACAAGTGAAAGGACTCCCAGTTTTAACCCAATTATATGGTGTAAGTCATTAAACAACAATAATAACCATCAAGTTCTAATCAAAAAGGATCCAGGCCGCTCGTGACCCTGAGCAAGGCTATCATGATAGATTTACACTCTGCAGAGGTTTCGCCCTTTACCCACCAGTCGCGTAAAAGCTCAAATGAACTTTGCACCCAACCACGCACATCAACACTACCGAGGTGTGACGGCATAGGGACGCTACGAGGCTTTTCACAAGACACCCTAACAAGACAGTAGCCGTTATGGTACAACACAGGCAGCATGACCCAAGGCACCGAGAATGACGTACGCCTATGGAGTCCACCATAGGGGGGTCATTAGCGTCCATCACGCGGCAACATGCCAACAAATAATTAAATGCGCAACGTGTGGAGTTCCCAGTCCAAGGACTCCCAACACGGGACTGTGTCTCACAGGGACATAGCCGACGGATAAACCGCCCTCGGTGGATCAAACCATACTCTCACGAGTGCTTCCCATAACGCCGTCGGCCCCATCGGTAACTACTGCCAAGCTAGAGCCGTACAAGCTACTTGTCCAAGACCAGAGCCATTATAGTCCTGGTGGTGACGACTGGCTCCTGGGTTGCCGCTTTAAGAAACGGTCCTTACGGAGAGACACTAGGGCCTGGCACGCAGCTGACGCCCTAGTTCCCTTAACCATGTTGCTAAAAAGCATATTTTAACATTAATGTTGAGGTGAACCATTATATCAAGATTAACATTAATAATAGAGGTGACAGTAGCTGCGCCTAGCAAAAGTCTACCCATAATGCAATAACCCAAGGTAAACTAGGAATATCCTTAGGGTACAACAATTTAAATGCATGAATGTAAATAAATGTAGTACATAGGTGGATAGGTAGCAAGGATTGTCCATTGCTATAACTTGCCTTCCTCAAAGTGCTGCTGCTGCTGTGAGTCCGGCTCCTGAAAATCCTCGTACTCAAAGTCCAACGCGAACGGCTCACCGACTGGACACGAATCACCACACACAAGCATCCACAAGCCAATACATGCAAACAAAGGTATTCTATTAGAAACAGTACACCAAACAGTAAAAACACTACATAAAAGGGTTTTAGATCTATTCTACACTTTGCTACGAACACATGAGCGCAAGAATCACTCTAATCGGAGCTAAAACGAGAAAGTTATGCTAATTTGAAGATCCAGGGACCTAACTGCGAGAAACCGAGGACCTATACGCAATTACGCGTTAAAACAGAAGGGCTAACACGTAAAAAGGTGAGGGACGGACCGCGGATTCTATTATTCAAAAGCTCAGGGTGTTTTTTGAGAGAAAAAGGACCTAATGGTAAATACTTTCGAACGTGGCTGGACTGCGGGTTGATTTCGGGAAAGCTCAGGGGCTCTTTAGAAAAATGACCAGGCGCTGACCGGTCACTGCTGGGTTTGACTTGGGGCGGGGCGCGATCTACGGCCGTCAGATCCAGATCGGACGGTGAGGGTTCGATCTGGGGAAGGAAGCTGCCGGCGGCGGCGGGATTCGCGGCGGCGCCGCTCGGCCGGCGGTGGAGCTCGCCGGCGTTGCTCGATCTCGAGCTTCCGGGCTCGGTTTCGAACGGGTTCAGGTGCTATGGAACCGGGGCGGCATGGCGAGTTCAACTGTGTGGTTCAAGCCGTGGGAAAAGGTGACCTAGGCGGAGCACGGCGATGACCGGCGGCGGCCAACTCCGGCGAGCATGGGTGGGGGCGCTACGGGGCACGGAGTTGAGTGGGGAGTGGCTCGGGAGAATCAGAAGTGGATGGCCAGTTCTCTGGGGATGATCAAGTCGCCGATTGCGCCACGGTGGCGGCTGTCGACGGTGAGCGGTGGAGGTGAGCTCCGGTGAGGGTCGGGGAAGACGCTACGGCGTGCAAAAGAGAGCAAGGAGAGGTTCCAGGGGGTCCTTACCACCACGCAAGACTGCACGTGCGGTCGGCCGAGGCGGGGAAGCGTCGGAGTGGTGAACCGGCGGTGAGGGGCGGCTCCCAAGGTCCTGAACAGGGGCGGCGAGGGGTTAGGCCTAGGTAAATGGTGGGGAACAAGGCCGAAGACGACTTGGATGGCGCCGTTACCTTCTGGCGGAGCCCTCGGAGGGGTCCTCATCGACCAATTGGTAGCCGCGGTGGAGATCGACGGCGGCGGCGCCAAGCTTGGGGCGGCGGCGCTAATGACGACAGCGAGGGGTTGCGGGTGAGGCTAGGTGCTCGAGGCGAGGCGTGGTGGGGATTGGAGGCTACGGGAGGCCGTGTTTTATATCCCGAGGGGGATCTAGGGCGACGGGGGTGCAGACGTGGCTCGCACGCCGAGGGACGGGGCGGCGGCGATTACCTTCCATGTGGGGAGGTGAGTTTCCTTGCGGGGAGCGGGGCAAGGAAGGAAAGGAGGGGGCCAGGAAGCTTCCACGAAACTTCGCAGGGTCCACAGGGGCGCGGGAAGGCTTGGCCGAGGCGGTTTCCATCCGCGCGCCATGGCAGCAAGGAAGGAAGGCGGGAGGAGGGGGATGACGGGTGGGGTCCTCTCCTCAGTGGCTGGAGGCGGGGCGGCCAAGTTGGGCCGGTGTCTGGGCCAGAAGTGGAGCGGGGGCGAGCCGGGCCAAGCAGCTGCTGGGCTGGCTGAGCGAGGCGGGCTGCGGGGAGAAAAAGAGGAGGAGGGCTAGTTGGGCTGGCGAAGCGAGCTGGGCCGAAGGCGTGCTGGGCCGGAAGCGGGGAATGCTGGGCTGAGGCCGAGCGCTGCGCTGGGCCAGGAAAGAGGAGGGGGTTGGGCTGGAAGAGAAAAGGAGGGAGGGAGCAAAGGTGAGCTTGGGAATTTAGTTCAGGGGGCAAAAACAGACTCGGGCCTAACAACTTTTCTAGAGCTCCAAACAGAGTGGTTCAAATTCGAATTTAAATTCTTGTTTGAACCACAAGCAATACAAAAATAAATGCAGCAGCATGAATGCAACACAAATGTTTCTATACCTTATATTTGATTTTAATTTCTAGAAATATTTATTTAACCTACATAAAACATGAGCATGATAATAAATAATCAATTAATTACTAAAAAATTTTAAATATGCTATTTTTGGGTGTTACAAACCCCAAAAAGGGAGAAAAGAAAAAGAAAGGGGTCATGAGGCTGAAGACCAATATCAACTCCTCATCTTCAACTTGCAACCCGACCAAGGACAATAGTGGCACTCCGGGAACCAATTTTCGGCTCGACAGAAATACATGGCTTGACACGGTCACCACTTGAGAGACACAGAAAAATACAAAAGAGAGTGAAAGGGAGAAGCTCCAGAGAGCTGAGTGTTAAGGATGAAGGGACAAGAGCCATTTGTTTGTGAAAAAACAAGAAAAACCCCGAATGCAGGATGAGCAAGAGGATTTTGCTGTAAGAATCGTTCCAGTTGTCAACCGCCCAGGATCCAGGAGATAGACACTACAAATTCGCAGGTATGAGAGAAAAGTTTGAGATATTCAATATGCAAGTATTCATGTTATGAAAGAACCCTTACTTTGGTCTTGCTCCTGTTTTAATTTCTTTACTCGGGACGAGCAAAGATCTAAGTCTGGGCGAGCTTGTTGGCGGTCGTTACAGACCGATTTCCGACCTCCAACCAAGTATAAAATGAACATAACGGAGACACACACCATAGCTATAGGGCTTACTACTAACTATTTCCACAAGTTTTGGTGATTGTCCCGTGTGCAGGTATAAAATGGAGAAACACGGCATATAGGGGTCGGAAATGACCGATTTGGCCGAACGACGCATTTCGGCCGGATACCCCCCCTTAGCCGTACGAGTCGGCGGGAGCCGTCCACGTCACCCACTGACAATGCAAGCTACGCAGGACGACCGCCAACTCAACCACTGCCATGCCAAGTCATCCTGGGCCCACACAGAAGAATCCCTAGCACCAGGAGCTAGCCAGGAGGGCCCACAGGACAGAAGTTGCACGGGGGAGCGCTGCCAGGCCACAGGTCCCGTTCGGCCGAACCGCCCCTATGAGCTGAACCGCCTCTGCACCGCCTCAGGATCAAGGCGGTGCTACGTGGCAGTTCGGCCGAACCGACTTGTTCGACCGAACGGCCCGGCACCGCCCCTGAGGTGCCTTGGCTGCCACTCTACCTCCACCGTCCTTCTCCGGCTATAAATTGAAGGCCCCTGCACCTGCATCAAACACACAACACAAGAGGAGAAGAAGAGTAGGCGTCGCTAGGTTCCGCTACTCATATCTGTAGAAATAGGGAGAGAGGAGAGGTGGTGCCTGTGCTTGAGACTAGCTTAGAATCCGCCCGTCGCAACGGAGGTGGTAGCCGTAAGGTGGTGTGTTGGCGGTCGTTACGGACCGATTTCCGACCTCCAACCAAGTATAAAATGAACACAACGGAGACACACACCATAGCTATAGGGCTTATTACTGACGATTTCCACAAGTTTTGGTGATTGTCCCATGTACAGGTACAAAATGGAGAAACACGGCATATAAGGGTCGGAAATGACCGATTCGGCCGAACGACGCGTTTCGGCCGGATACCCCCCTTAGCCGTACAAGTCGGTGGGAGCCGTCCACGTCATCCAGTGACGATGCAAGCCACACAAGACGACCGCCAACTCATCCTGGGCTCCCGCCACGTCACCCGGCGACCCGTATCCAACCCGACAAGACCCGAAGTCCACCAGAAGCCCTCCGGGCCAGCCCAGGGGACGAACCGACGCACCAACCAACCCCAGGAGCCAGCCCAGCACAGAGGGGGAGGAAAGGCGGTGCAGCACTGGGCCTAGCCCAGTTCGGCCGAAGGCCTTCGTTCGGCCGAAGCCAGGAACCGACGCCAGCAGTTAATCCTGGCCCTTGGTGGCCAAGTCGGTGCATCCCTCGGTTCGGCCGAACCGGGGAGTTCGGACGAACCGAGATCTTCGGCCGAACCAACCCTCTGCCGCCTCCAGCTGCCTTGGCTGCCACTCTACTGCCACCGTCCTTGCTGGATATAAATAGAGGGCCTTGGTCACCTGCACAACACACAACACAAGAGAGAAGTGAGCGTTGCCAAGTTCTGCCACTTGTATCAAGTAGAATAGGGAGAGAGGAGAGGTGAGCGTCCGGGAGAGGAGCCGGAGTGTCGGCCCCTCTTCTAGCTGTACCTCTACGGATGCGACTTCACTTCGAGTAACATCCGGGGCATGTCTGTTACTCCTTGTATCTCTCTCTGATTAATTGAGCATTCAGTTCTTACTTACTTTACTTGCATCGTTCTACATTCAATGCTTAGTGGTACAGTATAACTGTATGCTAGCTGCTTAGCTTGTTTGCTTATCTGTCTGCAGTAGATACGTATTAGTCGACTAGTTTAGGCGTGGTGCCTGTACTTGAGACTAGCTCAGAATCCGCCCGTCGCAACGGAGGTGGTAGCCGTAAGGTGGTGACAGCCCTTCCGGTCTCTGTAGTCCATCACGTTAGTTCCGGTGTCTTAGGACCCAAGGTTTAGGGTAACTGGCACCCCTTCTCATCCCTTTCTGTGTGTCAGAGGTTCTATAGTCCCGAAGCAAGTGACCGCTCGTATCCTCTGAATTGCTCCGTAGTCGGAAGAATACTCTTACCAGACCTGTACCCTCTCTACCCTCCTACCCTTTCTCTTCTCTCCTTGTTGTCATCACCCACCTCATCCATTCCATTTCATCCACTTCATTCCATCCCACTCATCTACCTAGGACAACTTAGTTTAGATTCAGACCACTTCTCGTTCTCCGTGGAAATCGATACCTGGAATACTCCCGGTGAAAGCTACATTGGTATCCGTCCGCTTGCGGATTTATCTGTAGGCCGTAAGGAGTGCCAACAAGCTTTCTGGCGTCGTTGCCGGGGAACGGTAGCTGTTCTGATTCCGAACCCAATTTGTCCGTGTATCCCATTACCACCATCCACCACATGGATTCCACCATCATCCTACGTGAACACTCGGCTCCAAAGGGCGACTATTGGGAGCCACCACCATCATCACATCCCATATCCACACCTGGCTATGAGCTACGCCCCGGCTTCATAGCCATGGTTCGTGAGCAAACGTTCTCAGGAACGAATGCCGAGAGTCCATACGCGCATTTGCGCGAGTTTGAGCAACTCTGCTCATGCCTGACCATTGCGGGCATGACACAAGAGACACTCAAATGGAATCTATTCCCGTTCTTGTTGACGGGAGGAGCAAAGAAATGGTACTCTCTGGTGATTGGCAAGATGGACGGGAGCTGGGAAGCTCTCAAGGAAAAATTCTGCCTAAACTTCTTCCCAGTCTCTAAGGTAGCCAGCCTCCGAATCGAAATTCTTACCTTTAAGCAATTAAAGGGAGAGTCGTTAGGAGTTGCCTGGGCTCGTTTCCAGCAAATCTTAGCAGCCGGACCAGACCTAGGCTTGTCGGAACACATCATCCTCCAGCACTTCAGCCTCGGCCTCTGTCCTGTAGCCGCTATTTTCCTGGATTCTGCTTCAGGAGGGTCGTTCTTTCATTTGGTTCCCAGTGCAGCGAGGATAGTCCTGGATCGTATTCTGGACAACACTCCCCACACTGGAATCTATGATGAACTCCCCGATGAAGAAGAGAAACAGCCTGAACCTGAACCCGAAGAGCCAGTACAAACTCAATCCAAATCTATCAGCTCTTCCATTCCGTCCACACCAGAAGCTCACTACGAACCACAATCGTCCTCTAGCCCAGCCTGCTATGATCCACTCTACAACACGCCCTATGACTTCGATGATGACTTCTTCGATGACATCGGGAGTGTAACGAGTTTCCCACGGGAACGTCGTGTAGAGCCCATAGAACAAGCCCTCGACAAAGAAGAATTGGAATACCAGAGAGAATACCTTGGACGCCTCTCTGCTATCATGAGTCGGGAGTGGCTAGAAGAGGCCGAAGCCTCGACCGAGGTCGTCAAGATGCCCAGAAAAATTCAAAGGATATACTGTGAGGTCCTGGGCAAAGACAAAGAAATCCGGTACGACCCGAGCCTCGGAATCAATATAATTTCTAGCTCGTTGGTGCACGACCAACTCCCTGGTGTACCGTGGTCGTTTTCTCAAAAATGACTGCAATTCACTTCAGGAAGAATCCTGGATTGTTTGGGGATCTTGCGGGTCACACCCGTCAAGATTAACGACCCTGAACTCTTCATGGATTTCCATATCTTGGATCTACCCAGTGACACCACACATTCCATCTTCATAGGTAGACCAGTCCAGAAGATCTTGGAAAAAGCACCAACAAGGCAGCTAGTAGAGCGCAGGATCGGCAACGAACTTATCCCTGTCTCTTATTCTCAGTCATTGAATACCCCTTTAGAGCCAGACCCCGATCCTGACCCACTAGAGGAAGTTAGATCAGCTCATTTGCTAGACCTAGAGCAACCTATTCCAGAAGAAGATCTCCCATTCTTTTCGGAAGAAGAGGAAACACACCCTCCGATTGAGCTCGATACAAACGAAACTCCAAAACCTTCCCCAATCGAGCTCAAACCGCTTCCACCTGGACTTAGGTATGCTTTCCTCTTTGGGGATAAGCAAACTCCAGTAATCATCAGTGATAAGCTCTCCGAATTAGAAACCCAACAACTCATCACTGTTCTGGAGAAGAATCGATCGGTCTTAGGATATTCTCTCCAAGACCTGAAAGGGATTAGCCCAAATCTCTGTACCCATCGCATCCCGATCGATTCCGAAGCTATGCCGTCTCGGGAACCTCAAAGGTGGCTAAACAATGCCATGAGAGAGGTTGTGAAAAAGGAAGTTCTCAAACTCCTTCACGCTGGGATTATCTACCCAGTTCCCAATAGCGAGTGGGTTAGCCCCGTCCAAGTCGTTCCAAAGAAGGGAGGAATGACGGTAGTGCGCAATGACAAGAATGAGCTCATTCCTCAGCGCACTGTTACTGGGTGGCGTATGTGCATAGATTACCGCAAACTCAACAAAGCCACCAAGAAAGATCATTTCCCTCTCCCGTTCATAGACGAGATGCTTGAACGGCTAGCCAAACACTCATTCTTCTGTTTCCTTGATGGTTACTCTGGATATCACCAAATCCCAATCCATCCTGAAGACCAGAGTAAAACAACGTTCACATGCCCTTATGGGACGTATGCCTATCGGCGTATGTCCTTCGGGTTGTGTAACGCACCTGCCTCTTTTCAATGTTGCATGATGTCCATCTTCTCCGACATGATTGAGGAGATTATGGAAGTGTTCATGGACGATTTCTCAGTTTATGGAAGGACCTTCACCGAGTGTCTGAAAAATCTGGACAAGGTCCTCCAGAGGTGTGGAGAGAAGCACCTCGTTTTGAACTGGGAAAAGTGCCATTTCATGGTGCGAGAGGGTATTGTCTTAGGACATCGGGTGTCTGAAAGAGTAATCGAGGTAGACAGGGCAAAAATCGAAGTAATTGAGCAACTTCCACCTCCGACAAACGTTAAGGGAATCCGTAGCTTCCTTGGTCATGCCGAGTTCTATAGACGCTTCATCAAGAACTTCTCCCAGATATCCCGGCCCTTGACCAATCTTTTAGCCAAAGATACCCCCTTCATTTTCGATGAGGAGTGTTACGCCGCTTTTCACACACTCAAGAAGGCACTCATTTCCGCTCCCATCATCCAGCCTCCTGACTGGAGCATCCCATTTGAAATCATGTGTGATGCGAGCGACTATGCGGTAGGAGCTGTGTTGGGCCAAACTAAGGACAAGAAGCATTATGCTATCTCTTACGCTAGCAAAACGCTCACTGGCCCTCAGCTCAACTACGCGACCACGGAAAAGGAACTCTTGGCGGTCGTATTTGCTATAGACAAATTCCGGTCCTACCTCGTTGGGGCCAAGGTCATAGTCTATTCAGATCATGCTGCTCTAAAGTACCTGCTGACCAAAAAGGACGCAAAACCAAGGCTTATCCGCTGGGTTTTGTTACTCCAAGAGTTTGACATCGAGATAAGAGATAAGAAAGGAGTAGAGAACTCAGTGGCTGACCACCTGTCCCGCATGGAAGTACCGTCTGATCTTCCGATCGACGACTACCTACGGGATGACACCCTCCTTAAGGTCACCACTGGCGATCCGTGGTACGCCAACATAGTAAACTTCATGGTGACGGGGTATGTCCCTCCTGGAGAAAACAGGAAGAGGCTAGCTTATGAGAGCCGACTCCATCTCTGGGATGACCCGTACCTTTTCCGGATATGTAGTGATGGACTCCTCAGAAGGTGCATCCCTGCACATGAGGCATACCAAATCCTGGAGAGGTGCCATGCAGCCCCGTACGGAGGGCACTATGGTGCATTCCGGACAAATGCCAAAGTCTGGCAGAGTGGGTTTTATTGGCCCAGCATGTATGAAGATGCACGAGCATTCGTCATGCGGTGCCCCCGCTGCCAGAAACACGGAAACATTAACACTAGAGACGCGATGCCGCTCACTAGCAACCTCCAAGTAGAAATTTTCGATGTTTGGGGAGTGGACTTCATGGGTCCCTTCCCAATTTCCGAAGGTTGCCAGTTCATCCTAGTGGCGGTAGACTATGTCTCTAAGTGGGTGGAAGCCTTGCCTTGTGCAGCCGCCGATTCTAGGAACGCGAGACGAATGTTTCATGAGTACATCTTCCCATGTTTCGGCGTTCCTAGGATAGTCATTAGTGACGGCGGATATCAGTTCATCGATACAGCATTCCGTAAGTATCTTTCAAGTCTGGGGGTGCAGCATAATGTTGCTACACCCTATCACCCTCAGACTAGCGGTCAAGCAGAAACATCAAACAAACAAATCAAAAATATTCTGCAGAAAACCGTAAATGAGATGGGTAGGCACTGGAAGGATAAACTCCCAGAGGCAATCTGGGCGTATCGTACGGCCTATAAGACACCCATAGGGATGACCCCATATCAGCTAGTCTATGGCAAGACCTGCCATTTACCAGTAGAGATGGAGTTCAAAGCTCACTGGGCCATTAGGAAGTGGGGTATGAACCTTCCAGCTGCCGGTCTCAAGCGGAAGATCCAGCTGGCCGAGTTAGATGAAATGAGAGAGCGAGCTTACCACAGCTCCCGGCTATATAAGGAACGGACCAAGAGATGGCATGATAAAAGGATCAAGGTCAAAACGTTCAAGCCGGGAGACAAAGTCCTCGTTTTTAACTCCCGTGTCAAACTTTTTGGGCACGGGAAGCTAAGAAGCAAGTGGGACGGCCCATTCACAGTGATTAACGCTGCACCTCATGGGGCCGTCACCTTGCAAGGCGAGGACGGAAACACCTTCAAGGTCAGCGGGCAGCGGTTGAAAATATTCCTAGACTCGGAACCTCCTCCACTTGACGACTTAGATGTTGTCGAGTTCATAGAGCTCTATACCCTGACCGTAGAACTCCGGCCCGAATCCATCATTTCCAAATCCTTTTTGGGACAAAAACCTCCTGAACCTTGAAAACCACTCTGATCCAAAACATCCGATGACCAAATCTTTGACCCTTAACCTGGACCACGCACTTGGGGGCCCTGGGACCTGTTCGGGCGAACTGGACCCCAGGCCCTCCTCGCGTGGATTTGCACCCTCATGCCTATCTGCTGTTGAGTTATCCCGAAATACGCGAGGCAACATCGGGAATCCGGTTTTTGATCGAGGGAAATCACCGATAAAAGACAGGAACTCTCTGTCGACCCTTTCCATCTCATCTAAGCCGTCTTCTAGCCTCCAACACCTCCAACACAGCCACCATGGCCTCTTCCTCCTCTAAGGGCTCAAGCCTCGCTGACCGGAATGGCGGATCCTCTCAGGAGCACGCCTTCCGCATCTCCGACGTCGATGCAATGGGGGAAGGATCGCGGGGGAGGACACCTACACTTACCTCCTCGCAGCGCCCCGATTCTCCTCGCCGTGGCAAGATCAGCGAGCTGCTGGCCCCAATGAGAGGGATTAAGAAGCCACCGCGTTCACCATCGCCAAGGCCAACCGTGGGTGAATTGCGCCCAAGATCGGTATCCTCATCAAGGGTACCGGACTTTGGCTTGCTGCTCAAGGGCAAGGCCGAGGCCATGCCCGAAGACGTTCCACAAGACCCGCCTCGCTTCGTCATAAAGGGGGAGCGCAAGCCGGGCGGAGGATACGGCAAGGTTTTGATCCCGGCTCTCAACTGGGATGAGCTGGGGCTGACGGACTCGTCCCAATCCTCTCCTCCACGGCGCCACCCAAGGGTGCGGCGCCAAAGTCTGCCCCCGGCCATCAAAGGGCTGCCCGGGGACATGGAGTTCTCCGACGAGGAGAACGGCGAGGAGGAGGAGGAGAAGCCGCCTACGGTGGAGAGCCTGAAGGCGGACTTGGCGGTGGCGCAGCAGAAGATCAACCACCTCGACGAGAAGGTGGCGGAAGCTGAGCTTGCCCGCATAGAGTCGGAGGACAAGATAGAAGTCCTCCGCAAGGCTTTGTGCACGAAGCTCAAGAGGCTCTTCAAGGCCACGGGACACGAGGATCTCTATGGACCGGAGTAGTGTCCCGCAGTCATTCGTTTCTAGATAGAGCACCGTTAGTTTAGCTAGTTTGGATTGTTTAGTGTTTGCTTGTTTTATTTAGAATTATGTTTAGGGTGCTCTGAACTTTATTTCCCTTCCCAATATTTTGTTTCCAATCATAGGTTTGAATAATAAATAAAATCAGATTTGAGTGCAAGAAATAAATCCACGCCCCGGATGGTGCATTTGAGCTATCCGGGGTATGCCTCGCCTGACAGAACGTTGCACGAGTACAAGACCAACACAGGAGCACTTGGCACGATGGACCGAGCCCCGGGGCCAGTTCGGCCGAACCAGGCCAATTCGGGCGAACTGGCCAGTTCGGGCGAACTGGCTGGTTCGGCCGAACCAGCCCGGGTGTCCCCCCTTCGCGCACCTGCACGCTGGTTTGCACTTTCTTTCCTCCTGAATCTTTTCCTGTGTTGTCATGTTTCGAAATTTGAAAGCATGCATCATTAAAACGAAACGAAACTTGGTTATCTTTTATCTCATGATGATCTTGCCTAATGTTTATTTTCGAACCTAGTATCTAGTGCCTGTGGAAAATTCATCATTTTAGGACCCCCCTGATCTAAGTTGTTGACAATTGTGATATGAATCGATAAAATGAACCACTTGTTCATTCATGCATTCGGGAGAATTTAATTTTGAAAATATAAAAATCAAACTCTATCCCTTCATCCTGTCCACAAATACCACACTACATATATGCTTGAGAATTTAATCCTAGAACCTGTCATGCCTAGTATAATGTCTTGTCGAATTTTGAGTCCCCAGCGTGACCACATTGCCTCAGTCCGGTTGCAAGCAAATCTATCATCGGAGTATAATGGAAGTCGTCATGCCTCGGTGATACCCTGAAAAAAAAGAGAGAGAAAAATAGTGAGAAAAAGCAAATAAAAGGACTCATGAAAGTCCCACTAAAAAAAATATCCCGAAAAGGGAGAAGAAGAAAAAGAAAGGGGTCACGAGGCTGAAGACCGACATGAACTCCTCATCTTCAACTTGCAATCTGACCGAGGGCAATGGTGAGACACTCCGGAACCAATCTTCGGCTCGACAGAAATACATGACTTGACACGGCCACCACTTGAGAGACACAGAAATATACAAAAGGGAGTGAGTGAAGGGGAGAAGCTCCAGAGAGCTGAGTGTTAAGGATGAAGGGACAAGAGTCATTTATTTGTGAAAAACAAGAAAACCCCGGATGCAGGTTGAGCAGGAGGATTTTGTTGTAAGAATCGTTCCAATTGTCAACCGCCCCAGATCCAGGGGATAGCCACTACAAATCCACAGGTATGAGAGAAAAGTTTGATGTATTCAATATGCAAGTATTCATGATATGAAAGAACCCTTACTTTGGTCTTGCTCATGTTTTAATTTCTTTACTCGGGACGAGCAAAGATCTAAGTCTGGGGGAGCTTGTTGGCGGTCGTTACGGACCGATTTCCGACCTCCAACCAAGTATAAAATGAACACAACGGAGACACACACCATAGCTATAGGGCTTATTACTGACTATTTCCACAAGTTTCGGTGATTGTCCCATGTGCAGGTACAAAATGGAGAAACACGGCATATAAGGGTCGGAAATGACCGATTCGGCCGAACGACGCGTTTCGGCCGGATACCCCCCTTAGCCGTACAAGTCGGTGGGAGCCGTCCACGTCATCCAGTGACGATGCAAGCCACGCAAGACGACCACCAACTCATCCTGGGCTCCCGCCACGTCACCCGGCCACCCGTATCCAACCCGACAAGACCCGAAGTCCACCAGAAGCCCTCCGGGCCAGCCCAGGGGACGAACCGACGCACCAACCGACCCCAGAAGCTAGCCCAGCACAGAGGGGGAGGAAAGGCGGTGCAGCACTGGGCCTAGCCCAGTTCGGCCGAAGGCCTTCGTTCGGCCGAAGCCAGGAACCGACGCCAGCAGCTAATCCTGGCCCTTGGTGGCCAGGTCGGTGCATCTCTCGGTTCGGCCGAACCGGGGAGTTCGGCCGAACCGAGATCTTCGGACGAACCGACCCTCTGCCGCCTCCAGCTGCCTTGGCTGCCACTCTACTACCACCGTCCTTGCTTGTCACACCCGGCCCAGTTTGTATGGCCCGGTTGTGGCCCATTAGTGCGGGATGCACATGTTTAGTGCCACATTGCTAGTTGAGCAAGGGTGGAGGCAACTTATAAGTCTTTGTCTTCCAGCCATAGCACCTTCGGGTTAACCCTTTTACACGAAGCGAGGACGAAAGTGTAAGCAGGGTGCTATGTGTACGCGTGCACGCCCCTCGGAAGGGCTGTGCGGGGCGGCTCGTGGAGGGCAGGGTGTTACAAATGGTATCAGAGCCGACCCTCGCGGTTGCGCGTACGGGTCAGTGTGCGGGCATAGGGCGCATGGCGCGTGTGGCCCGGGTAGGGCATACGGCATGGACTATGGCGCCGGCACTGGACGTACGGTCGTGCGCTAAGGGGGAACGGTCCTGGACATTTGCCCGTGTGGGTGAGTTGTGCCGACGAGGACGTCGGGTTCTTTGAGGGGGGGTGTATGTCACACCCGGCCCAGTTTGTATGGCCCGGTAGTGGCCCATTAGTGCGGGATGCACATGTTTAGTGCCACATTGCTAGTTGAGCAAGGGTGGAGGCAACTTATAAGTCTTTGTCTTCCAGCTATAGCACCTTCGGGTTAACCCTCTTACACGAAGCGAGGACGAAAGTGTAAGCAGGGTGCTATGTGTACGCGTGCACGCCCCTCGGAAGGGCTGTGCGGGGCGGCTCGTGGAGGGCAGGGTGTTACATTGCTGGATATAAATAGAGGGCCTTGGTCACCTGCACAACACACAACACAAGAGAGAAGTGAGCGTTGCCAAGTTCCGCCACTTGTGTCAAGTAGAATATGGAGAGAGGAGAGGTGAGCGTCCAGGAGAGGAGCCGGAGTGTCGGCCCCTCTTCTAGCTGTACCTCTACGGATGCGACTTCACTTCGAGTAACATCCGGGGCATGTCTGGTACTCCTTGTATCTCTCTCTGATTAATTGAGCATTCAGTTCTTACTTACTTTACTTGCATCGTTCTGCGTTCAATGCTTAGTGGTATAGTATAACTATATGCTAGCTGCTTAGCTTGTTTGCTTATCTGTCTGCAGTAGATAAGTATTAGTCGACTAGTTGTTGGCACTTCTTACGATCCAATATCAGAATTGGGGAATCCCGGTACTGGATGCAAGAAGTGTTCAGTGGTTTTCCTTATGGCTTAGTAAAATATATAAATATTCTGCAAGCGCACAGAATCACCGCTGTAGCACTTCACCTGGGAGTATCCCGATGTATCATAATTTATATTTCCGCAGGGAAGCTTTGGCAAGACTACTAGTGAACAGATATTCGAGACTATCAGAGAAAGGTACACGACTAAACAAGACAGGGGGGTAAACGGTATTTGGATAGGAGTGGATATACCGGACACACAGCTCAAGGGATACTCGGGTAAATGAGAGAAGGTATAGATAGTTGGGAGGACAACGAGAAGAGAAAAAGGATTCCTGGGTACTCTATCTATCTAGGCCAAGTGGTTAGAGATACAGCGGCTAAAGAGCCAGCACTAAAAGGTCCGGAATAAGTCTACTGTCTTTCTTGGGGACTATAGAGCCTCCGACACACAGAAAGGGATGAGAAGGGATGCCGGTTACCCTAAACCTTGGGTCCTAGGACACCAGAACTAACGTGATGGGCTACAAAGACCGAGAGGGCTGTCACCACCTCACAGCTACCACCTCCGTTGCGACGGGCAGAAACTAAGGCTACTGACAAGTCTAGGAACCACTCCTACACAGATCAATAACTACTTACTCCGCTAGCAGAAGTAAGCACCCTTGTTACTACTCTTGGTGACAATTCACCTCAAGTACTAAGCAAGAACGAAGAACCAATAGAGACAGAGACTTAAGCAAGAACTAGAAGCACTATGAACTAGAACCGACTATAGTCTAAACACAATATAGAAGCAACTATACTAAAGTAGAAGCAACTATATAAGGCACAAATAGAATAAAGTAGCTAACTATATTGATAACTCGAATGTCATACAAAAGGAAAGGTAAAAGATACAAGAGCTAATACCAGAGCTTCTGAAGACGAGTTGGCGGCCTTTGCTGCTTGGTCTTGAGTTGATTCGGCCCAGAATGACGTGTCGGTGCTTCGGGATGAGTTGGCGGGCGTCCACGTGGCATGTGATGTCTTCGTTAAGTTGTCGCTGATGTGGACGGCTCCCGCTGGCCCGTACGGCTAAGGGGGATAACCGGCCGAACATGTCGTTCGGCCGTTTCTGTCATTTTTGGCCCCAATAGCACGTAATTGTCATAATTGTACCTGTACAAGTGACACTCACCAAAACTCGTGGAACTTTATTAGAAATAAAACCTAAGTACATGGAATGTTACATAGTCTCTCATTTATTCCCGAGTATTGGTGGTCGAATTTGGGTTGTAACGACCGCCAACAAGCTCCCCCAAGCTAGCCTCTTTGCTCGTCCTCGAGCAAAGTTGCGATCTTAGGCTCGGTGCATCAGGAGTTGCTACAATGTCATTTCTCTTGCAGGTAACTTTATGACAACAAGTACTCAAACAAATACTTGAATCACTAGCAAGGTATTAATTCACCATTTTACCTATGGGGCTTATAGCAATCTCCTTATCTTGGGCGGTTGAAGAAATGAACAGATTAACTTAGTTTTATTCCACCCTACTCTTTTCAGGATCTTATCTCGGAGTTTTCACGTTTTGCGAAAGATAAGTAGTTCCTCATTGGTTCACTCAATCGCTCAAGTGTATTTGAATCCTCACCAAAGGCTTTGCCTTCTTTTCATCCTAACATCTAATTTGGCTTTTGTGTGGTTCAGGGACAAAGGATGAAGGCATACAAGCATCTTATATTTTGCTAAGTCAAAGACCGGATCTTAGGAAAATCAAATCACACTCTAGATCAAGAAGTGCAAGTGTGTGGAACTTATGGAGTGGAATATGTGGAGTGGAATTTGGCGGAATTTCATGGATTGATTCTTCCTCTCCTTAAATTATTTTTTTTCGAGAGCATGGGCTATCTTTTATTCATATTTTGCCATACCTTTTGGCATGCTTTTCTTTTGATCATATTTTTGCCATGTCTTTTGACATGCTTTTTTTCTCATATTTTTGCCATGCCACTTGGCATGCTTTTATTTTCATTTTTGCATAGCCCATGCCTCTACTTCACAGATTTTGAGAGAGGGAATCAAAGAACATGAAACTTTATTTTATGGAATGGATGATGGTATGATTTTTGATAGCTCCCAAAGTAGGAATTGCAAGTGAGAGGTGGAGTGTATGTGAATCTCGATCTTAGAAGTATGAAAGATTCCTCACTAAGGTCACAACAATTTGACAAAGCTCACTAAGATGACAAGCAGCATATGGTAGAAAGTTTTGGAACTAATCCTATCATATGGCTCTGGTAGGTATTATGACCAATGAGGAACTTTGTTTTTATTTTTGAAAGCATAATCATCCGAGATATTCACCATACTAAGAGCAGAAATAGAAGTCGACCAAAGTCTCACTATATCAATTCCCACAACAACCTAGACTTGGAATAAAGCATGTGCTCCCACAAGGTTCAGGTTCATTTTTACTCTTGCCAAATAATTCAAGCATATTCAAGCAACTAGTTGCAACAAAGTACTAGCAAGATTAATGACAGAGCAACTATTCATCATTTCCGAGGTGAGAGACATATGGTTCATTCCATGCATAGTTGGGAGTTAATTTTATTCAAGGGAAATGATTTTTTTATATGCAACCTAAGGAAAGGGAAAATGTGAATGCATGGACAAAGTGCTGGGTGGTTCAGACTTACCTGGTGGGGGTCCTCCCCCAAGCTAGAACGCTTCACTGGTAGGGATTGAGTCTTGCGAGGTACGCGGCCAGCTGCTCGGACTGCTCCCGGACATCATGCTGGATGGATGACACCATCCCGTCATTCTCTTGGAGGTACTGCAAATGACGGGCTAGTGTGTCTTGAATGCCCCATGTCCGGTCGTCGATGACGTCGACCCGGTCAGAGATGTATGACAACTCCCGACCGTAGTCGAAGCGGGCGGACTGTGAGTATCCGGGGTAGTATGGCTGGGAGGTATTGTCATATCCCCTAGCATACCAGCTCCCGGACAACTCAGAGTCTGTGCTCTGACCGTAGTCCCAGCATCCCGAGGCTTGATAGTTCGGGTCCTGGTACTGTCCAGAGCCTCCTGCTCTAGATGTACCAGCCCCGGTGTACATGTCGTAGGTGGCCTCGAACGCGGACGTGTGACGGTGCGGTGCTTCTGGTTCGTCTTCCGGCTCCAGTGGGGTGGCGAGTCCGGCATCACGCCTGGCTCGTCCCCTTGTGAACGGTCCTTCACCTGCTACACTGTGCCGAGCGGGCTCTCTCGGTGGAGGAGATTTGTCCGACTCGGCGCTCAAATGAAGCGTTAATTTCTTAGCGGTATACAGCTTTAGTGCCGCAGAAGGCAGACGCACCTCGGCTGTATAACCGCGATAAATCATCACAAGTGAAGCATCAGGCAGATTTCGTAAGATGTGAGCCTGTACGAAGTGCTCAGCATCTACGACAGAGCGCGCTGTCTCTATGTACGTGCACTGGGCGCCCTGGAGGACTCCCAGGTGGTTTGCGAGGCGAGTGACTAGAGAAGTCATCGCCATGCTACCCACACGAGAAATATGAGACAGCCAGTGATCGACCATGTCTTTCACTGGAGAAACCGGAATTTTCTTGAACTTAGCATATAGAATCCGTAACTCAACTGTGTTCACGGGTCGGATATCGGCTCTCGGAAATAACGTCATAGCTACCCACTTGTGCATAAAGCGCAGAGTGGGGTTATGGATACTGTTCATGCGAGGTGCATGGCAATTGGTATTTCCGGAAATCCTCTTCCAGAATACGACCCGATCGAACCTTTTCAAAGCTCTGCTTGGCTCTAAAGAGCAACGACTTGAAAAACCAAGAGCCAAGCTAAAATCCCTCCAAGAGCAGAAGAACTCTTGGTTGAAAAATCTGAAGCGAATCCCCCCATTTTCGGAAACCAGTGTGGAAAGAAACTCGAGCGTGAGTAAGTACGAACCTGGCTCGTTGATCTCCCAGAAGTTCTCCCAGCCGACGGGATGGAAGATCTCCGGGAATTCCTCGTCCATCCCCATTCTTCTCAGCAGGTCCTGATCGAACACACGAGCGTGCTCGAATTCCTTCAGCCTGAGCTCGTTGAAGGTGCTTCTCTCCCGGTCCGTCCGGAGAACGATGTCGTTCTCGCTCAGGAGCTGCCTGGCTTGGGGTACAGCAGAGCCTCCACCCAAGCCAGCTGCTCCAGCCTCATCCTCGTCCATCCGGCTCGAACCACGGGACGGGGCTGTGGAACTCCCAGCATCGTCCGAGCGGCGGCTAAGACGAGTGGAACGACGGAGTGTGGCGATGAGCTTCGACATGGCTCCTGCAAAATGTTAGCACAGAAACGACTACCCGAAGGACTGAGTATCAAAGGTTAGCACAAGAAATCAAGACAGTGGTTCGAGAGGGTTAGTCGTTCTTGCGGGGATCAAAGCCACCACAAATGGTTAGTCATTCTTGTTTGTGTCGGAGACCACCACAAAATCGTCCAACAAAATTTCAGCACAAGGATCACACAAAGGCAAATATTATTGGAATTTTTCTAGAGATGCAAGTGAACCAGAACTTGAGCTAGAACTTTGGAAGAACTAGAGCAAGCACTTGAGCAAAGAAATGAGAGAGAGAGAGAGAGCTCCTAACAGAAAGTTTCTAAGTGAATGAGAGTGTGTGAGGTAGCAAGCAAGCAAGGCCAGCATTTATAGGCCGAGGGGGAGGGCCTTGGCCAGTTCGGCCGAATGGCCTGGTTCGGCCGAACCAGGCATGTGTGGCCTGGCCACTTCCCTCTGAGTGGAGCACTCTCCCTTGCTGGCATCCAACAAAATTTTGTGTGGCCACAATTTTTTCAAGGTCATGTGAGTGGTTTGTGTTAGGTAAGATGCAAATTTGACATGACCCAAAGTTGGTTTTAGTGGAGTCACCCCCATGCTGCCATGTTTTGTGATAATTGGTGTGGGTGCAGCCATTTTAGTGGGGTAGACATGTTTGTTGCTGGTTGGTGGTGATGGTAAATAAATGGAGATGTTCTAGAAGGGATGAAAATGATAAAAATTACCAATTACATCCACCCTAGGTAAAATTTCAGCATGTGACCATTTATTTAAACCAAGCTTGCAAAATTCTCTCTCAAATTAATTACTCAAGTGGTTCAATTATTTTGGAAAGGGAAACATGCAAATGCAATTTGGAAATTAAAATTTGGAAGGGAAACATGGGATACATACCGGTTATCCTCGCGGCGAGTGCTCAGCTTTTAAGTCCGCGAGCGGGACTTCTCCTGTCTTCAGGTGCTCTTGTCATCGTCCGGTCCCGGAGCGGATGACTCGGACGATGCAACCTTCTTCCGCCACATCTTCTTGTTCTTCTTCTTCGGTGTTGGTGGCGGTGGGATCGGTATCTCAGGAGAATACCAGAGGGCTTGTTCTTCCTCGTATTTCTTCACGAGGCGGTCCATTTCTTCTGCGCTTACTTGTTCCGTCGGTCCGTACCACTCAGACTGCTCTCCACCGAGTATCTCCAGCTCTCCACTGATGAGAGCCTTGAGGAAACACTCGGCGCTCCTCTGCTCCGGTGTGAGTGGCTCTTCCTTCTTCTCTTCCCATGGTTGGAACTTGAAGTACGTCAACCTTCCGTCGATACGAAACGAGACTTCTCTCGCATCCATATCGATTCTAGCCCGGGTGGTGTTCAAGAATGGTCGGCCCAGGACAAGGGAAAACGAGTGATCGTTTCCCGTGTCGAGGACAACGAAGTCCACAGGAACGTAACGTCCCCAAATGCGGACCGGTACATTCTCGATCACCCCCTCGGGGTAGCGGACGGTTGAGTCTGCTAGCTGAACCTGGGCAGTAGTAGGAGATAGAGTAGGGTAGCGTAACTTTTTAAAGAGTACCTTTGACATGATGTTGACGCTGGCCCCCAGATCGCAGAGTGCATCATCAATGTGACGATTCCAGATCATGCATTGGATGATGGGTACTCCGGGATCTTCCTTCCGGTCCGGAGAGGTCTTGATGATCGCCATCTTTGCAGCTCTCGGCAGGTAGGTCCATCTTGGTGTTAGCACATGGATATTTAAGACCTTCCCTGCATGGTTAGTACGAAGAATACTACGACACATCTTACCCTGTCTGATAGTAATAGCATTCACTGTTTCGAGGGGAGGTTCGGGTTGCCCCGGAATCTTCCCTGATTCAGTGACAGGAACAGCAGCAGCTAACTGAGCAACTTGAGTTTCTATCATTTTGTTAAAGCTCAGTTGATTTTTCATGGCAGAAGCGAATGATTCCATCCTAGAGTCTATGTTTTCCAGAGTTTTATAATTAGCAGAAAGTTTCTTACTAATAGTTTCAGTGATTTTCATCTGGTTAAACACAAGATCTCTAAGAGACGGCTGATTATTGAAAGAGCTGGAATTGAAATTGTTACCTTGAGGCCTCTCGAAGGGGAGGTTTGGGCGCGAATTCCAGCCTTGATTGCCGTAGTTGTTCGGTCGGTACCCGTTGTTGTTGGAGTTGTTGACGTAGTGGGCATCTTCTCGCGTTTCTGGGCAGTCGTTCCCCGAATGGCCAGTGTTACCACAGACTTCGCAGGTCATGCGAGCGTCCATGGCTTGCACCGTTTCTTGAGCAGGGGCCTCTAGCTTCTTCATCAGGAGGTCCATCTTGGCAGCGAGCATGTCCAGAGCTTCAACTTGGTGAACTCCTCGGGTCCTTGGTTGAGTCCGGTCATCAGACCAGCCTTGGTTCTCAACCATCTTCTCTATAAGGGCCTTCGCACGACTCTCCTCAAGAGAGAAGAACGAGCCTCTAGCAGCAGCATCCAGGTACTCACGGGCAGAGGCTCTCAGCCCGTGATAGAAAGTTTGGATTATGAACCAACTCTGCATACCATGGTGAGGACAAGCAGAAATATAGTCCTGGAGGCGATCCCATGCCTCCGGGACTGTTTCATCTTTTAACTGCTGGAAACTAGCAATTTTGTTCCGGAGGGCGTTGGTTTTCCCAACCGGAAAGAATTTTAGCAGAAAAGCGCTAGTGCATTTGTCCCAGGAATCTATAGCCTCGCGGCTAGCGTAAAACCATTGCTTCGCCTTGCCTAATAATGAGAATGGGAATAAACGAAGGCGAATAGCATCGGTACTTACTCCGCGGATGGTGAAGGTGTTGCAGATCTCCAGGAAATGCTGGAGATGGGCATTGGCATCTTCGTGTGGCTTGCCGCAGAACGGACTAGCCTGAACCATGTTGATGACGGCTGGCTTGAGCTCGAAGTTGCCATCTCCGACTGGCGGAGTTGGTCCGACACGTACGTTCTCGCTCGATGGAGCGGAGAACTCACGATCGTCTTGCTGGCCAACCTCGATGTAGCCTGGTCGACGACGGGAAGGACTGGGTTCGTCGGAAGGAGTTGCTTCTGACGAGGCACAACACGAGGTCGCACTTTCCTCACAAGTGACTCCGGATTTTCTTGGTAG
Source organism: Echinochloa phyllopogon (assembly GCA_033239725.1). NCBI lineage: Eukaryota > Viridiplantae > Streptophyta > Magnoliopsida > Poales > Poaceae > Echinochloa > Echinochloa phyllopogon. The sequence continues at coordinate 4,780,373 of BTCW01000008.1, read as the reverse complement.
TTTGACGGTAGTTGGAAACCAGTCATGCACTGCTCTATTCCACAAAGACCAACGAATAGAGCAAGGATAAACCCGCTTGAGTAGCGGTACTCAACTAAGATAGCTCGAGATAAAAATTCAAAAGTAATCTAGCCAAATGCTTCCCCGGCAACGGCGCCAGAAATGCTTGTTGGCACTTCTTACGATCCAATATCAGAATTGGGGAATCCCGGTACTGGATGCAAGAAGTGTTCAGTGGTTTTCCTTATGGCTTAGTAAAATATATAAATATTCTGCAAGCGCACAGAATCACCGCTGTAGCACTTCACCTGGGAGTATCCCGAGGTATCGTAATTTATATTTCCGCAGGGAAGCTTTGGCAAGACTACTAGTGAACAGATATTCGAGACTATCAGAGAAAGGTACACGACTAAACAAGACAGGGGGGTAAACGGTATTTGGATAGGAGTGGATATACCGGACACACAGCTCAAGGGATACTCGGGTAAATGAGAGAAGGTATAGATAGTTGGGAGGACAACGAGAAGAGAAAAAGGATTCCTGGGTAATCTATCTATCTAGGCCAAGTGGTTAGAGATACAGCGGCTAAAGAGCCAGCACTAAAAGGTCCAGAATAAGTCTACTGTCTTTCTTGGGGACTATAGAGCCTCCGACACACAGAAAGGGATGAGAAGGGGTGCCGGTTACCCTAAACCTTGGGTCCTAGGACACCGGAACTAACGTGATGGGCTACAAAGACCGAAAGGGCTGTCACCACCTCATGGCTACCACCTCCGTTGCGACGGGCAGAAACTAAGGCTACTGACAAGTCTAGGAACCACTCCTACACAGATCAATAACTACTTACTCCGCTAGCAGAAGCAAGCACCCTCGTTACTACTCTTGGTGACAATTCACCTCAAGTACTAAGCAAGAACGAAGAACCAATAGAGACAGAGACTTAAGCAAGAACTAGAAGCACTATGAACTAGAACCGACTATAGTCTAAACACAATATAGAAGCAACTAGACTAAAGTAGAAGCAACTATATAAGGCACAAGTAGAATAACGTAGATAACTATATTGATAACTCGAATGTCATACAAAAGGAAAGGTAAAAGATACAAGAGCTAATACCAGAGCTTCTGAAGACGACTCCGGAACCTCCGAGGCACAGCTCGACTCGACTCTAACTCCCAACTAAACTAACCTACTCTACTAGAAATGAAGTGGAAGAGCTCCTTGGCTTTGAGTGTGTGTACAAATGAGAGGTGTGCCACTGCTTAAATAGGAGTCCAAGGTGGTTTAGGCAGTAGGGTAACCGCCAAGGCAGGTAGGAGGGCGGTTGCGGCCGCTTCGGCCAGGGGAGTCGGTTCGGCCGAACAGACCATCCCACCGCCCTTGCATCCAACGGCCGTGGGCAGCTCCCTAGAGGCGGTGGCGTGCTGGGGGCGGTTCGGCCGAACCAGCCCTGGCCCGTGGCAGGCCCCCCCAGCACCGCCTCTGGTCTTGGGTGTCCATGGGCCGGCCTTTGCTGCTTGGTCTTGAGTTGATTCGGCCCAGAATGACGTGTCGGTGCTTCGGGATGAGTAGGCGGGCGTCCACGTGGCATGTGATGTCTTCGTTGAGTTGTCGCTGATGTGGACGGCTCCCGCTGGCCCGTACGGCTAAGGGGGATAACCGGCCGAACATGTCGTTCGGCCGTTTCTGTCATTTTTGGCCCCAATAGCATGTAATTGTCGTAATTGTACCTGCACAAGTGACACTCACCAAAACTCGTGGAACTTTATTAGAAATAAAACCTAAGTACATGGAATGTTACATAGTCTCTCATTTATTCCCGAGTATTGGTGGTCGAATTTGGGTTGTAACGACCGCCAACACTAGTTTAGGCGTGGTGCCTGTACTTGAGAATAGCTCAGAATCCGCCCGTCGCAACGGAGGTGGTAGCCGTAAGGTGGTGACAGCCCTTCCGGTCTCTGTAGTCCATCACGTTAGTTCCGGTGTCTTAGGACCCAAGGTTTAGGGTAACTGGCACCCCTTCTCATCCCTTTCTGTGTGTCAGAGGCTCTATAGTCCCGAAGCAAGTGACCGCTCGTATCCTCTGAATTGCTCCGTAGTCGGAAGAATACTCTTACCAGACCTGTACCCTCTCTACCCTCCTACCCTTTCTCTTCTCTCCTTGTTGTCGTCACCCACCTCATCCATTCCATTTCATCCACTTCATTCCATCCCACTCATCTACCTAGGACAACTTAGTTTAGATTCAGACCACTTCTCGTTCTCCGTGGAAATCGATACCTGGAATACTCCCGGTGAAAGCTACATCGGTATCCATCCGCTTGCGGATTTATCTGTAGGCCGTAAGGAGTGCCAACATGGTGACAGCCCTTCCGGTCTTTGTAGCCCATCACGGTAGTTCCGGTGTCTTAGGACCCAAGGTTTAGGGTAACTGGCACCCCTTCTCATCCCTTTCTGTGTGTCAGAGGCTCTATAGTCCCGAAGCAAGTAACCGTTCGTATCCTCTGAATTGCTCCGTAGTCGGAAGAATACTCTTACAAGACATGTACCCTCTCTACCCTCCTAACTCTCCTCTTCTCTCCTTGTTGTCGTCACCCACCTCATCCATCCCATTTCATCCACTTCATTCCATCCAACTCATCTACCTAGGACAAGTTAGTTTAGATTCAGACCACTTCTCGTTCTCCGTGGAAATCGATACCTGGAATACTCCCGGTGAAAGCTACATCGGTATCCGTCCGCTTGCGGATTTATCTGTAGGCCGTAAGGAGTGCCAACAAGTACCTGGATGCTGCTGCTGGAGGCTCGTTCTTCTCTCTTGAGGAGAGTCGTGCGAAGGCCCTCATAGAGAAGATGGTCGAGAACCAAGGTTGGTCCGACGACCGGACTCAACCGAAGACCCGAGGAGTTCACCAAGTTGAAGCTCTGGACATGCTCGCCGCCAAGATGGACCTCCTGATGAAGAAACTGGAGGCCCCTGCTCAAGAAATGGTGCAAGCCGTGGATGCTCCCATGACCTGCGAAGTCTATGGCAACACTGGCCATTCGGGGAATGATTGCCCCGAAACGCGAGAAGATGCCCACTACATCAACAACTCCAACAACAACGGGTACCGACCGAACAACTATGGCAATCAAGGCTGGAATTCGCGCCCAAACCTCCCTTTCGAGAGGCCTCAAGGTAACAGTTTCAATTCCAGCAATTTCAATAATCAGCCGTCTCTTAGAGATCTTGTGTTTAGCCAGATGAAAATAACTGAAAACATCAATAAAAAGCTTGCTGCTAATGATAAAACTCTGGAAAACTGTTGACGTAAAATCAGTACCTCACGCCAAGCACACAGCAAGCCGAATTAGCTAGCTTCACACGAGGCCCGAGCGTTTGAATCCGAAAGCGTGCCAGTCAATTTTCCCTGAAAACTGACAAAAGAAGAAAATGTTTAAATAAAAACCTGGAACGTGTTGGACGATACCAGACAGTTCCATATCTGCGGCTTGCAAAGCCAATTTTGAATGGCATATAGCTACGAACAAGCTATCTGTCAATAATTAACGCATCATTCAGTAACCAGTAAAGCATGTAAGAAATCCACTGCCGAACGTGTGACATCATCATGACGAAAGATCGGTATTTTAACTAAGTAAACATTGTAGCACATAACCATAACCGATTAATGAGATTGGAGCATGATAAAATAAATAGAAAGTGACAACATAATCATAGATTTTGATAAACAAGAATGCATAGGTTTAAAGCACTAGTCTACCGCATGTCTAGATACTTTTGAACCCGTCAAGCATAAAATAAACAAGTTAATCCACTGCATGATACAACTTGTTTAAAATTACACCACCAACCAAGAATAGATCAATCTACCGCATGATATACTCTAAACATGGAAGGCTAAAAGCATTCGCTATTTAAAACAAAGCCATGAGCATGTTTTCACTCGTGAAGGGACTACCGAATACAGCTATACAGCCGAATCGGGTTCCATGAAGAAGGAACGAACTTTGTCAATGATGATAGATCTATCAGATCGAATTTGAACTCTAATCCACCGGATGATTAGTTCTAAGATGACCCAAAAACCTGCATCTACCGCATGATACCCAGCTCTGTCAAGATCCATACAAAATCAACAAGCTTGAACCCGGGCCACGTGGCAATCTAGATTGATTCAAATTCGGCTATGTAGAGAAACGTAATTATGTCACGCAATGGATCAAAGCCAAATCTAATCAATCTAAATTGGGCAAAAGAGTGCTATATGAATTAAACATAAAGTAAAACCCAAACAACACAAGGTAACTTAATGAATCTATTAAATCTTTGCCAAAATCTAATAGAGCCGGTAACTTGCCTCAAGCTAAACCTTAGCCTACCGCATGGCTCGTGATCTAACAAGGAAGCCTTCTTGAATCAAGCTTAAATCCACCGCATGATACTAAGCGTGATACAAGGTTGTCGATACTTACGGAGGTCGACGGATCGATGATTCCTCTCGAAGAACTCGACGACACGACTAAAAGGACTCGAAAGTTGGCGCAAGGCCAGTTTGTTGTATGATTGTTCGATCCCTATTACAATCACCATGGGTTTATATTTATACCCAGGTTTTGACACGACTCCTAATCGATTACGATTACAATATTTATTTCCAAAAATAAGCGTCGGGACACCATGTCCATGTCGTATTCATCGTCAAATCAGCCTTTTCCTTATATGCAATCCACGTCATCACGTTTTCCCGAATGCTTCCGCTTCCATCTGTGGAACAGCTCTTTTGCCGAACGACGATGAAATTCCCGACCGCAGAGCATCTTTGCCGAATGCTTTGAAGAAAACCATCGTGTCGAATGGTACTTTTTACCAAATCCGGCCCACATGCCAGCCTCTTCCTGGTGCCAATTTTTGGTGTTAACACATGCCCCTTCAATTTCGGGATAAAAGATAATTTTGTCTCGGAATTGACTAGAAACACTTGACGTCTCTAGGCTGAATCTGCTTTGAATCTCCAAAATCCTTGTCCAGATCCAAACCCTAGTTCATCAGTTCCCCCAAGCTTCAATCTTCAAATGGCGAATCAAGATCAAGCTCTTCAAGTAAGTTTCATCCTCCTCAAGCGCATTCGGCATCATCCCTTTTGAATCGCATCTCAAATTTTTCTTCGCATCCTTCTATTCTTGATAGGCCCTAGCTGTCGAACTCTTGATTCCCATCGAGGAAAAAACAACATCTTATTTCCTTGGGCCCGTAGGAGATTCAAACACCTCCGAGCTCATTGCGGCTGAATCCCAGAGGATTCCCTTCAAGACTTCACTGACAAAGCATCATGAATGGCAAGACGCTTTCAAGAACTGGCCTCTGCCCCCAATCGCAGGCTGGAGGAATTGGTACAAGAGAGTTTTTGATGACAAAAGCCCCCAAACCAAGAACTGGGACAATCTTTATATTTCTCATTGCCTAGAATTGTCTTTAGCCGAAACACCCAGGAACGAAAATCTCCTGATTGCAGCCTGTCACTTTTGGTCTAATGGCACAAATGCTTTTCTTTTTGGCGATGGACCAAAGTCTCCCACCTTGGCCGATGTCTACATGATGACCGGCCTGAACATTACGGAGCCCGTGCGTCCATATAAGTACAAAGGCTCCTCCAAGCAGACAAGAGTGAAGACAGGAGTTGGATATAAGAAATATATCCAGAATTATATGTCTGACGGTCCTCTATCCGACGTTGAATACAGGGCCTTTCTGAATATGTGGCTGTGCAGATTCATCTTTTGCGGCAAAGCCAATGAGCCAACTCTGAATCATATTGTGATGGCTGAAGATTTAGCTGCTGGCACACTTATCCCTCTTGGGAAGTACCTGCTGGGAAGTGTCTAAAATATGCTCCATCAAACCACTCGCCTGATGCACACCAGCAAGAAAATCCCTTGTGTCAATTGTCCTTGGTGGTTCATCCAGATGTGGTTGCAGTTGTACATGCACCAGATTGTCACCATTGACATCAACAGTCAACACTTTCCTTCAATCGATTACAAGGAAGGGGAAACTCAAAGCACCAAAGGCTGTCAAACCTATGGAGAGGCTGCCTCTACTGTATCTGTGGATAAAAGCATTGGTGAATTCTTTGAGCTTTTCTCCAAAGGCTTTGCTGATCCTCTTTGGTTCCTTTATTCTGATAATGATAACTTCACTCTTCCTTGTGAGTTCAGTTTTGAAACTGGATGTGTAGATGCACAATCTACAGCTATTTTTAATTCTTTCATTCGGCCCTGTATTCTGTCAGCCGAATTTTGTGGAGGGAGGTTGGTCCAGAGTACCTTTGAGTACTATCAGCCAAATATGATGGCCAGGCAATTAGGCTGTGGCCAAGTGCCCCCAAGACTATTCCTCCATGAATTCCTCAAGCCCAGGGAGATTGTCAAGGACTCCACAGAAACAAGAAGGATCTTTGATTACAAATGCTGCACCACCATCTATGCACCTGAACCATTCGTGCCAATAACATCTGCCCATCCTTCTTTCACTCTCTGGTGGCAAGAATTTCATGATCACATATTCAACATGCCAATTCATCCCTTCTGCCTCGAATTAATGCCAGACTATCAGCCAATTTCAGAGGTAATCATGCTCACCCCTTCACCTGTTTCAATAACATTCCTTTCCATTGATTGTGACCCTGTCATTTCTTTGCAGGACATAACACCTGCCCCTCTTGTTAGGACAATTCAGTATAAAATTGCAGGCCCAATATCTTCCTTGGGGTACCATTCCCCCAGCTTGGCTCAGCTGATGTCTAGGCAGGCCACTCTAGACCCAATCATCACCAGGCCATCTTCTGCCAAAAGAAAGACTTCTTCTCTACCTGTTTCTCCAGCTGCTAAAAAGAAGAGAACAAGCAACAGAAGACTTATTCAGGTCATAATATTTTCCTTCAAGTACAATGCTATTTCCATCATGCTCATCCTTGTCTTTTACTATTTCAGGCTCAGACACAGCAATCAGCAACCATCACAGATTCTGCCGACGCTCCACTGACTGGTATAAAACTCTTTCACCATCTTATCTGCTTTTTCATTGGTATTTATTTCTTTTTGGCTGCAGCAACAACTTTAATGGATCAAATATTGGAGTGTCCTTCTTCTCATCATGATTCAGCTCCAGCTTCACCAATTCTTCCTCAACTAGAAGCTGCACCTTCACCAAGAAACTCTCCAATCTCTCCTCAGCATGATATACAAGATCCTTCTACTGAGCCTGAGAGACCTCCTTCTCCTATCCAGGAAATCAAAAATGAGGTAAGCACAGCCATCCAATCTCCCCAATTCTCAATAAATCATCATTAATTCAGTCAAGAATTTTCTCTTAGGAGGAATCTGATCCATCATCCAATTACTCCTTTGCTGTGGATGACTTTATCATTGAACAAGGAGAAGAAGCATCATCTGGTCAAGCTCTATCAGAGAAAAATCAAGCAAAATTAAAAGATATCCTCTCCTTGCTGCATAGAGGCATTCAAGATCAAGTCAAAGATGCTGATCTTCTGAGGGATGTACTTGAATCTATTGATCAAGATCTCCCTGCTGATGTCAAAGCCTCTTTGGATCCAGTCTCCTAGCTAGACAATCACTTTGCTGCACTGAAGCAAGCCCTAAAAAACCAATCTGTTCAACCATCTTTGGAGCAAAAGAGGGCCACAGCCAAAAAATCTGTGAAAGATCTGCATTCTCGAACTCAGAGCAACAAAGAGCTGTTAGCCAACCTTCAATCTTCGCTTGGACTGTTAGCTGAAATTGAAGCTGATGAAAAGAAGATAGCCGAACTTCCTGGTCGGACAGGAGATACGGAAGGAAGCTTCAGCAACCCTGAATGAAGAGAAGCAGATCAAGGCCAAACTCTCTGCTTTGGCAAAAACCCAAGAAGCTGACAAGAAGCTACTGGAAAATATCAGCAACATGATTTTGAATGCCAAAAATGTAATCTCAAAGTACTTGGGTGTGTGATTTGTAACAACAGTTGGTGTATTCATGCTTCATTAGCTTTGGTAGTCTTGTCATTCTCTAATTCTGTCTCTGTCTCATTGTGAACGATTCATTCGGCAAGGCTAGCCATAGCAGTGTCAATTCCGAAAAATGACTTGAACACAATGCAGTCGAATGTTATTTGGTCAAACCGAATATGACTCAGCATGAATCACTTGCAATTTCGCAGATCACGATGCTGAGCTCAACCGCCTGAAGGCACTGGTGGAGACATTGACAAACAAGGTGAACGCCCAAGGGGACACACCAGAGGCTCGCCTTGGTGCAGTGGCAGGCCGCGTCGACGAGGTGGCGCTCCATGGCGTTCGTCTGGGTGCCGCCGTGGGTTTAGTTGCCATGTCGACACGCACCAGCACTGATTATTCCAGGATGCCAGTCGGCTTCGCCAATGGCAATCCAGAGGATATCGACGACATTGATGCCTCTATAGATCGTCTTGAGGGCCATGGCGCTGCCATTGCCGATTCCATCCATCCCCAGTCTGTCTTGAACAGGCTTTTCCAGTAGTTTGTACTAGGGATTCATGGAATTTCGGCAATAAAACTCATCTTTTGCAGTCCTTTTGTGATAAACTTGTTGAGCTCATGATGTAAAATATTTGCACTAAGGGCAATACACTCTAGTATTGGCCATTTTCCTTTTGTTGGAATTTTTATTCTGAAGGCGGCTCCTTCCCGAACGCCGGCTATTTCTGTTATTCTTTGACATTAAACTCCTCCATCAGCGATCAATTTCGACACTAGGATAATATTTCTTTAAATATCTCCCGTTTATAGCAGCAGTAAATTCTTCTCCCAGCAAAGTTTTTAGGATATATGCATTGCCAGGCACGCAACGAACCACTCTGAAAGGTCCTTCCCAATTTGGGGACCATTTACCGAATGCACTATACTTAGTTCCAATCGGCAATAACGCTTTCCAAACCAAATCTCCTTCTGCAAACTGCTTGACTTCCACTTTCTTGTTGTAATATTTAGCAATCTGCATCTTATTTTTCTCAATATTTTCCAAGGCCTTGAGACGAATCATATGTAGATCTTCTAATTCATCCATCATTAAACCATTATAATCTTTAGAACTTAAATCCTTCTGCAATTTTATCCTCCTTGAATCTGATTGCACTTACCATGGCAAAATAGCATGATGTCCATATACCAATTCATAAGGAGACGTTTTCGTAGACCCATGAGGAGCCATTCGGTAAGCCCACAAAGCTTCATTGAGTATCGAATGCCACTTCCTTGGCTTCTGATCAATTTTCTTTTGTATAATTTTGTTAGAAGCCTCTGCCTATCCATTAGCTTGAGCATAATAAGGAGAAGAATTCAATAATTTGATCCCCATACTTTCAGCAAAATCTCAAAATTCTGAAGATGTAAACTGAGTCCCTTGATCTGTGGTAATTGTCTGAGGAATTCCAAATCTATAAATGATGTGCTCTTTGATAAATTCAATCATATTCTCTGATGCCACCTTTCTCAATGGAATTGCCTCAACCCACTTAGTGAAATAATCTGTTGCTAAAAGTACAAACTTATGCCCCTTGCTCGATGGAGGATTTATTTGGCCAATCAAATCTATTCCCCATCCTCTGAATGGCCATGGCTTGATAATAGGATTTAGAGCTGACGCTGGGACTCTCTGAATGTTTCCAAACCTTTGACAATCTTGACATCCCTTATAATATTCAAAGCAATCTTCCAGCATTGTTGGCCAATAATATCCAGTTCTTCTGATAACCCATTTCATTCGGTAAGCCGACCGATGCGCTCCACACAATCCATCATGCACCTCACTTATTAGCTTCTTTGCCTCTTCTTGATTTAAGCAACGTAATAATACCCCATCCAGGGATTTATAATATAAATCTTTATCAAGAAGAACAAACTTTATAGCTTTATACCTGAGCCTCCTAGAAACCTTCTGGGATGGATTCTCCAAATAATCAGCAATTTCTTTTCTCCAATCATCTTCTGCCAGGTCATTCCCAAAAGCATATACATCAGTGGCAAATGCTTCTTGATTCTCTCTGTAACCCGATGCGCTTTGAGCCAACCTGTTTGCTTCTTCATTATCTTCTCTGGGAATATGTTGTAAAATTACTGACCGAAAGCCCTTCAAGATTTGCTTGCATTCTTCATAATAATTTCTTAAGGCATCATTCTTGCACTCATATTCCCATTCAATTGTTTTATGACTAGCTCTGAATCTCCAAAAATTTCGACTACAATGGCCCTTGCTTCTTTCAAGTATTGGAGCCCTTTGAGCAATGCCTCATACTCAGCCTGATTATTGGTGACAGTAGGTCGAATGGGAATAGCAAACTCAAAAACTTCTCCTTTGGGTGAAATTAATAAAATACCTGCTCCACCACCTTTGTTACATGAAGATCCATCAAAGAATAACACCCAAGGAGTAATTTCGAGCAAATTAATTGATGAATCACGATGTTCAGTAATAAAGTCAGCAATAATCTGCCCCTTGACAGCTTTTGCCGATTCAAACCTTAATTCAAAGTCAGATAAGGCTAAAATCCATTTGCCAATCCTTCCATTCAAAATTGGCATAGACAACATGTGCTTAATCACGTCAAATTTTGAATATACAACACTTTCGGCATTTAATAAACAGTGCCGAAATTTTGTACATGAGTAATAAACACATAAACAAAGCTTCTCTGTAGCTGAATATCTTGTTTCAGGGTCTAGCAATTTTCGGCTAAGGTATGCAACCACTCTTTCCTTCCCCTCAAACTCTTGTATGAGGGCCGATCCAATAGTTTGGGTATCGGCCGCCACGTACAACTTGAAAGGCTTGTTCAATTGTGGAGGTACCAATACTGGTGGCTCCTTCATGTATTCCTTGATCTCATCGAAAGCCTTCTGTTGTTCGTCACCCCATACAAACTTCTGATCTTTTTTGACTTTGAGTAGTGAAGAAAAGGGCAACACCTTTTGTGACAAATTTGATATGAATCTTCTCACAAAATTTATCTTGCCAAGTAACGATTGCAACTCTTTAAGATTAGTTGGAGGAACAATTTCATCAATAGCTTTCATTCTATAGTTTTCCTTATATCAGCCAAATGCGATTCATGATCCAATGACTTGATTACAACATCGTCAATATATATTTCCACAATCTTGCCGATCAACTCATGAAAAATATAATTCATAGCTCTTTGATAAGTTGCACCAGCATTTTTTAATCCAAATGTCATGACAATCCATTCAAACAACCCTATATGTCCGGGACATCTGAAAGCTGTCTTTGCTATATCCTCTAACGCCATAAAAATCTGATTGTATCCTGCATTGCCGTCCATGAAACTAATCACTTTATATCCAGCAGCAGCATCGACCAATGAATCAGCAATAGGCATTGGATATCCATCCATGGGTGTGGCCTTGTTCAAATCCCTGAAATCTATGCAAACTCTCATCTTCCCATTTTTCTTATAAACGGGAACAATATTAGAGATCCACTCCGCATATCTGCATGGCCGAATGAAATTTGCTTCTATTAATCTTTCAATCTCTTTTTTCACATCGGCCAACACTTCATCCTTGTAGATTTTTCGGGGTGGTTATTTGTAGGGTTTATAACCAGGCTTGATGGGCAACCGATGCTCAACAATAGAACGGTCCAAACCAGGCATCTCTGAATAATCCCAAGCAAAGCAATCTCTATATTCTTTTAATAGCTTAATCAACTTTTCTCTGAAAACTGAATCTAAGTTAGCACTGATGAATGTCGGCCTTGGCTTGTCACCATCTCCGATGTCTACTTCTTACAATTTATCAGCCGACACAAATGCACGTCCTAACTTTCCGTCAGTTCCATCAATTGGATTCTCCATTTAAAAATTACTATGAGAGCCGACTGCTTCGATCGGCTGTTGATCACTGTTGCTTGGTTCAACAGGACCTTCTCCCCAATCTTTGCCTGAAAAGCAATCTATGCCTTGATACTCCCAGAAAGCTGGCTCTACGTTAGCCACGCTTATCGAATCATCTGCTTGGACAATTTCCACCTCATCATCTATCCACTGAATAAGCTGTTGATGCATAGTAGATGGAATGCAGCAATTTGCATGGATCCAATCCCTTCCAAGCAACAAACTGTATGCCCCTTTGCCTTCAATAACAAAGAAGGTCATAAGCAAAACTTTGGACCCAATCATTAAGTCCACGTGTACACATCCTTTAGTGTCTGAAGGATTTCCAACAAAATCATTCAAAACTATGCTTGTTGGTGTTAAATCCCTAGGGCCCATGCCAAGCTTTCTGAATGTAGTGTATGGCATCACATTGACAGCAGCTCCACCATCAACTAACATCTTAGTTAATGGCTTTCCATTGACAAACCCTCTTAAGTACAGTGGCTTCATGTGACGATTCTTAGCTGGCTTATCGAAAATAGCTTGCTTATTCAGCATCAATTGTGCCATTAATCCCAACTGCTCGGCCTCATCCATCCCTGGCAATATCTCTTCCTGCACAACTTGATTAGCTGGAGCCATGAATTCATTCGGTAAGAAGCATACCATGCATGTGGGAGCCGAACGATCAGATTCATCAGGTCTTTTCTTTGGGCGCCATATCGATTTCATCCTTGTCCCTGCTTGCTTTAATTCTTGATTTCTTAGGCGCTGCACTCTTCTCTTTTGGCTCTTCCTCAAACCAGGTGGGCACCACTGTCCTTTTTGCCATACATAACCATGATCATCTTCTTCTTCTTCACGATCAATCCACCTGTGATCAGCATACCTCTTCCTCGGTTGATTATCATTCTCATATTTCTCAAAACGCCGATCATCACTGAGATGTATTCTGCCAATTCTTTCATGGACAGATCGGCGATTGGAAGTATCTTGCCTGTATTCATCATGTCTATCATTGCATTCAGGACAATTATTCCATGTGGAAAGCTTTAAACCCTCATTCCAGCAGTGTCTGAAAAATGCACACCCCCAATGTGCGCGTTCTTGTTCTCGAGCATATTTCTCCTGTTCTTCCCTATACATTTCCTCTTCATATCTTCTTTTCTCCTCTTCATACTTACGCCTCTGATAACGCTCTTTTTCTTGCTGATGCTGCCATTTATTTAGGAGAATACGCGTAGTAACTCTTGGCTTAGAAGATTCTCCAATTTCAAATTGACTATTCGAGAAACGAGGTTCTTTCTTGTGAATTTGTTCAATTGTGACTTGCCGAGTGGGGTCAACTGAGCCACTTTGTCTTGCCCTTTTTGAAGTCAAAACTTTCATTTTTCCTTTTTCCTCAGGTTCAACAGCATTAACCATGTTGATTGAAAACCCAATCATATTCTGAGGGAATGGATTGCTATCCAATTTCATCTTGTTGTCAAATTTTAGATGCCCCTCTTGGATAGCTTTCTGAATCCTCACTCTGAAGACCCTGCATTCATTGATAGAATGAGAATTTCTGTCATGAAATCCACAATACCTCTTGTCTTTCACTCCTTCAGGCCGAAGCATAGAGTGCCCCTCTGGTAATTTGATTCGGCCTTCTTTCACAAGGAAATCAAACAGTTTATCTGCCTTAGTCACATCAAAATCATAGGTGCCTTTAGTCTGCTTGATCCACTTCTGATTCACTGTAATTGGTTCTTTGCCCCACACTATCTCTGCTGCAGCTATCTCTTCATTGTCCTCATACTCATCTCCTTGATCTGCTCTTTCGAGGAACTGGTTGTATATGTCAGCTACATCATTGTGTTTGGCAAACCTTCCATCCTTCTTGAAACCATACGCCTGGTTACTCATCAATGCCAATCTGTGTGACAACTAGCCCAAATCATCAAATTCCATTCCATACAGCTTCTCACGAATTGCAGGCAGCATCCCAGCTACGGCCATTCCAGCCAGCTGATCATCAGGTATGTTTAGAGAAAAACACATACTCTTTGTTTCCCTAAATCTCCTGAGGAACTCTGTAGGTGTCTCATTATTACGTTGCCTTAAGCTAGTCAGATCAACCAACTTTTTCTCGGTACTGCCAATGTAGTAATGAGCATGGAACTTTTGCTCTAGATCCTTCCAGGTACAAATTGACTGAGCAGGTAAAGAAGCAAACCATGTAAAAGCTGGACCTGTCAATGACAGAGGAAAGTATCTGATTCTAAAAGCCTCATCTGCAGATGCTTCCCCAAGCTGCATTAAGTACCGAGCTATGTGCTCCACAGTACTAGTGTCATCCTGTCCTGAGAATTTAGTGAACTCTGTAGGAACTTTAACCCTGTTAGGTAATGACACTCTTTGATACCATTCTGGGAAAGGAGAGGAGTACATGTACCCCTGATTTTTGGGCTTCAGACCGAATTGATTTTGCAACACATCGGTCATTTTTTGCACCATGAGGTCAACATTGGCATCTTGATTCCCTGGTCTCCCAGCAGGCATTCCTGTTGCACCAAAATACCCGGGATTCGGGAGAGCATCAATAGCATTATAATCCATGAATTCTGAATATTCGTTCCCATACATATCCCTTTGCAGCCTGTTATTCAAAGGAGATATCTTGTAAGCAGAAGCAGGTGGATTTCCATTAGTACCGAATGCCACATCACCATATGTGTGATTTTTCATCGTTGCATGTTGAGGATCCTGCTGAATTGGTTGCCCATTCGCATCCTTGGTACCAGAAGCTCCAGTTTCATCAACTGTTCCTTTACCATGAGGTTTCTGAGCTGATGTTTTAACATTAAAGTACGTCGGTCCACCAAGTTGCCCATATACTTGTTCAAAAGGCTTGTCCACTTGTTGACCAAAGATGTTGATCATTATGTGTCGAAAGCTGTTCAAGAATGCAGCGTTATGATTGGTCATCGTTTCTCCCAGAGCTTTGTACAATAAACCAGAAAATTTCTCCCTTTCTTCATCTTCAGTAAGATCAGATTGTCCAGGTAGCAGAACTCTTGGCAGATCTGACTTGAGAAACGGTACACCACTCCAGTTCTTGGCAAAAGACAGCAAACACTTCTTAATGAATTGATCTGCAGCAGCCTTCACCACTTGTTGATGCTCTTCAGACAATTCTTCAAGAGTGATATCCAGAACATCCTTTAATTCAGGCATCTTCAAAGCTTGTGGTCCCACCGGGCGCGCCAAAAAGTGTGTTGACGTAAAATCAGCACCTCACGCCAAGTACACAGCAAGCCAAATTAGCTAGCTTCACACGAGGCCCGAGCGTTTGAATCTGAAAGCGTGCCAGTCAATTTTCCCTGAAAACTGACAAAAGAAGAAAATGTTTAAATAAAAACCTGGAACGTGTCGGATGATACCAGACAGTTCCATATCTGCAGCTTGCAAAGCCAATTTTGAATGGCATATAGCTACGAACAAGCTATCTGTCAATAATTAACGCATCATTTAGTAACCAGTAAAGCATGTAAGAAATCCACTGCCGAACGTGTGACATCATCATGATGAAAGATCGGTATTTTAACTAAGTAAACATTGTAGCACATAACCATAACCGATTAACGAGATTGGAGCATGATAAAATAAATAGAAAGTGACAACATAATCATAGATTTTGATAAACAAGAATGCATAGGTTTAAAGCACTAGTCTACCGCATGTCTAGATACTTTTGAACCCGTCAAGCATAAAATAAACAAGTTAATCCACCGCATGATACAACTTGTTTAAAATTACACCACCAACCAAGAATAGATCAATCTACCGCATGATATACTCTAAACATGGAAGGCTAAAAGCATTCGCTATTTAAAACAAAGCCATGAGCATGTTTTCACTCGTGAAGGGACTACCGAATACAGCTATACAGCCGAATCGGGTTCCATGAAGAAGGAACGAACTTTGTCAATGATGATAGATCTATCAGATCAAATTCGAACTCTAATCCACCGAATGATTAGTTCTAAGACGACCCAAAAACCTGCATCTACCGCATGATACCCAGCTCTGTCAAGATCCATACAAAATCAACAAGCTTGAACCCGCGACACGTGGCAATCTAGATTGATTCAAATTCGGCTATGTAGAGAAACGTAATTATGTCACGCAATGGATCAAAGCCGAATCTAATCAATCTAAATTGGGCAAAAGAGTGCTATATGAATTAAACATAAAGTAAAACCCAAATAACACAAGGTAACTTAATGAATCTATTAAATCTTTGCCAAAATCTAATAGAGCCGGTAACTTGCCTCAAGCTAAACCTTAGCCTACCGCATGGCTCGTGATCTAACTAGGAAGCCTTCTTGAATCAAGCTTAAATCCACCGCATGATACTAAGCGTGATAAAAGGTTGTCGATACTTACGGAGGTCGACGGATCGATGATTCCTCTCGAAGAACTCGACGACACGACTAAAAGGACTCGAAAGTTGGCGCAAGGCCGGTTTGTTGTATGATTGTTCGATCCCTATTACAATCACCATAGGTTTATATTTATACCCAGGTTTTGACACGACTCCTAATCGATTACGATTACAATATTTATTTCCAAAAATAAGCGTCCGAACACCATGTCCATGTCGTATTCATCGTCAAATCAGCCTTTTCCTTATATGCAATCCACGTCATCACGTTTTCCCAAATGCTTCCGCTTCCATCTGTGGAACAGCTCTTTTGCCGAACGACGATGAAATTCCCGACCGCAGAGCATCTTTGCCGAATGCTTTGAAGAAAACCATCCTGCCGAATGGTACTTTTTACCAAATCCGGCCCACATGTCAGCCTCTTCCTGGTGCCAATTTTTGGTGTTAACAAAAACATAGACTCTAGGGTGGAATCGTTCTCTTCTGCTATAAAAAGTCAACTGAGCTTTAATAAAATGATAGAAACTCAAATCGCTCAGTTAGCTGCCTCTTTACCCTCACCAGTAGCGGGAAAATTCTCTGGGCAACCAGACAATTGCCCCCGTGAAAAGGTTCAAGCGGTCACCACGAGAGGGGGTAAGACCACTCGGGATCCGCCATATCCTAACAATGCAGGCAAGAAAGCAGTTGCTACAGACAGTGATAGCGAGGAGGAGGAGGTCGCAGCTGAACCACAGAAGAAAAACTCTCAACAGGAGACGAAGACGGCCCCTCATGAATTCTATGAGCCCGCTGTGCTGCCATTTCCCAGACGATCCCACAAGCCAACGGTGGACGAACAATTCAGCAGATTTGCCGAGGTAATTCGAAAACTATATGTCAATATTCCATTACTTGAAGCTATGCAGGTTCCCACGTATGCCAAGTACCTAAAGGACATCCTCAACAACAAACGGGCACTGCCAACCACCGAGGTAATTAAGCTAACCAAAGCTTGCAGCGCAGCCATTTTGAATAATTTTCCAGAAAAGAAGAAGGACCCAGGATGCCCTACCATCGCATGCTCAATCGGTGGTCAACACTTCAACCAAGCCCTGTGCGACCTTGGAGCAAGCGTCAGCGTCATGCCCAAGGTAGTGTATGATAAACTCAATCATTCTTCCTTGTCCCCTACGACTATGTATTTGCAGCTAGCGGACCAGTCAATCCGCCATCCCACGGGGATAGCTGAGGATATTCCGGTGAAAATCCGGGAGTTCTTTGTCCCTGTGGATTTCGTGGTGCTTGACATGGAGGTCGACACAAGGACGCCTCTCATTCTCGGAAGGCCATTCTTGAGCACCGCCAACGCCAACATCGACGTAGGAGCCGGAGAAATCACTCTGAACATCAACGGCAAGGAAGAAAAATTTGCATTCAAGCCCAGGGTGGAGAAATGCTCTCAGGTATGCACTGATCCAATTCAAAATTCCGATAACTTGGAGCAGGTCACTGTGGTGGCATCCGAACCACAGTCCACGAAGACACCGATCCCGCCACCACTGACACTGAAGAAGAAGAACAAGAAAATGTGGCGGAAGAAGGTTGCATCATCCGAGTCATCCACTCCGGGACCGGACGATGACCCAAGCAATTGAAGACAGGAGAAGTCCCGCTCGCGGACTTAAAAGCTGAGCTCTCGCCGCGAGGAAAACCGGTATGTATCTCATATTTCCCTTCCAAATTTTAATTTTTCAATTGCATTTGCATGTTTCCCTTTCCAAAATAAATGAACCACTTGAATAAAAATTTGAGAGAGAGTAGAAAAATTTTGCAAGCTTGGTTAAAAATAATTGGACATTTGCTGAAATTTTACCTAGGGTGAATGTAAATGGTAACTTTTATCATTTTCACTCCTTCTAGAACATCTCCAATTATTTACCATCACCACCAACCAGCAACAAACATGTCTACCCCACTAAAATGGCTGCACTCACACCAATTATCACAAAACATGGTAGCATGGGGGTGACTCCACTAAGATCCACTTTGGTCATGTCAAATTTGCATCTCACCTAACACAAACCACCAAAAATCTCCAAGATCTAGTGCTGCAACCATCAAAGAAGTTTGTGCTGGTGGGGGGCAGGATGTGCATGCAGCACATGGAGCACCCAGGCCAGTTCGGCCGAACGCTCTGGTTCGGCCGAACCAGGCAGTTCGGCCGAACCAGGCCGGCTGCTCCCCCGCGCGCCTATAAATGGTGCCCCCTGCCTCCTTGCTTGCTACACCATTCCACTCACTTCCATTCTGAAAATTTCTGCTAGGAAGCTCTCTCTCTCTCTCATTTCTTTGCTCTAGTGCTTGCTCAAGTTCTTTCCAAGATCTTGCTCAAGTTTTGGTTCACTTGCATAACTAGAAAATCTCAAAAATATTTTGCCTTTGTTGTGATCTTTGTGCTGAAAATTCTGGACGATTTTGTGGTGGTCACCGACACCCACAAGAACGACTAACCTTTTGTGGTGGTTTTCATCCCCGCAAGAACGACTAACTATCTCGGACGACTGACTTGATTTTCTGTGCTAACCTCATATATTCAGTCCTTTGGGTAGTTGTTGTTGCACTAACATTTTGCAGGGATAATGTCAAAGTTCATCGCTACACTCCGTCGTTCTACCCGGCTTAGCCGCCGCACGGACGATGCTGGGAGTTCCCCAGCTCCGTCCCGAGGCTCGAGCCGGATGGACACGGATGAGCACGAAGCAGCCGGCTCGGGATGGGGCCATGCCACACCCCCGGCCAGGCAGCTCCTGAGCATCAACGACATCAACCTCAGGAACGAGCGGGAGTAGAACACCTTCAACGAGCTGCGGCTGAAGGAGTTCGAGCATACCCGTGTTTTTGAGCAGGACTTGCTCAAGGACACGGGTATGGATGAGGAATTCACGGAGATTTTCCAAGCCATTGGCTGGGAAAATTTCTGGCGCATCGATGAAGAAGGTTCGTACCTACTCACTCTCGAGTTCCTTTCTACTTTAGTTTCAGAATCTGGGGGGATTCGGTTTCGATTCTTCAACCAAGAGTTCTTTTGCTCTTGGAGGGATTTTAGTTTGGGTCTTGTATTTTCAAGTCGCTGTTCTGTAGACCCAAACAAAGCTTTGAAAAGGTTTGATCGGGGAGGCTTTTGGAAAAAGATTTCGGGGAACACCAACTGTCATGCGCCATGCACGAACAGTATCCATAATCCCACGTTGCGTTTCATGCACTGTTGGGTGTCCATGATGGTGTTTCCCCGGGCAGACTTGCGCCCCGTCAACACCATTGAGTTGAGGGTTCTTTATGCCATGGCTAAGCAAATTCCTTATTCTCCTGTTAAAGACATGGTTAGTCACTGCCTGTCTCATATTTCTCGTGTGGGTAGCATGGCGATGACTTCTCTAGTCACTCGCCTTGCAAACCATCTGGGCGTTCTTCAAGGCGCCCAGCTCACGTACATCGAGACAGCGCGTTCTGTCGTGGATGCCGAGCACTTTGTGCAAGCCCACATGATACGGCGGACGCCCGATGCAACGCTAGTTATGATTTATCGTGGCTATACAACTGAAGTGCCTTTGCCTTGTGCGGCACTGAAGTTGTATACCACGCCAAAACTGACCCTTCAGTTGAGGACCGAGTCGGACGATTCTCCACCCTGGAGAGAGCCCGCTTGGCATAGCATTGTAGGTGATGGACCGGTAACGAGGAGACGAGCTAGGCATGATGCCGGGCTCGCCACCTCACAGGAGCCAGAAGATGCACCATCCATGCCACACCGACACACCTCCGCTTTTGAGGCCGCCTACGACACGTATACCGGGGCTGGGACGTCCGGAGCAGGAGGCTCCGAGCAACACCAGGACCCGAACTTGTTGGCGTAAAATCCGCACTTCACGCCACGCACACAGCAAGCCGAATTAGCTAGCTTCAACACGTGACCCGCGCGTATAAATCCGAAAGCGTGCCAGTCAGTTTCCCTGCAACCGACAAAGAGAAAAGAAAATGTTATCCAACACCTGGAACATGCTGGGCAATACCAGACAGTTCCGTATATTCGGCTATGAAGCCAATCTTGAAGGACATATAGCTACAGACAAGCTATCTGTCGTCAGTTAAAGCATCATTAAGCAATAAACAAACAAGCATGCAGGAACCGCACTGCCGAACGCACAGCGTCAGCATGACATAAGATCGGCTTTTCGGTTAAATAATCATTGCAGCACATATTCATAACCGATTAACGAGAGTAGAGCATGATAAAATAAATATAAGGCAAAAGCACGATTATGGACTTCTAATAAACAAGAATGCATAGGTTAAAAGCACTAGTCTACCGCATGTCTAGGTACTTTTGGACCCGTCAGGTGTAAAAGCAAACAAGTTAATCCACCGCATGATACGACTTATTTGAAATCACACCACCAACCAAGAATAGATCAGTCCACAGCATGACATACTCTACTTTGGAAGGCTAAAAGCATTCTTATCTAAGAGAGATCCACGATCGCGTTTCACTCGTGGAAGCACTGCCGAATACGGCTGTTCAGCCGAATCGGGGTCCATGACGAAGGAACGAGCTTGATCGATAAAGATAAATCTATCAGATCGAATCGAATTCTAGTCCACCGGATGACTAGCTCTAAGACAACCCAAAAACCTGCATCTACCGCATGATACCCGGTTCTGTCAAGATCCACACGATACCGACAAGTTTGGACCCGCGACACGTGACAACCTAGATTGGTTCGGATTCGGCTACGGGGAAGCCGTGATTCTCTCGTTGTATTGCGATCTAGAACCGAATCCGACCGATCTAGATTGGGCAACGAAGTGTTACTTGAATTAAACGTGAAGTAAAACTCTAAGCAACACAGGTAACTTAATGAATCCATTAGACCTTGCCAAAATCTAACGGAGCCGATAACTTGGTCCATACTAGATCTTAGCCCACCGCATGGCTCATGACCTAACAGAGGAACCTTCCTGAGACCACGACTTAAATCCACCGGATGATACTAAGCATGGTAACAAGAACTACTTGCATCAAGGCTTAAATCCACCGCATGATACTAAGCATGATACAAGGTTGCCGGTACTTACGGAGGTCGACGGATCGATGACTCCTCTCGAAGGACTCGACGACTCGACTAAAAGGACTCGATTTGGCATGGGGCCGGTTTGTTGTGTTGATTGATTGTTCGATCCCTTTTTACAATTGCCATGGGTTTATATTTATACCCAGGTCTTGACACAACTCCTAGTCGGTCACGATTACAACATTTGTTTCTAAAAATAAGCGCTGAATTTTCGTGTCCGTGTCGCATTCCTTGTTGAACCGGCCTTTTCCATGTCATCACGTCTTCCCGAATGCTCTTGCTTTTGTCCGCGGAGCAATGCTTCAGCCGAATGACAACGTGCTCCCGACCGCAGGGCGTCTTTGCCAAATGCTTCAGAGAAAGCCTCCTAGCCGAATGGTATCTTTCTACCAAATCCGGCCCACATGTCAGCCTCTTCCGGGTGCCAAATTTTGGTGTCAACAGAACTACTATGCCTCAGGACGCTGGGAGTACGGCCAAGACACGGACTCTGAATGGTCTGGGAGCCGATATGGAGGGGGGTACGACAGTACCTACCAGCCGTATTTTCCCGGATACTCACAGTCCGCGCGCTTTGACTACGGCCGGGAGTTGTCTTACATCTCCGACCGAGTCGATCTCATCGACGACCGCACTCGAGAGATCCAGGACACACTAGCCCGTCATTCTCAGTACCATCAGGAGAATGAAGGGATGGTGGCGTCTATCCAGCACGACGTCCACGAGCAAGCGGAGCAGCTGAGCCAGTACCTTTCAAGGCTCAATCCCTACCAGTGAGAAGTCCTAGCTTGGAGGAGGACCCCCACTAGGTATGTCCAGATCGACCCAGCACCTTGATTTCTTTTCATGTTAGCTTGCATCTAAAAAAATGAAAAAAAAACAAAAATATTTCCCTTAATCAACATTTCCCTTGAATAAAATAACTCCCAACTATGCATGGAATGAAACATATGCCTCTCACCTTGGAAATGATGAATAGTTGCTCTGTCATTAATTTTGCAAGTACTTTGTTGCAGCTAGTTGTTTAATAATGCTTGAGTTATTCGGCATGAGTAATAATGAACCTAAAAACTTTGTGGGAGCACATGCTTTATAACAAGTCTAGGTTGTTGTGGGGATTGATATAGTGAGAATTTGGTTAAGTTCTATTTCTGTTCTTAGTACGGGGAAAATCTCGGAGATTTATGCTTTTAAAATGAAACAAGTTCCTCATTGGTCAAAATACCTACCAGAGCCATATGATAAGCTTAGTTGAAAATTTCTACTCATATGCTGCTTGTTATCTTAGTGAACTTTGTCAAATTGTTGTGACCTTTGAGTGAAACTTTCATATTCTTAGAGATCGAGATCCACGTACACCCACCACCTCTCACTTGCAATTCCTACACTGGGAGTTAGCAACCATTTGCCATCATCCATCCACAAAAATAAAATGCTCCATGTTCTATGATTTTCCTCTCCAAAAATACTTGATAGAGACATGGGCTATGCAAAAAGAAAAGCATGCCAAAGAAGCATGGCAAAAAGAAAAAGAAAAGCATGCCAAAGAGCATGGCAAAAAGAAAAAGAAAAAGAAAAGCATGCCAAGTAGCCCATGTTCTCGAAAATAAATCAAGGAGAGGGAAGTTCATCCAAGGAGTACCACCATTCCATTCCACCATATTCCATTCCACCACTCCACTCCATCCATCTCACACACTTGCACTTCTCGATCTTAAGATGTGTTTTGTTTCCTCATAGATCCAGTCTTTGACTTAGCAAAATATAAGATGCATGCATGCCTTCATCCTTTGTCCCTGAACCACACAAAAAGCCAAATTAGATGTTAGGATGAAAAAGAAGGCACAAGCCTTTGGTGAGGATTCAAATACACTTGAGTGATTGAGTGTGCCAATGAGGAACAATTTGTAGTTTTCAAAACTTGCGAAAAAACTCCGAGATGGGATCCTGAAAAGAGTAGAGTGGAATAAAACTGAGTTTAAACTGTTCATCCTTACAACCGCCCAAGATAAGGAGATTGCTATAAACCCCATAGGTAAAAAGGTGATTTAAAAACTTTGCCTATGATTCAAGTATTTTTGAGCACTAGTTGTTTATAAAGTTACCTGCAAGAAAAATGACATTGTAGCAACTCCTGATCCACCGAGCCTAAGTTAAATCTTTGCTCAAGGACGAGCAAAGAGGCTAGCTTGGGGGAGCTTGTTGGCGGTCGTTACAGCCCAATTTCGACCACCAATACTCGGGAATAAATGAGAGACTATGCAACATTCCATGTAATTAGGTTTTATTTCTAATAAAGTTCCACGAGTTTTGGTGAGTGTCATGTTTGCAGGTACAACATTCCAAAATACGTGCTATAGGGGTCGGAAATGACAGAAACGGCCGAACGACATGTTCGGCCGGTTATCCCCCTTAGCCGTACGGGCCAGCGGGAGCCGTCCACGTCACCGCCAACCGAACGAACACATCATCCGCCATGTGGATGACCGCCAACTCAACCAAACCCGTGCCAAGTCATCCTGGGCCCATAGAACACAAGTCCACAGCACCGGGCCGGAAATGACAGAAACGGCCGAACGACATGTTCGGCCGGTTATCCCCCTTAGCCGTACGGGCCACCGGGAGTCGTCCACATCACCGCCCAGTCATCCGACAACTGTGCAAGCCACGCAGAACTCCCACCAACTCAACCGGGCCCATGCCACGTCACCAATCCGCGGGAACAAGCACACCCCGTCCAAGTGGAGCTCATCTAGGCCACAGGATGCAAGGCGGTGCAAATGGACGGTTCGGCCGAACAGGTCGGTTCGGCCGAACCGCCATTCTCCGCCCGGGGGATCAGGGGGTACCCCCCCTAGCTTCCTTGCCTCCTACTCTGCCTAAACCGACCTTGGCACCTATAAATTGAAGGCCAAGCTGCACATTCAACACACACTCAAGCCAAGGAGCTCTCATTCCACTTGTTCTAGTAGGGTTAGGATAGTTTAGTTGGGAGTTAGAGTCGAGTCGAGCTGTGCCTCGGAGGTTTCGGAGTCGTCTTCAGAAGCTCTGGTATTAGCTCTTGTATCTTTTACCTTTCCTTTTGTATGACATTCGAGTTATCAATATAGTATCTACTTTATTCTACTTGTGCCTTTTATAGTAGCTTCTACTTTAGTCTAGTTGCTTCTATATTGTGTTTAGACTATAGTTGGTTCTAGTTGATAGTGCTTCTAGTTCTTGCTTAAGTCTCTGTCTCTATTGGTTCTTCGTTCTTGCTTAGTACTTGAGGTGAATTGTCACTAAGAGTAGTAACGAGGGTGCTTGCTTCTGCTAGCGAAGTAAGTAGTTATTGATCTGTGTAGGAGTGGTTCCTAGACTTGTCAGTAGCCTTAGTTTCTGCACGTCGCAACGGAGGTGGTAGCCGTGAGGTGGTGACAGCCCTCTCTGTCTCTGTAGCCCATCACGTTAGTTCCGGTGTCCTAGGACCCAAGGTTTAGGGTAACCGGCACCCCTTCTCATCCCTTTCTGTGTGTCAGAGGCTCTATAGTCCCCAAGAAAGACAGTAGACTTATTCCGGACCTTTTAGTGCTGGCTCTTTAGCCGCTGTATCTCTAACCACTTGGCCTAGATAGATAGAGTACCCAGGAATCCTTTATCTCTTCTCGTTGTCCTCCCAACTATCTATACCTTCTCTCATCTACCCGAGTATCCCTTGAGCTGTGTGTCCGGTATATCCACTCCTATCCAATACCGTTTATCCCCCGTCTTGTTTAGTCGTGTACCCCTCTCTGATAGTCTCGAATAACTGTTCACTAGTATTCTTGCCAAAGCCTCCCTGCGGAAACATAAATTACGATACCTCGGGATACTCCCAGGTGAAGTGCTACAGCGGTGATTCTGTGCGCTTGCAGAATATTCATATATTTTACTAGCCATAAGGAAAACCACTGAAACACTCCTTCCCCAGTACCAGGATTCTCAATTCTGATATTGGATCATAAGAAGTGTCAACAGATGGTGAATAATTGGAGATGTTCTAGAAGGAGTAAAAATGAAGAAAGTTACAAATTACTCCCTCTCTAGTCAAATTTCAGCATATGACCAATTATTTTTAACCAAGCTTGCCAAATTTTCTACTCTCTCTCAAATTTTTATTCAAGTGGTTCATTTATTTTGGAAAGGGAAACATGCAAATGCAATTGGAAAAATGAAATTTGGAAGGGAAATATGAGATACATACCGGTTTTCCTCGCGGCGAGAGCTCAGCTTTTAAGTCCGCGAGCGGGACTTCTCCTGTCTTCAATTGCTTTTGTCATTGTCCGGTCCCAGAGTGGATGACTCAGACAATGCAACCTTCTTCCGCCACATTTTCTTGTTCTTCTTCTTCGGTGTCGGTGGCGGTGGGATCGGTGTCTCTGGGGACTGTGGTTCGGATGCTACCACATTGACCTGCTCCAGGTTATCGGAATTTTGAATTGGATCAGTGCATACCTGAGAGCATTTTTCCACCCTGGGCTTGAATGTGAACTTCTCTTCCTTGCCGTTGATGTTCAGAGTGATTTCTCTGGCTCCCACGTCGATGTTAGCATTGGCGGCGCTCAAGAATGGCCTCCCAAGAATGAGGGGCGTCCTTGTGTCGACCTCCATGTCAAGCACCACGAAATCCACGGGGACAAAGAACTCCCGGATTTTCACCGGAATATCCTCAGCTATCCCCGCGGGATGGCGGATTGACTGGTCCGTCAGCTGCAAATACATAGTCGTAGGGGACAAGGAAGAATGATTGAGTTTATTGTACACTACCTTGGGCATGACGCTGACACTTGCTCCAAGGTCGCACAGGGCTTGGTTGAAGTGTTGACCACCGATTGAGCATGCGATGGTAGGGCATCCTGGGTCCTTCTTCTTTTCTAGAAAAGTATTCAAAATGGCTGCGCTACAAGCTTCGGTTAGCTTAATTACCTCGGTGGTTGGCAGTGCCGGTTTGTTGTTGAGGATGTCCTTCTGGTACTTGGCATACGTGGGAACCTGCATAGCTCCAAGTAATGGAATATTGACATATAGTTTTCGAATTACCTCAACAAATTTGCTGAATTGTTCGTCCACCGTTGGCTTGTGGGATCGTCTGGGAAATGGCAGCATAGCGGGATCGTAGAATTCATGAGGGGCCGTCTTCGTCTCCTGTTGAGAGTTTTTCTTCTGTGGTTCAGCTGCGACCTCCTCCTCTTCGCTATCACTGTCTGTAGTCACTGCTTTCTTGCCTGCATCGTTAGGATATGGCGGGTCCCGAGTGGTCTTACCCCCTCTCGTGATGACCGCTTGAACCTTTTCACGGGGGTAATTGTCTGGTTGCCCAGAGAATTTCCCCGCTACGGGTGAGGGCAAAGAAGCAGCTAACTGAGCGACTTTAGTTTCTATCATTTTATTAAAGCTCAGTTGACTTTTCATAGCAGAAGAAAACGATTCCATCCTAGAGTCTATGTTTTCCAGAGTTTTATCATTAGCAGCAAGCTTTTTGTTGATATTTTCAGTTATTTTCATCTGGCTAAACACAAGATCTCTAAGAGACGGCTGATTATTGAAATTGCTGGAATTGAAATTGTTACCTTGAGGCCTCTCGAAAGGGAGGTTTGGGCGCGAATTCCAGCCTTGATTGCCGTAGTTGTTCGGTCGGTACCCGTTGTTGTTGGAGTTGTTGATGTAGTGGGCATCTTCTCGCGTTTCGGGGCAATCATTCCCCGAATGGCCAGTGTTGCCACAGACTTCGCAGGTCATGCGAGCGTCCATGGCTTGCACCGTTTCTTGAGCAGGGACCTCCAGTTTCTTCATCAGGAGGTCCATCTTGGCGGTGAGCATGTCCAGGGCTTCAACTTGGTGAACTCCTCGGGTCTTCGGTTGAGTCCGGTCGTCGGACCAACCTTGGTTCTCGACCATCTTCTCTATGAGGGCCTTCGCACGACTCTCCTCAAGAGAGAAGAACGAGCCTCCAGCAGCAGCATCAAGGTACTCACGGGCAGAGGCTCTCATCCCGTGATAGAAAGTTTGGATTGTGAACCAAGTCTGCATACCATGGTGAGGACAAGCAGAAATATAGTCCTGGAGACGATCCCATGCCTCCGGGACTGTTTCATCTTTTAACTGCTGGAAACTAGCAATTTTGTTCCAGAGGGCGTTGGTTTTCCCAACCGAAAAGAACTTTAACAAGAAAGCGCTAATGGATTTGTCCCAAGTATCAATAGCATCACGATTAGCATAGAACCATTGCTTTGCCTTGCCTAATAATGACAATGGAAATAAACGAAGGCGAATGGCATCGATACTTACTCCACGGATGGTGAAGGTGTTGCAGATCTCCAGGAAATGCTGGAGATGAGCATTGGCATCTTCATGTGGCTTGCCGCAGAATGGGCTAGCGTGAACCATGTTGATGAGGGCTGGCTTGAGCTCAAAACTACCATCTCCGACTGGCGGAACTGGTCCGACACGTACGTTCTCGCTCGATGGAGCGGAGAACTCACGGATCGTCTTGCTGGCCATCCTTGATCAAGCTGGAGTCACGGCGGGAAGAACTGGGTCCGTCGGAAGGAGTTGCTTCTGAGGAGGTACAACACGGGGTCGCACTTTCCTCACAAGTGACTCAGGATTGTCTTGGAAGTTCGACGGCAGTTGGAAACCAGTCATGCACTGCTTTGTTCCACAAAGACCAACGAACAGAGCAAGGATAAACCCGCTTGAGTAGCGGTACTCAACTAAGATAGCTCAAGATAAAAATTCAAAAGTAATCTAGCCAAATGCCTCCCCGGCAACAGCGCCAGAAATGCTTGTTGGCACTTCTTACGATCCAATATCAGAATTAAGAATCCTGGTACTGGGGTAAGGAGTGTTTCAGTGGTTTTCCTTATGGCTAGTAAAATATATGAATATTCTGCAAGCGCACAGAATCACCGCTGTAGCACTTCACCTGGGAGTATCCTGAGGTATCGTAATTTATATTTCCGCAGGGAGGCTTTGGCAAGAATACTAGTGAACAGATATTTGAGACTATCAGAGAAGAGTACACGACTGGACAAGACAGGGGGGTAAACGGTATTGGATAGGAATGGGTATACCGGACACACAGCTCAAGAGAGGCTCGGATAGATGAGAGAAGGTATATCTAGTTGGGAGGACAACGAGAAGAGATAAAGGATTTCTGGGGACTCTATCTACCTAAGCCAAGTGGTTAGAGATACAGTGGCTAAAGATCCAGCACTAGTAGGTCCGGGATAAGTCTATTGCCTCTCTTGGGGACTACAGGGCCTCCGACACGCAGAAAGGGATGAGAAGGGGTGCCGACTACCCTGAACCTTAGGTCCTAAGTCATCGGAACTAACGTGATGGGCTACAAAGACCGGAAGGGCTGTCACCACCTCCCGGCTACCACCTCCGTTGCGACGGGCAGAAACTAAGGTTACTGACAAGTCTAGGAACCACTCCTACACAGATCAATAACTACTTACTTCGCTACCAGAAGCAAGCAACTCTAACTCACACCCCAATGACAATTCACCGCTAGTGTGAGCAGAAACAAAGAACCAATTAAGACAGAGACTTAAGCAAGAACTAAGAGCACTAAGAACTAGAACCGACTATAGTCTAAACACGATATAGAAGCAACTGACTAAAGTAGAAGCAACTATATAAAGCAAAAGCAGAGTAAAGCAGATACTATATTGATAACTCGAATGTCATACAAAAGATAAAGTAAAAGATACAAGAGCTAATACCAGAGCTTCTGAAGACGACACCGGAACCTCCGAGGCACAGCTCGACTCGACTCTAACTCCCAACTAAACTATCCTAACTCTACTAGAACAAGTGGAATGAGAGCTCCTTGGCTTGAGTGTTTGTTGAATGTGCAGCTTGGCCTTCAATTTATAGGTGCCAAGGTCGGTTTAGGCAGAGTAGGAGGCAAGGAAGCTAGGGGGGTACCCCCTGATCCCCCGGGCGAAGGATGGCGGTTCGGCCGAACCGACCTGTTAGGCCGAACCGTCCATCTTGATCCTGCGGCTCTGGGTGCCTCCCTGGAGTCGGTGGTGGAGTGGGGGCGGTTCGGCCGAACTGGGCTGTTCGGCCGAACGGGCCCGGAGGCCCGGGTCTGCCCCCCTGCACCGCCTCTGCTGTTGGACCTCCCTGGGCTGCCCTCTGGTGCTGTGGACTTGTGTTCTATGGGCCCAGGATGACTTGGCACGGGTTTGGTTGAGTTGGCGGTCGTCCACATGGCGGATGATGTGTTCGTTCGGTTGGCGGTGACGTGGACGGCTCCCGCTGGCCCGTACGGCTAAGGGGGATAACCGGCCGAACATGTCGTTCGGCCGTTTCTGTCATTTCCGACCCATATAGCACGTGTTTTGTGATATTGTACCTGCAAATATGACACTCACCAAAACTCGTGGAACTTTATTAGAAATAAACCTAAGTACATGGAATGTTGCCTAGTCTCTCATTTATTCCCGAGTATTGCTGGTCGAAATTGGGTTGTAACGACCGCCAACAACACTCAAGCCGACGAGCTCATTTCCACTTCTTTCTAGTAGAGTTAGGATAGTTTAGTTGGGAGTTAGAGTTGAGTCGAGCTGTGCCTCGGAGGTTCCGGAGTCGTCTTCAGAAGCTCTGGTATTAGCTATTGTATCTTTTACTTTTCCCTTTTGCAAAACTTGAGTTATCAATATAGTTATCTTTATCACTTTGCCTTTGTCATTTATATCCTGCTTCTACTTTATTCTAGTTGCAAATATATCTTGTTTAGACTATAGTCAGTTATAGTTCTAGTGCTTGTAGTCTTGTTTAAGTCTTTGTCTTGGCTGGTTCTTCGTCTCTGCTCACACTAGCGGTGAATTTTCATTGGGGTGTGAGTAAGAGTTGCTTGCTTCTGCTAGCGAAGTGAGTAGTTGTTGCCTAGTGTAGGAGTGGTCCCTAGACTAGTCGGTGGCCTTAGAGTATTCCCGTCGCAATGGAGGTGGTAGCCGGGAGGTGATGACAGCCCTTTTGGTCTTCGTAGCCCATCACGTTAGTTCCGGTCCGTAGGATCCCCCAGTTGGGAAATAGTGGCACCCCTTCTCATCCCTTTCTGCATGTCCACCGGTTCCCTTGTCCCGAAGCTAAGACGATAGAGTTATCCCAGATCTACTAGTGCTGGCTCTATAGCCGCTATATCTCTAAGCTAGAGTGACATAGGTAGATAAAGTATCCAGGAGTCCTCTTTGTCTTCTCGTTGTCCTCCCAGCTATCTATTCCTTCTCTCCCTTACCTGAGTAACCCTTGAGCTGTGTGTCCGGTATATCCACTCCTATCCAATACCGTTATCCCCTGTCTTGTCTAGTCGTGTACCCCTCTCTGATAGTCTCGAATATCTGTTCACTAGTATTCTTGCCAAAGCTTCCCTGCGGAAATATAAATTACGATACCTCGGGATACTCCCAGGTGAAGTGCTACAGTGGTGATCTGTGCGCTTGCAGAATATTTATATATTTTACTAGTCATAAGGAAAACCACTGAAACACTCCTTGCATCCACTATCGGGATTCCCAATCCTGATACTGGATCGTAAGAAGCGCCAACTGTCACCGGGAGCGGTCCACGTCAACGAGTATCAAGCGAACACATCACATGCCATGTGGACGACTGCCAACACATCCCGAGGCACCGACACGTCATCCTAGGCTGAATCAACTCAAGACCAAGCAGCAAAGACCGGCCCATGGACACCCAGGACCAGGGGCGGTGCTGGGGGAGGCTGCCACGGGCCAAGGCTGGTTCGGCCGAACTAGGCCCTTCGGCCGAACCGCCCCCAGCACGTAACCGCCTCTAGGGAGCTGCCTAATGTCGTTGGATGCAAGGGCGGTGGGATGGTCGGTTCGGCCGAACCGCCTCCCTCGGCCGAAACGGCCGCCAACCGCCTCAGCTACCTCCCTTGGCCGTTACCCTACCTGAACCGACCCTGGAACACTATAAATGCAGTGCCACACTTCACTTGTAACACACACTCAAGCCAAAGAGCTCTTCCACTTCATTCTAGTAGAGTTAGGATAGGTTAGTTGGGAGTTAGAGTCGAGTCAAGCTGTGCCTCGGAGGTTCTGGAGTCGTCTTCAGAAGCTCTGGTATTAGCTCTTGTATCTTTTACTTTATCTTTTGTATGACATTCAAGTTATCAATATAGTATCTGCTTTATTATACTTGTGCTTTATATAGTTGCTTCTAGTTTAGTCTAGTTGCTTCTATATCGTGTTTAAACTATAGTCGGTTCTAGTTCTTAGTGCTCTTAGTTCTTGCTTAAGTCTCTGTCTTAATTGGTTCTTCGTCTCTGCTCACACTAGCGGTGAATTGTAATTGGGGTGTGAGTTAGAGGTGCTTGCTTCTGCTAGCGAAGTAAGTAGTTATTGATCTATGTAGGAGTGGTTCCTAGACTTGTCGGTAGCCTTAGTTTCTGCCCGTCGCAACGGAGGTGATAGCCGGGAGGTGGTGACAGCCCTTCCGGTCTTTGTAGTCCATCACGTTTGTTCTGGTGTCCTAGGACCCAAGGTTCAGGGTAGTCGGCACCCCTTCTCATCCCTTTCTGCGTGTCGGAAGCCCTGTAGTCCCCAAGAAAGGCAATAGACTTATTCCAGACCTACCAGTGCTGGCTCTTTAGCCGCTGTATCTCTAACCACTTGGCTTAGGTAGATAGAGTTCCCAGGAATCCTTTATCTCTTCTCGTTGTCCTCCCAACTATCTATACCTTCTCTCATCTATCCGAGCCCCCCTTGAGATGTGTGTCCGGTATATCCACTCCTATCCAATACCGTTATCCCCTGTCTTGTCTAGTCGTGTACCCTTCTCTGATAGTCTTGAATATCTGTTCACTAGTATTCTTGCCAAAGCTTCCCTGCGGAAATATAAATTACGATACCTCGGGATACTCCCAGGTGAAGTGCTACAGCGGTGATTCTGTGCGCTTGCAGAATATTTCTATATTTTACTAGTCATAAGGAAAAACCACTGAAACACTCCTTGCATCCAGTACCGGGATTCCCAATCCTGATATTGGATCGTAAGAAGTGCCAACAGCGAACGCTATGTCAGTTAGCTCACCAGGAGGGGAACTGCGAACCACTCTACATTGTCCCAATGTCACCATTACAATAAGGGGGTAGACTTCATGGTGCGTCCAATAGTCCTAAATTCTATTGGGTTCGACCTAATTCTGGGAAGGAGCTGGTTAGAAAAATGTAATGTTGTGATCCAATGCGCCAAAAGGGTAGTTATTTGGAGCACTGTCAGATCAATCAAGCCAAGGGTGCAACTCTTGAGGACATCAGAGGGGTGAGCGAGTTTCTAGAGGTGTAAGGATTAGTGGAACCCACATTCATAGGATGAAGCGACCTCAGAGAGAAAAGAGGATCTCAAGGCCGAATAACCACAGCTCTTCTCATCCACGTCCGAATCTCGAGGACAAGATTCATTTTAAGGGGGTAGAATTGTAACACCCCTAAATTTGTACTATTTTAAAATTTTAAATAATTTAGTAATTAATTTACTTTTTATTGAAAGTGTCCATAATTAATATAGGAAAAATGAATTATTTCTGAGAATTAAAAACAAATATAAGGTTAGAAACATTTGTGTTGCATGCATGCTGGCTGCATAGAGTTTTTGTTGTGTGTAATTCAATTGGAATTTAAATCTAATTTAAATTCACATTTGAATCGCATATGTTTGGGCCCTAGAAAAGTTGTTTCAGCCTGAGTTCGTTTTTGCCCCCTAGATTTTTTCCCCCTCAGCTCGCTTTCACCCCCTACACTCTTCCCCAGCCGCAGCCCCGCCGCGCGCACGCCTGCTGTCCCGCCGCCCCCTTCCCCGCTCGAGCTTCACCCATCGCGCAGCGCTGCCGCAAGCCGCCGCCTCGCCGAACGTCGCCGCCTCCATTGCCGGCCGACCCGACGCCTCGGTCAACGCCGGACGAAGTGGCCACCACCCTGAGTTTTACCTTGACGAGGCGAACCTCCCCTGCTCCATCTCATCACCGATCGATCGCCCGAGCGCCTTCTCCACGTGAGCCTCTCGCCGGCGCCATCGAAGCTCACCGCTGCCGCCGTTGATCTCCCTCACCACCGCCCCGGACCCGTCGTGAACCGCCGGCGCAGCTTCGCCATAAGCTGGGTAAGCTTCCGAGCCGCTTTCCCCTATCTCTCTCTCTCGTCCCCTAGCGCTAGCACCACCTCGACGGAGATCCGCCGCCGCCGATCCTCGTCGACCGCCGGCTCGGTGCCCCGCTTGACCATCACGAACCCCTGGGTGAACTCGCCGTAACCCTCCCGAAGCCGTAGGACCAATCGTCGAAGAAATTGGTGCCCCGTAGCCTGAGTTAGCGCCAACTCCGGCGAGATCCCACTGCCGGCCGAGCCGCACCGCCGCTTTCTGTCCGCCGCCGGCGACCCCCTTTTCCCCAATCCCCCGCAGCCGCACGATTCAGATCTAACGGACGACAGCGCTCCAATGCCCAGGTCAAATCCCCCACACACCGGTCAGCGCCGCAAATTTTGCAAAAGAGCCCCTGCGCTTTGTTAAAATCGACCCGCCGTCCATCGCCTGTAAAAAGTAATTACGCTTAGGTCCTTTATTTTATGGAAAACCCCCTGGATCTTTTAAACTCTTGCACATAAACCCAGCCGAGCTCTTTTGCAGATCTAACCCCAGCCTTTGTTGATTTTGCGGGCACTATTCTCTGTGTCTCGCGAATCTTACCAGCTAGCCCCTGAAGTATACGGTTAATCACAAATTGGTCCCTAAAATCCTATTTTAAGCATAAAATCCATGTTTTAGCTCTGATTCGACCCGTTCTTGTTCTTTAGCTTCATAACATCATGATCTACACGTTAGTACTGTCATTTACATCATAAATTATTTCTGAATTTTATTTATTATTAATTTAATTAAAAGCTACTTCAATATGTTTCCTCTATTAAAATCTAACTAGCTCTACGCTCCGGTTTTATTTAATGCTTATACTAATTTGGTTAATATGATGTTATTTAATGGGTTCCATAAATAAAAGTTAATTAAGTTATACTTCTATCTTCATAAAATAATAATTAATTTTCTTAATGTTTATTTAACTAGCTTTTCTAATTAAAAGCAAATAGTGCCAGTTTGAGTTTTCACTACTAAATATTAATTGGAATAATATTAACAATAATAATGTTTTAAATATAATATTAGCTAGTTGAACACGAAATAATCTTATTATTCGACTAGATGCTCTCACATGTTTTATTTACTAAAGTTAAATGTTTAACTTGCATAAATTCTACATAAACATTTATGACTAAAATATTATTAGCTTTACCTCGATTTTATGAATCTAAAAATAATGAATTAAATGTTATCATAGGTTGTTTCTCTGGAATAACCTTTTATATATGATTTTACTTAATTAAAATAAATCTAGCACGTAGTTGTTTTCTTTTATAACTCAAAACTTCCGCGGGCAATATCTTTTCAACCGTAACTCAAAGCTTCTGCGGGCATGATTCTTGCGCTCACATGACCATAGCCTCGAGCCCTATCCTTTAGCGCATTCTTTTAAAGCTTTTCCTTTGATTGGTGTATTGTTCTTAGTTGTATATTGCTTGTTTGCTTGTTTAGCTGCATGTGTACTCGATGATTGCTGCGACAAGAGAATTCAAGAAGAAGGGACACAGTTCGAGCGATCTGGAGATTAAAAGAGCAAGAGCTGAAGACGCGTAATAGCGGTATTGTAACACCCAAAAATAGCTTATTTTAAAAAATTTAGTATTTAATTGATTATTTAATATATTGTTCATAATTAATATAGGCTAAATATAAAATTTCTGGAAATTAAAATCAAATATAAGGTTAGAAACATTTTTGTTGCATTCATGATGGCTGCATTGAGTTTTGGTTGTGGCTAGTTCAAATAAGAATTTAAATTCAATTTAAATTCGCGTTTGAATTGCCTTTGTTTGAGCCCTAGAAAAGTTCTTTTAGCCATAGTTCATTTTTGCCCCCTGGACTTTCTCCCCCCCCCCCCCCCCCCCGCTCCACTTTTGGACCAGCAACGGTCCGTGCTCGCTGCCCCCACTCCTCCACCCACTGCCACGCCGGGCCCACTGGTCAGGCTGCTGGCGTCGGACTGACATCACCTACCATTTTCTTCCTCCCGCTAATGGCGCGGCCACCGCGGCCGGCCCGCACGCCGAGGCCGCACCCCACCCCTGCGCCTTTAAAACCCCGCCGCGCCACCCCTGATCCCTTTCCCCGCTCACACTCTCGCAAACCCTAGCCCAGCTCCCTCCGTCGCCGCCGCCGCCACTCTCCAAGCGCCGCCGCCCGCCTTTGCGGACAATTCTCCGCCGTCGAGCCCGCTCAGGCGAAGCCGTGGCCGCCACGAGCTTCCCCTCGTCAAGACGAAGCTTTGCCGCTCATCTTCGTCGCCATCTCACCGCCGGGGCGCCTCGTCCGCGTGAGCTCTGCGCCGCCGCTACTCACGGAGCGCCGTCGCTCGCCGCCGATCTCCTTCACCGGCGCCGCTCCGCTAGACTAGAACCCCTGAGCCGCTTCTCGCGTCGGTAAGGAACCCTCCTGAGTCCCCCATGCTCTCCCTCCCCCTTCGAGGCTGGCGCGCGAGCTTGCCGTCGATGGCCGCCCGCCGCCCGCCGTCGTGGGCCCTTGCCTTTGCGACGCCGGCGACGAGAAACCCCCTAGTAGTCTTGGCGTGCTCCCAGCTCACTCTCCGGCAAAACCTCGCCCGAAACCGTGCCCCGTAGCGCCCGATTGCTCTACGCCGGCGAGCCCGCCGCCGTGCTAAACGCAGCACCGCCTCGTCCCCCTATCCCGCCGGCGGCCTCTTCTCCCGATCCGATCCGGATCGCTGGATCTGGATCCAACGGCCCTCAGTGGCCGCAGCCCTGGGTCAAAGTCATCGCGTACCGGTCAACCCCAGCCCTCCCTGCCAGTTTTGCAAATGACACCCTGTAGTTTTTGAAAATCAACCCGCCGTCCTCTCGTGTTCAAAAATATTTCCAAATAGGTCCTGTTTTCTACGAAAAAAACCCTGAGCTTTTGGAAAATAGAACCCGCGGTCCAGCCCCTGTCTTTTTACTTGTTAACCCTCGTAGTTACACGCTTAATTACATATAAGCCCTCGGTTTTTCGCAGATTAGTCCCTGGATCTTAAAAACCCCATAACTTCTCCGTTTTAGCTCCGATTAGAGTGATTCTCGCGCTCATGTGTTCGTAGTGAAGCGTAGAATAGTTTTATAGCCTCCTTTTGTACTGTTTCTACTATTTGGTGTACTGTTCTAATAGATTAAATATGTTTGCATGTACTGGCTTGTATGGATGCTTGTGTGGTGTTTTCTCGAGTCCAGTCGGTGAGCTGGTAGTTTTGGAGTTCGAGTTCGAGGACTTCCAGGAGCCGTACCAGCAAGACCACCACCAGCAGCAGCAGCAGCACCCCTTTGAGGAAGGCAAGTATAGCACGGACAATCCTTGCTACCTAAACACACCACCTTTACATTATTTACTGCATACGCATGTGTCTAATTTGTTCCCCATTAAGGTTATACCTAGCTTTGTTTACCATGTACCTTGATCACCTGGGTTTATGCATATGGGTAGATACTTGCTAGGCGCAGCTACTATCACCTTTGCTTAACTGTTAATAATGACTTAATGGTTCACTTCAATGTTAATGGTAAAACTTGATTTTAGCAACTTGGATAAGGGAGCTAGGGCGTACGCTGCATGTTTGGCCCTAGTGTCTCTCCGTAAGGACTGGTTCTAAAGCGGCAACCCAGGAGCCTGTCGCCACCGCTGAAACTATAATGGCTCTAGTCTTGGAATAGTAACTTGTACTTCTCTAGCTTGTCAGTGGTTATCGATGGGGCCAACGGCGCTATGGGGAACAAGGCGCTAGGCATAGTTTTTGATCCACCGAGGACGGCAGACCCGTCGGCTACGTCTCGTTAGACAAAGTCCCGTGTTGGGAGCGCCTGCGAGCTCCACACGTCGCGCCTTGCTTGGCATGCGTGCCCGTGCTCCGGACGCCATTGACCCCCTCATGGTGCGCCCTGAGCGTAAGTCAATCTCGGTGCCTCGAAACTATGCACCTTTGTTACCATAGTGGCTACTGACTTGTTAGGGTGTCTTGTGAAAATCCTCGTAGCGTCCCTATGCAGTCACACCTCGGTAGTGTTGACGTGCGTGGTTGGGTTTAAAGTTCGTTTGAGCTTTTACGCGACTGGTGGGTAAAGGGCGAAACCTCTGCAGAGTGTACAATCTATCATGATAGCCTTGCTCAGGGTCACGAGCGGCCTGGATCCTTTTCGATTAGTGGTTCTCTAATTAAGATGATGATCTACTTCTGCTTAGTGAACTTCTAGTTTATTAATTGGGTTGCAACCGGGATTCATATACTTGAAGTAGTTTGTTTAATGCTAAAATGAATCAACTAAAAGTGCTAATGCAGTACAGCCGTGTCTAGCCTTACTTTGATCCTTCATAATCCGTGTTGTACTTGCTAAGTAAATATTTTACTTATACTTGCTGCTATTTAACAAAATCCCGGATGGGTAACAGATGGTTATGAGAATGTTGAGGCTGCTGCTGAGTTTCCGGAGGATCTGCCATTTTTCTAAGCTGTGGTCAACCAGTCAGAGTCCCTGTGGACTACGGCTTCGCTTAGTAGAGAGAGTTAATAAATAGACTTCCGCTGTGCTGTTTACTTATTTATGTTAAACTCTGATGTAAACGTTTTATTCAAGCATTGTGAACTCTGTAATACCATATTTGTAAGCTGTATGTGTTCTGTGGACTTCCTGGGCACACATACAGTAGCATTCGGGTTTCTGTGTAAACCCGGGTGTGACAGGTATCTCTGTTGGATAAAGGCAACTATAGCACGGACAATCCTTGCTACCTATACACCCGCATTTAATCACTTATTTCATATGCATGTGTCTAATTTGATGTACCCTAAGGTTGTACCTAGTTTGTTTATCATGTGCCTTGATTTACCTGGGTTTTTGCATATGGGTAAAAGTTTGTTAGCCGCAGCTACTGTCACCTTTGCCTTACTGTTAATCTTGATATAATGGTTCATTTCAACGTTAATGTTAAAATTGCTTTTTAGCAACATGGATCAGGGCGCTAGGGTGTATGCTTCGTGCTTGGCCCTAGTGTCTCTCCCTAAGGACTGGTTCTTAAAGCAGCAACCCAGGAGCCTGTCGCCACCGCTGGAACTATAATGGCTCTGGTCTTGGATTAGTAACTTGTACGTCTCCAGCTTGCCAGTGGTTACCGAAAGGCGCTATGGGAATCGCTCGTGAGAGTATGTCTTGATCCACCGAGGACGGAAGATCCGTCAGCTATGTCCCCGTGAGGCATAGTCCCGTGTTGGGAGCCGTTGGGGGCTCCACACGTTGTGCTCTTTATTTTGTTGTTGCATTTGTTGCCGCGCATTGGACGCCGCCATTGACCCCCTCATTGTTGTGACTCTGAGCGTCAGTCAATCTCGGTGCCTGGGCCATGCTGCCTGTGTAGTACCATAGTGGCCACTGTCTTGTTAGGGTGTCTTGTGAAAAGCCTCGTAGCATCCCTATGCAGTCACACCTCAGAAGTGTTGACGTGCGTGGTTGGGTGCAACGTTCTTTTGAGCGTTTACGAGTGAAACCTCTGCAGAGTGTACAATCTATCATGATAGCCTTGCTCAGGGTCACGAGCGGCCTGGATCCTTTTTGATTAGAAGATGAAGTTAATGATGTTTAATGTTCACTTATACTTATTTAACTGGGTTTATCAACTGGGATTCATATTATTGTAGTAATTTGGATTATGCTAAAATGAATCAACTAAAAATGCTAATGCAGTTCAGCCATGTCGAGCCTTTCTTTTAAGCCTTCATATACCCGTGTTATACTTGTTAAGTAAGACAATTACTTACGCTTGCCATTATTCAACAAAATCCCGGATGGGTAACAGATGGAGTGATTAAGACAGCTACTGAGGTTCCTGAGGATCGTCTGTACATCTGAGTTGTGGTCAACCAGTCGGTGTCCCTGTGGACATGAGGCTCTACCTGTCGAGTTATTAAATAGACTTCCGCTGTGTATGTACTAAACTCTGATGTAAAACTATTTTATTCGAGTATATGTACTCTGATTTCCATATTTGTAAGTTGTATGTGTTCTGTGGACTTCCTGTGGACACATACAGTAGCATTCGGGTTTATGTGTAAACCTGGGTGTGACAAGCCTTGGAAAGCTTATAAACATGATTGGGCAATTTAGGGTCTTCAAAACCGGGGGGTTGTTCAACATACACCAATTCACTAATTTCACCATTTAAAAAGGCACTTTTAACATCCATTTGATAAAGTTTTATGTTATGAGAACAAGCATAGGCATGTAAAATTCTAATAGCTTCAAGTCTAGCTACGGGAGCAAAAGTTTAATCGAAATCCAAACCTTCAACTTGTGTGTACCCTTGAGCAACCAATCTTGCCTTGTTCCTCACCACAATACCATCTTCATTTTCCTTGTTGCGAAAGACCCATTTGGTTCCAATGACATTATAATTCTTGGGCCTTTCTACCAAATCCCAAACTTTATTCCGGGTGAAGTTATTCAATTCTTCTTGCATAGCCATAAACCAATCCGGATCAACAAGTGTTTCATCTACACATTTAGGTTCAAGAGAAGATACAAAAGAATAATGTTGACAAAATAAAGCAACACGAGATCGAGTTTGAACTCCCTTACTAATGTCACCCACAATTTGGTCAATGGGGTGATCTTTGGCGACTTGGCCATCAATTCTTGGTTGAGTAACTTGATCTTGAGAAGATGTGCATGATGATGTAGTAGAGATCACTTGCTCATCTTCTTGAGGAGAGTCATTTGCACTTGCATTATCAATCACTTGATTTTGAGAAAATGATGCCATTTCTTGATTACTAACAATATGTCCCTCATCATCATCATCATCTTCTTCCTCTTCCCTTGGTCGAATATCGCCAATATCCATGTTATTCATGGCTTCTTTCAAACTATCCCCTCTCACATCATCCAAGTTATCTTTCTCATCTTGTGACCCATTTGTTTCATCAAATTGAATATCATAAGCTTCTTCAATAAATCCCTTGGACTTGTTGTAGACTCTATAGGCCTTGATACAAGATGAATAACCAAGAAATAATCCCTCATCACATTTGCTTTGGAACTTAGATAGTCGAGAGCCTTTTCTCAAGATATAGCATTTACAACCAAAAACCCGAAAATATGAAATATTAGACTTTCTTCCGACAAGCAATTCATATGGAGTCTTATTAAAGAATCCATGACAATATAGCCGATTTGATGAATGACAAGCGGTGTTAATAGCTTCGGCCCAAAAGGAATCCGACACATTATATTCGGCTAGCATTGATCTTGCCATTTCAATTAAAGTCCTATTCTTTCTCTCAACCAATCCATTTTGCTCCGGAGTATACGTGGTTGAGAATTCATGCTTAATTCCCTTCTCATTGCAAAACTCTTCAACACGAGTGTTTTTGAATTCACTACCATTGTCACTTCTAACTTTCTTCAACTTTACTTCAAACTCATTTTTCAACTCTAGTGACAAAGCTTTTAAAGATATTACATGCATCGGCTTTGTCATGAAGAAAGAATACCCATGTGAATCTTGAGAAATCATCCACAATCACTAGAAAATAGCTAGTTCCACCAATGCTTCTATATGTAGTAGGACCAAACAAATCCATGTGCAATAATTCTATTGGTCTTGTGGTTGACATAACACTCTTGGTTGGATGAGAATTTGCAACTTGCTTGCCGGCTTGACAAGAACTACATAATTTGTCTTTCTCAAATTTCACATCCTTCAAGCCAAGAACTAGATCATGCTTAATTAATTTGTTGAGTTGTTTCATTCCAACATGACCTAGTCTTCTATGCCATAACCAACCCATAGAGGCTTTAGAGAACAAACAAGTTGAAAGATTTGCCTCTCTAGATGAAAAGTCTACGAGATATAAACTATCATGACGAAA
This sequence comes from Echinochloa phyllopogon, assembly GCA_033239725.1. NCBI lineage: Eukaryota > Viridiplantae > Streptophyta > Magnoliopsida > Poales > Poaceae > Echinochloa > Echinochloa phyllopogon. The sequence continues at coordinate 4,738,829 of BTCW01000008.1, read as the reverse complement.
ACCCTTGAATATGATTTCATTATCATCAAGAGTGGTTACTACAAAATCATTGCTAGTGAAAGAGCATTTATAACCATTATCACAAATTTGAGCAATAGATAATAAGTTGAAATTTAGAGAATCAACTAGCAAGACATTTGATAGCTTATGATTTGGAGAGATAGAAATTTCACCAATGCCATTAACACCTCCCTTGCTATCATCTCCAAAAGTAATATTATCAAAGTCGGAGATATCTTCATCTAGAGATGAAAATAACTTCTTTTCACCGGTCATGTGATTTGTGCAGCCACTATCAATCACCCAATGTTTTCCTCCGACTTTGTAATTTACCTACACCAAGAAATCACTTCCTCTTAGGTACCCAATTTTTCTTGGGTCCTTCAATGTTAGTTATCAATACCTTGGGCACCCAAATAGATTTCACTTTGGAGCTCCCTATGGACCGGCCAACAACTTTAGCACTAACAACGCCTTTAGAATCTTTCTTAAGAATGTAAGACGGATCAAAGGATACGGTCTTCTTGCTCTTGCACTTGTGATTCGCATCTACCTTTGTCTTGCAAATGTGACATTTCTTGAATTTAGCTTCTTCTTGCAATGTCACACTTGATGGCACATAAGTGACCTTTTTGGGAATGAAAGCCGTCTTCCCTTGCTTGGGCAAGTAACCAATGTCATTCTTGTTCAATGTAAATTTTTAACTTGTCCAACAATGATTAAACTTGACTTGACTTCCAAACCATTTGGAAAGATCCTTGGACAAGCATTCCACTTCTTTCTTCAAAGATTCATTTTCCAACAATAAATGAGATGCATCACTTGAATCTTTCCCACTAGTGCAAGAGCTTGTGCTTGTGCTACAAGAGGTGTTAGTTGAACAAGACATACAAGTTTTGCAATTATCATTGTCAACAACAAGTTTTCCTTTGGTCTCTTGCGCAAGGAATGAGTTGTGAGCTTCCTTAAGCTCCTCATGCTTTCCCTTTAGAATTCCCAATGAGGTGTTGAGAGTATTATGGGAATCCTTTAGGTTGGCATGGGAGATCTTTAGCTCATCATAGGATTTTTGAATTGAAATATTTTTCAATTCTAAATCCTTCAACTTTTCTTTTCCTTGCGCAATTTCTCATCGGATTTTATAACTAAATTAACAAGATATTCATATGACATAACGCTATCACCATCATCATCATCACAATCACTATCACTATCATCTCCATCCTTTGTTACCTTTGAAGTACTTTTTGCCATGAGGCAATGGGGCTTGGAGAAGACTGACGGAGCTTCTTTGATGGCAATCCCAGCAAGACTCTTTGTTGGCTTGTCATCATCATCATCATCACTTGCATCGGAATCCCACTCAACAAAGTAGGCTTGCCCATTTTTCTCCTTCTTGTAATATTTTTTCTTCTTGTGGTCATTCTTCTTGTTCTTGTTCTTGCCAAACTTGTCTTCTTTCTTGTTTGGACAATTCATTGATATATGTCCCTTTTCACCACAAGAGAAGCAATCTTTGTCTTGAAATGGATTCTTCCTTGAGAATTGATTTTTCTTCCCAAACTTCTTCTTCTCAAGAATTTTCTTAAGCCCTCTAACAATGAGAGTCATCTCCTCATCCGAGTCATCTTCTTTTTCTTCAAGATGAGTGTCTTATTGAGTAGCTTGAGCCTTGAGAGCAATGTTCTTCTTCTCTTCATTTGTTGCTTGACCATGAGCTTCTTTTTGAGATTGCTTGAAGATATCATGTGTGAGTACTTCACCAAGCACCTCCGTAGGAGTGTATTTCTTCAAGTCTTCTCTCACTAGCATTGTGACAATTATCTCATATTTTTCCAGGAGACTCCTAAGAAATTTCCTAGAGAAATCTCGATCTGGCACATCATAATCAAGACAATTTAGCTCATTCACAATCTCATTCAACCGATTGAACATGGTTGACACGTCTTCATCCTTCTTCATAGTAAACTCATTTAATTTTCCTTTGAGTACATAGAGCTTAGCTTCTTTAACCGAGGATGTTCCTTCATAGATTTCCGCTAGCTTGTTCCACACATCCTTTGCAACTCTAAAGCCCTTGACACGGTTGAATTGATCACGAGATAGAGCCTCATACAATATGCCCAAAGCTTCCTCATTAAGGTCCTCATTCTCAAAGTCTTTTTCGGTCTTGTTGTCTTTGTCTAGGATGACAAACCCGTCCTCAACAATTTCCCAAATTTTTCTTCCAGCCATCCATAGATAGGTTGTCATCCTAGTCTTCCAATAATCATAATCTTCCCCATCAAAGTAAGGAACCTTCCTTTGCTTCATTTTACCTTCTCTAGCCATTTTAATCCTACTCCGGGATGATTAAATCCTTGATTAGGGAGTACTTAGCTCTGGTACCACTTGTAGGATCTAGGATTACCGACTAGAGGGGGGTGAATAGGCGGTTTCAAACTTCAATCACAACACTAGAGAAATTTAATTAGAAACACAAGGTGAATTAAATCTCTAGCTATTCTAAGCCTATGTTGAGGGGTTTGCAACCTAGGATGACAAGCAACAATTCAAGTTCTATGTAAATAACTTGTACAAAGTAAATTGCTCAAAGTAAAGACAAGGATCAAACCACAAGTAAGAGACACAAATTTATCCCGTGGTATCGATGACTTGCCGGTCACCCCTAGTCCATGTTGAGATGGATTCAATGTTCAACCGCTTCTCTATCAAGACTCTCTTGATCTTCAAGCCGGTTAGAACCAAAGAATCGCTCCAAATCTCGATTCCACTAGAGTTGCTCTTCACCACTCCGGCAAGGTGAGCACAATGACCTCTCACACCAATTTTTCAAGGCAACTTCACAATCTTCTTGAAGTGCTCAATGGAATCATGAGCTCCAAGCCGTCTAGGAGGCGGCAACCTCCAAGAGTAACAAATCAACCACGAGCTCAATGAAATCCTAATACCACAATCATCAAATCCTTGATGCAATGCACTAGAAACTCTCAATCTCACAAAGAAATGCAATATCAAAGCAAGTGAGTGAGAGAGAGAAGAACAAGGGCTCTAGAATGAGTTATCAACTTTTCAAAGTGCCAAGGGACCACCCATGCCCGTGAGGGGTGAGTATATATAGCCCTCTCCCCAAAACTAGTCGTTGGGGAAAAACCCGTTCTGGATCGTGCACAGTGGATTGTCCGCCTAGTCCTCGCAGACCGTCCGCACTTGAATTACAACGGCTATGAAGCGTTGTCAGCCTGTGTCAGAGTCGACCGTTAGGGCTCGGCGGACCGTCCGCCATGCACCTGCGGACCGTCCGCCAGCACCACAGACAGTCCGCTAGAGACGGCCGGACCGTCTACTCGCAACAGCTTTAGCTCCTGGAGAAAATGAGCGAAATTACGGACCGTCCGCGACGCATCACGGACTGTCTGTGAGATCACTCCAAGGCAAAGCACGTGGGCCCCAGTACAGCAAACACAGTTGACAGTCCGCCAGCACCACGGACCGTCCATCAACACTCCACGGACCGTCCGCCAAGACATGACGGACCGTCCGCCAGCCACGACAGGGCAGAGTTTCAATAGATTTTCAGAGTGCACCCTTCCAAGTTAGTCACCACAAATTCTAAATGCAGTACATGCACATCAAAGACCATTGTGGCACTAATATTTCATCGAACCAACAAAGTTGATCCCTCTTGATAGTACGGCTATGTAACCTATCAATCCAGTCATTTTTCACCAACTAATCGCCTCATGACCGGTCAAATTTAAAACCCCTATCATATAACTTTTCCTTGAGCTTCGACAATCCCATAGCACACATACTATCCACACATTGTTAAGCTCATTCCAACTCTCGGGACTAACCTAATCTCATTATCTCAAATAAAATTGTTAGTCCACAAGGGTTGTCATTAATTACCAAAACACGATTAGGGGCCTAGATGCTTTCAATAGGTATTTTAGAGAATGGTCCGGCGTGAACCTGGGTAAGCATCCTCTTCCTCCTCAAAGCAGTTGTCGGGGTAGTCCGGCTCCTCCAGGTTCTCCGGGGCTCCTAGAGTCGCGAAAAGGAAAATAAGACGCGGCTACTAGCAAAGAAACACCAAAACAGCAAGGAAAGAAGACCCAAGGAACACCAAGCTCTACACTAACGTGTAGGTCATGTTTTTAGAAAAATATAGAAACCGGTTTCATATTTTTCTGAGCTACGGTTGATTTATTACTAATTTTCAAAGTTTAAATCATTTTCTAGGAATATTAAATAATTTATGAAAAAGAAAACAGACAGAAATTAGCCCGCTGATGTCATCATGATGTCATGCTGACGTCAGCAGTGGGTCCGCCTAGGGTGGCGTCAGCAGTGGGCCCTGCTGACGTCAGCGTTGACTTGGTCAACGATCAACGGGTCAACGAGTCAACGGGTCAAGTCAGTCGGTGGGCCCCGTAGGTCAGTGACTGCCAGAGTATGACAGGTGGGTCCCAAGCGTCAGCGCTGTTAAACAGAAAAAGAAAAAGGAAAAACGATGGCTGGGCTGGCAACGGGCCGAAAGAAAAGTCCAGGGCGGCTAGGGATGGGAGGAGCCGCGGCAAGGTTTATGTAGGGTGGCGGCCGCTGGGGCTCCGTGGCGATGGACGGCTCGAGATTTTGGGCGTCCGTGCCCTTTCCACGTGGCGGCATCGCGACGGGCCGCAAGTGAAGCGAGGGGATTGGCTTGGTGCTCACGGGCGCAGCGCAGAGAGAGCAGAGCGGGCACCGGCGAAAAGCAGAGAGGGGAAGCGATTGGGGAAGACGACACTGTGTCGGGAGCGGCTGACAGGCGGGGCCCGCTGGTCAGCCGAAGAAGGGAAACGCGGCGTCGACGCGAAGAACGGCTGGGCCGGAGTTGGGCCGAAAGGCCGGCTGGGCTGGTTCGGTTGGTTGGCTCGGGGAAAAAGTTAAGGGGGCGATAGCAGACTTCGCGAGAGAGTTTGGGCCCAACAGGGTTAGATAGGTTTAAAGTTAGTTTGAGTTAGTTTTTGTTTGAATTCAAATCTTGAATTTGAATTCAAACACAACCAAAAATCCAATAAAACCAAATTAACTTCAAATCACAACTATTTGGTCCTTAGCACTTCAAATTATTTTTAATTAATTTTATAATTTGCCTAGGAGCAAAGGAAGCAAATAGAGAGCAACATTATATGTTGGTTTGCATGCACCACAATTCAACAAAATTTTTTAAATCCTCATTTTTGCATTCATCAAATCCTACGAAATTTTGGGTTGTTACACTTTCTTTCTTGTTTTGAGTTCTTGAGTGTTAAAGATTGGAGTCTAAGTACTTATGTATTTTTTTGGCTACATATATCCATTTGTTGATATAGAGATCGAATTTATATCCTTTATCTAAAAATATATCATAACTTTTCTTTTTTATTTATTAATTTTCAGTAGATACACATACAGGGATTGTAGGATGGACTTATTGAATGATGATGTATGGCAGTGTCTACTAATACTTGGTACTCCGTACTGATGTATGGAAGCGCGTTTACCGGGGCAGTTAGCAAATCGGTACCGTTTTGGTTGCCTAAGCCTAAATGCATCCAACAGTTTGCTTTGTCACGCCTCTCATGTGCTCCACTACTCATCAATAAGATAACAAAACAAGATTCCCCAAGTTTTTTTAGGCTTGTTAACACTTCATTTTCTTTACGCGTTTCGGCAGTGTATAAAGTTTTGGAGGAGCCTCCAATTACATTATAGCAATAAAAAAAGAAAAATAAAAGCAAACTCCAGTTGGATCGGAGTAGCCGATTACCATTCCGCTTCACAAACACGATCAGCCGTTGATAATGAATAAGAACAGAAGGAAAATGCAACAATATACACACAGATATAATAATGTATAATAATTTCTTTTTGTATTTAACTTTTACAGTTCCAATAGAAATAAAAGAGAGTACATATATAAGGGGGTTTTGTTGGATGGACTGATTGATTGATGATGTATGGCAGTGTCTACTAATAATACTAGCTTAGGTGGTTCTCTTCCGTATTGTTGATGCAGCAGATTAATACGCAGTGCTATTGATGCTTATCACCTGTGGCCTCATGAAAAGATCCACTGCTGCAAGGGCTTCTGGCATGCTGTTGATTTCTGCTGTACTCGCTCCGAGGCAAGAATCTTCCATCCACATCCCCTGTGTCTCCCAGAGAAAGAGGCAGTAAGAGATGTCACCCCAACTCACGATAAGTCTGCTTGCCTGGTGTTCGGAGAGCGACGTCTGGCCTTCCCAGTTATCGGTGATAGCCCGGCGCACTGACTTGAAGCGTAGCGCCTCTGAGATTGTGAGCATCAGCGTCGTGAGTGCCAGCTTGACGTCTTCTACCGGAGTCGACGAGGCATCGTAGTCTGACAAAATATTGACTGCCGCTATAGCGGCAGCTCTCCCAAGAAGAATATTAACTAAGTTTTCGTGGCCCCCATCTACAAGTTGAGTGTAGTTCTCGGTGAATGGCAGGCTTCGCCCATTGTGGAACAGACTCGCGAAGTCTGGGAAGCAATGCCATTCACCTCTCATGTTGCGAAAACCAAGAAGGTACAAATTACCGTCTTCGATTGCAACTGTGGTGCGAGCGCTACCGGAGACGAGGGTGATCTTGAGGAACCTGTCGGGTGGGCTGCCGCGTTTGGCGCTCTTGGGCGCCAGATAAACACCGCCGGCGATGATGAGACGGGGCCGGTTCTCGATGAGGATGGCCCGTAGGGTGTCGAGCAGCTCCGACAGCGGCTTCTCGTCCAGGTTGAATGTCACCTCAACGTCCTCCGGCACGTACCGCCCGTACGTGCTGCCGGCCGCCGCCAGCAGCAACAGCAGCGCCAGGGCCTTGGTTGCCTGCTTCTCCCGTTCCATCGATACAACGAAGGCAGGCCTAGCGAGCTTGGTGTGTGAAAGGCAGAGCGAGTGCAGCTGGAAGTAGTATGGGGATGTAGTCGTGGAGGTTGTGATGGGACGTGGTATGTATAGCACTGTATATCTGAAGCTGATCGCTTCCGTGCGGGTTGAACCTCGCCAAGACTCCCTGCTTTGGGACAGCAAATTAATACAGTAGTCTTCAAAAGACATGTAGGTGGCCTCACCAAAACGGGGTTCTTTTCGTCTGGTGAATGGAATTCATAATAATACACCCTCTCATTCTAACAGCATGAGAACTTGGTTCCATGATCGTCTTGATACATCAGCACATACCACGAGAGTACATGTGCATAGGACGTTTCTCTCCGTGGGAATAAACAAAAACATACAAGACCAAGCAGAGTTCATGAATGCCATCTACTAATACGCCACCACGGCTAGTTTAGGTAGGGTACTGAAGGTGTTCTGTACACCTCCAGGCCTAGGTGTTCTGTACAGCGCCAGCACCTCCAATCCCATGCAGATTGGCATCCATCTGGCGACCCGGTATCATCACAGGAGGAACTGCACCAATCAAATTCATAAATATCAGCCAAATTTTTATTCAAGATGACACTTTCAGAACAGCAGAGAAACATGTAAGCAGTGCAGTAACACTGAAACTAAACTGTAGCATAAAACCATACTGAACAAGTACAGAATGATTCAAACAAAAAAAAGAAATGCAGCCAGCAAACCTGCTCCCATGAGATCATCCATCTCAATAAGGTTCTGACCAGGGCGACCTGTGCCTCTTTGCACCTCTTCCACGCGAATGTTGGATGCTTGCATTAATCTTGCTACCATGTCACTGTTGTGGACTGCAACAGATAAACGAGTAAACAACGTTTAGCAAGCTATTTGACAGAGACTAACAGATAAAGAGTGATGTACAGTACACGACTGGTACCTTCGATTTGTCTCTTCAGCCTTAGCAGTTTGTAGATTATCCACAGCAGAAAACAAACCACAATGGCAAGAATCACAGAGACAATAACCAGTGTGGCAATGTTAATGCTGACTACTAGACTGCTATAGGTGACTGGACTGACAGTGTTGCAAGATGAATTGGTAATGGACCCATGTCAAGCTTGAGAGGGCGAACTCCACCACAATCCTGATAAAGCTTGATGATTTCCTGCACCGAGAACTTGGATGTGATGATCTCCCTGTCATCTTCCACCTGGCAGAGGCACCCCCTTATATCAACTGCTGCTAGTACAGGCTTGCAGCACCCAACTGAGACTCCATTTGAGCAGGAGTTGCTGATGTCTCCTGCAAGATGGCTTGCATCACACCCAGCACCGACACTAGGTGTGGGAGATGAACCAACGCGCTTGGTTGCAATTGCGGCACCTATTAAATAGCCACTTAATTTCCTTATTCATTCGCACAAGATAAAGTACACGATCAACATATAATTCTACAAACACGTCTCTCTTTCTTTTTGTGGCAGTGATCAGTCATCCTTGTTTAAGATGAGGATCAGCCTCATCAACATAGAGTGGACTAGGCCGTACAAAGACAATCACATTCGCATTCCCTAACAGTAATAGTATGCATCTCCAACAAAAAAAAAATACCAACATGTATGTATAGCTAATAAAAAGATTCATTTTTATGGGTTTTTATTTTCCTTGGTATTCTCCATACAACAAGAGATTCTAGAATATTGCCCAATCCACACAGTGTCAAAGACAAACAAAAAATTGCACGAGGAACAAACATGCGTAGAGGCAGTCAGGCAGGGAGAGATTCATACCGTGGCGGCGGCAAGCATCTGGGAAGGGAGCGGTCCCAGCGGAGCTGAGTCTTCCGGCGCAGGCGTTGAAGAGGTCGCCGACGCGCGCGAGGGTGAAGTTGGCGACGGCGAGGCGGTGCTGCGCCGCCGCGCTGCAGAAGCAGGGGGTCAGGCCGCCGCCGCGGCGCGCGCCGGCGTCGAGCGGGGCCAGGACGGCCTCGCAGCAGGGGGCCGTGGCGAGCCCCGCCGCGCAGGAGCCCGCGACGCGCGCCGCCAGCGCCGCCGAGTCGCAGGTGGGTGCGGGGACCTGGCCGGTGCGAGCGCCATGTGCTCCGGGTCCGGTGGCGAGGAGGGCGAGGAGAGCAAGGAGGAGGGTTTTGGCTTGGACTGGGGAGCACGCCATGGTTTTGTTGAATCTGTGTGTGGCTTTGCCTATGTGCTAGTGCGGTCGACCTTTCCCTCTTTGTATGGGGGAGGAGGCGAGGTGGGCGGCGGCGGAGGAGGAGGCGAGGTGGGCGGCGGCGGCTGTGGCCTCCTCTGGGTAGGGGAGTTGGAATGGGAGGGGAGGTGCGGCGCTGGCGTTGGGCTTGGGGTTTTGACGCGAGGCGACAGGTGCTTCTCTGAATGATTAGGCTTTCCACCCAGGTTTTGCTCCTGATTATTTATTTCAACTTCAACTTTTACCATTGGTGAATACAATGAAAACATCTCTTTTTTTTTTGTTCTCTCCCCTTCTGAGAATGGAGGAGGAGAACTGAAGAGAACAGTACACTTTTGTTTTTTTTTTCTTTTCGAATGAAGTATTCAATCATCTTAGCAGCAGTGCCAACAGAGATGTAAAAAAAAAGAGCCGTTGGGCCGTGCATTGATTCTCCGTATTCCGGAAGGAATGGCATACAGTACATGCTTTTGTAGCTCACGGGCCGTGGCGTATAGCTAGCTGGATCCAATGCGCGTGTTCTTTCCACGGTCTCCCTGCGTACTGTTGCTGCTGAAGAGCGGATGCGGATGTCGAGGCGACCGATCGATCTAGACGTGCCGTGTCTTGGGATCATGGGAATGGGTGTGCCGTGTGTGTGTATCGTGGTGCCCGCCTCGCCCATCGCGCCATCGGCAGGCGTGCAGCGCCCCGGCTACCAGCTCGATCGTGAGTTGCGTACAACAATTCACTCCTCTAGTGATGACGTGTACATGCAGTAGGTGTTGCTCCATCGATCGGGAGCCTTGCAGCTAGCGGCGCAGCGCGGCAGGGCCGGCCGGTAAAGAAAAAAGAAATGTTTGTTTTGCCCAGGCGCCCAGCCGTTTGCCGTCCATTATTGCCCGTCGGGGAATCCTTTCGCATACGTATGCAGTTCACGGGCCGTGTATACTACTTTCCCGGTCAAAGTATGCAGAGAGGATGGTAAAAGTAGAAAGCAGCCATATCACCTTCAATTCCAGTTGCTTTTGCTTCCGGTGCTAAACTCCACTGTAGCACCTCCCAGCCCCACCGCCACCAGCTGTAGCTGTAGGTATAGCTTTGTCAGACGTATAGCGCAGGCGCCGGGATGGCAGCCGAGCCGAGCCCACTGCTGCTCCGTCTACGACCCGGTCCGATCAGATAGACGGCAGCGAGGCGTATACATACACGTACGTGTACGTACGTGTTTTTAGCTTCGTTGCTTGGTCGATAAATAATCACAGTATATAGTATATGCACACCTAAATCAACGATGCATGCAAGACGTCAGTGCGTCAAGAAATGCTCCTGCATGTGTTTGCCCACGTAGTATCCACGTCTACCCTTAACCGCCGTCCACGTAGTATCAACGCTTCATCGTCCATGCAATGGTGTCCACGTCTGCCCATTATGTTGGGAAGTGCGGGGTCCAAGTAAAAAAAACATAAAATTTCACTTGTTTGGAAGTGCCTGTTGGGTCCGAAAGAGGCCCATAGCCAGACGCGGGCCCAAGTGCTGGATTCATTAGTGGCGGGCCTTCGATCGGAGAACCTATATAGCTTCGCAAGTTTTTTTTTCATGGTAGCTTTCACCGTTTGAGATCCGTGCAACGGTTGGGATAACATGTTTATTCGAATCTAAAGAGGGTTCGGCACGGGCGGGTGAGAGCGAGGCGTCCGACCGACGTCAGCCACGGAGGGAATCTAATTTGCGTTTGAACATTTAAATGCGATTTTCTCTTGAATATTTAATCATTTTTTGAATCCGTTTGAACTACCATATTATTTGCAATTAATACGATACAATAAGATCCAATATGGACATATTTTTATTTTATATGTGCATCTTTTAGAATCAACAGTTTCAATATGCTATTTCAACATATTAGACTTACTGTTACAACATTTTCACACAAAATGTTGATCTAGTTTATACAAAATGTTGAATTAAGTTTGAGAAAAATATTAAACCTAGTATATGAAAATGTTGACTGTATTAGTTTAACACTTTAAGCATGTTAGTTTAGCTTTTATATGAAAAATATTAAAATGGTATAATCGGAATATTGAACTGTTATTTTTGAAATCTCGACTGCAACATCGTACCTCCTATAGCTACATTAATAATGATAATTGAGTCTGTTTAAAAAAATAAAAGCACGAGGAAAAAATCTGTTCGCCTCGCGGTAACAGGAAAAGACATGCTTTTTTGGGCCTCCCGCGAGCTGCTTGATGGGCTTTAACGGGCCCTAAGCTGGCAAGCTAAAAAAGTGAACGGAAATTCTATAGGAGCCCCACTTCTTTTACTCTGCGCTCGCACCCACGCACGTGAAAGTCGGGTGTTTACCCAAAAAAAAACAAATGTCGGGTGTGATCGCACTTAGGCATTGCACTGGCTGAAAGCTTGTTCAGCTCATATAAGAGATAGTAAAAAAAATACCTTTAATAATTTATTTTATAGCATATCGCTTAAAGTATTTTGGGTCCTATAATCCATCCCTCATCGATAAGCCTTGGGCAAATCTAGCCGCCTCCAAATATTAATTATGATCTCCTCTAGTTTGAAAACCTCAAAATTTCCTTCAATTCTTACAATAGTAATAGCCCTCATGAACTGGAGGCCTCCCAAAATATAAGCTTTTTTTGCTTGGTCCTTTACATTTAAAATACATGCACATTTTTATGGAGTTTGTTGGAGTTGCTCTAATGTAGAATGACTTGATTCGTGTGAACGGACAAGCCATGAGAACCATATCTTCCGACTCGTGTGATGCCTTTATGACTTGATCGAACCTTGTCGATGATCTGAATGAGTTTGTCTTTCCTGGTGGGCAGTCATAATGTGCTCTTTTCCGTTGTGCCTCGGAGTTGCCCTTGACAATTCCTCATCAAGTATCGTCTTGTTCCATGCATGCCTTATCTAGTTTCACCTATTCGCGGGGAGCTAAAACTAACTCTCTTTTTTTTTTGAGATAGAGCTAAAACTAACTGATCGAGGCAATTTGGCATTCACATTCTCTCTAATTCGAGCATCCGCTGCCACCTGCTTCGCCACCGTCACGTGCTCCACGGCCCAAAAGAACCAGCAAGCCCAGGAGGGCCTCTCCTTTTTTCACTTCACCCCTGGGCGATCCAACATTCGCATCCAGGGCCCCGGGAACGGCCAGCGCACGAGCAACCAGGCGCCTCCAGCCAGGCCTTGGTCCCACACGAAGGCGGGGCCTGGTCCACCTGCCAGTGGCCGACCTCCATCAACATCGACGGACGGTGCGGGGCGCAGTCAACGTGTCGTGGTCAGCAAGCACTGAAGAAACAAGGAGAACGCGTTATTTATTTATAGCGGACATTTTTTTTCTCCATAAACTCTGTGGGTATGACGTTATGTCGAACTAGTCCCTGTGATCGGCAACAACCGTTCGTTCGATTCTCGTTCCTTCGTTTAAACGTGACGGTACCAAAACCTTGAAAACCATGCATGTGTCCATTAGGAGAACAACGTCGTCGTACACTGACCAAATTAGTTTCAGAAGCTTCTAACAGATGCACGCTATTCCAATGAACGAACACAAATAAAAGTTTGAGAATCGCACATGTACCGAAACCGTTTGTGTGTTGATTCATAATCATTGATTAGATAGTATAGCCATTACACCGAATATTCAGGGGTATTTGGCGATCCTCATCTTCTCTAGTCCCGCTTCCTTCCTCCTCTGTGAAACATTCCTCGATCCTCATTCTTAAGCAAGCATTGACGATCTAAGTTGCATCAGTCCTAGACTTTGTTGGCCAACGACAAGTTATTGGCTTTCATAATGATTTGCATGGAAACAATATATAAAACAAAAGGAGCCAACCATGGATTGGTAGTTTTCTCAACATTAGATGTGGGAACTAGGGCCTAGGGTCACACATAGCATAGCTGGGTCAACAATTCTTCAAGGTGAAGTCTTCCCAAATCTTGCTCAATTCGGGTCCATTATCCAAGAAAACAAACTCTCTTGTTGCAACAACAAGTGAAGTGTGATAGAGAAAACATATTGTACCATCGTTCAAAATTCCAATTTGAATATCAGAATATTTCACAATTTAGATTCAATGCTTTCCTTCTGCTGAAAGAATACACGGAGTAGCTGGTTTCATATGAATCTTATATAATTTGCTGATACGTATTCAAACGCACTCACATATTTGTCACGTGTTGCAATAGCTGGAGGGATATTTCTTGCATTTTTCAGGATGAGAGGGGCCGAAACATAAAAAGGGCCCCACAAGCGAGGAAGCCCAAAAGAACCAGCGACCGTTCCCCTCCAATATTCCCGGCCGCCGCCGCCGCCGCCGCCGTCTTCTTACCCCGTCGAGCATCCGCCGCCACCTACGCCGCTGCGGTCATGGGCTCCACCGCAGCTGTGGGACTGAATCGCCGCACGCGCAGCCGGCCGCCGTCGGTCGCGTCCTCCCGCAGGTCTGATGACCCCGCCGCCGCCGCCGCCGCCGCCGCCACCGCCACCAACGGCAACGGGAAGGTCTCCGCCAAGTCCGCCTCCCCCGACCATGCCTCGTAAGTCCTTCAAAGCTCTCTACGTCCTCGGATTGCCCTCTCTCCGCTTCAGCTAGCACTGAGATGCTTGGTGGATTTCGTCAGAGGGGAGAGGACGGTCAAGAAGCTGCGGCTGTCGAAGGCGCTGACGATCCCGGAGGGGACCACGGTTTCGGAGGCGTGCAGGCGAATGGCGGCGAGGCGGGTCGACGCCGTGCTGCTCACCGACGCCAGCGGCCTGCTCTCCGGCATCGTCACCGACAAGGTTTGGTACTGCTTCGGCAAGATCAGTTTTTTTTTTATTTCTGCTGCTTGGCTGCTTGAGAGGTTGTGATTGGTTAGTAAGTGGCTTGGAGCTTAAAAGTTAGGACCTTTTAGGTTAAAATGACATTGCATAGTAGTATCTGCTTTGATTTGTACTCCACTTGGTCCCATAAAAAGTTTGCTTCTGTCTCAATCAAGTGCCTTCAGAGAATGCGTTCTTTAGTTTGGGAAGCTTTGTGCCATTGCAACTTTAGCTTATCTCTACATTCTATATTGATTCAATTTTCCATGTTTAAATTGTGGCGCTTCATAATTGAAACTGATGCCACTATGCCTATCCTTGCTGTGGTTTGGAACTGAATATCAGTTTTCAGTTTCTTGTGCTCAAGGGATTAATCGATCGGCTGGTAAGTGGTTTGGAACTTAAAAGGTTGCATCTTTTTGGTTAAAACCGGCATAGTGTAGCAGTGGCTGCTTTGAACTGTACTCCACTCGGTCTAATAAAAAGCTTGCTTGTGTCTCAATCAAGTGTCCAGAGGGAATGCATACTATGTGCCATCGTGACTTAAGCTTATGACTGTAGTCTTTGTTCTGTTTTTCATGTTTAAGTTATGGCGCCTGAAATCTGAAATTGATGTCATTGTGCATGCTCTTATTGTGTTGGAGTTGAACATTTGTATATTTGAGGCAAGCATGTGTATTCTTCATTCGTCACTGCTTGGATCATTGCATTTACTGCATTTAGCTCATTATGTGTTCATTTGTGTTTGTTTTTGACAAATCCAACACTTATCCAGCAGTATATAACTGCTACTAAGACCTAAGAGTATACACCCTTTTTCATTCTTTTCTTTTGAACTGGGGATATAGGACATAGCCACCAGGGTGATTGCTGAGGGGCTGCGGGTTGAGCAAACAATCATCTCCAAAATCATGACAAGGAACCCTTTGTATGTCATGGCTGACACACTTGCTATTGAGGCACTGCAGAAAATGGTCCAAGGTACATGTCTTCATGCTATTCAAATATGTTAATGCCAATCATTTTCATGTTATTCGAATAAACTTACTTGGAGATATGTGTTTCCTCCCGGTGAAGTTAATATGGTCTTTTCTTGTTCTAGGGAAATTTAGACACCTTCCAGTTGTGGAAAATGGTGAGGTTATTGCAATGCTGGACATTGCAAAATGCCTCTATGATGCGATATCAAGACTGGAAAAGGCAGCAGAGCAAGGAAGTGCACTAGCAGCTGCTGTAGAAGGGGTTGAGCGTCAGTTGGGGGGCAATTTCTCTGGTATGTGTATTGTTGTGTCAGCTGTTGCTTTATTCCTGTTTGTTTCTCAATCTCACTAGATGTGCATCAATGCACAAGTAAAAATCAGCTTAACATAAGAATATGCATGTTTTAGCAATAGCATGTATTTTTCTGTCTGCTATCGCTTTATTCCACTTTTTATTTCTCACCAAATGTGCATCAATGCACAAATAAGCATTAGATGAACGCAAGAATGCACATACCAATATGAGCAGTTAATACTATCTAGTTGTTCCCAAGAAAATGCTTTTAACATTCTAATCACTTGAAACCAAGTCTTTTATCATGAACTTGAACGTTCTAACGCATATGTATTTTTCCAATTGGTTGTACTAAACTAGCTATTTTTATGGACTTGTCTAGCAAATTAACTGTTTTTGGATGCAGCTTCTCAAAATCTCATAGAGACTCTGAGAGAACGGATGTTTAAACCTTCTTTGTCAACCATTATCACAGAGAACACAAAGTATATGTTCACTTTACTCTGATTCATTGCCCTTCTGTAAAATTTTAGCAAAAGGTGATAAAATAAGAGTGGATACATCTATCTTTACTTGCAGAGTGGCAACTGTTTCACCTTCAGATCCTGTTTATGTAGCAACCCAGAAAATGCGTGAGCTACGAGTTAATTCAGTGGTTATTACTGCTGGAAATTCACTGCAAGGAATTTTTACGTAAGGATTCCAATTATCATATTTTTCTTAAGCTTGATGTTGCCATTTTTTTAGATCTTTTCAAATTACTAATGGATATATGATATGTGAATCTCAGCTCAAAGGATGTGCTTATGCGGGTTGTGGCGCAAAATCTTTCTCCTGAGTTAACTCTAGTAGAAAAGGTTCATTCTGTAGAACTTATCTTTATTTCAGAAGGTGTTGAAGTTTTTGTTCATTGTAGACTCAGTGTTTGTTTCCATTTTGCTCCAGGTAATGACTGCACACCCCGACTATGCTACATTAGACACAACAATCCTTGATGCACTACATATCATGCACGATGGCAAATTCTTGCATATTCCTGTTCTTGATGGAGGTAACTATTCTTCTCAGCCCAAGTTTACCTCCTCTTGTATTTATACTGAGTATCTGATTTTTTTTTTTTCCACTTTGAACAGATGGGCAAGTCGCTGCTTGCTTGGATGTTCTGCAACTTACCCATGCAGCCATTTCAATGGTCTCTCTCTCCATGGCCCATGCTCTCTCCCTTTTGTGTGGGTTTTCCTAGTAATCTTGGTTCATGTAACATGTTTTTTTTGTCTGAAGGTTGAAGGAGGTCCTGGGACTGCGAATGATGTGGCAAACACAATAATGCAGAAATTCTGGGATTCCGCTCTTGCTTTGGAGCCTCCAGATGATGATTTTGATAGTCGCAGGTCTAGTTAATATTTCCTTTTTGCACTTTTACTTTTCCATGTCAAATACAACGCTTACCAGAAAATAGCTTTGTGCAGTGAATTATCTTTAGTGATGCCATCAGAGGCTGGGGATGGCAGGAGCAGTATTTATCCTCCTGCAGTTGGTAATTCATTTTCCTTTAAGCTTCAGGACCAGAAGGGACGTATGCATAGATTTACTTGTGGTAGGTACTGACTTTGAAGTTGGTGAGAGGTAACTATGATTGATTGCTAAAGATAACAGCCTAGTTGTTTCATTTCCAGGGTCTGAGAGTTTAGATGAGTTGATATCTTCTGTAATGCAAAGATTGGGCATTGGTGGTGAAAAGAGCACAGTTCAACTTTTGGTAAGCTTGACTAGTTTGACATCCCTATGTTTTCAACTTTGTGTAAGAGAAGAACTAGGTGTTCTGTGACTGATATTCAAATTTTAGATTCCGTATTTTATCTTCATGAAAGAATTCTGTATTTCATTGGGTGTAATATTGTTATCAGGCACTGTTGAATGTAATGTGTCAGTTCTTTTTAGAATTTTTTTCGAGCAGAGCTTTTTTAGAATATTGTGTATGCATGATTGTAGCAACTAAAATTTGATGTTGTTATATGCAGTACGAAGATGACGAAGGTGACAAGGTGCTCCTGACAACAGATTCTGATCTTGCTGGTGCTGTATTCAATGCCAAAACATCTGGACTGAAGGTTTTTCTTTTCTCTGATGTGGATCCCTTTTGTCTGCTTAAAGTACTGGCATTTGTGTATTTATTATTTTCAGTTGCACTTTAGATTGGTTTTCATGGTTAATATTAAGGTGTATCCATTTTCTACACATTTATTTTGGTATGAATTGGCCTGGAAAGATCAAGCACAGCCCAATAAGAGTTTAGAAAAATCTGACCAGGCTGCTTAGTAATAGTCTAGTTGGCATTTGTTTACCCCATTGCCTCACTGATGGAGTGAAAATTATTATTTCAGGTTTTGAAGTTGCATATTGAAGACTCAGATTCCAAAAACGAAGTGCCAACACAGCTATTGTCAGACCTAGCACCTTCCCACGGAAGTCAATTGACCCATGTTCACTATGGACTAATGGCTTGTACAATTGCTCTAACAGGAGTAGCAGTGATGATTTACTTGAGACACTCAAAAGCATAATTTTCAAGAGGAATAAACAAGTTTTTGCTATGCTTATATATACAGCTAATATGCAATGAAGGATCGCCTTGTTCATTGAGAACGTCAATAATGAAGAAATGAAGGACCGTGTTGAGGATGCACTGAGAGCATTGGTGCCCCAAAAGGAATCAGCTGCCTGTCAAGTTCTCCAATTGACTCAGTGCATTGGTGGGAAGGAAGCCTATAACTATGGTATCTTTCCATTCATTTTTCACGGTAATTCACACTTCCACATATACGGTGAATTGTGTACCTTCTTACGACTATTTCTTGGTGACCACGAATACAGTGATGTCTCAAGTAATCACCGTAACCATGTATATACATCGAGTAAGAAAACCAAGAATGAACCTCTCCTATGCGGGAGTCGGATCCCAAGGTTGAGGGTTAATTCTTTTTCCACGGGAATTCTTTTTGACGAACGTGGTTTCACGACTCTTTGTTGCCATGAATTTGGTGGCAATACAGCAAGTAATCCCATTTGACATGCTGTATAATTATATAACCCTGTATATTCACCTGTGAGTATGAAAGGAAGAATAAACCTTCCCATGTGGTGGTCTGATCTCGGTTTTGAGAAACAGTTTTGTTCCGGTGGATGATGCGTGGCTTAGTTTACTTATCAAGTTCTTTCAGTGAGGTGGTCCAAGTTTGATATTTATTGACTTATTTTGTCCTGCTGTTTATTCCAAGAAATTGTTGAGAACGAGGACATGAAGATTCAAAGAGCTTGCTTGGTGAACTCGAATATTCTGCTTGTGCCAGAATTTAGTGAATGAATTACTGATCCACTCTGAAGATCACATGATAAAATTTGTTTGCACTGATGGAGCCTGAAAGTGCCAATGAAACAAACAAAACCTGAAGGTCGAGAATCACGTGCACTGTTTGTTTGGACCAGCCAACAGGGTAACATGCTCAGTTCTATTCACCGTGGACTAGGGGAGAGTTGTGGAGAGTGGAGAGCATGTCTTGCACTAGTAGTGGGCAGTGGCGGACAAGATTGGAAGGCCGTTGGGCTCCTTTTTACCCGCCATGGTCCATGTGGCTGCATTTTGCCGCACATTGCCGCCCGGTTCAAAAATAGTGGCCCTTTGTACGTTCTAGAGGAAGCTGTAGGGTAAAAATTATTATGCATATAATGCGCTTTATTTTGGGACGATCTTGAATGGCTGTGAAGTTATCTTTAACCATCCGAGTTAAAGACATGAGTAAACCTGATGGGTATTGGGTAGATATATCTTCGGCATCTTAAAGAAAAAGGAAATTGCTCAATTGTCACCCTATGTTTATTTTGTTACCAGGGGAATGCACTGCAGCTGCTTTTTCACCGGTTCACTCACCAGCCCTGGCAATGGCCAGTCGCATGATGGGTGAAGTGTAGTGCCGTATGAACGTACCGAGTACCGACTTCTACGTACTGCAAAAGTGTAGTGTCGTCGTCAATTATTACTCCAGGATTGGCAATAAGTGATGTACGTACCTTGTGCAATCTTAACAACAAAAGTGAGGAGATTTGTACGTAGCACTCGTACAGGAACAGGCGTACAGCTTTATGTTGGTACAATACAAAAATAAGCCCTCACATACATGTGAAATGAGATGCCGTACTTGTCATGCCACTGACATTGATTAGCATATACTACGTGTGTGTGTCCAGTCAGTTTGAAGGAATAATATTTTCACATTGATTAGCATATATTACATTTTCTATTTTTTGGGAAGGAATAATATGTTTACGATATTAATAATTTTATTTGAAGGTAGTAAAAGGCTGTAGAAGAGTAACACTGAGAACCAAACCTCAAAACTGTATCAAATACAAAGTACCGCATGAAAGAATTGAACTGATGAGTAGAATGAAGCTCTAAGTTGGGTATGAATCAAATCATATGCTCAGATAGTACATATTTACTGGAAGGCTTTTTTTTTGAAACGGGAATGCTATTTACTGGAAGCCTGAGCCGGACTTCAACCGAGGATGCAAATGCTTAGCTAGTAGCACTCCAAAGTTAGTGCTCGTACTGGTATCCAATGCTGAAAAACTCGTTAGTTTTCTATAGCAAAAAAAAAAAGAGTAAAATACATTAGTGGTCCTCAAACTTGTTTCAAGGTGTCATCTAGGTCCTTAAAGTGTCAAAATGCACGTCAACATCCCCAAACTTGCTAAAGTGTATCATTTAGGTCCGAAATTTCAAAAATACTCCTATATTACTGATGTTTGTCCATCTTTTGATCTATAATTACGCTATAATATAATCAAATAAATTTATCTAAGTATTATGATGAAAACAACAATATGAAAGATCATGCTCAATTAGTAGCCCATTTCATTATGCGTAAGGGTATTTTCGGAACTTTGGACCTAGATGGCACGGTTTAGCCAGTTTAGGGACTCAAATATGTATTGAGACTTCGGAGACCTGGATAACACTACGAGATAAGTTTAAGGACCGCTCATGTATTTTACTTGTAAAAGAAATACAGTAAACTATACCATTGTCTTTCTTTTATGGAATGGATCGATGGGCGTACTGCTTTGGATTTCTATTTTCTCGAGAGTAGAACCAGAGGGAGGGATTTTTTTTTCTTTTTCTTGAAAGAAGAGGAGTATGGTAGAAGCAAAACGGCACAGATACCTATAGTAAGGAACAAGGAACATCGATCCTGTCCATGAGACAACGGAATGCGTACGTAGTGATGCAGCCACCGAAGATCCATATGCCCATTGCACTGGGCCCTGGTGTGAGCACAAGCGCGCGTGCCAGCGGCAACGGGAAAGCGCGGCTGAGGGCACGACAGTGGGGGTGAGCGTGGCGTGGGCGGCAGGCGCTCGACGAGCGTTGTATAAAGTGAGCACGGGCAGCCGGGAGCGCGGGGCGGTCTGGCGGGCTGGCGGGCAACAAGCGCACGAGCGTGAGCAGTGGTGAGCGCCTGACTCCAGGCGAGTTTGGCTCTTCTCTCTCTGTAGAGAAGATGAGAAATGGACCTCATTGCTCCAGTGGCTGACGTGTGGGCCCATAACTAATCGAATGCAAACTGACATCCAATCTAGTCCCTGCAACTAAACAACAAATGAAGGACGATCTTGTCCCTCCAATCAAACACTAGTGAGAGCATCTTGTCCCTAGAAAAAGGATGAGTGTGTCCTATCCCACCATGACTCTCAACCAACACCCCTATTTTCATGAAAGGGAACTGGTAAGCTCTCGAGGGTAAGATATGTTTCTTTGGTCCATAAACTATAAAATATACCGTATTTCGATCAATTCAACGATGCCGCCCGGAGGCCTCATAGACCTCCTCTACCTCCACATTCCTTTTCCCTGCCTTTTCCCTTTTTAATACAATTTTCCTCTTTTAGTACATTAACCAGTTGAGATTTACCCCTCCTATTTTTCTTCTAAATATTCATTTGATTTTTTTTTTGAAACGGGGCCATATCCCATTTCCATTTAAGCTCTTCTTCGTAAGCTATCAAATTAGAGAAGCCGGTTGGAAAGGCAGTTCAAATTTTCTAAAACAAAATTTAGAAATGATTCCCTATATTCATTTGAATTTGTTTTTTCTTATACGAATATTATCTTTTTAAACACAGTATTGATGTGGATGATCACATACGTGCAAGCACACTGAATGTCACCATTAATTTTCTAGATAAATTTAGAAAAATATAAGCACTCATTGAGTTGGAGAGTCAAACCCGAGTAAAATGTTCCCCTATAAGGAACCCAATCCTCCGACAGGAACTTCTCACTTATGTCTAGTCCGACTTTGGGTGGATTATCAAACATGGAGACCTAGATGTAATTGAACATAATAAGATCTATTCAGTGAATTTTGATTCTTTTTCCACTAATGCGGTTCTAGATTAGTTTTGTGAATTTTGGAGAACCCCGTCTCCTTGATTCTTATAAGATTTTGGAGATTATGTACGCATTTAAATAAAAGTCATTTAAGTGTTTGTTTTCGTACTTAAATAGGAAAAGTATAGTTCACTCAGACACAGCCTCAATTTACACTTTAGCTAGCGTCTGCAAGAAATTCAAATCCTACGAAATTTCGGTGTCTTTATTTTCTTTTTTCGGGCCTGTGAAAACCCACGGGTCTTTACATGTCTTTTTTCATCTTTTTTTTTTGAGATCAGTCTTTTTTCATCTTCGATCATGAGAGTAATGTTGGGGGGTGGTCATTCTCAGTCTGGACTATAGGGACACGACATCTTGCATTTTTGCCCCAGCAAGAGATCGATCAAATTAAATCATATAACCTTATTACAAGAAAAACAAAATTCAGATCTGCCGACAATTCGTGAACAAGCCAAGCTATCCTTTTTGTCTTTGAGAACATCGAGACAAATGGTACTCGTACGCAGCAACACCAGTGCGTGGACCGGTAAACTGTCAATTTTAAGGTGCTCACCTTCCCATGCTGCATACATGTCACCTTTACTTTATCTTTTCTCCTTGCTTGTTTTCGTCAAAGGTTTTCGAATGGTGTCCCCATTACAAGGACTTGCAACCCTTTTCTGGTGTGACTGATTGGCCGATAATGACACCTGCAGGATGCAGTTTATGTTCATGGAAGAAGTTGATGAGTGCAGTATGATGAAAAGCTAATAAAAAGAGGTGAGGTGTCTGCCTCTCATGGGTTGCAAGTAATGCAAGTGAATGCTTTGTGTAAGATTTGTATATTGTTAGCATATATTATATACATATATAAAGATGTGATGGTCCACAGCTAGACAGTATGGAATCTGATTATGGATTCTTTTGTTTTATCTTGTGCAACCGCTGCGGTTCTGATGTGATGAGTAACTTGAAAGGCATGCAGTCTTCAGATTGCTGCGATGTTGCGTTTTCTGATTGTTGTCTAAACATCCAATACACTCAATCTTGACATGGATTTTGGTCAGAATTTCACTTGATTCTCTGTGTAATGATGGTGCGCGAAGTATGCTCTAATGATGCTTCACTTATTGAACTATGATGGGGAAAATGGTGGTGATCTTATCTCTTTTTGTCCACGTTGTCTCTTCTTCATCAAAGCATATATATATTGAATCATAATACAAGGTAGAGAACCATGTCCTCGGTACTTTGCTCGACAGCAAAACATGTAGGTACGACAAATTCCATCTGTCCAGTAAATTCAGCTTTTTTAGGTGAGTTGCTTTTCGGTAATGATCTGGTGTCAAAAAATTCAAGGGGTGGTTTGATGTTTGATGGATACTATTCCTATAGTTGGGATGGGGCATGGGCGTGGCAACTGATTGGATGAGTGACAAAAGCTAGCAGGCCCACACCACATCATGCATCAAATCAAACCACCCGGGGATTGCAATGGCAATGCCTACTTGGTGATCGTTAGCCGTACATCGCCATTGCTTGAATGCTTGTGTACCATAGGACCGGTACTGCTAGTGGTTCTACTACAACCTGTTTGGTCAGCACTTTGCCAGAAGCCAACTGTTTCTTGTACCCTCTGTTGTGTCACTGCCGGGAAAAGGGGTGATGACCGATGAGTTGATCAGTGTTCCTGCAGTGCAGCTGGCCAGCTGCATTGCTTGTATTTTTTTTCTTTTGATATTGTTGGTAAGCAAAGCAGGGAAAAATTGTGTGGCATTATTTGGTTTGGCTTATGAAAATAGTATGAGTAGATTTCTTATATAGAGTAACACAAAGGTAGAACTGAAATGGTTAAAGAAGTACGTACTAACTCTTGTCACAAATAACCAAGACATGGAAGGTGATAAACTAGTTTGATCATTCATTAATATGAACATACAAAAATATGGGGAATTTATAATGCTATTTAAAAACTACCGTCAAAGATAAATCTAGCCACACTGTTTTAAAAGTAACATTTGAAATATTTAAAATGTTATCGATGGTCAAAGTTCACACAAGTTGGCTATACATATTGAAAAGCAATGTGACCGGAACTTGTCTAGTGGAAGAATTGAAGCTGTTGCAGTTGCAAATCAGTACTCTACAGTCTACACTGAAGTGAGTAACCATTTGGCCTCTTGGAGTGCTTTCATGACAATAACAAAAAGATGAACTCTTCTAGATTTTTTTACTCCAATATGTATATGGCCATCACATGAACGGTAACAATTGGATACATTTGAAAATATGTTCTTTTTCCATATACTACAGAAATAGAAAAAAAGAGGGTACATTTGGATGCTAAGTATTTGCAGGTATTAGATAAAAAAATTACGGTTTTGCAAAATACTTTGGTTTTGGAAAGCCATTGGTTGTTTAGTTGAAACCTTCTAGTTTTTTAAAACGGGAAAAGTCCAAATTACTCCCCTCAAGTATAGAGAAAGTCCGGATAACCTCCTAAACTATGTTTTGGTTCAGTTTACCCCCTAAACTATGTCATTTGGTTCAATTTACCCCTTAACACAATTTGTCTTTTTTGTTTCTTCATGCACAAGTGGAATTTAAAGTTTAACTTTTGCAAAATTATAGCAGACAATATAAGACATGTTAAAAAAATATATCATAAAATTTTTTGTCACTGTTTTGATAGGGTAATATATTTAATAATAAATTTATCCTTAAAATATAATATTATATAGAAAGTAGTGATGAAAAATTCATAGAATATTTTCTAATATAGATTATGATGTTCACTACCTCCCTGTAAAGCCTCAAATTAAAATTCATCTTGTGCATGGAGAAACAAAAAAGATAAATTATGTTAAGGGGTAAGTTGGACCAAATAACATAGTTTAGGGGGTAAATTAAACCAAAACATAGTTTAGGGGGTTATCCGGACTTTCGCTATACTTGATGGGAGTAATTTGGACTTTTTCCTTTTAAAACCATGGCATCATTAAAATTGTAATCTTTCTAGAGTTTTAAAACTTCATATAGTACTTTTATTCCCTAAACCACGAGTTTGCACATCTTTAACTAATAAAAGCACAATTTATGATAACAAGTTATATGAAACTAAGACATCCAAACAAGCCTTAGAGCTTTATAAAACTATGACATCTATCTATCCACCGAAATATTTTAATTTGGAAAAAGTCAAACATGGCAGGCTTTGAGTTAGTGTATTGTAGTATTTTACCGGTAGTTTCTTGTGTTTAAAGTGTTATATGACACAATGTTGATCTTGTTATAATGTACTCCTTCCATTCTAGAATATAGGTATGTTTAGATTTTTAAGTAAAATATTTTTAGTTTTGATTATTAATAGAAGAATAATAGACGAATAGTATAAAAATTATGTTAGTAATTTGTTGTGATACCAACTATTATAATATGTAACTTTTTTATGTGTAATAATTTATTTTTGGAGATATTATTAGTCTTTATGACTTAGGAAATATACTAAATAAAACTGAAGGAAAAATATATAGTTTTTTTGGTGCGAAATATGCATGCGTTAAAATACTCCCCCCATTCCATAAAACCTGACGTTTAGGACAAGGTTTGGGTCAAACATTGAGAATATAAATCATCAATAACTTTTAAATTATTGAGTTTGCAAATGTGAAAACTATATGAATAGATTTGTTTTGAAAAATATTTTCATAAAAATATACATATATCACTTTTCGATAAATATTTATATAATAATAAGAGGTCAAAGTTGTGTTTTGGAAACCATATCGCTGTCTTGAACGTCAAGTTTTATGGAATGGAGCGAGTTTCAGTTTCATCGTCAATGCTTGAAGTCCGTGGAGAAGCTCGTTGGTACGCCATACAAATCAAACGGGAAACCTGCGCGCGGCGTGATCTCGCGGGTCCCAACGCGCCTGCGGGCCCCACCGTATCGGTAGAAGCAAAAACAAAAATAAATAAAAAAACAAATCGGAGCCCCTCACCAGGAGGGAGGCTCCGCGCGTTCAACAAAAACAATTATAGCCGCGTTTGTCCGTTTGCAACAACAGCAACAAACTCAAAATTCCCCCATCCCCTTCATCCGTCGTTTTCATCCACTGTCCTAGCGGATTGAATCAAATAAAACCAAATCAAATACTGAGGCTTCATTATCTAAAAAAATACTGAGGCTTGTACGGTTTGTATTCCAGGTTTCAGTAGTACATTGTACATACAGGAGTAGTTCTATACCTGGTTTAAAGACCGCGAGGATTAGTAGTAGTACAATTAACAGTAGAAGCACCAGCATTTCCACTACACTTGACACTGTTGTGAGCTGTTCCTGCCGGTTCGTTTCAAAAAAAAAAAAGACACTGTTGTGAGCTGTGAAAGAAAAAGTCTATGCTTTGTGGCACTGCAGAGAAAAAGTCTAGTGCGGGTGGGGGGAGACGAGACGAGGGAGGGAGGCACTGCAGAGACCACCACCTCCCCTGTCCCTGCCTTGTTCTAGCTGCCTGGGCGGGAAAGAGAAAGCGAGTTGGTGCGAGTGCAGAGGAAAAAGGAAAGCCTGGGCCGGCCTGGATTCTTGCGGTTGCGGGGGCGACTGGTTTCTCTTCTGCGCTCTCCTCGAGTCCCAAGCCGCGGCGGCCTTTCTTCCAATCCACCGGCGGTGGCGCCGCACCGCAATCTGGTACGCGCCCTCTTCGATATGTGCTTGGAGAGTTGGGGGCGGGCAATGTGGGTGCTGTTCTTGCGTCCCATCTGATTTCCGCTCACGAACAGGGGGAAAGGGGAAGTATAGATGCGGTTATTGTGTGACGGTCGCCGTTTCCCCTCGCATTGGTTGTGCCGTCGCAGGTATTATTAATGCGGCCCGTTTCGTTTCGGGTTTCTTTGCGCTCGTTCTGTTGAATCTTTTTTTTTGTTTTACTTCTGATTCTGATTTTTGGTTTGGGGGGCAGGGATGTTCTCTTGTTCCTTCCTCTTGGGGATTTTTGTCAGGGTTTTGGTCTGCATTCTGTCTCAGATATGGGATTTCGAGGAGATTTGGTGATGGGTGAATGAGAGCGGGTTTCCATCTATTCGAAATCCGGTTCCTTTTCCTCCGGATTTTTCGGGGATTTCATCATTTCGCATGCCCCGAGTGGTTGTGATTTGATTTCTTCCGTGGGTTTTGGGGCTTGGGTGTCCCCATCCCTCCGCTGCATTGTGCAGGTTGGTTCTTGCAGCTTCTGGGCCTAGTTTCGATCTCTTTGGTGTTCTTCAACGGAACAATTCATTTTCTCTTTCTTAGAGCGCATATTTTAGATTTGTAAAAGGTATAATGGATTTCCATGTCCGGGAAATTTCGACATTGCAGAGTTTTGCAGCAAGAATGTTTGGCTGCACATTCTCTCACTTCCCCTGCGGTCCTACTCAGTTCCTGACTGCATTGTACCGAAGCTTTATTTATAAAAAAGTAGAAAAACCTAGCCTTGTGTTGAGGAGTTGTTCTTGATGGATTATTTTACGGTGTGATGTTCAGCTTACGGTATTACTAGTCTGCAATGTGTTGTTTATTGACGGGATTTCTTTTTATTTTCAGTGTTGATATCTGAACCCTGCTTTTGGGACATTTTGGTGGGTGGGAAGAATCCAATAGAATCCCGGTTGCTGGTTTGAATGGTCTGGTGGTTGGGAGATGGATCGCCGGAGTTGGCTCTGGAGGCGCAAGTCATCAGAAAAGAGTCCTGGGGAGAGCGACAGCTCCGGTTCTGGGTCGTCCCACTCTGAGCCTTACTTCGATGATCAGGTTCTGGTCCATCTGCTAACTTTCTTCTGAAGGGAATTTCTTTCTTAATCTCTGCATGTTAGGGATGTTATGGTTCCAATAAATACAAACTTATCCACGGTTTTAAAAATCATGAGTTGGAGGTTGTTCGGGGGTTCTTTTCAGATTTGGGACATCAGCTTTTCTGATGAAGTGATTTAGGTCCTTTTAATTAAAATGAACAGGAGTCACTATTGGCATCTCTAGGCAAGATGTCGTTTTTGCTTGCCTTGGGCAGATTAATGAAACATGCAAATGCAAGCTTGTAATTTGACCTGTTGGTGTTGTGACATGATAGGTTCATGATTCAATTGTACTCCTACTTATCACTTTTCTAGGTAATGATACTACTTGTTTGCTTAGTACGGCAGTACAGCTTGGTCCTATTAGCGTACTCATGACAGTGTTTGGTAAGATGGTTTCAGTATTTTATTGAATGTCACATAGGAAGATATTGCTCTAGTTGGATCTGTTTATGGCATTTCCTATTCATATGGCTATTGGTTTTAAAAACAGAACATAAAAATGTTTTTCTTCCCAAGTATGGTCATATGGCAGCGAGGATATCAATAGAACTAGAAATTTCATTGCTTTTCTGCTTTAACCCCTTTATCTGGCTTTTCTTCCCCTCACCGGGACAAAAATAGGTGGTGCGTTGAGCAAAGCTTGATGTACTTAAGGTCTTAAGCAACATATCTGTGACATTTCAACAATACATAGTTTGCACTTTGGACTTTTCCTAAGAATTTAGATGCTTTTGCTTGAGTTAGGTATAGTTGATACACTAGCTTTCTGCTTGCTTTTATTCTGCCTTTGGTGCTACTTTGTCATGTAGGGTGTTAAACCTAGCTTTAGCAGTGGTTCCAAATGAAAATTTGGATCCATTCAGGTGCTTGAAATAAAGTTTCCAATTCTTTTATTCCTCTGATGAGAATAGTAGGTGGCATTGTTTTTACTGATGCAAATGGGATAAAAATGTTAAGCCAGGAATGATGATATTGGTGCGTTATTCTAACCTATGAATGAATCTAGCATTCTGTGTTCAGCTGTTACTCTGTCATGCAACATCTGAAGTACTGTGTCACGTCGAGATGTGTTGCCCACAGTTCCTGTTGAATAGTAGTTTCTCAAGTTAATATAGCCATGCTACTTAATTCTAGTATTTCAGTTTAGAGTTTTATGCTTCTTAAGTTTTGGTCCACAACGCATACAGAAAGAAAGGTCATCTTATGTCACTAGATTGCTATGGTCTTGACTCTTGAGCTGTACGCAGATATATATGTTTGTAGCCATTTTATCTTTCTTATCTTTAAGATACATAAATGGCCAAGTTTGGAACTTTTCTGGAGTTTGGTGTACTTGGATTCTGTCTAAACAATGCATCTAAATTTGTAAAAAAGATCTTCTAAATTTAAAACCATTCTTCCTACTGGTTTGTGGTTGTGCAATTGGTCTCAAGCTTGATTTTTTTACTCAGGTAGTTTAGCCTAGGGTTTTCGGGACAGGGCTGATTATTATAGTTCCCATCTCATCCTCTTTTTAAAATGTTCCGACTTATCATTTATACTCATTGCGTCACTTGCTTTCTTTGTAGAGACTATTAATAATTTCAGATTATTTGACAACAGCTTTGCTCAAAACATTTTCATTTTGTTTGTTCTGGAAATTCAGGAAGTCAAACCCATTTCCAGTATTTCTTCCCCAAATCATAGTCATTCGCCTGAAGATTCTTCAAGGATGATGACCGATGATGAGACTCAAGAAGCTGAAACAGCAAAGTCATTGAACGAGAAGCTATTGTTGGCAACCATCTTAAATGACTCTTCTCCACAGCATGGCCAGTCACTGCAGCCAGAGATGTGCCAATCACCACAGCCAGAGGTATCTCCAAATGTCCACAATGGCAATGTCCAGGATTCTGTAAAGAGTTTGAATGAGAAAGTGTCCCCAAAGGTCAGGGATGATGATGTCCAGGATTCTGTAAAAAGTCTGAATGAGAAACTTTCTGCTGCTCTTCTGAGTATCAATGCTAAAGAAGACTTGGTAAAACAGCACACAAGAGTTGCAGAAGAGGCAGTTGCAGGTAATTTTTTCTTTCTAGTTTAACTTCTTAAATTTTGCAGTTTGAATGATTATATTTACTCAGCAGTCCCCTTTCATTCTCTAAAAAACTAGAGCCAATTTACATGTGATACTTGATTAAAGAGATTAATTCATTCGATTAATTTGTTCAGCACCTTGTTAAGTTGAAGTTGAAAATGCCACCAGAAAGTTTGTCTTTTCCCGATTCTAGTACTGTAGTGAATTTATATTGTTTTTTTTCTTTATTTGTAGGTTGGGAACAAGCTGAAGCTGAAGTTGCTTCCCTGAAGCAACTACTTGAAACTGCATCTCAGAAGAATACCTCTCTGGAGGATCAGGTCAGCCACCTAGATGACGCCCTTAAAGAATGTGTAAGGCAGCTTCGTCAAGCACGCGAAGAACAAGACAAGAAAATCCGTGATGCAATTGATAAGAAGTCTGAAGAATTGGAGTCTGAGAAGTCTAAGCTTGAGAACCATATTGTCGAACTGAGTAAACAGCTAGAAGCCACCAAACTAGAAGCTACTACCGTGCATGTCCAGCGCGATCTGCAGGAAAAGCTTCAAACAGTGGAGAAAGGAAACAAAGAACTTAAAGTCGAGCTTCTCACACTGTCCAAGGACCTGAAGATACTTGCACGGGAAAGAGACCTGAGCAACCAAGCAGCAGAGACAGCGAGCAAACTTCACCTGGAAAGTGTGAAAAAGATTACAAGAGTTGAGGCAGAATGCCTTAAGTTGCGTCATCTAACACAGCGAACATCCTTGGCCAATGATTCTAGGCCTATGGCCAACAGTGTTTGCCTGGAATCTCAAACAGACAGTCAGTCTGAAAGTGGGGAGCGCACACTAGTTGTTGATGATGAAATGAAAAATTCTGATTTGTGGGCATCAGCTCTGATAGCTGAACTCGATCAATTCAAGAATGGCAACTCCGGCACAAGAAATCTAGTGAACAATCCAGTTGAGATTGACCTGATGGATGATTTCCTTGAGATGGAAAAGCTGGCTGCATTGCCTGAAGTAGACCGTGTAAGCTCTAGCTTCGGAGCTGAAACTGATTCTGACCAGGGTGTGACTAGGGATAAATCATCAAAAGTTGAAACTGAGTCATTGCTGCTTCAGATGACAGATTTGCATGCAAAGGTTGAGAAGATCGAAGCTGAGAAAAGGGAGCTTGAAATGGCCCTTGCAGATGCCAAAAATCAGCTTGGGACATCATGTGATGCTCTAACGGTGGCCAACAACAAGTTGATTGATTTGCAGATGCAGTTGGACTTGGCCAATGAATCCAAAGATGCTGCTTTGGGACAAGCTGAACGACTGGATGGTGAGAGGAAAGATTTGGCATTGCAGTTGGAGTCTAAGTATGCACAAGTTGAGGAGCTTCAGCTGATGGTGGCTTCACTGGAAGAAAGGGTAGACAGGAAGGAGTTGGAATTGCAGTTAGAGTCAATTTCTACTGAGGCTGCAGATCTTCACAAGACAGTGGCTTCCTTGGAAGAGAAGATTGATGCAGAGAGAACTCTTTCGATGCAGCACAAAGCAAATGCAGACATGGCAGAAGCCTCTAAAGAATCACTGGAGGCACAGCTGCGGTCTGCAAACACAGAAATTGGGAAACTGAAAGGGATTGTGCAAACTTTGGAGAGAGAGGTGGAGAGAGAGAAGGTGTCTTGTGAAGGACTTGTGAAACAGATAGAGACCATGAAGATTGAGTCAGAGAGATCAGTTTCTTCGTTGTCTGTCAAAGAGTCATTAGAGGCACAGCTGCATGTAGTGAACACGGAAGTTGTCAAACTGCATGGAACCGTGAATGCGCTGGAGTGTGATATGGCAAAAGAGAAGGCATATTCTTCAGACCTCCAGATGCAACTAGAGGCAGTGGAAGGCATCAGGAAGGTGTTGGAGTCTGAACTTGAGTCTTCACACCAGGAGACCATGAAACTCCGGGAGAAGGTTTCGTCGTTAGAAGTAAGACTCAAGGACCAGACCTCGTTGCTTGTAGAATTTACAGCTAAATCAGAGGATGCGGTGTCTCGGAGAAAGTCAATGGAGGGTCAACTGGAAGCAGCAAATCTGGAACTCACAAAACTGAGAAATAAGGTGAGCATGCTACAAGGGAAGGTTGAGCAGGAGAAGCTTCTGTCAGAAGAGTATGAAGCAAAATGCCGCAAGCTGGAGGCTCAGCTGTCGAAGGATGGCCGAGAGGCGAAGCTTTGGCGTCTTGCTAACTCAAACGGTGACCTGAAGGTCAAGCAGGTATAGCTGTCTTACTGCATCAAGTCTGAACTCTGAACATATGATCCTAAACCCACACGATTATTTTGGTCTTTACTCTTAAACCTGACAAATTGCTGATTCTTAACGTTGTCACAGGAGAAAGATCTAACCAGTGCTGCTGGGAAGCTCGCGGAGTGCCAGAAGACGATTGCTAACCTTGGTCGCCAGCTGAAATCACTGACTGACCTCGATGGTGTGGTGTCCGGCCCTGAACAGCTGGAACCAAAAGACAGACTCCTGGACTTCAGAGATGGCGATGACGACCTGCTCTCTGAAGAAAACGGACTGTTAGATCTGAGTCTTCCTAAGAGGAACGGAAGTTGCTTCTCACCGTTAAGGTCGAATTCGTCCTCGTCCCCAGCCTCTGGATCAGCAGTGTTTTCAGGGAGTCTGACGTCTCTTAGTAGCTACTTGAGCAAAACAAAAAGGTGAAAGAAAATCTGACAAGGACTGTGCATAAGTTATTCGACAGTTAATGGATGATGTCAGTTGTTACCTGATGGTAGATCGGTGTACATTTGGAGAACCTGATGGTTGCTTACGTCTTTTGGGTCATCGATTTCTTGTTTGTGCTGTTGGCTTTGTTCGTGTTCCTGCTGCTTCAGTGGCACCTGATTGCTGTGTGGCAGTGCGAATGCCGCAGGTTTGTGGCAAGTTTGGTCTTTATGATTATGATGAGATGAGATGAAATGGCGCTGAATTCTGTGTCGTCGCGCCAGTTTCACTTTCGTTTAGTTCTTTTTAGTCCCGGATTGGGGGCATTAAATTGGGCCAAATCCATTTCGGCTTGGTTTCGCAGTTGGGCTGGAATTGAATGAGGGGCTCGTTTCCACAATTTGTGAAACGAAAACGTGGACTACTCGCTAGGGCGCGTGTTTTAGTGGCGGAAATCACAATGACTGAATCAAAATGACGGCCTACTAAGGGCGTGTGTTTTAGTGATGGCAAGCAGCTTATTTGAAGTGGAGATCTTGAAGGAAATGACCTACAGAGCGAGTGCTATATAGCTGCAGAGGAAGTACTTGGTAACTAGAAAGAAAAAAATCAGCTACTAATTATTGTGGAACCAATTGGGCTATGACAATTTCCGCTTAGTTTCTGTTCATATTTCCGGGCAAAGTTAGATAAGGAAATAGGTCAATTCCCAATATATGACAGCCTGAGAAGTTTGTATGTCAATTATTTGTTCAGCAAACATGGTGTGGGTAAACTCAAGATCGGAGATTTATGCATAACTTTCCTAATCTAGCTATAGGATAGAGATGCTTACTGCAAAAATTCTGGATACATTGTTTTTATCTGTCTATGTGCATATAAGCTGTTGAAAGTACACACACATAGGTCCATTTTATTATATAAGAATAAAATCCTAGTACATTGATGTGGCCAAGTAAAATTGTACAACGATTACAGAGCTAATTGCATCATACAGTCGTTCTGTTCCTTTTCCACCACCACACAGACTCTTGGTAGTACATATTTCAGAACTTATTGCAAGCAGATTACTACTACCACATGAATGAACGTATTACAATCAGATTACTACCACATGAACTTATTTCAGAACTTAATGTTGCACGCAGATTGCTCTTGGTATAGTAGTAGATGACTCAATGCAAGAAGCTAAGCACCTGGTGGTGGTAGAAAAGGCCCAAGCTGATGCATGAGGACCAGTACATGCGTGACAAACTCCCCGCCAGTGCTGAGATGCTCACAATGGAAATCACCACCACAACGAGGTGCGATGTAGTAAAGCATCTCCAACCATACTGAAGAAATGAGATCCAGAGGCGGCCAGCAGGGATGTGATCCAGCTCCTCGGCCACCTCACAGGCATAAGGTAACACCAGAGAATGGAGCGCTTTTATACTGTTTTGAAGGAGTTGCAGCTGAGTTACCGGCTGGTCGTCGCAGCTGGAGGCAGAATTGGTTGGTTGACATGCTTGGTTAGCTTCATGGGCGAACCCAGAATCCTCAGGGAGGGAGGGCTCATCTTCCACTTCTTCTACCTTTATCGTGTTACGTGCCGTCTTGATCTGATCATGCACCATCTTGATTGCCTCGTTGCTTGGAAGGACCTTATTCCGAAGAGCTTCCTCCATGCCTTCCATAGTCGTGTTATGTACGAGCTTGGAGGTGCTTGTGAGCATCACCCTGCACTGAAAGATGAGGTACATGATGTAATTTGATAGCTCTCTGGCCATCTGCTTCTTCATTGGATCAGACCCATCAGATTGGTGGTTGTCGAGTCGGAAGTAGCATATGTCTGTTGCAATGTGCCAGATCAGGACGCTTGTTTGGAAATCCACGCTGCGGATACTCTCCTGCATTGCAGTTGATGATGAGGACACAATTTCTTCCATCTGCTTCTGCAGAGCTAACTGACCACGGGTGCTGGCAAAGGACCAATCTTTTTTATCGCTTCCGAACTCTAGCAGTTGGTCGAGGACAAGCATCATGAGATCTTCAGTGATTTTGATGTGTGTTACTTTCTTGCCGCCGAGAAGCTTGCCTGAGAGCTTGTGTATCCACTTAGGTACAGGTGACATTCGTGCACGAGCTTCTATGCTATATGCTTCCATCATGTTGTATTGAGCCAGAAGTTGAGACCACTGTTTTGTACGCCCTGGAAGGTGATAAAAACATTTGGCCACACCATATCCAGAGTGGGAGAGAATGGACATGGCTAGAGATGCGACCTCCAGGATGATGGCCCCCATGAGCAATATGTAGGAGACGATGACATCAACTCTGCTGTAGAGTTGGTACTTGTTGGTGAACATGAAAAGCACCAGCGTTGCCGACATTGAAACAAGTGGGAAGACCAAGACCAACACGAAAAGAAGAAACCAAAGTTTGTCTTGGGTGGTCCTGATATACTCGAAAGATTCTTTGAGCCCTTCGATCCAGAACCCTCGGAGCCCCTCCTTGGTGTAGAGGCTGTCGTAGCAACTAGAGAGCAGTGCTCCGACATAACGGTAGGCTCCGATGCGGTCTGAATTGGACTTCAGATCTTGGAGCAGTTGAGGTAAAGCATCAGCACCTGCAATATTGTTCAGATCATTGGCTAGAGCATCTGATACCAATGTCGTGTCTGCCGCCAGAGCTGGAGGTAGCCTCCGACGGGCGTCAAGCATCTTCTCAATTCTCATATTCAGTTCACCCTCCGCGGTGTCACCCTTAAGACTCACTACGGTACGACCATCGCCTGCCATCTTCAAGTAATTTTTCAGTGAATCGAAGGAGCTTTTCTTCAGGCCCTCTGGCCTAGCTGAGAAGAGGCACCAGGTACGCTCAGCGTACTTGAAGAGCCCACACAGGAACATGAGCACTGTGGCAGCCAGGAGACGCCTGTCCGGCCAAGACGACCTCGAGACGACGTACCCGGCCACGGTGGCCTGCGTGAGCAGCACCAGCAGGTGGCGCCGCCACAGCTCGTTGTCCTGCATGTAGGGGTGGGAATGGATCATGGGTCTTATTTTCCTTCACAATCCAACTTGGTTCTAGTCAAAAAACTAATAGTATTGTGACTCAGCTTTAATTGTGTTAAGTTTATAGAGCGATGGGTCGTGCGGACGTGCTTGCGCGCGGCGGCGCTGCCAGAGGCGGAGAAGAAGGCTAGGGCCGCACTGGGGTTAGGGTTTCAGGGTTACCTGGGGGGCTCCGGTCGCTGACGGACATAGAAGGGGTGGCCGGAGCGGCGGCCAGCTTGGCGAAGGCGACGGGCGGAGGGCCGGACGGCGATGGCGAGGAGACGACGGAGGAGAGGATAGCATGGAGGCGGACGGTGGGCAGCGGCGAAGGCGACTCGGCTGCCGGAGCCGTGGCGGAGGGAGGCTGCGGTGTTAGAGTTATGTCGAATATGTGTATGTTTTGGTTACGACGTGGACTTGAGTTGTAATTGGTAGGTTAGGGATAGAGTTCTGGTCGTACTCTGTATCTCTAGGGCCCATAAATATGAGGGCACTACCGTGTAACCGTGAGACGACTTGGCGGCTGGTGTGGGCGGCGGCGTGGCCGCGGTGGTGCCCGGATGCCGGTGTAGCTGCTGTTATGGGGAGGAGCGCCCGTAGTCAGGCCCCGAGGATGTAGGCACATGGCCGAACCTCGTTACAAAATATCGTGCCTCGGTGTCGTTCTCGTGTTGATCTTAGAGATGGAGTTTGTGATCTTGTTGTTTCCGCTGCAATGGTGCTAGTCGATCCGTCGGGATCTCCACGCTAGTACCGGTTTTATCTAACAAGTGGTACCAGAGCAATAGCTGTGAAGATCTTCGGAGAGGTGCGATGAGTATGTTTCCACGCCGCGTCGGAGTTGCACAATGTCCATGGAGGGACATGGCGCAAGGTGGAGCATGGTGGCGGTCGACGATTCGATCGGTGGAGTCGGACACTTCGAGGAGGAGACTCGAACCATTCGATGAGCAAGACATCAGCGGGATTCATCCAGACGTGGAGATCGGGGCTGATTGAGCTGATTGGCTGCTGTTTCGATAGGGGTCGGTCAGACGTGACGGCCAAGTTCGACGGTGCGGCCGGAAGACGTCGTAGACGGACGACGGCTTCGGTGGCGAAAGCCATGGTGGACTCGGCGTGTTGATGGAGACAGATTGTTTGAGGATTGCGTGATGATGTTGGGTCTGTGCAGGTCGAAAAGGAGCAGTTGGCTTGTTTTTGAATCGACGGAGGGCATCATGTAGATGCGGCACGAACAGAAGCGTGCACGATCAGGAGACAGGAGGCAAAGAAGGCATTGACGATTAAGCAGGCAAGGAAATTAATACGTATATGTTTGTCAGATTGCATGCATGCATTGGAGTTCGGAACACATACGCGTGGATTTTTTTTTTCTTTTGTTTGCTCGGTCAGGCCTTGCTTCCTGGGAGGATCGGACTCTATTTCGTGAGGGAATCGGCCACCTGGAGAGACCTACGTACGGTGCATGGACGTGTGTCACGAGGAAAGGAAAATCCTGCGGAACAAGGAAAGGAAACAGACGACAGGTGACGGTCTGGTCTCCATATAATCAACAGAGGAGTACACGAGATTGCATCAGAAGCAATCAAGCTATTTGCGAACCGGTACTTGCGTGGTTGAAGGCAAATAGCGGCGGCGTTTAAGCAGGGTCAACATCGTCGACGTGCAACGGCGTGGAGATTGACGGGAGACTCAGAGGCTGCGTGATCGGAGCTTTGAGGAGAAGGCTTCGTGGTGCACGGGCTGTGCACAGCAAGGCTCGGCGGCGTTCGTCGGCGGTCAGCGGCGAGGAGGCGTGCGCGAGCGAGGGTGCTGCAATCTGATCAGGTTATTCAGCTGATTTAATTGCAGGTCGACATGATGTCGATGGCTCCCAAGTTCGAGGTGACGAAGTTTGACGGGACCAGCAACTTTGGGCTGTGGCAAACAAGAGTCAAGGATCTGCTAGCTCAGCAGGGGATTCTGAAGGTGCTCAGCGGGAAGCAGCCGTCAAAGGTGGACGATGATAAGTGGGAGGAGATGCAACAGCAAGCGACCGCGACAATTCGGTTGTGTCTCAACGATCGTATCATGTACACTGTCATGGAGGAGTCAGATCCTGAAAAGATTTGGAAGAAATTGGACGATCAGTTTATGTCCAAGACGTTGACCCAGAAGATGTATCTGAAGCAGAAGTTGTATGGCTTGAAGATGCAAGAAGGGTCGGATCTTGCGGAGCACATCAATATCTTCAATCAAGTTATCGCGGATCTTGTCAAGGTCGAGGTAAAGGTTGATGATGAAGACAGGGCTATTATTCTTTTGTGTTCTTTGCCAGGGTCATATGAGCACTTGGTCACCACATTGACGTACGACAAGGAGAGCATCAAGGTGGAGGATGTTGTTGCTGCGTTGCTTTCACATGAAGAGAGGCGAAAGAACAATGCAACTGGAGAGTCTTCTGCAGATGCTTTGCTGGTCAAGTACGATCGAGGTGGAGAGACCGGCAAGAAGAATAAAAAGAAGGGGCCACAATGCTATGGATGCAAGGAGTATGGACATCTGAGGAGAGATTGTCCGGAACTGAAGAAGGGAGGAACTGCTAGTGTTGTGTTCTCAAAGAAGAAAGATGACTCGGATAGTAGTGATGGTGATGTTCTCACAGTATCAAGTGAAAGGTCCTGTGGAGCGTGGTTATTGGATTCAGCTAGCTCGTTTCATGCAACATCCAAGGAGTGGTTCTCATCTTACGTTGAACAAGATAAAGGTGGATCTGTTTACATGGGAGACGACTCACGTTATCGGGTCATTGGTGTAGGCGACATCAAGTTCAAGATGTATGATGATCAGGAGATACTACTCAAGGGTGTGAAGCATGTGCCAGCGCTGCGGAGGAATCTAATATCGCTGGGGATTTTGCATGATGAAGGCTTGTTATATCAGGCGGCTCCTGATAAGAAGACTTTGAGGGTTATGCAAGGCGGCAAGACTGTTATGATTGGTGAGAAGTCAGTAACTACACACCAGTACAAGCTGAGAGGAAGCGTTGTTGAAGGTGGAGTCATGGACGGGAGAGCAACGGTAGCTGTGTGCAGTTCTGATGATAAGGAGGTGGCCTCATCGGGCTGTTCTGAATGAGCAGCCAAAGGAGTAAACTCAAGTTCGATACACGGAGGTTCGGCATCGACAACTTCAAGGAGTGGCGAGCATATTCGCCAAGGTGGAGTTTGTTAGAGTTATGTCGAATATGTGTATGTTTTGGTTACGACGTGGACTTGAGTTGTAATTGGTAGGTTAGGGATAGAGTTATGGTCGTACTCTGTATCTCTAGGGCCCATAAATATGAGGGCACTACCGTGTAACCATGAGACGACTTGGCGGCTGGTGTGGGCGGCGGCGTGGCCGCGGTGGTGCCCGGATGCCGGTGTAGCTGCTGTTATGGGGAGGAGCGCCCATAGTCAGGCCCCGAGGATGTAGGCACATGGCCGAACCTCGTTAAAAAATATCGTGCCTCGGTGTCGTTCTCGTGTTGATCTTAGAGATGGAGTTTGTGATCTTGTTGTTTCCGCTGCAATGGTGCTAGTCGATCCGTCGGGATCTCCACGCTAGTACCGGTTTTATCTAACATGCGGGGGCGGAGAAGACGAGGAGGTCGTGTGGTCCGCTTATTGCGCAACCGGTCGCGGGATAACCACGTCTTTTAATTGAGCCCTATTCTTGAATTTTCTAGTATAAATTTGAGGTCCCTTTACCACCGCCTACCTGCATGGCGAAGGCAGTGATGGTGTCCTGCCCGCCAAGGTGAAGGAGCACGAAAGGCGCCCAGAAGAGTAGGAGCTCGTGGCCCGGCGCACTCGCGGCGACGGCGAGATGGCCGAGGGCAAAGACTGCCACCGCATCGGCCGTCATGTAGGCCAGCCATAAGAGTGAGCTTGGGATGAGCGATACGCTGTGCCGCCGCACGTCGGCTGCCAAGAAGAGGAAGACCTGAAGGCCGAAGCTTACAAGTATCAGGGATTGGATCTCCCAATCATTCCAGAGCTGCTTGATATCCTCCAAGCTGTAACCCAAAAACAAAAATAAAATAAAATCATATAATCACCATGAGATACGTACTACCTCCGTCCACAAAAGAATGCAACTCTCGCATCCCGAGGAGTCAAACAATTTTAAGTTTGACCAATTTTATACAAAATAATACTAACATTTGTGTCTCAAAATAGATCTAGTATGAAAATATATTACATGATTAATCTAATAATAGTTATTTTATATTGTAAATTTTAGTAATTTTTTTTACAAATTTGGTCAAACTTAAAAATATTTGACTACTCGGGATATGAGAGTTGCATTCTTTTGTGGACGGAGGGGGTACAATTGTGTGCCCAACATAAATTTATTTCTCCCAACCGATCGATAAATCACTCGAAGGGAAAATAAATGGGCATATTAAGCATATATTAAATGGAGAGTCATAGGCCCATAACTTTGAAATATTTCGTTTGAACCGTGGTAATATTTAGCAGCTGGCAAGCTACATAAAAATTTCACCCTGCATGCAGGGTTCGACAGGTAGCTATATGATATTCAGATATGCATGGTAAATATCTGCCTAAGGCCAATGCCAGATGAAAGAAACAATGATATCATGCAATAATGTAGTGATGAACTGATAACTTCATGTTATATATATGCTCTCGGAATTTTGGTGTAAATTATAATCAACAAAAGATAATTGGAGCAATATCAAAATAATAAAAATATTTTTGATAAATAGAATGAAAGTGATGAAAACACTGTTAGATTATGTCATTACCTATAGTTTTCCATCAAATGCCCTCGGCCAACTTGGTCAACATTTCTTATTGGCCTCATTGCAATCAGGTGTGTAGATAAAAGCATGGCACATAAAACATGTGTGGTGTTGCCTAGCTTACAGCACCTACATTTAAATATACACACAATTAGAGTAAATGCCAAGTTTTGGGTACCGACAGATGCTTTCTTCCCTGGAGAGCAACTGAGCAAGTGGACGCTGTGCTAATAGATGTTTGCTTCATTGGAGAGCAAGTGGACATCTCAGAAAATAGGCTGCATACTATGACAAATCAAATGCCGCCCAAGTAAAGGTAACCATATGGTAAAACATAATTATTTAATTCCATCCTTTTTATCTTTTATGTGTCCTCAATATACTCAAATCAATGAAATATATGTGTTTTCCAAAAATAATATAGTCAAATTCATAGCACAGACTTAATCCATTCACATATATAGATCAGGTGAGATGGAGAAAACATAGAGGGATCATTGAAATTCGGCCGGCCATTGACCCACGTACCATTCTCAGAACACATATTATCTTTGGGGACATATCCGGTGCAAACCAACCCCTCCGTGCAAACTTTGGAAACCAACATGCATGGGGACATGCACGGGAGGTGGGAGGGGGAATTTGCAAAATCACAGGGAAGGTGGGAGGGGGGATTGACAAAATCAGCATGCATGGGGACATGCATGGGAGGGGGGAGGCTCATTGGATCAACATCGTGTGGATCAGATTGTGGTTTCTAAAGTTTGCACGGAGGGGTTGGTTTTCACCTGATACGTTGCCATTATCTTTTTAGTGCTACCGATCTGATTATTTTATTTGAAATCAATTTGCACCCGCTTTAATCTTACCCATTCGGGCCACCAATGACACATATGCAAACTTGGAAGTTTAGCACAAGAACGCTAACATTGTTAAAAGTAGGAGCATCAGGTGCTTAGCCCTTTCTAGTAAGGCCAGTCTCAGTGCAAGGTTTCATGCACATTAAATTAAATAGGTGCCAACTCAGCATTTTAGATGATGTGGCAAGGAGTTAATGAGGAGAGAGATGAAATGGGTTTCATCTAGATGAAACTCTGTATACACGGTTTCCAACAAGCCTGTGTCTTGCATGCATCGCCTAGGAAACATCAAAATGAAACTTTGCACTGTATGAATTATTTCATCTGTAAATTTATTGTCTTCTTACTTACATGGCATTTTTGGAAACACAAAAATGAAATCCCCCACTGGGACTAGCCTAAGGAGTTTTATCTCACAGTTTCTAATGGTGCCATAATCAAAAGAAATTTGAGCCGACGAAACAAGTGTTAGAATTATAATAATTAGTGGTCAATTAGTATGCTAATCATAGCTACAGACAACAGGACCTTTCATGAAAGGGTGTGAACCTTTCATGAAGGGGCTGGACCTTTCGTGAAGGGGCTAATATATCTCCTCGAAGGGACATCTGGTCCTTTGAAACACCCTTCCCCATATATACATATGTAA
The DNA here is from genome assembly GCA_033239725.1 of Echinochloa phyllopogon. Classification (NCBI taxonomy): domain Eukaryota; kingdom Viridiplantae; phylum Streptophyta; class Magnoliopsida; order Poales; family Poaceae; genus Echinochloa; species Echinochloa phyllopogon. The sequence continues at coordinate 4,697,240 of BTCW01000008.1, read as the reverse complement.
TCAATGATTCATTCAATCAATAAAGGAATCATTCCATTCTCTTTCTCGTTTTAACCCTATAACATGTTATCATGCGTTTTTCTCTCCTCGCCGCGTCACTCCCGCGGAGCGGCACGGGCCCCCAAACCACCTTGCCGTCGGGCCGCCTCCCTCCTCTGCCCCCTCCTCGCCGTCGCCTAAGCGGATGGCCGGCAGTCCGGCGCCCACAAGGAGGGCGACGGCGAGGCGTCTCCTTCGACGGGCGAGGTCATCCCGCGCGGGCGGCGCTGCCTCCTTCTGCGGCGAGGACTGGACGGGCCGGATCCGTAGTGCCCCATAGTGGATTTGCGGAGGCTCGAGGCAATCTACGGCGGCAGCGGCCGGACCATGGTCCTGTCGGCCTATGGCGGCGGTGCAACGGACGGACCGCGGTGGCGTCGGTGCGAAGGGCGCACGCGCGGCATATGCGGCCGGCCAGGAGCGCGAAGGGTAGGCGCGGCCGGTGGGCCGGGGCTGCGGCATCAACGCGTGGGCAAGCTGCGCGCGCTGGCACCTTCGGTTTTGGTGTTGGAACTTGGAAGGGCTAGCTCCGGACCTTGCAACTACATCTGGTGCTGACATCTTCAATTTCGCCTTTCCTTTTCATATAGACCAAGAGACATGGGTCACCTTGGCTTCATTCGCGGATTCTCTTACTTGAAGACGGATTTCATCTACAATTTATTTCTGGTGGATTATGCATGGATACCCAGCGGTTACTTTGCAGCATGATATCTAAGGTTACGAATTCATATGGTGTGCCGGATTTAGAGTTCATGAACCGTTTAAAGTGGGTCAGGGCTTGTCTATATGGAAGCATTGGCCTGGTAAGAAGGGAGAAGCAACACAGTGACTTGGTCATGGTGGTAATTGCTACTAACTCATCGGTTCCGGGAAAAAATTCCTAGGTCTGACCTTAGTTTGTTGAACCTGACAGTGACCTTGTTAAAGGCATTGTTTGGATTAAGATGGATTACTCCCTCGTAAAAACATTTGATCTGGTCTTAGTTGGTTAGGTCATTACAATGTCGGCACGTGTGCGTGTCGTTTCCTCGTTGGAGGGGTTGTATCGGGAGCCTACTTCATAGTCCAAGAGTTGCTTTGGTTTGTAAAGTGGATGAAGATGAAGGCACTTGTGGTAGTTTGCTAGGTCATGGTGCTCTCATTTTTTGTTTCTTTTTTATTGATTGTGCGCATCTTAGTTATGTAGAGGCCAGGTTGGATCTTATATAATTGTATTATCTTTATGTAATTGTCTAAGATCAATAAAGCTTCGCTTTTCAAAAAAACATGTTATCATGCACGCTTGTTCTCCACTTAGCATAAGAAAGAAAGAGAAAGGCAAGGAGGCGTTAAGTTATTGGGTAAGAATGGACCCTGGACACTGACGTTTCTATGCAATCTAAGAAGGTTTTCTTCTTTTTCTTCATGGAAGCCCAAGCTTGTCGGATTTTGGCCTGTCTAACCGGACCGTCGTAAGCTCATACAGTCAATTTAATTTACTTATTATATTTCAACTAATGGTTGCTACACGTCAGCGGTGTGATAGGTCGTCTCATACAATACCACGTAGAATTTTTACTGATGTGAAGGAGAGAGACCGAGGTGAGAGAATGAGGTCGTTGCTTCGCGAAACAATCATCTCCTGAGCTAAATTCTAGGACTATGAGACGACTCTCTCACCATTGTACGAGTTTTGTTGTCATGCAACCAATAATGTTTCTTTATTTCCCCACAAATTAAAGGATTTTATATTATTACGAGACAACTAAAATAACTTATTATATAGGTTCTCTGATAAATTACGTGTCACTGCATAAGACCGCCTATTAGGCCAGTCTCAGTGCAGGATTTCATCACACGGTTACCTAGACCAGAAACTAGGTAACTGTGCCAGATAAGTTTGATGAAACTCCTCTCACATCTTATAAAACTCTTCACTCTCTCCCCTTTGCCACGTCAGCACATTTAATATCATGAAACTCCAATGAAACCCTCTCTGAGACTGGCCTTAGACGGTACCAATGTATCTGAAACTGGCAGCCCGCTAGGCGCAGCCCTAGGTCAGCCTAAAAAATAGGCCCGCAAAATTTTGGGTCTGAGATTTTTAAAACATTTTCTGGGTCCAGCTCAAATAAATGATCTGGTCTCTAGTGGCCACTAATTTAATGCTGCCAACACACAAATCAAGGCCTTGTTTAGTTCCTAAAAGAGCACTCCCAAATTCACTATAAAAAAAGATTCCCCATCACATCAAAATGTCATAACATGCATGGAGTACTAAATGTAAATGTAGATGAAATCAAAAACTAATTGTACAGTCTTGTTGTGCTCTGCGAGACGAATATTTTGAACCTAATTAATCAATTTTTGGACAATTTTTCGCACATACAAACGAAATGCTACAGTATCGCAATGATTACGAAGTGACATCTTACTTCCAAATTCAACCTCCCAAATTCGACATCTAAACAAGGCCCAAATGAAAATCACACTTTGTGTCACATTCGAATCTTGTAGGTAACCATCTGAAACACTACTACATAAAAAGTTTTTAATAGACAGACTAAAACCTATTTGTAGGAGCGGCTCCGATCATCTGCTTTTTGCAGGTAGAAATAGCTGTTTGTAGGAGTGATCTGAGAGCCGCCCCTACTATTAGCATTTCCTCAGGAGATCCAGTTACACTGGCGTGATTTCTAGAAAACGAATTGAATCATAAAAAAATTGAAACAACAAAAAGGGGAAAGAGTACCATCCAACAAGACACCACGATCAGCCCCTACACCTACGATGGTAACAATTTTGGACGAAATATGCACACTTGCGTTCAGTAGGGTTCGAACTACTTATCTCCGGCCTCACCCATAGCTAGGGATGAAATTGTTGTGGATAATTTTCGCATCTGATCCAATCCAAATCCAAAATTTATGGATATAGAAAATGAGATTTTGACATCCATATGTGATATGGATAATCTGAATCCGATTGTGTGTGTGGATGCGGAGTAGGATATGGTTTTAGCAAAATATAGTGGATATAAATTATCACATAACTGAATGCGGATTATCCGAGGCTTATAATAGGGTATCCGACTATTTTAGTGAGTCGAATATAGTACAAATCGAGCACATCCCAGGGCGATCGATCGGCTGTCTTGTGCACATTGCGAACACTGGCCACCAGACAACGGCTCTATTCCTTGGGCCTCGAGGGACAATATGCGGTTGATCGGTAGTATTTTTCATGTTGTGATGTTGCTTTATGGTTTTGGTCTAGAAAATATTCACAATTATAAAAAGTTATACATAAGAATGTATTATCCGTCTATTTTAATCCGCTTGCACTGACTTTGATCAAGTCCGTGCCATTTTTGATATTCTAAAAAAATGCACCATTACCAGATCTTTCTAATATCCGCTACACTCCGCATTCGACGAAAAAAGTGGACATGGATATGAAAAGGGTATTATCTGCTCCGATACGATCCATTCCTATCCCTACGTATAACCTCCTCTCCACCACACTACACGGTCACTTCTGACTTCATGTGCTCTTTTTTTTTTGTATTAACCCTAACAAGATTGCAGCTCACCCATCACCCGCCGCTCGAAATCATTTCCAAAGGCGGGTGACGCCATCACCCGCACCAATAAATATTTATCTATTTTTAGTTTTACATTTTTCTTTTAGAATATAGGCATATATCTATATATACTTATCCGAGATATATTTCACATATCTCATGTATTTTTAAATGGTCAAAATATAATAATTACAATACATATGTTCAAATTGGATTCACATGCGCATTCACATATACAACATTCATGTAAATAATCCATAGTTATAGTCGTGTATGGCACAATTAATGTCTAAATAATCTTATGATCCTAAACCATCTTAAATGAAAAATGTACAACATATAAAATTTTAGATCTCATTGACCACTATAACTTTGATATAGAGTTGCTCTATATCTGAGGTTATTTGAAAAACTCAAAAATTTTAGATTTCAAAACTAGATATACTATATTGATTTTTTGGATTATTAAATATTCTTAAATGAACAAAATGACAACTAAAAAGTATTAGGTCTAATCGAGCTTTACAATTTTGATATATATTTGTATTTATTCAAAATCATATGAAAAAGTTATAAATTTATTCGTAGAGCGCCATTTCCTAGGATGGCCATCCCATCATCCGTCTCTGGAAATTATTTTCAAGCACGAGTGATGACGTCAGCCGTCTCTAGAAATGGTTTTTATTTGCAGGGGCGAGTGATAGGTGATCCGCCCCTCCATTTTTAGGGGCGGGTCACCCCCATGGCCTGGTCCTTCGAATGCTTCTCCAAGGGTAGGCCTGATGAGGACATCACCACGTTGGAGGACATACATCAGTCGACTTCGTTTCCACACTACAAGTCGTCGCCACGTCGGGCAGCAACTTCGGTTCGGATTCAGCCGACACGTCTGTGCTTCAACTGCGATATCTCCCTCATACGACGTCCAATCAAGGTGTTCTTGGATGCGTTGGAACCGTGACGACGAGACTCTTCTTTTGGTTCTGGTTTTAGCTCAGGAGATTCGTGGATCATGCTGTGTGACCACGAAAAGGTGCTGCGACACCTGTTTTAGGCCTTTTCAGGCTTTGTATCGTGTCGGGCCTTCGGCCCATGTCGTGGGCGTGGCGCCCTAACCCTAGCTCGCCCCCACAACATTAAATTCAGTAGCCGCCGTCGTTTAGAGTCAGGTTTTGCTTAGATTATTCTGTCGAGAACAGTTTCGCCATCTATCGGTTTGTAGAACCCCAACTTTCGATCTTAATCATACATCTGCAGAGCCACTTCAGATTGAGCTGCGTTCTTTCGAGTTCTTGCTTGTGTTCTTCGTTTCGTAGGCAGGGATTAGCCTTCTCGGCGAGGTCAACCGGGTTGTGACACGGTTGATAACCAGAGGAGTCGTGGTGCTAAGATTGTGGGGTTCGAGTCGCTGACTTGAAGCCGGATCGGTGTGTTGCGTTCCGCCCAAAACGACTTATCCTTCACCTGACGGAAGATCGGGCCATCCCGTCCCATCAAGGCCATATACTACAGTGATCCATTTCTTTTGTAGAAGCGGGTGACTTTTTAGACTGTCCAGAAAAAAATCAGGCTATCCCTACAAACCTTTATTATAGTAGAGAAAGTTACTTTTAAGACGAACATAATCTATAGTTAATGCCGTCTGAATTTTACAGTAACACACGCATACGTTTTGTTTTTCCCCAGGCAGCTACAGATAATCGCCACTTATTATTTGCCTGTATGTATATAGGTAGACACACAGTGTGTGGAAACAACGACATACGGTTTGCTATTGGCCTTGTGACGTGGCTTGCGTGCACGTACGCACGAGGGCGATGGCTGTACGTGCTTATGTTCAGTTCTTGCACTTGGGGTCGCACGTACCACGGAAAACATCGTTGCACCTGTACACCTCGCGGGAATTTCTGACCTTTAAGCAGGTCGTGCAATTGGTATGATCCCTGCACCATTTCCAATTGCCTTCGTCCTCGCACTTGACTGGCTCGGTACTGCTGCATCTCTTGCAGCATGGCTGAGTCCCCGGGTTTGGCTTCAGGGTGCCCTCTTCCTCCCCCACCACCGCGCCTGCACCCACGAATTGTTCACCTACATCAGTTAAATCTCATGACACTAAGGCAATAGCTAAAAGCATCAATCATTATATAGCATCTGAACAGCTAGTGCAATATACGAACTATTTTCAATGGAAACCGCCGCAAAGACGACTCCCATGATCAGGACGGTCTGGACAACCAGGACGATCGCCATGAGCGTGCTACTCTTCATCGCTTGCTCTTCTAAATGTTTTTGACGTACGTACGCAAACAGAGCAGAAAAAGATCTCTCGAGATCCAACCCTGGCTCGTTTTGTTTGTGGAATACAGTATGCTTGTGATGTGTTGTTACTCCCTCACCATTGGCATTGGAGCGGCCCTATATATAGGCGTGGAGTGAAGATTGAAGTATGGCGTGCAATGTGCCACGCCAACGCTGGGGATAAAGATGGCTTTTTGAGAAAAATAATAGGAGAGAGTTTCCTACTGCATTGTTTACAAAAGAGTGAATTTCACTGTAGGTTCGTGAACTTTTCTCGAGATCTCATCTAGGTCCACAAACTAAAAAAACGATCATCTAGGTCCATAAACTTTTTCCGAGATCTCATCTAGGTCCGCAGACTAAATAAGCGGTCATCTAGGTCCATGAACTTTTAAAAGTGATCATCAAGGTCCATGAACACTTTTAAAGAGCGGTCGTCAAGGTCAGGCCCGTCGCCGCCGTCTTGGACCTAGACGACAGCTCTTTAAAAGTTCATGGACCTAGATGACCACTTATTTAGTTTATGGAGCTAGATGAAACCTCAGGAAAAGTTAATGGACCTAGATGATCGTTTTTTTAGTTTGCGGACCTAGATGAGATCTTGAAAAAAAGTTTATGTACCTACAATGAAATTCACTCTCTACAAAAAGCAATAGAAAAAAGGTACAGCTAACAGGAATGATTAGGAGAAGAGGAACACATGGGTGGTGCGTCACATCAGCCACAGCTATCTTCATGTGCATTAGGAGAGACGCGCGCGTTGCCGTTAACATTTTGCAAAAGGGCAAGCAAAAAATAAACGCGGTCAATAGTTTCTTTAACCCGAAGGACATTTATTAAACAAAAGTACGAGAGTTTCCTCCTGCTTTTTTCATTATATATAATGCAAAATTGCAAAAGAGAAAAAACACGTGACTAATCATTCTACTAAGTGGGTATATATAGCTTTTCTCTTGGCTCGGTGGACAACAAAGCTCCTTCTCTTGAACTTCCTTTTGCAACGATACAGACAAGAGCTAGACGTCGGACAGAACTAAAGCTAATTCATTCCTACCACCAAGAATCCGACATGATGATGTGCTTGGAGAAGGGGGTGTGTGCCTCTCAGATCAGCCACAGGACACAACTTCACTCTCAACCTAGGACACATGTATTGCCAGCAACACTTTATTTGCAAGTAGTGAAAGTGCATCTAGATTCTCCCTATGGATTTTTGGTTGATTAATGACAAATATAACCAAAGAACTAATGACTATATTGAGTTCATGGACTGGTGCTACACTACTAAAATTAATGATTGAAATATGATGATAAAGCCCTCAAATGGACATGGTGTATATATGGTGTGAAGATTGAAAGCTTTAAATTCTTTTCTATCTTGAAATTGAGTTATGGACGCCGTACTATCAAGGGAATGCATATTGATCGAGCCATGGATGTCATAGTGCTCAAAGATTTCTCTAACAACCTATGAGAGACACGAATGCACATTACACACACTTGGTGTTTCAGCTAACATGGGTGTCGGAGTCTCCGATAGGGAGCCAAAACAAAGTTGTCCCACGTAGGTAGGGTTGAAAACGGATCGAATACGATCGGATACCGCCGGATATGAATACAGCTATTTTTTTCTCTCGGATACGGATAGTATCAACTTGTGACAGATAATATAGAAATGGATATCGACATTCTAAATATCCAACTTTTGCTATTCGGATTCGGATTGGTAGCGGATACTAACTATCCGGATTCGGATTTGGACGGATATAAACCCCTCCAATCGAATACGAACGGATAATATCCGTACCATTTTCACCCTTATACGTAGGCATGTGGACATTCTATGGCGTGAACTTCCGATAGGGGTCGGAGCTTCCTGGTACAAAATTTCTGTGTGCCTCCTTGTACCCTGGAGGGCCGGAACACTGATGTTCTAGGTACCCCTCTAGGTTGGGTTTTGTCAGAAATTCTAGAAAGGTCTCGGAGTGTCCGGGTCTGACTGTGTTGTGTTGTTTCGCTGGTGGAGCTAGAGTATTCCGGGGGTGTCCCCACAAAAGCCTCATTGTCGACGGGAACGTTTCCTACCACTGAAAGAATAGCGCCGGTTACATCCTGAAAAAATTCAGAAAAATACGACACCAACGTCGAGTCGAGGACTCGTGGATTGAGCCCTTCATATCTATACAACCTATATAGATCATCCCCACTAAAAAACTTCTCTCAACATACAAGGTGTCAACATCATCATCCACTAGGGCAGATCATCCCCACTAAAAGACTTAAACATGCAAGCTGTCCACATCATCATCCACTAGGACCATCAATTTATATCTTCTACCGATATGCTGCGGCTAATAATATTCATGCATTTAGTGAAAGGGATAGACGACATAGTCATCTCTACATTAGTAGGTCTTTATAAATTATTTTTATAATATTATTTTGTACGATAATATATACTAATATAATAGTAATTTTGTTTTAGTGATAAAGTAGCCGTAAAAGCTCTCACATCCCGCAACAACGCGCGGGGAATCACCTAGTTTTCAGTGTAAATAGAGACGTAGTATTTTGCAACAATCTGAGAGCTTGAACTGCATGTACATCTAGCCTATATCCAACGAGCTCTTGTCGCACATAAAACACGAACGTCATCTAATGCTTAAGCAGGGTACTAGTTGGTTTCTCATCCTCGTCGTGTAACGCCACCCTCTGAATAACTTAGTAGCAGTCATATGAAAACTCATCAGTCTCACGCTGGCTCGCCGTATCGCTGTGTAAGCTCACCGGCGGTGCCGTGCATGTGCATAGCATAGCCTTCAGCTATGCAAAGCTAGTTTGTTGTTCAATTACCGCTGCCGGTAATTCGTTTTGCCGATTCTTGGTTGAGAGTTGAGACCTTTGCATATTGATTACTTTCTCACGCTAGTTATGCTTTTTCAATGCAGTTCATTAGTTAACTTAATTTGCATTGCAAGATTCAAACATAATTTCGGATAATCTAGCTCAATCATATCGATCTTACACTACCTGTTAGTCGCACGAGATAGTAAACTTAATTTAAATCTAGAAATTTTGACTCCAAGGATATATCCACACAATCTAGTTAGATTCATGGACTGGCTTGCACCATTTTGTCCATATCGCCCATAAGGTAAGAAAATCTTCACAGAATTTTGTATTTATGAAAATGAAAAGATCGGTTAGTCAATATAATCTGTTAAGGGGGAGTTTGTGAACGGCGGCAGTAACCGGTTGGTCAGTGCCGCCCGACGCGTTGGGCCTCCTTCGGGAGGTCGGGAGTTCGATCCCGGGTGGAAGCGAACTTCTTTAAAAAAATTCCTTCGCCTATCCCACGCTAAAGCACAGGTCTAAGGCCGGTCTATTCTCACTAGACTGTGCTGCCGCTGTGTATGGGTGGGGTAGGGGTTCGGGGATTTTCTCGACCTGTGTGAGAATGTGTTCTCTCTTAATACAATGCCGTGGGGGTGGTCTTACCCTCCACACGTCGAGTTTTTTTTAAGGGGGAGTTTGAAAATTGCTATCAACATTTTGAACCTTGTTATATGTCTTCACATCTTTACCAAACTGAGTTGGAGTATCATGCAAGTTATCATCACAAAATTTGTGGTGGATATGAAATTAGAGACAAAAAAGATGATTGATAAGCAAGTGATAGCTTTCTTTGACATCAAATCCAGTCTTTTCAAAAGTGAAAATAATTAAAGTTCGCTCCACCACTATATATAAAAGCTTAATCATAAGACAGGTGTACTATGCATCGAGTTAAATGCTTTCTTTATGAGCTAAATCGAAAATAATAGTCAAAATGGTTGGAAATTCTAGCATCAACTAGTCCAACGAAATGTACAGTTTTTTTTTTTTTGCGGGTAAAGAGATGTATCGATTACGAAGATCGGTAGGTACAAAAATATAGGGAACTCCAAATGACAAACTTACAGAGTTACATACTTTTCTTGATCTTAATATACCAAACTTTTCAAAAAGCGTTCCAAATTATAGTTCACTTCAGCCTGAGCCATTGTATATAGGCACTTTTCAAGAACTTTGTATGGTACAACTAAATCCAACAACAAAAACAACTGAAACCAGTGTGTTTGCAGTGAGAAATTAGCACATAGCATGGGAAGTGTGATAAGCATGGGACACTGTAGGGTTGAGCAATTGACCATTCCTCTACTCATCTTGTCGGTCCTTCACTCTCTGGTTCAATTGTATCTTACGACTCAAAAGTCAAAACACAACTCTTCGGAGAGCTGGTTCAATTATATCGGGAGAAGAAAGAGCTCTTGGGAGTGCCGAAAGGCCACGGCTAACCTCTCCGGTCATTAGCTTTTTTTTTTTTTGAGAATGCTCCGGTCATTAGCTGAAAGCCTGAAATCGCTTCAGGCCGTCAATACTTCAGAAGGCAACGATGGGCTGCTCTTTGGTCTCTGCAGACATGGCTAATGGACTGCATGGAATGGATCTTCCAAAGAGGAAGGAACTGGATGGACCTGCTTCTTCTCACCATTTGGGCGAAATTTGTTTCTAGGTTCTGGTATCTCTAAGGGCCAGGACACAACACAAGCGATTAAATAGGCGGTGTTTTTTTTTTGCGAAAGAAATAGGCGGTGTTGTATAAATCGAAACAACAATGTTAGTCCCATACCACCAAAACTATTTTAATATCTTTTTGTACGGTACAACTAAATTGAACAAAAAAATGTTACTAGTTCTTAAACATGGTTAAACACAGAGGATGATTTTGCAACACGAGGTGACTTTTATGGGGTTTCACTTGTCCTTAAGAATGTGGGCCCGGAACAATTACCAGTAAATAGCATTGAAGCAAAACACTGCTGCCCACATGGTTAACACCGGACCCGTCGTGCACTACTGTTGCTGCCGCTGCTCTGCATCCATCTCCCCCGGCAAAACTGCAGCTGCAGGAACGCCAGCTTCTCTCTCTGAACTGAAACCACTCCTGGTCCCCTTCTTATAACTTATAAGCAGCCCACGATCTTACTTATCATTGGCAAACCACAGAACCAAAACTTTCAGACAAGGCCACGGTTCTTCCTGCACGCAGCTACCAGCTTCGTTTCGTTTCGTTCCATCCATATCCATGGGTCTCTTCAGCTCGCCGCCCAAGGTGTACAAGCCGGCGGCGGAGGTCGACCTCGGCCCCGACAGCGACGAGCCCTACATCAGCCCCAACGTCAAAGGTCGATCTTGATCATATATATCGTTGCTAATGACTCCATTCTGTATCACACTCAGATCGAATTCGAGCTCAGAGAGAGCTTGGCAGCATGCGATGCATTCAGAACTGATCAGCGTACGTGTGATCTGTACGTTGTCGATGGGCATGCAGCTCCCCGCGTTGCCGGGCTCCTGGTGAAGCTGCTGGCCTGGGTGCTGGAGACGCCCGTCGTCGGCTGGATCGTGCTCACCGTCCTCAAGCGGGACAACCTCGTCTACAAGGTATCATCAGTTCAAACTCCAAACTCTGCTGCTGAAGAAGACGAACAAACTTTAATTTTGGCCTGACGATCACGTACGCTCACCGTCCCGATCTCGCACCATCTGCAGCTCGTCTCCGACGCCGAGATCCCGGAGCCGCTGCTGTTCACCGCCACCCACACATGGCGAGGTCCGGATCTTCTTATCACAAAGATTTCACTCCCTTTGTTCATAGCCTGAAACTAACTGTTGTGAATAATGGCGATGCAGACATCCCCGAGCAGAACGTGAGGCTGACGAAGCCCGGCCTGTCGCCGGCGGAGCGCGTGCGGGAGGCGGCCGGTTGCCTGCCGGAGCCGGCGGCGGCGGTCGCCGATGATCCGGCGCCGGGGTTCAGGCGCTGGACGGTGCGGGACTTCCACCGGGCCTACTGCTCAGGGCAGACCACCCCTGTCATGGTAAACTTTCTTAATTCTCTTCTGCATTTTTTTAACTGAACAATTAACATGGCAGTAGATTTTGATTCTGGAGTTCAACTCAAAAGGCGTTGCATTTACATATTTACTGCTCTACTTTAATTTTGTGCCACAAGCAACCAGTAACAAGTCTAACAACTGTTTAGATCAGGCCAGTCTCAGTGCACCATTTCACTACACGGTTACCTAGAACAGAAACTAGGTAACTGTGTCGAAGGAGTGTCATGGTGATGAAACTCCTCTCACATCCTATGAAACTCTTGCACACGGTTCGAATCATACAAAACATAGTTTTGGCTCCCCAATAAGGATTTCTCTCATCTCTCATGAGGCCGCATCATCACCTCCCACTAAGATGCACTAAAAACCCACTAAGATATATTAATTGATATTTCTCTCATATGCACATCATCTTGAATTCTCAAACGTGAATTGATTTTTACCTCACTTGCATAGTTAGTTGATACTGTAATACAAATAGAAGTATGATTCATTGTTTATCGAAAACTTTTTCCAATCCCGCAGCAACGCGTGGGGAATCGCATAATGTGTATTACGCTACGCACCGAAATTTGTAGGCAGCAATAATATAAATCCCAATCCCTCTCGTGACATACAGAATGATGAATGCAGCGACTGGATTTTAATTAGGTGGCCAGTGGTCACCACACACTTCGCTGGTCCTGAATTCCATTCCAGCAATCAATGTTAATGGGATCCTATTATTTTTTTTAAAAAAAAGCAATGTTGGGTGAAATCAAATTATTATTACTGGATTCACATAGTATCATAGTCCCTGAAGATTGATAACCAGCAATATATCTGACGACTGGTTAATTTGCCGGTGGATTGGATTGCAGGTGGCGCGGAGGTTCCTGGCGGCAGTGGAGGAGTGCTCGGCCGGACCTGAACATGGCATTGTTCATCGCCTGCGACGCCGAGGACGTCATGCGCCAGGCCCACGACTCCACCCGCAGATACCAGCAAGGTACCTACCCCAGCTCGTACAACCAACTCCTCGCCGTCGTCGTCTTCGTCCTGCGTCCATCGCATTCCGCGCCGTAAACAGCTAGTCACGCACAAAATTATTCACGGTGGTATCAGTACTGTACTCAGCAGATGCCTCACTGTCTCGCCTTCATCGCCATTAACAAATAGCCAGAGGGTTTCAGTTCAGTCCAGCTCTGCACTAGTTTTCCCCCTTCCTTCTAGAAGCTGTCAAAACGAGCATCCTTTGTAGTTACTGCCTTCGTTCATCAGACCTACCTGCTGCACGTACGCACGGTGCTGCATGGCGCGTCAGTGCATCATCAGCAAACAGTTAGTGACGGGCGCATGGGCCGTGCGTTGCCGGCCGTCGCCAGGGAGGGCCCCCGGAGATGATGCACCAGATCCGATGAACAGTGCCTGCAGCGGCGCCTTTACAGAAAAAGACGACGCTGCCGGGGCCTCCTCTGACGTACTACTGTCCATGGAGGCAGGCCCCTCTGAGTCTGAATCGTCTCTTCTGAATTCTGATCAGTCTCTACTGAAACCATCGATGCTGCACGTACGGATCGAACACAGGCGCTAGTGTCCGTGCCTTGCCTCCTCCATGGACAGGCAGGCGCATAGCCAGCTGACGACGGACGGGAGAGGAACACAGAAATTTCACTCTCATCGGACCCACAACCTAGCTGTCGATCATCAATCTCCGGTGAGGAAGGATTTCACATGAATGCCGACGGGCTCCAAATTAAACCCGCGCTGAATCTTGATGGGTGGATGATGGATGCGCGCGTGAATATGCATGCATGGTCCTGGATCCCTGGAAGCAGCTGGAGCGGAGCGGGCAGGCATTCATTGCCGCTCCATGTCGACGCAACGCATGTGGCGAATTGCTCGAGCGCAGGGACGACGGACAGGGGACGGGACGGAGGCGATCGAGCGAGCTCCCGTGTCCATGCTTGCTGATCTGTAGGAAATTCAAGGCGGGTCGGTGCCAGGGACAGAGACGGAGAGATCGCAATCGCAATCGCCTCCTTTTTCCTGCACGCCGCACTGTAGCCTAAATCGCTCGTATTCAGACTTATTGCATGGCTCGCTTGATTGATGGTCGCCTTGTTGTGATTGAGTTGAGAGTGTCAATGATTGGCTTCTGATGCAGGGGCGCCGCTGTCCGCCATGGACGGGGTCCTTGTCGCCGTGAAGGACGAGCTCGACTGCCTGCCGTACCCTACCACCGGTAAGAACTTCTGCTGAATTGGCACTGCAGAAACTGACTGAAAATGTGCTGAGTTAGTTACTGCTCAGAGACTTACTTGGCAAGCCCTGATTAAGAGTAGCAAGGTGGTAAACAACTCAGTGCCCGTGTCCATTCTTAGTACCAGGGGTTTTTAACCATGGTAGGTAGCTAGAGCAGAGCAGAGCCGAGCCGTACGGTACGGCAGAGCAAAGCTCGTGCCCACTGCTGCATTCTTGTAAATTCGTTGCTGTAAATCCTACTACGTATTACTGAATGAATACTGATTTATTCACTGAATTGTAAATAATGCGGAGGCGGGACGCGGTGGCTGGGCGCGGCGCGTGCGTGCACGGCGGACGCGGCGTGCGTGGCGCAGCTGCGGGCGTGCGGCGCCGTCCTCGCCGGCAAAGCCAGCATGCACGAGCTGGGCGCGGGCACCAGCGGCATCAACCCGCACCACGGCGCCACGCGCAACCCCTACTGCCTCGCCAGGGTCTCCGGCGGCTCCTCGGGCGGGTCTGCCGCCGCCGTCGCCGCCGGCCTCTGCCCCGTCGCCCTCGGCGCCGACGGCGGCGGCTCCGTGCGCATGCCCGCCGCGCTCTGCGGCGTCGTCGGGTCAAGCCCACCGCCGGCAGGCTCTCCAACGACGGGTTGCTTCCTCTGAACTGGACCGTCGGCATGCCGGGGATCCTTGCGGCGACGGTCGAGGACACCCTCATCGCGTCGGTGCCAAATTTATTATCTGTTCACCAAATTTTCAGCAAAAAAAAAGAGAAACATTTATTTGTTGACCAAATCTAACAATCTTTGCGCGTTTGGATAATGATGAGGATACTGAACGCTTGTGTTGCCATGTCTCTTTGTTGTTTCAGATATGCGGCCATTGCTGATCACTCCAAACAAAGTCCAAGTCCTCTACAGGTGATAAGAAGCCTGATCATCACCATTTGCTATTTTTTTCTCCTTTCTGCTCACACCCATTTGAGCTGGTCTGGTGTTCAGTGAAGGCTAACTGACTGACTGCCAACGATTGATTGATCTGTCTGCACTCTGCAGCAGCCTGAACTGAACCTGCCGCTGCTGACATGTACAAGATCCATGCCAAACACCAGACTAGCCAAATACGGAAAGGCCAGTCTCAGAATTTTCATCACGAATGTCGCTACCGTCCGTCCCTGAACATTCTGCTCACATTTCCTTTCTTTTAATTTTATAAACAAAAAACAGTGGTTCGACGACTGCTCGGAGGACATCAGGAGCCTCTGCGGCAAGACGCTTCAGATGCTCCGCACGCAGTACGGTTGGGAGGTAATATAAACCGTGATTCAGCAATCAGCACAGTACCTTTGTCATCTTCACAGCCTGACAAAGGAAACTTGTCATCTTTTATTCTGAAACTTGTCATTTTTTGCATTGCGAAAAATAAACAAAAATAATACAGACCGTGGAGGTGACAGTCCCCGAGATCGAGGAGATGCGGCTGGCGCACTACGTGACCATGGGCTCCGAGTGCACGGCGTCCCTCTCAAACTACCTCGACAACATGTAAGCTAGCGCTCTGAATTCTGATGAATCGATGATCGCGATGAGAACTGAACTGTACTGAATGAAAATTGCAGGAGCAAGTCCGAGATCGGGTGGGACGTGCGGATCGCGCTCAGCGCCTACGGGTCCTTCAGCAGCAGGGACTACCTCAACGCGCAGCGCCTCCGGTATGGTACTCGAATTATTGTTGTTATTATCACCATTGGCATGCAGCATGCATGATCATCCGTCAGATAACGAGCAGTACTGTATCTGAATCTGATGCTGCTGTAACCAGGGGCGGAGCTACGCCCCGGGCTGCCCGTGCTGCAGCCTGGGCCCTTGGGCAAACAATACTATAGCAAGTAAAGAAAAATACAGAAATTAAGCTCCTAATTTTAACATATTTATGTATACTAACTGCATTAGCCCAGGGCCTGGCCTGATCCTGGCTCCGCCCCTGGCTGTAACACACATATATATACGCATGCATGCTTTGATATTGCAGGAGCCGTCAGATGTACTTCCACGAGAAGATCTTCCAGACGGCCGACGCCATCGTCACGCCGATGACAGGGTACACCTAATTGAATTCGTGATATATCAGAGTCTGAAACTGCCATTGATTTGCTTTGTTGCTCCATGCGTGCAGGGTGACGGCGTACTCGCTGCAGGACGACGCGCTGGGCACGGGAGAGCTCGACTACATCAACGGAGGTAATCAATCAATAATCTTTTTTTAGGAGCTCATCACATTGCTCATCAGCGAGTACAAGATCGAGCTGAAGATCACAATTTGTGCTTGCAGCTGCGCTGGTGCGGTACTCGATCGCCGGCAACTTCCTGGGGCTTCCGGCGATCACCGTGCCGGTGGGGTACGACAGGGGAGGGCTCCCGGTGGGGTTGCAGTTCATCGGCCGCCCATGGTCGGAGGCCACGCTGCTGCACCTGGCCTACGCCATGCAGGAGGCCTCCTGCGCCGCCAGGGGCAGCCGCCAGCCCAAGGTGCACTTCGACCTCCTCCGCAGCAAAGACGAGTAGCTAGGTAGCCGGCAATGAATTACATATTGGGATGATCCAACGGATTATGCGTGCGTGCGTGGTGAAATTGCATTGGTCAGGGGATCAGGGATTTGGTGACTGCAGCCTGCAGGTAGTAGTATTACGTAGGTACAAAAGAAATCAATCTCTCGAACAGATATGATTGGCTGCCATTGAGTGCGTAATTTGTATTTTTATGTTTTGCGTCGAACGAACGATGGCGCATTGATTAATTGATTGAAATCCTAGCTGGTCACGAAACGCCACCTTTTTTTCATCCAAAGAAAGAAAAACAAAATAACTACAGACTCCGTTTGGATGTCGACATTGGAGGTCCTGACATTGAATTGGGTTTTCAATACCAAATCAGTCATGATATTGAATTGAGCAACAATTCAATTCTATTGTTTAGATGACCATTATATTGCCTTTTGGAATCCTATAAAGCAGTCCAATTCGATTCCTGTTTGGATGCACATCACCGTAGAATTGAAAATCGGTCATCCTCGTCCTTGAGCTCGACGCACCGCCACAACTTCTCTTCCTCCATCCCCATCCTCGCCGCGGTGGTGGGTACGGGTGGATATCGAGCTAGCTTGGCTCGGCTCGGTTCAGCTCAAGCTGGCTTGTTAATATAACGAGCCAGCTCAGCTCGTTTGCTAGCTCGAGCTGGCTCGATTAGCTCGCGAGCCAGCTCGTTTATCATCAGCATACATGTATTTCTCATATAAAAAATATTTATGACACACTAAAATTAAAAAACAACTATCCTTCACATATTTCAAGCTAAAAAATAAGATAGAAGCAATAGTAGTTCACAACATGATATCACGGAAGCATAAATTATTCATGGCCACCACCATTCGCCATTCAGATATAAGTAAATCAGACAAACAAAATACATGTTGGGCTATAGAGTCTGGCTTGTTATAGCTCGTGAGCGGCTCGCGAACTAGCTCGAGCTGGCTCGTTAACACGCCGAGCTAAAACCTTGGCTCAGCTTGTGAACAATTTAAAACGAGCCGAGCCGAGCCGAGCCACTAATGAGCCTAGTCGAGCGAGCTATTGAGCCACGAGTATTTTGTCCAGCCCTAGTGGTGGGGCTCTGCCCGTCCAACCGCCACCCACATCTACCTCACGTGCCCCTGTCCCCCGCGCAGAACCGTGCGCACCTCCGCACGGAGGAGAGCGAGGCAGGGGGCGGGGCGCGGAGCAGAGGGAGGGGCCGAGCTGGAGGACGCCCCGCCGAAGGAGCAGCCACCGGAGGAGGAGGCGGGGCGCGGAGCAGAGGGAGGGGCCGGGCTGGGGGACGCCCCGCCGAAGGAGTGGCCACCGGAGGAGGAGGTCGGGCCGGATGAGAGGGAGGGGCCGCGCTGTAGGAGGCTCCGCCGGAGGAGAGGCTGCCGGAGGAGAGGGAGGGGCCATGCTGGAGGAGGCCGCCGCCGGAGGATGCCGCGCGCGGAGAGAAGCCACCGGAGGAGGAGGCCGTGGAGGGGCGGCGCGGGGCTCGTCGAGGAAGTTTACAGGGGAGGGGCGTGCCTCTCGCTGCAGAGGAGGCAGGGGAGGGACGACGTAGGTTGTGGGAGGAGCTCGCCAGAGACGGGGAAGGGACCCCGAGCCACCGGACACGGAAAGATGACGCTCACCTCGCACAGTCGCACGCCCGATCCCCAATTTCGTTCAATACAGAGGGTCACGGCTCCGCATTGCAGGCAAGGGGGGCACGGACACGGTTAAGTGAATACCAGTTCGGCATTGAGGACGAATTTCAATTCCAAAGTCTAAGCCACCCAAATAGCCGACATAGGTTCTATTCAATGCCAATTCCAATTCCGAAGCTTCAATTCCAACATCCAAACGAAGTGTAAAGAGATTCTCAGACATCTTCAGCCGGGCATCTTCTCCTCCTTCCATGACATTAAGGTTTTTTTATCCAATTAATTTAGTGAATGCATTCTCATGGTGGTCATTAGATTAATTAATTTGAGTTGCTCACGAAATTTATTTCTTGCTATTCCCTTCTTGGAAAAAAACTACCGACATATTCTTGGGTGAAAATTTGTCAAACATTATATGTTGTTCTCTCGTTGTCGAGCCATCTCCACTACTAGTATGTTTGGCACTTTGGCTCCGCCGTCTCCATGTCCCATGCTAGCTCTGAGGAGTCAAAACTTTTATATTGGCGTTCAAGGATTTTGGTGGCCTGCGGAGCATGCCACAGGGAAACTTTCAGATTTTGGTGGCCTACGGATCGCCATGGACCCCAAGCTTATAACCAATATTGACAGGGCGAGATGCTAGTGCCATGTTGGACCTAGTGAAAAAGTTTAAAAACGGCACAACTCAAATAACAACTGAATTTGAAAACTTAAAAGTGGTGAAAATCTGTTGATCGACATGCCTTCAAACTTTTGGGTGAGGGCATATGCCCTCACTACAGCAATGTGATCTGGACATGACACCCTTAGATACAACTATGAAGCTATTTATAAGGTGAGCTCTTTTCTATGTAATTCTAGTAATTTTTAGAATAATTTGATGGTAATATTATTATGATAAGAAAATATAACCATGATGGAAACAATTCAAGAGAGGCAACAAGTCAAAGAATCCCAACAAGGAGATCCAGGCCCATGGAAGCCCACGATTAAGTTTGGATTCGGTTCAGAGTCAGCCTAGACACTGTTGTGTTGTGGAGTCATAAATCTTTCATCTAGAGTCCGATTGAACCACATAGGTACTTAATGAAAGCTGAAAGCTTTCTGATAGATCTAGTTTCACCTCAATATTATATCGGGAAGGCCTTTAAATTTGTTGCTATTTCTGCCATGTGTTGTGTCATCCGGGGGCGGACCCAGCTTGTAGGCGAAATGGGGCGGCCGCGCCAGCTTCTGACGTACCTGATCTCCCAAGTACACCCTCCCCATCTATTGATCTTGCCCTGGTATTGACGCAACGCTGTGAGCAGAGATTAGAGAAACTACACGTGAACCTTACTTATTGGAGCTATAGGAAAGGGCGATCTAGCGTTCGTGTGTGTTGACCAGAAAAACCGTCAACAACCACAAACAAACGAAAAGTGCTACATTACGCTACAGTGTCTGATGTGACTTTTCGATCACCTTTTTGCGGGAACTAAACACACCCAAAGGCGGATGAGGCACATGTGGGAGTGAGAGAGGAGGGGATCTTTTTATTTATTTTGTCTGATTTGATGAATCCCTACAAATTGTTAAACGCTGGAGTAAAATTTACCAAGCTAGCATCTCATGTGCATGTTCCATCTTAGCACTGCATAGGGTGCTATACAGTATGAATGCCCCTCAACAGCTTCAATGAATTTTAGCGGGAAGAGAAGACGACCATAGAATGATATCCCCCGATTTAAAACATTAATAAAAACACAATTTATTTGTGTTGATATATGCATAGTACGAATGATGATCATTGAATCTAATTAAGATAGTTGAACTTAAAACACCACTTATGTATAGAGAAATAAAAAAGATAATTTTTGAAGGGGTACTCCCTCCGTCCCACAATATTAGCATTCCAAGCATTTAGTTTAAACTAAAGAAATAACAAAACTAGTAAAAGATCTCTATACCCCTCATTTTACACTATCCACCAACTCTCTACCCACCCCATCAACCCATTTAATTTTGTCTTTTCTGTAGGAATGCTTACATTTTGACACAAAATTTGAACCCTACAAATGCTTATATACTAGGATGGAGGGAGTAGATTGGATTGATTAAAATAGTTTTTTTATTGAAGTCGTGAGGGGAAGCCCTTACATATTTTTTTATATTTTTTATTCCAAACCCAGTTAATTCGCTCCCACAGGGAGTCGAACCTAGATCTGTTGGGCGCTACTCAGGTGCTGTAACCACTAGACTAAAGACCCTTTCACGACTGATTAAAATAGTTGTAGGTGTAAAATGAACCAAAACTTACTTTATAGGGTTATCCAGACTTTGTCCATACTTGAGGATAGTAATTTTGCCTTTTTTTTCTTTAGACATAGTAGAGATTATAGAGATATGCGAGGAGGTTTTGTATAAAATTCTGGCACAATTCTTACTATTTTCAAACTTCACTATTCACCTATCATATCAAATCTCCCTTCTCATGCATGAAACGCTAAACATAGATAAATAAAAAAAACGAATTGCATAGTTTGATGTACATGATGAGACGAATCTTTTAAGCCTAGTTAGGTCATAGTAGGACAATGTTTATCACAAACAAACGAAAAGTGTTACCGTACGCTACAGTGTCCGATGTGACTTTTCACCAACTTTTCGCGGGAAATAAACACACCCCTTGTCCTAAACTATAAACGGTAAAAAATCTGCCACGTATTGGTTAATTAAAATTCAGGCTGGACAACCCATCAAACGGGCTGAATGGACAATTCAACATAAACAATTTGCTAATGTGTATCTTTTAAACGCTACTTAAACGGGCTAAACGATGCAGGTGACAATGTGTTTATTAGGCAATTGAGACTTTACTGCTATTATGAGAAAAATGATTGTCTACTCATCATTATGTGCCCATAATGTTGTGAAAATTTATATGGTAAATCCGTTCTAAATTACTATTTTTCGTAGAAATTTTTACAAACTTTGATTATTCATCTTATTTAAAAAATTAGAACAAATATACGAGACATCATCGATATTTACATAGGCCGCGTTTAGATCCAAAAAGTTACCCAAAATCAACTCCCAAATACACTATGTAAAAAAAAGATTCCCTGTCACATCAAAATGTCATAACATGTATGGAGTACTAAATGTAGATAAAATTAAAAACTAATCGTACAGTTTTGTTGTACTCTGCGAGACGAATATTTTAAACCTAATTGATAAATTTGTGGACAATTTTTTACACAAACAAACGAAACGATACACGAGCCGGCGGGACAGGCCTGTCGGCCGCAGGCCCAAATCGGCCGTCCCCATTCGGCATCTAAACGCGGCCATAGGTCTGTTTCATACACGATGCCACGTGTCCAAGATGGACGCTCGATGACACCATCAATCAGAACCACGTCTTTGCTGCGCGGCCGATTAACGAGACATCCTCTATCGGAAGGCTCTACCAGGCCAGAATGGTGGCATCCAACTGTCCAAGTGTCCAAGCCCAAGGGCAAAATGGGAAACCCGCGGTGGGCCCTGGTCGCTCTCGCGTCTGGAGATTTTCAGATCAGATCGGGGGCGGAGTCGCAACAAAAAGAAACCAGCCTCCCCTCTCGAGAGATCGCATCTGCCCAACCTTCCCTCTCTTCCTCCTCTCCCCAACCCACCCAGCGACGCGGCCACCCGGCGACCGAGCAACCAACCCCGCCGCAGAGAGGAACCAGGAGGAGGCGAGCAAGATGTCGTCGGTGTTCAGCGGCGATGAGACCGCCCCCTTCTTCGGCTTCCTCGGCGCCGCCGCCGCCCTCGTCTTCTCATGTACGCTCCCCATCCTCCCCTTCTTCCCATTCGCGCGATCCCGTGCCGAAAGCTGCGGTTTTTCCTTGGGAAAGCTCAGATTTTTCGCCATTCGTCGCCCGATCTATCGCTGGGCCGCCGTGGTGCCGCTCGATCTGGTCGGGCTCCGGTCTCCGATCAGCTCGATCCGGAGCGCGCCGGCGATGGATCCGCCTGTCGCGCTGCTAGATTCGGCCCGATCGGCGGCGGGATTCGAGAAAGCGGCGGGCTTTCTTTCTCGGTCAGGTTGTTGTTGTTGATGCTGACGCCGCTGTTGTTCTGCTTGATTGATTGATCCGGCGCAGGCATGGGTGCGGCGTACGGGACGGCGAAGAGTGGCGTCGGCGTGGCGTCCATGGGTGTGATGCGGCCGGAGCTGGTGATGAAGTCCATCGTGCCCGTGGTCATGGCTGGTGTGCTCGGTATCTACGGCCTCATCATCGCCGTCATCATCAGTACCGGGATCAACCCCAAGGCCAAGCCCTACTACCTCTTCGATGGCTACGCGCACCTCTCGTCCGGTCTTGCTTGTGGCCTCGCCGGGCTTGCCGCTGGCATGGCCATTGGCATCGTCGGTGACGCTGGTGTCAGGTATAAAGATCTTATTACTTGCTTTATGTCTGTAGCAACCATCATAGATCATCCTGTTAAGCTGATTTTGCTACCGCCTGCTATTAATGCCGAATGAGTGCCACATAGATCCTGTCCTTAATGTTGTTATCTTGTCCACTGATTGCTATAAGGTTAATTGCATTAAGAATGTGGCTCCATAATTGTGTATCTCACTTTCTTTATCACCATACTAGAAAGAACCAAAATCCATGCAGTACAGGCAGTTGTTTAAGTAGTTGTTCTTTGTTAGTTTAATCTCTTTTGTCCTTTTATTTCTAGAAATCATCATAGATAATTTTCTCTTGAGCTGATTTTGCTACTGTCTGCTATTAATGCTGAATGAGTAACACAGATTCTGTGCATAATGTTGATATCTTGTCTACTGATTGCTATAAGGTTAATCGCATTAAGAACCAAAATCTATGTAACACGGGCAGTTATTAGCATTGAAGTTGTTCTTTGTTAGTCTAACGTCTTTTGCCCTTTTGATGGATGAGCACATAAATTTTCTTCTTGGGTCATCATACATTTTAATAAGCAATTGTCCCAAATGATACCATTTTTACAATTAAGGAACATGCTCTTGGATAAGTACCCGAGTTGTTCTGTGCATATTTATTCACTTGGTATTCCTGTTACCAGTGCAAGTTCCTTACTTTATTGAATCTGGATGAGGTTGTTAGTTCATTTTTTTGGGATAATATCATGTTAAAGTTAATATACAGTTATTATGTGATTGGGTTCTAGGTAAATAAGTTTGAATGTCTTAGCCGGTTCATTCTATTAGTACTATTGGTTCACATTCAGTCCATTCAATAGCTTATGTGCCTTTTCCCTTGTTGTTAGCTGCGTTTCTCCTCTTATGGAGGCCTTATGTGCTTTTTTTGGAAATTGAAACGTTGTTTTGACTTCTTTTTCGTCACTGATTTCAGGGCAAACGCACAACAGCCGAAGCTGTTTGTGGGCATGATCCTCATTCTCATTTTCGCAGAAGCGCTGGCTCTGTATGGTCTCATCGTGGGCATCATCCTCTCGTCCCGTGCTGGCCAATCCCGCGCGGATTAGGCGCTTGCTGCTACCATTCTATAATTACCGCTGTGTTTATTGTGCTGTTTTGAGAGAAACTTAAACTCAAGGTTCTTGTCTAGTTTATTCATGTTACTGTGTATCAATGAAACATTTGTAGCTGAAGGAAGCTGGCACTTCCAGTCATGTTCATTTTGGTGGTGTCAAGCAGAGGTTATTTTTTGGGTTAAGGCTGGGTGGATGCTCCTGGGCTAAGTGGATTTAATTTTTATCCTTGGTGAATAAAGAACACGGAATTGTAGCCAAATAATAACGTGATAATTGATATATATCTCTTCGTCCTGCATCCCTGGATTTGCATTGTTTCATCTATGCTTGAGTATGTCTGCTCTGATGGTTTGGTTTGTGACCTGTGTGGTTGATAGGCTGTTAGAAGCACAATCATCAATTTGAATGTTTCTTTTGAGCACCTGCCCATTTGCAAATGGCAGCCTGTTTAAATTTACTGCATTCTTGAACATGCTGATACTAACCTGAAACCTCATTAATTGCCCAGAGCTATCAACGTCAAAAGTTAACCCACATTGTAAAAGTTATGAGAATCATGGCAGCGAAAAATTCAATAAAGATTTCAATGTGCGCTGCAAAGAATACAGCTGCTCAACTGCTCTTAGGTGTGAAAGGGAATCCTCAATTCCACGAAATATTGTTACCTCCTAGCGCGTTCAGGAGAACACTGCACATTATTGGCGGCACATTCACCAGAGTCCAACTCATTTCTCACCACCGTCAGCTGTTGTTTTTACAAAAACAGCGGTTCAAAACGCACTACAACTGGGAACACTATTGTTGCTGCGACCAAAGAGCTGGGCAACTAGCGGCAGCGACACTAGCTGTACAACTGGGCAAGATCCTTCTCGTATGCCTTCTTGATGATCTCCCTCTTGAGCTTGAGGGCAGCCGTGACGAGGCCCGACTCCGGTGTCCATGGCTCTGGTATGAGCTTGATTTTGGCTGGGATCTCAAACTTCTCCAGTCGTGCTTGCTTAGCAGCCTGAAGAAGCGCATATCAGTAAAATCAAGGTATCATCATATTGTCACATTCAATTTGTACATCTGTACAGCTATGAGCTATAGTGTATTGCCTTTGCGTTTCTCAAAGAAATATTGGAATAACATGTGATCATGTATTGCTATATCTTCCACCAAAGACAATAATTACTAAAGAATTGAATTGAAGGAATAATTGTGTTGAGGACCATGAACGAATTGTAAATCAATCAGTTGTGCAGCTGTCGAGAAGTCAAACAGCCACAAATTAACTGATGCAGGGAGAACACAAACCTTTGCCAAAGATTGGAGGACTTCTTTGACAGTCCCTTGCTTCTGACACAAATCTGAGAAATCACTATATGTCATTCCTTGTTTTGAGGCCCAGCCTTTCAGCTCGCTTTGTGCAGCTACAACAAGTGCAACACAATAGCTGTGGAAGGGGTCAGCATGGATCATGATCTGGTCAACATATGGGCACACGCTCAAAGCTGCCTCCACCTGTGATTGTATCATTAGTTAACAAGAGGTGACATTGAATTATTTAATCAGGAAATGCCAAGCTTGCCAACCTTTCCTAGAGATACATATTCACCATGCTGAAGCTTGACAATGTCCTTCTTACGGTCAATGATTTCAAGACAGCCATCTGGGTGCAAGCGCCCAATGTCACCAGAGTAGAACCACCGCATGCCTCGTTCATCATCCTTGATAATATTCATAGTGTTAAACAAAAAGTTAGCACAATATGATCTTTTCTGGGGACTGGGTATATTGGAAACATACCTTGTAGACTTCATTTGTTTTTGCATCATTTTTGAAGTAGCCTTTAGTTACATTTGGACCTCCGATAATTATTTCACCCCGTGGCATTGGTGAATCAGTTGTTAAATATCCACCTTCGGCCCAGTCTATCAACTATCATGCGTGAAAATGATTGCCATTATGTTAGGAAAAATTGTATCTGAAGGAAAGGGAGAATAAAATGACTAGTATGAAACACAAAATGAAAGGAGAAAAAACATAAAACAAGTAGAGCAGTAAAAACAATTAATTGTCAGCACCAAGTTATGTTTATTTAATAGCTTCTCTTTCAAGCTTTGCACTTCAAACATTCAGAGACATGAACCTATCAGCAACCTTTAGTAATGACATATATAAAAACATATTGCATTTATGGAAAATCTTCCAGGAATAAGATGAAGATCTTTCCGGTCAAAAAAATAAGATGAAGATCTATTATCAAATGTACCAGTATGCATGAATGGTTGTTGCCACAGCATATGGATCTTAGCCAAATTAACATATGACTAGGAGAGAAAAAAACAACAACTTTTCTATACCTTAATGTATGAACAAGGCAGGGGAGGACCAACACGGCCAACAGATGTTTCATCATACTCTGAAAATGTCCCACCAGCACAAGTTTCAGTCAGACCATATCCTTGTGATATTGGAGCCCTGCAATAGCATAATTTAGATGCTGTAAATATTGATGAAACAAACATACATTCATGCTATTGACTTCAACATAATTTAGATGATGTATCAAAACAAGTTTCAGGCTATTGACTTCAAAACAATTTATTCAAGTTTGGGAAGCAAAAGCGGACGACATATGCAATCGGCATCTACAACACAACTCGAGAATGACAAATCAAAAAGGAATACTTGAATCTCACCCAAGACATATATTGATAAATCTCTGAGTGTCCCCTGACAAAGGTGCTCCCCCTGCAAGGATAAAGCGAATCCTTCCCCCCAAAATTGCTCGAACTTTCTGAAAGACAAGCATATCCCACAAGAGCTTTTCTAGTCCCCATGCACCCAACCAGCTTCCATTAACAGCAGCTAGACAGCGGTTGTAGGCGATATCAAATAATTTCTTTGCTAACCCTCCCTTTGCATCTACCTGGATCCATGTCGGTATGAAAAAAAACCAGAACGGTTGAGATAACATGAAAGAGAATGAAAAAAAAGTATGAACTAAACGCAAAGAGAATTTACATTTTTCCGTACACCATCACGAACACGATCAAGTATAGCAGGTACAGCAGTCATTAGTGTTGGCTTCAGTGCAGAAGCATCACCTTGAGTTCCCCTTTTTATCTTATTAGATGTATCAGTAAGGGTCAAAGGTGATCCATATCCTATTGAAGCTCCAACACCAGTTATGATTGCCTAAACATCCAATTGACATGGACTAAATTAGCGTAAAAGACAGAGTATATGGAATAGACCAACATGTCATGCCAATGCTTACCTCAGCTGCCAATTCAAGGATATGTGCTAGCGGAAGGTATGCCAGGTACACATCCTTCTTGCCAAGATCAGGCACAATGGTCATAACAGCTGAAACTACAGCCAAGACATTCCGGTGGCTCATCATGACTCCCTGTGAAAAAATATACAAACAAGAATGTTGCCTCAAGAAGTTGTAGAGTAGATTTTCAGGGGAAAAAAAAAAGGATTGATAAGTTTACACATCCTGAAGTGATCTAAAATGAAACTAGCAAGAGAGAAATTTGTTTCACATCCGCTGCAGAATCAAAAAGAAAATGTTGAAATGCTAGGATTTGAACATACCTTAGGCATTCCTGTGCTGCCACTTGTATACATAATCACTGCAGTATCTGATGGGAGAGGCAAGTTTGCTTCAACAGGCCTCTCCAGTCCTAAGTTCTCTAGCTCCTCAAACGACTTAACAGTCCAGCTAGTGCATTTTTCAGCCAAAGATACTTCAGTTGAGGCACCTTCCTCATTAATGTAGATGACATGTTTGACAGTGTCAAGTTGCCCACTTATATCAACCAGCTTTTTTAGTTCTTTCCGTCCGCAGACAACTGTAGTTACCTCAGTCTAAAGAGTCAAACAATGAATAAGGTTAGCTGAAAGTACAGCAGTCCTGCATCTAATATAATCGGTATGACATTGCAAATACTTAAGGAATAATGTTTGAAATGAATGCCAGCATTTTTGACCATAAAAAGAGAGAATACTGGTGCTAACAAAATGAAAAACCAACTGTGTCAAGATATGTATAACTGTATAATGGCTTGAGCATGGTATAAACAAGGTTTTCGGATACATGGACAGCAAAGGGATGAAGTAACCCAACCTCATTTAGTGAGTAACACAGCGCTCCCTCCCCCAAAGAGGAATAGATTGTGACAACTGTAATGTTTTGTCTGAAGCATGCCTTGAAAACGGAGAGGGAAAAAGATTAATGATACAGTCATGCAGCAATGATTTGCAGAGCTAAATTTCAACTCAATGTAAACAACGTAACTTGTGGTGGCACAATTCATTTAACATAAAAGATATATGCAAAACAAGTAAACAACATAGTTGATTTCTACATGTGGTGATATCCCTGAAGGGGACTGACTGGTTATAACTTCTTAAATGTTCGTATCTGTATCATTATCATTGTTCATTCTTCAAGAAGTCTAACATAATTACCTTTCTTCCCATGAGATCATTTCACATTTTATAGGAGGAAAACGAAAGAATATTGGTAGACAGGGTAGAGAAGATACCTGCAACGCAATCTGCCACTCAGCCCGAGTATCAGCAAAAATAGCAACACGCTCATCCTTCAGGTGCCCAATTCGCAGTAGGCCAGAAGAGAAGTTGCACACAGTCTTGAACGCATCACCATAGCTTTTCCACTCATAATTCCCCAAATGGAGCTTCTCAAAGGATCTTCCATCGGGAGCCACGTCCAACTCCCTCGAAATGAGCTTCCTGGTGCCATACAGGGGCATGTAGGCGAACTGCTCGCACGATTGCTCGAACATCTCAGCAAGTGTGGAAATCCCCTCCCACTGCGTTTCGACAGGCCTTTCGAATCTGTGGTTACGGACGGCTATGCCGGGTTCTCCACCCACATCGACTGGCACTCCCCTTTTCTTCTCAGATTTCCTCTTGGTGACCAGCAGAGATGCGACGAAAGGGAGAATGAAACCAAAGAAATACGGATTCATATTTCCCCCCCAAAAAACAGCCTTTTATTGCTTCCAGGTTATGGAGTGTCAATACTGATTGGCAGAGGTCTCAGGAGTCTGAAACCTGCAAGGTTGCAATGACAGTTTCATGAGGTGAAGTTCTCAACAATTGCAGCCCATAACTGTACTAGTTAGAAAAAAGGTGAAAAGCTAAACAACAATGGTTGTCATAGGATTTGTTTTCTCGTGTACACCTACTCTGGAGTCTGACTGAGCATGCCAATTAGCTGAGTAAGCTCTCACACAGAACTTCAAACCATGAAACATTACAGAATTCCAGCTAGGAACCTCAGTTCTTAAAAGCAACTCCAGCACAAACAGTTTCTTCAGTGGAGGGGGTAGGTAGCAAAGTACTACTACTTGCAAGGGGGGCATTTTCTTCCAGGGTGAGCTACTGAACTCAGCTACAGTTGCTCGATCACTATTTACCCCCAATCGACGAGATCTTGTTTGAGGCTTTGAGCAGGTAGCTCAATACAGTTTCGCTAAAACAAAAAGGTAGTAAAAAACACGCGCTTTGTAATGTGGACGGTTTGTGTCCTACCATGTGTGTGTGTGACTGAAATTCCAGTAAACTGAAAGAGTGAAAGTGCAATGGCGTCCTATGCTACCAGCAATCGCAGGGTCTAGACACGGAATTGGACCGCCCGAAGCGAGCGAGCACATGAAGTGCAGCTCAGCGAGCCCGACCGAGCTACGGATCCCGAAATTCAGTGGAAATGAACAGAAGAGCGGGGGGATCGGAGGGAGCGTACCTTCGAGCGCGCAATGCAGAGTGCCAGGCAGGAGGAGCAGGCGGAGGCAGAGGCGGAGAGGCAGAGGAGGAGAAGAGAGGGAAATAATGCGGGGTGCGGCGGGCGGAGGATCCAAAGACGCCGGCGCCGCCGAGGACGGCCGGGGTCTCAAATCTTGTCAGTACTCTCGTCAGTGCCGCCTTGTCCTGTCTCGCTTTTGGAGTCCGTCGGCTTCTGGCTGGGCCTCCCCTTGCTCGTGTGGTTTTGGGTCTTGGGATCCCCGACCCATCGCCATCGCAATCTGGGCCCGTTTTTTGCGGGGTTTTGCTTGCTCTGCTTTTGCCAGCCGAGGAAAACCTACGTCTTCTTTGTTTTTCTCGTTTTCAGCCAGGAGGAAAAAGCTCTAATCTATACTAAAAGAATCCCAGAGAATTGAAAACGTTTTCTACCAAAAAATCCACCCCCACCCTCTCACAGAGGCCTCACCTGTCAGATTTTTTTGGGTGGGGAACGTGGGAAAGGTGGGAAAAACTTGATGTTCCAAGCGCTTTTAGTTCATTCTCCGCAAAACTTTTTTCACCCAACGTTCCACACGTAGCCACCTCCTGTCAGATGGGTCCCTAACTCCCCACGTGCACACAATTATCCCGTATTGCTAATAGACAAAAGATTGAAGAGTTTTACTCCATATAAAAAAAGACCAACTAACTCGAAAAATAATGTGCCTCTAAATTGAGAATAGCTAAAGCTCTATACACACGTACGTGCGCACGTGCCGCGGCTGCTAGTTTTCTTTAATTAATGATGAAAAAGCTCTAGTTTTGCCCCGCACAAGCAGATGCTGCAGCATATTATTATAATACGTTTGGTGGGGCATGTATGTAGGGCCCGTGAATGGCAATAGTGAATAATTTTAAATAAACTTTAGTGGTAGTTTGTTTATTTTTTTTCCTTTTAATACAAGCTGGCAATAGCTGAATCTCGTCCCGACGGTTCAAATAACGTAGGGGACTAACCTTGCCTCTGACTCACTATAAAATCTGATAGCGGCAGCTTGTACTGTTAATCTTTTTTTTTGACACGGGCTTGTACTTAATCTTAAACTATCTAAACCATGCACATTAAACCCCCTCACCCTCCTAGGCCTTAAGACTGGTCCAGCGTTGGTTTTTCCTCCTGCGATTGCATATTCAGTTCATCACAGAAAATGAGGAGTAAAACTGAAACAAACTAAGTAGAACTTACATTCAGTGCATGCTGTTGTAACACATAGGCTGTGTTTAGTTCTCCAAACTTTCCAAAAATTCTCTCTCCAAACTTCACTATTCACCTATCACATCAAATCACATCAAATCTCTCTCCTCATGCATGGAACACTAAACATGGGTAAATAAAAAAACTAATTACATGGTTTTGATATACACGATAGGACGAATCTTTTGAGTCTAGTTAGGTCATGGTAGGACAATGTTTACCACAAACAAACGAAAAGTGCTACAGTACGCTATAGTGTCCAATGTGACATTTTCACTAAACTTTTCTTTTTCGTTTTTGAAACTAAACACAGCCATAATAAACATGTGGATTCATTACGATGATCGGAATAGAGAGAGGCTGGTATCCTGCACAGTTGTTTTGGATGACAAGCAATTTGTTTAATTACCCGGACAACAAATTATTCTGATTTGTGCACGTTATGGCGATTACATGACACTTCGAGGAAAAAATCTAGGATTAATCGATACTGAACCGGTCTAAAGCCTAGTGCGGGTAATCTACAGAGCAAAGCTGGGAGGCCTCCTTTGCATCTGCAGAGCCAGTCCCAACTCGCTGACCAGCCAACTGAACGGCTCGTTATTGCATCTCACAGGCCTGGCTAGGCTAGAAACACCTAACCAATCACGCCCTTAGAGTTTAGGTGTAATCTTTATTGCCAATCTTCATGTGTAGTTGAATCTGTCCCGCTCATGGATCAAGCCAGCACGGGGGCTGGAGCCCCCCTACCCCATAGAGTCCATAAAACCCCCTAAGCTCTCTATAATTTGTAGCCATAGACGAAGGAGAGAAAAGAAAAGAAGAAAGGAGAAAGAAAAACGAGAAAAAGGAGGAGGAAGGAGCAATCTTCCGTCTCCAGCTCCGCGCCTCCGCCACTGGTCCGGCCTACTCAAAATGTTTAGACTTTTAGCCTTATCATGTGCCCGGTAATCTACACTAACTAAATAGATGGCTATTAATTTACAAGTTTTTTTTAATTATAATCTTGTTAAAAGTGACTGATTAATATTTCGTTCAAAACTTTCCAATGCTTTATTTTTCTAATATATATGTTGCATACGTACAGTATTTGGTAAACTAGTGACGACTAGTAGTAGCGAAAAAGTGTGTTTGTCCGATGTAAATTCAGTCTACTGTGTATAAAGATTTTCACTGCCAATCAATCTTTATGTGTACTCTCTTTGAATCCGTCCTAGCACTGAACACGCACGCAAAATGTTGGTACTTTTCTTTCAGTCTGATGATGATCATCATCATCACGCGGCTGGTCCGAGCGGCCGCATGCGCACCCAGGCGGCGCTGCTGAGCACACCGGCGTGCACGACGAACCACAGGTAGTACCCCGGCGGCGCCACCCCCGGCGTTGGCGGCGCGGCGACCTCGGCCTCGTACACCCCGACGTCCAGCTGCGCCACCCTCCCCACGGCGAGCTCCACCAACCTCTGGTTCATCCCGAACGAGTGCGTCGCGAACGCCGGCGCCACCGCCGCCACCCTCACCTCCCCCGCCGCCGCCCCCTCCGCCGCGGGCACCTCGAACCGCACGGCCGTCGCCTCACCGTACCCGACCTCCGGCGGCGCCGCCAGCACCCTCGGCCGCGCGCCGTCGAGCCGCGCGTCCAGGTACGGCGGCAGGAACGCCTCCAGGCTGAGCTCCGTCGGGTACGTCGCGTTGGCGAACACGTAGCCGACGTGCGGGTTGCTGCCGCCGACGAGCACCCGCCCGTACGTGTCCAGCGCCGCCGTCGAGTGGTACATCCTCGGGATCGCCGACGCCGCCAGCGCCGCCTCGAACCGCGCCCCGAGCTCCGCCGCCGGCCTGTACAGCACCGGCCGCGTCACGGGCTCCCGCCCCAGCTCCCACCCGGCGGTCCCCGCCGCCGCGCCGTTGACGATGAGCACGTCGCCGGTGGGGAGCAGCACCATGTCCCCCATCACCCTCGCCGTCGGCATCTCCTCCACCGCCCACGCGGGTTCCCGGTCCGTCGGCGCGACGCGGGCGCAGGTCCGGTCGGCGGCGGCGAACGTGCCGTTACGGAGCGCGAGGCGGTAGGCGCCGCGCGGCGCGCCGCCGCAGACGAGCACCTCGGCGTGGTCGGGGGCGTCGGGGCGGAGCGGGAGGAGCACCGAGGAGCCCGAGGAGGGGTAGTTCCGCGGCACGCCGCCGGGGACGGATGGGAGGCGGCGGAGCGGCGCGCGGTTGTAGGGGTCGAAGACGACGGCGCGGTCGTTGGCGAAGACGAAGACGGTGCCGTCGGGGAGGAGGTGGAGGAACGGGTAGAGGTTGTCCTCGGCGTCGGGGTCGGTGGTCTCGTCGAGGAACGGGAAGAAGGTGAGCGCCGCCGCCGGCGAGGCGGCGGCGGCGGGGTAGTCGTGGGGGAAGAACTCGAAGTTGAACTGGCGGCGACCGCCGAGGACGAGGACGCGGCCGTCGGGGAGGGTCACGTCGGAGGCGTACCAGCGGCGGGCGGCAAGGAAGGACGGGAGCTCGACCCAGCCGGTGGCCGGGGAGAAGAGGCGCGCGACGCGGTCGCCGTTGGAGAAGCCGCCGGTCTGGAGGAGGGTGCCGTTGGGGAGGAGCGCGCCGGAGGAGCACCACGGGTTGGTGGAGAGCGGGTAGGGGTGGAGCACGTTGGAGCGGAGGTCGAGGAGCACCGAGTGCGCCGTGCAGTCAGCGGCGCCGCCGTCGGGGGCGGCGGCGCACGGGGACAGCGCGGCGAGGGAGATGTTGGAGGGGCCCGTGTCGGTGCGGTTGAACATGAGGACGAAGTCGCCGGGGAGGAGCTGCATGTGCATCGCGGAGACGCCGATGCTCGCGTGGAGGAGCTGCCACTCGCCGGGGAACGAGGGCGGCGGCGGATCAGTTGCCGGCGCCGTCGTCGGCTCTTGCGGCGGGACGTCGGCGGCGACGGCATTGGCGATGGCGATGCAGGTGGTGGTGGTGGTGATGAGGAGGACGAGGTGGGGAAGGAAGAAAGGTCTTGGCTTTGGCATGGCTGCTTAGCACGCATGCATGCGTGGAAACTTCAAGGTTTTTCATGCATCGTCCTTGTGGTGTGATAAGCTTGTGCATCAGAGCGTGTTGTGAATTGTGATGTGTTGGGTGGAGGTTTGGTACAGGGAAGGTTGGGGAATAGTACATTTGATGCTTCAAACTCAAAATCCAAGTGCAGCGTGCAGGTAAGTACAACTGTAATTATAGTCCTTAATCCCTCAATGTTCCTGTAGATTTTTGGTAGAGTTCCTTAATCCCTCAATTTTGAGCTAACCGGCGTCATATATACACGAGCGAAGGTAGTATTACAAATCTGAAAAAAAAGAACAGTCTTAACATTATTGTGTAATGCGATTGTACATGCATGTAGATCGATTACTGTGGAGTTTAGATAAGGCACACGGATGTGGATCCATATATGAGAGCTTGGGCTACGAGTAAGGATGATATGCCTTGACTAGTACTGGTTTGGAGTTAGCAAACGCTCCTGGCCCGTTGCTGTCATGCACTTAAGATGACAAGAAATTAGCTAGAGCCGCAAGAGTAGATATACATACAGGTAGTTAGCATTAGGATAGTTGAGAAACTGATGGAAGAACAAAGTATCATCAATTTTTTTTCTGATTCAAAAAATGAGTTGCTTACGAATGGACACAGATTGCGGCCTGATACTCTAGAGACGTTCATTTTCTTTTCCATTTACGAAATGCTCATAACCGCAAGCAGTGATGAATACTATAATAACTTCATATATGAGCAGATTACGAGCTTGGCAGATTACCGATCCTCTAGAGGCCAGGACATGTAAAATACTGAATTTCCAAATCAGTACCTAAGTTCTCCATAGTGCTGCAATGAGGTGGGACAAGCCGTCTGGTAGCTCCATGTAATAAGGCAAGTCTTTCATCGTTAGAATCCTCAAGCTTCCAAGGGAACCGGTACTAACAAGGTTCCCTGATCGGTACTGATGTGAGTTTTTCCAGTCTTGAAAAGTTGTGAAGAAACTTAAAAGATTGCTTATTACTTAAAATATTACTATTCTTTACTAAACATGATATTAGACTAAATTATAGTTTAAGCATCAAAATGGCCACCCCTGCGTTGTGTAGTTCATAATTTTACTTCAAGCTCCGCCACTGATGGTTATAACTACGGCCTGTTCGTTTGGCTGGTGGTTGGTGGCTGGTGATGATTTGTGCTGAGAGAAAAATACTGGTGGGTGATGCTGATTTCTGCTGAGAGAAAAATATCGCTGGCTGATAAGCCAAGCGAATAGGGCGATATATATTTATTCATTGTGTGGAAAATTTGGAAATGTTAGCTTTAGAATTGAGAGAAAATAGAAAACCTTATCATTATTGCTAAAAGAGAGAAACTTATTGATTGTTTAGTATTTGTGTGATGGTTATAACTAAATGTTTGAAATTAGTGTTTGCGTAAATCCAGAACTTGTATTGCACTCCGGTATTGTGATTGACCACGCATATTTTAAGGTCACGCAAATGTATAACTCAAACTCACTATATAAACAGCTGGATCTAAGAATCATTGAACTTTCTACATCAAGCCGCATTCTCTCCATCTACCTACTAATCTGAGCCCTCGTTAGCCCTCTAAACATTAAGATGTTTTAAATAAATCTAACAAAAATACTGTTTCTTTTTTCGGGTGACATACATTTTCACAAATTCAATGTGAGTTCTACATGATCGATGAAGGTGCTTGATCGAAAGATAATATCATGCGAAAACTAGTGTCTTTACTCCAGCCCTTTTCAGATTCAGTTTGTACTTTTAACAGTTGTATTGGCCCAATAACAAACCCGGGCCGGGCCTTACCAAGATCAGACACTAGGCCTTCTCAACGATATGGGCTCTTGACCTTATATGCAACGGTAAAGAACCCATTGGGCCCACTACAAAAATGGATCACGAAACGTCGTCCATGCATATTCCACAATCCACACAGCCCAGACTCCCAAGAGATCTCGTCGGCTTCTCCACCCGCCGTCGCCGCCACCGGAGCCATGCCTTCCTCCCCCATGCTCCGACGTGCTCCGTGCGGGCGGAGGCTCCGACGACCCCGCCTGGTACATTCTCTATGAAACTCTCCGCTCCGCCGACCCAGACCCTCACTGTGCTCTCGCGTTGCTGCCACTGCTTGAGTGCTGGCAGCCTCCGCTGTATATCCAGCGTGCTGATTGTGGGTTGATATGCGTAGATATGGATCTTTGTTACTGTCAGAGTGTCAGTGTGGCACGTAGGTTTGTCTCTGAACATTTTACATGGTATTGATGAGTCTGCGTCTGCTAGTATCTCGATTAATGCATTCAGTCGCGGCATGCATTATTTTCTACTCCTTATTATGAAGAAAATACAGGTTTTGGCCCTTTCCTTGGTCATGTTCCTGCATGTCCTTCTACCTTGTGTATATGATGCCATGATGGTCTCGTGCAAGCAGCTACAACTTATGAAGAATAAAGATTGGTAACTGCATCGAGAAATCTCATGCCTATTCTAAAGATGCTGCTAATTATGATTTGTTCAGGAGTTAACTTGTGGAAAGGATCTGGTCATCGCCTCATCGCGGTCTTTCCGGCAATCACATCTTATACATGCATGCTTCTCTTTTCTCAGTGGCAAACAGTAACGCAACATAGGAAAAAACACATTCCCATCAAGATTACATCCTAATCTCCTTTTATTTGCATAGTGCCGAACATCTGAGCACCTTATGACTACCATTCCTGCTTCTTGAGTCAAGGCGATGGCAGCTCTCTCCATGGTTCCATTTGTCCATACGCATTATATAACTGGGTCTGCTAGATGCCCCTGGATGGTACAACTAGTAATTTACACTGTATATATTAATAACAGTATCCAAGAACAGTATATCTGATTATTACTCCCTTTGTTAGTCCATACCCGCACATTCTTCTTCCACTTCGTCCAATAACACATCCTCCATTATATCCAATGCTCTGGAACAGCACATGTAGTCAAGTGACGAGATATTGGAAGAGCAACAACTTTATGCAACATAATAAGCAGCAGCGGTGTCAATTTACCTGAGGCATCGGCAGAGGGGCTGATGTTTGTCTTGAAGCTGAAAGGATCTCTTGTGTACTTCACGTACCACTTCCTTTGAATGTTGTTGTTGTTATCATCTGCATACGCCTTGACCTGCTTGACATGGCTGAACTTGTCCCACTCAGGGCTAGATTCCCCCTTAGCTATGCAAGTCAGCAGCAAGACATCGCAGTATATATCCAAATGCCTTGGGTTTACGCCCTGCAAGTATCCAGGGAGTGTTTTCATGTTGTAGTCCTCCAGCTCGAGCCTCTCAAGCGCAGGCAAACCCTCCAGTACATTCAACTGTGGGCACCTGGAGATTACGAGCTTCTGCAATTTTGGCAGATTACTGATCCTCTCGAGGCCAGTACATTGAAACACCTGAATTTCCAAATCAGTACCTAAGTTCTCCATAGCGCTTATTGGGTTTTCATGATGTTGTGGTAGTAAGGATTCTGGCCCAACATGCTGGATGGCTGGGGCGCGTTTAATCTGTAGCAACTCCAAGCAGGGGAGCTGGCACAAGCTGTCTGGTAGCTCCATGCAATATGGCAAGTCTTCCATCGTCAGAATCCTCAAGCTTCCAAGGGGCACAATTGCTGTCGACATCATCCACCTCGGAAGTCGTTGACCAAAGTAATCTTTGATTACAATATTTTCTAAACAAGGTGGAGGGAAGATCTCATCAAACACCTTCTCAA
Organism: Echinochloa phyllopogon; assembly: GCA_033239725.1. Classification (NCBI taxonomy): domain Eukaryota; kingdom Viridiplantae; phylum Streptophyta; class Magnoliopsida; order Poales; family Poaceae; genus Echinochloa; species Echinochloa phyllopogon. Next base: position 4,659,654 of record BTCW01000008.1, on the reverse strand, counting down.
TTTGTTTCTGCTCTTCCTGATCTTTAACCAACACGAACTGGTGATCATCGTCTCCACGTCGTCTAGTGGTGCAAATTAAGGATAGATACCTAAGGTGCTCCTTTTCATGAAGCCTGACCTTTATGGAGAATGAGGAAGAAGACACATCCTCCAGGCGACATAGTTGAAGACTCGTGAGCCAGTTGAGAGGTCCTAATTCTTCCAAACTGCACCAATCACCCTCCACATGAACCGGAAACCCATTCAATATCCTTAAATTAGTTAGGCTGCCGAAACTTTTGGGTATATTGTTTATTCCTGTAAAACGAAGGTTTAGATACCTCAGCTGCTGTAACTTCTCAATACCGATAGGAAGGTTCACCAAACGTTCACAACCAGTAAGGTCAATGTGCTGCAAGAATTTCATCTTGGCAATGTTTTCTGGCAGTCTAGATGTATCAGTGCATTTTATGGACAAATATCTCAAGTGTTTAAGTTGGACCACAGATTCACGAATTGCATCGAAGTTCCCATCTTCTAGATGTAGGACCCGCAACATGGAAAAGACAACAAGGAACCACCTGGGTTGATCTTTATTTGCCCAACTAAAATAAGGGTTCGTAGTGATATATGTGATTGTAGAGAACTCCACCCTAGCTCATTTGGCTCTGATTCCTTGGTTTCTAGTGATAACCGAATAACATTTTGTGAATTAAGTTTATTGGCAAGACCAGCTTCCCTTTTGTGAGCTATCAATGCTTCATCTCTAGCCACATAGTGAGCGAATGAGCGAACAACATCATGCATATTGCAAAATGCCTTGTCCGTGAACCCTGGATAGGGCTCTATAAGGTTCCTAGCTATTAACTGGTCATAGTACTGTTTTCCTAATGCTTCTAAATCAGGTAAATCTCCATGAACAAATCCTTCACTAATCCACATGGCAACAATGTTGTGATACCGTACCAGAACATATTGCTCTTGGGGAGGAGGGCGTAGTGCAGAAAGCAGGACTTCAAATTGGGATGCAAATCTTGGTAGCTAAGGTATACCGCATAGTTGAGCTCTTCAGGCATTTGAGATACTGACCATATAGAATCATTTAGGACATTTTTCCAATCGCTTCGCCTTATATTTTGCTGACGTAGGAGGCCTCCCATTACTTTCACAGCAAGTGGCAAACCATCACATTTTGCTATAATTTCCATTCCAATGTCCTTTATTGTAGTGATCTTCTGTTCGTCATGAATTTCATTTCTGACAACCTGCAAGAAGCTAGGCCAGTTAAATGAATGGAACACAGATACATTCCTTATAAGAAGCAAAAATCAGCTATTAGTAAATGATACTGTGTGCGAGGCAAAATCACATAGATACAGTGTAGGACTGATGTACGATTTGTGTGTCCGTGCATGAATTAACTAGAACAGACCTGCTTCTTGAGCAACGACCAGGCATCTTCTAGCTGTAATTTGTCGACATGGTGGTAGGGCACCTCTGCCTTCATTCCTCGGGCGACTGTGTCATGTCTTGTGGTGATGAGGACACGGCTACCACGAGCAAGGGAGTTTATCACTGGAGGCTCAAGCACCGACTCCCATGCCTCATGGTTCCAAACATCATCCATCACGAATAAGGTCTTGCATCCCTTCAAGGCTTCCTTAAGGGTTCGCTCTAGTGCAGCCTTCGTGTTTCTGGCTGCTTTATGGTCTCCCCCTGCTTCAGTGATAGCTCTCTCTAACAGTTCAAGGTCGCTAAATTCTTGATTGACACTCAACCATATTTTCTTTTCAAACTCTTGATTGATGATGTCATTGCTGAAGATCTTTTTGGCGAGAGTGGTTTTGCCAATCCCTCCAACTCCCACAATAACAAAAACCGTAATTTTATCCGGTTCATGTACATGTTTGTCCTTCCTTGTGAGCAACTCCACAAGATTTCTTGTGTCCTCCTCAATCTTCTCTCCAACCACAACCAATTCATTCAGCCCCGTAGTCTCGCGCCTAGCAGAACGGGAGGATTCCACCTTTTGTCCTCCGTCCTCATTGGATGCAAGGTTGAGAAAGTTGAAGGTTTTGCTACGCTTCTCAATGTCATCTAGCTTCTCATTAAGCTTCTTGATGCGACTACCAATGTCATGGGCATGGAGGGGGTTCCTCATACAAAAGAGTAAGGGGTTGAACCAACACGTGTCTTGGCTTGAACCCCGCTTCATGGCCTTGAGCTGGCACAAGTCAAGTATGTTGGTGGCATCATACATAGCCTTCCTAAGCTCTTTCACCCATGACTGCACACTCTCGTCAATGATGTTCCTCTTGTCAGCATCGGCAAGGAACCTCTTGAGGTCCCCGAGCTTAATGCCCATCTTTTTATCTCCTCAGGGACCCCCAAAAGTAGATGCACCTCTTCTTTAGCCATCTGCAACAGCATGTTTTGGATGTAGGATGCTAAAGCATCCAAGACTATCGCCATTGCCAGTTTGGTTTCTGCAACAACAAAATCATATTGATGCTACTTAGAAAGAAGCATATATAAGCACTGTATGTACCTTCCAAAATCTAGCATCTTTTATATTAAACTTTAGATATACCATCATTAAATCCAATTTCCAAATTAGCAAGAAAAGTTTGCATGGAAACTTAAAGAACTGGCCTGAAAAATTAAAGCTTTAACCGTGAGATGCTCGTGGACACTAGGACAAATACACAGGAAGGCACCAGAGTTCTAGAAAGGAGCTACGTTACCTCTGTATTGTGTAGAAGAAAATTTTGATCTAGCTCGATTTTTAGGAAAAAAGAACTGAGGTCCCTGCGACACTAGATACAGTCGTGACTAATCGCAAAATAATAACTGGAGGGCTAGGCTTGATACTAATAACAAACCATGCTTCAGAAAAACATAATAACAACCAGTGAAGAGACTAGTTTTATGCAGCACCTTGATCTGCAGGGGGGAGAAATGGTTTGTGCCTTCAGTTCGTTCTTCTTTGATCTGTTGTGGTTGTGGCGGACTGGCGGGCAAGAAGACTGGGCGATGATTGGGTGTTCTATTTATCGTAGCGATGCAGAAGAGATCTTCAGTTCTTCTTTGATCTTCAGTTCTTCTTCAGCTTGTTGCTCTTGAACAGACCGAGATTATAGAGGGCTACAGGACCCACAGCCCTGCAGTCACAAGAGGGTCTTGCCAATTTAAAAGTCAGTAACAGCTTGTTTGGTGGGGGATTAAGAATTAAGGTGCGGAATCAAAGTTGAGAACAAACTCATTCGCGCAAATTATTCCTCGATCAGTTGGTGACTCGGTCAAGCGTGTTTGGTTCACCTGCTGCATGGTTTTGGAACAAAGGACGATCGATACCTATGTGATAAACTGCACCTGTTCATCCCGCGAGGCGGCAGACTAAACCTCCTCATGATCTGAACGATGCGGCAGACTAAACCTTCTCATGATCTGAACCAAACGCGCTGCGCCGCTGCTAATTGATCTCCAGAAGATGTTTGCAACTACTCACTCTGCCAAAAAGTAATTTGAAGGTTTAGTCTGTCCATGCTGCGCCGCCGGTGGAATTCTGTCCATGCTGGGGGCAGCTCCCACTTGCGAAACAAAATTACTTTTTGGCAGAGTGAGTTCTGCATGTGCCGCAGTCCAAAAGTTCAAACCCGTCGAAACCCCCTGGTACAGAAAAACCGTGGTATGGTGATCGATATAATATTCGATATAATATCTGTTCTCTCTCTTTCTCTAAACTCCTACGCAAGCATCGTGTTCTGTACGTTCGCTTACTGATTTCTCTATGATTGTTTCAACTGCGTGAGCCTTACATGTTGCATAGTGGTCACAAGTTGCCTACCCTCTCCGCTGTGGGTGTGCTCGCCATGTTCATCTTGCAGTTGACCTTTTTGACACCGCGGCACCCCACCTACAAGCTTGTTTCGGTAACTTACGGATGAGTCTCGCCCCTGCAGTTGAGTCACTGACAGGTGGACCCACCTGTCAGTGACTCAACTGCAGTGACTTAACTGCAGAGTAGCCACTTTCTTTATTTGGAGTGCTCCCTTAAAAGCGGGCATTTGTGTCACGATGGAACCCCAGCGTTTTGCACCTCCTATAGCGTTTTGCAATTGCTGACACTGACGTGTGGGACCCGCATGTCGGGACCATCTTCAACCTCACCAATCCACAAAAATACATCAAACGTGGGCCAAGAGTGAATACATCCAATCCACAAAAATACTAAAATTGATCATACAAAGGCAATTAACACACCACTATAGAGTGATTAGTGCTATATTGGGCCAATGGCAAACGCGGGCCGGCCCTTACCAAGATCGAACACTAGAGGGCTTTCCAACGTGTGGGCTCTTGACCATATCTGGGCCGAGATACAACCCATTCGGCCTACTAATATTGTTGTCCAAACTACCCACCCATTAGAGCAACTCCAGCAAGGACCTACAAATTGGGACCTCCAAAACTTATTTACAGGCCCAATTCCAAAATATAGAGTCCTCAAATTAGAAGACAACTCCAGCAGGGGCCTCCATCGTCCGCCCAGCGAGCCCACCGCTCCCAACCTCCCCTTCTTCCCCAACCGCCACCGCAACACAACACAATTTCCCCCAAACCCCACCGGGCCAATCCGTCGCATCTCTCTCTCTCGCATCCCGCGATGGCCGAGCAGCAGCCCCCGCCCGTCGGCGGGATCGACCCGCGCAGCGGCTACTGCGCCGCGACGAGGACCTTCCAGTGCGCCCGTCCGCCACGCTCCCGGCGGCCACGCTCCCGGCCACCGCGGCCGCCTACGCCTTCTCCATCATCCCCTTGCCGCTCCCCGACCGTCCCGCGCTCGTCCACGCCGCCACCGGCATTGCCGTCTCCTACCCCTCCTTCCTCGCCGGTCGCCGCCGCCCGCTCCCTCGTGGGGGGCCTCTGGTCCGCCCTCGGCGTCCGCCCCAGCCACGTCGCGCTCGTCGTCTCCCCGTCCCGCCACACTCCCGAAGCCGAGCCGAGCTCCCCCAGCAATCCCCAATGGCGACGGCCGCGAGAAGACCGCTCCTCGCGACGGCCGCGGGCGGCTGCAGGCGGCGCGTCGGGCCCATCTGCCGCCCCTCCCCCACTTCCGACGCCGGCGCCGCCCTGCGGTCGAGGGCGTCCTGCAGCCTCCACCAACGGCGCCGGCGGAGCAGGCCGTCGAGGCCGCGGTGGCGCGAATCTGGCGCCGCAGAGCAGGCCGGCGGTGCCTCCCCGACTCCCCTCGACTCTCCTTGGGCGAGCCCTCCCCGACGTGGATCTTGGCGCGGACGTCGCCGGCTTCCAAGCGCTCCATCCTCCAGGAACGCCACCTCCTCAGCGCAGGCAGACCACGTCGCGGCGCCGACGCGGGCGAGCACGAGGCGGGCGTCCTCGGCGTCGGGCGTCCTCGACGTCGGGCGTCCTCGGCGCACGCGAACCGCGAGAGCACCGAGCGCACGCCCAGCGCCGCGCGGACGTCCTCCGGGTCCGGCCGCAGCCGCGCCACCGCGCGCCACGCCTGCGCATACACCATCCCGCGAGCTCCCGCCTCGTCCGACATGGAGCTCCGAGAGCGCGAGCACGATGACGTCTGGCAGTGCCTCGTCGCAGAGCGCGCCGAGGAAGGCGAAGAGGAGGCCGGCGATGCGGACGGCCTCGCGAGCGGCGCGGAATCCGGCGACGTCCCCGGCGTGGATCTTGGCGCGACGGCGGACCGTGCGGTGGGCGGGCAGTGCGCGACGGTCGCGGAGGATGCGCTGCGGCGTCGGCGGAGCGCGGCTCCCGGATGGGGGATGTGATGGGAACCGTGGGACCCACTGTTGGAGGGGGAATTGGAGGGTCTCTAGAAATGGAGGCTTGGAGGAGAGATTTGGAGGCCTATGCAAAATGCAGGCCCATTTGAAGGCCCTACTGGAGTTGTGTTTTTCTTCAAGCCTCTAAATTTTGGAGTAGAGGTCCATATAGAGGCCCCTGCTGGAGTTGCTCTTACTGCCACCTACCTGTCTGGCTGTCTCCAACGAACTAGCAAATTTACGAAGAAGCCCCTGGGGAAACAGTAAACTACCAAAGCGACCATTCCACAGCCGAGGAGAAGAGAGATCTCATCTCGGCTTCTCCGCCGCCGTCGCCGCCGCCATGCCTCCCTCCCCCTCCTCCGCTGGCGCGGGCGCCGCCTCCCCCTCCCCGTCCCCCTCCGCCTCGGCCTCCGACCCGACCCCGTCCTGGTGGGAGTCCGTCTCCCAGGCGCGCTCCCGCATCCTCGCGCTCTCCTCCATCCTGCCCGCCGCCGCCTCCCACGACGTTGCGGCGCTGGCCGACTCCGACCGCCCGGCGCGCGCGCTCCTCCGCTCGCCCGCCGCCTACGCCGCGCTCTCCGACGCGCTCCGGGCCGGAGGGGGCGCCGACGACCCCGCCTGCCACTGGCTCTACGACACGCTCCTCTCCGCCGACCCGGACCTCCGCCTCGCCGCGCTCGCGTTCCTGCCGCTCCTGGCGGCGCTCTACCTCCGCCGCCTCCCGCCCGAGCTCCCCTCCTCGCTCTCCGGCTTCGAGGCGGTGCTCCTCGCCGTCTACTCCTCCGAGGCGAAGAATCGTCAGGGGAAGCCGGTGCTCGTCCAGGTCCCTGATCTCTCCGTCCCCTCGCTGTACCACACGCCGGCGTCCACCCCCAATTCGAAGTCTCCTCGCCGGCCTCAGCCGCCGCCTATTCCCCCTCCGCAGGTGACTCCCGTGGTGGGGGTGCTCTCGCCGCCGCTGGAGCCGCAGGCGGCTGTGAAGTCAACCAAGCGAGCGGGGATTATCGGAGTTGCATTTGAGGCTTACTACTCCAAGATTTCGCAGATGCCAGCTGCGTCGAAGGTGGATGCCTGCAATGCTGTGGCGGCCTGGGCGGGGCAGTACTGCAAATGCCGTTTTGAGCTTGATGAGAAGGAATTGGAAGAAGAGGAGGGTGACTCTTTGGGGTCTGTGTCACCGATGTCGTCAGAGGCTGAGAACGGGAAGGAACTCGAGGAGGAATTGTCAAGGATGCATATCAATGGAGACAGCAGCGGACGGAATTGCCGTGATGATTATGATAAGGAGGCAAGGGTGCCGCTACCCTGGGAGCTGCTCCAGCCAGTGATGAGGGTTCTTGGGCACTGCTTGCTTGCACCGCTGAACCCAGTCGAGGTGCGGGATGCGGCTGCAGACGCCGTGAGGGTTGTCTATGCCCGTGCATGCCATGACCTTGTGCCACAGGCAATCTTGGCAGCCCGGAGCTTGATCGAGCTTGACAAGAGTGCATGGAAGGCTGCAAAGGCAGCTGCTGCAGCGGCCTCTGGGACAATTGTGGCTGCTGGCACTGCTGGAAGCACAGCATCGAGCTCTAGGCCAAGTTCAAAGCCAAACACACCCAGCAAGCAGCGGAAGCCTGACACACTACTCGTGTCCAAATGAAGTCAACTGTGCTATATCCAGGGAGTGTTTGGATGATGGTAAAGAGTTTTTTTCTCATGATTATTGTGTGTATGTGTGTGTCCCGCTTGAATATTGATGAAAGTTCAGTAGACCTTGCACTTGCAATGCGTAAAATGTTACTATGGCTGGAAGACAGTTGGCTAAAGTTGTTTCCAACTTGGGGTTGTATCTTAACTTGTTTATGTTACTTGTTGCATATAGTTCATGAATCAACATATACATCCTGTAGTTGGTGGTTTGCTGAGGAGTAAGCGATCATACAAATGCTTCAGTTAATTTGTTGTAATGTTTAATTGATTTTTCTTGCAGCAGTGTATGCTTATAGTTTTTTTAATAAAGATGCTTTATTGCACTTTAATCCTTCCATGTTCCATTTCCATGTATAGAAAGCAGTACTGAATTTGCTAATAGATGGACTGATTAAACTATTTATTCTAGGGAATTTTCATGGTTTTTGGTTTGATCCACGGTGAAGTAATGTGTACCCTAATTTCTTTTGTTTTCTAAACAATGGTTGATGAGAATTGCTTTCTTCATGCATTTCATATACAGGATATTAGCGTTTTCATGAAATAAACTTCTTTTACTACTTCGCAGTATAGGTCACTATAGGTACATACAGTATGATGCAACCTCTTTATGTACCCCAGAGTATTTAAATCTATTATCACTTGGTGACTCATGTAGTTGTGTATCTTAAGTTGACTTTCTGTATAAGTAAATAAATAATGTTGAGTGAAAAGTGATGATAGATTAGATAGGAAAAGAGCCAGTTGTCTAGCATCTATTCCAAAAGGAAATGATGTTGTCTGTTCTTTGCTTTTGACATTGTCTACTACATACTGATTACTACCTTACATACTATTGAGTCTAGAAAAAGACAAGCTAAGAAGAATTCAGAATTTCATATATGAAGAACATCAAGATATACAAAATACACATTTTTCTTTGATTATTTGGTAGTGCATGGAAATAATTTTTCTTTTCTATGTTACTATGGACTAATTATTTGGTCATTGGTACCTGTTTTGGATTACTAGTATCTGGAAGATTGTGCCATGTCATCCCAGTCTCATTTTCTTTGCTATTTTATCATGGACTAATTGTTTAGTCATTGCTCCATTTATTGGGTTTGCTGGAAATTTGTGCCACTTCATCCCAGCTGTAGGGTGGTTTGACATTGCCCCTTCTATTACTCTGTTCTTTTGGAGCTGATTGTGTAATCATGTAAATTATATTGGAGTTCCTTAATTACGTGAAGGTAATGTGTTAGCAGTTCGTAAACTGAAGCTAAACCAATAGAATTGAGGAGTGCTATATTGCACATTTTGTTTCTTAGATTTTCTGCAGTGTGAAGCTAATTCATAATACTTTTGAAGTTGGGAAATGGAATTTGGTGCAAAATGTATATCTGATTGGCTGGTGCTAACTGAGCACTATCTAGAGCCCGTTCCATGATCATTTGAATATTGGAATGTAGGCATGCCAATGTGTGGTTATCACACAATGATGCTGTGTGTTTTGCCCTATTCCAGTAGTTAAGAGTTCATTTCTTCAGAAAAAGGCTGTGGATTAAGTCCAGAAGATCCCATGATTTGTAAATAGCAACTTTAGGCTCGGGACATCATTGCTTTTATTCAATGTTCAATACCCTTCATGTTCTGTAACTTGTCTGCAGTTTGATGAGTAGAAGTTGTTGAACCAAATACGGTGATTAATGGTTTGTGTTAAAAATGTCTGCTTTAGTTCTCTCAGTGCGTGCAGATTTCGGATGAAACTTATGTGCATAGACATGGCTACTCATCTGAAGAGTGAAGACAGTTGAGTCATTTTCTGAGATTGAAACTCTGGCATTTATATTTATTTTCAGAATTCTTTGATTGGAGAGTATATCACTGTTCCTTGCTCGACTGAAACCAAAGTTATGGCAGTTAATTAAGTTTCGTTTTGAGCTTTTCGGGTATATGGTTGTGATGGTGTGGCTGGTACCAGGCGAGCATGTTCAGATATATTATACTGTCTCATGGAGATTTGGGCACTGGCAAAGGCAGGCCAATTGGTGCCCGACACGCAAATCTGTGACGATTTTGTGCAAATCTAAAATTTATGAAATAGAGTTGGAGTCATCACGTATACTACACTTCATAAGCGTCAGATGGAGAACGTGGAATGACGCGAGAACGCAAATCAAATTGTCAGTACTAATACATCTTGAAGTACTGTATTCGGCCCTTGTATTAAGTATTAACAGGCCTTTGCCACCACTATTGATGGACCATGCCAGGGCCGCTCCTGTTGTACATGCATAAATCAAAGTGTATATCTGTGTTCTTTTCTCACTGTGCTACTCCTTCGGTGGTGTGTACATGGTTGAGCTCATAGATAAGATATGATCTAGTGTATTTATTGTAAATCTTTGTCTGCAGCAATGCTTGAAAAAGTAAGAGCGAATCAGCTACTCCCGGTTCCAAATTATTACTCATTTTTATTGTAAATCCTCACCTGTAGCAATGCTTGAAAAAGTCAAATCACCTTAAGTTTGACTACATTTGTACAATAAAGTATTAACATCTATGATACCAAATAAGTATGATTAGGTTATTCATTAAATATATATTTAAAGTATATCTATTTGATGTAATATATAGATCCTTTGTAATCGTTCCTTTAATTTTGGTCAATCTCAAAAATAGTTTGATTTTTTATAAAACTAGAATGACTAATAATTTATAACGGAGGAAGTGAGCTTGGACCAATCTTGGTTTCTCACAAATGAATCAGCATCAAAATTGAACACGACAGCATTCGATCAACCCCAACCTCTAACAGTTCAATAAGCAATGGGTCCCGTCCATGTCACTATAAATCTTGCCTAGTGGCATGCTAGTCATATGACTTCATAAATGCATATGCGCATGCACATACACCACAAAATCACAAGTTCATTTTTATAATTGAAGCATGCATACATGTCCGAAGTATGTCTAGCGCTAAGTTTTAATATAATTGAAGCATCAATGGTTCAATATCTTAAAGCCATTTACAAAAAAATAAAAATGAACAGAGATTAAAGAGTAGATCAAAATGAGAAAAGCCAATGGATGATATTGCTTTATGTAGTGAAAGGAAAGAAAAAATCAATAAAAATATAGCCACATATAGGCAAACACTCCACCAAATTTACCATGTGTGTCAATGGCAATTCACCACTCCAATAGAAATTCAGTATTTGCCCAAGGATGGTCTCGCTTCTGATTAGCTTGGTGACAGCGGCAGAGCCAGCAGGGGGGCAAGGGGGGGGGGGGGACCCCATGTACTCCATTAAGCCCCCCCAAGCCTCCCTATAATTTCTAACCATAGATGAAAGGAAGAAGAGAGAAAAGAATGAAGAAGAAGAAGAAAAAGAGGGAAAAGAAGAGGAAGAGGAGGAGATTAGCCCCCCTAACTTGCATCTCTAGCTCCGCCACTGCTTGGTGAGACAATAGCTTACCAAGTCGATGATCAGTAGCTGGCCGGAGAGGATGCTTAGCCGCGCTAAGACTAAGACACGGCCTAGACTCCTATGAGAGGCAACACTGAGGAGGAAGGCCTACGGGTCATCAACTTCTTTTCTCGGAGAACAAACAACTTCAAATTATTAACCTAGAATTTGCCACCAGCAATATAGCCAACCCTACCCTATCATGTCAATCCCACAAGCCTCTTATCCATTCCCTTTCAATCATGGTGGGGGATGTCACACCCGGATTTACACAAAAACCCGAATGTGGCCATATGTGTGCCCAGGAAGTCCACAGACACATATAGCGAACAAATATGGAAAAATCAGAGTACAATGCTTTATTAACCTCATCAAGCGTAGTGTTTACATCAGAGTGCTTCAAAAATAATGAAATCATGGACAGCGGAAGACTAATACATCTCTCTAGCGTAGCCGCAATCCCACAGGGACTCTGACTGGGAGAACGCGAGCTCAGAAGTACGGTAAATCCTCTGGGAACTCCACAGCATAATCAGCCTGACTCCAATCTGTTACCCGTCCGGGATTTTGCCCAAATTAAAAATAATAGCAAGTGTAAGTAACAGAATTACTTAGAAAGTATAGCACGGGTGTATGAAGGCTCAAAAGGCTAGACTCGGCTTGACTGCATTAGCACTTTTAGTTGGTTCGTTTTAACTTTCTCCAAGTTACTACAAGTGAATGAGAACCCAGTTGTAACCCAATTAATAAAGTGTAAGTGACGTTAAGCATGAATAAATACCATATTCTAATCATAAAGGATCCAGGCCGCTCGTGACCCTGAGCGAGGCTATCATGATAGATTGTACACTCTGCAGAGGTTTCGCCCTTTACCCACCAGTCGCGTAAAAGTTCAAAGGAACTTTGCACCCAACCACGCACATCAACACTTCCGAGGTGTGACTGCATAGGGACGCTACGAGGCTTTAACAAGACACCCTAACAAGTCAGTAGCCGCTGGAGTACTATACGGCGGTGAAAACTTAGGCACCGAGATCGACGTACGCCCACGGAGTCACACCGTGAGGGGGTTGATGGCGTCTGGAGCGCGGGTATAGCACCCATACTGCACAACGTGCAGAGTTCTCAATCGCTGAGACTCCTACATGGGACTGGGTCTAACGTGACCTAGCCGACGGACCTCCCATCCTCGGTGGAATCGGAGAACACCCAGCACCGTACCTCCCACAACGCCGTTGGCCCCTCGGTAACCACTGTCAAGCTAGAGACGTACGAGCTACTTGACCAAGACCAGAGCCATTATAGTTCCGGCGGTGGCGACAGGCTCCTGGGTTGCCGCTTTAAGAACCGGTCCTTAAAGGGAGACACTAGAGCAAAGCACACAGCACACGCTACTAGCTCCCTAATCCATGTTGCTAAAAAGCAAGTTTTATCGTTAAAGTTGAAGTGGACCATTAATGCAAGTTTAGCAGTTAAATAAAGGTGATAGTAGTAGCGCCTAGCAAAATTCTACCCATATGCAATAACCCATAGGAATACAAGGACAGGGAAATAAATGCTATGAACAACCTTAATGGTAAACAGTATTAGACACATGCGTATGCAATGAACAGTGTATTAAAAGTGAGATAGGTAGCAAGGATTGTCCGTGCTAAATACTTGCCTTCCTCAGTGTACGGCTGCAGCTGCTGCGAGTCCTGCTCTGGAACATCCTCAACGTACTCGAAGTCCAAAGCTACGGGCTCACCGACTGGACACGAAACACCACACAAGCATCCATACCAAACATTACATGCAAACAAGAGTATTCTATTAGAACAGTACACCAAACAGTAAAAACAGTACAAAAACAGGAGCTAGAAATGATCTACGCTTCGCTACGAACACGTGAGCGCAAAAATCACACTAATCGGAGCTAAAACGAGAAAGATACAGCGTTTCTAAGGTTCAGGGACTTGCTGGTGAGGTTTTAAAAGTTTCAGGGGCCTAGCTGCGAAAACCAGGGACCTATTTTGAATTTAAGTGGATCGCGGGTTAATTTTAGAAAAGTACAGGGGCTCTTTAGCAAAATAGCCAACGCTGACCGGCATTGACTCGGTGTCACACCCGGATTTACACAAAACCCGAATGTGGCCATATGTGTGCCCAGGAAGTCCACAGACACATATAGCAAACAAATATGGTAAAAATCAGAGTACAATGCTTTATTAATCTCATCAAGCTCAATGAATGCAACTTCGGTGTACGCCGGCGAGGGAGCTCCGGAGCGCGGGAAGGGTCGTGCTGCGGCTCGGCGGGGTCCTCGTGGAGCGGGGAAACAACTCCGAGGGTCGGTCGGGGCGAAGGTGCGCCGGAGCGAGGTGACGACGGCGGCCGGCGGACTCCTGGCTCGGCAGCTCGGGAGCGGCGCGATTGGAGGCTTCGGCGGCGCTAGGGTTGGGGTGATGGGGTGAGGGGAGCGGGGCGGCGGCGCAGGCCGGGTTAAGTAGGCGCGGGGGAGGCAGCCTCGGCGTGCGGGCCCGGCCGCGGCGAGCCGCGCCATTACCGGCGCCGGGGAAAGGAAGGTGGCGTCAGCTGGCGTCAGCGGATTGACGGGCGGGCCCGGGCTGGCAGTGAGAGGGAAAGAGGGGGCGCGGGAGTGGGCCGGCGGGGTTTGTTGGGCTGGCGGACTGGGCCGGGGAGAAAAATTGGAGGGGCGAAGTCGAGCCGGGGAGAAAGGTTGGGGGAGCGGAAACGGACTTCGGCGGCGTGGGGTGTTGGGCCGAGCGGAGTTGCTGGGCCGGACCAGGGAAAGAGAAGAGGGGGCAGAAGTGAACCGAGAAAGAGTTCAGGGAGCAAAAGCGAACTATGGGCCTAACAACTTTTCTAGAGCTCCAAACAAGGTGATTCAAATTTGAATTTAAATAAATTTAAATTCTTGTTTGAACCACAAGCAATACAAAAATAAATGCAGCAGCATGAATGCAACAATAAATATTTCTACAACTTATATTTGATTTTAAATTTTCCAGAAATTATTTATTTAACATGTAATTATGAACAAGACATTAAATAAGCGATTAATTATCAAAAATTTTAAATAGGCCAATTTTGGGTGTTACAGGGGAGTAAGTCAAAATAGAAAAAAATCACATTAGGTTTAGGGTTAATCAGGATCGAAGTGACGACTTCCACCACATCAAGGTGACACTCTACCACGAAGTTATATCTCTTCTATGTCCCATCAGCTCATCAATCGGGATCTGCTCTTCTGGCACCCGCAAGCACTTCTTCAATTGGGACACATGGAACACATCGTGCACTCCGGCTAGTCTCTCAGGTAGATCTAACCGATACGCCACTTCGCCCATCCGTTCCTGTATCCTGAACGGTCTGATGTAACGAGGCGCCAGCTTGCCTTTGACATTGAACCGCTTTACACCTCTCATGGGTGACACCTTGAGGTACACAAAATCTTCAACCTTGAAGCTGAGGTCCCTCCGTCTGACATCGGCGTAACTCTTCTGTCTGGACTGGGCCACCTTCAGGTTCTCTCTGATCACCTGCACCTGCCGCTCTGCATCTCTGAGTATCTCCGGACCAAAGACCTGACTTTCTCCCGTGTGATTCCAGAACAATGGGGTCCGGCACTTCCTGCCATACAATGTCTCGAACGGTGCCATCTGCAGACTCTTCTGGTAGCTGTTATTGTAGGAGAATTCTGCATACGGCAAACTCTTATCCCAGCTGACACCATACTGCAAAGCACATGCCCTCAACATGTCCTCCAAGATCTGATTGGTTCGCTCCGTCTGTCCATCCGTCTGCGGGTGATAAGCTGAACTGAAATGCAGCTTAGTATCCATGGACTCATGTAATTTCCGCCAGAAGTGTGAGGTGAACTGAGTACCACGATCAGACACAATCTTCTTCGGCACACCGTGTAAGCACACAATCTGCTCCATGTACAACTCTGCCAACCTGGCGCCTGTGTAGGTGGTCTTCACTGGAAGAAAATGTGCCACCTTGGTCAGACGATCAACAATCACCCAGATGGAGTCAAATCCTCTCTGAGTGCGGGGCAGACTAGTGATGAAATCCATGCCAACTTCCTCCCATTTCCACTCCGGAATCTTCAACGGCTGAAGCAATCCAGCTGGCCTCTGATGTTCTGCCTTGACCCGCTGACATGTGTCGCACAATGCCACGTGAGTTGCCACATCACGCTTCAATCCGTACCACCAGAATCTCTCCTTGATGTCCTGATACATCTTAGTGCTGCCTGGGTGGATCGAATAGGCTGAGTCATGTGCCTCTCTCAGAATCATCTCTCTGATCTGCGCTAAGTCTGGCACACATATCCTCTTACCATGCCATAGAGTTCCCTGGTCATCGACTCGGAATCCAGGGGCCTTTCCCAGAGCAACATCCCCCACAATCTCTCTGATCTTCTCATCTTGCAGCTGACCTCTCCGGATCTCCTGCTCGAGTGTGGGCTGTACTGCCATCTCTGTGACGCTGGTGACGAATCACAGACTCAACTTCTCAAGCTCTCGGCTGAGTTCTTCAGGCAAACAGTGACCAGTGATCCTGTTCACATAACTTCTCCTGCTCAGAGCATCTGCCACCAAGTTGGCCTTTCCTGGGTGGTAGTGGATCTCCAGATCATAGTCCTTGATCAACTCCAACCATCGGCGTTCTCTCATATTCAGTTCTGACTGAGTGAAGACATACTTGAGGCTCTTATGATCAGTGTAGATGTCACACTTGTGACCAATCAAGTAGTGCCTCCAAATCTTCAGGGCATGTACCACAGCTGCCAACTCCAAGTCGTGTGTCGGATAGTTCTGCTCATGCTTCCTCAGCTGTCTAGACGCATACGACACGACTCTGCCCTCCTGCATAAGGACGCAACCCAGTCCCAGACGAGATGCATCACAGTAGATGGAGAAACTCTTAGCCAAATCTGGCAATTCTAGCACTGGGACTGTAGTCAACCTCTTCTTCAACTCTTCGAAGCTGACCTGGCATGTTTCCGTCCATATGAACTTGGCATTCTTCTCCAGCAGAGCTGTCAGGGGTTTAGCGATCTTGGAGAATCCTTCAATGAACCGTCTGTAATACCCGGCCATCCCAAGGAAACTCCCGATCTCGCTCACATCCCGTGGCGGATTCCAGCTCAATACATCGCTGACTTTCTTCGGATCGACTGCCACTCCTCCATTGGACAACACGTGTCCCAGAAAGGCCGCTTCCTTCAGCCAGAACTCACACTTGCTCAGCTTGGCATACAACTGATGCTCCCGAAGTCGCTGCAGCACCAATCTCAGGTGTTCTTCATGTTCTTCTTCAGTCTTGGAGAAGATCAGAATGTCATCAATAAACACCACCACAAACTTGTCAAGGTAATCCATGAACACGCTGTTCATCAAGTACATGAAGTATGCAGGAGCGTTGGTCAATCCAAAAGACATGACCAGGAACTCATACAACCCGTACCGAGTGGTGAAAGCGGTCTTGGGTATGTCTGACGGGCGGATCCTCATCCGGTAGTAGCCCGATCGAAGGTCTATCTTGGAGAACACACAAGCTCCCCTCAGCTGATCGAACAAATCATCAATCCTTGGCAGAGGGTATTTGTTCTTGATGGTCACCTCGTTGAGGGCTTGATAGTCCACACACAACCTCTGTGTACCATCCTTCTTGTCGACGAACAATACCGGTGCTCCCCACGGCGAAGAACTCGGACGAATGTACCCCTTGGCCAACAACTATTCCAACTCCTGCTTGAGCTTCTCCAGCTCCTTTGCCCCCATCCTATACGGCCTCTTGGCTATAGGTGCAGTGCCAGGTTTTAGTTCAATAATGAATTCAACATCTCGTTCTGGAGGCATACCTGGCAACTCGTCAGGGAACACATCCGGGAACTGGCTCACCACTCTGATGTCTTCAGGTGTTGTCCCTTCAGCTTGATTGGCTTGGCCTTGCTCTGAGGAACTGGCTGCCTGATACTCCACCTTGTCACCGGACTCGGCTGTCAGCTGTATGGTCCTCGTAGCACACCGGATCACTGCATCGTATCTGGTCATCCAGCTCATACCCAGGATCATATCAAATCCAAGGGCCTCCAGGACTATCGGACCTGCCTTGAATTCTACCCCCCTTATTATGATGGGAACATGGGGGCACCGTAGAGTGGCCCGATGTTCACCCCCTGGTGAGCTTACTAGCATAGTGTTCATCATGGGTTTCAGGGCTATTAAATTCCTCTTCACAAAGGCAGCAGAAATGAAGGCGTGCGAAGCTCCAGAATCAAATAAAACAGTGGCGGGGGTCGAATTGACGAGGAACGTACCCACGATGACATCAGTAGCTATCTCTACTGTCTCTGCACCGGTGTGGTTGAGCTTGCCCCGGACGGGAGTCTGCGGAACACGACCTCCCTGAGCTTGCTGCTGACCGGCCCGCTGGCTCTGTCAGGTGGCGTTTTGGGCCTTCTTGGGGCAGACGTTGGCGAAGTGCCCCTGCTCCCCACAGTGGTAGCACACCCTCGGACCCACTGGTGTAGTGTTGACTGGGGCGGTGTGCTGAACAGGCCTGGGCTGCACCTGGCTGCGCTGAGCTGGACCCATCTGTAACTGACCCTGAGGGCGCTGCTGGTGTGGTGCCCGGGGAAACTGAGGACGCTGCTGGTACTGTCCACGACTGATCATGCTGGACTGGCCCTGGAAGCGCTGCTGGCTTCCCACCTGCTGACTCTGTGGGGGTGCGAAGCGAGGACGACTGCTGCTGCCCACCTGCTGCCCTTGGAGCTTCCTCTTCTTGTCCTCCATCTCACGGCGCTTGTGCTCCAACATCAGAGCGCCGTCCACCAGCTCATGAAAGGTCGGGAACTTGGTGCACATCAGCTGGTACTGTAGAGCATCCTGCAGACCGTCACGGAACCTGGTCTGCTTCTTCTGGTCAGTGGCCACGTCTTCTGGAGCGTAACGGGCCAACGCGATGAACTTGTCACGATAAGCAGTGACACTCATCCCTTCCTGCTTCAGTGCCAGGAACTTCCTCTTCTTCAAAGTCATCAAAGCCTCCGGCACGTGGTGTGCACGAAAGCTGTCGCTGAACTGCTGCCAGGTGATCTGAGTACCGGCCGGGCGAGAGGACTGGTATGAATCCCACCAATCCAACGCCGGCCCCTGAAGCTGCCCTCCGGCGTACAGTACCTTCTCCCTGTCGTCGCACTGGGCGATGTCCAGCTGTCTCCCCACTGCCTTGAGCCAGTCATCTGCCTCAAGGGGGTCACTGGCCTTGCTGAAGATCGGCGGGCGTCCCTTCAGAAACTCGCCCCTCTTGTCTCTGGGCGGAGCAGCTGCCTGAGGAGGTGGATTCTGT
This sequence comes from Echinochloa phyllopogon, assembly GCA_033239725.1. Classification (NCBI taxonomy): domain Eukaryota; kingdom Viridiplantae; phylum Streptophyta; class Magnoliopsida; order Poales; family Poaceae; genus Echinochloa; species Echinochloa phyllopogon. The sequence goes on along the minus strand of BTCW01000008.1, from coordinate 4,641,359 downwards.
TGGTTCTGCTGGATCAGCGTCATGGTCTGAGCCATCTGCTGCATCATCTGAACCTGAGCATACATCGGCTGCTCGATGGTGGGGATCTGATGGTTCGGGTCCAAGGGCTGCGGATGCGGGTTTGGAGGCGGGTTCTGGTACGGAGGCTGGCCGCCCGCATTGCCCCTGGGGTTAGCCATCTATAATCACAAAGATCAGATGTCAGTTGGTTAGTACGAGAAAATATGTAATCCCCCTGCTATCTAAACAATAAAGTCCTTAAGCCTTATTCCAACATCTAGATGGTTGCAGACAGGTGTCCACGCCCATCACAATCATTACAAAGGACCAAATCAAGCATACGCATAATAACAATAAATACAAGCATCTAAAGACATGAATTCACTCAAGACTCGACTTTAGGTTGTTGAAAAATCGTAGAAAATTAAAGTCATGGGGGTTTCCTAGTAATTTGTCCACCGTATTATCTAGGCTGCGTTCCTACAGTCAGCACGGCTCTGATACCAATCTGTCACACCCAGATTTACACAAAAACCCGAATGTGGCCATATGTGTGCCCAGGAAGTCCACAGACACATATAGCGAACAAATATGGAAAAATCAGAGTATAATGCTTTATTAACCTCATCAAGCGTAGTGTTTACATCAGAGTGCTTCAAAAATAATGAAATCATGGACAACGGAAGACTAATACATCTCTCTAGCGTAGCCGCAATCCCACAGGGACTCTGACTGGGAGAACGTGAGCTCAGAAGTACGGTAAATCTTCTGGGAACTCCACAGCATAATCAGCCTGACTCCAATCTGTTACCCGTCCGGGAAATGCCCAAATTAAAAATAATAGCAAGTGTAAGTAACAGAATTACTTAGCAAGTATAGCACGGGTGTATGAAGGCTCAAAAGGCTAGACTCGGCTTGACTGCATTAGCACTTTTAGTTGGTTCGTTTTAACTTTCTCCAAGTTACTACAAGTGAATGAGAACCCAGTTGTAACCCAATTAATAAAGTGTAAGTGACGTTAAGCATGAATAAATACCATATTCTAATCATAAAGGATCCAGGCCGCTCGTGACCCTGAGCGAGGCTATCATGATAGATCGTACACTCTGCAGAGGTTTCGCCCTTTACCCACCAGTCGCGTAAAAGTTCAAAGGAACTTTGCACCCAACCACGCACATCAACACTTCCGAGGTGTGACTGCATAGGGACGCTACGAGGCTTTCACAAGACACCCTAACAAGTCAGTAGCCGCTGGAGTACTATACGGCGGTGAAAACTTAGGCACCGAGATCGACGTACGCCCACGGAGTCACACCGTGAGGGGGTCGATGGCGTCCGGAGCGCGGGTATAGCACCCATACTGCGCAACGTGCAGAGTTCTCAATCGCTGAGACTCCTACACGGGACTGGGTCTAACGTGACCTAGCCGACGGACCTCCCGCCCTCGGTGGAATCGGAGAACACCCAGCACCGTAGCTCCCACAACGCCGTTGGCCCCTCGGTAACCACTGTCAAGCTAGAGACGTACGAGCTACTTGACCAAGACCAGAGCCATTATAGTTCCGGCGGTGGCGACAGGCTCCTTGGTTGCCGCTTTAAGAACCGGTCCTTAAAGGGAGACACTAGAGCAAAGCACACAGCACATGCTACTAGCTCCCTAATCCATGTTGCTAAAAAGCAAGTTTTATCGTTAAAGTTGAAGTGGACCATTAATGCAAGTTTAGCAGTTAAATAAAGGTGACAGTAGTAGCGCCTAGCAAAATTCTACCCATATGCAATAACCCATAGGAATACAAGGACAGGGAAATAAATGCTATGAACAACCTTAATGGTAAACAGTATTAGACACATGCGTATGCAATGAACAATGTATTAAAAGTGAGATAGGTAGCAAGGATTGTCCGTGCTAAATACTTGCCTTCCTCGGTGTACGGCTGCTGCTGCTGCGAGTCCTGCTCTGGAACGTCCTCAACGTACTCGAAGTCCAAAGCTACGGGCTCACCGACTAGACACGAAACACCACACAAGCATCCATACCAAACATTACATGCAAACAAGAGTATTCTATTAGAACAGTACACCAAACAGTAAAAACAGTACAAAAACAGGAGCTAGAAATGATCTACGCTTCGCTACGAACACGTGAGCGCAAAAATCACACTAATCGGAGCTAAAACGAGAAAGATACAGCGTTTCTAAGGTTCAGGGACTTGCTGGTGAGGTTTTAAAAGTTTCAGGGGCCTAATTGCGAAAACTAGGGACCTATTTTGAATTTAAGTGGATCGCGGGTTAATTTTAGAAAAGTACAGGGGCTCTTTAGCAAAATAGCCAACGCTGACCGGCATTGACCCGGTCAGGACGCGTGGCAGCCGTTGGATCTGATCTGGACGGCTGAGATTTAAAACGCGATGGGGTATCCTAGGTTCTAATCTTGGCCATCGATCTGAGATCGGACGGCCCAGGGCGTGGGGCTCGCCGGAGACGAAGGCAGCGCGGCGGCGCCGCTCGGGCCGATGGCGAACTTCACCGGAGATGGGATTTTCTCGCGCTACAGGGCTCCATTAGCGACGAGAGTTGATCCTACGTGCTCAGGAGACCAAGGCGAGTCTACCTAGGGGGTTCTAGTCGTGGGCTGGCCGGCGAGGCGGCCGGACGACGGCGCGCGGCGGAGGCGGGCTCCGGTGTGCCGCGGGGAGGGGGTTTGGCTCGGTTTTGGGTCGGGTTTCTGGCTCGGGAGCTGCTGGGGAGTGTCACAAGTGCAACCGTGATGAAGAGGTGCAGTGTGATGCGGTGTGTCGGCCGGACAGCGGTGACCGGCGGAGGTTCGCCGTCGGCGGCCGAGGGGAGAGGCTCTACGGTGCGGCTACAGCAAAATTAAAGGGAGGGAGAGCTGCTTTACCTCCTGAGGATACTGCCTGGGCGGCGAATCGGCCGGAAAAGGACCGGAGCAGCGCGACGACGAGCGGCGGCGGACGGCGGTCGTCGGTGTACGCCGGCGAGGGAGCTCCGGAGCGCGGGAAGGGTCGTGCTGCGGCTCGGCGGGGTCCTCGTGGAGCGGGGAACAACTCCGAGGGTCGGCCGGGGCGAAGGTGCGCCGGAGCGAGGTGACGACGGCGGCCGGCGGACTCCTGGCTCGGCAGCTCGGGAGCGGCGCGATTGGAGGCTTCGGCGGCGCTAGGGTTGGGGTGATGGGGTGAGGGGAGCGGGGCGGCGGCGCGGGCCGGGTTAAGTAGGCGCGGGGGAGGCAGCCTCGGCGTGCGGGCCCGGCCGCAGCGAGCCGCGCCATTACCGGCGCCGGGGAAAGGAAGGTGGCGTCAGCTGGCGTCAGCGGACTGACGGGCGGGCCCGGGCTGGCAGTGAGAGGGAAAGAGGGGGCGCGGGAGTGGGCCGGCGGGGTTTGTTGGGCTGGCGGACTGGGCCGGGGAGAAAAATTGGAGGGGCGAAGTCGAGCCGGGGAGAAAGGTTGGGGGAGCGGAAACGGACTTCGGCGGCGTGGGGTGTTGGGCCGAGCGGAGTTGCTGGGCCGGACCAGGGAAAGAGAAGAGGGGGCAGAAGGGAACCGAGAAAGAGTTCAGGGAGCAAAAGCGAACTATGGGCCTAACAACTTTTCTAGAGCTCCAAACAAGGTGATTCAAATTTGAATTTAAATAAATTTAAATTCTTGTTTGAACCACAAGCAATACAAAAATAAATGCAGCAGCATGAATGCAACAATAAATGTTTCTACAACTTATATTTGATTTTAAATTTTCCAGAAATTATTTATTTAACATGTAATTATGAACAAGACATTAAATAAGCGATTAATTATCAAAAATTTTAAATAGGCCAATTTTGGGTGTTACAGGGGAGTAAGTCAAAATAGAAAAAAATCACATTAGGTTTAGGGATAATCAGGATCGAAGTGACGACTTCCACCACATCAAGGTGACACTCTACCACGAAGTTATATCTCTTCTATGTCCCATCCAGAAAGAGAGTTAACAAATCCTAAGGCAAAGGTGCGAGAAATTCAAGGCAAATCAGCAACCGTCGACCAATCTAGGCAGAAATCTGTTGGTTTCTCAGAAGCATACTAGTCATATATATGATGTGTCCACATGATATCACAAGTTTACAATTCAAGCATGCATACATGTCCATAGTACGTACATCAATATATCTCTAGCGCTAAGTTTTGTTATAACTAGAAAATATGTCCGTACATTGCTACGGGTGAAAGGGATTTTATGAGCGAAGGCACACGAGAGCCATGGGCACCGCCGATTTTGTATCTAATGAAAAGTACGACAAAGGAAAAATCCTCGGTAGACGGTGCCTGGGAACAATAGTGGGTCAATGATGGGATGCAAACGATGAGAAGACGAAGCAGGTGCATGCACCGTTGCGGGTTGATCAATACCCATACATTGGGTGAAACACACTTCGTAAGTATAGGCGCAAGGGAGCCATGGATGCCGCTGATTCCACATCCAATGAAGATCATGACAAAGAGGTATCCTCGGTAGACGCCATGCCTAGGAACAACAACAGGTCGACGATGGAGATGCAAGTGATGTGAGACGAAGGGGTGTGTGCGATGGTGTGGGACACGGCGAGAGGTGATGAGGGACTGCGTGTTAATTGGATGAAACATTATGAGTTATTTAAAAAATTATAAAGGGCCGTGGGTTGATTTCCATAAATATCAGGATTTTTTTATAAAATTATAATGTACTGCTGAATCAATCCTTTACTTTATTATTAGGTAAAGATTGAAGCATCAATGGTTTAATATAATTAAACACATCTAGAAAAATAAAAACAAAGTAAAGATGAAAGTGTGTATCAAAATGAGAAAAGCTAATTAAAATTACTGCTTCGTGTAGTGTACCGAAGGCCAAAATCAACAGATAGGGATGGCCAGCACATATATAGGCTAAATATAAAGGGCTTCGCTAGATCAGGATGGTTATTATCACAATTTTACACATCCTAGAGAGGTAATGAGAGAAATATATGTTTGCACATTTTTTATTTAGGAAAATAGGAAAAATAGACAAAATTAACAATACACAAGCACCGGAGAATAGCAGCTGGAATTTGGTGACGCCAAACCATCCTTGGTCTCGGTTATTTATTCGATCCAAATACAAAAGATGCAAAGCTTATTACAGCGGCAGCATAGGCACACACCATACGGCAAGCATGACTCAACAAGTGGATGATGAACCCAACATGCTGCTTGAAAGATTGCTAGAAAAACACAAAAACTAAACATGCAGTACATAAATTCATAATTAAGCCCATTAATTCGATCACCCGGCCTTGCAACCTGCCTCGCATTCCTTCATGCACCCTTCAAAGACTGAAGAAACGCAAGGCTCGTACTCGGGTCTCGGCTGGTCATGGCATTTTTGGTGGCAGTTTCCCGGGCAGGTGGCGTGGCATGCTTCCTCCCCTCCTGCAGGACACTCTGGACTCGAAATATTGCATGCTGACCAGCATGAATAGTTGCAATTGTCAGAGCAGTCTATGAGGCACTCACGAGAGCCATCGCTCTTGTAGCCTCCGCAGACACTCTCAACAGTGGCATTGCACTTGGATGGACACTCGGAGATGCAAGATATCCCTTCTGCTGCTGAAGAGGATAGAACAAGGACCATGAAAATGGCAGCAGCAGTGGCTACCTTAAGAGCAGTAGTGGCCATAAGTGCAGTATTGGTGGATGCAGTGTTGGTGGATGTATTTGTGGCGGCGTGGAACACATGCATTACCAGCAATTCTTATTACGTGGAAATTAGAACTTTCAATATAGCTAGTCTTCACTAAAATGTAGACTAGGAATCGAAGGACCTGTTTGGGCGTCCCCTCTAAGTTACACTATACTCCCTTTGTCCCATACAAAATGTAACACCCAAGATACTCAATTTTAAAATTTTTGGCAATTAATGAATTATTTAATGCTCTCACCTATTTTCTAAGTCTAAATAATAATTTTCACAAATTTAAAATCAAATATAGGTGATAGAAACATTTATTGTTGCATTCATGCTGCTGCATTTATTTTTGTATTGCTTGTGATTCAAACAAGAATTTGAATATATTTAAATTCAAATTTGAATCACTTTGTTTGGAGCTCTAGAAAAGTTGTTAGGCCCTAGTTCGTTTTTGCTCCCTGAACTTAATTCAAGAGTCCACTATAGCCCCCACATCTTTTCCTTCGGTCCAGCCCAGCTCCTCCTTTTCTCTTTCCCCTCCCCGGCCCAATTCCTCCCCGCGGCCCAGCTTGGCCCGCCAGCCACTCCCGCGCCCTCTCTCTCCCTCTCTCTGGCGAGTCAGGCCCGCGCGTCAGCGCCACCCCCTCCCCTTTCCTTTCTTCCCCACCCGCCAATGGCGCGGCCGACGCGCGCGATCGCCTGCGCCGCGGATCACGCACGCCGAGGCCCACCAGAACCTCCCTCGCCTTCTTAACTCGGCCTAGCGCCGCACCCCGCACCCATCCCCCTCTCACCATCAACCCTAGCGCCGCCACTGCCCCACCCCCGCCACAATCCGAGCGCCGCCGAGCTCCAAGCTCTGCTGCCGCTCGTCGCTCCACCGCCTCGGCCCTTCTCCGGCCGACTCCAACCCACCAGGGGCTCCGCCCGGAGGAAACGGAGCTAGTCACGCCATCCAAACTTCCCCGGTCCCTCGGTTTTGTGGCTAATCGCTCGCTGCCATTTGCACAGTACCGCCGGAGCCGCCGCGCATCGTCGGCCGCGCAACACGTCGCCCCTCCGCACCGGCCGATCCACGGAGCAGCAACGCCGGGCCGCTAGGAGCACGCCAAGCCCCCGCACGACCCCTCTTGTGCCCCGGAGCACCGTCGCCGACACACACCGAGCCGCCGCTCCGCCGCTCGTCGTCGGCCGCCGTCCCCGCTACTCCTCCGTCGACTTGGACCACTCAGGTAGACTCGCCGCCCCTTCGCGACGCTCCTACGCCAAGCCGCGCACCGATTGTTGCCCCGTAGCGCCCCGTCCGCCTCGCCGGAGCTCCACCTCCGCCGGCCGCCGCCGCGCACCGCACACACCGTCTCCCCGCCCCCGAGACCCACCTGGGTGAACTCGCCGCACCCCCAGCTCTCTGCCCGACCGATTCCCGTGGCCAACCGAGCCTCCTAGCCTTGGATTGGCTCCACTCCGGCGAAGTGCCACCGCGGAGGACACAGCGCCGCCGCAAGTCCTGCCGCCGGCGACCACCCCCTCCCCTGGAACCCTTCCTAGCCGTCCGATTGAGAACCAGTGGCCCAGATTGAATCCAGCCCGAGTCAAAGTTGACTCGTACCGGTCAACAGGGGCATTCTTTCTAAAGAGCCCCTGAGTTTCCCTGAAATTAACCCGCGGTCCATTTTAATTTGAAAATAATTACAAATAGGTCCTATTTTATTCGTTTAGGCCCCTGGAAATTTTAAAACTTTGCCAGCAAGCCCCCGAACCTTAGAAACGCTATAACTTTCTCGTTTTAGCTCCGATTTTAGTGATTCTCGCGCTCACGTGTTCGTAGCGAAGCGTAGAATTTTACTAGCTCCTGTTTTTGTACTGATTATACTGTTGGTGTACTGTTTCTAATAGATTTATTTTGTTTGCATGTAATGATTGCTTTGGAATGCGTGCGTGATGATCGTGTCCAGTCGGTGAGCCCGTAGCGTTGGACTACGAGTACGTTGAGGACGTGCCGGAGCAGGACTTTCAGCAGCAGCCTTACTCCGAGGAAGGCAAGTTATAGCACGGACAATCCTTGCTACCTATCTCACTTTTAATACACTGTTCATTACATACGCATGTGTCTAATATTGTTTACCATTAAGGTTATTCCTAGCATTTATTTCCCTGTCCTTGTATTCCTATGGGTTTTTGCATATGGGTAGTATCTTGCTAGGCGCAACTACTGTCATCTTTATTTAATTGTTAATATTGACTTAATGGTCCACTTCAACATTAATGATAAAACTTGCTTTGTAGTAACTTGGACTAGGGGGCTAGAGCATGTGCTGTGTGCTTTGCTCTAGTGACTCCCTCTAAGGACCGGTTCTTAAAGCGGCAACCCAGGAGCCTGTCGCCACCGCCGGAACTATATGGGCTCTGGTCTTGGTCAAGTAGCTTGTACGGCTCTAGCTTGATAGTGGTTACCGAGGGGCCAGCGGCGTTGTGGGAGGCAAGGCACGGGGTGTTTTCCCGATTCCACCGAGGACGGTAGCCCCGTCGGCTAGGTCTCGTTAGACCCAGTCCCGTGTTGGGAGTCTCAGCGATTGAGAACTCCGCGCGTTGCGCATTGTTGGGGTGGATACCCGCGCTCTGGACGCCATCGACCCCCTCATGGTGTGACTCCGTGGGCGTACGTCGATCTCGGTGCCTAAGGACTCACCACCTTGTAGTACTCCAGCGGCTACTATCTTGTTAGGGTGTCTCGTGAAAGCCTCGTAGCGTCCCTATGCCGTCACACCTCGGAAGTGTTGATGTGCGTGGTTGGGTGCAAAGTTCTTTTGAACTTTTACGCGACTGGTGGGTAAAGGGCGAAACCTCTGCAGAGTGTACGATCCATCATGATAGCCTTGCTCAGGGTCACGAGCGGCCTGGATCCTTTTTGATTAGAATATGGCATTTATTACTGTTTAATGACACTTACACTATTAAATTGGGTTACAACTGGGTTCTCATTCACTTGTAGTAACTTGGATAAAGTTAAAACGAACCAACTAAAAGTGCTAATGCAGTTAAGCCAGTGTCTAGCCTTTTTGAGCCTTCATAACCCGTGCTATACTTGCTAAGTAATTTCCATTACTTACACTTGCTGCTATTACTATTTTTGGGCAAAATCCCGGACGGGTAACAGATTGGAGTCAGGCTGATTATGCTGTGGAGTTTCCCGAGGATTTGCCGTACTTCTGAGTTGGCGTTCTCGCAGTCAGAGTCCCTGTGGGATTGCGGCTACGCTAGAGAGATGTATTAGTCTTCCGCTGTCCATGATTTTATTTTTGAAGCACTCTGATGTAATCGCTACTTTATGTTGATTAATAAAGCATTGTACTCTGATTATTACCATATTTGTTCGCTATATGTGTCTGTGGACTTCCTGGGCACACATATGGCCACATTCGGGTTTTGTGTAAATCCGGGTGTGACAGATTGGTATCAGAGCCGTGCTGACTGTAGGAACGCAGCCTAGATAGTACGGTTAACAAATTACTAGGAGACCCCCATGTTTTAAAAATTTTAAAAATCTAACAGTCGAATCTTGTGTGAGTTTATGCCTTTACCTGTTTGTACCTATTGTTATTATGCATATGTTTGATTTGGTTCTTTGTAATGATTGTGATGGGCGCAGACACCTGTCTGCTACCATCTAGATATAGGTATAAGGCTTAAGGATTTTATTGTTTAGATAGCAGGGGTGTTTATATATTTTCTCTCGTACTAATCCTCTAATATCTGACCCTTGTGATTATAGATGGCTCACCCCGGGGGCAATGCGGGCGGACAGCCTCCGCACCAGAACCCGCCCCCGAACCTGAATCCGAACCATCAGATCCCCACCATTGAGCAGCTGATGTATGCTCAAGTGAAGATGATGCATCAGATGGCAGAGACCATGAGGCTGATCCAGCAGAACCAGCATCACCCCCAGGCAGCTGCACCGCCCAGAGACAAGAGGGGCGAATTTCTGAAGGGACGCCCGCCGACTTTCAGCAAGGCCAGCGACCCCCTTGAGGCAGATGACTGGCTCAAGGCAGTGGAGAGACAGTTGGACATCGCCCAGTGCGATGACAGGGAGAAAGTACTGTACGCCGGAGGGCAGCTTCAGGGGCCGGCGTTGGATTGGTGGGATTCATACCAGTCCTCTCGCCCGGCCGGTACTCAGATCACCTGGCAGCAGTTCTGCAGCAGCTTTCGTGCACACCACATGCCGGAGGCCTTGATGGTTCTGAAGAAGAAGGAGTTCCTGGCACTGAAGCAGGAAGGGATGAGTGTCACGGCTTATCATGACAAGTTCGTCTCGTTGGCCCGTTATGCTCCAGAAGACGTGGCCACTGATCAGAAGAAGCAGGCCAGGTTCCGTGACGGTCTGCAGGATGCTCTCCAGTACCAGCTCATGTGTACCAAGTTCCCGACCTTTCACGAGCTGGTGGACGGCGCTCTGATGTTGGAGCACAAGCGCCGTGAGATGGAGGACAAGAAGAGGAAGCTCCAGGGACAGCAGGTGGGCAGCAGCAGTCGTCCACGCTTCGCACCTCCACAGAGTCAGCAGGTGGGAGGCCAGCAGCGCTTCCAGGGTCAGTCCAGCTTGCTCAGCCATGGCCAGTACCAGCAGCAGCGTCCTCAGTTTCCTCGGGCGCCACAGCAGCAGCGTCCTCAGGGTCAGCCACAGATGGGTCCAGTTCAGCGCAGCCAGGTGCAGCCAGGTCCAGTCCAGCGCATCAGCCCCGCCAACACTACACCGGTGGGTCCGAGGGTGTGCTACCATTGTGGCGAGCAGGGACACTTCGCTAATGTCTGCCCCAAGAAGATTCAGCACGCCGCCGGACAGAACCAGCAGGGCAGTACTCAGAGAGTTGGGCAGCCGCAGGGTCAGCACCAGGGAGGTCGTGCCCCGCAAGCTCCGGTTCGGGGCAAGCTCAACCACACCGGTGCAGAGACAGCAGAGGCAGCCACTGATGTTGTCGTGGGTACGTTCCTTATTAATTCGACCCCCGCCACTGTTTTATTTGATTCTGGAGCTTCGCATGCTTTTATTTCTGCTGCTTTTGTGAAGAAGCATCTAGTTGCATTGCTGCCGATGAGGAGTGCTATGCTAGTAAGCTCACCAGGTGGGGAGCAGCGCGCCACTTTACGTTGCCCCAGTATCACCCTCACCATAAGGGGGGTAGATTTCGAGGCACGCCCGATAGTCTTGGAGACCCTGGGATTTGATATGATCCTGGGTATGAGCTGGATGACCAGATATGATGCAGTGATCAGGTGTGCTACGAGGACCATCCAGCTGACAGCAGAGTCCGGTGACAAGGTGGAGTACCAGGCAGCCAGTTCCTCAGAGCAAGGCCAAGCAAATCAAGCTGAAGGGACAATGACTGAAGATATCAGGGTGGTGAGCCAGTTCCCGGATGTGTTCCCAGACGAGTTGCCAGGTATGCCTCCAGAACGAGATGTTGAATTCGTTATTGAACTAAAACCTGGCACTGCACCTATAGCCAAGAGGCCGTATAGGATGGGAGCGAAGGAGCTGGAGCAGCTCAAGAAGGAGTTGGACGAATTGTTGGCCAAGGGGTACATTCGTCCGAGTGCTTCGCCATGGGGAGCACCGGTATTGTTCGTCGACAAGAAGGATGGTACTCAGAGGTTGTGTGTGGACTATCGAGCCCTCAACGAAGTGACCATCAAGAACAAGTACCCGCTGCCGAGGATTGATGATCTGTTCGATCAGCTGAGAGGAGCTTGTGTGTTCTCCAAGATAGATCTTCGTTCGGGCTACTACCAGATGAGGATTCGTCCGTCAGATGTACCCAAGACCGCTTTCACTACTCGGTACGGGTTGTATGAGTTCTTGGTCATGTCTTTTGGATTGACCAATGCTCCTGCATACTTCATGTACTTGATGAACAGCGTGTTCATGGACTACCTGGACAAGTTCGTGGTGGTATTCATTGATGACATTCTGGTCTTCTCCAAGAATGAGGAAGAACATGAAGAACATCTGAGATTGGTACTGCAGAGACTTCGGGAACATCAGTTGTACGCCAAGTTGAGCAAGTGTGAGTTCTGGCTGAAGGAAGTGGCATTTCTGGGACACGTGTTGTCCAATGGTGGAGTGGCAGTTGATCCGAAGAAAGTCAGCGATGTGTTGGGCTGGAATCCGCCACGGGATGTGAGCGAGATCAGGAGTTTCCTTGGGATGGCCGGTTATTACAGACGGTTCATTGAAGGATTCTCCAGGATCGCTAAGCCGCTGACTGCTTTGCTAGAGAAGAATGCCCCGTTTGTGTGGACCGAGGCATGCCAGGTCAGCTTCGAAGAGTTGAAGAAGAGGTTGACTACAGCCCCAGTGCTAGTATTGCCAGATTTGGCTAAGAGTTTCTCCATCTACTGCGATGCATCCCGTCTAGGACTGGGTTGCGTCCTTATGCAGGAGGGCAGAGTCGTGTCTTACGCGTCCAGGCAGCTGAGGAAGCATGAGCAGAACTATCCGACGCACGACTTGGAGTTGGCAGCTGTGGTACATGCTCTGAAGATCTGGAGACATTACTTGATTGGGCACAGGTGTGACATCTACACTGATCATAAGAGCCTCAAGTATGTCTTCACTCAGTCAGATCTGAACATGAGACAGCGCAGATGGTTGGAGCTGATCAAGGATTATGATCTGGAGATTCATTATCACCCTGGGAAGGCCAACTTGGTGGCAGATGCTCTGAGCAGGAGGAGTTATGTGAACAGGATCACTGGACACTGTTTGCCTGAGGAGCTCAGCCGAGAGTTTGAGAGGATGAGTCTGGGATTCGTCACCAGCATCACAGAGATGGCAGTGGAGCCCACACTCGAGCGGGAGATCCGGAGAGGTCAGCTGCAGGATGAGAAGATCAGAGAGATTGTGGGGAATGTTGCATTGGGAAAGGCCCCTGGATTCAGAGTTGATGATCAGGGAACTCTATGGCATGGAAAGAGGATATGTGTGCCAGATATAGCGCAGATCAGAGAGATGATTCTGAGAGATGCACATGACTCAGCTTATTCGATCCACCCAGGCAGCACTAAGATGTATCAGGACATCAAGGAGAGATTCTGGTGGTATGGACTGAAACGTGATGTGGCGACTCACGTGGCATTGTGCGACACCTGTCAGCGAGTCAAAGCAGAACATCAGAGGCCAGCTGGATTGCTACAGCCGTTGAAGATCCCGGAGTGGAAATGGGAAGAAGTTGGCATGGACTTCATCACTGGTCTGCCCCGCACTCAGAAAGGATTCGACTCCATTTGGTTGATTGTTGACCGTCTGACCAAGGTGGCTCACTTTCTGCCAGTGAAGACCACCTACACAGGCGCCAAACTAGCAGAGTTGTACATGGAGCGGATTGTGTGCTTACACGGGGTGCCAAAGAAGATTGTGTCAGATCGTGGTACTCAGTTCACCTCACACTTCTGGCGGAAGCTACACGAGTCTATGGACACGAAGCTGCACTTTAGCTCAGCTTATCACCCACAGACAGATGGTCAGACAGAGCGGACCAATCAGATACTGGAGGATATGTTGAGGGCTTGTGCATTGCAGTATGGAGTCAGCTGGGATAAGAGTTTGCCATATGCAGAGTTCTCGTACAACAACAGCTATCAGAAGAGCTTGCAGATGGCACCGTTCGAGGCATTGTATGGCAGGAAGTGCCGGACACCATTGTTCTGGAACCAGACTGGAGAGAGTCAGGTCTTTGGCCTAGAGATACTCAGAGATGCAGAGCGGCAGGTGCAGGTGATCAGGCAGAACCTGAAGGTGGCCCAGTCCAGACAGAAGAGCTATGCTGATGTCAGACGGAGGGATCTCAGCTTCAAGGTTGATGACTTTGTGTACCTGAAGGTGTCACCCATGAGAGGTGTGAAGCGGTTCAATGTCAAAGGCAAGTTGGCTCCTCGATACATTGGACCATTCAGGATACAGGAACGGATGGGCGAAGTGGCATATCGGCTAGACCTGCCTGAGAGACTAGCTGGAGTACACGATGTGTTCCATGTGTCCCAGTTGAAAAAGTGTTTGCGGGTGCCAGAAGAGCAGATCCCGATTGATGAGTTGAATGTTCAGGAGGACCTCACGTACGAGGAGTATCCGATCAGGATCCTGGAGGTGTCAGAGAGAGTGCTGAGGAACAAGACCATTCGGATGTGCAAGGTGCAGTGGAGCCGGCATTCAGCAGATGAAGCGACTTGGGAGCGGGAAGAAGATCTCAAGTCCGAGTACCCACAACTCTTCGCTTCTGCATCCGAATCTCGAGGACGAGATTCATCTTAAGGGGGGTAGGTTTGTAACACCCAAGATACTCAATTTTAAAATTTTTGGCAATTAATGAATTATTTAATGCTCTCACCTATTTTCTAAGTCTAAATAATAATTTTCACAAATTTAAAATCAAATATAGGTGATAGAAACATTTATTGTTGCATTCATGCTGCTACATTTATTTTTGTATTGCTTGTGATTCAAACAAGAATTTGAATATATTTAAATTCAAATTTGAATCACTTTGTTTGGAGCTCTAGAAAAGTTGTTAGGCCCTAGTTCGTTTTTGCTCCCTGAACTTAATTCACGAGTCCACTATAGCCCCCTCATCTTTTCCTTCGGTCCAGCCCAGCTCCTCCTTTTCTCTTTCCCCTCCCCGGCCCAATTCCTCCCCGCGGCCCAGCTTGGCCCGCCAGCCATTCCCGCGCCCTCTCTCTCCCTCTCTCTGGCGAGTCGGGCCCGCGCGTCAGCGCCACCCCCTCCCCTTTCCCTTCTTCCCCGCCCGCTAATGGCGCGGCCGACGCGCGCGATCGCCTGCGCCGCGGATCACGCACGCCGAGGCCCACCAGAACCTCCCTCGCCTTCTTAACTCAGCCTAGCGCCGCACCCCGCACCCATCACCCTCTCACCATCAACCCTAGCGCCGCCACTGCCCCACCCCCGCCACAATCCGAGCGCCGCCGAGCTCCAAGCTCTGCTGCCGCTCGTCGCTCCACCGCCTCGGCCCTTCTCCGGCCAACTCCAACCCACCAGGGGCTCCGCCCGGAGGAAACGGAGCTAGTCACGCCATCCAAACTTCCCCGGTCCCTCGGTTTTGTGGCTAATCGCTCGCCGCCATTTGCACAGTACCGCCGGAGCCGCCGCGCATCGTCGGCCGCGCAACACGTCGCCCCTCCGCACCGGCCGATCCACGGAGCAGCACCGCCGGGCCGCCAGGAGCACGCCAAGCCCCCGCACGACCCCTCTCGCGCCCCGGAGCACCGTCGCCGACACACACCGAGCCGCCGCTCCGCCGCTCGTCGTCGGCCGCCGTCCCCGCTACTCCTCCGTCGACTTGGACCACTCAGGTAGACTCGCCGCCCCTTCCCGACGCTCCTACGCCAAGCCGCGCACCGATTGTTGCCCCGTAGCGCCCCGTCCGCCTCGCCGGAGCTCCGCCTCCGCCGGCCGCCGCCGCGCACCGCACACACCGTCTCCCCGCCCCCGAGACCCACCTGGGTGAACTCGCCGCACCCCCAGCTCTCTGCCCGACCGATTCCCGTGGCCAACCGAGCCTCCTAGCCTTGGATTGGCTCCACTCCGGCGAAGCGCCGCCGCGGAGGACACAGCGCCGCCGCAAGTCCTGCCGCCGGCGACCACCCCCTCCCCTCGAACCCTTCCCAGCTGTCCGATTGAGAACCAGTGGCCCAGATTGAATCCAGCCCGAGTCAAAGTTGACTCGTACCGGTCAACAGGGGCATTCTTTCTAAAGAGCCCCTGAGTTTCCCTGAAATTAACCCGCGGTCCATTTTAATTTGAAAATAATTACAAATAGGTCCTATTTTATTCGTTTAGGCCCCTGGAAATTTTAAAACTTTGCCAGCAAGCCCCCGAACCTTAGAAACGCTATAACTTTCTCGTTTTAGCTCCGATTTTAGTGATTCTCGCGCTCACGTGTTCGTAGCGAAGCGTAGAATTTTACTAGCTCCTGTTTTTGTACTGATTATACTGTTGGTGTACTGTTTCTAATAGATTTATTTTGTTTGCATGTAATGATTGCTTTGGAATGCGTGCGTGATGATCGTGTCCAGTCGGTGAGCCCGTAGCGTTGGACTACGAGTACGTTGAGGACGTGCCGGAGCAGGACTTTCAGCAGCAGCCTTACTCCGAGGAAGGCAAGTTATAGCACGGACAATCCTTGCTACCTATCTCACTTTTAATACACTGTTCATTACATACGCATGTGTCTAATATTGTTTACCATTAAGGTTATTCCTAGCATTTATTTCCCTGTCCTTGTATTCCTATGGGTTTTTGCATATGGGTAGTATCTTGCTAGGCGCAACTACTGTCATCTTTATTTAATTGTTAATATTGACTTAATGGTCCACTTCAACATTAATGATAAAACTTGCTTTGTAGTAACTTGGACTAGGGGGCTAGAGCATGTGCTGTGTGCTTTGCTCTAGTGACTCCCTCTAAGGACCGGTTCTTAAAGCGGCAACCCAGGAGCCTGTCGCCACCGCCGGAACTATATGGGCTCTGGTCTTGGTCAAGTAGCTTGTACGGCTCTAGCTTGATAGTGGTTACCGAGGGGCCAGCGGCGTTGTGGGAGGCAAGGCACGGGGTGTTTTCCCGATTCCACTGAGGACGGTAGCCCCGTCGGCTAGGTCTCGTTAGACCCAGTCCCGTGTTGGGAGTCTCAGCGATTGAGAACTCCGCGCGTTGCGCATTGTTGGGGTGGATACCCGCGCTCTGGACGCCATCGACCCCCTCATGGTGTGACTCCGTGGGCGTACGTCGATCTCGGTGCCTAAGGACTCACCACCTTGTAGTACTCCAGCGGCTACTATCTTGTTAGGGTGTCTCGTGAAAGCCTCGTAGCGTCCCTATGCCGTCACACCTCGGAAGTGTTGATGTGTGTGGTTGGGTGCAAAGTTCTTTTGAACTTTTACGCGACTGGTGGGTAAAGGGCGAAACCTCTGCAGAGTGTACGATCTATCATGATAGCCTTGCTCAGGGTCACGAGCGGCCTGGATCCTTTTTGATTAGAATATGGCATTTATTACTGTTTAATGACACTTACACTATTAAATTGGGTTACAACTGGGTTCTCATTCACTTGTAGTAACTTGGATAAAGTTAAAACGAACCAACTAAAAGTGCTAATGCAGTTAAGCCAGTGTCTAGCCTTTTTGAGCCTTCATAACCCGTGCTATACTTGCTAAGTAATTTCCATTACTTACACTTGCTGCTATTACTATTTTTGGGCAAAATCCCGGACGGGTAACAGATTGGAGTCAGGCTGATTATGCTGTGGAGTTTCCCGAGGATTTGCCGTACTTCTGAGTTGGCGTTCTCCCAGTCAGAGTCCCTGTGGGATTGCGGCTACGCTAGAGAGATGTATTAGTCTTCCGCTGTCCATGATTTTATTTTTGAAGCACTCTGATGTAATCGCTACTTTATGTTGATTAATAAAGCATTGTACTCTGATTATTACCATATTTGTTCGCTATATGTGTCTGTGGACTTCCTGGGCACACATATGGCCGCATTCGGGTTTTGTGTAAATCCGGGTGTGACACAAAAATACTATTTTAGTTTTTTTAAATGGATTAATAAAGTTGGTGAATAGCCATGCCACCCTTAGTAAATGTGTCAATCACACGGATTTAGGTACAGTGGTTGATATATAATTATCTATTTTAAGAAATAAAACACATAATTATGGCTAGAATCACATTCATTTGTGAGATTTCTTTTAAATCTTAGAATTTCCACTCTTCACGGGACGTAGGGAGCATAGTCGCGTAGCAAGAAATTTAAGTTTGGTTGGTCCAAAATAACATAACATTTTTATAACATTACAAATATAATATAGCGACATAGAAGAATAGAATTACCGCAATGCGTTGCGATGAAATAAAAATATTATACAATATATTAAACACAATATAATTTTTTGTGGCATATTACAGAAAAAACAAATACAATATCTAGACTGCTCTTCATGTTTCAAGGAATTCTTCAGGAGAATTATAGAATTTTTCAACTTATACATAACGCCTATCTGAAAACCTAAAATCGAAATGAACTTGAACCTAAATCAATCCTTGTACCTTGCAGACTAACAATCTTGTTCGTGCAATGTCAGCAGTGATCGGCTTGCGCGTGTAGGCATGCAGCTAAGAGCATCTCCAAGAGACTCTTTGTGTCTTTTCTAACTTATAGAAATAGAGATTTTGGGTGAAAAAACACCCTCCAATATCCTCTTCAATTGGATATCCAAATATAGATATCATCTATTCCGGATTTATCGCTAACCAAAGATGGAGAGCTAGATGACTCTCTAGACTGCGCACAAGATATAGAAAAACTGTTGGAAAGTATAAAGATATATAGAAAAGAGAAATTTTACAATGATTGGGATTAATGAGAGCCATCCGTTCCGAGAAATCGTACGGTGGAAACAAAGAAAGTACCCAAAGGTACCTAAATAGAGGTTACCCGGAGGTACCCAGAGGTACCAAATTCGTAGGATCAGGTAAAAAAAATGGTGGGATCTATTATTAATTTATTTTTTTTTGAAATTAAAAAGAGGCATAAGGGTAATTTCCGTGGGGGTAAGAAGAACGACGGGAGTTTTTTTCACGGAGGAGATTTGACAATGGCGGAAGGAGTCCCGTTAAGTTTCCAATTAAGCAACATTACCATAATGTCTTTTTCTATTTAATTTAATTTTTTACTAAAAATACTAGGTACTTTCAGGTACCTATAGGAACCTCTCCAATCATTGTAAAACAACTCGAAAAGAGAAATTTTACTCAAATGATTCTCGAAATGATGATTTAAAAGTATATTTTAGATAGGCTCTCGGAGATGCTCTAAGCACATGCATCACGGCTTGCTATCTTCAATTAATCCCCACTGAGCCACTGCACTGGCAGCCGCCAGCTGGGCCTAATTGCTTGCCTACCGAAGGACTTATTATTAAGCCTATAGAGGAGACTAGAGACGCGGGAGAGCGAGGGGCCATTGGGACGAGACGCATCTAATTTTGTTCTTAAAATTGGGTGTGACATGTGTGTGGCTAGTTTTTTTTGTCAAGGGAATGCCACAACCTTATTGATTTGCTCTGGCTATTTGAAATCCACCGTGAAGTGTACTGATGCTATGGATGGAGAACTCAGAGCAAGTACACTGTTTCAGCTACAGCTACAGCCACTGTTCCTCAGGACCCAATCAGCATGAGAATTAAAACACAATAGCAATCGATAACCAACTGCATGAATTGATTTCGGCAGCTGCTTGACGGTGATGGGGTCCTTTCGGATCCTGGCCGCGTCACTGTAAATTAGCAGTGTCTTAAAACAGATCAAGTTGATATAGAGATACGGTTTTAGCTAAAATACATATTTTGAACTCTTGCATTTGTATCTTCAATTAGAGCTTGTTTCGAAAATTTATATAATTATCTCCCATATTATTGCCTTGATTTCATTGGCCAATCCACTCGCCTTTGGGCTTTTGGCTGCTGGTTGTTTGTCTTTTCGACAAACCCAGTTGTTTTGTTCACGCTCTGTTCACCCAGTGGTGCTGGCTCCTTCTTCACATCAGATGGAATCACTACCGGAAATCGGCTATATGCCGTGTGCCTGAACCTTTGCCGTGTGCATAATATCGGGCACACGGCAAAGCCGCTGTTTGCCGTGTGCCAGCCACGTGGCACACGGCAAAAAACAGGCACACGGCGTTTAGCGGCTTTGCCGTGTGCCTGGTGGCCTGACACACGGCACGAACCAGGGCACACGGCTTAGCGGCCTCTTTGCCGTGTGCCTCACGGCCGGCACAAGGCAAAGCACCACGGCGTGGGCCGCCGTTGCCTGCCGTGGGCTTTTGCCGTGTGGCGGCCCAGGCCGGCGTACGACAAAAACAAAGCACACGGCCTGCCGTGGGCTTTTGCCCTGTACGGCCCAGGCCGGCCCACGGCAAAAAGAAGGCACACGGCAAAGATTCTATTTGTCGTGTGCCCCTTGTAGCGGCACACGGCAAATAGAAACTTTGCAGTGTGTTTTCCTCCGGCACACGGCAAATGTATAAAAAAAATTATTTTTCCCTTTCCAAATTTTTTCTGGTACATACGTACTTAATGGTCAGGTCTATGTTTGAATTTAGTGTTTTTTTGAATTTATTTTCTATATTTAGTTATTTTATTTCATTAGATGGATTTTTTAAAAATAATTCAAATTTGAACTACAAGTGTCTAGAATCTTGGAATATAATACAACAAAAAATGATATTCATGGTGTCCATCTAGATGTGAAGCCGTTCGTGAATGTTTTCTTGTACGCTGCATAGAAATCCAAACGTCTACAGAGAGATTCATAGAGTTAACAAGGAAGCTTCACATTTCAAAGCAAATATAAGTTTGAATTTGGATTTGGCTTCAACACTTTTTGTATATGTAGTAGCCATGTTAGATTGTCTCGTGCCAAATTTTGGTTATTTTTCGGATCCGTTTGATATTTTTTAATTTTTTTGGCTGTAAAAGAATTTGTATCATAATCATTAAAACACATGAAATAACATTGTTTTTTTGCATAAATTTCTAAAGAATGATATGTTGACCCACTTTTGGAAGGTAATAAATCAGACAAAGTTGTTGAAACATGAAATAGTAGAGTAGTTTAGGTTAAATTTTGAAAATAATAAAGTTTAGGGTTTGTCGTGGGCCGGCACACGGCAAAGTCCCGGGGACTTAGCCGTTACCGGCCCACCCCGCCCGGTCCATCCGCGCACAGTCGTCTCCTCACCCCCTCGCCCCCGCCCGCGCCTCCGCCCTCGCCTCCTCACCCCCGCCCGAGCCGCCTCCGACCTCGCCCCGCCGCCACTCGCCGCGCCGCCGCCGCCGCCCGACGCGCGGCCCTCTGCCCGACGCGGCGCCGCCGCCCGACGCGGCCCCCTCCCCGACGCGCCGCCGCCGGACGCGGACCCGTCCCCGACGCGGCGCCGCCGCTCCACGCGCCGACGCCGCTCGACGCGCCGCCGCCGGCCGACGCGGCCCCCTGCTCGACGCGCCGCCGCCGGATGCGCCCCCTCCCCGACGCGGCCCCCACCCCGGCAGCCCCGGCATCCACGCCGGCGCGGGCCCCGCCGGCGCTCGCGCAGCCTCGGCCCCGCCGGCGCTCGCCCCGCCCCCGACGCCGCCCGAAGCACCGCCACCGAACGCGGCCCCCTCCCCGACGCGCCACCGGCCGACGCGGCCCCTCACCGACGCGGCCTCCTCTCCTGCTGCCCCGGCATCCACGCCGGCGTGGGCCCCACCAACGCTCGCCCCGCCACCGACGCCCGCGGCCCGACGCCCGACGCCGCCTCGACGCGCGAAGGCAGAATGCGCAAACGACGTTCGTTCACCTCCGGCCGCAGCGACTGCTCCCGCTCGACCGTAGGTGAGCACAATAGAGCAGTTGTGTATGTCCGGCCATCGAGCCGTTGTGTATGTCCGACCATCGAGCCGTTGTGTTTGTCCGGCCTTCGTGCCGTTGTGTCTGTGCGGCCCTCGTGCCCATGTTTTCTTGCAGGTTGGGGTTTTGGTTACCTCCCATTATAGGGGAGGTGCTGCCGAAATTTTGAAGTGACACACCCTATTTTCTTGTTTTTTGTTTGCAGGACCGGCTTCGTCCCTCCGTCGTCCCAGCCCCGACCGCCCCGTGGCTCCACCGACACGAGCTTCACCGCCTCGTCCGCCGTCAAGCCCTAGGTGAGCACATGCAAAAGTCCATGGCCTCCGTATTTAATTCGTAGGATATGTAAGTTGTTGCACGCAACCTAGTTAGATGTCTCCCGTTCGAAAGAGATACGATGCTAGGTATGCAGGATTCTGCATATCTATGCCCGTATCTGTTTCGAATTGTCCACGATTTTGGACAGCTGAAGGATCCGTAGACGAGTTAGTTTTCATAGTTTATTCCGATCGGTGACAGCGTTTCGGCATCATCTCCCCGTTGTTCTCCGGATACACAATCTCCCCCTCGGGACGTGTATTTGGAGAACAGCGGGGAGGTGCTGCCAAAATTCTGTCCCGAATCGGAATAAACTATGGAAGCTAACTCGGCTACGGATCCTTGGGTGGGATTAGGACCTATCTGTACCTATTAGAATGTAGGCAACGTGTACAAGCAAATGATTTTTATATTGCTCGCTAATATGCAATAAAGGATGGATGACCGTTCGTGGATGTACATGGGCTGGAAGCCTGGGGGTGACGTCACCCCCGAGTGGATTAGGAAGACCGAAGATTTCTTGAATCGAGCATTTGCAATGGCAAAGACGACATGGTGTCCCTGTAGGAGATGTGGAAACACGCGTCGGCAAACAAAGCAAGAAATGACACATCATCTTGGTAATTATGGATTTACGACAGACTATACTCGGTGGACCTTCCATGGTGAAACCGAGCGTAGGAGAGACGAAGTAGTGAGACGACGTATCCGGGATCTTGATGCTGATGCTGGGGTAGGAGACATGCTAGATGACTTTCATGAAGCAAACTTCGATGAAAGACCTAGGGAGGAGGAGCCAGAGGCAACGGCAAAAGCCTATTACGAGATGTTGGCTGCAGCACAGCAACCCCTTCACGAGCACACCGATGTATCTCAACTTGATGCCATTGCACGTCTAATGGCCGTAAAGTCCCAGTTCAACTTGGGTCGTGAGGCATTCGAAGTTATATTGAAAGTGTTCGGCACGCTCCTCCCGAAAGGTCACATTCTGCCACCGAACATGGATGAAGCACAAAAGCTCCTAAGTGCACTTAAGATGTCTTATGAACATATACATGCTTGTCCGAATGGATGCGTCTTATTTAGGAAAGAGCATGCAAAAGCAAAGTACTGTCCAAAGTGCGAGGCGTCTAGATTCGTGGAGGTAGACAATGGTGATGGGCAAAAGACCCAAAGTACAATCCCCGTAGGAGATCCTACGGTACCTTCCTTTTATACCGAGGGTCCAGCGGCTTTACATGACCGAGGAATCTGCGAAACAGATGACATGGCACAAACATAGACATAGATACAATCCTGAAAAAATGGTACATCCATCTGATGGTGAAGCATGTGCACACTTTGATGCGATGCATCCTGACAAAGCTCTAGAGGCTCGTAATGTACGCGTTGCGCTGGCCACAGATGGGTTCAATCCCTATGGAATGATGGCTGCCCCATACAGTTGTTGGCCGGTGTTCGTTATCCCGCTCAATCTCCCCCCTGGTGTCTTATTTCAGTGTCAGAACATATTCTTGTCATTGATCATTCCTGGATACCTGGGGAACAAGATGAGTGTGTACATGGAGCCTCTGATTGATGAGTTGGAACGTGGTTGGGAAGGTGTATTGACATACGACCGAGCTACAAAGACAAACTTCAGAATGCATGTCTTTTACCAGTACTCCTTGCATGACATGCCGGCGTATGGGATATTCTGCGGCTGGTGTGTGCACGGGAAGTTTCCATGCCCGATATGCAAGACGGCTCTGAGATTCATTTGGTTGAAGAAGGGTGGCAAATATTCTTCGTTCGACAAACATAGACAATTCCTCCCTCTTGACCACATATTTAGACAAGAAAAAAAGAATTTCACGAAAGGGGTCATAGTTAAAGAACCTCCACCTCAGCTTCTGACTGGTGCCGAGATTCGTGCTCAGCTAAACGCTCTTGAACTCAACGAAGATGGAAGTTTCGTGGGATACGGTGAGCAACATGCCTGGACCCAAAAGATGGGCTTGTGGAGGCTACCGTACATGGAGGACCTTCTTCTTCCACATAATATTGATGTAATGCACACTGAAAAGAATCTTGGCGAGGCACTTTGGGGCACAATTATGAAAATTTCTGACAAGACAAAGGACAATGTTAAGGCAAAAGTGGATCAAGAAAGGTTATGCAACCGACCAAAGCTCAACATTCCGCCGCCCAAAGACGGCAAGAGATGGAAGAAGCCTAAGGCCGATTTTGTCATTGAGCGGCCCGATGACAGGAGGGAAGTATTACAATGGTTCCAAACTTTAATGTTCCCTGATGGGTATGCAGCGAATCTGAGGAGGGGGGGGGGGGTAAATTTATCTACTTTGCGTATCAATGGCCTCAAGAGTCACGACTACCACATTTGGCTTGAGTGGCTGCTTCCGGTGATGGTTCGCGGATATGTCCCTGATCATGTCTGGGTGGTGCTGGCAGAGTTGAGAAATTTCTTCCGCCAGCTTTGTGCTAAAGAGGTATCTAAGGCCGTCATTGCAGAAATGAAAAAACTGGCACCTGTGTTGCTATGTAAGTTGGAGAAGATCTTTCCCCCAGGCTTCTTCAATCCGATGCAGCATATGATTCTACACCTCCCGTACGAGGCACGAATGGGGGGTCCCGTGCAGAACCGCTGGTGTTATCCAATCGAGAGATGTCAAAAGGTTCTTCGAACCAAATGTAGAAATAAATGTAAGATTGAAGCTTCTATCGCTGAGGCATATATTCTGGAGGAGGTGTCAAATTTCACTTCAAAATATTATGCAGAAAATCTCCCTAGCGTGCACAATCCACCCCCTCATTACAATGTTGGGGACTCTGAATCGAACCTCAGCCTTTTCCGAGGACAATTTGGCAGTGCAAGTGGCGCGCGCAACAAGACCTTGGAGATTGATGAGTGGCGTTGTATCACGCTGTATGTGTTGACGAACCTTTCCGAGGTGGAACCGTACATACAATAAGTTCTCATCAAATATTGTTCTCGACTAGTCACTCTTCTCGAGCTCTTAATCCAATTGTTGCTCTTTGGTACAGGGAATTTCATATGGAATTCTGGTGTAGATCAAGGGCACCTACCATACAAGAAGCTCAAACCCTTCTAAGACCGGGTACGGGAAATGCTAAGCCCGATTTCATTTCTTGGTTCAGGCGAAAGGTAATTTCCAATTTGATGTCATGATTAAGACATTACAATTTTTAATTACTTACTGTCCCGCTTGAACCTGCAGAGCCAAACCGATGGATCTATGAGTGCCGAGTTGAGACAGGTTGCCAATGGCTTTGATTGTAAGGTCAAGTCATTTGGAGCTTATGACATGAATGGATATCGCTTTCACACAACAAGGCACGAGCAAAGTCGACCCAATCGAAGAACCACAAATATTCGGGAGTCTTTACTCTAGGAGACGATGGGGTCGAGTACTATGGCAGAGTTGAAGAAATATATGAACTCGACTTTCATGGCTCGCAATGTCTTAAACCCGTCATATTCAAATGTCATTGGTTTGATCCTCAAGCTGTGAGACGCTACCCGAAACTTGGGTTAGTCGAAATTCGACAGAGCTCCGTGTACCCAGGAGATGATGTCTATATTATGGCTACACAAGCTACCCAAGTTTATTATCTGTCTTACCCGTGTAAAAAAGACACAAATCTTGATGGTTGGGATGTTGTGTATAGGGTATTGCCACACGGCAAACTACCTGTACCAAACAATGAAGATTACAACATAGACCCAAACACCTATGCCGGAGAATTTTTTCAAGAAGATGGGCTTTCAGGGAGTTTTGCGATCGACTTAACGGATGTGATGGAAGTAGATAATTCAAGTGTTGCTCTTGAGGATGTCGGAGATGATGTTCATGACGCCAAAGACATAGCATTACTTGAAAAGCTACAATTGTGCGACGACAGTGATGATGATAGTGATGGGCCTTTGGAGAACGACATTGATCATATAGAGATGCGTGATAGTGATGATGAGACATATGATCCGGCTATTCCGGACCATGACGAGTATTTTTAATAAATGTATGATCCTTATTATGTTTTGATTTGAATAATTTACTATTTCGAATTTGTTGTTGTTATTGTTTATTGTTATTGTTTATTTTATTTCTCATACATGTACTGATGGATTTACTATTTTGAATTTCAGGCGGTTGATCGAAGATGGTGGGGCGCAGCGGAGGTGTACTGAGGTCGTTCGCCTCAGTACTCGGGAAGTCTGGCGGCAGTGGTGAGTCGTCCTCCCGGACGACTCGACGGCGGAAGAAGGAGGCTCCTCCTCCTGCAGCAGCCGAGGACGAGGACTCGGGCACGGCTAGATGGAGGAAGGGGAAGAGGGTGCCTCGTAGGAGGTGACCCCCTCCTGAGGAGGAGGAGGAGCAGCAACACGAGGAACAGCACGATGAGGAGGGGGATGAGCAGCAGGAGGAGGACGAGGTACCTGAGGCGAATGCCTCGGGTGACGAGGAGGAGGAGGTGGAGCAGGTGCAGGTGGCTGATGTTTGGATGCGAGGACCAACGAAGCTCCCGGACTGACCGATACCTTTAGAGGGACGGCCGAGGCTTGTACCAGACCCTCCCAGGTAAGTAACATTTGCAGTTATGATCATGTTTTCTTTTGAAAATCACAATTGAATCTAATCATTCATCTTAATCGTTTTTTCTGGAACTTCGAGGTCATCACCCTAGGTGTTCACGACCGCATGCCCAATGGTGTCCTGGGAGGCCTCGTCAGACTTCACTACCCTGGCGCGTGGACGATTGCCGGGAGCCTTCAGCCGATGATGACGTGGGCCCAGTACCGCGACTGTCTCGATGTACCAGATCGGGACGATAGGGTATGGGGAAACAAGGCGGAGCGGGTCCTGAACGAGTTTTGGGTAAGTCCTGAACTGTTTTTCTCAATACAGTACATTCATTGGACATTCTTCAAATAATAACAAAATGTTTATGTGCAGGATTTCTACCGATGCGAGTTGGGAGATTTGGCGCTCGCGATGCAGACGGCTAACACGGCGTGCACCAAGCTGGTGGCGGATATGATGTACGAGGCCCGCGTCCAGGCCATCGTCACATATATGGGCCGACACGAAGGAGTGGTGGTGAAGAAACCGCAGGCAAGAAACATGAGGCTGACCCGGGAGCAATTCATGATGGTAAATAGTAATTCTATCTTTTTCTGATATGAAGCGTGCTCCATGTGATACTTATATGTCATGTTTTTGATTACGTGCAGGTGCCTCCATGGTGGTGCGCGGCGGATATGCAGTGCTGGGGGTTGATTGTTGATAAGTGGTGCGCGGAGGGTTGGGTGGAGATCCACAACTCTTGCCGTGCGCGTCGGTTGTTGATGCCAGGTGCAGCACATCATCAAGGCAACCGTCACCTAGGCGCGTACGCGAAGAAATGGGTATGTAAATGTGTCCATTCTTTATTCTAACATACAATTCCAATTCTGTATAATCTCTGATCACAGTGCCTTTGTTTTCGCAGTCACGGTCACATGGTGACCAGCCTTGCTCCCAGCTCCAGGCTTGGGCTTTGGCCCATAAGGGCAAGGCGACGTCCGGTGTCACCTTCAACCCGGAAGATCCGCCCGAGGCCTACAGCAACCCGACCGTCCACAGCCGCCTCAGTGACTACAGCGCTATGGCGAGGGAGGTCCATGGGGCAGATTTCGATTCGGTCACCCAGCCCATTGACGGAGAAGTCGTCATGAGGGTGGGAGGAGGCAAGAAGCACGGCCGCTACTGGGTTGCCGACCCCCTTGTTGACAGGAGCAACACTCCTAGTCTCTCTCAGATTCGAGCTCAGAGCACCAGCTCAAGCCCGGCCATACGCACACGGCCAGACGTCGTCACAACCCAAATGGAGGCACTCCAGGTTATTTCTATTTTAACCGTCATTGATCTTTTCATATGTTTGTTTTGTATTCTAACATTTGATCAAATATTACAGGCACAAATGGAGGCAATATTCAAGGCTCGGGAGGAGGAGCAGCAGAGGAAGTGGGACCAAGAGAAGGCGACCTTGTTGGAGGAGGTTCGGCGCCAGCAGGAGGCCGACCGCAAAAGACTAGATGATGCCTGGGCGTACATCACTGGTCTGGGACGGCAGATGGGTCAACCGCCGCCAGCTTACAGTCCACCAGCGTTACCTCCACGGGGTGCTTCACATACTCCTGTGAGTTACTTGAGCCTCTACTTTCATTTTACTTTGCAATTAGAACGACAACATAGAGTATAGTAGTGACCTAGGGTAGTACAATGACTATAAACTTAGGTGTTAGCTTAACACATGAAATAATTTTGAACTATATGTAGAATCAATCGGCGGCATCGTGTGAGGGGCCAGTTGCAGGAGTGGGAGAAGCGTCGCCTCAGTACCCTCCGGTCCAGACTTGTACGTGGCCTCCGCCGCCTCGGTGGGTGCCTAGTGTGCCGGGGCCGTGGTCGCCGCCTCCGTGGATGCCTATGGGGATGGGACAGTGGGTGCCTGGGGCCCCGGGAGAGTTGTCAAAGCCGCCACCGCCACCGCCACCACCACCGCCGGCCGAGTGAGTTGATTGTGGACTTGGATGTATCAGCTCGACTTGTAGGACGTTATTTGCATTTGGACTAGTTTGTGGACTTGTATGGACTTGTACTATGTTGGTTTATGCACTTTTTATGCATTTGTGGATTATAACTGCCTGTGATGTGTATGGTGATGGTTACGAATGATATTATGTATGCCTGTGATGGTTATTGTGATATATTAATGAATGTGATAATTTTGTGCTGTTTTGGGGTCCCATTTACGTCGAAATGTAAAAAAACAGGGCCCTGTATGGTCACTTTGCCGTGTGCCAGAGCCCTGGCACACGGCAAAGTGACCACACGTGGCACCTGGAACAGGGCCTTTGCCGTGTCCGGGCCCATGGCACACGGCAAAGTGACCAAGCTTTGCCATGTGCCAGGCCCAGGGCACACGAAAAACACCTGGGCTTTGCCGTGTGCCAGACTCAGGGCACACGGCAAAGCGTGGGCCTTTGCCGTGGGCCTTTCCGTCATGGCCCACGGCAAAGGCGGCCGTCGCCGTTAACGGCCGTGAGGCTGGGCCGGGCTTTGCCGTGGGCCGCTGGGGCACACGGCAAAGGCTTTGCCATGTGCCCGACTTTTGGCCCACGGCAAAGCCCGGCTTTACCGGCCGGTGTTTGCTGTGTGCGGCACACGGCAAACACTTTGCCGTGTGTAATACGGCCTTTGCCGTGTGCCGGCGGTAAACGGCAAACCCCTGGTTTCCGGTAGTGAATATCTCCATGCTAGACATGATGATTGCGGCAAGGGAGAATTTTGGCAGAACCGTCTTCAGAGAAATTATTATTATTGTACCACAGGAATACGTACTATTATTTTTTATAGTGGCACCCTCTCTTTGGGATGTTTGAGATCTCCTATCAGTATGCTTTAGTTGTCCTGGGAGGAAATAAGCCACAGAAAAAAGTTATTATTAGATAATATGCTGAATAATTTTTAACAGGGTACTTTCTTGTCTATGTAGTTTCTTGTCCACATCTCGTAAACAATTTGGTAGGTGAACCATCGAAAATTTATGGACAATTCCAATAATGCTTATTATGCGTGCCAGGTGACTGGTATCCCTGCTCCTATAAAAAGGTGCACAGCTAAACACTCAGCTCATCAAGCTTCTTCATCCACTCATCATCTGAGCATATACGAGTTGTCTTGTGTCTCTCCATCTGCTCCTTGGAAAATTCCAATGGAAGGCAAAGGGCTTAAGAGTTTCGTTATCATTGTGCTCGTCCTGGGTCTAGTCCTGGAACAGACCCAGCAGGTGGAAGCTGGAGGCATGTGGTGTTGTGAAACCGCCAAAGGAAAATATTTTTTCAATAAATGCGTTGATAGCGGTGCCTTCGCGAATATTGGTTATTGTGCAAGCGGTGCAGGCTGCGTAATTCAAGACAAATGTGGGGGGCAATGGCCGGTGCCTGCTCGTAAGAATCTCTCACTTCGTACTTTTCATTTTGTTCCCAATGTGGCATTGGATATTTTTTTTTGAAAAATGATGCTTTTTTAATTTTCAGTTAGATACATCAAGGTGATACATCCACCGGATATGAATCATGACTTTAATTTATTTTTTTGCAGGTAATGATCTTACCGTGGATGTCTTATAAGGAAGTGTACGTACGTGCGTACACAAGGGGATTTCATGCACCTTGAAGTGAAGGCCAAACAACTGTTCTCCTGTTTGCCACAGAAATTGAAAGGCGCACCGTGTGTTAAGTAATTTGTTTTCATATTTGTATATCCAAGTCAGCGTGCCGTGTCAATTTCGTTCGGCTACTTGTTTTTTTTTAACTTTTTAATAAGGCCCTTCCTCGTGATACCACCTTAATTATCTTAAATGTTTGTTCATATGTGAGTATTGCTGTACCTATGCATAATGAATAAAGCCACCGTATGCATGGTTATTTATCTCTTTCTCTTTGTGTTGTCATTCAATTCTGTCTGTATTTCTCTATTATGTTTATTTTCACACTAATAAAATTGCACGCTAAATATACCTACACACCAGCAAAAGAAAATTTTCATACTGACAGTTACTAGTGAAATATATACTGACACTGAAACCATGCATCTGTGAGCAGCCTCTGTCACAGTGGTGTCATGGTTGTAACAGTCACCCTCTTATAAGTGCTAATAATGTAACTCAAAGTCACATTGTAACTTGACTAGAACATATTCTAACAGATCTGCCACTACCTCCCCACCGCTGAAACCAAAGATTTCACCGTTCACCACAATAGGGAGAAGACAGAAAAATAATAGGTGATGAATGGGGGAAGAAAATTGTGACGGCCATCACCGGTCCAAATACAATGGGATGAATTGGCCATCGGTGAGATGGTTTGGGAGCAATCAGCGTCACCATGGCCAGAAATTTAGCCGTCACATTGACATGCTAGCTTGCTACTAATAACCTCCTGCGCAAACTATATATATGTATTAATTAGGGACAAATGATACAAGATATTCCCTCTGTTCTCGAATATATGTGGTTAGGATCGGATAATTAAATTAGTCAAAAATAAACTATTTTTCTTGTTGTAAACGTTATTTTTAAGAAAGAAGGTAGTACAACACTAGAGGCATGATATTAGTTGATTGGCTTTCAGCCGTGTACATAGGCTCATAGTTTGGGGTCCTGGTAAGACGTTGCGTCCATCCTGCAACAAGCTTTGCTATACGTGATGGGGTTATAAGAGCAAAACCTCCTCGATCTTATATTTATATACTTAGGAAAAAGTGTATTATTCATCCTCAAATATTATACTTATGAGGGGACCGACTTGTAACCATGCTACAGATATATTGAGTGCAAATCTGCTACCGTACGGTCGTAGGATTGACTGTTCGTAGTGATCTGGCTTGTTTTCTTTTTGTTTTGGGCTGTGTGTTGTAATGACAGAGACCGAGAACTTGTTTTCAGGTGAATGTATCACCTCGATGTATTCAACTGAAAATTAATAAAGAATCCCTTTTCAAAAACAAAGTCTGCGGCCAATCTTGGGCAGAAACCTGTTGTTTTCTTAGGAGAAGATCCGCATGAAAATGAACTGATGTGAAAGTGGGCGAGTCCAGCGGCCAACCAGGTTAGCTACGTCGGCAGAAAAAGCCATCGATCAGCAACTCCATTTGAGTTGTCAGCACGGTGAACCATACGTTCTAGTGGCCTGACGTGGAATTACGCACCTGCCTGACAGCTACGGGTTTCCACCAGCTCCCGACCGTGTCACTTAGGGCGGTAGAGCTCATCTAATTCTAATTTTTCATGGGAGTTAGATTCTGAGAAGTAATTTTATAGCTGAAAGCGATTCTATTTTTTATCATAAACTATCAAAATGAAGATGGAGAATCGCGTCACAGAATCAGGAGCAACTACTTCTTCCAACTCCAATCCTCTTAGTTCAGTTCAGAGAATCACTTCACTACAGAATCAAGCAGAGAATCACTTCTCCTAAAAAACTATTTGACATAGCTCCTGTCTATCTGTATGTGTTCAGATCACTATAAGAGAGCACTTTAATGATAATTGAATGAAAATAGTCTACCAAAGCAATTCTGCATCTTTATTTGTTCACTGGCAACATGGGCAACAGCTAGAGAATTTTTGTTGGAAATAAAAGTGCTCATGTATTTTAGCAATTTCTTCTCTCTCCTCATTTATTTCTTTTTAACACGTACCTATGGCATCCTTTTAACATGTTACATCATCGACATTATGGAAAATCCCAATAATATAAAATTTCCCTATCAAGATATGAATAACTCTTGCAAGCGATGGATACAAATATGTCAGTAGTGATTGTGAACTATTGTATCACGCGTTTATTGTGGCGACCTGCATCCAGACAACACAGCGGTGGTTCAAATATCAAAATGGTCCTGGTAAACCTGCTCAACCACAACCAATTGTCTTGTGAACCATTATATTAGATGCATGCGGGCCTAAAATTATTAAGAAATTACAAAAAATCCTTCACCTCGATGCAAAGTATTCATGAGGCAGTGGTGTGAAGAGGCACAGTTTGCTTATTTAACATGATGTTTTAATTGGAAGGCCCCTTGCATCATCATCATATAACACAAAATCCATCCCTGAAGCCTAGTTAATGTTTAAGTTACACTACCAGGGCCTGTTAGATAGTTCAAAAATTTGGGCTATGTTGATTTAGACTTATAGAGTCATTAGATCATATTTAATAAACAATAGAAAGTGCACAATAGTTTGGGACACAAGAATGTGCCAATCTTTTGAACAACACCTCTAACTTTGAGTATTATCTTCAGAAACCCAAAGTTCAACCTGCTACCATACCATCTGGATCAATTCATATGTATATCATTCATGCTGGTACTTCTTTCCACTACCAGAATGATCAACATCTGCACCGGGTGGGAAAGCCCTTTAGCACCGGGTTTCCCACCCGGTGCAACTAATCCGAGGCTAAAGGGGTACCCCTTTAGCACCGGGTTGAATAACCGGTGCTAAAGGGTCCCTTTAGCACCGGGTGCAGCCACGACCCGGTGCTAAAGGGTCTGCCCCGCAGCGCCTTTAGCAGGGCCTTTAGCACCGGTTCCAGACACAACCCGGTGCTAAAGGGCCTGCCTTTAGCACCGGTTGCTGTCTGCAACCGGTGCTAAAGGCCCCGGATTTCTTTTTTTTTGCTTTTTTCAGTAGCCATGCATGCACGTCTATATACGTGTATATACGTATATATTCTAATACATGTATTCTAATGCATATTCGGCCGACTCTATATTCATATTAGCTGACATTTCATCAAAATAGAAGACATATATATTACAAAAGTAGATATTCATGCATGTCAACTCGAGTTATATATATTTAAACTGTATTTTCTACTTAATTAAGATTGACGACTTGTTGGACTGTCCGGCACGTCCTCCAGTACTGGCGAGTGGAATTCTCCTCGGGGATTGACGACCTCGTCCCAGATCCATCTGACGAGCTGTTCTGCAATTGCGTCAATTCTTTCGAGCTCTAGGGACTCTTCCTTCAGGTTCAACATCTATAATTTATAAATAATTGAAAGATATTTAATCCGCCGAGTTGGAGACAATAATTGTGCACTTAATAATAATGGAAATGTGTTTATTATTACGTACCATAATATCGTGTTGTGTAAGCTTTTTATGTCCCCAATTCCACATGTAATCGCAAACATAGTATGCACATAAATTATTTCCCTTCCCCTGTTTGGCACACTGTCGACCAAAAGAAATTAAGTAAAATTCATATAATATATTAGCCGAGGCCTACATGTACAAATTACTTGCTTACCGGAAAGCCAATGTTCCATTTTAGTGTTTCATGTTGAATACCCGGGTGTTCTTGACGAAATTGATTCCAAGCCCTGCGAACAAAAAAATTGAGTTAAGTCATTGCGAGTGTAAGGGGTGAATTAAGTAGGGGAAAATATACATCACCTTGTCATCATGTCCATGATGTTCTGTAGTTTTTCTTTTGGAGTGTGCAATGAATCAAAGACGTTCACGACACCCCGGTCAGGACACAATATTATTAGGAACCAGTGGAATCTGTATACATGTATACATTATAATCAGAAATGAAATAGTACACAGACAGTATAAGAAGAAGCTTGTGTATGTACTCACTCAATGTTGTACGGGATTAGTATGGAGTTGCAGTAATTTTGTTTCTTAATATACTTGTATAGGTTTCCATATGTTTCCTCAGGATTCATCAATATCATTTCTTCACTTATCCTTCGAGGATCCACGAAACCAACGTCATATATCCCGGATCTTCGACATTTTTGAATCTCCATTCTGCATATGTTAAGCAATAAATAAAGCCCGCGTCAGCATAGATTGGAATTATTGTTTTCAAACTGTGAATTATAAGCAACAACAAAGTACTTACAATGTCCAACAGGTGATCAAATCCACGTCCATGGCGTCGCGGTGGTACAACTCATATATATCCTTAAACCTCGGCCAGACCCGATCATCGTCACCATTGTAGAAATCATGGTCCTTCACGCCTACTTTGATCATGCATCGTTTATTCCTTCTTGATTCTTCCAAGTACCACTCATGGAATCTGCGCATCTTCGTCTGTAGCTTGCTCTCCATTTCAGGAGGGACCATAGGCTCGCCAAGCTTAAATGGCCACTTCAACGTTGTGTTTACAGGCACCTCTTCTTCCCCCAGGACTTGCGCTCTGGTTAGTCCAGTCTCGACCATTACTCGTTGCACGTTAATCTCGTCCAGAGATGGAAATGGACCCAAGGGCCGCTGAGGTTGCTCGCCGAGCTGAGGAACCTTTTTGGATGGGCCCGCCTCCTTATCTGCAGCCTTCCGCTTCCGGCGAGATTTCAGTAATGAGCGGTCATAGTCTGTTACTATTACTTCCTTCTGTTGACCCTTGCTCAAATTACCGAGGAATGACTTGACGACAGTGGGATCAATCTTTGGCTTCGGCTCAGGTTTTTTCCTCCACTCGGCCATTTGCCTCTTTGTGTCTGCTTTGATGTCACACCCGATTTTCAAGGGAAAACCAAGTGCATCTCATATGTGCGCCAGGATCATGTTTATACACATATGATAGACAAAAGAGTGTAATATCAAAACACAGTGTTGTAAAGTACAAGGGATTTATTATAATATTCATATTACACTCTCGGGAGACACGAAGGTCTTTATCGTAGAACAAGCAATAGCTAAACGAGGTGTCTTCAACTTCCATTATCCACAGGCATCTTGACTGGGGGAAACGCAAGCCTCAGAACTCATCGTAGTCGCTGTAGTATTCTTCTCCATTTCCATCTTCTGAATCAGCAATGGCAAGTGTGAGTACACCTAACTAGGTACTCAGCAAGCGGGGGGAAAATGCAAGGCCACAAGGATAGACTATGGTTCACAGCAGTGAGCTTTTTAGAGTTGATCATGTTTTATTAGCAATTTCCTATTTACTAGATATAAGTTTATACCAACCCACTTAAGCATTTAAAAGAACATCTTATTCAAAAACCCACGAATAAAACCATAATTTATATTCCATCTTTAAGTTTAATTATCATGTGAGGGTCCAAGCCGCTCTTGACCGTGAGCACGGCTGATATATCAATTTTACACTCTGCAGAGGTTGCACACTTTCACCATAGCTCGTGTTCCCCATGTTGCCCGGGTTAGCTAGACCCTTAAACACTTCCAAGGTGAGTGGCTAGGGGTCCACTACGAAGCCTTTACAAAGGTGTGCAAAAGACCAACGACCCGCAAAGTTACAGACTAGGGCGGTCCACAAACCTCCCTAATGGTCAGCACCTTAGCCAAGGCTGCTACCCCAAAAGGACCGGGCTGTGACCCCTGCAACCCCAATCCCCCTCTGCTCTTCGTGGTCGGATAGGGCCGTCAGTTCGATCACACGCCTAATTAATTGGCTAAGGTCAGAGCCCTTTAACACTATGGTTGTGCTGTTTTCTTGGGTGGTCACTCCATGTTCCGATTAAAGAAAAGTTCTCTTATATTAACCATCGTTTCACCAACAGAGTTGCCATGATATAATCAATATTTTATAAAAGATCCAAATTTTATCTTTCCCCAAGGTATAGCAACGCTAAGCATATCTAACCCAAAACTTTATTTAAATCGGGGTTGTTTACAAGGGATCATGGTAAAAGACTAGGTAAATCCTTAAAAAGGTGTTCCCATCATATTAATGCAATTAAAGTAAATTTTAGTTGTCATGCAATTATATAGGACAAAAGAATATGCGGGGAGGGCCACTTGCCTTGATCTACAAAAAGGTCTTCTTCTCCGAAAAGTTGTTCTTGATCCGCGTCGACGGGCGGCTCGGTTGCAACTGGCACGAGATCTACGATTAAAACAATAAAACAATAAGAAAACAGTACATCAAACATTTCTAACAGACTAAAACAAGCATCTAAAACTAATAAGCTCGAAAAGACGAACGATTGGACACCAAGAACGCTAAAAACGGAGCTAAGGCGGAAAAGATATGGCTAAAACAAGTTTTAGGGACTTGTTGGCAAGAAAACTAAGCTTACAGGGGCTTAACTGCGAAAACCAGGGACTAAAACATAAATACGCATTAAACCCGAGGGATAACGCGTAGAAAGACAGGAGCTGGGCTTCGGGATAAAAAAACAGAGAAGTACATGGGCTTAAACGATGAAAACAGGACCTATTTGTAAGGTTTTTCACTGGTGGAAGGATCGGCTTGCGATAATTTAAAGAGCTGGGGGTTCTTTTGCAAAACGGTCCTGGTTGACCGTTACTCGGCCAGATTGACTCGGGTTGGGTTGAATGTGGGCCGTTGATCTCGTGATGGACGGCTGACAGAGAAGGGGCAGGTCGGGCGGCGGCGGGACGCCGGCGTGCGGCGGCGTCGGGCCGGGATTTCGCCGGCGAAGCTCGAACTCGAGCTGTGGTGCATGTTTTCGAGCGTGGTTTGGTGCTAGAGGACTGGGGTGGGATGGCGAACACGTTGGGGGTGATCTCGTCGAAGATTGCGCGGCGAAGCCGGCGATCGACGGTGAACAGAGGCGGGCGGCGGCGGACTCGTCGGGATTTCCCCAAACTCGAAGTTCCGGCCACGATTTCGAACGCGGGTACGTTCTGGATGTTGCTGGGAGGTTGGCGAGTATGTTCAGGGGGTCCTCGTCGTCCAATTTGCTGCGGCTGCGGCGCTCGTCGACGAACAGCGGCGGCGGAGCTCCGGTGAGGGCGGTCGTGGTGCTACAGAGCGAAACAGAGAGCGAGAAGGGGCTTGGTGTGTTGCTTACCGCAGCACGAAGGTTCCTGCGTGGTTGGACGGGGCGGTGCGGCTCTGAGTCGGTGAATCGACGACGCGGCGGCGCTCCGGCGACGGCGGCGGCGTGGATTGGAGCTTCGGCTCGGGTTTCGGGCAGTGCGTGCGGAGGGAAGCGGCGCATAGGGGCTCGGCCGGTGTTTAATTAGGGCGGAGAGGGGAGTGGGAAGGCCGGCACGGCGGGGGTCGGAGCGGCCGGCCATTGAATGGAGCTCGGTGGTGGAGAGCTCGGTGGAGCGGCCGTTTCGAGTGGGAGAGTGAGGAGTTGGAGTGGGGGTGGCAATTGCTGCAGCTCGGTGGGCTAGGAGGGGAAGGGACGGGGGGAGAGGGAGCGGCGCGGCGCTCGGCGGGGCAGGGGAGAGGCGCGGCTGGAGGTTGGGGGTGACCCTGACGGGTGGGCCCCGCCTGCCAGTGAGACGGGAGAGGGGGAAGCAGCATGGGCCGTGGTCGGGCCGGAAGCGGGAACGGGCCGCGCAGCGAAGGGAAAAGAGAGGGGGAAGAAGAGCTGGGCCGCGCGGTGCTGGGCCGGGAGGAAAAAGAAAAGGGAGATGGGCCGCGGGAGAGAAAAGAGAGGGAGAGAGAGATGGGCTGGGTCGAGGGGTGAATGAGAGATTGAGAGAGAGTTTAGGGAGCATTTCTGGACTTTTTCGAGGTTTTGAAATTCCCACACAAATCAAACAAAAGACATGCAATTAAATATGATGCACAAGCACTTATTGTTCCAAAATTATTTAAATGATGTTTAAATATTTTTAGGCTCAAATTAATTTAAAAAAAATTTAATTAAGCCCTTAAAAAAAATTAAACCTAACCATGTTGCTATGATTTATTTGTGATGGAATTATAGGGTGTTACATTTGACCGAGGCTTCGAGCTCCTCTAGAGTCTTCTCACCCGCTCTTTTCTCTAGTGCGGGCTTCTCTCTAGTTTTCCGCGCCTTCTTCGCTGGTGGAGTGGGGGCAGAGGCTTTAGTGCGGCGTCCCCTCTTCGGCGGAGGGGGCGGAGACCTCCGCGGCGGAGGAGACGGAGACCTCTTCGGCGGAGGAGACGGGCTTGCATCAGGAGCTCCCGGAGAATCGTCATGATCCGGTGGATCTCTTGGAGACGGTGGAGGTGACGGAGGCTTGTTGGTAGCCGCAGGTGTACCGAGTATGACGACGTCTGCCTTTTTCCATAGAATGATGCAGTGAGAACACTGACCGAGTTTTGTTTCTCCGTCACCTCCGGGGATGTCAAGTTCCAAGTCTTTCCAGTTGGTGACGACTTGCTCCACCTCAACAGGTACGTAACCATGTGGAATGTCATTGCAGTGCCATTTTTGCCCTTCTTCCACACGTTTGGTCATACCGTATGCGACCTGATAATTTAGTAGTCACAAAGAAAGTTAGTAAATGAATGGTATTTATGGTGAAATGTATGCAGTACGAACTAAGGTCGCATACGTACCACCACAGCTAAGTTCTTCTGCCTGACGACAAGCTCGCACGCAGCCTGTGTGGAAGCGTGACGTGACTGCTTTGATATTGTTGTGGAGGGCTAATAAGGGCCGCATCTTGGAGAGGTGCATGCTCTGTGGAACCGGTCCCGCCTGTGGCTTGTTGGAGAGGTGCATGCTCTGTGGAACCGGTCCCGCCTGTGGCTTGTTGTATCTGTAGCCATGCTACCTTCATCCGTCGCTCCATCTCTGACTCCATTTCTTGGAGCTTTGAGCCCTGGGCGGCAACCGTTTGCTCTAGGTCCCTCACCCTCTGCTCATATTCGGCATTCTTCCTCGAACGGCTCCTATAGGTGGCGGCGTGCTCTTGGAAACCTTTCTTCCATGAGATGCTTGTGCCTACGCCGCGCGTCCGTCCAGGATGCTCCTTGTTCCCTAAGGCATAGGTTAGCTCATCTCTGTCTCTATCAGCAACAATTCTCCCCTCTCAGATGCCCTGAGGATATCGAGGAGACGCTGAGCTAGTTCTCGCAAGTCCTCGGGAAAAACTAAGGAGTCATCGATTGGGCTTAGGGTGCCTCCATGACCATAGTACCAATGCTTGGTCCTTGTGGGCCAGTCATGTGTCGCTGGAGTGATGCCTCTAGCATATAGATCTTCTTCCATCTTCTCCCATTTAGCGATGCTTGCCTTGTAACCTCCCGAACCCATCTTATGAGAGTACTTCTTATTTGCGGCGTTTCCAACGTTTCTAGCGCTAGCCGTTGCACCCTCTTCGGAGGTTTTGTACTCAAGGAATGCTTCCCACTCGTCATCAGTGATCTTCTTATACTTCTCAGGATCCGTGTCACACCCGGTTTTAAAGGCAAAACCCGGTGCATCTCATATGTGCGCCAGGATCAGTTTACACACATATGGTAGACGTCACAAGTGAATATCCATAACCATGCATAACGAAAGAGTATTATAGTGCATTTATTACAATATCAGAGTTGACACGAATGTCATAGCGGAAGACTTAAATAAACGATTATCTAACGAAGCAAAAGTGACTCCAACTCCACAGGCATTGACTGGGGGAGACTCGCCTAGAACTCCTCAAAATCAGTAGTGAAATCCTCAAAATTCTCCCAATCTGAGCAGCACTCCAGTTGTAGTTGATGCAATAAAAGAAAGAAAGACAACAAGTATGAGCACATGACGTACTCAGCAAATGTAATATGACATACAAGGCTGAGGCAAAAAGGGTTGGCTGACCATACTGCAGTAAGCACTTTTAGTTGGTCAAGTTTTATTAAGCAACTATTCACTAGCAAATGAAAGTATATACCACCCACAAATTAATGAATGTCATATTCCCAACATAATTCAAGTAAGCACAATTTAATCCATGTTCAAGTATGATTATCATGTAAGGGTCCAGGCCGCTCTTAACCGTGAGCACGGCTGTTATAACAGTTTTACACTCTGCAGAGGTTGTACACTTTCACCATAAGCCGCATAAAAGTTCAAAAGAACTTTAAACCCAACCATGCCGAGGGGGCCAATCCTCTTAAATCACACTACCGAGGTGTGACCGCATAGGGACACTACGAGGCCTTTACAAAGATTCCTTAGTAAATAGTAACCCGCTAAGGTTTCCGGTTCAGAAGCAAAGCATAACCCTCCCTAATGAGGTCTGTATCTTACCAAAGCCCACAGCTCAAGAGGACCGAGCTATACCCCGTCAACCGCCGCGCCTCTTGCCCCTTTCGGGTAAGGTTACCATCCACTAAAGTCCCTAATTAATTAGCTAAGACCAGAGCCATATGGTACTTATGGTTGCACTGTTTTCCTAGGTGGTTCTCCATGTTCCAATTAAAAAGATATGATCTTGCCAATTAATTATTTAAAAGAGTATATGGAACATAGAGTAGGGGTTCATTTAACCAATCCCAGTTGAGCAAGCTAAGCATCATCTACCATCAAAATTAATTAAGTAACCCAGTTTCAGGGACAGGAAAATATAGTGGCTAGGCAAATCCTTAAATAGGAACCCATCAAATTAAGACACATGCACGGGTGGTGAAATTAATAATTATTAGGACATTTGCATGACATAATACACTTGCCTTCTTCCCAACTCTATTGCTGCTCAAATCCTTCTCCAACAGTTGGTTCTTCACAGAAATCCTCAAACTGGTCGTTTCCTAATCGCATCACACATTCACATGCAAGGAAACAATACAACAAATAAGAAACAGTACACCAAACAATTCCAACAGAAGAAAACAATAGCACAAAACTAATCTACACGTTACAACGAACGCGTGAGCGCGAGAATCACTAAATTCGGAGTTAAAACGAGAAAGATATGGCTTTTCTAAGGTTCAGGGACTTGCTGGCAAAGTTTTAAAAGTTCCAGGGCCTAAACTACGAAAAACCAGGGGCTAAAACATAATTTTGTATAAAACTACGAGGGCCTACGGGTAAAATAACCAAAACAGGACCTCGGGCGCAATTTAAAATCTTGCAGGGGCTAAATCGCAAGAAAAATGACCTATTTGGAATTATTTTTGAACGGGCTAGGACCGCGGGTTGATTTTCAAAAACTTCAAGGGCTCTTTAGCAAAATTGACAGCGCTGACCGTTGCGCGGTCGGTTTGACTCGGGGCTGAAACGGTCCTTGGCCGTTGGATCTCGATCTGATGGTCCAAATCAGATCGGCCCGAGGGGTGAACGCCGGCGACGACGGACGCGGCGCCGCTCGCTCCCGCGGCGGAGCTTCGCCGGCGACTCTCGAAATCGCGCTACGGTACACTAAACCCTACGGGAGTTGGCCGAGGAGGAAGAGGGGAGGATGGCGATCTCACCCCGGGGTTTCTTGACGACGGGAGAGCGACGACGGCGGCCGGCGATGATCGACGGCGGGCGGCGGTGTTGTGACAACTACGACGAGCCAAATTAGAGCGGCCGCAGCGGGGAAACGACGTGCGGGTGACACAGGAGAACTCCTTAT
The DNA here is from genome assembly GCA_033239725.1 of Echinochloa phyllopogon. NCBI lineage: Eukaryota > Viridiplantae > Streptophyta > Magnoliopsida > Poales > Poaceae > Echinochloa > Echinochloa phyllopogon. The sequence continues at coordinate 4,600,042 of BTCW01000008.1, read as the reverse complement.
CCCCTTGCGAATCTCCCGCGGTGGTTCGGGTCGAAGGAGAGGCGGCGGCGGCGCGAATCGGCGACAGTGGCTCGAGCTCGGCGGCGACGCGGCGGCTGGTGTTGCGGGCTCGGTTGGGAAGCAAATCAAGGGAGGCGGCGGATTTATAGGTGCGGAGCGGAGCACAGGCCCTTGCCTAGGCGTGCGTGACCGAGATGGACACGGCGGCGCGGCGGAGACGGACTCGGCCGGGGAGGAGTCCCCGTCGGAAACGACGACCCTGACAGGTGGGACCCACCTGTCAGCGACGCGGGGAGAGAGAGATGGGGAGAAAAGGAGCGGGCCGGTGCTGGGCCTAAAGAAGTTGGGCCGGGGAAGGAAAGAATTAGCCGGGCTCGGGTGAGAAATAATTGAGGGGGCAAACTTGGACCAGGCCAAGAGTTGGAGGGGCATAAACGAACTCTGCCTAATTTAACTTTTCTAAAACTCAAACAATAGCGAATCAAATTCGAATTTAAACAGAATTTAAATTCCAACTTGATTTACTATCAACCAAAAATATATGCACCAGCATGAATGCAACAAAAACTTATTTTGACTAAAATAATTATTTAATGTGATATTTAAATTGATAAAAAGCTAGAAATTCCCATTAAATCCTAGAAAATTTATTTAAGCCTTAATAAATCCTAGAAAAATTCAAAGGGTTGCTAAAATTTAATTGTGATAAATTTTAGGGTGTTACAAACCTACCCCCCTTAAAGAGAATCTCGTCCTCGAGATTCGGATGGATTAGAGAAAATCTGAGGGAATTCTGCCTTCAACTCATCCTCCCTTTCCCAAGTTGCCTCACTTTCCGCATGATGACTCCATTGAACTGTACACATCTTAATCACTTTACTCCTAGTAACTCTTTCAGCAGTTTCCAAAATCTTAGCTGGGTATTCCTTATAAGTCAAATCATCTTGCACATCCAACTCATCGATAGACAATTCTTCCTCAGGAACTCGAAGACACTTTTTCAACTGAGAGATAGGGAACACATCATGCACATCTGTAACACCCTAAAATAGCCTATTTAAAATTTTTAGTAATTAATTGATTATTTAATGTCTTGTTCATAATTAATATAGAGTAAATAAATAATTCCTGAGAATTAAAATCAAATATAAGGTGTAGAAACATTTTTGTTGCATTCATGCTGCTGCATTTATTTTTGTATTGCTTGTGGTTCAAACAAGAATTTAAAATTATTTAAATTCAAATTTGAATCACTTTGTTTGAAGCCCTAGAAAAGTTGTTTAGGCTAGAGTTCGCTTTCGCCCCCTGAACTCTTCCCCCAGTCCACTTCTGCTCCCTCATCTCTTCCTCCCGAACAGCCAGCTCGCCTCGCGGCCCAGTCCGCCACCCCTCGGCCCAGCATCGCCCCGGCCCACTCCAGCTTGCCTCCCTCCCCTTTCCGCTCGGCCCAGCGCTATTCCCCGAGGAATTTATTAGCCCTGAAACCCATGAAGAATACTATGCTAGTAAGTTCACCAGGGGGTGAACAGCGGGCCACTCTACGGTGCCCCCATGTCTCCATCATAATAAGGGGGGTAGAGTTCAAGGCAGGTCCGATAGTTCTGGAGACCCTTGGATTCGATATGATCCTGGGTATGAGCTGGATGACCAGATATGATGCAGTGATCCGGTGTGCCACGAGGACCATACAGCTGACAGCCGAGTCCGGTGACAAGGTGGAGTATCAGGCAGCCAGTTCCTCAGAGAAAGGCCAAGCCAATCAAGCTGAAGGGACAACAACTGAAGACATCAGAGTGGTGAGCCAGTTCCCGGATGTGTTTCCTGACGAGTTACCAGGTATGCCTCCAGAACGAGATGTTGAATTCATTATTGAACTAAAACCTGGCACTGCACCTATAGCCAAGAGGCCGTATAGGATGGGAGCAAAGGAGCTGGAGCAGCTCAAGAAGGAGTTGGACGAATTGTTGGCCAAGGGGTACATTCGTCCGAGTACTTCGCCGTGGGGAGCACCGGTATTGTTCGTCGACAAGAAGGATGGTACACAGAGGTTGTGCGTGGACTATCGAGCCCTCAACGAAGTGACCATCAAGAACAAGTACCCGCTGCCGAGGATTGATGATTTGTTCGATCAGCTGAGAGGAGCATGTGTGTTCTCCAAGATAGACCTTCGATCGGGCTACTACCAGATGAGGATCCTCCCGTTAGACATACCCAAGACCGCTTTCACCACTCGGTACGGGTTGTATGAGTTCTTGGTCATGTCTTTTGGATTGACCAACGCTCCTGCATACTTCATGTACTTAATGAACAGCGTGTTCATGGATTACCTTGACAAGTTTGTGGTGGTATTCATTGATGACATTCTGGTCTTCTCCAAGACTGAAGAAGAGCATGAAGAACACCTGAGATTAGTGCTGCAGCGACTTCGGGAGCATCAGTTGTATGCCAAGCTGAGCAAGTGTGAGTTATGGCTGAAGGAAGTGGCATTTCTGGGACACGTGTTGTCCAATGGAGGAGTGGCAGTTGATCCGAGGAAAGTCAGCGATGTAGTGAGCTGGAATCCGCCACGGGATGTGAGCGAGATTAGGAGTTTCCTTGGGATGGCCGGTTATTACAGACGATTCATTGAAGGATTCTCCAAGATAGCTAAGCCCCAGACAGCTCTGCTAGAGAAGAACGCCAAGTTCATATGGACGGAAACATGTCAGGTCAGCTTCGAAGAGTTGAAGAAGAGGTTGACTACAGCCCCAGTGCTAGTATTGCCAGATTTGGCTAAGAGTTTCTCCATCTACTGCGATGCATCCCGTCTAGGACTGGGTTGCGTCCTTATGCAGGAGGGCAGAGTCGTGTCTTATGCGTCCCGGCAGCTGAGGAAGCATGAGCAGAACTATCCGACGCACGACTTGGAGTTGGCAGTTGTGGTACACGCCCTGAAGATTTGGAGGCACTACTTGATTGGGCACAGATGTGATATCTACACTGATCATAAGAGCCTCAAGTATGTCTTCACTCAGGCAGATCTGAACATGAGACAGCACAGATGGTTAGAACTGATCAAGGATTATGATCTGGATATCCACTACCACCCAGGGAAGGCCAACTTGGTGGCAGATGCTCTGAGCAGGAGAAGTTATGTGAACAGGATCACTGGTCACCATTTGCCGGAAGAACTCAGCCGAGAGCTTGAGAAGATGAGTCTGGGATTCGTCACCAGCATCACAGAGATGGCAGTGGAGCCCACACTCGAGCAGGAGATCCGGAGAGGTCAGCTGCAGGATGAGAAGATCAGAGAGATTGTGGGGAACGTTGCACTGGGAAAGGCCCCTGGATTCCGAGTTGATGATCAGGGAACTCTATGGCATGGAAAGAGGATATGTGTGCCAGACATAGCGCAGATCAGGGAGATGATTCTGAGAGAGGCACATGACTCAGCTTATTCGATCCACCCAGGCAGCACGAAGATGTATCAGGACATCAAGGAGAGGTTCTGGTGGTACGGATTGAAACGTGATGTGGCGACTCACGTGGCATTGTGCGACACGTGTCAGCGAGTCAAGGCAGAACATCAGAGGCCAGCTGGATTGCTTCAGCCGTTGAAGATCCCGGAGTGGAAATGGGAAGAAGTTGGCATGGACTTCATCACTGGCCTGCCCCGCACCTAGAGAGGATTTGACTTCATTTGGGTGATTGTTGATCGTCTGACCAAGGTGGCACATTTTCTTCCAGTGAAGACCACCTACACAGGCGCCAGACTGGCAGAGTTGTACATGGAGCGGATTGTGTGCTTACACGGAGTGCCGAAGAAGATTGTGTCAGATCGTGGTACTCAGTTCACCTCTCACTTCTGGCGGAAGTTACATGAGTCCATGGACACTAAGCTGCAGTTCAGTTCAGCTTATCACCCACAAACGGATGGGCAGACCGAGCGGACAAATCAGATACTGGGGGATATGTTGAGGGCTTGTGCATTGCAGTATGGTGTCAGCTGGGACAAGAGTTTGCCGTATGCAGAGTTCTCGTACAACAACAGCTATCAGAAGAGCCTGCAGATGGCACCGTTCGAGGCATTGTATGGCAAGAAGTGCCGGACCCCATTGTTCTGGAACCAGACTAGAGAGAGTCAGGTCTTTGGTCCGGAGATACTCAGAGATGCAGAGCGGCAGGTGTAGGTGATCAGAGATAACCTGAAGGTGGCCCAGTCCAGACAGAAGAGTTATGCAGATATCAGACGGAGGGACCTCAGGTTCAAGGTTGGAGATTTTGTGTATCTCAAGGTGTCACCCATGAGAGGTGTAAAGTGGTTCAATGTCAAGGGCAAGCTAGCGCCTCGGTACATCGGACCGTTCAGGATACAGGAACGGATGGGCGAAGTGGCATATCGGCTAGAGCTACCTGAGAGACTAGCCGGAGTACCCGATGTGTTCCATGTGTCCCAGTTGAAGAAATGTTTGCGGGTGCCAGAAGAGCAGATCCCGATTGATGAGTTGAATGTTCAGGAGGACCTCACATATGAGGAGTATCCGATCAGGATTCTGGAGGTGTCAGAAAGAGTGCTGAGGAACAAGACCATTCGGATGTGCAAGGTGCAGTGGAGCCGGCATTCTGAAGATGAGGCGACTTGGGAGCGGGAAGAAGATCTCAAGTCCGAGTACCCACAGCTCTTCGCTTCTACGTCCGAATCTCGAGGACGAGATTCACCTTAAGGGGGGTAGGTTTGTAACACCTAAAATTTGGCAAATTTAAAATTTTTGGTAATTAATTGAATTATTTAATGCTTGTTCATATCTATTCATGTTAAATAAATAATTTCTAGAAATTAAAATCAAATATAAGTGATAGAAACATTTATTGTTGCATTCATGCTGCTGCATCTATTTTTGTATTGCTTGTGATTCAAACAAGAATTTAAATTTATTTAAATTCGAATTTGAATCACTTTGTTTGGAGCTCTAGAAAAGTTGTTAGGCCCATAGTTTGCTTTAGCCCCCTGAACTTTTTCTAAGTCTACTTTTTCTTTTCCCCCTTTACTCCCGGCCCATTCCTTTTCTCCCGCTTCGGCCCAGCCGCTCGGCCCAGCGTCTCCCCCTCCTCTCGGCCAGCTCCGGCCCAACTCGTCCTGGCCCGCCATCACTCGCGGCCCAAGCGCCAGCCGACCCAGCCCACCTCTCTCTCCGCCCCCTGGGCCCCGCGCGTCACCCGCTCTCTTCTACCTTCCTTTCTTCTCCCCCGTTAATGGCGCGGCCGCGATCAGCGCCGCCCGGCCGCCTTGGCGTCTGTGCCTCCCCGGTTCCCGAACCCCGGCTGCCCCTCTCCTCTGCCTATTTGAGTCGCCGCCCTCCCCGCCTCAGTGTCGCCACCACCGACGCCGCCCTCCTCCCCTAAACAGCGCCACCGCCGGTCGACACCTCCGCCGGCCTCCGAAGCCCGGCCGCCCCGGTCACCCCTGGCGGGAACCGAGGCCACCAGGAGCTTCCCCGCACCAAGAGGCACCTCCGCCGCCGGTCCTCGTCGCCATCACGCCGCCAAAACTCGCAGCCCACTCGAGCACCCCCGCTGCCGGCCACCGTCTCCGCCGCGGGCCGAATTCCCGCCGTTTCGGTCCACCTCCACCCGCGGTGAGCGCCTCCGTCTGATCCCCTCCCTTTTTCTCTCTCGTTTGCGCTAGCTCTTCACCACCCTAGGCCACCTCACCGCCGGCAAGCCCAGCGCCCAGGACCGCCGGTCGGTGCCCGGAGCTCCGCCGCTCGGCGTCGCCCGTCGTCCACACCGACGGTCCGCGGACGAGAACCCCATAGAAGCGCTCGCCATTCACCCCGTAACCCGTAGCATCAATCCGCACCGCAACCCATGGGCCGTAGCTCGATTTCGGGCTACTCCGGCGAGCTCGCCGCCGACGCTCGCTCAGCGCCGCCGCACGCCACCCTCATCGCCACCCTCCCCGGCATAAACCCCCTGGTTGCACTCGCCTTTTCCCGAGGAATCCGTAGGACCCGATCCCGTCCCAAACCGTGCTCCCTAGCGCGATCCCGGCCTCGCTCCGGCGAAGCGCCGCCGCCCGCCGCCGCCAGCAGCTTCCCCTTCCCCGCTCGATCGGTTTTGGACCGTCGGATCCAGATCCAACGGTTCCCAGCTCCCCCAGTCGCCTGGTCAACCCTGACCATACCGGTCAACTCTGACGTTTTGCTAAAGAACCCCCCTGTTTCCATCTAATTAACCATCCGCATTAGTTCAAAGGTATTTATGTTTTAGCCCCTGATTTTTTTTGCAAATAGGCCCCTGGAACTTTTAAAACTTTGCCAGAAAGCCCCCGAACCTTAGAAACGTTGTATCTTTCTCGTTTTAGCTCCGATTAGTGTGATTTTTGCGCTCACGTGTTCGTAGCGAAGCATAGATTATTTCTAGCTCCTGTTTTTGTACTGTTTTTACTGTTTGGTGTACTGTTCTAATAGAATACTCTTGTTTGCATGTACTGTTTGGTATGGATGCTTGTGTGGTGCTTCGTGTCCAGTCGGTGAGCCCGTAGCTTTGGACTTCGAGTACGTTGAGGACGTTCCCGAGCAGGACTCGCAGCAGCTGCAGCCGTACTCCGAGGAAGGCAAGTTATAGCACGGACAATCCTTGCTTCCTATCTCACTTTTAATACACTGTTCATTACATACGCATGTGTCTAATATTGTTTACCCTTAAGGTTGTACCTAGCATTTATTTCCCTGTCCTTGTATTCCTATGGGTTTTTGCATATGGGTAGTATTTTGCTAGGCGCAACTACTGTCACCTTTGCTTAACTGTTAAACTTGTATTAATGGTCCACTTCAACCTTAACGCTAAAACCTGCTTTTTAGCAACTTGGATCAGGGAGCTGGGGCTTGTGTGTTTTGCATGGCCCCAGTGTCTCTCCCTAAGGACTGGTTCGTAAAAGCGGCAACCTGGGAGCCTGTCGCCGCCGCCAGAACTATAATGGCTCTGGTCTTGGTTGAGTAGCTTGTACGTCTCTAGCTTGGCAGTGGTTACCGATTGGCTTACGGCGTTGTAGGAGGCAAGGCGCGAGGTGTTTTCGGATTCCACCGAGGACGGTAGCCCCGTCGGCTAGGTCCCGTTAGACCCAGTCCCGTGTAGGGAGCCCCCGTGAGTGCGGGAGCTCCGCACGTTGCGCCATTTACTTGTTGGCATGATTTGCCGGCGCGTGGACGCCATTGACCCCCTCACGTTGCGCCCTGAGGGTCAGACAATCTCGGTGCCTAGGTTCTCACCACCGTAGTACTCCAGCGGCTACTGTCTTGTTAGGGTGTCTTGTGAAATCCTCATAGCGTCCCTATGCAGTCACACCTCGGAAGTGTCGATGTGCGTGGTTGGGTGCAAAGTTCTTCTGAACTTTTACGCGACTGGTGGGAAAAGGGCGAAACCTTTGCAGAGTGTATGATCTATCATGATAGCCCGGCTCAGGGTCACGAGCGGCCTGGATCCTTTTATGATTATAAGATGATATTTATTACTGTTTAATGATGACTTACATTAATTAATTTGGGATACAACCGGGATTCATCTAATGTAGTAGATATGATTAAAATGAACCAACTAAAAGTGCTAATGTAGTTAAGCCAGTGTCAAACCTCCTTTGCCTCATCCCCCGTGCTATACTTGCTAGGAAATTCTATTACTTACACTTGTTATTATTATTATTTTTGGGCAAAATCCCGAACGGGTAACAGATTGGAGTCAGGCTGATTATGCTGTGGAGTTCCCGGAGGATTTACCGTACTTCTGAGCGCGCGTTCTCCCAGTCAGAGTCCCTGTGGGATTGCGGCTACGCTAGAGAGATGTATTAGTCTTCCGATGTTCCTGTTTTCATTTATGAAGCTGTCATACCCGGCCCAGTTTAGTGCCACATTGCTAGTTGAGCAAGGGTGGAGGCAACTTATAAGCCTTTGTCTTCCAGCCATAGCACCTTCGGGTTAACCCTTTTACACGAAGCGAGGACGAAAGTGTAAGTAGGGTGCTATGTGTACGCGTGCACGCCCCTCGGAAGGGCTGTGCGGTGCGGCTTTGGAGGACGAGGTGTTACAGGTGGTATCAGAGCCGACCCTCGTGGTTGCGCGTACGGGCGCAGTGTGCGGGCATAGGGCGCATGGCGCGTATGGCCCGGGTAGGGCATACGGCATGGACTATGGCGCCGGCACTGGACGTACGGTCGTGCGCCAAGGGGGAACGTTCCTGGACATTTGCCCGTGTGGGTGAGTTGCGCCGACGAGGACCCTCGCGGTTGCGCGTACGGGCGCAGTGTGCGGGCATAGGGCGCATGGCGCGTATGGCCCGGGTAGGGCATACGGCATGGACTATGGCGCCGGCACTGGACGTACGGTCGTGCGCCGACGAGGACGTCGGGTTCTTTGAGGGGGGGTGTATGTCATACCCGGCCCAGTTTAGTGCCACATTGCTAGTTGAGCAAGGGTGGAGGCAACTTATAAGCCTTTGTCTTCCAGCCATAGCACCTTCGGGTTAACCCTTTTACACGAAGCGAGGACGAAAGTGTAAGTAGGGTGCTATGTGTACGCGTGCACGCCCCTCGGAAGGGCTGTGCGGTGCGGCTTTGGAGGATGGGGTGTTACAGAAGCACTCGGATGTAAACGCTACGCTTGATGAGATTAATAAAGCATTGTACTCTGATTTTTACCATATTTGTTCGCTATATGTGTCTGTGGACTTCCTGGGCACACATATGGCCACATTCGGGTTTTGTGTAAATCCGGGTGTGACAGGCATCTATATGAAACCACTTTCTTCTCCCTCTTTTTTATTTCTTTGCTACACAATAATCTTATCCTTACATATTATGATTAAAAAATGAAGCTTTCTAGCAAGTACACAGATATTTATGCATGTAACAAATAAAACTATACATACCTGTGCACATAACAAAACAAGTATATATTTATTATGCAATGTTAAAAATTAAGTATACATATTTTTGCATATAAAACTTCATGTGGATTTCCTAGTGTTCATCTAAAAGGTATGTTAAACGGCTGTTTAATTAACACTGCACATCTCATAAGTCATAATGTTCCAGCATTTAGGTAATTTATTCCCTTTTTTTACGTTTAGAAAATCAACCATCTATAGTCCAAACAACATGGCTGACCTGTCTTCATCGTTTTGATTCCGTTTAAACGACAGCCGTGTAGGCCATTTACGCCAACACTGGCTACACCTGGCCCCCTTTTATAACGCGTGACATTATGGAGAATCCTAATCATATGAAATTTCCCTCTCAGGTTATGAAAACATGAAAGTAACTGTTATGAATACGTGGTGATGGTGGTGGTGAACTACACAAAACTTAACGTTTGCTATGCGTATCTCTATCGAGCTATAAATAGATGCCAAGCTAATCGAAAGCTCCACAGGCCTCTTTTCATTGTCACACCCGGATTTACTCAAAACCCGAATGTGGCCATATGTGCGCCCAGGAAGTCCACAGACACATATAGCGAACAAATATGGTAAAAATCAGAGTACAATGTTTATTTCTCAACATAAAGTAGCGGGTACATCAGAGTTTTGCATAAATGAAATACATGGACAACGGAAGACTAATACATCTCTCTAAGCGTAGCCGCAATCCCACAGGGACTCTGACTGGGAGAACGCCAACTCAGAAGTACGGCAAGTCCTCTGGAAACTCCACAGCGTAATCAGCCTGACTCCCATCTGTTACCCGTCCGGGATTTTGCCCAAAAATAGTAAATACAACAAGTGTAAGTAACAGAGTTACTTAGCAAGTATAGCACGGGTTATGAAGGCTCAAAAAGGCTAGACACTGGCTTAACTGCATTAGCATTTTTAGTTGGTTCGTTTTAATCTTTATCCAAGTTACTACAAGTGAATGAGAGCCCGGTTGTAACCCAATTAAGAAAGTGTAAGTGACATTAAGCATAAATAAATACCATATTCTAATAAAAAAGGATCCAGGCCGCTCGTGACCCTGAGCAAGGCTATCATGATAGATCGTACACTCTGCAGAGGTTTCGCCCTTTACCCACCAGTCGCGTAAAAGTTCAAAGGAACTTTGCACCCAACCACGCACATCAACACTTCCGAGGTGTGACAGCATAGGGACGCTACGAGGCTTTCACAAGACACCCTAACAAGACAGTAGCCGCTGGAGTACTACAAAGTGGTGAGAACCTAGGCACCGAGATTGACTGACCCTCAGGGCGCAACGTGAGGGGGTCAATGGCATCCACGCACCGGCAAATCATGCCAACAAGAAAGTAAATGGTGCAACGTGCGGAGCTCCCGCACTCACGGGGGCTCCCAACACGGGACTGGGTCTAACGGGACCTAGCCGACGGGGCTACCGTCCTCGGTGGAATCCGAAATCACCCCGTGCTTTGCCTCCCACAACGCCGTAGGCCACTCGGTAACCACTGCCAAGCTAGAGACGTACAAGCTACTCAACCAAGACCAGAGCCCATATAGTTCCGGCGGTGGCGACAGGCTCCTGGGTTGCCGCTTTAAGAACCGGTCCTTATAGGGAGACACTAGAGCAAAGCACACAGCACATGCTCTAGCCCCCTAGTCCAAGTTGCTAAAAAGCAAGTTTTATCATTAATGTTGAAGTGGACCATTAAGTCAATATTAACAATGAAGTAGAGGTGACAGTAATTGCGCCTAGCAAAAATACTACCCAAGTGCATAAACCCATAGGAATACAAGGACAGGGAAATTAAATGCTAGGTACAACCTTAATGGTAAACAGTATTAGACACATGCGTATGTAAAGAACAGTGTATTAAATGAGTGAGTAGGTAGCAAGGATTGTCCGTGCTATAACTTGTCTTCCTCGGAGTAAGGCTGCTGCTGAAAATCCTGCTCCGGCACGTCCTCAACGTACTCGTAGTCCAACGCTACGGGCTCACCGACTGGACACGGACATCACGCACGCATTCCAAAACAATCATCACATGCAAGCAAAGTAATTCTATTAGAACAGTACACCAAACAGTAAAAACAGTACAAAAACAGGAGCTAAAAATATTCTACGCGTCGCTACGAACACATGAGCGCGAAAATCACGCAAAACGGAGCTAAAACGTGAAAGTTATAGCGTTTCTAAGGTTCGGGGGCTTGCTGGCAAAGTTTTAAAATTTCCAGGGGCCTAAACGAATAAAACAGGACCTAAATGTAATTATTTTCGAATTAAAATGGACCGCGGTTTAATTTTGGTAAAAGCCAGGGGCTCTTTTAGCAAAAAGGCCGCGCTGACCGGTACGCGCCGGGTTGACTTGCGACGTGGCGCAACGTGGGCCGTAGGATTTTGATCGGGCGGCCCAGGACAGATCGGCTCGCCGGGGAAGATGACAGTGCGGCGGCGCCGCTCGGCCTACGGCGGCGCATCGCCGGAGTTGGGGCTAGCTCGCGCTAGGAGGCTCCATTTTCAACGAGGTCTGGCCCTACAGACTCAGGGGGACAAGGCGAGCCGTCCTAGGGGGATCTTGACGTGCTTAGGCTGACGAGGGGGGTCGGGCGACGTCGGCGGCGGAGCGGAGCTCCGGTGTGCAGTGGGGGCATCGGTTCGGGTGGGTTTAAGGTTCGGGATTTTGGCTTAGGAGCTACTGGAGATCCTAACAAGTGCAACTGTGGTGTTTAAGTGGTGCATTGAGCGGTGTAGCGACCGGACGTCGACGGCCGGCGGTCGGCCGACAACGGCGATCGCGGGAAGTGCGTCTACGGCGCGCTAAAGCTCAAATTGAAGGGGCTGGTGGACTTGTTACCTCCTGCAGAAGCTTCTGGTGTGAGGAATTGGCCGGAGAGGGTTCGTGAGGCGTGAACGGCGGCGATCCCCTCGCGGCGGCGCTGCGGACGACGGGGAAAAATTAGCCACGGTCAAAGCAGGAGAAAGGACGAGAGGTGCTCAGGGAGCTTCAGTACCTCCCGACGAGCAGATGGGTGGTGATGGCGGGCCGGAAGTCACGCCGTAGCAGCCTGGCGGCGTGCGGTGGCGCGGAGGGGCTCCGGCGACACGTGGGCCGGGCGATGCAGAGGCTCTGGTGGACTTGGCGTGTGCTGGAGAGGTTAAGGGAGGCTCGGTGAAGCTCGAGCGAGTTTTGTAGGGGCTTGGGGGTGGCTGAGGGGTCGGGAACGGGCTCGTCGTCGTTTAAGGAAGGTGAGCGGCGGCGGCGGGCTCGGTTTCCAAACAGGGGAGCTGTTTCCTTTGGTGGAGTGCTCGGGAAAGGAAAGGGAGGGGGAGGGGAAGGTTCGGCGAAGGTGCGGGGTGGGTCCAGGGGCGCGGAGCGGGGCCGAGTCGGCCGGAATCGCGGTGGCGATGGCGCGCCGGAAAAAGGAAGGTGCTGTCGGGCGGGAGGAAGGGGATGGTTCCGACCGGCGGGGTCCACCGGCCAGTGCCCGAGCGGCGGGCTAGGTGTGGAGGGGTGGCTGGGCTGGCGGATGGGCCGAGCGACGCGCTGAGCCGTGGGGCTGGTGTGGGCCGCGGAGAAAAGAAAAAGAGGGGAGGGGAGTTGGGCCGCGGGGTGTAGCTGGGCCGGAAAAAGGGAAAAGGAGAGGAGGTGGGCCGAACCGGGGAGAAAGAGGAGGGAGCCAAAGTGAACTTGAGAAAAAGTTCAGGGAGTGAAATCGAACTTTGGGCTTAGAAACTTTTCTAGAGCTCCAAACAAAGTGATTCAAATTTGAATTTAAATAAATTTAAATTCTTGTTTGAATCACAAGCAATACAAAAATAAATGCAGCAGCATGAATGCAACAATAAATGTTTCTATCACTTATATTTGATTTTAAATTTTAGAAAATTATTATTTAGCCTTTATAAAATAGGTGAGAGCTTTAAATAATTAATTAATTGCCAAAAATTTTAAATTTGAGTATTTTGGGTGTTACATTCATCCACTCGTCACCCGAGCCTATACGAGCTATTCCTCCTCTATCTGCTTCTTGAAAAATTCCAATGGAAGGCAAAGGGCTTAAGAGTCTTATTATCATTGTGCTTGTCCTGGGTCTAGTTCTTCAACAGACCCAGGTGGAAGCTCGCCAATATTGTTGCTCATCTTACCAAAACAAAGAAGATTTTTATCGTTGTGTTTCACGTCGTTTCTACACTCGTAATGAAGATTGTCTCGTGGGTTCAGATTGCCGAATTATGAACAAATGCGGAGGCTACTGGTGGGTGCCTGCAGGTACGGTAAATAAAAAACACGTGATGCCTTTTCATTCTGTTCCTTATGTGTTTGCATAGGATATGGAACTCCGTTGATGTGAAACATGGCTTTTAATTAATCTACAGGTGACGCAGTTACCGCGGATGTCATATAACCATGTACACATGAGGGGTATTTCATGAGGATGATGTGAAGGCCGCCAAACTGTCCTGTGTGTGAATGATGTTATCGCATCCAAGTTAGTGGGCATGTCGTTTTCGCCTGCCTTCTTGGTTTCGTTCTTTCTTTCATGTTTCTGCTCCCTCCGTCCCATAATATAAGGATTTGGAGAGTTCAAATTTTGTAAAAAATATAGTCCTGGAGGGATAAGACAAAACTATTTGGGGTTGGTGGATAGGTGGAGAGTTGGTGGATAGTGTAAAATAAGGGGTATAGAGGTCATTTCTCCTCCTTGTTATTTTTTGATTTTGAATGCTTCAGGACCTTATATTTTGGGACGGAGGGAGTATTTAATAAGGCGCCCTTGGTCGTGATACTACTCTCAAATTATGGTGTACCTTTGTATGATAAATAAAGTCTTCCACATTTGTATCACTGTAATTTGTATCCATTTCCGTTATGTGTTCTCGTTGAGTTATATATGTCTCTATTTATCTATTACGTACACAGGAAAAATGCATGAATAAATTTTCATATGGCACTCATCATTGAAATAATTTTTTAGAGAAAGTAAATAATCCGGCCACTGCAACAGATAATGCTACTTGCTTCGTATAGCTCAGGAATCAACATATAAATTGTGTTGTTAGTGATTTGGTGATGAGCAACCATTGATATATTTGCTTCAATTATTGGGTTTCTGTTATTTTGTTTATCTGAATTCCTTGCAGCGCTAGCTCAGCACTAATAGTTGCATGAAGATGTTTGTTTTTGTACTTTAGTTTCTCTGTATTCCGATCCGCGTATAGACATATAGCTGTATAACTGACTTTTGCTAATATATGCATTGATTAACTAGTTTATTCCATGCAAATTTTATATTTCAATTTGCCATTTAGTGAGCACAAAATAATCTATTCTTTTTACTTTTTATTGTGACAAATAGAATTGCTTTCTTCATGTATTTTTTCCACAGGGTATAGCATTTTAATGAAAATAAGCTTCGTTATTAACTAATCCAAGATTTGGTCACCATAGAAACATACAGTGAAATGTAGTGTCTTTATGGACCCCAAGATTATTTAAGGATACTATCGCTTTGGTGACTCATGTTGAATATACCTTGATTTTCTGTACAATTAAATAATGTTATTTCCATTGTCCTTTCGGTCGTATGGTGTCCCTTGTTGCCTAGGTGCACAGGTTATGCCTTCCGGACAATGGTTAGAGTGTGAAAAGGGATGTTAGAATACCTTAAAAATAGTGGAAGCAGTCATTTTATGATAAATTCATTTTATAATTTTTAAAATACTTTATGTGGTCATCTATCATCCTACAAAATTTTAATTTAAAATACTACTTATACATGAAGAAATAAAAAAGACAAATCTTACGAAGCGGTTGATTGGATTGTGGGTGTAAAATAAACCAAAACATACTTTATTTAGGAGGTTATCTGGATTTTATCCATACTTGAAAGTAGTCATTTGGACTTTTTCTTTTTCCTAGCATCTATTCCACATAGAAATGATGTCCTTGGTTTTATGAATTGCTTATCCGTCCCTCTCTTTGCTTTGCTACAGGCTGGAAGTTACCAGATTAATCTGGTTTGACTCTTTGCCCTTGTATCAGCATTACATTCTTCTAGATGTTTTTTTACGAGAGACTGAATCGGTAGATCCGATTTTGAGATCCATGAAGTCACCAGACGCCTCATTGTCTATTGGGCATCGCTTACCACTAAAAAATAGTATAAGTTAATTCCTAGAATAAATCTACGAACATATTAAGTCCCATTTTTTACCTTATGCACCAAGCGAGCATGTTCTGATATTATACTGTTTCATGAAGATTGGGGAACTTGTGAGGAATTCACACATATATAAATCTGGGACGATCTCGTGCATATAATTTACAAATTTTGCAGACTAGCTGTCACACCCGGATTTACACAAAACTCGAATGTGGCCATATGTGTGCCCAGGAAGTCCACAGACACATATAGCGAACAAATATGGTAAAAATCAGAGTACAATGCTTAATTCTCATCATATCGTAGCGTTTACATCAGAGTGTTTCAAAAACGAAATACATGGACAGCGGAAGACTAATACAACTCTCTAGCGTAGCCGCAATCCCACAGGGACTCTGACTGGGAGAACGCGAGCTCAGAAGTAAGGCAAGTCCTCGGGAAACTCCACAGCATAATCAGCCTGACTCCAATCTGTTACCCGTCCGGGATTTTGCCCAAATATAATGACAACAAGTGTAAGTGATAGAATTACTTAGCAAGTATAGCACGGGTGATGAGGCAAAAGAGGCTTGACACTGGCTTAACTGCATTAGCACTTTTAGTTGGTTCATTTTAATCATAACTACTACATTAGATGAATCCCAGTTGCATCCCAAATTAGTTAAGGTAAGTCATCATTAAACAGCAATAAAAATCATCTTCTAATCATAAAAGGATCCAGGCCGCTCGTGACCCTGAGCCGGGCTATCATGATAGATCGTACACTCTGCAGAGGTTTCGCCCTTTTCCCACCAGTCGCGTAAAAGTTCAGAAGAACTTTGCACCCAACCACGCACATCAACACTTCCGAGGTGTGACTGCATAGGGACGCTACGAGGCTTTCACAAGACACCCTAACAAGACAGTAGCCGCTGGAGTACTACAAGGTGGTGAGAACCTAGGCACCGAGATTGACTGACCCTCAGGGCGCAACGTGAGGGGGTCAATGGCATCCACGCACCGGCAAATCATGCCAACAACAAAGTAAATGGTGCAACGTGCGGAGCTCCCGCACTCACGGAGGCTCCCAACACGGGACTGGGTCTAACGGGACCTAGCCGACGGGGCTACCGTCCTCGGTGGAATCCGAAATCACCCCGTGCCTTGCCTCCTACAACGCCGTAGGCCACTCGGTAACCACTGCCAAGCTAGAGACGTACAAGCTACTCAACCAAGACCAGAGCCATTATAGTTCCGGTGGCGGCGACAGGCTCCCAGGTTGCCGCTTTTATGAACCAGTCCTTAGGGAGAGACACTGGGGCCAGGCAAAACACGCAAGCCCCAGCTCCCTGATCCAAGTTGCTAAAAAAAGCAAGTTTTAATATTGAGGTTGAAGTGGACCATTAATGCAAGTTTAACAGTTAAGTAAAAGTGACAGTAGTTGCGCCTAGCAAAATACTACCCATATGCAAAAACCCATAGGAATGCAAGGACAGGGAAATAAATGCTAGGTACAACCTTAATGGTAAACAGTATTAGACACATGCGTATGTAATGAACAGTGTATTAAAAGTGAGATAGGTAGCAAGGATTGTCCGTGCTATAACTTGCCTTCCTCGGAGTACGGCTGCTGCTGCAAGTCCTGCTCGGGCACGTCCTCAACGTACTCGAAGTCCAAGGCTACGGGCTCACCGACTGGACACGATCAACACGCACGCATTCCAAAGCAATCATCACATGCAAACAATTTAATTCTATTAGAAACAGTACACCAACAGTAAAAACAGTACAAAAACAGGAGCTAGAAATAATCTACGCTTCGCTACGAACACGTGAGCGCGAAAATCACGCAAATCGGAGCTAAAACGCGAAAGTTATAGCGTTTCTAAGGTTCGGGGGCTTGCTGGCAAAGTTTTAAAATTTTCAGGGGCTAAAATGAATAAAATAGGACCTATTTGTAATTATTTTTGAATTAAAAAGGACCACAAGTTAATTTCAAGAAAGCCCAGGGGCTCTTTAGAAAAAACGCCCCTGTTGACCGGTATGGTCAACTTTGACCAAGCTGTCGGGGCGCTGAGGACCGTCAGATCCCGATCCGGCGGCCAGGGTTCGATGGGGGGGAGATCGGTCGCCGGCGAGGACGGGGAGCGGTGGCGCAGCGCGGGCGTCGGCGGTGAGCTCGCCGGAGTAGCTCGAAATCGAGCTAGAGGCCGCCATTTGTGACAGGGTTTCGCCCTACGGACTCAGGAGCGAACGCCGAACCATCCTAGGGGGTTCTAGTCGATCGGGGGCTAGCAGGGGCGGCGGCCGACGGAAACCGGCAGCGGCGGGGCTCCGGCGAGGTGAACGGGGGCGCTACGGGGCAACAATCGGTGCGCAGTTTGGTGTAGGAGCGTCGGGAAGGGGTGGCGAGTCTACCTGAGTGGTCCAAGTCGACGGAGGAGTGGCGGGGACGGCGGCCGACGACGAGCGGCGGAGCGGCGGCTCGGTGCGTGTCGGCGACGGTGCTCCGGAGCGCGAGAGCGGGCGTGGGGAGGCTCGGAGTACTCCTCGTGGAGCGGGGAAGCAACTCCTGGGGTCGGCCGGGACGGAGGTGTGCCGTAGCGAGGTGACGACGGCGGCCGGCGGATTCCGGCGGGTCTGAGCAGCGATGGCGAGCGATTAGCTACAGAACAGGGGAAACAGAGGAGCTTGGATGGCGTGGATAGCTGCATTACCTCCGGGCGGAGCTCCTGGAGGGACCCTCGTCGGGGATTAGGCGCCGACGGCGAGGATCAACGACGGCGGCGGAACTTGAGCTCGGGAGGCGGCAGCGCGTGGCGAGGGTGCTGCGGCTCGGGGGTTCAAGGAGAGGGAGGGACGAGGGCTTGTGAGTCTCGGGATGCGGCTTTTACAGCCCGCAGGGAAGCCTCGGCGCACAGATTACGCCGAATCGGGGTGGCTCCGGCGGCGACGCGCCTTGCATGCCGGGGATTACTTCCCAAATGGAGAGGGCTGCAGAAAAGGAAAGAGAGGGGCGGGGGAAGCTTCCTGGAAGGTTCGGGCGGAGACCCCGGGGCGGGAGTGGGCCCCAGAGCTGGGCCGGCGCGGCGGTGTTCCCCTTAGCGCGGCCGGCGGGAGGTAGACGACGGCCCTGTAGCTGGGTCCACCGGGCAGTGGCGGAGATGGGGGTGCTCTCGATTGGGCCGCTGCGGGCCGAAAGTGGAGCGGGGCGGCTGTGCTGGCGTGGGGACGAGCTGGGCCGGGGTGTTGGATTGGGCCGCGGGAAAGGAAGAAGGAGAGGAGGGGCTGGGCCGGACTGGAAAAGAAGAAAAGGGGGAAAAGGTGGACCAGGGAAAAAGTTCAGGGAGGTGAAGTGAACTATGGACCTAATAACTTTTCTAGAGCTCCAAACAAAGTGATTCAAATTTGAATTTAAATATATTTAAATTCTTGTTCGAATCACAAGCAATACAAAAATAAATGCAGCAGCATGAATGCAACAATAAATGTTTCTATCACTTATATTTGATTTTAAATTTTAGAAAATTATTATTTAACTTATAATGAATATGAGCAAGCTCTAAATAATTAATAAATGCCAAAAAAAATTTTAAATTTGAGTATTTTGGGTGTTACAAACCTACCCCCCTTAAGGTGAATCTCGTCCTCGAGATTCGGATGTAGAAGCGAAGAGCTGTGGGTACTCAGACTTGAGGTCTTCTTCCTGCTCCCAAGTCGCTTCATCTTCTGAATGCCGGCTCCACGGCACCTTGCACATCCGAATGGTCTTGTTCCTCAGCACTCTTTCTGACACCTCCAGGATCCTGATCGGATACTCCTCGTATGTGAGGTCCTCCTGAACATTCAACTCTTCAATCGGGATCTGCTCTTCTGGCACCCGCAAGCACTTCTTCAACTGGGACACATGGAACACATCGTGTACTCCGGCTAGTCTCTCAGGCAGATCTAGCCGGTATGCCACTTCGCCCATCCGTTCCTGTATCCTGAACGGTCCGATGTAACGAGGCGCCAACTTGCCTTTTACATTGAACCGCTTTACACCTCTCATGGGTGACACCTTGAGGTACACAAAATCATCAACTCTGAAGCTGAGGTCCCTCCGTTTTACATCGGCGTAACTCTTCTGTCTGGACTGGGCCACCTTCAGGTTCTCTCTGATCACCTGCACCTGCCGCTCTGCATCTCTGAGTATCTCCGGACCAAAGACCTGACTCTCTCCAGTCTGATTCCAGAACAATGGGGTCCGGCACTTCCTGCCATACAATGCCTCGAACGGTGCCATCTGTAGACTCTTCTGGTAGCTGTTATTGTAGGAGAACTCTGCATACGGCAAACTCTTATCCCAGCTGACTCCGTACTGTAATGCACAAGCCCTCAACATATCCTCCAGTATCTGGTTGGTCCGCTCCGTCTGACCATCTGTCTGCGGGTGATAAGCTGAGCTGAAGTGCAACTTCGTGTCCATAGTCTCATGTAATTTCCGCCAGAAGTGTGAGGTGAACTGTGTACCACGATCTGACACAATCTTCTTCGGCACTCCGTGTAAGCACACAATCCGCTCCATGTACAACTCTGCTAGTCTGGCGCCTGTGTAGGTGGTCTTCACTGGCAGAAAGTGGGCCACCTTGGTCAGACGATCAACAATCACCCAAATGGAGTCAAAACCTCTCTGAGTGCGGGGCAGACCAGTGATGAAGTCCATGCCAACTTCTTCCCATTTCCACTCCGGGATCTTCAACGGCTGAAGCAATCCAGCTGGCCTCTGATGCTCTGCCTTGACTCGTTGACATGTGTCGCACAATACCACGTGAGTCGCTATGTCACGCTTCAGTCCGTACCACCAGAATCTCTCCTTGATGTCCTGGTACATCTTAGTGCTGCCTGGGTGGATCGAATAAGCTGAGTCATGTGCCTCTCTCAGAATCATCTCTCTGATCTGTGCTATATCTGGCACACATATCCTCTTCCCATGCCATAGAGTTCCCTGATCGTCAACTCTGAATCCAGGGGCCTTTCCCAATGCAACTTTTCCCACGATCTCTCTGATCTTCTCATCCTGCAGCTGACCACTACAGATCTCCTGCTCGAGTGTGGGCTCCACTGCCATCTCTGTGATGCTGGTGACGAATCCCAGACTCATCCTCTCAAACTCTCGGCTGAGCTCCTCAGGCAAACAGTGACCAGTGATCCTGTTCACGTAACTCCTCCTGCTCAGAGCGTCTGCCACCAAGTTGGCCTTCCCTGGGTGATAGTGGATCTCCAGATCATAATCCTTGATCAGCTCTAACCATCTGCGCTGTCTCATATTCAGATCTGACTGAGTGAAGACATACTTGAGGCTCTTATGATCAGTGTAGATGTCACATCTGTGCCCAATCAAGTAGTGTCTCCAGATCTTCAAAGCATGAACCACCGCTGCCAACTCCAAGTCATGTGTCGGATAGTTCTGCTCATGCTTCCTCAGCTGCCTGGACGCATAAGACACGACTCTGCCCTCCTGCATAAGGATGCAACCCAGTCCTAGACGGGATGCATCGCAGTAGATGGAGAAGCTCTTAGCCAAATCTGGCAATACTAGCACTGGGGCTGTAGTCAACCTCTTCTTCAACTCTTCGAAGCTGACCTGGCACGCCTCTGTCCACACAAATGGGGCATTCTTCTCTAGCAAAGCAGTCAGCGGCTTAGCAATCTTGGAGAATCCTTCAATGAACCGTCTGTAATAACCGGCCATCCCCAGGAAACTCTTGATCTCGCTCACATCCCGCGGCGAATTCCAGCTCAACACATCGCTGACTTTCTTCGGATCAACTGCTACTCCTCCATTGGACAACACGTGTCCCAGAAATGCCACTTCCTTCAGCCAGAACTCACACTTGCTTAGCTTGGCATACAACTGATGTTCTCGAAGTCTCTGCAGCACCAACCTCAGATGTTCTTCATGTTCTTCCTCAGTCTTGGAGAAGATCAAGATGTCATCAATAAATACCACCACGAACTTGTCCAGATAATCCATGAACACGTTGTTCATCAAGTACATGAAGTATGCAGGAGCGTTGGTCAATCCAAAAGACATGACCAAGAACTCATACAACCCGTACCTAGTAGTGAATGCGGTCTTAGGAATATCCGATTGTCGGATCCTCATCTGATAATAACCCGACCGGAGATCTATCTTGGAGAACACACAGGCTCCTCTCAACTGATCGAACAGATCGTCAATCCTCGGCAGCGGGTACTTGTTCTTGATGGTCACTTCGTTGAGGGCTCGATAGTCCACGCACAACCTCTGTGAACCATCCTTCTTGTCGACGAACAACACCGGTGCTCCCCACGGCGAAGAACTCGGACGAATGTACCCCTTGGCCAATAATTCATCCAGCTCCTGCTTGAGCTTCTCCAGCTCCTTCACTCCCATCCTATACGGCCTCTTGGCTATAGGTGCGGTGCCAGGTTTTAGTTCAATAACGAATTCAACATCTCGTTCTGGAGGCATACCTGGCAACTCGTCAGGGAACACATCCGGGAACTGGCTCACCACCTTGATATCTTCGGTTGTCGTTTCTTCAGCTTGATTGGCTTGGCCTTGCTCTGAGGAACTGGCTGCCTGGTACTCCACCTTGTCACCGGACTCTGCTGTCAACTGGATGGTCCTCGTAGCACACCTGATTACTGCATCATATCTGGTCATCCAGCTCATACCCAGGATCAAATCAAATCCAAGGGTCTCCAATACTATCGGACCTGCCTTGAACTCTACCCCCCTTATTATGATGGGAACATGGGGGCATCATAGAGTAGCCCGCTGTTCACCTCCTGGTGAGCTTACTAACATAGTGTTCATCATGGGTTTCAGAGCTAATAAATTCTTCTTTACAAAAGCAGCAGAAATGAAAGCATGCGAAGCTCCGGAATCAAATAAAACAGTGGCGGGGGTCGAATTGATGAGGAACGTACCCACGACAACATCAGTGGCTGTCTCTGCTGTCTCTGCACCGGTATGGTTGAGCTTGCACCGAACTGGAGTCTGCGGAGCACGACCTCCCTGCTGCTGACCGTGCGGCTGCCCAACTCTCTGAGTGCTGCCCTACTGGTTCTGTCCGGCGGCGTTCTGGATCTTCTTGGGGCAGACATTGGCGAAGTTTCCCTGCTCGCCACAGTGGTAGTACACCCTCAGACCCACCGGTGTAGTGTTGACTGGGCTGATGCGCTGAACTGGACTGGGCTGCACCTGGCTGCGCTGAGCTGGACCCATCTGTGGCTGACCCTGCGGACGCTGCTGCTGTGGCGCCCGAGGAAACTGAGGACGCTGCTGCTGGTACTGGCCACGACTAAGCATACCGGACTGGGCCTGGAAGCGCTGCTGGCCTCCCACCTGCTGACTCTGGGGAGGTGTGAAGCGTGGACGACTGCTGCTGCCCACCTGCTGTCCCTGGAGCTTCCTCTTCTTGTCCTCCATCTCACGGCGCTTGTGCTCCAACATCAGAGCGCCGTCCACCAGCTCATGAAAGGTCGGGAACTTGGTGCACATCAGCTGGTACTGGAGAGCATCCTGCAGACCGTCACGGAACTTGGCCTGCTTCTTCTGGTCGGTGGCCACGTCTTCTGGAGCATAACGGGCCAACGAGACGAACTTGTCACGGTACGCCGTGACACTCATCCCTTCCTGCTTCAGTGCCAGGAACTCCTTCTTCTTTCAGGACCATCAAGGCCTCCGGCATGTGGTGTGCGCGAAAGCTGCTGCAGAACTGCTGCCAGGTGATCTGGGTACCGGCCGGGCGTGAGGACTGGTATGAATCCCACCAATCCAACGCCGTCCCCTGAAGCTGCCCTCCGGCGTACAGTACCTTCTCTCTGTCATCGCACTGGGCGATGTCCAACTGTCTCTCCACTGCCTTGAGCCAGTCATCTGCCTCGAGAGGGTCGCTGGCCTTGCTGAAGGTCGGCGGGCGTCCCTTCAGAAACTCGCCCCTCTTGTCTCTGGGCGGTGCAGCTGCCTGGGGGTGATGCTGGTTCTGCTGGATCAGTCTCATGGTCTCTGCCATCTGCTGCATCATCTGAACTTGAGCATACATCAGCTGCTCAATGGTGGGGATCTGGCGATTCGGATCGATGTTCGGGGGCGGATTCTGGTGCGGAGGTTGTCCGCCCGCATTGCCCCCGGGGTGAGCCATCTATAATCACAAAGGTCAGATGTCAGATGATTAGTACGAGAAAATATATATATACCCCTCCTATCTAGACAATAAAGTCCTTAAGCCTTATTCCAACATCTAGATGGTTGCAGACAGGTGTCTACGCCCATCACAATCATTACAAAGAACCAAATCAAACATATGCATAATAACAATAAGTACAAGCTGGTAAAGGCATAAACTCACTCAAGACTCGACTGTTAGATTTTTTTAAGATTTTTAAAACATGGGGGTCTCCTAGTAATTTGTCAACCGTACTATCTAAGCTGCGTTCCTACAGTCAGCACGGCTCTGATACCAATCTGTCACACCCGGATTTACACAAAACCCGAATGTGGCCATATGTGTGCCCAGGAAGTCCACAGACACATATAGCGAACAAATATGGTAAAAATCAGAGTACAATGCTTAATTCTCATCATATCGTAGCGTTTACATCAGAGTGTTTCAAAAACGAAATACATGGACAGCGGAAGACTAATACAACTCTCTAGCGTAGCCGCAATCCCACAGGGACTCTGACTGGGAGAACGCGAGCTCAGAAGTAAGGCAAGTCCTCGGGAAACTCCACAGCATAATCAGCCTGACTCCAATCTGTTACCCGTCCGGGATTTTGCCCAAATATAATGACAACAAGTGTAAGTGATAGAATTACTTAGCAAGTATAGCACGGGTGATGAGGCAAAAGAGGCTTGACACTGGCTTAACTGCATTAGCACTTTTAGTTGGTTCATTTTAATCATAACTACTACATTAGATGAATCCCAGTTGCATCCCAAATTAGTTAAGGTAAGTCATCATTAAACAGCAATAAAAATCATCTTCTAATCATAAAAGGATCCAGGCCGCTCGTGACCCTGAGCCGGGCTATCATGATAGATCGTACACTCTGCAGAGGTTTCGCCCTTTTCCCACCAGTCGCGTAAAAGTTCAGAAGAACTTTGCACCCAACCACGCACATCAACACTTCCGAGGTGTGACTGCATAGGGACGCTACGAGGCTTTCACAAGACACCCTAACAAGACAGTAGCCGCTGGAGTACTACAAGGTGGTGAGAACCTAGGCACCGAGATTGACTGACCCTCAGGGCGCAACGTGAGGGGGTCAATGGCATCCACGCACCGGCAAATCATGCCAACAACAAAGTAAATGGTGCAACGTGCGGAGCTCCCGCACTCACGGAGGCTCCCAACACGGGACTGGGTCTAACGGGACCTAGCCGACGGGGCTACCGTCCTCGGTGGAATCCGAAATCACCCCGTGCCTTGCCTCCTACAACGCCGTAGGCCACTCGGTAACCACTGCCAAGCTAGAGACGTACAAGCTACTCAACCAAGACCAGAGCCATTATAGTTCCGGTGGCGGCGACAGGCTCCCAGGTTGCCGCTTTTATGAACCAGTCCTTAGGGAGAGACACTGGGGCCAGGCAAAACACGCAAGCCCCAGCTCCCTGATCCAAGTTGCTAAAAAAAGCAAGTTTTAATATTGAGGTTGAAGTGGACCATTAATGCAAGTTTAACAGTTAAGTAAAAGTGACAGTAGTTGCGCCTAGCAAAATACTACCCATATGCAAAAACCCATAGGAATGCAAGGACAGGGAAATAAATGCTAGGTACAACCTTAATGGTAAACAGTATTAGACACATGCGTATGTAATGAACAGTGTATTAAAAGTGAGATAGGTAGCAAGGATTGTCCGTGCTATAACTTGCCTTCCTCGGAGTACGGCTGCTGCTGCAAGTCCTGCTCGGGCACGTCCTCAACGTACTCGAAGTCCAAGGCTACGGGCTCACCGACTAGACACGATCAACACGCACGCATTCCAAAGCAATCATCACATGCAAACAATTTAATTCTACTAGAAACAGTACACCAACAGTAAAAACAGTACAAAAACAGGAGCTAGAAATAATCTACGCTTCGCTACGAACACATGAGCGCGAAAATCACGCAAATCGGAGCTAAAACGCGAAAGTTATAGCGTTTCTAAGGTTCGGGGGCTTGCTGGCAAAGTTTTAAAATTTCCAGGGGCTAAAATGAATAAAACAGGACCTATTTGTAATTATTTTTGAATTAAAAAGGACCGCGGGTTAATTTCAAGAAAGCCCAGGGGCTCTTTAGAAAAAACGCCCCTGTTGACCGGTATGGTCAACTTTGACCAAGCTGTCGGGGCGCTGAGGACCGTCAGATCCCGATCCGGCGGCCAGGGTTCGATGGGGGGGAGATCGGTCGCCGGCGAGGACGGGGAGCGGCGGCGCAGCGCGGGCGTCGGCGGTGAGCTCGCCGGAGTAGCTCGAAATCGAGCTAGAGGCCGCCATTTGTGACAGGGTTTCGCCCTACGGACTCAGGAGCGAACGCCGAACCATCCTAGGGGGTTCTAGTCGATCGGGGGCTAGCAGGGGCGGCGGCCGACGGAAACCGGCGGCGGCGGGGCTCCGGCGAGGTGAACGGGGGTGCTACGGGGCAACAATCGGTGCGCGGTTTGGTGTAGGGGCGTCGGGAAGGGGTGGCGAGTCTACCTGAGTGGTCCAAGTCGACGGAGGAGTGGCGGGGACGGCGGCCGACGACGAGCGGCGGAGCGGCGGCTCGGTGCGTGTCGGCGACGGTGCTCCGGAGCGCGATAGCGGGCGTGGGGAGGCTCGGAGTACTCCTTGTGGAGCGGGGAAGCAACTCCTGGGGTCGGCCGGGACGGAGGTGTGCCGTAGCGAGGTGACGACGGCGGCCGGCGGATTCCGGCGGGTCTGAGCAGCGACGGCGAGCGATTAGCTACGGAACAGGGGAAACAGAGGAGCTTGGATGGCGTGGATAGCTGCATTACCTCCGGGCGGAGCTCCTAGAGGGACCCTCGTCGGGGATTAGGCGCCGACGGCGAGGATCAACGACGGCGGCGAAACTCGAGCTCGGGAGGCGGCAGCGCGTGGCGAGGGTGCTGCGGCTCGGGGGTTCAAGGAGAGGGAGGGACGAGGGCTTGTGAGTCTCGGGATGCGGCTTTTACAGCCCGCAGGGAAGCCTCGGCGCACAGATTACGCCGAGTCGGGGCGGCTCCGGCGGCGACGCGCCTTCCATGCCGGGAATTACTTCCCAAATGGAGAGGGCGGCAGAAAAGGAAAGAGAGGGGCGGGGGAAGCTTCCTGGAAGGTTCGGGCGGAGACCCCGGGGCGGGAGTGGGCCCCAGAGCTGGGCCGGCGCGGCGGTGTTCCCCTTAGCGCGGCCGGCGGGAGGTAGACGACGGCCCTGTAGCTGGGTCCACCGGGCAGTGGCGGAGATGGGGGTGCTCTCGATTGGGCCGCTGCGGGCCGAAAGTGGAGCGGGGCGGCTGTGCTGGCGTGGGGACGAGCTGGGCCGGCGTGTTGGATTGGGCCGCGGGAAAGGAAGAAGGAGAGGAGGGGCTGGGCCGGACTGGAAAAGAAGAAAAGGGGGAAAAGGTGGACCAGGGAAAAAGTTCAGGGAGGTGAAGTGAACTATGGACCTAATAACTTTTTTAGAGCTCCAAACAATGTGATTCAAATTTGAATTTAAATATATTTAAATTCTTGTTCGAATCACAAGCAATACAAAAATAAATGCAGCAGCATGAATGCAACAATAAATGTTTCTATCACTTATATTTGATTTTAAATTTTAGAAAATTATTATTTAACTTATAATGAATATGAGCAAGCTCTAAATAATTAATAAATGCCAAAAAAAATTAAATTTGAGTATTTTGGGTGTTACACTAGCCTATCCCAACAGTAGCATTCAGCTCAACCTAAAGAGAAAGCATGTCTCTACAGAGATTGCATCATATATATATATAGGTACCTATTTGGCTCCCTCCGGCCGGCCTCGTTAATAATTACGGGACGGGAGCCTAATTAGTTTTGCACCCGTTACTCCTTGCATGCATGCAGCCGTCACATGCATTCCGTTAATGCACCTGAGAAATTATAGACTATAAATAAACCTTCAACTGCTCCCTCTCATTTATTTCCTTTTCATCCTCTCTCTCGTCTTTCATCCAGAGATCTCATCGATTTGGAGAGGCAGCAACGGGTGGCGGTCGGTGGTGAGCATCACATATTCACATTGGCGGTGCACAGATTCGCCGCCCATCAAGATGCTGCGAGGAGGTTCCTTTGGCATGAACGCGGTGCTTCCTGGAGCCCATACCTGGTGCTCGATGGGTTCTCGTGTCGTGGCCATATGTACTAGCTACCTCTTCTAACCATTGATTCATTTTTTCTTTCCCTGCTTCCTTCAGATGTTCATGGTCGATGGACGGGGTGGTGTAGTGAATAGTGATGCCGATGGTGCATGACACTGCATGTACGTACTGCTGGAGGTCGAAGCTAGCATACTGCTGGAGCATCCTCCTGCAGGGTGGACGCGTGCGCGCATGGCGGAATGGCTACGCGGTGCCAGCCACCAGTGAAGTGCGCATTAGCTCCATTTGGGATGGCCTATTTGTTTTGCATTGTGTAGGTTATGTGCTAAAAGAATTAGCAAAAACACAAATTCTTCCGTACTTCATATCCTGGTGATCGAGTTTTGGTTATTTTTGCTTTGTTAATTGCGATTGGCTTGGATTTCTGTGGCTGCTGCCACGTCTAGTGCTGATTCTGGTTTTTTTTATCCCCAATTATTCTTGATACATTACTTCAGGACATCCAGTGCGATTTTGTGAAGTTATTTGCACAAGAAATTAGATTAGAAACTTATTAACAGCTATACTATTTGATTCTGTGATTTCTTCAGTTCGGTCAGATTTCGTGTGCATTGGTTACACAATTAATAGACTTGATTGTTTGATTTCTATGGTTTGGTAGGTGCCTAAATTTTATACAGTTATAAATGTCAGATATTTACTCCATATTGTGATACTAAGATTTACACTAATCAGTTGATATACTCCTGACATTTGAAAAATAAATACTTCTATACTCAGTTGAATTACTCTTTCACCTTGGAAAAATTCTGCTCAACGCAAAATTAATACTCTGTAATACCCAAAAATGGCCTATTTAAAATTTTTAGCAATTAAATAAATTATTTAATGTTATTTACTACCTTGCCGATAATTAATATAGGCTAAATAAAGAATTTCTGAAAATTAAAATCAATTATAAGTTGTAGAAACATTTATTGTTGCATTCATGCTGCTGCATTTATTTTTGTATTGCTTGTGGTTCAAACAAGAATTTAAATTTATTTAAATTCAAATTTGAATCACTTTGTTTGGAGCTCTAGAAAAGTTGTTAGGCTCATAGTTCGTTTTTGCTCCCTGAACTCTTTCTCTGGTTCGCTTTTGCCCCCTCTTCTCTTTCTCTGATCCGACCCAACACCCTCCCCCGCGGCCCAGCCTTCTCCGGCCCAGTACTCCACGCAGCCCGCCGCACAAGTTTACTTTCGCTCCTCGAACTCTTTCCCCGGCTCGTTTCTGCTCCCTTCACTCTTCTCCAGCGCTCGGCCCAGCCCCGCTTCTCCACCTGGGCCAACACCGGACGGCCCACTCCCGCCTCCCCTGCGTCGGCCCAACGCCCGCGCCGGCCGCTCCCTCGCCCCTCACACTGACACGTGGGCCCCGCTGGCCAGGCCCCTCTTCTTCCTCCTCTTGCCGGACCCGAGACGAGCTCGGGCTGCTCGTGCCTCGCTTCGGCCCGGTTCTTGAGCCCACATCCCGCGCCTTGGCACCTTCCTGGAAGTTTCCCGCGGCCGCCCTTCCTTCTACGCCGTCCTCCCCCGCAAGGAAAGCGCCTTCCTCCATGGAAGGGGATGGATCCGCCGCCGCCGGACTTTCCATCCACGGCGACACGCTCCCCGGCGCCCTAGACCCCCCTAGCCCCTATATAAACCGACCCACCGAGCCCCTCGGTCACCACCAAGTCCCCAAGCCGAGCTACAACACCCCAGCCTCTCCTTCCCCCGCAGCCCGAGCGCCGCCGAGCTCCAAGCTCCGCCGCCGCTCGCCGTCCCACCTCTCTGGTCCCACTCCGACCGATTCCCCGCGTTAGGAGCATCGCCACGATGTAACGAAGCTCCCCATCCTCTCAATTTTAGCTCCCGAGCACCGTAACCGCTTCCCCTCGGTCGCCAGCGAGGCTCGTCCGCCGGTCGCCGTCGAGCACTTTCCTCACCGCGCAAACCACGACTTGATCCCTCTGGCAGTACTTGCCGCACTCCCCTGGCACTTTAGCACCCCGAAAATTAACAATATCGAGCCCCTAGCACCCTCCCCGTCGCTCGCCGGCGTCCAACGCCGCCTGTTCGCGATGTCAGCCTCCCACAGCCCCCAATCCTCGACTAGAACACCCCTGGTGGAATCGCCGTGTTCCCCTGAAGCCGTAGGATCAACCCTCATTCGAATCCGTGCCCCACAGCGCAAGCTATGGCCATCTCCGACGAGCTCTTGCTGCCGGCCGAGCGGCGCCGCCGCGGGGTCGTCGTCCCCGGCGAGCCCTCGCCCTGGGCCGTCCGATCTCAGATCGATGGCTGAGATTAGATCAAGCCATACCCCTTCGCGTTTTAAATCCCATCCGCCCGATCCAGATCCGACGGCCCGCGACACGCCTCGCCCCAGGTCAAACCCCCGAGTACCGGTCAGCCGGGCGATTTTGTTAAAGAGCCCCGCAACTTTTCATAAATCAACCCGCGGTCCATCCCAGTTCAAAAGTAATTACAGATAGGTCCTGTTTTCTTTGTTTAAGCCCCTGACCTTTTAAAAAATAGAACCCGCGGTCCAGCCTTTGTATTTTTGCACGTTAGCCCTCCTGTTTTAATACGAAATTACGTATAGGTCCTCGGTTTTTCACAAATAAGCCCCTGAAACTTAGAAATGCCATAACTTTCTCGTTTTAGCTCCGATTAGAGTGATTCTCGCGCTCACGTGTTCGTAGCAAAGCGTAGAATATTTCTAGCTCTTGTTTTTGTACTGTTTTCACTGTTGGTGTACTGTTTCTAATAGAATACTCTTGTTTGCATGTATTGGCTTGTGTGGATGCTTGTGTGGTGATTCGTGTCCAGTCGGTGAGCCATTGCCGTTGGAGTTTGAGTACGAGGACTTTCAGGAGCCGGATTCGCAGCAGCAGCAGCACTTTGAGGAAGGCAAGTTATAGCACGGACAATCCTTGCTACCTACTCACTTGTAATACATTATTTCATACATGCATGTGTCTAAATTGTTTTACCTTTAAGGTTGTATCTAGTTTTTTATTATCCTATCCTTGTTTACCTTGGGTTTAATGCATATGGGTAGAATTTTGCTAAGCGCAGCTACTGTCACCTTCATTTAACTGCTAAACTTGTACTAAACTGTTCACTTCAACCTTAACATTAAAACTTTCTTTTTAGCAACATGGATTAGGGAGCTAGAGCATGTGTTGTGTGCTTTGTTCTAGTGTCTCCCTCTAAGGACCGGTTCTTAAAGCGGCAACCCAGGAGCCTGTCGCCACCGCTAGAACTATAATGGCTCTGGTCTTGGACAAGTAGCATGTACGGCTCTATCTTAACAGTAGTTACCGACGGGCCGACGGCGTTATGGGAATCACTCGTGAGAGTATGGTTTGATCCACCAAGGACGGGGGTACCGTCGGCTATGCCTCGTTAGCCACAGTCCCGTGTTGGGAGCCACCGTGAGTGCGGGAGCTCCACACGTTGCGCTCTTTATTTTGTTGTTGGCATGCGTTGCCGCGCTCTGGACGCCATTGACCCTCCTACCGCTGCGCCCTGGGAGTCAGTCGATCTTGGTGCCTTGGATCATGCTGCCTGTGTTGTACCATAACGGCTACTGTTTTGTTAGGGTGTCTTGTGAAAAGCCTCGTAGCGTCCCTATGCAGTCACACCTCGGAAGTGTCGATGTGCGTGGTTGGGTGCAAAGTTCTTTGAACTTTTACGCGACTGGTGGGAAAAGGGCGAAACCTCTACAGAGTGTAAATCTATCATGATAGCCTTGCTCAGGGTCACGAGCGGCCTGGATCCTTTTTGATTAGAAGATGATGTTTGTTTATGCTTAATGTCACATACACTCTATTAATTGGGTTGCAACTGGGATTCCATTCACTTGTAGTAACTTGGTTAATGAAAAAACGAACCAACTAAAAATGCTAATGCAGTTAAGCCGTGTCTAGCCTTTTTGAGCCTTCATACACCCGTGCTATACTTGCTAAGTAATTGTTTTACTTACACTTGTTATTTATTCAACAAAATCCCGGACGGGTAACAGATTGGGATGTGCATGAGTCTGCTGCTGAGTTTCCAGAAGATCTGCCATACTACTGAGTTGTGTTCTCCCAGTCAGAGTCCTTGTGGGATGCGGCTACGCTTAGAGAGAGTTTATTTAGTCTTCCGCTATCTATGTACTTCATTTATGCAGCACTCTGATGTAAACACTACTTTATGATGAATAAATAAAGCATTTGATCTCTGTTTTACCATATTTGTTTGTTATATGTGTAAGTGGACTTCCTGGGCACACATATGGCCACAGTCGGGTTTTTGTGAAAATCCAGATGTGACATACTCCTGATATTTGAAAAATATTACACTGGTCAATTGAAAATACTCCTAGTATTTGAAGATACTCCTGACATTTAAAAAATGAACCGTAAAAAGTTTGTAAACAACCATAAAAGCAAGCATGCAAGGATAATACAGCTGCATGCAATTAATGATAGACGCGTACAGTAGTCTTTTCCCTCGCATGCGGTGCATGCTTCACACTGACAGCTGGCCTAATTAAGCGGAGATTAATTACCTTTAGACGATTCAATAATACGGGGTATATACGGTCATTATTTAGTGGAGGCCATTCATCGTCGTCATCAACGTGTCAAACAACCCTCTTCATCTAGTGTCGTTGTCTTCCGCGTGCTGGCACAAATCACGAAGGTAATCTGGCAGATTCTAGTTTGTTGTTCCCATTAGGCCAGTCTACACCATTTTACTACACGATTACCTAGACAGAAAACTAGGAAACTCCTCTCACGTACCACGAAACACTTCCTTCTTTCTCCTATGCCACATCAGCGCATTTAATGTCATAAAACTCTCATGAAATCCCCCACTGAGACTGGCCTTAACGGAATGGATGGTTCTGTACAGGAAAGGGCCAGTAAGATTGCTTTGATTATACTTGTACACTCACACTATGGCCTTGTTTAGATTCCAAATTTCACCTCCAAAGTTCACTGTCTAAAACAAAGATTCCCATCACAACACATGTATAGAGTAGTAAATATAAATAAAATTAAAAACTAACTGTACAATTTTGCTGTACTCTACGAGACGATCATTTTGAGCCTAATTAATAAATTTTTGAACAACTTTTCACACATAGATGAAAAAATACGGTGACGCACGCACCCCAAAAATCTAAAGTTTGGCTCTGAAATTTGGAGCATGCACAGAAATCAATATACCCTTGTTAATTCGGATGACAGTTTATTCTTTTCCATAATTTCTTTGTGCTGTATACAAGACTCTTGGTGGAGGATGTGATCTCTGCTTTTTTATATGTGGCAGCTAACTAATGGATGGAACAACTTGCTGGCTGAATTACTCCAAAATAAAATTATTTATGTATGTTTTGGTAAATACTCTAGAAATTTGCATGACCGTATTTTTGGAATTTACTTCTGGATTAGCCAAAACTCACAATGTCGTGTATGACAAAAATACGCTTGATAATAGGGAAAAGATATTCCTTGGTAATTGAAAAATACTCTCGTCAATTTAAACTATACTCATGACATCCGGAAAAAAGGCCTTTGTAATACTCCTCTAGCCTACATGGATAATTATTCCTAACACTAGCTATAGTAAGATACGATCATCTGATCCGAATATTACTTCTCTAATGTTATTAAAATACTCATCTAAAACAATAAACCTAATATGTGTTTTTTGGACATGGAGTAATAAGTAACGGAACAAGAAGTACTACTGACATTTTAAAATACTCCTATTGTCAAAAGAAAAATACGATTTTAGTCCATTGAAAATACTCTGAACAAAATAACTCCTGTAGTTAGCTGCAAACTATCCTTTCTTAATTGGGAAATACTCATAACATTTTAAGAAAATACCCTTGGTAGTTGAAAAAGATACTCCTTTTGTCAATTGAAAAATACTTTTTCCGAGCTTCAAAACACATGCATCTATTCCTCGCACAAAAGGATGAGGCGTATATTGCTCCCAAAAAAATTGTTCTGGTCTATTGAACACGCATACATGATGCATGTGCATGTGCACTCAGAAACAGAAAGCTACGCATGCATGTGTGTTTATCCTAGAATTAATGACGGGAGTTATGATGCTCTTTCTCTCTCAAACATTAACCATGCATGCATGAATTTTTACAGCCTAATAATGTTCGCCGGAGCTCCGGCTTGGCTCCACCGGGGGTGCTGAATATTATTCAGCACACAGGGTGCTAAATAACCTGGTCATATATATATATATATATATATATATATATATATATATATATATATATATATATATGGGAAAAATCCATTCTACACGCGTGTGTAGCTACTCCCACCTGTGTATCTCATGATACACGATGAATCTGATCCAACGAAGAGTATATATATACGTAGTATGTGATGATACTAGACCAACTGGGATGATATATACCTTGGGTATATAAGCATACATCGAGTATATGGACATACTATTTTATATAGTATTATAAATGTATAAATCAAAATATATTAAAAAATAGGGTTGATTTTGAATTTTTTTCGTGTAAATCGTTTTGAAGTATCTTAGAATTAGTATACGAACATACTCAAAATGATAAATGAGTATGCGGACATACGTACTGTCACACCCGGATTTACACAAAACTCGAATGTGGCCATATGTGTGCCCAAGAAGTCCACAGACACATATAGCGAACAAATATGGTAAAAATCAGAGTACAATGTCTTATTCTCATCATATCGTAGCGTTTACATCAGAGTGTTTCAGAAATAAAATCATGGACAACGGAAGACTAATACATCTCTCTAGCGTAGCTGCAATCCCACAGGGACTCTGACTGGGAGGACGCAAGCTCAGAAGTACGGCAAGTCCTCTGGAAACTCCACAGCATAGTCAGCCTGACTCCAATCTGTTACCCGTCCGGGATTTTGCCCAAAAATATGTCACACCCGGATTTACACAAAACCCGAATGCGGCCATATGTGTGCCCAGGAAGTCCACAGACACATATAGCGAACAAATATGGTAAAAATTCAGAGTACAATGCTTCATTATTCAACATAAAGTAGCGATTACATCAGAGTTTGCATAAATGAAATACATGGACAGCGGAAGACTAATACATCTCTCTAGCGTAGCCGCAATCCCACAGGGACTCTAACTGGGAGAACGCCAGCTCAGAAGTATGGCAAGTCCTCGGGAAACTCCACCTCATAGTCAGCCTGACTCCAATCTGTTACCCGTCCGGGATTTTGCCCAAAAATAGTAAATACAACAAGTGTAAGTAACAGAGTTACTTAGCAAGTATAGCACGGGTTATGAAGGCTCAAAAAGGCTAGACACTGGCTTAACTGCATTAGCACTTTTAGTTGGTTCGTTTTAACTTTATCCAAGTTACTACAAGTGAATGAGAACCCGGTTGTAACCCAATTAATAGTGTATGTGTCATTAAAACATGAATAAATACCATATTCTAATAAAAAAGGATCCAGGACGCTCGTGACCCTGAGCAAGGCTATCATGATAGATCGTACACTCTGCAGAGGTTTCGCCCTTTACCCACCAGTCGCGTAAAAGTTCAAAGGAACTTTGCACCCAACCACGCACATCAACACTTCCGAGGTGTGACTGCATAGGGACGCTACGAGGCTTTCACAAGGCACCCTAACAAGATAGTAGCCGCTGCAGTAATACAAGGTGGTGAGTCCTTAGGCACCGAGATCGACGTACGCCCACGGAGTCACACCATGAGGGGGTCGATGGCGTCCAGAGCGCGGGTATCCACCCCAACATTGCGCAACGCGCGGAGTTCTCAATCGCTGAGACTCCCAACACGGGACTGGGTCTAACGAGACCTAGCCGACGGGGCTACCGTCCTCGGTGGAATCGGGAAAACACCCCGTGCCTTGCCTCCCACAACGCCGCTGGCCCCTCGGTAACCACTATCAAGCTAGAGCCGTACAAGCTACTTGACCAAGACCAGAGCCCATATAGTTCCGGCGGTGGCGACAGGCTCCTGGGTTGCCGCTTTAAGAACCGGTCCTTAGAGGGAGCCACTAGAGCAAAGCACACAGCACATGCTCTAGCCCCCTAGTCCAAGTTGCTAAAAAGCAAGTTTTATCATTAATGTTGAAGTGGACCATTAAGTCAATATTAACAATTAAGTAAAGGTGACAGTGGTGGCGCCTAGCAAAATACTACCCGTATGCAAAAACCCATAGGAATACAAGGACAGGGAAATAAGTGCTAGGTACAACCTTAATGGTAAACAGTATTAGACACATGCGTATGTAATGAACAGTGTATTAAAAGTGAGATAGGTAGCAAGGATTGTCCGTGCTATAACTTGCCTTCCTCGGAGTACGGCTGCTGCTGAAAATCCTGCTCCGGCACGTCCTCAACGTACTCGTAGTCCAACGCTACGGGCTCACCGACTGGACACGAACATCACGCACGCATTCCAAAGCAATCATTACATGCAAACAAATTAAATCTATTAGAACAGTACACCAAACAGTAAAAACAGTACAAAAACAGGAGCTAAAAATATTCTACGCGTCGCTACGAACACATGAGCGCGAAAATCACGCAAATCGGAGCTAAAACGAGAAAGTTATAACGTTTCTAAGGTTCGGGGGCTTGCTGGCAAAGTTTTAAAATTTCCAGGGGCTAAAACGAATAAAACAGGACCTATTTGTAATTATTTTCGAATTAAAAAGGACCGCGGGTTAATTTTGATTAAACTCAGGGGCTCTTTAGCAAAATTCCCGGCGCTGACCGGTACGCTGCTGGTTGACTCGCGACGTGGCGCTTCGTGGGCCGTCGGATCTGGATCCGAGGGCTCAAAACAGACCGGAGGGGGGTGCTCGCCGGGGAAGACGAGTGCGCGGCGGCGCCGCTCGGGCCGCCGGCGAAGTTCGCCGGAATCGGGTGAATCTCGAGCTACAGGCCACCAAATTCGACGCTACTTGGTCCTACGGGTTCAGGGGAGGATGGCGAAACGACCTAGGGGGTTCATGACGTGGGTTGGCCGGCGGGGCGGCCGGACGGCGGTGCGCGGCGGAGTTCAACTCCGGTGAGCCGCGAGCAGGGTGTTTCGGGTGGCTTTGGGGTCGGGTTTTCGGTGCTGGAGCTGCTGGGGAGTGTTGTGAGTGCAACCGTGGTGAACAAGATGTGCATTGAGTGGTGTGGCGTCCGGACGACGACGGCCGGCGGTCGGCCGACGACGGCGAGCGCGGGGAACCCAGCTACGGTGCTCTAACGCTGGAACTGAGGGGAGGGGGAGCTTCAGTACCTCGTGGAGGTGCTCCTGGCGCGAGGAATTGGTCGGAGCTGCACCGGGGAAGGGGGTTCGACG
Source organism: Echinochloa phyllopogon (assembly GCA_033239725.1). Lineage (NCBI taxonomy): Eukaryota > Viridiplantae > Streptophyta > Magnoliopsida > Poales > Poaceae > Echinochloa > Echinochloa phyllopogon. The sequence goes on along the minus strand of BTCW01000008.1, from coordinate 4,563,243 downwards.
ACGGCCGGCGAACTCGGGGCGGCGGCGTCGGTGCTCGGGGAAGGGGGAGGCTGCGGGTGCTGCTGCTCGGCTTGGAGTAGCTCGACGAAATCCTCGTGGCTCGGTGAAACTCCTCCGAGGCTCGGGCGGGGCGGAGCGGCACCAGGACGTCGGGTCGTCGGCGACGGGCGGCGGGGCTCGAAGCTCGGCGGCTCGGGAGCGGCGCGACCCAAGGCGGCGGCGGCGCTAGGGTTGGGGCGAGGGGCTAGATGGGAGCCGGGCGATGGCGCTGACCAGGTTAAGAAGGCACGGGGGACGGTGGGCCTCGGCATGCGGGTCGCCCGCGGCAACCGCGCCATTAGCGGCGAGCAGGAAGGAAAGGAAAGGGGGAGGGGATGACAAGTGGGGCCGCGGCGTCAGTGAGAGGGAAGAGGGGGCGCGGGAGAGCTGGGCCGGGGCGTGCTGGGCCGGGTCGGGGAGGAAGCTGGGCTGGGGCGGCTGCGCGCGCGGGGAGAGGGGGAGGAAGAGTTGGGCCGCGGGGAAGAATTGGGCCGGGGGAAAAGAAAAAGGGGAGGGGGTGCTGGGCCGGACCGGGAAAAGAGTAGAGGGGGAAGAAATGGACTGGGAAAAAAGTTCGGGGAGCAAAAGTGAACTACGAGCCTAACATCTTTTCTAGAGCTCCAAACAAAGTGATTCAAATTTGAATTTAAATATTTTTAAATTCTCGTTTGAATCACAAGCAATACAAAAATAAATGCAGCAGCATGAATGCAACAATAAATGTTTCTATTACTTATATTTGATTTTAATTTTTAGAAAATTATTATTTAACCTTTATAAAATAGGTGAAAGCATTAAATAATTAATTAATTGCCAAAAATTTGAAATTTGAGTATTTTGGTTGTTACAAACCTACCCCCCCTTAAGGTGAATCTCGTCCTCGAGATTCGGATGTAGAAGCGAAGAGCTGTGGGTACTCGGACTTGAGATCTTCTTCCCGCTCCCAAGTCGCTTCATCTGCTGAATGCCGGCTCCACTGCACCTTGCACATCCGAATGGTCTTGTTCCTCAGCACTCTCTCTGACACCTCCAGGATCCTGATCGGATACTCCTCGTATGTGAGGTCCTCCTGAACATTCAATTCATCAATCGGGATCTGCTCTTCTGGCACCCGCAAGCACTTCTTCAACTGGGACACATGGAACACATCGTGTACTCCGGCTAGTCTCTCAGGTAGGTCTAGCCGATATGCCACTTCGCCCATCCGTTCCTGTATCCTGAACGGTCCGATGTATCGAGGTGCCAACTTGCCTTTGACATTGAACCGCTTTACACCTCTCATGGGTGACACCTTCAGGTACACAAAATCATCAACTCTGAAGCTGAGGTCCCTCCGTCTGACATCGGCATAACTCTTCTGTCTGGACTGGGCCACCTTCAGGTTCTCTCTGATCACCTGCACCTGCCGCTCTGCATCTCTGAGTATCTCCGGACCAAAGACCTGACTCTCTCCAGTCTGATTCCAGAACAATGGGGTCCGGCACTTCCTGCCATACAATGCCTCGAACGGTGCCATCTGCAAACTCTTCTGATAGCTGTTATTGTAGGAGAACTCTGCATACGGCAAACTCTTATCCCAGCTGACTCCATACTGCAATGCACAAGCCCTCAACATATCCTCCAGTATCTGGTTGGTCCGCTCTGTCTGACCATCTGTCTGCGGGTGATAAGCTGAGCTGAAGTGCAGCTTCGTGTCCATGGACTCATGTAACTTCCGCCAGAAGTGTGAAGTGAACTGAGTACCACGATCTGACACAATCCTCTTCGGCACCCCGTGTAAGCACACAATCCGCTCCATGTACAACTCTGCTAGTCTGGCGCCTGTGTAGGTGGTCTTCACTGGCAGAAAGTGAGCCACCTTGGTCAGACGATCAACAATCACCCAAATGGAGTTGAATCCTTTCTGAGTGCGGGGCAGACCAGTGATGAAGTCCATGCCAACTTCTTCCCATTTCCACTCCGGGATCTTCAACGGCTGAAGCAATCCAGCTGGCCTCTGATGCTCTGCCTTGACTCACTGACATGTGTCGCACAATGCCACATGAGTCGCCACATCGCGTTTCAGTCCATACCACCAGAATCTCTCCTTGATGTCCTGATACATCTTAGTGCTGCCTGGGTGGATCGAATAAGCTGAGTCATGTGCCTCTCTCAGAATCATCTCTCTGATCTGCGCTAAATCTGGCACACATATCCTCTTCCCATGCCATAGAGTTCCCTGATCATCAACTCTGAATCCAGGGGCCTTTCCCAATGCAACATTCCCCACAATCTCTCTGATCTTCTCATCCTGCAGCTGACCTCTCCGGATCTCCTGCTCGAGTGTGGGCTCTACTGCCATCTCGGTGATGCTGGTGACGAATCCCAGACTCATCCTCTCAAACTCTCGGCTGAGCTCCTCAGGCAAACAGTGTCCAGTGAACCTGTTCACATAACTCCTCCTGCTCAAAGCATCTGCCACCAAGTTGGCCTTCCCAGGGTGATAATGAATCTCCAGATCATAATCCTTGATCAGCTCTAACCATCTGCGCTGTCTCATGTTCAGATCTGACTGAGTGAAGACATACTTGAGGCTCTTATGATCAGTGTAAATGTCACATCTGTGCCCAATCAAGTAATGCCTCCAGATCTTCAGGGCATGTACAACAGCTGCTAACTCCAAGTCGTGCGTCGGATAGTTCTGCTCATGCTTCCTCAACTGCCTGGATGCATACGACACGACTCTGCCCTCCTGCATAAGGACGCAACCCAGTCCTAGACGAGATGCATCGCAGTAGATGGAGAAACTCTTAGCCAAATCTGGCAATACTAGCACTGGGGCTGTAGTCAACCTCTTCTTCAACTCTTCGAAGCTGACCTGGCAAGCCTCTGTCCACACAAACGGGGCATTCTTCTCTAGCAAAGCAGTCAGTGGCTTAGCGATCTTAGAGAATCCTTCAATGAACCGTCTGTAATAACCGGCCATCCCAAGGAAACTCCTGATCTCGCTCACATCCCGTGGCGGATTCCAGCTCAACACATCGCTGACTTTCTTCGGATCAACCGCCACTCCTCCATTGGACAACACGTGTCCCAGAAATGCCACTTCCTTCAGCCAGAACTCACACTTGCTCAGCTTGGCATACAACTGATGCTCCCGAAGTCTCTGCAGCACCAATCTCAGATGTTCTTCGTGTTCTTCCTCATTCTTGGAGAAGACCAGAATGCCATCAATGAATACCACCACGAACTTGTCCAGATAGTCCATGAACACGCTGTTCATCAAGTACATGAAGTATGCAGGAGCATTGGTCAATCCAAAAGACATGACCAAGAACTCATACAACCCGTACCGAGTGGTGAAAGCGGTCTTGGGTACATCTGACGGACGGATCCTCATCTGGTAGTAGCCCGAACGAAGATCAATCTTGGAGAACACACAAGCTCCCCTCAACTGATCGAACAGATCATCAATCCTCGGCAGCGGGTACTTGTTCTTGATGGTCACTTCGTTGAGGGCTCGATAGTCCACACACAACCTCTGAGTACCATCCTTCTTGTCGACGAACAATACCGGTGCTCCCCACGGTGAAGAACTCGGACGAATGTACCCCTTGGCCAACAATTCGTCCAACTCCTTCTTGAGCTGCTCCAGCTCCTTCGCTCCCATCCTATACGGCCTCTTGGCTATAGGTGCAGTGCCAGATTTTAGTTCAATAACGAATTCAACATCTCGTTCTGGAGGCATACCTGGCAACTCGTCTGGGAACACATCCGGGAACTGGCTCACCACCCTGATATCTTCAGTCATTGTCCCTTCAGCTTGATTTGCTTGGCCTTGCTCTGAGGAACTGGCTGCCTGGTACTCCACCTTGTCACCGGACTCTGCTGTCAGCTGAATGGTCCTCGTAGCACACCTGATCACTGCATCATATCTGGTCATCCAGCTCATACCCAGGATCATATCAAATCCCAGGGTCTCCAAGACTATCGGGCGTGCCTCGAAATCTACCCCCCTTATGGTGAGGGTGATACTGGGGCAACGTAAAGTGGCGCGCTACTCCCCACCTGGTGAGCTTACTAGCATAGCACTCCTCATCGGTAGCAATGCAACTAGATGCTTCTTCACAAAAGCAGCAGAAATAAATGCATGCGAAGCTCCAGAATCAAATAAAACAGTGGCGGGGGTCGAATTAACGAGGAACGTACCCACGACAACATCAGTGGCTGTCTCTGCTGTCTCTGCACCGGTGTGGTTGAGCTTGCCCCGAACCGGAGCTTGCGGGGCATGACCTCCCTGCTGCTGACCCTGCAGCTGCCCAACTCTCTGAGTACTGCCCTGCTGGTTCTGTCCGACGGCGTGCTGAATCTTCTTGGGGCAGACATTGGCGAAGTGCCCCTGCTCGCCACAGTGATAGCACACCCTCGGACCCACCGGTGTAGTGTTGGCTGGACTGAAGCGCTGAACTGGACTGGGCTGCACCTGGCTGCGCTGAACTGGACCCATCTGTGGCTGACCCTGAGGACGCTGCTGCTGTGGCGCCCGAGGAAACTGAGGACGCTGCTGCTGGTACTGGCCACGACTGAGCAACCCAGTCTGGCCCTGGAAGCGCTGCTGGCCTCCCACCTGCTGACTCTGTGGTGGTGCGAAGCGTGGACGACTGCTGCTGCCCAACTGCTGTCCCTGGAGCTTCCTCTTCTTGTCCTCCATCTCACGGCGCTTGTGCTCCAACATCAGAGCGCCGTCCACCAGCTCGTGAAAGGTCGGGAACTTGGTGCACATCAGCTGGTACTGGAGAGCATCCTGCAGACCGTCACGGAACCTGGCCTGCTTCTTCTGATCAGTGGCCACGTCCTCTGGAGCGTAACGGGCCAACGAGACGAACTTGTCACGATACGCCGTGACACTCATCCCTTCCTGCTTCAGAGCCAGGAACTCCTTCTTCTTCAGAACCATCAAGGCCTCCGGCACGTGGTGCGCACGAAAGCTGCTGCAGAACTGCTGCCAAGTGATCTGAGTACCGGCCGGGCGTGAAGACTGGTATGAATCCCACCAATCCAACGCCGGCCCCTGAAGCTGTCCTCCGACGTAGAGTACCTTCTCCCTGTCATCGCACTGGGCGATGTCCAACTGTCTCTCCACTGCCTTGAGCCAGTCATCTGCCTCAAGGGGGTCGCTGGCCTTGCTGAAGGTCGGCGGGCGTCCCTTCAGAAATTCGCCCCTCTTGTCTCTGGGCGGAGCAACTGCCTGGGGGTGATGCTGGTTCTGCTGGATCAACCTCATGGTCTCTGCCATCTGATGCATCATCTGCACTTGAGCATACATCAGCTGCTCAATGGTGGGGATCTGATGGTTTGGATCGATGTTCGGGGGCGGATTCTGGTGCGGAGGCTGTCCGCCCGCATTGCCCCCGGGGTGAGCCATCTATAATCACAAAGGTAAGATATTAGAGGATTAGTACGAGAGAAAATATATATATACCCCTGCTATCTAAGCAATAAAGTTCTTAAGCCTTATACCTATATATAGATGGTTGCAGACAGGTGTCTACGCCCATCACAATCATTACAAAGAAACCAAATCAAACATATGCATAATAACAATAAGTACAAGCAGGTAAAGGCATAAACTCACACAAGACTCGACTGTTAGATTTTTAAAATTTTTAAAACATGGGGGTCTCCTAGTAATTTGTCAACCGTACTATCTAGGCTGCGTTCCTACAGTCAGCACGGCTCTGATACCAATCTGTCACACCTGGATTTACACAAAACCCGAATGCGGCCATATGTGTGCCCAGGAAGTCCACAGACACATATAGCGAACAAATATGGTAAAAATTCAGAGTACTCGGTTGCAACCCAATTAATAAAGTGTAAGTGTCATTAAGCATAAATAAACATCAAGTTCTAATCAAAAAGGATCCAGGCCGCTCGTGACCCTGAGCAAGGCTATCATGATAGATCGTACACTCTGCAGAGGTTTCGCCCTTTACCCACCAGTCGCGTAAAAGTTCAAAGGAACTTTGCACCCAACCACGCACATCAACACTTCCGAGGTGTGACTGCATAGGGACGCTACGAGGCTTTCACAAGACACCCTAACAAGATAGTAGCCGCTGCAGTAATACAAGGTGGTGAGTCCTTAGGCACCGAGATCGACGTACGCCCACGGAGTCACACCATGAGGGGGTCGATGGCGTCCAGAGCGCGGGTATCCACCCCAACAATGCGCAACGCGCGGAGTTCTCAATCGCTGAGACTCCCAACACGGGACTGGGTCTAACGAGACCTAGCCGACGGGGCTACCGTCCTCGGTGGAATCGGGAAAACACCCCGTGCCTTGCCTCCCACAACGCCGCTGGCCCCTCGGTAACCACTATCAAGCTAGAGCCGTACAAGCTACTTGACCAAGACCAGAGCCCATATAGTTCTGGCGGTGGCGACAGGCTCCTGGGTTGCCGCTTTAAGAACCGGTCCTTAGAGGGAGACACTAGAGCAAAGCACACAGCACATGCTCTAGCCCCCTAGTCCAAGTTGCTAAAAAGCAAGTTTTATCATTAATGTTGAAGTGGACCATTAAGTCAATATTAACAATTAAGTAAAGGTGACAGTGGTGGCGCCTAGCAAAATACTACCCGTATGCAAAAACCCATAGGAATACAAGGACAGGGAAATAAGTGCTAGGTACAACCTTAATGGTAAACAGTATTAGACACATGCGTATGTAATGAACAGTGTATTAAAAGTGAGATAGGTAGCAAGGATTGTCCGTGCTATAACTTGCCTTCCTCGGAGTACGGCTGCTGCTGAAAATCCTGCTCCGGCACGTCCTCAACGTACTCGTAGTCCAACGCTATGGGCTCACCGACTGGACACGAACATCACGCACGCATTCCAAAGCAATCATTACATGCAAACAAATTAAATCTATTAGAACAGTACACCAAATAGTAAAAACAGTACAAAAATAGGAGCTAAAAATATTCTACGCGTCGCTACGAACACATGAGCGTGAAAATCACGCAAATCGGAGCTAAAACGAGAAAGTTATAGCGTTTCTAAGGTTCGGGGGCTTGCTGGCAAAGTTTTAAAATTTCCAGGGGCTAAAACGAATAAAACAGGACCTATTTGTAATTATTTTCGAATTAACAAGGACCGCGGGTTAATTTTGATTAAACTCAGGGGCTCTTTAGCAAAATTCCCGGCGCTGACCGGTACGCTGCTGGTTGACTCGCGACATGGCGCTTCGTGGGCCGTCGGATCTGGATCCGAGGGCTCAAAACAGACCGGAGGGGGGGTGCTCGCCGGGGAAGACGAGTGCGCGGCGGCGCCGCTCGGGCACCGGCGAAGTTCGCCGGAATCGGGTGAATCTCGAGCTACAGGCCACCAAATTCGACGCTACTTGGTCCTACGGTTTCGGGGGAGGATGGCGAAACGACCTGGGGGGTTCATGACGTGGGTTGGCCGGCGGGGCGGCCGGACGGCGGTGCGCGGCGGAGTTCAACTCCGGTGAGCCGCGAGCAGGGTGTTTCGGGTGGCTTTGGGGTCGGGTTTTCGGTGCTGGAGCTGCTGGGGAGTGTTGTGAGTGCAACCGTGGTGAACAAGATGTGCATTGAGTGGTGTGGCGTCCGGACGACGACGGCCGGCGGTCGGCCGACGACGGCGAGCGCGGGGAACCTAGCTACGGTGCTCTAACGCTGGAACTGAGGGGAGGGGGAGCTTCAGTACCTCGTGGAGGTGCTCCTGGCGCGAGGAATCGGTCGGAGCTGCACCGGGGAAGGGGGTTCGACGACGGCCGGCGAACTCGGGGCGGCGGCGTCGGTGCTCGGGGAAGGGGGAGGCTGCGGGTGCTGCTGCTCGGCTTGGAGTAGCTCGACGAAATCCTCGTGGCTCGGTGAAACTCCTCCGAGGCTCGGGCGGGGCGGAGCGGCAAAAGGACGTCGGGTCGTCGGCGACGGGCGGCGGGGCTCGAAGCTCGGCGGCTCGGGAGCGGCGCGACCCAAGGCGGCGGCGGCGCTAGGGTTGGGGCGAGGGGCTAGATGGGAGCCGGGCGATGGCGCTGACCAGGTTAAGAAGGCACGGGGGACGGTGGGCCTCGGCATGCGGGTTGCTCGCGGCAACCGCGCCATTAGCGGCGAGCAGGAAGGAAAGGAACGGGGGAGGGGATGACAAGTGGGGCCGCGGCGTCAGTGAGAGGGAAGAGGGTGCGCGGGAGAGCTGGGCCGGGGCGTGCTGGGCCGGGTCGGGGAGGAAGCTGGGCTGGGGCGGCTGCGCGCGCGGGGAGAGGGGGAGGAAGAGTTGGGCCGCGGGGAAGAATTGGGCCGGGGGAAAAGAAAAAGGGGAGGGGGTGCTGGGCCGGACCGGGAAAAGAGTAGAGGGGGAAGAAATGGACTGGGAAAAAAGTTCGGGGAGCAAAAGTGAACTACGAGCCTAACATCTTTTCTAGAGCTCCAAACAAAGTGATTCAAATTTGAATTTAAATATTTTTAAAATCTCGTTTGAATCACAAGCAATACAAAAATAAATGCAGCAGCATGAATGCAACAACAAATGTTTCTATTACTTATATTTGATTTTAATTTTTAGAAAATTATTATTTAACCTTTATAAAATAGGTGAAAGCATTAAATAATTAATTAATTGCCAAAAATTTGAAATTTGAGTATTTTGGGTGTTACAAAATAATAATAACAACAAGTGTAAGTAATGGGATTACTTAGCAAGTATAGCACGGGTTATGAAGGCTCAAAAAGCCTAGACACGGCTTAACTGCATTAGCACTTTTAGTTGGTTCGTTTTATCATTGCCCAAGTTACTACATGTGAATGAATACCCCGTTGCAACCCAATTAATAAAGTGTAAGTGTCATTAAGCATAAATAAACATCAAGCTCTAATCAAAAAGGATCCAGGCCGCTCGTGACCCTGAGCAAGGCTATCATGATAGATCGTACACTCTGCAGAGGTTTCGCCCTTTACCCACCAGTCGCGTAAAAGTTCAAAGGAACTTTGCACCCAACCACGCACATCGACACTTCCGAGGTGTGACTGCATAGGGACGCTACGAGGCTTTCACAAGACACCCTAACAAGTCAGTAGCCGCTGCAGTACTATACGGCGGTGAAAACTTAGGCACCGAGATCGACGTACGCCCACGGAGTCACACCGTGAGGGGGTCGATGGCGTCCGGAGCGCGGGTATCGCACCCATACTGCGCAACGTGCAGAGTTCTCAATCGCTGAGACTCCTACACGGGACTGGGTCTAACGTGACCTAGCCGACGGATCTCCCGCCCTCGGTGGAATCGGAGAACACCCAGCACCGTACCTCCCACAACGCCGTTGGCCCCTCGGTAACCACTGCCAAGCTAGAGACGTACAAGCTACTTGACCAAGACCAAAGCCATTATAGTTCCAGCGGTGGCGACAGGCTCCTGGGTTGCCACTTTAAGAACCGGTCCTTAGAGGGAGACATTAGAGCAAAGCACACAGCACATGCTCTAACTCCCTAATCCATGTTGCTAAAAAGTAAGTTTTAACATTAAAGTTAAAGTGGACCATTAATACAAGTTTAACAGTTAAATAAAGGTGACAGTAGCTGCGCATAGCAAAGTTCTACCCATATGCAAAAACCCATAGGAAATACAAGGACAGGGAAATAAATGCTAGGTACGACCTTAAAGGTAAACAGTATTAGACACATGCGTATGTAATGAACAGTGTATTAAAAGAGTGAGTAGGTAGCAAGGATTGTCCGTGCTATAACTTTCCTTCCTCGGAGTACGGCTGCTGCTGCGAGTCCTGCTCTGGCACGTCCTCAACGTACTCGAAGTCCAGAGCTACGGGCTCGCCGACTGGACACGATCATCACGCACGCATCCAAAGCAATCATTACATGCAAACAATAGTAATACTATTAGAACAGTACACCAAACAGTGAAAACAGTACAAAAACAGGAGCTAGGAATAATCTACGCTTCGCTACGAACACATGAGCGCGAGAATCACACTAATCGGAGCTAAAAACGTGAAAGTTATAGCGTTTCTAAGGTTCAGGGACTTGCTGGCAAGTTTCTGAAACTTCCAGGGGCTAAACTGTGAAAAACCGAGGACCTATACATAATTTCGTATTAAAACATGAGGGCTAACGTGCAAAAATGCAAGACCGCGAGTTCAAATTTTCAAAAGTGCAGGGGCTAAAACGAATAAAATAGGACCTATCTGTAATTACTTTTGAACTGGAATGGACCGCGAGTTGATTTTGGAAAAAGTCAGGGGCTCTTTAGTATAACCGGCTCGGCTGACCGTTGCTGACTCGGTCAAAGCGCATGGCAGTTGTTGGATCTGATCCAGACGGCTGAGATTTAAAACGCGAAGGGGTATCCTTGGGTTCTAATCTGGGCCGTTGCGCTCTGATCGAACGGCCCAGGGCGTGGGGCTCGTCGGAGACAAAGCCAGCGCGGCGGCGCCGCTCGGCCGAGGCCGGGGCTCACCGGAGTTGGCCTTATCTCGGGCTAGGGTGCTCGGTTCTCGACGGGATCTGGTCCTACAGCTTCAGGGGAAGATGGCGAGTCGACCTAGGGGGTTCTAGTCGAGCATCGGCCGGCGAATCAGGCCGACGACGACGGGCGGCGGAGCGGAGCTCCGGTGTACCGCGCAGAAGGTGTTTCGGGTGGTTTCTGGGTCGGGTTTTTGGCTCTGGAGCTTCCTGGTGAGGTGGTGAGTGTGTCTGGGTAGATCTAGGTGAGCTTCGGGCAGAGGACAGGGGTGGACGACGGCGACCGGCGGACGGCCATCGTCGGCGATCGAGGGAGTGCATGCTAGGGTGCCCAGGAGCTAAAATTGGAGGGGGAAGGGGCTTCGTTACCTCCTGGCGGTGCTCCTGGGGGTGTTGAATTGGAGCGAGAAGGTTCCGGCGATGGCGTTCGTCGGAGCCCGATGCTCGGCGGCGGCGCTGCTCGGGGAAGAAGAGCTGCTGCTGCTGCTACGCTTGGAGTAGCTCAGCGCGCTCCACGGGGCTCGGTGAAGCTTCTCCAAGGCTCGGGCGGGGCGAAGTTGCACCGGAGCGTCGTGTCGACGGCGAGCGGCGGAGCACCGCTCGGCGGCTCGGGAAAATCCCGATGGTGGTGCGGCGGCGCTGCTAGGGTTTCGAGCGATTGGTGAAGGGGTGAGGGCCAGAGTGGCGTCGCAGCGCTTGTTTAAGAAGGCCCAGGAGGGAGGCGGCCTCGTCGGGCAGGAAATTCCGCGGCGAGCCGCGCCATCAGCGGGGGGGGGGGGGGGGGAAGAAGAGGAAGGTGACGCCAGGATGGCGTCAGCGGCCTGACAGGCAGGGCCCGCGCGGCAGTGGGAAGAGTGGGAGGGAGTGCGGGAGAAGGCTGGGCCGCGGTTGGCTGGGCCGATGAGCCGCGAGGAGTAGCTGGGCCGCGAGAAAAGAAAAAGGAGAGGGGGGCTGGGCCGGAATGGAGAAGGAGTTAAGGGGGCGAAAGTGAACCAGGGAAAGAGTCCAGGGAGCAGAAGTGAACTATGGGCCTAAAAACTTTTCTAGAGCTCCAAACAAAGTGATTCAAATTTGAATTTCAATAAATTTAAATTCTTGTTTGAATCACAAGCAATACATAAATAAATGCAGCAGCATGAATGCAACAATAAATGTTTCTATCACTTATATTTGATTTTAAATTTTAGAAAATTATTATTTAGCCTATAATAAATAGAAGCAAGCTCTAATTAATTGTTTAAATGCCAAAAATTTTAAATTGAACATTTTTGGGTGTTACAAACCTACCCCCCTTAAGATGAATCTCGTCCTCGAGATTCGGATGTAGAAGCGAAGAGTTGTGGGTACTCGGACTTGAGATCTTGTTCCCGCTCCCAAGTCGCTTCATCTGCTGAATGCCGGCTCCACTGCACCTTGCACATCCGAATGATCTTGTTCCTCAACACTCTCTCCGACACCTCCAGGATCCTGATCGGATACTCCTCGTATGTGAGGTCCTTCTGAACATTCAACTCATCAATCGGGATCTGCTCTTCTGGCACCCGCAAGCACTTCTTCAACTGGGACACATGGAACACATCGTGTACTCCGGCTAGTCTCTCAGGCAGATCTAGCCGATATGCCACTTCGCCCATCCGTTCCTGTATCCTGAACGGTCCGATGTAACGAGGCGCCAACTTGCCTTTGACATTGAACCGCTTTACTCCTCTCATGGGTGACACCTTAAGGTACACAAAATCATCAACCTTGAAGCTGAGGTCCCTCCGTCTGACATCGGCGTAACTCTTCTGTCTGGACTAGGCCACCTTCAGGTTCTCTCTGATCACCTGCACCTGCCGCTCTGCATCTCTGAGTATTTCTGGACCAAAGATCTGACTTTCTCCAGTCTGATTCCAGAACAATGGGGTCCGGCACTTCCTGCCATACAATGCCTCGAACGGTGCCATCTGCAGACTCTTCTGGTAGCTGTTATTGTAGGAGAACTCTGCATACGGCAAACTCTTATCCCAGCTGACACCGTACTGCAATGCACAAGCCCTCAACATATCCTCTAGTATCTGATTGGTCCGCTCTGTCTGACCATCTGTCTACGCATGATAAGCCGAGCTGAAGTGCAGCTTCGTGTCCATAGACTCATGTAACTTCCGCCAGAAGTGTGAGGTGAACTGTGTACCACGATCTGACACAATCCTCTTCAGCACTCCATGTAAGCACAAAATCCGTTCCATGTACAACTCTGCTAGTCTGGCGCCTGTGTAGGTGGTCTTCACTGGCAGAAAGTGGGCCACCTTGGTCAGACGATCAACAATCACCCAAATGGAGTCAAATCCTCTCTGAGTGCGGGTCAGACCAGTGATGAAGTCCATGCCAACTTCTTCCCATTTCCACTCCGGGATCTTCAACGGCTGAAGCAATCCAGCGGGCCTCTGATGTTCTGCCTTGACTCGCTGACATGTGTCGCACAATGCCACGTGAGTTGCCACATCACGTTTCAATCCGTACCACCAGAATCTCTCCTTGATGTCCTGATACATCTTAGTGCTGCCTGGGTGGATCGAATAAGCTGAGTCATGTGCCTCTCTCAGAATCACCTCTCTGATCTGCGCTATGTCTGGCACACATATCCTCTTTCCATGCCATAGAGTTCCCTGATCATCAACTCGGAATCCAGGGGCCTTTCCCAGTGCAACATTCCCCACAATCTCTCTGATCTTCTCATCCTACAGCTGACCTCTCCGGATCTCCTGCTCGAGTGTGGGCTCCACTGCCATCTCTGTGATGCTGGTGACGAATCCCAGACTCATCTTCTCAAGCTCTCGGCTGAGTTCTTCTGGCAAACAGTGACCAGTGATACTGTTCACATAACTTCTCCTGCTCAGAGCATCTGCCACCAAGTTGGCCTTCCTTGGGTGGTAGTGGATCTCCAGATCACAATCCTTGATCAGTTCTAACCATCTGCGTTGTCTCATGTTCAGATCTGCCTGAGTGAAGACATACTTGAGGCTCTTATGATCAGTGTAGATATCACATCTGTGCCCAATCAAGTAGTGTCTCCAGATCTTTAGGGCATGTACCACAGCTGCCAACTCCAAGTTGTGCGTCGGATAGTTCTGCTCATGCTTCCTCAGCTGCCTGGACGCATAAGACACGACTCTGCCCTCCTGCATAAGGACGCAACCCAGTCCTAGACGGGATGCATCGCAGTAGATGGAGAAACTCTTAGCCAAATCTGGCAATACTAGCACTGGGGCTGTAGTCAACCTCTTCTTCAACTCTTCGAAGCTGACCTGGCATGCCTCTGTCCACACAAACGCGGCATTCTTCTCTAGCAAAGCAGTCAGCGGTTTAGCAATCTTGGAGAATCCTTCAATGAACCGTCTGTAGTATCCGGCCATCCCAAGGAAACTCCTGATCTCGCTCACATCCCGTGGTGGATTCCAGCTCAATACATCGCTGACTTTCTTCGGATCAACTGCCACTCCTCCATTGGACAACACGTGCCCCAAAAATGTCACTTCCTTCAGCCAGAACTCACACTTGCTCAGCTTGGCATACAACTAATGTTCCCGAAGTCTCTGCAGCACCAATCTCAAGTGTTCTTCATGGTCTTCCTCATTCTTGGAGAAGACCAGAATGTCATCAATGAATACCACCACAAACTTGTCAAGGTAATCCATGAACACGCTGTACATCAAGTACATGAAGTATGCAGGAGCGTTGGTCAATCCAAAAGACATGACCAAGAACTCATACAACTCGTACCGAGTGGTGAAAGCGGTCTTGGGTATGTCTGACGGGCGGATCCTCATCTGGTAGTAACCCGATCGAAGATCTATCTTGGAGAACACACAAGCTCCTCTTAGCTGATCGAACAGATCATCAATCCTTGGCAGTGGGTACTTGTTATTGATGGTCAGTTCGTTGAGGGCTCGATAGTCCATGCACAACCTCTGGGTACCATCCTTCTTGTCGACGAACAATACCGGTGCTCCCCACGGCGAAGCACTCGGACGAATGTACCCCTTGGCCAACAACTCGTCCAATTCCTTCTTGAGCTTTTCCAGCTCCTTCGCTCCCATCCTATACGGCCTCTTGGCTATAGGTGCAGTGCCAGGTTTTAGATCAATAATGAATTCAACATCTCATTCCGGAGGCATACCTGGCAACTCGTTAGGGAACACATCCGGGAACTGGCTCACCACCCTGATAACTTCGGTTGTCGTCCCTTCAGCTTGATTGGCTTGGCCTTGCTCTGAGGAACTGGCTGCCTGATACTCCACCTTGTCACCGGACTCTGCCGTCAGCTGGATGGTCCTCATAGCACACCGGATCACTGCATCATACCTGGTCATCCAGCTCATACCTAGGATCATATCAAATCCAAGGGTCTCCAGGACTATCGGACCTGCCTTGAACTCTACCCCCCTTATTATGATGGGAACATGGGGGCACCGTAGAGTGGCCCACTGTTCACCCCCTGGTGAGCTTACTAGCATAGTGTTCATCATGGGTTTCAGGGCTATTAAGTTCCTCTTCACAAAGGCAGCAGAAATGAAAGCGTGCGAAGCTCCAGAATCAAATAAAACAGTGGCGGGATTCGAATTGACGAGGAACGTACCCACGATGACATCAGTAGTTGTCTCTGCTGTCTCTGCACCGGTGTGGTTGAGCTTGCTCCGGACGGGAGTCTACGGAACACGACCTCCCTGCTGCTGCCCAACTCTCTGAGCGCTGCTCTGACCGGCCTGCTGGTTCTGTCCGGCGGCGTTCTGGGTCTTCTTGGGGCAGACATTGGCGAAGTGTCCCTGCTCGCCACAGTGGTAGCACACCCTCGGACCCACCGGTGTAGTGTTGACTGGGCTGATGCGCTGAACTGGACTTGACTGCACCTGGCTGCGCTGAGCTGGACCCATCTGTGGCTGACCCTGAGGGCGCTGCTGCTGTGGCGCCCGTGGAAACTGAGGACGCTGCTGGTACTGGCCACGACTGAGCATGCCGGACTGGCCCTGGAAGCGCTGCTGGCCTCCCACCTACTGACTCTGTGGAGGTGCGAAGCGTGGACGACTGCTGCTGCCCACCTGCTGTCCCTGGAGCTTCCTCTTCTTGTCCTCCATCTCACGGCGCTTGTGCTCCAACATCAGAGCGCCGTCCACCAGCTCGTGAAAGGTCGGGAACTTGGTGCACATCAGCTAGTACTGTAAAGCATCCTGCAGACCGTCACGGAACCTAGCCTGCTTCTTCTGGTCGGTGGCCACGTCTTTTGGAGCATAACGGGCCAACGCGACGAACTTGTCACGATAAGCCGTGACACTCATCCCTTCCTGCTTCAGTGCCAGGAACTCCTTCTTCTTCAAAATCATCAAAGCCTCCGGCACGTGGTGTGCATGAAAGCTGCTGCAGAACTGCTGCCAGGTGATCTGAGTACCGGCCGGGCATGAGGACTGGTATGAATCCCACCAATCCAACGCCGGCCCCTGAAGCTGCCCTCCGGCATACAACACCTTCTCTCTGTCATCGCACTAGGCGATGTCCAACTGTCTCTCCACTGCCTTGAGCCAATCATCTGCCTCAAGGGGGTCACTGGCCTTGCTGAAGGTCGGCGGGCGTCCCTTCAGAAATTCACCCCTCTTGTCTCTGGGCGGAGCAGCTGCCTGAGGATGTGGATTGTGTTGGTTCTGCTGGATCAGCCTCATGGTCTCAGCCATCTGCTGCATCATCTGAACTTGAGCATACATCAGCTGCTCAATGGTGGGGATCTGATGATTCGGATTCAGGTTCGGGGGCGGGTTCTGGTTCGGAGGCTGACCACCCGCATTGCCCCCGGGGTTAACCATCTATAATCACAAAGGTCAGAGGTCAGTTGATTAGTACGAGAAATTATACAATCCCTCCTGTTATCTAACAATAAAATCCTTAAGCCTTATTCTAACATCTAGATGGTTGCAGACAGGTGTCTACGCCCATCACAATCATTACAAAGAACCGAATCAAACATATGCATAATAACAATAAATACAAGCACTTAAAGACAAAGACATAATTCCACACAAGACTCGACTTTAGGTTTTTGAATTTAAAACATGGGGGTATCCTAGTAATTTGTCATCCGTACTATCTACGCTGCGTTCCTACAGTCAGCACGGCTCTGATACCAATCTGTCACACCCGGATTTACACAAAACCCGAATGTGGCCATATGTGTGCCCAGGAAGTCCACAGACACATATAGCGAACAAATATGGTAAAAATCAGAGTACAATGCCTTATTCTCATCATATCGTAGCATTTACATCAGAGTTCTTCAGAAATAAAATCATGGACAGCGGAAGACTAATACATCTCTCTAGCGTAGCCGCAATCCCACTGGGACTCTGACTGGGAGGACGCAAGCTCAGAAGTACGGCAAGTCCTCTGGAAACTCCACAGCATAGTCAGCCTGACTCCAATCTGTTACCCGTCCGGGATTTTGCCCAAAAATAATAATAACAACAAGTGTAAGTAATGGGATTACTTAGCAAGTATAGCACGGGTTATGAAGGCTCAAAAAGGCTAGACACGGCTTAACTGCATTAGCACTTTTAGTTGGTTTGTTTATTCATTGCCCAAGTTACTACATGAATGAA
Source organism: Echinochloa phyllopogon (assembly GCA_033239725.1). Lineage (NCBI taxonomy): Eukaryota > Viridiplantae > Streptophyta > Magnoliopsida > Poales > Poaceae > Echinochloa > Echinochloa phyllopogon. The sequence continues at coordinate 4,546,103 of BTCW01000008.1, read as the reverse complement.
TACTCGGTTGCAACCCAATTAATAAAGTGTAAGTGTCATTAAGCATAAACAAACATCAAGTTCTAATCAAAAAGGATCCAGGCCGCTCGTGACCCTGAGCAAGGCTATCATGATAGATCGTACACTCTGCAGAGGTTTCGCCCTTTACCCACCAGTCGCGTAAAAGTTCAAAGGAACTTTGCACCCAACCACGCACATCGACACTTCCGAGGTGTGACTGCACAGGGACGCTACGAGGCTTTCACAAGACACCCTAACAAGTCAGTAGCCGCTAGAGTACTATACGGCGGTGAAAACTTAGGCACCGAGATCGACGTACGCCCACGGAGTCACACCGTGAGGGGGTCGATGGCGTCCGGAGCGCGGGTATCGCACCCATACTGCGCAACGTGCAGAGTTCTCAATCGCTGAGACTCCTACACGGGACTGGGTCTAACGTGACCTAGCCGACGGATCTCCCGCCTCGGTGGAATCGGAGAACACCCAGCACCGTACCTCCCACAACGCCGTTGGCCCCTCGGTAACCACTGCCAAGCTAGAGACGTACAAGCTACTTGACCAAGACCAGAGCCATTATAGTTCCAGCGGTGGCGACATGCTCCTGGGTTGCCGCTTTAAGAACCGGTCTTTGGAGGGAGACATTAGAGCAAAGCACACAGCACATGCTCTAACTCCCTAATCCATGTTGCTAAAAAGTAAGTTTTAACATTAAAGTTAAAGTGGACCATTAATACAAGTTTAACAGTTAAATAAAGGTGACAGTAGCTGCGCATAGCAAAGTTCTACCCATATGCAAAAACCCATAGGAAATACAAGGACAGGGAAATAAATGCTAGGTACGACCTTAAAGGTAAACAGTATTAGACACATGCGTATGTAATGAACAGTGTATTAAAAGAGTGAGTAGGTAGCAAGGATTGTCCGTGCTATAACTTGCCTTCCTCGAAGAACGGCTGCTGCTGCGAGTCCTGCTCCGGCATGTCCTCAACGTACTCGAAGTCCAAAGCTACGGGCTCGCCGACTGGACACGATCATCACGCACGCATCCAAAGAAATCATTACATGCAAACAATAGTAATACTATTAGAACAGTACACCAAACAGTGAAAACAGTATAAAAACAGGAGCTAGGAATAATCTACGCTTCGCTACGAACACATGAGCGCGAGAATCACACTAATCGGAGCTAAAACGTGAAAGTTATAGCGTTTCTAAGGTTCAGGGACTTGCTGGCAAGTTTCTGAAACTTCCAGGGGCTAAACTGCGAAAAACTGAGGACCTATACGTAATTTCATATTAAAACAGGAGGGCTAACGTGCAAGAATGCAAGGGCTGGACCGCGAGTTCAATTTTTCAAAAGTGCAGGGGCTAAAACGAATAAAACAGGACCTATCTGTAATTACTTTTGAACTGGAATGGACCGCGGGTTGATTTCGGAAAAAGTCAGGGGCTCTTTAGCAAAACCGGCTCGGCTGACCGTTGCTGACTCGGTCAGAACGCGTGGCAGCCGTTGGATCTGATCCGGACGGCTGAGATTTAAAATGCGAAGGGGTATCCTTGGGTTCTAATCTGGGCCGTTGCGCTCTGATCGAACGGCCCAGGGCGTGGGGCTCGCCGGAGAAGAAGCCAGCGCGGCGGCGCCGCTCGGCCGAGGCCGGGGCTCGCCGGAGTTGGCCTTATCTCGGGCTAGGGTGCTTGGTTCTCGACGGGATCTGGTCCTACAGCTTCAGGGGAAGATGGCGGGTCGACCTAGGGGGTTCTAGTCTAGCATCGGCCGGCGAATCAGGCCGACGACGACGGGCGGCGGAGCGGAGCTCCGGTGTACCGCGGAGAAGGTGTTTCGGGTGGTTTCTGGGTTGGGTTTTTGGCTCTGGAGCTTCCTGGTGAGGTGGTGAGTGTGTCTGGGTAGTTCTAGGTGAGCTTCGGGCAGAGGACAGGGGTGGACGACGGCGACCGGCGGACGGCCATCGTCGGCGATCGAGGGAGTGCATGCTATGGTGCCCAGGAGCTAAAATTGGAGGGGGAAGGGGCTTCGTTACCTCCTGGCGGTGCTCCTGGGGGTGTTGAATTTGAGCGAGAAGGTTCCGGCGATGGCGTTCGTCGGAGCCCGATGCTCGGCGGCGGCGCTGCTCGGGGAAGAAGAGCTGCTGCTGCTGCGCTTGGAGTAGCTCGGCGCGCTCCACGGGGCTCGGTGAAGCTTCTCCAAGGCTCAGGCGGGGCGGAGCTGCACCGGAGCGTCGGGTCGACGGCGAGCGGCGGAGCACCGCTCGGCGGCTCGGGAAAATCCCGATGGTGGTGCGGCGGCGCTGCTAGGGTTTCGAGCGATTGGTGAAGGGGTGAGGGCCAGAGCGGCGTCGCGGCGCTTGTTTAAGAAGGCCCAGGAGGGAGGCGGCCTCGTCGGGCAGGAAATTCTGCGGCGAGCCGCGCCATCATCGGGGGGGGGGGGGGGGGAAGAAGAGGAAGGTGACACCAGGATGGCGTCAGCGGCTTGACAGGCGGGGCCCGCGCGGCAGTGGGAAGAGTGGAAGGGAGTGCGGGAGAAGGCTGGGCCGCGGTTGGCTGGGCCGATGAGCCGCGAGGAGTAGCTGGGCCGCGAGAAAAGAAAAAGGAGAGGGGGGCTGGGCCGGACTGGAGAAGGAGTTGAGGGGGCGAAAGTGAACCAGGGAAAGAGTCCAGGGAGCAGAAGTGAACTATGGGCCTAAAAACTTTTCTAGAGCTCCAAACAAAGTGATTCAAATTTGAATTTAAATAAATTTAAATTCTTGTTTGAATCACAAGCAATACATATATAAATGCAGCAGCATGAATTCAACAATAAATGTTTCTATCACTTATATTTGATTTTAAATTTTAGAAAATTATTATTTAGCCTATAATAAATAGAAACAAGCTCTAATTAATTGTTTAAATGCCAAAAATTTTAAATTGAGCATTTTTGGGTGTTACACGTACGATGGTATACTGATGGTGGGAATAGCTACACGCGTGTAGATAAACCGCGTCCTATATATATATCCCCCTCTGCCGCGCGAGTCTCCTGGTTTTCTTTTCCGGTTTTCTTTCCATCGGTTTGATCCCACGTCCTTAAAGTCGGTTACCATCCGTCGTATATCCAAATCGAGCTCCATCGCCGAACCAGAGAAAAAAACAAATACAGTCCACCGCCCCTCGCCGCCGCTCCGTCCTCCCTCACCTCCGCCCATGCTCTCGCCATAGCGTCTTCCTCCTGGTTGGCCTCCGTGCTCCCCCTGATTCGACCATCCCCTAATCTTCCCGTGGAAATTGCGGATCCTGCACCCTCTATCGAGTCTCGATGCTCCACGCCCACGCCGAGAATCGCGTCTGCTGTTCAAGGACTCCATCGCGCGCGAAGAACGGATCTGCTGCTACCCCTGCACTCGCCGCCAGGTCCCGCCGACTCTGACGGTGGAGCTGCTGTTACTCTGCTGCTGACGAGCGTTGGACGACCACTAGGTCTCGAGTCTCCTACACGACATCTCGCCGTTCCTCCCGTGGAGAGGCGGATTTCTTCGGATGAGTTTGCACCGATGTCTCCGGCGAGTCGCGTGCCCCGTCGATCTCCTCGCGATGCTCAAATTGCTCATTGATCTACCTCACTCCGAATTTCCAGGGTGCTCGGATCCATCCACGGGTGCCCTGCGAGCCTTTTTCCAATTCTAAATTCCCCCTTGCCTGCAGATCAAAGATGCTTGGAGACGAGGATCTTAATTGCCTGGGAGGACTAGATCAACCCTGGTGCTGACGCCCATCCAACATTGTGCCATGAAGCCCCCGACCTCTGCCAGCTACAACCCAAACACGGATTCTACCTTGTATCCAGATTCTGAACACCAGGCGTAACGTCAGGTAGGCAGGAATCTACCTTGTATCCAGATTCTGAACACCAGGCGTAACGTCAGGTAGTGCCTGCCGTTGCTGGTTCAGTCTACTTTCCCTGTCGTCAGTTTATACTCCGGCTCCCACAATATATCAATCTTATGTATTCTTAAGTTTTGGTATCCAATTATGTATGCCACTTTGCTTGCTACAAGACCATTTTTATATTGCTCAGATGCTTATCTTTAAATATGTACAGCACGATGTCTTGTCAATTTGATGCACACTTTATTATTGCAACTTGATGCCATATCTTGTCAATTTGATCCATGCTGTACAACATTTAGATTGCAGTAATGACCAACCTGCTGCCTTATCTTTGTTTGTGTGAACCTGGGCATACAATGTTTGCATGAAGCCTCATCAGCCATTGCAAAATGTCCTATTTTTGGTTGCTAATATGTCATTTCCTACAAACTGATTATAAATGATGGACAGTGTCAATTCCAGGTTGCTATATGAACTAACCTTTGGTTAGTTTTCTAAAATCTTGTGGAATCCAGGTATAACAGAGACCAACAACAGACATAGTATTTGGATTTTGTGATAGATTAGCTGATTCCATGCATAATTTTCTAGATCAGACTGTATATTTTTAGTCTATATATTCCAACTGTATGTCAAGGCCTAGTATATTAGAGGTATGCTATAGCCTCCAACACCATTACCTCAATCAGATGAATAGTAAGTTTACATATAGACCGCTTTTTGATCATATGTCATTATAGTTTTTCGAAATATTGTTAGTATCTCTTCTTCAATTGGGTATATTGAACTATAGGCTTAGGCGTTAGGACATACTTTGTGGTTGATATGTGCAACTAATAATTCATGCTTAGGTATATTAACTGATGCCTTACTCCGGTGCACAATTGATACAACGGCTACAACTTTCAGTAATACAGTGATATAACAATTATCTTGCCATGGTTGTTCTAGTTCATGTCTCCTGATTCTAGACTAGGCTCTTCCATCCAGCAAAGGGGCTCACAGTGCAGTGGCAAAGGCCACTGGCTAGGGAGCTCCCACCCAGGGTTCAATCCCTAGGTGCTGTACAATTTGTGGAAAATAAAAAAAATCCCCTCGCCGGTCCCGTGTGCCAAAGCACTGGTCAAGAGACGGCCCAGGTCGGCCTGAGGACCGTGTGTGGCCCAGGCAGGAGTCTCACGGGTTACGTTTCCCAGTGTCAGGGCGGGACCGGGGTTCGGGGGTTTTCTTGGCCTGCGTGAGAAGGTCTTTTTAAATGAAATGCCCGGGGGGGGGGGGGGGGGGGGGCTTGCCCCTCGCAGGTCGAGTTTTTTAGGCTCTTCCATCCATAGGCTACAGAACAAGATTAAAGCATCTATTTTGGTTGATTTAAAATCACATCAGTAAAGAAGATGATGTACTTATGTGGACTTAAGGTTCTTTTCCTATATGGATATATATGCACATATATACTTTATCATATTTTCATGCTACCAAGTACAATATAATTTCCTAGACACGATCATAACCTTTCTATGGCAGAATGTCTGATGTGGTGTTAAAGCCTCTACAGATGGTGCTTGCCACGGTTTTTGCTGGTACTACTCTACTTTTGGCCTCGTGCATTCTCACAGCTGGCTGCTGATGTATCTGCAATCAATAATATTTGTCAATATCAGGTTGCAGATACTTTGAAGCGAAAATTTTATTCATGATAACCAGTTAAAAAGCTTGTACTTCCAATTTGGTCTGTTGGTGGAAATTGGGTCAGTGGGTGGAAAAATATTGATAATATTTTTAATTTTGGATCGTTTCAATACTACTGAGAGGATTGTTGCAAGGCACTGCTGTTAATAATAGTTTTGCTCTTCCGCAATGTGTATCTTTAACCTTCATATACTGATAATGCTTAGCTCTTTTGAAGGTTCAATATGAATGCTGGTTACATGCACAGAAGATGTTTTGTTGGCTAGATGGTTGCTGATTTTTTTTATTGTAGTTCCACCAAATTGTACATACAGGGTCAATGAAATAGCAAGGAGCTCTGAGTTTTCGTGAACCCGTATCATGTTCTCAGTTTTCACGAAATAGCAAAATATACTTCGTTTTTAAGACTGAATTTGAGATCAATCAGTCAAAAAATTATTTTTATTCAAGTTTTATGTGTCCACATATGGCACTATTTGCAATCTGGCTACTTTAATTGTAGGTATTCACGGTTTTTTTCATTTGTAAGGATTTTGCATGCAAATATGTTATTATATTTGCCAGAGAGGATGTGATTGGACGCTGCTATTTGATTATGTGATCTATCATATTTGTTTATTCACAAGCCTAATTTTCTTCCTGCATGCAGATCTGACAACATGAGGCGACTTATTTAAGGTGGGTGAGCACGCCTATCCATTCTACAGTGCGCATCCTCTAGGCACCCTGGTGAGCTTATCGATTCGCCGGCACCATTGTCACCCAGTATCTGCAATCGACGCCCAGAGAAGGACCTCCAGGTTTGTCTCTGATAACCCTCCCTTCCCCTGGATTCACAATTTTGCTTGGGATAGGTTACTTGTATGTGGTCTGATCTCTATAGCATGAAACATCCCCTTTCTCCTAGCTTTTTAGTCCGTATGCCTAATTTTTCAGTATGTGCCTATGCTTAATTTGGAGCTCTCTTTCTCTTCCTACTGCACTGAAATTGTTTGTAGAGATGCTTAGGCATGAACATAAGCAAGAATATTTTTTCTATGTTGTCCTCTCTGCTAGAATAGATTGGTCTAGAACATATGGGTGTAGTGTGTGCATACATATGCTCAGTCTATTGCCTCGCTTGTCTCCACATCCTTCTGCAATAGTGATGTGGCAGATAGGTGTGGATGTGGAGGTGCTCTACGCAGTGGATATGGTGGTGTCCTGGTGTGGAGGTGTCCCATTCCTCATGAGATATAATTTTAGTGTTATGTCTAATTCAACCATAATTTGCTGACAATTCATTTGTTATGTTATTCTTATTGGAATTTAGGTCTCTACCTTGTCCATTAGTCTTATCCAGTATATTTCTTCTATGTTAATTTTGCCTGGTTTCACCACACCAAGATGCTAGAAAAGATGTATTTCATTTTTTAGCCTGTTCTTTGCAATTTATTCTGCTGTCATGCATGAAATTTAATTTTATATGGTATATAGTGCCAAGTAACATATCCCTTCTTGTTTTGATTGGACCATGTGCATGCTGATTGTAGGCCCTTTCCTGCCATAGCATATCATTTCTGCATGTTTTTTAGCATTACTAACACAGCCAATATGCCCAATGATAAACTAATGATTTCCCAACTGTATGCATGCAGATTAGAGGCTGGAAAGGAGAATTGATTTCCCTGGACGACTATTGTCTAATCCTAAAGTTTGACCTGTTCGCAGAATGTCCTACATAAGTGGTGTTTCATCATGTAATACCCCCTGGATGCGATTCAATCTGCTTTGTGGCATTGTGTCAACACAGGTGCTCAGAACTGTCACACGGAAGAGGGGCAAGAAAACTTGGAGCTATCCATGTTATAGACTGTTATGGAAGAATAAGTCTAGGCGTTCTGCACAGTGTAGCCTTTGAAGTGCTTTCATGCTGGTTCTTCCTTTAATTATCACTAGGTGATCCAATTATTGTACAACTGTGATGTTATATATGGGTGAGGATCCAACTTTGGAATATTTGCTAATGAATTCATAAGTAATTGCAAACAAAATCATGGCCTGGAGTGAAATTTGACTTTGTCGTTCTGTGTGCACAATTTGCTAAACAATAGACTGTTTTATGCTACTACTACAAACTTAAGCCAAACAAATATTTGAGTTCGGAACCATCTATTAGCAAGATATTTGTAATATCCATGGTTTGAATCCAGTCAAAATTCACAAAGTCACTGCATATAAATAGTAAATTTCAACGTTTTTGAACAATAAGTAAGATGAATGGGTGAATGTTTAATACAAAATACATTTATTTGAAATTCTAAATTACTAGCTTAATTTTCTGATAAAAAAGCTGAGATGAACGGTCACAAAATTCTACTCTAATAATTTTAAAATTTCAAAAAAATTAAACTAAATCCGACCTTTTCCCAGCTCCGATAGGAAATAAACCCGAAAACAAAACAAAAAAATCATCGACCTTTCCCAACCGCGGAAAGAAAAAACCCGGAAAAAACAGACGGAAAAAACCAGAAAAAAAAGACCGGAGAAAAAACAAACCTGAAAGAAAAAAGAACGAAAAAAACAGGACGGGGGAACCTATCCTGGCGCGGGGGGAGGGGCAGCGTCGGGCTGGTACGTCGGTCTCCTACCCGGCTCGGGTACAGAATAGCTAATGTGTAGCAGCGTATGAATTAGCGGAGTCCTATATATAGTAATATACTCTTCGTTGGATCAGATACTCTTCGTTGGATCAGATTCATCATGTATCATGAGATATACAGGTGAGAGTAGCTACACGCGCGTGTAGAATGAATTTTTCCTAAGGTGGGAGGCAGCAGCATGCCAGGATATATATATTTTGCAGTATAGTTTAACATGGCCAACGTAAACAAAGGACTCAAAGGAACAATACAGCAGGAAAAAGGCAAACGAAAAGAATCGACTGAACGAGCCTAAAGAAGCAGAGTAAAAATAATACAAACAATGGGAACAGAGTAAGCCATGTTTTGTAGATGCAGTTGGTAGAACCTCCAACCTGCACTCAACTCCAGGTATCAAACGACTCGATTTGCATCAACCTAACGGCTTCCTTCTGTTGCTGCAGCCGCGACTATCTGGTTCGATAACTAATATACGCTGCACATGCATCCTGCTGCTTCGATCCATTGATCCGAGGGGCAGGCGATGTGGTCTTCCTCACTGCAGTTCAGATACTCTCGACGCAAAGCTAACTAAATAGCGACAGGCATTGCACCTGCACACATTGCCCAAGTTGGACCATGGAAACCACGAACAAAATCCGAAATTTTAGCACTGCTGAACAATTACAATCCACAGAAGCACACTTCAATTAAGTTCTCCAGTGTTCAACAAATATAATCCACAGAAACACGTGCAGATCAATACATTATTAGTACGAACGTGATGGCTAGTGACTAGTGCGCCCTGCCGTTGTTGCTGCAAACATGTAACACATTGATACACACAATGATACTTACACATGGTAAGTACTAAACTCCTAATATATATATATATATATATATATATATATATATATATATATATATATATATAAATTCACTATAGGAAATCAAGATCAGTGTCAAACGAGAACAACGGCCGCAAGGGTAGCGACGGCACCGCAGAAGCTCAAAGCACCTTGAGCAAGCGGGTCACGCCAGTTGCAGCCAGAGGAAGAAGTGACGACGCCTCCTCCGTACCTGCCGCCACCGCCGCTCCTTCCGCCACCACCGCCGCCGCCCCTACCACCTCCTCCCCCTCCTGGTAATTTACGGCGGCCGCCACCCTCTCCATCCACACCGTGCGCGGCCTGGAGACGTGCCGACAGGCAGAGCAGAAGCAGCAGCGCTGCGCAGAGGAGCCTCTTCCTGGATTCCATGGGAATGTCGTCGTTGAAGAGATTGAATGAATTATTGTACAGTAAAGAATAATCTAGCGACTGACTATGGAAACACTTGTAAATTAAGCACGTCTCCAATGCGTGTGAAGAATTGAAACAGAGAATTAGCGAGGAGGCAGATATACATATATGTATATATAGCCGGCGCCGGTAGTGGATGGGAGGGAAGGAAGGGAGACTTAGCTAGGTATATGTAGCTTAGAGGCCAAGCAATAGTGGATATGGAATATGAAGAGGAAAGTGCGTGTGAATAGTGAATGTGCCCAATATGGCTTGCTTTGTAGTAGTAGTTTGTCTCTGCCGGCCGTAGATTTTTGTAATTTTCACACGGCAATATCTAGGAAATGTGTACGTGTGCACAAGATCGACGTGTGAAGACTTGCTCTTGCCGGGCGCGGGTGGAACCCAAGCCGTCTGTGGCAGTCGTCCTGGCCGCGTCAGCAATTTTTCCACAGCAATTTGCTCAACAGGATACAAGACGCGGGAGATTTTTATTTATTTATTTATTTTTTTATGTTTTCGCAAGTCAAGAGGAACGAGATGGCAAGGAACCACACGTGTGTTTAATCTTGTCAAAAAGCACGCATCCATTCCGGTTTACTAACGAAGAAGTTATCCATTCATCATCCAGAAGATGTTGAAAGGTGACCTTCCTGTTAAGGAAAAAACATTTTAGGAAAGTATTTGAACCAACGGAACATGATTAGCTCTTGATTAAAGCAATTACTTATGCTTGGAGATGTAACCGGTGGCCCCCAAATAAATTTTCATATAAGGGTAAGGCACTGCCTCCACAGCACTATAAATATAAGGAGTGCCTATTTACTAATCACATTATTAGTCCTAATTCATGATTAGCCACCTAAATCCGGTTGATGGTGCTGGAGGGAAGTAGAAGCTTTTGCCCTCGTTCGGGGCAATACCGTTGGCATCCGGAGGGAAGTTTTTCACATTAGTAGATTCGTCATGTCGATTACGTAAAGATGATGTGTGCTGCTCACATTGATAGGCAATATCTATACAGTTCTTTTTAAAAAAAATTCTCAATTAAATAATTCATACCCACCCCTCACTGAGAATCCACAGCCTAACGGTGGAAAAGACATGTAAGACAAACAAGAAAAAATGATGTTTGTAGAGAGTTTTTACCATTTTGACATTACTTTTCTCGCCATAGAAATTTTTTTCCCACCCCATGCATACCCACCAAACAAAAGTCTAAAAGAACACCCATATTAAAGGTAGCACGCGCGGGCATATTTATGCGCGGGCACATTTGTTAGTAATAGAAGATACATTATATTCATAGCACACCTTAGCCTCTGTATCGAAGACTCTTTATTAATCAGGGGAAACAAGACTCTGCTTTGCCAACAAAGCTTATACGTCCTGTCTCTGTTCTCTGTACGTATTGTAAAAAGGCAAAGCTGTGGAGGTTGATCAAGGGATAGAGCATATCATGTCACTTAAAGGCCAAACCACAAATACACGTTACATTTTTTTGACATTTCGTTTTAACTTTTAACCCTACGTTCCTACGACCTCTTTTATTCCAAAATAAGACGTGGATGATATAAATAATCTCATACTGCTAGTTTAGGTTGGTGCAAGCTAACTTAAAAAGAATAGATCTCTCCCTTTGGTGGATGGCTAAGAGAATGAGAGAATTAAGATTGGTTTGCACACTCGTGCGCAAGAATTCATATTTCTTTTTTGTGTTATTGAACACATGCAATTGTTGTTGTAAACCTTTTTGCCATATTTCCTTTTGATAATGGTTCTTAGGGATGAGAAGAATGCAGTCAATGTCATTATCCCATGTTAATTGGACATTTAGCACAGTGCCAATTTGTGGGACGTGGAGACGGCTTGTAGACAGGCTAATATAACAGCTAGTAGAAGGCTGCCATGCATTTTACTAGTAGCGGAAATAGCTAGTACTGGGTTTGCATTAATCTATCTAGATTTGGCTTACATTACAGTAGCAATGGTTTGCATAACTACCTCAATTAAAAAATCTAATAGATTAATATGCATATTTCAAACATTATATCTGCTGGTCCAAGAAACTAACACGGTTTCACATGCACTTACCCTATGAGGATACACAAGTACGTACCCAAGTATGAGAAAATGACCTAGCATATGAGTTTGATAAATTTATAATAGGCACCTTACACTTGATTGCACTAGTAGAGAAATCGCCATTAGTTCCGGGCCTCAAAGGCCTTTAGTTCCGGGTGCTGCGGCCGGGACTACGGCCCCAGGACTAATGATTTTTCACGCAAATATACGCGGTGCATGTGATTCGAACCTGGTACCTCTTGCCTCACTCGTAGCCTCCCCTACCAACTCATCTACATAGCATCTAGATTTGTAGATTCCACTATAAGAAACCTATATAGCTTACTGAGTTATATGGCAATCATGTATTTCAATTTTGACGACACCTGGATTTGACGATCACAACTTCATGGCATGGATTTGCTTTCAAGTGTCATTCGCGGACTCTGGCTAGAGGTTAGCCCCTAAATAAACTAACTAATGGTATAAGTTTTGGGCTAAAGGGTTTAGCGGCTGGACTTTAAAGCATCAGACAGGTGAGCTATAATTTGTTGTTGCAACTAAATTATACATAATCACAAATATATGTTATTATCCCGAATTAATTGAATTGTTGCTAGTGCCAATGAGCCGGCCGTCATTATAGTGGAAATGGCTAGTATAGGGTTTGCATCAATGTGCATGTATCCGCCGATTTGACTTACATAGCACTAGCAACAATTTACATAGTATGCCACAATTCAAAATCAGGTAGACTAATACACATAGTATTTCAAATATTATATATGTACTACACTTACCCTATGAGTATACATAAGTGCACCCAGGTACGAGAAATTGAGGTGGCATATACAATTGATGCACATGTTGTCTACCTCAGGATGGATTTGGATCGAATACGTATGGAATCGAATTCGAATAGCACTATTTACCACATTTCAAAACGAATTCAGATACGAATACGAATATTATCAAATACAAATACAAAACGAATAGTTCGAATACGGATTCGGATTCGGATAAATACTGGACTTGGAGTGTAGTGTCATAGCGATTATTTATTTTCTTTATTAATGATTTAATAGTAGTTTAAAATAATAATACAAACAGTGAATAAACTATAGCAGATCAAAATCATGGTACAAATATAATATGTTCACTAAATAAATAAAAATGTATATTTAAAACTAATATAATTATCAAATTGAATTTTATAATTAGATATCACTAATAAAAGTATATTAATATAATTACTTATTTTTTCTAAATAATTTTTAATAGTTTAAATGTTGTAGATCATTATTTTATTAGCACTATTAAATTTAACATATTTATCATTAATAATTAGTCATAAAAGATGTTTTTGATGGTTTGGGCATATACTTATTCTTCACGAATACGAATAATGTCGGATGTTTCGAATTTTTGTCGAATATGAATCTTTAGTCGGATAGAGAAAAATACTGAAAAACGAATTCGGATACATCCATTTAGTGTCCATATTAAAATTGAATACAAATACGGATATCCATATCAGCATTTTTTCGAATACGAATACGGATAATTCGGATGTCCACAAATCCAAATCCATCCTTATGTCTACCACTAGATAAAAATAACAACCGCGTTAATTTCTAGAACAATTTCAATAAAATAGAGCACGTGTTTTACCTCTAGAACTTAAGTAGATGTGCAGATTCCACCACGAGGAACTTAGTTAACTGAGTGAATTATGTGGCTAACAACGGCACAAATTAAGGGCCTTCTGTCTAGCAAATTTAATCTTTGGCGACACCTGAATTTTATCATCACTGCTTCGTGGTATGGGTTCGCTTTCAATTTTCCTTCCTCGACACTGGCTAGAGGTTAGCCTCTAAATTAAACCAGTGATGGTAAAATGCGGGTGCACTATGGGATTTGAAAAGCAACAAATAGGGCACATATAATTTGTTAATGCAGCTAAATTCTTGTAAAACTCTAAATTTGATCACATAATGCATGTAGCAACTTTCTGAATTTTTCAAGGATTTATTAAGGCTCAAATAAATTTTGTATGTTTTAATTGGAATTTATAGCCTTTTATTATTTATATACTATAAAGATCCAAAACTTTTGAGGGCCGACGGGCCCACAAATCATTGAAACATTACTCATCTTATCTTGAAAAGTTTGACTAAACGGTCCGTGAAAAAAAAACACACGATTACGAGGAATAGTCGAGTTCGTAACCAATACGGTCTCCGGCTAATTATCTGTTATATTTTCTACTAAACGTGCATGTCGCACATGTGTTTACATTAAATAATTTTAACTAAAATAAGTTTTGTTGCATTCAGACTATTGCATTCAGCTTTGTTCGCTGGTAGTTCAAATTAAATTTTCAATTAATTTAACTTGAGTTTGAATTGCATTGTTTGAACTTTAGAATAGTTGATCTTAGGTGAGATTTCGTTTTTGCTCCTTGAATTTCTCCCTGGTTCACTTCTTTCCCCCCTCCCTTTTTGAACCCATTTTCTCTCTTGGGGCGCCATAACTGGGTCAGCCCAAGCAGCTTTTCCCTCTCAGCTCTCTCCCTATCTACTCCTGCTAGGGGTGAAACCATCTTTCTCAGCCCAACCTCTCATGCTTGCTTTTCCGCTCTTTGGGCTGAACCGAACATGCGGCCAGCACCTGTGCGTGGGCCCAACCCAGCCATGCCGCCTCCCTCATTTGTGCCCGCCAGTTGGGGCCCGCAGCCGCCCCTTCTTTCCCTTGGTCGAGTTGGGTTCAAACCCGACATTGAACTCGTCACGCCGCTCTCTAACTCAGGCGCACACGGTGAGGTCCACTTGAGACCAATGTGTCCATGTGCTTTAAAGGCCGTAGATCGCTCCACCCGCCACCTTTTGAACTCGTCGCCACCGTGGGTGATCCCTTCTCAACACCACCTCGCTCGTCTTAGCCTCGTTGCGGCTTCACTTTGAGGTGATGAACACCCTGAGTCGCGCCATGCTTTCTTAGCTCTGATGTTATTGATTCTTATGCCCACGTGTTCTTTGTAATGTGTAGAATAGTTTTGCATTGCTGTTTAGTTCTGTTAGAATTGATTGATATATTGTTTCTTATTTTTTATTATATTGTTCGTGGTATGTGAATGTTTGATGAGAATAAAAAGTGTGTCATTTACCATGGGTAATTTTGAAGAGCGAGCTTATGAAGATTTTGGGTAGCAGCAAGATTTTGAGGCAGACAAGTGGTCCTTGATCATTCATGTTTGTATCTAAATGACATGCATTTTAATTATATTATTTATCCGTCACTTGCATTAATTTTGTTTGGTCCTATTAAGGATTTTTAAGATTATTTTGAGTGACCATACCTTGTAGGTGGGTTATTTATTATTTTTGATGGTAGATGATGCTTAGTTTGCTCAACTAGGATGATTGATGAACCCTTTCTATGTTCCAAATACTATCTTTTAATTAATTAATTAACAAGATCACGAAACATGGAGAACCACCCAGAAAAATAGGGCAACCATATGTATCATGTGGCTGACTTTGACTGACTGTAACACGCTATAGTCGGCGTTAGACCATCATTTAAAACCTAAAGTAAATGTGTTTTAAGAAATTATTTTTTTGCAAATATTTTAAGAATTTCTTTGCTTGACAATCAACATAACACGGGTAGATACGTACTTACTGACTTACTGGCTAGTAACTTGACTACTAGATATAACAACTAGTGATTAACGCGCGCCCAGCGCGCTGCTTATGAGAATTTGATATTATATGCTGAATTTATGACATAAAAACATTATATCATGAGCTTGTTCATTAGGCTACAAACATGGCACTGCAAAAAGTTCATATAGAAATAGATATGGATTCATGAGGCTATATACATGGGAGTACAGAAATTTACACATATCATATATTTTACATCATATATTTTACAGGATGAAGAACGAGGGTTCATAACACTATAACGAAGATAGGAAAAGTTGATGGCATCTCCTTGTATAGCTGGTTGATAGAGGATGGGACATAAACCTGTAAGAAAGAAAACAAGAAAATAGTTAGTATGTGAAGGCTATTGATTTAATATTAAAAAGAAGCAACTAAGAAAAAGTGTGTAAGTTTGTCACCTCATGTGATTTTAGTCTCGTTCCAGTTCGCAGGCACAAAGAGAAGCGGAGCTATAGCCTTCAGAGCTTGCTGTAGCAACAAAAGGGAACTTGTAGTGAGCAGTAGGAGGGATTTGAAGTGAATAGAGAACTATATTTATTATTGAGAAGTATATTTGTAAATGAAACTGATATCTTACCAGAACATTCATGATGCCACATCCAAATATACATGGGGAGTCCGGACCTTGAGCCCATGGCAAAAGATTGCAGACAACATTTGTACCTAACCTATATTGGGTATAATCTGATAAATTATGAGTAACAAAGGCAAACGTGAGACATACAGATGCAACAACAGGACATAATTAAAAGATGATGAAATGCAGCACCACTCACCGAAGCGATTCAATCTCAGTGTGCATGTAGGTTCAGACAATTATTTAAACCTAAAGAGAACTTGAAATGACAGTACAATGGCATTCTTCTTAAATTTAGTAAAAATCTATTTTCATTTCCAACACTGGCTTGTTAAAATTGAGACAACAACAATGATTACACTGACGCATTGTAGCTAATGTCCTATTCATCCACTATGATAATGGGAACGGGACTCACTTTCTGCCTGCAAGTCATCGGTATCCGTCAGCACCCCAACATCTCAGTCGCCGTGGTGTCAGGAATGACTTCAAGACAGTAAAAGACGACCTGCCAATTTGCAAAGATTTAGTTCAAGAAATTACTAAATCGTATGGATTTTAAACTGATAATCGAAATAATGTAAACTAAAAGAAAACAACTCAACACACCAAAATAATAAAAAGTTAAGGTCGAAGGTTAACCTGCAATTACACTCGAGAAAAAAAATACAAATGCATTGTCTATGCAAATTCTTGCGATAAAAGCTCAATTAAGTTAAATGTGCTCTTGTGTCAAATGAACAAATTTGTTGATATATTTCATAAATCAAATACAATTCTAACTATTGCTGCACTGATGAACTTAACAGAAAAATCAAAGGATGTCCAGACCGCCCTGCTTAGTAGAAGGCACTGCTGAGTGGTAACTTAAACGTTCATTAGGCTCTGCCCAGACATAAAAAAACATATTCATGGAGATACAGTTACCTCGTGAGCATCTTGGAGTTTCATAACTTTGACTTCGACAGGAAAGCATAGAGTGCAGGCACCAGATGCATAGTATATTCAGAGTGAGATGCAGATACAGTTTGCATTGCATGGGAGTAGTCAGGAGTCTCGCTATCGTGATGATACCAATGAAAATGCAGGTTACAGGAAACAGATGTAGAGAGTTCGAAGACCGAACAATGACAGGGACCGAGCTGATGGCTCGGTGGCGCGTTCCGACTTCTGAGACAGCTCGGGCAGCCCACTTGCGTTAGTGTGCGGTCAGCCATAAAATACAGAGTTGGAATCTGCATGTAAAGCTCATAGGTACATAAGCCATAAAATGAATCATATAAATTAACGCGAGCTAATAATTCGAAAGAGGCAAAGATAATGTATCCCGGAATGTGCATGTAAAAGTAACCATTCAGGTACCCAAGGATCCCACAGCAATGTGTATGTAAAAAGTAAAACAGAGTGAGGCTCATAACCAAACATTTCAAAAATAGTAAAGCCACCAATCTTATAGCCACATAGAAGACCCAGGCTTTTTCTTGGTCTTCCTTTTATTTAGGGTTACTAATAACTGAAAGAAAACTATGACAATATGTTTGGAAGATCACAACCCTTTTAAGGTAAAACTTTATTCTCTCATAGTTCACTTCTTGGTGAGTTACCCCAAAATTTGGAGGGAAATTTTATGATATAGAAGAAAATATACTTACAGGAAAAAAACAAAAACGAATCGCTGTATGGAGTATGCTCCATTTGCATCTTTATGTCCTGCACTTTGTGTGACAAATACTGGAGTTAATTCCTAATGACCTACATGTATGCCGGAGATTGGAGAAAGCCAAATAAAACATTAGTTCATGTAAGTATGTTTGCATATTCAATCTGAAATAGCGAATTTATATCCCTTTGCAATTTCCTTATATTATAAATATTAAACTATTAGTACGCATGCTTTGATACCCTTTACTTCTTAATTAAGGCATTGCTAATCAGCAAACATAGTCTCTAATAAGTAGAAACATGTACAATGAAAGGCCAGCTTTAGGCTTTCTGTGTGATCTAACCAATAAGAAAGACATGTTGGCTACAAATAATAGCGCTAATTTTTAATTATGGAGTGATGTTATATTATTCCTGTACTCATTACAGGTTGGAGGGACGTTTGCATTACCATAAAAGGACATGATGGTAATTTCATAGTTGTAGAGTATAGAACACATCATCCATGTCCCATCATAGGAAAAAATCAGAAATCTCCTTCCACTGTTGTTTGCTCTCTTCTGGTGGTCCTCCATATCATTTGGTATACACTGATCTGAATATACACAATCAAAAAGGCAAATGAGCAACAGATGGAAAATAGTAGATTTCTAATTTCTATCAATTTATCATAAATAAAAAAGAAGAACGTGAATGAGAAAGGAACTAAATATACCATGATGCAGGAAATGGAGTCATGAATATGCAGAAATCTAAAGGCCGGGGCATCTATGTAAGGAAAAGGGTACTATTTTACAAAGCACTAAACGCTGAGTCTAACAGGGTACAAGGACATTCAAATTACTAAGCCCCATCTGCCTCTGTTATTCTATTTCAGCGAAATTTCACACATATACAACTCTTAACCCTACTGTCTTGTAAAAGGAGAAAAACTTTATTTTATGAAGCTTTATTCTATAACTACATATAAAAGAATTGGGCTATTCGACATCATTACTTTAAGGAAGCACCATTACCTTGAAGGTAGGACAGAGCAGAGCCATGAAAACATGTTACCACTAATCTCCCATATATTCATGAATGAACTTCGAACAATTTGCTGCTAGGCTGGATGGTCGACATCCATTATAACCTCACATAACTGATTTGGATGATGGTTGCTTTTACACCGACTGCTGATGACTGAATCTTCTTCCAAGTCTTTTATGCCTGATCTTCCACCTATTGAAAAAATTATGAAGTTAATAACAAACAACTGCACAAACTGGGGTTAAATAAAATATATTGGGCAATCATGGTAGCAAAATCGTATCAGGGGAAAACAACCTTCCATTCTACTTCCAACCTATTCAAGTACCAGCAGCATAGGTTTAGCACAACTGCTCAGGAGCTCATGGTCAGAATTCAGCAAGGAATAAGTTTGATGTCTTACCGTGGAATAGAGAAAAAGAACCATTTTTAGAGGGAGGGAGAACACATTTTAGCTGTCAAAGTAACGATAAGAGTAAAAATAAATAATGGATATATAACCTTAGATTCAAAATAGAATTTGGCATGATTTCCCTACCGTGCTTTTTCCTGCAACCATGTTTGTAGCATTATTAGCACTCAGAACTTGCATCAGCAAGGAAAACTGATAGAAACTTTTTGTGGCTGTAAGGCATAACATCGAACAACTTAAGGGGATGAACGTTCTGACCAACCTTGCTAAGACATGAAGTGCAGGCCATCATATTGCTGCGAAATTCATCCACATTAGCAGTTGATTTATGATCTACAAAGCGCTAGATCAAAAATCTTTTAGGCATCCTTGCGTTGGTCTGCAGCCGACGCTCCTCTACCCTGCGCCGCTTTCATCAGCGTTGGTCTGTAGCCAACCCCGCCGCTCCACCATCACACCAGTCAACAGACTGGCAGGGCTCAACGCTTCGGCGGACGACATCATTCATTGAAGGGTCGCCATCTTGGACGTAAACAAGGGCAGCTCCTCCATCTCCTCGGTCCCAAAAATCTTCTATTCTCCACTTCCACTCTGCAGATTGCTGCAGTGGTGCTGCACATGAATGGAACCGTGCAGTGACTATGTTGAGCTGAGCTTAATCCAAGTGCAAGGGACTCGATTTGGACTGGATTTGTGTGGGTATGTGCAGCTCAGAGCAAGTGGAGGAGAACGACGGGAGGGGAATCTGACCTTTGAGGTTGAGTACTCTGAAAAGAAAGGAGGCTTCCAGCACCCCATGGACACCCGCCGCTCTATTCTGCTTGCGCGCATGATGTCATTGCTATAAAAAATACATAAAGAAACACATGGACGTTAGAACCATTCTGATTGAGTAGAATCAAACAAGGACAACTCAGAGTGCATTTACTATGCAGCATGAATTTCAGCTTTGTGTTTGGCTAATGTCTCTTCTGAACTTTGCTTCCAAGCAGCATCTCCATTGCTGTATCCCGCCTGAGAACAGAGAAATTGCAGCTGAGAAGGCAATGCATAAGTAGGAACAAATTGTTCAAGGATTGATAATAGTCATACAGCACTGTAACACACATTTCAAATCAAATAATGGGGTAGCCTAATTGGGTTTCAGACGCTTCGGATGCAAATGAAGACATGGCTTATTTAGCAACATTCTGAGAGTACCAGTGTTTCAATAGGAAGGTCAAGATTACTAAGTGATGTAAATTTTCACGCGGCAGTGCATGTGAGTAATCACAGTGGCCGGTGCATCCCTGAGTCTGGGATAACCGATTGCAAAAGAGTTTTTGCAAAGTAGTTAGGCCGTGTATCAGTTATGCCGCACCAAGTCTCCCTAGGCAGCAAACGGTTGCCAGTTTGGCATGTCATTGTTGTTTCTGCACGAAAAGAACCTGACAATGGAATATGTGATAGCCCGTACAAGGCTGCAATTAATGGCAGTGGTCGTTGTCGTTCCTTCTAGAGAAACTGGATGCATATGCATCCACTGGTTTGGTGATATCAGGAAGCACATGCATACAGCGTGATGGTAAGTGGAGTCAAATAAACAAGCCTTATAGGTTTTATTTATGGCTACCATCCTAGGGCCGGTACGGTGCAGGCAAGCTAGTCGATCATCGATGGATTAGACGGGGAGCGCGCGCACCTGCGAGGAGCGGGAGGCGAGAGGTCCGGAGCCTGCCGACGGCGACACCCCGGGGCCCGAAGCCCGTCGAAGAGCGGGGATGCCGAGCCTCCTGGCAACGTAGCGCAGCGCCATGACACCCACCGGCCACCGGCTGGAGATCTGGACGACGCCGCCGCAAGGAAGGAGACGATCGCGAGGCTTCCTTGGTTCCAGCCTCTCTCAGTCTCTTGTATACGGAATCCCTTCTCTTCTAATGGACCCCAACCGTGGGCTGTCCTGCCTCATGGGCTCAAGTGGGGGCTCCTACGTGGCTTCCGTTTACCGGTTAAGCAAGTAGCTTAGAAGCCCATTGAAACCCATCAATAGAGCATGCGGCAAAGAGAAGCCCACCAACGAGCGCGCGCAGCGAAGAAAAGAATCGCAAGGCGGCGAATGACTTTTTCCGTTATGGCGCGGTTAACGGACATTTTCCTGCATTTCGACGCGAGGTGACAAAGTATCCTCACGCTATGAATTTTTTGCGGGGCAAGCGGTTAAAGGGGAAAGTAACGGGTGGGAACTTTACACTACAAACTTGAAGTTCAAATTTGAAAGTGTATATAAACTATTCATTACATGTAAACCCGTATAAATCTGAAAGTTTACACACTTATAGTTTTAAATCTGACTTTTAGGCAACTTTTGACACAATTAAATCTGAACCATTACATGAGAGCTTTTAAACAAGAAATCATCACGATCTCTTCTCGTGAAGTGTTGACGTACTGAACCTGTAAATAATGTTGAACAAACTTCAGTAAATTGTTGAATTAGATATACATAGATTGTTTAATAGAACAATATAAATAGTTGAATGTCGTCTAATTAAGTATTTATTGAAATGGTGCACACATTGATTAAATGTTAAATTGATATACACAGATTGTTTAATAGAATAATATAAATAGTTGAATGTGCGTTTAATAAAGCCTTTATCAAAATGTTGAACTATATTGATTAAATTATTGAATTAGATATACATAAATTGTTTAATAGTAGAATATAAATAGTTGAGTGCAACCTTTATTGAAATGTAGAACTACATTGATTAAATTGTTGAATTAGTATATTTAGAGTGTTAAAAATAAAATAATAATTTATTGAATTGATAAATCTGTAAATAAACTTTTTTTAAACTTGTTAAGCAACTCCATAAACTTCCCAACGAACTTGTAATGCTTACAAATTGTTGAATTTTGACAAACCGGTAACAAATTATTACACTAGAAAAGCATCTCCATGAACTTTGCAGCGAGCTTGTTGTACTTGTAAGAAAGAAGATGAAATAGTAACTTCAGACATAGTGGTAATAAGTTAACCTGGCAAGAGTGAGCTTACATTAGGTAAACTATTATAAATGACCTATAATGCCCCCAAATAAGCTCCAGAAAGGTTTCAATCAGCTCTAATGCAACCTAGAGCAACAGCATGTGCTCCCCTTATTATTTCCACTACAAATAACCAATTTCATTGAAGAGTAACAATATGATAAAAAAGTGTGGAATACTATGTGTCAACTTTGAGAAATCGAGAGAGGCCAAAATGAATGATTGTACCGCTCAAACATTCAGAGATGACATGTTGATCAAATTCAGACACTAGGTGACTCTACTAACTAACAGTGCTGACTAAAACAAATAGATTGAAGCAACCATGAAAAATAGAGAATAAAATTAAATAAGCTTACCGTTTCAAGGTTTCCTGACTCAATTGGCTTAGAAGTGTGATAAGGAGTATCGTAGATATCCTGTAGTTGAAAAGATAAGAGAAGAAACAATATTTTTTAAGTTTCAATCCAAAAAAAGAGTAAACTATAGCAGTCTATTTTGTCAAAAGCAAATAAAAAGATATATGAATTCGAGAACATACAGGATGTACGCCAAAGCCATAACAATCATTGGTGTCTCTGTTAATAATATCCATCACAAAGTCAAGTGCTAAATATTATATGGTCATATGAGTGTTAAAATAATAGGACACATTTAGATCTTGAGGCCAACTAGTTTCATCAGAAATAGAACCACAACAAATTTCTGAAACATCCTGCGCTATAGTTTCATGATCAGAAGCACATACAAATTTGCAATTTTAAATATAGAATTATCACCTTAGATCATGTGATGATTTCAAAAACAAGGAAACCCACAATACAATTTTAAGCGATGAACATATGTTTTATTTGTACACAGGGACTATGCTTCACATCAAGAAACATAGAAATTAACATTTGTCTATATCTGGCTCATTGGCATGGAACAAACATATGTATATATCTCAACAATTGTCTATGTCTAGTTCAATAATTAACTATAGTTAGTTCAACATTGCTCGTGTAGCGACATGTGTATGCACAACTTATTGCTTAAACAATGTGACCATGTGCATTCAACATATTGCTTAAACAAATATACATTTCCAAACTGGAACTTCAATTTTGTATTTTCAAGTTTTCACCCATTACTTTCCCCCTTTTCAGCACTTGCCCCACAAAAAAAGTCACATATGAATGTAATGAGGCTATCTAGGACTTTCATACACACATGCACATCGTGAAATTACTAAAATGATGAGAGAAATGTTCACCATAGGAAGAATATGGGAACATAAGAATAGGTACCGAGCCTATCTAGGAAGAACACGGGAACATATTTGTAAACATGGGAATAGAAAATCTAACAACATATCGACGAGAATGTGTTCTTACCCTAGTTACTGGAACAGAAGCAGGAGCTGGATCTGCGCGGGGCAGGGGATCGCACAACAGCGGGATCTGGCGTGACAGGGCCTGAATCCGACGCAACAACAACTGGATCTGGCGGGGCACAAATTAAATCAGCCGTAGTGGCACCTGAATCCAGTGGAGTAGAAAAGGATCCAGAATGATGAGTACTTCTCTTGCGAGGCATCACTGGAGCTCGAAACAGATCAAAAAAGAAATAGAAAAAACAATTATAACAACTTGAGAAACGAACCACGCAAAAAGGATGAAGAAACGAAGGAAATGCGGACTCACCTGCGAGAGGGCGATGAGCGGAGCTAGGTCATGGCAGAAACCCTAAAAATCTCCAGGGATTCGCTGGGATTTGATCTCCGCCTTCTCGTCGGGGGAAAGAACGGGGAGGCGACGAAGAGAAAGAGGAAGAAGAGGCGACGACGCGAACGGGGAAATAACGGAGGAACGGACGGGAAAAAAATACCGTGGATACACGGCGCGTCGGGATCCGAGATCGGACGGAGGTGAAAGGTTGCACGAATCTTAGACTTCGGAAGCCAGGTGCGCCAAAACAATTCCGGAAGCCATATAGGATCCCCGGGCTCAAGTGATAGGCGGACAGATGACCGGGCCGGGCCAGGCCAGGCCAGCCGAACGAGTCTCTCGCCCAAGTCCAATTGAAACAGTTTTCTTTTTTAAAAGAATTGTTTGAGTGGTTTTTTGGCAGAAATAAATATTGAAATAAAAAAGTTGCAAATCTGTATGTGTGTGTATATATATAGTCATTTGAAAAGTCTACAGTAGGGTCTCTTTACTACTCCCTCCGTCCAAAAAAAGAAGACATTATAAAAATTTTAGGACAGACTAACGAGAAAGTAAAATGACATTGATTGTCCCTAATTATTAGCCATATTTGATATTAATTGGCTGTTACATGCACATGTATTTGCTAAATATAATAGAATGACTTATTTTTTGAGACACATTTTGAATTCTAAAATGTCTTTTTTGGACGGAGGGAATAATTATTAATTATTGTATTCTGAGGTGGAGACACAGCAGAACACATGGGGTGCTCTTAACTATACATGAGCATTTTGCGGGACGGACTCGACCAGGGCCGAAAAAAGCTCAAATTTTTTTGGGCCGATAATTCGTTCTCAATAGCATCCTATGGTCAGTTGAGGGGCTAATTTCTTACTATATAGTAGTGCACATGAACCTTGATAATCTTTTGTAGTGTACAATGACGATGCCCAAGCATACAAATCGACATTGCATTTTCGGTTGCCGCCATTCTATATGAATTTATAGAACCAACATTACATTCCATGCCTCGTTATAAAACAAACACGAATTACATATTGTTCAGTACTACTCCAGTACGTGTACTCCGTAGTTGACTGAAAGGCAGAAACTCGATCGATCAACATCAGTAATTCAGTATCACTTCTAGCTAGGCCACCTCTCCTCTTCTGTTTGTGATACTAACCTTAGCTCCACATCCATCACTAATTAACTAGCTTCCACCTCATGGCCAACCGGCTTCGTTGCACCGGCAACAAGCGGTGGTCCAGCTGTTTTTAAGGAGTTCATGGGCACAACTATGTTCTTCCTCGTGCTTGGCAAGCGCAAGGAGAAGGCCCAACAGATACGATGCCTCCTCTCTCAGGAGTTCAGAGCCAATTCCGTACACATGCTATGAGAAATAGCAGTGCTGCTGTCTTTCTGCTCATTTTGAAATGCCGACTAAGCAGTGACCACTGAATCACTGATAGACTATTTCAACCAATCACCTGAGTCCTTATTGCGCTACAGTTGCTTCTCAGCTCACGTCACCGATGAACAATTTTTCGGACTAATGGAAGTAACCATGGCTTCCCTCTTTTTAGAAAAAAAGAAGTTCTGCCAGAATTGAAACTGGGGCTGTGTTTAGTTCCCAGAAATTCTCTCTCCAAAATTCACTGTTCACCTATCACATCAAATCTCTCTCCTCATGCATAAAGCACTAAACGTGGGTAAATAAAAAAACTAGTTGCATGGTTTTGATGTACACGATGAGACGAATCTTTTGAGCCTAGTTAGGTCGTAATAGGACAATATTTACCACAAACAAACGAAAAGTGCTACAATGTCCGATGTGACTTTTTCATCCTTTTTTCACCCTCTTTTTGGAACTAAACACCCCCTGAGTACAATTGAAAAATTAAACAGCACAAAATAAAAAATATGTATTTGAAATTTTATAGGTGCTTAAACGGTTAAAAGGGTGAGAGTTTTTTTAATTTACAAAAAAATAAAGGTTTTTTTAGGAACAAAATAAAGGTGAAAAAGAAGGTATAACCAACATGCTGGGCCAATGAAAATATCACATGGCAGCCCACGCCCACCATTCAGCAAGCCCAACTAGGCCCATCCTGAAACCCCGTTGGCGGCAACCTGCCAAGATATCCCCGAGAACTCGCGCTCCCTGCCTTCCCCCAAAATTTCCCCATTCCTTTCCTCCCCCTCCCTCCCTCCACTCGCCGCCGCTCCCCGCGCCGCCGCCGCCGCCGTGCTGCGCGCCGTCCATGCGCCTCGTGTTCGATCCCACCGTGTCGCCGCACTACCAGGTCCTGTGGCTCCCAAATATTTTTTCGAATAAAGAAGAAATCGAGGCCAGGTTTGGGGAAGCAGGGCTGGTAGTTGGCCGCCGTCGGCATGGATGATCCATGTCTTCTCGTCAAGAACACAGCGGTGGGAGGAGAGGTCGATAAAGAGCGCTACGATCACGAAGTCCCCAATAATAGGATTGCATCCATACAAAGAGATCGTCTTCTTGTATCTTTATGATTATATTGTAGTAGCATACCACTGGGATAGCTCCAAGGTTCAATACATGAGCAACAAGCTATGGAGTGGGTGTCATAATGAAAGTGTAGAATCGTATTTCATATACACTCCGTGTTGGACTGGAGACTTGTCTGAAAGAGAATTGACTTAGAATTTCCCTAGAAAATAGGAATAAGTGTACTCCCTCCGGTTTAATAAAAAAGTCGTTTAGGACAGCGACACGGTCACCAAAGCACAACTTTGACTTCTCTTTTCTATAAAAATATTTTTTAAAAAGTTATATATCTATACTTTTATGAAAGTAATTTTCAAGACCAATCTATTTATATAATTTTCACATTTCTAAACTCAACGACTGAAATGTTATTCGTGATTTATATTTCCAATGTTTGACACAAATCTTTTCCAAAACGACTTCTTTTACCAAACCGGAGGGAGTATATATTATCTGATGGTTTGGCTTGCCTCAGGAGCAGTGTCGTCCACATGTAATGACCGAGACGATCTCAGCATTCATATCTTTGTGCTGTTAGCAGAATAAGACATCCTTGAAAAAGTAAATATTTTGTTTTCTTGTTCAAATATTCATTTCCCTTCATATACATGCACTGAAAGTTTGTACTAGTAAACTTTTTGAATAAAAATTTCTTAACAAACGAAAGTAATTAAAGAGGGTGAACCAGACAAGGGCTGGGCTTCAACGTGGGTTATCCTCAACTCGTTTCTCTTTGAAAATAGGAATTTGTAATTAAATTGCTCAGAGCTAACAACATGCATGTCCACTTCTGAACATGATATAGCAAAGTGCTAGTGTAAACAATATAGCCCCAGTAGCGTGACAAAAAACACATATAGCCAGTTTTAGCGCGCTAAACGGAAAGAGGAGATGATGATGCCAGATCAATACGCTCCTTGTTGTATCCAGCCAAATTCAAGGAACAAGTATGCTTGGTTAAGAGGAAATTGCAATATGGCAAGAATGCTAGCCGCCGGAGCTTCCGGTTGGGCGGCATGGCACTTCCATTTTTGCTGTACCCTGCTCCAAGATTTCGGAAGCACTGTTTGTCAAGGGGTGCAGAGGCAAATGCCAAGAAGCCTCCAAAAGCTGCTTGGGAATTAGTTTGTAAACCAAAGGAGGAGGGGGGTTTGGGTGTCATTAACCTCAGAACACAGAATGAAGCTCTCCTTCTAAAACATCTCCATAAATTTTTCAACAGGCATGAGTTTCCTTGGGTGAGTTTGATATGAGAAAAATATTATAGTGATGGCAGTCTCCCTGGCCATATGAGAATTGGTTCTTTCTGGTTGAGAGATGTGACAAGTCTTCTTGACTCCTTCAAAGGCATGGCTTCTGATGGGAACTGGGGTGCCCCCGATCTTCCGTCAGGTGAAGGATAACTTCGTTTTGGGCGTAGCGCAACACACCGATCCGGCTTCAAGTCAGCAACTCGAACCCCGCAATCTTAGCACCACGACTCCTCTGGTTATCAACCGTGTCACAACCCGATTGACCTCGCCAAGAAGGCTAATCCCTGCCTGCGAAACGAAGAACACAAACAAGAACTCGAAAGAACGCATCTCTCAATATGAAGTGACACTGCAGATGAATGATTAAGCACGATAGTTGGGGTTCTACAAACCGATGACGGCGAAACTGTTTTCAACAGATTAATCTAAGCAAAACCCAAGTCTCAATGACGGCGGCTACTGAATTTAATGTCGTGGGGCGAGCTAGGGTTGGGGCGCCGCGCCCACGACATGGACCGAAGGCCCGACACGATACAAAGCCTGAAAAGGCCCAAAACAGGTGACACAGCAACTTTCGTGGTCACACAGAATGATCCACGAATCTTCTGGAGCTAAAACCAGAACCA
Organism: Echinochloa phyllopogon; assembly: GCA_033239725.1. NCBI lineage: Eukaryota > Viridiplantae > Streptophyta > Magnoliopsida > Poales > Poaceae > Echinochloa > Echinochloa phyllopogon. Next base: position 4,518,035 of record BTCW01000008.1, on the reverse strand, counting down.
AAAGAAGCGTCTCATCGTCACGGTTCCAACGCATCGAAGAACACCTTGATTGGACGTCGTATGAGGGAGATATCGCATTTGAAGCGCAGACGTGTCGGCTGACTCCGAACTGAAGTTGTTGTCCGACGTGGTGACGACTTGTACCCCGAGAAAGAGTCCGTCTCTTATATGTCCAACGTGGTGATGTCCTCATCAGCTTCGGTCACTGTTGGGTAGGGGTGGTAAAGGTCCCTCACTTTTGTACTAAAAATTTTAAGGATCGGGCCGGATTAGGGCCGGGCCAAAATAATACTAGTTTTTGAGCTAAATTTTGTTAGGGCCAAGTTAGATTGTGAAGGAACAAACGGGCCATGATCCGTTACCACCCCTACTGTTGGGAATGGATCAACATGTTCATTATGGTTTGATCTCTGGAATGGGCAGCTGCCAAGCTTGCAGTGGCCTCAGCTGCTCTCATTTCCTCAGCAGCCCCAAATTTCAATATTTAGTGCATTACAAGTGAATGATCTCAACCAGCTTTTTCAATTGCCCATCTCAGTGCAAGCAAATGAGCAGTTGATGGATTTGCTTCAGAAATTGGATGATATTTCAGATAATACAGACAATGATACTTGGAGTTATATCTGGGGCTCCCCTTTTTATTCCGCAGCCAAAGCTTATAAACAGTTAACCGGGCATTCCCAGAATCACCCTCTGTTCAAGAGAATTTGGAAATCATCATGTCAGCCTAAGCACAAAGTTTTCTTCTGGCTTTTGCTCTGGGACAGACTTAGTACGCGTGGCTTACTAAGAAGAAGAAATATGGTTCTCCCATCGTATAATTGTGTCCTCTGCGCTCAATCTACAGAAGAAACGATAGAACATCTATTCTTGTCATGCCTGTTCAGTCAGAGTTTCTGGGCCTCCATTGGGATTGATATTCAGCAACAACTCCCCTTTTGGGAGCAGTTATCTTCAGTCAAGGATCAGTTTAATGTGCCATGCTCTATGGAATTGCTGGTATGTGCGTGTTGGGCAATATGGATGATGAGGAATGATTGCATCTTTCAAATACTACAGCCCAGTCTGCAGAATGGAAGGCTCCACCTCAAAAAAGAACTTGCTCTAGTTGTCCATCGAGCAAGACCGACTTTAGCTCATTCTATTTCTTTATGGCTAGAAGCTTGGCTGTAATTTCTCTTATCTTTTTTGTTTTCTTTTTTGTCTCGTGAGAACTATTGGGACTTGTTTAACTTTAATTAATATATATAATCAGTAGGGGTAACCCTCCTGTTTCTTCAAAAAAAAAAGGTTAAGTGAGCCATTGCCATGCACTTCGTGTGCAAGCCGGCCATACACAGGAACAAGATATCAAGTCGGCCGCCATGGCGTGCTCCAAAGCTCGGTGCACGCGCTCTGCGTTGCACGGCGCGGCGTGGTGGAGCGAGTAGTCGGCGGCGCGTTGGACGGGGTGAGCCACCGTGCAGGGCGGCTGCCTGCTGAACAAACTAGCTGAGTTGAAGAGGCTACTGAATCGAATGTAGCACTGGAATCAACCGCATGCATTTTGATGTCGCTTTGATACGAACTTGAGGAACGCGTCTGATCGGATTTGCATTGCGAGCGGAAGCAATCGGAGATTTTGCGGCCGATCGAAGAACCAACACCTGTTCTTGCGAGCAGAAAGCGATCCAGATTTTGCGGCCGGATCGCCGGCTCGTGCACACAACGCTCGCCAGGTTCGCCGGACGCCGGCGAAGCACGCCGCGGCGGCGTGCGGGATCAGGACAGGGCGCTCTGTTCGCTTCGCTAGAGAATGTAACGGGTGCATCCTGACCGTCGGATGCGAAACGGATGGCCATGAGCTCCCCTGGGGGTGGACGGTAAATGAAATACCGACCACCCCTCGACGCCGCCGCCACTGGCGGACGCGCTCGGTTCGCTTCGGCACGCGGCGCCACGCCGTGGTTGGTTGAGTAGTCGACGGCGCGGTGACATTCGATGGGCGGGCAGACAGTGGACGGCTGCTGCCAGGTGCCAGCTGCGCTGGTGTCATGGTTTATTGGAATTAATGAGGGGCTTCGTTCATTCTGCCTGTCGTCTGCTTCAGGGTGGAGTGAGCCGGTGCGACGACGTCTGGTGTAATCCATCTCAAGAATCAGTATGGTTGATTGCTGTTTCTCAACATGGCATGGATTATTCAGGTTGTGCTGAAACTCTGAATATTTCTCTCAGGTAATGCAGAAAAAGAATGGCCCACACTGTATACCACACCTTTATTTCCCTGCTTTTATCCTAAGGCAAATGGACGAACTAGGCGAGTTTGAGAGGCTACTGAATGAAATGTAGCACTAGAATCAACTGCATCTCGATGCTGCTTTGATATGAGGCTTCGAACAACGTCTCAGGTTGATGAAATGGTACAATATTCCCCTGAAATGCCATTACAAATGCCCAACAGAGTTCAGAGTCTGCAAACATGATTTAGAATTTCAGGTGTAGCTGAGGTGCTACTAATTTTCCTTTTCTTCTGCAGCCAGTCTTTGAGCACACCTATTTTCCTCCCAACAGCTTTCTTCTCTTCTTTTTTTTTTGAAAAGGGAAGCTTTATTGATCTTAGACAATTACATCAAGATGATACAATTATATAAGATCCAACCCAGCCTCTGCATAACTAAGATGCACACAGCCTATGAAAAAGAAATAAAAAAAGAGCACCACGATCTAAAGATCATATCGCAGCAAACTACCACAAGCGACTTCACATTCTTCCGCTTCACAAACCAAAGCAGCTCTTGACTATGAAGTAGGCTCCCGATGCAACGCCTCCAACAAGAAAACGACACGCGCACGTGCCGACATTGCAGTGACCCAACCAATTAAGACCAGATCAAATGTTTTCACAAGAAAGTAATTCATCTTAATCCAAACAATGCCTTCAAAAAGGTCACTGTCAGGTTCAACCAATTAAGGTAAGACCTAGGAATTTCTTCCCGGAACCAACGAATTAGTAACAATTACCACCACGACAAAGTCACACCGTGTTGCTTCCCCCTTCTTACCAGGCCAATGCTTCCATACAGACAAGACGTGACCCAATTTAAACGGCCACGAACTCGAAATCCAGAAGACCATTTGAATTCGTAACCTGAGATACAATGCTGCAAAGTAGCCAGTGGTACCCGTGCATAATCCACCGGAATAAATTGCAGATGAAATCCGTCCTCGAGAAAGAGAATCCGCGAATGAAGCCAAGTTGACTCATGTCTCTTGGTCTATATAAAAAATAAAGACGAAATTGAAGATGTCATCACCAGATGTAGTTGCAAAGTCCGAAGCGCCCAAGGCCGGGTGCACGCGCGCCACGACCGGCCGCAACCAAGGCCACGCGCCCCCGCGCTTCCAGCCACCGTCGGCCCGCCGGCCGTAAACCGCCACACACCAGGCCACCAACGCCCGCGCGGCTGCAACGGAGCGCCGCTTGCCCGCCAAAACAGATCCGTGCGAGACAGGTAAGGCCACGTGCCAGCCCGTCGGCCGTCGACCACGTCTGACCGCCGCCGGCCCGCACATCCGCCGTGCGGCCATACCGCCGCCGGCCCGCGCATCCGCCACTGGAGCGCCGCCCGGCCGTCGGGAGTCAGATCCGCACGAGACAGCCGCCTCTTCGGAGAAGCTCCCCGACACTGCCATCCCGGGGTTCACCGGACTTCCGGCGAGTCCCTCCGGCGGCGGCGAGGTGTGTTGGAGGGGAAGGAGAGGGGCGAGCTGACGGAGCGGCGGCGGCAGCCTCTGCCCGCCTTCACTAATCCACATGCCAACAACGTCATCAAAATTGAACACAGTGCCCTTGGGGAGGAGGGAGTAGTGCAGAAAGCAAGGCCTCAAACGAGGATTCAAGTTTTCGTAGCTAAGATATATTGCATAGTTTAGCTCTTCGGGCATTTGAGAAACTGACCATATCGACTCATTTAGGACATTCTCCCAGTCTCGTCCCCATATCCTTTTCTGGCGTAGGAGGCCTCCCATTACTTTGACAGCAAGTGGTAAACAATCACATCTTGAAATAATGTCAATTCCAATATCCTTCAGTAGTTCAATTTGGGCTTCGTCATTTTCGTTTCCAACTACCTGCAAGTTACTTTGGTGAATGAATAATATATAGTTTATAATATCTCACCAGTGCCACAGCATCAGGATATGGATAAAGTGTAGATGAAGCTTAACGTTTTGGGGTCTCTGACTCATTCAGGGAAGTACTGATAATAATTGAAAAAAACATATGAACGTTCAATCCAAGAGAACAGTAATAAAATACTGTATTTGTTATGCACGCGCATAAGTATTTGGTTACCTCATGGCACATCTCTTGTTCTCTGCTAGTCTGCTACACACCAGAAAAATAGATAAATTCTAAAACCAATTATAAAAATAAAAATATATGATAATTGATCCTGCAATCTCTAACCCTGACAGCAATTGGATCTACTTCCTCGGTTCCAAATTATAAGTCGTTTTGACAAATCTAGATTCATAGTTAGTAGCATGTATCTACGTATATACTTATGTCTAGATACATACTACTAACTCGGAATCTTGAAATGCCAAAACGACCTATAAATTGGAACGGAGGGAGTATTTTATTTTATAAATAACGATATCTGATAAAAATAGTGTAAAGTTCTTAGAAGACCCAAGAGCAATATATTAATATAAACTAAACATTATAGAATACTTATACTCTCTATAACAGTATCCATATAGTATGTAATAGACTACATGTATAACGGTCTTGCTATAGCACATAGTTTCTAAATGAATTTAGAGTGCTTATGTAGTTATGTTCATATATATTTATTTAATGTGTGTCTTCTGTTCTTGTCTCTCTTCTCTCTACTGCCGTGAAACATCCGGGTGCTCTTATCCACTGTAGCTCTAGCTCATGCCCCACCCCAACGCCTCCTCCTTCGGTGTCGGCTGTTCAGTCGTGCACCCTCTCCATGTGCACAGCTCAGCGGAGCCAGTAGGGCTGCCGCCGCCGGTGAATGACTCTCCTTTTGCGTCCGCGCTTGGTGACGTCCCCTGCCTTTGCCTATGCTCGGCAGCCGTGCAATCAGCTATGTGTGTGATGCCCGCATGACACTATGCACACAACGCATATGGACTTGCATGCCAATGCCATGTGTCCCCGCATCTAAAATGAAAAGGATTAGACTTCTTTCTTACACTATTTTCTACTCACTTCAGAGAACAGGATAAACCAAGAAGTTGTTCTGTTTGAAATGAAAAGGATTAGAAACTAACCTAAAACTAATTGGGTTACCAAGACGAGACTTCTTCCATCATACCAAAAAACATGCGCCACAATTAGTCGAAATGAGAACATAAATGGGCCAAAATACTACACCAAGTACTATTTTAAAGAAAGGCCTTGCACGATCGGTTCTTTTAACTCAATTACCACAATGGTTAGCAATATTGAGAAATTAAGTTTACTTAACAACTCCCATACCAGCGACAATAACAGACAATGTAATTATATTAATGCCTGTTTGTGCCATTTTAGTAATCAAAAGTACAATATGTCTATAATTTGTATTTTTAATAAAGTAAAAACAGGGGTCTAGAATAAGAGTCACAACAAGCACTACAGTTTCAAATTAAAACAGGATAAAAATGTTCATGCATAAAATTGCAGCTGGCAATTGGGAAGCCAAAATCAGGATTCATAAAGTCAGGACAAGAACCGACATATCGATCTCAATCTTAGGTTTCCGCAAAAACACAGCTCAGAGCAAAACGAGGTGCAATGCACAGGGGCTATATTGTGAGTAAGGATAGAAATATATAATGTAAATGGGTTAACTCACAGAGAGAAGTGTATTCTCATGCACAGGCTAAGAGCAATGCATCGCAGCAAGAATAATTAAGCTAACCTCACAGAGAAAAGTGCGTTCTCACGCCTGGGTTAACTATTACGAACCTACTTTTTCAGCAGCAACCATGCATCTTCGAGCTCAAGTTTATTGACACGGTGGTAGGGCCATTTTGCCATCATCCCTCTTGCAACCGTGTCATGCCTTGTGGTGACAAGGACACAGCTACCGTGAGCAAGGCCAGCGTTGACCAAGGGAGTTTTGAGCACACCTTCCCATGCCTGATGGTTCTAAACATCATCCATCACTAATAAGGTCTTCTTCCCATTTAATGCTTCCTTAAGAGCTCGCTCAAGAGCTCCTCTCGTATTTCCAGCAGATCCATGGTCATCCCCAGTTTCAGTGATAGCTCTTCTTAGCAGCGAAAACCATAATTTTATTGTTTTCACGTTTGGTTAGCTGCTCTGTTGTTAGAATCTCCACTATATTTCTTGTGTCCTCAATCTTCTCACCAACCAAACTTGACTCATCAAGCTCCCCTGATGTCTCACGCCTACTACGACGGGATGATGCCACCCTTCTATTACGTTGCTCATATGAACCGAGGTGGATGAAGCCAAAGTCCATGCAACGCTTCTTGATTTCTTCTAGTTTCTTGTTAAGGCTCTTGATGCGGTTGCCAATGTCATGTACATTCAGCGGATTCCGCATGCAGAAGAGCAACGGGTTCAAGCACCCTACATCCGGCCTCGAACCTTGCTCCATGGCCTTGAGCTGGCACATATCTAGGATATTGGTGGCGTCATACATGGCATCCCGAAGCTCTCTCACCCACGCCTGCACGCTTTGGTCAGTGATGTTCCTTCGGTCGGCATCAGCGAGGAAGTTCTTGAGGTCTCCAAGCTTGACGCCCATCTTGTCGATCTCCTCGGAGACCCCTACCAACGTATCACTACCAGAATGATCGACATCTGCACCGGGTGGGAAAGCCCTTTAGCACCGGGTTTCCCACCCGGTGCAACTAATCCGAGGCTAAAGGGGTACCCCTTTAGCACCGGGTTGAATAACCGGTGCTAAAGGGTCCCTTTAGCACCGGGTGCAGCCACGACCCGGTGCTAAAGGGCCTGTCCCGCAGCGCCTCTAGCAGGGCCTTTAGCACCGGGTCGTGGCTGCACCCGGTGCTAAAGGGCCTGCCTTTAGCACCGGTTGCTGTCTGCAACCGGTGCTAAAGGCCCCGGATTTCTTTTTTTTTTTTGCTTTTTTCAGTAGCCATGCATGCGCGTCTATACACGTGTATATACGTATATATTCTAATACGTGTATTCTAATGCATATTCGGCCGACTCTATATTCATATTAGCTGACATTTCATCAAAATAGAAGACATATATATTACAAAAGTAGATATTCATGCATGTCAACTCGAGTTATATATATTTAAACTGTATTTTCTACATAATTAAGATTGACGACTAGCTAGCTCTCGTTGGACTGTCCGGCACGTCCTCCAGTATTGGCGAGTGGAATTCTCCTCGGGGATTGACGACCTCATCCCAGATCCATCCGACGAGCTGTTCTGCAATTGCGTCAATTCTTTCTATCTCTAGGGACTCTTCCTTCAGGTTGAACATCTATAATTTAAAAATATTTGAAAGATATTTAATCCGTCGAGTTGGAGACAATAATTGTGCACTTAATAATAATGGAAATGTGTTTATTATTACGTACCATAATATCGCGTTGTGTGAGCTTTTTATGTCCCCAATTCCACATGTAGTCGCACACATAGTATGCACATAAATTATTTCCCGGTCCCTGTTTGGCACACTGTCGACCAAAAGAAATCTAGTAAAATTCATATAATATATTAGTCGATGCCTACATGTACAAATTACTTGCTTACCGGAAAGCCAATGTTCCATTTTAGTGTTTCATGTTGTATACCCGTGTGTTCTGTACGAAATTGAATCCAGGCCCTGCGAACAAAAAAATTGAGTTAAGTCATTGCGAGTGGAAGGGGTGGATTAAGTAGGGGAAAATATACATCACCTTGCCATCATGTCCATGATGTTCTGTAGTTTTTCTTTTGGGGTGTGCAATGAATCAAAGACGTTCACGACACCCCGATCAGGACACAATATAATTAGGAACCAGTGGAATCTGTGCACATGTATACATTATAATCAGAAATGAATTGTTACACAGACAGTATAAGAAGAAGGCTGTGAATGTACTCACTCGATGTTGTACGGGATTAGTATGGAGTCACAGTAATTTTGTTTCTTGATATATTTGTATAGGTTTAAATATGTTTCCTCAGGATTGTGCATTATCATTGCTTCACTTATCCTTCGAGGGTCAACGAAACCAACGTCATATATATTGTCTCTGCGACATTTTTGAATCTCCATTCTGCATATGTTAAGCAGTAAATAAAGCCCGCGTCAACATAGATTGGAATTATTGTTTTCAAACTGTGAATTATAAGCAACAACAAAGTACTTATAGTGTCCAACATGTGATCAAATCCACGTCCATGGCGTCGCGGTGGTACAGCTCATATATATCATTAAACCTGAGCCAGACAAAATCCGCGTCACCATTGTAGAAGTCTTGGTCCTTCACGCCTACTTTTATCATGCGCCGTTTATTCCTTCTTGATTCTTCCAAATACCAGTCATGGAATCGGCGCATCTTCGTTTGTAGCTTCCTCTCCATTTCAGGAGGGACCATAGGCTCGCCAAGCTTAAACGGCCACTTCAGCGTTGTGTTTACTGGCACATCTGCTTCCCCGAGGACTTGCGCTCTGGTTAGTCCAGTCTCGGCCATTACTCATTGAATGTTAAGCTCGTCCAGAGATGGCAATGGACCCAAGGGACGCTGAGGTTGCTGGCCGAGCTGAGGAACCTTTTTGGATGGGCCCGCCTCCTTATCCGCAGCCTTCCGTTTCCGGCGAGATTTCAGTAATGAGCGGTCATAGTCTGCTACTATTACTTCCTTCTGTTGACCCTTGCTCAAATTACCGAGGAATGACTTCACGATGGTGGGATCAAGCTTCGGCTCCGGCTCAGGTTTTCTCCTCCACTCGGCCATTTGCCTCTTTGTGTCTGCTTTTACCGAGGCTTCGAGCTCCTCTAGAGTCTTCTCGCCCGCTCTTTTCTCTGGTGCGGGCTTCTCTCTAGTTTTTCGCGCCTTCTTCGCTGGTGAAGTGGGGGCAGAGGATTTAGTGCGGCGTCCCCTCTTTGGCGGAGGGGGCGGAGACCTCCGCGGCGGAGGAGACGCAGACCTCTTCGGCGGAGGAGACGGAGACCTCTTCGGCGGAGGAGACGGAGACCTCTTCGGCGGAGGAGACAGAGACCTCTTTGGCGGAGGAGACGGGCTTGCATCAGGAGCTCCCGGAGAATCGTCATGATCCTGCGGATCTCTTGGAGGTGACGGGGGCTTGTTGGTAGCCGCAGGTGTACCGGGTATGACGACGTCTGCCTTGCTCCATAGAATGATGCAGTGAGAACACTGACCGAGTTTTGTTTCTCCGTCACCTCCGGGGATGTCAAGTTCCAAGTCTTCCCAGCTGGTGACGACTTGCTCCACCTCAACAGGTACGTAACCATGTGGAATGTCATTGCAGTGCCATTTTTGCCCTTCTTCCACACGTTTGGTCATACCGTATGCGACCTGATAAGTTAGTAGTCACAAAGAAAGTTAGTAAATGAATGGTATTTACAGTGAAATGTATGCAGTATGAACTAAGGTCGCATACGTACCACCACAGCTAAGTTCTTCTGCCTGACGACAAGCTCGCACGCGGTCCGTTGAGTTATTTCATCCACGGTGTAACCGACCGCTTCGGCAGCCTGTGTGGAAGCGTGACTGCTTTGATATTGCTGTGGAGGGCTAATAAGGGCCGCATCTTGGAGAGGTGCATGCTCTGTGGAACCGGTCCTGCCTGTGGCTTGTTGGAGAGGTGCAGGCTCTGTGGAACCGGTCCCGCCTGTGGCTTGTTGTATCTGCAACCATGCTACCTTCATCCGTCGCTCCATCTCTGACTCCATTTCTTGGAGCTTTGAGCCCTGGGCGGCAACCGTTTGCTCTAGGTCCCTCACCCTCTGCTCATATTCGGCCTTCTTCCTCGAACGGCTCCTATAGGTGGCGGCGTGCTCTTGGAAACCTTTCTTCCATGAGACGCTTGTGCCTACGCCGCGCGTCCGTCCAGGATGCTCCTTGTTCCCTAAGGCATAGGTTAGCTCATCTCTGTCTCTATCGGCAACAAATTCTCCCCTATCAGATGCCCTGAGGATATCGAGGAGACGCTGAGCTAGTTCTCGCAAGTCCTCGGGAAAAACTAAGGAGCCGTCGATTGGGCTTAGGGTGCCTCCATGACCATAGTACCAATGCTTGGTCCTTGTGGGCCAGTCATGTGTCGCTGGAGTGATGCCTCTAGCATATAGATCTTCTTCCATCTTCTCCCATTTAGCGATGCTTGCCTTGTAACCTCCCGAACCCATCTTATGAGAGTACTTCTTATTTGCGGCGTTTCCAGCGTTTCTAGCGCTAGCCGTTGCACCCTCTTCGGAGGTTTTGTACTCAATGAATGCTTCCCACTCGTCATTGGTGATCTTCTTATACTTCTCAGGATCCGGGGCCTCTCCAGTTTTGAGAAATTGCGAGTACAACTTCTTCTTGAAATCCTGAAACAGAACTGCCATCTTCTTCATTGTCCAATCCCTCAGTTCTGCTTCATGAGTGCTAGGCCAGTCGAATATTGCCTTTAATTCCCTCCATAGCATCTCCTTCTCTGTATCGGGGAGCACGTACTCCTCAGTGGGGTCCGTGGACTTCCATTTTCTGATACTAATGGGCACATTGTCCCGTACAATTACCCCGCACTGAGATACAAATTTCTTGGCCACTTTTGGGGGCTCAACTGGCTCCCCGTCATCCTCCACTCGGGTGATGTGTAACTTGACATCCTTCAGCTTCTTCGTGGTCGATCGTTTTGATTTCTTAGCAGAGGCGGCCTACACAAATTACATATATACGAGATGGTATAGAGATGGTATACATAATTGACATGTACAGTACAAATTTATGTTATCTATATACACACCTGACTAGACGAGGGCGCGCTAACGGCTCCTTCAATAGTTTCGGCCCTTGCAACATTGTCGCCCTGGACATTTGCGGCCCCTTCAACATCTTCGGCCCTTGCAACATTGTCGCCCTGGACATTGTCGTCCCTTCCAATGATGCCCAACACATCATCCATGGACATTGGTTGGGTTACAATATTGAAAAGTTGATTCGCAAAGAACGTGTCGTTGTCCTCTTGCATGGGTGGGACAGGGGTGTTGCTGTCCTCTTGCATGGGTGGGACAGGGGTGTTGTTGTCCTCTTGCATGGGTGGGACGTTGTTGTTGTTGTCCGCCATCTATAGAATTAAAAATAATTGATAAGAAATATATACAAAGCATACATATTCCCAATATTTCTAACATTTTCGCTAAGGGGGTCGGTGCGTGAAAAACGGATTCGCCAAGGGGTTCGGGTGCGCGGTGTGAATTGATTCGCTAAGGGTTCGCTAAGGGGGTCGTTGCGCGAAAAACGGATTCGCTAAGGGGTTCGGGTGCGCGGTGTGAATTGATTCGCTAAGGGTTCGCTAAGGGGGTCGGTGCGCAAAAAACGGATTCGCTAAGGGGTTCGGGTGCGCGATGGGTTCGGGTACGCCATAGAATTTCCGATAATAAACATTTTCGATAGTATACATTATACAAACATATAACATTTCCAATATACATTTAAATGAAGCACATATATTTCTAATATACATAGAATTTCCAATATACATTTAAATGAAGCATTTTCCAATATACATTTCAAACATATAACATTTCCAATATACATTTCAAACATATAACATTTCCAATATACATTTCAATGTAAATATCTCCAATACATTTAAATGAAGCATTTTCCAATATACATTTCAAACATATAACATTTCCAATATACATTTAAATGAAGCATTTTCCAATATACATTTCAAACATATAACATTTCCAATATACATTTAAATGAAGCATTTTCCAATATACATTTCAAACATATAACATTTCCAATATACATTTAAATGAAGCATTTTCCAATATACATTTCAAACATATAACATTTCCAATATACATTTAAATGAAGCATTTTCCAATATACATTTCAAACATATAACATTTCCAATATACATTTCAATGTAAATATCTCCAATACATTTAAATGAAGCATTTTCCAATATAAATTTCATACTAGTAATGTAAAACCCAAAGCAATCCCAATCCTACAGCCTCTGTTTCCCTGTTCATTGCAAAACAACCATTCCCAACCCATGCACTCACTTCAACTAGTGTAGCGCGGGGACGACGGGCGCGGGGACGACGACGGCGGCGGGGACGACGGGCGGCGGCGGCGTGGGCGCGAGGACCACGGGCGATGGCGGCGTGGGCGCGAGGACCACGGGTGGCGGCGGCGTGGGCGCGAGGACCACGGGCGGCGGCGGCGGCGTGGGCGCGAGGACGACGACGGCGGCGGGGACCACGGGTGACCACGGCCGGGCGGCGGGGACGACGACGGCGGCGGGGACGACGGGCGGCAGTGGCTGAGGAGACGAGGCGGCGGTTTCTGTGAGGATTGAGGGCGAAGTGAGGGAGGGGAGAGAAGTCCCCGACCTATATAGGTCCGGGGCCTTTCGCACCGGGTGCAGCCACGACCCGGTGCTAAAGGGCCTTTCGCACCGGGTGGTGGGAAGACCCGGTGCTAAATGCCCCCCCTTTAGCACCGGGTCTTCCCACCACCCGGTGCGAAAGGACCTTTAGCACCGGGTCTTCTACACCCGGTGCTAAAGGCCGTAACTGTGCGCTAGACGAAGGCCTTTAGCACCGGGTGCAGCCACGACCCGGTGCTAAAGGCCCCCCTTTCGCACCGGGTCTTCTACACCCGGTGCTAAAGGCCCCGTAACTGGCGCCAAACGAAAATTGGGGGCCTTTAGCACCGGATTTTAGATCAACCCGGTGCTAAAGGCCCCAACTTTTCGTTTGGCGCCCAGTTTCCAAACGGGCCTTTAGCACCGGGGGCTACTATTTGGGAATCTTATAAATATAGTTTTTAATGTATAGTTATTAATACTTGTTTTAATTCAGTTATTAATACCTGTTAAAAATATATATTAAATAAGAAAATCTTATAAATTACTAGAAAATCAATATAAAATGCTAGAAAATCTTATAAATTACTAGAAAATCTTATAAATTAATAGAAAATCTTGTAAATTACTAGAAAATCCTGTAAATTAATAGAAAATCTTATAAATTACTAGAAAATCTTATAAATTACAAAAATTGATAACTAAATGAAAGATTTTGGAACATTAAACGGTCTCAGATGAAAAAGTCATGAATACCAAAATTTCATATCTCATCAAGATCTACAATCTTTATTTAAGTCATTTTTGCATTTGAGAAAGTGGTAGTATACATTGTTCATTAATCCTAGATTCACTCGCATAGTTTCCAAAACTTTGTTAGAGACTTGTCAAATTTCTACTACATGTTATTACCCATTTTGAAAATGACAAAATGACCTAAATAAAGATTGTAGATCATGATGAAATATGAAACTTTGGTATTCATCACTTTTTCATTTGACATCACCTAGTGTGAAAAAAACCTTGGTTGTAGGTGTCATTTTTAATTCAAAATTTGGATTGTTCAAACACGAGAAGATTTTTCAAAATAATAACATTAATAAGTTTCATAACTTGATAGAGTATGATTTTAGGAATTTTTAGGAAGAAAAATGATCTTTTTTGAAGTTTGTACGAGAGAGAACGACTAGTTACAACTTTTATACGGAGATTAAAAAGAAAAATTGTTCTTGTTCATCCAGTGACGTGGCCCGGTGACGTGGCCAGCTCTCGCACGGCCTCCGTGGCCAGGCCGGTCTTTGGCCCCGCCGCAGCGTGGCCTTTAGCACCGGGTGCAGCCACGACCCGGTGCTAAAGGCCACGACCGGGCCAGTGACGTGGCTCGCGTGCGCCCGGTGACGTGGCCGGCCGCCGCACGGCCCCCGCGGCCCGGTCGTGGCCTTTAGCACCGGGTGCAGCCACGACCCGGTGCTAAAGGCCACGACCGGGCCAGTGACGTGGCTCGTGTGCGCCCGGTGACGTGGCCAGCCGCGGTCGTTGCCTTTAGCACCGGGTGCAGCCACGACCCGGTGCTAAAGGCCGTCAGTGCTAGAAAATCTTATAAATTAATAGAAAATCAATATAAAATGCTAGAAAATCAATATAAAATGCTAGAAAATCTTATAAATTAATAGAAACTCTTATAAATTAATAGAAAATCAATATAAAATGCTAGAAAATCAATATAAAATGCTAGAAAATCTTATAAATTACTAGAAAATCTTATAAATTACTAGAAAATCAATATAAAATGCTAGAAAATCTTATAAATTAATAGAAACTCTCATAAATTAATAGAAAATCAATATAAAATGCTAGAAAATCTTATAAATTACTAGAAAATCTTATACATTACTAGAAAATCAATATAAAATGTTAGAAAATCCTATAAATCAATAGAAATTACATGGCATCATCGTTTACTCGGACACTAATAAACTTCCTCTTTACAAATGTTCCTTGATTGTGATCACGCCGTAGATACGGTGTCTCCTCCGCCGCTAACAGGATGCTTGGGTCATCAGCCACTGAGAATGGAGGCCGGCCATCGAGCATATCATAATCTTCATCCGTCTTGTCCTCAACTCCTACGATTTTTCTCTTTCCTGGAAGAACTATATGACGCTTTGGCTCGTCTTGTGATGGGTCCAATTGCTTACCCCCACCTTTCTTATCGGCCCCTTTCTTCGGTCTGCTAGCCATGTCCTTCACATAAAAAACTTGTGTGACAGCTTTGCCCAGGACAAACGGTTCGTCTAGAAAACCAATCTTGCTTAGGTCCACTAACGTCATTCCATAGTCCGCTTCAACTTTAACACCTCCTCCAGTCAGCTTCACCCATTGGCACTTGAACAGTGGGATCTTCAAAGGTCCGTACTCTATTTCCCATATCTCCTCTATGATTCCATAGTATGAGTTTGTATTGCCATTGGTGTCTGTCGCGTCGATCCGGACACCACTGTTTTGGTTGGTGCTTTTCTTGTCCTGGGCTCTTGTGTAAAATGTATACCCATTGATGTCGTATCCTTGGAATGTCAAGATCGTGCTCGATGGACCTCTAGCTACAAAAGCTAGCTGCGCATCAATGCCCTCGACACCCATAAGACGTCTTCGCAACCAATCGGCGAAAGTACTATTGTGCAGACGCTGAATGAAGGCCGCAGACTTTGTTGAGTTTTCGTCCCTGAGAATCTGCATGTGCTCCTCGATGTACGGAGCAACTAAGGTTGATTGTTGCAAAACTGTGAGGTGCGCTTTACGAAATGTCTCAACGTCCTTGATCACCATCGATCTTCTCCCTAGTGTGCCCTTTCCACCAAGTCTCCCCTCGTGATGGGATTCGGGCACACCAATCGGCATAAAATCGTCGACAAAGTCAACACAGAATTCAATGACCTCCTCCGTTTCGTATCCCTTAGCAATGCATCCTTCTGGACGAGAACGATTACGGACATACTTCTTTAGGACTGTGAAGAACCTCTCAAATGGGAACATGTTGTGTAGAAATACTGGGCCCAATATACGAATCTCTTTGACGAGGTGAACCAATAGATGTGTCATGATATTGAAGAAGGATGGTGGAAATATCATCTCAAAGCTGACAAGACATTGCACCACATCGTTCTGTAGCTGATCTAAGTGGTCTGGATTGATCACCTTCTGAGAAATTGCATTGAGGAATGCACATATCTTCACAATGGCTTTCCGCACGTTAACTGGTAGCACACCCCTGAGTATGACGGGAAGCAGCTGTGTCATCAACACATGGCAGTCGTGAGACTTCAGGTTTGTGAACTTCTTCTCTTTCATATTTATTATTCCCTTAATATTGGAGGAGTATCCAGACGGAACCTTGATACTGTCCAAGCATTCAAACATGCTTGCCGTCTCTTCTTTGCTGAGAGTGAAGCTGGCAGGATGCAAGTACTGGCGTCCTTTGTCTCTCTTTTCTGGATGTAGATCAGTCCGTTGCTTCAATCGTTTCAGATCCTGACGTGCTTCCAGTGTATCTTTTGGCTTCCCATAAGTACCCAGGAAGCTTATCAAGTTCACGCAAAGATTCTTCGTCAGATGCATCACATCAATCGCGTTACGGACCTCTAAACGTTGCCAATAAGGTAGCTCCCAAAAGATAGACTTCTTCTTCCACATCGCGGCACGACCATCCTCGCCCGTCGGAGCAGCCTGGCTTCCGTCTCCCTTGCCAAACACCACGTGTAGGTCCTTCACCATATCAAATAGCTCTTCTCCACTCCGGTGTCTCGGCTTTGTACGGCGGTCAGCATTCCCGCCAAAATGCGCACATTTCTTTCGTAGCTCATGCTTCGCCGGAAGGAATCGACGGTGACCCATGTACACAACTTTACGACAATGTTTCAAATACATGCTTTCGGTTTCCTCTAAACAGTGAGTGCATGCTTTATATCCTTTGTTTGATTGTCCTGATAGGTTACTTAGTGCAGGCCAGTCGTTGATGCTTATGAAAAGCAGTGCTCGAAGGTCAAACTGCTCCTGCTTGTCCTCATCCCACACGCTAACACCTTCATTCTTCCACAGCTGCAAAAGTTCGTCAACCAATGGTCTTAGGTACACATCAATGTCGTTGCCAGGTTGCTTTGGGCCTTCGATGAGCACTGGCATCATAATGAACTTCCGCTTCATGCAGAGCCAGGGGGGTAAGGTTGTAGATACAAACAGTCACGGGCCAAGTGCTATGACTACTGCTCATTTCACCAAAAGGGTTCATACCATCGGTACTTAAACCAAGCCTAACATTCCTCACATCAGCATCAAACTCTGGGAATGCTCTGTCGATGTTCCTCCACTGGGATCCATCGGCGGGGTGTCTCAACATGCCATCCTGCTTACGTTCTTCTTTGTGCCAGCGCATCAGTTTGGCATGGTCTTTGTTCCTGAACAAACGCTTCAAACGGGGTATCAGAGGGAAATACCACATCACCTTCGCAGGGATTTTTTTCTTAGAACGCTCTCCCCCAACATCACCAGGGTCGTCCCGCCTGATCTTGTATCGCGCGCAGGTGCAAACCGGACAACGATCCAAGTGTTCGTACTGTCCGCGATAGAGGATACAGTCATTAGGACACGCATGTATCTTCTGCACCTCCAAACCGAGAGGGCAAACAACACGTTTTGCTTGATACGTTGTCGATGGCAATGTGTTACCCTCTGGAAGAATCTTCTTTACGAGTTTCAGTAGCTCCTCGAAACCCTTATCAGTAACACCATTTGCTGCCTTCCACTGCAGAAGTTCAAGTGTGCTACCCAACTTCTTTAGCCCCTCTTTGCAATCTGGATACAGGTCAGTCTTGTGGTCCTGCAACATGCGCTGTATCTTTTTCAGTTCCTTATCATTGCCGCAGTCTTTCTCGGCATCACGCAACATTTGCCCGAGCCCATCAGTAGGTTCATTTTCCCGAGCAACATCTTCCTGAGCATCGCCTTCCCGAGCAACATCTTCCTCGTCGGCATCACCCATTGCAGCATATGCAAAGGAACCGTAGTATTGAGCCAATAACGGAATGTCGTCATCGGCCTCGTCTTCTTCATCTTCATCCATTAGAATTCCTCTTTCACCGTGCTTCGTCCAAACAGAATAATTCCTCATGAAACCGTGCCTCATCAAATGCACTTGAAGACAACCTCTTTGTTTGTACGATTGTATATTTTTACAATGGGTGCATGGGCAGAACATGAAACCGGACGGCGTCCTGTTAGCCTCGGCGGCATCGAGAAACGTCCTAAGGCCATCACGGAAGGCCTGAGCGTGGGGGTCCCCGTACATCCATTGTCTATTCATCTGCATTATTAACCAATAACAAATATACAATACAATTTAAAGATAAAAAAATTTAATATATAAATAAATACAAATTATAATATATATTCCATTATATAAATAAGATTTATATAATCACGGAAGCCTTATAAGATTTATAAGATTTATAAGATTTTCTATTAATTTATAAGATTTTCTAGCATTTTATATTGATTTTCTAGTAATTTATAAGATTTTCTATTAATTTATAAGATTTTCTATTAATTTATAAGATTTTCTATTAATTTATAAGATTTTCTAGCATTTTATATTGATTTTCTAGTAATTTATAAGATTTTCTATTAATTTATAAGATTTTCTAGCATTTTATATTGATTTTCTAGTAATTTATAAGATTTTCTAGTAATTTATAAGATTTTCTAGTAATTTATAAGATTTTCTAGCATTTTATATTGATTTTCTAGTAATTTCTAAAACCACATTACTATAAGCCTTACAACTATTCATAAGTCATACAAAACAAAATACTAACTAGCTTGCCTTCTCTCTCCATTTAAAACACAACATGAACACTCTCTCCACCATGAACTCAAGCTCTTTCCTCCAAGAACACAATCTCTCTCTAGCTAGCTTTACTTTGATTCACAAATCCCTCTATTTCTAAATCATAGAAGGATTACAAGCTAAATAAAACATTAGAGAATGAAAGAGTGTACCTTGTAGTGCTCCTTAGATAAGTAGATTCTTCACAAATTTTGAAAAAAATTTGGGCAGCACCTCCCCTCCCACGGCCGAGCAGCATGAACACAGCGCCTAAGTGTTCAGCTGGCTCGGGCGGGGGAGGGGAAGCCCCTATATTCAAACACATTAGCACCGGGTCGTGGCAAGACCCGGTGCTAATGTTCACCCTTTAGGACCGGGTGCAGCCACGACCCGGTGCTAAAGGCCTCGGGCACATTAGCACCGGGTCGTGGCTGCACCCGGTGCTAAAGGGTGAACATTAGCACCGGGTCTTGCCACGACCCGGTGCTAATGTGTCCGCCCGGACACACCTCCGCGCCGCCCCCGTTCCTAGCCGTTGGACCCGGTGCTGAAGCCCCATCAGCACCGGGTCCAAAAATGGCCGAGGCGGAGGAGGCGGGCGGATGTGAAGGATTCTGGTAGTGTATGCACCTCATCTCTTGCCATTTCCGTCAGCATGTTCTGGATGTAGGATGCCAAAGCATCAAGGATGGCCGCCATTAATGGCAGCTAGGTAGCTTTAGTGCTTGCTGCAATAAAATTAGACCGAACATCAGCACTGTCAGGCACATTACGTTTTACATACTAGACTGTCTGCAGTTCTTCTGGCAGGAAACAAAATTTCTCTGCTTGTTCGTTTTTATCCTGTAGAAAAACAGATGCTACAATCCAATGCCAAAATTTTGGCTATGTGGTTGTTTATGCCGATGTTCAGATCTTGCATGATGCAACAACCTATATAGCTTACTACTGTACTTTCTATTAGCTGGAGGAAAACTGAAGCCCCTGATTTATCCCGGCCCTATCCAAACAGCAAGAGGCAGAGCTATGAATGAAAATTTTCAGACTACTGTCAAGGAAACAGTCAAACAGACCTGAGGCTGGCGATCAGCTGAGCGATGGCCGGAACCGATGCCGGCGTGGCTCTCTCGTGGCGCACAGTAGCAGGAGGCGGACGTATCCGGCTCCGGCCTGGGCGCGGTCGTCGTCGGCGCGGAAGCTGGCGGAGGCGGTGGTGGAGCGAGAAAGCTCACATATGGCTGGGATTGTGGTTGGCTGGTGTGGGGGCTGGGTTGATTGGAATCGACATAATGTGAGGTGGTTAGCGGCGAGAACCTCCGTAGCTGGCCATGAATCTGGTCGCCCCGGTGGCCAAGAAACGCCGTAGTTGGGGAAGATGATAGTTCAGGGAAGAGGATGGTGGGATAACGGTGATAGTGGGAGGTAGCAAGAGTAGATAATGGGCTGGCAAGCGAGCGAGACCAGAGGCGAGTTAATTGCATCGTCCAGTGGCCTGCGACAATCTCCTGCACATAGTATGCACAGTGGACCATGCAATGCAGCAAGTTTTTTTGCTCGAGAAAAATGGCAGCAAGTTTAAGCATACTCCGTATATATAATCATCCTGATCACTAAGGTGCTTCGGAGGGAGGAAGAAAGAAACAAAGGGTGACCGACGTACGGCTAAAAACCGAGGCCACCCGATTCATGGCCAGCTGCGGTGAACCGCCGTAGTTGGGTACGAAGGAGGTTTAGGGAAGACGATGGTGATCTGATTCGGTTGGGATGGAATTATGTGACAGTAGGACGTACTGTGGGAGGTGGCAAAATGAGTACAGTACATAGTTAGCTGGAGAGCAATGAAAGTGAGTCCAAAGGCAGCAAGTTAATTAATTTCACATGCGAATCCTGAATTCCTTAATCAACGCTTACCTGAACTGATCAGCTGTGACCACCAAAGACGCCTGGTCCACTGCAGTCACCCCATGGACTGAGCAGTGCTGGATGGCTGTCCCACCACAGCAGAGAGCAATAATAATGGAGCCAAGAGCGGCCCGTGACATGCAGTCACTCATCGGTGGAGCGGAGACCTTGACCGGCGGTGAGGTCAAGTCGCGCTGGCTGCTGGCCCCTACTCACCTATGGAGCAGAGTAGCGCAAGGGGTATGTTTAATTCAAAAAAGAACGAGAGAAAATTTAGTGAAAAATATCACATCAGACACTATAGCTGTAACACTTTTCGTTTATTTGGGGTAAATATTGTCTTACTACGACCTAACTAGGCTCAAAAAATTCGTCTCGTCGTGTACATCAAAACCATGCAACTAGTTTTTTTATTTACCCACGTTTAGTGCTATATGCACGAGGAGAGAGATTTGATGTGATTTGACATGATAGATGAATAGTGATGTTTGTAGAGAGAATTTTGGTAAGTTTATGGGAACTAAACACAGCCTCGTAATTACAAAAATTGACAGTAGCTACTCCCTCCGTCCCAAAATATAAGGTACTTAAGCATTCAAACTCAAAAAATAACAGGGAGGAGAAATGACCTCTATACCCCTCATTTTACACTACCCAACAACTCTCCACCTACCCACCAACCCCAAATAGTTTTGTCCTATCCCTCCAGGACCTTATATTTTGGTACAAAAGTTGAACCCTCCAGGTCCTTATATTATGGGACGGAGGGAGTAGTGTACAATCTTCACGACAGATATTATTTATAAAATGCCCTTTGATTTGAAGAAGCAGCCAGCACACATTTACGCATGAGCCAAACATAATAGTTCGGAGCCAAAAGGGTCTGCGTTTACAACGAGTTAATGTGGCGACGCAAACATAAATTAGATTGGAAAAGGGCCAAATCGTGCAAAAAAAAATCGCTTTGCCAATGTGGCCAATGAGTTGTTGGGCTCACTCCCAGCCAGCAGTATCCTCCATGCCCATGCAAGAGTAGATGCAATGAAGCCGATTTAGTGGACAGGGGGGAAGAGGTAGAGGAGGTGAGGGCTGGGGTAAAGTGCTCAAGGTGCGCAAAGAAGGGGCATGTGGCAGCCAAGTGCACAGCGGAGATTTATTGTGTGATTTGCAATATTCACAACGACCACATGAACCACAAGTGCCCAATCCTCGAGTTACCGCGACCTGTTGCTCATGCGGTGGGTTATGCAGTGCATGGGCTGGGGTTTTATCATATACCTCATCCACCTTTGTCTAGGGCAAATAAGGAATCCAAGATGGCACTTATCAGAGTGGAAGGAGGGCAACTTGACAAGGAACAGGTAATTACTCAGCTGCAAAGGTTGTTCGGCGGGCGGTGGAAGTGGGATGTGACGCAGCTTGACGGCTCTTTTGTCACCAAGTTTCCATCTAAGGTCGATTTGCAGCGAGCAATCGCATTTGGGGGAGCAGATGTGAAAGAGGAAGGTGTCAACAAGGGAATAAGGATGAGCTTTGAGAAGTGGTATGAGAAAAGGGAAGGGTACTTGCTTCCTAAGGTGTGGGTGAGAGTGTTTGGAATAAGAGAAGAATTAAGGGAGTATCCTGAGCTTTGGGCTGTTGGATCAATGCTTGGGTCAACACAAACTGTCGATATGGAAATGACAAGGAAAAGTGATTTTGGAAGAGTATGTGTAGCTGTTCTTAATCCTTTGCTGATCCCTGCAAAACTCGATGTCGTGATAGGGGATCACTACTTTGAATTAGAATTCGAAGTAGAAAGGAAAGGAGTGGATGAGAATGGAGAGGAGGCAGAATTTAATTGGGTGGGCAACATAGGAGAAGATGGAGAAGAGTTTGAGCAAGAAGGTATTTCTTATGAGGAGGAGAGGAGAAGTGGCAGGGAGACAAAGAGATTGAGAAATAATGATGAATCTGATGAGAACAATAAGCAATTTCAGAAGAGTGAATGGGACTTTGATAGTGTCAAGGAGAAGATTCAGAACATGAGTAAGGAGGAATTTCACAAGTTTATAGAAGACAAGGCAAACGAAATTATTGATATGGCAGTTGATAGAAACTTAGATGAGATAGCAGATAAGGTGATGGCTGAAAATGATGATGATTTGATCTTGCGAGAGGAGGGAGAGGGGGACAGGGACCATGACAAGGAGGGAACCAAGGAAAAGAAGAAAGGGAAGCTGATGGGGTTAGGGCAGAAGCGACCATTCCAGAAGCTGTGGTGTCACCTGCAAGGTGCAGCCCGCGTCTGGTGCACTCGGTAGATGAGCACACTATGACGAAAGCTGAAAGAAGGGTGGCGGAAAAGAACTTAGAAAATGCACAAGGTACCATTTTAACCAATTCTCTTTTTTCAACCAATACATTTTTTTCTCCTGGTACTTTTGATGTGGCTTTAAATATCCAGCAGCTAGGGGTTTGTTTTGGGGAGAGAGATGGTTCGGTTTTAGAAGAAATAGGAGAAATGGTAGTACCTTCTAGTGAGCAGCAATCTTTAATTGATTCTGGTTTTGTGGGAGAGGAGTTGGTCTGTAGTGAGAGTGAGGAGGAAAGTTTAGAAGAAATTGAAAGTTTGGCAGTAAAGAACTTGTGTGGAGAATTATTGGAGGAAGTCTTTGATGATGATAGCTATCACCTATGATGTGAAAATAAAAGGTCTTCAAAGAAGAACAAGAGACGTGCTAAGTCACGTAAAAGAAAGGCGAGAAAGATAGCAATCTCCAAGAAAACCAAAGTAGTTTCCAAATGAAGGGAATATTCTGGAATAGCAGAGGTCTTAGTGACTTGGCTAAAACTAGGTTTATTTCGGATACTGTTAAAGAACAAAACTTAGATTTTGTTGCTCTTTTGGAAACTGGGAAAAAAGATTTCACCCAACCAACGCTTAATAATTTTTGCGCGGGGAGAAATTTTATATGGCACTGGACCGAACCACATGGGACGTCAGGGGGCATTTTGCTTGGAGTGAATTTGGATAATCTAGATATTGGAAGTATTGACGAAGGGGATTACTACGTAAAGTTTAGACTGAGAAGTAGAAAAGAGGATTTTAAATGGATACTAGTGGCTGTTTATGGAGCAGCACAGCCAGAGTATAAGGAAATTTTTTTGATGGAGCTGGTTCATGCGTGTAGAAAGGAGAATTTACCTATTTTACTTGGAGGTGATTTCAATATCATTAGAAATCCAAGTGAGAAGAACAACGATAGATATAGTGATAAATGGCCCTTCTTATTCAATGCTATCATAGATAGTTTCGATTTAAGGGAGATTGAAATGTCAGGCCGCAAGTTCACTTGGGCCAACTCATTAGCGCAACCGACCTATGAAAGATTAGATAGAGTGTTAGCCAGTACAGAATGGGAACAAATATACCCATTGGCAACAATAGATGCTTTAACCAGGGATATATCTGACCATACTCCAATTTTGTTGAGTACATCAGAGAAATCAATGGCTAAAGATCAACCTCTGTTTAAATTTGAGCTAAGCTGGCTGCTACGGGAGGACTTTTATGATCTAGTCTCGGGGGTGTGGATTAAGGAGAAGAAAGGGTCAACACCAATGCAAATCTGGCAAAATAAAGTGAGAAGGTTAAGACAGTTTCTAAGGGGTTTGGCAAAGAATTTAAAAGGTGAATATAGAAGGGAAAAGCAGGAGCTCATGAGGAGAGCTAATGATTTAGATATAAAGGCCGAGGCAGCTATTTTAGACCAAAGTGAGATTGACCTAAAACAAAGCATTAGTGCAAGGTTGTCTCAACTCCTTAGAGAGGAGGAAATTAGTTGGCTTCAAAGAGCCAAAACCAGGGATTTGTTAGAAGGAGATAGTAACACAAAGTATTTCCAAATGGTAGCCAATGGCAAGCGGAGGAAAACTAGGATTTTCAGGCTTGACCAAGAGGAGGGAGTAATAGAGGGAGAAGAGAATTTGAAGAAATATATTACCACTTATTATAAGGGTCTGTTTGGGTCACAAAAACCAAGCAATTTTTCTATGAATGAGGCAATGAATGAGGATATACCTCAAGTTTCAAGCATAAAAAATGAGATCTTAACAGAGAGTTTCACTGAGAAAGAGGTAAGAGAAGCTGTTTTTCAAATGAAGCATAATAAAGCTCCGGGGCCTGATGGCTTCCCGATCGAGTTCTATCAAGTCTTTTGGAGTCTCATTAAAAATGACCTAATGGCCATGTTCGGGGATTTCCACAAGGGACAACTTCCTATTTTTAGCTTAAATTTTGGGATCCTAACATTGATACCAAAGCTAAAAGAGGTAAAGATGATCCAACAGTATAGACCGATTTGCATGTTAAATGTGAGCTTTAAGATCTTCACAAATGTGTTGGCTAATAGATTTACAAGCGTGGCGAATAGAATTATTAAGCCAACACAAACAGCTTTCTTGACAGGAAGATATATTATGGAAGGTGTAGTAATTTTACATGAAACGTTGCACGAATTAAAAAGGAAAAAACAAAGTGGAATTATTCGTAAAATTGATTTTGAAAAGGCATACGACAAAGTCAGCTGGCCTTTCCTACAACAGTCTTTGAGAATGAAAGGATTCTCTCCAATGTGGTGTAAGTGGATAGAAAAATTTGTGAGTGGAGGGAGTGCAGGGGTGAAAGTAAATGAGGACATGGGGCATTATTTTCAAACGAAAAAAGGGCTGAGACAGGGTGATCCTTTGTCTCCGGTGCTGTTTAATATAGTAGCAGATATGCTTGCAGTCCTCATCAACAGAGCCAAAGAAAGTGAACAGGTTAGGGGACTAGTACCAAATCTCGTCGATGGAGGATTATCTATCCTTCAATACGCAGATGATACTATCCTGTTCATGGAAAATGATTTGGAGGAAGCCAAAAACCTGAAATTGGTATTGAATACCTTTGAAAAGCTATCGGGCTTGAAAATCAATTTTCATAAGAGTGAACTATTCTGTTTTGGTAATGCAAAAGACAAAGTGAGGGAATTTGTGCAGATTTTTGGCTGCAAGGAGGGATCCTTCCCTTTCAAGTATTTGGGTATCCCTATGAGCACTCACAGAATCTCTAATAAAGATTGGGGGATGGTAGAAGAAAGGTTCCAAAAGAAGTTAAGCAGTTGGAAGGGTAAGCTTTTGTCGGTAGGAGAGAGATTGGTTTTAACAAACTCAGTTCTTTCAAGCTTACCCATGTTCATGATGTCATTCTTGCGAATACCTAAAGGTATTTTAAAACGATTGGACTATTATAGATCGAGGTTCTTCTGGCAGTGCGATGAGCATAAGAAGAAGTATAGGCTTGCAAAGTGGAGTATTCTTAAGCAACCTAGGAACCTAGGTGGATTAGGTATCCTGGACCTTGAGGCTCAAAACATTTGCCTTTTGAGTAAATGGCTAGTCAATTTGCTGAATGAGAAAGGTTTGTGGCAACAACTGTTAACAAACAAATATTTAAGCTCGAAATCTTTAACGCAAGTTACTAAAAAAGCTGGAGACTCCCAGTTTTGGTCGGGGTTGATGGAAGTCAAGGACCAGTTTCTTTCTAGGTGGCGCTTTAAGATTAATAGTGGGAATCAGACTAGATTTTGGGAGGATGTGTGGATAGGAAGGGAAACTTTGATGAAAACTTACCCGTCACTTTACAATATTACTAGAAGAAGGAATGTGACAATAGCTAGTGTTCTAAGTTCTGTTCCCCTTAACATGTCTTTTAGGAGGGCGTTAACAGGGGATAATTTGAAGAATTGGCTGATGTTAGTGGAAAGTATAATTACTTTCAAGCTGAATGCCAATGATGATGTTTTTATATGGGGAATGAATGACAAGGGAAAGTTTTCAGTTCAATCTATGTACAAGGATTTAATGAAAGAGGGGAGGACTCCTAAAAAATGCGTGTTTTGGAAGATAAAAATACCTTGTAAGATTAAAATCTTCCTTTGGTATTTGCAAAAAGGGGTCATCCTGACAAAAGATAATCTTGCTAAAAGAAAGTGGAAGGGGAGTACCAAATGTTGTAGAGAAGAGAGCATACAACATCTCTTTTTTGACTGCCATATGGCAAGGTCAGTTTTGGGGTGTAGTTCATGTCACTTTTGGTATTAGTCCTCCCTCTGATTTTGAACACATGTGTGGCCCTTGGCTTAATAATTGGACAGGAAAGAGTAGAAAGCTAATTCTTATTGGGGTGGCTGCTCTTTGCTGGACTATTTGGTTAAGCCGAAATTCGGTGGTGTTTAACAAAAGTACTCCTAACTCCTTTTTACAGGTCATCTTTAGAGAAACTTATTGGGCAAGGAGTTGGGCAGCATTATCTAGAGAAGAAGATATGATTTTTCTGAAGAAAATTTGCAGTAGGTTGGAGGTAACTTCGATGGAGATCTTCAACAAGTTTGGGTGGACCACCAGAAGCAGAATTCAAGACTAGTCTTTGAATGTTGTTGCTTCAGTGTCCTTTTATCTTGTGTTTCGAGTTTAAGCTCTCTTGTTTCACGTAAACTGTTGGGTACAGCCTTTAGTGCTGTGTGTTTCTCTTTGGCTGCAAGCACTCGTTGGAGTGTCGGAGGCCGGTTGATCTTAATCTAAAAAAAAGAGCATCTCGATCTCCCATATCCATCATTTCCTCGCTACTTCCTCGCATGGACTCACGCAGCACCAAAGCGAAAGGAGGCGATTGCGCTGCGGCGGAAGCAAATCCTCGCTGCGGCCATAGCACCGGTGGACCCCACATATCAGTGGGTGAGTCCCTCTGCAGTACGGTAGAGAGAAGACTCACCCGCTGCGGCAGAGGTACCGTGCTCGATAGAAGGCGCCGAGTGACATGGGAAAAGCACCACGGTTCAGGCGGTATCAAACAATTTCAAACCAAAACTAGTACTTCTAAAATGTCGGCCATTTTTAGTACTTGCCTATGTCGTCTGATTTCTCTAATATCTATGGAGCTTATAGATTACTAGAGGCAGGCAGGCAGCATATATGGATTGATTAACTCTTGTGTTTTTCATGCATTCTCACCTGATCCTGATGAATTGCTGATGCTATATCACCAATGCAAGTGGCAGGGGTAACAAATGACTTGTGCATCAGCCATTAGTAGCCGAATTAACTGATCACTGAGACAACCAGTGTGCTGGTCCACTGCCCACTGAGGCGACCAGTGCTGGATTGCTGTCTCAGCAGAGGGCAATAGTGGAGCGGAGACCTCGACCGGCGGTGAGGTCAAGTCGCGCTGGCTGCTGGCCCCTACTCACTTTATGGAGCAGAGTAGCGCAAGATGGCACTAGCAAAAATTAACAGTAGCTAATGTACGTACAATTTCTATGACAACCAGCTTCGATCAGGACAGATATCATTGATCAATGCCCTTTGAAGAAGCAGCCAACACATTTACGCATCTTAAGTGTGAAACAAGGGCGGTGTTCACCTCCCTTCAAATCCAAAACGTCCCCAAACTTTCTCTCTAAACTTCACTATTCACTATCACATCAAATCTCTCTCCTTATGCATGGAGCATTAAATGTAGATAAATAAAAAAACTAAGTATATGATTTAATGTACACGACGAGACGAATCTTTTGAGCCTAGTTAGGTCATGGTAGGACAATGATTACCAAAAACAAATAAAAAGTGCTACAATACGCTACAGTGTTCGATGCGACATTTTCACCCAAATTTACATTCCCTTTTGAGGGAAATGAACACCGCCAAGGGAACTATAAACCAATAACTGAAGGAAAGCAAACGCACAGATTATCTGAGAACGGAGCAAGCCTTATTTTGTACGTACAGACGGTTAACAAAAAGGTCCATCACAAATTATATATGCGATCATCGCTATTGTCAGTGGGGGGCAAGCAGGGAAACTGCGTTTTCTGTGCTACTAGAAACGCAGGTCACCCAATGGCCAAAATGTATAGTATCCTTGTGCAGCATAGTATCACAAGTACGAATTAAATAAGGAAGACAAAAACAATGACATATACTGCCTCCGTATCGAAATATTTGTCGTCATTGACTTTTTCTTACAATTTTGACCATTCGTCTTATTCAAAAAATTATCGCAAATATACAAAAGGGTAAGTCAAACTTAAAATACCTACAATAGTAAAGCATGTGACAAACAAAATGGATGATACTTGCATAATATTTTGAATAAGACGAATGATCAAAGTTGTAGAAAAAAGTCAACGGCGACAAATATTTCGATACGGAGGGAGTAATAATCAACTAGAGGTAGCTAAAGAAGGCACAAGGCAGAGTACTAGACCAAGAGATTAACTCGAAACAGAACTGGACTTGTTTTATACAGACAGTTGGCAAAAGGCCGGTGCAAATCTAGACTCCTCGCAGCAAGCGAATGGATCTGTGGCAAGTTGTACAATCATCTCTGTTCTGTGATGCGAAAGGCCGGGATCCAAGTTGCATCTACTGCTAGTGCAAATGCCCATCAGCCAAAATATGCATATATATTCATTGTACATTACACTATCCGTTGATACCTTGTATCCGCCAAATACCCTGCTGCTTCGATCCATTGACCCGACGACGAAGCGACGCCGGCGGCTTCATTACAGTGCAGGCACACTCGACGCAACCAGGGAGCCAAATGAAAATACGCAATGCACCTGCACGTATTTCCCAGATATATTATAGTTGAAACAGCGAGCAACCAGCTAGTATTAAGTGTTGATCGAGTAGGAGGTCAGGCATGCCAAATTTACCTGCAGCGTTGGCACAACGGACGGCGTTTGTCAGGGTAAGCGTGTCGTCCGATCGGCCACTCGTCTTCAACTGTACATGTCTCCGCGTAAGGAAACCACGCGCGGTTCTTGCGGGCTGCAGATCAAAGATTGAATAAACAGGGGGAAACTAAGAAAACAGACCAAACGGAACAGGTCAATATGTTACATAGAGCAGGTAGAGTTCTAATTTACCTCGGGCAATTGCAGCTCGGCTGATATTTGTTTCGAAGCGGAAAGGATTTCTTGTGTACAGTACGTACAATTTCCTTGGAATGCCTTCGCAGTCTGCATATGCCTTTACTTCATGGATATGGCTCAACTTGTCCCACTCGGGGCTAGATTTCCCTGCTGCTATGCATGTGAGCAGCGATAGGGAGCAGTATAGTAGCAAATGCCGTGGCGTAACATCCTTCATGTATCTGGGGACTGTTTCCATGTCATAATCCTCGAGATAAAGTCTCTGTAGTGCAGGCATACCTTCCAATACCTTCAGTTTCGGGCACTTGACGATGACGAGCTTCTGCAGTTTAGGTAGATTACTGATCCTCTCCAAGTCACTGTTTTCAAACACCTCAAGGTAAATAACAGAAACAATGTTCCCCAAAGAGCTTAAGTTATGGACATCATATATGCCTAGTCTCTTCAAATTCCTTGCGTGACATGCAAGACCAGGAGGCACGTGCCTCAACTTGCACCTCTTGAGACAAAGCTCCTCCAACAAAGCCATGGCTTTCATTTGCACCTCCCACTCCCATTGCTCTCACTCGACCAATCCCTTAAATTCCAGACGATGCAATCTGGGAAACGAAGCCCCTAGGTGGGAATGGTTGTGGTAATGATGGGTTGGTTGCAAAAACTCGCGACCAACATGTTTGATCACTGGGGCACGATTGATCATTAGGAGTTCCAAGCAGGGGAGCTGACCCAAGCCATTGGGAAGCTCCATGCAGCAGGCCAAGTCATCCATCATTAGAATCCTCAAGCTCCCAAGGGGTGCAGCTGCTGTTGACATCATCCACCTTGGGAGCCTCTTACCAAAGTAACCATTGATTTCAATGTTTTCTATGGAAGGTGGAGGGCAGAGCTCATCAAACACCTCCTCAATTTGTTGCTGCTGTTTCTCAGATATGCCTTCTTCCTCTTTAATCAATCGGCCATCATCTCCAGTTTTAATGTTGCAACGTAAGGAGAGATAAGTTAGGCTCACCTTTTCACCAAGCCTGGCCTTTATGGCAAATAAGGAAGAAGATACATTCTCCAGACCATGTATATCAAGACTAATGAGCTGGATGAGAGGCCCAAGTTCTTCCAAACTACACCAGTCACCACCAATGTGGGCTGGAAACCCATATAATTTCCTCAAGCAAGTTAAATCATGGAACCCTCTAGGTACATATTTAATACTTGTACCAGTAACGTTAAGAAACCTCAACTGCTGTAACTTTGAGATGCTGGCGGGAAGCTCCAAAAGACTTTCACAACCACGAAGGCTAATATACTGCAAGTATTTCATCTTACCAATGCTTTCAGGCAGCCTAGAGGTGTTAGTTTCTTCTATGGATAAATATCTCAAATGTTTGAGTTGATTTAGTGATTCAGCTAATACATCAAAATCTGCATTTGCTACATGTAGTGTCCGTAAATTTGAAAACGTAAGCAGTGAATCACCAGGCTTGATTCTTATATGCCCAACCGATATTAGTGCTCTCAATGATGTCTGAGCTTGTAATGAACACCACTCTAACTCACATGATTCTGATCCTGTAGTGGTTCCCAGTAGTGATAACCGATTAAGCTTTTGTGAGCTGAAGTTTTCAGAGATGCCAATTTCACTGTTATGAGTTACTAGTGTTTCATTTCTAGCCACATACTGAGCAAATAAGCGGACAACATCATGCATGTTGCAAACTGTTTGATCTACGAAAGTTAGATCTGGCTCGATAAGGTTCCTCTGTATTAACTCTTCATAGTACTCTTTTCCTATTTCCTCCAAGTCACGTGAGGTTCCATGAACAAATCCTTCACTAATCCACATGCCAACAACATCATCAACACTGAACAATTCGCCCTTGTGGAGGAGGGAGTAGTGCAGAAAGCAAGGCCTCAAACAAGGATTCAAGTTTTCGTAGCTAAGATATATTGCATAGTTTAGCTCTTCGGGCATTTGAGAAACTGACCATATCGAGTCATTTAGTACATTCTCCCAGTCTCGTCGCCATATTCTTTTCTGGCGCAGGAGGCCTCCCATTACTTTTACAGCAAGTGGTAAACAATCACATCTTGAAACAATGTCAATTCCAATATCCTTCAGTAGTTCAATTTGGGCTTCATCATTTTCATTTGCAACTACCTACAAGTTACTCACGTGAATTAATAATAGTTTATGATATCTCACTAGTGCCACCGTATCAAGATATAGATGAAGCTTAATTAACGTTTGCGGTCTCTGACCCATTTGTGAAAGTACTGATAATAACTGAAAAAACATATGAACTATTCAATCGAAGAGAAAAGTAATAAAATATTGGTTATGCACGCACAGAAGTATTTGGTTACATCATGGCACATCTCTTCTTCTTTGCTACACACACTAGAAAATTAGATAAATTCTGGCAGCAATTGGACCTAAGAAATTATGAAATAAAAATATTTGACCATTAATCCGGTAAACTCTAACCCTGGCAGCAATTGGACCTATTGTATTTTGTAAATAACGATATCTGACACTGCAAAAACAGTCTAGACCCAAAAGCAATCATTTCTTATATTAATATAAACTAAATATTATAGACTACTTATGCTCTCAACAGTGTCCATGTTGCATAAAGTAAACTTTATAGACTACATGTATAACGGTCTTGCTATAGGATAACATTTCTACATGTACAACGGTCTTGCTATCTTCTCTTCTTGTCTCCCTTTCTTCTCTCTACCGCCGTGAAACACTCGCCACAGCTACACATAATATGGGTGGTAACGGATCAGGGACCACTACCAGAATGAACGACATCTGCACCGGGTGGGAAAGCCCTTTAGCACCGGGTTTCCCACCCGGTGCAACTAATCCGAGGCTAAAGGGGTACCCCTTTAGCACCGGGTTGAATAACCGGTGCTAAAGGGGCCCTTTAGCACCGGGTGCAGCCACGACCCGGTGCTAAAGGGCCTGCCCCGCAGCGCCGGTAGCAGGGCCTTTAGCACCGGGTCGTGGCTGCACCCGGTGCTAAAGGGCCTGCCTTTAGCACCGGTTGCAGCCACGACCCGGTGCTAAAGACCCCGGATTTCTTTTTTTTTTGCTTTTTTCAGTAGCCATGCGTGCACGTCTATATACGTATATATTCTAATACGTGTATTCTAATGCGTATTCGGCCGACTCTATATTCATACTAGCTGACATTTCATCAAAATAGAAGACATATATATTACAAAAGTAGATATTCATGCATCTCAACTCGAGTTATATATATATAAACTGTATTTTCTACTTAATTAAGATTGACGACTATCTTGTTGCACTGTCCGGCACGTCCTCCAGTACTGGCGAGAAGTATTCTCCTCGGGGATTGACGACCTCGTCCCAGATCCATCCGACGAGCTGTTCTGCAATTGCGTCAATTCTTTCTAGCTCCAGGGACTCTTCCTTCAGCCTGAACATCTATAATTTACAAATAATTGAAAGATATTTAATCCGCCGAGTTGGAGACAATAATTGTGCACTTAATAATAATGGAAATGTTGTTTATTATTACGTACCATAATATCGTGTTGTGTAAGCTTTTTATGTCCCCAATTCCACATGAAATCGCAAACATAGTATGCACATAAATTATTTCCCGGCCCCTGTTTGGCACACTGTCGACCAAAAGAAATTAAGTAAAATTCATATAATATATTAGCCGAGGCCTACATGTACAAATTACTTGCTTACCGGAAAGCCAATGTTCCATTTTAGTGTTTCATGTTGAATTCCCGGGTGTTCTTGACGGAATTGAATCCAGGCCCTGCGAACAAAAAAATTGAGTTAAGTCATTGCGAGTGTAAGGGGTGAATTAAGTAGGGGAAAATATACATCACCTTGTCATCATGTCCATGATGTTCTGTAGTTTTTCTTTTGGAGTGTGCAACGAATCAAAGACGTTCACGACACCCCGGTCAGGACACAATATTATTAAGAACCAGTGGAATCTGTGCACATGTATACATTATAATCAGAAATGAATTAGTACACAGACAGTATAAGAAGAAGAAGCCTGTGTATGTACTCACTCGATGTTGTACGGGATTAGTATGGAGTCGCAGTAATTTTGTTTCTTAATATATTTGTATAGGTTTCCATATGTTTCCTCAGGATTCATCAATATCATTTCTTCACTTATCCTTCGAGGATCCACGAAACCAACGTCATATATCCCGGATCTGCGACATTTTTGAATCTCCATTCTGCATATGTTAAGCAATAAATAAAGCCCGCGTCAGCATAGATTGGAATTAATGTTTTCAAACTGTGAATTATAAGCAACAACAAAGTACTTACAGTGTCCAACATGTGATCAAATCCACGTCCATGGCGTCGCGGTGGTACAGCTCATATATATCATTAAACCTGAGCCAGACAAAATCCGCGTCACCATTGTAGAAGTCTTGGTCCTTCACGCCTACTTTTATCATGCGCCGTTTATTCCTTCTTGATTCTTCCAAATACCAGTCATGGAATCGGCGCATCTTCGTCTGTAGGTTGCTCTCCATTTCAGGAGGGACCATAGGCTCGCCAAGCTTAAACGGCCACTTCAGCGTTGTGTTTACAGGCACCTCTTCTTCCCCCAGGACTTGCGCTCTGGTTAGTCCAGTCTCGGCCATTACTCGTTGAATGTTAAGCTCGTCCAGAGATGGCAATGGACCCAAGGGACGCTGAGGTTGCTGGCCGAGCTGAGGAACCTTTTTGGATGGGCCCGCCTCCTTATCCGCAGCCTTCCGTTTCCGGCGAGATTTCAGTAATGAGCGGTCATAGTCTGTTACTATTACTTCCTTCTGTTGACCCTTGCTCAAATTACCGAGGAATGACTTCACGATGGTGGGATCAAGCTTCGGCTCCGGCTCAGGTTTTCTCCTCCACTCGGCCATTTGCCTCTTTGTGTCTGCTTTTACCGAGGCTTCGAGCTCCTCTAGAGTCTTCTCGCCCGCTCTTTTCTCTGGTGCGGGCTTCTCTCTAGTTTTTCGCGCCTTCTTCGCTGGTGGAGTGGGGGCAGAGGCTTTAGTGCGGCGTCCCCTCTTCGGCGGAGGAGACGGAGACCTCTTCGGCGGAGGAGACGGAGACCTCTTTGGCGGAGGAGACGGGCTTGCATCAGGAGCTCCCGGAGAATCGTCATGATGTGGATCTCTTGGAGGTGACGGGTGCTTGTTGGTAGCCGCAGGTGTATCGGGTATAACGATGTCTGCCTTGCTCCATAGAATGATGCAGTGAGAACACTGACCGAGTTTTGTTTCTCCGTCACCTCCGGGGATGTCAAGTTCCAAGTCTTCCCAGCTGGTGACGACTTGCTCCACCTCAACAGGTACGTAACCATGTGGAATGTCATTGCAATGCCATTTTTGCCCTTCTTCCACACGTTTGGTCATACCGTATGCGACCTGATAAGTTAGTAGTCACAAAGAAAGTTAGTAAATGAATGGTATTTACGGTGAAATGTATGCAGTATAAACTAAGGTCGCATACGTACCACCACAGCTAAGTTCTTCTGCCTGACGACAAGCTCGCACGCGGTCCGTTGAGTTATTTCATCCACGGTGTAACGGACCGCTTCGGCGGCCTGTGTGGAAGCGTGACTGCTTTGATATTGCTGTGGAGGGCTAATAAGGGCCGCATCTTGGAGAGGTGCATGCTCTGTGGAACCGGTCCCGCCTGTGGCTTGTTGGAGCGGTGCAGGCTCTGTGGAACCGGTCCCGCCTGTGGCTTGTTGTATCTGCAGCCATGCTACCTTCATCCGTCGCTCCATCTCTGACTCCATTTCTTGGAGCTTTGAGGCTTGGGCGGCAACCGTTTGCTCTAGGTCCCTTACCCTCTGCTCATATCCGGCCTTCTTCCTCGAACGGCTCCTATAGGTGGCGGCGTGCTCTTGGAAACCTTTCTTCCATGAGACGCTTGTGCCTACGCCGCGCGTCCGTCCAGGATGCTCCTTGTTCCCTAAGGCATAGGTTAGCTCATCTCTGTCTCTATCGGCAACAAATTCTCCCCTATCAGATGCCCTGATGATATCGAGGAGACGCTGAGCTAGTTCTCGCAAGTCCTCGGGAAAAACTAAGGAGCCGTCGATTGGGCTCAGGGTGCCTCCATGACCATAGTACCAATGCTTGGTCCTTGCGGGCCAGTCATGTGTCGCTGGAGTTATGCCTCTAGCATATAGATCTTCTTCCATCTTCTCCCATTTAGCGATGCTTGCCTTGTAACCTCCCGAACCCATCTTATGCGAGTACTTCTTATTTGCGGCGTTTTCAGCGTTTCTAGCGCTAGCCGTTGCACCCTGTTCGGAGGTTTTGTACTCAATGAATGCTTCCCACTCGTCATTGGTGATCTTCTTATACTTCTCAGGATCCGGGGCCTCTCCGGTTTTGAGAAATTGCGAGTACAACTTCTTCTTGAAATCCTGAAACAGAACTGCCATCTTCTTCATTGTCCAATCCCTCAGTTCTGCTTCATGAGTGCTAGGCCAGTCGAATATTGCCTTTAATTCCCTCCATAGCATCTCCTTCTCCGTATCGGGGAGCACGTACTCCTCAGTGGGGTCCGTGGACTTCCATTTTCTGATACTAATGGGCACATTGTCCCGTACAATTACCCCGCACTGAGATACAAATTTCTTGGCCACTTTTGGGGGCTCAACTGGCTCCCCGTCATCCTCCACTCGGGTGATGTGTAACTTGACATCCTTCAGCTTCTTCGTGGTCGATCGTTTTGATTTCTTAGCAGAGGCGGCCTACACAAATTACATATATACGAGATGATATAGAGATGGTATACATAATTGACATGTACAGTACAAATTTATGTTATCTATATACACACCTGACTAGACGAGGGCGCGCTACCGGCTCCTTCAATAGTTTCGGCCCTTGCAACATTGTCGCCCTGGACATTTGCGGCCCCTTCAACATCTTCGGCCCTTGCAACATTGTCGCCCTGGACATTGTCGTCCCTTCCAATGATGCCCAACACATCATCCATCGACATTGGTTGGGTTACAATATTGAAAAGTTGATTCGCAAAGAACGTGTCGTTGTCCTCTTGCATGGGTGGGACAGGGGTGTTGTTGTCCTCTTGCATGGGTGGGACATTGTTGTTGTTGTCCGCCATCTATAGAATTAAAAATAATTGATAAGAAATATATACAAAGCATACATATTCCCAATATTTCTAACATTTTCGCTAAGGGGGTCGGTGCCTGAAAAACGGATTCGCCAAGGGGTTCGGGTGCGCGGTGTGAATTGATTCGCTAAGGGTTCGCTAAGGGGGTCGGTGCGCGAAAAACGGATTCGCTAAGGGGTTCGGGTGCGCCAAGGGGTTCGGGTACGCCATAGAATTTCCGATAATAAACATTTTCGATAGTATACATTACACAAACATATAACATTTCCAATATACATTTAAATGAAGCACATATATTTCTAATATACATAGAATTTCCAATGTACATTTAAATGAAGCATTTTCCAATATACATTTCAAACATATAACATTTCCAATATACATTTCAATGTAAATATCTCCAATACATTTAAATGAAGCATTTTCCAATATACATTTCAAACATATAACATTTCCAATATACATTTCAATGTAAATATCTCCAATACATTTAAATGAAGCATTTTCCAATATACATTTCAAACATATAACATTTCCAATATACATTTCAATGTAAATATCTCCAATACATTTAAATGAAGCATTTTCCAATATACATTTCAAACATATAACATTTCCAATATACATTTCAATGTAAATATCTCCAATACATTTAAATGAAGCATTTTCCAATATACATTTCAAACATATAACATTTCCAATATACATTTCAATGTAAATATCTCCAATACATTTAAATGAAGCATTTTCCAATATACATTTCAAACATATAACATTTCCAATATACATTTCAATGTAAATATCTCCAATACATTTAAATGAAGCATTTTCCAATATACATTTCAAACATATAACATTTCCAATATACATTTCAATATAACATTTCCAATATACATTTCAATGTAATTTCTAATATTTTCAATGTATGTGCTTAGCGAACGTGTTCGGCCATGCGCATTTGGTTAGCGAACGCGTTCGCTAACCAAATGCGCATGGCCGAACACGTTCGCTAAGCAAATGTGCATGGCCGAACGTGTTCGGCCATGCAACGGGTACCTGCACACACAAACACGTGCACGGCACGAAGGCCGGCTCACAGACATTTCACAGAGCGAGGCTCACCGGGTGCAGTGACGACGGGCGCGGCGGGCGACGGCGGCGAGGGGACGAGCAGCGGCGCGGGGACGACGTGCGGCGCGGGGATGAGGGGCGCCGGCACGGGGACGACGGGCGGGGACGACGACGGCGGCGTGAGCGCGGGGACGACGACGGCGGCGACGGGCGACGGCGACGGGCGGGGACGACGACGGCGGCGGGGACGACGACGGCGGCGGGGACGACGGGCGGCGGCACGGCGTGGGCGCGGGGACGACAGGTGGCGGCGGCGTGGGCGCGGGGACCACGGGCGGCGGCGGCGACGGGCGACGGCGACGGGCGGCGGCGGCTGAGGAGACGAGGGGGCACCGGCGGTTTCGATCTGGAGGAGAGGAGGGCGAAGTGAGGGAGGGGAGAGAAGTCCCCGGCCTATATAGGTCCGGGGCATTTAGCACCGGGTCCAGCCACGACCCGGTGCTAAAGGGCCTTTCGCACCGGGTGGTGGGAAGACCCGGTGCTAAAGGCCCCCCCTTTCGCACCGGGTCTTCCCACCACCCGGTGCGAAAGGCCCTTTAGCACCGGGTCTTCTACACCCGGTGCGAAAGGCCGTAACTGTGCGCAGACTGAGGCCTTTAGCACCGGGTGCAGCCACGACCCGGTGCTAAAGGCCCCCCTTTCGCACCGGGTCTTCTACACCCGGTGCTAAAGGCCCCGTAACTGGCGCCAAACGAAAATTGGGGGCCTTTAGCACCGGATTTTAGATCAACCCGGTGCTAAAGGCCCCAAATTTTCGTTTGGCGCCCAGTTTCCAAACCGGCCTTTAGCACCGGGGGCTACTATTTGGGAATCTTATAAATATAGTTTTTAATATATAGTTATTAATACTTGTTTTAATTCAGTTATTAATACCTATTAAAAATATATATTAAATAAGAAAATCTTATAAATTACTAGAAAATCAATATAAAATTACTAGAAAATCTTATAAATTAATAGAAAATTTTTTAAATTACTAGAAAATCCTATAAATTAATAGAAAATCTTATAAATTAATAGAAAATCTTATAAATTACTAGAAAATCTTATAACTTACTAGAAAATCTTATAAATTACTAGAAAATCTTATAAATTACTAGAAAATCTTATAAATTACAAAAATTGATAACTAAATGAAAGATTTTGGAACATTAAACGGTCTCAGATGAAAAAGTCATGAATACCAAAATTTCATATCTCATCAAGATCTACAATCTTTATTTAAGTCATTTTTGCATTTGAGAAAGTGGTAGTGTACATTGTTCATTAATCCTAGATTCACTCGCATAGTTTCCAAAACTTTGTTAGAGACTTGTCAAATTTCTACTACATGTTATTACCCATTTTGAAAATGACAAAATGACCTAAATAAAGATTGTAGATCATGATGAAATATGAAACTTTGGTATTCATCACTTTTTCATTTGACATCACCTAGTGTGAAAAAAACCTTGGTTGTAGGTGTCATTTTTAATTCAAAATTTGGATTGTTCAAACACGAGAAGATTTTTCAAAATAATAACATTAATATGTTTCATAACTTGATAGAGTATGATTTTAGGAATTTTTAGGAAGAAAAATGATCTTTTTTGAAGTTTGTACGAGGGAGAACGACTAGTTACAACTTTTATACAGAGATTAAAAAGAAAAATTGTTCTTGTTCATCCAGTGACGTGGCCCGGTGACGTGGCCAGCTCTCGCACGGCCTCCGTGGCCAGGCCGGTCTTTGGCCCCGCCGCAGCGTGGCCTTTAGCACCGGGTGCAGCCACGACCCGGTGCTAAAGGCCACGACCGGGCCAGTGACGTGGCTCGCGTGCGCCCGGTGACGTGGCCGGCCGCCGCACAGCCCCCGCGGCCCGGTCGTGGCCTTTAGCACCGGGTGCAGCCACGACCCGGTGCTAAAGGCCACGACCGGGCCAGTGACGTGGCTCGTGTGCGCCCGGTGACGTGGCCAGCCGCGGTCGTTGCCTTTAGCACCGGGTGCAGCCACGACCCGGTGCTAAAGGCCTAAATCTTATAAATTAATAGAAAATCAATATAAAATGCTAGAAAATCAATATAAAATGCTAGAAAATCTTATAAATTACTAGAAAATCTTATAAATTACTAGAAAATCAATATAAAATGCTAGAAAATCTTATAAATTAATAGAAACTCTTATAAATTAATAGAAAATCAATATAAAATGCTAGAAAATCAATATAAAATGCTAGAAAATCTTATAAATTACTAGAAAATCTTATAAATTACTAGAAAATCAATATAAAATGCTAGAAAATCTTATAAATTAATAGAAACTCTTATAAATTAATAGAAAATCAATATAAAATGCTAGAAAATCAATATAAAATGCTAGAAAATCTTATAAATTACTAGAAAATCTTATAAATTACTAGAAAATCAATATAAAATGTTAGAAAATCCTATAAATCAATAGAAATTACATGGCATCATCGTTTACTCGGACACTAATAAACTTCCTCTTTACAAATGTTCCTTGATTGTGATCACGCCGTAGATACGGTGTCTCCTCCGCCGCTAACAGGATGCTTGGGTCATCAGCCACTGAGAATGGAGGCCGGCCATCGAGCATATCATAATCTTCATCCGTCTTGTCCTCAACTCCTACGATTTTTCTCTTTCCTGGAAGAACTATATGACGCTTTGGCTCGTCTTGTGATGGGTCCAATTGCTTACCCCCACCTTTCTTATCCGCCCCTTTCTTCGGTCTGCTAGCCATGTCCTTCACATAAAAAACTTGTGTGACAGCTTTGCCCAGGACGAACGGTTCGTCTAGAAAGCCAATCTTGCTTAGGTCCACTAACGTCATTCCATAGTCCGCTTCAACTTTAACACCTCCTCCAGTCAGCTTCACCCATTGGCACTTGAACAGTGGGATCTTCAAAGGTCCGTACTCTAGTTCCCATATCTCCTCTATGATTCCATAGTATGAGTTTGTATTGCCATTGGTGTCTGTCGCGTCGATCCGGACACCACTGTTTTGGTTGGTGCTTTTCTTGTCCTGGGCTCTTGTGTAAAATGTATACCCATTGATGTCGTATCCTTGGAATGTCAAGATCGTGCTCGATGGACCTCTAGCTACAAAAGCTAGCTGCGCATCAATGCCCTCGACACCCATAAGACGTCTTCGCAACCAATCGGCGAAAGTACTATTGTGCAGACGCTGAATGAAGGCCGCAGACTTTGTTGAGTTTTCGTCCCTGAGAATCTGCATGTGCTCCTCGATGTACGGAGCAACTAAGGTTGATTGTTGCAAAACTGTGAGGTGCGCTTTACGAAATGTCTCAACGTCCTTGATCACCATCGATCTTCTCCCTAGTGTGCCCTTTCCACCAAGTCTCCCCTCGTGATGGGATTCGGGCACACCAATCGGCATAAGATCGTCGACAAAGTCAACACAGAATTCAATGACCTCCTCCGTTTCGTATCCCTTAGCAATGCATCCTTCTGGACGAGAACGATTACGGACATACTTCTTTAGGACTGCGAAGAACCTCTCAAATGGGAACATGTTGTGTAGAAATACTGGGCCCAATATACGAATCTCTTTGACGAGGTGAACCAATAGATGTGTCATGATATTGAAGAAGGATGGTGGAAATATCATCTCAAAGCTGACAAGACATTGCACCACGTCGTTCTGTAGCTGATCTAAGTGGTCTGGATTGATCACCTTCTGAGAAATTGCATTGAGGAATGCACATAGCTTCACAATGGCTTTCCGCACGTTTACTGGTAGCACACCCCTGAGTATGACGGGAAGCAGCTGTGTCATCAACACATGGCAGTCGTGAGACTTCAGGTTTGTGAACTTCTTCTCTTTCATATTTATTATTCCCTTAATATTGGAGGAGTAGCCAGACGGAACCTTGATACTGTTCAAGCATTCAAACATGCTTGCCTTCTCTTCTTTGCTGAGAGTGAAGCTGGCAGGATGCAAGTACTGGCGTCCTTTGTCTCTCTTTTCTGGATGTAGATCAGTCCGTTGCTTCAATCGTTTCAGATCCTGACGTGCTTCCAGTGTATCTTTTGGCTTCCCATAAGTACCCAGGAAGCTTATCAAGTTCACGCAAAGATTCTTCGTCAGATGCATCACATCAATCGCGTTACGGACCTCTAAACGTTGCCAATAAGGTAGCTCCCAAAAGATAGACTTCTTCTTCCACATCGCGGCACGACCATCCTCGCCCGTCGGAGCAGCCTGGCTTCCGTCTCCCTTGCCAAACACCACGTGTAGGTCCTTCACCATATCAAATAGCTCTTCTCCACTCCGGTGTCTCGGCTTTGTACGGCGGTCAGCATTCCCGCCAAAATGCGCACATTTCTTTCGTAGCTCATGCTTCGCCGGAAGGAATCGACGGTGACCCATGTACACAACTTTACGACAATGTTTCAAATACATGCTTTCGGTTTCCTCTAAACAGTGAGTGCATGCTTTATATCCTTTGTTTGATTGTCCTGATAGGTTACTTAGTGCAGGCCAGTCGTTGATGCTTATGAAAAGCAGTGCTCGAAGGTCAAACTGCTCCTGCTTGTCCTCATCCCACACGCTAACACCTTCATTCTTCCACAGCTGCAAAAGTTCGTCAACCAATGGTCTTAGGTACACATCAATGTCGTTGCCAGGTTGCTTTGGGCCTTCGATGAGCACTGGCATCATAATGAACTTCCGCTTCATGCAGAGCCAGGGGGGTAGGTTGTAGATACAAACAGTCACGGGCCAAGTGCTATGACTACTGCTCATTTCACCAAAAGGGTTCATGCCATCGGTACTTAAACCAAGCCTAACATTCCTCGCATCAGCATCAAACTCTGGGAATGCTCTGTCGATGTTCCTCCACTGGGATCCATCGGCGGGGTGTCTCAACATGCCATCCTGCTTACGTTCTTCTTTGTGCCAGCGCATCAGTTTGGCATGGTCTTTGTTCCTGAACAAACGCTTCAGACGGGGTATCAGAGGGAAATACCACATCACCTTCGCAGGGATTTTTTTCTTAGAACGCTCTCCCCCAACATCACCAGGGTCGTCCCGCCTGATCTTGTATCGCGCGCAGGTGCAAACCGGACAACGATCCAAGTGTTCGTAGTGTCCGCGATAGAGGATACAGTCATTAGGACACGCATGTATCTTCTGCACCTCCAAACCGAGAGGGCAAACAACACGTTTTGCTTGATACGTTGTCGATGGCAATGTGTTACCCTCTGGAAGAATCTTCTTTACGAGTTTCAGTAGCTCCTCGAAACCCTTATCAGTAACACCATTTGCTGCCTTCCACTGCAGAAGTTCAAGTGTGCTACCCAACTTCTTTAGCCCCTCTTTGCAATCTGGGTACAGGTCAGTCTTGTGGTCCTGCAACATGCGCTGTATCTTTTTTAGTTCCTTATCATTGCCGCAGTCTTTCTCGGCATCACGCAACATTTGCCCGAGCCCATCAGTAGGTTCATTTTCCTGAGCAACATCTTCCTGAGCAACATCTTCCTCATCGGCATCACCCATTGCAGCATATGCAAAGGAACCGTAGTATTGAGCCAATAACGGAATGTCGTCATCGGCCTCGTCTTCTTCATCTTCATCCATTAGAATTCCTCTTTCACCGTGCTTCGTCCAAACAGAATAATTCCTCATGAAACCGTGCCTCATCAAATGCACTTGAAGACAACCTCTTTGTTTGTACGATTGTATATTTTTACAATGGGTGCATGGGCAGAACATGAAACCGGACGGCGTCCTGTTAGCCTCGGCGGCATCGAGAAACGTCCTAAGGCCATCACGGAAGGCCTGAGCGTGGGGGTCCCCGTACATCCATTGTCTATTCATCTGCATTATTAACCAATAACAAATATACAATACAATTTAAAGATAAAAAAATTTAATATATAAATAAATACAAATTATAATATATATTCCATTATATAAATAAATTTCTAAAACTACATTACTACATTCATTAAATATAACATTACTATAAGCCTTATAAGATTTATAAGATTTATAAGATTTTCTATTAATTTATAAGATTTTCTAGCATTTTATACTGATTTTCTAGTAATTTATAAGATTTTCTATTAATTTATAAGATTTTCTAGCATTTTATATTGATTTTCTAGTAATTTATAAGATTTTCTATTAATTTATAAGATTTTCTAGCATTTTATATTGATTTTCTAGTAATTTATAAGATTTTCTAGTAATTTATAAGATTTTCTAGTAATTTATAAGATTTTCTAGCATTTTATATTGATTTTCTAGTAATTTCTAAAACCAC
Source organism: Echinochloa phyllopogon (assembly GCA_033239725.1). Lineage (NCBI taxonomy): Eukaryota > Viridiplantae > Streptophyta > Magnoliopsida > Poales > Poaceae > Echinochloa > Echinochloa phyllopogon. The sequence goes on along the minus strand of BTCW01000008.1, from coordinate 4,474,175 downwards.
ATTACTATAAGCCTTACAACTATTCACAAGTCATACAAAACAAAATACTAACTAGCTTGCCTTCTCTCTCCATTTAAAACACAACATGCATGAACACTCTCTCCACCATGAACTCAAGCTCTCTCCTCTCTCTCCTCCAAGAACACAATCTCTCTCTAGCTAGCTTTACTTTGATTCACAAATCCCTCTATTTCTAAATCATAGAAGGATTACAAGCTAAATAAAACATTAGAGAATGAAAGAGTGTACCTTTTAGTGCTCCTTAGATGAGTAGATTCTTCACAAATTTTGAAAAAAATTTGGGCAGCACCTCCCCTCCCACGGCCGAGCAGCATGAACACAGCGCCTAAGTGTTCAGCTGGCTCGGGCGGGGGAGGGGAAGCCCCTATATTCAAACACATTAGCACCGGGTCGTGGCAAGACCCGGTGCTAATGTTCACCCTTTAGCACCGGGTGCAGCCACGACCCGGTGCTAATGTGCCCGAGGCCTTTAGCACCGGGTCGTGGCTGCACCCGGTGCTAAAGGGTGCGCATTAGCACCGGGTCTTGCCACGACCCGGTGCTAATGTGTCCGCCCGGACACACCTCCGCGCCGCCCCCGCTCCTAGCCGTTGGACCCGGTGCTGAAGCCCCATCAGCACCGGGTCCAAAAATGGCCGAGGCGGAGGAGGCGGGCGGATGTGAAGGATTCTGGTAGTGGACCGTTTGTTTCTTCACGATCTAACTTAGCCCTAACAAAATTTAGCTCAAAAACTAGTATTATTTTAGCCCGGTCCTAATCCGGTCCGATCCTTAAAATTTTTAGTATGAAAGTGAGGGCCCTTTACCACCCCTAACTACGTATCTGTGCTCGCCAACCCGGGCGCTCCGCCACGCCGCCCGCCCACCACAGCTCATCCTCCCACGCCCGCAGCTAGTCTCAACGGCCGTGCCCCATCCTGCTACTCTGTCCTGGCGTCGTGCACACATCATCACACACGGACATGGCGTGCCACCCCGGACTTATCACCCGTGGTGGCCGCTTGCCTATCCCCAAAGCTTGCAACCTCCGTGTGCACAACTCAGAGGAGCCATTGCTACTGGCGGATGCTTGCATGGATCGGAGAAGCGATTCACTGCAGCGGAGCTAGCTCGCGCGGGTCACAGTAGAGAGCTGCCGTCGCCGGTGAATGCCTGGTCATCCTTTTGTGTCCGCACTTGGCGCCCCCTGCCTTTGCCTATGCTAGGCAGCCATGAACTCAGCCGCATGTGATACCCACATCATGTGGCGGAGGCAGGAATATTTTTTAGATGTGGCGAGTTTGTAAATATTAAATATGTACAATACAACTATCAACTATACAAGGCCGACAGACAACAAACTCTCAAAGCAGTCAAGTAGATTTACATGTTGGATCATTGGTTATTGCCTAATAAGCGGACATATATCATGCACGTGTATGTATATTATACATATATTCTATATTTTGTATTTGTTTTAGGTGTGGCAGAGGCCAAGGCTTGCCAGATAGCTGCCTCCGCCATATGACACTATGCAGACAATGCATATCGACTTATATGTCAATGTCTAAGTATGATGCCCGCATCTAAAATCTGCTTATGACCTAGCTCCCACGTGGAATGGGATTACATACACCAAAGGTGCTACGTCTAAAATTATAACTCATAGGCTGACTGGGTGAATCATGACTCTTCAATGTGCCAATGCAACGTGAGTATCCTAGCTATCATGTGTAACAGGTCATCATATGCATAGTATCTTTCTTACAATATTTTCTACCTCACTTCAAAGAAAAAGATAAACCAAGAGGCCGGCTTTTAAGTTTAAATGACAAGGATTAGGAATTGGTCTAAAACTAATTGGGTTACCAAGGCGAGACTACTTCCATATCATACCGAAAAACATGGGCCACAATTGCGAAACGAGAACACAAATTAAATGGGCTAAAATACTACACCAAGCGTAGAAGACCAAGTCCTGCTCCTTGTACACGGCAATGTAGCTAGCACTACTAATGTCTCCTGCATGTACTCCTAGGATTTAGGATCTACACCGGCACACGTCCAGGCCATGCATGGGCCTCTTGTATATGTGTACTCACCTGAGCAGTAAAGATGAGCTAAGCTTTCCTGCATTCGTTTCTCTACACCAAGTACTATTTTAAAAAAAAGGCCTTACATCGTCGGTTCCTTTAACTCAATTACCACAATAGTTAGCATTATTAAAAAATATTTTCTTAACAAGTCCCATAGAAGAGACAATAACAATCAATATAGTTATACAATGCCTGTTTATGCCATTTTAGTAATTAACAGTGCATTATGCCTATAATTTATATTATATTCTTAGTAAACCAAAAACGAGGGTCTAGAATAAGAGTCACAACAAGGACTACAGTTTCAACTTAAAACTGGATATAAATGTTCATGCACAAAATTGCAGCTGGCAATTGGGAAGCAGAAATCAGGATTCGTAATGTCAGGACAAGAACTGACATATCTCAAGCTTAGGTTTCGGCAACAACACAGCTCAGAGCAGACCGAGGTGCAGTGCACATGGGAGATATATTGTGACTGTGGATGAAAATATATAAATGAATTGGTATCCAAAGTCTATAGAAATGGATAAAAAATATATAGTAGAAATTGGGTCTTGTTTTTTATTTCGAAAAGGGAAGCTTTATTGATCTTAGACAAACAATTATATAAGATCCAACCCGGCCTCTGCATAACTAAGATGCACACAGCCCATTAAAAAGAAACAAAAACAAATGAGAGCGCCATGACCAAAAGATCATGTCGCAGCAAGCTACCACAAGCGACTTCACCTTCATCCGCTTCACTAACCAAAGCAGCTCTTGGACTATGACGTATGCTCCCGAGACAACGCCTCCAACGAGGAAACGGCACGCGCACGTGCCGACATTGCAGTGACCCAATCAATTAAGACCAGATCGAAGGTTTTCACCCGAGTGAGTAATTCATCATAATCCAAACAATGCCTTCAACAAAGTCACTGTCAGGTACAACCAATTAAGGTCAGACCTAGAAATTTCTTCCTAGAACCGGTGAATTAGTAACAATTACCACCACGACATAGTCACACCGTGTTGCTTCCCCCTTCTTACCAAGCCAATGCTTTCATATAGACCAGACCTGACCCACTTCAAACGGCCACGAACTCCAAGTCCGGTAGATAATCTGAAATCGTAACCAGAGAAAACATGCTGCAAAGTACCGACTGGCTACCCGTGCATAATCCACCGGAATAAATTGTAGATGAAATCCGTCTTCGAGTAAGAGAATCCGCGAATGAAGCCAAGGTGACTCATGTCTCCTGGTCTATATGAAAATAAAGGCAAAATTAAAGATGTCATCACCAGATGTATTTGCAAAGTTCGCCGCCGCGAGCCACCCGTGCCCTCGCGTCGACCGTCGTCCTCCTCGCGGCGGGTCGCCGCTAGCCTCTGGACGCCTCAGATCCGGCCGAGGGACGCCCGGATCCACGACCACCTGCCCTCACCGCCGCCGGGGAGGCAGCTCGACCGGATGTGGCGGCCGCGTCCGCCATGGATCTGATCGAGGAAGAGCTGTTGTCCCGCCGCCGCCGCCATGGCGTGCCGCACGGGCTTCCGGCGATCCACTCGGGCGACGGCGCAGCGGAGGGACGCAGGGAATGGGAGAAGGGGCAGCGGCGCCGGCTCGTCCGCCCGCACGGGGGCCGACGCGGGGGAGATGGGCCTCCTGGGTTCAGATCGGTGTTACTTAGTTCGTTTGCACCATCATGCAGATAGAAAGTCGTATAGGACTTCCGATTAACTATTGGGTCTTGTTAGACACAAGAAGGGGTATCTTGTCTGCGGTCGACCGCACGCAGCCTTCCGTGCGGTCGATTGGGCGTCCGCGAGCGCTGAAGTTTTTTTTGGAAACTGCGTCACGACATTCCATTTCTCACGCCGCGCGGATTCGAGTACCAACTCCCCTTCCTTTTCGCGTGGCACAAGCTCCCATACTCCCGTAACCTAAAAAAGTAATCATTAAAATCATACAAAACATTTACATAAAGAAGAAAAAATAAAAATAGTGTAGAATAAAATATTTATTGACAAAAAGTTTGAAACAAATTTTTTTAAAAAAATTCAGAAACATAATTTTATAAAAGAAATTCAGAAACATAATTTCAAAAATTGAAAAAAGTTTAGAAAAAAAAATTCATACAAAATATTTACATAGAGAAGAAAACATAAAAATAGTTTAGAAAAAAATATTTTTTGACAAAAAGTTTGAAACAATTTTTTTTAAAAAAGTTTAGAAACATAATTCTTTAAAAAGTTCAGAAAAATAATTCTTTAAAAAAAATGAAAAAAGTTTAGAAACAAAAATTCATAACAAAAAAGTTATGAAGACAGAATTAAAGAATAGAAATTTGTGGGCAAAAACTTTGCAAGAAAAACATCAAGAACAAAAGTTATGTCGAAAAAGTTTTGAAAGATATAAAAATGATTTGAAAAAAAACTTTTGGAAGCTCCACAAACAAAAAGTTGCAGAAAAAACTTCGAAAAAAAATCATAAACAAAAAAAGTTATGTAAAAGAAAAAAGAGAAAAAAAAGTCTCGCCCGGCCGGCTCAACCGCCGCTGCTCCACGCGGGGCCTGCGGCTGCTGGCTATGGCGTAGCTCACCGCTGCTCCCATCGTCGCCGCGCCCGGCGGTACTGCCGCCGCCGTGCTCCCACCACTGTCCTCATGCCACCACGCGGGATGTCGCTGCTGCTCCCGTCGTCGCCGTGCCCGGCGGTACTGCCGCCGCCGTGCTCCCACCACCGTGGCCGGCGGCCCTCCCGCTGCTACGCTTGCTTGCTCTGGATCAGGTGAAGAGGAAAAAGTAATGGAAAGAGAAAGAGAGAGAGATGTGCGTGAGGACAAGAGGGCTTCCGGTGGAAGGAGATAAAGAACGTGGGTGGGACCCACCACGTGAATGGCTGGTTGACGTGTAAGCGCGGTCCGCTCGGCCGCAAATTTCTTTGCGTGCGGTCGAATGCAAATTCAACATTGCGGACACATGAAATAAATATAAGTTGTTTTGATCAGTTGTGACCCAAATCTGCGCAGGAATATCTAATTCTTAGGATTCTATTAAAACGCATATGTCCATTACAGTATCTTCTCCATGTAGGAGCATGGGTTCACGATATGACGGAGCAGTTTTTCTTTTATAATTCGACTACTCATCAGGCCCGGCCCTGAGGGGGGTCGAGCTGTGCGGCCGCCCGGGCCCCCCAACGGAGGGGGCCCCTCTTCAATGTATATTGTATACACGATGTATGTATCCTGTACGTAATAGACTTGGTAATCCGTAGCTTAACAAACTTGCATGTGTGTACGCTGTCTAGTTGGGCCAGGAGCCGGCAGGCCCAAAGGAAAAAATAATATGTTGTTGAGGCCACGAGGGTCCAGGGCTCCTGCAGGCACTAATCGATTTGTATCGTGTGCGAAGTAGACAGGAACACCCTAAATCACACGATTCACGCCGGCACAGCTCATCTCATCGCCATCGTCTGATGCCGACCTTATTCTCTGATTGAACACTGGCATTTTAGTTTCCTCCGACGCCGATCGAGTCGCCGACAAACTCTGCCGAGTCGATCGACGATTTCAGGAGAGGCCCAAGAGCCCTAGACGGTAACGTATATACATCATACTGCATACTAGTGGATTCCTTATCTTCAAAGTTCAAACTTTATCTATACACTTCAATGTCTTACATGTAAATCGTATTTTTCCTCTGTATTCTTTGGAGTTCAGATTACAGAATCAATCTCAAGTTAGGGCATTAATTTACAACAGGCCATAACGTCATCTAGCATAAAGATCGAAGCTTTTCAAAGTTGAAATTGCTGAAGAATCATTTGAGGTGTTTAATGTCTCAGCAAAGGTTAAATGGCTTGGCAACTCTATGCATTGAGAAGAAATTGTTAGACATCAACAAATGCTAGAATTTTTTAAGATAAAATATACAAATTATTTGGTATAAATATTGCTTTTGACCCATTTCGATTGTATTATTGTTATTATTAAAGGGCCTCTCATTTTAGCTTCGCCCCGGGCCTCAAAATTCTCAGGACCGGGCCTGCTACTCATGTCCCAATCATTTGCTTTCTTTGCCTTGCGAGATACTCCCGTTTGGTAATAGGTCTGGTAGGAATCTAACCACCTTTTGGTATTTCCTTCGTTGTTTATATTAGCCACTTTAGGGTCCGAAATTTCCATTTCAACGTGTTCAAGTGTAATCCTGTCAGCGGAACCAATCAATTTATAAATGTACTCCAAAGCTTCAATAAAAAATTGAATATTATTTAGGTCATTGTGATGATCTGCCAAGCAGAACTGCCACATGTCTGCTTTGTAATATTACTAACTAAGTACTATCTCCAAATTTGACGTTGGTTAGCTAAAAATAAAACTACCCAACGCCAAACAATATGAGGTTACAGGCGTATAGAAACCATACGTGCAGTCATACAAAACTATATTGGTACTCCCCACTAAAGGATTTTCTCAATCCTCAACGTGCCACATCATCCTCCACTAAGCACCCTACCAACGCGCCATGTCATCCTCCACTAAGCACCCCGCCGAGATGCATTGATTGCTGATTCTTGCAGCGCGCCACGTCATCCTCCACTAAGCACCCCACCAAGATGCGTTGATTGCTAATTCTCTATATGTATTAAATAATATACTTCTCGTATGCGGTGCAGCCACATCATCTTAATTGTTTGCACCGTCCAATTCTATATCTGCATTAAACTTTATACTCCTCGCATGTGGCGCAGCCACATCATCTTAATTGTTTGCACCGTCCAATCTAAACAAATTCTATATATCTATATTAAATTATATACGAGCACCCCACTACAAAATATTGATTTCTATTTCTGTCAACATACAAGAATACGAATAAATTATCTTAGTGTTTCTGCTTCCAAATTTCACTTTATTATTTTTATTTTATTTCAAAATTCACCAAAAGATCCCGAAGCAACGTGCGGGGTATCAGCTAGTCTGAAAAACAAATGCGTCCGAGCGGGTCAACTTTCTACTTTTAAGAGCAATGCAGCGCAGCAGCAATAATGAATTAGCTACTAATTAACTCAGAGAAAAGTGCATTCTCATGCCTGGGTTAACTATTACGAACCTGCTTTTTCAGCAGCAACCATGCATCTTCGAGCTCAAGTATATTGACAAGGTGGTAGGGCCATTCTGCCATCATCCCTCTTGCAACCGTGTCATGCCTTGTGGTGACGAGGACACAGCTACCGTGAGCAAGGGTAGCGTTGACCAAGGGAGTTTTGAGCACACCTTCCCATGCCTGATGGTTCCAAACATCATCCATCACCAATAAGGTCTTCTTCCCATTTAATGCTTGCTTAAGAGCCCGCTCAAGAGCACCTCTCGTATTTCCAGCAGATCCATGCATGGTCACCCCCAGTTTCAGTGATAGCTCTTTTTAGCAGCTCAATATCATTGAAGTCTTGATTGATGCTCAACCATATTTTCTTTTGAAATTCTTGCTTGATTACGTCATGATTGAAAACCTTTTGGGCCAGGGTGGTCTTACCAATGCCGCCAACTCCTACAATAGCGAAAACCATAATTTTATTGTTTTCACGTTTCGTTAGTTGTTCTGTTGTTAGAATCTCCACTATATTTCTTGTGTCCTCCTCAATTTTTTCACCAACCAAACTTGACTCATCAAGCTCCCCTGATGTCTCACGCCTTCGACGACGTGATGATGCCACCCTTCTATTACGTTGCTCATATGAGCCGAGGCTGATGAAGCCGAAGTCCATGCTACGCTTCTTGATTTCTTCTAGTTTCTTGTTAAGGCTCTTGATGCGGTTGCCAATATCATGTGCGTGCAGAGGATTCCGCATACAGAAGAGCAATGGGTTTAAGCACCCTACATCACGTCTTGGATGTTCCTCCATCGCCTTTAGCTGGCATAGGTCTAGGATGTTGGTGGCATCGTACATGGCATCCCGAAGCTCTCTCACCCACGCCTGCACGCTTTGGTCAGTGATGTTCCTTCGGTCGGCATCCGCGAGGAAGTTCTTGAGGTCTCCAAGCTTTACACCCATCTTGTCGATCTCCACAGAGACCCCTAGCAACATATGGACCTCATCTCTTGCCATTTCTGTCAGCGTGTTCTGGATGTAGGATGCCAAAGCATCAAGGATGCCCGCCATTAATGCCAGCTAGCTACCTTTGATTTGCACTGTAAAAACAATTATACCAAGTATCAGCACAGTCAGGCCGTTAAATAGACTGGCTACAGTACATGTTCTGCTCGCGGAAATATGTTTTCTGTTTGTTCATTTCTTATCTTGTACACAGATGCTACAATATAATCCAATGCTAAAATTTTGGTTCTCTAGTTGATTATACTGACGCCGAGATCCTGCATGAATGCATGATGCAAGTTATGCATCCCCTGGTTTATCCTGGCCCTATCCAAACAGCAAGACCCAAGAGGCAGAGCGTATGCACGATGAAGTAAACCGATCTGAGAGTGTCAGAAACTCAGAGTTGAGCGACGCTAGAGCCGATTCTAGAGTTTTAGCTGTCATAGTTAACTAAATTAATTAGACCGAATATATCAGCACGGTGAGGCTGTTAACTAGACTGCCTACAGTAGTTCTGCTTCGCACAAATGTTCTTTGATTCTTCTTTCTTATCTTGTACAGAAACAGATACTACGTACAGTCCAATTCTTAAATTTTAGTTCTCTGCTCTTTATGTCGATGCTCAGATCCTGCATATAATAGGCAGTTTGGTACTTCTAATGACATACTCACTGCAAGAGGCAGAGCAAAATCGAAGGCTTTCTTATTTATTCTGGCCCTACTCACAGCAAAAGGCAGAGCTATGCATGAAAAATTGCAGAAACGGACCTGAACCTGTCGAGTTGACCTTGGCCGCAGCCGATGCCGTCTTGGTTCCTGGAACACGATCTGTTGGCGCGCAGGGTTGGAGGCAGAAAGATTCGGCCGCAACGTAGTTGGCGGCGGCGTCTGACCCGGCAGCTGATCGAAGGATGCGAGTAGAGGACGCGGTGAACGCCGATGCGAGGATTGGGGTTGGCTTCCTAGTTCTTAGTCATTCTGGAGAACGGAGAAGATGGTGAGTGGGGTGGGTGGAGAGGCAGCTGCTTTGCGCTTTCTTCTTTCGATTTTTAATGTAATGGAGCTTTCACGTTTGGAAGGTGGGAATTGTTTACATACACGTTAACCCATCCTGTTATAAACAAGAGTTTGTTTACATACAATCAACATGAGGACGTCCTTTCACTACCCCTCGCTAATTTTATTCTAATTTTTTTAAAAATTTTCCGTTGTTATAGTAAACAATGCACCTTTGACCATATATTTTAAGCCACATGAACGGGACTAGACACCTTGCAATACTTCTATATTCACCAAATGGTCACTGTCTAGAAAATTTCACAAATGAAAATTTGACTGTAGGGGGGCGGCACCTCATCCCCCGCCGCCCGAAGACCCACCCTATCGGCGCCCACGCCTCGCCGCTGCCAGAGCGGGGTACCGGAAGCCCGCATCCCTGCTAGGATGGTGGCGGTGGGGCGATTTCGTCGCGCCCGGCCTCTCCCCGAGCAGATATGGGGGCTCGTGGAAGACGGCGGGCGGCATTCTGGGAGTTGGCGCGGCGCAAGGAGGAGACGGCCGGCGTGGGCGCGTGCGAGGCGAGCGCACGGGCCAGCGGGAGCCGGCGGCGCGCGCGGATTTGAGCCGCGAGCAAGCGATCAGGCCGACGGCAGAGCGGATGATGGCGGCCTCGGCAAGCAGGGGCGGCCGGCGCAGTGCTTCAGCGGTCGGGCGCGAGGGGAAGGTCGCTGACGCGCGGTTCGGCGTATGAGGCACGCGCAAGCGTCACCGGCGGTCTGGCAACCGGGGGGCCGGTGGAGTGTGGCGGATGTGCGGCGCCAGCGTTGTGGAGGCCGCAAGGGGCTGGTGCCGGGTCCAGCGCCGGCCGGCGTGGTGGGTGCGGCGGATCTGGCGCGGGCGAAGCGGCAGCCGACAGCCCGGCGGCGGGTGGACTGATAGCGGCCAGGGGCTGCGGAAGGCGATGGAGATTGAAGGTACTGCAGCGTGTCTCATGGAATTGCGGCGGTGGCGTCGCTCGGGTGGGGTAGCCGTGGCTGTGGTGCTGATTCATGCGGACACCAAGACTCTTGGTGGACAAGTTTGATGAAGACCCGACGAGCGGCTCGTCCGGATATCCAGGGATATTTCGTCATGACCGACTCGGACTAGAGTCCTAGTCGATGACACTTATGTTTAGATGGAAACCGACTTGTAAACCCTAGCCCGCTACCCTATATAAGGCGGCCTAGGGAACCCCCATCAGATATCGCGATATATCGCACCACATCCTGTAGGCCAAACGCTCGCCCTAGCTTCCTGAAGCTCGGTCGAGTACTAAGCAATACAAGACAACACTGACACAGAACGTAGGTATTATACCTCCGGGTAGCCCGAACCTGTCTAAATCAGTGCCTCCTGTGTACCATCAAGTCAGTAGTTCATCAATCACCCCGCCTACAAATCTACCACTCGGGTACCCCCAGGTGGATTGCCGGTCCTAAGGTCCGACAGTTGGCGCGCCAGGTAGGGGTAGATTGGTGAGCTGTTTCGATTCAAAAACACCGATGGCTCGGTGGCAGATCAATCTCCCGTCGTCTTCCTCGCATGCGTGGAGGCGCGCCCTAAGGGAATCTCAGATCTGAGAATCCGCCCGACCCACCCACGAGATGAGTCATACATAATCTACAACTAGCCAGAGACATGTCTCGACTAGTCGGCTTCATCGTCATCCTCCGCATCGCGCGCGGCGACCACTTCGACTACGAAGCTAATCAAGCTAAGTATTTTATTTTATTCCTACAGTAAAAATAGATCGCTATGTGCATAGCTTATTCTCCATGTCCATGAGACAATTGCATTATTTAATCTACGGCAACCATGTGTTAGCCCTAAACAAAAAATGCTCATGAAGCAGCAAATCAACTCGACATGCCCGATGCACTATACCCAAAGTCTAAACACCCGCAAGCGTACTCAGCCGGGACCCTGCCTACGACTAAGCCTCCATGCAGAGCATCGTAGTATGTAGGAGAGCTGCCTTCATGAGAGCTCCAGCCAGTTCACCGCCCCAGTCCTTAGCGCGTGTCATGACGATGGTGAAGTGATAACGATTGATAATTCAAAGAGAAATCGTCAAACAAAAGCTATAAGCTTAAAAGTATCGCTTATTACACATAAGCTTGCCAAATACTACCGTTTTTCTTCCTCTCCCTCACAGGTACAACGGCGTTCCCTCGCGTCGCGCGGCCGACCTCGTATGCTCGGGGGCTGGCGCGCGGCGACTCGGCGTTTCCTCTCGGCGCGTGGCCGACCTCGCATGCTCGGGGGCTGGTGCGCGGTGACTCGGCATTTCCTCTCGTCGCGCGGCCGACCTCGCATGCTCAGGGGCTGGCGCGCGGCGACTCGGCGTTTCTTCGCGTCGCCCGGCTGACCTCCCATGCATCGGGGGCTTGCGCGGGCGGCAACTCGGCGTCTCCTCCAGTCGCACGGCCGGCCTCGCATGGTCGGGGGCTGGCGCATGCGGCAACTCGGCGTCTCCTCAAGGCGCGCGGCCGGCCTCGCATGCTCGGGGTCTAGCGTGTGTGGCAACTCGGCGTTACCTCGCGTCGCCCGGCCGACCTCGCTTGCTCGGGGGCTGACGCGGGCGGCAACTCGGTGTTTCTTCGCGTCGCCCGGCCGGCCTCGCATGCTGGGGGGCTAGCGCGTGTGGCAACTCGGCATTATCTCGCGTTGCGCAGCCGACCTCGCAAGCTCGGGGGCTAGCGCGTGCGTCAACTCGGCGTTTCTTCGCGTCGCCCGGCCGGCCTCGCATGCTCCGCGGCTAGCGCGCGCGGAAACTCAGTGTTACCTCTCGTCGCGCGGCCGACCTCGCAAGCCAGGGGCTGGCGCACGCGGCGACTCGGTGTTCACCTCCTTTTTTCGGCAACATGTTATCCGACTACTTTTTGAGCCTTGGCTCGCTTATTCTAACCAACCCAATGCTTGGGGGCTACTGTATACAGTGCTCCTAATCGTCGTCCTGTACTCGGCCCTCATGAGGACCTACCAACTACCTCGAAGGACTCGGCGTCATGTTGGGTGTTCTCTCTTTTTGAGCACCGCCCACCCTCGTGCCGACTACATGTTGAAGCACCTTCAGCCGACTACATTGGCTTCGTTTCTTCATCAAGCTGTTCGACACGCACCTGCACGTTGCTCGGGGGCTTGTGGGATATGGGTACCCCTGGGCCTACTGTCAGGCTAGACTTCGACGGCTAGGGCCCACGTCTGACAGGCCTGTGGGCCGACCCCTAGGCGGCCCACACGGACACCAAGACTTGGTGGACATGTTTGATGAAGACCCGACGGGCGGCTCGTCTGGATATCCAGGGATATTCCGTCGTGACCAACTCGGACTAGAGTCCTGGTCGATGACAAGTTGGTGTAGATGGAAAGCGACTTGTAAACCCTAGCCCGCTACCCTATATAAGGCGGCCTAGGGTACCCCCATCAGATATCGCGATATATCACACCACATCCTGTAAGCCAAACGCTCGCCCTAGTTTCCTGAAGCTCGGCCGAGTACCAAGCAATACAAGACAACACCACCGACACAGGACGTAGGGTATTATACCTCCGGATAGTCCGAACCTATCTAAATCAGTGCCTCCTGTGTACCATCAAGTCATTAGTTCATCAATCGCCCCGCCTACAAATCAACCACTCGGGTACCCCAGGTGGATTGCCGGTCCTAAGGTCTGATAGAGGGGATGCCGATTTCCCTGTTGAGGGCGTCATCATGGAGCTACAACCTCGCTGCATGAGATCTTCGGGTGAAAACCCTATCCAGCTTCTGGATGAGCGACGGTGGTGCCATTGGCGTCATGCCCTCCTTGGAGGCGTCGTCTCTAGAGATCCCACGCGGCTGGCAACAATTGTCCACTGTCTATGGCAGCCTCGACCAGGTTGGCAATCATGGCATGGGCAAGCAGAAGGGTGTTGGCCTCCCCTCACCGAGGCGTCTTCTCTTCTTGCTGGTGGCCAAAGGTCGTCGTTTTGTTGCTGCTCGACAGCTCGCAGCGGACCATGGCGTCCGACGTTGCCTAGCAATCGTCGATGTAGTATGGGACTACGTCGAAGGATGGCGCTTGCGGCAACGACAATGGACGACGACTCGGCTTGTAGCGGATCGTGGCGGGTTGTTTCAGCATGCTGAATCTTTCCGGTGTGGCACAGCGTTGAAAGACAACACATGCGACAACCTTGGTCGTGTGGTTTGAAGGCAGCGTCGTCGTGCGGGTGGAGGTAACGTGATGATTTCGAACCACGACAACGGTCCGGTCATTTGGTAAAGTTCCTCTGAAGTAGGCCGGCCATGCTCGCTATCTCGATGACAACACAAGGAACGAGTCCGGAGCATGGAGTTGTGGCGGATGTGGCGAGGCCCCCGCGCATGAGGGAGGTGGCGTCCAATGGCGGATGTGGCGACGCCCCCGCGCGTTTGGTTTTTGCTCGGACTCAGTGTTTTTCATCCAGTCGGATAGGTCTTGCATTGTTGCAACGTTCAACAAAGGCGTCTGCCTCCTTTGTTTCGATACCAGCGTCGGATTACGTCGGAGTTTTGATGACTGCAAGGGTGCGGTACGTGGGTGGGAGCTGCGGGCGGTTTTCTCCGCTGTCGTATTCGTGTGTAGGATTGTGGCCGTGTCGAACGGCCGGTGAGTGGTTGCGAGTGGTACCCTGGGTTGATGTCCCAATCCAACCGGACGAGTTTAGCTGCCGCCATTCCGTTGGCTGATGCTGCTGCTCCCCATCTCCAGGACCTTCCCATCTCGCTTCCCCATCCTCCAGCGCTGCATGCATTTTCTGGGACGACAGCCTCCCCTGTTGCGCGACGTCACACCTGCCCCTGCAGATCCACTGGTTCAGATCCACGAGATATGCCCGAGGAGCAGGACGGATGGGGTTGTTCACCTGATCCTCAATTCATCATATGATACAACTGAAGGCATTGCCGCACGTTGTCTCTAAAGACGACTTATTAGCCGATAAGAGCATCTCGCTCTTCTATATCCCTCATTTCATCGCACCAAATCGAAAGGAGGCGATGGCGCTGCGGCAGAGGTGGGTGCTCGATGGAAGGCGTACCATGACATGGGAAAAGCACCACGGTTCAGGTGGTATCAAACAATTAATTTTGAACCTAAACTAGTACTTCTAAAATGTAGGTCATCTTTAGTACTTGCCTATGTCTGATTTCTCTAATATCTGTCGAGTTTATAGATTACTAGTGCTAAACAGGCTGGCACGCAGCATATATGGATTGATTAACCCTTGTGTTGTTCATTCACCTGATCCTGATGAATTGCCGATGATGTTATCAGCAATGCAAGTGGGGTAAAAAATGACTTGTGCATCAGCGATTAGTAGCTTAACTGATCCCCTCCAACCATGGACTGACCACCAAAGATGCCTGGTCCACTGCAATATACCACACTGAGACGACCAGTGCTGGATGGCTGTCTCAGCAGAGGGCAATAATGGAGCCGGCCAAGAATGGAGCGGAGACCTCGACCCGCGGTGATGTCAACTCGCGCTGGCCGCAGATCAGTAGCGCAAGATGGCAATAGCAGAAATTGACAGTAGCTTGTGTATACAAATCTCCATGACAACCAGCTTCGATGAGAACAGATATTATTGATCAATGCCCTTCGAAGAAGCAGCCAACACATCTACGCATCCTAAGTGTGAAACAAGGGAACTAAACCAATAACTCAAAGAAAGAAAACACACAGATTGTCGGAGAACAGACGGTTAACAAAAAGGTTCGTCACAAGTTATGCAATCAACGCTATTTTCTTACGTTGTAGGTGCAAGCAGTGAGACTGCATTTTCTGTGCTAGTAGAAACGTAGATCACCCAAAGGCCAAAATGCATAGTATCCTTGTTCATCATAACGAATTAAATCAGGAAGCAGATAAAAACAATGACATATAATAATCAACTAAGAGGGAACATACGAAGAGATTAACTCAAAACAGGACTAGACTTGTTTTATACAGACAGGTGAGAGAAGGCCGGTGCAAATCTGGACTCTTCGAATCAAACGAATGGATCTGTGGCAAACTGTACAATCATCTCTGTTCTGTGATGCGAAAGGAATCCAAGTTGCATCGTCAGACAAAGGCTAAAATATGCATATTAACGTGCTGAAGCCATCCATATCTGGTGTAATACCACGTATCCGCCAGATACCCTGCTGATTCGATCCATTGATCCGACGACGAAGCGACGCCGTGGGCTTCATTACAGTGCAGGCACCTTCGACCCAACCAGGGAACCAAATGAAAATACGCAATGCACCTGCGAGTATTTCCCAGATATATTATACTAGTTGAAACAGCGAGCAACCAGCTAGTATTAAAGTGTTGAGTAGGAGGTCAGCCATGTCAAATTTACCTGAAGCGTTGGCACAGCGGACGACGTTTGTCAGGGTAAGCGTGTCGTCCGATCGGCCACTCGTCTTCAATTGTACATGTCGCCGCGTAAGGAAACCATGCGCGGTTCTTGCGGGCTGCAGATCAAAGATTGCATAAACAGGGGGAACTAAGGAAAAAGATCAAACTGAACAGATTATCTGAAAATAAAATAGGTTACATGAAACAGGTAGAGTTTTAATTTACCTCGGGCAATGGCAGAGCGGCTAATATTTGTCTCAAAGTGGAAAGGATCTCTTGTGTACAACACGTACAACTTCCTCGGAGTGCCTTTATCGCCTGCATATGCCTTGACTTGATGGATATGGCTGAACTTGTCCCACTCGGGGCTAGATTTCCCTGCTGCTATGCATGTGAGCAGCGACAAGGAGCAGTCTAGTAGCAAATGTCTTGGCTTAACATCCTTCATGTATTTGGGGACTGTTTCCATGTCATAATCCTGCAGATCTAGTCTCTGTAGTGCAGGCATGCCTTCCAATACCTTCATCTTTGGGCACTTGACCATGACGAGCTTCTGCAGTTTTGGTAGATTACTGATGCTCTCTAGGTCACAGTTATTAAACACGTTAAGGTGAATGATAGAAACAAAGTTCTCTAAAGAGCTTATGTTTTGGACGTCAAATATGTCTAGTCTCTTCAAAGCCCTTGCGTGGAAAGCAAGACCAGGAGGCACACGCCTCAACTTGCACCTATCGAGTCTAAGCACCTCCAACAAAGCCATGGCTTTCACTTGTGTCTCCCACTCCCATTCCTCCCACTCGACCAATCTACGCAAACACAGCTTACGCAATCTGGGAAAAGAAGCCCCTGCATGGGAATGGTTGTGGCATTGATGGTTTGGTTGCAGGAATTGGAGCCCAACATGTTTGATCACTGGGGCACGATCGATCTGTAAGTGTTCCAAGCAGGGTAGCTGACACAAGCCATTAGGAAGCTCCATGCAGCAGGCCAAGCCATCCATCGTTAGAATCCTCAAGCTCCCAAGGGGCACAACTGTTGTCCACATCATCCACCTTGGGAGCCGCTTGCCAAAGTACCCTTCCATTGCAAAGTTTTCTATGGATGCTGGAGGGCAGAGCTCATCAAACACCTCCTCAATTTGTTGCTGCGCTTTCTCGGAGATGCATTCTTCCTCTTTAACCAAGCAGACATCATCTCCAATTCTAATGTTGCAAACTAAGGATAGAAAAGTTAGGCGCATCTTTTCACTAAGCCTGGCCTTTGTGGCATGTGAGGAAGAAGATAGATTCTCCAGTCCATCTATCCGAAGCTCAGTGAGCTGGGAAAGAGGCCCCAGTTCTTCCAAACTACACCAGTCACCACCAATGTGGGCAGGAAACCCATATAATTTCCTCAAGCAACTTAGACCATGGAAATTTCTAGGTATATATTTAATACTTGTACGACGAAGATTAAGATACCTCAACTGCTGTAACTTTGAAATGCTGGTGGGAAGCTCCAAAAGACTTTTACAACCAGAAATGCTAATATACTGCAAGAATTTCATCTTACCAATGTCTTCAGGCAGCCTAGAAGTGTTTGTTCCATCTATGGATAAATATCTCAAGTGTTTGAGTTGATTTAAGGATTCAGCTAATGCATCAAAATTTGCATCGTGTACATGTAGTATCCGTAAATTTGAAAAAGCAAGCAATGAATCACCTGGCTTGATTTTTATATACCCAACTGATATTAGTGCTCTCAATGATGTCTGAGCTTGTAATGAACACCACTCTAACTCACATGATTCTGATCCTGTTGTTCCCAGTAGTGATAATCGAATAAGCTTTTGTGAGCTGAAGTTTTCAGAGATGCCAATTTCACTGTTCTGAGTTACTCGTGTTTCATTTCTAGCCACATACTGAGCAAATGAGCGGACAACGTCATGCATGTTGCAAAATTCTTGATCTAGGTATCTTAAATCTGGCTCGATGAGGTTCCTCTGTATTAACTCTTCATAGTACTCTTTTCCTATTTCCTCCAAGTCACGTGAGGTTCCATGAACAAAACCTTCACTAATCCACATGGCAACAACGTCATCAACACTGAACAAGCTGCCCTTTGGGAGGAGGGAGTAGTGCAGAAAGCAAGGCCTCAAATAAGGATTCAAGTTTTCATAACTAAGATATATTGCATAGTTTAGCTCTTCGGGCATTTGAGAAATTGACCATAATGAGTCATTTAGGACATTCTCCCAGTCTCGTCTCCATATCCTTTTCTGGCGCAGGAGGCCTCCCATTACTTTGACAGCAAGTGGTAAACAATCACATCTTGAAATAATGTCAATTCCAATATCCTTCAGCAGTTCAATTTGGGCTTCATCATTTTCATTTCCAACTACCTGCAAGTTAATCAGGTGAATTAATAATATAATTTATAATATATCACTAATGCCACAGTATCAAGATATATATGTGAAGTATAGATGAAGCTTAACGTTTTGCGGTGTCTGACTCATTTATGGAAGTACTGATAGTAACTGAAAAAACCTATGAACGTTGAATCCAAGAGAAAAGTAATAAAACATTTGTTACGCACGTGCAGAAGTATTTGGTTACGCCGTGGCACATCTCTTGTTCTCTGCTACACACTAGAAAAATAGATAAATCCTAAAAATAATTATAAAATAAAAATATATGACCATTAATCCGGCAATCTCTAACCCTGGCAGCAATTGGATCTATTGTATGTTATAAATAACGACATGTGATAAAAATAGTAATATATTAATATAAACTAAACATTATAGAACACTTATGCTCTCTATAACAGTGTCCATGTTGCACAAAGTAAATATTATAGTCACATGGATGCTATAGCACATAGTTTCTAAATGAATGTAGAGTTCATATGTTAATATATATTTAATCTGTGTCTTCTCTTCTGTCTCTCTACCGCCGTGAAACATCCGAGTGTTCTTATGCACCGTAGCTCATGCCCCACCCCACCGCCTCCTCCTTCGGAGGCGTCTGCTCTGTCGTGCACGCATCACAATTCACACATGTACATGGCGTGCAGCCTCCATGTGCAGAGCTCAGCGGAGCTCAGCTGGGCCATGTGCACAGCCTCCATGTGCTCAGCTGATTGCAACCGGCGATTCACCGCAGCAGAGCTCAGCTGGGCCAGAAGAGCTGCCGCCGCCGGTGAATGACTCCTCCTCGTGCGTCCGCGCTTGGCGACCCCTGCCTTTGCCTATGCTCGGCAGCCGTGCAATCAGCTGTGTGTGATGCCCGCATGACACTATATATCCACACAGTGCATATGGACTTGCATGCCAATGCCATGTGTGATGCATGCCAATGCAATGTGCGATGCCCGCATCTAAGGGCAGCTCCAGTATGTGTTCTATAATCGAAAACAATGACCGAAAAAATCGAACTGAGCACACTGTAGGCGTCGAACGTTATATGTCAGAACAAAAATCGAACTCTAAATAGAGATCGAACTCAACGGAATAAAATAAAGGATAGATGGGCGTTGGCTTCACCCACCGAGGCCAAAGCGAGGACGAAAGACACGGGTGAGAAACTTTTTACTACATGTGGGCCCCATAAATCGATGTCTACGCTGTAGAAAACGAACCAAAGTTTTGTTCGACTTCTACTGACAGCAACAATCGACGCAGCACTGGAGCTGCTCTAAAATCTGCTGATGACCTAACTCCCACATGGAATGGGCTTGCATACGCCGAACGGTGCTACATCTAAAATCATAACCCATAGGCTGACTGGGTGAAACAGACTTTTCCATGTGTTCAACTGGAGTATCCTAGCTACCATGTATAACAGGTCATCATATACATAGTATCTTTCTTACAATATTTTCTATCTCACTTCAAATAAAACAATAAACCAAGAGGTTTTTAGGTTCGAAATGACAAGGATTAGAAATTGGCCTAAAACTAATTGGGTTACCAAGGCAAGACTACTTCCATCATACCGAAAAACATGCGCCAGACAATTAGTCGAAATGAGAACACAAATGGGTCAAAATACTACACCAAGTACTATTTTAAAGAAAGGCCTGTTGCATCGTCGGTTCTTTTAACTCAATTACCACAATGGTTAGCAATATTGAAAAATATTTTTATTAACAAGTCCCATACCAGCGACAATAACAAATGTAGTTATATTAATGCATGTTTATGCCATTTTAGTAATTAAACCTGCAATATGTCTATAATTTGTGTTCTTAATAAACCTAAAACAGGGGTCTAGAATAAAAGTCACAACAAGGACTACAGTTTCAAATTAAAACAGGATAAAAATGTTCATGCATAAATTGCAGCTGGAATTGGGAAGCGGAAATCAGGATTCATAAAGTCAGGACAAGAACTGACATATCTCCAGCTTAGGTTTCGGCAAAAACACAGCTCAGAGCAAACCGAGGTGCAATGCACAGGGGAGATATTGTGAGTTAGGATAGAAATATATAATGTAATTGGGTTAACTCACAGAGAAAAGTGTATTGTCATGCACAGGCTAAGAGCAATGCAGCGAAGCAGCAATAATTAAGCTATAACTCACAGAGAAAAGTGCATTACGAACCTGCTTTTTCAGCAGCAACC
Organism: Echinochloa phyllopogon; assembly: GCA_033239725.1. Classification (NCBI taxonomy): domain Eukaryota; kingdom Viridiplantae; phylum Streptophyta; class Magnoliopsida; order Poales; family Poaceae; genus Echinochloa; species Echinochloa phyllopogon. Next base: position 4,453,970 of record BTCW01000008.1, on the reverse strand, counting down.
ATGCATCTTCGAGCTCAAGTTTATTGACATGGTGGTAGGGCCATTTTGCCATCATCCCTCTTGCAACCGTGTCATGCCTTGTGGTGACGAGGACATAGCTACCGTGAGCAAGACCAGCGTTGACTAATGGAGTTTTGAGCACACCTTCCCATGCCTGATGGTTCCAAACATCATCCATCACCAATAAGATCTTCTTCCCATTTAATGCTTCCTTAAGAGCTCGCTCAAGAGCTCCTCTCGTATTTTCAGCAGATCCATGGTCACCCCCAGTTTCAATGATAATCCTTCTTAGCAGCTCAACATCATTGAAGTCTTGATTGATGCTCAACCATATTATCTTTTCAAATTCTTGCTTGATTACGCCATGATTGGAAACCTTTTGTGCTAGGGTGGTCTTACCAATGCCGCCAACTCCCACAATAGCGAAAACCATAATTTTGTTGTTTCCAGGTTTTGTTAGCTGCTCTGTTCTTAGCATCTCCACTATATTTCTTGTGTCCTCCTCAATCTTCTCACCGACCAAACTTGACTCATCAATCTCCCCTGATGTCTCACGCCTACGACGACGTGATGATGCCACCCTTCTATTACGTTGATCATATGAACCTAGGCTGATGAAGCCGAAGTCCATGCTACGCTTCTTGATTTCTTCTAGTTTCTTGTTAAGGCTCTTGATGCGGTTGCCAATATCATGTGCGTGCAGAGGATTCCGCATGCAGAAGAGCAATGGGTTTAAGCACCCTACATCACGTCTTGGATGTTCCTCCATCGCCTTTAGCTGGCATAGGTCTAGGATGTTGGTGGCATCGTACATGGCATCCCGAAGCTCTCTCACCCACGCCTGCACGCTTTGGTCAGTGATGTTCCTTCGGTCGGCATCCGCGAGGAAGTTCTTGAGGTCTCCAAGCTTTACACCCATCTTGTCGATCTCCACAGAGACCCCTAGCAACATATGCACCTCATCTCTTGCCATCTCCATCAGCATGTTATGGATGTAGGAAGCCAAAGCATCAAGGATGCCCGCCATTAATGGCAGCTAGCTACCTTTGATTTGCACTGTAAAAAAATTATACCAAGTATCAGCACAGTTAGGCCGTTAAATAGACTGGCTACAATTCTGCTCGTGGAAATATGTTTTCTATTTGTTCATTCTAATCTTGTACAAAGCAGACGCCACAATCCAATGCTAAAATACTGAGGTCTTTTACTGTGCCTTATACTACTTAAAAAAGTACTAGCATATAAATATCCGGTGATTGATATTATTGTAACCCTAAGCATGGTATAGGTAGTATATTTTTTTTGGCACGGTATAGGTAGTATATAGTGAGTAGTATATATAGTATAAGAGTATTATTGGAAAGAGCCTAAGTGTCATTAGTGTAATTTGGGCATATATTTCTTTATTTCCATTTCCTCTATTCATATTCATTTCCACTCATCTCTTAGGCTCTCCGCACTTATTTTCCTCTATTTCCTTCCCTAAAAGGTATATTCTACCCTGGTCATCGAGATTCCTTTCTCTATCTCAATTTCTCCTGCACCCATCTCTCCCCTATATTCTTCTCTATACCAACTACCAAGATGTGGGACCCACGTTTCAGTTTTTTATTTCTTTCCTCCCCCTTTTCTCTCTCTCCCCCACCCCTTCTCCCTCCCCGCCACCCGCCTCCCTCTCCCCCCACCGTGGGCCGACTGCCCCTCCACCTCCCCGCCGCGGCACCGCCACCCCCTCCCCTCCCATCCCTTCCCTTCCCTCCTCCATGCCGCTGGGCTCCCGTCGCCACCGCCCCTCTGCCGCCTCCCACCTGCCTCCACCCCCTCCCCCTCCCCCTCACGCTCCCCACCCTCCGCCTCCCGTTCTGCCTCCCCTCGCGCTCCTGCTGTGCCGGTGGCGTGTTATGGACCTTGACTGCTAAATCATAATACCAGTACAAATTCATAGTCTGAGATACAATATGAGGGAATCGGAGAGGAATTATGCATGGATTAGCAAGGAATCTGAGGAAGACAACAAGAAGCAGAGATACAGGACGCAGGTGTTCCAAGGAGGAAGACGAAACGGAGTTCAGGTTCTGTTTTTCGATGTCCATCTCCAAAGTTCGATCTCTTCTCCTTTTGTATACTGATCGTCACCGCCATCATCTCTCGGCCCAATGGGCTCAAATGGCAGGCCGGTCCATGACATTCTCCCCCGCTTGAAATGCGGCTTGCCCTCGAGCCGCTGTCACAACCACCAGGATCCCATGTCGTATTCTCCATGCCTTGGCGCTTGAGCTGTTGCAGTGGCAGAAATTGAAACATCTGAATACTTGTCATCATTGAGCATTTTCCTCCTGGATCCCAAATCAGTGATAGTACGTGCCCCAACAACTTTGAACCTGCCCATATACCAGCTTCTTTTGCATGGATCAACCTTAGTAACTCTGTAACCAAAAGGAAAGAGTCTTGGTTGACTGAACTTCTGTACATGCCGGAGCACTTCTGCACTAAACCAAATGTTTCTCTTAACTTGTTCAGAATGCCCACTAAGGCCACAGACAACAACATGGTCACTCGGCAGTATGTTTATCAATCGCAACTCCATGACGCTTACTGTTAACCAATTCACTTTGTAGCCATGTAACAGTAACTCCAATCCATTGGTCTGTTGAGAGTGCACCTGAAGTGCCAATCTGTCTTCTTGAGATACAACCTTCACCTTCTTACTCTTTTGTACAACAAAACCTGAGCATATACTTGCTTGCAATAACTAGTAGCATCTTGTAGAATTCTACAGCACCTGACATTAGGAATACACCAGCAATGGATCTTGTGATATTTGAAAGCTGCACCCATTCTGGAAGAGAGAACATGAAAACCTGCAAAGAACTTAAGGCCTGCTCCTCTCCCCGTAGTTTTACGAGTTGCTCGAAGAAGTAATGTAGAGCACCCAGATTGTTCTGCTCCGATTGATCGACTAAATGGTGCCCATGATATTGGCATTAGCAGAACTCTGTTGTCGTTTATCTCAACTTGAACATAGATTGAAAGCGGGCCTGGACTAACATAGGTAGCAATTGACGGCCAGGGAGACTTCAACCATATGCCACCTTGCTCAGACTCACACCACAACTCTTGTACAGATCTCAGATCACAACAAAGACTACAAGAACAATGTACTCTCACTCTGTTTTTCTGTGACAGGCAATTCCAAGAGTAAAAATCAGTGAGCACCCATAGTTGTAGTGTTTCTGATTTTCTGGATAACCAGTGAGTGTTGGAACCGAGGATCGACGAACAATCACAAGAACACGAGACACGCGAATTTTGGTGGGCGACGAACGCCGCCACGGGGCGACGAACGCCCCGCCAGTGACGAACGCCTTTTCTTTTCTCTGTATTCTCTCGGCTCAACCGCAATGAACGAGATTACATGGAATTTTATAGCCTAGACGACCCAGTGGCCGAGCAACTCACTCCAGCGACTCTCACGCGCACGTACGCATGACTCCACGCAGGACTTCACTCGCATGATCTGCATGGCGCCGCGCTCACCGTGATGAGCCGCTCGCTCCACTCACTACAAGAATAACTCACATCCGCACCCCTCATATGCCTCGGTGCACTCAAGATCCGGTGCTAATGTAATGTTAGCACCGGGTGCAAAATTGAGGCGCCCTCGGGAACCCTTTAGCACCGGTTGGTAACACCACCGGTGCTAAAAGTCCCCTTTAGCACCGGTTGTTGTTACCAACGGGTGCTAAAGGGTCCCCCTCCTTTAGCACCGGGTGGTATTACGACCCGGTGCTAAAAGGTGACCCTTTAGCACCGGGTGGTGTTACAACCCGGTGCTAAAGGCCCTTTAGCACCGGTTCGTAAATACGACCCGGTGCTAATGGGGGTGTCACATGCTACTTCAAAAGGAGCGCATCTTCTATCCTATCATGTGTGCTGCGTAGGTGAGATGGTTAGGTGGGTGGGCGCGAGCCAAGAGGTCTCGAGTTCGAATCCCGCAACACGCTGAAAGTGCATCTAGGCATTTAATCAATTTTGGTGATTAATGGCAATAGAAATTTGGATATGATGCTTTGCATGAGTTGTGCAGGAATAAAATGAAATAAAAGGAAGATAATACTAAAGGAAGGACCCCAACGCTTATTCATATGGTGGAGGACTCAATTGGTGGATTTAAATTTAATTTTCCGTTTGAAATTGAGTATAGGACCATCGTACTATCAAGGGGGACGTAGTTGATAAATTCTAGTTGCTAAAAGTGCTTTACTTGAGATGACAAACTCTTGAGAGACACAAAAACACTTCACAAACACCTTTTTTGCTCGGCCGGAACTTAGGCCGGAAGATCCGACCGTAAGTTCCGGGCGGCTCGGTCTCGAGATTCTACGGGCCGGAAGTTCCGGCCGTAGCATCGGAAGATGCTTGACTTAGCTATTTTTCGAGCTCTCGAGTGTCCTGTTGCATATTCCGACCCCTGGCCGGAAGATCCGACCGAAAGTTCCGGCCGGCTCTGTCTTGGTTTTCTCCGGGCCGGAAGTTCCGGAGTCTCCCGGAAGATCCGACATACAGTCGGAAGATCCGGCCCCTGGAATTTTTCTGGGGTTTTCCTAACTCATATCTGTTGCTTGCCGGAAGATCCGACCAAGTGTCGGAAGATCCGGTACCCCTTCACAGAACACATAATGGTCATATTTTGGGGGTTGGTATAAATACCCCTCACCCCCTTTCATTCATTGCTGCTGCTTACACTGACCTAACACGAGACAAACACTCCCTTGAGCATTCAATCCACCTCTCTACTCCCTTCCAAAGCTTGATTCTTTCAAGATTCACCTAGGGTTTGAGTGAGGGAGAAGATTTGAAGTGTGAGACTTGTGCCACCTTGAGCTCTTCTCTAGTTCATCCCTCAAGAAGCACTTGTAGCACTTGGATTCGTCGATTTCCGTTTGTTACTCTTGGAGCTTGCTCCTAGACGGTTAGAGGTGCCAGTGAACTCCCATTCTCTTGTTGTTTGAGTCCCGGAAGTTTGTATTACCCTCTCTCTTCGTGGGAGAACATAGTAAGTAACTCAATCCTCCTTTGTGGTTGATTGGGAGAGACTTGGGGTTAGTGTGACAGCCCGGCTCTTTGTGAGCATCTCAACGGAGACGTAGCTCCTTTGTGGAGTGAACTTCGGTAGAAATCCCTTGTCTCCACATTTGTTTTTGTTCTTATTGTTTCTACAACTTGATTTGTCCCGATCTACTTATCTGCGGCTATTCTCTGACTTTGATCATATATAGAAGGTTCCTTACATCATTTGTGAGCTTTGTATTCAAGTGGAATTGTCAAAAGGAATTTTTAAACAGGCCTATTCACCCCCCCTCTAGGCCTAGTGTTGGTCCTTTCAATTGGTATCAGAGCCTAATCCCTTGTTTAGGCTTAACCGCTAAGGGAAAAACACTATGGCCGGTACGGGAGATGGATCCGTGATGGCTTCCGCTCACAAAGATAAACATCCGACGCCCGTCGAGTCAAGCTCAAGCGATGATGAATTCAACATTAGAGATATTGATGAGAGCTTGGATGAACAAGAAAAGAAGAAGCAAAGAAGGGAGAAGATAAGGAAGAAGATTAAGGAGAAGGCCGAAAGAAAGGCGCAAAAGCTTCTCAAGAAGAAGATACGAGAAAGAGACGCTCTCGACGGACTTCACTCGGTGTCTTATCGATATGAGACATCTTCTTCTAACAAATCTTTCGACCCTTCTAGTCTTAATTTCTCATCCGTTCCAATGGGCAAAGTCCCCAAATTCAATGGGATTGACTATGCCCGGTGGAGCGATGATATGAAAGTTTGTTTGCATGGTCTTCATCCATCTCTTTGGACTATTGTGAATATAGGTGTCGACAAGAGTGCAACGCCAAGCCGAGAACAAGAGTACGACACCTTCCGCAACTCTCAAGCCATGACCGTGCTTAGGAGTGCTCTAAGCTCCTATGAGTACAACAAGATTAGAGGAATCAATAGTGCCAAGGAGCTATGGGACACTCTTCAAATGGCGCATGAAGGATCGGATGAAGTCAAGGAAGGCAAGGTAGATCTCTTACAAGGAGAACTAGAAGCCTTTGTCATGAAGAAGGATGAGTCCTTGCAAGAGATGTATGATAGATTGAAGCTTCTTGTCACCGAAATTAGAATGCTTGGAAGCAATGATTGGGGCGAGAGCAAGGTCACAAAGAAATTGCTTAGAGCATACGCACCCAAGAGCTCAATGCTTGCCACAATGATTAGAGAAAGTGACAAGTTCGAGACAATGGTGCCCATGGAGCTATCCAACAAGTTGCAATATCATGAGATGAATAGCTTGGATGTGAGAAGGTCAATCCAACAAACCGAAGTCAAGACCATAGCTCTCAAGGCCGAACCAAGCAAGAAAGTTGAGTCAAATGAGAAGACCTCAACTTCCAAGAAGAATGAAGATTCAAACGACCATCAGAGAACCGATGAAGAAACCGCTATGATGGTTAGGAACTTCAAGAGATTCATGAAGACAAAAGGTGAAGGGAAAAGCTTCTCTCAACGAAGATGCTATGAGTGTGGGGGGAAAGGTCACTACATTGCCGATTGTCCCCGCAAGAAGAATGACAAGGATGACAAGAAGTCCAAGGACAAGACCGGTGACAAAGACAAGAAATACAAGGAGAAGAGTCGAGGGTATAAGAAAAAGTTTGGAAGCGCCCACGTCGGTGAAGGTTGGGATTCATCAAGTGATGACTCCAGTGATGAAGGAATGGTCACTTGTGTCATTCAAGCTCCTACACCAACTCCACGACTCTTCAACAACATCAATGAGAGTGAAGACGAAGCTCCCATGTGCCTCATGGCTCAAGGGACTAAGGTATTTGACACCACACCACCTCTCTCATCCACTCTCTTGTCATCTAGGAACATTGAAAATGATCTAGAGAATGAAGAAGTCGAACATGAGAAAAACATGATAAAGAAGTTCGGCAAAGATGGCTACAATTTTATTAAAAATCTAATAGAGAAAATTGAGAAAAGAGAGGAGTCTCTTGATAGGCAAGAAGAACTGCTCATACTTGAGAAGGAGAGAAATCTTGTCCTAGAAGAGGCTCTAGTTGAGGAAAAACTCAAGGTTGAGAAGTTGGCTTGTGAGTTATCTCATGCCAATGACTCACGGGAGAAGATGTCAAGTGACTTGTCTTTGACAAATGACTCTCTAACTAACCTAAAGAATGCTAAAAGTGAGCTTCAAGAAAGGCATTCAAGCCTAGAGATCAAATATAAAGATCTAGAAGCCAATTTTAGCACACTTTGGGAAAGTACCAAGAACAACTCTAAAACAACTCTTGACTCAAGTGTCTCTACTAGTGAAGGTTGCTCAAGATGTTATAAAATTGATTTAGATGCTTGTGCAACTAACATTTCTAAGCTAGAGGAGAAAGTCAAGGCTAAATATGCCCAAATTCAAAAGTTGACCGAAGCCATTGGTCAAGACCAAGGTAAGGGCAAGAGTGTATTCGAAACCCACCCGGCATATAAAGCCGGTAGATATGGTACTATCAAGGATGGGCTTGGATACACTCGAGGTGGAAAGGCCAATGGCACAAAGAAGATTGAAGGTCGTGATGTGACATTGTTCACTAAAGGAACCAACCTAGGTGAGTTGATGGACGTGGCCCATGGTGTGGTAAGCACCATGGAGTCCAAGCCAAAGGCAAAAGTATCTAGTCAAGATGACAAGAACAAGACCAAGAAAGATGAGAAGGTCATTGAGCACAAGCCATCTCCAAACTACTCCATCGACTACATGGTCACTTGGGACCAAAATGGAAAGATGGTAGTAAAATATATAGGTGCTCATACTAGGAAGATGATGAGGAATGTGTGGGTGCCTAAAATGTCAAAAGCTAACACTCAAGGACCCAACCACTTTTGGGTACCTAAGTCCAAGGCTTAAACTTGTTTTGTAGGCATATTCCTCCGGTGGACCTTCGTGGTTGTTGGATAGTGGATGTTCAAATCATATGACCGGAGAAAGGAATATGTTTTCAAAGCTACAAGAGTATAACTCACCCATTGAGAAGATCACATTTGGTGACAACAATCATGGTGATGTCATAGGTCAAGGTGAAGTAGCTATCTCACAAGACTCATCTCTTTCCAATGTTTATCTTGTTGATTCTTTGGGATACAACTTGTTGTCGGTCTCACAACTTTGTGAGAAAGGCTACAATTGTCTCTTCACTAATGAGGGTGTGAGCGTCCTAAGAAGGGAGGATTCCTCTATTGCTTTTACGGGTCGACTCAAGGGAAAGCTTTACTTAGTTGATTTCACAACTAGTAAAGTGGAACCGAAGACTTGTTTAGTGGCAAAATCTAGCTTGGGTTGGCTTTGGCATCGCCGGCTAGCTCATGTTGGGATGAGGAACTTGGCCAAACTTCAAAAGGATGAACACATCCTAGGACTAACAAATGTTGTGTTTGAGAAAGATAGATTGTGTAGTGCTTGTCAAGCCGGAAAGCAAGTTGGTGCTCCCCATCCACCCAAGAATATTTTGACTAGCTCAAGACCACTCAAGTTGCTTCACATGGATTTATTTGGACCGGTTGCATATGTTAGCATTGGCGGGAACAAGTATGGACTTGTCATTGTAGATGACTTTTCTCGCTTCACATGGGTTTTCTTTTTGTAAGACAAGAGTGAAGCTCAAACAATCATCAAGAGATTCATTAAAAGAGCTCAAAATGAGTTTGAGTTGAAGATCAAGCATATAAGAAGTGACAATGGGACGGAGTTCAAGAACACCAATGTTGAAGAGTTTCTTGATGAAGAAGGAATCAAGCATGAGTTCTCCGCGCCATACACACCTCAACAAAATGGCATTGTTGAGAGGAAGAACCGGACTTTGATTGAAATGGCACGGACCATGCTTGACGAGTACAAGACTCCGGATAACTTTTGGGCCGAGGCGGTTAGCACGGCTTGCCATGCCACTAACCGTCTCTATCTTCAAAAGTATTTGAACAAGACCCCATACGAGATACTAACCGGTAACAAACCAAAGGTGCACTACTTTCGAGTCTTTGGTTGCAAATGTTACATTCTTAACAAGAAAGCCAAAAGCTCAAAGTTTGCACCTAAGGTTGATGAAGGCTTTCTACTTGGTTATGGTACTAATGAACACGCCTATTGTGTTTTCAACAAAACCACTGGTTGTGTTGAGATCACGGTAGACGTAAGATTTGATGAATCAAACGGCTCTCAAGTAGAGCAAGTTGTAAATGACCTTGTAGATGAAGTCCCGCCAAGTCAAGCCATCAAGAACTTGAGTTTAGGGGAAGTGAAGCCTCAAGAGCCTCCAAATGAAGATGAAGAACAAGACCAATATCCGGAAATCATGTTCAACATCGATCCATCACCATCAACAAGAGTTGAACCACCAAGCTCATCACAAGATCAAGTCCAAGATCATGGTGACGATCATGACCATGGCAATGATCAAGGGGGAGCTCAAGGTGAAGATGCTCAAGATGTTGAGTCACATCATGAAGAAGATGATGATGGACCCATCCAACGTCAATCAACATTTTCACATCCAAGAGTTCACCAAAGTGTTCAACGGGATCATCCTGTTGACAACATTCTAGGGAGCATCCAAAGAGGGGTAACCACTCGTTCATGTTTAGCAAATTTTTGTGGATGTTACTCGTTTGTCTCCTCGTTGGAACCTCTCAAGGTAGAAGAAGCTCTTGGAGATGTGGATTGGGTTATTGCAATGCAAGAAGAGTTGAACAACTTCACAAGAAATGAAGTATGGGAATTGGTCCCAAGACCCAAGCAAAATGTGATTGGCACCAAGTGGGTTTTCCGGAACAAACAAGATGAAAATGGCATTGTGACAAGAAACAAAGCTAGATTGGTTGCTCAAGGCTTCACTCAAATTGAAGGGCTTGATTTTGGTGAGACATATGCTCCGGTGGCGAGGCTTGAGTCAATTCGTATCCTTTTGGCCTATGCATCTCATCACAACTTCAAGTTGTATCAAATGGATGTGAAGAGTGCATTCTTAAATGGGCCTCTTGGGGAGCTAGTATATGTGGAGCAACCACCGGGATTTGAAGACCCCAAGCTCCCCGACCACGTCTACAAACTCCATAAGGCGCTCTATGGGCTTAAGCAAGCACCTAGAGCATGGTATGAATGCCTCAAGGATTTTCTTCTCAAGAATGTCTTTGTAATGGGCAAAGCCGATTCTACTCTCTTCACTAGGAAAATAGACAAAGATTTGTTTGTTTGTCAAATTTATGTTGATGATATAATCTTTGGTTCTACTAATGAAAAATTTTGTGAAGAGTATAGTAGAATAATGACGAAGAGATTTGAGATGTCAATGATGGAGGAATTGAAGTTCTTTCTCGGATTTCAAATCAAGCAATTGATGCATGGCACGTTCATATGTCAAACCAAATATACAAGTGATATGCTCAAGAAGTTTGACATGGCAAATGCTAAGCCCATCAAGACCCCTATGCCGGTGAATGGCCATCTTGATCTAAATGAGGAAGGCAAATCGGTCGATCAAAAGGTATATCGCTCCATGATTGGTTCCTTGCTTTACCTTTGTGCATCTAGGCCGGATATTATGCTTAGTGTGTGCATGTGTGCAAGATTTCAAGCCAATCCTAAGGAATGTCATTAAATGGATGTTAAGAGAATTTTTAGATATTTAGTGCATACTCCAAACCTTGGCTTGTGGTATCCCAAGGGCTCCACTTTTGATCTACTTGGCTACTCCGATTCGGATTATGCCGGTTGCAAAGTAGATCGGAAAAGTACAACGGGGACTTGCCAATTTCTTGGTAGGTCTTTGGTGTCATGGAGCTCTAAGAAACAAAATTCGTTGCGCTATCCACCGCCGAGGCCGAGTATGTTGCAGCCGGTGCTTGTTGTGCTCAACTACTTTGGATGAGGCAAACCTTGAGTGATTTTGGTTGTGAGTTCAAAAATATCCCACTCTTGTGTGACAATGAGAGTGCCATAAAACTAGCAAACAACCCCGTTCAACACTCAAGAACCAAGCACATAGACATTAGACATCACTTCCTTAGAGATCATGAAGTCAAAGGAGATATCGCCCTATGTCATGTTGGAACCGAAAAACAATTGGCCGATATCTTCACCAAGCCTCTTGATGAGCAAAGGTTTTGTTCCTTGAGGAGTGAGCTAAATATCTTGGATTCTCGTAACTTGGCTTGACTTGTTGCATACACAATTGTTTGATGCCTAGACTAGAAGCAAAATTGATTTTATTCTATTTTTATTGTGTGAGTTTTTCAAAAATTTGATCTTGTGATCGTTGGATCATTTCTTGTTTCAAGTTGATCATGGTTATGTGTTGATTGTTTGTTGCTGATCAACTTTGGGACAAGTTCCTTACATGTTCATAAGCTAGTTCTCTCAAAAACGTCATTCAAATCTCGTCGTGCAAAATCATCTCTAGGAATCTTCTCTGGACCGGATCTTCCGACAGACCACCGGAACTTACCCCTGGACGTTCCGGTCGGCTCTGTCTCCCATCGCTCTCTCTGAAAATTTCCGGATCTTCCGACCTGGTCGGATCTTCCGATAACATGTCGGATCTTCCGGACCTGGGAGCTGGTGGAACTTCCGGTGCTACTCTCTCTGGTTCTGTCCATGTCGGATCATCCGGCCTGTGCGCGATATAAGTATCTGGGACGAACCGTTACTCATCTCTCTCGTTCTTTCTTTCTCCACCGACGCCTCCTCTCTCCCTCTCTCCACACCATACGGTGATTTGAAGATTGGACCGTGGTTTTCTTCATCCAGAGACATCTTTTGATTCCCCAACACTCCAAGACTCTATCCCCCTCGGATTCTTTGGAGTTCTCGTGGTAAAATCTCCAAGGTACTTGCCATAATCTTCCCGTCGCCCGATCTCTCAATGTAGGCGGTTCTAGTGGATTTCCCTTGGTGAATCATCTTATATACTTGCCTAGAACCATCTTCTATGATCTTGTGTCATTTGGTGCGCTAAATCTTCGGTTTCTTGGTTGTTAGGGTTAGGCCCGACTCTGTCGGATCATCCGACTATGGGCCGGAAGATCCGGACCCCCGGATCTTCCGACTCATTGCCGAAAGATCCGACCGAGTCAAGCACTGCCCTATCAATTTAGTTACCAATCTTTGATCTCTCTCTAAATATTTCCTTGCATATCTTGTCAGATGGTTAAAGAGAAGGTCACACAGAAGAAGAGCACATTTTTGATTGCGCGCCCAAGTACCGGTCGCACCAAAAGCTCCTTTCACCCACCAAGTGATTCGTCCTCTGAGCCGGACACCAACTCAGATGGGGACATTAGAGAGGTTGGCAAGGGAAAGCGCTCAAAGGAACAAACAGCTTCTCATTCTGTTCGAGGAAGAGCTCAGTCAAGTGGGCAAGGGCGCAAAATTACTCCTCGTCCCAGAGTCAAGAGAGCTGCCCAAGAAGAAGGACCAGGGACACAGTATAGTGATGATATTGACATATCCTTTCTTGCTCAGAATTTCATAGGCACTGTCATTCCTTTCCGTCACTCACAAGATAGTGCCTTGGTCAATTTCAAGTTAGCCAAAAACAGCATGAAGCCTCTAAGGTTCAGTGGACATGAGGACCCAAGGAGCATCCAATACAAACTCTTTAAGGGTGATCCTCGGTTTTGGCTTCCACACCAGGCAGATTGGTATGAGTCTATGATTCTGAAGATGACTCGGATTTGCACTCCAATGTATTGGGTTGACTGGAAATATCTGAGGAACTTCCCACCACCGCTCAAACCTGTTGTTGAGGATGTATACAAGCGATGTGTGGAGATGGATGTGGACAAGGTGATGGCATTTGAGTGTCCATACAATGAAGAAGTCATTGCCCAATTTTATGCTACTCTATGGGTTGATGAGGAAAGGTATGAGATGCACTGGACTTTGTGTGGGAAACGTCTTTCCATCTCTTTGCATGACTTTGCCGGTTTGTTTGACCTTGCTGAGGAGACTGCTTATGCTCATACCAGTAATGATCGTAGCAAGGTTGATCTTCATCTTGGGAGAATACTGGATGACACCAAGTTGGCATTCATGTATGATCATGCTTATGGAGAGGTGGTGTTTGGGAAGTACAAGGGTCTCTCTCCGTTCTACAAGTTGTTAAATCAACTTTTTCGAGGGACCTTGTACCCTAGAGCAGGAGATGCCGACAACATCTCAAAGAGGGCAAAGAATTTACTTTTTCAAATGGCCCCCGGGAAGCCCAAGTTCAAGGTGTTCAACTTCATTTGGAATGAAATCATCTACTGCTCTCATGATGCTTCTAGTGGCTGTCACTATGCTCCTTACATTTTCCATATGATCTAGCATGTGACTGAGATCAACATTTTGACTGACAAGCTTCATCCCACATACAAATCTCCTCCGGGCAAGATTACACAGCTTCTAAAGATCAAGTCCAAGGCATATCAAGGTGCTCCAACCCCATCCTCTCACGGTGCCTCATCTTCCCGAGCTCCTCCATCACATACTCCAGGTTCATCTAGTGGCCCCTCTCTTACTCCCAAAGGCAAGATGAGTAAGATTGACTTTCTGCTCCAAGGCATGTTCTCTTGCTTCAACATGTGCAAATATGAAGTCAAGAGGTCTCATGAGCGTGAGCAACGTGCGGAGCATGATAGATACATGGCGGATAAGTGCCACAAAGAGCTTCTTGAAAAGTTAAATATGCCACATTCTCCTGTTCATCCACTTAGGGAAGTCACTCCTCCACCTCCCTTTGCAAATCCTTGGGAGGACTACTCACAGGAATATGTCTTTGGTGCCTCTCAACAACAAGGACAAGGTGAGGAGGAGATAGTGGAAGAAGAAGAAGAAGAAGGAGAAGAAGAGGAAGAAACTGAGCAGGAGGAGTATCATAGTGAGCCAGAGACGGATGAGGATCGTCGCAAGGGCAAGGCAGCCACAGCAGATTATGATGACGATGACGATGATGATGACGATGACGATGGTGGTGATGACGAGGACGAGGACGAGTAGCTCCCTTTTTTGGTCTTTGATGACAAAGGGGGAGTGAATTTGGCCACTCTTCATCTATCATTATCTATCTTTTATTCATGTTTAGCTTATGAACTTGTGAGAACTTGTGTTATGTGTGGTGTGCCAAGTGAGACTTTTATTTGTAAGACTTAATTATGGTTATTGCTAGTGTGATGTTGATCTCGTTATCTATTTCATTGTGAGATGCTTATGGTTGATGTGATGTTATCTCTCACCTTATTGTTGTGTATATCTTGTCATATGCATCACGTTAATTTTGTCACACCAAGCACTTGTATCCAATATTTATTTGGTAGCTCTTGCAAAATATGTGCACAAGCGTTTGAGGCTATTTAAGTTGAACATGCACATATTTAGGGGGAGCCTCTCCAAAATATATTGGATGCAAAACATGAATTTTATTCCCATCTTGTGAACCCAAATTTGTGTTGTCATCAATCACCAAAAAGGGGGAGATTGAAAGTGCATCTAGGCATTTAATCAATTTTGGTGATTAATGGCAATAGAAATTTGGATATGATGCTTTGCATGAGTTGTGCAGGAATAAAATGAAATAAAAGGAAGATAATACTAAAGGAAGGACCCCAACGCTTATTCATATGGTGGAGGACTCAATTGGTGGATTTAAATTTAATTTTCCGTTTGAAATTGAGTATAGGACCACCGTACTATCAAGGGGGACGTAGTTGATAAATTCTAGTTGCGAAAAGTGCTTTACTTGAGATGACAAACTCTTGAGACACACAAAAACACTTCACAAACACCTTTTCTGCTCGGCCGGAACTTAGGCCGGAAGATCCGACCGGAAGTTCCGGGCGGCTCGGTCTCGAGATTCTACGGACCGGAAGTTCCGGCCGTAGCATCGGAAGATGCTTGACTTAGCCGTTTTTCGAGCTCTCGAGTGTCCTGTTGCATGTTCCGACCCCTGGCCGGAAGATCCGACCGGAAGTTCCGGCCGGCTCTGTCTTGGTTTTCTCCGGGCCGGAAGTTCCGGGGTCTCCCGGAAGATCCGACATACAGTCGGAAGATCCGGCCCCTGGAATTTTTCTGGGGTTTTCCTAGCTCATATCTGTTGCTTGCCGGAAGATCCGGTACCCCTTCGCAGAACACAGAACGGTCATATTTTGGGGGTTGGTATAAATACCCCTCACCCCCTTTCATTCATTGTTGCTGCTTACACTGACCTAACACGAGACAAACACTCCCTTGAGCATTCAATCCACCTCTCTACTCCCTTCCAAAGCTTGATTCTTCCAAGATTCACCTAGGGTTTGAGTGAGGGAGAAGATTTGAAGTGTGAGACTTGTGCCACCTTGAGCTCTTCTCTAGTTCATCCCTCAAGAAGCACTTGTAGCACTTGGATTCGTCGATTTCCGTTTGTTACTCTTGGAGCTTGCTCCTAGACGGTTAGAGGTGCCAGTGAACTCCCATTCTCTTGTGGTTTGAGTCCCGGAAGTTTGTATTACCCTCTCTCTTCGTGGGAGCACATAGTAAGTAACTCAATCCTCCTTTGTGGTTGATTAGGAGAGACTTGGGGTTAGTGTGACAGCTCGGCTCTTTGTGAGCATCTCAACGGAGACGTAGCTCCTTTGTGGAGTGAACTTCGGTAGAAAATCCCTTGTCTCCACATTTGTTTTTGTTCTTATTGTTTCTACAACTTGATTTGTCCCGATCTACTTATCTGCGGCTATTCTCTGACTTTGATCATATATAGAAGGTTCCTTACATCATTTGTGGGCTTTGTATTCAAGTGGAATTGTCAAAAGGAATTTTTAAACAGGCCTATTCACCCCCCCTCTAGGCCTAGTGTTGGTCCTTTCACACGCAAATATGCAAATATTTTTGGCTAGTGCTCCCACCTTTAGCACAAGTTATTTGACCCGGTGCTAAAGGTGAGCACCTTTAGCACCGGAATATTAGCACCTGTTGGGAAACCCGGTGCTAAAGGGGCTTCCCAACCGGTGTTAATAGGGATGATTCTGGTAGTGACTGCACGACCCGGCCAGTCACATGCAGATCAACACCACGGTCACTAACTACCTCCGCCATTCTCTCTACTGCTATCCTGCCTAAGCACACACGAACTAACTCCAAACACCAGCGTGAACACGTCACGTTCCTATCTAGTCAAGATTAGTGCTAACAGTGAGCACCCATTGGCAGTGCAGGTACATCAAAAACACTAGGAGTTCCTACCCATACCTTCAACACGTCTGCATATAGAATGGCAACATGCATAACTTGAGTGCCGACCCATGAACTGGTTGATGAACTTCTGAAGAAGTTGTCTATTTGAAGAAGGACATGACATATCAAACTACAATATTCTAATACACATGGACTTTTCACTTTTTCAACCAACTGTGTAGCCTCATGTTTCACAGCAATTCTGTAGCAGCCATTCATGAATTTCCCTCTATCAAACACCTGACAACCCCTTAAGTTATTTGGGACTGACCACACTGTATGCTGATAGAATACAACCAATTGACAGGAGTTGCATGTCAATCCTCCAATCCAAATACTCTGACCATGATTAGGTGGCCATGGTAGTGGTAACATATCAAGCCCATTGATTGCCCGACAAAGGCACATATGTATTGGTTGATTCTGGTAGTCACCCAATGCAGAGTACCAAGAAACTAGCCTTGAGAGTTTCCATGCTAATGCCACTACATCAAGCCTACAACACTCAAGAGGATGGCCCAAGCGAACTAAAGCATAGCATTTTCTTGCGATTTCCCTTCTCGGCCAAGTTCTCAAACACTTCATGTGCAGGAAAAACCATAGAGCCTGACATTGTCACAACTGTAGAAATTTGTGCAGATGGCTTACTGATGCGACTGCTGAGAGTTGAAGAAGCATTGGTGGACATGGCAGTGACGAGCTCATGGTCCATGATGTTAAGAATTGTTCCTGCGAACACATCTTGCTGGGGCGCCATTTCATCAAACACCTCCTGGGTACCTTTGACTTGCAGCACAAAACCAGGATGTGTAGGCCCGGACACGCGCCACCGTGGACGTCGATGACAAGGCGGGCGTGGTGGAGCTCGTCGTGGTCGCCGCAGCCGAGGCACACGCAGACGACCTCACCGCGGCCGTCGAGAGCGAGGCTGGCGCGGAGGAGCTCGACGCGGCCCGGCGAAGACGAGGTTGGCGCGGAGGAGCTCGATGCGGACGCGAAGCACCGAGGCCGCCATCGATGAGCTCGCTGCGCGTGCTGATGTTGGGGCTGACGAGCTCAATGGAGGACGCTAGCGCGACAGAGATCGATGCGCCGGTGGATGGAGCTGTCGTGGCCGCAGCGGCTGCAAGAGGATCGGCTATCGGCGCAACCCAGGTGGAGGTGGAAGATGCAGCCACCACCGAGCTTGTGGACGTAGGCGCAGGGACGGGCGAGGGCGCGACCGAGGCGGCGGTGGATGACGCTGGTGAAGAGTTTAGCGCAGCAGGTGGAGTTGGGGACGCCGATGCAATGGGCTCGGGGACGCCGCTCATCCTCACAAGCGCGGCCTGCATCCACTGCAACATCTCATCCATCCTCTTGGAGAGGGCGTCGATGGCGGCGGACTCAAGGTCGACGGCAGGGGAATCCATCGGATTTGGGAAAAAATTTCTAGTGAATTTTGGGAGGAGAAGGCTCTTGATACCAATTGTTATGAACCTTGACTGCTAAATCATAATACCAGTACAAACTGATAGTCTAAGATACAATATGAGGGAAATCGGAGAGGAATTAGGCGGGGATTAGCCAAGAATCTGAGGAAGACAATAAGAAGCAGAGATACAGGATGCAGGTGTTTCAAGGAGGAAGACGACTTGGAGTTCAGGTTCTGTTTTTCGATGTCCATCTCCTCAGCTCTCTTCTCCTTTTGTATATTGATCGCCACCGCTATAGTCTCTCGGCCTAATGGGCTAAAATGGCAGGCCGGTCCATGACATGGTGGTGGGCGCCCCGAGTGCACGGCAGCAGGGGGGCGGCGGCAGCGACATGTACCCGGCGCTCAGCATGGTGAGGTGCGATGGTGGCGCGGACGACGGCGCCGCCGTTGCGGCCGCCGGCAAGATCGGGCTCAACCTCGTCGCACCTACTTCTCCCCCGGTGACATACTGACCGTGGACCGGCTCCTGATGCGTTCCCGCTTCGGCGGCGTGTTCAGGCTCGGCTTCGGCGGCGCGCACCACCAGCACGGTGGCGGCGGCCCGTGCGGCACGCGGCCATCGCGGCGGCGGCGGCGGCGGCCTGCACAGGCAGAGCGGCGCGCCGCTATCCCCCTACATATGGGGGAATCCGGGGCAGTTTGGTACTTCTAATGACCCATTCACGGCAAGAGGCAGAGCTATGCATCTATGCATGAAAAATTGCAGAAACGGACCTGAACCTGTCGAGTTGACCTAGCCGCAGCCGATGCCGTCGTGGTTCCTAGAACACGATCTGTTGGCGCAGGGTTGGAGGCAGAAAGATCCTGCCGCGGCAGCGGCGGCGGCGGCGGCGGCGTCTGACTCAGCAGCTGCTCCAAGGACACGAGCAGAGGCCGCGGTGAAAGGCCGATGCCAGCTGAGGATTGGGGTAGTCCGGTATTGGGTGATGACTTGAAATCGGCTTAACTGAAGAAGGGAGACCACCGGGATGGTGTTTAAATATGGGGAGAACCGCCGTAGCTGGCCATGAATTGGGTGGCTTCCTAGTGATTTCGGGTAAGAAGATGGTGACTGGGGTGGGGTGGAGAGGCATATGCTTTCTTAATTCTTTCATGTTTGGAAAGGTGGGAATTTTCTAGGAATTGAACATCGGAAACTACATACACATTATTCCCCATCCTGTTATTATAAACAAAAAAGTTTATCCACATACATGAGGACATCCTTTCACTACCCCTCGCTAATTTTATTCTAATTAAAAAAAAACGTTCTGTTGTTGGAGTAAACAATGCATCTTTGACCATCTACTTTAAGCAACATGAACGGGAACTAGACACCTTGCAATACTTCTATTCACCAAATGGTCACTGTCTTGAAAAAATAACAAATAAATTATCAATCTATTATTATCTTATTACAATAGAAGCAAAAGGAGCCACCAGATTCGCCGAGAGGGCCAAGAAAATCCCACGTTAATCTAAAAAAGAGAAGAATATATGCCGTCGGATTTTATGAACATCTAACGATCCATGTTATTCCGTTAATTCAAAAAAATAAAAAAAATATACCGTTGAATTTTATGAAGATCTAACTATCCACATTATCCAATAAATCTAGAACAAATATGATTAATAAATAGATAAATAAAAATAAATAACATGAGATATATTATTTAGCAGCCACCCCTCCGCGCGGGAGCCCTCTACCGCTGCCGTGCGGCTGTCCGTGCTATAACTTGCCTTTATCCAACAGAGATATCGCTATTTAGAATCTTCAACTCTAGCTCTTTTAATCTTCGATGCACTCAAACTGTGTTCCTTCTTCTAGTAGCCACCATCGAGCAATCGCACAAACATACGAGCAAACAAACAAGAATAACTAAGAACAATACACCATACAATAGAAACAGAACAAAGGAAGGCTTTAAAACTAATCTACGCTTCACTACGAACACGAGAGCGCAAGAATCACCCTAATCGGAGCTAAAACAGGGAAGATATGGCTTTTCTAAGGTCTAGAGACTTGCTGGCGAGGTTTAAGAGTTTCCAGGGGCTTATTTGCAAGAACTCAGTGGCTAAAACATAATTACGCATTAAAACCCGAGGCTAATGCGCAAAATGTTCAGGGCTGGGCTTCAAGGTGCAAAAACAGGAGAGCTCAGGGGCTTTTTCGTTAACCAGGGCTTAAGTTTAAATATTTTTGGAAAGGGCTCGACTGCGGGTTGATTCCAGATCTTGCAGGGGCTCTTTTGCAAAAGCTCCAAGCGCTGACCGGTATGGCAAGTTTGACTAAGGCCCTGGGGCGCTAGGCACCGTTGGATTTGGATCTGGCGGCTGGAGACGGACCTAGCGGAGGGGTGACCGCCGGCGGCGCAGGGACGGCGGCGCCGCTTGCACCCGCGGCGGAGGATCGCCGACGCGAGGCTGATTTCGAGCTCAGGGCAATGGTTTTCAACAGGGATTGGTCCTATGGCGTCGGGGAGAGGTGGTGAATGCGACTGGGGGGGTTCTTGTTGTCGGGAAGACGGTGTATGCGGCGGTAGGCGTTGGGCCGCGGTCGGTCCTACAGCGGCGAGGTGGATCACGTGCTTTGGAGCGGAAAAGAGACCAAGGCGCGGCTCGAATCGAAGCTTACCTCCACGCGAAGCTTCACGGAGGGCCGGATAGGGCGAAGCGGCGACGGGCGGCGAGATCGACGGTGGCGCACGAGCTCCGAGCGTCGGTGGTGGCTCGGGTGCAGCGTGGGCGAGGGGCTCCGGCGATGATGCGGCGACGAGAAGTGGTGGCGAAGCTTCGGGTGGTCCTTGCGAGGCCCGAGGTGGTCTCGTCTCCGTCCGGCGTCGACCGATGTGGTGGATCGGCCGGCAATGGCGATGCTTGGCTCCGGCGGCGGCGTTGCAAGGCGTGGGGAGGAAATGAGGGCGCAGAGGTGTTGGGAGCTCGTGGCGGGAATTGATGGGGACTTGGGAGCTCAGCGGGCCTTGCTCCTATAGCTCCGACGGGTTGTGAGAGGGGCTCGGACGCCGAGGTGGGATAACCGAGATAGCGGCGGTGATTTCATCCCCTTCCATGCGGGAGCGCGCCTTCCTTGTGGGGAGCGGTGCGCGAAAGGAAAGGGCGGCGGAGGAAGCTTCCGCGAAGCTTCTGGATGGTCTACGGCAGCGCATTGGGCCGGGCCAAGGGAGCTGAGCGCGGGCGGGCACGCACGGTGCGGCTCCGTCGAGTCTGGCCGGAGGTGAAAGACGACTCGGTAGGGCTCGCATGGCAGTGAGAGGGGGAGGGGGAAAGGGAAGGCAGAGCGGGCCGCGATGCTGGGCCGGAAGCGGTGAAGCTGGGCCGTGGCTGGCGTGGCGCGCGGCTGGGTTGCGCTGAAGAAAAAGATGAGGGGGGGGGCGAAAACAAACTGAGGGGAAAGTTGAGGGGGTGAAAGCGAACTCTGGCCGAAAGAACTTTTCTACAACTCAAACAAAGACGATTCAAACTCGAATTTAAATTAGATTTAAATCCTTATTTGAATTACACTCAAGCAAAACTCAATGCAGCCAGCATGAATGCAACACACTCAAATTTTAAACCTATGTTGTTTAATTTAATTCATAAAACAAAATTTTTCTATACTAAATTCCCTGTAAATTTTATAGAGCTTGGAAATTTTTTAAAAAATTAAGAAAAATACTGTATTAATTACGATAAAAATTCACATCCCAAAATCCAAAAATTTTGGGGTGTGACACCTATGTGCCCTACCACGTTCCGCTATACAAGAGGCAACGTTCAACAATGAACGGAGGACAACACGTCGATCTGCACGTGTACCTGATGAGAGGTGCTAGGATTTCGGGCATTCAATAAAGTTGTGAGCACAGCAGGAGAGAACAATTCTCCCTGTCTGAAGTAAGCGAATCGTTGCCGGGATTGAGCACCATGGCCACACTCGGCACTCAGTGTCTTTGCTAACGCAAGTAGAAGATCATCAAATTGTTTGCCCACACTCAAACCCGTTTCATGGTCTTCGTTAACGAGTTAGTGTAAGGAGGAGATTCAGGAAAAACAAAGTGAAGAAACTCAGGTGTCGTACAACTTTGATGATGGACGCGCTTACTATGCACATGTGTTGACATGAAAGTTAAGTAACAAGAGGCTGGGCAAAAAAAATGCTTCTCTTAATGTCCGATATAGTCATGCAACTGTAAACTATGGTCGATCATTCACTAGATCGGGCACCAACCATGTCTATATATTACTCCATCTTTTACCGGAGGAGGAGAAAGGCAAAAGATTAATCCATAATCGTGATAGGCATCCATTAGTTACTGCAACCTGAGTTTTTATTACATAACTAGCAAAATAGCATTATTTTTCTCATAATATTTTCTCGGATAATATTTTCCTGGTGTGATTAATTACCGTTTATATTTGATTTTCTCAGTCCTTAAGCTTTGCTTTATGCTATGGCATTCTAATCATTTTCCTGTGTGATTAATATAATCTTATTACCATATTATTTAAAATAAAAATAATACACACTGTTTTTTTGTAACATTTAACAATCTATATTAAACCTTAAAGTCCATTGGTTAGAGTAAATAAATAGTTAAATTATAAATTAAATAAATAAGAAAATTATAAGTTGATCAAAGAATTAATGTCAAATATTGTTTCATATCATGTGGCACATACATGATGATAAAAAATGATACGTTAGTTTAGGCACACTTGAACAAACCGTATTGCCAATATAACGGATATTTAAATAAAATTGTATTTAAGTGAAAGAAACCAAAAAATTAGTGTAAATAACTAGCTACCCGCGTAAATTTACGCGGGCCACCTTGCTAGTACTATATTATTGCAAGTGGGTTAAGCTGCCACACACGCCACAGCCCTAGCTAGCTACCAATCATGGAGGAGAGTTGCTTTCCATCCTTTCACTACCCCTCGCTAATTTTATTCTTTTCTTAGAAATGGAGATATATTAATATCCCACCCTCTGCATCGACCAATACATATAGCTGTATCTTATTACAAGCCAAACCAGAGTATTTCACGCCATGGAATAGCAAAAATGAAGGTTTGACACACTGCCATGAATAGTTTGAAACAAAATTAAAAGGAAATTCTATTGCTGAAACGCCATTCAAATCTGGCAAAGACCTCCATTGCAGTTGTCTCAATCTGCATACAAGCTGCCTTCATTGCGTGCCGATCCTCCTCCTTCTGCATACACGTTAATTTTATTCTAATTTTAAAAAACGTTCTGTTGTTATAGTAAACAATGCATCTTTGACCATCTACTTAATTAAGCAACATGAACGGGAACTAGACACCTTGCAATACTTTCTATTCACCAAATGGTCGCTGTCTAGAAAAATTAACAAATAAATTCTCAATACTATATTATTGCAAGTGGGTTAAGCTGCCACACGCTACAGCCCTATCTAGCTACCAATCATGGAGGAGAGTTGCTTTCCATCGCTAATTTGTTGTTATCTAGAAATTTCAACATCGTTGAAGGGCACCGGTGTGAAGTCCCTTGGCATGCAGCAAAGAAGAAGATAAAATCTTCGGTCTATGGTCGATCGGGAAGACTAATCCACGCTGACTAGCACTCTGCATGGAAGCCGCAGCTCAGCATGCATGCATAGCACCTTGAGCAAGCGGGTGACGCCAGTTGCAAACGGACCCTCTGGATGCAGCGCGCGCCGGAGTATAGACTGCTGCCTCCCTATCCGGACCTGCCGCCGCCCCCCACCTCCTCCCCCCTCGCATCCTTCTCCTCCTTCACCGCCGCCCTCACGGCGTCACCCCCAGCCTCCATCCGCCGCACCGCACGCGGCCTGGAGACGTGCGGACAGGCAGAGCAGAAGCAGCAGCACTGCACAGAGCAGCCTCTTCTCCTGATGACTTCCATGGTAATGTCGTCGTCGATGAGATTGAATGAATTATTATACAGATAAAGAATAATCTAGCGACTGACGACTATGAAAACGCCTGTAAATTAAGCACGTCTTCACTGCGTGTGAACAAGCAGAGAATTAGCGAGGAGGCAGATATATATTTAGCCGGCGCCGGTATAGCGGAAGGGAAGGAAGGAGACTTAGCCAGGTATGTAGCTTGGAGTTGGAGGCCAAGCACTAGTCAATACGAAATGTGAAGAGGATAATGCGCGAGTGATTGTACGTGTGAATGAATGCCCAGTTCGTCCGTCGGAAGTAGACGATCTTTGTAATTTTCAAGGCAATTTCTAGGAAACGTGTACGTGCGTACAAGACGTGTGAAGACTTTGCTCTTTTCGCGCCCGGGTGGAACCGGCGAAGACGTTTGTGGCAGTATGTCGTCGCGTGGCCGCGTCAGCAATTTCCACAGCAATTTGCTCAACAGGGTCAAGTGGCAGGAGATTTTTTTTATTTTTTAATTGCGAAAGTCAAGAGGCAGGGGATGGCAAGGATCCACGTGCTTAATCTTGTCAAATTAAAGCACTCATCCATTCCGGTTTACTAACGAAGAAGTTGTCCACTCATCATCGAAGAGAGACAGCTATTCAGAGCACACCTTAGCCTCTCTATCGAAGCTTTGTTGGCTTTTTCTCCCCTTGGGAGACAGGACTCTGCTATGCCAACAAAGCGCTTAATTAGTCGTCCTGTCGTCTCTGTTCTCTGAAATGTAAAAGGAAAAGCCGCGGAAGAGCATCAAGGGATAGTACAGATCCCGATCACTTAAAGGCCAAATAAACACAAATACACATTACACTCTTTGACATTTTCTTTTATCCGTGCGACCTCTTACATGCTGGAAAAAATTGCCCATAGAGAGGCCCGTTTTAACCCCTGACGTTTTTCATCGCAAAATAAAGTGCGCATGCTATAAATAATCCTATATTGTTAATTTAGGTTGGTGCAAGCCAACTAAAATAAAATAGATCTCTCCCTTTGTTGGATAAAGGAAGGAGAGAAATGAGAGTGGTTTACACAAATGCTGCACATGAATTAATATTTCATTTTGCATTAATGGACACATATTTTTTAGATAAAGGGAAGTTTATTTCATCCAGAAAATGAAACATGTCCCGGTCTCTTCATCCAAAAATAAATGTGACCATTATTTATTACAGAAACTTTTACTATAGGGTAGACTCCGTCGCCCACACGAAAAACACTCGACAACCAAAAAAATTCTAAGCTTAAGCAAACGTTCATCAGAGATTTAACATATTGCTAAAGCTCCACCCATGGCTGGTGAAGATCTCGATTGTCATAGTTTTCACTTTTCAGGAGTCGGCTTTAATGAACAAATGATTTGTAGAAGGCTAGTAGAAGGCGCGCTGCCATTTTACTAGTAGCGGAAATGGCTAGTACTGGGTTTACATTAATCTACATGTATCTAGATTTGGCGGTAGCAATGGAGTTTACATAACATGTCTCAATTCAAAATCTGGTAGATTAATACACATTTCAAACATTAAATATGTACATGCACTTACCTATACCTATGAGTATACATAATTACACCCATGTACGAGAAATTGAGCTGGCATATCTGAATGTAGTGTTATAGTTATCATATGCGTCTTACAATTGATGATCACCAGTAGCTGTGACTCACCATTGGAAACCGCCTATGGTGAACCGCATCAAATGCAATGTTGATGGTTCGTTCTATCCAGCTAATGGCAGTGGGAGCATTGGGTCTGTTCTACGAGATTGTAGAGGACAATGCCTCGGTGCAATGGCTAGATGGCAGCATCATTGTCTCGATGCCTTGACGATGGAGGCTCTAGCGTGCAAAGAAGGATTGGAGCTCGCCTTGCGAATGAATGTGCAGAACGTTCAACTTGAGACTGACTGCTTGGAGTTACTGAATCTGTGGAAACAGCGATGGGTACAGAGATCTAGCATCTCGGCGCTCTTGCAGGAGATTACTTTGCTAAGTTCTAGTTTTCTGAATCTCCTTTAATCATGTAACTAGGAACTGTAACCACTACCAGAAAATTCATCATCCGTCCCACCTATATGCCTCGGCACACTCAAGAACCGGTGCCAATACAATATTAGCACCGGGCGTGAGTGTTACTACGCGGGGCTAAAGGCCCCCCCCCCCCCCTCCTTTAGCACCGGGTGGTGTTACGACCCGGTGCTAAAGGCCCTTTAGCACCGGTTCGTAAATACGACCCGATGCTAATGGGGGTGTCACATGCTACTTCAAAAGGAGCGCATCTTCTATCCTATCACGTGCGTTGCGTAGGTGAGATGGTTAGGTGGGTGCGCGCGAGCCAAGAGGTCTCGAGTTCGAATCCCGCAACACGCAAATATGCAAATATTTTTGGCTAGTGCTCTCACCTTTAGCACCGGTTATTTGACCCGGTGCTAAAGGTGGGAATATTAGCACCGGTTGGGAAACCCGGTGCTAAAGCGGCCTCCCAACCGGTGCCAATGTCTATGTTTCTGATAGTGAACCTTGTAGCTCATACGCTAGCCAAACAGGTTTCTAGCACTGATACACATAGCCAGTGTGAGATCACTGCAAAGATTGTAATCCTCCTCCTTAATGAATGAAGCAGTAGCTGTTTGTCTAAAAAAAATACAATTGATGATCACGTTATACCAGTAGATAAAAATTACAATAACATTAATTTCTAGAATAAATTTTCTATTTATGTTAGATTAGTCCAACAACTTGTAAAATGCTCAATTTAATACAATAACTTGATAGGTGGTTGCAAATTAATCCAACAACTTGTAGAATCACTACCAGAATCCAGACATTTGCTGGCGGCACACGGCAAAGCCCAATATACACACGGCAAAGGCTTTGTCGTGTGCCGCACACGGCAACTACCGGCCGGGCTTTTATCGGCCACACGGCAAAGCATTTGCCTTGTGGGTTAACGACACTCGGCAAACAAATTTTTCAAAAAAAAAACAGCTGCCGGCGCCGCCCACACGCCGGCGAGGGTCGTAGCCGCCGCCGTCGCGCCGGCCATCGGCATCGCACTGCGCCCGCGTCGTGCCGTACTCGGTCGCACCCTGCGCAGAGCCCACTCGCGCCGCCATAGTCGTGCCAGCCCGCGTTTGGCCGGCCGCCCGCACGCGTTGACCGCGCGCCGCGCCAGCAGCAGCGGTCTCCCGCCCCCACGTCCGCGCCGGCCGTGCCGCATCGCCCGCGGCCGCGCCGCACTAGCACCAGGCCGTGCCGCACCGGGGCCGGGGCCACGGCCAGGCAGGGGCCGCACCCACGCCGGGGCTAGGCCGCGGCCGCGCCGCGCCGGGGCAAAGCCCGCCCGGCTGCGCACCGCACGGCCGCCGCCGGCCGCTGCCTGCCGCGCCCGGCCCGCCGCAAAGCTGAGCCGGAGCTTTGCCTCCCCGGCCGCCGCCGCCCGCGCACCGGCTGCCCGGCCGCTGCCGCCCGCGCCCCTCGCGCCCCCCGGCCGCCGCCGCCCGCGCACTGCCTGCCCGGCCGCCGCCGCCCGCCGCCCACGCCTGCCCGGGAGAGAGAGAGCTCGGGAGAGAGGCGAGAGATGAGAGATAGAGGTGAGAGGGGTGTTTTATTTGGATGGGAGAGTGGTGGGATCCGTGTGAGAGGTATGGACCAATGGGAGGCCTCCATTTCATTGGATTGGATCGATGACGTGGCCGACAACTATTCACTTGTGTTTTCTCTATGTGTGTATAACGAAATTTTGGATAGCTAAACAATTTCAAATGAAAAAGTTATAAACTACAAACTTTTACATATTTTCGAGATCTACAACTTTGTTATAGAACATATTTACATCTGAGATCATTTGAAATTTTTAAAAATTCATAATTTCAAATTAGATGCATTATAAGAATATTTTAAAGTATTAAACAATCTTAAATTAAAAAGTTGTAAACTACAAAGTTTTATATTTCGTGAATCTGCACAACTTTTATATATAACTTATTCACGTTCGAGGTCATTTAAAAAGTTTGAATTTTCAAATTTCAAATTAGATAACTTATAATAATATTTTGAGGTATTGAACAATTTGAAATATAAAAATTGTCAACTACATAGTTTCATAACTTTTAAAGATCTACAACTTTCATTTAGAGTGTTTATCTATCCAAGGTCATTTAAAAATTCCGAATTTGAAATATCATCTCTCTGGTAGTTTCTACTACTATTAAGAGAAAACTACTAGTGACATGTAAGATTTATGAACAAATTCACTTTAACATTGTTAAATGAAAAACTGCCCTCAACAAAAATTGTTCATCTTGATGAGTTATACAACTTTGTAGTTCAAAATATTTTCATTTGAATTCGTTTAGGGGTCCAAAATATGGTTTGAAACATATATTTATTGTGTGCCAAGAAAAAACACATGGTAAAGGCCGTGTGCCACAATAAAGGCACACGGCAAACTCATGACTTTGCCGTGTGTCAAGAGAAAACACACTTATGAATTTGCCGTGTGCCAAAAAAAACACACGACAAAGCATATTTTGCCGAGCGTTTTTTTTTCGCTGTGTGTTTTTTGGGAAACACACGGCAAACTCTGTGTTTGCCGTGTGTCCGAGGGAATGCACACGGCAAACCCTCAGGCATACGGCAACCATCAATTTTCCGGTAGTGAATGTTTATTTTAATGCGATAAGTTCATCCTTGATCATATTTGATTATATGCATTTTTTTAGCTTAAAAAGAATCAAAGATTTTGAAACGTCAACACCATCACAACTAAAAACACGTCACAGATCAGATTGAAATGACTTTAACTAACCAGGTGACCCAAACTAGGCCAACAAGGTCAGCGACCTGGGCATTAGTTCCCTAAGCCTAGTGGCTCCTACTGAACACCAAAAATTGCCCTCCAACCTCACGGCCATGACAGCCTCTTCAACGCTTGGCATCTTGTGCTCAAAAAACACAGGTGTTACGGTGTTTCCATAATTCTCATGCCACCAAAATAACCAAAGTGTTGAGCCCCTTGCGAGCCTCCTTTGGAGCCGTTTTAATCATACGCCTCCACCAACCTGAAAAACGTGCAGTCACATATTGTGGCGCCAGCTGCGAAAGGCCTAGCTGCTGTAATAGAATGGACCGTACTTCACGGGCAAACACACATCCAACCAGCAAGTGATTTATTGTTTCCTCTTCCTGATCACAAAATGGGAGGCTTCCTGGTGGGGCAGATTTCTCCTTGCCAGGTGGTCAGATGTCCACACACTGCCATGAACCACCAGCCAGACGAAGAACTTACAGCAAGGGGGGCCCAAGTTTTCCAGATTCGTCTCCATGGGTCAAACTTAATGGATCCAACAAAGAAAGCCTAATGGGCAGATTTACTACTATAGAGGCTGGCCATGCTGAGTCAACTTCCACTTGTACTGATCTGCCACATCTGGATTCAGGACAATGGTCTCCATTAAATCCCAAATATGCAGATAGTCAAATAGCACCTCCACAGTAAGAGCTCCTCTGATATCATGCACCTAACTTCTATTCTGCAGGGCTTGAGCCACAATTTTCCTTTTGACAGTTCTTTTGGGGACAGTCTTGAGTAATTGGGAGCAAGTTCAGCCATAGTCTTCCCA
The DNA here is from genome assembly GCA_033239725.1 of Echinochloa phyllopogon. Classification (NCBI taxonomy): domain Eukaryota; kingdom Viridiplantae; phylum Streptophyta; class Magnoliopsida; order Poales; family Poaceae; genus Echinochloa; species Echinochloa phyllopogon. The sequence continues at coordinate 4,424,667 of BTCW01000008.1, read as the reverse complement.
TCCAGCCATCCTTTTAGTAGCTTGACATAAATACTTTTAAAGCCTCTAATACTTTTTTAGACAGGGAAAAGAGCTAAAAGAACGTAAACAAACTTGTTTTCTATACAATTGTTGAAGAGATGAGAACACAAAACAAACTCTGTCTTATGGACTTCATTTTTGGGTAATGCTGCTAATGGTTTTATTCTAGAACTTGTTAAATTTGGACTAATGAACAAATAAGTTTTGTACACCTAATATACAAAAAATAAGAATTATTCATAGTTTCATCTAGTATGCTCAATACATTGCCGTTATAAAGTTTGGACTATAGATGTATCAATTTGACAATTTATTGCACTAATAAATTGAGCATTTTGTAATTGTTAGACCACATTTGCACTCACCTGTTGTACCAACTTGAACATTTTATAACTTTTTGCACTAATTTGCACCCACCTATCAAGTTATTGTGCTAACTTGAGTATTTCATAAGTTGTTGGACCAATGTGCACATACCTTGTATGATGAATGCAATTTACTCTATTTTTTATAGTGATGATTGATTACCCCGTATTTATTCTCTCCACTTATAATATATAAATAAGCAAGGTAGCTTGGAGCGTCACACAACAGTAAACAAATGCCTATAAATCTAATTAAATAACTATTTTGAAAGCACATGTTGAAGCGAGTCAAGCCACGTTATTTCCGCGTACCACCTACTTGCTAGTTGTATATAAACAAGTGGTCGTGATCAAGCTTGCTTCCGGCCGGCATGCATGGTGCTCCGGTTGTCACACAGGCCGACGTCGGCAAATGGTCCAATGATATGGCGCGCAGATAGTACAAATGGTGAGAATAGTCGTGCGCACTGGAAGGGACAAATAAGTGAATAATGGCTATAGTTGGTATAGTCATATGTTTGGCGCGGAAGCTCGCTCCCAGACTCAACGACTTTTATCGACGACTCGTTCGAAGTCATCATCATATTGCAGTTAACAGAATAATGAACAAATTCGATCTGCGAGTATAAATATAGAAGGTAAGCTAAGGGCCATCGCAACGACCAGCTTAATTCCATCGATCTTCATTCTCTCCTGCACAGGTACACGCCGGCCTCTTCGTGGCAGCTAGCAGCCGAGATGCCGCGAGAACTGATGGCGGCGGCGGCGGCGCCGGCGATGGCGCCGACCGCCTCTGTGGCTGCTGCGTTCTCCTTCAAATTTCTGCTTCGGTTCGTGAGGACACTTCGTCTCGAAGTCAAGGTGATTGGCGCTTGGGTGGTATGGTTTTTCCTACGCCTACTTCAGAGTGTCTTTGGTCCCAGGCGCCGTCGCTCCAGGCACGGGTCCGTCCAGTATACTGCCATGGCAGTCTACTATCTCCCCACTCTTGTCGCGTTTTTCGCAGCCAAGGAAATGTATTCATCCTCCAACGACGACTCTGGCACCAAAGCTCTACTCAGCTTCGGTTGCTGTATATTGCTCTTCTTATGTGCTCGAGGTGCGGTTACTATGACAGCGTTCACTCTGGACCATGGTCCAGACAGAGTCCAGAACTGGCGATTGATCCCATGGCTTGTCTACTTCGCTTGGCTACAGGGGGGTTCGATTTGGTTGGACGGTAAACTGACGGCATTAGATGTATATTCTTTTTTCATATTTTTCGGTCCGGTGCTCTATCTTCTGCTGGCTAAACCTCGAGCAGCTGTTTTGGATTATGAGACCAAACAGTTTGCTGACTACATGGCTCAGCACAACGTGCTCTTCGACGGCGATGAAAACAACTTGTACGACGGTTGCAGATATCCCTTTATGCAGCTGGAAGAAGACCAATGGAAAAATTTCAGTGATGTGCTGCAGCTGCTGCCAAGAGACGACTGTGCTGCGGATCGAGATAATTGCCTCTCCTACATCTTCTGCCGGCTTTTAGCACGGCGCTACTTCGGGTTTCCTTGCGCCGAGGACGGCAACGCGCAGGTGCGTGACTTTGTACTGACGGAGCTGCTAGCAGAGAACAACAACAGGGCATTCACCATCGTCGAGGTGCAGTTGGCTCTCCTTCACGATTACTTCTTCACCAACTTCCTCTCCAACATAGCTTCTGGCTTCCTGTCGGTTAAAGAAGTGGTTCGGAAATTGCTCTATGAGTCACTGATCTACGCAATTAGCTATGCAGTAGCGTTCCTAATTAATGGCCTTTTCACAGTACGTGTCTTTGCCTTGACTGTAATATTTACTATCTTGCTCACCGCGATTCGGCAGCCCCAATATCCCTTTTTGCCTAGGTACTGGCGTCCAATACGCAAACTCTTGCAGCATTTCCGTAAAGAAGAAGACATAGTCGACGTCCGGTCTGCTTCTCCACGCAGTCAGCAGAGTTCACCGTCGTCTTATTACTGGCGGGACAAGATGGGCCAGTACTCAGTCATGGAAGACTATGATCGCCGATCATTCATGAAGGTGGTTATGGCCTGGTTCAAGATACATGTGCTATCTCAAGCGTCATATAGTTTCATTATTAAGCATCACCCAGCAGAAAGTAAAGATGTCAGCGTTTCGGACAACCTCAAAAAGTTCCTAGCTCATACTATCAAAGACCTAGATGGACCGCCAACCATAGGCGCGAGGTCACTGGATGATTTTTCATGGACCTGCAGACAAGACGACACTCTCACTGACACCATCCTCATCTGGCACATTGCAACCTGCTACTGCGACATGTCCCAGCAGCCACTGGATGAGGAAACAGTACCCCAGTCATTGCAGCAGAACATGTCCCAGCCTCTGGAGGAGCCGAGCACTGGAGATGGTAAAGTTGCCACGACATTATCAAGATATTGCGCCTACTTGGTGGCGTTTCTTCCCGAGTTACTCCCGGAGCACAGTCTGACAGTGAAGGTTGTCCTTCAAAAGGTCTTGCAGGAAGCAAGAGATGTACTAGGAACAACACGGGTGACCATGGAGGAGAAGGGCGTCCTTCAACAGGTCTTGCAGCAAGCAAGAGATCTACTAATAGGAACAACAGGGATATCTATGGAGAAGAGAGTAAAGATTCAGCAGCATCAATTGCCAGAAGAGGAGTCTAGCATGAACACCTTTCAGAAAGGTGTGCGGCTCGGACGGCAACTTGAGCAGCAGCAAGACGTGTCGTTGCGCTGGAAAACCATGGCAAATTTTTGGGCGGAGATGATCTTGTACGTTGCATCGTCGTCTGACAATGCCGCTGCACATATTGAGCTGCTCGCGCAAGGAGGCGAGTTCCTGACGCACATCTGGGCCTTGCTCTGCAACGCTGGCATGGTGAGGGAGCAGAAGGCCGCCTCAGCATGAGCTTGTTGTACGATTGAGTTCTCTGCATACTTGCTGTTATTTACCTGTGTGTGTACTACTTTTATGTTGTCTTTTTTTTTTACCAAAGACTCAAAGAGATATGGTAGAGGTAGTGAGAAGGGGAAGGCTTGCCTCTACTACTAGTGTCAGATTTCCCGCATTTAGTTGAGGTCTTGACGATGGATTGTCTTGTCTATCTTGTAATATGCAGATGACACTCATTTTTCTTAACCACAATATTGAACAAGCTAAATAAAGTTGTTATTTTGTATGTTTGAGTAATTATCTGGTCTAAAAATCAATTTTCATAAAAGTAAATTTTTTTGCTTTGGTCAAGTAGAGGAGTATGAATCAATGTATTCACAACTGTTTGGCTGCAAATCAGGTTCATATCCCTTCCACTATTTAGGAATCCCAATGCAAGTTCGGAAGTTAAGTAACAGTGATTCGAGAAGGAAAAAGTCCAAATTACTCCCCTCAAGTATAGCAAAAGTCAGGATAACCCCCTAAAGTAATTCTTGGTTCGGTTTACACCCTAAACTATGTCATTTGGTTCAATTTACCCCTTAACACAATTTCTCTTTTTTGTTTCTCCACACACAAGTGAAATTTATAGTTTAACTTTTGCAAAATTATAGCAGACAATATAAGACATGTTAAAAAAATATATCATAATTTTTTTGTCATTGTTTTGATAGGGTAATATATTTAATAATAAAGTTATCCTTAAAATACAATATTAATAGAAAGTAGTGATGAAAAATTCGTAAAATATTTTCTAATATAGATTATGATGTTCATTACCTCCCTGCAAAGTCTCAAATTAAAATTCATCTTGTGCATGGAGAAACAAAAAAGACAAATTGTGTTAAGGGGTAAGTTGGACCAAATAACATAGTTTAGGGGTAAATTAAACCAAAACATAGTTTAGGGGGTTATCTGGACTTTCGCTATACTTGAGGGGAGTAATTTGGACTTTTTCCATTGGAGAATAATAGGAGAGGTTTAAGAAATGATTGAATGGCTGGAAAGGCAAAATGCTATCTATTGTGGGGAGGTTGGTTCTGTGGGGAGGTTGGTTCTGATTAACTCAATATTGTCCAGTTTACCAATGTTTATACTATCTTTTTCTGAGGTCCCAAGGGGAGTCCTAAAGAAGATAGACACTGCTAGAAAAATGGCCATCAATACCACTTGGGAAACCCCACCTAGTACTGGTTTCCTCACCGGTACTGGCTGGCCGGCACTAAAGGGGTCACTTAACTGCGCTTCCCGACAAAAGCTCAGGGCACGCAGTTTAGTACCAGCAACATATTTTTTTCTTTTTTATTTTCTATTGTATTCCTTTTCATTTTAGTTTTAATACATTTTTTATTCGTATACATATAAATATTTTATTTCTATGCGTATACCGATAATATTACGTTATAATATACTATAATCTATAGCTTTATAATAATATATCAAAGCATTATCACACATATATAATATATACATTTCAATTATTACAAGTAGTTCAAAATATTATAAGTATTCAAGATATTACAAAATGTCATGAGACCCGGCAATCCACTAGGGATACCCAAGTGTTTCATTTGTAGGAGAGAGATCGTTGTTGGCGGTCGTTACAGACCGATTCCCGACCACCAACAGAGTATAAAATAAACACAGTGGAATCACAAACCATAGCGATATGACTTATTTCTAACTATTTCCATGAGTTTTGGTGATTACCCATAGCGCAAGTACAAAATGGAGAAATACATGGTATAAGGGTCGAAGATGGCCAAATCGGCCGAATGACACTATTCGGCCGATTACCCCCGCTTAGCCGGACCTGACGCAGAGCACTATCGGAGGGCCATCCACGTCAGCGACGACTTGGAAATAACCGAGCACGCCATGTGGACCACATCAAGATGAAGCAGACTAGGAGGTCCAAGAGGGAGAAGCGGCGCAAGGGAGCTTCACCGGGCCAAAAAGCCCAATTCGGCCGAATCATCCCATTCGGCTAAACCGCCCCTAAGTGCTGGACCGCCTCTACACTGCCTCAGGAGCCAGGTCGGTGCACGTGGCAGTTCGGCCGAACTCCCTAGTTCGGCCGAACCGGGAGATTCGGCCGAATCAGCCGGGCACCGACCAGAGGTTGCCTTGCCGCTGCTCCACTGTCCAACGTCCTTGGCCACTATAAATAGAGGCCCTTCTTCACCGGCAAGAGACACACAAGAAGAGAAGAGTCCATTAGCGAAGCGCTGCTTCATACATAGAAAATAGGGAGAGAGGAGAGGTGAGTGTGCCTGAGACGAGCCGGAGTGTCGGCCCCTCTTCACCACCTGTACCTATACGGATGCGGCTCCACTTCAAGTAACATCCGGGTCGTGTCTGGTAACTCTTGTATCTCCTTCTGATTAGTTGAGCATTCAGTTCTACTTTTATATGCTTGTTCGTTCCTCGTTCATTGCTTAGTTGATTGGTATAATTGTATACTGGTTTCTTAGCTTGGGTGCCTATCTTTAGTATACGGGGTAGGTACTAACCGACTAGTGTAAGCATGGTGCTTAGACTTGAGGTTAGCTTGGATTGTCCTTGAGCTGGCACGGAGGTGGTAGTCGTTAGGTGGTGACAGCCCTATACGGCCTTTGTAACCCATCACACCTGGCTCGGCCTACAGGATCCCCAAACGTACAGGGTTGGTGATACCCCATCTCATCCCTTTATGTGTATCACTGGCTCTGTGTCCCGACACAAGCACCTATCTGTAGTACCTGGTTCTCAGTTGATCAATGGAGATATAGGTTCTAGACACGTACCTTCTCTACCCTCCTATCGCTTCTTTCTCTTCTTCTCTGTGTCATTCACTCCACCATACCACCCTTGGACAACTTAGTTTAGAGTCGGTTTACTTCTCGTTCCCCGTGGAAATCGATACCTTGGAATACTCCCGGGTGAAAGCTACATCGGTATCCGTCCGCTTGCGGATTTATCTGTAGGCCGCAAGGAGTGCCAACAATCGCCGAGTTGAGTAGCTTGAAGGTGACTCAGGGGACCAGATTTAGATAGGTTTGGGCTACCCAGAGGTATAATACCCTACGTCTTCAATCTTATGAAGAATTTCGGCCAAAACTCCATTGGTGGACTACTTGTAAAAGTTTTGTTTCATCCTCACCTCCAGGGTTCTCGAGGTCCAGATCTTCCCATCAGTCTTCCACTTAGTCAATGAAGACCTTAGCGTATCCTTTAGAAATGGGCACACAATGAATTGTCTTGCCTTAGACCAGAAGAAAAGGATCTTGTGCAGAGCAAGAGTGAACAACGAGCTCTTAAAATTATCTAGAAATCACCAAGAAACGGAAATGGACAACCGAGCAAGGAGCCTGAGCCGTCCTGCATGCCATGCCCAGACGGCTGGGTTGACCAGCACGAGCTGCTCATAATTTCAATTCAGAGCGTGCTTTAGTCTCCGGTGTGCAGTCAAATGTTGTGCTAGTGTGATATACAATGTATCGATCTACTTGGATGAATTTTGGTTCTAACAAAAAAAATTAGGATGAATTCTTGGATAGCTGATTTGTACAGGTTTTGTGTACAAAAAATCTAGCACATACAAACACGCAACATCCCATGAATATTCTCATCCCACACCCCGCACGAGCTGAGCATAGGAAGGCCCAAACCTATAGACAAATGGGCCTTGTAATCCAGGCCCTAGCCTACACAGCCTCAGTCAGACTCTAGTAGACTGTAGACCAGAACACACAAGAGGCAAAGGAGAAAGGCAAAAGCACGCTCCTACACTTCCCGCATCCCCACAATTCCCCCACCATTCCCAAACCCTAGCCCTCCTTGCCGCACCACCACCTCCTCCGTATTTTGGCCATGGCGGAGATCACCAGCCCTGTCAGCAACCACTTACCTCCTCCTCCTCCTCCTTGTACCTACGACAAGGGCAAGGCCGTGGAGATGGGTGCCCACACCGCCGCCGACGCCCAGTTCAGTGCTATGAATGGCGGGCCCCATGCCACCACCGCCACTGCTATGAACGGCAACCCCGCCGCCGCTGCCAGCGGCGCCGAGTAGAGAGAGAAGGCACCGGCGACCACAGCTAGGCAAAGGATAACAACTCCTCCATCCCCGCCGAGCCCACCATCGATGAGGACGCCGCCACCGCCAAGGAAGTGAAGAGCAACGAGGCAATGGGGAACCCTGGCGATCCGGGGGCGCACCATGCTGATATTTGTCTCATACATCGCGCTGCTGGCCATCTCCATCAGCCATCTAAGCCTCGCGCTAGGCATCTTTGTCATGCTGCTCGACACTGCCTACGCCGCGAAGCTATTTGGTTTCGCACTCTTTGATTATCGACAGCGCAAGGGCTTGGAGCCGACTGCCGAGACACTCCACACTAGCAGCAAGGATGATGAGCTCAAGGAGACACTCCGCACTAGAAGCAAGGATAATAAGCTCAAGGAGACACTCCGCACTAGAAGCAAGGATGATGAGCTCAAGGATGACAGGGCCATCTTCGCAATGACATTGTTCTACTCCACCATTGTTCCGTTGGTTTGCACAGAAGGGGCAACATGGGTGGTTTACTATGTCGTTGATGTGTACATGCTTGTCCTGGTACTCTCACTTATAATTGAGCTCAATCTGTTCTTCTGGACTGTCCTTGTGATACATTTGTTGTTTGTGTAACCTTACTCAAATAATATATTTCTTTAATCCACTTGCCATCCACGAGTTAAGTCGTATGTTAAATCAGTGTTATTGACTCTTGATATCTAATGTCTGTAATGAATACATTTTATCTGCTACATTTGCTCTATTATTTAATGATAATCATGAATCGATAAATTAGAAATAAGTGTCTTGCAACCTTTTCATTGGTGTTTTAGTTTTTACTTGAGTTTTGGACCAAGTATCGTCATGATAGATTTTGCGTGTTTGTTATATCTAGTTGATTGTGTTGTTTTGCCGAAAAAATATCTTCTTTTAATCCACTTGCCATCCACGAGTTAAGAAGTATACATAAAATCTAGATCATCGATTGTTGATATGTAATATTAATGGTACTTTAATTATATGCTGAAGTTGATATCCTATTTGCTCTATCATTTAATAATAATCTGTAACCAAAAAAATAGAATTAAGCAAGGTATGTGTGACAAAATCTATCACACCCCAAATTTTTTAGATTTTCGGATGCTAATAGGAAACACAATTAAGACATTAATTTTATCTAATTTTTAAAATTTTTCAAGGTATATATAAGTTTTAGGGAATTTAGTGTAGAAAACAAATTAATTTATAAATTATATTCAGATATTGTAGGTGATAATATTGTGTGCGTTGCATTCATGCTGTTTTTTGGGATTTTTCAGATTTTTCTAGTACATATTCCTATTTTCCTAGAGCATATTCCAATTTTTGTGATGTCCTAAAATGCTTCTTCATGAGCTCCAAATATTTTATTTGGTTTCATCATATATAATTCTATCACTAGGATTTTTTTCTTTGATTTTCTGACGTTTTAGAATATCTTTCAAGGTTTAAATATGCATCCTAGATTTATCTAGAATTATTTAATTACCAAAAAAATAATTATTCTTCTTGAAAATAAAAAGGCTCAAAAGGTAGACCGTACTTGGTCCATATTCAACCCAGCTTTAGCCTAAATTCATCCTATAATTTTATTGAGCCAAATTTTAAAGCCCATTATTGTTGTGAGATATGATTAAAGAACCGAATCTTAACTTAAAAATGCTAGTTTTTAGAAAAGTTGATATTAATTTGCTCTTGTGCCTTATTGAGTACCAACCATAAGTGTACTCTCCCTTGCTAACTGTTTCTCGAAGGAAGAACATGTGTGTGAAGTTGACGAAGATGGTCCTGAGTTCTAGGCATACGCTACCCCCAATCGATTGTCTATAAAGTATGGAGTCTTGGATTCAAAGCTGTATAACTCTGAGTCATTTATATTTTCTTTGTAATACTATACTGTTATTCACTGATGATATCAATATATGTATGAAACTTGATTCTGACATACATATAGTTTGCACTTGGTTTTGTTTCTTAAAACTGGGCGACAATCTTGTTTAGATATCATACTATAGTTCTTTAAATGTTAGGTATGACGGTCGGCGTATACTTTTTTTTTCGAAACACATGCTTGGGGTGCATACATTGCAAAGCGATGAGGAGAAGGAAATGCGGTGAATATCATGAATCTATTAATTAAATGGCCATTGTTGGCAATAAGGGATGCTCAAATTGCCCAACGGCATGCAACTCAGAGAAGGTTGGACGGACATCATCATCATCATCGCCATTCATCAACATTGTAGTTATAGGTATAGGTCTATTTCCATGTCAGAATATAGTTGGCCTAGGCAAACAATTTCACTTAAGCAAGGTACTTTGAACCATGTCAGAAAATGACCTCTTGCATTTCATCTCATCTCTCATGTAGCCATATCCTAATCCTATTTGCGTTACCGTACCCATCAAAATGCCACCGAGTAAAAGAAAATTTTGTTCTGATACATAAACAAATTCGTATGGAAAGAAAATTAGAAACAAAGAAAAATAAAGATAAATGAAACGAAAGTTATAAAATAAGAGGGAAAAAGGAAATAAACAAAATGGGCCTCCAACTGGAACATGCCCGAATGGCATGCCAAGGCCTATTTCTAGATCGAAACCAGGCCCAGTCGAACACCAGGCCAGGGCACCGTGCCACCGTCCTGCCGCTGCCGCCTCCTTGGGTGTGCCCTAGGCCCCTCCTAGCTCGCCTCTCGCGGTCACGCCGGCTGCCCTAGCTAGATCCTACCCTTAGCTTGCCCCCATGGCTAATGGCAGCATCAACAACGCCGACGTAGCTGAAAGCGACAACACTGCGAACGGCACCGTCGACAGCGCGAGCGCCGACGCTGCCGGTGCCAAGGGAGGGACGGACGACCTCGCCGCCGTCGATCTCAGGGAGCACACCGTGTCGCTGGATTTTGCGCTCTGCGCGTCCGTGCTCTACGCCGCGGTGACGTCGCTGGCGCTGTGGCTCGTCGCCGACAGGCCACGGAGCGTCGTGTGGGCGTTCTCGATCGTCACCAGCTCCTATCTCGCCCTCTGGACCGTCATTCTCGCCGAGACGATGCGCGCCCGCACGGTGTTCGTCTCCGTGTCCTACATCGCACTGGCCGCCGCCGCCATCGCGCACCTGAGCCCCCGCATCGCCATGGCCGTCATGCACCTCGACACGGCCTACGCCGCTGGCTTGTTGGGGTATGCCCTAGCTGAACACAGGCAGCTCATCGGCGGCGACAGGTCCGCCGCCGCCGCAGTCCCCTTGCCGTCCTCCTTCACCGAAGAGGAGCTCAAGAAAGGCAGAGAAATCACCACCTGCACGTCCTTCTTTGCGACAATCGTGTCACTGGTATGCATAGTCGGCGCTGCATGTCTCCTACGTTACACCAAGGACACCTATTGGATCGTTTTCGGCATGTCGTTCCTCGTTGACCTCTCTCTCTACTGCTGGACTTGCATCCTCACACTGCAACTCCTGCATGGTGTTCTCCTCGAGGCCAATCACATGACCACCATCTACTTGATTGGACCAGAATCGCTTTGCCTGTTGGAAATCAGTGTCTCCTACCTCTTTGGCAGGGCTATTGGGACATTGGTCTACTCCCTCGGCATGATTTGCATGGCTGGATTATTTGGGTACAGCCTTGGCGTATACGCCCACTACAAGCATTTGGTAACATTATTGGAGGTTGCTACGCCCGAAGTAAGAAAACTGCCGCGAGATCACTACCGGAATCCTCAGCTTTGCCGTGTGCCCGAAACTTCGCCGTGGGCAGAATCACGGGCGCACGGCGAAGAGCCTCTTTGCCGTGTACCCCACAAAACGCCCACGGCAAAGAACGGGCACACGGCATTCTTCTTCTTCGCCGTGTGCCCACAGCGGGGCGCACGGCGAAGTAAATCTTCGCCGTGTGCCTCCAACACAGGCCCACGGCGACGCCGAAGCGTCCACGTCCGTTAGCCATGCCGTCCACAGTGGATGTTATTATTTACAAAAATAAGTCTTCGCCGAGCGCTAATGTTGGGACACACGGCGAAATTAACAAAATTTCCCTACCGCGCCCTGTAGTTTCCCGCGCACGCGCGAAAAAAATTGATTTGCCGTGTGCCCTAGGAAATGACGCACGGCAAAGGTTATACAAAAAAATGGTTTCGATTTGTTTTTTCCCAGAGCTTCGCCGTGTGTCTAGATCCGGGGCACACGACGATGAGCCGGTCAAAGCCGACCAGTGGGCCCGCCACCTCTTCGCCGTGTGCCAGCTTTCCTGGCCCACGGCGAAGAGGCTCTTCGCCGTGTGCCGAGCCAGGTGGCACACGGCGAAGATGCCTTTTTATAATTTCATGTGGCCTTTGTTTTGTTTGAATTCGATGTAAATTTGATTCAAATTACACGGTTTCATGTGGACAGGCATTGTATATAAATTTGTTTGAGTCCATATTATTTTTTGGCGATAAAGCATGATTTGAACAAACATTCGAATTTGAATCTCATTCTAGATACAATTCTAACCACATCACTTTCTTCTCTCTGGAACTTCATGAGAATGTTTCGGTTTATAAGCAGCGAGCATGAGAGAACGTGTGAACCCATCTTAGTTGATTTTCCCCATGCTCCATGTATGATAGCATGACAAATTGAGAAATCTCGTGATTTTCATACTTCATTTGAATTTTAAAAAATTTAAACGGTATTCGCGCGACGAACATGGTAATGTTTGAAGACAAAAAATTTTCAAGTTTTTGTTTTCAACACCTAGATAAGGCCTTACACTACACTCAATATTATGAATATCATTTTTACACTTTTTTTACTCTATTATTTCATGCACCTGCAGTTCAAATTCGAATTAGACAAAAAAAATCCTAGTAATCAAATTAAATCGTGAAATATAACAAACCAATTATAAAATTTATGAAAATCAAATATGATATGTAGAAGAATATATGCACACCTTAAAAAATATGTAGAGGTAAGAAAAATATTTTTTTTAAAAATAGTTTGTCGTAGGCCCTAGTTTGGCACACGCCAAAGAGGCTCTTCGCCGTGTGCCAGGCCATGGCCCACGGCGAAGAGGCTCTTCGCCGTGTGCCGAGCCAGGTGGCACATGGCGAAGATGCCTTTTATAATTTCATGCGGCCCTTGTTTTGTTTGAATTCGATGTAAATTTGATTCAAATTACACGGTTTCATGTGGACACGCATTGCATACAGATTTGTTTGAGTCCATATTATTTTTTCGCGATAAAGCATGATTTGAACACACATTCGAATTTGAATCTCATTCTAGATACAATTCTAACCACATCACTCTCTTCTCTCTGGAACTTCATGAGAATGTTTCGGTTTATATAAGCAGGGAGCATGAGAGAACGTGTGAACCCATCTTAGTTGATTTTCCCCTTGCTCCATGTATGATAGCATGACAAATTGAGAAATCTCGTGATTTTCAGACTTCATTTGAATCTTAAAAAATTTAAACAGTATTTGCGCGACGAACATGGTAATGTTTGAAGACCAAAATTTTTCAAGTTTTTATTTTCAACACCTAGATAAGGCCTTACACTACACTCAATATTATGAATATCATTTTTACACTTTTTTTACTCTATTATTTCATGCACCTGCAGTTCAAATTCGAATTAGACAAAAAAATCCTAGTAATCAAATAAATCGCGAAATATAACAAACCAATTATAAAATTTACAAAAATCAAATATGATATGTAGAAGAATATATGCACACCTCAAAAAATATGTAGAGGTAAGAAAAATATTTTTTTAAATAGTTTGCCGTAGGCCCTAGTTTGGCACACGACAAAGAGGCTCTTCGTCGTGTGCCAGGCCAGGTGGCACACGGCGAAGTGGTAACAGGTTTTTTTGGATTTCTTTTTTGTTTTCTTTGTTATTGAATTTTTTTTGTTTTCTTTGTTTAAAAAAAATATTAAGGTGCCCGCGCGTTACCTAAATAATACCTCTCTCTGGCCCACGCCCACACACAACACACACGCCGCACACACGCCCCGCCCCACCCGCGCCGCCCGGCCCCGTCCCGCGCCGCCCCGCCGCGCCGCGCCAGCGCCGCCCCGGCCGCCCGGCGCCGCGCCGCCAGCCGGGCCCTGCGCCGCCTCCCGCCGCCGGCCGGGCCCTGCGCCGCTCCCTCCCGGGCGTTGCCCCGCCGCCTCCCGCCCCCCCCCCCCCCCCCCCCCGCCAGGGGCCTGAGCCGTCACCGCCAGGGGCCTGCTCCGCCGAAGATCCAAGTCCCGCGCCCCCGGTACGGCCCTCCTGCGCCTTCCACGCCTCCCCCGACGTCCTGCAAGTTGCTGCGCTCGATCTGCCCCGCTGCTGCGCCACTCCTGCAGTCTAAAGGTAACTCCAGTGCCGCTGCAGTGCTCTGTTCTTTGCTTGGGTATTTGCAAATGTGCTGGGTATTCCTCTCATATATTTTCTTGATAGCTCAATGTTGGACCTTGTCACTGAAAATTATGCTACTCTTCTGCTACTGCTATTTATTTCTTTAAACAGTAGACAACTGATGAGCCTGGCTTCATTAGAAACCACCAGTCTAACAATCAGGATGGGGTTTCAGAAACCGCCCCGTGCAAGGGAGGTGCTGTCGAATTTTTCATTTGACTATATATACTATTTATGTGTATGTGAAGATTCTAAACATTTTGGAATTGTGGATGTAGCCCCCGGCCGTCCCTCAGCAACGCCGGTCGCCCACGACAGCCCCCGGCAGCCCCCGCCACGCCCCCGGTGTCTGCACCGACACGAGCGTCACCGACTCGCCCGCCGTCGAGCCCGTAGGTGAGCACGTGCAAAACCACACGCCCGCCGTATTTAATTGGTAGATCCATAATTAAGTTGTGTCATGTAACCTAGTTAGGCGTCTCCCGTTCGAAAGAGATACGGTTGTGAATATGCGAATCTTTGCATATGTCTAACAGTATCTGTTTCGAATTGTCCACGTTTTTTGGACAGCTCGAGGATGTGTAGATGGGTTAGTTTCCACGCTCTACTCGAATCTGAGACACAATTTCGGCATCGCCTCCCTGTTGTTCTCCGAATACACAATCTCCGTAATTGGACGTGTATTTGGAGAACAGCGGGGAGGTGCTGCCGAAATTCTATCTCGGATATGAGTAGAGCGTGGAAACTAACTCGTCTACATATTTTCGGGTGGGATTAGGACATATCTTTACCTATTAGAGCATGAGATACATCGTGTAGATGCCATTTATGTTTATAACTCTTTTATATGGTAAAGGATGGATGACCGTGAGTGGATGTACACGGGCTGGAAGGGTAAACGTGACTGGACCCCAGAATTTGTTGTCAAGGTCAACGATTTCGTGAAAGTGGCATTTGACAAAGGGCGGAGTAAAGCGCCCTGTCCCTGCAGTACATGTGCAAACCACATCAGTCAAAGACAACTGAATATGGGTAAACATATCATGAACTGTGGGTTTGTGGCAAATTATACTCGGTGGATCTGTCATGGTGAAGGTCATCGTGCGAGGGACGAGGTCGTGAGACAACGCATCGACGATTATGATGCTGATGCCGGGTGCGGAGACATGCTAGATGATTTTCATCAAGCACACTTTAATGAAGGACCTAGTGGTGTTAGGGAGGAACCACCAGAGACAAGCGCAAAAGCCTATTACGACATGTTGTCTTCGGCACAGAAACCATTTCACGAGCACACCAATGTTTCTCAGTTGGATGCCGTCAGACGTATTATGGCACTCAAGTCTCAGCTTGGCATTAGCCGAGATGGCTTTGATAATATGATGACAGTTTTTGGCAGCCTACTTCCGGGTGGCCACAATCTGCCACCCAACTTATATGAGGCACAAAAACTCCTTAGTGCCCTTAAGTTGCCATATGAGCAGATACATGCTTGCACGAACGGATGCGTCTTATTTAGGAAAGAACTTGCGGATGCAAAATACTGTCCTAAATGTAATGCCTCTAGGTACCTGGAGGTTGACTCTAGTGATGGTCCAAAGAGACAGCTTGATCTGCTTGTGAAGATTCTACGGTACCTTTCCCCCATATCGAGAATCCAACGGCTTTACATGACCGAGGAATCCGCCAAACAGATGACATGGCACAAACATGGCAAATGATACCGTCCTGAGAATATGGTACATCCAGCCGACGCTGAAGCATGGAGACATTTTGACAGGTGTTATCCTGAGGCTGCGGCGGATTCACGTAATGTACGTGTTGCCCTCGCAACAGATGAGTTCAATCTTATGGAATGGTGGCTCCCCCGTACACTTGTTGGCCTATGTTCATTATTCCACTCAATCTTCCCCCTGGCGTTATGTTTCAACGGTAGACCATCTTATTGTCGTTGATAATTCCTGGGTACCCGGGGAATAAAATGAGTGTGTTCATGGAGCCTTTGATTGATGATCTGCTCCGTGCTTGGGAGGAAGGGGTATGGACATACGACCGAGCTACAGAATGCGAGTGTGGTACATGTACTCTCTGCATGACCATCCGGCGTATGGACTATTCTGTGGTTGGTGTGTCCACGGAAAGTTCCCATACTCAATATGCAAGGCAGCTCTCAAGTTCATCTAGTTGAAGAAGGGTGGCAAGTATTCTTGTTTTGACTTACACCGACAATTCCTCCCTATTGACCATGAATTCAAACGAGACATCAAGAACTTTACAAAAGGTGTCATGGTTGAAAACCCTCCACCGCAGATGTTGACAGGTGCCGAGGTTCATGCGCAGTTAGACGCGCTGCAGGAAAACGAATAAGGTAGTGGTTTTGTGGGATATGGTGAGGAACATGCCTGGACTCAGAAGTCAGGTTTGTGGAGGCTCCCCTACATTCAAGATCTTCTTCTTCCACATAACATTGATATAATGCACACAGAGAAGAATGTGGCCGAGGCACTCTGGGGTACAATCATGGCTATCCCTGATAAGACAAAAGACAATATTAAAGCTAGAGTGGATCAAGCCCAGTTATGCGATAGACCAAAGCTCGTCATTTCGCCTCCCAGAGACGGCAAGAGATGGAAAAGGCCTAAAGCCGATTTCGTTCTGGAGAAAGACCATCAGACAGAAGTACTAGAATGGTTCCAGACTTTAATGTTCCCCGATGGCTATGCTGCGAATCTGAGGAGGGGGGGTGAACTTAAGTACTATGCGAATAAATGGGCTGAAGAGTCATGACTACCACATATGGATTGAGCGGCTTCTTCCGGTGATGGTTCGAGGCTATCTTCCTGAACATGTGTGGCTAGTGCTGGCAGAGTTAAGCAATTTCTTCCGCGTCCTTTGTGCGAAGGAGTTATCACATGCGGTGGTTGAAGAAATGGAGAAATTTGCACCTGTGTTGCTTTGTAAGTTAGAGAAGATCTTTCCACCCGGCTTTTTTAATCCGATGCAGCATATGATCTTGCACCTTCCGTATGAGGCACGAATGGGGGGGGCTGTTCACGGACGTTGGTGCTATTCAATTGAGAGACAACAAAAGGTCCTTCGAATGAAATGTAAAAACAAGTGCAAGATTGAAGCTTCCATTGCAGAGGCATACTGTAGTGAAGAGGTATCAAACTTCACAACAAAATACTACGCCGATACCCTTCCTAATGTGCACAATCCACCTTCCCATTACAATGCCATCGAAGATGAATCGAACCTCAGCCTCTTCAGAGGGCCGCTCGGAAGTGCAAGTGGTGCGACTCCTAAGACTTTGTGACATGAACAATGGCGCACAATCATGATGTATGTGTTGACCAACCTCACTGAATTAGAGCCGTACATTGAGTAAGTGCAAAAAATAACTAGTTCTCCATTGTTGCTATCGCTATGTCGCTATTCTGCACCCAACTCTCTCGCAATGTTTTGTATAGGGAATTTACTCTTCAATCCTGGTGGGGAAATAGGCCACCCACCCCGCAACAAGTTGATACCCTTCTTAAAAAGGGCGCGGGACGAGGCAAGCCCGATTTCATTTCTTGGTTTAATCAAAAGGTACGGTCTTTCTGAATCTCGTACATTTTGTTGGATATCTCAGAAGTCCTCGTACGTAAAAAATAATTTCAAGCTTCGACTTGCAGGGCCAAAGTGATGGCTCAATGACTCCCGAGTTGAGACAACTTGCCAATGGTTGTGACAATAAGGTCATGTCATTTTCGGGCTACGATGTGAATGGATATCGCTTTCACACAATAAGCCACGAGGAGAGTCGGCCCAATCGAAGAACCACAAATAGCGGAGTTTGTACGACATCCCTCGATGGGGTCGAGTATTATGGAAAAATTGAGGAAATATACGAACTCACGTTTGATGGGTTCCCCTGTCTTAAACCCGTCATATTCAAATGCCATTGGTTTGATCCTAATGAAGTGCGACGGACTCCTAATCTTGGACTAGTCGAAATTCGGCGCTCATCCGTCTATCCAGGAGACGATGTCTACATTGTGGCTCAACAAGCTACACAAGTCTACTATCTATCATACCCATGCAAAACTGACAAACGGCTTCAGGATTGGGATGTTGTCTACAAGGTATCACCGCATGGTAGATTACCTGTTCCAAACAATGAAGATTACAATATAGACCCAAACACATATGACAGAGAGTTCTTTCAAGAAGAGGGGTTGCAAGGGTGTTTTGAGATAGACTTAACTGGAGCGATGGAAATGGAAGTAGACGTTCATGAAACGATTGAGGAAGATGAGGATGGAGATGAGGTTGACAATGCTAAAGACATACTATTACTCGAGCGATTACAATTAGGAATTGCTGACGACGATGAGCCTCCATTTGAGCATGGGCCTGATTATCTCGACATGTACGATAGCGATGATGAGACTTATGATCCAGCTATTCCTGATCAAGATGATTATTTCTAATACATGTACGATTTATTATTTGTAATATGCATGTCTTGTTTATTTTACTTATCGTTGTAATTACTTTTTCTTTATATGTCCTAATTGGTTTACTCTTTTTAATTGCAGGTGATTGAAGATGGTGGGCGGTGGACTTCAACGTGCGTGCGCATCGACCTTCCGGAGGCCACGTGCCGATGAACCTGGGAGCTCGGGCACTAAGGCGACTCGATGCAACGTTCGAGGGAAGGGTGGGTCCAAGGGCTCAGTGCGGAAGAGTCGTCCGACTAGGATTGAAGAGCTGCAGGAGGAGCAGGAGGACGAGGACTACGAGGAGGAGGAGGAGGGGGAGGAGGAGGAGGGGGAGGGGGAGGGGGAGTCGGAGGAGGAGGAGGAGGCGGAGGCGTCGCAGGATGTCTCTTCCGGGGGCACGGTGAAGATCTACCAGTGAGGTGCCACGCGTCTCCCGGACAGGCCGATACCTCTAGCTCAACGGCCGCTGATTCGTCCTAATGGGCCCAGGTAAGTAACTTTGCGTTTACATGTTACCAGTATTAAAAATCACAATACAAACTAATATTTTGTCTCAATCACTTTTGGCAGGGGTTGGAAGAAACTCAACGGAGGTGCTCACAAGCGCAAGGTCAACTGCATCCTGGGTGCTTTGGTCAGGAAGCACTTTCCAGGCCTAGTCGACTTTGCTGGAAGGTACGAGCCGGCCTGGACGTGGAGCCACTACGTTGCCGCCGCAGATTTTCGTGATATGCAACGCAGGACCTTCGAGAACAGGGCGGAGCGGGTGGTGGGTGAGCTGTGGGTAAGTCTTCATTCGCACACTTGTCAATAAATCGTTTTAGTTGATCATTTATATAAATAATGAGTGTATACATCTTGCAGGATTTTTACAGGTGTGCTGAAGGATTTGAGGATGAAGCTAAGACTGTGGCTCACCGCAAATGCGTGAAGCTGGTGAAGGACATGCATTACGAGGCGCAAGTCCAGTGTGTCATAGACTATGGCGCTAACTTCCTGAAACGTAGGATCGGAAAAACTGAAGCTAGAGGTTTGAAGCTGACCAGGGAGCAATATTTGGAGGTATATTTAGTTCTATCTATTCTTAGATTACGTTACTTATTTTTATATTCTTATACGTCATTCACTTGATCATGTGTAGGAGCCCGCGTCTTGGTGCCGTAAAGATTTGGAGTGCTGGGAACGCATACTGGACAAGTGGTTCACACCGGAGTGGGAGGCACTGCACAACGCTGGTCGAGAACGGCGTTTGCTGATGCCAGGTCCAACACACCACCAAGGTAGCCGTAGCAACGACGAATACAGAGCCAAATGGGTATGCGGATTCGTTTCTTTATTGTATCCCTAAATTTTGGATAGTGTGTAATGAACTTGTTGTTTTTACGCAGCCAGACACATGGAGGCGCTGAGTGCTCGGAGTTCATGGGATGGGTTTTGGCCCACCAGGGCAAGGCGTCCGAGGCCACCTACAACCCGGATAACCCGACGTACCAAAAAATCACATAACTGTTGGAGGCTAATAAAATTTCGTACCAAAAAATATTCGAATATAGCTACGTGTGCGATTTTGTTTCCAACGGAATGAAAAAATCCAACGGAATAAAAAAAGTCTGTCCGCTCTACGTCACTTGGTGCGTCTGCTTCTCCTCCTTACCCGCATTCTTTGTGGGCTTTAATGGGCTTCTAAGCCTGCTTAACCGGTAAATAGAAGCCGCATAGGAGCCCCCGTACGACCCCTGGTCTGACTCGCGCTCCCAGCAGTCCGCGAGGTGTCGGCGTGTCGCGCTCGGCGCTCCATGGCCGTTCTCCACTCGAGATTAGAGAAGACGTGAAATCAAATCCCCAAATCGGCAAATCCTAAACTCTAGGCAGTGATTCAGCAAGGCATCAAACGTCTGGAGGACAAGGGCTCGCTTGGCCGCATCCGACGTCCCCGGTGGCGACCTGCGTCGAGCGGCCGGCTCGCGGCCTTGTGCTCCTGCGCTCCAAATGCTGCAACTCCGAGGGCGTGGGGTGGCTGTAAACAGCCAGCAGGACCAGGCCAGGCAGGAACACGACTAGGGCGCTAGGCTGGTGGAGATGCATAAGTATTGCCGCGCTTCTAGCTTTTCTTTTGCCTACCTTAGTTTATAGTCAGTCATGGCAACCAGTGGCGAATCTAGCGGTGGGGCGGCCGGGGCTAGAGCCCCCCCTACCGCCGGCTGCCTCCATTGCAGCCCCACCAAGCCCCCCTAAAAATTGGAGGGGGAAGAAGAGAGAAGGGGGGGCTGGAGGAGGAAGAAGGAGTGGCAGCCCCTCCTTGCCTCAACCGCTGGATTCGCCACTGATGGCAACTTTAGAGAAATTATTAGCTTTTCACAGCCTGCGATCCTAATTTTAATAAAATATGGGATGTTTACTATACCATGGCTGAGATTAGGTTTTAGATATATATTCTATTGATTTTTTTATCCCTGAGATATCTTCCGGTAACTAATTTTTGCAATAGTTCTTTAAGTATTGTGTAATTTCACAGTTCGAAAGATTTCTTTTAGTAGTTCTATATTTTTCCTTTATTTCGTGTACATTTTAATTATATTAGGTGTGAACAACTTAACCTTTAACTATTAGTATATGTGAACCGTTTTTTTTTACTTTGGACTGGAGTTTCTTTTGTTGGAAAATGGGAATACCCAGGTTAGAAATCCCGGCTCCGCCACTGCAAAAGGAAGACACGCTGTAGACTTCCTCGTCGTTATACAGGAAGACGTACGGACGTCCAGGTCTCCAGGAAGCCCTAGAAGCTGGCCGTTGTCTTGTCCGATCGAACTGCGCACCAACACCACCTTCATAGCTCTGTCCGAACCTCAAGGTGACAGTGAGATCCCCGTTCCGTACCGTTTTCTTTTTGCCGTTTCCCTTCAAAATCCGTGAACCGTAGGCCAAGTTAGGGTTGCATTATTATATGCCTTGAACACGAGCTCGTTGTTCATTGGTGGTGGTAGCAGAGAGAATTCAACAAGAGGTCGAGCTTTGGATAGCGGCCGGTGTTAGGAAGTTAGGTGGTTTATTTTGTGAGTAATCGGCTTTGATTGGCACGTTCGCGTGCTTTAACGAAATCTTTTTCTCCATTTAATGCAATTAATGATACAAAGCTCTCCTATTACTTGACATAGGACGCATCCAATGTCTCTTCATAGATATTTATGACAACGATCTCAAATGAAAATCTTTCCAACTATAAATTTAGGTCTCATTGAGCATTACAAATTTGACATAGAGCGGTGGTTTGTAAAATTCAAAAACACTCTAGATTTCAAATCTAATTAAGAACTTATACTGAATAATTTTTCCACCTGGTAAGTTGTTTCTGCGCGTGCGTCGTCAATTGCCGTTACCTGCGCACCCTAATCAAGCCATCAGGCAACTATAAACTGCATTCTTATCATTCTATCAATGTGAGCGTATTTGCAAAGGCCACTGCCAGCTTCACGTAAATAAAAAACACGGCACGATGCAGAGGGCAATTCATCGTGGCTCCCCGTTGAGCAATTCCACCATTGGGAGGCCAAATTATTAGAATTCCCCTACACCCGTTGCCAATGGAGGCCTCCATGGCTCCATGATAGCAACAAAACAATCTTGTGGACTAATTTTCCTTCCCCCGTGCGAGCAGAACCCATATAAGATCACAAACCAATCTTGCAGCCAAATTGATACTCTGGGATTTAGGTTACACATCATCTCAATCCACTCGTAGGGTATCCACCAGCGTTAGTTGCTCCAATCAATCATCTAGATTGCTGTTATAGAGAGAGAGGAGGGGTGAACGGCAAAATGCCAGAGAGAGAAAATAAAGAGAGACAGAGTTTGATAGATCGTCCAGGGGAGAGAGAGGCCCGATGCGTTACAGGACTTGGGAAATTCACTGCAACAAGTGCACAGCGGCTCGGCTTGGGCACAACAGGCGGCTTGAACTCTGGTGGTGTGCGGGTCTGGCACAAGTGGCTCGGCACATGCACTCCACGTCCACCAAGATTGGTCAAAACAATGAACACATAGGTTAATCCAGGTGGGAATTTGGTTTAGGGGGTAATTTAAACTGATATCAATAGGAGAAGGGAGTAAATTGAGTCAATATTTTGGTGAGGGGTGGAATAGACAAGGTAAATAGGTGAAGGGAGTAAAATAGACTTTTTCCTATAAAATTTATCTTTATTAGAGATGATATGAAAAAGTTACGAATTTATTTGCCAGGGTCTATTTCTAAAAATCATTTTCAGATAGGTCCATGTATCCTGTACATATTCGTTCTCATTTCCAAAATTTACAAAGTGCCGCTCCTTCAATTTATCCCCACTTGCATGGTGATTTGTCCTTGGGTAGGTGATGTTTCTGGCTGCCCTTGGAACTCAAACCCATTTCCATGTGCAGACCAGTTGTTATGGTCCTTTTCAATCTTTGTTGGTCCAGTGGAATTCCTTATATATCTCCTCTCTCAATTTTTCTCTTTCTACAATTGAATACTCAAATAGAATTTTCTTATCTTCATACGGATGTGCTGGACTTTCGAGATAAATTACTCTATATCTTTTTCAATACTTTTGGACTACGTTGTAGAATGGTAAGGATGGATAGTTTAGATATATATATATATATATATATATAAAGTTATCATTTTCGATAATTTTCATAAGGGTAGAGATGGGAAATTTTTAACAAACGCCGACTTATGCCCTCATATGTCATTTTGCTGCAAATGGACACATTTACTCAGTTTCGTTACGAAACACCTCCTCCCTTGTCGTCTGTATGTATATGCTTAAGTAATTCAACATGTTTTTATAAAATGGGAGCCATGAATGTGGTCATTATTCATATACTATAGTTATATGAAATTATCTGATCGCTTTTTCGAGATTCCGGAGATAAAATTGCCGATGGTAAATCAGATGTTATCATTCTAAGTTTTGTTATTTGCAAAAAGTTCAATGCAACATGCTCAACCAAGTAATGATTTTACAACATAACTGAGTTAGGTGTGTATTTGCAACAAAATAATCTGTGATGTTTGTTATTTGTACTTGTAAGTAATGTGGAAAGATTGAATATGGTGGCAATAAGGTAGAAGCCCTAATGATATGATGTACATAGATTGGATCACTACGGGGAACATGGCTTCAGTCCCCTGATCCGAACCCTTTTTCACAACCCGAAAGTGAACCGCCCGACTTGGATGTCCCTCATCCGCTGGTCCGGTAAGATATGTCGCAAATTGTAAAATCATTGCTATACTATTACGACGTAGTAGGCGCAAGCAGTGAAATTGTTTCAATCGGAAGTACAAATGCATTATAGATCACCCAAAAGCCATAATTCAGATACACGTTACACTCGTGTTGTTTCCTTTTGCTGCTGCTGCCGCCCGTATCTCGTCTGATAAGCAATATATGCCGCATATCTTACCGCTTCGCTCCATTGATCTGACGAAAAGGCAACGCCCGCAGCTTCATTGCAATGCAGGCAGGCTTTGCGCAACCAGGCAACCAAATAACGATAGGAATTGCACCTGCATATATAGAAAATGCATTAACCAAATCTGGTTTACTGATGAAACAGAAAGCACAAATCAGTGTTGTCAGGTTTGCGGCAAGGTGCCACTGTGTAGACGAATTTACCTGAAGCGTTGGCAGAGTGGCTGGCGTTTGTCTGCAGATGTATGTCGCCCTAACGGCCGTTCATCTTCAATGGTGCATGTTTTAAAGTAAACATAGAACTTGCGTTCATTGTAGGCTGTGGATGATAGGTTGAATCGATCAGAGGAGTTGAAACTAAGAAATGGGACCCAGAAAAACAGGATATATAAAATAATTTACCTTGGACAATAGCAGAGCGGTTGATATTGGTCTCTAAGCGGAAAGGATCTCTTGTGTACAGCACGTAACATTCCCTCGGAATGCCTTCATTGTTTGCATCGGCCTTGACTTGCTGGATATGGCTCAACTTGTCCCAATCAGGGCTTGATTTCCCTGCTGCTATGGACATGAGCAAAGGTAAGCTGCAGTGTAGCTCCAAATGCCTTGGGTTTACATCCTGCAGGTATCTAGGGAGATTCTCCATTATGTAATCCTCCAGTACGAGTGTCTGTAATGCTGGCACACCCTTCAATACCTTCATCTTTGGGCAATTGCTGATGACTAGCCTCTGCAGGTTTGGTAGAACACTGATCCTCTCCAGGTCAGGGTTTCTAAAAGCTTCAAGGAGAACAACACAAGAGAAGTCTTCCAAAGATTTTAGGCGCTCGACTTCATGTACATGTAGCTTCCTCAAGTTCTTCGTGTGCAAGGCAAGGCCACGTGGCACGTGGCTCAACTTGCACCTATTGAGTTGAAGATACTCCAAGACGGGCATGGATTGCACTTGCTTCTCCCACTCCCACACCTCCCATTCCACCATTCCTAGAAAATTTAGCTTGAGCAGTCTAGAGAACCCAGCAGCAGCTACCGGAGAACGACTTGAACACAAGAATTCGTGCCCAACTTGCTTGATGGCTGGCGCCCTGTCAATCTGTAGGATCTCCAACCAGGGAAGACGACATAAACCATTAGGAAGTTCTGTGCAGTAGGCCAGGTCACTCATGATTAGAGACCTCAAGGCCTCAAGAGGCACAACTGCTGTCGACATCATCCACCTTGGGAGTCGGTGACCAAAATAACCTTCTATTACAAGGTGTTCTAAGCAAGAGGGAGGGCAGAGCTCGTCAAAAACCTCCTCAATTTGTAATTGCTCTTTCAAAGAGACCCCTTCTTCCTCTTTTACCAAGCGATCATCATCTCCAAGTCTACTGGTGCAATTCAGTAACATATTATTTAGGCGTGCCTTTGCTCCAAGCCTGGCTTGTATAGAAAATGAGGAAGAAGATACATTCTCCAAGAACTTTATACCAAGTTCCATTAGCTGGGAGAGAGGCCCCAGTTTTTCCAAACTACACCGGTCACCATCCATGTGGGCAGGAAACCCCCACAATTTCCTCAAAGAAGTTAGACGACCAAAGTCACTAGGTATATTGCTTATACTTGTCTTGCTAAGTTGAAGAAACCTCAAATGTTGTAGCATTCCAATGCTAGTGGGAGCTTAACTAAACTCTGACAGTGGAAGAGGCAAATATACTGCAAGAATTTCAACTTGCCAATAGTTTCTGGTAACCTAGATGTGTTACTCTTTTCTATTGACAAGTATCTCAAGTGTTTGAGTTGACACAAAGATTCAGCTAATGCATCAAAATTTGCAGACTCCAGATATAATGTCCGAAGACTTGAAAGAAAAAACAACGAATCGTCTGGCTTTATGTTTATATGCCCAACTGATATCAATGTTCTCAGTGATGTATGTGCCTGTAGAGAACACCATTCCAAATTGTTTGATTCTGATCCTTTGTTTTCCAGGGATAACCGAATCAACTTTCGTGAATTATGTTTATCAACAACAGTACCCATTTCACTATTGTGAGCTACTAGTGCTTCATCTCTAGCCATGTACTTAGCAAATGACCGAACAACATCATGCATATTGCAAACTGCTTGATCGATATACCTTATATTTGGTTCAATAAGGTTTCTCTGTATTAATTCATCATAGTACTCTCTTCCTATTTCTTCTAAGTCACGTGAGGTTCCATGGACAAATCCTTCACTAATCCACATGCCAACAATATTATCAACCAAAAAAATTTTGTCCTTAGGAAGGAGGGAATAGTGCAAAAAGCAAGGCTTCAAACAAGGACCCAAATCTTCGTAGCTAAGATATACTGAATAATTTAGCTCTTTAGGCATTTGAGAGACTGACCATAGAGAGTCATTTAAGACATTTTCCCAGCTGACTCGCCCTAGCCTTTTTTGGCGCAGGAGACCTCCCATTACTTTTACTGCGAGCGGTAAACCATCGCATTTTTCAAAATTCTCATTCCGATATCTTTTAGCATTTCAACCTGGGCCTCGTCATGTACATTTCGGACTACCTGCAAATATTTCAGACCGATTACATAGGCAAGAGTTTATGCTATATAATACAACAATATATATATATATATATATATAGAAATTTCATACTCCCTTCGTCCACCTGACCAAATACAGTTCAATCTCAACATTTAACTAGATTCGAAGAACAATTTTTTGTCAGCTTCCTTGATATATATGCTAGTGTAAATAAGTAAAACGAGAAGGCATGCAAGTCCACTTCAAGACAAATGCAAGAACCTTACACACTAGTCATTTAGCTTCACCAGCAGTAGAGAAAATGAATATTTGTGGTTGATTGAACTTTAGCTACCATATTTTTCAGCTAGCGAATAGTAAACTTTCAGCTACTATGTCCTTATAAATCCCCTCTTCTTCGCTCGTATCGCTCTTAATATGAGGCAAAAATTAGTGTTATTGTTGTTCAGAATTTAGGCGTTGAGGTTAAAAATTTCCATGACAACCCATGAAAATTCTGCTCCTGCCAGTAGAACTAAACATTTTTATAATAAAAAGGAGGCGTGTATTACAAAGCCTTTATTTGAATATCTTTGTAGAGAAACGGTGAAAACTAGCCTACATGGAGCCTGAAATTGCTTGATAACATCGCTAAAGTCTAATGAAATATGCCATTATGTCCCTTTATATAGAAGATTGTGACAGTAGAACTTGATTTTTGAAACAGAAAAAGAAACCACTGCAGTGGCAAGGAATCGAGCTCCGACTGTTATATTAGGCGGTACAGACCTGCTTCTTGAGCAGCATTATATTAGGTTTTTTTTCTAGAGAAGCATTATATTAGGTTGTGAATAAAAAAATAAAGGAAATTTCACGCATGCATTATATTAGGTTGTACAGACCTGCTTCTTGAGCAGCAGCCATGCATCTCCTGGCTCAAGTTTGTCGATACGGTGGTAGGGCTCCACTGCCACCATCCCTCTTGCAACCGTGTCATGCCTCGTGGTAACGAGGACACAGTTACCATAATCCAGGGAAGCATTGAGCATTGGGGTTCTGAGAATATCCTCCCATGCGCGGTAGTCCCAAACATCATCCATTATCAATAGGATTCTATGTCCCTTCAAGGCTTGTGTGAGGGTTCGTTCTAGTGTTGCCTTTGTATTTCCAGCAATATGGTGGTTTCCCCCAGCTTCAGAGATAGTTCTCCGCAACATCTCAGTATCGTTAAAGTCCTGGTTGACACTCAACCATATTTTCTTCGTGAACTCTTGTTGTATGATTTCATTGTTGAAGAGTTTTTGGGCAAGGGTCGTCTTCCCAATCCCACCAACTCCCACAATGGCGAAAACCATAATTTTGTTGCATTCTTGGTGGGTTCGATACTCTTTTGTGAGCATATTCACTAGATTTCTCGTGTCCTCCTCAATCTTCTCACCGACCAAACCTAACTCATGAAGCCCCCCTGATGTCTCATGGGAACTTGAACCGGACAATAATATTTTCCTTCCACGGTCTTCATAGGAACCTAGATGATCACGCAGAAGCCCGGAGACTACGAATTTTGAATTCCTGAAATCACGGAGTGGCGATTCAGAGGTGATTGCTGGGCGATCGTAGGGGAATCGCGGCCACCGGCGGCCACCGGCACCTCCGCCGGGGGGCAGCGCTGGAGGGTTCGCGACGTTCTCAGCAGTGACCTCCCACGCGGGGGGGTCGCCGTCTTTGTGCCTTTGCTCGCCTGTCTTCCATGGTGCTCCAATGATGGAGACATGGACGCAGGTGCGGGCACGCCGTGGGCGAGGGACTTCAGATCCTCTCGCGGACAAGCGGGCTCTTTCAAAGTTTTGGAGCCGAGATGAGGATGCGCCACCAGATCAAGGAATCACTTCGGGGGAGATGGCCATGGGTGGATCGCCGGTCAGCACCTCGCCTGACTACTGTTGCAGGTCCGACAACAGCGATTTCTCTTCAAAGGCGAACTCAATACCCAGGAGTCCGGAGGATACAATCACCAATCACCGACGTCGACTTACCATGGCGCCGATGCAGGTATGTTCTATCATTTCAGATTTTGAGATCCTAATTTCCGAGGACCACGATGGCATCGAAGATGATGGCGTTTCGGTTAGCTTGCCAGAAACGCAACAAGTTTCTGTACCTGTACCTCAGACGATGGCCTCCCATGATAGCATCAGGGAGGATCTCTCTTCTGAGAAAATTGCTAGCGTGTCCATGGAGTGCACATCCAGTGCTGCTCTGGTTAATGCATTTGAGGAGGCCTACCATGAGTGTCTCATGGCAGGATTCACTCCAGATGAAGCAAGAGACTATTCTAAGCAGAAACAGAACGAAGGGGAAGGTAGCTCCTGCCGGGAGAGCGAAGAGATGATGATCAAAAATTTCTGGGATCAAGTCGGCTTCCCGAAAGGGACAAGATGGTGGGAACAAGATCAGATGACCGAGGAAGAACCGGCGTACATTGATCAAGTTCAGGCCAATTCATCTGGCAGTGCTCCTACGAATCATGTTGCGAAGCCAAGAGGTTTTGTTATGAAATCGTGGAAAGGGCCAATGCCGAAAAGAAAAACATCCCAAATCACTTTGAACGCTTTTCTCCCAGAGAGCATACGTCAAGATTTAAGGCCCATTACCAACAAAGCGAAACCTATTGAGAAATTGAGTCTGTGGGCCCGTACTTGTGGACGGGAGCCCTGGTGGGCGGCATTCTCTGCGCGACCTGACAGATCGACGCAAAGCCGTGATCTGGCCGCTAGGGTTTCGCACACCAAGCAGCTGTGCCGTTCTTTCGCTGAGGTTGCTAGGGCAATGCCGCAGAATCACCCAAGGGCGCCGCCCTATGACCGGCGGCCTTATGGCCGGGTGGACCGTGCAGATGGACGCTGGCAAGCCGAACGTGGCTACGCAGGCCGCGGTGATAATCGCGCTGGCCGTGGTGACGGCCGGGAACCGGCTGGCCGTGGAGATGCCCACACTGGTCGTGGCGACGGCCGGGGACCGGCGTGTCGTGGAGATGCCCATGCTGGCCGTGGAGACGGCCGTGGCATGGCTGGCCGCGGCGATCCAGGACGTGGCCAGAGCGAGGGAGATGGACGTGGCCGTGGAGATCGTCATGGACGGGGTCCTGTAGGTCGAGGAGATGGAGCTGGACGCGGTGATGGACCGGGTCGCGGCCCAGCGGGACATGGTGCTGGTGCTGATCATGGTCAGAATCAGGAATGAACAGATGGGGGCAGCAGAGGTTTTGGTCCTGCCGCAGGTCGTGGTGACACCCGACGTGCATGGCAGCCGATTCGTGGTGCAGCTCCTGAGCAGACAGACACCAGTACACAGGGCGAGGCTCGGCAACAGCATAAAGATCAACAGGGGGCTGACCAAACCTCGAAGAAGAAACGGGCCTTCTGTTTCAGATGTAAGTGTAATGGCCACGTTAATCATGAATGCCGGGCAGATTTGGATTGTGTCATTTGTAACAAGAAGAATTCGCACATGTCTGCCAAGTGTCCAATTCTAAAGTGGCCAAGGGATATTACGTCCTTTGTGGGGTCGGTTAAGAAGGAATTAGCATTTGTCCAGGTGAACGATGTTGATTACAAATTGGAGATGCCGGATCAGGCACCTACGGGATTGGTGAAGGTGGAGGGACCATCCATTACGGCTGAAGTGATACAAACAGAGATTGCAAGAATTACAAGAATGGAGTGGGGCTGGGAAGCTTTGCCACATGGTGACAACTCCTTTTTGGTGGCCTTCCCACATGAAGAAACCTTGCGAAGTATGGTTGACATCAGGTACCAACTGAAGAATCATGGTGTTACCATCACAGTCTCTGAATGGAAGGTCGATCAAGACATTGTGCCAGCATATGAGCTAAAAGAAGTGTGGGTACACATCACGAATGTACCACACAGATATAGACACTTTCTAGTTTTCTGGGCGCTGGGCAAAGAAATCGGGAGCACCAGGGAGGTTGACATGTTAACTTACAGGAAGATGGATGGGAATTATCAAAGTGAAAGTAGCAGTGGTGGACAAAAAACTCCTGCCAATCACCACTGACCTAGTTTTTGGCAATGTCGGATACAATATTACTTACACCCTAGAGGGCGAAGGATTTCAACCAGCTGTTCCTCTGACAGATCTTCCTGATTATATGGATCAGGATGGTTCCGGTGCAGACAAAGGAGGTGGTGAGGATGATAATGATGCCTCGGCTGCAAAGAAAAGAAGAGGGGATGAGACACAGAATGGCTCAGCTAGTGGTAAAAATAATAACCAGGCTGCAAATGGCCCAGAACCGATGCAGTTGGCTCTCACACCATTAGGAAAAAACAGGCCATGCCCACCATGGAAACCTTTGGTCATGATGAGGGAGGGAGAACAATTGCCTACTGTTGTAGTGACTCCATCGAAGGGCGGTTTTGGCTATGACAGTGGCAAAAATAGAGGTACTGATTTTAAGTTCTTGTCACCTCCATGTCGTTCCAACCTATACAATAGAATTTCACGTTGTCAATTTGGAATTTCAGGCACATCTATGATGCATTCAGTAGCTTGCGATGTCGATTCAGATTCCCGGTTGACTGACAAGACGATGGTGGTTGGTTCTGACAGTGGTGTTGCCCGGACTGCACCTAGCCATGCACCGCTGGCAGCTACTCGGGCGGCGACCAGCCAGGCCGGGAAGGTTGCTGGCCAGGCCACGGTCGCACAGACTCTGGCTACAGCCACCGAGGTGGCGGCCAGCCAGGCCGGGCTGGTTACTGGCCAGGCCGCGGCCGCCCAGAACCAGGCTGCGGCCACCCAGGAGGCGGCTAGCCAGGCAGGGCCGGCTGCTGACACGGCCACTCAGTGCCATGCGGTAGCCGACCAGCAGGCTGAGGAGGCTGGCCAGGGTGGGACTGGAGAGGATGTTGTGCAACATGAGGCTGACCAAGTTCAGGAGACAGCGGGCCAGGATGATGCCGACGCCGCTGCTACTGCAGGTGAGGCCTTTAATGAGTTTACGTCAGTTCCTGCACGAGATAATTGTAATATAAGTTTCGTACATCAAGGTACCTCACGACCTGATTTGGTTTCAGATGGCCCAAGTGAGATGTGTCAGCTAACTCCGGGAAGTGAGACACCATTGGGATCGACTATCACAGGTTTGAGAGTTGATAATTGTGCTGGCTCAGTTCTCGTTGATGGAAAAAGACGTAGTATGAGGGCAAATAACACTCTGTCTGATGATGGGCTACCTATTGCAGATGAGTAGGTACTGGAGAGAGCTATGAAGCGTGCAGCGGCTAGGAACCTGGATGGTGTTCCAGCTTCGCAGACTTCGGCTTCACCGACGCCCTCCAGCGGTGGTAAGATATCGAAACACACATCCATCGCTAATTTAAATTCAATTGGAGTTTCGCTAGGACACAACACGGAAGCTATTAATTTATCTTATAGTGCTCTTAAGCGAATCTATATTGACAAAACAGTGGTACAACATAAATCTCAGAATGTAGGAATATTTAATCTAGAGGATAATCCTTTTGATCATAGTGATGGAGAAGATCATGAGATTAATAACGATCTTCTATCACACTTGGTGAAGGATCTAACAGATGTGGACCTAGATGATTTGGACTTGGACACAAAGATATGTGATCTCCAGGTATCTGGTCGTAGGACTAAGTCTGTGTCTAAGAAAAATAAAGACCGGCATAGACAGCAAAAACAAAACAATAAGGTTACTCAATGAAAGGCTTTTACTGGAATCGCAGAGGTCTCTCAGACTTGGCTAAATACCGGTATATATCAGAGGCAATAAAGGACTACAATTTGGATTTTGTGGCGATTATGGAGACAGGTAAGCAAGATATGTCTAGAGCGAACCTGACTCGCTTATCTGGCGGTGCAGATTTTGCTTGGCACTGCTTGCCACCTAGAGGTCGATCTGGAGGAATTCTCTTAGGCATCAATTCCTTAGTATTGGATCTTTCTGTTATCGTTGAAGGGGAATTTTTTGTTAAATTTCATCTGCGAAATAGACAGGATGACTTTAAATGGATACTGATGGCAGTGTACGGTCCGGCTCAGGAAGAGTTTAAGACTGCCTTTTTGTCGGAATTAGTACGCACCTGCCAACAGAACCCTTTGCCTGTTTTGATAGGGGGGATTTCAATATAATGCGACACAGTCGAGAAAAGAATAAACACAATTTTAATCCCAGATGGCCTTTTCTATTCAATGCAGTCATTGATAGTTTCGATCTTCGGGAGATCGAGTTGTCAGGTAGACAATTTACCTGGGCGAATTCACTTCTGGATCCAACCTATGAAAAATTGGATAGAGTTTTGATGAGTACTGAATGGGAATTAAAATACCCCTTGGTTACGGTTCGAGCGTTGGACCGCGGGATTTCAGATCACACACCGTTGATTTTAGAAACGGGAGACCCAGCTTTCTCTGGCCAGCCTAAGCAGTTCAAGATGGAACTTAGCTGGCTGACTCAAGAGGACTTTAAAGAAAAGGTCAGGGAGATTTGGAATCATCCGGTCCAAGGGAAAAACTCAGTCCAACGTTGGAACAGAAAAATGGGAGCATTAAGATCACATCTCCGGGGATGGGCTCGCCATCACCATGGAATGTATAAAACTCAAAAAGAACAATTCCAACATATTGTGACAACGCTTGATACGCAAGCCGAACAGAGAATTCTGACTGATAAGGAGAGAGAACAACTGGAAAAGGCTCGTGATGATCTCATAAAGCTCCTGAGAGAGGAGGAACTGTGATTTTATCAACGAGCCAAAGTAAATGATGTCCTTTTGGGAGATAATAATACCAAGTACTTCCAGATGGTGGCAAATGGCAAACATCGAAAGAAAAGAATATTTTCCCTAGACCACGAAGGTGATAGAATAGGACAACAACATCTCAAAGAGTACATTACCCAATTTTACAAAGGTCTATTTGGTCCTCCGGAAGAAAGTCACTTTAGTCTAGATGAGAGAATAGAGGATATTACACAAGTGACTCAGCTAGAAAACGAATTTCTCACAGCCCCTTTTACTGAAAAGGAGGTTTGAGAAGCAATCTTTAGTATGGAACACAATAAAGCACCAAGACCGGATGGTTTTCTGGCTGAGTTTTATCAGCATTTTTGGGAAACGATCAAAGGAGACTTGATGACTATGTTCCATGAATTACACACCGGAGAACTCCCGCTGTCCAGTCTCAATTTTGGAGTCATAACTTTGATACCTAAAGTTAAAGAGGCTAATAAAATACAGCAATATAGGCCTATATGCTTACTGAATGTCAGTTTCAAAATATTTACGAAGGTGGCAACAATCAGAATTAACTCAGTAGCAGATAACATTATCAGTTCTTCTCAAACAGCCTTCATGAGAGGTAGGAACATTCTGGAAGGAGTAGTAATCCTACACGAGACAGTACACGAATTACACAGAAGAAATCAAAGCGGAATTATATTCAAAATTGATTTTGAAAAGGCCTATGATAAAGTCAAATGGGATTTTCTGACACAGACGCTCCGGTTAAAATGTTTCTCCTCCAAATGGATTGAGTGGATTAAATCTTTTATTTCGGGTGGGAGTGTCACGATTAAAGTCAATGATGAAATAGGTCCATTCTTCCAGACAAAAAAAGGACTCAGACTAGGAGATCCACTATCACCCATCCTCTTTAACATAGTCGCAGACATGCTCACACTCCTAATTAATAGGGCTAAAACGAATAATCAGATACAAGGTGTGGTACCCCACTTGATTGATGGCGGCCTTTATATACTACAGTATGCTGATGATACAATTCTGTTCTTAGATCACAACCTAGAACATGCTCAGAACATGAAAAATATTCTTTGTGCTTTTGAGCATTTATCGGGACTTAAAATAAATTTTCACAAGAGTGAAATTTATTGTTTTGGTGAGGCTAAGAACTTTGAAGACCAATATAAAGAACTGTTTGGGTGTAATCCCTGAACCTTCCCAGTCAAATACCTAGGTATTCCTATCCATTTTCGGAAGCTGATTAATAATGACTGGTTGAGGATCCAGGAACGTTTTGAGAGTCGCCTCAGCAGTTGGAAAGGGAAAAACCTATCATACGGAGGCCGGCTAACTTTAATCAATTCAGTTCTTAGCAGTCTACCGATGTATATGATGTCTTTCTTCCAAATCCCAAAAGGGGTTCGTAAGAAGTTGGATTATTACCGGTCTAGATTCTTTTGGCAAAGTGATGAGCATAAGAGGAAGTACAGATTAGCTAGATGGAGTATTCTGTGTCTTCCACGGGATCAGGGAGGACTAGGGATACAAAACCTAGAACTTAAGAATATGGCCTTACTCAGCAAGTGGTTGTATCGGTTGCTTACAACGGATGGCACCTGGCAACAGATTCTTCGCAACAAATATCTAGGGACCAAGCCTCTGGTTCAGGTCCAATAGAAAAGCGGAGATTCACACTTTTGGGCTGGCCTTATGAAGGTTAAGAATGACTTCCTAAAATTTGGTACCTTTAATATCAAGGATGGGTCTCAGATAAGATTCTGGGAGGATAAATGGTTGGGTAACAGGCCTTTTCGTGACCAATATCCTCAACTCTATAACATTGCTAGGAAAAAGCAGGATACAGTGGCAGAAGTACTTAGTACAGAGATTCCCAATATATCCTCGCGGAGAGATCTGATTGGACCTAAATTTGTCATGTGGAATAATTTAGTAGCAAGGCTGGCAAATATAAATCTCACTGACGAAGGGGATGAATTTAAATGGAGTCTGGACCCAACAGGTGTTTTTTCTGAGAAAACACATTATCTGGCCCTGATTTACCAAAATGTACCGAACACAAATAAAAAAATATGAAAATCAAAACTTCCACTAAAGGTTAAGATTTTTTTATGGTTTTTTGTCACACCCGGATTTACACAAAACCCGAATGCGGCCATATGTGTGCCCAGGAAGTCCACCGACACATATAGCGAACAAATATGGTAAAAATCAGAGTACAATGCTTTATTATTCAACATAACGTAGCGGGTACATCAGAGTTTGCATAAATGAAATACATGGAACAACGGAAGACTAATACATCTCTCTAAGCGTAGCCGCAATCCCACAGGGACTCTGACTGGGGGAACGCCAACTCAGAAGTACGGCAAGTCCTCCGGAAACTCCACCTCATAGTCAGCCTGACTCCAATCTGTTACCCGTCCGGGATTTTGCCCAAAATGATGATAATAGCAAGTGTAAGTAACAGAATTACTTAGCAAGTATAGCACGGGTTATGAAGGCTCATAAAGGCTCGACACTGGCTTAACTGCATTAGCACTTTTAGTTGGTTCGTTTTAACTTTATCCAAGTTACTACAAGTGAATGAGATCCCAGTTGTAACCCAATTAAATAGTGTAAGTGACATTAAACAGGAATAAATACCATATTCTAATCAAAAAGGATCCAGGCCGCTCGTGACCCTGAGCAAGGCTATCATGATAGATCGTACACTCTGCAGAGGTTTCGCCCTTTACCCACCAGTCGCGTAAAAGTTCAAAGAACTTTGCACCCAACCACGCACATCAACACTTCCGAGGTGTGACTGCATAGGGACGCTACGAGGCTTTCACAAGACACCCTAACAGGACAGTAGCCGCTGGAGTACTACAAAGTGGTGAGAACCTAGGCACCGAGATCGACGTACGCCCACGGAGTCCACCGTGAGGGGGTCGATGGCGTCCAGAGCGCGGGAATCCCTCCCATACTGCGCGACGTGCGGAGTCCTCAATCCGAGACTCCCGACACGGGACTGGGTCTAACGGGACCTAGCCGACGGGGCTACCGTCCTCGGTGGAATCCGAAATCACCCCGTGCTTTGCCTCCCACAACGCCGTAGGCCACTCGGTAACCACTGCCAAGCTAGAGACGTACAAGCTACTCAACCAAGACCAGAGCCCATATAGTTCCGGCGGTGGCGACAGGCTCCTGGGTTGCCGCTTTAAGAACCGGTCCTTAGTGGGAGACACTAGAGCAAAGCACACAGCACATGCTCTAGCCCCCTAGTCCAAGTTGCTAAAAAGCAAGTTTTACCATTAATGTTGAAGTGGACCATTAAGTCAATATTAACAATTAAATAAAGGTGACAGTATTTGCGCCTAGCAAAATACTACCCAAGTGCATAAACCCATAGGAAAAACAAGGACAGGGAAATAAATGCTAGGTACAACCTTAAAGGTAAACAGTATTAGACACATGCGTATGTAAAGAACAGTGTATTAAATGAGTGAGTAGGTAGCAAGGATTGTCCGTGCTATAACTTGCCTTCCTCGGAGTAAGGCTGCTGCTGAAACTCCTGCTCCGGCACGTCCTCAACGTACTCGTAGTCCAACGCTACGGGCTCACCGACTGGACACGATCATCACGCACGCATTCCAAAACAATCATCACATGCAAGCAAATTAAATCTATTAGAACAGTACACCAAACAGTAAGGACAGTACAAAAACAGGAGCTAGAAATATTCTACGCGTCGCTACGAACACGTGAGCGCGAAAATCACGCAAAACGGAGCTAAAACGAGAAAGTTATAGCGATTCTAAGATTCGGGGGCTTGCTGGCAAAGTTTTAAAATTTCCAGGGGCCTAAACGAATAAAACAGGACCTATTTGCAATTATTTTTGAATTAACTAAGGACCGCGGGTTAATTTCTGGAAAAGCCAGGGGCTCTTTAGCATAAAAGCCAGCGCTGACCGGTACGCTGCCGGTTGACTCGCGACGTGGCTCAACGTGGGCCGTCGGATCTTGATCGGGCGGCCCAGGATAGATCGGCTCGCCGGGGAAGAAAGAGCCGCGGCGGCGCTGCTCGGCCGGCGGCGAGAGTTCGCCGGAGTTGGCGATTTCTCGAGCTAGAGGCTGCCATTTGCGACGGGATTTGATCCTACAGGTTCAGGAGAAGGTGGCGCGTCGATCTTGGGGGATCAAGACGTGCTTCAGTCGGCGAAGCGACCTGACGACGGTGAGCGGCGGAGCGGGCTCTGGTGTGCAGCGGGGATGGAGTTTTGGGGAGCGATTGGGTCGGATTTTTGGCTCTGGGTGCTCAGTGAACGATGGCGAGTGCACTGGTAGTGATCAAGTGGAGTTTCGTGCACAGGAACACGCGGACGGCGGTGACCGGCGGTCGGCCGACGGCGGGGTTCGCGGGGAAGGGCGCTACGGTGCTCTAGCGCCAAAATTGAAGAGCTGGGAAGCCGCATTACCTCCCAAAGGTGCTCCAGGCGCGAGGAATTGGTCGGAGAGGGCGTGGGGCGACGGGTCGTCGATGAGGGGCGGCGCTCGGCGTCGGTGTTCGTCGGGAACGAAGCCCTGGTGCACGGGGAAGGTCGTGCTCCGGTTCAGCGTGCTCCAGGAGGTGCGGCGATGCTGTACCGAGGTCCAGCAGGGGTGGAGGAGCGCCGGAGTGCGATGACGACGACGGCCGGTGGAGCCCGGAGCTCGGCGAGCTCGGGAGCGGTGAAGTTGGGGCGGTGGCGGCGCTAGGGTTGCTGACGAGGGGATGAGGGGACTCGGGCGATGGCGCTGGCCAGGTTAAGAAGGCACGGGGGACGGTGGGCCTCGGCGTACGGGTCGCCCGCGGCAACCGCGCCATTAGCGGCGAGCAGGAAAGGAAGGTAGGAGGTGAAGATGACGGGTGGGGTCGAGGTGTCGGCGGGGGAGAGGGGAGGGGGGCGCGGGAGTTGGCTGGGCCGCGGTGCTGGGCCGGGGCGACGAGCTGGGCCGAGGAAAGGAGATGGGCCGGGGTTGGAAAAAGAAAAAGAGGAAAAAAAAGAAAATAAAAGGCTGGGCCGGCCCGGAAGAGAAAGAAGAGGGGAAAAAGTGGACTCAGGAAAAAGATCAGGGAGCAAAAACGAACTATGGGCCTAACAACTTTTCTAGAGCTCCAAACAAAGTGATTCAAATTTGAATTTAAATATTTTTAAATTCTCGTTTGAATCACAAGCAATACAAAAATAAATGCGGCAGCATGAATGCAACAATAAATGTTTCTATCACTTATATTTGATTTTAATTTTAGAAAAATTATTATTTAGCCCTAATAAAACAGGTGAAAGCATTAAATAATTAATTATTTGCCAAAAATTTTAAATTTGCGAACTTTGGGTGTTACAAACCTACCCCCCTTAGGTTGAATCTCGTCCTCGAGATTCGGTTGTAGAAGCGAAGAGCTGTGGGTACTCGGACTTGAGATCTTCTTCCCGTTCCCAAGTCGCTTCATCTTCTGAATGCCGGCTCCACTGCACCTTGCACATCCGGATGGTCTTGTTCCTCAGCATTCTCTCTGACACCTCCAGAATCCTGATCGGATACTCCTCATATGTGAGGTCCTCCTGAACATTCAACTCCTCAATCGGGATCTGCTCTTCTGGCACCCGCAAGCACTTCTTCAACTGGGACACATGGAACACATCGTGTACTCCGGCTAGTCTCTCAGGCAGGTCTAGCCGATACGCCACTTCGCCCATCCGTTCCTGTATCCTGAATGGTCCAATGTAACGAGGCGCCAACTTGCCTTTGACATTGAACCGCTTCACACCTCTCATGGGTGACACCTTCAGGTACACAAAATCATCAACTCTGAAGCTGAGGTCCCTCCGCCTGACATCGGCATAACTCTTCTGCCTGGACTGGGCCACCTTCAGGTTTTCTCTGATCACCTTCACCTGCCGCTCTGCATCTCTGAGTATCTCCGGACCAAAGACCTGACTCTCTCCAGTCTGATCCCAAAACAATGGGGTCCGGCACTTCCTGCCGTACAATGCCTCGAACGGTGCCATCTGCAAACTCTTCTGATAGCTGTTATTGTAGGAGAACTCTGCATACGGCAAACTCTTATCCCAGCTGACACCATACTGCAATGCACAAGCTCTCAACATGTCCTCTAGTATCTGATTGGTCCGCTCTGTCTGACCATCTGTCTGCGGGTGATAAGCTGAGCTGAAATGCAGCTTCGTGTCCATGGACTCATGCAACTTCCGCCAGAAGTGCGAGGTGAACTGAGTACCACGATCTGACACAATCTTCTTCGGCACCCCGTGTAAGCATACAATCCGCTCCATGTACAACTCTGCTAGTCTGGCGCCTGTGTAGGTGGTCTTCACTGGCAGAAAGTGGGCCACCTTGGTCAGACGATCAACAATCACCCAAATGGAGTCGAATCCTCTCTGAGTGCGGGGTAGACCAGTGATGAAGTCCATGCCAACTTCTTCCCATTTCCACTCCGGGATCTTCAACGGCTGAAGCAATCCAGCTGGCCTCTGATGCTCTGCCTTGACTCGCTGACATGTGTCGCACAATGCCACGTGAGTCGCCACATCACGCTTCAGTCCGTACCACCAGAATCTCTCCTTGATGTCTTGATACATCTTAGTACTGCCTGGGTGGATCGAATAAGCTGAATCATGTGCCTCTCTCAGAATCATCTCTCTGATCTGCGCTATGTCTGGCACACATATCCTCTTTCCATGCCACAGAGTTCCCTGATCATCAACTTGGAATCCAGGGGCCTTTCCCAATGCAACATTCCCCACAATCTCTCGGATCTTCTCATCCTGCAGCTGACCTCTCCGGATCTCCTGCTCAAGTGTGGGCTCCACTGCCATCTCTGTGAGGCTGGTGACGAATCCCAGACTCATCCGCTCAAACTCTCGGCTGAGCTCCTCAGGCAAACAGTGTCCAGTGATCCTGTTCACATAACTCCTCCTGCTCAGAGCATCTGCCACCAAGTTGGCCTTCCCTGGGTGATAGTGAATCTCTAGGTCATAATCCTTGATCAGCTCTAACCATCTACGCTGTCTCATGTTCAGATCTGACTGAGTGAAGACATACTTGAGGCTCTTATGATCAGTGTAGATGTCACATCTGTGCCCAATCAAGTAGTGCCTCCAGATCTTCAGGGCATGTACAACAGCTGCCAACTCCAGGTCGTGCGTCGGATAGTTCTGCTCATGCTTCCTCAACTGTCTGGACGCATACGACACGACTCTGCCCTCCTGCATGAGGACGCAACCCAGTCCTAGACGGGATGCATCGCAGTAGATGGAGAAACTCTTAGCCAAATCTGGCAATACTAGCACTGGGGCTGTAGTCAACCTCTTCTTCAACTCTTCGAAGCTGACCTGGCAAGCCTCTGACCACACAAACGGGGCATTCTTCTCTAGCAAAGCAGTCAGCGGCTTAGCAATCCTGGAGAATCCTTCAATGAACCGTCTGTAATAACCGGCCATCCCAAGGAAACTCCTGATCTCGCTCACATCCCGTGGCGGATTCCAGCTCAACACATCGCTGACTTTCTTCGGATCAACTGCCACACCACCTTTGGACAACACGTGTCCCAGAAACGCTACCTCCTTCAACCAGAACTCACACTTGCTCAGCTTGGCATACAACTGATGCTCCCGGAGTCTCTGCAGTACCAACCTCAGATGTTCTTCGTGTTCTTCCTCATTCTTGGAGAAGACCAGAATGTCATCAATGAATACCACCACGAACTTGTCCAGATAATCCATGAACACGCTGTTCATCAGGTACATGAAGTATGCAGGAGCGTTGGTCAATCCAAAAGACATGACCAAGAACTCATACAACCCGTACCGAGTGGTGAAAGCGGTCTTAGGTACATCTGACGGACGGATCCTCATCTGATAGTAGCCCGAACGAAGATCAATCTTGGAGAACACACAAGCTCCTCTCAACTGATCGAACAGATCATCAATCCTCGGCAGCGGGTACTTGTTCTTGATGGTTACTTCATTGAGGGCACGATAGTCCACACACAACCTCTGAGAACCGTCCTTTTTGTCGACGAACAACACCGGTGCTCCCCATGGTGAAGCACTCGGACGAATGTACCCCTTGGCCAACAATTCGTCTAACTCCTTCTTGAGCTGCTCCAGCTCCTTCGCTCCCATCCTATACGGCCTCTTGGCTATAGGTGCAGTGCCAGGTTTTAGTTCAATAACAAATTCAACATCTCGTTCTGGGGGCATACCTGGCAACTCGTCAGGAAACACATCCGGGAACTGGCTCACCACCCTGATATCTTCCATCAATGTCCCTTCAGCTTGATTTGCTTGGCCTTGCTCTGAGGAACTGGCTGCCTGGTACTCCACCTTGTCACCGGACTCTGCTGTCAGCTGAATGGTCCTCGTAGCACACCTGATCACTGCATCATATCTGGTCATCCAGCTCATACCCAGGATCATATCAAATCCAAGGGTCTCCAAGACTATCGGGCGTGCCTCGAAATCTACCCCCCTTATGGTGAGGGTGATACTGGGGCAACGTAGAGTGGCGCGCTGCTCTCCCCCTGGTGAGCTCACTAGCATAGCATTCTTCATAGGCAATAATGCTACTAGGTTCTTTTTTACAAAAGCAGCAGAAATGAAAGCATGCGATGCTCCAGAATCAAATAAAACAGTGGCGGGGGTTGAATTGACGAGGAACGTACCCACGACCACATCTGTAGAGGCCTCTGCTGTCTCTGCACTGGTGTGGTTGACCTTGCCCCGAACAGGAATCTGCGGTGCACGACCTCCCTGC
The DNA here is from genome assembly GCA_033239725.1 of Echinochloa phyllopogon. Classification (NCBI taxonomy): domain Eukaryota; kingdom Viridiplantae; phylum Streptophyta; class Magnoliopsida; order Poales; family Poaceae; genus Echinochloa; species Echinochloa phyllopogon. Next base: position 4,382,807 of record BTCW01000008.1, on the reverse strand, counting down.
TGCTGACCCTGCTGCTGGCCAGCTCTCTGAGTGCTGCCCTGCTGCTGCTGTCCGGCGGCGTTCTGAGTCTTCTTGGGACAGGCACTGGCGAAGTGTCCCTGCTCTCCACAGTGGTAGCACACTCTCGGTCCCACTGGCGTTGTGTTGACTGGGCTGATGCGCTGAGCTGGACTGGGCTGCACCTGGCTGCGCTGAACTGGACCCATCTGCGGCTGACCCTGAGGACGCTGCTGCTGTGGCGCCCGAGGAAACTGAGGACGCTGCTGCTGGTACTGGCCACGACTGAGCAAACCGGACTGACCCTGGAAGCGCTGCTGGCCTCCCACCTGCTGACTCTGGGGAGGGGTGAAGCGTGGACGACTGCTGCTGCCCACCTGCTGTCCCTGGAGCTTCCTCTTCTTGTCCTCCATCTCACGGCGCTTGTGCTCCAACATCAGAGCGCCGTCCACCAGCTCGTGAAAGGTCGGGAACTTGGTGCACATGAGCTGGTACTGGAGAGCGTCCTGCAGACCATCACGGAACCTGGCCTGCTTCTTCTGATCAGTGGCCACGTCCTCTGGAGCGTAACGGGCCAACGAAACGAACTTGTCACGGTAAGCCGTGACACTCATCCCTTCCTGCTTCAGAGCCAGGAACTCCTTCTTCTTCAGGACCATCAAAGCCTCCGGCACGTGGTGTGCACGAAAGCTGCTGCAGAACTGCTGCCAGGTGATCTGAGTACCGGCCGGGCGTGAGGACTGGTATGAATCCCACCAGTCCAACGCCGGCCCCTGAAGCTGTCCTCCGGCGTACAGTACCTTCTCCCTGTCATCGCACTGGGCGATGTCCAACTGTCTCTCCACTGCCTTGAGCCAGTCATCTGCCTCAAGGGGGTCGCTGGCCTTGCTGAAGGTCGGCGGGCGTCCCTTCAGAAACTCGCCCCTCTTGTCTCTGGGCGGTGCAACTGCCTGGGGATGATGCTGGCCCTGCTGGATCAACCTCATGGTCTCTGCCATCTGCTGCATCATCTGAACTTGAGCATACATCAGCTGCTCAATGGTGGGGATCTGATGGTTCGGGTTCAGGTTTGGGGGCGGATTCTGGTGCGGAGGCTGTCCGCCCGCATTGCCCCCGGGGTGAGCCATCTATAATCACAAGGGTTAGATATCAGAGGATTAGTACAAGAGAAAATAGATATAAACCCCTGCTATCTAAACAATAAAGTCCTTAAGCCTTATACCTATTTCTAGATGGTCGCAGACAGGTGTCTACGCCCATCACAATCATTACAAATAACCAAATCAAACATATGCATAATAACAATAAATACAAGCAGGTAAAGGCATAAGCTCACACAAGACTCGACTGTTAGATTTTTAAAATTTCGAAACATGGGGGTCTCCTAGTAATTTGTCAACCGTACTATCTAGTCTGCGTTCCTACAGTCAGCACGGCTCTGATACCAATCTGTCACACCCGGATTTACACAAAACCCGAATGCGGCCATATGTGTGCCCAGGAAGTCCACCGACACATATAGCGAACAAATATGGTAAAAATCAGAGTACAATGCTTTATTATTCAACATAACGTAGCGGGTACATCAGAGTTTGCATAAATGAAATACATGGAACAACGGAAGACTAATACATCTCTCTAAGCGTAGCCGCAATCCCACAGGGACTCTGACTGGGGGAACGCCAACTCAGAAGTACGGCAAGTCCTCCGGAAACTCCACCTCATAGTCAGCCTGACTCCAATCTGTTACCCGTCCGGGATTTTGCCCAAAATGATGATAATAGCAAGTGTAAGTAACAGAATTACTTAGCAAGTATAGCACGGGTTATGAAGGCTCATAAAGGCTCGACACTGGCTTAACTGCATTAGCACTTTTAGTTGGTTCGTTTTAACTTTATCCAAGTTACTACAAGTGAATGAGATCCCAGTTGTAACCCAATTAAATAGTGTAAGTGACATTAAACAGGAATAAATACCATATTCTAATCAAAAAGGATCCAGGCCGCTCGTGACCCTGAGCAAGGCTATCATGATAGATCGTACACTCTGCAGAGGTTTCGCCCTTTACCCACCAGTCGCGTAAAAGTTCAAAGAACTTTGCACCCAACCACGCACATCAACACTTCCGAGGTGTGACTGCATAGGGACGCTACGAGGCTTTCACAAGACACCCTAACAGGACAGTAGCCGCTGGAGTACTACAAAGTGGTGAGAACCTAGGCACCGAGATCGACGTACGCCCACGGAGTCCACCGTGAGGGGGTCGATGGCGTCCAGAGCGCGGGAATCCCTCCCATACTGCGCGACGTGCGGAGTCCTCAATCCGAGACTCCCGACACGGGACTGGGTCTAACGGGACCTAGCCGACGGGGCTACCGTCCTCGGTGGAATCCGAAATCACCCCGTGCTTTGCCTCCCACAACGCCGTAGGCCACTCGGTAACCACTGCCAAGCTAGAGACGTACAAGCTACTCAACCAAGACCAGAGCCCATATAGTTCCGGCGGTGGCGACAGGCTCCTGGGTTGCCGCTTTAAGAACCGGTCCTTAGTGGGAGACACTAGAGCAAAGCACACAGCACATGCTCTAGCCCCCTAGTCCAAGTTGCTAAAAAGCAAGTTTTACCATTAATGTTGAAGTGGACCATTAAGTCAATATTAACAATTAAATAAAGGTGACAGTATTTGCGCCTAGCAAAATACTACCCAAGTGCATAAACCCATAGGAAAAACAAGGACAGGGAAATAAATGCTAGGTACAACCTTAAAGGTAAACAGTATTAGACACATGCGTATGTAAAGAACAGTGTATTAAATGAGTGAGTAGGTAGCAAGGATTGTCCGTGCTATAACTTGCCTTCCTCGGAGTAAGGCTGCTGCTGAAACTCCTGCTCCGGCACGTCCTCAACGTACTCGTAGTCCAACGCTACGGGCTCACCGACTGGACACGATCATCACGCACGCATTCCAAAACAATCATCACATGCAAGCAAATTAAATCTATTAGAACAGTACACCAAACAGTAAGGACAGTACAAAAACAGGAGCTAGAAATATTCTACGCGTCGCTACGAACACGTGAGCGCGAAAATCACGCAAAACGGAGCTAAAACGAGAAAGTTATAGCGATTCTAAGATTCGGGGGCTTGCTGGCAAAGTTTTAAAATTTCCAGGGGCCTAAACGAATAAAACAGGACCTATTTGCAATTATTTTTGAATTAACTAAGGACCGCGGGTTAATTTCTGGAAAAGCCAGGGGCTCTTTAGCATAAAAGCCAGCGCTGACCGGTACGCTGCCGGTTGACTCGCGACGTGGCTCAACGTGGGCCGTCGGATCTTGATCGGGCGGCCCAGGATAGATCGGCTCGCCGGGGAAGAAAGAGCCGCGGCGGCGCTGCTCGGCCGGCGGCGAGAGTTCGCCGGAGTTGGCGATTTCTCGAGCTAGAGGCTGCCATTTGCGACGGGATTTGATCCTACAGGTTCAGGAGAAGGTGGCGCGTCGATCTTGGGGGATCAAGACGTGCTTCAGTCGGCGAAGCGACCTGACGACGGTGAGCGGCGGAGCGGGCTCTGGTGTGCAGCGGGGATGGAGTTTTGGGGAGCGATTGGGTCGGATTTTTGGCTCTGGGTGCTCAGTGAACGATGGCGAGTGCACTGGTAGTGATCAAGTGGAGTTTCGTGCACAGGAACACGCGGACGGCGGTGACCGGCGGTCGGCCGACGGCGGGGTTCGCGGGGAAGGGCGCTACGGTGCTCTAGCGCCAAAATTGAAGAGCTGGGAAGCCGCATTACCTCCCAAAGGTGCTCCAGGCGCGAGGAATTGGTCGGAGAGGGCGTGGGGCGACGGGTCGTCGATGAGGGGCGGCGCTCGGCGTCGGTGTTCGTCGGGAACGAAGCCCTGGTGCACGGGGAAGGTCGTGCTCCGGTTCAGCGTGCTCCAGGAGGTGCGGCGATGCTGTACCGAGGTCCAGCAGGGGTGGAGGAGCGCCGGAGTGCGATGACGACGACGGCCGGTGGAGCCCGGAGCTCGGCGAGCTCGGGAGCGGTGAAGTTGGGGCGGTGGCGACGCTAGGGTTGCTGACGAGGGGATGAGGGGACTCGGGCGATGGCGCTGGCCAGGTTAAGAAGGCACGGGGGACGGTGGGCCTCGGCGTACGGGTCGCCCGCGGCAACCGCGCCATTAGCGGCGAGCAGGAAAGGAAGGTAGGAGGTGAAGATGACGGGTGGGGTCGAGGTGTCGGCGGGGGAGAGGGGAGGGGGGCGCGGGAGTTGGCTGGGCCGCGGTGCTGGGCCGGGGCGACGAGCTGGGCCGAGGAAAGGAGATGGGCCGGGGTTGGAAAAAGAAAAAGAGGAAAAAAAAGAAAATAAAAGGCTGGGCCGGCCCGGAAGAGAAAGAAGAGGGGAAAAAGTGGACTCAGGAAAAAGATCAGGGAGCAAAAACGAACTATGGGCCTAACAACTTTTCTAGAGCTCCAAACAAAGTGATTCAAATTTGAATTTAAATATTTTTAAATTCTCGTTTGAATCACAAGCAATACAAAAATAAATGCGGCAGCATGAATGCAACAATAAATGTTTCTATCACTTATATTTGATTTTAATTTTAGAAAAATTATTATTTAGCCCTAATAAAACAGGTGAAAGCATTAAATAATTAATTATTTGCCAAAAATTTTAAATTTGCGAACTTTGGGTGTTACATTTTTAAAAAGAGGAGTTATTCTTACCAAGGACAATCTGGCCAAACGAAATTGGAATGGCAGCAAACAATGTGTTTTCTGCCATGAAAATGATCGAGTCGATTCAGCATCTATTTCTCGAGTGTAGATTCACACGTATGGTATGGGCTTCAGTCTATGCGGCATGGGGTTTACCTAAACCATCTAGTGTGTCTAATATATGTTCAATGGGTGGCTGAACGTAGTTCCACAAAATTTTAGACCTCTGATATTTGTAGGCGCAGCGGCCTTATGTTGGGCGGTCTGGCGATGCAGAAATGCAGTGGTTTTTTATAACAAATCTCCAAATTTTTTGCAGGTTATTTTCACGACGTCGCATTGGCTCCGCACTTGGTCTATCCTTCAACGGCCTTCATCGCAGGACAGTCTTGTAGCGGCGTCGCAGTGCTTGGTCCAAGTGGCCAAGGCTATTTTTGCCCGGGCGTTTGGGTGGCAGTCTAGTCTTAGGATTGGCGGCTCTTAGTGTCCGGAGGTCGTTAAAAACTATTATTTTTTGGTTGTGTGTCGTTTGACAGAGGCCGGGATCTTTTTCACGCGGGTGTATCACCTCGATGTATCTAACTGAAAAAATTAATAAAGTATCTCCTTTCCAAAAAAAAATGAACCTAGATCAATGAATTTGAAAGATGTGCTACGTGTCTTGATACCATCTAGCCTCTTGTTCAGATTCTTGATGCGCCTTCCAATATCATGGGCGTGGAGCGGATTCCGCAAGCAATAAAGCAAAGGGTTGAAGCACCCGACATCCCGGATGGGGCCTTGCTCCATGGCCTTGAGCTGGCAGAGATCGAGGATATCGGTAGCATCATACATGGCATCCCGAAGCTCTCTCACCCACGCCTGCATGGTTAGGTCGGTGATATTCCTCCTATCAGCATCAGCGAGGAAGTTCTTAAGGTCTCTGAGCTTGACTCCCATTTCATCAATCTCTCCGGTGACCCCTAGCAATTTGTGCACCTCTTCTTTAGCCATCTGCATCAACATATTTTGGACATATGATGCCAAAGCATCAAGAACGGTCCCCATTATGGACAGCTATCGATCTCTGTGGTTTTCTCTGCAACAAAACAGGGTCAATTCAATATCACCATGCTACTCAACTGGCTGAAGTTTGTGTGTAGATCAAATGAAACAACTAAAGACATCTCCTAAAATCGTGCGTTCTTGAGGTCTACCCAAAATACATGCACTAGAAAGGAAACGGTTTGTACCGTCACCTAAGTTTTTAGTACCGGTGGTTGGCTTAAGGGGACGGCCGATAGAAATAAGGGATTCTGCTGGGAACATCTTAAGCTAACTATCTCTAGTAGAAATTGGGTATTTCTGCTAGCGGGTTACATAACCTACCGCCAATAGAAATCATAACTTACTATCTCGGCTGCTTATGTGATCCGCCAATGGTATTGTGATTAGCCTGTTCTTTCAAAAAAAAACATAACCTTTTTATATGAAATCAAATGAAGGCAAACTTCGTATCAAAACTGTAGGACTTGACAAGATCTAAAAATTTGAAGTTAACAATTTCTTAATTCAAGATCATTTTTACAAGCTCAAATATTCATTACCATTTCTCATATCCATTTTTTTAAATGACATTTTGAATTTTCCAAATTACCTCAAGAGGAGACCCAGTAGCACAACATGCCATTTGTACTGGTGCACAAGAATGCTTGCGGGAAATGCTAGAATATTGGTTGATTTTCTGCTTGACTTTTACCTAGAATAGGGTTCGGATCCGGGGATTGAAACTATGCTTATATATGTATGCATGGAAATTGCACAAACAGCCATGGAAACGAACCTGAGGCTGGCGAGTTCAGCAATAACCGGAACTGGTGCCGGCGTGGTGTTCCACCATGGATCTGTTGGTGCGTAGGGTTGGAGGAATGCAGGTGGATGGAAACAGCTTTGGTGCAGTCGACGTTGGCCAGACCAAGCTACTGCTGGAGTTGGGGAACGAGGGATAAGTAGGGGAGGGAAGAACATGGTTGCTGCGATGGTGCGGTGAAGAACAAAGTAAGTAGTAGCCTGTCAAGAATAAATGCTTTTAGTAATCTTAGGCCTCCTCCAATGGTTGAGCTAGCATCCTAGCTCTAAGCACTCTAAGAGGCAACTCCTTCAGTGGTCTAGCTCTTAGCAGATAGCTCATAACATGAATGACCCCATATGTCATCCTCACATAGTCTCGAAATACGTATATGAGACTATCTCTTGAACAAGAAATAGCTCTTAACTTTTCGCACTATTCACGGATTAAAAAATTTATGAGCTAGCTCAAGAGACAACCATTGGAGGAGGCCTTATAAAGAGAGAATAGATAACATCTCAAGAGACAGTCATTGGAGGAGGCCTTCTACCGAGAGAATAGATAACAACTCTGGGAGAATCTAGGAAAGAGCGAGCCCTATTAATTACCGCGCGTTTCGGGAAGTTCAGCAATTTTTTTTACTTGCCCGAGGCGTGGACTCAAAACTCGCGTGAAGTTTCCTTCTTTGGTGTGTTTAGTTTCCTCGAATTTGTAAACTTTCCATCACATCGACATCACATCGAAACATTAAATATAGCAAATGACGCATGCATGGAGCATTAAATTTAGATAAATAAAAAACTAATTGCATAGATTTAATGTTCACGACGAAAAATACTACAGTGTCTAATATAACTTTTTTACTAATTTTTCACGGGAACTAAGCGTCTTCCGCCTGCGAGAGGGTCTCGCTTCCTTCTTGCGAATAAAGCGCCGCCAACTCGTTCGCTTGAAGCAAGTGTAATTGTCCATATACGAGTATAAGCGCCGTGTAATGAATGGGTAGCTTATACATTGCACAGCCTCAACCAACTACCAAATTATAGAAAAGAAGCACATCGTCCTGTTCGTTTGGCTGGTGGCTGGTGGCTGACGCTGGTTTTGCTGAGAGAAAAACACTGCTGGCTGGTTGGTGGCTGGTGGCTGGTGGCTGGCGTTGGTTTTCGCTGAGAGAAAAACACTGTTGGCCCGCTGGAAACAATCCAAACGAACAGGACGCTACGTGTTTGTGTCTTGAGTGTATTACATTTCACTAGCACCGCTCGATGCATGAGAGACAGGAATCGGCATCCATTGGTGTTTGTATTTGATCTTGCACTGTATTGGAGTAACTCGGGTACGATTTAACGCGTGATATAATCTCTGAAGTGTATGAAAAAATCCAGTAAAAATATGAATGAGCAAATAATGCAATCACATAGCTAGTATAATCATGCAAAAAGTAAGCTTTGATTGAAACCTGTGCCAGATGGGAACAAAAATTACGAGAGACCTGCGCGTGATGTATGTATGAATCCGCGCGTCCTAGCTAGCTGACTCCACGAACCATCAAGTTAAATTCGGCAATTGCAACTGCATCGGGTGCAGCGTGGATTGCTGGATGCGTCCTCGTTGAGCGAGAAGCAAAGACGATGAAGCATCCAGACACTTCAGCTCTGGCCTGCCAATCGACCAGAGCTAGTCTACTTTAACCTATCAACTTGCCGGTGGATGTGGCAGTGTGGCACACCTCAACGCTTGCACACTTGAATGTGACTGTCGAGGCCAATTTATAAAGGAAGATGGATCCTGGAGTCTCCCATATGGCTGCTTATTCTACTCCTCGCGTGTGACTTAGCTTCCAACACTCTGTAAACGTGAGATGGAAGACGACGGCCAAGACTAACAGTTTGCTATCCTTGTTTACTCAAGGCAAGGAACAGTTGATTCTGAAGCATATTAAAAAACCAGGAGCTGCTTACCACGCCCCACTGGATAAGCTATTTGTAGGTTGCCGAGCCTCAGCTTGAGACTACAGAGATAACTAAATCATTTTGCCTCTGTTTATATCGAAGCACCGAAACAGCGATAAGAGGGGGTGTGAATGGGCACCAATTACACATCTAAATTCTCTCTTCTAATCGTTAAGATGAGACAAGTCAAATCATGACAAAATCACCTTAGAAATGGCATCCTAAAATAGCGCGGGAGCGTTGACATAATCCAGACACTATAATTAATCATTAATTGAGCCTCAACTTAAATAACCAGAAGAATTAAGCACTATTTGGGTAGAAACATTAACCGAGAGCATATACTAATTCCCAAGCATGCAAGAAACTAACAATAATTTAGCTAATCAAGGATCAACACGAATGATTGAACAAATTAACCAAAATAAACTCAGCATCACGTATCTTGCATGTGAAGGCTGGGCTTCTTGGGTCACGTGCACAGCAGCAGGCCTGCCCAGCACCGTGCGTGTTGAGCTGTACAGCTGCAGCTGGGCTTGCTGAGCGCGCTGGGCCGCAAGCGCCTGCTGCGGGCCCTGCTCGGCCCACAACTGGGCCGCGTGCGTCCTTTGCTGGGGCGCCTGAGGGCGCTCCCTCTGTTCCGCTCTGCCTGGCCTGCTCGCGCTCCCCCGCTGGGCCGCGAACGTACACAGCGCAAGCCTGGGCCAAGGCCTCCCACGCGCCGCTGCATGCTGCAGCTGTTGCCGCCTGTGCCGACGCTTCCCCTTCAACCTGCGCAAGAATAGAACAGGAACAACAAAAACACGAGAACACCACCTTGAAAGAAACGAAAAGTCCTTCCTCAAATCTTCATACTTGAGCCAAAGATTCTCAGCACCAAGGGCTAATCCATCTAAAAGGTAGATTCGAAAAACCTCAAGTAAGCATGACAATTTTAAGATGAATCAAAAACTTCAAATTCTAACTAAATCCGTAAGGCTGCGTTTGGACGTAAATATTAGGAGGCTTGGCATTGAATTGAGTTCAATACCAATGCGGCCATGGTATTGAAATGAGCCAAAATTCAAATGTTGTTGTTTGGATGGCTTGGTATTTCCTTTTGGAATTGTAACCGGCAATCCAATTGGATTTTTGTTTGGGTGTGCACAAGCATGGAATTGGTATTTGACCACTTCTTCCACGACACCGGAGGGGGCAGGGGAGGTGCTGGCCGGCGGATGGGCACGAGGCTCGCCGGAGAGGGGATCGCCGATGGAGAGGAGCAGCCGCGCGCGCTGCTCACCGGCAGAAAGCAGGGGTCCGCGTCGACCGCAAGAAAGACAAAGAGGGAGGCTGGAGCTTCGGAAGGGAGGGGCGGGCCGCCGGCGCGGAGGGCGGCGTGGAGGGACGCGGCGGTGCGGGCCGGGTAGTGGGCGAGGAAGGCGAGGACGCAGGGGAGGTGCGGGCGCGCGTAGGTGCAGGGCAGGAGGGCGAGGAAGCGGGCGGCGGTGGCGGCGAGAGCGTGTCGGCGAGGTAGATGCAGGCGTAGTCAAGCGGCTGGTCCAGGGCGTGGCGGACGTAGCGGGAGATGCGGCCGCGGGTGCGGGACGGGTCGAAGTGGTAGACGGCGGGGTCAAGGCAGGGGAAGGTGGCGCGGATGGCGGCGAGCGGGTCGGGGTCGTCCCGGCAGCGCGGTGCGCCGCCGGCCTCGAGGAAGAAGAGGGCCTCCGCCGCCGGTCGTCCCTCCGTCTAACCGTGGTGACAGGGGAAGGAGCTTGCTGGATCTTGGAGGGGCGCGCCGCGAGGGAGTGGCCATCGATGGGGAGCTCGCCGGAGAGCGGGGGTGGGGCGCCGGGGAATGGGAGGGGGAGGACCGTGAGGGAGACGGGGGAGAGGGACGCGGGGCAAATGCCACCCAATACGGAAGCTGCTGGCTCTGAATTGACGGGAGGGATGCGCAAGGGAAAGGAATGCCACACGGTATTCGTTGTCACATTTCCGTTTCCCAATTCCGTGACCATCCAAACGCTGGAATTATAGCCCCCCAATGCCAATGCCAATTCTGGGCCTCCAATACATACATCCAAACACAGCCTAAGAGATTCGTGGGAGAATCACATCAAAGTTGCTCAGATCCTAGTATGCCAAGGCCCAAGATCCATACTGATGACATTCGTCTCAGTACGGTATGCAACTATGCATAGTGTGCTCCGCATGTGTGCGACGCTACGCTACGCTACACCAAGGACTTGCATGCTGAAACTGCAAATCCTGCATGGTGTTCTCGTCGAGGCGAATCACATGACGCAACGATCTACTCTACTCGATTGGATACCAGCACCGCTTTGGCAAGGCTATAGGGACATTTGGTCTACTCCCTCGGCATGATTGGCATGGCTGGATTATTTGGCTACAGCCTTGGAGTATACTCTAATTATAAGCATTTGGCAAAATTATTGGAGGTGTCTACGGAAGTGAGAAAACTGTCTTTTTTTCATAAGGGAAACTTTATTAATCTTAGTCAATTACATCGAGAAGATACAATTACATTAAGATCATTCCTGGCCTCTGCATAGCTAAGATGCACACAGCCTAAAAGAGAAAATAAAAGAGAAGACATAAAAAACTATGTCAAAGCATACTACCCATACGACTTAACCTTCAGTTTCATACACCAACAAAGCAGCATATAGACTACGAGAAAGGCTCTCTAAAGACAACGCCTCCAACAAGAAAACAGCCCGCGCACGCGCACGAGCCGTCGTTGCCATGATCCAATCAGTTAAGATCAGATCATCGATTTTCACCGAGCTCCAAACAATGCTTCAGCAAGACCATTGTCATGTACAACCAACTAAGGACAGACCTGAGGATTTCTCCCTGGAGTCGAGAAATCTGAACCAAAAAAGGTATCACCAATTCAAAGCCCTTCAATGATACTTCCACCCTCTTACCGAGCCACTACCCCCATACTACCCAATCTTGACCAACAACGATCGGCCATTAATTAACTCACGCTATGTCACGATGACTTTGCCACGAAGTAACCAATAGGCACACGTGCAACGTCCGCAAGATCTATCAATTGATGGGAAGCATCAACGAAGTAAAAGATCCGTGGGTCGAAACCAAGATGACTAATCTCCGAGATTGTAAAGAGGATATCGGCTATAAATGAAGATGTTGTCGTAAGATGTAGATACACAAATACCGCCACCGAGTCGACCATTGTTGTGCCCATCAGCGACTGGAGCCGAAGAGTTGCAGGTCGCGCAGTTCCGTCGATCGCCATCGTCATCGCTCTACGCCAGATCTCACTCTGGTGGTCGCGGATCCGGATAGACCATCAGGAGAAGCCTCGCCGCCGCCATCCCGGCGGCCGCACAGGCTTCCGCACGACCACTCCGGCGGCGACGAGGGGGAGAGAACGAGGAGGGGGGAGCTGGCGGTGTGGACGTGCGGTTGCGAGAAGCTTTATTATTATGCCGTGGGGACCGAGAAAACTGCCTCTAGTTCAAGCTTCAAATGAAAAGATCCCCAAACCATAGGTTTAATTTGAAATGCTCTCCACATAGAAATAGAAGTGAGGAATTATGAAATTAAATTAAGTTAGGTTCTCTACAAGTTTGATAGACTTGGAAATCTTCAAGGCTCAGTATAGTATATGGTTGTTGTTCATATATACGACATCTTTTGGTCTTAGTACGTACACTACGTACCACAGCGCAGAATAGTCCTGACGGCCAGAAACCATCAGGAAAGTGCCAAAAACCGTCAAGGGAAACCGTAAGGAATCTACCGACAGGAGTCGATGTCGGGAAAGTCTGCCTGTTCCCGATGGACAGGAACCGTCAGTACTTCACAAATTACATTTCCTTGTTTCTGGTCTCATGAAGGTAAAGAAATGAATCCACCACATAATGTAGCTTAACTAAGTAGAGTTAATTTGGGGAAGTTAGTTTATGCTAGCTTACCAGGAGGTAAATTTTAGTGGTAACTAGTTTTCACATGTTGGGTCGTCAGTTTTCCATACTACTTACTCAACATGACTATGACGGATGCTTCTGCGATATGAGCACTAAGGTTTGGTTCAATAATATATGAGCAGTATGATTGCCGGTCCAAACTGAACATATTTTCTTTTGTCTCTGCCATGAGAATTTCCCTCCAATAAGCAGGCAGGTTCTTATGTGTACCTGGGCTGAAAATGTTGCTTGTGAAGATGTTAAGCAAGTTCCCAAACTAAGTACACCCTAAGGACACGGACCTTCTTTCTACTCCCTTTGCTTTCTAAACTTAGGACAAAACAGAATACCGTCTGCGACTCTGTGTTGTTTACTCAAGCAGAGTAAACCACACATTAGCTGAAAACAGAATAAGTCTTATGATGAACAGTAAATCGGCAAAAGGTGTGTTCTCCTGGGCTCCTGTTATCAACGAAATTAAGCTGTCGCAACTTGTACATATTCATGTATTCACGTACCTACTGAAGATTAATCAAGAACTGGTACAAATATAAATCATTCAAATGCCAAACTAACAATTCACACTTCATTCTCTTATGATTAGTTGTTGACTTATTGCAGCGTCGAATCGGCTACCTTGTGACAGAACCTGTACTAGATGGAGATTACACTGGCGTCTTTATTCAGGACCTGACGAGGAGACGACGCAGGCAGCGTCTTTGCAGTGCAGGCATACTTGAGACAGCCAGCTAGACAAATGGCGATAGGAATTCCACCTACAGGAAATATATCCATGGGCATCACTTGAAACGAAAAATGGAAGCAGCCATGTCAAATGGACCAACAGGAAATGTACTTATGCATGGGTGCAAGGAAGCAGCTGCTGTGCAGAGATTACCTGAAGCGTAGGCAGAGGGGCTGGCATTTGTTTTCATTCGCATATTGTCCTCCTACCAGGCACTCGTCTTCAATAGTACATGTTGTCGTGTACAGAAGCACTGTGGATCATAGGTTCAATCAGCAAGAGGAAATTAAGAAAACAGATAAACCAGGAACATATTAACGAAAAACAAAATAAAATTTCCGATGAAGCAGATGTACAGCACTGTCCGATGAAAAATAATAATAAATTACCTCGAGCTATGTCAGAACTGCTGGCATTCGTCTGAAAGCTAAAAGGGTCTCTTGTGTACAGCACGAACCGTTTTCTTGGAATGCAGTCCTCAGCGGCATAAGCCTTGACGTGCTGAATATGACTGAACTTGTCCCACTCCGGGCCAGATCTCCCTGCTGCTATGGCAGTGAGTAGCAATAAGGTGCAGTCTTCTAGCTCGAAATGCCTTGGCTTTACATCCTGCAGGTATCCTGGGAGAGTTTTCATGGTGTAGTCCTGCAGGCCGAGTCTCTCTAGTGCAGGCACACCCTTCAATACCTTCATCTTCGGGCACGTGTTGATTCTGAGCTTCTGCAGTTTCCAAAGATTTTCAATTCTCTCCAGATCATGGCACTGCAACACGTGAAGTTGAACAACAGAAGGAAGATTCTCAAGGGAGCTTAAGTGCTTGACATTGTGTACACATAGTAATCTCAAGGACTTCGCCTGGAAGGCAAGGCCAGGAGGAATACACCTCAACTTGCACCTCTCGAGTGTAAGCATCTCCAAGTTAGGCATGGCCTGCACTTGCTCCTCCCACTCCCACTCCTCCCACACCAACATTCCGTCGAACGTCAGCCTAAGCAATCTAGGAAAAGCAGCCACCACCTGGGGCTGGGGGACATGGTGATCCCCATGATGGCAGGGCTGCAGGAATGCTGGCCCAACACGTTTGATGGCTGGGGCAGACCTAATCCATATCTCCTCCAAGAATGGGAGCTGACACAAGCCATCAGGAAGCTCCGTGCAGCAAGCCAGGTCATTCATCAACAGAGTCCTCATGCTCCTTGGGAGCCCAGACGCTATTGACATCATCCACCTTGGGAGCCGCGAACTAAAATACCCAATGATGGCAAGAATCTCTAAGCAGGGCGGAGGGCAAAGCTCATCAAAGACCCCCTCGATTCGTCGTTGCTCTTCCTCAGAGATGGTGTCATCACCTTGTCTAGTGCTGCAGTTTAATTAAGTTCAGATGCCTTAGGTGCAGTTTTCCATTGATCCTGGCCTTTCTGGCGTACGAGGAAGCATCTACATTTTCCAGGCCTTTTATAGTAAGGTCACAGAGCTGGGAAAGAGGCCCCAACTCTTCCAAGCTACACCACTCACCATTCATGTGCGCTGGAAACCCAGCCAGGGTCATCAGGTTATTGAGACGGTGGAATCCCTTTGGTATATTACTTATTCCTGTGTTGTAAAGGACAAGAAACCGCAGCTGGTGTAGCTCTACAAAGCTATCCGGGAGCTTCGCCAAACTTTTATTATTAGAAATATCAATGCATTGCAAGAATTTCATCTTTCCAATGTTTTCTGGTAATTTGGATAACCCACATCCATCCATGGACAAGTACCTCAAGTGCTTCAGTTGATACAACGACTCAACCAATGCACGACAATCTGTACCGTCCAAATAAAGTGTCCGTAGGCTTGGAAAAATACCCAAAGTGTCGCCACGTTTAGTCTTTAAAGGCACAAATGATAGTAGTGTTCTCAATGATTTTTGTGCTTCCAGAGAACTCCACTCTAGTTGACTTGATTCTAACCCTACAGTGTGCAGGGATAACCTAAAGAATTTATGTGACGTAAGCTTACTAGTGACATCAATTTCTCTGTTGTTAGCTACGACTAGTGCTTCATCTTTAGCCACAAATTGAGCAAATGAGCGAATAACATCATGCATGGTGCATTGTGGACTAACATGCTTCTTGTCTGGCTCTATAAGGTTTCTGGATATTAACTCATCATGATACTCGCTTCCTAGTTCTTCTAACTTATTCGTACTCCCATGAACAAATCCTTCACTAATCCACATGCTAACTATGTTATCCACGCTAAGTGTTAAACCCTTAGGAATCAGAGAGAAGTGCAGAAAGCATTGCTTCAAAGGAGAAGGCAAATCTTCGTAGCTAAGGTATATTGCATAGTTTATCTCTTCAGGCATTTTAGATACTGGCCACATAGAATTACTTAGAACCTTTTCCCAGTCATCTGGTCTCCTCTTCTTCTGACATAACAGGCCTCCCATTACTTTGACGGCAAGTGGCAAGCAATCACATTTTTCTATGATTCCCATGCCAACATCCTTTAGCATATCAATCTTAGGCTCATCACTTACATTTCTGACTACCTACAACAAGAAGTTTAATCCCAAAGAGTGAGCAAAGACTGTATGCTGATTTTTTTTAGTTATGAGAAGAAATCAAGATATAAACAATTCCAATTCAAGAAAAATAGATCGTTTTCATGTTGCAAATGCAACTCCGAACCAATCAATGTGGGTCCAATTGTGGTCACAAAAAGAAGATCGAGGATGTGATGCTGTCACCATGGAATAAAGGAAAAGGGATGCTGTGTAGGTGACAGGCGCAACTGTGCAAGGAGGCCGATGGCCCCAATTACATGGCAAGTGACGGAGCACATTGGCATTGTAAGGGGCGGCCTACATGGGTGTATGGTTATCCATTGAAACAAATTAAAAGAAAGAGGGCTGATCTGGGGTTATTAAAAGGAGAGGCTGATCTGGGTTGTTGGATATACTTGGATCCATGTGCAGGTGCCTTGAATATAAACCTACTTCCACACTTAAGCACCACACAAATTCAATTTTCCTTCGGAGAAACAAAAGGAAACATCGCCTGTTCACAATATACTTACTACTAGTCAGTCCATTGTGGGATGGGTCATCCACCATGCATACTCACACTGCACTAGACATACACTTTTGTTTTCACAAAGGGATACCAATATAAGGTGCTATATTTGCAAAATATACAGGCCCCAAATGTTAGTCAGCTTTCATATCAAGACTAAAAAAACATTATTGTTTTACTCCATTATCAAAACGAAAATCTAGATACTAGGGGATGGATGCTACCACAAAACACATGGGACACATAGGCCACAACTATTAATGGAGAGAAACATTACACATGATGACATGAATGCATGAAAATAATAGAACTTAGTGTGTGACTTAACTTTCACAAACCTGCTTCTTGAGCAAACACCAGGCATCTTCAGGCTCTAATTTGTGGACTTGATGGTAGGGCTCCTCCGCTTTCATCCCTCGAGCAACCTTGTCATCTCTCGTGGTGAGAAGGACACGACTACCAGGAGCAAGGCTGTTGACCAAAGGAGTTTTCAACACACCCTCCCATGCCCGATGGTTCCACACATCATCCATCACCAGTAAGATCTTCTTTCCCTTCAATGCTTCCTTAAGAGTTCTCTCAAGCATGACCTTTGCATTTCCAGTTGCTTGGTGGACTTTCATGGTCTGAGAGATGGCTCCCTTGAGTAATTCAGCATCATTAAATTCTTGGTTGACACTCAACCATATTCTTTTTGCAAACTCTTGTTGAATGATTTCATTGTTGAACACCTTTTGGGCAAGAGTCACTACCAGAAAATTCATCATCCGCCCCGCCTATATGCCTCGGTGCACTCAAGAACCGGTGCTAATGCAACATTAGCACCAGACATAAAATTGGAGTACCCCCGGGGACCCTTTAGCACCGGTTGGTAACACCAACTGGTGCTAAAAGTCCCCTTTAGCACCGGTTGTTGTTACGATCCGGTGCTAAAGGGTCCCCCTCCTTTAGCACCGGGTGGTATTACGACCCGGTGCTAATGTGGGTGTCACATGCTACTTCAAAAGGAGCACATCTTTTATTCTATCATATGTGTTGTGTAGGTGAGATGGTTAGGTGAGTGCATGCGCGCGAGCCAAGAGGTCTTGAGTTCGAATCCCGCAACACGCAAATATGCAAATATTTTTGGCTAGTGCCCCCACCTTTAGCACCGGTTATTTGACCCGGTGCTAAAGGGCCCCTTTAGCACCGAAAGAGTAGCACCGGTTGGAAAACCCGGTGCTAAAGGGGTTTTTCAACCGGTGCCAATGCGAGTTATTCCGGTAGTGAGTGGTTTTACCGATCCCGCCAGTTCCCATAATGGCAAAAACCTTAATTTTGTTGACTAGGTGGATATCCTTAGCCTCCTCGTGTGTTAGCATCTGCACCAGCTTTCTTGTGTCCTCCTCGATCTTGTCACCAACCAAACCTGACTCATCAAGTTCCCCAGATGTCTCGCGATTAGTAGGGCTATAGGATGGCACCTCTCTCCTACGGTTCTCATAGGAACTCAAGTTGATGAAGTTAAAGGCACTGCTACGGTCTTTGATGCCATCTAGCCTTTGGTTGAGGTTCTGTATGCGACTCCCGATGTCATGGGCGAACATAGGATGCCGCATGCAGAAGAGTAAGGGGTTGAAGCACCCTGCACTTAGTCTTGGACCATGTTTCATGGCCTTCAGCTGACATAGGTCAAGAATATCTGTGGCATCATACATGACATCCCTAAGCTCTCTCACCCATTCCTTCACACTCATGTCAGTGATATTCCTCCTATCAGCATCAGCCAGGATGTTCTTGAGGTCCCTAAGCTTGGAATCCATCTTATCAATTTCACCAGAAACACCGAATAGCATAACAACCTGTTCTTTCGCCATCTCAGTCAACATATTCTGGATGTATGATGCCAAAGCATCGAGAACCACTCCCATTGGTTTTTAGACTTTTTCTGTAAAACAATTAGAGCGAGCCAATATCAACTCTGATAGTACTATTGCTTACGACAATCTAAAGATCGTCAGTATTATACTATATACACTTATCTCAACACTACTGATCGATATCCCGACCCGCACCGCCAAGGCGCCAACACGTGTGCGTGCACACATAAACATCTTATCCTTCCATTTTTACTTAGACGACATATGCTCTCTACTGTTGTGCTGATTATTACCACAATCAATTATCCAATACTCCAAAATCAAATTATATCTATCTATACTATCTATACTATAAGCATCCAATTCTTTTAAAAATACTTCTCACCTAAATAATTCATACACACCCCTCATAGAGGACCTATAAGTCAGGTTTAACCGTGAAAAAGACGTGAAAAGTTTTCACAAACAAGAAAAAAAGATGTTTCTAGAGAGTTTCTATTGTTTTTGTGTTACTTTTGTCACTATGGAATTTCTTTAACCACTCCACATACCCACCAACCAAATAATATAAAATACCCCTACAATAAAGGTAGTCCGCGCGACACGCACGGACATATTTGCTAGTATCATATTAAGGAAAGAACAATGACCAATATATGGATCACAAGGCACTGTACATATAATTAATCTCCGTTCCTTCGTAATAGAGACACAAATATCGTTTTACATCTAAATTACTTAAATCCTTACATGAAAAGTGGCTTAAGAGTTGTAAACTCATAGTAGCTGGTATAGAGGCACATACTTCAAAGAAATTACTTGTAAACATATCGTAGCTTGAACTGCCTCAATTTTTCATAGTTGACCCACCCTACACGTGACACCAAGAATAAATGGTGAAAAACAACTTGAGGTGTTTGCAATTTTGCAAACACATGCTGTTTTTTATTGCAAAAATCCAAAAGAACAAGATATACATTGTTTGTTAAAATATCGAAGCTGCTTCCATAACTTCCAGCAAGGGTCAATGCTAGCTACGATTGCAAAATTGCAAAATTGGTGATGGTGGGATTCAAGTTTAAGAAATTGTCTTCTTTCATTGAAGATTCCGTGTGCAATGGAAGCTATGCAGTTCCATACTTGTAGTGAATGGACACCGAGGAAAAACCCATATAGATGTCCGTTAAAGAAAGTGTGCAAATCTACAGAGCCCTAGGAAATTAAGAGAGATTTAGGTCATCTGTACCTCAATTTGCAGGAATGATGTTATGTCTTGAGCTCTCTTTGCTTTGGTCTTGGAGATCGATTGGGACGACCATGCTAGGGGGCTCTATTTGTACAAGCAAAATTGAATTGCTTAACTAATACGCTAGGTATATTGTGGATTCGCAGCTCAGCTCCAGTGATAGATTCGCCCAAAACTTTATTCCTTTCCTCAGCTCATATTCCTTTTTGGAATTAGTGGCTTTCATTGGACCACGTAATAACTCTATATCCACGTACGCCCACACACAGAGTACATCATCACTTACATCGTGCAGGATATTTTTGGTAGAACATTCACGTCAATGAGTTTTTAAGTAATCTTAGACCAAGCCACGCAAATGTTGAATTACTACTATTTTGATTCACTACCTAGAGATGGCATGTGGAAGAGTCTTAACTATATCCTGTATTTCTGTAAGCTTAGTGGCTTCATAAAATTTCAACTCGAACGAAGAAGGTTATACGAATGTATGTCAGTAGTGTACGTGGTATGCCAAAAAAATACTTATAAGCAAAGAAATACAAATGCAAAAGGATTTAATAGGAAAACCTTAAAAACACATTAGCGCCAAGAGGCCATGTGCACGCTGCTGCATGGCGGTCCTCTTAGTACCAACCTATAATTACTACTAGAGAAATCAACATCCGCCTAGCACAAATGTTGCGGCACCCTCAAGACCTGGTGCTAAATGGCGCATTAGCACCGGGTCCAATGGCTAGGAGGCCAGCGGGGCAGGTGGGAGCTCTTTAGCACCGGGTGCTAAAACACCCCATTAGTACCGGGTGCAGCGACCGCCCCATGCAATTGCGGCCGAGCCTCATTATTAGGACCGCCTCATTAGGACCGGTTGCTGGCTGCATCCGTTGCTAATGGGGGCACAATCAACACCGGTCGGTGGCTGCAACCTGTGCTGATGCTTTTCGAAATCATCAGCGCCGATTGCAGCCACCAACCCGTGCTAATGAGCTCCTATTTGGCCCTTCTTCCTCGTAACGCCCGAGCCAGCATGAATACTCGGAGTTGTGTTCATGTTGTGCTCGGATAGAGGGGAGGTGCTGCCAAATTGTTTTCAAAAATTGTGAAGATGTCACTCATCTAAAGAGCTCTGTAAGGTACACACTTTCATTCTCTTATGTTTTTATTAGCTTGTACTCTTTGTATGCTTTAAAAATAGAGAAATTTGTGAATCAAAATGGAGAGAGAGAGCTTGTGTGTTCATAGTGTGCTTTAGAGCTTGGTTATTTTTTTATGTATGACTTAGTGAAATGTTGTATGTTAGTTAGTTTGCATTTTGGTTAGTTATAATGTTGGTGAACATGATTTTTTATAATGAAATATATATATTAAATTTGTATTGTATTTAGTTATTTATTTAAAGTTTGATTTAGGAAAATTTGCTAATTATAGAGTTTAATATATTAAAGTTTTTATATATTAAACTTTGAGTTATTAGGTAACTTCAAGATATAGTTGTTTTTAGAAAATGAGTATATTATATAAATGTCTAATATATACAAATATAGAAAACAAATTATAGAAATTCTTAATATGTACAAATATAGAAAACAAATTATAAAAATGTTTAATATGTACAAATATAGAAAATGAATAATAGAAATGTTTATTATTAGGTAACTTCAAGAAGAAGTTTTTTAGAAAAAGAATATATTACATTTGTATTTTAGTTAGTTATTTTTTTACTTAGCCTGGCCAGGGCCACGGCCAACAGGCAGTCTGGTTCTTTAGCATCGGTTGCAACCACCAACTGGTGCTAAAGGTACCACGCCCAGCGCTATGCTGGCAGGGCCTTTATCACCGGTTGGTTTTTACAACAGGTGCTAAAGAGGGCCTTTAGCACCCGGTATCCCAACCGGTGATAAAGGTTCTACCCTTTAGCACCAGAAGATCTGCACCGGTTGAAAACCCGGTGCTAAAGGAGAATTTCCAACTGGTGCAGATGAAGGTTTCTCCAGTAGTGAATGTGGATAAGTTGTAGCGGATGGGAAACCTCGAGTGAAGAGGGGGTTTACACAGCAGAGGTGAAGTTATCTCTAAAGTTAATAACATGGTGCACTCTTCACGGAGCATACCAAAATTTATTACAATATATGGTGGATAATAAGCCAAACCAGTGGCAAAATTTTTCTTATCCTGCTGTATTGGCAGCAGGCAAACTCAATGTGGTGTCGCCCTACCCGACATTGATATGGAGCTATCTAGCAGTGTTACCTAGCAATGTGTTGATCTTATGAAATCTGTTGGGATAAATCCGTTCCTTAACATTATGCTAATAATCATGTACGTGCTTTGCGGGGATGAGGTTGTGAGGGATAAAACGATTTCATCGTACGAACCAATAATCAAAAAAGTGAGTGAGAAAAACTGATACATACGACAGCTTTTCTCGAACCAGACAAAACGTTAATCTTCACACTTGTTTTTTATATAAAATGCGCCCATCCTATTAAAAAGGAAGGTACGTGGCTAGGGCTAGCTCAATAATTATCCAATGTAGAAATGGTTCGAAGAGGAGCGATCTTGTGCAGAGCAAGATGAAGTGAGAGCTCTCTGTAACTAGTGCCCGTGTGACGGGGTCTCAAAAATGGACCGGGCTATCGCGCGACGGGTCGCGCGTTAGGGAATTGCGCGACCCGCCGCCGTGGCCGCCGCAGCCCCCGCCGCCGCCCACCTCCTCCGACTCCGGCGGCTTCCGCCGCCGCCCACCTCCACGGCCCAACGCTAACCCGTCATTCGTGTTCGCCGGCACCCTCTCCGCCCCCGCCGCCTGCACCTCCCCCGGCTCCGGCAGCCTCCGCCGCCTCCGCCGCCGCCGACCGCCGCAGCCGACGTTTCTCCTCCGTCCCCTCCGCCCCCGCCGCCGGCACCGCCCACCGGGGATCTCCCACCGCCCGGCCGGCGGCGCCATCGCCGCCCGGCCCTCCGCCCAGCGCACGTCGCCCCCACCGGGCCGCCCCCCGACCCCCTTTCTAGGTCCGGCGGCGGTGGATCTCCCCCAGCAACCCCGCCCCCTAACCCCGGGCACTAACCTGGTGGTGCCGGCGCCGGAGAAGACAACGGCGGCGGCGCGGCGGCGACGCGAGCGGCCGTGGGCCGTGGGCCGCGAGGGTCGCGTGCTCCGCGCGAGCGCGACCCCGCGCGCGTTAGACTTAGCGCTCAAAAATGTAGGAAGCCCAAACCTACAGATAAATGGGCCCCGTAATCCAGGCCCAAGACAACACAGGCCCAGCAGAAGACAGGAAAAGCACGCTCCTCCACTCCCCGCATCCCGAATTCCCCACCTTCCATCCAATTCCATTCCCAAACCCTAGCTCTCCTCGCCGCGCCGCCGCCGCCTCGGTCCCTTGCCCATGGCGGAGATCACCAGCTCCGTCAGCAACGGCTTGACTCTTCCTCCTCCTTGTACCTGCGGCAAGGGCAAGGCCGTGGAGATGGGTACCCACACCGCCGCCGACGCCCAGTTCAGCGCTATGAACGGCGGCCCCCACGCCGCCGCCACCACGGCTATGAACGGCAATCCTCCCGCCGCCGCCGCCAGCAGCGCCAAGCCGGGAGAAGGCACCGGCGACCACAAGTCCTCCGTCCCCGCCGAGCCCAGCATCAATGATGAGGATGACGCCGCCGCCAAGGAAGTCAAGAGCAAGGAGGCGATTGGGAACAACTCCTCCGTCCCCGTCAAGCCCGTCGAGCGCGGCGACAGCGACGGCTCGAGCTGCTCCACCCGCCCCGTCGCCTCCGAGTCCGAGACAGTCGCCCTCGCGCGCGCCGTCCTCTCCCGCTCCACTTCGCTGGCGCTGCGGGTCTGCGGCGCCGTCTCCGGCAAGCTCACCACGGCTCGGGTGGCATTCGCGCTCTTCATCATGCTGGCGCTCTGGCACTCCGCCGGCCACCCGCGCCGCGCCGTGTGGACATTTTCCGTCATCGCCACCTCCTACCTCTCGGTGTGGACAATCTATCTGACGCTGGCGATTCGGGCGCGCACCGTGCTGATATCTGTCTCCTACATCGCGCTGCTGGGCATCTCCGTCAGCCATCTGAGCCTCGCGCTGGGCATCTTCGTCATGCTGCTCGACACTGCCTACGCCGCGGGGCTGTTTGGGTTCGCGCTCTTCGACTACCGGCAGCGCAAGGGTTTGGAGCTGGCTGCCGAGACACTCCACACTAGCAGCAAGGATGATGAGCTCAAGGATGACAAGGCCATCTTCGTAATGACATTGTTCTACTCCACTGTTGTTACGTTGGTGTGCACGGGAGGGGCAGCATGGGTTGTTTGCTACGTCGTTGATGCGTACTGGCTTGTCCTGATACTCTCACTTCTAATTGAGCTCAGTTTGTTCTTCTGGACTGTCTTTGTGGGACTTCACCTACTCCATGGTGCCATACTGAGTGGTCATCACGTTGCCTTCATTTACTGGGGTGCTATGTTCCTACTTATACCAGATCTCCTTCTCTCTTATTTGTTTGGCAATGCGATTGGAGTGTTGGTGCATCTTCTTGGAGCTATGGGGATTTCTGCAGTTCTTGGGTATAATGTTGGTGCCTATATCCGCTACACGCAGATTCTGGATGGTGACAATGGGAAGAATGGTGACAATGGGAAGAACAAGAAAGTGGATTAGTATGTTTGTCTGATAGTGCAACTTTGTAACCAATGTTATGTAATTTGGTTGATCTCTTCCTCTCTTATTATCTACTCCCTCCGTATCGAAATATTTGTCGCCGTTGACTTTTTTCTACAACTTTGACCATTCGTCTTATTCAAAATATTATGCAAGTACCATCCATTTTGTTTGCCACATGCTTTACTATTGTAGCTATTTTAAGCTTGACTTACCCTTTTACATATTTGTGATAATTTTTTAAATAAGACGAATGGTCAAAGTTGTAAGAAAAAGTCAACGGCGACAAATATTTCGATACGGAGGTAGTATTTGGCAATGCGCTTGGATTAGTATGTTTGCCTGATAGTGCAACTTTGTAATCAATGTTATGTAATTTGGTTGATCTCTTTCTCTCTTAGTATCTATTTGACAATGCGATCTGAATATTTGGCAATGTGGTTGGATTAGTATGCTGAAGTTCCTATCTTATTTGCCTATAGTTGAATAATAATCAGGATTCAGGAACGGACAAACTGTTCATTAATGTCTATACTTTGTGCTTGTCTTTTGGACTAACCACTGCTGGAATCCTCTAGTTTCCCTGCAGTTTTTTTTCTTTCCCTGGGCAAATTTGAAGTATCGTTAGGGAACCAAACTTTTCCTAGGGATGATTTGATCGAGAAGATAGTCCAAGGATACGCCACGTGAATGCTCTGGTGGCATATATATATCCCTAAAAGAGTTTACCAAACCGTAGGGAATGAACAAACAAAAAAAATAAGGCTGCCAAAACACAAAATTCTCATTTCAAAATGTTGCACGCCAATACCCCACCCACGGTTTCTCCTCCATTCTATCTCCCGAGTCTGTTTCTTTTCCCCTTTCATGTCTCATATCTAGGAAGGAAGAGGGAGGGAGCTCATACGGGCCGAGGCTTGCTGGGCAAAGCACATCCCGTATGTGCGCGGCTCCGGCGAGCTCACACAATGCTGGGAGCAAAGCGTTTCAGCCGCAGGCGCGGGTTCCGAGATTCCGGCAAGCTCACAGGGGCGATGCTGTGTCGTGCGGAGCAGAGTGGCGCAGCTCAACTCGGGAAGAGCCTGGTGCGTCTCCGCGCGAGGAGGGCCTCCGATCGGGCCTCACCGGCGTACGGCCGCGCAAGGAGGTGGAGCTCGGCTGGGACCGCGCTAGCATGCGGTAACACGAGATAGAGCTCCGGCGGGGAGCAGCTCAACATGATTTCTCTATTTCTTGTTCTCCTTGTTCCTCCTGATTATTTCGTTTAGTCGCATGCTTCTTGTTTGAGGAAATGTTTCAATAAATTCGTTGGCTGTTTTTGGCTCTTGCATATGCTTACGGACCACGAGGACTACCAGTGGTTATTGGATAATCTAGTCGTCGTCGTTGAGGGGTGCGTCTGTGGGAGTTGCGGCGGCCTGGAAAGTGCAGTGGAGGGGTGCGTGTATCACTAATAAAGCACATGAATCTGGTGTAATATTTGGATTCAATGAAATAAAATCTTGAGCCATTGTTTCTAAATGTAAATTGCAGTTTATGAATGAAAGATGATTAGTAATAATGCAGAGTGTTCTGCCATGTCATGAACATCCCCTACAAACCAATTTAAATTACTAGGGAAAGTAACTTTACATGTAGGACAGGTAGTGCCACCTCAACAAAATTCCCTAGAGATCAAAATGCTAGGGAAAGATTGATCCCCTACGAATTCTCAGCCCAACCGTAGGGCAATCTCTGCTTTCCCGGCGATTTTTTCCCTTGGAACGTTTCCCTACCAAAAATTTGTAGGGGAGCTGTTTCCCTACTGTTTTTGCACCTTTCCCTAGGAATTCAAGCTCTAGGGAACAGGAGGATTCAAGTAGTGAAAGTATGGTCACGGGCCATGACAACGATGGTTAATTTAAATTGATGATAGGTGACAAACCATGCTTGGGCCCGAGTCAGGTGTCGACCTAGAGGCCTTACGGAAAATGGGCTTCGTGCCTTATGCACCTGTTATCAATGCCGTTGCATATTTTGGGTTTCCATGTAGTGTCTTGGACTAAAAAAATGAAATTGTGTATGCTAGTCATAAGCTGACAGATAGAAGCATTGACTCTACCTCTTATCGAGCTTCTATAATAGAAACACAATGAAAAGAATCATTTGTAGAACCAAGACTATGGTGGCCTGGTGGAGCTGGAACCAAATGAATATCTTCTCATATATGATGTTTATAGACCTGGTCACTAGGAAAGCATAGAAGGAATATACACGATCATAATCTTCTCAAGAAATTGGTTACAGGATGCCATGTGAATCAGCAAAACGAGACTACATCCCAATATAACATCGACAAGTTACTCAATGCATACCTACTGCTAGTAGGGCTGGTCTGGTAAGTTTTAGCCTAGCCAAAGCCGTGCAAAACAAAATTAAACCAGCAAAGTCTCAACCAGCTGAGAAAGCAACGTCGCTTGAAATCAAGGTAGCAGCAACAGACATGACAGCCAGACAATGTAAAGTAAAAGGACTTCCCACTTCTGCTGACCAAAACGCTGAATGAAGTTGATACAATCAAACAAACATTGTATGCAGTATGCAGCATCTAAAAGTGCGTCGTAGGACGCAGTGAAGTGATCTCAAAGTCCCTGGTGCCAATCTGCATGACCAAACAAGAAAGTGCCAATGAGGCAATGAGATGATAATAAAAATGGAATGTCTACGTCAACAAGTACAGATATACATGGGGATGGCCATCACAAGAATTCACATCATACCAGTTTGATGCTCCTTCTGATGGAAATTAACGATGGCTCAGTCATTCCATCCACGAAAGAAATCAATGAATTGCTCCATCTTTTCAGCCGTCCACTGATGGCATTGGTTTATGATTTTGTCAATAGGATCAGCAAAATGTTCAGGACCAATGTAGCGGACCACAAGCTGCAGGGTGCCGCCTATGATGTTTATCATACTCAGCACCTGATAAATATAATTAGTTGTTAGACATCTGTGCACGACTGCACTAGTCCATGCATCCTAGCAAAAAAACAAATAACTGTTGATCCAGCAAGAAATTCAAATGGAAGATAAGTGACTACCATGAATCTTCTTCCAATGTGATTTGACCAGAAGTTTTCTTCAGACATTTCCCAGAATTCGAATGACGAAACCCCAATGCTCAGAATAGTGGCGATAACTTTAGGCCAGAAGATTGGTTTCTCATCGCTGACATAATTCTTCTTAATCTGACAGGGAAAAAAGTGAGAAAGCATTTTAGTAACAAGTAAACATAGGCCATAGACCAGACCAAACTAGAGCCACCAAAAAACTAAAGCCAACAGCAACATATATGGTTTCAGAATGTAAAAATTCAGATCAGCTAACTATAGAAAAATAATACATTATTTTAAAGACAGAAAAATATGAATTTTTTCATACCACGCGAACAATTGCTGGCCACAAAATTTGGAAAACCTCGACTATAGCAGCTGACAGGTATCCAAAGTAAGCTCTCATGTCATTTGCTCCATCCATAGTGATACCCATTTGTATCCACATAAACGTAAGTAGCGTCACAAGAGCAAATTTTCCTAGCACAATGTAATACTGTCACAAAAGTAAAATGTGAGTATTTGAATGAAAAAAGCCTTAGTAAATTTAAATTTATCTGACTTGATGCTTACCCAATATTTGGCCTTTTTCATACCACCACTGAGGCTATGATACATAGCAAACAGACAGATGGACATGACATTTAAGCAAAGTCCAAAAGCATGCAGTATCACAGATACCATATTGTTGGTTTTCGGTGGTCCAAAAATATGGTACCATAAGGTGATGATACTGGTGAAAGCTTCTGCAGCAAGGATTTCTGGGCCAAAACAGTCATAAAAAACCTTCTTCCAATCTTTTGTAACTAAGTAACTCACACTGAAAAATAAAGATAAAAAAATATCAATATTTCGTCAGTTAAGTTTCAGACCAAATGCAGTCAGCTTGTGAAGCATCAAATTAAGAATCAAATTTGAATTATGTGTTCCAACTAAAAGAGAGAAGCATGCATGCCTCAATTTTCAGAATAGCTTCAGTTGCATTATCATTCTAACTTACTATGGTCAAGGTGACAGCATGAGTACACCATGTTTTCATTGTTATTAGATGTGCGATTAGAATACTCACACGAGGAAGAGAGACAAAGCCAGTAAATCAAGAACCTCAGTTTATAACAATTTCGATGATCAAATTAAAGTTAAAACCACGAAACTGAGCTTCCATGCAAGCAATAAACTTTAGTTCATGGTTAATTTTATATAGTTTCAATGTACAAGTGTAAATGCCAGTTAAACAATTACTACAATTCAAGAAGTGAGCGCAATGAGTTAGCATATGTTTTACAATAATTGTAATGGTCGATGGAACTTACAAAATCCTACCCGCTAAAGGGGAATATTTGACAGCTTTATTCATGAGAGATTCAAAATGCAAGCAAGTATAGTGTGAATGTACCAAATTAATGAATTAAACAGCTGCTATATATGCTTGGCAACAAATATTCAAGAATTAAAGCACTCAGCCAGAATCTTTCAACAATTGCAAGTCATATGCATCAGATCAACCAATTATGAGGCATGAAAATCCATAATCAAAAGTTCAGTTCTATATTCTAACAAATACAGAGCACTATTTTATTGCATCTTAACAAGACCTTCGAATGTGTTAATGTTAAATCAACTATAAAATTTGGACGCATACTATAAATATATGCTACTCATCCCGTTGCAGCTAAATCTGTTACCTGCATATTAGGGAAGGTGCAAATTTCATGTATGTCATCAGCAAGCTAAGAAATGAAGATTTGGTGAGTAGCGATTTCAAGAAGCAGCCATATCAATAGTAGGGAAAAAAATAAACATAATTGCAATCCACATGGGTGCAGAACCTTATTATGGACAAACAAATTTCCAAAAAATTAAAGTGACCTTGCATGCAAGCTACAAAGTTAGCTAGCTAGCTTCCTCTTCACCTGTACAGATCGAATACTACATTAAGTATTTCGTTAGTTGCCGTGGAAGATTTGTACGTTCATAGTAATCAAGTTCACAAATATCAACAACTAAAAATGGCCTTCATTGTGCAGTATGCATGCTAGAGAAAACCCATGTCCACGTGATCGAGAAGATATGTCAAACGAGTGCATCAAGTACCTCAGTTTAGTGGATGATGATCAAATTAGAGCTGAAGGCACCAAATTGAGCTTCCATGACCAAGGTAGTTTAATGCATGTTTTGGTATAGTTTCAGTATATAAATGTAAATGTCAGTTAAACAAGCTAGCATTTGGCATTCGAGAAGTGGTTGAAAGGAGTTGATTAGAATTTTTTTCCAACAATTGTCATATTCATACCAAATGCAACCACTAAATAATGGAGTAAATGCAAAATCAAATTTTAGTTGAATATTCTAGCATACAGATCAGAGAAGCGCCTTTTCCATTTTAGCAAACTCTCTGGATATGATATGGTTAAAAAAATTGATGGAAGCTATACTATATATCCTTCCTGGTGAAGGTGAACCTTTGACAGTTTTGTTCAGGAAAGGTGCAAACTTTGAGCATTTACAGTGTGGGTATATGAAATTGCTGAAATTTAAAATCTAAATGCTTGTCAATAAACATTCCGGAAGTACGTAAATCGCAGCAGTGTGCCAGAATTTTTCAACGATTGCAAATCATATGCATCAGATCAATGAAACTACAGAGGTATCAAAATGCATATCAGATGTTCGGTTCTATTCTTCCAACAAGTGAACAAACAGATAGAAGCACTTTTGCTTGCATATTAGCAAGATCTTCAGATGCATTGTTAAATAACTTCCTGAATTATTTAGAATAAGCTTCACAACAGACCATATATATGCTATTCTAGCCGTTGCAACTAAATCTCTCGCTCACAGTTACAGATTCAGCTAGCAGGAAAATGCCTCAAAAATGTTAGATCATGTATTCCAACAAACCAGCAACAGACCTATCCACACACACGCAATATTTCGCACCAATTTCTTGTTTTTAAGGGTATGGTGCCGGGGAAAACTCACGCTGGGAACAGGTGGTACAACACACCGAACCACTCCAAGAACTTGAGCCCCCCTGCGGATGCCATGTCCGTGAAGAGGAAGAGGAGGTTGGTGGTGTGCTTGAGATGTCTCGGGTTGGTAGAGATATGGAGGCAAAGAGATATGACCGGAGAGTGTGGAGAGGAAGGGAGTGGAAGAGATTGGTGGTTACGAGGTCGTAACAGCAGATCCTAAGAGTGGCGTGTGGTCGGAAGGAGGGAGAAGCAAGGCGACGGCGGCCGGTTTGGGCGGTGGAGGCGGCTGGGAGGTGCTGCTAGTGGTGCCATTGGAGAGGAAAGTGGAGAAGGCCGGAGGTGGAGTGGATGGGAGAGAGGAAAAGGAGAGGAAAGTAGAGAAGAGAGGCCGGAGGGAGAGAGAAAAGGAGAGGAGGGCGGAGTGGGATGGGAGAGAGAGGAGGACTGAGTGCGGTAGGGTTTGGAAGCTAGTAGAAGCGAAGAAAAAGCAAGAGAGCCTGGACTTGTCTTGACCGAGTGCGGTAGGGCCTTTCATGGGAGTTTGGGACGACTTTCGATCGTTCACCATGATTGTGGCACAGATTTGATTGATGGCCATTCCACAAGTGACCAATCAAGGTATGTGTTTAGTTCAAAAAGAGGAAGACAAAGTTTGGTGAAAATGTTACATCTGATATTGTAGCGCATTGTAACATTTTTTGTTTGTTTGAGGTAAACATTGTCCTACCATGACCTAAATAGGCTCAAAAGATTTGTCTCGTCGTGTACATCAAAACTATGTAATTAGTTTTTTTATTTACCTACATTTAATACTCTATGCACGAAGAGAGAGATTTGATGTGATTTGATGTGATAGGTAAATAGTGAAGTTTGGAGAGAGAATTTTTGGAAAAGTTTGAGAAGTGAACACAGCCAAGGGTATACCAGTCCTTACATAATGTACAACACCGTGCATTCTAGCTGGTAGCTTGGTAGCAGCAGCTGCCCTCCCTAATATCCCAACCCCTGCTATTATGGCCTTATTAAGTTGGATTTTAGCACTGTATTGACACTGCAGCATTTTATTTGTATTTGTGAATAATTATTCAAACATTGATTAATTAGGCTCAAAATAAATATTCGTCTCACAAATTACAACAAAACTGTGCAATTAGTTTTTAATTTCATCTGCATTTAGTACTTCATGCATGTGACTATATTTTGATGTGATGAGAATCTTCTTTTTGCATAGTGGAATTTGGGAACTAAAAAAGACTATGGGTGTGTTTAGTCCCCGCGAAAAGTTGGTAGAAAAATGTCACGTCAGACACTGTAGCGTATTGTAGCACTTTTCGTTTGTTTGTGGTAATTATTGTCCTGCGATGACCTAACTAGGCTCAAAAGATTGGTCTCGTTGTGTACATCAAAACTATGCAATTAGTTTTTTTATTTATCTATATTTAATGCTTCATACATGCGTTATTTGCTATATTTAATGTTTTGATGTAATGTCGATGTGATGAAAAGTTTAGAAATTTGAGGAACTAAACACACCTACATTTTTTCGAAGGAAGAATTGTATTATATCAAAGTCAAGTATATCACTAAGTTATAAGCATTTTTAATATACTCACACACTAAACGGCTTCGATTCTCAACTCTGAACCTGTATAAAAAGCATGCATTGACCAGACCAGCTTCTCCCTCGTACGTGGTCTTTACAGGAGTACGTAGAGTAGCCAGCTACAGCCTATAGCTAGACCGGCCAGCTTTTCAGAGCAGAGCCCATGCCCATCTGTCAAACATCAGTAGGCCTTTGCAAAGGGACACCGGCAACAGCAGAAGCCTGCGGCCAGCTCCCATGCCGCCTTCGCCTGCGCTCGCCATCACGTACGAGGCACGAGCTCCCCTCCCCGACCGAGTTGTAGTGGGTCCAAAGTCCAAACTCCAGAGTCCAAAAAGGATTCTCGGTCCATAGCCAAAAGGATACTTGTGGTGGGTACACCTGTTTGATTCAGGGGGCATATGCATGCATGGTTAACTTAATGACAGCATGCATGTGTGCATGCATGTGAACCGCGCAACGGTCAACTGTGTCTGTGTAGGTCTAGACTCTAGACTACGCATGCAGTTATTTCCTGTTCTCTCCATACGTGCTCAGATGTCAGATATACGGAGTACGTAGATAACTCACCAGGAAATTATTTGCGAGTATAAAGGATGTCTAACCTCATTTTCTGTTTACAATGCAACAAAGGCCTTGTTTAGACGTTGAATTTGGGAGGGTGAATTTGGGAGTATGATGTCACTTCGTAATCATTACGTCACTGTAGTATTTCGTTTGTATTTGAAAAAATTTGTACAAAAATTGATTAATTAGGCTCAAAATGTTCGTCTCGCAGAGCACAACAAAACTGTGCAATTAGTTTTTGATTTCATCTACATTTAGTACTCCATGCATATTATGACATTTTGATGTGATGGGCAATCTTCTTTTTCCACAACCAACAACTTGCTGTCTCTGATTAATAACAGAGTGGCCAAACATCGCACAAGTTTATGTGGTGATGATGCGGCAATCTTTATCAACCCATTGAAAAAGATGTGGCCACTATAGCTGAAATCCTTGATCTCTTCGGGCAAGTGTTAGGTCTGATCACTAATCGAAGTAAGTGTGCTGTCTATCCAATTCGGTGTGAGGGGATTGATTTGCAGCATGTCATTAAGGGTTTTGCCTGCCCAATTCAAAGTTTTCCTTGTACTTATCTAGGCCTGCCACTCCTGGAGGCAATTGAGACGTGTTGATGTTCAGCCTCTAATTGACAAGGTGGCCAATAGGCTGCCCACTTGGAAAGGAAAACTCCTGAACAAAGCTGGGAGATTGAAACTCCTGAATACTGTTCTTTCATCTATCCCTAGATACCATTTGACAATGTTCGCTCCAAAAAAATGGGTAATTAAGAGAATTGATAGAATTCGCAGGGGTTTCCTCTAGAAAGGCTCTGAAAATGCAATCGGAGGACATTGCCTAGTTGCATGGAGAAGGGTCCAACGTCCCAAGACTCTGGGAGGGTTGGGGGTTCTTGATCTTGAGTACTTTAGCCGTGCTTTGCAACTGAGATGGCTTTGGTATGAGTGGAAGGATTCTGATTGGCCATGGGTTGGTTCGGAGGTACCTTGCAATGAGGTGGACAAACAGTTATTCAGGTTATGTACTGTGGTGGAGATTGCCAGATTGGCTATGGAAGGAAAGCCAAGTTCTTGGAGTCGGCTTGGTTGGATGCATGGGCCTGCCCCCCTGTAGGATCTAGGATTACCGACTAGAGGGGGGTGAATAGGCGGTTTCAAACTTCAATCAAAACACTAAAGAAATTTAATTAGAACCACAAGGTGAATTAAATTCCTAGCTACTCTAAGCCTATGTTGAGGGGTTTGCAACCTAGGATGACAAGATACAATTCAAAGTCTATGTAGATTACTTGCTCAAAGAAATGCTCAAGATAAGAACAAGAATCAAACTACAAGCAAGAAACACAAATTTAACCCGTGGTATCGATGACTTGCCGGTCACCCCTAGTCCACGTTGAGATGGATTCAATGTTCAACCGCTTCTCTATCAAGACTCCGCTTGATCTCTAAGCCGGTTAGAACCAAAGAACCGCTCCAAATCTCGATTTCACTAAAGTTGCTCTTCACCACTCTGGCGAGGTGAACACAATGACCTCTCACACCAATCTTTCCACGGCAACTTCACAATCTTCTTGAAGTGCTCGGTGGAATCACGAGCTCCAAGCCGTCTAGGAGCCGGCAAACCCCAAGAGTAACAAATCAACCACGAGCTCAATGAAATCCTAGTGCCACAATGATCAAATCCTTGATGCAATGCACTAGAAACTCTCAATCTCACAAAAAAATGCACTCTCAAAGAAAGTGAGTGAGAGAGAGGAGAACAAGGGCTCAAGAATATGTTTCAAGCTTTCCAAAGTGCCAAGAGACCCTCCATGCCCGCGGGGTGGAAGTATTTATAGCCCTCTCCTCAAAACTAGCCGTTATGTGCAAACCCCGTTCAAAATCGTGCACCGCGGACTGTCCGCTAGACAGTCTCGGACCGTCCGCGTTCAATTACAACGGCTATAACATGCTGTCAGTCATGTGTCAGAGGTGACCGTTGGAGCCTGGCGGACCGTCCGCCAGACACCCGCGGACTGTCCGCCAACATAACGGACGGTCTGCCGGGGCATGGCCGGACGGTCTACCCCTCTGGAACCCCGGGAAACGCTTCTGTTAGATTTAATTCAGACCGTCCGACCACATGGCACGGATGGTCCGACTGACGTTGCACAACACACGAAGTCAGCGCTCATGGTCCCACAAGTCAACTCATACCGCGGACCGTCCGCCATGTAACCACGGACCGTCTGCAGTCCATTCGGGCTTGTCCGAACGGATTTTCCACAGGATTTACAAACTAAAATAAATGTCCTTCCCGCGGACCGTCCGCCCAAGGTCCGCGGACAGTCCGCCAGCCACGACAGGGCTGGTTTTTCGACAGATTTGTGTCACGCCCGGTTTTAAGGACAAACCTAACGCACCCTTTATGCATGCCCAGGATCAAAATTCATGCATAAAGTGACATCATCAGTGAATATCACAACATATATCATTTACAAGCGTGTATTAATACAAAATGACCAAAGGGTCTTAAAGAAAATTTACACAATCGTAAATCTAATCATGACGGAGGGCTCCATCTTCCACAGGAACGTCGACCGGGGGCACGCCAGCTTAGGACTCCAAGTCTTCACGAATGGCTCCTTCTCCAAGTCTTCTCAACACTATCTGAGCAGCGGTAGGGGGAGACACAGCAAGGGGTTCAAAGGAAAAGGGTGAGTACACCTGGAGGCGTGTACTCTGCAAGTGGGGGAAATATATGACATGTAGGGCTTATGTACAAGGAAGGCTGTTTAGGTGGACTGCAAAGCTCATATTTTAGTTGGTCAAGTTTTAATTAAGCACCTAAGTTTAATAGTGCTTCGGCTTCCCAAAACCAAACCCAACTTAAGGTTAGACACACTT
Organism: Echinochloa phyllopogon; assembly: GCA_033239725.1. Lineage (NCBI taxonomy): Eukaryota > Viridiplantae > Streptophyta > Magnoliopsida > Poales > Poaceae > Echinochloa > Echinochloa phyllopogon. Next base: position 4,347,681 of record BTCW01000008.1, on the reverse strand, counting down.
GTAACCAACCAAACCACAGTTAACCACAACTGTAGTCCACCCAACAAACTAACCATGTGAGGGTCCAGGTCGCTCTTGACCGCGAGCACGGCTGTTATAACAGTTTTACACTCTGCAGAGGTTGTACACTTTCACCATGAGTCGTGTCACCATTCGCTGGGAGCCGCTAAACCCCCCTCACATTTCCGAGATGTGAGCGCTACGCGGTGCACTACGAGGCCTTCCATTGGTTCTCCAGGGAGCATTGACCCACTCAGGGCTCAACCCATCATTGTGCCGTGCAACGACTTCTGGGACGCTACCCTAGTCGGCTCCTACCCGCTCAACACGTACCCCTGGATTACCCAAATTTCTCAGCCAAGACCATTGCCCATCTAGTTCTCATGGTTTTACTGTTGTCCTGGGTGGTCGCTCCATAGATCAATCCTTATTTAACCTCGGCTCAGGCAACAACCTTCTCTTCACAACCTCGCATCAAACCCAACTTGCCCGAGCCACCTAGGGTGTTCCAAGTTGCTAAAAAAAGATTACCCAAACCAATGTTGAATAATTCATTAGTCAATATTAGTTATGACCCGTCCCAAGTTGAGCAAGCTAAGCACATGCTACCCATAAAAAGGTACCTCTAAAGGTTTCAAGGAATGTCATGAAAAAGCTAGTAAACAACCTATATAGGATTCCCAGCAAATTGACATCTAATGCAAGAAAGCATAAACAAAGGTGATAACATGTAAAAATAATAAAGGCGCAAGAGTCAAGATGATCAAGACACTTGCCTCTTTTCCAAAGTCTCCCTGCTCAGAAGCGTTCCTCAGCGTAAACAAATCAACTGAAAATAACATACATGCACAACTAAGAACAATACACCAAGCAATAACAAAATAGTTTTCGAAAACATATTGCTAGATAACACTAGCTACAACGAACGCAAGAGCACAAGAAGCGCTTCAAACGGAGCTACGGTTGAAAAGATACAACTATCGCATATTTAGGTTATGAAAGGAAAGCAAAAGAACTACGTATTATGCTCATTTTATTTTGATAAAAATGTGCAAGTCAAGTTTAATTTAAATTATATTAACTTCAAAAGCGTAGATAAACCTAGTCAAGTTTTATTTAAATTATTTACATATGAATTAAACCAAATATCATTTAATTTGAATTTAAAAGCATGTGAGACAGTCTAATTGATTTGTTTAAATTATCGTGTTGACCTAAACAAGTTACAAATTAAAAATACATTTATGTTGGCATTATTCATATTAACATGAATTTATCAAAAACCGATGTATAAACCTAAACATGTTTTATTTACAAAGTTGATTGAAAGGAAATTAACCAATTTAATATTTAATTTAATTTTGTAAAACATGATCATCGTGTAGCTACACTTGTAAACAATAGCCCACGCTAAAAGAGGACCATCGCAACAAGAACGAACTAAAACGGAGCTAGGACGCAAAAGATACAAGCTAGAACATGATTTAACTATTTTCTGGAATTTTATTAACACCTAAAAGAATTTTATTTAAGCTAAAACTAATTTTTATAGCATTGTCAAGGATTATAATATTTAAAAATAAAATAAACTAATTTATGACATCATATTAGCAATATATGACATCAACAAGGCATTTTAAACAAAGATTAAATAGGTTTTGCATTTTTATTAAATTACCAAGGACATTTATATAATTTTCAGAAAGTTGCAAGGTCTATAATGTGAAATATACAAGGCTCAGTAAACAAATATTGTAAAACAGTGAAAATACAAGGTGTATAATGTAGTTTATACAAGTTAGGGGCCTAATAATAAATAACCATAGACAGCAGGGGCTAGCAAACAAGTTTTACAGGACCCAGTGAACAGCGCGAGCGAATACCGAATTCTGCAGGGGTTCATTCGCAAAACAGACAGACCGGCCGGTTGACTTGGTGTTGACCGGTACGCGAGACCTAATCTCGGCCGTCCGGTCGCAGATCAGCGGCTCTGGGCGTGCCGCCTGCGCGTGGTCGTCGGCGGGGGAGCAGGACGGCGGCGGTGGTTCACAGGCGGCGGCGGCTCGCCGGAGTTGGGTAGCCCGGGCGCTACGGTACTCCGTTTCAGGCGTCGTTTGATCATAGAGGTCGAGGAGGAGAAGGCGCACCCATCCCTGGGGTCCTCGACGTCGACTTCTCAGTGTAGGAGGCGGTCCACGACGCGGGGCGGGTGGGGCATCGGGCGGTCGTCGGGGGCGGTGCTGGGACCTCGTCCTGGCGCGTCTTGGCGTCGGGGCAGCCTCGTGGTGGTCCTGCGCACGAGAGGGAGAAGGAAAGGCAGTGAGAGAAGGCTTGGCCGAGGAGATCGGCGGCGGTGGAGCTCCTCACCGTGGCGGCGGCGAGCGGCCAATGTCTTCGGCGATGGCGGTTCTGCGGCTCCGGTTGTGCAGCGGGGACGCAAAAGGGGAAGGCGGCAGGCTCTGTGGTAGTCTTGTAGGGGACGGGCGCTCGGGAAGGGGAGTAATTTGGCCGGCGGGCGTCGCGGGCTTGAATGGCCTTCATTCGCCATCGATGCTCGCGCGTGGGGGAAAGAAACGGGCGGGGCAGTGAAGGAGGGGGAGACGTTTGCGGGTGGGACCGGGGCAGCGCTATAGGCGCGAGCGGGGCGAGAGCAGGAGGCGAGGGGGCGGGCTGCGGCGGCGGCGCGTCGGGCATCCGAGCAGAGCAGAGGAGGGGAAGGGAAGAGAGAGCTGACGGGTGGGCCCGGGGTGTCAGCGAGAGGGAGGGGGAAGGGGGCGGTGGCGCCCAGGCGCTAGGCGCCTTCGCCTGTGCGGGCTGGAGGGGAGGAGGGGGTTGGGCTGGGGTGGGCCGTGCGGGTGGGAGGAGGTGGGCCGCGGAAGGGAAGAAGGAAGGGGAGGGTTTGGGCCGTGGTGCTGGTGGGCCAAAAGAGGAGGTCTGCTAGGGGTTTTAGGATTAGGTATTTTAGGGAAAAGAAAAGGAGAAAGAGAAAAGAAAATTGGGCAAATCCCTAGTAATATTTTGGACCATAAACAATATTAATTCCATAATTATTTAGTCCTTAATCCAACCACACTAACGAAAAACTATTCGTGTTTTATAAAAGCTTTAAAACCCACATTTTTTTCCAAACAATAAACACAATGCAAAAGCATGAATGCAACAACCACCTTATATTTATAACCTATATTAATTAGATTTGCTTTAGAAAATAATTTGTATTTCAAATAATTGCAGATGCTCTTAATTAATTCTAACAAATTTTAGAATTTTTTTTAAAATCCTAGCGAAATTAAAATTAGGGTGTTACAATTTGCAATGCGCCCATTTCCAAGTTAGTCACCACAAACTCTAAATGCACTACATGCAATTCAAGGACCATTGTGGCACTAATGCTTCATCGAACCAACGATGTTGATCCCTCTTGATAGTACGACTATCTAGCCTATCAATCCGGTCATATTTCATCCACTAATCACCTCATGACCGGTCAAACTTAAAAGCCCTATCATATACCTTTGCCTTGAGTTTCCCATGGTCCATAGCACACATGCCATCCACATATCAACATATGAAGCTCATTTCAATTCTTGGGACTAACCTATTCACATTCTCAAATGAAATTGTTAGTCCACAAGTGTTGTCATTAATTACCAAAACTTAATTAGGGGCCTAGATGCCTTCACCCCCGTGACATTGCGCCGGGGTTATACAAGCTGGCGTGGAGGAAGGGCTAGTCTGTCTCCGATGATCTTGATAATGATAATTGGACTAGGGTCTTATGGAAAATATCAACAGCCAAGGAGATGATTGAGCTCATTGAGCTCTGGATGTTGATCCCCAATGTGCAACTTGTGGACATGGAGGATGAGATCAAGTGGCGCTGGACTGCAGATGGCTCCTACTTGGCTAAATCTGCATATGAAATTCAATTCAAAGGCTCTTACTGTACTTACAACTGCAAGGCCATCTGGAAAGCCAAGGTGGAGGGAAAGCACAGATTTTTTTTGCATGGCTGCTCTCCAAAGAAAGCTTCTAACTGCTGACAAGCTGCAGGCAAGAAACTGGCCATGCAATCCAGTATGCCCCTTGTGCGATCAAGCTGAGGAGACCGCAGAACACCTGTGCTTGCATATTGTGTTTTCGCGCAGGAAGTATGGCACCGTGTACAGACCTGGACCAATGGCCTCGTCCCTATTCCGCATGTTGACACTGATACAGGGTGCGGCAAAGGAAGATAAACGTAGGCTAGCCTCGATGATGATCTATACGGCGTGGAATATCCGGAAAGAACGGAATATGAGAGTTTTTGATCAGAAGACAGCGACACCATCTAGAGTACTTGCTTTGATCCAGGAGGAAATCAAGCTCCGTAGTGTGGCATGTGGGGAAGAGTTCCTGGCATCACGGGGGGAAATCAGTAGTTATTCAGGTTAGTGCTCCTATTGTGTTTTGAGTCTCCATTTCATTCATGTAATATCGATCATGTAATCACGGGAAACTTTGCTTTGTCCCTTCTTATATGATATAACAGGCTCCTGCTTCCCTTTTTGAAAAAAAAAGCATTTGCACGTGACGATGAGTGGCAAATCAAAGATCAGTACTTGCATACTGTACAACACAGTGCACTGGTAGCTGCTCCCCTACCAATCCCAAACCCCTAGAATGCATTGGCCTGCACACTCCTCCATCATGTGAGGTCTTTTCAGCAGTACCACTCTACTCCGTACCAGATCAGTAGCCAGCTATAGCTAGACCGGCCGGCTTTTCAGAGCAGATCAGAGCCCATGCGCCAATGGTGCCCTTGTTTACATGCAAAATTTACGCCCTAAATTTGGTCTCTTTACTTCATACGTCATCGTAGCATTTCGTTTGTGTTTGTAAAAAATTATCCAAAAATTGATTAAGTAGGCTCAAAACATTTGTCTAGTAGAGTACAACAAAACTATGCAATTAGTTTTTTTTCTTTCATTTACATTTAATACTCCATACATGTGCCGATATTTTGATGTGATGGAATATTTTTTTTGCATAAGGAACTTTAGGGATGGAATTTTGGATGGCCTTAGGGCACCGAGAAGCGACATATCGGAAAGTTGGTAGAAAAGTCATATCGGATACTGTAGCGCACTATAGCAGTTTTTATTTGTTTGTGGTAATTGTTGTCCATCCATGACCTATATTTAATGCTTTACGCCTGCGTCATTTACTATATTTAATGTTTCAATGTGATATCGATACGATGGAAAGTTAGAAAATTTGGGCCAACTAAACACGCTTGTGAGAATCCTGCGACAGCCACGAGAGCTTCGAGGCAGGCATTGCAAACTCCAAAGTCCAAAAGGGATTCTCTGTCCATAGCCAAAATGGATACTACAGTACTCCGTAGCTGTTCTGATGGTACATTGGTAACCCAGCCTGTTTGTTCACGGGGTATATATGCACACTAGCTCGATGGATGTTTGACTTGTTTGGCGGTTATTTTAAAAAAAAGACTTGTTTGACAGCATGAGTGCAATGTGATGTATTGTTGTGAACTTCGTTTTCTTTTTAATGAAATGCTTGCCAAGTCAAATTTTTTAAAAAGTGCATGTGATGTGAATATGACCTCCAACGGTCAACTGATCGAGTAAGCCCGGCTCCAACTTTTTGTTCCGACGGTCACACACTCACACCACATATATGTAGAGGAGCCGACGATTCTTCTTGTTCCGACGGGGCATGTCCAAGGGGATTTTGTGGCGGTTAGCAAAAGCTCCAGACACAGGAAGGGATGCCCTCCTCTTGAATACCTTACGTAGGTGGCTCTCTCAGGGCACTTCTAACCCAAGACACTAATAGGAAGGACATGTACAACCCAGCCGTCTGCGGAATCTCGAACTCAGCATACAGACAGATGTACAGTTCATACAATCCACAGACAGAGAGGCCATCTGTAAGCTGTTTAATGCTTTGCATTGAGTTTAAGATCAACTACAAATGCAATTGTGTATACCATTGCGTGGTTATTTGATTGAATAATATCAAGCATAAATAATAGAAACATGATTACAATAATTCATTCAAAAATACAGGTTCACACGACAGGTTCGTACCACCTTTTGACATGCTCACGCATGGCTGTTGACATGCTCATGCAAAAACTGACGCAAAAACTGATAGTCTTAGGAAAACTAATATTTAAAAATAATAATCAGGAGCACTCTATGTTCACCGGCACCATCCTGATGTTCTGCCAGCGGCCTGCACCTGTGCATGCACCATTCAGTGGAGCAAAACAAGATCTGAATCAGTATTCATTTTGAAAATGGAGTGCCAGTTACCAAGAACTTTACATGAAACCTGAAGCTAAAAAAGCTACCAATGCATACACAATAAGGAACACACTGTATTATAGCCAAACATGAACTGGAGGCACGACCATGATGCATACACGACAAGAAACACACTGCATTTGTAGCATCACAAACAAGATGGAAAAAATCATAGATTAACAGTGGATAATTAGCATGCCACTTGATGGCTCTGTTCACATTCAGATCAACCTGTAAACAACAACATATTCATTATGCATCAGATCTGATAAGAACTAGCAGGCACCATTCACATTCACATCACACCATCCAACAGTATTCAGAACCATCTAAAAAGGAACAGCAGTATTCAGAACCATCCAAAAAAGAAACAGCAGTATTCATCAGTATTCAGAAACAGCAACTAAGAAAAATGAGAAAGGAAATTATATAACAAAAAAGAAAGGAAAAGAAAGGAACTGCACTGCCAACAAAAAAGAACTGAACTGAACTTCTGATGCCTAGCAGCTAGCAGTTTCATGTTCAGATACATTTTGCACTTCATGCTGTTTTTGCCTATTCAGTAAGCAAAGTATGCAGTAGCCTTGGCATTTAGCATCATGAAACACAAGGAATCCAGAATTATGTGACTACCAGAGCATAGCAGAGGGACACGCTATCATTCAGAAATGGGTTGGAGATCAACATTCAGAAAGCTCTGGTGATGTTCCTCTACAAGAATAAGCACAAGATAAGGAACAGTACAAGTCCTGTCCAGACTCAGGGAGGTTATGGATCAGAGCATGCATTCAAAAAACAGTAATTGGCATTAAAAATAGTAACCTACACACATGCTCTTAGGTTCAGAAAACAAACAGCAATGCTCAAGTTCAGAAAACAAACAGCAATGCTCAAGTTCAGAAAACAAACAGCAATGCTCAAGTTACATTACCTGCCATTGTTGACAGTGGATTAGCTGCTCTAGCATCATGAAACACAGGGAATCCAGAACATTGAACACAAGAGAATTATGTGACTACCAGAGCAATCCTCAGCATAACAGGGGGACACGCTATCATTCAGAAGTGGGTTCTGAAAAGTCAAATATAATCTGAAATTCTGAATAATAGTCAGTAGCGTGTGAAATCACATACAACACACTTTTCCAATCATTATAGCAACGCTTCTTCAGAAAGGTAAGTGTAATTTGCATCCTTGCTAAAAGAAATGCATCTTTCTTCACCGGCTCAATTTGTGCATTCAATGTCACTAAGGCAACTTGTCCGTGAACCTTTATCCCAACTACTAGCTATTTATGAAAAAATAAATCATAAATGGTCAAAGCAGAAAGATCAAATTTATCTCTGGTTCTCTACTGAAAGCTACTGCGATCATTCTGTTTTCCTGGCTGACAAAACCTAGGAAACTACAGGAAGAGCCATGACAAGTTCAGAACCACATATTACTACCAGGTGATGATGCGCAAAAAGGCATAGACCTGTAAAATTTGATGGTTTCAGGAACCCACACCTATAAATCCAGATTAAACTAGTACAGATGTAAAAGATTTGCATAAAACCAATTGTTTACATCTATATACCCATTCACCAACCAGAGATCTTGACCGCATTTCTCAACCTGGTTGATATGCATAACGGACTAGTAACTGCAGCCAATTTGATTTCTATAGTTAGCATTGAAAATTAAGAAGCTGACATTTCTCACTACCGTGTGACCTTAATACGTGTGAGGCAAGTGAATTTTCAGCTCATCTTCACAACGCAACTTGACCGGAAATAGAGCTTAAGAAGAAAAAATGCCGCCATTTTATTCTTTTTCACATGGCGTGGGTATAATTTCTCTTCAAGTTTTACCTGTGTGGGCGGCACTGAGGGCGGAGCGCAATCCCATAGCAGTTGCTCGTCGTCGTCAGCCATCCGGTCACCGCCGGCAACAAGCTCAGTGCAGTTGGCCGACGGCATCATGAGCAGGGACGTGTACGGCAACGGCACCTCCTGCGCCGCCGCTGGCGGAGGGTGCGGCGGCAGCGCGGGGACCTCCATCTTGCCCGACCGTAAGCGTCCGCTGGAGGCCGCGGAAGTCCGACGCGGTCACGCGGCGTGCGGGGGCTCAGATCCGAGTGCGAGTGCGGGTACGAAGTGTCCCCGCCCAGCATGGAGTAGTCGAGCACGAAGAAGAAGGCGTCGTCCTCGGCCTCCTTGGTGTCGGCGCCGGCGCCGCCGCCGGAGCCGCGGAGGTCGAGCCCCCACGAGCGGGGCCGGCGCCTTGCGGGCGGGGCCAGCGCCGGGCGAGGCCTCTAGCGAGCGAGGCCGGGCGGAGGCGGCGGACTCTGGCTGGAGCGCGGCGGCGGACCGCGCGGAGGCGCCGGACTCGGCCTGCAGCGCGGCGAGGGAGCCCTCGGCGGCATAGCGGCGGCTCCTCCTCGAGCTCCGCGGCCAGGTATAGCAGCCGATGCTGCGCCTGGGCGTCGGCCGCCTTGAGGAAGTACTCGTCGAGCTTGGTGGCGATCTCCGCGAGCCGTTGTCCCAGTCGACGTCCGCTGTGGCGGAGCGGGAGGAGGATGGCGCGAAGACTTGGCAGGGGAGGAAGAGCGCGCGAGAGGAGGAGCACGCGCGCGGGGAGGAAGAGCGCTCACGGGATCCAGCAGCCGCTGCGATGTGAGCAGACAGCTCGTACAGCCCGTCGTCGCCGGCCGATTCGGCATCGGGGAACGGGAAGGAGGCGTCGCCTCCGGAGGCGGCGCGAGGGGCGTCGACGGGAAGACACTGCCCTTCAAACCAGACACTGCTATTCGAAACTTAAATTTAATGACTCACTGTGTTTTGAATAACGTGTAGAAACCATGTTTCATGCAAGACCCGGTTTCCTTCTCTTTCTTCATTAACTCACTTGACACATCATCTTTTAATTTATGTGGTATGTCATTTAATTTTATGGACACCATCATAGTTACGGGGTTGGAAATGGCCTTGGGTGATTTTTTATGCCCCTTCTGCGATGTTTCCAAAGTTTTCACCATTTGTGTTGAGTTTCGTTGGGCCATCTAGCGTATGGGATGAAACATGTATGTAACCTGAAGCATATATAATTTATAGGCTTTCGCAATGCCATCTAATGCACATTTAGCCTTTTAGTTTGGCAAGGCTCACCAAACTATGCTAGAACATCCATTACATCCGCCCTTGCAGATATAACGAATCCGCCACGCCTACCAGTGCATGTACCACTGCTGTCCGGCACATCATCCGCAGATTCAGACAGCTCCACCACCTGTCTTCCCTGCTCCGTCAACCCTCATTATGCTGATTTAGCTCTTAGAAAGTAATAATATCATCCACAAATAAAGCCGACACTAGCTAAAACCAAACAACAAAATGACCATACTCTGTACTTCACTAAGCATGTGTTTGGTTCAAAGACAAAGTGGGATAGGATGATTTCATCCTTGTTCTTTGGGACAAGATCGTCCCAGCTCGTGCTGGTTAAAAGGATAGGTCCAGGGGCAGAGCTCGGCCTAAGGCCACTCAGGCCATGGCCTTAGGCGTGGCTAAAAAACCTTCTATACCCATATATATTTTCTTGGCCCAGATTACATTATGGCCCAATAGAACAGCCGGCCTCCACTGCTTTCTTGTTCCTTCGATGGAAACAAAACGCCTAGCCCAAGCCCAGGCGCCGCACGCTCGCACTCCTCTCCTCAGTCCTCTCCATCCGAAACCTAGCGCCTAGCAGCGGCGGCGCGCAGCGCGGCAGCAGGCGCCTGGCCTGGCTCTGGCTGCCTTCACGGGCTCACACAGGCGGTTGCGGCCGACACTCCGGCAGCACCAGCGCGCAGCAGCAGCCAGCAGAGGCGCGGGGCGAGCGGCGGCGTCCGGCAGCAGCAGCAGGTTGAGCGGCGGCGGCGCCCTCGAGCGCGCGCGCACCCCCGGCCGTCGTCGACCCCACAGGCCGCATCTCTGATGGGAGATTAGCCATCGATTTCATTGGTAAGCTACGCCGTATCCTTTCGACGAGTACAGGTTCGCTAGCTAGTTTGACTTGTTTCTTTTGAAGAAGAAGAAAAAAAGAGTTTGATTTGATAGTGTAGAACTGTAGAACGCAGATTGAATCGGGAACTGATATTATTTATCTACTGATTTCTAAATCATGCATTTTAAGCACTTCTGTCGATATATGAACTATCGCTATTGTGATTATCGCTATTATGTTTTTTTGGAAAATGGAAGCTTTATTGATCTTAGACAATTACATCAAGATGATACAATTATATAAGATCCAACCCGACCTCTGCATAACTAAGATGCACATAGCCCATAAAAAGAAACAAAAAAAGAGACCACCATGATCAAAAGATCATGTCGCAGCAAGCTACCACAAGCGACTTCACCTTCATCTGCTTCACTAACCAAAGCAGCTCTTGGACTATGACGTAGGCTTCTGAGAAAACTCCTCCAACGAGGAAACGGCACGCGCACGTGTCGACATTGCAGTGACCCAATCAATTAAGACCAGATCAAAAGTTTTCACCCGAGGGAGTAATTCATCTTAATTCAAACAATGCCTTCAACAAGGTCACTGTCGGGTACAACCAATTAAGGTCAGACCTAGGAATTTCTTCCCGGAACCGGTGAATCAGTAACAATTACCACCACGACATAGTCACACTATGTTGCTTCCCCCTTCTTATCACGCCAATGCTTTCATATAGGCCAGACCTGACCCACTTCAAACGGCCATGAACTCCAAATCCGGCAGACCATCTGAAATTGTAACCTGAGATACCATGCTGCAAATTAGCCACCGGTATCCGTGCATAATCCACTAGAATAAATTGCAGATGAAATCCGTCTTCGAGTAAGAGAATCCGCGAATGAAGCCAAGGTGACTCATGTCTCCTGGTCTATATGAAAATAAAGGCGAAATTGAAGATGTCATCACCAGATGTAGTTGCAAAGTCCGAACCAGGGGCGCGTCCCCTACCCCGGGGCTGCCGTCGCCGCCGCCCCTTGGGAATCCGACCCCGCGTAGCCGCCGGCCATGTGTTGGCACTTCTTACGATCCAATATCAGAATTGAGAATCCTGGTACTGGGGTAAGGAGTGTTTCAGTGGTTTTTCGTATGGCTTAGTAAAATATAGAAATATTCTGCAAGCGCACAGAATCACCGCTGTAGCACTTCACCTGGGAGTATCCCGAGGTATCATAATTTATATTTCCGCAGGGAAGCTTTGGCAAGATTGCTAATGAACAGATATTCGAGACTATCAAAGAAGGATACACGACTAGACAAGACAGGGGATAACGGTATTGGATAGGAGTGGATATACCGGACACACAGCTCAAGGGATACTTAGGTAAGGGAGAGAAGAGATAGATAGCTGGGAGGACAACGAGAAGAGATAGAGGACTCGTGGATACTTTATCTACCTATGTCACTCTAGCCTAGAGATACAGCTGCTACAGAGCCAGCACTAGGAGATCTGGGATAACTCTATTGTCTTAGCTTCGGGACAAGGGAACCGGTGCACACACAGAAAGGGATGAGAAGGGGTGCCACTATTTCCTGGGCTGGGGGGATCCTACGGACCAGAACTAACGTGATGGGCTACGAAGACCGAAAGGGCTGTCACCACCTCACGGCTACCACCTCCGTTGCGACGGGAATACTCTAAGGCCACTGGCTAGGCTAGGAACCACTCCTACACTAGTCAACAACTACTTACTCCGCTAGCAAGAGCAAACACCCTTGTCAATACTCTTGGTGACAATTCACCTCCAGTATTAAGCAAGATCGAAGAACCAGCCAAGACAAAGACTTAAACAAGACTACAAGCACTAGAACTATAACTGACTATAGTCTAAACAAGATATATTTGCAACTATAATAAAGTAGAAGCAAGATATAAATGACAAAGGCAAGAGGATAAAGATAACTATATTGATAACTGAAAGTCTTACAAAAGGTAAAGGTAAAAGATAAAAGAGCTATTACCAGAGCTTCTGAAGACGACTCCGGAACCTCCGAGGCAAACCTCGACTCAACTCTAACTCCCAACTAAACTATCCTAACTCTACTAGAACAAGTGGAATGAGAGCTCCTTGGCTTGGTGTGTGTTTACAAGTGAAGTGTGACCCTCTACTTATAGTGCCAAAGGTCGGTTTGGCAGTTGGGTAACCACCAAGGCACCAGAGCATATCCTCCCTTGATTCGGGCGAAGAAGGTTGGTTCGGCCGAACCAGGGGGTTCGGCCGAACGTAGGATCCACCGACCTGGCCACCAAGGGCCAGGATGCACCCCTGGGATGCGGTTGCCAGCCTGGGGGCGGTTCGGCCGAACTGGGCCTGGGCCTGGCCCGTGGCCGGCCTCCCCAGCACCGCCTTCTGTCTTGGACCCCCTGGGCCGGCCTCTGTTGCTTGGGTTTCGTGTTGTATGGGCCCAGGATGACGTGTTGGTCCTTCGAGATGAGTTGGCGGTCGTCCACGTGGCATGTGTCATGTTTGCTCGGTCAGCGTTGATGTGGATGACTCCCGGTGGCTTGTACGGCTAAAGGGGGTAACCGGCCGAACGGAGTCGTTCGACCGATTCGGTCATTTTCGGCCCCAATAGCACGTATTTGTTGTAGTTGTACCTGCACAAGTAACGGTCACCAAAACCTGTGGAACTTTATTAGAAATAAAACCTAAGTACATGGAATGTTGCATAAAACCTCATTTATTCCCGAGTATTGGTGGTCGGATTTGGGTTGTAACGACTGCCAACACCATGGCACCCACACAGGCCGCCTGCCGCCGCAAGCCACCCGAGCCTGGCCGCCAAAATGTGTTGACGTCAATTTCGGGCCAACACATGAAGCGCACTTGAATGTGCGGCGCACGGAGGGGCTCCTTGCTGCTCCTCCACGCAGGTCGGTCAGACCAGTGTTGGTAGCCAGTCAGACCGGTCTCGTCGGCGGCGCCCGACGAGAGACCAACGAACGCCCGCCCGGGAGGGACCCCGTCGGGGCAGGCGCACCTTGGTTTGCCCTAGGCTCGGCAGGCCAGCTAGGGTGTCCTCAGACATCGCGGAGATGATAGAAAAACAACATTGTAGGGTTGGAAAAGAAGGGTAAAGGGATAAAAGTGAAATGATCTTGATGTCGCCTAGATGGGGGGGGGGTGAATAGGCGATTGCTGAAAAATTTAACACAACTTGCAGCGGAATCAGTTTATCGGAAATTTCCGGCCTTATCGGAAATTTCTATCGGAAATTTTCGGTGCTACAGTAATTTCAGACAACCATGAAAACGAACTTAGATGTAGAGGCTCCTATGCAATTCTAATCAAAACGATGAGTTGCAAGAGGTTACTTGGGATATGTAGAAGCTTTCTAACCAACCACCTGCAACCAAAAGCTCACAAGAAGATAGATCCGGTTGAATTACTCAAAATCAACAAGAACAACAATATGAACACAAGAACACAAGGAGACACCAGATTTAATCCGAAGTTCAGATTCACTGCTTGCTACACAAGCTGCCACTAAGGCACAATGAATCCTACGTCTCCGTTGAGGGCCTACGAAAGGCGGGCTTATACACACCAAGCCACTTTCCTCCACTTAGTCACCACGAAGGAGCTAAGTGCACTTACTTGCAAATCCACAAAGGATGGGTGATACAAATTACCAAGGCGAATCCACAAGCTTGACTTGAATGCTCTCGGCGATGCCTAGTCATCTAGGGGATGAATCCCCAAGAGTAACAAACACTTCGAAGATTACTTGCTATGAACTCAAGTGCTCAAGGATGGAATGAAGCTTTCAAGTCTTCAATCTCTTCTCTCAACCCTAACTCACTTCTCTTTTCAAATCACAAGCAAATAGAGAGAGGGGAGAGCAAATCTTAGGCTGTGGAATATGTGTTTCGTGAGAGGAATCAGCAGCCCCAACCGAAAGGGGTGTGGGGGTATATATAGAGGACCCCCAAAAACTAGCCGTTATGCATCAGGTTAGTCTGGACCGGAAATTTCCGCCCAGATCGGAAATTTTCGTCGCATTTGTCGGAAATATCCATCTAGGAACGAAAATATTCGCCCGTACACCGGAAATTTCCGTCGCCCGGACCGGAAATTTCTGTCCGGGGTCGGAAATTTCCGCTGGCCCAGAAATTCCAGAAAGTGTCCAACTAAAAAGGTCATAACTTTTTACTCCGATGTCTGATTTCGGTGATCTTGGACTCTATGGAAAGCTTATTCAGAGGGCTATCCATCCCATCTGAAATTAAGCTCCAAACCCACCTAGTGCAAGTGTTGTGATAGGAGTTTCTCTTATGTTAGCACTTGGTTAGATCACTTTGAGCACCGAGACATAAACAAAGCTATCAACGTTGCATCCCTCTTGATAGTACGACATACCTATACTCAAGATCAAAGATAAAATCTAGTTCAACCACTTTAGATTGAATAACTTGAGCCTCACCACTTTTCTTCAATTCTCGCTTCATGAGGGTGCAACCTTTCTTGTCTCTTGAGCACATCCTCGTTGAGCTAGTGGCTTAGAATATCCAAGTGTTATGATCAAGAATCCATTACTCATTCATAGGCCACTTTATCATAAAATTAAACAATGATTAGATGCATTGCATTGCTTCACTAGATAAAGCTTGACTAATGCCTAGAAATCAAACCATGATGCTAGACTTCACTCCAGCAAAGTCCCTCGGCTACAAGACCAACTTGCCCTTCTCTTTGCTTAGTACCTCGTCACTCGCCATCTAGCTTGATCCTTTCATCCTATCTTGCCACTTTAAGTTTAGCTTTGCTTTGCATCATCATGAATACCACTTTGAAATCCATGTCTTCAATTTAAACCAATGATATGTCCAATATGATCTTCTATATGTCATTGATACCATATGACTTGTTCATAAGCCTTTATCCATATGAGATCACTTGCTAACTATAAGCTTATGCCTCATTCTCTATGCAAGTATAGTTATGGACCGAGTCCAAAGAAATCTCAATTTCTTCAAATAAATTGTCCCAATATCTATTGACAAGTTTCTCTAAATGAGACCAATCAATACACATAAATTCTTATCTCCTTTGTCGCTTTCATTCACTTGTCATTGTCACCTTATTTGTCATGGGATCACATTCACTTGTTTGCTTTCATGTCATTTAAACCAATAGATAGCGTATAATCTTATCAATAAATATATTACATGAATATCCATAAGAATAAATCCCTGCTCATATTCTTAAATAAATAAGTTAGTTTACAAATCATGTTGTCATACAAATCACCAAAACACATAAGTGCCTAGATGCACTTTCAATCTCCCCCTTTTTGGTGATTGATGACAACATGATTAAGGCTTTAAAAAATAGATAGGAAAAATAAAGCTCTAAACATCTAAGATACATTGTGAGCTCCCCCTTAATATGTGCTTTGAATAAAATATCAAAAATTTGGCCTCACATGCCAAATGCACATATAAAGAAGAAAACGAGAGCTCCCCCTATATCTCAGCATCTGTGGGGTGCAAGGTGTCAACATGATATACGTGATGCACATGACATGATGATTTCACCCAATGAACTAAGAAACAACATTACACTATTCAAGGCATGAATACCGCATACTATCATGAGTGAACCTTATGAAAGATACCAAATTGAAAACTATCCTTGCACATATCACATAAATGAGAAATCTTATATGCCTTCCCTTTACACCATTAAATCCTTCAAGTCACAAACTCCCCATTTCTCTTCTCCTCAAATCTCTCCCCCTTTGGCATCAATCTCCAAAAAGATGTTTCCACCTCAAGGGAATAGACTAAGATAGAAAAGTAAGGAAAGAATGGTGCAATGGTTTTGCACATATGTTTTCTCCCTTATTTATTCTAGAAAACAAAGTATGCAACAATATAGTCATGATTTAGAGAAATTAGCATATTTAGCTCATACCCCCCTTAGATGCCTTTTCAACATAAGACAAACTCATGTCATCACCAACAAAGAGGTATCAACCAAATATCTATAATTCTCTAATCTCCACTAAAAGACAAACTTGTGGTATGACTCAAGGTTTTACATACACATGCACACACTAGCATATTAGGACCTAGATGTGCAAAGAGAATACAAGAGTTCATGGAGTGATATACCTTTGCACCAAACCCCACAATATTCATCGAGCTCAAGATGTGCATTAGTTAGAGCCTTGTCTTGATGGTATTGGCATACTTTATGTCAAACTTCATGAGCATGTCCATGAGATACCAATTGGAAAGGCCAATATGTGAGGTACTTGGTTTGACACATATGACCATTCATATCTTGAGTACATGGAATGTTGCATAAAACCTCATTTATTCCCGAGTATTGGTGGTCGGATTTGGGTTGTAACGACCGCCGACAAGCTCCCCCAAGCTTAGCTCTTTGCTCGTCCTCGAGCAAAGATAAAAACTTAGGCTCGGTGGATCAGGAGTTGCTACAATGTCATTTCTTTTGCAGGTAACTTTATAAACAACTAGTACTCAAATTTTACTTGAATCATAGGCAAAGTTTTAAATCATCTTTTTACCTATGGGGCTTATAGCAATCTCCTTATCTTGGGCGGTTGAAAGGATGAATAGTTTAAACTCAGTTTTATCCCACTCTACTCTTTTCAGGATCCCATCTCGGAATTTTTTTTCACAAGTTTTGAAAACTTCAAATTGTTCCTCAATTGGCACACTCAATCACTCAAGTGTAGTTGAATCCTCACCAAAGGCTTGTGCCTTCTTTTTCATCCTATCATCTAATATGGCTTTTTGTGTGGCTCAGGGGCAAAGGATGAAGGCATGCATGCATCTTATATTTTGCTAAGTCAAAGACTGGATCTCTGAGGAAACAAATCATACCTTAAGATCGAGAAGTGCAAGTGTGTGGGATATATGGAGTGGAATATGGTGGAACTCCTTGGATGAACTTCCCTCTCCTTGATTTATTTTCGAGAACATGGGCTATCTTTTATTCATATTTTTGCCATGCCACTTGGCATGCTTTTCTTTTTTTCTCTTTCTTTTTGCCATGCTCTTTGACATGCTTTTCTTTTTCTCTTATTTTTTTCCATGCTTCTTTGGCATGCTTTTCTTTTTGCATAGCCCATGTCTCTATCAAGAATATTTGGAGAGGGAAATCATAGAACATGGAGCATTTATTTTTGCGGATGGATGATGGAAAATATTTGCTAACTCCCAGTGTAGGAATTGCAACTGAGAGGTGGTGTGTGTACGTGGATCTCGATCTCTAAGAGTATGAAAGCTTCACTCAAAGGTCACAACAATTTGACAAAACTCACTAAGATAACAGGCAGCATATGAGTAGAAATTTTCAACTAAGCTTATCATATGGCTCTGGTAGGTATTTCGACCAATGATGAACTTGTTTCATTTTAAAGGCATAACTCTCCGAGATTTTCCCCGTACTAAGAGCAGAATAGAACTTAACCGGTTTTGCACAGCCGTGCCAATTTTGGTCGTCAACATATGCCCCCCTATTTTTTGGCAAAGCTTGGATGCCAGAAAATAATCTTCAATGATCAGGTCATCTAATAATTGAAATCTTGATATGGCCATGACAACCATCCGTAGTTCCTTGGTACATCAGAAGCATCGTATTGATAATTGTAAAAAGAAGACCAAGGATTATACCAAAACCATGAATTGTAATTAGGTATACTTGGATACGCATTCCATGGCACATGCATCGACGGAATAAATGTTGAAGAATAATGAGATGATCGTTGATGCTTCTTTGCTCTTGGTGATGATGAATACCAACTTTGATCTCCTAACCGATTGCTTTGCTTTTGCTCGGCTATCTTCTGATATTTATGTAACAATTCAGCAAAGCTTGGTTTTTTCTTCATCACCTTACTCTTTGGAGTAACGCTTGCAGTTCTACCAAAATTTTTGGTATGACCGGTCAGACCGGACAGAACACCGGTTCCTTCAGAACCAGTAACTTTGAGATCATCTTGCCCCCAGCCGAACATTATTGTTGCTCAGCTATATTATTTGTGACATGCTTATCATTGGAGACAATTTGATCAACATAACTAGCCGATGATTTTTCAATACACGACTTTTCTATGTCTAGTGTCAAATCTGAATTTTTATTTAATCTTCCATCTTTTTTTGACACGATAGACTTGTTTAATCACCTTACGCTTATTTTTCTGTTTGGACCGATTCTTTTGATCAAAACGGTCATTATGCATAGGTGATGGCTTATTAATTACCGGCTCCCTATAAGTAATATAATCTGAACACAAATGTCTAGGAAGAGCCGACATATATGTATTATAACACCAAGGAGAATACGGTGGAAACAACATTGATTTGTGAGAATTATTCCATTGCCGATTCCGATTATGGAACTTCTCCCTAGGAGAATATTTTGATTGTTTGGAATTTTTAGACCGACTAGCATCATTGACAATCTTTTGTCTTTGAGACTTAGCCGGAAGTTTCTTGTTATACTTTAGCTTTTGTCTTTGATGCTTATCACGGCCTTTGGATTTAATGGTTTTCCAAACACCAATCTCAGGTTTTTTAGGTTTAACCATCTTTGGTTTTAATTTATTTTGCGAAACCCTAAATGAAGCGGTTAGACCGGTTTGAGAACCGGTCACAATGCAACCGGCACCGTTGCCTTTGTTTTGTTGCCCCACGAGCATTGAAGTACTAGACACACTTTCTATGCTCATGCTACGGGATTTTGGATCAAGAATTTCGGCTAGAGACGGCCGATTTGTTTCTTGACTAACAACATCACAATTTGGCAATTTGCAAGGATCAATAATATCATTAGTCGGCTTTTCAATAGCCAACTCTTGATCAACAGAAATTGAATCTACCTTATCCTCTTCAGTAATAAAAAATTTAACATAGATAGATAGACGGGTAGATATAGTACCGGAAGATTGTATCTCCTTTAATATGGCGATGGTTGATGGTGGCTGCCACTCTTTTATCTTAACGACTCCTTGTCCTGTCTTACGGTAGCAAGACAAGAATAGACTTTGAACTGCTCTATCATATTCTTGCTGATATTCCTCAAGTAGTTCTTCAAACGATGTCGTATCACTAGGGTTTGACAAATCGGCCATGATAACCTGATTTTCGTTCCCCAGCGGAGTCGCCAATTGCGTTGCCGCACAAAATTGATCTGTGCCGCACCACAGTAACTGTCATACTTTCGTGACGACGAACGATTGCTTTCCAAGCAAAGCAACAAAGATTTCTCGCTTTCGTGGAGAAGACCCGACCGGTTTTCAGCGCAAACCGGCAAAGATCAGCCAAACCCTAAAGCTAGAGCTCAACAAAAACTATGAACTACTGTGCTGGAAAAAAGAACATAGGAAAAAGAACGATCGTATTGATTGTGTCGTCGGGGGAAAACAATCGGCCATGTACCCTGTAATTTATAGGATACGCCTGGTCTACGGCAAGCCAACTTGGCCTGGACTCTATCTCTATTCCTGCTGGACTCTATCTCTATTCCTGTCCGTATCTATTAACCGAACAGACGAAGACGATTTAATTACAATTTACTTTATCTCTAATTTCTATTCTGCTCGGTTACATGCCAAACAAACTAAACCTGAAATCCCACGCTTCGACCAGCATCAAAGAGGTTCCTCGAAATTGAAGAAAAAGAGAAAGATCATTGGGCCGGATTATTGGATAAAACATGTGGATTCGGACCACCATCGAATATCAGTGTGGATATACTTTGTGAATTTTGGTGGGATTGGATAAAGTCGAACTTTAATTAGAGTCAAATTTGAACGACAAACCAGAGAGCCTAGGATTCGAGAGCAAACAAATGAATCACACATGCTAGGCTTGGTGCTTATTTAAAATTATACATACAGCTAAGTATTATAACACATTTACTTTGGATTCGTTAATAATTCAAGAAAATCAAAGCTTAGTGAGATCTTTTCAGGGCAGGTAAACACTGGTGCTACAGTATATTACTATATTGAGAGCTCAACTAGTGGTGAGGACGCTACCCAAATACACTCTTCAAGCCGGACTCGCTCTTGGTTAGTTATCGTTCTGAAGATCATTGTCAATGGAAAAAAAACATATGACCAACATACTGATTCATGAGATAAAAAAAACACCAAACACTTAACGAAACAAAAAGAAATGATAATCGATAATCCAACAACTTTTTTATCCATGACACATTTTGTCAAACGTGGTGTGCACGTCGCCGCTGCGTCGTCACTGCCCCGAGCTCACTACTACTGCCCGAAGGTCACCATTGCTTGCTCGCCAATCCTCGAGCTCCTAACACATGTGGCACCAACAATGTTGTAGAGCATCATCCATGATTGGCAGTAAACTAAACCCAGCAGGATCAAAGTCAAATTGGATTCAAGATTACCTTTAATTTGCATGTCGAGAAGCATCATCGGCAGTTTGCATTGCAGGTTCTGCGGCCAGCAGGTTACTGCAATAGCTCAAAAATAATCGGCCAGAAGGGCGAGGTGGTGGCCGCCGCCAACCCCGCGCAGGTCAGCACGGCGGCAAGTGAAAAAAGGAGAGAGATGGAAAAAGCTAGGGAGACCGGGAGGTGAGGCAATTCAACCAGAAGACTGCATAGCGCGGAAACGCAGCTCAAGGTCGTTTCCAGCTAGCCCGGCTAACGGCCTTTTTTGTGCATTGCCGGGGCACCAAATTAAACACGTCTACGCTGCACTACATAAGCTTAGGAGATAGCCACCCAACCAATCACATCTCGTTGTGTGTGTTCTCTACGCGATGAAAGAACCAAGAGGTAAAAATCGCATCAACCCCTGCTTACACATTTATTTACAGATCACAGAACGGCCAAAATGCATATTTATTCACATCCCACACTTGTCATCCAGCTGTAATCCCTACAGTTTTCTCCATTTTGGGCCTTGCGAGGTATCCAACGGCCCACACTGTGTGTTGGCCCGGTTGTCTGGGAATATGGGCCTTCCTAGCAGATTTCGCTGCCGGAGCACCGTCCGGCAGCCGGCGCCGCCCCGTTCGCCGCGGTACCCCCGTCGGCCCCGCGACGCCTCGCCCGTTGCGTCAGCCCGCCCGACGGGAGCATTTATATATATATATTTTTTTAAAAAAATAAACTCTGTTCGCTTTCTCCCATTCGCACGCCGCCTCCTCCTCTCGCCTTCCCCCCTCCCACCTCCCCCGCCCAGATCTCGTCGCCCTCGCCATTCCCCCCTCCGCCGCGCGCCGAGCGCCCCCGTTCCAGATCACGCGTCGCCGCAGCTCCTCGCCTCGCCGTCGGCATCCTCGCCTTGCCCCCTCCCGCCCCGTGGAGCACCGCCGCCGCGGGGCGGAGACTAGACGAGAGGAGATCCGCCGGGGCTGGCTCTGGGTCGGTCGGTTGAGCGATTCGTTCTCGTGCTGGTGAGTGGGCGGCGCTGTTTCGTTGCTGCGTTGTCCAAGGGCTGATACGGGTTTTATAAATTGTTTCGTTCCCCCCAGATTGTTGGAGGCGGGCCGCCACCCGCTGGCGCGGAGGCCGCACCGGCTCGGCGGCGCCGGCGCCGGCGGTGGTGGCGAGATGAAGGGCGCGTCCATCCCCGCCGTCGCCATCATGCCCTCGCCGCTCTTCCTCTGGCGCTTCAAGGTGCGTGCGTTTCCCTGACTCTCGCCTAACCCTTTCCGATTTTCAACCTTAGCTGCCCAACCCCTTGTGGTGCGGTGGAACGAAATGAGTTAGTTGCCCATCACATCGACCCCGCCGCTTCCAAGTCAACCAAATTCTCCTCTTCAGGCGTCCTGATGCGCCGCCCTGCCATTGTTGTAGAAAGCAACCATGCTGGCCTGACGTGTTCTATGTCGGCTGAAAGTGCTGAGAACATTTTGTGGGACAATTGACAACTACTAGTACCATATTTTGAGGCAATACTGTAGTGACATTAGTTGGAGAAGTTACCAGTCCATGTATAAAACAACCTTCAATGGAACTCAACCTATACATCTGATTCTCCGGGGAAATGGCTGGAAATGCTGAAATTGATGATAAAACGGCCTTTTTAGCATTGCCATCATTCATTATAATAATTATAAGCTGTTGAAATTTGTTCTTTACTGCTATTTTATCATGCATAAACTGATTCCAGGGGATACTGCAATATTTACAGCAACCAACATTTCTCACTTAACCCTAGTAGATCTGTATTTGAATTAATTATACCTTATTAAACTTCTGACTGATGTGCCTTTTTTCAGGCTATATTGTTTCTCCTATGGGGTCTATGTTGTTGCAAGGTCAGTCTCGCTATTATCTATCCGTGACCTTTCTTATGCATGATCTTAAGTCTTAACCTCTGTGTTTTAACTCCCTATATCTATTGCCATTACAGATAGGTTGGGACTCAGTTATGAGAATGAGTGTGGACCTGCGAGACTTATTCCTTTATGAGGCTTTCTTATACTATAATCCTCTTCTTCTTATGGTATGTTTATTTCATCATTGTACTTATGTCATGCTTAACAGTAGCTACCAGTAGAAAACGAAAACGGGTTAAGGCCCTCTTTTTGTTTGTATATAGTGATTCTTCTATTTATTACAGGCCTTGATGATTTGGTTATGGGGAGTAAATTTATGGGTCTTTGCGCAATCATCGGTCAACTATGCTAAAGTTTTTGATCTTTCACAAACACATCTATCCCACAGAGAGATATGGAGGGTAAGTTTATCAGACACTTGACTTTGTGTTTCCCATTTTAAACTCGATTCTGGATTTCCTGTGGAAGTGTATCTGCAGTATTGACTTTGCTAGTCGTATACAGTGAGGGGAGAAGAGTAATAATTCAATAATATATTTTGATGCCTCTTATTCTTCAATATTGTATGGAATAGAGTTGGAATGATAAGTTCCTGAATGTTTCAACTAAAACTGTTTTCAACCTTATAATATTTGTGCTTATGCTTAGTGATAAGCTAACAAATTTATATCTCGTCATGAAAAAAGCATGTTTATCTTGCTTCCTTAAGCAGTATATGGTTTCTATTGTTGTATCTCAATGAACATGCTTCACTGGGGTAATTCTATTTGAGTATGTCCTGTGCCTGTTGCATGTCCCAAGTCTTCATTCAGCTTGGTTCTCTTATACCAATAGTTGTCTTTTGTATTTGTTGTTTCTGCATTTATCTGTGTTGTTGTATTGCTCTGCATAACCTTGCATGCTACTAGTCATATTCTTGTGCTACAGTAACTCTTATATGCTTTTGTTTTTCCAATGACAGTGTGCTACTTGGCTGACTTTAATTGTTCCCACAAGCATGACAGCTTACCTATATCTGTACTCACATGGAGAAGTGTCTCTTGCAGCATCTCAACCAGTGTAATATCTAGCCCACTAATTAGTAATTTATTCAATTCCTGGTCCTTCTTTATTTTTTGCTTGAGGTCATGAGACCTTTTGTGTTATTGCTTATCTTTGGTTATGTTTGCGGTAGTGCTTCGACCTTACTAGCATTTCATAAGACCAATCTTGTATGCAAGAATAAATTCAGTAAGTTAATGCAACAAATAGTATAACTTATCAATATATTGCTGGCACATTTGTAGCAACGAGCACTTTACATCTCTGTAGTGTCAATTCATGAACTAATGTCTTGTGGTAATAGAATATCTCAACACTAGTTCCAAGTATGTACTTCTACTGTATATCTTAGTGGTAGTTTCCATTGTACTATTTCTTTTGGCACTCACTGTTCTAAGTGAAAAGGCACATCTGAGTGAAGTAATATTGTATGCACAATACTGATGTACATATACATATGGCTGCATATTATATATTTATTTTGAAATAAAGCAAGACTAGTTCTATATTTCTTACTCATGCATCAGTTTCTTATATGAAAAGGTGAACTTATTGCCTATTGTTCTGCCTCTTTGTAGGTTTTCTTGTATGCTATCCTTCTGATGATCCTCTTTTCTCCTTTTGATATGTTTTACATATCATCACGCTTTTACTTTCTAAGGACAGTGTGGCGTATAGTACTGCCTTTACAAGTAAGTTGCATTATATCAGTTATGATTACAAAAGGATTTACCTTTTCCTATGCTATATCAGTTATGATAAAAGCAAATTTCTAACGTTTTTGTGCCCCCGTGTGCAGGCAATTACATTCCCTGACTTCTTTTTGGCTGATATTTTTACATCCATGTCAAAGGTGTGTGCTGGTCTATCAAGAAGTATTGGTTGCAGGCGTTCTTTTCTTTTTTTCAATTTAACTTAATTCCTGATATAGCTGGACAGTGCAGACTGTTTATAACGCACGATTCTCATCCTGCCGTAGCCGAATAAATTTAAGGAAGACAAACATTATCTTTGAACTACCTGAACACGTTTATACTGTTTCTACCATTTTTTATATGCTTCGCCTCATAACAGGTCTTCTCAGATCTGGAGCGTTCAGTTTGTCGCATGGTGAATCGCCAGGTTGGTTTCTTACATGTGATATTTTCTATGCCGATATTGTCCTCAGTTCTCAATTATTGTGAAAACTGATCTCATTCTTCTATAACGTTTCTCATTTTAATATTTTGCAGGTTGCGACTATTGCTTGGTTTGAAGCAGATTCTATTTGTGGCAGTCACTCCATATCTATTCCTCTTGTTCTTGTGCTCCCCTACTTGTGCCGTTTCTTCCAATGTCTCCGACAGTACAAGGATACAAAGGAGAAGACATGTCTCTTGAATGGTATTCACCCATGCATCTACTTTGATTGTTAATTTATTTTGCATATAAGTTGCATGTTCATTTTTATACCTATTTGTGGAATAACTTGTTATTTTTAATCCTAAATCCAGCCCTCAAGTACTCGACAGCAGTTCCAGTCATTTTTCTTTCGGCTCTCAAGTATCATGTATTTCCTGAGCAGTGGGTTAGCTTTTACCGGCCCCTCTGGCTTCTCTCCAGTGTTATAAATTCACTGTATTCCTTCTACTGGGATATAAAGCGAGATTGGGATTTGAGGTGTGGCACCTTTACACGATCTCTTTGCTATTCATTCAACATGTGATACACATCCAACCACTGCTAATGAGCTTTACTCTATCCCTGCAGCATCCTAACCAGGATTTTCATGTTTAAAAACCCAAGCATATGGACTAATCTTCTTTATGGGCAGAACTGGGTATGGACTTGTGTTGAACACATGCATGCTTTCACTTAACTCCCTGGGCACTTGATCATTGGTCCTTCTACACATGTTCTACAGGTGTTCTACTGGGTTTTGGGCAGCAATTTGGTTCTGCGATGTACATGGACATACAAGCTCTCCGCGCATCTTCGGCACAATTACCTGACAGTGTTCACCATAGCAGCACTGGAAATTCTGAGACGGTGGCAATGGGTGTTCTTCCGAGTTGAGAACGAGTGGAACAAGATGACGGCCAAACAAAATTTGGAGATGTCATCTGACATGCCTTTGGAAGGAGACAGGCTACTGGATTCTGGTAACCATACAGTATGAGTTGAACAGCAGAGTTTCTCATTTTGTGATACAGATTCATCACCATTCTTTTAGTGTGACAATTATAGCCCATTTTACGTCGATGGTTCAGATTTTTC
This sequence comes from Echinochloa phyllopogon, assembly GCA_033239725.1. Taxonomy (NCBI): domain Eukaryota; kingdom Viridiplantae; phylum Streptophyta; class Magnoliopsida; order Poales; family Poaceae; genus Echinochloa; species Echinochloa phyllopogon. The sequence goes on along the minus strand of BTCW01000008.1, from coordinate 4,321,743 downwards.
CTGTAGAGCTCAAAGGTCAGGGATATACACACGGTAGGTTTAGTTGAAATATTTTATGAAATGCATGTAATCCTCTTGGGGATGTATACTGTTGTAACCCTCTTGAATCCAACAGGAGGTATTTGTTGACACATGAAAGAATAATACTAGTGATGCTGAAATTTAAGTCTTTATTGTGCTGTCTTGTCACTTACAGCTGTACAAAATAATCTATATGCACTAAATCACGAGTTTTTGGCCCAGCACTTGATCAAGAAATCTCTTCATCTTGTTTATCATATCCTTGGCCAGTGCCACATATTGCAGACAGTGTGCCTGTGTGAGTATAGCCATTTCATATCATCAGGTTTAACAAAGTTTATGAGCCAGTTGAGTAGCACATGGTTTCCATCCTCCAACCTACAGGTCTTGCACCTTCTAGACTACAAATATGTAGCCACTAGAATTTATTTTCAATTTGGTTCCTAGTATTTATTTTCAATTTGAATCTTGAGATAGCCCCACATTTAGACAACGTTCTAAGTACGTTGTTTGCAGCACCCATTGGAATCAAAACAAGAAACCTGAGGACACTGATTTTGTATTGTGCCGATGGTACTCCCCAGTCATTGCCTCCAGTGTTGCACCGATATTTTGTTATGAGCAGAACACTATCTGGGAGTACTAGATTAGCAATAATTAACAAACAGTCTTTAACCTATGATCTGTTTAGCTAGAATGAGCCTATAGGTCCAGTGCACAAGCTGACAACCTCATAATGTTGTTGATTAAATTACAGTACTATCATCTTATATACCCAGTTATAGAGCGGCACAGACAAGCAGAACTTGCTAGGGATCAGTACTAAGCTTGTATTTAGTACTACATTGAGCTGGATGTTGCTGTATGGTACCATCTCCAGGAGAATATAAGATTTGCAGCCATTGCTTCTCCCAAAGTGCCTGTTTGTTCTTAACCTCTTGTCTAGCTACTGCTTGGAAGGTGCTAACATGCTTATGGGGGTAAGCATTTGATCTGTGTTCAGGCACCTTATCTTGGAAGCAGGCACCACTCACTATTTTGACATTTGTCCTGTTTTGTATGGACAGAAAATACAATTGGAAAACCAGATTGAGATTAACAGTAGTTATTGAACAGTTCTGAACCTATGATCTGTATGTGCAGAATAAGCTTCTAGGGCTTGCACACAAGCAGACAACCTCGTAATGCCGACTAAAATAACGTACAATCACCATCTGATGTGCCGGTTATAGAGCTACACAAATAAGTAGCCCATGCTATAGATCAGTACTATACTTGTGCTTAGTAATACATAGAGTTGGATGTAGCTGGACAGTAGCCTCTCTGGTGCGATACAAGATTCACATTTAGGGGAGTATAAGATTAGCAGTTCAATTGTTCTTCTAAACTGTCTATTTATTCGTAACCTCTTATTTAGCTGCTTCTATGTATCATTAGTAATTCCAATTTTGGATGCTTTGGATGATTGACTAATTATGTAATACATAGAAAATGCAGAGACAACACTGTTGATGCATCATCAAGCTAAGTATGCCCTGTTTAGAAGAGAATTGCATTGAGTAAACTGGCCTAGAGGTCCTGCTGCACCTAGGGTACATATAGGTAGCCCCTAGGATATACATTTGCTACATTATTTATTTTCAATTTGAATCTTGATACAGATCAACGATCAGATATAGTGTTTTAATAGGCACAATGTTTGCAGCATCCAATGGAATAATTGAAATTATGTTGTGTAGATGGCGCTCTCATGTCATTGCCTCTTGATGTTTGTCATGTTTAATATATTATGAGCAGAACACATGGGAATACTAGATCAACAATCAATCCTATACATGATTTGTTTGGCTAGAATCAGCCTATAGGTCTTGTTTACAAGCAGACAAGATTACAATACAATCACCTTCTTATATACTGGCTATAATGCTGCACAGACAAGCAGCAATTTCCTAGGGATCAGTACTATGCTTGTATTTAGTAGTACATTGAGTTGGATGTAGCTGTGTGGTACCATCTCCAGGAGAATATAAGATTTGCATTTTCTTGCTTCTCCCAAAGTGCCTGTTTGTTCTTAACCTCTTGTCTAGCTGCTTCTTGGAAGGAGCTAACATGCTTATGGAGGTAAGCATCTGATCTAAGCTCAGCACATGAGGACAAAAACTGTTGTTTTGATATTGGTTTAGTTGGATCTTGGAAGCTGGCACAACTCACTAGTTTTGTTGGTAGCGTGTGAAATTATTCTCCTGTTGTCTACGTGTTACGTGTTTTGATTAAAAAATATTTTGAATGATTCCTGTATTTTTTTTAACTACTGTTATGATCGATATAATGTACCAGTTAGAACCTGCAGACAAACTAGGAAAGATTTGCAACCGAACACTATGCTTTTATGATTTGATTTGATGAACAAGAAAGAATTAAGGAAGCAACAACATAATGAAAATAGAACAAAAGTAAAACTAGCATTAATTAACCAAGTTGTGCTAATGACAACGACCTAATAGCCACTGTATATGACTACAAAGCAGGGCAGTATAGCTCTAGGATTGAACAGGAAGAGCTCATCCAAATCCGAGTAGACCCCCTCTGAGCTGGGGCTGACAGAGTCATAGTCACAGTCAGAGTCCTCTGAACATTTCCTGTCACTGGTCTTCTTCACCCTCCCTGCAACCACCCTGCACACCAGCATCGCCTTCTTCTCGCCATCAGACAACCCCTGCGCCATGTCATGGGCGCGCCCACTCGTTGCCATTGTCGCAATCTTCCCATCACCATCAACCCTGATAATTTACGTTCTTTTGTCAATGGATATCATATCATTTACAATGATTCAATGTTTTGTTCAATTGCTTCCGTAATTTTATTACCTGAAGCCATCCCTGATGATGCCGCACAACTTGCACTGCGTCGCCGGCGCCCGGCACAGGGCGGTGCCGTCGCCAGCACCGAGTGAGCAGGTGAAGGTGGTGCAGTGGAACCTGAGGAGCTCGTTGCCGTCGGCGACGCAGCGGGGGTTCTTCTTCCCCTCGCCATTGCTCGCCCTCTCCTTGATGCTCTCCTTGTACTGCTCGAACCTCTTCACCGTCCTGTCGCTGTTCTGGACCTTGAGTATCCTGTCTATCTTGCACACCGGCGCCTGCTTCCTCAGCCAGTTCGACTGGAAGATGATCTCCACGATGTTCCTGCTCGTGTCCTCCGGCCCCAGCTCCGAAACTGCAAGATAGATAGATCACCCATGGAGAAAGAGAAAATGTTCAAGAATGTGGGTGGAGCTTTAATTTGAACAATGCAAGATTGAAAACTTCTTTTAGAATTTTGAAATAAAGGTTACCTGCATGCCGTGTTGCTTTGTGGAGCTCGAGGGATTCGGCCTTGGAGAAGACCTCGTCGCAGTCGGAGCATGGGAAGGCGGCGGCGGCGGCGAAGCTCCTGGGGTCGAAGACGGAGTGGCACTCGTAGCAGCCGGAGAGCTTCCTGATCTGCACGCCGCGGAAGGAGCTCATCCCGAACGACGACGACGCCGGCGACGAGAGCGCCGACGACAGCGGCGAGGACGCCGAGGTGGTGGTGACGGTGGTCGCCGACGACGAGGTCGCCACCGTGGCCTCGGAGTTGAAGGACGACGTCGCGGAGATGGCCGCGGCGGCGTACACGGCGTCGACGACGTCGTCGACGTCCGGGGCCCTGAGCGACCGGCTGGAGGCGCTGCGGCCGCGGTCGCCGTCCCGGCTCAGCACGGAGGTCTCCTTGGTGCTGCAGATGGAGCCCGCGCAGGTCATGCTCCGGCTGATGCTGATGCTCCTCTTCTTCTTGCTGCCGCCGCCGCTGCTGCTCTTGTCATTGTCGCTGCTCTTGCCTTCTGTTACTGATGCCGCTGGCGGCGGCGGTTGGGGTTTGCACTTGCTGGAGGAGGAAGAAGGGTAGAACCCCATGGCCATCCAAGAGGAGCTGTGCGATGGCTTCTTCTTCCCTGCTCCTCTGCTCATCTTCTTCGCGGCACCCTTGGCTAAACTTGCTGCATCCATTGGAGGACACGGCATGGTCTATCTATGTACTTAGCTAGGTTTTCTTGAACTCTTCCGTTGTGAATCTTTGTTGGTATGGAGGGAGAAAGGAGGATTTCGTTTCTGGAACGGTGGGGAAGGTGTGTGTGCGTGTCCTGAAACAGTGGTCACTTTAGGCCGCAACCACGCTGCGCTGCTCCATGATTAGTATAGTATTAGCGCCCCTAATGGCGCCTTTTTATTTCGTAATGCCGGGGGATGGTGGGGGTGAATGAAAAGACACGCAGCGCGCCACGGATGCCAAGGAGGAAAGAAAGCCTGGGAGGAGAGGCTTTGCTGGCTGCGTGTGGGAATGCGTGTGTGTAAGTGTGTGAGTGTTTTTCATGGATGGCATGGCATGGGCAGCCTGCAATCATGCCCCCAATCCTGAATTCCTGATGAGAGAAAATATGATATGATCCTGCTCTTGTGCTTGTTTCTCCTGAATTCCTGATTCCAATCAGCTTGTTTCTCTCTCGACGATATGATATGATCCTGCTCTTGTGCTTGTCGATCCTGATCCGCACGATCGAGAGAAAATATATCGTGAAGGCAGGGGCATGTGGTACGAATGGGAGACCTAAACTAGCATTTGTGCCATGTCTGGAATGAAACCGGATGCTTGTTGGCTTGCTGCTCTGGGGATCACGTGAGGGAACTCACAGAAGCTAGAGAAGCAACCAAATCGGCATCTCAACCTTCGTTCCAACACGAAATTAAATCTCTGGGCCGGGTTCTAGATTTCAGAAAGGCTCTATGGGTTTGACGATGAAGGTCCTGCTCTTGTGCTTGTCCTGACTCCTGAGCGGACATGTGGTACGAATGGGAGGCCTAAAACTAGCATTTGCGCCATGTCTGGAATGGAATCCCGGGTTCTCTACAGGCCAAATTGAGCCGCCAGCTAGGTTGATTCACGTGAGCAAACTCACGCAGCAAAAAGAAGAGAATCAATGGAATCGGCTGCATCTGAATTAACCTTTGGTTCCACCAAAAATTTAAACCTCCGGGCTGGGTTCTAGATTCCAGAAAATCCCTCGAATCATGATCAGATCGAGCTCCTCCTGACCCCGGGCCATGCATGTGATGTGATCACCAGCTTGGTTCTCTCTCGACTATATGATATGATCGTGATCTTTCTCTTGTGCTTGTCCCTCCGTGTTGAGTTCATGATCGATGGTCTGGTCTTGTGCACGATTACAGGCAGCGTACGTGGTCAGCGAGTCCATCCATATCCAAGCTAGCTCGCGTGGTTTACTGTGCAATGGAATAATGTTAAATGCATGCATGCCTCGAAAGGCCTGCGAGGACATTGCGGCCCATCATTAGGAGCCTATCCATCCAGTTCCAGTATTGAGCATCCTCCTCATGTCTTTCGCCTAGGACGAGGAAGACGAGAGAGCTTTGTGCAGTGGCTGATCGCCGCAATCATTGCCGGCGGCCTGCGCCATGGCAGCTGATGATTGCCCCTGCCCGGCCTGCCCCGGCTGCTTGATTCTCCTCCGTTGGCGCGCTTCCTGTCGGCTGCTGTCAAGGTCGAAATCCGGCAATCTTGGGGCTCTGAATTGAAACCAGCAAAATCATAAAGGCGGTGTTTAGTTCCGATAAAGAGAAAATGAAGTTTGGTGAAAATGTCACATCGGACACTGTAGCACACTGTAGCACTTTTCGTTTGTTTGTGGTAATTGTTGTCCTACCATGACCTAACTATAGGCTCAAAAGATTCGTCTCGTCGTGTACATCAAAACCATGTACTTAGTTTTTTTATTTATCCACATTTAGTGTTCCATACATGAGGAGAGAGATTTGATGTGATTTGACGTGATAGGTGAATAGTGAAGTTTGGAGAGAGAAATTTTGTCTTTTGAAGGGAACTAAACAGGGCCAAGGGCATGCATGGGTGAATAGGTGATGATGGAGCACGCTCAACTGACAAGTTTAGCTGATCTATAGTGATATCTAGGATGATTGCTCCATCATCCTTTTCGGATGATAAAAAAAGTATCGGAAGCGAGGGTGCCATCAGTTTGGCCGTGGAGGATCATCGGCCCGGCCTAGCTAGCTGCAAATGCAACATTTGGTTGTTGTTCAGCTGACAGTTGTGAGCCGCTGAATACCAAAGCACGCGACGCTCAGCTGTAAATTGTTACAAGTAGCTAGGTAGCTCAACATCATATCAATTTTTCTGTTTTTCACCTTGTTTATAGATCAAGTAACTCAGTGTCATAGGAAAATGCGTTGCCTGTTCCGTTCCGGTAGAAAATGACAGTTGCTTTTTTGCTGCTAATCAGCATTCCACTTTTTTTCCCATTGGAATTTGTAACTGGCGTTCTATTTTTTTAGTGAAGATGTCAAAACGATTAGCATTCTTTCCGCATTCTTTTTTAGAGGCGAATCAGCAACCTACATGGGCTAGCATGTAGAAGGTCAAACGTATCGTTCGAATTCAGTGACACGGCCCGCTAACAATAGTCTGGCCATGTGCAATGTAGGCCTTCAAATATAGTTTTCTTATTTTCGGCCCATGATATGTGCACTGCAAACCGATGATGTCCTGAACTTTCTTAATTCATTGCGCTTTATCGATTATATTGTTGACCATTTTAGTATGGACAACGTATCCTATTCAAACTAACTTCGTATGCAAACTATGCAAACTTTCACCCCATCCGCTGGATCCTCATCCGATGACCACATAAAGAGGTGAAAAATTTAGCACTTAAACCCTCCCACCGTTAGCTTTACTAACTAAAAACCCCTCCTCCTAATCCCCACCCTGACGCCGTTTCCCCCGAAAAGAACGCCGTCGTTGCCTCAAAAAAAACATCGTAGTGCCGCCGCGGACGTCCGACCCTGGCGTCGTAACCCCCGCCGCCGCCCTCGACTCGCGACGCGCCGTATCGGCCACCGCGACCCTGGCGTTGTAACCCCGCCGCCCTCGAGTCGCCGCAGCTTGGGACAGCCGCCGCCGCCGCCCGGAATTCAAAATCGTCGCCGCCATGTATCGTGATGCTGCCGGCGCCATGGATCGCTTGAGCCATGGCGAGCCACCACGCCATGATTGGCTCCTATCGAAATTTTCCGACCCCGCGTCTAGGCGGAGGAGGAGGGGAGGGAGACGACAGCAGAAGCGGAGGACATTGGAGGGCAGGGAGAAGAGAGGCTGGGGCGATATGGCGTTTTTTTTCTTCGGGAAACCGACGGTGTATTTTCGGACGGCGTTTGGGTGGGGGTTAGGAGGGGACTTTAGTTAGGAAAGTTAATGGTGGAGGATTTAAGTGTTAAAATGTTCCACCTCTCTACGTGGTCATCGGATGGAGATCCAGCGACTGTGATGGTAGTTTGCATAGTTTGCACACGAAGCTAGTTTGCATAGGATACGTTGCCTTTAGTATGCCCCAAACTTACTCTCGGTGACCGAATGTAAAAAATGCAAAACAAATTATAGCATTTGTAAAGGAAAGTAATAAACATCCGAAAACCACTTGCCAGATGATCATATTTGCTCAGCAATTTGTGTCTTCTCTCTCTTTTTTTCCTTGCCAAAATTGCCTTCATACTTCGCTTGTCTCATTGATCCCCGCCGATGGATCATTGACCGCCACAACCCAAAACATGTGGTGACATCTCTCTCCTGTCGTTTGCCCCACCCAATGGCCTAGGCGCACTCCACATGCATTGAAAACATTTTTTATTATAGTTTATTTAGTTTGCATTGTATTATTTGACTCTAATATCTCATAAATTGCATGATATAACTTGCTTGTTTGTGAAAACATGTACCCTGTTCAAACGTAGAATGTGCAGCTCAGAGCACGCAATCACTTGGTGAGCAGCAGTGTGTCTGTAGTACCATGCCGTCACATCCAAAGGTGCATGTAGGACCGATGTCATGTGGACCCAGCGGCGGTGCTGGAGACAAAATCAAAGGAGTTCCAGGCAAATATTTGTTGGTATAAAAATTTGATAATTTAACCTAAATTTTTCAATTTTCATTGTCCACACCTAAAAACAATGTCTAGCCATACATACTGTAATGGAAAAAGTCCAAATTACTCCCCTCAAATATAGTCAAAGTTTGGATAACCCCCTAAAGTAATTCTTGGTTCAGTTTACCCCTAAACTATGTCATTTGGTTCAGTTTACCCCTTAACACAATTTATCTTTTTTGTTTCTCCATGCATAAGTGGAATTTAAAGTTTAACTTTTGCAAAATTATAGCAGACAATATAAGACATGTTAAAAAAATATATCATAATTTTTTTGTCACTGTTTTGATAGGGTAATATATTTAATAATAAAGTTATTCTTAAAATACAATATTATACAGGAAGTAGTGATGAAAAATTCGTAAAATATTTTCTAATATAGATTATGATGTTCACTACCTCCCTGCAAAGTCTTAAATTAAAATTCATATTGTGCATGGATAAATAAAAAAGAAAAATTGTGTTAAGGGGTAAATTGAACCAAATGACATAGTTTAGGGGGTAAATTAAACCAAAACATAGTTTAGGGGATTATCCGGACTTTCGCTATACTTGAGGGGAGTAATTTGGACTTTTTCCTACTGTAATTAATTATGCAATGACAATATATCTTACCTGATCATTTAAATTTCACTGCGTAAATTTTCCCCATATTAAAATCATCAAGAAATTAAATAAAAAAATATTTTAGGGGATATGTATTATGGAAATAGGCTAGTTTATTTTGGTTTGAGTTAGAGAAGGAAGAGGAACATGAGGGGGTAAGCCCCACTAACAATAATGAGGCCATGTGCAATGTAGGCCTTCAAACATGGACTCCTTTTTTGAGCCCATGATAATTGCACTCTAAATAGATGATGTCCTCCAACTTCTTCATTCACTGTGCATTGTCGATTATTGTTGTCCATTAAAAAATATTTGAACATTCTCTTTGTGAACTGAATGCAAAAATTATGAAATTAATGATCATCGAATCTTTTCTATCAAGTGATAAATATTCAAAGGCCACTAATTAAATCATCATCTTTGCACAACAAATGACGCCTTTCTTAATTACTTGGTGCTAGCACATTGATCTCTGGGAATACTTGACACACTTAATCTAGCACATTGATATCTAGCAATGGATCATTGACCGCCACCTGCTAGCCATCTCTCTCCCTCTCCTGTCCTTAGCACTATCCACTACCCTAGGGACGGAGCTAGGGAATGTCTTGCATGGGCCATATGCCCCCCTCAACCCCATGCATAAAAACAATTATATTATAGTTTATCTAATTTATATTGAAATTTATTTAAATCTGTATTATTGGGCCCTGATATCTAAGAAACTTTTATGATGTACTTGCGCTATCCCCCTATTATTCGAATCCTATCTCCATGCATGTATTGCCCTCTCGTTACACCGCCAATATGCCACATACACCGTGCATAGGGAGCTCTAACCTGAGTGGATTTTTAGAACCCAAAAGCTCATAATCTACCCCCCTTGTTTCGATACTAATTACCATTGACTGCAATATATATATTTTGCTAAGCAGCCTAATGTCTAGCAAACTTATATTAATATATATTCACCATCAAAACAATTACGTGAATCACTATCACGCTATTGTTTTATTTCTAACAATCCCAACTTTTTCTCACTTATTTTTGTCCCTTAAATGCCATAACAACCATTCTAGTCTTCAAAACCTTTTCTTTTTGTTTGGGTTCAAACCAGTTCCCACACTGTCATGGCTTCCACATTGGTATGCAATGTCATTGTACACAAAGAAATCACACAAAAAAAGCCTCTCGTACATTTGTTTTCCTCCACTAATGAAGCATATAGCCTAGCTCAAAAGTACTTTTCCATTTATCATAAATCAAATTATTTTACCAACTATGCTAGTTCCAATGTACTTATTAACTAAGCAAAGCAAGTAGTATTTGCTAACCACATACTTGGTAATTCCAACATGGAATGTGACATCGTTACCTGGCCATATTTGAGCACAACAGAAAAGTTCAAATACTAAAGCATTCTATCAGATAGTGGAGGGACGGAACTGAGCATTGGGAAAAAGGTAAAGGGTGAAAATGGTAATTCTACAAAAAAAATTATCAAATGAAATGTGTGCAATTTTGCTGAGTGTAAGTATTGATATGAAGACAATTAGATCGGGTGGTATATATTACAAAATTAAAGTACCTCCAACAATATGGATAGTTACTATGTACAAGAGTTATACATATGTCACTAATAGATGACACATATTCTCTCTGTCCATAAATATATACATTTTTTATTCAAAATTTATATACAAGTAAGGCATCTTTGCAATTTAAGGGTGATTCTTTAGCTGAAAAGAGATGTGTTAATTAATAGCATCTTTGTATCTTGGCGATTGACGGAAGGGCACCACATTCATTTTCCTTTCTCCTTACATTTGTAGATAAGTACTAGGCAATATAATGTATCCAATATTCTGATTATAATGCTATCTGCCAAATCAATATGCATAGTGTGGACTGCAAAATTATTATATTGGATGAGCAAACTATATCAACACACTCCTATCTTCATTTATTAGTCTCTCCTCTATACAGGCAAAAAAGAAAGGATATCCCTTGTAGCTGAGTGATACGGATGGTTGGAGATGTGCTAATCTGGTAAAACGCGCAAGGGATTGAAGCATCAAAGTCCATCGATTTCTTTATTTCCCTTAAAAGTGGAATGCGTACACGTACACATAGCTAGATGAAGGTTGATATATATAGTTTTCGGGACATGTACTGGTAGAGCGTTGTACATACTGATCAGACGAATTGCATTTAGCTGATCAATCTCTAGCCGTGCTCTTGCAAGTATTAATTAGAAACAGCGGCAGAGCCAGTGGTGGGTCGGGGGGGGGGGGGGGGGCTGGAGCCCCCCTACCACCCTACCTCCCATGGTACGCCGCGACTAGCTATCGCGCAGTTGTCGCCCACGCGTAGAAACTGCAGGACTTCTTCCGCTTCTTTCAGCCCAAGAGCTGATTTGTTGGTCCATATATAAAATTTAAGCTTATGCGTGACTGAGTGGATCATATTCAGCCCATTAAAGCATTTGGGCCTGCGTGGGAGTGACAAAAACATCATAATAGAGGCCTAAATAGTCGTTCTTTCTTTCTAATTTCATTTTTGTTTTAATTTTTTCTATATCATTTGTACCATTTATATGTCTTTACTTTTTCCTTTTTCATCTTTTTCGTATACTTGTTTTTCTTTTTGATTTACTTTTTATTATTTTTTATTTTTCTATTATTTATTTTTATTTGTTATATGTTTCTTTATTACATTTATTTGTTCGCAGTGTGTATATATTTGTTTGCAATGCGTATATATTTGTTCGTCATGTGTATATATATTAAATTGTTCGATAATGGGGACTCATTTGTTCGCGGTGTTCAATTTTCTATTGTACATCATATATGTTCGATCGTTTTGTTCGCACTATACTATAATTAGTTCGCACTATACTATAATTTGTTCGCAATATGGACTGATGTGTTCTCCATGTGGAGTAATTTGTTCACAACATGGATTCTTCTGTTATCCACGTGGAGCAATTTGTTCGTAACATGGACTCATTTGTTTTATATGTGCAGTAATTTGTTCGCAATGTGGACTTACATTTTCTCCATGTGCAGTAATTTGTTCGCAATGTGGATTCTTCTGTTCTTCATGTGCAGCAATTTGTTCACAATGTGGACTCATTTATTCTTCATGTGCAGTAATTTGGTCGCAATGTAGGCTCATTTGTTCTAGTTTGATAAAAAATTTTAAAAAAATACCATCTAAATATAGCCAAGTGTGATCTTATTTTGAAGATTTTATCGCAATAAGCATATGGTGTGATCAGAATTTGATTTGGATGCTTGATTTAAGAGCAATGATTGTTTTCCTCTGCAAACTTTGCTCACATGTATGTGACGTCAGTGCATGTCTTCTCGATCTCTCCCCTGCCCATAGACCGATACATGTCTCTACCGCTCCACTCTTCATACAACAAGTGGATATCTATTACTGGACCAAACAATCGGTCCACTTTTGGCCCAATAGGAAAGCGCGTGGTTCTTCGGGCGACAGGTGTTCCGCGTGACCCACGTGATGACTAGACGCGCCCCCCATGGCAGCCCCCCCAAGCCCCCCTAGAAATTTTGAGGAGGAAGAAGAAGGAAGAGGAAGAAAAGGAAGGAAGAAGAAGGAAGGAAGAAGGAGTGAGGAAGAAGAAGAAGGAGAGCCCCCCTAGCTCTCCATCCTGGCTTCGCCACTGATTAGAAATGATGCAAAGCAATCGCAATCACGATCCAATATCTTCCCAGCATGATGCATGAATTCAGTCGCAATGGAGGATTGCCAAGATATCGACCGTGCCCACGATCTGTATCCTGGAGGATCGATCCAGAGCATTGTGTGCATATCACTCGTACCACCTACCAAGGTGCAGAGGAGCTCTTTCTGGAGGCAGGTCCATGCAATGCGGCGTGCCCATCGCCAGCCTTGCGTGCCAACTCCAAAGACATTCCCATGCCCCCTCTTTCTTCTCTCTCGCATTCACTCAAGAATCATGCAAGGGCATGTGATGATCGATCATGACAAAATTGACATGCATGTCGATCTGTTTCATTCTTACAGTTGATCCATGAACATCGTCGATCCCTTGTGATAGATTGATACATATGGTCGGCGCGATATATAGCTGGAACCCTGGACCGTGGCAGAAATGTGAGTGAATGGGGTCCTGGCCGGCCGGTTCAGAAAAGATGCAATGGTCCATGCACGAAGAAAAAGAGAGGCCATCGCGCGGCCATGATGGGAGATCGAGAAGGCTATAGCTGAGGTACATCACCTTTTAGTTTTGTGCATCAACAGGGGAAGGTACAGCTTCATTTGTTTAATTAGTCACCAACAGCTGAGTTTTGCTTGCACCTCCAAAGGTAATCATTAGAATGCGATCGCGATCGAACTGGAAGCTACCGAGTAAGATCAATCAACTCCACAAACGTTCCCAAAGAAAGAGAATGAAGCATATATAACATAATTATATATCGACCATTTTTTATGTACTACTTACATGTGTATATATAACTAGCTAAGTGCGCGCATGTTATATATCTTTCCCTATGCATTTTGGTTGTTCACCATGCATTCCAATTACCAGCCGGTTCCTTAGCTTTGATGGAATGGAACTCAGAAAGTTTAGTTTTGCTGAGATTTATTGATTAAGCTGGCCAAGATATCGAATTAGTTGGGTTGTCAGCCTCAACAAATTGTAGCTTCATTTTGAGTCTTATTTTGCCCTAGTCTGTGACCTTTTGGATATTTGTCACATCAGATGGTGAGTAGCTACTCATTTAACTGACTAACCAAAATTACAGAAAAATAAGGCATAAATTACCCGTCATGTGTGATCGCTGAAGGCATGAATGATTGATCATTGACACGTATATGGTTTTAGCAACTCATGTCACATCAATGGGATTTGCCTTTTGCTTTGTCTCTAATTAACATCATTAAGGTCTGGAAACCCTGATCAAGATCATAATTGTAAACGTATACTATAGCTACTAAATTTTTAGTGCTAATTAAGTTTTGTCCTAGGGCTATTTTTGATATTCCAGCGCTCGGAGCAGGGGATAATATCACCCAATTTTTATTGTAGCCCGTATTTTTTTTATTTTTGCCATGTGTTGCTTGTCTACATTTTGTTGATACAGAATTTAAAATCATCCTCATTCAACCATGTTTTGTTCGATTGAAATTTGATTTGAAATTTATAATTTATAATTATGCTTTTTGAAAAATGAAACATGTTACACTTAATATTGAAAAATTGTGGTCACCACCGTGCAGAGTACGTTCGTTTCATATTTTAATCTCAGCCACCCCATGAATGATGTTCTTAGTTAATGTGAAATAAAAGAGTAAATCTGATTCCATATTATAGTTCGAGTTCTTTTAGATGGATCTTGAATAAAGAAATTAAAGAGAGAAGAATTGTAGCATTAACAAATGCTAGCCTGGGCCTGCCTCCTTGATTCCTTGTAGAGACCTACTAATCATATCTTGTGAACATGCACCTTTTAAGCCATATACTTTAGTTTCACTCTTTTTTTATTTTCTCTGTTTCTGGATACTTTAATGCATCGTGCATATTCCTCTTATGTTGTTCTCTCGATCTGTCATGTCCCCTTTCGTGCTTCGTACAAAACTTTGAACATATATATGGACTACAACACACATAATTGTTTCAGGATTGTTGCACCACTACTGGACCAATATAGGCAAAACTTGTAGTTTTAAGGGTTGGTCATGGAAAAGCCAATAAATGACCTAATTCTTTATTAACATAACAACACTAATTTTGTGGTTTTATTTACAAGAAAGAATGTTCATGAATGTACCCTGTAAAGCAGCTGATGCTAACTTTTTATGCAAACTCAGTTGATGCTAACTATTTGATGGTGATAGTTTTTTTCATCGGGACTTAAATCTTAATACTTTTGTATCAGTTTAAAGTATATTAGCTAGGGATAATGGCCATTTGATTGATGCTTGATTATCAAAAAATTATATAGGACTGCTGGCACAAGTATATATTTGCAATCGCGCATCATCAGTATGTTTTTTTTGTAGGATGTCCCTGATCTCCTAATATCATTTTGAAGTCCCTTTATTCCATTCATCAACTCATCAGTTCCCATGATTGCTCTAGGGGTGGGTGATGGTGTTCCACATTATTATGTTACACGTGTGACAACTAATTAGTTGGGCTACTGCTCTCAGCGCTGCTCGTGTGGCCAAGATTTGCAGAAATGACCCACATATATGATAGGACCAATACAGTAGAACAAAATCTCACTAAGAAGACAAAAGAAAAAAGTATTGATAGGAAATAAGTTGTTGTATTAAAGCCTGTGCTAAAAAAATATTTTAATTAGTTGATATATGCAAATAAATTAGCAGCTTATTAATTTATTAATTACTGGCCCATCAACCCATGCTTATACATGAGCTAGTAATTTTAACAGATATAAGCGTTCTATAGGAGTCAGAAGTATTAGAAGTAATAACACTGCTCATTTTTTTTCTCTCCCTGACACATATGGAGATACTATCTCTCCATATGTTTTCTATTATTGCTAAACTGTGGAGATGGATATGCTCATCGCTCACTGCGTATATTATACATTTCTTCCTGACTTACTTTTTTAATATACCTTTTCATTTCTAGTAGGCGCATTAAGACTTTTAAAATTCAGACTTAAAACCTCTGATGAACAATTAATCAAATTATATGCAAGCTTAAATGTATAGAAGTATATGTATAGAGATTCATATAGCAAAAACGTTTAAGATGACGTTAGTTCTATAGCAACTAATGATATATTGCAAGAGCTCCACAGACATTTCCAAATCTTAACATGTATACAAAAAATGACTGGAGGTAGTATAATAAATGGAGGAAATTAATGGGTACTTTAGAAGCATATAGACGGGGCACTTTGTTTTTTTT
Organism: Echinochloa phyllopogon; assembly: GCA_033239725.1. NCBI lineage: Eukaryota > Viridiplantae > Streptophyta > Magnoliopsida > Poales > Poaceae > Echinochloa > Echinochloa phyllopogon. The sequence goes on along the minus strand of BTCW01000008.1, from coordinate 4,306,150 downwards.
CTAATGGGAGGGATACATACATGCCTACAAAAAATGAAAAGAGGCATTATATTAATTAATATAATGGATGAAATGGGTAATTTAGAAGCATATAGAGGGAGAACTTTGTTTTTTTACAATGGAAAAGATATATTAAAAAGGTTATTATTTACAGCCAGCAGCGCTTTGATCCCCTCAACTAGTGATGATTTGTATAAGGACATGCATGTAGTAGCGCCAACTTTGCATGCATGGGCAACTGCTAACCTCCAACCACGTCGATCCGGTTACCAAAGCAAAGATCACAATCCAGCAAATCTTCAAATCTTGATTGCACATTTTGTTTGATACATTTGCCCATATCCCCATCTCGTTACCCTAGACATCTTTGCCGACCCTCTAGCGAAGTACACTACATTTACGTCCGTGCAGGGATCGACAACATGCCCCAAGCTAGCTACCATTGTAGCCCTGTAGCCCTGGGCTCTAGCTACACGTACTGCCATGAACAATCGCTATCTATATGTGCTAGATACTATATCTATTAGCTCCTATATATATATATACCAAAGAAATTAAAAATAAAAGAGAGAGAAGAAAATTATTGAAGAGAAAAAGATATGACAAGTTGCAATGTCACAGCCGCATGGGCCAGGCCGCTCGTGTGCTGCCCCGTCCATCACACAGCACACACTTCATACAGTGACAGTGTGACGCACATGATTTTTTTTTCTCTCTCTCTCTCTCGCCTTTTCTGATGGATGATTCGCCAGCTCGAGCCTAGCTATATAGTATTGGGAGTAGTGTCAGATCACAGCAACGAGCTCGATCCCAAGGCAGTAGGAAATTAAGCAGAGAGAGAGAGAGAGAGAGAGAGAGGGAGGGAGAGAGAGAGAGAGGGAGGGAGAGAGAGGGGGAGAGAGAGAGAGGGAGAGAGAGAGGGAGAGAGGGGGGGGGGGGGGGGGGGAGAGAGAGAGAGGTCGAGACGACCACCGGCCAGAGGATCCATGGCGTCGGAGAAGGTGGAGACGATCGTGGCCGGGAACTACATGGAGATGGAGAGGGACGGCGGCGGCGGCGTCGGCGGCGGTGGAGATGATGAGGCTGCCGGCACGGCGGCGGCGCCGGCGATGGGGAAGAAGGGCGGCAAGGCGCTGTCGAGCCTGTTCTGGCACGGCGGGTCGGTGTCCGACGCGTGGTTCAGCTGCGCGTCGAACCAGGTGGCGCAGGTGCTGCTGACGCTGCCCTACTCCTTCTCGCAGCTGGGCATGGCGTCAGGGATTGTGTTCCAGCTCTTCTACGGCCTCATGGGCAGCTGGACGGCCTACCTCATCAGCGTCCTCTACGTCGAGTACAGAACCAGGAAGGAGCGCGAGAAGGTCGACTTCAGGAACCATGTCATCCAGGTACATATATGTATATACCCATTTGATTTGATATATAATTTGTTTTTGTTCCATTCCTAGTGTTTTTGTTTGGTACAATTCGATCATTGTCTAGCTAAGAACAGCAGGACGATTTGAACATATACAAATTATTCGACAAGTAGTTGAAATTGGATCTTGATCATCTTTGGACAATAATGTTATGTTGCTGTGTGGATGATGCATGCAGTGGTTTGAGGTTCTGGATGGGCTGCTGGGGAAGCACTGGAGGAACATCGGCCTCTTCTTCAACTGCACTTTCCTCCTCTTCGGCTCCGTCATCCAGCTCATCGCATGTGCAAGGCAATCATCATCTCCATCTATCCTTGCATGCATGCGTTCCCATCTACCAAAGTCGATCACAATAGATCACAATATTATCTAAAGTACTAGTCTTGTAATATCTGTGATCTCATCTGATATGGATGTGTACGTACGTGCAGCAACATCTACTACATCAACGACAAGTACGACAAGCGTACATGGACGTACATCTTCGGCGCCTGCTGCGCCACCACCGTCTTCATCCCCTCCTTCCACAACTACCGCATCTGGTCTTTCCTCGGCCTCCTCATGACCACCTACACCGCATGGTACCTCACCATCGCCGCCATCGCACACGGTCAAGTAAGTTCTATAGATACAAATCATGCATCACTTCCTCTGCCTTGCTCATCTCTCACCATCAGCTTAAACTTAACTTATCATGCATGCTGTTAATGTATTGAACGATGACATTACAAATTATAGGTGGAAGGTGTGACGCACTCCGGCCCCAGCAAGATGGTGCTCTACTTCACCGGCGCCACCAACATCCTCTACACCTTCGGAGGCCACGCTGTCACAGTGTAAGATCGAAAAGCCTTCCAGCTTAATTATCTTCACCACAGTGTACGTGCCTGCTGATAACTCGATCATGCTGACGTGTCCTTCGTCTCCGCATGAATCAATCATGAATAATGCAGGGAGATCATGCACGCGATGTGGAAGCCCCAGAAGTTCAAGCTGATCTACCTCCTGGCGACGCTGTACGTGCTGACGCTGACCCTGCCGTCGGCCTCCGCCGTCTATTGGGCCTTCGGCGACGCCCTGCTCGACCACTCCAACGCCTTCTCCCTCCTGCCGCGCTCCGCCTTCCGCGACGCCGCCGTCGTGCTCATGCTGGTGCACCAGTTCATCACCTTCGGCTTCGCTTGCACCCCGCTCTACTTCGTCTGGGAGAAGCTCATCGGCCTCCACGGCGGCCGCCGCAGCCTCTGCGTCCGCGCCGCCGCCAGGCTCCCCGTCGTCGTGCCCATCTGGTTCCTCGCCATCATCTTCCCCTTCTTCGGGATCATCAACTCCACCGTGGGGTCGTTGCTAGTGAGCTTCACGGTCTACGTCATCCCGGCCATGGCGCACATGGCGACCTTCGCGCCGCCGGCGGCGAGGGAGAACGCCGTCGAGCGGCCGCCGCCGGGGGTCGGGGGCTGGGCGGGGATGTACGCCGTGAATTGCTTCGTCGTGGCGTGGGTGCTCGTTGTTGGGTTTGGGTTTGGTGGATGGGCTAGCACTGTTAATTTCGTCAGGCAGGTTGATACCTTTGGGCTCTTCACCAAGTGCTACCAGTGCCCGCCCAAGCACTGATCGAGTTTCTTCATCGAGGAAACATCAAATTAAACATGCATGTATGAACAGAGAAAGATCGATCGAGAGAGATCAAGAGATATTAAGCAGATCGAGATTGCTGCATTTCCATGTCGGCATGCATACGACATATATATGATGTCTTTGTCAGTACGCGAGCTGTATGTATGTATGTATGTATGTGTACCTCTCATGAATCATGATGATATATATCGATCGAATTATTAGTTATTATCTCTGATGAGTTGTAAACATGTTGATTATTCAGGTTGGTTTTTATTTTTAATTTTTTTCAGTGGAGAATGAAAGAAACAGTTTTGTTTGGCTTGTAAAATCCAGGTTTTGCGGCTGCATTCTGATGTTTCATCCCGCAAAGGAAAATAGGACTACATTCTGATGATTGAGCTGCTTGGATGCATGCATTGCAAAACAGAATAATTTGGATGGGATCTTTTTAGATTGTGATATCTAGCTATCCAGTCCATACATCCTTTTCTGGAATTGCAGAGTCCGTACCATATTTATTTTGTCACACCCGGATTTACACAAAACCTGAATGTGGCCATATGTGTGCCCAGGAAGTCCACCGACACATATAGCGAATAAAATATGGTAAAAATCAGAATACAATGCTTCATTATTCAACATAGAGTAGCGATTACATCAGAGTTTTGCATAAATGAAATACATGGATAGCGGAAGACTAATAAACTCTCTCTAAGTGTAGCCGCATCCCACAGGGACTCTGACTGGGGGAACGCCAACTCAAAAGTACGGCAGATCCTCTGGAAACTCCACAGCGTAATCAGCCTGACTCCAATCTGTTACCCGTCCAGGATTTTGCCCAAAAATGATAATAATAACAAGTGTAAGTAACAGGATTACTTAGCAAGTATAGCACGGGTTATGAAGGCTCAAAAGGCTTGACACTGGCTTAACTGCATTAGCACTTTTAGTTGGTTCGTTTTAATCATATCTACTACATTAGATGAATCCCAGTTGCACCCCAAATTAATTAATGGAAGTCATCATTAAACAGTAATAAATATCATCTTCTAATCATAAAAGGATCCAGGCCGCTCGTGACCCTGAGCCGGGCTATCATGATAGATCGTACACTCTGCAGAGGTTTCGCCCTTTTCCCACCAGTCGCGTAAAAGTTCAGAAGAACTTTGCACCCAACCACGCACATCGACACTTCCGAGGTGTGACTGCATAGGGACGCTACGAGGCTTTCACAAGACACCCTAACAAGTCAGTAGCCGCTGGAGTACTATACGGCGGTGAAAACTTAGGCACCGAGATTGACTGACCCTCAGGGCGCAATGTGAGGGGGTCAATGGCGTCCACGCGCCGGCAAATCATGCCAACAAAAGTAAATGGCGCAACGTGCGGAGCTCCCGCACTCACGGGGGCTCCCAACACGGGACTGGGTCTAACGTGACCTAGCCGACGGGGCTACCGTCCTCGGTGGAATCGGAGAACACCCAGCACCGTACCTCCCACAACGCCGTAGGCCACTCGGTAACCACTGCCAAGCTAGAGACGTACAAGCTACTCAACCAAGACCAGAGCCATTATAGTTCCGGTGGCGGCGACAGGCTCCCAGGTTGCCGCTTTTACGAACCAGTCCTTAGGGAGAGACACTGGGGCCAGGCAAAACACTCAAGCCCCAGCTCCCTGATCCAAGTTGCTAAAAAGCAAGTTTTAACATTACGGTTGAAGTGGACCATTAATACCAGTTTAACAGTTAAGCAAAGGTGACAGTAGTTGCGCCTAGCAAAATGCTACCCATATGCACAAACCCATAGGAGTACAAGGACAGGGAAAGTAAATGCTAGGTACAACCTTAATGGTAAACAATATTAGACACATGCGTATGTAAAGTACAGTGAATTAAATGTGGGATAGGTAGCAAGGATTGTCCGTGCTATAACTTGCCTCAAATCCAGTACAATCACTCAGTCTTCGGCTCTTGATCATCAAACTCTTCTCCTTGAAATCTCTTGATGGCACTCATCTACTCGCGTCATTCATAGCTAAACAAGCAAGCAAACAATACAACTAAGAACAATACACCAATCAGAGGAAAAGCTTTAAAAGAGCGCGCTAAAGGATAGGGCTTGGTTCGATGGTCACGTGGGCGCAGGAGTTGCTAAAAATGGAGCAGCGGTTGGAAAGATACCGCTATAGGAAGATTTGCGTTTAATGGAAGACTAGGTGCGTCATTTATTTTAATTAAATAAAACCATGTATAATTTATGAATACAATTTATATTTTAATCTTTAGAAAATACGAAGTAAACTTAGTCATATGTTAATTATAATTATTCAGGTATAATTTATTCAAATTAAAACATTAACTTGAAATGAAGCATGTGAGAGCATCTAATCGAATAACTTTATGAACCGGGTTGCTTAAATCAATATTATTATTCAAAAACATATTTATGTTAATATTAATCAATGTAACCTTTATTTATGAAAAACCGGAGGTTGACTCTAAATTGCTTTTAATTAGAAAGAGCTAGTTAAGTAAACATTAATCAAATTGACATCACAAGAACCGAGATGAAACTTAATTATATTTTATTCAGAAATAAATTGAATAATTAATTAATTTTAACATTTAATAAATAGCCGACTATAAACCTTACTTGAATTTTAATTAGAAACCACATTTAAATAATCTTTAGTCAAATTATTATTGAATAAAATTCAGAAACAAATTAGATGGCAATTAACAGCGCTAACGAGTAGTTTAAGTTGGTATGAACCTAACGCGACGAAAATGGATTAAGTCGGAGTTAAAACGTAGATTTTATGCACAAAACAGGGTTGCAGGGACCTATACGTGATTGTGTACAGATTGCAGGGGGTTTTCCGCAAAATGGCCAAGACACAGAAATTGATCTAAAAGTTTCGCGTTTCTTTGGGGACCTAAATGCAAAACTTGCATCTTCCTCCTTTTAACAGGCAGGGAAGCTTGCCGGCGGCTCTGGTCGTCGGCGTCGCCGGCGCTCCGGCGACGCAGGGCGGCGGGGATCTAGCGCAGGGGGTAGAGGAGGTGGAGGGGATCCCAGGGGTAAGCTCACCGGCGGCGGAGGCAGGAGAAGGCGGCCGGATTTGGCCCGCGGCGGAGCAGGGGGTCGGCGGCGGCGGCTTCTCGCGGGGGAGGCGCTCCGGCGGTGGTGGCGCGACGTGGACCGGAAGGAGAGGTGCGGCTCGATGAGGAGATCGTCGTGGTGGTCACGGCTTGTCCCGAAGATGGCCGAGGCGGTCGGATTTCGGCCGGTGGCGGAGAAGATGGCCGGCGGCGGAAGGCTCACGCGGAGAGGAGCTCCGGCGTCGATTCATGGACACCGTGAGGTGGGGAAGACGTGTGGTGTCCTGGTGAAGCCCGTGGCGGTGACCTCCTTCGCTGGCGGCGACCGTGGCGGCCAGCCCCTCGCAGTCCCTGACCGGCGGCGGGTGGTTCTCGCGGCGGAGCAGGGGGTCGACGAAGGAAGGTGGGGGAGGTGCGGCTCGTCGAGGTGGGGCTCGTGGTTGCGTCGGCTTGGGCGCATCGTCGATGGTGGCGCGGATTGACGTGCCGGTGGCGCTCGGTTCCGGCGACAAAGGTAGCGGCGGCGTTCTGTTGGGAGGAGAGGGCGGCGATGGCTGGTGATGGTGCTGGGAGGCGGCGGGCGGCTGCTTATATAGTACGGAGGGAGGTGCAGGAGGCCTCGGTCGTCGAGGTGAAGGGAACGGTAGCGGCGCGGCGGCGGAAATTACGGCGGCGGCGGAAATCACGGCGGCGGCGCGCTGCGCGTCGCGGGCGGGAGCGGGCGCGGTCGGCTGGGCCGGAGCGGCTGGCGCGTTGGGCCTACGCCGGGCCTCGCAGGCTCGGGCCGAGGGAGAAAGGAAGAATGGGCCGGTGGGGAGAGAGAGATGGGCTTCGGAGAGGCGTTGGGCCGAGATAGCGGCTGAGCCAAGCTGGGCCGCGCAAGGGAAAAGCGAGGGAGCAGCCGGGCTGGGCTGGGAGGCAGAGTTGAAGGGGGGAAAACAGGTCGCGGAAAAGTTGGAGGGGCAAAATCGAACTCAGGCCGAATCAACTTTTCTAGGGCTCAAACACACACAGTTCAAATGTGAATTTAAATTGGATTTAAATTCCGATTTGAACTACAAACAAATAAAACTCAATGCAGCCAGCATGAATGCAACACACAACATCAAACCTATATTGACTTAATTTAATTTAGAAAAATAATTTTTCCTTTACTAAATTCCCTGAAAATTTTATAAAGCTTGAAAAATTTTAGAAAATTGAGAAAAAAATATTGTATTAATTACGTTGGAAATTCACATCCCAAAATCCGAGAATTTTGGGGTGTGACATATTTGGACCTGAATTCTCTGTCTCTTGACTTATCTAAAGGAAATAATGTCCAGTCTCCTTTATGAGTTACCAAAATTCTGAAAGTGCTGATCCATTTGCTTTGTTTATATTGGTATAAATACAGACACCTAATGGATACGATCATGCATGCTGTCCACTGATGACACCCATATATAGGATGACTGTAAAATCACAAGGCACTACTAGACACATGTTACAGCCTAGCTAGCTTGAGCATATGCATGCTATTCACTTTAATTTTAGAGTAGGGGAGGAAGAACCTGCATGGATGCATGCATTGTCTGGCCCACCATTTTTTCCTACAAAAAAGGTTGCTACTACTGTAGGAAGCTCAACTGGAATAGACACTGTGTGGCTGCATGTTGGAAAGGTGAGTGTGAAGAAAGGACTAGTTTGGAGGAGACCATTTTATTTGCATCTTGCCATCTGGTCTTGAAAGGTCATGCATGATGCTTGCAGGCCAGTACAGTGAGAAGGTTCAGGACTGACCATGTGGTACATACCTCTCATGTGGTTGCATGATTGACTTTGTGGGCTTTTGGTCCATGCATGGTAAGAGGAACTCTTTTTGAATAAAATGGTAAGAGGAACTCAGGAAAAGGTTAGTATAGCATATCACTGCTAGATCAAGAAACCCGATGCAATATCTGATATTGGCTCTAGGAAAGATACTACTTACAGCTCTGATGAAGATCAGGAGAACTCAGATGAAGTATGGAATGCACAACCCACTGGCTTCATGTTTTTTCATTCAGACTGAAGGTGAACTAATAAGGAAGTAGCAGTCAGCAGCTCCCAAAGATTCAGTCATCATGAACAAACAGTTGGTTCCTGTAGAAGACTCAACCCTGGAAGAACCAATTGGTAGCCGCCAAAATTCTCCGGGCTAGAGCTGCCTCCACTTGGATCTCGTCTGTCGCCATGCGTGTAGTCGTAGCCTTCCAATCAGTGTGCAGGCAAGTGCACGGACCAAGCTCCGGCAGCCGCGGCGACGACCGTGGCCGGACTTGCCTCCGTGTCCGTAGCGGGCGTCGTCGTCTTCTTCGCCTCCGGTGGGCAGGGGACAGGATCATTTGAGCAAGCAGCACCCAATCCGGCCAGCACATCCTTCACCTCCCTGTCCTGGGGTCATGGCGCCTCCTCAGCACTCTGATTTCTGAGCTGCTAAATTCCTTTTGATGATTTGTGTCATCTTTCTCATAAGATTCAGTTGTTCGTAATAGATTTACAAATGTTTGCCGAAACTAACACGCCATCGTTGTGGATAACACCAGAACAGAAAAAAAAAGCCAGGAAATCACATACTGGTTACAGCAGGAAAAAGAAGGCACCTATCCATCCCTGCAGGACCATGAATCATTCAGGTCCTAGCATGCCTACATTGCGGTACCACCACCACATCAATCAGGCAGTCAAGGACACACGTACGCACAAAAACATGGATTAGTCCAGTGCTTACTAGCAGCTAAACACAATTAAGCAGATGTATACACTATCATGTGAAGCTTGATACTGCAGGGTGACGAAGGAACACAACAGATCGACACCCTCACGTCAAATACCAGATCTGCCGGAGAAACTTGAGCAACGATGGCAGGCTCATTTCTTTCCTTTTTGTAGCAGCAGCACGTGTGATCGTCCGTGCGTATTTAGGTTCTTTGCATATAGCAAATAATTGGAGGGTCCAATGCATCATTCATTGGGGGTGATAATTGACAAAGAGACGTGACCTCAAGATTCTTCAGACATTACCTGTCCAAGGACAACGGATCCAAGATGCAGATTGTTCTGATGAAATGGTACCGTAGTGCACGGTACAGGGGGCGAACATTTGCTCTCCCAAATCTTAAGCACATTTGGAAGTATGGGTTTGAAAAAACATGGTGAAAGTTTTGCCACATCTTGGAAGAAATAGTCAGTATGCCTGTTAGTAGTGTACGAAAGAAGTGAAATACTAGCAAATAAGGAACAGAAACAGAGGGAGATCCAACAGCTAAATGCTCCCTTGTGCAAGATAACAGGCTTCACCTTTCTATCTTATTGCCGTTTTGGTCATAGAGTATATGAATACTTACATGACTGATAACTGATAATATAGTGCAAAGCTACCCTTGACCCTTTAACACCACTTTGGATAATCACAAATAATTCTTTCCAACGCCTTAAATGATTAGGCCCAAAAGATTTGGAATAAATCTATCGAATAAAAAAAGATATTTTGGATGAATCTTCAATATAAGGATGTTTGAGAGTTTCCCAGTGCAGTAAATCTCCCAAATTTCCATATCACAACCATAAAATGTACACTGATTTTACATGCTGGTTACTGTACTGGCAAGCATAAATTTGGAAGCAAAGCAACTGCTCATAAGCCTTAACACATGTCCATGCTAGTTTTGTGTGTATAGTTAGCAAGTCAATTCAGACCTATCCTTTGTTTGCTACCTATCAACGTTCCCAGAAAGAAGCACTGGCCACTGACTTTTAAGATACATATTTTTTGTATGGCTTCCAGCAATGTGTGCAATCTGAAGATAACTGCAAAAAGCCAATATTGCTGGTGCTGCAAACCTATGAATAACTGTTAGTATATCTTGCAGCTTATGACAAAGGGTCCCCGAGGACGCTTATGAATTGCTAACTGCTTGATTCTGGTAGCATCAACAGCACGCTCTTCCTAGTCTGAAAAATCTGCACTACCAGCTATTAAAGTCTCAAAAGTGCACTGGGTCACTCTTATTGTGCCTTGCGCACCACCCCATGATGGCAGAACCCAATATCATTACGCCTCTCAAGCATGAAGGTTGGGCTTACGAGCCCAACATCAACTGAAACATGTCATCTGGAGTGAGAAGGGTGGTACCACCAAGAATCAGCTCCACATCTGGTCTGCTACTCTCTGAGATTGCCTTCATAACTTCCCGCACCTTGCATAAAGAGGCCATTTGGTTTTGTAAGGCACTGCCATCTTGTTTGCTATAATGTTATTACTATGTGGCATTGAGAATCCACATTCTACTTTTGAAAAGAAGAAACCACAAATTTGAAGTTTTGGAGATTGCATGTTCAAAATAACACAATGCAATGCTTTTCAAACTGCAGTAATTAAAACTTACTATCATAGAACCAGACTTTGTACACAGAAAAGGCAGAAAGATATATTCAATGTAAAAAGAATGGCAATAAATATAATACTCTAATTCAAAATACATTTCATTTAGGACATCGACAGTCTAAAAGATGAAAGTTTGACTAAATTTCGAATAAAAAATGTCATTTCAAAAAAAGGTAAAATTTTTGAACTACTTTCCATGGAGAATTTATTAACATCTCTTACACTGCAAATCTGGTATTTTTTTAGATATCGATGGTCAAATACTCAAAGTTAAAAAAGTTTGAATGAAAATAATCCTAAAACAACATTAGCACTTCCTTCATACCAAGATAAACTGATTATACCAGGAAAAAAATACAATATGCTATCACATTTGATCAATTAAGTGAAATACCATTCTCCATAGAATCATATATGGCAAAGATAACATATATCTGTTACAACTTAAAGCTAGTGGTTTGCAATGCAGATCAAATATTCATGTAAACAATAAACAGTCTAGGAGAAACATAGCTTAAATCGGTCATATAATGGAAACCAAAGAAATGAACCATACCTCCAGAGTATTAATACCCCCCACAACAAAAATGATAAGCACACTTTGATCACCAAAGCTTGGTTTGGACTGCAAATTAAACACTAGTTAGAAAAGGAAAATAAAGAATTAAACAAATAAAAAGTAACTGATAAACTCACCTGTCCAAGCCCAAATCTGCCTAATCCACTTTTGAATAAGCGACCAACAGCTGATGAATGATATTCAAGGCCAGGTATATCATACCTTGACAACAGCGCTAATATCAATTTATAAAGCAAGCCTTTTCTCGAGTAGCTATCAGTTTCAAATCTACTTAATGCCGCTAGACCTTCTCCAAGTGCTTGGTTTCTTAACCTCATACTGGACAATTTGTGAAAGAATTTGAAGAGTTGATCAACCCTATCTCGCACTTCCAACTTAAGTTGCATGTCCCCATAAGCTTCATCCTTGTCATTGTCATCCCAGTTACCCCATTCATCATCAAAGTCATCAGTACTGGACGCTGGCTCAGTAGAGTCCTTATTATTTCCCTCAACATCTTTGGATCTTGCTTTAGCTTCAAGTTCATTATCAAGGCCATCAAGGAACCGTAGCTTCACTGATGATGGTCGCTCAAGGATAGAGTCGACCACAACATCTTTAAGTGACCGCTCATCTTCCCATGAAAAGGGACCACCAGCTAGAGATGTAGGAAAATTCTCGCCAACCAATATATACCCAATAATTGTTAGAAGTAATACATCCTGAAAACTAAGTAATCCCTGTGAAGATTCCATTGTAGTAGCTTGTTTGTGAGAGTCCACTGAAGTGCTAGTGTTGATGAAATCACGAAGCTCACTGGCAAGACTTTGGGTGGTCTCTGCAGATGTTACACTTAATATTCTCTCAGCACTAGTAAAAGCATCCCAGCGAGAACTTTGAGGCTCCAGGAGAGTCATTTCAGCAGCCAGAGCTAACTGGATAACTCCTCTGTTTCTTAACAATGATAACTGGTCTCGAGAGAGTATTTGCACCATAGAATGAATCTCTGAAACAGAAGTGGCTCCTTGACGACCTTTAGATGCAGAGGATAGTTTCTCATGCTGCAGAGCTTCGATAAGCCATTTCTTAATCAGCATTAATCCATCTTTTGATCCTCTGTCTAGTAATGCTTCTAAGTAGCGTACTCCAGCATAATTCGATAGGAGCGAACCATTTAGAGCGCCAAGTTCACTGCCAAGTCTGTCATCGTGTGCTTTGTCAGAATAATCAGGTAGCCAGGTAACATCTGAGTCAACCTCAACAGAGTTCCATCCAGACATAAATGACATGATACCTTCAGACAGCATACTGGTCTTACTCTTAGGTTCTTCCTTCTTAAAGATTCTCTCAAACGGAAGCTTTATATCCAGTGGGACACGTTTAACAGCAGTGTGAGAATGCCTGCCAGGAGTCTGTGGATTTTTCGCCACAGAATATGAGGATGACATCCCTTCCTTGCGTGGCAATGAGGACATCATCCTATCAAGAAAGGAGTCACCATGGAAGCAAGGAGTTAGGAGATCAACCGTACGATCTACGACCAATAGACCAGCAGATCTCTTATTACGACCAACATCATATAAACTTGACATATCCATCATCAGCTTCCCAATGGCCTTTGACGTGTCACCAAGTGAAAATATATCGAGCTTTAGATCCATCTACACACATTTTGTAATGAAGGATGGCAATCAGCAAATGATCGAAACCTTAAAAATAGATAAAAGTCACTAGCAAATGGTATGTCCCATGAGATAAATTGTTACCTTATTGGCCAAATGATACAGGAACTGAGCAGTCAATGTCACTCCTGGGGGAACATCATCACTGTCAAAAGGTTTACCAGTAGATATGGAGGGTAGACCAGGGCCGAGGGAATCTTCATGCTGATTCGACAAGGACGAGTCAGCAATTATGCCCTCAGAGGGCAAAACAAAAGCCCTTGAGGAAATAGGAGAGAAAATCATTGGAAAGTGAGACACAGTGACAGATAACCTCTTGCTGCTTGCTTCTAACTGGCCTAAGTCGCCATCAAACAAATTCCTTTTTGTCGGGCTGGATTCAGAATTGGATCCATAATGGACCCCAGAACCCCATTCAGAATATTTATCAGTATCTGAGGTGAAATCAGTCCCTGTGTAACTAACATTGTCTTTATGTTTGTTTGATTTCTCACACTTTTTAAAAAGTTCTTCATGGTCCTGAACGAGTAATGTCTCATACTCCCGAAAAGCATCTGGCCCAAGTGGAGAATCCATGTATGCTGAGTGGCCAATCTGCAATCAGTTTTTGCAAGAAGATTCAAAAAGCCTGCTTGAACAAATTTAGGATACTATTTAAAATTGCTTCCAAGTGTTCTAAGGAAACAGGACAGTAGCAACATAGAAATTTACTTGAAATTTTCTATGTGCTGCAGAAGTTACTGTGGATTTAAAAAACACAACCAGCTAAGATGTTCTATCAGTACCCATCAGCTATACTAGATAATAACTAAGACAAAACATGAGGACCTTGCTCACTAGTACAATATAATTAAATAATAAATCAGATATATTCTACAGAAGGGTACACGCAAGATGTTGCAGACTACATATATGAGGGGGCATCAAACAATTTAAACAGAAGATATGTTACAAGGCACTATTTGATGGAAACAAACATAAATTTTGATTTTGTTTTTTTATATAAATAGGAAGTTCAGTGCCAACCAGTGGTATTTTAGGGAATTTTAAGAGAGTGTATGTGTAGTGGAACGAAAATCATTAACTGGCAGGATTCTGATGCACTTAAAGGTAATCAATACATCACAAAAAACATAGTCTTGCAGGGGGAAATCACCTCGGAAATAGCTGTCAGCACAGTACAATGTGAAACAGTTCCATGGTTGCCTAGGCATCGCAAAATATACCGATGTGCATCACTAAGAAGGCGGGATGTAAGCACTACAATCTTCCTCACTGGATGAGAAAATTTTGAGTGCCAATCAGCAACCTGCAAAGCACAGGATACAACACACAGTCAGGTAAAGAGTAAGAGAACAACATGAAGGTTAACATGAAGTTTATTAGACCTGACACTTCCGATCCATCATAATTCATAAGTACTGAACTAAAGAGAATATATCAATTTTACAAAAATTCAAGATGTTGTAACTTGTAAGACCAATTGGGCAGTATAGTTATAATAAAAACACATTACTAAAGGAGAAACTCTAATGACCCTCAAGCTACAATGGAATGTCATTGGCAAAAACTTGTTGTGCATACAACCAACTCAATACTGAGAAAATTTTTAAATAACAGTGTAGTAAAAGAACTAAAAACAAATGTTCTCAAGGTGTGTTAAGAATAAATACCATTGAGAAAGCACAGAACAGTAGATAGAATGAACAAAATCATCATAAAACCATCCCTATCGTGCTATCAGTGGAGAATATTGCACCACTGTCATATTCACTCCCTCACTGTTGTAATCATAAAGTGTGCAAGTGACCGTGCTAACTATAGTGATTAACATGACTACATCCTACTCACGATCAAGTTTGCCATGATTAGAGAATCTGCAGCCTAATTACGAATGCTTCCTAATCTTTATCGTTTCATTCGCGAGGTAGATACGTGTTTACTTGCTTGAGTTTTGATGGACCAAACATGCTGCATTTGGTTCACTCACATTAAGCATATTTCACTCCCTGCAAGTTATGAATCAGTACCAAGGTAGTAAAGGAATCTCACAGCATCCAGAGGCGACGCATCCTCCAAGCTGCACACAGCCCGAGCACCGAGCTCAAGAAGCAGAGGAAACGCTCCTATCAACTGAAATGCTTCCAGAGTGCCCGCATCAACATACACTATTGTATCCGCAATCTCATCTCCAATCTGCAACAACAGTAAATAAATAAATTATCAACAAATTCAGCTGGTTACAGAAACAAATTTCAGGTTCAGAAGGTCAAAAGATGGTAAAAAGCTGGACAAGTTAAATAATGTATCGGCTATTGTAACATAAACTCTGGCAACAAAACAATCAACGTTTCAGTCCATGATGTGAAAAAGATGGTTCTTTTAACAGGTTAATTAATTGCTCCAACCAGGCACATTTATCAGATAATCTCTGCACAACACAAATTCGCCTGAAAATGCGCAAATGAAAGGTTGTGGAAACCACACCAATTCCACGCGACCGCAGCTAAACCTCGTGCTGTATGGTGTGAAAGAAATCGGGGAACAACAAGCGTGGACCCGGAATCATGACGAAGTGGCGAAGAGATCCGACCTGGCGTATGGAGTCGAGGCAGGCGGCAATCAGATCCACCGACCCCATCGCGCCCTCCCAAGAGGAAGGATTTGAGGAGGCGGCGCACTAAGCCGCCGGATCGGGACGAGGCTGGGAGGGCGAGGATGCCTGTGAAGACGGCAGGGGAGCGGCTCCCGCGGTGGCGGAGAAGAGCTTGTGTTCCCCGCTCGTGCCGCCGCCTCTCCCTCGGTTCTGCGGCCGCCGCCCGAGCTGCTCCGCGGTCTTCGCCCCCGGAACTCGCCGGCGTTGATGCGCCGGCTGGAGGAGAGCCTCTGGGCACGGCGTCGTCGGCGACGAGTCGGAGGGCGTGGAGGCGAAGTGTTGATGGGCCGCACGGAAGAGAAAAGGGGAGACGAACTGTGGTCGGAGCTGTGGGCTGTATTCCGATACGGGAAACGGGACTGGGCCATGCTTGGGCCTGTTTATGCCGACTTCTTCAGGGAAAT
The DNA here is from genome assembly GCA_033239725.1 of Echinochloa phyllopogon. Taxonomy (NCBI): domain Eukaryota; kingdom Viridiplantae; phylum Streptophyta; class Magnoliopsida; order Poales; family Poaceae; genus Echinochloa; species Echinochloa phyllopogon. Next base: position 4,290,306 of record BTCW01000008.1, on the reverse strand, counting down.
TGTTTTCTTTTCAAATCCTCTCAATTGAAAGACAAATATTCCAAATGCATTTGCTCACCAGGGTTGTTGAATCCCCAATTATCTATCACTCTGAAGTAAATCAGAACATAGAGCGGCGAAAATAAATAGTTTTTCTTTGCACGTAAAATAATTTTATGGCGTGAATAATTGGAAAAAGTACTTACTTGATAATAATAATAAGTCCAATATCGACAATCCATTGAAAGTAAATGCATGCCATACCTATGCTTGTTAGCGCATATTCATTATTTGTTAGCGCATCGTGCCATCTTAGCACTTAGTAGCCGCAATAGGAGAGGGAGAATGGAAGCGCTAGCTGCAAAGTATTTCTTCTGTGGCTTGATGGAAATAGGAGGCAAAAGGAAATGAGTGACTAGAAACCTAAAAGAAATTTCTCAGATCATTTTGTGAGAGCCATGATACTACTAGGTTGACTGCTGTATTTGCAAAAATGGAATGACGACTTGCACGGAAAGGACTTGATTCGCAAATTAAACTGAACCTCGAGATGTTGTCCGAATTGAAAAGGACTCAAGCGGCAATAGTCCGGGAAAGCCGGCAGCAACCATATTACAGGAAATCAAGTAGCAAGGGCCAGGGCAACTGGAGAACAAAAAGTCATGGTGAGGTAGAGTGCAAAGTCACGTGTGTTTGGATTTGTAATCATATAGATGGGTTCGGATGATATAGCATATATATGCTCCTAATAGTCCTACCTAACTCCCTATATGACACATGAACATGTGCCATTATAAAGTACCATTACGGAACCATATATATCAACCCATTCTCTCCCGTTATGCAATAATTAATTAGAAAAACATAAGCATTGAGATATCAAGTTCAACACTTTAGGGCTCTCCACAAATTAATTCAGTGTAGTTTGCATGAGGAACCAGACTTTAAATGGTGCAAGTCAGCAATACTTTATTTCTGTCGTGGTACATTATATTACCCAGAAGATATATATAGGAGGCTGATGCATATCAATTAATTCTAACTTACAAGCATGATATTTGCGATCTAAATAGCACAAGGCACTGCACATATGTGCATGCAATCTGCCAAACTTCTTCTCACCATAGCCCACCAGCCCAATTAGTACAACTTAGCATGAGGAGATCGAGAGAAGGTAGTGACTAAATCACTAAATAGTTGGAAAGGGTTTTGCTGCTGATTGATAGGCATGAGAGGTAGGAGGGAAGAAGGCAGTAGATATACCAAAAACACTACTAGACTTGATGACAAAGATTATTGTTCTGAAACGATCCTTAGCTATTTGTGGTAGAGCTCGCAAAGTTGATTCCAACTCTGCTGGATTCATCCGGAGTTCTGCCAAATGGTTTTTTGAGATACAAGTGATTCTATACTAATTCTGTGAAATGATTCTTTCAAATGAACTAAGAGACCGAGAGCTGAAAAGTAATTTCTCTTGTTTGTCCGGACCTTTTGTCCCGGTCCCCACGCCCGGGACTAAACACCTAGTGGGATTCGAACCCACAACATCTTGCATGGTGTCACGCATAGCCACCTAGCCACTCCACCTAAACAGTACATGTGATGGAAGGTGGGATGCTTTCTCTTTATTATAACCCGTGAAACACCTTCACCCGGAACTAAAGACCCTTTAGTTCCGATCGGAGTCATCCTTTTAGTCCCGGGTGAAACCACCAACCGGGACTAAAATGTCCTCCCAGACCCAGAGAAATGCGAACCGGGACTAAAAGTTTATTTGTCTCGGGTCAAAACTTAACCGGGACTAAAGGGCGTGTGGATGGAAAAGTCATTTCTCTACTAGCGTATGTACAGTAATCGACTCTGGGAATTGCCATGTAACCCTACTCTTCGGAATATATTAGAGTAGTTAGGAATGCTCCTACGAGGATCATCTACAACGTTGTAGGAGTCGGGTGTGCAAACAAAACAATCAACCCACGAGCGCAGGGGTGCAATAAATCCACCCCGTACAGGGTATTATATATACTGATCTGATAGACTGAACCTAACCAAATCTTGTGTCTCAGTGACCCCCTCCTACAAATCTTGCGCCTTGTTTCGATCATCGTTGCTCCTAGCAGGATGGCGCGTGCACGCCTACTAGATGGATCACAACGCATGTGTGCCGTCAGCCACGGCAGCTCGTCGAGGTGGTCGGTTGCTGCCGTGATTTGATTTCTGTTGCGTTATATACCCAGAAGATTGATCAGCAAAGCGTACAGGCCGGGAAGTTTTTCTTCTTCTGTAAGATTGTCTTAATCTCTTTCTTCTCCTCTAATTAATTAACCTGACCAAAAGCTAACGTGTTCTGTCCATGCCTGAATTTTGTATATACGGTAAGCTACATATGCATGCATGGAACGGCGGCAAGGAAAAAGAGAAACACTGGTGCACAGGTTTAATTACGTGCACACGCATATGCACAGCCTCGGACAACACTGAAATCCCTCTGTATATATGCAGGATGACGTAGGCTGTGCGCACACATCGATCTGCAACACACAAGTCTCCATAAAAAATACATACGACAAGCATATTCTTCAATTCTTTTCCTATTTTTGATTTCCTTTTTTATGTTTAATCGATGGGCAATGCACACTTTTTATACTCTGGATTGTCTTCATCTGCTGATATGAGTTCTGATCGATCCGATTGCATGAATGGATGGATAGATTGGAATTGTTTTGGTCTACACAAATGAATTGGAGGACCAAGCTGAGACACTGCTTGCCGGCAGCTGGGAGGAAGTTTAATTTCCGAGGGTGACCACCGCCATCACGTAATAATACACGTCAACCGTGCACTGGACCAATGAACGTAGACATGCCAACGGGGGATTTCAAACGTCAAACCACTCCGACTTGGGATGTATCATCAGGGACAAGACCCACGCTATCCAGTTTCGGAGACAAGTTCCGACTGGTTCTTCTTCGCAACTTATCCGTTCTCGGGCATGACGACGGAGATGATGCCACTCTATCTTCAACAATAATCAGAACGCCGAGCAGTGAAAATAATTGATCATAGAACAACTCTTCTTTCTTGTTGCATATGTAATGCTACAGAGTAAATATTATCGAAGGAGATGCCACGAAATTAAAATACTTTAAGCTCAGGATAAAGTGACTCCACTACCAGAATGATCGACATCTGCACCGGGTGGGAAATGCCTTTAGCACCGGGTTTCCCACCCGGTGCAACTAATCCGAGGCTAAAGGGGTACCCCTTTAGCACCGGGTTGAATAACCGGTGCTAAAGGGGCCCTTTAGCACCGGGTGCAGCCACGACCCGGTGCTGAAGGGCCTGCCCCGCAGCGCCGTTAGCAGGGCCTTTAGCACCGGGTCGTGGCTGCACCCGGTGCTAAAGGGCCTGCCTTTAGCACCGGTTGCTGCCTGAAACCGGTGCTAAAGACCCCGGATTTCTTTTTTTTTTTGCTTTTTTCAGTAGCCATGCGTGCACGTCTATATACGTATATATTCTAATACGTGTATTCTAATGCGTATTCGGCCGACTCTATATTCATACTAGCTGACATTTCATCAAAATAGAAGACATATATATTACAAAAGTAGATATTCATGCATCTCAACTCGAGTTATATATATTTAAACTGTATTTTCTACTTAATTAAGATTGACGACTATCTTGTTGGACTGTCCGGCACGTCCTCCAGTACTGGCGAGAAGTATTCTCCTCGGGGATTGACGACCTTGTCCCAGATCCATCCGACGAGCTGTTCTGCAATTGCGTCAATTTTTTCTAGCTCCAGGGACTCTTCCTTCAGCCTGAACATCTATAATGAAGGCCGCAGACTTTGTTGAGTTTTCGTCCCTGAGAATCTGCATGTGCTCCTCGATGTACGGAGCAACTAATGTTGATTGTTGCAAAACTGTGAGGTGCGCTTTACGAAATGTCTCAACGTCCTTGATCACCATCGATCTTCTCCCTAGTGTGCCCTTTCCACCAAGTCTCCCCTCGTGATGGGATTCGGGGACACCAATCGGCATAAGATCGTCGACAAAGTCAACACAGAATTCAATGACCTCCTCCGTTTCGTATCCCTTAGCAATGCATCCTTCTGGACGAGAACGATTACGGACATACTTCTTTAGGACAGCGAAGAACCTCTCAAATGGGAACATGTTGTGTAGAAATACTGGGCCCAATATACGAATCTCTTTGACGAGGTGAACCAATAGATGTGTCATGATATTGAAGAAGGATGGTGGAAATATCATCTCAAAGCTGACAAGACATTGCACCACGTCGTTCTGTAGCTGATCTAAGTGGTCTGGATTGATCACCTTCTGAGAAATTGCATTGAGGAATGCACATAGCTTCACAATGGCTTTCCGCACGTTAACTGGTAGCACACCCCTGAGTATGACGGGAAGCAGCTGTGTCATCAACACATGGCAGTCGTGAGACTTCAGGTTTGTGAACTTCTTCTCTTTCATATTTATTATTCCCTTAATATTGGAGGAGTAGCCAGACAGAACCTTGATACTGTTCAAGCATTCAAACATGCTTGCCTTCTCTTCTTTGCTGAGAGTGAAGCTGGCAGGACGCAAGTACTGGCGTCCTTTGTCTCTCTTTTCTGGATGTAGATCAGTCCGTTGCTTCAATCGTTTCAGATCCTGACGTGCTTCCAGTGTATCTTTTGGCTTCCCATAAGTACCCAGGAAGCTTATCAAGTTCACGCAAAGATTCTTCGTCAGATGCATCACATCAATCGCGTTACGGACCTCTAAACGTTGCCAATAAGGTAGCTCCCAAAAGATAGACTTCTTCTTCCACATCGCGGCACGACCATCCTCGCCCGTCGGAGCAGCCTGGCTTCCGTCTCCCTTGCCAAACACCACGTGTAGGTCCTTCACCATATCAAATAGCTCTTCTCCACTCCGGTGTCTCGGCTTTGTACGGCGGTCAGCATTCCCGCCAAAATGCGCACATTTCTTTCGTAGCTCATGCTTCGCCGGAAGGAATCGACGGTGACCCATGTACACAACTTTACGACAATGTTTCAAATACATGCTTTCGGTTTCCTCTAAACAGTGAGTGCATGCTTTATATCCTTTGTTTGATTGTCCTGATAGGATACTTAGTGCAGGCCAGTCGTTGATGCTTATGAAAAGCAGTGCTCGAAGGTCAAACTGCTCCTGTTTGTCCTCATCCCCCATGCTAACACCTTCATTCTTCCACAGCTGCAAAAGTTCGTCAACCAATGGTCTTAGGTACACATCAATGTCGTTGCCAGGTTGCTTTGGGCCTTCGATGAGCACTGGCATCATAATGAACTTCCGCTTCATGCAGAACCAGGGGGGTAGGTTGTAGATACAAACAGTCACGGGCCAAGTGCTATGACTACTGCTCATTTCACCGAAAGGGTTCATGCCATCGGTACTTAAACCAAGCCTAACATTCCTTGCATCAGCATCAAACTCTGGGAATGCGCTGTCGATGTTCCTCCACTGGGATCCATCGGCGGGGTGTCTCAACATGCCATCCTGCTTACGTTCTTCTTTGTGCCAGCGCATCAGTTTGGCATGGTCTTTGTTCCTGAACAAACGCTTCAGACGGGGTATCAGAGGGAAATACCACATCACCTTCGCAGGGATTTTTTTCTTAGAACGCTCTCCCCCAACATCACCAGGGTCGTCCCGCCTGATCTTGTATCGCGCGTAGGTGCAAACCGGACAACGATCCAAGTGTTCGTACTGTCCGCGATAGAGGATACAGTCATTAGGACACGCATGTATCTTCTGCACCTCCAAACCGAGAGGGCAAACAACACGTTTTGCTTGATACGTCGTCGATGGCAATGTGTTACCCTCTGGAAGAATCTTCTTTACGAGTTTCAGTAGCTCCTCGAAACCCTTATCAGTAACACCATTTGCTGCCTTCCACTGCAGAAGTTCAAGTGTGCTACCCAACTTCTTTAGCCCCTCTTTGCAATCTGGGTACAGGTCAGTCTTGTGGTCCTGCAACATGCGATGTATCTTTTTCAGTTCCTTATCATTGCCGCAGTCTTTCTCGGCATCACGCAACATTTGCCCGAGCCCATCAGTAGGTTCATTTTCCTGAGCAACATCTTCCTGAGCATCGCCTTCCCGAGCAACATCTTCCTCATCGGCATCACCCATTGCAGCATATGCAAAGGAACCGTAGTATTGAGCCAATAACGGAATGTCGTCATCGGCCTCGTCTTCTTCATCTTCATCCATTAGAATTCCTCTTTCACCGTGCTTCGTCCAAACAGAATAATTCCTCATGAAACCGTGCCTCATCAAATGCACTTGAAGACAACCTCTTTGTTTGTACGATTGTATATTTTTACAATGGGTGCATGGGCAGAACATGAAACCGGACGGCGTCCTGTTAGCCTCGGCGGCATCGAGAAACGTCCTAAGGCCATCACGGAACGCCTGAGCATGGGGGTCCCCGTACATCCATTGTCTATTCATCTGCATTATTAACCAATAACAAATATACAATACAATTTAAAGATAAAAAAATTTAATATATAAATAAATACAAATTATAATATATATTCCATTATATAAATAAATTTCTAAAACTACATTACTATATTCATTAAATATAACATTACTATAAGCCTTATAAGATTTATAAGATTTATAAGATTTTCTATTAATTTATAAGATTTTCTAGCATTTTATATTGATTTTCTAGTAATTTATAAGATTTTCTAGTAATTTATAAGATTTTCTAGTAATTTATAAGATTTTCTAGCATTTTATATTGATTTTCTAGTAATTTCTAAAACTACATTACTATAAGCCTTATAACTATTCAGAAGTCATACAAAACAAAATACTAACTAGCTTGCCTTCTCTCTCCATTTAAAACACAACATGAACACTCTCTCCACCATGAACTCAAGCTCTCTCCTCTCTCTCCTCCAAGAACACAAGCTCTCTCTAGCTAGCTTTACTTTGATTCACAAATCCCTCTATTTCTAAATCATAGAAGGATTACAAGCTAAATAAAACATTAGAAAATGAAAGAGTGTACCTTGTAGTGCTCCTTAGATGAGTAGATTCTTCACAAATTTTGAAAAAAATTTGGACAGCACCTCCCCTCCCACGGCCGAGCAGCATGAACACAGCGCCTAAGTGTTCAGCTGGCTCAGGCGGGGGAGGAGGAAGCCCCTATATTCAAACACATTAGCACCGGGTCGTGGCTGCACCCGGTGCTAAAGGGTGAACATTAGCACCAGGTCTTGCCACGACCCGGTGCTAATGTGTCCGCCCTGACACACCACCGCGCCGCCCCCGCTCCTAGCCGTTGGACCCGGTGCTGAAGCCCCATCAGCATCGGGTCCAAAAATGGCCGAGGCGGAGGAGGCGGGCGGATGTGAAGGATTCTGGTAGTAGTGCTCATTAGGATTGTACGGATTATGTTGCCACTCGATCGTCGACATTGATGCACATGCACTCGATTATTGGAGGTCTGGGCACAGCGTCTTTGACAAAAAAATTGGAGAGAACGAGAAGAAAGATGAGATGCAACCTGTGTTGGGTTGTATTCCGGTATGAATGAGGATTACATCCTTTTGCTGTTCATATACATTTTTTTAGATTAAGGAATAAATCCCAGCCTCTATACACACAAGTGGATATATACGGCCAAAGGTTACACGACACCAGAGTACTTAGACTCTAAACCTCACACCGAGGTAAACCGAAAAAACAAGAAGAAAACCCACTAACAGAAAGAAAAACAAAGACTAAACTTCAATCTTCCTCTCTGTCCATGCTCCAAACAATCTCCAAACGCTCCCCAAACCGTTACTCCACAGTTGAAGCCGATCACTTGATTTCCAAGGCGACGTCTCCAAAAAGTATATGACGCCGAAGCCGCCGCCGTCGCCCCTCCGGTAAGCCAGAGAAAGATTTTCACCTGGAAAATCAAAGACCAAGCAGGGAGCCTCTCAACCAAGGCCTCCAAGGAGGTCCACGACATCCAAAGACGACGTCGTTGCTGAACCCGACCCATGTCGGAATAGACTTTCGCCCAAAGCTCCGCCTAATGCCGGCCCGTCGATGAAGAGCAAGATGAACCACAACTCTGGCCGCCGCCACTGGTAGTGTGAGGGACGAGCACTTAGGCACCCCTCGACCCGACCGCCGACAAACGACATGAGAATCATGATACCCTGCTCAGCTCACCAGACTGGTGAGGCCCACCTCTTCACACGGGGGCGTCGATGATGAAAGCAACCCGCAGCATCCGCTGGACTCCACCGCGTTGTCTGTCGTCGGACCTCCGCTGCAATTAGGCCTCGGAAAAAATCCGCACGCTGGAACATGACGCCGATCGAAGCCACCGTCTCCCACGGGACACCCCCAAACTCCCTCCGGGAGCGATCACCGGCGACCCAATCCTTCCCCAGAACTTAGTCAAGGCAAGGTAGGCCCCGAGAACCGCCACCCGTCAGCGAGTCACTGCCGCTTACGCCGCCGCCCACCCTGAGGAGGCCATGACTCCGTAGATTTGAGCAGCCCAACCACCACCCACTTCTTCCATGGAACAACTCGGAGAAGCCCGACATGGCCCTGACGTCGCCAGATAGAGCCGCCTGCACCAGAAACCGCCAAGCTCCGCCGCCAGCCAGCGCGATGCCGAAGCACGCCGCGCGCCTCGCAGACCCTCAGGGCCCACGCGCAGACCGGCCACCGTCGCCGCCGCGCGCCGCGGCTACCCCTTGCCCCGCGCGCGGCCCTCCCGCCTCCCGCGCCGCGGGCCACCGCCGCTGACCCGCGCTGCCGTAGACCCGCATCAGGTTGGCCAGCGGCCGCCGCCGCCACCACACGAGATCCGCGCCGCCGCCACCGCCAAGTAGCAGATCCACCATGGAAGACCACAGATCCACCCCGGGGCACCGCGGAACCCCCCTCCCCCCCTCCCCCGACGCCGGAGCAGCCTAGTCCTCACTGGAGAAGAAGGGCGGCGCCGCCCGCATGACGCGGCCTCCTTGGGCCGGACGAGAGCCCCGCCGTCGCCCTCCTCGCAGACGCCGGACTTCCGGCTGGCCGCTCGGGCGACGGCGAGGAGGGGTGGAGGAGCCCCCGAGTCGCCTGCGGGAGAAGCGACAGGGGGGGGGGGGGGGGCTCTGCTGTTCATATACATGGACATCTACACAGGGGAAGGCACTCCAAATCCTCTCAATTGCAAAAAAAAAATCCAAATGCATTTGCTTGAATTTTCATGATTGAAACTGTGTATATACAAACCTCACTGGATTTTAGAAAGGTTTTTGTTGAATCCATTACTGCAAATAATCAGAACATTGAGTGGTGAAAAACTGAAAATAATAAACACCTTGCTTAACAACTTGTAATACCTCCCGTTCAAAATTAATCTGCTTAGGGTCCAACTCCTCACATGAAACATGTCCGTATATGTATAGCATATCTCTTGCATTTTCATATGCTTGCTTCATGTAAAACAGTTAACTCTCACTTGAGAGAATTTAGGACATGTGATGTGTCCTGTGTGGTGCAGAGTCATGGTGATCGAGTCAGAGTTCAAAGTTTATAACGCTTTGGGTTTTTCTTTTCTCGAGAGAATTTCTATTATCTATTTTATTGCACATGTGTCTTTGATTTCAAGTCACTGCTGCTAGTTTGGTATCATGTATATATGCTCCCTATTATGTGAACCTATGTCAAATATAAATACACTGTTGCGTCAGCGCAACAACTACATGTCTCCACCATGTGGAAAGATGAACTGTAATTTTCTTGCCTCTCTTCTACTATGAAACAATATATAACAGCTCATTTTAAGATCCCAACATCAACATTATATGCCGGCCTCTCCACAAATTAAGTAGCTGTATGAGTAACTAGACATTCAATTGCTCCATGTCAGCTACTCACTATACTTTTTGTCGTGGTATATTATGTTACCCTGTGGAGAAGCTCTAGGAGGCTCGTGCGCATCACAAAGCATGATATGCTTGCGATCTAAACAACACAATGCACACAATATTTATGTATGCAACCTATCAAACTTCTCTGCACCATAGTACACCAGCCAAATACATCAACTTAGCATGAGGATAACGAAAGCGAGTGGCTAATTAATAGTTTGGAAGAGTTTTCCTGCAGTTTAATAGGCATGAGAGGTAGGAGGAAATTAGAGAATGCAGTAGTCTTATTGAAGGTGCTTCAGAACTATTTAATTTAGACCTTTCTTGCTTTTGAGTCTACATGACGTACTGCAAATAATCAGAACATTGAGTGGTGAAAATAAACACCTTGCTATACCTCCGATTCAAAATCTGCTTACGATCCAGCTGTGGGCTCGCATGAAACATGTCTGTATATGTATATGTATAGCACATCTCTTACATTTTCATCCTTGCTTCATGTAAAACAGTTAATTCTCACTTCAGAGAATTTAGGACATGTGCTGTGTCCTTTGTGGTGCAGAGTCATGGTGATCGAGCCAGAGCTCAAAGTTTATAATGCATGCTTTGGGTTTGAAAACTTAAAGCTTTAAGCTTTGGATAATTCTGTAGTTGCATGAGTAACCAGACATTAATTATCCAAAGTCAGCTACTACCTCCGTTCCAAATTATTATACATTGTTGACTTTTTCTTGTAATATTTGACCATTCGTCTTATTCAAAATAATTTGCGAGTGTCTTTTTTTATTTGTGGCTTACTTTATCGTCACATATACTTTAGGTATGACTTATATTTTCATACATTTGGACAAGATTTTTGAATAAGATGAATGGTCAAACGTTATATGAAAAAGATAACAACTAATAGTAATTTGAAACGGAGTGAGTACTTAATTTCTGTGATCGTGATATATTATGTTACCCTGAAAATATACAGGAGGCCCATGCACATGCATGCAGGCCGGTGAGGTGCGGACTGCGGCATCAGTCTTCTCCACCACATCCTCTTCCTCCTGCCGGCGCAGGACGCGGTGCGCATGTGTGCATTCTCAGCAGTGAGGACAGTAGGGAAGCGGACTCGGAGTGGGGTTGCATTTGCATAAATTTTCATGTCTGAAAGGTGGGTATTATATACATATATATAAAAACCTCATCCGGGGCAAGGAAGGTTTGTTAAATCTCCGTATCACTGTGCAGTAATCAGAACATAGAGCATCGAACTAAACACCTTGCTTGCGCCTAGTGATTATCTCCATATGAGTTCACAACGTGAGGAATCAAACATCAAACTAAAAATGATAATAGACTCTAGTTTATTGCGTATACGCAGAGTGAATATCATCCGAAACGACCAATGCCAAATTAAATATTATAAGTTCAATACATAATATATAAATCCAAATGAAGAATATGCATGTCAGATGTAGTCTATATACCAACCGGGGTTCTGGGAAGCTGCTGGAGTGGCATGGTGGGAATAGGAGGCAAAAAGGAATATGTGACTAGGAACCTGAAATATTGTTCGCTGATCATTTTGCAAGGTTACTGCAGATTCATGGCAAATAGCTGTCTTTGAAAGCATGGAATGACATGATGTAAAAGAAGGAATTGACCCACCAGAAAGGTTCAGAGTAAGATGGCCCTTGTTCGTGCCATGCTCTATTCTGTAAGCTAGAAACTAGTTCATTCTCCTCATTCCTAATCCTAGGGCATGGCTTAAACCGTTTCTACCAAAGAGTCTCCTTAAAATCGTAAGGCTGGTAATTGAAGAGCTGGGAAATGATTTGTTTGCTGTTTAGCATGAGAGGCAGGAGGGAACTAGTCGAAGTGATGAAAAATAACTTGTCCTTCCAAAAAAAATATTTAGGGCATGATGCATGTGAAGTGACCTGTTATGTTTAGGTGCAAGAAAATTCCATATCGATCGATCGAGGTAGCTAGTCAACAAATTTTTCAGGTCCGGTTGCAAAAAATTGTAGTGTGTCCATTTTTTATTATATTTTTTACTGGAAGTATAACCAATTTATTGCGTATACCACCTCGTTGAGTGAATATCATCCAAACTCAATGCCAAAATACTATAAGTTTAATATATAATATATAAATCCAGATGAAGTAAATGTGTGGCAAATGTATTTACACCAACCGGGGTGCCGGAAAGTTGATGGACTGGCATGATGGGAATAGGAGGCAAAATGGAATGTTTGCGATCGAAATAGCACAATACACTGCAGATAATATATATGTATGCAACCTACCAAACTTGTTTTTTCTCGATCACCATAGAACACCAGCCCAAGTCACAACTTACCATGAGGATATCGAGAGAAGGGAGTGACTAAATCACTAAATAGTTGGGAATGGGTTTGCTATGGTTTTTTTTTTGAAGGATCACCGGGGGGGGGGGGGGGGGGGGGGATTATCCCCCACCTGAATATATTGCCCTGGGGGGAGCAATAAAACATGCTCCCCCACCATCATGGTTTTTGGAGTTTTACATGAGCCTTATGAACTACATTTACATATGGGAGAATGCTTGACACCAGGCGTCGGCCACGATCATCTCGGCGAAGGGTAGTCGATGCCGCCAGAGGAGGGCGTCCTCCTTGCAGTTTCGCCGTAGCTTCGTCAGTGTAGCAGTTTCTCCCCTGAATACAGCTTCATTCCTGATCTTCCAAATGTTCCAGCAGCATAGCAGGATGAACACGTTGAAGTGCAAGGAGGGGATATGGTCAGGGCGCGGTATTGTCCAGATCGAGCTTACTGCAGGGAGTTGTAATGGGTCCAAGTTTAGCCGGAGCCAGAATTCTTGTGCACTCGGGCATTCAAATATAATGTGTCTTGTGGAGTCTGGCTGCAGCTTGCATATATCGCATACTTCATCATCTACAATGTTCTTTTTGAAGAGATTGGTCTTGCACTGAATTCTCCGCTGAACTAGTAGCCATCCGAAGAATTGAACTCGTGGGGGGGGGGGGGGGGGGGGGGGGGGGGGGGGCACGGTTGTTCCAAGCAAAATCTGCTACAGCACTCTTGGTACCTTGGCTCATTATGGCTTTGTAGAGCAGGCCGGAGTCGAAGTGACCCGCACCGTTGGTGAAAGGGCATTCCCTGTCATCGTTACCATCTGTTAGCTGGACATCTTCTAATAGTGTTCCATTTCACTCAGTTCCACCAGCGCGGCGTGTGAGAGCCTTGGTTTCATGCAGTTTCTGATACTTCGCTGCAGGATGTTGGCTACTGAAGCGTCTTGCTGGACGGCATGACTGTATAGAGCTGGGTAGCAATCGGCCAGAGGCCCTGCTGGCAGCCAGGTGTCGTGCCAAAAGGATGTGGATTTTCCATTGCCAATGGTGACACCTGTTAACTTCTGGTAGCTTGGGAGAAGCTTCTGCAGAGAGGTCCAGTGGCTCCCTACCCACTTGCTGTTGAGGTTTGCTATGGTTTGATAGGCATGGCAGAGGAAAGAAGCTAGGTACACCGACAATTTAAGAAGACACGATGAAAAAGCTCGTTATTCAGAAATGATCCAGAATATAGAATTGACTGCCTTTCCAAACATGGCCATGATCTTGATCTGCGGTCAGAATCAGTGCTTTATTAGATGCAAGAAATGTTTGTACCAAGATATTCAACAAAAATTTCGAGTCATATACATATATATAACAAAACTATACACAGCATTTTTACGCGAAGCACAAGCACAAGCAAACTTACGCAGATAAACAAATATTCAAGGCATCAGCTTATTTGCTGGTCCATTTGACAAGGTTGTACTTATTATCGTACCTAGCCCATCAGCTCGAGCACAAAACACAATACTGATAATGCACCAGCACGTGACAAACATGCACACTTCCTCGATTCAGTTCATCACCTTTCTCCTCTCCATCATACTTCCGTCACGCCACCACAACGCAGCTATATGCATGCCGCCCGCGACGCCGGCGATGCACGCCAGCTGATGTTCATTTGACGGAGCGCTTTGGCCAATCGACATCAGATCAGGGTGGGGGCGCATGCAAGCAGGGTGCGAACTACATCAGCAAAAGTTCCTCCACTCCTCTAGCTCCGTCCTGCCGGAGTTGTGGGCCATATTCCAATATGCAAGCGAAAAATAGGATTCGGCCAACCTTAGGCCTGTTTATATCAACTTTGGAGAAAAAACACTCTGGATCCTCTCCATTTGAAAAATGCACTTGCATACCCTAAAAAAAATGCATTTGCACATTTTTGGAAGGTTTGTTTAATCTTCATCACTGTGCGGAGAACATAGAGTAGAGAAACTAAACATGTTGCTTGCGCCTAGTGCTCTATAGTAATCTGCATACGATGGTAATGCACACAATATCTGTTAATATCTGTTAGAGTGCACAGTGAATTTCGGCCCAGCTTAATATACCCCACAAACCAGTGCTCCACCAGGCTCAGATCCATCGGAGCCACATCCGGTCCAGACTTACCTCAACCCAAAAACTAGTCTGATAGATGAGAGCTGTCCCCGCCTTATATATTGTGATTTCCACCATCAATTTTTGATGTAAGACTAGACCTAACAATATCTATATATATATGACTGAACTACAAAAACTTTTGTGTCATCATATAACACATAGTACACTAGAGCTAGCCGAAGTACATGGGCTTAGCACGAGGAGAGAGCACACGAGTGACTAAACAGTCGGAAAGTGTTTAACTTGTTGGCATGAGAGGCATGAGGAAAGAACGTAGTACAAGTACTCCCTCCGTATCGAAATATTTGTCGCCATTGACTTTTTTCTACAACTTTGACCATTCGTCTTATTCAAAATATTATGCAAGTACCATCCATTTTGTTTGCCACATGCTTTACTATTGTAGCTATTTTAAGCTTGACTTACCCTTTTACATATTTGTGATAATTTTTTGAATAAGACGAATGGTCAAAGTTGTAAGAAAAAGTCAACGGCGACAAATATTTCGATACGGAGGTAGTAATTAAAAGACATGTCGTCTCAAGAATACTTATAGCTACTTAGAGTTGCCAACCTTTCAAAGCTTGTACACCTGTTGGACGGAGCGCTTGCCCGACACCAGGTTCATGTCCACAGCCAGCGGGGTGGATCATATCGCATCATTTATCGACCTCCCGGAGGGAGATGCTCCTCCACGACACCCGGACTCTCTCCCTCCTGCCGGTGAAGGGCGTGGCTTGCACGTAAGTTATTGGCTTATAGCCGGCCAGCAAAGACAGTGAAGGAGCAGCTACAGCGGTGGCGGAGAAGAGAGCTTTGGGATGGAACAACGTGGAATATGTGCATACTCTTCATACTGAAATTGATAAAGTCTGAAAAGGCTGGCAGTTAGCTACACGAAGAACTTTGCATGTATCTCCCGCCTTCGCGTTTACTCGTGTTGACAAAATTCACCGGCATTATTCATCCCTGGGGGTACTTGATCTGATCGACAAGAGAGAGAGAGAAGAGATACATATATAATATATATTTCAATGAGAAGAGATACATATAATATTGCGCCATCCTTGGGCATGTTCATATGGAAATTAAATCCATCTAGGGGAAAAAAATTCCCAATCCTCTGAATTAAGAAAATAATATTCAAATGCATTTTCTTGGAATTTCATGACTGAACCTGTATATACAAGCGTCATCAGGTGCAATGAAAGTTTATTGAATCCCCATCATTCTGCAAGAATCAGAACATGGAACAATGAAAATAAGCACCCTGCTCGCACGCACCTCTATTGCTCTAATCACTCTCCATATGAATCGACACCATGACCAACCATACACTGAAATTGACAAATATAGAATATATAATTAATCCGTAAAAGATGGCAAATTAGATCTATGCACCTACCAATATTAATTATTGTCAGCAGATCGCTGGAATAAAGCCACTATATAATGCTTCTTTTCTCACTGCAACATGCTATCCTATCTCTTAGCAATTGCCACGAAAGGAGAGGGAATGGATAAGTTCTAGAAGTGTGTCTCGATGGGAATAGAAGGCAAACGGGAACAAGTGATTATGATCCTAAAAGAACATTCTCATATCTCTTTCTAACACAGGTGCGAAAAGACTCCCAATGGTTGTACAGGAAGAAATTTAAGCTATGGTTGTCCCACTTTTTTGTGTTATCCTCTCCGAAAAAACAAAAAAGTCCTTCCAATTGTAAGTATCCAGGTTATCTCGGAACAATCAGCATTTCCTTAGGCCTAAAAAACGCTGGAGCAATGTTTCAGCGGGCCATTTAGAAGTGCATGACTACGCAAATCGGGCGCAATGTCGAAGCCTGCCTGGATGATGGAGTGGTCAAGACAAAAGAACCAGATAACCTAGTTGTTAACCTAGCTGAGACCTTTACATATCTCAGAGAATACCTTCAAATTGAACGCGACTAAGTTCATGCATCTTTGGCATACCGTCAGGGAAACTCTTGGGATTCATGGTCAGTCACATGGGTATTGAGGCAAATCCCTCCAAAACCTCAGCCATCATCAGCATGAAACCTCCAAAGAATGTCAAGGACGTTGTCCAGAAGCTGACTACATGCATAGCGACACTCAATACTCATCTCAAGACTCGGGGAAAAGGGTCCGCCTTTCTTCAAGCTACTCAAGAAGCAAGATACCTTTGCATGGACTGAGGAGGTGAACACAAATTTCAAGCAACTCAAGTCCTCCGCACAAACCCATCCATGCTGACAGCACCACTAGAGAAAGACCAATTAAATACAATTATATATGGGGATAACTACTCATGTTGTGAGCATAGTCATCGTGGTGGAATGAGAAGAGGAAGGCTATATTTATGCAGTAGAGTGGCCAGTTTAATGCATCAGTGAAGTACTCTCCGGTTCCAATATACGTTACCCACAAGTCTAGAACCTACTCTACGCTGTTTTCATCACATTGTGTAAACTCAAGCACTATTTCCAGGTCTACAACATCATAGTCTTAACTAAATTTACCCTGGGAGAGATACTAAATAAACCTGATGCAACTGAGTGAGACTCAAAGTGGAAAGCAGAGCTCGGAGCATACAACGTTAAATTCATCTCTCAGACAGCCATCAAGTCCCAGACTCTAGTTGACTTCACAATTGAGTGAAAAGAAATCCAAATCTCTAGAGCAACAAGTTGTCGGGAACATTCAGTTATGTATTTTGATGGATCATTAAAACTTGAGAGCGCAGGCACGGGAGTACTCTTAATATCACCAAGAAGCGAGCAACTCAGATATGTACTACAGATCAAGTTTAAAGCCACCAACAACGAAGCTGAGTATAAGGCACAATTACACATGCTCCGCTTGATAGCCTCACTCAGTATCAAACGACTTGTGGTCTATTGTGACTCAGGTATAGCTATTAATCAAATCAACAAGGATTGGGACTAGACTAAGGAAACCATGGACTCTTATTGCCCCGAGAAGTGCTCGAACTTAAGCATAACTTCTGTGATTTGGAGTTCCACCATGTTATTCTGACAATAATATAGTAGCGGATGCACTATCCAAATTGGGCCACAAACGTACCGACGGATGTCTTTTTCCATCTATCAAGGAGCCAGCTGCAGACCCGACCACTTCATAATCAACACCACCTATGCTACAAGCCATGGTCATCAACATCGACTGGACTACACCCTAATGGAGGCGTTAGCCCGATCTTCCGTAAGGTCATGATAAATCTATTGGTGGATATTTCGATGTTGATGATTCGGGCTTCTAATCACTCAGATTCGAACTCCTACAACCGCTGAACCACTACTCCATTGGTTATTAACCGTGAGCACACAATCGACCTCACCTGCGCGCCCCCCTTGTCTCCGCCCCTGATCTATCGACCTTTGGAGGTAGTTTCCCTCCACGTCACCCGGCCTCTCTCCCTCCCGCAGGTGCACGACGTGGTGCGCACATGCATTACTGGCTTAATTATAGCCAGCGAAGACGGTGAGGGAGCAACTACAGTGGTGGCTGATAAGAGCTTTGAGTTGCATGTTCGTCGGCGTTGCCGGCCCTGCTTCTCCCTCAGTTCCGCCCGCCACCTGCACAAAAAGGTAGGCAACTCTAAATAGCCATGTGCATCATGTATTTAGATTGTTAGCATGCTTTTCAGTTTTAGTACTCTCTATTACTAGCTCTTGCGTTGGTCAGATATATAGCAGTAGTTTCTAGCTGGCCGGGTCATGGCGGATGTTCCAATTTCTGGGCATGCGCAGTTCACGCATGACACGAGCTGTTCGCACGGGAGCAGGCGTCGTGGGAGTCCCCTTTGCCGAGTGTTACACTCGGCAGAGCCTTTGCCGAGTGCATATCGGCTTTTACCGAGTGCCCCAGGCACTCGACAAATGGGGGGTTTCCCGTAGTGATGTACATACTCTTTATATTGCAATTGGTAGAGTCTGGAAAAGCTTGCAGTTAGCTACACTAAGAACTTTGCATGTCTCTCCCGCCTTCGCGTTGTCTCGTCTTGATGAAATTCACCGACATTTGTCCCTGGCCGGTACATCTGACAAGAAAGAGAAGAGAGACCAACGGTGTGTTCATATTTCAATAAAAAGTAGATTGGACGGCATGTTCATATGGATATCATCCCGGGGAAAAACTCCAAATCCTCTGAATTAAAAAATAATAATTTTCAAATGCATTTGCTTGAAATTTCATGACTGAACCTGTATATACAAGCCTCAACAGGTGCAATGAAAGTTTCGGAATCCCCAACATTCTTCAAGAATCAGAACATGGAACAATGGAAATAAGCACCTAGCTTGCTCGCATGTACCTATTCCTCTAATCACTCTTCAGATGAATCGAAACTCTGACCAACCATACACTGAAATTGACAAATATAGAATATATATTTAGTCCATAAAAAATAAATGCATGGCAAATTAAATCTATGCACCTACCAACATTAATTATTGTTAGTAGATTGCTGCAATATATGCCGGTACTAAATGACCAACTACCCGTTGGCTACCAGTGGCCTGTCAGTCATTTAGTACCCGCTGGAGCCCATAACCGGTACTAACATGCCCCCACGGACACTATGCTCCCGAATCGGTACTAATTGCATGCATTAGTACCGGTCCTAGTTTGGCCGGTACTAACGTACGTGGACGAATGTGCACATTTCTACTAGTGTTAGTTTGCCAAAGCATGTGTAACCAGATATTATGTTACCCTGAAGACACAGGAGGCCCATGCATGCACAACAATTCTAACTTACGAGACTGGCATTTGCGATCTAAGTAGTATAATACATGCGTGTACCAAAGTTCTTTCTAGCCATAGCACCCAGCCCAGGTACTTCAACTTAGCATGAGGAGAGAGAAGGGAATGATTAAATAGTTGCTATTGTTCGATAGGCATGAGAGGTAGGAGGGAAGAAAGCAGTGGATTGGTTGAAAGAACCAGTAGATCTAATGAGAAAGGTCGCAGACCTACCAAAAAATCTCATTGTCCAAATATGATCCAGAGCTGTATAGAATTTGACTACCTTCCAACATAGGCCAAGATTTGCGCTCAAACTCAGGGCTTTAGGTGCAAGAAAAATTTGTAATGGTGGAGATAATCAGCAAAGTTTTACTACCTAGAAGAAGCAGAAGCAAGCATATGCATATGAATCAGGTTAGTGCTTATTTGTTGATCCAAAACACAAAGGTTGTCTTTATTATCCAAGCATTGCTCAATTACAAAACACAATACTGATAATGCACCAGTACTTGCATGACAAGCGTCCACGCTTCCTTAGTTTATGGATCAGTTTCGTAGCTCTCTCCATCTTCAGTCTCTCATGCCCCAACACCGCTGCCGAATGCGACACTAGCTTACCTAATGTTCGATGGAGCACCACCTAACTAGGGCTAGACAAAATACTCGAAGCTCGTTAGCTCGCTCGGATCGCAGCCGGCTCGGTTCGGCTCGGTGCATGTTTCTAACGAGCTAAACAAGAGTTTTTGCTCGTTGGTATAACGAGTGTGTTCGATCTGGCTCGCGAGCTGTTCGCGAGCCAAACGAGCACTACCAGAATGCTTCACATCCGCCCGCCTCCTCCGCCTCGGCCATTTTTGGACCCGGTGCTGATGGGGCTTCAGCACCGGGTCCAACGGCTAGGAGCGGGGGCGGCGCGAAGATGTGTCAGGGCGAAGACATTAGCACCGGGTCGTGGCAAGACCCGGTGCTAATGTGCACCATTTAGCACCGGGTGCAGCCAACAACCGGTGATAATGTGCCGAGGCCATTTCGCACCGGTTGCTGGCTGCACCCGATGCTAAAGGGTGCACATTAGCACCGGGTCTTGCCACGACCCGGTGCTAGTGTGTTTGAATATAGGGGCTTCTTCCTCCCCCGTCCGAGCCAGCTGAACACTTAGGCGCTGTGTTCATGCTGCTCGGCCGTGGGAGGGGAGGTGCTGCCCAATTTTTTTTTCAAAATTTGTGAAGATTCTACTCATCTAAGGAGCACTACAAGGTACACTCTTTCATTCTCTAATATTTTATTTAGCTTGTAATCCTTCTATGATTTAGAAATAGAGGGATTTGTGAATCAAAGTAAAGCTAGCTAGAGAGAGCTTGTGTTCTTGGAGGAGAGAGAGGAGAGAGCTTGAGTTCACGGTGGAGAGAGTGTTCATGTTGTGTTTTAAATGGAGAGAGAAGGCAAGCTAGTTAGTATTTTGTTTTGTATGACTTGTGAATAGTTATAAGGCTTATGTATTTTATTTATTAGAGAGGTTTATTTATTAAAAGTTGGAATAGTTATTTATTAATTTAATGAAATATATATTATTAGTTATTTATTAAAAGGTAGAATAGTTATTTATTTATTTAACGGAAGGTATATTTATTTATTTAATGAATATAGTAATGTAGTTTTAGAAATTTATTTATATAATGGAATATATATTATAATTTGTATTTATTTATATATTAAATTTTTCTATCTTTAAATTGTATTGTATATTTGTTATTTGTTAATAATGCAGATGAATAGACAATGGATGTACGGGGACCCCCACGCTCAGGCATTCCGTGATGGCCTTAGGACGTTTCTCGATGCCGCCGAGGCTAACAGGACGCCGTCCGGTTTCATGTTCTGCCCATGCACCCATTGTAAAAATATACAATCGTACAAACAAAGAGGTTGTCTTCAGGTGCATTTGATGAGGCACGGTTTCATGAGGAATTATTCTGTTTGGACGAAGCACGGTGAAAGAGGAATTCTAATGGATGAAGATGAAGAAGACGAGGCCGATGATGACATTCCGTTATTGGCTCAATACTACGGTTCCTTTGCATATGCTGCAATGGGTGATGCCGATGAGGAAGATGTTGCTCGGGAAGGCGATGCTCAGGAAGATGTTGCTCAGGAAAATGAACCTACTGATGGACTCGGGCAAATGTTGCGTGATGCCGAGAAAGACTGCGGCAATCATAAGGAACTGAAAAAGATAAAGCGCATGTTGCAGGACCACAAGACTGACCTGTACCCAGATTGCAAAGAGGGGCTAAAGAAGTTGGGTAGCACACTTGAACTTCTGCAGTGGAAGGCAGCAAATGGTGTTACTGATAAGGGTTTCGAGGAGCTACTGAAACTCGTAAAGAAGATTCTTCCAGAGGGTAACAAATTGCCATCGACGACGTATCAAGCAAAACGTGTTGTTTGCCCTCTCGGTTTGGAGGTGCAGAAGATACATGCGTGTACTAATGACTGTATCCTCTATCGCGGACAGTACGAACACTTGGATCGTTGTCCGGTTTGCACCTGCGCACGATACAAGATCAGGCGGGACGACCCTGGTGATGTTGGGGGAGAGCGTTCTAAGAAAAAAATCCCTGCGAAGGTGATGTGGTATTTCCCTCTGATACCCCGTCTGAAGCGTTTGTTCAGGAACAAAGACCATGCCAAACTGATGCGCTAGCACAAAGAAGAACGTAAGCAGGATGGCATGTTGAGACACCCCGCCGATGGATCCCAGTGGAGGAACATCGACAGAGCATTCCCAGAGTTTGATGCTGATGCGAGGAATGTTAGGCTTGGTTTAAGTACCGATGGCATGAACCCTTTTGGTGAAATGAGCAGTAGTCATAGCACTTGACCCGTGACTGTTTGTATCTACAACCTACCCCCCTGGCTCTGCATGAAGCGGAAGTTCATTATGATGCCAGTGCTCATCGAAGGCCCAAAGCAACCTGGCAACGACATTGATGTGTACCTAAGACCATTGGTTGACGAACTTTTACAGCTGTGGAAGAATGAAGGTGTTAGCATGTGGGATGAGGACAAGCAGGAGCAGTTTGACCTTCGAGCACTGCTTTTCATAAGCATCAACGACTGGCCTGCACGAAGTAACCTATCAGGACAATCAAACAAAGGATATAAAGCATGCACTCACTGTTTAGAGGAAACCGAAAGCATGTATTTGAAACATTGTCGTAAAGTTGTGTACATGAGTCACCGTCGATTCCTTCCGGTGAAGCATGAGCTACGAAAGAAATGTGCGCATTTTGGCGGGAATGCGGACCGCCGTACAAAGCCGAGACACCGGAGTGGAGAAGAGCTATTTGATATGGTTAAGGACCTACACGTGGTGTTTGGCAAGGGAGACGGAAGCCAGGCTGCTCCGACGGGCGAGGATGGTCGTGCCGCGATGTGGAAGAAGAAGTCTATCTTTTAGGAGCTACCTTATTGGCAACGTTTAGAGGTCCGTAACGCGATTGATGTGATGCATCTGACGAAGAATCTTTGCGTGAACTTGATAAGCTTCCTGGGTACTTATGGGAAGCCAAAAGATACACTAGAAGCACGTCAGGAGCTGAAACGATTGAAGCAACGGACTGATCTACATCCAGAAAAGAGAGACAAAGGACGCCAGTACTTGCGTCCTGCCAGCTTCACTCTCAGCAAAGAAGAGAAGGCAAGCATGTTTGAATGCTTGAACAGTATCAAGGTTCCGTCTGGCTACTCCTCCAATATTAAGGGAATAATAAATATGATAGAGAAGAAGTTCACAAACCTGAAGTCTCACGACTGCCATGTGTTGATGACACAGCTGCTTCCCGTCATACTCAGGGGTGTGCTACCAGTTAACGTGCGGAAAGCCATTGTGGAGCTATGTGCATTCCTCAATGCAATTTCTCAGAAGGTGATCAATCCAGACCATTTAGATCAGCTACAGAACGACGTGGTGCAATGTCTTGTCAGCTTTGAGATGATATTTCCACCATCCTTCTTCAATATCATGACACATCTATTGGTTCACCTCGTCAAAGAGATTCGTATATTGGGCCCAGTATTTCTACACAACATGTTCCCATTTGAGAGGTTCTTCGCTGTCCTAAAAAAGTATGTCCGTAATCGTTCTCGTCCAGAAGGATGCATTGCTAAGGGATACGAAACAGAAGAGGTCATTGAATTCTGTGTTGACTTTGTCGATGATCTTATGCCGATTGGTGTGCCCGAATCCCATCACGAGGGGAGACTTGGTGGAAAGGGCACACTAGGGAGAAGATCGATGGTGATCAAGGACGTTGAGACATTTCGTAAAGCGCACCTCACAGTTTTGCAACAATCAACCTTAGTTGCTCCGTACATCGAGGAGCATATGCAGATTCTCAGGGACGAAAACTCAACAAAGTCTGCGGCCTTCATTCAGCGTCTGCACAATAGTACTTTCACCTATTGGTTGCGAAGACGTCTTATGGGTGTCGAGGGCACTGATGCGCAGCTAGCTTTTGTAGCTAGAGGTCCATCGAGCACGATCTTGACATTCTAAGGATACGACATCAATGGGTATACATTTTACACAAGAGCCCAGGACAAGAAAAGCACCAACCAAAACAGTGGTGTCCAGATCGACGCGACAGACACCAATGGCAATACAAACTCATACTATGGAATCATAGAGGAGATATGGGAACTAGAGTACGGACCTTTGAAGATCCCACTGTTCAAGTGCCAATGGGTGAAGCTGACTGGAGGAGGTGTTAAAGTTGAAGCGGACTATGGAATGACGTTAGTGGACCTAAACAAGATTGGCTTTCTAGACGAACCGTTCGTCCTGGGCAAAGCTGTCACACAAGTTTTTTATGTGAAGGACATGGCTAGCAGACCGAAGAAAGGGGCGGATAAGAAAGGTGGGGGTAAGCAATTGGACCCATCACAAGACGAGCCAAAGCGTCATATAGTTCTTCCTGGAAAGAGAAAAATCGTAGGAGTTGAGGACAAGACGGATGAAGATTATGATATGCTCGATGGCCGGCCTCCATTCTCAGTGGCTGATGACCCAAGCATCCTGTTAGCGGCGGAGGAGACACCGTATCTACGGCGTGATCACAATCAAGGAACATTTGTAAAGAGAAAGTTTATTAGTGTCCGAGTAAACGATGATGCCATGTAATTTAATTGCACTATGTTCCACCCAATTTGTAATGACTATATTTGCATTTATGTTCCACCTATGTTCTAAGATTTTCTGTTGATTTATAAGATTGTTTTTATTAATTCTAGCATTTTATATTGATTTTTCTAGTAATTTATAAGATTTTCTAGTAATTTATAAGATTTTCTATTAATTTATAAGATCCGGTGCTAAAGGGCCTTTAGCATCGGGTGGTGGGAAGATCCGGTGCTAAAGGCCCCCCCCTTAGCACCGGGTGTTGTATAGACCCGGTGCTAAAGGGCCTTTAGCACCGGGTCGTGGCTGCACCCGGTGCTAAAGGCCCCCACCAATTTTCGTCTAGCGCACAGTTACGGCCTTTAGCACCGAGTGTAGAAGACCCGGTGCTAAAGGGCCTTTAGCACCGGGTGGTGGGAAGACCCGGTGCTAAAGGGGGGGCCTTTAGCATCGGGTGCTGTATAGACCCGGTGCTAAAGGGCCTTTAGCACCGGGTCGTGGCTGCACCCGGTGCTAAAGGCGGGGGACCTATATAGGCCGGGGACTTCTCTCCCCTCCCTCACTTCGCCCTCATCTCACAGATCGAAACCGCCGCCTCGTCTCCTCAGCCGTCGCCGCCCGTCGTCCCCGCCGCCGTCGTCGTCCCCACGCCCGTCGTCCCCGCCGCCCGGTCGTGGTCACCCGTGGTCCCCGCCGCCGTCGTCGTCCCCGCGCCCGTCGTCCCCGCGCCCACGCCGCCGCCACCCGTGGTCCCCGGCCGCGCCCACGCCGCCGCCGCCCGTCGTCCCCGCGCCCGTCGACCTACTCGTCTCCGGTTTGGTTTCTACATTGAGACCAGTGACCATACAGGCAGGTTTGATTTGGTAGCTCCAATGGTGCTCCAATCCTCGGTTCTCTCGTGATGCTATTACGTGCTGTGTTGTTCAATCTTGCTTTGCTGCCATCGATGATTACTGTTGTGCTATCTGTGTATCTAATAACGCTGTCCAGTAGTACAATCTCAATTCTGAGTTCTGAAACAGAAGTTGTCAAAATGATATAGAACGTTTGTTTGTTGCTGGTCAATTTCTGTATCATCTATCCTGTCAGCAGTTCATTTCTGAATACTCTTGTCAGATGCAACTGTTGTTTGGGAGAACCTGAATTGGTTGGTGTTCAAGATACTGAGGTGCAATACTACAGATCTTGTTGAATAGACAATGCAGTTCACAGCATGTTCATTTCTGAATATTGGAAATGTTATATTGGAAATGTATATTGGAAATGTTATATGTTTGAAATGTATATTGGAAATGTTATATGTTTGAAATGTATATTGGAAAATGCTTCATTTAAATGTATATTGGAAATTCTATGTATATTAGAAATATATGTGCTTCATTTAAATGCATATATTTCTTATCAATTATTTTTAATTCTATGTATATTAGAAATATATGTGCTTCATTTAAATGTATATTGGAAATGTTATATGTTTGTATAATGTATACTATCGAAAATGTTTATTATCGGAAATTCTATCGCGTACCCGAACCCACTGCGCACCCGAACCCCTTAGCAAATCCGTTTTTCGCGCACCGACCCCCTTAGCGAACCCGTTCGCGTCACGCACCCGAACCCTTAACAAACCACTTCGCGTCGCGTACCCGAACCCTTAGCGAATCAATTCACACCGCGCACCCGAACCCCTTGGCGAATCCGTTTTTCACGCACCGACCCCCTTAGCGAAAATGTTAGAAATATGTATGCTTTGTATATATTTCTTATCAATTATTTTTAATTCTATAGATGGCGGACAACAACAACCCCGTCCCACCCATGCAAGAGGACAACAACACCCCTGTCCCACCCATGCAAGAGGACAACGACACGTTCTTTGCGAATCAACTTTTCAATATTGTAACCCAACCAATGTCCATGGATGATGTGTTGGGGATCATTGGAAGGGACGACAATATCCAGGGCGACAATGTTGCAAGGGCCGAAAATGTTGAAGGGGCTGCCAATGTCCAGGGCGAACGTGTCCAGGGCAGCACTATTGAAGGGGCCGGTAACGAGCCCTCGTCTAGTCAGGTGTGTATATAGATAACATAAATTTGTACTGTACATGTCAATTATGTATACCATCTCTATATCATCTCGTATATATGTAATTTGTGTAGGCCGCCTCTGCTTCTACAAGTCGAGCTAAGAAATCAAAACGATCGACCACGAAGAAGCTGAAGGATGTCAAGTTACACATCACCTGAGTGGAGGATGACGGGGAGCCAGTTGAGCCCCCAAAAGTGGCCAAGAAATTTGTATCTCAGTGCGGGGTAATTGTACGGGACAATGTGCCCATTAGTATCAGAAAATGGAAGTCCACGGACCCCACTGAGGAGTACGTGCTCCCCGATACAGAGAAGGAGATGCTATGGAGGGAATTAAAGGCAATATTCGACTGGCCTAGCACTCATGAAGCAGAACTGAGGGATTGGACAATGAAGAAGATGGCAGTTCTGTTTCAGGATTTCAAGAAGAAGAAGTTGTACTCGCATTTTCTCAAAACCGAAGAGGCCCCGGATCCTGAGAAGTATAAGAAGATCACTGATGACGAGTGGGAAGCATTCCTTGAGTACAAAACCTCCGAAGAGGGTGCAACGGCTAGCGCTAGAAACGTTGGAAACGCCGCAAATAAGAAGTACTCTCATAAGATGGGTTCGGGAGGTTACAAGGCAAGCATCGCTAAATGGGAGAAGATGGAAGAAGATCTATATGCTAGAGGCATCACTCCAGCGACACATGACTAGCCCACAAGGACCAAGCATTGGTACTATAGTCATGGAGGCACCCGAAGCCCAATCGACGGCTCCTTAGTTTTTCCCGAGGACTTGCGAGAACTAGCTCAGCGTCTCCTCGATATCCTCAGGGCATCTGAGAGGGGAGAATTTGTTGCTGATAGAGACAGAGATGAGCTAACAAGGAGCATCCTGGACGGACGCGCGGCG
Source organism: Echinochloa phyllopogon (assembly GCA_033239725.1). Lineage (NCBI taxonomy): Eukaryota > Viridiplantae > Streptophyta > Magnoliopsida > Poales > Poaceae > Echinochloa > Echinochloa phyllopogon. The sequence continues at coordinate 4,262,964 of BTCW01000008.1, read as the reverse complement.
TAGGCACAAGCATCTCATGGAAGAAAGGTTTCCAAGAGCACGCCGCCACCTATAGGAGCCGTTCGAGGAAGAAGGCCGAATATGAGCAGAGGGTGAGGGACCTAGAGCAAACGGTTGCCGCCCAGGGCTCAAAGCTCCAAGAAATGGAGTCAGAGATGGAGCGACGGATGAAGGTAGCATGGCTGCAGATACAACAAGCCACAGGCGGGACCGGTTCCACAGAGCATGCACCTCTCCAACAAGCCGCAGGCGGGACCGGTTCCACAGAGTATCCACCTCTCCAAGATGCGGCCCTTATTAGCCCTCCACAACAATATCAAAGAAGTCACGCTTCCACACAGGCCGCCGAAGCGGTCCGTTACACCGTGGATGAAATAACTCAACGGACCGCGTGCGAGCTTGTCGTCAGGCAGAAGAACTTAGCTGTGGTGGTACGTATGCGACCTTAGTTCGTACTGCATACATTTCACCGTAAATACCATTCATTTACAAACTTTCTTTGAGACTACTAAATTATCAGGTCGCATACGGTATGACCAAACGTGTGGAAGAAGGGCAAAAATGGCACTGCAATGACATTCCACATGGTTACGTACCTGTTGAGGTGGAGCAAGTCGTCACCAACTGGGAAGACTTGGAACTTGACATCCCCGGAGGTGACGGAGAAACAAAACTCGGTCAGTGTTCTCACTGCATCATTCTATGGAGCAAGGCAGACGTCGTCATACCCGGTACACCTGCGGCGACCAACAAGCCTCCGTCACCTCCACCGTCTCCAAGAGATCCACCGGATCATGACGATTCTCCGGGAGCTCCTGATGCAAGCCCGTCTCCTCCGCCGAAGAGGTCTCCGTCTCCTCCGCCGCGGAGGTCTCCGCCCCCTCCGCCGAAGAGGGGACGCCGCACTAAGGCCTCTGCCCCCACTCCACCAGTGAAGAAGGCGCGGAAAACCAGAGAGAAGCCCGCACCAGAGAAAAGAGCGGGTGAGAAGACTCTAGAGGAGCTCGAAGCCTCGGTCAAAGCAGACACAAAGAGGCAAATGGCCGAGTGGAGTAAAAAAATGAGCCGGAGCCGAAGCTTGATCCCACTGTCGAGTGAGTACATACACAGGCTTCTTCTTATACTGTCTGTGTACTAATTCATTTCTGATTATAATGTATACATGTGCACAGATTCCACTGGTTCCTAATAATATTGTGTCCTGACCGGGGTGTCGTGAACGTCTTTGATTCGTTGCACACTCCAAAAGAAAAACTACAGAACATCATGGACATGATGACAAGGTGATGTATATTTTCCCCTACTTAATTCACCCCTTACACTCGAAATGACTTAACTCAATTTTTTTGTTCGCAGGGCCTGTAATCAATTTCGTCAAGAACACCTGGGTATTCAACATGAAACACTAAAATGGAACATTGGCTTTCCGGTAAGCAAGTAATTTGTACATGTAGGCCTCCGCTAATATATTATATGAATTTTACTTAATTTCTTCTGGTCGACAGTGTGCCAAACAGGGGAAGGAAAATAATTTATGTGCATACTATGTTTGCGATTACATGTGGAATTGGGGACATAAAAAGCTTACACAACACGATATTATGGTACGTAATAATAAACACATTTCCATTATTATTAAGTGCACAATTATTGTCTCCAACTCGGCGGATTAAATATCTTTCAATTATTTATAAATTATAGATGTTGAACCTGAAGGAAGAGTCTCTAGAGCTAGAAAGAATTGACGCAATTGCAGAACAACTCGTCGGATGGATCTGGGACGAGGTCGTCAATCCCCGAGGAGAATTCCACTCGCCAGTACTGGAGGACGTGCCGGACAGTCCAACAAGTCGTCAATCTTAATTAAGTAGAAAATACAGTTTAAATATATATAACTCGAGTTGACATGCATGAATATCTACTTTTGTAATACATATGTCTTCTATTTTGATGAAATGTCAGCTAATATGAATATAGAGTCGGCCGAATACGCATTAGAATACACGTATTAGAATATATACGTATATACACGTATATAGACGTGCATGCATGGCTACTGAAAAAAGCAAAAAAAAAAAGAAATCCGGGGCCTTTAGCACCGGTTGCAGACATCAACCGGTGCTAAAGGCATGCCCTTTAGCACCGGGTTGTGTCTGGAACCGGTGCTAAAGGCCCTGCTAAAGGCGCTGCGGGGCAGGCCCTTTAGCACCGGGTCGTGGCTGCACCCGATGCTAAAGGGACCCTTTAGCACCGGTTATTCAACCCGGTGCTAAAGGGGTACCCCTTTAGCCTCGGATTAGTTGCACCGGGTGGGAAACCCGGTGCTAAAGGGCTTTCCCACCCGGTGCAGATGTTGATCATTCTGGTAGTGGAGCTGGAAGACCTAATATACTAATGAGTAAATTATTAATTAACAATAATATATGTATACTATATATGTGTAGTTCTAGATGATGTTATGGTTATATTCTATTATTATAGTATGATAGAGTAGAATTTAAAGGTATTAAGACCATATAAATACTATAAGTTTTATATTATATATATTATTATGGTAATTTTAAATTTAACTCTAGCTCACGAGCTTAACGAGCCAAGCCGAGCCGAGCTGAGCTGGCTCGTTTGACTAACGAGCTCGAACGAGCCGAGCTGGCTCGACATCCACCCCTGTACCTAACCGAGACACTGGATATCGCCACCCATGGCAAGCGCGGCAGATTGCACCAGTTACCTGCCCGGACGACGTCCTCCGCGTAGCGCCCTCTCCCTCCTGTCTCTGCAGAACGCGGTGTGAAGGTGGTTAATTTGTAATACGTTAACGAGATACATATAAGGCCTGTCGCATGAACACGGGTTTCATTTGTTGTGCATTAACCTTTTCACTTGATGGTATTATCTTGCAGATATCCGCAGAAAAGAAGAGTTGATGCTACATTTGATCGACTACTTGGTGGGTGGGTGGGTGGGTGGGTGAGAAAATAAAAGTACGTATTACATGTTTTTTTGTGGAGTGCCTAATTAATTCCTTGTGTGTTTCAACACAAATCTCAGTTCATACTAAGAGCTAGCTACGCAATCCGTAGCAGCCAAGCAACCAGTTGCGGCACAATGCCAATTAATGAGCGGTTACCGTACGTAGGGGAAATAGATATCTACAAAGGACTACAAAGATAGGAAAATATTAAGTTGCTTTGGCTGAATTTAAAGCCTCTACGAAAGAAAACATACTGTCGATTTTTTCTGCAACATATCACATAGTAGTAAGCTACAGTTTGGATGATTGTCCCTGCTGCCCGTTAATGCATGAAAAAGGAAAATCAACTAACTTGAGCTTAGAGAGCAGTGCATGACACAGAATTGGAACATCTTCAATCCTAGCTTCTCACTGTGTCGTGTCTGCCATTCCATACGTTCAAACACAGCCAGGCGCGCGCCAAATGTTCTTATGACTCTTACTGAGAGGTAGGAGAAGGGAGATCGATGTTTGAGGTTCATCGGCAGTAGTCACTCGTTCCCTTTTGCCTCCCATTCCAACCAAGCCATACTCCTTTTCCTGCAGTAATGCTAAGAGATGGCATGCGGCGGTGAGAAAGAAGCATTATATATACAGTGGCATAAACGTATCAATGCTAAAAATAATAATAATGAAAACTGGTTGTATTTATTCTCAATAAACTGAGCTGTTGCCCATGACGCCACCTGATGTTCGATAGAGTGCCGGCACCGGATTACCGCCCATGACGCCACTCTATGTGGTAAACCTGTGAGAAGTTTGAGGACTGCTGAATTTGAAAGCATGGAATGCCATTGTGAGAAGAAGATCCTGGCCCTCCAAGGTTTCATGAACCATTAACTAGCTTGCTTATCATGCTTTGCTCGATAGAGCTGATCGATCTGATCATTTGTTGAATCAAGTCTCTCTTTATTAATTCATCCCTAAATCTCTTGGGTACTCTATATTAAATGACGAAGGGAGTATATATACCGACCAGTATGTATTATTGTTGGTAGGAGGCGCATGCATGGGCATCAATTCCGAGTTGCTAGAGATGATATGCGATGTAATGCATATAATATATTTATATATGATGACACGGTACCGTAGCACCACCAGAGCTCCAAGTAGAGAAAACAAGTGACTAAATAGTTGAAAAGTGTTTAATTTGTTGTGACTAGCAAATGTGCCCGTGCGTTGCTACGGGTAAGCTATCTACTCCATGGGATTCACACCCTTGTAGACTTAATAAATTCAAGCAGCTATGTTTTTCCCCTTCCAACAATTATATTTCTATATTCTATATATAACGGTTATTGTGCATACTGCACACTGACTTTTTTTTGGATTAATACGCACACTACTCAGATGTTTTGTATATATAACAAAATAAATCACACGACTTGTTTGTTCAATGAAAATCACAGTAAATACACCGCTTATATTATATATGTAACACCCAAAATACTCAAATTTAAAATTTTTGGCATTTAATTAATTATTTAATGCTTTCACCTATTTTATAAAGGCTAAATAATAATTTTCTAAAATTTAAAATCAAATATAAGTGATAGAAACATTTATTGTTGCATTCATGCTCCTGCATTTATTTTTGTATTGCTTGTGATTCAAACAAGAATTTAAATATATTTAAATTCAAATTTGAATCACTTTGTTTGGAGCTCTAGAAAAGTTGTTAGGCCCATAGTTCGCTTTAGCCCCCTTAACTTTTTCCCAAGTTCAGCTTTGCTCCCCCAACTATTTCCCCGGTCCAGCCCGGCACCCCCTCCCATTTTCCTTTTTCCCGGCCCACTTCCTCCCCGCGCGCAGTCGCCTCGGCCCAGCCGGCCCAGCCGTGCTCTCCCCTCTCCTCTCTCACTGCCCCACAGGGCCCGCATGTCAGCGACGCCTCCTCCCTTTCCTTTCTTCCTCCTCCCGCCCGGCATGCCTTTCCTCCCCGACGCGCCATTGCAGCCACCACTTCGGCCGACTCGACCCGCTCCGCGCCCCTGGACCCACCACGCACCTTCGCGGAACCTTCCTCTCCTCCTCCCTTTCCTTTCACGAGCACCCCGCCGAAGGAAACTCGCCCCCTGCTTGGAAAGCGGCCGCCTCCGCCGCAACCCTTCCTAAAACGCCGGCGGGTGCGTTCCCGACGCCCTGTACCTTCCCAAGCCCCTTCTTAAGGCGCCTGAGCACCTTCAAGCTATCCTTGACCCCGCCATCGCACGCCAAGCTCACCCGAGCCGCCCCACCGCTCTGCCCACGCGCCGCCGAGCTCGCGCAGCGCCGCCGCACGCCGCCAGGCTGCTCCGGCGCATCTCCAGGCCAGCCATCACCCCCGAGCTGTCCGCCAGGAGGTACTGAAGCTCCCCAAATACCTCTCGTCCTCTATTATGCCTTGACCGTGGCTAATTGCTTCCCGACGTCCGCAGCGCCGCCGTGGAGGATTCGTCGCCGTTCCTGTCGACCGAGCCGTCTCCGGTCGATTCCTTGCGTCCAACTCTTCCTCAGAAGGTAACAAGTCCACCAGCCCTCTCAATTCGAGCTGTAGTGCGCCGTAGCAGCACCCCCGCGATCACCGTCGTCGGCCGATCGCCGGTCGTCGTCGTCTGGTCGGATCACTGCACGGAGTTTCACTTGAGCACCTCAGCAGCACTCACCATCGTTCTCTGACGCTCCAGAGCAAGAAACCCGACCTCGAAACCACCCAAAACCCCTACCCCGCGGCTCACCGGAGCGCAGCTCCGCCGCCCATCGTCGTTGGCACGATTCGCCGGCCGATGCTCGTCATGAACCCCCTAGATCGACTCGCCATCTTCTCCTGAAGCCGTAGGACCAAACCCCGTTGAAAACCGAGCACCCTAGCCGAGTCGCTACCCAGCTCCGCCTCGCTCGAGGGTCGTGAACCCCCTCGAACGGGCAAACCAAACTCCGCCTCGCTCGAGGGTCGCGAACCCCCTCGAACAGACACAGCAACCCCTGCCTCACTCGAGGGTCGTGAATCCCCTCGAGCGGACGAGCCGTCTCCGCATCGCTTACGGGCGCCTTCCCTGGTGGCTACTGTTATTTACGTATAGGTCCCTGGTTTTTCGCAGTTTAGCCCCTGGAAGTTTCAGAGACTTTGCCAGCAAGCCCACGGATCTTAAAAACCTCTTAACTTTCGCGTTTTAGCTCCGATTTGCGTGATTTTCGCGCTCATGTGTTCGTAGCGAAGCGTAGATTATTTCTAGCTCCTGTTTTTGTACTGTTTTCACTGTTTGGTGTACTGTTCTAATAGATTAATTTTGTTTGCATGTAATGATTGCTTTTGGATGCGTGCGTGATGATCGTGTCCAGTCGGTGAGCCCGTAGCTTTGGACTTCGAGTACGTTGAGGACGTGCCGGAGCAGGATTTGCAGCTGCAGCCGTACTCCGAGGAAGGCAAGTTATAGCACGGACAATCCTTGCTACCTATCTCACTTTTAATACACTGTTCATTACATACGCATGTGTCTAATATTGTTTACCATTAAGGTTATCCCTAGCATTTATTTCCCTGTCCTTGTATTCCTATGGGTTTTGCATATGGGTAGTATCTTGCTAGGCGCAACTACTGTCACCTTTACTTAATTGTTAATATTGATTTAATGGTCCACTTCAACTTTAATGTTAAAACTTGCTTTTTAGCAACATGGATTAGGGAGCTAGAGCATGTGCTGTTTTGCTCTAGTGTCTCCCTCTAAGGACCGGTTCTTAAAGCGGCAACCCAGGAGCCTGTCGCCACCGCCGGAACTATATGGGCTCTGGTCTTGGTCAAGTAGCTTGTACGGCTCTAGCTTGATAGTGGTTACCGAGGGGCCAGCGGCGTTGTGGGAGGCAAGGCACGGGGTGTTTTCCCGATTCCACCGAGGACGGTAGCCCCGTCGGCTAGGTCTCGTTAGACCCAGTCCCGTGTTGGGAATCTCAGCGATTGAGAACTCCGCACGTTGCGCATTGTTGGGGTGGATACCCGCGCTCTGGACGCCATCGACCCCCTCATGGTGTGACTCCGTGGGCGTACGTCGATCTCAGTGCCTAAGGACTCACCACCTTGTATTACTGCAGCGGCTACTATCTTGTTAGGGTGTCTTGTGAAAGCCTCGTAGCGTCCCTATGCAGTCACACCTCGGAAGTGTTGATGTGCGTGGTTGGGTGCAAAGTTCCTTTGAACTTTTACGCGACTGGTGGGTAAAGGGCGAAACCTCTGCAGAGTGTACGATCTATCATGATAGCCTTGCTCAGGGTCACGAGCGGCCTGGATCCTTTTTGATTAGAATATGGTATTTATTCATGTTTAATGTCACTTACACTATTTAATTGGGTTACAACTGGGTTCTCATTCACTTGTAGTAACTTGGATAAAGTTAAAACGAACCAACTAAAAGTGCTAATGCAGTTAAGCCAGTGTCTAGCCTTTTTGAGCCTTCATAACCCGTGCTATACTTGCTAAGTAATTCTGTTACTTACACTTGCTATTATCATCATTTTTGGGCAAAATCCCGGACGGGTAACAGATTGGAGTCAGGCTGACTATGCTGTGGAGTTTCCAGAGGACTTGCCGTACTTCTGAGTTGGCGTTCTCCCAGTCAGAGTCCCTGTGGGATTGCGGCTACGCTTAGAGAGATGTATTAGTCTTCCGCTGTCCATGTATTTCATTTATGCAAAACTCTGATGTAATCGCTACCTTATGATGAGAATAAAGCATTGTACTCTGATTTTTACCATATTTGCTTGCTATATGTGTCTGTGGACTTCCTGGGCACACATATGGCCACATTCGGGTTTTGTGTAAATCCGGGTGTGACAGATTAGTATCAGAGCCGTGCTGACTGTAGGAACGCAGCCTAAATAGTACGGTTGACAAATTACTAGGAGACCCCCATGTTTTGAAAACTTTAAAAATCTAACAGTCGAGTCTTGCGCGAGTTTATGCCTTTACCTGCTTGTATTTATTGTTATTATGCTTATGTTTGATTTGGTTCTTTGTAATGACTGTGATGGGTGTAGACACTTGTCTGCAACCATCTAGATATAGGCATAAGACTTAAGGACTCTATTGTTAGATAGCAGGGGGTATATATATATTTTCTCTTGTACTAACCGACCGATATCTAACCTTTGTGATTATAGATGGCTCACCCCGGGGGTAATGCGGGCGGACAGCCTCCGCACCAGAACCCGCCCCCGAACCTGAATCCGAACCATCAGATCCCCACCATTGAGCAGCTGATGTATGCTCAAGTTCAGATGATGCAGCAGATGGCGGAGACCATGAGATTGATCCAGCAGAACCAGCATCATCCCCAGGCAGCTGCTCCGCCCAGAGATAAGAGGGGCGAGTTTCTGAAGGGACGCCCGCCGACCTTCAGCAAGGCCAGTGACCCCCTTGAGGCAGATGACTGGCTCAAGACAGTGGAGAGACAGTTGGACATCGCCCAGTGCGATGACAGAGAGAAGGTGCTGTACGCCGGAGGGCAGCTTCAGGGGCCGGCGTTGGATTGGTGGGATTCATACCAGTCTTCACGCCCGGCCGGTACTAAGATCACTTGGCAGCAGTTCTGCAGCAGCTTTCGTGCACACCACGTGCCGGAGGCCTTGATGGTTCTGAAGAAGAAGGAGTTCCTGGCACTGAAGCAGGAAGGGATGAGTGTCACGGCTTATCGTGACAAGTTCGTCTCGTTGGCCCGTTACGCTCCAGAGGACATGGCCACTGATCAGAAGAAGCAGGCCAGGTTCTGTGACGGTCTGCAGGATGCTCTCCAGTACCAGCTCATGTGCACCAAGTTCCCGACCTTTCACGAGCTGGTGGACGGCGCGCTGATGTTGGAGCATAAGCGCCGTGAGATGGAGGACAAGAAGAGGAAGCTCCAGGGTCAGCAGGTGGGAGGCCAGCAGCGCTTCCAGGGCCAGTCCGGCAAGCTCAGTCGGGGCCAGTACCAGCAGCAGCGTCCTCAGTTTCCTCGGGCGCCACAGCAGCAGCGTCCTCAGGGTCAGCCACAGATGGGTCCAGCTCAGCGCAGCTAGGTGCAGCCAGGTCCAGTCCAGCGCATCAGTCCAGTCAACACTACACCGGTGGGTCCGAGGGTGTGCTACCACTGTGGCGAGCAGGGGCACTTCGCCAATGCCTGCCCCAAGAAGATCCAGAACGCCGCCGGACAGAACTAGCAGGGCAGTACTCAGAGAGTTGGGCAGCCGCAGGGTCAGCAGCAGGGAGGTCGTGCTCCGCAGGCTCCTGTTCGGGGCAAGCTCAACCACACCGGTGCAGAGACAGCAGAGGCCTCTACAGATGTGGTCGTGGGTACGTTCCTCGTCAATTCAACCCCCGCCACTGTTTTATTTGATTCTGGAGCTTCGCATGCTTTCATATCCGCTGCTTTTGTAAAAAAGAATCTAGTGTCATTGCTGCCCATGAGGAGTGCTATGCTAGTAAGCTCACCAGGGGGAGAGCAACGCGCCACTTTACGCTGCCCCAGTATCACCCTCACCATAAGGGGGGTAGATTTCGAGGCACGCCCGATAGTCTTGGAGACCCTTGGATTTGATATGATCCTGGGTATGAGCTGGATGACCAGATATGATGCAGTGATCAGGTGTGCTACGAGGACCATCCAGCTGACAGCAGAGTCCGGTGACAAGGTGGAGTACCAGGCAGCCAGTTCCTCAGAGCAAGGCCAAGCAAATCAAGCTGAAGGGACAATGACTGAAGATATCAGGGTGGTGAGCCAGTTCCCGGATGTGTTCCCGGATGAGTTGCCAGGTATGCCTCCAGAACGAGATGTTGAATTCGTTATTGAACTAAAACCTGGCACTGCACCTATAGCCAAGAGGCCGTATAGGATGGGAGCGAAGGAGCTGGAGCAGCTCAAGAAGGAGTTGGACGAGTTGTTGGCCAAGGGGTACATTCGTCCGAGTGCTTCACCATGGGGAGCACCAGTACTGTTCGTCGACAAGAAGGATGGTACTCAGAGGTTATGTGTGGACTATCGAGCCCTCAACGAAGTGACCATCAAGAACAAGTATCCGCTGCCAAGGATTGATGATCTGTTCGATCAGCTGAGAGGAGCTTGTGTGTTCTCCAAGATTGATCTTCGTTCGGGCTATTATCAGATGAGGATCCGACAGTCAGATATTCCTAAGACCGCTTTCACTACTCAGTACGGGTAGTATGAGTTCTTGGTCATGTCTTTTGGATTGACCAACGCTCCTGCATACTTCATGTACCTGATGAACAGCGTGTTCATGGACTATCTGGACAAGTTCGTGGTGGTATTCATTGATGACATTCTGATCTTCTCCAAGAATGAGGAAGAACATGAAGAACATCTGAGGTTGGTACTGCAGAGACTCCGGGAGCATCAGTTGTATGCCAAGCTGAGCAAGTGTGAGTTCTGGCTGAAGGAAGTAGCATTTCTGGGACACGTGTTGTCCAATGGAGGAGTGGCAGTTGATCCGAAGAAAGTCAGCGATGTGTTGAGCTGGAACCCGCCACGGGATGTGAGCGAGATTAGGAGTTTCCTTGGGATGGCCGGTTATTACAGACGGTTCATTGAAGGATTCTCCAAGATCGCTAAGCCGCTGAATGCTTTGCTAGAGAAGAATGCCCCGTTTGTGTGGACAGAGGCATGCCAGGTCAGCTTCGAAGAGTTGAAGAAGAGGTTGACTACAGCCCCAGTGCTAGTGTCCCAGATTTGGCTAAGAGTTTCTCCATCTACTGTGATGCATCCCGTCTAGGACTGGGTTGCGTCCTTATGCAGGAGGGCAGAGTCGTGTCGTATGCGTCCAGGCAGCTGAGGAAGCATGAGCAGAACTATCCGACGCACGACTTGGAGTTGGCAGCTGTTGTACATGCCCTGAAGATCTGGAGACACTACTTGATTGGGCACAGATGTGACATCTACACTGATCATAAGAGCCTCAAGTATGTCTTCACTCAGTCAGATCTGAACATGAGACAGCGCAGATGGTTAGAGCTGATCAAGGATTATGATCTGGAGATTCATTATCACCCGGGGAAGGCCAACTTGGTGGCAGATGCTCTGAGCAGGAGGAGTTATGTGAACAGGATCACTGGACACTGTTTGCCTAAGGAGCTCAGCCGAGAGTTTGAGAGGATGAGTCTGGGATTCGTCTCCAGCATCACAGAGATGGCAGTGGAGCCCACACTCGAGCAGGAAATCCGGAGAGGTCAGCTGCAGGATGAGAAGATCAGAGAGATTGTGGGGAATGTTGCATTGGGAAAGGCCCCTGGATTCAGAGTTGATGATCAGGGAACTCTATGGCATGGAAAGAGGATATGTGTGCCAGACATAGCGCAGATCAGAGAGATGATTCTGAGAGAGGCACATGACTCAGCTTATTCGATCCACCCAGGCAGCACAAAGATGTATCAGGACATCAAGGAGAGATTCTGGTGGTATGGACTGAAACGTGATGTGGCGACTCATGTGGCATTATGCGACACATGTCAGCGAGTCAAGGCAGAACATCAGAGGCCAGCTGGATTGCTTCAGCCGTTGAAGATCCCGGAGTGGAAATGGGAAGAAGTTGGCATGGACTTCATCACTGGTCTGCCCCGTACTCAGAGAGGATTCGACTCCATTTGGGTGATTGTTGATCGTCTGACCAAGGTGGCTCACTTTCTACCAGTGAAGACCACCTACACAGGCGCCAGACTAGCAGAGTTGTACATGGAGCGGATTGTGTGCTTACACGGGGTGCCGAAGAAGATTGTGTCAGATCGTGGTACTCAGTTCACTTCACACTTCTGGCGGAAGTTGCATGAGTCCATGGACACGAAGCTGCACTTCAGCTCAGCTTATCACCCGCAGACAGATGGTCAGACAGAGTGAACCAATCAGATACTGGAGGACATGTTGAGGGCTTGTGCATTGCAGTATGGAGTCAGCTGGGATAAGAGTTTGCCGTATGCAGAGTTCTCCTACAATAACAGCTACCAGAAGAGTCTGCAGATGGCACCGTTCGAGGCATTGTATGGCAGGAAGTGCCGGACCCCATTGTTCTGGAATCAGACTGGAGAGAGTCAGGTCTTTGGTCCGGAGATACTCAGAGATGCAGAGCGACAGGTGCAGGTGATCAGAGAGAACCTGAAGGTGGCCCAGTCCCGACAGAAGAGTTATGCCGATGTCAGACGGAGGGACCTCAACTTCAGTGTTGGTGATTTTGTGTACCTGAAGGTGTCACCCATGAGAGGTGTAAAGCGGTTCAATGTCAAGGGCAAGTTGGCGCCTCGTTACATCGGACCGTTCAGGATACAGGAACGGATGGGCGAAGTGGCATATCGGCTAGACCTGCCTGAGAGACTAGCTGGAGTACACGATGTGTTCCATGTGTCCCAGTTGAAGAAGTGCTTGCGGGTGCCAGAAGAGCAGATCCCGATTGATGAGTTGAACGTTCAGGAAGACCTCACATACGAGGAGTATCCGATCAGGATCCTGGAGGTGTCAGAGCGAGTGCTGAGGAACAAGACCACTCGGATGTGCAAGGTGCAGTGGAGCCGGCATTCAGCAGATGAAGCGACTTGGGAGCGGGAAGAAGATCTCAAGTCCGAGTACCCACAACTCTTCGCTTCTACATCCGAATCTCGAGGACGAGATTCACCTTAAGGGGGGTAGGTTTGTAACACCCAAAATACTCAAATTTAAAATTTTTGGCATTTAATTAATTATTTAATGCTTTCACCTATTTTATAAAGGCTAAATAATAATTTTCTAAAATTTAAAATCAAATATAAGTGATAGAAACATTTATTGTTGCATTCATGCTGCTGCATTTATTTTTGTATTGCTTGTGATTCAAACAAGAATTTAAATATATTTACATTCAAATTTGAATCACTTTGTTTGGAGCTCTAAAAAAGTTGTTAGGCCCATAGTTCGCTTTAGCCCCCTTAACTTTTTCCCAAGTTCAGCTTTGCTCCCCCAACTATTTCCCCGGTCCAGCCCGGCACCCCCTCCCCTTTTCCTTTTTCTCGGCCCACTTCCTCCCCGCGCGCAGTCGCCTCGGCCCAGCCGGCCCAGCCGTGCTCTCCCCTCTCCTCTCTCACTGCCCCACAGGGCCCGCATGTCAGCGACGCCTCCTCCCTTTCCTTTCTTCCTCCTCCCGCCCGGCATGCCTTTCCTCCCCGACGCGCCATTGCAGCCACCACTTCGGCCGACTCGACCCGCTCCGCGCCCCTGGACCCACCCCGCACCTTCGCGGAACCTTCCTCTCCTCCTCCCTTTCCTTTCACGAGCACCCCGCCGAAGGAAACTCGCCCCCTGCTTGGAAAGCGGCCGCCTCCGCCGCAACCCTTCCTAAAACGCCGGCGGGTGCGTTCCCGACGCCCTGTACCTTCCCAAGCCCCTTCTTAAGGCGCCTGAGCACCTTCAAGCTATCCTTGACCCCGCCATCGCACGCCAAGCTCACCCGAGCCGCCCCACCGCTCTGCCCACGCGCCGCCGAGCTCGCGCAGCGCCGCCGCACGCCGCCAGGCTGCTCCGGCGCATCTCCAGGCCAGCCATCACCCCCGAGCTGTCCGCCAGGAGGTACTGAAGCTCCCCAAATACCTCTCGTCCTCTCTTATGCCTTGACCGTGGCTAATTGCTTCCCGACGTCCGCAGCACTGCCGTGGAGGATTCACCGCCGTTCCTGTCGACCGAGCCGTCTCCGGTCGATTCCTTGCGTCCAACTCTTCCTCAGAAGGTAACAAGTCCACCAGCCCTCTCAATTCGAGCTGTAGTGCGCCGTAGCAGCACCCCCGCGATCACCGTCGTCGGCCGATCGCCGGTCGTCGTCGTCTGGTCGGATCACTGCACGGAGTTTCACTTGAGCACCTCAGCAGCACTCACCATCGTTCTCTGACGCTCCAGAGCAAGAAACCCGACCTCGAAACCACCCAAAACCCCTACCCCGCGGCTCACCGGAGCGCAGCTCCGCCGCCCATCGTCGTTGGCACGATTCGCCGGCCGATGCTCGTCATGAACCCCCTAGATCGACTCGCCATCTTCTCCTGAAGCCGTAGGACCAAACCCCGTTGAAAACCGAGCACCCTAGCCGAGTCGCTACCCAGCTCCGCCTCGCTCGAGGGTCGTGAACCCCCTCGAACGGGCAAACCAAACTCCGCCTCGCTCGAGGGTCGCGAACCCCCTCGAACAGACACAGCAACCCCTGCCTCACTCGAGGGTCGTGAATCCCCTCGAGCGGACGAGCCGTCTCCGCATCGCTTACGGGCGCCTTCCCTGGTGGCTACTGTTATTTACGTATAGGTCCCTGGTTTTTCGCAGTTTAGCCCCTGGAAGTTTCAGAGACTTTGCCAGCAAGCCCACGGATCTTAAAAACCTCTTAACTTTCGCGTTTTAGCTCCGATTTGCGTGATTTTCGCGCTCATGTGTTCGTAGCGAAGCGTAGATTATTTCTAGCTCCTGTTTTTGTACTGTTTTCACTGTTTGGTGTACTGTTCTAATAGATTAATTTTGTTTGCATGTAATGATTGCTTTTGGATGCGTGCGTGATGATCGTGTCCAGTCGGTGAGCCCGTAGCTTTGGACTTCGAGTACGTTGAGGACGTACCGGAGCAGGATTTGCAGCTGCAGCCGTACTCCGAGGAAGGCAAGTTATAGCACGGACAATCCTTGCTACCTATCTCACTTTTAATACACTGTTCATTACATACGCATGTGTCTAATATTGTTTACCATTAAGGTTATCCCTAGCATTTATTTCCCTGTCCTTGTATTCCTATGGGTTTTGCATATGGGTAGTATCTTGCTAGGCGCAACTACTGTCACCTTTACTTAATTGTTAATATTGATTTAATGGTCCACTTCAACTTTAATGTTAAAACTTGCTTTTTAGCAACATGGATTAGGGAGCTAGAGCATGTGCTGTTTTGCTCTAGTGTCTCCCTCTAAGGACCGGTTCTTAAAGCGGCAACCCAGGAGCCTGTCGCCACCGCCGGAACTATATGGGCTCTGGTCTTGGTCAAGTAGCTTGTACGGCTCTAGCTTGATAGTGGTTACCGAGGGGCCAGCGGCGTTGTGGGAGGCAAGGCACGGGGTGTTTTCCCGATTCCACCGAGGACGGTAGCCCCGTCGGCTAGGTCTCGTTAGACCCAGTCCCGTGTTGGGAGTCTCAGCGATTGAGAACTCCGCACGTTGCGCATTGTTGGGGTGGATACCCGCGCTCTGGACGCCATCGACCCCCTCATGGTGTGACTCCGTGGGCGTACGTCGATCTCAGTGCCTAAGGACTCACCACCTTGTATTACTCCCATGCACAGAGCAGACCACATCAACTTCATCGAGCTCCCCCGAGTCAGATCGGAGCACGCATGCATTCTCTTTCTCTAAACCAGCAACTGGTGGTAAACTATCTTCTCCCTGATCTTGTGTCTTTGGTCCCATGCAGATCGTCAGCTCCTCGATCTCCGGCTGTATAATCACCGAGTTATAACACAAATTAAATTATTAGCCAGCAGTTGAGGTTGAAAATCGTACAGGAAAAGTAGTTTGCGCTGCAGAGCGGGTCGGCTGCGTCTCGTCTAAAACAGAGTTGGCGGCGTCCATGCGAGACACAGCATGGTTCAGACATCCATGGCGGGGAGCAGAGATCGAGACAACGCAGTAGGAGATGATCGAGTTGAGGTAGTGTGCGGCTGGACGAAGCGAGGGCGATGCTATCCAGGCTAGTGTTGCTATCGGCATGTGGTGCAAACCAAGCATCCTGTGGCGCGTCGCGTCGGTGAGCAGATGAAGCCACAGTTTGAAACAATGAAAGGAGACGACTTGATAACCCAGGCGGCGCGGTAGATGCCAGCGAGGGCGGAGGCATGTATGCGGTGGGCGACGGAGGAGGAGGCGTCGGACGGCAGCGACGACATACTGCGACCTCATCTTATTACTCAGAGATGGCTTCCTGATGCAGTTGGAGGCGACGACGGACGAAGGCCGATGAGGAGTCGGACGTACGGCAGCGACGACATACTGCAGAAACATCCCTCCTTTTAGTACTGCGGGTTAATAACACAAGTTTCAGGGTCTTTTTTTGCAAAATTACGACATACCGCAGAAACAATCCTTGCTTTATAATTAGGTAGAGATATGGCATGAGAGGCAGGAGGGAAGAAGGTAGTCGAAGTAGCGAAAACACTTGTCGTCGCAAACAGATTCATAGCTACTTAGAGTTGCCAACCTTTCGAAGCTTGGACACCTGTTGGACGAAGCGCCTATCTGACACCAGATTGCTATCCATGTCCAGCGGGGTGGATCGCATCATCTATCAACCTCCCAGAGGGAGTTGCCCCTCCACGACACCCGGCCTCTCTCTCCCCTCCTGCCGGTGTAGACGAAGCTTGCGGGTGGACTGTGGTCAGAGTTAAGTTGTGGTCCATATTCCAATTCAGACATGGAGAAAAAAGGATTGGGAAAATCTTGAGCCTCTCTACATTTAGAAAAGAATAAAAAAGAAAATCCAAATATATATGCATTTGCATAATTTTCATGACTGAAACTGGGCACTATATATATATATATATATATATATATATATATATATATATATATAAACCTCAAGTGCAAGGAAGGTTAGTTGAATCTACGGTGTACATCACGTACTGTGCAATAATCAGAACATAGAGAGCGAGCAGCGAAACTAAACATGCTGCACGTGCCTAGTGCTAATCTCCCTACGGAGTATATATGAGCTGACAATGTGCGCAATCAAACCTTAAAAATAATAATAGAAACAACTCTAGTTTATTGCGTGAATAACATCCAAAGTTCAATACATGTTATATAAATCCAAATGTAACACCCAAAAATGCTCAATTTAAATTTTTTTTGACATTTAATTAATTAATTCGAGCTTGCTCCTATTTATTATAGGCTAAATAATAAATTTCTAAACTTTAAAATCAAATATAAGTGATAGAAACATTTATTGTTGCATTCATGCTGCTGCATTTATTTTTGTATTGCCTGTGGTTCAAACAAGAATTTAAATTTATTTAAATTTAAATTTGAATCACTGTGTTTGGAGCTCTAGAGAAGTTCTTTTGGCCATAGTTTGTTTTTGCTCCCTGATCTTTCCCCCTTGGTCGTTTCCCCCCCCCCCCCCCCCTTCTCTTTTTCTCCTCCCCGGCCCAGCCCAGCTAGCCACCCCCGCACCCGCCAGCCCGCCACCTCTCCACGGCCCAGCCCCCCTCAGCTCGGCCCAGCCAGCATCGCCGGCCCACTCCCGCGCCCCCCTCTTTCCCTCTCACTGCACTGTGGGCCCGCCGCGTCAGTCCCGTCTTCTTCGCGGGGACAGACCGGCCGGGGATCACGGCCAAGCGCCGCCGCCGGGGTTTCCATCCCCGCATGCCGAGCGACCCTGTGGACCTCCTCGGAAGCTTCCCCGAATCTTCCCGTACCCGCTCCCTTCCATCCGCGCTGCCTCCCCACTTGGAAGGTGCCACCCCTCTGTGGAAGGCGGAGCCCCGCCGCCGGTCACCGCACGATTCGACGTGGGCCGCACACCGAGGGCCCTTGGCCACTACAAGTACCCCACCCGAACCCTCACTCATCTCCCTCGCGCGAATCCCGAGCCCGCAACGCCTCCACCTGCCTCGCACCGCCGCCATTGGCGCCGCCGCCGCCGAGCGTTGGGCTCCGACGAACACCATCACCGGGACCCCTTCGCTCCAATTCAAAACCCCCAGGAGCATCGCCAAGAGGTAACGAAGCCCCTCATCCTATCAATTTTACCTCCCGAGCTACGTAAACCGCTTCCCCTCGGTCGCCGGCGAGGCTCGTCCGCCGGTCGCCGTCGAGCACCTTCCCCACCGCACGAACCGCGACTTGATCCCTCTGGCAGTGCTTGCCACACTCCCCTGGCACTTTAGCTCCCCGAATTCCAGCAAAACCGAGCCCCTAGCACCCTCCCCGTCGCTCGCCGGCGTCCAGCGCCGCCTGTTCGCGACGGCAGCCGCCCACAGCCCCCAATCCTCGACCAGAACACCCCTGGTGGACTCGCCATCTCCTGCTGAAGCCATAGGGCCAAACCCCGTCGAAAACCGAGCATCCTAGCGCAAGTTAGGCCGAGGTCCGGCGAACTCCCGCCGTCGGCCGAGCGGCGCCGCCGCGGCGTCGTCGTCCCCGGCGAGCCCGAGCGTCAGGGCCGTCCGATCTCAGATCAACGGCCCAGATTAGAACCCAGGATACCCCTTCGCGTTTTAAATCCCATCCGCCCGATCTAGATTCGACGGCCGCGATGCGGGTCAAACCCCTGAGTACCGGTCAGCCGGGCACTTTTGTTAAAGAGCCCCTGCACTTTCTGGAAATCAACCCGCGGTCCATCCCAGTTCAAAAGTATTTACGGTTAGGTCCCGTTTTATTCGTTTTAGCCCCTGCTCTTTTGAAAAATTGAACCCGCGGTCCAGCCCTTGCGTTTTTGCACGTTAGCCCTCCTGTTTTAATACGAAATTACGTATAGGTCCTCGGTTTTTCGCAGTTTAGCCCCTGGAAGTTTCAGAAACTTGCCAGCAAGTCCCTGAACCTTAGAAACGCTATAACTTTCACGTTTTAGCTCCGATTAGTGTGATTTTCGCACTCATGTGTTCGTAGCGAAGCATAGATTATTTATAGCTCCTGTTTTTGTACTGTTTTCACTCTTTGGTGTACTGTTCTAATAGAATTAATTTGTTTGCATGTAATGATTGTTTTGGATGCTTGCGTGATGATCGTGTCCAGTCGGCGAGCCCGTAGCTTTGGACTTCGAGTACGTTGAGGACGTGCCGGAGCAGGACTCGCAGCAGCAGCCATACTCCGAGGAAGGCAAGTTATAGCACGGACAATCCTTGCTACCTACTCACTCTTTTAATACACTGTTCATTACATACGCATGTGTCTAATACGGTTTACCTTTAAGGTCGTACCCAGCATTTATTTCCCTGTCCTTGTATTCCTATGGGTTTTTGCATATGGGTAGTATTTTGCTAGGCGCAACTACTGTCACCTTTATGTAACTGTTAAACTTGTATTAATGGTCCACTTCAACTTTAATGTTAAAACTTGCTTTTTAGCAACTTGGATCAGGGAGCTGGGGCTTGTGTGTTTTGCCTGGCCCCAGTGTCTCTCCCTAAGGACTGGTTCGTAAAAGCGGCAACCTGGGAGCCTGTCGCCGCCGCCGGAACTATAATGGCTCTGGTCTTGGTTGAGTAGCTTGTACGTCTCTAGCTTGGCAGTGGTTACCGAGTGGCCTACGGCGTTGTAGGAGGCAAGGCGCGAGGTGTTTTCGGATTCCACTGAGGACGGTAGCCCCGTCGGCTAGGTCCCGTTAGACCCAGTCCCGTGTTGGGAGCCCCCGTGAGTGCGGGAGCTCCGCACGTTGCGCCATTTACTTGTTGGCATGATTTGCCGGCGCGTGGACGCCATTGACCCCCTCACGTTGCGCCCTGAGGGTCAGTCAATCTCGGTGCCTAGGTTCTCACCACCTTGTAGTACTCCAGCGGCTACTGTCTTGCTAGGGTGTCTTGTGAAAGCCTCGTAGCGTCCCTATACAGTCACACCTTGGAAGTGTCGATGTGCGTGGTTGGGTGCAAAGTTCTTCTGAACTTTTACGCGACTGGTGGGAAAAGGGCGAAACCTCTGCAGAGTGTACGATCTATCATGATAGCCCGGCTCAGGGTCACGAGCGGCCTGGATCCTTTTATGATTAGAAGATGATATTTATTACTGCTTAATGTTGACTTACATTAATTAATTTGGGATACAACTGGGATTCATTTAATGTAGTAGTTATGATTAAAATGAACCAACTAAAAGTGCTAATGCAGTTAAGCCAGTGTCAAGCCTCTTTTACCTCATCTCCTGTGCTATACTTGCTAAGTAATTCCCTTACTTACACTTGTTGTTATTATTATTTTTGGGCAAAATCCCGGACGGGTAACAGATTGGAGTCAGGCTGATTATGCTGTGGAGTTTCCAGAGGATTTGCCGTACTTCTGAGTTCGCGTTCTTCCAGTCAGAGTCCCTGTGGGATTGCGGCTACGCTAGAGAGATGTATTAGTCTTCCGTTGTCCATGATTTTATTTCTGAAGCACTCTGATGTAAACACTACGATATGATGAGAATAAAGCATTGTACTCTGATTTTTACCATATTTATTCGCTATATGTGTCTGTGGACTTCCTGGGCACACATATGGCCACATTCGGGTTTTGTGTAAATCCGGGTGTGACAGATTGGTATCAGAGCCGTGCTGACTGTAGGAACGCAGCCTAGATAGTACGAATGACGAATTACTAGGAGACCCCCATGTTTTAGATTTAAAAACCTAACAGTCAAGTCTTGTGTGAGTTTATGTCTTTAAATGTTTGTACTTATTGTTATTATGCATATGTTTGATTTGGTTCTTTGTAATGATTGTGATGGGCGTAGACACCTGTCTGCAACCATCTAGATGTTGGAATAAGGCTTAAGGATTTTATTGTTTAGATAGTAGGGGGATATATATTTTCTCGTACTAATCAACTGACCTATGATATTTGTGATTATAGATGGCTAACCCCGGGGGCAATGCGGGCGGTCAGCCTCCGAACCAGAACCCGCCCCCGAACCTGAATCCGAATCATCAGATCCCCACCATTGAGCAGCTGATGTATGCTCAAGTTCAGATGATGCAGCAGATGGCTGAGACCATGAGGCTGATCCAGCAGAACCAACACAATCCACATCCTCAGGCAGCTGCTCCGCCCAGAGACAAGAGGGGCGAATTTCTGAAAGGACGCCTGCCGACCTTCAGCAAGGCCAGCGACACCCTTGAGGCAGATGATTGGCTCAAGGCAGTGGAGAGACAGTTGGACATCGCCCAGTGCGATGACAGAGAGAAGGTGCTGTACGCCGGAGGGTAGCTTCAGGGGCCGGCGTTGGATTGGTGGGATTCGTACCAGTCCTCACGCCCGCCCGGTACTCAGATCACCTGGCAGCAGTTCTGCAGCAGCATTCGTGCACACCACGTGCCGGAGGCTTTGATGGTTCTGAAGAAGAAGGAGTTCCTCGCTCTGAAGCAGGAAGGGATGAGTGTCACGGCGTATCGTGACAGGTTCGTCGCGTTGGCCCGTTATGCTCCAGAAGACGTGGCCACCGACCAGAAGAAGCAGGCCAGGTTCCGTGATGGTCTGCAGGATGCTCTCCAGTACCAGCTCATGTGCACCAAGTTCCCGACCTTTCACGAGCTGGTGGACGGCGCTCTGATGTTGGAGCACAAGCGCCGTGAGATGGAGGACAAGAAGAGGAAGCTCCAGGGACAGCAGGTGGGCAGTAGCAGTCGTCCACGCTTCGCACCTCCACAGAGTCAGCAGGTGGGAGGCCAGCAGTGCTTCCAGGGCCAGTCCGGTTTGCTCAGTCGTGGCCAGTACCAGCAGCAGCGTCCTCAGTTTCCTCGGGCGCCACAGCAGCAGCTTCCTCAGGGTCAGCCACAGATGGGTCCAGTTCAGCGCAGCCAGGTACCACCCAGACCAGTTCAGCGTCCGGGTCCAGTCAGCCCCGCAGTGACAGGGCAGAAGTGCTACTACTGTGACGAGCCCGGGCACTATGCCAATGCTTGTCCTCGCAGAGTTCAGGGTGTCACCGGTCAGGGCAGCACTCAGAGAGTTGGGCAGCCGCAGGGTCAGCAGCAGGGAGGTCGTGCACCGCAGACCCCGGTTCGGGGCAAGCTCAACCACACAGGAGCAGATACAGCAGAGGCATCCACGGATGTCGTCGTGGGTATGTTCCTCGTCAATTCGACCCCCGCCACTGTTTTATTTGATTCTGGAGCTTCGCATGCTTTCATTTCTGCTGCATTTGTGAAGAAGAATTTATTAGCCCTGAAACCCATGAAGAACACTATGCTAGTAAGCTCTCCGGGGGGTGAATAGCGGGCCACTCTACGGTGCCCCCATGTTCCCATCATAATAAGGGGGGTAGAGTTCAAGGTAGGTCCGATAGTCCTGGAGACCCTTGGATTTGATATGATCCTGGGTATGAGCTGGATGACCAGGTATGATGCAGTGATCCGGTGTGCTACGAGGACCATCCAGCTGACAGCAGAGTCCGGAGACAAGGTGGAATATCAGGCAGCCAGTTCCTCAGAGCAAGGCCAAGCCAATCAAGCTGAAGGGACGACAACCGAAGACATCAGAGTGGTGAGCCAGTTCCCGGATGTGTTCCCTGACGAGTTGCCAGGTATGCCTCCGGAACGAGATGTTGAATTCATTATTGAACTAAAACCTGGCACTGCACCTATAGCCAAGAGGCCGTATAGGATGGGAGCGAAGGAGCTGGAAAAGCTCAAGAAGGAGTTGGACGAGTTGTTGGCCAAGGGGTACATTCGTCCGAGTGCTTCGCCGTGGGGAGCACCGGTATTGTTCGTCGACAAGAAGGATGGTACTCAGAGGTTGTGTGTGGATTATCGAGCCCTCAATGAAGTGACCATCAAGAACAAGTACCCGCTGCCAAGGATTGATGATCTGTTCGATCAGCTGAGAGGAGCTTGTGTGTTCTCCAAGATAGACCTTTGGTCGGGTTACTACCAGATGAGGATCCGCCCGTCAGACATACCCAAGACCGCTTTCACCACTCGGTACGGGTTGTATGAGTTCATAGTCATGTCTTTTGGATTGACCAACCCTCCCGCATACTTCATGTACTTGATGAACAGCGTGTTCATGGATTACCTTGACAAGTTTGTGGTGGTATTCATTGATGACATTCTGGTCTTCTCCAAGAATGAGGAAGAACATGAAGAACATCTGAGATTGGTGCTGCAGAGACTTCGGGAACATCAGTTGTATGCCAAGTTGAGCAAGTGTGAGTTCTGGCTGAAGGAAGTGGCATTTCTGGGACACGTGTTGTCCAATGGAGGAGTGACAGTTGATCCGAAGAAAGTCAGCGATGTGTTGAGCTGGAATCCACCACGGGATGTGAGCGAGATCAGGAGTTTCCTTGGGATGGCCGGATACTACAGACGGTTCATTGAAGGATTCTCCAAGATTGCTAAGCCGCTGACTGCTTTTCTAGAGAAGAATGCCGCGTTTGTGTGGACAGAGGCGTGCCAGGTCAGCTTCGAAGAGTTGAAGAAGAGGTTGACTACAGCCCCAGTGCTAGTATTGCCAGATTTGGCTAAGAGTTTCTCCATCTACTGCGATGCATCCCGTTTAGGATTGGGTTGCGTCCTTATGCAGGAGGGCAGAGTCGTGTCTTATGCGTCCAGGCAGCTGAGGAAGCATGAGCAGAACTATCCGACGCACGACCTGGAGTTAGCAGCTGTGGTACATGCCTTAAAGATCTGGAGGCATTACTTGATTGGGCACAGGTGTGACATCTACACTGATCATAAGAGCCTCAAGTATGTCTTCACTCAGACAGATCTGAACATGAGAAAGCGCAGATGGTTGGAACTGATCAAGGATTATGATCTGGAGATCCACTACCACCCAGGGAAGGCCAACTTGGTGGCAGATGCTCTGAGCAGGAGAAGCTATGTGAACAGGGTCACTGGTCATAGTTTGCCTGAAGAACTCAGCCGAGAGCTTGAGAAGATGAGTCTGGGATTCGTCACCAGCATCACAGAGATGGCAGTAGAGCCCACACTCGAGCAGGAGATCCGGAGAGGCCAGCTGCAGGATGAGAAGATCAGAGAGATTGTGGGGAATGTTGCACTGGGAAAGGCCCCGGGATTCCGAGTTGATGATCAGGGAACTCTATGGCATGGAAAGAGGATATGTGTGCCAGACATAGCGCAGATCAGAGAGATGATTCTGAGAGAGGCACATGACTCAGCTTATTCGATCCACCCCGGCAGCACTAAGATGTACCAGGACATCAAGGAGAGATTCTGGTGGTACGGACTGAAACGTGATGTGGCGACTCACGTGGCATTGTGCGACACATGTCAGCGGGTCAAGGCAGAACATCAGAGGCCAGCTGGATTGCTTCAGCCATTGAAGATTCCAGAGTGGAAATGGGAAGAAGTTGGCATGGACTTCATCACTGGTCTGCCCCGCACTCAGAGAGGATTCGACTCCATTTGGGTGATTGTTGATCGTCTGACCAAGGTGGCTCACTTTCTGCCAGTGAAGACCACCTACACAGGCGCCAGACTAGCAGAGTTGTACATGGAGCGGATTGTGTGCTTACACGGGGTGCCGAAGAAGATTGTGTCAGATCGTGGTACTCAATTCACCTCACACTTCTGGCGGAAGTTACATGAGTCTATGGACACAAAGTTGCACTTCAGCTCAGCTTATCACCCGCAGACAGATGGACAGACAGAGCGGACCAATCAGATACTAGAGGATATGTTGAGGGCTTGTGCATTGCAGTACGGCGTCAGCTGGGATAAGAGTTTGCCGTATGCCGAGTTCTCTTACAATAACAGCTACCAGAAGAGTCTGCAGATGGCACCGTTCGAGGCATTGTATGGTAGGAAGTGCCGGACCCCATTGTTCTGGAATCAGACTGGAGAGAGTCAGGTCTTTGGTCCGGAAATACTCAGAGATGCAGAGCGGCAGGTGCAGGCGATCAGAGAGAACCTGAAGGTAGCCCAGTCCATACAGAAATGTTACGCCGATGTCAGACGGAGGGACATCAGCTTCAAGGTTGGAGATTTTGTGTACCTCAAGGTGTCACCCATGAGAGGTGTAAAGCGGTTCAATGTCAAAGGCAAGTTGGCGCCTCGTTACATCGGACCGTTCAGGATACAGGAACGGATGGGCGAAGTGGCGTATCGGCTAGACCTGCCTGAGAGACTAGTAGGAGTACACAATGTGTTCCATGTGTCCCAGTTGAAGAAGTGCTTGCGGGTGCCAGAAGAGCAGATCCCGATTGATGAGCTGAATGTTCAGGAGGACCTCACATACGAGGAGTATCCGATCAGGATCCTGGAGGTGTCGGAGAGAGTGTTGAGGAACAAGACCATTCGGATGTGCAAGGTGCAGTGGAGCCGGCATTCGGCAGATGAAGCGACTTGGGAGCGGGAAGAAGATCTCAAGTCCGAGTACCCACAGCTCTTCGCTTCTACATCCGAATCTCGAGGACGAGATTCATCTTAAGGGGGGTAGGTTTGTAACACCCAAAAATGCTCAATTTAAATTTTTTTTGACATTTAATTAATTAATTCGAGCTTGCTCCTATTTATTATAGGCTAAATAATAAATTTCTAAACTTTAAAATCAAATATAAGTGATAGAAACATTTATTGTTGCATTCATGCTGCTGCATTTATTTTTGTATTGCTTGTGGTTCAAACAAGAATTTAAATTTATTTAAATTCAAATTTGAATCACTGTGTTTGGAGCTCTAGAGAAGTTCTTTTGGCCATAGTTTGTTTTTGCTCCCTGATCTTTCCCCCTTGGTCGTTTCCCCCCCCCCCCCCCTTCTCTTTTTCTCCTCCCCGGCCCAGCCCAGCTAGCCACCCCCGCACCCGCCAGCCCGCCACCTCTCCACGGCCCAGCACCCCCTCAGCTCGGCCCAGCCAGCATCGCCGGCCCACTTCCCTCTCACTGCACTGTGGGCCCGCCGCGTCAGTCCCGTCTTCTTCGCGGGGACAGACCGGCCGGGGAAGAAGGTAGTCGAAGTAGCGAAAACACTTGTCGTCGCAAACAGATTCATAGCTACTTAGAGTTGCCAACCTTTCGAAGCTTGGACACCTGTTGGACGAAGCGCCTATCTGACACCAGATTGCTATCCATGTCCAGCGGGGTGGATCGCATCATCTATCAACCTCCCAGAGGGAGTTGCCCCTCTACGACACCCGGCCTCTCTCTCCCCTCCTGCCGGTGTAGACGAAGCTTGCGGGTGGACTGTGGTCAGAGTTAAGTTGTGGTCCATATTCCAATTCAGACATGGAGAAAAAAGGATTGGGAAAATCTTGAGCCTCTCTACATTTAGAAAAGAATAAAAAAGAAAATCCAAATATATATGCATTTGCATAATTTTCATGACTGAAACTGGGCACTATATATATATATATATATATATATATATATATATATATATATATATATATATATATATATATATATATATATATATATAAACCTCAAGTGCAAGGAAGGTTAGTTGAATCTACGGTGTACATCACGTACTGTGCAATAATCAGAACATAGAGAGCGAGCAGCGAAACTAAACATGCTGCACGTGCCTAGTGCTAATCTCCCTACGGAGTATATATGAGCTGACAATGTGCGCAATCAAACCTTAAAAATAATAATAGAAACAACTCTAGTTTATTGCGTGAATAACATCCAAAGTTCAATACATGTTATATAAATCCAAATGTAACACCCAAAAATGCTCAATTTAAATTTTTTTTGACATTTAATTAATTAATTCGAGCTTGCTCCTATTTATTATAGGCTAAATAATAAATTTCTAAACTTTAAAATCAAATATAAGTGATAGAAACATTTATTGTTGCATTCATGCTGCTGCATTTATTTTTGTATTGCCTGTGGTTCAAACAAGAATTTAAATTTATTTAAATTCAAATTTGAATCACTGTGTTTGGAGCTCTAGAGAAGTTCTTTTGGCCATAGTTTGTTTTTGCTCCCTGATCTTTCCCCCTTGGTCGTTTCCCCCCCCCCCTTCTCTTTTTCTCCTCCCCGGCCCAGCCCAGCTAGCCACCCCCGCACCCGCCAGCCCGCCACCTCTCCACGGCCCAGCCCCCCTCAGCTCGGCCCAGCCAGCATCGCCGGCCCACTCTCGCGCCCCCCTCTTTCCCTCTCACTGCACTGTGGGCCCGCCGCGTCAGTCCCGTCTTCTTCGCGGGGACAGACCGGCCGGGGATCACGGCCAAGCGCCGCCGCCGGGGTTTCCATCCCCGCATGCCGAGCAACCCCGTGGACCTCCTCGGAAGCTTCCCCGAATCTTCCCGTACCCGCTCCCTTCCATCCGCGCTGCCTCCCCACTTGGAAGGTGCCACCCCTCTGTGGAAGGCGGAGCCCCGCCGCCGGTCACCACACGATTCGACGTGGGCCGCACACCGAGGGCCCTTGGCCACTACAAGTACCCCACCCGAACCCTCACTCATCTCCCTCGCGCGAATCCCGAGCCCGCAACGCCTCCACCTGCCTCGCACCGCCGCCATTGGCGCCGCCGCCGCCGAGCGTTGGGCTCCGACGAACACCATCGCCGGGACCCCTTCGCTCCAATTCAAAACCCCCAGGAGCATCGCCAAGAGGTAACGAAGCCCCTCATCCTATCAATTTTACCTCCCGAGCTACGTAAACCGCTTCCCCTCGGTCGCCGGCGAGGCTCGTCCGCCGGTCGCCGTCGAGCACCTTCCCCACCGCACGAACCGCGACTTGATCCCTCTGGCAGTGCTTGCCACACTCCCCTGGCACTTTAGCTCCCCGAATTCCAGCAAAACCGAGCCCCTAGCACCCTCCCCGTCGCTCGCCGGCGTCCAGCGCCGCCTGTTCGCGACGGCAGCCGCCCACAGCCCCCAATCCTCGACCAGAACACCCCTGGTGGACTCGCCATCTCCTGCTGAAGCCATAGGGCCAAACCCCGTCGAAAACCGAGCATCCTAGCGCAAGTTAGGCCGAGGTCCGGCGAACTCCCGCCGTCGGCCGAGCGGCGCCGCCGCGGCGTCGTCGTCCCCGGCGAACCCGAGCGTCAGGGCCGTCCGATCTCAGATCAACGGCCCAGATTAGAACCCAGGATACCCCTTCGCGTTTTAAATCCCATCCGCCCGATCTAGATTCGACGGCCGCGATGCGGGTCAAACCCCCGAGTACCGGTCAGCCGGGCACTTTTGTTAAAGAGCCCCTGCACTTTCTGGAAATCAACCCGCGGTCCATCCCAGTTCAAAAGTATTTACGGTTAGGTCCCGTTTTATTCGTTTTAGCCCCTGCTCTTTTGAAAAATTGAACCCGCGGTCCAGCCCTTGCGTTTTTGCACGTTAGCCCTCCTGTTTTAATACGAAATTACGTATAGGTCCTCGGTTTTTCGCAGTTTAGCCCCTGGAAGTTTCAGAAACTTGCCAGCAAGTCCCTGAACCTTAGAAACGCTATAACTTTCACGTTTTAGCTCCGATTAGTGTGATTTTCGCACTCATGTGTTCGTAGCGAAGCATAGATTATTTATAGCTCCTGTTTTTGTACTGTTTTCACTCTTTGGTGTACTGTTCTAATAGAATTAATTTGTTTGCATGTAATGATTGTTTTGGATGCTTGCGTGATGATCGTGTCCAGTCGGCGAGCCCGTAGCTTTGGACTTCGAGTACGTTGAGGACGTGCCGGAGCAGGACTCGCAGCAGCAGCCATACTCCGAGGAAGGCAAGTTATAGCACGGACAATCCTTGCTACCTACTCACTCTTTTAATACACTGTTCATTACATACGCATGTGTCTAATACTGTTTACCTTTAAGGTCGTACCCAGCATTTATTTCCCTGTCCTTGTATTCCTATGGGTTTTTGCATATGGGTAGTATTTTGCTAGGCGCAACTACTGTCACCTTTATGTAACTGTTAAACTTGTATTAATGGTCCACTTCAACTTTAATGTTAAAACTTGCTTTTTAGCAACTTGGATCAGGGAGCTGGGGCTTGTGTGTTTTGCCTGGCCCCAGTGTCTCTCCCTAAGGACTGGTTCGTAAAAGCGGCAACCTGGGAGCCTGTCGCCGCCGCCGGAACTATAATGGCTCTGGTCTTGGTTGAGTAGCTTGTACGTCTCTAGCTTGGCAGTGGTTACCGAGTGGCCTACGGCGTTGTAGGAGGCAAGGCGCGAGGTGTTTTCGGATTCCACCGAGGACGGTAGCCCCGTCGGCTAGGTCCCGTTAGACCCAGTCCCGTGTTGGGAGCCCCCGTGAGTGCGGGAGCTCCGCACGTTGCGCCATTTACTTGTTGGCATGATTTGCCGGCGCGTGGACGCCATTGACCCCCTCACGTTGCGCCCTGAGGGTCAGTCAATCTCGGTGCCTAGGTTCTCACCACCTTGTAGTACTCCAGCGGCTACTGTCTTGCTAGGGTGTCTTGTGAAAGCCTCGTAGCGTCCCTATGCAGTCACACCTTGGAAGTGTCGATGTGCGTGGTTGGGTGCAAAGTTCTTCTGAACTTTTACGCGACTGGTGGGAAAAGGGCGAAACCTCTGCAGAGTGTACGATCTATCATGATAGCCCGGCTCAGGGTCACGAGCGGCCTGGATCCTTTTATGATTAGAAGATGATATTTATTACTGCTTAATGTTGACTTACATTAATTAATTTGGGATACAACTGGGATTCATTTAATGTAGTAGTTATGATTAAAAGGAACCAACTAAAAGTGCTAATGCAGTTAAGCCAGTTTCAAGCCTCTTTTGCCTCATCTCCCGTGCTATACTTGCTAAGTAATTCCCTTACTTACACTTGTTGTTATTATTATTTTTGGGCAAAATCCCGAACGGGTAACAGATTGGAGTCAGGCTGATTATGCTGTGGAGTTTCTAGAGGATTTGCCGTACTTCTGAGTTCGCGTTCTCCCAGTCAGAGTCCCTGTGGGATTGCGGCTACGCTAGAGAGATGTATTAGTCTTCCGTTGTCCATGATTTTATTTCTGAAGCACTCTGATGTAAACACTACGATATGATGAGAATAAAGCATTGTACTCTGATTTTTACCATATTTGTTCGCTATATGTGTCTGTGGACTTCCTGGGCACACATATGGCCACATTCGGGTTTTGTGTAAATCCGGGTGTGACACCAAATAAAGTAAATGCATTGCAAATGTACATATGTACCGACCACTATTTATTCTTGTTCAGGTTAGATAGGCCGGAGGCACATGCATGCGCATCAATTCAGAGATCCTAGTAGGCATGCATGATACACAACGTAATGCACACAATAGTTATATATATGACCAAAGAACTACAAAAACTTCTTTGTCACCATAGCACACACGAGAGCCCAAGTACGTGAACTGAGCATGAGAAGAGAGAAAACGAGTGACTAAATCGTTGCAAAGTGTATAATTTGTTGCGATTTGGCATGAGAGGCAGGAGGGAAGAAGTTAATGGATGTAATGAAAGAAATTGTCGTCTCAAAAAGACTCATGGCTATTTAGAGTTGCCTACCTTTCAAAGCTTGTGCACCCGTTGGACGGAGCGCTTGTCCGACACCAGAGCCCCATCCAAGGCCAGCGGGGAAGTAGATCGCATCATCTGTCCACTTCCCTGAGGTAGATTGCATTTGCAGGACGCGGTGCACGCGTGCATGCGTTATTGGCTTGTAGCCAGTGAAAACGGTGAGCGGGTAGCTATTACTAGCTCTTGCGTCCGTCAGATATGTAGCAGTAGTTTTTAGCCAGCCGGGACATGGCGGATGTTCCAAGTTCTGGGCGTATGATGTTCAAGCTCGACGGAAGCTGTTCGCGCGGGAGCGAGCATCGTGTGGGATGGCACAAGTGGAACATGTACATACTCTTTATATTACAATTGCTAGTGTCTGAAAAAGCTCACAGTTACCTACACGATGAACTTTGCATGTCTCTCCCACATTCGCGCTTACTCATGTTGACGAAATTCACCAGCATTCATCCCCGGTGTTACTTCTATGACAAGAGAGAAAGAAAAGAGATCAACCTTGTGTTATTATCTCAATAAAAAGTGGATTGGGCCATCCTTGGACATGTTCATATGTATATGAGAAAATTCCTTATTTGACATTGAAAAAATAACTCGTTCCTTCCTTGGCCCTCAACAAAATTTCATTCCTTCCCTATTTGACATCAAACTAAACTTTTCTTCTTTTTTGACACTGCCGTGTGATGGGAGTGCTAACAGTGTTAAAAGTAACGTGAAAAGACGATCCTTAGATGAGGCCTTTAGTTCGGTGTCAAATAGGGAAGAAAATTTTGTTGAGAGCCAAGGAAGGAACGAGTCATTTTTTAGTGTCAAATAAAGAATTTTCTCTATGAATATCCATCCACGAGGAAAAACTCAAAATCCTCTGAATTATTAAAAAAATAATATCTAAAGGTGCGCATTTGCTTGGAATTTCGTGACTGAATTATATTAAAAAAAACTCAAAGTCCTCTCCAAGATCAAGGGAACTGCTGCACTTTGGAAGATAGAAGGAGCCAAGCACTTGGCAAACCATGTGCTCTTTTGATGAGGCCTTACTTTTTGTTGTTACTACCAAGAACGCACGTGCGACACACACGTTTAATAAAAACACACGTTTAATAGAAAATAAGATTATATAACGATAGTTGGCCAGAGACCATATTGGTTACGAACTCAATGATTCCACGCAACCGCGTGTTTTTTTTACTGTGATGAGGCGTAATGTTTTACGATTTCTTCAAAAGTGTGACTAGAGAGTCCGACGAAAATCGTGAGTTAGAAAAAATTCTACTGTGGCTGATTTGTGGGCCCGTCGGCCTCGAAAGTTTTGGATTTTATAGTACAGATAAATAGCTCATTCCTTCTTTTTTCCCGAGGGTCTTGGTGACCTAGCAAGATACGTGTTGTTTTCGTCTGTGAGGCGCTTCATCTTTTTAATATAGCGGGCAGCTCTTCCGCCGGTTCATTTTTAAAAAAAATGCAACATATGCATGTTTCATTATAAAGTACCATTACGGAACCATATATATATCAACCCATATTTCTCTCCCGTTATGCAACAATTAACTAGAAAACATAAGCATTGAGATATGAAGTAGAACATTTCAGGGCTCTCCAAAATTAATTAAATGGTTAAGTCAGCTGCACTTTATTTATGTCGTGGTATATTATATTACCCTGAAGACATATATAGGAGGCTGATGCACATCAATTCTAACTTACAAGCATGATATTTGCGATCTAAATAGCACAATATGTATGCAACCTGCCAAACTTCTTTCTAGCTTCTCACCATATATAGTACAACAACTTAGCATGAGGAGATAGAGAATTGAAGGGAGAATCACTAAATAGAAGGAAAGGATTTTGCTGCTGATTGATAGGCATGAGAGGTAGGAGGGAAGAAGGCAGTAGATGAACCATAAGCTCTAGGTTTGATGAAAATAAAAGCTCGTTCAACCACAATTTCCGAGTCACATCTCTACCTAATTATAAAGCAAGGATTGCTTCCGCGGCACGTGATTCTGCGGTACGTCATAATTTAACAAATAACCCCTTAATATATTCACTAATTATGAAGCAAGACATAATCCTTCCCGCGTTCAGCTTTCGTCCGTCAGATCCTGGTCCAACTAGGCTCGTTTCCTTCCAGTTGATGAGGAAGCCCACGATAGAGTCGCACACCTAAATGTCCCGTCTCTTACGCCGACTCCGCTTCAGTTACGAGAGACTCGTGAAGGCACGCAAAATAAAACTCCACGCAGCACAAGAACTTTGTTGCCCAGCAAGGCCATATCGTTGTGTCTTCCGTCCAAGTTATTGGTTCCATATATCCTCACGTCATTAGCACGCGGTAGGGCTGTAGACATCAATAGCACACAAGAACTAGCCAATATAAATAATGGAGATGTTCGCTCGCACACCAAGACACAAATTCTCTATGGCCTGCAGTGCTTACACGTGACGCGTCATGACTTGCTGCCGACGCTCCTGGCATGCGGATGTGGCTCGACGAATATGAGGACAAGCAGGCTGCAGTGCTGTTGCTTCCCCACGGCGACGGACGTCGTGTTTCAGGGCATCCTCGCTAGCCCAATAGACCGGCCGGTGCAAGGGCATGCACCCACGCTGCATGGGTTTGGCGAGCTTTGGCGAGCGGCGGTTCCCATGAAGATGCGTCACTTCCACAATTCGAGGTGCCGCTCCTCCATGCACCGACCTTGCTCTGATAGCACGCGGGAACAATCCTTGAAGCTGCGTTGGGTGAGGAAGATGTCGCGCACTCACCATCAATTCTGGTGGTGGTTTGTGGCTTCAAGGCAGCTATATGCTCGATTTAGGTGGAGATTGCCTAGGCTTAGAGTTGCAGCTACACATACATATGCTCGATGAAGAAGGAGCAAGCGTGGGTTTTTTTCTAGGATTTAGAAGGTGGGGTTGTGGATTTGCTAAAGAGTAGAGAGAAAGCTTGAGTTGATTTAATTGCTCGATAGAAAAAGACAGACCAAATATATAAATCAACTCCAATTAATACATTTTCAAATGTTCAAGGAGAAAAATAATAAAAAGATGTAAATAAAATCATATAAATTTGTTAATGTCCGTAGCAACGCACGGGCATATTTCCTAGTATATAATAAAACTACATACCAGTTGTAATAGTAGAAGAAGCACACAAGCATACCTATATACGCACAGGTAAAATAGGGCATCAGTGCTTATTTTCTGGTCCAATTGAGACAAAGTTGTACATACGTGTTTACTATTATCATCCTAGCCGGCCCATCAGCTCAAGTACAAGACACAACACAACACACTGATAATTCACCAGCACGTAACAAGCATGCACTCCTCTTCCTCAGTCGATCAGTTTATCACTGCTCTCCTCGATCTCCATCTTCTTCCGTGACGCCCCAATGCAACGCAGCTACTGCCGCCCACGACGCCAATTCAGCGATGCACCTGATATTGAACAGAGCGTCTGGCCGACACCAGAGATCGTGGCCCATGCAATTCAGCAGGCTGCGAACTACATCAGCGACCTCCCCGGAGAGTGTCATCCACCGCATCTTCTCCCTCCTGCCGGCGCAGGACGCGGTGCACACGTCCGCGCTCGCCGGTGAATACCGTCGTGGAGCGGCTTTGGCGGTCGCCTCGGATCCAGCCGCCGCCCTGCTAGCTGCACCATTTGCTACTTCCTTCGTTCTAAATTTAGGTCATTAATTTTAGCTTTAATTTGCTAGATACATACTGCCTGTCGTTAATAAAGTTGTGGGCGGTATTCTAGTATGGACGAAAAGAGGATTGGGCTAATTAAGCCTAACCTTAGGCCTGTTTATATCAACTTCCAAGGAAACAAACACTGAAAATTAATCCTCTCCAGTTCAAAAATAAAAAATATAAAGAATCCAGGTAGATGCGTTTGCATAATTTTTTATGGATGAAACTGGGCACTACTATATACAAACCTCACCCAGTGCAAGGAAAGTTTGTTGAATCTACGTAGTACATCACTGTGCAACAATCGGAACATCGAGCAGAGAAACTAAACACGTACGTTCGCCTAGTGTTCTAGTAATCTCCATATGAGCTGACAATGTGGGCAAACAAAACTTAAAAAATATAATAGAACAACCCTAAACTGAATTAATCCTCTCCATTTGAAAAATAAAAGATAAAAAGATGCATTTGCATAAATTTTTTATGGCTGAAACTTGGCACTACTATATACAAACCTCACCTAGTGCAAGGAAAGTTTGTTGAATTAATCTACGGAGTACATCACTGTGCAATAATCGGAACATAGAGCAGGGAAACTAAACACGTTCGCCAAGTGCTCTAGTAATCTCCATATGAGCTGACAATAATGTGGGCAATCAAAACTTAAAAAAATAATAGAACAACTCTAGTTTTGTGCGTATATCATGTCAAGTGAATATATATCATCCAAAGTTCAATAATATACTATTTAAATACAAACAAATCAGTAAATGCATTGCAAATGCATATATATATATATATACCGATAAGTATTTATTATTGTTCAAGTTAGATAACAGTGAGCCACATCCATGCGCATCAATATTCCTTTTTCTAAAAAAAATAACTGGCCTGCTTATCATGCTTTGCTCGATAGAGCTGATCGGATCATTTATCGAATCTGTTTGAGCCAAAGCAAGTCTCTCTTTAATTCAGGTCAGTCTCAGTGTCAGGGTCATGGACACAGTTATCAAGTCTGTCACGTCAGCTTTTCAGAATGATGACCCTGTCACTCTCAATGCACAGGGTCATGGGCACAGTTTCATAGATAGAGCAACATTTAAATCTCAGCTCGATATTGGCAACCGTGCCCAGCTCGGGTCATGGTGATGACCCTGTGATCTTCTCTTCCGTCATTAAATTGATGCCATGTCATCAAATTTGCCTATGTCGCATCTAAGGCCAGTCTCAATGGCAGGGTCATCAACATTTAATAGACTGCCACATATGCTTTTTTGATGACATGACACGAAATTAATGAAGGAAGAGAAGATCTCAGGGTCATGGTGATGACCCTGGGTCGACACAGATATCAATGCTTACGACCCTCCATTGAGAGCTCATGACCCTCCATTTGATCACAACATATGTAAGATTTAAATGTTGCATTCTATCTATGAAACTGTGCCCATGACCCTCTGCATTGAGAGTGACAGGGTCATCATGCTAAAAAACTGAGTGGCAGACTTGTTAACTGTGCCCATGACTCTACCACTGAGACTGGCCTAATTAATTCCTGATGACCCCTGCATTGAGACTGGCATGGTGCCTAAATCTCTAGGTACCATATATTACATGACCGGGAGTATATACCGACTAGTATTTATTATTGTTGGTAGGAGGCGCATGCATCGAGCTGCTAGACATGATCGATATGCGATGTAATTAATGCATACAATATTATTTATATATGACGACTGAACTTCTTTGTCACCGTAGCACCACCAGAGCTCCAAGTACGTGAACTTAGCATGAGGAGAGAGAAAACGAGTGACTAAATAGTTGAGAGTTGTGAGCCGTGTTCCAATTGCAATATGGACAAAAAGGCGAATTGGGCAAACCTTTAGCCTCTCTACATTGGGGGAAGAATAAAAAGAAAATCCAAATATACATTCGCATAATTTTTCATGACTGAAACTGGGCACTATATACAAATAATCCTTAAGGAAGCTTAGTTGAATCTACGGAGTACATCACTGTGCAATAATCAGAACATATAGAGCAGTGAAACTAAACATGTTGCTCGCGCCTAGTGTTAATAATCTCCATATAAATGAGTTGGCAATGTGAGCAATCAAACCTTCAAATTAATAATATAAACAACTCTAGTTTATCGCGTGAATATCATCCAAAGTTCAATACATATTATCTAAATCCAAAGAAAGTAAATGCATTGCAAATGTACATATATACCGACCAGTGTATTTATTCCTGTTCAAGTTACATAGGAGTGAGGCACATGCATGCGCATTAATTCAGAGTTGCTAGTAGCACTACTACAACAACTCAGATTCATCGCTTGCATTTAGTATCGGTTAGAAAAAGAA
Organism: Echinochloa phyllopogon; assembly: GCA_033239725.1. Lineage (NCBI taxonomy): Eukaryota > Viridiplantae > Streptophyta > Magnoliopsida > Poales > Poaceae > Echinochloa > Echinochloa phyllopogon. Next base: position 4,226,793 of record BTCW01000008.1, on the reverse strand, counting down.
CCGGTACTAAAGTGGCGAGGAGCCATTTTAGTACCGGGTCTAAACTTAGAAGGCCCCGGGAGCCATTTTAGTACCGGCGACTTGTGACTTGCAACGTGACTTGTGACTTGCGACGTTGCGCGTGTGCGAGCCTCCCGGCGGCCCAAAAATTTTATTCCTTTTTTTGGACGCGGGCCGTTTAGTGCCTGTCACGCCCGGTTTTAAGAACAAACCGAACGCACCCTTTATACATGCCCAGGATCAATTTTTATGCATAAAGTGACATCATCATTGAATATCACAGCATATATCAAATACAAATCGTATATTATTACAAAATGACCAAAGGGTCTTAAAGAAAAATTACACAGCGGAAATAACTAATCACAGCGGAGGGCTCCATCTTCCACAGGAACGTCGACCGGGGGCACGCCAACCTAGATCTCCACGTCTTCATGAGCAACTTCGTCTCGCCAAGTCTTCATGCAGTAGATCCTTCTCATGGTACTATCTGAGCAGCATTTGGGGGAGACACAACAGGGGGTTCAAAGGAAAAGGGTGAGTACACCTGGAGGCGTGTACTCCGCAAGTGGGGGAGAAATATGACATGACGGGCTTATGACAAGGAAGGCTTTATTTAGTGGACTGCAAAGCTCAAGTTTTAGTGTTGGTCACATTTTAATTAAGCACCTAAGATTATATTGTGAACAAGCTTCCCATAACCCAAACAAGGCGCAGGTCACCGACCTGTCCTGATCCTAAGGTTAACATCTCATCATCCAACACCATGTTCCAAATCACAGACACCCTCCTGTGATTCATCCAACCCAACTATCCATGGTAGGGTCCAGGCCGCTCTTGACCATGAGCATGGCTGTTATAACAGTTTTACACTCTGCAGAGGTCGTACACTTTCACCATGAGTCGTGTCAACACCATTCGCTGGGGGCCGCTAAACCCCCCTCACATTTCCGAGATGTGAATGCTACGCGGTGCACTACGAGGCCTTTACATAGGTTCTCCAGCGCGGACTAACCGGGTTACTGCATGCCCTGGTGAACCAGCGACACTCGAGGTTCCTTGCCGAACTCTTGGGAACGCAGCCTTCATTCAGCCCAGACAGCTTAGCCCCGTCCACTGGATTACCCTACTTAATTAGCCAAGACCGTTGCCCATTCGGTTCTCATGGCTGCACTGTAAATCCTGGGTGGTCACTCCATAGACCGGTCCTTTAAAACTGACTCAGGCAAGACTATCATCAAACAATCACAAAACAATCCATCATTCCACTTGCCTGAGTCACCTAGGGGTTCCATGTTTCTAACCAATCCCACATTAACAAGTTGCATATATCATTAGTCAAGATTAAATTATCAACCAACCCTGTTGAGCAAGCTAAGCATATACTACCCATAACAAAGGTACCGCTAGAGGCTTCAAGGAATGATCATGAAAATCTAGTAAACAACATATATAGGATTCCCATCAAATTGACATCTAAATGCAGAAAGCATAAATAAAATAGTGATGACCTAAAATTAATAAAGGTGCAAGAGTCAAGATGATCAAGACACTTGCCTCTTTTCCAAAGTCTCACTGCTCAGAAGCGTTCCTCATCGTGAAACAATCAACTGAAAAACAGACAATTTACAACTAAGACAATACACCACACAAGGTAAAATAGTTTGTAAAAGCACTCTATTAGCTAACGTTATCTACAACGAACACTAGGGAACAAGAGCCAACTAGAACGGAGCTATAACGATGACATGGGGCGGCGAGCATTCGTCGAACGGGCGATGGTTGTCGATAGATGATATGGATGAGTGGATGTATAATGCAAGAAGGTATTTGTAAGGGAAAATACTCTCTGGTTATAGAATATGATGATGTGAGAATATTTTGGGTGATGGAAATGGCAAGAGCTTGCCGAGGGCGAAGCAATCGACAAAACAAGGCAAGTGGAGGTGCTGGACGTATTTCGCATGTGTCGATGGTTCCTTTATAGATATGATGGATTCCTTTTGTGGACATGTGCAGGGTACATGGGAACACATTATGACCGAAGGGTGCACTGAGAAAGTCAAGGAATCAATGGTAAACACAGATACAATTTTAGGCGTTCATGCCCGACGAGGTGGACAGCAAGGCGATGAACACTAGCAGCATGAAAAGGTTGATGTATAATGATCCTATTGACAATAAACTTTGTGGGATCATGTGCAAGTATAAGATACATGATGTGGTGAAAGGGTTTGTTGATTTTTCACCTAGATCATCAGGGAACGCGAGCCCATTGCAGCACCAGTAAAACGGGCACGACGAGAGAACGGCAGTACTGTGACTGCCATAAATTTATTTAGGTTGCATAACTTGAGGATCTGTTTTGTGGAGATTCTAATGGATATAAGTACTACATACCGACCAAAAATCAAGTCATTTGGAGCACTGGATCAATGGGGAACGCGAAAGCAAAACACTGCAGTCTGGATGTCTTTCAGCAGGAACAGCAAGCATGACGAAATTAATATCTCACAAACGGTGCAAGATATGACCCATCCATCATGCAAAGACGTGTGCAGGTATGTGATACATAATATGGTAAAAGGATTTGATCATCCGATGAGTAAATCACCAGGGAACGCGATGCCAATGAAGGACAGAGATGCTGGCCGCGAGGACAGCGACGAGATTCACATGGGAACTTCACCGGTAATCGATTGGATTTGATCTACTTATGCCCAAAAACCTTAAAAGAGAGAGGGGGAGGAGATGAGGTGTTCTCACTTGGGGATTTCGTGGAGGCCGATGATGGATCGTTGGTGCCGGCGACGACGAGGGGCAGCAGCAGCACGACGACGACGATGTGGAGCGGCGGCGAGGCGGCTGTGCCGTTGGAGCAGCGACTCCACCAGGGGCGTGGACAGCCTTCATGTGAGGGACAGAGGAGGGGATGACGCCTTCTTCCAATCCATTGCTTCGGTGCACGAGAGGAGGAACAATGCAGTAGAACGGATTCGCGGCGGCGAGGGCTCTGCATTTTGGTGGATAGAGAGGAGAGGAGGTGGAGGATTGGGAGGGGTCAGCCATGGCTAGGAGGAGGGAGGTGACCAGCCATCTGTTTCTTTTGTGGAATTAAGAGGAATAAAGGAGATTAATTGGGAGGGGTTACAGGTGGAAAAGGAAGGCAGAGGTGCGTGGGAGGAAGGGAGGGGATTAATGCCTGCTGCTGTTTCGTTTCATTTTTTTTTTGATGAGGGAAGAGGGGGAGCAGCGGGAGGGACACAGGGAGGGGTGCGTCTGTTTTTTTTTTCACGTGAAAGGGGAGAGCTGCCGTGAGGAGAAAAGGTAAGAGAGAAATGTGAACATAGGTTTGGGCTAGGACCATGTTGGATTCGGGTTGTTGTGCAAAAGAAGAAAGATCAGGCCTGTCAATACAGAAATGAGAGACGAGCTGAGCAAGATTTTGGCCCAAAGATATTTTAGCAATATTTGATCAAGGTTTCAAAGATTTGATTTAGGATGTTCCGGAGATTAAACTTGAGGTCGGATCGAAACCTAATCGTGTTTTATAAAACACTTTACAAATTATTTTACACTCAAAACACTATGCAAGCGGCATAAATGCAACCGACATATTTTTTATAACCTATGATTATTTAGTTTATTTTAGAAAATAATTTTAACTTTTGTTTGAAATTATACACACACATCCTAATTAATTCTAATAAATTTTAGAAAATTTTAAAAATCCTAGCAATATTGAAACTAGGGTGTTACAAATACTACCCCACTTAACTGGAATCTCGTCCCGAGACTCAAGAAAAAAGGTAGCAGAGAATGCAAGGGAGGTATGGTGATTTTTGGAGAGCAACGGTTTATGAGCAATCTTCTTCGTGTGCTTCCTCAATCATAATCCAGAAGAGCATCCTTGAGTGTACTATTTCGTCTAGTTAGAATCTCCCGGTGATCTCATCATTGGTAGAACAAGGAAGAGTCAAGAAAGGAAAAGATGTCAGGGATTGCCAAGGATATAGAAGAAAAGAAAACCCAGCTATCTATTTATACATACATATTTACTGATGTTGTTGCAGACGAAAGTCCAACAACACACCAACACTCATTACAAAGAGCCAAATCAAACATGGCACAATAACAAACACACAACGGCAAGCAAGAGCACACTAACATGGCACAAGTCCTTATTATGAGCACACTATCAAATTATTCCTTAGCAATCGATCTAGCGTTAGAAAAAGGCTTAGGTGCAACTTCCTATAACTCGAAAACTATTACTACCGATGGCTTAGAGTTGAACTATCTTGCAATTCTTCATGGTTGTTGGTGTAGCCCTCTTCACATAAAGTCTTCCTGTGTGGCTGATGTTGATATATTGCTCGAAGGCTTCTCAAGTGTCTTCATGGGAGGGGGTCACCGTCTATGATTTTGAATAAGGGAGGGACAAGAAATTCATTTACTAGAAATAGCAGCAAAGATGAGTTAAGATCGCCAAAAGTGAGTCAGAAGGTCAAGGAGGTGAAAGTTTTCAAAATAAGTTGAAACTATGACCTTAATGTCGACCATTTCTACCTAGGCTTGCGTCCTACGGTCGATATAGCTCTGATACCACTTCTGTCACGCCCGGTTTTAAGAACAAACCGAACGCACCCTTTATGCATGCCCAGGATCAATTTTTATGCATAAAGTGACATCATCAGTGAATATCACAACATATATCAAATACAAATCGTATATTATTACAAAATGACCAAAGGGTCTTAAAGAAAAATTACACAGCGGAAATAACTAATCGCAGCGGAGGGCTCCATCTTCCACAGGAACGTCGACCGGGGGCACGCCAACCTAGATCTCCACGTCTTCATGAGCAACTTCGTCTTGCCAAGTCTTCATGCAGTAGATCCTTCTCATGGTACTATCTGAGCAGCATTTGGGGGAGACACAACAGGTTGTTCAAAGAAAAAGGGTGAGTACACCTGGAGGCGTGTACTCCGCAAGTGGGGGAGAAATATGACATGACGGGCTTATGACAAGGAAGGCTTTATTTAGTGGACTGCAAAGCTCAAGTTTTAGTGTTGGTCACATTTTAATTAAGCACCTAAGATTATATTGTGAACAAGCTTCCCATAACCCAAACAAGGCACAGGTCACCCACCTGTCCTGATCCTAAGGTTAACATCTTATCATCCAACCCCATGTTCCAAATCACAGACACCCTCCTGTGATTCATCCAACCCAACTATCTATGGTAGGGTCCAGGCCGCTCTTGACCATGAGCATGGCTGTTATAACAACTCAGATTCATCGCTTGCATTTAGTATCGGTTAGAAAAAGAACCGGTACTAAAGTGGCGAGGAGCCATTTTAGTACCGGGTCTAAACTTAGAAGGCCCCGGGAGCCATTTTAGTACCGGCGACTTGTGACTTGCAACGTGACTTGTGACTTGCGACGTTGCGCGTGTGCGAGCCTCCCGGTGGCCCAAAAATTTTATTCCTTTTTTTGGACGCGGGCCGTTTAGTGCCGGTCGGTGTTACCACTGCAGCATCGATTGTGCATGTTAGTACCCGTTGCCTTAGCCGGTACTAACTAGCTCGCACATTAGTGTCTGCCAACCAATACCGGCTGGGATAGCCGGTACTAACCCTTCCCCCTGACCGGTACTGATAAGAGTTTTTGTAGCGCTATAGCCATGATACGCAGTATTATTTATATACATATGACCAAAGAACTACACAGACTTCTGTGTCACCGTAGCACATACACCAGAGCTAGCCCAAGTACGTGAACTTAGCATGAGAAGAGGGAAAAGAGTGACTAAATAGTTGGAAAGTGTTTGATTTGTTGCGATTTGGCATGAGAGGCAGGAGGAAAGAAGTTAGTGGAAATAATGAAAGTACTTGTCGTCTCAAAAAGACAATTTAGAGTTGCCTACCTTTCAAAGCTTTTTTTTTTGAGATCAGCCTACCTTTCAAAGCTTGGGCACCTGTTGGACAAATCACCTGTTCGACACCGGATCGCCATCCAATTCTAGCGTGGTAAATAGCATCATCTGTCGAGCTCCCGGAGGTAGTTACCCCTCCAGAACACCCAGGCTCTCTCCCTCATGCTGTTGCAGGACGTGGTGCACACGTGCATGCGTTGTTGGATTGTAGCCGGTGAACGAAGATTGTGAGGGAGGGGCTAGCTGAGAAGAGATGTTCCGACCGCTTCTCCCTCAGTTCCGACCGCTGCCCGCATAGAAAGAGATGTTATTAATTACCATATAACAGATAAGTCTAATGTATCATTTATCTTAGATTGTTAGCGTGTTTGTTATTACGGTCTATTTTTTAGCACTCGATCTGTTACTAGCTCTTGCGTGTTTGGTCAGATACATAGCAATAGTTGTCAGCCGGCTGGGTCATGCATGGCGCATGCATGTTCCTAGTTCTGAACGTGTGACACGTTCAGGCTCAACTTAACGTGCGGTGTTCCTAGTTCCTAGTTGTGGGAGATGGCACGACGTGGAACATGTACATACTCTTTATACTGCAATTGATAGTCTGAAAAATTAAGCTGGCAGTTATTAGCTACACGAAGAACTTTGCATGTCTCGATTCCGCCTTCGCGTTTTCCTCGTGTCGACGAAATTCACCGGCACTCATCCCTGGCTGTACTTCTGACGAGAGAGAGACCAACGGTGTGTTCATATTTCAATCCTTGGGCATGTTCATATGGACATCCATCCAGGGGGCCGGAAGAAACTCCAAATCCTCTGAATTAAAAATTAATATTCAAATGCATTTGCTTTAAATTATATACAAGTCTCATCCGGTGCAATATGAAAGTTTATTGGATCCCCATCATTCTCCAAGAATCAGAACAAGGAACGATAATGGAAATAAGCACCTAGCTCGCACGCACCTATTTCTCTAATCACTCTCCATAACTATTGGAGAAACCATCATCCGCCCTCCTCATATGTCTCGGCACCCTCAATATCCGGTGCTGATGCAACATTAATTAGCACCGAGTTCAAAATTCGGGTACCCTCAGAACCCTCGCTAAAAGTCACCTTTAGCACCGGGTGTTACCAACCGGTGCTAAAGCTAAAGGTGTTACGACCCGGTGCTAAAGGGGGTGTCACATGCTACTTCAAAAAAAAGTATCTTCTATCCTATCAGATGTGCTACGTAGGTGAGATGAAAATGTGAGTACGCGCGAGCCAAGATGTCTTTAGTTTGAATCCCCGCAGCAACATAGCGAGTGGACACCTTGACCGGGTGCGATATTAATGGACACCGTTATCAACCATACAATAAAATTGACTGACAAATATAGAATAGTATATAATTAATCCATAAAAATAATTGCGTGGAAAATTAAATCTACGCACCTACCAATATTAATTATTGTTAGCAGATCGCTGCAATATGCCACTATATAATGCTTTTTTCTGACTGCAACATGCTATCCTCTAGCACTCAGGAGTTGCAGCAAAAGGAGAGGGAACGGATAAGTACCTGAAGCGGTTCGATGGGAATAGGTGGCACAAGGGAACAAGTGATTATGACCCTAAAAGAATATTCTCCGATCTCTTTCCAACAGAGTGTGCCGGTGGCTGTACAATAAGAAATTCAAGGTCAAGCAAAGGGTTCAAATGTCGTCCCATTTTTTTGTGTTACCCTCTCCTAAAAACCAAACAAGTCCTTCCAATTGTAAGTGGCCAGGTTGTCTCGGAACAATCAGCATAAAAGTTACATTACAATGTTGTGCTTTCTAACAGGTTGGTTGTGAAAGGTCATCTAGCCTAGATGATAGTGAGCTTGAGTAGCACCACTAACAAATATAATTTTAGATGTGGAAAATTTATTTTCAGCTTCAGTCATTCTCAACTGAGAATGCATTACTCTACAAATTTTACAAACAGATACCACCATAATAAAGAAAATCATACATCCAAGAGGACAAATAACTAAGGCATCCTATGATCACTGATAAAAAAACTCTAACAGACAATTCATGTAGTCGTCCTGCAGCATTCTGGTTTGTCACGTGACATTGAGTCCAAAAGGACCAGCTTCGCCACATGCGGGTGAATGCAGAACCAGGGCCTGAGCCAAATCCAGCAAAGATGAAATAATAACTTTAACCACCGAACGAACTCTAACCACCAAACCAAGAATATACCGCCTTAACAGTTTCACCTCTCACCAAAAAAAGTGATTCCATAAGACACCGTGTGCCGTTGGAGACACCAGATACTGAAGTGGCAACCATGCCCTGAAGTGCAACAACCAACGTTGAAGAATGCAACCGAGAGAAGAAAACAACATCAAACGACATTGCCGTCGCGCGACTGGATAAACCAATCTTGAGTTTTCACCTAAGAGAAATTCATCCAGAATTGTAGGGTGCAACAGCGCCTCCAGCAAGAAGAAGTGGCATCCGCAGGCGTCAACGCCATCGAGCAGTGGCGACAAGCAATGGAGCATCACAACCATTCCAAATCCACCGCCCATTGGCCAAAGGGACCATAATAAGTACCATATATCATGCAAATTTGTATATATTTTGTAGAAAAAGTAAATTTTCGTTCTTAGTAATATAGTGCAACTTAATAAAATGAAACAAAAAAATGCGAATTGATCATAGGCAATGTCCCCGTCGACAACGAGATACCTATGGGCCTAGTCTCTCGGAGGTGCTCATAGGGGTATGATTCATATGCGTGTAGTCATAGGGGTCAGTGTGCATGTGTTGTGAGTGTCTACGCACGTGAGGTCTTTCAAAAACAAATGTAGAAGAAGAAATTGTCGATGTGTGCGGTGATCTAATTGTCACTGTGCCATTACTTCTAGTCAATAGATCAATGTGCAGCAAATAAAAACCATGTTCATATATAGTAAGACCCGCCTTATTGTACGTTCTAGCTTGTTACAATAAAAAAGTGGCTTTTCTTTGCACATTGATACAAAAGTGCTAGCAACCAACACGTTACGTGTACTGTAATCTCTCCTAGCAACCAACATGCACATTCATTAGAAAATAAAACTGCATAATAGCCCATCAAAAAATTTAAAAGATCAACGTCCAAAGATCAAATCAGATTATTAGGAAGGACATAGCATGAGTAGGTAGGGGTGCGGTACGCAAGGTGACGGGTAAGTTTTTCGGCCGGTGTAAAAGTAGCCTCCAAACGTGGGAACCATCTAAAAAGTCCTCTTTTTTTATACCGCAAGTTTATCAACGCACTTTATCCCATGGATCGACCCGACATGTGGGTCTTTTATGAGGGGTGGGTAGGAAAATTTTGGGTGAAATTATTTTCAATTATAGTATAGATATATTTCCTAGACCCGCCAAAACTATCATGTCACACATGCTTTGTGGACACTAGCTATCAGATGTCAGGATGCTGGTTCTTAATTACTACACCAAATCAGAATAGCCTTAATTGGCAGCCAAAAACTGCCAAGGAAAGTACCAAAACCACCAAGAAAATCATCCTTGGCAGCTCTGACTGCCTAGCAAAATGCGCCAAGAATAGAGAGCCAAGAAAATTTGATTACATTGGCAGCTAGCTGCCAAGGAAGTTTTCCTTGGCGGTTTGGCTGCGAAGAAAACTAGGACGATGGTAAAATAGACACAGCGCCAAGAATATGTTTGAGCTGCCAAAAGAAATTATTTTTACTTGGCGGTCGAGGGCTGCCAAGGAAACATATTACCTTGGCAGTCGATGGCTGCCAAGGAAACAGCTATTGCTGTGGGATATGGGTACCCCTAGGCCCACTGTCAGACTAGACTACGGCGGTCAGGGCCCACATCTGACAAACTTGTGGGCCGACCCCTAGGCGGCCCACACGGGCACCCCGACTTGGAGGACAAGTTTGATGAAGACACAGCGGGCGGCTCGTCCGGATATTTAGGGACATTCTGTTGTAACCGACGCGGGCTAGAGTCCTGGTCGGAATCAAGTAGGTTTAGATGGAAACCGACTTGTAAACCCTAACCCGCTACCCCATATAAAGCGGTCTAGGGCACCCCCACGAGGGCATCGCAACACACCCTGTAAACCATACGCTCGACCCTGCTTCCTGAAGCTCGGCCGAGTACCCAGCAATACAAGACAACACCACCGACACAAGACGTAGGGTATTATACCTCCGGGTAGCCCGAACCTGTCTAAATCAGTGCCTCCTGTGTACCATCGAGCTGCTAGTTCAACAATCGCCCGCCTACAAATCAACCACTCGGGTACCCCCAGGTGGATTGCCGGCCCTAAGGTCCGACAGTTGGCGCGCCAGGTAGGGGTAGATTGGTGAGCTTTTTCGATTCGAAAACACCGTTGGCTTGATGGCAGATCCATCCGACAACATCTTCCCGGCGGACGTAAGCGGCAGCCCCAAGCACCTTCCGGGATGCAGCTTCTTCGCCGACTCCAGCGACTCAAGCCCCACCAACGTCAACTTGACGCCGGTGGACTCAGCCTCAACAAATCTGGGAACTCCCCCCGATGTGCCAGATCAGCTCATGCAGCAGATCGAGTAGCTCAGCGTCCGGGATCGGATCTCAGATCTGCTCCCCCGGCGCAGAGTCCCTTATCCCGACGAGATCGTCGACGGGCTGAACCGCATCAACGATACGCTCGCTGAGAGCATGGCCGTGTCTGACCGTACTGATGACCCCCGAGAACTCGGCGGACACATCCCACGCATCGCGGCCAGATCGCGAGGTGCTCGTCTCCGAGGACCAACATACTCAGGAAAACGAAACCGCGTCCGAGCGACAGCGTCGCATAGATGCAAACACCCTCCGAGCTCAGCGCCGGCAGGCTGAAGAGGTAGACTTGGACCCGCGTAACCTGGGACGCGAATTCGAGCGGGCTCAGGCTGATTTCCTTACCCCATCCACGGCGATGGCCGCATGCGTTGCCGAACTAGCTCACATGGAGCCTACTCCAGAGGCGGCCCGACTCTGAGCCCGGCTGGCCGTCGCACAAGACCTACACCAGAAAGACAAAGAGGCTAGATCAAGATCTAGCCGATCGCGCTCAAGCAGATCAAGTTCCCGCAGGACCGGGTACAGCAGATCTGACCGAGGCAGACGCCGGCATAGATCCCCGACCCTGGAGGCCATCCTGGAGGAGGTCGACCAGGAACGTGAGGCTGACTACCAGCCGGATGAATCTGAGGGCAGGCACCCTCGGAACCGCCGCGATGGCGGCAGCAGGAGACGGAACCACCACCGTAACGACGGTGACCTCCGCGACCGGCTGCGCAGGCCGGATCGTGATGTGCGAGCAGAGCTTGACAAGAGGCACCACGAACGTGATGCTGCTGAGATAGAACGACGAGAGCGATACGATCGGGACTTCGGCCGACCAGAACGCCGAGCTAGCTACGCCGAGTACTCCGATGTCGACGATCACCGCGCACGCCGCGAGATCGATGAGCGCGATCGATACGACTGCCGCTACGGCTCACACAGAGCCCATGATCGTCGTTACAACGGCGGCAGCGACAGCTTCGGCGATGACGACTTCACCATCGAAGGCTTTCAGGCCTTCACCAAGCGACTCGACCAGGTCCTCTGGCCGGACACCTTCAAGCCAGCCATGGTCGAGAAGTTCGACGGCCGCTCCGACCTCAAGCTCTGGATCCAGACCTACATCACGGCGGTCAAAGCCGCACGCGGTAGCACCGACCAGGCAGCAGGCTTGACGTCGCAACTGTTGCAGAAGGTGAGGGTCGCGTGGAGTCACGACTCCAACCTGAACAGCTCGCCCGCCTAGACGAGTCGTGTCCTCTCCACAAGGACGCAAAGCACTCGTTCCGGGAATGCTGGACCCGGACGAAAGAACTCGGCGTCCCCCCGGCGCTGAAGAAGCCACGCTACAACAACAACCGCGGCGACAGGAGAGAAGGCGACCGTTGTAACGACCGTCGCAATGATCGCCGCCACAACGACAGAGCACCGGATGGCGACGCATGCCGCCCGGGCCCAGATGCCGCCGCTGCAGATGATCAACGCGACAACTTTCAATGCGCCGACCGCCAGATTAACGTAATCCTGGGAGGTCCCGACGCGTTCCGTGACAGAAGGAAGCAGAAGCTCCATGACCGATAGATAAATCTCGTCGGTACCAAGGGCATCGAGTACCTCCGGTGGTCGGAACCTTCGATCACCTTCAGCAGGAAGGACTACTGGGTTCACTTGCCTGAACCAGGCTCATACCCGTTGATCGTCAGCCCGGTTGTTGACAGAGTCCTCCTGACCAAGGTACTGATCGACGGGGGTAGCGTCCTTAACATCATCTTCACCAAGACCCTGAACGACATGGGGTTCGACTACAGCAGGCTCAGGGGCTCCGTCCACCCGTTCTACAGCTTCATCCCAGGCAAGGCGGCCTACCCAGTGGGATGAGTCACCCTGCCGGTTACCTTCGGCACGCCCGATAACTAGCGCACTGAGTTCCTGCACTTCGAGGTCGCCGACTTTGGCAGTTCCTACCACGCCATCTTCGGGCGGCCCATGCTGGCTCGCTTCATGGCAATCCCCAACCACACCTATCTGGTGATGAAGATGCCGGCCCCGAACGGGGTCATCAGCATCAGAGGCGACGTCAAGACGTCGTACGAGTGCGATGGTGAAGCCGTACGCCTTGCCGAGCTCTCGCGGCAGCTCGGCAACAGCGTGCTCCTCGCAAGCGAAGCCAAAGAGAACCTACCCGCTGACTCCAAGGTGCCGGAACAGGACGCTACGATGACAGCGCTCGAGCCAGACTCCGCAACGAAGAAGATCTCCCTCTCCAGCGACGATCCCAGCAAGACGACGCTGATAGGCCCTGGCCTATCTCCTAAATAGGAAAGCACGCTCACCTCCTTCTTGCGGGACAACTGGGACATATTCGCATGTAAACCCTCGGACATGACCGGAGTCCCAAGGGAGAAGGCTGAGCACTCCTTGCATTTGGTGAAGACCGCCAAGCCGGTCAAGCAGAAGCTTCGACGGTTCACACAAGATCGCAAGGAGGCCATTAGGGTAGAATTAAATAAACTTTTAGCAGCCGGTTTCATTCGGGAGTGCATGCACCCCGAATGGCTTGCAAATCCTGTATTTGTCAAGAAGAAAACCGGTGAATGGAGAATGTGCATCGATTATACCGATCTCAACAAATACTGCCCTAAGGACTCCTTCCCTCTTCCCCGCATCGACCAGGTTGTCGATTCCATGGCCGGGTGCCTATTACTTTCCTTCCTCGACTGTTATTCCGGCTACCACCAGATAGCCCTCAACCCGGCCGACCAAGACAAAACGGCATTTATCACGCCTCATGGCATATATTGCTACACAACCATGACCTTCGGCCTCAAGAATGCCAGTGCGACGTACCAGAAGGCAATCCAAGGATGCCTGGACACCCAGATCGGGCGTAATGCCGAAGCTTACGTCGACGATGTCATGGTCAAAGACCTACGACCCGGATACTCTAATCGCCGAACTTCAAGAGACGTTCAACAACCTCCGCCGATACAGATGGAAGCTAAACCCGACCAGGTGCGTCTTTGGGGTACCCTCAGGCAAGCTCCTGGGGTTCCTGGTAAGCCAGCGGGGCATAGAGGCTAATCCAACCAAGATAGCGGCAATCCAGAATCTGCCGCCTCCCAAAAACAAAAAATAAGTAATGAAGCTGACTGGGATGATGGCAGCCCTAAGCCGGTTCATCAGCAAGCTAGGTGAACGCGGCACTCCGTTCTTCAAGCTCTTGAAGAAGACCGACAAGTTCGAATGGACGCCAGAAGCCGACCAGGCGTTGGCCGATCTGAAAGCTTTCCTCATCACTAATGTGGTAAGCACAGCCTTGGTCGTGGAGCGCCAAGAAGACGGACATTCTTACCCGGTACAGAGACCGGTATATTACGTCAGCGAAGTGCTGGCCTAGTCAAAAATCCGGTACCAGCACCCGCAAAAACTACTCTATGCGATCTTGATCTGCTCAAGGAAACTGCGCCACTACTTCCAAGCTCACCCCATCCATGTGGTATCCAACTTCCCGCTCGGCGAAATTCTCCACAACCGCGACATCAATGGCCGAGTGGTCAAATGGGCAGTAGAGCTTGGAAGCTTCAACATCACCTTCAGGTCAAGACAGTCTATCAAATCTCAAGTTCTGGTTGATTTCCTGGCTGAGTGGACGGAACTCCAGGCGCCCACACCTACCGAGCCACTTGAGCACTGGACCATGTACTTCGACGGTGCCTTGAACCTCGAAGGAGCCGGTGCGGGAGTACTGTTCATATCCCCAGAAGGCAAGCACCTCAAGTATGTGCTACAGATCCATTACAAGGCAACAAACAATGGCGCCGAGTACGAGGCGCTGATCCATGGTTTAAGGATAGCTATCATGCTTGGCATCAAACGCATGCTATGCTTTGGAGATTCAAAGGTAGTAGTGGAGAAAGTTAACAAGAATTGGGAGTGTTCCAAGGAAACGATGGACGCTTATTGCGCGGAAGTTCGCAAGTTTGAAGCTCACTTCTACGGAATGGAATGCCGACATGTGCCGCGGGAAGAAAATGTCGCCGCGGACGTTCTATCCAAACTCGGATCCAAGCGATCCCAAGTACCCGCTGGTGTATTTGTACAAGATCTACGGAAGCCATCCATCAAGCTAGCAGATGAAAGCGAACCTACAGCCACTGCCGACCAAGTGGTCGCAGCAGTCGCGGCTCCTCCAGAAGCAGAAGAAGATTGGCATGAACCACTGATCGCATTCGTTAGGAACGACCGCATGACCTCAGGAGACAAGCTCGAGGAAGACAAGGTCGCCCTCGAGCAGCTCAGCCGACGAAGTGCCAACTACGTGGTCATCGGCTCGGAACTCTACAGAAAAGCAGCATCTTCAGGAGTACTCATGAAGTGCATCCTGCACAGCGAGGGTCTGGCACTACTGCACGAAGCACATTCCGGTGCATGCAGCAATCACGCGGCAGCCAGAACGCTGGTTGGCAAGATCTACAGATCCGGGTTCTTCTGGCCTACCGCGGTCTCTGACGCAAAGGAACTCGTCCAGCGTTGCGCCGGGTGCCAGTTCTTCTAGAAGCAAAAGCACTTGCCGACTCAAGCGCTACGCACCATTCCACCATCCTGGCCCTTTGCAGTATGGGGGCTAGACAACGTAGGGCCATTCAAACCAGCCCAAGGTGGACTCAAGCACATACTCGTCGCGGTGGACAAGTTCACCAAATGGAACGAGTACAAGATCGTCACCGAAACCAAGTCGGCGACGGCAGCGGCCTTCATTGAAGAAATAACGCACCGCTTCAGAGTCCCGAACCGGATCATCACCGACCTCGGCTCCCAGTTCACAAGGCACGAATTCTGGGATTTCTGCCAAGACAGACAGATCGACGTCTACTACTCATCATCAGCTCACCCTCGATGCAACGGGCAGGTTGAGCGAGCAAATGGCATGGTCCTGGACGCCCTCAAGAAAGAAATCTACGATGCATTAAACCCACGCGCAGGCCGCTGGGCTAAAGAAGTACCACATGTGGTGTGGGGTCTTCGTACCCAATGAAGCGGAGCGACCGGGTATTCGCCTTTCTTTATGGTCTACGGATCGAAAGCAGTACTACCCACCGACCTCGCATTCAGCGCTCCGCGTATCAAGAACTACAAGGAGGGAGAAGCCGAGTCCAGCCGACAGATCGATGTCGACGCGTTAGAAGAACACAGGCTCTGTGCCTTAACTCGGCACGCGCGCCACGAGCAGCAGATACGCCGGTATCACGACAGGAATGTCAAGGAACGCTCCTTAAATGTGGGTGACCTCGCTCTGCGCCGAGTCATGAGCTCGGCAGGACAGCACAAGCTATCTGCACCATGGGAAGGCCCCTTCATCGTCAAGGAAGTGGTATCTCCAGGGACCTACCGCCTAGAGTGGGCCGACGGCAACCCAGTTCCAAACGTCTCGAACATCCAGCACCTTACTAAGTTCTATCCTTAGTCCAAAATACAGCTATGTATATTTACCCTATTATTTCGTCATTCAATATATCGAATTTTGTGCCCTTCAACCAATGTGTTTTCACTAACTTTCCCACGATAGCTACGGGCTCGTCCTCCATTAAAGTTACCCATGAAGTAACAACCTAAAACGGCAAGTCCGAGTCACTATAACCAGAGTCTAAACCCATGCCGCAAGTACTCGGCCGGGACTCTGCTTGCGACTAAGCCACCACGTTGAGCATCGTACGTAGGAGAGCTGCCTCCACGAGAGCTCCAGCCAGTTCGCCGCCCCAGTCTTTCGCACGAGTCATGACAACGGTGAAGTGACAACGATCAGCGAACCCTAAAGGAAATCGGCAACAAAAGCTATAGGCTTAAGAAAGTAATACTTATTACATGAAAACTTGCCAAACGCTACATGTTTTTTGTTCACTCTTCAAACAGGACCGGAACTGGCCACCTCTACTACGCTCTGGACTAGGTCGACCGCCAGGCCGGCAAACGACTCCGTCAGCGTGTCCGTCACGTCCTTAAACTTCTGGTCCATCGTCGCAAGACGACCCTAGACACGCTCCATCTCCTTGGCGTGATCTGGGAACGCACAGCAAAGCAAGATATAGTAAACAGGCACCTACTTCCGAGTACTCCTACAAAGGGATGCTTACTGGTGTTGGCCGCCTCCAGTTGGGCGACAAGATCCTGATTGAGCTGCGCCAGGCCCTCCGCGTCCCTCTGAATGACGACTCCCCGCGCCTCACTTGCAATGGTCCGGACCCGGGTTCTGAGCTCCTGCAGCTCCAGGTATTCGTCCTCCGCCAAGCGCAGCATTTGCGTGCAGTCCACGGTCTGGGACATCAACTCCTGCACCATACACGGATCGGCGCCAAGTTCAAGAATATAAAAGGCCAAAGACTAACAAACGATTACCTGCATATCTTGCAGCATCGCGCCAGAAGAATTGTGGATGTGCTCCAGTGCCGCCTTGTTTGCCTAGGCAATGTGGTCGAAGCGCTCGAGACGACTCAATTGCTCCTCTGCCTCGCCCTCCGGCTCAGCACGGTGATCCAGGAGCGCGTCATCCTCCAGCTCCGGCATGTCCGGGTCCTCCTCTTCAATCCTGGCACTCGGGGCGATCTCTGGCATACTGGTCACAGTAACCAAGGCCGAAGAACCCGACCCCCCAGCTGTGTCAGCCGCCGCGGTAGCCAGCGGTCCCATCTCTGGCGGCGCCATCTCCGTCACAGGCGGGTCCTGAGACACTGAGTCCCCCGGTCACCGTCGCCATCTGATCAGGTGCGGGATGTATCCGATAGAATGGCCACATCCCTGCAATACATAACAGCAAACAAAAGGCACCATACACAGGTCAACACCTGAAATCCGAGCACGAGCAACTTAACCGAGTCCAGACTCTAACCTGTTACTCCTGCTCGGCCGCTTGAAGTTCAACCACAGCGGGCGTGGTGGCCGACCGTCCCCCGACGACGGCAAAGGCGTGGGAGAGCGTCGTGTCGCTAGCGACGCATCCGGCTCCTGATCTTTGCTTTCCCTAGGAGGGGAGGCGGCCGCGCCCCCACTCACCGACGGGGTGCGATTCGCACGGCGCCTCTTCAAGCTTGGCGTGAAAAACGTTGATGCGTGCGCCAATGCCGCTCGCTTCTTGGACTCCGCCGCCGCCGTCTGCACTTGCGACGCCAACACCTTCCGGGCGCCCGCCCGGGTCCTCCCAGTAGGGACAACACACTCCACAGCAGCAGCACCCCCAGAATCTGGGGGGAGCCGAGCTCTTCAGAGACCTAGTCCTCTAAATCTTCAATGGCTGGAAGACGATCGTTACTCGCCTCCTATGGCCTCATGACCTTCCGCCGCAGTGTCGGGTCTACGTCAGGCAACAGTGCTGGGCAGAAGAAGTGCTTGGTCACCTCCTATCATCAAGAGCACAACATAAACTCAGACATCATACAGAAGAAAAAAAACCAGGAAAACAAAAAAGAACTCGGAATGGAAGCCTTACCGCAGGCGGAGGATTCTTCAGGGCAAAAGGGCGCGGAGCACCAAGATTATTTACTTCGCCCTTCATCATGGTGCCCACGCGCCTGACAACCTCGTCCGAGTCAAACCCCCCGGACGTCTCCCGGGTCGGGTCACGACGGCCGGAGAACTCGTACGCTGGATGGACTCGGTCCTTGATCGGCTGAATGGTCCGGGCCACAAACGACACTGTCGTCGCTGTTGCAGTCAACCCTTTCTGCTTTAAGTCGGCAAGCATCACCATGAGATCGGGGATGTCTGCGAGCTCATCCCCAACCGGAAGATCGCGCCAGGAATCCCTCTCCTTCGGCGCCGCACCAGTCCTGCTCGGTAGCAAGGGCGGCTGGTCCACCATGTAAAACCAGTCCCGACGCCAATCCTTGTGGCAGTCGTTCAGCTACAGGTCGAAGTAATCCCTCTGCCAACCCACGCGCAAGGCAATACCCGCCCCGCGGTAATCCGAGTGGGGCCTCCCCCTTATTCCCCAACCCAATACGCTTGACCCGGTACAAGTACCGCCAGAGTTGGAAATGGGGGGTGATACCCAGAAAGGCCTCACAAAGATAGATGAAGAATGAAATGTCAAAAATCCCATTGGGTTTAAGATGAGAAAGCTCCAGACCATAGAAATGCAGCAGTCCGCGGAAGAAATCACCGGATGGCGCGCCGAAGCCGTGCTCGACGAAGTGCGCAAAGACGGCAATCTCGCCGATGTTCTCGAAAGGCCTCTTCTCCTTCCTAGGAAGCATCCACGACAGGGTGTCCTTCGGAGGAAGCACACCACGGTTTGCCGTGTTTTCAAGACGCTCCATCGTCATCTTCGTCTTGCCCCAGCTCGCCTCCTGCTCAGCCTCCGACGGTGCTCCGGTCACCTCCAAGGCCTCCATGACGGCACGCTCGGCGGCTGCTCTGGCCATGGATCTCACTCTCAAAAAAGGCGGAGCACGTAGTGGAAACGGATGGGAGCGCGGGCCCCGCGCTTGGAGATCAATCTACTAGCTATGCAAAGCCTCGGGCCCCGCGCTTGGATGCAACGGCCAGCTAAGCGAAAAGCAAGGCGAGGAAGACGAAGGGTGCGGCGCAACGGGGGGATGACGTCGACGGCGCCCTCGGTCGCGTATTTACAACGCGGCGCCGCCCTGACCTAACGGCTCCGAAACTAACGGACGGAAACCGCGGGACTGGCGATTCGCAATCTGCTGGATCCGAAATTGACGGACGGGATATATTTCAATTCAAAAAGGACCCAGCGCGTTCCAAAGGAACCAAGCCAGGACCCTCGCATGCTCGGGGGCTAGGCGCCGTGAACGGACCCGGCGCGTTCCAAAGGAACCAGGCCAATACCCTCGCATGCTCGGGGGCTGGACGCCGTGAAAGGACCCGGTGCGTTCCAAAGGAACCAGGCCAGGACCCTCGCATGCTCGGGGGCTGGGCGCCGTGAAAGGACCCGACGCATTCCAAAGGAACCAGGCCAGGACCCTCGCATGCTCGGGGGCTGGGCGTCGTGAAAGGACCCGGCGCGTTCCAAAGGAACCAGGCCAGGACCCACGCATGCTCGGGGGCTGGGCGCCGTGAAAGGACCCGGCGCGTTCCAAAGGAACCTGGCCAAGACCCTCGCATGCTCGGGGGCTGGGCGCCGTGAAAGAACCCGGCGCGTTCCAATGGAACCAGGCCAAGACCCTCGCATGCTCGGGGGCTGGGCACCGTGAAAGGACCCGGCGCGTTGCAAAGGAACCAGGCCAGGACCCTCGTATGCTCGGGGGCTGGGCGCCGTGAAAGGACCCGGCGCGTTCCAAAGGAACCAGGCCAGGACCCTCGCATGCTCGGGGGCTGGGCGCCGTGAAAGGACCCGGCGCGTTCCAAAGGAACCTGGCCAAGACCCTCGCATGCTCGGGGGCTGGGCGCCGTGAAAGAACCCGGCGCGTTCCAATGGAACCAGGCCAAGACCCTCGCATGCTCGGGGGCTGGGCACCGTGAAAGGACCCGGTGCGTTCCAAAGGAACCAGGCCAGGACCCTCGCATGCACGGGGGCTGGCCGCCGTGAAAGGACCCGACTTGTTCCAAAGGAACCAGGCCAGGACCCTCGCATGATCGGGGGCTGGGCGTCGTGAAAGGACCCGGTGCATTCCAAAGGAACCAGGCAAGGACCCTCGCATGCTCGGGGGCTGGGCGCCGTGAAAGGACCCGACGCGTTCCAAAGGAACCTGGCCACGACCCTCGCATGCTCGGGGGCTGGGCGCCGTGAAAGCACCCGGCGCGTTCCAAAGGAACCAGGCCACGACCCTCGCATGCTCGGGGGCTAGGCGCCGTGAAAGGACCCGGCGCGTTCCAAAGGAACCAGGCCAGGACCCTCGCATGCTGGGGGGCTGGGCGCCGTGAAAGGACCCAGCGCGTTCCAAAGGAACAAGGCCACGACCCTCGCATGCTCGGGGGCTGGGCGCCGTGAAAGGACCCGGCGCGTTCCAAAGGAACCAGGCCAGGACCCTCGCATGCTCGGGGGCTGGGCGCCGTGTAAGGACCCGACGCGTTCCAAAGGAACCAGGCCAGGACCCTCGCATGCTCGGGTGGCTAGGCGCCGTGAAAGGACCCGACGCGTTCCAAAGGAACCAGGCCAAGACCATCGCATGCTCGGGGGCAGGGCGCCGTGAAAGGGCCCGACGAGTTCCAAAGGAACTAGGCCAGGACCCTCGCATGCTCGGGGGCTGGGCGTCGTGAAAGGACCCGTCGCGTTCCAAAGAAAACAGGACAGGACCCTCACATGCTCGGGGGCTGGGCGCCGTGAAAGGACCCGACGCGTTCCAACGGAACCTGGCCACGACCCTCGCATGCTTGGTGGCTGGGCGCCGTGAAAGAACCCGGCGCGTTCCAAAGGAACCAGGCCAGGACCCTCGCATGCTCGGGGGCTGGGCGCCGTGAAAGGACCCGGCGCGTTCCAAAGGAACCAGGCCAAGACCCTCGCATGCTCGGGGGCTGGGCACCGTGAAAGGACCCGACGCCTTGCAAAGGAACCAGGCCAGGACCCTCGCATGCTCGGGGGCTGGGCGCCATGAAAGGACGCGGCGCGTTCCAAAGGAACCAGGCCACGACCCTCGCATGCTCGGGGGCTGGGCGCCGTGAAAGGACCCGGCGCGTTGCAAACGAACCAGGCCAGGACCCTCGCATGCTCGGGGGCTGGGCGCCGTTAAAGGACCCAGCGCATTCCAAAGGAACCAGGCCAGGACCCTCGCATGGTCGGGGGCTGGGCGCCATGAAAGGACCCGGCGCGTTCCAAAGGAACCAGGCCAGGACCCTCGCATGCTCGGGGGCTGGGCGTCGTGAAAGGACCCGGCGTGTTCCAAAGGAACCAGGCCAGGACCCTCGCATGCTCGGGGGCTGGGCGCCGTGAAAGGACCCGGTGCGTTCCAAAGGAACCAGGCCAGGACCCTCACATGCACGGGGGCTGGCCGCCGTGAAAGGACCCGACGCGTTCCAAAGGAACCAGGCCAGGACCCTCGCATGCTCGGGGGCTGGGCGTCGTGAAAGGACCCGTCGCGTTCCAAAGGATCCAGGCCTGGACCCTCGCATGCTCGGGGGCTGGGCGCCGTGAAAGGACCCGGCGCGTTCCAAAGGAACCTGGCCACGACCCTCCCATGCTCGAGGGCTGGGCACCGTGAAAGAACCCGGCGCGATCCAAAGTAACCAGGCTAAGACCCTCGCATGCTCGGGGGCTAGGCGCCATGAAAGGACCCGGCGCGTTCCAAAGGAACCAGGCCAGGACCCTCGCATGCTCGGGGGCTGGGCGCCGTGAAAGGACCCGGCGCGTTCCAAAGGAACCAGGCCAGGACTCTCGCATGCTCGGGGGCTGGGCGCCGTAAAAGGACCCGGCTCGTTCCAAAGGAACCAGGCCAGGACCCTCGCATGCTCGGGGGGCTGGGCGTCGTGAAAGGACCCGACGCGTTCCAAAGGAACCAGGCCAGGACCCTCGCATGCTCGGGGGCCGGGCGCCGTGAAAGGACCCGGTGCGTTCCAAAGGAACCAGGCCAGCACCCTCGCATGCTCGGGGGCTGGGCGCCGTGAAAGGACCCGGCGCGTTCCAAAGCAACCTGGCCAGGACCCACGCATCCTCGGGGGCTGGGCGCCGTGAAAGGACCCGGCGCGTTCCAAAGGAACCAGGCCAGGACCCTCGCATGCTCGGGGGCTGGGCGCCGTGAAAGGACCCGACGCGTTCCAAAGGAACCAGGCCAGGACCCTCGCATGCTCGGGGGCTGGGCGCCGTGAAAGGACCCGGGGCATTCCAAAGGAACCAGGCCAGGACCCTCACATGCTCGGGGGCTGGGCGCCGTGAAAGGACCCGGCGCGTTCCAACGGAACCTGGCCACGACCCTCGCATGCTCGGGGGCTGGGCGCCGTGAAAGGACCCGGTGCGTTTCAAAGGAACCAGGCCAGGACCCTCGCATGCACGGGGGCTGGCCGCCGTGAAAGGACCCGACGCGTTCCAAAGGAACCAGGCCAGGACCCTCGCATGGTCGGGGGCTGGGCGCCATGAAAGGACCCGCCGCGTTCCAAAGGAACCAGGCCAGGACCCTCGCATGCTCGGGGGCTGGGCGCCGTGAAAGGACCCGACGCGTTCCAAAGGAACCAGGCCAGGACCCTCGCATGCTCGGGGGCTGGGCGCCGTGAAAGGACCCGGGGCATTCCAAAGGAACCAGGCCAGGACCCTCACATGCTCGGGGGCTGGGCGCCCTGAAAGGACCCGGCGCGTTCCAACGGAACCTGGCCACGACCCTCGCATGCTCGGGGGCTGGGTGCCGTGAAAGGACCCGGCGCGTTCCAAAGGAACCTGGCCAGGACCCACGCATGCTCGGGGGCTGGGCGCCGTGAAAGGACCCGGCGCGTTCCAAAGGAACCAGGCCAGGACCCTCGCATGCTCGGGGGCTAGGCGCCGTGAAAGGACCCGACGCGTTCCAAAGGAACCAGGCCAGGACCCTCGCATGCTCGGGGGCTGGGCGCCGTGAAAGGACCCGACGCGTTCCAAAGGAACCAGGCCAGGACCCTCGCATGCTCGGGGGCTGGGCGCCGTGAAAGGACCCGGGGCATTCCAAAGGAACCAGGCCAGGACCCTCACATGCTCGGGGGCTGGGCGCCGTGAAAGGACCCGGCGCGTTCCAACGGAACCTGGCCACGACCCTCGCATGCTCGGGGGCTGGGCGCCGTGAAAGGACCCGGTGCGTTTCAAAGGAACCAGGCCAGGACCCTCGCATGCACGGGGGCTGGCCGCCGTGAAAGGACCCGACGCGTTCCAAAGGAACCAGGCCAGGACCCTCGCATGGTCGGGGGCTGGGCGCCATGAAAGGACCCGGCGCGTTCCAAAGGAACCAGGCCAGGACCCTCGCATGCTCGGGGGCTGGGCGTCGTGAAAGGACCCGGCGGGTTCCAAAGGAACCAGGCCAGGACCCTCGCATGCTCGGGGGCTGGGCGCCATGAAAGGACCCGGTGCGTTCCAAAGGAACCAGGCCAGGACCCTCACATGCACGGGGGCTGGCCACCGTGAAAGGACCCGACGCGTTCCAAAGGAACCAGGCCAGGACCCTCGCATGCTCGGGGGCTGGGCGTCGTGAAAGGACCCGTCGCATTCCAAAGGATCCAGGCCTGGACCCTCGCATGCTCGGGGGCTGGGCGCCGTGAAAGGACCCTGCGCGTTCCAAAAGAACCTGGCCACGACCCTCCCATGCTCGAGGGCTGGGCGCCGTGAAAGAACCCGGCGCGTTCCAAAGTAACCAGGCCAAGACCCTCGCATGCTCGGGGGCTAGGCGCCATGAAAGGACCCGGCGCGTTCCAAAGGAACCAGGCCAGGACCCTCGCATGCTCGGGGGCTGGGCGCCGTGAAAGGACCCGGCGCGTTCCAAAGGAACCAGGCCAGGACTCTCGCATGCTCGGGGGCTGGGCGCCGTAAAAGGACCCGGCTCGTTCCAAAGGAACTAGGCCAGGACCCTCGCATGCTCGGGGGGCTGGGCGTCGTGAAAGGACCCGACGCGTTCCAAAGGAACCAGGCCAGGACCCTCGCATGCTCGGGGGCCGGGCGCCGTGAAAGGACCCGGTGCGTTCCAAAGGAACCAGGCCAGCACCCTCGCATGCTCGGGGGCTGGGCGTCGTGAAAGGACCCGGCGCATTCCAAAGGAACCAGGCCAGGACCCTCACATGCTCGGGGGCTGGGCGCCGTGAAAGGACCCGGCGTGTTCCAACGGAACCTGGCCATGACCCTCGCATGCTCGGGGGCTGGGCGCCGTGAAAGAACCCGGCGCGTTCCAAAGGAACCGGGCCAAGACCCTCGCATGCTCGCGGGCTGGGCGCCGTGAAAGGACCCGGCGCGTTCCAAAGGAACCAGGCCAGGACCCTCGCATGCTCGGGGGCTGGGCGCCGTGAAAGGACCCGGCGCGTTCCAAAGGAACCTGGCCAGGACCCTCGCATGCTCGGGGGCTGGGCGCCGTGAGAGGACCCGGCGCGTTCCAAAGGAACCAGGCCAGGACCCTCGCATGCTCGGGGGCTGGGCGCCGTGAAAGGACCCGACGCGTTCCAAAGGAACCAGGCCAGGACCCTCGCATGCTCGGGGGCTGGGCGCCGTGAAAGGACCCGGGGCGTTCCAAAGGAACCAGGCCAGGACCCTCACATGCTCGGGGGCTGGGCGCCGTGAAAGGACCCGGCGCGTTCCAACGGAACCTGGCCACGACCCTCGCATGCCTGGCTTGGCGCCGTGAAAGGACCCGGTGCGTTTCAAAGGAACCAGGCCAGGACCCTCGCATGCACGGGGGCTGGCCGCCGTGAAAGGACCCGACGCGTTCCAAAGGAACCAGGCCAGGACCCTCGCATGCTCGGGGGCTGGGCATCGTGAAAGGACCCGTCGCGTTCCAAAGGATCCAGGCCTGGACCCTCGCATGCTCTGGGGCTGGGCGCCGTGAAAGGACCCGGCGCGTTCCAAAGGAACCTAGCCACGACCCTCCCATGCTCGAGGGCTGGGCGCCGTGAAAGAACCCGGCGCGTTCCAAAGGAACCAGGCCAAGACCCTCGCATGCTCGGGGGCTGGGCGCCGTGAAAGGACCCGGCGCGTTCCAAAGCAACCAGGCCAGGACTCTCGCATGCTCGGGGGCTGGGCGCCGTAAAAGGACCCGTCTCGTTCCAAAGGAACCAGGCCAGGACCCTCGCATGCTCGAGGGCTGGGCGCCATGAAAGGACCCGGCGCGTTCCAAAGGAACCAGGCCAGGACCCTCGCATGCTCGGGGGCTGGGCGCCGTGAAAGGACCCGGCGCGTTCCAAAGCAACCAGGCCAGGACTCTCGCATGCTCGGGGGCTGGGCGCCGTAAAAGGACCCGTCTCGTTCCAAAGGAACCTGGCCAGGACCCTCGCATGCTCGGGGGCTGGGCGCCGTGAAAGGACCCGGGGCGTTCCAAAGGAACCAGGCCAGGACCCTCACATGCTCGGGGGCTGGGCGCCGTGAAAGGACCCGACGCGTTCCAACGGAACCTGGCCACGACCCTCGCATGCTCGGGGGCTGGGCGCCGTGAAAGGACCCGGTGCGTTTCAAAGGAACCAGGCCACGACCCTCGCATGCACGGGGGCTGGCCGCCGTGAAAGGACCCGTCGCGTTCCAAAGGATCCAGGCCTGGACCCTCGCATGCTCGGGGGCTGGGCGCCGTGAAAGGACCCGGCGCGTTCCAAAGGAACCTGGCCACGACCCTCCCATGCTCGAGGGCTTGGCGCCGTGAAAGAACCCGGCGCGTTCCAAAGGAACCAGGCCAAGACCCTCGCATGCTCGGGGGCTAGGCGCCATGAAAGGACCCGGCGCGTTCCAAAGGAACCAGGCCAGGACCCTCGCATGCTCGGGGGCTGGGCGCCGTGAAAGGACCCGGCGCGTTCCAAAGGAACCAGGCCAGGACTCTCGCATGCTCGGGGGCTGGGCGCCGTAAAAGGACCCGGCTCGTTCCAAAGGAACCAGGCCAGGACCCTCGCATGCTCGGGGGGCTGGGCGTCGTGAAAGGACCCGACGCGTTCCAAAGGAACCAGGCGAGGACCCTCGCATGCTCGGGGGCTGGGCATCGTGAAAGGACCCGTCGCGTTCCAAAGGATCCAGGCCTGGACCCTCGCATGCTCGGGGGCTGGGTGCCGTGAAAGGACTCGGCGCGTTCCAAAGGAACCTGGCCACGACCCTCCCATGCTCGAGGGCTGGGCGCCGTGAAAAAACCCGGCGCGTTCCAAAGGAACCAGGCCAAGACCCTCGCATGCTCGGGGGCTAGGCGCCATGAAAGGACCCGGCGCGTTCCAAAGGAACCAGGCCAGGACCCTCGCATGCTCGGGGGCTGGGCGCCGTGAAAGGACCCGACGCGTTCCAAAGGAACCAGGCCAGGACTCTCGCATGCTCGGGGGCTGGGCGCCGTAAAAGGACCCGGCTCGTTCCAAAGGAACCAGGCCAGGACCCTCGCATGCTCGGGGGGCTGGGCGTCGTGAAAGGACCCGACGCGTTCCAAAGGAACCAGGCCAGGACCCTCGCATGCTCGGGGGCTGGGCATCGTGAAAGGACCCGTCGCGTTCCAAAGGATCCAGGCCTGGACCCTCGCATGCTCGGGGGCTGGGTGCCGTGAAAGGACCCGGCGCGTTCCAAAGGAACCTGGCCACGACCCTCCCATGCTCGAGGGCTGGGCGCCGTGAAAGAACCCGGCGCGTTCCAAAGGAACCAGGCCAAGACCCTCGCATGCTCGGGGGCTAGGCGCCATGAAAGGACACGGCGCGTTCCAAAGGAACCAGGCCAGGACCCTCGCATGCTCGGGGGCTGGGCGCCGTGAAAGGACCCGGCGCGTTCCAAAGGAACCAGGCCAGGACTCTCGCATGCTCGGGGGCTGGGCGCCGTAAAAGGACCCGGCTCGTTCCAAAGGAACCAGGCCAGGACCCTCGCATGCTCGGGGGCTGGGCGCCGTGAAAGGACCCGGGGCGTTCCAAAGGAACCAGGCCAGGACCCTCACATGCTCGGGGGCTGGGTGCCGTGAAAGGACCCGGCGCGTTCCAACGGAACCTGGCCACGACCCTCGCATGCTCGGGGTTGGGCGCCGTGAAAGGACCCGGTGCGTTTCAAAGGAACCAGGCCAGGACCCTCGCATGCACGGGGGCTGGCCGCCGTGAAAGGACCCGTCGCGTTCCAAAGGATCCAGGCCTGGACCCTCGCATGCTCGGGGGCTGGGCGCCGTGAAAGGACCCGGCGCGTTCCAAAGGAACCTGGCCACGACCCTCCCATGCTCGAGGGCTGGGCGCCGTGAAAGAACCCGGCGCGTTCCAAAGGAACCAGGCCAAGACCCTCGCATGCTCGGGGGCTAGGCGCCATGAAAGGACCCGGCGCGTTCCAAAGGAACCAGGCCAGGACCCTCGCATGCTCGGGGGCTGGGCGCCGTGAAAGGACCCGGCGCGTTCCAAAGGAACCAGGCCAGGACTCTCGCATGCTCGGGGGTTGGGCGCCGTAAAAGGACCCGGCGCGTTCCAAAGGAACCAGGCCAGGACCCTCCCATGCTCGGGGGCTGGGTGCCGTGAAAGGACCCGGCGTGTTCCAATGGAACCTGGCCACGACCCTCGCATGCTCGGGGGCTGGGCGCCGTGAAAGAACCCGGCGCGTTCCAAAGGAACCGGGCCAAGACCCTCGCATGCTCACGGGCTGGGCGCCGTGAAAGGACCCGGCGCGTTCCAAAGGAACCAGGCCAGGACCCTCGCATGCTCGGGGGCTGGGCGCCGTGAAAGGACCCGGCGCGTTCCAAAGGAACCTGGCCAGGACCCTCGCATGCTCGGGGGCTGGGCGCCGTGAAAGGACCCGGCGCGTTCCAAAGGAACCAGGCCAGGACCCTCGCATGCTCGGGAGCTGGGCGCCGTGAAAGGACCCGACGCGTTCCAAAGGAACCAGGCCAGGACCCTCGCATGCTCGGGGGCTGGGCGCCGTGAAAGGACCCGGCGCGTTCCAAAGGAACCAGGCCAGGACCCTCCCATGCTCGGGGGTTGGGCGCCGTGAAAGGACCCGGCGCGTTCCAACGGCACCTGGCCACGACCCTCGCATGCTCGGGGGCTGGGCGCCGTGAAAGAACCCAGCGCGTTCCAAAGGAACCAGGTCAAGACCCTCGCATGCTCGCGGGCTGGGCGCCGTGAAAGGACCCGGCGCGTTCCAAAGGAACCAGGCCAGGACCCTCGCATGCTCGGGGGCTGGGCGCCGTGAAAGGACCCGGCGCGTTCCAAAGGAACCAGGCCAGGACGCTCGCATGCTCGGGGGCTGGGCGTCGTGAAAGGATGTCACACCCGGATTTACACAAAACCCGAATGCGGCCATATGTGTGCCCAGGAAGTCCACCGACACATATAGCGAACAAATATGGTAAAAATCAGAGTACAATGCTTTATTCTCATCAAAAAGTAGCGATTACATCAGAGTTTGCATAAATGAAATACATGGACAGCGGAAGACTAATACATCTCTCTAAGCGTAGCCGCAATCCCACAGGGACTCTGACTGGGAGAACGCCAACTCAGAAATACGGCAAGTCCTCGGGAAACTCCACCTCATAACCAGCCTGACTCCAATCTGTTACCCGTCCGGGATTTTGCCCAAAAATGATGATAATAGCAAGTGTAAGTAACAGAATTACTTAGCAAGTATAGCACGGGTTATGAAGGCTCAAAAAGGCTAGACACTGGCTTAACTGCATTAGCACTTTTAGTTGGTTCGTTTTAACTTTATCCAAGTTACTACAAGTGAATGAGATCCCAGTTGTAACCCAATTAAAATAGTGTAAGTGACATTAAGCATGAATAAATACCATATTCTAATCAAAAAGGATCCAGGCCGCTCGTGACCCTGAGCAAGGCTATCATGATAGATCGTACACTCTGCAGAGGTTTCGCCCTTTACCCACCAGTCGCGTAAAAGTTCAAAAGAACTTTGCACCCAACCACGCACATCAACACTACCGAGGTGTGACTGCATAGGGACGCTACGAGGCTTTCACAAGACACCCTAACGAGACAGTGGCCGCTGGAGTACTACAAAGTGGTGAGAACCTAGGCACCGAGATTGACTGACCCTCAGGGCGCAACGTGAGGGGGTCAATGGCATCCACGCACCGGCAAATCATGCCAACAAGAAAGTAAATGGTGCGACGTGCCGGAGCTCCCGCACTCACGGGGGCTCCCAACACGGGACTGGGTCTAACGGGACCTAGCCGACGGGGCTACCGTCCTCGGTGGAATCCGAAATCACCCCGTGCTTTGCCTCCCACAACGCCGTAGGCCACTCGGTAACCACTGCCAAGCTAGAGACGTACAAGCTACTCAACCAAGACCAGAGCCCATATAGTTCCGGCGGTGGCGACAGGCTCCCGGGTTGCCGCTTTAAGAACCGGTCCTTAGTGGGAGACACTAGAGCAAAGCACACAGCACATGCTCTAGCCCCCTAATCCAAGTTGCTAAAAGCAAAGTTTTATCACTAATGTTGAAGTGGACCATTAAGTCAATATTAACAATTAAGTACAGGTGACAGTAGTTGCGCCTAGCAAAATACTACCCATATGCATAAACCCATAGGAGTACAAGGACAGGGAATTAAATGCTAGGAAATAACCTTAATGGTAAACAATATTAGACACATGCGTATGTAATGAATAGTGTATTAAAAGTGAGATAGGTAGCAAGGATTGTCCGTGCTATAACTTGCCTTCCTCGGAGTAAGGCTGCTGCTGAAAGTCCTGCTCCGGCACGTCCTCAACGTACTCGTAGACCAACGCTACGGGCTCACCGACTGGACACGATCATCACGCACGCATTCCAAAACAATCATCACATGCAAACAAATTAAATCTATTAGAACAGTACACCAAACAGTAAAAACAGTACAAAATCAGGAGCTAGAAATATTCTACGCGTCGCTACGAACACATGAGCGCGAAAATCACGCAAATCGGAGCCAAAACGTGAAAGTTATAGCGTTTCTAAGGTTCGGGGGCTTGCTGGCAAAGTTTTAAAATTTCCAGGGGCCTAAACGAATAAAACAGGACCTATTTGCAATTATTTTTGAATTAAATTGGACCGCGGGTTAAATTTAGGAAAACTCAGGGGCTCTTTAGAAAGATTGCCAGCGCTGACCGTTATCCCGGGCGTTGACCCGCGACGTGGCACGCTGTGGGCCGTCGGATCAGATCTGAGCGGCCCAGATTTAAATACCGAAGGGGTACGCTCGGGATCTAATCTCGTGCGTAGATTACGGATCGGACGGCTGAGCGCGCGGGCTCGTCGGGGAAGACGGCTGTGCGGCGGCGCCGCTCAGGCCGGCGGCGAACCTCGCCGGAACTGGCCCTATCTCGCGCTACGAAGCTCGGAAACGAACGATGGTTGGTCCTACGGCTTCAGGGGACTAAGGCGAGTCTACCAGGGGGGTTCACGACGAGCGTCGGCCGGCGAAGGGCTCGGACGGCGTCGGGCGGCGGAGTGGAACTCCGGTGAGGTGCGGGGGAGGTGTTTCGGGGGCTCTGGCGCTCGGGTTTTGGCTCTGGAGCTGCTGGGGTGTGTTGCGAGTGCAACCACGGTGGAATCGTGCCGCGTGGAGGGGTGGGTTGACCGAGCGGCGGTGATCGGCGGCGGAGCGCCATCGGCGGCCGAGAGGAGCGTGGCTACGGTGCACCAAAGTCGAAATTAAGAGGGGGAGACGCTTCAATACCTCCCAGAGATGCTTCTGGTGCAGGGAATTGGAGCGAGGGGGGTCCCGACGACGGTGCTCGTCGGCGCCCGAGGCTCGGCGGCGGCGCTGCCCGGGGAAGAGGAAGGAGAGCTGCTGCAGCTGCCGCTGGAAGTAGCTCGGCGCGCTCCACGGGGCTCGGTGAAGCTCCTCCGAGGCTCGGACGGGGCGGAGCGGCACCGAGGCGGCGTGACGATGGCGAGCGGCGGAGCTTGGCTCGGCGGCTCGGGAAACGGTGATGGTGGGCGGCGGCGCTACTGGCGTGGCTGGGGAGAGGGGAGATGGGAGCGGAGCGGCGTCAGGGGGTCAATTAAGTAGGGCAGGAGGTGGTAGGGAAAGCGGGGATCGGGGGTGGCGTGATCACCGGCGCTCTCGACGGCGTCGGGAAGGAAGGGAGCGAGGGGAAGAAGGAAATAGGAGGGGGGGGAGAGGATGACAGGTGGGCCATGCGTGGCGGTGAGAGGGGCGCTGCTGACGTGTGGGACCCGGGCGACAGCGAGAGAGAGAAGTGAGAGAGGGGGCGCGGCTGGGCCGGTCTGGGCCGCGGGAGCGTGCTGCAGAGCTGGGCCGCGGCCGAGAAAATAGAAAAGGAAAAGGAAAAATGGGCCGGAGGTGGCGGGCCGGACTGGGAGATAGTAGAGGGGGCAAAATCGGACTCAGGAAGAGTTCAGGGAGCAGAAGTGAACTATGGGTATAAAAACTTTTCTAGAGCTCCAAACAAAGTGATTCAAATTTGAATTTAAATAAATTTAAATTCTCGTTTGAATCACAGGCAATACAAAAATAATTGCACCAGCATGAATGCATCAATAAATGTTTCTATCACCTATATTTGATTTTAAATTTGTGAAAATTACTATTTAGCCTTAATAAAACAGGTGGAGCATTAAATAATTCATTAATTGCCAAAAATTTTAAAATTGAGCATTTTGGGTGTTACAAACCTACCCCCCTTAAGATGAATCTCGTCCTCGAGATTCGGATGTAGAAGCGAAGAGCTGTGGGTACTCGGACTTGAGGTCTTCTTCCCGTTCCCAAGTCGCTTCATCTTCTGAATGCCGGCTCCACTGCACCTTGCACATCCGGATGGTCTTGTTCCTCAGCACTCTCTCTGACACCTCCAGAATCCTGATCGGATACTCCTCATATGTGAGGTCCTCCTGAACATTCAACTCCTCAATCGGGATCTGCTCTTCTGGCACCCGCAAGCATTTCTTCAACTGGGACACATGGAACACATCATGTACTCCGGCTAGTCTCTCAGGCAGGTCTAGCCGATATGCCACTTCGCCCATCCGTTCCTGTATCCTGAACGGTCCGATGTAACGAGGTGCCAACTTGCCCTTGACATTGAACCGCTTTACACCTCTCATGGGTGACACCTTCAGATACACAAAATCGTCAACTCTGAAGCTGAGGTCCCTCCGTCTGACATCTGCATAACTCTTCTGTCTGGACTGGGCCACCTTCAGGTTCTCTCTGATCACCTGCACCTGCCGCTCTGCATCTCTGAGTATCTCCGGACCAAAGACCTGACTCTCTCCAGTCTGGTTCCAGAACAATGGGGTCCGGCACTTCCTGCCATACAATGCCTCGAACGGTGCCATCTGCAAACTCTTCTGATAGCTGTTATTGTAGGAGAATTCTGCATACGGCAAACTCTTATCCCAGCTGACACCATACTGCAATGCACAAGCTCTCAACATGTCCTCTAGTATCTGATTGGTCCGCTCTGTCTGACCATCTGTCTGCGGGTGATAAGCTGAGCTGAAGTGCAGCTTCGTGTCCATGGACTCATGCAACTTCCGCCAGAAGTGCGAAGTGAACTGAGTACCACGATCTGACACAATCTTCTTCGGCACACCGTGTAAGCACACAATCCGCTCCATGTACAACTCTGCTAATCTGGCGCCTGTGTAGGTGGTCTTCACTGGCAGAAAGTGGGCCACCTTGGTCAGACGATCAACAATCACCCAAATGGAGTCGAATCCTCTCTGTGTGCGGGGCAGACCAGTGATGAAGTCCATACCAACTTCCTCCCATTTCCACTCCGGGATCTTCAACGGCTGTAGCAATCCAGCTGGTCTCTGATGTTCTGCCTTGACTCGCTGACATGTGTCGCACAATGCCACATGAGTCGCCACATCACGCTTTAGTCCGTACCACCAGAATCTCTCCTTGATGTCCTGATACATCTTAGTGCTGCCTGGGTGGATCGAATAAGCTGAGTCATGTGCCTCTCTCAGAATCATCTCTCTGATCTGCGCTATGTCTGGCACACATATCCTCTTCCCATGCCAAAGAGTTCCCTGATCATCAACTCTGAATCCAGGGGCCTTTCCCAATGCAACATTCCCCACAATCTCTCGGATCTTCTCATCCTGCAGCTGACCTCTCCGGATCTCCTGCTCAAGTGTGGGCTCCACAGCCATCTCGGTGAGGCTGGTGACGAATCCCAGACTCATCCGCTCAAACTCTCGGCTGAGCTCCTCAGGTAAACAGTGTCCAGTGATTCTATTCACATAACTCCTCCTGCTCAGAGCATCTGCCACCAAGTTGGCCTTCCCTGGGTGATAGTGAATCTCCAGGTCATAATCCTTGATCAGCTCTAACCATCTGCGCTGTCTCATGTTCAGATCTGACTGAGTGAAGACATACTTGAGGCTCTTATGATCAGTGTAAATGTCACATCTGTGCCCAATCAAGTAGTGTCTCCAGATTTTTAGGGCATGTACAACAGCTGCCAACTCCAAGTCGTGCGTCGGATAGTTCTGCTCATGCTTCCTCAACTGCCTGGACGCATATGACACGACTCTGCCCTCCTGCATAAGGACGCAACCCAGTCCTAGACGGGATGCATCGCAATAGATGGAGAAACTCTTAGCCAAATCTGGCAATACTAGCACTGGGGCTGTAGTCAACCTCTTCTTCAACTCTTCGAAGCTGACCTGGCATGCCTCTGTCCACACGAACGGGGCATTCTTCTCTAGCAAAGCAGTCAGCGGCTTAGCGATCTTGGAGAATCCTTCAATGAACCGTCTGTAATAACCGGCCATCCCAAGGAAACTCCTGATCTCACTCACATCCCGTGGCGGGTTCCAGCTCAACACATCGCTGACTTTCTTCGGATCAACTGCCACTCCTCCATTGGACAACACGTGTCCCAGAAATGCCACTTCCTTCAGCCAGAACTCACACTTGCTCAGCTTGGCATACAACTGATGCTCCCGGAGTCTCTGCAGCACCAACCTCAAGTGTTCTTCATGCTCTTCCTCATTCTTGGAGAAGACCAGGATGTCATCAATAAATACCACAACGAACTTGTCCAGATAGTCCATGAACACGCTGTTCATCAAGTACATGAAGTATGCAGGAGCATTGGTCAATCCAAAAGACATGACCAAAAACTCATACAACCCGTACCGAGTGGTGAAAGCGGTCTTAGGCACATCTGACGGACGGATTCTCATCTGGTAATAACCCGAACGGAGATCAATCTTGGAGAACACACAAGCTCCCCTCAACTGATCAAACAGATCATCAATCCTCGGCAGCGGGTACTTGTTCTTGATGGTCACTTCGTTGAGGGCTCGATAGTCCACACACAACCTCTGCGAACCATCCTTCTTGTCGACGAACAGTACTGGTGCTCCCCATGGTGAAGCACTCGGACGAATGTACCCCTTGGCCAACAACTCGTCCAACTCCTTCTTGAGCTGCTCCAGCTCCTTCGCTCCCATCCTATACGGCCTCTTGGCTATAGGTGCAGTGCCAGGTTTTAGTTCAATAACGAATTCAACATCTCGTTCTGGGGGCATACCTGGCAACTCATCAGGAAACACATCCGGGAACTGGCTCACCACCCTGATATCTTCAATCAATGTCCCTTCAGCTTGATTTGCTTGGCCTTGCTCTGAGGAACTGGCTGCCTGATACTCCACCTTGTCACCGGACTCTGCTGTCAGCTGGATGGTCCTCGTAGCACACCTGATCACTGCATCATATCTGGTCATCCAGCTCATACCCAAGATCAGATCAAAACCAAGGGTCTCCAGGACTATTGGGCGCGCCTCGAAATCTACCCCCCTTATGGTGAGGGTGACACTGGGGCAACGTAGAGTGGCGCGCTGCTCTCCCCCTGGTGAGCTCACTAGCATAGCATTCTTCATAGGCAATAATGCTACTAGGTTCTTTTTTACAAAAGCAGCAGAAATGAAAGCATGCGATGCTCCAGAATCAAATAAAACAGTGGCGGGGGTCGAATTAACGAGGAACGTACCCACGACCACATCTGTAGAGGCCTCTGCTGTCTCTGCACTGGTGTGGTTGACCTTGCCCCGAACAGGAATCTGCGGAGCACGACCTCCCTGCTGCTGACCCTGCGGCTGCCCAACTCTCTGACTGCTGCCCTGACCAGGGACACCCTGAACTCTGCGAGGACAAGCGTTGGCATAGTGCCCCGGCTCGTCACAGTGGAAGCACCTCTGTCCTGTAACAGCTGGACTGACTGGACCCGGACGCTGAACTGGTCTGGGTGGCACCTGGGGACGCTGAACTGGACCCATCTGCGGCGGGCCCGGGGGACGCTGCTGCTGTGGCGCCCGGGGAAACTGAGGACGCTGCTGCTGGTGCTGGCCGCGACTGAGCAAGCTGGACTGACCCTGGAAGCGCTGCTGGCCTCCCACCTGCTGACTCTGGGGAGGCGCGAAGCGTGGACGACTGCTGCTGCCCACCTGTTGTCCCTGAAGCTTCCTCTTCTTGTCCTCCATCTCACGGCGCTTGTGCTCCAACATCAGAGCGCCGTCCACCAGCTCGTGAAAGGTCGGGAACTTGGTGCACATGAGCTGGTACTGGAGAGCATCCTGCAGACCGTCACGGAACCTGGCCTGCTTCTTCTGATCGGTGGCCACGTCCTCTGGAGCGTAACGGGCCAACGAGACGAACTTGTCACGATAAGCCGTGACACTCATCCCTTCCTGCTTCAGTGCCAGGAACTCCTTCTTCTTCAGGACCATCAAAGCCTCCGGCACGTGGTGTGCACGAAAGCTGCTGCAGAACTGCTGCCAGGTGATCTGAGTACCGGCCGGGCGTGAGGACTGGTATGAATCCCACCAATCCAACGCCGGCCCCTGAAGCTGCCCTCCGGCGTACAGCACCTTCTCTCTGTCATCGCACTGGGCGATGTCCAACTGCCTCTCAACAGCCTTGAGCCAGTCATCTGCCTCAAGGGGGTCACTGGCCTTGCTGAAAGTCGGCGGGCGTCCCTTCAGAAACTCGCCCCTCTTGTCTCTGGGCGGTGCAGCTGCCTGGGGATGATGCTGGCCCTGCTGGATCAACCTCATGGTCTCTGCCATCTGCTGCATCATCTGAACTTGAGCATACATCAGCTGCTCAATGGTGGGGATCTGATGGTTCGGATTGATGTTCGGGGGTGGGTTCTGGTGCGGAGGCTGTCCGCCCGCATTGCCCCCGGGGTGAGCCATCTATAATCACAAGGGTTAGATATCAGAGGGTTAGTACGAGAGAAAATAAATAAACCCCTGCTATCTAAACAATAAAGTCCTTAAGCCTTATACCTATATCTAGATGGTTGCAGACAGGTGTCTACGCCCATCACAATCATTACAAAGAACCAAATCAAACATATGCATAATAACAATAAGTACAAGCAGGTAAAGGCATAAACTCACACAAGACTCGACTGTTAGATTTTTTTTTTTTTTTAAATTTTCAAAACATGGGGGTCTCCTAGTAATTGGTCAACCGTACTATCTAGGCTGCGTTCCTACAGTCAGCACGGCTCTGATACCAATCTGTCACACCCGGATTTACACAAAACCCGAATGCGGCCATATGTGTGCCCAGGAAGTCCACCGACACATATAGCGAACAAATATGGTAAAAATCAGAGTACAATGCTTTATTCTCATCAAAAAGTAGCGATTACATCAGAGTTTGCATAAATGAAATACATGGACAGCGGAAGACTAATACATCTCTCTAAGCGTAGCCGCAATCCCACAGGGACTCTGACTGGGAGAACGCCAACTCAGAAATACGGCAAGTCCTCGGGAAACTCCACCTCATAACCAGCCTGACTCCAATCTGTTACCCGTCCGGGATTTTGCCCAAAAATGATGATAATAGCAAGTGTAAGTAACAGAATTACTTAGCAAGTATAGCACGGGTTATGAAGGCTCAAAAAGGCTAGACACTGGCTTAACTGCATTAGCACTTTTAGTTGGTTCGTTTTAACTTTATCCAAGTTACTACAAGTGAATGAGATCCCAGTTGTAACCCAATTAAAATAGTGTAAGTGACATTAAGCATGAATAAATACCATATTCTAATCAAAAAGGATCCAGGCCGCTCGTGACCCTGAGCAAGGCTATCATGATAGATCGTACACTCTGCAGAGGTTTCGCCCTTTACCCACCAGTCGCGTAAAAGTTCAAAAGAACTTTGCACCCAACCACGCACATCAACACTACCGAGGTGTGACTGCATAGGGACGCTACGAGGCTTTCACAAGACACCCTAACGAGACAGTGGCCGCTGGAGTACTACAAAGTGGTGAGAACCTAGGCACCGAGATTGACTGACCCTCAGGGCGCAACGTGAGGGGGTCAATGGCATCCACGCACCGGCAAATCATGCCAACAAGAAAGTAAATGGTGCGACGTGCCGGAGCTCCCGCACTCACGGGGGCTCCCAACACGGGACTGGGTCTAACGGGACCTAGCCGACGGGGCTACCGTCCTCGGTGGAATCCGAAATCACCCCGTGCTTTGCCTCCCACAACGCCGTAGGCCACTCGGTAACCACTGCCAAGCTAGAGACGTACAAGCTACTCAACCAAGACCAGAGCCCATATAGTTCCGGCGGTGGCGACAGGCTCCCGGGTTGCCGCTTTAAGAACCGGTCCTTAGTGGGAGACACTAGAGCAAAGCACACAGCACATGCTCTAGCCCCCTAATCCAAGTTGCTAAAAGCAAAGTTTTATCACTAATGTTGAAGTGGACCATTAAGTCAATATTAACAATTAAGTACAGGTGACAGTAGTTGCGCCTAGCAAAATACTACCCATATGCATAAACCCATAGGAGTACAAGGACAGGGAATTAAATGCTAGGAAATAACCTTAATGGTAAACAATATTAGACACATGCGTATGTAATGAATAGTGTATTAAAAGTGAGATAGGTAGCAAGGATTGTCCGTGCTATAACTTGCCTTCCTCGGAGTAAGGCTGCTGCTGAAAGTCCTGCTCCGGCACGTCCTCAACGTACTCGTAGACCAACGCTACGGGCTCACCGACTGGACACGATCATCACGCACGCATTCCAAAACAATCATCACATGCAAACAAATTAAATCTATTAGAACAGTACACCAAACAGTAAAAACAGTACAAAATCAGGAGCTAGAAATATTCTACGCGTCGCTACGAACACATGAGCGCGAAAATCACGCAAATCGGAGCCAAAACGTGAAAGTTATAGCGTTTCTAAGGTTCGGGGGCTTGCTGGCAAAGTTTTAAAATTTCCAGGGGCCTAAACGAATAAAACAGGACCTATTTGCAATTATTTTTGAATTAAATTGGACCGCGGGTTAAATTTAGGAAAACTCAGGGGCTCTTTAGAAAGATTGCCAGCGCTGACCGTTATCCCGGGCGTTGACCCGCGACGTGGCACGCTGTGGGCCGTCGGATCAGATCTGAGCGGCCCAGATTTAAATACCGAAGGGGTACGCTCGGGATCTAATCTCGTGCGTAGATTACGGATCGGACGGCTGAGCGCGCGGGCTCGTCGGGGAAGACGGCTGTGCGGCGGCGCCGCTCAGGCCGGCGGCGAACCTCGCCGGAACTGGCCCTATCTCGCGCTACGAAGCTCGGAAACGAACGATGGTTGGTCCTACGGCTTCAGGGGACTAAGGCGAGTCTACCAGGGGGGTTCACGACGAGCGTCGGCCGGCGAAGGGCTCGGACGGCGTCGGGCGGCGGAGTGGAACTCCGGTGAGGTGCGGGGGAGGTGTTTCGGGGGCTCTGGCGCTCGGGTTTTGGCTCTGGAGCTGCTGGGGTGTGTTGCGAGTGCAACCACGGTGGAATCGTGCCGCGTGGAGGGGTGGGTTGACCGAGCGGCGGTGATCGGCGGCGGAGCGCCATCGGCGGCCGAGAGGAGCGTGGCTACGGTGCACCAAAGTCGAAATTAAGAGGGGGAGACGCTTCAATACCTCCCAGAGATGCTTCTGGTGCAGGGAATTGGAGCGAGGGGGGTCCCGACGACGGTGCTCGTCGGCGCCCGAGGCTCGGCGGCGGCGCTGCCCGGGGAAGAGGAAGGAGAGCTGCTGCAGCTGCCGCTGGAAGTAGCTCGGCGCGCTCCACGGGGCTCGGTGAAGCTCCTCCGAGGCTCGGACGGGGCGGAGCGGCACCGAGGCGGCGTGACGATGGCGAGCGGCGGAGCTTGGCTCGGCGGCTCGGGAAACGGTGATGGTGGGCGGCGGCGCTACTGGCGTGGCTGGGGAGAGGGGAGATGGGAGCGGAGCGGCGTCAGGGGGTCAATTAAGTAGGGCAGGAGGTGGTAGGGAAAGCGGGGATCGGGGGTGGCGTGATCACCGGCGCTCTCGACGGCGTCGGGAAGGAAGGGAGCGAGGGGAAGAAGGAAATAGGAGGGGGGGGAGAGGATGACAGGTGGGCCATGCGTGGCGGTGAGAGGGGCGCTGCTGACGTGTGGGACCCGGGCGACAGCGAGAGAGAGAAGTGAGAGAGGGGGCGCGGCTGGGCCGGTCTGGGCCGCGGGAGCGTGCTGCAGAGCTGGGCCGCGGCCGAGAAAATAGAAAAGGAAAAGGAAAAATGGGCCGGAGGTGGCGGGCCGGACTGGGAGATAGTAGAGGGGGCAAAATCGGACTCAGGAAGAGTTCAGGGAGCAGAAGTGAACTATGGGTATAAAAACTTTTCTAGAGCTCCAAACAAAGTGATTCAAATTTGAATTTAAATAAATTTAAATTCTCGTTTGAATCACAGGCAATACAAAAATAATTGCACCAGCATGAATGCATCAATAAATGTTTCTATCACCTATATTTGATTTTAAATTTGTGAAAATTACTATTTAGCCTTAATAAAACAGGTGGAGCATTAAATAATTCATTAATTGCCAAAAATTTTAAAATTGAGCATTTTGGGTGTTACAAAGGACCCGTCGCGTTCCAAAGGAACCAGGCCAGGACCCTCGCATGCTCGGGGGCTGGGCGCCGTGAAAGGACCCGGTGCGTTTCAAAGGAACCAGGCCAGGACACTCGCATGCTCGGGGGCTGGGCGCCGTGAAAGGACCCGGCGCGTTCCAAAGGAACCAGGCCAGGACCCTCGCATGCTCGAGGGCTGGGCGCCGTGAAAGGAACCGGCGTGTTCCAAAGGAACCAGGCCAAGACCCTCGCATGCTCGGGGGGCTGGGCGCCGTGAAATGACCCGGTGTTGGCGGTCGTTACAGCCCAATTCCGACCACCAATACTCGGGAATAAATGAGATTATATGCAACATTCCATGCACTTAGGTTTTATTTCTAATAAAGTTCCACGAGTTTTGGTGAGTGTCACTTGTGCAGGTACAACTACGACAAATATGTGCTATTGGGGCCGGAAATGACCAAATCGGCCGAACGACTCCGTTCGGCCGGTTACCCCCATTAGCCAAGCAGACCACCGGGAGTTGTCCACGTCAACAATGACCAAGCGGACACATCACATGACACGTGGGCGACCGACAACTCATCCCGGAGCACCAACACGTCATCCTGGGCCAAATCAACACGAAGCCAACCACCAGGAGGCAGCCCAGAAGGCTCACAGAGCAGAGGCGGTGCTGGGGAAGCCGGCCACGGGCCAGGCCCAGTTCGGCCGAACTGGGGCCTTCGGCCGAACCGCCCCCAGCACATAACCGCCTCCAGGGAGCTGCCCACAGCCGTTGGATGCAAAGGTGGTGGGATGGTCGGTTCGGCCGAACCGACCTGTTCGGCCGAACCGCCTCCCCTCGCCCGAAATCCCAGGGGGTACCCCCTGGCTTGCTTGGCCGCTACCCTGCCTCAATCGCCTTGGACTCCTATAAATAGAGGGTCACTTTCACTTGTAAACACACACCAAGCCAAGGAGCTCATTTCCACTTTCATTCTAGTAGAGTTAGGATAGTTTAGTTGGGAGTTAGAGTTGAGTCGAGGTTTGCCTCGGAGGTTCCGGAGTCGTCTTCAAAAGCTCTGGTAATAGCTCTTGTATCTTTTACTTTTCCTTTTACAAGACTTTGAGTTATCAATATAGTTATCTTTATCCTCTTGCCTTTGTCATTTATATCTCGCTTCTACTTTATTCTAGTAGCAAATATATCTTGTTTAGACTATAGTCAGTTATAGTTCTAGTGCTTGTAGTCTTGTTTAAGTCTTTGTCTTGGCTGGTTCTTCGATCTTGCTTGATACTGGAGGTGAATTGTCACCAAGAGTATTGACAAGGTTGCTTGCTCTTGCTAGCAGAGTAAGCAGTCGTTGCCTAGTGTAAGAGTGGTTCCTAGACTAGTCGGTGGCCTTAGTTTATTCCCGTCGCAACGGAGGTGGTAGCCGGGAGGTGGTGACAGCCCTTTCGGTCTTCGTATCCCATCACGTTAGTTCCGGTCCGTAGGATTCCCCAGTTGGGAAATAGTGGCACCCATTCTCATCCCTTTCTGTGTGTTCACTGGTTCCCTTGTCCCGATGCTAAGACATTAGAGTTATCCCAGATCTCCTAGTGCTGGCTCTGTAGCCGCTGTATCTCTAAGCTAGAGTGACATAGGTAGATAAAGAATCCAGGAGTCCTCTATCTCTTCTCGTTGTCCTCCCAACTATCTATCTCTTCTCTCCCTTACCTGAGTATCCCTTGAGCTGTGTGTCCGGTATATCCACTCCTATCCAATACCGTTATCCCCTGTCTTGTCTAGTTGTGTACCCTTCTCTGATAGTCTTGAATATCTGTTCACTAGTAATCTTGCCAAAGCTTCCCTGCGGAAATATAAATTACGATACCTCGGGATACTCCCAGGTGAAGTGCTACAGCGGTGATTCTGTGCGCTTGCAGAATATTTCTATATTTTACTAAGCCATAAGGAAAACCACTGAAACACTCCTTACCCCAGTACCAGGATTCTCAATTCTGATATTGGATCGTAAGAAGTGCCAACAAGCATTTCTGGCGCCGTTGCCGGGGAAGTCTTTGGCTAGATTACTTTTGAATTTTTATCTTGAGCTATCTTAGTTGAGTACCGCTACTCAAGCGGGTTTATCCTTGCTCTGTTCGTTGGTCTCTGTGGAACAGAGCAGTGCATGACTGGTTTCCAACTACCGTCAAACTTCCAAGAAAATCTGGAGTCACTTGTGAG
Organism: Echinochloa phyllopogon; assembly: GCA_033239725.1. NCBI lineage: Eukaryota > Viridiplantae > Streptophyta > Magnoliopsida > Poales > Poaceae > Echinochloa > Echinochloa phyllopogon. Next base: position 4,184,650 of record BTCW01000008.1, on the reverse strand, counting down.
GACAGTACGACCCCGTGTTGTACCTCCTCAGAAGCAGCTCCTTCCGACGAACCCAGTCCTTCCCGTCGTTGACCAGGCTACATCGAGGATGGCAACCAAGACGATCCATGAGTTCTCTGCTCCATCAAGCGAGAACGTACGTGTCGGACCAGCTCCGCCAGTCGGAGATGGTAGCTTCGAGCTGAAGCCAGCCCTCATCAACATGGTACAGGCTAGCCCATTCTGCGGCAAGCCACACGAAGATGCCAATGCTCATCTCCAGCACTTCCTGGAGATTTGCAACACCTTCACCATCCGCGGAGTAAGTATCGATGCCATTCGCCTTCGTTTATTCCCATTCTCATTATTAGGCAAGGCGAAACAATGGTTTTATGCTAACCGCGAAGCAATAGATACCTGAGATAAATGCACTAGCGCTTTCTTGCTAAAATTCTTTCCGGTTGGGAAAACCAACGCCCTCCGGAACAAAATAGCTAGTTTCCAGCAGCTAAAAGATGAAACAGTCCCGGAGGCATGGGATCGCCTCCAGGACTATATTTCTACTTGTCCTCACCATGGTATGTAGAGTTGGTTCATAATCCAAACTTTCTATCACGGGCTGAGAAATTCTGCCCGTGAGTACCTGGATGCTGCTGCTGGAGGCTCGTTCTTCTCTCTTGAGGAGAGTCGTGCGAAGGCCCTCATAGAGAAAATGGTCGAGAACCAAGGTTGGTCCGATGATCGCACTCAACCAAAGACCCGAGGAGTTCACCAAGTTGAAGCTCTGGACATGCTCGCTGCCAAGATGGACCTCCTGATGAAGAAACTAGAGGCCCCTGCTCAAGAAATGGTGCAAGCCATGGACGCTCGCATGACCTGCGAAGTCTGTGGCAACACTGGCCATTCGGGGAATGACTGCCCCGAAATGCGAGAAGATGCCCACTACGTCAACAACTCCAACAACAACGTGTACCGACCGAACAACTATGGCAACCAAGGCTAGAATCCGCGCCCAAACCTCCCTTTTGAGAGGCCTCAACAAGGTAACAATTTCAATTCCAGCAATTTCAATAATCAGCCGTTTCTTAGAGATCTTGTGTTTGGCCAGATGAAAATAACTGAAAACATCAATAAAAAGCTTGCTACTAATGATAAAACTCTGGAAAGCATAGACTCTAGGATGGAATCGTTTTCTTTTGCTATGAGAAGTCAACTGAGCTTTAATAAAATGATAGAAACTCAAGTCGCTCAGTTAGCTACTGCTGTTCCTGTCACTGAATCGGGGAAGATTCCGGGGCAACCCGAACCTTCCATCGAGACAGTGAAAGCCGTCACTACAAGGCATGGTAAGATGTCTAGTAGTGTCTTCCGAACTAACCACGCAGGGAAGGTCGCACGCATCCAAGTGCTGACACCAAGATGGACCTACCTGCCGAGAGCTGCAAAAAGGGCGATCATCAAGACCTCTCCGGATAGGAAGGAAGATCCCGGAGTGCCCATCATTCAATGCACGATCTGGAATCGTCGCATTGATGATGCACTCTGTGATCTGGGGGCAAGCATCAACATCATGTCTAAGGTATTATTTAAGAAATTATGCTACCCTACTTTGTCACCTACTACTGCCCAGGTACAGCTTGCGGACTCAACCATCCGCTACCCCGAGGGGGTGATCGAGAATGTACCGGTCCGGATCTGGGGACGATATGTCCCTGTGGACTTTGTTGTCCTCGACACGGGGAACGAGCATTCGTTTCCCCTTGTGTTGGGCCGACCATTCTTGAACACCACCCCGGCTAGGATCGATATGGATGCGAGAGAAATCTCGTTCCGTATCGACGGAAGGTTGACTTACTTCAAGTTTCAACCCCGGGAAGAGAAGAAGGCAGAGCCATTCACACCAGAGCAGAGGAGAGCCGAGTGTTTCCTTAAGGCTCTCATTAATGGAGAGCTGGAAATACTCGGTGGTGAGCAGCTCAAGTGGAACGAGCCGACAAAACCGACAAGTGCAGAAGAAATGGATTTCCTCGTAAAGAAATACGAGGAAGAACAGGCCCTCTGGAATTCTCCAGAGACGCCGATCCCACCGCCACCAACACCGAAGAAGAAGAACAAGAAAATGTGGCGGAAGAAGGTTGCATCGTCCGAGTCATCCACTCCGGGACCGGACGATGACAAGAGCAACTGAAGACAGGAGAAGTCCCACTCACGGACTTAAAAGCTGAGCTCTCGCCGCGAGGAAAACCAGTATGTATCCCATATTTCCCTTCCAATTTTTAAATTCTCAATTGCATTTGCATGTTTCCCTTTCCAAAATAAATGAACCACTTGAGTAATTAATTTGAGAGAGAGTAGAAAATTTTGCAAGCTTGGTTAGAAATAATTGGACACATGCTAAAATTTTACCTAGGGTGGATGTAATTGGTAACTTTTATCATTTTCATCCCTTCTAGAACATCTCCAATTATTTACCATCACCACCAACCAGCACCAAACATGTCTACCCCACTAAAATGGCTGCATACTCACCAATTATCACAAACATGGCAACATGGGGGTGACTACACTAAAAACAACTTTGGTCATGTCAAGTTTCCATCTCACCTACCACTAAAATCCACTAAAAATGTCCTTGGGAATTGATGGCCACACAAACTTGGAGTGGAACCAAAGGCATGTGAGTGTTGCACTCACATGGGAGTGCCCTGGCCACCAGGCCTGGTTCGGGCGAACCAGAGCCTTCGGGAGTGTTGACGTAAAATCCGCACCTCACGCCAAGCACACAGCAAGCCGAATTAGCTAGCTTCACACGTGGCCTGAGCGTTTGAATCCGAAAGCGTGCCAGTCAATTTTCCTGAAACTGACAAAGGGAGAAAAGATGCTTAGATAACACCTGGAACGTACCGGGTAATACCAGATAGTTCCATATTTGCGGCTACGGAGCCGGTTTCGAACGACATATAGCTATAGAGAAGCTATCTGTCGGCATTTAAAGCATCATTCGGCAATCGGCAAAGCACGCAGGAAGCGCGCTGCCGAATGCATGACGTAAGCATGACGAAAGATCGGTGTTCGACTGAATAAACATCGTGACGTGCATTCATAACCGATCAACGGGATACAGAGCATGATAGATAAATAAAAGGGCGAAAGCATGACCACAATTTCATAATAGACAAGAATGCATAGATTAAAAGCACTAGTCTACCGCATGTCTAGGTACTTTTCAACCCGTCGAGCATGAGACAAGCAAGTTAATCCACCGCATGATACGACTTGCTTGGAATCACACCACCAACCAAGAATAGATCAATCCACCGCATGATACGCTCTAAATGTGGAAGGCTAAAAGCATTCTTTATTTAAAACAAAACCATGGACATGTTTCACTCGTGGCGACACTGCCGAATACAGCTATATAGCCGAATCGGGTTCCGTGAAGAAGGAACATGCTTCGTTGATGATGATAGATCTATCAGATCGAATCGAATTCTAATCCACCGGATGATTAGCTCTAAGACGACCCAAAAACCTGCATCTACCGCATGATACCCGGTTCTGTCAAGATCTACACAAGACCAACGAGCTTGAACCCGCAACACGTGGCAATCTAGATTGACTTCGAATTCGGCTATGGAAACGCAGTGCATTGTAAGCTAGAACCGAATCTAATCAATCTAGACTGGGCAAAAGAGTGTTGTAATGAATTAAACACAAAGGTAAAATCCAGAACAACACATGGTAACTTAATGGATCTATCAGATCTTGCCAGAATCCAATAGAACCGATAACTTGTTCCAAGCTAAAACTTAGCCCACCGCATGGCTCATGATCTAACAATGGAACCTTCCTGAACCAAAGCCTAAATCCACCGCATGATACTAGGCATGGTGCAGGGTTGCCGGTACTTACGGAGGTCGACGGATCGATGATTCCTCTCGAAGAACTCGACGACTCGACTAAAGGACTCGAAGTTGGCACGGGGCCGGTTTGTTGTATGATTGATTGAACGATGTTTTTACAATCGCCATGGGTTTATATTTATACCCTGGTTTCGACACGACTCCTAATTGATTACGATTACATTATTTATTTCCTAAAAAAGATAAACGCCGGGGCACCGTATCCGTCATGTATTCGAAGTTAAACCAGCCTTTTCCTTACACTTGATCCACGTCATCACGCACTCCCGAATGCCTCTCTGCGGAACAGTTTTCTTGCCGAATGACAATGCGTTCCCGACCGCAGAACGTCTTTACCGAATGCTCTGGGGAAAAACTCCTTTGCCGAATGACATCTTTTCAACGAATCCGGCCCACATGTCAGCCTCTTCCTGGTGCCAATTTTTGGTGTCAACACATGCCCCTTCAATTTCGGGATAAAAGATAATTTTATCTCGGAATTGACCAGAAGCACTCAACATTCCCAAGTTGGTTCTGCTCGACATCCGCTTCTCCTTTTGAATCTTTAGAGCTCTCGTCTGGATCCGAACCCTAGGTTATCGACTTCCAAGATTCAATCTTCGAATGGCGAACCAAGATTTTGCCCTTCAGGTAAGCTTCAATCCCCTCAAGAACATTCGGTATTCCTCTTTCGATTTGCATCTTTAAATTTCTTCTCATCTCTTTCCATTCTTGATAGGCCCTGGCTGCCGAAATCCTTATCCCCGTTGAGGAAAAAGCTCCATCCTACTTCCTCGGCCCTGTAGGGAATTCAGATCCTTCCGAACTCATTGCGGCCAAATCTCAGAGGGTTCCTTTCAAGACTTCATTGACCAAACCTCATGAGTGGCAAGACGCCTTCAAGAACTGGCCTTTGCCCCCAATTGCCGGCTGGAGAAATTGGTACAAAAGGATATCTGATGACAAAAGCCCCCAAACACAGAACTGGGACCATCTGCGTATTTCTCATTGCCTGGAGCTGTCACTAGCCGAAACACCAAAGAACGAAAACCTTCTGATTGCAGCTTGCCACTTTTGGTCCAATGGTGCAAATGCTTTTCTCTTCGGTCATGGCCCAATGTCTCCCACTTTGGCCGATGTCTACATGATGACCGGCCTGAGTGTTACAGGAACTGTATATCCATATGACCACAAAGGTTCCTCCAAGCAGACAGGAGTAAAAACAGGGGTTGGATACAAGAGATACATCCAGAACCATATGTCTGATGGCCCTCTGACCGATGTCGAATATAGAGCCTTCCTGAATATGTGGCTATGCAGATCAGTCTTCTGTGGCAAAGCCAATGAGCCAACCCTGAATCATATCGTGATGGCTGAAGAGCTGGCTGCCGGAAAACTCATTCCACTTGGGAAATACCTCCTAGGAAGTGTCTACCATATGCTCAATCAAACCACCCACCTGATGCATACTAGCAAGAAAATCCCCTGTGTAAATGGTCCCTGGTGGTTTGTCCAAATGTGGCTGTAGTTGTACATGCATCAAATCGTCGCTATTGACCTCAACAGCCGAGACTTTCCTTCAATCAATTACAAAGAAGGAGAAACCCGGAGAACCAAAGGTTGTCAAACCTATGGAGAAGCTGCCTCCACTGTATCTATCAACAAGAACATCGGTGAACTGTTTGAGCTCTTCTTCAAAGGCTTTGCTCATCCTCTTTGGTTCCCATATCTGGACAATGACAATCTTACTCTCCCTTGCGAATTCAGCTTTGAGACTGGATGCACTGATGTTCAATCCATAGCAATTTTCAATGCCTTCATCCAGCCCTGCATCCTGCCAGCCGAATTCTGTGGAGGAAGGCTGGTTCAAAGCACTTACGAATATTATCAGCCAAACATGATGGCTAGACAGTTGGGATGTGGCCAAGTGCCCCCTAGGCTATTTCTTCACGAATTTCTCAAGCCAAGGAAGATTGTTAAGGATTCCACAGAGACAAGAAGGATTTTTACTTATAAATGCTGTGGAACCATCTATGCACCTGATCCTTTTGTGCCAATAATATCTGCTCATCCTTCTTTCACTCTCTGGTGGCAAGAACTCCATGATCATATCTTCAACATGCCAATCCATCCCTTCTGCCTCGAGTTAATGCCTGATTATCAGCCAACTTCAGAGGTAATACTCTCATCCCTCATCTGTCTCAATAATATTAACCCCAATTGATTCTGATTCTATCATCTTGCAGGATATAACACCTGCCCCTCTTGCCAGGGCGATCTTGTACAAAGCTGCAGGCCCAATATCTGCTTTGGGGCACCAATCTCCTACCTTGGCTCAACTGATGGCTAGATAGGCTTCTCTAGATCCAATACTTACTAGACCATCATCTGTCAAGAGAAAAACTCTTTATTTAGCTGCTCCCTTAGTTGTAAAGAAGAAAAGAACAAGCAGCAAAAAAGTTATCAAGGTCAGAGCCTTCTTTCTTTGACCATAATGCCATTGGTATTTTGCTCAGCTTTATCTCTTCTTGGTTTCAGGCCAGAGCACAGCAACTAGCAGTCAGTACAGATCTTGCCGATGCTTCATTGACTGGTAAAATTCTACCACTTTATCCTCTTAACTTCTTTTTCATCGGTACTCATTCTTTGTTAACTGCAGAACAATCCTCAATGGATCCAATTTTGGAAAGCTCTTCTCCCCATCACGATTCATCTTTAGCTTTGCAACTTCTTCCCCAATCAGAAGCATTATCTTCACCAAGAAATCTTCCAGCTTCTCCTTAGCAAGATATACAGAATCTTTCCATTGAGCCTGAGAGACTTCCTTCTCCCATTCAGGAAATCAGGAACGAGGTAAACATAATCATTCAACTTTCTCTACTCCTTTATTCAGCAGATTATTACTAATTCGGCAAGAACTATCTTTCAGGAGAAATCCATTTCATCATCCAGCTATTCTTTTGCTGTGGATGACTTGGTTGCCGAACAAGGGGAAGAAACATCTTCTGGCCAAACTCTGTCAGAAGAAAATCAAACAAAGCTGAAAGATATCCTTGCTTTGCTGTACAAGAGTATCCAAGATCAAGTCAAAGATGCTGATCTCTTAAGGGATGTACTGGAATCCATTGACCAAGAACTCCCTGATGATATCAAAACATCTTTGGAACCAGTTTCTCATTTGGATCAACAATACGCCGCAGTAAAGCAGGCTCTAAAGAACCAATCTTCTCAACCAGCTCTGGAACAGAGGAGATCCACAGCCAAACAATCTGTGAAAGACCTGCATACTCAAGCTCAGAACAGCAAAGAATTGCTGACCAAATTGGAATCTGAACTTGAAAAGAAGAAGGTCAGAAAAGCTGCACTTGAAGCCGAATTGAGAGATCTATCGGCCGAAATTGAAGCTGATGAGAAGAAGATAATTGAGCTTCCCAAATTAACAGAGAAGATGCGAAAGGAAGCTTCAGCAGCTCTGAATGAAGAAAAACAACTCAAGGCAAAGCTTGCTGCTCTGGCTAAAACCCAAGAAGCTGACAAAAACTTATTAGAGAGCATTAGCAATATGATATCAGATGCTAAAAATGTAATCTCAAAGTACTTGGGCTTGTAATTGTAACAAACAGTCGATAGCCGAATGCTTTATCAATCCTGCAATCTTGCCACTTCTTATCTCTCTTTTTTATATTGTGGACAACTCATTCGGCAAAGCTGGCTATAACAGTGTCAGACCCGAAAACGCTTCAAACACGACGTAGCCGAATCTCATCCAGTCAAAACTGAATACGACTCGGCAAGAATCCCAAACGACATGGAAATCGATCGGTTGGAAAATCCTTTCCACCTTCCGAACTTCTTGGGATATGCACCACAATCTTCGGCCACGATCTCTTCGTTAGTTCCATAAATAAGAACCTTGAGCACTCCTAATCTTTTATCAAATCCTCCGTCTTCCAAGCTTTCTGTTAACCTGAGCCCCCTCTTCTTCGAGCACAGTAATCTCCAGAAAACCCCAATGTCCAACAACAACGGAAGACGCCCGGCCGTCGACGAAGCTGAAGGGAGCCGCGCCGGTGCTCGTCGGAGGTGATGACTGTCTGCCTCTCCTTATCCTTTCCTCCAGATTTTGCATTATTCTCAACCTTTCTTTGTGCTTTCAGGCTCATCCAATGGAACCCCGTCACTGCCCCGCCTGCGGCTCCGGCTGCAGCGGATGATTCTTCGGAGTCATCTAGCCGATCCCCCAGGCCCAACTGGGATCTGCCCTACTCAGACAGCGATGCCCGCCGATTCAAGCAGGAACGTGACGACACTCGGCGTGAGCTGGAGGTCATCTCCAAACAAGCCGGGATCGCAGATCTAGAGTGGCAACACCAGCGCAAGCAGCTGCTTGAGACCATCGACAGTAATTTCTGTAGTTCGCTTAACTTCGATCTGACCTTGGACTAACCCACCGTTGCTTCGTAATCCTACAGATCGCGACGCCGAACTCGATCGGCTGAAGACATTGGTTGAGTCTTTGGCAAACAAGGTGAATGCTCCTGGGGACACGCCAGAAGCTCACCTCGGTGCAGTGGCAGGCCGTATCGATGAGGTGGCCTCACACGGCATCCGTCTGGGCACTGCCGCAGGCCTAGTCGCCATGTCGACGCACACTGGCACTGACTATTCCAGGCTACCGCCCGGCTTTGCCAATGGCAATCCGGAGGAGATCGACGATATTGAGGCCTCCATAGATCGCCTTGATGCTCATGGCGTCGCCATTGCCGATTCCATTCATCCCCAGTCTGTTCTGAACAAGTTGTTCCATTAGTTTGTACTAGGGATTATGGAATTTCGGCAATAAAACTTATCTTTTGCAGTCTTTTTTTTTTGTGATAACTTGGTCAAACTCATGATGTAAAATATTTGTACTAAGGGCAATACATTCTGGTATTGGCCATTTTCCTTCTGTTGGCATTTGTTCTGAAGGCGGCTCCTTCCCGAATGCCGGCTGTTTCAGTCGTTCTGACATTGAACATTTCAATCAGCGATCAATCTCAACACTAGGATAATATTTCTTCAAGTATCTCCCATTGATAGCAGCAGTAAACTCTTCTCCTAGTAAAGTTTTCAGGATATATGCATTCCCAGGCACGCATCTGACTACTCTGAAAGGACCTTCCCAGTTTGGAGACCACTTACCGAATGCACTGTATTTAGTTCCAATCGGCAATATTGCTTTCCAAACCAAATCTCCTTCTGCGAATTGCTTGACCCTTACCTTCTTGTTGTAATATTTAGCAACTCGCATTTTATTTTTCTTAACATTTTCCAAGGCCCTGAGACGAATCATATGCAAATCTTCTAATTCGTCCATCATTAAATCATTATAATCTTTAGAACTTAAATCTTTTTGCAACTTTATTCTCCTTGAGTCTAATTGCATCTCCCATGGCAAGATAGCATGATGTCCATATACCAATTCATAAGGAGACGTCTGTGTAGCCCCATGTGGAGCCATTCGGTAAGCCCATAAAGCCTCATTGAGTACCGAATGCCACTTTCTTGGCTTCTGATCAATCTTCTTCTGTATAATTTTAATCATAATCTTGTTAGAAGCCTCTGCCTGACCATTAGCCTGGGCATAATAAGGAGAAGAATTCAACAATTTGATGCCCATACTTTCAGCAAAATTTCTGAACTCTGAAGATGTAAACTGAGTTCCTTGATCTGTGGTGATTGTCTGAGGAATTCCAAATCTGTAGATGATATGTTCTTTAACAAATTCAACCATATTCTCTGATGTCACCTTCTTTAATGGAATCGCCTCAACCCACTTAGTAAAATAATCGGTTGCTAAAAGCACGAACTTATGCCCCTTACTAGATGGAGGATTTATTTGGCCAATCAAATCTATTCCCCATCCTCTGAATGGCCATGGCTTGATGATAGGATTCAGAACTGATGCTGGAACTCTCTGAATGTTTCCAAATCTCTGGCAATCTTGGCATCCTTTGTAATATTCAAAGCAGTCTTCTAGCATTGTGGGCCAATAGTACCCAGTTCTCCTAATAACCCACTTCATTCGGTAAGCCGATTGATGTGCTCCACACAGCCCATCATGCACTTCACTTATCAGCCTTTTTGCTTCTTCTTGATTTAAGCAATGTAACAGCACCCCATCCAAGGATTTATAATATAAATTATCATCAAGAAGAACAAACTTTAAAGCTTTATACCTGAGCTTTCTAGAAACCTTTCGAGATGGATTCTCCAGATAATCAACAATTTCTTTTCTCCAATCATCTTCTGCCAGATTACTCCCGAAAGCATATACATCATTAGCAAAAACTTCTTGAAGCTCTTTATAACTCGAAGCACTTTGAGCTAATCTGTTCGCCTCTCCATTGTCTCTCCTAGGAATATGCCGCAGAATTACTGACTGAAACTCCTTTAAGATTTGCTTGCATTCCTCATAGTAATTTCTTAAGATATCGTTTCTGCACTCATATTCGCCATTTAGTTGCCTTATGACTAATTCTGAATCCCCAAAAATTTCAACTGCAATGGCCTTTGCTTCTCTCAAGTATTGGAGTCCTCTGAGCAATGCCTCATACTCGGCTTGATTATTAGTGACAGTAGGTCGAATAGGAATAGCAAATTCAAATACCTCTCCTCTTGGCGAAATTAACAAAATACCTACTCCACCACCTTTGTCACATGAAGATCCATCGAAGAATAATACCCAAGGAGTAATTTCAAGCAAATTAGTTGATGAATCGCGATGTTCAGTAATGAAGTCAGCAATAATCTGTCCTTTAACAGCTTTTGCCGATTCAAACCTTAACTCAAATTCAGACAAAGCTAAAATCCATTTGCCAATCCTTCCGTTCAAAATCGGCATAGACAACATGTGCTTTATCACATCAAACTTTGAATACACAATGCATTCGGCATGTAGCAAGTAGTGCCGAAATTTTGTACAGGAGTAGTAAACACATAAACAAAGTTTCTCGGTAGCCGAATACCTCGTTTCGGGATCAAGCAATTTCCGGCTAAGGTATGCAACTACCCTTTCCTTTCCCTCAAATTCTTGTATGAGGGCCGATCCAATAGTTTGGGCATCGGCCGCCACGTACAACTTAAAAGGCTTGTTTAGTTGTGGAGGTACCAATACTGGTGGTTCTTTCATGTATTCCTTGATCTCATCGAAAGCCTTTTGTTGTTCGTCACCCCATACAAACTTCTGATCCTTCTTGACTTTTAGCAATGAAGAGAAAGGCAACACCTTTTGTGATAAGTTCGATATGAATCTTCTTACGAAATTGATCTTTCCAAGTAATGACTGTAATTCCTTAAGATTAGTTGGAGGAACAACTTCATCAATGGTTTTCATACTTTTCTTGCCAACTCCTATTCCTCCTTCATGCACCAGAAATCCCAGAAATTCTCCTGCCGAAACTCCAAAAGCACATTTATTTGGGTTCATCTTGAGCCCATGTTTCCTAGTGCACTCTAGAGTTTTCCTTATGTCGGCCAAATGTGCCTCATGATCCAATGACTTAATCACAATATCATCGATATATATCTCCACAATCTTGCCGATCAACTCATGAAAAATATAATTCATGGCTCTCTGATAAGTTGCACCAGCATTTTTCAAACCAAACGTCATGACGACCCATTCAAACAACCCTATATGTCCTGGACATCTGAAAGCTGTTTTCGCTATATCTTCCAATGCCATAAAAATTTGATTGTACCCTGCATTACCATCCATGAAACTAATCACTTTATATCCAGCAGCAGCATCAACTAGCGAGTCAGCAATAGGCATTGGATATCCATCCATGGGTGTAGCTCTGTTCAGATCTCTAAAGTCTATGCAAACTCTCATCTTCCCATTTTTCTTGTACACAGGAACAATATTAGAGATCCATTCTGCATATCTGCATGGCCGAATAAAATTTGCTGTTATTAATCTCTCCACTTCTTTCTTCACATCGGCCAACACTTCATATTTGTAGATTTTCCGGGGTGGTTGCTTGTAAGGTTTATAACCAGGCTTGATCGGCAACCGATGCTCAACAATGGAACGATCTAAACCAGGCATCTCCGAATAATCCCAAGCAAAGCAATCTTTGTATTCTTTTAACAACTCAATCAACTTTTCTCTGAAAACTAAATCCAAGCTAGCACTGATGAATATCGGCCTTGGTTTGTCACCATCTCCAATGTCTACTTCTTCTAATTTATCAGCCGACACAAATCCACGTCCTAGCTTCCCATCAGTTCCATCGATTGGATTATCCATTAAAAATTACTAAAAGAGCCGACTGCTTCGATCGGCTGTTGATCACTGCTGACTGGCTCAACAGGACCCTCTCCCCAGTCTTTACCTGAGAAGCAATCTATGCCTTGATATTCCCAGAAGGCTGGTTCCACATTAGCCACGCTAATTGAATCATCTGCTGGGACAATTTCCACCTCATCGTCTATCCACTGAATAAGCTGCTGATGCATAGTAGATGGAATACAGCAATTCGCATGGATCCAATCCCTTCCAAGTAGCAAGCTGTATGCCCCTTTGCCTTCAATAACAAAGAAGGTTGTAAGCAGAATCTTAGATCCAATCATCAGATCTACATGTACACATCCTTTGGTGTCCGAAGGATTTCCAGCAAAATCATTCAAAACTATGCTTGTTGGCGTTAAATCTCCAGGGCTCATGCCAAGTTTCCTGAATGTATTGTATGGCATCACATTAACAGCAGCTCCACCATCAACAAACATCTTCGTTAGCGGCTTTCCATTGACATATCCTCTTAAGTACAGTGGCTTCATGTGCCGATTCTGGACTGGCTTCTCGAAAATAGCTTGCTTAGTCAATACCAATTGTGCCATTAACCTACATTGCTCGGCTTCATCCACTTCTGGCAATATCTCTTCCTGTACAATTTGATTAGCTGGAGCCATGAATTCATTCGGCAAGAAACATACCATGCATGTAGGAGCCGAATGACCCGATCCGTCAGGTCTGTCTTTTGGACGCCATATCGATTTCATCCTGGTTCCTGCTCGCTTCAACTCTTGATTCCTCAGGCATTGGACTCTTCTCTTCTGGCTCTTTCTTAAACCAGATGGACACCACTGTCCTTTCTGCCAGACATACTCACGATTTTCATCTTCATGATCAATCCATCTATGATCAGCATGTCTTTTCCTTGGTTGATCATCATTCTTATATATTTTTAAACGCCGATCATCACTAGGATGTATCCTTCCAATTCTTTCGTGGACGGATCGGCGATTGGCATCATTTTGCCTATGTTCGACATATCCATTATTGCATTCAGGACAATTATTCCACGTGGGCAGCTTTAAACCCTCATTCCAACAGTGTCTGAAGAAGACACAATTCCAATGTGCGCGTTCTTGTTCTCGGACATATTCCTCTTGTTCTTCCTCATACCTTTTTTCTTCGCACCTCCTCTTCTCCTCCTCGTACTCACGTCTCTGGTAGTGCTCTTTTTCTTGCTGACGCTGCCACTTATTGAGGAGAATGCGCGATGTGACTCTGGGTTTATAAAATTTCCCAATTTCAAATCGGCTATTCGGGAAGCGAGGCTTTTCCTCACGAATCTGTTCGATCGTGATTTGCCGATTAGGATCGACTGAGCCATTCTGCTTCGCTTCCTTCGACGTCAGGACTCTTATCTTTCCCTTTTCTCCAGATTCGGCAACACTCACCATATTGATTGAGAACCCAATCATGTTTTGAGGAAACGGGTTATTATCCAGCTTCATCTTATTGTCGAATTTCAGATGCCCTTCTTGGATAGCTTTCTGAATCCTCACTCTAAAAACTCTGCATTCATTGATGGAATGAGAATTTCTATCATGGAATCCACAGTACCTCTTATCTTTCACTCCATCAGGCCGAAGCATAGAATGCCCCTCTGGTAGCTTGATCCGGCCTTCTTTTACAAGATAGTCAAACAATTTATCCGCCTTAGTTACATCAAAATCATAGGTACCCTTGTTCTGTTTAATCCACCTCTGATTCACCATGACTGGTTCTTTACCCCACACTATCTCTGCTGCGGCTATCTCCTCGCTATCTTCATATTCATCTTCTTGATCTGCTCTTTCAAGGAATTGGTTATAGATGTCAGCTACATCATTATGTTTAGCAAATCTGGCATCTTTCTTGAAACCATATGCCTGGTTACTCATTAAGGCCAATCTGTGTGACAACTGGCCCAGATCATCAAACTCCATCCCGAATAGCTTTTCCCGAATGGCAGGCAGCATGCCAGCTACAGCCATACCAGCTAGCTGGTCATCAGGTATGTTCAAAGAAAAGCACATGCTCTTTGTTTCCCTAAATCTCCTGAGGAACTCCGTAGGTGTCTCATTATTTCTCTGCCTTAAGCTGGTCAAATCAACCAACTTTTTCTCGGTACTGCCAATGTAGTAATGAGCATGGAATTTCTGCTCCAGGTCTTTCCAAGTACAAATTGACTGAGCAGGCAAAGAAGCAAACCATGTAAAAGCTGGACCCGTCAGTGACAAAGGAAAGTATCTGATTCTGAAAGCCTCATCTGCTGAAGCTTCTCCAAGCTGCATCAGATATCGAGCTATATGTTCTACAGTGCTAGTATCATCTTGTCCTGAGAACTTAGTGGACTCTGTAGGCACCTTGACTCTATTCGGCAATGATACCCTTTGGTACCATTCTGGGAAAGGAGACGAGTACATGTACCCCTGATTTTTAGGCTTCAGACCGAATTGATTTTGTAATACATCGGTCATTTTTTGCACCATGAGGTCAATATTGGTATCTTGATTCCCTGGTCTCCCAGCAGGCATCCCTGTAGTACCAACATACCCGGGATTCGGGAGAGCGTCGATAGCATTGTAATCCATGAACTCTGAATATCCGTTCCCATACGCATCCCTTTGCAGCCTGTTGTTCAGAGGGGATATCTTGTAAGCAGAAGCAGGTAGATTTCCCGTGGTGCCGAAAGCCATATCACCATATGTACAAGGTTTCGGCAATGCATGCTGAAGCTCTTGCTGAATCGGCTGTCCATTCGCGTCTTTGGTTCCAGAAGCTTCAGTTTCTTCAGTACCTTTACCATGATGTTTTGGAACCGATGCTTGAACATTGAAATATGTCGGGCCACCAAGTTGTCCATGCACTTGCTCAAAAGGCTTATCCACGTGTTGACCAAAGATGCTGACCAGTATGAGCCGAAAACTGTTCAAAAATGCAGCATTATGATTGGTCATTGTTTCTCCTAAAGCCTTGTACAACAAGCTAGAGAACTTCTCCCTTTCTTCATCTTCAGTAAGATCAGATTGTCCCGGCAAAAGAACTCTTGGCAGATCTGACTTGAGAAACGGTGCACCACTCCTGTTCTTAGCAAAAGACAGCAAGCATTTCTTGATGAACTGATCTGCAGCAGTCTTCACCATTTGTTGATGTTCATCAGATAATTCTTCGAAAGTGACATCCAGAATGTCTTTTAATTCAGGCATCTTTGAAGTTTGTTGGTCCCACCGGGCGTGCCAAAAAGTGTGTTGACATAAAATCCGCACCTCACGCCAAGCACACAGCAAGCCGAATTAGCTAGCTTCACACGTGGCCCGAGCGTTTGAATCCGAAAGCGTGCCAGTCAATTTTCCTGAAACTGACAAAGGGAGAAAAGATGCTTAGATAACACCTGGAACGTACCGGGTAATACCAGATAGTTCCATATTTGCGGCTACGGAGCCGGTTTCGAACGACATATAGCTATAGAGAAGCTATCTGTCGGCATTTAAAGCATCATTCGGCAATCGACAAAGCACGCAGGAAGCGCGCTGCCGAATGCATGACGTAAGCATGACGAAAGATCGGTGTTCGACTGAATAAACATCGTGACGTGCATTCATAACCGATCAACGGGATACAGAGCATGATAGATAAATAAAAGGGCGAAAGCATGACCACAATTTCATAATAGACAAGAATGCATAGATTAAAAGCACTAGTCTACCGCATGTCTAGGTACTTTTCAACCCGTCGAGCATGAGACAAGCAAGTTAATCCACCGCATGATACGACTTGCTTGGAATCACACCACCAACCAAGAATAGATCAATCCACCGCATGATACGCTCTAAACGTGGAAGGCTAAAAGCATTCTTTATTTAAAACAAAACCATGGACATGTTTCACTCGTGGCGACACTGCCGAATACAGCTATATAGCCGAATCGGGTTCCGTGAAGAAGGAACATGCTTCGTTGATGATGATAGATCTATCAGATCGAATCGAATTCTAATCCACCGGATGATTAGCTCTAAGACGACCCAAAAACCTGCATCTACCGCATGATACCCGGTTCTGTCAAGATCTACACAAGACCAACGAGCTTGAACCCGCAACACGTGGCAATCTAGATTGACTTCGAATTCGGCTATGGAAACGCAGTGCATTGTAAGCTAGAACCGAATCTAATCAATCTAGACTGGGCAAAAGAGTGTTGTAATGAATTAAACATAAAGGTAAAATCCAGAGCAACACATGGTAACTTAATGGTTCTATCAGATCTTGCCAAAATCCAATAGAACCGATAACTTGTTCCAAGCTAAAACTTAGCCCACCGCATGGCTCATGATCTAACAATGGAACCTTCCTGAACCAAAGCCTAAATCCACCGCATGATACTAGGCATGGTGCAGGGTTGCCGGTACTTACGGAGGTCGACGGATCGATGATTCCTCTCGAAGAACTCGACGACTCGACTAAAGGACTCGAAGTTGGCACGGGGCCGGTTTGTTGTATGATTGATTGAACGATGTTTTTACAATCGCCATGGGTTTATATTTATACCCTGGTTTCGACACGACTCCTAATTGATTACGATTACATTATTTATTTCCTAAAAAAGATAAACGCCGGGGCACCGTATCCGTCATGTATCCGAAGTTAAACCAGCATTTTCCTTACACTTGATCCACGTCATCACGCACTCCCGAATGCCTCTCTGCGGAACAGTTTTCTTGCCGAATGACAATGCGTTCCCGACCGCAGAACGTCTTTACCGAATGCTCTGGGGAAAAACTCCTTTGCCGAATGACATCTTTTCAACGAATCCGGCCCACATGTCAGCCTCTTCCTGGTGCCAATTTTTGGTGTCAACAGGGAGAACTGGCCAAGGCCCTCCCCTCGGCCTATAAATGCTGCCCTTGCTGCTTGCTTCTCCTTGCACCATTCACTCACGCTCCCATTCTGAAAATTTATGCTAGGAGCTCTCTCTCTTTCTCAAGTCCTTTGCTCTAGTGCTTGCTAAAGTTCTCCCCAAGTTCTTGCTCAAGTTTTGGTTCACTTGCATCACTAGAAAATCCCAAAAATATTTTGCTGTTGGTGTGATCTTTGTGCTGAATTTCTGGACGATTTTGTGGTGGTCACCGACACCCACAAGAACGACTAACCTTTTGTGGTGGTTTTCATCCCCGCAAGAACGATTAACTATCTTGAATGACTGACTTGATTTTCTTGTGCTAACCATATATATTCAGTACTTCGGGTAGTTGTTGTTGCACTAACCTTTTGCAGGAATCATGTCGAAGTTCTTCACGTCGCTCCGTCGTTCCGCCCGGCTAGGCCGACGATCGGACGATGCTGGGAGTTCCCCAGCTCCGTCCCGAGGCTCGAGCCGGATGGACACAGATGAGCACGGAGCAGCCGGCTCGGGATGGGGCCATGCCACGCCCCCGGCCAGGCAGCTCCTGAGCGAGAGTGACATCAACCTTAGAACAGAAAGGGAGCGGAACACCTTCAATGAGCTTCGGCTGAAGGAGTTCGAGCACACCCGTGTGTTTGATCAAGATTTGCTCAGGGACACGGGGATGGACGTAGAGTTCACGGAAATCCTCTAGGCCATTGGCTGGGAGAATTTCTGGCACATCAACGAAGAAGGTTCGTACCTGCTCACCCTTGAATTCCTCTCGACTTTGGTTTCTGAAACTGGGGGGATTCGTTTTCGATTCTTCAACCAAGAGTTCTTCTGCTCTTGGGGGGATTTTAGTTCGGGTCTCGGATTTTCAAGCCGTTGTTCATTAGACCCGAACAAAGCGCTTAAAAGATTTGATCGGGTGGCATTTTGGAAAAAGATTTCGGGGAATACCAACTGTCATGCGCCACGCACGAACAGCATACATAACCCCACTTTGCGTTTCATGCATCGTTGGGTGTCTATGACGATATTCCCCCGGGCAGATTTGCGCCCTGTCAACACCATCGAGTTGCGGGTTCTTTTTGCCATGGTCAAGCAGACTCCCTATTCACCTGTGAAAGACATGGTTGGTCACTGGCTGTCTCATATTTCTCGTGCGGGTAGCATGGCGATGACTTCTCTAGTCACTCGCCTCGCTAACCACCTAGGCGTCCTCCAAAGCGCCCGGCTCACATACATCGAGACAGCGCGTTCCGTCGTGGATGCCGAGCACTTCGTGCAAGCCCACATGATACGGGGGACGCCTGACGCAACGCTGGCAATGATATACCATGGATATACAACTAAAGTGCCTTTGCCCTGTGCAGCACTAAGGTTGTATACCACGCCAAAACTAACTCTACAGTTGAGAACCGAGTCGGACGACTCTCCACCTTGGAGAGAGCCCGCTCGGCACAGCGTTGCTCGTGACGGACCCGTCACAAGGGGACGAGCCAGGCGTGATGCTGGGCTCACCACCTCACAGGAGCCGGAAGATGCACCACAAATGCCGCACCGACACACTTCTGCTTTTGAGGCCACCTACGACATGTACACCGGCGCTGGGACGTCCGGAGCAGGAGGCTCCGGGAAATACCAGGAGCCGAACTACTTCACCTCAGGACGCTGGGACCACGGCCAGGACACGGACTCTGAGTGGTCCGGGAGCCGGTATGGAGGGGGATACGACAGTGCCTCCCAGCCATACTACCCCGGATACTCACAATCCGCACGCTTCGACTACGGCCGGGAGCTGACCTACATCTCCGACCGAGTCGAGCTCATCGACGATCGTACCCGAGAGATTCACGACACGCTAGCCCGCCATTCTCAGTACCATCAAGAGAATAGCGGGATGGTGGCGTCCATCCAGCATGACGTCCACGAACAAGCGGAACAGCTGAGCCAGTACCTTTCAAGGCTCAACCCCTACCAGTGAAAGTCCAAGCTTGGGGGAGGACCCCCACCAGGTATGTCCCGATTTATCCAGCACTTTGATCATTTAATTTCCCTTCAGGTTAACTTGCATTTAAAAAAATGAAAATACCAAAAATATTTCCCTTAAACAATATTTCCCTTGAATAAAATAACTCCCAACTATGCATGGAATGAATCATATGCCTCTCACCTTGGAAATGATGAATAGTTGCTCTGTCATTAATTTTGCAAGTACTTTGCTTCAACTAGTTGCTAGATTGTGCTTGAGTTATTTGGCATGAGTAAAAATGATCCTGAAAACCTTGTGGGAGCACATGCTTTATTCCAAGTCTAAGTTGTTGTGGGGATTGACATAGTGAGAATTTGGTTAAATTCTATTCTGCTTTAGTACGGGAAAAATCTCGGAAATTTATGCTTTCAAAATGAAACAAGTTCCTCATTGGTCAAAACACCTACCAGAGTCATATGATAAGCTTAGTTGAAAATTTCTACTCATATGTTGCTTGTTATCTTAGTGAGCTTTGTCAAATTGTTGTGACCTTTGAGTGAAGCTTTCATATTCTTAAAGATCGAGACCCACGTACACACACCACCTCTCACTTGCAATTCCTACACTGGGAGTTAGCAAACATTTTCCATCATCCATCCACAAAAATAAATGCTCCATATTCTATGATTTCCCTCTACAAATATTCTTGATAGAGACATGAGCTATGCAAAAAGAAAAGCATGCCAAAGAAGCATGGCAAAAATAAGAGAAAAAGAAAAGCATGCCAAAGAGCATTGCAAAGAGAAGGAGAAAAGAAAAGCATGCCAAGTGGCATAGCAAAAATATAAGAATAAAAGATAGCCCATGTTCTCGAAAATAAATCAAGCAGAGGGAAATTCATCCAAGGAATTCCACCATTCCACCACTCCACCATATGCCACTCCACTCATATCCACACACTTGCACGTCTCGATCTTAAGATGTGATTTGTCTCCTCAGAGATCCGGTCTTTGACTTAGAAAAATATAAGATGCATGCATGCCTTCATCCCTTTGTCCCTAAGCCACACAAAAAGCCATATTAGATGTTAGGATGAAAAGAAGGCACAAGCCTTTGGTGAGGATTCAAATACACTTGAGTGATTGAGTGTGCCAATGAGGAACAATTTGTAGTTTTCAAAACTTATGAAAAACTCCGAGATGGGATCCTGAAAAGAGTAGAGTGGAATAAAACTGAGTTTAAACTGTTCGTCCTTTCAACCGCCCAAGATAAGGAGATTGCTATAAGCCCCATAGGTAAAAAGGTGATTTGAAACTTTGCCTATGATTCAAGTATTTTTGAAGACTAGTTGTTTATAAGTTACCTACAAAAGAAATGACATTGTAGCAACTCCTGATCCACCGAGCCTAAGTTTATATCTTTGCTCGAGGACGAGCAAAGAGCTAAGCTTGGGGGAGCTTGTTGGCGGTCGTTACAGCCCAATTCCGACCACCAATACTCGGGAATAAATGAGGTTATATGCAACATTCCATGCACTTAGGTTTTATTTCTAATAAAGTTCCACGAGTTTTGGTGAGTGTCACTTGTGCAGGTACAACTACGACAAATATGTGCTATTGGGGCCGAAAATGACCAAATCGGCCGAACGACTCCGTTCGGCCGGTTACCCCCCTTAGCCAAGCAGACCACCGGGAGTCGTCCACGTCAACAAGGACCAAGCGAACACATCACATGACACGTGGGTGACCGACAACTCATCCCGGAGCACCAACACGTCATCCTGGGCCAAATCAACGCGAAGCCAACCACCAGGAGGCAGCCCAGAAGGCCCACAGAGCAGAGGCGGTGTTGGGGAAGCCGGCCACGGGCCAGGCCCAGTTCGGCCGAACTGGGGCCTTCGGCCGAACCGCCCCCAGTACGTAACCGCCTCCAGGGAGCTGCCCACAGTCGTTGGATGCAAAGGCGGTGGGATGGTCGGTTCGGCCGAACCGCCTCCCCTCGCCCGAAATCCCAGGGGGTACCCCCCTGGCTTGCTTGGCCGCTACCCTGCCTCAACAGCCTTGGACTCCTATAAATAGAGGGTCACTTTCACTTGTAAACACACACCAAGCCAAGGAGCTCATTTCCACTTTCATTCTAGTAGAGTTAGGATAGTTTAGTTGGGAGTTAGAGTTGAGTCGAGCTTTTCCTCGGAGGTTCCGGAGTCGTCTTCAGAAGCTCTGGTAATAGCTCTTGTATCTTTTACTTTTCCTTTTGCAAGACTTTGAGTTATCAATATAGTTATCTTTATCCTCTTGCCTTTGTCATTTATATCTCGCTTCTACTTTATTCTAGTAGCAAATATATCTTGTTTAGACTATAGTCAGTTATAGTTCTAGTGCTTGTAGTCTTGTTTAAGTCTTTGTCTCGGCTGGTTCTTCGATCTTGCTTGATACTGGAGGTGAATTGTCACCAAGAGTATTGACAAGGTTGCTTGCTCTTGCTAGCAGAGTAAGTAGTCGTTGCCTAGTGTAGGAGTGGTTCCTAGACTAGTCGGTGGCCTTAGTTTATTCCCGTCGCAACGGAGGTGGTAGCCGGGAGGTGGTGACAGCCCTTTCGGTCTTCGTATCCCATCACGTTAGTTCCGGTCCGTAGGATTCCCCAGTTGGGAAATAGTGGCACCCCTTCTCATACCTTTCTGTGTGTTCACCGGTTCCCTTGTCCCGATGCTAAGACATTAGAGTTATCCCAGATCTCCTAGTGCTGGCTCTGTAGCCGCTGTATCTCTAAGCTAGAGTGACATAGGTAGATAAAGAATCCAGGATTCTCAATTCTGATATTGGATCGTAAGAAGTGCCAACACCCGGCGCGTTCCAAAGGAACTAGGCCAGGACCCTCACATGCTCGGGGGCTGGGCGCCGTGAAAGGACCCGGCGCGTTCCAAAGGAACCAGGCCAGGACCCTCGCATGCTCGGGGGCTGGGCGCCGTGAAATGATCCGGCGCGTTCCAAAGGAACCAGGCCAGGACCCTCGCATGGTCAGGGGCTGGGCGTCGTGAAAGGACCCGGCGCATTCCAAAGGAACCAGGCCACGACCCTCGCATGCTCGGGGGGCTGGGCGCCGTGAAAGGACCCAGCGCGTTCCAAAGGAACCAGGCCAGGACCCTCGCCTGCTCGGGGGCTGGGCGCCATGAAAGGACCCAGCGCGTTCCAAAGGAACCAGGCCAGGACCCTCGCATGCTCGAGGGCTGGGCGCCGTGAAAGGACCCGGCGCGTTCCAAAGGAACCAGGCCAGGACCCTCGCATGCTCGGGGGCTGGGCGTCGTGAAAGGACCCGGCGCGTTCCAAAGGAACCAGGCCACGACCCTCGCATGCTCGGGGGGCTGGGCGCCGTGAAAGGACCCGACGCGTTCCAAAGGAACCAGGCCAGGACCCTCGCATGCTCGGGGACTGGGCGTCGTGAAAGGACCCGGCGCGTTCCAAAGGAACCAGGCCACGACCCTCGCATGCTCGGGGGGCTTGGCGCCGTGAAAGGACCCGGCGCGTTCCAAAGGAACCAGGCCAGGACCCTCGCATGCTCGGGGTCTGGGCACCGTGAAAGGACCCGGTGCGTTCCAAAGGAACCAGGCCAGGACCCTCGCATGCTCGGGGGCTGGGCGCCGTGAAAGGACCCGGCGCGTTCCAAAGGAACCAGGCCACGACCCTCGCCTGCTCGGGGGCTGGGCGCTGTGAAAGGACCCGGCGCGTTCCAAAGAAACCAGGATAAGATCCTCTTACAGTCATAGGCTGGGCGCTGGGCAGGGTCTGGTAGATCTAATAGATTATCGTTGGCCGTTTTCATGAGGTCAAACACGCTTCGCCACAACAACAATCGAACATGTTCATATTCTGCGCTTCGCGAATCGCGAGCTTACAAAGAAAAAGTACATCTGGCCAAAGGCCATTTAGAAATACAAAGGCATGAGCCGCTTATTACAGGGCTCTTAGACCACTTCAGTTGGATGATCAGCACACAATCGTCGGAACCAGTCTCCACAGCTTTCTCGACGATTTTCTTGTGGCATCACACCAACTGAAGAACCTCGTGGCTACACTGCTGGAAGAGGGTGGGGACTAGGCGTCGCCACCACCAGGCGTTGAGCTCGATCCGCGCCACTCGTCCTCGATGGGCTCCCGAAATCAGCCATTGATTCGACGTCATTCGCAAGCTTCCTGACGAAGAGTACACTTACCACAGCATCCTCGCCCGGACCCGCCGAGAAGTGGACACCTCCCCTACCTATGAGGAGCGCGATGCCCAGCTCCTTTCCCGCAGCATTTGCACCACCCTTCGACGATTTTCTTCTGGCATCAATGGTGAACACCAAGGCATGTACCTTGGACTACTCTACTCTCACCTACAACTCTTTCAGGAACAAGAAGTCTCAAGATCCACATGGTGGCTATCCCCCTCAAACACAACTGCGGCAATGAACCACGCAGGAGTATCTATTTATAGGCGCCCCGGGTCACATAACTGTTAGCCCGTGAACCACTAAATGCCAGGGAGCGGATGCGCATGCGTTTCGCTTTTTCCCGGGTAAGCGGCCATCAATGCCTTTACTGAGCATGCTCAGCGGCGGGATTCCCGCATGACCGGCTTTTCAGCTTTTGACCGAGCAGGCTCAGCTTATCGTTATCAACGCACTGTTGAGTCACGGGTGCTGGTAAATCCTGGCCCATCTCCTTGGTAGCAGCATGCACTCACCTACCTACAATTCATCCAATTTGACTGAGCCAGCCCTTCAACTCGGAAAGTCTCATTGGTGGTAGCAAGCTTTCACCAACTCCTGGGCAACATCTTGTCTAGCTAATTTTTTGAGCCTTGGCTCGCTTATACTAACCAACCCAACGCTCGGGGGCTACTGTATACAGTGCTCCTAATCGTCGCCCTGTACTCGGCCCTCATAAGGACCGACCGACTTCCTCAAAGGACTCGGCGTCGTGTTGGGTGTTCTCTTTTTTGAGCACCACCCACCCTTGTGCTGACTACATGTTGAAGCACCTTCAGCCGACTACATTGGCCGCGTTTCTTCATCAAGCAGTTTGACACGCGCCTGCACGTTGCTCGGGGGCTTGTGGGATATGGGTACCCCTGGGCCCACTGTCAAACTAGACTACGGCGGTCAGGGCCCACATCTGACAAACTTGTGGGCCGACCCCTAGGCGGCCCACACGGGCAACCCGACTTGGAGGACAAGTTTGATGAAGACCCGGCGGGCGGCTCGTCCGGATATCTAGGGACATTCTGTTGTAACCGACCTGGGCTAGAGTCCTGGTCTGAATCAAGTAGGTTTAGATGGAAACCGACTTGTAAACCCTAGCCCGCTACCCTATATAAAGCGGCCTAGGGCGCCCCCACGAGGGCATCGCAACACACCCTGTAAACCATACGCTCGACCCTGCTTCCTGAAGCTCGACCGAGTACCCAGCAATACAAGACAACACCACCGACACAAGACGTAGGGTATTATACCTCCGGGTAGCCCGAACCTGTCTAAATCAGTGCCTCATGTGTACCATCGAGCTGCTAGTTCATCAATCGCCCGCCTACAAATCAACCACTCGGGTACCCCCAGGTGGATTGCCGGCCCTAAGGTCCGACAATTGCCTTGGCAGTTGTCTTCCGCCAAGGAAATTGTGACTTCCTTGGCTGCCAACCGCCAAGGAAATACACACTGCCAACAAAAAAATATTTTGCAATAATCAAATTGTAGAATTCTAGTCACTACATACTAAGATCAACAGACCTCAATGACACATGCTAACATCCACATATACAATTCATATAACCAATTCATGTTGGGGGAACGTTACAAGTCCATCTCTCACACTATAGGCCCTATCAAACCCATTACATGGCATTATGGATGTATATTGATTTTTGTATGCATCTCAACAATTTCAGAAACTCAGATTCAGATAGAAAAATGCTTCAGGCTTACAGGTAGATATCACTACACATGAACCATCAAGAACTATCACTACATGAACAATCAAGTTTAAGTGTCATCTTCTTTTTATGTGAAAAAGTTTAAATTCCATTATATTTTAGTTAACTTAGCAATCTTAAGTGTCGTATGACCATATGAACTTAAGATGTAAACACCTAAATCTATATGTAAAACAAGCATATCATGCTTAACAAGCATTTTCTTTGTTGGAACTGCCAAGCAAATGCACAATTTCCTTGGCAGTCTAGCCAAACTGCCAAGGAAACACTCAATTTCCTTTGCAACCCAGCGAATTCGTCAAGATAATGCACTATTTTCTTAGCAGTTTAGCGAATTCGCTAAGGTAATGCACTGTTTTCTTGGCGTCTCTTGTCACCTGCCAAGGTATATAAATACATTTTTTCTTGGCTGTTGTTTACCTATCCTGCCAAGGAAACTGTAATCTTCTTTGTGGTTTAATTTTGGTTGCCAAGGAAATCCCTGGCCGCCAAGTCAAATCGAGTTTGGATTTTTTTGAATTAATATTATTTTATTTTGAAATTGCAAATTAATTTCTCTAAAATACGAAATTACGAAAACGTGCCAGCAGACGAAAATAAAGATTTCGTCTGCCTACTAGACGAAAATAGTAATTTCGTCTGCCCACTAGATGAAAATAGGTTTTTGTCTAACTGGTGGATGAGAAAAGGTTTTTGTCTAACCGCTGCTGCCGCCTCGCCCTCCTCCCGCCCGCACACGCCCTCGCCCGACGCAGCAGGCTGCAGCAGCGCACCCCCGCCCTCCGCGGCCGGCCGGCCGCAGCTGCTCCCTCCGCCACCGGCCGCGCACACGAGCAACTCCCCCCAGCCGCAGCTCCTGCCTCCACCGCGCGATGCCGCCTTGCCCTCCGCCATGCCGCAGATGCCCGGCCGCCGCACACAGCAGCCCAGCGCCGCAGACGCGCTCCGGCCTCCCTCCACCGCCTCACACGCTCGCCGCCGTTGCCAAGCAACCCTAGATCGAAAACGGAGAGAAAAAGGCGAGAGAGACAGCAGTGGCGGACCGTGAAGCAAATTGTAGGGGGGGCCAATTGAAAAAAAAATGCAAGTGACAAAATTGACATTAAAGATAGCATCAGATATATAATATATAACACTAGTCACACATCAAGTGACTTGATAAACCATTACAAGCTAACAATATATACTAAGACTAGCTATATATATGCATAGTCGCATTCAGTCACATTTCACAAAATACCAGTGACTGCAAAAGACCATGAGACAAGCACCATACCAAAATACATGTCAACATATAGGACTACCACAACCTAAAGGTCTGCTCTTCTTTCCTTCAAGTTCTTGAAATCTGTGATTATGTGATCATAAGTGTAGTGTCCTACAATTTCACTTTCAATATGCACCAGCAAGCACTGGCGGACCGTAGTTGGGGCGAAGCTGGGCTCCGGCCCCCCCTTGCTCCACAAACATTTCCAAACTATGCGTATGTAGCCCATAGAAAATACCACTGCAGGCCTGCAGCCCACCGCCCAGCACCCAGCACCAGCAGGCCAGCACGGCAGCATAGCCCATGATGTCTAACGACCAAGTGACCAACAGACCAACACTACCTAAACAATGTAAAACAAATAAACTAAGCCCAAAGCCAAGGAGGCCAGGACACGGACACAGGCTGACAGGTAGGTAGGCGGCAGGCACTCCGCACTCGTGCAGTCGTGCGTCGCAGCGGGCGACGGCGGCGGCGGGGTTCACTGCGCACGCTCGGGCCGCCGCACTTCCGCTCGCGTGCTCGCCGTCTCCCCACCGTATTTCAACAGATCGATAGCTGCCGCACTCAACGCACCCTGTAGCCTGTAGGTAATTTCGATCTTCTCTCTCCAGTCTCCATTCTCCAATCTTTTCCCCTAATTTCTTGCTAGGTATGATTTTTCAACTTCAGATCTAATTGACTAGATGTGAATATGCGATTATTGAATCAGGTAGAAATGGTTCAGCTGAAAACTCTGCATTCATTTTACAAAAGAAAACGAGATGACTCGACCGTTGGGGAAGGGGATGACCTCTTTGATGATCCTCCCTTACTCGAGTTGCCTGGATTGGAACCTCAAAGGCAAGAACAAGAAGGAACAACAGGAGGTCAATTAGGTGGATTGGAATCCCTAAGGCAAGAAGAAAACCATCAAGGAGAAGCAGAAGAAGCAGCAGAAGAAGAAGCAGCAGAAGCAGAAGAAGAAGCAGCAGCAGAAGCAGAAGGAATAGGAGGGGGGAGGAAGAAGAAAATCAAACAGGTGAATCTGTCATATTTCGAGGTATTGAATTTTTAGAGAGGGATCCTGCTTTGCGTCCACAAATTTGGCAATACCCAAACAATCAGAGAGATCAAGTCCAACGAGCATACTTGCAGTTAGGTCCCATGCAACCATTATTGAAGAAATACAAGCCCTCTGGACCCAAAGGGCATCAACGCCGTTTCAATTACATTTGGTTCAGTGAATTTCCTTCTTGGTTGGAATACTCAGTAAGCAGCGGACGCGCATACTGTTTTTTCTGCTTCCTTTGCAGCAAAAATATAAAGAAGCGGGGTGGTTTTGATGTCTTTACAGCACAAGGATTCGACAATTGGAAGAAAGTTAATGATGGGAAAAGGTGTGCATTCTTGGTTCATGTAGGAACTACACCTTGCTCACATCATAACAATGCAGTGAGAGAATGTCAAGCTATACTGAATCAGCCAAATCACATAGAAAATATCATTGAAGTGGTCAGTGACAGGGAGAAGGAAAAAAATCGTCTACGGCTGAGAACATCAATTGCAGCTGTTAAATGGCTAACATCTCAGTCTTGTTCTTTTAGAGGTCATGATGAGACAACTCAATCGAAAAACAGGGGTAACTTTGTTGAAATGATACAACTTCTTGCAGACTTCAATCCTGAAATTGCAAGTGTGGTGTTAGATAGTGCTCCGAAATTTTGCAAGTACACTTCTCCTAAGATTCAAAAGGAGATATTGAGTATCTTTGCAATGAAAGCTAGGAAGCATATCCGTGATGAAATTGGTGATGCCAAGTTCTCTATTCTTGTGGATGAAACATGCGATGTGTCAAAAAGAGAGCAAATGGCACTTGTTTTCAGATTTGTTGATAAAGATGGTGTTTTACAAGAACGGTTCTTTGACTTGATACATGTGAAGAACACCAAAGCATTGACACTAAAAGAGGAAATATGTTCTGTATTGTCCAAGTATTTCTTCGATGTCCAGAACCTTCGTGGCCAAGGGTATGACGGTGCCAGCAATATGAAGGGGGAGCTGAATGGGCTACAAGCACTTTTTCTAAGAGAATGTCTGTATGCATATTATGTTCATTGCTATGCACATCGTCTGCAGCTTGCTCTTGTCGCTGCAGCAAAGGATGTGGTTCCTGTTACCCAATTTTTTCAGCACCTAGTCTTCATTGTAAACACAGTTGACTCATCATCAAAGCGTCATGACGAGCTCCATGATGCGCAAATGGTTGAACTTGCGCGCTTACTAGCTATTGATGAGATCGAAACAGGGCAAGGAGCAAATCAAATCCGCTCATTGAAACGTCTAGGGGAGACTAGATGGGGTTCTCACTTAGGTTCTGTTTCCAGCCTTATGGACATGTTCAATCCAGTAAGTTCAGTTCTACAGAATTTAGCTGCTGATTCGACAGCTGGTGCTAATCGTGCTGATGGAAATACTTCTTTCAAGTACTTGACATCTTTTGAATTTGTGTTTGTCCTATGCATGATGAGGGAAATTTTTGAAATAACTGAACATCTTGGTCAAGCTTTACAGAAGAAATCACAGGACATAGTAAATGCTATTCGCCTTGTGCAATCTACAAAAGTTCTTCTTGAGCAGCTGAGATCTGATGATGGATGGGGAAATTTTATTTGCAAAGTTGTTGAGTTCTGTGTGGATCATGGCATTGCTATTCCAGACATGGAAGGAACATACATCTTGCGTGGTGGTCGTGCTCGTCGTCAACCTGATCACTTTACTAATGAGCGTTACTTTCGAGTGGAGATATTTCGTGCAACAATTGACACTCAGCTGGCTGAATTACATTTGAAATTCAATGAGAAAGTGATGGATCTTTTGTCCATTAGTGTGACATTGATACCTAAAAATAGATTTATCTCGTTCCAAGCAGCTGAGATATGCAAGTTGGTTGAGAAGTACTATCCAGCAGATTTCAATGGACAAGAAATGATTGGATTAGAGCGTCAGCTCAACCATTTTGTTGTTGATGCTTCTAGCAGTGCAGATATGAAAGATATTGCAACCTTAGTTGACCTGTGTCAAGCAATCGTTGAGACTGGAAGACAAAAGATCTTTCACTTGGTTGATAGATTGGTTCGTTTGCTTGTTACTCTCCCAGTTTCAACTGCTAGTGCTGAGCGTGCTTTCTCTGTCTTGAAGATCACTAAGACAAGGTTGCGTAATAGTATGGAAGATGACTTTCTTGCCAATAGCTTGCTGGCAGTGGCGGACCGTGAAGCAAATTGTAGGGGGGGCCAATTGAAAAAAAATGCAAGTGACAAAATTGACATTAAAGATAGCATCAGATATATAATATATAACACTAGTCACACATCAAGTGACTTGATAAACCATTACAAGCTAACAATATATACTAAGACTAGCTATATATATGCATAGTCGCATTCAGTCACATTTCACAAAATACCAGTGACTGCAAAAGACCATGAGACAAGCACCATACCAAAATACATGTCAACATATAGGACTACCACAACCTAAAGGTCTGCTCTTCTTTCCTTCAAGTTCTTGAAATCTGTGATTATGTGATCATAAGTGTAGTGTCCTACAATTTCACTTTCAATATGCACCAGCAAGCTATTGGCAAGAAAGTCATCTTCCATACTATTACGCAACCTTGTCTTAGTGATCTTCAAGACAGAGAAAGCACGCTCAGCACTAGCAGTTGAAACTGGGAGAGTAACAAGCAAACGAACCAATCTATCAACCAAGTGAAAGATCTTTTGTCTTCCAGTCTCAACGATTGCTTGACACAGGTCAACTAAGGTTGCAATATCTTTCATATCTGCACTGCTAGAAGCATCAACAACAAAATGGTTGAGCTGACGCTCTAATCCAATCATTTCTTGTCCATTGAAATCTGCTGGATAGTACTTCTCAACCAACTTGCATATCTCAGCTGCTTGGAACGAGATAAATCTATTTTTAGGTATCAATGTCACACTAATGGACAAAAGATCCATCACTTTCTCATTGAATTTCAAATGTAATTCAGCCAGCTGAGTGTCAATTGTTGCACGAAATATCTCCACTCGAAAGTAACGCTCATTAGTAAAGTGATCAGGTTGACGACGAGCACGACCACCACGCAAGATGTATGTTCCTTCCATGTCTGGAATAGCAATGCCATGATCCACACAGAACTCAACAACTTTGCAAATAAAATTTCCCCATCCATCATCAGATCTCAGCTGCTCAAGAAGAACTTTTGTAGATTGCACAAGGCGAATAGCATTTACTATGTCCTGTGATTTCTTCTGTAAAGCTTGACCAAGATGTTCAGTTATTTCAAAAATTTCCCTCATCATGCATAGGACAAACACAAATTCAAAAGATGTCAAGTACTTGAAAGAAGTATTTCCATCAGCACGATTAGCACCAGCTGTCGAATCAGCAGCTAAATTCTGTAGAACTGAACTTACTGGATTGAACATGTCCATAAGGCTGGAAACAGAACCTAAGTGAGAACCCCATCTAGTCTCCCCTAGACGTTTCAATGAGCGGATTTGATTTGCTCCTTGCCCTGTTTCAATCTCATCAATAGCTAGTAAGCGCGCAAGTTCAACCATTTGCGCATCATGGAGCTCGTCATGACGCTTTGATGATGAGTCAACTGTGTTTACAATGAAGACTAGGTGCTGAAAAAATTGGGTAACAGGAACCACATCCTTTGCTGCAGCGACAAGAGCAAGCTGCAGACGATGTGCATAGCAATGAACATAATATGCATACAGACATTCTCTTAGAAAAAGTGCTTGTAGCCCATTCAGCTCCCCCTTCATATTGCTGGCACCGTCATACCCTTGGCCACGAAGGTTCTGGACATCGAAGAAATACTTGGACAATACAGAACATATTTCCTCTTTTAGTGTCAATGCTTTGGTGTTCTTCACATGTATCAAGTCAAAGAACCGTTCTTGTAAAACACCATCTTTATCAACAAATCTGAAAACAAGTGCCATTTGCTCTCTTTTTGACACATCGCATGTTTCATCCACAAGAATAGAGAACTTGGCATCACCAATTTCATCACGGATATGCTTCCTAGCTTTCATTGCAAAGATACTCAATATCTCCTTTTGAATCTTAGGAGAAGTGTACTTGCAAAATTTCGGAGCACTATCTAACACCACACTTGCAATTTCAGGATTGAAGTCTGCAAGAAGTTGTATCATTTCAACAAAGTTACCCCTGTTTTTCGATTGAGTTGTCTCATCATGACCTCTAAAAGAACAAGACTGAGATGTTAGCCATTTAACAGCTGCAATTGATGTTCTCAGCCGTAGACGATTTTTTTCCTTCTCCCTGTCACTGACCACTTCAATGATATTTTCTATGTGATTTGGCTGATTCAGTATAGCTTGACATTCTCTCACTGCATTGTTATGATGTGAGCAAGGTGTAGTTCCTACATGAACCAAGAATGCACACCTTTTCCCATCATTAACTTTCTTCCAATTGTCGAATCCTTGTGCTGTAAAGACATCAAAACCACCCCGCTTCTTTATATTTTTGCTGCAAAGGAAGCAGAAAAAACAGTATGCGCGTCCGCTGCTTACTGAGTATTCCAACCAAGAAGGAAATTCACTGAACCAAATGTAATTGAAACGGCGTTGATGCCCTTTGGGTCCAGAGGGCTTGTATTTCTTCAATAATGGTTGCATGGGACCTAACTGCAAGTATGCTCGTTGGACTTGATCTCTCTGATTGTTTGGGTATTGCCAAATTTGTGGACGCAAAGCAGGATCCCTCTCTAAAAATTCAATACCTCGAAATATGACAGATTCACCTGTTTGATTTTCTTCTTCCTCCCCCCTCCTATTCCTTCTGCTTCTGCTGCTGCTTCTTCTTCTGCTTCTGCTGCTTCTTCTTCTGCTGCTTCTTCTGCTTCTCCTTGATGGTTTTCTTCTTGCCTTAGGGATTCCAATCCACCTAATTGACCTCCTGTTGTTCCTTCTTGTTCTTGCCTTTGAGGTTCCAATCCAGGCAACTCGAGTAAGGGAGGATCATCAAAGAGGTCATCCCCTTCCCCAACGGTCGAGTCATCTCGTTTTCTTTTGTAAAATGAATGCAGAGTTTTCAGCTGAACCATTTCTACCTGATTCAATAATCGCATATTCACATCTAGTCAATTAGATCTGAAGTTGAAAAATCATACCTAGCAAGAAATTAGGGGAAAAGATTGGAGAATGGAGACTGGAGAGAGAAGATCGAAATTACCTACAGGCTACAGGGTGCGTTGAGTGCGGCAGCTATCGATCTGTTGAAATACGGTGGGGAGACGGCGAGCACGCGAGCGGAAGTGCGGCGGCCCGAGCGTGCGCAGTGAACCCCGCCGCCGCCGTCGCCCGCTGCGACGCACGACTGCACGAGTGCGGAGTGCCTGCCGCCTACCTACCTGTCAGCCTGTGTCCGTGTCCTGGCCTCCTTGGCTTTGGGCTTAGTTTATTTGTTTTACATTGTTTAGGCAGTGTTGGTCTGTTGGTCACTTGGTCGTTAGACATCATGGGCTATGCTGCCGTGCTGGCCTGCTGGTGCTGGGTGCTGGGCGGTGGGCTGTAGGCCTGCAGTGGTATTTTCTATGGGCTACATACGCATAGTTTGGAAATGTTTGTGGAGCAAGGGGGCCGGAGCCCAGCTTCGCCCCAACTACGGTCCGCCAGTGAGAGACAGGGGCCGGACGTGGTGCTCATGTAACTGCTTAATTTCGTTGACTGGCTGGACGAAAATAGGATTTCATCCCGCGGACGGACGAAAACATGGGCCCCGCCAGAGGTTTTCGTAGGGACGGCCATATTTCGTCCTACGAGTAGACGAAATTACTTTTTAGTCTACTAAACCAACGAAATTCCTTAATTCGTCTATCAGATCGACGACATCTCTTATTTCGTCTACCCAGCAGACGAATAGAACACATTTTTGTAATTTTCGTTATCTCAAGTATTAATCTGTAATTTTGAATTAAAATAATATTATTTTTTAATAAAAACGCAATCGAGTTTGGTGTATAATAAGTAAAATGTCTATCGAATATTAATTAGCATGGTTGTTTCAAAGTACAATACTGGACTTTGCGACACATGACTGACCTTTGTAGAAGCTTGGTCAAAATTGGTATTATGTAAGAGATCGAAGATCCTTGATAGCTTCACCAAGGTAAGATGAGAGACGAACTGTTGTGTTCGGATTTGCATTGGCGGTATTCCAATATGGGAAAGAGGACTCGATTGAAAAAAAAAAGGCATCCGAATGCATTTCCTTAAATTTTGTTGACAAAGAACCTTCTGTGTATTCTCACAAACCTCACCAGCATGAGGTCGAAGGAATGTTTGTCGAATCTACTCTGCAGTAATGAGTACATGGAGCACTGAAAATAGGTACCTTGCCCGTGCCTAGTGCACGCTAGCTCTAGTCATCTCCATATTTATGAGTTGACAATGTAAGCAACCAAAAACTAAAATCAGCAATGGTTCTAGCACACATATCGTTACGGTGTAAATATGGTCCAATGTCAATGACATAAAGTACCTTAGAGGATTTTTAGTGTGCTTGAGAATTTTAATAACCGTCCATCTCTCCAGATCTGATGGCTAAAAATAGAAGGAACCGGCAACAAGGAACCAAAACGGTGGACCAGAAACCAAATCCAAACTTAATTGAAAGGGTAGTTTTGTATTTTTGCATTTTGCATCATCTGTGCTCTGTACCACTCGAGTATTCATGAATTAGTCGGCCTGATCCATGATGTCAATTAGTCATGAGACTCGACGCATGATTCGTCGTGCCCAGCTCTGGTTACCGCCGTCGACGCGGCTTCTTGTGGTGGGCGGCGTGCCGGCGTGGATCCTGGGGGCAATCATCACCACAGCGGCGGCAGCGCGGATTTTGTCCGAGGATCCTAGCTAGCGCTCGGCACTACGGCTCCAGTGGCACATGGCCGCCGCCGCCGGCGCAGTGGTCTGCCTATGCGACTCACGTCGTCGTCGATGGACGGTTTGAAGAGCGCAGGACCTGCCACGGCGAGACTCAGGATCACGGCGGCGAGGCACAGTCCGGCGAATAGGCAATAGTTCAGCTGCTAGTTCTCAGCTGCCTAAGCTACGAGGAGCTCCACGTCGACCTGCGCCTCCACCGTGAGACCGTCTGCCGCGGCGGCTACTCGCTCCATCCCCACGGCACCGACGCGGACATGGAGGGCGGCGCCGGCCATGAGCCCGCGATAAATGAAAGCTACTGGCTAGAAGAATACCCCGAGCGAGCTGAGGCGGCCGACAACAACGACGCATCGGCGATGAGCCCTCTGCTCGATCTGCAGCGCCCCTGAAAACGTCGCTTGTGGAAGACGTAGATTATTATTTGGAAAGAAAAGACCATTGTACCCTTAGTTATCCCTTAATTGCAACAGAACCAAGTGTTTTTAGTTTTTTTAATCAATGGTTTACAAAAATTCTGGGCACAGGAACCGGTTGGTTCCGTCCAAGCACCGTAACAAGCCTCACTACCTTAAGTCCATTATACGACATGTAATCAAAAAAAGTAAATACATATGGCAAATATATGCACACCTACCAATATTCATTATTGTTAGCATCCATATGCGATACGCCTCTATATAATGCTTCTTTCTTACCACCCACCACATGCCTTCTACCATTAGCAGCAAAATGATTGGGAATGGCTAGAGAGTTAGAAAGTTTTCGTAGCCTGGAGTTTGCTAGGTTAATAGGAATAGGAGGCGAAAGGGAATAAGTGACTGTGAGCCTAAAATATTTTACCCCAACGATTTTGCAATGTACGTGTGAAAACATAGAAGATGTCTGACTTCAAAAGCATGCAATGTCAAATTGGCTTAATTGAAGCCACTTCGTTGCCATACTCTTCTCAGTAGAGCTGGCTTATTCAACCGATTTTAGCCAAAGCATGCCCTCGAACAAAGTCGCCAGTAGTTAAGCCGAGCAACCATCATAATAAAAGTAATAAGAAGTTGTGCGTGCTAACTTGTCGTGGTTCATGTTCTTCCATTGTTTTGTTTCGACATCAAAAGCACCGCCATGCTTCAATAGGCAAACAGAAGCAACGGCATCAATCATTATTGGTAGCACCAGAGCGTGGCTACTACTCGTGACATCGTTCAGCCATGTATTTGGATCCAGTACTTTACTCCATATAAGTACCGTGTGAAAAAAAAATCAGCAATATTTTTTCATAGTTCAAGACATGTGTAAAACGTCCTGTCTTTGCAAAGCTTTGTAGATATTTATATTTGCTACGGTGAGCCCATTTGACTATAATATGTGCTGTTGTTGCTTCAAGTAGCTCTTACTATGGAAAGAGATTTGGAAGTAATCCCTCCATGTACTCGCAAAAAAAAGAAGTAATCCCTCCATGAAAAATAGGCTTTTATTTGCACACTACAACTAAGTGAGCTAGCAACCAGCAACTCAATATGTTATGTGGAGGAAGAAGAGAGGAGGCGGATATTCGTGGAAGCCGCCATGGTTTGTAATGGGAGGAGGTAAAAAATCGGTGCTGGACCTCACTTTCCCCCTCGATTATCTCTATATCTTTGATTCTGTCATATATGTACCAGGAAAGTGCTGCCTCCTGCGACGCCGGTGCTGCACCTGCATGCTCCATTCTGTTCCATGGAGCACCTGATCGACAACGGAAAATAATCCGCCCATGGAGAGCGGGGCAGAGCGCGCATCAGACATATCCCAGAGGGCTATGCACGTGTGTTCTCACTAGTTACGATGAATTGCGATTTGCGAGAGCGTGTAGAAGAAGTGATGGGCCGCACGGAATAGAGAAAAAGATGAAGGTGAGATGAAATGTGTTCGTAGTTGTGGGTCATGTCATATTCCAGTATGGAGACGGAAAAGTGCATTGCATTGGGCCATCCTTTAGTCTGTTTGTATGGACTGCCAGGAACAAAAAAACATTCGAAATTCTCCCAACCATGGAAAAAAATAAAAAAGAATCCAACTGCGCGTATTTGCACAGCTTTTCATACACAGACCGCACCCGGTGCAAGGAAGGTTTGTTGAATCTCTCACTCTGCAATAATTACAATATCAAGCAGTGAAAATATATAACCACACCCTTGCTCGCAACTAGTGCATGCTCTAGTCATATATACTCGTATGAGTTATGTGGTCGTCGTCGTCGACCAAACATTGAAATTGACAATAGTACAAGCCCAATATACAATACCATATGTATGTCCAAAGAAAGTAAATGCACAGCAAATATATACACCTACCAAAATATAAATTATTGTTAGCATTCGTACGATATGCCATTATATATATAATATGCTGCTTCTCAGCACAGCATGCCATATCTGCATTCGTAGTTAAAGGAGAGGGAATGGCTATAAAGAGCTGGAAAGTTGCTAGAGGCCTAGAGTAGCTTGATGGGAATAGGAGGCAACAGGGAATAAGTGACTAGGAACCTCAGACATTGTTCTCCTTGTACTTTGTATGAGTCAAGACAATTTTTCGCATATGGCTGCCTTTGGAAACACGGAGGGACATCTTGTACAAGTAGGACTTGATGTACCAGAAGGGGTTGAAGGTGTTCCACCACCGAAAGAGTAAGAAATTAGTCCATTTTCCTTTTCTATTATAGGTTGCGTTTGAATCATAGGAAAAATCCTAATTACTACAATCAAGTATGGACAAAATCAGGATAACCCCTAAAGTATGTTTTGGTTCATTTTACATCACAACTATCTCAATCAATCCAATCTACCCCTTTATAAGATTTTACTTCTTTGTTTCTCCATGAATAAATATTATTTTAAGTTGAAATTTTGTGGTATAATAGAGGGAACCATAAATTATATTTAAAAATAGATTATGATATTTGTTCATCATTATTTCGAAGTCTATGATATTTAATAATAAATTAAACATATCGATACAAAATTTATGACAAATAATAATGAATATTTTTTTAAAAATACTATATGCAGTCCTTTATCATCGCACAAAATTTTAATTTAAAACACCACTCATGCATTGAGAAATAAAAATTATAAATCTTACAAAGGGGTAGATTGGACCGTTGAGATAGTTATGAGTGTAAAATGAACCAAAACATACTTTAAGGGGTTATATGGACTTTGTTCAGGGTAGTAATTTAAACTTTTTTCTATCATCCCTTCCTTCAAACCAAATCAACTCCTTAAAAAATTAAGGGCATGTACAATGCAATCAGTGCTTATAGAAGAGAGAGAACTAAGAGTCCGTCTAAGAGCCCCAAATCACAATGCAAATCATGGTTTATTAGTGCTAATTTTACTGCTGAGCACAGCTAAAACGGTTGGTCTTCACGTATATTTCAACCCAGGCGTCCGGCGCCTCATCAAGCAGCGATGCCGAAAAAACGCCATGCAAAAATTCCACCGTGGCGAGAAAACGGAAGAAACTGCTAACAAGCGCCCTGCTTTGTACATACCCCAACAAGTGGCCAGCCTGTCTAAGCAATATCAGCGTGAAAGTAACACAATGTTGTGTGTGTAGTTTTACCTTTCCAATTTGCAATTTACGCACAAGGTGTGTCCGGACTACCATAGTATTGTCTAGTGTTTTTTGTCATCTTGTAAAAACTCTATTTTGGTTGAGCTTTAATTAATTGAAATGGTTTTCTACACCGCATCGAAGAATTTGTATGCGGTACTTTAGTCCATAAACCACACTGCATTGGATTTGTATCTATACCAGGCCTAAGATTCAATTACTGCTTTCCGTGGTTCAAGTCGTCCTATCTTTTGTCATGGTTCAAGTAAGCTCTGGCCCGACCTAACGCCGCCAAGTGTTATTTCCCGGGGATGTTGCTCCCGAGTGTATTCATCACGTTCCCGAGTACTGTTTCCAACACTAGAGAGCTTCGCACATTCTGGTAGTGTGGTACCCTGTGGAGTAGATATATAGTAGGCTCATCTGTATCTATCCATTCCAACTCGATCACAAGCATGATATGGGTTCTAAATAACAGAATTTACATAATATATATGTATGCAACCTACCAAATTTCTTTCTCATCAAGTCACCATAGCACACCAGCCCAAGCACATAAACTTAGCACTAAATAGCTGGAAAGGGTTTTGTTGCAGCTCGATAGGCATGAGAGGTAGGAGGAAAGAAGGGAGTAGTCGGAACTAGAAGGGAAGAATTTGTCATCCTAATACTCCAATTTTACTGCTACCCAGGACCTGAAAAGCTAGCTCTTGCTGATGATCCAATATAGGATATGATATGTAAGTCCTCAAAGAAAGTAAATGCATGGCAAATATATATACCTACCATAATATTAATTATTGTTAGCAAGGATACCTATATTGCCACTATATGATGCTTCTTCTCACCATCGCGTGCCATATTGGCATTAGCAGGAAAAGGAGACGGAAGGGCTATAGAGAGCTGGAAAGTTGCTAGAGTAGTTTGATGGGAATATGAGGCATAAAGGAACAACTGACTAGGAACATTAGACATGGTTCTCGGATTTCCTGGTAGTAGTCAAGACGATGCCAGTAACATAGCTGCCCTTGGAATCATGAAATGACATCTTGTATAAGTATGGGACTTGAGCCACATGAAGGGATCCAAGAAGTTTGTCCAAGATTAGATTGACAAATTAGTTCATTTTTCTTTTCAGTATGTTTTAATCATCCATGTGTATCGAACCAACTCCGACGACCTCTAACATTAGAGGTTGTCCAGTCAATATGAGTGTAAAAGTAACAATACAACATGTCCGGCGTGGTAGTTAGTTTGTTGAACAGATCAATGTTTATTTGGTTTCGGCTACAAAAGCACCCCATTGATAACACTAAAGCCTAGCATATATATACTCACATATATAGCTAGCCATGTATTTGGATTCGGTACTTTTTACATTTGCACGTGCAAGGTGTCAGCACTGCACCTGGTTATTTTCTTTTTTTCGAATAGTCTTGTCTAGTGTTTGTGGTCGTATTTCCGTCTAGCCCAGCTGATGTACACATGACATTTTGTACTATACACTATAGTAGCACAATCCGCACCAGCACATGACATGCACACCACTTGAGTTTGTTCCTCTTCGTCTTCCTTCTCTCCCGCCCCATTGCCCCAACGCAGACACTTTGACGAAGCGCCATGATGAATTGCGAGAGCGTGTAGACGAAGCAATGGGGCGCGTAGGAAACAGAAGACTAAAATTCATCATTAATACATAAACTTGGCGAGTGGGTGCGTTTAGATACATTATCTCTCTAATTGCTCATTTAGGAGCAATAACTTGGCATGTGGGTGCAAATAGGTCATCAGAACGACATGCGGGCAAAAGAACGCCATGTAGTCAGTTGATGTGTTAGCTGATGTTTTTTTGGAAAAGACATTACTTATTGGGCAATTTAGCTGAGTTGATTAGCATCTTTTTTTGGGTTTTGTTTGTAGGATCTTGTAGCCAAAGAATATTGTAAATGTTTAAAAACTATGTTTAAAAACTATATATTTTACAAAAATAAATATTTTTGGCTATGTGAAATGAAATAATAAAAATAGCAAGATATATATTTCATAGTATCATATACGCGTAAATATTTGACTTTTTGATTCGTAGCTCAAATCGATGATCATGGCTGCATAGATCTCATTGAATCGTTTCCGTTTCACTACTCACTTATTGTTTTGGAACTCACATCACAACACTCAGCAGCCAGGCTTATTTCAGCCTAAACCAATTTTGCATAATCGGATACTGTGGCTAAACCAATCTTACACAAAACACATAGAGGAGAACTGAGAGAATTGATGAAACTCAGTGTAATCTGAAAGCCAGGTTTAGGTTCCCTCCGTCTTGGTCCCATCGGCGTGCGGCACGGGAAGGACTAGTGGCTAGCGGTGTGCACCATGGAAAAGATTGGGTGGCGGCGTGCGACACAAAAAAGACCGGCCAGCGGCGTCGCGTAGAAAAATTGATCGGCACGAAAACATGATGTCCGTCTAAACTTGTAAATGTAAAAAACAGTCCTAGCAATAGAAAAATAAGGGGGGGGGCAATTTGCAATAGTTTTGCACAACGGGTTATACGCAAGCGTTAAAAATACACATCAGCTGTCTACGTGGCGATCTTTTGCCCGCGTGTCGTTCTGATGACCTATCTGCACCCACATGCCAAGTTATTGCTCTTAAATTAGCAATTAGAGAGATGATGTACCTAAACGCACCCACTCGTCAAGTTTACGTACTATTGATGCATTTTACTCAAAACAGAAAAGAGAAAGATGAGATGAGCTGTAGTTATGGGCCGTATTCCAATATGGACCAAAAGGTGCATTTGGCCATGCTTGGGGCCTGTTTATGTTGACTGCCATGGAGAAAACAGTCTCAATCCTCTCAACTGAAAATTTTCTTTTAAAAGGAATCCAATTGCATCTGCATAAGTTTTCATGACATGACACAGGGGGTATATAAACAAAGCACAACCCGTGCATGCAAGCTAAGAAGGTTTTTTAATCTCCCACTCTGCAATAATTAGACTCCCTATTAGTGGATGATGCTCTGTTAGTCATCTCTTCGAAGTTGATAATGTAACGTGGCCACCAACAAAACATCGCATTTGACAATAGTTTGTATAAGTCCAATATAGGATATGATATGTAAGTCTCCTAAGAAAATAATAAATGCATGGAAAATATATACACCTACCAAAATATTAATTATTGTTAGCATGAATACATATATTGCCACTATATGATGCTTCTTCTCACCATCGCATGCCATATTGGCATTGGCATTAGCAGGAAAATGAGAGGGAAGGGCTATAGAGAGCTGGAAAGTTGCTAGAGTAGTTTGATGGGAATATGAGGCATAACGGAACAACTGACTACGAACATGAGACATGGTTCTCGGATTTCCTTGTAGTAGTCAAGACAATGCCAGTAACATAGCTGCCCTTGGAATCATGAAATGGCATCTTGTACAAGTAGGACTTGAGCCACCAGCAGGGATTGAAGGAGTTCAACCAAAATTAGATCGAGAAATTAGTTTATTTTCCTTTGCAGTATGTTCTAATCATCAATCACTATCAAACCAATTCCGATCCTTCACATTACATGTTGTCAAGGCAATATCAATGTAACACTAAAGCGGCTTGGTAGTTAGTTTGTTGAACGGATCATATTTATTTGGTTTCTACTTCAAAAGCACCCCATCGGTAACACTAAAGCCTAGCATATATACTCGCATATAGCAAGCCACGTATTTGGATCGGGTACTTTTATATTTGCACTCTGCATTTTACGCGCAAAGTGTTAGCACTACACCTTTTT
This sequence comes from Echinochloa phyllopogon, assembly GCA_033239725.1. NCBI lineage: Eukaryota > Viridiplantae > Streptophyta > Magnoliopsida > Poales > Poaceae > Echinochloa > Echinochloa phyllopogon. Next base: position 4,142,997 of record BTCW01000008.1, on the reverse strand, counting down.
TTTTTGAATAGTCTTGTCTAGTATTTTGGTCGTATTTCTGTCTAGCCCAGCTTGAGTTCCCCTTCGTCTTCCTTCCCTCCCGCCCCAACGCAGACAGTTCGACGGAGCGCCCCTGACCGCCGTCGTCCATGGCGAGCGGCGCGGACCGCATCAGCGACCTCCCGGAGGGCGTCCTCCACCACATCCTCTCCCTCCTGCCGGCGCACGACGCCGTCCGCACCTGCGTGCTCGCGCAGAGCTGGCGCCACCACTGGCGCTCCGCCCCCGCCGTCCGCTTCGCCGGCTGCACCGGCTGGTCCGGCGGCGTCTACACCTTCGGCCCCTTCGTCGACGGCCTTCTCCGCGCCCGCCGCGGGGGCGCGCCGCTCGACTCCTGCGACTTCGACCTCGACATCGACCTAGATCTGGCCCAGACCCAGTACGACGTCCCCCGGATGGAGCGGCACGTCAACGGCTGGATCCGCCGCGCGCTGCGGCGGCAGGTCCGGGAGCTCCGGTTCCGGGTCTCCGTCACGCCCCGCCGGCTCCCCTGCACGCTGGAGGACCGGGCCCTCGCCTCCGAGCACCTCACGCGGCTGGAGCTCGCCGGCGTCCAGGGCAACGCCGGCGTCCTTGATTTCTCGTCCTGCCCGGCGCTGGAGGATCTCCGGATGGAGGATTCCGAGGTGCGGTCGCTGGAGATGCATTCCCCGTCCTTGAAACACCTGAGGATCAGATACTGCCTCTTCGGTTCCAACTACCGCACCGAGATGTCTTTCCCGAGCCTCGTCTCGTTTAAGTTCATCACCAATGCCGGGAGGGTGCCGATACTTGAAAGCATGCCTTCGTTGGAGACCGCGAAAGTTCGATTCGATCATTTCTATGATGATCGGTGTAGCAAGGGTCGCTTGGATGATTGTGGAGGTGTTGACTGTCATGGTTGTTATTACTATTATGGTCCTGATGATTACAGTTGCGTGTTTCTTGAAGGCTTGACGGAAGCTACTGACTTGAAATTGACTGCTTATCCTGATCTGGTATGCCTGCAGCTGCCTCCCCTGTATTCGGTATTTTGGAATTGTTGTTCCTTTCAAATCATCATAGTTCAATCAAACGTCTCCTGTAGTTTGTCGACTGCCTTCATGCTATTTTTCAGTACTAAAACTATTTGTTGTTCTACAATTACCAATGATTATTCAACTAAAAATGAGACAGCCTTGTCAATTGTCATTGATGTTTGGTTTTAGTTTCAGAAAAATGGCTTATTCAGCTTAGCAAACATATGGATATTTATTTTAGTTTCACAATGCACCTCTACAAAAGATATGAAGTGTAGACCATTTTCATCTGAATAACTGTTTATTATCACTCAGAAACACACAAACAAAATACACATATAAAGACATCATATTTAGGTAGCAATGGAACTAATGACGGGAGGGAGGGAGGGAGGGTACAACTGATCAGTAAAAAGCACATAAGTGCTGCTTCAAAGCAGCAAAAGAATACAAAAGACAAATAAAGAAAGTAAAAAATTGAATCAAGAAATAATCTAAAAGCAGTCGTAGCATCAAATAGGAACATGAGAGAGTAAAAAAAAAATACAGGATCCTTACTGACAAGGATATGATTCAGGCTTGTATTTTAATTTCCCTTTTGTTGTGTTTTCGTAAATTGACTTCATACCTTTGCACTTTTCCTAGTATGTTTTCCACAGGGATTTGGAGTGGTGTCCTGCATTTAGCAAGTTAAAGACTCTGGTTCTTAGGGAATGTTTTGTTTCTGCCGACCTCAGTGCACTGATTTGGTTTCTCCATCATGCACCTGTTCTGGAGAAGCTTACTCTAAAATGTTCAAAGGTACTATTATAGTTCTTTACACATGTCTAGTCTTTGCAGCGGTAGAGCCTACCGTCTGTAACCGGAAGGTCCCGGGTTCAAGCCCCAGCCTCTGCACATTTGTGCGGGTAAGGTTTGGACGCTATTACAACCCTTCCCCAGACCCCGCACGGTGCGGGAAGCCTACGGCACTGGGTACGCCCTTTTACACATGTCTAGTCTTTATTTTGGTTTTGTTTATTTATTGAGTAAAATATTCATTTTGTTCAGGTAAAGAACGATTTAATGAAAACAGAGGGAAGTTACAACCCATTGGAACGATCAATTGCCGCAAATCATCTTCAGATTGTTGAAATCATATGTAAAGATGTTGATGTGAAAGTACTCAAGATTTTGGAGGTCTTGAATTCCAATGGCATACCACAACACAAAATCAGAATCCGTCATTCATCAGGTTGTAAGTTATTTAAGAACATCCATGATTCTTTGTACAGTTGTCAATGTCTGTCATAAAACCGAGTATTATTAATAACCAAACTATTGGGTGGAGATTTTGTGAATGTGAATGTTCTCCTGCTGCTTACGCAAGCATTATGCATTCAGTAGTTTTTGAGTTTTACAATTGGTCTACATTGTGAGACTGGCAAGGGAGCTTCCATGAATGCTCTCCTGCAGTCCTGCTTCTACTTATGAAAGCATTCATGGTGGCAGGCTTTGTCCCATAATTAACAAGCCCATTTTTATTGAATTTGCTGCCATCAGATCCTGCTCAGACAAATAAATATGTGAATATCTTATTCTTTAGTGAAGCCATCCTTATCCTTGAGAGCCTTGAATATGCTTCTCCTTGTGTGTCTTGAATATGCTTTTCTATGTGTACTTTCAGTTCTGATATAGAATCCATTGTTCCTTGTATTTCTTTAGATAATCTTATATAGCAACAAACAAATCATAGAAGCCAATTTAAAAAACCCCGTCTTATGTTAGTGCCATCCATCTCTTTCTGTTGTATTTTGATAATGTTGCATGCTGGTCCAAGGGTGCCTCTTATTATTACAAACAACTTTCCATACTTATGAATTGCTTCTGATGGCCGTTTTTTTTCTTTTAGAAAGTCATCTTTACAAAATTTCGTCCTTGAGTTAATTGTGTTTTTCTTTCCCCTTTTATTTTACAGGTTATGATTTTGTACATACTGATGTGAACCCCAATTAGATGCGAGGACTGGGCTGCTGATGGCCCTAGTAGATTATTGAAAGGTAATGGAACATATTTTTAGCTGCCTTTTATCTATTAGGGACATTGTGCCTTTTAATTTCAGTTTAGTTTCCATACCTTGTTTCACAACCTAGTTCCATCACATCTTGATTAACGGTTTTGCAAGATAACTTATCCTGTTGAACTTGCATCGTTGATCTCAATCTTTCGATATATTGTTCACTTTTGGAAACACCATTTTTTAGTACCGCAAAATGAACGATGCCACTGTTAAGTGTTTTATCATTCTGTCCATTTTACCATTAAGTCTAGCACCTCCCTTATTTCCTCTACTTGGCATTGGCATTGGTCTGCAGCAGCCAGATACACATACATGTGACAGGTGTACAATGGTGGTATTGGGTTAACTTCTCGCTGCTGAGGTCACAAAGCCACTATGGCCACCGATCAGATAGACTTTTCTGCTCTGCCTCAAATGGTCACAACCCCACCACCTTCTTCACTGGCTGACGAGTTATTAATTCGGTTGTTTCCTGATGACGGTATTCAGAAAGTATCGTACTAAGGTGGAGATTACAATAACTTCTCTTTGTTTCTACTAGGATGAGTACGGGAGTGCCTACTCAGTAGAAACTAGAAAGCTCTTACCTACTTGTCGATGTACCCATTTAGTCTTCAAAGTTGGAATAAATTGACCTCTGAGCTGATTCCTATAAGATTAATCAGCGCTTTGGATATGAATCAATGTGAGTCAGTGCAATATTTGTACATGCATTGGAGCTACTAATTGGCTATCATGCCTACAATCCCATGACTGAACTCTTTCCAGTGTTGATTTAAAGGTTGTGAATGTTAATGTGTCCTGTGTTTAGGTTCCATTATTGACCAGCTACAGAGATCTATACTAAGCGATAATAATATGTAGTATATGTTATCCAGAGAGTAAATCCATATTCACAATATGTACCTACCAGAAATTTTACAATCACTGACATGGCCTCTACATGTATATACAGCTTCCTTTTCACTATGGTGCACCCAACAGTAGTAACCCAACATGTGATCAGATGGGAAACGGGAGGAAATAGCTAGAGTCAGAAGTTCCGTTCCGTATATTGTCTTGTGACTCGTGAGAATAGGAGGCAAGAGGGAAGTGGATAACAACAACATATTAAGCTAATTTCGCAGCATCCATAATATGGGTTGTCATGACAGGATTGACAGGTCATGAAGTGCTACTACATTATCTGCATGGATATGGGTTGCCGTCCTCGCCTCTCCATGCGGACTGTTTTTGATAGCCAGAGTAAGAAGTTCCGCAAACAGGTCATAGATGTGCGGACTGTTTTTGATTAAATAAAGAACCAAATACATTTTCCCCGTTAGAGCATCTCTAAGAGCCTAACTATTCTTTTAGCTAAATTTGAAGTTTTTCCAACCCTGTAAAAAAACAGAGAGCCTCTCAGATAGTGGGGAAACCAACAGACTAGGTAAATCTTGAGATTATAAAGTTTAAATGAGGTCCATACAGAAACCAACAATTTTATGTCTTACAAATAGATCCCTAATTTTATGCGCTAAACGCCCTAGAAAGAATTGGATCCTTGCAATGTTGCTCCTGGGAGGTCCGTCCGACCACGCAGGAGGAGACGCCGAGGGACAAGATGCGGTCGTCGATCCTTCAGCGCGACGCGGTGGATGCTGCTCACCTCCGTCGCCGCCCGGGATGCTGCTCGGCTTCGACGCACGGCCGCCGGGGCTGCTCGACGTCGAGGGCGGCGTCGTGTCGCCGGCGAGCTCCAAGACGTCCAGGTCGGCGAGTATGGGGACAGCCACGACGAGAAGCCTGTCGCGGACGAGCAGCGCGGCATCGCCGCCGCCGGTGGTCCTGACGAGGACGCCGAGCGGCGCGTCGCCGGCGGCTTCGTCGTCGGGCGGGGACGACGACATCGACCAGCGCGCGGAGCAGTTCATCAGGATCTTCTACGAGCAGCTGCGGATGGAGCCGTGGCGGAGAAATTAATGCTATTGTGGTAATTTGGGAATACGAGGCAACAGGGAAGGCAGCTCCAGCGTGCTTTCTAAGGAGGTGTATGGAAGAGAGAGAATCAAGTTGAAGAGGTGCAATACGTTGGAGTGCAGTTGCCAGCTAGCACCTCCAAAGAAAATTGCAACGTGGTGGCATTTTTATGAGTGCACGATAGGATTAACAACGTCCAAGCGCTAATAACTTCTTAACGGCCCGATTAATTTAGAAACCGTTTGCATATTAATATTCTTTGCAATTAATTCTATAAACTTTTTCACACTTGACTATATTTTGATACATAATAAAATAATAATATGTGGACCTTGCATGTCATACTAACAAGTTGAATGGATTTGGTAAATTTTGGTAAGGCTATAATCCAAACTCAACTATTCTCAGCTTGGGGAGCTTTTCTCAGCTTTTGCTTCTCCAATAAACTCTAAAAGCGAAAAGCTCCCCCAAACGGGCCGCTTTCTATAAGCGTCTAAAAACTACAGAAGCGAACCGTTACACTATAAACGAAGAAGCAAGCAGAGAGGAGCTTCTCGAGCTTTTGCCCGTCAACTCTCCTCCGCCTGTCTCTTCTCCTCTCCACCCACCGCCTCCCCTCCCTTTCATGCTGATTGCCGCCTCTTCTCCCCTCCGCAACGGCCGCGCGTTCCCTGCTACACCGCCCGCCTCCCCGCCGCGTCGCCAGTGGCCTCCGCTTCCCGCCCCGCCGCCCGCAGTCCGCCGCACTGCACGTGGCGTCCGCGCCGCACCGCCCGTGGCAGCCCCACCCCTCTGCGGCGGCGCCGCCACCCACGCTCCCCGCCGCACCACCCGCGGTAGCCTCTCCCTTCGCGACGCCCGCGCTCCCCACCGCATCGCCTGCAGCAGCCCGTCCCCTTCGAGGCGCACCGCCTGAGCTCTACGTGGGTGGATACCGCACGATGAAAAGCACTTGGGAAAAGCTCCCCAAACAAATATGCTTAGCTTGTCTGAAAAGCAGCTTCCCAAGGAATCAAGTGGAGCTTTTGCAAATGGAGCTTTTGGAGAAGCTTAAGCTCCCCCAAACAGGGCCTATGCCGATTTTTTTTTGGGCAAAATGGGGCATGAACCGCAGTCCCGCACCGGGGTGGGCATAATTAACCGAAACCAAACCGAAATCACCGAGACCGAACCTGAAATGACTGAAACCGAAATTTTTTGTCAGAATTTCGGTCTCAGGTTCCTGGTGACCGGTTAATTCGGTTATAGGCCTTGGTTAACCGGAGTAACCGAATAGGCCCAACTGTACAAAGAGGCCCAATAATCTCCCTTCCTCATTCCTCAGCCCATCAGCAATACCAGCCCAATATGGACTAGCTGGCCCAAACAAGCCTGATATCTAACCCTAACGCACGTCCGCCGCACCTCATCGAGGGAAAAAAAAAAACACCGTCATCCCCCACCCCCGGCTCCCGGTCTCTCGAGTCTCTCGACTCCCTACGCCGCCGCCGCCGCCGCCGCCGCTTCCTCTCTCAGCCACGCGCAGCCCGCACCTCCCCCTTCCCTTTGGTGGTCATTTCCTCATGCGACACGTCATCTCCTGGAGACTACAACCGGTGGCGAGGCTCGTTCGTTGACGCGCCCGGCGGCTTGGCGCAGGGAGGGCACCCCTCCTTGACTCCCTCCTCTAGTCCTCTCCCCCCTCTCAGGCTCTCACTCTCAGATCTCTGGGCGCCTGGCGGCCGGCCGCTCGCCGTGCTCGGCTGCTCCGTCGAGGTGAAGCAGGCGGCGCCGGCGACCTCGACCCCTCCCCGACTTCCCACAGGCCGCAACCCGCGCCTGGCAGGCGGGCGCTCGCCCTGCTCCGTCGAGCGAAGCAAGCGGCGCCGGCGACCCCGACCCCTCCCTGAGTCCCTGCAGGCCGCAGCCCCGCCCCGACGAGCTACTGCTTGCTGGTGCTACTGTTGTACGGCTGCTGCCTGCCTTGTCCTTTGAATCCTTGATGATGCTTGTATGTTTGTGAACGGGAGATTATAGACTGTATGATTATCTTGTGGTCTCGTCTTGTACTACTAATTTGCTGCTGAAATTTGGTACTAATTTTTGCTATTTTATTTTGTTGAAGGCAAGTCACTGAACGTGAGTCCCCTCCTCCCACTCCCTTCGCCGCCTGCCGCACCCGCGCGCCGTCTCCTCCTCTTCCTCGCTTCAGCCGCTGAGGATGGAGGCCTCTTACAAGTTCGGGCCCTACAAGATAGACGCCAGGGAGGTCTTCCACTCTACGCCCCTCTCCTATGCCATGGTCAACCTCCGTCCGCTCCTCCCGGGTAATAAATAATACTCTGACCTCGGCTCACTTTGCCCCGATGCGTTGCTTGCTGTGCCCTGCCCGCCGCCACTCTGACCTCGGCTCACTACACCACAGCATTTTTGTTTTCTTACGGAAATGTGGCTGATAAAGATAGATTAATCAAATAGTGAGTCCCAAATACTAAATAAGATTAATGTCTTGAGAACCATTGCTCTCCTCCCTCCTAGCAAATTGCTACCACCATATGATTGGGGATTGTTTCGATAGGCACCGATTATGGGCAATGCCTGCAATCTGGGGGTACTTCCCTTGCCTACCAGACATTCTATTCCAGTTCCATTCTAGATTTTCTCCTGATGAACGAAACCTGACACGGGTCACTAAAACTTCTCGTCAGCATTGCATTTAGCCTTTGTAAAGCTTGAAACCACCTCCTTGCATTTCATTTCATCTGTCAGTATTCTGCAGCTTTTTCTTAACCATGTAAATCTTTCTTATGCAGGTCATATCCTTTTGTTTCAGTAAAGTTGGCGCTATACTTTCTTCAAAGCTGTTTTTTGGGCAGTGTTTACCACTCACATGCCTGTACTGCCTTTGTCTCTGCGGAAAACTAACTAATTATTAATGGATTGCCGGGAAACCTTTGCATTGGTTCTCTTCTTCGAACACCTGTTTTTCAGCTGCTCTAGAGGATGACATCACATATTGGAGTTTTATCCGACTTAGTAGCAGTTTTATTTGACTCTAAGTTTCATACATCACATCTTGAGGGCATTATGTTTTTCCTTGACAATAGATACATGTTCTTGTGTGCCCCAAGCGCGAAGTGAAAAGATTTGCTGATCTAAGTTCAGATGAGACTAGTGATTTATGGGTTACTGCAAAGGAAGTTGGTGTACGTCTTGAACAGTACCATAAAGCATCTTCACTGACCTTTGCTATTCAGGTGTGGCCTGTACTTTAATTTTACTGTTGTAGTGACTAGTGAGCCCATCGTTTCAGTATTCGGTAGCCCAATTGCAATATAAAATTGTCCTATTTGGATGTCTAAAATGTGAATGTGATGAACATTGGAAAATATCATATATATTTATACTATGCCATTCTAGCTATGCTAACACCTTTTTGCTCTTTCTAATATTCATACGTTGGATTAGCTTGTTATGGACCTCTCTTTCTTGCTATATATATTCTACGGATGATGAACATATTGTTAACATGTGATTTTTCTCATCAGGATGGTCCTCAAGCTGGCCAAACAGTTCCACATGTCCACATTCATGTCATCCCAAGGAAGAAAGGGGATTTTGAGAAAAATGATGAAATATATGATGCGGTTGGTGGCATAGTTCTCCTTCAATCTGATTGTTTTGTTATGAAATGTGAACAAATGAAGCTTACCCTTTTCCTTACCAATTAGATTGATGTGAAAGAGAAAGAATTGAATGAGAAGCTTGACCTGGACATTGAGAGGAGGGATAGAAGCATGGAAGAAATGGCTCATGAGGCCAATGAGTACCGCTCTCTTTTCTCCTAGAATTACATCTAGTATAATAGTTAGTTTCTAAGTTGAGCTGACTGTTTGCCATAAATAAGCCTTGGTACTTCTTGTTCTCCATTGTTGCAATCTAGTTATCATTTTGCTGACATGGTGTCATGGTGATGGAGTGATTGTGTTCAGTGGTGTGAACTGAAATGGTGGTATGTTATGTACTATGGAGTAATAGTCATCTCTTGTAAGGCATTCTTACTGATTAGAAACTAGTTTTAAGATACAATAGAGCATCAGCTGTTTGCTGGATGAAGTCTATCTTTACTGCAAATCTTCCCTTTATATCAAATCAAGGAAGTCATTAGTGATCAGCTGTAGGCTATAACTCAGGCTTACAGATCACCCTTCTTTTACTGATTTGCATCTTGGATTTGATTACCTTAGTCGTTTTCATCCTTTCATTGTGCCTTGCTCGGTATCAAGATCACTTTACTCCTAAGTGATGCCCAAGGTGGAGCCTGTTGTCCTTCAGCAGCATGATAGGATGTCATGGACTGAACAACTTTGGTGAGCTTGTTTTTGCCTGTGGCCTGAAGTGCATACTGGGGCCCATGCATCTCCCTTAGCATACGATGGAAATTCACATATTGCAACTGGGATGTGATGGCACATACCCTGGAGTACTTGACATGTATGTCAATAAGTGGCTGTTTGTGTGGTGAGAATTGAGGCTATTGTTATGTGGCTTTGTTGGAAATGGTCCTGCTACCTGGAACAAAAAGGATCCTCTGAGATAGGTGATGTTCTGATGGAGATGCGATTGCATTAGTTGGCTGGAATTTTAGTGCTTCAGGTATCCACTAGGCCTTAGCAAATGCCATCTTCTCTTGTCCTCTACAACCTAATTGAGGTCACATTATGTCATTATTTGCGCACCAATATTAAATCGGAATCTTCTATGATTTTTTCTTTTCTTGGAAGCAATATTTCAACCACGCAAAATGGGTTAGGGAGGAGACGCTGCCTTGATCTCTGGCTATCTGCTACGACTACGTTTTACACTGTTTGTCACTGATATCTCAGTCCCTATCACCACGAGGAACTACAGTACACCATTGGCGTGTACGGTTTGTGACAGATCCTATCCATGACAACTATGATCGCCATGATCGTTGCCACGTCGACGCCCGGCCGGACGATGAGGCTGAACACGCCATCTCCGAGCGTCGCCACCGGCATGGAGGCCACGCCGGCGTTCTTCCGGGATATCCTCGTTCTTCCGGGATATCCTCGCCGCTCCTTGCCGTCGCTGCCACGGCGGATCTTTCTCGTGCTTGCCGTGTTGTTGCAAGTTGCAAGGATCATTCTCGTGCTTGCCGTGTTGCAAGTTGCGAAAAAAGGTTTTTATTGGAATAAAATGATAAGATACCAATATAAATATAAGTGACAACAGAATAAGGCCTTTGTATATGATTCTTTTTCCTTGTGAAAGCATTTTTGTTTGCTTGTTTTTGTAGGCGATTGCATTTTTTTCCTCCTACTTGGTGGCCCCTAAATCTTCTCCGAGGTCATCAAATCTTTGAATCAATATGGAGGTACTAGTCCAGTGAACAAAATTAGGGTAAATGCATTTCATCTGATGACGACCTAAAAGGCACTGTCGTTTTATGAGATACTCCCTCCGTCCCTAAATAAGTGTCGCTGTTGGTTTCCGTGCCACAACTTTACCTCGATTTATAGAAAATACTCGCAACATTTTAATCTCTAAATAAATTTATTACAAAATTAGATTCAAGTATCTATCTAATGGTATTTATTATGTGCCAAAAATAAATATATATATTTTTATATATTTGGTCAAAGATGTTTCTTGGGAAGCGTAAACGACAGTCTTTTAGGGATAGAGGGAGTAGGGAAAAAATAATAAATGGCAAAGCGTGAATACTGAAGGAGATAGCAAAATGTAAAGGTGACATTTGTGATTACAAAATGTGGACTCTAAGGTAGTGTTTGGTTGGAGAGCCAACGGGAATGGAGCGGCTCCGTGCATTGTTTGGTTCGCGGATGTGGGAACGGAGCCATCCTAGCAAGGGAATATACCCTCAATATGCCGGACGAACGCGCTCCAAAAATTCGACCGAACAAGTCCGCTCCCGTCTCTCCCCGTCTCACGCTCCGGCTCGTACAGGTGGAGGGCGAGCGGGTGTAACACCCTAAAATAGCCTATTTAAAATTTTTAATTGATTATTTAATTCATGCTCGTAATTAATATAGGTTAACATAATTTCTAGAAAATAAAATCAAATATAAGGTGTAGAAACATTTTTGTTGCATTCATGCTGCTGCATTGAGTTTTGTATTGCTTGTGGTTCAAATGAGAGTTTAAATTTATTTAAATTCGAATTTGAATCACCTTGTTTGGAGCCCTAGAAAAGTTGTTAAGGCTAGAGTTTGCTTTCGCCCCCTGAACTCTTCCCCCAGTCCACTTCTGCTCCGTCATCTCTTCCTCCCGAACAGCCAGCTCGCCTCGCGGCCCAGTCCGCCACCCCTCGGCCCAGCGCTCGCCCAAGCCGCGGCCCAGCGCCCCCTCCTCTCTTTTCTCCCCCGCCCGGCCCAACAGCCAAACGCCAGCCCAGCCGGCCATCGCCGCGCGCCCCACTCCCCTGGCCCAGCGCACTGTCGCGCCGGCCCAACCCCTTCCCCCACGCCGGCCCAGCTCCGCGACCGCCTCCCCCTCCCTCTCCTCTCACTGCCGGATGGGCCCTGCAAGGCAGGCTCGTCCCCTACCTCCAGCAGGGCCGCGCCCGAGCAGAGCTCGGCCTCGGCCGCGCCTTGGCCCATCCCCGCGGCACCCGGGCCCCCTCGGAAGCTTCCCCGAACCTTCCCGCGCCCGCACCTTCCTTCCTCGGTTTGCTCCCCACAAGGAAACTTGCCTCCGCCTAAGGAAAGCAAGCACCGCCGCCGGCCGCCGCGCGATTCGGCGTGACCCGCACGCCGAGGCCCCATGGGGCTATATAAACAGACCCTCCGCACCCCTGAACCCCCAGCCGAGCCTCCCCCTCAAGCCCAAGCACCCCAGCGCCTCTCCCCTCCCGAGCCGAGAGCCGCCATTGGCCGCCGCGACCAATTGTCGCCGGCCGCCGTCCTCTGGTCGACGAGAAGCCATCCCGGAGCTCCACCAGGAGGTAACGTAGCTATCCGCGCAATCCAGTCCCCCTTGTTCCTTTGATTCAGGGCTAATCGCCGTCGCCCCCCTTTCTAGACTCGCCGGAGCCGCCACGACGCGTCGACCACCCTCCCTGCCGCGCCATCGTTCCCGTGATCCACCGAGGTGAGCCGGACATCTCCTCCCAAAGCTTTAAGGCCAAGTAGCATAGCAATTCGTGCTCTGCAGCCGCGTATTTGCCTCGCCGGAGACGGCCGCCCGCCGGCCGCCTCTGCGCACCACTCACACCGCCGCCCCCGTCGACATGAACCCCTGGGTCAACTCGTCGTTCCGCACTGGTGCCGTAGCACCAATCCGCGTAGCAAACCAATCCCCCTAACTCGAGTTCGAGTGTGCTCCGGCGACGCGCCGCTGCACTCGCAGGTAGTGCCGCCGCCCGCCGCCGCCGGCAGACCCCTTCCCCGCTCGATCCGATCTGGATGATCCAGATCCATCGGCTAGAATAGCCCCCAACCCGAGTCAATTTTGACTCGTATCGGTCAATCGGGGTATTCTTTCTAAAGAGCCCCTCAGTTTCTTTTATATCAACCCCAGTCCATACCAATAGTAAGAGCATTACATCCAGGTCCTAAATTCTTCATTTAAACCCCTGAGCTTTTGAATAATGGCGCGCGCCGTCCAGTCTCGCCATTTCTACACGTTAATCCTCGGGTTTTGATACGTAATTACGTATAGGTCCTCGGTTTTTCACAAATAAGCCCCTGGATGTTTCTGAAACTTGCCAGCAAGTCCCTGAACCTTAGAAAAGCCATAACTTCCTCGTTTTAGCTCCGATTAGTGTGATTCTTGCGCTCACGTGTTCGTAGCGAAGCGTAGATTATTTCTAAAACCTTCTTTTGTACTGTTTTCACTATTTGGTGTACTATTTCTAATATAATACTTTTGCTTGCATGTATTGGCTTGTGCGGATGCTTGTGTGGTGATTCGTGTCCAGTCGGTGAGCCGTTCGCGTTGGACTTTGAGTACGAGGACTTTCAGGAGCCGGACTCACAGCAGCAGCAGCAGTAGCACCTTGAGGAAGGCAAGTTATAGCACGGACAATCCTTGCTACCTACTCACTTGTAATACATTATTTCATACATGCATGTGTCTAATATGATGTATCCTTTAAGGTTGTACCTAGTTTTTCATTATCCTATCCTTGTTTACCTTGGGTTTATCGCATTTGGGGTAGAAATCTGCTAGGCGCAGCTACTATCACCTTTGTTTAATTGTTAAACTTGTATTAATGGTCCACTTCAACTTTAATGTTAAAACTTGCTTTTTAGCAACATGGATCAGGGAGCTAGGGCATGTGCTTCGTGCTTGGCCCTAGTGTCTCTCCGTAAGGACTGGTTCTTAAAGCGGCAACCCAGGAGCCTGTCGCCACCGCCAGAACTATAATGACTCTGGTCTTGGACAAGTAGCTTGTACGGCTCTAGCTTAACAGTAGTTACCGACGGGCCGACGGCGTTATGGGAAGCACTCGTGAGAGTATGGTTTGATCCACCAGGGATGGGGGTACCGTCGGCTATGCCTCGTTAGGCACAGTCTCGTGTTGGGAGCCACCGTGAGTGCGGGAGCTCCACACGTTGCGCTCTTTATTTTGTAGTTGGCATGCGTTGCCGCGCTATGGACGCCATTGACCCTCCTATCGCTGCGCCCTGGGAGTCAGTCGATCTTGGTGCCTTGGATCATGCTGCCTCTGTTGTACCATAACGACTACTGTTTTGTTAGGGTGTCTTGTGAAAAGCCTCGTAGCGTCCCTATGCGATCACACCTAGGAAGTGTGGTTTAAGAGGTTTGGCCACCTCGGCATGGTTGGGTTTAAAGTTCCTTTGAACTTTTACGCGACTGGTGGGTAAAGGGCGAGACCTCTGCAGAGTGTAAATCTATCATGATAGCCTTGCTCAGGGTCACGAGCGGCCTGGATCCTTTTTGATTAGAAGATGATGTTTATTTATGCTTAATGTCACTTACACCTTATTAATTGGGTTGCAACTGGGTTTTCATTCACTTGTAGTGACTTAGATAATGATAAAACAAACCAACTAAAAGTGCTAATGCAGTTAAGCCGTGTCTAGCCTTTTTGAGCCTTCAGAACCCGTTCTATACTTGCTAAGTAATTGTTTTACTTATACTTGCTATTTATTCAACAAAATCCCGGACGGGTAACAGATTGGGCTGTGCATGAGTCTGCTGCTGAGTTTCCAGAAGATCTACCATACTACTGAGTTGTGTTCTCCCAGTCAGAGTCCCTGTGGAGTGCGGCTACACTTAGTTGAGAGTTATTAGTCTTCCGCTGTATTGGTTAGTTTATTTATGATGCACTCTGATGTAAAACTCTTTTTATTCGAGTAATATATTCAGCATATGTTCTTTGTTTACCATATTTGTTTGCTATATGTGTACTGAGACTTCTTGGGCACACATATGGCCACATTCGGGTTTCTGTGTAAATCCGGGTGTGACAGATTGGTATCAGAGCCGTGCTGACTATATGAACGCAGCCTAGTTAGAACGGTTGATAAAATCATTAGGAGACCACCATGATTCTATGTTACGGATTATATAGTTACGCTTTTTCAAAACTTGTGTTGTCGAGTCTTGTGTGAATCATGTTCTTAGGTGCTTGATTTTGTTGTCATTATGCTTATGTTTGATTTGGATTTTTGTAATGATTATGATGGGCATAGACGCGAGTCTATCTCCATCTAGATATAGGACTAAGGCTTAAGGATATTAATGTTTACATAGAGGGGGTATTTAATTCTCTTGCTCTTTATCTATCGAATCCTCTATCCTAACAAGTAGAAATCCTCTGAAGACACTTGGATACATTTAATGGAGTTCTGATAAGAATGATTTGCTAACGATAGATGGTGAACACAAGGAGGAACGCTGGTGCTGGTGGAAGCAACCAGAACCCGAACCCGAACCCACCGCCTCCACCACCGCCACTCACCATGGAGCAGATGATGCAGATCCAGCTCCAGTTGACGCAGCAGATGGCCCAGACCATAGCATTGATGCAACAGCAACAACAGAACCCTCCTCACCAGGCTCACGTGCCGCCAAGAGACAAGAGAGGCGAATTTCTGAAGGGACGCCCTCCTACCTTCACCAAGGCCAGCGACCCTCTGCAGGCAGATGATTGGCTCAAGGCGGTGGAGAGACAGCTCGACATCGCGCAGTACAACGACCGGGAGAAGGTGTTGTACGCAGGAGGACAGCTCCAGGGACCAGCATTGGACTGGTGGGATTCATACCAGTACGCTCACCCCAACCGTGATCAGATCACCTGGCAGGAGTTCCATGACAACTTCCGCTCCCACCATGTGCCAGAGGCCCTGATGGTCCTGAAGAAGAAGGAGTTCCTGGAGCTGAAGCAGGAAGGGATGAGTGTCACCGCTTACCGTGACAAGTTCATCGAGCTGGCCCATTACGCTCCAGAGGACGTGGACACCGACAGGAAGAAGCAGACCAGGTTCCGTGATGGCTTGCAGGATGCTCTGCAGTACCAGCTGATGTGCACCAAGTTCCCCAACTTTCAGGAATTGGTGGACAACACCTTTATGCTGGAACACAAGCGCCGTGAGATAGAGGAGAAGAAGAGGAAGTTCCAAGGCCAGCAGTCAGGGAGCAGCAGCCGCCCTCGCTTCACTCCTCCACAGGGGAATCAGCAGATGGGGAGCCAGCAGCGCTTCCAGGGCCAGCCCAACTTGCTGAGTCGTGGCCAGTACCAGCAGCGCCCTCAGTACCCCCAGGCGCCACAGCAGCAGCGTTCCCAGAATCAGCTGCAGAATGGCCCAGTTCAGCGCAACCAGGTGCAGCCAAGGCCTGCTCAGCGCACCGGCCCAGTTAGCACTGCACCAGTGGGTCCGAGGTGTTTTTACTGTGATGAGCCAGGACACTACGCCAACGCTTGTCCCCGCAGGGGCCAGAATCCTGTTGGGCAGAACAACAACTAGAGGGCTGGGCAACCGCAGAACCAGAATGGGAATGAGCAACAAGGCCAGGCAAACCGTGGACAGCAGAACCTGACTAGGGGCAAGCTTAACCACATGGGTGCAGAGACTGCCGAGGGTGCTACTGACGTGGTCGTGGGTACGTTCCCTGTCAACTCAACCCCTGCAACCATTTTGTTCGATTCTGGAGCTTCGCATGCTTTCATATCTGTTGCTTTTGTGAAAAAGAACATGATGTCATTACGACCTATGTCAAACACCATGCTAGTTAGCTCACCAGGTGGGGAACAACGAGCCACTTTACGTTGTACCCATGTCACCATCACAATAAGGGGGGTAGACTTCGAGGTGTACCCGATCGTGCTGGAAACCCTTGGGTTTGACTTAATTCTGGGTATGAGCTGGTTAGACAGATATGATGCAGTGATTCAATGTTCCAAGAGAGCAGTGCAACTGACAGCCAGGACTGGCGAGAAGGTGGAATATCAAGCAGCCAGTTCCTCAGAACAGAGTCAAGTCAATCAAGCTGAGGGTGCAGCTCTTGAAGACATCAGAGTGGTGGGCGAGTTCCCGGATGTGTTCCCAGATGAATTGCCAGGTATGCCCCCGGAATGCGAAGTTGAATTCGTTATTGAACTGAAACCTGGCACTGCACCTATAGCCAAGAGGCCATATAGGATGGGAGTAAAGGAACTAGCAAAGCTTAAGGAGGAGTTGGACGCATTGCTAGCCAAAGGGTACATTCGTCCGAGTTCTTCACCATGGGGAGCACCGGTGTTGTTCACGGATAAGAAAGATGGGACACAAAGGTTGTGTGTGGACTATCGAGCCCTCAACGAAGTGACCATCAAGAACAAGTACCCGTTGCCCAGGATTGATGATTTGTTCGATCAGCTGAAGGGAGCTTATGTGTTCTCCAAGATAGATCTTCGATCGGGCTATCACCAGATGAGGATCCGCCCGTCAGACATACCCAAGACCGCTTTCACCACTCGGTACGGGTTGTATGAGTTCTTGGTCAATGTCTTTTGGATTGACCAACGCTCCTGCATACTTCATGTACCTGATGAACAGCGTGTTCATGGATTACCTTGACAAGTTTGTGGTGGTATTCATTGATGACATCCTGGTCTTCTCCAAGAATGAGGAGGAACATGAGGAGCACTTGAGATTTGTGCTGCAGAGACTCCGAGAACATCAGCTGTATGCTAAGCTGAGCAAGTGTGAATTCTGGTTGAAGGAAGTGGCATTCTTGGGTCATGTTTTGTCCAATGGAGGAGTGGCAGTCGATCCGAGGAAGGTCAGTGATGTGTTGAGCTGGAATCCGCCTCGGGATGTGAGCGAAATCAGGAGTTTCCTTGGGATGGCCGGATATTATCGACGGTTCATCGAAGGATTCTCCAAGATTGCTAAGCCCCTGACGGCGTTGTTGGAGAAAAATGCCAAGTTTGTCTGGACTAAGGAGTGTCAAGCCAGCTTTGAGGAGTTGAAGAAGAGACTAACAACAGCCCCAGTGCTGGTTCTGCCTGACATAGACAAGAACTTCTCTATCTACTGCGATGCATCCCGCCTAGGACTGGGGTGTGTACTCATGCAGGAAGGGAGAGTTGTGGCTTATGCATCAAGGCAGTTGAGGAAACATGAACAGAACTACCCCACGCATGATCTGGAGTTGGCAGTTGTGGTACATGCTCTGAAGATTTGGAGGCACTACTTGATTGGTCACAAGTGTGACATCTACACTGATCATAAGAGCCTCAAGTATGTCTTCACTCAATCAGATCTGAACATGAGGCAACGCCGATGGTTGGAGTTGATCAAGGACTATGATCTGGAGATCCACTACCACCCAGGAAAGGCTAACTTGGTGGCAGATGCGCTGAGTAGGAGAAGTTATGTGAACAAGATCACTGGTCACTGTCTGCCAGCAGACCTCAGCTTGGAGTTTGAGAGGATGAGTCTGGGATTTGTGACTAGCATCACAGAGATGGCAGTAGAACCGACTCTGGAACAGGAGATCCGGAAGGGTCAGTTGAAAGATGAGAAGATCAAGGAGATTGTTGAGCACGTTGCTCTAGGAAAGGCCCCTGGTTTTCGAGTGGATGATCAAGGAACCTTGTGGCATGGGAAGAGGATATGTGTACCCGACATAGCACAGATCAGGGATATGATCCTGAGAGAAGCACATGATTCCGCTTACTCAATCCACCCGGGAAGTACCAAGATGTACCAAGACATCAAGGAGAGATTCTAGTGGTATGGATTGAAGCGTGATGTGGCAACCTATGTGGCTCTATGTGACACATGTCAGAGAGTCAAGGCTGAACATCAGAGGCCAGCAGGGTTGCTCCAGCCCTTGAAGATACCCGAATGGAAGTGGGAAGAAGTTGGTATGGACTTCATCACAGGTCTACCTCGCACTCATAGAGGTTTTGACTCCATTTGGGTGATTGTGGATCGCTTGACCAAAGTGGCACATTTTCTTCCAGTGAAGACCACTTACACAAGAGCCAGATTAGCAGAGCTGTACATGGAGAGGATTGTGTGCTTGCATGGAGTGCCAAAGCGGATAGTGTCTGATCGGGGTACTCAGTTCACATCGCACTTCTGGAAGAAGCTGCATGAGTCCATGGACACTAAGCTGCATTTCAGTTCAGCTTATCACCCGCAGACGGATGGACAGACAGAGCGGACCAATCAGATCTTGGAGGACATGTTGAGGGCATGTGCTTTGCAGTATGGTGTTAGTTGGGACAAGAGTCTGCCCTATGCAGAATTCTCGTACAACAACAGCTACCAGAAGAGTCTGCAGATGGCACCATTCGAGGCTCTGTATGGCAGGAAGTGCAGAACACCACTGTTTTGGAATCAGACTGGAGAAAGTCAAGTTTTTGGGCCAGAGATACTCAGAGAAGCAGAGCGCCAAATGCAAGTGATCAGGCAGAACTTGAAGGTGGCACAATCCCGGCAGAAGAGTTATGCTGATGTCAGGAGGAGGGATCTCAACTTCGCGGTCGATAATTTTGTGTACCTCAAGGTGTCACTGATGAGGGGTGTGAAGAGGTTTAATGTCAAGGGCAAATTGGCGCCTCGTTACATCGGACCCTTCAAGATTCTGGAACAGATGGGTGAAGTGGCATATCGGCTAGAGCTACCTGAGAAACTAGCCGGAGTGCACAATGTGTTCCATGTGTCTCAGTTGAAGAAATGTTTGCGGGTGCCTGAAGAGCAGATCCCGATAGATGATTTGAATGTGCAAGAGGACCTCACCTATGATGAGTATCCAGTCAAGATTTTGGAGGAGTCCGAGAGGGTGACAAGAAACAAGATTATTCGGATGTGCAAGGTGCAGTGGAACCGACACTCAGAGGATGAGGCGACTTGGGAAAGAGAAGAAGACCTCAAGGCGGAGTCTCGAGGACGAGATTCATCTTAAGGGGGTAGGTTTGTAACACCCTAAAATAGCCTATTTAAAATTTTTAATTGATTATTTAATTCATGCTCGTAATTAATATAGGTTCAATAAATAATTTCTAGAAATTAAAATCAAATATAAGGTGTAGAAACATTTTTGTTGCATTCATGCTGCTGCATTGAGTTTTGTATTGCTTGTGGTTCAAATGAGAGTTTAAATTTATTTAAATTCGAATTTGAATCACCTTGTTTGGAGCCCTAGAAAAGTTGTTTAGGCTAGAGTTCGCTTTCGCCCCCTGAACTCTTCCCCCAGTCCACTTCTGCTCCGTCATCTCTTCCTCCCGAACAGCCAGCTCGCCTCGCGGCCCAGTCCGTCACCCCTCGGCCCAGCGCTCGCCCAAGCCGCGGCCCAGCGCCCCCTCTTCTCTTTTCTCCCCCGCCTGGCCCAACAGCCAAACGCCAGCCCAGCCGGCCACCGCCGCGCGCCCCACTCCCCTGGCCCAGCGCACTGCCGCGCCGGCCCAACCCCTTCCCCCACGCCGGCCCAGCTCTGCGACTGCCTCCCCCTCCCTCTCCTCTCACTGCCGGACGGGCCCCGCAAGGCAGGCTCGTCCCCTACCTCGAGCAGGGCCGCGCCCGAGCAGATCTCGGCCTCGGCCGCGCCTTGGCCCATCCCCGCGGCACCCGGGCCCCCTCGGAAGCTTCCCCGAACCTTCCCGCGCCCGCACCTTCCTTCCTCGGTTTGCTCCCCACAAGGAAACTTGCCTCCGCCTAAGGAAAGCGAGCACCGCCGCCGGCCGCCGCGCGATTCGGCGTGAACCGCACGCCGAGGCCCCCTGGGCTATATAAACAGACCATCCGCACCCCTGAACCCCCAGCCGAGCCTCCCCCTCAAGCCCAAGCACCCCAGCGCCTCTCCCCTCCCGAGCCGAGAGCCGCCATTGGCCGCCGCGACCAATTGTCGCCGGCCGCCGTCCTCTGGTCGACGAGAAGCCATCCCGGAGCTCCTCCAGGAGGTAACGTAGCTATCCGCGCAATCCAGTCCCCCTTGTTCCTTTGATTCAGGGCTAATCGCCGTCGCCCCCCTTTCTAGAATCGCCGGAGCCGCCACGACGCATCGACCACCCTCCCTGCCGCGCCATCGTTCCCGTGATCCACCGAGGTGAGCCGGACATCTCCTCCCGAAGCTTTAAGGCCAAGTAGCATAGCAATTCGTGCTCTGCAGCCGCGTATTTGCCTCGCCGGAGACGGCCGCCCACCGGCCGCAGCCGCGCACCACTCACACCGCCGCCCCCGTCGACTTGAACCCCTGGGTCAACAACCCGTTCCGCCCTGGTGCCGTAGCACCAATCCGCGTAGCAAACCAAGCCCCCTAGCTCGAGTTCGAGTGTGCTCCGGCGACGCGCCGCCGCACTCACAGGTAGCGCCGCCGCCCGCCGCCGCCGGCAGACCCCTGCCCCGCTCGATCCGATCTGGATCGTTGGATCCAGATCCATCGGCCAGAATAGCCCCCAACCCGAGTCAATGTTGACTCGTACCGGTCAACCAGGGTATTCTTTCTAAAGAGCCCCTTAGTTTCTTTTATATCAACCCGCAGTCCACACCAATAGTAAGAGCATTACATCCAGGTCCTAAATTCTTCATTTAAACCCCTGAGCTTTTGAATAATGGCGCGCGCCGTCCAGTCTCGCCATTTCTACACGTTAATCCTCGGGTTTTGATACGTAATTACGTATAGGTCCTCAGTTTTTCACAAATAAGCCCCTGGATGTTTCTGAAACTTGCCAACAAGTCCCTGAACCTTAGAAAAGCCATAACTTCCTCGTTTTAGCTCCGATTAGTGTGATTCTTGCGCTCACGTGTTCGTAGCGAAGCGTTGATTATTTCTAAAACCTTCTTTTGTACTGTTTTCACTGTTTGGTGTACTGTTTCTAATAGAATACTTTTGCTTGCATGTATTGGCTTGTGCGGATGCTTGTGTGGTGATTCGTGTCCAGTTGGTGAGCCGTTCGCGTTGGACTTTGAGTACGAGGACTTTCAGGAGCCGGACTCACAGCAGCAGCAGCAGTAGCACCTTGAGGAAGGCAAGTTATAGCACGGACAATCCTTGCTACCTACTCACTTGTAATACATTATTTCATACATGCATGTATCTAATATGATGTATCCTTTAAGGTTGTACCTAGTTTTTCATTATCCTATCCTTGTTTACCTTGGGTTTATTGCATTTGGTGTAGAAATCTGCTAGGCGCAGCTACTATCACCTTTGTTTAATTGTTAAACTTGTATTAATGGTCCACTTCAACTTTAATGTTAAAACTTGCTTTTTAGCAACATGGATCAGGGAGCTAGGGCGTGTGCTTCGTGCTTGGCCCTATTGTCTCTCCGTAAGGACTGGTTCTTAAAGCGGCAACCCAGGAGCCTGTCGCCACCGCCAAAACTATAATGGCTCTAGTCTTGGACAGTCCCGTGTTGGGAGCCACCGTGAGTGCGGGAGCTCCACACGTTGCGCTCTTTATTTTGTAGTTGGCATGTGTTGCCGCGCTCTGGACGCCATTGACCCTCCTATCGCTGCGCCCTGGAGTCAGTCGATCTTGGTGCCTTGGATCATGCTGCCTCTGTTGTACCATAACGACTACTGTTTTGTTAGGGTGTCTTGTGAAAAGTCTCGTAGCGTCCCTATGCGATCACACCTAGGAAGTGTGGTTTAAGAGGTTTGGCCACCTCGGCATGGTTGGGTTTAAAGTTCCTTTGAACTTTTACGCGACTGGTGGGTAAAGGGCGAAACCTCTGCAGAGTGTAAATCTATCATGATAGCCTTGCTCAGGGTAACGAGCGGCCTGGATCCTTTTTGATTAGAAGATGATGTTTATTTATGCTTAATGTCACTTACACCTTATTAATTGGGTTGCAACTGGGTTTTCATTCACTTGTAGTAACTTAGATAATGATAAAACGAACCAACTAAAAGTGCTAATGCAGTTAAGCCGTGTCTAGCCTTTTTGAGCCTTCAGAACCCGTTCTATACTTGCTAAGTAATTGTTTTACTTACACTTGCTATTTATTCAACAAAATCCGGGACGGGTAACAGATTGGGCTGTGCATGAGTCTGCTGCTGAGTTTCCAGAAGATCTACCATACTACTGAGTTGTGTTCTCCCAGTCAGAGTCCCTGTGGAGTGCGGCTACACTTAGTTGAGAGTTATTAGTCTTCCGCTGTATTGGTTAGTTTATTTATGATGCACTCTGATGTAAAACTCTTTTTATTCGAGTAATATATTCAACATATGTTCTTTGTTTGCTATATGTGTACTGAGACTTCCTGGGCACACATATGGCCACATTCAGGTTTCTGTGTAAATCCGGGTGTGACAGCGGGACGGCGTGGCGGCAGCGGGTGGAGCGGCGAGGCAGAGCGGAGGGTGGGTGGAGCGCGAAGGGCGGTGGGCGGGCGGGATGACCGCGGTGGAGGGCGAGACAGCGCGGCGGCGGGCGGGCCAGAGCGGAGGCGGGTGGAGCGGCGAGGCAGAGCGGAGGGTGGGCGGAGCGCGAAGGGCGGTGGGCGGGCGGAGCGCGAAGGGCGGTGGGCGGGCGGGACGGCGCGGCGGCGGCGGCGCGGTGCTCGTCGGCCGGCGGGAGCAGCTGCGTGGCGCACCTCTCCCACTATCAATGGCAAATGTATGAAACTATGAAATTTCTATCGTTATTGCTATATATAAAGCTTCTTCCTCACCCATTTTGATATTGCACACTAACCACCGAGGAAGAGCTTAAAAAAACTGTGCTGTAAGTGTAACATCGGAATGGGAGGCAAAAGGGATCAGGAGACTTCGAGCTCCCTTGTTCTAGTGACGGTGTCGGTCAGAAACCCCTCCATTGTACGTAGCATCCAGCCGCTGACACGTGTGCCTGTTCTGCGGACTGCTCAAGTGTTTTTGGTTACACTCCTTGAGACACCTTCCACCTCCTGGCAGTCCTGGTTCCATCTTCAGTATGGCACCGCAGCCGGCAGAGATTTGGGTGATCACCACCACTTGGACACACCGGTCTGGAAATCGCTGCTCGAACTCCTTGATGGATTCCGGTCAGCGACCTCGTTTTTTCTAGTCACTGGACAGCACACAGCCTTTTCGTCTGATCATTGGATTGGTCATGCACCTTTGGCCCAATAATGATGCCCACCCTCTTCTTTCGTGCCACAAGAGTAAATATCATTGTCCACTCAGCTTGCATGGACAACCATTAGCATCTCCACCTTCAGCCTCGACTCACCAATGCTGCCGCCTCAGAGCTTTCCCTGCTCACTCAAGCTCTTCAAATGGTCATCTTGCAACCTGCTGTGGCTGACTCCAGGCGCCTAGGACCAGGCAGGGTCCCTTACTCTGCTACGGGAGCCTATGCACAAGCAATGGCACATCTACCGGATGATCCGAGAGCCACATCCAAACAGGCACGAGCCCTTGTTGCTGTCGAACCCATTCGGTAAGAAGGCTCGCCGTGCTAGATTCTGATACGTTTGAAGCAGTCCTCGAGCAGAGGGGCCCAAGGCGACGTGTGAAAATTTTAATATAGGCTGCTGGTGTCATAATGGGTGGGAGCAACTAAATATAATGGGTGTTATACTGGATGGGTTTTGCTCTACCGCATACAACCCGATCCATTGCCATCCCTACGCTGGACTTTGTTCACCTGCTCTGTCAATCGTAAGCAGAGTAGAGAGACACGAGGGTCACGTGACGGCAGTGAGTAAAGTCTTCGGAATCTTGGTGCCATGCCCATGCGAATCGGAACCTTTTTCTCGTTGATTGCCCTTCCATGTTTAGCATGGCGTATTGTTGTGTCCAGCGCCACATATGCGGTTCATAAAAGTTTGTTGGATTTGGCTTAACCTCTTTATATCAAAGAAAGTCCAAATTGTTTACATGTATTACTGACGCAATCAATGCGTAAAAAGTAGCATTTTTGCGAGGCGTAGAAGTGTAATGTTTTGATGTGCACTAATTATTTACATCTTATATTCGTTGGTGTGTTCCGCAGGCCCCGTATTCTGCAGAGAATTATGCCAGCATTTATGTAAAGTAAAACCAAAGCCCTACCAGAAGAAAATATACAAACCTCCATTTAATGATTTTTTTTGTTCAGCCATATATCTATCAATGATCTAGTTATTTTGAAAACGCTCTCTCACCTAAAATTTGTTTACTCACCCTCAGTGAGGACCCACATATCAAGCCTTTGTCTTTCGGCCATAGCAACTTTGGATTAACCATTTTACACG
This sequence comes from Echinochloa phyllopogon, assembly GCA_033239725.1. Lineage (NCBI taxonomy): Eukaryota > Viridiplantae > Streptophyta > Magnoliopsida > Poales > Poaceae > Echinochloa > Echinochloa phyllopogon. The sequence goes on along the minus strand of BTCW01000008.1, from coordinate 4,118,296 downwards.
AAACGATGACAAAAGTGTAAGCCGGGTGCTATGTGTACGCATGCACGTCCCTCGGAAGGGATTAGGGAAATGGTGTATTGAAGAGTATTCAAGGGATTAGGGAAGATTTTGAATATAGGGTAAATTGCTCCACTCAAACAAAGCACGACGTGGATCACATGCGGTCCTACCTGCACTATACATCCGCGAGCACCGGATCGAGGTTGAGGCGAGATGCGAGCAGTGGCAAGCCTACACCGCTAGCTAGCACCACGCCACGCCGGCCTCAATTCAATACGTGCTACGGAATACATGCATACATATACCCTAGCAGGCTATGCTGGAAGGAAGCAACTGTCCGCACGAGATATATGGATTTGTGGTGAAGTGATGAGATCTGCCGTGCAAGATATATCGATCAATATTCAGTGAAGTGAATGCATGACAAAAAGAACCTACCAAATTAACTCCGCTACCCTCTGTCCTCCCACATAATGGGTTCTCTTTGTTAAAACACAACATCATGGTGTGTAGAAATCAGGAAAGGAACAGAGGAACAAGATATGACGATGATCAAAGAGTGATGGAAAGGACCTTCCTCGAAAAGAAAAGAGTGGCAAAAGGAAATGTGAGACAAAATGCAACAGGAATTGGAGACAATGGGAAAGTTCAATTCAGGATGACCAAACTCTGGAGTCCACTCAGATCTCTGTGTTGTGTTAGCCTTCTCTCTGGACACGCTGTCAAGGGGCGGTACGGTGTGGAGTTCCAGTGACAGTAATTTAACGATCTATATATTGATGTAAATTTGCTAGACTGCTTGTAATGATTTCACGATCTGAACTTTTTATTAAACATGGTGTAAGCACAATTAGACCTGCATTTCTTGAATGGATTCTTCTTTAGATTTTTTTTCATGACGTCATCTTCATTGTACCTCGGTAAGCATAATTTGGAGCCCATAAAATCACTCTTCACATTTACACTGAAGAAATACAGAGCATGATTATTGCTCACTGTTGAAGTGTCAATTATAAGTGTATGCACCTACTAAATTTACTAGTACTAGCTGTGGCCATATAGAATGCTCCTTCGGCTCTACCTCACACATTGTACAACACAGAAAACTAGAGGAAGAGCTTATTGCCTGAATGTTAATAAAAGAGAAGGAATGGGTAGAGAAATTAACGCTATCTTGGTAAATTGGGAATAGGAGGCAATAGGGAATCAGCTCCTAGCATGAAGGTGTGATATAGGACCAGGGTCGGTTGATGGCACAGCGTGCTGTTTGGGGTTGGGACGTGGGATGTCATTGCATTAGGACTGTCGTCCTAGCTAGTCGGATGTAGCTATGCCACCCTCGTTTTAGTTTGGTCTAAAGATGGCCCATGATCTCACAAAACACTGAATGTAACAATTTAACTATGCCAATTAATTTCACTTGCAGAAATGCACAAGCCGCCTGATTATTGGTATATAATGCAGTGCATACATCAGTCAGTCTACTCGAGGAGCCATTTATCTGGTTACTCGCATATCATGTGAGTGTCATCATAGGATTTGAAGGCCCCTCTGTTAAGGAAAAGCTAAGGAGACATCTCTTTGTGGGAACGTTTTCTTTTTCTGTGAGCAACAAAAAATACATTGGATTCATTACCAGAATATGCCGTGCTTAAATTGTGCCATATATCTATCATTGGCATACATAACACCAAACAGACACAAGATGAGGTGAAAACAGACACTAGCGAACAGGCTAGAGTTGGGTAGTAGGATATGATGTTGTCTCTATCATGGGAATACGAGGCACAGCGGAAGCAACTATCGGTAATTTCTAACTTCAGTTAGCTGCTGTAGGCGTTCCATCCACAGCTTGGGCACGTTTCATCTCGTGACGCAAGCGGCGTGGTGGAGAGAACACAGGAGGGATTTATGAGCTTAGCAGCCAGAAGGTCATTTCTTTTCCTACTGGAACTTTAATTTATGGCTGAAGCTAAAAATAATTCCACTATTATTAGCACACATATAATGCATCTTCTTCATCCATTAATTAAAACAATAAAAGCTAGATGAAAAGCGTAGCATGGTTATGAAGAGGTAATTTGGCAATATGAGACAAAAGGCAATCAGCACCTAGCAGCGACGACCACTGATCTATCAACAGTTTTTTTTTTGCGAGGAATATCCACAGTTTTTTGGGCTTCAACACTTCAAAGTGCAGTTGTGAATATACTGTCAGCACGAGGGATCAGACATAGAACACTTGTTGTTCATCTCTGCAGCCGGCACTTCAGCGTGATCCGACTCCAAAGCTAAAACTTGGGTGAGGCCCACCTTTGCCGTAACCCGTTTGACTCCAGGGGCGGTGCTGACCACGTACGTATCCCACTCCATGCTCTGCTGTTCCCGTTCTATGTCCAAACTCCAAAGCAGTGCAAAGACATGAGGGAGTGACCACTACATACGCTGATTAAATTCAAAGGCAGAAACTGTTTTCATTCTTGAAATAATGTAATCAAGACAGTTCTTAGTAGAGGATGGACGTGAGGGAGAACATATGTACGACGAGCGTCAGATGACCAAGAAGAAATTGTGAACTGAATATTCATGTTCATTTGACCATGGTTGCTTTGATGCCTAAACCATCTGAATATAAGGGCCTGTTTGGTTCCAGGGACTAAATTTAGTCCCAATAGGGACTAAAGATCCAAACCCTTGGGACTAAAAGGGACTAAAACCCTTTAGTTCCATAAGCTCCACAAGAGGAGCTAATTGGGACTAAAATCACCTCTTTCCCTCGGTTGCCCCTCCCCCCACCCCGCACCGGCCCCACTTGTTCCCTACCCTTCCCCCGCCCTTGCCCGACTCCATCCTCCATCGCGCCCCTCTCGTCTCCACCGCTCCTCCTCTCTGTCGCCGCCCGCTCCCCGCTCCCTCGCCGGCACAAGCCTCCCGCTCCGCCGCCCGGACGCGGCGCTCTCCTTCCCCGCCGCACCCCACTCCTTCCCCCCCCCGCTCCACTACCACACTCCCGTCACCGACGAGATGCAAGGGGGCGGCTACGACTTTTGGTCCCAGGGGAGTGGATCCGACGGCGGCAATGGCCGTGCATTCCCAGCGGCCGGCGTTGACGAGGAGGAGGTCCTACATCGCTTGAACCACCCAGCCATTCCTAGGTCTCACTTGGAAAACCTAGATCTGAACTCCCATGTTGATTCATACACTGGGATGCTGCGTGAGGGCATGGGTGTTCCCAACAGATCCACCCGTCCTGGCTTCTTGCCTCCTCGTAAGATCTCGTTCGGTGGTGGTTCTGGCACAGGAGAAGGTAGCCAAGGCGGACGGGAAGGCGACCTGGCTGATGCGGTGCGCGGTGATGCGGTGCGCGGGCGTGGAGGCTATGGTTCCCGCGTCCGTGGTTCAAGAAAGCTGCCTAGCCGCGGTCGAGGTGGTCGTTCCCTGCCGCCTAGCAGTGGAGCAGGGAACCAAGGACCCAAACCGCTCGGTGGAAGACGTCCAAGGCCGGCAGCTACCCGTCCAAGGCCCAATGCTGAACAAGATGCAGAGGATGACGACGACGACTCTTCGGTAAGGATTTGTTCAATTGTTGTTGCCTTTTACTTGATCTGTGTTATTCTTGATCAATCTTTGTGCAATGTCTTTTGCTTGTCTTATGCCTGATGTGTATTATGCTTGCTACATCATCTGTGTTATACAACTGTTGAGCATGCTGTCTATGTGTATTATGCTTGCTGCATCATCTGTGTTATACAACTGTTGAGCATGCTATCTATGTGTATTATGCTTGCTGCATCATCTGTGTTATACAACTGTTGAGCATGCTGTCTATGTTATTCATGCAATATTGGCTACTGTTAGGTGCATGACAAGGCCAATTGGAATGAGCACAACACACACATATTCTGTGACCTAGCTCTAGAACAGTGTAGGGAAGGTAATTGCCCTAAGCTACAGATGAAATCATATGCCTACAAGGATATAGCCGCCAAATTTTATACTGCAACTGGCTTGTGGCATAGTACCAAGCAATTCAGAAATAGATTCACACAGATCAAGATCTTGTACAATTGGATAAAGGATCATGAGAAAGATACAGGCTTGGGTCTGTCAGAGGGTGGAGGAATAGAGGGAAGGTCTGATGAATGGTGGGCTGATGAATGCCAGGTATTTCTGCTGCACATTTCTTCAATTCAATTCATTGTTGCAAGCTACAAAGAGTATATATGTAATATGTGTTTGCCTTTTGTGCTTTTCAGGGCAATAAATCAGAGTGCAAGAAATTCAAGTGGGGCTTGCCTACCTATGTTGATCAGCTGTATGAAATGTTCCATGGAACATAGGTTGATGGAAGTACTTCTTGTGTTCCTGGTACTGATGGATGGGGGAAAGGAACTGAGGCTGGTTTACAAGAGGAGGAGGAGGAGGAGGAAGAAGAAGAAGTACAGGAGACCTTCAAGACCCCAATGACCACTAATAGCAAAAAGAGGGGTGGCAGTACCTCAGACACCACAGCATCAAGTCCCAAAAAGAAGTCCAAGAGTCCAATGGTCAAGTGCATCAACAACTTGATTAATACCATACAGGTTGGAGCAAGCAAAGAGGTGCTGGTGGCTACTGAGATCCAGCAGCAGATTAGAAAGGCCAAGGTTGAGGAGAAGCGGCAAGAACAAGAGAGGACTAGGGTGGAGATGGATACGTGCTTGGAAGTAGTGAAGGGCTTAGGGCTGACAGAGGACACAGAGGAGTTCTATGTTGCTGGCAGGCATTTTGAATATGATTATCATCGGAACTTCTTCAACTCTTTGACCACAGATGCAGGAAGGAATGTCACTTTGAGGAGATGGGTCCGTGATTGGAATGTTTGAGTAGACTAGGTGTCAATGGGTCCAAGGTTGTGAACTGTAACACCCTAAAATTCATCACATTCAAATTGTAGCAACCCTTTGAATTTTTCTAGGATTTATTAAGGCTTAAATAAATTTTCTAGGAATTAATTGGAATTTCTAGACTTTTTATTATTTTAAATATCACATTAAATAATTATTTTAGTCAAAATAAGTTTTTGTTGCATTCATGCTGTTGCATATATTTTTGGTTGCTAGTAAATCAAGTTGGAATTTAAATTCTGTTTAAATTCGAATTTGATTTGCTTTTGTTTGAGTTTTAGAAAAGTTTAAAACAGCCGAGTTCGTTTTTGCCCCTCGAACTCTTGGCCTGGTCCAAGTTTGCTCCCTTAACTTTCTCTCCCACTCGCTTTTCCTCCCCGGCCTGTTTTCCTTGTTCTCGGGCCGTTTTCTTTTCTTTTCCTCCGGCCCGCTCCACTTTAGGCCCAACACCGGCCCGTCCTTCTTCTCCTCCCCGCCGCTCTCTCTCTCTGTCGCTGACGAGTGGGACCCCCGTGTCAGCAGCTTCGTCTATGATGGGGACTCTTCCCCGAGCCGAGTCCGAGCGCCGCCCGCCTCCGACTCCGTCCCCGTCACGCCTGTCCGAGCCTTGTCTCCGGCCTATTTAGGTGCGCGCACCGCCCGCAACCTTCCCATCGAAGTCCAATCAAGCCACGAGCCCGCAAACCCTAGCGCCGCTGTTCGAGATCCGCCGCCGCGTCGGTTCGCCGTCGTTCATTGCCGTCGCCGGTCGGTCTTCGTCGAGTTCACCCCTGGTGAGTTCGCCATCATCTCCTCGTCCTTCCTGTGTAGCCCTTGTAGATCGTAGAAGGTCGTAGCGTCGAGTTCGTCGCCGCCCGAAGCTCTACCGGTCCGGCCATGGCGCCGCCGCCGTCGGTCGTCGTCTCTGTCGCGCGTCTGTTGTCAAGATCACCCTGGTTAGACTCGTCGTTGCCTCGCGAGTCCGTAGGACCAAGACCCGTCGCTTTTCGTGCTCGGTAGCGGTAGATCGACCGCACTCCGGCGAAGGTCCGCCGCGGAATCGGGCAGCGCCGCCGCGACCGTCGTCGCCGACGATACCCCCCCTCGGCCGATTTGTTTTTAGCCGTCCGATCGCGATCCAACGGCCCGATTTAGATCTCGTCCCAAGTCAAAGTCGCTGCGTACCGGTCAGCGTGGTAATTTTGCAAAAGAACCCTTAAAGTTTTTTTGGAAATCAACCCGCAGTCCAATTTAGTTTAAAAATAATTACGAATAGGTCCTGTTTTCTTATATTTTAACCCCTGCAATATTTAAAATTGTGCCCGAGGTCCAAGGTTTGTCTTTTTACATGAAAACCCTCGAGTTTTTATACAAAATTATGTTTTAGCCCCTGGTTTTTCGCAGTTAAGCCCCTGGAAGTTTTAAAACTTTGTCAGCAAGTCCCTAAACCTTAGGAAAGCCATATCTTTTGCGTTTTAACTCCGATTTTAGTGATTCTTGCGCTCACGCGTTCGTTGTAACGTGTAGATTAGTTTTGTGCTGTTGTTTTCTCCTGTTGGAATTGTTTGGTGTACTGTTTCTTATTTGTTGTATTGTTTCCTTGTATGTGTATGTGTGATGCGATTAGGAAACGACCAGTTCGAGGATTTCTCTGAAGAACCAACTGTTGGAGAAGGATTTGAGCAGCAACCGAGTTGGGAAGAAGGCAAGTGTATTATGTCATGCAAATGTCCTAATAATTATTAATTTCACCACCCATGCATGTGTCTTAATTTGATGGGTTCCTATTTAAGGATTTACCTAGCCACTATATTTTTCCTGTCCCTGAAACTGGGTTATTTAATTAACCTTGATGGTAGATTATGCTTAGCTTGCTCAACTGGGATTGGTTAATTGAACCCCTGCTCTATGTTCCATATACTCTTTTAAACAATTAATTGGAAAGATCACATCTTTTTAATTGGAACATGGAGAACCACCTAGGAAAACAGTACAACCATGAGTGCCATGTGGCTCTGGCTTTGACTGACTAATTAGGTGCTCTGGTTTATGGTAGCTTTACCCAAAAGGGGCATGGGGGGCGGCGGTTGATGGAGTATAGCTCGGTCCTTTTGAGCTGTGGGCTTTGGTAAGAAACAGACCTCATTAGGGAGGGTTATGCTTTGTTTCTGAACCGGAAACCTTAGCGGGCTATCATTTATTAGAGTGCTTTTGTAAAGGTCTCATAGTGAAACCCAGTATTCGGTCCACGTGGTGTGGGAAGGGTACAATGCTTCGGCAATGGGAATCACGGCTTATGGTGAAAGTGTACAACCTCTGCAGAGTGTAAAACTGTTATAACAGCCGTGCTCACGGTCAAGAGCGGCCTGGACCCTTACATGATAATCATACTTGAACATGATCTAAATCGTGGTTACTTGAATATGTTGGGGAATATGACATTCATTAATTTGTGGGTGGTATATACTTTCATTTGCTAGTAAATAATTGCTTAATAAAACTTGACCAACTAAAAGTGCTTACTGCAGTATGGTCAGCCAACCTTTTTGCCTCAGCCTTGTATGTCATATTACATTTGCTGAGTACGTATGTGCTCATAGTTGTTGCTTTTCTTTCTTTTACTGCATCTACTACATCCGGAATGCTGCTCAGATTGGGAGAATTTTGAGGATTTCACTACTGGTTTTGAGGAGTTCTAGGCGAGTCTCCCCCAGTCAATGCCTGTGGAGTTGGAGTCACTTTTGCTTCGTTAGATAAACGTTTATTTAAGTCTTCCGCTATGACATTTGAGTCAACTCTGAGATTGTAATAATTGCACTATAATACTCTTTCGTTATGCATGGTTATGGATATTCACTTGTGACGTCTACCATATGTGTGTAAACTGATCCTGGCGCACATATGAGATGCACCTGGTTTTGCCTTTAAAACCGGGTGTGACAGAGGTGGTATCAGAGCTATGTTGACTGTAGGACGCAAGCCTAGATAGCAATGGTCATTCTTTAAGGATTAGTTATGCTTAACTACTCTTGGTCTATCTATTCTTGGTTTAATTTGCTATTAATCCAGGTCATTGATAATTGTCTCCTCCTTGACTTTGTTTTCTGGTCTATCTTTTTCCACCATCTCACTTGGTTCTGATATCTTTAGAACTATTCTCACCCCTTTCTTGCTTAAACCATAGATGGTGCTGACAAGGCAAGGTGCTCGTAGATTGGCAAGCACTCTTTCCTCTTTTTCGTCGCATTCAGTGCGAGAAGAGGAACCGGAACCGGAAGAGATGGAAGTAATGGACGAAGAAGTTAACTCAGGAGGGAATGCTCCAGCTGGATCTGAAGGAAGTGAAGCACCCTCTCCGCCGCCTGACATGTGGGTAGTGACTATTCATCACCACGACGGAGGCAACAGTGGGTTTCCGATGATGCTTCGAATGCTCTTCGAGCGTCTGAACTACCCAGTGGAGATAGAATATTGTGGAAGGAGGAGGACACATCCAGATCACCCAGAGGACTGGGAAGTCGCTGTATACATCAGGGAGCCTGATTATGAGTTTGGAGGAACCAAAGAGGCTGCAGTGCATCACGCCATCGCCATGAGATCAACTTTCGAAGCTGGAATCCAGGATGCAGCCAGGAGGGCACTTTCTGTGCTTTGTCATGAGGAGGCTGCTGAAGTACGTCACACTGCTTGGGCATATCTTCCTCGAAGGCAGCAAGGCACTCCAACTGGGGTTGTACCACACCCGCCAGGTGTGAACTCTACACTCAACATCCAAGTGGCGTTCACCCAGATGCTTGACGTGCACGCCGATGACACTACAAGGGAACTACAAGAAGTGCGTGAAGAACTCGCTGCTGAACGAAAAAAGAACAAGAGGCTGATAGCTGAACTCAAGGGAGAAGCACTTCCGCCCTTGGATGAAGATGTAGAAGGGTTTTTGGGACATTCACCGCCCCGCTAGACAGTGCTTGGTGGATCGTCTAGTTGCTTCATCCATACCTATTAAGATAGGATACCCTCTCTTTTGTTAGTTCAGTACGTTTAGAATCGTTGAGACTCGTGCGTAACATGTGTTTTAGTTTGGTTTAAAAGTGTGGTAGAGATGTTTTGCTTTTGTGCTAAGTGTGTGATTTGGATCTTTGTAATGATTGAACTTAATTGTGGAGTGATGACCACAATTGAGTACTTATTAAATAAATAAAATTTAGTTAGTTTGGGTTTATCTTGGTCTCTGATCTTAGCCCTTAACTATCACTTAATCCATATAATCGTACCCCTCATATAAATCATGCTATGCGACAATCTGTTCTCGCCGCTGCATGATATCCTGGTACTGTCCGAATTGTTTCTGGCGCTTCAGAACTCCGTTTGACATAAATCCAGTTGGGTTGGATTAAGGACTTGAAAATCTAGGTTCTGAGAATTTTTCGTGATTTTTGGAGGTTCTGGCAGAGAGATATAATGGTTTTATTGGAGTAACTAGAATCTGTTCCGTGGTCCTGACACCGCTGTCTTGTTTATTTTATACCTTGAGCTACAAAACTCCGATGGAGGTGATTCAAGTTGGGTTAGTTTCAGAATTTTATAGTCTACGCTCAGACAAAAGGTCATAATTTTTGGATACACAGAATGAGAGTTACAACTGTTTAATTAGGATGAACAGAATCTGTTTCAGGATTTGATTTGCCCGTGTTCACAGGATTTAATTAGGACTTGCTACATCATCTGTGTTATACAACTGTTGAGCATGCTGTCTATGTGTATTATGCTTGCTGCATCATCTGTGTTATACAACTGTTGAGCATGCTGTCTATGTGTATTATGCTTGCTGCATCATCTGTGTTATACAACTGTTGAGCATGCTGTCTATGTTATTCATGCAATATTGGCTACTGTTAGGTGCATGACAAGGCCAATTGGAATGAGCACAACACACACATATTCTGTGACCTAGCTCTAGAACAGTGTAGGGAAGGTAATTGCCCTAAGCTACAGATGAAATCATATGCCTACAAGGATATAGCCGCCAAATTTTATACTGCAACTGGCTTGTGGCATAGTACCAAGCAATTCAGAAATAGATTCACACAGATCAAGATCTTGTACAATTGGATAAAGGATCATGAGAAAGATACAGGCTTGGGTCTGTCAGAGGGTGGAGGAATAGAGGGAAGGTCTGATGAATGGTGGGCTGATGAATGCCAGGTATTTCTGCTGCACATTTCTTCAATTCAATTCATTGTTGCAAGCTACAAAGAGTATATATGTAATATGTGTTTGCCTTTTGTGCTTTTCAGGGCAATAAATCAGAGTGCAAGAAATTCAAGTGGGGCTTGCCTACCTATGTTAATCAGCTGTATGAAATGTTCCATGGAACATAGGTTGATGGAAGTACTTCTTGTGTTCCTGGTACTGATGGATGGGGGAAAGGAACTGAGGCTGGTTTACAAGAGGAGGAGGAGGAGGAGGAAGAAGAAGAAGTACAGGAGACCTTCAGGACCCCAATGACCACTAATAGCAACAAGAGGGGTGGCAGTACCTCAGACACCACAGCATCAAGTCCCAAAAAGAAGTCCAAGAGTCCAATGGTCAAGTGCATCAACAACTTGATTAATACCATACAGGTTGGAGCAAGCAAAGAGGTGCTGGTGGCTACTGAGATCCAGCAGCAGATTAGAAAGGCCAAGGTTGAGGAGAAGCGGCAAGAACAAGAGAGGACTAGGGTGGAGATGGATAAGTGCTTGGAAGTAGTGAAGGGCTTAGGGCTGACAAAGGACACAGAGGAGTTCTATGTTGCTGGCAGGCATTTTGAATATGATTATCATCAGAACTTCTTCAACTCTTTGACCACAGATGCAGGAAGGAATGCCACTTTGAGGAGATGGGTCCGTGATTGGAATGTTTGAGTAGACTAGGTGTCAATGGGTCCAAGGTTGTGAACCATGATGTCTGTTGGTGCTATGCTGTTTTGTGAACCATGCTATTTGAACCATTTTGTTGTCAGCTACGCTGTTTGAACCATAATGTTTGAACCATAATGTTTGTGAATCAGCTGTTTGTGAACCATATTATTTGTGAATCAGCTGTTTGTGAACCATATTGTTTGTGAACCATGTTTGTTGAACCATGCTGTCTTAACCATGTTATGTGAATCAGGAAGAGGAGGCTCAATGGATTCAACAATATATCAAGAGGTGTAGGACACAAAGGATGCAAGCAGCAGCTGCTGGTGCTATTGCTGGTATGTGCCACTATGAAACATACTGGAAAAAAGAAGAATATAGGATTCCTGTTGAATCTGGGTATGACTGGGTTACCAAATCATTGGCTAGTCGAATATATTGTTACCAGAATTTTAGAATGAACAGGAATGTGTTTGATGCACTGCATAATAGGCTAGTTCAATCTTATGGTTTGAGGTCCACAAAAAAGATGTCATCTGTTGAGTCATTAGCACTCTTTCTGTGGATGTGTGGGAGTCCTCAATGTATGAGGCAGGCCGATGATAGTTTCAATAGGTCAAAAGAAACTTGCAGTAGAAAGTTTGACAAGGTTTTGAGGAGTATAAATGCACTAGCATGTGACATCATTAGACCTGTAGACCCAGAGTTTACATCTATGCATAAGAGACTGCAGTCTGCTAGGTTCTCCCCATTCTTTGACAAATGTATAGTAGCCATAGATGGTACACATATACCAGTTGTTGTGCCATCAAGCCAAGTGATCCAACATACAGGTAGAAAGGGTATCACCACGCAAAATGTCTTACCATATGTGACTTTGACATGAGATTCACTTTTGTGTTGGCTGGTTGGCCTGGGTCGGTTCATGACATGAGGGTCTTCAAACAAGCACATGAGAAGTATGGTGACAAATTCCCACATCCACCTCAAGGTACAAACAATGCCATTTTAAATTTGGACACTGATTTTTGATAATTGGAGAATTGAAATATAATCTGAACATTTGAATGTGCAGACAAGTTTTATCTTGTTGATTCTGGGTATCCAAACCGGCCGGGTTACCTTGCTCCTTATAGGGGAACGAAGTATCATCTCCCTGAATTTCGTCTAGGACCAATGCCAAGAGGTAAAAAAGAACTCTTCAACTATCATCATTCATCACTCCGTAATGTCATAGAGAGGTCCTTTGGAGTGTTAAAGAACAAGTGGAGGATTTTGTTGAAGTTACCTGGCTATCCAATGTGGAAGCAAAGTAAAATAATAATTGCATGCTTGGCACTTCACAATTTCATTAGAGAGAGTGCTTTGGCCGATGAAGACTTTGATAGGTGTGATGAGGATGAAAATTATATTCCAATAGTTGAACAGAGTGCATCATCTTCTCAAAGGGATCGACGTGGCAACCGTGCAGGGGATGAAGACCAAAATATGAATCGTTTTAGAGATTGGATAGCAAACGGTTTGCATGGTAGAAGTTAGTTTTTTTGGCCATCCAATGGTTTGTAATAAAAGATAATGGGAAACTGTATGATTTTTGAACTTGTATGATTTTTGGACTTATATGATTTTTGGACTTGTATAATGGTTTCTGTGATAATTTGGACCTCAGCAGCTAGCAAGCGCGCGCGGCAAAAAAATTTGGCGCGCCTAGCAGCGATAGCAGCGCGCGGCAAAAAAATTGGCGCGCCAAGCAGCGTGCGGGAGGGGTACTGATCAGGGGTATAATAGTCTTTGCGCTAGCCATTAAAGCAACTTTAGTCCCTTTTAGTCCTGGAATCCAAACAGCAATTTTAGTCCCTTAGGGACTAATTTTAGTCCTTTAGTTTTAGTCCCTAGTAACCAAACAGGCCCTGGTAGACCCATCTTTAGTCATAAAAAAATTGTCCGAGGCGTGGCATAGACTCAATGTATTATTCTCATGTCTGCGGATCAGGGGAATGGTAATTAGGATACTTCATTATATACTTGTAGCCGCCTCCAGAGCTCTGCCATTCACTGGAATACTGGATACGTTCAGGGGCTACTGTTCATGAGTACTACATGTTCAATTGCATTTCTCCGCCATGGTTCAGTTGCACCCTTGAGGAAATTTGGAGTAGTACTCGATAGCAACTAGAGCATGGAGCTCATCATCTTTTATGACAATGCAAGTTCTTGATTAAAAGTATGACAATATAATATGTGAACTAGACGCTAGAAGCACAACCTAGCATGACAAGTAGAAATAGCAGGAATGTCTGGAGAAGTTGCTTGCTAGCGTGACATGATCGGAATAAGAGGCAAAAGGGAAGAATTTATCAGTTTATTTGGGCAACGAAGCCAGCTCAGTGACGAGAGTGGGTAGGATATGGAATGCAGGATCTAAGCTGTAGGGCGATTCGTGAGATTCAAAGAGTTACTTTTGTGTTTATTTCTGCAAAGCAGAGCATACAACGGAGGCAGGATGGTCGTTTCAATTATTGGTTATTGACCGATATTAGTTTCTGATTCTCAAGACAGTTTGACCGATATTAGTTTCTGAATTATTGAACTCAATTCCAACAGTTTGTTTCTGATGTTCTAACAACGACGACTTAAATTTCGTTTTGGTTCCAGTCTTAACGTTTATTATTCCATTTCCGTGTAATTGAATTGAGTATTGTCAATAACATGAATTGAGTGTTGTCTTTTACAATCACCTCTACATCTATGTTTGCTAGTATATATATTCTTAAGAAATATTCCTCTAAAACAGTTTATCATTGCCTTGCCATTCAGGTTATACGGGATTTGGAAGGCAAGAAATTCAAATCTAATTAATCATAGAATCCAAGTGGCGTCATCTTAAAGAACATAAATTATATTATACGGCATACAACCTAGAGAAACTAAACGCGTAGCGCAATTATCTTCTACGGTGGCCGGTAAAGATCTACTCCGGTGGAGTGTGTTAGGAACAGATTGTCTTTTGTTCAGTTTATAATTTAATTACCTTTCTGAATATGTATTGTTTTATATTATAATGAGGAAAAATTTCACTCCAATCCGATCTTTTATTCGAGGGACACCAACTGCTACGACCTAGGATACAAGGTTCTGGTACCAAGTTGTCACGACCTAGATTGCAACAAATAAGCGCCGGCGTCATGCGCGGCAATGGAGCACGGCAGCGTCGCCTCGCGAGGAAGAAGAAGGAGAAGGATAGGTTTATGTTTTTGTTCTCTGTTGCCTTCCGCCCGACCACCCACGCAACAGTTTACAGAGTCTTAGTTGTGCCAAGCCCATTACATTTGTTATGGCTCGCAGGCTGTCGAATGAGTAAAGTAAAGTAGTAGACTACTGGGCTGATATCCGGTCCATGACACGTGCATTGATGATTTTATTGTTTTATCTCTGTCTATGTTCATGTGGACATTTCTAGCATGAACTCTTAAAATCACGATGCAGAATAACTTCACAGAATCAGGATAAGCTACTTTTTTTCAGCTCCAAGTCTATTACACTACTACAAACAGCGACATCACAAACGGTAAGCACAAACGGTTTTGAAAAACCAAAAACCGTTTGTGATACCCCTCATCACAAAGGGTTTTACCAAAACTGTTTGTGGATTCCGATATATATATGAAGGTCCCAGATGGACTAAAAATCCCAGATCCAACAGCCAATCGCAACATGTACAGTGTTAAATTACAAAGATCACTGTACGGGCTAAAACAATCTGGCCGGATGTGGTACAACCGGTTGAGTGACTTCCTCTTGAAGAAGGGTTATGTCAACAATGAGGATTGTCCTTGTGTATTCATTAAAAAATCACGGAATGGATTTTGTATTATTTCAATATATGTCGATGATATAAACATCATAGGACACACAGAGGACATCTTGGAGGCAAGTTCATACCTTAAGTCAGAATTCGAAATGAAGGACTTAGGTAAAACTCGGTTCTGTTTAGGCATACAGATCGAGCATCTCCCCGAAGGAATACTTGTACACCAGTCGACATATACGAAAAGGATACTTGAGAGATTTAATATGATAAAAGCACATCCTTTGAGAACCCCTATGGTTGTGAGGTCTCTTGACAAGGATAAAGATCCGTTTAGACCGAAGGGTGATGATGAGGAAATTTTGGGACCGGAAGTTCCATACTTGAGTGCTATTGGAGCACTAATGTATCTTGCGAATTGCACTAGGCCTGATATTGCATTCGCAGTAAACTTGTTAGCTAGATACAGTGCAGCCCCAACCAGAAGGCATTGGGTTGGTGTACTATGGTTCTTGGCTTGTTTTTCCCGAAGAATCAAGATCAGACCATGGTGGGTTATGCCGATGCTGGATATACGTCAGATCCGCATAAAGCAAGATCTCAAACTGGTTTTGTTTTTCTTAGTGGTGGTACAGCCATATCATGGCGATCGTGTAAGCAGACTTTAGTGGCAACATCCACAAACCACTCAGAAATAATTGCACTCTATGAAGCCATGCGTGAATGTGTTTGGCTAAGGCGGATGATTAACCATATCCAGAAGTCATGTGGTTTGAGTACTACACCTACCCCCACTATTATTTATGAAGATAATGCAGCATGTGTTGCACAAATGCAAATGGGATATGTTAAAAATAATATGACAAAACATATAGCCCCGAAATTTTTCTATCCTCATGAACTCCAGAAGCAAGGTGAGGTAAATATCATACAAACAAAGTCATGTGACAATCTGGCAGATTTGTTCACCTAGTCTCTTCCAGCTACAACGTTCACAAAATGTGTTCGCGAGATGGGCATGAGACATTTGAGAGATTTGCAAGGTTCAGGGGGAGGACGTCATTAATAAGTATCTCATTTTCATGGATCCTGAAGATCCTAAGTTCTACATTATAACTTATCTCGAAGATATCGTTGTACTCTTTTCCTTTTGTGAGTTTTCCTAAAGTTTCTCACTGAAGGTTTTTAACGAGGCAACATACATAATAAGTGACAACTTTGTACTCTTTCTCCATATTTTTCCCACTGGGTTTTTCTTTCGGAGTTTTAACGAGGCATAAGTTAGTCATAGTAGTCGCCCAAGGGGGAGTGTTAAGAATTCCACTAAGGGACTTATAGGCTCCTACCTTAATGCCTTGAATGCTCCACTCATAGTCCACTCATATAGTGGTAAACTATTGGGCTGCTACCTTTAATACATGCCCAGAAGGCCTCACCTATAAAAGGAGACCATATGTACATGATCAGTAAGAATAAGAATTGAACCGTTTGTGATGCCCCTATGGACCATCACAAAGGGTGATGGTACATTATCACAAACGGTTTTTCTTACAATACAAACCATTTGTGATGCCCCCACATCACAAACGGTTTTGGTAAAATCCTTTATGATGCTAGTATATCACAAAGGGTTTTTCTTACAAACCCTTTGTGATGGTTCATATCTGAAAATTTGAAATTTGAGTTTTTTCAAACGACCTCGTAAGAAGAAACAATCAAAATAAGAGTTGTAGGTCACAATAAGTTATGAAACTTTATAGTTGATAACTTTTCATTTGAAATCATCTGATAAACGAAAACTAAGTTTGAATGTTCTCAAATTTGAAATTTAAATTTTATAAACGACCTCGGATGGAGAAACTACCAAAATAAGAGTTGTAGAATTCAAAAAGTTATGGAACTTTATAGTTGACAACTTTGTCATTTGAAATCGTTTAGGGTCTCAAACAAACAATTTACACTCGATTTTGTATAATAAGGTAGAAATCTGAATGGCATCTAGACACATGTGATGGAGTGGTGCAGTGGTAAAGGAGGTCACACGTGAGGGAGAGGTCACAGGTTTGAATCCCGCTGACCACGTAGCGTGTGATTTATCTGTGAAAAATGGCGCAACTTGCTGGTAGCCTTCCCACATTAAAATAAATTTTTTCCCTATTGTTTTTCTATTTTTTCCTGGTTTTTCGGTGCACATAAACTGTTTGGCAGTGCACATAAACTGTTTGGCAGAGCTCATCCTGGATTCACCAGAGAATCAGCTATGGAAGCTCTGTCAAACAGAGCCTTAATTTTCCAAATGCGGCCTAACAGTACTCGTAGATCTGATAGACAAAACTTATGATCAAATGCACATATTGTAATCACAAATTAAGTACTTGGGTGCCTTGACAGTATTCAAACGTGCCCAAATGTAGCGGCCTAATTAAACACCAGTAGAGTAGGACCAAACAGGTACCGGCGTTTAACAAACACGAGATGGATTAGATATTCAAACGTACCAACGCTTAATAAAAACTTGATTAGAATAAAAAAAGATTTGTGTTGGTTCAACCCTAGCACAAATAACATAAACTCATTCGCATCAGCGTCGTGGTGTTAGACCCATCTCTGACGATACGAATGAGGGTTTCATGCATGGCCGTGCATATATGAGTATTCTGCATCCTGTTCCTCCTCCTTTCCCCCGAGAAAATTATGTGCATGTTCGTCAGTTATTCGTTGGACAGCCATGCGATGAGGGGCGTGGTATATATAATGCTTCTCTTCGGCGTGGCACACCAAAATCAGACTCATATTTATAGTTGGAGGAGGGAGTTGATGATCATATGGAAATAGGAGGCGCGTGGGAAGATGTTTTTTGGAGCATCACGAGCTACCGTCCAATATGGTAACTTTGGGCTGCCTTTCAAATATTCTGGATGATAACGTTTTCAATCTAGGCCTAAAGCCCTGAGTTCTGGGGTGACACAATCAATGAAGCAAGGGTTTCACTCCTGTAGAATAATATAACTATATTGGAGGGGTGCTCGGTCCCATTGATCGAGCATGTTGTTATCAAGAACTAGTGAAAAGGAGCATCTGGTCCTGGTGTGCACCATGGTTAAAAGCAAATCTAATTATCTAAACACACTGTTTGGGCTCCAGCTGATCTTCATTTTTTTGTGTATTAAGAATAGGTACGTGTAAATTCCTGTCAAGATTCTGCAAGTCATCCGCCACCACTAGCCGCGCATTATTGCTCTTGAACTCTTTAATTTCCATCCTGCAGTTTACGAGTGTCTTCTTGCTGACAAGCAGTATAACTGACGACAGTGCCTATTGACCGGGATGATCCTATGACTATTTAATGGAGAATAAAATATATTCCGACTTCAGACATCCTCTTATGAGAATGCATGAGACCGGTTATGACTTTGGGTACATGATGGCTAAACTTCATTCAGACTAGTGTGTGTGAGGAAACTTCCATACTTGTGAGGAGTAAAATATTGGTCCGTCTGCATCTGACACTGCATATGGACTTCCTATCAAACGAGGAGAAATAGCTGCTGCATTGTGAGCTTTTTTGTTTGCTCTAAAGAATCAATGCTGCAACGCTCTTCTAGTACGTTTGGAGTCACATATGTGACGATCTGGGCCAATTGTTATTGCTGACCATGGGTCACTCTGTTTTGTTTTTTGATGAAACAGGAGGGTTGCCCCTACTGATTATATATTATAAATTTAAATAGCTTGTCTTACAACTTAAGCCGGTCAAGATACATAGAAGCTAACAAAGAAGATGAAAAATATTACAACAACGCTTGCACCCATTGTTCAATCAAGAGGGAAAGGCTGGATCTTGCACGCAGGATAACCCAGGCAAGTTCTTGTTTGAAGAAAACTCTACAAGATTGTAGGCTTGGTTGCAGGCCCCTGAAGATCAAGTCATTTCTAGCCATCCATATAGCCCAGCATATACCGATTAGAATTTCCATCGCGAAAGGAACCCCAAGTTGTTGTTTGAATGCTGCCAGAGTGTCTTCAAAGCCAAGATGTGGCTGGAGCTGTAAACCAAAAGAAGTCCAGATCTGAATAGCAAATGGACAGGAGATGAAGAGATGCTCCACGGTTTCTTCCAATGAGGAATTACAAAGGACACAAACATATGATTGTAAGATCATGTTACGACGTCTTAGGAGGCTTCTTGTGCTTAGCCTATCTTTTAAGAGTAACCAAAAGAACACCTTATGTTTTGGTTGACAGCATGTTTTCCAAATGAGGTTGAATAGTTCATGATGAGGAGCATGACCAGTGAGCTGCCTGTAAGCTTTTGAAGATGAGAAAATTGGGGAACCCCAAATGTAAACCCATATGTCATGACTGTTCTCCAAATTGATGCTGTCCAAATGCTGTAGCAGAGGCTGTAGTTGGTCATAGGCCTGTGCAGACAAGGGCAAATGAAAGAGCTCGTCCAAGGAAGTTGATTGAAGTGCTGCATATACAGTAATGTTGATATCTTTAGCAAAAGAAAACAGCTCTGGAAACTCCATGCTTGGCACTTGTCCATTCCACAAATTTGTCCACATTGCACAGCTTAATCCATCCCTAATGTTAACACTGGCAAGCCCTTTGAATTTGTCCAGCAGACTAATGATGTCCTTCCACCAAAAGGATCCCCTAACCATCTGACCAGGCAGCTGTCCATTACTGTAATACCTTTCCCATACTAAATGTACCCAGGGTAGGTCCTGTTTGTTGAAAAATTTGTGTAGCTGCTTAATCAGGAGTGCCTCATTTTGTGTTTGCAAGTTTAAGACCCCCAATCCTCCTTCTTATTTGGGCAGGCATACCATCTCCCAAAGCAGCCTTTGGAGGTTTCTTAGCATTGGCCTCTGCTCCACGCCACAGACAATGTTTTCGAAATTTGTCCACCTGTGCAATTACTGTCTTGTGTAGCTTGAATGTACACATATAGAAGGTTGGCAAGGCTGAGAAGATGGAGTTGGTAAGTTCTAATCTCCCTGCTTGAGATAAGAAGGAAGAAATGGATCCCAATCTTCTTTCACAACGTGAAACCATCGGCCAAAAGTCAGCAACACTCGGTTTAGATACACTCAGTGGCAAGCCGAGATAAGTGAATGGCAAGGCACCCAGTGAACAACCAAAAGCTTGAGCTAGCACATCTACTCTGTCTTCTTGGACATTGATAGGCACCATCATGGATTTAGAAAAATTAACTTTGAGACCAGTTATAGCTCCAAAAGTAGCCAGGATGTCTTTGAGGGTCTGTAATTGATTGAGGCAACCTTCCATTATTATCAAGGTGTCATCAGCATATTGTATAATGGGGAAATCTTGCGAGTAAATCAGAGGTATAGGAAGGGATAAATGTCCTTGGAGCCTCTTTTGATTTATTAGAGTTTGTAGCAGGTCAGCTGCTAGAACAAATAATAGGGGAGACAAAGGGTCTCCTTGCCTCACTCCCCTTCTACAGTGAAAGGTTTTGCCCGGGACCCCATTTAGAAGAACAACTGAGGTGCCTGATGAGAAGATGGTTTTCATCCAGTCCAGCCAATGGTCTCCAAAGCCTTTAGCCTGAAAGCCTTTTCAAAATCCAATTTGAGAATCACAATCTCTTTTCGGGACTGGTGACACATATGTAGGTATTCCAAGGACCATGCCAAGCAGTCCTGAATAGTTCTGTTTTTGATAAATCCATACTGGTTTTGATGAACCAGGTCTGTGATCACCAGCTGTAGTCTGTTAGCCAACAGTTTTGTAATGATTTTGACTGAAATATTCAGTAGTGAAATGGACCTGAAATCAAAAGCAGATCTAGGGGCATCCACTTTGGGGATCAGAGTTATAAAGGAGCCATTGATACTTTGCAGACATACAGAGCCTTCTTGAAAAGCTAGACAAAGATCATAGAAGTCTTGCTTTAAAATGTGCCAGCATCTCTTCACAAAATCAGTGTTGAAACCATCAGGCCCTGGAGATTTGTCAGACGGGAGATTCTTTACCACCAAGTCTATTTCATCAGTTGTGAAGGGCAACTCTAGGATATCCAGATTAGGTACTTGTTCAAGTATTTGAGACAGGTCAATAGGTGGGTTTTGGAATTCAGAGATGCCTAGTCGTTGTTTATAAGCTTCCCATAGGATCAGGGCTTTCTCATGATGATTAGAACAAGACACACCTGCATCATTATCAACTGAACATATACTATTTTTCCTTTGCCTGACAGTCGCGTTAGCATGGAAGAACTTGGTACCTGCATCACCACATTTCACCCATCTAACAGTACCCCTTTGTTTCCAATATGTTCTTTGCTGTCTCAGAAGACTTCTCAATTTATCTTCAAGAATCACTTTGAAATTCCACTCTTGTAGTGTCAGGATTAAATCCCTCTGTTTTGTTGCCATATACTAGATTGCTGGAGCCTCGATTAAATTCTGATCATTGCGTTGCACAGTTTACACGAGGTGCACGACTGATTTGTTTCAATGTCTGTAGAATGGGCGTCAAAACGACCTGCATATTTCCATCTAGCAGTAACCATGAGAAAATTTTGCTGTAACTCTCTAACATTCTCGTTCCTCAATTCCATTTTTTTATCTGCCAATGAACATGAACCTCTGAACTCTATTTCCTAAGCCATGGAATCATCAGAGTATGAATGGCCGGATGATAAAAATTCCCTGTGGATCACATTTTTTCTAGCTGATTGTATTAACTGGACCTCTTGAATTTGGTTCCATAGACTAACGAATTGTCTGATTTCAGCGTTGTCTGTAATCTTCCAAATCCTGTCAACCATTTCTTGCCCATCAGTCGAACACCTATTGAGAGATTCTTTCAACAGGACAGTTACATTGTATTTCTGGTGTGCTATATGAATGAATTTTTCACTGAGACATTAGTCCCATGCCAGCAGTTATTAGTTTTTTAGTTTTTTATAGCAACTACACTCCCTCGAATTTACATGATGTGATGCTTATCAGATCTGCCATTCAGTAATATATGATATTAAGAGAACTGACTGAACAGTTTATGCATCTACTATCTTTGTTGTACTGCCACTGGACTCTCCTATATTTAGAAGAGTAGGTTTAGTTTTGGCAACAATTTAAAAGTGACAGACCTGATTTAGACTACAGGCAACAGATCGAAGGAGAAACAGAGGAACAACGGAGGAGGGTTGAGGAGTTAGGAAAGAGCTGCCCACCAAAATATATAAGAAATAGGAGACAGCAGGAAAGCACACATCTGGCAGAGTAATCTATAATATCTCCGAGTGCCCCAATATTGCATTAGGTTGCTCTCTAGGCATAATTGCCACGCGACTATCACTTCGGGGTGCACATGATGCTATACCTTTGGACTGCCGAAACCTACAGATCATCAGTGCCTTACAGTATGGTCCTCTGTTCTCATCTGTTCTCTCAAGGAACAACAAGGTGTTCAGGTGGGCGAAGGATTCTTTGTACCCCATATTATCGACATGTGGATGAGATCGGACAATGACAATCCCTCCGTAGTCGTATAATGTACCAACATACTGATTCAGCCTTATTAATGCCTGATCCTTTTGAAAATAATACAGGGTGGACCCAGTTTTATTTATTTAAAAAATCGTCCGACATGGCAAGGACTCAGGATGTCTTGTATATGTGTATATATAGGTATGTTTGAACTAGTACCAATTCGAGATCAACCGTGTTCATAGGACGTTAGAGTGATGGCATGCTTTATCACACTATAATTTAAAATGTGGTGTAGTAATTTAGCATTTTAATTCACTTTATAAGTTCGCTCTGAATCCAGCTTAAGGATCATATCCCTGGTTGATTATATTATAATTTCCACGAGTGCACTCAATTCACATGCATGTCTGATGAACCCTGCATTTTTCATAATTCTTTTTTGTCCATTCAAATCAGGAGAACTTCTCAGATTCTGCATGAGTTATAGTTTGTGTTGGACTTAAACTTGACATGTGTGCGTATGTGCGTTGGGGAGTCGTGTACGTGCATATGTGTGTCGAGTCCGTGTCACGTAGAGTGTGTTCAGGTTCTGTACGTGTGTGTCACGTTCAAGGACTCTAGCTAGTTGTTGGTACGTGTATGTGTGTCACGTACGAGTATTAGTATGGATAGAGTCTGTTAGGCAGTTAGAGGTATATAGGTGTGCGTGGTGCCGATCTGCCTGGACGAAGCCGCGTCGTACGGGGAGCGAGAGGCTCACGGAGATGTTGTGCAGGTCCTGCGGATCGTGGCAGGAAGGCCGGACGTGGGGGGAGCTCCTGGCAAGTCCGTGGCCTATTTGTAGCCCCTTGGTTCTCTGTATTCGTTTGCCGAGTCCAATTTTATCAATGTAGCCAAGATATAGGAGCTTGTGCTCCGCGGCGTTCGTCGCCGACAATCTTTGTGCGTGGTCTCCAACTTTGGTGAGCTGTTCCCGAGTGTGTGAGCGAGGGGCCAACATAGTTCATCATGAGATGGGCCTTCTTAGCACATAACCAAGTAAAGTTGTTGACGACTCAATCGCGCCCTTGAAAAGTATGTTGGGGTGGGGTCACTAAAGAGTGGTTTTATTGGTAGCTCCAACTAGTACCAAGTTTGCAGGTGTAAAACGTATACTCTGTAATCGCAAGGCATCTTTCCCATCCACATTTATATAAGCATGTAATGTTTCCCCAGGGCACATCAGCACTCAGGTACAAAAATGACAGGACATTGCTAGTACATGTTGATGGGAAGTGGTGATGTTGTCTCTCTCGTGGGAACCGGAGGCACAAGGGAAGCAACTATCAGCACCTTGCAACTTCAGTTAGCACGCCGGAAACGAATTCCAGGAAAAAAAGCTGGAAGCATATTTGATAATGTTTCTCCTATTGGAAGAAGCAAGGTGCACATCAATCTGGATTGTCAAAAGACCTGTTGTAGCCATGACATTGTGAGCAAAACATCACGATCGACATGTTTGTCACATCATCCTCCCCCGAGAGTGTGACGCACTCCTCACCACCCGTGGGAAGATACTGCCACAGCATGATGGGGGTAGACAGTAAACGAGATGCATCATTGAGTCAATTGTAGTTCTTCTAGTCTAGGCAGGAGGAAAGCAATTCTTGTTTATTCAAAATCATGTAAATGTCAATGTATGAAGCCTGTCAGTTTTGCTCTCTAGCCACAATCTCATCAAATGTAAATGTATGAAGCTACCAAATTTCTAATATTATCATAATCCAGAGGAGAGGTAATAGAACTATAGAATCCAAAAGGGAACCAGCGCATAGGAGGAACCTCCATTCACTACTACAGCTTGATTTTCAATTGAGAAGAATTGCTGACCTCAATGCCGGATGACGCAATGGATCGGAGAAATCTGGTTAGAGCTCCCATGTCATGGACTCCAGTGAAACATCATCAGGGGGAGATTGATCCTGTTCAATATGCTCATTGTTGTGTAGAGCAGCACCAGCGTAGGTTGACGAGGGAGGTTGTTCCGAGCGCCATCGACATCGGCTGTGTTTAGTTCCAAAAAGTGGATGGAAGAGTTTGATGAAAATGTCACATCCGACACTGTACCGCACTGTAGCATTTTTCGTTTGTTTGTGGTAAACATTGTCCTATCATGATCTAAGTAGGCTCAAAAGATTCGTCTCGTCGTGTACATCAAAACCATGTAATTAGTATTTTTATTTACCCACGTTTAGTGTTCCATGCATGAGGAGAGAGATTTGATGTGATAGGTGAATAGTGAAGTTTGGAAAGAGAATTTTGGGAAGTTTGATGATGTGATGGGAAACTAAACACAGCCATCATCCACAACGTCAATCTTCAGATTGTTAGAACGAAGCTGGTTCTGCAGTAGGGCTGTTCTTCGCGTTTCAGTTATGATTAGTAGAGAATTTCATACAATGGTTCAGCTATAGAACAATAGAAAACTAGCATAAATGTAAGTTGATAAATATTAGCACAACGTTGTCTCCAAGCAAATCGTTGATTAATTTCCTATCTCAATAGCAAAATTCAGCATAAATGTAAGATTTCAATTTTGCTGGTGGTAAAAAATAGCATAACGTTGTGCGTGCTATGCTACAAATAATCTTGTATGATTGTTGCTGTCTATTCTATACCTACCTTACTAAGTAACTACAAAAATTATCTACGCTAACCAAAAATAGAATTTTCGTAGCTGTTAATGAATTACTATATACTATAACACCTACCACACATTCAGCTGTATTTCTCCTCCATAACTAACGTCACAATTTCCTGTAACTGCAATGTTAATCCAGTAATTAAAATAACATCTTGCATATACACCTACGACATTCTTACGATATATTATTACATGCATTCTTCATAAAGGAAAATATGTATCACCTACTTTATAATATTTCTTTCTCACACTGGAATAGTAGACGCTAGAATCATATATAATTTTTCCACAGGAGGTGTGTAATATAGCAAGAATTTATACAGAATTTGGGAGTTGCTCGCTTGTATGACATGACTGTCGAACAGAAAGCAAAAAGGAAGATAGGACATCTGATCCAGCCAGTGCACATGCATGTATTATGACAATAATGTACCAACATTCAACTTTCACTGGCACTCGTTCTGTTACAACATCAATAGATATCGTGTGGAAAGTGAATGAATATCATAAAAATATATGCCTATCATCATTGGCATCCGACATTGCTTCTTTTTCGTTACGGCACACACAATATTTGCAAATCAATGGAGAACAAGGTAACAGACGAGAGCAAGTGGCTAACATTGAGAAGTTAATGAAATTGTTGTCTAATAATAGGAAGAGGAGGCACATGGGAAGCTAAAAGCAACATTTTTCTAGGATGAAGTAATCAAGGATAGACAGATAGAGAGCAGCGAACAGCTTGCTGTCTGGGATGACGCTTGGCTTTGACTTGGAACCACACCGCCACATTTTACTCTTGTTATGGCTCCTCTTGCACAGCTGTTGGAACATGGCCCTCGTTATGCTGTCGTCACACCGAAGAACTCGTTTATACATATATATAACCCACTAATTGTGGCAAATGGGTATGCTTGTATTGGTTCCAGCATTAAGCATATATACGACATGATGCACTGATGAGCCGTCCAAATATATTGGTTGTGAACAAAGCAAGTGCATATATTAAATATATCCTTATGTGGAATGGAACGAGAGATTGCATATTATTCTCACTATTGCAAAGATCCTCACCTATGTGGTGCGAAAACCTTATCCAAAGCCATTGCAAATGGGGATGGTTATTCGTCTCATCATTTGGTGTCTATCGCACATAAACCTCTCCAATGTGTCATGTATATTAGAAAGTTATACAAATACTCAGTACATCCATCTCGCCCTTTTGGCAAGAATATAACGTTTGCTAAGCACCTAGTTACACGTTATGTCTAGATATATAGTAAAAATTATATATCTACAAAAGTAAAACAACTACAATTTGGAATGGATCACGGATGTACCCACCTTATAGCAAACACATGGATGGAAAATTCCACATCAGTACTGATCAGATAGGCATGTTAGTGCCGGTCAGTCCAGCCGGCACTGTGGGCGGACATACAACTACAACGTTGTAAGTCACGCGTAAATGTGTGTTCGTTGCCACGAGGATTCGAACCCACGACCTCCGGCCTCGCACGGAGCTTCCTTACTATCATCACATGTGACTGAGTGGAAGATGCTTCCCTTTTGAAGTAGCCCGTGGAGATCAAGACACCGACCAGTACTAAATGACACACTTTAGTATCGCGCCATTTTTGTACCGGGCCAAGACAACTACGTGGACGAATGTGTGTTTTTCTACTAGTGAATGAATGCACAGAAAAATGCACCTACGAGATTAACTCCGCTACCTGCTGTCCTCCTATATAATGGAAAGAGACGGAGAGGAAGAACATATGACAATGATCAAAGAGCTGCAAAGGAATTGTTGGCCAAAATGCAACAGGGAATAGGAGGCAGCGAGAAAGTGCACATCAGCTGGCCCCGTACAAGGCATGGTCATACAAAGGTCCTCGAAGCAAGTGGGCCGCGACTAAGACGCGACATAATGTCCCTTTTCCAAGTCTGCCACCAAGCTCAGCAATGTCACAATTGCTTCCTCGCACAGTTGGCCTCTCTACCGGCGTGACGTCAACAATACTTCCCTGAAAAGCATTATTGACGAGCTAATCTATGCCAGGCAGGCTGTAGGCTTCGCCGACAAAGCTCGTGTTCAGTGACTACATTAGTTCTTAAGTGTTCAGTGGCTACTTGTAGTTTTTAAAAACGTGTATACGGATAGCGGGCCCCACATGTATGTTTGTGACCTTCCTCGGCCAGCATGGGTTCAATCCCATCAGATCAATATCACGCGCATGTTCGTGACCTAATTCCTTGTTTGTTGTTTGAGGAGGTGCTGATTCTGTGTTCCGTTCTCTACATGATAATTCCGTCCTCACGGCATCATCAACAACTATGCCCTTCCATTCAGTCAATCAATACCGAGTTCAAGCTCAAAGATATGGGCCCCATCCACTTTTTCCTTCACGTTGATGCTCAGTCGTCTGTCCTGGTTTTTACCTTGATGCTCTTAAGTAATGAAGGCGCACGATAGCAGAACTCTGCATCTCTGGTTCTAAGAATTAAAGTAGCTGGACATACATGCATGGTGTTTAGGACTATGTCAGGATCCCTGATCTGACATGAAAATCCCTTTATTGAATGAGGTTTTTTACAGTGCTTGGAAATTTTATGGGCCGTCGATGGATTCAGAACCAACAGTTGAAAAAAATACAAGAAACCCGTTCAAAGGAACCAGGAACCGATTAGAAAAAACCAAATTAATGGGTTAGGAACTAATTCCTGATGGGTATTTTGGTCTATTCATGTATCAGGTCGGCCCAATTGGACCAAATACTATTTTCACTTGTCCTTGGCAGAATCTCTGGCGATGCTCGCTCACCAGGGCCACCGCCGCCACCACCGTACCATCCCTCTCGTCCCTCAGTGCATCCACCGGTGATGCCGTCCTCTTCCCTCCCCCCGGCGGCAGCGCTCATGTGGGCTGTATGTCTGTGCGCCGCGCCCCCCGAGCTCCACGATACGATGGTGTGCACCGGTGTCAACAGCGACAAAGCCATCAATTTCCATCTCCAGTGTTCAGCGCTGTGGCGAGGATCCGCCAATCCACGGTCGTTGAGCTCCGTCTAGTTCTTGACGAGGAATAACCGTGAAGGCTAAGTGAAAAGACATTTCTACCCCTAATTGCATCTTAATTGGAAAAGAACCGAGTGTTCCCAAGGATTGTTTGATGGATGGGGCCAAATTTTTTGGACGTCAGAACCCACCGGTTCCCTCCGAGCACCGTAACATTCCTCAAATGGAGTAATCATACTTCTTTCCCATTATGCAAATCCTAATAACTACATACGGGACAAAAGTTCTGGAAACTATGTTCGTCCCATCCAGCAACATTTGGTATTAACTGGAAGAGCAAGGCAATTACTGGTGAACTGGATTGCATCGTCATGTTAAGTTTGTTTCGTTGCCCGGCTACCGTTTTTGTTCAACTTTGTTCCCACTAGTTTTCTATCTAGTTTGACAGATTTTCCCTGATGTGTCCCTTGCTTGCTTTTTAGAGAAAAGGTTTCCCACATTTCGTTAAGAACAAAGCTTACAAATATTTTGAACGTGGGAATATTATAAGCTGCAAGGAAGCACAAGAGAAGCAATATATTACATATCAGGAACATATAATAACTTCAGTTAGGTCAGGACAGGACTCGAGCCACGACAACCATTATCAACGATAAAGTGGACTAGATAGCAAGATGTTTTTTTGTTGGACCACCCAATTGCTTCAGCCAATGCCTGCCGATAATGCCAGACACGTGCCACTTGCTTAATTGGATGGTTGGTCATTGTTGACAATGCATGTGGTTCCCGTTGAGGATGGACGCTCGCATAAATTGCAAGGAGCAATGAGAGGGTTGGGACAAGGGATGACAAATGATGTGAATTGATGATATACAAATGTTACATGATGAGTTGAAAAATTGAAAGGCCATGATGCATGGCTCGAGTTTTGAAGTTGTTGATGTGTGTCTCTCTCATGGGAATATGAGGCAGAAGGGAAGCAACTTTCCGCAGCATGCAAATCTGGGAACGGGATTCCAGACAGGACAGAAATAGCAGGATCGGTTTCGTGGCTTTGGGTCCACGCTGCTGATAGGTGAGGTTCTTTGGATGCGGCATGAGTAATTCCATTAGCTTTGGTCTGGGAGTGTCGTATAGAGGGTTTGCACAAAAGTGTGCGAACTGATCATACAGGGAGTTGTTGGACTGTCGTCGTTGTCGTCCTTACTGAACATCTGATGTGCCTCCTCTATGAATTAATAAAAGAAAATTAAGAAATTTCTTGATTACACGTATGAAGTTACATAATTTCTTTCATTCTTGCCATCCATGATGCTACGTCTCTGCCATCGCCTCGTTTGTTTAGGCGTTGTTTGGATCTACAGTTTTATAGAAATTAATTTCCGTAAAACCTGTTTTCTCGTAACTACCCTCAAAATCGCGTTTGGATCTCTCAACCAACTTGCCTACAAGGGAAACCTGATCTCCGCAAAACCAGAAAAATGCAGATTAGTAAAAACAGCTCCTCGTCATTTTTGCTAAAACTGGTTTTCTGAACCACATCGTAAACTCGCTGCTCATATTCGCATATTGTTCCTAACAGCTCTTTGTCGTCTAAGCAGACTCAAACTAGGTTTTGTATTCTATAATTTTAATCAATCAATGAGATTGGAGGAAGATCGGCCGGCCGCGGGACGACTATCAAGTCTCCATCTTGTGCCTAGCCACTACAAATCACTCTAGCAAGAATCGAATTCAACACCCAGCACCCAGCAGCTCAAGGATTGCGTAATCATCAGATCACCCAAGGAAGAACTGGGTCATTAGCTGTTCATTCGACAAGGATATATACTCAAAAAGTGGCAGAAGCTTGGCCACTGCTGCACAGGGATCCGGAGGTGGCCGGAGCCGGCGAGTCTTGAGTCGGAGAAAAGGTGCCTGAGGTAGTAGGGAAGGCTAGAGCCGTCTGTATTTTTCTCATCGGCAAGTAAGACAGGTTATAATGGAGGCACTGATCACTGGACGCTTTTTACTTTACCCAATACAAACACAGTTTTGATAAAACACATGCTAACTAATTAACTAACTAATCTAAAGCTGGTTTTCCTAAAAACCCGAATAAAACAAGATTAACTAAAACTGGTTCATATTTGACACATCCAAACAACCACTTAGTCTCCTTTTGTATGTCTATTTTCCACTGCGGCTGATAATAACCTGTCCTATAAATTTCAAATGTATGCAACTACCAAATTTCTATTGTATCACCATATATAACACTTATTCCTCACGGCCTTAACCATTTTGATATGGCACACAATAGACACTGGAAGTAGAGCTTAGCACTAGTAGGAAAACAAGAAGGAATTGGTAGAGGTAACTGTTGTGTAAGTGTAACATGGGAATACGAGGCAAAAGGGATCAGGAGACTTTGGGCTCCCTTGTTCTAGTGACGGCATTCTATCAGTAACCCATCCATCATATGTAGCATTCCGCGGCTGATCCCCCTTCCCCTGCATCTACAGCTTCCCTCTAATCAACACAAGATGACGCTGATGAGGGTCGGAGAACTATGGTTATGGCTCCCACACCAATGTCGCGAGTGAAACATCACCAGAAGGAGAGCTCATATTACTCCACGTTGTTCATCTCTGGAGAATGAAGCCGGTACTTATTAACCATGATCCCGCTCCTAACTTCGAACAAGCTAAGCCCCATGTCGTACAAGCTCTTATTGCTGTCGATCTTTGTTTGCCGATGATTAGAGCTGAGTGAAACCCGACTTGCCATTGCCAATCCGGTTCAGTGCGCTCAACGCTCATCATTCGTAGCAGTCTAGCAGCCCCATGTTGAAGATGGATCCAGGTTATTGTGATGTCTCGCTGTTGAATCGTTCCTCCGGTGTTAACATCAACAATATCGATATGATCGACCTGCAGGTTGTTCGAACATAACAGGTTCCGCAATACGTCTGCTCCTTGCGTTTCCATTGTATTGCGTAAATAGTTTAATACAATGCTTGCAGTGTTATAGAATATGCAGACAAGTTAGTAATTCTACCAGTAGAAACAACACAACTGATCGATCCACTGCCTTATCACTATGACATGCATTACAGAGCACTCACTATGATAAAATGTACTTTTCCTAAGGGTCCAGGAATATGGTTGTCTAAATGTTATGAGTAAGAAGAAAGAAGAATTTCTGTGCGGGATGAGATGTGTACCTCATTCATACGGAAACTAACTGCTTCCTTCAATTTGTGTTCTGCAGACTTAACTAGATGAAATATCGAAACCACAACTTTCACAGTTACAT
The DNA here is from genome assembly GCA_033239725.1 of Echinochloa phyllopogon. Lineage (NCBI taxonomy): Eukaryota > Viridiplantae > Streptophyta > Magnoliopsida > Poales > Poaceae > Echinochloa > Echinochloa phyllopogon. The sequence goes on along the minus strand of BTCW01000008.1, from coordinate 4,087,253 downwards.
CCCATCATGGGCACATTGAAGCTAATCCATCCTTGTTTTGTCAAAGATGGCGGTGTAAGAGAGGCCCTTGTACCATTAAAGGATGTTGATAACGGGATTTTACATGGTAGCACTATCGGAAAACGGCTATATGCCGTGTGCCCAGACATTTGCCGTGTGCAGAATATCGGGCACACGGCAAAGGCGTTGTTTGCCGTGTGTCGGCCACCTGGCACACGGCTTTTGACCGGCTTGGCCGTGTGCCTAGACGACCAGCTCACGGCAAACAGGCGGCACATGACACAACCGTGTCTTTGCCGTGTGCCTAACGTTTGGCGCACGGCAAAGGTGCACGACGTTCGCCGCCGTCGCCTGCCGTGGCCCATTTCCGTGTGCCGGTCTGGTCTGGCCGACGGCAAAAAAAAAACACACTGCAAAGTTTTTGTTTGTCGTGTGCCTTAGAGCTAGGCACACGGCACATGGCCTCTACTTTCATTTTATTTAGCAATTAGAACGACAACATAGAGTGTAGTAGTGACCTAGAGTAGCACAATGACTATGAACTTAAGATATAGCTTAACACATGAAATAATTTTGAACTATATGCAGAATCAATCGGCGGCATCGTGTGAGGGGCCAGTTGCAGGAGTGGGAGAAAAGTCGCCTCAGTACCCTCCGATCCAGCCTTGTACTTGGCCTCGCCGCCTACGAGGGTGCCTGGGGCGCCGGGGCCGCGGTCGCAGCCTTCGCAGCCTCCGTGGATGGCTATGGGGCCGGGGCAGTGGGTGTAGGAGCCACCGCCTGGGGAGCCTGGGGCCCCGGGAGAGTCGTCCCAGCCGCCACCGTCGGCCGAGTGAGTTGTTTGTGGACTTGGATATATCAACTCAACTTGTAGGACGTTATTTGCATTTGGACCTGTTTGTGGACTCGTATGGACTTGTACAACGTTGTTTGTGCACTTTCTATGCATTTGTGGATGAAAACTGCCTGTGATGTGTATGGTGATGGTTATTGTGATATATAAATGCCTGTGATGATTTTATACTGTTTGGGGGTCCCATTTACGTCGAAATGTAAATAAAACAGGGACCTGTATGGTCACTTTGCCGTGTGCCAGGGCCTGGCACACGGCAAAGTGACCATACGTGGCACCTGGAACAGGGGTTTTGTCGTGTTCCAGGTCCCGGCACATGGCAAAGTGACCAAGCTTTGCCGTGTGCCAGGACCAGGGCACATGGCAAAGCTTGGGCCTTTGCCGTGTGCCTTTCCGTCACGGCCCACGGCAAAAGGCGTCGTCGCCGCTAACGGCCGTGACGGTGGGCTGGGCTTTGCCGTGGACCGCAGTGGCCCACGACAAAGCCCGCTTTTGCTGACCGCTGTTTGCCGTGTGCCCTTTGCCGTGTGTGGCACACAGCAAATAAACAGTTTCCAGTAGTGTAGACACCTTTATTAGAAACACACTCTGGGAGCCAGGAAATTGTCAACACGCCTTTAATTTATCTTTCAGTTTTCCCTCTGGTCCCAACAACATCTCCATCACTGTTGAAGTGTCAATTGCAAGCTTATCCACCTACTAAATTTCCAGGCAATACAACCTGTGGCCATATATAATGCTCCTTCCGCTCTTCCTCACACGTTGCACGCCACCAAAAACTCGAGGAAGAGCATAGCATGAGATGGTGAGGAAAGAGAAGGAATGGGTAGAAAAATCAATGCTGCTGTGGTAAACAGGGAATAGGAGGCAATAGGGAATAAGCTTGTAGCAGGATGTGTGACCAACGTACCTCATTGCTAGTGGGATCAGGGCCAGTCTGCTTTAATCGTTGAAGGCACAGCATGCAGTCGGGGTTGCATCAACCATACATCGCAGGGGACGCATGATCTCCACCCTTAGGCTTAACAGCTTCCCTGACGTCAACTCCGGACAAAGCTCCGGCGAACCCCGTATGTGACTACCATACTGTCCAAATAGGCACGAGCCCATGTTGCCGTCGTTGAACCGTTGCGTTCAGAAGCCAAGCAATACCGGCCTTGCTGCCATTCTCGATTCCGATCCGTCTGATGCGCTTGCTAAGCAGATCAGACCCGTGATGACGTGTTGGCGTATCTGGCTCTAAAAGTAGCTGGACATGCGTGGTGTTTAGGATCGAAGCGCCCTTAGCATTTTTTACATGTCCGATCCATGTATAGGACTAAGTCTGCCAATACCATTATTACACTTGTTTGCACGAATTAGCTGTAAACGAACTTCTTGAGCAGGCTGTGTGTACGAGATGTTGCGATGGCGACTGCCATAGTGTGACGCTTTGTCAACTTGAGGCGTCTATACATCAGCGATGAAGTCGTCACGTACTCCTATACTGCACAGTGGTCGCTGGGCATGCATTTACGTGGAAGTCACGCCGCAGATGATGCAACATTTTTTCTGCATGCCTTCGTGGTGTTTGTTGTGTAGGTGCAACAGCACGCTAGGAAACACCACCATACGCACCTTATAATTTATTAACATGACAACAATGATGAACGAGGCCAGAGCGGACTGGCGTGAACCATGCATCGTTGTGTCGATGTCGCAGCGTGAAAGGCAGTCCACTACGTAAACTTTTGAAAGATACGATATAATGGGAAAAGTCAATGGTAACAAAGAGTATGTTAGCTATTGGAAGATAGTAACAGTTAATTTTCTTACATAGGTCTCGTTATTTAAAGAAACTGTTTCTGTTAGTTCTCATGTTAATCCACTTCAGTATCTTATTTGTTAGTTCGCGTTATTTAATGAAGTTGTGTTATCAGTATGTTATTTGTTCAAGGAAAAGTGCCTGTTCTCCCACTTCAGGTAGATGGAACTCAGACGACTTGTCCACTAATCACAAGTCCAATAACTTCCAAAATGATCGAGTGTACCCTGACGCATGGAGAGACGCCAGTATATGTAGAAAGCTAGATGGATTTGCATTGCTGCTGATGAGATCTGCCGTGCAAAACATGATCATTTAGAGACGTCAATGCATAGAGAAATACACCTACCAGATTAACTCTCTGCTACGTGTTCTCCTGCCTCCTATAGGCTATATAATGGCTTCTCTTTTGCAAAAACAATAATATAATGTACTGAAATCTCGGAAAGAAACAGAAGAAGAGGATATGAGGATGCCCGAACAGTTGGAAATAGGGGGCAACAGGAAAGTTCACATCAAGTGGATCCAAGATTGCAGTCGTTGGAGGTCCATGTACTGTGTTAGGTTGTTCTCTGAACACAATGTTAGGGGTGGTGTGGACACACAATGACGCAATAGAATACCCTGCAATGCTTTGACTCGTCCCCTGTATTAGATCTTGTGCCCTGCCATTGTGTTTTCAGGGAAGTGAGTGCATGTTAATATGCACCTATACAAGATTAACTCCACTACCTTCTTGCCTCTATAATGGTTGCTGTTTGGCGGAACACGATAGCATAGTATATAGAAGTCGGAGAAAGAAACAGAGGATAAAGGTATGGGGATATCAAAATGTTGCAAAGGGACTGATGGCAATAATGCAACAGGAATAGGAGGCAACGGAAAATTTCAAACTAACCTTTTGGTCCGCCAAGATCTTTGTGTTGCATTAGGTTGCTCTCTACAGACACTGTCACGGGTGGTGTGGACTCATAATGATGTAGCACAATGCCGTTAGTTCTGCTCTAAACTCATGATCTGTATTTGATATTGTGCCTTGGCCAGCGGCCCAGTGTATTGTTAACGCCAATTCAATATCAAATTAAAATTTGTAGTAGTCTGACTTTATTAATTTTTCAGTGCATTGATGTCATTTAACGGAATATAAGTAGCAGCCACAGTTCTGCTAGACTGATTGCGATGCCTAATGTTCCACGTCTAGACTTGTTATTTGCCAAAGCATAAGCTAAATCGCACTTGCATGTCTCCAATGTATTCTTCTTTAGAATTGTTTACGCAGTCCCCTTCATTGTAGCTTGGCAAGCATAATTTGGTGAGCAACGCCACACCATCAAGAGAACAGAGTGCCATTGTTGCCCACAGCCCACTTGCACATGACTAATTTCCTTTGTCTTAGTAATTACACTACCATCACTACAAAGCTATTATACCAAAAATATCCCCATACCCATTTACGAATTACCCAGCGCCGCCGCTAAACGAAATAACCCAAAATATGAACATTTCGAATAATTAAGTTGGTATTGAGATATTAGCTTTGAAGATGGTGTCAAATATGTTCTAGTTGCTTGCTCTTATCAGTCATTGCCTTTGGGACTCAAGCACTCTCTGTTTCTGTTGGATGTATTTACAGTGCTTCTGATCATATCTTACATGATAGAATGCTAGTATTATAAATAGTAAAGACAGCTGTGGAGAAACAGAGGAAGAAGCAGATATAGGAGAAACAGAGGAAGAGGAAGGATCCACTGGTCGAGATGCAACAGGAATAGGAGACAATAGGAATGTATGCATCAGAAGAGCTAGGAATTTCAGTCCCTGAAGATCAACTTATTGCCATCTTCCACCCCGTTAGTAAGAAAAAATTGTGCATGTTAGTGGAAGGAAAATTAGTCACTCTGTTTAAAGATGATCACATACTCACATCTCTGACATTCAAAGATTCACATTAGCAGGCAATGAGGCACAAACATGTCAAACCACATCAAATGTGCCCCTTATTACTAGCTAGGAAAAGGTGATGATTCATTTTTGTACAAATCTTCTGGCACACTATGCAACAGTTTATTCCTTCTTTTACCATCCTACCTATATGTCGACTTCGGCCTTCTTCAATTCTAAAGTCTAAACTCACTATGCAGTTTGCTTGCCTATACAAACGGCAGGCTCTTGATTTGACATCTTCAGATCTTGTTCAATATTGTCACGACCTCTTCCATTGTCGGCCGATTCTTGGGAGTAACATCAATACACTGCCATGCAATTTCCAGGAGCCCCTTCACCTCATCCATCTCCTTCCCTTGCTCTCCGATACCCATCCGTCGATCCAAGATCTGCGAGGCTTGACCTGAACCTATCTTCTCCCTCGCCCAATCAACCATATCAACCTCTTTCTCCCCAATCTTCGCCTTCACCGGCCAACTTGGCCGGTGACCTGTTACTATCTCCATTACCAGCACACCATAGCTATACACATCCGCCTTCGCCGTTGCACCCATCCCGGCCCATATCTCCGGTGCCACGTACCTGTTTCATTTCACATCACACAAAAAAACATATTATGATTTTTTTTCAAAACCAAATTTAACTTCTAACATTCATATGTTCTATCAATAATAATCTATCGTAGTCTCGTAGACCATTAGTATCATAGGTGTCAATATGCAATCTTGGTCGATCTATATGATTGCAGCATCTTAAGCAAGTGTATGAATGCTTTGTGCAGAGTGCAGTTGTTGCAAAAAGATATAAAGATGTATCGTTATAACTACCCGGCGGTGCCGGCGGCCTGCGTGCTGACGTGCGACTTGGCAGGGCTCCCTCTGACGATCCTGGCGAGGCCGAAGTCGGCGAGCTTGGCCTCGAACCCTTCGCCGAGGAGGACATTGCTGGACTTGACGTCGCGGTGCAGCACGGGGGGTCGCCGGCCGTGGTGCAGGAACGCGAGCGCCGCCGCGGCGCCGCGCGCGACGCGGAGGCGCGCGGCCCAGGGGAGGAGCAGCGCCTCGCCTTCCTCGGCGCCGGCGCCGGCGTCGCCGCCGTGGAGCCACGCGTCGAGGCTGCCGCGCTCGAGGAGCTCGTAGACGAGGATCCTGTCGCGGCCGGCGGCGCAGTACCCGAGCAGGCGCGCCAGGTTGGGGTGGCTGAGGCTGCCGAGCACCTCCAGCTCGGCGCGGAACTCGCGGTTGCCGGCGCCGGCGGCGCCGTCGCCGGAGAGGCGCTTGACGGCGACCGGGGCGCCGCCGCCGGGGAGCACGGCGCGGTAGACGAACCCGAAGCTCCCGTCGCCGATGATGTTGTCCGGGGAGAACCCGCCCGTGGCGGCGGCGAGGTCCGCGAGGGAGAGCTTCTCGAGGCAGGCGTCCGCGGCAGAGCCGTAGAAGGACCACGACGCGGGGTCCGGCGGCGGCGCGGAGACGGGGAGCGCCGGCGCCGAGGGAGACGAGCGGCGGAGGTGCCGGCTGCTGCTGTACGGCTTGAGGTTCTTGCGGCGGCGCTGGCAGAGGAAGGCGAGGAGGAGGCAGGGGACCGCGACGGCGATGGAGACCCCGGCGACGAGGAGCAGCGCGAACACAGGGACGTCCATGGCGTCGCCGGCAGCGCGGTGGTTTTGGTGGAGGTGGTTGAGTCTTGGGAGGAAGAGGGAGAGGAGGAGGGCGAGTCGTCGATGAAGTCAACGGGCTTTTGGCTGGCAGTGGTTGACTTCGTCGCCACGTCGACATCGGCATGGGTGGCGAGTGTAGACCGGGACGGAGACTTGGACTGGAAACTGCTAGTGGGGTCAAGGTAAGAGATTACTATACTGCCCTTTTGCACGTCCTCCTTTTTTGATTCTTCTGAAGATGCCCTTTTAACGCCTGGACAAACCCAAAGATACGTTTTCACTTCATCACGTCGACCTCAAATAAAGAGGTGCTTGTTGTAAAAAAAACAAAAAAGCGGGATATTTATCATATAATCAAATCTGTTGGATGAGATGATAAAAATTGTTGTTATACCAGATAGAAAATATTTTACAAATATGTGATTAACAGAATAGGCTTTTAGGTTGGTTGTTTTTTCTGTCATTAGTCAAAAAGGCAATATAACAGCTTGGGGTGTTGAACATGACCGCTCTCATTGATAGTTAGGGCCATTGACAATGATGAATATGATTCTCAAGACACCGGCTCAATCGTCCCGATGAAAAAGAAATGCTAGGGTGTGCATGCCGCTATTTAGAAGGATAAGTGTGGATTCGTATATCTAAACATATAGAGTAATTTTTTAGCCCGCGGTCCTTAAACTTGTCCCTAGCTCTCATATCGGTTCTGATACTCTAAGAGTGCACGTAACGGTTATCAAACTTGTCCTGCCGTTTTATTTCGGTCTTTCTTACTTGTCTCCTGTTCCCATTTTAGCCTCAGTACTCTCTAAATGCACATAAAAATACTCAAACTTATTCCATAGTCTCGTCATGGTCCTCCATCATTTATACTATTGCAGGTGAAATTTACTCAAATGTGTATTTTCAAAAAATATTTTAAATTTTACTATCAATGGTTAAAAAGTATAAAAAGTCTTGCACGATAAGTTAATTGATACTACTATATTTATCATAAAAATAATTTCAGAAATATAACATTTTCTATATGAAAAATATTTCTTCATAGAAACTGGTGACCAAAGTTGCACTGCTCAGACCATCCCTGTACTAACAAACAATATATATTAGCCATGGGACAGAGGAGACCCTAAATTTTTGTAAATAAATGAAACAACTTTATGCTCAATAATGCATATGCTTCTTTCGGTGTTATTTGAGCACCTTAGTTTGAGTTTTGTAGCCAGCATGGATGCTTGTGTTTTCATATGTATAATCTTTCTTTTGTGTTTGTATATCAACTAACTTGTCTTGGGATCTGTATAAGGTTATCAAATTCAAATCAACCAACCTATCGTTCTACATGTTATTATATTATTTATTTATAAAATCCATGAACTGATAGTAGGTGAGTTGGTAATGTTTTTTTGTGGAACCTGTTTACCAGAGTTTGAGTCCTCCCGACTCAGCACTAATGTTGCATCGTGAGTGTGTGTGGGTACTCGTCTTTCAAAAAAACATAATCCTTGGATATCATGATATAATTCATACATTATGTCGTCCGGCTCCCCCACACTATTTCACAAGTGGTCCACTGCACTATATATTGTAGAGGGGTCCCGTCCTGTGTGCGGATGTGCGATACCGCCATGTAGTGCCGATGCATTCTATTCTGCGTTATCCTAAAAGCAGCAATCATAGATTCCTTTTTTTATTCGAAGTCATCTTCTCGGCCCTTGAGACCATACCGGTTTGGCTGCATATAGCGGCCATATGATTTTCATTCAACCAATTGGTATGTATACAGGATACCTTTGGCATGGAAATCTAATCCACTCGATCTGCGATGGATACAGGATACCGTCTGCAAATCGATGATGAGCTATTCTCAGCGAAAGGGAAATAAACAACAATATATATAAAAGGTTTCGATAATATTGTGCCTGACATGGGAGTTTTGAACATATTTTTGGTTGCTACACAATCTGTGTTTGTGTTTCTGACAAGTAAAATTTTGGTGTTCTGCGTTAATTTGATTGCTAGCCTAGATTACCATAGCTTGCAGGGACATATTCATCAGCACAATCAACATATATTTTTTTTTGCCGGCAAGTCAGAGAGCTTTAATTCAAAACATTATTACATTCTTTGTCAGCAATCTCTTCTATGTTAGATATGTTCCAAATTCACATCCACGATATAGGCCAGGCTTGGGCCAGAGCGAAGCGGAGGCCCATTATGCTGTGGTTTCTCTCAGAAAGTGCACAGTTTAGTCTCACCTTGGTAACGCAACCAAGTACGGGCGCGTGATCTGCCTATATATATGTAAGCCTATGTAGACGGTAGGGCAAGACAAAACAAGACAAGGCAAGACAGATAAGCCATGTATCATCCCTACTTGTAAACTCTCCTCAATATTGATTGTCTTCCGTGGTTTTTTCCCGCAAGGGTTTTTCCACGTTAAATAGTGTCTCGTGTTCGATCTTGTTTTCCGCATTATTTGCTAACAAGTGGTATCTGAGCTTGGTAGGAGATCGCGTAAAAAAAATAGGGTTTCACCCCTGTTATTGCGTCGCGCCGCCGCCACTGCGTTGTTCGGCAGAGGAATTAATTCTGTGTCGCTCCGTCTGCACCGGGAGGAAAAAGATTGTTGCTTGCACGCGGATCGAGAAGAGGCAGAGCATCGACTGCTGTTTAGTGGAAAAAGATTAGAAGCGAATTGCGCTAGGCGCACACATAAAGATATACCAGAAGATTTCCAGAGTTGCTCGCTGGACGTATACATGAAGTGTACCAGGCGGCAGGTTATTGCTAGAGTTTCACAGTAACGTTTCTAAATTATTTATTGCAGAGTATTTTCTTCCGGATATTTCTTTCATATGGCTTCTATGATATGTGATTTCCACTGCTGAGATATATTGAGATTTTGAGGAGATGTTGATATTATTATCGGATCACTTTGAGTTAATTCATCTTGATGTTTTGATAACATCGCTCATGCCAGCCTAGTGGTTTTCTTTTACTCCAATAGAGTTGGTTAATTGAAAGTGAAGGTTTTGCTCCGAATTGAGTTCGAGGTGGAGGATTCCAAGTGCAACAGAGGAAATTTTGTTTGACTAGATACTACAGTGTTTTGTATTGCGGGAGCAGTACGTTTATTGTTGTCTTTGCTCGTGTTGAGGGATCTAGTTCAGAGTTGCTGCATAGATACTATAATGTTTTGTACTGGCCAGCATTCAGTACATTTATTGTTCAAGGTGGAGACGTCCACTCATGACTGCACTACTGCAGGGTCTATTGCAGAGGTTTATACTTCGTTGGTTGCACAGTTATGCCATGGAGCAGTAATTGAGTTCTTCACTGGATTTTTATTTAATACCACAGGTGATATTGTGACTTTATGTCGTTTAATGATTGAGCATTATTGCCATTTATTTTTCCGAGGCCAGTTGCGCAGACTCAGACTTTTGCTGGGATTACGAATTTGTTGAAGGCCCAGATTGTCCGTCTGCTTTGTTGATAGTTGTGTGTGTTTGAACCGATTGGTTATTTGCTCAAGTGTTGGGAGAATACTCAAGTGATCTTATTTGTCCGATGGACATTGGTATTCAAGATTTGAATATTGAGGTTTATTATTCGTCTACATGATGGAATTTGTCTCAAGGTGGAGTTTGTTGGATATGTTACAAATTCACATCCACGATATAGGCCAGGCTTGGGCCAGAGCGAAGCGGAGGCCCATTGTGCTGTGGTTTCTCTTAGTAGTGCACAGTTTAGTCCCACCTTGGCAACGCAACCAAGCACAGGGACATGAGCCGCCTATATATATGTAAGACATATGTAGACGGTAAGACAAGACAAGACAAGACAGATAAGCCATGTATCATCCCTACTTGTAAACTCTCCTCAATAGTGATTGTCTTCCGTGGTTTTTTCCCGCAAGAGTTTTTCCACGTTAAATCGTGTCTCGTGTTCGATCTTGTTTTCCGCATTATTTGCTAGCACTCTTGCCAATCCGGGAGATAGCCAACCCAAGAGAAAGAGGGAGAAGATTGTGATGGCATACTTGCACACCTGTGAGCAGCCTCGTTGCCCTCCCTATTCACAAATGAAAGTTCAAAAGCATTAAACAATCTACTCAGCTCTCTGACTTCATGCCAAATGCCAGCAATAGTGTTGCGGATGCCCTCGTTCGATCAGAGAAGAGTTAACACCTGCAAACAATCAACTTCCAGAATCACCTTCATTGCTCCTTGTCCAGATGCAAGTAGCATACCATCTCTTGCCGCCAGTGCTTGAGCTGTAAGTACATCCGCCACATTGGAGTAAGCGCCAGAGTGACCAGACACCACATATAATCAGTGCCGCCTCCTCCATTGAGCTTCAGGTGTCAAGAAGCAAATCTTTTGTCCATGTTGCTGGGTGTAATGCCGGTACTTTGATGCCAGGGACTTCTTTGGCCCTCTGCCAGAAGCTTCTTGCCATGGAGCACTCAAACGCCACATAAAACAGCGATTCACCCTCCACGCCACAGGTGGTACAGAAGTCTTCCTGCTCCACATGTCTCCTTTTAAGCTCCATTTTGGTAGGCAGAAAGTTGTTAACCGCCCGCCAACAGAAGATCCTGATTTTTGGAGGGACATTCAATTTCCATAACTTTTTCCAGAGACCAGACTCATCAGATGAGCCTGTTTCATTACCGTTCCTCGCTTCTTCCTGCCTCTGTTCAGCTTTCAGAGCACGATATGCCGAGCGGACAGTATAGAGACCAGCCCTCTCATAATTCCAAGCCAGAGTATCCTCCACCATCCGTATCCCCGGCATAATTTTGAGGATCTGTTCAGCATCATAGGCAGCAAGAGATTCACGTACAAGCTCTACGTTCCACTCTCTTGTGCCCTGAATGAATAACTCAGCATCCCTTTCGACAGACACATTCTCCCGTCGTAACATAGGTTTCATCAAGACCGTCCCCGGGATCCAGTTATTTTCCAAATATTTTCCAAACATAAATAGGATATTATTAGCTTCGCAAATATTTTGCACAATCAACATATTTAGCAGATGGTAGTTGGTCATAAAATGAGACTAGCAAAAGTGGAGTGGACACGTGTATATGCAACTTTGTATAATAACTTCTTTTTAAAATAGTAAGTATTTAACGAAATTGGTGAACAAAGTTGCACTTCTTTGGACCCGTTGCTGTCATAAACAGCTTATATTAGTGGTGAAGGGAGTATACTATCAATTTCCGTGAATTAATTAGTTGGTTACTTTCTTTTGGTGAAATTGTTGGATATTAGTTTTAGGTGACCTTCACGGTTAATGTCGTTAGAAACTTGTGATCCACATTTTCCATCATGTAGAGGACAAGGGTTCCGATTTGTGCTCAGAGGAAATGGGCTAAGGTATCCTACTATGAGTCGTCCCTGCCTCCACAGCTCAAGATTATATAATGAGAGGGGTACTGAAAGTACATCTAGGCATTTAATCTATTTTGGTGATTAATGACAATAGAAATTTGGATATGATGCTTTGCATGAGTTGTGCAGGAATAAAATGAAATAAAAGGAAGATAATACTAAAGGAGGGAAACCAACGCTTATTCATATGGTGGAGGACTCAATTGGTGGATTTAAATTTAATTTTCCGTTTGAAATTGAGTATAGGACCACCGTACTATCAAGGGGGACGTAGTTGATAAATTCTAGTTGCTAAAAGTGTTGTGCTTGAGATGACAAACTCTTGAGAGACACAAAAACACTTCACAAACACCCTTTTCTGCTCGGCCGGAACTTAGGCCGGAAGATCCGACCGGAAGTTCCGGGCGGCTCGGTCTTGTGTTTCTTCGGGCCGGAAGTTCCGGCCTTTGCACCGGAAGATACAAGACTTAGCTGTTTTTCGAGCTCACGAGTGTCCTGTTGCAAGTTCCGACCCGAGGCCGGAAGATCCGACCGGATGTTCCGGCCGGCTCTGTCTTGGTTTTCTCCAGGCCGGAAGTTCCGGGGTCTCCCGGAAGATCCGACTACCTGTCGGAAGATCCGGCCCCTGGAACTTTTCTGGAGGTTTCCTAACACGTTTCTGTTGATTATCGGAAGATCCGACCAAGTGTCGGAAGATCCGGTACCCCTTCGCAGAGCACATAACGGTCATATTTTGGGGGGTTGGTATAAATACCCCACACCCCCCCCTCATTCATTGCTGCTGCTCACATTGACCTAACACGAGACAAACACTCCTTTGAGCATTCACTCCACCTCTCTACTCCCTTCCAAGGCTTGATTCTTCCAAGATTCAGCTAGGGTTTGAGTGAGAGAGAAGATTTGAGGTGTGAGACTTGTGCAAACTTGAGCCCTTCACTAGTTCATCTCTCAAGCACTTGAAGCACTTGGATTCATCGATTTGCGTTTGTTACTCTTGGAGCTTGCTCCTAGACGGTTAGAGGTGCCGGTGAACTCCCATTCTCTTGTGGTTTGAGTCCCGGAAGTTTGTATTACCCTCTCTCTTCGTGGGAGCACATAGTAAGTAACTCAATCCTCCTTTGTGGTTGATTGAGAGAGACTTGGGGTTAGTGTGACAGCCCGGCTCTTTGTGAGCATCTCAACGGAGACGTAGCTCCTTTGTGGAGTGAACTTCGGTAGAAAATCCTTTGTCTCCACTTTTAGTCTTGTTCATATTGTTTCTATATCTTGATTTGTCCCGATCTACTTATTTGTGGCTATACTCTGATATTGATCATATATAGAAGGTTCCTTACATCATTTGTGAGCTTTGTATTCAAGTGGAATTGTCAAAAGGTCATTAGTTTTCAAATCTCGAAGTACACTTGAATTGCCTGTCGGAAGATCCGGCTTATCATCGGATCTTCCGGTATTCTGTCCCAGTCGGAAGATCCTGTACAGTGTCGGATCTTCCTGGCCGGAAGATCCGAGACTGTGTCGGATCATCCGACTTTCTGACAGTTTTCGGGGGATTTTTGCAGGAATTTTTAAACAGGCCTATTCACCCCCCCCTTAGGCCTAGTGTTGGTCCTTTCAATTGGTATCAGAGCCTAATCCCTTGTTTAGGCTTAACCGCTAAGGGAAAACACTATGGCCGGTATGGGAGATGTATCCGAGATGGCTTCCGCCCACAAAGATAAACATCCGACGCCCATTGAGTCAAGCTCGAGCGATGATGAATTCAACATTAGCGATGTTGATGAAAGCTTGGATGAACAAGAAAAGAAAAAGCAAAGAAGGGAGAAGATAAGGAAGAAGATTAAGGAGAAGGCCGAAAGAGAGGCGCAAAAGCTTTTCAAGAAGAAGATACGAGAAAGAGACGCTCTCGACGGACAACACTCGGTGTCTTTTCGATATGAGACATCTTCTTCTAACAAATCTTTTGACCCTTCCAGTCTTAATTTTTCATCCGTTCCAATGGGCAAAGTCCCCAAATTCAATGGGATTGACTATGCCCGGTGGAGCGATGATATGAAAGTTTACTTGCATGGTCTTCATCCATCCCTTTGGACTATTGTGAATATAGGTGTCGACAAGAGTGGAACGCCAAGTCGAGAACAAGAGTACGACATCTTCCGCAACTCTCAAGCCGTGACCGTGCTTAGGAGTGCTCTAAGCTCCTATGAGTACAACAAGATTAGAGGAATCGATAGTGCCAAGGAGCTATGGGACACTCTTCAAATGGCACATGAAGGATCGGATGAGGTCAAGGAAGGCAAGGTAGATCTCTTACAAGGAGAACTAGAAGCTTTTGTCATGAAGAAGGATGAGTCCTTGCAAGAGATGTATGATAGATTGAAGCTCCTCGTCACCGAAATTAGAATGCTTGGAAGCAATGATTGGGGCGAGAGCAAGGTCACGAAGAAATTGCTTAGAGCGTACGCACCCAAGAACCCAATGCTTGCCACAATGATTAGAGAAAGTGACAAGTTCAAGACAATGGTGCCTATGGAGCTATTCAACAAGTTGCAATATCATGAGATGAATAGCTTGGATGTGACAAGGTCTATCCAACAAACCGAAGTTAAGACCATAGCTCTCAAGGCCGAACCTAGCAAGAAGGTTGAGTCAAATGAGAAGACCTCAACTTCCAAGAAAAGTGAAGATTCAAATGATCATGAGAGCACCGATGAAGAAACCGCTATGATGGTTAGAAACTTCAAGAGATTCATGAAGGCAAGAGGTGAAAAGAAGAGCTTCTCTCAACGAAGATGCTATGAGTGTGGGGAGAAAGGTCACTTCATTGCCGATTGTCCCCACAAGAAGAATGACAAGGATAACAAGAAGCTCAAGGACAAGACCGATGACAAAGACAAGAAATACAAGGAGAAGAGTCGAGATTACAAGAAAAAATTTGGAAGCGCTCACGTCGGCGAAGGTTGGGATTCATCAAGTGATGACACCGGTGATGAAGAAATGGCCACTTGTGCCATTCAAGCTCCTACATCAACTCCACGACTCTTCAACTACATCGATGAGAGTGATGACGAAGCACCCATGTGCCTCATGGCTCAAGGGTCTAAGGTATTGGACACCACACCACCTCTCTCATCCACTCCTCTGTCATCTAGAAACATTGAAAATGATCTAGATAGTGAAGAAGCCGAACATGAGAAAAACATGATAAAGAAGTTCGGAAAAGATGGCTACAAGTTTATTAAAAAGCTACTAGAGAAAATTGAGAAAAGAGAGGAGTCTCTTGATAGACAAGAAGAATTGCTCATCCTTGAAAAGGAGAGAAACCTTGTCCTTGAAGAGGCTCTAGTTGAGGAGAAATTCAAGGTTGAGAAATTGGCTTATGAGTTATCTCATGCCAATGACTCACGGGAGAAGATGTCAAAGGAATTGTCTTTGACAAATGACTCTCTAACTAACCTAAAGAGTGCTAAAAGTGAGCTTCAAGAAAGGCATTCAAGCCTAGAGATCAAATACAAAGATCTAGAAGTCCATTTTAGCTCACTTTGGGAAAATACCAAGAACAACTCCAAAACAACTCTTGACTCAAGTGGCTCTACTAGTGAAGGTTTCTCAAGATGTTATAAAATTGATTTAGATGCTTGTGCAACTAACATTTCTAAGCTAGAAGAGAAAGTCAAGGCTAAAGATGCTCAAATCCAAAAGTTGAACAATGCCATTGGCCAAGACCAAGGTAAGGACAAGAGTGTATTCGAGACCCACCCGGCATATAAAGCCGGTAGATATGGTACTATCAAGGATGGGCTTGGGTACACTCGAGGTGGAAAGGCCAATGGGACAAAGAAGGAAAGAGGTCGTGATGTGACATTGTTCACCATGGGAACCAATCTAGGTGAACTAATGGATGCGGCTCATGGGTCGGTAAGGTCCATGGAGCCCTTGCCAATAGCAAAAGCATCTAGTCAAGATGTCAAGATCAAGACCAAGAAGGAAGAAAAGATTATTGAGCACAAGCCATCGCCAAACTACTCCATTGACTATATGGTTACTTGGGACCAAAATGGGAAGATGGTGGTAAAGTATATAGGTGCTCATACTAGGAAGATGATGAGAAGTGTGTGGGTGCCTAAAATATCAAAAGCTAACACTCAAGGACCCAACCACTTTTGGGTACCTAAGTCCAAGGCTTAAACTTGTTTTGTAGGCATATTCCTCCGGTGGACCTTCGTGGTTGTTGGATAGTGGATGCTCAAATCATATGACCGGAGAAAGGAATATGTTTGCAAAGCTACAAGAGTATGACTCACCCGTTGAGAAGATCACATTTGGTGACAACAATCATGGTGATGTCATAGGTCAAGGTGAAATAGCTATCTCACATGACTCATCTCTTTCAAATGTTTATCTTGTTGATTCTTTGGGATACAACTTGTTGTCCGTCTCACAACTTTGTGAGAAGGGTTACAATTGTCTCTTTACTAACGAGGGTGTGAGTATCCTAAGAAGGGAGGATTCCTCTATTGCTTTTACGGGTCGACTCAAGGGAAAGCTTTACTTAGTTGATTTCACAACTAGTAAAGTGGAACCGAAGACTTGTTTAGTGGCAAAATCTAGCTTGGGTTGGCTTTGGCATCGCCGGCTAGCTCATGTTGGGATGAGGAACTTGGCCAAACTTCAAAAGGATGAACACATTCTAGGACTAACAAATGTTGTTTTTGAGAAAGATAGATTATGTAGTGCTTGTCAAGCCGGGAAGCAAGTTGGCGCTCCACATCAACCCAAGAACATTTTGACTAGCTCAAGACCACTCAAGTTACTTCATATGGATTTATTTGGACCGGTTGCATATGTTAGCATAGGCGGGAAGAAGTATGGACTTGTCATTGTAGATGACTTTTCTCGCTTCACATGAGTTTTCTTTTTACAAGACAAGAGTGAAGCTCAAACAATCATCAAGAAATTCATTAAAAGAGCTCAAAATGAGTTTGAGTTGAAGATCAAGCATATAAGAAGTGACAATGGGACGGAGTTCAAGAACACCAATGTTGAAGAGTTTCTTGATGAAGAAGGAATCAAGCATGAGCTCTCCGCGCCATACACACCTCAACAAAATGGCATTGTTGAGAGGAAGAACCGGACCTTGATTGAGATGGCACGGACCATGCTTGATGAGTACAAGACTCCGGATAACTTTTGGGCCGAGGCGGTTAGCACGGCTTGCCATGCCACTAACCGTCTCTATCTTCAAAAGTATTTGAACAAGACTCCATACGAGATACTAACTGGTAACAAACCAAAGGTGCACTACTTTCGAGTCTTTGGTTGCAAATGTTACATTCTTAACAAGAAAACCAAAAGCTCAAGTTTGCACCTAAGGTTGACGAAGGCTTTCTACTTGGTTATGGTACTAACGAACACGCCTACCGTGTTTTCAACAAAACCACCGGTTGCGTTGAGATCACGGTAGACGTAAAATTTGATGAATCAAACGGCTCTCAAGTAGAGCAAGTTGTAAATGACCTTGTAGATGAAGTCCCGCCAAGTCAAGCCATCAAGAACTTGAGTTTAGGGGAAGTGAAGCCTCAAGAGTTTCTAAATGAAGATGAAGAACAAGACCAAGATCCGGAAATCATGTTCAACATCGATCCATCACCATCAACAAGAGTTGAACCACCAAGCTCATCACAAGATCAAGTCCAAGATCATGGTGACGATCATGACCATGGCAATGATCAAGGGGGAGCTCAAGGTGAAGATGCTCAAGATGTTGAGTCACATCATGAAGAAGATGATGATGGAACCATCCAACGTCAATCAACATTCTCACATACAAGAGTTCACCAAACTGTTCAACGGGATCATCCCGTTGACAACATTCTAGGGAGCATCCAAAGAGGGGTAACCACTCGTTCACGTTTAGCAAATTTTTGTGGATTTTACTCGTTTGTCTCCTCTTTGGAACCTCTCAAGGTAGAAGAAGCTCTTGGAGATGCGGATTGGGTTATTGCAATGCAAGAAGAGTTGAACAACTTCACAAGAAATGAAGTATGGGAGTTGGTCCCAAGACCCAAGCAAAATGTGATTGGCACCAAGTGGGTTTTCCGGAACAAACAAGATGAAAATGGCATTGTCACAAGAAACAAGGCTAGGTTGGTTGCTCAAGGCTTCACTCAAATTGAAGGGCTTGATTTTGGTGAGACATATGCCCCGGTGGCAAGGCTTGAGTCAATTCGTATCCTTTTGGCCTATGCATCTCATCACAACTTCAAGTTGTATCAAATGGATGTGAAGAGTGCATTTTTGAATGGGCCTCTCGGGGAGCTAGTATATGTGGAGCAACCACCGGGTTTTTAAGACCCCAAGCACCCCGACCATGTCTACAAACTCCATAAGGCGCTCTATGGGCTTAAGCAAGCACCTAGAGCATGGTATGAATGCCTTAAGGATTTTCTTCTCAAGAATGGCTTTGTAATGGGCAAAGCCGATTCTACTCTCTTCACTAGAAAAATAGACCAAGACTTGTTTGTTTGTCAAATTTATGTTGATGATATAATCTTTGGTTCTACTAATGAAAAATTTTGTGAAGAGTATAGTAGGATAATGACCAAGAGATTTGAGATGTCAATGATGGGGGAATTGAAGTTCTTTCTCGGATTTCAAATCAAGCAATTGAAGCATGACACGTTCATATGTCAAACCAAATATACAAGTGATATGCTAAAGAAGTTTGACATGGCCAATGCTAAGCCCATCAAGACCCCTATGCCCGTGAATGGCCATCTTGATCTAAATGAAGAAGGCAAGTCCGTCGATCAAAAGGTATATCGCTCCATGATTGGTTCCTTACTTTACCTTTGTGCATCTAGGCCGGATATTATGCTTAGTGTGTGCATGTGTGCAAGATTTCAAGCCAATCCTAAGGAATGTCATCTAATGGCTGTTAAGAGAATTTTTAGATATTTAGTGCATACTCCAAACCTTGGCTTGTGGTATCCCAAGGGCTCCACTTTTGATCTACTTGGCTACTCCGATTCGGATTATGCCGGTTGCAAAGTAGATCGGAAGAGTACAACGGGGACTTGCCAATTTCTTGGTAGGTCTTTGGTGTCATGGAGCTCTAAGAAACAAAATTCCGTTGTGCTATCCACCGCCGAGGCCGAGTATGTTGCAGCCGGTGCTTGTTGTGCTCAACTACTTTGGATGAGGCAAACCTTGAGTGACTTTGGTTGTGAGTTCACAAATATCCCTCTCTTGTGTGACAATGAGAGTGCCATAAAACTAGCAAACAACCCCATTCAACACTCAAGAACCAAGCACATAGACATTAGACATCACTTCCTTAGAGACCATGAAGCCAAAGGAGATATCGCCCTATGCCATGTTGGAACCGAAAAACAATTGGCCGATATCTTCACCAAGCCTCTTGATGAGCAAAGGTTTTGTTCCTTGAGGAGTGAGCTAAATATCTTGGATTCTTGTAACTTGGCTTGACTTATTGCATACACAATTGATTGATGCCTAGACTAGATGAAAAATGATTTTCTTTTCTATTTTTTTGTTGTGTGAGTTTTTCAAAATTTTGATCTTACGATCATTGGATCTTTTCTTGTTTCAAGTTGATCATGGTTATGTGTTGATTGTTTGTTGCTGATCAACTTTGGGACAAGTTTCTTACATGTTCATAAGCTAGTTCTCTCAACATCGCCAATCAAATCTCGTCATGAAAAATCATCTTTGGGACACATCCTCTCCGGACCGGATCTTCCGACAGACCCCCGGAACTTACCCCTGGAAGTTCCGGGCGGCTCTGTCTCTCATCGCTCTCTCTAAATTTTTTTTGCCGGATCTTCCGGGACGGCCGGATCTTCCGACAACTTGTCGGATCATCCGGACTTGGGTGCTCTCGGAACTTCCGGTGCTGATCTCTCTGGTTCTGTCTCTGTCGGATCTTCCGACCTTTCATCGGATCTTCCGGCCTGTGCGCGAATATATATATCTGGAACGAACCGTTACTCCTCCCATCCTTCTTTCTTCCTCCACCAACGCCTCCTCTCTTCCAAACTCCACCCCATACGGCGATTTGAAGATTGGACCGTGGATTTCTTCATCAAGTGACATCTTTTGATTCCCCAACACTCCAAGACTCCATTCCCCTCGGATCTTCCGGAGTTTTCGCGGGAAATCTCAACGGTATTGATTCAAAATTCCCATCGCCCGATCTCTCAATGTAGGAAGTTCTAGTGGTTTTCCCTTGGTGAATCATCTCATATACATGCCTAGAACACTTCTCTATGATCTCGTGTCGTTTGGTGGGCTAAATCTTCGGTTCCTAAGTTTTTAGGGTTTGGCCCGACTCTGTCGGATCATCCGACTATGGGCCGGAAGATCCGGACCCCGGATCTTCCGACGCAGTGCCGGAAGATCCGACCGAGTCGAGTTCTGTCCTATCAACTCAGTTACCAATCTTTGATCCTTTCTCTAAATTTATCCTTGCATGTCTTGTCAGATGGTTAAAGAGAAGGTCACACAGAAGAAGAACACCTTTTTGACTGTGCGTCCAAGTACCGGTCGCACCAAAAGCTCCTTTCATGCACCCAGTGATTCGTCCTCTGAGTCGGACACCAACTCTGAAGGGGGGATTAGAGAAGTTGGCAAGGGGAAGCGCTCAGAGAAACAGACAACTTCTCGCTCTATTCGAGGTAGAGCTCAGTCAAGTGTGCAAGGGCGACAGATTCCTCCTCGTCCCAGAGTCAAGAGAGCTAACCAGGGAGAAGGACCAGGGACACAGTATAATGATGACATTGACATATCCTTTCTCGCTTATAATTTCATAAGCACTGCCATTCCTTTCCGTCACTCACAAGATAGTCCCTTGGTCAATTTTAAGTTAGCCAAGAACAGCATGAAGCCTCTAAGGTTCAGTGAACATGAGGATCCAAGGAGCATTCGATACAAACTCTTCAAAGGTGATCCTCGATTTTGGCTTCCACACCAGGCAGATTGGTATGAGTCTGTGATCCTAAAGATGACCCGGATTTGCACTCCAATGTATTGGGTTGACTGGAAATATCTGAGGAACTTCCCACCACCGCTCAAGCCTGTTGTTGAGGATGTATACAAGCGATGTGTGGAGACGGATATGGACAAGTTGATGGCATTTGAGTGTCCATACAATGAAGAAGTCATTGCCCAGTTTTATGCTACTCTATGGGTTGATGAGGAAAGATATGAGATGCACTGGACTTTGTGTGGGAAACGTCTTTCCATCTCTTTGCATGATTTTGCCGGTTTGTTTGACCTTGCTGAGGAGACTGCTTATGCTCATACTAGCAATGATCGTAGCAAGGTTGATCTTCATCTTGGGAGAATTCTAGATGACACAAAGTTGGCATTCATGTACGATCATGCTTATGGAGAGGTGGTGTATGGGAAGTACAAGGGTCTCTCTCCGTTCTACAAGTTGCTAAATCAACTTTTTCGAGGGACCATGTACCCTAGAGCAGGAGATGCCGACAACATCTCAAAGAGGGCAAAGAACTTACTTTTTCAAATGGCCCCCGGAAAGCCCAAGTTCAAAGTGTTCAACTTCATTTGGAATGAAATCATCTACTGCTCTCATGATGCTTCTAGTGGTTGTCACTATGCTCCTTATATTTTCCATATGATCAAGTATGTGACTGGGATCAACATTTTGACTGACAAGCTTCATCTCCCATACAAATCTCCTCCGGGCAAGATTACACAGCTCCTAAAGATCAAGGCCAAAGCATATCAGGGTGCTCCAACTCCATCCTCTCAAGGTGCTTCATCTTCCCAAGCTCCTCCATCACAAGCTCCTCCATCCAGTGGCCCCTCCTTTACTCCCAAAGGCAAGAAGAGTAAGATTGATTTTCTGCTCCAAGGCATGTTTTCTTGCTTCAACATGTGCAAATATCAAGTCAAGAGGTCTCATGAGCGTGAGCAACGCGCCGAGTATGATAGATACATGGCGGATAAGCGTCACAAAGAGCTTCTTGAAAAGTTAAACATGCCACATTCTCCTGTTCATCAACTCAGGGAAGTCACTCCTCCACCTACCTTTACAAATCCTTGGGAGGACTACTCACAGGAGTATACCTTTGGTGCCTCTCAACACCAAGGACAAGGTGAGGATGAGATAGAAGAAGAAGAAGAAGAAGCAGTGGAAGGGGAAGAAACTGAACAGGAAGAGGAATATCTTAGTGAGCCAGAGACGGATGAGGATCGTCGCAAGGGCAAGGCCGTCGCAGCCGCTGATGATGATGATGAGGACGACGATGACGACGATGACGACGATGACGACGACGACGACGACGAGTAGCTCCCTTTTTTGGTCTTTGATGACAAAGGGGGAGTGAATTTGGCCACATCGTTACCTTCTATTCATGTTTTAGCCTGTGAACTTGTGAGAAACTTGAATTTGTGTTATGAATGGTGTGCTAAGTGAGACTTTTATTTGTAAGACTTAATTTGGTTATTGCTAGTGTGATGCTAGTGTGATGATCAACTCGCTATCTATTTCTTTGTGAGATGGTTATGTTTGATGTGATGTTATTTCTCACTTTATTGTTGTGTATGTCTTGTCATATGCATCACGTTGATTATATCACACCAAGCACTTTTATGCAATTTTATTTTGAGAGACTCTTGCAAAATATGTGCACAACAATTTGAGGCTATTTAAGTTAAACATGCACATATTTAGGGGGAGCCTTTTCAAAATATATTGGATGCAAAACATGAATTCTTTTCCTATCTTGTGAACCCAAATTTGTATTGTCATCAATCACCAAAAAGGGGGAGATTGAAAGTGCATCTAGGCATTTAATCTATTTTGGTGATTAATGGCAATAGAAATTTGGATATGATGCTTTGCATGAGTTGTGCAGGAATAAAATGAAATAAAAGGAAGATAATACTAAAGGAGGGAAACCAACGCTTATTCATATGGTGGAGGACTCAATTGGTGGATTTAAATTTAATTTTCCGTTTGAAATTGAGTATAGGACCACCATACTATCAAGGGGGACGTAGTTGATAAATTCTAGTTGCTAAAAGTGCTGTGCTTGAGATGACAAACTCTTGAGAGACACAAAAACACTTCACAAACACCCTTTTCTGCTCGGCCGGAACTTAGGCCGGAAGATCCGACCGGAAGTTCCGGGCGGCTCGGTCTTGTGTTTCTTCGGGCCGGAAGTTCCGGCCTTTGCACCGGAAGATACAAGACTTAGCTGTTTTTCGAGCTCACGAGTGTCCTGTTGCAAGTTCCGACCCGAGGCCGGAAGATCCGACCGGATGTTCCGGCCGGCTCTGTCTTGGTTTTCTCCGGGCCGGAAGTTCCGGGGTCTCCCGGAAGATCCGACTACCTGTCGGAAGATCATTGCTGCTGCTCACATTGACCTAACACGAGACAAACACTCATTTGAGCATTCACTCCACCTCTCTACTCCCTTCCAAGGCTTGATTCTTCCAAGATTCACCTAGGGTTTGAGTGAGAGAGAAGATTTGAGGTGTGAGACTTGTGCAAACTTGAGCCCTTCACTTGTTCATCTCTCAAGCACTTGAAGCACTTGGATTCATCGATTTGCGTTTGTTACTCTTGGAGCTTGCTCCTAGATGGTTAGAGGTGCCGGTGAACTCTCATTCTCTTGTGGTTTGAGTCCCGGAAGTTTGTATTACCCTCTCTCTTCGTGGGAGCACATAGTAAGTAACTCAATCCTCCTTTGTGGTTGATTGAGAGAGACTTGGGGTTAGTGTGACAGCCCGGCTCTTTGTGAGCATCTCAACGGAGACGTAGCTCCTTTGTGGAGTGAACTTCGGTAGAAAATCCTTTGTCTCCACTTTTAGTCTTGTTCATATTGTTTCTATATCTTGATTTGTCCCGATCTACTTATTTGTGGCTATACTCTGATATTGATCATATATAGAAGGTTCCTTACATCATTTGTGAGCTTTGTATTCAAGTGGAATTGTCAAAAGGTCATTAGTTTTCAAATCTCGAAGTACACTTGAATTGCCTGTCGGAAGATCCGGCTTATCATCGGATCTTCCGGTATTCTGTCCCAGTTGGAAGATCCTGTACAGTGTCGGATCTTCCTGGCCGGAAGATCCGAGACTGTGTCGGATCATCCGACTTTCTGACAGTTTTCGGGGGATTTTTGCAGGAATTTTTAAACAGGCCTATTCACCCCCCCTCTAGGCCTAGTGTTGGTCCTTTCAGGTACGTATCGCCCGTTTTACTCGCGCCAACAATTAACAACTCACCCCAAACCCTAAGCACCAATTGGCCAAAATTCCTCAATCTCGCTGGTAATCTGAAGGGACATCGATCCTCGGCGAGATCACCCCTGTGCCGATCATGAACAACCCTTGTTCTTGATTCGGCGTTACGTCATCCACATCTACATTGGCAAGTACAACTAATTCTTTTATGGCAGGAACAACAATGACAGCTACTAGTATGTTTTCGTGTTAGATTGACTGATCATATTTTAAGTTAAGCTAATATCATATTTATGTCCCTCTTATGCTTAGATTAAGTTTAACCGGAATTTGTTAACGTGGATTTTTGAGTTTTACTCAGCATGAACGCTCGTGTTTTCAGATAATCATTCTTTTGTGTTTTCATTATAATTTGCAAAACTAAATCAACCAATTTGTCTCGATATTTGTATAAAATTTTGAAATTCATCTAAACCAACCTTACCTATATATGTTCTAATCGTTCCAAGTGCTTGTAAAACAAAAGTATATTTGATCCATTTCCATCAGAGTGCTTGGTCTAATCTAATTGCTTTGAATCCTAGAATATGTAAGCCGGCCCAAACCCTTAAATCATAAACCAACCTCACTTTTTTGGAACACGAAAGCTTTTGACATTTGCAACCGTATATGGACAATATTCTGTTTGTTTGTAGGACATTATTTTGACTGCGCTCAGAACCTACAAGTACAAATGCCTGAAAATCCTGAAGTAACCGACATTCCAATAGAAGACCAGCATCTGCCCCAACTCAGCCTCACGATCGGATAGATATCCTGGCGATTCACTGCACATGTACATGAAATGTGTCACACTGCACTTTCCTTACATGCACCCTGACCCTCTTTGCTTTTTGATACTGCCGAGCCCATTTCCGCTACAGAAGTCTCTTTCCCTCGGCACCTCCGTCAAGGATTGTGTTATTCTGACATGTATTTTCCTTTTGCCTCATATTCCCGACACACAATGGGAGCTTCTTCTTCTGACAATCTTTGGATCATACTATTCCCCTCTTTCGCTAGTCGACTACCCTCTGATGTGTTGATGGCATATATTGTTGAGTTGTTCACGGGACACAGAGAACTTCTCTATATGTAGTCCGGCCTGTTGCGCCAGTGAGACTGGACATTTTTCGTTTATTTTAATATATGCATATTTTTACAACGAAAATTGCTGACGAGTCCTGCTTTTATGGCTACACGCGCATTCACTCATAGAAATGACCATGTATTACATAAAACATCTTATTATTAGCACTGTGAATGGACTGACGTGGTAGTTGATACAAAAAATTGAATGACAATTATGTGCATCCGACGAGCACATTCTAGAATGCATCGGGCTTGCTCCACTTCAGGTTTGCATATATTCCTAGAACACTGAAAATGTGCACATAAAACGAAAAGGCACATATATAGAAAAATATTGACTGATTATCAGTCCAACTTTAAGCTGGTGAACTATTTCTCGATGGTACACATATTTCTGGAACATTTCTTGTGCTCACGGAACTAGACATGTATAGCTACAAAGGCATTAACATGAAAAATGAAATTATGCAAATTGACCTAAAAATATGGACGAAACGACAAGGAGGCCGGTGAGATCCTCGAGCCTGACTGACATGTCTGTTGAAAACTGATTGGATTATTTATGATATATCTTTCCTTTTCTTTTAATCCATACGGACCATGGTGATCCTCCCTTGTTTCTTATCTGTTCAAAATAAACCGCAGACACAGGTAGAACTCAGTCACCACATCAACAAGGCAATAAAACATTATTATTCGGAGGAACTACTGGATTATATATGTACTACGGGAGATAAAATAAAGTCGAATTCGTGCCATTTCATGTAGGCCACCAAATTATGCTCATAGGACTTCCCATTCATCGAACAACTGAGAGCCGCGTGATTTTTTTTTGAACGAAACCGGCAGGAGAGCTGCCTATTTATATTAAAAAGAAGGAGACCCAGACGGGCAAAGGGTGCAAAATATTTACAAAAAGGCACGAAGAAAAACAGACTTAAAAAGCCTGGTATGGACAGACTCCTGCCTCATGTCCCCACTGTGATCAAGGCGAGATGCTTTGCGCCCGCAAATATCCACATAGCTGCCTCCTCCTTAATTTTGTCAAAAACCCTACGGAAAGGCTGCTCTTTGTGCTCAAATATTCTGGAGTTCCGCTCTAACCACAGTTCCCAGGAGACTAAAATGATAAGAGAGCGCAACCCTTTGCGTGAGCATTCCCCTGTGTTTGCTATGTTTGTTCACCACTGCCACACAGAGTCATAATGTGGCCAGGAGGCCGGGTGTAGCCCGCTAATCCCAGTCCACACGGAGACGCTTGACCAAACTCGACGAGTGAATCTGCACTCCGCGAAAAGGTGTAAAGCGGTTTCCATAGTTGAGCGGCACGACAGACCGGGTGGTGATCCCATCCCCTCTTCTGCAGCCTATCCGAAGTCCAGAGTCTATTTTGTACTGCTAGCCAGCTGAACGTCTTGCATTTGTTCGGTGCCCAGGCCTTCCAAATTATTCGTTCAAAGTTTGTCTTTGTGCATCCAATGAACTGCGCATCATATGCCGATTTGGTCAAAAATTCCCCATCTGCCGTGAGTTTCCACCTGATTTCATCTGGGACCTCCGGCTGTAGCTGTACTGCTCTAGTGACCCGCCATAGCACGATGAACTCGTCGAAGTGTTCTGCAGCGAAGGTGGGGTGCATTATGTTTATATCTGTAATCCAATTTTGGTTCTGCAGCGCTTCCTTGAGGGTTCTGTTCTTTTTCCTCGATATTGTATATATGCCCGGTGCCATCTCGATTGGCCTCCGACCCTGTACCCAACCGCTTTGCCAGAAAGAGGTTTTATTTCCGTCTCCGATGGAGATGCTAGTTGCTGCAGTGAATAGTAATCTGTCAATTCTATTACAGGGCACCTCGGACCCCACCCAATGCTTGTCATCCTGCTTCCATTCCTGCCATAGCCATCTGAGCCTTAGAGCTCGCGCAAATCTTTTGAGGTTCAACACACCAAGTCCACCTGATTCCTTGGGTCTCGCGGAGCGCACCCAGTTCACTTTGCATTTCCCTCCTGTGATGGGTGCTGCCCCTGCCCAAAAGAAACGCTTTCTTTTGTGATCAAGTTATTCCAAGACCTCCAGTGGAGCCTCCATTGCCGTGAGGAGGTAGACTGCTTGGGATGTTAGGACGGATTTTGCTAATGTTAGTCTCAGCTCCCAGCCGAGGTTAAGTTCCTGCCATTCCAGATATTGAGTTTTCCGGCAGCCTTGTCAATGAGCGGTTGAAAATCGAGCCTTCTCAGTCTTGTGGTGGAAAGTGGGAGGCCGAGGTATTTGACTGGGAAATTTGTTCTCATTGCCGGCAGATCCTCGAGTGTATCATCCAAATCTATTCCATCACATCTAATTGGCACGATACTTGATTTTTGGAAGTTGGTGACGAACCCAGACACTTCACCAAAGCTCTGTAGCAATTTTGTTAGAGCTGAGACATCCTCTTTTATTGGGTTGATAAAGATGGCCGTGTCGTCCGCATACATAGAGACACGAAGGTTTAGGTTTCGTCCTCGCAACTTGCTGATGAGACCATGTTCCGTTGCTGACTCCATAAGTAGTCGTAGTGGTTCAATGGCGATGACGAAGAGCAGCGGAGATAGAGGGTCGCCTTGACGGAGACCGCGACCATGTTGGATCGGCTGTGTGGGTATCCCATTGAGTAGTACCCGTGAGGACGAGGTTTGGAGCAGCGCCGCTATCCAGTCCCGCCAACGGGGTGGGAAGCCCAATCGCTGCATAAGCGTGAGTAGATAATCCCACCTTACTGAGTCGAAAGCCTTCGCTATGTCTAGCTTGAGGAAGAGGGTTGGGGGCCTAGCTCGGTGGAAACGCCTTGCCATGTTTCTCACTGTCATAAAGTTATCTTGAATGCTCCTTCGTTTAATAAACGCACTCTGGGCCGAGGAGACGATGGATTTCATGTGTGGAGCAAGTCTGAGAGCTAGCACCTTGGTTATAATCTTGACAAAGGAGTGGATCAAGCTGATGGGGCGGTACTCCCCGATGGCTTCGGCGTCTTGTTTTTTAGGGATGAGTACAATGTTTGCTGTGTTAATTAGAGGCAGGTTGGAGATACGCAAATTGTGGAAAGCATTTGCTGCTTCCGTCACATCCTCCTTCACAATCTCCCAGCAGGTCTTGAAAAATTTTCCAGTGAAGCCGTCTGGCCCTGGTGCTTTGTCTGCCGGCATTTCCTTTAGTGCTCTTCTAATTTATTCTTCTCTGATCGGCTCATCAAGAATGGAGAGGTCGTGTGTTGGGAGGTTTATTTTGTCCCAGTTAATATCCAATTGCCGAGGATCAGGGCGCCCCATGATTGCGCTAAAGTGGTCAGAGATTATTTTGGCTTTGTGGTCATGCGAGACTGCCCAACTATTGTTTTGCTTGAGCCGAGTGATGTAGTTCTTGCGTCTTCGTGAATTAATTTTGCGATGGAAGAATCTCGTGTTTGCGTCTCCGAATTTCAGGTTTGTGATTCTTGAGGCTTGCCGTTTTCTAGATCGCTCAAGGACAGCCAGGCCTAATACTCGTCGCTTGAGTTTGAAGCGTAGGGAGGCTTCTTCTGGGGATAGCAACCTTTTTTCTTGTGCCACATCAAGCCGTAGAATCACTTCCTGTGCCATTAGGAATTGCATCTTGTAGTCAGGTATTTGCTTGTTGCTCCATTCAGTGAGGAGTTTAGCTGT
This sequence comes from Echinochloa phyllopogon, assembly GCA_033239725.1. Lineage (NCBI taxonomy): Eukaryota > Viridiplantae > Streptophyta > Magnoliopsida > Poales > Poaceae > Echinochloa > Echinochloa phyllopogon. The sequence continues at coordinate 4,058,547 of BTCW01000008.1, read as the reverse complement.
AGCTGACATCTTATGGTATAGCCGGTGGAAAGGTTCATGGTGATCGGAGGGTGCCTTCCAAGCTGCAGTCACTGTTTCATGGAAACGAGGCATTCTCGGCCAATGGTTTTCAAATTTGAAAGATCGTGGACGCCGTGGACCATTCTGGCTTGCAAAATGTAAAGGGCAGTGGTCAGAGTGAGATGAGGAGAGGGCATTGAGAGTGTGCGCGCTGAACATGGAATCGGCCTCGACATTGCAGAAGATTCGGTCAAGCTTCACTAAGGTCGGGTTGCGTTGTTCATTGCTCCAAGTGAAATTGCAGTTCTGAAGGTGTATCTCTTTGAGCTCACATTCATTCAGTGCATCGCGGAATTGGGCCATCAGATTTCTATTTATGTTGGTGTTGTTTTTGTCGCTCGCCTTGTAAATTAGGTTGAAGTCACCTAAGATAACCCAGGGGGTCCCCCTCGTTGGCCTGATTGTTTGCATTTCCTGAAGAAAAACAACTTTGCGATTATAGTGTGAAGGCCCATAGATCGTGGTGAGTCGGAAGGTTGTACCGCATTCTCTGACCGTCACCGAGGTAGATAGGTGAAACTCGCCAATGACGGTGTCGTTTGAGTCCACATGATCATCATTCCATAAAAGCAGAATCCCACCCCTTGTGTGCGAGGCTCCGGAGGCTGGCTTGAGCACGAAATTTCGGAGCCTATTAGCGCCGAGGTAGCTAGGATGCAGTGTGAGCGTCAACGTTTTCTAGCTTGGTCTCTTGATAGAGCAGGCTATGTGGCAGGGGGTGGAAGCCGTCATCTGGTGTACAGCATCCTTTCTGGCCTGCTGGTTCAGTCCCCTCACGTTCCAGCAAATGAGATCAATATTTGGGCCTCTCATGGTAGAAACCGTATACACTCAGTATGCCCCGGTGCAGGCACAACGAAGATGCAGATTGAAGATGCACAGACACGTACAGCCAAATCGACGATGCAAATTGAAGATGTCTACTGAAAGTGCCCAAGCGTCTGGCAATTAGGATTACAACCAAATTGAAGTCTGAGCTGCTTGATCGATAGTCTGCTGCAGCAAATTGGAGGTAATAAAATAACATGATTGGGTACTAATTGGTAACTCGGATCCGGAGCCGATCATCAGGCTAAGCAACCTGGATGGCCGCGGCTGCCTCCGCAAGGTCCCCGATGCCATCGCCCGCCATAGCCAGCAGCGCCTCGTCGACCTTCTCGGCTTCGTCGTCTTGGAGGTTGAACATTGCCGTCAGAGCAGCAATGACATCAGGAGGGAGTGGTCCATTGAACATCGCCACAAATTCCTGCAAAGCCAATTCAACAGGTTGTAGTTCGTCTTCCAGGAGGCCAAGCTTCCTGTAAAGATTTCGTTGTGCACGTCGAACAGGATCCATGGGAGGCGCATTTGCAAGTCGAACACTTCGGCGCACAGTAGACATGTCAAAGGTGCGGCGTCTGCGTCGGCGCACTGTCAGCGCCGGTGGGTTCTGATGGTGTACCTGCTGAACCATCGGCTGGGGCAGCACCGGAGGCTGCGGCGTGATGAAGAGGCTTGCAATGTTGGGGAGGTTGTCCTCCCGTTGAGCAGGCGTGGGAGTTGAAGGTGCCTGACTTGGTGGCGGCGTCATGGCCGCCTCAGCTTCCTCTTCCCCAGCCATCAGCTCCATCTGGCGAAGAGCATGCTCCACCTCGGCATGAGTGGTGTGTCCCACTGTGCCACAGGCCGTGGGGAGCGTTGTCTTGATGCGGTTGAAGACTTGGGCAGTGGCCACCACTGGCGAGGCAGCAGCCACCTGCCATAAGTGACTCGCCGTGCCGCCGGCGGACCAGGCTTCAGTCCCAGTTCCTGCAGCCCCACCTCCTGAGCTTGGCACGCTGCTGATGCCCAGCTGTGCAGCCATTGCCACTGCCTTATGAACATAGTCCTGCAGAAGATGTTGGATTTTTGGTGCAGGTGCAAATGCCTGGTTGTTGTGCTCCCCATATCCATGGAGCAGGGCGTGCAGAGCTTCTTGGAGGGAGGTAGCCTGGCGTGCAAAGGCTACCTGCAGCTCCACCACCGTTGTGGCACGCAGATGCTGCATCTCAGGGAGCGGTGTCAGGTGTTCGTGTACCTGCTCATGACGCCTGCCGCCGTAATAGCGGTCGCCTCCAGTCCAGTTGTGACGCCGTGGCGAGCGCTCGCGCTCGCGGTACACCTCAGTGTGCCCAGACTGCCTGGACGTGTACTGCCCACGCCTGTCACCAGCGTGGTCTTCATCGTCGTCGTCGTGCCTCCTCCACCCGGAGCCCACGTCGCCACGCGGGTGGTCGTTGTTGTAGCGTCGGCTCGAATCAGCCTTGTTCCTGCTCCTTCGCTCCTCCTTTTCCTCCCTGTCCCGGCGGACAAAGTAGGAGCGTGATGGTGGAGATGGGTGGTGCGGGAAGCTGTCGAAGCGCCGGCTTGGTGGCTCTTCCCCATCCTTGACGCCCAGGTGCCAGGCAGGGAGGCGTCGCTTGGTCGGGGTCAGTGCCCCGTTGTGGTCGACCGTCGCCGTGGAGTAGTCGTGGATCTCGTCCAGGTGCACGTTGACGCAGTGCTTGTGCCCATGCTGCCAGTGCTCCGGCGGGGGTCGGGGACACCAGGACCGTGGCAAGCTGGGCATCGCGAGCTCTGCTGGTGAAGATGAGCCACACCCGCTTGGGGATGAGGCTCGGGTTTGCAGTCCACGCCCACATGTCGATCGTCTTTGTTTCTGCAGGGTGAATCAAATCGGTTTCAATGCTCTCAAGTGCACAGGTCTTACTGATGATCTTCTCAGCAATGTCGGCTGTCCAGGCATGCCCCGGCACGCCATCAAGGCATAGCCGGACCCTGAACAGTAGAATCACCCCCAGGGCATGATTCAGGCATCTCCACTTGACGAAGTGGATCTCGATCCCATTGCGCTTGACATACTTCTTCTTCTCCGCCTCCTGACAGTGGCGTTGGTGCTCGAACCTGATGAGGAACGTCTCCGGGTGGTGGCGCGTGACGACGACTTCGTCACGCCGGAGCCGAAACTCGTCGCGGATGGCCTCAGCGACGTACCACGGCGCGGCGGAGAGGCGATGCGCTGTCGACGCTGGACGCGGGTCCAGCCTGGCTCCAGGTCGTCCGCGGCGTGCGATGGGGGCAGCCTCCCCGCCGAGCTACGCCGGACATAGACCTGGTGAGGAGGTGACCGGCCTTGCAGGCCGAAGTAACTGCTCCGGGCGGGCACAGTAATGGCGGATCGAAGTCGTTGACGAGGCTGGACGGGGGGGCGTTGGGGCAGAGTGAATGCTTGCTCAGGAGCCTCCCGTACGACATCCGCGTAGGTGCGTTGGACTTCGATGGGCGTGTCGGGCACGAGGGACTCGTCGTCGCACGCCGGACGGCCAAATCTTGGGGGCGGAGGTGGCGTGACGGTGAGGAAGGGCTCGAGCTCCCGATCCAGATCTGCGAGGCGGCTTGGGCTGGGTGGGGAGCTTACCGGCGAGGAGGATACCCAGGAGACGACGCTGATGTTGGACGGGGTCTGCGGGCGTCGCAGAATCTTGAGGGATGCGGGTTGCGGTGCCGGCGCCGGCTGGGTGGTTGGGGGCGGCGGCGGCGCTCGGGGTTGGGGGTGGTGGAGGAGCGGCATTTCAAACTAGAGCCGCGTGATTTGTTATACCTCTGTCCATTTCACCCAGCATTAGTTTTGAATCTGATGCAAACTTCCCTTATGCCTCATATTCCCAATGAAAACACCTTGATAGCTTCTTCCCTCTTATGGCCATTCTTCTCTCCTCTCTTCGTCTAGTTTACTTTGGGCTGGAGACAGTCCTGCACTTTATTGAGTTGTTCAACAGGGGAAGAACTATGTTGGTGTTCGATCATAATACTGCCTGTGACATACGGATTGAAGTTTTAATATCTTTTTATTCGGTACCACCGTACCAGCTTCTCCGTTTCTGTTACTGGCAAAGTGCCAAATGCGTATTTGTTGTTCTACCTGAATTCACGCTCGTACATATGACCACAGTTGCACAGGCATTCATCACCACTGACAACCATATCTGGCAGATTAGTTGGCCAGAAAATTAAATGAGCTAGACTCATGAGCCCGGCGAGCGCGGAGCGGATGTCATGCTCAGTTGGCTAGGTTACTTTTGGCGAAATCTGTGAACCTGACAATCATCCTTTTGTACGTACGTGTTTGGATTATATTTCGAAGAAATAAATCAACCAACTTGTCTCAAGATTTGCATGAAGTTTCGAGATTCAAATCAACCAACCTTACCAAAATTGCTGCCGCCTTCTATCTGAGAATCGATGCATGCTTCATTGGTCAACAATAATTCTCCATATAGCTGACTAAGCGTAAGATTCTCACGACCAGATATATATGGTGGACACGAATGGATTGTAGTCCACATCGTCTAAGCTGGTCAGGATGGAGGTAATAGCTTCCTCTTCCAGCCTCTTCTCCCCGGCCTCGAGGCCCTTCATCTTTGTGAAGTACGCAGCGGCACAGAGAACAGAGAGCTCCTCTTTCATCCTTGGACAGATGAACGATACTCGCCCGATCGTGCCGGCATAGCTCCTAATCTCACAGACGCTGACGCCTGCTCCTCTCCCCTTGCCTGACTCCACCGGCTTGCTGCTTCTAGGTTCTAGGCTTCGCCGCTGACCTGTTGGAGACGGCCACGACCCGCACTCTCATGGCCGTGCTTCCGCTGACTGCTAGCCCTGCCAACCCATCCTCTACTGCAGGGTGCTGGCCCCGCCGATGCATTCTCCGCTGCCGTGCTGCTACAGGCTGCTGCCCACTGCTCTGGCATGGAGGGCGAACACCGACCAGCTCCAGCAGTAGAGGATGAAATTGAGAGAGAAAGAGAGGAGCATCTCCAGCAGTTCCCAGTAAAACTTTCGCAATCTTATTATTACTAATCGGAGGCTTCTTTTTAAAGCCTCCACGTTAATCCTCACCAGATGCGCTATAAAAAAAGATAAATCCTAGAAATTCTCATAAAAATCAAAAATATCTAGCCATCAATTCAGTAAACTCTAACAATCTCACTAGTACTAATTGGAGGCTCCACGTTAATCCTCACAACATGCGCTAGAAAAAAAGATAAATCATAGAAATTCTCACAAAAATCAAAAACATCTAGCCCTTAATTCACTAGCCTTTATCATCTCTAATAACTAGTAAGGTGGCCCGCGTAAACAACGCGGGTAGCTAGATTTTTTTTATGCTAACAACTTGATGGTTTTTACTTTAAAATATACTAGGTGATACCCCGCGCGTTGCATTGTAAGATAAAATTTGAAAGTAGAAAAATACTAAGACCATGTTTGGATCATTTCATTTTCATGGAATTAGAATCTACTATATAATATATAAAATAGACTAATTTAACATTCCACAACTTTCCGAAGTTTAGATATAAGCCTATCTTAAATTCACGGGGAAGGGGATGGAAATTGATTCTATAGATCCTCTTTCTTAATGATCCCTCCCATATAGTAAAAGTGCATCACATAAGTATCTCTCCTATATAGCCAACAATAATAAATAAGTCTCAGTGATGATTATTAGAATGTAATTCAATTCTAAGCATTTAACCGGAGTCTAAGATTGTATGGCAACATTCTTTTGCAAACAATATTATACATGAAAACATGTTCATTTTATTGAGAGACAATGACTCTTAAATGATTGATCCTCCATGTATTTCTACTATACGAATTCTGTAGCATGGTACTCGTATAGACTAAAAAATTGCATATACTATTAGTTACAGAAAATCGATGAAAGATATAAATAGATTGTTCTAGTGGATGTTGACATGGATAGCTTGCATGTTAAGAGTGTTTTAGTGGATGGTGACATAAATAGCTTGCATGCTGAGAGAATTCCTTAGTGGGGAGCACTAATATAAAATTGCATATACTATTAGTTACAGAAAATCGATGAAAGATATAAATAGATTGTTCTAGTGGATGTTGACATAGATAGCTTGCATGTTAAGAGTGTTTTAGTGGATGGTGATATAGATAGCTTGCATGTCGAGAGAATTCCTTAGTGGGGAGCACTAATATAGTTTTGTATGATTTATCTTAATTTTATTTTCATTGCCGTTGTTTTTCCACATGGCCCAAACATTTTTTTTATCATTAATTTGTGTGGCAAGGAATAAAATCTAACTATATATATTTAGAAAATAAACAATATAGGTAGGTAGTTTTTCTATGCTAACAACTTTATATTTTTTACATGATATGTTTTCTGACTTATATACAACATAGTTTTTAAAATTTATTAAAAAAAATTTTATTGACTTTTAGTATAAATTTGTGTAACAGAGTTTTACATATGATGATAAATTATACTTTATGTTTAACATCTTTGCAGAACTTCGTTATGAAAACACACAAATAATCCGAACTACTACACATACCTCTAGTTTTACCACAACTTTTGTTCTCAAATTTCTGTTCCTTTTCTTTTGGTTTCCTGCTTCTCTACACGGTGAAATTAAGCCAAATAATAGTCTAGGGTAAAATATCTCTTTCCCTCACAATAGATTAATCTTAACCCCAAATTTAATACAAATTTCATATAATTTTGGTTGATACTCGATATTCTGCTGAAATTGACTTCGGTATGTCTGTGTCACACCAGTATTTACCATTTTTTTAAAGCAACGCACAACAAATATGCTACCCACGTATGGATAAGCAGATAACACATCCTTACAATTTAGAGAAGAAAAAATTGATGCTGCCATTGACTGCTCCTCAACGGGCAAGAATTCTCAATTACGGGACATATTTGTTTTCCTTGAGTTTACTGAATGTAGTTGCGCTCTGGCCTCTGTTCCTTATTTTTTTATTACATAACAACTCCATCAGCTATCAAAACTTCTCTCTTTCATTTTTATCTTCTCTAAGCTCTTTTTATTGAATCAAAAATATACGTAATATAATTGTACTTAGAGTCGATGTCTCGACAGCGGAAATAATTCTTAGTTTTTGTACCTTCTTTGATAACATGATGACACTGTAAATTAGATTATTTGATGCCACTCCCGTATTAATGCTATGTTATTTAGTTTTTTTATTACTGTCTTATGGTTTGGTTGTTGGTTCTAGCTATTGAATCTTCAATAATCTATCCCTCAAATCATTATAAAATCCAATGGCGCTATATATTTTTTTTCTTTTTTTGTGAAGTAATTTCTAACCCTCTTGACGAATAGAGTGTCGTATTTTATGTAAATTTTAACAAAGATATACTAAAATAATTTTATTTCTAATTAAAAAGCAAGAATTGATTCAGCGATATGTCATAATTTTGTGAACCTCCCTTTTAATTATATAAATCAAACCATCGTCATTTGATAACTTATAATTTTTTACGACATTTTATCTATTCGCGATACCTCATCTACTTTCACCGTCCCGTGGCACCACACCCACCCTTCGTTTTCTCGCATTGCTTAGAACCCCGTCATCATCTTCGAGTATGGCGTCTACTAAGGATGCCTCATTTATGGTTCTCCTCATCAAATGCGGGATTTGCGGCATCGACGGCTCCTGCGTGCCTTCACTCCCAATGTCCCCTTCACTGATAGTGACACACTGGCATTAATCAACCCGTAGTACCTTGCCTTTTCTCACCGCCCCGCACCGGCGCACACACTTACTTCGTCTTCTCACATTGCTCGCAATATCCCGTCTCTTTTCGTCATCCTGCACCACCGTACGAAACTTCTCATCTTCTCACTTCTCTCGTACCCCCGTCATTGATCTTTTGTCATTATCAATTCGTGATACCTCGTCTACTCTCGTCGTACCATGTCACCACACCCACCCTTCGTTTTCTTGCATCGCTTGCAACCCCTTCGTCAACCCGTCGTCGTCCCCGAACATGGCGTCTACTGAGGATGCCTCATTTATCCTTCTCCTCATCAGATGTGGTATCTGCGGTATCCATGGCTTCTGCATGTCATCGCTCACAATGTCCCCTTCACTTATAGCAACACACTGTCATTAATCAACCCGTAGTACCTAATTTTCTCTCAGAGTCCAGCACCGGCGCACACACACACTTCATCTTCTCACATTGCTCGCAATATCTCGTCTCCTTTCGTCGTCCTGCACCTCCTCGTCTTCTCACTTCGTTCGCACCCCCATCATTGATCTGTTGTCATTCTCAATACACGATACCTCATCTACTCTCGTCGTCTCGTGGCACCACACCCACCCTTCGTCATCTCGCATCACTTGCAACCGCCCCGTCGTCATCCCCGAGCGCGACGTCTACCGAGGATGCCTCATTTATCGTTCTCCTCAACAGATGCGGATTTGTAGTCTTTTGGATGAAGGTGATGGCGTCGTCTCCTTGCGTCGTCCTGCACCACCATACGCACCTCCTCGTCTTCTCACTTAGCTCGCACCTCCGTCATTGATCTGTTGTCGTTCTCAATTCACGATATCTCATCTACTCTCGTCGTCTCGTGGCACCACACCCACCCTTCGTCTTCTCGCATCGCTTGCAACCCCGTCGTCGTCCCCGAGCACGGCGTCTACCGAGGATGCCTCATTTATCGTTCTCCTCATCAGATGCGGATTTGTAGCCTTTTTTATGAAGGTGATGGCGTCGTCTCCTTTCATCGTCCTGCACCACCATACGCACCTCCTCGTCTTCTCACTTCGCTCACACCCCGTCATTGATCTATTGTCGTTCTCAATTCACAATACCTCATCTACTCAAGGCATCCCGTGGCACCACACCCATTCGGCTTCTCGCATCGCTTGCAACCCTGTCATCATCCCCGAGCACGGCGTCTACCGAGGATGCCTCATTTATCGTTCTCCTCATCAGATGCGGATTTGTAGTCTTTTTGATGAAGGTGATGGTGTGATGTATTGTTTTCATGGATATACGACTATTGCTTTTAATTTGTTGACTATTGCAACAAAAAGGACTACATTAGAGTCGTATACATTAGAGGCGTGATGTATTGTTTTCATCGGATGTGGATTTGTTGCTATTGCCATCACGTGATACATTGTTTTCATTTTTATTTTTTTTAATTCCAAACTTCATAAATATAAATATATTTATCAATCATATTGGCCATGGACTCTTCAGATTTATCTAGACCGTTAGATTTTCATAAAATCTAACCACTACCAGAATGATCAACATCTGCACCGGGTGGGAAAGCCCTTTAGCACCGGGTTTCCCACCCGGTGCAACTAATCCGAGGCTAAAGGGGTACCCCTTTAGCACCGGGTTGAATAACCGGTGCTAAAGGGTCCCTTTAGCACCGGGTGCAGCCACGACCCGGTGCTAAAGGGCCTGCCCCGCAGCGCCTTTAGCAGGGCCTTTAGCACCGGGTCGTGGCTGCACCCGGTGCTAAAGGGCCTGCCTTTAGCACCGGTTGCTGTCTGCAACCGGTGCTCAAGGCTCCGGATTTTTTTTTTGCTTTTTTCAGTAGCCATGCGTGCACGTCTATATACGTATATATATTCTAATACGTGTATTCTAATGCGTATTCGGCTGACTCTATATTCATATTAGCTGACATTTCATCAAAATAGAAGACATATATATTACAAAAGTAGATATTCATGCATGTCAACTTGAGTTATATATATTTAAACTGTATTTTCTACTTAATTAAGATTGACGACTAGCTTGTTGGACTGTCCGGCACGTCCTCCAGTACTGGCGAGTAGAATTCTCCTCGGGGATTGACGACCTCGTCCCAGATCCATCCGACGAGCTGTTCTGCAATTGCGTCAATTCTTTCTAGCTCTAGGGACTCTTCCTTCAGGTTGAACATCAGTAATTTACAAATAATTGAAAGATATTTAATCCACCGAGTTGGAGACAATAATTGTGCACTTAATAATAATGGAAATGTGTTTATTATTACGTACCATAATATCCTATTGTGTAAGCTTTTTATGTCCCCAATTCCACATGAAATCGCAAACATAGTATGCACATAAATTATTTCCCGGCCCCTGTTTGGCACACTGTCGACCAAAAGAAATTAAGTAAAATTCATATAATATATTAGCCGAGGCCTACATGTACAAATTACTTGCTTACCGGAAAGCCAATGTTCCATTTTAGTGTTTCATGTTGAATTCCCGGGTGTTCTTGACGAAATTGAATCCAGGCCCTGCGAACAAAAAAATTGAGTTAAGTCATTGCGAGTGTAAGGGGTGAATTAAGTAGGGGAAAATATACATCACCTTGTCATCATGTCCATGATGTTCTGTAGTTTTTCTTTTGGAGTGTGCAACGAATCAAAGACGTTCACGACACCCCGGTCAGGACACAATATTATTAGGAACCAGTGGAATCTGTGCACATGTATACATTATAATCAGAAATGAATTAGTACAGAGACAGTATAAGAAGAAGCCTGTGTATGTACTCACTCGATGTTGTACGGGATTAGTATGGAGTCGCAGTAATTTTGTTTCTTAATATACTTGTATAGGTTTAAATATGTTTCCTCAGGATTGTGCAGTATCATTGCTTCACTTATCCTTCGAGGATCAACGAAACCAACGTCATATATATTGTCTCTCCGACATTTTTGAATCTCCATTCTGCATATGTTAAGCAATAAATAAAGCCCACGTCAGCATAGATTGGAATTATTGTTTTCAAACTGTGAATTATAAGCAACAACAAAGTACTTATAGTGTCCAACAGGTGATCAAATCCACGTCCATGGCGTCGCGGTGGTACAGCTCATATATATCCTTAAACCTCAGCCACACCCAATCCTCGTCACCATTGTAGAAATCATGGTCCTTCACGCCTACTTTGATCATGCGCCGTTTATTCCTTCTTGATTCTTCCAAGTACCACTCATGGAGGGACCATAGGCTCGCCAAGCTTAAACGGCCACCTCAGCGTTGTGTTTACAGGCACCTCTTCTTCCCCTAGGACTTGCGCTCTGGTTAGTCCAGTCTCGGCCATTACTCGTTGCACGTTAAGCTCGTCCAGAGATGGCAATGGACCCAAGGTCCGCTGAGGTTGCTGGTCGAGCTGAGGAATCTTTTTGGATGGGCCCGCCTCCTTATCTGCAGCCTTCCGCTTCCGGCGAGATTTCAGTAATGAGCGGTCATAGTCTGTTACTATTACTTCCTTCTGTTGACCCTTGCTCAAATTACCGAGGAATGACTTGACGACGGTGGGATCAAGCTTCGGCTCCGGCTCTGGTTTTTTCCTCCACTCGGCCATTTGCCTCTTTGTGTCTGCTTTGACCGAGGCTTCGAGCTCCTCTAGAGTCTTCTCACACGCTCTTTTCTCTGGTGCGGGCTTCTCTCTGGTTTTCCGCGCCTTCTTCGCTGGTGGAGTGGGGGCAGAGGCTTTAGTGCGGCATCCCCTCTTTGGCGGAGGGGGCGGAGACCTCTTTGGCGGAGGAGACGGAGACCTCTTTGGCGGCGGAGGAGACGGAGACCTCTTCGGCGGAGGAGACGGAGACATCTTTGGCGGAGGAGATGGGCTTGCATCAGGAGCTCCCGGAGAATCGTCACGATCCTGTGGATCTCTTGGAGGTGACGGAGGCTTGTTGGTAGCCGCAGGTGTACCGGGTATGAAGACGTCTGCCTTGCTCCATAGAATTATGCAGTGAGAACACTGACCGAGTTTTGTTTCTCCGTCACCTCCGGGGATGTCAAGTTCCAAGTCTTCCCAGTTGGTGACGACTTGCTCCACCTCAACAGGTACGTAACCATGTGGAATGTCATTGCAGTGCCATTTTTGCCCTTCTTCCACACGTTTGGTCATACCGTATGCGACCTGATAAGTTAGTAGTCACAAAGAAAGTTAGTAAATAAATGGTATTTACGGTGAAATGTATGCAGTACGAATTAAGGTCGCATACGTACCACCACAGCTAAGTTCTTCTGCCTGACGACAAGCTCGCACGCGGTCCGTTGAGTTATTTCATCCACGGTGTAATGGACCGTTTCGGCGGCCTGTGTGGAAGCGTGACTGCTTTGATATTGTTGTGGAGGGCTAATAAGGGCCGCATCTTGGAGAGGTTCATGCTCTGTGGAATCGGTCCCGCCTGCGGCTTGTTGGAGAGGTGCAGGCTCTGTGGAACCGGTCCCGCCTGTGGCTTGTTGTATCTGCAGCCATGCTACCTTCATCCGTCGCTCCATCTCTGACTACATTTCTTGGAGCTTTGAGCCCTGGGCGGCAACCGTTTGCTCTAGGTCCCTCACCCTCTGCTCATATTCGGCCTTCTTCCTCGAACGGCTCCTATAGGTGGCGGCGTGCTCTTGGAAACCTTTCTTCCATGAGATGCTTGTGCCTACGCCGCACGTCCGTCCAGGATGCTCCTTGTTCCCTAAGGCATAGGTTAGCTCATCTCTGTCTCTATCAGCAACAAATTCTCCCCTATCAGATGCCCTGAGGATATCGAGGAGACGCTGAGCTAGTTCTCGCAAGTCCTCGGGAAAAACTAAGGAGCCGTCGATTGGGCTTAGGGTGCCTCCATGACCATAGTACCAATGCTTGGTCCTTGTGGGCCAGTCATGTGTCGCTGGAGTGATGCCTCTAGCATATAGATCTTCTTCCATCTTCTCCCATTTAGCGATGCTTGTCTTGTAACCTCCCGAACCCATCTTATGAGAGTACTTATTTGCGGCGTTTCCAGCGTTTCTAGCGCTAGCCGTTGCACCCTCTTCGGAGGTTTTGTACTCAAGGAATGCTTCCCACTCGTCATTGGTGATCTTCTTATACTTCTCAGGATCCGGGGCCTCTCCTGTTTTGAGAAAATGCGAGTACAACTTCTTCTTGAAATCCTGAAACAGAACTGCCATCTTCTTCATTGTCCAATCCCTCAGTTCTGCTTCATGAGTGCTAGGCCAGTCGAATATTGCCTTTAATTCCCTCCATAGCATCTCCTTCTCTGTATCGGGGAGCACGTACTCCTCAATGGGGTCCGTGGACTTCCATTTTCTGATACTAATGGGCACATTGTCCCGTACAATTACCCCGCACTGAGATACAAATTTCTTGGCCACTTTTGGGGGCTCAACTGGCTCCCCGTCATCCTCCACTCGGGTGATGTGTAACTTGACATCCTTCAGCTTCTTCGTGGTCGATCGTTTTGATTTCTTAGCAGAGGCGGCCTACACAAATTACATATATACGAGATGATATAGAGATGGTATACATAATTGACATGTACAGTACAAATTTATGTTAGCTATATACACACCTGACTAGACGAGGGCTCGTTACCGGCCCCTTCAATAGTTTCGGCCCTTGCAACATTGTCGCCCTGGACATTGGCGGCCCCTTCAACATTTTCGGCCCTTGCAACATTGTCGCCCTGGATATTGTCATCCCTTCCAATGATCCCCAACACATCATCCATGGACATTGGTTGGGTTACAATATTGAAAAGTTGATTCGCAAAGAACGTGCCGTTGTCCTCTTGCATGGGTGGGACAGGGGTGTTGTTGTCCTCTTGCATGGGTGGGACGGGGTTGTTGTTGTCCGCCATCTATAGAATTAAAAATAATTGATAAGAAATATATACAAAGCATACATATTCCCAATATTTCTAACATTTTCGCTAAGGGGGTCGGTGCGTGAAAAACGGATTCTCCAAGGGGTTCGGGTGTGCGGTGCGAATTGATTCGCTAAGGGTTCGCTAAGGGGGTCGGTGCGCGTAAGACGGATTCGCTAAGGGGTTCGGGTGCGCGGTGGGTTCGGGTACGCCATAGAATTTCTGATAATAAACATTTTTGATAGTATACATTATACAAACATATAACATTTCCAATATACATTTAAATGAAGCACATATATTTCTAATATACATAGAATTTCCAATATACATTTAAATGAAGCATTTTCCAATATACATTTCAAACATATAACATTTCCAATATACATTTAAATGAAGCACATATATTTCTAATATACATAATTTTAAAAATAATTGATAAGAAATATATACCTTTAAATGAAGCACATATATTTCTAATATACATAGAATTTCCAATATACATTTAAATGAAGCATTTTCCAATATACATTTCAAACATATAACATTTCCAATATACATCTAAATGAAGCACATATATTTCTAATATACATAGAATTTCCAATATACATTTAAATGAAGCATTTTCCAATATACATTTCAAACATATAACATTTCCAATATACATTTCAAGGTAAATATCTCCAATACATTTAAATGAAGCATTTTCCAATATACATTTCAAACATATAACATTTCCAATATGGTACTAAATACAAAAATAAATTGATATGGTATTGGTGCACAAATTGACACTAAATGTTTGTAGATACAGTGGTACTATGCGGCGGCACATAGGTTGATACCATACTCACTAAACTTCTACATTTTGTTTGAACTTGTTAGAACATCGACAGAGCATTCCCAACCTCCTTAATCCCCTGCATGAACTTCTCATCAAAACTCAATCCGGAACACAGCATTCATGCATTGTCAACATCCAAAACACACACAGGAACAGTGATTCATGTAAGAAAATCTACTGGCAATGCACATACCGGTTGTTTAAGGGAGTGAGCTAATTATCCAAGTAATCTACCACGGTTTCTAGCAATTATGTCAATGAAACAAGAAGCAATCAAGCAGGCAGACACTTAGAAGATAACTTGGGAGATGCCGGCGCGGGGACGACGGGCGCGGGGAGGACGACGGCGGCGGGGACGACGGGCGGCGGCGGCGTGGGCGCGGGGACGACGGGCGCGGGGAGGACGACGGCGGCGGGGACGACGGGCGGCGGCGGCGTGGGCGCGGGGACGACGGGCGCGGGGACGACGACGACGGCGGCGGGGACCACGGGTGACCACGGCCGGGCGGCGGGGACGACGGGCGCGGGGACGACGACGGCGGCGGGGACGACGGGCGGCGGCGGCTGAGGAGACGAGGCGCCGGCGGTTTCGATCTGTGAGATGAGGGCGAAATGAGGGAGGGGAGAGAAGTCCCCGGCCTATATAGGTCCGGGGCATTTAGCACCGGGTGCAGCCACGACCCGGTGCTAAAAGCCCTTTAGCACCGGGTGCCGCCACGACCCGGTGCTAAAGGCCCCCCCCTTTAGCACCGGGTCTTCCCACCACCCGGTGCTAAAGGCCCTTTAGCACCGGGTCTTCTACACCCGGTGCTAAAGGCCGTAACTATGCGCCAGACGAAAGCCTTTAGCACCGGGTGCAGCCACGACCCGGTGCTAAAGGCCCCCCCTTTAGCACCGGGTCTTCTACACCCGGTGCTAAAGGCCGTAACTGGCGCCAAACGAAAATTGGGGGCCTTTAGCACCGGATTTTAGATCAACCCGGTGCTAAAGGCCCCAAATTTTCGTTTGGCGCCCAGTTTCCAAACCGGCCTTTAGCACCGGGGGCTACTATTTGGAAATCTTATAAATATAGTTTTTAATATATAGTTATTAATACTTGTTTTAATTCAGTTATTAATACCTATTAAAAATATATATTAAATAAGAAAATCTTATAAATTACTAGAAAATCAATATAAAATTCTAGAAAATCTTATAAATTAATAGAAAATCTTATAAATTAATAGAAAATCTTATAATTTACTAGAAAATCTTATAAATTAATAGAAAATCTTATAAATTAATAGAAAATCTTATAAATTACTAGAAAATCTTATAACTTACTAGAAAATCTTATAAATTACAAAAATTGATAACTAAATGAAAGATTTTGGAACATTAAATGGTCTCAGATGAAAAAGTCATGATTACCAAAATTTCATATCTCATCAAGTTCTACAATCTTTATTTAAGTCATTTTTGCATTTGAGAAAGTGGTAGTATACATTGTTCATTAATCCTAGATTCACTCGCATAGTTTCTAAAACTTTGTTAGAGACTTGTCAAATTTGTACTACATGTTATTACCCATTTTGAAAATGACAAAATGACCTAAATAAAGATTGTAGATCATGATGAAATATGAAACTTTGGTATTCATCACTTTTTCATTTGACATCACCTATTGTGAAAAAAACCTTGGTTGTAGTTGTCATTTTTAATTCAAAATTTGGATTGTTCAAACACGAGAAGATTTTTCAAAATAATAACATTAATAAGCTTCATAACTTGATAGAGTATGATTTTAGGAATTTTTAGGAAGAAAAATGATCTTTTTTGAAGTTTGTACGAGGGAGAACGACTAGTTAAAACTTTTATACAGAGATTAAAAAGAAAAATTGTTCTTGTTCATCCAGTGACGTGGCTCGTGTGCGCCCGGTGACGTGGCCAGCTCCCGCACGGCCTCCGTGGCCAGGCCGGTCTTTGGCCCCGCCGCACGGCCTCCGTGGCCAGGCCGGTCTTTGGCCCCGCCGCACGGCCCCCGCAGCCCGGTCGTGGCCTTTAGCACCGGGTGCAGCCACGACCCGGTGCTAAAGGGCCTTTAGCACCGGGTGCAAACACGACCTGGTGCTAAAGTCCCTTTAGCACCGGGTGCAGCCAAGACCCGGTGCTAAAGGCCCTTTGGCCCGGTCGGTGCTAGAAAATCTTAGAAATTAATAGAAAATCTTATAAATTACTAGAAAATCTTATAAATTACTAGAAAATCTTATAAATTACTAGAAAATCTTATAAATTACTAGAAAATCAATATAAAATGCTAGAAAATCTTATAAATTACTAGAAAATCTTATAAATTACTAGAAAATCTTATAAATTACTAGAAAATCAATATAAAATGCTAGAATTAATAAAAACAATCTTATAAATCAATAGAAAATCTTAGAACATAGGTGGAACATAAATGCAAATATAGTTATTACAAATTGGGTGGAACATAGTGCAATTAAATTATATGCATCATCGTTTACTCGGACACTAATAAACTTCCTCTTTACAAATGTTCCTTGATTGTGATCATGCCGTAGATACGGTGTCTCCTCCGCCGCTAACAGGATGCTTGGGTCATCAGCCACTGAGAATGGAGGCCGGCCATCGAGCATATCATAATCTTCATCCGTCTTGTCCTCAACTCCTACGATTTTTCTCTTTCCAGGAAGAACTATATGACGCTTTGGCTCGTCTTGTGATGGGTCCAATTGCTTACCCCCACCTTTCTTATCCGCCCCTTTCTTCGGTCTGCTAGCCATGTCCTTCACATAAAAAACTTGTGTGACAGCTTTGCCCAGGACGAACGGTTCGTCTAGAAAGCCAATCTTGTTTAGGTCCACTAACGTCATTCCATAGTCCGCTTCAACTTTAACACCTCCTCCAGTCAGCTTCACCCATTGGCACTTGAACAGTGGGATCTTCAAAGGTCCGTACTCTAGTTCCCATATCTCCTCTATGATTCCATAGTATGAGTTTGTATTGCCATTGGTGTCTGTCGCGTCGATCCGGACACCACTGTTTTGGTTGGTGCTTTTCTTGTCCTGGGCTCTTGTGTAAAATGTATACCCATTGATGTCGTATCCTTGGAATGTCAAGATCGTGCTCGATGGACCTCTAGCTACAAAAGCTAGCTGCGTATCAATGCCCTCGACACCCATAAGACGTCTTCGCAACCAATCGGCGAAAGTACTATTGTGCAGACGCTGAATGAAGGCCGCAGACTTTGTTGAGTTTTCGTCCCTAAGAATCTGCATGTGCTCCTCGATGTACGGAGCAACTAAGGTTGATTGTTGCAAAACTGTGAGGTGCGCTTTACGAAATGTCTCAACGTCCTTGATCACCATCGATCTTCTCCCTAGTGTGCCCTTTCCACCAAGTCTCCCCTCGTGATGGGATTCGGGCACACCAATCGGCATAAGATCGTCGACAAAGTCAACACAGAATTCAATGACCTCCTCCGTTTCGTATCCCTTAGCAATGCATCCTTCTGGACGAGAACGATTACAGACATACTTCTTTAGGACAGCGAAGAACCTCTCAAATGGGAACATGTTGTGTAGAAATACTGGGCCCAATATACGAATCTCTTTGACGAGGTGAACCAATAGATGTGTCATGATATTGAAGAAGGATGGTGGAAATATCATCTCAAAGCTGACAAGACATTGCACCATGTCGTTCTGTAGCTGATCTAAATGGTCTGGATTGATCACCTTCTGAGAAATTGCATTGAGGAATGCACATAGCTTCACAATGGCTTTCCGCACGTTAACTGGTAGCACACCCCTGAGTATGACGGGAAGCAGCTGTGTCATCAACACATGGCAGTCGTGAGACTTCAGGTTTGTGAACTTCTTCTCTTTCATATTTATTATTCCCTTAATATTGGAGGAGTAGCCAGATGGAACCTTGATACTGTTCAAGCATTCAAACATGCTTGCCTTCTCTTCTTTGCTGAGAGTGAAGCTGGCAGGACGCAAGTACTAGCGTCCTTTGTCTCTCTTTTCTGGATGTAGATCAGTCCGTTGCTTCAATCGTTTCAGATCCTGACGTGCTTCCAGTGTATCTTTTGGCTTCCCATAACTACCCAGGAAGCTTATCAAGTTCACGCAAAGATTCTTCGTCAGATGCATCACATCAATCGCGTTACGGACCTCTAAACGTTGCCAATAAGGTAGCTCCCAAAAGATAGACTTCTTCTTCCACATCGCGGCACGACCATCCTCGCCCGTCGGAGCAGCCTGGCTTCCGTCTCCCTTGCCAAACACCACGTGTAGGTCCTTCACCATATCAAATAGCTCTTCTCCACTCCGGTGTCTCGGCTTTGTACGGCGGTCAGCATTCCCGCCAAAATGCGCACATTTCTTTCGTAGCTCATGCTTCGCCGGAAGGAATCGACGATGACCCATGTACACAACTTTACGACAATGTTTCAAATACATGCTTTCGGTTTCCTCTAAACAGTGAGTGCATGCTTTATATCCTTTGTTTGATTGTCCTGATAGGTTACTTAGTGCAGGCCAGTCGTTGATGCTTATGAAAAGCAGTGCTCGAAGGTCAAACTGCTCCTGCTTGTCCTCATCCCACACGCTAACACCTTCATTCTTCCACAGCTGCAAAAGTTCGTCAACTAATGGTCTTAGGTACACATCAATGTCGTTGCCAGGTTGCTTTGGGCCTTCGATGAGCACTGGCATCATAATGAACTTCCGCTTCATGCAGAGCCAGGGGGGTAGGTTGTAGATACAAACAGTCACAGGCCAAGTGCTATGACTACTGCTCATTTCACCAAAAGGGTTCATGCCATAGGTACTTAAACCAAGCCTAACATTCCTCGCATCAGCATGAAACTCTGGGAATGCTCTGTCGATGTTCCTCCACTGGGATCCATCGGCGGGGTGTCTCAACATGCCATCCTGCTTACGTTCTTCTTTGTGCCAGCGCATCAGTTTGGCATGGTCTTTGTTCCTGAACAAATGATTCAGACGGGGTATCAGAGGGAAATACCACATCACCTTCGCAGGGATTTTTTTTCTTAGAACGCTCTCCGCCAACATCACCAGGGTCGTCCCACCTGATCTTGTATCGTGCGCAGGTGCAAACCGGACAACGATCCAAGTGTTCGTACTGTCCGCGATAGAGGATACAGTCATTAGGACATGCATGTATCTTCTGCACCTCAAAACCGAGAGGGCAAACAACACATTTTGCTTGATACGTCGTCGATGGCAATTTGTTACCCTCTGGAAGAATCTTCTTTATGAGTTTTAGTAGCTCCTCGAAACCGTTATCAGTAACACCATTTGCTGCCTTCCACTGCAGAAGTTCAAGTGTGCTACCCAACTTCTTTAGCCCCTCTTTGCAATCTGGGTACAGGTCAGTCTTGTGGTCCTGCAACATGCGCTGTATCTTTTTCAGTTCCTTATCATTGCCGCAGTCTTTCTCGGCATCACGCAACATTTGCCCGAGTCCATCAGTAGGTTCATTTTCCTGAGCATCGCCTTCCCGAGCAACATCTTCCTCATCGGCATCACCCATTGCAGCATATGCAAAGGAACCGTAGTATTGAGCCAATAACGGAATGTCGTCATCGGCCTCGTCTTCTTCATCTTCATCCATTAGAATTCCTCTTTCACCGTGCTTCGTCCAAACAGAATAATTCCTCATGAAACCGTGCCTCATCAAATGCACCTGAAGACAACCTCTTTGTTTGTACGATTGTATATTTTTACAATGGGTGCATGGGCAGAACATGAAACCGGACGGCGTCCTGTTAGCCTCGGCGGCATCGAGAAACATCCTAAGGCCATCACGAAACGCCTGAGCGTGGGGGTCCCCGTACATCCATTGTCTATTCATCTGCATTATTAACCAATAACAAATATACAATACAATTTAAAGATAAAAAAAATTAATATATAAATAAATACAAATTATAATATATATTCCATTATATAAATAAATTTCTAAAACTACATTACTATATTCATTAAATATAACATTACTATAAGCCTTATAAGATTTATAAGATTTATAAGATTTTCTATTAATTTATAAGATTTTCTAGCATTTTATATTGATTTTCTAGTAATTTATAAGATTTTCTATTAATTTATAAGATTTTCTAGCATTTTATATTGATTTTCTAGTAATTTATAAGATTTTCTAGTAATTTATAAGATTTTCTAGTAATTTATAAGATTTTCTATTAATTTATAAGATTTTCTAGCATTTTATATTGATTTTCTAGTAATTTCTAAAACTATATTACTATAAGCCTTATAACTATTCACAAGTCATACAAAACAAAATACTAACTAGCTTGCCTTCTCTCCATTTAAAACACAACATGAACACTCTCTCCACCATGAACTCAAGCTCTCTCCTCTCTCTCCTCCAAGAACACAAGCTCTCTCTAGCTAGCTTTACTTTGATTCACAAATCCCTCTATTTCTAAATCATAGAAGGATTACAAGCTAAATAAAACATTAGAGAATGAAAAAGTGTACCTTGTAGTGCTCCTTAGATGAGTAGAATCTTCACAAATTTTGAAAAAAATTTGGGCAGCACCTCCCCTCCCACGGCCGAGCAGCATGAACACAGCGCCTAAGTGTTCAGCTGGCTCGGGCGGGGGAGGAGGAAGCCCCTATATTCAAACACATTAGCACCGGGTCGTGGCAAGACCCGGTGCTAATGCGCACCCTTTAGCACCGGGTGCAGCCAGCAACCCGTGCTAAATGGCCTCGGCACATTAGCACCGGTTGCTGGCTGCACCCGGTGCAAAAGGGTGCGCATTAGCACCGGGTCTTGCCACGACCCGGTGCTAATGTGTCCGCCCTGACACATCCACGCGCCGCCCCCGCTCCTAGCCGTTGGACCCGGTGCTGAAGCCCCATCAGCACCGGGTCCAAAAATGGCCAAGGCGGAGGAGGCGGGCGGATGTGAAGGATTCTGGTAGTGAACGGTGTATATTTTTCTTTTTTTAGATTAGCGTGGAAATTTCTTGGCCCTCTCGGTGAACGTGGCGGCTCCTTTTAACACTATTGTATTAATATAATAGATATTATCCGTTGGATCTATTATGTTTTGTAAAAATTTACCCACCTCTGCCATTATAAAGATATGCTAAAGTAACCCCTAGATGTATATATAAATTACCCACCTATGCCATTATAAAAGTATTAGGATGTTTTCCTAAATGTAGGCCTAAATTACATTGTCCGCCATTATGAAATATATTAAACTAAACCTAAAATTCGTTTTAAAAATACCCACATTTACCGTGAATGATTAATCAAATTAGAACTTATATGTTAACAATAATAACACATGACCGGCTAGAAAATTAGATTATAAATCTAAAAAAGTAAAGGTGTGTATACGTACGTAGATCTCTTCTCATGTGACTTAAAATGAATTGACAAAAAGAATGCCCCCCCTGCAATCCTAGGATCCATGATCGTCCGATCGTCTCATCACTGTGTCGTAGCCTTCCGGAACAAAGAACCCTAATCACCAAAGTTGTGACTCCGTCAGCGGTGATGAGCTATACTCTTTCTGGGCGCCTATACACAACAGCAGCCCGTAGCGCCAATCATGGAACATCTGGTGCAGGCAGACTAACATCCGGCCTTGCAAGGCGTGTGGAACAAAGGAGCTGGTCACGAGAGACACATTGGGTGGCCTGGAGGCCGGAGCGTCGGGCATTGGGCTGCGAAACCTAGATGGTCATCATGTAACGCACTTAAGTTGGTGGACGTCAATAGTTCTATAATACCAGCGCAGATTTTTTATATATATATCTTCTGTTGCTCCTCTGTCCTCGACTTGCTGACACAAAAAAGACTGGAAGAGACACGCGCCGGTCCAGATTAACTCTCATGGGGGCTACAAAAAATTCTCCTGCATATATGTACTTCCCTAACCATTCTTGCCTCTTCTCTATTTATACATGCTTTATAATTTGAATTGCATGCAAGCAGCCGATAGTGATCATATATACAACAAGCTGGGAATGATCTATGCATTCTTATAATTGAATTGTTAGTTTGTTACATTTGGTAAAAGGGATGAAGCGACTGCAAGCAAATAAGTACTATACATATAATGATAGTATTTCTAATTTACCATACGATGTGTTTACTCAAAAAATATATAATATATAGTTATGACTCAAATATTTCAGAAAATATAGAAGTGTAGTTCAAATCAATACAATCTGTTAGTGTATAAATATATTAAATGGTTGCAACAGAGAAATACATATATGGTTACAAGTAAAGTACTTTTATTTCAATAGTAAATGCTTAATGTCAAGTACATTGATGTATAGAATTATATCATTCATCTACACTATCAAATTACTGGCCGGTGAGGTTGTTTCCTTTTTATTGTGTATATCTTGACTGTTAAGTAAATTGATGCATAAACATAATTTATCTATATTTCAAAACTTCTAGCCCGTGCAGGTGCACGGGTTGATGAACTAGTCATCTATAATCATAACCATTGGATCGATTGTGTTTTTAAAAAAATTACCCACCTTTGCCATTATAAAAGTATTGTAAAGTAACCCCTAATAGTTGGTTCAAAATTACCCATATATACCATCAAAAGTCAACATAAACTACCTCCTCCGAACCTTGGCTCAATCTCTACCATGATCTGAACAAGCACCGTGATCTCTACCGATATCAACAAAAAGACCGTAGCATGCCGGCCGGCTTGAGGAGTTCAAGAGCTCGAAGGGACCTCTAGAATTATTCTAGATCAACAAAGAAGGCTCATGGCAGTCATAGCATGAAACAAAGTCCAATCGAGATCTATGTCAGGAAAGTATATATATCACGGTGCCCCTCTAGATCAACAAAGAAATCTTCTACCGGTGTAGCATATCTCACGTTTGTGTGCTTGCAGGCTGTATGATGTGTGTTCTTTGACGTTGCAATACATGGACATGAAACGATGTGGCGTGACAGGCGCAGAAGTGATCTTCCATTGGTTCATTGTTCGAACCCAGAAGTATATACTAGATTGGAATTTTGATCCCATCGGTCTTCCCATGCATGATGCATTTTTTATTTTTTTTAATCAAGAAAAGGATATGCAATTCGGATCCATCTCCCCATGCATGACCATGATACGTACGTGCAGTTCTGATTATGCTTGAAACAAGGAAAAAAAGTTCCGGCGCAGGATTCCTGCCTTGGCCGGAAGCAAGCAGCTGGCGTATTGGTATGTAACTCTGAACAATTTTAGCATGTTCTCTATTACGTATTCTACTTTAAATTGCATGGGATCGACCATGCTGTGTAGACAATGCAAATAGTTTTGTGCGATTGGTTAATTCTTAATTAGAGGCAATAATGAGGCAGGGAAGAGTTAAAATAGTTGATGTAATTTCCTACGCATGGCTAGAAAAAGAGATGAAGCAATTATAAATAAAATAAAGCATCATACATCAAGACAAGTCCATGCTGGCACCAAGACGACTATGAAACATGTCGATGATATATATAAAGAGGTGCAGAACCATAGAGAAGAATTTGGTACCAATGCCACGTACATTACTCATTAATCTAGAATTGATGGTGCTCCTTGGTTAATGATTAGGATGTTTTAGACAAAATTACTGAAATCAAGAACATGTAAACGAATTAGCGAAATCTGAACACTTGATAGAGAAGTGATGCAGAGAGAGATCTTAATGTGGTCTTAGATAGGTTTATCGGCTGAATGTACAAAGGCAAATTGGCACATGTATACGTGCGTGGTGATTGCCTGATTAGTAAATAGAATCTATCGAAGCCTAATAATGCATAATAGAAACTGTCAGTTAGTGTAGTGAGCCAAAATAAAAAAAAAGGTAGAATTGAAGTGCGTTGCTAGAAAGAAAATGAAGAAACATATATATCACGGTATGGATTAATATCATATTTGGAAATATATATATACTAACATTTGAAGTGTGAAAAATACGTATGTAATACTATATGCACACACGTAAAGCTTAAATCTATTATATTATGAAATGTCTAATCTCTCATACCATATAGTATTATTTACTTAAAAATATACCCAAATAGTAGTGTAATTGAAATAAATTATTTTCCCTTATATAAGCTGATTATAGAAGTGTAATTGAAATAAATTATTTATGTAGTTTTATGGATGTTGCTACATGTTTGGAGATTGAAGGGTTCAAATAATTTTGGTGGTCGCTCACTTATCAATCGGAGCTGAGGTTCTAAATCAACCAGTCATAACATACACAATACATAGATATTTTCCATTCGGCACCACACCTTTAACACATTGATTTAATTAATTTATATAACCTCGACTACTCATTTATATTTAAAACTAGTAGAGTGCACGCGAGGCACGCGCGTGTACTAAAAAATATAGTAAATACGAATTTTATCTTTTCAAATTGTATTGAATTTCGCATTCTTACATTAGAAAATTTTAAATATAGAGTATCTTAAATATTTTTAATGTGTTAAATTCTATAAATTTTATAGTGTCTTCAAATTCTAACAAAAAATGATAATAATTTAATGAATGAACAATATGAAACAAAACAAACTTATAATTTATAGATCCAATACAAAGAAAAAACAATATCCTTAGCTATAATTCCGACATTAGAAAAGGAAATGACACAACTCACAGACCTCAACTCAAATAGCAAGATGTTGGGTTGTGGTATTTTTCATCTCGAAACTTTTATAAACTAAAAAAAACGCTCCAAGAAATACTTATATATTTAGGCTAAATAAATTGGACCTTTTTAGGAACACCATACCTCCGGTCCAACATGTTGTACATGGCGGCGTGGTGTTTGTATCTCCTCCTCCCCTGCTCCCAGATTTCCAAGGAGGCTTCGTCGTCTGACAAGAAGAACACTTGGTCACCGCGCAGGCCGCGCTCCCGCACCGCCTTGGAGCACAGGCGCTCGACGAATAGCTCCACGCCGTGGCCGAGGTCGCTCACCGCCTCCCACCGCGATGACGCCATGTCTGCGCGCAGCACCGTGAACCGCGGTCAGTGGTGTGTGTGAACTCCCGTTGACTTGTTCATGTTTGCTTAAAGAAAATGTCTTCTCTTTGTAATAATAGCCGGATAATTTCATAGCGATCATGATAATGCTTATTCTTTTAGATTAGAGGAAAATCCCTAATCAACTTTAAATTCTAGGAGAATTTGAGTATTAAAAATCATTAACCAACAATTTTTAGGTAATGACTGAGAATGACTTGAAGTGGCAAAGCTTTGAGGGGTCAAGTCTTGCACGTAAGCTACAAACTAACAGAGCAATTATAGTTATGGAGACATCGGTAAATAAGTTTACCTCCAAACTTTATTATTGCATGAATGCATTAAGAAGGGACTCATCGTGAACCTGTCTCTGCCTCTCCCTGGCTCTATGGTGTGCTGCTCAATGCCTCGCGGCATTACAGGATCAAGATCATAGCAACTGACCTCTAAAGATCTTTTTTGCTTCTAGGGTGCCGCCATGCCGCTACAAGCAAGTATATGCCGGCTTAAAAAATAGCAGTGTCACACATATATATATATATATATATATATATATATATATATATATATATATATATATATATAGTACTATATCCTACTCTGGGTACAGAATAAGCTATTTCATACCCGAGCTAACTTGGGACCGGCCCAGCGGCGCAACCTGCTCAACCAGACCGCAGCCCACCAG
Source organism: Echinochloa phyllopogon (assembly GCA_033239725.1). NCBI lineage: Eukaryota > Viridiplantae > Streptophyta > Magnoliopsida > Poales > Poaceae > Echinochloa > Echinochloa phyllopogon. Next base: position 4,032,395 of record BTCW01000008.1, on the reverse strand, counting down.
GTCGTTCTATCGCTCAGGTCCCCCACAAATCCCACGATCCCCCGTTTATCCGGAACCCGCTCGACCAAACCAGCGCCGCCCTCCCCGACGCCGCACCTCTCGACGGCGGCGGTGCGGTTGCTGCCCTCTCCCTCACCTCTCCCAGCCTCGCCGTCCCAAAGCACGCCGTGCAGATCAAAGGCACCCGCCCCCACGATTGCTAGGCCCAGATCCATGGCGACGGCAGCACCCCAGCGAGGCCATGCCGTTGCTGACGTCGGTTCCATGCGAGAGCTCCCCTAGTCAGACGACATCGCGGGTCTGGGCGGACTAGGCACGGTAAGGCGGTCTCACGTTATTCTTCTTCCGTCCCGTTCCTTGCAGATGTGGTGAATGCGGCTGCCAGTCTTGGCGGCGGCAGGCTTGGCACCTTGTTCTCCCTCGACTGAAGCTGTGGTTGGACGAATCAACATCTGCGATGGCCGGTGAGCATCCGGCCAAGGTCACCTCCATCATCCCTTTCTTTCTCACCCGTATCCCAATATCCCCAATGATTTTTTTGTAAAATATAGTAGCAAATCTGGTGCAGGACTATGTCGATTTTCACCAAGATTCTCCCATATCCACTTCAGTTTCTCCGATTTCGCTCTCCTTACCCCCACGGCCACAGATCCATTGCTCCTCAGTCAATCTGTGCATCACCCCCTCTACAGATCAAGAAGCATAATGTACACGAGAGAGTGAATCAAATTAGTTTGCTTTTTTTCCCTAGTAAGCCATCTAGTTATTTGGAAGGTTACTGACTTCAATTTTGGGTTTGCATTTTTATTCGATCTGTAGGATTTGATTAAATATTTTGGGACCACCTTAGTTAAGTTGGGAATAAAATCCTGGTCGCATATATATGCATAAGATTTAACACCTTTGTTTTTCCCTCCATTATTTCCATTGTCAGTGAGATTCATTTAACCGCAGAGATGATTATGCTGGGCGTTTGCTGCTGTTGGCTGATTAGAATTAAATTGTCTGCCATTTAGAGCTATCTATTCTTTTGCTAAACCAACTTCCTTTTGCACAATTGAATTAAAATACCCCAAAGGAGTCTCTGCAGCATGTACACGAGTTGGTGGGTTTGCTATTCGATTGTCTGTTAGTGTTTTGACATACATTAGGTTTGATTTTTACTTATCTCTACCATTATTTCAAAACTCATCGCTTCCCTTTGACAAGTATTCGAGTATAGAATTCTAGTTGCAGATTATCAAATTGACCAGTATTTCCATACAATTGAATTGAATTTTGAGATTGATAGGCATGGAATGTGCATATTAAATATACTTTTACCATGAATTGTGTTGAATTAAATGCTATTACATTTTTGGACCAAACCTTTGATATTTTCTATCAATTTTTGGCCTGAATCTGCTTTATGTGGCAGAATTCATTGTTCAGTTTTTGCTACACTAGTTTTTTTGGTTAACCAATATAAGTTGGTTATAACAAAAGAGATGTGTGCTTGATAGCTTGTGATTAAGATTTACTCCAAATACGAGCACTTCACTGTTCTAATTATAGGATGTGATCATGTAAAATATCTGTTAGTTGTCTCTTCCATTGTACTTATTTTTCATTTGATATGTCATGGCCTCAATGTTGTAAGAATACTTCATTCATAATTAATTTGTTGGCATACCCCATTTTTCTATTATTGTTCTCAACTAATCAACGAGTACCAAATAATAGCTATGCTCTTGCGTAATAATTCGGTTGCTTGAACCTGTAATGTCTTAGGACATGGTTTCAGACAAGTGCGTTATATGGTGCTGTTCTGAAGAAAATCTGTCAGATCAAGGGAATGGGTCACTAATAGAGTGGGCCATGTTGAGTCCAGACATTGGTTTTGGCTACTGTTGGCTATTTCATACCCTGTGAAGCATTTTATCCACCGATGTGACTTCGGAGAATCGGAGGTTTGCTCCTGAACTTTTTTCCTTTTTGTCATGTTGTAGACACATTTTCTTCATTTGCTGGAGCTGAGTACTGATCCTCTTTCATCATGGTAATTTCTTTTAATTTGGTTGGAAGACAGAACTTGTGCGCTCCCTTGTTAATTTAGTGATGATCTGAACTGGTAGTTGTCTGTTTGTATCTTCATGATGGACTCTCTCGACCAATTAGTACTCTTGGATTATTTCTTTGTTACCATGCAGTAGTCACATATTTATTTATTTGGTTGAGATGAGTTCTGATCCCCCTTTCGTCACGGTAATTTATTTTAATTAGTTGGATGAGACAACCTATGCATCCCCTTATTAAATTAGTCACAGTTCCTTTAAATTGTGTACATGAATTGGTAGTTCTTGTTCGGATGTTTACGTTGGACTCTCTAGACCAATTAGTCCTACGTAAATGTTCAGTTATTCAGCAAGTTTATGTAAACTCATCTGCAGTTGTTTGCAGTGGAGCAGGTTGTGCTTGGCCTGATCGAGACCAAGCTGGCCTTAGCTAGTTAGCAGTGGGGTCCTCAGTCACGTGTCACCCAGTTCATCGAGTGGTGGAGTGTCTGCTCAGCACACTCGCGGTCGCAGGAATGGTTGCTGTTGTGTCTACTGAAGGGCTACCTTGTGCAGGAGCTATGCAACATGTGCTTCATCGAGGAACTGTCTTGTTGAACAAATGGTATCTGGAGAATGAGATTATTATTATTTTGATAAATAATTGATTTAATATCTAGCTTCTGTTATCACTTTGAAATATTTTTAGCATCCATATTGAGAATCAGATACGGCTAGGAACTGTCCTTTTTATCATCAAATATATACTAGAAATCTAGTATGTATGTCATATAGTTGAGGTTTTTCAGGTTATACTTGATAATATTTGTGATTAGGCTAGCTTGGTTGCAAATTACCAGTTCACTACTCACTTCATTTTGTAAGATAGTGAGGCTTTCACAACAAATTTTTTTCCCTGTTCAATTCCAGGCTAAGAATGCATTGTGTACGATGTGGCAAGCAAGCTGGACAAAGGACAAGGGACAAGGTCGGCCATGAGAGGGACAGAGAATAAATTAGACTTATTCAATTTGGTTCCTTGTTCAATTTGTAACTTTTTATCATAGAAAAAGCTGATGCGGCTAATATATGTTTATATTGTCCACCAGATTCATTTGGATGTAAGGCTGTTTTTTCATGCACAAGTATTTTTGATTCAAGTGTTTTTTTCCATTAAATACTACGAAATGTGATACAATGTGTCTAAACGGTGTTTATGATTTGGAAGCAAAGGTTTTGCTGCTCAGTACATAGCGCATGCTCTGTGCATCACAAATTGTTCATTAACATTTAGTGTTACAAGTGAGAAATTGAATACGTACAATTAAGATAATATCACTTTTGCAGTGAGAATGTGCCTTCCGTCAGAATAGCCAAGCCTCATCATGATATAAAAAATAAAAATAATGGACAGTGGTGCAGCGGCAATAGTAAAACATGAAAGATAAGACGGGGTGAATCGGCTAATTGTCTCGTTGAAATGACTGGACGCAGCCACGCAGGTCCTGAAAGAAAATTAAATTCCTCTATAGGCCCACGTCACACATGTCCGCTAGGCGGTTGTTTTTCGGTGCGAGGCAAAACTGCGGCGGGTCTGGCGTGCGGGCGGACGGGGTGCGTCGGGTGCTTCGAGGGTGGCTCGGGTACAGAATAGCTATTCTGTAGCTAGGGTATGAATTAGCGGAGTCCTATATATATATATAGCATATTGGACTACAAAGTTGAATGATTTTTCATGTATTAGACGGACAGGTTCAGAGTATACGCAATGCATATGCTTGCAGCGCAGCCGCAGCTTGCCTACCTGCGTTCTTGCTGTCCACCGCTATAGCGCCGCCGCCTTCCCTGCCGAAAATCTGTTTTATCGTGTGGGTAAGATCGATGTCTGCTGCTCGATGCTGATGGTAGGCGGTGGCCTTGCGGAAAGGGATCTTTTCTGCTGTCCACTGTCTCCCTTTGCTCATGGTAAAAGGGAACATGTTTAGTTGTTCCATATATATCAATTAGATCTCCACGCGCACATGAGAGAGAGAGTCCACGCGCCTAGATATTTTTCATTGGGCACCACACCTTTAACACATTGATTTAATTAATTTATATAACCTCGACTACTCATTTATATTTAAAATTACTAGACCGTGCAGGTGCAGGTTGATGAGCTAGTAGGTAACTAATCAGGATACAAATTGGGAGAGGTTCCACTTTCCTGTCACCTGGTACGCTCGTGGCACGGCTGAGCCTATTCCCGATATGGATATGTTTGATGTTTCTCGTGCAATCCAAGGCCAGTGCCTCCCGATAGGCTAATGTTCTTCTGATATCCATTTCCCTTTTGCCTCCTGTTCCCGACAGACACAAGGGCAGCTTCTTCACAGCTCTTTGGATCATCCTACTCCCATCTTTCGTTAGTCGACTAATATTTGATTTGTTGCTGGCATGTTGATGAATTGTTTACGGAACGGAGATAATTTATACAGGCAGTCCTGTTGTGTTGTGCCCCAGAGAATGGACCTTTTCTTTTTGCTTTATTCTGCATTATATGGACAGTGGAAATTGCTGGAATCAGTTCTGTTTTTGTGGATATGCAGCACTCACTGATCGAATCAGCCATATCTTGAACGGAAGATCCTCTCATCAGCACCGTGATTACACTGACAGTAGCAGCAGATACAAAAACTTAATGGACCGAAAGTAAATGGACTGACGATTAATTTAAGTGCATCCGATGGGTACATTCTACAATATCCATCGAGCTCGCTCCACTTATATTTGTAGCACTTACGTGATGGAACTAGCATTACAGGACATATAGAATGAGCTCTTTTACGGTACCTTATACCACTGTTTAAAAGGACTAGTATATGAAGATCGGACGGTTTAAAATAATTGTATACTAGTGTTTTCTTAAGTAGTGGTATAGACAGTATAGCGTGAGTAGTATAAGTAGTATAAGGGTATTATTGGAAAGAGTTTGAGTGGCATTGATGTGATTTAAACATCTTTATTTGTATTATTATTTCCCTAGAGATGCTAATATATTTTTCTTTTTTCTTGAGATGCTAATACGTTTTTTATTTGATAAAGTTACAGTGGCACATTTCATTTCCCCCTCCGGTTCACCTCTCGTCTAGCGTACCGACGGCGGGCCGCGGCGTTGCTGACAACTGGCCAGAGCAGCGGGAGCCGGGAGGGCGGCGTGCGGGAGCACGAAGGGTGGGCCAATGGCTGCGATGGCAGCGGACGGGCCGATGCGAGCAGTAGTGGCTGGCTAGGGAGGGCGGCGAGCGACGGGTGGGCGGATGGGCGCGCGCCGCACGCCAATCTCCCCACACCGTCGCCACCATACCAGCGCCCCTCTGCGTTTACGAATTGGAGATGGCGGTGGAGGAGCTGCTACACGCTCTCAGAAGAATCTGTTGGAGTTGGAGAGGACTTCCCAGACTACGGCATACTAAGGGCACCCGCAACAGTATAGAGAGCTTGCTCTCTACAAGCTCGTACACGTCAGATATAGAGAGCCTAGTAGACTAGTTGCCCAACGGACTAGCTATAGTACACGAAGTCCAAAGATTCATGGCCCCGCGTGTCAGGATTCTTTTAATGCCAACTCTACCTTTCTCCCTCGGTCTCGTCGGTTGGTCCTTCGACGCTCGCACAGACGCACCAGATCCAACTCCGGCGCCCGCGCTTCCACCGCGCCCGCCGGGGGCGGCCACCCCCACTCGCTCCATGCCAGCTGTGGCCTAGCTGATCCCCTCACCTGCTCGCTGCGCCGCCCGCTCTTCACCCACGGCGACCCGGCCAGCTCTGTCTTTCCCAGCCAAGATCTGCGTTGGCGCTCCACACTCTTCCCATTGCCCACTGCAGCGGCGGTGCTCCGACCGCACGCTCGAGCCTCGAGCTCCGCCCAGCCCTTCCTCCCCTTGCCGCACACCCCAACCTCCTCCCTGCATCGCCGGCGGCAACATCTCCTCCTGTGCGCGCGGGTAACGACGGCCATTGTCCTCATCGGGCCATTCTCTGCCCTGCTTCCGCCCGCGCCGATATGGCGGACGCGACCCTGCTTCCATGCCGCTGGCACCTGTGTGCTCGCCGCACAGTCCGCCGCGCCCAAGCACATGCTGCTGGAGCAGCGAGCTGCCGAGGAGGTGGAGGGAGGCAGAGGGAGTAAAGAGAGAAGAGGCAACGCGTGGGTCCCGCTCGCACGGGGGCGCGTGCTACGGCGCTCGCCAGGTCTAGCGACAACTGACTCTCTCTCCTTTGTTCTCTTTCCTACGTGTAAGCCTTGTAGAGAGCCTATCGACTCCATTGCGGTGCCCTAAGTGCAGCACAGGATGCTTCGATTGATGGAAGATCAATCGGCCACATGGTTATTCAGAATCAAATTTTACTCCTGCGTATTTATGCTTCACAATTGCATCAGTGCAAAATGTGAGGTAGGAGATTGGTAATTTCGCTTCACAAAAGTGCTGTACGCATACATGAAAAAAGAGAGACCAAGTGATTTCAGAGATTTATTTTCAGAAGGAACATGCTTTGAGTGCTACTCGAAACACATCATCCAGTATATTAAGTATTAGCTATCCATGATAGTGACCAGTCGCACGTAATAAACATGGAACTTTTAATTCACTTTGAGACTGAACCGCTCGCCTCGCCTTCCTCGATGGCGACAAGGAGAGAAGAGGAGCTGGAGCTTGACGCCACCACCGTAGGACGGGGAGTCGTCTTGGCAGCGCAAGGGGAGGCGCCCGGGGCTGTGGAGTCGCCAGGAACAACCCCGTAAGTCCCCAACGCACGGCAGGAAGGGGACTGATTATATAGGGAAACGATGAGGCTACGCTAGCACATATAAAAACTCGTTTACCCGAAAACAGGAACAGCAGCAGTTATAGATCACGGATCGTTACCACTAGACGCGCAGTTGCAGCGGAAGCCGTCTCGATGTAGACGAACGCGTCGAAGTGGTAGTGCAGTTGCTTACGTTCGTCTGGTCCTGCACGTGCGGTTCGTCCTTGTGCTCCAAGCGCAGCACCTCTGAGGTATCCACACGTACGAGGATTGAAACGTCGCGCACCGGACTGCTAGGTCCGCGAGTACGATGGGGAGAAAAACAACTATTGCTCGTAAGTCTTGTCTTTCTCAGGAAGGGTTTGGTCTCTATTTATTTGGATGAAATTCTCCACACCATATTTCATTAGCAATATGGGACTAATAAATAATGTACCCCTTCCCCTGGTAATGGGCTTCACAACATTTGTGGCCCATTAAGACTAGTGGATCGAATCTAGTTGGCTCTTGGGCATATTCTCAACAGTCTCCCACTTGCACTAGAGACAATCTCATAAGCAAGTTTTCAGTGTTCCAAACCTCTTAAGTGTGTGACCCTATGGGTTCACGTACACATAGACATGGTTCGAGTACACCTACTCGGTCCAATAGTTGATAGCGGCCTCTAGCAAAACGTGTCAACTCCCATGCGTATGTAAAGATCATATCAGACGAACCACCACAACATCATGTACAAGTTATTCCCTTTGCCTCACGATATTTGGTCTAACTCCAAGTCAGACCTCTCTTTCTCGAATCTGTGAGTCGGATCCTTCAAGAGGTTAACTCTTAACCTAGCACAGCCATGCATTTCTTGATCCGATCACTCGAGGGGCCCAGAGATATCTCTCTCATGTAGAGAGGGGCAAATCCCATCTTGATTGACCACGCCTCATAGCATGCTTCCTGACAAAACCCGAAAACCACCTTTATAACTACCCAGTTACGGAGTAGCGTTTGACAGTCCCTAAGTAGGTCAATTCACATCTTGAGTACATGCGACAATCTCAGGTCTTAGGACAAAGCATACGCGTTGTGAAAAGAGATAAACATACAACAAAATCTCAAGTTGGGTCAGTCCAGCCCCATGTCATACATGTGCCCACATTATTAGTTTGACATCTCCATGTCCATGACTTGTGAAACACAGTCATCAACTAATACATGTGCTAATCAGATTAGGGACAACTTTTGAATAACCATACAAGTAAAGAGTTTCACAAACAATTCACGTAATTGCCAATCATATACAAGTTGCCTTTCATGGATATTCAATAAATAAACAATATGTCATAGATATAATACAATCATCCACTCACACTAGAGCTAATCTAGATGATATCTAATACCCATAGCTCTCATGTGCGACTCATGCTTAGGCTGTGGAATAGCCTTTGTTAACGGATCAGCAACATTCAAATCCGTATGTATTTTGCATATCTTTATCTCACCCCGTCTAACGAACTCTCGAATGAGGTGAAATTTCCGCAGTACATGTTTGTTCTTCTGGTGATTCCTAGGCTCCTTAGCCTGCGCAATAGCCCCATTGTTGTCACAGTAGAGTTCCAATGGGCTAGATGCATTGGGAAACACGCCAAGCTCAATTAGGAACTTCTTCATCCAAACACCTTCCTTCGCCGCTTCAGAAGCTGCGATGTACTCGGCTTCTGTTGTAGAATCAGCTACCGTATCTTGCTTAGAACTTTTCCAGCTTACAACACCATCGTTTATTGTGAACACGAACCCTGATTGCGACTTTGAATCATTTGGATCAGTTTGGAAACTAGCATCAGTGTAACCCTTTACAATGAGCTCTTCCTCACCTCCAAAGACTAGGAACACATCTTTAGTCCTTCTAAAGTACTTAAGAATGTTTTTCACCGCTGTCCAGTGACTTTCACCTGGATTAGACTGGTGTCTGCTCGTAACACTTAGAGCATATGAGACATCTGGACGAGTACTTATCATGGCGTACATGATGGATCCAATTGCTGAAGCATAAGGGACCTTACTCATGCGCTCCCGCTCATCAGGCGTCGTAGGACACCGAGTCTTGCTGAGGTGTACGCCATGTGACATAGGCAAGAACCCTTTCTTGGACTGTTCCATGCTGAACCGATTCAGCACCTTGTCAATATAAGTATCTTGACTTAATCCTATAAGCCTCCTTGATCTATCCCTATAGATCCTTATACCCAGAATGTATGCAGCTTCCCCTAAGTCCTTCATAGAAAAACTATTTTTCAGCGAAGTCTTAACGGATTCTAGCATAGGAATATCATTCCCAATCAACAATATGTCATCCACATATAAGATTAGAAATACAACAGAGCTCCCACTTTCCTTCTTGTAAACACAAGCCTCTTCTTCATTCTGCCGGAAGTCAAACCCTTTGACTACCTCATCAAAACGAAGGTTCCAACTCCGAGATGCTTGCTTTAATCCATAGATTGATTTCTGAAGCTTGCATATTTTTCCAGCATTAGTTGGATCGACAAAACCTTCGGGTTGTATCATGTATACATCCTCCTCTAGGTTCCCATTGAGGAAAGCTGTTTTCACATCCATCTGCCATATCTCATAATCGAAATACGCAGCTATTGCTAGAATGATCCGGATAGATTTAAGCATCGCTACTAGAGAGAATGTCTCGTCGTAGTCAACTCCTTGAACTTGTCAAAAACCTTTTGCAACAAGTCGTGCTTTGTAGACGTTAACATTTCCGTCTACATCTCTCTTTCTCTTAAAGATCCATTTGCACTCGATGGGTCTCACACCATCAGGCGGGTCAACTAAGTTCCAAACTTGATTTTGCCCCATGGAATCTATCTCGGATCTCATGGCACTTTGCCATTTCTCGGAATCTGGGTCCATCATAGCTTCCGCATAGGTCCTAGGCTCATCGTTGTCCATCAACAATATGTCGCGCTCTCCCGTAACTAGGAGATTCATTTTCTGTGTTGCGCGACGTGGCCTTTCCGACCTTCGTGGTTGTGGCGGTTCTTCTCTTAGCACAGGTGCCTCAACTCGTTCTGCTATATTAGCATCACTCGTAAAGTCTTGCCTCATAGGCTCATCTCGAATTTCTTCAAGATACACATTCTGTCTACTTTTCTCGCTTTTGAGAAACTCTTTCTCCAAGAAAACACCGTTCCTAGCGACAAACACTTTGCCCTCTGATCGGTTGTAGAAATAATATCCAATTGTTTCCTTTGGATATCCCACGAATATGCACTTGTCCGATTTTGGTGTAAGCTTGTCCGACTGAAGTCGCTTGACATATACCTCACAACCCCAAATTTTCAGAAAAGACAAACTGGGAGTCTTGCCAGTCCATATCTCATATGGTGTCTTCTCCACGGACTTAGATGGTACCCTATTTAGTGTGAAAGCTGCTGTTTCTAGAGCGTAACCCCAAAATGATAACGGTAGGTCTGACTGACTCATCATTGATCGCACCATGTCTAACAAGGTTCGATTACGTCGCTCGGACACACCGTTCCTCTGAGGTGTTCCAGGTGGCGTTAGCTGTAGAACAATTCCGCAACTCTTTAGATGAGTGCTAAACTCGTGGCTCAAATACTCGCCTCCACGATCTGATCGCAAGGCTTTAATTTTCTTACCACGCTGATTTTCAACTTCATTCTGAAACTCTTTGAACTTTTCAAAAGTCTCTGACTTGTGCTTCATTAAGTAGACATAGCCATATCTACTAAAATCATCAGTGAAAGTTATGAAGTACTGAAATCCACATCGAGCTGTCGTGCTCATTGGTCCACATACATCAGTATATATGAGTTCCAGCAAGTCTTGCGCCCTCTCAGGAAACAAGCTTCGCACGTCTCGTATGATTCAAAATCAAACGAAGTTAAAAGTCCATCAGAATGGAGCTTCTTCATGCGCTTCTCACTTATATGACCCAAACGACAATGCCACATATAGGTAGGATTCAAATCATCTAGCCGAGGCCTTTTAGCAATTATATTACATATAGGTGAATCATCAAGATTTAAAATGAACAACCCATTCACAATGGATGCAAGAGCCACAAACATGTCATTCTTTGAGATCACACAACCATTGTCTTTACTCGCGAATGTATAACCATCCTTCATCAAACATGAGGGAGATACAATGTTTCGACTCAAACTAGGAACAAAATAACAATTATTCAATTCCATGATAAATCCTGACGGAAGGTGGAGTTGCATCGTCCCGACGGTCAAAGCAGCAACTCTTGCATTATTGCCCACGCGGAAATCAACTTCGCCTCTTCCCACGCTTCTACTTCTTACTAATCCCTGCATCGAATTGCAAATATGAGCAACCGATCCGGTATCAAATACCCAGGAATTAATAGAAGAATCAGCGAGAAAAATGTCTGTAATATTAATGTCAAGTGTACCTGATGCGGAAGTACTCTTACTACCGCCTTTCTTCAGAGAAGCCAGGTACTGCTTGCAATTCCTCTTCCAGTGACCAAGTTCCTTACAATAAAAGCACTCCTCTTTTTCTGCAGCTGGTCCAGACTTAGTCTGGGGCGTTGGGTTTGGCTGAGAGATCACATCTTTAGCCTTGCCCTTCTTCTTCCAAGATTTGCCCTTCTTCTTGAAGTTAGGCCTGTTTTGGATCGCCATTACATGGGTGCTGCTAGCGCTTTTCTTAATGTCAGCCTCTGTTGTCTTGAGCATACCACACAACTCATTCAAGCCCTTCTCTGCCCCATGCATATGGTAGTTCGAGATGAAGTTCCTAAAGCTAGGCGGAAGTGATGCTAGAATAAAATCAGTGGCCAACTCTGGGCCAAGTGGGAAGCCCAGCTTCTCCAACCTCTGGGTGTAACCAACCAACTTGATCACATGCGGCCCTACAGCTGCGCCTTCTGCTAGCTTGGTTTCCACAAAGGCCTTTGAGATATTGAACCTTTCAGTCCTGGCCTGAGTTTGGAACATGTCCTTAAGCGCCTCGATCATATCGTGCGCCTTATGGTTTGTCTCAAACTGCATCTGCAGCTCGGGTTCCATGCAAGCAAGCATAAGGCAACTCACTTCAAGATTGACATCACATGCCTTCTTGTAAGCAAGTTTGTCAGCAACAGTTGCGTTATCATCAGGCTCATCTGGTAATGGGGTGTCTAGAACTTCTTCCTTTTTCTCAGCCCTGAGAACAATTCTTAGGTTGCGGATCCAATCCGCATAGTTTGTTCCATTCAACTTATCTTTCTCAAGTATCGAACGCAAAGAAAACGGTGTGCTAGGTGCCATTGATCTACAACAGAAATAATGCAAAATACTAAGACAACATATCTATGATAGAGTAAAATACATTAAACAATTTAACGAAATCTACTCCCACTAAAATCAATATCCCTCCATTGATACTTAGCGATTCAGGATCCACAACTAACAAGTCAACTAGTGAGCTTTTGCATCACCGCTAGAAGACATGGTAGATTGGTAAGCAACCCTTTGCTAATCATATCACATATGACTCCTGTTGTTGGGTGACATCTCTATGTCTCGGCGCCCAACCTTCATGCCCCAAGGTTCTTAACCGTTAAGATAACCTTGTCTAAGTTAACCAACCCTTTATGCGAGTAAGTATCCGATACGAACCCATCTAGTCAAGGAAAACTAGTGGCACTTTAATTTCATAGACCCACCACTAATTGTACAAGACATGTGACGGTGCAAGATTTAGTTGGGAGGGCATTCAAAACTTAAACATTGCAGAGGGATCGTTCTACTTCTACCGTCGCATGCAGAAAAATAACCATTATCGTCGCATATGTAGAAGTAAAACAATAAGAACGGCATTCACATAGTAATGACACGGTATGACCCATTAACATATGGTGATCTCCATCTCCATTGTATTGTCCATCATGATGATCTCCATCTCCATGATTCATGTATGCCATCCTCCAGTGATGAGTCCTCCAAGAACTATCTAACGTATGATAGTAAAATAAATTACATAACCGCGCATTAGATCATCACAAGTTGGCACGCAGGCCATTACATCAAATTGACAATACATATGGCTCCAGCCGTATTGTCGTACTCACGACACGCAGGTCATGATTAATTACATACATGCATCACATACACATAGGGCCATACCGATCACATGAATCTGCAAAAACAAGTTAGCCGATTTCGACGTCCAAACTTAAATCGCCGAAAACTCGATCTTCTGAGCCTTTTTTCGCAAATCTAAATTCAGCGAAACCGCCTTGGCGGTCGGAATCATGTGTAAAATTTTCAATCCGAGGACGTATGCAAAAGTTATGGCTGTTTTACGAACAACCTGATTTTCGCGCAAAACCCGGCCCGGTAATGGATCCAATCCACACCGCCGCGCATCGCCATGCGCCCGGCCATTGACCTAAGTTCGATTCGATCAATCCAATTGATCTACATCTCACCATGCCTGGGTTTACGTGTATCACTTAGCTCCGATGGCGGAATTCCGACCGGTAGGAGCAATTCGTTACACGACCATCATAGTAAAGACAACGAACCGATCAGAGACTCATCTACATCCAAGCATATCTCCATATGCACACATCCAAACCTATAACGAAACAGCTACGGCTCTGATACCACTGTAGGAAAACGATGAGGCTACGCTAGCACATACAAAAACTCGTTTACCGGAAAACAGGAACAACAACAGTTTTAGATCATGGATCGTTACCACTAGACGCGCAGTTGCAGCGGAAGCCGTCTCGATGTAGACGAACGTGTCGAAGTGGCAGTGCAGTGCAGTTGCTTACGTCCGTCTGGTCCTGCACGTGCGGTTCGTCCTTGTGCTCCAAGCGCAGCACCTCCGAGGTATCCACACGTACGAGGATTGAAACGTCGCGCACCGGACTGCTAGGTCCGCGAGCACGATGGGGAGAAAAACAACTATTGCTCGTAAGTCTTGTCTTTCTCAGGAGGGGTTTGGTCTCTATTTATTTGAATGAAATTCTCCACACCATATTTCATTAGCAATATGAGACTAATAAATAATGTACCCCTTCCCCTGGTAATGGGCTTCACAACATTTGTGGCCCATTAAGACTAGTGGATCAAATCCAGTTGGCTCTTGGGCATATTCCCAACAGATTAGATCCTAAAAAGATGGATCAAGCCCTCTGATTAGTATTTGTTACTAAATTGCCCTTAATAATCTCTTGCTTATACTATATACCACTAGATAGTAGTATAGGGTATTGTAAAAGAGCTCAGAATGGAACACATGGTACTGCAGCTGCGCGCATCTACTCCTAGCTAGAACACTAAAAAATAGCATGTTAGTTCATCCAGCGTCAGAATGGGCATAACGATGAAAGGTCCGTCCCTGGATCGATCAGTCCAACGTCCTACTGATGAATATCTCAACATGCGACGACGTGGCCAGACGATCGTTGAACGCGAGAATGAACGACCCAGGAATAGAGGTTCTTGATGCAATGTCGACTCTGCTGGCATGTGTCACATTATGACTTACGTAGCAACCAATGGGTTTCGTGATCGAGAAAAATACAACTCCAAACCTGAATTTCATTTGCTATTCACCCCGCCTCTCAATTTTCGTCGTGTGAATATATGTGATGTGCATTTCAGATTGCCTTGGTTGTTTAATGTTTGAGATACCTTGGTTGTTTTCCCTCCTAGTTTATGTCGGGCCTGAAATATTTTTAATATATTTCTTGTTCTAAAAATAATAATTTTGCCTCATATTTCCAATCTTTATGTGGATCATCATTCTTTCCTCTTCCTCTAGCTCTACAGTCTACACTTTGCGAGGCGCTTCAACTTCGTGGAGCTCACTGTTTACTGAGAGTGTTTTGTTGCTATCCCCCCACCACTGGTGCGTGGTGCCACACTGGAGCACATTCCAAAGATTGGATCTGGTAGAGAGCATTCACAAGGAAGGAGTTCAAGTACCCTATCAGTAATGTTCTGCGTCAAAAGCGACGAAGTAATGTTCCTTCAAAAATAAACAGCCTGCTTCTTTTTCAAGCACTGAGACTGAACCACTGAGTTACGAGGCAATAGGTATTGCTACGAGACTGGATTAACCGTTTCAAAAACATTGTCGCAGGCAATCTCGATCTTAGTACGTGGCATCTGGTTGTTATCGAGCCGATATAAGATGTTGATCTGCACATAGCCACATATATAGTTATGATTATATTCCTTGCAAACCAAATTTACACAGGCTTGATCGATAGCATTTCTCAGATGTAGGTCCTTGCATCACCTGAGCAACTGCCGCAGCCTTTGTTGTTTCTGGAATGAAAATGTTCCCAGCCGTTGCAACTTAGCCTAGCTACTAAAAGTTAAAGACAGCCATGATCAATGCCTTACTGGAAGCTGTAGCTGAAGCTGGAGAGGCCTGTCCTGACCACGCTGCCGAACCAGGCCGGGATACTGAACGACGGTGAGATGTTTGGCAGGAGAGACTCGGTTGTAGTAAGGGCAGGTAGCTGAATGGAACTGGTGTAAAGTCTTACTTGGATAATATTTAGTTGTCCTTTAGGCTAATGTGGATACTTCTTACTTTTCTTTCCTTATTGGATTGATTGATCACACTTTGAACCTACACGCATAGATGATGAGCATGTGAAGACAAATATAAAACAACGTCTCAAGTTGACACAAACCTATCACATAAGCTTTTTACATCTTGGCGCATTTTCTTATTTCCAACCAAGACGCAAAATAAATTTAAACTCTTTTATTTGTGTTGCATCTCAACGTGGACCCTCGAAAGAGATAGAACACCGAAGCCCTAACAGATTGTATTTGCATCTAAAAACATAAAAATATGCGCGCTGCTGCTCACTCTCGGTCACATATGCAATGCAGACCACGACGGGCACACCTCCTCACAGACCACATGGGACAACTCAGACATCACCGCATCACTGCACTTATTGCCTAAGATTGGACTCATGCGCACCATCCGTGGAGATGTGCAGAATACCGACGGTATGGAGCCGAAGAGGATGGGACCTCAGCGGCTGCGCTGCCAGCGGGAACGGTGGACCTCAACAGCCCACCATCAGGGTGCAGCGACGATGTCGTGATCCGCCTGGGTCAGAGCAACACGAGGGAATGGTGTGTATAGCAGCTGTGTTGCTAGCTCACCACCATCGTCGCCGAGGCGGAAATTTAGCCGAGGTGCCCGATCTAGAACAGCATTAGTGCAATTCAATCGGGTGAGTGGTGAGAAGCCAGCAACCGCGGACATTGGAAGGTCCATGACACTCGTAGCCTGAGGATGATGCCTCTTTCTCTATTATGAGTACTTCCTTCTTGCCTCCCATTCCTAACATACCATGGCAGCATCTACACGTGTACAACTCTGCTATTCTATATTCTTTTTAATAAATGTGTTTTTATACTTATTTAATAAATGTGTCGTGTGCCGGCTGGCTGTTTGCCGGCTGCAGGCCATCTACATTATTTTTTGTACGTGGCCGTGATTGTCCATTTTGTATATGAACAATGAATGCACCAGCGTGTGCCGTGCCTGATAGTGTCATGTATACACGTATTACAAATTGAGTGAACGTGGTGCTGGCCGGTTAGAGTGCTAGTACGTATGTATGCTTTTAATTTGTGATGGCATGTGTAGTGCAGGTGGTCGTGCATAGTGCTGGCCGTAATAGCAGTCTCTAACCAGATGCATCTGGTGTGGCCGTGTGGTGGCAATTGCTGATGACATAAGTGACATGTTAGAGTTACTTTAGATTAAGATGATCGTATAGTAGCGGAGGATTGTTTTTCTCTGAATGAGACGTACTAACATGAGATGGGGAAGTTGTAACATTTTTTTTCTGACCTGACATGACTGAATTCTAATATATTTTATATTTTTTCTAACACGACAGAGATGGATTGGAACATTTTTCTTTCTAACATGACAAAATATTATAACATGTTTATATTTGTAGTGCCATAAAATGATAGATGAAATGTCCAATTTATGAAGATGTGAGATATGGTATGATGTTGTTAAGGTACACCATATGAAGATCACAATGACACAACTTAAACAAGTTGTGATCGATGCACATATGGGCATAGTTGAAATAGTTTTGTGACCAATTATTATAGACTGATGGCCTATTATAATTAATCAGACATTATTTGAAATAATGAGCATAAAAAATAGAGTTCATTATACAAAGGTACATAGGCCCACTTGTCAATGAATTTAATCATCTATCATTCGCGGTCGGCTCCTGCTCGCAATCTCTCGCAACTGCCGAGTCGGCCTCTCCTGTCCCCGTTCCTGTGACTTGAACTTTCTAAACAAATTCTAATGTGACATGTACTTGACTGTTACGTACCATGTACCTAACCTTTCCATGTTTGACGAAAAAAATAAAATAATTAGTGCTATAAATACTACTATATATTTCACTTTGTTTGAAAGGTGTACGTACACACAATTGCTGAATTGCACCATGGCAAACCATAGCGTGCATGGCAAACCTGGCAGCAATATAACTTGATGCACCATTATGTGCTTCAAGTTAGGTTTTTGCTTTTATTCTTGCGCACAGATGAAAAGTTACAGACGATTTAATCTAGTTCCTATATAGCTACAAACGTGACAAGTTATACCTAGCACCGGGCATCAGCTGCGTGTTTATCGGTTTAGTTTCAATCTCCCGTACTTCAGTGCGTGAATCCTGGGAAGGTTACCGGAAGCAGTTATTTATTTTATACTTTCTGATTTTTAATATAATAGGTGGATATATATAGCGCCGTCCTAGGCTCGTTCCTGTGACATGTATTTCCCTTATGCCTCCTGTTCCCAACACACAGTGGCACAGCTTCTTCTCAAATCTTTTGGCCATCCTGCTCACCACTTGTGCTCTTCTGCTAAGTCGACTACTCAGTTAAGGGTTGCTTTTGCGTCTCATTTTGTGGAAATGGAACCTTGAACTCTATATGTAGGCGACCACGTAATGTCAGTGGAAATGGATTTTTTCCCATTTGTTTCTTTAATTTAATAGAAAACATGATTATATAACAGATAGTTGGTCGGAGATCGTATTGACTATTCCACGCAAGCGCGTGTTTTTTTCACAAACTGTTTAGTCAAACATGGTTTAACGAAAAAAGAGGCTGACATGTGGCCGGGGTCGTATGAGGGGTAATCATTTTAATGATTTATGGGTCCGTCGCGAAAGTTTGAGATCTTTATAGTATAGATAAGAATTGACGATGGAGATTGCTGATAGTTGGGCATTCAATCTTTGAAATGACCCTATATCTTGCATGGAACAGCTCATAATTAACCAGCACCGTGAATGGACAACGTACTGACAGAGTGGTGCATCACAGTTATAGAACACGTGTATATAGTACAAGAAAATGACTGCATCCAATTGGCACATATACTATCATCCAGCTCGTTCCACATATTTCTAACATGAGAGGAGACTAATATCACTAGGTATAAAATTATATATATAGTACTGCAGCCTCTGCTGGTTAGAACATGGAAAATGTGGCACGTTACTGAATCGAGCATCAACACAAAAAACGAATTGGTGCATCATAGTTATATACAGAGAGACAAATATTGATTAGATAATGCAGCTTTCTCTTGATGAATAACTCAATCACACACATAGTTCTCCATGCAATTTCTGGTGATCATTAAACCGGACGTGTTGTCGCTAGCTGAGCATCAAACATGAAAAATAAAATTATTCAAATTGACCTAAAAATATGAATGAACAGGCCAGTAACTCCTTGAGCGGTTGCACGTTGTGCTGCATCGGCCGGAGCTCAGCCTCTGCTTACCTCATCGATCAGAGGATCGGAATGTGATGAGGAGTACAATTTCTTGTGATCTCACTGAAAGAGCGGTAGCATCTGAAGTAGCCTAAAAAGTTAAAGACAAAGACATGATCAATGCCTTACTGGAAGGTGTAGCTAAAGCTGGAGAGGCCTGTTCTGACTCTTGACCACGCTGCCGAACCAGAGACACCCAACGACAGTGAGATGATTGGCCGGAGAGACTCGGTATAAGTAATAACGGTAGGTCGCTGAATGGAACTTGGTGTAAAGTCTTGCATAATATTTAGTTGTTCTTTACACTAATAATGTGGATACTTCTTACTTTTTTTCCTTATTAGTTTGATTGATCACACTTTGAACCTACACCCATAGATGCTGCAATGTCTAGCAAAAAATCTAGAGTATGTGAAGACAAATATAAAACAACGTGTCGACTTGACACAAACCTATCACATGAGCTTTTTACATCTTGGCTCATTTTCTCACACTTCCAACCAAGACGCAACATAAATTTGAACTCTTTATTTGTGTTGCATCTCTAATAATTGAACGTGGACTCTCGAAGAGATGGAACACCGAAGCCCGAACAGATTGTATTTGCGGCTACAAACATAAACAAAATGCTAGGGCTCACTGGTTCATCAAACCTCTCCGTCACATATCTGCAGACCACGACGAGCACACCTCCTCACAGACCACATGATGGGACACTCAAAGATCGCCGCATCACCGCACTTATTGACGAAGATTGGGCTTACGCACGTAACCAAGCCGTGGGGATGTGCAGAATACTGAGGGCATGGAACCGAAGAGGATTGGACCTCCACGGCTGCCAGTAGAGCAGGCCCATTCCCAACATTAGGGTCCACGGCCCACCATTAGGGTGCTGGGAAGCTATCGTCATCCGCCTGGGTCAGAGCAACATGAGGGAATGTTGTGTTAGGCAGCTGTGTTGCTAGCTCACTTCCATGCTGGGTCAGAGCAACATGAGGGAAATTTAGCTGAGCTGCCAGATCTAGAACAGTACGAGTGCAATTCAATCGAGTGAGCGGCGAAAAGCCGGCGAATTTGGGCATTGGAAGGTCCATGACGCTCGTAGTATGAAGATGATGCCGCTTTCGCTGTTATGAGTACTTCCTTCTTGCCTCCCATTCCCAACATAGCATGACAGCATCTACACAAGTATTCTATTATATTCCAATGTCTACACTGTGCTCTGGTTCTGCTGAGTGCTAAAACTTTGTTGTGGAGTGGGTGGACTGCAAACACCACTCATATAAAGGCGACCATATTGTTAGCTCCAGTGTCCTTGGAAGTTTTTAATGTATACCAGTGGAATTTGCTGGTAGCTGCATTTTCATTGCCTTCAATTATGTCACTCGTTTAAAACAACCATATATCTCGTAAGGCAATCTTTTTATCACCATGGTTCATATATCTGACAGAAATTATTCATCACATAATATGAAACTAGCACAAGTGCATCCAAATTTCGTGGAGCAAGAAATATGGACCTTAGGTGACGTACAGAGAACTTAACAAGCTTCTGACCTAGAAATGAAGGTTTGAAGTTCGTGTAGCTAAATGACACCATCTTACAGGTTCAGATGAACCTCTGGTGTATTTTTTTTTACTTTTAGTTATTATAGGAGAACACATCACAAGTGGGTGTGCATAGCATAATTATTTATCAATTTGACGTTTCAGGACCAATAATTTGTCCGCTGCCATGTCAATTGGGTTGCAAAAGCAAATGATCCCCTACATTAACCTTAGGGGTTTATTTAGTTAATGCTAAAAGGTACTAACCACAACTCACATATTAGCTAATTAACTAGTCAATGCTAAGAAACCCGACAGTGACATGCGGGTGGTACACATAGTATTTCTTATTTTAAATACGACGCAAAAAATCCTGTATGCCTCCTATCTTCTTTTCTTTTACATGAATACGAGCAAGAAAGTTGCATGTGTTTGTATTAATCGATGGACCAAGACACAGACCTCGTAATACACTGTCCCGAGGCGCAGTCGAGAAAGAAAGAAAAAATGTCCTCTAGGTTAACATGTGCGGCATAGCAAACAAGAAAATTGACCACTAAAAGCAGGACGTAGCGGAGCTAGATCGGATCCCTACTAGTACTGTTGGCTGTTGCCCAACTGCGATCTCTAGAGACGAGCCACATCGGAGAAGTCTTGGAGGAGATAATGCACATGGAGGTGATACCCTATTGATATGCAGTAACTTAATTACAAATGTTTCCTAACACCTCCTGTGACATGTATTTCCCTTATGCCTCCTGTTCCCAGTACACAGTGGCGCGGCTTCTTCTCATCTCTCTTTTGGTTATCCTGCTAACCTCTTCTGCTCTTCTTCTAGTCGACTACTCTGTTAATAAGGTTGCTGTTACGGTTCGTTGAATTATTGTTTTTGGAACTGAGAACAGTATATGTAGGCGGTCATGTAATGTCAGTAGATATGGATTTTTTCCCATTTGTTTATTTAATCAAAATTGACGATGGACACTATATGTAGGCTGGTTGGTGCTATGTATTCAATCTTGGAAATGTCCCATATCTTGCATGGAACAGCTCTCTTCACTAGCACCGTGAATGGATGACTGACAGTGGTCGTTAATAGAAGAAAATGGACTAACAGTTAAGTGCATCGGATGGGCACATTCTATAATCCATCCAGCTCAGCTCGTACCACATATTTCTAACATGAGTGGAGACTAATTAGTATCACGTACTGGATATAGATTCATATTACAGTACTGCAGCCTCTGCTAGTTAGAACATGGAAAATGTGGCACGTTACTCGATCGAGCATCAACACAGAAAAAACATTGGTGCATCAGAGTTGTATATAGAGAGACAAATATTGATTGGATAGTGCAACTTAATTTTTCTTGATGAATAACTCAATGACACACACATAGTTCTGCCTGAAACTGGCTCCATGGCTCCCCTCGGATAACCCTGAAGGTCAACTGTTGGCTAAGTAGCAAGAGCACTACAAGAGGAATCATCAATGACGACCAAAATTTAGCGACCACGTAAAAATTACGGTCATTATGCTGATTTTTCCATGAGACTAAGGGAACCACTAGGAAAGGTGCCCGCGCGTTGCTACGGGCAATATAATCTTCATATATAAGTATAGATATTTTGATGGGTGATATATTTCCTTGAATAAAGTAACATTAAGTGACCCAATATTGGAATGAGTAACAACATGAGTAAGCTAAGATACCAAATGTGCAAGACAAATGACGTTGCAATAAGTTTTATAATAATAATAATAAGATAATCACGATCTTTGATGTTATTTATTCTCACCCAACTTGTAAAAGCAATAACGACATGACCAATTTAATATAATATTTGAATTGAAAAGGAAAGGAAATCACATTTCCTAGTTTAATTGATAAATGGATATTTTAAAATAAAATAACATTTTGTCACAACTCTGTCCTTTACATGATACAATGTATCTTTATGCAAGCGGGATTGTTTGTGATATCTGCAAGCGGGGTTGAATTATCTTCTGTTCCTGAGGGTTCCATTTGAATCCAGACTGAAATCCAATGTCATGTTAAGAGCAACTTAGATATTGTATCACTAAATTGGCAAGCTGAGGACTGGATAGCAGTTTTTAAGTAATACTAGCACGGTGCCCGTGCGTTGCTACGGATAAACAAATATAAATTCTATATCATTTTACTATAAAACTAACAATGCGTGGTTCTAAAGTATATTAAATAAAATAATTTTTAGTTGATAATAATATAAGTGATATATACATCATGACTTTAGTACTATGATGGTGATATGACATCAGTACGTGGTGCAAACATATACTAAAGTAAATAAATAATATAACCATTAACCATACAACATAATTACATGTAAAAGTGTAGAACATGTTTTGGTCTGCAAGTATGGGCCAACGATTTAATAAGCTGCATATTTTTGTTTTCAAGGAAAACAACGGATAAAGAAAGAGTTTGCAGCTGTGCCATTGCACGTGGCAGCATAGGCCCTTCACTGTAATACACCAATGCTTACATCTCTTCCATCAACAACAGAACAAACCATCTGTTCTTTTGCCTCTCTCGCCCTTAATTCTATATCTCTTTCTACCGTCAACGAACAAGCTAGGTTGCCAACGGAGCTCGGCCTTAGAGGAGGAAGACATGGAGGGAATCCAGGAAGTGAGCCTGGTGTCAGCGACAGGAACGTCCAACATGGACAGCTATCTCTGGTCACCAACCATGAGGAGCAGCAGCCGGAGAATGAAAACAGCCACCGCAAGGCCGATACCAGAATAATGGACAAAGCGTTGATTCCCCCACGACGATTCAGATAAATGGTGGACCTCAGCGATATCGCGGCTGTCGCCTCCATAGTCCATATTACTCAGAAGCATATACTCATGTCGTGTGAGACCCCCACTCCCTTTCTCTTCACCCCTCCGGCCTCCCATTATGTATCAGATCCTACCGAGCCTGGCTTCGGTTTAGTGCTGATCGTTCAGCTAGTCTGATTCATCCCTTATCGATCTTTTCTAGGCGACCATGCCTACAACAACCAACATACACGAATTAGGGTTGATAGCCACTACCGGCATCAATCCGGACCGAACCCCTTCGTCTGGTGCTTGCGGCGAGACTGGCATGGAGACCGGCGGCGAGATAGAGATTGTATGCAATGCACGGCGGTGGTTCTTCCTGCGCACAACGTGGAGGTATGGCACGCGCTGATGGACCTCCCCTGCTTGTCGACAAGAGAAGTGGCACGGAGGAAGCGGCGAACGGCGACTTCCCAAGCATCTGTCTATATCTGCGCGATTTGTTTTCTTGATTTTTTTTCCGTGTTCTTCTACCGATGGACATGGAGATTAACTCCTCCTCCACAGCCAAGGAGAAACCAGCCGTCAGCTTCCCCATCAATGGCGATCTCACCCTCCCTCTCTATGCCTCCTCCAACAATCTGGCTTCTCGTTTCCTTTCCTAAACGCCGTCTCATCTGTATCAAAGGCGGGCGGCAACACTGGAGCTGCCCTCATCATTGTCCTCGTTTTGGGACCTCAGCAACAATCGCATTGACGAAGTCGGTGATTTGATTAGCTTTCGTGTTTTTCTTGTGTCCTTGCTTTTTTTGCGTGGCGATCTTTTGTCTTGCCTCCATCGGTGTTGCCCGCTCCTGCGCGAACATCTATGAGGATGTGTTTTTATGGTGACAGAAGTGTGTCCAATTGATGGTTGTTTCGAACGATTGGGACTCGGGGTTAGTTTTTTTTTTTTGAAGATGACTCGGGGTTAGAGTGGAAGCGGATACGAACAGGACTTTGAGCTTGAGGGCGTTGACATCAGATATACATCTTTGCAATGACGGACGAAAATTAAAGGACAGATTGCACCGAGAGTCTAATATAAAAGGACTGTGGATTAATTAATATAAATTTCAGGGTCTTAATTATAAAATTACGACGTACCGCAGAATCAACCGTTTTCTAGGTACCGTGAAAGCAATCCTTGCTTTATAATTAGGTAGAGAGGTAGAGATAGAGATGTACCATGTGCCGGATCGACGAGCGCAACCGCGTTTGAAGAGGAAGCACTGAGGCGGTTGGTGAACTTGGATAGCACGGATGGCGTTTTGACTGACCAAGTGCCTGCGGAAGACGCTGATCGGAGAGGTAGGGTCTGACGGGTCGTCGAGAAAGTCGATCCGGCGGCGGGGCGTCGATCCGGTGGCGTGGCGACGACAGGCTTGAGTAGTGAGGCCGAGGGCACGCCTGCGAGGAGGTCCTGGGCGCGTGCGACGCTCAGGTCGTGCAGCACGGAGGATGAATCGATCGGGGGCAACGGCAGCTCAACGGGCGGCGGCGGGGACTCGGCGCAGGCAGGTCGAGATGGACGGCGGCGGTTGGGACGTTGGGAGGCGCTCAGCTCGTGCAGCACGGAGGATGAATCGATCGGGGACAACAGCAGCTCGAGGGGCGGCAACGGGCTTGTAGGCGACGGGCGGTGGCGGGCTTGAGCAGGAGAGGGGCGGCGGGGACTCGGCGCAGGTCGAGATGGGCGGCGGCGGTTGGGACGTCGGAGACGGTGGGGGAGGCGCGCGGTTGGATCGCGAAAGAAAATCGAAGGTGGGTCGTGGGATGGGGGCGCGCGGTCGTCGTGGGCAGAAAGTAGGACCAAGTTTTGGTCTCCACTTCGTTCTCTTTAGGAGGAAGAGAGGAGTGAAAACCTCACGACAACCACCATGCGCTCCTGTCGTCGGTCTTTTCCCACATGTGGTCGTTAGTTGTTACCAAGCAACTTCCTTAAATTTAGTTACAGATTCAGAATATATTGAGATCAATCTGTCTTGTGTACGCAAGAAACAGAAAACAGAGATCCCTCCCCTTCCACCGCCCACAGCCTCGATCATCTACTGCGCGCCGCTGCTGACTTGTGTGGTACCCACCATGGATGCATCAACCTGGAACCTCCGCTCCTTCCAGGTCTCGAAGAACCTACGCATGCCCCTCTCCGCGCTGCCGTGGGAGATGGAAGAGGAGCGCCAGGCAGCAGAAGAATCTCGCTGGAGGTGGACCCATGCAGGTGATTCGTGCTTCAGTCAATTTAAATCATAGACTAATTTCTTGCGTCATGGATCTGTTTTAATTATTTTCAGCAGGCCTGTGCAATCGGCAAATTCGATTCCCAATTATGTAACTGCCACCGCTTTAGGCTGGATCCTATCAGGCTATCACGAACATTTTCCCTTTCAGCTGTTCGCACAATCGAATGGGAAGGAACCTGCCATCTTTGCAACTTCATTGTTTAACCCAGATCTTTTCTTTTTTTTTTAGATAATGACCCAGATCTTTTCTTTGGTTTCAGTTATTTTGATTCCTTCACTCCTGTTCACGGTGGCACCACTTAATTTGACAACCGCTCTCTGTCTCCTCCCTCCTGAGGTATAATGCTGACTAGCGATAGAGTCAATGAATGCAGGTTCATCTTGGTTACTAGTTTTCTACATTTTACTCGTTGGTATATATTAAGACTGTAGTGATACATACATTAGTCCTTTTGTTTCTCTGCACTTCTACAGTGGTGCCAAGTTTGTTGCTATCAGATTGTTGAAAATGGATGTGAAGACAAAAGAAGGGGAAAGAACTCGATTTGTGTATTTAACTTTCTCTGGATATAGTACTTAACAGCTGAATACTGTACTTAGCTCTGACAAAACTAGTGATTCCTTTGTTGGTTAATCCATTACTCATATCTAAATGTAGTTTCTTAGTGCCTTCTACTGAACATAGTTTGCTTTAAGGTTCCAAAAAAACATGAGTTTAATATCACTTGACGTGTAGCCTGTGGAGAGTTATTTGGTATTTACTTTAGCAATTGTTGACTAAGCCTTTCTATTCTTAGATGACATATTGACATCAGGCATACTAAAATGTTAAACGTCTGCGGCTCAGATCGGCAAGTACTGAGCAAATCTGCTGTCACCTCGAGTGAATATGACTGTCTAGTTCTTTGAGGGTAAGATGGGTAAATACTTTTTTTATTTCATCTGCTTGTATACTGATATTTAATTTGCACTTCAGGGTTCAAGATGAAGAAGATTATCAGAAGCATGACAAGAGCATTGTTCAAGAGTTGGCTTTTGCTGCATGCAGAGTAGTGTGGCAGTGTGCTCCTAGTCAATTATTTTAGTGAATTATCAGAGTAGTTTGTTATGCTCCAGCTGAAAATGAAATTTTCTGTTACCATTTTATTTTCATGTGTTTGTATCAAGCAAATAATCAATGATACTCTGGTGTGGGAATAAAGGAATTGGTTATCCAGTGTTCCAAAAATGAGCAATTGCTATCCGTTTTCTGCTAAGCTGCAGCTGGTTAATATTGTGGATACTATAATAGTAGTCGTTAATGCCAAACGGTGGTTGTTAATGATCAAAGATTGGCCCGTAGAAAAATAGTTATGACTAAATGGTGGTCGTTAATAAATTAAAAGTTGTCATTGATTGTTAATTTTTAACGACAACGAATTGTTCCGGTCGTTAACTTTTAACGACCGGATCTTGAATGTGGTCGTTAATACATTTAACGACAGAGCTTTTAACAACCATGGATGACCATATTATTGTGGTCGTTAATAACTTTTAACGACCACATATCCCGTCGTTAATACCCTTTCGTCTGGATAGTAGTGCAACTTTCTCTTGATGAATAACTCAATGACACACACATAGTTCTGCATGCAACATTGCTCGTGATCAACATGAAAAATGAGATTATACAAATTGACATAAAAATATGAATGAACAGTGAAGTAACTCCTTGAGCGGCTGCACGTTGAGCTGCATCGCCTGGAGCTCCGCCTCTGCTATACCTCACAGATCAGAGGAGTGTGACGAGGCGGACATTGGCTTGTGATCTCACTGAAACGACTGGCTCTATGGTTCCCCTGGACAACCCTGAAGGTGTACTGTTCACTCAGTAGCATGAGCGGTAGCATCTGAAGTAGACTCAAAAGTTAAAGACAAAGCCATGATCAATGCCTTACTGGAAGCTGTAGCTGAAGCTGGAGAGGCCTATCCTGACTCTTGACCACACTGCCAAACCAGGAATACTCATCAACGACACTGAGATGCTTGGCAGGAGAGACTCGGTAGTAGTAAGGTCGGGTCACTGAATGCCAGAATGGAACTTGGTGTAAAGTCTTAGTTGGATAATATTTAGTTATTCTTTAGACTAAAGTGGATACTTCTTACTTTTTTTCTTACAAGATTGATTGGTCACACTTTGAACCTACACACATAGATTCTGCAATGTCTAGCAAAAAATCTACAGTGTGTGAAGACAAATATAAAACAACGTTAACGTCTCCACTTCACTCAAACCTATCACATAAGCTTTTTACATCTTGGCTCGTTTTCTTATTTCCAACCAAGACGCAAAGTGGTGTATAAGAGTTTTATAGACAACTATTGATTGATCAGCGTAACTTCCTTCTAACGAATAGCGCTCAATGGCACCAACCTACAGCTCCAACATTTCTCATGCTCAGGCATGAAACAGGACGGGTTGTAGCAACTAGAGGAGCAACATGAGAAATGGAATTATACAAATGATATATATAAACAACTAAAAGGACGAATGATGTGACCAGATGTCACCAAGCTTTCTGTGGGTATGTTCCTAACTTCCTCATTTCCTACAACCTCGCTGGATTAGACTTGATTTGCATGGTTCAAGGAGTCCGTTTATGAATTTATTAGGCAGATGTGAAGTTTATTTCATTATTTGGGTTGCATTTCAAATTTAAACATAGACTCCCATTTGATGGATCACATATGATCACCCTAGACTGTAGTTATTAATTCCGCCAACTTAACTGTGCGTGCCGAACAAGAAACATCAGCCCCATAGTCCACTAACCTCCTGTAAAGTGGACCGCCACAATCCTCACTAGATGGATACCGAGGCACATCATGAAGCGCGAGATGGGCAACCGGCAACGCAGACAATTCTGATACGACAAGGATCGAGGAGATATGGAGGGTATCCACGAGCTAAAGAGCGCTTTCGTTGTGGTGCAGTACCACTCTTGGAGTACGATGTTACATTTCCCTTTTGGCCTGTTATTCTCTGTTTTCCCCATGTCTACACCGTGCTATGGGTGCGCTAGCAGCTGATTGCTAAAATCCTGAAACTTCGTTGAGCTGTGCGTGGACTGGAAACACCATGCATATAAAGGGGATCATATTGTTAGCTCCAGTGTCTTTGGAAGTTTTTTAGTGTATACCAGAGGGATTTTTCTGGTAGGTGCATTTTATTGCCTTCAACTATAATCCACCCAGTTTTAAAGAATAATATCTCACACAGGCGATATGTTCATCACCAAAGTGTATATATCTCAAAGAAAGTAGTTAATCACAAAGTGAAAGTAGCACAAGGGTTTTCCATGATCCCGAGTTGGACTCCATCATATCGAGCCCGCTTAACAATCTATTTCGTGCTTTATCACAAAAAAGGAGTTTGTCGGACTAATGATTATTGCAGAGATGTATAGACTGAGACCATGTCCTTCAGTTCTCTGACCATGCTCTTGTGTTGTAGTATTACCCCCTCTGTCCAGTAATCGCAAACTTGTTTACATCGTGCACTTCTCCTGACCTCAGAGGTGCCTTGTAAACAGTTTCACGAGCCCCTGAATCGATCACATATTTATATTTGTAATCAAAGTTTTCATTCACATGTATTGCTTATTTCAGTTTAGCAGGGGATCCATCAAACAAAATATTTACTATAGTAATTCCTCACGATTCATCTTGGTTTCTTCACAGAATAATACATGGCTACTAGATAGTATCCCAACGAAACGAGTGGTTATGCAATTGACTGTATAGCCAGCAGTACATTTAATCCGATTCACGTACGCATATAGCCATGTACAAACGGCATAACACTATATTCCATCAAATGTTTCAAACAAGCAGTGATCGTCGTCCAGAACTGCCACAGTCAAAGGTGCAGATTATTACATTTTGGGTCGCCGCATCCGTCGCTTTCATTCGACGGACGGACGACGGTGCAGCGAGTATTGCAAGAACTGTAAACGTATACTAGTACTAGAAAAGACACATATACGAGCATGCGAGTCTGGGAAATAAACACAATTAAGGTAGGCTGTAGCAAATAAAACTCTCCGTTTTCTCTCTCTATACATATATATCAATCATCGGGCGAGCTCTGCAGTGCTCAGTGCGGCAAGGTTACTAAATCCCGTGGTGTCGACATCAGTGGCAGTATAGCTGTACCCGTGCCTCAAAACTTGTCATTCAGTGTCATTTAGGGCCCAGACTCTCAAAATGCAATTTTAGATTCTCGAACTTGTCTAGGTGTGCTATCTAAGCCTCAATCTTTAAAAATTTATGTTCGAGTACCCGAACTTTCCCAGTTTGTCATCGGGTCCCCAAACTCTCGGAATAAGGTGGAAAAGAGAGATATCTAGTGCGAGAATAAGGTGGAGTCATCAGCTTTCTCTTCTGTTCGGACTCATGATGATACATATGACGA
This sequence comes from Echinochloa phyllopogon, assembly GCA_033239725.1. Classification (NCBI taxonomy): domain Eukaryota; kingdom Viridiplantae; phylum Streptophyta; class Magnoliopsida; order Poales; family Poaceae; genus Echinochloa; species Echinochloa phyllopogon. The sequence goes on along the minus strand of BTCW01000008.1, from coordinate 4,002,627 downwards.
GTTTATGAAAATATATTTTTGTGAGTTTATGGATCTAGATAACACCCTGTATAAGTTCGAGGACCTAAACATGCATTTTGAGAGTTTAGGGATATTCGGAGGTATAATACGAATCTACCACCTGGGAACTCCCTTATGGATTGCCGGTCCTAAGGTCCGACATAGCTCTTTGCTCTTTTCCTAAATCGAAGGGGGAGGTTAAAATGAGATGGTCTTGTCCTCCAAACAAATCAAAGCAACTGGTTCTTCATCTAACCCATCAATATGTAATAAAAGAAATGACCCTCCCAACAGCCACCATTGGCTAGGGGAAACACATAATACATCCGGTGGAGTAATTTGGATAGACCTTATTGGGATCCATTTACTGACAACCAACTGTAGGAATGTCCGGAGGCTATAAATATATAGTTCATTTCATTCTAAGATCAACTTCAACAGACAATCAAAATTAATCTCTACTTCAAATTTGGAGACGGGGGGTATAGTAGGTCATCTACTTTGGCCATAATAAACTAGAGACGAAAAGGTAGATTTCAGCTGCTAGAATGAAAAATAGAGGTCATGTTTACAGGATATTGCTTGGAGCTGAAAGAAAAAAACGAGTTGTACGGGCAGCCCCTCCTATCAAATAAAAGATGTATAGCTTGTTTAGAGGACAATGCTAGAGTTGCTATAAAATCTTCGATGATGTCCACGAGAAATTGTCCCTCTCGTGAGCTAATCTTTTACATATGGTCTTTTACATATGGTGAAATCAGCCTTTTCGTCGGGAATCAATATTTTACAAGGTGATCGGATAAAGTGTCCGCTTGCCTCTTCGGCCTCACCGCGCGGACCTCATTCACTACCAGAATGCTTCACATCCGCCCGCCTCCTCCGCCTCGGTCATTTTTGGACCCGGTGCTGATGGGGCTTCAGCACCGGGTCCAACGGCTAGGAGCGGGGCGGCGCTGCGGGGTGTCAGGGCGGACACATTAGCACCGGGGCGTGGCGAGACCCGGTGCTAATGCTCCCCCTTTAGCACCGGTTGCAGCCAGCAACCGGTGCTAATGTGCCCGAGGCCATTTAGCACCGGTTGCTGGCTGCAACCGGTGCTAATTGGTGCACATTAGCACCGGGTCTTACCACGACCCGGTGCTAATGTCTTTTGTATATAGCACCTTCCTCCTCCCCCGGCCGAGCCAGCTGAACACTTAAGCGCTGTGTTCATGCTGCTCGGCCGTGGGAGGGGAGGTGCTGCCCAAATTTTTTTCAAAATTTGTGAAGATTCTACTCATCTAAGGAGCACTACAAGGTACACTCTTTCATTCTCTAATGTTTTATTTAGCTTGTAATCCTTCTATGATTTAGAAATAGAGGGATTTGTGAATCAAAGTAAAGCTAGCTAGAGAGAGCTTGTGTTCTTGGAGGAGAGAGAGGAGAGAGCTTGAGTTCATGGTGGAGAGAGTGTTCATGTTGTGTTTTAAATGGAGAGAGAAGGCAAGCTAGTTAGTATTTTGTTTTGTATGACTTGTGAATAGTTATAAGGCTTATGTATTTTATTTATTAGAGAGGTTTATTTATTAAAAGTTGGAATAGTTATTTATTAATTTAATGAAATATATATTATTAGTTATTTATTAAAAGGTAGAATAGTTATTTATTTATTTAACGGAAGGTATATTTATTTATTTAATGAATATAGTAATGTAGTTTTAGAAATTTATTTATATAATGGAATATATATTATAATTTGTATTTATTGATATATTAATTTTTTTATCTTTAAATTGTATTGTATATTTGTTATTGGTTAATAATGCAGATGAATAGACAATGGATGTACAGGGACCCCCACGCTCAGGCGTTCCGTGATGGCCTTAGGACGTTTCTCGATGCCGCCGAGGCTAACAGGACACCATCCGGTTTCATGTTCTGCCCATGCACCCATTGTAAAAATATACAATCATACAAACAAAGAGGTTGTCTTCAGGTGCATTTGATGAGGCACGGTTTCATGAGGAATTATTCTGTTTGGACGAAGCACGGTGAAAGAGGAATTCTAATGGATGAAGATGAAGAAGACGAGGCCGATGACGACATTCCGTTATTGGCTCAATACTACGGTTCCTTTGCATATGCTGCAATAGGTGATGCCGATGAGGAAGATGTTGCTCGGGAAGGCGATGCTCAGGAAGATGTTGCTCAGGAAAATGAACCTACTGATGGACTCGGGCAAATGTTGCGTGATGCCGAGAAAGACTGCGGCAATGATAAGGAACTGAAAAAGATACAGCGCATGTTGCAGGACCACAAGACTGACCTGTACCCAGATTGCAAAGAGGGGCTAAAGAAGTTGGGTAGCACACTTGAACTTCTGTAGTGGAAGGCAGCAAATGGTGTTACTGATAAGGGTTTCGAGGAGCTACTGAAACTCGTAAAGAAGATTCTTCCAGAGGGTAACAAATTGCCATCGATGACGTATCAAGCAAAACGTGTTGTTTGCCCTCTCGGTTTGGAGGTGCAGAAGATACATGCGTGTCCTAATGACTGTATCCTCTATCGCGGATAGTACGAACACTTGGATCGTTGTCCGGTTTGCACCTGCGCACGATACAAGATCAGGCGGGACGACCCTGGTGATGTTGGGGGAGAGCGTTCTAAGAAAAAAAATCCCTGCGAAGGTGATGTGGTATTTCCCTCTGATACCCCGTCTGAAGCGTTTGTTCAGGAACAAAGACCATGCCAAACTGATGCGCTGGCACAAAGAAGAACGTAAGCAGGATGGCATGTTGAGACACCCCGCCGATGGATCCCAGTGGAGGAACATCGACAGAGCATTCCCAGAGTTTGATGCTGATGCGAGGAATGTTAGGCTTGGTTTAAGTACCGATGGCATGAACCCTTTTGGTGAAATGAGCAGTAGTCATAGCACTTAGCCCGTGACTGTTTGTATCTACAACCTACCCCCTGGCTCTGCATGAAGCGGAAGTTCATTATGATGCCAGTGCTCATCGAAGGCCCAAAGCAACCTGGCAACGACATTGATGTGTACCTAAGACCATTGGTTGACGAACTTTTGCAGTTGTGGAAGAATGAAGGTGTTAGCATGTGGGATGAGGACAAGCAGGAGCAGTTTGACCTTCGAGCACTGCTTTTCATAAGCATCAACGACTGGCCTGCACTAAGTAACCTATCAGGACAATCAAACAAAGGATATAAAGCATGCACTCACTGTTTAGAGGAAACCGAAAGCATGTATTTGAAACATTGTCATAAAGTTGTGTACATGGGTCACCGTCGATTCCTTCCGGCGAAGCATGAGCTACGAAAGAAATGTGCGCATTTTGGTGGGAATGCTGACCGCCGTACAAAGCCGAGACACCGGAGTGGAGAAGAGCTATTTGATATGGTGAAGGACCTACACGTGGTGTTTGGCAAGGGAGACGGAAGCCAAGCTGCTCCGACGGGCGAGGATGGTCGTGCCGCGATGTGGAAGAAGAAGTCTATCTTTTGGGAGCTACCTTATTGGCAACTTTTAGAGGTCCGTAACGCGATTGATGTGATGCATCTGACGAAGAATCTTTGCGTGAACTTGATAAGCTTCTTGGGTACTTATGGGAAGCCAAAAGATACACTGGAAGCACGTCAGGAGCTGAAACGACTGAAGCAATGGACTGATCTACATCCAGAAAAGAGAGACAAAGGACGCCAGTACTTGCGTCCTGCCAGCTTCACTCTCAGCAAAGAAGAGAAGGCAAGCATGTTTGAATGCTTGAACAGTATCAAGGTTCCGTCTGGCTACTCCTCCAATATTAAGGGAATAATAAATATGAAAGACAAGAAGTTCACAAACCTGAAGTCTCACGACTGCCATGTGTTGATGACACAGCTACTTCCCGTCATACTCAGGGGTGTGCTACCAGTTATTGTGAAGCTATGTGCATTACTCAATGCAATTTCTCAGAAGGTGATCAATCCAGACCATTTAGATCAGCTACAGAACGACGTGGTGCAATGTCTTGTCAGCTTTGAGATGATATTTCCACCATCCTTCTTCAATATCATGACACATCTATTGGTTCACCTCGTCAAAGAGATTCGTATATTGGGCCCAGTATTTCTACACAACATGTTCCCATTTGAGAGGTTCTTCGCTGTCCTAAAGAAGTATGTCCGTAATCGTTCTCGTCCAGAAGGATGCATTGCTAAGGGATACGAAACAGAAGAGGTCATTGTTTTCTGTGTTGACTTTGTCGACGATCTTATGCCGATTGGTGTGCCCGAATCACATCACGAGGGGAGACTTGGTGGAAAGGGCATACTAGGGAGAAGATCGATGGTGATCAAGGACGTTGAGACATTTCGTAAAGCGCACCTCACAGTTTTGCAACAATCAACCTTAGTTGCTCCGTACATCGAGGAGCACATGCAGATTCTTAGGGACGAAAACTCAACAAAGTCTGCGGCCTTCATTCAGCGTCTGCACAATAGTACTTTCGCCGATTGGTTGCGAAGACGTCTTATGGGTGTCGAGGGTATTGATGCGCAGCTAGCTTTTGTAGCTAGAGGTCCATCGAGCACGATCTTGACATTCTAAGGATACAACATCAATGGGTATACATTTTACACAAGAGCCCAGGACAAGAAAAGCACCAACCAAAACAGTGGTGTCCGGATCGACGCGACAGACACCAATGGCAATACAAACTCATACTATGGAATCATAGAGGAGATATGAGAACTAGAGTACGGACCTTTGAAGATCCCACTGTTCAAGTGCCAATGGGTGAAGCTGACTGGAGGAGGTGTTAAAGTTGAAGCGGACTATGGAATGACGTTAGTGGACCTAAACAAGATTGGCTTTCTAGACGAACCGTTCGTCCTGGCCAAAGCTGTCACACAAGTTTTTTATGTGAAGGACATGGCTAGCAGACCGAAGAAAGGGGCGGATAAGAAAGGTGGGGGTAAGCAATTGGACCCATCACAAGACGAGCCAAAGCGTCATATAGTTCTTCCTGGAAAGAGAAAAATCGTAGGAGTTGAGGACAAGACGGATGAAGATTATGATATGCTCGATGGCCAGCCTCCATTCTCAGTGGCTGATGACCCAAGCATCCTGTTAGCGGCGGAGGAGACACCGTATCTACGGCGTGATCACAATCAAGGAACATTTGTAAAGAGGAAGTTTATTAGTGTCCGAGTAAACGATGATGCCATGTAATTTAATTGCACTATGTTCCACCCAATTTGTAATGACTATATTTGCATTTATGTTCCACCTATGTTCTAAGATTTTATATTGATTTATAAGATTGTTTTTATTAATTCTAGCATTTTATATTGATTTTCTAGTAATTTATAAGATTTTCTAGTAATTTATAAGATTTTCTAGTAATTTATAAGATTTGCACTATTATAAGATTGATCTAAAATACGGTGCTAAAGGCCCCCAATTTTCATTTGGCGCCAGTTACGGCCTTTAGCACCGGCTGTAGAAGACCCGGTGCTAAAGGGCTTTTAGCACCGCGTGGTGGGAAGACCCGGTGCTAAAGGGGGGGCCTTTAGCACCGGGTGCTGTATAGACCCGGTGCTAAAGGGCCTTTAGCACCGGGTCGTGGCTGCACCCGGTGCTAAAGACGGGGATCTATATATGCGGAGACTTCTCTCCCCTCCTTCACTTCCCCCTCGTCTCCTCAGATCGAAACCGCTGCCGCCGCCGCGCGCCCCCTCGTCTCCTCAGCCGCCGCCCCGCCGCCGCCCGTCGACCTAGGCCCGCGTCACCGCCGCCGCCCGTCGCAGCGGCCTCGCCTCCGTCCACGGTCGTCGCCCGCGTCGTCCCCGGCCGCGCCGACGCCGCCGCCCATCGTCGTCCCCGCGCCCAGCCACGCCGCCGCTGCCCGTCGCCGCGGCCTAGCCTCCGTCGACGCTCGCCGCCGCCGCCACCCGTGGTCCCAGCGCCCACGCCGCCGCCGCCCTCGTCCCGGCCCGCGCCGTCGTCGTCCCTGCGCCCATCATCCCCGCCGCCGTCATCGTCCCCGCACCCGTCGTCCCCGCGCTGCCGCCCGTCGTCCCCGCGCCGGCGCCCCTCGTCCCCGCGCCGCCCGTCGTCCCTGCGCCGGCGCCGGCCCTCGTCCCCTCGCCGCCGCCGCCGCTCGTCCCCGCGCCGCCGTCGCCCGCCGCCCGTCACGGTGAGCCCTCTGTGAAGCCGGCCTTCGTGCCGTGCGTGCATGTTTGTGAGCCGGCCTTCGTGCCGTGTGTACGTGTTTGTGTGTGTGCAGGTACCCGTTGCATGGCCGCGGCCATGCACATTTGCTTAGCGAACGTGTTCGGCCATGCGTATTTTGCGCTAACCAAATGCGCATGGCCGAACGCGTTCGCTAACCCATACATTGGAAATGCATTGTATTGGAAATATTAGAAATGTATATGCTTTATATGCATTGGAAATTTATTTTATTGAAATGCATTGTATTGAAATATTTACATTTTAATGTATATTGGAAATTTTATATCGGAAATTCTATGCTTCATTTAAATGTATATTGGAAATTCTATGTATATTAGAAATATATGTGCTTCATTTAAATGTATATTGGAAATGTTATATGTTTGTATAATGTATACTATCGAAAATGTTTATTATCGGAAATTCTATCGCGTACCCGAACCCACCGCGCACCCGAACCCCTCCAAGATGCAACAAGCCACAGGCGGGACCGGTTCCACAGAGCATGCACCTCTCCAAGATGCGGCCCTTATTAGCCCTCCACAACAATATCAAAGCAGTCACGCTTTCACAAAGGCCGCCAAACCAGTCCGTTACCCCGTGGATGAAATAACTCAACGGACCGCGTGCGAGCTTGTCGTCAGGCAGAAAAACTTAGTTGTGGTGGTACGTATGCGACCTTAGTTCGTACTGCATACATTTCACCGTAAATACCATTCATTTACTAACTTTCTTTGTGACTACTAAATTATCAGGTCGCATACGGTATGACCAAACGTGTGGAAGAAGGGCAAAAATGGCACTGCAATGACATTCCACAAGGTTACGTACCTGTTGAGGTGGAGCAAGTCGTCACCAACTGGGAAGACTTGGAACTTGATATCCCCGGAGGTGACGGAGAAACAAAACTCGGTCAGTGTTCTCACTGCATCATTCTATGGAGCAAGGCAGACGTCGTCATACCCGGTACACCTACGGCTACCAACAAGCCTCCGTCACCTCCACCGTCTCCAAGAGATCCACCGGATCATGACGATTCTCCGGGAGCTCCTGATGCAAGCCCGTCTCCTCCGCCGAAGAGGTCTCCGTCTCCTCCGCCGCGGAGGTCTCCGCCCCCTCCGCCGAAGAGGGGACGCCGCACTAAAGCCTCTGCCCCCACTCCACCAGGGAAGAAGGCGCAGAAAACCAGAGAGAAGCCTGCACCAGAGAAAAGAGCGGGTGAGAAGACTCTAGAGGAGCTCGAAGCCTCGGTCAAAGCAGACACAAAGAGGCAAATGGCCGAGTGGAGGAAAAAACCGGAGCCGGAGCCGAAGCTTGATCCCACTGTCGTCAAGTCATTCCTCGGTAATTTGAGCAAGGGTCAACAGAAGGAAGTACTAATAACAGACTATGACCGCTCATTACTGAAATCTCGCCGGAAGCGGAAGGCTGCAGATAAAGAGGCGAGCACATCCAAAAAGGTTCCTCAGCTCGGCCAGCAACCTCAGCAGCCCTTGGCTCCATTGCCAACTCCGCACGAGCTACGGATCCAACAATTTGAGGCCGAGACTGGACTATCCAGAGCGCAACTCCTGGGGGAAGCAGAGGTGCCTGTATGCACAACGTTGAAGTGGCCGTTTAAGCTTGGCCAGCCTATGGTCCCTCCTGAAATGGAGAGCAAGATACAGACGAAGATGCGCCGATTCCATGAGTGGTACTTGGAAGAATCAAGAAGGAATAAACGGCGCATGATCAAAGTAGGTGTGAAGGACCATGATTTCTACAATGGTGACGAGGATTGGGTCTGGCTGAGGTTTCAGGATATATATGAGCTGTACCACCGCGACGCCATGGACGTGGATTTGATCACCTGTTGGACACTGTAAGTACTTTGTTGTTACTTATAATTCACAGTTTGAAAACAATAATTCCAATCTATGCTAACGCGGGCTTTATTTATTGCTTAACATATGCAGAATGGAGATTCAAAAATGTCCGAGATCCTCAATATATGACGTTAGTTTCGTGGATCCTCGAAGGATAAGTGAACAAATGATATTGATGAATCCTGAGGAAACATATGGAAACCTATACAAGTATATTAAGAAACAAAATTACTGCGACTCCATACTAATCCCGTACAACATCGAGTGAGTACATACACAGGCTTCTTCTTATACTGTCTGTGTACTATTTCATTTCTGATTATAATGTATACATGTATACAGATTCCACTGGTTCCTAATAATATTGTGTCCTGACCGGGGTGTCGTGAACGTCTTTGATTCATTGCACACTCCAATAGAAAAACTACAGAACATCATGGACATGATGACAAGGTGATGTATATTTTTCCCTACTTAATTCACCCCTTACACTCGCAATGACTTAACTCAATTTTTTTGTTCGCAGGGCCTGGAATCAATTTCGTCAAGAACACCCGGGTATTCAACATGAAACACTAAAATGGAACATTGGCTTTCCGGTAAGCAAGTAATTTGTACATGTAGGCCTCGGCTAATATATTATATAAATTTTACTTAATTTCTTTTGGTCGACAGTGTGCCAAACAGGGGAAGGGAAATAATTTATGTGCATACTATGTTTGCGATTACATGTGGAATTGGGGACATAAAAAGCTTACACAACACGATATTATGGTACGTAATAATAAACACATTTCCATTATTATTAAGTGCACAATTATTGTCTCCAACTCGGCGGATTAAATATCTTTCAATTATTTGTAAATTATAGATGTCGAGCCTGAAGGAAGAGTCACTAGAGCGAGAAAGAATTGACGCAATTGCAGAACAGCTCGTCGGATGGATCTGGGACGAGGTCGTCAATCCCCGAAGAGAATTCCACATGCCACTGGAGGACGTGCCGGACAGTTCAACAAGTCATCAATCTTAATTAAGTAGAAAATACAGTTTAAATATATATAATTCGAGTTGACATGCATGAATATCTACTTTTGTAATATATATGTCTTCTATTTTGATGAAATGTCAGCTAATATGAATATAAAGTCGGCCGAATACGCATTAGAATACACGTATTAGAATATATACGTATATACACGTATATAGACGTGCATGCATGGCTACTGAAAAAAGAAAAAAAAAGAAATCCGGGGCCTTTAGCACCGGTTGCAGACAGCAACCGGTGCTAAAGGCCCTGCTAAAGGCGCTGCGGGGCAGGCCCTTTAGCATCGGGTTGTGTCTGGAACCGGTGCTAAAGGGACCCTTTAGCACCGGTTATTCAACCCGGTGCTAAAGGGGTACCCCTTTAGCCTCGGAAGATCTGCACCGGTTGGGATACCCGGTGCTAAAGCCGGTTCCCAACCGGTGCAGATGTTGATCATTCTGGTAGTGATTCAACATATAAATTGTGCATTTTATGGGTGATATTTTTATTTATTTATAGTAATTTCGACAGTGAGCCAAAGGAACAAACTAGTGTGTGTGAACGACCTGCAAACTACTATAAATAAAATAAAAAATGTCGTGACTTAGTTAAGATGTTCATACCAGCGGCCTTCCGTGCTCCAGGAGGGAAAGGATCTTTCTGGCATTCTCCAGTAATTGCATTTCCTCGGGTACCCCGAGGACAATCACAGGTGTATGAACCATATGTATTGGTGCACACTCCGCGGCAAGGGTACTTGTCACGGTAAAAGCGCTCATTGATATCTACAAAACAAAACATCAAGCTAAACATAACACATGTATACATATACATATATATTACATATTATGTACTAAAACTCCAATATTTTGAGGAATCCCAGGGGTCTTGGTATTGTAGTAGTGGCCCCATGGTACACCCATGTGGGACCCACTTCATTGTTCAGGGACTTTACTGCCAAGGTGGGACCGATGTAGGTTTAGTGGGTCCTACAGTACTATTAAGTTTAACAAATGTTGATGATTTTTTTGTTATTTACCTCTACATTGTCTATAGACAAATTAATTTGTCTTTGTTTATCAAAAGTATGAATCGGTGTAGTGCATCACCTCAGTCCATTATGTATATCTATTAATATCAAATCGTTAAAAAAAATTATACAGACAAATAGTATGAAAGAAAAATAAAATTAGCTGCGGTTAATTTATGTTAAATTATGTTTTTTATCTGATTAGATTCATATACTATGATAATAAAATTGTAGTTCATAATTGTTTCACGTTATCATCTTTTGTATAGGCGTGCCTGCCACGCTAATCTAACTAGTATATTGTAGAGCTCCAAAAGCAAACCATGTAATATTTGTATTAGAGATCTCTCTCGTAGGGTGAGAGTTTCATTGTGTGTTGTGCGTGTGGCTTTGGCATGAATAGAAGAAACTGATAAAATATGTAACTAGTACTGCAGGATTAGTAAGCAGGTTGGGTGGTACGTAGATTCACCTGTGCAGCCATCGGAAAGGTAAGGGTTGCCCTCGAAACCTTCCGTGCAGTTGCAGATGTAGCCTCGTCCGCTGGCTGCGTTCATGCACACGCTGTTGCTGCTAGCGCACGCGTATTCAGGCTTTGTGCGCGCCGTGTCGCAGTCGTGGACCACAGGCGCCTGCCCGTTACGGGAGTTGTTGAACTCCGTGACATTATTGCTGGTCGAGAACGTCGATGACCCGTCCATGAGCACCGCGTAGCTGCAGGGACCTTGGCTGCCGTCGCCCACTGACGACGACATGTTCAAGCGCTCGTCGAACCACACGTTGTAATGCTGCAGGCCTCTCGGGATAGCCGTCTGGCAGCATCCCATCCCGGAGCAAGGGTTGAGGGCCATGTTACCCTGGAAGCACATAGCCACGCACCCGGTCTGGTACACGGCAGAAGGATTCTCGTTGTCGCCAATGTACGCCGGCGTCCGGCACCCGACCACCGTGAACTTGTTGGCCGTGCTGGAGAAGGTGTACACCGTGTTGTTCAGGTTCCATCCCCCCAGTTACAGCGTTGTAGCAGTAATAATTGATGGGGTTGAGCATCTTCACCTGACCTTGCAGCAGAGAGATACTGAGGACTGAAGGGCTCCTAATGCTGAAGAGGGTGCCATGGACTGACGACGTACACTAGCTAACTAGTTTTCTTGTGCTTGCGTTGCGATGGACTGGGTGCTCTCTCCGGCCGTTCTGTCCTGAGCAATCATATAGTGGTCATCGAAGAAGATTTCTTTTTCAGGCGGGGACATATAATTAAAGCGATGACATATAGTTGAAGAGCGATGACCTGCTGGGGGCAAGTCTTCGTGGGTAGACTGGCAATCCTCATCCAGACGGCATTTAATTCAGTCAGATCATCGATCTGGTTCGTTCTGATCCAATCCTCATCCGAACATTCTTCTAATTTTATCATGATCTGTTTCAGTTCGAAGCCATGACCTGGAGGCAAGTAACAATATTTCTGCTGACACACTCGAGGGGTTTGGCATTGCCATGGACCGACGACACTAGTAGCTAGTTTTCTTGTGCTTGTGATGGGCCGGGTGTGCGCTCTCTCTTCTCTATTCTGTCATGAGGAATCACATAACGGTCGTCGAAAAATTTTCCTTGGGGAGGATGGTTTCTGAGTGTGGAGGGGGACAGTGAAGCGAAGCGATGACCTGCTGGAGGCAAAGTCTTCGCGCCGGACGGCAACAATGACATCCTACCGACTACCTATGGTCCTATGGACTATGGAACAAATAAAACCGGCCATGTGCAGACGCTCGCCTCTTTATTTGCATTTGCATGTGTCTGCATCAAGCCCTGTGCTACCATAAAACAGCCACTACTGGAGAACTCCAACAACCATCCACCATATTTCGGACCAAAGTAGATCTGCCGATCGTATTTAGCACAGCACAGTAGTCTAGCTATAGCAACTAGCAAGTACTACATGCTTAAGACCATAACTGCCAATTACTGCTCGATCGGGTTGGTAGGATCACTCGCAAGCACTACTATAGAAAGCGGCATCACAAACGGCATCATCACAAACGGTTTTGAAAAACCGTTTATGATACCCCCATCACTTGTGATACGAACCCTTTGTGATGATGTGTATGGTACACGTTCAAACCACATTTTGAACTAGTAAATCACTTCAAATCAAAAAGTGTTGAACTACAAAGTTTTATGGCTTCTCAAGATGTACAACTTTCACTTTGGTCATTTCTTCATTTGACAAATTCATATGAATATTGTTCATAAAATCCATCTCTCTCATAGAGTTATAGTTTCTAAAACTATAAGAGAGACCTATAAGATTTGTGAACAATGTTACTCTCACTACATCGTATGGAAAAATGGTCAATATCAAAGTTGTAGATCTTCAGAAGTTATGAAACTTTGTAGTTGACAACTTTTTAATTTGAAATTGTTTTACTAGTGAAAAGTAAGTTTGTAATCAAAATTTGAAATTTGAGTTTTTTCAAACGACCTCGGATGAAAAAACGGTCAACATGAAAGTTGTAGATCTCGACAAGTCATGAAACTTTGTTGTTGACAACTTTGTCATTTGAAGTCATCTAGTTAGTGAGGGAGAGGTCGCGAGTTCGAACCCGGCCGGCCGCGGAGCGCGTGATTTATGCGCGAAAAAATGACGCGACTGGTGGCCTCCCCAAATGAAAATAAATTTTTTTCCCTATTATTTTCGTATTTTTTGGGAACCGTTTGTGATGCCGGGCATCACAAACGGACTGTCACAAACGGTTCCCAAAACCGTTTGTGATGGCTTTTGGGAACCGTTTGTGATAGGGTATGCTGGAGTAGTGAAGTGCCAGTTTAGCTACTATTGTGCCTGCTTAAACCGTAGCTGTCAACTAATGCTCGATTGGGTTGGTAGCAGTGGCGTAGTCAGGAAAAAAATTCAGCTGGGGCGAACTTCTTATGACTGACTAATCTGAAATCAAAATTTTACTTGCCAACTACTCAATTTGATGATCCATATCCAATTTATTACTATAGCACATAAAATGCATAAAAAATGGCTGCTGTTGCGATGCGTGGGTGATGCACTCATGTCTCAACGTCAGGTTTTTCAGAACGGAGGGAGTATAATGCAAAATATTGTTTCTATTCCCTTAAATACTTATAGTTTAAATGATAAAAGGAAAATGTGAGTTTAGCTATGTGACTGTGGCACCCTAATTGCAAACCTTCTGACAAAAAATAATTGGGAAGAGATACAACAATGCTGGCATTAAGTTACCTCTTTGTAAAACTGAACTAGCAAGCTGGCCCGCGCAAATTTGCACGGGTAGCTAGTTTTCTATACTAATATTTAGATTTTTTTAACTTAAATATAAATTTATTTAAATATCCGTTGTTCTACTGTCAATACAGTCGTCCAAATGTGCCCAAACTAATAAATCATTTTTTATCATCATGTATGTGGCACATGGTATGAATTAACGATGCAAGCTTATATTTACTAATTATATTTGATATTGATTATATTATCAACTTATAATTTCCTTATTTATTTAATTTTAAAATTTAACTATTTATTTACTTTAATCAATGGACTTTAAGGGTTAATATAGATGCTTAGATCTTACAAAAACAACAGTGTGTATTTTTTTTATTTCAATTACTATGGTAAGAGTATTATATTATTAAGATTAACTCCACCAATACCTCCCGCGGCAGCCACCGACGGTCGCGCGGCAGCGGTGGAGGGCTCCCACAGTGACCGCGGACGGCCCCGTGGCGACGGTGGAGGCCTCCTACGGCAGGCAGTACGACTGCGCATCGGCAACGGCGGAGGTCTCCCGCGGGCGGCCAAGGAGGGTGGTGGCGACGGCGGCAGCGAGGAGTGCCGGTCTCCAGCCCTGCCAGCCTGTGTCGGCGTGCGGAGCGGCCAGACCCCGATCTCTAAAGAATTTAACTATTTATTTACTGTAATCAATGGACTTTAAGGGTTAATATTGATTCTTAGATCTTACAAAAAATCAACAATGTGTATTATTTTTATTTCAATTACTATGGTAATGATATTATATTATTATGATTAAATCCACCAATACCTGCCGCGGCAGCCACCAACGGTCGCGCGACGACGTTGGAGGCCTGGTACGGTGGGCAGTACGACGGCGCGTCAGTAGCGGCAGAGGGATCCCGCGACGGCCATGGATGGGTGGCGGCGACGGCGGCGGTAAGGGGTGCCGGTCTCCCCGGCTGGCTGCCTCCAGCCCTACCGGCCTCTAGCGGCGCGTGGAGCGGCCGGACCTCGATCTTCGAAGGGGCGCGGGCGGCTCCCGTGACGGTCGCAGATAGCTCCCACGGCGGCGACGGCGGCGGATGGCCTGCCGGCGGTGGACAGTCACGTGGCGACGGTGGAAGCCTCGTACGACCGACACGTACGACTGTGCGGTGGCGGTGGCGGAGGGTTCCTGCGGCGGCCGTGGAGGTGTGGTGGTGCCTGGCGGCGGCGGCGATGGGTGCCGGCAGCCTCTAGCCCTTTCCGCCTCTGACAGCGTGCGGAGCGGCCGGACCCCATATCTATGAAGATGCGCGGGTGGCAGCGGCAACGGCGGCGGATGGTCGCCCGGCGAAAGCGAAGACTCCCGCAGCAGCCACAGACGGCCACGCGGCAGCGCTGGAGGTTTCCTGCGGTGGCCGCGGACGGCTGTGCGGTGACGGTGGAGGCCTTCTATGGCAGCCACGTACGACTGCGTGGCGGCGACGGCGGAGGGCTCCCGCAGCCGTCGTGGATGGCTGCGCTCTGACCGAGGAAGGATAGTGGCGGACTGAATAATATTGACATTTAGATCTTCATCAAATCCGACGATATAATTTTCTCTTTTTTGGATTATTAATGGAATAATATAGACCGTTAGATTTTCATAAAATCCAACGACATATATTCTTCTCTTTTTTTGGATTAATGGAATAATATGGAACATTAGATCTTCATAAAATCCGATGGCATATATTTTTCACTTTTTTGGATTAACGGAATAATATGGACCATTTGATCTTCATAAAATCCGACAGTCCATTCTCTTCTCTTTTTTAGATTTTTTAGATTTATGTGAGAATTTCTTGGCCCTCTCGGCAAACGTGGTGGCTCATTTTTACTCTGTTGTAATAATATAATAATAGATTGCCTATGCATGCTTGAATGTTGATAGCGACGGCTCATGCATTCACGCGTCCATTTGCATGGCTGTTTCCTCCTGTGTCGCATAGCTGGCAAGCTAAATTTGTTACACAAGGGCGTGCGCCGCCCTGCAGGTGCCGGAGTTAAAGGCCACCTTGCATTAGACATTTCATAGTGAAGGTCAAGAGAGGACCTCTTACGGATATTGGCTTCAAGTGCTTGCAGCACTGCTATCTGCTGCCATGGTGCCGGTTTTACCGGCAGCCTAATCCGTTGGTGTCATGCCTAGCTAGCGTCTGTGCATCGCCACCGGCCTCCCTCTAATGTTTCATGTCGATGCTGTGGCATCGCTCGTCCCTTATGGCTAGGATTCTTTATGTACGATTCCATGTTGTATGCCAACGTTCAAGGGCACAAAAGATCATCATATATGAGATGGATAGTTGTGATCATTTTGTATATGTTATAGGTTATAGCTTAGTGAAATATTTAGGGGTGTTTAGACTATTATGCATAATGTCAGAGATAGTAATTTAGATATATGTTTAGGGGTTACTTTAGACTATTTTCATAATGGCAAAGGTGGGTAATTAAAAAAATACTAAATAGATCTGACAGCTACTATTATTAATGATAATTAAATGAGTCAATTACGTGCAGACCATTAAAAAAAGTTTCTATTCCGCAATTGCTATGGAAAAAATTCTTACTCCCTGTGAGTCACTGACTCAATTTTTTATTGCCACTGGTGCCACTTCCGTCACTTCTGTTACAAAAACTCTCTGTTAAAGTACAGATTTTTATGAAAATGACCAAAATACCCCACTTGACATTGGCCTTCATCCATCTTCTGTGAGTTTCCCATCCTTTTTTTCTTTCCTTTTATTTTTACAACTCCCGCACCTTTCATCCTATCCGCTTTCTCTCTTCACTCCTGCGCTACTTCCGATTGCTGGTTGCCTTGCTTGTTGCCCCGCTCTTGATCCAGGTGGACTAGCCGTGGAGCAGGATCCACAGGAGCCACCCATGCTGGTGCCAAGGGAGCAGCTGCTGGAAGCGGTGTTGCGTGAGATGCCATTCGGCGAATCCGACGAGACTACACCATCAGTCCATCACTGATTCAATACCAGGTGATGCCTCATTCCGATTCGATCTTTCCTCACGTCGATTGGCTGCCCGGCCTCCGGCTTAACATTGCTCGCAAAGATTCGCCACCCAGGATGTTATGAACGGCGGCGAATAACGAAGTAAT
Organism: Echinochloa phyllopogon; assembly: GCA_033239725.1. Classification (NCBI taxonomy): domain Eukaryota; kingdom Viridiplantae; phylum Streptophyta; class Magnoliopsida; order Poales; family Poaceae; genus Echinochloa; species Echinochloa phyllopogon. The sequence continues at coordinate 3,986,099 of BTCW01000008.1, read as the reverse complement.
CAAACACAGCGGGACACAAGATTTAACGTGGAAACCCCTCCAATGCGAAGGGGAAAAACCACGGGCACCAGCCAGCACAATCTCACTATATCTCAAGAGTCGGGTTACAACGCCTATGGCGGCTTACAAGAGAATCAAGTCTCCACGAAACCCTAGCAAGGGTATATATACTGTACCACGGGGGGCTTCGCCCCCCGTACCCCCCTTTACGCGTCAACATGAGGGCCGCTCCGGCCCAAGCCTCCGGCGACGGGCCTCCGCTGCGCTTCGGCAGAAGCCCGGCCTTTGTCGTGGATGTGGAATTTGGAACATATCCAACAAACTCCACCTTGAGACAAATTCCCTCTTGTAGCATAAATCATCTTCATCTTGAGCAAAATGCTTCTGGTGCCAACGATAGTCACTTGGACTATCCTATCAAGCCGACTAAGCTTGAGCACAGCTCAAACTTAGAAACGGGTACAGGCTTTGTCATCATATCAGCAGGATTATCATGAGTACTGATTTTGCATACCTTCAGCTTACCATCTTCGATCACATCACGCACAAAATGATACTTGATATCAATATGCTTAGTCCTCTCATGGAACATCTGATCTTTAGTAAGATAAATAGCACTCTGACTATCACAATATAATGTAATGCAAGATTCAGCCCCACACAGTTCAGCATATAAACCTTTCAGCCAAACCAATTCCTTGCAAGCTTCACAAATAGCCATATATTCTGCCTCAGTAGTAGACAAAGCAACAACTGTCTGTAACGTAGCCCTCCAACTCACAGCACAACTGCCAACAGTAAACACAAAACCAGTAAGTGATCTTCTTCTGTCCATATCAGCAGCATAATCTGAATCCACATAAGCAATCAGCCCCTTATCTGTTCTTCCAAACTTTAAACAATAATCTGATGTGCCTCTGAGATACCTGAAAATCCACTGAACTGCCCTCCAATGTTCTTTACCAGGATTAGACATATATCTACTAACCAAACTCATAGCATATGATAAATCTGGACGAGAGCAAACCATGGCATACATCAAAGACCCAACAGCACTAGAATAAGGAACCTTTGTCATGTATTCAATCTCCTGATCTGTACTAGGACACTGTGCAGCTGACAACTTAAAGTGAGATGCAATGGGGGTACTAACAGCTTTAGCATCTGTCATGTTGAAACGCTGAAGAACTTTCTTGATATAATTTTGTTGACTAAGAAATAGCAAACCAGATTTTCTATCTCTACTAATTTCCATACCAAGAATTTTCTTAGCAGCACCAAGATTTTTCATGTCAAACTCACTATTCAACAATTTCTTCAACTTAGTGATTTCTATCTGACTCTTGGCAGCAATCAGCATATCATCAACATATAACAGCAAGTATATAGGTGATCCATTAACATGTTTGATGTAGACACAGCTATCAAATTTCGACCTTTTAAAACTGTGTGACAGCATAAATGAATCAAACCTCTTGTTCCACTGACGAGGGGACTGTTTTAAACCATACAAGGATCGCTTCAACTTGCACACATGCTTCTCCTTGCCTGGCACTATGAACCCTTCCGGCTGGTCCATGTATATGTCCTACTCTAGCTCTCCATGTAAAAATGCAGTTTTCACATCTAACTGCTCAAGCTCAAGATCATGTGATGCAACAATACTAAAGAAAGTACGGATCGAACTGTGTTTTACAACTGGAGAGAATACATCATTATAATCAACACCCGGAATTTGACCGTAACCTTTTGCAACTAACCTTGCCTTAAACTTTGGAGGCTCACTTGGAGATAAACCCTCCTTTCTCTTGAAGATCCATTTGCATCGGATGGTCTTCTTCTCCTTAGGCAATGGTACAACTTCCCATGTGTTGTTCTTTTCAAGTGACTGCATCTCCTCATGCATAGCTGAAACCCAGCTCTCACTGTCACCACAGCTAACAGCTTCTCTATATGTCGCTGGCTCATGAACATTCTCCACCTGTTCAGCACAACTCAAAGCATAGTAAGATAAATTACATTCTTCAATAAGACGTTTTGGAGGACCGCAACCTCTCTTCGTCTTGCGTTGAGCAATAGGTAAATCCTCCTCTTGCTGAAAATTGGGAGGAGTTTGCTGAACACCATCATGAGCAACATCATCAGCAACATCATTGGTTTGATCATCAACCGGCTCCACCTGCACAACTGCCTCATCAACATGCTCCACCTGCATGCGCATACGCTGCACCTCTGGAGCAGAAATATCTGGAACACTGTCTGAGGTCAAACTAGCATTAAACATCACAGATTCATTGAAAACCACACTTCTACTCATGAAAGTCTTTCCTGTTTCGGGATTCCACAGTTTATATCCTTTAACTCCAGAACCATAACCAAGAAAAAGACACTTAACAGCTCTAGGCTCTAATTTTCCATTATCAACATGAGCATAAGCAGTGCATCCGAAAACTTTCAACTGTGAATAATCAGCAGGTGTACCAGACCATACCTCCATGGGAGTTTTCTTATTAAGTGGAATAGAAGGCGACCTGTTTATCAAATAACATGCGGTATTTGCAGCTTCAGCCCAAAAACGCTTGCTCATCCGTGCATTGGACAGCATGCAACGAGCCTTCGATATGATGGTTCTGTTCATACGCTCGGCCACACCGTTTTGTTGAGGAGTATACGGTATGGTGTGATGGCGCACAATGCCTTCGTTCCTGCAGAAATCATCAAAGGCAGTAGAACAAAACTCTCCACCATTATCAGTACGAAGCAATTTCACTTTTCTGTCAGTTTGCCTTTCTATCATAACTTTCCAGTTTCTAAACGCAGCAAAAGTATCATCTTTATGTTTCAGAAAATAAGGCCAAACCCTTCTAGAGTAGTCATCAATAATAGTAAGCATGTAACGAGCACCACCAAGCGAAGGCTTACGAGAAGGACCCCATAAGTCAGCATGTACATAATCAAGTGTACCTTTAGTGGTATGAACCGAGGTATTGAACTTTACCCGTTTATGCTTTCCGAAAACACAGTGCTCACAAAACTTCATGCTACTCAAAGTACAGCCATCCAACAAGTTTCTCTTCATCAATTCTGCCATACCAAGGTGACTCATATGCCCAAGACGCATATGCCAGAGGTTAGTTGTACTAGGTTCAACATGAATGACATTAGCAGAAACCGAACCAAGCAAAGTAGTACCTCTAAGAATATATAGATTCGAAGCATTGAGATCACCCAAAAGACAAACAAGAGAACCTTTCGATACCTTTAAAAATTCCTCATCACCGGTGTATCTGAAACCTTCTCTGGCAAGTGTGCTCAACGAAATCAAATTTCTTGTCATTCCTGGTATGTACCTTACATTGATCAATGTGCGTGTTATGCCATCATGCGTCCTGATCTGAACAGAGCCGATGCCCACAATTTCACGTGGGTTATCATCCCCCATCCGCACTACATCTCCTTGCTGCACGGGCTTATATGAACTAAACCAATCTTTGTTAGTGCAGATATGAAACGAACATGCAGAATCCAGAACCCATTCATCATGACCAGTAACACAACCAGCGAGAACAGCCAGACAATCTCCGGAATCAGAATCAACAGCTGCAGAGACAACAGAGACCTTACCATCAGAATTCTTCTTCATCTTCTCCTTATACTGGAGCTTCCTGCAATCCTCAATTGTATGATTCGTGAGCTTGCAGTAATTACAGAACTTCTTATAGTTCCGAGCTTTCGACTTGGAACGGCTTCTCCCATCAAAGTTCTTGTTACGATCGTTTCCATTGTTGGAGGATCGATTCTCAGATCGTCCTCTCACATGCAACGCATCGCCCTTGGAGGACGACGACCCGTCTGCCTGAACCATACCCTTCATCTTCTCCCTGGACTTGAGCCCCTCATAAACTTCCTTTAAGGTCAATTCATCACGACTCAAAAGTATGGTGTCACGGAAATTAGCAAACGAATTTGGCAATGAACATAACAGTAAAAGACCTAAGTCCTCATCATCATACGTCACCTCCATCGCCACTAGGTCAGCAACGATCTTTTTGAAATCGGCGATGTGGCTCATCACCGAGTCCTCCTCCTTCATCTTCAGAGTGAACAACTTCATCTTCATATGCATCTTACTGGTAAGATCCTTGGACATACAGATCGATTCCAGTTTGAGCCAAAGGGCCACAGAAGTTTTCTCTTGCAACACCTCCTGCAAAATATCATTATGAAGATGAAGTTGGATTAAAGAGAGAGCCTTCTGATCCTTGCGCTTCTCCTCGGGAGTCCACTCCTCCTGCCTCTTGCCGAAACTTTCCAGCGCCTCATCATAATCGTGAGTCTGCGCCAGAACTCCCCGCATCTTGACTTGCCATAGCGAGAACCGCGTGTTGTAATCCAGTAGCGGAAGATCGAACTTCATCGTCGTCGTCATGAAACCCTAATCAGCGACCAGGGTGTAAGTACGTCTGATACCACTTGTTATAAACGCGCAGCCGATTCGGCCTAAGCCCGGGTATCTACGGGCCAGCGCGATATTAAGCCCAGGTCCAATGGAGCAACGACCAACAATGCTCAGGCCTAACTCAACCCAAAAGACTAGTCTGATAGGTGAGGACTGCCAACGCCTTATATGTTGTGCTCCCCCATCATCAATTTTCGATGTGGGACTAAACCTAACAATCTCCCCCGTCACACATCGAACCCAACTCTTCCATCAGAAGAGGTTATTATAGGCCCAGAGTTTAAATCCTCCGGTTGCAGCACCTGGAGGCGTTCACGGGCTAAGCCCAGTGACGATAACGGGCTCCCCCGTCAAATGTGACCACTGAGATTTTACAGGTTCCTTAACCTTCAGCTCTGATACCACTTGTTATGAACGGCGGCGAATAACGAAGTAATCAAACACAGCGGGACACAAGATTTAACGTGCAAACCCCTCCAATGCGAAGGGGAAAAACCACGGGCACCAGCCAGCACAATCTCACTATATCTCAAGAGTCGGGTTACAACGCCTATGGCGGCTTACAAGAGAATCAAGTCTCCGGCCCAAGCCTCCGGCGACGGGCCTCCGCTGCGCTTCGGCAGAAGCCCGGCCTTTGTCGTGGATGTGGAATTTGGAACATATCCAACACAGGACACCATTGGCCGGCTAGTCGGCGTCATCAACCTCGTGGTCTACTCTTCTCTTCACCGGCTTCCCCCAAATTTTGCCACTCCCACAACCCTACGCAAGCTCCCTCTCGGATCAGAACTCCCCGCAGCTCATTCCCATCGGAGCAAGGCCACCTCGTCCGGATCTCTCCATCAGTCGCCATGTGAGTCCTCGTTCCTTCCGCGCTTTCTCATTCTTCCCAGTCTGTTCTTCAGTAGCTCCGGAATCTCGCTACTAGTGTGCACGCTTCCGGGGTATGCGTTGCTGCTCATTCCTATTGGAGCTGGGTCGAGCTAGCTGCGGATTGTGCCTAGGAATTCCGCAAGTCGGGTGTGCGGTTTGATTTGTTGCGGCTTGAGTCACACGAGGGGCGGAGGGGAAGACAGAAGAAAGAGACGAGGCTGACAGTCGGGCCCCATAGGTAAGTCACCTCATGGCAGCAAGGAAGTGGAGGGTAAAGCGGAGATTGTGCTCCTCTGTTAGTCTCTGTTTCATTTCAAGCAGACGGAAGTGGCACCGGTGGCAATGAAAAATTGAGTTAGTGGTTCACAGGGAGAAAGAACTTTTCTCATGGCAATTGAGGAATAAAAACTTTTTAAATGGTCTGTACGTAAATGACTGTAATTAAATTATACTGAATTAATAGCTGGATGTTTCTAATTTTTGTGAGAATTTCTAATATTTATCTGTTTCTCTAGCTCTTTGTGAGGATTAACAAGGAGCCTTCAAAATGAGACTCCAATTAGTAATAGTAAGGTAGAGACAAATATTGATTGGGTAGTGAAACTTTCTCTTGATAAATAACTCAATGACACACGCAACATTTTTCGTGATGATGAAATCGGACGTGTGTTGTCGCTAGTTGAGCATCAACATGACAAATGAAATTAAACAAATTGACCTAAAAATATGAATCAACAGGCCTGTTGCTCCTTGAGCGGTTGCACGATGTGCTGCATCGCCCGGATATGGTCTTTGCTACAGAAGGAGAACAACAGACCTGCATTGATTATGGGCTGTAGGATGCTTGAGACAGTGGCTATAGAGATATTTGCTGCACGTGGCTGGAGTTTTCGAAATAGAATTACGTTTTGATGTGTTTTTTAAGATGTCAAAGTCGGAACATTTTATTTGTAGCTTGGACCTTCAGAATTTTGTTTTCCTTATTCTTTGGCTTGTTGAAGTCATAAAAGTGCAATAATAGATAGCTATATCCATTGATTGATGCATCAGCTGGGATATTAATGGATATTCCCCTTTCAAAAAAAATGATCACAGGAGTAAAATTGCTTGTGATCTCACTGAAAGAGCCGTAACGGCTATATGCATTGGTCGATGCAGCGGCTGTGATATGTTTAATATATTCCCTTTTTTAAAAAACTGAAAGAGCTGTAGCAACTGAAGTAGCCTAAAAAGTTAAAAGACAAACCCATGATCATATCAATGCCTTACTGGAAGCTGTAGCTGAAGCTGAAGAAGCCAGTCCTGACTCCTGACCAGATATACTCAACTACAGTGAGATGTTTGGCAGGAGAGACTCGGTAGTAGTAAGGGCAGGTCGCTGAATGGAACTTAGTGTACAGTCTTAGCTTACTTGCATAGTATTTAGTTGTTATTTAGGCTAATGTGGATACTTCATACTGTTTTCTTATTAGATTGATTGATCACACTTTGAACCTACACGTACGCATAGATGCTGCAATGTCTAGCAAAAATATAGAGTATGTGAAGAAAAATATAAAACAACCTCTCGACTTGACACAAACCTATCACATAAGCTTTTTATATCTTGCCTCGTTTTCTTATTTCCAACCGAGATGCAAAATATATTTAAACTCTATTTATGTTGCATCTCTAATAATTGAACGTGGACTCTTGAAGAGATAGAGCACCGAGAAGCCCCAACAGATTGTATTTGCAGGTAAAAACATTAAAAAACATGTTGCGGTTCACTGGTTCATCAAACCTCTCGGTCACATATGCAATGCAGAACAAGACGAGCACACCTCATCGCAGACCACATGGGACAACCCAGATATCACCGCATCACCACAGTTGTTGCAGAAGATTGGGTTTGCACGCACCAGCCGTGGAGAGATGTGCAGGATACCGAGGGCATGGAGCCAAAGATAATTATTGGACCTCCATGGCTTCCAGCGGAGCCGGCCCATGGACGGCCACCATCAGGATGCAGCGACGCTGTCCTCATCTGCCTGGGTCAGAGCAACAGGAGGGAATGGTGTGTCAAGCAGCTGCTAGCTTACTTCCATCCTTACCTAGGCGGAAATTTCGCTGAGGTGCCAGATTTAGAACAGCATGAGTGCAATTCAATCAGGTGAGCTGCAAAAAGCCGGCCACTTTGGGCATTGGAAGGTCCATGACACTCATAGTATGAAGACGATGCCTATTTGGCTGTTACGAGTACTTCCTTCTTGCCTCCCATTCCCAACATACCATGGCAGCATCTACACAACTCTGCTATTCTATTATGTTCCAATGTCTACACTGTGCTCTGGGTCTGCTGACTGCTAAAATTAAACTTTGTTATGCTGTGGGTGGACTACTGCAAACACCACTCATATAAAGGCTACCATATTGTTAGCTCCAGTGTATTTGGAAGTTTTTAATGTATACCAGTGTGGAATTTGCAGGTAGCTGCATTTTCATTGCCTTCAATTGTGTCACTCGTCTAAAACAACCATGTATCTCATAAGACAATATTTTCATCATGGTTCATATATCTGACAGAAATTAGTTCATCACACGATGAAACTAACATACACTACTGAAAATCACTTTTTTCATGTGTACCACAAACCGTTAAAGAAATAGTAGAAAACCCGTAGCGAAATAACCTCTGTCGGTTGACGAGAGGCAAATCTCGACAGGGATATAAGTACATCCAAAGTTTGTGGACTATGGATCTTAGGTGACGCACAAAACTTAACATAGTTCGTGTAGCTAATTGACACCATCTTACAGGTTTACATGGACCTCGATCTGGTGCAATATTTACTTTTAATTATTATAAGAGAACACATTACAGGTGGGTGTGCATAGCATAAATTATTTATCAATTTGACGTTTCTGGACGAATAACATGTCCGCTGCCATGTCAATTGGGTGGCAAACGCAAAATATCCTCATGAACCTTAGGGGTTTATTTACTTAATGCTAAGAGGTACTTATTATCACAACAACATGCGGGTGGTATACCTAGTATTTCTTATTTGGAAGAAGTCTGCATACCCCCCTGAAGTATTGAGGTTGGAACACATAACCCCCCCCCCCCCCCCCCAACAACAAAACCGGATATTAGGCCACCTAAACTTTACAAATTGGTGCACTTAACCCCATGAAGCGGTTTTGGTAGGCGGTTTTGCCTATGTGGCGGGCTGAGCTGGAATGGGCCGGTCTACTTGGACATCTGACTTGCAGGGCCGGCTTGTAAGGGACTCTAGGGGAGGAACTGCCTGCTCTTTCCCGCCATCTCCCTTGATATATTCCTCCCGTGCTTGTTGGAGAAGACCGAACGAGAGAGGAGGAGTCTGCGGCCATGGCCTCATCGAGCTCTCGCTCATCTGGGGGGTCCGCATCGACTAAGCAAGGAGGCTGAGGGATGGAGAGGAGGTCACCGGTGCCCTACCGTGTTGGCCCTCTTGCCTATTCGCCGGCGGTGATGTGCCATTGCCGGCGGAAGGCACCGTGCTGGACCTCTTGGAGCAATGAGAACCCCGGTAGGAGGTATTACAGGTGCCCTGCAGGATTGGTAAGGATGTGTTTGCATTTGTTTCCCCCTTGAATTGGCTCCTCTCCAATACAATTTGGTTTGATTTTGGATTTGGATTTTGGGTGCAGTCTGTCAGAGATTGTGGTTATTACGAATGGATTGACCGTGAGGCAACCACATATGAGCGGACTTTGCTTTGTGATCTTTGTGATGCAATTTGGCAGTTGAGGAAGGAGAAAGAAGTAGACCTGCAACAGATTCAGATGGCCCAGATGCAAAATGTAGAGTTGAGGCAGGTATTGGATCAGGTGCAGTAGGAGAAAGATGAGCTCAAGGAGAAGCTGGAGGAAAATGCAGCTGCCTTGCTGGACATGGGTAGAAAGATGGAAGAAGGGAGTAGTAGTTGGTTCAGTAGGTGTATTGTTGTACTAGCTGTGATAGGCGTGTTGGTTGTGTTAATGTACAAGGTAGGGTGACATGTTCTTGATGGATGTATGCAACTTTTGATGCCAAGTACTTGTTGGCTTTGGCATGTTTAGTGCATCTGTTTGAATAAAATTGAACCAGTTTATGTTGTCAGTTAAGTGCACAAGTATAATTCAGTTATGTACACCATAAGACTTCATTGCAGTACCATATAAGGCCTGAACTTATCAGGTTCACAAATATACAGCAGGTAACTTGAGCAAATCAGGTTCACAAAAGAAAGTAGTTTGAGCATGCCTTACATCAGGTTCACCAAAATGACATCACAGTTTACTATGCCTTACATAAGTTGGAACCATGTATATGAGCAAAAGACAAGTCCTATAGGCACTAGACATCTTCACGACTTATCACCAAACAACAGGTAAGAAAGGCCTCCGGCGCTCCTCCTTGGGATGCTTTTCCTAGCTTGCTGAACTGGTGCAGTTCTTGGAGGAACAACTGCTGTTCTTGGAGGAACTGGTGCTGTTCTTGGAGGAACTGCAGTAGGTGTAGGCCTTGGAGGAATTGGAGCAGGTCCTGGCCTTGGAGGAACTGCAGCAGGTGCAGGCCTTGGAGCAGGTGCAGACCTTGGTGCCATTGGTGCCTACAAAATCAGAGAGACAGAGAGCTTGGTTACTACATGCAGGGATAGAATAATACAAGAAGAAATGAACAGTTGTTCTTACACTTTGGCCAGGACCAGATGTACCGGCCTCACTTTGCTTTCTTTTCCTAGTAGCATCCCTTTTTATGTGTGCATTTTTCTTCTTGGCTGCTTGATTGTTGTAAGGGCATGTTCTAATGTTGTGAGTTGTTTTGTGGCACTTACTACATCTCATCTGGACTCCAACTTTGGTCATCTTTGTACCAGTAGGCTTCTCTCCAACTTCCTTTGTTCTTTTGGTGTTCTTTCTCCCTGGCATCTTTACATAAGCAGGAGGATGTGGCTTTGGCATGTCAGAAAGAGGCCAGCTGTCTTGGCCTTCTACAGGTTGCAAGCAGTACTGGTAGGTCTTCATGTACCCTATGATTGAATAGCAGGGGTCTATGAAGTCATCCACCTTCTGTGAGGACATATATATGGCACTTATTGCATGGCAACATGGAAGGCTTGATAGTTGCCAGTACCTACAACTGCATGTTCTGTTTCTTAAGTTGACAGTCACTTCATCTTGTCCTTCTCCTTCACCTCAAACCCAAACTCTCCATTCCATAGTACATAGCATTGGGCTGATCTCTCAATGTTGATCTTGAGTTTCTTGAAAACATTTGGACATATTGTGCCCTGCCATTTCTCTGCCTTGGCCATGTTCTGCTGAATCCTTACCGTCACTTTGCTCCTTATAATCTCATTCATAGAAATGACAGGTAAGAATCTTGAATCCATGATAGAGTTGTTAAATGACTCACATATATTGTTGTCAACTGAATCACAGTTTGAACCTAGCTTAAAGAAAGCTCTGCACCAGTGCTCAGGTGAGGTCCTCATCATGTCTGCTGCCCCATCAGCAGTTTCTTGAGCCAACTTTCCTCTATTGTAATTGAAAATTATCTGACATGATGACTTTGCACACCTCCAGAATTTCCTTTGCAGCTTCTGACCACCTCCATGCTTCTTCCTCCAATTTGCATATATGTGCCCTGCACACATCCCGTGTTCAACTTTTGGAAAAAGCTCATATACAGCTTTCAACAGACCCTTGGGACCAATTAGATACAAGTGAGTCAAATGGCCATGACTACATAATGAGACAGAATTGAGTACAATGGGTGAAGAATGATATAGCTTTCATACCTTTTGCTGGTCATAAATGAGTACCCACCCTTCACCTCCATTATTTATATCTAAGTCTTTCTGCAGCAGACCAAGAAACCAGTACCAAGAGTCATGAGTCTCCTTCTCAACATATGCCCATGCAATAGGATACATCTGGTTGTTGGCACCTCTTCCTATGGCACATAACAATTCTCCATTTGTAGCACCCTTGAAAAAGCAGCCATCTAGCCCAACAACTCTTCTACAACCAGCAAGAAACCCCTTCTTACAAGCATCAAAGCACACATAGAATCTCTGAAAGACATTCTTCACCAATATCTCAGGGTTCAGCCCCACCACAACAGTACTACCAGGGTTGCTTCTTAGTAGTTCATTTTGGTATTCATAGACCCTGGAGTACTCTCCTTTGGTAGCATCCAAAGCTTCTTGAAGAACTAATGCCTTGGCTCTCTTGCACTTGGCTAGTGATACATCACAGTGACAATCATTCAGAACTGCTTGCCTGATCAGCTCTACTTTCCATCACAGAGAGCTTGGTTACTACATGCAGGGATAGAATAATACAAGAAGAAATGAACAGTTGTTCTTACACTTTGGCCAGGACCAGATGTACCGGCCTCACTTTGCTTTCTTTTCCTAGTAGCATCCCTTTTTATGTGTGCATTTTTCTTCTTGGCTGCTTGATTGTTGTAAGGGCATGTTCTAATGTTGTGAGTTGTTTTGTGGCACTTACTACATCTCATCTGGACTCCAACTTTGGTCATCTTTGTACCAGTAGGCTTCTCTCCAACTTCCTTTGTTCTTTTGGTGTTCTTTCTCCCTGGCATCTTTACATAAGCAGGAGGATGTGGCTTTGGCATGTCAGAAAGAGGCCAGCTGTCTTGGCCTTCTACAGGTTGCAAGCAGTACTGGTAGGTCTTCATGTACCCTATGATTGAATAGCAGGGGTCTATGAAGTCATCCACCTTCTGTGAGGACATATATATGGCACTTATTGCATGGCAACATGGAAGGCTTGATAGTTGCCAGTACCTACAACTGCATGTTCTGTTTCTTAAGTTGACAGTCACTTCATCTTGTCCTTCTCCTTCACCTCAAACCCAAACTCTCCATTCCATAGTACATAGCATTGGGCTGATCTCTCAATGTTGATCTTGAGTTTCTTGAAAACATTTGGACATATTGTGCCCTGCCATTTCTCTGCCTTGGCCATGTTCTGCTGAATCCTTACCGTCACTTTGCTCCTTATAATCTCATTCATAGAAATGACAGGTAAGAATCTTGAATCCATGATAGAGTTGTTAAATGACTCACATATATTGTTGTCAACTGAATCACAGTTTGAACCTAGCTTAAAGAAAGCTCTGCACCAGTGCTCAGGTGAGGTCCTCATCATGTCTGCTGCCCCATCAGCAGTTTCTTGAGCCAACTTTCCTCTATTGTAATTGAAAATTATCTGACATGATGACTTTGCACACCTCCAGAATTTCCTTTGCAGCTTCTGACCACCTCCATGCTTCTTCCTCCAATTTGCATATATGTGCCCTGCACACATCCCGTGTTCAACTTTTGGAAAAAGCTCATATACAGCTTTCAACAGACCCTTGGGACCAATTAGATACAAGTGAGTCAAATGGCCATGACTACATAATGAGACAGAATTGAGTACAATGGGTGAAGAATGATATAGCTTTCATACCTTTTGCTGGTCATAAATGAGTACCCACCCTTCACCTCCATTATTTATATCTAAGTCTTTCTGCAGCAGACCAAGAAACCAGTACCAAGAGTCATGAGTCTCCTTCTCAACATATGCCCATGCAATAGGATACATCTGGTTGTTGGCACCTCTTCCTATGGCACATAACAATTCTCCATTTGTAGCACCCTTGAAAAAGCAGCCATCTAGCCCAACAACTCTTCTACAACCAGCAAGAAACCCCTTCTTACAAGCATCAAAGCACACATAGAATCTCTGAAAGACATTCTTCACCAATATCTCAGGGTTCAGCCCCACCACAACAGTACTACCAGGGTTGCTTCTTAGTAGTTCATTTTGGTATTCATAGACCCTGGAGTACTCTCCTTTGGTAGCATCCAAAGCTTCTTGAAGAACTAATGCCTTGGCTCTCTTGCACTTGGCTAGTGATACATCACAGTGACAATCATTCAGAACTGCTTGCCTGATCAGCTCTACTTTCCATGTTGGGTTGTCTCTTATCTGATCTCTATACTTGTCTGCAATCCTTCTTGATGTCATCAGCTTGTTATCCCTCCTAGGTGGGCAGCAATGCTCATCCACAAATGTTACCACTTTGAACCAATCTAATCTGTTAGTTTTAGAACAATAAATAAACCAATTGCATCCACTCCAAGAGCATACAGCCCTTACCTTGTCCTTCTCATCCTTTGGGAATAATAAATGCTTGTGTGTTGCCAAGCCATATTTAATAAGAGCTTTCTTGAACTGCCTGCTAGACCTGAAAGCCATTCCAAGTGCAAACTCTGGTACATGAGTCTTACTGTTATATCTGTTTTTAGTGCTCTTCCATCTGACAATTTCCCCATCACCGTTCTCCTCATATGAGTAATCATCACTAGAATTCAGATATGGGCTGTAATCATCTTCCAAATTCTCAACTTCAAACTCTGGTACATCTACCTTAGCTCTGATGTTCCTCTTGATCTGCTTGGCAAACTGTCTCATCTGCTCTACTTCTTCATCTTCTCCAGAGCTGTCACTATCTTTAGGTTGGTAGACACTATCTGAACTTGAGCTATCACCAACATCTGACATCTCATCTACTTCTTTAGGTTCATTCACCGGCTTCTTTCCCTTGTCTGCAGAACTCCCTATTGGTTTTGGAGATTTGGATGGTGACTTGTAGAACCCCCTGAAAGACAGCAAGTATTTGTCTTTCACTTTCAGCTTTTCAGGGGTTGTGACAGCATCAATTGGCATGGATGCAGGAACTTCAACGTCCATTTCCTCTTGTTCATCATCAGCTTCATTGTCAGCATGAGATATTTCAACTTCCCTGTCACTGACTTCCTTTTCCTTTGCACCCTCAACATATATATCAGCCAAGCCACCATCAGTAATGTGCTGAGCCATCATAATGCAGGTGCTGTCATCATGTAACAATCTGAGCCCCTCATCCATCTCCTTTCCTGGATACAACCAGGGTAATCGCACTGCATCACCCACTTGCACATGATCACCAAGATGACCTTCAAGCTCAGGTAAAGAAATCTTGTCCAATTCTATATAAGACATTGCAGTGTTGCCACCAAAGTATTGCAAATATCCCCCAACTGTGACAAACTCCCCTCCATAGTGAAATCTCACTGCCAAGAATGATAAAGGATCCATCCTGAAAAAATAGTAGTAGTTACCCACCGCATAGCCCACAACATAGCACAATAATCCACTAATTTACAGATTTTTCAAACTCTACGGTTCATTTCTTGGCCCCTGCAATAACCCCCACTCTCAAATCCCCTTTTTTTCTTCCTTCTAACCCTAGAATCGCCAACATATCATGCACACAGAGTGAAATCAGTTCGAAAGCCTCTTCCTTTTCAGAACATACATCAAGAAATCCCCACTCATTCAAAACCCCAACAAAACCCCAACTCTTACAAAGCCCCTGACCTAGATCGAATCGAGACCAAAGCAAAGGGAGCAGACCGCAGAGATGGAGTACTGATCACTAACCTCGTCTCTTGCAGCAGAATGATCAGGCGGATCTCCTCCCAGTCATCGCGTCGTCGTCCTCGTCGCCGGAGGGAGGGGGCGGAGCCAGCAAGTGCGAGGGAAAAGAACTGGGGAGACGGAGAGGACGAGAGAGTCGATTCGCTTCTATTTCCTCCCCAAGAGTCCCTTACAAGCCGGCCCCGCAAGTCAGATGTCCAAGTAGACCGGCCCATTCCAGCTCAGCCCGCCACATAGGCAAAACTGCCTACCAAAACCGATTCAGGGGGTTAAGTGCACCAATCTGTAAAGTTTAGGGGGCCTAATACACGGTTTTGTTGTGGGGGGGGGGGGGGGGGGGGTATGTGTTCCAACCTCAATACTTCAGGGGGGTATGTAGACTTCTTCCTTCTTATTTTAAATACCACAGGAATAACCCTGTATATATGCCTCCTATCTTCTTTTCTTTTACGTTAATACATGCAAGAAAGTTGCATGTCTTTGTATTAATCGATGGACCAAGACTCAGACCTCGTAATACACTGTCCCGAGGGGCGGTCAAGAAAGAAAGAAAAAAATGTCCTCTAGGTTAACATATGCGGCATAGCAAGGAAGAAAATTGACCACTAAAAGGAGGACTTAGCCGAGCTAGAGGATCCCTTGTGCTGTTGGCTTTTGCCACATCAGAGAAGTCCTGGAGGACATAATGCACATGAGTGATACCCTACTGATATGCAGGAATTTAGTTACAAATGTTTCCTAACGCCTCCTATGACATGTATTTCCCTTACCCAAAATCTATACGGAGAGCCCTCTCTATTTAGGGTCCTAATGGAGATTGCTGGTTGTTGCTATGCATTCAATCTTGGAAATGACCCATATCTTGGATGCAACAGCTCTTCACCAGCACCGTGAATGGACGACATACAGTGGTAGTTAATACAAGAAAATGGACTAACACAGTTAAGTGCATCCGATGGAAACTATAATCCATCCAGCTCGCACACCACATATTTCTAACATGAGTGGAGACTAATTAATATCTCTGGACGATACAGATATTCATAGATAGTACTCCAGCCTCTGCTAGTTATAACACAAAAAATGTGGCACGTTACTCGATCGAGCATCAACACAGAAAACGCATTGCTGCATCAGAGAGTTATATATAGAGAAACAAATATTGATTGGATAGTAGTACAACTATCTCTTGATGAATAACCCAATGACACACACATAGTTTCGCATGAAACATTTCTCGTGATCATAAAACCAGACGTGTTGTCGCTAGTTGAGCATCAACAAGAAAAATGAAATTATACAAATTTCCTACAAATATGAATGAACAGTGTTGAGTAACTCCTTGAGCGGCTGCACGTTGTGCTGCATCGCCTGGAGCTCAGCCTCTGCTATACCTCACGGATCAGAGGAGTGTGATGTGAGTACATTGCCTTGTGATCTCACTGAAACTGGCATCACGGCTCCCCTCAGACAACCCTGACGGTGAACTGTTGACTCAGTAGCAAGAGCGGTAATGCGGTAGTATCTAAAGTTGATTCAAACGTTAAAGACAAAGTCATGATCAACGCCTTACTGAATACTGTAGCTGAAGCTGGAGAGGCGGCCTGTCCTGACCACTCTGCCGAATCAGGTATACTCAACGACAATGAGATGCTTGCCAGGAGCGATGCGGCCGGTACTAGTAATAAGGCCAGGTCGCTGAATGAAAGTGCTGTATGAGTTTTATAGAAAACTGTTGATTGATCAGCGTAGCTTCCTTCTAAAGAATAGCGCTCAATGGCAGCAACCTAGTGCTCCAACATTCCTCATGCTGATGAAACAGGGCGTGTTGAATATACAAATGATGTAATAACTTAAAGGACGAATGATGTGACCAGGAGATGTCACCAAGCTTTCTTTGGGTAAGTTCCTAACTTCCTCAGTTCCTCCATCCTCGCTGGATTGGATTTGATTTGCATGGTAAGGAGTTGGTTTATGAATTTATTTGGAAGATGTTTTTCTGGTAGGTGCATTTTTATTGCCTTCAATTATAATCCACTCAGTTTTAACGAATAATATATCTCGCACAGGCCATATGCTCATCACCAAAGTGTACGTATATATCTTAAATAAAGTAGTTAATTGATGAACCGAAATGGCGACTAGAGGGAGGTGAATGGTAGTCTAAATAAATTGAGTAAATTTTCCGTATGCCATCGAAAAATATGATGCATCATCCCTTTTGCGCCATAAAAAATCAGTCCATCCCTTCATTGCCATTGGTTTTAGTTTTTTATCCCTTACATGCCATTAATTGCCGTTACTTTTACGGAGAAACGCAGCCTGGCGGCGTTAAAATTAGTCCATCTCCTTCATTCCTGACAATTCTACGTACCCTAGCTTCCCCACCATTTCTAAGTCTCCAAGCACATCTCATACCGCGGCCCTTCGCATGGGCGTTCACGCGGGAGCGTTTCGCGAGCGCCACACGGCCGCTCCGCACGCCTGTGCCTCGCGCATCCTTGGTGGCTGTGGCAGAATCAAAGTGCTACTTCCTCGGCTGCTTATCCAAATTGGTTTAGTGAGTTACAATTCACCTTCTGTTATGCATCCGTCCAGACATCGCCCAGTCTGATCGAATCGACCGAATTCCCGCTGTAGAAGTAGAAGGAACCGATAGGAAGACACGAGGAACCGGCATCCTTGGTGACGTTGCGTCTGCTGCAGACGAATAATTTAGGTGGTCGCAGGCTTCTCCTGCTCCGTCGGGTGTCGGGCGGTGGTCAGCTTTGGCAACCGTGGAGCATTACAGTATCAGCTCAACACCCACAGCCAACAGTCAAGGAGAGCTATCACGTACAGAACTACAGCTGTGATAGAACTACAGCATTCCCAGTTGCGAGAATCCGACTCCCTGTACACTTGTGATAGTACCAGGAACAACAGCTATCACGTACAGAACTACTGAAATGAACCGGATTCCCAGTTACGAGAATCCGACTCCCTGTACCCTTGTGATAGTCCCAGGAACAACAGCTATCACGTACATAACTCATTTCAGCGGAAATCACTTCCATACATTGATTAGGGTCCTCAAACATGACATAAATACATAGCGATATGGTACAAGCCCTCTGGGCTAAACGACAGAGAGAAAACAGCTACGCAGCAGATAGCTATATGCTTCTGGTACTTCGGGGCTTCATCTCCACAGGCATCCTTGAGCGCAGCGCACAGCCCTCATTTGCATCAACCATCGAGGTTGATCTTGTACTCGGAGTCTTCTCCTGTGTACCCAAAGACTGTCCCCAAGGAAATAGGACAGGTCCACGTCACCAACCATAATATGCAGCAAAGCTTTATGGTGGCATAAACTAGTAATAAAATATTCAAGGGAAGTAAGCTGGGGTTTTTCTTATGCGCGCAGCAGCAAAAAAACCAAGTTCATCTCATCTCCAAACATCTTTCCTCACAAGCACATACTCTCCCCAAAACCATCCATCAATCTCACAACCACATCGGGCTCGTCCTGCCTCAACAGGTTCCCGCAATAAACATCCGCCAACTACTTTCACTCGCTAGTCGACTCGGTGAGCTCCCTCCCCACCTTGTCTCAACAGCCTCAGCTGGTCCAACCTCTCATAACCCAAATCAAGGATGAGGTAAGAAAGCAGAATCCCATGCTAATCAGAATAAGCCAGATGGAGGATCGTCCGTGACCGTGGACACGGCTATACGTATAGTTTTCACTCTGCAGAGGTTGCGCTCCAGGAACCATCCGGGATGCAAACGGTAGCATGCCGTCTTGAGACACAGCCCACAGCAAAGACCCTAAATAGTAACGGTGCCATACTGTCTCCCTGGGCTCGGGAAACAATCTGAGCTAACAGTTGCCCCAGGGTCGTGAAACCTTCCCACCGGGGCCAGTCGGGGGTCGTGGTAAATCAGGGAAAGTACGCCGCAACGAGTCCCCCTACACATATCAAACTCGAATCTCCTACAAGTCTGGCACCGCACTAAGTAGGCTTGCTGGAACCCTCCCCATTCTGGGTAGATGGTGAGCACTGTAAATTCCAACGTCCGGGTCATCCCGATACGGCCCTTAATTGTCGGTAAGGCGAGTATCAGCGTCAAAGCGATCCGCCGCAACGGTCCGCAATCGGCACCCATTACAGGTATGGCCACCCAAACTCCTCAAAAGTAACCAAGTAACCATGTACCCGCAACAGGTACTCCGTAGGAACTGTCCGAGTTCAGTTCCCAAGCACCCTGGTCAAACGACCGGGTTGTTATCACTCACCTCCACCGCCTAGCTGCACTACTACTCCCAAGCCACCCAACTCACGCCAAGAAGATCAATCACATCCATCCCAACACATGCAAGCATAGCATTCTCATTTAGTGGATAATAGGTAGCAAGGAAACAGGGTAGACAAAAGGCAGTGCAGGCATATCATCATCATGCGAGTAAAGTAAAGCGCTAGCATACTAGTTGCATGTCTACTAGGTATTTCAGAGAATGGCTGGGCGTGAACCTAGGTATTGCTTGTCCTCTTTGTTCCGGTAGTTGGTGTAGTCGTCAGCTTCCTTTGGCGACTCCGGAGCTCCTATTTACGCGAAAATAAAATAAAGATGGGAGCTACTAGCAAGGAAACTCCAAAACAGTGAAGCAAGAAGATACAAACAACACCAAACTATACACTAACACGTAGGTCATGATTTTAGAAAAATATAGAAACTGGTTTCATATTTTTCTGAGCTACGGTTGATTTATTATGAATTTTCTAAGTTTAAATCATTTTCTGAAAATATTAAATAATTCTGAAAAAGAAAAATCACTCAGGCTGGGACACGTGGCAGCACCGGGGCGTGCCACGTCATCACTGCTGACGTCAGCATGACGTCATCAGTGGGGCCGGCTTTGCTGGCGTCATCGTGGGCCCTGATGACGTCAGCGTTGACTTGGTCAACGTTGACCAGTCAATGGTCAATGGTCGGTCAGTGCGGTCAACTGGGCCCACATGTCAGCCTCTATTAGTCTATGACGCGTGGGTCCGGGCTGTCAGCGGTCAACCGGGAAAAAGAAAAGGAGTTAAAGCTTGGTGGGCTGCACTTGGGCCGAAAGTTACTGGGCCGGCCCAACAAGGCTGGGAATTCGGCCCACGAGGACTGAGAGGGGGCAGCGGCGCGGTGGACTCGGTCCACCGTGCACCCTGGGTTGGGTCCACATGCGCCGGGCTCATGGCATCGATCTGCGGCTGCTGGGATTTTCTGCGGACAAGGTTGTGGCAGGTTGGTGTGGTCTTCCGTGTGGCTTGGCCGGCGCGACGCGGACGCGCACAGGAGCGCGGCCGGCGGCGACGGCGTTGGCGGTCAAAGCTAAAGGAAGGTCGGCGAGGCTTGGCTTCAAGGGAAAAACTCGCAGCTTGGTTTCGCGAAGGCGGTCGACAAGTTAGCGAGGGGACTCGGCCGGCTAAGCGGCTCCCCGACGTAGGTGGTGCGGCGGCGCGGCCAAACGCAGCGGCGCTACGCAGGGCTCCGGCGTGCGCTGGCCGCACTACGGCTCCGCGACTGCAGCTAGGTGCGCGTGTGCGAGTTCGTGGTCGCCCACGTTCGCAACACGGCCTCGGCGCGCTCGCGGTGGCCGGTGTTCCGGTCCGCGGCGGCTTCGGCTGCGGTGAAGGGCGACGGCGGTTTGCAAGGAGAGGAGCGGCGGCGACGAGGTCCTGCAGAAGAGGTACGGCTCGAAGGCCGGTTCACAGATGGCTAGCAGCACGGCGGCGGCGGCGACAACGGCGGCAAGGCAGAACAGAGAGGGGAAGAACAGGGGATTAATGACGGCAGCGCACCTCGGGGCAAGTCGCGGTACGCTGCAGCTCGGGGACATCTCGCGGCGGCTCGTAGATGCTCACGCTCCCTCGAACGGTCCCTTCTTGACCTTCTCAGGCGACCTCCATGAGCGGCGGCGCTCCGGCTTGTACATGCGTCGGCGTCCTCACGCTCCGGCTATTCCTTGTCGCCTCCTTGGCTCGTCCTCGGCTTCATCACCCTCCTCCGCTCCATCGTCTTCCTCTCTCTCCCTCGGATCGCAGGCTGGAATCCTAAAGCGGCGGCGGCTTGAAGAGGAAAAGTGGCCTGCAGGTGGTTTTATAGGGCAATGCCCTAGGGTTCGAAGGCATGGACGGTGGGAATGGCTCGGCGTCCGCGCTCGGACACGCGGCAGTATCGCAACGGGCCGCACTAGCTCGGGCTCGAGATTGGCCGCGGTGCCCTGCCTCTGCCGGGCGTGAGAAAGAAGAAAGAAGGGGAAGGAGAAGCACAGTGCGGTGCGGGGCCCACTGATCAGCTACCGAAAGGAGAGAAAAAGGGGGCGCGGTTGGAGATTGGGCCGAGCTGGGCTGAAAGGGAAGCTAGGCTGCGGGGATAAAAAGGAAAAAGGAGCTAGGCTCTGGTGGGCTGGCAGAGAAAAGAGATCAGGGACGGCTTGCGAGTTGAAGAGAGAGATCAGGGAGGCGTTTTGGACTTTGGAAAAAGGATTCGGCCCAGGACAGTTAGAAGGGTTTTAATTTAGTTTGGTTAATGATTTGAATTCAAATATAAGATTTGAATTCAAATCCAAACAAAGAACTAAAAGGCCAAATAAAAACCAAATCACATCTAATTTAATCCTTAGCACTTCAACTCAAATTTTTAATTTTAAGAATTAAATTGCCTAGGAATAAAGGGAGCAAAATAGAGGACAACCTTATATGTTTGTTTGCTTGCACAAAATTTCACCAAAAATTTTGAAATTCACATTTTTGCATTCAACAAAACCTACGAAAATTTCGGGATGTTACATAGACTACATATATACTCCTGTTTGACACCACACGTTCTACAGAGTAAAGAGTAAAGAGTGTTATCATATTCATCGGTGTGTGATCCGGTGATTGGGTCTACATCCATCCATGAGCAAACCTACCTTGAAGAAAACATAGTGTCATTGGCTAATGGAGGAATGCCACACATCTCTCGATCCCACAATTACTGGCTGAGTACGAGGCAATAAGAAACCTACGGACAATAGAACTATTTCAAAGAATTTTAGACAATGCAACCCGCTTAACCTTGTGGCACACGTGGTTAAGTTTGAGTAGGCTACTAAGATATATATGCACATATGTAGTTCTATACTTCTGTCTAGATTGATCCTAAACCAAATACAGATACAAATCATATGTAGTTCTGAATGTTTTTTATTTCATTTTTCAAAAAATTTCGACCGCCGGTGAAATTACCTAAATTCAATTCGTGAATTTCGGGAAATTCGTTCAAAAACTTCAGCCAAATAACTGGCCAAATTTGCAATTTTTTTATAGTTATACAATTTATAATTTTTATATGAACCAGTTTATCACAATTAAATTCATATGACCATACTTGTGGGATGGCATGAAAAAGTTGGAAGAGACCAGCAAGGGTGTCCAAGCCAAGAAGGAGGCCCGAAGCTTATCCGGTTCGAGACACCAAGGTGGAGGCCCAAAGAAACTCGATCAAGTTCGAGTCCATCTCGGAGTGTAGAAGCAGCGCGCACTAAATCGGTTGCCCAGGTTGCATACGGGCTCGGTTTATGACGTTCTACATATGCTTGGAAAGATAAGGAGAATAGATTTCCAATGGCACCGGTCCTGCCTCAAAATTCATTCGGAGGCATCGGGAATCGACGAAAAGTTGACGTTCAGAATCTGTCTCGGTGCTACGTCACCGTATTTTGGCCTTTGGGCCGTGTATCTTGTGGAAGCCCATAGGGGGCGCCCCCTCCAATCCTAGCACGCCCCTTTAGGCTATATAAACTCAGTAGCCGACGTCGTTTAGACTTGGGTTTTGCTTAGATTATTCGGTCGAGAATAGTTTCGCCGTCATCGGCTTATATAACCTCAACTTTTATGCTTAATCATACATCTGCAATTTATCACTTCCTCTGAGAGCTGCATTCTTTCGAGTTCTTGCTTGTGTTCTTCATTTCGCAGGCAGGGATTAGCCATCTTGACGAGGTCAACCGGGTTGTGACACGGTTGACAACCAGAGGAGTCGTGGTGCTAAGATTGCAGGGTTCGAGTTTGCTGACTTGAAGCCGGATCGGTGTTTGCGCTCCGCCCAAAACGAGTTACCCTTCACCCCCACAGAAGATCGGGCACCCTAGTTCCCATCACATTCATTCAACATATGATGGTGCTATTATTGCGCACCTCGTCATGTGGTGGGCCTGCATAGGGTAAAACATTTTTATTTACTACTTTGGTTTGCTGGATGATCATTTAGAGCAATGTAGCATGCAAATTAAAGTAGCAAAAATGCCTACCGGTCGAGGAGATGTGGAGGCGCCACCGACCAGCCAGTGCCGGAGCTGGAGATGAGCAGCTTGCCTTGGCGCAGGGATGTTGCAGCAGCGCCATTCAACATCTGACTGGCTCCGGGCAACACAAAAACAGGACAGTAGCGGGAGAGCAACTGCGGGCGACACAGGCTGCCGACATCCTGGAGACGACTGCCCATGACAATTGTAGTATCATGACGATGCTATTCTGTCTACTTCACCTGTTGATTGCATGAGCCCCTAGCTCTGTTAGGAGTTATTCCTTAATGCCTCGCATTCCCAACATACCATTGCAGGTTCTTCACAACGAGCCTCCTATTCTCGTTTCTACCCATGTTTACAGTGTCCTCTCGGTGTGCTGAGTGCTAAAACTTTGATGAGAAGTGTATGGAATGGAACCACACCCTGAATATAATGGCAATCTGGTGTATTTGAAATGTTTTTTAATGTATACTTACCAGTTAAATACGTAGGCAGTTGCATTTTTATTGCCTTTAATCAATTCGCTCATTTAATACAACCATATCACACATGGTGGTTACATCGATCTGACAACGGGTATCAAGGGCCATCCAACTATCAAAACCGGGCACATTTGGACCATTGCACGGTTTCAAAGGTGGTTTTCCATTTTCTACTTTTCAAAATTGGTTTGTTTAATCTAATAATAATAACTAATTCATTTTAACTCAGAAAAAATGTGAAACTGGTAGAAAACATTTTCTAAAAATATAAAATATCTTTTTGTGCCTTAGTTGGAGTGCTCGGTTTCAATAGTTGGATGACCCTCGCTACCCGGTTTTCGAGTTAGGTTGAAAACCAGACTCTTACGGTATTTGGAGGGTGAAAATATGACTTTTTCCAAAATTAAACTGGCACAAGTGATCCACTGGCCACTGGACTGGCGATCTCCCATTTACTGTCGTCCTGCAGATGCATTGCTATGTTTCGATAATTGTTAGTCCATGGTGATTTCTAGAATTAACTGGACATGTGAAACTGCGCGCCAGAGCATATCATTGTGCAAAAATAGAAAAGAACAAACCAGATCACTTAATGCGACCAATCACCCTAGCTTTGTTTTAGAGGGAGGATTTTCAAACACCCTAGGAAGCTACTCACACGACCCAAGTACCCAATTTCGATTTGAGAGTCTATCTACCCATTGAACAATTGCCTCACTCTCCATTCTGAAATTACTAAACACGTTATACCAATAAAAGTTCAACATTATAAAATATGTGGGATACATTTAGTTAATCATGGCACAGATTTTTCTTCTTCTTTAGTCTGGACACTTTATCGCATCCTCTTGTTTCTTACTTCTTCCCCGTTCCACTACACACACTTCCCTGATCTGATCGAGAAAGATTGATATCTATTCCAAACTTGGACTACAAGTGCCTCTGGCCCTCCTGATTCTTTATCCTCTGCTATAGATGTGCATTTCCCTTTTGCCTCATATTCCCAATTACATCATTTGCAGTTTTTTCCAGTTCTTGAAATCATCATATATTCTCTCCCTTTTGTCTAGCTCTGAACTTTTGATAGTTTCAGAGATGCTGAAACTTTGTGAATCCCACTAATCACTACTGTTCACTCATACTATATGTATATAAGGTGTAATGTACCCACAAGAAAAAGAGTGTAATGTGTACGTGTTTTCCCAAGGACCAGTGTTAATATTATTTTTCTTTCTCTATCAGTTCCAGTGAAAATTTATGGCACTATAGGAGAGTCATCACCGAGGATAAATTAATCGAAGGAGTGCCATCAATTCTGTGAACTGTTGCACTGTGGTGATAGGAACCACGTTGATAGCTCGGACACGCAGTAGGTGTCCCTTCAGGGCTTTGGTCACAGTAATGTTCTTTCTTTGGCTTGCCGTGAAAATGGTTGGCGCTAAGTATCTGCATTTTGTGTCCGTGCCCTCCGTGCCTTGGGCAGCAAAAAGCTGATCCATCAAGCTTGCTACTGCTGCATTGTCCACAATGTGAGGTTCAAGTGCTTGACGTCGCCTCTAGTATGGCGCGCTATTGAAGTAATTCAGGGAGAAAACATCAGAATCCAGTAGAGTGTGGATCATATCGCAATGGGTCGAATCATGGCTACTTAGCCAAATTTGATTAGACCAGTTTCCTAGGGTTTCATCGGAAGCGAGCTGTTTCAGGGATAACTATCACACTTACGTGGTGAATAACAGCAAGGTTTACAAGTAAACCAGCAAAGGATAAACAACGCGGTTACATGATGAAGAATGACTAGTTTACAAGCAAACTAGCAAAAACCGTCGAAACTCTCAACCAGGATGGAGCCTAGGATGCTATCTATGATCGTAGAGATCAGTAGACGAACAACAACATGGGTTTGCAAGAGTAATTCAGGTTTAGAAGTAAAAGAGATAAAAGCATATTGTTGATTCGATTAGATTGAACTTAATCAGCCATGGCCCTTCATGTATATAGTGAGGGGAGGTCCTGCTCGGATTACATATTGGAAAACCATTCTAGCCGGTTTTCTCGGGCATAGTTCCTCCCAAAGCCATAACTCTCTCATCCAGATTCTAAATTGGACATTGTACATATGCATTTTGATTGTATCAACATGGTCTATGCAATGGTAGAGTTTAACTGGAAATTACTATTCGTTGTTGACTTTTTACGTTTAACGTTTGATCATTCGTCTTATTCAAAAAATTTCACAAGTATCATTTATTTTATATGTAACTTGCTTTATCATCGTATATACTTCAAGTATAATTTATTGGTTTGTATATTTAGACAAATTTTTTGAATAAGAGGAATGGTCAAAGATCATGAATAAAAGTCAACAATTAATAGTAATTTGGAACGGAGGTACACTAAAACAAATATGAGATTTTACAACGTTTCATTTATGTCATAGAAAGTGTAAATTACGTCATGCTTTGTAATTTGTGACATTCGCGTGACGTTTATACGTTCGTCGCTGAAGCCCCGTAATAAAAGGTATTCAATGACGTTTATGCATTTTTTGTCATAAACTTTGTGACGATTCTTATATCGTCACTAGATTATGACGCCGGCTTTTCGTCGTTAAAGACACAAAAAAACGTCATTAAACCTTGAGTACGGATGACATGGCAGTGACATGGAGATGACGTGGCATCAGCATTGTGACGTTTGGTTCGTCACAAAACATTCTATGGCCCAATAAGGCCCATACAATGGACAGCCATTTATGGGTCAAGCCCAATTGCAAGGCCCTTTTATTTTATGGTAACAATTATTTTCAAGCCCATTATTTGAGCCCAATCCAATTTGGGCCCAACTATTTTTACATGTCCTATTTTTAACATTTCAGCCCAAAATTATTTATAAATCGCAAAAACAATTCTGGACCACCAAAATTCACATATTTCAGCCCAAAAGCATTTCATTCCATCACACCATGCATTTCAAGTTACATTGTCACAATACAAGCATCATGGTGCTCAATCAGAATAGAAATTGGTCAGTCCAATGATCTAGTGAGCTAAAAAAAATAAGAAATCCCCCTCTAAGAGTCCACTCTGTTTGCTGTGTTTGTGATGAGGAGGCGACATCATCCATCGTGGACTACCAACGCCAATCTGCAGCAAAGAAACCACATATATCATGAATAGAATAGATGCCAAGTGGCATTGTGCTAGGACACAAACACATAAATTCTAAGTGCATTTGTTCACACAAAAAGCACAGACATAAGCTCTTGCAATGGCTAACTAAAAAAGTCAAACCTACTGTCAGATGTGTCATTCTCACCAAATGTAGATACATAGACAATCTCTAAGCAAGCAGGTTGTATGCAGGCTATAATTTGATTCACAATTGTTATACGCAATTCAATGTATGCAGGCTTCATGAGACCATTTATAGTCACAGGTATTCAGAAAAAACAAGTGGCAATAGTTGGAAATCTCATTGATTCGAGGACCCTTGCATTCCTCTGAACTGCTCCTATAAATGCATCTTAGTACAAAACTTGACTATGATCCTCCATAGCCTTTGTGCAATCATACAGAGGCAAGGTTCAATAATCAACAATATCAAAGAGGGATCATGTTTACTACTGTGAAAGAAAAACTGCATACAAGATATGCATAACAAACAAATGTGTGGTCCCAGTGAGATTTGGCAAGAGTCATGAAAAGTAATGCATACTACTGTTAGTTCTACCTGCTGAAAATATGTGAACTGTGTGATTTCCATGCCATCCATCCAAATCTCCAAGTCCACTCCCCAAGCACCAAGAACCTGTCACCAAGGATACTGCAATTTATGTTTCTTCATAACCCATGATAATGAATCAGAATATTCATCTCACTCCAAGCCAAGGATGAACATTGCCCTATTGAATCCCAATTAATCTATTTCCCCAAAACATCCTGTGGTAATCTATTTCTCCAATTAATCCGCAACCAACCCACTCCACTGTTTGCATGAACATTGCCCTATTGAATCCCAATTAATCTATTTCCCCAAAACATCATATGGTAATCTATTTCTCCAGTTAATCCGCAACCAACCCACTCCATTGTTTGCATCCAAAGTAACTCACCTACTGGTTGCGTATTGCTTGGTCCGACCAGGAGCCATCTGGAGATGGAGGGGCGTCGTCGACCCGGCGGCGCAGTGGTGGCCGCCGCACCGAGCAGCTTGGCGCTGCGCATGTCCACCGGATCTGGGACCGGCGAGCCGCGCCCATGGCCGGAGGAGGGGTTGAGGCTAGACGCCGCCTACCGCACGCCGTTGCTCCCGCTGCACGTGGTGCCGCACCCATGCCTGGCACGCGCGCTTCCGCCGCAAGTCCCCGCTAGACTCGCTGCTAGGGTTGTAGAGGAGGGAGATCGAGATGTAGAGTGATTGTGCACGCGTCAAGGTCGGGAGCAAGTGATGGCG
Organism: Echinochloa phyllopogon; assembly: GCA_033239725.1. NCBI lineage: Eukaryota > Viridiplantae > Streptophyta > Magnoliopsida > Poales > Poaceae > Echinochloa > Echinochloa phyllopogon. Next base: position 3,958,003 of record BTCW01000008.1, on the reverse strand, counting down.
AGAAGTGGGGTGGAGGAGGCTGGTCACCGGCGTGGAGTGGGATTGAGGAGGGGGCAAGGGGCAAGGCGCCGGCGTGGTGCAGGGTGGAGGAGGGGGCTGGGCGCCGGCGTGGAGGCGCTGAGGAGGGGGAGGAAGAGTGCGGCATTCAACAGAGGGAGGCTAGGGTTTCGGGGTGCCGTTGGCCGTCGGATCTCGGATCAGATGAATGGAGGGCCGGGGATAGTTGGGCCGGTAGGGAGTTTGGGCCGTTTTCTGATCTGGGCCAATGTTTTCTTAATGATTTCATTTTCATTTTAGTACAATGATGAATAAGTACCTAGAAATTTAATTAACAATAGTTGTTCAATTCAAGACTTTTTAGTACTTCATCATTTGGATACAATAGGACACCATGATACAATAGTTCAACTCTGGGATTTTTCTATGATTGGAATCGTGACACCATGATTTGGAACTTCATCATTTGGATACAATAGGACACCATGATTTAGAACTTCACCATTTGGATACAATAGTTTGAAAATTCAACAAAGACACTACTCTAGGGCAAAATGATCGCATCGAATATGAGGAGAAGTAATGTTCTAGTGTGTCTAAACTTCATGGTTCCTAATTATTATCAGTTTTCACGGTAAATCTAGAAAAAAAGTGTAATAACATAGAATAAGTATGTAGAAGTGTAATTAATCATTACAGAAGAGCAAATTATTTCAAAAAACTCCGAAACATCTCCTAGGCAACTTATATGTAGCATAGAACATGTAGAAAATATTTCCATTAAATATGAGCAAAATTATTGTTTTAGATTGTGTAAACTTCAAACGTTGTCTTTAGTTATATAAAAGTGTTTGTGAGATGTATAGGATTGTAAGCAAAGTATAGTCTACTATTTAAAAATGTGTTCAATTTTTTATGACAAGGTCATGTACCTAAAAAAGGACTCCATGCAATTTTTTAGAATTTTCAAGCACTTTTAGGAATTATTATTATTATTACCAATATAACTATAAATATGAGTGTGTATTATCCACAACTAACATTTAACTATTACATATATTTTTCAACATATGACCTAAGCTGGCATATATACTTAGATAATATGTTTATAGGATTTTTTAAATCTAAACAAGCAATATTTTGTTTTCATTTCAAGTTATTTATTAAGTATGATAACTTATATTAAATATTGGGGCATTAAAATAATTTCACCGACAGATAGTTTGAAGTAAATACTAAGAATCACCGACAGATGGTTAAGTGGTAAATCAAAATACTTATACTGACAATCATACACTTGCCATAACTTGAAGTACCGACAGATTGTCTGTAAGATAGATTTACCGAGAAATAGTACGTTAGTAATTATCTAGTTTTACCGTCAAATGTCTGACGCTGATTTGGTGTTGTGGTGTAGTGATATGTTAAGTCACAAAAATCTCCAAAACATTGCTCCAGACTTTTGCTTTGATGTTGCATCGGGCAAAAAGAAAATACTTTCCTGTATTAGAACAATGGCTTGAGTCTGTGATGTAATCTCTCCACTCCTCCCCTAGTGCTTGTAGATAAATCTTTCTTGTAATTGTTTGGCTTAATATATTAATCAGTATGGGGGAAACCCCTCCTGTTTCTTCAAAAAAAAACCTATGTTAAGTCTTTAACTATAGACCACAATGTACTTGCCTATTGAACTATCAACAATTAAATATTTAACTATAGTGTATGGATCTTTATGTTATGTCTATGTTTTGATTGATTTAACTAATGTTTATTATCTATGTTACTTGAATCTCATCTGCATCCCGCATTATATGCATGATTTTCTATGTTAGTTGATCCATCACCTATATCACTTATTTGATCTGGGAGCATATGTTTGTGCACTGGATCGCGAGCTAATCGCGTTCGCTCGTGAGCTGAACCGAGCTAGCATTTTTGCTTTAACGAGCCGCACCGAGCTCGCTCGTTAACATAACGACCACCACAGAGCCCAGCCGAGCCGTTATCCACCCTGACCTAGCTCCCCTGACATTACCCACTAATTTTAGTGATTCAAGGCCTGACCGAGTGGTCAGGTGCTCTAAGTAGCACCCCCGCGGCGCGGGTTCGAGTCCGGGGGACACATATTTTTGATGCGGTGGGGTAAAAAATCCCCCTCGCTGGTGGTCTAGGGTTCGGGGGTTTTCCGAGGCTATCGCTTCCTCTTAATGAAACACGGTGGGTCCGTCTTAACCCCCCCCCCCCCCGATCGAGTTATAGAGTGTTGATAGTCAAAATTGGCAGCAGCCGAGGGAAACCGGTCTGACCGGTTTGCCGAACCGGTCAGACCGGTTTGGAGTTGTAATTCGGGTAGGATTAGGATTCTGAGTTTTATCCCGTATTGTAACCGAATTGGAAGGGGTACGACTTCCCCGGCCTATATATATGAAGGGTAAGGCCGATTGAGAGTTATTCCAATCGAATCAATCATTATTTGTCCTTTACTTTTGTCTCTCAAACCCTAAACACTTTTCCAACCCTAATTGTTGTCCTTTGCTCGTCTCTGCGACGTACTAAGGCGTTCTAGGTGGCCTACCGACCCTAGAGCAACCCTAGATTGCTTGAGCTCCGACGGGGTCCCTCCCGAGCTTGAGTTTCTAGGTCTTCACGACCTCCTGCTAGAAAGCGGTCTGACCGGTTCTGGAAACCGGTCGGACCGGTTTGCTCGAGGGAGGCCGGGTGTTGGCCGTGGTGACGGCCGTGCTGTGATCTCGAGTGTGTTGTCGCATCTTTGTGTCAACGTACTTTTTGGTGACTCTGCTGGGGAAGATTAATCTGGTTCCAAGACCGATCTAATTTACCTCGAAGATGTCGGGTGCAACCAGTGAGCTCGACAAGAACAACATCATCACCGCTACGATGGAAGAACTCACGGACGAGGAGCGGAAGCGGTACCTGATTGCTGAGGAACACTTCAAGGCGCAATTCTTGAAGGGCTTCAAGAAGGATCGTGGAGGCTTCGTCAAGAGAGTTGAAGAGTTCGTCATGCCAGCTTTTAAGTTGGCTAACGATCAAGTTGAGGAGCTTCCTAAGGTAACCGGTGAACCCTCTGATTTAATGCAACAAATAACTCGCATGATGGATGAAAAGTTGCATGCTGCACAAACGTATAGTTTTCACTCTGCAGAGGTTGCGCTCCAGGACCGACCTAGAACTTTCAAGCCTAGATGCCCGGAAGTGGGTACTTGGAAGGTGAATGAGCCTAAAGTCAAAGGCATGGTTCTGAAGCAAGGACCTACTTTTAGTTAACTCCTGAACAAGTACACAAAGGCCGCTCAAGTCGATCAGCCAACAAAAAAGAGAACAAGGTCACCACCACGTTGGGATAGTTCTTCAGATAATAACAAGCGTCGTGGTGATGTTACTACTGTGTTTCCCCCGTTGAAGATGTATGCTACTATGCCATGGGCACCTCCGGCGTCAGATTCTCCATATCCAACATGGGACCAAGGAATGTGGATGCAGTGCTTTCCCATGCCACAACCACCTCAAGATTACATGGGCAATGGTCCTAGGGTTCCAGTGCATGACTGATTGGGCTCATACGGATCAGGCCCAGCGCCAGCTGGCAAATCGGTCAGACCGGTTTCCAACCGGTCAGACCGGTTTTGGTCTGAACAGAAGCGACATGTTCCTCCTAAGCAAGAATATCATGTCAAGGGGAATAAGGAGGAAGTGAAGCTTACTCAAGACTCAAAGCAAGCCAAAAGTGACGGGTTTGTTACAATTGGTGAAGTTCCAATAGCTATGCAAGATTCAAGCAAAAAGCCGATAGTTATTGGAGATTCGGTTGTTAAAAAACATGTCATGACCAATGATCATGAAGCTGGAAGTAGCAAGGCTGTGAAGAAAGTGTTTCAACCAAGGTGGTGTCCTTCTGGTTTGACTCATACACAAAAGAGAAAATTGCAGCGCTTGCGAAATAAAGAGAAAAGGGAACAAGAAGCTGAGAAACTGAGGGATGAGCAATTCAATAAATATAGACCAATGATTCCTCAGTCAAAGACATGGCAGATCAAGTCAGTTGTGCAACCAGTAGCACAACCGGTCAGACCGGTTTCAGAATCCGGTCAGACCGGTTTGGGCGCAACAGCAGCGGTCCGACCGGTTTCTGGAACCGGTCAGACCGGTTTGGAACCAGAAGCGAAAAGCACATCTGTTCCCATTATAAATGAAACTACTACGCTTGAAAATCCTCCGGTGGTTGAAGATGAGGAGATGGTTGATTTCGAAGCTTCTCCAGAGCATAACAATATGGGTGTTAATGTTGTCTATTTATCATCGGATTACTTTGTGGTGCCAGAGGAGGAAATATCTCATCTTCAACTTGGGCCTCGTGATGCTATATTTCAGAAGCCGCAAGAATCAAACAATCACTTGAAGGCTTTATACATGAGAGGTCATATCAATGGGAAGCCAATCTCGCGAATGTTGGTTGATGGTGGGGCGATCGTGAATCTTATGCCTTATTCTCTCTACAAGAAGATTGGTGGAAAAGACGAAGAATTGATCAAGACAAACATGACGGTTAGTGGAGTTGGTGGCGGTGATCCTATTGGCGCCAAGGGTGTGGCTTCTATGGAGTTGACCATTGGAAGCAAGACCGTTGCTACAGCTTTCTTCGTCTCAGAAGTGCAAGGTAACTTTAGTTTAATTCTTGGGGCGTGATTGGATTCATGCAAATCAATGGGTACCTTCTACCTTGCATCAATATCTCATTCAGTGGATCGGCGATGAAGTTGAAGTTGTACATGGTGATACTTCTTCCTTCGTTGCAACGGCCGATTCCGATTCTATTATTGCAAATGAAAATATTAAGTGTTTGTTGGGCTTAGATTTGACCGATTATGAGCTGATCAGTTGCACTAAGGATGGTTTCGTTCCTGCTACATTAAAGCCGATGGAGAATCGGTTGAATTACTTGCTGTAATTGATGGAGCAAACAAATCAACAGAGACAAACCAGTCAGACCGCTTCTGGAAATCGGTCAGACCGGTTTAGGCCTGAACAGTGCCAGTCGAGCCAAACCGGTCAGACCGCTTCTAGGAACCGGTTAGACCGGTTTACGTCTGGGCAGTGGCTTCAAGAGCGAATTGATCATTTTCGAGAAAAAACAGAAGGTACATTTGAAGCCATTGAAGATCTGTGTGATATGGATAAGCTGGGTCAAGGTTTTACATCAGCCGATCCTTTAGAAAAAATAGATATTGGTGATGGTACTATTCCTAGGCCAACTTTTGTAAACAAAGATTTATCGGCTGAGTTTAAAGCCGAATTAATAAATTTGTTGAAGGAGTATGTCGATTGTTTTGCTTGGGAGTACCGTGAGATGCCCGATTTGAGTCGTGATTTAGTTGAGCATCGCTTACCAATAAAAGCCGGTTTTAGACCTTTTAAACAATCGGCTAAACGTTTTAATCCTGCTATTTATGACCGAATAAAAGAAGAAGTTAATCGTTTGCTAGATGCTGGTTTTATTCGGACTTGTCGCTATGCGGAGTGGATTTCTAATATTGTTCCCGTTGAAAAGAAAGATTCGGGAAAACTTAGAGTGTGCATTGATTTTAGAGATCTTAATAAAGCTACTCCGAAAGATTCATATCCTATGCCTATAGCCGATGTTTTGATTAATGAAGCATCCGGACATCGTGTTGTTAGTTTTCTTGATGGTAATGCCGGATATAATCAAATATTTATGGCCGAAGAGGATATGCACAAAACGGCTTTTCAATGTCCAGGATTTATTGGTTTATTTGAATGGGTGGTTATGACTTTTGGATTGAAGAATGCTGGTGCAACTTATCAAAGGGCTATGAATTTAATCTTCCATGATTTACTTGGTGTTATTGTAGAAGTGTATATTGATGATATCGTAGTTAAATCGGATGGCTTGGATTCTCATTTAGCCGATTTAAAACTTGCTCTTGAGAGGATGCGACAGTATGGTTTGAAGATGAATCCACTCAAATGTGCTTTTGGTGTTTCGTCTGGGAAGTTTTTGGGATTTATTATTCATGAGAATGGCATAGAAGTTGATCCCAAGAGAATTGAAGCTATGAAGAACGTTGAAGCTCCTACTTGCAAAAAGGATTTGCAAAAGTTTCTAGGCAAGGTGAATTTCTTGAGAAGGTTTATAATTAACTTGTCTGGAAAGGTAGATGCTTTTACTCCTTTACTTCGGTTGAAAGATGAAGCCGATTTTACCTGGGGGCAAAACAGTAAGAAGCTTTTGAGAAGATCAAAGAGTACTTGTCTTCACCACCGGTGCTTAGGGCGCCTAAGAGAGGGGTTCCGTTCAGACTTTATGTGGCAGCTGAAGATAGAGTTATTGGAGCTGTTTTGACCCAAGAAATTGATGCTAAAGAATATGTGATTGCTTATATAAGCCGACGGTTAATTGATGCAGAAACGAGGTATACTTTCATTGAGAAGTTATGCTTGTCATTATATAATGCTTGTACTCAGTTGAGGCTTTATTTATTATCTAGTACTTGCATCGTGTTATGCCAAACCGATGTTATCAAACATATGTTGCAAAAACCGATTTTAAGTGGTAGGATCGGTAAATGGGCTTATGCTTTAGTTGAGTATGATTTGGCTTGTGAACCTTTAAAATCTATGAAAGGCCAAATTGTAGCTGATTTTATTGTTGAGCATCGGATTGATGATACTTGTGAATTCAACGTCGGTTATGTTGCTTGTACACCATGGAAGTTATACTTTGATGGATCAGTTTGTAATGATGGACAAGGAATTGGTGCTGTTTTGGTCTCTCTAAGTGGTGCCGTTTTTGAGTTTTCAAACCGATTAGAAGAAAAGCGTACCAATAATCAAATTGAATATGAAGCTGTTCTATTTGGATTGGAATTTTTGCAAGACATGGGAATTAAGCATGTTGAGGCTTTTGGTGATTCACTCCTGGTGGTACAACAAGTATCTAAGGTATGCCAATGCTATAATGGTTTGTTGAATGCATATCTTGATAGATGCCTTGATATTATAGCTTCTTTTGATGAATTTACAATCAAACATATTCCAAGAGAAGAGAATGGTAAGGCTAATACTCTGGCTCAAAAAGCATCTGGTTATATCGTTGCAAAGAAATATTTCTACCTTCAAAGACCGATGCAAACAAAAGCCGAGATTCTGGTTCTGGACGAAAAGGTCCAACCGGTTTCACAAACCGGTCTGACCGCCAGAACCGGTCTGACCGGTTTTGAAACCGGTCTGACCGCTTTGTCTCCTGACAGCGGTAAAAAGGTCTTGGATGATGTTAATGACTCCAAGTTTAAATATCAGGACTGGAGAGTGCCTATTATTATTTATTTGAAAGATCCTGGTCGTGGTGCAGAAAGAAACGTTCGGCGATTATCATTTAAATACATATTGCTTGATGATGAACTTTATCGTCGAACCGCCGAAGATTTGCTTTTGAAATGTTTAGACTCGGATCAGGCCAAAGTCGCCATGGGGGAGGTTCATGAAGGTATTTGTGGTACACATCAATCGGCTCCCAAGATGAAGTGGTTACTTAGACGAGCCGGTTTTTATTGGCCTACTATGATGGCGGATTGTTTCAAGTACTATAAAGGGTGTGAAGAATGTCAGAAATTTGGAGATCTACAATTGGTACCTGCTGCATTGATGCATCCTATTATTAAACCATGGCTGTTCCGAGGTTGGGGGTTGGATTTTATTGGGCAAATTAATCCTTCATCATTAAAGGGACATTGTTTCGTGTTGGTTGCTACGGATTATTTTACTAAGTGGACCGAAGCGATTCCATTGAAAAATATGACACATAGAGAGGTAATTGAGTTTATTACACAAAACATTATTCATAGATTCGGTATTCCTCAAACTTTGACTACGGATCAAGGTACTTCGTTTATGTCTAAAGAGGTACGTGAATTTGCCGAATCCTATAGAATAAAGTTGCTCAATTCATATCCATACTATGCTCAGGCTAATGGACAAGCCGAGTCAAGTAATAAGACTTTGATTAGATTAATCAAGAAAAAGTTAGAAGAAAATCCTAAGAGGTGGCATGAAGTGTTATCCGAAGCATTATGGGCTCATCGTATATCTAGACATGGTGCTACTAAAGTTACTCCTTTTGAGCTTGTGTATGGTCAAGAGGCCGTTTTACCTGTTGAGGTGAATCTGGACGCTTATAGACTAGCTAAACAAAATGACCTTGATGCTGTTGATTATCATGATTTGATGATGGATAATATTGATGAGGTCACCGACAAGAGGTTGAAAGCTTTAAAGGAGATTGAAAAAGATAAGCTTCGGGTTGCTAAAGCTTACAACAAGAAGGTGCGAGAGAAATATTTTCAGATTGGAGAGCTTGTTTGGAAAACAATTTTGCCTATTGGAACGAAGAGCAACAAGTTTGGTAAATGGTCACCAAGTTGGGAAGGGCCGTATAGAGTTGTCAAAGTTATATTTGGGAATTCTTATATGCTGGAGACATTGCAAGGGGATCGTTTACCTAAAGCTATCAACAGAAGATATTTGAAGAAATATTACCCGAGCGTATGGCAAGATGCATGAAGATTAAATGGCCGATAGATGTTTGATATCGCCCTTAGTATAAATTTTGGTTACTGAATTGTAATTATCTATATACATGTTTTTTAGTTTGCAAGCTCACTAAAAAGACAGGGGGGCATGTGTTGATAGTCAAAATTGGTAGCAGCCGAGGGAAACCGGTCTGACCGGTTTGCCGAACCGGTCAGACCGGTTTGCCGAACCGGTCAGACCGGTTTGGAGTTGTAATTCGGGTAGGATTAGGATTCCGAGTTTTATCCCGTATTGTAACCGAATTGGAAGGGGTACGACTTCCCCGGCCTATATATATGAAGGCTAAGGCCGATTGAGAGTTATTCCAATCGAATCAATCATTATTTGTCCTTTACTTTTGTCTCTCAAACCCTAAACACTTTTCCATCCCTAATTGTTGTCCTTTGCTCGTCTCCGCGACGTACTAAGGCGTTCTAGGTGGCCTGCCGACCCTAGAGCAACCCTAGATTGCTTGAGCTCCGACGGGGTCCCTCCCGAGCTTGAGTTTCTAGGTCTTCACGACCTCCTGCTAGAAAGCGGTCTGACCGGTTCTGGAAACCGGTGGGACCGGTTTGCTTGAGGGGAGGCCGGGTGTTGGCCGTGGTGACGGCCGTGCTGCGATCTCGAGTGTGTTGTCGCATCTTTGTGTCAACATAGAGCTGCAGCATAATTGTGATAAAAATAAATGACTCGACTTGGCTCAACGCAAACCTATCACATAAGCGTTCTTACATCTTGGCTCAGCTAATTTTCTTACTTCCAACTAAGACCTGTCCATAACAAGCAAACATGATTGACCACAAGGCACAAGCAAACTTCCTCATGCATGGGTGAAATGGACAAATCAGACATCGCCGCAATTCTTACCAATCGTAGAGATGAACGGAATACCGAGGAGACCGAGCCGAAGAGGATTGCCAGGAGAGCCGGCCCGTGGATTGCCAGTATTCATGTGCAGCATCGCCGCCTAACTAAGTCCACTTGGCTCATAGCAACACAAGGCAGTGACCTATCAAAAGCAGCCTCATCTCCATCCCCATTAACGTGGAAATGTAGCCGAGGTGCCAGATTAGCACAGTTTTATTGGACTTCAATCGCGTGAGCGGCGGAAATCCGGCAAATTCCGATAGGCAAACACTGAGAGGTTTGACTGACACCGAGACTAACACTGAAAGGGTGATGATGCCTGGGTCTCGTCCACATTGCCCATGGGGAGGCAGACCCAGGGTGCCCTTGAATCTCACCACTGTCGCCGGTTTAAGGAGTGTGCCCTGCACTAAATTTGCAAGAGGAGAAATTGGTGAGCGATGAAGCCAGCGATGATTGACGAGGACGAGCTTCAGCTGCAATTGGCCACCATGCATGCCCCACAGCCCGCCGGCGCCGGTTGCAAGGCAGATGTGACACAACGTAGTGCACTCTGCAACTGCAGGGTCCATGGGGGATGCGTCGGCACCTGCTGCGAGGGTCCAAGGGCCGGCATGAAGAGCTGCGCCTTACTGCGACCGGTGAGTGGATGATGCAAAGGGCCGATTTAGTAGGATGCTTCAGCGCTTGCTGCGACGGTCTCGAGACAGGAAGCAGCGGCGACGGCAATGGCCTACGTCACCAGCTGATGTAGGACATGCCGTCACAGGAAGGAACCAACTTCCCAATTGATAAGTGTGAAAATAACAAAATGCCTTTCACAATCTTTTTTCTAAACTGGAATCCCCAGGGGAGTGCCTCTGAAAATTAGAGATCAGGACCAACCAGGCAAGAAACGGCAGAGACAGCGCAAGGACTAGCAGCGGCAAGACTTCAACAAAGCGAGACGGAGGTCGCCGACGGAGAACGGAGAGGGGCAACCCGTGCGGAAGTGAAGGACTTCCCCGCGAGCAGAGCGCGACACTTTTGTTGCACGGCACCAAAGATCGGAGCGGCGAACGCCGCCGCTGATCCTCGGCGAATGCCCCACTTTAGGGTCGTGCGGAGATGAAACACCTCTCTGCGCACCGAGCGCGACGCTTTGGCCGCACGACCACAAGTGCCCCCGTCCGGTGAAGAACTGTGGAAGGGCAGACCCACCTCAGATCTGAAGCCGACCGCGGTGGGAGCACGCATCCACCGCGACCACGGAGGCCACCGGTCAGGACACCGGTGACGACACGCGATGAAGGCCCCGCCCCGGCGCCTGCCCGAGGGTGAAGGACGACGGGGGGACCACGACGTCCTCCAGGACGGAGACCGGTGAGTCGGTGACGTCCCGCAGTGGAGGCCCCACATCTGCGCCCCGTCCGAGGGCGAGGAGAACCAGATCGAGGTTGTGGACGGCCGGATCTAGCCCCTGGCCACGCCTCCCAGCAGCCGCCGCGGCCAAAGGCGCCAATCAGTCGCCGGCTAGGGAAGTCCCCCATATCCAGAAAGGAGAGGAAGAGGGAGGGGGAAGGGGGCAAGGTGATGGTGGGAGCTGCTGCGGCTCGGAGCCCGCCGCTGCCGGAGCCGGGGAAGCAGCGGCAGTGGCGGGAGTGGGGCGCGCCGGCGGGATCCTAGCGGCGGCGCGGGCTGGTTTTTTGACTTTTTAACGATTGGATCTGAATTTATCAATGACTGCTAAAATTTTCAAGCACTATAGAAGTCCTCGTGCATTGTATAATAGAGAAAGAGGACAGAGAAAGAGGACAGAGATGAATAATAGAGCGAGAAAGAAGTGCATGCTGTGGTGTATTGGGAATGACAGGCAACATGGGAAGTAGGAAGTAGATCTCGGCGGTGTTCACTTCCCTGAAGAGGGAATGTGAATTTGGGTGAAAATGTCACATCGAACACTATAGCGCACTGTAGCACTTTTCGTTTGTTTGTGGTAATTATTGTCTTAGCATGACCTAACTAGGCTCAAAAGATTCGTCTCGTTGTGTACATCAAAATCATGTACTTAGTTTTTTTATTTACCTATATTTAATGCCCCATGCATGAGGAGAGAGATTTGATGTGACAGTGAATAGTTAAGTTTAGAGAGAGAAAGTTTGGGGGATGTTTTGGATTTGAAGGGAAGTGAAGACTGCCCTCATATAAAACTTCAAGAGCCCAGAGCAAGGCATTTATTAGGGACGTGGTTTCTCTTCCGGCTCGCCGTGGACGAGAAAGGAGGATCCTGCAGCTGATTCAACAGGAGAACGAACACCCCTCATCCACGGCTGCCAGCGGAACCGGCCCCTGGATGACCACTATCCGTGTGCAGCATCACCCTCTAACTCCACCTGGCTCAGAGCAACACAAGGCAGCCGGCTATCAAGCAGCTGTGTTGTGCCTCATCTCCATCGCCATTGATGCGGAAATGTAGCTGAGCTGCTAGATTTAGCACGGCTTAAGTGGACTTCAATCGGGTCAGCAGAAAAAAGCGGGGAAATTCCGATAGGTGAATGTCCATAACGATGGTAGTATGATGAGGATGCCGGTTCTTCTGTTGTGAGTAGTTCCTTCTTGCCGCGCATTCCCAACATACCATGACAGCGTGTTCGCAGCTCTGCTATTCTATTATCCTCCAATGTCTACACTGTGCTCTGGGTGTGCTGAGTCCTATAAAACTTTGTTGAGCTGTGCGTGGAATTGAAACACCACTCATATAAAGGCGACCATATTGCTAGCTCCAGTGTCTTTCGAAGTTCATTAATGTGTATCTGCACTCAGGTTGTTATGCATGCATGTAAGTGTTAGTGTTTAAAAAAGATATATAACTAAAGGTACTGGTAGTTAACCAACTACGCAAAAAATTAATAATATATCTAACACTACGGAAAACATCACATTTGTCTACCCAAAGGCCCCGGAACACTATATATATACAGCTTCTTTCTCCTTAGACCCAAGGACCACTTGGAATATTTTCCTTTCTCAATCGGTTTCAGTAAAAAAATTTTTTGTAGGAGCCCATTTTATTTATTTTTAGATAATAGATATAATTCGGCCTCAATACACGAGTTCTTAGACTCGATATCTGAAACCACGGAGCAACATAATAGACAGCTAAAAGACTACAAAAGAATGCTAGAAAGACTATGCTTCAGACTTCTTCAATGTCTTCAAACTTGTTGCTCTATCTTCATGTGACAACAATCATTCACATTATTTGTCTACTTAGAAACTTAGATGTTGAAATCATGCTGGCAGAAAAAAATACAAACACCTATGCTTGAGGATTTATCTCATAACACCACACTGAGACAATTTCCTGCTATGCAGTCAACTAGCACGATAAGGACATCATGCACAAGTTACAATGTGCATGATGTACGTGACAATGGTAGTATGATGCCAATGTCTGCTTCTCTGTTATGAGTAGTTCCTTCCCAACATACTATTGTAGCTTCTTCACAACTAACTCTGCTATTCTATTATACTCCAATATCTACACTATGCTTTGGATGTGCTGATCGAGTGCGCAAGCTTTGGCCTAGCTTCTTTGGCTGGGCTCCTCCCTCCAGCTCCGGCACTGTGGAGGGATTGTAGTGGAGCCGGAAGAGCCAAAAAAATGCAGCTCCGTGTGGGCTCCTCCTGTCCCTAGTCTAATTTGCTGGGAGCCGGAGTTGTTTTTCCTATGTGCTGCATTAGATTGAGAGCCGGAGCCGAGCCGAGCGAAAATTATTTGGGCTGCATTTCTATTTAAACATAGACTCCGTCCTGAGCTGGAATCCTGAAGAGACAAAACATATCTCAGCAGAGCTTCCTCCCATTTGATGGACCATATGAAAGCCCAACTATGCGTTCAAAACAAAAAACATCAGCCCAATAGTCCACCGACCTCCCGTTACATGTAACGCCGCCCTCCGCAAGCCTATCTTGATGACAAGGCACACCATGAAGCACGACGAGATGGGCAACGCGGACAAATCTGTAACGGCGACGATTGAGGAGATGTGGAAGGTACAGACGAGCTGCAGAGGGCCTCCATGACGTCCAGCGGAGACGGACCCTCGATGGCCACGGTTTGGGTGCAGCATCGCCTTCAGGATATGAGTTCACAATGCCATGTTAAGAGTACTTCCTTCCTGCCTCGCATTCCCAACATACCATAGCAGCAGCTTCTTCACAACTCGGTTGCTCTCTGCTCTCCCCATGTCTAAAGTGATTGCTCAAAACCTGAAACTTTGTTCAGCTGTGCGTGGACTGGAAACACAATGGATATAAAGGCGATCATATTGCAAGCTCCAGTGCCTTTGGAAGTTTTTTAATGTATACCATAGGGTTTTTCTGGTAGCTGCATTTTTCTGCCTAAATTAATCCACTTGGTTTAAAACAATTAATAATATCTCTGACAGGCGATCTGTTCATCACCTCAGTGGAAATGTCTGAAGCAAATAAAGTAGTTGGTCACAAAACTGAAAGCAGCACAAGTGCGTCCGATGATCCGGAGATGGACTCCAACATATCGAGCCCGCTTTGGCTCAATACAAAAGGGACATTGAGTTAATTAATAACAGTTTATCTATTCGGTTCATTGTCATAAAAGGAGTTTGTCGGACTCATGATTAGTGCCGCGATATATAGATTATAGACTGAGACTACATGTATATCTTAGTAATGGCACATATGTACTCCTGTCTGACTCCACGTTCTAAAGATGCATGCAGATGCACTGTATTTTAGATAATTGTTTGTCCATGACTACTTGTCCAGATTTTTCCGGATTAGAGTTTTTTTTCAAAAAGTAACCATGCATGGATACCAGACTTCGTAGTCATATATCCCCCGATCATATTCATCGCTGTGATGATCCGGTGGTTGGTTCTAAATCCATCCATGGGCAAACGTATCTTGAAGAAAACATAGTGTCATTGGCTAATGGTGGAATGCCACTGATCTCTCGATCGCACAATTACTGGCTGAGTCCGAACACGAGTGCTTCAACGAGTTGTCTGCTTATGGTAATTCATATACTTCGCACTTCCCTTTTTGCCTCCTATTCCCAGGAACTCCAAGGATCTTCCCTGCTGCTTTCATCATCCTTCTCTTCTCTTAGCCTAGTTTACTATCTGTGGCACTTGCATTGTCTGCTTTCTCATTGAATTGTTCGTGGAACCAACAATATTGTATATTAAACGCCACCAGAGGATCTCTTTTTATTAATGGTACAAATTTTCAGTGGCTGGGAAGTGCATATATTTTGCTGTGAAAATGAATAAGTGACCTGTCCAAACCATCATATATTTTGTACCGGACGATTTGTTCGTGGCCACCATCAACACATCTGGTGGCAGAAGGTAAACAGTAGCGTAGGTGCATGCAACAGTACTAGCTACACTAACTGATCAAGTCATCAAGCTATGCTCGCTCCAGTGCATGCTAGTGGTGAGAAAAACATTTAACAAATTGTATTGTCTGCCCCTACAAACTAAACATGTACTCCCTCCATATCACATTTAGAAGTCGTTTTAGACAAGGTTTTAGTTAACATTAGAAATATAAATTATGAATAACTTTTAAATCGTTGAGTTTGAAAATGTGAAAACTATATGAGTAGATTTGTTTTAAAAATATTTTTATAAAAGTATTCATATATTATTTTTCAATAAATATTTTTTTAAATATAAGAAGTCAAAGTTACGTCTTCTAAATATGATACGGAGGGAGTATTGCAAATCCTAGGGAAAAACATATAATGTTTACAAGTGCAGATATATATCTCAGGGCCCTGTGGTCGTCGATCCACCCTCGAGAGCAACGCCATTCATTCAACAGATGATCATGCTATTATTGCGCACCTCATCATGTGGTGGGCATGCATAGGGTAAAACATTTTTATTTACTAGTTCAGTTTGCTGGATGACCATTTACAGCAATGTTGGATGCAAAGTAAAATAGCGCAAAAATGCCTACCGGTCGAGGAGATGTGGAGGCCACCGACCAGCCTGTGCTGGAGCTGGAGCTGAGCAGCGCAGTTTGCCTTGGTGCATGGATGTTGCAGCAGCGCCATTCAACATCCGACTAGGTCCCGGCGACACATGACAGTAGCGGGAGAGCAACTGCATGCGGGTGACACAGGCTGGCGACTTCCTGGTTGATCATGACGATGCTATTCTGTCCACTTCACCGGTTGATCGCATGAGCCTAATGCTCTGTTAGGAGTTCTTCCTTCTTGCCTCACATTCCCAATACACCATAGAAGATTCTTCACAACAAGCTAGCCTCCTATTCTCCGTTGTACCCGTGTATTCTCTCCCTTTTGTCTAGCTCTACACTTATGATAGTTTGATAGATGCCGGTCTTTGTGAATCTCACTACTGTTCACTCACACTATATATATATAAGGTGTAATGTACGTATACCCACAAGAAAAAGGGTGTAATGTGTACATGTTTCCCAAGGACTAGTGGAAATATTTTTCTTTCTCTATCAGATCCAGTGAAAATTTATGGCACTATAGGAGAGTCCTCACCTTGGATAAATTATTCGAAGGAGTGCTATCAATTCTGTGAACTGTTGCACTGTGGTCATAGAAACTACGTGGATAGCTTGGACACAAGGTAGGTGTCCTGCAGGGCTTTTGTTCACAGTGATGTTCTTTCTTTTGCTTGCCATGAAAATGATATGGTTCGTACTAAGTGACTGCATTTTGACAAGCAAAAGGCTGATCCATCAAGCTTGCTCCTGCTGCATTGCCTACGGGTGAGGTTCAAGCTAGTGCTAGACGTCGCCTGTAGTATGGTGCGCTATTGACGTAATTCATGGCGAACACATCACAAGCCAGTAGAGCGTGCGGATCGCAACGGATCAAATCATGACCACTTAGCCAAATCCGATCAGAGCGGTTCCCTAGGGTTTCATCGGAAGCGATGTTTCAAGGCCAGGATAACTATCACACTTACACGGTGAATAACAGCAAGGTTTACGAGTAAACCAGTAAAGGATAAAAAATGTGGATAAACAACGCAGTTACATGACGAAGAATGACTAGTTTACAAGTAAACTAGCAAAAGCCATTGAAACTCTCACCTGGAGGGAGCCTATCATGGTGTGGACGTTGCCAGCTTGCGCAAAGGTAGAACAGCAAGCCTAGGATGCTGTCTATGGTCGTAGAGATCAACACGGGTTTGGAAGAGTAATTCGGGTTTAGAAGTAAAAAAGATAAAAGCACATTGGTTGATTCGATTAGATTGAACTCAATCGGTCGTGGCCCTTCAAAAATATATAGCAAGGGGAGGTCCTGCTCGGATTACCTATTGGAAAACCAGTCTGGCCAGTGTGACAATCTGATCTGACCGGTTTTCTCGAGCATAGTTCTTCCAAAGCCATAACTCTCTCATCCGGATTCCAAATTGGACGTTCTACATATGTATTTTGATTGTATCAATGAGATCAATGCAATGGTCGAGATTAATTGGACATTTGATAACAGGGACCTTGTAGTCCTAGTTGGTGACTAAAGGGTGTGGGCTCCCCTAAAAATTACACCTATAGGATCTATCTGGAATAAATGTCGGAGATGGAAGGTCCTTTGTCTAATAGTGTACCCTTCAAATCATGGTTCTCACATCTTTTTATACTCACTCCGGGGTCTGGGCAGGACACCGTCGTGCCACTTTGTTTTGCTGTTTAATAAAAGAGCAATGACTATATAGGCGTCCAATAATGATGTGCCTGTTTAAATATCTTTTGATCGCTACCAGTTTCTCTGTTGTTTCTCCTGCTGGCTAGTGCATTTTTGTTGTACATCGACGGCATCGGCGAGAGAAGCTGCCGCAGCACCAATCCGAGATGGCTGTGGTTCCATTATAGAATGCACAGAGCAATATCGCGCCATCGAATTCCAGAGACTCCGCCCCTCGGCTCGTTGTTTTCTTTCGTCGGATATGTATTTCCCTTTTGCCTCCTATTTCCAGCATCCTTGTCAGCAAGTTTACTTCTCGGTGATGGATTCATGACATTTTGATGATTTGTTCACGGAATGTAGAACACTATATATATATAGGCAGTCATGTTTTGCCAGACCGTGGACTTTATTGTTTGTTTTAATCAGCATTGTCTTCGGAAATTGCTCGTATGAGTTTTAATTTTGTTGCTATGCATTCTGACATAAAAAATGAGCATATCTTGTACGGAAGATCCGCTCCAGCACCGTGATAATAATGCAGTAGCAGTGGTAGTTGAAATAAAATATAACTGAAAGTTAACTGCATCCCATGGGCAAATGTACAAGAATCCAACGAGCTCGTTGCATATATTTGTGGGCTTGTAGCAAGATAGGGAGATTAGTATATTACGGCATACACCAACATGGTACTGCATGCAGCTTTGCTTGTAACTCATAGTAAACTGAAAATATGGCTGTTAGTGCGTCAAAATGGAAAACGAATAGGGATACAAAGTTATAGATGAATAATAGACGAGTCAATTCCCTCGGTGCCACAGAAATTTATATGGCCTCCCTCAGTATCATAAAACTTTTAAAAATTCCTTCAATGACATAGAGTAAAACTTTTTTACCCTGTATGCCATGTCTGTTAGCTTCTGTTACATATTTGATCGTCACCGTCTAGAGACACAATATGGAGTTACCAT
Source organism: Echinochloa phyllopogon (assembly GCA_033239725.1). NCBI lineage: Eukaryota > Viridiplantae > Streptophyta > Magnoliopsida > Poales > Poaceae > Echinochloa > Echinochloa phyllopogon. Next base: position 3,939,862 of record BTCW01000008.1, on the reverse strand, counting down.
TTTACCCCCACACTCCTAATCCCATCCCCTTCTCTCTGTTCGCATTCTCTCCCAGTCTTCCATCACCAACGCTTTCCTCACCCCCTAAGCCCAAATCACTAGTGCCGACGAGCGACGATTTGCAGGCGACGAGGGCGGCACCGACGACCTGCTGATGGTGGGGATCCGTGCGGTCAGTGCACCGTCCTACTGATGTAGAGCTCAACAGCACCAACATAGTTCGGCAACAGTTTCTCCTGACAATATATCTGTCACAAGGTATTTGATCCCAAAACTAGACTAGGATGTTTCCGCAAGGAGCAGGGGATATGGAAAATGTCACCCTTAAACAGTGACGATTTAACTAACCATCTCATCTTATTGATACATGGCAAATCATCCTGTGTCAGTAGCAAGAGTGGCAACTTGATTGTCAACTAAAGCTGCGAAGAGCATGTGGTCCTCGCACCAAACAGATTATCATTCCACACTTCTTGGCGAAGATTGTGCGTGCGCTGTCGAGCAGAAATGCCGAGGGCCCAAAGATGTTGCAGCAGCTGTACAACACATCCTCCTGGGTCTGGGCAATACGTAGCGTGCCGAACAGCTGTGTTTCCTAGCACAGGTGCGAGAGGTTTGTAGGTCAGGTGCCTCCTCCTGCCGCCGCCTCAACTTGGTCCCCAACAACGGGGAATTGAGCTTAGTAGCCGGATGTAGCACAGCTGAAAGGACTTCTTAGACGCGATTGCCTATGATAATTGTTGTATCATAACGATGCTATTGTGTCCAGTTCACCGGTTAACCGGTTGTGCATCTTGCACTGTTAAGAGTTCTTCCTTCTCGCCTCGCATTCCCATTATATTATATACCATGGCAGCTTCTTCACAACCCTGCTATTCTCTGCTCAGATCTACCCATGTTTACACTGTGCTCCAGGTGCGCTATATATGTGCTTAAACATTTTTGATCTGTACGTGGAACGGAAACACACCCTGAATATAAAGGCAATCCAGTGTCTTTGAGATTTTCTTAATGTATACCAAGTAATTTCGTAGGCAGTTGCCTTTTTGTTGCCTTGAATTAATTTGCTCGTACTGTATAAAACAACCATATCACACACAGTAGGTGCATCTGATAGAAAGTCGTTGAGCACAAAATGAAACTACCACAAGTGATCCACTGGTCAGTGGACTATAGGAAACTCCCATATGTCGTCAGACTGCAGATGCATTACTACGTTTTGATGATTGTTTGTCCATGATGACTTCTGAATTAAACTAGGCATGTCAAAGCTGCAAGAACATCATTGGGCAAAAAATTGAAAAAAATTAAATCCGATCACTTGACCAATTATCCTTAGCTTTGTATTAGATAGAGTATAGAACCAATAGGAAACTAAAGCTACTCACACGACCTTCAAGTGTACTCAGGTTCGATTTCTAGCTGGATGGCAGTCTCTCAGATAGACAAATGCAAATTAACAATTGCTTCAATATCGCTTCTGAAACTGAAAACGTTAGTTATACCATCCAAAGTTCAAATTTTAAAATGATGCGATATATATTTTTAGGTAATCATGGCAAAGATTTTTCTTCTTCTTTAGCCTGGATACTTCTGGGCCTCCTCTTGTTTCTTCCTTATTCCCTATTTCACAGAAACACATGCACACAATTCGCTTAGCAATATAAACAAACTGAATATTCGAGCTATCACTTTTAACAAATTGCTTCAAGAATAAAACCGAGAATGACATCGATGCAACAACAACAACCTCGCTCGTGTGGACCATACCCGTTTTGCGGACAAATGGCCCCATGCATGTGCCGCACAATTACGGGATTGACCAGTGAAAGGATAGCCAGCAACCAGCAAGTTTTTGAGCATCTGTAGTCAACCAATCAAACTTTAGTACACGCATACCACCAAAAGAAACCTAACTAGTGATGGAGCACAAGGTTGTTTCATTTCTTCATCAAAGTTTACAGTCTACTCCCTCCTAATAAGTATTTTCAGACATTGACACAGGTCTACAAACTGGAACTTTGACCACAAATTCCTATAAAGATAGATTATAATTTTTGAAAATAACTATTGATAGTGAGAACTAAACAAGTTTTGTTTAGTTTGAAACCAACACTACAGATTTGCTGGTTGCTAATTGCTAGTATTCAGAAGCTACCAATACCACTATATTCGGAAGCTATATAACTGTACATTTGTCCAACAAAGCTAGCTAGTAGCTAGGCTCCTCATACACTTCGAGAAAATATAGTTGGACTGTTGACGGAGCAAGCACGGGTATGGTACATGCTCATAAAAAAGGCTTCCACTAGCACCGATAGGAAAAAAATGAAAAAAAAAGATTCAATGTCAATATGACTGCCTTTATATAGACACCAGTTACCAGTACATTGTATAATAGATGAAGAGGAGAGAACGATGAATAATAGAGCCAGCAAGAAGTGCATGCTATGGTGTGTTGAGAATGAGAGGCAAAATGGGAAGTACGAAGTAGACCTCGTATAAAAATTCAAGAGCCCAGAGCGAGGCATTTAGGGACGTTGTTTCTCCAAGTGAACAAGCCTCGGTTACTTGCTGCACTACTGCTCCTGTGCCAAACGTGTGGCTCGTGGTGGACCAAAAAGGAGGAGCTTGTAGCTGATTCAGCAGGAGAATGACGAACACCTTCAAGCATAATGCGCATTCCACTTCCTCTTCTCCGGTTGAGCCTCCTAGCTCGAGTGTGGATGTGAAGGGACCTGCATCTTCGCCTGTGTATGTTTCTTAAGTAGGGAGGCTGTGCCAGGTCGTTGGAGCTGGTGCCAGAAAGACACAGGTGATGTGTGAATGACGCATTTGGGGAGGGAATAGATGGATGGGGATTTTTCGGCAAGGAAAGAGCAGCTTGAGAGAGTGTGGGCCCAACAAACAGTGGTGCGGATATTACAGAAAATTTGTGTGCAAGTGCAACAATTGCGAATTGCGATGTTTCTTCTTTTGTTGCCACTACCCGAATCTTTCACATCCGCCCGCCTCCTCCGCCTCGGCCATTTTTGGACCCGATGCTGATGGAGCTTCAGCACCGGGTCCAACGGCTAGGAGCGGGGGCGGCGCGTGGATGTGTCAGGGCGGACACATTAGCACCGGGTCGTGGCAAGACCCGGTGCTAATGTGTTTGAATATAGGGGCTTCCTCCTCCCCCGCCCGAGCCAGCTGAACACTTAGGCGCTGTGTTCATGCTGCTCGGCCGTGGGAGGGAGGTGCTGCCCAAATTTTTTTCAAAATTTGTGAAGATTCTACTCATCTAAGGAGCACTACAAGGTACACTCTTTCATTCTCTAATGTTTTATTTAGCTTGTAATCCTTCTATGATTTAGAAATAGAGGGATTTGTGAATCAAAGTAAAGCTAGCTAGAGAGAGCTTGTGTTCTTGGAGGAGAGAGAGGAGAGAGCTTGAGTTCATGGTGGAGAGAGTGTTCATGTTGTGTTTTAAATGGAGAGAGAAGGCAAGCTAGTTAGTATTTTGTTTTGTATGACTTGTGAATAGTTATAAGGCTTATAGTAATGTAGTTTTAGAAATTACTAGAAAATCAATATAAAATGCTAGAAAATCTTATAAATTAATAGAAAATCTTATAAATTGTTAGAAAATCTTATAAATTACTAGAAAATCAATATAAAATACTAGAAAATCTTATAAATTAATAGAAAATCTTATAAATTACTAGAAAATCAATATAAAATGCTAGAAAATCTTATAAATTAATAGAAAATCTTATAAATCTTATAAATCTTATAAGGCTTATATTAATGTTATATTTAATGAATATAGTAATGTAGTTTTAGAAATTTATTTATATAATGGAATATATATTATAATTTGTATTTATTTATATATTAAATTTTTTTATCTTTAAATTGTATTGTATATTTGTTATTGGTTAATAATGGAGATGAATAGACAATGGATGTACGGGGACCCCCACGCTCAGGCGTTCCGTAATGGCCTTAGGACGTTTCTCGATGCCGCCGAGGCTAACAGGACGCCGTCCGGTTTCATGTTCTGCCCATGCACCCATTGTAAAAATATACAATCGTACAAACAAAGAGGTTGTCTTCAGGTGCATTTGATGAGGCACGGTTTCATGAGGAATTATTCTGTTTGGATGAAGCACGGTGAAAGAGGAATTCTAATGGATGAAGATGAAGAAGACGAGGCCGATGACGACATTCCGTTATTGGCTCAATACTACGGTTCCTTTGCATATGCTGCAATGGGTGATGCCGATGAGGAAGATGTTGCTCGGGAAGGCGATGCTCAGGAAGATGTTGCTCAGGAAAATGAACCTACTGATGGACTCGGGCAAATGTTGCGTGATGCCGAGAAAGACTGCGGCAATGATAAGGAACTGAAAAAGATATAGCGCATGTTGCAGGACCACAAGACTGACCTGTACCCAGATTGCAAAGAGGGGCTAAAGAAGTTGGGTAGCACACTTGAACTTCTGCAGTGGAAGGCAGCAAACGGTGTTACTGATAAGGGTTTCGAGGAGCTACTGAAACTCGTAAAGAAGATTCTTCCAGAGGGTAACAAATTGCCATCGACGACGTATCAAGCAAAACGTGTTGTTTGCCCTCTCGGTTTGGAGGTGCAGAAGATACGTGCATGTCCTAATGACTGTATCCTCTATCGCGGACAGTACGAACACTTGGATCGTTGTCCGGTTTGCACCTGCGCACGATACAAGATCAGGCGGGACGACCCTGGTGATGTTGGGGGAGAGCGTTCTAAGAAAAAAATCCCTGCGAAGGTGATGTGGTATTTCCCTCTGATACCCCGTCTGAAGCGTTTGTTCAGGAACAAAGACCATGCCAAACTGATGCGCTGGCACAAAGAAGAACATAAGCAGGATGGCATGTTGAGACACCCCGCCGATGGATCCCAGTGGAGGAACATCGACAGAGCATTCCCAGAGTTTGATGCTGATGCGAGGAATGTTAGGCTTGGTTTAAGTACCGATGGCATGAACCTTTTTGGTGAAATGAGCAGTAGTCATAGCACTTGACCCATGACTGTTTGTATCTACAACCTACCCCCCTGGCTCTGCATGAAGCGGAAGTTCATTATGATGCCAGTGCTCATCGAAGGCCCAAAGCAACCTGGCAACGACATTGATGTGTACCTAAGACCATTGGTTGATGAACTTTTGCAGCTGTGGAAGAATGAAGGTGTTAGCGTGTGGGATGAGGACAAGCAGGAGCAGTTTGACCTTTGAGCACTGCTTTTCATAAGCATCAACGACTGGCCTACACTAAGTAACCTATCAGGACAATCAAACAAAGGATATAAAGCATGCACTCACTATTTAGAGGAAATCGAAAGCATGTATTTGAAACATTGTCGTAAAGTTGTGTGCATGGGTCACCGTCGATTCCTTCTGGCGAAGCATGAGCTACGAAAGAAATGTGCGCATTTTGGCGGGAATGCTGACCGCCGTACAAAGCCGAGACACCGGAGTGGAGAAGAGCTATTTGATATGGTGAAGGACCTACACGTGGTGTTTGGCAAGGGAGACAGAAGCCAGGCTGCTCCGACGGGCGAGGATGGTCGTGCCGCGATGTGGAAGAAGAAGTCTATCTTTTGGGAGCTACCTTATTGGCAACGTTTAGAGGTCTGTAACGCGATTGATGTGATGCATCTGACGAAGAATCTTTGCGTGAACTTGATAAGCTTCCTGGGTACTTATGGGAAGCCAAAAGATACACTGGAAGCACGTCAGGATCTGAAATGATTGAAGCAACAGACTGATCTACATCCAGAAAAGAGAGACAAAGGACGCCAGTACTTGCGTCCTGCCAGCTTCACTCTCAGCAAAGAAGAGAAGGCAAGCATGTTTGAATGCTTGAACAGTATCAAGGTTCCGTCTGGCTACTCCTCCAATATTAAGGGAATAATAAATATGAAAGAGAAGAAGTTCACAAACCTGAAGTCTCACGACTGCCATGTGTTGATGACACAGCTGCTTCCCGTCATACTCAGGGGTGTGCTACCAGTTAACGTGCGGAAAGCCATTGTGAAGCTATGTGCATTCCTCAATGCAATTTCTCAGAAGGTGATCAATCCAGACCATTTAGATCAGCTACAGAACGACGTGGTGCAATGTCTTGTCAGCTTTGAGATGATATTTCCACCATCCTTCTTCAATATCTTGACACATCTATTGGTTCACCTCATCAAAGAGATTCGTATATTGGGCCCAGTATTTCTACACAACATGTTCCCATTTGAGAGGTTCTTCGCTGTCCTAAAGAAGTATGTCCGTAATCGTTCTCGTCCAGAAGGATGCATTGCTAAGGGATACGAAACTAGGAGGTCATTGAATTCTGTGTTGACTTTGTCGATGATCTTATGCCGATTGGTGTGCCCGAATCCCATCACGAGGGGAGACTTGGTGGAAAGGGCACACTAGGGAGAAGATCGATGGTGATCAAGGACGTTGAGACATTTCGTAAAGCGCACCTCACAGTTTTCCAACAATCAACCTTAGTTGCTCCGTACATCGAGGAGCACATGCAGATTCTCAGGGACGAAAACTCAACAAAGTCTGCGGCCTTCATTCAGTGTCTGCACAATAGTACTTTCGCCGATTGGTTGTGAAGACGTCTTATGGGTGTCGAGGGCATTGATGCGCAGCTAGCTTTTGTAGCTAGAGGTCCATCGAGCACGATCTTGACATTCCAAGTATACGACATCAATGGGTATACATTTCACACAAGAGCCCAGGACAAGAAAAGCACCAACCAAAACAGTGGTGTCCGGATCGACGTGACAGACACCAATGGCAATACAAACTCATACTATGGAATCATAGAGGAGATATGGGAACTAGAGTACGGACCTTTGAAGATCCCACTGTTCAAGTGCCAATGGGTGAAGCTGACTGGAGGAGGTGTTAAAGTTGAAGCGGACTATGAAATGACGTTAGTGGACCTAAACAAGATTGGCTTTCTAGACGAACCGTTCGTCCTGGGCAAAACTGTCACACAAGTTTTTTATGTAAAGGACATGGCTAGCAGACCGAAGAAAGGGGCGGATAAAAAAGGTGGGGGTAAGCAATTGGACCCATCACAAGATGAGCCAAAGCGTCATATAGTTCTTCCTGGAAAGAGAAAAATCGTAGGAGTTGAGGACAAGACGGATGAAGATTATGATATGCTCGATGGCCGGCCTCCATTCTCAGTGGCTGATGACCCAAGCATCCTGTTAGCGGCGGAGGAGACACCGTATCTATGGCGTGATCACAATCAAGGAACATTTGTAAAGAGGAAGTTTATTAGTGTCCGAGTAAATGATGATGCCATGTAATTTAATTGCACTATGTTCCACCCAATTTGTAATAACTATATTTGCATTTATGTTCCACCTATGTTCTAAGATTTTCTATTGATTTATAAGATTGTTTTTATTAATTCTAGCATTTTATATTGATTTTCTAGTAATTTATAAGATTTTCTAGCATTTTATATTGATTTTCTAGTAATTTATAAGATTTTCTAGTAACTTATAATATTTTCTAGTAATTTTTAACATTTTCTAGCATTTTATATTGATTTTCTAGCATTTTATATTGATTTTCTAGTAATTTATAAGATTTTCTAGTAATTTATAAGATTTTCTAGCATTTTATATTGATTTTCTAGTAATTTATAAGATTTTCTATTAATTTATAAGATTTTCTAGCACAGGGCCTTTAGCATCGGGTCGTGGCTGCACCCGGTGCTAAAGGCCACGACGGGGCCGCGGGGGCCGTGCGGCAGCTGGCCACGTCACCGGGCGCACACGAGCCACGTCACTGGCCCGGTCGTGGTCTTTAGCACCGGGTCGTGGCTGCACCCGGTGCTAAAGGCCACGACCGGGCCGCGGACCGGCCTGGCCACGGAGGCCGTGCGGCAGCTGGCCACGTCACCGGGCGCACACGAGCCACGTCACTGGATGAACAAGAACAATTTTTCTTTTTAATCTCTGTATAAAAGTTGTAACTAGTCGTTCTCCCTCGTACAAACTTCAAAAAAGATCATTTTTCTTCCTAAAAATTCCTAAAATCATGCTCTATCAAGTTATGAAACTTATTAATGTTATTATTTTGAAAAATCTTCTCGTGTTTGAACAATCCAAATTTTGAATTAAAAATGACAACTACAACCAATGTTTTTTTCACACTAGGTGATGTCAAATGAAAAAGTGATGAATACCAAAGTTTCATATTTCATCATGATCTACAATCTTTATTTAGGTCATTTTGTCATTTTCAAAATGGGTAATAACATGTAGTACAAATTTGACAAGTCTCTAACAAAGTTTTAGAAACTATGCGAGTGAATCTAGGATTAATGAACAATGTATACTACCACTTTCTCAAATGCAAAAATGACTTAAATAAAGATTGTAGATCTTGATGAGATATGAAATTTTGGTATTCATGACTTTTTCATCTGAGACCATTTAATGTTCCAAAATCTTTCATTTAGTTATCAATTTTTGTAATTTATAAGATTTTCTAGTAATTTATAAGATTTTCTAGTAAGTTATAAGATTTTCTAGTAATTTATTAGATTTTCTATTAATTTATAAGATTTTCTATTAATTTATAAGATTTTCTATTAATTTATAAGATTTTCTAGAATTTTATATTGATTTTCTAGTAATTTATAAGATTTTCTTATTTAATATATATTTTTAATAGGTATTAATAACTGAATTAAAACAAGTATTAATAACTATATATTAAAAACTATATTTATAAGATTCCCAAATAGTAGCCCCCGGTGCTAAAGGCCGGTTTGGAAACTGGGCGCCAAACGAAAATTTGGGGCCTTTAGCACCGGGTTGATCTAAAATCCGGTGCTAAAGGCCCCCAATTTTCGTTTGGCGCCAGTTACGGCCTTTAGCACCGGGTGTAGAAGACCCGGTGCTAAAGGGGGGGCCTTTAGCACCGGGTCGTGGCTGCACCCGGTGCTAAAGGCCTTCGTCTGGCGCACAGTTACGGCCTTTAGCACCGGGTGTAGAAGACCCGGTGCTAAAGGGCCTTTCGCACCGGGTGGTGGGAAGACCCGGTGCTAAAGGGGGGCCTTTAGCACCGGGTGCTGTACAGACCCGGTGCTAAAGGGCCTTTAGCACCGGGTCGTGGCTGCACCCGGTGCTAAATGCCCCGGACCTATATAGGCCGGGGACCTCTCCCCTCCCTCACTTCGCCATCATCTCACAGATCGACGCCACAGAAACCGCCGCCTCGTCTCCTCAGCCGCTGCCGCCCGTCGTTCCCACCGCCGTCGTCGTCCCCGCGCCCGTCGTCCCCGCCGCCCGGCCGTGGTCACCCGTGGTCCCCGCCGCCGTCGTCGTCCCCGCGCCCGTCGTCCCCGCGCCCACGCCGCCGCCACCCGTGGTCCCCGCGCCCACGCCGCCGCCGCTCGTCGTCCCCGCCGCCGTCGTCATCCCCGCGCCCGTCGTCCCCGCGCTGATCACTCCACTAAGGTATGGTAGCGTTGAAATCTTTCAAAATGCAATTGGTACATTCGACGACGGAAGTGAGGGGATGGATTGTACAGATGCAGCCATGGAAGGAATGGGATTTGGCGATCATTTGGCCGTGTAGTTTGTTTGGCACAGTTAAGATACCCTTGTATATAATCTAAAAATAGATTCCATTAATAGTATTCTTCACAGATGACCAACAATCTATAACATTACTATTTTGTTCAGCAAATCATTTGGCCGTCGTCTGCAGTATGATGTATTCATGAGTATGTGACAATGTTGCTCTCCTCGAGCTACTAGATATAATATTTTTCTCATATTTGGTATATTGGAAATGTTATATGTTTGAAATGTATATTGGAAAATGCTTCATTTAAATGTATTGGAGATATTTACATTGAAATGTATATTAGAAATGTTATATGTTTGAAATGTATATTGGAAAATGCTTCATTTAAATGTATTGGAGAAATTTACATTGAAATGTATAATGGAAATGTTATATGTTTGAAATGTGTATTGGAAAATGCTTCATTTAAATGTATTGGAGATATTTACATTGAAATGTATATTGGAAATGTTATATGTTTGAAATGTATATTGGAAAATGCTTCATTTAAATGGATATTGGAAATTCTATGTATATTAGAAATATATGTGCTTCATTTAAATGTATATATTTCTTATCAATTATTTTGAAAATTATGTATATTAGAAATATATGTGCTTCATTTAAATGTATATTGGAAATGTTATATGTTTGTATAATGTATACTATCGAAAATGTTTATTATCGGAAATTCTATGGCGTACCCGAACCCACCGCGCACCCGGACCCCTTAGCGAATCCGTTTTTCGCGCACCGTCCCCCTTAGCGAACCCTTAGCGAATCAATTCACACCTCGCACCCGAACCCCTTGGCGAATCAGATATTTCACGCACCGACCCCCTTAGCGAAAATGTTAGAAATATTGGGAATATGTATGCTTTGTATATATTTCTTATCGATTATTTTTAATTCTATAGATGGCGGACAACAACAACAACGTCCCACCCATGCAAGAGGACAACAACACCCCTGTAGCACCCATGCAAGAGGACAACGACACGTTCTTTGCGAATCAACTTTTCAATATTGTAACCCAACCAATGTCCATGGATGATGTGTTGGGGATCATTGGAAGGGACGACAATGTCCAGGGAGACAATGTTGCAAGGGCCGAAAATGTTGAAGGGGCCGCCAATGTCCAGGGCAACAATGTTGCAAGGGCCGAAACTATTGAAGGGGCCGGTAACGAGCCCTCGTCTAGTCAGGTGTGTATATAGCTAACATAAATTTGTACTGTACATGTCAATTATGTATACCATCTCTATATCATCTCGTATATATGTAATTTGTGTAGGCCGCCTCTGCTAAGAAATCAAAACGATCGACCACGAAGAAGCTGAATGATGTCAAGTTACACATCACCCGAGTGGAGGATGACGGGGAGCCAGTTGAGCCCCCAAAAGTGGCCAAGAAATTTGTATCTCAGTGCGGGGTAATTGTACGGGACAATGTGCCCATTAGTATCAGAAAATGGAAGTCCACGGACCCCACTGAGGAGTACGTGCTCCCCGATACAGAGAAGGAGATGCTATGGAGGGAATTAAAGGCAATATTCGACTGGCCTAGCACTCATGAAGCAGAACTGAGGGATTGGACAATGAAGAAGATGGCAGTTCTGTTTCAGGATTTCAAGAAGAAGTTGTACTCGCAATTTCTCAAAACCGGAGAGGCCCCGGATCCTGAGAAGTATAAGAAGATCACCAATGACGAGTGGGAAGCATTCCTTGAGTACAAAACCTCCGAAGAGGGTGCAACGGCTAGCACTACAAACGCTGGAAACGCCGCAAATAAGAAGTACTCTCATAAGATGGGTTCGGGAGGTTACAAGGCAAGCATCGCTAAATGGGAGAAGATGGAAGAAGATCTATATGCTAGAGGCATCACTCCAGCGACACATGACTGGCCCACAAGGACCAAGCATTGGTACTATGGTCATGGAGGCACAATAAGCCCAATCGACGGCTCCTTAGTTTTTCCCAAGGACTTGCGAGAACTAGCTCAGCGTCTCCTCGATATCCTCAGGGCATCTGATAGGGGAGAATTTGTTGCCGTTAGAGACAGAGATGAGCTAACCTATGCCTTAGGGAACAAGGAGCATCCTGGACGGACGCGCGACGTAGGCACAAGCATCTCATGGAAGAAAGGTTTCCAAGAGCATGCCGCCACCTATAGGAGCCGTTCGAGGAAGAAGGCCGAATATGAGCAGAGGGTGAGGGACCTAGAGCAAACGGTTGCCGCCCAGGGCTCAAAGCTCCAAGAAATGGAGTCAGAGATGGAGCGACGGATGAAGGTAGCATGGCTGCAGATACAACAAGCCACAGGCGGGACTGGTTCCACAGAGCCTGCACCTCTCCAACAAGCCGCAGGCGGGACCGGTTCCACAGAGCATGCACCTCTCCAAGATGTGGCCCTTATTAGCCCTCCACAACAATATCAAAGCAGTCACGCTTCCACACAGGCCGCCGAAGCGGTCCGTTACACCGTGGATGAAATAACTCAACGGACCGCGTGCGAGCTTGTCGTCAGGCAGAAGAACTTAGCTGTGGTGGTACGTATGCGACCTTAGTTCATACTGCATACATTTCACCGTAAATACCATTCATTTACTAACTTTCTTTGTGACTACTAACTTATCAGGTCGCATACGGTATGACCAAACGTGTGGAAGAAGGGCAAAAATGGCACTGCAATGACATTCCACATGGTTACGTACCTGTTGAGGTGGAGCAAGTCGTCACCAGCTGGGAAGACTTGGAACTTGACATCCCCGGAGGTGACGGAGAAACAAAACTCGGTCAGTGTTCTCACTGCATCATTCTATGGAGCAAGGCAGACGTCGTCATACCCGGTACACCTGCGGCTACCAACAAGCCCCCGTCACCTCCAAGAGATCCACAGGATCATGACAATTCTCCGGGAGCTCCTTATGCAAGCCCGTCTCCTCCGCCAAAGAGGTCTCCGTCTCCTCCACCGAAGAGGTCTCCGTCTCCTCCGCCGAAGAGGTCTCCGTCTCCTCCGCCGAAGAGGTCTCCGTCTCCTCCGCCGCGGAGGTCTCCGCCCCCTCCGCCAAAGAGGGGACGCCGCACTAAAGCCTCTGCCCCCACTCCACCAGCGAAGAAGGCGCGGAAAACCAAAGAGAAGCCCGCACCAGAGAAAAGAGCGGGTGAGAAGACTCTAGAGGAGCTCGAAGCCTCGGTCAAAGCAGACACAAAGAGGCAAATGGCCGAGTGGAGGAAAAAACCTGAGCCGGAGCCGAAGCTTGATCCCACCGTTGTCAAGTCATTCCTCGGTAATTTGAGCAACGGTCAACAGAAGGAAGTAATAGTAAGAGACTATGACCGCTCATTACTGAAATCTCGCCGGAAGCGGAAGGCTGCAGATAAGGAGGCGGGCCCATCCAAAAAGGTTCCTCAGCTCGGCCAACAACCTCAGCGGCCCTTGGGTCCATTGCCATCTCTGGACGAGCTTAACGTGCAACGAGTAATGGCCGAGACTGGACTAACCAGAGCGCAAGTCCTGGGGGAAGAAGAGGTGCCTGTAAACACAACGCTGAGGTGGCCGTTTAATCTTGGCGAGCCTATGGTCCATCCTGAAATGGAGAGGAAGCTACAGACGAAGATGCGCCGATTCCATGAGTGGTACTTGGAAGAATCAAGAAGGAATAAACGGCGCATGATCAAAGTAGGCATGAAGGACCATGATTTCTACAATGGTGACGAGGATTGGGTGTGGCTGAGGTTTAAGGATATATATGAGCTGTACCACCACGACGCCATGGACGTGGATTTGATCACCTGTTGGACACTGTAAGTACTTTGTTGTTGCTTATAATTCACAGTTTGAAAACAATAATTCCAATCTATGCTGACACGGGCTTTATTTATTGCTTAACATATGCAGAATGGAGATTCAAAAATGTCGGAGAGATAATATATATGACGTTGGTTTCGTTGATCCTCGAAGGATAAGTGAAGCAATGATACTGCACAATCCTGAGGAAACATATTTAAACCTATACAAGTATATTAAGAAACAAAATTACTGCGACTCCATACTAATCCCGTACAACATCGAGTGAGTACATACACAGGCTTCTTCTTATACTGTCTGTGTACTAATTCATTTCTGATTATAATGTATACATGTGCACAGATTCCACTGGTTCCTAATAATATTGTGTCCTGACCGGGGTGTCGTGAACGTCTTTGATTCGTTGCACACTCCAAAAGAAAAACTACAGAACATCATGGACATGATGACAAGGTGATGTATATTTTCCCCTACTTAATTCACCCCTTACACTCGCAATGACTTAACTCAATTTTTTTTGTTCGCAGGGCCTGGATTCAATTTCGTCAAGAACACCCGGGAATTCAACATGAAACACTAAAATGGAACATTGGCTTTCCGGTAAGCAAGTAATTTGTACATGTAGGCCTCGGCTAATATATTATATAAATTTTACTTAATTTCTTTTGGTCGACAGTGTGCCAAACAGGGGCCGGGAAATAATTTATGTGCATACTATGTTTGCAATTTTATGTGGAATTGGGGACATAAAAAGCTTACACAACAGGATATTATGGTACGTAATAATAAACACATTTCCATTATTATTAAGTGCACAATTATTGTCTCCAACTCGGCGGATTAAATATCTTTCAATTATTTGTAAATTACAGATGTTCAACCTGAAGGAAGAGTCCCTAGAGCTAGAAAGAATTGACGCAATTGCAGAACAGCTCGTCGGATGGATCTGGGACGAGGTCGTCAATCCCCGAGGAGAATTCTACTCGCCAGTACTGGAGGACGTGCCGGACAGTCCAACAAGCTAGTCGTCAATCTTAATTAAGTAGAAAATACAGTTTAAATATATATAACTCGAGTTGACATGCATGAATATCTACTTTTGTAATATATATGTCTTCTATTTTGATGAAATGTCAGCTAATATGAATATAGAGTCGGCCGAATACGCATTAGAATACACGTATTAGAATATATACGTATATAGACGTGCACGCATGGCTACTGAAAAAAGAAAAAAAAAAGAAATCCGGGGCCTTTAGCACCGGTTGCAGACAGCAACCGGTGCTAAAGGCAGGCCCTTTAGCACCGGGTGCAGCCACGACCCGGTGCTAAAGGCCCTGCTAAAGGCGCTGCGGGGCAGGCCCTTTAGCACCGGATCGTGGCTGCACCCGGTGCTAAAGGGACCCTTTAGCACCGGTTATTCAACCTGGTGCTAAAGGGGCACCCCTTTAGCCTCGGATTAGTTGCACCGGGTGGGAAACCCGGTGCTAAAGGGCTTTCCCACCCGGTGCAGATGTCGATCATTCTGGTAGTGTGCCCTTCTACTCGCCATGCAAATCTGGGATCCTGTCACGAGAACTAAACCTTGTTTGTTTGCACATTCATGAGAGTGGGGAGGGGGTGGATATATAATCAAGAACCATGTATGGATTGAAGGAAAGGACAAATTAAAACACGAAAAAAGGGACTATACAAGATGACACCGATACAATAGAAGTGTACAGCAAAAGAGTACTGGTCAGTCAAATCTCACACTTAAAACAACAGCTCGACGCAACGCCAACCTATCACATAAGTCTTTTGCATCTTGGATCCTTTTTCATATTTGCAACCAAGCAAGATGCAAAATAAAATTAAACTCTTAATTCGTGTTTTGCATATCCAATTCGATCAACGCGGTGGACTCTTGAGGATATAGAGAACACCGGAGCTCCAACAGATTCAGTGTACCCAACCGTGCAACACAAGGCATGACCTACAACTAGCTGCATTCGGACATAATGAAACACAAAATGCTGCAGCTCACTAGTCCACCGTACCAGTCCATCACATGCTGCCACGCTGCGTTTCCTCACGCTATGCACGGAGGTCACGTGCCTCTTCCTCCTCCCTCAACTTGGTTCCATACGACAGGGGAATTGAGCTGAGGAGGCGGATGTGGCACAGATGAGTGGACTGTGAACTGATGTCTGGTCAAAAGCTGGTGATTTCCGGTAGGCGACTGCCCATGACAATTGTAGTATCATGACGATGCTATTATGTCCACTTTATCGGTTAACCGAATCAGTCTCTTGCCATGTTACGACTTCTTCCTGCTTGCCTCACATTCCCAATATACCATAGCAGCCTCTTCACAAACCTGCTATTCTTTTGTCTTCCTATGTCTACAACTGTGCTCTGGGTGTGTGCTGAGTGCTAAAACTTTGTCGAGCTCTGTGTGGAATGGAGACACCATGCATATAAAGGCAATCCAGTGTCTTTGAGATGTTTTTTTAATGTATACCAACTAAATTTTTATGCAGTTTCATTTTTATTGCCTTGAAATAATTCACTCGTTTAAGACAATCATATCTCACACAGTGGATATATCTCACAGAAACTAGTTGGTCATAAAAATGAAACTAGCACAAATGTGATCCACTGGCCAATGGACTAGAGAACTCCCATGCATGTGCCGTCGGACTGCAGATGCAATAATATGTTTGGATAATTGTCTGTCCTTGATGACTTCTGAATTAAACTTGACATGTAAAAGCTGCAAGAGCATCAATGTGAAAAAATTGAAAAGAATAAATCCGATCACTTGACCAAGAGATCCCCTTAGCGTTGTTTTAGATAGAGAAGTATCAAACACCCTAAGAAGCTACTAACATGACTTTCAAGTACTCTGGTTCAATTTCAGGATGGCTGTCTCTCAGCTAGAATTCTTGCTTCTAAAACTGAAACATTAATTATACCAACCAAAGTTCAAATTTAAAAAGTTGTGATATATTTAGCAAATCATGGCAAAATTTTTCTTCTTCTTTAGCCTGAACAATTCCTCGACTCCTCTTGTTTCTTTCTTGATTCCTGTTCCACAGACACGGATGCACAAAATTCGGTCATCATGGTGACAAAACTTCTCTCACATACCATGAAACACTTCGTTCTCTCTCCTATATGCCACGTCAGCCTATTTAAAGGTATGAAACTCCCCATGAAACCAAGACTGGCCTTATACCACGTCCAAGTTGCTGTTCTGTGCAAGTGGAAAGGGACAATGTACAGTCATTCGATTGTAACGTACTGTGCCTATGCCATTAGAAGTTTCCATTTTGATGAGTGCTAGAGAGTGGAAAATGCATTTTTCTTCTATCCAATAATTCACTCGTGTAAATGAACAAATGGTACTAGAATGATCTGCGCGTCTCCTATCTGAATATATGAGCTCGCAGTAAAGGGTATGTCATTAATTAGTGATGCTACCTAAGAAAAAATAAAGGAAAGATAACTAGATAAATTGAACCGGGCTCAAGACTTCTTTTTTTTTTTGCGGACACAAGACTTTATTCCAACAGAATCGTCATTTGCCTCCCAGAAAGGACTTTCCATCTGATCTGATGAAGATAACAAACAACACCATGTGAGGAGATGTGCATAAACATGAACTTCTTGTTCCTATAGCGCGTGACAAAACATAATACATACTCGTGCTACCTTCACTGTCTTCATTCAAAAGGAGCATCGTGTTCTACGCTGAAGGTGTCTCAGAACTCTGCCCCTCAGGGTTGTGCTTAATATTCTTCAGATTTTCCCACATTTGGGTTGCATATATGCATAGTTATACTGAATATCACAATGTTCAAACTGCACTTGCACCAAATATTTTAAGACAGTTCAGGTCGACGTGCAAGTACCGGGCAGAGTGAAGGTCAGCCTGCTCCACCGATCATTTTGAAATATAGCAGTACACAAAAAATCATATGGCATGGAGCTATTCCCGTGGAATGGAAACAGAAAGTATTATTTCCTTCGGAGACTAAAGATCATTTAGTTATGATTAACTTGGACTGAATATACGTTAATTAACATTGTAGCTAGTAGCATATTGTCAGGATTTATTGCTGCTTCTAATAATATGAGCACATACTGTGTTGTAGTGCATATAGACTCATATAGATATATATTACTCTGCGGTTCCAGTTTGTTTCCGTGAAGTGTATAGCCACTCTACGACAACTAAGGTAGTGCCTACGTCCCCCACTCTGACTTCTAAACTTTATTTTGAACTGCAAACCTGGACTGCGAGTGATTCTCGCCCTCTCGTTTTTTCATTCTCTGATGTGCATTTTCCTTTTGCCTCATATTCACTGCCACACCATCGCAGTGTTTTCCGGCTCTTCAAATCGCCACTCTCTCCCTTTCCCTCTAGCTCTACAATTTTCTAGATGCTGGACCTTTGTGAATCTCACTACTGTCTACCCGAAGGCCGGGAAACACTATATATATATATATATATATATACACACACACGTGGTGTTCAGGCTACCCGAAGATGTCACGTGTACGTGGTGTCCCAAGGACCACTTGGAATGTTTTCCTAATTTCTCAATCGATTCTAGTGAAAATTCTTTGTAGGAGACCATTTCCTGCTATGCAGTCATCACTAATCTTAAATCCATATCTTGTATGGAAGGTTTGAAGGTGAATCGTCATTATGAATATATCGTGCACCGCACAACGAGAGACTGGAATAGTAATGTACCGAATAACTTGCAACGAGCTCATATTGCACTCCATCGACCACGATCGATGGTCCTCCAAAAATTGGACACATAGGGCATATACATGAATTAAATGTCAAGCATCGTTGTGAACATGAAGGAGACATTATCTCTTATATGTTTTTTTCACACGGATTATCTAGTGCTGCTTGCCATTTCAGTACGATTGTGTATGGAACTCCAGATCGTTGCATTACTCCATTACCGAGTGATGATCTGTCGATCGTCCAGCTAAGTGTAACTCCGTATATACTTATATGCACGCACAAAAATCTCTACGAGTGCGGACACGCATCAATGAACTAGCAATATGATTGCCTTTATATGAGTGGTGTTTTCATTCCATGTACAGCTCGACAAAGTTTTATAGGCCTCATCAGCACACCCAGAGTAGAGTGTAGACATTGGAGAATAGTAGAATAGCACAGCTGAGAAGAAGCTGCTATGGTATGTTGGGAATGCGAAGCAAGAAGGAACTACTCATAACGGAAGAACAGGCACCGTCATCATACTACCGTCGTTATGGACATTCGCCTATCGGAATTTGCCGTCTTTTCGCTGCTCACCCGATTGAAGTCCACTTAAACTGTGCTAAATCTGGCACCTCAGCTACATTTGTGCGTCGGTGGGGATCAAGGTGTAACACCCTAAAATTCATCACAATTAAGTTGTAGCAACCCTTTGAATTTTTCTAGGATATATTAAGGCTTAAATAAATTTTCTAGGATTTAATTGGAATTTCTAGCCTTTTATCAATTTAAATATCACATTAAATAATTATTTTAGTCAAAATAAGTTTTTGTTGCATTCATGCTGTTGCATATATTTTTGGTTGCTAGTAAATCAAGTTGGAATTTAAATTCTGTTTAAATTCGAATTTGATTTGCTTTTGTTTGAGTTTTAGAAAAGTTAAAATAGCCGAGTTCGTTTTTGCCCCTCGAACTCTTGGCCGGTCCAAGATTGCCCCCTTTACTCTTTCCTTTCTCCCCGCCCGGCCGATTCCTTTTCTTTTCCCTCGGCCCATTCCACTTTAGGCCCAGCACCGGCCCGCTCTTCTTCTCCCCGTCTCTTTCTCTACTGAGTCATTGACGCGTGGGGCCCAGCTGTCAGGGTCGTCGTCTCCCCGTGAGACTCTTCCCCGACGCTGAGTCCGAGCGTCGCCTGTCGTTGCCGCTCCGATTCCTATCGCTGCACGCCTGCCCGAGCCCAATCCCCGGCCTATTTAACTCGGCCGCCGCCTCCGTTTCCCCTTCAATCGAAAATAGACCGAGCTTCGCAAACCCGAGCCGCTCGCGCCGCCAACTTTCCCGCCGACCGCCGCTCGCCGTCGTCCGACGCCGTCCCGAGCCTTTTCTCGCCGAGATTGCTCCTGGTGAGTTCGCCTTCGGCCGCTCGTCCTTTTCGTCGTCTTCTTGGAGCAAGTGGAGGGCCGTAGCGCCGGGTTCGCGTTCACCTGAGAGCTTCGTCGAGATCCTTGGCGCCGCCGTCGTGGTCCGTCGCCGGTGTGCGTCCCTAGCCGTCTAGAGCCCCCTAGGTGGACTCGTCGTGGTCCAGTGAGTCCATAGCTCCTGGTCTCGTCGAGTTTAGTGCCTCGTAGCGCGTTTTCGAAGTTCGCCGGCGAAGCTCCGCCGCGGGAACGTGCAGCGCCGCCGTCCCGGTCGTCGCCGGCGTTACCCCGCTCGGCCGATCCGTTTCCGACCGCTAGATCAAGATCCAACGGCCCGTATTAGATCCCGCCCCGAGGCAAAGCAGTCGCGTAACGGCAGCGTGGCTATTTTGCTAAAGAGCCCCTGAGGTTTTTGAAAATCAACCCGCGGTCCTAGTTAGTTCAAAAATATTTCCAAATAGGTCTTTTTTTTTCTGTTTTAGCCCCTGCAAGATTTAAAATTGTGCCCGAGGTCCAAGTTCTGTCTTTTTACATGAAAAACCTCGAGTTTTTATATAAAATTATGTTTTAGCCCCTGGTTTTCGCAGTTAAGCCCCTGGAACTTTTAAAACTTTGCCAGCAAGCCCCTGAACCTTAGAAAAGCCATATCTTTTGTGTTTTAACTCCGATTTTAGTGATTCTCGCGCTTACGCGTTCGTTGTAACGTGTAGATTAGTTTTGTGCTGTTGTTTTCTTCTGTTGGAATTGTTTGGTGTACTGTTTCTTATTTGTTGTATTGTTTCCTTGCATGTGAATGTGTGATGCGAGTAGGAAACGACCAGTTCGAGGATTTCTCTGAAGAACCAACTGTTGGAGAAGAATTTGAGCAGCAACAGAGTTGGGAAGAAGGCAAGTGTATTATGTCATGCAAATGTCCTAATAATTATTAATTTCACCACCCGTGCATGTGTCTTAATTTGATGGGTTCCTATTTAAGGATTTGCCTAGCCACTATATTTTCATGTCCCTGAAACTGGGTTACTTAATTAATTTTGATGGTAGATGATGCTTAGTTTGCTCAACTGAGATTGGTTAAATGAACCCCTACTCTATGTTCCATATACTCTTTTAAATAATTAATTGGCAAGATCATATCTTTTTAATTGGAACATGGAGAACCACCCAGGAAAACAGTGCAACCATAAATACCATATGGCTCTGGTCTTGGCTAACTAATTAGGGACTTTAGTGGATGGTAACCTTACCTGAAAGGGGCAAGAGGCGCGGCGGTTGACGAGGTATAGCTCGGTCCTCTTGAGTTGTGGGCTTTGGTAAGAGACAGATCTCATTAGGGAGGGTTATGCTTTGCTTCTGAACCGGAAACCTTAGCGGGTTACTATTTACTAAGGAATCTTTGGAAAGGCCTCGTAGCGTCCCTGTGCGGTCACACCTCGGTAGTGTGATTTAAGAGGATTGACCCCCTCGGCATGGTTGGGTTTAAAGTTCTTTTGAACTTTTACGCGGCTTATGGTGAAAGTGTACAACCTCTGCAGAGTGTAAAACTGTTATAACAGCCGTGCTCACGGTCAAGAGCGGCCTGGACCCTTACATGATAATCATACTTGAACATGATCTAAATCGTGGTTATATGAATATGTTGGGAATATGACATTCATTAATTTGTGGGTGGTATATACTTTCATTTGCTAGTAAATAGTTGTTTAATAAAACTTGACCAACTAAAAGTGCTTACTGCAGTATGGTCAGCCAACCTTTTTGCCTCAGCCTTGTATGTCATATTACATTTGCTGAGTACGTTATGTGCTCATGCTTGTTTTCTTTCTTTCTTTTATTGCGTCAACTACACCCGGAATGCTGCTCAGATTGGGAGAATTTTGAGGATTTCACTACTGATTTTGAGGAGTTCTAGGCGAGTCTCCCCCAGTCAATGCCTGTGGAGTTGGAGTCACTTTTGCTTCGTTAGATGAACGTTTATTTAAGTCTTCCGCTATGACATTTGAGTCAACTCTGAGATTGTAATAAAAGCACTATAATACTCTTTCGTTATGCATGGTTATGGATATTCACTTGTGACGTCTGCCATATGTGTGTAAACTAATCCTGGCGCACATATGAGTTGCACCTGGTTTTGCCTTGAAAACCGGGTGTGACACAAGGTGAGGCAACAACTCAGCTGCTCGATAGCCCACTGCCTTGTGTTGCTCTGAGGCAGGTGGACTTAGACGACGGTGATGCTGTACACGGATACTGGCCATCCAGGGGCCGGCTCCGCTGGCAGCCGTGGAGGTTCTCTTTGGCTCCGTCTCATCTCTACCGTTGGTAAGAAGTGCGGTGATGTCTGAGTTGTCCATTTCGCCCATGAGGAGGTTTGCTTGTGCCTTGTTCAGTAAGATGATCTGTAAGAAAAACAAAATAAACTGTAACTTCGACCGACAGAATACTATTGTTTACAAAAGATCAAATCCAAATAATTATATGCTTTTTTATTCTCCAACAGCCTAATAAACATATATGGCTGATCGCATCAGCGTCCTTCCGGATGTGGACAAGGAAAAAAAACAAGGCCGGCCATCTCAATGTCTCCCATCGACCTAGAAGCGTCGTCGGCTCGTCGGCCGCCTGCAAAACGCGGTTTTAACGTGTCAAACACACGGACTGTATGACTAAGAATGAACAAAAAAAAAAAATATATATATATGTCCTACACCTGAATGTATTTTAGCCTCGTCCTATATATAAATATATATAATCAAAATGTAAATGACATAGTAACACCATTTTACAAGTGGTGTGGTACGATTCGGTACCTTGTGTTTAAACAAATAAAATATCTAACACTAACAACTTCTGTTGTTCGGAGCTCGTTTGATCAGTACTTGTGTGATCGGATCCTAGTTAGTTACCTAGACAAGACGTTCACCGCACATGCCTAGTTATATTATTATTATTAATTAATTTATCAGCATCACAGAATAATTTTCTGATGCTTCCGTCAAACTCATACAGCTTGTGATAGGCATAGGTTCATGTACGTGGCACATGGAGTTGGAAACTTGGAAATTGGAATTGCGTCGTTGTCGCAAGGACTTGGCTTCGTTCGTCAACTCTTTGCTACGGTGAGACCATGCATTTATATGTGAGGCAAAGATAGGAGTTCTCTCAATTTATTCCCCCGGCCTTTATTTCTTTTGAACAAGACAAGACAAACGCTCTGATCGATCAGATTCAGTAGCGTTAGCTCTGCAAACCCCAAGAAATTGAATGGCATCCCAGAGGCCAAAAATGAAGACAGCATCGTTGTGTTCTGCAGAGACGGAGCGGGGCGCACACACATTCAAGATCCGCGACTACAGCCAGCACTGCAGCCATGGCGTTTCTGGCAGTTGCATCCTCTCTGCCACCTTCACTGTCGGTGGCCATGCCTGGCGCATCCGCTACTTCCCTGACGGGGATGGCATCAACGAAGAAGCAAAGGATTCGTCGGAGTCTATCTCGAACTCAAGGTGAGGCTGGAGTACGAAGTTAGTCTGGTTAATCAAGAAACCGGTATGCCATGGTTCGTTTTCTCCTCGCCCACTGCTTTCACAGCTGAAGGTCGATCGACCTGGGGAACCAACAAGTTCATGAAGAAGAGTGAACTAGTGCCGCCTTACCTGCGCGATGATTGCCTCGTCATCGAGTGCAGTGTTACTGTACTAAAGGAATCAAATTTAAGGGAGACCGCTATGACATCCTACTTCGATGTTCAAGTGCCACCTTCAAACTTGTCAGATGATCTTGGAAGGCTGTCTGAGGATGGGGAGGGGGTGTATATTACATTCAAGGTTAAACGTGAGTTCTTCCGTGCCCACAGAATTGTGCTTGCAGTGTGGTCTCCGGTCTTCAAAGAGGATCTCTATGCAACGATCAGGGACAAGACTACAAGAGGATGCAGAATAGAACAATTCAAGGTATGGAGCCAAATGTTTTCAAAGGACTGCTCCACTTTATCTACACTGATTCACTACCACCAATGGATAATCAGAATGAAAATGAAAGGGAAGAAATGGTTAAGCACTTATTTGCAGCTGCGGATAGGTACGACATGGAAAGGATGAAGTTGTTATGTGGAAGCTTCCTTTCTAGTAGACTCAATGTTGAGAGTGTTACAACCACTATAGCCCTAGCTCACAAGCATCGATGCAGACAGCTGAAAGATACATGCATTCAATTTATCACCACTTCTACGAGAACAAAGGATGATGTATTCGCAATTCCAGGGTATAAGCAACTCAAAGGAACCTATCCCGCGGTTGCATTGGAGATACGGGAAAATGCTGATGGTAAGATGAGCTTGTAAATGTGTTAGTAATTTATAAATCGTTATTTTCCAAATAATGATAGAACCCCAGAACGTTTTTTTTCACAGGATATTCTTCCTCATTATTTTCTGAAAGTATCTTTAATTTCATCGAATCACTTTCATGAACTGTTCTCCGTTTCAATTTCTATGTAGTGAATATTCCACCTAAATTTATCCAAAATTAAGTTATATCCATCCATATACTAATTCCATAATTTTAGATTTTCAAAACTTTTGTTTTGAATTATTTGAATTTGAGTTAGTTGGTTGTTTACTTGTCTAATGTCAATTCATATAACAGAGAAAAATGTCTCCGAGGTGGAAAATGCAAACCCAGTCTATGACCGAATAGAAAACGATGTTGACGAAGGCAAGTTCCAGACTTTCTTAGCTATTCAGAACTGTGATTTTCTTTATTAATTAAACATGCACGCCAAGATAAAACATTGCCTATATATATGCATTTTATCTTTAGGATATTCACAGTATAAGTTTTATGATGGTTTCATGCATATTTAATAAGATGACACATCAGCATCTACGATTACATGGCAAGTTAATTATGAACCGACTATAATATTGCTTACCGCAGTTGGTTTCCTAAACAATGGTGATAATCACTTATTAACGCAGTCGAATCAGTAGTTATTGTTGAAAAAACGAATGAAAGAGAAAGAGAACCGACAGGAGTATACATTTTTGTTGTAGTGTCAGGAGAGAGGGACTCAAATGGGGAAAGCCGGAGTGCCTTACCAGTTCTTCATTGGCTCACATCAAGTCTTTTGCTCATTTGGTAAACTTGCACATCCTAACCCGGCATAATATATATCCTCAAGGGAATATCTTCCTCTACCTTGTAGAGTTCCTCTTCACGGGCACAGAATTTTGAATCCTGGACATCTTTTAACTTCTTTGCCTAGCTGATCCATTCAGTGGCTTAAATATACCAAGTAAAACCTGATTCAATCCTATGGTCAAGTAATACACACTAAGTTGGTCCCAAAACTAAAAGATAACCACTTTCGTCATTTGAATGGAAGGGGATAACATCAAAGTAATACTAAAATATGGCGTTAAGTATCTCAGATTCCCTTTTGACTGAGATATACAGAAAGTAGCAACGACTCTTTTTTCATGTGAGCTTGACTGGTATATCTTAGCCATGGTTGACAGTTTAGTTAGATCACCTTTTATAAAGCTTGGAAAAGTCAATAGCATAGAAACCATTTTCAAGAAATTTTTTCCAATAACGGAGAAAGCCGACTAATGGTATATAACCTTAACCGCGCCAAAAATAATAACAGTAGATGGCTATCGAAAGCTACTAAAAACTAAAGAGTAATTGATCAAAGAGAGACTGTTTTCTTCCTCTTCACTTCTTTGGACCAAGCTTCGTTGTTGGGGTTAACTTATAGTGGTTTCCTCTTTTCTTGTAGCGAGTTCGCATGTCAACCGTTCACCAAAGTATGACAGTGATCATGAATAAAGAAGACGAAGTCCGTCCACATCCACTCATGTTATCGTGTCTACCGTCCACACCAAGCACCTTTCACAACTTGCCTATACATGTTGCACTTGTCTCTGTCTCTCAGTTGTCATTGTTGTTTCTTTTCTAAGCAAGTTGGCTGTTGTTGTATCGAAGGCTATGATTTACCACCTACATAGATGAAATTCATAACCATGTAACTCAGATGGTTTTTTTATTTGCTATATCAGCCGATTATTTCTTGGCTCTTTGAGGTTGGTTATTGGATATTAGCTATATTGTTGTATTTGGCTGGCATTACTTCTCCTGCAAAGATGTTTCACGTGCTATTGATGCCATCACCCGACCTATAGTTATTTTTTTCTTTCAAAATATAGCCACATATGTATATATATATATACTCACATATAATATTTTTCATATTTCTCGAGTGTTTTTTTCCTAATGGTCGAAATATCACAATCTCAATACATATGTACAAAATATTTTTTCTTTCAAAATATAGGCATATATATTATGTATATATACTCACACAAAATATATTTCACATTTGTCGAGTATTTTTCAAATGTAAAAACATCACAATCTCAATAACTATGCCAATTTTTCTCATTCACAATTACTCCTACACTTATATATAATATAGAGTCCAACGCACATTATGCAGTGCGTCTTTAATCATGGATATGTAGACATACATGTATAGTACGTGGTAGGACGTATATTAATTGATAATGCTAACTCTTAGAAATATGTGTACACGGTGTACATATATAAATGCACAATCATTAGTCTTCCATGGCACAACTATAATGCTGAAAGGAACTATAAATTTTAGATCTTGTTGTGCACTATAACTTTGATATAAAGGTTCTCTGCATCCAAGGTCAATTGAAAAATAAAAAATTCTAGAGCTCAAAAATTGTATGTGCGTTGGATATAAAGGTCAATTGAAAAAATCCAGCTCTACAAGTTTGCAAAAAAGTTTGTCTTCATTTGAAATCATATGAAAAGGTTACAAATTTATTTGTGAAATACCATGTCTACGGGCAGAGTTCACGTCATCATCCCCCTAAAAATCATTTTTGAGAGTAGATGATGGTATCACCGGTTCCTAAAAGTCTCCATTTGTAAGGGCAGTTTGCCTTATTGCCTGTACCTGGAAATGCCGATTTCCAGGGGTAGAGGATGATGTTTCTGTGCACCCCTAAAAATTAAGACTATTTCTTGGGGTGGTTGACCCCATGATGTCCTAAAAATCTATTTCTAAATTCTAATGCAGATCAGAAGCTACAGTGTCTCGTGGCTTTTTTAGAATCGGAGGAACTTTTCATCCACCCCCGAAAAAAGAAGATGCACCTAAAAACCATTTTCCAGTAGTGTCATCTGTGTGTGCCGCAGAAGGCTGACCCATCAAGCTCGCTCCAGCTGCATGGCCCACGCGCAAGGCTGGAGTGCTGGTCTGCTGGACATTGCCTCCAGTATGGCATGCTCCCTCCTAGCCCAACTTACACCGCGGTACGCCATATAGGGCCACCACGACGACCTCTGACACAAGGGCACTGAATTGAATGAACCGTCGTGCATCCTCTGCCCTCCGTGATTGGATTCTTAAACAATCTTTTGTGAACTTTGCAAGCTCATGAAAGTTCACTTTGATTACTTTGGGGTGAATTTGTGGTTCTTTGAGGTTATGTGTTTTTGGGCCAACATGTACTGTGGGGATTCGGTGAAGACATAAGGTGAAACTGTCTGAAGTTGATTGGCTAGATCGATGAAAAATGTACTGAAGTCGATGACATACTAATTCCTTCTCGTCTCTAGGAGGTCAGACAACAATATGTGATATCGACTCTGCTAGCCGGCTCTTTCCCACCAGTACTCAAAAGTCAAAGGACACAGGAACACACACTTGGACACAGTGCTGAACATGACTAGACTGTGCATCAATGATGCAGCAGCCAGCAGCTTTCATGTGGCCTTGATCATTTTTGTTACATTATACATTAGTAGCCTAATTGAGCCGCGTACTGATCGCTCACATGACATGGAACCAACGGGAATCGGCACAGCTCGTGTAGTATGAATCTGCTCTGAAGGAAACTGCATATTATTGCTGCGCCTCCGGACCACACCACACGGTTGTGATGCTACTACTGTCAGGTGTATTACTACCACTCTCTTTAGTGTCAAACTAGCTGGCGCATGCCTTGCTCTCACTTCTCCATTTTCCTCAAAAACGCTGCTCCATGTCAGTTCACCAATGGAGAAAGAAAGAGTTGAACTGATGTAGATCTGGATTACATCTGCAAGATGCAACTCACCTATTATCCATTCACCATCTGATGTTCATTTCCCTTCTGCCTCCTATTCCAACTTAACCACACCGTTGCTCCTTTTCCCAGCGCTCTTTGGATCCATTCTCTCATCTTCCTTATGTTCTGCCCTTTGCTGGATGATGCTGAAAGGGAAACACTATATAGGCAATTCTGCATATCGAAAATGCACCGAGTGACCCAACATACGCAACTATTGGTGCCTTAGTTTGGCATATGAAGGGCATATTATTCTAATCTGTTGCATGCCGAACACCACCACTGAAAATTTTTGTTTATACCACTTCATAACACTGGTGCACCAGCTGCTCTCAACGAAACTACAGCAGCAGCACAATACCGCCACAGCCCACAACAAAGAGATGCTACTGTGAAGTGATCACTACCATTCTATTCATCGCGTGCTGGTACATCGCTCACATCTTCATTTTCGTGAAAAACACAACTCCCCGTGGCAGCTCACTGAATTGAAGGAGAAAGACTTGAGTTATATATATTGCAGGCTTTGATTCACCTTTTATTCACTTATTATCTGTTGATGCGCATTTCCCATTTGCCTCATATATATTCCCAATTAACCACACCGTGGCACCTTTTCCCAGCTCTTTGGATCGTCATTCTCTCCCTCCTCAAGTTGTACCCTTTGCTGGATACTGATGAAAGGTGAACAAGATATATAAGCAGTCATGCATATTGTCCAGTACCACTGGATCGGAAATGCCTTTCTTTTTCTATTTTTTTCTGGTGAAAGTTATTGGTAGGGCATCTTTTGGTCCTATTCATTACCTCACCCTAAATGATTATCTTGCACGGAAGATATGCTGTTCACTCATCACTAGGGCCGGACAAAATGTTCGAAGCTCGTTAGCTCGCTCAGATCGTAACCGGCTGGGCTTGACTCGGTGCATATTTCTAACGAGTTGAGCAAGAGTTTTTGCTCGTTAGTATAACGAGCGAGTTCGAGCTGGCTCGCGAGCGGTTCGCGAGCCAAACGAGATAGATGACCTAATAAAGTAATAATCAAATTATTAATTAATAATAATATATGTATACTATATGCGTAGATCTAAATGATGTTATGGTTATATTCTATTATTATAGTATGACAGAGTAGATTTTAAAGTTATTAAGACTATATAAATACTATAATTTTTTATATTATATATATTATTAAGGTAATTTAAAAATTAACTCTAACTCGCGAGTTTAACGAGCCAGCTCACGAGCTTAATGAGCCGAGCCGAGCCAAGATTTTTACTCGTTTTCTTAATGAGCCGAACCGAGCTGGCTCGTTTGGCTAACGAGCTCGAACGAGCCGAGCTGGCTCGACATCCACCCCTACTCATCACTACCACCAATCTATACCAAGGGGAGTTGGATACAAAATGTGACTATGACATCTATCAACCAATCTATGTATACTATAGGCTCTAGTAGAATTGAAAACAATTCATATCCAAAATTTTGTTACCAACCCCTCGTAGAGGACCGTGATCCGTGGGAGAAATACGTTGATAATTTTGCAACATCAAAAAACAACACTTTCTAGAGGTTTTCCATCAATTTTATTTTATGTTTTTCACCAATCCAACCTTACCTACCCACCCAGATGGCCCCTCTGCAACGCCCATGTTCGTGCCGCACACACCGCCAATAGTCTTCGCCCAGGTTCAAGCTGTAGAGACATTTCTACCAATCGGTTTTTAGCAGTGCACGTATCTCCACGTGAGAGTTCAAATGATCAATCCAACGTCAAGTTACAAAATCAGTGGGCCCACCCGGTCGTCGTGGTGGAAGCCGTTGTGGCTAGTTTGCCCATTGGTTGTTACCCGAACGTGAAGGCTGGTTAATAGCGACAGGTGTCTGGAGTGGAGGACTAACAGAGTCAGATGGCAGCGTCAAATGTTCTAGACACAGAGCACTGTTCTCTAATTTGTATTTTCCTTTCGCCTCCTATTCCAACACCTTCAATCATTCTTGTCTTCTTTTCCTCTGGTCTACACTATGCTGGCCGGTGTGCTGGTGTTTTGTATTTTTTGTTGAATTGTTGAGAAGCCCGAAAACACTAGATATATATAGGCGGCCATGGATGTATTATGCCAGTGCCATTGAAGATTTGCTTAACTTCGATGAAGAGGTTTGTAAAATCTTGGGGTTCGGGATATGCCAGTTAATTTGACCTCTAATTATTAAGGAATAAATATTACCAGTACAGTGCACGCGCGGCACGCGCGTGTATTAGAAAAACATTTGGATTGAATTTCACACTCTTACATTAGAAATTTTTCAAAACAGAATATCCAAAATATTTTAAATGCCAAATTTTTCATATATGTGTGATGGAATAATCATGGAACAACACCGTAATTATGTACTCACTCACTCATCTCACCTCACCCCAATTTGTTGAACCCGTTAATCATTAGGGTAATAAATCAAAATAGCTAGATCGGAAACATATCAGAAAACAAAAATTAAGAAGGTGAAAGCAACGTGACGACTCGCCTCCGCCTCAGTCGAGGAAGCCGGTGCGGTGCAGGACGACGTTGCGGACGCAGTGGAGGTCGCGACCCTTGAACGTCCTTCCAGCGCCCTCCAGCACCCGGCTATGTGCAGTCGCACGTTGCACGACGATCTCGTGTAGTGGGACCATGGCCTCCCTGGCGTCCTCCCCGCCGTCCACGCTGGCCTGAGCCCACTTCCCCCTCCGCGAGGGCTCCGTTAGCGCTCGCCCCGCCCCCTCCCGCGGCATGCTTCTTCTTCTTCTTGCCCTAGTCCTCCGGGGATGGGTCTCGTCGGAGCCCTCACAAAGAATCTTATCGACTGACATTCAATCATTTTGTTTTCCCCTTGACGCTG
The DNA here is from genome assembly GCA_033239725.1 of Echinochloa phyllopogon. Taxonomy (NCBI): domain Eukaryota; kingdom Viridiplantae; phylum Streptophyta; class Magnoliopsida; order Poales; family Poaceae; genus Echinochloa; species Echinochloa phyllopogon. The sequence goes on along the minus strand of BTCW01000008.1, from coordinate 3,909,256 downwards.
AAAAAAATTGAAAAGTCTATGAGCAGAGATCTCTTGAATTCCATAGTCTGAAAAGAAAATTGCAACAATCAAGAAAATAGCAGCAGCCATGTACAATCACGGAATCCACTGCAACATAACAAAAAAAGACAATGGAACGAATAGAGTACTTTCAAGTGCTAGTGTAGAAAATTACGTTTAAGTTTTGGATTAAATTCAGGTCTGCTCTTAAAAAATACAGAGACAAATCACCTTCCTTCAGAAAATCTATTCCAGCAGCAAATGAACAATATTATCAGTTTTATATATGCTAGAACAAAACGACGTCTCCATTGCAGGTTATGAATTTCAAAGGGAGCATATCAACCAGCAACAGGATACTCACGTTTATTTGAACTCTCCACTTTCACCCTCCAACAACAACATCTCCAATTCATTCACACCCGGGATGTTTGGACTCTGATGGTGATGCATTTAGGATCTCTTTATTTTTCTGCTGGTCTCCACCAGTCTTCTCTGCATGCCCAACCAGAGCGCCAAGACCCACTACGGGAAACCTGGAGTTTGCCGAGTGCCTACCGCACTCGGCTAACCCACAAATACACTCGGCAAAGTGTTTGCCGAGTGTAACACTCGGCAAAGGCCACTCGGCATATCTGGTTACAGCAAAGCCGCCTTTGCCGAGTGTCCTTTGTCGGGCACTCGGCGAAGAGTTTACCGAGTGCCAACCACAGGACTCGGCAAACATTTTTGGGATGGCCGAGAAATTGCCGAGTGCCAAATAGAGCACTCGGCAAACATTTTTGAAAAAAATAAAAAAAACAGACGGCCAAGCCGGGCCGCCCGACTGGCCGCGCCGCTCGCCGCACCCCCGGCTAGCCGGCCGCGCCCCGCGCCTGCCAACTGGCAGCGCCGTCCGGCCGCCTGCCTCTCCCGCCCCGCTGGTCGCCCGGCTGCCGCCTGCCCACGTCGGGGCTGCGTATGGCCGCCCCGACCACCGCCTTCCCACGCCTGGCTGCGTCGGAGCCGTGCCGACCGCCGCGCACCTGGCCTACCTGGCCGCGTCGGAGCCGGCCGTCGCCGGGGCCGCACCGCGCTGGAGACGCCCGCCTGGCCTGCGACGCGCGCCTGGCCCGCCTGGCCGCGCCGAAGCCGGCCGCCGCCGGGGCCGCGCCGCGCTGGAGGCGCCCGCCTGGCCGGCCGGGGCCGCGCCGCGCCAGAGCCGCCCGCCTCGCCAGCTGGGGCCGCGCCGGCCCCGCCTGCCCGCGCCCTCCCGGAACTGCGCCGGCCGCCCTGCCCGCGCCACCGCGAGAGAGAGAGCTGAGGGAAAGAGAGACATGAGGGAGAGAGAGTGTATGCGGTGGATGGATATGGATGAGAGGCAGTGGATGGATGAGGGATCCGGGGGAGGCTTTGGACCAATGAGAGGGCACAAATTTGATGGGGGTGGATTGATAACGTGGCTCTTTGTGTTTTCTGAGTCTACTTATAACGCAATTTTGGATGGCTAAATAATTTCAAATGAAAAAGTTGTAAACTACAAAATTTTACATATTTTTGAGATCTACAACTTTGATATACAACATATTTACGTTTGAGATCATTTGAAAATTTTAAAAAATCAAGATTTCAAATTAGATACATTATAAAGACATTTTAAAGTATTAAATGATCTCAAAGTGGTAAACTAGAAACTTTTAAGTCTTTTAGAGACCTAAAATTTTGATATATAACTTATTTACATGCGAGTTATTTAAAAAGTTTAAAATTTCAAATTTCAAATTAGATAACTTATAATAATATTTTGAAATGTTAAATAATCTCAAATATAAAAGTTGTGAACTACAAAGTTTTATATTTCATCGAGGTCTACGACTTTCGTGTAAAGAGTTTTTTCATACGAGATCATATAAAAAAGGTTGTATTCCAAAAATACATCTACTAACTCTCTCATATAGAATCACACATATACTTCTTGTTAGATGTTTCGATTTTGTAAATATCGTTATGAAAAATGTGCAAAATGTTCTCAACTTTTTATCACAACCTCTATGTGTGGTACCATTACATCAAGACAAATCTCATGATTTTTGGACTTAATTTGCTTTTTTTTGAATTTAAAAATCATTTGAACTCGTATCTTTGCCGAGTGTCAAAGAAAATACACTCGGCAAAGAGCATGTTTGCCGAGTGTCTAAAAAAAATACTCGGCAAACAAGCTCTTTGCCGAGTGTATTTTTTGGCACTCGGCAAATGACATCAATATATTTTTTCTACTCGTTGTATTTTATTATTTGACTTGATTCAAAAAATTGTTTCACTCTGAAAAAATTTTGATGCTAACTCTTTGCCGAGTGTCAAAAATAATACACTCGGAAAACAAACTCTTTGCCGAGTGTAATTTTTTGACACTCGGCGAATGAGATGAATATAATTTTTCTACTCGTTGTATTTTATTATTTGACTTGATTTAAAAAATTGGTTAACTCAAAAAAAGTTTTGATGCTAAAAAATAAAAAAATGTAACTCTTTGCCGCTCTTTGCCGAGTGTATTTTTTTGGCACTCGGCGAACAACTTCTTTGCCGAGTGCTTTTTTTTGACACTCGGCGAAGAAGTACTTCGCCGAGTGTTTTTTGTTTGCCGAGTGTTTTATTTTTAGCACTCGGCGAAGTGCTTGTTTGCCGAGTGTCCGAAAAAATACACTCGGCAAAGACTCAAACACTCGGCATACGTCGGGTTTCCCGTAGTGACCCTTGCAACCCATGATAAAACTATGCAAGAAAGTAATGAGGGTCATAGGCATATGGCATAAGGCATATGTATCCGATCTTTCACGGAAGCAATAATAGAATTAAAATCAGTATTGTGGGGAAGGAAACACTTTTTACTAACTCTTGGACTATATCCGAACTTCAAATCCCAAGAACTTCAATAACTGCGATGTGAGTCATGTGACGAATGTCTGAGCAATCTCTTTTCTCTAGTCCTGGGAACGGCAACTGCAGCAATTGGCGTGCTGCAATGGTCCGTCCACCAGCGATCTCCTAACACCAGGCTGAAGATCACACGATCAACAAAGCCGGGATAAGACAGGCGGCTTGCATGGTGACCTAAGTACCTAGAGGGAAGGCGACGTCTTACATGGTGACATAGGTGTACCTGGTGGGGAGATGGCGATATGTTTGATGTCTCCGTCCCCAACTGGTGTGTTGCGAATATGACAGACCACCTGAGCCCCTCCTCTGAAGCAGCTTGATCCTATATATTAGTGCCCTTAAGATCCAGGCACCGTTGTTGATCCCAGTTCCCCGCCATGCACGACGGCGTGATTCTCGCACGTGCCGACCAGGGTATGCAATGGCGCAGTCCAGCGATGCAGGTAACGAAAGGAGGGCGAGGCGCAACTTGGTGACGGCGCGGCGGACAGATGCATATATGGGTGTCCCTTTCGTTTACGTGGGGGGCTCTAGGGTTCGACGCACACTTTGCGGAGATGTGCTGATCTCAGACGTCGAATAGGAAGGGAACTATGAGGCACCTCCCTAATATCGATCAGACGTGATAAGAAAGAGGTGGATTTATTTTAGGGGTATTTGATTGGTCGGTACGTGGGGTGGGTAAAGAAATTCTATGGTGAGAAAAATAATGCTCAAATCGGCAAAAACTCTCTAGAAACATCGTTTTTTAAAAACTTTCCACGTCGTTTCCACCGTTGGACCTGACATGTAGGTCCTCTGTGAGAGGTGAGTAGAATTTTTTTGGGTGAGAAGTGTTTTCAATTCTACTGGATCCTTATAGTATATAGATAGATAGATAGATAGATAGATTAAATACTAACGGGTTCGATCGACTATGATTCTGAACAGCGGCATGATAGGTATCAGTTATGATTCCGAAACCCTTCTGTCTTTGCGAAAAATCTCAGATCTAATTATTAGCGGCTATCCTCCTGTTGTATCAAAGTTATTTTTCTTTCAGCTAATAAGATAATCAAGATCCAAAAGAAGGACAATTGCTGATGTGGGATATGGGTACCCTAGGCCCATCATCGAGGGCGGCGGCGGCTGGTTCAGAGAAGACCGGAGTCCAAGTAAACTCCTACTATGAACCCCTATTGTAAATAGTCCCACATGAAAAATACTCAGATTGTAACCTTACCTCCTGAATATATAAAGGAGGGCAACGGTCCCTGGATAGGGGCATCAGACACAATACGCAACATTGCACCCCGCATTGTAACCCATACGCTCGTCCTTGCTTCTTGAAGCTCGGCCGAGAACCAACAATACAAACGACGACACCACCGACACAGGACGTAGGGTATTATACCTCCGGGTAGCGCGAACCTGTCTAAACCATTGCCTCATGTGTACCATCAAAGTCACTAGTTCATCAATCGCCCCGCCTACAAATCAACCACTCGGGTACCCCCAGGTGGATTGCCGGTCCTAAGGTCCGACAGTTGGCGCGCCAGGTAGGGGTAGATTATTGAGTTTTTTCGATTTGAAAACCCCGCTAGCTCGATGGCAGATCAATCTCGCGTCGTCTTCCCCGCATGCGTAGAGGCGCGCCCTAACAAAATCTTAGATCCGATCTGAGAACCCGTCCAGCCCACCCAATTTCAGGACGACGAAGCGGAGTTCGAAGCATCCAATTCCATCTACGAAGTCGGCGGCGCTGCACACGAGACGGTTCAGGCGCTCTCTCGGCAAGTCGGCACCTGTACGGAACCAAGGCCAAGGCAGGTGGTACCGCGGGAGAGCTAAGGACCAACAAAAGGAGAGAAGATTCATACGCGTCGAAAAAACACACTGCATGCAGCTGTGGACGTACCCACGCGGTCATCAAGCCAATCATGGAGACATGCATACATGCATGAGGCACTACCAGAATAGTTGATATTGGCACCAGGTGAAAAATCCCTTTAGCATCGGGTTTCCCATCCGGTGCCAATCTTCCGAGGCTAAAGGGTGTACCCTTTAGCACCGGGTCGAATAACCGGTGCTAAAGGGTGCCTTTAGCACCGGTTGCTGTCTACGCCCGGTGCTAAAGACCCTGGGTTTTGTTTTTTTTTTTGCCTTTTGCAGTAGCCATGCATGCAGTTTATATATGTGTGTGTATATATATAACGTATATATATATATATATAACGTGTATTCTAATGCGTATTCGGCCGACTCTATATTCATATTAGCTGTATATCAAATAGAAGACATATATATTACAAAATATATATCAGACTCGAGTTGTTGTTTAAACTGTATTTACAACTTAAAATGATGCTTGACTTCGTACGTCGTCGATGACAATTCGTTACCCTCTGGCAGAATCTTCTTCACGAGTTTCAGTAGCTCCTTGAAACCCTTATCAGTAATGCCATTTGCTGCCTTCCACTGTAGAAGTTCAAGTGTGCTACCCAACTTCTTAAGCCCCTATTTGCAATCTGGGTACAGGTCAGTCTTGTGGTCCTGCATCATACGCTTTATCTTTTTCAGTTTCTTATCATTGCCGCAATCTTTCTCAGCATCACGCAACATTTGCCCGAGTCCATCGGTAGGGTCATTTTCCCGAGCAACATCTTCCTGAGCATCGCCTTCCCGAGCAACATCTTCTTCATCAGCATCACCCATTACAGCATGTGCAAAGGAACCGTAGTATTGAGCCAATACCGGAACGTCGTCATTGGCCTCGTCTTCTTCATCTTCATCCATTAGAATTCCTTCCGTTAAATAAATAAATAACTATTCTACCTTTTAATAAATACCTAATAATATATATTCCATGGAATTACTATATTCATTTTCTAAAAACAAATATACCTTCCATTAAATTAATAAATAACTATTAAAATATATTCTATTGAATTACTATATTCATTTTCTAAAAGCAAATATACATTCTATTAAATTAATAAATAAATATTCCAACTTTTAATAAATAACTAATAAATAAAATACATAAGCCTTATAACTATTCACAAGACATACATAAGTCATATAAAACAAAATACTAACTAGCTTGCCTCCTCTCTCCATTTAAAACAAAACATGAACACTCTCTCTCCACCATGAACTCAAGCTCCCCTATCTCTCCTCCATGAACACAAGCTCTTTTGCTAGCTTTATTTGATTCACAAATTCCTCTATTTGTAAAGCATAGAAGGATTACAAGCTAAATAAAACATTAGAGAATGAAAGAGTGTACCTTGTAGTGCTTCTTAGATGAGTGGAATCTTCACAAATTTTGAAAAAAAGGGCAGCACCTCCCCTTCTTCTCCCGGCCGAACCAGCATGAACACAGCGCCAAGTGTTCAGCTGGCTCGGGCGGGGGAGGAAGAAGCTACTTTATACAAGCACATTAGCACCGGGTCGTGGGAAGACCCGGTGTTCCCCTTTTAGCACCGGTTGCAGCCACCAACCGGTGCTAAATGGCCTCGGGCACATTAGCACCGGTTGTTGGCTGCAACCGGTGCTAAAAGGGGTGAATTAGCACCGGGTCTTCCCACGACCCGGTGCTAATGTGCTCGCCCCGCTGCACCCGCACGCCGCCCCCGCTCCTAGCCGTTGGACCCGGTGCTGAAGCCCCATCAGCACCGGGTCCAAAAATGACCGAGGCGGAGGAGCCGGGCGGATGTTGAAGTTTCTGGTAGTGAGGGTTACATCACGAGTAAAATACATGCAAGATACGCATCTGATCGACCAGCAGCCATAATACAAGTTGTTCATGTATCAACTTGGGACACCTCAATGACAAGCCTGGAGTACTCAGATCGATCTCAAAACAAGTCGCAGATAAGTCATATCAGATCATTTAGTCGGAGATAAAGAGACTGCTTGGTTGCCAGCCACAGCTCGCCACGCCACAGTGTTGTGGCAGCTGTGGCGAGAGAATAGCTCGCCACGCTACAGTGGCGTGGCCAGTTGTGGCGGCCAGCCAAACAGGCCCAAATTCCGACTAGTCTGCTCCATCGACGATCACCTCATCGTGTACGCGACTACTTCAACTCGGCTACTAATCACGCTAAATATTTTATTTTATTTTATTTTATTTGTACAGCTTCTACAAATCGTCATATGCATAGTTTTTTCTTCATGTCCATGAGACAACTACCGACCTGTATTGCTTAATTCACAGCAACCTTGCATTCGCCCCATTAAAAGCTGCTCATGCAAGCACCAAAATAAAATGGCAAGCCTGACTCACTGTATCCAAAGTCTAAACACGCGGCAAGTACTCGGCTGGGATCCTACCTACGACTAAGCCTCCACGAGAGCATCGTATGTAGCATGTAGGCGCGCTGCCTCCACGAGAGCTTCAGCCATTCTCCTCGACCGAGTACCAAGCGTTGTCATGATCGCGGTGAAGTGATAGTGGTTGATAAAATCGACTCAAAACAAAAGCATGCTAAAAGAAAAGCTTGCATACTTATTATAAATAAGTTTACTATCGTTTCTTCCTCTCCCTCACAGGTACAACGACGTTTCCTTTCGTCGTGCGGTCGACCTCGCATGCTCGGAGGCTGGCGCGCGCGTCGACTCGGCATCTCCTTCCGTCATGTGGCCGACCTCACATGCTCGGGTGCTGGCGCGTGCGGCGACTCAGCGTTCCTTCCGTCGTGTGGCCGACCGCGCAGCTCGGAGGCTGGCGTGCGCGACGACTCGACATTCCTTCCGTCGTGCGCTGGCGCGCGCGGCAACTCAACGTCTCCTTCCATCGCGCGGCCGACCTCGCATGTTCGGGGGCTGACGCGCGCGGCGACTCGGCGTTCCTTCCGTCGCAACAAGCATCGAAGTCAGCATCAAATGGGATAAACACACGCCGAACAAGAACAATTAACCGAGCAGCTCGCCGCTCTAACCTGTTGCTCTTGCTCGACGTCACCTCACGTCACATGGCCGACCTCGCATGCTCGGGGGCTGGGCGCCGTATTTTGGTGATAGCATGCTTTCACCTCCTTTCTGCGATAACATATTGTCCGACTTCTTTGGAACCTCGCCTGCTTATACTAACCAACCCAACGCTCGGGGGCTACTGTACATATAGTGCTCCTAATCGTCGCCCTGTATTCGGTCCTTATGAGAACTGATCGACTACCTCGAAGGAACTCGGCGTCGTGTGGGGATGCTTCTTCTTTTTGGAGCACCGCCCACCCTTGTGCCGACCAAGTGTTGAAGCACCTTCAGCCGACTGCATTGGCCTCGTTGCTTCACCAACAGCTCGACACGCGCCTGAACGTTGCTCGGGGGCTTGTGGGATATGGGTACCATAGGGCCCATCATCGAGGGCGGCGGCGGCCGGCCCAGAGAAGACCGGAGTCCTAGTAGACTCCTACTAGACCACCCTATTGTAAATAGTCCCATATGAAAAATACTCAGATTATAACATTACCTCCTGGATATATAAAGGAGAGCAAGGGTCCCTAGATAGGGGCATCAGACACAATACACAACATTGCACCCCGCATTGTAACCCATACGTTCGTCATTGCTTCCTGAGGCTTGGCTGAGTATCAGCAATACAAACGACGACACCACCTACATAGGACGTAGGGTATTATACCTCCGGATAGCCTGAACCTGTCTAAACCAGTGTCTCCTATGTACAATCAAGTCACTAGTTCATCAATCACCCCGCCTACAAATCAACCACTCGGGTATCCCCAGGTGGATTGCCGGTCCTAAAGGTCCCCCAGGTGGATTGCCGGTCCTAAAGGTCCGACGACTGATAAAAATTAAAACATAATAGACTTAAACAAATAACTTTGCAAGATTAAATTGATATAGATTACTTGGTAAACGTAAAAAACAAAGCAGAACAAAAAAACTTAAAGCCGCTACCTCGATCGGCTAGACAAAAATGTTCGATAATTAAGTTAACAAATAGATCAGAGATAAAACGATACATTAAAATATTCAATCTATAAGTTACGATAAATCTTAAGAGAAGCGCTTGAACCAAAGACAACTTTTGTCGTCAGCTTATTAACTAGAAAAATAGTCACTACCATAAAAAAGGTTTTCAGGGGCGGGCTAAATGCCATTTGCAGAGTCGGGTGCCCCGCCCGCTCCTGCTTTTCGCAGCTAGAAATTGCTATTTGCAGCGGCGGGCAGACGCCCGGTGCTGCAAATGTCATTTCTACGAACGGGCCATACCCTCGCCCGCACCTGAGAACCAATTTCAAAAAGGAAAAAAAAGCTGTCGGGACTGCTGCCGGGTCCGCGCCGCCGCTCCCCACCGGGACCTGGCTGCCGATGCTTGCCACCGGGACCTGACCGCGCCGCCGCTCCCCGCCGGAGCTGCTACTGCCGCTGGCGTTCACGTCCCCCGTGTTGGAATCTAGTCCTAGAACTCTACTCTCTCACGCTCGAACATGAGGTAGAAGATGAACAGAAAAACACTCGATATGGCGCCGAACTTTCCGGCCGCACGAACGGCCTGTATGTTGGCTTCTATTCCATCTCAAGGACTCGACTCAACCCCAAACACAAGGTATACATGGCCATATATAGCCCAACGGCATCGCAGCGCCCACACGATGCACCACGACGAGCTTCACGTGCACGAACGCGCTCTCCTGGCGATCCGGACGTCCCACGCTTCAAGCCACGAACTCCTCCGTGAGACTCGGTCTCCAACCTGATCGAGAGCCACGCACTCCTCCGCTTCTACGCCCAGCAGCTCCCATGGCCACCTCTGCACTAACAGACTCAACAGCACGCAACGCACACTGCCTGGCTCGATGCAGAGCTAACTAACAGACACGCACTACACGAGCACGAACTCGTGGACCTGCTGCTCAGCACACTGCCATGAACGCCTGCACGCACATGACGAACATGACACAGACACGACCCACGCGTCGCACGCCAGGCACACACCATGGCGTGGCTTACTTGCTAACACCCCGCGCACAAGAACGATCGATTCCGAGCTCTGCCCAAGGAGCCAACACAGGCACACATCACCCACGCCTCACCTTCAGGGCCACTCGCCCTCCTCCGCGTCTGCCGCCGTACGCGCACCCGTCGTAGTCGTCGTCCAGCGCCCGCCGCTCGCCCACCTCTGCGTCTGCTGCCGCAGCGCCTGTGGCCGGCCGTAGGGCGCGCTCCTCCGCGCCGCCGCCCTCTAGGCCCGCCACCGCCGCCCACCGACGGCCTCTAGCTGCTGCTGCTGCTCGCGCTGCCACCGCTTGCTGCTGCTGCTCGTGCTCCTGCAGACAGCCGCTCCGGAGGGAGAGCAAAGGCAAGGATAAAGGAGAGAGAAGATAAAGACAGGGAGAAAGAAAACCGCATGGAAGAAGATAAAGATAGACAGCCGCAGGAGGAAGATAAAGACAGGGGGAGAGACAGTGCCGGCCAAAAAATTCAAACTAATTTGTAGAAGCGGGTCTTGTTTTGTTCCGTTGCCAAAATTGAGTTTGCAGCCACGGACGTAGCCATGGCCCGTTTCTAAAAATCAAGGCTATTTCTAGGTGCGGGTTATAGGATCGCCCGTCCCTAAAAACTGATTTCCAGGTGCGGGCGAATTGCTACAGTGGAGACGATGATTTTTGCGACCGGGTCTTCTTTTCGCCCGCTCCTAAAAAAAACCTCCGCTCCTGCAAATCCTTTTTGTAGTAGTGAGTAGCGTCTCATTATTTGGTACAATAAAAGGCACCTGGCCAAAAGGACCTTCTTAGTCCAAGAAATCTGTTTTAATTTATTCTATCTATTTTTCTGCGGAATGATTTTAGATTTTAGAAACACAGATAGTTGGATCTCAATCTAGCGTACTACTAAGCACAGGGCAATAGCAAATAATGCCAAAGAATTTGGCTGGCAGCCCGGTACTGTTGGGAAAAACTATGCAATATCTTAACCCTAAGCTAGATGCACCTGGTTAAGGTCTAGCAGGCCGGGTTGCTAACATGTGCACATGGTTTTGAATACGTTGCTCTTAGGCCAGTCTCAGTGGAAGTTTCATGAACAATAAATTGACTGTCATGTCAGCATTTTTGATGATGTGGCACTCAAGAGAGAGGTGTCTTGCAGCTAGTTATCTAGACAGCTTGTGTCTTGCATGTGACCTAGGAAACAACAATTGATGAAACTATGCATTGAAAGGGAGGTGTTTCATCCTAGTTTAAATACTTTTAGATGACGTGTCACTCTAGGTAATTATGTCCATGAAACTTCCATCAATATTTTCTATCCATTCTACGTTTCAATGTATACCTTGAAACTGTTGGATTAATTGGGCCATTGGCCCATTTTAGTCTCAATTAATCAAAAGAAATTAAAGGTCCACTAATAAATGCTAGGGGTCTAAATCCCGGATTGAGAGTCAACGGGAATCCTAACTAACTTAAATGGTGGACCAAATATGGACCGCTTGTGAAGTACGTAAAAGAAGAAGGGCGTGCCACACGCGCGCGCTCGCTCACCTCGCCGCGCCGCTCGTGATGACCGTTTTTGCCAGTCAAGTCTAACGTTACAGCCTTCATGAGTGACTAGTAACTGACAGCCGTTACTCATTGCCTCATGAGTGACTAGTAACTGATAGTCGTTACTGATTTGGGAATCAAGGCTGGTAAAGACTGTCCAGGTGCATCCCCCCTTCTCCTACCCTGAGCGCCTATAAAAGGAGGACCCTCCTCCATGGGCAGAGACACCCGAAAGCTCTTCTCTGGTATTCCTTTCAGGAAACCACTCTCTTCTCCCTGTTGTTTGCTGCTCTCTCGCATTCCCAACGCAAGCTTTGCGCGCACTCTGCTTGCGTGAGCAGTTGCCTCCGAACCTCGTCTGCCTAGTGATCCTGCTCGGGATAGGCGGGCGATAAGGTTTTTGGGGAGCGTACTCGTACGCGCCTGCTCGCTGCCGTGAACGACTACTTCGTCTACTTCCTAGTGGTAGCTTCGTCAGCCCGAACGACTACGTCCCGGCGTCCGTCTTCCTCAAGCGAACAACTACTTCCTGGTGGCCTGTACGTCTACTTCCAGGAGGCTGTTCGAGGGACTACACTGCACCACCTCGTCACTACACCGAATTAGATCGACTACTTCAAGCAGGCTAGTCACAATGACTGGTAACAGAGATACTGGTTCCTCCGGTTCCGGTTCCCTCCCTAGGTACGCACTGAATCTTCTCTGGTTATGCTTGTTGTTCATGTTTTATTTGAGATTTAACCTAAACACTAGCACATGCCTTGCTCTCACTGGATCACTCATAATAGTCATGAATTTGTTGATAATTTCTGAAATTAAAATGTACCAAAAAATGCCTAGATTTCTAACAATCCAAAAACCTCATGTTATTAATAGGCTTTCGGTCACTGGTTTTGCTACATCAATCAAACCAAATGTTTTTGATGGCTCAAATTACAAACGCTGGCAGCAGAGGGTTACGCTGTGGTTGACAGCGATGAACATCATGCATGTCGCACAGGGGAAGCCCGAACAGCTCTCTCCAGAGGAGGAGAAGGCTTTCGAGTCGTCCAATAAGCCTTGTGGACACGTACCTTTTGCTGCCAAGTGGCAAAGAAGTTTGGGATGCGCTTGAGGCTAAGTTTGGGGTCTCTGATGCTGGTGGTGAGCTGTATGTCATGGAACAGTTCTATGACTACAAGATGGTTGAAGACCGTCCTGTGGTAGAGCTGGCCCATGAGATTCAGGCGCTGGCTAGAGATCTTGAGAACTATAACGAGGATGCACCATGTAAGTTGCCTGACAAGTTTGTGGCTGGAGGTATTATCTCCAAGTTACCACCTTCTTGGAAGGACTTTGCAACCTCTCTGAGACACAAGAGACAGGAGTTTACTGTTGTCGATCTTATTGGCACTCTTGATGTTGAAGAGAAGGCGAGGGCAAAGGACCAACGTGGTAAAGGGATTGTTGGATCTTCTAGTGCCAATATGGTGCAAAAGAAGAACCACAATGCATCCAACAAAAGGAAGAACAAGCCGCATCAGAACCAAACAAAGGCTAAACAGATGACTCGGTTCAAGCCGAGGAAGCCGCCAACTGGGAAGTGCTACTGCTGTGGTAGCACCGAACACTTTGCTGCAAAGTGTCCGGATCACAAGGATAATAAAGATGGCAACAGTGCCAACATGGTTGTTAGTGAGACTGGTGGAACGTTGGGGTACATTAATCTTTTACCTACAGTTCTTTCAGTATGTCATTCACCTGATTGGTGGATTGACATTGGTGCTAATACTCATGTTTGTGCTAATATTTCCTTGTTTTCTTCTTACCAGGTAGGCGGGACTTCCTCCTTGTTGATGGGGATCGGATCGCATGCGCGTGTTCTTGGTGCTGGTTCGGTCGATCTGAAGCTTACTTCGGGAAAGACCATTCGACTGAAGAACGTGCAGCATGTGCCCACCATCAAGAAAAACTTAGTCAGCGGGTCTCTTCTGTGTAGAGACGGTTTTAAGTTAGTCTTTGAATCCAATAAATGTGTAATTTCTAAGTTTGGAAGTTTTATTGGAAAAGGCTATGATAGCGGAGGCTTGTTCCGCTTTTCTTTGTCAAATGATTGTAATAAAGTTGTGAACCATGTTTCAAATATTAATGATGAGTCTAATGTTTGGCATTCGTGACTTTGTCATGTTAATTTTGGTTGTATGATGTGTCTTGCAAACTTGAGTTTTATTCCGAAATTTACCTTAGTCAAAAATTCCAAGTGCCATGTGTGTGTTGAATCAAAACAACCTCGCAAGCCTCATTTTGCGGCTGAGGCAAGAGACTTGGCACCTCTAGAATTAATTCATTCCGATCTGTGCGAAATGAATGGCGTGTTGACAAAAGGTGGTAAAAAGTATTTCATGACTCTAATAGATGATTGCACTAGATTTTGCTATATTTATTTGTTAAATTCTAAAGATGAAGCGTTGCAATATTTTAAAGTCTATAAAGCTGAAGTAGAAAACCAACTTGAGAGAAAGATCAAAAGAGTTAGGTCTGATCGTGGTGGAGAGTATTTTTCTAATGTTTTCACCGCGTTCTGTGAGGAACAGGGAATAATTCATGAGAGGACGCCTCCCTATTCACCTTAGTCAAACGGGGTAGCCGAAAGAAAGAACCGCACTCTAACTGATTTGGTTAATGCCTTGTTAGACACAGCAGGACTTTCTAAGGAATGGTGGGGTGAGGCTATATTGACTGCATGTCATGTCCTGAATCATGTTCCCATGAAGAACAAAGAGATAACACCATTCGAGGAGTGGAAAAAGAAAATGCTAACTCTTTCATATTTACGAACTTGGGGATGTTTGGCCAAAGTGAATGTGCCTATAACCAAGAAACGTAAATTAGGACCTAAAACAGTAGATTGTGTCTTTCTTGGTTATGCTTTCCACAGTGTGGGTTATAGATTTTTAATAGTGAAATCTGGAGTACCTGACATGCATGTTGGCACTATCATGGAGTCTAGAGACGCTACATTTTTTGAGGACATTCTTCCTATGAAAGAGGTAATTAGCACATCTAGTCATGAATTATCTGTTAACAATGAACCTAAAGAACCTACTACTGTGATAGAACACAATGAACAACCACATGTGGAGAATCCTGAGGAGGATGACAATGAAGCAGCTCTCAGAAAGAGCAAGAGACAGAGGATTGAAAAGTCCTTTGGTGATGACTTCATTGTGTACCTCGTGGATGACACTCCTAGAACCATTGAAGAGGCATATTCCTCTCCAGATGCTGACTATTGGAAGGAAGCAGTTCGGAGTGAGATGGATTCCATTATGTCTAATGGTACTTGGGAGGTTGTGGAGCGTCCTTATGGGTGCAAACCTGTACGATGCAAGTGGGTGTTCAAGAAAAAGCTTAGGCCTGATGGTACGATTGAAAAGTACAAGGCAAGGCTAGTGGCTAAAGGCTATACTCAGAAAGAAGGAGAAGACTTCTTCGACACCTACTCACCGGTTGCCCGATTAACCACTATTCGAGTACTACTTTCCTTGGCAGCTTCTCATGGTCTTATCGTTCACCAGATGGACGTTAAGACATCTTTCCTAAATGGAGAGTTGGAGGAGGGGATCTATATGGATCAGCCAGACGGATTTGTAGTAGAAGGTCAAGAAGGAATGGTGTGTAGGTTAGTCAAGTCTTTGTATGGCCTTAAGCAAGCTCCTAAGCAATGACATGAAAAGTTCGATAAAACTTTAACATCAGTTGGCTTTGTTGTGAACGAAGCTGACAAATGTGTGTACTATCGCTATGGTGGGGGCGAAGGAGTGATCCTATGTCTGTA
Organism: Echinochloa phyllopogon; assembly: GCA_033239725.1. NCBI lineage: Eukaryota > Viridiplantae > Streptophyta > Magnoliopsida > Poales > Poaceae > Echinochloa > Echinochloa phyllopogon. The sequence continues at coordinate 3,894,037 of BTCW01000008.1, read as the reverse complement.
TGTGGATGACATACTGATATTTGGGACAAGCCTTAATGCGATTAAGGAAGTCAAAGAATTCTTGTCCCAAAGCTTTGAAATGAAGGATTTGGGAGAGGCTGATGTGATTCTGAACATTAAACTAGTGAGAGAAGGTGATGGTGGGGTTGTTCTTACACAATCCCACTATGTGGAGAAGATCTTGAGTCGTTTCGGTTATAATGACTGCAAGCCAGCTCCAACACCTTATGATGCTAGTAAAGTACTGCGAAAAAACAAGAGAATAATGAGAGATCAGCTGAGATACTCCCAGATCAATGGTTCACTAATGTACCTAGCCAGCGCTACTAGACCCGACATCGCGTATGCTGTGAGCAAACTGAGTCGGTTTGTGTCCAACCCAGGAGAGGCTCATTGGGAAGCTCTCAAACGGGTGATGCGTTTCCTGAAAGGTACTGTGGACTACAGGATTCACTATACTGGGTACCCTAGGGTACTAGAGGGTTATAGTGATTCAAATTGGATATCTGATGCAGATGAGATTAAAGCCACAAGTGGATATGTGTTTACACTTGGAGGTGGCGCTGTCTCCTGGAAGTCTTGCAAGCAGACCATCTTAACGAGGTCTACTATGAAGGCAGAACTCACTGCATTAGACACCGCCACTGTTGAGGCCGAATGGCTTCGTGAACTCCTTATGGATCTGCCGGTAGTTGAAAAACCGATACCGGCTATCCTCATGAACTGCGATAATCAAACGGTGATTGTCAAGGTGAACAGTTCAAAGGACAACATGAAGTCATCTAGGCATGTAAAGAGGCGGCTAAAGTTTGTCAGGAAAATGAGAAACTCCGGAGTAATAGCCTTGGACTACATCCAAACGGCTAAGAACCTGGCAGATCAATTCACAAAGTGTCTTTCACGTAACGTGATAGATAATGCATCCAGGGAATTGGGGTTGAGACCCATGAATGTTACTCAGTAGTGGTAACCCGTCCTATGTGATCGGAGATCCCGTGAATCAGGATGGTGAAACAAGCTACTATTTAACTGAGAGAAGAGAACCTTTGTAAAAGGCTCATTCCGATAGAGGTGCATTTCTCTTATAAAACTGTATGACAGGTTGGTGGAAACCTTAATGTGATCAGAGTGGCTCAGTGAGGAGCAAAGATGTTGGCCTACAGAACATCTTAAAGGATTACACCTATATGGGTCCGATTGCTAGTCACAATCTATGAGATAGGGTGATCTCTAGATACCCATGAAAGGCACGGAGTATGACTTATACGCTCCAACCCGAGGGGATGCTTACAGCAGCCTAGTACTGGTAAGGGGCTCTAGTCAAGCTTGTTTGCACGAAACTGCCAATTCAAGGCATAGTCCATTGGTCAGTTTTGAATGAGTGTAGCTTTTGCCTCACGTGGATGTTCAACTTAACAGTCTCCACCATGAAGCCGGTATATCAAAACAACATTTGAGTCGAGGGCATTTGTTGTGAAACTTGAAATTCTTGGTGGGGATTGTTGGATTAATTGGGCCATTGGCCCATTTTAGTCTCAATTCATCAAAAGAAATTAAAGGTCCACTAATAAATGCTAGAGGTCTAAATCCCGGATTGAGAGTCAATGGGAATCCTAACTAACATAAATGGTGGACCAAATGTGGACCGCTTGTGAAGTTTGTAAAAGGAGAAGGGCGTGCCACACGCGCGCGCGCTCGCTCGCCTCGCCGAGCCGCTCGTGATGACCGTTTTGCCAGTTAAGTCTAACGTTACAGCCTTCATGAGTGACTAGTAACTGACAGCCGTTACTCATTGCCTCATGAGTGACTAGTAACTGATAGCCGTTACTGATTTGGGAATCAAGGCTGGTAAAGACTGTCCAGGTGCATCCCCCTTCTCCTACCCTGAGCGCCTATAAAAGGAGGACCCTCCTCCATGGGCAGAGACACCCGAAAGCTCTTCTCTGGTATTCCTTTCAGGAAACCACTCTCTTCTCCCTGTTGTTTGCTGCTCTCTCGCATTCCCAACGCAAGCTTTGCCCGCACTCTGCTTGCGTGAGCAGTTGCCTCCGAACCTCGTCTGCCTAGTGATCCTGCTCGGGATAGGCGTGCGATAAGGTTTTTGGGGAGCGTACTTGTACGCGCCTGCTCGCTGTCGTGAACGATTACTTCGTCTACTCCTGGTGGCAGCTGCGTCAGCCCGAACGACTACGTCCCGGCGTCCGTATTCCTCAAGCGAACAACTACTTCCTGGTGGCCTGTACGTCTACTTCTAGGAGGCTGTTCGAGGGACTACACTGCAACACCTCGTCACTGCACCGAATTAGATCGACTACTTCAAGCAGGCTAGTCACAATGACTGGTAACGGAGATATTGGTTCCTCCGGTTCCGGTTCCCTCCCTGGGTACACACTGAATCTTTTGTGATTATGCTTGTTGTTCATGTTTTATTTGAGATTTAACCTGAACACTAGCACATGCCTTGCTCTCACTGGATCACTCACAATAGTCATGAATTTGTTGATAATTTCTGGAATTAAAATGTACCGAAAAATGCCTAGATTTCTAACAGAAACAATGATTTACAGCCAAACTTGGTACTTTAAAGTATCTCACCTCGGTATTTATTTCAGATTGACTCTAGCATGTGGTGTCGTAATGTGCTACAGCAGCTTGAAATTTAACTGGACGCAGATTTACAGGACCAGTCAAATTGCTTGTAAGCATGCTTCCTCTTTATCCATTCCTGAAATGCTGATTTTCTAATCGAGTCATGTTTTGATCCGTATCTAAAGATTACAATGATTTCTAGGAGCGTGAAACAAGAACCGGGGCTTAAAAATCAATTTCTACATTATAGCTAGAAAAAGAGCAGTGGATGCCGATAATTTTTTCATCAGACCTTTTTTTAAAAATGAGAGAAGTTCACTCTGTACAAATTGTTTTTGCAGTAGTGCACTCATCTCCACATGAGAGCTGAAATGAACAACCCAACGTCATTTGACATAATCAGTGGGCCCGCCCTATCGCTGCTGTGGAGTTTCCGGTGGCTAGTCTGCCCGTTGGTAATAGCCCAAATCTGACGCCTGGTCCATGGCGACAAGTGCCTCGAGTGGAGGACTAGCAGAATCAGATGGCAGCGGCAAATATTCTAGACAGATAGCACCGGTCTCTAATTTGTTTTTCCCTTTTGCCTCCTATTCCAACACCTTCAGTCATCCTAGCTCGTCTCCTCTTCCTCTAGTCTACCCTATGCTGGTGTGCTGGTGTTTTGTATTTTTGTTGAATTGTTGAGAAGCCCGACAACACTAGATATATAGGTGGGTGGGGCATGTATAATGCTAGTGCAACTGAAACCTTTTCTTTTCACTGGTAGTACAAGTTTTTCATTCCTGCAGGTACATTTTAATTTTTTGTTAGCATGAATAGGCTCGTCAAAATTAAAGGATCCTGTATCTCGGACGGAAGATTTTCACATCTACTCCATCGTGAATATATATCGACTATAGCATAAGGTATATCGTAGACTCGTAGTGCCTGCCACAGGCGGCACACACTAGGCTGATTATATTCATCAATCTCACTCCAGCTGCATACTACGTATGCACTTTGTGACACACGTTACGAGATCGAGCATCAACAAGAAATGGGATGTGACATGCACTGCACAGAACTTTGGGCAAATACGAAATTTTCCCTTCTTTCGAACTCTAATTTGGAATTTTCATTAAAGGTCTAGCTGCATGAGAAAAGTTTATATACATTGATTCCGTTTGCCACACCTTTCAGCGAGATCTTAGTTGCTTTTGATCTCGTTTACAAAACAAAATTGATACACAAGATGAAATGAAACAAAAAAACAAAATACCACACACCAGTTGGGTACGATAGGACAAAGTTTCCTCTGTCCTCTTTCTGCGCTATCAGTACTGAAATAATGGAGCAGAAAAAATGGAATCGCTCCAATAGACTTGAAAGTACATTACATTTGACTGATTGCTTGAACCGAGGACAAATATATTAAGTAAGCATCAATGGTCTTTCGTACTACCTCCGTTCCATATTCAAAGATTTTGATATGTATCTAGATATACGCTATGTCTAGATACATAGCAAAAAACTATCAACCTAGAAAGGCCAAAACGATACAATTTGGAACGGAGGAAGTACATTAAAAGGCACCTGAAAACAGCCAAAAGACCTTCTTAGTCCAAAAAAAAAATCTTTATGGCTGAGCTAGCTAGCTAGGCTGGCAGCAGTACCATATCGAAAAACTTCAATGAAATTTTAATAGCCTAGAACACCTGGTTAAGGTCTAGCAGGGTTGCTAAGATGATGGTTCTTAATATGTTGCTCGTAAATCAAATTTGTATAGATTCACAAAGGATTATGCAGCTGCAGGTCCACTGCATTGCTGCGTGCTCTCCTGCGGTCCTGCCTGCACAACTGTTGCTGCTTCTGCAGTTCGATGGACTCTAATTTGCTGTTTATCGCTGCCCACTGATACCTTTTTTCTTTTTGAGGGTCAACAGGGAGAGAGCATCCCCAGCTGATTCATTGATGGGATTTTGCAGCCAAAAGGTACAGGGACGGAGCCGGAAAAAATTTTAGGAGGGGCTGCTATATCGATGTAACACCATTATAACCTCTTAAAATAGACAAATATAACAGTTTAGCCCCTCCTATTATATGTATTTGAGTACAAATTTTAAGAGAAATTCTTGTGAGACTCTACGTATTTGGGAGCGGTAGGGGGGGCTCGAGCCCCACCCGCCCCCCTCGCTGCCTCCGTCGCTGAAAAGGTATTACAGCATTGTTTTGCAGCAGAGTGAAAACATGAGGGGAGGGGAGGGGTGCTGAACAACAAGCTCAACTATGGAGCCTCCGCTGGCCGCATAACGAGCACCTCATCGTCGAGTCCTAGTGCACATTGTTATCCCCCATGTAAAACACCATTGCAATCTTCAATATGTATATCATGAAACAACCCTGTGCAGCATCGCGGGAAGGAACTTCTTTGCCTCGGTCGCAGCCAGATTTTGTACCCTGAAGTTTTTACCACGGTATTCATTTCACGTTGACTCCTGCATCTGTCTCCCACCCTGTCTTTCTCGTCTGATCTGATGTGCACTTCCCCTTTGCCTCCTATTCCAACAAACAACGCCAGCTTAATTCTTCCTTGATGCTCTTTTGATCAATTTACTATGCGGTGAAGGGAAATATTATATAGGCGGGTGATCATAATGTGTTGTGGCTGTGCTATTGAACCTTTGGTTTTAATGAGTGCCGAGCTCATTAGGGACTTCTGGTAGGTGTTTTTAACTGTTATTGTACTCAGTCCGGCTAATTGTAGTGCCACGTGTGAGAGGACGCTAGCATGGGATCCAGATATATGTAGTTCTGCTTTGCTTGTCTCCTATATATCGCTATGATGTTAGGACACCATATATATATGAGACATTATTAGTGATTAATGTTCGATTTGGTACGACATGTCAAGTTATTACTAATCTGGAGAAATAAATTGGCTCAAGTGGATCAAAATAAACATGCTGAAAGAAAACTCGCTGCATTGTTTGAGTATGAGGAAGTGAGTACTTGGTCCACAGCCAACCCACCCAATAATTTCTACTAATAACTATACAGGAGGGGCAAGGGGGTGATCATTCTAACAGTTTCCCCTCACAGGGCAGACTAATTAAGAAATAATTGAATTGCAAACCTGGATTATGCCCTACTCACCCCTTTGACTCATCTTCCACTAAGGTGAATTTCCCTTTTGCCTCATATTCCCAACCACCCACGGCTACAAACCACGGCAGTCTTTTCCCAGCTCCACATTTCAGCCGCAGGCTCACAGGCCACAGCCTACGATACTGTGCCTTAAGCTTTCGAACCAAACCTTAGCCTGCGGGTGCTTTCTTTTTCTGTCCCTGTTATCTCTTCTGTAGTGTCACTACCAGAATCATGCACATTGGCACCGGGTGAGAAAGCCCTTTAGCACCGGGTTTCCCACCCGGTGCCAATCTTCCGGTGCTAAAGGGTGCCACCTTTAGCACCGGGTCAAATAACCGGTGCTAAAGGTGGGGGCACTAGCAAAAAATATTTGCATAAACTCAAGACCTCTTGGCTCGCGTGCATGCACCCACCTAACCATCTCACCTACACAGCACATGTGATAGAATTAAAGATGCGCTCCTTTTGAAGTAGCATGTGACACCTACATTAGCACCGGATCGTATTTACGAACCGGTGCTAAAGGGCCTTTAGCACCGGGTCGTAATACCACCCGGTGCTAAAGGGTGACCCTTTAGCACCGGGTCGTAATACCACCCGGTGCTAAAGGAGGGGGACCCTTTAGCACCGGGTTGTAACACCAACCGGTGCTAAAGGGGACCTTTAGCACCGGTTGGTGTTACAACCCGGTGCTAAAGGGTTCCCGAGGGCGTCCAAATTTCGCACCCGGTGCTAACGTTACATTAGCACCGGATCTTAAGTGCACCGAGGCATATGAGGGGTGCGGATGTGAGTTATTCCTGTAGTGTGTTTTTGCTTTGTTCTGTGTCTCTCTTTAACTTGCCCTTCTTGATGCATTGTACAGTGATTCTTTCATGTCTTTCAGAAAAAGAAAAAAGGTTCTATGCTCTGCTGGATGCTAGAAGTTTGTGGCAAAGGAGCTATACATGAGGTCATCCATGGATTAGTACAAAAGAAAGGCATTTCACCCAAAAGTCACATGTGTTATATAGGTGGAGTGGTAAATGAGCTATATATGAGGTAATTATAAGGGGTTGTGGGTTTGAATTCCATGGGCTGCAATAATTTTTTTGGTTTTACAAGACTTTAGTATCGGGTGAGGAACCGAGACTACAGGTGACTAAAGAGCATTTTTCTACTGTCTAATCTACTATGTGGTGAGTACTGGCAACTTCGTTGAGGTGTGTATGCGGAAAGGGAAACATTAATCATATAGGCGGTCGATCATATACATGTTTGCGGCAGTCCTATCGCTAGTGAGAAATGACTTTCCATTCAACACGTTTGTCCCGGATAGATTTGAACCCGGGATTAATATAGCATTAGTCCCGGTTGGTATTTCCCGAGGTCTATAATAAAGACCTTTAGTCCCGGTTCGAGGCTCAACCCAGGACTAATATGGTCTCAAGCATTGTCAAGGTTGGAAGCTTCAGCCAGGACTAAAAAGGTGACTTTTAGTCCCGGTTAGAGTCATCAACCCGGACTAAAGGGTCTTTAGTCCCGGTTGACACCACCAACCCTGACTAAAGGGTCCACTATGGCTTACTATAAAAGGAAAGTATCATATCTAAAGTCATGTGTGTTGTGTAGGTGGGGTCGTTAGTACTTACCTCGTGTTATCTAGTACACGAGGTAAATGTCGGGACCTAAGGGAAGCGCCTTTCTCCACCGGTGTATTATACCTTCGATTTTGATGAGTTCTAGAGACTACTGGTAGGTGCTTTTTATTGTTATGCTCACTCCATCTATTTGTAGTGCATTATGTGAGAGGAGACTAGCATTATGGGATCCAGATATATATAGTTATCCAGCTTTACTTGTGCTACTCATGTGTCATCACCTGCTCCAACACAGAAACTACTCCTGCGGCTATGCACTACCACACACAGATGCTACCGTGACATGTATTACTCAGCTGGCACCTGCCTCACACTTGCTTTATCATCATTTCCCTGAACAAAACAAACAAGATTTGAATTGCAAACCTGGATTATATGTGCTACTCACCCTTTTGAGTCCTCATCGACTTATAATAAGGTGCATTTCCCTTTTGCCTCATATTCCCAGCCACTACACACTGCGGCATTTCAGCTCCACACATTTCAGACGCAGGCCCACAGCCTACCATCCAGCGCCTTAAGCTTTCGAATTTCGACCCAACCTTACCCTGTGGGTGCTTTCTTTTGTATCCCTGTTATCTTTGCTAGCTGTGGTGTTTTTTGCTTTGTTCTCTGCTATGCCTCTCTTTAACTTGCCCCTTTTAATGGATTGTGCAGTGCTTCTGTAATTTATTTCAGTAAAAAAATAGGCTCTACGCTCTCTTGATGATGGAAATCCGTGGAGCTCGTTGTTTGCTGAAAGGGGAAAAACACTATATGAAGAGCCAAGCATTTGTCCCAATTCAAGTACCAGTGGAAATACTTTTCTTTTTTCCATCAGTTCCAGTGACAACTGTTGGATTGCTATCTTTTTGTTGCTATGCATTCATTGATCTATCTTGCATGGAAGATTTGGTGGTCGGTCATCGCAATCATGAATATATTCTGCATAAGGTAGTTGATATAAAACTAGAAAATTAAAGCGAAATATGATTAATCGTCTCTTCTGATTTTTCTAAACAAGAAATGTACTGGAGTGATTGAGGCGGCAGGCAGGTGGCGGCGATTTCTATATAGCACAAAACATAGGGCACATCTCAGCACTCGGAAAAAATTAAAATAACACACCGGAACGCCAACATAGATGGATATAACTGAACGCCAACATAGATGAACTAAAATAACTGAACGCCAAAAGAATGTACTGGGCAAATTGGAGTGAGTAGAAGAATGAAAAAATTCCCCATGCCTATAACTGAACTCTGATTCGTCGTCTTGGAAATAAGTAAACATAGATGGATGGAGAAAATAGATGAGAAAAAGGGAGAAACACGATCAAGCTCGAGCGGATCTCCCAGTAAGATAAGGATATCATTGAAAATATGTATCCGTTCGTTTTTCCATCATTCTGAACTCTGAAGATTTAGCGGGGTTTTACATAGCATTCTGCACTCGCAGGTTGCTGCATTAGGGTTTAGGGATGGACAGACTCTAATATGTTACCGAACGCTACCACTGCAAATTATTACTATCTACCGACTACCACTGCATCAATCTCTTGGTGCACCTGGGCTGAAAGTGAAACTACTACTGGGGCTAAGCACTACTCATAGCAAGAGTACTACCACAGAACAGAGAGATGCTACTGTCAAGTATATAACTTCTTCGTTAAAAAAAACAAAGTTGTCTATCAGTTCAGTAGTTCACATTTTTTAGATAAAGCAATAAGCATTGTCCCGGCCTCTATGAAATTATCCAGCCATTATTACAAGAAAACACATTTGTTTTGAGCGAACATGAACAAGTTAACAGATTAGAAGCAAAGTCTGTTATTAAACTGTCACCCGTTCTTAGCGAAAATCGATAGAGAGTTGAATTGCGAGCATGGATTACATGTGCTACTCACCCTTTGTTTCTTCATCTGAAGTGTATTCCCCTTTTGCCTCATATGGCCACAGCTTTACCTATCTGTTTGAATCAGCATTCTCTTTTAGTTCTACACATACAAAGACACAGAGCAGGAGTACTGCTTGCCGGGGAAATATGGAAGGCAAGATCCAGCGGCAGTCTTCAACGCTCAAGCACTGCACACAGCCAATTCCTCAATCTAGTTTTCTATTCACCCTATCGTCTGACGTGCATTTCCCTGATGCCTCATATTCCCAATCACACCGTTGCCGCAGCTTTTCCCAGCTCTTTGGATCGTACTTCTCTTTTCCTTCTCTAGTTTTACATATATGAAGATACAGATGATAGGCCCAATACTGTTTATTTGTCTGGTGGGAAATATGGAAAGGAAGGAAACAACAGAGTCTTCAACAAGCACACACGGGTAAAAACTGAGGTGCTTCTGCTTAGTGCGTTAACATGTTAATTAAAGCGTTGTGCTTCCTTCCCCCTCAAAATGCATTGGTAGTGCTCCTGTCGTTTATCTTAGGAAAAAAAAAGTTTTACACTTTGTTGGAACTTTGTGGAGCTTCACTGTTCGCTGAGAGGGGGCACTACCCACCACTATATAATTAACGATCCATGCATGATGTCCCAAGTAGCAAAATGTTTTCCTTTTTCTATCAGCTCTAATGAAAATTATTGGTTGGAGAGCCTTCGTTGTTATGCATTCACTGATCTAAATGCTGTATCATGCATTGAAGATTAACTGCTAAGAGTCATCACAAACTGTGAATACAGCACGTGAAAGGTAGTTGATCACAAAATAAGATTGTCATCAATCGATACACATGCAGCTAGGGGTGGTAAAGCTTCAAAAAAAATTAGCTTAGCGTCCTCTGTTCGGCTGGATGGTTGTAAACCATCCAGTAGTATTTTTCTCTCAGCAGAAACCAGCACCAGTCACCAGCCACCAACCAGCCAGCAGTGTTTTTCTCTCAGCAAAGACCAGCACCAGCCACCAGTCGAACAGAGCCTAGAAGTATTAAAGATCAGGCTAAAAATGCAACAAGCTAAAATAAAATATATTTTGAGCTATAACTGTCATTAAGAACTGAATTGGATTGTGAGGGGGGTATAAATATTATAATCCACCAGCATTCATAAGCATTTATTGATGCCATCGACTCTCTTGTGCTCCTAAACTTGAGCATGTGACCCATAGATATATAGATCAAGCATGGTTGAGAAAGTAAAATTGTGTCATATCGACAAAATCATCTCTTCATTTTTCATCATAAAAGAAATGTATTGGAGTGAGAGAGTAGCTTAAAGGTACCCCTGCAAATTTTCTTGTGCTCCTGAAAAACTTATTCTCCTCACTACACTTTAGTCAATACATAATATCTATACTAAAAGGATCCTAGAGAATTGAAAACACCTCCCACCAAAAAACCCACCCATACCCTCTCACAGAGGACCCACCTGTCGGGCTTTGGTGGGAGAGAAAAACTAGAAAGCATCGAAAATTTTGCATGTTCCAGGCTCTTTTAGTTGTTTCCTCGCTCAACTTTTTTCACCCAAAAAAGGACCCACCTAAATATACCCACATTTGTACCCACGTCTATACACAATTATCCCGTATTACTAATAGATAATAAATCGGAGAGTTTTTCTTCATATAAATAAACATGTGTGGTACATGAGTTGAGACAAATGTATAGAAGAGAGTTTAGCACGCGCGTGACGCGCGGGTATTGGAACTATATTTTATATGTTATATTTGATTTATTTTATTTTATACATGTGCGTGCGCACATGTGCCTTTGCTAGTATTTAGAAAAGGCTGTAAAGAAAAATAGCCTAAGGGCATTTTTGGTTTGATGCCGCTGCTGCTTGCCCTTCTAATTTTTGAGCATTAACTAGGCAAGTGCCCGTGCGTTGCTACGGATACGATTCATGGAGTAAAGATAAATAGATCACACGAAAAAATTAATTTTAATGGTTGTAGGGTCGCACCGAAGTCTATGAAAGTTAGTATTTTTTCATAAAGGCATGGATGTGTAGGCTACAAAACCAAGGTTGATTCTTATACTATGATTCTGTTAATTTATATAGTGCAAACTATTAATTTAACAGTGGCAGTGCCACTAAATATCAAATTGTGTTTTCATAAATTCCATTTAAATAGACCACAGTTAGAAAACGTTATCACTGGATATAGTAAACAGCAATATACACCAACATTATCTTCAGGTGCATTATAAGCCTCCCCTCACATGCTCGTGTGTTGCTAGGGAAGGCAAAATATTTATAGAGCGATCCACCGCATCAATATCATGCATCAATATGAGACAATGTATAGCGCCATTAAACTCAACACTTCTGATAAAGCTAAACAATAGCAATGATCAAACAATTAGCACAGAAATCCCTCAAATGCCACAATTGATCTCATAGGCATAACTCCACGTAAGCATGATGAGTAAAAATCCTTCAATGTTACTTGTGGCACAGACATTCAGCAATTTCTAAAAAGAAAATAATTTAAGAATTCACCAGACATAACTACAATTTATATTAAACAAGAAAACCAACATCCCTGATCTCTAGTGTTGGCATATGTGGAAGAAAATCATTGCCCATGAAAAAGCACATGAAGATGAAATCATCAACAATGCTTCAAAATCAATCTGGAAAGGAGGATTTGGCATTCTGAACTCATATTCCAAGTACTCCTGAAGGGTCCAGATATTCAAGAACTGCAAGGGCACAAAGTCAGAAGCAATACAAAATAAAAATTAAGGCCCTTGGAGCATACACAAATTGCAACAGAGCACCATTACCTGGTATGGTTTTTTTTTGAAACAAACCGGGCAGGAGAGCTGCCGATTATATTAAAAAGAAGAAGCTCAGACGGGTACATCAATCTCTAGATGGAACTGACAACTAAAAAGGGACAAGACTCACGACTAAGACCACCTAAAACAACTCTGAATGGATTGGACCTCAAAATGCACTACGACCACAAACCTTCAAAACACATCCCAACATAAAAGGCTACAACTAACAGCAAGCCTGACGAAGAGCCAAAGAAATCTCTGCAACAAGATCACAGAAATCACGACCTTTCACATGCATGATTGAGCTGAGGAGATCTGGTGGTAGTAGTTCCTTCAGGCAGTTTGCATATCCTTGAATTGCATCCTCATCAAACTTCCCGTCATTCCCAATAATGCCCAAGTTCTTTAGTGTATCACATTGGGCAAGGCGAGCGCTTTGGCGGAGTGACGATATGTCATAAGACTTGCGCTTGCGTCTTGCCGTTCTTGTCGGTGGCGTCCTCAAAGATAGGGGAAGAGTGGTATGCCTCCAACAGTAGATCATCTTCTTGGGGCTTGAGCTCTTCTGCCTTGGTCTCAGCAAGAGACAAGGTGGGGCCATCTATGGCAGCAATTACAGCTGGATCTTCCTTGTCATCGGATGCATCTTCCACTAGTACAACATCTTCAAAAAGGGTGTCAATTATCGGCGGATCATTTTATTGTTCCACTGCAGCGATGATGAGATCAACATGGCCCTCGATTGTGGATTCAACTTCCTCCTCTTCAGATGCATCTTCCATGACGACAACCTCCTCCGTTATGGTTGATTGAACCTCGGGAATTTGAACATGCAAACTCGGGGGTGTTGATAGATTTGGAACTAACACATTGATAGTGGGAAGCTCACAATCTTTAGTAATTGACTGTTCCAAATCACCTGCAACAGCGACGACATGCTTCTCATTGTGCATCATGGAGTCCCGGATAGACGTATAATCAGCAGCAAGCGAGGCAAAGCAAGTTGGAGTTGGAGGGCGATGAACCGGGGAGCATGGACCAAAATGGTCAACCATGTCAGCAGCAGATGCATCCTTGCAAGATGGCTCCACACATTCAAGGTGGTTGGCCACCCGTCCCAACCACAACCTGATAGTAGATGCCTCAGCCTTGAGTGGGCGCATCACTTCCTCTAGTTGAGACACAAAGAAATTTTGGAGGTCTGAATGAAGTGACTCCACCAGAGGCCCAAGCACACATTGAACATCCTGTAGAGGTGAGCCATCTGCAGCACGACAAGAACAGCCACATGAAGCACTAGGAGCAACATCCATTGCACCCTTAGGATTGGGGTTAGTTGAAGCTGACAGCGAAGCACTTGATGGGGCCATGCCCATGACATCCGTACACCTCTGAACATGTTGAGAATGGTGAAGTTGGGCAGAAGCAGAGTGGGAACGCCTTGTATCAACATAGGGAGACCGAAAGTGAGCCATAAATGAAAATAATTGCACCATCTTCAGCTTCAAGAACATCAGTGTGTTTTTCAAGAATATCCGCTGAACTCTGAAGAGAGCCTCACCTTTCTTTGCGGTGAAAAAATATTTCCACCCCATTTGACCACTAATTAATGATATTGAATAAAGTCAGTTTATAAAATTGTCTTCACAACCCCGAGTTAATTCACGAGACCTATCTAATGAGGTCTTTGACCGCACAATTAGAGAATAGTTACGGTAGCATTACTGTAGTAAATTATTGATTAATTATGCTCATTAGATTCATCGCGAAAGTTACACTTATTAAAAAGTCTTTTCAAATAGACTTTATTTGATCCTTCGTGAATACAAAATTTTCTTGAAATTTCGGAAACCTATGAAACGCTGCCAGCTCCCCAGCAACAATAATATTATGCTCGTTCCCTTCCAGGATCTGTAGCCTCCCCACGTGCAGACGGATCTGACGATCGGCAACGATGAACGGTCCAATATCCTGGCGAGGTTTCACACGCCACGTAAAGGAATAAAGTGCCATGCATTTCCTGTTTGCCTCATATTCCCAACCACACCGTGGCCGCGGCTTTTCGCAGCTGTTTGGCTCATCATTCTCTATTCCTCTAGTTCTAGATACGAAAACAGCTGATAGCCCCTATACCGCTTTTGTCTGGTGGGTAATTTGGGGAATTAAGGAAAGAAACAGCAGCGTCTTCGATCACTCTTCAATTCTCAAATCTCAAGCCCCCGGCCAAACTGAGGTGTGGATCGAAATATAATCCTACTAGATGAATACGAGCTCATACATTGCAGCCTATAATCGAGCGCCTTAAGCTTTGGCACACCATGAGCCTGCGGGTGCTTTCTTTTTTATCCCTGTTATCTCTGATGCACAGTTTTTTGCTTTGTTTCTTTGGCTCTTTAACTTGCTAAACCTATGAACTTCTGCCGTTTGTTTCAGGGAAGAAAGGTTCTACACTATGCTGGATATGCTGGAATACTTCGTGGGGCTCAACACTGTTCGTTGAAGGGGGCAACACTATATAAGGAGCCATGCATGTTGCCCCAAGTAGCAGTGGAAATATTTTCCTTTTTCTATCAGTTCCAGTGAAAAATATTAATATTGGTAGCTTTTTTTTGTTCCTATGCATTTAATCATGTAAATGAACATATCTTGCACGGAAGATTTACTGGTCAGTCATCCAATAGTGAATATATTGCGCAGAAGGTGGTTGATCACAAAATGAGACTGGCATCGATCAATGAACTTGCAACAAGCACGTATCCTGCTGCACACCATTGAGCTCGCTTGTGCTCCTAAAATTGAGCATGTGGCACGTAGATAGGGACCGAGCGTTGCTGAGAAAATTAAAGCAACATTGCATTAATCATCTATTCTGTGCTTTCCATTACAAAAGAAATATATTGGGCTGATTAGTGCAGTTTACCGCTGAGAATAGCTTAGCCCCCGTTTGGATGTTGGCATTGGAAGGTGGAATTCGGAATTGGAATTAGCTGCCCTAAATACCAGCTGTTTGGGTGCTCTCGGAATTAGAATTGGAAACTTAACTCAATATCGAGCCGGCATTCAGCTATGTGACCGCACCCTTCCCCCAATACCGAGCCATCCAGCTTCGTATTGGGCGGAATCGTCCTCGGCCGCTTGCCCCCTCCCACATCGATCCCTCTCTCCGTCTCTCATCCCGTCCTCATTTGCTCCGACCCTGCCGCCCGAACTCCGCCCGCCGGCCTTCTTCGTCGGGACTCCGCCACCGGCCTCCGGAACTCCACCGCCAGCAGCCCCCTCTTCTCCTTCCTCGCGGTCGCGGCCCCCTTCCTCCTCCTCCTTGCCGCCGCGGCCCCTTCCTCTTCCTCGCGGACGGCGGTCCTCCTGCTCACCCCATCACTTCTTCCTCGCCGGCGGTAGGCGGTCGAGGAGAAGGTCCACGCAGCTCCGGCCGCGATGCGCTGGCGCGGGCGGTCTGGACGGCGAGCTCCGCCTCCCACGCCTTCCGCGCGGCGGCGCCCAGCACGCTGCCCCACTTGGCGCGGAGGTGGCGCTCCCATAGCACGCCGGCGGGGCATCGGTCTCTGAGCGCGGCGCACACGCACGCCATCGCGGCGAGCGACGCCGGCGAGAGCTCCTCCAGCACGCGGTCCAGCGAGAGCTCCGATAGCCCCTTCCCTTCTTAGTCGCCGGCGGCGATGGGTCGCCATCTCTTCTCCCTCGCCGGCGGCGGCACCCACGACGGCGTGCCCCTTCCCTTCTCCATCGCAGGTGGCTGCGGGCCTGCTTCTCATCTTCCTCGCGACCTCGCCGACGCGCCCGAGCGGGAGGCAGAGGCGCAGGTGAGGAGTCCAGGGAAGATGATGCCAAATTCTACTCTATACACATCCAAACATGAATTGGTATTTGAAGCTTCCTTGAATTCCATTTAGCAATTCCATATACATCCAAACAATCGTTTTGGTATTATGAACCATTTCCAAAACTAGACTGAATTGGTATTGGATCCAATTCAATACCAAGCCCTCCAATATCGACATCCAAACGAAGCCTTAAAGGTATCCCTGCAAATTTTCTTGTGCTCCTGAAACTAAACATGTTCTCCTCACCCATTTCATGGCTATGCTCGAAGCAGTAACGAATTCCAAATACCACAATACATAAGGCGCATATGAACTGCAAAAAAGAAAAGAAAAAAAAGAGCACCACTTCCGCCTGAAAATTGCTGTCCAAGTACCAGTTCAAATTATTTTATCCTTTCTCTATCAGTTCGATCCACTGAAAATTACTGGTACATCTTTTGTTTTTACTGATCCAAAAATGACCGTGTCTTGCATGGAAGATTTGCTGGTCAAACATCATACTCGCTTGTGCACGCAGATAGGTCGAACATTGTTGATAATTTAAGCAACATTGAGTTAATCATCCACTTCTTTTTTATCACAAAATGAATGTATTGGACTTATTAGCTCAGCTTGCCACTGAGATTAACTTGTGTTTGTGTCATATGGTTAAGATTTAGCGAGAGGCTTATAAGATGAGCATACGCGTAGATGCGAATACGTACTATGTACTCATATGCATATAGATTATAGATTATAGAGAGGTTTATTAGATAGAATTTCTGCAATTGCAGGTTGCTGCAATTATCCTCCATCGAACCATATCCTAGCATGCATGGACGGACTCTAATCCTGTACTGGGAACACTACCACCTCAAATATTTGCTATAATATACCACGGCACACTTATGGTATACTTCTGTGCTGAATGAGGAATTGATCCAGCAGCCCAGCGCTGTAACATAGAGATGCTACTGCGAAGTGTATTACTCAGTCTTCAGGTTCCTCTCGCACTCACTTCCTCATTTCCCTGGGAAAAACAAGAAACACAGTTGTCTGTCAGTTCACAATAATTAATGGAGAAAGAGTTTGTTGACACGAAAGCGCGCCAACACACTCGAAGATCGATCGAACGCGCAGCACGGCCGTCACAACGGCCAACTCCTGACCTCCCCGGGGCAAACCGGTCAGACCGGTTTCAAGAACCGGTCAGACCGCTTTCAGGCGGGAGATCGTGAAGACCTAGAAACTCGAGCTCGGGAGGGACCCCGTCGGAGCTCAAGTAAGCTAGGGTTGCTCTAGGGTCAGCAGGCAAACTAGAACGCCCTTGAACGCCGTAGAGACGAGCAAAGAACAGAATATGGGGGTTGGAAAAGATTAGGGTTTGAAGTCTTACCCCTTTCGAATAGATTACAATATGGGATTAAACACGGAATCCTAATCCTACTCGAATTACAGAACCTAAACCGGTCTGACCAGTTTGGCAAACCGGTCAGACCGGTTTGGCCGGGCCAGAGCCAATTTTGACTGTCAACACATGCCCCCCTGCGTTTTTAGTGAACTTGAGAACTAAAAAGCAAGTAATTACAATTCAGGAGCTAAAATTTATGCTAAGTGCGATATCAACAATATATCGGTCATTGGTCTTCATGCGTCTTGCCAAACACTTGGATAGAATTTCTTCAAATATCTTCCGTTGATAGCTTTAGGCAAATGATCTCCCTTCAGCGTCTCTAGCATGTAAGAATTCCCAAAAATGACTTTGACAACTCTATAGGGTCCTTCCCAACTTGGTGACCATTTACCAAACTTGTTGCTTTTTGTCCCAATAGGCAAGATCGTCTTCCAAACAAGCTCACCAATCTGAAAATATCTTCCTCGTACTTTCTTGTTGTAAGCTTTAGCAACCCGAAGCTTATCTTTCTCAATCTCCTTCAAAGCTTTCAATCGTTTGTCGGTTACCTCATCAATATTGTCCAACATCAAATTGTGGTAATCAACAGCATCAAGGTCAATTTGTTTAGCCAATCTATAAGCGTCCAGATTTACCTCAACGGGCAAAACGGCCTCTTGACCATACACAAGCTCAAAAGGAGTAACTTTAGTAGCACCATGTCTAGATATACGATAAGCCCATAATGCTTCGGATAAAACTTCATGCCATCTCTTAGGACTTTCTTCTATCTTTTTCTTGATTAATTTGATCAAAATTTTATTACTTGACTCGGCTTGTCCATTAGCCTTGATCCGTTGTCAAAATTTGAGGAATACCGAATCTATGAATAATATTTTGCGTAACAAACTCAATTACCTCCCGATGCGTCATATTCTTCAAGGGAATCGCTTCGGTCCACTTAGTGAAATAATCAGTAGCAACTAACACAAAACGATGTCCTTTTGATGATGGGGGATTGATTTGTCCAATAAAATCCAATCCCCAACCTCGGAACGGCCATGGCTTAATAATAGGATGCATTAATGCAGCAGGAACAAGTTGCAAATTTCCAAACTTCTGACATTCCTCACATCCTTTGTAATATTTGAAACAATCTGCCATCATAGTAGGCCAATAGAAACCGGCTCGTCTAAGTAACCACTTCATCTTTGGAGCCGATTGATGTGTACCACAAATACCCTCATGGACCTCACCCATGGTAACTATGGCCCGATCCGAATTAAGACATTTCAACAGCAAATCTTCGGCGTTTCGACGATAGAGCTCATCGTCAAGCAAAACGTATTTAAACGATATTCGCCGAATATTTCTTTCTGCACCACGACCAGGATCTCTCAAATAAGTAATAATAGGCACTCTCCAATTCTGATCTTCAATTTTGAATTGATTAGCATCATCCAAAGGATTTTTGCTTCTGTCAGGGGACGAAGCGGTCAGACCGGTTTCAGAACCGGTCAGACCGGTTCTGGCAGTTAAACCGGTCTGACCGGTTTCCGAAACCGGTCTGACCGGTTCGTCCAGAACCAGAACCTCGGCTTTCGTTTGCATCGGTTTTTGGAGATAGAAATACTTCTTGCAACCATATAACCAGATGCTTTCTGAGCCAGAGTATTTGCCTTGTCATTCTCTTCTCTTGGAATATGTTTGATAGTAAATTCATCAAAAGAAGCAACGATATCAAGACATCTATCAAGATATGCATTTAATGAACCATTATAACATTGGCATACCTTTGACACTTGTTGTACCACCAGGAGCGAATCACCAAAAGCCTCAACATACTTTATTCCCATGTCTTGCAAAAATTCCAAGCCAAATAGAAGAGCTTCATATTCAACTTGATTATTGGTTCGCTTTTCTTCCAATCGGTTTGAAAATTCAAATACGGCACCACTTGGAGAGATCAAAACAGCATCAATTCCTTGTCCATCATTGCAAACCGATCCATCAAAGTATAACTTCCATGGGGTACAAGTAATATATCCGACGTCGAAGTTGTTTGTATTATTTATCCGATGTTCAACAATAAAATCAGCTACAATTTGGCCTTTCATTGATTTTAAAGGTTCACAAGCCAAATCATACTCAATTAAAGCATAAGCCCATTTACCGACTCTTCCACTAGAAATCGGTTTTTGCAACATATGCTTAATTACATCGGTTTGACACAACACGATGCAAGTGCTAGATAATAAATAATGCCTCAATTGAGTACAAGCATGGTACAAGGATAAACACAACTTCTCAATGAAAGTATACCTTGTTTCTGCATCGATGAGCCGTCGGCTTACATAAGCAATCACATACTCCTTGTTGCCGATTTCTTGAGTCAAAACAGCACCAATAGTTCTATCTTCAGCCGCCACATAAAGTCTAAATGGTACCCCTCACTTAGGCGCCCTAAGCATCGGTGGTGAAGACAAGTACTCTTTGATCTCCTCAAAGGCTTCTTGCTGTTTTGCCCCCAGGTAAAATCAGCTTCATTCTTTAACCAAAGCAAAGGAGTAAAAGCATCAACCTTTCCAGACAAGTTAATTATAAACCTTCTCAAGAAATTTACCTTGCCTAGAAACTTTTGCAAATCTTTCTTGCAAGTAGGAGCTTCGACTTTCTTCATAGCTTCAATTCTCTTGGGATCAACTTCTATGCCGTTCTCATGAATAATAAACCCAAGAAACTTCCCAGCCGAAACACAAAAAGCACATTTGAGTGGATTCATCTTCAAGCCATACCGTCGCATCCTCTCAAGAGCAAGTTTTAAATCGGCTAAATGAGAATCCAAGCCATCCGATTTAACTACGATATCATCAATATACACTTCCACAATAACACCAAGTAAATCATGAAAGATTAAATTCATAGCCCTTTGATAAGTTGCACCGGCATTCTTCAATCCAAAAGTCATAACCACCCACTCAAATAAACCAATAAATCCCGGACATTGAAAGGCCGTTTTGTGCATATCCTCTTCGGCCATGAAGATTTGATTATATCCAGCATTACCATCAAGGAAACTAACAACACGATGCCCAGAAGCTTCATTGATTAAGACATCGTCTATGGGCATAGGATATGAATCTTTTGGAGTGGCTTTATTAAGATCTCTAAAATCAATTCAAACTCTAAGTTTTCCCGAATCTTTCTTTTCAACGGGAACAATATTAGAAATCCACTCCGCATAGCGACAAGTCCGAATAAAACCAGCATCTAGCAAACGATTAACTTCTTCTTTTATTTGGTCATAAATAGCGGGATTAAAATGTCTAGCCGATTGTTTAAAAGGTCTAAAACCGGCCTTTATTGGTAAGCGATGCTCAACTAAATCACGACTCAAACCCGGCATCTCACGGTACTCCCAAGCAAAACAATCGACATACTCTTTCAACAAATTTATTAACTCGGCTTTAAATTCAGCCGATAAATTCTTGTTTACAAAAGTTGGCCTAGGAATAGTACCATCACCAATATCTATCTTTTCTAAAGGGTCAGCTGACGTGAAACCCTGACCCAACTTATCCATATCACCGAGATCTTCAATGGCTTCGAACATACCGGCCGAATGAGCTCGATGATGATCAATTCGGTCTTGAAGCCACAGTCCAGACGTAAACCGGTCTGACCGGTTTCCAAAAGCGGTCTGACCGGTTTGGCTCAACTGGCACTGTTCAGGTCTAAACCGGTCTGACCGGTTTCCAGAAGCGGTCTGACCGGTTTGTCTCTGTTGATTTGTTTGCTCCATTAATTACAGCACGTAATTCAACCGATTCTCCATCGGCTTTAATGTAGCAGGAACAAAACCATCCTTGGTGCAACTGATCAACTCATAGTCGGTCAAATCCATGCCCGACAAACATTGGACCTTCTCATTTGCACTAAGAGAATCGGAATCGGCCGTTGCAACGAAGGAAGAAGTATCACCATGTACAACTTCAACTTCATCGCCGATCCACTGAATAAGATATTGATGCAAGGTAGATGGAATACATTTATTTGCATGAATCCAATCTCGACCAAGGATTAAACTGAAGTTACCTTGCACCTCGGAGACGAAGAAAGCTGTAGCAATAGTCTTGCTTCCGACGGTCAACTCCATAGAAGCCACCCCCTTGGCACCAATGGGATCACCTCCACCAACTCCACTGACCGTCATGTTTGTCTTGATCAATTCTTCGTCTTTTCCGCCAATCTTCTTGTAGAGAGAGTATGGCATAAGATTTACAATAGCTCCACCATCAACCAACATACGAGAAATTGGCTTCCCGTTGATGTGCCCTCTCATATATAAAGCCTTGAGATGATTCTCTGATTCACTAGGCTTCTGAAAAATGGCATCTCGGGGTCCAAGTTGAAGATGAGAAATTTCCTCCTCCGGCACCACATAATAATCAGAAGATAGATAAACAACATTAATTTCCATGTTGTCACGCTCTGGAGAAGACTCAAAATCAACCAATTCTTCATCTTCAACCACTGGAGGAATTGACGGAGTAGAATCGATGGTTGAAGTAATCTCAGCTCCCGCTTCTATCGTCAAACCGGTCTGACCGGTTCCAGAAACCGGTCTGACCGCTTCTGCAGCGGTGGGCTGAACCAAACCGGTCTGACCGGATTCAGAAATCGGTCTGACCGGTTGTGCTGCTGATTGCACAACGGGTTTAGCTTGCCAGATCTTGGTCTGAGGGATCATAGGCCTGTAATTGTTGAAGTATTCATCCCTCAGCTTCTCAGCTTCATGTTCCCTTTTTTCTTTGTTCCGCAGGCGCTGTAATTTCCGCTTCTGCGTATGAGTCAAACCAGAAGGACACCACCTTGGTTGGAAGACCTTCTTTACGCCCTTGCTACTGCTAGCCTCATGATCATTAGCCATGACCGGCTTTTTGACTCGAACAGGAGCCGAATCTCCAATGACTATCGGCTTTCTACCCAAGTCTTGCATAGCCACTGGAATACTGCCAATTGTTACAATCCCACTGGTTTTGGCTTGCATGTCCTCCTTTTTCTCCTTGACACGGTATTCTTGCTTAGGAGGAGCTTGGAACCTCTGCTCCGACCGAAACCGGTCTGACCGGTTTACAAAACCGGTCTTACCGCTTTTGGGAGCAGCCGAAGGACCTGATTGGTATGAACCCAATCGGTCATATACCGAAGTCCCAGTAACATCACCACGGCACTTATAAGCTGTAGAATTGATCCAACGCTGCGGTGACCTCTGTCTCTTTTTTGTTGGCCGATCAACTTGAACGGCCTTTGTGTACTTGTTCATGAGCTGAGAGAAAGTAGGTCCTTGCTTCAGAACCCTTCCTTGAACCTTTGGCTCATTAAACTTCCAAGTACCCACTTCCGGGCGCTTGGGCTTGAAAGTCCTTGGACGGTCTGGAGACAAACCGGTCTGACCGGTTTCGCCTGACTAGCGAACCGATTTTCTTCCAAGGAACTTCCTTGCCCCCCGGGTCTTGATGTGTTAATTGTAATCTTCAGAGACTCTTCACCATCAAGAGTTCTCCCAATCATCACTGTTCTGACCGGCACTTTGTCATTAACTTTTTCCGGCCTTGGGTCTCCAATCACCACATTCTTACCCTTAACTCCATCGGCTTGTTCCGGCCGAATCAACACCTTAGTATTCAGATCCAAGGTATGAACAGGGAAAGGAGCCTTATCAACTTGCATTTCAGCTAGCACTAATCGACCTTCATTAAGGGCCGATTGTACCTGTCGTCGAAAAACATTACAATCGTTGGTCGCATGAGAAAAAGAATTATGCCACTTACAATATGCACGATTTTTCAATTGATCGGCTGGTGGAATTGCATGAGAAAGTTTAATAAAGCCATTCTTAAGCAACTCATCAAAAACACGATCACATTTAGCTACATCAAAAGTAAACTTAATTTCCTCTTGCCGATTTTTCTGAATCGGCTTTAATGAGGGACAAGAACCAGGTTTATTTTTTGATGACCAAACAAATTCAGCAGCATAAATTTCTTTATCATCGTCCGAACTATCAGAATCATTATCAACAACATGCACATTCGAACGATGTGGTTTAGCAGATTCTTTTGAATTTTTAAACTTAAGCTCTAGACTCATAGCCTTCATTTGCAAGTGGTTAATAGTAAGAAAATCAGAACCCTCTAGCTTTTCCTAGAAATGAGACCGTAAGCCCGCAAAAGCTAAATCTGCTAAATCTTTTTCAGAAACAGTTATGTTAAAACATCGGTTCTTAACATCTTTAAATCTTTTGAAGTAATCAAGAACCGATTCTTCTCGGCTTTGCTTAACCGATGTTAAATCAGACAATTTAGCTTCGTTTTCTCCGCTAAAGAAATGATCATGAAATTTACGCTCCAATTGAGTCCAATTTTGAATAGAATTAGGAGCAAGCGAAGAAAACCATGAAAAAGCAGTTCCAGTTAAAGATAATGAGAACAACCGTATACGCAATGGTTCATAATATGATGCTTCTCCTAATTGCAAGATATATTGACTAATATGTTCCCAAGCAGTTCTATTATCTTCGCCACTGAATTTAATAAAATCAGGAACACGCCAACCATTAGGATAAGCAACTAAATCAAATTCAGTTGGATACGGTTTTTGATATAAGCGTGAATTACCCAATTCAAGCCCGAGTCTTGTTCTAAGTGTATTAGCTATATCTTCTTTAAACTTAGCTAACTCAGCTTGATAGTTCCCATCACCTCTATTTTGTGAAAAACGAGGAACATTATACGTCGCACTTTGAGAAGTACTCGGAATCGGCCCGTGAGACGCGCCAGATCCGTGGGGTATACTTCCCACAACTGTAGTGCGTGGAATGGTGTAAACAGGACCAGAAGCAACCGTATTAGATAAAACCATCGCACCCGATGCCCCTGCACCCATGGAACCGGTCTGACCGCCAGAGGGGGCCAAACCGGTCTGACCGGTTGTGAAAACCGGTCTGACCGGTTCGTGGACCGAACCAGGGTGAAGTGATTGTCCCGCATAGAAATTTATCGGCATGCCCAAATTAGGATCTAAAACATGTTCTGACACGCCTGATGAGCTAGGAGTTGGGTTAGGTAATTCATTAGACTCTACGTTATTTTTTTTCTTTATTTGAATTACCCGACGTATTAGCAATCAACTCACTAGTAACAGTTTGTGCAGCAAGTAATTTATCATCCATCATGCGAATAATTTGCTGCATCAAATCAGAGGATTCACCAGTTACCTTTGGAAGTTCTTCAACTTGGTCATTTGCCAGCTTGAAAGCCGGCATGACGAATTCCTCCACTCTCTTGACAAGACCACCGCGATCTTTTTTGAAACCCTTCAAGAATTGCGTCCTGAAGTACTCCTCAGCAATCAGGTACCGCTTCCGCTCCTCGTCCGTGAGCTCTTCCATCGTCGCGGCGATGATGTTGTCTTTGTCAAGGTCGCACGTTGATCCAGACATTATTGGAGTAGATTAAATCGGTCTCGAAACCAGATTAATCTGTCCCCAGCGGAGTCGCCAAAAAGTATGTTGACACGAAAGCGCGCCAACACACTCGAAGATCGATCGAATGCGCAGCACGGCCGTCACAACGGCCAACTCCTGACCTCCCCAGGGCAAACCGGTCAGACCGGTTTCAAGAACCGGTCAGACCGCTTTCAGGCGGGAGATCGTGAAGACCTAGAAACTCGAGCTCGGGAGGGACCCCGTCGGAGCTCAAGCAAGCTAGGGTTGCTCTAGGGTCGGCAGGCCACCTAGAACGCCATTGAACGCCGTAGAGACGAGCAAAGAACAGAATATGGGGGTTGGAAAAGATTAGGGTTTGAGAGATAAAAAGTAAAGGATAAATGTGTTTGATTCGATTGGAATACCTCAATCGGCCTTCTAGCCTTTATATTTATAGGCCGGGGAAGTCTTACCCCTTTCGAATAGGTTACAATATGGGATTAAACTCGGAATCCTAATTCTACTCGAATTACAGAACCTAAACCGGTCTGACTGGTTTGGCAAACCGGTCAGACCTGTTTGGCCGGGCCAGAGCCAATTTTGACTGTCAACAGAGTTGAATTGGAAACTTGGATTACATGCGCTCCTCACCCTTTCATTAGTCCATCTTCTGAGGTGCATTTCCCTTTTGCCTCGTATTCCCAACCACACTGTGGCAGTCTTTTCCCAGCTCTTTGAACCGGCATTATCTCGTCCTCTAGTTCTAACAATGACAGATGGTGATAGGCCTGATACTGCTCGTGTCTGGTGGGAAAGATGGAAGACAAGAACATATGATAGGTCTTTGTAATTTCCTTCCCCGTCTTTGAGCATTGCAGGGCTCCTCGTTTATTTCACTAAAGAAAATTTTCTACACATTGCTGGATGCTCGAACTTTGAGGAGCTCACGCCGTTCGCTGAAAGGGGGCAACACTATATAGAGGGACATACATGTTGGTAGACCCTTTGTTGTCATGCATATTCACTTATCTTAATGGTCGTATCCTGCACGCTAAGATTTGCTGGTCAGTCTCATTACAGTCGTGTATATATTGCGCAGAAGGTATGTAGTTCATCAGATTGCCATGGATCAACACACATGTGAATCATTAGCAGATCAGTCGGGACCAGGATCGAACCCGAATCGACCGAAACCAAACTCATTTGTCCTTGAAATATAGATGACCGATCTATCTTGATTTCTGGATGACTGGAATATAGAAAGGCCTAAAGAACCAACTAGTTCGGTTCGGTCTAACACCGAATGCCCTCCCCGTATGCAGCAATAACCTAGCGGTGCAGGAAGAGGCGCTGATGCCATGAACGCCCTGGCACTAGGGGCGGAGTTAGGTGTATTCGGCTAGCTGACCCCTATGAAATCTTGTTTACCCTACGAAAGTTACTGTTCATCACAAGCAATGACTCTATTGGTGCTATAGAGATGAACTCAACGGATTTCATGGCTGGCTTCGCCCTTGCCTGACACCTTGCGTTTTGGACAATGGCCGACATGATTGGTCTAGCTAGCGGTGCCTTTTGCGTTGATTAACTCAATATTATCATCTTGTTGACAACTCCATCTCATCTTGTTGGAGGTCTCTGCTTCTTCTGCGATGGACTCCGGCGTGGTCATATCCTTGCCTTCGGACTTCGGTCACCTCGATCTCCGCCCATGAAGCTCCTTCTTCCCCTGCAGGCCCCGCCATGGCGATAGTGTGAAGAGTATATAACACGGCGGTGGTACTTGTACGCTGAATGAAGAACTTCCACTGCAAGCCAGCACTGTCGAACTGAGATGCTACTGTGAAGAGTATTACTCAAGAGCCATGTTCCTCTCGCACTCACGTCCTCATTTCCCTGAAAAACAAACACAGATGCCGCCTGTCAGTTCACTAACCGAGAAACACTTGAATTGCAAACTTTGGATTACATGTTCGCCTTAACCTCTCATTCTGCCTTATTCTGTGGTGCATTTCCCTTTTGCCTCGTATTCCCAACCACACTGTGGCAGTTTTTTCCCAGCTCTTTGAACTGATGGCATTATCTCTTCCTCTAGTTCTAACAAAGACAGAACCCGCAAAAAAAAAATTGAAGATAAGAAACAGATGATAGGCCTTTGTAATTTCCTTCCCCCCTCTTAGTGCATTGCAGGTCTCCTTTCGTTTATGTCACAAAAGAAAAGGTTCTACCTTTGCTGAATGCTAAAACTTTGTGGAGCTCACTGTTCGCTGGAAGGGGGCAACAATATATAGGGGGAACGTGCATGTCATCCCAAGTATTAGTTCAAATTGTTTCCCATTTTCTATCAGTCAAGTGAAAATTGTTGGTACCACCTTTTGTTGTTATGCTATTCACTTATCTTAATGGTCGCATCCTGCACGGAAAATTTGCTGGTCAGTCTCATCATAGTTTTATATATAATAAGTAATTTCTTATCCCTCAAGATTTACCCGGCCATCTGCTCTCTCCGATCGTCGCCCTCTCTGATCATCGGGAAGCGACACGTACCATGCGTCGCCACGCGGCTTGCATCGACCGCCCTGCGTGGCGGGCCCACGCAGCGAGCTGAGAAGCATGCACCTCGTCCTTCCCAAGCGAAGATTTCCGTCGACACCCATTAATCGTCGCTGTCGCCGGACTCGACCTCCTCCCCGCACCCTGCGCTGCCTCCTCGCCCTCGGGCCCTCCGCGGCCCATCTGCCGTCCCCATCGGCCCCTCCCCGCCCTCCGCTGTCCCCTCTTGGCCCCTCCACCAGCCCCTACGTGCCCCCTCCACAACCCCGGCGGCGGCAAGGACGGCGACGCCGCGGCCAGGACGGCGAATTTTTAGGACTTAGGCCGAGTTTTTTCGACAAGAATTTTTTGTCGGCTCCTATTCACCTCTGGTCGCCGTTTCGATCCTTCAGGGAGTGATTAGCTCAGCTTGCTCACTGAGAGTCTAGGTTACACGCATCCCTGCAAATTTTCTTGTGCTTCTGAAACTGAACATATTCTTCTCTCCCGTCTCGTAGACTATAGTGGAGGCGGAAGCAATTTCCAAATACCACTATACATAAGTGGTTATCCTGATTTTTGGCCATGAATGATTTGTACTTTTTACTTTTTGCTGTAATATACAACTGCATGAACACGTACGTGACACGCTACTATTGCACCTGCCATGAATGAAATACTACTGCCGTACTGCGGCGATGCACTACCACCCAGAGATGCTACTGTGAAGTGAGGAAAGTCAGCTGGCAGCCTAGCACGCGTGCCTCACTCTAACTTCTTCATTTCCCGTGCGTTCTGAAGGCTTCGCCGTGCGCCGCAGGCGCACAGCAAATACCCTCTTTCCGGTAGTGCACGTGCCTCACTCTAACTTCTTCATTTCCCTGAAAACAACACACGGAAGTTTTTCAGTTCATAAACACAAATAATGTATCTAGAAAGAGTTGAATTGCAAACCTGGAGTACATGCAGTACTCACCCTTCGGCCTTCATCCCTTGCCCCATCCACTAACATGCATTTCCCTTTTGCCTCATATTCCCAGCCACACCATGGCAATATTATTCCAGTTATTTGGATGGACATTCTCTCTCCCTCTAGTACTACATAGGAAGTCAGATGATAAGCCAAAGAAAAGAAACAGCAGAGTCTTTAAACTCTCAAGCACAACGGCCAAATTGAGTTGAGTCTCTTCAACTTTACTATGCTGGAACTTTATGGAAATCATACTGTTTGCTACAAGGGTGGAACACTATATAAACAAGCACCTATGTTGTCCCAGGTAATAACAGTGGAGATATTTTCCTTTATTCTATCAGTTGGAGTGAAAATTGTTGGTAGATCTTTTGTTGCTATGCATTCACTGAATTAAATGACCGTATATTGCACGGAAGATTTGTCGGTCAGAAATTACAACCGTGAATGTAATGAGTGGAAGGTAGTTTATCACAAAATGAGACTGCTATCAACAGTACAAGCACGTACTGGAGTACTAGAAATTAAAGCGAAATTGAGTTGATTATCTCTTCTTTTTATTACAAAAAAGAAATGTACTGAACTAATTAGTGCAGTTTACCACTGAGCGTAGCTTAAAGGTGTCGCTGCAATTTTTCTTGTGCTCCATGGAACTCAACATATCTCAACACACGCAAAAAGATAATACTCCGTACACCGGGTCGTCATGGCCCATGACCAACGACCCAAAACAATATCTAAACACTTACTAATAAGACCGACTACAGCTTATAAAAGCCTTTAGCTCATAAAGAATTGTCTAATGAAAAAACTAGGGATAAGAATTGTCTAATGAAAAAAACTAGGGATAAGAATTATCTGAGGAGAAAAGTGAACAAAACCTCCGTGCCTATCATTAAACAGTAATTCTACACGAGAAAAAGAAAAAGGTGCTGGATAGAGAAAATAGAAGAGAGACAGTAAAAAAACACAGACACTTAACCAGGCCAACACAAGAGTAAAGCCCAAAAACAACTGCACAAGCAACAAATAAAAGGAAAATTATACATGAAAGCTTATCGCTCTCCAAAAATTCACTGACTGGAACAATCAAAAAAAAATTGAGAATTACTGGAACAATCAAAATGCAATTGGACCTTTGGACCTGGGCTCATTCATGGACGGTACAAACAAGGCCCAATTGGATTAGGCCTTCAACCAAATTGGCCTAACCCTTAAAGTTTCTTTCCTACAATTTCTGCAAAAATATAAGTTGTTCCATGAAAAAGTTTTGTGAAATTGATGCTCTGCGCTTTTAGCAGCGATTTTTAAGTTGTGAAACAGCTAGAAGAACATTCCTGACGTGACTCCACATGTGTACATGATGATCAAATGCAGAAAGAGATTGGCCAAATATTAGCATTTCGCACTGAACACATGGATTTGTCTCTTTACATATGCATTATTGTACAGGGATGTACAAGTCGAAATACAACCACAGCAAGTCAGCAACTGTCCGACTCCATCTACAATCCGAGTCCTATATATCAATCTCTGTCTGTTATCAACATGCAGGATACTCTTTCATGGGCAACATTTCCAAATATATGATATGATTATATATATACTACGTCCATTTTTAAATATACTACCTCCCGATCCTAATATATGACGTTCAAATTAACAATATTTTTTAGCCTACCACTAGTTCATTTGTCTAGTCTGAAACGTCAATAGTATTCCTGAATGGAGGAAGTACATGTTTGAGATAAGTAAATTAATTGATTTTTAAACTGTTTTGGTTGTCCAAAACGGCATATATACGAAGTGAGCAATAT
Organism: Echinochloa phyllopogon; assembly: GCA_033239725.1. Classification (NCBI taxonomy): domain Eukaryota; kingdom Viridiplantae; phylum Streptophyta; class Magnoliopsida; order Poales; family Poaceae; genus Echinochloa; species Echinochloa phyllopogon. The sequence continues at coordinate 3,863,951 of BTCW01000008.1, read as the reverse complement.
GTACATATTGACCACTGGAGCAAGCAAGCAAGTTCCCGGTTAAGACTTACTCCAAATGCGTGTTAATCATGTGACCTACAGACCACATCACCTTCGATTCTGTCCTTTAGTCTGGAATTTCTCCTCTGAAAAATGTCGTTTGGGGCTTTGGGCGGAAATGTCCACTTGTACAGTATTCGAGGACTTGACACACTCTGCCACCAAAGTCTGCAACTTTTTTGAAATAAAAAAAGTCTGCAACGACTTTTGTTTCTTCTCCATCTCTCTCAGTTTGGTCAAATTAAGGTATATGCATGGCTGCGCGCCGCTGCCACTTGCACTACACTGGCAGCATAAAACCCAGATCCGTATAGATAGCAATGTGCAAAGCCCTTGAAGGCAATGACCAATAATCTAGTACCTGAAGTTTTAGTCAGATTTGACCTTAAGTTTGTAGAAGAAAAGAACAGATTTTAAGGCCCTTGCACGTTTCAGATGTTGAAATGTCGTCGAAGCTGGCATTAGGAAAAAAATTAATTATAACGATCGATCTTTAGCTTTCTGATTGGAGGGCTTTCTGTTTGACCTAGCTAGGTAGATCTCATTTTGACAGAGTCAAAGCGCTTCGTGCTCATCGGTTCATTTCTCTACCGATAGCAGATGGAATCGCTGACTGACGACTTTAAGCTTGCAGAATTACAGCACCACCGTTCCTTGATGTGACAGTACGTTTTGCGCGTTTATTACTGTAGCTGGTGCTGATCTATTTCCAGTTTCCACAACTGCTAAGCGGTTGTTGTGGGCTTGTGGCAGTTGACGATAGATGCTGGATAGAGAGAGCAGAGTCTTCGATCGTTATGTCGATAACGATGAGTCAGTTTGACTAATTGATTGGTCTCCAAAGCGTCATCAGCACCGCGATCGAAAGAGAGAGCAGAGCCTTCGATTCCATTGCAGCCCACACGCGCTGACGTACGTGATCATAAGTTATTTTCGCAATGCAAGCAAGTCTCGGCCACACACAAGCGTATACAGTATATCAGCAGTTCAAGTGCTAATAATCCTTTTCTTCTTCTTCTTTGAAAGCTAAGCATGTGCTGATGTGCATGTCGTCAACAGTTGACCTTGGCGGCGGTGCAACCGGATCTCGACTCCTAAGTCAACGTTGAAACCGTGCCATCATGCAGTTATGCAATCAAACTTGTCAATAATGTCGTTTAATACTTTAATCTAAGTGTATCTATAGTAATAAATATATATTATTAATTGTGAAATCATGTCTTACACTTACTATGTGCGTATGGCCTGCTGACGTGCTCGGCATAGGTAGAAGATACTGGATGACCGTGTACTACCAGTGTGCTTGTCGTACTGTTGCCAAACCGAGCTATATAGTGGTCTAGTGGACTTTTAACTTGGCCAAGTCTCCTACAACTTTCTGATCCACAAAATATAAAGGCCAGATACATTGCTTTCAATGGCCACCGCCGGATCCCTGCTATGACCAACATAAAACCGTGATGTTGTTTGTTAGAATTCCAAATTTTCTTTTGAAAGTTGTGTCGAATTTCCAAATTTATACAGGGTCATTGATCAGTAGCAGGGAGCAGAATTTTCTCGAGGGCTTAAAGCCTTAAACCCATGAATAAAACTAGTCAAACTGCCGAGGAAATTATTTGTGTTGGCCAACCGTGTTAATTAGACGCAAAGGCCGTGGTGGCACCATAGCGGCACTGCTTATTTTTTCTAAAAAAAAGAAATACGGTGCCCCAGATTCTGACAAATGTTTTTATGCTTTGGCTGTTTCTATGGTTTTTTGACAAGTGGTTTTAGAGCAAAAGCTATGGAGAAGACAGAAGAGTCATGCAGAGTGCGATGAGTATGTTCCTCCCCATCCTGCCATGCAGGCCGATTGTCAAATATATAAGAACAGGATATGCAAGGTGATGATGGTACAGTGCAGCGGATAACTTCACAACTGTCGAGCGCCTTATGGTGACAGTTACCAATGCTAGATAATCGTGTGTACGATAAGTATGTTTAATTGACTTGGTCTCCAAGGCGTGTATCTTCAGCATCACGCTCGGAAGAGAGCAAGGCTATGCATTGCAGGTTGCAGCATTGCAGCTCACACAATGACACAAGTGCTGACATATGATCGGTTCGCAAAGTCTGAAGTCTCCGTTTTTTTTTTTTGAAAGTAATGAACTCTCCGTACAAAGCTACTATCAGCAGCACAAGGGCCAATCAAAGCTAATTAAGCATGTGCTTGCCAACAGTTGACCAGAGAGCGAGCCGGTGTGCAAACGGAACCTCGATCGACTCAATGGTTGAAACCGTGCGTATGTGATTATGAGCAACGATATATGCACGCCAAAATAGGCCGTCAAATGGTTGTTAGAATATTTATAATAAAATCATTGCAGAATCATGTACATAAACGTACGTATGGACAGACGTGATCATGTACATAGACACTGGATGACTTGCATTGGGTGAGAAGTCAATGCAAGAATCAATGACGGCGATGTCATCTTGCACCCGGAACTCAGGAAGTGCCGATCGACAAGGTCGTTTTCATCTATGCCACCACTATCGTTACCACAATTATTATCAGTAGAAAGTACCTGTATTTATGAAAAAAATCTCCAAATCTTAAACATTTGAGTTGGCTAGCTATATACTGCTTTTAAGGATGTGTGATGACCCACTAATGAAAATTTGTAAAGATTTAATGAAAAATACATTTACTTTCGTGAACTGGTAGCCGGTTAGTTGGTAAGATTTCTTATGATGGAAATCTCTCATTCGGATTCGAGTCATTGACATTTACTTTCAGTGGTGGGCCTCTCGAAAATGTTGATAAGAGTTTGTATGTATGTATTCAAAGAGATGAGTCTGTGTATAAGCGTTTGCATCTATAATGATGTTTCAAAAAAACATGTAGTTTGGACGGGAGGACTCGGCTAATGTGTGGATTGTGCACAGCAATACTGGAAGGCTAACGCCTAACTTCGGCAGCATATATATCATGGCATCCACATTTTCCCTTTATAATTTATTTTCCATCTAGCTGTTTTATTTTGGACATTTTTTAGAAATAATTTTCTCATACTTAAAACTTTCAAGAATACTATTCCAAAAAAATATTTTTGAAAAAACATTACATAGAATTATTTTTATACCATTTTAATAATATTTTATTACACATCAAAATAGATCTATAAATATATTTTAGAAAATACTATTGCAAAATCATCGAACTGGTTCTTTTTGCAAGAAATCCTTCATTTTGGAAATTATTTCTTTTTTCTGAAATACCGGTACAAATGCATACGCTCACACACATGCACACTCTTTGATGCAAATATATACACGTAAATCATATCTCTATAAGCATCTCTGAGAGACTGATTCAATAATCTAACGGATCCAATCTCACGATAGTATACCTACCTCACGATAACAATCAAGTCTTCCTTTCATCAATCAAGTGTCGAGACCTGGGATGTGACTAAACTGGAGCTTCCTTATTATTGGTTTCGATGGAGTCTACTCAACTCGAGATATCTAAGTGGACTCACTTGGACAAGTCGTCTTTGCTTGCTTTTTGATCGGTTTAGATCATCAGATAGAGATATATCAAACTAGCTCGTACCCTCAATCATTCGATCAAGAAATCTTTTTGAAAACCACAACTCAAGAAATCTCTAGTTTTGGTCATCTCGTCTCTCCTGCAACTCTGCAAGTAATCATGGCCATCATGAATCACGGCTCGATCGAGTAATCATTTTGCTGAGATGTCAAACTAATCATATAGTAACCACACGTGTGGATGCATGCCACAATGCTTAAATCCATCATAAAGCCTGTTTGGAATGGCTCCGGCTTCAAGATACGTGCAGGATTTTGACTGGCTTGAACATAGATATTCAAGCTAGATACACAAACTTTGTCCAACCAAATATTTGTGATGTACCTATAAGAAAAGTGGTTTTTGAAGCAAAAGCCCCTTCTAATAGTTAGCCAGCTAATTATTGCCATGTATATCTCTACTCACGACGTACGGTCGTGTACTGTCGGCAGGCTCGACATACAGCCCCGGCCCAGCCGAGAGAAAAAAAACAAAGAGGACATTTTAATTACGTATTGCCGTATTGGGCAGAGCGAAGAAGCTACGCGAATAATGGATATTTTGATAAGACTAGTTTCAGTGGGGTTTTATGAGAATTTTATAGTATTAAATTTACTGACGTGGCAGAGAAGAGATAAGAAGTTTCATGACATGTGAGAGAAGTTTCATCACTACGAAATTCTTCTGGCACGATTACCTAGTTTTTAGTTTAGATAAATATATAGTAAAACTGTGCACTGAGACTGTTCTAATAGTTAGTTAGATATTTAGACCCGACGGTGAAAGATGTACATGTACCGGATGCCGCCCGTCGGCGCAATGAATTGAGTGAAATGGACCGGATTTTGTAATTTTGTTGTTTGCTGAATGAAATCGTCGTCATTGGTACGGACGACGGTACGGTGCGGTTTTCACTCCGATCCCCTGCCGGGTCGTCTACGTCAGACGTACAGCGTGCAAACCGGAGAAAGAATTATAGCAGTACAGTACTACACGTCTTATTCTCTGTCTTGTTCAGTTGTTCTAACAGTAACAACAACACGTCTTTACGTTCATCAAAAAAACAAACACGTCTTTATCTGCACGGGACATTCCGGAACCCAATTCCAATCCAGAGATATATTCGGGAAAATAAAAGTAAAATAGAATAGGAATGTCCCCTCCTCCATTCTACGATTGACAAGTGCGTCGTCCCTGTTAGCTAATTTTAGCACGTGCGTGACTAGATGAACCTTCGTGGAAGCTGCAAGACGCGTTTCGGAGAGGACAAACCCCATTTCGATTTGCCTGCTCCGGTATTACGTACAATGCCGTCTGTTAATTCTCCGTATACTACCAGTAAAAATAATGCATTATTATTGCAGCTACGACGTCCTACGAAGTGGAACCCGGCCTCCTCTGCTCCGGCCAGTAAAATTTTTCCACCGGCGAGAGAGGTTAATGAACGAAAATGGCAGAGGCACCGGCGGCAATCTGGACGGAGTTGTGTTGGTCAGACCCAACAGCGGCGGCTGGTCAACCAACACCAATGTCAAGTGTGAACTCGCCGGATCACCGCCCAGTTCACTCACCTAAAAAATATTTAATATATCACAACCAATTCCCTCCGGAATTCTCTTCCTGTTTTCTTTTATATGCTAATTAACCTCATTATCTTATTCTCTTTTTATATTTTTAAAAAAGATGTATGTTTTCTTTTCCCACCTGGTCAAACAGACAAACTACTGCAGAACCTAGCTGATTGTAGCACACTCTAATGGGATCTCCAGATGAAGCGAATTTGCCGTTTGAAACCATCCCAAACAATTAAAACAAGGTGCTCTGCTCTGGTACAGATAAATTTGGCGTACAGGAAGAGGAAAACCAACAAGAACGGGAAAGAACCCAAATGGAAAATGCATTGCACCTTGTGTTGGAATTAGTTCACTGTAGAGAAAACGGCGGGGGTTTCTTTTCATTTTGTATATATGCTAAGTTCATCAGAAAATAAAACGCAGGTGGCGTGGAATTTTGTGAGCCGTACGCGTGTCACCCCGCGAACGGTGGTAAGCTTCCCGCGCCGCGCCTATATATACACGACGCCGCGTCCAGGCGGGAAAGAGAGGGAAAAAGAAAGAAAAACTAAGTCGTAGCACGTTCATGAGTGTTGCTGCGCGGCCAAGGTGGCGAACGCGCGGGGAGGAGGAGGGCTCGCCGGCGGCGAGGAGGAGCGGCGGGCGGCGGCAGTGGTGACCACGACGGCGACGGCGGCGGCGTGGCGGATGCTGTCCGGGTACGAGCGGACGCGGGAGGCGTCGATGATGGTGGACGCGCTGGCGAGGGTCGTCGCCGGCGCGGCGCCACCGGCGGCGGCGGGATACGACTACGAAGCTCTGTCACCGTCACCGTCTCATTCGGCACCAGCTCATGGTAACCAAAGATCCAACCTTTAGCTACGTACAAAGATCTCCTACTAGTCGTCCGTTGGCCAATATATAGTGCAGTATAGTTTAGCCAACCTGCATCTCGTTTCGCTGCTGCTCAGAACAGAGCTACGTACATACAGCTGCGCATCTCGTCGGGAACAGAGTAGCAGCAGTTCAGTGTTCAGCAACCATCATTCGATCATGCATGCAGGGCTTGCTCTGCTCAGCCCGTGTAGTTGCTCTCTGTTCAATCAATGATCAACCAAAAACAAAACTGCTTCTTTTCCGATCTGTTTCATTTTTCTTTTTCTCGCTTACGTTATACATTCAAACCAGTGTATATACGTTCTAAACAGCACGAACTTTGCCATAACCATTTGATGAGTACTGCATAGTTGAGAAAACAAACAAGTGACAGACCTAGGGTTTTATCGCAGTTTATTTCAGAAAGAAAAATCGATAGATCTAGTTCTTCCGAGTTCCGACCAGCAGCACACACCTTCCCGCTCCCAATCGTCTACGAGCGTCGCTGATGTCCATCCTAATGCTATGCTAGCACATCATGTTGTCACAGCTCCAACCCTAACATGTGTCGTTACAGGGACTAGATATAGCCTTCCAAGAATACGAGTTCACGGAACGCGCGAGAAAAAGAACCGCCAAAGAAACCCTTAGCCCTAACTATGCTTGTCACGCCATATTCACATCATTGGTCCAAAAACCTTAACTTTGCGATCACGTAGAGTAGAGTATAGGAGTCTTGATTTTTTTTTTCTCCTTTTTTGTTTACATTCCGTCTAGCCTAGTTCATCGTACCCTTGTTGGGTCTCTTACTCTCTTCAGTCTTCACATTTCTTTTTTTGAAAATAGAGTCTTCACATTTCTCACGAGTATATATGCAAGTGTGCACGAACGAACGTGCTTTCTCACCACTACCAACTCAAGCAAGTTGCAAGCTTTTCAGCTAGAAAAACAAAATAAAACAAGAAAAAAAATGGTTAAAGAAAGGACAGTCGACAGAGAAAGAAAAACAAATACGGAACGTACTTTTGGTCACTAGATACCAAATAAATTCTTTTGCGAAACAGATACCAAATAAATTCGTGTGAATGTTTCCCCTAAAGTTTGGCTCCTCGTGTATGTTTTGTTAGAATGTTATCTGATGTGTCACTATTGCATTGGGAAAAGAAAATGAAAAAGTTGTAAAGTCTGTTCTCAGCCGTGGTACCTAGGGTAGATGTGTGCTGTGCCAACTTTACAGAATATAATGACGTCAGATTGATGCCTAATTATTCCATTCTTCAACCAAAGCATGTAACACAGGAACAGAGTTGGAGGGATACACACAGAGCTAAAAGGGGAAAGATGCCTTTTGTGCCCAAATAATATGCAAAAGAAAACCTCAAAATTTATAGGAAAAAAGTTACTGTTTCATTGATCACCACTTTTTTTTTGAAACTTGGGCAGGAGCACTGCCGATTCATATAAGAAGAAGAATGCGGTAGTTTACAGAGTTGATATTACATAAAACAAATAACTCAAGACTCAAATGAAGCAACATGATTAATTATTTAAACAAAGGGGTTCTCGCCCTGGCCATTGATCACCACGAGTGTGCACACCAAGCTCCATTGTTGTTAGCAATTCAGACTTTAGACTCGTTATCGCAGAAAATTGAAAACAAAAAGGTTCCATTTTTTTAACCCGCAAAAAAAATGTTCCATTTTTAATCCGAGTTTTAGTAGACAGAGGAACAGAGGGACAGAGCAGAGTAACCATGACCCTCTTCCTTTTCCTTCTGTGCGATTCAACTGCATCAGTTGATCAGTATAAGGAGTAACAGTAACTCCTCAGATTAGGAGAAGTGTAAAAATGGAGTAATCTTTAAGCATCGGAAGCTCGGTAATGGCTACTGTAAAAAAAATTACTGAAAGCGGCTACAGTAATTGTGACGTTTCCTTCTTTTAACTCTCTGTTTTCCACTTTTCAAAAAAAAACTCTGTTTTCATGGCTTGTGTGCGCAGAGTACGGCGCGGCAGCGACGCCGGCGGCGACGCCGACGGCGACGGCATCGCCGGGCCCTAGCGAGCAGATCCCGTCGCCGTCCTCTACGGAAACCAGCGGGCCGCGCCGGCGGTACCGCGGCGTGCGGCAGCGGCCGTGGGGGAAGTGGGCGGCGGAGATCCGGGACCCTCACAAGGCGGCGCGCGTGTGGCTCGGCACCTTCGACACCGCCGAGGCGGCGGCGCGGGCCTACGACGAGGCGGCGCTGGGGTTCCGCGGCAGCCGCGCCAAGCTCAACTTCCCGGAGTCCGCGACGCTCCGCCCGCCCTCGGCGCCGCAGGCCGCCGCGGCTCCCGCTCCGCCGCCGCCGCCGCAGAGGCCGGAGGCGCTGCTAGAGTCGCAGGCGCTGGCGGGCGGTGTCGGCGGAGGCGGCGGCGGGGAAGAGTACTCGGAGTACGCCCGGTTCCTGCAGGGCGCCGGCGAGCCGCCGCGCTTCTTGGAGCCGACGGTGCGCGCGCCCCAGCCGCCGGGGTCGTCGTCGTTCCCGGTGTTCTTCAGCTTCGGAGGAGCAAGCGAAGGCAATGGCGCGGGGAGCCATCAGTGGTGGCCGCAGGGGAGCCGCTCCGAGAGCGACGGCGGCGGCGGCGGCACCGGTTACCTGTCGCCGCCGGCGACTTGGGCAGACTCCGTGTGGTGGTCGGCGCCGCCGCCGCCGCGGGACCCGTCTGCAGGGTGACCCGCACCGCTTCAGGGAGCCAAAGATTAATTTTTTTCCCACGTTTCGTTGACACACGGACTGATTCTGATCGGTTAATACACATTCATGAGGCATGTAGAATCTTACTAGAATAGTAGAATTTAGTGGTAGTGGTAGAATTTTTATTTTTGGAGAGAGAGATGCGTCGGTATTCGTGGATTCTTTTGGAATGAACTTTCGGTTTGGAGCAGAATTTTTCAATTGGTTGGTAAAAATGGAGTGAGAATCTGAACTTGTCACATCAATGGCGCGGCGGGAGTTTATGCGCCGGTGGTGTCCTACTCTGTTCCAGTTCATCCTTTCGCTGAAAAAAAGAACGGTGTAACCCGCCCCTGCATTTTCAGCTCATCACCTCCTCACGAAAATGACGAGCACTACAAGCGTCCACGAGCATTGAGAGTATGAAATATGAATTAGTAAACTCCAAACAATCTTCAGAAACAAAACAAGATTCTACATATAGGCACAGTGAAAGTCACTGACCCGTTCGCCCGGCTTACTACATGTCAAACACTTTGGCCCTGTTTAGTTCCTAAAAGTTCCCAAAAAGTTACCCCAAATATATTATGCAAAAAGAAGATTCATCGTCATATCAAAATGTCATAACATGCATGGTGTACTAAATGTAGATGAAATCAAAAACTAATTGCACAGTTTTGTTGTACTCTGCGAGACGAACATTTTTAGCCTAATTAATCAATTTTTGGACAATTTTTTGCACATACAAACGAAAATGCTACAGTGACGCAATGATTACGAAAAGACATCTAACTCCTAAATTCAACCTCTCAATTCTAACACCACCTTTCATACACACCTTGTACTTGCCGGCGGCGAGGTAGTTGGATCGTCATTGGTTGATGTGGCACCTGCTCGTCAGAATGCAGTGGACTTGCCGGCGGCGAGGCAGTTGGATCGCCTGTAGCTATCAGAAATCAGAACACTGGAGCATGGCATTGACCAGACAGTGCGGAGTCTAAGCCCTCCAAAAGCTTGTTGGAGACATCGCCGGAAGGGAACGAGGAGTACGACGACGACAGCCTGATCGATGTGGGCGGCGGGGAAGCTGCGGTATGAACCCGAGCTTCCCGGCGGCGGCGGCACACGGCCGAGCTAGTTGGTTTCATCATCATGCGATGCTCGCCGTCGACGATAATGTCAGACGAAAACCGGCGGCGTTCGCATTTGGAAGAATGGATGTACGGTCAGAGGACACCTGAGATTGAGACTTATGGTGCCCTACCTGCCTCGTTTCCTCCCGACGGCCGCTCGATGTCTCTGCCGCGTGCGGCGACGACACGTCGGCACCACCATGCGTGGAGCAGAGTTCCGTTTGGATCAAGTGAGGAGGTGTCGAGAGGTGAATTAATGTCAGCTTCAGGCTAAGGTTGGATTGAGTTGCAACTGGAAACAACTGTTTCTCTCACAGATATTACCGTTGGCGCTTGTTTGTGACACCCTTGTTTGTGGCAATATAGCATTTATTCTCATCCTTGGGCCTTAGCCCACCACTTAGGGTCTGAGAAAACTCTAAATATGAATCAATTTGGTACCACTATTTTACACAGGTAGAAGTAGAATAATATTCTAACCTCATCATATAGCACTAAACAAACATTAAGACCTAGCTAACCAGAACCAAGTCATTCTACTGTGATTGTCTGTTATGCATGTTCTTTTGTGTCATACTAGGCACATACACAGAAACCAGAACACCAGGAGATGATCAGGGATGGAGCTGAGGTACTGAAGAAAACAGCACTAATTTTCCTCAAGCAGGACTAGGCGCTGACGGAGGCGAATCATGAAGAAGCTGTCAAGGAGTGGAGCCCTGTGGTGCGCTGTGTGAAGACCCAAACCGTATGGAAGATGAACTCCGAGAGATGCCATGAAGAAATCTCGTTTCTTTTGTCTCTCTGTCGTCCTGCCGGTTAGAGGAGGAATGGTATCTGTTGATGGGAAGTTAATTAGCTGTGTTGTCGGCCTGTCGGCCCATCTTGTGCATTCAAATCACAGCGTGGGAGCCTCGCATGGATCCATGATGATGCTCATGAATTTCACTTTTCTAAGCACTAGTAACTTGAATCATGATCAGTTAATCGTCCATGCATGCTTCGTCTTAACGAAGCCAGCGTGTGCACATAACTTGAAATTTGAACCCGTCAGCGGGAAAGGCTAGCCCACAGCACGACCTCATTGGCCAATCGAGACCGAAATCTTGTCATTCAGCATCCATACGAAATAAGATGATAGATTAACAGCAGAATAAACAATCTCGGATGTCGTCTGCATGGGGAAACACTGCGCTACCGAGTGTAACTTCACTCGCTAACCTAGCTACAAAACCACGAGCGAGCCACAAAAACTTGCCCAACGAGTCGCAAAGGCACAGCACAGCAGCCGAAATAAAGTAGCATCTGAAAGAGGGGCCTTATGGGCCATTCTGATCCGGGAGCTCCACAGAAGAACACGGAGCGCAAACGCTAACAGGATAACTAAGCACGCCAGTGCTATAGCTTCAGGGTTCAGCACAACCCCGCTTGGCATGAGGCTACGACTAATAGTAGCCTCCTCGCCCATCACGTGGTGGCCCGCGGCCTCCACGCCCGCGGAAAGGCGGCATCCCCCTTCTTCCCCTGCCACGCCCTGTAAAACCAACAGAACACAAACCATGAGGAAATGAGTCATGCGAAACACACATGAACATGTAATCTAGCCAGACGGGTGGGGCTTTACCACGGCCAGGGGGCGGAGCATATTCTTCAGGCTCTTCATAGTATTCATCTTGCTCTTCGTAGTACCCGCCTCTGCCACCATAACCATAGTCGTAGCCATAGCCACCGCGCCTGCCGCCTCCGTAGTAGCCACGCCCCCTTCCTCCTCTCCCTCTTGACCTCCCTCTCCCACGCCCTCTGTTGTAGTAATCTCCTTCCTCCTCCCACTCTTCATTGTAGCCATAAGCAGGTGGAGGGGGGCCATTGCTCATTCCTGCACACTCAGACATGCAAGAATCAACAAAAAGAAAAGGCATGTCCACCTAAATAACTTTATCACTTTCAGGACATAAGCCATACATGCTGTCTAAATTATAGATGGCCAACAGCAAATTGAATCATGAACCGCAGCTATGCTTGATTAGTAGGTGTATTACAAATTGGTAGGGCCAGAAACCAGCTTTTACAATATATAGGGTATACTGTGTATAAAGCAGCCACAGCCCACAGTAGCAAGTACAGGACTAGAGTGTGGTGTGTCAAAATTAAACATGCTAAAATATGAGACGCTATTAAGGTGATCAACTGATCAAAATTATGCATGCGAAACATGACAGAGACTGTTAAGGAAACAATTATTATTGCCAGAATTTTTCTGTTTATAGAAGACACAAGAAAGAGCATACCTCTTCCCCTGCCTCTTCTCCCACCACCACGACCTCTTCCACGACCAGGGGGATAGGATTCTAAATTACCATGAACAAGAAAGTGATTATGCAGTGATCCTATAAATAACATTAGTAACGAAGGTCAATTGAGAGGGCACCTTCATGATCATAGTCAAAAGCAGGTTTCACCTCTTCAGCTGGGATAGGTGGCTGATACCTAAGTACATCATCAAACATAACCAATAATGAGCAGGCAAACTGACAGAAGGTTCCAAAAACAATGAAAAACCACTTGCAAGTCAGGGAAGGAAAAGTGACCGAGTATATCTGAAATTCTTCTGTATCTGTAGACATAGGACATTTTTTTGACTTACCCTGGAGATGATGTATCCAGAGGCTTCTTGGACAGCGTCACGGTGATCATTGATACATGGCGAGTTGTCTCTAGTCTGAGAAAAGAAGTGTGTTATTGTTACAGTAAAACACTCTCCTTTTGTATGGAAGGAATATAATCATATCCTTACGGGAGAAGGCCTTCTTCCAAAGGTTCCCATGTGTCGGTGATATCAACAGATTCAGTAACAGTATTCTGATGAAGACCTCCAACCCTTCTCTGGATGAACAGTTAAGTGCAAGTTAGAAAACAGACCATAATAGGAATTTCATAGCAGTATTACAAGGAGGATGAGGCAACTGCGACCAACCTTGATCAACTCAACAACCATAACTGTCTTGTTTATGGCCCGTCCCATGGCCTTGATATTAATCTCATCATGGCCATTTTCCTGTACAAGTAGAAGGGAAAGGGAATAAGTACAAGATTAAAAAAAGATGGATCATCCATCAATTGAAATATGGTAGGAATGACGTGTGGAGAGTTAGTAAAGGAAGTGTAGCATCTTTGGCCTCTAACCATTAAGCAAATCTTCAGAAAAGGAAGAGAAAACAAGATGAAGAAACAAAAGTGCAAATCACAGTGGCAGCATAATGTGAACTGTACCCAAATTTGTGTTTCTTTATCAAGCTGACAAGCTTCACATATTTCAGGTGAAATGGTCGATTCAGTTGTAATACAAGGCAAGGAGTTCTAGACAGTAATCAAGAGAGGCCATGAACTCTGATGTACCAGAATGGTAACAAAACAGTACTGCGCCGTCATAACAGCAAAAAAAATTAAATCCAAATGTGCATTTTATTTCAATGTGTTTGATGTATGAACATTGAGTGAAATGAGAATATTATGGGAAAGCATTTAAACCAAGTAAATTTATCATTTGACCAATGTGTATTGCAACAAAGTACATTGACTCAACCAGGTGTGCATTGTGCGTATGAAAAAAATGGCAGATGTTGAAGAAACAACACATGCATATGACAACGGCAATATTTCCTTCAAAAATGTTAACAGCATAAAAGTCTGTACCTTTTTCTACAAAATGATAAACTTCACATGCTTCAGGACAAAAAGATTAAATTAGAAGTAGTGTAATGAAATGGACGCTAATAATAAGGAACTTGGCAAGGGTCATTAATGTATTGGAATAGAAACAAAACCTTGTACTATGCCATCATGACAGCAAATATCCAATCGGTACTGATTAGGTTGTACGTTGTGTGAACAAAATAAGATTATGAAATGAAGGCAAATACAAACCAAACAAATTTATCATTTGCCTAATGTACATCAGTAACAATAAACATTGGAGACAGGCAGATGAGGAATTGAAGTGCTTAAAAAGAAACATTAATCACAAAATAAATGTGTATGCACGCGCACGGCAAAACAAATGGTTGCCCTTAGAAATATTTCCGTTTCACATAATTTCAGATTGCAAACGTTCACATCAAATGCGAATCACAGTATACATGACATCAATGCTCTTTATGCCAAATAACAATAAAGCTGAGATAATAATAATGGGGTCACCTCAAGCAACGACATGCCATAGCTGATATAGTTCCTCATCCTCCCCTGAGTAGTGATCCTGATCTCATTCTGGCTGATTGGGGTGTCATTCCGAGGCTTCTCTACCCTGTGGTATCTATCCATGCCTACAAATTGATGAAAAACTCAGCATAATATATTCGACAGGCATCAAAAAGGTGCTTTCAGAAGAGAGTACCCTAGAGTATGCAGAAATAACACAGGAAAAAACTAATCAGATAAGAAACAGCATATAGGATTCAAACAGACAGAAAAATCAAAGGAAAAGAACAAATCACATAAGCATTTGTTGTGATATCTATAACCTGAAGGTTTTGATCCTAGACAGGTGTAGACTAGACAAAGCTAAACAAACAAAAACTTCAAATAGGGTAGAGGCAACAGCGGAGACCATACTTATGGGTGAAATCACTCAAAAGGAAAAATGCAGATCAGAGAAAACCCCGGAACGTCCTAGACTCCTAGCCCATCATTCACAGGTAGATAAAGGCTTAAAGCTGTTTTTTTCTTCTATTGTTAAGTAGATAAAGGCCTGACATTGATGAAAGCGAAGACAACCCTGACACACTGCAATCTGTTTTTACGATGAAATGTTCCAGACTAACAGTGGCTCATGAAACTGCTGCCCTAGAACACAATGGAGCAGGTTATTTTAGGGCAACCAGGCATGGAAACAGGTACAGGTATTCAGAATCAGAACCCAATACCGACAGATTAACGAAACATGTATGAACAATACAGTTAGACAAAGGATAGAAGCCTCCTAGGCATCAAGCAAAGCTTACACCACGCATGCATCAAACAGTGCAGTGACAGTGTTTTAGAACAGAGTGGACTGGACCACGCAGACACTGAAACTAAACCCACACCACCCCCTCAACAGTCTTGGTGGTAAATCACAGAACAAACAAATAAACATACGATTTGGAGGACGGAATATCGACTCCCCTCGACGACGCAAACCCCTCAAGAACGACGCATCCAGCATCACCAAGACCAGAGAGTGAGAGACCCCCGCGGCCGCGTCCCCCCTAAACCCCTCCCCAAATTCCTCCGCGGAAAAAACCGCATCGCCTCCAAGCCAACCCGCTCCAGCGACAACGACGGCCGCCCGCAAACGGGAGCCGAGGCATAGCATCCCCCGCGCCGACCGAATCCCGCACGCCCGACACCCCCCGCGCCTAATAGCATCCCGACCTAACGGGCTCGGTCAACCGCGAGCCCCCCTTGACCCCGGAGCCTCGCCTCGACCCCCCGCGCCGGCCCCCAATCCCCGCGACGCCGAATCGAGGCGGGGCGGCGGATGGGGTGGAAGGGGGGGGGGGAATCTCACCTCGCGTGCTCCGCCCGCGGCCGCCGCTGCTGCTGCTCCTGTTCCTCTTCTGGGTTCTGGCTCGGCTGGCTGGCTGGCTCTGCGCGGAGAGAGAGATGTGGGGGAGGGGAGGGGCTCGGCTGCGTGCGCGGCGCCCCCCGCGTCTCGTCGCCCCTGGCCTGCGCACTGGGCCCGGGCCGCGTGGCGTGCTGGCGCGACTCGCTCGCTAGACCCGGCGTAGGAGGTCGGGAGCCGTCCGTTTGCGCGGACGGGAGGGGCGGTGTATGGACCGGGTGCGGGGAGTGGGGCGCGGGCGGGTGGGATAGGGCGCCGGGGTTGGGGATAAGGGAGGGCGGCGCGTCACAGGCAGGTGGGGCCGAGAGTGGTGGTGGTGGTGTTTCGTGTTGTGGTGGTAGCGTGTGGTGTGGACGTTGCTTTGTTTGGCTGTGGGCTGTGGGCCGGACCCCTACTACTTGGTTTGACCGAGCCAACGATGTGCGGATTGCCCCAATCACGCCTTCCCAAGAGGAAAACGTAAGACCCATCCACTGAGACAGAGGGGTAAACGTAAATCCGCCAAGGGTTAGGACAAAGACCCTGTTTAGATGCAAATTGTTGCTCGCATTCCGGAGAAATACAGTGGTTTCACCAAACATTCCACGAACAGCACCGTTTCACAAATAAATGTAGTTTTGAAAGTCCATGTATTGCTTTCCATGATATGATACTAATATAAACATAGTGACTGAGCCCTAGCTAATGTTTTGTTTTGAGATTTGTAGACGTTGAAAATTTTTGCTTAAATTTCAAAGAGGGGATCACGATTAAATGGATTGTTACTTCACAGCTTCGCATTGTGCGCGTGCCATGCGCACAAACTGCAATAAAAAAAGGAAACAACAATTCAAAGATCAATTGTCGCCATCCACGATTTCAATATGCATGCCATGTTCCAGTAGGTATGCAATGCAACTAGCAAAATCCCACAACTTGCAGCACAGTAAAAGAATCCATATATGACTTGACTCGAAACAGGTTCTCAAACACGATCTGCTACAAAACTTAGTACCGCAGGAAACAAGGTAGGAACAAGTATCAGGCGACAATTGAGGGTCTCCAAAGTGCAGAACGAGCAGTTGCTTAGGCCTTGAGCTTGCCGTAGAACCTCTGCTTCTCCTCGGTGGTCTGGAAGCGACCATGCCCAAACTTGGACGAGGTGTCGACAAACTTGAGATTGATGTTCTCCAAGGCCAGACGTGAGGTCTGCTTCAGCAGGGACTGCCGGAGGGTCACAACTCTCTTCTTGGGGCCAACGCAGCAACCCTTGATCATCAGGTAGTCACCCTTCACAATACCATAGTGGGGGAAGCCACCCATGGGAGTGATGTCCTTCTCAGTCCTGCAAAGACCCATTCAGTACCTTGATCAAACAAGTCCACACAGATATGGGCAGGACAAAGCTGTGTGCAGCTCAATAATCTACATAAATAGTACTTCTGGGAAGCAGAAAGCATTACCTGTCAAACTCTGTGGAGGCATCATGGCTCTCCTGTCCAGCCTTGCCAATCTTGTAAACCTTCTTGTTCAACTCAGTGCGGTGGTGGTATCCATTCTGACCAGCACGGGCAACAGTGTAGGACACCCTAGCCGGATGCCACGCACCAATACAGGCTACCTTGCGGAGACCCCTGTGGGTCTTGCGGGGAAGGCGGGTGACACCCCAACGAGTGACCACACCCTCGTAACCCTTACCCTTGGTCACACCAATGATGTCAATCATCTCATCCTTCTGGAACACAGCATCAATGGGGACCTCCTTCTCAAAGAACTTGTAGCCAAAGTCCACCTTGTCAGCAATGGTACCACCGTTGACCTGGATCTCCATGAGGTGAGCCTTCTTCTGCTTCAAACCCTTCATCTTCCTAATCTGAAATACAGAAAAAAATAAAACATGAGGCGCCAAAGTAAAAAAATGAAGCCTACTGAAATACAAAAATGAAAACATGACCAATAATAAAAACCATTTCAAATAAAGTCAAGCATTGAAATAATCATAAAAAGATATTATTTGATAAACTAAGCATCATTTTCGCTCAGCTGTGAGAACATCTTTTCAACAACCATGAATGAGCACTGTCCAGCAAGTTGAGCACAATTCTGTTCCTTACCTGAGTATGGGCAATCACACGGACAACAGAAGCATACTTCTTCATCTTCTCAAGCTGCACCTGAATTTCCTTCTTGCCAGCATCAGTATCGTACTTAAGAGCGTACTTGGTGAAAGCCTTCTTCTTGCTCTTGCACCAGTTCTTGTAGAACCTTCTCCTCACATCCTCACTCAGATGCTGAGCCCAGACAGAGTTGAGGGTGCGGAGGCCACAGGGAGTCTTCACGTAGGCCACAAGCCCAACAATGACAAGAGGAGGAGTTTCAATGATGGTAACAGCTTCACAGGTTTCCTTCTTGTGGAGTTCTGCAGAACATCAAATAGGCAGAGCTGTTACAATCATGCAGTAAAATCACGTAAATAGAAACAAGCTAGTGTGTAAGTGCATGATTAAGGTTAGAATTGGAAGCTCTTGTGGCTTTTTGTTCCACTCAAGAAAAAAATATTATGCATTTATATAATGCAGTCAGCCTTCAAAAATGAAAATGCATAAAACATTCACTGTTTTTGTTTAAGACACTGTTATTGCAGTAATTTTAGAGGCAGCAAATCTAACTCAGACATGGTAAACATGCAAACAGTGGACTATGCAAGTGATTACACACAGAAAGGAGAACATACTAGATCCAGGCTTCTCGACCTCACGCACAATGTGCGTCATCCCAGCCTTGTAGCCAAGGAAGGCAGTGAGGTGGCACGGCTTCTTCGCATCATCCCTGGGGAAGCTCTTCACTGCAAGAGCAAGGAAATACACATTAGAATGTCTAGGTAACAGCATAAGCGAATCAAAGTTAACACATGAATAACAGAATAACTAGATCAACCACAAAGCTAACTACAAGCAAACATGCAGACAACTAAATGATTCTATTGTCACAAATTTAAAACAAGTGGAAATTAAAAAATTGCATCCATGAAACCAATATTGCAACAAATGACACAATCATTAGTCTAGTACAACGAGCAGTACAATCACTACATGAGCTTTGTAAATAGCAGGACACATAGGATGCTTCACTCGTCATCTAGGCACAGGTTAAGAGATCGGCAATTACGCCTAAAACATAGACAACCATTCAAACAACACAAATCTATCAATCGAAGCGCCTTGAGTAAATCACGCATTAACCCATCGATCTAAGCACGGTTCTAGTAAGAACTACAACATGGACAGGCTCACGCAAACAAATCTAGCGACCATGAAGAGACACGAACGCCCGAAACAAAAGAGCCGAGGGGAAGAGTGAGAGATGCGTGCGTACCCTTGCCGCGGTGGCGGGAGGCGCGCTTCCTGGGGAGGAAGCCGAGGGATCCGTGCCTCGGGTGCTCGAACTTCCGGTGCGACATCCTCGCCTCCTCCTCCTTACCTACAGCACATCACAAAAAAACAAACACGTCAGATCCGCCGCGAACACAGCAAGGGCGGCTCGATCTCGCGGCGACGGAGGAAATGACCACCGCCGCCGGCGAGCAAAGGGAATCATGGGGAGGGGACGGAGGAGAGGGCGGCGGCGGCGCGTGGCTGGCTCACCTGTGGGCGGCGGCGGCGGCGCGGAAGGGAAGGGTGGGATGAGTGAGGAGGCGGGGGCACGTAAACCCTAGGCAGAGCTTATATAAGGGCCAAGGGGTCCCGGGCGCAAGCCGCAAGGGTTTTGTTTACGGCGGACGGAAATGCCCCTGTGAGGCCTGGGCTGTTGACCTGGCCTCCCTGGGCTGGCTTGTTGTGGGCTCGGCCCAGTATCATTTTCTTTTATTTATTGTCCCTATTTCATTTTATCCCACGCACACGATTAGTAGAAAATAAGATTATATAACGATAGTTGGTCAGAGGCCGTATTGGTTACGAACTCGACGATTCCACGCAGGCACGTGTTTTTTTATCATGACGAGAACGATAGTTGGCCAGAGACCGTATTGGTTACGAACTCGACGATTTCACGTAGGCACGTGTTTTTTTTATCATGACGAGGCGTAACGTTTTATGATTTCCTCAAAAGTTTTGGATCTTTATAGTATAATAAATTCTGTGATTATGATTTTTATCGGAGATAGAACCACGAGGCGTGTTTGCACAACAGATGGTGTCGTAAAAATAGTTTTTTATAATTTAGACCTTGATTTTGTTCTTTTTGCGCAATTATTTTGGTGAATTTACTTGACATGCCAGAAACAATACCAGCCAACACCTCAGCAACGATGCGGGCATGCGGCAGAGAATAGCATTGCTGAGTGATGAAAAATAGTTTCAGCTTCGCAGGTCAGTTCATTAGCTGAAAGATTGACGCGTTTACAAAATTAGATTTTACGTGGACAAACCTATCAAATGCAATCTTACAAGCATGTGCTTACGTGTAATCTACTCGGGTATCAATGGCTCAAATTCTTCTCGTCCAGCAACGTTCTAAACTTAACATGGTACAAAATTACACACGGCTGACACCCAAAGTCAAGAACACCAAGGTTGTGTTTAGATGCGAAAAGGAGGCGAAAAGTGAAGTTGAAAAGCATTGTAGCACTTTACATTTACTAGTGGTAAATATTGTTCTATTATGGGCTAACTAGGCTCAAAAGATTCATCTCACAACGTACATCCAAACTGTGTAATAATTGTTTTATTTATCCACATTTAGTGTTTCATGTATGCTTCATTAGCTATATTTAATATTTTGATGTGATTGAAAGTTTGAACTAAACACGACCCAAAATGAAAAGAGTCATGAAAAGAATCACGAGAAACGCGGTCGTCATGATTTGCCCCTTCAAGCTGAACTTCTCCATGACATGCAGGGGAACCGGTATTGGCTGGTGTTGGGCCAGAGAAGGCAGAAGCGGGTCTTGTTCGTGGGCTGTCGCCTGTCCATACCATTTCGGCCTGGTGATGTCACTGGATACAGGGAAGCTTTCTTTCATCAACTCAGATATAAAAATATTTTTTTAGACGAAGGATATAATAATAAGTATATAAACATAAATGTTTATGACCGAAGAATTTGCTGGCCAAAGGAGGCCTTTGTTACATGCAAATGAAAGGCCTGTCATCACATTCATATATATATAAAGTTCTTATGGCCGAAGAATTCGGATTTTTGGGTATTTTCTCTGTCACTTTTTTATAGGAAATATGCATTCTATCAATTTAGGAAACTAGTGATGTCACTGGATAGGCGTACCATCCCAAAACATGACAGCATTTCGAGGACAGTTGCAACCTGGTGCCGCCACCGCATGCGCTACTCTATTACATTCCATTATCTCTGTCAAAGAACTTCATGCTTTGTGAGTCAGCAACTTCTCTATAACCAGGAGTAGGGTTCACGAACATCTCCATATATGCCCCTTTAGTGTTCTGTGAGCTATATGCACCACTTCCCCATACATATAACCAATTAATCACACGTCATTATCATCCGATGGTGGGCAATTGATGACTTCAAGTAGGTTTCTGAATTGTTCATAGGGCTCAGTAGAAAGGCATGGGAGGAAGAGATCCTGTTTGGGAACACTTTCCTTACTGTCTTTTGTTGGCGTTTCTCTGCTAGGATTCTGAACTGTACGGAAACTTGCGTTTTCGAGTAGTGTCCTGAAAAAACAGGCATGGGAAGAAAATAAGCTGACAAGCATTCCTGAAAGAACAGTCCTCAACGATATGGAAAATAAAAGTGTGTCCTATATGGCCTATATCAACATGGAAACAGAGTAGTGCTTGGCACAATATATATATATACCTTAATCTCGGTGTCAGCTAGCATCATAGAGTTCTCCGATCCACGCCACTGCTCTAGGTGAGGGCATCCTGAAACTTTCAGATCTTGGAGATTGGTGAGTTGCTGTATGCTCTCTGGCAAAGTTTGGATGCGAGGGCAATTGACTATCTCAAGTGTCACAAGACTGGTTAGGTCTCCCAACCAGTTCGGCAGGGCCGTAATGGTTTCGCAATCTCTGACAGATAAAGTCTCGAGGGAGGAGAGACATCGAATGATCTCTGTTGAGTTACATGTGAGGTCACTGCAATGCTCGATGCTCAAGTAGCTGATCCCAGGGAGTTGGCAAAGCAGCCTCCACTCATGCAGAGGCTGCTCGGAGTAGAACACAAAAAGACCTTTTGGAGCAGGGTATGAAGATTCAGGGACGTGGTATCTCTCTTCCGGTGGTGATAGTAGGTCATTACAGCTCCTGATGTCCAAGAAGTACTCACCTCTAGGAGGGCACGGTTTCATCCTCAGCTTGGGACAGTCCCTTATTTCCAAGAGGGTTAGTGACGGGAACACGAGCACATGTGAACATTCCTCACCATTGGAGAGTGCCGTGTTCCAGTCTTGCAGGCTTTCCATTCTGAATAAACGGAAGGTTTTAAGCTTGGGAAAAGCTCCTGAGCCGTAAAAGTTCCCATCAATCTTCGTGATGCTGTCCATTTTCTCTATGTGCAGCTCTTGAAGGTTTGCTAAATGGCCGAGTGGCGGTAAGGTCTTGCAGCTGGGCAACTCCATAATGTAGATTCTGACGACACGAGGTAAATAACTTGCAATGCTCCTCACCCAGGGTGGAAAACTTATGCTATTATAACCACTTAGCTCCATGTGTTCTAAACAGGGTGGTGGCACTAGTTCTTTCAGAACTTCAATGTCCTCCACAAATCTCTCAGAATCTTTTGTCCATTCAAATTTTATATTTTCAATACTTTGTTTTTCTGACAATTTTATTCTCTGTGCCTCTGCTGAAGACTTGACTCTTTCAAGCCTGCTTATCTCCAAGATAGGAGGATTCTCATCCTTGAGCTTAATAAGATTGCTGCTAGATTCACCATCATCAGCAAGGACCACAAAATGAGGTAATAAGACAGCATTTTTCCTGAACTGAGGTAACGTGGATTCGTCAAACCTGCTGCACTTATCGGTATTCAGAAACTTCAGAGTGCTGATTTCAGATATACTTACGGGCAGCCTCCTAAGATTGCCACAATATGAGAGGTCCAGCGTACGCAGTTTTGTGAGCTTACCAAAAGCTTCAGGTAAACTGTAAAGATTCCCATTTGTTGATAATATCAGGTGCTCTAGATTGGAAAGTGTACTGATATGCCCCAGGAAAGCGCTTTTTTCGTCTACTCGCTCATCACCATACATAGTTTTCAGGCATTTGTTTAAATTTAAATAGCGTAGTTCAGTGAGATTACCAATTTCTTCTTGTAGCCCTCTTAGGCTCGGCAGTTGTTCATTTGCACAGAAGGAGCAATTTGATAGGTTCAAATATTTGAGATTGCTAAGGCCGGTCAAGGCTCCCGGTACACCTCCAACACGGGAGCAGTCTGACAAATCAAGATGCAGCAAACTATGGAGCTTCCCAAATGATGGTGGCAATTTATATAGTGAAGAAGAGCCAGATAAGTCTAAATACTTGAGTTCAGTGAAGCTTCCCAAAGCCTCAGGGAGCTTTGGTAGCAATAATGTAGAAAATCCTTCTATACGCAACTTCAAATATTTGACCTTTGTCAGGCTGCCCAAGATCTCTGCCTCAACTGTACCAACTATCCCGGGTCCTGCAGGATTTGAAATATTTTCTTCGGGATTCTTGTACCATTCTTCGTCCCAAAGGAGGCCCTCTTGGATACCCATTAAGTATGAACTGAATGATAAATTCAAATATTGCAGCTCCGTGAGTCTGCTCAATGCTCTTGGTAACTTTCCAATATTTTTGCAGTATGATACGTCCAAATATTCTAGTTTCACGAGGCTGCCCAGCTGTTCTGATACTCCTATAACAGCAGAGCATTTTGAAAGATCCAGATGTTCCATATTTTTAAGATTGCCAAACAATTCTGGCAGTTCCTTTATTTTCGAACAACCTGACAAATCAAGATGAACTAGTTCCTCCATTTCCCCGATCGACTCTGGCAATGCTAATATTTCAGAAGACCCACGAATGATGAGATAGTTTAATTTCAAGAGCCTTGTGATACTGTTCGGGATAAATTTACCAAGGATCCCTGGCGCATTCAGATATTTCAGATTCTGTAAGTGGCCAACAGAATCCGGCAACTGATCTATGCGGCATTCAGTTAAATCCAAGATGCACAAGGACGCTGCAGGTGAGAACGCATCACCGCATAGTTCAATTTTGCTGCAGTCCAGAAAACGCAGTGCACTTAGACTGTCAGGACGAGCCAATGATAGCCCCAATGGCTTGCTACAATCAGTGAGCAATGCATAGCTGCAGCTGCCTCCACGTGTACCGCCTTTTTTACTAGCATCCAGAATTCTATCGTCCAATATTAATCTCGCAAAGTCATGCACCAGGTCATGCATGGTAAACAATGCAACTTCTTCATGATACCCTCTAGAAGTCTGCGACAAAAGTCCAAACCAGCATCAGGTTCTAAATTCCTATTATTGTTTTGCGTAATAGTATGTAGTAACAAAACCGTAGTATTTTTACAGCTAGTACAGTAGATAAGCTGCGTCTTGTGAAAAGCATGTGTCACTACAACATATATAAACAAATTTTCTCGGCCATCTTCATTTTTGAGATGCAACAGTTTGTAGTATATATGTTTTATGAAGTACCTAAATACTATGGAGAATGAGTTTGTTGGCAGTTATTTTTCAAAGTCCTATTTTCACCATCAAACTATTAGAACTATCAGAAGTATGATTTTCAACCCTGAACTACGAAATCGGATATCGAGGGCGGTTCAACTGTTGAAACCGAACAAAATTGGCCCTTTAAGTGGTTTGAAAGGTGGTTTTACATTTTACGAACATTTATTGAAAATTGATTTAACCTAAAAAAATTCATAACTAATTCATTTTCAAATAAAACAATATGCAAAAAATAACGAACTGATATCTATATAACTGTTGATAAAAATTGCAAAAAATATCCCTTGAATGTACATACCTTAGTACATTTTTGTTCAAGGATGAAGCACAAACTATAACGAAGTGCGTGAGATTATAGTCAATGTTATTAATATTGTCCCCTCTGATATCACTTAGCCCCCAAATTATTTTTCTTAATGAAAGATATCAGCCCTCAAAACTTCTACACTTCAGTTAAACAGAGTGCTGACATGAAACTGATAACACACTGTACCATTGGTGAATTACATCTTTAATATGTGAGGTTACCTTGCAATTTTGTGGAAATAATGTAGCTAAAGGTTAGAGGTTGACAAAATAACTCACCGATGGTGACATTGAAGGTTGAAGGAATGACATTCCCAGGAGCTGCGCAATGTACTGCTCACTGAGCTGGTGCTTCTTAAAGGGTGCCTTCATTGGCCTGATGAAGCCCATTGAAATCCATTGATAACTTAGATCATCTTTAACTATGTTGTGACCTTTCGGAAAGATTGCACAGTAGGTAAAGCATGGCCTTAGGTGTCGATTCATACCGCTATAACTCAATTTCAAGGCTGCAAGCACTTGATTTTGCAAAGATCCATCCATTGAATTAGTTTCATTCCAGACATCACTTTCGTTAACTTTCTCCCATTCATTTATGTCCTTGAACCGTAATGTGTATCCAAGAGATTGAGCGGCTAAAGGTACACCTCCACACTTCGAGGCAATCTCCATTCCTATATCCTTCAGTTGTTCATTGTCATCTCTAGCTTCAAAACCACTCTTCTGACTTATTATATCCCAGCACAATTCCTTTGTCAGGAGTTCTATCTTGTATGGCTCAATGGTTCCAATTTCCCTTGCAATGTGTTCATCACGTGTAGTTACTATAACTATTGTGTTGCCTGTCTTACCAATCATTAGCATAGTCTTCAAATCTAACAACTTGACCGGATGATTCTCCCACAGGTCATCCAAAACAATCAAAACCTTCTTCCCAGCTAGTAGCTTCTTGAGGCGTATACGTATCATCTGCTTCTCATTTAGTTGGATTTCCTTTTCAGAAAGTTGTGAAATTATGGAGTTACCAATTTTATTTGAGTCAAATCTTGGGGACACATAGACCCATACCTGAGAGTAATATTTGAGTTTTGTGTCATTGTAGATCATTTTTGCAAATGTTGTCTTGCCAATGCCTCCAATACCATGTATAGGAAGGATGGTGATGTTCTGGGTCATGCTGTCACATTGTAATAAAGAAGCCACTATTTTTTCTTTCTCTTCTTTCCTCCCAACAATGAGTTCTTCTATAACATCAGAAGATGTTTCACGTACATCATAAAATTCCATCTCATTGCAGCTAGGGCCTGCCATCAAGGTAAAATCTTGCTGTTGATGTGTATTGTTCTTCGGTTCCTTCACCATCTGCAAAATTTCATTTGATTTGTGAATCCATTAAGAAATTATAGTATCTTATTTAATAGTACAAAATGGTTAAACTTTCATGGCCCAACACTAATATTAAGCATTATAATAAGTTGTGTATATCACACTTACTACAACATAGAAGAAAATTGTCCAATATGTTTGTTGTGCAACAGAGAAAAAATTGTCCATGTTACCCATTAGTTCCTTGACATGCTAATTGGCAATGCACATTTCCCCTTAAATTTTGTCTTGCGATTTCAGCCTTTTTTGCTAACTAATTTTTTTTCTATAAGAATGGATTCAATATTTCTATTTTCCTTCAGCTGCCCATTATAAATTCATGTGTATGCTCCATGACTATCACAGCCAATTGCCAATGAACCCAAATTGGCTGATTGCCAAAGTTGTCAAACAACAAATTAGCCATTAATCAGTGTAATTTTTGTATTTGGTAGAGACATGCTAATACATGCGTCACCTGTAGAACAACAAACAATTGTTCATAATAAAGTACCACCATGTCTCAGCAATCTTCTTGAAATGACCCTTATCACAGGATCTTTTCACTATTTTAACCGAGGCTCTCATGTCTACATGACAGTAGTGTTAGTGGGAGAATTTATGTAGCAGTTTTCTCAAGGAAACTCACCTCAGTTGTAGTTGTCGTGTGCCCTGCTACAGGCAGATCAATGTAGAAAGCCGTCAGATTCACCTGTTGGGCCACACGGCCATCCTTTTGGGCTTCCGTAAAGAAACTGTTATAGCTATCTGCCGCATCACGAGTTGCATCTTGTATACCCTGATCGACTGCTACGATACTCTCAAGAGTGAAGTAGCCGCTGCTGTTTTCCAGTGGCTTCTGGCCGAACACCGTTGTGGTCACAGCAAGAGCGCAGCTGGACAGTGGAGGTATGATACCACCGAGTGGCCTCAAGAAATACTCTGAATTCATGGTGAGCAGCCTAAAGGCAATTCGGGCAGAAGTATTGTTTGTTAGATGCAGCAAGGATGAGATTGTCGAATAGCTAGGGTCGTCCGAGTGGAACTGGAGCTCGACTGACTGGACACTGAGAAGGACGATCTGCAATGAACGGAGAGAGATTCACATTAACAGCTGTGAATATGTATTGTGATATACAAAGTAATATAATCTACGACTCTATTTTTTAAAATTATGTGGTATGTGGTGGAAAGGAATATGATCAAGTTTGATATGTGGTTTTAACGGAAAGAAATACGCATGCTTGCAGTATCCGGTCTTCTAACTCACAACCCTCTCCCCCTCGCATGATCTCTTCTTATCATCCCACCTATGCATCATTGCTACACACAATAAGCAGTACCATACTTTGATCCTTGTTGTCTAACTAAAGCTTTAATTGGTCCACTTTATAGGCATCTAAAACTTCCGATACAACATATCCTCCCTGGTGGTATACAAATAATCCCATCACAAATATGGCATATGGCTATTATCCTACAGGAGGATGAGACCTGTATACAGTCTTATGTGATTGTTGTGCTTGATTGATTGGTATCCATTAAAATCAACTTTACAAATAGTACAAACAAAATAACGGTATTGGTACCTTGCTGATCTCATTTTCAATCTCATCCAGCTGCTGAACCACATTTGCTATATGAGGCCTTTTATCCTTGTGATCGTCCATGCATCTCAACGCAATATCAATGCATGTGTTTACCTGTTGACAATATGCTTGTAGTGAAGAACCACTCCATGCTTTCTGCAACCTCATCCTCCAATTGGTTTGTACCTGTTAAATGACAATGTCAATGCTATACTGATACAACACAATTGTAAACTATATATGCATACTATGGTGGCACTATTCATACCAGACCAGTAAATTCTTGGGGATTCATGTCACCAATTCTGATGTGAGCTGCAGGCCCTGCTATTATCTCCAGGATTACTACACCCAAGCTGAATATATCAAACTTGGTTGAGCGAATTTGGTTGCGCACATATTCCGGCGGCATGTATCCTCTGAAGGGCATCATAATTGTGGCAAACATAATAAATAAGCAGTAAATATATATATCGGTCTCATAAGAATAGATATACTTTCGTAGGCGTTGAACATACAATGTTCCATGTACACCTTCTGTGCTCCTGGTTTGCTCCAAGATCTTGGACAAACCAAAATCTGCAAGTTTTGGCACCATATTTCTATCAAGCAATATATTGCTAGGTTTGAGATCCAAATGGTAGATAGGATTTTTCAATCCCATGTGAAGATATTTTAAACCCTCGCAAGTCCCCTTGATGATATTATACCGTGTGTGACAATCAAGTCCATGACATTCATCTGCACAAGTTAATCCAAATTTATGATATAGGAAAAATAGTGAAAAAAATAAAAACTGATGATGAAGCATCATCATACCAGACAGATGGTTTTGAAGGCTCCCTTTGTGCAAATACTCAAAGCAGAGTGCTCTATATATCTTTTCACCAAGTACCGGTACACCCTCATGCTCTATATATTCATGCTGAGTTTCATAACAATAGCCAATTAACTTTACAATGTTTGGATGACTGAGAATTCTAAGCTTATGAAACTCATCCTCGAAACGTATGTCATCAAGTCGTGGGTCCTTATCTCTAAGCATCTTCACAGCAATCTGTTCACCATTTTTGTGTACCCCCTATTCATGGTATATCATAAGTTGACAAAACGTTGTTACTGCCAGTGTTAGTGCTGTGGCATGTTGCTACAACTGAATACGGTGCGGCAATATTAATTAAAGAAAGAAGTGTGTTGGACATCCCGCTGTTACGGAAAAACCATGTGGTGCAGCCCTGCAGGTATGCAGTGTGGAGGACACAGTAAAATAATAAGACTAAGCAGTGGTTTATATATACATATATGCCAATAATCTTACCCTATAAACTGTCCCAAATGCGCCCTGGCCAAGTTTCCGCTCCTCTGAGAATTTATCTGTTATTTGTTCTAATAGTTGGAATGTTAGATCTGGATGCCCCATTGTTGTATATTATGTAACTTGCTGTCCTTGTTGTTTGGTACTGCTCTGCAATATAGCTAATTAATACATTGATCATGTAAATCTTGTATGGAGAAACGAACAGCATTGTGCCTACATCAACAGCTGCTTGTTTAAACTCCTTCCTCTGTGGTACTACTAGCTGGGGTGATCATTCAAAGCCTAAGCCCCTGCAGTCATATATAGCATGCACAAATTTAAGAGAACAATCAAGATAAGTTTATCACAAACAAGAACAGATCAATATAATGACATAAGTGAACCATTGGAGGATGCACCTTCACGCAGGGTGTAATTGAATGTTTTAGCAGTTGACAGCAACATACGTGGTGAGGAAATAGATTTGAGAATAAGGTACCATGTTGTTGATGGCAAAACACATCGGGTTCCGGTCAACACAAGCCAGTCAATAGTAGTAGAATGGAGTCACTGGATAGTGTTGTTCTTCGTAACAAAAGTTTGCAGCTTGAATACACAGCAAGCCAGGCGTGGTGATGGGGGTAGGGGCGCAGGGCAGGTGCTGCCAGGGCTGCAGAAGCTCCCCTACCCCATGGTACCTCTTTACTCATATGGACAACACCTTGATTAAAGAATGTATAAGCATGACTAGAATTTTCTAGAGAGTATAAGCATGGCTAGAATTTCCAAGAGTATGATTTACCTCCTTTTCTGACTCAAAAGTATGATTTACTTCTACTCTTTCACTACTTGGCATACCGTTATGCTATTCTTAGCTCTGCCCCTGAAGTAATATTACACATTTAAGTGGATCAACTAATTATTTAAATGAAGGTGTAATAGTTGCTCCTGGATCGGGAATTAGGTGAAACCAGTGTTCTTGACGCATCAGTTGTCTGCATGGTATTGCGGTATGGACATTGATAACGAAGATTTGCATGATTGCCCTCAAGAACTAGCATGTGTATTTAAAGACACTCCAAGCTTTTCTATCTAATGTACAAAGAACATATATAAACACACCAACATGTTGTAGTCAGGTTGCTGATTTCGCTAGAATAAACAACAGTTGTTCGCAAAAGTATCAGTTAGGCAGTAAGAACAAGAAAGTTCTGATGAGCGGACTGACCTGAATGAAAAAGACCTTCCTTGGAGGGGCTGAAGGCTGGTGGGATGCTAGCTGCTGACGGATCTGAAGACGAGGATTCAGTAAGCAGGATGACTGAGAGTGGGAGAGATGATGAATATAATGGACTGTGGAAGTGGGTAGATAAAGCAGCCAGTGCAAGAAATGATATGATATATTGATGACTTGACTGCAACCTTTAACTTATGTTAATCGACCGAGCAAACACGCTCCATTAGTGACAACGCTTTCTGGCCAGACGCGGTGTCGTTAGGCCACAGGCCGTTTTTTTTTGTTTTTCTAATCTACAGGGCAAGTTTTATAGTACCTGCAAAAGTGCCTCGAAAAGATCACTTATAAATAAAAGCTTGTTAGATGGGATGATATATATCTTTATCGTAAAACATCAGTCCCGCAGCAGGGTGCTAAACATTGCAGAGGAGTACAAACTAAAAATTGTCACCCCACGTGCATGTGAGCCTGTGAGGTACATCGTCACAATATGTGTTGTCTTTGATGTTTTTAGTTTTTAGGAAAAAGTTCAACTTTTAGTCTTCAAACTCTAGCCAAAAGTTCAAGTTAGCCTTTTCGAACTACAGAACCACATGTATGTTTTTTGCTGTTAAGATTCGATTAAGTTTTTATAGAAAAAGGACACAAGTATTTACGCAACATCAAATTAGTTTCACCATGAAGTATATTTTGACAATGTGTTTATTCAGTAGTATATATGTTAATATATTTTTCATGTAAACTCAACTCAACATTAGAAAAATAGATTTAGAATAAACCTATAATTTCAGATGGAGTGAATATACATAGTAGGATGGTATAAAAAAGGTCATCATCATCCAAATGTGAACGAACCTTTTTGTTTGTTTTATTTAAGTTCCAGGAAAATCCCCCCTGTCGTTACCACTGCATTCAGGGTCAAAAGGCTAAACATCGTTTTAGAGGCTTAAAGTTACCACTTCCATGACACATCCATGACACACATAGGCATTCCAGCATCTGAACCAGGGCAATGTATCATATGCAAACCAGCTTCGTGTGCAAACTATGCAAACTCGCACCACAGCCGCTGAATCCCCATCCGATTGTCATATAGAGAGGTGGGAAATTTTAACACTTAAACCCTTCCACCATTAGCTTTTCTAACCACAGTTAGTCTAAAACCCCCCTCCACGTGATGGATCAGGAAAGGAGGAAGCGACGTGCAGCGTTTTCCCTCGCGACCCTGGCGTCGTTCTCTCTCCCGAACCCTCCATCGCCGCCGCCGGCCATCAGCTCCTTCGCCGTGCCCCAACACGAGCGATGGAGGGTTCGGGAGAGAAAGGCGTGTCCTTTGAAGTGTTAAAATTTCCCACCTCTCTATATAACCATCGGATGGGGATCCAGCGGCTGTGGTGGAAGTTTACGTAATTTGCACACAAAGCTGGTTTGCATAGGATACGAGGCAAAACAGAAGGCCTCACCAATGTCTATTTTGACTACCGACTACTGCAAGTCTGCAACTATCATTTTCATCACACCCATCAAGACCTCATTTCAGAAAAGAAAAGGTATGAACTTTGAATGTTTTTCGATTGGTCGGCTAGATCGGCCCTTACTTGCTCGTCAGGGAGATAATGTTTCTTCAGACTTGCTCCTGGAGACCTGGACTCAGAAGACTACCTGGCGTGTGAGTCATCATGTCCTCCACCAGGATGAGAAATCTCGCCAGGGGCCCTGCAGCTGCTCCGCCGTGGCCCGCGCCGCCGCCGCCGCTCGCGGCTGGTCGCTGATTCCGGCGCTAGCAGCTAGGATTGGGCCGGTAGGGGTAAGTGAGGGCGTCACTGCCTCAAAGCCCAAAGGCACTCCAGCCATGCTCAGCCCACTGATTTTCCAGCCCAAGTCGCAATTCCTCCTCTCTTTTTTTGTGAAAGATTCCTCTTGGTCTTCGACCTCCACGTATACACTCAACCGCCCCCTCGCCGCGTGTGAAGACTATGGACATCACTACTAATATCTTGGGTTAGGACTGCCCTTATAATCAATTTAGTGGACAGGTGCAAGGAAAACTTATTGGGTTTTTGAAATTCAGGCCTATGTATCTCTCGCAGTACCATTGATTTTTCTTGCAAGTGAGCTAATTGCATCTTGACACACTGTGGACTGTGGAGCACTGAGGACAAGAAGAGTGCATGGCCGGCTCAAGATTGCGCTTGTAGCTCTTGGTACATTATCTGTTGGAGCAGTTGTATGCCTGTATGAACCCGAACTCAGCTGCATGCTTCTGAAGTGTCGTGACCGGAATTTCTCAATAATTTATTTGATGATTCCCTTGCTAAACAGAAAGAGGCTATACGGGCGACTAAAAACTTTGATGGCCAATATAAGGCTAACTCCAACAGATGAGGCAAACGCACTTTTGCCTCGCTTTGGCTCCTGTGCGTGTCATTCCTCGCCTCCAACAGAGAAGGCATCTGGGAAGGCAAACTGCCTATGGAGGAGAGAGGGGATGCAAAAGTCCACTCCCTCTCTCCTCAAAGGCAAATGGCAAGCGCGCTGGGCGAGCGACGCGTGGCGGAGGTGCGGCGGCGCGGGGCGAGCGCGGTGGAGAAGCGCCGACGGGAGGAACGACGGTGGAGAAGCGATGGGGAAGGGGAAACTTATGGTGGCGGCGCGGGGTGAGCGCCGGCGGTGACCGCTGCGGCTGCAACAAGGGGCGGCCTCGCGGAGGAGCGCCGACCGGAGCCGAGCCCAGCGGCGAATCGAGCTGCACGCCTCTAGCGCCCTGAATCGAGATCCAGCGCGCCAGTGGAGGGAGTAAGGAGGGGGCCGCGCCGCCGGCCCGAAGCCGCTGCTGCTGCCGCCACCGCAGAGAGCCGGCGCCGGAGCTCGAGCCCAATCCATGGCCGCCGGCGTGGGCCTGCTCTGTCGCGGGAGAAGGGGACGGCGGCCCCGAGCAGGAGCAGGGGAGGGGAGGATGGCGAGCTCTGTCTCTCCTGGCGGCTTGGCTGTGTTGGCGGCGAGGCACAGCCCGGTGGAGGCCGTGGCGGTGGAGGCAACGAGGCGCAGCCTCGCGCCGGTGGATTGCAAATGCGTTTTCCCTACCTCTGTTGGAGCCGGTGGGGAGACGGGGGAAAGGAAAGCACTGTACAGAGCAGGCAAACTTTGATTTGCCTTTCCTGAATGCATCGTATTGTTGGAGTTAGCCTAAGACCGGTTCAGGGGCTCATGCATGGAACTTTTTACAGGGCACCTCAGGGACCAGGAGAAGTGTACGCTGTAAAGAATCTTGCAATTTCTGTGCAGAAAGGTCATCAAAGAGCATGGTCACAGAACTGAAGACACTTGGCCAGATTAGGCACGGGAACTCAATAGGTGTGCTTAGTTCCTGCGAAAAGTTGATAGAAAAGTCACATCGGACACTGTAGCGCACTGTAACATTTTTTGTTTGTTTGTGGTAAATATTGTCCTACCATGAGCTAACTAGGCTCAAAAGATTCGTCTCGTTGTGTATATTAAAACTATGCAATTAGTTTTTTTATTTACCCACGTTCAGTGTTCCATGCATGCGCCATTTGTTATATTTAATGTTTTGATGTGATGTCGATATGACCTTTTCGTTTGGAATTCGGGTTCATACTGTATGACTTCCTGGTAATTGTTGCCTCCATGATGTTCCGGTGGGGATTCAGCCAGCCCCTTGTAGCTCTTGGACGAGGTCCATGGCAGTGTGGCACGGCCGGGATGGAGCCGGTTCGCAGGGAGGGTCATGGCTCTCAGGCGGGGATGGCAGCGGGTTCAAACCCGCTGGGTTTTGCCATCCCAAACCCATGCCTGCGAAAATGAAACACGCCCATTAAAAAACCCATGACCCCTCACGGGTTTAATATTTTGCCCAAATCCATACCCATCGGGTTTGCGGGTACCCACGGGTCGCTCGTGGCCATTAAGAAAATGCACATGTTATAGAAAAACTCGATGAATAATAGAGCACATAAATTATTTTTATTGGTTATATGTTCCAAAAATATCATAAATAAATAGAGAAGACCAATAATAAGAAGTATACATTTGATTCCATGGAAAAGAAAGGAACAAGTTAGGATTAGGACATCTAAATTGAGGCGTGGATTAAAAACACGGGTTATTTGATGGTATATGTTCGGGTTAAAAAAACCCATGGGTTCACGGGTTTGGGTTTTATGTTCCCAAACCCATGCCCGTAAACCCGCTGGGTTTAACATTTTGCCCATTAATAAACCCATCGGGTTTCAAGTTTCGAGTACCCATTGCCATCTTGACTCCCAGGTGAGCGGCTCACAGCCGGCAATGGCCAAAGTCCTGAGGGAGTTGGAGGCTTGGAGCTGGCTGATGGGTGCTGTGGCTTCTTTGATAAATTGGCTTCTCCGATGAAGCTGAAACCGTTTCAAAATAATGTTTGGTAAAATGGCTTATTCCGCCTTTTCATAAAATGGATCTTATAGTCTTACCAAAGAGTCTCCTGATCGGAGGTCGAAGCAGGGGGAGAACCGGGCGCGCACAGTGGAGAAAAAAAAGCTTTCCTCCAGATTATAATTTGTACACCAAGGTATAAATCGTAATATATGGAGAGGCTCATAGCTTATTAGCTAAATTTGCTTGCTGGAGATAGATTATTGGCATGTATGGCCTGATAGTCTTGTATATTTTCTAACGCCTACCTCTCTTCAAATAAGAGAAATCATTTGCAGAAATTTATGTAAACCATTTTTATGTTAAAATATAAAATTTATTAGTGAAAATCGTCTGCATGTACGCCTTTTATCAAAAGTAAAGTAGTTAATAAACATAGCCAATTGACTCAAAGGGAAATCTGTCTAGACGGATGGTCAGGATTTCTATAACTTAAATTTGCTAGCCCATGCAGGGGTAAAACCATGGAATTAGCAAACAGGATACGCTAAATAGCGAACCCGAAAAGTCATTGTACTTTCCCATTCCCTTGGCGGTTCGTTTGGTTGGAGGTAATTAGAAGGAGGGAATGGGAGTTGAGAATTGAGAGATTAAAATTCTATTGTTTGCTTCATGGTCATGGGAGTTTTAGTGGGATGGGGAAGAGGAATTTAGAGAAGCAATTTCCACTCATCTCTTCCCAGGGGGAGGGGTGGTAATTGGGAGAGAATTTGCTTTTGAGTGCAAGATGGATACATCTACACCGTTAATCGTGACTTAAAATACAATTTCCACTCCGTAGACCCCATACCAAACAAAGGATATCAAGTCTCGTTTAAACTCCCACTCCTAATTCTCTCCACGAGCCAAATAAAGGAATGGGACTAAAAATCAATTTCCCAAGTAAACTCCCTCTATCAACTCCCACCACTAATTCCCATGCCCCTTCCCCATCAGTTGCCAAACACACCCTGAGTTCCCATTTCAATTAACAGGAATTCATCCAAACAAGACACACTATGAATTATTGATTTTATAGGAAACAGTATTATTAACTGTGTCGTACTAGAGGCTATGCCGATGATAATAGACTTTAAACGGGAGGCCCCAAGGGAGTAGGTACAATGCTGCAAAATGTCAGAACTGTACAGCCATGGCATTCAGGGATTGTTTAGATTCCAAATTCACCTCCCAAATTTACTATGCAAAAAGAAGATTCCCCATCACATCAAAATGTCATAACATGTATGGAGTACTAAATGTTGATGAAATCAAAAACTAATTACACAGTTTTATTGTACTCTGCGAGACGAATATTTTGAGCCTAAGTAATAAATTTTTGGACAATTTTTCGCACGTGCAAACGAAACGCTACAGTGGCCGGCCTGACGCGCGTCAGGCCGGCCAGTCCCGATTCGGCGGTCCTCTTTCGGGAACTAAACGAGGCCTCATCCATCCGTGCATGTGCATATACCCAAAAGTTTTGATTGCGGTGAAGATACAGATCGATCGCACTTGCTCTTAATCCCTCCATGACACTTGGGAACAAATGGAGTGTAGGGCTAACTCTCTCAATTCCACAACAATAATGGAGTGGTTGCCGCTGCATACTTGTTGCATTATTGCTCCATGGAACACTTGGATACCTTGCTTTGGATCCAAGGCACCCAGGCAGACATGTTGCTTGTTTTATTTGGTTTTTTATCTCTCCTGATTTCGTCCTTTAATTTCAGTGTCATTGTTCATCTGCTTCGAATAGCATCAACACACATAAACAAAAACCTGCGCTAATCTACTATGAAAAGTTAATTGGAATAATTTCTGTACTACGTTTAGACTGAGATTGAATGGCCATTTTATTTCAATTTTCAATCATACAGCTTCAAGACTAACGTTAACTTTTTTTATGAGTCACTAGAATTCTATGCTTTTTCCGCAATTTTGCCAAGAATTAAAAATGGATTTTTCAGTTAAAATCCTACAAGCGTGGCATATGATCCACAGCTAAGTATGGAAAAATAAATTATATCTTTGTAATACTTCTTGCTAGTATGACGTGCACCCTGTACAATGTTTTATGATTAATCCTGATTAAATGACTTTCTAATAAAGCTAGTCAACCACTAGTGCAATTTACGTGCACACTTGGCCACAAGTTGTTACCTGACCCAGATCACAGGTAACAACTACCTTGACCTTTTCCAACTGCTGGCTGCAGCCTCACTTGGGGGAGATCACAGGCCTTCACTTGTTATATATATATATATATATATATATATATATATATATATATATATATATATATATATATATATATATATATATATATATATATATTCACAAGTTTCTGTGGTCGCAATGCAATGCCCGATCAGAGTGTTGTTGGCAACCAAGATCATGATGATGATTGGAGAAGGGTCGCCTTCATATATAGATCATCTGGGGAAGATATTTTTGGTGTTGGATCAAGTGGCCGACAACTGGCAGCTCGATCGCCTGTGATTTGCATCATGTTCATCTTTAGCAAAAGGAAAAGAAGCACTTTATGATCGACCACATATATATAGTACGGTGTGGTATATATATAAACATGAGAAACAATAGTATGATATAATTCTCAAAATAATGAAGGGATTATCACCTTTCTTCAAATTTAGAAAAATTACGGTTATTATTGTTTCGTTCATCGTTTGTGATCTTAGCTAAGGGCGATGAGAAAACATTATGCCATTGTGTTTTATATGTATATTTGAAGTTGGTTGTAATCAATCATACTGGATTTTGGATATTCGATGGCATTAGGTAAAAGCTTATTACGCCACATGCATGTATCTAGCTTAATCATGTGAGGGAATCACATACTTTTGAGTGCGATGAGATGTTGCAATTTTTTTATTAATTTCTTTGATTTGCACGGACCCATTTCTGGTATCTCACCAAACAAAAAAGAAATGAAAAGGCATATTTTGTGGATCGGAGAACTCTGTCAGGTTCAGTCGTTAACATCACAATCAAAACACCATTTGATGTGCCACAAAAATACATTTACATGTCCAATGGATGGCGATTGCTTCGAGTGTAGGCAATGATTTATTTTGTCAAAAGATAGGCTGTATCCATTGAAAAAAACTGATGACCTTTTACCTTTTAGTTAAGGCATCCGTACGTGCTCGGTGACCCGAGGTTTCATCTCTAAGATTTAGTATGATGGCCGACATTGTCTTCAAACCATACGTTTGTGTTACATAATTCTCACTGCAACAAGATTACTTGGGACTAAAAGTAAAAAAAATCTTTGTAATTTACCAATCGTCATATAACTTTTTATGCACATTCACTTGTAATTAAGTTTGAGCTTCAATTTTCTTTTAGAAATAAAACATAGACATAGATGTTCATACACATGTGCCCACTTATACAATACAAGTCAAACCTATGAGAGCGCATATGTATGACTAAACCGACACCTAATGTTAATATCGATGAGTTCATCAACCGGTATATAACCTAGTAGTCTAGCACTTAAATGGCCGCATCATTGAGACACAGGTTATTGACCACATACTGTAAACGGCAGCAATTTGTGGGTGGACTGTGTCTGAATGTCTGAATTGGCTAATAATATAATCTAGCTTCGACTGTATCTTCCATGATGTTTGTTCCTACATCTGTTTTAATTTGCTGCCTTCTTGGGCCAAAGGTATACATATATACATCGTAGTATACATGTGCACTAGATGCATATCAATACGGATCGCATAAAGCATGCGCAAAGTTTCTGCCGACAGAAAAAAAAAGCCTTTTCTGTTACTAAAAAAATGGCGACTACCCAAGCTGATTGGCAATGGGC
Organism: Echinochloa phyllopogon; assembly: GCA_033239725.1. Classification (NCBI taxonomy): domain Eukaryota; kingdom Viridiplantae; phylum Streptophyta; class Magnoliopsida; order Poales; family Poaceae; genus Echinochloa; species Echinochloa phyllopogon. The sequence continues at coordinate 3,825,719 of BTCW01000008.1, read as the reverse complement.
GATGGCACACGCATAGGATACTGGATCCGGCAACAAGGTCGTTGGGACGCACCGTCCAAATGACGTGGCGCCCCCTCCTCCCCCATTTGCTTATTGGGCTCCAGTGCTGTCGCGTGGATAAGAGCTTAAGAAGCTTCCAATCGGTTTTCAGGTAAATAAAAATCTGGCAAACAGCGAGCCAATACTGAATTTCTCAACTAGAACTTGCATTATTCCTGATCCTTGTAGATTTGGCACAACGAGTGTGTACGTCCGTTTATTCCCTTTTCGCCAGCACAAATCTTGATAATCCAGTAAACCCGGAGCGAATCACTCGAGAAACAGACATGAAAGCCACTTAGCACTACTGGTCAGTACGTGGTAACCATGTTCTTGGGAATCTTATTATATGTCACATATGCAATTAGAACTCATCTTATCACACATTTTAATGAAATCTGAACATTTTTTTTCTTATGAAACATTCTTCCTTTATTCGTGGAATATTTCTTTCCAGCGATGGAACATCGGGAAACAAAAAAATCTAGTAAAGGAAGAAATTTCGTTCCATGGAGAAGGAAAAAAATGTTATATCGGTAAGAAAATATCCCTTAATAACAAAATCGTCATAGCGACAAGGTAAGTTGCAGTTGCACATGCGATGGGTAGTAGTATTTTCCTATACGTACTTTGACTCGAGACAATAGCTTGATGATTGAAGTAGTCCCCTTTTTGGGGAAAAAAACACTATAACTTGATCAAGTAGTTCGAATTGTTGGGCCAAAATAATTGCACTTAGTTACACATATATGTGATGGGTATATACCAAGAATATGCATATGGCTCCTCTTAGTATATCCATCTGCTATAGCAACCTGAGTTAATACCATCGTTTTCCTACTCACATGTTTAGTCATATTATTAACCCCACCGGCCATTCTAGCCGTTGCATCATCTCCTATAAAACCCCTATGCCACCCATCCCATTGTCACACACAGAGAGACAGACAAGAGCTACCCAAGTGTACTACTCCCCAGTGAAGAACCCACACCAGTAGGCAGTAGCTTAGCAAGGCAATCATGTCGGAGGAGAAGCACCACCACTTCTTCCACCACAAGAAGGACGAGGAGCAGCAGCCCACCGGCGAGTACGGCGCCTACTCGGAGACGGTGGCCGCCGAGGTGGTGACCGCCAGCGAGGGCGAGTACGAGAGGTACAAGAAGGAGGAGAAGGAGCACAAGCACAAGCAGCACCTCGGCGAGGCCGGCGCCATCGCCGCCGGCGCCTTCGCACTCGTACGTCTCGCCGCCGGCCGTTCTCTGGCCGCCGTTCGCCGTGATATTAATTGATGCTATATATTTCCATGGATTAATTGATTGACTCTGCTTGGTGCAGTACGAGAAGCACGAGGCGAAGAAGGACCCGGAGCACGCGCACAGGCACAAGATCACGGAGGAGATCGCCGCCACGGCGGCCGTCGGCGCCGGCGGCTACGCCTTCCACGAGCACCACGAGAAGAAGAAGGACCACAAGGACGCCGAGGAGGCCAGCGGCGAGAAGAAGCACCACCACCTCTTCGGCTGATCGTCAGTTCATCACCGGCCGGCGAGCTCCGGCGCCCCGCCGCCGCCGGCCGCCGCGCGCCACCTGTCTGTCGATCTGGTTGTACGTGTGCATGATGCGTGGTCATTTGACTTGTTGCAGTACAATAAGTCCCTTCCGGACACTTAGCTTATTGCTTTGCGTGAGACTGAGAGGTGGGCCCGTGCGTTCCTGTATTGCTTGATTTTCTCTGCATCTATAATTGCGTTGAATAACTGGGAGCTATGTATGGCTCCCAAGTAAGGCTCTTGTCCATCTGTGGTTGAATGTTTAATTTGTACCCTGTGGATCAATCAACTCGTGGAATGAAGTTCATTATTATACAAAAAAAATCTTGGAAATTTGTCTAATTATTATATAGTTTCCCTTTTCTCGATGGGAAAAAATTATACTATATACAAATAAATAAACCTGAAAATAAAGAAAATACATTTAAAAATCTACCGAGCTCTTGTAGCTGCATTGTTTCTCTTTAGTTTTCACTTTACCTGTGGTTGATGGGACATGGCCACAAAATGACAAAATAATCCTCTCGTACCAAAACCATCGAACAACATTAATGTTTACTGTAAACAATGCAAAATAGTAGGCCACTGTGGCGTTGTCTTATGTAGTTCCACAAAGCAAACTCCTAAATTCACTGTGGAAAAAGATTCTCCATCACATCAAAATGTCATAACATGTATGGAGTACTAAATGTAGATGAAATAAAAAATTAATTACATAGTTTTGTTGTACTCTCCGAGACGAACATTTTGAGCCTAATTAATCAATTTTTGGACAATTTTTCGCACATACAAACGAAATGCTACAGTGACGCAATGATTACGAAGTGACATCAAACTTTTAAATTCAACCTCTCAAATTCAACATCTAAACAAGGCGGTATGTCTTGTTTAACGCATTCGTTACTGACGCCACATTCTTTTCTTTCTTTTGCCAGTAACTAGTCAGATGCTGTCACACACTCACACACAGCACAGTATCACACGCACGCCTTATTCGAAACGAAAAAAAAGAACGAATAACAATTTTTAATTCTGTTATATAAAATCATTTTTTGCTAATTTGAGGAATATACAAGAGAAGCTAAATGAGAGTTTTGAAATTTATACATCCATGATAAAAAAAATGGCGAACTTTGGTTGTAGACGAATTAGAACTTTAGAAGGGACCAGTTTTGATGTGGGCCTAAAAATGTGCACTCGTGGGCTACCGGCGCCGGCCCGGTTTAAACAGGCCGAAGCCCGGCGAGGCAAGACATCTCCCCATTTTCAGCCGGCGCAGCGCCGTCGACGTCGACGTCGAGGGACAAAGTGATGAGGATTCTGACTGACAGCATGATCGTCAAACAGAGGTTTTTTTTTTTGAGTGCGTCACCAACCGGAGCATGCATGTGTTTTGAACGAATCGACGACTCCGATGCAGACGTTCCTCTTGAAATCTCCTCCGTCCAACTCCGACTGATCCGAAGCATTTGATGGCTATCGTAATTGGACGACGCGCGCCGCCCGGCATGGAGACCATCGCCGGTGAACAATGACCGCCCTCGCAAGCCAGCTCTTAAATACTACAGACACAGGTTCACTCGCTAGTCACACTACTCAAGCATGGCTGCTTCTTCTCCCTCGCGCCGTCTGCTCCTGCTGGCGACGGCGGCGATCTTTGCGCTGTGTTCGTCGTCGGCCTGCTCCGCCGCCGCGGTCTCCGGCGGCTCGTCGTCTCACCTGACCGCCGGCTTCCGCCGCGTCAAGCTGCGCGAGTCTCAGTTCGTGGTGCAGAAGCCCTACGACGTGCCCCTCCGCGAGCGCTACTCCGAGTCCGGCGGCGTACGCCGCATGTGGGTCTTCGCCACCGACAAGCCCATCAGCGCCACCCACCCCGGCGGCGCGCGCACCGAGATCAAGGTCGACGTCGTCTACAGCTCCGGCGTGTGGCAGTTCGAGGGCGACGTGTTCGTCCCGTCGGGGACCTCCGGCGCGTCGGTGATGCAGATCTTCGGGGCGGCGACGCACGCGACAACGCTGATGCTGCACGTCTACGGCGGCCGGCTGACGTACTACCACGACCTGACGAAGGTGGTCGCCGACGGCGTGTACGACCGGTGGGTGCGGCTGAACGTGGTCCACGACGTGGCGGCGGGGAACGTGACGGTGTTCATCGGCGGCGAGAGGAGGCTGAGCGCCTTCTCCTCCAGCGAAAGACGGAAGCCACAAAACTATCCACCCCGCGGCTAGCTGCCGCAATATTTTATCCAGCTTCAGCAACCCTTGGTGTGGCGCGTCTGCAAGCTCCGCCTTTTTGTTTGGCAGCGACGGTTCGGAACTCACTATGTTCATGATTCGTATTTTTTGACCTATGGTTTGTACACCCACACTTGAGCTGCTCTCACTTCTCTGTATAGACATAGACACAGTGGTGGATCTGGTAGTGAATATGTACATTGAATTTAATTAGAGATGATCGATCTTCAACAATGCATGGCCGCTGATTCAATGCTGGGGACACATGTCCCCACTCACTCGGGTTCTAAATTAATTTGAGATCACCCAAGTTATATGTTGTTTAGCTTTTGAACTTTGGGTTTGCTTGTTATATATACAGTACTAGGTCTGAACTCGTAAGCAGTGTGCTCCAAGGTGAATATATATAGCAGGTTCAATTGGATCCATATTGCCTTCTGTTGTCTGGGTGGCGTTGGTAAAAGTGGTGGCTAGTTTGGTGGTTTGAGCTTCGATCAACCAGCGTGCTGGAGGTTTTTATTTTTCACGATTTGGATTTGGCTAAAGCTTTGCTCTCACCATTTTGGCACATCACTTCGCTAAGAATCACTAATCAAGCTGTAATTAGAGATGGTGTACTTCTTTCTTTTTCTTATGTGTACATCGTACATATGGGATGCGTTTGCGCGCCGCGATGAATTCCATCATTGCACTCTTAGGGCAATGGCGGCATCGCGGCCATTACTGCTTCTGCTGCTGCTGGCTTCGCCGTGCGCCGTGCGCCCGGCCGGCGGCGAGGGCCTGCCACTGACCGACGGGTTCACGGCCGTGGAGCTCACCGAGGATCAGTTCAAGGTGCAGAGGCCCTACGACGTGCCGCTGGCCGACCGCTACGAGCTCGCCGGCGGCGTCCGCCGGATGTGGGTCTACGCCACCGACAAGCCCATCACCACCGCCCACCCCGGCGGCCCCCGCACCGAGACCAAGATCGAGGCAAGAGCAGAGCAACACACTGCCATGCATATCAAGCTCCTCTTGTGATCTTGCAGCAACAAATTTAACAATATAATCTCTGCTTATTTTATCATCTGTGTTGTTCAACAACATGCAGTTGGTGTACAGCTCGGGCGTGTGGCAGTTCGAGGGGTACGGCTACATCCCGTGCGGCACGTCGGTGATGCAGATCTTCGCCTCACCTACTACCACGACGTCGTCGTCGACGCCGGGATCTACGACCGGTGGTTCAGGCTGAACGTGGTCCACGACGTGGCGGCGTCGAACGTGACCGTGTTCGTCGACGGCGATCGCAGGCTCACCGTGCCGGGGCGCGGCGGGGGCTCGCACTACTTCAAGTTCGGCGTGTACGGGCAGACCAGGAACGGCATGTCGTGCCGGATGGAGTCGCGGTGGAGGGACGTCAAGGTCTTCACCAAGTGCTGAGAATTGAGATATACCTAGTTGTTTTTGCGATTATATGATCATCCCTGCTGTTTTATTTTTCATGTACAATTCTTCTCGAAGTTGTTGTCACATCGCAAATGGTTTTTTTTTTCGAGAACATCACAAATGATGCTAAAGCGCCACGAGGTGCGCCGTGGGAGGATGCGGACGAGCACGCCGTCGCCCAGGCCGCTGATCAGGCCTGCTTTCAGGCAGATCGATCCGCAGATTGCCTCTCATGAAAATGGCGCATCAATCTCTACAAACCGAATGGTCAACATGGAAGCGCGCGATGAGTTCCCCAAGCTGTTTCACCTTGCGCGCCAGCACATTATTGTCGCCGGAGCCACTGATAAGCTCTACGCCGGCGGCGGCGGACAGCAGTTCGCCGGACGACACGTCTCGTTTCTCCGCCGCCGTCAATCTTCGCCCGCCGCCACCAAGGGAGCAGGAGAGCGGCCGCCGGCTTCCCCTGCGCCGGCTAGACCCGGACGGCCTCTGTCGTATGTCAGTCCGTCACTACTCGCTAGAGCTAGAAGACGACCCTCTTTGCGAGTTGCGACGCGCCACATCTGAGCCGTATAAGGCCGATCTGACGGCTTGTAGGGCCCCAGGGGTGGACGGTATTTCAAATACCGTCCGCCCCCTGCTGTCCTGTCGCACCAAACGCCACCGCCGCTCGCCGGAGCACCGCCGCTTCTGGCCATCTCTTGCGCCCCTACCCGTCACTACGCCGGCTCTGCAGCTTCCCCATCCTGCATGCAACGAAGGTGCTCTAACAACGACGATGCCCTCCCGGCCTCCCCGTCATCTCGCAGGACACGGCACGCCATGGCTCGCCGCTACGCGCGTTCCGGCCGTACCCGGCCTGTGTCCGTCGCCGTCGCCGTTCGTCGTCGAGGCCGCACGGTTGCGCAATCTTGCCGTCGAGGGCGACCACCGATTGAGATTCCTGTGGGTTGTGCGGCTGGAGGCAGTTGGCAAGCCACCTGATCGATCTGAAGTTCTGGACACGGCTGCTGGTCATGGCGAATGCCTAAGCTCAGGAGAGAGAGTTCTGAATCTCCGACCAGTTCTTGGCATTGTGGAGCCGGTGAGATGTTGACTGCAAATTGAGAACGATTATGCGATGCTATAACGCCATACGAGCAGTAGATTCTGAAGCTCCAAATTGCCTGATCAACCGTTTGGCGTCAGCACACCAGCAAGAAATTTTAGAAGAGAATCTGATGAATCGTACTAGCAGAGTGGCAACTGTGGCTTCAACACTGGAACTTTTCGATCCTGATAAAATAGGTGTATACAAAAACTTGAAATGGTAAAAGGAACGTCCAAGAGTCATTCAGTTTTTTTACTGATTTGATTTAATGAGAAAATGGAAATTTGTAACATACATATTCGGTGATCATGAGAAATTAATTTACAAAGTAATCTGACACTGAAGAACAACAGAATAAATGGTTAACCATTAAAAAAAAGGCACTAGCCTAGCCAGATAACTGATCATGTGCAGAGTTATTAATAAACGAGCAATATGAAATTACTTGACTCCTGTACACATGAAAAACTCACACAAAGAACAGTAAATTGCCGAACTCCTGCAAATTTCTTGATGTCATTTTTGCCTTGCTATTGCGGCTGCAAATTGATGTGCCACCCGAGTGTCGATCAGATCCTCCAAACCTGTGCAATCAATTTGTGTTCACTACTAGCTAGCGCTGCATAGTGCATACTGCAGTCAGGATGATTGTTGTCAAAATCACACAATCTGCTACTCTGAAGATGCAACTCGTACGAATTGTCACTTCTCATTTCCGAAATCAGAACGCACGCCTTGCTTTGTACGGAGCATCTGCTCTTGATTGGCTACAGGACTTTTCAGTCCTTTGCCAGTATCTCTTAAGTATTAGATTGTGCAGTGGAGAGATACTAAAAGAATATGTATTGTCACAGAAAAAAGCGTATTAATGTATATGAGAGGCAATAGTGTAATACACATGTATCGACAAATACACATCTATCTGCCGTGATTGAGCAATTAAGAGCAATGCATCGAGTTAAGTACAGGATTACAACTCATCGATCTGTTCGACCAAAACTCTCATGAACGGTCAAAATGAAGAAAAAAAAAGTAGAAAATTTAAAATACAGTAATATAAGTATATAGTTGCTTAAATCAAAATGATTAAGTTTCCATGGCTCCTTCCTTACTACGTATTACATCCTTCTCCTTGGCATGGAGACTGCGTTGCCGTCGAAGAGCTCCTCGATGATGGCCTCCAGGTCCTCCCCGCTGAGCTTGATGTACTTCTCCGTCTGCCTCCCCGCGCTGAACTGCTGCGAGAACCTCCCCAGGAACGACCTGTACGCCGGCACGATGACGGCGGCGATGGACACCCTGAGCTCCGACTGCAGCTGCTCGTCGCTCACCACCCACGCCCCCTGCGTCCTCTGGATCTCGTCCATGGCGGCGTTGAACTGCTTGAACCTGTCCTTGAGCACCTGCTTCTGCACGTGCCCCTTGACGGTGATCACGCCGTCGTCCCGGAGCAGGTTCAGCACGCGGCTCCACGTCTCCCGCTGGTAGTTCTTGTGGTACTGCCGGAGGTCCGTCGACCGCTTCCGCGACCACGCCTCGCCGACGACGGCGTTGATCTCCGGCGACCCCCGGATCTTCTGCAGCATGTACCTCCCGTTGTTCATCAGGAAGATGCTGCCGAGCGACGGGTCCTTGTAGAGACGCGACTTGGCCTCCAGGTTCCCGTGCAGCAGCTCCATCACCTCCATCAGCTGCGCCGCGAACGGGTCGCCGGCGGCGGCGGCGCCGCCGCCGTCGTGCTCGCCGTCGTCGTCGGGGCGCCGGTACTCCTGGAACACCTGCTCCAGCGTGTTCTTGTACTCGCACGCGTACTTGAGGTAGTTCATCATGTACCGGGTCAGCGGGTGCACGGCGCCGCCCGGCACCGGCTGCTTGCCGGCGTCGGCGCGGATGGAGCCCTCCAGGTCGCAGAAGATGGCCGCCGCCGACTCGCCGAGGCGGGACTGCACGGACGCCAGCTCGTGCTTGAGGTCCGCCATGGCGGCGGCGGCCGCGTCGTCCTCGTCTCCGGCGCCGGCGGCGGGGCTCATGAACGTGTCGACGACGGGTGCCACGTCGCGGATGTTCTCGTACATGTCGAGCACCTTGAAGAGCTGCTCGGCGGCGCGCTTGGTGAGCACCACGGCCTCGGTGAAGCTGAGCATGTGGAGGACGGCGCCGTGCGCGAGGTCGGCGAAGATGCCCCGGCCGAGCGCCGCGGCGTGCTCGTCGCCGGAGAAGACGCGCGCGCAGAGGTCGCGCTCGCCGGGGAGGTCCACCTCGATGGTGTGGCGGAACGCCTTGATCCACGTGGCCACCTCCGCCTCCAGCGCCTCCCGGGGCATCCGCACCACGTCGTCGATGGCGGCCTTGTCGTAGCCGAGGCTCTGCAGCGACGCGTCCAGCGCGTTCCGCCGCGCCACCAGGAACACCTCCGTGCACTCTGTCTCGTAACCGGCGGCGAGCATGGCCTCCGCCATGGCGCGCAGCCGGGACACGGTCTCGGGCGGGAACGGCGGGGAGGGCTCGGTGCCGCCGTCGGAGGGGATCACGCAGCGGTCGGGCTCGCCGGCGCCGGCGCCGTGCCCGAACGACGGCGGCCGCTTCATCGACGACCTGCCCGCCGTGGCGCTGCCGGTGTCGCCGCCGCCGCCGGGTACCGCCTTGGCGACGCGGGGGTCCTCGAGGAGCCCGTGGAACTCGTCCTCCACGAACGTCATCACGCGGTGGAGCACTCCGGTGACGCGGTGCACGCCGATGGTGTACCGGCCGCCCTCGCCGGGGCTCGAGGTCAGCGCCGACGACAGCGCCGCGATGCGCTTGATCCAGGCGAGGAGCGGCGGCGCCTCGCCGGGGGCCTCGGGGACCCACTTGTCCTCGGTGCCCTCCGCCGGCGCGATCTCCTGCTCGACGGCGCTGGCGAACTTGTCCAGCGTCACCTCGGGCACTGGCGGCGGCGCCTCGCCGCTGCCGTGGGCGGCGAGGAACGCGTCGATCTCCGCCGACAGCGCGGCGAAGTCCGGCTCGCTGGCCTCCTCCGGCACGGCAGCGTCCTCGGCGGCATTGTCGGGCTGCTTCTCGAGGCGCGCCGCCGCCGCGTCCTTGGTGTGCTCGTTGAGCTTGATGGGGCCGAGCGAGAGGTTGCGGGCGAGCTTGTCCTCCCGGGTGGTGGCCGCCGAGAAGCTGCTGGACTTGAGCGGCGCCACGGGGATCCTATCCATCTCTTGCCGCGGCGGCCAAGCTCGGCGCAATCAAGGTCAATGCCTCAACAATGGTTGGACGGCGCGTCTGGCTTCTGAGGCATGCGACGGGTGGGAGAGGAGAGGCGAGAGCGAGAGGATGGGGAATGGAGAGAGAGGAGAGGTCGCCGGAGGTTGAGGGAGACATGATTTGAAAAGGTCTTTCTCTCTCTTCCATTAGCATGGCAGAGTTTGCTAAAGAAAGCATTGGTGCTGACTACCTCGCGACGACGTGAGTCCCTCGCCGAGACATGTTCTCTGCACGAAGCAGCTACTCGAGAAAGGGGAACAAAAAAAACAAGATTCCGAGTTATTGGGTACAAACTAGCCAGGTTTAAAGAACTAAATTTGAAGGTTTTGAATCATATAAACTGAGAATTATTTACTTCAGTTTTTCCAAAGGTAAGATTTCTAATCAAATAATATTTAGTCACAAACTACTAAATTTTATTGTTTGTTTTCAAAACTTGACATCTATTTCGGTAACGGAGCCAAAGACCCAGATATAAAGAGCTAAACTTTAAGTTTTTATTTAAATCTTAAAGTGAGAATTACTTTAGTTTTCCGGTAAGATTCGTATTCGATAAATTTTAGTCATCAATTACCAAATTTATTATTTGTTTTCAAACTTGAGATCTATTCGGATAAACGAGCCAAAGACCCCAATGTGAAGAACTAAACTTTAAGTTTTTATAATTAAATCTTAAACTGATGATTACTTTTTTTGGAAAGCAAACTGAGAATTACTTAGTTTAATACTCCATACTCCGTTTTTGTATTAGAAGTCATTTTGGACAAGGTTTGAATCAAACATTGGGAATATAAATCATGAATAACATTTAAGTCGTTGAGTTTGGAAATATAAAAATTATATAAATAGATTGGTCTTGAAAATTACTTTCATAAAAATATACATATATAACTTTTAAAGAAATAATTTTATAGAAAAGAGAAGTTAAAGTTGTGCTTTGGTGACCTTATCACTGTCCTAAACGACCTCCTTTACCAAATCGGAGGGAGTATTTTCTAAGGTAACATTTGTATTCAATAATTTCAATCATCAATTACTAAATTTTCATTCAAACTTTTTTGCAGTTGAAATTTAGTCTTATAAACATGAAATCCAAATATTTATAGAATTATGAAGTGTATTTGCTGATCAATTTCAGGGCAAATGTATTGATTTACTGACCTCATGATTGTGCACGGAGAAACCTCCATTTCCAGTGGATTTATGAACTCGGATAATGTTTGAAGTTAGGGCTTCAGGGACTGTCTATCTATTGAATCGGCCCTTTGGGACTAGAACGAATCTTTGAACAAAGTTTGAGTTAAAAATGGCTATTAAGTGTTCATGCGCTCAAGGCCATATGTGCTGCAAATGAATTCAAAATTGGTCTGCACCGCCTCTCATGAAGAGAGTTCCTTGCTTGATGCACAGGGTATCGCATAGCACATATTTACGAATAACAGCCTCACACATTACTCCGTAGTTTATAACTTTACATACAAGAATCACATAATTTGGCCTATTGAAGCCATGGCCCATGGGCCTTGTCACTCTGCAATTTATGAAAACAAAACCTCCTATATTTGCGGAATCTTTGGGTTCGTGTCGGATTCAACCACTTCTTCGAATTTCCATTGCGTCGCGTGAACCCATCGCCCACCTCCGAAATCCATCTAAAAACCGCCGCCGATGAGACCACACCACCACCGGCTCCCGACGCCATCGCCCTCCCCGCCGATCTCCCACCGAGCCGCCACCAGCCGCGACTCACCCACGACGACTCGGACCACCATGTCCCGCCGCCGCGCACCGGCCCCGCCCACACCCACCTGGGCCATCCCGCCCTCAGCGCTCCGCCCGCCGCGCCCGCCGCAGCCGCCGCCGCGGCGACGCCCACCACCGCGGCTGCCGCGCCCGCAGCCGCAGTCGCAGCCGCCACGCCCGCAGCCGCTGCCGCCGCGCCGCCGTGGCGCCGCCGACGTGTGCGTCCGCCTGGTCTGCGCCGAGAACCTCGCGTCGGAGCTGGCGGCCATCCGTGCCCTCCTGCCGCGGTACCCCTTCGTCACCGTCCACGCGGAGTACGGCGGGCCCGGCGGCTACGACGACGACGGCGGCCGCGACGCGCTGCCCCCCGGCGTCCGCGTCGAGGGCCTCTCCGCCGCGGCCCGGTACGCGCTCGCCAAGATCGACGTCGACGCCTACCCGCTCCTCCACCTCGGCCTCACGCTCTGCGACGCGCACGGCCGCCTCCCCGCGCTGCGCGGCGCCGCCCGCCCTGGCGCCGCCGCCGAGTCCGTCTGGCAGGTCGCGCTGCTCCACCCCCGCAGCCCCGCCGCCGCCCCCGGCGCGACGCCCGTCACCTTCACGGCGCTCTCGTACGCGCTGCGCGCCACCGGCGTCGTCTCCGCGGACACCTGGGGCAAGGTCACGTGGGTCGCGCACGGCGGGCTCTACCACCTCGGCTACCTCCTCCGGGCGCTCACCGGCGGCGCGCCGCTGCCCAACACCAGGGAGGAGTTCCTGGCGGCGCTGCGGGGGTACCTCGGCGGGAAGGTGTTCGACGTCAGGTACGTGGCGGAGCGGCTGCCGGGGGGCGTGGTGGCGCTGCGGGGCCCGCTCGCGCACCTGGCGGCGCTGCTCGGCGCGCCCGCCGCCGCGGTGAGGGAGCCGTGGCAGGCCGGGGAGAAGAGCCTCGCCGCGTGCCAGGTGTTCATGCGGATCAAGGGGCTCTTCTTCGCCTGGGATGGCATCGACGTGCACGCCGGACGCATCCACGGCCTGCACTCGACGCCGCCGCCGCCGTTGTTGTTGAGCTGATTGTGTTGTAGAATGTGATGATGACCTCTGTTAATCTTGTGCATTGTCAATTTTACTTTGTCTCTGACTAGGTAGCCGGGGATAGTACAGAAATTTGCACGAGATGATGTGTGCAACTGATTCGTCAATTGTTGTAGTGGATCGCTATGTGGGAATCAATATACATCAGCATCAGATTTTGGTCTTTGCTGTTTCTGAATCTATTTTTTTTTCTCTTGAGTGAGGAGAGGTTTTTTCTGAATCCTTGCGTCGTCTCTGAACCCATTCCTGATGAAAAATTTGCAGATGTTGAGTGTTCAACTGATTTGTCAATTGTTGTTGCGGCTCACCATATGGGAATCAATGTACATCAACTGATTTTGGTCTTCGTTTTTCTGAATTTTTTTTCGGAGGAAAGTTTTTTTCTGAATCCATAATTGATACATACTCTCACCTCTTAATGGTTTGCATCGTTTCTGAATTCATGGATTCCTGAACAAAAGTTTAGACAACATGATGAATTGACTTGTCAATTGTTGTAGTCCTCCTAGCTTCTCAGGCATTTTTTGAGGTGTTGATTGGAGGACTAAGATCCTTGTGTTTCTGATGCTAACCATAGCCAGCCTCTCTAGCTAAATCTGACACTGTATTTATTGACCGCCACACCAAGTTTACATAAAACTACTACTGGATTATTAATTTTTTTGAACGGAACTACGGCAGGCGAAGAGCCTACCTGAACATTGGGTATTAATTATGCAAAGCGTTTGGCATACAAGGATTTGTGAATGAAGGAGAAAAGAGAGTCATGGAGCTAATGGCCTATTACAGCAATGATTTGCCTACTGGATTATTAAGTCTACAGGAGTCAAGTAATGAAGCAAAGCCATATCAATAGGCCGCAATATGCTGAAGTCAGTCCAATGTCCAAGCACTACAACACACCGCGGACGAAAGTACGAAACATCATATCAGACATCATTTTGCATAATCTCGCGGGCTTGAACATCTTTTGGTGAGATATGACAGTCCAATTTGGGGGTAAATTACCCTTCTCGATCATCTCCACCTTCATCTTCAACTCGTCGTTCCACATGATATATTTTAGCAAAAACATCAATCAACAGCTTTGTTAGGGAACAAAGTACGTTTCTCCCTTTCTGAATACGGAGTAGACAGGTATGATATTTGTCAGATACCAAATCCAGCAATAGGCCTTTCTGAACCGGATTCGGAGCCACTGTCGTGCTCGTGTGTATATTAACAAGTCCGTCGGAGGGCCCTCCAAACCGCAGCCCCCGCTTTCGTGCACGCACAGGCACCGGCGATGTCGCCACGCGAGCGACGCCGCGGCGGCGCGTTCACATCCGCGTCGTCGTCGGCGCCGGCGCTTCCGCCGGACCTCGTGCTCGAGATAGTCGCGCGCACCGACGCCGCGACCATCCTCCGGTGCGCCGCCTGCTGCAAGCCCCTCCGCCGCGACATCGCCAGCCCGGCCTTCCTCCGCCGCGTCTGCCACGGCGGCGCCGGCGCCGTCGTGCCCCCGCGCCTGCTCGGTTTCCTCCAGAGCCACGACAATTTCACGATTTTCATCTCAGCGGCGGCCATGCCCCGGGGCTCACCGCCGCTGCCGCCGCCGCCCTTCTCCCTGGCGCACCCAGCGACGCCCGCCGCGGCGCGCCTCTCCGAGAGGCACCTCGCGCCGTTCGTGTCCCGCGCCGGCGCCGGCGCCGCCGACCTCCTCGCCCGCTACGAGCCCGTCACGTCCCGCGGCGGCCTCGCCGTGCTCCGCCGCCGCCGCCACCACGCCGGCGTGCCGCGGGAGGCCGGCATCTGCGTGTACGACCCCTTGACCGCCCGCCGCGCGTTCCTCCCGGACCCGCCGGAGATGGCGGATTACTCGCCGGGGTACGAGGTTTCCTACTCGTACGTCCTCACCGCCTCCGACGGCATCGGCCGCCGCTTCCTCCTCCTCGCCGCGGACTTCACCATGCTCATGTACCCGGCGAGCTCCATCGACGGCCTGACCATGTCCTCCTCGGACGCCACCGGCGGCGGCGGCGAATGGAGCCCCGTCACCACGGTCAAAAGCCACCGCTGCCGCTCGCACTGCTCCTCTCTTCACCCATACTGCAGCGCCGTCATCATCGGCGGCACCGTCCACTGGCTCATGCACGGCGGCAGGGACCTGTTCCACGTCCTCACCTACGACGTCGGCGCGGCCACGGCGGGGTCGATCGAGCTCCCGGTGAGCCGCCTGCCGGAGAGCTACAGGGAGAACTGCGACGCTAACCTCCGGCTGGCGTCGTCGCCGGAGGGGATGCTGACCGTGTGTCATGAGCCAACAAGCGTCAGCAAGTCAAGGAAGCGGCAAGGGAGGAAAGGCGTCTTCAAGCAGGGATAAGCTTCCGGCCCAAGCGACCAGGACCAGACGGCCCAACTCCAAATACCAAGGCCCAAACTGGGTAGCGTGAGAGCGTTAGCTGATAAAGCTATCTTCTTCTTCTCCGACAAGGCAGAACAGTGTAATAGGCTAGAACTTTGGCCGGCGTTGCCGGAAGAATTTGCGTTGGCGATCTCGCAAATTGTTGTATCGAACCATTTGAATTATCAGTATCGGATTATATGGTGTGATTTGGTGTTGTTTGCTGGTAGTAGTCTTACATCTGGTATCAGATTCAGTTTTTCCCCTAGCTGCGTTCGTCGATCTGTTGCAGCTGCTCCGGTGAGGATCTCTTCGTCCTCGCCGTCCACGCCCCGCACACCAACTCCCAGTCGGCGGCGGCCACCGCAAACCGCCGGTTAGCCGTTCCGGCGTCGTCACCCACTCACCGTTCGCGCCGCTTAGGAGTACAGTGGGGGAAAATCTCAAGTCCGCCGCGACATCGTCGCCGTGTCCATCCTGGCGGAGCTACCAGACTATCTCAAGCGTCCTCAGTACCAAACTCGAGTTCAGAAGCAAGCAATGGAGACGGACAAGCAGGTCACTGAGATCGCAACCACTCTCAAGGAACTCGTGCTCGAGATGAAAAGTTGGAAGCAGGATGTAAACACCAAGATCCACGATGTGGATACCAGGATCCACGACGTCGACCACAAAATTCACGATGTCGATTCCAAGGTAACGACACTGAACACCTCTATCGATGATCTGCGTTCCAAGATCGACACACTCGCTAGTCAAGTAGATCCTGCACACAAGGTGTTCGACATCGAGCATATTGATCTGACGAAGCCCGGCGCTGCTCAATTGGCACCTCCATCGTTGGAAGGCACTTCTGGATCATTTGGTCACAGCAAGGATCCAGACAACAGGAGGATTGGTTGTGGTGTTGTTACTACATTCACAACGCCTCATATCGCAGGTGCGAAAACCATTTCTGACCGCACCTCTCATGATAATCAGATTGTTCCTTATGCACAACCTTTGGGAATGCATGGTTGGGGTACCACCATTCCACCTCTGGAATTTCCACAATTTGATGGCCGTAATCCGAAAATGTGGCAGAAGAAGTGTGAATCTTATTTTGAAGTCTACAAAATACCTGATGATGTGTGGTATAAATTAGCCACCATGAATTTCACTGGTACAGCAGCTTTCTGGCTTCAATCTGTTGAAAGTGTGATGAAGACCAGCACTTGGACTGAATTTTGTCCAGCAGTTTGTACTAGATTTGCTAAAGACCAACAAAATCAGTTGCAGATGCACTTTTTCCACATCAAACAATCTGGAACTGTTGCTGAATACATTGAGCAATTTGATGAGTTAGTGCATCAGATTAAGGCCCATGATCCCACTTTCAATGCTATGCTGATCACAAATAGATTTATAGATGGCCTAAGAGAGGATATTAAATCTATAGTGATTATGCACAAACCAAAAGATTTGGACACTGCTGGGTCTTTGGCAATGTTACAAGAGGAGCTTACTGATGGATACAAGCCTCTGACATTTTCCAAGAAAGAATCCAAACGTTTTGAAGCATTCAACTCTTTCAAGTCCATGCATAAGACACCAGTACCAGTTCCCTCTGTCAAGAGTCCTCATTATTCAAGTTCTGATGACAAGAAACAAGTGGAAGCACATAAGAGTCAAAAACCTGAAGATAATCTGGCTTCTATCAAGGCATATCGCAAAGCCAAGGGTTTATGTTACAAGTGTGGTCTCAGATGGTCCCCTGGTCACAAATGTGCACCTACTATAGCTCTTAATGTGGTTGAAGAGTTATGGCAGTTATTACAGGAGCCTGAACAAAATTCTGGTGCATCTGTATTAGAAGAATCTGATTCTGGAGATGAACTCATGTGTTTGTCATCTCATGCTCATACAGGCAGGGAAGCTCCAAAGACCATCAGACTGGTTGGAAACTTGTTGGGTATGAAGCCATTGGTATTAATTGACTCTGGTAGTTCCAGTAACTTTATCTCAGAACAAATGGTAGCTAATATATCTGGGTGACAAGTATTATCTAAAGCTATTCAAGTAAGGGTTGCTAGTGGTGCTGTTATCTGGTGTACTCATGAGCTTAAGAAGTGCAAAGTGTATATTCAAGGACACTGTTTTGAAGTGGATTTAAAAATATTGCCCATCAAGTGTTTTGACATTATTCTGGGTATGGAATGGTTGGAGAGGCACAGTCCTATGAAAGTGCATTGGAACCAGAAATGGATGGCATTTGATTATGAAGGCAAGTCTATCAAACTCACTGGCCTCAATCTGAATCTCACTCAATTACCCAAGATTTCAGCCACTCAAGTACAACAATTGGAAGAAGAACAGGAAGTCTGGTGTATTCTAGAACTTTTTGCAGTTCAACAGGAAGAAATAAATCAAGATTGGCCTATTCAGATACAACAACTAGTACAGGAATTCTCTGATATTTTTGACAAACCTCAAGGGCTCCCACCAAGCAGGTCACACACACATGCTATACCTCTCATTGCAGGGGCTCAGCCTTTCAAATTAAGACCCTACAGATACAATCCGGCACAAAAAGATGAGATTGAAAAACAAGTAGCTGAATTGTTAAAAAATGGTATGATTCAAGAAAGTTGCAGTCCATTTGCTTTACCTGTGCTGTTAGTCAAGAAGAAAGCAGGGGATTGGAGACTTTGTGTAGATTATAGGAGGTTAAACTCACTGACGGTTAAGAATAGCTACCCTATGCCCATAATGGAAGAATTTCTGGATGAGCTAACAGGAGCAATTTGGTTCACATCTCTTGATCTGAGGGCTGGATACCATCAAATTTTGGTGGAATTAGCTGATCAATACAAAATAGCTTTCTTTACACATAAGGGTCATTATGAATACAAGGTAATGCCATATGGTGTAACAGGAGGACCAGCTACATTCCAACATGTGATGAATTCTGTTTTGGCACCATTGCTCAGGAAATGTGTAGTGGTATTTATTGATGATATCCTAATCTATAGCAAAACTTGGCAAGAACATCTGGAACATGTGGCAGCAGTGTTTGAACTGTTAAGAGAGCATCAATTCAAAGCAAAACTATCCAAGTGTTCTTTTGCCCAGAAACAAATCAAGTACCTTGGGCACATCATTAGTGGTGAAGGGGTAGCAACTGACCCATCCAAGGTACATGATATCCTAAATTGGTCCACTCCTACATGTGTGAAGGAGGTCAGAAGTTTTCTAGGGATGGCATGTTACTACAGGAAATTTGTCAAACATTTTGGTGTGATCAGTAAACCATTGACAAATTTACTGAAAAAAGGAGAATTATTTGTCTGGACCTCAGTTCATGATGAAGCATTTAATCTGTTGAAGCAAGCATTAAGTTCTTCTCCAGTATTAGCTCTACCTGACTTCACAAAGGTATTCACCATTGAAACAGATGCTTCAGATAAAGGAGTGGGAGCAGTCTTACTGCAGGATAGCCATCCCATTGCTTACATCAGTAAAGCATTAGGACCCAAGAATCAAGCCCTATCTACTTATGAGAAAGAATGCCTTGCAATACTTATGGCTGTAGACCATTGGAGATCTTATCTTCAACATGCAGAATTTATCATTAAAACAGATCAGCAAAGCTTGACTCACTTAGATGATCAGAGGCTATCTACACCTTGGCAACATAAAGCTCTTACAAAATTATTGGGCCTTCAATATAAACTATGTGGTTCTTAGTGTCGCTGCCCTTTTCGTTCGCGGCTTCCACGGGATCCTGCTTGGGGTCGTCGCCGGTGGTGTCGTCCCAGACTCCTTGTTCGCCGATACCGTGCCTTGTGGAGGGGAAGATGATGAACACCAAGCTGGCGACAAACCCAACCGCGAGCGGCATGAGGTAACGAACTGCTTCCACTGGCCCGACTCCGCTTCGTCCTTGCGGAGCAGGCAATCCTGCACGCCGGCGTCGCAGAAGGCGATCGCCATGAACACGGCGGCGCTCAGGGCGGCGTGCAGGAAGTACCGGAGCTTCAGCCTCTTCCTCCTCCTCAGGTCGGCCCAGTTCATCCTCCTCTTGAAATCCTCCCACCACGTGTCGTCCGAGCTGTCCGCCTCGTCCTTGCGGTGGTCGAAGAGGTAGAAGCCCCTGCAGGTGGCTATGCCGTAGTAGACGCTGCCGTCGCCCCTGTCGACGACGCTGACGGTGAAGGTGAGCGCCGCGCAGAGCGAGGTGAGGAAGACGATGAGCCACCAGGTGAAGACGAAGTTGACGCCGTGGTTCTCGCAGTGCCCGCCCCTGGTGAAGGACGGCGCCATCGTCTGGAACGCCAGCGTCGTCCCCGTCGGCAGCAGCTTCGCCAGCCCCGCCGCCGACACCAGCGACTTGTCGAACAGCCGCCGCCGTACCTTCTCCTCCTTCTTCTTCGGCGGCGTTGCAGATGCCTTTCCTGGTGGAGGGGAATATGATGAGCAGGAAGCTGGCGAGGAAGCTGACGGCGAGCGGCAGGTGCGTGAGGAAATCCTTCCAGGGCTGGGACTCCCTGGGGACGAGGCAGCCCTGCACGCCGGCGTCGCAGAAGGCGAGGGCCACGATCACGCCGGCGCTCAGCGCGGCGTGCAGCAGGTCCCGCCCGTTCAGCCTCATCCGCCGCCTCAGGCGGCGGATGCTCTCGCCCAGCTCCAGCCGCCGCAGGTCGTGGTTGAAGAGCCTGAAGCCGCCGGGGGTGGCGATGCCGTAGTAGACGTGGCCGTGCCTGTCGACGACGCTGTCGGTGAAGCTGAGCAGCGCGCAGAGCAGCGTGAGGAAGGCGATGAGACCCCAGGTGAAGGCGAAGTTGACGTCGTGGTCGTCGCACTCGCCGCCCTTGGTGAAGGACGGCGCCATCGTCTGGAAGGCCAGCGTGGCGCCGGAGGGCAGGAGCTTCACGAGGCTCGCCGCCGTGCCGAGGGACTTGTCGAAGAGACGTCGTCTCTTCTTCTCCGAAGTGTCCTCCCGAGCCTGCTTGGGCTCGTCAGCAGTAGCAGTGGCCATGATCGGCGATGTGTATGTGCAGTGCAGCAACACGTTTGCATTGATCATGCCCATTTTATACACGACGTACGACGACGACGACGGCCTAGTTGCGTGTACACGTATTAGCGCGCGCGCGCGGGCAAAAAACAGACAGACAGGAACCAGATGCTCAGCTCTGTAAAGACCAAAGTGCATGCGATAAATGTACCACGCGCGCCTCCTAAGTATTTCTGTTTACGTCGCTTGACTATTAGGTAAGTACCTGCGTCGAGACACCTGCACGTACAAGCCGTGGGCCCGTGGCCACCTTCCTGGCGCGCGCTAACGCATAAAGGAAATTAAATATGCCACGTGGGGCCCAACAATCTTCGCACTCGTCTTCCGGGCACCATACGGCAATGTATCCTATGCAAATCAACTTTGTGTGTATGAAAACTCCAATCACAATCCCTGAATCTCCATCCGAAGCCTAGAGAGAGAGGTGGAAACGTAATGTTCTCTCTCTGGCCTTCGCATGGAGATCCAGCGGTTGTGATGGGAGTTTTTATAGTTTGCACGCGAAGTTGGTTTCCATATGATCCGTTTCCCATATATACTAAATTATAAATTATTCCAATATTTTTAAAGAGTCAAACCATTTTATACTTGACCAAAATTATAGAGAACATTACAAATATTACTATGAAAAATTTATCTAATTATAAAGAATATAATGGTAGTTATTTGGTATCATAAATGTTAGTACTTTATTGTACAAACTTGGTCAAATTTGAGAGGCTTTAACTTTCCAAAAATATTGGAATAACTTACAATTTGAAACGAAAAGAATAGCTTCTAATAATTAGATCATTAATTTAGTCTATATGCATCTCCTTGTCCTTCGTCCGATCCCACCTGGTGCACATCTGAGGAGGTCCTTCACTGAGGGCAGTACGTGGGAGTCTTGCACTGAATTTTTTTTTCAAGATATCACATAAGAAATTTGTTAGTCAATGACAATAATTTTATGATATAGAAAGAAATGTTATAAATTTATGACGATTTTAGCTAGGAATGTCATAAAAAAATTGCAGCTCAATGAACTTAGTGAGGAAGTCAAGTATTATCGTAAGAGAAGGGATCAGAGGCCAAAAAAAGTAGTATGGTCTTTTATACATTTATGGATCTACAAATCCATTTAGTTTTGCAATCATATTTAACCATTTCATGAGAATGTATGTAACAACGTTGAAGGGTTTGATGCTATGGTCCCACAAGATTTTGTCACAATCTTCAATTTTTGTTGGAAATCTTCGATAGTATGATGTGGTTGTTAGGAAAGTATGTTCAATTTGTTGTGATTTTATTATTGAAGGAAAATGTGTCGGGCGGCAATATATTAATTAAAAAGACATATGAAAGGGGATCGAAGATAGAGCGAGCTAAAGAGTAAGTGGCGGGCATTCAACATGTGCAGACTTAAAAAGCTAAATTCGTGTAGTCAAAAGGATATGAAATTAGAAGGAACTGTGTTAATTCGTTGTCTGCTGTCCAGCACAAAAGTGATGACCAGGAAAACCAACGTCAGGGACGTTCTAATTCATGGAGCCACGTTTTTGTGTCTACGGAAGCATAAAGATACCCCATCATCTGCAGGTATGGGCAAGGCCACACAGACATAATGACATAACTAACCATTGCACCTTCACCGGCCTAACAGGCAACCAATGATAGGAGCCAGAGTGAACTCCTGGAAAAAGGTTCAAGATACCAATCGCACCCGTGCAAATTCCTCGGTTTGCTGTTTTCTTCCATGATTTGACAAACAATGTGGCAGTTCTGCGTTGTTGCAAACTGATGCGTTCTGCATTGTTGCACACTGATGCGTGAATTCCACTGAACCAAATGGCCCAAATGGATTTTTTAAGCATAGAGGGGCAAAACCGTCAGAACACAACAGGAATATAGGACACGACGCTAAATGTTGCCACTCCCTTGGCTCCACGCCATGTGCTGAATCTGCTGACCTGGGGCATCTGGATTGCACTTTGTACAATATGACATGCATACATATCCACCACGGACCAATACCAAAATGAAGAACCAAAATATAGCAACAGCAGCGGAAGGAACTCTAATTCTATTTCTTTTTCCTTGAGGAAAAGCACAAGGGTTCACTCTTATGTACTGACGATATTACACCGGAGGTAAGGCTAGGCAACCAATGACATGGGAAAAAAGAAGAAGAAACTGTTTGCTTCTTTTCCTTTTTCGTTACACAGCTTTAGGGCAGTCTGCTAGTGACAGCGACACGGCTGCCTAGCCAATGGAGTTTAGCAAGGTTATCGGTGCCTTGCCGGGAACCCACCACCGCCGCTCTTGCGGATGAAAGCATTTCTGTTCTTGGGTTTTGGTATTTCATTGATGTCCATGACTTGGATTGTCCTCTGCTTTTTGGCTGTCAAAAGGGAAGCACGAAAAAAAGAGAAAAGGTTAGCCGATTTATATCGTCAATCTGAAGGATTGTCTTTACAAATTGGTTTCAGATAAGACACTTGTCCTTTCACTAGCTACAAGCAGCAATTGAAACAAAAATGAATGATATGAAAGACAATAGTTTGTTATATTTATCATCATGCTGTCTGCCGTAATGTATGATGAGGAACAAAACTCAGTAGTTTACCATTTTGTGCTTCCTGGTAATTTTCCTGGAGTCTCTTCCTTGCAGAATCAAGCCTATCAAGATCCAGAAGACTATCCTTTTGATCCCTTGTCACTTTCTGCATGGAAAACCAAAAATCAATCACAGGCTCAAACCCATCAAAGAAAATAACCAGACTCCTGAATAAATAAAAATGCAGAATGCAGTAAGATTTCTGATTCCATGACTAATGTAACTGTTTTGTTCACTGAAAGTGGATCACAAACTTTTTTGCAAGTTGCAACATTGTGCCATGAGTGGTGACATGTGAGGCAAAATCGGTCAAAAGATGCTACATCTGGGGTCCATACTGATAGGGCCAGTTCTACTTTAAACAAAATGCAGTGCACAACCGTCAGTTTGATAGCAATGGGGACATAGGAATCAAGGAGAAAAAATCTGGTTCAGTCCTTACAGCTGGAGCAGATGACAGAGAAGTAGAATGATGGTTATTGCTCATCTGTCTGGAGTTATGTTGTGCGGGTACAGGGCTGGCCCTACGCTTCACATCCATTGTTGATGCAAATCCATTGCTAGCCTTCTCTGAAGTTAAGCCATCTAAAATTTCAGAAACAAAGAACATACCTCCATAAGTAACTTTTTGCGGGAATTAAAGCGATGGGAACTGAATACTACAAAATTAAGCATAGAAAGATTATATGTGACACTCACTTTGCCTCTGTGGGCTGGGATAATACTGAAACCTTGCCACCTGGAAGGTTGAAGGTGTCATTGTTACAGAGCTGGTAAGCAATGAAGATAAGGTAAAAGCACATGCTCTAATAAAATACAGAGGTGTCACTATAGCTAATAGCTACTGGTTCTACACAACCTGTTACTGTCTTACTACTAATAGTAGTTTACTGAGCATGAGAAAAGCATGGATAATCACCCTTTTCAGAGCTTTTATTGGTTGGTAAATTAATAGGAGAATAATAATGAGAGGAATATTCCAGGCAAGATGCTTCTTACCAAAAAGAAGCTTTCCACAGACAGGGGAATCACTAAAGAATCCTGTGGTGTAGTTATTTAGATCGATTTCTAAGCAAGAAAAGTTACCCGAGGGCTTTGGTGACTCCTGGCTTGGATTTTCTCTGGGGAGTCACCATCAGCTGCCATCACCAAAGCAATCGGTTTCTCCCATCAAGATTATCAAGAACAGGAAAAGAAATATCTTTTTCTACAAAAATCCTGAGCCAAAAGAGACCGTAAAACTCCGTACAGTGACTTACTTATGATCGAGGAGCCGCCGTCACCACCGGAATTGTGCAGGCGCACCCAGTCATCCACTATCTCCTTCCACTTCCTTCAAGTTGCAAAGCACACCAAGTTCCACAAAAGAATGGATAAATCAGGCAGCATATTCAAAAAGGAAATCATCTGTTTAGCAACCGTGTTCTTATCATGTTCTTCACCTAATGAGCTGCTTCACCAGTCGCCTGACTTCAGCCGAAGGGTGCTTGCTTAGGCCATTCACTTGCCGGCCGATGTCAGTCTTCTGCACGAACACGAAGAGCAAATTCAAAACTTTTTACTTTTCTAGCCTTTCCATGGCAGCTGCTCACCTCATCAAACAATAACCAAACTAATCCGCTCAGTCCTTGCGTAAGCCAAACAACTAAAAAGAAGGGCAGGGGAAAGAAAAGCTTGACCTGCAGCGCCGTGTAGGTGACGTCCATGTCCGCCAGGTTCTGCAGCAAGCTCACCAGCTCGTCCTCGGGCTGCGACAAAACACCACAAATGTGCACAGTTCGTGTGAAAAAAACTGCGCAATTGGTGAACAAATTCACGTTGCGAGGTGGTAAAAAGATGGCTTCTTTGGGGACCTGGTCGGGGTCCTCCAAGAAGTCCCTGATGGCCACGATCTTGCTCTCCAGCCCGGGCTCGCCGTCGCCGTCGCCGCCGAGCTCCTCGGCCTCCTCCGCAGGGGAACCGGCCGCTCCCGCCGCGTCACCATCCGCCTCGGGCGAGGCCGGACCCGCCTCCTCGTCGCCGTCTTCCTCGTCCAGCCCCGCCGCCGCCAGAGCGGCACGCGGCGGCGGCGGCGGAACGCGCGCGTCGCAGCTGCTGCAGCCGGCCGCGGCGGCGTAGAGGCGCTCGACGATGCCGTCGCGGCGCGCGCGCAGCTCCCCCTGGCGGTCCCGCGCGGCCGCTGCCAGCGCGGCGTCCATCAGCGCCCACGCGTCGCCCCCGAACGCGGCCAGCGCGCGCCGGAGGCGCTCGTCCCGGTCCATCCGCCCCAGAACCCGGCCGGACGCCGCTGCACAAGCTCCTCACGGCGGCACTGCGCAGCCAACCGGGCCTCACCCCGCGCCGCCGGCCGGGGCAGTCGGATCGCTGGAGGGAGAGCGGAAGCGGCGGCGGGTGGGGCCCGAGACAGAGGCGAAGCGACAGGGCCCGCGCGCTACGGGTGCGGCGGTGGATCCGAACCGGGGAAAGAGAAAGGAGAGGGGAAGAAGAAGAAGGCGGGGAATTCTCGGCGATAATCCTGTGGCTGGGTGGATTTGGCTGCGCTCAGCATCGATCAGCTCGGGCTCGGGGGTGGGGTGGTGGGTTGGGTTCGTTCTTGGCTGCAGCGCTGCGGCGAATTGGCGATTGCGACGACGGTATCGCTCTCGCCCGCCGCACTGGTGGGCGCATTTGGGTCGGTGGGTCCCACGCCGGGTTGCTTTTTTTTTTAACTCTGTTTTCGGGAAGTGACGGAAATAGCCTTGGAAACCGCGGAGGCTTTCCTCCGGTCTTGCGGCGGGCTTTGTTTTCTTTCTCGAAATTGCTCCGGTTTTTATAAGAAAAAAAATATCGGGCAGTGGAGGGTTTTTTATTTTTTTAGAATTGATAATTGCACAAGTTGGGCTGCTCGTGGATAGTCCGTACGTGCATTGGATACACAATACCGTAGGTTGGATGCTCGTAGCGTGATTTATCGACCGGTAATTACCATGAATAGATAAAATTGTCATTTTGTGTGATATTCACAAAAAATATTATTTTTTCTAAAGTGGTAGTATAATTAATTTGGAATTCTATTAAATACTATTTGTATCACGTGTCTCAATGGGTGCTTTCCTCCGGTCTTGCAGCGTCCTTTTCATTTTCCTTCTTGGTATTCTCGTAGATTTTTAAAGAGAAAGTATATGCTTTTCTTTCAAATCATAATTAGTCGGGCACCAGTGAATTGGATATAACTGATAGTCTAATACATAATGTTGGACCATGTACTCCGTATTGGATACGTACAGTGGATAGAATGTACGTTGGATACACATTAAATTAAGATATGATGGATAGCATGTATCGTGAATGTGTGACTCTTGAGCATAGCACGAACTTGAACACTCTTTCATGCTAGGATATGTGCTACCTGTTATTTTTGGTGGATATTCTTTATCATATTCCACATGTAGTCAATGATATTGCTCAAATTCACACTCCGGCTCAACCTCATCCTCGTCCTTATCCTCAAGGATATTGCCCTTGTCATTTCCTTTAGTAGAACATCGAGCCACACTTAGAGCATTTACAGGTTCATTGGATATGACTACACGCTCTCCGTATTAACATCAACTAGTTCTTTGTCCAAAAAAAGGGTTATGTGGATAAACACCCTCATATAATTATGTGTTGTTGTTACTAGACCGATTATATCAATTGATGTGGTTGAGAGGCTGTGCATTGGATGCACAATACCATGGATTGAGTGCTTTTGTAGTGTGAATGTGTGATTTATCAACCTATCCCTACTATAAATAAAATTACCATTTTGTGTGATATATATTTGTAAAAATATTATTTTTCCTAGCTAGAATAAATTTCCTAGCAGGGAATTTCCTCCGGTATTGTGACGCGTTTCGTTTTTCTTCTCAAAATGTTTAGTGAAGAGAAGATATCAAGGAAGAATTTTTGTTTGAACCTAGCTATTTCCAATTGCACAAGTTGTACATGTCCGTGGAATTGCATACTGTACTACTAAACTATGTATATATTGGATAGCCGGACCATATGGTGAATACATGTGCAGTGTTAAACTGTTAATGCATTCTAGTGTCGCGCACACAAGTTACCATAATGCTTATTGTGTTGCCTAATATAAAAATCTCTACCTAATTATAAAGCAAGGATTGTTTCCGCGGTACGTCGTAAATTTGCAATAAAGACCCTAAAGTTTTATTAATTAACGAGAGTCCGACTATCCTGTTAGATTTCCATGGTCAAGTCCAACTCCGATCAAACATTGACGACTCCGAGTTGGTCTGGTGCACCGTCTCTCTTTACCTCATGCCACAACCTTCATAAGAATAAGAAACCAATCGATCGATCTTGTATCAACGTTGTCGTCGAGACTAATCTCAATCTACTCCCATGGAGCAGCTCGAGACCAACCAGAATACATACGTGGATTCATCGCCGCCGTCGTACTCGTACCCCAGGCGACACCCGCATGGGCGCCGTCGAGAACCACAAGGGGATTGCGGCGCGAAGGAGGCCAGCTGCAGGCGAGCGCGACCAAGGGCCAGGACGGCGACTAGCAAGCACGAGTGACATCAGCAAAGGCGAGATCGTCCGTGGACCGTGGGCGAAGTCCTTCGCGCGGCGTCGGTAAGGTCCTCTGGTGTGAGTGAGGTCGGTAGACGGTGGGCCGTAGCTCGGGGAACCGCGAAACTTTCGGCGCCGGCAAAATCCTGATTTCATTGGTGCATCTGGCGCGACGCAGATCAGCAAACAGGAGTGCGCGGGAGCTGAGAGCGAGCTCCAGGCCTCCGCACTGGCCTACGCGAGAGTGAGCTGCAAGGGCAGGAAGGCTGCGCGTGCGCGATGTAGGCAAGCGAACGGCCGCCGACGGGGGCTAGCTACTTTGTTGCGTGGTGCTCTCCATGCATGATTCCGCGCTCATGGTATTTATCTTCCGTTCAGCAAGAAGACGTACACGCAATGGCTGATATGTGTCCGCCATTATCTGCCACATGCATGTAGGTAACGTTGGTTCGATGGTGGTTGAACCGGGTCCATTGAATTGTTGTTGGACCAAGCTTGTAGCTATTTTGATGTGTTTCATGTGCATGCAACAGTACCTGCACGCTGCACTGCATGTAGCCTCTGCTAGGAAACGGTGACCATTGCTTAAGGAAAAGAAAAAGGTTTGTTAAAAGTTGTTAAAAGGCAATGTATCAGGTGAAAACCAACTCCTCCGTTCAAACTTTGGAAACCACACTCTGATCCACACGATGTTAATCCAATAGGCCTCCCATCTCCCATGCATGCCCCCATACCTCTTGTTAAAATGGTGAGCGTTGAATTCAGCAGGTTGTAACAATGCTGTGCTTTCAAGGAAGATTGTCATGCTAATTTCCTTCTACTTTGTAGATTCTGCTTGCTTATTGCTGATGATTTTAGATGACCGTGAACACATGATCTGATGAATTAAAATGTTCAGAAACATTCCACGAAATTATAAGTCCATGGTGTCAAGGTTATTATTGCAATAAAAATGTACTATTGCATGAGGTTTCTCATACATATTCGAAATCAGACTCTTAAATTTTTTTAATATACTTTTAGATGTTTGAAATAAAAAAAGGAAAAACCGTTGGAAAATTAAACATGTTGATCTTTACTAATATATGGGATGTTGGACATATTACCAATATGAATCTAGAGATGGATTCCAAACTTTTCTTGGAAATGAAAAAAACACCTAAACCCTAGGTAAAATTTAACTCCAATAGTGCATGGATGCTAACAGAAGACAATTTGAGAAAAAAGAAACCTATAGCAAAGTACGGGCATTTCTGCTATTTTCTCTAATACTAAAGCAAGGAATGTTTGGTCCTTCTTTCTCATAATGCCGGTAGGTGGGCCTCACGTGTATGTTTCCATAATCACATCCATTACAGAGACGTACAAGTACAATACGCCAAAATTATATTAAAGCATGAGAGAAAAGAAGAAAGAAATCTATATAGATCAGGATCAGTTAAATCTCTCAATATATATCCACATATGGTCTATGTCCGTAGCAACGCACGGGCACATTTGTCAGTACTCTACTATATACGGAGTACGACTTTTGCACGAGTTGGCCGGGCTTACATCCGGCCTGTCATGCACAGCCCTATCTACATTCGAGAAGCCCGGCCGGCGGCCCAAACCCGGCGTAATAAGAAACCAAACACCGTACGTACCTGCATGGATGAATGGAGTGCCGACGCGACGCCGTTGGTGTACCAAAAAAGCTCTGTGTACAGGCAGGCGTAGCGAGAGCGACAGAGCTAGTCCGTCTTGGCATATACGTCTGCCGCCAGATGGAGAGAGGGAGACAGCATCAGCATGTCCAGCATATCCATGCCCCTGCGACAAAGCAAAGCACCTCTTCCTGCTTGCCTTTACAAACAGTCTGCAGCAAAACTCCTCTCCCAGTCCCAGCCGCGTCGTCTCATCGTCTCCGGCCTGTGCCATTCATCTTCCATCCCCATCCCCAGGTGTGTGCCATCAGCCCATCATATATAGCCTCAGCCTTCATCCGCCAATTACTGACATTAGATAGACACAAAGAGGCCCGATCGGAGGAGGGGTTCATCGATCATGACATTCATGAGGCTGCCGTCGTGGCTGTGGAGGCGGAAGCCGCCGCCGCCGCCGCATGACGTGCCGGTGGCGATGGGCACCCACCTCCACGTCGCGGCTGGCAACGACGACGACGACAATGCTGACGCCGAGTCGGCGTCGTCGAAGCGCAGCCACATGACGCTGCCGCTCAACGCCGACGACGATCCCGCCGGCGCCGGGAACGGGGCGGTCGTCCACGACGCTCACTGCGAGGTGACCGGGTCCGGTTCGGAGAACGGCGATGACGGCGACGAGAGCTGCAGCGGGAGCGACGATGGTGAGGCGGCGGAGGATGTCGCCGGCGGTCACCGACGGCGGCGGCGGAGGGCCCCGAGGCACCACCGCCGCCGCCGGAGAGGAGGCGGCGGCGGCGGCGTCCCGGCGCTCATGGTCGTCGCGCCCGCCGCGGCGGTGATGCTGCTCGCGCTCGTGGCGCTCGTCGCGTGGAAGAGGCGGCAGCGCCGGTTGCTATAGGCTGGATGATCGGACAGTAACATTTCTCCTTTTTCTTTTATTTTTTTCTGGGTAGCAGCTGGCAGTAACGTTCCTGGATGGTAGTATGATGAGGTGGCAGCTGTAGGACCAGTGTGTACGTGGACCCCGGGTGTGTAAAAGTTCAGCGGGTGGTTATTTTTTGTTTACTTTTTCATCAAAGGGGTGGTTAGTTCCATGGAAAGAGGTGAAAAGGTCACATCGGACACTATAGCGCACTGTAGCAATTTTCGTTTGTTTGTGGTAAACATTGTCCTATCATGACCTAACTTGGCTCAAAAGATTCGTCTCGTCGTGTACATCAAAACCATGCAATTAGTTTTTTTATTTACCCACGTTTAGTACTCTATACATGAGGAGAGAGATTTGATGTGATAGGTGAAAAGTGAAGTTTGGAGAGAGAATTTTTGGAAGTTTGGTGATGGGATTGGGAACTAAACAGGGCCCTAGTAGAAATCAAAGTGCAGCATTTGAGTTCAGTGTGAATGATGACTTGTTCTGTTGCTCCCTGCTGCAAAAGTCTATCATGCATCTTGACATTTCATTCTTTGTTAAGCATATATACACAATAAATTTGAGATATTACGCAAGCATGTATCAAATTAGATTTGACCGTCGTCTTAACACTTGAACTTTGATTTTAGTAAAATGAAAAAGAGTAGTCGGTAAAAAAAGATCTTTTATTAGAATATCGAATTTGACGAGTAGTCATTTCGCTTAGCACGACGATAATCGATCTCGGAATACACGCTGACTTTGGAGTCGATTAGAAGGGTCTTTTTTTTAAATGGTTTCACTCACGGCTTTTATATGCGAAGCAAGTTTGAGAGAGAAAAAAAACTGATTTTATTTGATTTTTAGTTATTTTGATCTTATTTTACTAAATGGTTTTATAGTATGATATTCACATAAAACAGGCGAGACAAAAGTTATAATGTAAGAATTTATTTAGTGCAGAAATACATGAGCGCACATCTATTGTTCTGTATTTAAAGAAACATTGAATACATCTCTTTAGTATAATAATTATGAAAAGGAGTAGTGGGTAAAAAAGAACATTAGACATGTCTTCTATTAGAATATCGGACTTGACGAGTAATCATTTCTCAGGAGCTTCACTCATAGCTTAATCAGTGAAGCTAGTTTGAGATAACTTAATTTTTAATCATTTTCGTCTTTGGGAAATGACTTCACATTATGATATTTGCATAAAATAGGCGAGGTAGAAATCACTATAATTTATGGATTTTATAATGTAACAATTTACCAGCTTAGTACAGGGATATGTAAGCGCACATGTATTGTTCCGTGTTTAAAAAACATTGAATACATCCTCTTTCCTTTTGTGCACGAATACATCATCCACAATTGTGGATGTATACATATTGGGAAAAAACAATTATACACGCATCAAAATATCGTCACTGTTGTAAAACAAGGACTCTTGGAGAGTCCTAACCGGACTTACCAACCATAGAAGGCAAGGGAGATAAATGACTCCTAGTCCTAGTCCGGTTATGTTGTGGGCTCTTACCAAACTCTACCCTTACTTCGGAGTATATATATACGGAGGAGCACCCCTGTTGTAAGATATCGATTTGAGGAATAAAGAGAAGCTCCACCTATATCGTGTCTTGTCTACTTTGTACTTGTGTTCTTGTGCTTGTCATGAGAGGCGTGAGAGGGAAAGATCCAACCGTTGACGACGTGTTTCACAACACGTTATCAGCACGACCGCTCTTCGTCGACTACGCGCGCCGAAGGAGTCGCCATCAAGCTCGACGCCGGCAATATAGCCGTCGTTCTCGCCAACGACTACTTCAACGACGTCGACTACATCAACGTTGCCAGCGATCGGATCTGCACCGAATCTTCATCAAGCGGGCATGTCTACTACCATGCCTAACGCCCTACGCGGTATGTATCTACTGATAACTGCCCTACGCGGCAAGTGGAGTAGATCAATTGGCATCAGATAATAAGAGGTATTGAACAGTTAGATCGTCTAGTAGATTGGTTTCTTTTGTTCACCGGCCATCGAGCCATAAAACTATTTTCCAATCTGCTATTTGGTTGTTCGGCCACGAAGGCAGCATATATTCACGTATACGTGAGCCCTCACAACCACGTATGTGTTCCTGTTGAACGCAAGAAAAGCGTATAAGCAAAGAAAGCTACGTATATGCATGCTAGTATACACGAAGTAGTATATGCATCCTAGTATACACAAAGTATATATACATGATAACACAATACAAATTAATCTATAAACCTTACATGAAAATAGTGGCCAACTTGACCGCGGTGATTCCGGCTTGTATGCCGTAACGAAGCAAAATATAACGAATCTAAAAATAAAATATGATTCACAAGGAACTTGTCGCCGGCGCGAAGACCAGCGACAAACTCGATCATAAATCAACATGAAGATTGATTTTACAACACAAAAGGCATGGAAGCCGGTGATCTAAAATCCTAATGCCAGTGGACATATCACGAGCTCACCTCAGCCTGCAGCTGTGAGCTTGCAATACTAAACTGCCGAAGAAGTACTGCTGCCTGAAGTTGCATGTATTGCTATTATGAAGTCATGCATTGCCGAGGTCAAATCCCGCCAGTATCGTCCACGATTGCGACACCGCTAGCTGAGGCTTTATATTCCGACTCGCAGTCTCTGCACCACCATCAGCGGAGTTCCATCCGATGAGTGCCCTAGCCGAAGAAGGCCGTACCTATCTGTAGCCTCAAGCCTGAAGCTGAGATCGCTGCTTGCAGCAGTTCCATTACGGCGCCACCCTAAGCCATCCCAATATCCATGGCTTATCTAGTCGGCCGACCTCGTGGATCGATCCAAGAAGGTCACCTAAGAAAAAATAGCCCAGCACTAAAATCTTTACGCATTGCACTTGAATTTCAGAAAAATTCAATCATGGCTTAATAACTTGTAGTGGTTTTTTAGTATTTTCTAGCAGAAAATACCTCTGAGTAATCATTTTTTTTGCGCCAGATTAAGAAGTTTAATTTATTTACTGTAACTTAATATCTATAAAGTTATTTACTGTTTTATGATGATTTTTTTTATAATTGTGCATAAATACAGTAAATAAAATGCCTTTAATCATAGAAACATGGTTTTAGGTGTATGAGCTCTCTAAATTTGAAAACCCCTTTGAGGCTCATACTTTAACTTTTTCTAGCATGTTTAATGGACATATTTTTTAGAAAAATTGAGCCATTAATCCTTGAAGTTGCTAGAAGACTACCTTTAATCGTAGACACATGGTTTTAGGTTTATGACCTCTCTCAATCTTGAAGAACCTTAGACCCCCGTGAGAGTGTCATACTTTATTTGTTTTCCTAGCAATTTTGAGAATGAGGTAAATGTTTTGCTAGGAAAAATCTGGGAAATTAATTGAATTGTCTATTGAATATATTTAACCAATGTAAATTAATTTTGCACTTATTTCATGCATTTTAAACACATGAAGTGAGCCTGTAGCAAATGCATGTATAATGTAGGAGTGATATGAAGTCCATTATTTCCCGAAGAAATATTGTTCCTTTTTAAGCCTTGCACAAGATAATTTCTAGAAGAAATATGTATAACTCTGAAAATTATTTTATACACATCACATTTGACTCCCAACGCGGCATCATGTTTTTACAATAGCAGTAAATTCGTACGAAGCATGCCAAATATTTGAGTTCATATATAACATGAAGTTACACACATTCAATATGTTTTCTTGAAGAATCATATTGTTTGCCACGTAGGCATATTGGCAAATTCAAGAAGAATTTGCATATAGGCTCAATATGATACACATTTATGCAATTAGAAGATGCATAAATCATAGAAGTGGAAGGAAAATAATGTACATTCCAGAAGTAATGCTAGGCTTAGGGGGAGATGTATTGAGACAAAGAAGTTTCATACTCACCCTTTTACCAAAAGTAAATAGAATTTCCTACATAAGATGCACTATTAGTTATATTCGTGAAGAATTTGATTATACTCCTGAAGAGCAAATAATTTTGCTTTAAAACTAGAAGTTTATTAGGATTAGTTTATAAATCTTTCCCAGAATAGAAGGGCGAAATTAATAAATTGGTGTTTCTTACCTCGGTATTGGTTTTTCTCACCTTATTTTGTGCCCATTTGCTCGTAGCAA
Organism: Echinochloa phyllopogon; assembly: GCA_033239725.1. Taxonomy (NCBI): domain Eukaryota; kingdom Viridiplantae; phylum Streptophyta; class Magnoliopsida; order Poales; family Poaceae; genus Echinochloa; species Echinochloa phyllopogon. The sequence continues at coordinate 3,791,981 of BTCW01000008.1, read as the reverse complement.
TTGTTACTTACAGTAATTTATTTCATGGAATAAAATAAAGAATTACATATTGAATATTGTAAATAATTGCTTATAAATGCCCGTTTGATAATCATTTGAAGTGATTTTTCTACGAAAGAAGGCCTCAAGTAACCTTGGAGGTTATATTTGTATTGTGCATTCCTACCATGTAGGTAGAGTGAAAACTGAATTTTCATGAAGCACATGAACTAATAATATACATAGTTTTAATTGATCTCAGAAGATTCAATTTAGTCATGAAACTGTATATTACTTAATTATGTACCGAATACATAACCCCTATAACTTGAAGTTTATTCTACCCAAATCATATTATTGTACACCAAATAGTACAATCTATATGAGAATTTCATACCACTTTATGAATACACTAGAAGTGTAACCGTAGTCTATGGAACATTAAAATGATTCGTAGATTATGCTTGAAGCATAGCATCACATGAAGTATAATTATGGTATGAAAAGGGGAGAAATTGGGGATATAGAGGCATAGATGAAGAATGTGGATAAAGTTGAAAAATCTAATAGGCATATCCCTAATCCTGCAAGATTGTTGGTCTAGATCCACATCCTGTTAGATTGATGGACAAACCAACGCGCAAGTTGGCATGTAGCCATGATCATTATAATGATTAAGCATGTAGCTCTGCACATAGAATTTGTGATCCATATACCACTATGTCAATAAGAATGGCTAGTTAGAAGAAATTCCACACTAATTACATCAAAATTCCGCTTCACGTTAGCTTGTAGCTATCATATTTCTGTCATTGCATTAGCTTGTATGCTATGAATACTCAAGTTTCTCCTGTTGAGAGACACCTCCCATTTTGTTGAGATAGTCAGGAAGCTATTACAACACACAATTATTTTGCTTGCATGTTCTATATGGCTAGAAGTCATTAGTTCATCTCTAATCAAGAAGGTTGAGATCAGGGGGAGAAACCGGTCTGAAATCGGGTCAATAGTGAATTTATCCAATCAGAAATTGGATAACCCGATTAGAATGGGTTTGCGGATAATGAAAAGAAAATGGACATGTAAGTCCATTGTGTGGAAAATAATTTGGTATTAATGGGTTCAGAATTTTAATGCATATGGGGAATTTTTGAATGAACGAGCAATTAAATTTTCTAGCAGAAATTCCATGAATTACTTGAAGTATATGGTATGAGTATTTGGATAATTTTTTTGGGTAAAGAAATAAAGAATCTAGGCAATAAAATAAGTTATGAAGACTTAAAAGATGTGCATAATTCAGGGGGAGAACACCCTAAATATGTAGGTATGTAGAACATACTAAATTGCACACTAACCTTATGAAGTATATGTAGTTTTTCATGCCACTACATTATTTCTAGATCACTGCATGTATGAATGTCACTATTTGAAAATGTGTGTGAAACATTTATGAAATAATTTCACCAATTTAGCATACACGAATGAGCTTCCACTTGAAGTTGGAGAAATATGGATCTGAATTTTCATTAAAAATAAGCTCATGATATGGGGATATCTTATGAAAAGTATGCTATTAAGAATATCTAATATCGGCATTAGGGGGAGAGAAAGCCCATACCTATCGAATGCCTTATATTAGAATTCAAGTATTCCTAGAAAGCTTGAAGCGGGAATATAATCACGCACTAGATTTCTAGAAGAAACAAAATCTCAGCATGAAGCAGAGTATAATGCCATAAAATCTAAATGTGAGGAAGTCCTAGAGTAGGACATCACCTGAAGTGGAAACACACTAGAAGTGATAACTCGTTGAAGGACTTGACCCAGTAAGAATGTGTACACAATGAATACTCACAAATGGGAATCCGGAATCAGGAGAAAAAACATGAAGTTATTAAACTAGAAGTTAAATTTACTTGCAGTAAACATAATGCTATGTGCGGAAGTATACCCCGGGTATCCAAATAGTATGCTCATCATGGCAATTGACTTGATCGTTAATTTAAAATCTACGGGGACGCCTGTTGGTTTTGGATGAAATGAACTTTTCAAGAAATCTCAATGAAATCTCCATAAACTCCGGAAAGAATATTGTTACCTCACATACTAAGAAATAATCATCATGAAGATGAATGCCTAACACTATAAAGCGCGCGCAATATTTTGTGTTGGCATAGCAGATACTAGTTGACTATATAATAGTCTTATCATGAAGATATGGGAGAGAAGAATGAATGTCGACAACATTACCTCTATTATTGCAAATGTTTCTCTAATGAGAAAATGGATCCATTAACAAAGTCCATGGCGGAGTCACATGAAGTGCTCATATCGAGTCAATGAAAGAATGCAATCGAGGTTGAACCATGAAGGAAATATTTGAATCTAGAAGTTCAAATCGGATGAGTCATTATCAAATAGTGATATGGTGAAATACAATGGTTCATAAGTCTTTAAAGAAAAGGCTAGTAAACTCCCATTATATATGAATGAATATTCTGCTACATATCTGACAAATGGCATGAATGAATAAAATAAATATTATGCAGTTAATTAGTGGGTTTGGAAAATCCATAAGAAGAGATCCTGGAAGGATTCATAATTTCCTCGAAGGAATAAAATTACAGCCAATAGAAATAAAATCTCATACAAAATATTAAATGTCTAAGGTATATAATATTCATGAAGGATATTAAAATCTCAAGAAGAGCAAATCCTAGAAGGAAAATAAGTCTTCTCTCTTACTTGAGAGAATTTCTCATAGAGAAAAAAATATTATTGTTGAAGAATTAAAAATCCTTGAAGGAAATAGTCACTGAATGACTTATCAATCAATTCCTGAATGAACACCAATAATCCTGAAGATATGAATGATAACTCATATAGACCCGAATTATTGAAAAGAAGTGAGGAACCATACGAACCTGAATGTGCCATACAAGAATTTGTAAGTGCATATGAAGCTAGCTAGCACTATCCTCAAAATACCACAGAAGGTGTATCGGTGATTGGCATATTAAATTATCCCATTTTTAATGCCAAAAGAAGGTTGATTATTCCCCATAATCCTACGAAAGGATTAAACTTTATTTGTGTTGCACAAACAAAATGGTAACTAGTGCATGAAGCATATTGCTCCTAATTGCTCAATTATAATCTAGAAGATTAAGTCTATAAAAGACTAAGTATTATGATAATTGAATATCATCGCCTTACTCATATTTCTGAAAAATGTGACTAAAATATTTTAAACATTGAAGTTTAAGTGATGTCATTATGAGGGGGAGCATGTATACCTACCACTTGGACTATTTGAGATCAAGAAGATCATTATTATAAGAATCTGAAAGTTTATGTCTAAATCTTGAAGATTGATAGCTATTCGCGAAGAATAACAAATATAGAATTTATATGACCAAGAAGGTTTAATGTTGTACTCTTTTCCTTTGTGAGTTTTTACTTGAAGGTTTCTTACATAAGGTTTTTAATGAGGCAACATGTGCAATACAATAACGGATAATATGTACTCTTTTCTCCAAGTACCGTTTTTTCCACTGGGTTTTCGGATGGAGTTTTTGATGAGGCATGCGTATTCGTGGTAATCGCCCAAAGGGGAGTGTTGTAAAACAAGGACTCTTGGAGAGTCCTAACCGGACTTACCAACCATAGAAGACAAGGGAGATAAATGACTCCTAGTCCTAGTCCGGTTATGTTGTGGGCTCTTACCAAACTCTACCCTTACTTCGGAGTATATATACAGAGGAGCACCCCTGTTGTAAGATATCGGTTTGAGGAATAAAGAGAAGCTCCACCTATATCGTGTCTTTTCTACTTTGTCGTGAGAGGCGTGAGAGGGAAAGATCCAACCATTGACGACGTGTTTCACAAGAGTCACAATTTATGTTATCTTCGCAAAACCGCCTGTTGTCGATATGGCCCGCTAATCCGCTTTATCTTGCACAAAACTAGAAAGACGGCATATACGTAGGTAAACGGAGGCGTAATTTTCCAAATATAACAGCATATACGGAATAAAAAGGAGGGCTTCACCCCGAAAAGTGTTACGTCTATGCCACACAGGGCCCACTTATTTTGCCACTAGCAAGCCCAAATCCGAGCCCAACCGGCCCAAGCAGAACCACCAAATGCTCCGCCGCCGACCGCGCCTCCCCGCCGTCCCCTCGCCGCCGGCGCCCGCGCACCGGCGAGCCTTCCGCTCGGAAGCCGCTATCGAGGCTATCCGCTCGCGCTCGCACCCGTCGAAGGCCGCCGCCGCTTCCTCCTCCGACGCGGACGACCAGGCGGGGCCCACCAGCCTCGCGCTCTACAACTACCCCACCTTCGCCGGCGCCTACGCCGCGCTCGCCGCCCGCCTCTTCCACCAGCGAGTCAGCCGCCGCCTCCTCGTCCTCCCCTTCTCCTCCGTCGAGCCCTTCAGGTTTGTTCTCACTGTAGCTCGTCATTTCGCATTCCATTGGCTCCTGGCGGTGTTATGGTGCGTGTGCGATTGTTTCTCTCACGGCGGCGTGTGTTCTTGAAATGAATTGGATCGATTAGAGCCGAAGACTTCGAGGATGCGGGGTTCCAGACGTGCTATCTCTTGGATCTCATTGGGCCCAAGAAGTTTGCTTTCGAGCTCTCCCAATTCGTCCCCAGGTGCGTTCCCAAAAAGTACGAGTAAAAATGGAGCTAGATGAATGCCTTTTTCTTTGTACGGATCAGCGATTTGAGTAGTCAATGAAGGATAATTGGTTAAAGATATACTACTGCCGACAATGTTCAAAAGATGATTGGGAACAATGGTAATTAGTTAAAGTTCTCTACTGCCTACAATGTTTAAAAAAAGAAGTTGCTTTTGTATGGAAGAATCAAAAGAAAGGAACATGCCTACTGCTAGCTTACAAGCTTTGCATAGTGACATTAGTGTGATGATAGCATTTTGTGAAGTAGGCTGTTTGCAACCTTACAATCTTCAGCTAATGAGAAGTTGCTTTAGATACACTTCAGAATGTTATTAATACCTGTATGATTTACACCTGAAGTTGATAATGACTCCATATGGCTCATACTCATCGGCTTAGTATACTTCCCCAAAGGTCATACAGCCCTTTACAAGTTCTATCTTCCATAAATTATGTTGCCAGATCTTGTTTAAGTGAGCAACATGCTAAAGAGGTATAGCCTCATGACATGCCAACTGATGCAGTGTGATAGCATTTGATCACCGGCAAAGTACACTAGCAAGAATCCCCAAGTTGGGTCAGTGCCCAAGCAATGTTGAGCTTCATATTGACACGTCAAAAAGCAGTGTTCGATCTGTATTTGATTATTTCTCCAAGAAGCTAGCAGGGACAAAATCTGATTCTGTGAGTGGAGAAAAAATCATTTATGTTCATTATCTTGTATAACTAGAAGAAAAATGAGGATGTTCTATATTCACACAGCTAGAATGTGAAAGCTTGTTCGACCAAGAAGATGAGGAGCGAGTTTCAGATGTTCTTGAATACTTAGAGGATGCAGATTTGCGACGGTGGCAGCTGCCTAACACCAAGGAGTTTCAGACAGCACTCAAGGATGAGCGCGCAAAGTTGAATTGTGTGACAAATCCTCATGTTTTTGAACAGGTTTAGCCCTACCTGCTGCCATCATGTTTGTTGCTTGTAAGACCCCGATCTTTCAGAATGACATGGTCAATAATTGCATTGTTTTGTTTGTACTCCCAAACAGCTACTACAGCTTGATGTTGGTGATATGCTTACTAGGGGGAAATCGATTGCTCATGATCGCCTGCAAGCTGCAGGGGAGTTCATACAGAAGCCTTTCAAGATTCGGCTTGGGAGAGGGTTGTTTGGTGAATGCCTGGTATTTTAAACAACATGCTTTTGCATTTTATACTGATTTTATCAGTTGTGTTTGTCTACCTTCGATAGCTTCATACTGCATAGTGTGTGCCACACAGTACTTTTGTTTGCTGACGCCTTCTAACTATATTGCTTTTGCCAAGGCAGGTAGTTCTGCCTCCATGAGTACTCTTGCTTTCATGGTACTATGCTACTAGCCAGTGGACATAGGCATGTTTTGTTCAAAATTGGATGATTGTGCTTGAGCCTTATGTTGTCATCTTTAATTGATTGATCCCTTCAATGTTCCAACAAACAGTATAATATGTCTTGTTGTAGTAGCTCATGCTTGCTCAATTTTTTTAAATGAACTCTGGATGCAAATTGATGGAATGGTTTTATGCTTATTGTTAACCACATATGTTATTGGATTGTTGCATACCTGACTTTTCTTTAACCTAGTTGGATACTTGAGTATGGCCAGCTCTAGAGATTGCCTCTAGATCTCTTGTAATATTGTTTTTGGGCAAGTATTATTATGTTATGTAATTAGCTCTAAAGCATCTCATTTCATATGCATGTTTTGTTTTCATACATAAGGCAATCAGAGCAGATGGACACTCAAAATTGAGCCACGAAATCGGTTTGGAACTGAGTCTCAGAAGTGCTGCTGCTGGATTAAGGTATAAGCTTTATTCGGTATTGCAGAACACGTGTATGATGCCTATTTTTGGTAGTTCTGGTAATTTATTCAAGAAACTTTTCCTTTTCATCATAGGCCTATTGGAGCAGTGGTTTTCATGCAACGTGGTATCCTAAAGGTTTGCTTGAGGACTACTGACAATACAACTAATACAGCAGAGATTGCAAAGGTATGATGCTGTTCTAATTATATTCTTCCTAACTGCACATCCTTGTAGCTGGATTTTGATTGTTCATGTCTTGCCACATCATATAATTGTAGGCGTATGGTGGAGGTGGAAAACCAAGTTCAAGTTCGTTCACGCTAAGAATGGATGAGTTCAACACCTGGACTTCGGTGAACTCATGAATCGTGAACTGAACTGGGAAGGAAAATATTGCTCATACTAGGCAGCCAAGACAGCTCAGCTGGACACAGGTTTCCTCCACGGCGAAGAAAGAATGAAGTGATCTTGGAGTGCTCCGGTATGAGAGGGAGGAAAGCAAAAGCTAAGAATGTAACCTGGCATGTTGATATGCATTTACAGGAGAACAATCTCTTCATCACGAATCTGGAGCATAATACTGAAGCTTGAAGCTGTTCCAGAGAAGATTTAATGGGTTTGAATTAAGGGTTTACTGGCATTTCAAAAGTGATCTCAACAATGCATTTTCGCAACACCGTGACACCTCCCGGGGAATTGCTGAAGCACTGTCGGTGTCGGTGTCGGTGTCGTTAGTTGTTTTTATTGCTTTCTGTTGTTAGTTTTGTTGTTATGGTTGTTGTTCGACCTTCTAGGGCCGGATAGCTCCAATGTATTGCCCCATTTGGGCTGCTCATGTTCCTTTTAAATATAATCAGTAGCTCTCAGCCCAATGTGCATCTCTCCCTGCGCCGGCGCCCCTCCTCCATGTCCATGGTCCTCTGGTCCAGATCAGGACGATTGCTTCCATCTTGCATCTCGTCCTCATTTCTTTTCTGATTTGTGTGTATGATTTGTGCTGTCATTTATCGACAACAACTTTTGATATTTCATCTTTGGTATACCCACATCCCCTTCAGTTGCAGAAGATGTTCAACCTTATTATTGGTGGTTTGCAGATTCAGGTGCCAATGAAGAAAGGCAAAAGCGAAGAGATTAGACTCTACTGTAATCCCCAAATCGTGAAAGTGCCCTATCGATCGATGCAGCTAGTCTTCTCGTTTTCTCGCCCTTCGTCTATTTTTGTTTGTGGTAATTTGGTCATGTCCATTTTTTTTGTTCTAAAGGGGTCACATTCACGGTCGTTACATTGAAACTAGCCTCCCATATAAGAGGAGTAAAAAAGACACAGCAAATGTTTGATTGAACACTTTTTGCTAATCAAAGAAAATACACACCACAATGACCACGCCTTGATTGATTGTCGGGTGTATCTTCTTCAATTTCGAACTACTTCAACGATGGCAGATGGCCCTCCACGCCATGACCTCGTGCCAAGATTTGTTAGCTTATTGACACTGGCATCATGCCTCATGAAATGGATCAGCATGCAGTCGATATGATGATATTTACCAGACGATGAAGAGGGAGGAGTCGTATCAGGATTTCTGCCGTTCAAGATATAGGAACTTTTCTTTATAGAACATCTATAGGTGATCTTTTCTATATTGAACTAAGCGAGAAATGCATCTAAAGTCCCTGATTGGCACCCAAAACACACTTCCGCAACAGTTATAGGTTATTGTTGCCGGCACAGGGGGCCCTGGCCTGTTGATATAAGCATTGTATTCCCTTAGGATGTCCTCCTTGTCTATTTTGGTGCAAGCAGTCACTTATTGGAGAGAAATCACTGCAAACAGTACTAGGAGAGCGAGGATGGCTATTCTCCCTGGCATTTTTAGTTCAACGATAACCTAGAGGTCACCCTGCTAATTGGTTCGGTGTTATTGGTTTTAATGGCTTGGTGTCCATGTTGGATTTGTTTTGGATGGTTTTTAGTGGGCTCGCCCAACAGATGGTTCAGTTTGAGTTGGATTTTTAGAGCAGGTGGCCCAACAGATGGCTAGAGGATTGCTTAATAACAAGTGTAGTATCCTAAACTGCAGTCAAATTAGTAATTTAAAATGAAGTGGCTCCGTCTAAACGGTTGAAGTTTCTATTGCACTGTGGAACAAAAATAGTTCGACAAGGGCTAAATATCAAGCTCGAGTGGAAGAAAGGAATTGATTCCATTAGAACAATTGCAAGATGCATGCGAAAGGGAGATTGACAGACTGCATCAATCTCTAAATTGTAGTTCTGCTCATTAATATTTTTGTTGCCCTTGGTCTTAAATTGCACCTCCAAATTGTGTTCCTCATTACGAACATAAAAAGATAGATTTAGCTTCAGTGGGCTTCAAGCTGTTCATTTTCAGGCACCAACAAAATTTCCGTTCAGACAAACATCTCGCTGCATTAGCATCTGCGCTACGTGCTCATGAAAACATGGTTTAGAGTATATTGAATAATGAATAAAATCATTTCCACACAGTGGTTCCTTATACTAAGCGCATTCCGATGAACACTCATTTTGTTCCTGTGCTCACTACACCTGTGAACAACTATTCTACGAGATTCTAATTATGCTTCGATGGACTGACAAATCATTGGATGCTATAGAAGAGACGACATCAAACTGATCTAATCCTTTCGGCCATTCCATAGAGACGATATGCGTTCAAATAGTCCCCCTTTGTTGCTGATATTACCTTGCGCCCCTGATGAGGAAGGAGTGCCAGCAGCATCCATTTTATCAGCTTCCATACTGCTGACTGATCGTTCTGTTTTCTTAAGATCAACAGCTGCAGCATTCCTTTGGTCTCTAGGTGGTGCATCAGATGGCGGTGATGGAACATCCCCAGCCAGAGTAACATCAGCTTCCACATGGTTGGAAGGTGGCTCTGCTCGTTGAGTTAGTCCAGGAGTTCTCCTCTTGTGTCTGGATAATTGATCTAACCGGGACGATGGGAGTTCAGCTTCCAGAGTTTTCTTTTCTGTACATGATGGTAATTCTGATGATGAAGGCTGGTCATCCCATGATGACAGCTCCTTACTTTCACTTTCATTGCGGTGTTTTTGCTCGATGCTACTTTGAGCAGAATCCATTCTGTTGAAACTACTTTGTTCAGAAGACTCCACTGACCTCTTGAAAACACCAACCACAGCAGGTTGGGTATCACCTGGTAGAGGACCTCTAAATTTCACAACATCTGGCATGGCTTCGAGAAGGGCAGAGAGCCTTCTGAAGCCAAAGAATCCTCTATCAATGAACACATTGATCCTTTTAAGTTCCGCTTGAAGATTTTGAACACTGACCCCTTCAAGATAAAAGTGCAGTACTTGCTTAATTCCAATCACAACGGATCTGGGGATTTTAGGTTCCTTGGTATTCCGTGGTGAAGGCATGGGGTTCTTTTGTTTCACCAGAAGGTCCTGACCACATTCCCTGTACCGACCATACCAAGAAGAAAAACCATCTGGTGGTTGATTTAAATATTTGGGTTCGAGATCCACCCCTGTAACTAGAGGCTCCCATAGCCACATAAATGTCGCTGCACTGTGTAACATCTTGGAGCCAGCATTAGGGCAACAAATCAATACGTTATAATTGCTCAACCGAAGACGATGCAAAACTTTGGCATAGCCTTCATCCCCAGATATAAGGAGGAAATGGGCTGGCGGAGGGTTCTGAGCAATCCAGGAGACAAGATCAGGCAAGAATGATTGGAAATAACCATCATTTCCACCTATAAAAGGAGACCTTATTGTTAGTATGATCAGATGGAATAGAACACCAACACTGCATAACCGGAATCAACAAATAAAAAACAGAGTGTCTTTTTGTCTAATGTACCAGTATTGTTATTTTGTAATGACAGCAAATTTTAAACTTAAAGTCTGTCAATGATCTCCAGAAAAAGTTAAATGATTCAACTAATAATTGTGTCATATTTAACATGAAAAGACAACAACAGTGCCAAAGTAACAAGCCACTAATTATATTCACATCCTAATATTTTTTTTGAAAAGATCACATCCTAATATTTGATAATTCTGGTCCTTAGACAGAAGCAGAAACGAAAATCAATCCACATGCCAGGAAGGTCACATATCTCTGGCAACAAGTTCAAGATTAGCCTGAACAGGAATCTGAACTAATCCCCTTCGTACGTATAAATTGTGCATTTGCGTTTTGTGCCCATATCTACTATCAACAGATTAGAACCATTCCAAGACCTGAATGGTGTGTCAACTTGTTGCAGTACTAACTACACATAATTTGATCAATCAGAAGCAACAAGCAGAGTAATCATTTCACACTCAATTGAAATTTTGAGACGAGCACGAAAATTGCAATCGGAGAAAGGGGGAAAATGGGGAAGCGCGGTGGCGGGAGGAGTCAAGAGGACGCAACCGGAGGGGACGTGCGACAAGGCGACGCCGGTGTGGGCGAGGGCCTCCTGCTCGGCGGCCGGGACGCGGGTGACGTCGCCGAAGGCGGTGAACTCGACGGGTCCCAGGATGCCGGCGCGCCGCAGCGCCGCCGTGACGCGCGGGGCGAGCCAGCTCGGGTTGACGCGGGGCGGGAGGCGGCACCTCTCGAAGTCCCACCACACCGCCACCTTCACCGCCTTGGAGTCCTCCCGCTCGTCCTCCTCCTCCTGCTGCTGCCGGTGGTGGTGGTGGTAGGGGCGCTGCGCGGCGCCGCCGTGCCAGGGGGAGGAGGCGTGGGGGCCCAGGCCGCGGGGGAGGATGCCGTGGTTGACGGCTCGGACGCCGAGGAGGACGAGGCGGGCGCGGGAGGCGAGCATGGCGGCGGCGGCGGGAGGTCGCCGGGGCGGTGAGGGCGTGGCGGCGGGTGGCCGGGGCTTTAGGAGGCGGAAGAGTAAAACCCTCGTGGGCTGGGCCTGGGCCAGACACAACACGGCAGCCTGGGCCGAGAATGGGAGACGGGTGGGCCCACGCAGTCAGTGGAAGCAAGTCTTATGGTTATGGACGGGTGGCCCTACAAGTCTAACACCACGGCACGTGGCCATTTAGATGTACCAATTCCACAAACTGGCTTGTTTGAGGAGATTTTGAATGCCGCGGGATAAGTGACCCAGCCTACTGGCATTCTTTTTCGAATTCTTGTCGAAATAGTGTGGAGAAACCAATTTTGAACTATAAATGTCGAGGGAAGCTATTTTAGAAGCGGTCATTTATTTTGGAAGCCAATGCGTGCTAAGGCGTATGTGATAGGAAAGAGCAAGTGCTAAGAACACGGTCTAGAATCTCTAGAAGGCTGTGGAACAAGATACATTAAAAAAAAAATTCAAGACATCCAGGAAGTGATTGTGTGACGCTTGTGGAGACTCAAAGGTGCCTTGAGTAACTCCAATAAGAACCCGCAAATCAGGCCATTTGAATATTAAATACTCCCTCTATATTGGTAAAAAATGATGTTTATGACAATGACACAGTCTTCAAAACGTAACTTTGACTTCTTATTTTTACAAAAATATTTATTAAAAATAATATATGTATATTTTTATAAAAGTTTTTAAGACAAATGTATTCATATAGTTTTCACATTTCTAAACTCAACGACTTAAAAAGTTATTCATGATTTATATTCTCAATGTTTGACTAAAATCTTATCCAAAACGTCATTCTTTACTGATATGGAGGGAGTATGGGCTATCTTTAACTTTTTAGGTCTAAGAACTTGGTGCAACTCTAACAATAACTTTTAAGAACGAATGACTTTTTAAAGACTCTCCATTAATGGAGGGTGGAAGCATGAATTTGGAGGCCTCGCCAAAACAGGGGGTTTAGTGGAGTGCAACTTTTTTGGCTTGACATTCTAAATTTGAGTTAGAGAGCTTTAGAGGATCTGCAGGAGTCGCTCTTAGTTATTGTATTGTGTTTTGTTTAGAGCTAGATTTTCTAAGTTTAATCATGTAATGAAGACTACCATGTAAAATCGGTGTGTGTGTGTGTGGCTTCTACTAATAAGTTCAACCATGTCATCTAGTCTACTATATGTTAAATACGTGTGTGGTTTCTACTAAATCGATATGGTAGTGCTACTTTATTAAGAAAAAAGAAGGTAAAAGTTTCAAATCTTAGACTAGAAATAACCACTATTGCTGGTGGGTTCTTGAATTTTTTTTATTGGACAGAAAAAAGGTGTACTAGAGCGTGCATCTAGAATGAAATAGCTGGTGAGTTTTTGCATTTTTCATTGTAGAAAAATTGCACTCGAGCGTCCAAAACGAAATGAGATTTTAATGCAGTAAGTGTTGGAGAAATTCTAGTGGACATGAGATGCTGTGTGTTTTGCTAGGGTGGATTTTTCCTTTTGAGGGCATTGCTATGCTAGGGTGGAATTGTGGAGGCAAAAAAGTATCGAGTTGTGCATGACCATGTGTGCAGTCATGTAGAGAAGCTACTGATGGGGTCAGTCGGTCAGTGGTGGAAGCGGAAGTTACTGGGACGACCGCCGGCACGAAAGAGGTTCAGATTCAGTTGTCTATAGTTGACCAAATGCTTGTTTTTTTTAATAAACGACCAAATGCTTTGTTTTTTTGTACTTGACCAAATGCTTGTTGAGTGGCCATGTCAAAGAGAAGAAAACACACATGTCGGTTCAGATCAGAGCTCCGAGCATCAGTAACTTCAGCTCGACAGTACCCGTCCACAAATTCGTTGTACGGCGCGGGCTACTGCGGTCTGGGTGGCAGAAAGCCCGTGATTGATTACCGCAGACATCCGCACCATTCAAGCTTTAGCTTCTCCCAGCTCACGCCCATCCTCTGCATCGACCTCCATCCAGCTCCCCACCATGGCCGTGCCGCCATGCTCGTGCCCCTCGCCACTGGCGTGCGGATCCCCAGGCTGGGAATTGAACCAGCCGTGCCAGTGCCATGGCCGGCGCGGCCGTGGCTCGCGGCAAGCGCCGGCCGTCCGGCGTTATTCCCGACGGTGTACGAGCTGGATCCAAGCCAAGGGACGGCGCCCGGCTGGGGATTCTTGACTGCTGCTGGTACGTGCTGCGCATCATGTTCCCAATCTTGAGCCACGGGACAGATCCAATTAGAGTACATGTGATACTACGTGTGCATATATATAGTTTCTACTACTTAGGTTAATTTTGTAGCTCATTCACCAGCTAGATCCGCCACTGAATTACTCCTTTGGTTTGGTTTAAATGAACACACACGTCTACGAATGAAATAGGCGCATGATAACCAATTACTGCCTCTGTCCTAAACTACAATTCCTTTACAGCTTTTTCAAAATACATGGATTATTTTATACATCTAGATATAAGCTTATGTCAAGATAAATAGTAAAAATAATATATTCAGAAAATCTGAAACGAACTGTAATTTCAGATGAAAATAGTAAAAGTCAAGGTTTCTATAACACACTAAGAAACCATCTCCTATAAAATAATATCATTCTAGGATTTAAAATTTCATTGATGGAATCATAGCCTCATGCCTCCATCACTATACTAAGATGTTTTTTTGTGTTCCCTAGTGCGTTAACACCTTAAGCCATTCTCAGTAGGGGTTTTATCCACAATTAATACAGTGCCATGTCACTATTTTTGATGATGTAAAAGAGAATTAATGAAGAGAGAGATGGAACGAGTTTTATGGTGATGAAACCTGGTGTACACTGTTTCCAAGATAGTTATGTCTTGCATGTAGCCTTGAAAACAACAAACAATGAAACTTTGCACTGAGAGAACCTATTTCAGTTATGAATTAAATGTTATTTTGCTTATGTGGCATTTTCTTAGAAACACAAACATGAAATCTCCATTGAGAATGGCCTTAGCCATTGTTTAGATGCAAAAAAAAGAAGATTCCCATCACATCAAAATATCGGTCCATGCATGGAGTACTAAATGTAGATGAAATAAAAAAACTACATGCACAATTTTGTTGTACTATGCAAGACGAACATTTTAAGCCTAATTAATCAATTTTTGAATAATCTTTCTCATATACAAACGAAATGCTACAGTGGCGCAATGACTAGACCTCCAAATCCCCACCCCTATTTTGCATATAAATAAGGCCTTAATGTAATGGAGGTTAACCATTAGTGAAAGGTTTTTAACCCCTCGTGGCCCTAATCCCATTTATCTTGTTGCTACTTGCTTTGTCCTATTTGCTTGGTATTTGTGCCAAGCGTGAAGCGAGGCACCCATCGTGGATCAAACACCGGCACACCGAGCGCTCCCAAAAAAAAACAAATAAGGAAAAGAGAGGGAGGGAGGGAGGGAGGGAGGGAGAGGGAGAGATTGCGCCGCCACATTTCCCACGCGGGGCGCCGCCCCTATCCCCCTTCGCCCCCCGCCCCCGCCGTCGCCCCCAGGCCGTGCGTGGCCGCAATCGCCTTCCCCCGCCCCCAAGCTCACCCCCAATCCCCTTTGCGTGGCCGCTGCCAAATCCTTACCGTCAATCTCGACGCCCCGAACCGTAGGGCCACAAACCGTAGGTCATTGCCTTGGAGGAGGAGGTGCCGGGGCTGGGCAGGAGGAGGTCAAGGAGGTGCGTCTGGGGAGAAGGAAGGGGAGGAGTTGCATCTGACGAGAAAGAGGGCAAGGAAGCCGTCTGCTGGCCGGGTTGTAACTTGTAAGGAAGGCAAGTGCATCCCTGTCTTTGGAGAAGGGAGCTACGTCTGTGGAAGGGAAGAAGACCTGCTTCCTTGCTGCTGTCCAAGTAAGGCTTGAAGGTGAGAAGAAAATTTCTCTTTTCTCAAAACTATTGTTTTTGAGATTGTCATACCCGGTTTTAAAGGCAAAACCAGGTGCATCTCATATGTGCGCCAGGATCAGTTTACACACATATGGTAGACGTCACAAGTGAATATCCATAACCATGCATAACGAAAGAGTATTATAGTGCAATTATTACAATCTCAGAGTTGACACGAATGTCACAGCGGAAGACTTAAATTGTCATAGCGGAAGACTTAAATAAACGTTTATCTAACGAAGCAAAAGTGACTCCAACTCCACAGGCATTGACTGGGGGAGACTCGCCTAGAACTCCTCAAAATCAGTGGTGAAATCCTCAAAATTCTCCCAATCTGAGCAGCATTCCGGGTGTAGTTGATGCAATAAAGGAAAGAAAGACAACAAGTATGAGCACATAACGTACTCAGCAAATGTAATATGACATACAAGGCTAAGGCAAAAAGGTTGGCTGACCATACTGCAATAAGCACTTTTAGTTGGTCAAGTTTTATTAAGCAACTACTTACTAGCAAATGAAAGTATATACCACCCACAAATTAATGAATGTCATATTCCCAACTTATTCATATAGCCATGATTTAGATCATGTTCAAGTATGATTATCATGTAAGGGTCCAGGCCACTCTTGACCGTGAGCACGGCTGTTATAACAGTTTTACACTCTGCAGAGGTTGTACACTTTCACCATAAGCCGTGATTCCCATTGCCGAAGCATTGTACCCTTCCCACACCACGTGGACCGAATACTGGGTTTCACTATGAGACCTTTACAAAAGCACTCTAATAAATGATAGCCCGCTAAGGTTTCCGGTTCAGAAGCAAAGCATAACCCTCCCTAATGAGGTCTGTCTCTTACCAAAGCCCACAGCTCAAGAGGACCGAGCTATACCCCGTCAACCGCCACCCCCCATGCCCCTTTCGGGTAAAGCTACCATAAACCAGAGCACCTAATTAGTCAGTCAAAGCCAGAGCCATATGGCACTCATGGTTGTACTGTTTTCCTGGGTGGTTCTCCATGTTCCAATTAAAAAGATATGATCTTGCTAATTAATTGATTAAAAAGGTAGTAATGGAACATAGAGTATGGGTTCAATTAACCAATCCCAGTTGAGTAAGCTAAGCATCATCTACCATCAAAATTAATTAAGTAACCCAGTTTCAGGGACAGGAAAAATATAGTGGCTAGGTAAATCCTTAAATAGGAACCCATCAAATTAAGACACATGCATGGGTGGTGAAATTAATAATTATTAGGATATTTGCATGACATAATACACTTGCCTTCTTCCCAACTCTGTTGCTGCTCAAATCCTTCTCCAACAGTTGGTTCTTCAGAGAAATCCTCGAACTGGTCGTTTCCTAATCGCATCACACATTCACATGCAAGGAACAATACAACAAATAAGAAACAATACAGCAAACAATTCCAACAGAAGAAAACAGCAGCACAAAACTAATCTACACGTTACAACGAACGCGTGAGCGCGAGAATCACTAAAATCGGAGTAAAAACGCAAAAGATATGGCTTTTCTAAGGTTCAGGGACTTGCTGGCAAAGTTTTAAAGCTTCCAGGGGCTTAACTGCGAAAAACCAGGGGCTAAAACAGAATTAAACAGGACCTAAACGTAATTATTTTTGAACTAGGATGGACTGCGGGTTGATTTTCAAAAACTTTAAGGGCTTCTTTGCAAAACAGCCACGCTGACCGTTACAACTCGGGTTTGACTCAAAGCTCGGTCTAATCTGGGCCGTTGGATCGCGATCGGACGACCTGCACCAGATCGGGCGGATGGCTCACCGGCAGAGACGCAAACGCGGCGGCGCCGCTCGCGGACGCGGCGGAGCATCGCCGGAGTTGGCTCGGAAAAACGCTACGGGCCTCGGTTTGGGACGGGACTTGGTCCTACGGACTCGTGAGCTCACGACGAGTCCATCTAGGGGGTTCGGGACGGCTAGGGACACGTACCGACGACGGACCACGACGGCGGCGCCTTGGGCGGTGGTGGAGCTCTCGGTCGAACACGAACGCGAGGATAGTGACTGCTATTCGCTGCAAGGACTAGACAGGAAGGATGAGAAGGGAAAGACGAGCTCACCAAGGGCAATCACGGCGAGGTTCGGCTCGGGACGGCGACGGACGACGGCGGCGGCTCGAGCTCGGTCAAAGGCGGCGGCGACGCGCTAGGGTTTGAGGGCTCGCGGCTCCGATTTTCGATGAGAAGAACTGCGGGCGGTGCGCGCTTTAAGTAGGCCGGAGATTGGGCTTGGGCAGGCGTGTGGCGGCGGGAATCGGAGTCGGAGGCGGCGACGGCGTCGGGACGGACTCGGCGTCGGGGGAGAGTTCGGGTCGGAGACGACGGATCCGACACCTGGGCCCCACGCGTCAGCGAGAGTGAGAGAGAGAGCGGCGGGGAAGAATCAGAACGGGCCGGTGCTGGGCCAAAAGCGGAACGGGCCGAGAGAGAGAAAAAGGATTCGGCCCGGGAAAAGAGAAAGGAGTGCGGGGAGGAAAAGCGAGCGGGAGAAAAAGTCCAGGGGGCAAACTTGGACTGGGCCAAGAGTTAAAGGGGCGAAACCGAACTCGGCTATTTTAACTTTTCTAAAACTCAAACAAAAGCAAATCAAATTCGAATTTAAACAGAATTTAAATTCCAACTTGATTTACTAGCAACCAAAAATATATGCAACAGCATGAATGCAACAAAAACTTATTTTGACTAAAATAATTATTTAATGTGATATTTAAATTAATAAAAAGGCTAGAAATTCCAATTAATTCCTAGAAAATTTATTTAAGCCTTAATAAATCCTAGAAAAATTCAAAGGGTTGCTACAATTTGAATGTGATGAATTTTAGGGTGTTACAAACCTACCCCCTTAAAGAGAATCTCGTCCACGGGATTCGGATGGATTAGAGAAAATCTGAGGGAACTCTGCCATCAACTCATCTTCTCTTTCCCAGGTTGCCTCACTTTCCGCATGATGACTCCACTGAACTTTACACATCTTAATCACTTTACTCCTAGTAACTCTTTCAGCAGTTTCCAAAATCTTAGCTGGATATTCCTTATAAGTCAAATCATCTTGCACATCCAACTCATCCAAGGGCAATTCTTCCTCAGGAACTCAAAGACACTTTTTCAACTGAGAGATATGGAACACATCATGCACATCTGACAGTCTGGCTGGCAATTCCAATTGATAAGCAACCTCACCTTTTCTATCAACAATCTTGAAAGGTCCAATGAAACGAGGAGATAAATCATAGCAACTTGGTTAATTTAATTTTCTAAAGACTTAATTAAATTTTTAAATTAATTTGAGCCGAAAAATATTTAAACATCATTTAAATAATTTTGGAGCAATAAGTGCATGTGCATCATTTTTGGTTTGCATGTATTTCGTTTGATTTGTGTGTGAATTTCAAAAGCATGAAAAAGTCCAGATTTCGCCCCTAAACTTTCTCTCTATCTCTCTTTCACTCCCGGCCCATCTCCCTATCTCTCTCTCTTTCTTTCGGCCCGACAGCGCTTCGCGGCCCAGCCCTTTCTCCCCTCTCTTTCTCCCCTCGCGCACGGCCCGCTCCTGCTTTTGGCCCAGCTGCGGCCCAAGCCGCCTCCCCCTTCCCCTCCCTCTCACCGCCGCCGACAGGTGGGGCCCACCTGTCGGGCTCACCCACAACCTCCCGACGCCCTCCCCTGCGCCGCTGCCCGACCTAGTCGCTCGGCCTCCCCCGCGCCGCTCCCTCTCCCTCGACCCTTGCTCTCCCCTCCCACCGAACGCCTGCAGCTGCTGCTCTTGCGCCACCACATTCCCCTCAGAGCCGCTCCAATTTCCGCCGCCGCCACCGCCGAGCGCCGCCGCCTCGTCGGATCGCCGCTCCAGGACCGCTCCGCCCTCTTCTTCCACTCCAGGACCTTCGCACCGTGGTAACGACGCTCCCCATCCTCTTCTTGCTCTCTGTCCCGCTCTGTTTGCACTCCGACGGCCTTCGCCGGCGCTCCGCCGCCGTTGTCGTCGAGCACCGCCACCGTAGTGAAATGAACAACTAGGACCCCTTAGACGCGTTTGCCAACTCCCCAGCAACACCCCGAGCCCCTTCTCGCCTTCTCCCTCGCGCGGTAGCCCCTCCCCGCACCTCGTCGGAGCAGCGCCACCGCTGTTCACCGTCGGCTGCCGGCTCCGCCGCGCAATCCACGACGAGAGCACCCCCATCGTGTTCGCCATCCCTTCCTGAAGCCGTAGCACCTATCCGCGCCCAAAACCGAGGCCCGTAGCTCTCTGCTCGGCGCCGCCGCGCGCCGGCATTCCGCCGCCGCCCGACCTGCCCCATCTCCTGTCTGCCGTCCGATCTTGATCCAGCGGCCCACGTTCAATCTGACCGAAGTCAACCAGGCCAAATAACGGTCAACCGAGGCACTTTTGCAAAAGAAACCCTGCCTTTCTCTGCAATTAACCCGCCGTCCTGTTTAGTTCAAAAATAATTAGATTTAGGTCCTGAATTTTACAGAAAACACCCCAAGCTTCTCTGTTTTTATATCCCGAAGTCCAGCCCCTGTTCTTTTGCGCATTAGCCCTCGGGTTTAATGCATATTTATGTTTTAGCCCCTGGTTTTCTTCAGTTTAGCCTCTGTAAATTTAGTTTTCTTGCCAGCGAGTCCCTAAAACTTGTTTTGGCCGTATCTTTTCCGTCCTAGCTCCGTTTTTAGCGTTCTTGGTGTCCAAGCGTTCGTCTTTTCGAGCTTATTAGTTTTAGATGCTTGTTTTAGTCTGTTAAGAATGTTTGATGTACTGTTTTCTTATTGTTTTATTGTGTTGATCGTAGACCTCGTGCCAGTTGCAACCGAGTCGCCCGTCGACGCGGATCCAGAACCACTCTACGAAGAAGAAGAAGATCTTTTTGTAGACCAAGGCAAGTGGCCCTCCCCGCATACTCTTTTTATCCTAAACAACTGCATGTCAAACTAAAATTTACTATTATTGCATTAATATGATGGGAATACCTTTTTAAGGATTTATCTAGTCTTTTACCATGCTCCCTTGTACAACCCCTGTTTTTAAATAATATTTTTGGGTTAGTTCATGCTTAGTGTTGCAATACCTTGGGAATGGTTAAAAGTGAATCTTTATAAAATTGTTGATCATGATAACCTTGTTAATGAATGTCGGTTAATACAAGAGAACTTTTATTTAATCGGAACATGGAGAACCACCCAAGAAAACAGTGCAACCATGGTGTCAAAATGGGCTCTGACCTTAGCCAATTAATTAGATGTGCGATTGTACTGATGGCCTTATCTGAAAGGAGCAGAGGGGGTTTGGGGTTGCAGGGGTACAGTCCGGTCCTCTTGGGGTAGCAGCCTTTGCTAAGGTGTTGACCATTAGGGAGGATTGTGGTCCGCCCTAGCTGTAACTCTTGCGGGTTGTTGGACTTTTGCATACCTTTGTAAAGGCTTCGAAGTGGACCCCTAGCCACTCACCTCGGAAGTGTTTAAGGGCCTTGCAAACCCGGGCAACATGGGGAACACGAGCTATGGTGAAAGTGTACAACCTCTGCAGAGTGTAAAACTGATATATCAGCCGTGCTCACGGTCAAGAGCGGCTTGGACCCTCACATGATAATTAAACTTAAAGATGGAATATAAATCGTGGTTTTACTCGTGGGTTTTTGGAAAAAGATGTTCTTTTAAATGCTTAAGTGGGTGGGTATAAACTTACATCTAGTAAATAGGAAATTGCTAATTAAAACTTGATCAACTCTAAAATGCTCACTGCTGTGAACCATAGCCTATCCTTGTGGCCTTGCATTTTCACCCCGCTTGCTGAGTACCTAGTTAGGTGTACTCACACTTGCCATTGCTGAATCAGAAGAAGGAAATGGAGATGAATACTACAGCGACTACGATGAGTTCTGAGGCTTGCGTTTCCCCCAGTCAAGATGCCTGTGGAAGATGGAAGCTGAAGACGCTTCGCTTAGCTATCGCTTGTTCCGCGATAAAGACCTTCGTGTCTCCCGAGAGTGTAATATGAATATTATAATAAATCTCTTGTAATTTAGAACATTGTGTTTCGATATTACACTCTTTTGTCTATCATATGTGTGTAAACATGATCCTGGCGCACATATGAAACGCACTTGGTTTTCCCTCGAAAACCGGGTGTGACAGGAGTGGTATCAGAGCCAAGTTGACTGTAGGACGCAGCCTTAAGTTTGAACTGGTCGGAAATTAAGGACTCAACATCTAGAAAGCCATGTCATCTTTCAAAATTCCCCTATTTTCGCATAAAAATCTAATTTATATTATTTCTTTTTGTTAAAAAGATTTCATCATTTTGATTTATTCTATACTGAGTCAGTTTTCTTTTCCTTGTCAGATGGTTCGTGAGTTTCAGACCGCTCGTGCTGTCACCGGAGGTTCACGCCCTGCTGGACCGTCAGTTCCCCAGCACCCCGTGGAGGCACCCGCTGAGGAGGTCCCGGTTCAGGTACTGCCTGAGGCACAGGCAGAGGCCCAGGCAGAGGCACAGGAGGAGGAGCCACCTCAGCTCTACGACGGCACTGTGCTCGAGGTGGACGCCGATGGAGACATGGTGATTCCACCAGCTGCTCCTGCTGCCGGCGACGCTGCACCGGCCGCTGTTGGAGGTGACCCAGACGACTCTGGGGACGACAGCGACGAGGAGGAGCCCAGTGACGGGGATGACCCCGACATGGAGGTCGACGACCAGGAGAACGACAACAACAACGACGAGGAGGATCCGGAGGAGCCCCACCAGCGTGGTCCGGAGTACCACCTTCACGCTTCGCTGGGTGGTACCGGGCAGTTCTGCAGACTGCTGGAGGAGCTACTGGGGTTTTTAGAGTTCACTCTAAAGCCTCAGTACGTGGTCGAGCACTTCGAGGAGCCCGGCCTGGAGGACTACTACAGAGCTCAGGTACACATCCGGGTACCTCAGCCAGAGGCTTCCGGATGGAGGATCCGTTCGACGCACTACAGCTGTGTTCCCTTCTCCACCGAGGACGCCGCCATCAACGACGCCGCCAGGAGAGCACTCTACTCCTACAGCTACCGTTTCCGCGACCAGCTGTACTACTCCGACTTCCGCCACGTACCCAGCCGACCTGTTGGCACTGAGGACACGGTGGTACCCGCTTCTCAGACCGGAGACGACCGTGTGGACGTCCTTGCTCGGGTCACTGCTGCACTCAACACTGACTTGGAGGGAGCCACCTCCGAGATCGAGGGACTGCACGGGAAGCTCCAGGATGCTCAGGCCAAGATCGCACAGCTCGAGGCTCAGCTTGCAGGACAGGCACCTCCCGAGGAGATGGTACAGCACTGCACCACGTCTTCCCCTCCGCGCAAGAAGCTTCGCTACGGCACCCCAGGAGCTACCACCAGCCTTGGCTAGGAGTCTTAGATGTCTACCTTTTTCTTTTGGCTAATAATTCCGTTCCTGCGAGGACGATGCGATGTAATAGTGGTAGATGGTTGAAAACATGCTTGAGTTGGATCTTTGTGATGGATGGATGCTTTTGTGGAGTGATGGCCACAATTGCGTTAATAAAATAATTAGTTTAATTAATTAAATCTTAGCTCCCTTATGCTTTTACGTTACGCATCTTTATCTGTTCAGTTCTTATCTGAGATACTTTTCCCTAACACTCAGATGGTAAACACCAGGTCAGGAGGAGGACAAGATATTCCACCAGTGATACGCGCTCATATTGCAAGTCAAAGGAATCAAGCACCACCTCCCCCACCAAACTCACCAATGGATCCAGCTATGCAACAGTTTCTGGCTGCTCAGACTCAGCTGCTGCAGACTCTCGCTGCAACAGTGCAAAACTTACAAGCCCAGCAAAACCAGCCACCGCAACCAGCACCAGCACCACCACCGCCCAGAGACAAGCATAAGGAATTCATGAGCCACCGTCCGCCCACTTATTCTCACTCATCAGATCCATTGGATGCTGATGACTGGCTAAAAGTTGTCACCAGGAAGCTGGAAATGACTCAGTGCACCGATCGTGAGATGGTGTTATATGCCGCAGGCAGACTTGAAGGACCAGCGGCTGACTGGTGGGACGCATACACTGCTGCACATGCCGCACCACAGAACATCACCTGGCAGGAGTTCAGGGATAGCTTCAGAGCTTACCACATTCCCTCTGGAGTTATGAAGTTAAAGCAGAAGGAGTTCCTCGCACTGAAACAAGGCAATATGTCAGTCAGCGAGTACCTGGATAAATTCACCCAGTTATCTCGCTATGCACCTGAGGAGGTCAACACTGATGCCAAGAGACAGGAACGATTTCTGGATGGTCTTATAGGGCCGCTCAATTATCAGTTGCAGAGTCACATCTTCCCAGATTTCCAGACCCTTCTGAATAAAGCTATTGGCCTGGAAAGCAAGCGCAAGGAAATTGGTGAACACAAACGGAAGTTTCAGGGACAGTCTAGCAGTAACACTCGCCCCCGCTACAATTCCTCTCAGGGTTCTTACTTTCACTCTGGTGGACAGAATAGAAGTTATCCACAAAACATGCAGTTGCAACGTTCATTTAAGCAGCCACATCGCTTCAATCAGCAATCACCCCGTACTCCGAATCCTCAGCAGAATCGGACAATCAACAACTCAGCCACTCCCCGCCCAAACAATGCCACAGGCGCTCCTGTGAGAAACAATGCTCCAGTTCAGCCAAATGGATGCTTCAAATGTGGAGAATTGGGACACTATGCTAACAGTTGTCCTCAGCGTGGAATGCATACTCCACAGAGAGGCAACGAACAGAGGACTGAGGAACCATCGTCACAAGCGCGTCCAGGAAGCTCAAGTGCACAAGGCAACAGGGCTCAGCGGAACTTTGTTCGTGGAAGGGTGAACCATGTGACCGCCGAACAAGCCCAGGAAGCCCCAGGAGTTGTACTTGGTACGTTCCTTGTCAATTCCATACCTGCAACAATTTTATTCGATTCTGGAGCAACGCATTCATTTATTACTGAACAATTTGTGGCAAAACATGGCATGACCATGAGGGCTATGAAAAAGCAATTATTAGTTAGTACTCCCGGCGGAGAAATGCAAGCCAGTTTATTATGCCCACAAGTGACTCTTAACATCTTGGGAGTAGATTTCCCAGCTAATCTGGTAGTTCTAAAATCTTGGGGAATAGATATAATTCTGGGAATGGATTGGTTACACCAGTGGGATGGATCTATTCAGTGCCGAAAGAAGTCAGTACTCTTAACCAGCCCTAACGGAGACAGAATTGAGTACGTGTCAACTCCCTCATCGACAGAAGGCGGAACAGTAAATTCTATGGAAGGCAAGACTCTAGAAGATATCAAAATAGTGAACGAATATCCGGATGTATTTCCAGATGATTTACCAGGTATGCCACCTGACCGAGATATTGAATTCAGCATTGAAATTTTACCTGGTACTGCTCCCATATCTAAGAGGCCATATACAATGGATGTTAAAGACTTGGCAGAACTTAAGAAACAAATAGAAGAATTGTTACGTAAAGGGTTTATCCGTCCTAGTTCGTCACCATGGGGAGCCCCCACTCTCTTCGTAGACAAGAAAGATGGCTCTAGAAGGATGTGTGTAGACTATCGATCTCTTAATGAGGTCACAATAAAAAACAAATATCCCTTGCCTAGGATCGAGGATCTGTTTGATCAGATGAGAGGTGCAAAAGTGTTTTCTAAGATAGATCTGCGATCGGGATATCATCAATTGAGAATTCGTCCGGAGGACATTCCCAAGACAGCTTTCACGTCCAGATATGGGTTGTATGAGTTTACTGTCATGTCATTTGGATTGACGAATGCCCCGGCATACTTCATGTATTTGATGAACAAGGTGTTCATGGATTATTTGGACAAGTTTGTAGTAGTGTTCATTGACGACATTCTGATATTCTCTCAGAATGAGGAAGAACATGAGGAGCATTTAAGACTTGTATTACAGAGACTCCGAGAACATCAGTTGTATGCTAAGTTCAGCAAGTGTGACTTTTGGTTAAAGGAAGTTTCATTTCTTGGTCATGTTATCACTGACGGAGGAATAGCAGTGGATCCGAGTAAAGTTCAGGATGTGTTGAACTGGAACCCTCCGAAGAATGTGTCTGAGATCAGGAGTTTTCTCGGATTGGCAGGTTACTACCGCAGGTTTATTGAAGGCTTCTCGAAGATCGTGAAACCGCTTACAACCTTGCTAGAGAAAGGAAAAGAATTCAAATGGAGTGATAAATGCCAAGCTAGTTTCGAAGAATTGAAGAAAAGGTTGACTACTGCCCCTGTGCTGATAATGCCAGACATACACAAAGGGTTCGATGTATATTGTGATGCCTCGCGTCAAGGCCTTGGATGTGTTTTAATGCAAGAAGGAAAAGTAGTGGCTTATGCTTCCAGACAACTGAGGAAACATGAACAAAATTATCCAACACATGATTTAGAATTGGCCGCCGTTGTACACGCGCTGAAAATCTGGAGACATTACATGATTGGTAACAAGTGTCAGATCTTTACCGACCATAAGAGCTTGAAGTATATCTTCACTCAGAAGGATATCAATCTTAGACAACGCAGATGGCTGGAGTTAATCAAGGATTATGATTTGGAGATTCAGTATCACCCCGGTAAAGCTAATGTTGTGGCAGATGCTTTGAGTCGGAAGAGTCAGGCAAACATGCTTATAGCTCAGCTGAAACCGCAAGAGTTATGTTGGGAAATGGCACGGCTCAACTTAGGAATCGTAGCCCAGAGTGAATCTATGACCTTGGAGGTCGAATCAACACTTGAACGGGAAATCCGAAAAGGGCAGTTGACAGATGAAAAGATCAAGGAATACGAAAAGCTGATTGATTCAGGAAAAGTTCCCGATTTTAAGAAAGATGATCAGGGAACCATATGGTTCAGAAACAGGATATGTGTGCCAGAAGACGATCGCCTACGTGAGACTATACTGAGAGAAGCTCATGATTCGGCATACTCTATTCACCCTGGTAGTACCAAGATGTACCAAGATCTAAAACAGAAATACTGGTGGTACGGAATGAAAAGAGATGTCGCAGCTCATGTCGCCCTGTGTGACATATGTCAAAGGGTAAAAGCAGAACATCAGAGACCAGCCGGTTTGCTGCAACCACTGAAGGTACCTGAGTGGAAATGGGAAGAAATTGGTATGGATTTCATAGTAGGTTTACCTCGTACACGCGATGGTTATGATTCCATATGGGTTATCGTGGACAGGTTAACCAAAGTTGCACACTTTATACCAGTTAAAACCACTTACTCAGGAGCCAGGCTAGCAGAGTTGTACATGTCACGAATTGTGTGTTTGCATGGAGTTCCTAAAAAGATAGTGTCAGATCGAGGCACTCAGTTTACATCACGTTTTTGGAAGAAGCTACATGAGTCAATGGATACGAAATTGAATTTCAGCTCAGCATACCATCCACAGACTGATGGTCAAACTGAAAGGACGAATCAGATATTGGAAGATATGTTAAGGGCTTGTGCTTTAAAGCATGGAGGTAGTTGGGACAAAAGTTTACCATATGCGGAGTTTGCTTACAACAACAGTTATCAATCTAGTCTCAAGATGGCACCGTTTGAAGCCTTGTACGGAAGAAAATGCAGAACACCCTTGTACTGGAATCAAACGGGTGAAAGTCAACTCTTCGGACCAAAAATTATAAAGGAAGCAGAAAGACAAGTCGAGATAATTCGGGAGAATCTTAAAACCGCACAGTCACGCCAAAAGAGTTACGCTGACCCTAAGAGAAGAGAAGTGATATTCGAGGAAGGAGATTATGCCTATCTCAGAGTATCACCTATCAGAGGATTGCGAAGATTTAATGTTAGAGGGAAGTTATCACCTCGTTTTATCGGACCTTTTAAAATATTGGAAAGAAAAGGGGAAGTGGCATATAGGTTGGAATTACCAGCTCGATTATCAGGAGTTCATGATGTGTTCCATGTATCACAACTGAAGAAGTGCTCGAATGAAATTAGAGTGGAGCACTTACCACTGGAGGATTTAGAAGTAAAGGATGACTTGACTTATAAGGAGTATCCTATCAAAATCTTAGACAAGTCACAGAGGGTCACACGAAGCAAGATAATAAAAATGTGCAAAGTTCAATGGAGCAATCACTCAGAAAATGAGGCCACTTGGGAAAGAGAAGAAGAACTTATGGAAGAGTTCCCTCAGCTGTTCTCCGAATCTTCCTGAATCTCGGGACGAGATTCTCTTTAAGGGGGGTAGGATTTGTAACACCCTAAAATTCCATCACACATAAATCATAGCAACTTGGTTAATTTAATTTTCTAAAGACTTAATTAAAATTTTAAATTAATTTGAGCCGAAAAATATTTAAACATCATTTAAATAATTTTGGAGCAATAAGTGCATGTGCATCATTTTTGGTTTGCATGTATTTCGTTTGATTTGTGTGTGAATTTCAAAAGCATGAAAAAGTCCAGATTTCGCCCCTAAACTTTCTCTCTATCTCTCTTTCACTCCCGGCCCATCTCCCTATCTCTCTCTCTTTCTTTCGGCCCGACAGCGCTTCGCGGCCCAGCCCTTTCTCCCCTCTCTTTCTCCCCTCGCGCACGGCCCACTCCTGCTTTTGGCCCAGCTGCGGCCCAAGCCGCCTCCCCCTTCCCCTCCCTCTCACCGCCGCCGACAGGTGGGGCCCACCTGTCGGGCTCACCCACAACCTCCCGACGCCCTCCCCTGCGCCGCTGCCCGACCTAGTCGCTCGGCCTCCCCCGCGCCGCTCCCTCTCCCTCGACCCTTGCTCTCCCCTCCCACCGAACGCCTGCAGCTGCTGCTCCACTACCGTACCCCTTCCCCTCTCCGAAACGCTCTTCCCCACCAAGTCCTTCCCCCTCCACTGCCGCTCGCCATTAATGGCCGGCCCCTCCTTTCCCCTCGGCACCGAGCCTTTCCCCTCTCCTCTTCGCCCTACTTATACTTCGGCCGAGCCCCCAGGAGCCCTCTTCGACCTCTTGCGCCACCACATTCCCCTTAGAGCCGCTCCAATTTCCGCCGCCGCCACCGCCGAGCGCCGCTGCCTCGTCGGATCGCCGCTCCAGGACCGCTCCGCCCTCTTCTTCCACTCCAGGACCTTCGCACCGTGGTAACGACGCTCCCCATCCTCTTCTTGCTCTCTGTCCCGCTCTGTTTGCACTCCGACGGCCTTCGCCGGCGCTCCGCCGCCGCCCTTTGTCGTCGAGCACCGCCACCGTAGTGAAATGAACAACTAGGACCCCTTAGACGCGTTTGCCAACTCCCCAGCAACACCCCGAGCCCCTTCTCGCCTTCTCCCTCGCGCGGTAGCCCCTCCCCGCACCTCGTCGGAGCAGCGCCGCCGCTGTTCACCGTCGGCTGCCGGCTCCGCCGCGCAATCCACGACGAGAGCACCCCCATCGTGTTCGCCATCCCTTCCTGAAGCCGTAGCACCTATCCGCGCCCAAAACCGAGGCCCGTAGCTCGATTTCGAGCTTCGCCGGCGAGCTCTCTGCTCGGCGCCGCCGCGCGCCGGCATCCCGCCGCCGCCCGACCTGCCCCATCTCCTGTCTGCCGTCCGATCTTGATCCAGCGGCCCACGTTCAATCTGACCGAAGTCAACCAGGCCAAATAACGGTCAACCGAGGCACTTTTGCAAAAGAAACCCTGCCTTTCTCTGCAATTAACCCGCCGTCCTGTTTAGTTCAAAAATAATTAGATTTAGGTCCTGAATTTTACAGAAAACACCCCAAGCTTCTCTGTTTTTATATCCCGAAGTCCAGCCCCTGTTCTTTTGCGCATTAGCCCTCGGGTTTAATGCGTATTTATGTTTTAGCCCCTGGTTTTCTTCAGTTTAGCCCCTGTAAATTTAGTTTTCTTGCCAGCGAGTCCCTAAAACTTGTTTTGGCCGTATCTTTTCCGTCCTAGCTCCGTTTTTAGCGTTCTTGGTGTCCAAGCGTTCGTCTTTTCGAGCTTATTAGTTTTAGATGCTTGTTTTAGTCTGTTAAGAATGTTTGATGTACTGTTTTCTTATTGTTTTATTGTGTTGATCGTAGACCTCGTGCCAGTTGCAACCGAGTCGCCCGTCGACGCGGATCCAGAACCACTCTACGAAGAAGAAGAAGATCTTTTTGTAGACCAAGGCAAGTGGCCCTCCCTGCATACTCTTTTTATCCTAAACAACTGCATGTCAAACTAAAATTTACTATTATTGCATTAATATGATGGGAATACCTTTTTAAGGATTTATCTAGTCTTTTACCATGCTCCCTCGTACAACCCCTGTTTTTAAATAATATTTTTGGGTTAGTTCATGCTTAGTGTTGCAATACCTTGGGAATGGTTAAAAGTGAATCTTTATAAAATTGTTGATCATGATAACCTTGTTAATGAATGTCGGTTAATACAAGAGAACTTTTATTTAATCGGAACATGGAGAACCACCCAAGAAAACAGTGCAACCATGGTGTCAAAATGGGCTCTGACCTTAGCCAATTAATTAGATGTGCGATTGTACTGATGGCCTTATCCAAAAGGAGCAGAGGGGGTCTGGGGTTGTAGGGGTACAGTCCGGTCCTCTTGGGGTAGCACCCTTTGCTAAGGTGTTGACCATTAGGGAGGATTGTGGTCCGCCCTAGCTGTAACTCTTGCGGGTTGTTGGACTTTTGCATACCTTTGTAAAGGCTTCGAAGTGGACCCCTAGCCACTCACCTCGGAAGTGTTTAAGGGCCTTGCAAACCCGGGCAACATGGGGAACACGAGCTATGGTGAAAGTGTACAACCTCTGCAGAGTGTAAAACTGATATATCAGCCGTGCTCACGGTCAAGAGCGGCTTGGACCCTCACATGATAATTAAACTTAAAGATGGAATATAAATCGTGGTTTTACTCGTGGGTTTTTGGAAAAAGATGTTCTTTTAAATGCTTAAGTGGGTGGGTATAAACTTACATCTAGTAAATAGGAAATTGCTAATTAAAACTTGATCAACTCTAAAATGCTCACTGCTGTGAACCATAGCCTATCCTTGTGGCCTTGCATTTTCACCCCGCTTGCTGAGTACCTAGTTAGGTGTACTCACACTTGCCATTGCTGAATCAGAAGAAGGAAATGGAGATGAATACTACAGCGACTACGATGAGTTCTGAGGCTTGCGTTTCCCCCAGTCAAGATGCCTGTGGAAGATGGAAGCTGAAGACGCTTCGCTTAGCTATCGCTTGTTCCGCGATAAAGACCTTCGTGTCTCCCGAGAGTGTAATATGAATATTATAATAAATCTCTTGTAATTTAGAACATTGTGTTTCAATATTACACTCTTTTGTTTATCATATGTGTGTAAACATGATCCTGGCGCACATATGAAACGCACTTGGTTTTCCCTCGAAAACCGGGTGTGACATCAAGCCTCGAATAGGAGATATTTTCAGATACACATAATCACCTATTTCGAAAGTTAATTCTCGTCTCCTTGTGTCTGCATAGCTCTTCTGCCTGGACTTAGCCGTTCTCAAATTCTCCCTGATAATCTGAACCTGTCTTTCTGCTTCCTGCAGTATCTCTGGACCAAACAACTGACTTTCACCTGTTTCATTCCAATACAACGGTGTCCTGCACTTTCTACCATAAAGTGCTTCGAATGGGGCCATCTTTAGACTTGCCTGATAACTGTTGTTGTATGAGAACTCTGCATATGGAAGGCTCTTGTCCCAACTACCTCCATGCTTCAAAGCACAAGCTCTCAACATATCCTCCAAAATCTGATTAGTCCTTTCTGTCTGACCATCTGTCTGAGGATGATATGCAGAGCTGAAATTCAACTTTGTATCCATAGACTCATGCAACTTCTGCCAGAATCTAGATGTAAACTGAGTACCTCTATCAGACACTATCTTTTTAGGTACACCATGGAGACAAACAATTCTGGACATGTATAACTCTGCCAACTTAGCACTGGTATAAGTAGTATTAACAGGTATAAAGTGAGCTATCTTAGTTAATCTGTCCACAATAACCCATATGGAGTCATATCCTCCTCGAGTGCGGGGTAATCCAACAATGAAATCCATACTGATTTCTTCCCACTTCCATTCAGGTACCTTGAGTGGCTGAAGCAAACCAGCTGGTCTCTGGTGTTCAGCTTTAACTTTCTGACAACCATCGCACAATGCCACATGGGCAGCCACGTCCCTTTTTAGTCCATACCACCAATACCTTTGCTTCAGATCTTGGTACATCTTGGTGCTTCTAGGATGAATAGAATATGCAGAATCATGAGCTTCTCTCAATATCTGCTCTCTGAGAGACTCGATATCCGGTACACATATCCTCTTTCTAAACCAAATTGTACCTTGATCATCCTCGGTGAAGTCGGGAGCTTTCCCTGCTAACATGGTTTCCTTGATTTCCTTTATCTTCTCATCAGTAAGCTGACCCTTCCGAATTTCCTGTTCCAGTGTAGACTCAACTTCCATTGTCACACCTTCTGTCTGATTCAGGAATCCCAAGTTCAGCTTTTCCATCTCTGCAAGCAACTCAGCTGGTAACTGGCGACCAAACGTTGCATTTACTTGTGACTTCCTACTCAACGCATCAGCAACCAAATTAGCCTTGCCAAGATGATAGTTGATCCCCAGATCATAATCCTTGATCAACTCCAACCATCTTCTCTGCCTCAAATTCAGATCCTTCTGAGTAAATATGTACTTCAGGCTTTTGTGATCAGTATACAGCTCACATCTGTTACCTAGAATGTAGTGCCTCCAGATCTTCAAGGCATGGACAACAGCTGCAAGCTCCAGATCATGAGTAGGATAGTTCAGCTCGTGTTTCCTCAACTGCCTAGATGCATAGGCTATAACTCTGCCTTCCTGCATGAGCACACACCCAAGACCTCTACGAGAAGCATCACAATAGATATCAAAGTTCTTGTGAATATGTGGCATAGCAAGCACTGGGGCTGTAGTCAACTTCCTTCTCAACTCTTCAAAGCTGGCCTGACACGCTTCTGACCAAACAAACTCCTTGCCCTTCTCTAATAGCGAAGTAAGAGGTTTCGCTATTTTAGAAAAGCCTTCAATGAATCTCCTGTAATATCCAGCCAATCCCAGAAAACTTCTGATCTCAGAGACTGTGGTAAGAGGTTCCCAATCCAACACATCCTTGACTTTACTTGGATCCACTGCGATACCTCCATCGGTAACCACATGACCAAGAAAAGACACTTGATTCAACCAAAACTCACATTTACTAAACTTGGCATACAACTGGTTCTCTCTAAGAGTCCGCAACACCAACCTCAAATGCTCCTCATGCTCCTCCTCATTCTTAGAGTAAACCAAAATATCATCAATAAACACCACCACAAACTTATCCAAGTACTCCATGAACACCTTATTCATCAGGTACATAAAGTAGGCGGGTGCATTTGTCAACCCAAACGACATCACAGTATACTCATACAATCCATACCTGGTGGTGAATGCTGTTTTAGAATATCGGAACGCCTGATCCTTAATTGATGATAGCCAGATCTCAAGTCAATCTTGGAGAAAACCTTAGCTCCTCTCAGCTGATCAAATAAGTCTTCAATTCTGGGCAATGGATACTTATTCTTGATGGTTACCTCATTCAATGAACGATAATCCACACACATCCTCAGAGTACCATCCTTTTTACCCACAAAAATTACAGGTGCTCCCCAAGGTGACGAACTAGGACGAATGTAACCTTTATCCAACAATTCCTTAAGTTGTTTCTTAAGTTCTTCTAGTTCATTAATAGCCATTCTATAGGGTCTTTTAGAAATAGGAGCAGTACCAGGTAAAAGCTCAATAATAAACTCAATGTCTCGTTCGGGTGGCATACCTGGCAAATCATCTGGGAAGACATCCGGAAAATCACAAACAACTCTGATATCCTCCAAAGGAACACCACTGGCCTGATTCACTGAGTAAGTTGAAGTTGAGGGTTGAGTGGCTCCGAATTCAATCTTCTCTCTCTGAGGGCTAGTCAACAACACGGACCTCTTGGCACACTGAATCACCGCATTAAAAGCAGCTAACCATCCCATTCCAAGTATGACATCAATTCCCTCAGAGTTCAGGACTATCAGATCAGCAGGAAAGTCTACCCCAACTATTTTCTGGTTTACTCGGGGACAGATAAAATTGGCTTTCATGTTTCCACCGGGAGAGCTAACTAGCATGGAATTTTTCATAGGGACCATAGATATATTATACTTAGCTACGTACTGAGCAGTAATAAAAGAATGAGATGCTCCAGAGTCGAATAAAACCGATGCAGGGGCTGAGTTGACAAGGAACATACCAAGTACCACATCCTGGGCCTCCTGTGCGGTCTCTGCAGCAACATGGTTCACCTTGCCCCGCATCTGATTCTGCTGGCCCTTGTTGCTCTGGGGTGTCGGATTCACATTCCTGTTCTGCTGCTGAGGGATATTCTGCATAGGTGCATTGCCACTCTGGCGTTGTGGGGTCTGAGCATTCCTCTTAGGACAGTTGTGGGCAAAGTGGCTGGGATCTCCACAAATGTAGCAGGTACGGGGAGTAGGAGCACTGCCTGGTGCAGGGGTCTTCACTGGAGTTTGAGCCGGGGTAGTCTGACGGTTCTGCTGAAATGCTGGACGCTGAGGTGGAGGTGCTGACCGCTGACCCTGACTCTGCACAAAGTTACTCCCTTGCCCACCAAAACGAACGGGCATGTTCTGCTGAGGTTGCTGGAAACGAGGGCGGGTGTTACCGCTTGACTGTCCTGAGGCCATGAACTTCCTCTTCTGCTCTCCCAACTCACGACGCTTGCTTTCCAAGCCAATAGCCTTATCCAGCAGCTTCTGAAATGTTGGGAAGGTGTGAGACATGAGTTGATATTGGAGCGGCGGAATCAATCCTTCCAGAAATCGCTCCTGCTTCTGCTCATCATCCTTCACCTCATCTGGGGCGTAACGGGACAACTGAATGAACTTATCCCGGTACTCACTAACGGTCATCCCACCTTGCTTGAGTGAGAGGAACTCCTTCTTCTTTAGCTTCATGACACCAGCAGGAATATGGTGGCTCCTGAAGTTGGTCCTAAACTCCTGCCAGGTGATAGCATCAGGGGTGGCATGAGCAGCAAGATAAGCATCCCACCAATCTGAAGCTGATCCTTCCAAGCATCCTGAGGCATACAGGACCTTCTCCCTGTCATTGCACTGAGCCATATCCAGCTTCTTCTCAACAGTCTTCAGCCAATCATCCGCATCAAGTGGATCTGCCGAGTGGGAGTAGGTAGGCGGTTTGTGACTCATGAACTGCCGATGCTTGTCTCTCTGCTGGTTGTTGTTGTTGTTGTTGTTCTATGCTTGCATGGCTGCCAAGGTATTAGCCATGCCCTGGAGAATCTGAGTCTGGTTGGCGAGGATCTGATCCATTGCTACGGATGCTTGATTCGGCAGAGGATTTGGATTGGGGTTGGCACGTCCTTGACGATTCACAGGTGGTTGATCCACTCCACTTCCAGACCTGGTGTTTACCATCTGGTGGTTAGAACATGAGGTTTAGAGGGTGGTAAAAAGATATAACTCAAATCATGAATAGATAAGAGTTAATGTAGAACTAGTTGCCAATGACGGGCAAATCAAATTCTGAAACAGATTCTGTTCGTCCTAATTAAACAGTTGTAACTCTCATTCTGTGTATCCAAAAATCATGATCTTTTGTTTGAACGTAGACCATCAAATTATAAAACTAACCCAACTTGAATCACCTCAATCGGAATTTTGTGGCTCGAGGTATAAAATAAACAAGACAGCTGTGTCAGGACCACGGGACAGATTCTGGTTACTCCAATAAAACCATTATATCTCTCTGCCAGAACCTCCAAAAATCACGAAACATTCCCAGAACCTAGATTATCAAGTCCTTAATCCAACCCAACTGGATTTACGTCAAACGGAGTTCCGAAGCTCCAGAAACAATTCGGACAGTACCCAGATATCATGCAGCAGCGATAACAGATTGTCGCATAGCATGATTTATATGAGGGGTACAATTATATGGATAAAGTGATAGTTAAGGGCTAAGATCAGAGACCAAGGTAAACCCAAAACTAACTAAATTTATTTATTTAATAATTACTCAATTGTGGTCATCACTCCACAATTAAGTTCAATCATTACAAAGATCCAAATCACACACTTATCACGAAAGCAAACATCTCTACCACACTTTTAAGCCGAACTAAATCACATGCTACGCACGAGTCTCAACGATTCTAAACATACTGAACTAACAAAAGAGAGGGTATCCTATCTTAATAGGTATGGGTGAAACAACTAGACGATCCACCAAGCACTTGTCTAGCGAGTCGGTGAATGTCCCAATAACCCTTCTATATCTTCATCCAAGGGCGGAAGTGCTTCTCCCTTGAGTTCAGCTATCAGCCTCTTGTTCTTCCTTCTTTCAGCAGCGAGTTCTTCACGCACTTCTTGTAGCTCTCTTGTGGTGTCATCGGCGTGCACGTTAAGCATCTGGGTGAACGCCACCTGGACGTTGAGTGTAGAGTTCACACCTGGCGGGTGTGGTACAATCCCAATTGGAGTGCCTTGCTGCCTTCGAGGTAGATATGCCCAAGCGGTGTGATGTACTTTAGCAGCCTCCTCATGACAAAGCACAGAAAGTGCCCGTCTGGCTGCATCCTGGATTCCAGCTTCGAAGGTTGATCTCACGGCGATGGCATGGTGCACTGCAGCCTCTTTGGTTCCTCCAAACTCATAATCAGGCTCCCTGATGTATACAGCGACTTCCCAGTCCTCTGTGTGATCTGGATGTGTCCTCCTTCTTCCACAATATTCTATCTCCACTGGGTAGTTCAGACGCTCGAAGAGCATTCGAAGCATCATAGGGAACCCACTGTTGCCTCCGTCGTGGTGATGAATAGTCACTACCCACATGTCAGGCGACGGAGAGGGTCCTTCACTTCCTTCAGATCCAGCTGAAGCATTCCCTACTGAGTTGACTTCTTCGTCCATTACTTCCATCTCTTCAGGTTCCGGTCCCTCTTCTTGCACCGAATGCGACGAAAAAGAGGAAAGAGTGCTTGCCAATATACGAGCACCTTGCCTTGTCAACACCATCTATGGTTTAAGCAAGAAAGGGGGTGAGAACAGTTCTAAAGACATCAGAACCAGGTGAGATGGTGAAAAAGATAGACTAGAAAACAAAATCAAGGAGGAGACAATTATCAATGACCTGGAATAATAGCAAATTAAACCAAGAATAGATAGACCAAGAGTAGATAAGCAAAATAATCCTTAGAGAATGACCATTGCTATCTAGGCTTGCGTCCTACAGTCAACATAGCTCTGATACCACCTCTGTCACACCCGGTTTTAAAGGCAAAACCAGGTGCATCTCATATGTGCGCCAGGATCAGTTTACACACATATGGTAGACGTCACAAGTGAATATCCATAACCATGCATAACGAAAGAGTATTATAGTGCAATTATTACAATCTCAGAGTTGACACGAATGTCACAGCGGAAGACTTAAATTGTCATAGCGGAAGACTTAAATAAACGTTT
This sequence comes from Echinochloa phyllopogon, assembly GCA_033239725.1. Classification (NCBI taxonomy): domain Eukaryota; kingdom Viridiplantae; phylum Streptophyta; class Magnoliopsida; order Poales; family Poaceae; genus Echinochloa; species Echinochloa phyllopogon. Next base: position 3,755,086 of record BTCW01000008.1, on the reverse strand, counting down.
ATCTAACGAAGCAAAAGTGACTCCAACTCCACAGGCATTGACTGGGGGAGACTCGCCTAGAACTCCTCAAAATCAGTGGTGAAATCCTCAAAATTCTCCCAATCTGAGCAGCATTCCGGGTGTAGTTGATGCAATAAAGGAAAGAAAGACAACAAGTATGAGCACATAACGTACTCAGCAAATGTAATATGACATACAAGGCTGAGGCAAAAAGGTTGGCTGACCATACTGCAATAAGCACTTTTAGTTGGTCAAGTTTTATTAAGCAACTACTTACTAGCAAATGAAAGTATATACCACCCACAAATTAATGAATGTCATATTCCCAACTTATTCATATAGCCATGATTTAGATCATGTTCAAGTATGATTATCATGTAAGGGTCCAGGCCGCTCTTGACCGTGAGCACGGCTGTTATAACAGTTTTACACTCTGCAGAGGTTGTACACTTTCACCATAAGCCATGATTCCCATTGCCAAAGCATTGTACCCTTCCCACACCACATGGACCGAATACTGGGTTTCACTATGAGACCTTTACAAAAGCACTCTAATAAATGATAGCCCGCTAAGGTTTCCGGTTCAGAAGCAAAGCATAACCCTCCCTAATGAGGTCTGTCTCTTACCAAAGCCCACAGCTCAAGAGGACCGAGCTATACCCCGTCAACCGCCACCCCCCATGCCCCTTTCGGGTAAAGCTACCATAAACCAGAGCACCTAATTAGTCAGTCAAAGCCAGAGCCACATGGCACTCATGGTTGTACTGTTTTCCTGGGTGGTTCTCCATGTTCCAATTAAAAAAAATATGATCTTGTCCATTAATTGATTAAAAAGGTAGTAATGGAACATAGAGTAGGGGTTCATTTAACCAATCCCAGTTGAGCAAGCTAAGCATCATCTACCATCAAAATTAATTAAGTAACCCAGTTTCAGGGACAGGAAAATATAGTGGCTAGGCAAATCCTTAAATAGGAACCCATCAAATTAAGACACATGGATGGGTGGTGAAATTAATAATTATTAGGACATTTGCATGACATAATACACTTGCCTTCTTCCCAACTCTGTTGCTGCTCAAATCCTTCTCCAACAGTTGGTTCTTCAGAGAAATCCTCGAACTGGTCGTTTCCTAATCGCATCACACATTCACATGCAAGGAACAATACAACAAATAAGAAACAATACAGCAAACAATTCCAATAGAAGAAAACAGCAGCACAAAACTAATCTACACGTTACAACGAATGCGTGAGCGCGAGAATCACTAAAATCGGAGTTAAAACGCAAAAGATATGGCTTTTCTAAGGTTCAGGGACTTGCTGGCAAAGTTTTAAAGCTTCCAGGGGCTTAACTGCGAAAAACCAGGGGCTAAAACAGAAGAAAACAGGACCTAAACGTAATTATTTTTGAACTAGGATGGACTGCGGGTTGATTTTCAAAAACTTTAAGGGCTTCTTTGCAAAACAGCCACGCTGACCGTTACGACTCGGGTTTGACTCAAAGTTCGGTCTAATCTGGGCCGTTGGATCGCGATCGGACGACCTGCACCAGATCGAGCGGATGGCTCGCCGGCAGAGATGCAAACGCGGCGGCGCCGCTCGCGGACGCGGCGGAGCATCGCCGGAGTTGGCTCGGAAAAACGCTACGGGCCTCGGTTTGGGACGGGACTTGGTCCTACGGACTCGTGAGCTCACGACGAGTCCATCTAGGGGGTTCTGAACGGCTAGGGACACGTACCGACGACGGACCACGACGGCGGCGCCATGGGCGGCGGCGGAGCTCTCGGTCGAACACGAACGCGAGGATAGTGACTGCTATTCGCGACAAGGACTAGACAGGAAGGATGAGAAGGGAAAGACGAGCTCACCAAGGGCAATCACGGCGAGGTTCGGCTCGGGACGGCGACGGACGACGGTGGCGGCTCGAGCTCGGTCAAAGGCGGCGGCGACGCGCTAGGGTTTGAGGGCTCGCGGCTCCGATTTTCGATGAGAAGAACTGCGGGCGGTGCGCGCTTTAAGTAGGCCGGAGATTGGGCTTGGGCAGGCGTGTGGCGGCGGGAATCGGAGTCGGAGGCGGCGACGGCGTCGGGACGGACTCGGCGTCGGGGGAGAGTTCGGGTCGGAGACGACGGATCCGACACCTGGGCCCCACGCGTCAGCGAGAGTGAGAGAGAGAGCGGCGGGGAAGAATCAGGACGGGCCGGTGCTGGGCCAAAAGCGGAACGGGCCGAGAGAGAGAAAAAGGATTCGGCCCGGGAAAAGAGAAAGGAGTGCGGGGAGGAAAAGCGAGCGGGAGAAAAAGTCCAGGGGGCAAACTTGGACTGGGCCAAGAGTTAAAGGGGCGAAACCGAACTCGGCTATTTTAACTTTTCTAAAACTCAAACAAAAGCAAATCAAATTCGAATTTAAACAGAATTTAAATTCCAACTTGATTTACTAGCAACCAAAAATATATGCAACAGCATGAATGCAACAAAAACTTATTTTGACTAAAATAATTATTTAATGTGATATTTAAATTAATAAAAAGGCTAGAAATTCCAATTAATTCCTAGAAAATTTATTTAAGCCTTAATAAATCCTAGAAAAATTCAAAGGGTTGCTACAATTTGAATGTGATGAATTTTAGGGTGTTACAGAGATCTTGAACTATTGGTTGAAAATTTCGCCTCTCACCAGGCCTCCCTGCCTTTGAGGGATCCACCATGCTGGAGACACGCCATTGCTAGAGCAGGTAGTGTGTGTTTGAGATCTTAAACTACTGTGTGTCTTTAAAGCATTTAGATAGTTCTAGTCCTTTTATACTTAATTAATAGACAGTTCTGGTTAATTATTTGTGAACTAGAGCTTGAAGATATACGAGTTACTTTGTGATAATGGAACTCAAAGTATTCAGACTGTTCCTTTTCTTATTTTTGTGTAGCATTTCTTGGTTGTAGTGGAAAACATTCCGTTTGCTTGCTTGATGGCTATCAAATTATCACAAGTATCACGCTGTATTAGTTGTTGATTTCAGATGCTTTCTTGTCCTGCGTGTCCTGTTATCCTGTTATATCTCTACTCTGTCTTCTGTTTTCCTGCTAGTTGCAGTAATTTGAGCGAAGTTGTCTGGTCTCAGTCGATTTTGCTCTGGAACATTGTTGCTAATGGTAGGCAACCTGTTGATTTCTGTTTTTTTTTGTCTTGGTCAACTTTTGGGTGGGCCATATAATTACCAGTCTAGGCAATTTAGAATATTTACTCAGGCATGCATACACATACGAAACAACAAATGGAGGAAAAAAAGAGTAGGCCAATTTTACGGAAAGTGGTCAATACAGCCATCTAAGGCAAAATAAAAAACCAAACACAAGGTTTGTATGTGTCTGCTGGCTTGCTCATAATTTCAAATTGCTGCAGTAGAGTTAGATGGAGGAAACATGTAATGACCATGCATTTGTGTAGAAGGGCAGGATCCATGTAATGACCATGCATTTGTGTAGGAGGAGCTGTGGCCAGGGGAGGACAAGGTCAAGGAGCTTGTGCCACCAGTGCCTATAAGGTTCAAAGGTGAGGCAAAAATTTCTCTTCTGTCAAGGCTTGCTAATGTACTACCACGCCAGTGTGTTTATCTTGTGCACTGTGATTGTGATAATGCTTTGCTTTGGTAAATGATATTATTGCACAGGGGTTTGGATTTTGGACAGTTGTCTATTGTATTTGGATATACAATTGTTGGAATGACAATGGTTGTCAGTAACTGACTGTAGTTGGATATACAATGGTAGGAATAACAATGGTTGTCATTCCCAGGATTGGGTGCAAAACACAAACGCTTTCCTAGACCATGCTTTTAGTGCTGTTCCTGACTCTGAAAAACGTGGAGTAGCTTGCCCGTGTTCTGATTGTTGCAATAGAGTTAGCAGGATGGAAGCTGTAATGAACATGCATTTGTGTAAAAGAGGATTCATGCCTGGGTATACTCTATGGATTGAGCATGGAGAGCAACTTCTTAGTGAGCCTACACAGGAACATGAGTACCATAATCATACTGCTGATGCCAATTTATCCACTTACAACTTTTTAACCCATCAAACCTGTGTCGCCATTGCTTTTTCCACTAGCATTTGAAACCTAAATTTGACACCAATAATTCTCATCTTTTCCTTACATACAGTACGCATATACGCGCATATCCTTAGGCCCATAAGTGTGTTTCCACCAAACCTTCGTGTTTAAATTTGTTACATGAGGACTCACCTCACAAAGATGTGAACTTAGGCATCAACAAGACATGAGCATTATGCCCAAAGCATTTTGCAGTCACCTAATAGCATGACATTTCCACCAACTGTAACAATGATATGGACAGGGCAGTAATGGTGAAGAAAGAAGGTCTGATGCCTTCTAGATAGATTTATTTATCATGTTCTGCTGCAAAAAGATCATATGAAAGTGTAATCAGCACTTGAAACAACCTGCTACTCCCTCCTTTCCAAATTGTAAGTTATTTTAACTTTTCTAGATACATAGCTTTTACTCCACACCTAGATATACACTATGTCTAGATATACATAATAAAATATATGTATCTAGAAATGCCAAAACGACCTACAATTTGGGACGGAGGTAGTACCATTTAAGTGCTGGTTTCACCTTTTTTGTATCTTCTTGTACAAACTTTTGTTGCATCACAAAATTTGCATGAACATAGATCTTTGCATCATTTGTTCATCCATATTTTCGGTTGGATTTCTCATGCACCTTTTTGTCGATGTTTTTCGCGTGGGAGTATGGGAGCACCAAAACACATGGGAGTACATGATATCTTCTCCAAGATGAAGAGTTGTTTAAATATTTCTTGGCTTAAAAAAACCTAACTTGTTAAATCTAAAGTTATCTTTGTTTTAGTTATTAGTGTAGTAAAATACATCTTGGTAATTCTATTGATAGTATTTCTATTTGTCTAATTCATTGAAATGTTATATGTTGGTCCAAATCTAGTAGGTTCTGAAAATGGTGAAAAGAGGTCGTAGTTCTAATGATGGCAGGCCATGGAAATGTCGTTGCGGCAATGTGAACAAGCCTACAAAACATCGTTTTTTCAACCTGCCTGCCTTCCAGTGCGGCAAGTGTCAGAGAAAGGTTAACTACTTTCTGATTTCCATTTTCTCTTTAGTTTTAATGTAAAATCATTAACATCAACTGCTATTATTGTTTTATCAATCAGCTTGCTCTTGATTTCAAATTTTGCCTGGGAGAAATCGAAGCTGGAGGGAAATCACTGATTGGAGAAGTGTATGACCAAGGCAAATCGCGTGAGTTTTCTATTCTAGATTGAACTTTTTGGTTCAACTAGATAATGAATTAATTTTCAATTAATAGTTTCTTTTAAATAAAAGTTAAGTTAAATGAGAGACTAGACTCTTTTAATATTTTGTATTTGGTATTAGTTTTGAATTTTCTATTTGTATTTTGTGTCTCTATGTCTTTCGGTGTGCTTATCTAGCTATATTTCTAGAATAGCATTTGGCTAATATTGTAGGGTTGTTAAACACTAATGCTTTATGTAAAACTCTTGGAACTTAGAAGTTTAAGGAATTTCTTGTGTAATGTCCTTCCTGTTAATGAACTAAAAGTTTCTTATTATGTCCTCCTGCAATGTTCCCATTTATTTGCAGCACTTTGTGTTCCTTTTGCGTATGCTAAAGCAGCAGAAGTAACGGAGCGCGTGTTCAATATTAACAAGGGGATTGATCCTGAGTCGGTGATACCCATAGATCCTTTTAAACTGGAGAGGAGATTTCTTGAGAAATTTCCAGAAGGTCCTTCTAGTGATTGTCTCACAAAAGATGCTGGTTTACATAAGGTTCTTCATATGAGTCTGATATTGAGGTCAGAGGGGATTCAAAGAATAGATGCGCTAGAAGAGAATCGGATAAACGATGTATGCCATCTATTTTGTGCAAAAATATCATAATCTCTCTTCACTTGGCGATGATAATGATTTTGTTTGGTGAAATTGTTTGTTGCCTGTAGCATGATAAGAAATACAAAGCTGAAGATGTTTCTAGCATCCCATGTGATGCTTTCGAGCAGATATGCCAGGCTATTGCAGAAGGTGTTCCACTGGTAGGAACATATTTGGCTGGAAAAGCACGAGGACGTTTGCCATACTGTACAACATATAAGTCACCTTCTCTGGCTCGAATTAAAAACAAGAAAGCAAAAGCAATTGGGCACGCGGTGGTTCTTATCGGGGCTGGAATGAAGAAAGGGAAGAGACGCCTTTACTTCTTGAACTCACGGACCGAAAATTTTGTGCTCGTAAAAACAAAAAAGGAGAGATCATTAGAGGTGGGATTGGAAAAATAAGAGAGAAGGATCTGACAAAGAATGTGATTAAATTATCACCTCCAAATGAAACAGGTGAGATATAAAGACGAGAAGTTGAAAAATTCCATCTACTTTCTCAAATATGCATTGCATCTTCTCCCTTTATCAATACATCCAATCGTTTGTGTCCCTCTATGCATACTTGCTGTTCGCAGTTAGATCAATGTCTAGCCATATTATCCAATAGCCAAACCAGGTGACTTGCTGCCACACGGGCAAAGCACCATCATGATCAGGCCTAGGGATGAAGGTGATTTCGTGTTTGCAACTTTAGGTAGTTAACTAAGATGTAAAAATATGGATGTTTAAATGAGCCACATGACTTGTTCGAGGGAGGGGACTTCTCTTTTTTTTACTGAATTCGAATAAGGACTTGAAGCTAACTATACTAGTTTTAGGTGGCGAGAGGAGATTGCAGGATCAATCAGAATATGATATCAGCAATGTTAATATGATCTTGATGAAGGCAAAGGAAAAGCAATGTTCTGCACAGCTGTTGCAACAACTGAGAAGGCAAGAAGCTGCGAGTGGTGGATATATCCCAGCAGGTAAATTGGACCATCTGATTGTTCACATAAATTAGAGAGTAGTAGTGAACTTTTAGTTGGATGTTTTTGTCTTCAGATCATTTCGATGATGGGATCTTCCGTGATGATGAAGGTGGTGTCCTTGAACTTGTAACAAACACCAGGCAAGACCTTTTATTTTATATACTATCTTCTGTTGCTGAATTTATCTGCTTGTGTGTGAATTTATAGGGTATACAATTTATCTTTCAATAATCATATAGTCTCTGTTGCTGAAGTTTTTGTATCTGTTGTTCGTAATTTCATTGGGTAATTTCCTATAAAATTTGCAGAGAAATGAGCGGTTTCTACTAGGAAGAAGACTGCTGAAGAGAATGAGGAGATGGTCTTCGATTCTAGAATGCCATAGGAAACTGCAGAAATGAGATTATCTTATAATGTTATTACTATATTACTATTTTAAAAGGTGGACAGTCGGCCGTACACTTTGATGGTAGTAGGATTCGACCATCCAAACTTAGAAAGTACTCTTGTCTATGACAGGGCATCCCTTGCCTCTTGGCATGGACAACAAGCTCTTAAAGGCAGCTTCAGTGTAATATTCCAACGTTCTGCTTTCCCAAAATCCTGATTCAGAGTATCAGTGGACCAATCCTGATGAGCATAGTGCCATAGGTTGGTGATGTTGCAGCTTTGCAGCAACTGGAGTTTTGTGTGGAAATAGGTTCTGTTACTTCCTGGAAGATAAACTTTTTGGAAAATGTATTCTGTTGCTGATACGGTGATACTGTTCTGATTTGTTGCAACCTTTTGGTTTCAAAATGCCATGTCTTTGATTTCAAATGTCGCAACCAATTGTATTCACGTGGTGAAATGTAGCTACATAACTTTGCTCGTTTGTATATTCTATCGAGTATAGAACAGTGACAAGTTGGATCGTTTTTCATACACGATGCATTGCTTTTAAATTTTCTTCTCAGCATTTGTACTATTCGTTTTCCAATTCCAATTTCTTGCACACTTTGGTCGGAAACGTTGGTATCATCCAATGAAATATTCAGTTGCTACAAGATGTAGGAAACGTTGGTATCATCCAATGAAATAAGGTGTGAAAATATTGCTATGTAAATCATCCACATCTCCTTTGTTTTTGTATCCAATGAAATATTGTGTGAAGTTCTTGTACAATGTATAAAAAAAGCAGTTGAAACTGGCTTGCTTGCCAATGGAAATAACAGTACCCTACAGATTCACAAATGACAATCGGTTCCAGGCTGGAATTCACAAATGCATAAATGTACTATTCTTTGAAAGGGATTCAGATGTACTATTATTTGAAAGGTATTCAGATAAGGGGAATTCACAAATGCATAAATGTACTATTCTTTGAAAGGGATTCAGATGTACTATTATTTGAAAGGTATTCAGATAAGGGGAATTCACAAATGCATAAATGTACTATTCTTTGAAAGGGATTCAAATTCAGAAAGGTAATGCCAACCGTCACATCATTATCTGGAAAGTCTATTGACAATTGGCAAATAAGACAACCTTAAATAGTTTTCCTTCGTGACATCACCGCCATCAACAAAATAACTACTGTACATATGCCATCTACTTGACATCAACATACATGAAATCCTCTTCTACCGTGCACATGTGCTCGACAGCATGGTCGTTCTTGCAGATAAGCCATGCATTGGTCAGAGAATGTTCTCCACGAATCACCTTCTCAAATTCGCTGCCTCCCCCATGGAATTCCTTCGAAGTTGGATGCACAACCCTTGCTCCTGTAGCCTCACAGTAGAGGCACCGGACATGCTCTGTTGTCATACAAAGATGATCACAAATATCAAATGACAATATCCTAAGATATTCTAGCTGTTCTGTTAAAATTTATTGACATAACATATACAATGACAACTTCAATTTCAATGGAGTGCCAGTCCAAGCACTCATGCTTTCAACCCACATTTCTGTTTTTGTTTGCATAACTTGACTGGTGGGCTCCATTTTCACTAGCCATTGGTGTGTTTAATATGCCACCTCCCATCAAGGTACGGGACAAACGTGGAAATACTACAGCAGATGTCCCACTGGTAACTGAATTTTCAGTGAAGGAGATCAGTATTGGTTATCTGAAAGGCACCTGGACCCAAAGGGTTTGCCATCATATCTTTTACAATACTTTTGGATACTGATGGTGATCATGACAACAAAATGCATTGTCCGTCCAGGAACACATTTGGGTGTTTGTTGTCTACAGTACCTCAATATTGCAACGCTGGCCAGACAAGCTTTTGCAATTTCAAGTTCTTTGTAAGCTCAGGCTCTAAAAGCCAAGTACTCTATCATGGAAAATGTTTAGCATACAGAAAAGATAGATGGAATGGAATGCACCACATACATTGACAATGGCGTACGATAATGAAGGGTGTCGGTATATTGCCAAAGGACATCACTTGAAGAGTGGGATACCGGATACAGTCGTTCTTAACATATGAGATTAGTTGAGCAAAGTCACTACTTAAAAAATCTAGGTACTATTTGAAGAAAAAGAAATATCTGCCAACTGTGTCCTAAGAGCAGCTCTAGTGTTCACTAAAATCGAGCTATGGTTGGAAAATATCAAACTGAGCACATTGTATGGTTCGACTGTTGTGTGTCAGAACAGAAATCGTACTACATAGAGGTTGAGCTTTGCTGAAATAAAAAATCAGACAGCCACGAATAAAAAATCCAACTGTGGCATCTTCTTCTGTCCATATAGAAAGAAGGGCAAAGGTGCTGCTTTACTTTACCTTTTTCTATTCAGCTGTGGGCCTCACCAATCGATTACCACACTGGTGCGATCAAATTATAGATGCATGCGAATTTGAAGTCCATGAAACTAAACCGGACAGTAGAGCTGCCCTAAGTCTTAACTATATCCTCCCATCCCCAGAGACATAATGACACTTTTAAAGGACAAAGAACCTACAATGCTCCACTGTGGAATAAAAGAAAATAATTCCCCCACATTTTATTCTGATAATTGTTGGAAATTTTATAGCAAGCAGTCCAACAATAAGACCTTGCACACGATCACATCCTTGCCTAACAAGCAAGAAGCAATGAGTTCACCAGTTCACAACAATGGACTTTATTGAGTTCTCCACCAGAACTTTGTAAAATCCGTAGTCAAGACAATTGGTACCGTACAAGGGATGAGGCAAACTTTAAGAAGCATACAAGGAATTCACTTACTACTTATGTCACCACAAGGTAGTGTTAAATAGTAAATACTAATGCTCCAATATGCGTTGTTTGTATGGCGATTGTGAGCAAAAGCTGTAAAGTGACTTTGTCTATCTACTGTTGCATTTCAGTTCATATCACTATGGCTATGATGAGTTCCTATGTTTGAGATTAATTCTTCTTCCACGGCTATACTGATACTTTTGCATTTAAATCCTCAGCAACATAAAATTCAATTTTACTATGATCCTCAACAACTTTTATTTTAATTTCTTTTTATGATTTTGCCAAGTTGGAACACTAAACATGTTTGCTCACATGCAGCATCGATGTTGGCAGCCACCAAAGTTGAAATGGAGAATTGTGCAGAAAGAGGAATGTACGTACCGGCAAAAGGTGTTGGCTTATGCACAGGGCAGCACAGCAGGGGTGCACTATCCTCCTTTTCATTATCAAATTCAGCAAAGAAGAGTATTGGATAGGAGGCACTGGACAGAGAACCCTTTGGAGTGGCCAAGAAGTTGACATGAGAGTAACGGTACTTGTATGGGGCAAAAGACAGTGAATCAGCAATATCATCACAATACTCCGGGCCACATACATCCTCATTCACACAGGAGATGATATGAAGATCGTATATGGGTTTCTACAAAACAAAACAGGGTAAATTGGCAAAACTTTTAAATGTGTGCAACAAGAATATAATATGCAAAATCATCAGTTGTAATGAAAAACGGAGGTCAACCAACCCCATCCTGCAGCAGGTGCTTGTTTAATGCAGCTTTGACCTTTCTGGATATCCTTCTCTGCTGAGCCTCAGAGCGCAACTTTCCAGCTTTGACGGGATAGGAGGACTTGCATATTCGTTCAGGAGTTGGCGGCTGCTTTGGAGACAGAAAGTAGGACCAACGGTGCACATCTTCAGAGGTTAGCTGATCTGCAACCAGATGTACCTTCCATGAAGTGAGGAATGTAGCCTGCTCCTCCGGTTTGGGATGCCATGCTGCGGTTGCTGCAGCCATGTAAGCCTCTTGGACGCCAGCACATGGTTTTTGCTGCCCCACCTTTCTGATGACATCATCATAGAGGCTGCCAATGCGGTGTATCACATGGTAACAACATGAACATTGATGGTGATGGTGTTGCCTCCCCAGCTCAGGATCAGCGTGGGACAAATAACCATGTGCAGCGACCAGGCATTGCACAGCCTGGTGGTCAGACAGATCATGGTGGCGCGTCTGGAGGAAGGAGACAAGCCCATAGAAGGAGCGGCTTTCCAGGCGGGTGAGGCTGTTTGGGCCGATCACATCAAGCACCGGGGTTTTGGCCGCAGGGAAGTTGGCGTGGTACCAGATGGTGTTGTTGATGATGTTCGATACAGGGTCCATGGGACCGTAGCAGTAACCGGCCCTGAGCAAGCTGCGGTGGAGCTGAGAACGTAGCTCGCCGCTCGGCAGCATGGCCAGCGCCTGCAGGTAGAACCCATGGATCGTGTCAAGGAGCACCATCCGCAGAGATCGTGTGTGCTCATACGGCATGTTGGCAATGCTGTTGCTGTACACGGGCCGGGAAGCAGCAAGATCCCAAGATATGGCCAGGTTTGGAACCACGGGGTCATCCGGCATTGTTTGCAATGGCTCCAAGTTCTGTAGCAGCGAGTCAGGCTGCAGCTCTGAGAGCAAGGAGAGGGCTTGGTGCGGACGGGAGGAGAGAGACATCCAGACATGGAGCAGGTGCTTGGGCTGCGGGTGCTTGGCGACCTGCGCAGCGAGCGCGAGGGCCGCCTCGAAGGCGGGGACCGACGCGTCGGAATTGATAGAGAACCCCGCCGCCATGCCGCGGTCGGCCACGATGAGACGGGCGGCGGCGAGGAGGTCGGCGCCGGCGAGGAGCAGGTAGCGCACGGCCTCCCACTCGGCCAGGTAGGGGAAGAAGTAGATGAGGAAGGCGATCAGGCCCCGGAGCGACCGCCGGCCTATCTCACCCGGGTCCTCATCGGCGGCGGCCCCGAGGTCAGGCCAGCGGTCGGAGACGCAGATTGTGTTGGCCATGATGTTGGAGACGGGGTCGAGGAGGCCGATGCAGACGCCGGTGGAGAGGAAGCGCGCGAGCGTGGCGGGGCTACTACCCCGCACGCCGGCGAGGCGGCCGCGCGCCTCCGCGTAGCAAGCGTCGATCTTGGAGAGGAGGCGCGACCGCGCGTCGGCGTTCTCCTTACCGGAGGGCATGTACCGATCCTGCGGCCGGGCCACGCGGCGGGGGCTGCTGCTCGCGCCCTCAGTCATGGCCGCCGGCGATGGGTTAGGGTTTTGGAGGGGAACGAGGAAGGGGATCGATTTGGGGATTCCAATTCTCTTTTTTTTTTGTCTCGAAATTGTGTTTTCGTCCTTTTTAGAGGTGGGGATTCCAATTCGTGTGGAAGAAGAGGAGGACTCGGAAAATCAAACGTGACGACGGGAGCGCCAGCCCAATCTGTCCCGGTAAGGCCTGCGTAACGTGAGCGAATTGGCCCGTTTGGGCCCAGCCCACAAGGCACCAGGTCCGCTCACGACCGACAGGAAGGCGCCCCGACCGGCGCCCGCTTTCCATTTCACCTCTCGCTGACGCGGCGGCCCCACCCGTCAGATCCGTCGTGCTCCTCTGGCCACCCCCAAAATAGACGGCGAGGCATATCCCCGTGTGGCCGTGTGACGCCGCGCGCATCCGCGGATAAGAGCCCGTGACCTCGTGACTGCATCCGGACGCGAGTTGGATCTCACCGCTCCAGTTTACTGCCGCCGCCGGAGCTCGGGTTTGGAGTCCGGGAACCCTAGCAAGCGCGCCCACCTTCCTCTACATAAATGGAGCCTACTAGCTGCCTACTCCTCCTCTCCACTCCAACCCGTGTGCTACTCGTTTCAAGTGGGGCCCACAAAAGGAGCAGCTCGGTTTGCCCTGCTTCTCCTCTGCTCCGGCGATAACCGCCGCCGCCACTGTGAGCTCCACGTACTCCTCCACCTCCATTGCCTCAAGTTTTGGCACCTCCCTGCTCCAGCTCCACTCCCCAAGCCTCGCGATAACCATGCCATTTCTTTCCAGGGAGCCACAGGAGGCCATTGTACCTGGACCTGGGGGATCGAGAATAGTGGCCGGCCGTGAGCCCCGTTCGCCGTTTCTTCTTCTTTGGTGAGCTTCCTTTCCCGTTTGCAGTCCTCTAAATCTAACCCTGAGACACGTACGTACTACAGCTTCAATTCGCTCGCTCGCAAGATGAACCTTTCCGAATTGAAGGGCTCGCTGATCCTTAGTAGCCAATGTTCCCGTTCCCGGAATGGAACGTTCCCGGAACGAGGAACGACGCTTATGCAAGATTTTTACACTAAATGGTCCCCGGAACGTTTCCGTTCCCGTATCGGAACGAGGAACATGGAACGAGGAACGTGGCCACGTTCCACGTTCCCGGCTTCTTGATCTGCTACTCGTCTCATGTACGTAGATCAAGTCCACGATCCATGTTCCTAAAAAAAAGTCCACACAATACACATGCTGCAATGCAAGTACGTATAAGTGGTGGTACCACTGCATTGAATCTTAAACGCGCGTTGACGTGTCTGTGTGTGCTAGATTAGTACGTGTGCGTTCCAATTCAAAGCCAAATCAGACTGACGATGGTTTGTAAATTAAGGGACCTTTATAGATACTGAGATGTATAATACTCTATCCGTTCTAAAATGCAGATCGTTTGATTTTTTTGAGACTAAGTTTGACCACTCGTCTTCTTCAAAATTTTATGCAAATTATCATATTTTTTGTGATGGCTTGCTTTATGAATAAAAAATCTTCAAAAATATCTTAACTTTGACTATATTTTCACAAATTTTTTTGAATAAGACGAGCGGTTAAACTTGTGGTAAAAAAACCTACGTTTTGGAACAGAGGTAGTAATGAATTTGAAGTTTTGAATTCCATCAATATGCTTGGTCCACTTGTACATACATAGTTTTTACTATATATATGTATTTATATATATCGTATATTTAGATGCATAACAAAACCCATATATCTAAAAAAGCTAAAGCGGACTATAATTTAGGACATAGGTAGTAGATTGCATCCATAAAAACCCATGCCTGGCTAAATTGTAAACTAAACAAATAGTACATATATAAATTCTCCACATATGGTTCCTTCTGGTTAATAAGGTATCAGGCCATGAGTATTGGTAGTTTGGTACAAGTCAAAATCAAAGCAAATGCTCTCCATCATGCACCCGATTAATCAAGGCGACAAGAACAGTCCATAAGTTCTCCTGTAGTCATGTTGATCACACTGCATGAGGGCATCTTTTTGCATGGACATGATATATCAATTACCATGTAAAAATGTGACAATATTTGTCAGCTATCAAAGGTTGACAATTGAATAAAGTGGTCTAAATTGCACGTACTACACATACATCGTCTACCATGTCATGGGTAACGGCATCCATTTAATAAAATAACTGGATAATATAGCCTGGTCATTTTGCATTGACCCATGAGAATCATTCTCAATCTTATCTCTCATGTCTATTTGGAATTAAATATGAGATAAAAATAGTAAACCATGATAAGCTCATCAAGGCGTGTTGACTGCATGGCTTCTTGAACTACAAAGAAATTAATGCACAAAAGAACCACATACATATATATAAACTAGAAGGCTATGTGTATAATCTAACATACACACATCATTGCAGGTATAAAATATATGGATATAGAACCAACCACATGCATACACCACTACACATGCATATTGTGCTTTTTTAGAAGTAAATATATACTATTTATATGCATAGAAGATAGTAATGTTTTTGGAGCTGACATGGCTTAATTAGGTTTCTTAGTTATAGCCCATTTTGGAGTAGAGGGGGATGAGATAACTATTCTTGTGTGTCTAGTTACTTGAGGTTACCATGCATTATATGTCATATGAAATGCTCGGACGAGTTCTTCAACTGTATTGGAGTGCCATCCACGTCCATGAGAATATCAAAAATGTATCATCTGGGTCTAAATTGCCAAAAGGAGAAAAAAAATACTACGATAATTTTGAGCTGTCAACACAAAAGTCTCCACACTGACATGCCACATCAACAATTCTACGGACATTCTAGGCATTTTTGAATATGGATGGTGTTTAGCAAGTATATTGATCCCAATATGTATTTTCAAAGTTCATAAATACCTGAATGACACTTTATAATAAGTTTAAGAGCATCCATTTTCACTATAATATATTTGTAAAAACTCATTGAAAATGGATCTTATTGATAGTCACGTACAGTTTTGTGTTTTCACACTTTCCAGTGCACCATGGGGGGACCATCTGGATCAGGCAATGGTATGTTCTCTTTATACTCAGCCTAAGTGGTGCTGGTGCATGCTGCAATACCAGTTGCATATTCGTTTGTGTCTTCTAGCTCGCTACCTTAATTGATTCCACACAATTTTCTGTTAAACAATTTAATTTGTGCTCCAACCAATCGATGAAGCACTTGGTGGCATTATAAATAAAAATAAATAAGGACATAAATCCACGCTTCCGTAAGTTTTTTAATATGTATCTTTCAAATTAAATGGATAAGTTAAGATACTGGTTGCAAGTAACATTGTAATTAAGAAATGGGATTTTATATTAGAAAGCAGTATATATGATCCGATTATTGTGCTCTCAATGAACATACCCCTATTGTCTGCCTTCTTGCTCCGTGCCACGTAGTTTAGTTATGGCCATACATTATGGTTACTCTCGTGGGAAACAAAAATATTTTTCATATTGGATATATCATGCATTTGTGTAAATCCACCAAACTAAGTACTTGCATGGGTTTCTATGTTACTCGGAATTGTACGGTGATTGTTTAGGAATTTTACATTTTCCAATTGAAGAATTATTACAATACTTTGTACACATACTTGCAAACTAAGCAAACGAGGCATCTTGAACATTATCATTGTTTTAGATACATATAGATTGGTCAATAATGCTATTTATATATGTATAGTAGATGGAACTGAAAAGAAAGGGAAGAAGCAGTACGAGGATCCTTTGCTGGGGGAAGAGGGTGATGACGAGCATGATTCTGATGAGGAAGGGGAGGGAGGACGAGGATGATTCTGATGAGGAATGGAGCGAAGATGGTCAGGTGTACGTGGAAGAGAGTGACGAAGAGTCATCAGAAGAGGGCGATGATATAGGTAATTGCATCACATCTAATTGATATACTTCTTCATTTGTTCATTTCATATTTTGGAGATGCATCATGCATGTTCGTATGGCAGATAGATTCTGAAATCCAGTTAATTAGATTTGGTGTGTCAACTTTTCTATTTGTACTGTAGGTTTTGACATCACAGATATAGGATGAAGAAGATCGTGACAGTGGCAACAGTTACCCTAGTGACAGCCCCATTTCACCATCACCACCACGTCGGCCTCCATCACCACCCGAGGAACCCAGTCCCTAGCCTGAATTAACCAGTGCCAGACTGCTAGAATCGATCGGTTATATGAATGCTGAATTCCTAGTAGCTAACTAGCTAGAATGCTAAGTACTTGTTGTGATGTACTGTATATGTGCTCATGTGCATGTACTGTCGACGGATTTATGTATGTTCAGTTGTAGACAATTGTGGTATTTAATTTGTTGGCCATATGCCCTTATGCTTGTCGCAGTACTATCCGCCTGCCATATGCTGCTTGTGGCAGTAGTACTTTATATGGAATAACAACCTTGCATTCTCTCTCTATATTATCGATCTGGCTATTTACTTGTACTGTTTTCAGTCAGGAAATCAGTGGCCTAAGCTGTGTTTAGTTCCCAAACTTTCTTTCTCCAAACTTTACTATCCACCTATCACATCAAATCTCTATGCATGGAGCACTAAACGTGGGTTGTATGATTTTGATGTACACGACGAGACGTCTTAGGGACCGGTTGGGAAGCCCCTTTAGCACCCAGAAATATAGGTACCGGTTGGGAAGCCCCTTTAGCACCGGGTTTCCCAACCGGTGCTACTATTCCGGTATGACGACCGGTGCTAAAGGTGGGGGCACTAGCTAAAAATATTTGCATATTTGCGTGTTGCGGGATTCGAACTCGAGACCTCTTGGCTCGCGCGCATCCACCCAACCATCTCACCTACGCAGCGTATGTGATAGGATTAAAGATGCGTTCCTTTTGAAGTAGCATGTGACACCTACATTAGCACCGGATCGTATTTACGAACCGGTGCTAAAGGGCCTTTAGCACCGGGTCGTAACACCACCCGGTGCTAAAGAAGGGGGACCCTTTAGCCCCGGGTTGTAACACCAACCGGTGCTAAAGGGGACCCGGGGGCACCCTAATTTTACGTCTGGTGTTAATGTTGCATTAGCACCGGTTCTTGAGTGCGCCGAGGCATATAGGTGGGGCGGATGATGAATTTTCTGGTAGTGAGTGTCCGATGTGACTTTTTCACCCTCTTTTCAGGAACTAAACACCCCATTGTTTTGTCAGATTCTTGCATGTGTTGTGGACCGAATCGATCGGTCTCTACATTTCGGCCCACTATCTGTGGCTGGGCTAAGAACCGTAGCCGTAGCGCCGTAGCCGAACAGGGGTTGGCATTGTGGTGGTATGTCAAATAGGAAAGGCAGCAGGACTGCAGGTAGCATCCTCGATGTGGCCGATCCTGCTTGTGGTTGCAGCTGCTGGAGATGGTGATGCTCCAGAAGCTGGTTCGGTGGTGGATGGGTTGAAGGCCACCGCGAGGAAGACCCTGGCGCGGCACTAGCTGCGGAATTGGTGGCCAGGTCATCGAAGAGGTCTGTGACGCGCCGCGATGTGCGTCTCGGGGTTGCCGGAGGGCCCGACAACTCTGGTGTTGAGGGGACGCCCTGCGGCGCTTGTGGTGATGTCACATCTGGTGTCAGCGGCGTCCGGCACCGGCGACTGGTGCCTTGTGTTAAACGGCAACCAGACGACCTTTGCTTTGTCATCTGAGAGACGAGGGAATTTTTCTAATTTCAGCCTAAAATTCACTTCCACAAGATTCGAATTCAGGATTTGAGAAATGCTACTAGAGGCATCTAGCCAACTTAGCTAGAGGCCCGTTTGCAGCAGCAGCTAAAGAACTACTAGTGCTAATCCTTAATTTAAAGATCCTGTCGACCTAGTTGACGTCAACGTACATGAAATCTTCTTCTACTGAGTAGATGTGCTGGACAGCGTACTCATTCTTGCAGATAAGAAAATCATTGCTAAGAGAATGCTCTCCACGGATCTTCTCAAACTCGCTGCCTCCCCCATGGAATTTTTCCGAAGTGGGGTGCACAACCCTTGCTCCTCTAGCCTCGCAGTACAGGCACCGGACATGCTCTGTTTGTACAGGAAATAAATGGTCAGTAATCAAATCACCAAAATACATATTATGTTAAAATTTCTTGCTACACAACAGGTCATTGATCAAAATAGTGGTGATTTCAGTAGAGCATCAGTCCAAGCATTGGCCATCGTTTTAACCCACCCACAATTTTGTTTTTGTTCGCATGACTTTACCTGAACACTATACTCTCATATTTGTCACTGTCAATCAAAAGAGCTTTTGCGCTCACAAAAATGTATGTGTTGCTGAAAATCCCTATAACTACACTATACAAGAATAATATGTATCATTGATCATTTACTTAAAAAACAACAAATGCAAGAGATACGTTTTAGGCTGGAGGAGCATATGGGCCTAGTTTATACACGTCAAAGCTGCTTACATATAAACAGAAACTATGGCAATGTATTCAGCGATGGAAAGAAAAACATTGGGAAGGAGGAGCTTAATTATGAAACATTGTTTAAGCAATTCCCAAATAAGGAGTAATTTCAGGATGGGTGACCGACCGGGAAATCGTTCCCAGGTACGCATGAGTGAGGACAAAGTGCGCAGAAAAGACATGTGTTGGTCTGTGAGGGCAGTCTTGCGGTCCTATAAGCAGCCAGGTGTTGGCGGGCCCGGCCTCGGGGAGGCGGGACGTTACACCATGCCACTAGTGCTCTAACTGCCTTCTCTCATCCCTATCCGTACAGACACAATGCTACCCTTTGTCAATGGAAATAATTCTCCCTTCAAGCTGTAATGATGTTATATGAGATTTATAATTCAACAACTTAAGATCTCGAAAACTATCAAATATCAATTACTGATAAGCCTAGCAAGTAAAATGAGATGAGATCACTCCTTCACGGTAGGCCAGTAATTGAATTCTTCCTTAGCCCCAACCAGAATTTTGTAAATACCCAACTGAGACAACTGGTGCATGAGATGAAACAAATTTTCAGTAGCATACAAGGAATTTACGTTCTACATGTCATTTTTTCTGTGTAACCACAATATATATAGAGTTACAGTCTGCTAATTATCTCCAATGTCCATTTGCAAGGGCGATTGCGACAAGAAGGCTGCAATGAAATTTCCTATTTTTATTGGTGTCTTTCAGTTTCTGCTACTATAATGATGTCATTATTCATATGAAAGTATTTGCCGTGGAAAACATACCAATACTATTTTTGTGTGCCAAATCTTCACTTTTGGTAGCAAAATTTCCAAAGTTTTGACATGTCCATCCTACACGACATCTACTTGAGAACCGATAAATGCGGTTGCTCAAAGGCAACATTAATGTTCATACCGGTAAATGGTGTTGGCTCAGCCACTGTAACGCCCGCGTTTTCATCCTCTGGAAAATCACCTAAATAAACCACCCGGTAAAAATCCTCTCAAAACTTTTTACCGCCGAGCTCCCGCTCCCGCCAAAACCCTTCCGCCTTGTTATCGCTGCCCCCTCGTTTTCCGTCCCACCTCGGGTCGACCACCCTCGTGTCGACCGCCGGGCCCGTCTGTCGCTGGCCGACTGCCGTCGACGCCTATCGTCTTTCCGCCGCGAATCCCGCCGTCGCCCCCTCTCTTTCTCCCATTTTCTTTTTTTCCCTCCTTTCTTCTTTTCCCCTTCCCCCGTTTCCTCTGCTGCACACCGCCGGCCACGGCCTCTCCGCTGTTGCACTGCTGCAGCTGCACCGCGGACACGCCACCGACGTTCCCGTGCACGTCGTTGCCGAACCACGCCGCCCACGTGCCCACCGCCTCTCTGCTCACCGGCGCCGTGCCGCCCCACCACCGTGACCCCACCACCGTCGTCGCCGAACTGCGCCGTCCACCAGGGTTCGCCGTCACTGCACCGCTGCTCTGCCCGCACGCCACCGCCCGGCTCTGTCGTGCGTGCTCTGCTCTGCTCGTTGCCGTGCCGACCACCGAGCCGCCGCTGTGCCTCTGCAGCGCTGCACCGTCCTTTGCCTCGCGCACGCCAACGCCGCCGTGCCGCCCTTCACCACACGCACGCGCGCGCGCCGCCCCACGAGCTCACCCGAGCTCCTCGACCGCCGCGCCGGTGCTCGCCTACGCCGCCCACGCCACCGCCCGGCCGCGCCAGAGTCCCATCGCCGCGCTGCCACCGGGACGCCATCACTGCTGCACTGCCGCGTCGCTGCCGTGCCGCCCGCGTCCACCACTGCCCCACCACAGTACCGCGCTGCTCCGTTACAGCACCGCCGTACCCTCCCGTCACGGCCGCGAATCTCGGCCGACATCAAAGCTCCGCCCGCCGGCCGCCGAGACCGCCACCTACCCCTCTCGTTGGCCCACCGCCTCGACTCTCCTCCACGCCTATATATAGGCTCATCCGCATCCCCTTCACCACCACCAACTCACACGCCAGCTCGCTCACCTCCCCCACCACTGCAACGCCGCCGCCACCACCTCCATAGCCGCCGCCGCTCACCCACTCCCGTGGGCAGCCCAGCTTGCTCCATCCCCGCCCGAGGTAAGGGCATGGGTGAGCTCGCCATGCCTCACTCCTTCTTTTCCCCCTGTTCCCGTCCACCGCCGCCGCTCCAATCGCCGGCAATCCCACCGCCGTCGGCCGCCGGCCCTCCCCTGTTTTTCCCCCTCTCTCTCTGTTAAACGAAGGAGATGACCGTTTTGCAAATAACCCCCTGCCTTTCCTCCTTTTCTAACCCGCCGTCCAAAGCACTATTCCCTCTCTCTCTGTCTGTTTCGCCAGGGACCCCTGACCTTTTCGGTATTTACAGTTAGGCCCTCAGACTGTTAAAACAGCCCCTAAACCCTCCTAATCTTCTTTCTTTTTCCACCAAAGCCCTCCACCTCTTATATATTCATATATAGATCCCTCCCAGCACCCAAAAATATCACAACTATACCCCTACACCCTTCAAATAAATCCCTAGCCATTTACAGAAGCTTCCAAATAAAATCTTTTTCCTTTTAAGACATCCACCATAATCCAACGACACGTCATTTCATGCGTCTTTTGAATCCCGATCGACCCCAAATTTCACCACGCCTTTTCTCCCATCTTTCCCAACACCGCTATCCAAAATAACCCAGGAATAATCGCCCCACCTCCGTTTTCCGTTCACTCTCTATTCGAGCTCAGCAAATCAAACTTTGTTTTCTTTTTATTTACTGTGTGTTTTTTTTGTGTGTCGTAGACTCTGCTGTGAACGAGGAAGGACTCGAGGAGGAGCAGGGTTACGAGCAGGAGCTTGGAGACCAAGACCCCGGGCAGGAATCCCCCGAGGGTTGGGAGAACGGCAAGTGCAATCCCATCCTTTGATGCATACTGTTGTCCTAGTTTTTATAAACACAACCCATGACCTGTTTTACAACACTTGCATGTTTTACTGCTAAACCCGGTTGGATAGTCATTCCTTGATTGCTATGATTGCTTCCGTGACAACCTAGATTAATGTTTAAATATGACATTGCTCTGTTTGAATGTTAGTCACTGCTAGAAATGCTTAGGAATGTTTTACTGTTATACTCCCCTTTACAATCAAGGGATGTTTACAGGAACAACCGTGTGCGTGTTTTAAAATAAAAGAGATGAATTTTGGGAATAAAATGAGTACCCGTGTGGGATGAGATAGACGGTATTTCTTGTGTGAAATACCGAGGAGAGCTCGAACCTGTGTGGTTGAGCATGGTGGGAGTTGTCTATCCTGTCACAGTTTTTGGGATGATGTTGAGGTGTCATCTAGCCTAACCCATTTTATTGTACCACCACTCGACCGTTGTATGTGGCAACGGCCTAGCATAAACCCCACTAGTTAAGCTGTTGGTTACGTGGTGTGCGGGTGAGCAACAGAGGGCCATGGAGCTGGGGATACGGTCTATGTGAGGTATGCCCCTGGGTAGAACCTCACGGGGAGGTTGCTGACCCCCTGGTCGTTTCTGTAGTAACCTGTCAGTTTAGTTATGGTGGGTAATGGCTTTGAAGGAGCTGCACTGGCACTAAGGTGTTCATATTGTGGTAGCCTACTTGTGGTTGTGTACACCTCTGCAGAGTTAAAACCTATCCGGATAGCCGTGTCCACGGTACTGGGCGAGTTATGGCTTGGTCACTTCACTAGTTCCATGTTTTGAAGAAAGAATGTGTTGGTTGAATGTTGAGTTGAGAAAATGTGTTGGCGTGGGCTATGACAGATGGGGAATCAGATAGCGTCAAAACCTTGTAAGTAAAATAATCATGTTTATCGATGCAACAAAAAGAAATATGCTTGTGAAAACCTGTTGCAAAACCCAGCCCTTGCATGTGTAAAAATTGGCTTTACTGCAAAATAAACCATGAGCCCATCCTTGTTTATTATCCTTTGCATGCTTCTGTTGTATCCTTTCCGTGGTGGTGGTTGTGTTTGCTGAGTACGTATGTACTCACCCTTGCTTAATTTGTTTCAGAGGCAGACCCGGACTTTGTGCCCGAGGACGTCGTCTAAAGGGGGTTCGTTCTGCACCCAACCTTTGCATGTGTGTTAGTGTCACCCGCTCTAAGCCGCATGGATATCCACTCTGATGATGACCTCTATGTTATCAACTTGCTCATCTGGAGTCTAGCTTTAGTTATGTTCGTAGTGGCCCTACAGTGTCACCGTCTCCCGTAACGTTGTTTAGGTACTGAACCATCTGTTGTAATAATGGGAACCAGCATCCTGGGACTGGTATTTATATCACATTAAGTTCTCTCTTTTGAGGGGACGCTTCAGCCACTTGGCAGAAAGATAGGGGTGCACCATCTTCCTCTCCATTATCAAATTCAGCAAAGAAAAGTATTGGGCAAGAGAACAGAGAACCCTTCTGAGTCACCAAGAAGTTGACATGAGTGTACCGGTATTTGCACGGAGCAAAAGACAGGTCATCTTCTATGTCATCGCAATACTCTGGGCCACATACATCCTCATTCACACAGCAGATGATATGGAGATCAAATTCAGGTTCCTACAAAACAGAAAAGGGAAAATCAGTAAAAGTTATTGTATTTAAGAAAAAACAACACAAACTGAAATGAATGGTTATGATGAATAGCACAGTTGTAAAATGGAGAAAAGAGTTACTAAACCAACCCCATCACGCAGCATGTGTCTGTTCAGTGCAGCTTCCACCTTTCTGGATATCCTACTCTGCTGAGCCTGGGAGCGTCTCTTTCCAATTCTCACGGGCCAGGAGGAACTGCAAATTCGTTCAGGAATTGGCGGTTGGTCTGGAGACAGCAGATTGAACAAATATTGCAGCTCTTCCAAGCAGAGGTTGTCCTTAATCTGATGCATACCCCATGGACGTGAAGCGAGGAACATTGACTGTCGCTTTGGGTTGGGGTGCCGTGCCGCAGTGGCTGCAGCCTCATAACCCTCTCGGATGGTAGCAGATGGGATTTGCTGCACCTCTTTTGTGAGGACGAGTGGAATGGATGTGAACTGAAATTGGGATCTGCGACAGAGAGCTGACAGCAGGTGCTGACAAGGCATTGCACAACCTCATGCTCAGAAAGATTATGGTAGCGCGTCTGAAGGAAAGAGACGAGCCCATAGAAGGAGCGGGTTACAAGGCGGGTAAGGCTTTTCGGGCCGATCAAGTCGAGCTTTGGGGTAACTTCTGCCGGGAAGTTGGCCTCGTACCAGATGGTGTTGAAGATGATGTTTGAGACAGGGTCCAGGTCCAGGGGGCCATAGCAGTAGCCAGCCTTGAGCAGGCTGCGGTGCAGGCGAGAACGTAGCTCGCTGCTTGGCAGCCTCGCCATCGCCTGCAGGTAGAAGCCGTGTATTGTGTCAAGAAGCACCATTCGCAAGGAACGGGCGTGCTGATAGGGAATATTAGCCATGCCGCTGATGTATTCGGGCCGGGAGGCAGCAAGATCCCAAGGTATGGCCAGGTAAGGAACCACAGGATCATCGAGCAACCTTCTCAAGCGGTCCAAGTTGTCGTGCGCCGACGACTCGGCCGAGTAGTATGGCATCCCACGGTCACGGACCAGAGCAAGGACATGGTGCAGACGGGAGGATAGCGACATCCAGGCATGGACGAAACGCTTGGGTTGAGGGTGCTCGGCGATCTGCACAGCGAGCGTGAGGCCCGCCTCGAATGCGGGGGCCGACGCGGAGGAGGTGAGGGAGAACCGCGCCGCCACAATGAGATGGGCGGCGGCGAGGAGGTCGGCGGAGGCGAGGAGCAGGTAGCGCACGGCCTCCCACCTGTTGAGGTAGGGGAAGAAGTAGATGAGGAAGGCGACGAGGCCCTCGAGCGACCGCCGGCACATGTCATGCAGCTTCCGCTCGACAGCAGCGCCGACCAGGACCTTCTCCCTGATGTCAGGCCTGATGTCGGAGGTGCAGATGGTGTTGGCCAGGATGTTGGAGACGGGATCGAGGAGGCCGATGCAGACCCCGGCGTCGAGGAAGCGCGCGAGCCGGTCGGACGCCTTCGAGTCGATAACGGAGAGGAGGTGCGCCAATTCGGCGTCCTGCTCCTTCATGTAGGGCATTGTAACAACCCTGAAATTCCTATAGGATTTGTTGAGTGCAAAAATTCGAATTTAAAAATTTTTGGTGGAATTGAGTGCATGCAAACCAACATATAAGAGTGTCTTCTATTTGCTCCCTAAATTCTTAGGCAATTTAATTCAAATTTAAAATCAATTTGAAGTGCTAAGGATGAATTAGTGTGATTTGGATTTATTTGGATTTATTTGGATTTTTGGTTGGTTTGAATTCAAATTCTAGATTTGAATTCAAACTCTAATTGGACAAACTAATTGTCAACCCATCTAACTGTTCGTGGGCCGAATTCCCGCAGCTGAAGTCCATCTTTCGCCCTTCAACCTCTTTCCCGAGCCAGCAACCCAACCGGCCTGCTCGGCCATTCGGCCCAGCAGCGGCCCATTCCTTTTCCCCGCCGCGTCCCCGCCGCGTCGCCCCCTTTCTCTCGCTGACCGCTGGACCTCGCCTGTCAGCTTTCTTCTCCCCGCGTCGTCGTCTTCCTCTCGCCGCCCGCTCTCTCTCTCCCGAGCGCGTCGCCCGTGACTCCAACCACCCGAGCCCCTGTGCGGCCCGACGCGATTGCGCCGCGTGTCCGCGAGCCCCTGGCCGCCCCAATCTCGCCGTCCGTGCCCGCCAAACCCTAGCGCCTTCGCCTATTTAACCCGCCGCCGGCCGCACTCCCTGTTCAAGCCGCCGCCGCCCCTTTGGGGTTCCTTCCAGATCCAATTCGTGAGCAGAGAGGAGAGGGAGAGGGGTGGGGAAGGGTGTGGAGCAGTCGGAGCAAGAAGAGGAGAAGCCAGTCGCCTTCTCCACGAAGCCGCCGAAGCCCGGAGCGCCGCCGTCCGTGGACTCGCCGACGAGGAGCCGGACAAGGGACGAGAGGAAGCGCACGAGCACCGCCAGACTGCGTCGAGCCTCCCCCGAGCTGCAGCGTACGTCTACAAGGCCCGTGGTGAGCTGTCGTCGTCGACCCCCTTGTTTCTTCTCTGTCTCCGGCCGATTTCCGCCGCCGTCGTCGTGCAAGCCTTCTGTGAGCCAGCCTTCGAGCTGTGCAACTTCTTGTGCAGGTTCCCGAGCCGCTAAACCCCTTTGCAAACTGCCGTCGCTTGACCCCCGCAGCCGAGGCCCGCCACGGCCGAGCCCTGCTCGCCGTGCTCGCGGACGCCGAGGCCGTGTCGCGGCCACGGGAAGCCGTGGACCCGCGCACGTGCACCCCCACAACGCCCGTGACGCCGCACATCTACTCGCGTTGGTGTCGCGCGTGCGAAACCCAGCCAAACCAAATCGAACCCAAGCCGTTTCCACCCGCGCGTCGCCGGCCGCCGTCGCGCCATGGTCGCGTCGCCGCCGTCCGCGTCGGGAAGCTCGATCCAGAGCCCAGCCATGGCCTTTTTCCCCTCGAGCGTGTTCGCCTAACCCAAGCCAAGCCGTTCCGGCCGTCCTAGACCCAAGCCGAGCCTTCTCCGGCCAGATCCGCCGTTGTCCATCGCCGCCGGCGTGCTCCAGAGCGTGCCGCGCGCGCGCCGCGTCGCACCGTGGCGAAGCCACACCGTGGACCACACCAGCATCACACACAGCCGCGCACAGACGATCCCAGTTCGGCCACACCTAGATCCCATGCACCTGGCTCACGTAGACCTATCTCACGGTGCACCGTGGACCCAGTCCACCAGGCCAGATCCAGCAGCCACCCCTTCGTGGGCCGATTGTTCGCGATTAAGTCTGTTTAACCCCCTTGAACTTTTCCGGCCCAATCGCTTTCGGCCCAATTCCAGCCCAACCATCGTTTATTCTTTTTCTTTTTCTTTTAACAGCGCTGACGCATGGGACCCACCTGTCATACTCTGTGAGTCACTGACACATGGGGCCCACTGACCAGAGTTGACCCGCTGACCGTTGACCGTTGACCCCCGTTGACCGTTGACCGGTCAACGCTGACGTCAGCAGGGCCCACTGCTGACGTCATCCTAGGCGGACCCCACTGTTGACGTCAGCATGACGTCATGCTGACG
Source organism: Echinochloa phyllopogon (assembly GCA_033239725.1). Taxonomy (NCBI): domain Eukaryota; kingdom Viridiplantae; phylum Streptophyta; class Magnoliopsida; order Poales; family Poaceae; genus Echinochloa; species Echinochloa phyllopogon. The sequence continues at coordinate 3,728,057 of BTCW01000008.1, read as the reverse complement.
TCAGCAGGCTAATTATTTGTCTGTTTTCTTTTTCGGAAATTATTTAATATTTTCAGAAAATGATTTAAACTTCGAAAATTAATAATAAATCAACCGTAGCTCAGAAAAATATGAAACCAGTTTCTATATTTTTCTAAAAACATGATCTACGCGTTAGTGTAGAGTTTGGTGTTATTTGGGTCTTCATTCGTCGCTGTCTTAGTGTTTCTTTGCTAGTAGTCGCGTCTTATTTTCTTTCCGCGCCCCTAGGACCTCCGGAGAGTCAGGAGGAGCCGGACTACTACAACAACTGCTTTGACGAGGACGAAGACCTTTGCCCAGGTTCACGCCCGACCATCTCTGAAATACCTATTAGACATGCAAACTAGTATGCTAGCGCTTTACTTTACTCGCATGATAAACCTGCACTGCCCTTGTTATTATCCTGTTACCTTGCTACCTACTACTCACTTTATAAATATGCTATGCTATGCATGTGTTGGGATGGTTGTGATTGATCCTCTTGGCGTGAGTTGTGGGTGGTTTGGGAGGAGTAGTGCAGCTAGGCGGTGTAAGCGAGTAATAACAACTCGATCGTTGATCGAGGTGCTGAGGGGCTGCACTCGGGCAGTCCCTATGGGGTACCTGTTGCGGGTACATGGTTACTGGTTACTTGGGGATTGGTACTCGGTGAGTACCTGAGGAGTTTGGGCGGCAATACCTGTTATGGGTGCCGATTGCGGACCGTTGCGGCGGATCGCTTGTGTTGCAGATACTCGCTTTACCGAACAATTAAGGACCGAGTCGTGCCCCCACTTTGGACTTGGGATTTACCGTGCTCACCATCTACCCAGTATGGGGAGGGTTCCAGCAAGCCTACTCTAGTGCGGCGCCGAGACTGTAGGAGAATCGAGTTTGATATGTGTAGGGGGGATTCGTTGCGGCGTAATCTCCCTGATTTACCACGGCCCCCGACTGGCCCCGGTGGGAAGGTTTCACGACCCTGGGGCAGATGTTAGATCGGATGTTTCCCGAGCCCAGGGAGACAGGATTGGCGCCGCTACTGTTTAGGGTCTTTGCTGTGGGCTGTGTCTCAAGTTGGTTGCGGACTAGCCTTGCAGCCCGGATGGATTCCTGGAGTGCCACCTCTGCAGAGTGTAAACTATACGTATAGCCGTGTCCACGGTTACGGACGACCCATTTCTGAGAAGCCCCGGCTAGCATGGGAATCTGCTTCTTACCTCATCCTTGAATCGGGTTATGAGAGATTGGTCTAGCTGAGGCTGTTGAGACGAGGTGGGGCGGGAGCTCACCGAGTCGACTAGTGAGTGAAAGGTGCTGGTGAATAATGATTTGCGGGAACCTGCCGTGGCAGGACGAGCCCGATGGGAAATGTGAGGCTGATGGTTGGTTTTGGGGAGCGGATGGATGTATGAGTGTGAGCAGGAGTTGGTGATGAGGTGAAATTGGGTTATTGCTGCTGCTTGCATAAGAAACCCTGGCTTAAACCTTGATTATTTCTATATCCTTAGAATAGGCCACCTTTAAAGCTTGCATCATATTATGGTTGGTGACGTGGACCTCTCCCATTTCCTTGGGGACAGACTTTGGGTTCTCAGGTGAAGACCCCGACCACGAGTTCAACCAGGACGGGTGGTACGATTGAAGGGTGTGCGCTACGCTCAAGGATGCCTGTGGAGGAGTGGACCCTGTTGTTCTAGCTACCGCTGCGCAGATGTTTCTTATTGTCGATTTAGCCCAGAGGGCTTGTACCAGACGCTTTGTCTTTATATGAGTCATGTAATGAATCTTTTATCGCTGTATGGATGTGATATTCGACTGAGATGAGTTCTGTACGAGATAGCTGCTATTCCTGGGACTATCTCAAGGGTACAGGGAGTCGGGTTCTCGTCGGTGAGAATCCGGTTCGTCTCAGGCATGTCCCGACACTTCGGCTTAGCCACGCGGAGGACGCCGGAGGACAAGATCTCAGTCATGGCCGCCGGCGATGGGGTTAGGGTTTGGGTTTGGGAGGGGAACAAGAAAACAGAATTCCAATCCCTAGTCGATCCGGTTTGGTTTGAGCGAGAGGCAGGCAGCTGCGGCACCGCGCGCGAGGTCGCGATAGCGACCGCGGGGCGCTGCGGCGGCGGACGGCTGCGGGGAAGAGGAGGGGGTGCCGGAGGAGCGGGTGCCGCTGCCGCCGGTGGAGAGGAAGAGGAAAGAGAAGAGAGAGAGGAGAGAGAAGAGAGGAAAATGAGCTGACACGTGGGTCCCACCACCACGTGTCGACCACGTCAGCAAAACCACCCATCAAAACAGCTCGATGGCCAAATATAAACGGTTTTGAAAGTTCAGTGGTCAAAGATTCCTGGTTTTGAAGTTTCATGGTCAAAACCAAACTTTGACGGTAGTTGAATGGCCAAAAATAGACTTCTTCCTGGTCGATTTGTTGGTTTGGTTTGGGGACGACAAGCGTTGTCGAGCAGCGTGCGGCGGAGAGGAGAGGAGCCGCCGCCCCTCCACCACACACACACGGAATACGGCGTTTGATCGGTACAGCCCATTAAGGCCCATCTTGCGGAGGCGGAGGCCCAACTTGGTCCAGCACGTTCAAAGATTTGTTTCTTGTCATTTTCCTTTTTCTTCCTACCTTCATTCCAAAATGTAGGTCGTTTGACTTTTTTTGACTCTAAATTTGACTACTCGTCTTATTCAAAATTTTGTGCAAATTATCATATTTTTGTGGTAGCTTATTTTATTAATAAAAAATCTTAAAAATATCTTAAATTTGACTATATTTTTACAAATTTTTTGAATAAGACGACCAGTCAAACTTGTGGTATCAAACGACCTACATTTTGGAACAAGCATTACTTACTATGTAGGAGTAATCTGTACTATATAATCTCTCTCTGATTATTTTCTTAATCATAGCGCAAACGCATATGCTTATATACACGAACTATTTTTTTTCTTATTTCCGCAAAAGACCTCTTTTCTCTTCTAATCTGTACCTATATATATAGGGATGGTATAATCTGTAGCCGGCTATAGAATAAGAAATTCTGTGGCCAGGCCATCCGACCCGCCCTCCATCGAACCAGGCTCGTGCTGGTGCGCGGGGCTCTGGCCTCCCGTTTATTAATTGCAATTAACCGAGCGGATGCAGCACCTTTTAACACAGCTTTAATTCTGGTTGATTTGACCACAGCGTGATTACGGGAATTCGAATTGTGGTGATGCATGCCAGCTAGTGTGGACTCTAGTTAGAGGGGTTACGAGAATATATGAGCATTGTTTAGTGCACACCTGCTTGCTTGCAGGTTGCGAGACTACCTGTTACGAGAATACTAGAACAAGCGCATACACCTACAACTGGTACAAACTATGGTAAATTTTCAAGTATTTTGAGATGTTTCTTCATAGATATTGTAGTAAACCAAAAATATACATATTTGATTACAACAATACCTGTGAACAAATACCTGTTTCTTCACAATCTTTTAGACAGTCAATTTTATCACAAAATATTTGTAGGCGTGGGATATAGATAGGGAGTTACCATAATTTCATGGCAACGTGGTACCGAGCTAATTACGATAATTAGGATAGGATCAAGAGGTACAACAGCTTTTCATCCGTATTCGGCAATCAACTCTGGCCGTTTACCACAATTTGACGTAAGAACAATAATTTGGACGCATAGTTACCATAATTTGGTATCAAGCTGTTTCGAAAAAAACAATTACTATAATAATGAGACAAATGTACTATAATAACTATTTCTTGGTAAATTTGACATGACACTATAGTAACTAACTCAACGGAAAAGCTTGATACACAATTGTGGTAACTGTTGGCCATGCTTGGAGCCTTGGACAGCCTAAATTAAGGGCAAGGTAAGCTGGACATGCTTTTCCCAGTTCTCCGAAGTAGGCAGCTGCTGCTCGAGAAGTCTCATTGCCTGAAAACACCAAAAATATGAATACTCTTGAATAATGTCATCCTTTAACATGCCTGCAAGGCTGAAACCATACTGCATACTAGAAGCTTCTTATTGATCGTGAGCTGGATTGGAAAGCATGTAGAAGCGCAGCTGTGACCTAAACTGATGCACCTTTTCCTCAATTTGGATAGGTGAAGGAAATTAGACTGAAAACCAGACTGTTCAAGCACCCACAGAGGCAATTATAAGTGAGTGATTTATCAGATAAATTTACCATAGGACAACCATAATTTTTATATAGTCCTAAAGACAGTGGTAACTGTGAAGGGTCAGTGAAGGCCCAGTTACCAAACAATTATTTTTCCATGGCATCTAATATGTTAGAAGCTGAAGAAGACTATAGCATTGCTCATCTATAAGCAGTGTCACTAAAATATTTGGCCATGAAAGTAATGTCAAAATTACCATAAGGCACCAGTGGTTATGCCCATTTTGATGTACATAATTTACGAGAAACCCAATTTAATAGAAATAAGTAACATGGATACAAGAAATTACCATTGTAAAGGGGTATGTTATGAGAACAGGGTTACCTGCTCCTCCCATGCAGCCTGGTAATTCACTATAAAAGCAATCAATCACCCAAAAATATATTTGGTTCCTGAAATCTGTGCAAAAATAACAGAGTAGTCCAGAACATGATCCCAGGTGAAAATTTCACTCAGGCTGCGATACTCAATGAATCTGCATACTCACTTTTCGTGGTAATCAGACCAAAACCAAAATAAATCTAACGGAACAATCTTCTCTAAGAAATTTACTAGAATCTATGCCCCTTGTATGTGATTGATGATAATACATAGTTTGTAAATGGTTACTAGAATCTGTGCCCCTTATATGTGATTTACAATAGTTTTGTATTTAATTTCAGATAATAACCACAATTGCGTCATCAAGTTACCAAAGTAGCATTTACAAAAAAAGGTGTAGTTGAATTACCACAACGAGGCCCACACATGTTATAAACAACTCTGACTAATAAATACACAAATTATTCAGATAATCAAACAGGAAACTAAACAGAACTATGTTGGATTTTATACCTTATACTAGCCCTTCACATCTCAGAATTTTCTATGTGACCGCTAATGAATGACGATATTACAGAAGTACATTTACAATATATCTGATGACTATGTTAAAACATCATCTCATAGTTGCGATATGCCCAAAGAGAGAAGAAATTGGACAAATCTTAGTAAGAAAGCTAATTGCAATATACCTCTTTCCACTAACCATTAACTGCATATCGCAAGCATGTGTGGCCAATAAATCTGCTTAAAGAATCGAATTTCAATCTGCAGTACAGAGACTTGTTTCCAATTGACTTGCTGCAAAGAAAAAAATAAAATCAGTGACGATGAAACCTATCAAATCGAATTGCTTGGAGGGGTATTGATCGCCTAATCCCATATATGATAGTGACATTGGCATTGTAGCAGATCGCTGAGAAACATTTATTCATGAGAACATATTATGATGGTTTTTAAAGATCATGCAGCAAGAACGAAAGGGAAATTAGTACCGCCCTAAGTCAGTCCGTAGCAGCCTCGCAAGGCTGCAGGCACATTGCAAAGGGAAACGAACAAGAGATGCTCTGCCTGCACGGGCATTGCGGCATTTACGCAATCACAGAGCATGCATAAGCATCCACTCAGATAATCTGCAAAAAAAATACATACACAACATGCAAGAACCATCAGAGTACAATCCAGCAACAGATGAGGAAACACAAGACAGTCCGCAGCTCACCGTGCCTGGAGCCGCGGGGAGGATGCTCGCGCCCACGGGCGCGCCGCCGTCGCCGTCGTATTGTATCCGTATGTCCTCCCGTCCGCACACGGGCCGAGGAAGAGCCGCATGATGGATAGCAGTCCATCAAATCCTCACACGCCCAGATCAGCAGCCGCTCGTTAGGGGAGGGGAGCAGCAGTATTGCAGTAAGCCAGTAACCACATCTTGGCAACTCTGGAGGAGACTTGCTGCCGGCTAGGAACCACCCAGTCATGCTGCACCACGCACCGGCCGGAAAGCTCTGGCTCCGCGCCACGGCGACCGCCGTGACGAGAGAGAAAGAGGTAGTTGCCGAGGCGCTGCAGAGCCACCGTGCCGCCGGGACATGCCGCGGCGCCGACGACCACTCGCCGGGGTGACTGCTGCTCCCACCGATGGGGCTCTCTGTCACAACCTCTCCCATCGCCAAGATCCGCATCTCCGGCGGCGGCGGCGTTTCTGCGTGAGCGCTAGGGAACGAGAGAAATTTGGGGATTTGTTTTCGTAACCAAGTAAACTAGGTGGTACCCGCGCGATGTCGCCGGAATTTCTTAAATAATATTTAAAAACATTAAATTGATTGCATAGCAATATATTTTTTTTGCAAACGATATTATACATGATTTAAGATTAAATTTGAAAATAGAAACAGTAAGGTAATTGCATGGCAATATTCTTTTGCAAACAATATTATACATAAAAACACGTTCATTTTATTGTGAAAGAACGACTCTTAAATGATTGATCATCTATATATTTCTACCGTATGAATTTTGTAGCATTGTACTTGTAAAGACCATGGATACTATTGGTACTATTGGTAATAGAAGACCGGTGGATGACATCTAATGTGCGAATTTTGTAGCATTACACTCGCAAAAACCATGGATGATATTGGTCATAGAAGATCGATGGATGACATAAACGGATAGTCCTAGTGGATGGGTGACGTGGCAAGCTTGCATGTTGAGAGAAATCTGTAGTGGGGAACCAAAACTAAGTTTTGTATGATTGATGGGTGCGGCTCCGAAGCTGCTGCGGGTGGGCGGGTGGGATCGGACCAGCAAGCGGATTGGGTCCGGCCACAGAATTTGTTATTCTGTGGCCGGCTATAGAGAAATGAATCTATATATATATAATTATAAAGCAAGAATTGATTCAGCGGTACGCCATAATTTTATGACCCCCGATATTTATATAAATCAACCCAATGTTTTTAATTTTATGAAAACCCCTTGATATTTATAGAAATCAATCCAATGATTTTGTATTTCTTTACCTAATCTATCTATCCTCGTTGTAAACTAGTAATTTTCTTCATCCATCGGCCGTGACCGAGCGTCCGATCCGAACCACGCACGGCGATATCTCGTCTCCGATACAAACTTCCACAGCGCCTATAAATCCATGCCTTATTAAGCGCACAGACTACGATGACACGCTTGATCAGTATCGCGTGTCTTAACCAAGAAGACGACGCACGTAAAGAAAACCAAGCCTCGACGACGGAGGCGCGCGACACGCACGCACATGTAGCCCAGTAATAATAATCGATCTCGATGAGTCCGGAGTCCATCGATCGTCGGTTACATCTCGGAGAACACAGGAAGAGCCAGTTGCCTTGGCAACGTTCGAGGAGCAAAAGCAGAAGTAGTAGGCTGCCGGAAGATGATACAGAACGTAGGTATGCATCGGTGGATCTGGAGATGTACATTGTGTTGGATTAATTGGGCCATTGGCCTATTTTGTCTCAATTAATCAAAAGAAATTAAAGGTCCACTAATAAATGCTAGGGGTCTATATCTCGGATTAAGAGTCAACGAGAATCCTAACTAACTTAAATGGTGGACCAAATATGGACCGCTTGTGAAGTTGGTAAAAGGAGAAGGGCATGCCACGCGCGCGCGCTCGCTCGCCTCGCCGAGGCCGTGGTCGAGCCGTGCCGCTCCGCTCCGCGTGTGCGGGGGTGAACGTTTTTGCTGTTAATGACATTGAAGCCAGAGACGTTGCAGTCTTCATGGGGAGAGTAACTGACGACCGTTACTGTCATGAATCCTGACGCTTAAATGGCATTATGGCTGGACAATAGCGTCCAGGTTCATCCTCCCTCTCCTGCTGGGCGCCTATAAGAGGAGGCATCTCCTCCCAGGCAACACACGCGATACAACCCTCTCTCTGGTATTCCTTTCAGGAGACCACTCTCTTCTCCCTGTTGTTTGCTGCTCTCTCGCATCCCCAACGCAAGCCTTGCGCGCACTCTGCTTGCGTGAGCAGTTGCCTCCGAACCACGTCTGCCTAGCGATCCTGCTCGGGATAGGCGGGTGATAAGGTTTTTGGGGAGCGTACTCGTACGCGCATGCTCACTGTTGTGAACGACTACCTCGTCTACTTCCCGGTGGCATCTTCGTCAGCACAAACGACTACGTCCCGGCGTCCATCTCCCTCAAGCGAACGACTACTTCCTGGTGGCCTGGTCGTTCGAGGGACTGCACTGCACCAATTCGTCACTGCACCGAATCAGATCGACTACTCCAAGCAGGCTAGTCACAATGACTAGTAACGGCGATTCCGGTTCCTCCAGTTCCGGTTCCGTTTCTGGGTATATACTAAATCCTTTCTGGTTTTGCTTACTGTTCTTGTTTTATTTGAGATTTAACTTGAACACAAGCACATGCTTTGCTCCCACTGGATCACTCATATTTGTCATGAATTTGTTGATAATTTCTGGAATTAAAATATACCGAAATTTGCCTAAATTTCTAACAATCCAAAAACCTTATATTGTTGATAGGCTTTCGATAACTAGTTTTGCTGCATCAATCAAACCAAATGTTTTCGATGGCACAAATTACAAGCGTTGGAAGCAGAGGGTTTCGTTGTGGTTAACAGTGATGAACATCATGTATGTCACGCAGGGGAAGCCCGAACAGTTCTCTCCAGAGGAGGAGAGGGCTTTTGAGGCAGCCGATAACCTGTTTCGTGGTGCCATCTTGAGTGTTCTCGCTGAAAGCCTTGTGGACACGTACTTTTTGCTGCCAACTGGCAAAGAAATTTGGGATGCGCTTGAGGCTAAGTTTGGGGTCTCTGATGCTGGTGGTGAGCTGAATGTCATGGAACAGCTCTATGACTACAAAATGGTTGAAGACCGTTCTGTGGTAGAGCAAGCCCATGAGATTCAGGCGCTGGCTAGGGACCTTGAGAACTATAGCGAGGATGCACCATGTAAGTTGCCTGACAAGTTTGTGGCTGGAGGTATTATCTCCAAGTTACCACCTTCTTGGAAGGACTTTGCAACCTCTCTGAAACACAAGAGGCAAGAGTTTGTTGTTGTCGATCTTATCGGCACTCTTGATGTTGAAGAAAAGGCAAGGGCAAAGGACCAACGTGGTAAAGGGATTGTTGGATCTTCTAGTGCCAATATGGTGCAGAAGAAGAACGACAATGCGTCCAACAAAAAGAAGAACAAGCCGCATCAGAACCAAACAAAGGCTAAGCAGACGGCTCAGTTCAAACCAAAGAGGCTGCCAATTGGGAAGTGCTACTGCTGTGGTAGCACCGAACACTTTGCTGCAAAGTGTCCGGATCGCAAGGATAAGAAAGATGGCAACAGTGCCAACATGGTTGTTAGTGAGACTGGTGGAACGTCGGGGTACGGTAATCTTTTACCTACAGTTTTTTCAGTATGTCATTCACCTGATTGGTGGATTGACACTGGTGCTAATATTCATGTTTGTGCTGATATTTCCTTGTTTTCTTATTACCAGGCAGGCGGGACTTCCTCCTTGTTGATGGGGAATGGATCGCATGCGCGTGTTCTTGGTGTTGGTTCGGTCGATCTGAAGCTTACTTCGGGAAAGACCGTTCGACTGAAGAACGTGCAGCATGTCCCCACCATCACGAAGAACTTAGTCAGCGGGTCTCTTCTATGTAGAGACGGTTTTAAGTTAGTCTTTGAATCCAATAAATGTGTAATTTCTAAGTTTGGAAGTTTTATTGGAAAGGGCTATGATAGCGGAGGCTTGTTCCGCTTTTCTTTGTCAGATGATTGTAATAAAGTTGTGAACCATGTTTCAAATGTTAATGATGAGTCTAATGTTTGGCATTCGCGACTTTGTCATGTTAATTTTGGTTGTATGATGCGTCTTGCAAACTTGAGTTTAATTTCAAAATTTACCTTAGTCAAAAATTCCAAGTGCCATGTGTGTGTTGAATCAAAACAACCTCGCAAGCCTCATTTTGCGGCTGAGGCAAGAGACTTGGCACCTCTAGAATTAATTCATTCCGATCCGTGCGAAATGAATGACGTATTGACAAAAGGTGGTAAAAAGTATTTCATGACTCTAATTGATGATTGCACTAGATTATGCTATATTTATTTGTTAAAGTCTAAAGATGAAGCGTTGCAATATTTTAAAGTCTATAAAGCTGAAGTAGAAAACAAACTTGAGAGAAAGATCAAAAGAGTTAGGTCTGATCGTGGTGGAGAGTATTTTTCTAATGTTTTCACCGCGTTCTGTGAGAAACATGGAATAATTCATGAGAGAACGCCTCCCTATTCACCTCAGTCAAACGGGGTAGCCGAAAGAAAGAACCGCACTCTAACTGATTTGGTTAATGCCATGTTAGACACAGCGGGACTTTCTAAGGAATGGTGGGGTGAGGCTATATTGACTGCATGTCATGTCCTTAATCGTGTTCCCATGAAGAACAAAGAGATAACACCATTCGAGGAGTGGGAAAAGAAAAGGCTAACTCTTTCATATTTACGGACTTGGGGATGTTTGGCCAAAGTGAATGTGCCTATAAACAAGAAACGTAAATTAGGAACTAAAACAGTAGATTGTGTCTTTTCTTGGTTATGCTTTCCACAATGTGGGTTATAGATTTTTAATAGTGAAATCTGGAGTACCTGACATGCATGTTGGTACTATCATGGAGTCTAGAGACACTACATTTTTTGAGGACATTTTTCCTATGACAGAGGTAGTTAGCACATCTAATCATGAATTATCTGTTAACAATGAACCTAAAGAACCTACTACTGTGATAGAACACAATGAACAACCACATGTGGAGAATCCTGAGGAGGATGACAATGAAGCAGCTCTCAGAAAGAGCAAGAGACAGATGATTGCAAAGTCCTTTGGTGATGACTTCATTGTGTACCTCGTGGATGACACTCCTAGAACCATTGAAGAGGCATATTCCTCTCCAGATGCTGACTATTGGAAGAAAGCAGTTCGGAGTGAGATGGATTCCATTATGTCTAATGGTACTTGAGAGGTTGTGGAGCGTCCAAACCTGTAGGATGCAAGTGGGTGTTCAAGAAAAAGCTTAGGCCTGATGGTACGATTGAAAAGTACAAGGCAAGGCTAGTGGCTAAAGGCTATACTCAGAAAGAAGGAGAAGACTTCTTTGACACCTACTCACCGGTTGCCCGATTAACCACTATTCGAGTACTACTTTCCTTGGCAGCTTCTCATGGTCTTATCGTTCACCTGATGGACGTTAAGACAACTTTCCTAAATGGAGAGTTGGAGGAGGAGATCTATATGGATCAGCCAGACGGATTTGTAGTAGAAGGTCAAGAAGGAATGGTGTGTAGGTTAGTCAAGTCTTTGTATGGCCTTAAGCAAGCTCCTAAGCAATGGCATGAAAAGTTCGATAAAACTTTAACATCAGTTGGCTTTGTTGTGAACGAAGCTGACAAATGTGTGTACTATCACTATGGTGGGGGCGAAGGAGTGATCCTATGTCTGTATGTGGATGACATACTGATATTTGGGACAAGCCTTAATGCGATTAAGGAAGTCAAATAATTCTGGTCTCAAAGCTTTAAAATGAAGGATTTGGGAGAGGTTGATGTGATTCTGAACATTAAACTAGTGAGAGAAGGTGATGGTGGGGTTGTTCTTACACAATCCCACTATGTGGAGAAGATCTTGAGTCGTTTCGGTTATAATGACTGCAAGCCAGCTCCAACACCTTATGATGCTAGTAAAGTGCTGTGGAAAAACAAGAGAATAATGAGAGATCAGCTGAGATACTCCCAGATCATTGGTTCACTGATGTACCTAGCCAGCGCTACTAGACCCGACATCGCGTATGCTGTGAGCAAACTGAGTCGATTTGTGTCTAACCCAGGAGAGGCTCATTGGGAAGCTCTCGAACGGGTGATGCGTTTCCTAAAAGGTACTGTGGACTACGGGATTCACTATACTGGGTACCCTAGGGTACTAGAGGGTTATAGTGATTCAAATTAGATATCTGATGCAGATGAGATTAAAGCCACAAGTGGATATGTGTTTACACTTGGAGGTGGCGCTGTCTCCTGGAAGTCTTGCAAGCAGACCATCTTAACGATGTCTACTATGGAGGCAGAACTCACTGCATTAGACACCGCCACTGTTGAGGCTGAATGGCTTCGTGAACTCCTTATGGATTTGCCGGTAGTTGAAAAACCGATACCGGCTATCCTCATGAACTGTGATAATCAAACGGTGATTGTCAAGGTGAACAGTTCAAAGGACAACATGAAGTCATCTAGACATGTGAAGAGGCGGCTGAAATCTGTCAGGAAAATGAGAAACTCCGGAGTGATAGCCTTGGATTATATCCAAACGGCTAAGAACCTGGCAGATCAATTCACAAAGGGTCTTTCACGTAATGTGATAGACAATGCATCCAGGGAACTGGGCTTGAGACCCATGAGTGTTACTCAGTAGTGGTAACCTATCCTATGTGATCGGAGATCCCGTGAATTAGGATGGTGAAACAAACTACTGTTTAACTGAGAGAATAGAACCTTTGTAAAAAGGCTCATTCCAGTAGAGGTGCATTTCTCTTCTAAATCTGTATGGCAGGTTGGTGAAAACCTTAATGTGATCCGAGTGGCTCAATGAGGAGCAAAGATGTTGGCCTACAGAACATCTTAAAGGATTACACCTATATGGGTTCGATTACTAGTCACAATCTATGAGATAGGGTGATCTCTAGATACCCATGAAAGGCATGGAGTATGGCTTATATGCTCCAACCTGAGGGGCTGCTCTCAGCAGCCTAGTACTGGCAAGGGGCTCTAGTCAAGCTTGTTTGCACGAAACTGCCAATTCAAGGTATGGTCCAATTGTCAGTTGTGAATGAGTGTAGCTTTTGCCTCAGGTGGATGTTCAATTTAACAGTCTCCACCACGAAACCGGTATATCAAAACAACATTTGAGTCGAGGGCATTTGTTGTGAACCTTGAAATTCTTGGTGGGGATTGTTGGATTAATTGGGCCATTGGCCCATTTTGTCTCAATTAATCAAAAGAAATTAAAGGTCCACTAATAAATGCTAGGGGTCTATATCCCGGATTGAGAGTCAACGAGAATCCTAACTAACTTAAATGGTGGACCAAATATGGACCGCTTGTGAAGTTGGTAAAAGGAGAAGGGCATGCCACACGCGCGCGCGCTCGCTCGCCTCGCCGAGGCCGTGGCCGAGCCGTGCCGCTCCGCTCCGCGTGTGCGGGGGTGAACGTTTTTGCTGTTAATGACATTGAAGCCAGAGACGTTGCAGTCTTCATGGGGAGAGTAACTGACGACCGTTACTGTCATGAATCCTGACGCTTAAATGACATTATGGCTGGACAATAGCGTCCAGGTTCATCCTCCCTCTCCTGCTGGGCGCCTATAAGAGGAGGCATCTCCTCCTAGGCAACACACTCGATACAACCCTATCTCTGGTATTCCTTTCAGGAGACCACTCTCTTCTCCCTGTTGTTTGCTGCTCTCTCGCATCCCCAACGCAAGCCTTGCGTGCACTCTGCTTGCATGAGCAGTTGCCTCCGAACCACGTCTGCCTAGCGATCCTGCTCGGGATAGTCGGGTGATAAGGTTTTTGGGGAGCGTACTCGTACGCGCCTGCTCGCTGCTGTGAACGACTACCTCGTCTACTTCCCGATGGCATCTTCGTCAGCACAAACGACTACGTCCCGACGTCCATCTCTCTCAAGCGAACGACTACTTCCTGGTGGCCTGGTCGTTCGAGGGACTGCACTGCACCAACTCGTCACTGCAGCGAATCAGATCAACTACTTCAAGCAGGCTAGTCACAATGACTAGTAACGGCGATTCCGGTTCCTCCGGTTCCGGTTCCGTCCCTGGGTATACACTAAATCCTATCTGGTTTTGCTTACTGTTCTTGTTTTATTTGAGATTTAACTTGAACACAAGAACATGCTTTGCTCCCACTGGATCACTCATATTTGTCATGAATTTGTTGATAATTTCTGGAATTAAAATATACCAAAATTTGCCTAGATTTCTGACACGTTGTGGTCGGCTCACATGGAGGATGGAGCAGAGCGTGCCCGTAGCTGTGCCAGCGATGAAGTAGCAATCGAGACAGAGCATGTTGCTTGTTGCACCTGTGTATGCGTTGAGCAGCGGCTGTAACCTGCGGCGTACGCCGCCAAGGCCTCTTCCGGCTCAAGGCCGCCGCCTCCCTTCACAGAGGGCACAAGGATTGGTCAGTTGACGAGGTTTAATGACGAAGCATATCTACTATTCGAATTGATTGTGTGCAAAGAAATTCCCTCCATGAAACCATTGCCAAGTAATTTTTTCTCGAAGAACGGCACGGCAACACAAGCATAATTTTCATAGTAATAGAGTTAGAATGAAACAAAGTATTAAAAGAACAAGTGCGGCGAAGAACCCAAAGCCAAAATCCCAAAACAATGAAAAAAAGGAGCGAGATGATCAAGACAAATTCAATATGTGTTTTTCTCTTAATTTATGGTTCCTTGCATATAGGGTCCAATGAGAACTGTTATGTAAAACCGTAGGTACTTCTGCCGAAAATAATTAATAATATATCTATATAGCATCCGTCTGTAGCAACGCACGTCTAAAATAATTCACCGTCTAAAATAATTCACCGGTATGTCGTAAATTTATAAAAGACCCGTAATAGTTTAATCAATCAATGTGCAATCCACTAAAATCTTGGTGTGTTTCTGTTCTTTTAGAAGCGAGTCTATCGAGGCATCGGAGCTTCAGTTTCGAACGAACGCACACTCAAATCAAAGATGACATCAAACGGCCTATAGCCTCCCGGTCCTACCGCGAGGCAAGATTTTTGGATTATTGGGTTCCTCGATTTTTCACTGTGATAGATTTTTCTATATATCACCCGTAGCATCGCACGTGCATGATTGCTAGTATATAATATATGTGATTTATTGGGAACATTGTTCTCGGTAACTTTTCGCGTTACTAGTTTCTTGGTTCTTACTTGCATTGCTTTTGATATAGAGGCTCTCCATTATGGAAAGTTACCGAGAACAGATGTTATGCCAGAGCTAATTAAACAAGAGTATAGCCAATTACATTACAGATCTAGAAGATTTTCTTAGGTTCAAAGTAGTATGAAAAGGTTAGAGCCTCTCTCGTGGCACTATTATTTCCAATCTCTTTTCTGGTTCTAATTAGAAAAATGAGTAGGTTGCTTGGGTGCAGTAGACCTCTGGGCGCCTCATCGAAGACATGACATGAGGCGCTAATAATATATAGTGCTGCAGATACTAGAAAGCTTTGCATTTTCAGTCAATTGAATGCTAGCAAATGGGTTCATTTAAGTGGACTTTGGGCTGCATTTACTATTTCTACCATGTGTGAATCAATGTTGTAGATCATAGATCAGGGTGCGTATCCGCTATTGACTACTGGGATCACGTGAACCAATAAATTTTTGCCAAAATTAAAGCATATATGTACTCTCTCTTTCTAGCAACCCAAGATATATTGTGGGAAAAATTGGTTCTATAGCACTGAAAGATCACGAGTTCCGGAAAATACCACTGAATGATATCGGCTCCATAAAATACCATCAAAAGATGCAAACGTTAATCAAAAATAGCATTCCGTTACATTTTCCAATCGAAAACTTATTTTTATTAATTTTCGGCACCTAATATAGACTTGCAATAATGTTTATACCCCTTATCCATTCCATATGCACCTGGACTCCACGCTCGCTGGGCTCTCGACTCGCACGCTCGCTCCGCTCCTCCACCTCCGCCGTTGCTCCTTCCCCTTCGTCGCCGCCGCTCCTCCCCCACCGAGCGTTGTGCACTTCGCAGGCGCTCCAAGCCGGCGCCGCCGCTCCTCTCCCACCGGTCGCCATCCAGCTCGCAGGCGCTCCAGGCCGGCGCCACCGCTCCTTCCCACCGGTGGCCATCCAGGCCGGCGGCATCCAGTCGGGCGGCGCCCTCCAGGCCGGCGCCCCCAGGCCGACCGCACCAGGCCTCCCCCTCCCTCCAAGTCGCGCGCCGCTCCAGCACCAGCACCGACTAGTCGAAGAAGCCCGACGACGTGGCCCTGTTCACGACCGTGTGCATTGGGAAGTCCGGCACCTCGAGCGGCTTGAAGTCGGCGGCGGCGCGGGTGTGTGCGCCGTGCCTGGTGAGGTTGTGCACGACGAGGAGGAACACCAGCCACGGGACACCGAGCCGCCACGCGACGCCCGACGACCACAAGGCGCAGGAGTCGGCGACGACGCCGTTGGGGCGCCGGGGCAGCGACCGGAGGAACGCCTCCAGGGGCTCGGTGAGCAGCCACACGACGTCGTAGAAGGCGGGGACCTGGGATGCGTCGGTCACCGTGTCGGTGTTCTCGGAGCTCGGCGAAGTCGACGGCGAGACCTGCCCGCGCGGCGCCATCCACGACGGTCCGGTTGCACGCGGCGTTCACGGGAGCCAGGACGACGGTGGCGCGCGCGCCGTGGCTGGCGAGGAGGCGCGCCAGGTCGAGCATCGGGAGCAGGTGGCCCTGCGCTAGGAGCGGCAGAGCGTGCTCGATAAGGAGGCGCGGCGCGCCCTGGTGGAGGTGACCGCGGCGGCGAAGGCATCGGGGGTATTTTCGTCCAAGATAACAGAGATGGAAGCCAAATCTAATAGAGTGCTATTTTCGCGTAACTTTGCATCTTTCGATGGTATTTTACGGGACGATATCTTTTAATGGTATTTTCCGGAACTCGCGATCTTTCGATGCTATAGAACCAATTTTCCCTGTATTGTGACTCGAGAAAATGTCCAACTGCTGTCCAAGTTTTAATAAACAATTAGTAAAAGTTATATGCATGTTCTGCGTCCGAAAATTGCACCTACAGATTCGTATTCAAAATACATATATGTAAGATAATGCTGAGATCGTAACAATTTACAAAATATTATAAGAGAAACTAAAGGTAAGAAAAATGCGCTCTTGTGACTTTTCCATCGAAAATACACCTGTACATCTGACCCATACGGTGTAATAATGGGGGTAAAACATGCATGAAGCCAATAGTCTTCTTTTGCTGGGATCATCCCAGCCGGATGGATGTATTCTTACCGAGTTGCAGTATGTGGTGAGGATATGATTTCGAAGGATATGACGATTACAATAGATTATTTTTTATCTTATCTCCTTGATTGCTTAAGATATGTCATCTTATTGTCATCAAAATAATCGCCAGCTTCCCGGCTAGTTTGAGGATCCACATATTGCTCACACTACAATTGCCCACGTGTTATTAGCTTGTTCATGCATCCGAACATTTGGAATACTATAATCCACTGAGGTATATATACCCACTAGGGCTGGACAAAATGCTCGAAACTCGTTAGCTCGTTCGAATCGCAGCCAGCTCGGCTCAGTTCGGTGCATATTCCTAACGAGCCGAGCAAGAGTTTTTACTCGTTAGTATAACGAGCGAGTTCGAGTCGGCTCGCGAGCAGCTTGCGAGCCAAACGAGCCAGAAGATTTAATAGACTAATGAGCAAATTATTAATTAATAATAATATATGTATACTATATCTGTAGTTTTAGATGATGTTATGGTTATATTATATTATTATAGTATAATAGAGTAGATTTTAGATGTATTAAGACCAGCCTAAATATTATAATTTTTTATATTATATATATATTATTGTGACAATTTTAAATTTAACTCTAGCTCGCGAGCTGAACGAGCCAGCCCGCGAGCTTAATAAGCCGAGCCGAGTCAGGATTTTTGCTCGTTTCCTTAACGAGCCGAGCCGAGCTGGCTTGTTTGGCTAACGAGCTCGAATGAGCCGAGCCAAAACGAGCCGAGCTGGCTCCACGTCCACCCCTAATACCCACCCATTTCCATTTTAATCTGCCTATCTACCCACCGTATATGGCCATGTTATTTGTCAGGGCCGTCCCGTGCTTCTGAGAGGCCCTGCGTGCCATGTATAAATTTGGACCCTAGTGAAACAATAACTAAGTGAATGATATACGTACACTTATGTATATTCTTTTAAGAAGAACTCATTTGTTTGTTTGGAATGATAGCAGAATAACGTGCATAAGTAAAGCCATAAACATTTGAGTTTACTTTTGACAGATAGTGCTATAAAATGCCGATTTGATCCACCTGGACTTTACAAAATTAAGGTGGATGCTATAGTGACTCCATTCGTCCACCATTACTTATTTCTTATGTCGTCAGTGATATGATTATTTCTTTTATTTTATTAGGGAGTATGATTAAGGGGCCTGAATATTTGGGCCCCCTTCGAGTGCACACCTCGCACGCCCCAGCCCCCAGGGGACGTACAGCCCTGTGATGCAGGTGTGGCCATATGTATCACCCCAAAAACTCACAAACTTTCTAAAATTCTCTCTCCAAACTTCACTATTTACCTATCACATCAAATCTCTCTCCTCATACATAGAGCATTAAATGTAGGTAAATAAAAAACTAAGTACATGGTTTTGATGTACACGAGAGGAATCTTTTGAGCCTAGTTAGGTCATGGTAGGACCACTATGTAAAAACTCATCAAAGAAGACACACTATTAGGAGACACTTAATTAAAACGCGTCACCAATAAATCATTGGAGACACGGATTTACCAGACGTGTCACCAATAATTCTGCAGAGGCAACACATGTCTTCTATGTACCTTAATAGGCGACACTTCTTAATGAGCCGTGTCGCCTATGACTGCCTCAATTATAGGAGAGATGTCCCACAAATACACGTCTCCTATAACTCGGTATATTGGTGACGCGGTTTCGGTAAACCGCGTCTCCTGTAACCGAGTCGACCGAGTCTTAAATCAAAAGGCAACACGCAACACCTATAACAACCTGGGCCTGGGCCACAGTGGCCTTTCAGCCGGCCCAAGAAGACACAGCGCCGCGGCGTTAGGGTTAGCCCTTCCCCCTCCGCAACCGCACCCTCAGCTCCTCCCCACTCCATTCACAGCCGCCGCCCCCTCCCCTCCCCTCGCAGTCGCCGTCCCCTGTTGTCGATGTCGCCGAGCGCGCCCGCCGGCGCCGCCTCACTCTCTCCTGCCTCATCCAGATCTGGGGGCGCTGCCGCCGCTCCTCTCTTCCCCTCTCTTCATCACACAGCGTCGGGGTGGTGGTGGTGGTGCTGTGCTGGTGGTCGTGGTGGTGGAGGAGGAGGAGGAGGGGACGCTGCCGCACCCTCGTCGTCCCCCGCGTCCGCGGCGGCGGCAGCGGCCGTGCGGTGGGACCAGATCCCACCCGTCCCGCTGCACACCCGCCTACTCCTCCCAATCTCGCTGGCCGGGGCCCCTCGCCACTAGCGACAACCTCCCACCCAGCAAGCCCCGCCGTCGCCCCCGCCCTCCGCCGAGGGCGATGGAGGCGGCCTTCGATGCCTACTTCCGTGCCGCGGATCTGGACCACGACGGCCAGATAAGCGGCCAGGAGGCCGTCGCCTTCTTCAAGGGGTCCGGCCTCCTGCAGCCCGTCCTAGTGCAGGTAAACCTCAGATCTCCCTTCCTCACCACCAATTTCGTCCCCGCTCTACTGTGATTTGCTTTGCTCATTGTGGATGTCGCTGTGTTCTAGTCCTTTCCCACCGACCAAGCAGATCGACTTTAGTTGCTTTTTTCAGTGCTTGCTTCATTCATGTTTATAATTCTTAGATGGCCCCTACCCCTGCCTTGATCCACCTTCGTGATTACGTGCTCTAGCTCGCCCAAATTGCTCCTTTTATCCCTATAGCATGGTGAGCTCACCAATTTAAGCTCCGAGTTCTATAATGTTCCTTTTAGATTCTAGGTCATATCATACAAAACTTAGTTTTAGCTCCCCACTACTGATTTCTCTAAGCTCTCAGCCCTGCCACGTCATCAAGGCCCCTCCACTACCCTCCGTAAAGCCCGCTCGCCTCCCACGGTCCTTCCCACCCACCCGCCGCCACCCCCTCGCCTCCACCCGACGCGCCTCGCGCCGCCGCCGCCTCGCCTTCTCTACCCGCTCGCTTCCATACCGCCTCTCCTTCCCACCGACGTCCCCATAAAACTGCAGCCCGGCAAATCCAACCGAGCTCACCATCCGCCACCTCCACCTTGCCCCCTGCGCAATGCAATCTGCCGCCGACGCACCGCCCCGGCTGCCGCGCGGGCGACTTCCGCTGGCCGCCGCGCACCGCCCTGTTTGAGGCGTGGGCTCGATCCGCTGCCTTGCCCCGGGCGTCGTGCGAGAGAGCTCCGTGGGCCGCGAGCTCTGCTACCCGCGCCGGCTCGCCTCGGCTACGGGCCTGCGGCGCAAGCGGTCGACCACCACCGGTCTGGCTCCTGACATGCAAAGGGAAGAAGATAAGGTTGTGCGGGATTTTGCATCAAATGCAAAAAACAGCTATGCTGAAAAAGATTAACATGAGTACCCAATTGCTGCACTTGCTTTATGATTCCTCACGACGCAGAGACCAGTGATGGAGAGGAGAGGCTGCTCAAGAGGCAGAGAAGGTCGTGGCCGTGGAGCCAGCAGCACTTGCTGCTGGCGTCGGCGACGCCGTAGCAACAATGGGAGCACAAGAACCAGTTCAGACCTCCGTCGCAGCCGAGCAGGACGGCACGGTGGCCGGCGAACTGAAGGAGGAACCGCACGGCGACGACGCGCAAGCGGTGGTGGAAGAAGCGAAGCGCGTCGACCCTGGTTCGGTCCAAGTTGTTGTTCCTGCTGCAGAAGCTTGCAGAAGCAGCTGCCACAAGTGCAGAAGCTTGCAGAAGCTTGCCACAAGCAGCTGCCACAGGTTCCTGACGATGCCTCTGCCTTTATTTTTTGGGTGAGTATGCTTTAATGGCGTGGCGCAAGCGACACCACCACCGGCCTTGGCTCCGAAGATAAGGTTACGCGGCATTTTGCAAAAACGTCCTTTAGAATCTTGTGATATACAATAGTCTTTGTGTGCCTTGGTGTTTTTACAAAGAAGTTCTAAAAACTAATATATTATCAGATTGTTCTAGGACGATCCAGCCTAAATTCACAGAAAACACGGCTGAGCGAGTTCAAGGTGTCAAACTATAAAGACAAGTTCGGGGTGTCAAACTATAAAGACAAAGGGTAAGGTAGTTTAGAATTTTTTAGACATATCCATTAAAATCGAACATAATAATAGATACAGTGTTCACAGTAAATTTTGTCTTTTGATTTTGATCATCAACAAGTCCTCCGGCTGATCGGTTTATCAAGAGATAGCTCATATGGCTCTCAGGGTAATTTCTACAAGTGCACTATTTTTACGAGCAACTAAACAACCACAATGATTCATTGTTTATCGAAAACTTTTTCAAATCCCGCAGCAACGCGCGGGGAATCACCTAGTATGCAGGATTTTAGTGTTCTGGTATAAGGACATGCATGACTTCTCTTTTTCTGAGGACTATGATATTAGTAAACTTGTGGAAATATTGCTATAATTAAGACTCTAAAATCTCAATAACATAAACGAACTTTAATGCTTCAAGTTAGTCATTGTTTGTCTTAGAAATCAGCATGGCTTTGGTGGCCATATCACCTTTATTTTTAGTGCAACTTATTTTAGTTTAACCCAATCTTTCTAACATGTTATGTTTTATAACCTAGAAATGTATACAGGAGATAGTGTCTATTTTCTGCTATGTAGGGAGAGCACATTAGAATTTTTTTGGAAAAGGGAAGCTTTATTGATCTTAGACAATTACATCAACATGATATAATTATATAAGATCCAATCCGGCATCTGCATAACTAAGATGCACACAGCCCATAAAAAAGAAAAAAAAATGAGAGCACCGTGACCAAAAGATCATGTTGCAGCAAGCTACCACAAGCAACTTCACCTTCATCCGCTTCACAAATCAAAGCAGCTCTTGGGCTATGACGTAGGCTCCCGAGACAACGCCTCCAACGAGGAAACGGCACGCGCACGTGCCGACATTGCAGTGACCCAATTAATTAAGACCAGATCAAAAGTTTTCACTCGAGGGAGTAATTCATCTTAATCCAAACAATGCCTTCAACAAGGTCACTACCAGGTACAACCAATTAAGGTCAGACCTAGGAATTTCTTCCCGGAACCGGTGAATTAGTAACAATTACCACGACGACATAGTCACACCGTGTTGCATCCTCCTTCTTACCAAGCCAATGCTTTCATATAGACCAGACCTGACCCACTTCAAACGGCCACGAACTCCAAATCCGGCAGACCATCTGAAATCGTAACCTGAGATATCATGCTGCAAAGTAGCCACTGGGTACCCGTGCATAATCTACTGGAATAAATTACAGATGAAATCCGTCTTCAAGTAAGAGAATCCGCGAATGAAGCCATGGTGACTCATGTCTCCTGGTCTATATGAAAATAAAGGTGAAATTAAAGATGTCATCGCCAGATGTAGTTGCAAAGTCTGAACCAGGGACTCGTCCCCTACCCCGGGGCTAACATCGCCGCCGACTGTCTTGGGGATCCGACCCCGCGTAGCCGCCGGCCATGGCACCCACACAGGCCGCCTGCCGCCGCGAGCCACCCGTGCCTGGCCGCATGCAGGCTGGCCGCCGCGGATCTGACCGCCGGCGAAGGCCCGACCGCTGGCCGTCGGCGGCCGCGCCGCCCGCTAAACGAGCACTCGCCGGTGACCACCGCTCGCTCGCCGTCGCAGATCCACCTGCGGTGGGGGTGGATCCGCCCTTGAGGGACGGCCGCCGGCACTCCGGAGCCACACCACCGCGTCGGCGCGCCGCCCGCACGGTGCCAACACCGCCATCCCCGAGACGCCGCCCCACCGCCGCCGTCCTCGCGAGGTGCCGGACTTCCGGCCCCTTGCTCCGGCGACGGCGAGGGGGAGGAAGAGAGGGAGGAGGGTCGGTCGGCGGCGGCGTGACGTCGCCCCCGTGTCGCCTGCGGGGCGACGCGGGGGCCGATCCGATTTCCGCGGTGCCTTTTTTTTTGTGATCTCCTATCTCTGGCTGGGCTTCAAGCACATTAGAATTATGGCATTCCTTTTTTGTTTAACTATTTTCAATTTTATTTGGCTATTTGCAGTGTGTCCTAGCAATCTGGAGTGAGCAACATTTGATTTTTAGTAATGTTGCTCGAGAAATGTAAGTGCGCATTGGAATTTCAAATAGAGTTATCTCAATTCTGTTAGCATTTTAATGCAGCTACAATTTGATCTGAAATTTCAGTTTTGATGTGGGCTAGAGCTAACCTCTCCTTTTGTTTTCCCCAATCCAGCAGATCCTGGAGCTGACCGGGAAACGCTGCCCGCGACAACAAGAAGACCCGCTGGCCGGGAACTTTCTAAGTTACTTACACTTGCTCGCTAAACATAGTCTCGGATCCAACTTATTCTCCTGCAGTACTTCCGTTTGGGATTATCGTTCTAGTAAAATTTTTCAATATTGTCACTAGAACATGAAAAATTAATGGTGCTCACCCCACCATGACCATTGTCCTATTTGAATAGTAGTATAATTCTTGGTCCCTGGTCTTTGTTCTTCATTATCGGTAAAAGCTACTTTTTAGGGGACTTTTTTTTGGAGGGACTGGTAAGAGCTATTAAGCACGATTCTTTAGTAGGAAGATCAGTTCTGCTGTTTGTAGCATCAAATTCAGTAGTTCTATCCAAGGCCAAATAATAGTTCACTGTTTCATAGTTCCCCATATATAAAGATTTCTATATTATTTTTATCTCAGCATAATCATTTGTTATTGGATTACTGCTGCAGTTTTCACCCTTGGAAAGCTAATGAATGTGAAAGAAGATTACGGACAACTTTCTTCAATAGCGAGGTCTGTTCATGTTATTGAATATAATATTATAATATCAACTCATCCTTTTTATGCTCTATCCTGTATATGTTTGTTCTTCCTTGAGATACTGCAAGGATTGTACTCGGTTAGCCAATCAGTTAATAACTTGTCTTTGGCAAACTTCATTCATGCAGGGATCTGGGAGTGCATGCCGCAGTTTATATGGACGATTTGTGAAATGGTGTATGGGAAAGGTTAGTAAATGAGTAATCCTAGGTTTTGACAGAGAAACAGCCCTGGTTAAATGTGTGGTTCTTCCAATTCAATAATTACTGAGTGGGGCCTGATTCTTTGCTTGCATAAAGATGATGGAAGTGACAGTCTTGCTGCGCTTCTTGCTGATGAAATGCATTGGAACGATCTTGTAATTATTATTGCAGTGGTATGTCATCTATATCCCACATGACCTGTGCATTTTCATTGTGTTCTATCTGATATCTTCAATTGTTGACACATTCATTTATGGCATTAGGTCAGTTCAAAGCAAAAGGAAACCAGTAGCACCAGTGGGATGCGAGATACTGTTGAAACAAGTCACTTGTTGCAGTACAGGGCCCATGTCATTGTGTTTTCATCCTACACTTGAATTTTGTTTGAACTTTTTACTGTTTGGATATTAGATTTCTCAAAAATCATGGAGGGGGCATAATTATTTACCTGAAAATTTGAAAACTAAATATCCTTTTACTGTTGTGGCCTGTGGGACATTGCCAAGTGTTTTGGCAATTTGATATTTGGCTTTGACTGTAACTTCTTTTCCTGTTCTTATGTGCACACTGCACTGGTTGTTCATATGTTTCAGACTGTGCCAAGTCGGGTGTTGAAAATGGAAGAGGCTATTAAGAATCAAGACTTTGATTCCTTTGCCAAATTAACTAGATTGGCCTTGTTTGTTCAAGTAACTAATATGTTGGTTATATGTGGGTTGTGTACATTGTTAATCTGCTTATATGTTGGTTATATGTGGGCTGTGTACATGTATAGGTAATTACCCCCTTTGTCAAGATCTGATGTGTTATAGTCTGTTTGAGGTGTGTGTTGTAATTTCTTCTTTCTCTAGGGAGTTAGTTGTAAAAATACATGTGGTAATAAATGATGATGGAGATTTTTCTAATTTTATTTTTTTGTTTTTTTCATTATCAAAGGAGACGCGGGTTGCCAACCTGCGTCTCCAATGACCCTCACAAAGGAGACGCGGGTTGAAAAACGCGTCTCCAATGATCTTATTGGAGACGCGTTTCACCTTAGACAGTGTCTCCAATGACCAACCAAGAAGACACGGGTCACTAAACACGCGTCTCCAATATGTCAGTCATTGGAGACGTGGGTTTTCCGCGTCACCAATGACTTCACTTTAGAGACGCATCTTTAGTGACGCGTAAAATCCGCGTCTCCTTTGACTGTCTAGAAGTGTCTCGAATAAGAGTTCCTGACATAGTGGACAACGATTACCACAAACTAACGAAAAGTGCTACAGTGTTTGATGTGACTTTTCGACCAAATTTTACACACCCATTTTTACAACTAAACACACCCAATAAAGCAAACACTCCAAATCTTGCCCGCTACGGTAACATGCAACCTACCTAGCTACTATTATATAATTATAAGTATATGAGTTATGCCACTTTCAAAGAACTGAGCTAACTCACTGGCAAACCAAGTACATAGGCAACATATGCTATGGGTACACACGGTTAGCAGGATGTAGGTTTGGCAGTAATGAATACACGGACGTACCATGCCCACGTTAACGACGGCCGGGATTAGTGTATTTTCGGCTCATCCCATCACAATATATATACACACCAGCCACCAGGCCGGTCCGCAAAGCTAGCTGCTAGCGCCGGCCACAGCCCGATTAGTTTCTTCAGTGAGTGCTCATGGACGGACCTGCAGGTTCTGGGTCGGGGAGTGGGAAGAAGAAGAAGAAGGGCATCTTTCATTCTCTGTGCACTATCAGTTGCATAGGTGCGTCGGCTACCTTTACCTTTGGTTTGCTTCATCCAAAACAAATGCATTTCGATTCTCTCTGTTCAGTTTTTGGCTAAGCATAGATCATGCATGTCTGCATCTTTTCGTTTTATATCGTAGCTGCTAGCTAGGTGTGCATTCCCTTCTTTTTTTATTGATAATAAGTGTGCACTCCCTTCTATTTGCAACTTTGAGCGCCAACAGTTATGTCAGTAATAGAATGAATTTTGCGCATCATCAATTTCTTAATTAACAAATAATTTAGAGTTTCTAGTTTACTACCAGATGGGTAATTAATTAATGTTAAGTAGCTGTTCGGATCAATATATATGATTTCGCCCTATAGTTTATGCTTTTCTGTATATCAGTGGCTTAATAATAACATTAATAATAACAGTATATATACGGTAAGTTTACTTGCATCTTTTTCTGCTCTCTTTTGATACTTATTACTTTAATTGAAATACTCTCTCCGCTAGTTCATTAGAAACGTGATGTTCTTAGTTTAATTTGCTCATAGTACAGCAACACGTTCTTATTTGTTACACAAATTTTAACCGGCAAAAATTACCCCCTTTGCCTCATTTGTAGCTTCTTGCGGTGCATGCAGTCTAAATATTTCATTGCCTGACGTACCTTAATTTATATGTTATAGAGACAGCAGTACTACAAATTTTTTAATGAATCTGATATGTACATCTCTATTTCCTCTGAAAAACATAGTCCTCTGTGCTGTACAACAACTATGATACATATACCACTTATGTATAATTAATCAACCGTGTAACACTATAGTATGCTTCCACCAACCTAAGTACTATATCATCCATTTTCCTTTTTCATTAGAACTATTGAGGGAATGAGGGGGACTTTTCAGAAATTTAGGAGCATGCCTTTTCGGATTTAAGAATCATTGTGACGTTTTGTCAAAACAAAAATGATCATCACGACATTCTTTAGATCTCCAAATTATATGAAGAGTGCTATCTCGAAGAATCATCAAAATTTTAGGTAGTTATTTATAGGGCAACGTATGAGGTGCAAACCAAGTTCCTATGAAAACTATGCAAATTATGAAGAGTGCTATCTTGAAGAATCATCAAAATTTTAGGTAGTTATTTATAGAGTGGTCAATTAACCTTGCTATTTATTATATAAATGTAGGACGAACCAAAAAGGAAAAGGAAAAAGAAAGCGATGAAGAGGATGATGAGTCTGAGGAATGGAGTGTAGATGGGCAAGAGTACATGGAAAACAAAGAAGAAGAAGCCGGGTCATCAGAAGAGGGTGAAGGAGACGAGGAAGGTAAATTATTTATATAGATCTTATAATATATATAATGTGCGCTTTACTGTTTTATCCATTCGTTCCATATATCTTTCAATCATATTTATTTATTATATATTAGATCCTGGGAATTCGGCCGGCTAACTAGTTTTATTTAACGAGCTAACTATTTATTTCTATTGTAGATCTTGAAATAGAAGATATAGAAGTTGAGGATGAAGAGGATCGTGGCAACTCCTCATTCAGTACCGACAGCCCTGTTTCACCTGACCGCACGCAATATGGATATTGGCAGCGCCAATATAGATGGACCTTGTCCAAATAAATCAGCAGTACCTACTAGGCTACTACTCCCTCTGTACATGCATGACACTTAAAATAAGCTAATTAGTTTAATTTTAAACTAATTATCTTATCTAAATTTCATACATATAAGGCCGGAGAGAGTACATACTAGCTAGTAAGATACTCCAAAGTGTTTATTATATTCATGGTACATGTATTTGTACCTTACGCTAATTCACGCATGTACATTTCCATTGGACAATGAACTCGATCAGCGGCGGAATGCAGTGAATGAAAATCAAGAGGGGTAATCAGTAGTAACATTTGCTGCTTCCTAAGCATCAATTTAGTGTTCCCCGCAAATGTTAATCTTTGTGCTATTAATATTTATCTATGTGTGTATAGTTAAAAAATCTGATGCCAATGCCACCAATCTCAGTTTTAAGGGTGGAAACATCGTGCGTGGGTTTTCAGGCAAGTTTGTTCGTTCGAACTGGTAATACGTTTCTGCAACATATTTAGCTGAAACTTATGCTGGTCCCTAAAATAAACAGGGGAACACCATTTGGATTTATATCTTGTTAGAAACTAATGCCTTTTGCTTGATCCTGGAGCTGAGTGCCTATTGTATATTTTGTGACTGCTCGGTCAACAACTAATAAGAGCAGCTTCTGCTGCACAATCTGATCGGCAGATGCATCTAAATCGTAACAAACTAGGCCCTACACCCACAGCTCTCTATATACCTAAGGGATATACACACGTGAAATCCAAAACACTGATCGTTGAGAAAGAGCTGGAGGGTGCATAAGCACGATCGAGTTCCCCATCCAGATTAGTGCCGGTGGCATCCTGAGGGTGGTCACTACATGGTAACATACTACTACATAACCTATTGTTTGTGTTGGCACTTTCAGTATCGGTTTGCGAAAACCGCTTGTGATGCCATCAGTGTTGGTTCTGGAGTGGGGATGCTGAGTGGTTCTTGGAGCCGCATTAAAAATGGTTTTCAGTGCCAGTTCTTAAAACAAACCTCAGTGAAAATTGAAAGTGCATCTAGACTCTCCCTAGTGGGTTTTGGTTGGACGATGACAGATGTAACAAAAAACTAATGGTTGAATTGAGTTTATGGACAGGTGAACGCCGGAGGCCGTGCCGCCAGTCATGGCCGACGGCGATGGGGTTAGGGTTTGGGTTTGGGATGGAAACCACGGAGAGGGAGGTCCAAGGAGGACGTACACGAGGATGGACTTTGACACGTTACGTATGTATTAGCCGGTATGACAAGACTTTCCAGATTATTAAAGAATATAAATAAAACTACCCCATCTCTGCAGCAACCTTAACTTGGATGCACATACAACGCCATACATTACTAAAAATTCGACATATATATAACATGAAGCACACAACAGAGTGTTTCAGCACCTAATAAGCTTACGTATCCGACGAGTACCCAAATCTCCACCCATGGCTAGCGACCGATCGAAGATGTGCACCATGATGCTTGAGACTGGTTCGTAACTGTAAAGACAGCCAAGAAAAAAAAAGCATATTCATCTTTGATGTGCGTCCCATTTGAGGTCCACGACTCAGTGTAACATTTTGAACGGCTAATAGCCTACTATACTTATACCTAATGAATTGACCTGTATATCTGATTCTGGTCCATATGGTGCTGCATATATCATATATCATCCATCTAAGCAAGCCAGCAAGACCGGCGGCCATGGCAGCTCGCACCGAAATAGCGCGCATCGCCCCTCTGCACTCCGCCGCCGGCGCCGCCTCCATCGTCTCGAGGTCGATGGAGAAGAGCCACAACCCTCCATCCCCCAATGGCAACCACATCACATTGGAGTCATCTTCATCTTCACCATAAGTGTCGAGGTCGACAGAGAAGCGCCACCGCCCTTTAGGCCCGTATGGTGACAGCGTGACAAACCCCGTGCCCCTCGTCACCACGCTTACCGGCTGGGTGGTGAACAGCGATGACTCGTACCCTGGCAGCAGGCCATGGGCGACCTTGGACACGAGGACCTTCTTCTCCAACGCCCATTCGCCGCCATTATCATCATCCGACGACGACCTCGCAAACACCTTGAGCTCGTCATCCGCCACGGTGAAGATGAGCGGCCTGCTGCCGTCGTCCCGGCCGTCGGTGACGTAGAAGCTGTTGGTCCACATGAGATGATCCCAGCTCTCGATCGTCGCCGGCGGCAACATCGTCACCGAGGACGACGTGAACTCGCCGGCGCCGCCGTCGAGGACCACCAGTGTGCCCCCTTGCACGTAGAAGTACCACGAGCCCCCGGCACGGCCCAGGAGGGACGTGACCGTCGGATGGAGCCCCGAGGTGATGTGGTCGTCGTCGACGGCCTTCTCGCGCGCTCCACGCCGCCGCCGAGTCCTCCCCATCATCGTCATCGCCTCCGGCGAACACGGCGGCGCGCGGGGCGTCGGCGCCGTCGTCGTCACGGCAGAGCACGCAGAGCACCCTGAAGTTGGCCATGCCGATGCGCCCTCCCGCCGCGCCATCGTCGTCGTCCTCGCCGTCGAGGAGGTAGGGTCCCCAGAAGTGGCCGCCATAGCAGCCGTCCCCGAAGCTCGGCGGCGGAGGGACGGCCTTGTAGCGCCGCGTCAGGGGCTCGCAGACGACGATGTCAGGCCAGCCGCCGAAGCGGCTAAAGCTGCAGTGTGGATAAACCATCAGGAGCAGGCTGCCACGGCTGTCCAGAACCTTCCATGCCGGCGTGGCGTCGCCGGAATATAGGTTGTTGGTGCCGAACGGAGGGAGGAAGTCGAGGGAGAAGTGGCCGGCGTTCACCGTCGTCGTCGGCGGCGAGGAAGAAGAAGGAAGAACGAACTGCGGCTCGCCACGTATCACCGATCTCCATGGCCCAAAGTGAGAGCGAGGAGTCACGGGGCGGCCGTCGTTGTGGTAGTGGCCGGCAACGGCGGGCCGGTGAAGGGAGCGGTAGCGGCGGAGGAAGGCGGTGCCGGCGATGACGCGGCGCCATCGCTTGCATGTGGAGGCGGCGCGGATGAGGCTGACGTGGCAGTCGATTCGCTCGAGGACGAGGACGAGGATGTCGTCCACGTCCATGGCCTGCGACGGGGTCGGAAAACCCTAGCAGAGTTGGAACATGTACGTACGTTCTGTTTTCT
Source organism: Echinochloa phyllopogon (assembly GCA_033239725.1). Classification (NCBI taxonomy): domain Eukaryota; kingdom Viridiplantae; phylum Streptophyta; class Magnoliopsida; order Poales; family Poaceae; genus Echinochloa; species Echinochloa phyllopogon. Next base: position 3,697,468 of record BTCW01000008.1, on the reverse strand, counting down.
TTGATTTGATTGAGCTGATGACGATCACGCACGCGAGATGATCGATATAGTTAATTGTTGGAGATCGTGGGATTTGGAAGTTGTCACGAACTCTGCTGGCGTTTTTCGAGAAAAAAAAACAAACATAGGCTCCAATCTTAAACTGTAATCTCAAATGCTGAAAAATGAATATGCTCAAATGAGCAACAAACCTCTAACAATAACGCTCGAGATCAAGCAATATTTGCATATATACGTCTTGCATGAACATATCAGCATGAATATTTCCGGAACCTTGGCAAGACACGATATATAGGAAGTAGAAGCTTTGTATGCATGGCTCCTCCTCTGCCTTCATCCATATACAATAGGCCAAACTGCTTCTCATACATATATATATATATATATATACACACACAATAGGCCAAACTGCTTCTCATACAGACGTCAAACATATATATATATATATATATATATATGCTTCTGTAGTACACAAGAGATTCTCGATCAGTTGCAGCACTACCTTGTGCAGCATATATATATATATATATATATATATATATATATAACATATATTAGGGCAACATATCGTTGCTTTGACTCGAATCAACAGACCATATTTCAAAATTTCAATCATTCAGAGAAGCGGAAACTAACTCTCCGGTAAAAATTCAGAACTGATGAATAAGCTAAAACGCCATCGTGCGGGGTTTGATCACGGCAGGCCTGAAGGTTATCTTCAATGCATGGTTCCATTGTGGTCAACTACTTATTAACTATAGTTACCACTCTACACAGGGCTGTCGTGATACAATAAAAGAAAACGTACGCAAACGTTAATCCTGATCTATCTCTGACTCAGAAAAGTTTGATTTTTTTTATAACTAGCATAAATGCAAAGCACTCAATACTATAACCTACTCCCCAAATACAAATCATTCTAGATTTTATAGACACATGGGAAAATCTATGCACCTAAAATGCCTTGTATTTCAGTAGCCTAGATGAGGGCTTCCCGGTGGTTTAGAATTGTTTTTCCCTTTTATATTGCAAAAGAAGAATTCCAGCTGCCCCCTGCGCAGCAGCTTCGAATCTTCGATGAGGGCCCCTTGTGCAGCTGATTGGACACACTAATACACTATCTGACCCTACGCTTGTCTACCTTTCATGCCCAACGAAAGGATCCTAGGTGGCGTACGGACTGAGCCGCGAGAACGGCCCGGGCGGACCTACGTGGAGATGCTCAAAATCTTCAAGCTCACTCAAAATCTTCAAGCTAAGGTAATTACTAAAATTATACCATATAAAATCTTCATTAGTCTAACTACATGAAAAATTCAATAATACACTTAGGGAAATTATCTCCTGGTCAAGAGTTAGTACACGCCAGACTTCTTTAAATCATCTTTCCCTTCGACTTCTTCTCAGCCACCTTTCTTCCCATGGTGGCTAGCCTTGTTCTTTCCATCACCTCCCTTCTTTCCTTTCGACTATTCTTGCCTCTCACGCTCCATACAAACTGTGCATTGAAGAGCATAGGTTCTTTGCACAAAATAGTGAGTATCAGGTCAGTTTAAATCGAATATCCATCAGATTGACCAAAAAAGCCCCATTTTTGTCACACCCGGTTTTCAAGGCAAAACCAGGTGCATCTCATATGTGCGCCAGGATCAGTTTACACACATATGGTAGACGTCACAAGTGAATATCCATAACCATGCATAACGAAAGAGTATTATAGTGCATTTATTACAATCTCAGAGTTGACACAAATGTCATAGCGGAAGACTTAAATTGTCATAGCGGAAGACTTAAACGTTTATCTAACGAAGCAAAAGTGACTCCAACTCCACAGGCTATTGACTGGGGGAGACTCGCCTAGAACTCCTCAAAATCAGCAGTGAAATCCTCAAAATTCTCCCAATCTGAGCAGCATTCCGGGTGTAGTTGATGCAATAAAAGAAAGAAAGGCAACAAGTATGAGCACATAACGTACTCAGCAAATGTAATATGACATACAAGGCTGAGGCAAAAAGGTTGGCTGACCATACTGCAATAAGCACTTTTAGTCGATCAAGTTTTATTAAGCAACTATTTACTAGCAAATGAAAGTATATACCACCCACAAATTAATGAATGTCATATTCCCAACATATTCAAGTAACCACGATTTAGATCATGTTCAAGTATGATTATCATGTAAGGGTCCAGGCCGCTCTTGACCGTGAGCACGGCTGTTATAACAGTTTTACACTCTGCAGAGGTTGTACACTTTCACCATAAGCCGTGATTCCCATTGCCGAAGCATTGTACCCTTCCCACACCACGTGGACCGAATACTGGGTTTCACTATGAGACCTTTACAAAAGCACCCTAATAAATGTTAGCCCGCTAAGGTTTCCGGTTCAGAAGCAAAGCATAACCCTCCCTAATGAGGTCTGTCTCTTACCAAAGCCCACAGCTCAAGAGGACCGAGCTATACCCCGTCAACCGCCGCCCCCATGCCCCTTTCGAGTAAAGCCACCATAAACTAGAGCACCTAATTAGTCAGTCAAAGCCAGAGCCACATGGCACTCATGGTTGTACTGTTTTCCTGGGTGGTTCTCCATGTTCCAATTAAAAAGATATGATCTTGTCCATTAATTAATAAAAAGAGTATTTGGAACATAGAGTGGGGGTTCATTTAACCAATCCCAGTTGAGCAAGCTAAGCATCATCTACCATCAAAATTAATTAAGTAACCCAGTTTCAGGGACAGGAAAAATATAGTGGCTAGGTAAATCCTTAAATAGGAACCCATCAAATTAAGACACATGCACGGGTGGTGAAATTAATAATTATTAGGACATTTGCATGACATAATACACTTGCCTTCTTCCCAACTCGGTTGCTGCTCAAATCCTTCTCCAACAGTTGGTTCTTCAGAGAAATCCTCGAACTGGTCGTTTCCTAATCGCATCACACATTCACATGCAAGGAAACAATACAACAAATAAGAAACAGTACACCAAACAATTCCAACAAAAGAAAACAACAGCACAAAACTAATCTACGCGTTACAACGAACGCGTGAGCGCGAGAATCACTAAAATCGGAGTTAAAACGCAAAAGATATGGCTTTTCTAAGGTTCAGGGACTTGTTGGCAAAGTTTTAAAAGTTCCAGGGGCTTAACTGCGAAAAACCAGGGACTAAAACATAATTTTGTATAAAAACTCGAGGGCTAAACCATAAAATAACAGGGGCTGGACTGTGGGTGCTATTTTAAAACTAGCAGGGGCTAAAACGAAAGAAAACAGGACCTAAACATAATTATTTTTGAACTAAACTGGACCGCGGGTTGATTTTGAAAAACTTTAAGGGCTCTTTTGCAAAGTAGCCACGGCTGACCGTTACGGCTCGGTTTGACTCGGGGCTCGGGCTAACGTGGAGCGTTGGATCCAGATCCGACGGCTCCAAATAGATCGGGCCGAAGGGCGGTAACGCCGGCGACGGCCGGGACGGCGGCGCCGCCCGTTTCCACGGCGGAGGGTCGCCGGAGTGAGATCGATCTAAGGCTACACAACTCGGTTCGCGACGGGAACAAGTGCTACGGACTCGCTGGACCACGACGAGTTCATCTAGGGGCTCTTGACGACCGACGAGCGGCGGCGATGGCGGCCGACGAGCCATGGCGGCGGCGGCGCTCGGACGACGCAATCCGGCACGATTACTAAGCTGCCACGCGGAAACTCGAACAAGGATAGGCTCGGGAGTGGCGGTACCTCCTGGCGAAACTTTCCCGAGGACCAAGCAAGGCGGAGAAGCGGTGGAACTCGAGATCGACAGCGGCGACTCAAGCTCGGCGAGGGCGGCGATGGCGGCTCGGGTTTTGGGGATTGTGTTCACAGGAATTGGATGAAAAGTTCAAGGGCGAGGCGGCGGCTTTAAATAGAGCGGAATCCGGCCTTGGCGCGCGTGGGAGAGTAGAACTCGGCGTCGGGGACGGCGGGGAAACGGACTCGACCGGAGTCCGGCTCGGCGACGACGGGAGGAAGAAGGTGCTGACGTGTGGGGTCCACCTGTCGGTGAGAGAAGAAAAAGAAAACGGCGCGGAAGATTGGGCCGCTGCTGGGCCAGAAACGGGGAGAAAACGGCCCGGCGCTGAAGAAACGGCCCGGAAGAAAATGGGAAAGGCACGGGGAGGAAAAGAGAACGGAAGAAAAAGTCCAGGGGGCACAAATGGACTTCGCCGAGAGTTCAGGGGCCAAAACTGAACTCAGCCTATTTTAACTTTTCTAAAACTCAAACAAAAGCAAATCAATTTCGAATTTAAACAGAATTTAAATTTCAACTTGATTCACTAGCAACCAAAAATATATGCAACAGCATGAATGCAACAAAAACTTATTTTGACTAAAATAATTATTTAATGTGATATTTAAATTGATAAAAGGCTAGAAATTCCAATTAAATCCTAGAAAATTCATTTAAGCCTTAATAAATCCTAGAAAAATTCAAAGGGTTGCTACAATTTAATTTTGTTGAATTTTAGGGTGTTACAATTTTCTAGCACCTTCCTTGCTACTACCACCCTTGGCATTGTTCCAAAAAAAATCTATACCCTTGCTTAGTGCCGCGGGCATTTAAACACAACCTAGTGAGAGTCATGCATCTTTTTGGCTTTCACTCAAGCACAGCAAACATGTCCATACTTCAAGGAAGCAACATCATTCCGTAAAACTTGTTTTGCTCGTTTCTCAAACTACAACTTCATCTCTGAATACCTCTGATGCAATCATGAAGACTACACCCAGCCATTTATTGTGGAAGGTGAGCCAACCTATAATTTGATCCGACCGGTAGTGGCAGAGCTAGCCTAACAAGTAGCGGGGCTCATCCACCCCTTCTCCTTTCTTTTTCCTTTTCTTTTCTTATTCCCCTCTCTATTTTCTTCTTCTTCTCCTTCTTCCATACCAACAAATTCTAGGGGGACTCTATTTTCTTCTTCTTCTTCTCCTTCTTCCATACCAACAAATTCAAGGGGGGCTTAGAGGGGTTCTATGGGTTGTGCGCCGGTAGGGGGGCTAGAGCCCCCCTAGCCCCCTTGCTGAGATTGTTGATCACAGCTCGAGCATTACCATCTATGCTCTACTCCAGTGCACACCAAACATGCTATCCCCGCAAGACTGTAAAAAATGTCTTGGGGTCTTGTTCATGTCCCAAGACTTCTGAGCGGTAGTCCTAGATTCAATGGCCAAGGTGCAACATGCAATATGCGGTGGATCTTTCTTCTCTGGAAGCATATAGAGATGTGCAACTTCAACTCCCGGAAGCACCACTACCTAGTTCTTCAGTCGCGCCGACGGCTTCCCTAAGAGGTCAATATTCAATTGATTCTCTTTATTACTACATACTGGTATTGGTCTATATTCTATAGGATCCAGGAAAAAAATTGCGTGTTTTTCAATCACAACATCAAAGATGAATTTGGCAATGAGATTTTTCTTATAACACCGCAACATGGAGTCAACTAATAAAATATTATATGAAATAAATAAATAAATAGAGAAAGGGAACAAATGGCGCGTCATGCCATCATTTTGGTGGTAAACAAATAGAGGCATCTTCTCCTCGCAACCGATCTGCGGCGACATGAAAACCAAACGGGCGACAAAAATATCGAGAAAATAAAAGGTAAAAAAATTGACGCTCATGAATGATAAATTAGCTTACCCGTTCGTCTCTTCATAGGCTGCAAATCCCCTTAGCGTCATGTTACACTATTGATATCTTACAACATTTCGAAATCATATATAACCTTGATAACAGAATATGGACAACATGAATAATTGGATTTGCTATCAATCCAACAACCCGAGTAGCCTAATGGTTACATTTGTGGATTGGAATCTCAATGCTTTCCTTCAAATTATTACTACTGGCTAGTTTTATTTTTCTTTTAATTTTTGTAGGAAATTCAAAAAAATTCGATACATAAGTTCTGTTAGGTTCTGGTTTTGATTTTATTCCTATTCCTATCTGTAGCAGTGCACGAATATTATTTATTAGTACAATTATACAAACTAGCAAGCATGCATGTGCGACACACACATTTATAATAGAAAAAGAGATTGCATAATAGATAATTGGCTGGAGACCGTATTGGTTACGAACTCGAGTTCCTATACTACGGCTACTACGGCAAAGAGCTTGACGAAAAAACGCATGAAGTGGTTCAATGACAGGTAGGTCCGTCGGCTGTCAAAAGAGTTTGACGAAAAAAGAGCCTGATAGATGGAGCCGTAGGAGGGGTAATGTTTCAATGATTTGTGGGTCCATTGGCCGTCGAAAGTTTTGGATTTTATAGTATACTAGCAAATGTGCCCGTGTGTTGCTACGGGTGGATGAGACTTCATTAGCAAAGATGCGCGAGAGCCATAGACGTTGATAATTCCGCATCCGATGAGAAGCACGACAAAAGAGAGATCCTCAGCACACATTGTGCCACGTAACGACCATGGGTTGACTCAGTCCAAGCATTTTTTTTCTTTATTTTTGGGCACAGGACCATTTAGTACCGACCGCCCAGCCGATACTAACTGGCTTGCTAGTACCGGCTGAATTGTCCAGTACTAAATAGGGATTTCTAATCGGTACCGATGACTAATTTTCTAGTAGCGTAAGCAAACTCTATCATAGCACACGATGCTCTTTGTCAATCTCCGTAGCATCTGTCTCAAACCATCTTCATTCTCACATCATTTCTCATCATCTCTTCATTGTCTCTTCGTTGGTGATGCAATCTAGCTGCCTGCTTGCTGCCATGGATAAAAGAGCAGATGTGGAGAATACGAATACGTGGGGTTCCATGTAATAACATAAATAATCTACAATCTCTATTCTTCACGTACTACGCATAGGGCATCCCTTCTCTTTCCCTCCTTTATCCTCTCCCGCCTGCACACGGTCAACAGCTCCAAGCTCTGGACGCCCGCCCCGCCGGTACGTCGCTTGCCTGTATAGCTGTACATGACTGCGCGTACCGCGTAGCCATCGGCGAACCTCTCCACAGCTCTCCGGCAGCCGCCCTCCTCACCATCGCCTAGCCGCGCTACCTACGGCCTCGCCTAAGGGTAAGGGCTGCTTGCCATATCCTCGTCACCGCCACCCAGCAGCAACGTAGCTGCATTTGCAGGCTGTGAGCCACTCCCCCCTAGCCACACGGTTGCATCTTCCTCGCCGCCGCTTAGCGGCACCACAACCTCACCTGCAGGCTGCGAGCCCCTCCACCCAATCAGATTGCAGGCCTGCAGCATCGATGGCGCCGCCGGCGCGGCTACGACATGCTGTAGTTTCAGCTCGGTAAGGTGCCGACCAATCGAGCTCACTTGTAGACCTTGGGCCCACTGGCGGAGCTTGACCACAAATTCAGGGGGGGCAACCTATATTAAACAGCGCTAAAATTACTGTTCAATCAATAGAAAATTTGCATGGCAGGGGGGAAGCCTACTATGGCCCTCATGTAGCTCCGCCAGTGCTTAGGCCGCGGCAGCTCCGGTTCTCCGCGCGTGTGAGGCTGCAGCGGCTCCGGTGGCCCGCCGTGGGTATGTTTCAGCACACATCGCTTTCCTCTTGAACGCACAAAGATTTCTTCTGTGTAGTTCTTCTGCACAAGAAATTATAATCATATTTTTATATCCATTTTACTGAGATCGGTTGGACTTTTAACATTGAATTATTTGGTGTATGGAACTCTGTCTCTATTTTTCTCATGTGTTAACCAGGGTGCAGTACATGGACTCTATTGTCCAGCGTATAGGATACGGATATAGAGAAAACAACGGGCGAAAATTGACGGAGACGACGTATCAAAGGAAGAATTTAAGGAAAGGACGCTGGGTTGATTTTTATAAATATTAGGGGGGTTCTTGTCAAATTATGACGTACCAAAGAATTAATCCTTGCTTTATAATTATTAGGTAGAGATATAGATAAAGTACTAAGGAAAGTTAAATTTACACTTACCAACATAAACAAAAAAAAGGAACACCTTGATTGATTCTGCTAAAGAAAAAAATGACAGTGCATGGAGTCCCATGCATCATCTATCCAAGCAAGCTTGCAAAACCGGTGGCCATGGGAACTCACACCGATACGCCGCCGTCAACAACATGCCCTTAACCGCTGGCGCCGCCACCTCCATGGTTTTGAGGTCAATCGAAAAGGACCGGTGCTGTTCTTGCTCCAATGGCGGATCATCATCAATGTCATCAGCCGGTGTGAACCATGGATCATAATCAGTGCTATCGATCAGTTGGCGACATGACAACGAACCCCACGCCCCACGTCACAATGGTCATAGGTTCATTAAAGAAGGATCGCCGGTAGCCAGGAAGGCCCGGGTGACCTTGGACAGCAGGACCTCATTCTCCAATGCCCACTTGCCATCCAACCTCGCAAACACCTTCATGGTGTGGTCAACAATGGTGAGGATGCGCGGCTCGCCGTCCCCGCCGTCGACGACGACGAAGTAGTCGTATTTCCAGTATTTGTTGTCCGGCAGCGGTGGCAACGCCGACGACGAGAACTCGTCGGTGCTGCCGTCAAGGGCGATCAGTGTTCCATCCGTGACAAAGTACCACGAGCCCAGCACGCGGCCCAATTCGGACGGAGCACCGTGATGAAACCATGAAGCGGCGACGGGGTCGACGGCCTTCTCGCTCCACGTATTGCCGCCGGCGGTGAACACCGCGGTGGTGCGCACGACGCAGTTACGGAAGATCAAGCACAGTAGCTTGAAGTTGGACATGCCGATGCGCCCTCTGTCCCCGTCATCATGATCACCGTCGATGAGGTAGGGTCCCCTAAACATGAGTAATCCGCCGCCCGAGTTCTTGAACGCCGGCGGTGTAGGGACGATCATGTAGCGCCGCGTCGGAGGCTCACATACGACCATGTCGGGGAAGGTACATTGCATCAGGAGGAGGCTGCCACGGCTGTCACGGACCTCCCACGACCTGGTATTGGACCCCGTGGCTCGAATATGCTTGTGCTGACGACGAAGTCGAGGGAGAAGTGGCGGCCATTAATAGAGGATGACGAGGGGACAAACAGTGGTTGGTAGCCTCCCGTTCTTCTATCCCGTGCGTCAAGTATGGGACGACAGCCATTGTTGTAGCCGCCGGCGACAGGAGGACCGTGGAGAGAGCGGTGGCGGCGGAGGAAGCCGGCGTCGGCGATGATGCGGCGCCATCGCTTGCATGCGGAGGCGGCCCTGATGAGGGTGATGGGCAAATCGATCCGCTCCAGGATGAGGCCGAGGATATCGTCGACGTCCATGATGTCCATGGATGGATATCTGCGACGGCGCATACTTGCAAAGCCCTAGCAACAAGGTGGGAACTTTTTACGTTCTCCGTGAATAATCACACCGAAGAGGTAAATAAAGCAGATACGCAGGCGTGGCGAAAAGGACGGTCGCCGATGGCAGGCGACGCGAGGGCCATCCGTTGCGTGGCGGCGTGGGCCAACCGAGTCGGAGCAGGGAGAGAGCCCATCTATAAATCCAGCTGAACCCAACCCAAGAAGAGAGCCAGCCCATTCATTGACGGCCGCAGCGCACCCCCAACGCGGAGTAGTACCGGGGATCCTATATGGTTTCCGGAAGTTTTTTGGGCCACTTGGCTTCCCTTTGAGATTCGTGCTAGCATTGTGAGCCAAGCCGGGGCGGCGGCGGCAAGGGCTGCGGCGGAGGAGGAGCCGCGAGGAAGAAGAAGAGGTGGGCGGCCGGGGCCGTTGATGGGCCGCCGTGGGCCTCTAAGCCAGCGCTCCTATCTGGCTTCCGCAAGCCAGGTAGGAGCCCCTGAGTAGTACGCCATCCCCCACGGGTACGTCCGGTGCAGATCGATCGAGATAAAAAGGAGAGTCGGCGTTTTTGTACATGTTTTAAAACGAACCAGAGACCAGAGTCATCCAGTGAAAGACACACTACTTCGAAATAATCAAGCAAATATACTTATTTATTCCATAAAAAGGAGAGTTCGTTTAATTTCTGGGTGGGGCTCGCCAAGAGATTTCAGAATATTTAAGTATGGTTGGCAGAAAAGCCCAAAGCTCATTAGCCAACTCAGGTTGTTCATAGATTTGGCTGAATTCAACTTTTTAAATAAATAAAGACGAGCCTTAATTTTAATTTGTTATTTTAATGAACCAGCTCATGAGCATGAGCCAACCTAGTTGTATCGAGCTTTTAGATCAAACGAAATCAAACTTGATTTTAGTTCGTTAGCATTCATGAAACGACCTAAGGGCACGTACAACGGGCCATAGACAGCCGTCGGCATGCAGCGATTTTTTGCAGGAAACCCCCTTACACGGCGTGCAGCTAGCCCAGCCGGCGTCTCGTTCGTCTACGAGCGAGGCTCGTGCTCCCAGGCGAGTCGTCGACAACCGCCGCGCGTTGTACGACCTGCGGTGGGTCGTCGATGGCGCCCCTCCCGTGCGCGCGAACTCTTGCGCGCGTGATTTCTTTTGACGGCAATCTAGCGTGGGCTTCTTCCTCCCCTCCCCATCATGACCGGCGGCGGCGCGAGAGTTGCTGAGGGTCGCAGGTTAGGAGCGAAGGGCCGCCGCGGCACAAGCAGAAGAAAGGGGACGGGACGAGATGCGGCGGCGCGGGGGCAAAAGGGAACGAACCTGGTGCATCCCACGCATGCTGCTGGCGGCGGAGCTTCCACGCGTGCGGCCGGCAGCGGAGCTCCCTCTGCCTCCTCCTCGCCGTCTGGCAGAGTGCCACCGCGGGTGCCTCGCCGGCCGCGCCGGGGCCGCCTCCTCCTCGCCGTCTGGTGGAGCGCCGCCGTGCCGGGGCCGCCGGCCCTCACTGGAGAGAGAGAGGGGGAGAGAGAGAGAGGAGGATGAGGGGGGAAGAGCGTCGCCGGTGCAGACCGGAGAGGACGGTGGGAGGCAGAGGAAGATAAGGTTAGGGGCGTGGGTCCCGCTTGTCAGCCATACATTCGCATGTAGTTTGTATTAATTATCTGATGTATATAACAAAAAAAGCTACAAAGATCAGATATGTAGTAGATCATCGTTAGTTTTTGTGTCAAATGATGAATTAATCACCATGAAGACAGCCAAACAGATAGCCCATTGTACAAGCTGTCTGTTTGTGCCAAAAAGACAGCAGCCGTCTGCACTGTTATACTTGCCCTAACTATCTAAAGAGCCATAACGAGTCAAGCCTTAACGAGTCAAGCCACTGGCGATCGCTAATCACTACTACAGATACCATTTTTTACGACGCCACTTTCAGTGCCGGGTTTCACAAACCGGCGCTAAAAGGTTATCAGTGCCGGGTTGTAAGTTGGAGAGCGCCGCAACCATTGTACAAACGTATTACAAACCGGCACTGAAAGTGGGCACCACCACTTTCAGTGCCGGTTTCTAATACAAACCGGCACTGATACCTACTTTCATTGCCGGTTTGTATTAACCCGGCACTGATAAGCCTAACATGTATAAAAATTTATAGCTTTTGCATTTGAAGTCGGATGAAAATAAACTTTATATCAAAATTGTAGAGCTTAAAAAGATCTAAAACTTTGTAGTTGACAACTTTTTCATTTGCAATAATTTAGATACTAAAATATTTGATATAATGTTCCACACTCATTAAAATAATAATAATAAGTACTTAAAGTGCTCCAAAAATTCTAAAAATTTATAAATATTCATTTTTAGGTGTTTGTCCTTGTCATAAAAGATTCAATACATTATGAGAAAACTAGAATCTACATTGTTCACAAACCAGTACATCTCCCATGCTATTTCATATAACTCATGGGAATATTTGACTACAAGTACCACAACTAATTATGAGAATATTTCAAAAAAATAGTATATAAGGACATATGCCTATCTAGGTTCTAATCCTGAAAAATATATGACATATTGAGATTTTGGCTTTGGATAATCTACGCTATCTATATAACGGAGGGGAATCTTTGAATTTTTCACGTATTAGACAATTATGTATCCTCATAGACAAGGAAGTCTTTTTTCACATCACTTAAAATTTCATATGAATCAAATGTCAATTATCTTTATTTGCAAATTAAAATGGTAACTAAATGGTACATATACATAATTATTTAATACACTAAAAAGAATAATATAAAATATCAAAAAATTATCGGACTCACATATACCTCATGTACCAGGCCAATCCGGCCCAAACCGGCCCAAATCAAACCCTAACTCACCCCACCCTCAACTCTCCTAGTCTCCTCAGTCCTCACCCGGTACCCCGCTCCACCCGCGCCGGCGCCGCTCTGTTCCTTCTCAACTCTCTCCCCCTGCTCGCCCACCGCAGATCCACACCTCGCCCAAGCACCGGTGCGTGGTGGCGCCCGGGAGGCCGGGAAGCAGCGTGCGGCGGCGCGCCGGCGAGTGCAAACCTTTTTGGGCGGGCGGAGAGCTGCACGCGCGGACGTCGCGGCAGCCGGCCTGCGGGCGGGCAGAGGTGCAGCGGGCGCCGACATGGAATCCTGCGCGGGTCGCCAGTCGAGCAGCGACCTCGGGATCCGGCAAGGGAGGCCTGCAGGCAGCGGCCCGATTCGGCGGGCGCGGGAGCCGGCATGGGCGGCCAACGGGCGGCGGCAGACGCACCACAAACTGATGGGGGTATGTGCTCTAATCCGTAAAGGTCACTGTCCCCTGCCCTGCTCTGCTTTGATTCGAACTAATTGGTTTGGGTTGTGCGAGCTGGGGGCTTGCATTTGTTAGTTTGTGCGGTGATTTGGGGGTAGTTGATTTGGGTATTTTTATCTACAGAACATGCACATACATTTGTCAAAAGATGGGCCTGTAGATCTTACATGGGCGCAAATTGAGCTTAGGGATAACCATGAACTGGATTTGGATGACTCCAAATTGGGGATTTCTCATGGAATGCTTCCTTGCGTTTCCTAGCCTGAGGAATGGAGGAAGCACCAAAACTTTGCTCAAGAATGCCTATATCAGAACCAAAGATGTCATGATAAACAAGGTATTTATCTTAAACTGATATTTATATTCTTCCTGCAGGACTTTGCTTCAGATTAATTTTTCCCTTTACAGCACAAGCAAGGATGCATGGTCAGAAGGGAAGGTCCACTTGGGTTCTGCAAGTTGTCGCAAGTGTGTGTTTGTTGATTACTGTCACTGTAAGAGTAATATTAGTCTATAAACATTCATGGTTTTATGCCCCCAGTATAGGTGTGTAGTGTGCCCTCTGATCATGCAGAGATAATGACAACTATTTTCTCTTGATTATGTTAGAGAAATTATTTTTTGGTAGATGTGTACAAAATGTGTAATGAATACCTTTTGTAATTGCAAATGTATTGCAATATATGAAATACTATATATTATTTTGTGACAATCGTGTGTGCCTGATTAGTGCTGGGCCAAAATATGGCCTGGTGTAGAATTATTTTTTTAATATTGAAATCCATTTTCAGTGCCGGTTTGAGCAGGCAGTGATAATGATGTATCAGTGCCGGTTTGAGCCGGCTGTGATAATGAGGTATCAGTGCTGGGTTGAGCTACAAACCGCACTGATAGCCGCATTATCAAAAATGAAAACACTATTTTTAGTGCCGGGTTCAAAACCCGTCACTCGTCACTGAAAATCATATTATCAGTGCCGACCTTTCAGCAACGCCTCCCAAAACCGGCACTGATGGGGGTTTAAAAACCGGCACTGATGAACATTCTGTAGTAGTGAATCTCTGTTTAAAAAACTAATAGCCATGCGAGACTTAATTACAGTTATATTAGAGCAATGGAAACAACGGTAAATTTTTACATATGCGCCTCAAATGCTAGAAAAAGTCGATTTCTTATAGTGTTACTTGCGTGGCACTCAAAAAATATAAACGATCCTTTCTAAAGAAAAATTATTTTTTGAAAAGACTAAAGAAAAATTATCAAAACATGTCGTGACGATACACGGCTCACTGTCCCCCGCCTTCGATGATGATGAAGTTTTTTTTGTGTGAAACAACTACTTCATTCATTCAGTAGCATGATTACAATCATCCTGTAGGATTTGCAGGAGAAAACTAGGAGGTACATTCGCCCAAACTTCAAACAAACTAGAAGCAGCAAACTGAGCACACGCATGAGCAGCCCTATTAGCTGTGCGTCTAGCATACACAACTGAGAAGAAAGAAAATGAGGAGGCTAAATCCTGTATATCCTGGAGTAGTGGCGCAAATTCAGACCTTTGTGTTGCCCTATTCTTCCACAGATTAACAAGCTCCACCGAATCCGTCTCCATGATTACCGGCCCTAACGTGACTGAATGTATCATGTGTACACCTGCACGTAGAGCTTCAGCTTCTGACGAAAGAGCAGATGCTACTGCCGTGAGCCGCCTAGTGATGGCCATCAGGAATTCACCCCTATCATTCCGAGCAACAGCCCCCACAGCACCAGCATTACATGCCGCTACAAAAGCACCATCAACATTGACCTTCAGACAATTTGTAGGAGGCCATTGCCAGCTTTGTACTACCTGCTCCCGCTGGCCTGCTACTCCCTCATGACCAGGTATGAGTTGAAAACAGGTGTCTAAAGCCCAATTAATCGCTGCCTTCATCTCAATGGGGGACTTGCCGTGTAGACAGTCATTTCTTGATCTCCAAATGGACCACGTCCCACATAATATGATTGCTCTGTCCGTCTCCTTGCAAGTCCCATCCTCCATCAACGCTGAAGCCCATGTATCAGGGTGTAGGTCTGGGAGCTTGACACCAGATAGTTCACGCAGCTTGTTCCAAAACATTCTTGCATAGGTGCACTGAAACAATGCATGGAAGGTCGTCTCAGCACTAGCTCCACAAGTTTCGCAGATATTAACCGAATCAATATGCCTCCGATGGAGATTAGCCCTGCTAGAAATATAATCATTAATGAGGCGTCACCAGAACACTCTGATCTTTGGAGGAATCTTACACTTCCACAGCTTCTTCCATCTAGGATCACTGGTATAATTTGAGTGTGATGCATTTCCCTCTTCTACACGGACGCTTTTTGGGCTTCCGTTGCCACCAGCAACCTGTATCCTGACTTGACTGTGTACATGCCATGACATTCACCAGACCATGCCCACAGGTCAGCCATAGGTCGCCCAAGAGGAATCCGTTGTGCTGCTGCAACATCTAGGGGAACCAGATTGCGTTCTAGTGCTTCTTGGTCCCATGTTCTTCCATCCGGGCTCAACAGTTCACTGACAAGTTCAGCTTCAGCCCCTTCCTTCCGACGGAGAGGTTTCAAGCCAACTCCTCCTGGTAACCAATATCTTGCCAAATATTTGTTGTTAAACCATCACCAATGCGTCTTATGCATCCCAGTTGAAGAACCTTTCGTCCTGCCAAAATGGCACGCCATGTATGGGAGGCATGCTTCTTTTTGGTAGCCGACATAAAGTCGCCATTGTGGTAGTATTTGCCTTTAAGTACCCGACCACAAAGCGACTCTGGAGTAGTCATAAGTCTCCAACCTTGTTTGCCCAACATTGCCAAGTTGAAGAGCTTTGTGTCACGGAACCCCATTCCTCCTTGAGACTTTGGTATACACATGTCCACATGTGGCGATTTCCGGCGGGCGGTGGCGGCGTTGCCGATGATGCATGAGAACTTGCTGGTGCCACCATCAAGGAAAATCAAGGTTACTCCTTTAACATAAAAGTACCATGAGCCCAACGCCCTGCTAAAAAGAGATGTGGCCCCATGGTTGAGCCATGAAGCGATGTGGTAAACAGCCTTCTCGCTTCACTGACGGTGAACATGGTGGTTGTTAGCGCTGCCCAGGGGGGCACGTAGAGGCCTGCCCCCCTAATCTTCCGTTAACACAGCAAGAGGCCCCTAATGTTCTCTGCTAATATGGCCCCCTCAAGACTCTACAGTTGCCTAACAACAGCCCTCGGTCCAGCGTAGTAGTAGTATTTTGCTAAAAGAAAGTTGAAGTAAGTTAACTAAATTATTATAGTCCAAGCCCACAGTATTTGTTTAACCTGAAGCCCTCATTAATAGCACTAGTTTGTTTTTGGCTCACCACTCCACTGAGTTGTTGCTACTAGTTCAAGGTGAGGTTAATTCAGTACAAGAAAATGTTAGTTTCATTAAATGCCTAGCTTTAGTTGTGATAAAGATGCCAAGATCGATCCCAACATTTCATCAATTTCACTTAGCTTTAGATATTTATACTAAGAATAACAAGATGTTATTGTGTATATGCACAATATAGTTTTTAAAAACTAATTTCCCTTTTCATTTACTTTTGAGAAACAGAGCACTAATTAAAAACATACCATCTAATATATTTGTTTTTTTGTTCCTGGTCTATAGTAGTTTAGAGATACGATGTAGTATGCTGCTGCGTGAACGTAACAATCTGCTCCTCCCGCGCAGCTGAAAGCCGAGACACTGCCGTCAGTTTTGGGTGTTAACAGCGTTAACAGTGACATGAAAAGACGATTTTGCCCCTAGTATATGTTGAAAATAATGCCCAAAATTTGTGTCATTTAGGAAACGAAAAATTTTATCGGTGTCAAATAGGGAACGAAAAGTTTTCGAGGACCAAAAAAGAAATGGATCACTTTTTCAATGTCAAATTGGAATTTTCTCAACATTGTATGCTATGACATTCTGCTCCCTCAAATTGCAATATATGCTATGACATCCAGACATAGTCCGCTGAATACAGATGCAGGAGGATGAAGCAAATCAAATTAACCTGCAACTGTGCATCAAACATCTCGCTTGTTTATTCCACTCGGGGACGTTATAAGGCCAGTCTCAATGACCATTTCACAGGTCTGTCATGCACATTTAATGACCTGACACATCAGCCAAAAGAGATTTTTTGCATGAAATGGGGAGGAGAGAGAAGAAAATCGTTTCACCACGGTGAAATGGCACAGCGTCGTTACCCAGACCTCGGTAACGCGATGAAACGGCCATTGAGGGGGATTTTCATTTCACCCTCGATCCCGTGCGACCGCCGGCGCCGCGAGGTCGCCCTTCTCGCGCGCGCGCTCCTCCTGCGCATCTGGGCCTTCTTCCCGCCCCTTCCTCCCACCTCTGTCTCCCCAATCCTTCTACTCCCGCTCGGCCACCATCTCTCTCGTGCACCGCCCGCGAGCTAGGGTTACGGCCCCAGATCCAGCAGCCATGGAACCGCCGCCGGCAGTAGATTCACGGCGGCGCGGAGTCGGCAGCGGAGGCAAGTCGCGTGGGGGGAAGCAGCTTGGCCTGAAGAGACCGGCGCCTGCTCCATCACCGAGTTCAGGTTCACCGCTCCCCCCTCCCCCGGCACCACCAATTTCCGCCTCTGATGCGTCGATGTCGTCCCCTGCTACGTCGATGCCGTCCCCTGCTGCGCCGAATCCGGCCCCTGCTGGTGCGTCTTCCTCTCCTACTGCCCCGATGTTCAACATGCCCCCACGGCCACCGCAAGGAGGAGGATGGGGCGCCGCGTCCCCCAGTTTTCCATTCTGTGGTGACCAACAAGGCCCAAACTCATGGTAACATATCAGATCTAGTTCTAGTGTTTTCATTTTTTTCCTGTGGTTTTAGCTGAAAGGTTATGATTTTGTTAATGGATATTTAGTCTTTCTCTGAATTAGATCAAAGGAGTTAGTCTCTGAATTACACTGACAGCATAAGCAAGTGTCACACATGACATTTTTGCCAGGCATTCTCTTGCACATCTCTCAGCATGATTGCTGCTTTTGAAAAAGACATTCATTTCTATAACATGTTTCCTCAATTGAATTTACATGATTGCTTGAAATTTTCAGGATGTATCCTCTAGGAGGGTTTTACAATTTTATTCAACAAAACTATCAGTCGCTGCCACAACAACAAGGTGAAAATTCCCATTTGGTTGGTCAGAACATGTACTTCAACCCGGTGTCTCCACCAGCACCCCAAGCTACAAAAGAAGGCACTGCAAACAACACAGTGAACATTGACACTGATGAAGCTGACAACAGTGATGCAAACAAAAGAAAAAGGCAGATAAGATATTGGACTTATGAAGAGGAAGAAAGACTGGTATTGACTGTTCAGCTGCCCATTTGTACATCTTTTTTTGTTTTGGTACTTGGTTGAATGCTCACATTGTCTGTTGTGCAGGCCAGTGCTTGGTTGAATGCTTCTAAAGACCCAGTTCATGGGAATGACAAGAAAGGTGACACATTTTGGAAGGAAGTCACTGACATGTTTAACAAGAAAGGGGAAGGGAAGCATAGAAGAGAAATAAACCAATTGAAGGTTCACTGGTCACGACTGAAGTCAACAATTAGTGATTTCAATGGCTATTGGACTCAAGTATGTCAAATGCATACAAGTGGATATTCAGATGACATGCTGGAGAAAGAGGCACAGAAGATGTATGTAAATAGGTTTGGAAAACCTTTTACATTGTTGCATTGGTGGAAGATACTAAAAGAAGAGCCTAAATGGTTAGCATTGTTTGAGACAGAGAAAGACAAGACTGAAGCATGTCTTATTCCACAGGAACATAAGCGCCCCCCTGGTAGAGAAAGTGCAAAGGCATAGCGCAATGGAAAGCACAAGAAGGCAAAAGTTATGGACGAAATTGGCCAACTTGGAGACACTGTTGGAAAACTTGTCAAGGTACAAGAAGATAGGAAGATGGATCTTGAAAAGGCTGCGGAAGCACAGATTGAGATATCAAATGTAAATTTAAAGGCAGCAAAGGAGGAAAAGGAAGCAAAGATGTTTCAAGTCTACAATACCCTGCTGAATAAAGATACAAGCAACATGTCTGAAGCTCAGAAGACCCAACATGAGAAGGCAATACAGAAGCTACAAGAAAAGCTACTTGGGGACTAAGGTTAGTGTCAATGCTATAAATTGTAGTTTGAATGCAT
Organism: Echinochloa phyllopogon; assembly: GCA_033239725.1. NCBI lineage: Eukaryota > Viridiplantae > Streptophyta > Magnoliopsida > Poales > Poaceae > Echinochloa > Echinochloa phyllopogon. The sequence goes on along the minus strand of BTCW01000008.1, from coordinate 3,678,566 downwards.
GATTCTAGTGTGAATGCTATATTCTAGTTTAAATGCTACAAATTCTAGTTTGAATGCTGCATTCTAGTGTGAATGCTATATTCTAGTGTGAATGCTATAAATTCTAGTTTGAATGGTGCCTTCTAGCGTGAATGGTGCCTTCTAGTGTGAATGGTGCCTTCTAGTGTGAATGCTGCAATTTAAACAAAGCAGCCTGCACCTATATATAAACCACACAAAATCCTTCTCTCTTTTCCTGGTGGAGCTCGAAAACCTTCTCTCCTTTCCTGGTGGAGCTCGAGGGCCTTCTCTTCTTTGAGGTGACCATGATTTACTGCTGCTGCTTCTATTTTCTTACCTTCTCTTCATCACCTTTTCTATTTTCTTTTGCAAAGATGTCTGAGGAAAATGACAACCTTGGTGGTAGTCATAAACCTTTGAATCTGTTGGATGAATTCCTCGCTCAGGATCAGATCGTAGATGATATTGTCAGTGAAGCCACGAAGGTCTTGCAGTTCATAATTGAAGGTCTTGCAACCCAGGCTGCAGACCACCGATCCAATCCCAGGAAACACATCAAGAGGCCACGAGAGGAAGCACATCAGCAACTAGTGAATGATTATTTCATAGAAAATCCTCTGTACCCTGCCAACATTTTTCGCCGAAGGTTCCGTATGTCTAGACCACTTTTTCTACGCATCGTTCATGCCTTGGGCCAGTGGTCTGATTATTTTACTCAAAGGGTTGATGCTGCTAATCAGCTAGGGCTCACTCCACTATAGAAGTGTACTGCAGCTATTCGCCAATTGGCTACTGGTAGTGCTGCAGATGAACTAGATGCTTGGTTGAAGATAGGAGAGACTACTTCACTGGAGGCAATGAAGAACTTTGTGAAAGGTGTTAGAGAAGTATTTGGCAAGAGATATCTGAGGCGCCCAAATGTGGAAGACACTGAACGTCTACTTAAACTTGGTGAGAAAAGAGGGTTTCCTGGTATGTTTGGCAGCATTGACTGCATGCATTGGCAATGGGAGAGATGCCCAGTAGCATGGAAGGGTCAATTCACTAGGGGTGATCAGAAAGTACCGACGCTGATTCTTGAGGCGGTGGCATCACATGATCTTTGGATCTGGCATGCATTCTTTGGAGCAGCTGGATCTAACAATGATATCAATGTATTGAACCAATCCACTGTTTTCATTAGTGAGTTAAAAGGGCAAGCTCCTAGAGTCCAGTACAAGGTAAATGGAAATGAATACAAAATTGGGTATTTTCTTGCTGATGGGATATACCCTGAATGGGCAGTGTTTGTTAAGTCAATTCGACTCCCTGTCACCGAGAAGGATAAATTGTATGCCCAAGAACAAGAAGGGGCAAGAAAGGATATTGAGAGAGCCTTTGGTGTATTGCGGCATCGATGGTCTGTCTTAAAACAACCAGCTCGACTACATGACAGAGCTGTACTCCGTGATGTTGTGCTAGCTTGCATCATACTTCACAACATGATAGTTGAAGATGAGAAAGACCTGTCAATGATTGAAGAAAATATAGATCTGAATGTGCCTCCTACTTCATCAACCGTTCAAGCACCGGAATTCTCTCCGGACCAGGATGTTCCTTTAGAAAGAGCTTTAGAAAAGGATACTACTATTCGTGATCGATCAGCTCATCATTGACTTAAGAATGATCTGGTGGAACATATATGGAATAAGTTTGGTGCTCGTAGAAATAGAACTGGTACATTAGTTACTTATCTATCTTAAGAATTTAACTACTTATCTGTGATATGATCATGTACTGTTTTTTGTCAATGCTGAGAGCTCATGTTCATCTGTTTTTTTGTCAATGCTGATAGCTCATGTTGAACTGTTTTTTTTGTTTATGCAGCATGAAAGCAAGGTTCAAGGCAATCTAAAACGATGGCTGAAGGCAGTCTGATCCTCCAGTATGCAAGGCTGAAGTCTGTTTGAACTGTTTTTTTATCTACCTTATCTGTTTGAACTTCAATCTAGTCAGTATACCAGATTTCTACTTGAACTTTGTCAATCTGGTCAGTATACCAGATTTCTACTTGAACTTTGTCAATCTGGTCCAGTATACCAGATTTCTGTCAACTTTAAAGTTATCTATTTGAACTTTGTCGGTTATCGTCAGATTATCTATTTGAACTTGTGTGCTTGTTCCAGAATCTATCTGTATGTGCATGGCTACAAAATCACCTGGTGCATATGATCCGGCTAGTGATTTAACAGCCATTGCTTTGTTTTGTTTTGGAAACCGTGTAAATGAAATGCTCCATTGTGAAGGTTTGTTTCATTCACTGTTTCATCTCGCAACAGATGATGTGGCGTATGGGAAACAGTTTCGATCCTCTGTCCATCACCTCAAAACCCACGGATGTATTCGGTTCGGAATACATGGTGCAAATGGAAATTGAACAGCGGAGGGACAAGGTGTGCAGCCTCTTGTCAGCGAAAAAGCACAAGTTGGATGACGCTATATGGAACACGATGGAGGAGATTAGGATCGGTATGCTGACACCAACCAACGACGATGGTGACAGCGAGTGGGGTATTCAAACTCCGCAAGGATCATCCGACATTGCCAAGGTCACTCGGTCCATCACAGCCTACATCAGTTTCCTGCAGAACAATTACATGCTACTGAATCAGATTGTACGTAAAGCAGCTGAGCTTGGCAGCTATGTCCCTAATCCTGACATAAGCAGTTCTATTCTCTTGGTGGAGCAACACAAAACTAATCCTTTTACCATCCTGACATTGGAGATATTCTCTTCTCTACTAGTAAAGCTTACTAAAAGATCAGAATCCTTTCCAGACCACAGCCTCAGGTTTTTGTTCCTCATCAACAATACACACTTCATATTCCAGCAGCTTTCATTGTTCAATATGGGATTCCATTTGAAACTCCTCGCTTACAAAGTCGAGGAATACATAAAAACATACCTGCAATTGTCTTGGGCACCGATCTTGTCATGCTTGAACAAACAGACACCCCGTTGGTTCAGAATAAACTCGGCGCTGCCTAAATTTGACTCTGAGTTTCAGAAAACCTACGATAAGCAGAAGTTCTGGAAGGTCCCTGACCCTCAGCTGAGGTCAAGGCTGCGGGATGCTATCATCAAGCGAGTCATTTCAGCCTTAACAAAATACCTGGAGGATAACAATATCACCGACCGAGTCACTCCCCAGGAGCGGGAGATGATGTTGCTGGAGCTATTCGAAGGATGAACAAATGCACCCATGAAAGACAAGTTGCCATAGGAAGACTATGTTCTGCTTTAACCTGCCTTCAGTTTATAATTCTGTTCAAGAATAATAAACGTGTTGTTGCTTACCTTTGTCTTCTGCGGCAACAAACTTATGTCTGAATACGTTTTTTCGACGAGGGAATGTCTGAATAAGTACAAGTTTACGTGGTAAACTCACTCCAGAAACTACTGTCTGATTCATTATGGTGCAGTAACTATATTTCATCAGTATAAAATACATGTATTGTTTGCCTTCTGGAAATATAGAACTGTTGGTTCTTACTTGCATACGTCAAAATTAAATTCATTTTCTTATGGCGTGTTGGTGTCAATTGCAGTCAGAGTGGTTCTGAGAGATAAAATGGACGACGCATAACAAAATTAAAAACAACACAATTCCTATATGGACCTGAAGAAAATAGAGTGCATGCACCAAGCTCTAGTTTTGTTTTGTTTTTTGTATGCAGCAAACAGGACGTACGGCATGAGCTAATTTGGAATAGCACTTATCATTACTGTTAGGATGTTTTGCTCAGTGTTCTGATACTTTTCCACCTGTACATCAAGCATCGTCGTTCAGATGCACAGACTCTGCTTTTCGTTCCAAATCCTCTCTATAAGCATCCATTTTTAAAAAAAATTATAATCATCAATCTTTAACAAAACTATTCATCTAAGGAGTTGGGTCATTCGGTTTCAGTTCTATCATCCAGATGGAACTGAGTTTTTTTCCCCATAAATCCTTACACAGCTATTTTTTTACACGAATTTTTTGCCAAACCGGCAGTAATTTTAGCATGCTAACCACTCATCCAAACAGATTTTTGAGCTCAACCGCGAAAAATAATCAGGGAGTGTAATTTACCAGTGTTTTAGCTCTAAAACAGTAAAACCTGTCATCCAAACAGGCGCTTAGCAATACAATATTCTACCAGTCGTTGACAGCTCTGCACTCCAGAGCACACATCATCATCGGAACAACTTCAGGAAGGACCACATGATAAATCTGGCGTAGACGTCATTCTCCAGGAACTCTGTGTGCAAGTCGAGGGAGAAGTGACGGTCATCAATGGATGATGAGGGGACAATTATATAACCCAAAATCTATATGGAGAGGGCTCTCTATTTAACCCTATCGCGAGACCCCTCCCCATCGCCGTTCCTGTATAATCCAACGTCTATCCGCAGCATCCTTTCTTTTATCATGCTAGCCCACCGATAGAAAATATTTTGCTCCCGGTTTTCCCCCTCCAATCCACTTTTCTGTTTCCCATGCCTGCTGAATCTACGAGAGGTGAGGTGCGGCAACTGCCATGGCGAGGGGATGCGACCCACTGCGCCCGAGGGGGAGGCGACCTGGCCCCGTGCCTGCTGAATCTGCGAGAGGTGAGGTGCGGCAACTGCCATGGCGAGGGGATGCGACCCACTGCGCCCGAGGGGGAGGCGACCTGGCCCCGTGCCTGCTGAATCTGCGAGAGGTGAGGTGCGGCAACTGCCATGGCGAGGGGATGCGACCCACTGCGCCCGAGGGGGAGGCGACCTGGCCCCGTGCCTGCTGAATCTGCGAGAGGTGAGGTGCGGCAACTGCCATGGCGAGGGGATGCGACCCACTGCTCCCGAGGGGGAGGCGACCTGGCCCCGTGCCTGCTGAATCTGCGAGAGGTGAGGTGCGGCAACTGCCATGGCGAGGGGATGCGACCCACTGCGCCCGAGGGGGAGGCGACCTGGCCCCGTGCCTGCTGAATCTACGAGAGGTGAGGTGCGGCAACTGCCATGGCGAGGGGATGCGACCCACTGCGCCCGAGGGGGAGGCGACCTGGCCCCGTGCCTGCTGAATCTGCGAGAGGTGAGGTGCGGCAACTGCCATGGCGAGGGGATGCGACCCACTGCGCCCGAGGGGGAGGCGACCTGGCCCCGTGCCTGCTGAATCTACGAGAGGTGAGGTGCGGCAACTGCCATGGCGAGGGGATGTGACCCACTGCGCCCGAGGGGGAGGCGACCTGGCCCCGTGCCTGCTGAATCTGCGAGAGGTGAGGTGCGGCAACTGCCATGGCGAGGGGATGCGATCCACTGCGCCCGAGGGGGAGGCGACCTGGCCCCGTGCCTGCTGAACCTGCGAGAGGTGAGGTGCGGCAACTGCCATGGCGAGGGGATGCGACCCACTGCACCCGAGGGGAGGCAACCTGGAGCGTCGAGGAGTAGCGGCGTGGCTCATCCGGTCTGTGATGTCAATTTCGACTAGAGGCCTCGCCCTGAAGCAAGAGGATGCGGCACCTTCGGCAAGACGACATAGTAGAGAGCGCCATCGACGAGGGGCCCGCAAGGGGCGATGGGTGGTCATGAATCGATTGAGGTAAATACGTTCCCCTTTGTGCCTGTCTTTCTGTAGCTCATCAGATCGAACTAGGTGTGTCCTTTTCGATTCACTCTGATTTGCCGTCTGCTCCTCGTCAATAGGATTGAATAGGCAAGGGATCCCATTGATCTGGTTTACTAACTACTCTATGGTTCAGAACTGACCGGATGGTAGTAGATGTCCGACCTACACCTCTGTTTGGTATATGCGTGGTCTGATAGGATGTATCAAGTTCAGATTCACTTTAGCCGTATATTCTTTTACTCATCTGTTTTTTTCTACAATGATGCTGTTAATAATTTGTTAATTAAGACACACCATCTGAGCACACACTAGCTAGTTTCAGTCTTTCAATTACATAGGCGTGTGCAATTATAGGTTAACACTTGAAGCACTAAAGTCACTGGACACATTCAACCTAGTTTAATTACTCGAAGTAAATTAGTACAAGAGATCTAGCAGTGTCACCATTGTTAAACCAATAGACAAATGTATTGATCTGATGAACAATACAGGTGACAAAATGTGAACAATTAGGCAAGCATTTTCATCATGGACAGACATATATGGTGCCAACCGTCAGCCGGCCAGATAGATCTGTTTGTGGTAAAGGTATTTTTATTTTGATATTTTTTTGCATCAATTTAAGCCTCACATTATTGTCATGTATATGATGGTCTATATATTTTTCTTTGTAATGTATATGTGGATCCACTGGATACTTAGAACAATGCATTTTTTTCTGTGTGATGTTTTACCGCTATTAAGCCCTTCTTCCTTATACAACGAAAAATTCAGTGCACCATGGATGTTATTTGTCACATACTAGATTTTCTTTTTTTTCAGAAACATTCTCATAATGTTGATCAATATGTTCTTATTCTGTTCATTGAGCTCTCATTTTAATCTAGTATGTCCAGTATGAATCATCATTTGCACTTTCGATTATAGTATGCTGAGTTAATCTTATCATCGTTAATCATTGAACTTGGGTCTAAATATAAATTTGTGCTACGCAGTAAGTTTTAATTGGAATAAAGATAACTAATAAGGTGCCTTTTTTTCATAACCAAAGTGGTCAAAAATCCCCCATGTGTCTCTCTCTAATACGGTAGCCATGACAAGGCTGTCAAGTTTCATGGTGCATGGCCTTTTAGTGTGTTTTACTTTGTGCATCACTCTTTCTTTTTCTGTAATAGAGCAGTTTGATGTTTACCTCAGAAATGAACTACTTTTTTTTTAAAAGTAACTTGTCTGTATTTATATGAACCACGAAGTAAGTTGTGAATAATTTGAATGTGAAATAAAGTAAGTTGTCATTGATTTGCACAATAGAGGATGTAACTTCTTTGTAATATAGATACAGTAGCTTGTGACTATTTCAAATGGCATAATAACTAACTTTTCGCTAATGCTTTTTTTTCATCAACATACTCTTTTTTAAAACCTAAATAATACAAATTGCTGTCACATAGTAGTCTTCCCTTATTACGGCCACAATATAAATTACAGTCACCCAGTAGTCTTCCCTTTACTGCGGCCACATCTTCCAAATGATAAGTAGATCTGTACTAACTCTATCATATTTCCAAGTAATTTTGTACATATAATAGCAATACCAGTAGAACAATTTAAACATTTTCCCTACTTGTGTCCTTTGTAGGTGCAGCTAAGGCACGGTGTGCATATTGGGCGGCAATGTCTGTTTAGAAGCCACTGATTGGCACATATTCAGCAAGTATTTGTCCCAAACATATACCTTGTAGCCATGATCATTGTAATTTTTATATGTTAATACGATAATTTCTATGTTTTGACGTGTTTATAGGATGATGTGTTTAGATGCACACGATCTTTTTAACCATACCTACTTTATCTATCTCTGACTATGTATTCTTAAAACAGACAAAATATGAATAAACAGTACTTACAGAATTAGTAAGTAACTTTATCACCATTTGTCTAATCTAGAAAGTAACTTATCATTGACTTACATGAGTTGGAAAGTAACTTGTTCTAATTAGAAATACATAAGAAGTAGCTTATCGATGTTACATGATACACAAAGTAGCTTGCCCCTATTTGTAATGCACCAGTACTTTAATGACTATGATCTGTTGTGCTTTGTTAATCCTTATTTCCTGGTGATGGAACGGAAACTTGAGAAGGATATGACCATCCCCTTTTGCTTTCATCGTGTTATTATTTCTAGTGGGTAAGATTTTGAGTCTTTCTAAATTTTTCCCCTTATCTTCAGGTGTTTGCTCACTGTTCTGTATGAGTTATTGCATTGATGATGGTTTTATTAGTTATCAATGTTACCTAAATACCTATAGTTTTCTACAAACATAGTACTATATTCATGTAGTGTCCATAAAAAAATGTTGGAGCTTGAGCACCAGAATGTATTGTGCTCAGCCAAGACAATTACTTGTTGAGATTTATTTTCCTTGCTAATTATCATTGTTCTGTATGAGTTGTTTAGCTTTCATGCATATTACTGTGTTGGTCATGGTGTAACATTTCCTATTAAGTTCTCTATGTATTGCCTCTATAACATACTGGTTTGGTGTTGGTTGCTTTATCAGTAATGCTTGTGACCTTTTTGTGAATTTATTAGTAAAAATTATATGTGTATGGCTAATTCCCTGCTATGTGAACTACCTGAAAACTTGTTGAGACCGTCACAAATTTAGGTTCTATGTTGCTCATAGAAACTAGCAACATTATCGTTTTATTTCAATGGTCCATATATTGCCTGCTGTAGTCATAACAACAAAATCTCTCTTATTTTAGAAATAACTGTCGTGCAGTTTCTTGTATTTCTTGCTCTTTCAAACAATTTTTTGGTGCACCAATATTGAGGTGAAATAAGCTCATCCTTGCAACTACACAACAGATAACTTTGTCATAGTGCACCTGATTTTAGGAAGTAACTTTTCGATATTCCACATTGGTAAAGAAGTAACCTCACTGTTTTTACATGGTAAAGGAAAGTAACTTATCCATACATAAAGTCAGTAGCTATAAAATCCAGTGCAGAAAATATAACTATGATTGATTTCTGTTATGCAAGAAGTAACTAGTTTATTTACTTTATATGCAAAGTAACTGAGTAAATATATTTAGTCTAATGCCGCTGTGTAGTATGGAATTTCTTAGTTGCAACTTGCAACTCTATTATTTTTCTGAGCTGAGGACTGCATTTAAAGCTTGCTGCAATCTGTTTGGTAGGGGCTGGGATATAGAGGTTGTTGAGTTTTGAGAACTGGAACGAGAAAGTAACTTATCAATAGTTTACACGAGAAAGAAAGTAACTTATCACTAATTTGCACAATAGAAGAACCAATTTAATTATGACGTAACTTATCAACATGACTCAACCTTTGAAATGGCCATTGAAACATTTTGTCAAACGTATATGATTTCTCCTAGTGCCTACCACATTGTGCTCATCAATTCAGGGTGTTGGCTTTAGATGTACAACGGCCAGGCTCTGTGGGCAGCTCGACAATTTCTCCTTCCAGGTTTAGCAACATGACAGGTATATATAGTGTGTATTGTTCGTTACATTAACTAGTGATGTGATCATTGCCTCCATTGTTTATTCTTTTTCCTATAAGCCTAATCTTTACATGCTTGATAAGTTCAGTAGTACATCAGTAGCTCGTGCCTTATGTGTTTAAGTTTGTGAATGGTTATTTTCATGCTACAGTGATCTTTCACTTGAGTAATTCTATATTAGCTTCAGTATCAGCTTGTAAGCTTTCAGTAATCTATTACAATAGCAGCTCAGCTGCATTTTCTTTGGTACCAACATCAGGTAATCAGCTAGTTGGATTCACAGAAGATTCATTTTTCATGGACTATCACTTTCATGCTACAATATCCAATAATTAGGCAATCATTGCTTACTCTATTAGTTTATTAATTAAGCTTTGCATGGCCGGTTGTAGTTTTTAGTGGTGTATTTATTTCATCGAATACATGTTTGGTTAGTGCTTTTAATTTTACAATACCAAGTTTATGTGTTGGTCAACTAGTAGCAGTACTAACTTGCTTAGTATGGTAAAAGCATAAATGATGGTTGTCCTTAATGTTTTTGCAAGTTAATTAGTGCCCATGTTAATTGATTTACTATTTGATGTAGCTCAACATGTCACTATTAATCTGGTCAACACTAAAGTTTATGAAAAACATGATGTAGGTCATTCCTTTTAACCATTATTTGTTTTGAATTATCAAGTAACATGTCACTGCTAATCTAGTCTAGAAAGTAACTTATCATTGATTTGCGTAAGATATGAAGTAACTTGTCCCTGTTTAGAAACATATAGCAAGTAACTAAACATTAATTTACATAAGACAGAAAGTAGCTTGACCCTGATTTGAACTTAACATGTACTCCCTCTGTTCTCGTATAGTTGACGTTTGGTAGCTCATATTTGTGCTATTCAGCGTCAAATAAAAAAGAACGGAGGTAGTAGTAACTTACCAATTAATTACTCAAAACACAAAGTAGTCTGTCCCTGATTTTTTCAAACACATAGGAGGTATCTAATCTATCAATTACATGAGTCTCAATGTAACATTTTCCATGTCTTCAAACATGATAGAGTACTACATGTATTCCCTGATGTAGTCATATTTTCTTAAATTTCCAATGCTTTCCAAATAGTTTCTGATGTGACAACATTAAGATCGAATAAATTCATCATTCAATTTGTACAATACAAATTGAAACCACAATAAGAAAATGTTGTTACATCTTTACTAGTTTATATAGTCTTTTTGCATATCTTTAGAATGAAAGTGGTCGCTTTTTTATACAATTAGTTCTTGAAAGAACACAGTGTTCATAGTAGTTACTTATTACGACTGTACATCTACTTTTAACATTAGGTGCAAGTTACTTTCTACTATCCCTTTCAAGTCATTAAGTTATTTCTTGGAATCCCATGAAATGGTTTGTAAACATGATTTATTGTCTTCTATCAGGTACATATCTAAATCTGAAGCCCTCAGGAAGTACAAGCCCTTAGAAAGTACCTTTTTTCTAGAGACGAGAAGGACAAATGCTCCGTACACAGCACTTATTTTACTTGTTGAAGACGCAACTTGATGCACAATTGTTAATCAGTTTAAGTCTTGATGGGCAAAACAATTGTAAAGTGTGTTATAAGATATGCTTCTAGAATTTGGAAAACTAATCCTCTTGGATAATGCACTAGTTAATTCCATTGGATTTGAAATCATTGTTGTTGAATTTCTGTAAGAATCTTTTGTGTTTGAGTGAAAAGGATCTGCACCTAGACCTTCTTGTTTTGCTTAATGTAGATACTTGGATCTGCGTGTTGTTTTTCATGATATTTCTACCTGATTTACCTTGTTTTGGGGTTAGATTCATGGCTACATGCGTCGTTTGCTCTGGCATTCTGCAGCGATGGCACCTATTAAAGACATCAGCGTTGCGACAGCTAGCGACAACCAAGATCGCATGTGTGGTTTGAGCGCATGTGCTAGTTGCTGGTGGGCTCTGCGCGTGTAGTTATGGTCCGTAAGTGGACGGGCACCCGTCCACTTTCCATTTTTAGCTTCTGTCCATGTACGGCAACTATCGGAGGGCTATCCCAGTTATCACTAAACGGAGAGGGCTCTCCGTATAGTCGCGTCCATTATATAATGGGTAGTGGCTTCTGGCTTGTACATCTCGCGTCAAGGAGGTGGGGCCAGTTTCCATTGTGGTAGTCGCAGGCGATGGGGACGCCGTGGAGAGAGCGGTGACTGAAAGCGATCGCGGGTTCGTGGAAGGAGCGGTAGCGCCATCGCTTTGCATGTGGACGAGACTGACGTGCGAGCCGATCCGCTCGACAAGCAAATTGATCTCTCTTAATCATGGAAGGTTTGTGGGTGAGCCTGAGCCTTTTTTTTTTAGAATTGAGCCTGAGCTTTTCTTGACTAATGAGCCGCGCAGTGTGTATGGCCCAATAAGCACAATGGCATCCGGTCCCACACGTGTGGATTACACAGATCAAGACAACGAAACACAAACACAGTATTAGCCGGACTTATTAATCGGCTGATTATTCCTTTCAATTCCATACCATACTGGTTTCCACTAATCCTACCGGTTCTTCCGATCCGTTCTGGCTGCTTGTCCCAGCATCCATGGATTCTTATACGCAATACATGGATTCTTAAACACAGTATTAGCCTCACTGCATTCTTATACGCAATTCTTAAACCTCAAGAGAATTATGCATACATGGATTCCGAGTTTGTTGTAAAAAGAACCATGAACAATGTATGCTATGACATTCTGCTCCCTCAAATTACGAAGTTCCCACGAACTATAATTAAACAACACCGACTAGCTTCGAATACAGCATCATCACACGCACTGTTGATGTGTGTCTACTTACTGCCCAGCTCAATTGACAGGACCGCATGTGTGTAAATAAAGGAAATGCCAACTTAATCTGGGCTCTAGGATCGCTACTAGAATGGTCTTGTCATCTAACAGACATCCAGGAGGCGTAGTCGTCTGCTGCATATGTACAGATGCACAGGTAGAGGAAGCAAATCAAATTAACCTGCAAGTTTGCAACCATGCATCAAACATATCTCGCTAGCTTGTTTCTTCCACTCGGGAACGTTGGGTGGGCCTTCGCATCCAGAATGATATACGGTGCATAGAATCCAGCCAGTTGGTCCACAGGAAAATCCATCCCCTTCATCATGGAAGGTTCGTGGAATCGTGGGTGAGACTGAGCTTTCTTCACAATGAGCCGCGCAGTGTGTGGCCCAATAAGCACAATGACATCCGGTCCCACGCACGGCCGAAGCACAGGTCAAGTCAACGGAACACAGTATTGGCCAGACTTATTAATCGGCTGGCTATTCCTTGCCATATATTCCATGCATACCATACTCGTTTGCACTAATCCTACCGGTTCTCTTCCATTCTGGCTGCTTGTCCTTCATCATCCTGTCATTTGGCTCCAAGTTAAGCCTCCACTTAGCTAGCTAGCTAGCTACCAACATGGCGGCGCCATGGCGGGGAGGATCGAGGCCGGCCGACGGTGGCTTTCCCACCGCGCCCGCCGACAGCGACCAACCTCAGAGGCCAAACTGGAGTACGTCGCAGCCCGATGTAATGGTAGCCGGACACTCTTACAGCACCTCAGGTACCTTCTCAACCACCTACACATCCAGCTGGGGCTCTGCCGTTGTGTCCTCTGGTGTCGAAGATGAAGTAGAAGATGCGAAGAGGCTCGACCTAACCAAGTGCCTGTTGAAGGAATTCTGTCGCGGCGATGGCGACGCCGTCAGTGCCCTGGAGAGCTGGCTCTCGGAGATGGGCGTCGGCTGGGTTCTCCAGCCTTCCGACAATGCGTCTGCAGGAACCACCGGCTTGCTGCCCGATGACCAACGTAACCTCTCGCAGAAGAGGTCGTTGTGGATCGGTGCTCTCACTGCTATCATGGAGTCCATCCGCGCATGCAAGTATTCTGACCCATCCAATTGGATTTGGGATCTAGGAATTCCTTTCCACATAACAAATTTCCGGCTGGGCCGATTAGTCCAGGCAACTGTCGTCAAGATGTTCCCTTTTGTTGACGCCCTAGTAGCTACTGCTGCGGATCTTGATGCTACAGATGGCATTATTACTGACGTTGGGAATAGAGCGCATGTATTGTTAGGTAAGCTCCAGCCACTGTTGGATGTGCGAAATGCTCTGTCCAGTGCCTCACAAGTCATCGAGTTTTCCTATTGGGAATTCTCGGAGGAAACGAAAGTTATACGGAGGAGTGACAAGGCGCGCAGCCTCTTGTCAGCGAAAACGCGCAAGTTGGATGAGGCCATTTGGAACACGATGGAGGAGATTAGGATCGGTATCCTGACAACCAACGACGACGATGACACCGAGTTGGGTATTCAAACTCCGCAAGGATCATCCGACATTGCCAATTACACTCGGTCCCTCATGGCCTACATCAAATCTCTGTGGAACAATTCCAAGTTACTGGATAAAATTGTACGTACAGCGACTGAGCTTGGCAGGTATATCCCTGATCCTGACATAAGCAGTTATCTTCTCTTGCTGGAGAAACGCAAAGCTGATCCTTTAACCGTGCTGACATTGAAGATGGTCTTTTCTCTACAAGTAAAGCTTGCTAAAAGATCAGAATCCTTTGCAGACAACGGCCTCAGGTTTCTGTTCCTCATCAACAATACAAACTTCATATACCAGCAGCTTCGTCCATTCTTCAGTATGAAATTCCTTTTGGCAGTCCTCATTTCCAAAAAGGAGGAATACATACAAAAATACCTGCAAGTGTCATGGGCACCGGTCTTGTCATGCTTGAACAATCAGACACCTCGTTGGTTCGGAAAAAAGACAAAATCGGCGCTGCCTAAATTCGACTCTGAGTTTCAGAAAACCTACGATGAGCAGAAGTTCTGGAAGGTCCCTGACCCTCAGCTGAGGACAAGGCTGCGGCAAGCCATCATCGAGCGAGTCGTTCCAGCCTTTACGAAATACCTGAAGGATAACAAAATCACCAAACCAGGATTCACTCCCCAGGAGAGGGAGATGATGTTGTGGGAGCTATTCGAAGGATGAACAAATGCACCCACGAAAGAAAAAGCCATAGGTAGACTCTGTTCTACTTTAACATGCCTTCAGTTTGTAATTCTGTTCGAGAATAATAAATGCGTTGTCTTACTTTTGTCTTCTGCGGCAACAAACTTATGTCTGAAGACGTACATTCCTGGATTGTTATCACTCTAGAAACTACTGTCTGAATCATTATTGTGCAGTAACTATATTTCGTCAGTATAAAATACATGTATTGTTTACCTTCCGGAAATATAGAACTGTTATTAGTTCTTACTTTCATACATGAAAATTAAATTCATTTTCTTATGGCATGTTGGTGTCAATTGCAGTCAGAATGGTTATGAGAGATAAAATGGACGGCGCATAACGAAATTAAGAACAACACAATTCCTACATGGGCCTAATGAAAACAGAGTGCATGCACCAAGCTCTAGTTTTGTTTTGTTTTTTTGTATGCAGGAAACAGGTCGTACTGCATGAGCTAATTTGGAATAGTGCTTATGATTACTGTTAGTATGTTCTGCTCAGTGTTCTGATACTTTTCCACCTGCACATCAAGCATCGACATTCAGATGCACAGACTCTATGATCGTAGCCATTCATTTCAGCAGAGTAAACCATCCAAATACTCTAAGGAGTTGGGTCATTTGGTTTCAGTTCGATCATAGTATCATCCCGATGGAATTTAATTTTGGTTTCCAGACATCCTTACACAATTATTTTTTATACACGGATATTAGACCAAACCGGCTGTAATTTTAGCATGCTAACCACTCATAAAAACAGATTTTTGAGCTCAACCGCGAAAAATAATCAGGAAGTGTAATTTACCGGTGTTTTAGCTCTAAAATTTGTTATCCAAACAGGTTAGCAATACAATATTCTACCAGTCGTTGACAGCTCTGCACTCCAAGGGAATTCACCGTCATCGGAACAAATCCGGGAAAGACCACATGATGAACCTGGCGTAGATGTCATTCTCCAGGAACTCTATGTGCGCAGCTCTTCCGATCATGGTGTTCAGGTTCCGTCCCTGGCTGGACTGGTCGAAATTCACATCACAGCGCATGAACACCCGTGATTCGGATGTGGGGGCACGGATCTGGTCCAAGCAGTTGTTGAGCATTTCAGTGAACACCTGCCCCCTTTTCGAGTTATCTGATGACGAGGCATGACAGAGATCGATTCTTGCTGAATGATATGGGACATAGCCATCCTAGCAATTAGAATTTAACAGATGGTCAAATTTAAGCTTGGCAAAAGAAGAGAGAATGCTTCGGCATATGCAGTACCTGCGGCGATGATACCAAAATGATGTTCTTAAAGTTCTCCAGTGTCTTCAGCTGCCCAAACAAAAAAGAGGAATTCAAGTTCAAATTTAACTGATACGAGCTCATGCCAAATTTGGTGTACATACCTTGCAGAGCTTGTAAAAAAATGTGTTCTGTGGATCGTTGTCATCACTGAAAGTGAGCTGATGCATGCACTGCATTCCCTTGAGCCTTTTCATAAGCCAAAGGCCAGAATTGAACAGAGAATTTGAGCTGTACCAGTAACCTAAGTGAGGCCCTGATATCGACATGTATGTGTACAGGTTCTTCAAAAATGGCTGCAATTTGGATTCTTTTGAAATGGAAAGAACAGATTAGTCATCACATACAGAACAGCTATTCAGAAAGAAATCTCGAAGGCCAGTTTCAAAATACCTGTGAGGGCACTTCTGAGGATAATATTTCCGATAGAATGACCGACAAAACTAAGCTTCAATTCTTGGCAGCCTCCATTTTTGGAATACTTATCTAGTTTCCTTTTGAGGAATGCCACTACTTCATTAGCAAGCCTTCTACCCATTTCTTTAAAATCCCCAGACGTCCTATCCTCATTTATCTGAGACAATAGGCATTCGGCTCCAGGATCAAGCAAAAGCCATTGATTTCTAACAAGGCGTAAATCCAAATGATGTCCCTGTTTGTTTTAGGGATCAGAAGAAGTACCAACAAAATATGTTGTAAATGTCATAAGGATGAAGCAAGTCAGCAACCATTACAGTTCGATGAAGCTTACCTGAAACCCATGCACAAATATGACAGTTCGTAATATGTGGCCACTCTTGAAACTGCTAGCTTTCTTCTCCAAAGATTGTCCCCGTAGTAGGGGTGGCAGAATAGTACCCACTGGCTCTGAAGCATCTGTTAAAAGATCCTTGCTAGAACAATGTTGTGGAACAACCATGACATGTTGCTCTATGCGGACAACAGGAATGCATGAAGGATCAGCATATATATGCATGTCTTGAACAGAGCGTGTGTTAATCTGCAGTATGCTTTCCATTAATATCATCCTTTTTCGTAAAAGTAATAACATATATATACTGTGTAGACTTGAATATTATCACAGACGTGAAGAAAGACCACCTTCATTTGTGCTATGCTTTTCCTGTGCAGTTCAGCCTGTGACATCGAATTGTGTAGAGGCTACAATATGTGGAACCATCAAATATGTATCAACAAGAAAATACTATATGTTATATGTAATGTCTCATGAAAATTATAAATGATCAAAGCAAAGACTCAAGACAAGATAATTACATCCTGATGGACCTTCCGTGTACTGGAAATCCGAAGCAAATGACGAGGAGAGTCGTCAGCCACGCTTCTCAAATAGCGATGTGGAATCTCAATTTTCGAATGAATAATCCATATTGACCATTCTGCTTTCCGGTCAAAATCCCAAATATCATGCAAATAATCCAATATCTTGACTCTATGTGTCCTGCATTGGACCAAAACAAATTGGTGGAATATGATGAAATAACTAAGAAACCATAAGACTGAGATACATCAGATGAAAACACCCATATTCTAAAATGAAATGCAAGATATAGAAGATAAATCACCTCTGAAATTTCAAGAACTCGTTCCATATAAATGAGAGTTGGCTGCTCACAATTTGAAACAGTTCAAGCAATTCTTCCTCGGATAAAGTATACAGCATGATATCATCAGTATTTCCAACCAAAACACCAGAACTCTGAAACGAATTGTGAGACAATAATGCATCCAATCAATACAAATATTCTAAAAAAGTAGAAAACATTTTCAGGTAAATGAAGTGTACCTCAAGAAAATCACGTAAGATGCCAGTCAGCTGGAAAGTGCACTTCGTGGATGTACCTTGCCCTTTATTGCAACTAGACAAGCCTGACTTTGATGGCTGAATTATTGTCTCATATTTACCAAGGCTTAAGTCAGTGTCATCCAAATCCTGAAGAGCATCACCAATTGCATTACTGATCTTCTTCACTTCCTCAAGAAGTAGTTCCCTAGAAATTAGTGATGCCTTCACAATATCATACGACTTCGAGCCAAAACTTTGCTCCAGTGGCTGCATGTTACATACCATCTTTTACTCATATAATTTAAATTAAGTTTTAAAAGGTAAGAATACAATTTGCTCATATCTATGACTAAATTTCTATTGGCTATTCACATGGCACAAATGTATGTGGTAGTGCAGCCGATGCTTGAAGATTTCTCAGTGCTTATGTATCTAGTGGAAACAGTATCTAAAACATCTAAAGAATCACAAACCTGTGTACCTTCAGTGATGATTTAGTCACACCGGCTTTCAGGTATACTATGTGTATTGTCAGATCCACAAGCGCTGAGTGTAAAGCGTCAAAATGGACAGGGCAATATGAGTGTAAACCCAGTAGTGCTTTATGTGGGATCCTAAACTCATGGACAGGGACCAAATCTGTATCACTTGAATCTTGAACTTCAGTCCTATGATGCAAAAGGGAAGCAGCTTTTCATTGTTGATGAATGTTAACTATAAGAAGTTTGGTGCACACGTCATTTGCAAAAAACATTACGAGATACTGCAAAATGTATTGGGATGTAAAATAACACAATAACATACACACCACCCGTTTCCCAATGTCGGGATATATATAAGCTCGAACTTCAATATAACAGAAGAAGTTGCTGGACCCTAGAATGGAGAAAGAGCACAGATCAGGCTTACGTAAACACGATACATAAACAGAAGGCAAAATGGCAATACTCGACCTCATCTTCACTGTTGGATATGTAGAAAGACACCATAACTGATAGAAAAATATCTTGTCTAGAATATTTAATAAGAAATGGCTGGGTATAGAAGCTATTGTCATCGTCTATTTTCCAAAAACCAAATGAGCTCTTCGCACCAATATCAACAGCTGCACAATCCACCTAGCATGTCGTTATTTATTAGCCAAAGATTTGGACATTCAAAAGTCACCAGCTTAAGAAACACAGCAAAATGACAAAAAAAAAGTCCTATCAACACACTCCATTATTTTTCCTGGATTGTTTGAGCTTTATACTGCCTAGGATTCAGAACACGCAATGATAAATCACTGCAAGGGTTAAAACTATTTGTCACTTTAACACTGTATTATACTATCCAGCAATGGTAGGGTATTGCAATACACAGTTTTTACTGTTCATCAATACTGACATGGATACAAGTAAAAATAATCTGAGTTCTCTTGAAAATCTTTTGATACTAAGTATATCAATGTTTAGACAATGATGAGATTTTTAGGCTGGCCTATATCTTGATTTTAGTAATAAGAGAATAATTTACTCTACTTACCAGTAAGACAAAAATTAAAAATATGATGCAAAAACTACTTCAACAGCTATGTTCCCCAACTATTGATAAATTTTTGCATGTTTAAGCAGGCTGAGAAGAGTAGATATAACTGAGTCAGAAACTGAAGTGCTGCAACAATCTAAACTAAATCGTCTGTTCCTTTTCAGATTATGAAATGCATCATATATACTGATCATCACAATAAGCAGCAATGTTTTTTTTCTTTTCTCTATCGACAAAACAATCAAGAAAACTGCATGACATTGCATTAAGAACTTAGGAACTAGTGCAACAGCGCAAATTAAACTTGTAGAACAGTTGTCAAAAGGTTATCGAGCAATCTGACCATTCCTTCTAATCATGCAAGAAAAACGTCCATAAAACAGAGAAATGAAGTGCAGCTCCTTTCTATAAAGACAGGTGAATTCGCACCTTCATATTGGGTGACCCTGGCCGGCGATATCGGTGCCCTGTGCTCGTCATCCTCCCACAGGGCACTAATCTTCATGCGGTACCATCTGCAAGCAAAAACAAAGTTTCTAAATGCAAAAGGAAAGAATTGAACTTAACTGCGTCTGCATAACGGATAAAGGATACGGATCAACAAAACATTTCACAGGGATATGATTTCCCAGAGAAAAATGTCAAACTGTTCTCCAAAATTAACAAATGATGCATATCGACTATACAGGTCAAGGGAAATCGAACGAAATGCGTTCCATCAGAAACAAATAAAATCACAAGGAAGTTCCATGTGTGTTCTTGGGGGAAAAAAAGGAAGGAGAGGGAGGAGAGATTTGTCTGGATCCTCTTTACCCTTGCTGGAATAGGTCTAGGTTGTGGAAGCGATCGATGTAGATGGCCACCTCGTGCGCCGTCTCCATGGCCACCGGCGCCCGTGCAAGGATCACAACCTCGCCGGCGTTGTGCGGCCGTGCCCACACCGGCGAGACAGGCTAGCCCTCTTCCCACACCCCGCGCGCGGTGGTGGGCCACCCTTACGACCTCTTTCCCTTCTTTGGGGGCGTGGTTGCATGTCGCTTCAGCGACAAAAATTACAGATTTACAGTTGTCACCTGAAGAGAGAGAGGAGGTACAAAATGGTTACATGCAAGAGAGATGTATTGCTGAGGTCACTCGTGCGAAGGGAAGTTTAAAATAAAAAAACTATAAATTTCTACCGAGTATCTAAATTATTTTTTGATTGACAATAATATTTTCAAAACAAAACTATACTTGAGTAAATTTGGATGGTATTTTAAGGAGAGGAACATTTTTTTTCGAACTAATTTTTTTTAAGCTAGAGCAACGGTTCCATGTTTAGAATAAAATTGTTCAACGGAGCAATTTTCCACATTGTGAACAGACAATAAGTATTAAAAATAAATAAATTGTTCTACACAATAGATAAATAAGTACACATCATGAATAAATTAATCTACATGTCGAACAATCTATATTCAAAAGAAATAAATTAATATTTGTCTGTTCGGTGCCCATAAATATGCATAGGTGTGAGCATATGCAGGGCCGGCTTTGGACCTAGGCGACACGGGCGACGGCCGGGGGCCCACGGCCTAGAGGGTCCCAGGACCCTATACGTAAAAGTACTTGCCTCATGCAGTATACTTTGCATTTGAGCACCAGCAAATAATAGAGTCTGTCGCATCCTAGTATGTTGTAGTCTCACCAGGCCCGGTCCTGGGGCAGGGCGGGCGGGGGCGCCCCGGGCCCCCCAAAGTCAGGGGCCCCACTGCTGGGTGTGCTATATAGGCAGGTAAAGCTAGCCCAGCCCAGGAGTTGTTTGGTAATGCACACTTCTAAACGCATCGAAGGCCCCCGGGGTATTGTCATCGTAACTGTCGTTCACCCATTTCCCTTTCCACCTCTTCTCGTCCCAAAACAATGCTGCGGCCTACTCGGCAGCAAGAGATGATCTGATGATCCAAGTCGAGCAAAAGACTTCTTCCGCAAAATGTCGCTTCAGTCAACATGATTATCTTCCTTGCCCTCATCCCCTGTTAACTCATATATTCTCTCCTTCCTCGTCTGGCCACAAACCACATACTCCTGCATCTCTGTTTTTATTTTGTTCGTAAGATGCTGGGAAGGGTACAAACTACAAAGAAGTCCGGCCTACATGCTGATTGACGTAGCAAGTTGATGAATGACAATCATTTTGGTTAATTCAGTAATCTGAAACCCCTTTTCTGAACACGTAAACAATTGTTTAGAGTAACCTAGCTAGCTTGCTGTTTCTATTTACATGGCCATTACGCAGAGTGACCTACATTACTGCTTTCTAGATGCATTCAATTATACATAATTTAAGTGTTTTTGTTTGTTGTCTAGGTTGATCTTATCTATTAAGCATTTACGCTCTTTTTCATAAGATGTGATAATGCATATAAAGAATTTATTTAGAACAATGCGAACCTGGGTTTTATTCACAAAGAATGAGAAAATATAAAAATAAAAGGGATAAGAATTTGATAAAATCCAAAAAGAATCACTTGAGGATTTTGAATTACACATATACTTACTTAATTCTACTTGTAGAGTTGATCTATTTTTTCATACAAGAAAATAGTAATATTTGGATGTGTATAAAGGGCCTCAAATTTTAATCTCGCCCTGGGCCCCTAAAATATCAGGACCGGCCCTGAGTCTCACGCGTAATCGTGTCTCAAATCCATCTATTCCGCACCCCCGCTAAGTCCATCCTCCAAACTGAATCATTGTCTTGCAAGTCGCGAGTCCGTGCCGTCCAGAAGTCAGAAACAAATCAGCAATCCTTATCCCGTTAGCCATCGACCATCGTTCGCTCCCCGCCAACCAGCGCTCGTGGCTCTGCTTTGATCGGTTTGATGTGTTACTAATTATGTGTTAGACTCATATTATAATTTATTACTAAATTAATTTAGATTATTATGTTAGAATTGTAAGGTTTTAAACTTCTCATTATAATGTTTATTTTTCTTTATAATTCTATATTGGATCATCTTAATTGTACCTGTTGCAGTGACGGTAGCTTCAAGAAAAATACACAATGGTTTTTTCTTTTTATGAAAGACGGAAGTAGCATCAATATCTTTTTATTGTCGTCACGGAAGTAGACATACTTATCTTACAAATAAAAATAATATTTAGGCTAAGGGCCCTAATATCCAGTTTGCTCTAGGGCCCCTGAAATTGTAGAGCCGGCCCTGCCCATATGTTTGGATGTGCATGTTGTCTGTGAGTATCTAGATCTGTCTCGTATTTGAAAAAAAAACATCGTGGTACTCTGCCCTGAGAAGTGAGAACAAAATAAAACACAATTTGAAGGAATGCCAAAAAGGCTGTTGCTTTTCTTTTCAGCCCAGATCTCATCTTCAGTGTGTGTCATGGCCGAGCTTGGCCCAAGAACAAGCCCACCCAGCCATCAAATTGAACATTTGTGCTTGAATCAAATCTTCTCTTCCTCTCAAAAAAAAAAAGAATCAAATCTTCTCTTGTAATAGATAGGAGAATATCAGGCAGAGAATATAAACCGAAGATTTTGACCTCTGCCCTCCGTACTAATATAGCAAAGTAAAATTATGAATGTGTTCCAAAAAACCAGGAGGTGTTGGCAACCCCCGTCGCCACATTCCCACGGAGCCACACGGACTGCCGAAAACTCGTCTGCGAATTCCAGCTAAGACACTGACAGAAGGGACCCAACATCTCCAAGCGAGGTGACGCGAGCATGACGCGTCGGTGACGCACAGCACCGTGGGAACGGCAGGTGAGGCTGCAGCCGACCTCACCTCTCACCTGCACTGCACGCACGAGGCATGTCCTCTTCTCCGGCAGCACCAGCTGGAAAAAGCTTGAGGTCAGCAGCAATGGTGTTGGAGACCACAGACAACTGCATGCAGAAACAACAAGAACAGGCAGCACTGCAGCAGGCCAACGCAACACAATCCACAAAAAGGCACTCCGATGAAGAATGATGGATGGTGATGCCCAGGCAAACCAGAGAAAGTCAGAGACCGCTTCTTCCTTCCTGGCCTGCTGTCCCTTGTGAACAGGTTCATGAGAAAGGAGGGAGGGCACTGATACTTTCAGTTTCAGAGGGACATGTGGCAGGTGAACCAACACCCGGCCATGATAACGCTTACCGCTAGCGAAAGGAAGAAAGGTTAGTGGTGAGGTTACAGAGGGCACGTGACAGTGCTGATGATGCATCATCATGCGGCTAATGATGGTGGAAGCTCACTACTCTGCTGCATTTTTCAGAGGGGAAAGACACGACAGGGATGGTAATAGAAGGCCAGCATTCACAGCACAATGAGAGACCGTGAGATCTTTACTTCCTCAGTTTGTGCTTCCTTTGTTCTGAACATTGCTGTCAACTGTCCAAATAACAGCAGAAAGAGAAACATTCCTCACTGGTGAGAGCAACTTTGCAGGCAGAAAGAAGATGATCAAAATGCACACAGTAATGTGCAGGCACCAAACGATTAAATACTACTGATTCGGTACCGCCACATGCTTTTCGCCTGATCTTGATACAATCTGACAATTACAGGCACTACGTAGGAGAAGAAAGAGCCCATCATCTGCCGGACTAAAAACAGCAAGATCCTGACACTTGGATACACATAAACAAACACAAATAGTCTCATTCGATTGAGTACGGAAAATGATATGCTAGCACCTTGAGTCTCGGTGTCTTTAAAATATCTCCCAGCTTTTTTTGTTTCTTAAGAAAAAGTTGCAGCTTCTATCCTACAAAATTGCAACACAAATGTATTTAATGTGAAAGCTATGCATATTTAATCCTGTTCCTGTCCTTCAGATATTCTCTCTGCAGCTCATGGATATAGGGATATCACAAGTCAATCAATTCATCATGCATCTGAGTAATCCAAGATCTACCACCACTCATAGACATGCTGCAAGATCGAGACAGAACTGAATTTTGCATTCAACGAATCCATGTACACCACTGAGAAAACTGGATTTTCGAAATTCAGTCGCATTCCTGAAACAACCGTGACCACATTTGATTGCAGTTTGCACACATGGTATGGTACCAAGAACAAACCCGGAAGTAAAAGCTCTGGAATGATAATGACCAAAATAGAATAGTACTGAGACATGGAAGCTAAGAGCCAAGAACTATGGAAGATTAAACTGTGGAGAACTTTTGAGTCAATTTCTCCCGGTTAGCATTGTCAATGAACGTCACATGTCCAAATAGACCCACATGCTTCTGGAAAACAAGTTACTTGAGAATTAAAAACTTATAATGTTATCTACCAGTAAGAGATGGCATAAGTTTGACACTTGGATAGACAAAAACCCGACTCTAAACCCAAATACTACAATTTCATTAAGTGCCAAAAATGATATGGTATCTCCTTGATCAGGACCTTTTCATTTTTATTGGTTGCTATCAAAATATCTTACAACTTGTTTTCCTTTTTTTTCCTCGGGAGGTTGCAACTTCTTTTCTGAAATATGCTATACCATTCAGATCAATTTATTTAATGCAAAAGATACATCTAGTTGATAATATTCTTCAGATATGCTATTTGAAACTCATAAATAACAGTAATATCATGCAAATCAATCAATTCATTTGAGCATAATGAGCGATTTACTATATAATCACCTGTTGAAGGATCGAAATGGCGACCAGAGAGGGGGGAGTGAACGGGAGCCGATGAAAATTTCTTCTCGAAACTCGGCCTATATCCCAAAATCACCCACCAATGATTCCTCACAAGCTTGCCAAGGTAGCGTAGTCACAGCGGACCTACCAACCCTATGAACAAGCTAGAACGAAGTATCAAGCGGAAGCTCAACTCAGGAAACAAAACGATTAGCAATCTGCCTGGGTCAGGGCGGACCGTCCGCACAGAGGTCGCGGACTGTCCGTGGTCGTGGCGGACCGTCCGTTTAGACAGGGCGGACCGTCCGTAAAATCACCTCAAATCTCCAGCAGCTCCAGGCCCTTTTTCGGACTGTCCGAGCTCCTACCGCGGACCGTCCGCCAGTGTCGCGGACTGTCCGAGAAGGTCACGTGGACCATCCGTGAAAACACTTAGCCAAATCCAAGACAACACCGTCGAACTCTTCTGCATGGACCGTCCGCCAATCACATGCGGACCGTCCGGCAACCTCACGGACCGTCCGCCAACTTCGCGCGGACCGTCCGGGAAACACGACGGACGAACAGAACGAACAGCTACAGTAACTCGCGGATCTCTCCTCCAAAATCCATCACCGGATCTCCCAAACGGCTAGAGCTCTTGAGACGAAACTTTGGGGAGATGATTAGCACCCTAAGAGGATGTTATGTCCCAAAAATCTCGGCCTCTAACTCCCTACAACTCGAGAAATTTCGGATCACACGTAAGAACACCTTCTCACGAGTTCATCCCAAAAACTACGAATCGAGACCGATTCCCGGCGTTTGAGAGGGCAAGATCACACACAAAGAGGCGCAAGACACTCACCCATGATCCCCTCAAACAAATCTGGAGCCAAATGGTCTAGAAACGAAGAATCGAGCCAAGAACGAAAATAGCACAAAAAGGAACTCGAGGAGAAACAGAGAGATTCAACTAGCACTTGATTTCATTCCAACAAACAAAGGTCAGATTCTATACAAGGCTAGCAACCTCCCAAACATCCTCCCGCTAAGATCGACATGAAGCACGGGCTAGCCTAGAGAAGCAAGAAAGAAAAATGAACTAGGTTTCCAGTGCAATAACTTGCCATCTCCTCCACCTCCTATTTATATTAAGTGTTTGGTAAAAATATCGGCTAGTTGGTTTTGGGTGGAGACATGGGATAACTCAATATGTCCTTTCTCAACATTGTCTCTTAAGAAATGGTATCTCACGTCTATGTGCTTGGTTTTTGAGTGAAGCACCGGGTTTTTGGCTACACTAATGGCACTGGTGCTATCACATAGAAGTGGAACATGTGTATAACTCAAACCAAAGTCACTCAGGGTAGAAACCATCCAAAGAAGCTGAGAGCAACAACTGGCTGCGGCTACATATTCGGCTTCGGTTGTAGACTGAGCAACACTTGACTGTTTGCGAGAGGACCAAGAAACCAAAGACGAACCCAGAAACTGACAAGTCCCAGAAGTGGACTTGCGATCCATCCTACACCCAGCTAAATCCGCATCGGAATATCCGCGGAGTGTGAGTGTGGAGGAGGCAGAGTACCACAAACCAAGCTCAGGAATGAAACAAAGATACCTCATGATTCTCTTCACAGCCTGGCGATGAGACGTCCTTGGCGAAGCTTGAAAGCGAGCGCACAGACACACGGCGAAGTGTATGTCCGGCCTCGTCACAGTCAGGTACAAGAGTGAGTCAATCATGCTCCGATATGTCTTCTGGTCCACCGGTTCTCCATCTTCATCCGCATCCAAAGCTGTTGTCGTCGACATGGGAGTGGACAACGGCTTTGCATCTGCCATCTCGAACTTCTTCAACAAATCTTTCGTGTACTTAGCTTGATGGACAAACGTCCCGTCCTTGACTTGCTTAATCTATAGCCCGAGGAAGTATTGTAGTTCTCCCATCATCGACATCTCAAATTCCCTGCTCATATCTTCAGAAAACTTGGCAACAAGCACATTAGAAGAGCCACCAAAGATTATATCATCCACGTAAATCTGAACGATCAAGATATCTTTGCCAACACGAAGCAGGAATAGGGTCTTATCAACAGTGCCCATCATAAACCCCTTACTCAGCAAGAACCCTCTCAGCCTTTCATACCACGCTCTAGGTGCTTGCTTGAGGCCATATAGTGCTCGGTGGAGTTTGTACACTCGGTGGGGATATCTCTCACTCTCGAACCCAGGTGGTTGTCTCACATACACTTCTTCCTCTATCACCCCATTCAAAAAGGCACTCTTCACATCAATTTGGTGCAACTTGAACCCTTTAGCAACAGCAAATGCTAGAAGGATTTGAATTGCCTCCAAACGGGCAACAGGAGCAAATGTCTCCTCATAATCAATTCCCTCTTTTTGTGAAAAGCCCTGGGCAACCAACCTCGCTTTGTTTCTCACAACCTCACCACTCTCACCTTGTTTGTTCTTCCAAACCCACTTTGTTCCAATAGGATGGCAATTTGGTGGAGGCTCGACAAGTTCTCACACCTCATTCCTCTCAAAGTTCTCAAGCTCTTCGTGCATGACATTGACCCAATTCGCATCAGATAAAGCATGTCCAATATCTTTGGGCTCAAAGGAGGCAACAAATGTAGAATGAGCAAAGTTAGAATTGTTCCTTGACCTTGACCGTGTAGTACGTTCATCGATGTCTCCAATCATTCCTGAGGGTGGATGGCGAGCTTGAATGTGTCTTGGTGCCTCACGTGTTGAAATCGCCTCCCCCTCAACCGCTGCTTCCACTTGATCTCCATGTACTTGTGTTGATGTCAAAGTGGTGGATGGACCATCATCAACCGTAGTCGTCGTAGTGGAAGTAGTAGGTACAATCGCCATTGGAGGATCACCATCTCCATCATCATCTTCATCATTGAAAGTGCATCTAGGCTCTCCCTAGTGGGTTTTGGTTGAATGATGACAAATGTAATCAAAGAGCTAATGGTTTGGTTGAGTTTATGGATAGGTCACAATGTAATAAAATTCATATTTGAAATGTGATGATGTATCCCTATGGATCATGATGGACGGCATGGAGAATGAACGATTTAAATTATTTCCCATTTTGAATTTGAGTTAGGGATGCCGTACTATCAAGGGGGATGTGTGTCGATCATGTCATGGATGTTTTAATGCTCAAAGAGATCCAACCAAGTATCTATGAGAGACACAAGTGCACTCACGAACACACTATTCCTGCTGTTTTTCTGGAGCAAGAATATCCGGGACAGGGCCAGAACAGTTTTATTTCGGGTACCCCTTCAGGTTTGGGGGTTCTCAGAGTATCCAGGGTCGTCCCGGAGTAGCCTGGTACAAAATTAGAGTCAAGTGTCACGTTCATTTCTGGAGCAAGGTATTCCGGCCGGGGGTCGGAGTATCCGGGTTAGATCTCGCAAACAACACAACGACTAGTTTTGGGGGCCTGAGTATATATACCCTTTCGCCCCCTCCTCACTTGCCTGCCGACACCACACTCAAGAAACACACTCTAGAGCTTCCCTTTCACTCCCTCAACCTCCTAGAGCTACTCCAAGTGAGATTTGAGAAGGGGGATTGAGTGAGTCCACGGATTTGAGAGTGTGAGAGCTTGAAGTCCATCTCTTGAGCATTTGAAGCATCCTCGGCCATCGAACCGCGTTTGTTACTCTTGGAGCTTTTGCTCCTAGACGGCTAGGCGTCTCCGGCGAGCGCTCAACTCGTGTGAGCTTGCCCTGGAAAGTTTGTAAAGCCATCCCCTCGGGGAAATCATAGTAAGTAACCCTAGCTTGGCTTTTGGGCCCTAGGGAGAGGGTAGAGTTGTGGCTCAACTCGGTCTCTTTGGAGGCACCTCAACGGAGACGTAGCTTCTTTTGGGAAGTGAACTTCGGGAAACAAATCACTTGTCTCTTGTTGTCGTGCTTGTTCTTTAAGTTCTTATTTGTTCATCTTGTTCATCGCGTTCTTGCTAGTTCATAGTTGACTTTCATAGATTTGCTCCGATCTACTCGTGTGTGAAGTTTGTGGTGCAGCCCTTAGGTGGAAAAGAATCCTTCGACGATTTCCCACCTTTCTATTCAAAGGGAATCAGCTAAGTCGTTCGAAATCATTGCATCACGTGCTTACTTTTTCTGTCATAGGAAACTCCGGGAACCTGCCAGATACTCCTGTCATCTGAGCCGGAGTATCTGATAGGGTGCCGGAAGTTCCGGTAACTAATCCGATTGTGAGATAATTGTGTGCAGTTATTGAAGAAGATCCTATTCACCCCCCTAGGCATCTTGTGATCCTTTCAATTGGTATCAGAGCTTTAGTCTTCGGATTAAAGCTTAACCGCTTGGAGAATCAAGATGTCGGGAGAAGAAGGAAAGGAAAAACCCGAAGGATCGAACAAAGAGGTGAAGCCCAAGAACAATGATGATCGTGAGCTTGAGACCCTCTCATCCGATGATGACTCGGATTATGAAGAACAAGAGAGAAAGAAGCGGGAGAATAAGGCTAATCCTCAAATTCCCTTTGATTATTCTCGCTTAAGTTATTCAACTACATATACGTCTATCTCCGTGGGCAAACCTCCTCGTTTTAAGGATACTACTTATGCCTCATGGAGAGATGAGATGTTCGCACATTTGATCGGGGTCCACCCGGCCCTTTGGAAGATTGTGTGTGTAGGTGTCAACTTTCCGAAGGACAACTCTCCTCTTTCCACGGATCAAGAACATGAAATCCATCGCAACATGCAAGCCAAAGCAATTATTCTTAGTGCCTTGGAACCGGAAGAGAAAGAAAAGGTGGATGGGATACAATCCGCCAAGAAGGTTTAGGAGACACTCCAAATCAATCATGAAGGCACAAGAAAAGTTAGAGAGGGAAGAATTCGATGCTTGGAAGGAGAGCTCAATAGATTTGTGATACTTCCAAGTGAGTCACCACAAGAGATGTTCTCTAGATTGAACAAGATCATTAACAAGATTAGAGCACTAGGAAGCACCAAGTGGGGTGACCGTGAAGTGGTTGACAAGATATTGAGTGCATATATGGCAAGAGATGTGAACCTTCCCACATCGATTAGAGAGAAGAGAGGTTTCAAGAGGTTCACTCCCGCCGATGTCATTGGAAGATTTGAAGAGCATCTCATGACCGTCAAGGAAGATCAAGTATCTCAACAAATGTCACAAATCTATGAGCAAATTGAGAAGGGAAGTGGTGTAGCTCTTCAAGCAAGCACCAAGAGCAAAGGCAAGTGGTCAAGGTTCAAGAAAAACTCAAGAAAGAAGAGAAGGAAGAAAGTGATAGTGATAGTGATAGTGATGATGAAGAAGAACTTGCTCTCTTCATGAAGAACCTTAAGAAGACATTCAAGAAGACCGGTTTCTTCAAGAAGGGAAACTTCAAGGGAAAGACAAGACGAAGGTCCAACAAGCCATGCTTTGGTTGTGGGGAAATTGGTCATTTTGTGGCCGATTGTCCAACACCCAAAAAGAGAGATGAAGAAGGCCACAAGAAGAAGAAGAAGCACACCGGTGAAGCTCACCTTGGTCAAGGGTGGGATTCAATCGAAGAGACCTCCGATGATGAGGAGATTGAAATAATTGTGGTGCAAGCTACTACCACAAGCACATCACTCTTTGGAGAGCTCACCGATGATGAAGATGATACTACTCCCACTTGTCTTATGACAAAAGGGGTGAAGGTAGTTCCTCAATCACTCTCTCTTCCTCATGATGACGATGATAGTGATGATGACGATAAAGAAATTATGTATGAAAAACTAGCTAAGCAATTTGGCAAAAAGGCTGCTTGTAGAAATAGAATGCTAGCGGAGGAATTAGAGGTTAGGGAAGAGACTCTTGAGGCTCAAGAAGAGTTGATGAGGCGTGAGCAAGAGAAATCCATAGCCCTTGAGAAATCCCTATCCCAAGAAAGAAAGGGTTTCAAGGAGCGAGAGGACTTGCTCAATGCCAAAATTGACAAATTTCTTGTGCTTGAAAAGTCTCTAGCTAAAGAAAAGGAAAATGTTGAGAAGTTGACTAAGGAACTTTTGTTATCCAATGAATCAAATGCTAACCTAAAAGGTGAAAAAGAAGCACTTCAAGAAAACTTATCATGTTTGAATGCCAAACACATGGCTCTTGAAGTACAATTCAACACTCTTTGGGATAGCACTTCCTCATGCTATAATGATGCAACCAAATCCTCTATTCCCTCCACTAGCAATGATTGTGCTAGATGTTATAATGTTGATATAAAATCTTGTGGTACTACCCTTGCCGAAGCACAAGCTATGAAGAAGGAAATAGCAAGGCTCACCGATCTTCTCAAGAAAGAGAAGCCACATCTCAAGATAGGTGAGTTTGAAAGGTACTCGAAGGCTTTTGGTACAAACTACATGAAGAAATATGACTACAAGAATGACAAGGGGTTAGGTAAGGATGAGCAAGGTGATAGAAACCTTATCCCCGTCATCAAGAACAACAAGACCTCCGGCCTTGGTGTGAAAGGTGGCTTGTTGAAGCACTTTCAACACACAAGGTATCCTTGGAGCAAGGGGGAGGAACACAAGGCCAACTACACCAAGCCTATGAGTTTTGAGTCCTCTCATATTGTGTCTTATGAGTATGAGAGACCACAAACTCAAACTCAACCCAAGAAGGAGAAACTCACCAAGACCAACTTGAAGCAAGACAACAAAGTGAAGGCACATGCTCCACAAAGTACCTTCTATGCCGATTATGTGTTGGCTTGGGACCATCGTGGTAGGGTTGTTGCCAAGTATGTTGGGTATCGCACTAGAGACACATTGATCAAGAGAAATGTGTGGGTGCCCAAAGTTCTTGTGACTAACGCCAAAGGACCCAAATCTATTTGGGTACCTAAAACAAAAGCTTGATTTGTTTTTGTAGGCATACTCCTCCGGTGTAACCAAGTGGGTGCTTGATAGTGGATGCACAAATCATATGACCGGAGAGAAGAGTATGTTCACTTCATTTGAGGCAAATGAAAATTCAAGTGACAATATTGTGTTTGCCGATAATAGCCAAGGAAAGGTAAAAGGTCTAGGTAAATTTGCAATCTCTACCGACCATTCAATTTCCAATGTTTTCTTGGTGGAATCGTTGGACTACAACTTGCTATCCGTTTCACAACTTTGTGAGATGGGTTACAATTGTTTGTTCACCGATAAGGGTGTGACCGTCTTTAGAAGAAGCGGTGACTCCGTTGCTTTCAAGGGTGTGCTCAAAGGAAAGCTTTATCTTGTGGATTTCACATCGGAGAAACCTCAACTTGATGCATGCTTGTTAGCAAAGTCTAGCTTGGGTTGGCTTTGGCATCGCCGACTAGCTCATGTTGGGATGAGAAATCTTGACAAACTTCTTAAGGGCGATCACATTCTTGGACTAACAAATGTTTCCTTTGAGAAAGATGGTCTTTGTAGTGCATGTCAAGCAGGAAAGCAAGTTGGTGCACCACATCCACTCAAGAGCATCGTCACTACCAAGACTCCACTTGAGCTTCTACACATGGATATATTTGGGCCCGTGGCCTACATTAGTAATGGTGGTAACAAATATGACTTTGTTATTGTTGATGATTATTCTCGTTTCACTTGGGTGTTCTTTTTGCATGATAAGGGTCAAGTGCATGAGATATTCAAGAATTTTGCAAGAAAGGCCCAAAATGAGTTTAATTGGAAGATCAAGAAAGTGAGAAGTGACAATGACACCAAGTTCAAGAACACCAACATTGAACAATTTCTTGGAGAGGAAGGAATTGGGCATCAATTCTCCGTGCCATACACTCCGCAATAAAATGGTATTGTGGAGAGGAAGAATAGGACACTCATTGAGATGGCAAGGGCAATGCTAGATGAGTACAAGACTTCGGACCAATTTTGGGCCGAAGCCATCAACACCGCATGCCACGCCATCAACCATCTCTACCTCCACAAGCTCTTGAGGAAAACGGCATATGAGCTTCTCATAGGTAAAAAGCCTAATGTGTCTTACTTTAGAGTTTTTGAAAGTAAGTGCTTCATTCTAAACAAGAAGCCCAAAAGCTCTAAGTTTGCACCTAAATGTGATGAAGGTTTTCTTCTTGGTTATGCGTCAAATGCCCATGGCTACCGTGTGTTCAACAAGACCTCCGGTTGTGTTGAAATAGCGTGTGACGTGGACTTTGATGAAACTAACGGCTCTCAAGTAGAGCAAGTTGATCCAAATGATGTAGACGAAGAACCTCCACAACAAGCAATTGAGAAGCTTATTGGAGAAGTAAGGCCTCAAGATCCAAGTGAGCAAAACAAGCCAAATGAAGACAAATCATCACCAACACAAGTTGAACCATCCACACCAACAATCGATCAAGATCAAGCACAAAATGGTGTCAACTCAAGTCAAGATGATCATGATGATGATGGTCCAATCCAAGCTCAATCAAGTGTACCACATCCAAGAGTCCACCACACTATCCAAAGAGATCATCCCGTGGACAACATTCTTGGAAGCATCCAAAGAGGGGTAACTACTCGTTCTAGATTAGCAAGTTTTTGTGAACATTACTCGTTTGTTTCCTCTTTGGAACCTCTCAAGGTAGAAGAAGCACTTGATGACCCGGATTGGGTAATGGCCATGCAAGAAGAGCTCAACAACTTCAAGAGAAATAAAGTTTGGTCATTGGTAGAAAGGCCCAAGCAAAATGTGATTGGAACCAAGTGGGTCTTTAGGAAAAAGCAAGATGAACATGGTGTAGTTACAAGAAACAAGGCAAGGTTGGTTGCTCAAGGCATCACTCAAATAGAAGGTTTGGATTTTTGTGAGACATATGCTCCCGTAGCTAGGCTTGAGTCAATTCGTATTTTACTTGCCTATGCTACTCACCATGATTTCAAGATACATCAAATGGATGTGAAAAGTGCATTTCTAAATGGGCCAATTTCCGAATTGGTATATGTTGAGCAACCACAGGGCTTTGAAGATCCTAAGTATCCTCACCATGTATACAAGCTCCATAAGGCGCTCTATGGGCTCAAGCAAGCCCCTAGAGCATGGTATGAATGCCTTAAGGACTTTCTCTTAAGGAAAGGTTTTGAAATAGGCAAAGCCGATCCTACTCTCATTACACGCAAGCAAGATAAAGATTTTTTTTGTGCCAAATATATGTCGATGACATTATATTTGGTTCTACTAACAATGTTTGGTGTGAAGAATTTAGTAGGATTATGACAAAGAGATTTGAGATATCTATGATGGGTGAGTTGAGGTTTTTCCTTGGATTTCAAATCAAGCAACTCAAAGATGGCACCTTCATTAGTCAAACCAAGTACACCACCGATATGCTCAAGAAGTTTGACATGGGGAATGCCAAGCCCATCAAGACTCCTATGCCAACCAATGGACATCTCGATCTAAATGAAGATGGAAAGGTCGTGGATCAAAAGGTATATCGCTCCATGATTGGCTCTCTACTTTACCTTTGTGCATCTAGGCCCGATATCATGCTTAGTGTGTGCATGTGTGCAAGATTTCAAGCTAACCCGAAAGAGTGCCATTTGATGGCCGTTAAGAGAATTTTTAGATATTTAATGCACACTCCTAATCTTGGTTTATGGTATCCCAAAGGCTCAACTTTTAGTCTACTTGGCTATTCGGACTCCAATTATGCCGGTTGTAAAGTAGACCGAAAGAGTACAACGGGGACTTGCCAATTTCTTGGTCGGTCCTTGGTGTCATGGAGCTCAAAGAAGCAAAATTCGGTTGCTTTGTCAACCGCTGAGGCCGAGTATGTGGCGGCCGGCGCTTGTTGTGCCCAACTACTTTGGATGAGGCAAACTTTGAGTGACTTCGGTTGTGAGTTTAGTAAGATTCCACTCTTGTGTGACAACGAGAGCGCTATCAAGCTAGCTAACAATCCGGTGCAACACTCCCGAACAAAGCACATAGATATTCGTCATCACTTCTTACGGGATCATGAGGCAAAGGGAGATATTGCTTTACGTCATGTGAGCACCGAAAGGCAACTTGCCGATATCTTCACTAAGCCACTAGATGAGTCAAGATTTTGTGCTTTGAGGAGTGAACTAAATATTTTGGATTCTCGTAACGTTGCTTGAACTCTTGCACACAAAATTGGTTGATGACTAGATAGGAAAAATATTTTCCTTGTGTGTGTTCTTAAAAAAATTTTTTGGTTCTTGTGATCTTTGGATCATGTTTTGGCTATTGTGATCATAGTTATGTGATGTTGTTTGTTGGCTGATCACATGTGCCAAAATGTCTTTTATATGTCCATCTATCTCTCTCTCAATCTATAGAAGAATCTTGGTCAAAACTCAATATCTTTCTTTCTCTGCTCTCTGTCTGCTGAAAACTCTGTGGCCGGACACTCCAACACTGCTCTGGAACAAAATTCTTCTGGGAAGACTCTCGGGAAAACGGGTTCTCGGAACATCCGCTGCCACCCTGGAGTATCCGGCTCTGATCTGACTGTTGACCATATGTTGACCGGTATCGCTTGTTGACCTGCGCCAAGTCTCTCTATCTCTCTTTGACCGCGAACCGGTTTTCGTTGACCAAGCTTATCCTCTCGTCCGCTACCGCTTAGTGGGGTCCCCATCCAGTCCTATCCAGTCATACTCCCCCGCGGGCGCGTCGTCGCGTCTCTCTCTCTCCCGTCTCCGGCGACGGGAGGGGTTCCGGCGCTCCGGGCCGCGTCTCCGCCGGCGAACCAGCGCAGGAGCTTCGGGCTGGCCTTCTCCACCGCGTGGGGACTCTCTCAACCGCCACATTCGCTCGCTGTTGGCACTCCTTACGGCCTACAGATAAATCCGCAAGCGGACGGATACCGATGTAGCTTTCACCCGGGAGTATTCCAAGGTATCGATTTCCACGGGGAACGAGAAGTGTACTAATCCTAAACTAAGTTGTCCTAGGTAGATGGAGTGGATGAATGAAATGGATGAGGTGGATGACGACAACAAGGAGAGAAGAGAAGAGGTAGGAGGGTAGAGAGGGTACAGGTCTGGTAAGGGTATTCTACCGATTGACTGAGCAGAGCAGAAGATACAGATAGATACTTGCTTCGGGACTACAGAGCCTCCGACACACAGAAAGGGATGAGAAGGGGTGCCGGTTACCCTGAACCTTGGGTCCTAGGACACCGGAACTAACGTGATGGACTACGAAGACCAAAAGGGCTGTCACCACCTTACGGCTACCACCTCCGTTGCGACGGGCAGAAACTAAGGTTACTAGCAAGTCTAGGAAACACTCCTACACTAGTCAATAACTACTTATCTCCTATAGCAAGATAAGCACTCAAGCTAAGCAACCAGTATACAGTTATACCAATCAACTAAGCATTGAACGAAGAACGAGACAAGTATATAAATGTAAGAACTGAATGCTCAATTAATCAGAGAGAGATACAAGAGTTACCAGACATGACCCGGATGTCACTCGAAGCAGAGCCGCATCCGTAGAGGTACAGCGGGAAGAGGGGCCGACACTCCGGCTCCTCTCCGGGACGCTCACCTCTCCTCTCTCCCTATTTCTACTGAGTGGCAGAACCTAGCGACGCCTACTCTTCTTCTTCTCTTGTGTTGTGTGTTTTGCAGGTGAAGGAGGGCCTCTATTTATAGTGCCCAGGGTCGGTTTGAAGAGCAGTGGCAGCCACGCAACCCTGGAACGGTAGGAGGTCGGTTTGGGCGAAAATCCCGGTTCGGCCGAACTGTAGGATTCGGCCGAACCGGTGGATGCACTGACCAAGGCCCCTACGGCCTGGATTTGCCCCTGGGAGGCGGTTTCTAGGGTCGGTTGCATGGGGACATGCCTTGGGCTGGTTCGGCCGAACCAATCCGTTCGGCCGAACTGGGTTTTCGGCCCAGCAGCGCTCCCCTGCACCGCCTCTCCCTCCTCGACCCTCTGGGCTGCCTTATCTTGGTGTTCTTCGTGCTCTTTTGGCCCAGAGGCGACGTGGCGGTGGTCCACATGTCATGTCCGGTCGCTGCTCAGTTGTCGGTGATGTGTACGGCCTCTCGATCGTGCTGTACGGCTAAGGGGGGTAACCGGCCGAACGTGTCGTTCGGCCGATTCAGTCATTTCCAACCCCTATAGCACGTATTTCGCAATGTTGTACATACACAAGCGACACTCACCAAAACTCGTGGAACTCCATTAGAAATAAAACCTAAGTACATGGAATGTTGCATAGTCTCTCATTTATCCCTGCGTATTGGTGGTCGAATTTGGGTTGTAACGACCGCCAACAAGCTCCCCCAAGCTTGGCTCTTTGCTTGTCCTCGAGCAAAGATAAAACTTAGGCTCGGTGGATCAGGAGTTGCTACAATGTCATTTTTCTTGCAGGTAACTTCATAAACAACTAGTACTCAAACAAATACTTGAATCACTAGCAAGGTATTAATTCACCATTTTACCTATGGGGCTTATAGCAATCTCCTTATCTTGGGCGGTTGAAAGAATGAACAGTTTAACTTAGTTTTATTCCACCCTACTCTTTTCAGGATCCTATCTTAGAGTTTTCACTCTTTTGTGAAAAGATAAATTGTTCCTCATTGGCTCACTCAATCGCTCAAGTGTATTTGAATCCTCACCAAAGGCTTTGCCTTCTTTTCATCCTAACATCTAATTTGGCTTTTGTGTGGCTCGGGGACAAAGAATGAAGGCATACAAGCATCTTATATTTTGCTAAGTCAAAAACCGGACCTTAGGAGAATCAAATCATACTCTTAGATCGAGAAGTGCAAGTGTGTGGAATATGTGGAGTGGAATTTGGCGGAATTTCATGGAATGATTCTTCCTCTCCTTGATTTATTTTTCGAGAGCATGGGCTATTTTTTATTCATATTTTTGCCATGCCTTTTGGCATGCTTTTCTTTTTCTCATTTTTTTGCCATGCCAATTGGCATGCTTTTCTTTTTCTTTTTGCATAGCCCATGCCTCTACTTTAAAGATATTTGGAGAGGGAATCAAAGAACATGAAATTTTATTTATGGAATGGATGATGGTATGGTTTTGCTAACTCCCAAGTAGGAATTGCAAGTGAGAGGTGGAGTGTATGTGCATCTCGATCTTAGAAGCATGAAAGATTCCTCACTAAGGTCACAACAATTTGACAAAGCTCACTAAGATGACAAGCAGCATATGGTAGAAAGTTTAGAACTAATCCTATCATATGGCTCTGGTAGGTATTATGACCAATGAGGAACTTTGTTTTAATTTTGAAAGCATAAACAACCGAGATTTTCACCATACTAAGAGTAGAAATAGAATTCAACCAAAGTCTCACTATATCAATTCCCACAACAACCTAGACTCGGAATAAGGCATATGCTCCCACAAGGTTTTTAGGTTCATTTCTACTTATGCCAAATAACTCAAGCATAGTCAAGCAACTAGTTGCAACAAAGTACTAGCAAAATTAATGACAGAGCAACTATTCATCATTTCCAAAGTGAGAGGCATATGTTTCATTCCATGCATGGTTGGGAGTTTATTCAAAGGAAGTATTTTCAATTGAATGACCAAAGTGCTGAGTAATTCGTATCGTACCTGATGGGGGTCCTCCCCCAAGCTTGGACTCTTCACTGGTAGGGATTCAACCTTGAAAGGTACTGAGTTAGCTGGTCGGCCTGCTCGTCCTCATCCTGCTCCTCCACTGTGTCATGCATGTACTCATGTATCTTTCTGTTAAATAGGGCAATCTCCGGTTGGCTCAAATGCACCAACCGGAGCGACAATTTTATTCTTTTTGCATTCAACTCTAATTTTATTTATTCATCAAGCTAGGGTTGGAAACAAAATGTGTTGGAAGGGAAATAATTAGAGCACCTCCTAAACAATGATTTGAACAAAGGGAAATTGAATTGGGAAATAAATTGAAACTAATGGTGCTCTATAGGATACAACCACATGACATCTGCTCTATAGATGGATCATAAAGGTCTAGATGTTACGTGGCTTTGGCGAGCCTCTCTGATTTGGCTGTGAATGCTTGGTACAGGACATTGTTCTTGTCCATTTGCCAAGGCTCGCCTTCAGTGACCTTCTCATCTTGGTTGCTCAACTTCTGGCATGTTTGTGCCAGTTCTTTTTCAGGCTCTTCAACCATGGGTTTCTCTTCTCCCTCCTCCATGGCTTTCTTCATTGGTGGACTTGTCATACTCATGGAGAGAGAACCATTGGGTGAGGAAAGGTCTTTGGATAAGGATTGGATGGTCATGGCGGCTGGGAAATGTGAACACTTGGTCGTGTTCGGGAAAGTGATGGAGGATGGTTTCTGACTTGAGATCGACAAGCAGCTTTCCCAACATTTCCTAGCGACTTCAAGACAAGATGGGATATAGATAGTATCAAGGGTCAAAAAGGACGCTCAAGGGGCAACCGAGGGGTCCTTCGGTCGAACCAACATGGTTTGGCCGAATTGTCCTAATTTGCCCAAACTAGAGTGGTCTAGTTTGCCCAAAGTGCTTCAGTGAGTCTATCTCTCTAGTGCCTACCCATCTCATTGACGGTCTTTACAAAGTGTTCTTGATCTTCATGCTGGATGTTCAGCTTGACCACTAGCTTGGGGGTGTTAAGGTGTGGCTATAAAATGCGGCTCCCCCAAGCTTAGATATTTTCGGGAGTCAATGAGATGGGAACCTCTACGACTAGCCCAGGACGCCAAAGCAAGGAAAGATGTTTTCATGGGATATTTGCTTAGCGTGCCTGGTGGCTGCGGCTCCATAGGGCTTGGCTTCTACCTAGTTAGAGACGGGATCTATGGCTACCAGAGTAAACTCGTAGTTCTCTGAGTTAGGGAAATGACCCATGGGGTCCATTCCCCATACATCAAAGGTTTCTACTTGAAGACTACTGGTAAGCGGCTATGCGTCTCTTATATTCCTGTGTTTCTGGCAGTGTGGGCATCTCTTGCTAAATTTCTTAGCATCTCCATTTTGCCAGACCTTTATTTTGAACGCTCTATAGTGACCTTCATAAGGTGCTGCATGATATCTCTCCCAGGTTTTATGTGCCTCAGGTGCAGGTCTGCATCGTCTGAGTCCATCTTGCATCCAGAAGAGATACGAGTTATCCCATAGGTGATGTCTGCTCTCATAAACCAATCTTTTTCCTATTTTCACCTGATGGGACGTACCCTAACACCATGAAGTCAACTATGGTGGCGTACCACGGCTCTAGTGTTGCGGCCTTGAGGAGCGTATCACCCCCTAAGAAAATCGCTGATGGGAAGATCAAACGGGACTTGTACCCAAGACAAACCCAACGGATGAGTCTTGGGTTTGCATCCTTTTTGGTCAAAAAGGTACTTCAAAATAGCATGGTCTGAATAGACTATGACCTTTGCCCCAACTAGGTAGGACCGGAATTTGTCTATAACAAACACAGTTGCTAAGAGTTCCTTTTCCGTGGTTGCGTAGTTGAGCTGGGGCCAGTGAGCATAATGTTTCTTGTCCTTGGTTTGGCCCACAATATCTCTTACGGAAAAATCACTCGCATCACACATGATTTCTAGCGGGATGCTCCAGTCAGGAGGCTGGATGATGGGAGCAAAGCTGAGTGCTTTCTTAAGGGTTTGAAAGGAAGCATAGCACTCTTGATTAGAGACAAGAGGGGTTCTTTGGCTAAGAGAGTGGTCAATGACCGGGCTACTAGAGAGAAATTTTCGATGAGACACCTATAAAGCCTGGTGTGGCCAAGGAACTACGAATCCCCTTTACTCGTGGGAGGTGTACGCATAGGGTCGTATTTGGGAGTATGACAGGAGAAGATGATGGCTTTAGGCTTTGAATCTAGTCTTTCCCCGATCAAAGACGAATCTTCGTGACAATTGTCTTACGACCCCAAGGTAAGATAAGATAGGGATATGATGTGTATGAAGGTTAGGAGTAATCCCTTTGAAATCTTGGATCGAGTGTCCTAAGACTGATCGATCCTCCTCCAGGACAGTGAAAGTCGGTTGGGTTCCAGGGGGTTTGTCACTGATGGTCACTGGAGTTTGTCCGTCCTTAAAGAGGGAAACACACTTCAATCCAGAGGGAAGAGGCATAGGCTCGATTGGAGGATGAATTTCTTCTTCCTCCATAAGGAATTGGGCATCTTCTTCTAGGAAAGGTTGCTCTAAGTCTATCAAGGATGTTGACATAACCTCCTCTTTAGGATCAGGATCGGGATCTGTCTCTATTGGGATATTCAAGGAATAGGAATCAGAGACTGGGACGAGTTCTTCTCCGATCCTAAGCTCTAGCTGGATTATTGGTGATTTCTCTAGGATTTTCATGATTGGCATACCAATAAAGATGGAGTAAGTGGAATTTTCAGGTAGGTCAAAGATATGGAAATCCAAGAAAAGTTCAGGGTCGTTAATCTTAACGGGTGTTACCCGCAAGATCCCTAAACAGTCGAGGATCCTTCCCGATGTGAACCTTAAACGTTTCTGAGATAATGACCATGGTTCATCGGGGAGTTGCGCTCGCACCAAAGAGCTAGAGATTATGTTGATTCCGAGGCTTGGGTCGTACCCGATTTCTCTGTCATTGCCCATAACTTCATAGAATATGCTTCTGATCCTTTTGGGCATTTTGACAACCTCGGTCGAGGCTTCAGCCTCGTCTAGCCATTCCCGACTCTTGATGGCAGAGAGACGGCCTAAGTACTCTCTTTGATATTCTAGTGCTTCCTTGTCGGGTGGTGGATCCTTTTGCTCTACACATTGTCCCCGTGGGAAACGTATGGCACAGTCGATGTCATCGAATAGACCATCGTCAAAATCATGGGGAGTGGTGTAGAGTGGAGGATAGTAGTCCGGGCTAGAGTAAGGTTGTGGTTCGAATTGAGCAGCGGGTTCTGATGGAATGGAAGGGCTGATAGATTTGGATCGTTGGTGTACAGGCTCTTCAGGTTTAGGCTGCTTCTCTTCTTCATCAGGGAGTTCGTCATAGACTCCAGTGTAGGGAGTGTCGTCCAGGATGCGCTCCAGGACTATCCTCGCTTCACTAGGAGTCAAATGAAAAAACGACCCTTTTGAAGCAGAGTCCAAGATAGTTGCGGCTACGGGACAGAGGCCAAGGCTAAAGTGTTGTAAAACAACAGGTTCTGGTAGGCTTAGGTCCAGTCCTTAGGCCAGTATTTGCTTGAAACGAGCCCAGGCAGCTCCTAACGATTCTCCCTTTAATTGCTTAAAGTTAATGATTTCCGCTCGGAGACTGGCTACCTTGGAGACTGGGAAGAAGTTTAGGCAGAATTTTTCCTTGAGAACTTCCCAGCTCCCGCCCATAGTACTGACAACCAGAGAGTACCATTTCTTTGCTCCTCCCGCTAGTGAAAACGAGAATAGCTTCCATTTGAGTGTCTCTTGTGTCATGCCCGCAATGGTCAGGCATGAGCAGAGTTGCTCAAACTCGCGCAAATGCGCGTATGGACTCTCGGCCTTCGTTCCTGAGAACGATTGCTCACGAACCAAGGCTATGAAGCCGGGACGTAGCTCATAGCCGGGTGTGGATATGGGATGTGATGATGGTGGTGGCTCCAAACAAGCGCCCTTTGGAGCCGAGTGTTGGCGTAAGGTAAGAGTGGAATCCATATGATGGATGATGGTGGGGTACACAGACAACTTGGGTTCGGAATCAGAACAGCTACCGTTCCCCAGCAACGGCGCCAGAAAGCTTGTTGGCACTCCTTACGGCCTACAGATAAATCCGCAAGCGGACGGATACCGATGTAGCTTTCACCCGGGAGTATTCCAAGGTATCGATTTCCACGGGGAACGAGAAGTGTACTAATCCTAAACTAAGTTGTCCTAGGTAGATGGAGTGGATGAATGAAATGAATGAGGTGGATGACGACAACAAGGAGAGAAGAGAAGAGGTACGAGGGTAGAGAGGGTACAGGTCTGGTAAGGGTATTCTACCGATTGACTGAGCAGAGCAGAAGATACAGATAGATACTTGCTTCGAGACTACAGAGCCTCCGACACACAAAAAGGGATGAGAAGGGGTGTCGGTTACCCTGAACCTTGGGTCCTAGGACACCAGAACTAATGTGATGGACTACGAAGACCGAAAGGGCTGTCACCACCTTACGGCTACCACCTCCGTTGCGACGGGCAGAAACTAAGGTTACTGGCAAGTCTAGGAACCACTCCTACACTAGTCAATAACTACTTATCTCCTATAGCAAGATAAGCACCCAAGCTAAGCAATCAGTATACAATTATACCAATCAACTAAGCATTAAACGAAGAACGAGACAAGTATATAAATGTAAGAACTGAATGCTCAATTAATCAGAGAGAGATACAAGAGTTACCAGACATGACCCGGATGTCACACGAATCAGAGCCGCATCCGTAGAGGTACAGCGGGAAGAGGGGCCGACACTCCGGCTCCTCTCCGGGACGCTCACCTCTCCTCTCTCCCTATTTCTACTGAGTGGCAGAACCTAGCGACGCCTACTCTTCTTCTTCTCTTGTGTTGTGTGTTTTGCAGGTGAAGGAGGGCCTCTATTTATAGTGCCCAGGGTCAGTTTGAAGAGCAGTGGCAGCCACGCAACCCTGGAACGGTAGGAGGTCGGTTCGGGCGAAAATCCCGGTTCGGCCGAACTGTAGGATTCGGCCGAACCGGTGGATGCACCGACCAAGGCCCCTATGGCCTGGATTTGCCCCTGGGAGGCGGTTTCCAGGGTCGGTTGCATGGGGACATGCCTTGGGCTGGTTCGGCCGAACCAATCCGTTCGGCCCAGCAGCGCTCCCCTGCACCGCCTCTCCCTCCTCGACCCTCTGGGCTGCCTTATCTTGGTGTTCTCCGTGCTCTTTTGGCCGAGAGGCGACGTGGCGGTGGTCCACATGTCATGTCCGGTCGCTGCTCAGTTGTCGGTGATGTGTACGGCCTCCCGATCGTGTTGTACGGCTAAGGGGGGTAACCGGCCGAACGTGTCGTTCGGCCGATTCAGTCATTTCCGACCCCTATAGCACGTATTTCGCAATGTTGTACCTGCACAAGCGACACTCACCAAAACTCGTGGAACTCCATTAGAAATAAAACCTAAGTACATGGAATGTTGCATAGTCTCTCATTTATTCCTGCGTATTGGTGGTCGAATTTGGGTTGTAACGACCGCCAACACTCGCACGCGTGGATCTCTGTCCTCCCCATGGTACGAACCCTTACCGCCACGGTTCCATCTTGATCCATTTTTGTAGGCGGTTCTAGTCAAATCCTTTGGGTAGGATGCTCCTCTAGATGCTGTTGAACTTCCCCTAGTGATCTTGTTGCAAATCCATGGCTAGTTTTTGAGATCCTTGCCCTATCCCATCGATTTTAGATCCAGTTCATGTGGTTCGGCGGGTTAATGTCTGTCCAGTTCATATCTCACATGTTCCTGCTGCCATGTGCGTCTCCCAAAATCTCTAGTTTTCATCTCTGGTGCAATTAATTCATGCTATCTTGCTCTCTTTCTTGCTCCGGCGTCCAAGGACGTGTTTTTTGCTGAGACATCGAGCGAGTCTGACGGGGCTGCCAGCGATGATAATCAACCACTTGTTGCCCGGGCCAAGGCACTG
Source organism: Echinochloa phyllopogon (assembly GCA_033239725.1). Classification (NCBI taxonomy): domain Eukaryota; kingdom Viridiplantae; phylum Streptophyta; class Magnoliopsida; order Poales; family Poaceae; genus Echinochloa; species Echinochloa phyllopogon. Next base: position 3,634,474 of record BTCW01000008.1, on the reverse strand, counting down.
CGTGCAAATCCTCCCCATGCTGCTCGAGCTGCGAGAACTGGAGGCGCTGGCAGGGGCACCATTGCCGCTGATGCTATTGCCCGCACTGCTAGGGCAGCTGCTGTGAAGAAGAAGGAATCCAAACAAGTTCCAAGCTCAGCATCTGAGAAGCGCAAGGCAGTAGTGCAGATGACAGAGGCTGTGTTGAGGGGACAGGGCAGGGGCAGGGTTGCAGATGGAGTTCACATCAAAGAGGCAGGGGGTTCATCTGGTCAGGCAAAAAGGGTAGGCAAGGCAGCTACAGGCAGGCCTGTGAGGCATCCTTTGGATGTGGGTGACACCATGCTTCATCCACACGATCCAAAGAGGCTTCTCACTACTGATTTTCAGGGGGAGGGGACAGATTACAGGAAGGGCACACATGATTTGTGGAAGAAGAGGTACACAAGTCCCTATGATCAGCCCAAGGACAGCTCGGTCCGTGATGTTCAGTTTTGGAACAGTTTCCAAGCCGATTACTACAAGTGTGCCTTCATGACTAAGGATGAGAAGACCGTGAGGATGCAGTGGGTCGATTGGAAGCATATGAGGGACCAAGACAATGCAACTTTCAACCTCATAATCTCCAATTGTGAACGGAAAAATCTTTATCAAATCATGCAATTCACTCATGATTGGAATGAGGAGATCATCTGTCAGTTCTTTGCCACTCTTTGGGTTGATGAGTCAGTAGAGCCTCATGTCATGCATTGGATGACCCAAGGAGAAAGACTATCTGTCACCTATGATCAGTTTGCTGAAATCTTAGGGTTCGATGGTAATGACAAAGAGAAGCATCATATACATGAGGATGTCATTTCTAGTGAGGGTGCATAGCATTCATGTACAATGAGAGGTATGAGACAGTCATCTATGGGCAGCAAAGTGGCATGAGACCCTACTTTCACTATCTTAACAACCTCTTTCGCAAGACCATGGTGCCCAAGGTTGGAGCTGCATCCGATGTGCTTAACACAAATAGAAATCTTCTAGTTTGGATGTCACCTAGGCGTGATGAGGAGTTTAGTGTGTTTGATTTTATTTGGAATGAGATCATCATCACTTCTACACTTCCCTCCAAGAGCGGCACTTATGCTCCCTATATCATGGCTATGATTGAGAGTGTCACCGAGCGGACCTTTCCTTGTGACATAATGCATAAACCATACCGTCCTCATGTGATAGATTGGGCAGCTAGAGCAAAGGGCAAGAAATCCAAATCTGGACAGCCACCTTCCACCGCTACTCGTGACCAGCCCTCCTCCTCTAGAGGCCCTGCTGCTTTCTCTTTCAAGGGCAAGAAGAACACCAGCTCCTTCTCCTTCCTCGGCCGGGCCATTCAAAGCTTATTCCAAGTGTGCACCTTCCAAGCTCCAGAGATACACCGGCAGGGTGTGCGCCAAGCTGTTATTGAATCAAGGCAGAAGGAGATCATGCACAAGCTGCAGATTCCCTACTCCCCTCCCCGTGAAGCACCACCTCCTATGCCTCAATTTGACAATCCATGGGCTGAAGAAGAAGAAGATGATGAGGCTGCTGCTACAGAGGAGAGTGAGGATGACCTGCTAGCGGACTTAGGAGGACCTGCTGTTGCTGAGGGTGAGTCGGAAGGGACTGCCGGAGATGATGGGGATGACGACAGCGACACCTTCTTCTAGTTCCGCTGCTGATGCTCCCTTTTTGGTGCTTGATGCCAAAGGGGGAGTAATATGTAGAGGTGCTGCTGCTGCTGTCTTATGGTGCTGCTATCTTTTTGGGGCTGATTTGGGGCTGCTGATGATTCTTTTGTGCTGCTACCGCTGCTGTCATGGTGCTGTTGCCGCTGAGGGGCTGCTGAGCTGCTGTTGAGTTGCTGCTGAAGTGCTGCTATTGCTGAAGTGTTGCTGCTGCTGACAGATGTATTCTTTTGGGTTCCAGGCCGGAGTATCCGGGTCCGTGTTGGATACTCCAGGCCTGATGATTGGTGGCTGAAACTTCTTTGGTTATCTTAGGATCTTTCATGTGATGGACATGTAAGACTTTATTTGTGGTGGTGTGATGTAATGGTGTGCCAAGTGACACATTTGAACTTTTAGGATTTGAATGTTAGTGTGACGTGATCATTTGCTACTTATTCGATGTGATGCTTATGTTATGGTCTTATGATGGTGTATTGTTTATTTTCACTTTGATGGTTGTATAAGCATGTCATGAGCATCACGTATTTTTTATCTCTCACTTTGCACCCCACGAATGCATGGATATATGGGGAGCCCTTGTAAATATGTGCCATATGTTGAGAATGACATATATGTTGGAAAAGCACATATTTAGGGGGAGCCACCTATATAGATGGATTCAAAATAATTATGAATTTTATTGTGAGCTTTGGTTATGTTATCATCAATCACCAAAAAGGGGGGGACTGAGAGTGCATCTAGGCTCTCCCTAGTGGGTTTTGGTTGAATGATGACAAATGTAATGAAAGAGCTAATGGTTTGGTTGAGTTTATGGACAGGTCACAATGTAATAAAATTCATATTTGAAATGTGATGATGTATCCCTATGGATCATGATGGACGGCATGGAGAATGAACGATTTAAATTATTTTCCATTTTGAATTTGAGTTAGGGATGCCGTACTATCAAGGGGGATGTGTGTCGATCATGTCATGGATGTTTTAATGCTCAAAGAGATCCAACCAAGTATCTATGAGAGACACAAGTGCACTCACGAACACACTATTCCTGCTGTTTTTCTGGAGCAAGAATATCCGGGACAGGGCCAGAACAGTTTTATTCCGGGTACCCCTTCGGGTTTGGGGGTTCTCGGTGTATCCAGGGTCGTCCCGGAGTAGCCTGGTACAGAATTAGAGTCAAGTGTCACGTTCATTTCTGGAGCAAGGTATTCCGGCCGGGGGTCGGAGTATCCGGGTCAGATCTCGCAGACAGCACAACGGCTAGTTTTGGGGGCCCGAGTATATATACCCTTTCGCCCCCTCCTCACTTATCTGCCGACACCACACTCAAGAAACACACTCTAGAGCTTCCCTTTCACTCCCTCAACCTCCCAGAGCTACTCCAAGTGAGATTTGAGAAGGGGGATTGAGTGAGTCCGGTGTGAGAGCTTGAAGTCCATCTCTTGAGCATTTGAAGCATCCTCGGCCATCGACCTGCGTTTGTTACTCTTGGAGCTATTGCTCCTAGACGGCTAGGCGTCTCCAGCGAGCGCTCAACTCGTGTGAGCTTGCCCCGGAAAGTTTGTAAAGCCATCCCCTCGGGGAAATCATAGTAAGTAACCCTAGCTTGGCTTTTGGGCCCTAGGGAGAGGGTAGAGTTGTGGCTCAACTCGGTCTCTTTGGAGGCACCTCAATGGAGACGTAGCTTCTTTTGGGAAGTGAACTTCGGGAAACAAATCACTTGTCTCTTGTTGTCGTGCTTGTTCTTTAAGTTCTTATTTGTTCACCTTGTTCATCGTGTTCTTGCTAGTTCATAGTTGACTTTCATAGATTTGCTCTGATCTACTCGTGTGTGAAGTTTGTGGTGCATCCCTTAGGTGGAAAAGAATCCTTGGACGATTTCCCACCTTTCTATTCAAAGGGAATCAGCTAAGTCGTTCGAAATCATTGCATCACATGCTCACTTTTTCTGTCATAGGAAACTCCGGGAACCTGCCAGATACTCCTATCATCTGAGCCGGAGTATCTGATAGGGTGCCGGAAGTTCCGGTAACTAATCCGATTGTGATATAATTGTGTGCAGTTATTGAAGAAGATCCTATTCACCCCCCTCTAGGCATCTTGTGATCCTTTCAATTGGTATCAGAGCTTTGGTCTCCGGATTAAAGCATAACCGCTTGGAGAATCAAGATGTCGGGAGAAGAAGGAAAGGAAAAACCCAAAGCATCGAAGAAAGAGGTGAAGCCCAAGAACAATGATGATCGTGAGCTTGAGACCCTCTCATCCGATGATGACTCGGATTATGAAGAACAAGAGAGAAAGAAGCGGGAGAATAAGGCTAATCCTCAAATTCTCTTTGATTATTCTCGCTTAAGTTATTCAACTACATATACCTCTATCTCCATGGGCACACGATATGCTCTAGAATGATTAGCATAACCAAAGAAGATATCATCATGAGACCGAGACTTGAACTTATCTAGATTACCCTTTTTGAGAATGAAGCACTTGCAACCGAAAACTCGAAAGTGACTCACCTTGGGGGTTCTCCCATGAAAGAGTTCGTAGCAAGTCTTCTTCTTGAACGCACGAAGGAAAATCCGATTAGACACATAGCACGCAGTGCTCACCGCCTCGGCCCAATACTTCCTAGGAGTCCTATGCTCATCGAACATCGTCCTGGCCATAGTACAAATGGTCCGATTCTTTCTCTCCACAACACCATTCTGACAAGCGACATAAGGCGAAGAAAACTGATGCTCAAGACCTAGATCACGGCAAAAGGTTTCAAATCGAGCGTTCTTAAACTCTGTGCCATTGTCACTGGGTATAGCTCGTATGGCATCACCATTTCTCTCATTTTTCAACCTCAAGATCAGATCTCGAACAAAACCAAACGTTTCATCCTTAGCCGCCAAGAAATACACCTAGGTATAGCGAGAATAGTCGTCCACAATCACAAGAACATACCACTTCCCACCGACTGAGCGAACGCGAGCTGGACCAACCAAGTCCATATGTAAAAGCTCCCCAGGACGCTCAGTCATCACATCGGTCAGGGGTGGGTGGGAAGTAGCGACCATCTTGCCATGCCTACAAGGTGCACAAACCAAATCCTTCTCAAACTGAAGCTTGGGCAATCCTCGGATAACGTCAAGACTGCTCAAACGAGAGAGCAAGTCGAAGCTCAAGTGACCCAACCTCCTATGCCACTTCCAAAGCTCGGAAGAGGAACCAGCAACGAGACAACGAGCAACACCAAAAGACCTCGAGAAATCAGCAACAAAAACTTGACTCTCGGGAATGATCATGCAAACAAGGTCACCTCGAGAATCAAGAATCCGAGAAGCACCACTCACAAACCGAACTTCAAAGCCCTCATCAAGCAGCTGAGAGACCGAAAGAAAATTAAAGTCAAGCGACTTGACGAGAGCAACACGCTTCAACACAAACTTCTCGCTCACCTGAATATCACCTTCTGAGAGCACTCTACCCTTACTATTATCCCCAAAAGTGATGTACTCCCTTGTCATCACCGGGGTGAGGCTTGAGAACCACCTTTGATCTCCGGTCATGTGTCGAGAGCAACCGGAGTCAATCAACCACAAGCTCCTCAAGCCTCCCACCTGCAAAATCAAAAATGAGACCGAGAATGAGCGAACGACTCAACACTGGGGTTAGAACAGAAGGAGTCAAACTAGTGCTGAGCCATCTGCTCAAAAGAAGGGTTAGCAAAATCCACTCTACCAAACCTATCAACCAGTGGAAACCTCTCATGCTTAACCGGAGGAACACCACGCGGGGGAAAACATGGTCCAGGCTCTCTCCGGTAACCAAAACCACGGTCGTCTCTCCTGAACTCGTACTGACCACGAGAAGGAGGACGCCTGGCGAAACCACCACGTCTCTGAGGAACTCTCCCACGAGGAGCAAAGCCACGAGCATCCTCTCTAGGAATCGAACGAACAAAACCATCACCCCTAGGCAAAGGTGCACGAGGCTCAGGCACGCTATGAGAAGAGCGGTACCTGTCCCGGTTACCCATTTCCTTCTCACGCCTCATCTCTCTCTTTTTCCTGAAGCAGAACTCCTCTTGGTGACCATCCTTACCACAAAACCCACAATGGTAACGGACTGGTTTTGGCTTTGGATCTCCACTCGGCTTAGGCTTCTCACTAGGTTTGAGACCACTCGACTCTCCCACAAAGATCACTCGCTTTTGGAAGTTGTTGGCTGGTGTGGTAGAAGCTAGTGGATCAAGAATAGTATCGAGTTTGTTTCTCAGGTGGTTGGGTTTAGGATCAAAGGTGTTTTTGGCTGGGGTTTTTTGTGGAGGAAATGGCATACCCTCACAAATCATTCCCTCATTCTTAACCACTGTCTCCCAGCCAAGCCCACGAGAATCACCTCTTCTGAGCTCAGCCATCATCATTTTCAACTTGACATCCAACCCAAGCACTGTCTCAACTCGTCATTTTCTTTTTGCACATGATTCATTGCATCCTCAATTTCATTGTTCTTCAAAGTATTTTTATCACACACAGCACATGCAGGTGATTTACCAGAACATTCGAGACATTTGATTTTAGCAAGAGCATCATCAAGTTTTGCATGCAAGACAGGGCAAGAGGTACAAGCTCCTAGCAAAGCAGATCTAGATTTCAATTCTTCATGATTTGACTTAAGCAAGTCACATTCTTCAATTTTAGACATATGCTTGTTCTTAAGCTCAACCAATTCATTCATCACAACATCACAATCATTGCAAGTATGCTCATCAGAGACAATAGCAGCACTTTTCAAAGCATCAATTTCAGATTGAGATTTAGCAAATGATAGTTCAAGTTGAGCAATTTGATCTTTAGAGGCAACAAGCAAAGACTCAAGTTCAACAACTTTCTCCTTAGACTCACCAAGCAACGATCTAAACTCTATCTTCTCCTTGTTGGTCTTACGCAGCACATCATCACGATTATCAAGCAATTCATTCAACCTAGCATTCTCCTCTAACAAGAAGTTGGGATCTCGATTTACCTCATCCTCAGACTCTGACTCGGAGTCTTCTCTTGTACTCTTCTTGTTGTTGGAGTTGTGCGCCATGGTACAAAAGCCTCGGGATGCCTTGCATGCCAAGCCGTTGAAGTTCTCGTTCCTCTGGCGTCGACCTTGATCTTCATCCTCGCTGCTTGAGCTTGATGAAGAATTGCTTGAACTTGTGTCGATGTCGCTCGCCCCGGCCACCATGGCTCGTTCCTTGCGCTTATACTTGTGCTTGTGCTTGTGGTCACCATGCTTCTTCTTGTCCTTGTCCTTGTCCTTGTACTTGTACTTGTGGTTCTTGTGATCATCCCTCGAGAGGTGCTTGTGCTTGCGGTCCGGCTCTGCTAGCTCCGGACACTCGGCGATGAAGTGTCCCATCTTGCCGCACCTGTAGCACGTACTCCCAAAGCGCCTTGTACTCTTGCGGTTCTCGTACATGCGCCCGAACCTCTTGGTGAGCAACGCGAGATCCTCCTCGCTCAGCACCTCGAACTCCTCATCTGGCAAAGACACAAGCAAAGACAAGGCAAACTGCCGTGAAGAGTTAGCACCAGATCTAGAACTAGAACCACTCATAAGAGCCAGACTATGGGAATCAGTCGCGTTCTCAAGCTTGGTTCTAGCTATCCTATCAACCTCTGAGGACTTGAGCTTTGAGAACAACCCATCGACTGTGGGTGTCAGATAGCTAGCCGACTCCATAATCGCCTCAACCTTAGTGCCCCATACAGACATATCCAAGCAGTGTAAGAGCTTCAAAGCCATATCATGGTCTGTATACGGGAGGTTGTTAATGTTGGCTCTCATGATGTTCACTATCACGGTGAACCTCTGGAACATGGCATCAATTGACTCGCCGGGCAAATGAGAGAAGTTCCCATATTCCCTCCGGTAAGTCGAAAAGAGCCGAGCCTTAACTCCACTATCACCACCATGGGCGATCTCCAACTTTTGCCAGATCTTGCAAGCAAGATGCTCTTCGATCACACGATTGAATTCATCCTCGTCAAGCGCTTTGAACAAGAAATCAACGGCTTTTGCATTTGCCTCAAACTTGTCCTTAGCAATTTGTGTCTCTCTCGAAGCAGGGGTGGTATAAGTAGTATCAAGGGTGATATCCCATAGCAATTGTCCCTTGCTTCGGAGGAAAGCTCCCATGCGAACCGACCACATCTGTTAATTCTTCCCATCGAAGAGAGGAGGACCCGAACCCTTTCCGGCGTACGCCATCCTTGGATCTTAAGACTGGTTAGAATCATGAAGATCCGTAACCTGCTCTGATACCAATTGAAGGATCGAAATGGCGACCAGAGAGGGGGGGAGTGAATGGGAGCCGATGAAAATTTCTTCTCGAAACTCGGCCTATATCCCAAAATCACCCACCAATGATTCCTCACAAGCTTGCCAAGGTAGCATAGTCACAACGGACCTACAACCCTAGGAACAAGCTAGAACGAAGTATCAAGCGGAAGCTCAACTCAGGAAACAAAACGATTAGCAATCTGCCTGGGTCAGGGCGGACCGTCCGCACAGAGGTCGCGGACTGTCTGTGGTCGTGGCGGACCGTCCGTCTAGACAGGGCAGACCGTCCGTAAAATCACCTCAAATCTCCAGCAGCTCCAGGCCCTTTTTCGGACTGTCCGAGCTCCTACCACGGACCATCCGCCAGTGTCGCGGACTGTCCGAGAAGGTCACGCGGACCATCCGTGAAAACACTTAGCCAAATCCAAGACAACACCATCAAACTCTTCTGCATGGACCGTCCGCTAATCACATGCGGACCGTCCAGCAACCTCACGGACCGTCCGCCAACTTCGCGCGGACCGTCCGGGAAACACGACGGACGAATAGAACGAACAGCTACAGTAACCCGCGGATCTCTCCTCCAAAATCCATCACCGGATCTCCCAAACGGCTAGAGCTCTTGAGACGAAACTTTGGGGAGATGATTAGCACCCTAAAAGGATGTTATGTCCCAAAAATCTTGGCCTCTAACTCCCTACAACTCGAGAAATTTCGGATCACACGGAAGAACACCTTCTCACGAGTTCATCCCAAAAACTACGAATCGAGACCAATTCTCGGTGTTTTAGAGGGCAAGATCACACACAAAGAGGCGCAAGACACTCACCCATGATCCCCTCAAACAAATCCGGAGCCAAACGGTCTAGAAACGAAGAATCGAGCCAAGAACGAAAATAGCACAAAAACGAACTCGAGGAGAAACAGAGAGATTCAACTAGCACTTGATTTCATTCCAACAAACAAAGGTCAGATTCTATACAAGGCTAGCAAACTCCCAAACATCCTCCCGCTAAGATCGACATGAAGCACGGGCTAGCCAAGAGAAGCAAGAAAGAAAAATGAACTAGGGTTCCAGTGCAATAACTTGCCATTCCCTCCACCTCCTATTTATATTAAGTGTCCTGGTGAAGGGAAGTGACCATACTACCCCTACAACTTAACTCTACGATACACTCCCTCAAGGGCAAAACAGTAAAGTTGCAGATAACTCCTCCGGCTGAGCACGCCGTCCATCCGGCCTTGCTTCCCTCCGACGCAAGCTCCCGGATCCCGCCACGCGTCCACCGCTTCGAAGCTTCCCGAACGCGCCCGGATCACCGTCTCCGTCACGTTGGGCCTTCGGGCTCGGTTTTGAGGCCCAAACCGAGAAACCCTCCTCCGATGGTTTTATGGCCCAACCATCAAAACCCCGCGTACAAGCTTCGGTCGTTAGCCGCCACCTTGCACCGGCTCCAAGTCCACGACCTCGTCTTGCTCTTCTTGCATCATGTTGACTGCACTTGATCCCGTCTGGCCACCGGGTCCCTCGAACCAAGCCTACTTGTCTCTCCACTCCTCGGAGGCCACTCTGGCTAAGACCTTTCGCGCTTGTTCTTCACCTGCACCAACGCAAACCAAGTCACACCAACACCTGCAGTACTAAGCCAAGAGTCAGTCCACACAACGTTGTCAATCACTCATCACACTGAGAAGCGACCATCCACCGGTCCTCGGACACACATGGTCCTCACTTGTAGACATGTTGGCAGATTGAGACATATAACCAAAATCATGCATTGCATGAGCACATATGGGACACTGAAAATTCTGCCTTGTCACAAATTGATCACCACATTTCTACGACAATTATTGTTGCATTTATTTGCACAATGTATTGATGGAACAAAGCGTCAATGTCAAGAACGATCAATCAGAACATGATAATCCAAAGATAAGAACCAAGAAATCTACAAAGTTAAATTGTATTAGTTATTTTTCACATATTTTTTTCTCCATGTTAGCATTGACAATGAAAGTCACATTTCCAAAGTGACTCGCATATTTTTAACACAAGTTACTAGAGAATTAGCTGCACACACACGTGACACTAACAAAAACGCGATGATATACACCAAATGCAGCATCAAAACATGGGAATAAGGAATCATCTTTACCGAAAGATGACACCTTGGCTTTCCCCTTTCTGTAATCCTTTACAGAAGGATACACATTTTATACTTACTACTAGCCGATCACAAGAGTGGAAAAGGGAAAAAACAATAACAGGAGAGCTACCTATCACCACCACATTGCACGATCAAAGGCATGATCTTGATGGCTCAATCAGCATTGATCATCGGTGAATCGAGACCCTCCATTCTGCTGCGCACGATGCGGTGGAAGACCTCCCGGACCTGCCTCTCGAGCGGGTCCAGCCCGTCCTTCATGGCGGTGCACACCGCGGCGAGCTCGGCCGTAGCCTCCCGCACCTCAGCCTCCCTCTCGCCGGTGAGCGGGACGGGCGCCGCGTCGATTGCCTCGGCGAGCCTCTGCGTGCACTTCTCCAGTGCGTGGATTTCCCTGAGCAGGCCGCACGAATTGCGCCGGTCCTTACGCTTGCCCTCCTCAGCGAGGCGCTCCTGGAGCGCGAGGAGCGGCGGCGCCCAGGGGAACTCGGCGCGCGGCGGCGCGGCCGGGAGGTGGGTCGCCTGGAGCGCGCCGCCGCGGTCCGGGCAGGGGACGGCGGCGACGAGCGCCCACGCGGCGAGGTGGAGCAGGCAGCCCATGGCGTAGGCCGGCACGGCGAGCCCCGAGGCCTCGCTCCCGCGAGGCGCTGCCAGGCCGGACCCGATGGCCTGCAGCTGCCGCGCCGCCGACCACGTCTGTGACACGCTCCACGGGAGCGGGCGGAAGTGAGTGGAGGAGGACGACGAGGATGACGAGGTGCGGGAGGGCGACGCCCGCGCGCGGCCGAAGGAGCGGTTGCGGTGGGAGGCGAGGAACGCGGCGACCCCGCCGCCCCCGCCGGCGGCGGCGGTGGCCTCGTCGATGAGGAGCACGGAGAGGTCCGAGAGCGCCTTCCGGGTGCGCCGGAGCTGCCCCTCGTGGATCTCCCCCTCGGCCGGCGCGAGCAGCACGGACGTCGCGATGCCGGCGAGGCGCTCCCAGCGTCGCGCCTGCTCCACCCCGTCGCGCGCCGCGTTGCAGACATCGAGCGCCTTGACGGCGCGCTCCCCGAACTCCGCCACCAGCTTCTCCGCCTGCGCCGGCAGCAACCCGCGGCGGCGCGCCTCGGCCACCAGCACCCGGAACTCCTCCTGGCACAGCAGGAACGCCTCCAGCAGGCGCCGGATCCACGCGATGGAAAGGAACTCCTCCTCCTCCCCTCCGCCGCCGCCGGCGGCCCTCAGGTCCGCGAGGTGCGCCGCCACGTGGCCGTGGAACTCCTCGACCTCGGGGTCGACCCCAGGCGAAGGCATCGCCGCCGCAGCCGCCGCCGCCGAGGATGAGGAGGAGGCCGCCGGGGTGTCGCGGCGGAGGGAGAGGAGCGAGCGGCCGAAGGAGGTGAACGGGGAGGAGTAGGAGTGCGACGGCGGGGTTGAGCCCTGGAAGTCGGTGGCCGGCATGGTCCCGGCGGCGAGCAAATCAAACCGCGGATCTTGGAGGAACGGGACGGGACGGGACGGCGGTGGGGGCGTTGCCTCAGCAGGTGCTTGGGGGCATGGCGGCTCAAGCAGACGTTTTTTTCCTTTCTTTCTCGGCGAGATTGATTGCGTCGGAGATGTGGTGGTGGTGGAGGAAGGAGATCAAGAATGGTGACGGGGAGGAGTTGGAGGATGGTGGCGTGTATATAAGCGAGGGGATCGGGGGATTAGGGGGGAGAGTGATTAGTTTATGGATTTCTAGGGTTTGGGGAAGAAGGGGTCTGGAAGCCTGAGCTAATCATGGCGGTTGGAGTAGTTTAGTGGGGAGATCGTACTGCTTTTCATTTCGTGGGCGCAAATATTCCTCTGGTTTTGGAATGTTTCCGGTTTTTGTTTAGATTTTTCTTGTGATGGTCTGGTTTCGCGTTGGGGTCCTTGGGTGGCCTTGTAATTATTTCCCAGTCCTTCATGTTTGCTGATTGATGAGTTTTGGGATGATGGATGGTGGCTTTTCATTTTGCTTGTGTTGTTTTGCAGTGGTATCTATGTTCTGACGCATACATCGGGATTCAAGGAAGATGACAGGGTAAAAGTGAAGTGTGCTTTTTCCCTCGTGGCATTGCAATATTTCTCCATTTATAACGAAGCGTGCAACATAGAGTCAAAATATATTTCCTTTTTCTTTTTGCATTCCCTCACTTGCTTAGAGTAACTTAGGAATATGTAGACCTCCCAACAAATGAGAGGCGTCGAATACCAATATATAAATAAATAGAAAAGATCATGTAGGGTAAAGTAAGCATGAGAGCACGTGGAATGCAATCTTTAAGCCCTTGCTACAAGCAATTTTAGAAAAGAAAAGAAAACAAAACAAAACGTCGTCTTCTTCATTTGACCATACGGCACCTGATGAAAGGAAACCCGCAGTAGAGTACTCGTAGGAGCCGGTAAAGTTGATGATCAAAGAGAGTTGCTTGCTAGCAATATACTGTAAGCATGAAAAAGCGTAAAAGTAACATCTTTAGTACGCTCGAGAACACGCGCGCGCCACGCATTGTTAACCAGATACCAGCAACACAGTATAGTAACGAAAGACGAAGCAGAACCCGGTAAGAAGAAAAGCCGAATGCGGTAGTACTGTACTACACGGCGTACCCAGTGCCGTAGGCTTCCCGCACCGTGCGGGGTCTGGGGAAGGGTTGTAATAGCGCCCAAATCTTACCCGCATAAATATGCAGAGGCTGGGGCTTGAACCCGGTACCTTCCGGTTACAGACGGTAGGCTCTACCGCTGCACCAAGCCCGCCCTTCGCGGTAGTACTATACTCTAACAATAAATAGCAAAAGACCGAAAGTGGCATATGCAGGGTGAGTCAGCGTATGAGAGCACGTGCAGTAGCATCCTACGTAGCCACCTTCCTCGCCGCACGTACGAGCACGTGACGAGGGCGGCGCTGTGATTTTTTGCAGCGTGAGCGTGATCGTGACCGGCGACGCACAATAATTGGGCGTGCATGCGTGGCGTATCCATCCACGGTAGATTTGTGTTTAGCGTCACATCGCGCAGATAGGAATGGAATAGTACTCCGTATACTAGTAGTATTCTTGTTTGATGTGGTCTACTAATCGGCGTGATCGCGTGGATGGTATAGAGAGCAGTCGGGATAAGCTAATCCGGTTTGGCCCAGTCAGTGAGTTTTTTTCTTTTTTTGCTGCACCTGCTGCTGCTGTTCCAGGGGGAGGATTACTATTAGTAAAGGAAACCGAGTTGAGCTCGTGTCGCGTCAGCGACCAGAACACAAGCTCGCTCGCTCGCTCTCCTGGTCCGGACCAGAACACCGCTGACGGAGGCAGGAAAGAAAGGGTCACGGGCTCACGGCCGCCGGCGCGGGGCGAGCCCGGTCAGGTCAGGTACGGCGCTGCCCCCGGGGGCTCGCGTGGACTCATCTGGCCGGCCGCCGGTTGGTTTGCTCCTGGTGGAGTACGTGGACGGTGCTAGCTAGCTCTCGCTCGTCGCCTCGACTGATTCCAAGTATCGCCTGTGATGCCACAGTGCGTGGCTGTCGTACGTAATAACGTACGTACTGTTGATTTGGTCCCATACTGTAACTGTCGCATGTGTCATCATTGTTCATGCCAACTAGACGACACGTACGTTTGCCTTCACCTACTACTGTTCCAGCGCCGCTGTGCACGTTCATCGATCTGATACCGGCCCCTGTGCTGTGCCGTGCCGCGCGGTGCATGCATGGGGCACAGGCAGTGAGGAACCATGCACCTGATCACTGCACATTTTTGCATTGCCTTCCCGGCCTGCAGCCATATATAGAGGAGCTAGAAACTGTTCAATTCCAGCGCAGGCGTATAGGAAAATTCAGTCGAGTTTGCTGCAAGGCCCAAATTGCATGCACACGCCCCGGCTGTCAGACGATTTCTAGAACTGTTTCGGGGTCTGCAAACATACTACATGCAGTGCAGCAGAACACAACAAACAACAGTACAGCACTAATCACCCAGCCCGGAGCTAGCTAAGGCCTTGTTTAATTCCAAAATTTCACCTCAAAGTTACTATGCAAAAAGAAAATTCCCATCACATCAAAATGTCATGACACATTTTGAGCCTAATTAATCATTTTTTGGACAATTTTTACACATACAAACGAAATGCTACAGTGCGCAATGATTACGAAGAGACATCATACTCCCTACCAAATTTGGATCTAAACAAGACCTAAATGCATGCTCGCGAACGGTGCTGCTCGCTCGCGTCGCCCTCCCGCTCAGGGGCGACCGAGCGCTCCCCATCTCCTCCCCCAAAAAACCCTAGCGCCGCCTCCAACTGCCGCGCCGCCGCCGGAGCGGGCCACCGGACGGCCGGCGGCGGGGCTCCCCACCCCTCCTCTCGACGGCATGGGCGGGCGCGGGCGCTCGGATCGGCGGAGGTGGCTCGCTGCCGGCGGCTTTTCTCCTCGGCGGCGGAGGCCGGGGGAACCCAGATCTGGCGATGCCTCGACCGGATCCGGGGTCCCCGCGTCGGGGGGGGGGGGGGAGCGACTGGTGTGTTGGAGAGGCGGCGGGCGGCGCTGGTGGCCCGGCGGCGGCGGCGGTCGTGGACATCCCGGCGGCGGACGGCGGGGCCTGGTGGACCTTAGGTGCTGCCGACCGGCGGCGCCTGGGTCATCTCGGGCTTCTCCGAGTTCTTCCATGGAAGGAGCAGGTGGTGGTCGGGCTGTTCAGATCTACAGAGTCGTGGCCTGGTGAGGGTGGTGGCGTGGGCGGCGATGGCTCGCTGTTGCGTGGCGGTTCTTGGGACCTACCTTGCCTAGACTAAGTTCTAGGGAAGGATTGGGTCGCCGGTGACCGTCCCCAGAGGGAGTTCGGAGGTGGCCTGCGGGAGACGATGGCTTCAACTAGCGTCGCGTGTCTGCGTGCAGATTTTTTCCGATGCCTAAGTGCAGCGGAGGTCCGACGGCAGGCAACGCGATGGCGGTGGCGGCTGGAGGCTGCTGCGGATTACTTTCATCCTCGACGTCCCCGTGTGAAGAGGTGGGCCTCACCGGTCCATATCGGTGCGCCGATGAGCCGAGCAGGGTGGCACGACACTCGGGACGTTAGTCGGTGGTCAGGTCGAGGGGTGCCTAAGTGCTCGTCCCTCACGATACCGGCGGCTGCGGCCTGAGTTGTGGTTCATTGTGTTCTTCGTCGACGCGCCGGCATTGGGCGGAGCTTCGGACGAAAGTCTATTCCGGCGTTGGTGTCGGTTTCAACAATGGCGGCGTCTTCGGATGTCTTAAACCTCCTTGGAGGCGTTGGTTGAGAGGCTCCCTATTGGGTCTTTGATTTTCCAGGTGAAAACCTTTCTCCGACTGACCAGAGGGGCGACGATGGCGGCTTCGACGTCGTATACTTCTTGGAGGCGTCGTCTTGGAAATCAAGTGATCGGCTTCAACTGTGGAGGGACGGTTTGGCGAGCGGTTGGAGGGTGTTTGGAGCATGGACGGACAAGAAGATTGAAGCTTAGTCTTCCTTTTTCTTTTTGTTAGCGTGTTTTTCTTGTTTTTTGGTTTACCTCGGTGTGAGGTTAGAGTCTAAGTGCTCTAGTAGTGTCTTATAATTTTGGCCGTATATATCCACCTGTGGATATAGAGGCCGGAATTTTATTCCAATCTAAAAAAATGCATGCTCGCAAGATTCTGACACTGACGCCGACGGCCACCACCACCAACGGAGCCGATCGGATATCGGTGCGGCGGATCGCTCTTCGCTTGCTTGCTTGCGAATCAAGAATTCACGGAGGGCGCGCCAATCGTATCTCGTATAGCATCCGCATGCTAGCTGCTTCGTCGATGGAATGGAATGGAAGAACCCTAGCCTCGAATTATAATCTCTCCCCACCTTTTTTTTCCCCCGCTTGTTCAAGTGGACGCCGGCCTCTCTCTCCATCCGGACGAGGCCACAAGCTGAGCTGACGGCCTGACGGAGACATCTGCCTGCTAGCAACCGACGCAATTGGCTCCTTCAATTCCTGCTACCTCTAGCTTGGCCCCTGCGGGCTACACCCCGATCCGATCCGACCCTTGCTTGAGTTTCTTGCGCCGCAGGAAATTCGATTCGACCCGTCGGATTAAATTCTTGCGACGAGAACTGACTGATGGATGCGCGATGGATGGTACATGCCATCAGAACAAGATCCGGCTGATGATGATGCGAGAGCGAGACAGTCAGGAAATGCACTAATTTCACTTCATCACCCAAGGAAAATCCAGTAGGATTCCCCTGCTACAGTTTTGGGGAAAAAAAAAGAGTGAGAGAGACACCCCGTGTTTGGAAGATCAGCCTGTAGTACGTTGCTTGAACCAGGCGAACCCATTTGTTGAATACAAAGAGGTATGGTATTGGTATGGGGTTCTCCATCCCATCCCATTGAGCTTCAGTCCATCAATCTCATCCGTCCATGCGTTAATTCTCTTGCCATTTCCGCACGCAACAAGATTAGCGGCCGTTCGTGTTGTACCACGTCGTCGTCAGCCCACCAAACCATAGAAAGAGACGCCTCTGCTTCTAGAATATGATGATGTCCCTTTCGGATCTTTTCCCTCGACGTGGATCCAAGATTTCGCGGGCCGGGTGCCTGCAGCTGTAGTTAATTATTATCTGCTTATTACCATACTTTTATCCGCATACTTTTATCTACCAACACTTTGCGAAAAGTCCGTCCGTATTCAAGGACCTCGCTTGGAAGCAAACAACGCCTAATCTCACAACACAATCTGATGCTGACAGCAATGGCAACAAACAGAGAAACCGAACCCCAATATTATCCAGACTGGAATCCACTAGGATTATTGTAACTGTCTCTGTTAATAAGTCCTGATGAACAATCCAATGAACAGCGCTAAAATCATCCAAACAGGCATACAGAATTATTGTTACAGGGCAAGCTACAGAACTGAAAAGAAATGGGGGAATACAGCACAACATGCTACATGATCCAATGGGAATGGCAGCAGCTACAGGTTATCACCGAGATCAGGTGCAGTCGGATCCTCTGCTGAAAGAGCCCCATGTATTTTCTGGGGCTGTTCCTGAATTAATAAAAAAGCACCACCACCTGCAGCAGAACGGCGTCCCCAGCTAAGCTTGGGGACAGCCAGCTTCTTTGATGAACACGCCAGACATCGGTCTCTCCGATAAGCACAGCTGGGCGATGCTTGCGCGCCAGCGAATTTCATTCGCAGGCCAGCTTGGTGTCGAAGCTGCTCAGGCAGATGGCGAAGGCCTGGAATGCCGACAGCGGGTAGTGGTAATCCATGGTGAAGATGTCCTTGGCGACCTTCCCGAACTGCAGTATGACCTTGTCCTGGTCCGGCGGTGGCACTGGGGTTGGCTGGGAAGGGGTGGGGGCTCCAGCGGCAGGTTGTGTGGCAGCGACCAGCTGGAAGTTCTTTACCGAGGCAATGGTCACTCGGCCGCGGAAGTTGAGGCACCAGCACTGAAGCTGCTCATGCCATCTCGGAGCCTTGTTGCGGAGGACCAAAGGCCTGTCATTGCACTCTTCATCATCGAACAATGCCCGGCCTTCGCTCCCTAGGCCCAAGCCTGTTGTGACATCGGACAACCGAGCACTGCTGAAGTGCATGGAATGGTCCATAACGGATGACTTTGACAAGGAGGCACTGCTGAAGGATGCACCCAGAGAATGGGCAACAATGCTGTCTGGCTGGCAAGGGACACTGCCACCAGCCTCAAGGCATGAGGCTGGTATGGAGTGCATTACACAGTTCATCCTCCTTGGACCTCGAGTTCCCAAGACGTTGAGCTCATACGAGACTTGTGCTATGCTGTACCTGCTGCAAGAAACCCTTGTTGATGCCTTCTTGGAGTAGAATCTCTGGCTTGTTTTCCCTGACTGTGTAGCGCTTGTTGCGTTGCATGGTGGCTGAGTATCATAGATTACAAATTTTGTGCCAAGGAAATTTGACCTAGAGTTCAAAAAAACAACATATGCCAAATCAACATACTTTTTATTCTGAATATAAGACAGTTTATTCAAGTTTGTCAATAGTACCTCAATTTCCCAATGTATGTGTTTGTACTGGCAGACCTTGATGTATTGCCAGAATTCATTGATATCAAATATTCTGTACAGGTTGCACGGCAGTTTCTTTTTGCTGATAGAAGGAATTTGCCATTTTCGACAAGCACAGCTGTAGATATGAACATTCATAACATGTCAAAAACCAATACTGGTAATAACATATTACAAGTAGATGAACAGCAAAACATGTATTTGCAGATCTTTTTTCTACAAAATATTGAGGCCCACAGTCTGACAACTACAAACCCTGGGGGATACAACCATGACCACTCAATGACAGCTAAGCAATCAATTAGTTCATTACATGCTGGATCGCGCAGCTAAGATAAAAAGGCATTCTTTTAATGTAATATGGATGGGTTGAGAGAATAGAAAATGCTAGCTGCCATGAATAGTCTGTCTAACAAGAACAGTTACTGTCTGCATCCTACTACTTTTGCTTACTACTCCCTCTATTCCAAATTACTCTTCGTTTTGGCTTTTCTAAATACATAGTTTCGCTATGCATGTAGATATAGACTAGGTGCATAGCAAAAGCTCTGTATCTAGAAAAGCCAAAATGAATAGTAATTTGGAATGGAGCGAGTACAAGATTACAGCCTAGGGGTTTGAAAGATTCTGAAAATAAGTGCATACTGGAATACTGGACCATGGTTCTCAACTGTATGACATATGGGTGTCACACAGGGAAAAAGCAAGAAATTGAGAACAGAATATCAAGGATGCTGAATGAATATGCAGTTCTCAACACAAAGCTGTGTGTCTGTGCTACAACCATAGGTAACATAAAAACAGTTAACCAAATTGAGAAAAAGAATGTATCAAGAACTTTTCATGCTTCATGATGGTTGATGTGCCCAATGACTACAAAGGACTGTGGAGAAAGCATGATTGTAAACTTGGCTAAAGCATAAATTTGTGACAAAATATAAAAAATCCACACAGCAATAAACTTACTTGAGCTAAGACAAAGGTACAGGTAGTAGATTTGTGTAGATTTATCCCTCTTAATGAAACACTGGATACTTCCATCTCGAGGCCCAGGCTGTACAAAGAGGAACAACATGAGCTGATTAGTATATCGTTTGTCCAAAGAGAAGTGGTACAATAATATTGAACAAGGAATAATGGTATCGCTAAAGAATTAGAACAAATGGAGAAAAAGTTAATAGCAGAAGTGAATTACTACCTGCTTCAGGGAAACAGGAAAAGTGATCTTCCCAGAAAACTCTGGGGTCTTGACAATATCTCTACACATCTCCCTCCATGTTCTGCAGACAGATGCACAAACAACTACATTCTTCCTATTAGGCCATGTATCCTCACTGGCCTCCAACCTCTCAATCACATCTCGAAGTAATTCAGGAGGCAAGCTAGCCCAGCAGCTGCTCTGTACCACAGGCACCGGGTCGCGCAGCTCATGGACAGCACCTTGGGATTTCCCTCTGCGATGACCCAGAAGCCTAACCTCGAATCCCCTCTTAGATAAGCTCCCGAAGCCATCCCTCACATCGCGCACGATGCTACGAAATGACATCTACTCCAAGAGGAAATAACACCCGCTGACGTACCAAAAAGGATCCCCTAGAGATGGACAAGCATCTCCCTCAACTGAACAGAAATACCTGCAGAGAGTATTAATCTGTTAGTAACAATTCATGGCAATTCCCCCTGGAAAGAGAAACATTTGGTCAGATATATCCTTTTCCTACATCTAGTAGCCTACCTTCATGTAAAATTAAATTAAAAGAAGTAACCCCTACAAGTAGAAATTGGACATAAAAGTAAGCACAATGTCAACTTCAACACATCAATATCAGTGTACCCCAAAACACTAACTGATTCATACTAGAAAAAGACTGTTTCTACTATTAGCATCCAGATTTTACTAAGAGGGTTATTAAACCAGCACATAGCTTGAGCGCACTAATTCAATGACAGCCTATCATTAAGGGAAAAACAAACACTGAGGTTCAAGTGAAGTCACCATCAATAAAGAAACAAACATGTACCTTTCCCTCCCCTAGTATGGCTACCAACCCACCAACCTCAATTTACTAGACTGTACCATCCCAAAAACAATGAGAGCTCAGTACAGTTAGTTGGGTTTGTTGGATGGACACTCGATTTGGTCAGGATCCCACCACAACATGTTAACTTCCACTAGTAACCACCACACACAAAAAGAAAGAGACAAAACAGTACAATAATAGCAGATGCATACATACTCCGTATGCATCACACGAAAAAAAAACAATAAAGTTCGTATCAAAACAAAATGTAATTGCTAAGAGAGATTGTTCCGCATTAAGAGAAGCAAATCAGCTGTGCAGCCCAGGATGCACACGAAAGCGACCACAACTGTCTAACAAAGACTAGAACTTTCACACTTTCACTGCATTCGACGAAGGTTGGCTGCCCCGAACGTGAGTACAAAATCCTTCTTTAGCAGCCAAATCCTACGAAACTAAAAACTAAAGTATGGGAACAGTCGGAAGCGCCTCCTTTTTCACCAAATCCCACCAAATTTCACCTAGAAAACGAGCTAGTCCCCATCGTATCCGCCAGAACCGGCGGAATCAGCAGGAGGAACAGCCTAAAAACTCTCCTTTCCGCCCGAACCCAACAGGAAACAACGGGAGCTCCATGAATCGGCGGGGGAGGAGCACGGATCCGCGCGGCGGCACGCACCTCAGGCTGGAGCCGACGACTGCGGGACGGCGGCGCGGCGGGAGCCTGGGCCCGGGGGCGAGCCAGAGCTGCGCTAGGCCGCCGGGCCGGATTCGGGAGGCGCCATTCGGATCGAGGAGGAGCGAGAGGGGGAAGGAGAGGGCGCGGCACGAGGGCGGGGACTGACGGAGGGGGAGGTGGTAGTGGTGTGAAGCCGGGATGGGGAAGGGAAGAACAAGAACCGAGCCGTGGTGGCGTGGCTGCAGGCCTGCAGCTGCGGGAGCGGTGCGGGCCGGGGGTAGACGGGCTCGTGTGCGCGTAGCGGAGGCGCCTCTGCCCCGGCGTGCGTGGGGCTTGTGTCCTCCCGTGCCGTGGCGCCGTGCTGTCTCGTTACGGGCAACGGAACGGAACGGGACATGTGCCGGTGAGCTCATTCGCCGCTGGCGCTGAAGTAGCAGTTGTCCGTTGGCTTTGTGGATGAGTTTCACTGTAGGGGTACACATAGAATTCACGACGTGAATTGCTTGACTATCGCCAGGAGGAAGGTTAATAATTTAGCCAGCGGCAGGCTATAAGAATATTTACAGCAAATATCTCAGCCCACTTGTATACTAATTTAGCCCCTCATCATTAATACATGGCTCATTTGTCTCTCTCACAAAATTTATTGGTTCTTGTGTCCAAGCTGACTGTAAACTCAAGTTACAGCCCACCTTTCCTTTCTCTCTCCTCCACTTCACCATTTAGCCTTCAGTCTCCTATAATACTTGCTCTAATAGCCGGCTGCCCCCAGACAGCGGATTATAACGGAGTTATACTAATGGACTGTGGCTTGTGTGAGTCGAGTATTTCCTATTTGCAAACTTTTGGGCTTCGAACGCGATCCCCAACAGAGAAAATGAGGTTGGATTATGGATTAACTCTGGGAGTACAGATGCTGGACCAGTCTACGCATGCCTGACCGATCTGTCAGCATGAAAATTACGGCACGAGCGTGTCAGATGTTTCCTTGGATCATGAGCTTCTGCTTACAGGAGCGCGGGACATGTATTTACGTTTTACATCACCACGCCTCTAGCAAATACTATGCTCAGTCATAATTCATAACCTCTATGCCGGTCAGACTCAAGTACTCAAGATGAATATGGTACGGATATTATCCTTTCGTATTCGAGTTCGTATTTGATTGGAAGGGTTTTTATTCGTTCGAATCCGAATCCGTATAGTTAAAGTTGAATATTTCAAATGTCGATATCCATTCCTATATTATCCGTCACAAGTTGACACTATCCGTATCCGATCCGAATCTGAGAGAAAAAAATTATTTGTATTTGTATCTGATGGTACCCGTCCGTATTCGATCCGTTTTCATCCCTGCTCAACAGTGGCAAATTCCATCACTAGAGTGATCATGCCGGGGGGCTCCTATGTGGCTTCCGTTTACCGGTTAAGCATGATAGATTAGAATCCCATCGAAGCCCACCAATAGAGCGTGTGGCGAAGAGAAGCCCACCAACGAGCGCGCGCAGCGAGAAAAAGAATCACGCGGCGGCGAACGGACTTTTTCCGTTATGAAGCAGTTAACGGACTTTTTCCTGCATTTCGACGCGGGTGACAAAGTATCCTCGCGCTATGAATTTTTTGCGGGACAAGTGGTTAAAGGGGGAAAGTGACGGGTGGGAACTTTACACTACAAACTTGAAGTTTAAATTTAAAAGTGTATATAAACTATTCATTACATGTAAATGCGTATAAATCTGAAAGTTTACACACTTATAGTTTTAAATCTGACTTTTAGGCAACTTTTGACACAAGTAAATCTGAACCATTACATGAGAGCTTTTAAACAAGAAATCATCACGATCTCTTCTTGTGAAGTGTTGACGTACTGAACCTGTAAATAATGTTGAACAAACTTCAGTAAATTGTTGAATTAGATTACATAGATTGTTTAATAGAACAATATAAATAGTTGAATGCCGTCTAATTAAGTATTTATTGAAATGGTGCACACATTGATTAAATGTTGAATTGATATACACAGATTGTTTAATAGAATAATATAAATAGTTGAATGTGCGTTTAATAAAGCCTTTATTGAAATGTTGAACTATATTGATTAAATTGTTAAATTAGATATACATAAATTGTTTAATAGTAGAATATAAATAGTTGAATGCAACCTTTATTGAAATGTATAACTATATTGATTAAATTGTTGAATTAGTATATTTAGAGTGTTAAAAATAAAATAACAAATTGTTGAATTGATAAACCTGTAAATAAACTTTTTTAAACTAGAGAAGCAACTTCATAAACTTCCCAACGAACTTGTTGTGCTTACAAATTGTTGAATTTTGACAAACATATAACAAATTATTACACTAGAAAAGCATCTCCATGAACTTTGCAGCGAACTTGTTGTACTTGTAAGAAAGAAGATGAAATAGTAACTTCAGACATAGTGGTAATAAGTTAACCCGGCGAGAGTGAGCTTACATCAGGTAAACTATTATAAATGACCTATAATGCCCCAAATAAGCTCCAGAAAGGTTTCAATCAGCTCTAATGCAGCCTAGAGCAACCACATGTGCCTCCTTTATTATTTCCACTACAAATAACCAATTTCATTGAAGAGTAACAATATGATAAAAAAAGTGTGGAATACTATGTGTCAACTTTGAGAAACGGAGAGAGGTCAAAATGGATGCTTGTACTGCTCAAACATTCAGAGATGATATGTTGATCAAATTCAGACACTAAGTGACTCTACTAACTAACGGTGCTGACTAAATCAAATAGATTGAAGCAACCATGAAAAATACAGAAGAAAATTAAATAAGCTTACAGTTTCAAGGTTTCCTGGCTCAATTGGCTTAGAAGTGCGATAAGGAGTATCTGAGATATCCTGTAGTTGAAAAGATAAGAGAAGAAACAATATTTTATAAGTTTCAATCTAAAAAAAGAGTAAACTATAGCAACCTATTTTGTCAAAAGCAAATAAAAAGATATATGAATTCGAGAACATACAGGATGTACTCCAAAACCATAACAATCATTGGTGTCATTGTTAATACCCATCACAAAGTCAAGTGCTAAATATTATATGGCCATATGAGTGTTAAAATAATAGGACACATTCAGATCTTGAGGCCAACTAGTTTCATCAGAATTAGAACCACGACAAATTTTTGAAACATCCTGCGCTATAGTTCCATGATCAGAAGCACATACAAATTTACAATTTTAAATATAGAATTATCACCTTAGATCATGTGATGATTTCAAAAACAAGTAGACCCACAATACAATTTTAAGTGATGAAAACATGTTTTATTTGTACACTGGGACTATGCTTCACATCAAGAAACATAGAAATCAACAATTGTTTATGTCTAGCTCATTGGCATGGAACAAACATATGTATATATCTCAACAATTGTCTATGTCTAGTTCAATAATTAACTAAAGTTAGTTTAACATTGCTCGTGTAGTGACATGTGTATGCACAACTTATTGCTTAAACAATGTGACCATGTGCATTCAACATATTGCTTAAACAAATATACATTTCCAAACTGGAACTTCAATTTTGTATTTTCAAGTTTCCACCCATTACTTCCCCCCCCCCCTTTCAGCACTTGCTTCACAAAAAAAAGTCACATATGAATGTAATGAGGCTATCTAGGACTTTCATACACACATGCACATCGTGAAATTACTAAAATGATGAGAGAAATTTTCAGCATAGGAAGAATATGGGAACATAAGAATAGGTACCGAGCTTATCTAGGAAGAACACGGGAACATATTTGTAAACACGGGAATATAAAATCTAACAACATATCGACGAGAATGAGTTCTTACCCTAATTACTGGAACAGAAGCAAGAGCTGGATCTGTGCGGGGCGGGAGATCGCACAACAGCTGGATCTGGCGGGGCACAAATTAAATCAGCTGCAGTGGCACCTGAATCCAGTGGAGTAGAAAAGGATCCAGAATTATGAGTACTTCTCTTGCAGAGCTCGAAACAGATTAAAAAAGAAATAGAAAAAACAATTATAACTACTTGAGAAACGAACCACGCAAAAAGGATGAAGAAACGAAGCAAATGCGAACTCACCTGCGAGAGGGCGACGGGCGGAGCTAGATCATGGCAGAAACCCTAAAAATCGCCAGGGATTCGCTGGGATTTGATCTCCGTCTTCTCGCCGGGGGAAAGAACGGGGAGGCGACGAAGCGAACAAGGAAGAAGAGGCAACGACGCGAACGGGGAAATAACGGAGGAACGGACGGGAAAAAAATACCGTGGAGAGACGGCGCGTCGGGGATCCAAGATCGGACGAAGGAGAAAGGTTGCACGAATCTCAGAGTTCGGAAGCCAGGTGCGCCAAAAAAATTCCGGAAGCCATATAGGATCCCCGATCATGCCGCGTAGGTGTGGTGGGCCAATTTCTCCTTTCCTGATTCGGTAATGCTATCAATAGAACGTCCGACGCGTGCCTTTTGATCGGACGCGTGCCCCTCCCTCTCTCCATCTGTTTTTCGACGCCGCGCGCTGTTCCTTCAACATTATCTGTTCCCATTTTTCCACGACGCCCACCTCCTCTCCTTTGCGCCTGTACGCGGATGTGACTAGACGACTCGGCGTGGCGCAGCTCTTCTCCCTCCACCTTCTCCGCACGGCGCGGTACTCTGCGCCGCTGCCACCCCCCATCCGGACATCCCCGCTCTGCGGGCGCTGCCCCGTCCCCGCTTCCCCACGCGCCCCTGCAGCCGCTACCCCGCTCCTGCTGGCTCGCGCTGCCGCCAGCCATGTCTGCTGCGGCCCCGGGGCTCGCGCCGCCTCGTCTCGTCATGGTTGTCGCCCGGAGCTCTCCCCTGCGGCCAGGGAGGAGCTGCTCCGGTCGCCGGTGGCGTCGGTGGTCGCTCCCCAGCCGGCGGCGCGGGCCGCCGAGCGGCAAGCCCCGTGCGGGGTGCGGTGATGGCGGCCGCAGGAGCTTCAGGGCGGTGGCGCACGAGGCCCGGCGACGAGCTCTAGGGTGATGTTGCGTTAAGCACTCCACAGTGTTGCAACAGAATTTGATTCATGTTGCAACAATTGTTTTTCGATGTTTCATCTGTTGATTTTTCATGTTGCAACCTCCGAGTTCCAATGTTTCCTCCTGCTATAGATGTTGCAAAAATAGATCTGGAGTTTTGCATATGTTTCGCATACATGTTGCAAGTGTTTCATCCGGATGTTGTATTTTTATTGGAGTTTTTCCGTCCGTTGCGGTGCGTGGCTGAGTTTTGTGAGCACGCCGTTTTAATGTTGCAAATGTTGACTATTAATGTTGCAGATACTATTGTTTGATGTTGCATATGCTATTTTTGGATGTTGCAAAAAATTTTACATGTTGCATGCAACATCATGCCATGTTGCGGTGAGATTTTTTCTGTGCTACAGTACCGTGGAGAGGAATACTTGGCTGTGATTGCGCCATGTCACCCGTCCGATTTTTTGTGAAGCGTCGGACGTCCGGGCGCTAGCTTGACCGTTTCTGATTTACAACTCAGCGCAACGCAGCTCCAGACTCATCTCAAACCCAACGGCCCACCTGAAGCTGCAACCCTACAAGCCGGCCCACACCATTGATGGCCCCAAAGCCACAGGTATCATGTTTGGATTTTTTTATAACCTCAAGAGAGATAACATTTTTTTATCTTTATGGTTCTGTAGTCGGGGCAAATGAAAGTCCACCTCTGATGAGGACTCTAGCGCGCATGGATTGCATTGGGGCAAATGGAAGTCAAAATCAATAAATTTACGGATCGTGTTACATGACTCTGCTAGTGCGTTGACCACATTAGCCACACTGCCAATGCCTCTACAAAAGACCGTGACGATGGCTAAGATGATGGTTGTGCGTGCTTAGCAGTGAGCTCCTTCTCATGGTTTGTCTCTTCCTCTCTTTTTATTACCCACTTGGAAGTTTCCTTACCAAAATATCCTTGTCATTTACTCCTTCTATCACAAAGTATAAGATATTTAAGTTTGTTCTAAGACCTCGATCTAACATTGACCAAAATACGCTAATACCATCAAAATAGTCTAATTCTGGGCTCGCGTGAGTAGAAAACAAAAGATATCGTAAAATATGTTATTTATTTGGCATCATAGATCTTAATACAATCTTTTATAAACTTGATCAAAGTTAAAAAATAATAATTTAGGATAAATAAACTAAAACATATTGCAATGTTGTATGGAGGTAATAGTATGTACCAAAATCACGTATTGTTTGTTTTGTTGGAGCTAGCGATGGCCAAATTAATGCGGGGCTCATGTGTGCATCATAGATCTTAAAGTATGTGTTAGTGTTATGTCGACGGTCAGTGCGTATGGTAACCATAAATACTTGAAGTAATGCTATGTGCTATGCGGGAGGTGAATCCTCTAAATATCTTGTTGAGAGCAATAATCAATGTATGAGAAGCATTGCCTATGAAACTACTGCTACAACATTCAGTGCTTGAAAAAGCACCTATACCGCTATATGTACGTGCAATGCGGCCACAACAATGAATGATTGAGAACCTTGGTCGTATATGTGTGCAACATTGGCTTCAACAATCAATACTCCAAACCACTCCATGTGTGCAAGGTAGCCGAAAGAGTCAATTCATGCTTCAAAATCACTTCAAGATGTGAATCAATTAACCAGCAAGAAGCAATAATGCTACTTGCAATTTGCATTGGGTGCAACAATATAATATACTATCTCTATCCCTAATTATAGCTCATTTTGATATTTCTAGTTATATAGCAAATATTATGTATCTAGAAAAACGAAAACGACTTATAATTTGAAACGTAGAGAGTAGATGGCAAAAAAAACAACACTACTTGGGTGATGGGATGCAACAACCAATCACTACTGAAACCGGCTGTTTGCCGTGTGCCGGCGGCACACGGCAAAGGCCGTATTACACACGGCAAAGCCTTTGCCGTGTGCCGCACACGGCAACCAGCGGCCGGCAAAGCCGGGCTTTGCCGTGGGCCGAATGTCGGGCACACGGCAAAGCCTTTGCCGTGTGCCACAGCGGCCCACGGCAAAGCCCGGCCCAGCCTGACGGCATACATAATATCATCCGTAACCATCACCATACACATCACAGGCAGTTATAATCCACAAATGCATAAAAAGTACATAAACCGATATAGTACGAGTCCATACAAGTCCACAAACAAGTCCAAATGGAAATTACGTCCTACAAGTCGAGCTGATACATCCAAGTCCACAAACAACTCACTCGGCCGGCGGTGGCGGCTGCGACGACTCTCCCGGGGCCCCAGGCATCCCAGGCGGTGGCGGTGGCGGCTGCACCCACTGTCCCGGCCCCATAGCCATCCACGGAGGCTGCGAAGGCTGCGACCACGGCCCCGGCGGCCCAGGCACCCACCCAGGCGGTAGAGGCCATGTACAAGCCTGGGTCGGAGGGTACTGAGGCGACGCTTCTCCCACTCCTGCAACTGGCCCCTCACACGATGCCGCCGATTGATTCTGCATATAGTTCGAAATTATTTCATGTGTTAAGCTATATCCTAAGTTCATAGTCATTATACTACCCTAGGTCACTACTACACTCTATGTTGTCGTTCTAATTGCTAAGTAGAATGAACGTAGAGGCTCAAGTGACTTACAGGAGTATGTGAAGCACCCCGTGGAGGTAAAGCCGGTGGGCTGTAAGCGGGCGGCGGTTGACCCATCTGCCGTCCCAGACCAGTGATGTACGCCCAGGCATCATCTAGTCTCTTGCGGTCGGCCTCCTGCTGGCGCCGAACCTCGTCCAACAAGCTTGCCTTCTCTGCGTCCCACTTCCTCTGCTGCTCCTCCTCCCGAGCTTTGAATCTTGCCTCCATTTGGGCCTGTAATATTTGATCAAATGTTAGAATACAAAACAAACATATGGAAAGATCAATGACGGTTGAAACAGAAATAACCTCGAGTGCCTCCATTTGGGCCGTGACGGCGTCTGGCCGTGTGCGTATGGCCGGGCTTGAGCTGGTGCTCTGAGCTCGAATCTGAGAGAGACTAGGAGTGCTGGTCCTGTCAAAAAGGGGATCGGCAACCCAGTAGCGGCCATGCTTCTTGCCTCCTCCCACCCTCATGACGACTTCTCCGTCAATGGGCTGGGTGACCGGATCGAAATCTGGCCCATGGACCTCCCTCGCCATCGCGCTGTAGTCACTGAGGTGGCTGTGGACGGTCGGGTTGCTGTAGGCCTCGGGCGGATCTTCCGAGTTGAAGGTGACGTCGGACGTCGCCTTGCCCTTATGGGCCAAAGCCCAAGCCTGGAGCTGGGAGCAAGGCTGGTCACCATGTGACCGCGACTGCGAAAATAAAGGCACGGTGATCAGAGATTATACAGAATTGTATGTTAGAATAAAGAATGGACACATTTACATACCCATTTCTTCGCATACGCGCCGAGGTGACGGTTGCTTTGATGATGTGCTGCACCTGGCATCAACAACCGACGCGCACGACAAGAGTTGTGGATCTCCACCCAACCCTCCGCGCACCACTTATCAACGATCAATCCCCAGCACTGCATATCCGGCGCGCACCACCATGGAGGCACCTGCACGTAATCAAAAACATGACATATAAGTATCGCATGGAGCACGCTTCATATCAGAAAAAGATAGTATTACTATTTACCCTCATGAATTGCTCCCGGGTCAGCCTCATGTTTCTTGCCTCCTGTTTCTTCACCACCACTCCTTCGTGTCGGCCCATATATGTCACGATGGCCTAGACGCGGGCCTCGTACATCATATCCGCCACCAGCTTGGTGCACGCTATGTCAGCCGTCCGCATCGCGAGCGCCAAAACTCCCGGCTCGCATCGGTAGAAATCCTGCACATAAACGTTTTGTTATTATTTGAAGAATGTCCAATGAATGTACTGTATTTAGAAAAGCAGTTCAAGACTTACCCAAAACTCGTTCAGGACCCACTCCGCCTTGTTTCCCCATACCCTATCGTCCCGATCTGGTACATCGAGAACGTCGCGGTACTGGGCCCACATCATCACCGGCTGAAGGCTCCCGGCAATCACCCGCGCGCCAGGGTAGTGAAGCCTGACGAGGAGCCCCATGATACCATTGGGCATGCGGTCGTGAACACCTGGGGTGATGACCTCGAAGTTCCTGAAAAAATGATTAAGACGAATGATTAGATTCAATTGTGATTTTCAAAAGAAAACATGATCATAACTGCAAAAGTTACTTACCTGGGAGGGTCTGGTACAAGCATCGGCCGTCCCTCTAAAAGTATCGGCCGGTCCGGGAGCTTCGACGGTCCTCGCAGCCAAACAGTAGAGACTTGCACCTGCTCCACCTCCTCCTCCTCCTCCACCTCCTCCTCGTCACCCGAGGCATTCGCCTCAGGTACATCGTCCTCCCCCGCCTCCTCGTGCTGCTCCTCCCCCGCCTCCTCGTGCTGCTCCTCCTCCTCCCCCGCCTCCTCCTCCTCATGAGGGGGTGACCTCCTACGAGGCACCCTCTTCCCCCTCTTCCCCTTCCTCCGTCTAGCCGTGCCTGAGTCCTCAGCCTCGGCTGCTGCAGCAGGAGGAGCGTCCTTCTTCCACCGTCGAGTCGACCGGGAGGACGACTCACCACTGCCACCAGACTTCCCGAGTACTGAGGCGAGCGACCTCAGTACACCTCCGCCGCGCCCCACCATCTTCGATCAACCGCCTGAAATTCAAAATAGTAAATCGATCAGTACATGTATTAGAAATAAAATAAATAATAACAATAAACAATAACAACAACAAATTCAAAATAGTAAATCAATCAAATCAAAACATAAAAAGGATCATACATTTTTTAAAAATACTCGTCATGGTCCGGAATAGCCGGATCATATGTCTCATCATCACTATCACGCATCTCTATATGATCAATGTCGTTCTCCAAAGGCCCATCACTATCATCATCACTGTCCTCGCACAATTGTAGCTTTTCAAGTAATGCTATGTCTTTGGCGTCATGAACATCATCTCCGACATCCTCAAGAGCAACACTTGAATTATCTACTTCCATCACATCCGTTAAGTCGATCGCAAAACTCCCTGAAAGCCCATCTTCTTGAAAAAATTCCCCGACATAGGTGCTTGGGTCTATGTTGTAATCTTCATTGTTTGGTACAGGTAGTTTGCTGTGTGGCGATACCTTGTACACAACATCCCAACCATCAAGATTTGCGTCTTTTTTGCACGGGTAAGACAGATAATAAACTTGGGTGGCTTGTGTAGCCACAATATAGACATCATCTCCTGGGTACACGGAGCTCTGTCGAATTTCGACTAACCCAAGATTCGGGTAGCGTCTCACAACTTGAGGATCAAACCAATGACATTTGAATATGACGGGTTTAAGACGTTGCAAGCCATGAAAGTCGAGTTCATATATTTCTTCAACTCTTCCATAGTACTCGAGCCCATCGTCTCCTGGAGTAAAGACTCCCGAATTTGTGGTTCTTCGATTGGGTCGACTTTGCTCGTGCCTTGTTGTATGAAAGCGATATCCATTCATGTCATAAGCTCCAAATGACTTGACCTTACAATCAAAGCCATTGGCAACCTGTCTCAACTCGGCACTCATAGATCCATCGGTTTGGCTCTGCAGGTTAAAGCGGGACAGTAAGTAATTAAAAATTGTAATGTCTTAATCACGACATCAAATTGAAAATTACATTTCGCCTGAACCAAGAAATGAAATCGGGCTTAGCATTTCCCGCACCCAGTCTTAGAAGGGTTTGAGCTTCTTGTATGGTAGGTGCCCTTGATCTACACCATAATTCCATATGAAATTTCCTGTACCAAAGAGCAACAATTGGATTGAGAACTCCAGAAGAGTGACTACTTGAGAACAATATTTGATGAGAACTTACTGTATGTACGGTTCCACCTCAGAAAGGTTCGTCAACACATACAACAAGATACAGCGCCACTCATCAATCTCCAAGTTCTTGCTGCGCGCGCCACTTGCACTGCCAAATTGTCCTCGGAAAAGGCTGAGGTTCGATTCAGATTCCCCAACATTGTAACGAGGGGGTGGATTGTGCACGCTAGGGAGATTTTCTACATAATATTTTGAAGTGAAATTTGACACCTCCTCCAGAATATATGCCTCAGCGATAGAAGCTTCAATCTTACATTTATTTCTACATTTGGTTCGAAGAACCTTTTGACATCTCTCGATTCGATAACACCAGGGGTTCTGCATAGGACCCCCCCATTCGTGCCTCGTACGGGAGGTGTAGAATCATATGCTGCATCGGATTGAAGAAGCCTGGTGGAAAGATCTTCTCCAACTTACATAGCAACACAGGTGCCAGTTTTTCCATTTCTGCAATGACGGCCTTAGATACCTCTTTAGCACAAAGCTGGCGAAAGAAATTGCTCAACTCTGCAAGCACTACCCAGACATGATCAGGGACATAGCCGCGACCATCACCGGAAGCAGCCGCTCAAGCCAAATGTGGTAGTCGTGACTCTTGAGGCCATTGATACGCAAAGTAGATAAATTTACCCCCCCCCCCCTCCTCCTCAGATTCGCTGCATACCCATCAGGGAACATTAAAGTTTGGAACCATTGTAATACTTCCCTCCTGTCATCGGGCCGTTCAATGACGAAATCGGCCTTAGGCTTCTTCCATCTCTTGCCGTCTTTGGGCGGCGGAATGTTGAGCTTTGGTCGGTTACATAACATTTCTTGATCCACTCTTGCCTTGACATTGTCCTTTGTCTTGTCAGAAATTTTCATAATTGTGCCCCAAAGTGCCTCACCAAGATTCTTTTCAGTGTGCATTACATCAATATTATGTGGAAGAAGAAGGTCCTCCATGTACGGTAGCCTCCACAAGCCCATCTTTTGGGTCCAGGCATGTTGCTCACCGTATCCCACGAAACTTCCATCTTCATTGAGTTCAAGAGCGTTTAGCTGAGCACGAATCTCGGCGCCAGTCAGAAGTTGTGGTGGAGGTTCTTTAACTACGACCCCTTTGTGAAATTCTTTTTGTCTTGTCTAAATATGTGGTCAAGAGGGAGGAATTGTCGATGTTTGTCGAACGAAGAATATTTGCCACCCTTCTTCAACCAAATGAATCTCATAGTCGTCTTGCATATCGGGCATGGAAACTTCCCGTGCACACACCAGCCGCAGAATATCCCATATGTCGGCATGTCATGCAAGGACTACTGGTAAAAGACATGCATTCTGAAGTTTGTCTTTGTAGCTCGGTCGTATGTCAATACACTTTCCCAACCACGTTCCAAATCATCAATCAAAGGCTCCAGGTACATACTCATCTTGTTCCCCGGGTATCCAGGAATGATCAATGACAAGAATATGTTCTGACGCTGAAATAAGACACCAGGGAGGAGATTGAGTGGGATAACGAACACCGGCCAACAACTGTATGGGGCAGCCGTCATTCCATAGGGATTGAACCCATCTGTGGCCAGCGCAATGCGTACATTACGAGCCTCTAGAGCTTTGTCAGGATGCATCGCATCAAAGTGTGCCCATGCTTCATCATCAGATGGATGTACCATTTTCTCAGGATTGTATCTATGTCCATGTTTGTGCCATGTCATCTGTTTCGCGGATTCCTTGGTCATGTAAAGCCGCTGGACCCTCGGTATAAAAGGAAGGTACCGTATGATCTTCACGGGGATTGTACTTTGGGTCTTTTGCCCATCACCATTGTCTACCTCCACGAATCTAGACGCCTCGCACTTTGGACAGTACTTTGCTTCTGCATGCTCTTTCCTAAATAAGACGCATCCATTCGGACAAGCATGTATATGGTCATAAGGCATCTTAAGTGAACTTAGGAGCTTTTGTGCTTCATACATGTTCGGAGGCAGAACGTGACCTTTCGGGAGGAGCGTGCCGAACACTTTCAATATAACATCGAAGGCCTCACGACCCAAGTTGAACTGGAACTTTAGGGCCATTAGACGTGCAATGGCATCAAGTTGAGATACATCGGTGTGCTCGTGAAGGGGTTGCTGTGCTGCAGCCAACATCTCATAATACGCTTTTGTCGTTGCCTCTGGCTCCTCCTCCCTAGGTCCTTCATCGAAGTTTGCTTCATGAAAGTCATCTAGCATGTCTCCTACCCCAGCATCAGCATCAAGATCCCGCATGCGTCGTCTCACTGCTTCGTCTCTCCTACGCTCGGTTTCACCATGGAAGGTCCACCGAGTATAGTCTGTCGTAAATCCATAATTACCAAGATGATGTGTCATTTCTTGCTTTGTTTGCCGACGCGTGTTTCCACATCTCCTACAGGGACACCATGTCGTCTTTGCTCCTTTTGCCTTTGCAAATGCTCGATTCAAGAAATCTTCGGTCTTCCTAATCCACTCCGGGGTGACATCACCCCCAGGCTTCCAGCCCGTGTACATCCACGAACGGTCATCCATCCTTTATTGCATATCATATAGCAATATAAAAATCATTTGCTTCTACACGATGCCTACACATTCTAATAGGTACAGATAGGTCCTAATCCCACCCAAGGATCCGTAGCCGAGTTAGCTTCCATAGTCATTCCGATTCGGGACAGAATTTCGGCAGCACCTCCCCGCTGTTCTCCAAATACACGTCCCGAGGGGGATATTGTGTATCCGGAGAACAACGGGAAGATGATGCCGAAACGCTGTCACCGATCGGAATAAACTATGGAAACTAACTCGTCTACGGATCCTTGAGCTATCCAAAATCGTGGACAATTTGAAACAGATACGGTCATAGATATGCAGAATCCTGCATACCTAGCATCGTATCTCTTTCGAACGGGAGACGTCTAAATAGGTTGCGTGCATCAACTTACATATGCTACGAATTAAATACAGAGGGCATTGGGTTTTGCATGTGCTCACCTAGGGCTTGACGGCGGACGAGGCGGTGAAGCTCGTGACGGTGCAGACGACGTGAAAACCGAGTCACGGGGCGGTCAGCGCTGGGACGGCGGAGGGAGAAAGACTGTCCTGCATAAAAAACAAGAAAACAGTGGTGTCACTTCAAAATTTCGGCAGCACCTCCCCTATAATGGGAGGTAACCAAAACCCCAACCTGCAAGAAAACATCGGCACGAAGGCCGGACATACACAATGGCACGAAGGACGGACAACAACAACGGCATGAAGGACGGACATGCACAACAGCTCGATGGCCGGACAGACACAACGGCTCGATGGCCGGACATACATGTACGTTTATTGAGCTCACCTACGGTCGAGGGTGGAGCGGTGGCAGCCGAAGGTGGCCGAACGCGCGGCAGGACGCGCGAAAGTTCGGCCGGGGAGTCGTCGGGCCGGTCGGGGGGCGTCGGGGGCGCGGGGTTCAGTCGGGGTGCGTCGTGACTGGCGTCGCCGTCCGGGGCGGGCGCCGGGCCGCGTCGGGGGACCGAGGCGGGGCGGCGCCGGCCTGGAGGGGCAAGGGGCGGCGCCAGCGGAGGGGGCGACGCCGGCGTGAAGGCGTCGGCGGCGAGGGGCGAGAGGCCGACGGGGCGGCGCCGGCGTGGAGGCGGATGAGGACGGGGCGGCGCCGGCGTGGAGGAGGATGAGGACGGGGCGGCGCCGGCGGGAGGAGGAGGCGGCGCCGGCGGCGAGGGGCGGGAGGAGGAGGCGGCGCCGGCGGCGAGGGGCGGGAGGCGGCGGCGCGTCGGGCGGCGGCGGCGGCGCGTCGGGCGGGAGGCGGACACGGGGGCTGTGTGTTGTGTGCGTGTGCTGTGTGTGCGTGTGGGCCGGTAACAGCTAAGACACAGGGACTTTGCCATGGGCCGGATCTGGCACACGGCAAAGTCCCCGGCTGTTTGCCGTGTGCCGGCCCACGGCAAAGTTCAAAATTTTCATTTTTCCAATTTTTTACCTAAACTACTCCACTATTTCATGTTTCATTAAGTTTGTCTAATTGATTACCTTCCCAAAGTTGATCAACATATCATGCTTTATAAATTTATGCAAAAAACATTGTTATTTCATGTGTTTCAATTATTATGACACGAAATTCTTTTACGGCAAAAAAAATTAAAAAATATCAAACTGATTCGAAAAATAACCAAAATTTGGCATGAGGCAATCTCACATGTCTACTGCATATACAAAAAGTGTTGAAGCAAAATCCAAACTCAAACTTACATTTGCTTCGAAATGTGAAGATTCCTTGTCAACTCTCTGAATCTTCTCCGTAGTTGTTTGGATTCTATGCAGCGTACAAGAAAACATTCACGAACGCTTCTCAACTTTGTACCACGGCTAATATGAATGAAATCATGGGTTGACGACAAATCTTGAGATTTATGGACTCTATTTTCTTTTTATATAATTTTAAAACTATGCGACCACACGTTCGCGACTATGGTTCGTGGCTAAATTGATCAAACTTTCTTCGCATTTCCTAGATACGTCTTCGCATCGTGATAGATAACGTGAATATCATTTTTCGTTCCATTATATTCGAAGATTCGAGACACTTGTAGTTCAAATTTGAATTATTTCTAAGAAATTCATGTAAAGAAATAAAATAACTAAATATAGAAAAAGAATCCAAAAATACACCAAATTCAAACATTGAGTTAACCATTAAGTACGTATATACCAGAAAAATTTGGGAAGGAAAAAACAATTTTTTTAATACATTTGCCGTGTGCCTGCAAAAAACGCACGGCAAAGTTTCTGTTTGCCGTGTGCCGTGGGTTTTGTTGTTGCCGTGGGCCTACCTGGGCCGGCACACGGCAAAAAGCCCACGGCAGGCAACGGCGGCCCACGTTGTGGAGCTTTGCCGTGTGCCCCGTGTTTGCCGTGTAGCAGGCGTCAAGGCACACGGCAAAGCCGCTCAAAACCGTGTGCTGGGATGTTTGCCGTGTGCCACGTGGCCGGCACACGGCAAACAGTTGCTTTGCCGTGTGCCCGACATTTGGCACACGGTAAAGCCCGGGGCACACGGCATATACCGTTTTTCCGGTAGTGAATGCCTGAGAAACCCTCCCATATGCAATATGACTAGACGGCATTGCGCGCGCTGTTACATGCAAAGGCAACTACAACAATTTGCATGCGAACCACTCATATAGTACTATATACATCGCTACTTAGCTGTTGGAGCTAAAAAATGGAATCTTGAAGTTATATAATACAATCTTGCTGAAGAACAATCTTTTTGACGACCAGTCATAAGCTTTTGTCGAATGCATGGTGTGTCATTAATAAATCTCTTGAGATTACATCATGGTGGATTTGTGATATCACTTTATTACAACAACTCGCGATCTAGCTATATATAGCTTAATTAGCTAGAAGAGACGAGTAGAGTTCAGTATGAACGCAAGGATGGAGGACGCGACGCGGACCATCACACCGAACTCTTCGTTCTCCCTGGGCACCACGACCTGCCGCGTCGCGTCGTCCACCATGACCGAGCAGGCATGCGTGACGAACCACGTCGCGTTCATCACCTCCCGCGCCCCGCGGTACCTCCCCGCGGCCACGGACCGCGCCGACCATTCCAGCGCCGGCACGGCTCCGGCGTACAGCTCCAGGCATGACCGGAGGCCCGCCTTGGTGATCTCCTCCTCCGCGGCGGTGGAGTTGTTGGACGCCGCCGTCTCGCCGCCGGCACGGCGGGCGGAGGAGAGCGCGGCCCCGATGGCGTCCCTGGCCGCGGTGGCGTTGGCCGCCGTGAGCCTCGCCGCGAGTGCGGCCAGCGAGGGCACGTCGTGGGCGGCGCCGCAGGGCGACGATGGGTCGTAGCAGAGTGCGGATGTGCATTGTTCTGGCTTGACGTGGTAGCTGCCCAAGGAGCCGCACAGGGTGTCCAGCGCCGTGGTCTTCGCCGCGGTGGCGGTGGAGCCGCCGCCATTAGTACCGGTGGAGGTGGAGCTGCCATGGACGATGATGGCCGGGAAGAGGAGGAAGAAGACAGCAATGAGTGTGGAAGTTGAGGCAGCCATGGTTGCTGGTTGGCTCTTTCTTTGTTTCCTCCCTCAACTTGTCCTTTTATTAACTTTTTTTTTGTGATGGATACTGCATATCAATATCATATCGGTCAAGAAGATTTTGCTTTTTTTAATTTATATTTGTTTTGCATATATTGGTATCGGCGAAGAAGGTCGCACAATGTGTGTTGGACTGAAATAAATGATGTGGAGCCGTGGAGGTGGATGCCACGCTTCAAAGCGGGCCAGTATTCTTTTCGTTGTTTTACTTTGCATGGATTGCTTACCGTCATTAGAGCATCTCTCTAGTAGACTAGCTCAAAAGACTAGTCAAATCTATTGATTTAGCTACTCGATCTTAAAAATAGATTTGACTAACAAATAAAAGAGTAATCCAATATATTCTGTAAAAAATAAAAGACTAGTCAAATCTATTGATTTAGCTACTCGATCTTAAAAATAGATTTGACTAACAAATAAAAGAGTAATCCAATATATTCTGTAAAAAATGGATAGTGAGGTAGGTTAGCTAAAAATATAGCTAGCAAATAAGGTGGAATGGAGAGTCACTAAATTTGGAGGGTCATTTACAGAGTTTGTTGTAACGTTTTTCCTCTAACAATAGCTAAATTTAACTTTACAAAACTGACTTATCTCTTGGAGATGCTCTTAGCATTTTTCAAGAGATTAGCTAAAAAACTAGTCAAATTTACTAAATTAGCTATTCTCAAAAATAGATTTGACTAATAAATAACAGAGTAATTCAACAGATTCTGTAAAGAATAAATAACAGAGTAATCCAACAGATTCTGTAAAGATGGCTAGTGAGGTAGGCTAACTAATTAAAAATAGTTAGCGAATGAGGTGGGATGGAGTGCCACTAAATTTGAAGGGTCAGTTACAGAGTTTGAACACTTACATTCATGTACGAGTTACCTAGGTCTGTGTCAATCAGTAGGCACAACCACTTCCTCACATAGTATGCTTCCACGTTTCATATGTTTTTCCAACTTCAATTTGTTGTTTCTAAGATTACCATATTATTTAGAGAATTAGAGTATCATGACCTGTTGAATGAAGCAATCTTTTCTAATACAAGTTTTATTTCGTAGTTTTATAGGCAGCCATAGTATATAACTCGTACATGAATGTAAGTGCTTAATTGGATACATGGGAAGTGGTTGTGCCTATTTGCAGACCTAGGTGCAGAAGCCGAGGCATACAAAGGTCAAAGTCATGAATTTACGTATTGCCTTACAATATGGGTCCACTATGATATCGCCATTGGTAGCCACACCACCAATGCCAAAGACCGTCTTAGCAACTAGGAAGAAGGTGGTGGAGAGGAACAAGATCCTTTTCATGGGTCGTTCATGCTTTCTTGTTTCTCCCTTGCTGGCATAAGGGACTTGGGCGCTGTTCGCTTGACTTATGCTTATCAGCCAACAATATTTTTCTCTCACAATGAATCAGCATAAGCCATCAGCCAACGATATTTTTCTCTCACAACGAATCAGCATAAGCCATCAGTATAAGTCAAGCGAACAAGGCCCGCCTTTTATGGATAAAGGATAACCCTTGCTTTGTGGAGGTTTGAGATGGCCTAATCAATGCTTAGGAGCATGTTTTTAACCTGCAATATTAAGAAGTATTGCAATGCTCTATGGTCAAGGTACATCCTCTACTAATAACCAATGCTTGAGAAGCCTAGTTACATGGATCGCGGCTGCAAAAATTATTGCTCCAAAACCATTGCTACATAAAACGGATCTTAACAATGTGCGCTAAAAAGGAACTTTATATTCGCAATATGGCTGCAAAAATCAATTCTTCAAAGGACCCTTGGCAAAGAAGTTTTGCCCTTATGCACCAAGTGTATGTATATATTGCTTGTTTTATCCGGGTTATGCATGCATTCCATCATTGTCTCCATGGCATAAATACTTGAGAAGCTTTGCTGGATTTGTTGAGAGCAACAATTAATGCTTGAGAATTTGCTGTGTGCAATACCGCTGCAACAATAAGTTGTGTGCTTCTGAAACATTGATAGTAGCAACAATACTTAGAAATCTTTCGATGATACATGCTGCCATGCATGCTGGACGCAAATCATCTACAAACAATTAATGTTTGATAACGTGGCTGCAACAATCAGTGCTCCAGAATCATTCTTACATGCAACATAATTGTAACATTATAACAAGTATTCCTCAAAAAGAACTAATGTTTGTGGCCGCAACCATCAATGCTTGATAAGGATTGTTGTACACATACCTGCAACATGGCTGCAATATGATAATCTATGCTCCGAAGCACTTATATGTGTAATATTGCCGCAATAATCAGAGTTTCACTAATTATCAATTAATTTAGCTTGATATTAGTAAAATATGTTTATGATAGAAAATGGGCAATGAACATATGCTCACTATCTCTTGAATAATGCACACCAAATATTCATGTATGATGCAAAGAGAACACAATATAACACAATTTATACATTATTGATATACTATTTAAATTTGAGCCATAACATACCAAACCATGCTAATCAATACAATGTGCGGGCATGATTTACGCGAAGGCAGGGCATGCTGCTGGCTAGGTACCTAGCTATCGAGAATCAAGTCAGCCATGGTGGAAAGCTGGATGAACTCATGGTTGGCCGCAGCCATCTTGCTCATTGCTTCACCCTCACCCTTGAGTACCGCATCACACCCAATTCCAACCTGATCCACGAGCCATGACAGAGAGCCTGCAGACAAATAATAGTTCTCCACAGTTGCATACCCACGATACATTCGCAATGCTGGCATCGCGGCTGCCCAGTACAAGTACCCACACGTCTCCAATGCATCGCGCACGATCGGGTCACTCACTTCATGAGCCATCCTTGCAGCAGTGTTCCATGCCAAGGCCCCACTCACAATGGCCAAGTCTGTGGCCATGAGGAAATGGTTGTGCCTATCAGCAACTGCGGACCCCGGCACACTGACCGCAGCCGAGACACACAAAATTCAAAGTCCATGAATTTACGGATTGCATTACATGAGTCAACTACAGTGTCTACATTGCCATTCACACCTCCAATGCCACAACAAAAGACAATGGCAGTGACTAGTAAGAATATTGTGGTGAGGAGCGAGCCCATTATTCTCATGGCTTGTTTCATTTTCTTGTTTCTCCCTTGCAAGTGACCCTTCGTGGCATAAGGGCCTTGGCCTTTTATGCACGAAGAGTATTGCTTGCTTTGTGGATGTTAAATGGCCTAATCAATGCTTTGGCATCTATGTGTGCATGTCACGTATGTTTTCACATAATTTGGATTCATAGTACCCTCCTATATTAAGTATTTCAACTCTCTATGTTGGCAATCAATTCTCTACTAATAATCAATTCTAGAGAATCCTTGGCAGGTGGAATGTGGATGCAACAATAAATACTCTAGAATCATTGCTACATGAAACACAACTATAACACAATGAGTGTTCTAAAAAAGCACTTCATTTGCAATGTGGCTATAACAATCAATGCTTGAAAGGGTTCCCTCTTTCCCTTTCGCTCGTTTTATCAATGTTTGGTAGAGTAGTACTTGTGTGTGTGTCCTTAGATATATGCTTGTTATCATTGTCTTGATGGTGGCTACATAGTAACCATCAATACTTGAGAAGTACTAGCTAGTGTTCGAAGGGGCCAATGAGAGGTCGACGTGTGGCGTCGATCGACAGCCCTAGCTAGCTTCTAGCTTCATGCGACGCAGCACTCTGCCGGCTTGCATATGCAACACGGCACTCTTCTTGCTTGCATATACTATGATAGTAATGATACGTTGGAACCGATGATATATGTATTATTTGTTATAGTGATGCTACCTGTCTAACTTGCTTTGTTCAATTCCATGCATATCGATATTGGTCAGCTAGCTAGCTTAGCTAATTATGCTCAGGGACGGAGCTAGGGGGGGCTAGGGGGGCTCTAGCCCCCCTACGCATTTGTACTCCATGGAAGGGAAGAAGAAAATAGGAGGGAAAGAAGAAGAAAAATGAGAGGAAGAGAAGAGGAGGAAGTATGAGAGGATCAGCCCCCGAGCCCCTCTAGAGGACAAACCTGCCTCCGCCACTGATTATGCTTAGAATTGGGCTCTCAGCAAGACACATGGCCCGGCCAAGTATTCACTGGAAACATCAATATATGTAGCTTTTCCTAAAAAAACAACATTTTTTTCTTCGAACAATACGCAGAGAAGTAACATGAAAATAAAATTTGGATTCGCCCGTGGTAAAAAAAAAGAAGTTGGAGTTATTGTACACAAATATCACATCCTTGTTGGACGCATGCATGCACGGCTACAACTGAGACGATGCACGCGTGCAGGTATACGCCGTGTATACCTGAGAGCAACGCACAATGATCAATTTATTTTTTTAGATGGTAATAAACAAGGTGGTTGCACAGTCATCTGTACTTGATAGTATAATTTCTATGCAATTGCTCGGTTAATAGCAAAGAAAAGCATTATCTTCATTCCCTTGAGCACTTGTGTGCCTAAGCACCTCGAATTGTGTTATTGTCCCTTCTCTCGGCCAGGCACAATAATTAAGAAAGGCATTGCCTAAACAGATTAACAAATGGGTGATAGCCCTGTGTGTATGAGATCAACACCTACGCATGCTAGCAATTTTACGAGAGTGAATATGTGATAGCATCGTGTATTATAGTATTTATGGTTTACAAATATGAGTATCAATTTTATTTCTGATGAAAAAAACTTCTCCAACATCAACTTGTAGGTGCGGTAATTGTTTAAGTAGATTATGGCCATGCAGATACGAACTTCATCACCTATCGACTTCACTTGATCTCTTAATAAAAACTGGAGCAAAGAGGACTTTTGGTCTAAAAGAACTTTTGCAGTGCCAAATAAGGAAAACCAGCAAATTGCAATTCCATAGAAGGAATTATTCCTCCTAATGGTACACAACCATAAGATACTTCAAGTTACAGCCTTACAGAGCACATCAAGCACAATACTGCTACTGCGCAAGAGGGAAAGCTACAAGCAGGAGGCCCAACCAGTACAGCACCCAGAACCAAGTCATATGCACAGAAATGATTGACAGAGCCTACTCTAATCCGACACCTTTCCCACCTCCAGAAGCACAACTCCATTCTGAATCAAAAGCCATCCGCGACCTGAAACAACAAACACAGAATGAGCAAACATATCCAGCGCCCCAGGTTAAACTAAACAATAAGCAGCAAATCAATCATTTCCACACAAAGGTACCTTCAATAATAAGCTTAGAATTAACTAACCACTAACCATGTCAATTATAGTGCTACACTTACACCTAGATCATATCTTGGGCTTCAGTACTAAAACAAGCATCAATAACCTAACCTTTCTGCCAAGCAAATGAAGATCATGTGCTAGTTCTCAAGAATTTTTAACCCATAACTCATAGAAACACAAATAGATGAACCGGACATTATTCATTCCACATACATGCTGGAAGGCAATAGATACGTAATTCCTAGGCAACATAACAAAAGATGACACCCACTCTCATGTGTTATCACAGGGAACTATAAAGTTTCCAATGTAAGATTAACTGATGG
The DNA here is from genome assembly GCA_033239725.1 of Echinochloa phyllopogon. Classification (NCBI taxonomy): domain Eukaryota; kingdom Viridiplantae; phylum Streptophyta; class Magnoliopsida; order Poales; family Poaceae; genus Echinochloa; species Echinochloa phyllopogon. The sequence goes on along the minus strand of BTCW01000008.1, from coordinate 3,590,942 downwards.
CAAAATGGAAGTTTATAAAAGTGGCTAGGATGCTCGATCATCCAAATAACCAGCCAGTACAATGACCACAAGCATTGTGGAATCAGGGTAGCATCATATTTAATGGCGCGACTCTTCTCTCTGTTATTTCCCAATTATGTATCCCTTGAACAGATATAGATATGACTGAATTCAATTAGCTAGATACAATAAATGTAGCCACTTGCAAGTTGATAAACAAACCAACGCTTTTCTTATATGCAAATCCTACATCTCAGGGATAACCAAGCTTACTATTACTATATAAAATACAAGACTTGTTTTACACAACCACTACATGAGTTCCATATCTAGCAGCAGTAGCGACTTAACACTTTTACAAGGGAAAAACACCAAAGAGAAGTTGCTCAAGATGATGAAATTTTCGTAGTTTGAGATGTCACTTACTAGTTTAAAATCTTCAGAATTGAAGCATTGATCAACCAAAGCTCATGCATGATCTGCCTGTCCTTTTTTCTTAAGCTCTAACTCTAGTTCCTTATATCTTAGCTCAAGTTCCAAGCGTTTATTCTCAATCATCATATGTTGATTCTCCAATGCCATTCTTTCTATCTCCCTATCCTTCTTCTTCCTGAACCGCTCCCACTTAAAACGTTGCTTTGAGAGTTCAAGATTCTTTTCTTCAATCTCCAAGCAGCGTTTCTGGATCTCTGTTGTTTGTGAAGCCAAGTCCTTTTGCAACAAAGCCAAGTCGGTTCCATCTGGGAAAACCTTATTGATCTCAACTGTGATGCCATGGCGTTCAGATCTCTGACTACCTTCATGAGAGCTTAAGGTGACTAAAGCCACATCACCATGGCGCGCCCTTTTGTGCATGTTTGTATCAGCAGGATCTCGCTCTTCATCATTCTGCTTATAATCAGAATCCGGGTTTTGATCATCTTCATCAACATCACGATTTGCATCCCTCCGAGGATCATGATCCTCTTTACATCCAAGAGCAAGCAGCAGTGAATGCTGAAGTGCATGATCTTCAGGCAAACTCTCACGGTCGTTGTTATGGTAGGAACACATCTCCTGATAGAACAGGTGCTTTGAACTAAGTATCTTCTTTGCATCATCTTTCATCTTATCAGAAAGATGATTCATGCTATCAAGGAGTGCTGGATTTGCCACAACATTGCAAGTAGTACCGCTACCAAGGATGTCTGTCAGCCTTTTGTATCTCTTGTTAAGGTCATTGAACTTATCCTCGCACTGCTGTGGTGACACATGGCAGTCTCTCTCTCCCATGACCTTCGATATGGCCTTCCACTTTCCCTTCTTCTGCATCATTGTAAAGTTCCTCCTGCCACCACTTGAATCAGCACCATGGTCATCTCCAGAGTAAGACACTGCTGTAATCAAAAGCTTTACCATTGAATCTGTCCACTTCATCCGATGCCATACAGAGCCCTTCCTGGCTTTGTCACTTGGGGTACCGGTAGCATCTTCAGTCATATCATGTTCCTCGTCGTCACTCATGCAGTTCTTTGAGTGATGACTGTGGTCATGGTTGTGTTCTTGGACCTGAAATCCAGGAAAGTCATCAGGCTCTGGAGCCCTGTTCATAGTCATTGTGAAAGTCCCTGGCATCTGAGAGTTGCTAAAGATCTGGTTTCCTGAGTTTGGAGCAAGGGCTTGCATAGGGTTGCCATGGAAGTCTAAACTACCATAAGGAGCACCTTGCATCATGTTTCCAGGGGGTAGGTTGTTGCCTGCCATTTGCTCAGAAGGATCACCCGGACACTTAAACTTCTTGTTAACACCATATAAGGGTTCAGAAAGTGCCACACTTCACAGCAATATCATGCTATCACCTGGAAAGCAATTTGAGATGAAGTATTAAAATCCATTTCATGCACATTTCATATGTTTTAAGTGTGAAACCACAGAGCACAGGTAGAGTTCAAATTTTTATCAAGATCACCTAAGATCAAGGAAAATGTAGAATTTGAGGACACAATTAACTACTGTATTGTTCTAGATTGTACAATGGTATACAAATGAGACCATTCGGCCAAAAAATCTTCCTGATGGGATTGATGATATCATAAATTTGTAGCCACAGAATTAATGGGGTAGTAACTAGTTGCCAAAATAACAAAACAAGTGCAGCAACATGAAAAGGGAAATGTTGCAGGGAATGCATTGTGGAAAGTAATCATGTCTATAATCAAACTTCCATAGAGCCATTTTACCTAGGTTGCTGGAATGTTATATAAATTATTAGTGTGGTGGCAGCTATTAGTAGCCAAAGCTAGAAAATTTGGCAGCCTTTGTCATGCTTCAGCAGTAGGTTTACTGGCAGCAAACTGGAACTCACTGCTAAAGTGGCAAGTGGGTAGTTAGTTGTCTAAGGAAGAATATGCAGGGGTACTGCTCTGTTCCTCATCCTCGAATTCACATGGAACAGATTCAGTGGATTGGGATAAGTGGACACTTCCATACTGAAACATAGGAAAATCAATTTAATGCCAAATCACTTGTGTTGACTTAATACAATTAAACCATTTGTTCACGGACTCCTGAAAGATGCCATTTTGATAGCTAGCGTGGTAGCAACATGCTTCACCAATGGGTTCACTAATAACAAACTGGAATTGGATGCCTAAATGTGTAGCCATCCATAGGAGAACATGCAAGGTAACTGCTCTTGCACTCGCCCTAGACATGGATTCTTTTGCAAAGAGCTATCTGTATCTAATGATTGTAAGATATCAGTGATGGCAGCAAACACCAAATTTCACGTAGCTAACATTCAAACATGATTGGGGTAAGAGGATATATCCGCACCAATAAACAGGGCAAAATTCAAGAGCTACCACCACAATATCATTTCTTCACCTATCCCCAAGATATCCCATACTGATATATTCTTTTTCTGAACCCAAAAGAATTGAGATTTTGAGAACCTTCAGAACGAACTTCATTACCTATCGATTTCCAAAAAAAAATAAGCGACAAGAAACAAACCTCCGCCGACGCAGGTCCTACAATCAAACAGGCTACCAACTGAGCAAGAACCGCCCACAAGGCCTACTCCATCCACGAATCCCTTCACCAGGAACAGCACATTGGCGGACTGGCCAAAACGCCACGCCAGAAAAGGACGGCAGCAAAACAGAAGCACTCCAGCCTCCAGGTCAGGAAAGGCAACGGCTGAACGGCGGCACGAGCTCAGCTTAGGGGGCCGGCGAGGAGAGGAGCCGCGGCGGCGCCGTCGGATTGCCGCTTCCACGCCAGTCGCGCGCCTCCCTCACTCACTCCTCGGATTGGCAGGGTGTTCTTGGGGTTGGCAGCGAGGAAGAAGACGAGGAGGAGGACTAGGAAAACGATTAAACTAAACCAGAAGGCTGGAGCACGACTGAAAGCGACGCGCTGTGATGTGCACCAGCGCCTGCGAGCCTCTCGGCTTTTTACTGACATGTGGGGTCCAAGGTGAGTGGGGACCAATTGTCAGAGATGGAGGTGGGCTGGAGAGCGGTTCGGCATAGGTGTGGCGCGGCGGTGGGGTTATTGTTCACCGTGGGTCCCACAGTTACTGTTGTGTAGCTGAAAAAACCTATTCTCATGGCTGCGTTTAGTTCCCGGAATTCCACCGCACAGTTCTACTACGTAAAAATCCCATCGTATCCCATAAAATATCGGCACATACATGTGGCATTAAATATAGGTAAATAAAAAAACTAATTGCATAGTCTAAATGTACACGACGAGACGAATCTTTTGAGCCTAGTTAGATCAAGGTAGGACAACAATTACTACAAACAAACGAAAAGTGTTACAGTGTGCTACAGTGTTAGACATGACTTTTCTATCAACTTTTCGCGGAAAATAAACACCCCACGGTAAGCATGTTTATGTTTCAAAAAAATGCCAAACATGTTTACCCACTCCTTCATGGTTCCAGTTATAAATTTCTTTTGACGTTCCTCGTCCGTAACACTTGACTTGAGGGCGTAAACATTGATCTAATCCAATGCTACTCCCTTATATCGAAACAAAAATCTAATGCTACTCAAGCAAAATGCATAATACATCACATTGGCCAGAGCAACCGCTGGACTAATATAAATATGAAGACAAGACCATCAACATTAACGAGTGATGGGATTAATCGTTATCAGAAAACTTCACATCCGCCCCCCATAAGCCTCGACACTTTTGGACCCAGTGCTAATGGTGCATTAGCACCGGGTCCAACTGCTAGGAGCGGAACGACGCGCAGGATTGGCTGAAGGGAGCTCATTAGCACCGGGTCGTAGCAAAATCCGGTGCTAAAGATCTCCAATTAATGGAAATAAAAGCATGGATAAAACCTTAGAGTAAGCATCATTTTATAGAAAAGCCACCATTAATATGGATAAATACTTGTATTGATAGAAAATATACCTTTAGTATCGACAAGTATGCTCAAATTTATAGATAAAAATTATTAGCATTATTGCCTAAAACCATTAGCATGGACATATATACTTGATTTTAAGATAAATCAGACATTGCCATCAGCATATACATCCACGAATAGATATCATTTTCGCCACATAAATAAATAGCATCTAGAAAGCACAGCCTTATACAAAGTACAACCTCAAAAATAACAAGGAAGAGGAGTTTATGCATTTCTTTTTACCATTATAGGAGTAGTAGGAAGCCAATCAATGGATAGAGTAGAAGGAAGGAGTGACAGATCTGCAATCTGCACAAGAAATAACTAATTTTAACCATTCAGATCTTGTGAAAATGACAATAATAAAGAAGCATATATCAAAATCTAAGGCAAAACAAAAACTAGCCCATTTTTACCTTCAAACAACTCAGATCAAATCACGCGCAGCACATTTGAGATGACAAAAGTGAGAGATTCAATGACTATTCATAGAATTTAGGATTAAACTATAAGGAAATCATGGGAAAACAGAAGCGAAGGGGGAAATCGCTTGCCTCCATGTATGGATTACTCTAAAAATCTCCACTGCACAACATCAAACACGAGAGAAGATGTGTTAGGGCCTACAGGGGTTCGACAATGATATTATAAAGGAGGAAGAAGAGATGAGAGGTTCACCTAGGCGGTGGCGGAAATGGCAATTGAGTGAATGTGAGGGGCGACACTGAGGATATATGGGCAGTTAGTGATCTAAAACAGGGGCATAACCTGTGTGCGCGCGCCCACTAATTTTCGCCTGCCTGCACACCACGGCAGCCAAATTTCGCCCGCTCACACTCCACGCAAGCCAAGCTCCACGAAAACGTGAACTTTTCCATATATTGGGGACCAGCTAGATGAGGCAACAAATCAAGCCATGGTTGCCTCCTAGGGTCTGGCTGGGCTGAATTCCCAAACCATCATCTCTCTCTCTCTCTTTCCTTCTCTTGGCGGATAAGCTGGGCCGAGCCTGGTGGGCTCAATTTTTGGCACAACAACATATTAGGCTTGATCAGAGCGAGAGTGGAGCCTTTTGAATCTTTCGAGTTCACTCATGAGAGCAGAACCTCCAATGAAGATGCTCACTCCTTAGCAAGGAGCTCAGTGTACTTTGATGTAGGTAGATAAGTCTGGTTTGTTTCACCGCCAGAAAGCACTTGTAATTCTATTTCCCACTTGATTCAGTAAAAGGTGGTGTTTCTCAAAAAAAAAAGGCTTGATGGATGGAACTAGCGCCATATACCATCTTTCAGCTACAATAACTTTAGTTTTGTGCCTTCCTAATAACTTGGAATCTACCTTTTGCTATGGAAGATAAAGTTTACCCGTCTGTGCCACATTGAAGATATATATCTGCAAATTGATACTACCTCCTATCAGAAATAGAAGTCGTTTCCGACCGGAGATTTCAACTAAAACCACCAAGCTAATCTGACCGGTGGGAGCAGTTTATAAGGTTATGGAGCCAAATGACATGCCGGAACAAGTTTAGAGACCTCTAACGTACTTTACTCTCTTTTTTTCCTGGTGAGGAGTATGGGCTAATTTGTCAAAGGAACAAAAAAGGGGATTTTTTAACGCCTATCTACACGATTTTCATCAGGTAAATAAACCTAAAAGTGTGGGTAAAAAAATGATGGGTGTTTCGTTTACCTGTGCAAAAACCCTTTGCTATCAGAGTATCGGTGCATAGCCGCTCCATAACCTACGGCGGCGAGACAGCTGGAATTGGAAGCAGCAAAAGCAAGAACAGAGCTACTACCATGCTCGCATGTAGTGAAAATGGTACGGATATTTCCCGACAGTATCCGAGTTCGTATTCGTTTGGAGGGGTTTATATCCGTCCGAATCCGAATTCGGATAGTTAGTATCCGGTACCAATCCGAATCCGAATACAAAAAGTTGGATATTTAAAATGTCGATATTGATCCCTATCTTATCCGACACTCATGGACCCTATCCGTATCCGAGAGAGAAAAAATATATTCGATCCGTATCCGGTGGTATCCGTCCGTATTCGATCCGTTTTCATCCCTACTCACATGTAACCGAAAGCTACAATTAAAATGTGTCATTTGGAGCATAACCAATTTGTGGGTACAGTAATAACAGTTGCAAGCAGTAGTCTCGTATGCGTGTTAGGCGGCACGGCGGCAGCACATGTTAGGCGCGCACACACTCTGGACAGCCCATGTTCCTGAATCCATGCGCTCACAAATGGTAGTACCTTTTACAGTACCATGGTAAGAAATACGCAGCACAGGATATTCAACAATCTTGCATTGACCATGGAAAATAAAAGGATACCCCAAAGAGTAACAATACAGTATAACCAACAACAGCGTTGCTGGTAAGAACTATCCAGCACAGGATATTCAGCAATCTTACATTGGCCATGGCAAAAAGAAAAAAAAAAGATACCACAAAAAATGATAATACAGAGTGCCGCTCGAGTGTCTTAACCGCAGCTAAGCACCCTTTGGCACCCCAAAGAACGATAATACAGTATAAGCAACAACAGCATTGCTGTGATAGGCATTCAGTCATCAGCTCAACAACCATCCACCGTTCTGCATCGCCAGGGACAGACTGGCAGCCAAAAGTAATCCCAGGGACAGGGAAGTTACCATACATGAACTTATAAGATGACAATGTTGCAACCAGCACCAAGAAACCATTGGCACAAATAGGAATCAATCAAACAAATTGCATATCTCAGAGGTGGATGTACAAAGAGAACCAATAATGTGACTCGCGCAAGTACAGTCAAAATACATGATCCTAGGTAATTTGATAACTTCCAACCTTTTTTTGTTGTGGTTTTCACCACTAGCAACAAACCTGGCATGGAAAGGAGCCAGGGCAATGCATGCATTGTAGCGAGCCACAAAATAAAAAATCCAACAACACTGCCTGCTCAAAGGCTAGCAATCTCAAACATAGTAGCTTACATGAAACAGACTCGAGGGAAAGGAACAGATACAGAGAATGAAGGGGAAGAGGTCCCTTGAGCTTAGAAGCACTTCCGGTGAACAATTGCTGGCCCCGACTCATCGTACTCTGCCTTTGAGATCCACATCTGTAGCATAAATTGGGGCATTTTTTTAATGCGAAGAACATACTGAATCTAATGAAAAGTTGCAATATTTGCCATAGCAACTGGAATGTGAAAGGTGTGAGTTTAACCTGTTGGAAGGTGCTAAGTGAGGCAAGGATGGACCCTCCTATCCAGACACTGTATTTCCTTTCAGGTGGTGCCACCACCTTAATTTTCATGCTGCTCGGTGCAAGGGCAGTGATCTCCTTGCTCATACGGTCCGCGATACCAGGGAACATGGTCGTGCCACCACTGAGCACAATGTTACCATACAAGTCCTTCCTAATATCCACATCACACTTCATAATGGAGTTGTAGGTGGTCTCATGGATGCCAGGAGCTTCCATACCAATGATGGAAGGCTGGAAGAGGACCTCAGGGCATCTAAACCTCTCTGCCCCAATGGTGATCACCTGACCATCAGGCAGCTCGTAGCTTTTCTCCACAGATGAGCTGGTCTTCGCATTCTCCAGCTCCTGCTCGTAGTCAAGAGCCACATACGCGAGCTTTTCCTTGATGTCCCTTACGATTTCCCGTTCAGCAGTGGTGGTGAAGGAGTAACCTCTCTCAGTGAGAATCTTCATCAGGCTGTCAGTCAGGTCACGCCCAGCAAGGTCAAGACGGAGGATGGCATGAGGAAGGGCATAACCTTCATAGATTGGCACAGTGTGGCTGACACCATCACCAGAGTCCAAAACGATACCTGAAAGAAGAACATTCCATAACTAAGTTGTAAAAAACTGGAACTCCTAATGAAATTTGGTCACGAAGTGAATGAATTATTACCAGTTGTCCGTCCACTGGCATACAAGGAAAGCACAGCCTGGATGGCAACATACATGGCAGGAACATTGAAGGTCTCAAACATGATCTGGGTCATCTTCTCCCTGTTAGCCTTGGGGTTGAGTGGGGCTTCAGTCAGCAGCACAGGGTGCTCCTCAGGTGCAACACGTAGTTCATTGTAGAAGGTGTGGTGCCAGATCTTCTCCATATCATCCCAGTTGCTAACAATACCATGCTCGATCGGGTACTTCAAGGTCAGGATACCCCTCTTGGACTGGGCCTCATCACCAACATACGCATCCTTCTGCCCCATGCCAACCATCACACCAGTGTGACGGGGACGCCCAACAATACTTGGGAAAACAGCCCTTGGTGCATCATCACCAGCAAAACCAGCCTGCCAACAGTTTGCAGGGATCCATATGGTCAGATCACAAAAACAAGGCTACCTATTCTGAAGAAATATTAATGAGCTCGACAAACCTTGACCATGCCGGTCCCATTGTCACACACAAGCGGCTGGATGTCTTCGCCGTCAGCCATTTGCTACAGATTCTAAACACAAGGAAGAGACAAAGGCCAAAAATCAGCAATAGCATAACAAAGTCAAAGAAAACACCAGAAAGCTTTGGTATTAACAGGTTACTGTATTTTCAGCAAAGAAAGCAGGATAAACATACTAATTATCATACTATCCATGACTATCCATTGAGAGATACGTACCTCTGTTCTCTAATTTAACAAAAAGATCTAATCTATTGGACACTACGATTTTAGATTAATCTACAGAAGCAGTACAGTATCTGCATTAAATACTGTAATGCCGGGACCAAATTAATACCATAATCGAGCAATAATAACAATCTATTAATCGTGAATAAAAAAATAAAACGCATTATTCAGCAAACCAAGTAATGGCCGGTTATCTTTCCGAACCAAAGATGGCGAAATTGTCAATCGCGTTTCCTATCCCTCAGCAAGAACTGTTTGGCCGCAGTTTATGCGGAAAACTACCGGCAACCGGGCCAAGCAATCGGGAATGTCGCAGGAACAAATCGGATCTACTGTGTGCCCAAGAACGGGAGGAGCGGCGGTTGTCAGACTAACCGACTAAATTCGTCACCAAGAAAATCGCAATAGAGAAAAGATTCGGAGAGAATTTCTTCAATCTCTTCTCATTTCTTTCTCTCTTACCCGGAGATCTAGGAGAATCCGCCGCTGCTCCCGGTCGCAGAGCCGTGCCTCCCTCCCTCCCACGGAGAAACGCGAAAGGGGCTGAAGCAGGGGAAGCGGTGGCTGCGGTGGCCAAGTGAGAAGAGCCAAGGGGTTTTATACGCGCATCGGGCGTGCCGGTGTGGGAGAAAATAAAAAGGAAAAAATATACCGGTAGAAATGAAAATTCTCAAGTCCACTCCACTAAGTCCAGTCTGATAGCAAAAATGGCAATAAAGCCCATATTGTCTTCGCATATTTATTTATTAGTGCAGACGCACGTTTTCTTTTCCATGTAAAAAACTATCGGTGCGCTCCTTTCCGTAGACGTTCAATGGAGTTTTTCATAAGAACAATGGAATCGGATAAAAGTTCCAAAACAATTACTCAGATTACACGTGGTGCAAGCTGATTAGATACCTATACATTACTGACCTGCATATGTGATCAGACACCTTATATTTTTGGCATGCTAGAAAGCCTACAAGTCGTTAAAGAAAAAATTCACCCCATGAAAATGTGCATATGGAGAACGAGGTTGTTCCCTACTTATGTACTCCCTCTTTCCTCTTTTATATGACGTTCAGACCAATAATTTTAGCCTGTATATAGGCCAATAGTGCTGTTCGAAACGTCATCCTTTACTGAACGGAGGTAGTATATGTATAAGAATTAAGGTGTGATCTTGATGCCTCCTACTGCATTGGGAGTAAATGATTCGTTTACTTTCCAAGAGATAATATTTGCTAATAAGTAAGACCAAGGAAGGGAAAAAATGTATATAAGCTTCAAGATGACTTGCATATCCGAGTGTCACGACTGAAAGCTTTGCTTGGCTTTGAAGCCAGTGCTGGCAGCGACTACGTCTGTTGGCGTAGCTCACCTTGCCGAAGGTCTTTGACCCCTCCGACTTCGTGGATTCGCCGAGCGAAAACTCAATCCTTCGAAGGATGGGCGACGACAGCGTTGTTAGCGCCGTGTTCTCCATGGAGGGCCGTCTGGCTGTTTCCTCAATCCCCTATGCTTGTTGTTTCGGCTGTCTGAGCGGCTAGTCTTAGGCTTCGGTTGTCTTTGCTTGTCAAGGTGGCGTTGTAGTGTGGTTGGCGGTGAGGTGTAGGGTTTCTTTCCTGTTCTAATCTAGGTCGCGCTTCTTTGTTTCGTTGCTGTTGTTGTTTCTACATCTCAAGAGTTCTCTTGAGGCCGCGTCAATGTAATTCTCTTCTTATTAATGAAATACGTGCTATGCAGTTCTAAAAAATAAAGAGCTGAGGCGAGGCTATAATAGGCTGCATTTACAATCCGAGGAGGCAGTCATTTTCCTGAGGAATCTTGTAGGATATCATTTTACCCAGATTAATTTGTATTGTACAAAGAATACACATGTGCAAGTTCCTATTATAAAATGCGCGGGAGTAATTTGTTTGTTTGGTTTTGTTTTAAGACATTGCAAGTTGCAACAGCAAGCAAATCATACACAGCCCACACATCCACAGCTGCGATCTCGGCTGATGCCTCCAACTAAAGCAACCAGTGGTCCATGGTGAAAAAAAAATGGAGAAACAAAATAAAAATGAGAAATCAAGGAAGTGGGGATCACGATTCATTCGTCCTTGAGATCACCCAAGCACAAAGATTGGACGCAAGGGAATAATACCTGGCAAGGGGCAATACGGGAAAAGGCAAGGGCCTGCGTGGACCTTCCGATGGGCCACGTGGAGAAAACCGACCCGTCCGATCGATCCAGTGGCGCGGGCCCATCAGCCCAACCCGTTCCTCGCTGGATCCTCTTCGCGCCTGGGCCGCCTTTTAAACAGGTGGCGCCGAATCGCACCAGATCCTTCTCGCTTTCCTTTTCTTTTCTCCAGACTAGAAAACAACTTGCAATACACAGTTGCAACAGTTTCAATACCACTTGAATCCAGCATTAAACCACATAATAACATCATGGATTAGCATTTTCATAACATTTGCATTTACCATGAATACACACTCGATGATAGGGATTAATGAGCCCCATGCTCCAAAGATTTCCGGTTTAAAACTCAAAGCAGGATCGACCTTCTTGGCGATCAATGGCGTACGGGAGACGACACTGTTTAATCGGCGATCTGTGTGCTAATCAAATGGCAACCAGGACGCTCCATCACTCATCAGGGTGAGGCAGGGGCACGGTGTCACACCAGCGAAGAACAGCTGCCACTGCATATGCATATGCATGGTCTGATGGATGCGATCTTGCATTGCATTTGGGCTGCTGATAATTTCCGGTAGAGTGCAGTGCACCCCGTCAGTGTGGCGTGGCCTCGGAAAGGTGGGCCGTGTTCTTCCTCGCCTCGTCTGATCAATCGCCGGCCGGCTTTCATTCATTGATCTGATCTGATCTGATCTCTGCTTAATTCTTCCTCCCAACCGTGGCAATGATGATGCCATGTGAGCAGACCTGAAAAAGGGGATTATTGGCATGGATGGAATCACAGATCAGAGCTGTTCATTCATTAGATGCAGCAGCTGCTGATGGTGATGGTGATGACGAAGAAAGGTGGTGATGGAGCACGAGGATATTTCCTTTTCATTTTCTTTTTTCTTTCGGGGCCCCTTTTCATTCTCTTAGGAACCCTTTTCAGTATAGTTATTTGCGGACTGTACATCCTATATATATTTTTTTTGCTTATTATTAACCGAGACGGCTAGATCACGCAAAAGCCGTGCTAGTAGAGAATCTATCTTGCGAAGGTAACCGGCTCTTCGACACTCTCCAAACTCTTCCAAAGTCATGTATGGAAAATAGTGTTGAGGTTTACTCAGGTCTCAGCTACGTGCCTATATATGTAAGCAAGACCATGGTCCATATCTCTATCAAAATTTCGAGTGCACAGACAACCATGCTCTCTGACTATGTCTGAGTTGTTCGGGAACTAGTAATAAAATATTTAAAAATGTTTACATTCAGTTGCTAAACATTTGCATGTCCAAAACTCAGTCACCTTTCCATATCTAGGGGTGGGCATTCGGGTTACCCGAAAAATTCGGGTCGGGTTTTGAAAATTGAAACCCGAAATTTGTTCACAGAAGTTCGGGTCGGGTTTTTCGGGTATTTGATAATTTTGGGTTCGGGTAACCCGAACTAGCTCATCACAACAAAGTGAAACAAAATTTTAGTAACATTTGAGAGACCTAACATTATTTAAGCCTAAAAATGACACAATGATGTATCTATTAACCGTAAAAAAGATCATACTAACATAGAGCAATAGTGTTTTGACATAAGAGGAAAAGAAATATATACTATACGACCCTTTAAATTATCTTATATATTGTAATATATATAATTTCTAACATATTTCGGGTAGTTCGGGTTATTCGGGTACCGTGGGCTCAAACCCGAATTACCCTAATTTAATTTGGGTTATGGGATTTCAAACCCAATCTAAGTTCGGGTTTTATAGATTTCGGGTTTTTCGGATTCGGGCTTCGGGTATCGGGTTTTATGCCCACCCCATATCCCCCCAAATCTGGGCTATAAAGGCCAACGCGTCCCAAAATATCGGGCCAACAGCCTCTCTATTTTAAAAGCTAGCTTTGAAGATTCTAGTCCTTTGTAAAAATGAAAAACTTCAAAATTTCAAGGAGTAATCCAACAGTCTAGCTAAAATTAGCTACCAGGCCCACGAGAGAGGAGGCCCGCGTACGCATCCGCTCCCTACCTGCTCGAGTCGACCTGTCTCACCGTACAGGAGAACCCGAATCCCCGGTCAGCCATTCAGCAGAGGAGAACTCGAATCCCGGTCGCCGCGAAGGTCCGCGTACGCATCCGTCAGCGCACGGCCGCTGGCGACGTGGATGGGGAAGCGCGTCGCCCTGCCGCGGGAAGAGCAGCCGGGGTGGACCAGGAGATCGGGCACTCGGTAGGTGGAGGACGAAGCGAGGCGGGGTAGGAAAGGGCGATGAAGGCCCTGCGGGCTGCGGAAATCCAGCACCGCCTCCTCCTCGGCGGCGCCGTCGCCGTCGCCGAGGGTGCCCTCGTCCCCGCGGTCCTACTCGTGGATCCACCGCCGGTCGCTCCCCGTCACGTCGGCGGCATCCTCTCTGGCGGCCTAGGCGAATTCGGCCACGGAGGGCTCCGGTTCGGCCTCGACGCCGGCATAAGTGGCGGCAGATTCCTCGTCGCCCGCCTGGCGCCGTCCTCTCCGAACATGTACCGGTGAGTTTTCCACTTCTCCTGTTCGGATTCGAGTCTGGTAGTACAGCGAATGGGTAGCTTCAAAATGTGGCGGCGGCTCCGCGTCCTGCACGCGGCGGTGGCGAGGGTGGCAGGTGCGGCGGCGACTTTGCAAGGGCGCGGGAGGAAGTGGGCAGGCGGGCGATAGCGAGGAGGGCGGCATATCTATCTTTGGCGAACGGAGGACGACCGATGCCGAGGGAGACGACGAGCGGGGGATTTTGCGAGTCTGTTGGAAAGGGTGTCCGACGCTATTTTTTACCGATGTAAAACAATATAAAGAGGCTGTTGGAGTTTGCTCTAAAGGCCTCCTCGGTTAAATGAGGCCGGAGTAGACTATTAGCAGGCCCAACGAGATCCGAGTCCACGGCCCATTGCCCAACCCAAAGAGAAAACCGGTTCGGGATCCTTCGACGAGTCGGCGTCGTCAACCTCGTGGTCTCCTCTTCTCTTCACCGGCTTCCCCCCAAATTTTGCCACTCCCACAACCCTAATCCTCGGATCAGATCTCCCCGCATCTCATTCCCATCGGAGCAAGGCCAGCTCGTCCGGATCTCCCCATCAGTCGCCATGTGAGTGCCCTTTCCTTCCGCGCATTCTCGTTCTTCCCAGTCTGTTCGTCGGTAGCTTCGGAATCTCGCTACCAGTGTGCGCGCTTCCGGGGTATGCTTTGCTGCTCCTTCCGATTGGAGCTGGGCTGAAGCTAGCTGCGGATTGCGCGTAGGAATTCCGCAAGCCGGGTGTGCGGTTTGATTTGTTGCGGCTTCAGTCACGCGAGGGCGAGAACAAAGCTTGCTCCTTGGTGGCTTGGAGTTAGATTGATGCGTAGCTAGATGCTAAGTTTTCGTTTTGCTCCTTACTGCGGGCTCTGGCAGCTTGACTGGAGCTTTGGCTTTGTGAGCCAGTGCTGTGCTCGAGGGAAGTTGTTTATCCGGTCAATGTTGGTTATCTACCTACAATCTAGTATCAAGCAGTATCTACAGTAGGCATTCCAGCTCATAACCTATGCCCTCATGTAAATTCACGTAAGAAGGTGGGCCTGTTTGATCATGGTTGAAGGATTATTGCACACTAGCTTAATTGCCACCTTATGTTTAGGTGTTCTTGGCTCCCTTTTCTTCTAATCAACAGTTCAATGCCACACTAAAATTCCTGTTGTTTCTTTCCTTCTTGGAGGTTGCTCGATCTTGTATAGTGACACCTAAGGGACCCATGATTTTCTGAGCACCAGCAGGGTAAATAGTAATCTTCCCTGGCCACCTGGCTCCAAGATGCTAGTATAGCCCACACCCTGCTCTCTATTACCATTATCTCGCTGTTAAGTTGAGAACTGAGATTTGCTTGCCTTGTAGCTTGAATTTTAAGCTATATAAGATTACAGCAGGCATCCTGTTTGCTGGCAGCATTACTCTGCAGGTATCCTGAGTTTCACAAATCACAGTGTTAATCAGCTTGCTTAGCATGTTGGCATGTTGCTACATTGCAAACGCTGTCGTTCACATCACAAGGGCCCATTTATTTGGCTGTAATTAAATTGTTGTGAATCACGCCCCTTTTTGGGTCTCAGATTTTATGGCTTTCTAATGTTGTTCTATCTCAGGGAGGATGAGGAACTTGTTGATCAAAAGAAGTATCTTGAGGAACGATGCAAGCCACAGTGCGTAAAATCACTTTATGAGTATGAGGTCTGCGCTCTCTTTTAGCTTCTTATATGGAAGCACAAAATTTGCTCACTTATGATTTATTATTGAACACATTCTTCAGTTGGTAAATACGTCTGGAACTTTGGTATTTCTGTTCTTACATCGAACTTCAAAGTTAGCTCATTGAGGTTAAATATTACACTAAAAGAATTAACATGAAGCTTTTCTCAACAAATAACACACTTTGGATACCTGGCCTGATTAGACATGGCTTGTTACTGGTAGTGGAAATGATGCCTTTTCTTGTGCAATCATGCGCAACCTATTTTGCAATATTCACCTGTGTGAATATATGAGTTTTAGCCAACCTATTTTCCCAGAATATTTGCATGTTGCACATTGGTTTGGCTTATATTAGACTTATTCTTGGCAGCAACAGCAAGTGCCAGCCGAGCCAAGTTCTATTGTGTTATACTATTATGTATATTCTTATACTCACATTTCCCCTTATCCTGCTCTGATAACACCCATAATGACATTTTGAGAGTTATGCTTCCAATCCATTAACTGCAGTCATGCCAACTAGTTGTTTTCTGATCAAGTCAAGGGTGATGAAACAATGGGCTGCTCTAAATATCAACTTCTGACTAGCTGTTCAACCTTTGCTATGTTGAGGCTGTAGGGGTTGACCTACCATAAAGAATTTCTATGTTCTGTTTTCAATCTCTTTAGGTTTTAACTTCACAAATGAGAATTTGAGCTGTAAGATTGTCAGGTTCAGAATCATATAGATCTCTGATGCAGTTCCTTGAATATGGTGCTGCAGACCCATACTAATCTCTTTTTTTTTAGAAAAAAAATAGCTTCAGTGTTAGCCTTCATGGTTTCGTTATATGGATGATAATATTTCAACTGTTCATCCAGTAAAGGGTGTCTGTTTGTTTTCAGAAATGTGTCAAGAGAGTTGAGAATGATGATACTGGACACAAACACTGCACTGGGCAATATTTTGATTACTGGTCATGCGTGGACAAATGTGTAAGTACTCGCTTCCAATGTATTTGCTAAAATTAGCTGTAGAAAAGCACTGCTGAGCTAGAGAATAACTTATTTTCTATTAAACAATCTGCAGGTAGCACCAAAGCTGTTTGAGAAGCTCAAATGATGCATGTGATGCTTCTTTCAAAGGGTCCCTTGAAGGATGACATGATACTACTTCGACAAGTGATTTATCCATTTGAGTTAACCTTGCCCCCTCTGGAAACTTGCTGAGCTCGTAAACTATTGTCATGTTGTGTCTGTGCCTCAATTCTGTGAACTTGTTATAAAACAATGAATTCTTCTTGCAAGCATCAAGCATGTATGGTGCTCTGACTGCACATGAATAAGTTAATGTGTAGTGAATCCGGTGTCATTCTTCCTCTTTCCTGTGTTCCTTTGCTTTTTTTAGGACAACAATATTATCAGTTAGCTTTCCTGTGAGGGAATGCCTATTCCAGTTTGACAAATGACAACACAGTCCGGCATGTTGTGTCGGCTCATGTAGGCGCTTGTATGTTTTGGTCCCTCGTTACCAAGTTATTATAAGATAATGGAAGGACTGCGCATCAACCTTTGCGCAATGATTTGGTCTCATCGTTTGTGATGCAGTTGATTGAGCTGGTTCTTTCACAGAATTCAATCTGTCTTGCACTAGTAAGTAATAAAGGAAACAACAATGGCCAAATCTGTATAATAAACAAATGAGTTATATCAAGATAAAATGCGCTAAGCAAAATATACTATCAATACGTGTACATAGACAATGATCCCAATTTAAAATCCGACATGCATGGATTTTGATGCTAATCATATCCAAAGTCTGCGCATGGATTTTGATGCTAATCATATCCAAAGTCTGCTTATCCACAGGATCGGGGAAATATGCTACCTATACGCGTATCTATATATACACTGATCCAAACCATATCAAAATTTATCGCCAACATGCTATTATCATACCAACGTCCACTCTGCTTCCACAATAAAGGACAAATGACACATTTCTCGTGTTCAAATCCTAGCATCATTCATACCCTCAGTGCGCTAAAATGCTCTCGAGAGATGACACATTTCTCGTGTTCAAATCCTGGCACCATTCATACCCTCAGTGCGCCGAAATGCTCTCGAGAGAGACATGCGTTCCTACGTCGGGCTGCCGCCAAGGCCTTCTTTGGCCTCTGAACCTTCACCCACGCCTTCACCAACAAGCATAAGACTCCCCATGAATTCTGTATGTGACCTGATATTCTTTTTAACCAACCTTTGATATCGCTCCGTCCCTTCACAATGCTATCTTTGATAGCAGTCAATCTTCTCCGAATACAGGCCATTGCACCATCAAATCCCGCCTTCAGTGTCTCAGGACCAATGTAACGACATAAGACTAGTAGACAACTGATGTAGAAGCTGACAAGTGTCATTGCCTGAGTAAAAAATAAACATGAACGGTATCGTAAGAAAAAGGAGTTTGATGAATCTCATTGTCGTTTAAATAAATACTTGCCGCAAACGGTTTTCTATAGGACGAATACCAATATCCCTTGGAGGTGCATAGCCATAAATCATACAGCAGGGTAGACATTCTTAGAATTGCAGCACCTAGTTTTATGTTCCTAGTAGTCGGCTCATCATCTTCAAAATTGCCTTCATACTAAAAATAGAGTCATGTCTTGTCCAAAACTAAACGAACTGCCCAAAAAGATCATGGCTATAGCCTATAAGACAATGGTTTGACTTACCACACGAAAGAACAATGAACTAAGTGGCTGCATCACTTGCACAAACATGCTAAGATAAGCGATATTCCAAGCAACTTGATCGTAGCCTTCTGTGATTTCATATTTGAACTGGAGTTGAAGAAGGGCCGGAAATCCGAAGGCTAGCATGAATACCAAAGTATGTTCTAATGCAAAAATAAGGAAATCATAATTAGTTCTAAGAATAATATAATTATTGACAATTTGATACATGAATGAAACAAGACATTCCCTACAAATATGAAACTAAACTAAATTAGTATTCCCTCTATTCACAGTGTAAATTAGGGGGGAGATAGAAATCTAACATTAACGTCACTCATGTTTTCTCACAAAACACATGACAAACTATAGAATAATAGGACAAAGGGCCTTTTTTGTATTGATGCCTAACTTTGCAAGTCAAGTTACATGTTTTAGGCAAGTATTTGGTTGACTACCACACCTATGGCAAGTCATTACTTTGTTAGTACATTGTTTCACATGTCATACTCAATGTTTTGACTTTGTAGTTAATTAAGTCTCCAATACATATCTGGCAAGACAGTGTTTGCTCACACCAACCAAACAAAGAAGCCCTTATGTTTTAATACATAGTGAGTACATGGTAGATAGGAAAATGATGTTTATTCGTGCACATGGTAGACGGCAAAATGATGCATGCAGCTTGAGACAAAGTGTAGTTAAAAAAAATAAAACATACCTTGCAATGATATGATTGCAATTTACCTAAACAATCCAACCATGACAATTGGAGTAGGACACAAGGCAAGCACCCCATAGGCTTCACCTAAAGCAATTGAGAACATAACACTATTGTTCCTTCCTGCAGGATCAAAGCCACGAAACACGTCCAGATGACTGCTTCTGATTCACGTTGCACCCATATGGCTATTTCTGATCCTCATTGCACCCAGATGGATCCTTCTTATGCTCTTTGATCTCAGACAACCTCTTCTTATCCTCTTTGCAACAGATGTAGGGGTGACCACACTCTTGCTCTTTCCATGCTATATATATTCGGCAATGGTGCAGTGGCGGGCCTACCCATCGAAGATTGGGTGTACATGGTTTATAAAAATATTTTTTACACTTCATCATATTCTAAATAAATGTCCTCATAATATGCTTAAACTATAGATTATTTAAGAATTAAGTAATTGTTTTCCTTATAATTTATGTACATCATTACACAAAATTATGTATTTAAATGATTTTATATACAAAAGTGCAGGCTATATGTTTGTTGTATGTAGTATATACAATTGTCTCTATTTTTTTCTGTGTTGCTTCTGTATTGTTCTTTTTAGTGTTGAACATCTACGAAAAATTTAGTTGTGATTCACATGGCTACACTTTTTAATAGATAATTTCTCAAAGCAAAATAATAAGGATTTCACATGGCTTATGTATGATGTATGAATCTCTATTTATAGCTTATGTTAGTTGTCACATAACTGATATATAAAATATCTATCATTATGATTTTTTTGCTTCACTATGTGATTCAAAATATTGTGGTAGCACAATCAAAACAGGGTCCAAGTTGGGCTGAGCTTGGGATCCACGGCTGGCCATGGGTCAGGGCAATATTATCTTGCGTTGCTTTTAATTAATTTATAATATGTTCTTGATGATACACCACATCAACTTTACACAAATAAGTAGGCAAGAAATGAACATTGAAAAGTAATGCAGAACACGACATTTGGTAGATTGAAAGTTACTACCAGCTTACTACAATAGTGAGCAAAAGGTCAAAAACAAAACATATGTATGTAAATAAGGATCCAAGTCATCAATTAACTAGTTTCTGCAAACCGAGTGCAATGCAAATCAGTTATGAAATACTACAACCAGTCAGTGACCATCTTATCGGTTTGAACCCAGTCAGGTGAATATAGGTAACTAAAGCCATCAAACACAAAGAAAGCAACGGATATTGATTTCTCTTTTGATCTCATAGATAGATAGAAGATGGGTGCCCATCTGACACTGCAAACCATCAAACTCTTACGGTGAGAAACATTGGAGCAGTCGGCCGCAGTGCAAATATCTACTCAATAGAAGCCAAATCGTATGGCGAGATTCTCTTTTCCGGCGCCGGTGGGGTCCCCATGGCCGCCGCCACATCTAGATGCTGCTCGGCGGAGCGAGGGTGGGTTGTCAGTTTCAAGTATTTAACTGACGAATCCGAAGTTGTATAGTATATCTGAAGCAAACTGAAGAAGACCATTCATAATTGTTCAGAGAAACGGAACAGCGTTGAAAAAAGACGTTTTCTAGTCAAAGAGACGTATTCTTGGGAGATGATATGTATTGTCCTATGTCGATCCAATGGTGGTGTTTAATTACTTTTTACTTTGTTGTAACACTTGAAAACCGAGTTAGCTAACGGGTGAATGAAATCAGGGAAGAAATCTACCAACTACTTTCCCTTGCTATTTCATCGGTTTATTCTCCTATAGGACCCTAACTATACTCTCGTTTTCTCCCTAGCATTTTCCGGATTATATCCTCAATTTTGTGAGATTCCTCCCCGGATCTTGGCATGGGATTGCTAGCGGGAGCATTTCTAGACAGTGGTTCACATAGGTGACTTCCGGCAAGGTAAGTATTGACGAACTGTCTTCCTTCCTGTTATAAACGACGGCGAATAACGAAGTAATCAAACACAGCGGGACACAAGATTTAACGTGGAAACCCCTCCAATGCGAAGGGGAAAAACCACGGGCACCAGCCAGCACAATCTCACTATATCTCAAGAGTCGGGTTACAACGCCTATGGCGGCTTACAAGAGAATTCTATCTCCACGAAACCCTAGCAAGAGAATTCGCTCCGGCCCAAGCCTCCGGCGACGGGCCTCCGCTGCGCTTCGGCAGAAGCCCGGCCTATGACGTGGATGTGAAATTTGGAACATATCCAACACTTCCTCGCTTTTGACTGCCAAACTTAGCTGGATATTTACGAATGAATGTGCATAGTGACCAACGTCTTTGTACGAAAATCTATGTCTAAGCCTAATGTACTTTGTGGGAACAAAGCTGAGTTTCTATATCAGGTTACTAGAAAAACTTGATGCTTTAGGCTCCGAATTGAATGATATTATTTTCCTTTGCTAGCATATGCACAAACCTTAGGCTACCGCTGTGAGCGAGCCAAAAATGCTCTTTACAACTAAAATAACAAAGCTTAATAATATCACTATTTCCTCACAGTTTTCCTCTTGTAACTCATTTTATAATCAATTTTTGTATACATGATGAATGGACAATAATAACCACAATATTATGATGATTTTCATTGTCTTAAAAAGACTATTAAAAAATAAGAACATATCCATGAGTTTGGCTGGCATCATCTTTAGCAACCATTGGGCTTTAGGTGCTTTTATAGCGAACAGAGATGAGCACACCCTAGAATATGGAATGATGATCTCTCAAGTGTAGTTGGTTGTACTCATCGTGATAAACACCAAATAGAGCAAATGATTACTTTATTTTAATTTTCTTGACAATTTTTCTAGAGATATTGTAACAATATATTTTAGTTCGTTGACGAACTTCAATTTTTTTAGAAGATTATGTATTATTAAGAAATAAAGTAAACTAGATTCTAAAAGTATGCAAGTATTTATAATTTTCCTTCTAATTTTTCATATGCCCTAGAAATATATAAATTTCTTGTAGTTTAAAGATCTTGTTTAACATACTTGTAGTTCAAATTCGAAGTAATCCCAATAAAAGTTAGAAAATATACTTAATTCTAAAAGCTGTGAATAACCTAAGATGCCATTTTTTTGTACATAAAAAATAAAATTATGACTATATCAAATTATAATGTCAAGGAAATTAAAGTAAATTACTAATACCATTAAATGATAGGCACTGTCCATCGATGATGAGACATTTATGACGGTTTTATATCAATCTAAAATATACCACCCAATTCCTTAAAGATGTGCGTAAGATAAGTGTGCCTACATGACTACATGAATATATTTGAAAATAAAAAATACATACAAAAGGGATGGAACCAGCTGCTATAATGCAGGCGGGAACGTGGGAATTCAAGAGGTCTAATGAACAAGGTTTTTTTAATGAACATGCTACCCAGCAAAATCCAAACTCTACCATATGCGTTTCATATACGAATACTCTCTCCGTCCCGTAAAAAATGCAATCCTTACTTTTTGAAAAGTCAAACCATTTCAAGTTTGACTGAATTTATATAAAAAGTTACTAACATTTATGATACAAAATAAGTATCATTAGATTAATCACAGATTATATTTTCATACTAAATCGATTTGAAGATATAAATATTAGTACTATTTTATATAAACTTGGTCAAAGTTGAAATGATTTGACTTCTCGGAAAGTGAGGATTGCATTCTTTACGGGAGGGAGGGAGTACGAATTAAGGAGGGAGTACGAATTAATAACCTTAATAACAACTCAATCAACTGGTAAACCAAAAAAATATTCAGCCGACGGGCAGCGGCAGACGCGACGCGTCGCTTCCTGTCTGCCTTCATCTCCTTCCTCCTGTTCCCCCACCCCCACTAGGCCTTTCTTTCCTTGCGGCGGCGACTGGGCGAGCGGCGCCGCCCTTCGCCGGGTCCTCTTCAACCTCATCGCCGGTGACAAGCATCGGCTAGGTACGCCCACCCCTTCCCCTCGCTTTCCTTCCGGTTGCGCGAGACTGAGCTCTCCAAACCCTAATGCAAGCTACCTGTGTTCGGATCTGACCCGATTACAAGTATTTACATGTATTACACCCCACTAACTTCGATTCAATCCATCCTTCCTTCCATTGGCAGCTCGATTGATTTTTTTCCTGGCGCAGGATCGATCTGGCCATGGTGCCGGTGCGGTTTGCTTTTCAGAATTTTGCGGGGTTCAACTGAACCCCTGTGAGTGAAGTCTGCCGCCGCAATACACAGCCACACGGCCATGGCTGCGGCTACCGGCGCCTCGGAGTCGCCAATGGTGGAGCAAGTGATCACCGAGTTCTTCGCCAAGAGCCTCCACATCATCCTGGAGTCGAGGTCGCCCTACGACTCGTCGCGCAACATCATGAGGCCTTCCCCACCGTCGTCGCCGCTGTCGGGCAGCCAGCCGCGCGACCGGTGGTTCAACCTCGCACTCCGGGACTGCCCTGCCGCGCTCGAGAACTTTGATCTGTGGCGGCAGAGCAACCTCGAGCCTGTGGTCATTGACATTGTCCTCCTGCAACGTGACAACAGCAAAACAGCCAGTGCTGGGGCTGGTAGGATCGTCGAGAGGTGGGTAATCAAGTATGAAACTAGCAGGTCTGGCAATGGTAGCAAGAACCGTGGCAAGAAAATATCTAGGAGCAGTTCTGCTCAGGAGCATAGCTTGTACAGGAGGGCATACAATGGCTCGACAGTGTTGTTCCGGTCGCTGTATCTGGTCGTCAGGCTCCTGCCAGCATATCATCTGTTCCAGGAGCTCAATTCGTCTGGAAGAATCCGTCCGCTCAGCCTCTCGCACAAGATTTCGTCATTTGTTGAGCCATTTACGCGTGCAGAGGATGCAGAGATGAAGCACTATGCATTTGCTCCGATTGAAACTCTGTATGGTCGCTTGAGCCTGTCAGTGTCATATGTGCCAGTGCTTGAGGTGGCATCATCATCAGAACCAACCACGCCGATGGCAACAGAGATTATAATGGATTACGTTGGAAGCCCCACAACAGATTTCTTGAGGAAGTTTAATTCCCTACCTTCAGATGGCATTGCACCTGGATGTTGTCCAATGACCAGGCGGCACAGTTGGAGCACTGAGCATGGAGCTGGGCCATCGGCATCACCATCCCGTATGCCCACGGATAATTCGCCAACAGCATATTCACATCCACATATCGCAGCATCATCTGGGAAGAAGAGAGATACAGTAAATGAAGAGTGCTATCCATCTCCACCTCTGTCACCATCACCGTCCCATTCACCTTCTAGCTACCCAAGAAATCCTTTCCTCCGATATGGGAGTGCTCCATTGAGTATTACCACAGTGAGGGCTGGTGGAGGTGGAAGTAGGCTGCCTCCTTCTCCACATAGGAAGGATAAGCAACAATGCTCATTTCAAAATGAGAATCTGACACATTCTCGTAATGATAAATCAATAGTAACAAAAGAACTGGTCAGGCCAGGTGAGGTTCAGAATGAAAAGTCTTTGCAAAAGGTGATTGCATTCTTTTTGTTCATATTCTCAAACAAAATGTGAAGCTTGAAGAGCACTATTAATGTCTTATGAGGTTTTTGTCCTGTATGATTGGGTCTGATTTCTGACTTATGAATTTCTTTATGGTTCTGCTTACTGGTGCAGGTATTATCTTTTGGCAAAGATGATTTGGTATATTTTCGTGGACTAAAGTTGACCTGGACCTCCAGTAAACTTTTCATCATGGATGAACTGGATGAACGGGAATTAGTTTTTGCGTGGGAAGATAAAGACACAATCATTGATCAACTTAGGAGGTTCTCTTTCTGTCTCATGAAAATATGTATAGCTTATAACTTTATGCCATGATGCCTTGGTTGCAAATAACTCACCTACCCATTTCACTACAATTTCAATTCCTTTTTCTGCTGTTGCTTGTGGTTTATGTTTGATCCCCTTTATACATCCTCATGAATGCATGTAGTTTCTCTTGTCTAATAGATGTTCTAGGTGTATGATAATTGATAAAGATGGAACACTCCTTTATTGTGGTTTAGTAGGTGAGCACTATTTTTCTTATGGAATGCCATGACAATGGTTATTGCGCTCACAAGGTGGCCACTTATGTACATAGCTTAGGTAATTTTGTCATAAACATCTCATCTTTCAAAAGGCCTTTGAAGCAAAAATGTTCTTCATATTTAAACTGCATGCTATCGGATTTCACGATTCTGGACAATTTCCACATAGTAGATATAGAGCAATGCAGTTTTGATGTATTTGTTTCATTAGATGACAATAAACGTTGAAAGAGGACATCCATAGGGAAGATATGAAACATTTTAATTACTTCAGGTGGCTTGATTGGCCTTCCATTTTACCTAGATAATAGAGTGTTTCTTACTTTCAGTGTTCATTCAGGTCTAACTTGCTGTTGCTTTTGTATTCAATTGAATTATCACTTTGTTCTTTTCTATTGTTATATTTTCTTACTAAAAAGGCACCATAGTTTATTTGCAAAACTAGGTTAGACATCAGGAGCTATTTAGCTGCATCTACATGTGTTATAAGTCAAAATAATTGTGTTCATCATACTAGTTAACCATATGTTAGAGGAGATTAGTTATTTCTGATCATATGTTCATTTGCATTTCATTTTTTGGTTGTGTTTTTTTTATAGGAGTGGTCTGCTTTTGAGGACCTCTGGTGCTCTTTATTATCAAGATATTTTGTTGGCTGCTTGCAATAGTTCAGACATGTCTATAGTGCTATATATATTTGATGATTGTGGCTTTTTCCATTTTACAAATGAAACCATCCTCTGGAGGATAAATAAAGGGTGTTGTTGTTGTTCAGTTCTTCAAATGAAAACCGCCTACTGGAGATATAATTGCATCACCTGTTCTCCCCTGGTTCTATTACTTTCTGTGATTCTTAAGTTTCTGTTCTTGCTCAGTTATGTCTCTTCTCTCTGGTGGGGTTAACTATGTGTTCCATTGTAAACAATTTTTTGGGCCAATACTTTATATTGTTATTAAGCATGACCTGGAAACATAGTAGAAGCATGGAATATGCCATTTGTTCTTTTTACTGTACTGAGAAACATATTTCTAAAACCATGGAGATGCTTTAGTGGTGTGTGAACAACATTACATGAGTGGAGCCAAACCACTTGGACATCCGAGACAAGCGCATTTGTTACTAGCTTGATATAGCTTCTGTAAAAAACCAAGGTATATGGCTGCCCTCAGCTTAGTTCTAAAGACAAGTGGATATGGGTCAGGCATCATCAGGCTCAGGGTAAAACAAAGCCTGGTTAAGTTACACTTGTTTTTTGCTAAGTCCAGTATGCCACTGATCTCTGGTTCAACTCAGGTTGATGCTGGCCTGGCTTTACTTAAATTTGGTATGGTCTATGTACCAGCTGTATCAGTGGGTTGTGTGGAACAAGGACATTTTAAGGAAGAAATTGGTGGGGGTTTAGTAGGGTTTACCATCCAACAGCTAGAGACATACAGAGTACTCCCTTAGTAAAAACATCACATATACCCTTAGTTGAAATTCATAAAATCAAAAGATATAATCAGTGGTCTTGAAAGCCTAGATTGTTGATGGGGCCACCTAGTCTTTTCTGTACCTACAACCTGTGAGGCAAGTAGGTGATATGCTTGGTGGTGGTGCCTAGCATCTAGGTACCTAGGCCAGGCGTGTGTTGAATGTTGATCATCTTTTAGAACAGTGATCGACAAAGCAAGAAATATAGGAATTTCTGGATAATCCAAATATTACTTGGATAAATGGTCTTCTACAACTTCTGCACCCTCGTGTAATTTACTAAATACAAACTACAAAGCTAGGGTGCACCTGTATTATTTACAAACTGAAGACTGAAATCTTAACTCTTTGTACCCCCGTGTTATTTGCATGCTCCAGACTAAAGTCTTAGTACCTCTGTGCTATTTAGAAACTCAGATGAAAATCTTAGCCTGTGTTATTTCCAAACTGTAGATTACAGTTTTAGTTCTACTAAATCAACATGCAGGCTAAAAGGACTTCTACTAATAAATCTTAGAAATTATTCTACGCAAGATAAACATCCTCTATAGTTCGTTGCTACATCCCCTTGTGGAAGATGTTTTGTCAAGCAAGAGAGTTGTATAAGGTACAACTAATTCTACTTTCACAGGTTAAACTAGTCATATTGGCTTACTTTCAAAATTGTGGAGATAACTTGGGAGCCTCATATTATAGGAAGATAAATATAAGGACTTAAGGGTTAGTCTTATTACTACTAAGTTTGTCCCCTAATAAAGATAAATATAGGGGCCGATCATGTTCTTCAATGAGGTCACAATGGGACCAGTCTCAACCATTTTTAAATAATTTTGCAGCCTATTCTAGACATTATATGTTTTTACTTGTTCTTGTATTTGCATTTGCTTCTTGATTTCATTATGTGAGCTAATGTAGATCTTCATCTATTTGTTAGGATTGATCTCTCTGACAGGGAGAACAATGAATCAAATCTGGAGGCTGGAGGCTCGTTAACAAGGTCTCCAGATGCAGCAATAGGTGTTCTGATGCGTGTCCTTAAGAACGCCCCAGGACTCAGGGAAAGGCTACTGACGGCCCCTGCTGCCCCAGTTCCTCAAGAACCTTCTTCGCTCCAGAGGGTTGTGACTGAGGAACATGTGAGCGGTGCATCAAGCTCCGCACTGGTGCCTTCTGCTCTGCTGAGGTCAAGGACAGCAGCAGACGCCCTGGAGGAGCTGAACAGATACAAAGAGATTAGGGAATCGATACTGAATCGCGGCAAAGGTATCCCCGCGACACCAAAGGTAGAGGAGAAACCCGCAGATGGAGATCCTTAGTATACAGTATGACGACGAAAGCTCAGTGTATATAAGTAGTAGAAGCTATCTGATTATCGTTAAGTAGCTGGTGGCTGCTGAGATGTTTTTGGAAACAAAGTAGCTGCTAGGACGTGACCAACTCAATATATGCTAAATATGTACAAGCTACGACATACATATGCCCCCCCTCCATCCCCATCCAGGTGCCCTGAGATGATGACCCAGTTGCTGGGTTGTGTAAAGCTGAAATGTTTAACTGAAGTGCACTGCACGCATTGAAAATGTGAAATGCAATGAATGTTTCGGACGTTCAGTTCATCCATAAAGCTCCTTTTGATCTGGTAAAGTTTGAATTTTGGGTGGATGGTTATACTTCGGTAGTAACTAGAGCCAAGGCTGGGCAGGCTTCAAGTAAGATCTAAAGTCGTTCTGATGTAGTTTGCCTCAAAGCACTAGAAATTCTACTGAAACAAGTTTAAAATCGAGCGGTTTTGGTGCATCAAAATTTGAAGTTTTACGCTAAAGAAAAGGACAATAACTCAGGGTCAACGCCACCACACATTGTACAATTCTATAATTTATTGAGATGGATTTCTCAGAGTCCACTCTTCACTATTCTGCATTTTTTAGCATTGCTTCCTCCCTTTGAAGGCACGTGTCAATCCATATTCCATTATTTTAGAAAATAATATCCATCAATTTTTTGGACTATTTCAATGGTTGGTACAGCTATCACTGACAATAATCAACATCCAATTTTTAGAGGAAATCAACATCATATTTTTAGGAACGGAGGACATCTATGCATTTGTTCTCTACTCCACCATGAAACGCCAAATATTTCAAACACCGTGGCGGATTCCGAAGAGCTTCATGAGCCCATACGTGATCCCCATGGCCAGCAGCCCACCCACCACGGCTCTCAGCCCGGCCCGTCCACCCGGGGCGCGGCCCAGCACGGCCCCCAGCGAGCCGAGCACCGCCAGCGCGGCGGTCGCCGTCGCCACGACCGCCGCCACCCGCGCCCTGTCGCCGGCGACGAACCACGCCGCCAGCAGCGGCACGGCCGCCCCGGCCGCGAACGCCAGCGCCGAGGCCGCCGCCGCCTGCCCGGGGCTCGAGAGCCCGGCGGCCCGGTCCGGCGCCGGCGGGCCTCCGCCGCCGCCATCGCCGGCGGCCGCTGTAGCCGCCGCGTCGGCGCGCTTGAGCTCGGCAAGCTCGACGTCAAGCTGCGCGTGCACGGACACATACTCGCCGATGGCCATGCTGCAGGCGCCGGCGACGAGCCCCGCCGCGCCCGCGAGGAGCGCGGCGCGCAGGCCGTCGTCGCGCGCGGCGCCGACGCCGAGCATGAGCGCCGCCGTGGAGACCAGCCCGTCGCTCGCGCCCAGCACCGCGGCGCGCAGCCACTGGACGCGCCGCGCCGACGGCGACGACGCCGGCGAGGACATGGTGGTGGCAGTGGAGTCGTCGTCGTCATCGGTGGGCAGCAGCGCGCCACAGGCGGCGCAGGTCACCTTGGCCGACTCCGGCAAGGCGGTGGGCGGACCGAGGATGATAGTGAGCTTGGTGTCGCCGTTGTCGTCGACGGTGGCCATTTCCACCGAACGCCGGGAGAGGAGCAAGCAAGGAGACGTAGAAAAACGCTAGCGAGACTGGCCAACACGCGGAGTGTGGAGAACACAAGACTGAGAGTGAGAGGCGGAGCGCCTACTTTATACTCGATGATGAGGGAGACTGGGAGAGCATACTCGTACACCGTACACGTCTAACATAAGGTCATGCCGATGGTAACTTTGATGTAACAACTTACAAGTGACAGCAGGACGTGTGGAAGCGCAGGTCGTGCATGCTCTTTGTGTTCCATCATCTTAGTTTTTGCATGTTGCACGCTAGCTAGTTGCACATGTAAAAAACTAAAAAAGTGGTTCTTAAATTCTTTCAAAATGAAATGCAGTTAGCTTAGAGCTTGGCCAATGTCCCTTAGGTTAACAATAATCCTTGATGCCAATGTCACAAATAATACTATTTTCACCTTGATGCTGCCACGTGTGAATTCTCATATTTCCAAACTAAACCCCATTTTAAAACATACTGATAACAAAAGTTTTACACGCTTGAATAGACCTGTCCTTGTCCAAAACATTGAATATTCGTGAGCGGAGTAACAGCAAATTTCAGTCTCATCAGTACCCTTTTCGTATAGCAATCCCAATTTTAGCACCTGTGGCAGGGTCGACACTGTTAGGAAGAGATACTAGAGCTGCAAACCTACGCCGTTGACCACTCCATAAGTACTCCGAACTAACACTTTCTCCTTTAGTAACCACATCAGGCTGGAGGAAGTTCCTATATCCAGTCTGAAACGTTGCGACCTTTTTTTCATGGGATGAATCGTTACGACTTGGATACTCTTTTGTCTTCATTTGTTAGTACAAGCGTGTGACTGACGGACCCTAGGACCTGATGCATGCTGTAACAGCTTCTAGAACCATTATACAACATCTCTGCCTAGGTATGATCAGAATAATCTTGTTCATCCCATTTTCTCTTTTCAACTTTTGTTTTTTCAGAAAAGACGGAGACAAAATAAAACTGCTATAATCTCTTGTGATGATGTGACTGGTGTCGTGCTCATCTGTTGCATTTCCACACATCGAGGAAACTGGAATCGAGGGGCAATGCCAAAGTACAACCGCTGTGAACACCTATGCGCGCGCATAGCACCGTGTTTTTTCTAGTACGGAAGAAGCAACCAAAAAGAAAAACATCGATGAACCAATCAGCGTGGTTGCAGCAGAACTGTCCGGTATCCGCAACACCTGACATAATCACGAAAACCTCAATCTGCACTGAATTGGGCATTTCGCATACTGAACGGTATTCATTCACCCCAATATTCCGGGTGAAGAAGATACAGAAAAAAAAGGGCACGCGATTTCACATGCCGGGCAGCACTAAATCCTCACTCCAATATTCACATATCACGCCGCAACCCCAAAACTCACGGGCAGTATGTCCTGATTTCCTCTATGCAAGAAAAACGGGACTAGGTCCGTGTGAGGCGAAAACAGACCCGAGAAGTTGCCCCCAAGAAGTGCAGACAAAACTGGGCCGAAAATTGGTACCCTAGGTATACTCTCTCCAATGTTAGTAGCCTGGATCCTAAACTCAGTCAATCAGATGCACGAAACTGCCAACAAGTATGTTCTGAGTGTCAATCTTCAGTGGTCGCTGGTCACTGGTCACCATCCTTTTGTTTCTGGCTCGACTCCCCTGATGTTCCCTGCAACAGAAGCGGATAGCGTCACATTCTCATAACCAACAGTAGTAGGATTCATTTGAAAGCAACTATGAGGGCTTGTGGTCACACCTGCGCTTGCGCCTGAATATCTTCTAGTTCAGTAATGATATCTTCAAAGGAAGGCCGGTTCGATGGAAGAGCTTCCCAACATCTCTGAATCAAGGTTAACAGCCTGGGATGTGCGTTTTCTGGAAGTTGTGGCCGCAACCCCTGGTACAGTCAATAGAATGTTAGCATATACGCCTTGTTTCTCAAACATGCATGCCATGTTTCAAGAATCACTTTCTGTTTCTAACAAAGAGATATTGCTCAAACAACACCATATCTTTCAACAAAGAAAAAGTTTTGATAGTGTAAAGGCAACAGAATAGATTTATGATATTTAGCACTAAGTATGTTCATAAGAACCCACCTGCCTCACACCTACAGCAGCCTGAAGGGGGCTCATGGAAGTATATGGAATCTGGAAGAATCAGAAGCAACAGTCTCAAAGACAAGCATTGATTTTGATAGCTGATAATCTTATCTTTTTTTTGCAGGTAGATGGAAGCAAATATGAAAATGAAATAACATAATAACCTTGGATGTCATGAGCTCCGAGAGGACAATAGCAAAACTGTACACATCTGCTTTGTTATCGTAGGGCTGATGATTGATAACCTACCCATGCAAAATACAAGTGATTAGAGATTCAGGGGCTCTTTGTCATTTTGATAGTAATTACAAAGTACTCCTATATGAATATGACATGTTGTAAGCCACTGATTCAGATCCTTATGCAACAACTATTGATTGCAATAATGCTTACACTGTGAATATACACTCTCAAGTACATTATGAATCCAAATCAATTTGGAGCAAAGGAAAAAACATCAGAAATTGTGTTTTGAACTTTTGCTTTAACAGATAAATGTTGCAGTAGCTAGTCATACCTCAGGCGCCATCCATCGATAGGTCCCAGTTTCAGCTGTCATAGCACCCCCTTCATCCTGGAAACGGGCTAGACCAAAATCTGCCACTTTCACAACCTAGAAAAATGAGCAATAAATGACTTATAAATTGATATCTTTAGTACTTTTAAATCCATAACCATGGCCCTAGCATGGGAAACGAAACTGACATTACAATCTGTGCCATTAGATATCTTCTACATCCACTAGTTGTAAAAAACATACAGTTCCTAACTTCCTATCAATAAACTTAATAGACATTGGGTACATACATGATCTTTGCCCAGTAAAAGGTTGGCAGACTTTAAATCTCTGTGGATGATGCCCTTCTGATGCAAGTAGGACATCCCTCTGCATACATCTAGTGCAAACTTCAGAATTGTTGGGAGCTCCAAGGCATTATGCTCGTTGTGCAAGAAATCAAACAGACTTCCTCTAGACATGCATTCTGCAAGATAAAATACAGATATTAATGTTATTTCTTCAGATGAACTACTATAAGACATGCATACTTCTATGAAACAACGAACAAGTAAATAAGTAATAGCACAACATTCATAAGAGGAAAAACACATTTCCCACACAGCATAAGAGGAAAAACACATTTCCCACACAGCTAGGCTATACTTTAACAGTAGGTTCCTCTCACTTTAAGACAATGCTAGCAAATTACAGGATATGGTACCAAATTCTTTTGCAAGTCTCATTCTTTGTATGACAAAAGAAAATTAGGTTGTTTTCCTTTTAAAGATTTGGTCCTTGCTTGCATGAAGCCTCACCTGTAATTATGTAAAACTGAGGTGGCTTTGTGCATGAGCCAATGAATCGGACAATATTGGGATGATCAACTTCCCTGAAAAGAAGTATGCAAGGTGAAGGCTAGGTATATATCCTTGTTGGTGCTTGCAACAGTCAAGCTGGTGGAGGTAAATGCATGTCCAATTGTGCTATTGTTTTCTGACCATAATATAGTCAAGATGTATAACTTCAGAAGTGCACACAACAATAATAACCTAACAAGTGTTTTCATAGAAAATGTGGAATACCTTAGCATGTAGATTTCTTGCTTAAATTCACTCCAAGCATTTTGGTTCAAATTATCAGGATTAAGGACTTTGACAGCAACCTCTTCACCACCATAAGTCCCAAGAAACCTTCACAAAAGCACACATGCATTATATGAAGAAAGCACTACTAGATATGACAAATCAGCAGCTAAACTCAGAAGTATAACAGTGACTCACATATCCCCACAAGATCCAGAAGCAACCTTCTTAACAATCTTCAGAAGTCTTGTGTCAATATCTGATTCACAATCTTGTCCTAGGAATGGCAGTGACTTTCCTGAAGCTGAGGAATCAGAGCCAGACCAGGAACCCTTTTGTATTTTGCAAAAGAACCAAAAATACTATGTTAGTTTGTGGATATTGGACCGATACATAATGAATATAATTTGAGTTATCATACTTAAACAGGTTCAGAACTTTGTACAGATGTGTATGGACAATGCAACATACCTCATTTCTCAAAATTGATGCTTCTAGTGCCTTATGCAAACCATCAGTATCCTGATCACATGATGCAGACTTGTCAAACTTGAGCAGTGAAAAAAGAACTGTTCATATAGAATAGGACAACAGTGCTCTTTCCTGTAGACAAACATTGTATGCTATATCATTGTTGTTCGTATGGAAATGCCACCGTTTTTTATCTATGAATCCAATAAGGATATCATGCTCATTTAACAACTCGTAGAATTCATTTGATTACCATGCCAAGAGAGGAAAGCAATTGTCGCATAGCATCAGAAACCAGATAACTAAGTATCATATTTATCCAATCCATTGGAATTTGAAGTTTATTAAATGACCACAACCGCATCGAATTTGGAAGAGAACATGAAGGAAAAGGTAATAAGATATCAATACACATCAGATCCACAACTTTGCCATTTAGGCAATCCAACACATCACATGATAACTGATAAGAAACAGAAATTACCTCAATGGGCCAACCATCGACAACAAAAACATCAAGAGAATAACCATCTGTTGTTGAGAATACATGTGCCTCCCTAATGTTCAGTCCAATGTCAGAAAGCAAAGCAGATAGCTGCCAGAACAAAAAGATATACATAGTTAGAGGCCTGTGGTGGCCAGGATATTAGAAAGGCACATATAGTTACAGTTGGTACTTATTAGCATTGACACATCAGTTAATTAAGAAATCAGCTAGTGTTATTACAATACATAAGTGAGTTCACAGGTCAACCAGTGTGGTATGAAGTGCAGCAAAGGTTCCTATCAACAAGCATAAAGGCTAAAAGCCAAGTTGTTTTAAATAGAAACTAGTAAATAATATAGATGTTCTAGGTTTTCAGCTCTTTTTTGTTTTATAACTGTAGTATTGCTGACCTGACTCAGGAGCTTGGGTTTGTCCGTAGTGGAGAATAGAATCTCATGAATGTGCGTATATGATGCCTTTGACCTGTGAAATATGAAGAGAACCAGAGATAAGGTTAGTCCAATCATGAAACAACTATTCCATTCGCCTATGAAACAGTTATAAAAATGTGTATCAATGTATAAACTTCAATCCGTTACAATATATTAAGCCTCTTTGGTTAGTTCAATCAATGTACATGCAAAAGGCTCAATATGAATTAATAGGTTTCTCATTGGGAGGGAAATGAAGCACATGCAGTTATATGGTATAAATAAGGGTTATTTGGATCCATACCATTACAATTCTTGAAAGTTGCAGATATAACACTACAATTCACCTATTTGGGAACTTACCATTGCAATTCTTGTATACTTTGAACCATACCATTTTATACGTATGAAGACACCTTGGGCCCAGTTGCAGGCGTATACAAATACACCTCCCTCTATCTCTCTCTCTCTCTCGCGGCGCTCTCTCTGTATCCCTCGCTCGCCCCCCGAACGCCGCCGCTCGCCGTCGATCCACCGCTCCGCCCTGCCGCTCGCCGTTGCGCCCGCCCAAATCAGCTCAGCACCACCGCCGCTACATTCTCCACCTCCTCACCCTCTCACTCGAGACGTCTTCGCCTCTCCGGCCGTCACCGCCGTCCGCCATGGCCGGCGCATGACCGGCACAGTCGACCGCCTCGCTCGCACCGCCTTCCCTCGATCCCGCTGCACAGGTAGACTCCCCCCAAGCCGCGGATGCCTGCGCGCTCGCTTGAAGACCTCCGGCGCAGCTCCATCGCCGGTGCCGCCGCCCACCAGACCGTCGGGCCGCCATTGATGGCGTGGCCGGTGCTCCACCACGCGAGATGGGTCAAGAACCCTTGGGATAGGTGTGGTTAGCGCCAGGGAAGCTCAAGGACATGATGTCGCCGTCGTAGGGTGGCCACGATGGCCGGAACGGTGGAGGAGGGAAGGTGAGGAAGAGGATGACGGGAGGAGGGAGGGAGTGAGGGGAGCAGCAGTGGGGGATGGGATGGCGCGGCGGCCTGGCACGCAGTCGCCGCGGGCGAGCTTCGCTGCACGCGCAGCCGCGGCGGCGAGCTCGGCCTCGCGCGTGCGCGCCGCGGGCAAGCTTCGCGGCACGCGCAGCCGCGGCGGCGAGCTCCGCCTCGCGCGTGTGCCGGCGGCGGCGAGCTCCGCCGCACGCTCAGCCGCCGCGAGCGAGCTCAGCCTTGCGCGTGCTCATCCTCGCCGGTAGTCACCGCGGCACCGGACTCCACGGCCGGAGGAGGAAGATAACCTGACGTCTGGGTCCCACACGTTAGCGAGTGGGGAGAGGAGAGGTATTAGGGGTATTTTGGGCAATACGAAAATACGGAGATCTCCTGTGGGTCCAAAGGAATCAAAGACGGGTTCAATGGAATCAAAGACGTATATAATGTTACGGTTCAAGGTATGTAAGAATTGTAATGGTAAGTTTCCAAATAGGTGAATTGTAGTGTTATATCTCCAACTTTGGAGAATTGTAATGGTACCGATCCAAATAACCCTATAAATAACCAGCCTGAATTGCGTAAGTTTACTACGGTTAGGTGCTGTATTGGTTCATGTTCTCATTGACTAAGAACACTTCCAACCTCAGCAACACACCAGCAAAATTAATGAGACTGATAGCATATTTTGTGTGTTTTCCCATTGTTCTTATGCATGTCCTGCTGTTACAGTATATCTCAGCATCATGATCTGTCATAATCTAACAGTAGGTTGTATCTTCAAACGGGGTGGAAGTAGAGGTTGGGTTGGAAACAGCACAGAACTTGTTCGTCAAGATCGCTCAAACTAAAAAAGCACTAAGCGCAGTGCATGAGTACCTGGTAGAAAGAGCTTCACCAACATCAGCCCCTTCTTCATGTGCATCAGAGTTAGTTGTCTCGTCCACATTTACCTCTTCCTTTGATCAAAGTTTTAATGTCAATAATTAACTCTAACTTTTACTGGTGATACTGATATAAACAGGCAGCAATCAAAAAGAAACAAGCAAGAAATGGTTCTTATGACAAGATTAATTTAATGTCAGATGATACAATGGTTTAAATTGGCTTTCAAGGAAAAAAATTAGACAGAAATAGACTATGTGGTACTAGCATGTTCCTGTGACTTCTTACGATAATTTTGCTAATAATACACAGAACTTCACAGAAACCTTAATTCTTCTCAGTGTAGCTAAAACCCAACACATAGGACATAGAAACAGCAAGAAAGATGGTTACCCTGAGAAAGCGGACAGTGAATGCTGGGCGCCTGTCAGGATCCTTTGCTTCTGCCAAAACCTTCTGATGGACTAACACCTCCTCTGCTTTGTCAACATTCACATCCAGCCGATAGCTACACAGTGATGGAAGAGTAGAAGAATAACATTAAATTAAACATTGGAGTCGCCGATGAAACAATATGACAGTATTGGATCAAATTTTAAACATCATCCTACAAGAGTACACTGACAGAGGTCACCAGAAAGTCTAAGAAATCAGAACCAGGACTCGATATTCTTTATGGAAGTAGAAGTGCTAAACAGACCCATCAGTGTGACATCTTTGCCACCCCTGATCCCACAGTTCTAACCAAAATATTCTAGTCTCTCAGTTCCAAATCTGAAGATCAAACGACCAAGGCTACAGACACAACAGAAACAACAGAAATGTCGTCGACAATTCAGAGACACGCCCCACGAAGAATTAGCGGAGCCCCTGATCCCACAGTTCTAACCAAAATATTCTAGTCTCTCAGTTAGTCCAAATCTGAATATCAAACAACCAAGGCTACAGACACAACAGAAGCAACAGAAATGTCGTCAACAATTCAGAGCCACGCCCCACGAAGAACTAGCAGACCCCACCGACAAAAGTCAAATAAACAAACACACGCACTTAATTTAATCTGGAAAACCACCCTTCCAAAGTCCAACGAGCACGCAAGCGGGTCCCTGGACCAAGTACTGTTCCATTGACAGAATCGAATAAACTAAACCGACTCGATAATCCTGAAGGCTGAAGAACACAGGTCAACCAAAATTCAGGCACGCACGCCACGGCGGATTGACGGCTACTGCAGTCACCGCAGCGCCCACGAATCCGCAAACGAATGAACAACCAGGCTGAAATCCGCAAACGAATGAACACCCAGGCTGAAATCCGCGCACGAACCGATGCGAATTCCCCGAATCCCGCCCCCCGAACCCGACCGATACGCAAACCATTTCGAGAAAAACTCGCCGACCCCTGAACCGAAACCGCCCCCGCGGCCCGCAGGTTGGGTGAAAGCTAGGGGGAGAGACCGAGAGATAGAGCGAGAGAGAGAGAGAGAGAGGGAGGGAGAGGCGAGCGAGCGAGTCACCTGGAGGGGAGCCTGGCGAAGTGGACCTCGAGCTGGGCGCGGAGCTCCTGGCCGGACGCCCCCACCGCCTCCACGTGTCCATCGGCGACGAGGCGCTCGAACACCTCGCTGCAGATGTCGCGGACCCCCGCTCCTCCTCCGCGGCCACCACCCCCGCTCCCGCCCGAGGCAGCGAGCGCGGGCGCGGGCGCGCGGGGCGGGGACGAGCTCTCCCCGACGCCCTCCTCGGCGCCGCCACCGCCACCCTCCGCCGCTGACATCGCCGCCGTGCGTCCTCCCTCCGCGGGCTGGTGCTAGGTCTAGGGCTTCTCCCGCCGCGCCGGGTCAGCGCGGTGGGGTTGCTGGCTGGCGTGGTGGGAGTGTGCTGCAAGTCGAAGGAGAGAAAGGCGAGGGAGAGGGAGCAATGGCGCTTTAAGGATCGTGCGTGCCGTGCGGGC
This sequence comes from Echinochloa phyllopogon, assembly GCA_033239725.1. Classification (NCBI taxonomy): domain Eukaryota; kingdom Viridiplantae; phylum Streptophyta; class Magnoliopsida; order Poales; family Poaceae; genus Echinochloa; species Echinochloa phyllopogon. Next base: position 3,552,685 of record BTCW01000008.1, on the reverse strand, counting down.
GCCGCGGCGAGAGGACTTGGGTTGGAAATACGACGCGGTTCCGGGGGGGTAATGGTAAGATCGGCGCGGGCCGAGGGGGTTCCCTGCGAGGGATATTTCTCGGTGGACTGCGTCTTTGTGGACCGGGTCGCGTGGGGCGGGCGAGTCGGTGGGTGGAGGCCGTGGACGCGGTGTAGGGGAGGGAGTGCGGGGTGGGAAGCGGATAGGGTCACGCGCAAGTCACACATGGGAAGCATGCCGTTTGTGTCTGCTAGGATGATTTGGAACGATCCTGTTCCTCCCCTCCTGCTGTTCAAGCAAAGGAAGCAAAAAGGAAAAAAAAAGTTTCAACTCTTTTTTGCTAACCTCTAAATTTTTCATCAGTTTTATTTTTTTTAACAAAAGGTTTACATAGTTTTAAATCTTTAGTTTATACTTTATTCCAAATTGTAAACCCTTTTGGCTTTTAATATATGGCTTTATTATGCATTTGGATACACATTATGTCTATGTATAAATCAATACGACCTATAATTTGGAATGGAAGGGGGTATAATACAGAAGTTTCAAGCATGTAAATAATTTCAATAGAAAAAATGCATGGTCAAAATAATGTTATGATGACAGATGGGGTCAGGTAACAAAAAATGTAATGGAGGTTATTAACTGCTAAAGGGATTCAAATTTGTTGGGATCTACTGCTAAAGAATTTTGAGCATTCCATTGCATTTTGTTGATGTAGTATGATGATTTGAATGTCACATTGTCATATCCAGATGTTTTTGTCTATATTATTGTTTTCCCTTGTTGCAGCAAACACGTTTTATTACCATGTGATTGTAAGAGCAACTAATGTGAAACCGAACAGCACGAGGAGCATTGTCTTGTCGATGTGATTATGTGAAGGGAACAGTAAGGAAGTTTGTTTGAAGTGTGGCATTGGCCATTAGGTGTGAAGTTGCTTTCATGACGCCTGATATATTAGTACAGCTAAAGTTGGTCATAAAGCGACACGTGACTACATTGAAGTTCATAGAAACTTGGTGTTATGAGGCCACTGCCTTTGTCAAGCAAATTGTAATATATTGTGACAAGTTATTAGCAAACTCCAATAACTCAGCGTTCTATAATAGCCATATGGGTAGCATGTTTGCAAAGAGTTCCCATAAAAATTATGTGGGGGCTTTGCCCATTGGGATATGTCATGGAATATGCTTGCCGATGACTTGCTTATTAACAAGTCTACATATACAAGTCGAAAATCTGCAGACAACTCATTTAGTAGTAAATTTGTGCAACCATGATTTGACTTACTTCTCGAATCATGTCCCAATTACGCATTTTGTCCCCCTTGATCAGAATCCACACATAAAAACTCAAATGAATAGTCTTTTTTAAGAAAATAAGAAACACGAGTTTTGTGGCTCACTTTGCATAGTTACACACACGTGTGACTCACTTTGCATAATGACACAGACGCTATCAGCGACCAGAAGAGTTCGTTGAATGCAGCCACATTTTAGATATGTATAGTCATCTATATTCAACTACTCGACTGACCTTGGAAGTGACTATGAAATTGCTAGGAAGGTTAGCTAGCAGAATTTTCTCACATATTTCCAAGGCCATCCCGTTGCATGAATAGAGAAAAAAGCATCAAAATCCTTGAAAATGAGTTGCAGCTTATTTTCGGTACAATTTTCTATTCGTTCTAACATTATCCGTGCAATCTTTTATTTTTAAAAAAACGAGCAAGAAAACACTACTTCCATTGTCCAATTTGCGATGACAATAGTGTATTTACATCAATAATGGATTGCAGGTGCTGGGTGAACAGGAAAGACCAAGATGCCCTCGATGGGGACTTCACTGACCTTCGTCATTGCTCTATCCAAAATGTGGATTGGAGGCAAGACATACAAGTGCAAGTTGGGCAAAGGATGATGAGGTGAGTGAGGCAACCTGGATAATGAATCTCTGCCTGGGTCAGTGGGTCTACAACTCCAAGTGAACCATTATTCCTCAATTGGTCTGTCACTTATCACATCTCCCATTGGCCAAACAACCAAGAATCCTAACAATGGATGCTACATGCTAGTACATAGGAATAGGATGATCCCTTTTGTTTTCTATTATCTGAATTATTAGCCCTAATTTTAAACTTCAAATGGCCTTTTTCCTTTTTGTGATTCCTTCTCTAAGAGTTGTTTCTTAAAAAGCAAATATTGTTACAAACCACAATACGCGTGACGGTTCCTTATTTTTCATGTCTAATTAATATGCTTTTTTCTAACAAAGCATATGTATGCGAATAATTTGATATAACAACAGTGCCTAGATTTACATGTACATTTGGTTCTCAACCCTTCACCTTATAACGTGTCTATCCATGTGATCAACTTGGACGGCACATAAACAGTGCAAGCCTAAAGGAAGCACTGTTTCGTACAAAAAGGTGAAAGGAACTGGCTGATGTGTTGGCTCTACTGGATCAGGCCTAGGATCAACGTCACCAAGACCTGCCCGCAAAAGGGAAATCTTTTGGATGTGGATAAGCTAATATTCTCTCTGAAAGAGCACTTCTATCGGCCACTATTATTTCATTTAAACCATGAGAATGCTTTGTATTACTTATTATAAAATATATACTTGAAATAGGAGAAAATATTTGAGGGCACCCTAAAATTTTCTAGGCTGTATACGCGAAATTCCTCCACTGGTTACTCCTAAATATATTCATCATCGTGCGAAGCATGGATCTCTTGCTTGGTCAGTGATGCACGTCAACTTTGTGAACTTTGTAATATGTGCGTTGCTTACATGATCAAGCACTACAATCTCCTGTGGCGTCAACACTAACTTTGAATCTTCTAAAATACCTTTTACTTGATTGGCGTGCATGATTATGTTGTGACTTCACTGGTCAAGACGTTCATATATCTATTGACCACAGGTTCAGTGCTTTTCGTCGTAAGCGTGACGTGTCCAGCAATGCCCTCCACGAGTACCCATTTGACACCGAATCGACATGGATGTTTATCTATCTACATGACGTACTGTGATAAGGATGTCGTTGCGGTTGTTGGGCCTATCGCATGGTGCGAAGTTGGGGAGCCTACCACTTTCTAGTCCTGGCCCAAGTTGCAGCTGGGCCGGTTTTGCAATCTTAATTCACCAAAGACTCAAATATCAGACTCTGTATCTATCAAATATAAACTCTCAAAAGAATAAACAGCATCCAACAGATTACAACGGGCGGGAGCAGGAACAGTGACAGACAAAGATAGACGAAAACACGCCAGCAAGCAAAATGCTATTACACAACATGTTCTTCATAGAGAACATTGGAATGCAACCCAGACATCCTCCTGACTTCAATTCTTATGGACCCGGCCTGCTTCCTTTGAGATAATATGCTCCGTACCATCAGACAAACTGAGCGCAAAGATGTCCGAGGATGCAATACACCTTTCTGAGAACTTTGTTTGCCAGCAAAAATAACTACGCCGATGTTCCTCTTGGCGCCAGGCGATTCTTCTTGCCAACCATCCGCTGCGGCGCCTTCTGTTTCTCGAAAGTAGCTATGTAGTTACAATAAGGCGGAATGCGAGATTTCCATAGCAGCACGTCAAATTTCTGTTCATCAGGAACGCTGCCACCCTTCAGTATTTCTTGCGACGTCGTTACTGGTAGCTCAGCTTGTCCAGGGCCGGCCTCCCTAAGATCATACACCATACATCTCTGACACTGAGCACCCACGAAGGCCACACTTGGGAAATCAACAGGAGCATTCCTCTCGAGAAGGTCTTCCGGGTGAACACCATAGGAGAACAGGTGTTCCTGCACTAGCGCTCTGATACTTGACAAGATGGCATGCCAGAATTGATGGTTTGGATTAGACCTTAACATCTCACCAAGAATATTTGCACCCAGGAATGAGCCTTTCAGTTCAGTAGCCAGCTGCATGCCCAGAGATGCAAGCCTCGGGTGCTCATCAGGATCCATGCTTCCGAAAGCGAGAGCTTTGAAGTAGTACCAGTACTCTTCTTGAGACAAACACTTCAACCAGATAGGATACGCGGTTCCAAATTTAGCAACCTCCTGAGTTCTTCCGATCAGAACAATTTTACTTCCAGCACCTACCACATCCTGCAAATAGGATTTGAAGTTCGTCCATGCTACCTTATCCACACCCCAACTGAACTCAACAACAAACAAGCACTTCCCTGAGTTAACCTTGAGGTTTGCTGCAAAATTTCCATTCCCTAGATCATCTCCTTTGAAGAAGAATACATCAGAGAAGCAATCACGTACCCTCTCATCCTTGCAAGCATGATGCACAAGAGTTTTCTTTCCAACTCTATGCGGACCCAAGATCGGGAGAATTTCTAGATTACGGCAGTCATGGGTATCATTGCATACCAAGAAACTGATGACCTGCTCCTTCTCATTGTAGCGACCAAACATGCATTGGTCCATGAACAGATATGTACTGTAAGGCTGACGAGGCAGTCGAGGGCAGCCGACAAGTAGCACGACAAACTCCCTCATGTCTTGAATCCTTGTTTCTAAACTTCGAAGAATACATTTAAGCTGTGCGGCACTGCTTCCGGCACCAGACGCTACCAGGGCGTTTTTTCTGGTAGGAGAAGCAAAGCGAAGGCGCTTGGCGGCATTAGGAGTAGACTTGGCAAACGATCGATCCTGATGACCCACATCACCTTCAGCTTTGTGTTCTTCAACAGACTGAATCTTGAGCCTGTCAAGCACGTAGTGCCCGGCATACATGTCACTGATGAGCATATTCAGCTGTAGGAGCATTCCCTGATTTGCGATGTGCCGCCCCTCTGCTTCCTCGACAATAGTGTGAACCCTTAGCAAGACTTGCTCCAACCTTCTGTAATCATCATTCTCACTCTGTGTATGATAATGATCGCAAAAAATCTCTGCTACGAAAGAGACGAACCGGCTGATGAGATCAAATGCAGCTGCAGATATCACTGCTTCCATGATGGACCAAGTTGATCGATCACTTGAGTCTGCAAAGATAGACAGCTAGCCACCCAGGACTTCTGAGGTGACCGGAATGACTGATGAGGTCACAACAAATGGGCAGTCCTTCAAGAAATAGTCAATGGAAAGTGGTTTGTCTTGTCTGTTCAACATATGGTCAGTGAGCTTTATGAAGTCTGCAGAGGGAAACAACAGTCAACAGTAGTTAACTTATGATCGCGGTAGAGTCCATATGAAGTCTAAAAGTAGCTTCAGGTTTGTTCATTGCTACAAGAAGTTTCCTAATTGAGTACATATATATGTATGTGCTTCTCTGAAAGTATTTCTTATACGAGACTTATGACACACTGAAAAGCTGGACAAGAGGAGTTCAGGGGAGGGTAGAGACCTTGGCAGTGAGCTCCTCGATCGCCTTCGCCTTCTGCTCCACTGTGGTGGCGTGTCGTCGTGCCGGCTGTGAAGCCTCGACGGCGGCGACAGCCGAACAGGGGAGCCACCCAAAGGACGGCACGGGAAGGGGCAAGCTCTCTGCACGGTCTGATGGCGCCTGTCTTGCACGGCCAGCTACTCAGCTAGAGGGAGAAAGGGAATCGAGAGGAGAGGGAGAGATGCTGATGCGGTAGGTAATTTATGGTTTTCTTTTTGTTTGTCTGGAAGGGGTGACTTTATTCGTAAGATCAAGCATATACTTCATATATACAAGGACCAAAGAGACATTACAATGATATGATTCCTGCTCATCGACTCTCAGGGAGGAGCCGAACAGAGACTTCATCCATCGGAGAGAACGTTGTTGAACACATCGACACTCAGACGGTAGGTTTTACGTGTGCATTGCGTGCCAGTGATGGGATGGACTAGAGGCCCATGCATTTGTCCCTGAGTTTGTCTTCATAATAAACTCGATCAAACTAACAATACTGACTTCAGAGTTCAGAAAACTCAAAATGTCTTATATTTCAGGATGGAGTGCCTAGTTAATTAGTAATCACTTAATTTCTATTCTTTGTACAATTTCACTAAATGGATTACCTTTCACTATAGCTGTCTAAAGCTTTTGGAGTGAAGAAAGGACACCACTTAATGGTATAACCCGTGATTAATACACACGCAGAAAAAAAAAGTAAGAGCCCCTCTACAATGTCAGCACTCGCTGTGCTAATAGCCTAATACCATGATAACCTGAAACTGAAAGGCAGGTAAGAAGTGGTACACTGGCACCTACCTGAGAGAAGTCGGAAGAGACGACGCCCTATCAGACAGGGAAGGATAATCATTTGATGTCCTTGCAATGCAACTTTTACAAATGATAGGTTGATGTCCTTGCAATGCAACTTTTACAAATGATAGGTGGCCTATCATTTGTGAAAGTTGCATTGCAAGGACATCAAATGATTATGCAATCACAGATCATCAGAGAGTCCTAAACCCAGCAGAGTACTGGCATTTTGATAATTGCATTCTACAAGATGTATTCCAACAAATATCCTCCAGTGCAAACTCTTACAAGAAAATTTAGAACCATCACAAACTCATTTCCTTTCACAAAGGAGTCCAAACAGACACAGAGATCAAAGGCCTGGACTTCCAGCACAACTGAAGCCTGCCCTTCTCATGCGCGATACTGAAGCTCCTATTGAACAACCCAATCAACATCCTGGCCTGAGCAATATTACGAGCACTAAGCTCACAAGACATAAATCCTTCCAAATCCTTGCGAGCAGCAGCCTCAAGTTTCACAGACCCGTACTGCCCCACAAAGTCCTGTATCTTTGGTCCGACCATATCCCTCTCCACAAGCCTCAGGCAGACCCTGTTGTTACTACTGCTGAAACAACTCTCCAGGGACTCAAACACCGTGGTGAAATGGTGCAACGCCTCAAAGAAGAACTCCACAAAGGAAGTGTGAGGTAGAGAAAACTCTTTTCCGATTCTGACCAGCTCTTCTTCTATGATGACCACTGACTTAGGCTGTAACTTCTTGACACAGCCAAGTAGTAGCATCCGTAACTTGCTCTGCTGCTTGTAACACAGATTTGTTGTGTCACATGAGACAACCACTGAGCCTTCACGGTTCCTGGAGAAGTCCTTCAGGTCCTCCTTGTTATGTATACAAAGAGAGCTGTACTGGAAAGGGAGGTCCAAGGACTCGGCAAACTCCGTAAGATGCCTTGCAGCTGTGTGGTGAGTGTTGTCATTGTGATCCGCATCAGTTATGATTGCAGTAAGGTGGAACGACTTGCCACCTTGGCGAGCAAGGTCTGACATGAGAGATGGCCACTGGACACCCTCACCAAGGTTGAAGTCGATGACATGGACATCCATGTCGCCTGTGGTGGCGTCTAGAATGGCCTGATTGGCGGTGAAGTGCGTGAACTTGACAAATGGTGACAGCTCTTGTATCATCTGGTGCACCGACATGATACCAGACTGCAACGGTTCTGGTAGGTAGCATGGAGACCTTGCACCAGACATCCGGGACTGCAGGCCTTGGGCAAAGTGGTAGGCCAGACGATCAAAAGAGCTGGTTGCTGCATTCTCAAAGGCGACAGGCAGGAGCCTATCAAGTTTTGAGAATACTGCCGAGGCAAGGCTTGAATCCCCAGCCTCGACCGCCTCTGCTCCAGTGAGAAGGAGATCACTTAGACTGTTCTCCTCCATGAGCACCTCTTGGATAGCTGCCAAGTTATCACTCTCTTGACGCAGAAGCCTCTCATGACAATGGGTGGACAGATCAACGTCAAAAGCATGTTGGCCATGTGTATCACTAGAATCTACGGCAATGGTGTCAAGGAGCTCACAATCTTCTCGAAGATAAGGGGAAGGATCCACAGGGGAATTCTCATGCAAGGCTAGTTGAGGAGACCATAGAGAATAGTTACTCTCTTCGTGTATAGGAAAGGAGAGAAGAGGAGAACAAGGATACGGCATGGTTTCCATTCGTTCGCTGTCTACCTTAAGAGTTGCTTTGGTCCATATGCTCTAGTATCACATATAGTTATATAGGCAATGAGGAGACAAAGGGAGATAACATAATAAGAGGAAAAAAGAGAGAACAGGGGTGTGGACCTTCATGCTTATGCAAGCTAATCTGTCTTCAACTAGGAGCTCTGGTGCAACATGGATCTCACCAGAGGTATTTGGATCTTTGTGTGGCTCTCTACCAACTTCAGAGTATACATACTAAAACAAAAGATAATGTGCAGTGCAGTGTCATTTTGTTGGCTCGTCACAGAGAAGCAAATGGAACTCAGTGCACGTTGAGGGCATATTCCTGTGGTGCTTCTTGCTTCGTGTCAGCATTGAGTCATATAGTCTTTTACCGGAGTCTAGTATATATATGAATAATATACTGTGTGTTGAATTGCTACTTGCTGTGTTGATCTTATCATGTAGTGATGTAGCAATTATTATTTAGAAAAACACACGCAGAGTTTATGTTTCAATCGCAACTTTGTGCACTATGAGTTCCGACAGGTATATACAGTTCATTTAATCCAATCCAGAAAAAGGTTATAAAACTTAAACTTTATCTATGACACTTCTGATAACAAAAAAGTATGACCTAAAAATTTATATTTATTATTATGAATGGCCTGAACACATCTATCTCATAGTGTGCGTTCAATTATTACCAGTGTCCAGTGAACTCACGACAGCAACTTGCTTCCAGACAAATTTATTTCATACCAATCAGTATTCAGGCTATCATATAGCGCAGTTATTGTAGGATGATACTTAACTAGTTAACTGTTGGCATATTCTGAACATGGTCAATGTATTCATTTTCTCACAGCATATAAATAGTCATTAGATGTCGCCAATACAGTGGTAGTGAATGAGGACAATGATGATTATCTTGAGTAGAGTTGTTGCCGAGGGGAACTTACCTCAAAAAATAAGTGCACACCAAATAGGTTTCTTGGCTCCAAGCTGCCTCTTGATATTAATCTGGACTTCTGGACACTATCACACGACTACCTTCAAGATCAAACTTATAAAAGCATAATAGTCTACATGTTTTGCCAGAAAGAGGGAGCTGTCGTCAATCTGATGCTAGAAGTATACTCCATCCGTCCCAAAATAAGTGCAATTCTAGCGTTTTGCTTTTCTTCCCTTCTGTAAAACTAGTAACCCCAGTCGGTCAGGTATATGCTTTCTATAAAAGCAGGGGAAAAGCCTTTGTTGAGAAAATGAGTGCAATTCTGGGTATGAATCTGGACAAACACTTGTCCAGATTCATACATAGAATTATATTCCTAGTGCATTTAGTTATCGTAGGAACCAAGGTTTCATCACAGAGAATTATAATTAAGTCCCTGAAACTGGTAGAAATGACTTTATGGTCCATTTAGTCAACCATAGCTTTGGAGATTAGTAACTTACCAAGTTCACTGAACATATGTTCTGTCAATGGCATCAGATGAATTAAGCCGGCAGGTGGAACACCTCAATATCATCTGAATCATAGATAGCAAGGGATGAATCTGGAAAAACAAAGAAAAATATTTAAGTAGATAATAGTCACAACATCATGATGATTTCATCAGACATTGATGGAGTTGGACGATTGCAAAAATGTGTATAACATATCCACGTTTTGTCCCTAGACTACTAATCAGAAGTGGAAGATCTGATGGTCATCACAAGTCAAGAGTGAAAAATAAACATTGCAACAGGTGACAGGTGTATTCATGCAGATAAGCTAAACTTGTCAGCATTTCCATTACTGCAATCAGCTTAACTAAGTGGGAGCAGGAATTCCCCATAATCAAATGCCTTCAGTTGTTGTGAGAATCTCTAACCACAAGACAAAAGCACCATAACAACCTGTTGTCTTGTGCTCAGCAGCATCAACTCAGTATGGTCTCCTTACCATCAGCAAGGCTGAAGGTTCCTTGAAGTATCAGCATTCCTAATAAAGCATACGTTACACGATGAAGAACCGATAACTGTAACAATAAGTGGAAAGCCAAGTACAGATGAACACACTGACACTGCACAGTACATTTTGGTTTATATGAAACATGTGCAAGCAGGTGGTCACAATGTCAGCAATTAGGCAACTAGGTTAAAATAATGAGGGTCTACCGCGTGGTGCCTTCATCAAAGACAAAAACATTGTTCTTGGTCAAGAAGCCAGTCTTACTCTATGTAAAATAAAAGGCACTTTCAGATTGGCACATGTTAAAGGCCATGCTATTTTCTAAGTTGCTGTTTTATTGGTTTAGTACTTTAGTTCATCAAGGGGGACAAAGGATTGCAGCATGGCCCGTGAGTGACAGGGTGCAGCGCAAAGGAGGTAATGGTGAATGAAATAATCCCAATTTGAAACTTCGGCAAGAACCTGATAAATATTCCAGCACCAGGTCCAATAAGTAAAACGGGTTACAAAGTAGTAGCAGAAGACAACCTGTATCTCGACTAGGAAAATAGCAATTTGTGCAACTGTGCTTGTCTACATTTGAGTAAATCAACGATGGACTTGGGTGAATACTTCTTTTTTCATCCGAGCACATTGAGCACCCAGAAAAATCAGGTTAGAGTATGCAAGCAGCACATCACGATCCAAGGCCGGCAATGCACGGTCAGCTGATTTCTCTTTCAGCAGACATGGCCATCACTGAAAGATGATTCTAGCTAGTACTAGATGATGGAAAAATTTTCTAACAGCTATGAAGAAGCAGAAACGTAGCAAAGCTTGACAAGGGAAGGTAAGAAAATAAGCGTCACAGCCACTTGCATAGCCTAGCTTCATAGCTACTGAAAACAAAAGGACTAGCAAGTTGTTGCAGGGTAGATTCCTGCTAACATGCTTAGCAAGCTAAGGTCCAAGTCAAGTCATACTCCAAAGTTCAAACCCAATTGTCATCTCTGCTTGATGTGGCCATGGGCCCAAGACTGATGACAAGAAATAAGATTATAAGATTAGAGAGGAGACATCATGTTGACCACTGGGGAAAAAAACTTTGCTTGGTCTTGGCTGAAGATTAGAACATAATTTATCTCATTCCTTGAATCCACAATACTACATCCTTTGTAACCGTCCTCAACCCTCTCCGCCACTACTACAACAGTGTGGCCTGTTTTCTCTGCAGTTTCAAAAATCAAAACAGTCGAAACCCTTCCATCCCTGCCCCCGAAAACAAATCAACGTATCATTCAAGTTAACGCATCAACCATGATTTGATCAAAAAAGTTCAGTCACAAACAAATCACGTTGTTGGAATTGGAACAGACAAAACACGATGCCATGATCACTCGTGCTCGCGATTCGCTGGCGTAGTGACCCATCACGTATGAGGAGGTGCAAATACAGAGGTAATGCCATGATTGTGCGTACGGGCTCGGCTTGAATTGATTCGTACCTGCAGACTGCAGCTGCAATCACACGGCGGGCGATCGGCAATAGCGAGGAGGGCAGGGGCAGGGGCAGAGCACCCACCGGCCACCGCCTCCTCTTCCCGTGTGAGGACCACCGACAACCGCGTGTGAGCCAGCCACGGGATGAGCGCCGCGCCGTGCCGACACGACGAGCGCGGCGCGAAGCGGGAGGACGAGTCGCCAGAGAATCTCCGTGTGGAAAGCGTGGGCGAGGGTGAGCGGGGCGGGCGGGGCCAAGCCAGTTGGGGGCAGTGGCTGTCGATGGTCGGAGGGCTGACTCGGCGCTGCGTTGGATCGGGTCCCGGTGGTGGACGGAGAGGGTGTGATCGGAGGTGGGGACGACGCCGCGGCCCGCGCTCTGTTCCGGCCTCCCCAGCGCCGCCGCGGCGCGCGCCGGAGACGGCGGGTGGATGGGCCGAGGAGGACACCGCCCGTTCATGGGCTTACATGGTTGGGCTTGATTTTCATTAGGTAGAAGCGGCCTGCGCTGGGTTGGGCTGACTTACTGTTTTAGTTGTCCACACAGTGACAGAACACAGAACATCTCCAATAGTTTTTCAATCTTGCTCTAAAAAAAAGAAAAATGAATCCCCAATAAACTACACCAATAGTTTTTGTTAGGCAAAACTGCACCAATAGTTTGTTTGTTCCTAGTGCAAACTCTTCTTTGGGTCGTCAAATTTGGGCTCATCGATAATGGCGGTACATGTAGCTGGCAGTGGCAGGCCTTTTGACTAAATCAACACATGAAACAATCATAATGACGACCTGTGTCCCGTGGAAACGGTCTAAAAATCCACGGAAGGTTAAATTCTACATGAACCGACGTGTACGTTAAGCATATATACGTTCATGTCACACTACAGTGCACTAATAATGTGCCAACGACCTGCACTACCTGATTTCGATTCTTCATCGTGTGTCTGGAGCACACGGCAAAGCTCCTCTCGCACACGGTGAAGACTTTACCGTGTGGGACCCACGGTGAACCGACGAGAGCCTCGACAGCGAAGGGGCTTCACCGTGGGTGGGCCTTATCGCGGCACACGGCGAAGAATGTGCATTCCCGGCCACACGACAAAAGAAAAAAATAAACGACCGTCCGTTAACGATGCTTCTCCTTTGTTTTTATTTTATTTTTTTCAAATCTTCGTGCCGTGTGCTGTCCCTGACACAGGTGAATATATAAAAAAATATAAGAATTCGCCGTGTGCTGGATACCTAGACCTGCCTAAAAGCCAAATCCATTCTTCAGGTCACCGATACAACCCAGCGCAGCTCATGAACTACGAGCTGTCGAGCTTCACGTACTACACACAATCGAATCAAATAACAACGCTCAAAGGCTACTGCTAACATGCATGGCCTCCCACTTCGGCGGCAAGCCATTGTTGCTGCTCGCTTTCCTAGCCATGGCTCTTCATCACATCTCCTACGCTGTTGCAGCTAAAGAGAAGGAGCTCTCCCCAAGCAGCAATGGCGAGGAGGAGCTAGCAGCCATGATGAAGGCGAGGCATGAGAAGTGGATGGCGGAGCACGGCCGCACCTACAAGGACGAGGCCGAGAAGGCGCTGCGGTTCGAGGTGTTCAAGGCGAACGCCGATTTCATCGACAGGACAAACGCCGCCGGGGGCAAGAAGTACATCCTGGCGACAAACAAGTTCGCCGACATCACCGGCGACGAGTTTGTCGCGAGGTACACCGCCGGGTTCAAGCCTGCGCCGCCGCCGTCGCCGTCTGGTTCTCGGAAGCTGTCGCGTTTGAAGCACGAGAATTCAACCCTGTCGGAGGACAAGCAACATCAAGCAATTGATTGGAGACAACAAGGAGCGGTCACTGGAGTCAAGAACCAAGGACGATGTCGTACGTACGAAATATATATACTTCACTCCCAGAATCCTTCACATCCGCCCGCCTCCTCCGCCTCGGCCATTTTTGGACCCGGTGCTGATGGGGCTTCAGCACCGGGTCCAACGGCTAGGAGCGGGGGCGGCGCTGCGGGGTGTCAGGGCGGACACATTAGCACCGGGTCGTGGCAAGACCCGGTGCTAATGCGCCCCTTTAGCACCGGGTGCAGCCAGCAACCGGTGCTAATGTGCCGAGGCCATTTCACACCGGTTGCTGGCTGCACCCGGTGCTAAAGGGTGTGCATTAGCACCGGGTCTTGCCACGACCCGGTGCTAATGTGTTTGAATATAGGGGCTTCTTCCTCCCCCGCCCGAGCCAGCTGAACACTTAGGCGTTGTGTTCATGCTGCTCGGCCGTGGGAGGGGAGGTGCTGCCCAAATTTTTTCAAAATTTGTGAAGATTCTACTCATCTAAGGAGCACTACAAGGTACACTCTTTTATTCTCTAATGTTTTATTTAGCTTGTAATCCTTCTATGATTTAGAAATAGAGGGATTTGTGAATCAAAGTAAAGCTAGCTAGAGAGAGCTTGTGTTCTTGGAGGAGAGAGAGGAGAGAGCTTGAGTTCATGGTGGAGAGAGTGTTCATGTTGTGTTTTAAATGGAGAGAGAAGGCAAGCTAGTTAGTATTTTGTTTTGTATGACTTGTGAATAGTTATAAGGCTTATAGTAATGTAGTTTTAGAAATTATTAGAAAATCAATATAAAATGCTAGAAAATCTTAAAATTTAATAGAAAATCTTATAAATTACTAGAAAATCTTATAAATTACTAGAAAATCAATATAAAATGCTAGAAAATCTTATAAATTAATAGAAAATCTTATAAATTACTATAAAATCAATATAAAATGCTAGAAAATCTTATAAATTAATAGAAAATCTTATAAATCTTATAAATCTTATAAGGCTTATAGTAATGTTATATTTAATGAATATAGTAATGTAGTTTTAGAAATTTATTTATATAATGGAATATATATTATAATTTGTATTTATTTATATATTAAATTTTTTTATCTTTAAATTGTATTGTATATTTGTTATTGGTTAATAATGCAGATGAATAGACAATGGATGTACAGGGACCCCCACGCTCAGGCGTTCCGTGATGGCCTTAGGACGTTTGTCGATGCCGCCGAGGCTAACAGGACGTCGTCCGGTTTCATGTTCTGCCCATGCACCCATTGTAAAAATATACAATCGTACAAACAAAGAGGTTGTCTTCAGGTGCATTTGATGAGGCATGGTTTCATGAGGAATTATTCTGTTTGGACGAAGCATGGTGAAAGAGGAATTCTAATGGATGAAGATGAAGAAGACGAGGCCGATGACGACATTCCGTTATTGGCTCAATACTACGGTTCCTTTGCATATGCTGCAATGAGTGATGCCGATGAGGAAGATGTTGCTCGGGAAGGCGATGCTCAGGAAGATGTTGCTCAGGAAAATGAACCTACTGATGGACTCGGGCAAATGTTGCGTGATGCCGAGAAAGACTATGGCAATGATAAGGAACTGAAAAAGATACAGCGCATGTTGCAGGACCACAAGACTGACCTGTACCCAGATTGCAAAGAGGGGCTAAAGAAGTTGAGTAGCACACTTGAACTTCTGCAGTGGAAGGCAGCAAATGGTGTTACTGATAAGGGTTTCGATGAGCTACTGAAACTCGTAAAGAAGATTCTTCCAGAGGGTAACAAATTGCCATCGACGACGTATCAAGCAAAACGTGTTGTTTGCCCTCTCGGTTTGGAGGTGCAGAAGATACATGCGTGTCCTAATGACTGTATCCTCTATCGCGGACAGTACGAACACTTGGATCGTTGTCCGGTTTGCACCTGCGCATGATACAAGATGAGGCGGGACGACCCTGGTGATGTTGGGGGAGAGCGTTCTAAGAAAAAAAATTCCCGCGAAGGTGATGTGGTATTTCCCTCTGATACCCCGTCTGAAGCGTTTGTTCAGGAACAAAGACCATGCCAAACTGATGCGCTGGCACAAAGAAGAACGTAAGCAGGATGGCATGTTGAGACACCCCGCCGATGGATCCCAGTGGAGGAACATCGACAGAGCATTCCCAGAGTTTGATGCTGATGCGAGGAATGTTAGGCTTGGTTTAAGTACCGATGGCATGAACCCTTTTGGTGAAATGAGCAGTAGTCATAGCACTTGGCCCGTGACTGTTTGTATCTACAACCTACCCCCTGGCTCTGCATGAAGTGGAAGTTCATTATGATGCCAGTGCTCATCGAAGGCCCAAAGCAACCTGGCAACGACATTGATGTGTACCTAAGACCATTGGTTGATGAACTTTTGCAGCTGTGGAAGAATGAAGGTGTTAGCATGTGGGATGAGGACAAGCAGGAGCAGTTTGACCTTCGAGCACTGCTTTTCATAAGCATCAACGACTGGCCTGCACTAACTAACCTATCAGGACAATCAAACAAAGGATATAAAGCATGCACTCACTGTTTAGAGGAAACCGAAAGCATGTATTTGAAACATTGTCGTAAAGTTGTGTACATGGGTCACCGTCGATTCCTTCCGGCGAAGCATGAGCTACGAAAGAAATGTGCGCATTTTGGCGGGAATGCTGACCGCCGTACAAAGCCGAGACACCGGAGTGGAGAAGAGCTATTTGATATGGTGAAGGACCTACACGTGGTGTTTGGCAAGGGAGACGGAAGCCAGGCTGCTCCGACGGGCGAGGATGGTCGTGCCGCGATGTGGAAGAAGAAGTCTATCTTTTGGGAGCTACCTTATTGGCAACGTTTAGAGGTCCGTAACGCGATTGATGTGATGCATCTGACGAAGAATCTTTGCGTGAACTTGATAAGCTTCCTGGGTACTTATGGGAAGCCAAAAGATACACTGGAAGCACGTCAGGATCTGAAACGATTGAAGCAACGGACTGATCTACATCCAGAAAAGAGAGACAAAGGACGCCAGTACTTGCGTCCTGCCAGCTTCACTCTCAGCAAAGAAGAGAAGGCAAGCATGTTTGAATGCTTGAACAGTATCAAGGTTCCGTCTGGCTACTCCTCCAATATTAAGGGAATAATAAATATGAAAGAGAAGAAGTTCACAAACCTGAAGTCTCACGACTGCCATGTGTTGATGACACAGCTGCTTCCCGTCATACTCAGGGGTGTGCTACCAGTTAACGTGCGGAAAGCCATTGTGAAGCTATGTGCATTCCTCAATGCAATTTCTCAGAAGGTGATCAATCCAGACCATTTAGATCAGCTACAGAACGACGTGGTGCAATGTCTTGTCAGCTTTGAGATGATATTTCCACCATCCTTCTTCAATATCATGACACATCTATTGGTTCACCTCGTCAAAGAGATTCGTATATTGGGCCCAATATTTCTACACAACATGTTCCCATTTGAGAGGTTCTTCGCTGTCCTAAAGAAGTATGTCTGTAATCGTTCTCGTCCAGAAGGATGCATTGCTAAGGGATACGAAACAGAGGAGGTCATTGAATTTTGTGTTGACTTTGTCGACGATCTTATGCCGATTGGTGTGCCCGAATCCCATCACGAGGGGAGACTTGGTGGAAAGGGCACACTAGGGAGAAGATCGATGGTGATCAAGGACGTTGAGACATTTCGTAAAGCGCACCTCACAGTTTTGCAACAATCAACCTTAGTTGCTCCGTACATCGAGGAGCACATGCAGATTCTCAGGGACGAAAACTCAACAAAGTCTGCGGCCTTCATTCACCGTCTGCACAATAGTACTTTCGCCGATTGGTTGCGAAGACGTCTTATGGGTGTCGAGGGCATTGATGCACAGCTAGCTTTTGTAGCTAGAGGTCCATCGAGCACGATCTTAACATTCCAAGGATACGGCATCAATGGGTATACATTTTACACAAGAGCCCAGGACAAGAAAAGCACCAACCAAAACAGTGGTACGAACCTTTGAAGTGCGCATCAATGGACCTTTGAAGATCCCACTGTTCAAGTGTCAATGGGTGAAGCTGACTGGAGGAGGTGTTAAAGTTGAAGCGGACTATGGAATGACGTTAGTGGACCTAAACAAGATTGGCTTTCTAGACGAACCGTTCGTCCTGGGCAAAGCTGTCACACAAGTTTTTTATGTGAAGGACATGGCTAGCAGACCGAAGAAAGGGGCGGATAAGAAAGGTGGGGGTAAGCAATTGGACCCATCACAAGACGAGTCAAAGCGTCATATAGTTCTTCCTGGAAAGAGAAAAATCGTAGGAGTTGAGGACAAGACGGATGAAGATTATGATATGCTCGATGGCCGGCCTCCATTCTCAGTGGCTGATGACCCAAGCATCCTGTTAGCGGCGGAGGAGACACCGTATCTACGGCGTGATCACAATCAAGGAACATTTGTAAAGAGGAAGTTTATTAGTGTCTGAGTAAACGATGATGCCATGTAATTTAATTGCACTATGTTCCACCCAATTTGTAATGACTATATTTGCATTTATGTTCCACCTATGTTCTAACATTTTCTATTGATTTATAAGATTGTTTTTATTAATTCTAGCATTTTATATTGATTTTCTAGTAATTTATAAGATTTTCTGGTAATTTATAAGATTTTCTAGTAATTTATAAGATTTTCTAGCATTTTATATTGATTTTCTAGTAATTTATAAGATTTTCTATTAATTTATAAGATTTTCTAGCATTTTATATTGATTTTCTAGTAATTTATAAGATTTTCTAGTAATTTATAAGATTTTCTAGTAATTTATAAGATTTTCTAGCATTTTATATTGATTTTCTAGTAATTTATAAGATTTTCTATTAATTTATAAGATTTTCTAGCATTTTATATTGATTTTCTAGTAATTTTTAAGATTTTCTAGTAATTTATAAGATTTTCTAGTAATTTATAATATTTTCTATTAATTTATAAGATTTTCTATTAATTTATAAGATTTTCTAGCATTTTATATTGATTTTCTAGTAATTTATAAGATATTCTATTAATTTATAAGATTTTCTAGCATTTTATATTGATTTTCTAGTAATTTATAAGATTTTCTATTAATTTATAAGATTTTCTAGCATTTTATATTGATTTTCTAGTAATTTATAAGATTTTCTATTAATTTATAAGATTTTCTACCATTTTATATTGATTTTCTAGTAATTTATAAGATTTTCTTATTTAATATATATTTTTAATAGGTATTAATAACTAAATTAAAACAAGTATTAATAACTATATATTAAAAACTATATTTATAAGATTCCCAAATAGTAGCCCCCGGTGCTAAAGGCCGGTTTGGAAACTAGGCGCCAAACGAAAATTTGGGGCCTTTAGCACCGGGTTGATCTAAAATCCGGTGCTAAAGGCCCCCAATTTTCGTTTGGCGCCAGTTACGGCCTTTAGCACCGGGTGTAAAAGACCCGGTGCTAAAGGTCCTTTAGCACCGGGTGGTGGGAAGACCCGGTGCTAAAAGGGGGGCCTTTAGCACCGGGTGTTGTATAGACCCGGTGCTAAAGGGCCTTTAGCACCGGGTGTAGAAGACCCGGTGTTAAAGGGACTTTAGCACCGGGTGGTGGGAAGACCCGGTGCTAAAGCGGGGGCCTTTAGCACCGGGTGCTGTACAGACCCGGTGCTAAAGGGCCTTTAGCACCGGGTCGTGGCTGCACCCGGTGGTAAATGCCCCGGACCTATATAGGCCGGGGACCTCTCCCCTCCCTCACTTCGCCCTCATCTCCTCCAGATCGAAACCGCTGTCTCCTCGTCTCCTCAGCCGCTGCCGCCCGTCGCCGTCGCCCGTCGCCACCGCCACCCGTGGTCCCCGCGCCCACGCCGCCGCTGCCTGTCGTCCCCACGCCCACGCCGCGCCGCCACCCTCGTCCCGGGCCGCGCCGCCGTCCCCGCGCCCGTCGGTCGTCCCCGCTGCCGTCGTCGTCCCCGCCGCCGTCGTCGTCCCTGCGCCCGTCGTCCCCGCGCCGGCGCCCCTCGTCCCCGCGCCGCCCGTCGTCCCCGCGCCGGTGCCGCTCCTCGTCCCCTCGCCGCCGCCGCCGCTCGTCCCCGCGCCGCCGTCGCCCGCCGCCCATCACGCGGTGAGCCTCTGTGAAGCCGGCCTTCGTGTCGTGCGTGCATGTTTGTGAGCCGGCCTTCGTGCCGTGTACGTGTTTGTGTGTGCAGGTACCCGTTGCATGGCCGAACAGCGAACGTGTTCGGCCATGCGCATTTGGTTAGCGAACGCGCTTAGCCGAACGCGTTCGCTAAGCACATACATTGAAAATATTAGAAATTACATTGAAATGTATATTGGAAATGTTATATTGGAAATGTATATTGGAAATGTCATATGTTTGAAATGTATATCGGAAAATGCTTCATTTAAATGTATTGGAGATATTTACATTGAAATGTATATTGGAAATGTTATATGTTTGAAATGTATATTGGAAAATGCTTCATTTAAATGTATATTGGAAATTCTATGTATATTGGAAAATGCTTCATTTAAATGTATATTGGAAATTCTATGTATATTAGAAATATATGTGTTTCATTTAAATGTATATATTTCTTATCAATTATTTTTAAAATTATGTATATTAGAAATATATGTGCTTCATTTAAATGTATATTGGAAATGTTATATGTTTGTATAATGTAGACTATCGAAAATGTTTATTATCGAAAATTCTATGGCGTACCCGAACCCACCGCGCACCCGAACCCCTTAGCGAATCCGTTTTTCGCGCACCGACCCCCTTAGCGAACCCTTAGCGAATCAATTCACACCGCGCACCCGAACCCCTTGGCGAATCCGTTTTTCACGCACCGACCCCGTTAGCGAAAATGTTAGAAATATTGGGAATATGTATGCTTTGTATATATTTCTTATCAATTATTTTTAATTCTATAGATGGCCGACAACAACAACCCCGTCCCACCCATGCAAGAGGACAACAACACCCCTGTCCCACCCATGCAAGAGGACAACGGCACGTTCTTTGCGAATCAACTTTTCAATATTGTAACCTAACCAATGTCGATGGATGATGTGTTGGAGATCATTGGAAGGGACGACAATATCCAGGGCGACAATGTTGCAAGGGCCGAAAATGTTGAAGGGGCCGCCAATGTCCAGGGCGAACGTGTCCAGGGCAGCACTATTGAAGGGGCCGGTAACGAGCCCTCGTCTAGTCTGGTGTGTATATAGATAACATAAATTTGTACTGTACATGTCAATTATGTATACCATCTCTATATCATCTCGTATATATGTAATTTGTGTAGGCCGCCTCTGCTAAGAAATCAAAACGATCGACCACGAAGAAGCTGAAGGATGTCAAGTTACACATCACCCGAGTGGAGGATGACGGGGAGCCAGTTGAGCCCCCAAAAGTGGCCAAGAAATTTGTATCTCAGTGCGGGGTAATTGTACGAGACAATGTGCCCATTAGTATCAGAAAATGGAAGTCCACGGACCCCACTGAGGAGTACGTGCTCCCCGATACAGAGAAGGAGATGCTATGGAGGGAATTAAAGGCAATATTCGACTGGCCTAGCACTCATGAAGCAGAACTGAGGGATTGGACAATGAAGAAGATGGCAGTTCTGTTTCAGGATTTCAAGAAGAAGTTGTACTCGCATTTTCTCAAAACCGGAGAGGCCCCGGATCCTGAGAAGTATAAGAAGATCACTAATGACGAGTGGGAAGCATTTCTTGAGTACAAAACCTCCGAAGAGGGTGCAACGGCTAGCGCTAGAAACGCTGGAAACGCCGCAAATAAGAAGTACTCTCATAAGATGGGTTCGGGAGGTTACAAGGCAAACATCGCTAAATGGGAGAAGATGGAAGAAGATCTATATGCTAGAGGCATCACTCCAGCGACACATGACTGGCCCACAAGGACCAAGCATTGGTACTATGGTCATGGAGGCACCCTAAGCCCAATCGACGGCTCCTTAGTTTTTCCCGAGGACTTGCGAGAACTAGCTCAGCGTCTCCTCGATATCCTCAGGGCATCTAAGAGGGGAGAATTTGTTGCTGATAGAGACAGAGATGAGCTAACCTATGCCTTAGGGAACAAGGAGCATCCTGGACGGACGCGCGGCGTAGGCACAAGCATCTCATGGAAGAAAGGTTTCCAAGAGCACGCCGCCACCTATAGGAGCCGTTCGAGGAAGAAGGCCGAATATGAGCAGAGGGTGAGGGACCTAGAGCAAACGGTTGCCGCCCAGGGCTCAAAGCTCCAAGAAATGGAGTCAGAGATGGAGCGACGGATGAAGGTAGCATGGCTGCAGATACAACAAGCCACATGCGGGACCGGTTCCACAGAGCCTGCACCTCTCCAACAAGCCGCAGGCGGGACCGGTTCCACAGAGCATGCACCTCTCCAAGATGCGGCCCTTATTAGCCCTCCACAACAATATCAAAGCAGTCACGCTTCCACACAGGCCGCCGAAGCGGTCCGTTACACCGTGGATGAAATAACTCAACGGACCGCGTGCGAGCTTGTCGTCAGGCAGAAGAACTTAGCTATGGTGGTACGTATGCGACCTTAGTTCGTACTGCATACATTTCACCGTAAATACCATTCATTTACTAACTTTCTTTGTGACTACTAAATTATCAGGTCGCATACGGTATGACCAAACGTGTGGAAGAAGGGCAAAAATGGCACTGCAATGACATTCCACATGGTTACGTACCTGTTGAGGTGGAGCAAGTCGTCACCAACTGGGAAGACTTGGAACTTGACATCCCCGGAGGTGACGGAGAAACAAAACTCGGTCAGTGTTCTCACTGCATCATTCTATGGAGCAAGGCAGACGTCGTCATACCCGGTACACCTGCGGCTACCAACAAGCCTCCGTCACCTCCAAGAGATCCACCGGAACATGACGATTCTCCGGGAGCTCCTGATGCAAGCCCGTCTCCTCCGCCGAAGAGGTCTCCGTCTCCTCCGCCGAAGAGGTCTCCGTCTCCTCCGCCGAAGAGGTCCCCGTCTCCTCCGCCGAAGAGGGGACGCCGCACTAAAGCCTCTGCCCCCACTCCTCCAACGGCTAGGAGCGGGGGCAGCGCTGCGGGGTGTCAGGGCGGACACATTAGCACCGGGTCGTGGCAAGATACAACAAGCCACAGGCGGGACCGGTTCCACAGAGCCTGCACCTCTCCAACAAGCCGCAGGCGGGACCGGTTCCACAGAGCATGCACCTCTCCAAGATGCGGCCCTTATTAGCCCTCCACAACAATATCAAAGCAGTCATGCTTCCACACAGGCCGCCGAAGCGGTCCGTTACACCGTGGATGAAATAACTCAACGGACCGCGTGCGAGCTTGTCGTCAGGCAGAAGAACTTAGCAGTGGTGGTACGTATGCGACCTTAGTTCGTACTGCATACATTTCATCGTAAATACCATTCATTACTAACTTTCTTTGTGACTACTAACTTATCAGGTCGCATACGGTATGACCAAACGTGTGGAAGAAGGGCAAAAATGGCACTGCAATGACATTCCACATGGTTACGTACCTGTTGAGGTGGAGCAAGTCGTCACAAACTGGGAAGACTTGGAACTTGACATCCCCGGAGGTGACGGAGAAACAAAACTCGGTCAGTGTTCTCACTGCATCATTCTATAGAGCAAGGCAGACGTCGTCATACCCGGTACACCTGCGGCTACCAACAAGCCTCCGTCACCTCCACCGTCTCCAAGATATCCACCGGATCATGACGATTCTCCGGGAGCTCCTGATGCAAGCCCGTCTCCTCCGCCGAAGAGGTCTCCGTCTCCTCCGCCGCGGAGGTCTCCGCCCCCTCCGCCGAAGAGGGGACGCCGCACTAAAGCCTCTGCCCCCACTCCACCAGCGAAGAAGGCGCGGAAAACCAGAGAGAAGCCCGCACCAGAGAAAAGAGCGGGTGAGAAGACTCTAGAGGAGCTCGAAGCCTCGGTCAAAGCAGACACAAAGAGGCAAATGGCCGAGTGGAGGAAAAAGCCTGAGCCGGAGCCGAAGCTTGATCCCACCGTCGTCAAGTCATTCCTCAGTAATTTGAGTAAGGGTCAACAGAAGGAAGTAATAGTAACAGACTATGACCGCTCATTACTGAAATCTCACCGGAAGCGGAAGGCTGCAGATAAGGAGGCGGGCCCATCCAAAAAGGTTCCTCAGCTCGGCGAGCAACCTCAGCGGCCCTTGGGTCCATTGCCATCTCTGGACGAGATTAACGTGCAACGAGTAATGGCTGAGACTGGACTAACCAGAGCGCAAGTCCTGGGGGAAGAAGAGGTGCCTGTAAACACAACGTTGAAGTGGTCGTTTAAGCTTGGCGAGCCTATGGTCCCTCCTGAAATGGAGAGCAAGCTACAGACGAAGATGCGCCGATTCCATGAGTGGTACTTGGAAGAATCAAGAAGGAATAAACGGCGCATGATCAAAGTAGGCGTGAAGGACCATGATTTCTACAATGGTGACGAGGATTGGGTCTGGCTGAGGTTTAAGGATATATATGAGCTGTACCACCGCGACGCCATGGACGTGGATTTGATCACCTGTTGGACACTGTAAGTACTTTGTTGTTGCTTATAATTCACAGTTTGAAAACAATAATTACAATCTATGCTGACGCGGGCTTTATTTATTGCTTAACATATGCAGAATAGAGATTCAAAAATGTCGGAGATCCGGGATATATGACGTTGGTTTCGTGGATCCTCGAAGGATAAGTGAACAAATGATATTGATGAATCCTGAGGAAACATATGGAAACCTATACAAGTATATTAAGAAACAAAATTACTGCGACTCCATACTAATCCCGTACAACATCGAGTGAGTACATACACAGGCTTCTTCTTATACTGTCTGTGTACTATTTCATTTCTGATTATAATGTATACATGTATACAGATTCCACTGGTTCCTAATAATATTATGTCCTGACCGGGGTGTCGTGAACGTCTTTGATTCATTGCACACTCTAAAAGAAAAACTACAGAACATCATGGACATGATGACAAGGTGATGTATATTTTCCCATACTTAATTCACCCCTTACACTCGCAATGACTTAACTCAATTTTTTTGTTCGCAGGGCCTATATTCAATTTCGTCAAGAACACCCGGGTATTCAACATGAAACACAAAAATGAAACATTGGCTTTCCGGTAAGCAAGTAATTTGTACATGTAGGCCTCGGCTAATATATTATATGAATTTTACTTAATTTCTTTTGGTCGACAGTGTGCCAAACAGGGGCCGGGAAATAATTTATGTGCATACTATGTTTGCGATTACATGTGGAATTGGGGACATAAAAAGCTTACACAACACGATATTATGGTACGTAATAATAAACACATTTCCATTATTATTAAGTGCACAATTATTGTCTCCAACTCGGCGGATTAAATATCTTTCAATTATTTGTAAATTATAGATGTTCAACCTGAAGGAAGAGTCTCTAGAGCTAGAAAGAATCGACGCAATTGCAGAACAGCTCGTCGGATGGATCTGGGACGAGGTCGTCAATCACCGAGGAGAATTCCACTCGCCAGTACTGGAGGACGTGCCGGACAGTCCAACAAGCTAGTCGTCAATCTTAATTAAGTAGAAAATTCAGTTTAAATATATATAACTCGAGTTGACATGCATGAATATCTACTTTTGTAATATATATGTCTTCTATTTTGATGAAATGTCAGCTAATATGAATATAGAGTCGGCCGAATACGCATTAGAATACACGTATTAGAATATATACGTATATACACGTATATAGACGTGCATGCATGGCTACTCAAAAAAGCAAAAAAAAAGAAATCCGGGGCCTTTAGCACCGGTTGCAGCAACCGGTGCTAAAGGCAGGCCCTTTAGCACCGGGTGCAGCCACGACCCGGTGCTAAAGGCCCTGCTAAAGGCGCTGCGGGGCAGGCCCTTTAGCACCGGGTCGTGGCTGCACCCGGTGCTAAAGGGACCCTTTAGCACCGGTTATTCAACCCGGTGCTAAAGGCATTTCCCACCCGGTGCAGATGTCGATCATTCTGGTAGTGCTTCAAGAATACATATATATATATATATATATTTATATCTTCTGCGCATACATATATATACACATATATATAAGGAAAATGCATTCTACACGCGCGTGTAGCTACTCCTCCGAAGGTTTCCTCGTATACTCGCCCCTGCCCGGCCCCTCGACGGGGTACCGGGCGTGACCTCAGAAACCCGATAGCAGTTTCCCCGACGTCAACTGTGAGATCCTATTTTCTCGTTTATTTTGAACACCGAACCCGATCTGGCTCTTTCGTGGCGGCTCTCATGTCATTCGCCTCGATCCCATCGAGGAACCGGCAAGCAGCGGCGCCATACTGAAACGAGGTATTGATGTATGATACTGGATGCCAAAAATCAATTTGTTTTGTCGTATGTTGATTCTTCATGCATGCTGACAAATCTGCAGGTATTAGACCACGGTAAAATTCCGTGTGGATTGCCGGATTGATCATCCTTCTGATCCTATCCGCACCAGATTGATTACCCGCCTAGAGGCAGCGCCCTAGCTTCTTCAATCGACGATCAATCTGAAATTTTGAACCATCACTATAATCTTAGGTATGTATAGTACAGAAAATAAGCCTTTTCTTGTTATCGATTAATAATGCGTTCATCCCCAATCCTAATCTCCTTGCAGGGTGCAGATCAGGAAAAGGTTGAGGCATCAACGAACGACTGCTGGTGGCGCTTGCGCGTGATATTGCACAAATCAATGTTTATAATCAAATACATTTGATGCCTGCTTTGAGGTTAATTAAATCGTGAGCTATTGTGATGCCATGCGAATTTTCATGCAAACATATAGAGTATCTAGCTAGTGCTAATTGGTATTCATGCCACTGCTCCAGCCTCCAGGTGTTGGTCTCACCGTCCGCCTTCATGACGTGGCTGCACCGGTGTCACATGCTTTCAATCTGGGTGCCGCTGGACTAATGACCACGTCGCCGGCCGGCAAGATGAATATTCAAATAGTACTAGCTTCTTTTGTTAGTATATATACGTACTAATATGTCAACCAATTACCTCAGTACCATTCAGCCGTGTATGTACATATACATCACATTTCCATTCTGGGAGTCCTTGAAAATTATATTGTAACTCTGTCTTTTGTCGACATATATATAATCAATTCTATAGGCTTCCACATGTATGTCCTCATACTTCTTATAAGCATGTATGTATGTACTCATACACTTTCAAAAAAATGTATGTACTCATACCCTTTAAAAAATAAAAAAGAAAGATATGCTTTCGAAAAAAATGTATGTACTCATACCCTTTGAAAAGATAAAAAGAAATATATGTATGCACATATACACCCAGTTCGGCAAGTATGCTAGCATAATCTTTTTTTTTCAAAAAATATGTATGCACATATGCACCGTTGAGCAAGTATGAGTACATACATTTTTTTCGAAACCAAACCCAATAACAGGAACGCAGGTAATTTGGAACAGGGCTCTTCTCCTCCGCGCCGCCGCCGCCGCCGCCGTCCACCAGCTGCTCCTCGATGTCGTAGCCCTCGTCGTGCAAGTTGCCGGTGCCGCCGTCGGGCTCCGCCGCGGGGTCCTCCGCCGCCGGCTTCGGCACGAGGATGTAGTAGAGATGTATAATTCATAATTGTATATGCACAATCTGATTCATCTTGATTCTTGAAAGCACTGAACTGTAGAATTGATTTGCAGGAAGTGGCTGGGAATTCTCTGCGGTAGCAGCCATCGAGGGACTCCACAAGCTAGATCACCACCGGAAAACTGGTCTCGTTGTCAGAGCAGCAGCTAGTAGACTGCAGCACGAATGGCGGCAACACGGAGATGGCCTTCCGGTACGTCATCAGCAATGGAGGGCTCACCGCCGCGGCCGCCTACCGGCCGTACACCGCCTCGCAGGGCATCTGCCAACCCGGCCGCCGCCAGCAGCTCGCCGCCGCCGCCGTCACTATCGGCGGCTACAGGAAAGTGCCTACCGGCGACGAGGCGGCGCTGGCGGCAGCCGTCGCCAACCAGCCGGTCTCGGTCGGCGTCGACGGCAAGAACTTCCACCTGTACGCCGGCGGCGTGTTCACCGGCGACAGCTGCGGCACGAACATCAACCATGCGATGACGGCGGTAGGGTTCGGCACCGCAGAGAACGGGACCAAATACTGGCTGCTCAAGAACACGTTGGGGACAGCCTGGGGTGAGGATGGGTACATGAGGTTGGAGAGGGGCACCAACGCCTGCGGTGTTTCCTACATGGCCTCCTACCCAGTGGTACGAATTGCTAAGTTAATGTCTCATCTGTTTTCAGTTACTAGAGGCTGTTGATCTGCTGCTCATCATTTACATTTACGTGACACCATTAATTTTAATCAATATCTAAGAATATGTATGTAGCTTCTAATATAAACGGTGCCACCCTGTTCCAAATTACTATTCGTAGCTTGGAGCGAGACAAATTATATAATGTAATTTTGTTATCCACATAGTTGTTTCAACAACTTATCATGATAATACTCCCTCTGATTCCTATTGTAGGTTGTTGATTCACCGCCAAAACCAACGCCTAAGACAGTACCCCAGGGTTCGGCCCCAGTGCTGACAGTGGTGCCTGTCCAAAAACATAGGAGTAAGCAAGACAACATATCCTTCCATTCAATTACATTGGCTAAAGATACTTCACAAGCTGTACTACACTCGATCTCCCTGATAAATTTTCCACTAAAATCTGTCCTCCTTTCCCCAGCATCTGTATTCAAATAATTCATTTATTTTGTAAGGTTTATATATAGATCTGGAATTTTTTTTTCTCGAACTATATAGATCTGGAATTTAGCTGATTAATCATAGATCCATGTACTCTTGTAGTGATTCTTTTTTTAGTACTCATTGTTTTTTATTTACCATCTCATTTACAAAACATATATAAAATGATAAGAGATGTTTTTCTTTTTAATTAAGCTGGGTAGACCCCTTGAGTATCGGTTGATAACACCACTTGGTTCTTTTGTGTTAACTTGTTTTGGGACGGAGGGAGTACCTTTAGCAGTGGGTGGTGCCACTAAAGGTTCCAAAACCATGGATTTTAGAACCGTACTGATTCTAAATGTCTCTGATAATTTTGGGGGACCGAATCTCCCCAGCAGTGATTATTTAAACAACTATTATAATTTTTTTGGTTATGACAAATAATTGTCATCCTTTATAGGGCAAATGAGCAAAGCTGTCATTTCCTTGCTTGTTCCACTGTTTGCACTGATTATCTGCGCCATCTTTTCCTTCAGATTCATTCGAGGACACATAAAAGGTCAGATAGCTTCATAGAAAAATGCTACTAGTCTACCACTGAGCTTATTTTTATTGTTGGTCAGCTTTAACCGATGGGTTTACATCATACTACTGTAATTTTAGGTATAATAGGTTCACAGGATCTAGATAAGACGAATGTGGAGGATGAAGTGCCGCTTTGGGGGATACAAGGAAGTAGCTCAGGATTCTTAATTTATGACTTTTTGCAAGTATTAGAGGCTACAGGTAACTTCTCAGAAGAAAACAAACTCGGGCAAGGAGGCTTTGGTCCGGTATACAAAGTAAGTGAAAACAAAACTCACATGCACGGTGATAGGAGGGTATCATCACACTATGTTTGGATGGTAGTGTTCTGCATTGTTTGACCAACCAGAAAATTTCCCCAAATTTTTGTATGTATCAATTATTTGTATGCGATGCTCCTGTTTAATTCTTGCGTTTGAAACAAGTCCTTGCATGTATTGCAAGTAATTGTTCGCAACCATTGCCAGGAGATTAGTAAATAAGAACAAGAAAAAAGAAATAAATTGTAGAGAAAGACTAATCACTTACCCATTTATTTTGCATCTATCTCTAGGGTCGGCTTCCTGATGGGACAGAGATAGCAGTTAAGAGACTAGCTTCACATTCAGGGCAAGGTTTGAAAGAGTTCAAAAATGAAATCGATCTAATTGCCAAGCTCCAGCATACAAATCTGGTTAGGCTATTAGGATGTTGCTGCCAAGGAGATGAGAAAATATTAATATATGAATACTTACCCAACAGTGGCGCATTTATTACGTGACGCGCGTCAATCCCAAGTTGGGACTTCCGATTTGGGAACTAAACGCGGTCAAAGGTGGTGTTTAGATGTTAGAATTGGGAGGTTGAATTTGGGAGTAAGATGTCATTTCGTAATCATTACGTTACTATAGCATTTCGTTTGTATTTGTGAAAAATTATCCAAAAATTGATTAATTAGGTTCAAAATGTTCGTCTCGCAAAGTACAACAAAACTGTGCAATTAGTTTTTGATTTCATCTACATTTAATACTCCATGCATGTTATGACATTTTGATGTGATGATGAATCTTCTTTTTGCATAGTGTATTTAGGAGTTATTTTTTAGAACTAAACAGGGCCAAAGGTTTGCGCAAGGGTCACGACCCAAAGTAAGGCACTGCATTACATCGACAAAACATCCTACGGAACCTACTACTCCATCACTGATGACAGTGGCCTCGATGGCGAGATCAGGCGCTCGCCGTCTACATACCTAGCTGGGTTCAAGAGTCAAGACTGTTGTCGCCGTAGATGCCTGCGTCGACATGCATGAGGTCAGGTAAGCTTGCAGATAACAAGAGTCAACTCTGGAAGTCTGGAGGCTACATGCTCCGAGGGCTGTAAATTGGCTCACGCACGGGCCGTAGGCCCACAGGGATGGGCCAGACTTTACAGGTCCAGCTTGTGTAAGCAAGAGTGGAGGGTAAAAAATGAACTTGTTGTCTAATGCAGAGAGGTAAGTAGGCATCACGTCCACATCCGACATGCCGTTTATGCCCGTCAAGCGAACGGAACCAAAGGGGATAACATATATAACATTCCTGTCCAGACAACTGGTAGTCCATCCATCTGCTTTCCCAGTTCCATTCCCAGATTACTTCGATGACAAGTCTTCAGCATTCAGAGGTGCGCAGGAAATGTTGGTTTCAGCATCCAGCAAGCAGGAACCACCACAGGATACACACGAGTTTCAACCGGAAAACCATTCGATTCACTACTATAGTACTATAGGAACAATCTTTACAGGGCAGCACCGACAGGCGACAGCATGTCAAGCAGTCAAGGCATCTCCATACCCCCAAAACCAAAGAGGTGATATAGATCAGGGCTGTCATGCATGGATGACTTTTTGATCAATGGTACAAAGAACAGCTAGCTAACATAAGAATGATACATATCATAGGGAATATGGTATACATCAGCTACCTTTACAGTACTTTAGTTGCAGTTGGTGTTATGTGGCCTGAGGAGCCTGAGGCTAGCCCCCTCACATGAAGTCCATGGAGTCGCTCAGGGACTGGCCACCACCATTTGAAGAGCTCCGGTGATGGTGATGCTGGCCCTGGTGGCCGCCAAAGTATTGCATCTGCTGCGGTTGTGAGAAATAAGATGCCATCTGTTGCTGTTGTTGCTGCTGCTGCTGTGGTAATACTCCGTTGAAGGGGTTCCCGTTCATGTTAGGGACTTGCCCTGCAGCTATCTTAAGCCGCTGGACTTCTTCTCTCAGGGCGTCATTCAGAGCTGCACCAAACACAATAGGGGTTTCAACAGGATGCTTGATAGACAAGGTTGAACTGATACAACTGATTGGTTGATAGTAATGTTCTTGAAACAGGAAAAGGTCAGTCTCCCTCAGGGCCTATATGATGGTGGCTTAACAGCTCAAACAAAACTAGGACATACCATCTCGAAGTTTAGCTTGTTCTTCCATGGCCTGCAACCGAAGTTTCAGCTCCCTGTTCTCAGTGGTTAAACCAGAGGTATCCCTCTGCATTCAGCACAATAAAAGAAACAATATTAGAGATGTTCTGAACCAAATACACTAAGGGCATAAAAAAAGATTCGACAAGGTGACGCTTAACTAAAATAAACACACTAGCTAACAGGCCTGACGATCAGCCACAGAAAGTTCTCTGGATGATTACCAATGGAGTAATAATTTAAAATTGTGCCAATCAGAAAATATCAAAATAGCATAAAAAGATAGTCTTAGTGGCCACCAGATTTTAGATCTGGTTCAACTTTTCAGGACATCTCTTTATTTCCGTTGTCTTTTCCTGCTTAAATACGGCCAAACTTTGTGGAGAAAGACAGATGCAGGGTTACTATCCCTAACCACCAAAACCAAAGCTTTGGCCTAACACCATTTGATTCCACATCTGCAATCAATTCAGCTTTCAAACAGAGCATCTGTTTGTGGCATGACCTACCTATCAAGTACAGAGGCATCTCCATTATAACCCTACTTTTAGGTGCAATAAATCTTTCAGTAGTCGCATCAACCAAAACAATACTTGTAGACCAGATTGTTAAATAGAAAAGTTCAATAATCATTGCATGTTTGAGCTGTTTTGGACATGAACAAAAGGTTATTGTCACTTGGCTCCAGATAACACGGCGACTTTTAATTCATACATCCACTAGCGCATCATTCACAATCCATGTAGGACCAGAATTCAAGATGCAACTGCACTCAGCATGGATCAGCCTATTCTGCTCCAGACCATGCAGAAAAAAGTAGAAGTGATCTAAGCCCCCCCCCCCCCCCCCCCCACACACACACACAACCTTTTGGTCTAGAATATTCGCGTCAGCCTTCATGTAACATAATTTGCAAGCACTACCGAACTGGACGTTTCAATGATTATAAATCCTAGAGCCCTATCCATGAGGACCATACAAGGCGAAGGGGTAGTGTCGATAATGTAATAGGGTTTATCTGACGCTACTATTAGCTCAATCATTACTTACAAGCTTACGTGGTACAATATGTACCTCCTGAGAAATACTTCGTTCAGCATTTCTTTAGTAGACTATCATAAAACAGTGTATCAAATTATCAATCTTGTAGAGTGGCTAGCCAACATAAACTAAATTTATGTGCAAGAATTTTGCAAACCAAAGGCAACTTGGTGGGTAATGTTTTATGCTAATACCCACTCATGATAGTTTCAGCGAAGATAGAACATTAAGTGGGTGGATGCATCCTCAAAATTATTCACCTAAACTAGAAAGGTACGGCAGATAAATGTAAGGGAATAAATATTGAGTTCTGAAAAAATTAAATTTGTGCCTACAAAAATAATGAGCAGCTAAAATGAAAACTAAATTCAGATAGATGACACTGACAATCAGTGACACCAAAATGCATAAATAGCAACTCAAAACTTGGAATGCACTTGCTGGGTTCAAAATCCCATGTTCAAATATCCATAATAGAATGCCTAGATTGGTTGAGACCTTATGTTTTACAAAATGCCAAAATGAAGGTACATCTAAAATTCCTGTGACATAGGAGGAATATATCCATGAACCAGGAAGGAGAGAATTTTCCCTATCAACCCTAAGTCCCTAAGGATAGAAAGTACTAAATTTCAAGGAAATCCTCATGAAACATCAAAACTCTAGTAATGAGAAGAAATGAGAACCCGAATTACTTGAGTCAAATAGATAAAGCCGAAATAGTGAACCATTATCGTGACCAAATATAAGGAGAGCATGCTGAGTGAGGGCAACCATTTGTTTTCACTCGTCCAGCGCAGCAGGAGACCATAGAATTTGTAGCGATAGGATAAAATAATAGCTTATGTGTGGTACTTGTAGCCCGAGACAAGGTCGAGTCAAATAATTAGTGCCGGCTCAACCAGCAATCATACGTTTCGTACACACCAACCACAAGACGATATTTTTCCATTTGAGGGTAATCCGGAGGTGGGATGGACGCTAAAGATATTATTGTAGTGTATAACTGGTCAAAGAGACGAAGAATCATTCGTTACCTGAAGAAGCGTGAGCTGTGCTGAGAGCGTGGTGGCCTCCGTTTGCAGCGTCTGCACCTTCCTCTCCAGCTCACTGGTGTACTTGATCTTCCGCTCCTTGGACCTCGCCGCCGACTGCCGGTTCGCCAGGATCCTGCACGCCGAGGAGCACACCACGGAACCGCGAATTTAACCTCAAATTTCACCTCAATTCGACGATAAGAACCCTCAAAACCGGAAGCGCGACAAGGACACGGATCTCCAGACCGGAAATCAACTCCGAATACAGGAGAAACTAGCACCCTTGAGCTCTATCGAGCTTGTTTGTTCTCCTCACCTCTTTGCGCGTTTGGGGTCGAGCAGCGCGAGCTCGGCGAGCTTCTCCGCGGGCACGGCCTTCTTGGCGTAGTCCGGGAGCACCCCGGGGGGCGCGGACTCGCCCTCGAACGGCGAGGTCGCGCCGTCCATGGAGCCGCTCCTCTTGTGCCCCGCCACGCCCCCGCCTCCCCCGCCTCCGCCCTGCAGCGAGAGGCCGTCGAAGAAGGCGGCGTCGAGGGAGAGGCTCCGCATGTGCGCCCCGCTCGGCGGCCTTGGCGCCGCCGCCGCCGGGGAAGCCGCCTGCTGCGGCGGCTGGGACGCCGCGGGGGAGTCGTCGGAGAGCGAGGGGAAGTCGATGTCGGAGAAGCCGAAGTCCGCGTCCGGGTCCACCAGCAGGTCCGCGTCGGGGAGGCGGATGAACGTCTCCGAGTGCGCGCGCCGGTGGTGCCCGCGCGCGGGGAAGCCACCGCCTCCTCCGCCGCCGCCACCGCCGCCGAAGACGGAGGAGGACGGCGCTGGAGGCGGGAATCGCGGGTCCATCGCCGGGGGTGGGTCAACGGCGGTCGGTCAGCGCCGGCGCCGGCGCGGGGGGAGGCGGCCGCGGCGGGTGGTGGTGGGGACGGGATGGGGAGGTCAGCCGGTCAGGCTCGACGGGGCGGTGCTCGCCTGCTCGGGGCTGCGACCTCTGCAAGGGGATGCCGCTGCCGGGATGGGTAGGTGCGCGTCGGGCGGTCGCCGTCGCGGTGGGAGTAGCACTAGTACGGG
This sequence comes from Echinochloa phyllopogon, assembly GCA_033239725.1. Lineage (NCBI taxonomy): Eukaryota > Viridiplantae > Streptophyta > Magnoliopsida > Poales > Poaceae > Echinochloa > Echinochloa phyllopogon. Next base: position 3,518,486 of record BTCW01000008.1, on the reverse strand, counting down.
GGGCAGGAGCGGCGGGGGTGGGGGCTGCGCGGCTGGCATCTGTGTGGACCCGGCGCACGAGCCCCAGCCAGCGCGCACGAATCACGAGGCGGGATTGAGGGTGGGTGGCCGTTGCGGGTGTATGCGGAGGGTGCAGGGGAGATGGGAGCGGGAGGAGCACGCGGCGGTGGAAATGGGCGGGACCACTCCCTGCGGAGCCGTCACGTGTTCTGGCTGGACCCGGTGCATGAACTAGACGGCGTCTGCGCGAAGCTTGAGGCTGTCTGGACGGTTGGATGTGGCCGCGGTCCGTGCGGCCGGTGCACGGAGGCGGAGCGCCGGAGGGGTGAAACGGTAACTTCGCGCGGGTTGAAGAAACTGCCGCGTGGTTCCGAGGAAAAAGAGCGGCCGGCCGGTGCAGGCGTCCTGTCGCTGTGGGCGCGGGGCCCGGTCACCGGCGCGCCGTATGACGGGTGGGGCCGAGGCGTGGTGGGGCCCGGTGGTCGGTGACTGTTCGAGGCACAGCTTTCCGTTGAGGAGAAACGGAGAATCCGCGTGGTGTGCTCTCGCGGTCGCGGCTGGCTTGCCGGTTGCTGCGGGACCCACGGCGTCCGGAGCAGAGCAGAGTGGGAGAGAGGTCGCACGGCCGGCGCCGAAAGGCGGCCTGCGCACGTGTCAGACTCGAGAGCCCGGGAGGTGGAGCGCGCGTGTCAACTTGTTTAAGGACCCTGATCAGGAAGGAACTCATGATCCAAGTATGCGATCCTACTAAGCCGTGACGCTAAGATCAGATGGAATTTTAGGAAGAGCTTCTTGATATTATATTTGCTAATATAAAAGTAGTTGTATGCTTCATGAAATCCATAATTATATGGGAAGCTTTCAAATGATTAAGTTGTGATAAAATATATATTCTTCTAGTTAAGAGTGGATTGAAATAATGCGAAATGAAACCGCTCAAGTTTTTTTAAAACAAAACCATCAAAATCGATATCCCAGGGTCCTATTTTTGCAATACAGTTTTACGCAATATGCTAGAGTTGTAATGAGATCCAGTCAAGCAAAAAAAAAAAGTTATCTAGGATCCTACTCTTAACAACCTTGCACCATAGTACTCCCAAGCTCTAGTTTGCAAGAGTCACACAGCAAGCGCTGTGAGATTTTCGTGTGCCGTAGCATCACGTGTTCGTCATCCATAATCATGCCATTATTAATAGATTAGCTGAGTAGAGTTTATTACTGATCCCAGCAGTGACGAGCCACCAAATAGAAAGGTGCTACCAACGCTAATCGGCTTGTCTATCAGCTAGTACGTGTCGTTCTCCCTCCGTATAGGATTATATGTCGTCGTGGACAAGATTTTAGTCAAACATTGGAAATATAAATCACAAATAACTTTTAAATCGTTCAGTTCGGAAATATGAAAAGCATATGAATAGATTTGTTTTAAAAATATTTTTATAAAATTATATGTATATTATTTTTTTAATAAATATTTTATAAAAATAAGAAGTCAAAGTTACATTTTAGAGACCGTGTCGTTATCCAAAATGACATTTAATCATATACGGAGGGAGTATTCCTCAAGCAAAAACACACATGTGTTGTATTTTCGTGAGAAATTAACCACCATCCCTTTCAACGAGTCGCATCAGGGGCTCCTAAGTCGTTCTGATTGTATCTCAGAAGGAAAAGGGTGAATCATTTTTCAACTAGATGCTAGTAATTCCTCATGAGAAATCATCTGCCATCCTTTTCCACATGTCAAAGTCAGGAGCTGCTGAGTCATTCTTATTGGATCTTTAGAGGGGAAAAGAGTAAAACCCTTTTTCAACTAGATGCTAGTAATTCCTCAATCTCAAAAGGATGCTACCACTCTACTCCACGATCGCATGTCCATGTCATAGGTTGAAAAACGTAGCTCCATGTGTTGTCCTTGTCCATACCTCCCTAGCAACGGGCAACATAAGGCATGACTTGGAAATTTTTACGAAGAAAACATTTGGACTAACATTAATTTGGGTTCACCTCAGAGAGAAAAGGATATCAAAATTATCACTAATGTCGCATCAATATGGAAGGAAGGGCATCCATCCGTATACTGATGGAAAAAAACACCCTTTTCAGTTTTTCTATGCTAATAATTTGGACAAACCTGTAGATAGGAATAATTCTTTACAAGCATCACAGGCCCGTCGGGCTCTTTCTTAAGTCTCGCACCGACACGTGTAGATGCATCGTGCTAAGCCTGAACGTGGCCATTATTCCCTTCCCTCCTGTCAAAGTAAAACACGTGCACGGTGTACCGGTGCAAATGTCGCGCGCGTTCAGGCACACATTCTGGCCGTACAAAATCAACTTCGTATAGATACGGCACTGGAGACGACAGCAGCCGTTAACGGTGCTTTGGATGCCTTTATCCATACGGGCCAGAAGAATTTAGTGGATACGTGACTTTGCGGTGACAGTGCCATGTGCGGCAAACAATTGACCGGGTCTAACCTTGACGTGCGGATGGGGTTATTATTGGTCAGTCAAACACTCTGGCCACTGTGTTGACTTAGTCATCAGCGCGTCTAATTTACTGTAACGAACTGCTCTGTAGGTCCACCAGTTGTGTCAGTCTAATGCAGTACGTGCACCGACACGTTCTTCCGGGGTGAAAAAACAGCATTTTGTACGTGAAAAGATGCTTGTTGCCTGGGCTTTCAGTCGACGGTGGTCTGAGCCCATATAGAAATAGAAGCGAGCGGAGGAGTAGAGTACAGTTCGGCCCCAGAGCCGAACCTCTCGGCCCATAGTTCGCTTCCAAAAAAACGGGGGCTAGCACTTCTGTTTCCTGCAGAGTTTCTGAGTTCATGATCACCTGAGTACTGTAGTTTCCTTCAAACGGATAATCTTGGCAAAAATACAAGTGATAAACCAGTATAATTCGTACAACAAAGTTGAACCTGTCGTGTGATTTTATTTTATTCGTATCATTATGAATGACTCTTGAGTCTCGAGCCTGACCAAATTAACACCAATCGATCGATCTCTTCTACTGAAACACAAAATCTATTATCGAGTCCTCTAATGTTGGCAACGTATATAGCAATCATCGAAGGCCAAAAGCGTCAGTTCTTGGGGTTCTGCTGCGCCGTCGCTGGGACGCCGCCATCCTTTCCGTGCATGGACGGCGGGGTCCACGGGTTGCCCTGGTGCGGCCACGGCCACGCCGGGAGCGGAGGCGGGTGGAACGGGAACGGCGGCAGCGGTGGCCACTTGCCCCCTGGCCCCGGGTGCGGCCACGCGGGCACCGGCGGCGGGTGAAACGGGAACGGCGGCAGCGGCGGCCACTTGCCGCCTGGCCCCGGGTGCGGCCACGCGGGCACCGGCCGCGGGTGGAACGGCGGCCACGGGTTGTGCGGCCACGGCCACGCGGGGGACGGCGGCGGGTGGAACGGCGGCAGCGGTGGCCACGGGTTGTGCGGCCACGGCCACGCGGGGACCGGCGGCGGGTGGGACGGGAACGGCGGCCAGTGCCCCGTGCTCGGCGGGCGCGGCCACGGGAGCGGCCATGGCGGACTCTGGCCGTCCGGCGCAGGCGCGGCCGGTGGCGGCCCGTCGTCGGGCGACTCCGCCGGCGGCGCGGGCGGCGAGACGTCCGCCTCCGGGGGAGGAGCGCCGTGGTGGTGCCCGTGGTGCCTGGGCGGCGGCGGCGCCTTCGCGTGGTGCTTCTTCGCCTTGGGTGGCGGCGGCGGCGCCTTGTCGTGGTCGCCGTGCTTGCTCTTCGCGTGCTGGCCGCCGTGGGCACCCTTCAACGGCGGCGGCGCGGCAGCGACAGGAGCCGACGACTCCGGCGGTTGCAGCTCGAGCACCGCCGGCGGCGAGGCGACGGGTGCCCACTCCAGCGTCGGCAGCGGCGGCGCCGTGTCTGCAGCCGGCGGCTCTAGCAATAATGCCGGCGCCGGGCCGGCGGCTTGCTGGCTGCCTTCCGGTGCACCGGCGAACGAGGAGGAGAGCAGCAGTGATCTCGACGACGCCACGCAGCACGGCGCAAGCAGCACGATGGTGAGTGCCAACGCGTATGACATCTTGATGAGTGCTTCCGCATTCGTGGAAGCTGTTCTTGCTGCCATGTTGGGTTAATTTGCATTGCGCATGGGGTGGTCATGCTTATATAAGCAACGATTTTGTGTAGTGTTATTGGGTTGGTAGGGGAAAATGAAACTGTTCGCGTGTGGAATTTTGAGCTTCAACTGAGTTTGGTACTAGAACATTTTGTAGTGGCATTCCTTTCTGCCTGCTCAGTGCCGGATTCAAATGTTTTACATTGGTAATGGGTTGTTGGTGTGCTATGATTCCATGAAGGTGACATGCATTATGTGAAGGTTTAGGCAGGGAGTCATATTTTCACTTCTCATGGTGGTGTATCTCCATTATCTCACTTTACCAGTGCTGTCTTGTGCCAAAAAGAAAGGTTCTGTTCGTTAAATATAGCCACACATTGTGGCCATGATAGCGGAGCTAACAGCTAAGTGAGCTGATTTTTTTCGTGCGTTTGTCCCTCACTCCCTCTGCTAGGTATCAATAGAAGTTCTGCCAATGCAACTCGCAAAAAACTTAGCCCATCTTAACTTTTTTTCATATGGTTCTTCTGCATATATATTCAACCAGTAGAATCTTCCGAGATGATAACAATCTCATAACCTTTGTACTAAGGCATAGAGGCATAGAGGCATCCTTATGCTCGCTACATAGTGTATTGTTCAATCTTTATATTCGGAACAGAAGTTGTGGTTGCAGACTTGCAATTCGAGTAGTAGTAGTAAGTAACGAGAAGGAACAAATTTGGAATATTTTTAATTTTGAAAAAAGCCCAATTTATACCCTCTAATTTGTCCAATAGTCCGATCTTCAACCATAAAGTACAACACCAGACATCAGACACCATCCAATTGTTGAAACCGGGCATATTTGGTCATTCATGTGGTTTCAAAGATGGTTTTGCATTTTATAGAAAAAATATTTATTTGTTATAATAAAAAATTTATAACTAATTCATTTTAAATCAGGAAAGTTTGAAATTGGCACCAAACTTTAAATAAAAATATAAATTTTCTGCTCGTGCTCTAATTGGAGTTATTCCTATCATATATATGCATGTGTCCTAGTGTTTTATTTCTTTAGTTATGCATGTCTTTCTTTTAAGTGGTTATTTTTTACACTATATTGGATGAGGTCAAAATAACTCCAAATAGAGCACTGATAGATAGGTACATTTTTAGATTTTTTGGTAAATTTTTCATATTTTTATGGTTTAAAATAAATTAGCTATAATAAATCAGATTTTTTATCCTTTTATAAAATGAAAAATCACCTTTGAAACCACTCAAAGGGAAATTTGTCCAGTTTTAACAGTTGAATGGACCTTTATATCTGGTTTTATACGTAAAGGTTGAAAATCGAAATAGTATACTAATTGGAGAGTGTAAACTGGACCTTTTCTAGTTTTTTTATTGTAATAAATCTCATTTTCGAGCGTAATTTTAAGCATTGTGTTATGATCTTCATGGCGGTGGTGCTGCAAACTACACTGGACATTTTCAAAGGATGCTCTAGACAAGCAATGCTAGCTCAAATCCATGGTTTCCTTGTTTACAAACAAATATTGAAACAGTTACCGACAGTGAAAATCTTCAAGAAATTGGCCAGACATTGTTCGAAAACGTCAAGCTCTTTGACCAAAAGGGAGTAGTGCAATAATTCTCCCTTCCTTTTCGTTTCTTCCTCCCCTTTGTGGGTTCAATTCTGCTGGCTATATTTTACAAGCTAGCAACTTTGCTAAATATTGGAGTAGAAAAGAGAGAGAAAATGGTAGAACGTGATGGGGGGAGGATTCCAAGTGTTTGAATTCACAAAATCGTAGCATGCAAATTCAAAAGCACATGTGCTACGGTGTACTCGTGTCAACTGCAAGTCAAGCGGGCATGAGACCGGCAACCACTATTTATTCAGGAAATAGCTTGTGGCTGACCAAATTAGCATGAACTATGTGAATGAAAACATAGGAAAATCGATAATCGCTGCTCCAGAATCCTTTTGCTATTATCCATTCGATCATCCGCTCTCGTAAAATCTGTACTTGAATATTTGAGGAGTCCTTATCTGCACATTTTAAGGAAACCCTTATCTGAAGATCGATTGTATTCCATAAATCTGAATATTTTGTGAAATCCTTATCAGAAAACCGGGTAAGCCCATCCGACGTGGACGCGAATCGAGCCCGAAACCAATCGCCACAAGGCCTCCGGGCCCACCTGCAGCCTCAGGCGTCCCCGCTCCTAAACACCCGCGCCGCGGCGCCCGCGGAACTTGGGAAAGCGTTTCAGAGTTCAGACTCCTCTGCTCGCCCGCCGCCGTCTCGCGCTGTTCGATTCAGCTAGGGCCTCTCGATCCATCGCCTGGCTCGAATTCTGATCTCGCGTGGGGAGAGGAGGCGGCGCCGGCGCCGGCGGCGGAAGAGAGAAGGAGCTCGCCGGCGTGATGGCCCCCGATCCGGAGGCGGAGGCCGGCGGGCAGGCGGAGCCGCCCGACGAGGAGGAGGAGGACGACCCCGACGTCGACGAGGTCGACCCCACCGGCCGCTACCTCCGGGTACGTGTTGATGCGCCCCCCGGGTTTGCTGCGTTCATTCATAGTGGATTAGCGGGGTTGATCTCTGTCCCTGTTCTTAATTACATCTTGCGTTGCGTATTCGTCTGAAAAAGCAGTTCTTTCTCCCTGATCTCTTCTGTTTCGTGCGTGCATTGTGCAGTACAAGGAGATTGTTGGATCAGGGGCCTTCAAGACAGTGTAACTCTCGATCTTGTCTTGTTCATCAGCCGCAGTAATTTCAGTAGCAAATGACAGTAACTAATAACCTTCCTAATTCAGATTGAGCATTGATAAACTCGACCAACCACACAACTCAGGCCTTGAATGCTTGCTTCATTAGTTCGTTCATCAAAAGGAAAAATAAAATAGTTGTTCAGTGTTTGTTGCATCACGTGATCGATTTGGTGGCAGGTACAAAGGTTTCGACGCGGTGGACGGTATCGAGGTGGCATGGGCCAAAGTGGAGATAACTGGCCGGATCATGGGATCCCCGAAGGAGCTACAGCGGCTCAAGACGGAGATACAGCTGCTGCGGTCTCTGCAGCACAAGCATATCCTCAAACTCTACGCTTCTTGGGTTGACAACAAGAAGAGGACAGTCAACATCATCACGGAGCTCTTCACCTCCGGCAACTTGAGACAGTACGTCTTTGTACATCTTTTGCTACATGCAGAATGCTCAGTTATTTATCAATGTACAAACAAGATGAATAAGATCTTTTTTCCAGTTCAATATTTGTGCAAGTTAATTATAGTTTTAATTTTCATCAGTATCCTAAATAAAATATATCGTTTGACACAAAGTTGGTTCTTTTGGCCTTTCTTTCATTCAGAAGGAAAGCATGTACTTTCCCTAATCCCTATCACCCTTTCATGATCGATTTTATGTTGTGGTTAGGTACCGTACAAAGCACAAGAAAGTTGATTTGAGGGCAATGAGGCGATGGGCAAAGCAAATACTAACAGGGCTAGCCTATTTGCACGATCAGAAACCACCAATCATACACAGAGACTTGAAGTGTGACAACATTTTCATCAATGGGAACCATGGAAAAGTTAAGATTGGGGACTTTGGTTTGGCAATGGTGCTGCAGCAAAGGAAGACACAGAGTATACAAGGTATAGCGTTTATCCGCAGGTCATATTGCCACATATTTCTCATGCAGAACTGATATGTGCCGAACTTGATATACATTTACCTTGAAACACAGGCACCTTAGAATTCATGGCACCAGAGCTCTTTGGAGAAAACTACAATGAGTTGGTGGATATATACTCCTTTGGGATGTGCATGCTTGAAATGGTGACGGGTGAGTTCCCTTACAGTGAATGTCAAGGATTCGTCCAGATATACAAGAAGATTTCTGAAGTAAGTGTTTTTTTAACTAGATAGTAGTTCTCTGCTCCAAGATTTGGCTACCAAATATCAAATAGTCATACATGCATGATATGAATGGCACTACAATTGCACAAATTGCAGGGTATAAAACCAGTTGCTCTCTCCAAGGTCAAAGATGCAGAAGTAAGAAGTTTTATAGAGAGTTGTCTAGCTTCAGCTGCTGATAGATTGCCGGCGAGTGAGCTCTTGAAGAGCCATTTTGTCCTAAAAGACGACATCATCAACGAGAAAACCTCTAATCCAATGCAAGAACCAATAGCATTCCCACAAAATTTAGACTTGGATCTTGAGGCCACACCAATTTTTGTCTCTATGTTATCTAATGGAATTGTCAACAACGGGAAGGAGTCTTTCAGCCTAGTGCTTCGAAGAGGTGGATTTATGTTGGAAGGAGATATGAGCGCTAGCAACCCTATCGAGTTATTACTAAGGATTCCAGTCCCCAACGGTAATTGTAGCAATCATCAAAAGTTCATCTTTGTTTTTTCTTCAAATTGGAATTTATATCAAGCACTGATGCCGCATACTCAATTTTTATTTTATTTTTTATTTTCAGGTAAGTGTAAGAACATTGAGTTTGCATTTGACCTAGAGAAGGATACGAGTCTTTCCGTTGCTACTGAGATGGTCGAGGAGCTTGAACTGAATTCCTGGAGCACGCCTGTTGTAGCGAAGCTAATCGACGCGTTCTTGCTCAAGACGGTTCGTGGCTGGAGGCCTAGTGTTCAGGTCGGCCAAATGATTCAGGCAGTGTGCAACACTGCATCAGCAGATGGAATATGAATCCAAAATCTGTTGGTGCTTTTCTGATGCAATGCAATGTTTGGATCTAGTTGCCGTGGTTCAATGCCCATGGTCATCCATTCTGCCACTGTAGCTTGTGTACATGCTCAAATCGCAATGCCATGAATGGTGTTGCTAAGCACATCCTTTGTTTTTATATGATGATGGCTAAAGTTTGCGCATGATTTCTAATCTAATTATCTGTTCATGTATTTGTACTGATGGAGTCTTTTGTTCACAGAAAAGAGTATGTGAAACCTTTTGCGGTGGCAATGTGTCGATGTTGTACGCTAGGCATGATGTCCCTCACTTCAACATCTGTGACCGAGGCCTACCCAACCTCCGCCATACTAAATTTCAACAGCATGTTTCTTCTCCTCACGTCATTTGCATCAAGTGCTCACGCCCGTGCCTACCTATGCTAGCCTATTTAGACACCGTGACAACATACATATATATGCTTATCGAAGCTCACATAGGCACACCAACACATTTGTATTGCAACCAAACCTGATAGTGTGTGAACAGTAATAAACAACGTTTTGAATATTTAAGATTTCACCTCTAAGAAGAATAAAACTAATACATTAACTCAAAATATGTCAATATGCAAAAGAAGCTGCTTGTCTATTTAGAAAAAAAATTCAAAATCGTGACATATATGATTAATTGCAGCATAGATCAATTGATTTGTTTTTTTTCTTTTTTTGAGCGGATTGATTTGTTTTTTTAATTGAGTAGTATATTTGTGTGGGATGTAAGGTACTTTCAATCTTCCCATCTCGCTTAGATGTGCAAAACAAGTATCTTACTTTCTCAACCTAGGCTAACACTTCTTTTATGCTCGATGGCATTCTTACCACTCTGACTCTGCTTTCTGACTCTGCTTTCGTGCAATGTTGCATCATTGAAGCAAAGCCCTACGGCTTTTTTTCAAATGGCAATTAGATCCTTTATAGGCTCCTTAGACAATCTATCAAGTCATCAATTGTAGAGATGTGGACACAATTGGCTAAGGTGTGACGCTAGGACTACTAGTGAGGTGGTAGTATTGAGAAGTTAAGTTGAACCTGAAAGGACCAACACTAGGCCTAGAGGGGGGGTGAATAGGCCTGTTTAAAATTTCTGCAAAAAATCCTCCGAAAACTGTCAGAAAGTCGGATGATCCGACACAGTCTCGGATCTTCCGGCCAGGAAGATCCGACACTGTACAGGATCTTCCGACTGGGACAGAATACCGGAAGATCCGATGCTAAGCCGGATCTTCCGACAGGCAATTCAAGTGTACTTCGAGATTTGAAATCTAATGACCTTTTGACAATTCCACTTGAATACAAAGCTCACAAATGATGCAAGGAACCTTCTATATACGATCAATATCAGAGTATAGCCACAAAAAGGTAGATCGGGACAAATCAAGATATAGAAACCATAAGAGCAAGAACAAATGTGGAGACAAAGTATTTTCTACCGAAGTTCACTCCACAAAGGAGCTACGTCTCCGTTGAGATGCTCACAAAGAGCCGGGCTGTCACACTAACCCCAAGTCTCTCCCAATCAACCACAAAAGAGGATTGAGTTACTTACTATGTGCTCCCACGAAGAGAGAGGGTAATACAAACTTCCGGGACTCAAACCACAAGAGAATGGGAGTTCACCGGCACCTCTAACCGTCTAGGAGCAAGCTCCAAGAGTAACAAACGAGAATCGATGAATCCAAGTGCTTCAAGTGCTTGAGAGATGAACTAGTGAAGGGCTCAAGGTTGCACAAGTCTCACACCTCAAATCTTCTCTCTCACTCAAACCCTAGATGAAACTTGGAAGAATCAAGCTTTGGGAGGGAGTAGAGAGAAGGAGTGAATGCTCAAGGGAGTGTTTGTCTCGTGTTAGGTCAGTGTGTGCAGCAGCTCATGAATGAGGGGGGTGTGGGGAATTTATACCAACCCCCCAAAATATGACCGTTATATGCTCTGCGAAGAGGTACCGGATCTTCCGACACTTTGTCGGATCTTCCGACAAGCAACAGTTATGAGTTAGCAAAACTCCAGAAAAGTTCCAGGGGCCGGATCTTCCGACCATGTGTCGGATCTTCCGGGGGACCCCGGAACTTCCGGCCCGGAGAAAGCCAAGACAGAGCCGGCCGGAACTTCCGGTCGGATCTTCCGGCCTCGGGTCGGAACTTGCAAATAGGACACTCGTGGGCTTGAAAAATGGCTAAGTCAAGCATCTTCCGATGCCACGGCCGGATCTTCCGGCCAGGGAAAACTCAAGACCGAGCCGCCCGGAACTTCCGGTCGGATCTTCCGGCCGAGCAGAAAAAGGTGTTTGTGAAGATTTTTGTGTCTCTCAAGAGTTTGTCATCTCGAGCAAAGCACTTTTAGCATCTAGAATTTATCAACTACGCCCCCCTTGATAGTACGGTGGTCCTATACTCAATTTCAAACGGAAAATTAAATTTAAATCCACCAATTGAGTCCTCCACCATATGAATGAGCGTTGGGGTCCTTCCTTTAGCATTTTCTCTTTTTTATTCCATTTTATTCCTGCACAACTCATGCAAAGCATCATATCCAAATTTCTATTGCCATTAATCACCAAAATTGATTAAATGCCTAGATGCACTTTCAGAACCTCTCCTCCTTGTAGTGTGCATATGGGAGATCATTCACAATTTCGTATTGCCCTATCAAGATGTGAAGAAGTCAAAGTTGATATGGTGAAAAATGGTGGAATACCTGTTTTCGTCCGTGTCGTCCAAAGTTCACTTTCATCCTTAAACTTTCAAAACAATTTTAGTACTTGAACTTTTGCAGTCGGCTCTATTTTGTTCTTCTGTTGATGTGGCTTGCCTCTTCATTGTCTAGTCAGCAAGGGTTTCGAATCGTCATCGGCCAGTCACAAATATGAGTACTCTATTTTGCATATCTGTTATGAATTCATGCTACACCCAAGATTCAGTAACAATTACCTTCTCGTGGTCTGTTATGAATACCCATCCATCATTAGTTGGTGACGAGGCTATGACAAAATCAAAATCCTAGCTGACTACGCAATGACAAGGCAGCCAACATGGGAGCCACGTCAGCATAAGGACAAAATTGTGCAGATTGCCAGAGTTCAACGACTATATAGTGGTTGTTTTAGTAATTCATGGGTGAAAGTGAACCTCAAATAATAGTACATGGGCAAAAAACAACTATTTTGCCACAAGAAATAAGTTATCCCAAGGGATGGTCAACAAGTAATTAGTGATATATTACATGGAGTGAGGAGGGGAGCATGACCAACGGTTGAAACCATGAAAAATTAATAGTATAGGAGCAAAATGATCTGATTATAGTATTATGAGAGCAACTTGATGTCAGTTAAGAATGTTTATGTTATATGGGATTCTTTACTTAGTTTATTAAGTTCATTACTACCTCTTTTTACAAGGTATATTTTGAATAGATGAGATAAGGTCGAGCCAATAATTGCTCTATTATTTTTTGTTTATATGATATAAAACTATAATTCGAAAAATAATATTTTTTACTACAAATTCAATATATTAGTTTGTATAAAAGATATATAGAGTAATGGTAGGTTAAAATTATTGTTATGGAAAAATAAAAAATCTTATATTATTTGTTCTAATTTACTCAAATGAGATTATAGTATGTTTTATTATAATATAATAAACCATGTGTTAGACATGGACAAGGCTAACACGTAACGGTTGTTTCGCGAAACAACGACCTCATTCTCTCCCCTCGCTCTATCTCCTCCACGTCAGCAAAAATTCTATGTAGCACTGCATGAGACGACCTATGAGACCGCTGACGTGTAGCAATGTACCTGCCCTTATGAGTATTATTGAACCGCGGTTCGACCGCCCGATCCACCGGTTGGACCACCGAACCAGCAGTCCAACTGGTTTAATGATCGATCCGACTTTTCGTTCTTCAAACCCTCTTTCTAGATCCTCAGGTAGCCGAATGTCCCCTGACAACCACGCCCTCTCAACCCCGTCGTCTAATTCGGTGATAACGGAGCCGAAAAAGCTAGGTCGCACGTTGAACGCTCCATATATGCAATCTACGTTAGATTTAATGATAAAATATGTTATAAATTTTATATTTGTTTCAGCATTCAGCTCAGAAAAACAATTACGAAGAGAGTAACGGACGGTCCGAACTCGTTGAGTGGATTGCGGGTTTATCACCATCGCGGCTTCGGCCCGCCAGCCGCCGGGTGTCGCGTCACTGTTCATCGTGCCACGCGTTGCGCTGGATTCGCGCATGGTGGAAACGTGCCACCCCGATGCTGCCGAGTTCAGTGGTCCCCAGATCTCAGCCGCCGCCACCCGCTTCGGCTTCGCCTTCCGTTTCCCCCTTCTCCCCACTCCAGTCGAAGCCCGCAGGCTCACTTGCGGCAGCGGCGGCGCTCACTTGCAAGCTGAGACTGAAGCTGAAGCCATGGGGGAGACGGGCGTGAGGTTCCGGTAGCGTTTCCCCGCATCCCTTGAGGCTGTCTTGGGGCTCGACACCGACGAGGAGGAGGAGGAGGAGGGGGAGCTTCTGAGCTCCGACGGCGCTGCGAGATGGTACGGATCCTCACTCTCTCCAGTCCCTCACCGTCTTTGATTTGTGCGGCGTGTTTCTCTATTCGTTTTTGTTGGTCGATTTCAATCGGAAGAGAGTGTCGGAATCGCGGATTAAGCAGATCGATTATGTGAGGGCAAAGGTGTTCGAGAATATGCGGATTAGGGTTGCTCGGCTTCGGGAAACAGAATTTGAAATCTGTTCAGCTTAAGGTTTTATTCGGGGAATAGAGGATTTGAGTGGATTGGAAGGGTTTGGAGTGAAGCAATTTCTCCTAGGAGTCAAAATCTTCCTCAATCCACTCCAATCCCCCTCAATACTCTCCTACACTCCACTTTCCAAACAAAGCCTAAGGGGAATCGAATCTAATCGGGTCACATTTGGTTAGGGTTATCCTGCTGAATATCTGCTTGTGGGGCGGTGAAATTGGCTAATAGTGATGATTTACTAGTGGAGGTCATGAGGGGAAATGTTTCTCCATGCATCTGACAAGAGCCTTTGCAATGTTACTGGAGCATTTCGTCCCCCCTCTTTCCAATTTTCTGGCCATCAGGTCCAAGACTTCATTCTGCTCAGGAGGTATTCTCGAACTTCCAACTCCATCTCGCTGAGGTTGGGATTAGTGTTTTGGGGAGGGGGGAAGGCCTGGGTGGGCGCAGGGTGATGGTGGAGGCAATTGATTGATGGCTTGTCCGAGACGTATTAGTGTGGTGGCAACAGTAGTCGATCTGGTGGCAGGAGCCACTACATGAGGGTGGGGTGGGGCTGAGGGCATGGAAGAGGGTGACAGATTTGGTGACTTCGGTAAGTCATGACCTGACTGGTCGCCATGTATCTGACATCCAAACCCATTCCAATGGCTGCAGATATTTTTAGGCTACGGATGACATATTCAGATATACAACTGTGAGTTTAAGTCTGACGAAACTGAATCCAATATTCAGTTAACTCGATCAAGGTTCAGATAAAAATTGAGCAAGGCTTTGATCTTTTGACTGGCAAGTTCAAACAAGTTGGAAAACCTTTATACCAGCATCTTGTTTTGCTTAAGATCAATACATGCTTATGTACAAAAATTTGAGATTTGAAGTGGGGATTTGGACCGGTTTGATATGAACACGATTGGAAAACGATAGGCTTCACCGCCGATCAAATTCACGGTAAATTTCAAGATGATCTAGGCATCTCTTGATCAAGGTAACACATACAACTAGGTAGGCAGCTGGTGGCAAGCTCGAGCGGTGATAAATTCGAATAGACGCCGCACCACACTTATATCTTACTCAGTTACCTGTGTGCATGCCAAGAACACAGAAGTGACTGCTCGAGCGATTTGCCATCGTCAAGCCATCATCACTCGATTCCTTCCATGCATACCTTCACCATCTCACTAGACCCGTGTTCAATCAATCTTTGTTGAGCCTCTTTCATCAGGGCTGCCGTACACCATTGTCTTCCACTTCTAGCCTCCCACCAAAGTCGCCAAGGTGACCCCAACGTGGAGACTTGGTATAGAGCCTCTCGTTTGCCGAGCTTTGCACATGGTCAGCTTGATGTTAGTGTTGCTCGCGCGCTTGCTTCCCGCCCAAGTGCAACTGATTTAGCCGAAATGTCTGTGCCGTCGCGAAGTGCGGCCTTGTCATGGCCGCCGCCGTCGGGGTCCATGCTCAAGACTTCGAGGAGCCGAGACATGAAGAGCATCACGTTGAGGAGCTTCTAGTGAAGCTCTACGGTGACTTCTAGTCGTAGGACTTGTCGTTGTTTAACCGGTCGACGAGGTCGAATGTGGCGCCTCCACTGTGTTTATGGCTGGTCGTCGTTACGTTGTTATGATAGGAGTTTGACCCATGGTTTGGTGTGCGGGAGCGAGTTGAGTCCATTAGTGGTCAGATCACCTGCCGAGACCTCGCCGGCGCCAAGATGCCGTCGTCGAAATGTGGATGCCCTCTAAACTAACCTTTTAGAAATGTGAAACAATTCTGAGCAACAGGTTATGTTCTTTTAGATTCTTTATATAAATATCAACTACAGTTTCATAGTGATACAAACGTGAGAAACAACTAGCGAGAATGCAAACCGGACTTTGAATGTGGATGTGTTTATTTGCTCCATGCAGTCTTGTTATTTTTAATTGTGAGATTTTGTAAATAACCCAATTTACATGTTTGTGTTTTTCTGTAGGATGTTGTATGTGAAGTCTGTGGTGCTTTTGGCTACAGGCATCTTTTGGTACAATGTAACAACTGCAAGAATTCTACTAGGCATCGGTAACTTCTCTTTCTACTTCAAGTTCATGCCTGCTTTTTCATATTAAAATGCCTGAGTAAAAGAACAAAAATGCATGGATTTTGATTATTTGGTCATGATGAAGTTTGGAATTGCTTGGGTGCTTGATTTATTAACATTCTTGTATAGAACAATCTACATCAATTCTACCGTTGCTGATCATATGGCATCAGGGTGTCCAAAATACATTTACATCCTAACCCCATGATTATAGCATTGTACACTTCCATCCTTGATTTGCATTAAGCGGTTAACCTAGAAGTACTATATTAGGAACATAAAGGCTTATAAGGCCAGACTATCAAGGTATGAGTAATCCCAAAATGCCCAAACACTAGGGGTCAAACAATCTTCAGACCATAATATAGCCCGTGAATTGTTACTATTTGAATCCTTGCACATAAATTAACGAGGGTGATATGCCAATCTACTTATCACTTGCCACCACCTCGGCCAGCAACGTCCACCGCGCTGTATACCACAAGGTTGACCAGCCTTTTGTTTCTGCCCTTGGCCATCACTGTTTCATGTTTGACCCTCTAGATCCGGTAGTGTTGAGGTCTAGGCACATCGCTATTGTCTTCAAGATGTGGTGTTGACATCGCTGTGGTGTGCTGCCATGTCATCATTGTTTTCAACATGCGGTAACAACTTGCCTTTGGAGAAGGGGGAGGGATTAGGGAGGCTCCCTGATCCACTAGATCCCTCGTAGTGCCAAGGTTTTTATTACATTGTCATTATCTTACAAATGTGTTGTTGACTTCACTTGTTGAGCTATCCCTAACAAAAGCTTCACCCAAGCTTCAAAATGCGGCCCGACTTGGTCCAAGATTGTTGACATTTTAACGCTAACAAAGCAAACATTGGACTTCAAAGATTTTATTTATAAGGCTCATTTTGATTAGTTAGGACAAGCCTTTTTCCAATAATTATTGTCGTGCCAAACAAATAAAAATTATTGGAGTAGTTGTTGGGTCAACAGACTTGTCCTAATGGAGCGAAATATGCCTTGCCCATGTAAAATAAGCGGAGGGATTCCCAAAAGTTCCCTCGAACCAAGCAAACTCGTAGGGTTGATTGTGATTACTCCTTGTATTAATTGTTTGAGTTAATTGAATCCGTGCCTTTATAGTGTCTTTGGTTCAGATAAGTACCACTACTATTCACGATACTCAAATCGTGCCATTACAATTTATAGATATGCTATTGCTTTTACCCCTTTGATGCATTTGTCAAAAAAGTTGGACCGATTTGCTCTTGTATTCTTCCTTTGTCTCTCTTCCGTTCATCGGCCACATTGGCATCAAGGGCGCCGACCTAATTCTCTCCGGACCAGAAGAACGTCATTAGGTATAGCACCTCCATAATGTGAATGGCCGACCTTAATCTCCTCAAGTTCATTTGCCGCGTTGGTGCCGACCTTATTCTTCTCGGCACAAGAAAGAATGTTATTGGGTCTTGAAACTCTACCACGCGCATGGTCGCCCCTTTGTGAGCCTCGCGAACGCCCGCGTCTGGGAGGAGAAAGGGACCTTGGCCTTCGCCACCATGGTTGCTCCTGTCGACGTGGCACTCCCTTGTATGCTAGTGCTCGACATCCTTTGGCATAAGGGGAGAGGTGGGGCGATGCCGAAGCTCGACAACACCGTGGTGGAGGATGACATGGAGAGAGCCAAACAAGAGAGAGGAGAGGGCAGGAAGGAAGTGGATAGGGGTAATTTGGTCCAAAATTTTTGACAAATGCATCAAAGGTTTAGTATCGGCGTATCTTGATGACCTGTAAGAATGTAACGGCATGATTTCGATATCACGAACAATAATGGTACTTACCAAAAAAAGAAATTATAGTAGCACATGTCCAGTCCCTAATTGTAGACGTTAGTGGTTTCTGAGGCACAAAAGATCTATCCTTAATTGGCGTGGTTTGCGGTTTTTGTAGATATTGTATGAATCCAGTTCTTTATGATGGCTCATCAATTGAATGGTTGTGTGAGGATTGCCCCCCGAAACATAATGAAGTCGTGGGATCATTAAAGTGGAGGGGTGATGACCATCACTCTATTCAATCGGGTTTGGGTTCTTCTATAATTGATGAACCAAATGTGAATAGAGTGGAGGTGACAAAGGAATCTGGGTCGTGGGGGCGTCGTAGACATAGATCGCACAAGGCAAGAAGGTATAGCACTTGGGGGCATCGTAGACATAGATCGCGCAAGGCAAGAAGAGAAAGTACGGATGCTTGGACCGAACATTTTCCATGTGGAGGTACATTCAAGTCTTCTCAAATGTTTGTTGAGGAAAATTCAAAGCTCAATGGTGTCGAAAAGGAAGGGGAAAGTGGAAATGATCACATAATCTGTGATGTTGCGAGATCCCATCCATTTGTTATGGATGATTCTTGTCTTACAGTGCCAATTGTGGAGCAGGAAGATGGTTCTAGTCATCCATCGGAGAGTGCAGAACGACCTTATCCATTGGAGGTGGTTAGTCCAGATGTTTCAAGCCATTCACCCTCAGGCTCTGCATTAGAAATTGAAGAACAAGGAACAGAGGCAGGGTTATTTGCTTCAGTTAATGATGTTGAGCAATCCCATCCATCTTTTACTGACAAAACTACTACTACATTGTCAAGCAAGGAGCATGGAGATGGTTCTAGTCCTACATTGGAAAGCTGGGAGCAACCTTATCCTTTGGAGGTGGTTAAACCATGGGATGATGCGCCAAATACTATCCTAGGATGGAAGCCTTCATCAAATAATTCACAGCCAGTGCAATCATCAGATCTTGCTGTTGGGAATATGGATGTCTTGGTTCCTTCTGAGTGCTTCGACCCAAGGTCAATATCAAAGATTGTGGAGCCATCAAGTTACTCAAATGGAGGGGAGACTGCTGTAGAGAAAGACCAAGCTGAAAGAACAGAGTTCTTGTCAGGCACCAAAACTGTCGCCCCTGCACTGGATAATGTCCAAGAATCAAGTCTCTCCGCAGAGCCAACAAGTTCCTCAAATGGAGGAGGAGATTCAGCTGGTGAGAAAAACAGTGCTGAAAGTACAGGACGCTTGTCGGGCATGGAAACTGTCACCCCTGCACTGGATAATGTCCAGGGATCAAGTTCCTCAACAGCAAAAGAATGCTTGGTTTCTAATGTAGACAACTCTGATGAAGCAAATAGATCAAATAAGCATTTTCTGTGTACCATAGAAAATGAGGAAAGCCAATTAGAGGTACTTTCTCATCCCAACATCTTGAGTGGCAAAGTCCATTGCAGTCACGATGGCCTTAATGGAAGTTCTGATCCCAAGTCAGGGCCGAAGGGAAGGGATACCCAAAATGATGTACCAAGGGCTTCAGTTTCTGCTGGCAAAAATGTGGTTTGTAGCCAAGTGTCACAAAGAGAAAATGTTAACAGGGAGGCATTGCCTTCCAAGAACGTTAATCCATGCAAGGCAAAACAATCTAGCTTTAAAAAGCAAGAAAACAGACACACTCAGCATACCAAAGATCAGAAAACCAAGCTCATTATGAAGGATAGAAATGCTGATCCTGCACAGCTGAAAAGTAGGCTATCAAAGCAACTTGATGATACTTGGTTAGATGCTTCCTCGGAGTTGTCTTCAAAGACCAAGGAAGTAAATGATGACAATGATGCAGAGCCAAGATGTTCCACTTCTGCTGAAACTTTTGGGAATGTGGTGCCCATGAAAAGAAAACGACTTAGTTTACCCTATGGTGAAGATGCCGAGGCCATGCAGGCGGACCCTCCATCCAGGGAGAATGATGGACAAGCAAGGATGAACAGGAGACATGTACAAAGTGGTGCGACGAACCAGGGGAGATCTGCAGAAAATCATGAGGAAGTGATATATCCAGGAAATTCAAATAATGAACATGTTAACAATCATACGCAGACAAAGAGGCAGAGAAGGGCCAATAAAGATAAGAAAGCACCTTTACGGAATCCTAGTGTTCGATGCGCACCGGATGATGCTGATCAGTTAGCATCAGAAGCTGCAGTGGCAGAGGGCCACTGTAGTCTATCCAAGATGCCAGTTTCAGCACCTACTGATCAACAACACTTTATTTTCACACAACCCATTGATAGACCTTATTGGACGTATGTTAGATGCCCTTAACCCCATTCATTCTAAAGCATTTCAGTAATTTTCTCTCTGCAGTGCTAATTTACTCTTGTTTATGCTGATAGTGGAATAATGAAGATTGGCCAGGAGTATATTTCATTGGCTGCACACCTGTCAAATGAAGCATGCAAGAAGGTGCATGAACTATCAAGATCATTACCACCAGTAATGAAAGTGACAATGCATTCAAAGTTGAAAGCCTGGCCATCGAGGTTTGAGGCATCGGAACTTACTGCTGCAAGCATTGGCTTGTATTTCTTTTCGGACAATGTGAGGTGTGTGACCTACTGGCCCTACACACAATTGCTTGTTTTGTATTTTCAGCTACATGCCGGTTTAAATGTTCCTGTTGCTTTTGTAGGCCAAATAAAGATCTGGATCGACTAGTGCAGCATGTCACAGATCATAGCATAGTTCTAAAATATGTTTTTGGCCTTTTCAAGTTGCTTATCTTCCCTTCTGCTCTCCTACCAGAGCAATGCCAAAGTAAGTACCATATTTCTGATTTTTTTGTCTCAAATACGCAGAAAAGCTGCGTATCATTGTATTAAGTAGAGAAAAAGGTTTGTTTTCTAGCACCGGCCGCGATCCAAAGGTCGACCTCCTGTTGGATTCTCGCAACTATGACTGAAGTGGCCACTGCGCTTTGCTCGAATAGGCGCGCGTTCCGTTCTTTCCAATTTCCACAGTTGCCAGCCGACGGCCATGAACAGACTGTTGACTCCCTTGCGTCGTTCTGGCAATTGGATGGAGACCAAGTGCTCCCACCATATTTCTGATTTTACTAGTCTCATGGATACAATAGGGCATTGCACCTGTTTTGCTTTGCATCTGATCAGTGCAATTTTGCATTGCTATGCTTCTACTGTCATGGATACAATAGGGCACTGCACCTGGTTTGCTTTTGCATTTGATCAGTGCAATTTTGCATTGTTGTGTTTCTACTGTCAACGGTTACACTTGGAGAGTTTTTTACTTTCTTGCAGTCAAGTTCTTGTCTTTAGAGTTTAGACAGCTTAGCTTGTTCTATGGCTAATATTTTGCAGTTCACTTATCAAATCATGTTGTTTTGTAGTGTTCCAAGGGAAGCACTATCTGTGGGGAGTGTTCAGGCGCCGGGGTACGAGCAAAGTAGCTGCCCAAGTGAAACAAAAAATCTCTGCGTCACATGCTGCAGAGAGAGAGAAGCATCAAGACAAGGTGCAAGGCGGCACGCAGGACCAAGAAATGCCTCCTCCAAAGCGTACCATGCCATCTGAGAACCCACCGTCACCAGACACTGTCCATGACCGAGAAATGCCTCTTCCAAATGGTGCCATGCCATCGCTAAGCATCGGCACCGAGACTGACCCCGGTGAACATGGGTGCAAGGTGCGAGGTGGCACCCAGGATCAAGAAATGCCTGTATCAAAAGATACTATGCCATCTGAGAATCCACCGTCGCCAGACACTATCCATGACCAAGAAATGCCTCTTCCAAAGGGTACCATGCCATCTGAGAACCAACCGGTGCCGGGCACCGTCCATGACGTTGGCACTGAGACTAACCCTGGTGAACATAGGAAGAATCACTCAAATTCTGAAGCTCCCCCAACCAGGCTGATTGGCCTCGTTGTTGCACAGACGCCAAGAGCGGAGCAGTTTATCAAGGATCTGGAAAATGAAGGCGCACTGGTGTTTGCTGTGAAAGGCTTGGTGAAACCCGGTCCTGTAAGGCACCAGGCCCCAAGCAATGCTGTTGGGTCAGAACCAACCCGGGACAATCGCGCACCAGCTTCTGAAGTGTAGCTGTAACCTTTTGTGATGTTTAGGACCGAATAGGATGATCGTTAACCCTGTAGGAATGTAGGATGTACCGAGCTGAAGCTGAGCTGAAGCTTTTTCTTTCTTGTCGCGTTTGTGGAACTCGAGATGTTATTGTGCAAAGTCTATCAGAAAAAAAATGCTCCCCTGTTTCGTGCGCATTGCTTTTTATGATCTCTACTGTGTGCTGTTGTTTTCTGCTCCGGATGCAGATACCTCAGATGTACATGCTGTATGAAATGGTTGCAAGCTCTGAAATTTCTAGCGTGTTGTTATGAAATGCCCTGCGTCCTTTCGAATGTAAATGCTGCTATTTCTCGTTTACTGCCAATTCTTTGGAATCTCCAGTCGGCTGCGGCTTGTCTGTCTCCTTTGTGTGTAACCCGTTTGTGTCTCCTGATACGTGGAGCTCGTTGATTGGATGCCCTTTGATAGGTGGGTCATCATTTTTTTTTCCATCCAGTCACTCGCCATGAGAAAACGGAGGTCCACCGTTTTTTTCTCGCGCCATTAATTAAGGGAGTTAGAGAAATAAATGTAGGGAAAAAGTTCCCCATTCTAAAAAATAACGCCAACCTATACTATAAAGATCATTGACAATTGAAACACTTTTTACCAAGAAAAAACTCTACCCACCTCTCTACCCGGGTCCAACTGACAGCTGATTTCTGGTTTTTGAGGCGACAGGACGATGGAAACTGGACGTTCGGGAGTGTTTCTGCCAAAACCAAAAAGATTTTCTCACCGCGGCTGTAGCTTACCCGCCGGTCCCACTTAGCAGCGACCCTCTCCCAATCTGCGCCGCGCCTCCTCGGCGCCAGCCCCGTCGCATCGGCATCTCCTCCCTCTCCGCCGCGCAATCTCCGCCCCCAAATATCGCCCTTCCATCTTCTCCGCGTCCATCCTGGTGGCTCCTCATCGCGGCGGCCGCCAATCACAACCATCTCTTCCCTCTGCCCCCGCCCCGTCCATTTTTCCCAGGCCCGCCTGAGATCACGCCACTTCCCCCAACCGCCCTTCTTCCGCTCCTAATCCGGCGTCGAGCGGGCGGGGGGCGCTGCGGCCGGCAGGACGGCGGCGTACGGCGCTGGAGCCGCACCGCCGGCGCCGGCGGAGGAGGTGTCGAGCGGGCGGACAGCGCTGCGGCCGCACCAGTGTGACGGCGGAGGAGGCGTCCAGCGGGCGGACGGCGCTGGCCGCACCGGTGACGGCGGTGGAGGCGTCCAGCGGGCGGACGGCGCTGGCCGCACCGGTGACGGCGGTGGAGGCGTCCAGCGGGCGGACGGCGCTGGCCGCACCGGTGACGGCGGAGGGCCGAGGGCGCCAGGACACCAGCGTACGGCAGCTGCAGCCGTGCCGGCAATGGCGGAGGCGGCGTCAAGCGGGCAGATGGCGCTGCGGCCGCACCGGCGATGGCAGAGGCGGCGTCAAGCAGGCGGATGGCGGCTGCGGCCGCTCCGGCGGTGGAGGAGGCAACGACGGCGGCCGTCGTAGTTCACGTGGACGTGCGGGCACAGGGGGATGGCAGACGCGCGCTAGCGAGAGGAGTAGGAGATGCAGATGGCCCTGAGCCTCAATGTCGCAGGTGAGCTTTTCGTCTGAGTTGTTCCTTTTCTCAGCTTCTCGTCTTCCACGGCATCTCCCTGCCCGCCTCCATGCTCGGCGTCGCCCTCCCGCCTGCCTGCAATTCCCCAATTCTACATAGTAGCAGGTGGCCTTCCTGCCATCCTTTTCCCCAGCACGCCGTCCCTCTCGCGGGGACCAGCTGCTCACCTTCAGGCGTCTCAGATGCTGCAGGCCGTCCACCAACCATTGCCTGCCGACACGCATCCATGGCCAAGCTGACGTGGAGAACACTGAGCTTCAGCTCTGGCTTGACCGAGGACCGGCGAGTGGCTATACTATGCCGAGCAGGAGTCTGGAAGCCATCCAGCAAAGGTGGCACAAGGCTGTGCTACCAGGTCACGAAAGGAGCGGCTGCTCGCGACCGTTTGTGGACGAAGGGTGAAGCAATGCGTTGGTGAGAAATCATAAAAAACTCTACCCACCTCTCTACCCGGGCCCAACTGACAGCTGATTTCCGGTTTTTGGGGTGACAGGACGATGGAAACTGGACGTTCGGGAGTGTTTCTGCCAAAACCAAAAAGATTTTCTCACCTTGTAATAGGTGAAGCAATGCGTTGGTGAGATTGCCCATCATCCCCTTCTGTGTCTGCTTCCATCTCCTTTTCCATCTTTCTAATGCCCACCTCATGCAGATTGCCTCTCCTCTGGTCCAAGCGCAGATACAATGGCTACAACTTACAAGGTGTTCGACAAATTGCTCAAGGGGAGGCTTGGGGGGGGGGGGGGGGGGGGGGGCTACATGTTAGCAAGAGGAATAGGTTATCACTCTGGCCACTATGCTCTACCCACATCAACGACAAGCCTGAACTTTTAGCAGGTCATATTTCTTCCTCTACCTTCGTTGGTCGGAAATAGCCCAAGATATGTTTATAAATTAGCTTTCCATATATGTATGATTTCTGAACAGCTGAACATGTGTATGGTTACTACTGATCAAATCATTTCGTGCAATGCGTTTACGATTCTTCAGTACCTTCTGCTGATGCAATAGGATCACCTGAATATTGGCATCATAGTCGAAGATAAAAAATGCATGCCAGAAATGGAGGAACAACAAAGGCTGCGCTCCTTTATGACCTGAAAAATGTTATTGGAGCTAAAAAGATAGTCCAACTGGTAAGGTTTGCGTTTTGGAAGGAAAATATAACTTTTAGAATGTATACCTCATGTGTGAATCATAAAACATTGTAATGCAAGTTGTTTTTTTAAATCGAATGGCATGTGGTTTTGGTGCTTTAGGATATATCTTAATATTTATTGATCAACTTCTGGCAGGCTAAACTTGGACCTTTTTGTTGGTAACTGAAAACCTATAATTGCAGAACTAATATCTGGTCAATGTAAGAGAAACAAAAGACAACAAGGGTGTAGGCTTCATTCTTCAATAATATAGGCATTGAACAGAAAACTATTTGTATGCTCTCTATCGAGAAAAAATAACCTTGCCAGATGCTATATCCATCCTTTTCCATTTAAGTTACTGAAGATTGCATCGCTTCCAAGTTCCAACTGGCTAGAATAATGTCATTTGTATGCCATATAAGGGAGATATGAAATAAAGTGGTTAAAAAAATGCATGATGTGTGCAATTGGCTCATCTGGCTACTCTATTTTGTGTGCCTGGTTGGAGATTGGGTGTTGTTGTCTTTACCTTGGGCAATTGGTTTGAAACTTTGAATGGGAATCCGATCTATGCTGTGATGCATATATCCCTTGTAATTTTGCTCCTGGCTTGCGGTTCGTGCATAATTAATAAATATCGCTGGATTGTTTGTGCTTCTTGCGTTGGCTTGTTTGGGTTCTGATCTGCTAGATACGATCATGATGATGGCCTTGTTTGCAGCTATTGAAGCCGGGATCTATTGATTCTCCTGATTTTTTATGGCTCAGATGGATGGGGAGATGCAAAAGGGTGAATGTGAGGTAAAAACAATTCTTGCACTGCAATAAAGTTCACTAGGCTTGCTAAACTTCATTTCATATCATTCAAGCATATTTCGAATCAGATGTTCAGAGATCAAATGTTCTCATAACTGAGGTATTATCTTTGCACCTCCAGTCTTCAAGTGTTTTGGTAACTAAAAATTCATGCAAATTTTGTGCAGATCAGTGTCCCATAGATGTCACGCAGATATATCTGATAGAAATCATAAACATTTTGGATATGGTTATCAGGACTTTTGATTTGCGGTGAATTTGTCTATTCCTGATACAGCATTTCAATCTCATTGCTGAGGTTTTGATTACTGCTTAGGGAGCAATAAGAAAATAACTAAAGCATGGAAAACAAAGCCTCAGGAAGGTGATCTTGGTCCATTTTTTTGCGAGAACACAGCCGCTGAATATCATGTAGGGAATTGTCACAAAATATTAACTGAATTTGGTGGAATAAAAGGAAATGATTGGGGAGGTGGTCATGAACTAAAATGTTGCAGTAGGTAGGACGGAATTACTATTTTCCTTATTTAGTGGTGAATTAGTTTTTTTCTTAATGAAGTAGCGGATTCTCTTCTGATGTACAATTTGCTATCCTACATCCAGAACACCTTCCTGAGGCTCAGCTGGCTGTGTGATCCATTTTTCTTTTGGCATTGCTTTGATTTTTTCTGCATTTCTTTTATCCACTTTTAACATCAACATTGTACATTTAACATGGATTCAGATTCAATTTGGAGAATCATAGGATTTTATGGGAGAAATTTAACTGGTTAGGGAAAATTCCTTTGCCATGGTCACCGATTTGCATGGACATTGCTACCCCAGATTCGCTTTGGCCATGGGGTTTCCACCTTTTCCGTTCAATCCCCTCTTGATTTCGATTATCTAATTCTCTTCCTTTTACTGTAGATTTCTATGGATTTGGGACAGGATCTCAATGTTGAGTTGTTGGTCCAAGGGTTTCCACTTGTATTAGAACATCAGGTACAGTCTTACTAATATTCAGCCCCTTTCCCAATAGCAATTGTTTTACTATTCTTGCTACTGCCTTGATATTTGGACTAAATTCGATTATTCATGTGAAATTGTATTCTCAATAAAGCCTATGGTTGCTATTACTTAATTGGTGTTTGCTGGAAATTGTATTCTGAATAAAGCTCTTGCATGCATACCTTCAATTAATTTATCATGTTTTTCCATTTCTATCAGCTTGAACCTAGGTCCATGGACATGACAGAAGAGCAAATGATTTCTGTACTACCCTTTGTTTGGATGAGATGAAGGCTCTTTAGAAGGGATGAAAGCTCTTTACAAGGTTGTCTTCTCATGTGTTGATGTGATAGGCTTCTACAAATTTAACAACATGTGTTGAAGAGTAGGGCTAACCTCTAGAAATGGGATACATCTTATAAATATCAAGTTTGATGTAATAATTTTTTAGTTGAAATAAAGCTAAGTGCATTTAAGTTACCGAATATTAAAAATCGTCTATGTTTATTTTTTGACTGCATTGATACTCCAAAGCTGCCGCTACAAATACATTCTTCTTTTGATCACAACAAATAGAAAAAAATCTATTTACATCTCCTATTTTTTAATTCTAATATCATTGATTTGTATCTTTCCATAGTATAAAAAAGAGTATTATATTATATTACAACTTTTTTTAACAGGGAGAACTTGTTTAATGTAATATAACATGTTATAATCATGATCTGAATATGGTGGCACATGAGTTGGGACAAATATGTAGAAGAGTTTAGCACGCGCGGGCATTGCGACTAGTTACAACAAAAAGTTCTAATCAAACTAGGAGAATTAAGATTAGATAAATATCATCCTCAATGGCATCTCAGCCACATCTCCCCAAACCTGTGTGGCAGCGCGATTACGTCCAGAAGAACAAGCGTCACCATGGTGATCTCAACTCGACACAATCAATGAGTAAACATGAGCTGCTCCAATCTCTTAGCCTCTCGGCTGCCGGCAGTAGGTGCTGCTTCGGTCGCGACACCAGCGTGGCCCTCAGCCCGTCAGCCCCGACGGGCAACGCCAGCAGGCTGCCATGTACGCGTCCCATGCTTGCCCAGGTGCACCTGCGCCGTTCACAGCTGCTGCCTGCTGGGAAGCGCTGCCCCAGACCCAGACTTACCCATCCGCGGCTGACGAGAAAACTCCGAAATCGAACCTCTCACCGTGGCGCCGCTCCAATCAGAAAACAATAGCAATTGAGCCCCTGCCCACCCAATCGAAATCAAGCAGCAAAAATCAATCAAGATCTTGCCCACCCAAATCGAAATCCACACAACAAGAATTGAGGTTCCACTCACACTGCCGGCTTGCTCGAGCTAGCTTGCTGCTCGGATCGAGCTTTGACGCAACTAAAATCAAGCTTCGTGCCGCCGAGCTTAAGGTTTTTGAAGCTGAATCGAGCTCCTCATGCCTCAGCTAGAAGAAGAAGGTCGGGGGTGGTTGGAGGCCCGGCGGTGGTGCCGGGCGAGACAGCGGGAGCCACTGGCCGGGGGCGGCGGAATGATAACCGGATGGGCGGTGGAGGAGGCGGGGGCGTCGGCGAGCTCCATTGGGGTGGCGAGGCGAGCTCCGATGATGAGACCTCTGGTTAGTGCGGCGGCGGATGACGGGGGCGGATTCGGCGGCGGGAGCCGCCGCAGACGATGAAGGCGGACGGCAGCGGGGCGAGCGGCGAGGAAGAAGGCAAGACCCATCGGGTTAGTGCGGCGGCGGATTTGGCGGCGGCACCGCCGCAGACGAGGAAGGCGGGCGGCGGCGGGGGCGAGCGGCGAGGAAGGAGGCTGCGGCGGGCCGTGTGTTTCGTTCGGTGTCAACGGTCGTGGGCCGAGTTTCCTTGGGCCGCGCACTTCAGGTGATGCGGCGACCACGGTCGTGCGCGTGCCACCCAACAACGCCCACCGAGCTCCCCCGTCCTTGTTGGCTTGTTGCTCCACGTCTGACGACTTGGTTCATGTAGGTTGATCATACATTCATACTCACGGGCACAAGCGTGAGAAGCATGTATTCAACGGAGCTAACTAATTATTAGTAGTAATGAATCCAAACATAGGTTAACTATATATACCAGTAGATTGTATGTAATGAACAATTGCGTATATATTCGTATCATTTAATATATATTAGATTTTGATGCAACCACGAGGTGTTGAAGATTAGAACAATACCAAGGTGACTACTACCTGGTAGGTAGCTTGATCACACACCAATCACATATATGCATATAAATATATAAGCTCAAACTAGTTTCTAGCTACGATTCTAGCATGATCCCCCCCCCCCCCCCCCCCCCCTCTCTCTCTCTCTCGTGCCACGGTGCCATCATATCCTACTACGCGTCGTCGTCAACTCGTCGTCGCTGACCTCGACCTCCTCCTCGGCATAGCCCTGGGCGAGGTACTGCTTGATGATGGCTTCATCCTTGTCCCGGGCCGCCCTGATAATGGCTGTGGCCGGGGCCAACGTCATGCGTAGCATCTCTCTTATATCGGGATCCGTGAACTTCTCGAGCTCTGATTCTTCGCCGGGGAAGGGCTGGAAAGGATACACCTTCAGGAGCGAGTCGATGTACCCCTGCTGCACCCTTATCGTCTTCGTCCTCTTCTCGCTCCCCGCTGCCTTGTCCCCTGCTCCGGCCTCCGCCGCTGCCTTGCTGCTGCCGCCGGTACCCGAAACTTCCTCCATGAGCTCGATCGGTGCTACGCGGCCGCGGCTGCTGCTGTTGTTTTATGGCCCAGGAGAGGCCCAGGGCGTCGTCACCTTATATTATAAAGCTCCTCAACCCTAGGCGCTATCATATCGGCCTTTCTAAACCTCAGACTCCTCGTCCGACACGTCCGCCCCTCCTCTCGTAATCAAACCACGGGTGGACTCCGCATCCATTGATGATGCCGTTTTTTCAGGCACTAGTAGAGTGTGCCGCGGGGTGTATTAAAAAAACATAGTAAACATGACTTTTATCCTTTTAAATTGGATCAAATTTCACATTCTTACATTATTTTTTTAAAAAACAGAGTATCCTAATGAGTTAAGTTCTACAAGTTTCATAGTTTTTTAAAATTCTAATAAAACAAAACAAACTTTTAATTTATATGAAAAGAAGGGAGCTAAACACAAACTTTATCCAGATAGTATATTCGTCTTACCTTTCTAATGAAGTCGTAGTAGCAGCGTAACTCCAGGCTGAGGTATCTAATTAATACTGCTGCATTGTGCAAGCCTGCAAGGAGACTTGATACGCCAGCTGCATATATAGGAACGTCGTCGATATCCAATAGTGTAACATGAATTGTCAAGGATGTCACATGAGGAAGCTGCGGAATCCAACCTTTGATTATGTCAACGTCTTGCTCCTTTATCATCTGATCAAATTGTGAAAAGGTCAAAAACATAAACGAATAAATAAATCTCTGACGTGGAGTGTGGAAAGAAGACAACATGACGATTTGAGAACACTTATTAATTGCATCATGTAAATGGTTCAGTTTAGGAAATTTTGCAGCAGGACATTCTTCAGTTTTGGTAAGTGCCATGAGACATTGGAAAGAGACTAATACTATAAGTCCTAGAGCTAATTTCACGATGGAGCAGAGTGTCCTTTAGAAGAAAAAAAATTCCTTCAGATTATTGTTTAAACAATTTTGAGGCAAATCAAGATCCTAGAACAAATTCAAGCTCATCGAGTAATTGAATAAATATATTGATGCAGATAGTTTGCAATTCCTTCAGGGTTTGGAGTAGATATATATTTCTCCCTAGATGCATATATATGGCATAGAATACCCGCCCGCGTCGTCTCCGCATAGGCGACTCGGGCGGAGCCCGACGCCCGCGCCGCCCCCCCCCCCCCCCCCACCGAACCTTCTCCCACCGCGCCGCCGTCCGAGCGTGCCGCCGGAAGCCCGTGCGGCCTTGATGAAGGCGGCGGCGGGGCCCTCTCTTCCTCCTCCAGCAGCTCGGGGCGGGCGCGGCCGCCGTAGGGGCTGCCGGAGCTCGCCGTCCATGGCGACGGCGGCGGCGCGGACTGTAGATCTGGCGCCCCGGAGGCTGGATCCGGCCGTCCCCACGGCGGATCTACGGCGAGCGGCCCCCATGCCGTCTGGTGCGCAGGGGAGGAGGCCGCGTACGGAGACGGCGGCGCGCGACAGCGGGGGCCGGTCGACGGCGGCGAGCGGCAGAGGTGCCCGCGCAAGGAGGCTGCATGTGCGAGAGCGCGGGCGCGGGCGGCAGCAACGGTTGCGGTGCGGGCGCGTGGGCAGCGGCGTCTGCGCGAGGAGGGGCCGCGGCGAGGCAACGGCGGCTGGTCGGTGGCGGCGCGCGGCAGCGGCGACCCTGCAAGGAGGCTGTGCGCGTAGAGCGCGGGCAGAAGCCGCGCGTGGCCTGGCCGCGGGAGGAGGCCGCAGGATGCGGTGGCGGCGCGCGAGGAGCGCGCGCCGTGCGGCGACGGCGCTTCGCCGGGGAGCGAGGACGACGACAGGGAGATGGGGCTTCGGCGGCAGGCTGTGAGGTGCCGCGTCAGTGACGTCCCCCCCAGTTTGGACGGTTGCAGTGGTGGTGCTGGCTTACCGCGGCGAACGCGTGCAGTGAGGGTTCGACACTCCGGGTGAAAGCCATTGCCAGACCCTTCTGGTGGAATGACGGCGGCGCCTTTGGGCGTCGCTCTCCCTGTTGAGGGCGTCATTTTGGAGTTGCAACCCTGCTGCACGACGTCTCTGGGTGAAAACCCGGTCCAGCTCTTGGACGAGCGACGGCGGCGCCTGTTGGCGTCGTGACCTCCTTGGAGGCGTCGTCTCTAGAGACACGTTTGATCGGCGGCGCGACCGGCTTACTACTCGCGATTGCTTCGGCCGGTGGGGACAAATCTGTCGGAGGTCATGCGAACAGGGGGTTGTCTACCTCACGCCAAGACGCCTGGTCTCCGGTTGGTGGCCGACGGTCTTCACTCGGGTGTTGTTCGGCTGAGTGCAGCGTTCCGCGGCGCCTGGAGTTGCTTAGCAACCTCTAGTGTGGTGCGGGGCATCATTGCAAGACGGCGCTCGCGACAACGACATCCGGTGAAGACTTGGCTTGCAGCGGATCGCGGCGGGGTGTTCAGCACAGCTGAACTCTTCCGGTGCGGTACAACGTCGGAAGACGGCGCAGGCGACGTCTTCGGTCTTCTATCCGATGGCGGTATCTTGTGCGAGGGGGAAATCAACGTGATGATTCGAACCTCAGCGGTGGTCTGGAGGCTTGAGACGGTTCCGGGGGGCGGGGCATCTCTTCTTGCTACCATTGACGGCAATTCTTGAAACGAGTCCTGAGCATGGAGCCGTGTGGCAGGGTTGAGGCCTCCGCGCACGAGGAGGCGTGCAGAGTGGCGGGTTGGAGGTCCCCGCGCACGCGAGAGACGGCGGATGTGGCGAGGCCCCCGCGCGTTGAGTAGCTCCAGACTCGGTGGTTTTCATGCCGTCAGGCGGTTGGTTTGGGGTGCAGCGACACGACGGCGGTGGGTCCTGCACGGCGGTGACCCTCTTGGTGTGATGTTGTCTGCCTTTCGGCTCCTTTATCGGCGCTGGATCACTTCAGAGGTGTCGATACCCGCAGGGGTGCGGTTGTAGGTGGGAGCTGCGGTTTGCTTTGTTCCCTCTGTCGTCGTTGTGAGTGGTGTGTGGCCGTGTTGATGTCCCAATCCAACCGGTCAGTGAGTGAGCGGTAACCCGTGTTGATGTCCCAATTCAACCGGGTGAGTTGTTTGTTGTTTGTTTTTCTTTTCTTTTCTGTTTCCTGCCTATGGCCTTTCAGGGCTATAGTCTTGTATTTTCCTGCTATATCAATAGAAACGCACTCGTCGAGTGTTGTTCGTTCAAAAAATAAATAAATATATATGGCATATATATACCTCTGGAACTTCAAGAGACACTTCAAGGCATCTGGTTGAAGATAATCTGGTTGATCTTCAACTTTTGAGGAGGCTATGCTGCCATCGTTTTTATCATCGTATAGGTACCCATGTGAGCACAAACCAATCTCGAGTCTTCCTACGCTTGGCAAGTCGGCTGAACTCTCGCCTGCCGTTGGAGTTGAAGCGGAGGTCGGTGACCCGCGTCCAGAGGCCACGCCACCGCCGCGAGAGCGCGTGGGTGCGCAGGACGGCCCTCGCGTCGGGAAGCAGCTCGAGGATGCGCACGAGCAGGTCGTCGCTGAGGTAGCAAAGTCTGCCTCGTATGATTTTATTATCACGGTTTGAAGAGTCCACGCCCGTGTGGATGTTATATTGTTATTTGATTGGTGGGTATACGAGATGAGATGGGTAAATAAATTCTATGGTGAGAATATCAAAAAGGCAAAAACTCGCTAGAAACATCAGTTTTTAAAAACTTTCCACGTCGTTTCCACCGTTGGACCCGACACTTGGATCCTCTGTAAGGGGTGTGTAGAATTATTTTGGGTAAGAAGTGTTTCAAAAGTACTGGATCCTTATAGTATAGATATATGGTGTTTCAAGCGCTGGAATAGGGAACACACACGACACACCGTATATTACAGAGGAGAAAAGAAAGAGCAGCAGGATTAGAAATATGCATGTGGTCTCAAAGGAAGCCCCGTGCAATTTCAACGGAAATTAAATCCGGTTCTCTGTATGGCTTGACAATCATCTGCTACAGCTTAGTTTAGAATTTCCTTGTTGATGCCCAAGTAGCCAGAGCGAAAAATCTCCTTGTACAAGCGTCTGGCGAGCTTATCCCATGGCTTTGCATGTGTGTACCCGTCTTGGGATGCAGGAAAGGTGCCTAGGTGGAGCCACTACTACAAAACATAGATATTGTAACATACTTTAGTAACACATTCGTTAATATGTTACAAACAAATTTCATAGGAACACAAAATTATGTGTTACAAACCATGGTTGTAACACATATACCCTGTTTTGTAAAATTGTGTTACAACCAACGATTATAGTAACACAAAATTACTGTTACTCCTAAAATGTTACAAATATAGTGGTATGCTGTAACACATGCAAAATAACGTTACAACCCAAGTGTTACAAAAAAACATATATATGTTTCTGTTATTAAATGTGCTTCATTCGTAAAGATCCATATTCATACTAATCACTAACTTTTAGACAGCTCGCGCAATAATTAAACATATCTGAACATCCATCTATATTGACATTTTCAAAGTTTTTGAAAAAAGAATTTAGGCCACAATACATGCGTTCAAGGCAGCTCACATATTTGTTCTATTCTTCTAAAATATATTTTTCTCCACAAAGTGTGATGGGACAGTATCCATATTTGTCTCTCCCACAAATTCCAAATTTATCAAATGTGATAAAACGTGTCGCACACCTTTCACTTGAATATACTTTAATAGTGTAGTGGATAAATGGTGTGGTTTTAATCCTTATGACCTGGGTTCAAATCCTTTTATGCACATATTTTATTTTATTTTATTTTCGTTTTTCTTCTTGTATAATGTATATATAATTTATCCATGTAGGGAAGAAGTTTTAATAGAATGTAGGGAAGAAGTTTTAATATTTTTGATCTGCTTTGGTATTAATTTTATTATTTGATTTTTTGCAAAATTTTAATTCTGTTTTTTAGGAGAGCAAAATTTTAATTGTTGTAAGGTAATTTGCACAAAAAATTAGTCCAATATGCCCCCAAATATTTTTATACATGTAATGCAACACATAAAGATGTTGTGTCGGTGGTTTTATATTTTTCTTGAAATGATTGTCTATTTTCTAGAGATTATAAATGATTTTTGGGTGATTATTTATGAAATTCACATTGGAAGTACTTGTGTCTCAAAAACTCTAAGAAACGTATATAAAATTCATATTTGAGTTCATGTGTTCTGATACTAATGGCTATTTGTGCTAAAAGAGAATTGCTTGCGGGTGCGTCAACTGTCAATACAAATATGTTGTGACCATCAGCATAAATTATTTCTTTACTATTGTTGGTTATGTCGCATACTCCCTACAGATCACTAGGTGAGTCTGCATCAACTTACAGCCTCAATGTGACTAGTAGGTGGGTTCCGTGCCATGTGACAATAATCATGCTAAAGACCCAATGACAAGCTTGCAATTTCGTTGGTAGTCTTATGCAGTAGCATTTCATACATATTATTACTAAGCTACATTTACGTTGGGATCCCAGATTTTTTTTTTCATATGCGACTTCCATCCATTATACTTGTATTTTCTATCATTGGATTGTATACACATGAGGCACATAATTAAAATAAAAAATATCTCTAAACTTCTTATATGAAAAACTTTATTTTCCATCCAATTTTGTGATAATATTAGTTTCCACTCCTTTTTTTACTAGTAGACACGTGGGTTTCCCATCATTTTGGGTCTGGTTTGTACCAAAATTTTCTACCACCCACCACCTAAAAAAGAGGGATAACTGGTGGTGAGCGGATAACCCTTTGACCCTCGTCCCCAATTTTCTTCGTCGCGGGATGCAAAGCGAAGCGGGCAGTTGGGCGCACGGCGAGGTAGCAAAGAAACCGCAGACCGGCGGTGACTCCACGGCGCGGCTGGCCCCGGTTTGATAGGTATGTACATCATCCCAATCCGATGTTCCTCTGTGATCCCTATGCTCCCACCCAGATCGTAGAAGTAATTAGATCAACCCTACCCCACGAGTTTGAGTTTGCTGCCATCGAGTTTACTCAGAGTAGAATGGTGTACTAGATCGAGTTTCTAACCCATGGATTTGGATCGATCCATCTTGTTTAGTCCATGGAGGTGAAGCCGTGGAGTGGGTTTATTTTATTGCGACAAATAATCAAAGCACAGGAAGATTTGACAGTCCGTTCACATGATTGTTGGTCTTATCTGTTCCTAATATCTGTTCACGAAAAAATGTTTCCTGTCCTGCTTTTTCCATTCAGAAACATGTGTGGTCAATTCTTTTACGAATCCTGAAGAAGCTACCTTATAATTCATACTTAACTTGTTTATCTTTTTACAGCAAAACAGTGAAAGGGGAAAACGACAATTTAGGGAGGAGTAGAGGCTCTGACAGTTAGAAATGCAAGGTAAAATTATATTTAGATTCTTCTGATTTAGTATTTTCACATTGCTATCTGGAGTGAAAATCTATTCAGAATATTTTAGACTAGGAGAGAGAGAGGAGGGATATATATACATTGTTCAGATCTTGCACTGTTGGTATTTGAAATAAAAATTTTCAGAGCTATTTAGTACCATTGTTCCGATATTCAGTAACCTACATAATAATAAGCTTTGCGAATTTATTGAATAAATTATGCGTGTCCTATGAATTACTAGCAGTATAGTACCTGCTACAATTTTTTTCTTTATTTAAAATTAGTAGTGGCAAACCATGACATGAGATGGACACGAGTGGAGCCACAAATTAGTTGTGTTGAACCATATATCATTGTTTGGGGGCCGTGATATTTGGTGCCATACATTTTAGTCCAAACCCAATTTGATAACTATGAACCTATTTATTATTTATCTATCAAGCTTTCCCATGAAACCGTAAATTGGAAGGTGAAATTTATCACAAACCGCAGATAGCTACATGATAAATCATCGATCTGCATTATAATTTGAGCATTATAGATATTGTCACGAGTCTTTGTGTTATATCATACTTAAATATTGGTCCTGAAATTCGCGTATCTAACATCTCAGTTGTGATCTAATTTCTGAGTAAATGCTTCTTATATACTCACAGCTGTTAGTGAAAGTTAAATTAACAACTAAAGTCATTCCTCCCTTGTCCTTTTTTTTTTGAGGAAACGGGAGGGGTAAGCACCCCTACTGACTCCCTTGTCTTTTTTGTAGTCGAAGTGTTAAACCATCAAATTTATGTCATGGTAGGTTCCCATGTACTATATATACCATCCTCTTCACTTTGATTTTTTTTCAGTCATTGACTGGTATTTAATTTTTCAGGTATTTTGAGAATGTGGATATTGAGAAGTTCAAGCACTATGGAAAGAGAGAAACAGAAGGGCAAAGAGTGATCTGGATATATTTACATTTCACTTGCTGTAGTGGAGGCTTGTACCCTCCCCACTGATATATATGTCCATTTGCTATCTAGAATCACGTTGTTATGTATATATACTATAACATCATGTGAACAAGTAACATGTATTTTCTATATATATGATTATGAAATTTATTTGTGGTCTGTGCAATTCTACAATGTCTCGTGTTCTTTTAAACAATTTCGTGTAAATACAATAATATTATTTTAATTGAATTTTTATTGTGTTACAGTAGGTTAAACATGTGTTACGAACCATATGATCCTAAAATTTGAAACTATGTTCTCACGAAGTGATACTACTATAATGTGGAAGTGTTACTAGAACTAAAAAAAACATGTTACACAAGAGGATCTTGTAACACGTTCCATTAGACTAAAAATTATGTTACAATTTAGTAACACTTTTTCTAGACACATAAGAACACATATCTTGTGTTCCAATAGCTCAGGCTGTAGTAACATCAAGATTAGGAACACTAACAAGATGTGTTACAAGGAGAGCTAGTAACACCTTTATTGACATATAATAACACAAGTTGGTGTAAATACATCCCTGTTCTGTAGTAGTGAGCTGAAATATCCAGGTGTGGATCGATTTGTTTATACACACGTGGTCCCTAATAGGTCAACCCTTCGAGTGCCTCAGAGTAGGAAATAATAGAATCTGCATGCACAATGGGGTCCATACCACAGCCCGAGACGAGATCTGCAGCGAGGATAGGCTCTACGGCCTAAGCGGCCGTCTCCAACAGCTGTCTCGTTAGCTCATAAATTTTTTAATCCGTGAACATTGCAAAAAGTTAAGAGTTATCTCTTGTTCAAGAGATAGTCTCATATACGTATTTCGAGATTATGTGAGGACGACGTGTGGAGTCATTCATGTTATGAGCTATAATGTGCTAAGAGCTAGATTATTGGAGGAGCTGTCTCTTAGAGTGCTTAGAGCTAGGTGCTGACTCATGCTATTGGGAAAGGCCTTATACAACTGGGGATGCATTTCTGTTGAAGTAGCTGGTCTTTAACCCTGTATAGGATGTCTCGAAATGAAATGTTACTGTGCATTTATGCGACTCTAACCTAGATTTATCATTCATTGTGCAGAATGTAGCTTAAAATGTGTTTGTGTATAAAGTTTGCATTGTTCTTGCTTTATGCTCATTTGCTCAACATGTGCTCATTTATTTATATATTTGAGCTCATATGCAATCAAATTGGGGACTTGTTTGTCGTCAGAAGCATCAATGAGCTAAGAGCCTAAGAATGTTCAGGAGAGAAACCCTGCTTGCTTTGAATCAAGCTCTTGTGGGAAACAATCTAATTAGCTTCAGCAAGAGCCGTGACGTGGATTCAAATCTATCTAGTTTGGGCCAACAACCTGACCTGCAACTGCAACCGTACCTTAAGCTTGCTGGTCGTCGTCTTCAAAAGTTCAAAGAAGGCTTGCCAGAGGAACAAACGACTCGATCTTGAGCTGGACAGCCACATATATCATCCCTCCTCGCTTAAGCTCCGCCAGGGCTCTCTTCAGCCCAAGCAACTAGATTCCAATGGACTTGCAGCATCATGACACGTTTGATGATAAGAACCATACTAAATTGAGACAATACTACCGCATACGGGTAGTAGCTAGCTACGCCGTAGATCACGCGACAATCATATACGGAATACACATATAAATATAATAAATAGACTTAAACTAGTTTCTAGCTACAGTTCTTTCACAATTCTCCTATCTCAGTTTGCGCCGCAACCATGTCCTACTAGGCTAGGCTTCATCGCCGTCGTCATCGTCGACCTCGACCTCCTCCTCCGCGTAGCCCTGGGCGAGGTACTGCTTTGGCAATGGCCTCCTCCTTGTCCCGGGTTTCCTTCATGAGGGCTGCCATTGGGGCCAAAAGGATGCACTACTACAGAAAGCGACATCACAAAGTTTTAAACCGTTTGTGATGTGAGGCCATCACAAACGATTTGTAGCAAAAACCGTTTGTGATGCCATCACAAACGGTTGGTGTTACGAACCGTTTGTGATGGTCCACATCACAAACGGTTCGTAATACGAACCCTTTGTGATGCCTCTCATCACAAACGGTTTTTTAAACCCTTTGGGATGATGTGTATGGTACACGTTCAAACCACATTTTGAACTAGTAAATCACTTCAAATCAAAAAGTGTTGAACTACAAAGTTTTATGGATTCTCAAGATGTAGAACTTTTACTTTGGTCATTTCTTAATTTGACAAATTCATATGAATATTGTTCATAAAATCCATCTCTCTAATAGAGTTCTAGTTTCCTAAAACTATAAGAGACCTATAAGATTTGTGAACAATGTTACTCTCACTACATCGGATGAAGAAACGGTCAACATGAAAATTGTAGATCTTCACAAGTCATATAACTTTGTAGTTTACCACTTTTCATTTGAATTTGTTTTACTAATGAAAAGTAAGTTTGTACTCAAAATTTGAAATTTGAGTTTTTTCAAACGACCTCGGATGAAAAAACGGTCAACATAAAAGTTGTAGATCTCGACAAGTCATGAACCTTTGTAGTTCAACACTCTTTCATTTGAAGTCATCTAGTTAGCTAGATCTAAGTTTGAATGTTCTCAAATTTGAAATTCAAATTTCATAAACGGCCTCGGATGAAAAAACGGTCAACATGAAAGTTGTAGGTTTTGAAAAGTTAGGAAACTTTGTAGTTCAACATGTTTTGATTTGAAGTCGTTTAGGGCCTCAAACAAGCAATTTAAATTCGGTTTGGTATAATATGATAGGAATCGAAACGGTATCTAATCACAGGTGATGGAGTGGTGCAGAGGTTAGAGGAGACTACACGTGTAGGAGAGGTCGTGAGTTCAAATCCCGCCGGCACGCGTAGCGTGCGATTTATGAGCGAAAACCGTTTGTGATACCCCTATCACAAACGGTTCAAGCCCCGGGCATCACAAACGGGACATCACAGAACCGTTTGTGATGGGGCTTGGGAACCGTTTGTGTTCTGGCTTGCTGGAGTAGTGATGCGGAGCTCCTCTCTTGTGCGGGGATTCGAGATGTTCTTCTCGAGCTGTTCGGGGTCACCGGGGAAAGGCTTGAAACGATACCTGTGCTCCATGACCATGTCGATGTACGCCTGGTTCACTCTCACCTTTACCTTCTTCTTCGTCCTCTTCTTGCCCACCGCCGGCATGGTGATCTGCTGCTTGCCCTCTTCTGCTACTGCCTTATTATTCTCTGCTCCGGCACCAGCAGCCTCCGCCGCAGACTTGGTGATGTTGATCTCGCCGCTACCGGCCACAGTATCCGAAACACCCTCCATGCTGGAACTCGCCGCAAGGTTTTCGCCGTCTTGCCGCATCTACCTATAGCTCGTCTACCTCATCATCCATCGCCTTATATCCGCAGTATCAGGCTCGTCGGGCACACCGGGAAAGCGGCAAGGCAACCTATTTGGGCCAATTGGGCCGGGCGTGCAGGCTCTCCGGCGACGAAACCGGCTGCCGACTTGCCGACGAAATCGTTCTAAAAAGTATACGTACCTGTTATGTCATTCACATTAAATCTGGGCATTCATCAGCTGCGATTTCTTCATATCTTTCCAATATATTTGAAGTCAAGATGTACTATTTGATATAGCATTATTAGGAAGCTTCCCTTATTAACTGTAGTCACAATTTTTCAGATTTTTTTTAAATTTTCTCATATAGCACAATGTATGAGAAGATAAAAAGGTATTTGAATAGATTTCTAATAATGCTTATATTGGGGGTGGTTAAATGAGGAGAGTAATTTCTAATCTACTCTTAAGTCAAGATGCAGTACTCACAGAGATTGTAAGATTGCATATATGCCTTAGTATGTTTCTGTTGACTTTAAATATAGTAGAGATTTTGCCTCATAGAGCATTATTGAAAGGACACATCTATACTATAAAGAGAATTAGATTTGAAAACACTTCTCACCAACAAAAAACCCACACCCACCTCATATAGGACCCACCTGTCGGGAAAATTGGTTGATGAATGGTCAAAAAAGAAGGGGAAGGGACATTCCTATGTTGATTTCCCCCTCTAAAATTAGATTTGAAAACACTTCTCACCAACAAAAAACCCACACCCACCTCACATAAGACCCACCTGTCGGGAAAATTGGTTGATGAATGGTCAAAAAAGAGGGGGGAGGGACATTCCTATATTGATTTCCCCCTCTAAACCCAAAACTTTTTTTCACCCAAAAAAGGGTCCACCTAAATATACCCACATTTATACCCACGTCTATACACAATTATCCCGTATTGCTAAAAGATAATAAATTAGAGAGTTTTCTCCATATAAATAAATGTCAACTATCATGAGTTTTGAGAATACCTAAAACTCTTCATACACGAGAGAGTGAATATAAAGTATTTTTAAAAGCGTTTTGCAATAAAGTGAAGTGGTATTGTTTTAGTACCTACATGTCATCAATAAACGTGCATGCCGCACGTGCATTCTTACTAGTCTATATAAGCCCCATTATTACCCATCCCGTCTATGAGATTTGGGTGATGTCTAAAAATGAGATTTGGGTGATGTCTAAAAAAACATGAAGAGACAAGAAAGTACCATGTACATATTCCACCCAATTTGCGGTAGGCTACTATCAGCTAGGTAAGAGTTATGACTTCGCGCGAAACTTGTATGCACAAAATTTATAATTTCAGGCATAGTCCATTATTCAATTTGTAGATGAGTGTAACTTGAAGTTCTAGGCGAAAGTCTAATTTAATAGTCTTTAATGAAATGTTGGTGTATATCTTTTTTTGAGAAAATGTTGATATATCCAATAGTATTGGGAATAAGCAAATCTCTTAAGGCCATTTAAGACTTGGTGTGGAGTTATCTATACAACCTATGTAATTGGTCTCCACTATAGGTTTTCGTTAGATTTCTCTCAGCTCTCAGCTACCCACGTCATCCCCCACCTACCCCCGCCTTTAATCCCCACCACCGACACCCCCTCGCCTGCCCACCCACCCGCCACCTCACCACCCCGCCGACAACCCCTCGCCTGCCCACCACCGCACCCTCGCCTCCCACCCACCCCCCGCGGCCCCCTCCGGCTCCGTCCTCGTCCCCTCCGCTCCAATGGCCCGCACCAAGCAGACGGCGAGGAAGTCCACCGACGGCAAGGCGCCGAGGAAGCAGCTGGCCACCAAGGCGGCGCGCAAGTTGGCGCCGGCCACCGGCGGCGTGAAGAAGCCCCACCGCTTCCGCCCCGGCACCGTTGCGCTCCGGGAGATCCGCGGCTGGTGCGCGAGATCGCGCAGGACTTCAAGACCGACCTCCGCTTCCGGTCGTCAGCGGTGGCGGCGCTGCAGGAGGTCGCGGAGGCGTACCTGGTGGGGCTCTGCGCCATCCACGCCAAGAGAGTCACCATCATGCCCAAGGACATCCAGCTCGCGCGCCGCATCAGGGGCGTGAGTGGTTGTGCTTCTCCTGGTGCTGCGTCGGCGTCGTAGTACCCGCCCAACTCCGACGGCCGCGCCATGGACGTCGGCTGCTTCATACCCACGCCGACGAGCTCCGCCTCCGCCGCAAGGAGCGGGCGCCACGCCACCGCCAAG
The DNA here is from genome assembly GCA_033239725.1 of Echinochloa phyllopogon. Taxonomy (NCBI): domain Eukaryota; kingdom Viridiplantae; phylum Streptophyta; class Magnoliopsida; order Poales; family Poaceae; genus Echinochloa; species Echinochloa phyllopogon. The sequence goes on along the minus strand of BTCW01000008.1, from coordinate 3,476,637 downwards.
CGAGAGCTCGAACTCTTCCGTCGGGAACGGGAACTGGGATGGAGAGGAAGAGATAAGATTCCATATGATTTTTGCAAAGAGGACCTCATATCAACATGTAATTTTTTGTAGTTATTTTGTGTCTTGGCTTTTTTGCATAGAACCCCTAGAAACTAATAGTATTTTCATAAACTTTATAGATATCCAGTTAAATTTTACCTTAAAGTTTTGTTTAAATTCCCGCAGCATCGCTCGGGGTATCGCCATATCATAATTCTAAATAAATCGCAAAGGTCCGTTAGCATTCAAGAGAGTAAATCATCTATTAGTCTCTCTAGTGCTAATGGATTTGTCCCTATATGTCTGGATCGCCTTCCTCGTGGAATAGACGTATTATAGACTATTATATAGGGAATCCTATAGGTTTGAGAATCTCTAAAGTGGTATATCCTAAGAGTTATTAGTATGTACCGGCGAAAGGGAGAGTGCACTGATGAACCCTTTGAAATTGCAAATGCTGCACCCGGGAAAAAAAAAGTGAAGAAGGTTTCTAGGAAGTGCTCCATACTTACAACTGCCCAAATTCTACATCACGACTCCTCTTGCCTGCAAATTAAGTCCCAAATCAAACCCTACATTATCATTTACCGCATCGATCTTCTACAAACGCTCAGCACGTACGCCGTATTTGAATATGCTCCTTAATCATGTTTGTTGTGACGACGATGATGTAAGTTTGTATTGTCCAGTATGTTAGAGATCGAATTCTGTGTTTTTATCATCATGATTTCCTTTCGTAATTTAACCATGCAATTGCTATAAACTTGTACCACAGCATGATGTTAACTTCTGCTATATGTATGTAGCAAGCGCTGAATAGTCTGGTCTCTTTGTTGGCCGTACATTTTCGTGGCTGTGCCAAGCTTAGTAAAGTACTGTATCGAGTCTTCGTCCGGTCACGAAAGACTTCGTGGATCGTGTAGTTTTGTCGGTATAATCGGTCAATTCTATATCACCAATGCAATGACAAAAATTCCAGCAGGCAAAGTTAAGACTTCGCATATATATCGACGTCGTCGAGTTTCATCACAGCCACACCCACACCATGTGAATTAATTAATATATCCTGGAAGACCTCTGCGCCGCCACACAAGTGCACGTCATGTGTAGGGATAATTGCCGTAGCTAGGCGGTCAGGAAATTAAAGTACGTGGTACCTATAGAGTGGAGGCACTGTCGTTCATCCCCCAATGCAATTGCGCGCCTTGCTAAGCTAGCTTGACGTACGATCATCAAGCTAACCCTCCCGAGGTGGTGAGTATAGTTAGCTCGATCATCATGATCATCCTGCTACGAACGACGATGCTTCGTGCAGCAATACTGTCTCTTGTTGTGACGACCCTTTATTGGCCTCCGGAGACATCGCCGACGACCGTGCTGGCAGCATCCGGAAGCGCCGGCGCCATGCTCGGAGGGAACAAGACGGTGGGCGGCTGCCCGGCGACCTGCGGCAACCTGAGCTTCGCCTACCCGTTCGGCATCGGACCAGGGTGCTTCCGGGGCCCTGATTTCAGCCTCACCTGCGACGAGAAGGAGACCACTCGGGCCCCCAAGCTCTTGTTGCGAGACGGCACCCAGGTGATCGACAGCATCAACGTTAGCTCCTATGGGAGCAATAGTGACTTACTCTCTGAAAATTACATCTTGGTCTCTATCTGGCGTGCCATCCCCATCAAACCCGGTGTCCGCGTGTACAACTTGACCCTGGAACCCCCTGGTAAATCCTTCGCATATGGCTACATGTTCACTGATCTAAACATTACCGGCTGCGACCTGGATGTGTATTGGTTCAACCAGATGACTGGCAAGACCAAGATGGCTTGCTCAACTTGGTGCGCCGCCGGCGAAGAAGAAGAAATCACGGAGATAGAGGCAAGGTACAACTGTAGTAGCAAGAGCAACATGGGATGTTGCATTGTGATGATGCCAGTCACCCAGAAAATGGTTCAGCTCAGTTTTGTCCACCGGAAAAGCGGCGCCTCCAGATCCAACGACCGGCCCTCTCTGTTGCGGGACAGAATCACCATAGCTGGTGGTGAAGATGGGCCTGATAACGGCTCTGCGCTTGTCTGGAGCATCGTCGACCAACCAAACTGTACTTCTGCCAAGAAAGATCGGACAGATTATGCTTGTATCAGCAACCATTCCAAATGCTACAACTACGACAATGATGTGGATATTACATCGAACCAAGTTGGCTACGCCTGCAGTTGCGAAATGGGCTACAGCGGCAATCCATACATCTTGGACGGTTGCACCACCGACAAAGGTACATTTTTCATATACATGCATGTCTCTTATATTTTCAAGACACGAAATATATAGAAATAGGCTGGGGTGTAATCAAAATGTGCTATATTATTGAGTACATTGTTTTTTCCTCAACAATACATGCCATTAATTGGACTACTACACTTTTTTTTAAGAGAGATTGTCAGTATGTGTATGTCTTATTCCATCCGTCCCAGAAAAAATGCAACTTTAGATTTAGTCAGAACTTTGATTACATTTATAAAAAATAGTATCAATATTTATAATTTCAAATAGATGTTGTATGAAACTATATTCTATAACGAATCTAATAATGCACTGTAAGTACGTAAATATTAGTATTTTTTCTTACAAATTTAGTCAAAGTTACGAGAATTTGATCGAATACTATGCTAGAGTTGCATTCTTTTTTAGACGAAGGTAGTAATAAAGAAGGTAGAAGAATAAAACAACAACCACACACCACCACAACCAAACCATCTAGCCACCTGAAGTAGGCACCTGGAACAACCACTAGGATGGAGGGGTTAAAACGGCATGCCTCTAAGGAGGAAACGGTGTCCACGGTTGCTGTCAACACTGACACACAATCCGGCACAAAGGTTTTTCAACCCATGGTGAAGAGAGGTGGCATGCGAGAGAAGTGACAGCCACGAGCCACCACCAGTAAGCTATACTCCCTCCGGTTCCATATTAGAAGTCGTTTTGGACAAGGTTTAATTCAAACATTGGGAATATAAATCATGAATAACATTTAACTCATTGAGTTTGAAAATGTGAAAAATATATAAATAGATTGTTTTCTGTAAGTTAACACAACTGACCTAAGAGAAAATGCCATCTTTACTTTAGACACGATGATCTTGGACTCTAGGGGAAGCATTTTTAGAGGACTATCCATTCCAACTTAAAACATGATCCAATAACACCCGGTGCATGTGTCTTGGCAAGTGTTTCTCTCATGTTAGCACTTGAAAGGCAAGGTTTGAGCACCGAGTCATTAGCGAGGCGATCAATGTACAACATTGCAAATACTAGATCAAAGAATGGACATAGTATCAACCACTTGAGCTTGAATACCTTCACCATGTCACTATTCTTCAATATCACACTTTGAGGGTCTGCAAACTTTTATTTCTCTATTTCTTGAGCATATCATCCTTGAACTAGTGGAATTGAGGTTTTTCATCATACGCATTCAATAATCAACTTGACAACCTCAAGTCACTTCAATTCTTATGATTCAACAAGATTTGACAGTTTGAACCGCTTAACTCCTCATGGCTTATATAATTTTTCAAAGTTCTCCAAGTACTAGTTTCTTCCCCCTAGCAATTATTCATTGGCCCAACTCACCCTTCCTTAGTACCTTGTAGATTAGTCCTTGTTTGACTTCTTCACTCTATCTTGACATCCCTATGTTAAGTTTTTCTTTGCATCAACAATGAATGCCTATTGAATTCCATTTCTTCAGTGATTTGATCTGTATCCCAATTTTGCGATCAAATAAGCAGTACCTTCACTTCTATTGAACTATTAAGTCATTGGTCACATGTCTTCCTTCTTAATCAAAATGCTAGTGCATTATTAACCTAATTCTTCTTTCTTGATAAAAATGTCAATGCAATATCAACCATTGCTCACTCACACAAGATGGCCATCATTGAGACCAAATAATATCCTTTCAACTTTGGCTCCATTTTCCTATTCAATTTGAGGTGTGATATAAGTTTGATATGATTATTACAATGAGACCTATCCAAAACTCATCAAACTCAGTGGTAGGCCTGGGCATTCGATTTTAACCTACATTACGGTTCGGTTTTTCGACATGAAAATATTTTGGTTTTTTAGGATTAGAAAACCGATCGGTGCTCTGAAAAACAAAAAACCGACGCTTTCGGTGTTAGTTTTTTCGGTTCGGTTTTTCGGTTTCACCGAACAGTACCGAACAACATCTTAGGCAGGCTAGACAGCAACCAAGTTCCACAAATCCACAAACATGTAGAGGCCATACGTTGGAGGATTGCTCCGTTGTTGCGGCCGTTGTTCCGTCCGAAGAAGTTGTCGTGGCTTGCGTCGTTCACCGCCGCCGCCGTGGATTCATGGTGTGCCACCCGCCGCAGCGCTTCTATCACTAGCGCCGCCCCCTCCCAGTCCCGCTCCTGCTCCCCCGACCGCTCGCCAGCCGCCGCTGCGCCTTCTCCTGGTCCCGGCTCCTGCGCTGGCGTCCCCGCCGCTCGTCGCGTGGCACCGCCGGCCTACCGCCGCCGCCTGAATTGGGGAGGGATGAGACGACGGTGCTGACGGGGGAGGGATGGGGTTAGGGTTTGCCGGTTCGGGATTTGGGTAACGGGGATGCGAAGAGTCAAGGGATGGGAGGTGGACTCGATGAGTGTGGCCTGCCGGCCTGGGCGGGGGGCGGTTGGGCCATGGTGGGCCGGCAAAGGCCTTGGTGCCTTACGCGGTTATGCTAGAACCTGGGAACTTCGGTTCTTCGGTGGTTTGGTTCGGTGTGACTCCAAAACCGAAGCCGAAGACGAACGCCGAAATAAACCAGAACAAGAACCAACACCGACCGAAAAAACCAATAGTCAGTTTCGGTTTTTTCGGTAAAAAAATGCCCAGGCTGACTCAGTGGTCTTCTGGTTGTTGTATCATTCAACCACCGAAACCCAGTAACGAGCCTAGATACATTTTCGTGTTCCTCCATTGACCGGTGACGTTGGGACGTGGGAAACCAAATGTGCACAACTACAAAAAAATACATTTGTGCGAGGGGTCGGGGCAGCCACCAGCACCCTTGTGCAAGTACAAATGATGATTTCTACTGGCATGTGCTCCGGCGCTAGCACAAATTGTATTAGCTATTAGTTAAGCATTGCCATCATAAATCAATTCCAACCATTTTAGTATTTTAAATAAAACAAAAAATCATATTTTAATTAGCACTCGACCATGTATGTGCACTCCAAGTGATAAGTCGCACAATTTTCCACACGTCTGTTGTGTAATGGATTAGAATATGGATCACTCACCTCATGTATATTATCCTTATTACTTAATCTGCACAACACGTCTTGCTTAAGTAGGCAATGCTATTCTTTTGACTTCAATTTTCCAAATCTTGTACTGTACGTATTTTTTTGGCACTCTAAATGTTCCTAAATAAAAAAAGTCGACAACTACAAAATTTTGGATATCATTTTTACAATTATATATGTCAAATGTTAAAAAAAATTGTTTCGTGAAAGATCTTAGATGAAATGGTTGTTAACTATAAAGTTTTAGATCATCAAGCTCTATAATTTTGATATAAAGGTTGTCTTCATCTAACTTTATATCAAAAGGTTTCATTTTTTATTCAAAACGTTATACCAAATTTGACGGGCCATATGAGTTACTACCAACAGAAATCGATTTGCGTGGGTGATCGCCATAAGCGAGTGCCAATATTAATGTCCCGCATTTATCCTCGTGGTCAACAATACTGATCGTTAGCCACATGCCCACATGTAGGGTGGTAGAGGGCCCTAGATTTTGTACTAAAAATTTTAAAGATCGGGTTCAATTAAGATCAAACTAAAATATTAATAGGTTTTGAGCTAAAATTAACTAGGGTTATTTGGTTCTGTACCATTACAATTATCGAAAGTTGGAAATATAACACTACTATTCGTCTATTTGGAGATGTACCATTACAACTTCACGTTTCACTGAAAAACGCCATGGTCTACGTCTCCCGGCCATTTGGGCCCACTGTCAGGCGCGTATGTACATCTCTCTTTTCCGTATGGTCGATTTTGCCCCTGGTTCAACTGAGAAAACGCCTGGCCCCCATCTCATAGTCATCTCCTCGCACTCACTCTGTCTCTCCCTCACCTCCCCTCGAAACGCCGACGGCGGCGACCTGAACCCTAACCCTAGCCGCCGCCGACCCAGTCCCCTGCTGCCGAAGTGGAGCCTCTCCAGCGACTTGACGATGGTGTTCCAGTGAGCGCAATGGCTGACGCAACGGATATGGAGGGCTGCGACGAGAGGTATGGATCTCGAACTTCAATGTCTTGTCTTGAATCAGACCGTGTGCCGATGCGAGTAGGTCGAGGATTTGCGCTGACCCTAGTGTCTTTTTTTTTGCGAATCCATGGTGCTAGGGTTCGGTTGTTCTCCCTAGAGATTAAAGTTGAAGGTTTCTGTACTACAGACAGTGATGGTAGGAAAACTTACACGAAGGGTAGTCTAATTAAATGGGATGTGGAGGTAGGATCGTTCACGTTTCAGTTGCTGATGCAAAGCCTGTCGAATCAGTTCAATTGGTCAGCTAGCCATAGTCCCTGTGTGTGGTTCTTTGACAAAAGGATAGGTGAAGATGTCAGGCTACTTAATGACTTACAGATGCATGAGTTGTTTCAAATGTACAAGGATCAGATGCATTGCCAAGTTGTTGTAGGAGTTTTTGAAAGAACTGTTGCTGATGTTGATGAGTTTGACTGCCTAGAGCCTATCGAGGTGATTCCCCTGTTGATAACCAAGGTGTAGAGCCTACTCCTACTGCTGTTGAGACAAATGGAGCACCAGATGATGCTGTAGAGCCTGAACTAGAGCCTGACAGGGAGCCAGACATGTTTGACAATAACGAGGAGTATGTGGGTGTCGATGATGAGTTGATGTATATGCCAGTACCTCCTCATCAGTTCCCTAACAATGCAGAGGCTGCTAACAATGCACAGGCTAACACTTCTCACTCTGAACCACCATGTGCTAATGATGATTTTGCTGCTGAAGGAGGTGTTCCTCTTGAGGCAGAGATTGATGATGCAGATCCACATGAGGTTCATGTAATTCATGATCCAGAAAATCCCAAGATTGCGGAGGGAGCTCGATTTCCTGACATTGTTTCATTCAGGAAGGCTATCAGGCATCATGCAGTTAAGACAGGCTTTGAGTTTGCTGGTCTGGTAACTGACAAGACAAGATTTATTGCTAAGTGTAAAGCAAAGGGGTGTCCTTGGCGCATCCATGCTTCCAGGATTTTTGATCACAAGACAATAGAGGTAAGGCCACTAATGTCTATTTTGCCATCATTATAGTTCTTTTCCAATTTGTTCTAAGAATTTGTTTATGCAACTAATGTCCTGTCGTATTGAACTTGTTTGTGCAGATCAAAAGGCTGCCTGCAGACCACAATTGTGCTACCACTAAACTCAGAACAACCAAGATGGCCACCCAGGGTTGGTGTGCAGATAGGTTGGCAGACTGGCTAAAGAATAATCCAAAAAAAGGTCCAACACACTGCAAGGAGAAATTGGAGTCTGACTATGGTATTCAGTTGAAGTACTCTAAGGCATGGTCAGGTATGAAAGTAGCTTTAGAACAGATCCATGGTAAATATGAGGACAGTTTTCAACTGCTTTTCAATTGGGCTGCTCAACTTGAGAAAGTATCACCTGGTAGCTATGTTCAGATAGAGGTAGAGAAGATTGGCAAGAAAAATAGGTTTAGGAGGATTTTTGTTGCTCTTAAACCATGTATTGATGGATTTGTAGCTGGGTGCAGACCCTTTATTGGCATAGATGCTTCAGTTTTGCATGGTAAATACAGGGGTCAGTTAGCTTCAGCTACTGGTGTAGATGGACACAATTGGTTGTACCATATAGCTTATGCAATTTTTGACTCCGAAACTGAAGAAAATTGGATCTGGTTTATGGAGCATCTGCATAAGGTCCTAGGAGATGTCCCAAATCTAGTTATATGTTCAGATGCATGTAAAGGATTAGAGACTGCAGTGGGGGCTGTCTTCCCACATGCTGAAAATAGGGAGTGCATGAGGCATCTGTATCAGAATTTCTTGAAGAAATATTCTGGTGATGTCTTCACTGATCATCTGTACCCTGCAGCTAGAAGCTACACACAAGGTTTGTTTCAGTGGCACATGAAGAAATTTTTTGAGTTTGCACCTGATGCCATTGAGTATCTAGAACAGAACCATAGTAGAATCTGGTACAGGTGTGGATTCTCATAAAACAACAAGTGTGATTACTTGACAAATAATGTTAGTGAGAGTTTTAATGCACAAGTAAAGAAGTTCAAAGGTCTGCTACTGCATGAATTAGTTGACAGAATCAGAGAACTCATCATGGAGAAGAGATACACTAGAAAGATTCTAGCTAGGCAGTGGACATAAGAAATACTCCCAAATGTGATGAAGGAGCTTAACTTGATCAGCAAAAACCTCAGAGTGGTTAAGGTGTCTGTTAGTGATGAAGATATTGCAGAAGTGACAGTCTTGGATGACTGGAACAATCAGAAAAGGAGAACAGTTGACTTGCATAACAAAAACTGCTCCTGCAGGGAGTGGCAGGTGACAGGGAAGCCCTGCAAACATGCTTTGGTATGGATCCTCAGCAACAGAGGGCTCCTGATTAAAGATTTTATACATGACTATTACTCAGTGGCTAAGTTCAAGGCAGCCTATGAGGACAGAATTGAACCTTTGCCAGATAGGAAAAAATGGCCTGCTGTCGACCTTGGGTTCAAAGTGTACCCACCATTGCTAGGCAGAGGAGCAGGAAGACCAAAAGTGCAGAGGCATAGAGGTTGTTTGGAGAAAAAGGCATCAAAAAATAAGGTCAGATGCAAGAGATGTGGAGATTTTGGTCACTTTGCAAAAACTTGCAAACTTGCAGAGATTGGAGAAGATGGTGAGAGAGCTCCACCAAGGAGCAAGGCTGGAAAAAGGTACTTTTTTTTGTTCCCTCCATCATGTGCACTAACTAAATCACATTTTTGTTCTGCACTAATCTGCCATGAAAACATGTAGGAAACAAGCTGCAGCAGATGAAGTTGGTCCCTCCCAAGCCAAGAGACTGAAAGTTCAGAAGAAGAAACAAGCTGCAATAGAAGAAGAAGCTGGTCCCTCCCAAGCCAGGAAAGTGCAGAAGAAGAAAAAGAAGGGCACACCCAAGAAGAAGAAGACACCCATCAAGAAGAAGCTGAAGAAAGCTGCAGCGGACCCACCAGCTGCTGTTGTCAGTAGCCTTAGGAGGCTGGTCTATGAGACCTAGCACTTGTTAGCAGCTTCTGCTTTTGTAATATGAAATTAGAACTTGTATGCACTTGTTAGCAGCTATCTGGTTGTGAACTACCTGAATATGGTTGTTAGAACTACTTGTTTGCACTTGTGGCTTATCTGATCCTGAACTACCTAGTTGTGAACTATCTGCTATGGTATTATGTGGTTCTGATATGATATTGTGTGGTTCTAATATGGTATTGTGGCTCCCAGATTGTTTGTTTTTTTTTATTGTTTACAAATTGGTTCTGATATGCACTTGTTAGCTCTTGTTTCCCCTGGTTCTCAAACTTCCCAGATTTCACAGAGAGATCAACATAACAGAAAAATTGTTCATTCCGTTGCATTGCATTCAGAGAAAGACACATACATTAGCTGATACATACCACTTGGTTCACTTCAATTCAACAATCTACCAACAAAGACACCTACCAGAACACCTAAAAAGCCAAAAAAAACTGGATACAACACTGAACCATCAAGCACAACCTGGCATTTCCTAGTCTCCACCACACCCTTTGCTTCTGGATCCTGCTGCTTCAATTTCCACAGATCATCTGCAACATCCTTGACTGTTTGCTTCAGCTCTAGCAGTTCTTCCTTCAATTCAGCATAGCCAGCTCCTGATGCTCCCTTACCAGCCCGCTGCAGCGCCTCATATTGCAACTCAGAGCAGATGAAGCCACAAGTAGTTGGATCACCCTGCACACCAAAATGGAATCCAATTAGGGCCATCAACAGACACAAACACAGACACAGGGAGCATCAATGTCAAGAATCCTAACCTTCACATTGTATGGGCACACCAAAAACCACTCATCCTTTGTCTTCGCCTGCTTGCTCTGGATCCGAACCAAAGGAACATGGCAATCTGGGCACTCCCTTCTACTGCTGCCCATGAAGCTCGAGCCCGTCGAAGCTACCTTCATCGGGCTTCCAGACCACTGCCCGGCCATGCTGCAACCACGGCGTGGAGAGCTCGGGCGCGGGCTCCAGGAGCAGAGGGGGCGCGGGCGGCAGCGGAGTGGGTGGCGGGTGCAGGCGGCAGCGGAGTGGGTGGCGGCCGCGGGCGGGAGCTCACCGGCGGCGGCTAGGGTTAGGGTTGGGGTCGCCGCCGCGTCGGCGCTTCGAGAGGAGGTGAGAGTGAGAGACAGAGTGAGTGCGAGGGGATTACTGGGAGATGGGGGCCACGGGCAGACGTTTTCTCAGTTGAACCAGGGGCAAAATCGACCATACGGAAAAGAGAGATGTACATACGCGCATGACAGTGGGCCCAAATGGCTGGGAGACGTAGACCATGGCGTTTTTCAGTGAAACATGAAGTTATAATGGTACATCTCCAAATAGACGAATAGTAGTGTTATATTTCCAACTTTCGATAATTGTAAGGAGACACAAGGGGCCATTATCCATTCCCACCCCTAGCCACATGAGAGCGGCCACAAAAAAAAATAGTCTACGTATAGTAGTGTATACAACCCACATGGCCACAGGAGGCTGGGTACGCGGGCAAAATTCCATACATCTGTGCTGATGGTGTGGGTATTCTAGCGGGAGAATCTTTTTTTCAGAAAAGACATGCTTACCGGTGGTGCTGCCGGCCCGCCAGGTAAGACCCGTAGCCATCTTTAGTGTTGAACTCATTATCTTTCCAGTACTATCTTTGAACCACTCTGCACTTCTCTTCTTATTTCATTAAGTATCATGCCCCAAAACTTTGTGCCCTTTCTGTGGAATCCTTGAATAATATATGTGGAGGTTTATTTGAACGTTCGCAAGTGAGTGGAATATATGGTTTTCTTAACTTTTGTACCATGAAAATGTTACGTACAAGATTACAAAAAAATGAAACATAGCAAAATTACAAATTTGATCTATACACGGTTACTATACATGGCATTTGGAACTTGAATGGGTAACAAAAATATTATTGAAACTAGGGTATAATCCAAAACCAAGCAGAGCTGATTGTATGTAACACCCTAAAATTCATCACAATTAAATTGTAGCAACTCTCTAAATTTTTCTAGGATTTATTAAGGCTTAAATAAATTTTCTAGGGTTTAATTAGAATTTCTAGCCTTTTTATCAATTTAAATATCATATTAAATAATTATTTTAGTCAAAATAAGTTTTTGTTGCATTCATGTTGTTGCATATATTTTTGGCTGCTAGTAAATCAAGTTGGAATTTAAATTCTGTTTAAATTCGAATTTGATTTGCTTTTGTTTGGGTTTTAGAAAAGTTATTTAGGCTGAGTTCAGTTTTGGCCCCTGAACTCTTGGCGCGGTTCGCTTTTGCTCCCTGGATTTTTCCTCTCTGCTCGCTTTCCTTCCCCGCTCGGCCTGCTTCTCCACTTTCGGCCCAGCTTCGGCCCATTCTTTTTCTCCCCCCCCACTTTCTCTCACTGACGCGTGGGGCCCACGCGTCAGCTTCTTCCTCCTCCCGTCGTCGCCGACCCGGACTCCGCCCCGACTCCGAGTCCGCCGCCGCCGCCGAGTCCCTCCGTGGCACGCACGCCTAGGCGTGGGCCAGAGCCTCCATCCCGGGCCTATATAGCCGCCGCCGCGCCCTTGATCTTTCCCAACCGAGCCGCAACCCTAGCCGCCCGCGCCGCCGCCATTGCCGAGCTCGAGCCGCCACCGTCGATCTTCGCCGCCGTAGTCTCGCGCTCACCGTGAAGCACTCCAGGAGGTTAGCCTTGATGCCCTGAAACTCCCCATCGTGTTCTTGCCTCGAGTTTGGCCGCGCTCCGCGCTAATTTGTTCGCCGCCGAACTCGCAGAGCCGCCGGCCGCCGTTCATCGTCGTCGGACGCCGTCGCTGCGTCTTGCTCGTCGAGATCTAGCCTGGTGAGATCGCCGTTCTCTCTCTCGCTCCTCGGCCAACTCTCGTCGTGATTGGTGGTCCGTAGCCCTAGATCGATCTCACGCCGGCGACCCTCCGCCGCGGAAGTGAGCGGCGCCGCCGTCCCGGTCGTCGCCGTCGTCGACCGAGCGCCCGATCCGTCCCTGGCCGTCCGATCGCGATCCAATGGCTCACGTTAGATCGCGTCCCGAGTCAAACCCAAGCGTACCGGTCAGCGCTGCCGGTTTTGCAAAAGAGCCCTTCAAGTTTTCAAAATCAACCCGCGGTCCAGTTTAGTTCAAAAATAATTATGTTTAGGTCCTGTTTTCTTCTGTTTTAGCCCCTACAAGTTTTAAAATAGCACCCACAGTCCAGCCCCTGTTATTTTATGGTTTAGCCCAGTTTTATACAGAATTATGTTTTAGCCCTCGGATTTTCGCAGTTAAGCCCCTGGAACTTTTAAAACTTTGACAGCAAGTCCCTGAACCTTAGAAAAGCCATATCTTTTACGTTTTAACTCCGATTTTAGCGATTCTCGCGCTCACGCGTTCGTTGTGATGCGTAGATTAGTTTTGTGTTGTTGTTTTCTTCTGTTGGAATTGTTTGGTGTACTATTTCTTATTTTTTGTATTATTTCCTTGCATGTAAATGTGTGATGCGATTAGGAAACGACCAGTTTGAGGATTTCTCTGAAGAACCAACGGTTGGAGAAGGATTTGAGCAGCAACAGAGTTGGGAAGAAGGCAAGTGTATTATGTCATGCAAATGTCCTAATAACTATTAATTTCACCATCCATGCATGTGTCTTAATTTGATGGGTTCCTATTTAAGGATTTGCCTAGCCACTATATTTTCCTGTCCCTGAAACTGGGTTATTTAATTAACTTTGATGGTAGATGATGCGTAGCTTGCTCAACTGGGATTGGTTAAATGAACCCCTACTCTATGTTCCAAATACTCTTTGAATTAATTAAATGGCAAGATCATATCTTTTAATTGGAACATGGAGAACCACCCAGGAAAACAGTACAACCATTAGTGCCATGTGGCTCTGGCTTTGACTAACTAATTAGGTGCTTTAGTTTATGGTAGCTTTACTCGAAAGGGGCATGAGGGGGCGGCGGTTGACGGGGTATAGCTCGGTCCTCTTGAGCTATGGGCTTTGGTAAGAGACAGACCTCATTAGGGAGGGTTATGCTTTGCTTCTGAACCGGAAACCTTAGCGGGCTATTATTTATTAAAGTGCTTTTGTAAAGGTCTCATAGTGAAACCCAGTATTCGGTCCACGTGGTGTGGGAAGGGTACAATGCTTCGGCAATGGGAATCACGGCTTATGGTGAAAGTGTACAACCTCTGCAGAGTGTAAAACTGTTATAACAGCCGTGCTCACGGTCAAGAGCGGCCTGGACCCTTACATGATAATCATACTTGAACATGGATTAAATTGTGGTTACTTGATTATGTTGGGATTATGACATTCATTAATTTGTGGGTGGTATATACTTTCATTTGCTAGTAAGTAGTTGCTTAATAAAACTTGACCAACTAAAAGTGCTTACTGCAGTATGGTCAGCCAGCCATTTTTGCCCCAGCCTTGTATGTCATATTACATTTGCTGAGTACGTCATGTGCTCATGCTTGTTTTCTTTCTTTCTTTTATTACATCAACTACACCCGGAATGCTGCTCAGATTGGGAGAATTTTGAGGATTTCACTACTGATTTTGAGGAGTTCTAGGCGAGTCTCCCCCAGTCAATGCCTGTGGAGTTGGAGTCACTTTTGTTTCGTTAGATGAACGTTTATTTAAGTCTTCCGTTATGACCTCTGTGTCAACTCTGAGATTGTAATAAATGCACTTTAATACTCTTTCGTTATGCATGGTTATGGATATTCACTTGTGACGTCTACCATATGTGTGTAAACTGATCCTGGCGCACATATGAGATGCATCTGGTTTTGCCTTGAAAACCGGGTGTGACATTGTACCCGTCGGTGTGGAAACATCAGTGTGCCATTCCCATTCGGCTTAGAAGAGGGTTGCTTTGCTAGGGAACAATTTCACCTCGTCTGCACAAATGCGACATCAGCAGCTGTCCTCGAATTGGGTCATTATTCTCAGGTGGTCGATTTGAATGTCAACGAAGGGACAATGAACTACACCGAGAAAAGAGAAATGCTTGATTTCAGCTCGCCTGAACAGCCCCAACTATTTATAGATTATGGTTCATTCAGCTTTTTGCGTTGGGTTGTTGCCAATCTAAGCTGCAATGAAGCTAAACAGAATACATCTGGGTATGCTTGTGTGAGTATCAACAGCAGCTGTGTGGAAGTGAACATGCCATTATTTATAAGCCATGTAACCTATGTTGGATATCGCTGCAAATGCCCAGATGGTTTCCAAGGAAATCCGTACATTCGAAATGGTTGTCGAGGTACCCGTCGCATCTCACCTTTTATCACTCTCACTCTGAAGCAAATATCAATCTATCTCTTGTTCTCTATTTCATATATTGCTTTATCCTATGTTACAAAGGTCTGGTTTGCAGATATTGATGAGTGCCACCTTCAGCATGACATTTGTAAGGGCAGAGTCTGCAGTAATATAAAAGGAGGATTTAAGTGTACTGAATGCCCACGCAAGACTGAGTATGATCCCACAAATAATCAGTGTACTAGAACAAAGCAGCAGGTTCTGCTCATAGGTAAGCTTATATTGTTGTTATTAATATTTACCTTTTAAATAAGGCACAACACATATATAAGAGAGAAGAACACATCTATGTAGGTATTATTATGGGGCTTTCTGGAGGCTTCGGCATTCTACTCCTGAGCTTTGTTGCAATATACTTTTTCCGTAGATGGAAAAGAAATATCCAAACGCAACTCCGGAGGAATTACTTTCGCAAGAACCATGGTCTTCTCCTAGAACAATTGATATCACCTGACAAAACAAATATTTTCTCTCTAGAAGAGCTAGAAAAGGCAACAGATAACTTCAATCCCACGCGCATCATTGGACAAGGTGGTCATGGGATGGTTTATAAAGGCATCTTGTCTGACCAACGTGTTGTTGCAATAAAGAAGTCTAGAGTAATTGAGCACAGCGAGATCAAGCAATTCATTAATGAAGTTGCAATACTCTCTGAAATAAATCACAGAAACATTGTGAAGCTCTTTGGATGTTGTCTTGAATCTGAGGTTCCTCTGCTGGTGTATGACTACATTTCCAATGGATCATTGTCTCAAGTTCTTCATTCTGATTCAAGAAATGATGTTTCTTTGTCTTGGGATGATTACATAAGAATCGCCATTGAAGCTGCGGGAGCTCTATCATATCTCCACTCTGCAGCTTCAATATCTATCTTCCATCGTGATGTGAAATCCTCAAATATACTCTTGGATGGGAACCATACAGCTAAAGTTTCAGACTTTGGTGCTTCAAGATTGGTTCCAGTTGATCACACATTGTTACAAATGTACAAGGTACATACGGTTACTTAGATCCGGAGTACTTCTACACGAGGCAGTTGAATGAGAAGAGTGATGTTTATAGTTTCGGCGTGGTACTACTGGAGCTGCTTGTTAGAAAGAAGCCTGTTTTCACAAGTGAATCAGGCTTAGTACAAAACTTATCAAACTACTTTCGTCAGGCATTGGCAGAGAAAGAAATCACCGAGATAGTTGATTCTCAGGTTATCGAGGAAGCAACCAAGGAAGAGATCCTCAGTGTTGCCTCTCTTGCGGAGATGTGCCTAAGACAGCGTGGTGAAGAAAGACCTACAATGAAGCAAGTAGAGATGGAATTGCAGATTTTACGAAAGAAACGGGTTATCTCTTACCAATTGTCTACAGCAGAGTTGGGTGAGAAGGTCAATTTAGCTGTGAAACACAACCAACAATGTTACAGTTTAGAGGAAGAATTCATGGAATCTGCCACGCTACCACGCTAGATGTGTTTATTGAGTTTCCAATGATTTGTCGTGTTACCTTTCTTCTATTATGTATCACCACCCGGTGGATTGCCCAATTGGACAACTGATCATAACCAGTCAGTTATTGTAACTTTCTATAAGAACCAGCTTTTCAATAGGCTTTATGACATATTTATATATATTTTATAGATATTGTTTCCTTGCTATACATTTTAATAATGGTTTGGTCTTTGAGGTATATATGCTGATTGTACATATTGTTGGCCTGTTGGGTCAATGATCAGAGGATCAGAACCAACCTGTGACAGTCCTTCTCTACCTTCTGAAGCAAATATAGCTGAAACAGTTTGTTGATGTTCAGGATCAAACTAAATAGGCTACCACACAGGCCACGTGAGCACGTGGCAGTGTGGTTTGGCAGGAATCAAGGCCGTTAACAAGCAACTGAGACCTTTTCCCCTTAATCTGAGATTTGGTTGCCTTAACCAAAATGAAAGCCGCAATTTGGTTAATAGATTATGACAAATCATCAGACTATACAAGTGATTATACTAGGTTACACTGTTTTTTTTTTGCTAAAGATACTTGGTTACATATAGTTTTCACGAATACGCAGGAGGACTGCATATCATTGCATTAAGAAGAGAAGACGATTTACAAACACACCAAAGCGAGAGCAAGAAAAAAGAAAGGAAAAAAGAGGAGCAAGAACTAAACGGACTACTCGCCAAACAAGCTACCGAGGTTTCGAGCTCCGGCCGCCAACCAAAGCTCCAACTCCTCTTGAATCCTGCGTACTACAACTGAGATGGCGGCAACAGAACGATCGAAGGGCGTGAATTTCGCTCCTTCCACAAATGCCAGCCTACTACCATGAACAAGCTACTGACACCCTTCCGCTTCGCAGCCACCTGACAAGAGATAACATGCGCCCACCAATCCTGGATGGTAAGCTCTCCTTGCAGGAAGAAGCAGTGACAATGCGCCCAAGATAGCACTCTCCACCAGACTTCCTTGGCGATCGGACACTCCACGATCAGATGGTTGATCGTCTCGTTCTCTTGATCACACATGAGGCACAGGTCATGGGCATCCAGTCCATGTCGTCTCCTTCGGTCTGCTGTCCAAACACGTTGTCGGGTGGCTAGCCAAAAGAAAATCTTGATGCGCAGTGGCGCCCATGATTGCCAAATCCGGTCCGCACCAAGAAAGTTCACCTTGCCCAGATGCAGTGCTTGATAAGCCGACTGTACTGTGAAGATCCCTGACGAGCTCCAACGCCAGCGCACTACATCTTCAGTACCGGGTAGCAGTTGGACCTGCTGAATTCGGTTCCATAGCTGCAGGTACTCCGTCACTGCCATCACCGTCAGACCTCCAGTGATGTCCCGTACCCAGCAATGGTGATCTAGAGCTTGTGCCACCGTCCTAGACTTCTTGATGCGTGGCCGGACAAGGGTCACCAGCGTAGGTGCAAGCTCGCAGATAGAAAGCCCGTCCACCCAATTGTCCGTCCAGAAGAAGGTGCTTGTGCCATTGCCCACCTGGACTGTGATCGAGGATTGGAACAATGACTGAGCTTCGGGACTGACCTTGATGTTCATGGCAGCCCAAGCTCTGTCCGGGTCGGTCCGCTGCAACCAAAGCCATTTGGATGCTAGAGCGTGGTTACATATAGTTGAAAGGTGAAAGCTGGTTAAACTTCTGTAAGAGGGTTTAACACCCGTGTGATCATCTAGAAATATTGCCGCGTTCAAGTAGTAAGGGAATGTAGAGACTCCTGTTTAATTGCCTCACTTGTAGACCTTTGATGGCAAGCAATGTTTGCAGCGGATGGTATGTGATGATATACTTCTGTTCTCTGTATGGAATGGGAGAGAAAGGAGGGAAACCTTTTAGTCCATGCTCCGCCCAGCCCTTCTGCGATGCACTCTGTTCATAGGCAGGAAATGCATTGCAATCGGCAAGTCATATCTGCCCCCATCTTCCCTCTACGCTCACAATAGAGCAACATCCATGTTGAGGTGTAATCATCCATTCTGTTGAGTGCAACAAACATCAATAAGTGACCTTAACAGGAAGTGTAATGGCTATAACCTCTGAAATTTCTAGCACATTGTCTCGACAACGGTCGTTGGATCAGAGACATTACTGGAGCTTTAACAGTGCAGGTCATTGTGGAGTACCTCTCCATTTGGGCGCGACTGCAGAATGTGACGCTTGACAGTGGCACACCAGATACTTTTCTGTGGAAATGGACGGCTGACCACCAATTCTCAACAGTGTCGGCTTATCAAGCTTACTTTCTTGGGCAAGGCAGTTGCAGGGGCTAAGCTGCTGTGCAAGGCAAGGGCTCCACCGAAGTGTAAATTTTTCATCTGGGAGGTGCTACACGATAGATGTTGGACTGCCTGGAGGAGGAAAAAACGCGGCCTGCAAGCCTGCAAGATTCTGACCTTTGCTCGCTTTGCCTGCAAGAACCAGAAACTATTTCCCACCTCCTCGTTGGCTGCTCGTTCAGTAGGGTCACATGGTTCTCCTTCCTTCAGAAGCTTGGGGTGGGGAAATCTTACCCCTGATGATCAGTCCCCGCTATTCGCTGATTGGTGGCTGTCCGCTAGAAAGAGGGTTCCTAAACCCTCAAGGAAGGCCATCGATTCCCTCGTGATCCTCATCTGGTGGATACTTTGGAAGGAAAGGAACTGTCGAGTTTTTGAGAGCCAAACGAGGACTAATACGGAACTCTTGTGGCTGATCATAGAGGAGGGGTGTAGTTGGGTGTTAGCGGGGTATCATCAGTTGTCGACCACTTTACAGTGGGCTCGTCCAAGAACGGTCGCTAGGGTATTGGGAGAATAGCCTTGTAAATGTCTAAACCAGGCCATCCTCTGCATGGTTCTGGAACTGGTCCTGTATTTGCTTTCTTTTTAATGAAAAATGTGCTAAGGCATGGTCGCAAAAAAAAATTCTAGCACATTTATTTATCAAATGACGAGGTCTGGCAGTCATTTGCTGTTATTATTACTACCATTTGAGATGCATGTTCATGCATCTACAGCTAGATTACACCAAAACAAATCATGTAAATTGAGAAGTTAAAACCTGGTGGGAAAAATCAAACAGCCAACTGACCAAGAGACAGTTGACTCTGGTGAAACCCACATATGAGCAGATCCGACGGTTTCAACTTAAATCATTGAGTACCTTAATTTTGAAATGCTAATTATGAAAGTATGAACAGAGCATGATTCTAGATTGAGATGAGATTCCAGGACCATCCTTTGTTGCAGGACAAATTGATAAGATACCACAAGCATATATGATCAAAACTGTCTCCAATCAATCAACTTTCCATACATTATTTCTGTTCATATACAATCAAATTGGGAACTTTTGTATCATCAGAAGGATCTATGAGCTAATAATGTTCAGAAGAGCAACCCTGCTTTGAATCAACCTCCTGAAGAGAATCTCAACACCATCTCCAAGGTTTCCCAAGCTGCGCTCAAGCGCCTGCAACTGCCGCTCTTCGCACACAACCTTTGTTTTCTGGAACCTCTTGGAAACAAGGGACCATTTGCTCGCACTTGTTTCACCAATTTGCTTTGGCAAGAGCCGTGACATGGATTCAAGTAAATAGACAGCCGTCTCTCTTGCTTCTGCCATTAGTTGGACCACCTTGCAACCTTCAGCAGCAGCTTTGCTGGTCGTCTTCTTCAAAGGTTTGTGTGCCTTTTTCGCCAGACGGATGAAAGACTCAATTTTGAGCTGGACAGATGCATCATCTCCCCTCTTGAGCACCGAGCGCAGCTCCTGGATGCTTGTCTTCAGATCCACCAAGCTCTCTTGCATGGTGTTGCAGAGGTCGATGAGCTCAAGGGACCTGTCGAGTTCTTCCTCTGCCATCTTCCTTTGATGGTTCAAGGCTTGGTTGCTGGGCAAGCACATCATCTCCTCTACATAGCTGTAGACGTCACCAAGCCTCCTCAAACCATCACACGCTATGTCAATGGCCACCGAAGGTGAAGAGAAGCGTGCCTTCAGGGTCTGCAGTTCATGCTCCACATTGAACTCGGTGAGTTGAGGAAAGGAAGGCAGACTTGTAGACCTTTGATGGCAACTCATGTTTCCTGTGATGGTATACTTCTGTTTTCTGTATGGAATGGAAGAGAAAGAAAGGAGACTTTTGTTGTGTATGTGCTCAGCCCTTGTGATGCACTCTATTTATAGTCGGGAAGTACGCTGCAATTGGCAACTCACCTCAGCTACCATCTACACTCTATTCTCAATAATGAAGCAACTTCCTTGCCACAGGTAATCATCGGTTCTGTTAGTGCAACAAACATCAATGAGTGACCTTGACAGCAGTTGGTGTCTGAGCAAGACAGCAAGTCGTGCACACGAGCAGGTTCTGAAAATCAAGGTCGGAAATCAAAAAATTAAAGTAATTGCAACCCAACATGTGCTATATTGGTGAGTGGCCAACTGACTTCACCTTCAAACAGTCTGTCAATCAGATCCACAACTTCTGACGGTTGCACCTTCACGGCTGAACCTCAATCCTAATGTAGCATTGCTGGCATGCCTCTGTTATCTGCAGCACCATATGCTGTCTATACATTAAAGTTGTTAACAAATTTTTCACTCTTCATAACAAAAATTCAGTTGCCGAATAAATTAGTAATCTCAAACCAAGTATTAAAGTTGATCGGCAAATTAGTTGTCTGAAATCAGACTTGTGTTTTGAATATTACTTGTCAAGCATATGCACGGGTGCTTAACTGAAATACAGATAGGCATATCTCAACCAAAAGAAAACAGAACGTAAATCATGCAACTGTCTAACTGACATGTTTGTTGAAAGATAATTGACCTCACCTTCCAACAATCTGTCAGTTGGGGTCTCAACATCTTATAGTTGCAGCTGCTCTTAGTCCTCGTGCAAACATTGTTGGCTTGTCCCTGCTACCAGCAACACAAACCACCACACATGCATTACAGTCCTTAACAATTGTTTTGCCTTTCTCATTTATGCAAGAACATAAACACCATTTAAAAAAATACAAAAAAATCATGAGTACAGAGATCTTAACATAGAAGTTCATGAATCAACAAAGGGACAAGTTCTATTTGATAAATTACCAATTATTGCTTATTATAGGATTAGACAATTAATGTTAATAATTACCATTGTCAATCTGTCATTTCCAGTTGTTTTCAGCAAAATGGACTGCATGCACGTTCAAGTTCATCCAAAGCTAGATTCCAAAGGAAAGGTAGAGAACATTTAGATAATAGGTTGGAACAAAACAGACAAGTTGCTAGCTACATGATATGAAAAGATGACAAAGCCTCTGTATACGAGTACAATGCTCAACCTCCATAATGGTGTTCAACGCTCATATTGCTGTCAGGTTTCATCTGCCAGGGACAAGATCCACCACAAAGGGGTCATTGTAGTTGAATATGATATGAATCAGATAAAATATCAGGGACTGTTGCAGACTCTCTCAATTGCAACGAGCTGGATCAGTGATAACATGTGATTAAGAGGCTAAAATATAGGTCTGGTTCTTGCACATCTATTGATATATAATAATGATTCATGTGCATACTAGTCAGGGTAAGCTACTACCCAATACCACATGGCCTCGAGCTTGTTCATCGTTCTCTTTTTTTTGGAATACGCAGGACAGCTGTGCATCTTTGTATTAAGAAGAAGAGTTAGAACGTTTGGTTTTTAAAACGCGGCTCAATCGGACAAACACACACTAATTCAGACATACACGATTGTGATTATTCATCATTCTCAGTTGCAACAGACACAGAAACACGATGCCTTAATCACAGTTTTAAAAGCTGTGAGGTAGCATGACTATTTCAAAGATCAAACTCAAACCAACTACTAACTGGAAACATATAGCTCAAAAGAATCAGTAGTTTGCCCAACATCAGTTATTATTTCTTAAAGGAATTTGAAGCAACAGTAGGATCTTAATGAACAGTACATATTTCAGTCTTTTTAGGGGACTTCCATCCTTTTTGTCATCCCTATCATGTACCCACAATAACCACATTAAGCTAAATAAACTCCAGTTGGCAAGTTTTCGCTGTACATGGTTAAACTTTCTTTCTTCAACTAAGAATGCTGTTTTGGGTACAAACTAGAAAGGTTTCGAAAGATGGATGGATCCTTTAAAATGTGGGTGCCAATCACAAAACACCGGAGCAAAAGGTTTCAGCATTATCTATGCACAAAGAATGTTTAGGAGAGAGACCCTGCTCTGGATCAATGTCTCGAGATTGCCCATGCTGCAAACTAGTGCTTGCAACTCTTCCTCCTTTACCAAGACCTTTCTTTTCTGGAATCTCTTGGAGACAAGAGACCATTTGTTTGCATTCGTGGCGGTAATCTGCTCTGGCAAGATATATACCAGACATGAGACGTGAATTCAAGTAGAGAGATAGCCATCTCTCTGGCTTTGAAAAGTAGCCTGTCAGTCTGCAGCCTTCAGAAGTTGTGTTGTTGCTGGTCTTCTTGAAAAACTTTTGTGCCTTCTTCGGCAGATGCACAAAGGATGCAATTTTGAGCTGAACAGACACATTTCCTCCTCTCTTGAGAGATGGCTGCAATTGCGGCTCCTAGATAGTCATCTTCAGCTCTGCTAGACTCTCTTCCGTGGCATTGCACAGACCAATCAACACGAGGGACTTCCAGTTCCTGCTCTACCGGTTTCTTTGGTCAGGGCATGGAGAAGGAAGCTTGGTTGCTGGGCAGTAACATGTTCTCCTCTATGCAGCTGTAGATGTCTCCAAGCATTCTCAAACCATCACACAACGTGTCAATGGTTGCACATGATGAAGAGATACACACATTGAATTAAGCCCTGCAGCTCTTCCTCTACTATGGTCTCAGTGGAGAAAGGTTTTGAAGGCAAACTTGTAGACCTCTGATGGGTAGCCATGTTTGCAGCAGAAGGTGTGATGGTATGATTCTAAATATTTTGGAAAATAAGAAAAGGGGTACAATACTCTGCTGGTGCTAAACCATTGTTGAGCATCATATTTATTGGCAAGAAGCAGAAGCAATGCCAATGCCAAACCCATTGGACAACGAATTTCAGTCATGCTCTATTAGTTGTCAATAATGGACTAGTGGAGCATATATTCTTCAGCAGCATACACATATGTCTCCAAGGCAAGTTGATATCATTGTTTCTTGACAGAGCAACGGTCGTCAATAAGTATGAGTGAGCTTAGAAGCATGTGATGTCTCAGCAATTGGTGGCAAAGCATCTGCCCGTGTGCTTAGCTTAACATAAATTCAGATTCGCGAGCACAAGCAAAAGAAATTCAACTCAACAACTGAGGTGTTTGTACAAGAAACAGCTGTCACCTTCTAACAACATGCCAATTTGGTTTCTCAACTTCTGAATTCTGATAGTTGAACACACACCTCAATCCTCATGCAGCATTGTCAGGATGTCTCTTCTATCTACAGCATGATCCACCACAAGTATGATGTCCAGCAGTTCTCAAAGGCGCAATATGTTCTAGCACACGCAAGGTGATGTTCCTACACAGACAAAAGGCATGATGGCATCGACATTTCACCTGAACAACAGAATCATGTCCTCTTCTTTACGAATTAGAAGTATTTGCTGCTCCAGATGTTCATCTTTAATTCAAAAACTGAAAGCTGATGAAGATATATATAACCGGTGTTCCTCAAAGGACCATCTGATATCTGCAAACAAGATCCATGACACTTTGACACATGCATCTGAATTCTTTATAGATACTTTGCTGTCATATAATTTGAGCCAAGTTCATGGTCATCCTATTAGTTGACCAATAGAAGGTACAACATGGGCAAGATTCCCAAGAAGGGCACAATAGAAACGATGGTGCACGTTGTTAGTGAAACGAAGACTTGACTATGATTCAGATACCTAGTTTCAAGTGTAGCATGAACTATCCACCTTGCAGAGCACTGGTTGTAACACCCTAAAATTCATCACAATTAAATTGCAGCAACTCTCTAAATTTTTCTAGGATTTATTAAGGCTTAAATAAATTTTCTAGGATTTAATTGAAATTTCTAGCCTTTTTATCAATTTAAATATCACATTAAATAATTATTTTAGTCAAAATAAGTTTTGTTGCATTCATGCTGTTGCATATATTTTTGGTTGCTAGTAAATCAAGTTGGAATTTAAATTCTGTTTAAATTCGAATTTGATTTGCTTTTGTTTGAGTTTTAGAAAAGTTAAATAAGCAGAGTTCGTTTTTGCCCCTCCAACTCTTGGCCCAACTCGGCCGTGCCCCCTCTACTCTTTCTTTTTCTCCGGCCCGATTTCTTTCCTCGGCCCAACTTCCTTGCGCGGCCCGGTTCCCTTTCGGCCTAGCGCCGGCCCACTCCACTTCTCCCCCATTTCTCTCTCTCTCGCCGACAGGTGGGACCCACCTGTCGGGTCCGTCTTCCCCGACAGGGACTCTGTCCCGAGTCCGTCCCGACGCCGTACGCCGCCCCGAGTCCGTTCCGCCGCCGCGCCGAGTCCCTCCGTGGCACGCACGCCGAGGCCGGTCCCCGGGCCTATAAAACCGCCGCCGCCCTTGCTGTTCTCCTCCAATCCAACCGACCCGCAAACCCTAGCCGCTCGAGCGCCGCCGTCGCCGATTCGCGCCGTCACCGCCGCTCCTTCGACCAGAACGACTCCAGGAGGTTCGCCTCGATAACCCGAAACTCCCCATCATGATCTTGCCCCGATTTTGGCCGCGCTCCGCGCTAATTGTGCTCGTCGTCGAACTCGCAGAGCCGCCGTCCGCCGTCGCTCGTCGCCGGCCGCCGTCGTAGCCCCAAGCTCATCGTGAGCTAGCTTGGTGAGTTCGCCATGTTCTCCTCTTGCTTCCCATCCAAGTCTCGTCGCAAACCATGCACCGTAGCCCTAGATCGACCTTACTCCGGCGATGCTCCGCCGCGGGAACGGGCGGCGCCGCCGTCCCGGTCGTCGCCGTCGTCGACCGAGCGCCCGATCTAATCCCGGCCGTCCGATCTAGATCCAACGAACCGCAGCCGCTCCAGCCCCGAGTCAAACCTGCCGAATACCGGTCAGCGCTGCCAGCTTTGCAAAAGAGCCCTTGAAGTTTTTCAAAATCAACCCACGGTCCACCTTAGTTCAAAAATATTTCAATTTAGGTTCTGTTTTCTTTCGTTTTAGCCCCTGCAAATTTTAAAATAGCACCCGCAGTCCAGCCCCTATTATTTTATGGTTTAGCCCTCGTAGTTTTATACAAAATTATGTTTTAGCCCCTGGTTTTTCGCAGTTAAGCCCCTGGAACTTTTAAAACTTTGCCAGCAAGTCCCTGAACCTTAGAGAAGCCATATCTTTTGCGTTTTAACTCCGATTTTAGTGATTCTCGCGCTCACGCGTTCATTGTAACGTGTAGATTAGTTTTGTGCTGTTGTTTTCTTCTGTTGGAATTGTTTGGTGTACTGTTTCTTATTTGTTGTATTGTTTTCTTGCATGTGAATGTGTGATGCGATTAGGAAACGACCAGTTTGAGGATTTCTCTGAAGAACCAACTGTTGGAGAAGGATTTAAGCAGCAACAGAGTTGGGAAGAAGGCAAGTGTATTATGTCATGCAAATGTCCTAATAATTATTAATTTCACCACCCGTGCGTGAGTCTTAATTTGATGGGTTCCTATTTAAGGATTTGACTAGCCACTATATTCCCCTGTCCCTGAAACTAGGTTACTTAATTAATTTTGATGGTAGATGATGCTTAGTTTGCTCAACTGGGATTGGTTAAATGAACCCCTACTCTATGTTTCGTATACTCTTTTAAATAATTAATTGGCAAGATCATATCTTTTTAATTGGAACATGGAGAACCATCCAGGAAAACAGTGCAACCATAAGTACCATATGGCTCTGGTCTTGGCTAACTAATTAGGGACTTTAGTGGATGGTAACCTTACCCGAAAGGGGCAAGAGGCGCGGCGGTTGACGGGGTATAGCTCGGTCCTCTTGAGCTGTGGGCTTTGGTAAGAGACAGATCTCATTAGGGAGGGTTATGCTTTGCTTCTGAACCGGAAACCTTAGCGGGTTACTATTTACTAAGGAATCTTTGTAAAGGCCTCGTAGCGTCCCTATGCGGTCACACCTCGGTAGTGTGATTTAAGAGGATTGGCCCCCTCGGCATGGTTGGGTTTAAAGTTCTCTTGAACTTTTACGCGGCTTATGGTGAAAGTGTACGACCTCTGCAGAGTGTAAAATTGTTATAACAGCCGTGCTCACGGTCAAGAGCGGCCTGGACCCTTACATGATAATCATACTTTAACATGGATTAAATTGTGGTTACTTGAATTATGTTGGGAATATGACATTCATTAATTTGTGGGTGGTATATACTTTCATTTGCTAGTAAATAGTTGCTTAATAAAACTTGACCAACTAAAAGTGCTTACTGCAGTATGGTCAGCCAACCTTTTTGCCTCAGCCTTGTATGTCATATTACATTTGCTGAGTACGTCATGTGCTCATGCTTGTTTTCTTTCTTTTTTTATTGCATCAACTACACCCAGAAATGCTGCTCGGATTGGGAGAATTTTGAGGATTTCACTACTGATTTTGAGGAGTTTTAGGCGAGTCTCCCCCAGTCAATGCCTGTGGAGTTGGAGTCACTTTTGCTTCGTTAGATGAACGTTTATTTAAGTCTTCCGCTATGACATTTGAGTCAACTCTGAGATTGTAATAAATGCACTATAATACTCTTTCGTTATGCATGGTTATGGATATTCACTTGTGACGTCTACCATATGTGTGTAAACTGATCCTGGCGCACGTATGAGATACACCTGGTTTTGCCTTTAAAACCGGGTGTGACACTGGTGGCATGCAGGTCCCAGCCATGTCCCAGTCATCTGTAACAAGGTCAATCACTGAGTGATCCCTTGACCATCTGAAACGGTCAAACGGAATTTATTAGGCTTTATTTGGGAAATGGGGTATTGGAGTGGACTGGAGGGGTTTGGAGTGGAGCAATTTCCCCTACAAGTCAATCTTCCCCAATCCCCCTCAATACTCTTCAACACTCCATTTCCCAAACAAAGCCTTAGTGAGAAGTATGAAAATTTTGTGCAGTTAAAATTGAGCGGTAAAGTTAAAAGCCTATATGCCGCATTCATTTTCACAGTGAAGAGAAAATTGCGGCGCTATCTAATAATAGCTCCTAGCCATGGATTCTATGAAACTACATCATGAATGAATCACTGAATCTATAGTACACACATCATATAGTGCATTATGCTGCAAAGAAAAATAAGTAAATATAGTAAATCTGTTAGACTGACAAACATCGATTGGCAGGGCAAATTTTGTTCCTACATTGTGGCATCTCTCCTATGGGCCTTTTAAACCTGGGTGTGAACTGATAAGAGAGAACCTGGACAAACCCCAGACTATGAAGCCTGACGATTGACCATCATCGCGGCGCAGCGGGTATTCCATTTCCTCCCCATTTTCGACTCTGGTTCCATCAAACGCTGCTCCTCACAAGAGAAGAAACTTCGCCCCATCCTGAAATATACTCGGATCTCAGCAAGAATCCCGCCACGCTTTGCAGCCCAGAGCCTCCAATCCTCTTGGACAGAATCACCTGTGCCGCTCGGGGGATCAAGCCTCCTTGCATTGCACATTGGCTGGTTCCGCGCAGATCCAGCAACTGAGGAGACCGACAGCTCTAACTCCCCGTTGTCCAAAGCTTCCTCTGCCGGGGTTGCTGCTGGCTGCTGAAACGTGGGGGCCAACCAACCGAGGAGGAAGGATATGTGATGGCTGAAGGCCTGAAGCCATCATTGGAGAAGAATGGCTCGCCGGCGGCGAGTCCTGGGCGGATGAAGACGGACAGATGGGGCGCGATTGGTTCCAGGACCGGCGTAGCCTGGCTCAGACCACGGATGCAAGCTCCCGCGAGCCAGGCTAATCAGGTGCAGCGCAGCTTTGTTTGGTTACCGTTTCTATGCACCCAGGCGGACTGAAGATTGTGATTGGTTGCCCGGCCAACCAGCGGAGAACTGCTTCTCTTAGGCAAACACAGCCATGCGGGAGCCCTTCTTTGCACCGTATGAGCCTGGCTCTGGAGAAACGCCGAATTTGGTCGCACGCCGGGAGCCAGGCTCGGAGGACCCTTTTGCACGCGACGGGCCAGGTTCAGTACGATGCGCAGGTAACCAATCATTGCAAGGTGCACGCCGGGAGCCTGGACGAGAGGAGATACAGGGAACCAATCGCACCCCGGTGTGAGGTCGCAGATGGGGGGAGGAAGACGGGGCCACACGTCAGCAAGTGCATCAAGATATAAATTGATAAATAGAACTTCAAGGAATTTAGAATCAAAACGGGCATTTGGTCTAGTGGTATGATTCTCGCTTAGGGTGCGAGAGGTCCCGAGTTCAATTCTCGGAATGCCCCGATTTTTTTGCTTCTCTGTTTTGCTCCATTTTTTCTTTTCTTTTTTTGCTTCTCTGTTAGCTTAGGGTGCGTTATTAATAGGACGTGATGTTTTGTTCCTCAGATAGCTTTCTTGTAATGGATCAGCATAGAATTTTTTTTCTTCTCTATTAGCTTAGGGTACGTTAATAGTATGTGATGTTTTGTTCCTCAGATATAAGGATTTCTTGTAATGAATCAGCATAGAGATTTTTCTAGCTCCATGGTGCTGCGTTCTCATAAAACTAGGTGATACCCCGCGCGTTGCTTCGGAAATTTCTACAAAATTTGAAGATGCAATTTGAAAGTAGAAACACTAAAATAATTGCATCGCGCTATTTTTTGCAAACAACAATATAGAGAAAAACACATTCATTTTATTGAGAGAACTACTTAGAAATTTGTAGCATGGTACTCGGCTACTTGCAAAGACTAACATAATGTATAGCCGCAGAAAATCAATAGAAGAAATAAATTCATGATTCTAGTGGATAGTGACGTGGACAGCTTGCATGTTGAGAGAAGATATGGTGGATGGTGACGTGGACATCTTGCATGTTGAGAGAAGTCTAACCATGACTTGTAGTGGGTACCAATTATATAGGTTATATAGATATAGATACAGATAGGTTCGATTATTCTCTCTCTTCTTATTTTCCTATTTTTCAACAACGGTTGAATGGTCCCGGGAAGTTTCTTTTGTAAGGAGCTAGATACAAAAGCATAAGTTCGTATATGTTTGGTGTTATATTAGCTTGAAGTCAAACAATAATCTAATGATATAAGATTTATGTGACATTCTGATGTTAAACAGAAACGGTATTAGATGAGACATATATCCTTTAATGAATTTGTTGGAAAACTTAGTGAAGTTTCAGCGAACTATCAAATAAGTAGCTAGCAATCATTTAAAAAAAATTGGCTACCACACAAGCCAAAATAATGTTTTTGTTATCATGTTTGGGTGACAATCATCTTCGAAAACCAACAAGTGACGGTTGGAAATCCGTTAAAAGTAGATTTATGATACTATTAAATATGGAAAGCAAAGGTAACCTGTTTACGTGTTGTGTCAGTCCAAACACTACCCAATATACATATCATGTTGTGTCACCCATCGTGCCGGGATTTTAGACACGAGAACGATGTTGGTACGAGCCAAATATTATCGTGCCGTGCATAAATATAAATATTACAATCCAAGTCCTCGTGAAACAACATGGTATATTTACCTCTTTATTCTCTACATGGAAATAGAATAGTGTGGGAGTAACGCGTGGGCACAATCTATTCTTTATGTCCACAGGTTTGCTACCTCACTATTTGGG
Organism: Echinochloa phyllopogon; assembly: GCA_033239725.1. Classification (NCBI taxonomy): domain Eukaryota; kingdom Viridiplantae; phylum Streptophyta; class Magnoliopsida; order Poales; family Poaceae; genus Echinochloa; species Echinochloa phyllopogon. The sequence continues at coordinate 3,446,653 of BTCW01000008.1, read as the reverse complement.
AGTGGCGGGAGCAATACATTTTTTTTATCCAAGTTGGCACCTCAACTATGTGTGCAATATTAGTCACTTCTAAACTGCTCTCTTCATTATAAATATAATTTATTTTAGTTTTTGTATATACATAATTCATTCCTTATTTCCGCAATTCTAAGTTTGCATCAAGTGAGATGACCCAACCAACAAACAAACACCGTGGGCACACTACGATCCCCTTGTTGACTCCCAAGGAAAAACAAAAATAAATCCGCTCTTTCATAAAAAAGAGTGAAGAAAAAAAAGTTGCTCTTTGCTCTGGATTCATGTGAATCCACACCTCAGCCTTGCTGTCGCTGTCCTCCATTTCCACCCCTGCCTATCCGGAATCATCGGCCCTGGACACCTAGGACCGCAGCATCCCGTGGGCCCCGCATGTCGGTGACTGGCAACCGGCATGATCATCGTTATTGACCGTTAAATCCAGCCATTCCCAGCAGCACACCCACTGACACCTGGTCCCACCACCTCCGAGCGCGCGAACCTTTCACCCGGAGACACCTGGTTCCATTCCCGATCGGACGTCCGAGACGCTCCGAAGCGGGACCCACGGATGAAAACCGGGGCCCACATGGCAGCCACCCGCGTGCCGTCGAGGAACAGCGCAGCAGCAGACAAAGGCTGGTTCGACTCGGGCACGTTACCGGATTCAAAGAAATCCGAAAAAGAAAAAAGAAATCTAAAATAAGAAGAAAAAAAAATCGCCGTCGAGACGACTCGGCGAGCCGCCACCCCCGGCCCCCGCCCGGCCTTCTTCTCCGGCGACGGCGCCCGCGGCGGCGGAGCCCTCGAGGGGGATTCCGCTCCCAACTCGATCCCGCCTGAGCCGCCGCCGCCTCCCACTCGGACGCGCCCCGGCGCGCGCAGGCGCAGGCGCGGGCCGAGATGCGGAAGAGGATGGAGAGCGTGGACGATCTGATCGAGGAGGCCAAGCTGCGCACCGTCGGGTGGGCGCTCTGCGTCTTCGCCATCTCCTACTTCCTCACGCGTGAGCACCCCCGTCTCCCTGCCTTTGTACCTCATTTGCGGCCCAATTGCTTCTTTTTCCCCTTCCATAGGAGCTTTTCACGCCATCAACACCGCGCTGATGCGAGATTGGGTTGTTTTGCTGCAATTGCCGTGTCGTTTCGTGTTTATCTACGGAAGGCAAGTGCGATTGCTGCTGGACTAGGCGTAGTTGTAAGAGATTCTGGGTAACGGCTTCTGCAAATGCTGGGATCGTGAGGGGATTCGCTGGAGAACGGTTATAAAGTCGAGACCCTTTGTTAGTCGAGAAGCTAGAGCTTGTGGATGCCCCATTTTGCAACTCCTGAATCTGTGCAATAGCGAGCTGTGGTGGCTTTTAGGTGTCTTTCTTTTTGTTAGTTGCTGTTTAGCTGCTTGCATTCAATTTTAGTCAACACTACTACTCTCTTGAAGGTTAGGGTTACACTGGAGATCATTAGTAAATGCGCTTGTTGAATTGGCTTGGAATGCTTATGGGAGCTTAAATTTGAGTTAGGTTGTACAAAAACTATTTGCCTGTAGATCCCACCACTTGTGGACTGTTTCTAAAGTATTCAGTGGAAACGTAGCTTCAAATAAATGAACATTTTTAGCTTCACAAGAGTGGAAGCAGAAGTAAAATAAGTCAGCATTGAGTCGTTTCTGATTTTATATGTTTTTGTCCAATGTTTTACTTGTTAAAATAACCTCATTTCCTCCCTTTCTTTTTCTTTGTTTCACTTTGCACTGTGAATGTGTTGGCCATCTTTAAGTGCCTAATAATCGTTTGTCTTTTATCTCTTATTGACTTATCATTTTGTGCAGAAGTTTCTTTATGTTTGAATACTTGTATGTTTCTTCTTAAATCAATGGTCTTGTGTCCATGCTAAAATCCATATCATTTTGCTTCAAATAGATACAAGTAAATCAATGTGGACAAATGTGCCCATGTCAATCCTTATACTGGCATTTCTCCGATATCTCTCGTTCAAAGTGGAGTTTCGTTGGAGGGAACAGCCTGCACGTAAGCAGACATATTTGACTCAGGCATCAAAGAGGCAGTTGTCTGCTAATGATCATCGACTGTCAACCGTGCCACCAGTTTCAAGATGGAGAAGGAAAGTTGGATCACCTTCGGTTGAGGCTGCTTTTGAAAGTTTCACTGAGAATATTTTGAGGGACTTTGTTTTGGACTTATGGTATTCGGATATTACTCCTGACAGGGAGGCCCCAGAACTGATCCGTGGCTTAATACTTCATGCCCTTGGTGAAGTATCCAGCAGGGTGAAAGAGATGAATCTAGTTGACTTACTAACAAGGTGACTTAAGGCTTTATTTACTACCCAGTATACCATTATTTAGCCATTATCCTCTGTTAAAGTTATTTGTTCCTATTTCAGGGATATGGTTGATTTGATTGGCAACCATTTAGATATTTTTCGGAAAAATCAAGCTCTAATTGGTGCTGATGTTATGAGGACATTGTCTTCCGAGGAAAGAGATGAGAGATTGAAGCAGCACCTAATAGTTTCACAGGAACTTCATCCAGCACTGTTATCTTCAGAGCATGAGTATAAGGTAAGAGCTAACTGTTTTAGCTTAAATATAATCCAAGTCCAACAAAACCAATTAATTAATATGGTTTTTAGGTTCTTCAAGAAATCGTGGGGGGCATTATGGTTCTAGTTTTGAAACCACAAGATGCTCAGAGTCCGCTAGTTCGCTGTTTCTCCAGGGAACTCATGACCTGCCTAGTCTTACAGCCAGTGTTGAACTTCGCAAGTCCAATGTAAGCTCTTAATTCTTGATACTTCACTTATTTGTGTTTTGCACTCCAAAGCAGATCTGAATGTTAAAGTACTGCCTACCTGTGCACTTTGGGTTGTGACATAATTGAAGGAAAACTGTACATTTTGTTTCTCAAGTTCCCTTTGTTTTTTTAATCTATGCACAGTAATCATACACTGCTGGTTGTAATTAGTATATATAAGTTTTTTTGTTAGCTAGTAAGCTATGATGGTTGATTTATGGCAATGTGTTCCCTTAAAGCAGTATATCGGTTGATTATTTGTAACTATAAGTACTAACCTTTGATTTTATGTCCGTTCTTGTTTCAGCTATATGAATGAGTTAATTGTCTACCTTCTAAACAACAATGATTCGAGCAATGTAGGAGGCAATACAAACATGGCTAATACTGGAACTGTGACGGTAGTGCATGACCGTTCATCTCACAAAGGCAGTTCACAAGGTTCTCAAAAGGAAACAAGGAATTTGACTGTAGAACCAAGTGGCTTAGTTCCAGGAAATAATTCTGGCATGAGGACACTTGTTAATTTCGAAGGTGGAAAGTCAAAAGTGTCGGAGGATGACCATGATAGTACCATCCAACCTCGTCAGCCTGACTGGGCGGTGAACTTGGATGCAGCTACTAAAAGAAGATCACAGGTTCTTGCCCCTGAGAATCTTGAAAATATGTGGGCAATAGGAAGAAATTACCAAAAGAAGATGATTAAAGCAGACCATTCATCAAGATTGAAAGGTTCTGGAGGTTTAGACAGTCCAAGCGCAGGGGCAGCGGGTAAAGAGCTATCCTCTAACTTCAATGAGAGAATTGCATCTGTTGATGATAAATACATGGTCAACTTGATGCAAAGTACAAATAGGAATGCTCAGTCCACTTTTGTCACATGCAGTCATCCCCTTGCTTTACAAAATAAGAATGAAGTGAAACTAAAAGAGGTGAACCAAGTTAATTACAGCAGCAAAGACAAAACACATGAGACCAGCAACAGTGTGAAAGCTCAACTAAAGCGGTCTAGTAGTACTCCTGATATTGAGAAAAGATATTTGGCCAAAAGTAACCAGCTCATGGTTTCCAGTGAAAGTGGAAATGCAAGGAAAAAGATAAGATGCCGGGTAATTTTTCTGACCCTTTCACAATAACTCATTCCAGTATCATTTTCTTATTCGCAGTCATCAGGTTGCTTGGTTTTACTGAATAAATTTGATCAATCTGTCAGAGTTGAGTTTGCTCTGCTCACTCTGTTTGTAAGGCATATTTTGATTTGAAAATGTCAAATCTTTGGCCAATGACTCCACTTGTGCTTGGAGGAAAAAAAAGGCAAATCTTGTTAAGGGATAACTTTGACCAATTGACATAGTTGTGGGAGTAAATTGAACCAAAAATAGTTTAGGGGATTATTCAGACTTTGGTCATGCTTGGGAGTAATTTGAACTTTTTCCTTGAGAGAAAATGTGGCATTCATTGTAAGGCTGAGCGTAAGGCTCAGCATATGAAGTTATTCAGTGTCACATGAGAAACAATAGGCACTTTGTGGTGGTTTTTTTTCTGACAATTAATTCCGACAATAGGTTCCATTTCTGCATGATTGGTCAGGTCTACCAATTTTATGTCACGTTCGGTCCTCTTGTTTCTTGATACAATATGCATCTACTTATGTGAAGTAATATCAATTCTCAACATCTGATGTGATCTGTCTTGGTTGTGCATTTCTTCTTTGCAGGTTGTTGGTGCATATTTTGATAAACTAGGTTCAAAATCTTTTGCAGTTTATTCTATTGCTGTGGCTGATGCAGATAACAACACCTGGTTTGTGAAAAGAAGGCATGATTTTACTTTGTGTTTTCTGTAAATTAAGGAGCTTTGAAAGAATCAGATGTATGATGCTGACCTATAGATTCTGTTTGTAGATACCGAAATTTTGAACGTCTTCATCGACAACTGAAGGAGATACCTAACTACTCATTGCATATGCCTCCAAAGAGTTATCTTGCATCTAGTGTTGATGATTACCTTGTGCACCAACGATGCATTCTCCTGGACAAATATCTTCAAGTATGATTTGTTCTCTAGCATTTTCCCTCATAATTTTACTTAAGTTGTGTTGACAATATTCATTTTATGTTCGATAGGATCTCTTGTCTATAGCAAATATTGCAGAGCATTATGAAGTTTGGGATTTTCTAAGCGAATCATCAAAGGTGTGTAGTTTAAACCAACCAAATCCTTATAAGCCTTGTTGTTGATAACAAAAGAATGCTTGCGCTTTCTTCCAATACTTTATTGAGGCTCTTAGCAATTAATTTCTTTTCCATTTTCTAGAATTACTCTGCTGGAAAGTCCACTTCTGTTATGAAAACTTTGGCTGGTATGCATATCCCTGGACTTGTTTTTTCCCCTGAAAATTTATGAACTTTGATATGTTCTTTTCTTAAAGGTATTTGTTTTGCAACAGTTAATGTTGATGATGCGATGGATGACATTGTTCGACAATTTAAAGGAGTTTCAGATGGTTTGAAACGGGCGGTTGGCACGCCACCTTCTACTGCAACTGCACAATTCGCAGATAATAGAATGTCTCTATCCTGGAACCAGGAAGAGACAGATAACCACAACTTGCATCATAGAAACTTGGAAAGGGCTCATAGCCTTTCTGATGGCGATAGTAACTATGGAGATCTCACCTCATCTGTAAATAGTGGATGCCACTCAGACAATGAGATGAACAATAAAAAGCATACTTCAAATGATGTTAAGCACATTGAAACATACTCCAGTTTGGATACACAAGTCAGCGAACAAATAGAAAAACCTGTGAGGGCATATTCTGATTCTTCAAACATGTCATCTCTGAATACATTCGAGGACCCAACAGGAGTTCCTCCTGAGGTACACCACACCTACTACTATATAATTTATTTGCTGCAGATCACATGCAACTTCTGTTCTTAAGTGTTTTTCTCTTTCATTAATAAATCTTCTGTTTTGTTTGACAGTGGATGCCTACAAATGTTAGTGAGCCTTTACTGAATCTGGTTGACAAAGTTTTCCAGCTAAAGCGACGGGGTTGGATACGGTTAGTTCCTTTTATCATGAACTTCATCAAATGTGTTCTTCAGAATTTGCTTACTAGTTTCAGAGTACTGTTACATAGCAACAAATTAAGTAAACAACCCACAAGCATTTGGTTGACCTGATTGGACCGGTTACTACATATTAGTATGTTTGCCCCTTAATGTGTCTTGGCAATATAATTTCTGATGTTTGTTTACATGATAATGATAATGGTGGGGGTGCCCTTTCAAGTATGCCATTTACATTTATAACTTGTTTGGATTTTCTCACATATGGACAAAGATTCATTTTCAATTTGTTGTGGGTATCTGTTTCCCTTGGATCATAGCCCTGTGCAAACCAATTTTAAACATTTTCACCATCCATATTTTGATAACATTATTTAATCATCATTTTGCAACCCAGTTGTTCCATCTTTCTATAGCAGAACATGATGTTTTATTATATGCTATGGCATATGCAGGAGACAAGTTCTTTGGATATCGAAACAAATTTTGCAGTTGGTCATGGAAGATGCAATTGATGAATGGATTATAAGACAAATCAATTGGCTCCGAAGGGATGATGTCATTGTTCAAGGAATACGTTGGATTCAAGATGTAAGGAGACTATCTGTTTTCCTTCAGACCTTCACTAGGTTTATCTTGGTTCTCTATCTAAGTGTGATTGAGCAAACCATGAAAAGAGTTGTTCCAAATGGATAACGTTTCACATGGATCAATTCTTGTAATATATGCAGTGCAATGATTTCTTAATCCTTTGAAGTTCATAGGTTTTATGAGAGAGGTGCAATTCTGTGATACAAAATCACTTTTGGATAATACTTTATCTGAAAGAGTTATCGTAGTGATTAGCAAGCATACTATTTTTGCATGCTTAGCCTGTAAAACAGTATCCAAGTATTGTGGTCAATCACCCATAAGTTGTCCCACTGTCCCATGATTGGTTATTTCTTTTTGCTTGAGCCCAACAGGAACTAAGAGTCAAAGTTAGAATTAGTTGTTAATCATAAGCAATGGATCTCAAACTTTATCCTCCCTTTTTTGTCCAACTAATGGATTTGTCATTGAACAGACTCTTTGGCCTAATGGTGTATTCTTCACCAAGTTGGATGGATATAAAGGGAATGCCGGCTCAAGTCAATTTAACAAGCAGTCATCCGGGACTGGGAGTGTCAAAAAAGGCGGTGCAAGCTCATTCGAGTTTCAGCTTGAGGCGTCTAGAAATGCCAGTGAAGTTAAGAAACTTCTTTTAGGTCAGTCTTTGACTTGTTTGGGCTCATTTCTTTTGAAGTCTTTCTATGTTTATGTTTTCTCCTGAAAACGTTAAGGATTGGCGGATGACGTATGTGGCCAAATTTATATGGTGTCTTTCGAGCTAAAAATATGCAAAATCTGGGGTAGTGTGTGTAGCAGCAATAGTTCTAAATATCTGGCGCACTGGTGACCTCTTCATTGCCTCTGCAATGGAACACTTCATACTAAAAAATAAGCATCGTTACTGTTTTCTTCCAGACTCCCTCCTTCTGGTTAACAATTTACTCCTTTGGTTAGGCACTCGACTGGATTTCAAGAAATGCATTGTTTAGGTTCCATTTATATCTAGATACATGCCTGCAGCACCATGTCAATATGGCTTCCAACTAATATGACTTGCTAAGGAGAATGCTAATACGATTTGCAATGCGTTTTCAGATGGAACTCCATCTACCTTAGTCAGCATAATTGGGAACAAGCAGTACCGACGTAGTGCAAGGGACATGTACTACTTCCTCCAAGTAAGTTAAACTAAAAATATTATCTTAAGGTCTCTATGATGAGACACCATTGTGGCTAACGTTATACATTACCCTGTGTCGCAGTCCAACGTCTGTGTTAAGCAGCTCACATATGCGATGTTAGAACAGGCGATCGTGACAATCTTCCCAGAGCTTCGTCAGCTAATCGATGACATCCACGAGAAGGGCCGAAAAGAGCAAGCCTCATTCACATACCAACTCTGAACTGACAGACCCAAGAGACTCTCCTTGAGAGACATGCTACACCAGAAACAGTGAGGTCCTGAAGCTGAAACACAGATGGTTGGCAAATGCATTTCGACAGCGCCAAGTTGGATCGAGGAAGCGCTTGGTGCTTAACCAAACCTATTATACCCCCACAATGGTATGTACAGATGTATATCAGTAGCTGTGTAAATTTAGCCCCTGATGTAGTAAACCTGAACAACTTGTAGCAAGATCTTGTAGTTGTTGAATGTATCGTATCATTCTTTAATTCTTTGTCTTACTTAAATCTGATTTAAGCAACCATTCTGCTCCCTTAAGCCGAGGGTTGTAAAGTTTTGGAGATTCTAGTGTATAGCTGTATCTTATATGTTGCCCTGCGCATTGTTTCGCTGAGGAAATCAGATCATTCAAGCTGTAAAGATATTCCCTGGGCAAGGCACGCTTCCGTGGTGTCCTGATCGTATCCATCCCAGTTATGTTGTTTCTTAAGTCTCTGCTGCAGTCGTTGTTGACAGACTGATGCTAACAGGTATTGGCACAACCTTGGAGATATTACTAGACGCGGACATGAAACCGTCGCAATATTTGGGTTTCTTTGCTCCTTAATCTTTCCGTCATTGGTTTATCGACTTGACTTGGATGGACCTGCTGACCACTCGTAATCGACTGCAAGTGCAGACAAGGCTAGTTGATCCTTGCACACTGCGCCAGCGATGATCTCGCGTGAAAGAAAACTATAGGACAGTGGACGTGCAAAGGTATTTCTGCGCACTTGTTGGCGTGCATATGTTTTTGGCCTTGTACTAGTAGATGATAGAGTAGCTGCCACTTTTTCCATGGCAACTACATAGGGAGGTCCCCAAAAGCCAAGAACTAGCTACGCCCCACAAATGTCGTCATCAATTTGGAATTGAGACCCAAGGTACAAATGTCTATAGTGCCTATTGTCCGTCGCGTGGAAAAAATGTTTGAGATATGGGCGTGGGTGAGGATAAAATCCGCGATGAGACCGACACAGACAGTCACTGACATGCAGGCCCAGGTGTTGCCACTATAGTGGCTTGAGATTTAGGGTCGCCGTCCATGAAATCTTATAAGCGAGCATGCGTGACAATGATTGTAGAAGGAAAAGAGACCAAGTGTCAAAAAGGTTCGCATGCATGGCTGGTGCACACTAAAATCGATTTCGCAATGGATTTGGGACATATGGATATGTATGTGTTTATCGTGGCATGGTATGCATCTCTCTCTCTCTCTCTCTGTGTCAGCGGTGTGGTACAAGGAAGGCTCGTGCCGTGGTATGAACGATGTCTACTGAATCCATTAGGAACTTCCTGATCGAAGATGTGATCAAGGAAGTGGCGGTTGCCCTATCGCTCTCTGGCCGGCTGTTCCAAAGGATAGATATTAATTTGATTATTACATATTGTCATTGCGCCTACAGTTCCTCGTTTGTCGAGAGGCAGGGACTATTTTGGTCTAAATAATGCAGTCGATCTTGATCCATATCTCAATCCTGCGGTGCGCGCGGTTGACAAGTGGAGAGACAACAGTGTTCTCCAGAACATATATCAGGGGATCGACTTTTAGAACCGCCAACGAAAATTTGTACACATTCACTTTCTTTGTCAGCCAACTGATCAGAATTTTTTGCTGCGACGATGATTACAGTGCAGAATTAGCCTGCTGCTCCCGACAAAACTAATAATTACTCTAATTGCTGATCCTCCCTCTCTCGTTAACTGAACATAGTGCTCGAAACACATAGCTGCTGTTACTTTCAGTGTCGATTATGATGCACCGATAAATCCGTGTCGTTTTCGCGTCAACAATCTGCGCAGCATCTGCATCGATGATGATTCTTGTGTCCACGATCATCAGCTGGTTCCGTGGCCCCATATATATCATCCACATCGTGTCGATGGATGAATGGACCCAAGAACGAACTAGTGTCATTTCGAGTGACCCGTCGCTTCGGTTCACTTTCGATCCCCACGCAGAATAAACAGTGGGAGATCGAGATGCACGCTAGTGGAAGCCCTCTACAGCTAGCTTTAACCAACGGCCCTGATCGATCGACAGTGCGTGATGGAGATCCGATCCCGTCCCGGCACGCGCTCGACATGACAAGACCCATCGTCGTCATCCTCCAGCTCGATATTATACGACTCCAAGTTGCTTATTTAAGTACTGCAGTACTCCTAATTTCTCAAGATCAATGAATCCCAACATTGACGATGACACGCCACGTGGCTCCATTAATTGATCTCACGCACCGGCGTCACCGATCTCGTGCTTTCTAGCTATAGCTAGCATCAATTTGCATTATTGGTTTCTCTTCTCGTGGCGATCGAGGCAAATATACTGTATTTTGTACTGTATATAGGAGATACACTGTAGAGTTTGGCCCTACGTACACGTACACTCCAGGGCGTAAGTATACGTGTGTATGCGTGACGTCCGGAGAGGTCATCTCATATATCATCTGCACTGTTTGGAAGTAGATGCATGGCGCATGTAACGATATACTATGCATGAGCACGCATGGAAGGGGACATGACACGCGACGGAGATAATTAATGTGCGTGTCGGAAAATGCATATGCGTGCTACAGAGATCGCCGACTGGGCAATGCAAACGGTCGTCAGGAAACACGCATGCGTGCAGAAATAATACGAAATGGAAAATCTCAAGATGTACGTGGAAACAAAAATACTAATTAATAATTGGATATATCATAGTAGTATATGCACAGGTGACAGATCCTACCGTGGCCGTGATATGATGCTACATATACGCACAGTATCATGCATGTGTCTGGCCGGCCGGCCGAATGGTTCCTTGTTGATCGGGATTCAGATATATGCGCGCAGTCACGTCCATGGATCAGGCCAATCACTATCTGATAGCCTGATCTATATAGTGCACTATTGCTGTGCATCCACTGCTTCATTATTGCTCTTCTTTTTTGTTAATCTTTTATATATGCTTTGTTTCTCCAGTGTTATGCTTGGATCAATAATTTGGATTTTGCGTGGGGTGGGGACATGGCCGTGTCACATTGCTATTGCTCACTAGCTATATATCTCTCAATAATGTGACATATAAAATAAAGTCCACATGCAGCCTATGATATTGTTGCTGATATTTGTTTGTTTGTTTGTTTGTTTGTTTTTCAGGCGTGCAATTTGGTACAATTTTGATGCGTAAATTCTGTCCAAATGCTGTTAATTTATTTACAGCATCTGAATTTCACATGCTGCGGTATCTCCCCGCGGTGGTTAAAGTAAAATGGACAGACATCACAGAGACCTAGTGGATTATTTCTCTAGCTAGAAGGGCATTAATGTATCATCTTGATGTATCTGTTTAAGATTAATAAAATTTTCCTTTTAAAAAAAAGAAGGGCATTGATATGATGATGACAACTAAGATGAGGTAAATTTATTCATGATGAATAATATCTTGAAGCGCTCCTCGTGGACAAATTAAAACCAACACGTGCATAGTTGAAATGCTGTCTTAGTTGACTAGCTATATATATATATATATATATATATATATATATATATATATATATATATATATATATCCAGTCTTAGGTAGTAGGGGCCCTTCATCATTTGAGTAAGTACATATATGCATGAATGTCCTCCAAGGCTGCGCCTCCGCGTGCTGATGAAGATCAGATTGGGACGTCTCTTTCTTGCTGGTCAGCTTCTTCTTCATCCAGCTAGCGGTGCTCCCGCTCCAATCAGATAACCTTGAATCCCTAGAGGTCCCGGCCTGTCCTGTATACATTCCTATTTGGACACACACACTTAGGGTTGGATCGATCAACTCTCCTCTCTGAACCATGATGGACACAGCATATATATGCAGATATGGGCATTGGCCATTGGGTGGTGTCCCCAACAAATGAGTCGTTAAAACACTGAGCTAGGCCGCTAGGGTGTCTCTTCTAAATTTAGGAGGAACATTGGGTAGTCCAAGTTCTTAGGCTTACCCCATAAGAGATCCATTCAATTTGCGCTTACTTCTTGGGTGAGCTCGTGTTTCACGTACAATTCACTATATGTCGACATCATTATTATTTAGACTATGATTTTCTTAAATGTATTTGGAAATTAAGAGTTGGGTATGCGTGAAAATTCTAACAAAATCGCTTTCCTAGTTTAGGAAGCTAAATAACTAATTTAAACTCTAGCTGAAAGCACAACTGCTGCCGTAATTTGTCCAACACGTGCTTCTCACAGAAATTTAAAAGGAAAAAATGTGTCTAAATCGTATCTATTTTTTCTTCAAAATTCATATATGGAACACAATTGCTGCCGTCTTAAATAAGATTTCAAAGAAATATGTACGGCAACACTACTTTGTTCTCGAGACCCCTCATATTGAAGCAATAAATTATTATTGAAACACAATTGCTGCCGTCTTATTAAGCCGCCGCCTGTGCCGCAGCAAGATCGACACCGAAAAGCGCAAAGGCTCCGAATATCATGATCCATCAGTCGCGGGCGACACGAATGAAAGACCTGCATAAACTTATCTCTGACACCTTTCCAACGGCCTGTCTCAGCATCTCGCATCTCGATTTCCGGCAGCTTTACGGACGCGCACGAGTGCTTTGATCCCTCAGCTCAGCTCGCTCGTCACATCCCAGATAGATTTCATTTCACCCGCCAGCAGCGAGATCATATCTTCCGATTGGACTCCAACTCCATCTCATCCATCGATCATTATTCTCCAAGATGCAGATAGATCAGGTAGCTGCTACGTACGGAGTAGCTGCTAGGTGCGCCAAACGATTAATGCAAAGCAAAGGCCCGGCCGGCTTGTCATGTCAGTGATGGATGCGGATGCATCAGCCACAGCTGCAGTGTAGTAGCAGTGTGTGGCCTGTGGGGTCTCCCGTGGTTAGTTACGAGAGATCATGTCATGAGTCATTGCTTGCCACCCACCAGGATTATTACTTCGATCTAATATAATGGTGATGGGCACCTCTCTCACTGTTTCAGTCGTCGAAAAAACAGCGGATTTTCAACTAATATAGATGATATATGTTTATCTGAATTCGTCAAAACCGTTGTGATCGATCGATGTATACCAGTGAAAACACAGGCAACAATAGCTCTACTAGAGAGTGATTTGAAAACTGTAGTCGGACTACGATCGATGCAACAAAGCATATGCATGGATATGATACGTTTCTCAATTTGAGCAAGACGTTCAATTTAATTAGTTTGATCGCGATCGCTTGCAACAACATCAGCCGAAACGGGAAGCTCGCCCATAGAAAAATGTCGAGAAAGCGTCTGCCGGCTTTCTCCTTTGGTGCAGCTAGATAGGCCACCAACGTACAAATAACCGGAAAAGATACGGAGCGCGACGTGCAAGAAAGAGGTCCAAGCAAGCGAGAGCAAATAATTAAAAAGACGAAAAGCACGCACATATATAGGGGACTAGCAGGCTAGCGTTTGTTCATCATCTGCTTTATTTATTTCAACTTGATTTTAAAAGACTGCTCGCGATCAAATCATTGCCCCCCACCCCGTGGTGTTGACGCGGCACCGCGCGCGCATACATGTCGATCGATCGCACTGTATTGTGTGATCTCAGGCATGCAAGAGCAACTGTTCATGTGCTTTGCATACTGTATATATATGTGTGTGTGCCGCCGTCTCGTGTTCATCCATCATGCATGTGCACTTGTCTTAATGAAAGTGATCGATCTCACTGAAAACTACCATTGCTGGTACTGTTACTTTACTGTATTTCTTTTATCGGCGTTTTCTCTCGTGTTTCATTTGTCTCGGTTGATGGTTTATCAGTTGGTTTCAGAAACTTTTTAGTTCCGCGAGCTGAGTTGTACTTGTCGAAGTAGCTGAAGTAGTACAGTTGAATTGTCCCTACTTCTAGTCGTTGGGTTAAACCGGTAGTTGCACGTCTCATGAAGGAGCTAGCGGTCATATATTTCAACTGCCATGTGTGCGCGCGCGAGGAACGCATGGTTTTCTCACGGTGCATATGGCAAAGATAATAATAAGTACAGTAGTCAAGGATGCGAAATTAATTGCTTTCAGTACTGATAAAGCACAATCCCCACCAAACGTAAGGACTCTCCATTCCATTCCATCACGGGCTTCTTGATTCTTGAATTAACAACTAAACACATTAGAATGAAACAACTGTTCATCTAAGGTTGCATGCGATGCATAATAATTAGTACTGTAGAATCTACTTCTCACCGGCCGGCCCGGGGCTGCTTGTTGAATGAGCGGATCCAAAGAGCTAGGCGCAGAGATGAACCCCGAGTCCCCAACGACCTCGAAACGGTGTTAATTCTTTCCCATGAATGAATAGTCGGCGTGGGGGCACCGACAAGATCTCATGGCGTACGTCCTTGCATTGCCTGCCCAAGGCGCGGCGTGCATGCCAGGAAAACGATAGCTGCTGCTGCAGGCGGCTAGACGAACTGCCCTCACATCCCCGCATGCCGTCGAAACCCTAGCCAGCAGCGCCTAGATAATCCCCATCACCAGACTGTGTGTATGGATCGAGCTCGGCCGCTAGCTCGCTGCTGTAGGGCATCCGACAATGGCGGACCACGCGCACGCCCACCTGCCGACACGCCACCGCACCCGCACAGCCACACGCGCGCGCGCTCCATTCCCCACCTCCATTCCATGGCCGCCGCACCGCACGAGATCCTCCGCGCGGGGCCCACCCACCCCACCAGGGGAGGGACGGAGGAAGAAGAAAAGGCGCGAGCAGACAAGCTCCACGCGGACGGTTCCCGCCGCGGGCCCCGCACATATTCCTTACAGGTGGGCCAGGCGGCGGGGGGAGACTGGGAGAGAGGCCGGCCCGCCAACGGGGAAAGTGGCCTGCGGGGCCGCCGGTGGGCCCCGGGACAGCGACGCGGGCGCCGAGCACCGGTTGGCCGGGCCCTTGACCTTTTCCTGTCCGCCCCCGTCGGCCCGGGGCCCGCGACGGCGACGCGCCGGGCCCACCTGCGGCCCTCCCCACCGAATCCCTCGGGATCCTCTGCGGCCTTGGCCCTTGGGCTCGCCTCGCTCGCGTCCGGGGCGTATGGGCCATCGACACGTGTACCGGCCAGCGCGGTGTGAACGGCCCGGCGTAAATGGGTGGGCCAGGCGCGGGTGCGGGGCTCCGTCAGGGTGGTTGGCACGTGGGGAAGCCCACCACCAAAAGCGGGGCAGGTGGCCGGCGGTTATGACCGGTGGGGCCGGGAAGTCTGCTGGCCCGGATGTCAGTGAGCGCGGGCAGGTGCGGAGCGGGCTGGGGGCGACGTGTGAGCGTTACCACCTCATGCGGCCGTGCGCGCCGGGGATGCAAGATTTTTTTTCCACCCGTTTTCGTTCGCTTCCCTCGTTTCATATCTCACGTTTAATTAATTGCGTTCGCATGTCTCTTAATTGGTACGGCAGGAGCACCATTAAATATGGGTACTGTGCAGTATCTGATTATATTTCTTTGCGTAAACATATTAATTTTTCAGGGCAACCACTTTTTTCTTCTTTTTCGAAAATAAAGGTCCATGCTAGATTGTTGTATATGACAGTAATATTGCGGAGTAGTAAGTAGCATGCATTCAAGTAAATGCCCGGTTTATCTCCCCGTGCTAAATTTATTTAAGTACATACTCCCTCCGTTTTAAATTATATTTCGTTTGACTTTTTTAACTTTAAATTTCATCTATTCAAATATTGTGTAAATTATCATTTTATGGTGGCTTGTTTTATTAATAAAAAAATCTTCAAAAATGCCTCAAATTTGACTACATTTTACACAATTTTTTTAATAAGATGAGCGGTCAAACTTGTGGTAAAAAAAGTTAAACGAATTATAATTTAAAATGGATGTAGTATAATTCTATTAATAAAAATATTGGAAGATAGATTGCTTTAGTGGTATTATTATGTCGCGACAAACGCACCAAGTTTCCAGCAAAACTGATAAAGACGTAAGTCTCAAAGTCAATAGAGCGAATACATCAAGTAGCAAGATAACAAAATGATAAAAAGCACGCAGGGAAAAAGAAGGAAAAGAAGGATGATGAGCGGGAGGCTTCACTGCGTTGGGATTGGAAAAGGAATGGAATAGGGATCAAGGTTATGTGGCTGGTACTCGAGATGACAGATAAATATCGGCAAATGAGACACACGGATTGCGTATAAGAAAGGGTTTCGGAAAAGAATATGCACCAAGAAAAGCAGTAATGCCGCACTCAATTTACAGTCTCTATCATGTGAAGGACCCACCTCATTTCGATTCCCTCTGTTATTCTTCATCATCCATCATTACTGAAGCCTCAAGTTTTGTTACATAGCATCCAAGGGTAAGACTAAGCTTGCTCACAGTTTAGGTTGGCAAATCATCACAAATTAAATAACTTCCCACATTGCAAGATGAATAAAATAAGCTACAAACAGCTTACTGTGTGGCCACACTAAATACATATGACGAAAATAAATGTGCACTAATTGTAGTGGTAGTTAAGCTATAGCTGGCATGGATCGATGTTGCGAATGGATAGAGATATTGAAGGTGCAACATACTAACACTTGATTAGATATATACATTTATATGTTGTTAGAGTGGTAATATTTTTCAAAAACGTTGATGTAATGGGGTTAAATTAATCAAATTCAACACAAGCACTCGATCTGGTATGTGTGCATTTACATGACTATAGCATGATATCCATGTTCATGCATCCTATTCACAAATAAAATATAATACAGAAGACATATCATTTTCATGCATGGTCGGACAACCTTTTCACTTCCGTTGCTTTTGCAACCCTTTTGGCCTTTTTTTGGAAATTTCAACATCTATCTACCCAACACGCACAATTAAATCAAAGAATATGTTCAAGAATGTTCTTGACGTAGCTACAAATGTGGATCATGTGTTGCGCCATCAAAGTTGTTCAATTCTATATATGTATGTGCAAACTATGTTGGAATGCCGAAATGCATGGATCGTACTCAATGAGTTTCTTGAATTATTCTATTCTAGCTGCACATGTTACTTGTCATGTGTTTCTTGATACTGTGGTTAAATATTGGTCATTTGCCAACAGGTCAAACTGATAGACTACGACTAACTTCGTAGGTAATGTCATGTATAAGATGATGCTGATGCTGATTGTCAACATTGACACTAACATCACTTCTTTTTTGTGTGCGCAAGCAAAAAATGATATGTTTCTGATTAGGACATCCTTTTCCTGATATGTAATTGTTGAACTTTTTCAGCTCTATTTCTTATCATGTATGACCTTGGAACATATATTGGCATCATATAATTGGTCAACAAAACATGCAAACAATAAATTAATACTTACGAACTAGCCCGGGCTAGCTAGCTAACCTAGTTGCATAAAGAGCAAATATATTCTTCGATGTTTGTCAAAACATCTTTCCCGGCATCATTCATGCAAATGCATGCATATCTAGAATTGTTAGTTGGAATCAAGTGAAAAGTTGAGAAATAATGTTAAAGAAAATGCCATTGCATTGAAATTCTTTTTGATGTGCTAGCTGAAAAATGAATATATACCATCTTCCTGGAATAACAATCAATTCCCCGGATACAGGCAACTGGGTGTTTGGATTCCTGAGCTTTCAATCGCTTTACCTCCAAAGCCATCCATCACCTGACCTAAGAGGGAAAAAAACACAGATTAATATCTTAACTGCCAGTGCAAAGACAAGACTATCATACATGATGCTAGCTTCACTTAGGAGGAAGATTAAGATGTGAAGTAGACCAGTGCATAAACAAATACCCTAACAAACAAAAGGACACGCATGAAAGGCAATCACTATATGCCCCAGAAGATTGGGCTTTGGAGTTTGGAGAGTGAGAGGGCAAAAAGGGAAAAGCAAAAGGAACGCAAGCAGCTCTCCCTCTCACACACGCATACAAGTATATGTATAGTATACAAGTAGTGTATTAAAATTGTGACCTAGACAGCTTCCAAAAGGCAAATGGAAAAAAAGTGAGATAGCAAGGCCTAGACGTGGACATTTCCTAGTTCTTCTGACACACACACAAGCAGCTCTGTCAGTCAGGGCGTGCAGGAGGTCAGTGTACATTTGGCGTTCATGTGCCCTATGCCCTACGTACACTCCTTGTGCCAATAGTACACCACAGACATCTCTCTCTCTCTCTCTCTCTCTCTCTCTCTCTCTCTCCTCTCTCTCTCTCTCAATGTCAACATGCTCTTACAAGAAGATCTCAGAGTAGTACTATGGCGGCTCTCTCTCTCAGCTCTTTCTCTCTCTGCACAACTCCCTGCACCTAATGATGAGGAGAAAAAAGTATGTCAAATCACATGGACTTTCAAACTTCAAAACATTGTGTAGTACCTTTCCTATGGAAAACACTCATCAATTCAATTGGTCCAATTATAGTCCCTTTGAAATAATTCTCTTGTATGGCACTACTTGTTTATTCTGCAAAATATATCTCCTATTAGGTATTATATAGGCACTAACAAGGGAAAGCCATCACAACTAGGTTGTGTATGTGCCTTTTATTAAGCGAAATCATCACAATAAATAATTGTTTTCTTTTGATATAATCTTGCATGTGGGAAAAAATGAGGCTGAGGTCACTGTAAGTCTGTAACTAATTTTCCAATGGAGGCGCAAACGTGTTAATTGTCTTATGTGCTCAAACTGGTCACCCAAGGCCAAACTGTACAGATGGGCCGGTGTGCACACCTAAAATGCTTGCATTTTGCATACTGATGAGAGAGAAAGTAAGGGAGGGAGGAAGAAAAATCTTGTAGCTGGCTAGAAATCTAGAGAGAAATTAAAAAAAGGGGGAGTGGGGGAAAAGGTGTGTGGGGGTTGTGAGAGGATAATATTGGAAGTGGGAGGTGGGTATCCCTCCTCCACTGCCCTTTTTCATCCCTCTTTCTCTCTCTAAAAGACTTTGCTAATTGGCCTGCTAGCTGGTCTTCCTTCCCCCCTCTCTCTCTCTCTCGTCTCTTTCCCTTTCAGCTGGAGGAGATGGGAGAGAGGAAGCAGTGAGGAGAGATATATAGGCCGGCGTCTTCTGTAGAGAGAGAGGGAGAGAGAGAGAGAGCAAAAGGGAAATAAAGGAACTCTTGCAGGTACTCAACACTGACATGAGTGATCTCATGCTCTTGATACCTTGGTACTCTTACATCAACCTCCTTCTTGCTCCTCCTGCTTCCTCTTTCTAGCTAGGATCTTCAACGGCCTTCTCTTTCTATCTCCTAGAGAGAGAAAGAGGTGAGAGAGAGAGGCGCAGCCAGAAGATAATCTTGTTATGTGCAGCAAGCGACAGCACGTGCAGGAGCTCATGAGCTGCATCAATTCTTGAGGTAATATAGAGAAGTAGATAGAGAGAGAGAGGGAGAGGGAGATGATGAGAGAGATGGTGAGCAAGCTGAGTAGTGATGTGTATGTGTGTGTGCTTGTGTTGACATCTGTGCACCGTTTCTTTGTTAAATCACTTGATGAAGATGCATGCCTGCTTTTTCCTTAATTAATATTTTTTTGCTGATACAGATGCCTATTCCACATCTCTCTCATCATCCTCTCTCCTCTTCTAGAGCTCAGCTAGATATAGCTAGCTAGTGTTCTTCCTCCTCCATGCATATATACAGCATGCTGCACCCTGCATCTCTCTCCCCCTACCTTCTCTCTTTCATGGATCCAGTTCTTCCCCAAATTCCCCAAATCCTTGCTCTGGTACTTCTTTTTTGGTCAAATTTCGTTTCCCTTGTTCTCAAGTAACCTCTTCGATTTGTTCTTCTTATTGGCACACAGGCAAAACCACAAGCTTGTGATCTTGCACTACTGAAGCTAATTGGGGAGGTCGAATTCTGGTGCACTGAAGAACGAGAAGCCTTGATTTTTGGGCGTCGATCTACCGGCGATGGCGGCGTACTACCACGGCGGCGCCGGCACGGACATCCAGGCCAGCACCGACGGCCTGCAGACGCTGTACCTCATGAACCCGAGCTACGCCGGCTACGCTGACGCCGGCGCGTCGCCGCCGGGCCCGACCAACATGATGCTCCTCAACTCGGCGGTGAGCACCATGACGCAGGCGTCCTTCGCCCACCACCACCAGCAGTCGCCGTCGTCGGTGGCGCAGCAGCACTTCGTCGGCATCCCTCTGCAGGCGCCGCCGTCGGGCTACAACCTCTGGACCGCGGCCACGAGCGGCGGCGCGGACATGTCGCCGCCGCAGGCGCAGACCCCCGGCGCCGGCGGGGTCAGCGCCGTGCTCAGCCTGTCGTCCCGCGAGGCCCCGCCGCCGGTCACGGTGGCCGCCGTGGGAGGCGCCGCCGACGAGGTCAAGTACCACCAGCTGGGCGCGTCGGCGGCGGCGTCGCAGGGCCAGATGGTGATGAGCTCCAAGTACCTCAAGGCGGCGCAGGAGCTGCTCGACGAGGTGGTGAGCGTCAGCAAGGGCGTCGAGGACGCCAAGGCCGCCGCGGCCAAGGGCCTGGCGCCGGTGAAGAAGAAGGAGGACTCGGAGGGTGTCTCCGGCGGCGGCACTGAGGACGGCGGCGGGGCGAAGAGCGGCAGCGCGCCGCCGCCGGAGTTGTCCACGGCAGAGCGGCAGGAGCTGCAGATGAAGAAGAGCAAGCTTATCAACATGCTTGACGAGGTCAGTAGCATAATTCACCAGCACAGTAGTGTTTGATACACCAATTAAGAATAATTTTCCGTATTCCCCATTTGAAATTTTCTCTCGTTTTTATAAGATGTTTTAGAAAAAAATGTTGTTGCATGCTGTTGAATCCTTCTGAGCTCTTAATCTTGATGATGAATGTTTTTTTGTTATTGTCTGCGAGAATTTAATATTGCCTCTAAATTTGGTTGGGGGAGATATTTGGTGATGTGTTTGCTGTTTGGTTGCCTCTACAGTTTTAGACAGCGTTATATTAAAAGGCTACGAGCCATTTGCTTTTCGGTCATCTTTGTTTTGCTGTTTCTTTTTCTGAAAGATGAGTGACGCAAGTTGTTGGAACAGTGTCCAACTTTAAATTCAATTATCTGGATAAATATTCCTATCAAACCTTTCCCTCGCTTTAATTTAAATCCTTCTGTGAATCAAACATGCATGGGTTTTATATCAAATTGGTGGCACCAATTATTGGCCCTCTACTTAATCCTGTGATTTGCACCTCTCAGAAAATAGTTATTATGTGATTTATTCCCAGTGCCCATAATTAGAATCTTTAACACCTTGTGACCACTTCTTTTGTTTTTTTCGTTAAAAAAGCGTCTACATCAATTAGGGTGTCTACATTAAAAAACAGTTCTAATAATAGTAAGATGAGAATAGTTTTTGTTTTGTGGAAGAAAATGAAAACAATATACACCACATAAAGTGCAATAGAAGTCCTCAACCCTCAACTATTTTCATCTACAATGAAATATAGCAAGTGGAGGCTTCTTAACCAATATTTTCCAGATAAGATCAGAGCTAGCTAGTTTTTCTTGCATGCATGATTGTACAGATAAATTAAATTGAACTAGTTGCATTCTTTTGGCTGTCCTTTGTCCATGCCAGTACCAACAAGCTTCAATTCGCTGCTTGATCAGATGCGTCTCTCTTTTTGTCTGCAATAGCCTGCTTCATGAGTGCAAACTGTACGTACTCTATAGCTACCAGTACGTACAAAAGATGGAAACATATATGCTATATATACAAATAAGAGTTGTTGTAGTGGTTGTGATTGCACCAATATATCAGCACTGATAAGAATTTGCTAGCTAATAACGAATGAACAGTTTGTTGGATCATCACTAATCAACCACTTAATCAGCTAGCTAGCACACAATCAGCATTGATAAGAATTTTCCAACGAATGAAAACTTTGTTGGATCATCATCACTAATCAACTACTTAATCAGCTAGTTAATTAGCTAGCACACCCTGATTATATATAATTAGTTAATGACGGATCTTGTGGTCGTCGTCGTCATGGAAGGTGGAGCAGCGTTACCGGCAGTACCACGGGCAGATGCAGGCGGTGTCGTCGTCGTTCGAGGCGGCGGCGGGGGCCGGGTCGGCGCGGACGTACACGGCGCTGGCGCTGCGCACCATCTCGCGGCAGTTCCGGTGCCTGCGGGACGCGATCGCCGGGCAGGTGCGCGCGGCGAGCCGGGCCCTGGGCGAGGACGCCGACGCCGCCGTCGCAGGCGGCGGCCGCACCGTCGGGTCCCGGCTCCGGTACATCGACCACCAGCTCCGGCAGCAGCGCGCCCTGCAGCAGCTCGGCATGATGCAGGGCGGCGCGTGGCGGCCCCAGCGCGGCCTCCCCGAGCGCTCCGTCTCCATCCTCCGAGCCTGGCTCTTCGAGCACTTCCTGCACCCGTGAGTTCAATTCATCTTTAATTCAATTCTGACTGCTATGATATACTCCGTAGCTAGAAGAAGATGCTGCATTGCTGTAGCAGATCAAAGCTCATGATGAGCCTTGTACTCTCTTGCCGTTGGAGAGCTCGACACGTGGGGCCCGTCGAGCTACTCCATTGCTCGCTCTTTGTTGCTTACTACCTTTCGTGTCCACCATGGCGCTGCCCGTGCATGCGCCTGGTTGCTCATCGTGTCGGTTTCTGATTGGTCCGCATGGATCCCTGTGTCGTCACGCAGATACCCCAAGGATTCGGACAAGATCATGCTCGCCAAGCAGACCGGGCTCACCAGGAGCCAGGTGAGTGTAGTAGTAAAGCAGTGAATAATTAGCAATCCTTTTGTTAAATTTCTTTTCTATACGTGTTCTTGCTCGATCGATTTAAATTTTGAATTTGGTTAGGTGTCCAACTGGTTCATCAACGCGAGGGTGCGGCTGTGGAAGCCGATGGTGGAGGAGATGTACCTGGAGGAGACCAAGGACCAGCAGGACGGCAACGACGAGGGCAAGTCCGGCGGCGGCGCCAAGAGCGGCGACACCAACAACGGGGCCGACGGCGGCGGCAGCGGCGCCATGTCGAAGGCGGCGGCGGAGGGCGCGTCGTCCGCCAAGGGCGTCGGCGGCGGTGGCGTCCACGGCTCCACGCTGCTGGAGCTCGCCGGGGACCAGCAGGCGGCGCATGCCGGGTTCTACGGTGGTGACGAGGATGACGACGACGACGTCGCCGAGCGCAGGCTCAAGAAGGCGAGGGGAGACGACCCGGCGGCGGCGGCGTTCCACGCCCACCACGCGCACGACATGGCGGCGCTGCACGCGCAGGCCGCGGCGGCGGCGAGGCAGCAGCACGAGGAGGTGAGCCACCGGGAGCTCCTCATGAAGTTCATGGAGAGCGGCGGCGGCGGCAGCGGCGGCGCGGGCGCCAGGGAGCACCACCACCACCACCACCAGGACGGCGGCGGCGGGTACTCCCTCTTCGCGCCGGCGGGGCCGTACGGGCAGTTCGGCTCGGAGCCGTTCGCGTTCGCCGGGAACGGCGGGGTGTCGCTGACCCTCGGCCTCCCGCACGGAGCCGGCGCCGGCGGCGCCGAGCAGACGGCGTCGTTCCTCATGGGCAGCAGCGCCGCCGGCGACAGCGGCAGCCACGGCGGCGCCGGCGGCTACGACATGAACATGCAGAGCACCAAGTCCTTCGCGGCGCAGCTCATGAGGGACTTCGTCGCCTAACTCGTAGCATAGCAGCCATCATCATCCATGCAATGCAATTAATCACTCCATCCATCGATTAATCGTAGGGCTTGTATAGAAATAAGAAAAGGTCAAGCCTAAACATGCTCGCTTATACATGTGTATAAGCAGCAGTGTTAAGCTTGGGCTATAGGTTTTGGGAATGTAAAGATGGGATATCATGGGGCGATGTATATAGGTATAGGATGATAGTCAACTAGTTGATACCAAATTAAACATTGTACAAGATTTTATATGTAGATCATAGGGATTGGGGGGTATACAGTACAATATGTGAAAAGGGGTATATTGGAATTGGGACTTGGAACTTTGGAAGTGTATGTGGTAGAATGGCAAATTAGTAATGTAGTAATTCAGTATTGGTTTTGGCTACTGTAATGATGGCATATTGGCATGTATGCAAACCTAGCACATTGCAAACTCACTGGCAACATCATGTGCTGGATGACAGTGGATAATCCTGCTACTGTAGGATATACATTGACTTCAGCTAGAATCAAGTGATCTACCACTACCACTGAATGTTGGCAGGCAACAATGAGTAACAACACAATAATAATCTGATAAAGAGTAATGCCTCAGGTTCAGAATCTCTTCCGACAACGGTGTGGTTACTAGTTAGTCATGCTATCTGGTTCTGATGCGAGGAGACTTGCAAAGTCGGTATCCCATCTTTTTTTTTGTGAAACAAGTCATCCCAAGAATTTCCATTCTGAATAACAGTAACAAAAAATCCACTAATATATAACCAAACAGCGCTAACTAACTAACAAATAAACTAAGATCATACAAACAGAACACTGCCTAACGATCACTAGTGTCACCGTCTTCCTTCGTCCATACATCTTGTGTCGAGACTTTTTCTGCAATCAGGCGCCAAGGAGGATGCCACATTTACCCAGATTATGATGTCACAGCAAAGCAGGTGATGCACTGGCATATTGGTGATGCTAGTCATGGCAGAAGTTAGCTGAAGGCCTGAAGTCCTCCTGCTCTTAGCACTTGGAAGACGCTTGAGGGTCAGGTTGGCTCCACTTCACTCACTGGATGCGACCTGTAGCGGGGATAACAGGTTGGTGCACCAAACCAAGAGGCTTGTTCATGTTGTTAGCGTTATCTGCTGCTCCACTGCCGTCGCAACTCGGTTCCAATAAGCGCACAAGCGATAGAAAGATTTCCATTCGGGTTACGTCCCGGTTTGCCTGCATGGATAACCTCAATCAGTACCAACAAGGAGGTTGATAAATCAGAAGTGAAGCAAATGCATAGAAACTAGCAATCATCAGCATCATTTCAGCTCTAAATCTCTAATGATGGAATGCACGTCTTGAAATTTCAGTTTTGAACTGACACAATGTCTAATTGAAGCATTTAGCCATATTACCTCAACAGTAAATCGTGCCCAGATTTTACTTTTGCGCATTTCCATTACACCCCTCAAGATAGTCAATCCAAGTCCTTTGATAAAGTCAGCTATCTCCAAGAAGATTCCTCTATCCTCACAAAGCATCTGCACCGACAACCAAATTATCACAATTACATGTGTTCCTGGTGAAACATCATATCATAAAGAATTAGTAGAATAACCATTACCTCCACAAGCATCTGACGAGGTCGGTCAAGATCCTCAACGATGATTGGGCATGTCATTGACTGAGAGCCAACATCAAAAGCCCAGGTTGCCCCACCTTCAAAGTAGTCTTTCCAAAGGGGTCCATTTTCACCACCAAGTATCTGCTTGAAGAAGACTTTTTATCAAGGACATTCTCCAATTATAGAGGATTAAGTAAAATATTTGCAAGTTCCGCCTTGTAAAGTAAGCCATAACACCACTTTCTCTGTCAGAGCCCAAGATCAAGAGTTAAAGAAGATGCTTACCTTAGATTCAGTAGAATCCTTGAGCTTGTCAGCATTCTTTGTCACGCTTTGTAAGAAAAGCATGTGCTTAACTGTTTTCTCCAACAAACCATCAATGCTACACTATTGATACAAATGGGATGAGAAGTGTTAGGACACTATTACATACTTTGAAGATGACGTGTGCAATTCAAATGTTCAAATTATCATAAAAGAATTTGTGATCCATGAGCCTGCAAGAGGATACCTTTGCTCCATTTGGAACAAGCTCACGAAGCTCCTTTATACGGTCCTGTATCAGCTGCCGGTCCTTTGGTCGTGGCTTAGGACTCTCTCCTGGTCGAGATCTCTTTCGATTTGCCTTGCTTGACGTATCAACTCCCTTGCTGTTAGAAGCTGATGCACTTTCGCATTTCATGTTCTGACCACTCTCAATCCAAAGACGTATCTGAGATTTGTGCATTCCATTATTTTGGGAAAGACAACCGTCCTCAGACTTCTCAAGGAAACATGGTTGCTTAACAAACTGTGCGGACTCATGCTTAATTAGCACTGAAGGGACACCGGAGGACTCACATCGTTTCAAGTCATTTGGACCAAGATGAGATGTGCTAGGAACATCAGTCAATGCAGTCTTGCAAGAAGCACTATCATCAGGACACTGTTTGCCACTTGGATTGATGTTTGAGATAACAGCATCCAACAGTTGATCAGTTTCAGTTAGTGAAAACATCCCAGAGTTGTGAAGCTCATTGTCTAGTGAACTAAAGAGGGGTGAGCTATCTAGATATATTGATGATTCAGGCACATTTCTATCTGAATTCTGGGACTCTGCACCACTCCAGGTTACCAAATCAGCACCCATATTGTGGGAGAACTGATTAAATTCAGCACCAAACATATCAAACAAGTCAATGTCAGCAGCAGGCTCCACAAGTAACGAGGAAGCTCTCTCACTGGGCATTCCAGGGAGATCACATCTATCCACATCCTTCATTCTTTGTGTGCTTACATTAGAACTTAGATCCTTGACTCTATTAGTCCTTTGGTCAGGTCGTAAATGGTCTGACCTACTCAGTTGATTCTCTTGGCCCACATTCAAGCTGTTAGAAACCTGGCCATTAGATTCAGAAGCTGGAGCCGAAGGAACTCGAAATGACCCTCTTTCAGGATTCTCCATTTTCTTATAGATTTCAGAAGATTGGGGAACCTTGGATGGAACATGAGATTGATTCTGCTGCAATGTTCCTGGAGTGTGGTCCAATACTTGACTCGGTACACATAAGTTAGCCCCGCTTGATCTGCCACTTACAGGGAGAAAATCAAAATTCCCAGGTCCATTTATATCATTGGATACCGGATATCTTCCATGATGTATATTGATGCCTGTATTTTCGCAGACAGAAGGGTCCTGGCACATAAGGGATCTCAGAATGACATTTCTTGCCAGATCTGCTGATGAATGTGCATTATTACCGAATTCTAACTGCCCAATGCTATTCATCAAGAGTGACTGCTTTTTCACCGAGGTCAAGCTAGGGGAGATCAAACCTGAGCTCATAGCAAGACTCTGTGTATTGCTTCCAAGTCGGCTGTCACAGTAGGATGCTTGTTGTATAAACGTAATATCAGGCTTGGCATAGACAAAGTTCTCTCTAACAGGATGACCATTCTGTTGTGCAGCCTTAAGCAAAGATGCATTCAGCAATCCATTTGGTGGTGTGCTAGTTGACACAGTTGCAATATCAGGGCAACTTTTTTGTTCAGAAATCACTGGGAATTGACTGCAGTTTTTAGAGCTATCATCAGAGCGAACATGAATGGCACCGTGTACAGAACGTGACTGACCATGCTGACTTGAAGCATTTTTAACTGAAGCAGATGCAGCCATACTTGAACGGTTGTTTAGCTGAGAACATAGCTTCTTTGCAAACATCACAAAATTTGTGTTCTCCATAACCTGCCATTTTTCAACTTTCAGATATGTAGCTAGCAAACAAAACCCCATCGATAACCATCACATTTAAATAAAAAACAAAAGCCTTGTGGGACCTTTTCTGTTCTTCACAATAATTTCCAACGGCAAGTACAGCAAAACAATAATAACATATACTGCAAAAGTTTTATGTGCAACAGTTTCTGCAGGTACCGAGCTATGTACACTTACTGGGATCAGCTGACCCCGATGGATTTTGCTAATTCTACTGTAACTCCACCATGAAAATGGCAAATCACTCTTATATATGTGTGTTAGATTGCAGCATGCAGACCCAGATGATCCCAGCAACATAAATTTCTGGTCTCTCCCCAGGTTTCTAGTATTCCATCATGAACAGGATACCATAGATGTATGTGTATGCCATCCTCTGGAGGTATAGATGAAATGTTGCCATGAACTTGCAATCGACATTAAAAAAGAACAATAGCGAAATTCGATATCTTTTATTACTACTAAGTTGCGAGGCTCCACTAATTTCAAAGCGTGGAAAGTAGAAATATTTTTCTACTTTTTTAGCATGTATCTAGAGCCTTGAAGCCTTACCAAACCAGTAGAGCCCAACTGCAGCACACCCCTTGGTAGCACAGGAATAATCGCAATAGTCTGCACAAGTATTTTGAATGAGTTCCAGGAGCGCATGGCGAATATATAATTTACCATTCAACATCCAAGTTCTGCTCACCTGAATGCCAAGTCTGAACTGATTGTTCATCTCAGCAGCAACCTATGAAGTCGGAAACATGGTGTAAGATCTCCAGAACATTTTAACAAAACATCAAACCCAATGGAGAAGAAGACTGTTATAAGATCTTCACACAAAAGACTTGGTGATCTACTCAGACAGGCTATATTATTTTCCTTTCTTTTTCTAGGAAAAGGAATCTATGTTACATATTCCTCAACACCTTTTTTTTGTTTCCTATATAATTTACAACAGGCCCCACATGTGTATTTATTTATGCAGGATGAGCTGTCCAAAATCAAAGCAGCTCACTAAATGACAAAAGTTGAAGGACTGAAGGCGGCTAACCCCCACACTGCTTTAAATGAGGTGGCAGCAAAATGGAACCAGACAAAACTGAAATTGGGTTCGCATTTATTTCACTCGAGAATTCAGAAGGAAGCACTCCAGTACTGCCCGTACCTCGGCGGAGAGCCCGTGACCATTGGCGGTACCATGGACAATCCATTGATGATTGCCACTAAACGCAGCACGGCCTACGGTCCTGCGAAAATGAAACACAAGCGCAGCCGCCATGAATCCAAGGAGCAATGAAGAGCATTGCGTTCTAACAACAATATAGTGAAGTAGCCAACCAAAGAAAAGATTTTATCTAACCAAATGGAGGAAAAGTAAAGAAATAGGCGTCGGTTATGCTTACCCTTGTCCAACGACATGAACCTCCGACGCCATAGCTTTGTTAACAAGGGAGCAGATGGTGTCAGCAACAGGAACAGAGCACCCGGTGGTGTCACTGGGCAGAGCTTCAGAAGGCTCAGATCCGAAAGGGCATGACGTGTGGCCACAGTAGCCGTCCTCCCACACCAGACGCCTGCACATTTTTTCCAAGGAAAGAAATGAGAGAGAGAAAACACGATAATGAAAAAGAGAAAATTCAAGCAAAGTTAGGAAGAAGAAGTAAGTTCAGAGCACAGACATCCAAGATTATGAGAGAAATTTCAGAATTTGGGACTCAATTCGATGGCCTTTCGGAATATGACCCTCAATTCGCAGACCTTCCAAAATACGACACCGGGGACAGTTCAGGTGTTTCTCATCATTTTACTCTATTTCTCTCCTTTTCATTTTTTCTTTTACTGTTTCAACCATGTGATCTGCCCGTTTTACCCCTGCCCATTCTCACCTTATCTCCTTCTCTCGTGCACGGTTGACTCAGCACAGAAGCTTTTCCCGTCTCACTTCCTCGCCGGCGCCGCCGACCCTCTCATCCGCCACCGAATTCCGAAAGGCCATCGAATTGAGTCCCAAATTCTGAAATTTCTCAGATTATGAAGTGAATAAGTCCGGTCCCAAAGTATTCAACTTTAGCAATCTGAAATTTGCAGGAAATGTTTGCCAAAACGGCAAAAAGACACTAAATTCTTCGGTTTAAAAGCTCAAATCCTCGTTTATCCCAATCTTTCAAGCTTCCAAAACAGAGTAGCAACCAGAATGGACACTTTCGAAGAGATGCTACCAGAAATCGAACATTTCGAAGAAGAATGAGCATAAAGACCAAAAAGTTCAGATTTTGACGAGATTCAGCAGGAGGGCAAAAGCTTATAAACAACCAAAGAAGGAAGAATCTGAGGAAACAGTTGCGGCGGCGGCGGCTTACACGGGGTCGGCGGCGCCGATGGCCTTCCAGAAGACGGCGTAGGACCACCCGATCTCCTCGCACAGCCGCCGCAGCGCGTCCCCGACCGCCATATCCGTTCCCCCCTCTCCTCCGCGCCAAAACCCTAGCTCCGACGCAGACCGCGAGAGAGACCGCCGCCGCCCGCCGCTCGCACTAGGCGCCGCGGCAGCTAGCGCGCCCGGCCTGCTTCGCGCGGAGACCGCCGCCCCTCCTCGCCGCCGCCTCCGGAGCAGCCACGCCTCCCCTCGCCGCCGGCGCGCGGGCAGCAGCAGCCATCACAGGGCGGGGCCAGCTGTCAGCTCTCCTTCGCCGCGCGGGGGTCCCCCTCCTCGCAGATACAAGGCGAGCGCCTCACACAAGCGGCGGCGGCGGGCAGCCACGGTTGCGGCGCGCCTTCCCCTCGGATTCAGCTTGTCGCTAGCTCAGCTGCTGATGGCGGGTGCTCTAGCTCAGCTGACGGCGGCTCAGCCTTGCTGCTGCTGGCCGCTGCTGGCTGCTCTCCACTCTCTGTGGTCTGCTGCTGCCTCTCCGCCTCGCCTCGCCTCGCTTGTGGTGGTGTCACTGTTGTGTGTGTCTCTCGCTCGCTTTCGTCCTCCTGCTGCTTTGTTTACTCCGTGCCTTTTCTTTCCTTTTTTTTTTCGCCTTCGCGACTCCCGAGACAGCCATCATTCCCTCCACAAAGGGCAAATTGGGGAATTACTTTAGCTACCCTTTCTAATTCAATAGCGAATCCATGTTTTGATTGGCAAATTCTTTTTGGTTTGGGGGGGTTTTTCATACACTGAACTGTCTCATGCTTTAATTTTTTGAGTTCCAAGTGTCTTGACAAATCAAAGGGATATCTCTTAATTTAGATGCATCTTTTTTACAAGATTCATGATTTCAAAACTAGGTTTTTACTTTTTAGAGTTTTCCCACATCCTCTGTGAGTCCAAATAAATTCCAACCATACTTTAGTTCCATTTGATGGAAAGTTAGAAAGTTCTAAAAATCAATAGTACGTGAAAACAAGTTGAAATATGAATTAAATATACAAATGTCATGCACTAAATGTTCTCATATCTTTAATAAATCATTTGTTGAAGTCTACAAAATTTGGTATTTTTTTCAAATTAAAGATGGCTTTTATTTTGTAACATAGAGAGAGAGAGAGTAACTGCTCGTAACAGTTTTCACATTCTGGTTGCATATTTATTTATTTTTGTAAAAGAAGAACAGGAGGGGCAGCACTACTGGTTACTATATATTACTATCTCTGTTCTAAAATATAGGTCGTTTGACTTTTTTTACTATAAGTTTAACCGCTCGTCTTATTCAAACAATTTTTAAAAAATATAGTCAAATTTAAGGTATTTTTAAAAAAACATTATGAATAAAACAAGCCACCACAAAAAATATGATAATTTGCATGAATAAGACGAGCGGTCAAACTTAGAGTCAAAAAAATCAAACGAAATATAATTTGAAACGGAGAGAGTACAAGGTAAGAAAAAATGTATGTACAAAGGAGGAGAAACAACATAAAAAAGAAGGATTACAGAGCCTTTTGCCATTTTCTAACTCATTTGTGGCAAGTAATAACTAGCTTTGGTTTGATGGTAATATTTGATGCCACATTTTGCCATTCTTTTGTCTTGCATTAACCCAAGGCATCAGCATGACAACATCGCACTTTGTTGCTCTTATACATGTAAACAATAATATTAAAAAAATATCTATGATGAATCAAGGTCCTTGTGAAAATATGCTATTGTCATTTTAATTTCCACCTGTCACACTTTAAGCAAAGCCTTTACAACAGTACACCAACTGCTAAAAGGTGTTCCAATTTCCAAACAAGACAATCCGGATAATATAAACAAATCATGATGCAATTGGAATATGTCATGTGGCAGAAACACGTACAAATCTAGAGTATTTATCTAGTTGCTTTGTGAATATACCCATACATGATACACATACTGACATATATACACCCCTCATCACAGTGTAGGACTGTAGGGCATTTACAATGATGACGATATGGACCTTAAAAAGGTGTTCTCGGAGTGCAAATTATGCGGTCGTGTATGCTTTTGAGGGGGTGGTGGGGTAGTTTAAAACTTAACAAATACTATATAGTATAGAGTAGTATTTCTTTTCTTGCATAAAGATGAGGAAAAAGCAAAGCGTAGATAAGCCATTCAGATGGCAGCAATGGAACCTTTTCCAGTAAAGGTGTATCAACTGAATAATTGAGGTTATGCTTGGTAATCATTTGATTAAAATCTGAATTTAGGCCCAGGGACCAGGGCTACAAAAGAGATCACTTTCTTCCATTTATATGGTAATCGAATGTTTTCATTTGAAATTCCCATATCCCATTTTCCGACGAGCCCTGGTCATGATTAAGTCATCCTCTTCTTTATCTCGGGGTACTTAACTAGTTGGTTGTCGTGGTAAGATACGCCTGACTAGCAACCAAACGGGAGACAGACACCTGCGTCAATCCATGCTTACTAAAATTCTGCTTTTTGCTAAGCGAGATCTTTGTCGTTTGATCTTGTCCTCCTTTTAGATGGGGCCCTGAAAAGGGAACGTGAATTTGAGTGAAAATGTCACATCGGACACTGTAGCGCATTGTAGCACTTTTCGTTTGTTTGTGATAAACATTGTCCTACCATGACCTAACTAGGCTCAAAAGATTCGTCTCGTCGTATACATCAAAACCATGTACTTAGTTTTTTTTATTTACCTACATTTAATGCTCCATGTATGAGGAGAGAGATTTGATGTGATAATGAATAGTAAAGTTTAGAGAGAGAAAGTTTGGGGGAAGTTTTGGATTTGAAGGGAAGTGAACACCACCTAAAGTTGGCCTCAACAGTTGTCGAAAAGACGTTTCTCTCCTTGTACCACGCACTGAGATATTGTACATGGCGTGTTCATACTTCACATTATTGAAAAAGCAGTGTGTACATGTGTGAGAACATTAGTTTTATTATTTTGTTCAAGATGGATCTGCCCGTGAACAAAAGGAATAATATATATCCCTTTCAAGTATATGATATATAGATGTTCAGATAACAAGTGCTTGATTCTTGACCAGTCCAAGAAATCTGAAAGGGAGACGCCATCATAGCTTTGGATCCAATTTTGTGTTTGCTTCGCTGTTCAATCACAAACCTAAAAAGCTTTGTGGACACACACAAAAAATGCCCCACTTTTCTGAGCTGTCCAAACAACTGATAGAAGAATGCGCACTATATGTTAGTTTGGAATTAAGTCACGATTCCAGAACGTGTGCCATTTCATTGTCTAATACTAGGTGGTGGTGATATAATCCAATCCAAGAAAGATTACGATGACTCGGTAGTGGATGCTTGCACTTGTGTTTGTTTGATGTGGAAAAATATGTTGGCTTCTAGAATCTCAAAATCTCACATCTCTCACATAGGGATAAAAGTAACTGCTAAGAACATGTATACTTTTTATTAACCTCCTCACAAAAATATACTTTTATTCTCAGAGCATCTTCAAGAGCCTATCTAAAATATACTCTATAAATCATCATTTGGAGAGTCATTTGAGTAAAAATTATTTTCTATATTTTTATACTTTTCAACAGCTTTTCTGTATCTTGTGCGCAGTCTAGAGAGTCATCTCGCTCTCCATTTTCGGCTAGCAAGAAATCCGGAATAGAGAATATCTATATTTGGATATCCAATTGAAGGGTGTTTTTTCACCGAAATCTCTATTTTTATAAGTTAAAAAAGATATAAAGAGTCTCCTCGAGATGCTCAACCTCCCTAGTAATAAAGGTAGTAGCATATTTGCATTTTATGAATATTTAATAGATATGACCTCTGCACACTCAAATTACGCAATATTTTAGTCTTTTAGTTCAATGCCTGCCGACCTAGTTTATCCTTGTCGATCGTATATGTATCTTTCAAGCACCACGACGAACCTCTTTGATGGGAACCGCCGCCCTCGAGACGAACTTCATAGACAATAATCTACTGTCTATTTTAGACAACTGCACGTAGTGTGGTACCAATAAAATAGCAAGTTGCGCACGCACACAAACATATATAGAGCATACGAAGAACGAGAGAGATTGTTGGGTGCCCTGGGCAAGAGGGATCTGCTAGGGAAAGTGCCAAGCATGGATGGATGGATGTTGGAAATGGATCGAATTGGCAGTGCACCAACCAAAACCAAACCAACCCACTCGTACGCTACCAGACACGATCCGTCTGAGAATCTTGACCTTGGCGGCTTGCAAATAATGCATTGGCTCGTTTCGTTCCCTAGGCGGAGGGGCAACGAAACCACCCGTATTTGTGACTGCACCAGTGAGTGAGCTAATTAATGACGTACTCTAAATATTTCCTCTTTTGGAAACGAAGAATTCCCTTTTGAAATTCTATATTTATATGTGTAGGAAAAACATATACTCCCTCCGGTTTCATATTAGAAGTCATTTTTGACAAGGTTTGAGTCAAACATTGGGAATATAAATCATGAATAACATTTAAGTCGTTGAGTTTAAAAATGTGAAAATTATATAAATAGATTGGTCTTGAAATTTACTTTCATAAAAATATACATATATAACTTTTCAAGAAATATTTTTATAGAAAAGAGAAGTCAAAGTTGTGCTTTGGTGACCGTGTCGCTGTCCTAAACGACTTCTAATTGGGAACTGGATGGAGTATACTATTATGAAATTGCGTTTAAAAATCAATCTACTTGTACTATACTTTTTGAGATATCTATACTCAATGTATATATATAAATGAGTCGGCAATCAGAATTCAAAATGGTTGACACACATGCAACTCCATGCCATCAAAATTTGTTGATAATCAGACTTCAAAATAGCCGACACACATGCAACTCCATGCTATCGAAATTTGTTGACTTTAGGGTGTAGCATAGCCCGGCATGGCTAGAGGAGGAGGAGGAGCCACATGGCATGTATATGACTATATGGTATCCTTGACACTTAAGTCTCCTTGGAGATAAACAAAAATGGAGTCTCATGCATGGGGCTTGAATCCAATAAGAAATTTTTTCTCTAAAGCCCTTAGGACCAAAGAATCCGACCTCTCTAATTTTTATGAAGTGTCATGTTCTAAGATTTGAAATGAACATTTGAACCTGTTGGAAAATATTCTCTCTCTCTCTCTCTCTCCATCCTTTCGCGTTCTAAGCCATCGGTCATCATCATACAAAACTATATTAGCGCTCCCCACTAAGGAATTCTCTCAATCCTCAACGCGCCACATCATCCTCCACTAAGCACCCTATCAACGCGTCACGTCATCCTCCACTAAGCACCCCACCGAGATGCATTGATTGCTGATTCTTGCAGCGCGCCATGTCATCCTCCACTAAGCACCCCACCAAGATGCGTAGCGCTCCCCACTAAGGAATTCTCTCAATCCTCAACGCGCCACATCATCCTCCACTAAGCACCCTATCAACGCGTCACGTCATCCTCCACTAAGCACCCCACCGAGATGCATTGATTGCTGATTCTTGCAGCGCGCCATGTCATCCTCCACTAAGCACCCCACCAAGATGCGTTGATTGCTAATTCTATATCTATATTAAACTATATACTTCTCACATGCGGTGCAGCCACATCATCTTAATTGTTTGCACCGTCCAATCTAAAAAAATCTATATATCTATACTAAATTATATACGAGTACCCCACTACGAAATATTGATTTCTATTTCTCTCAACTACAAGAATACGAAGAAATCATCTTAGTGTTTCTGCTTCCAAGTTTCACTTTATTATTTTTATTTTCAAATTTCACCAAAAGATCCCGTAGCAACACGCGGGCTATCACCTATTCCTATAGTATTCGTGTGGTTTTTCATGCTGGCCATAGGTTTAAATTGATACGACACTCTATAATAGTCGTATGTTACTATTTTCATGTTTTGAGAATTCTATGTTCCAAAAGACCCATAAGGAATTGGTAAGGCGTGCTCGATTGACGTGCACATAATGTCTCACTTCTTTGTTATAATCTTGCACCTCTATTCTCATGTTTTGAGAATTCTATGTCCCAAAAAGGCACACCTTATTGTCAAGTTAGGTTAAATATGTACGACTAGTAATTTCTCTGCCATAACTTTGGAAAATTAAAAGTTTCTGCAAAGGTAAAATCATTTTGCAGGTATACACTAGATGAGCTAAACGGTAAGATGAGGAGTGATAGTGGCAAATAACAAACACATGACTAAGATTTTGTTTGACATTGCTCCAGCTCTAAGAAATCCTATTAGTAACTCTAAGAAATCCTAAACCTATAGTTATAGGTACATCAAGAGTATTAGATACATCATTTTATTTATATTTTTTACTAAATATTAATATTTCAACTAATTTCATTTAATCTATGAAATGTAGATATAGCCTGAATCTTGAAGGTGAAGCTGGGCCAATCAGACCCTAAGAGCCCGAGACATGGTGACCCTTGTGGCATTGTTGACTTGGTAAGTCAGCAATCACAACTTGTACCTCTATCGTGTTTCACTATTTAGTTGTAGTGGTGTCTACGACTCTGCTCGGATCTAACCCAACTAAAGATTAGCTAGATAATTTGTAGTAGTTTGTTTTAGCTAGCTAAACTTTAGCTGGGATGTTTGAGCCCTTTAGCTAATTAACTATAATAGTTTTAGCTGAGTTTAGCTATCATCCACTAGCTAAAGAAAATAGCTAGGATCCGATTAGCTAGGAGGCAACTAGCTGAGTTGTTTTTTTTTTGGGATCCGTAATAAGTTTAACTGCGGGATCCAAATGTGATCTATGATATACTAGTATAAGTTTTGCTTTAAATTATACTAAGTAGGTTTAAGCTTTCTCGAGACACCGCATCTCTTCGTATACGTTTTCAACCTTATTTTCGTTAGATATATGCCCAAGGCAACTTTTTGCCATCACCCCATCACGACACTTACTTTGCGTTGGGCTCTGTTTTAATTTCTCTTGAGGCGAGCTGAGCATCGATCAGCTCGAACAAGCAAGCCTGGAACTCGAAGCTTGGATGTTCAGAGCTGTAGATTCAATCAAAGCATGAAAAGAAAAAAAAAGAAAAGGATTTACGCACAGCTCGTGACTGCATTATATTGGCGCGCGATGCTAGCTATAGCTAGCTAAGCTAGAGCCCCCCATCGGATTCTCCCTGGGGCCTTTTCGCGATGGCGCCACGGAGGAGCTAGCCATGTGGCCCGGAGATTCGGTGCGCGGTAGCTCTGATGGCGACCATGATATATATGCGCCCGTCTTTATTTGTTCCGTGTGTGTCCCGGGTCCTGTTGGCTTCGTTTTGGCAAGATATTCGCCTCGGTTAAAGCCCTAATCATGGCGACAGGAAAGGCCGTGACACAACACAAAGGCGGCAGCCAGCAGCGGCAGGACATGGAGGAGGGGCATGGCTGCATGGGCCTGCCCAGTAGCAACTTCAAACTTTCCAGAATTCTCTTTCCAAACTTCACTGTTCACATATCACATCAAATCTCTCTTCTCATGCATGCAACATTAAACGTGGATAAATAAAAAAACTAATTACATGGTTTTGATGTACACGACGAGACGAATTTTTTGAGCCTACTTAGGTCATGATAAGACAATGTTTACCAAAAACAAACTCTTTCATCCTGATTTCCTGCTGCATGGAGTGGTCTCTGTCTCAGTATTTTTTTAAGAAATCTCTGTCTCAACTGTCTCTCATCGACGGCGTCGACCGTGTATACTAGTGCATCTAGGGACAGAGAGGCACACCACAGGGGAGGGGATCGCACGCACAGACAGCATGAATCTGCACACAGTGAAACACTCACTCGCATGGAGACCGGGGAGAGGCGTCAAGGCAAAGCAACGGGGTCGTCGCAGCTACAGCAACAACGCTTCCAGTCGCGGTAAAAAGGCGCCATCTTTAGTCCCGGCCTGGGTGTAAAAAAGGCCAGAAACCGTCGTCTGCCCCAGCAAGGATACGATAACCATAACCATAACCCACAGCTAGCCACGAGCATCAGGCACCCATTCCCATTGGCCGGTGGAGCTAGCCACTCATTGCAGCTAGCAGCTAGCGCCATAGGCGCGGCTACATACCCCCTATCATCGGCTGGTCGTCATCGTCACCCCGGCCGACACCATGGCTCGTACCATGAGCAACTCTATGCCTATATGCCTGCATTATTGTAGCAGCTATAGCCTCCATCTATAGCAACAAGAGACTTGCGGTCGTTTGGATCCCTGCAAATCCGGCGCTGTAACCGCAACCGGACAAGGAGAAGGAGATAACGAGGTAACAACAAATGACAGCAACAGTGGTAAGTACTAGCATCTTCTCTCGATCTCGTTCCATCAACCACCATCATCACCTGTAGCCAGGGGTGGTAACAGATCGTGTTCCGTTTGTTTCTTCATAATACAATTTAGCCCTAGTCAAATTTAGATAAAAAAACTAGTATTTTTTTGGCCCGGCCCTAATAAAGCCTGGCCTTTACCCCTACCTGTAGCTGCAGCAGTAGAGAACAGGGCATCTTGCTTGCGGCTTGAATGAATGGTACTAATCTCCTCCGGCGAGTGAGCTTAGTACCGTGGCACTATAGTGCATCATCTGGGTTCATTAGGGCCCTGTTTGGAACAGCTTATCTTCAGCTTATGGCCAAAATAAGCTGAACCTAGAAGCCAAACGGCTTGCTTTTTTCCAGCTTTTTTTGGCCACGCTTCTCCCCACCGCCCCCATTTATACTAAAACGCAGAAGCTGGTTCAAACCCGCTTCTCAAATAAGCGCTATTTCCATATTCATATAGCTTATCTGATAAGCGCTTCTCACGACCGCTGTTCCAAACAGGGGCTAGTTTGTCTAAACGCTTACTGAAACAGGGTCAGGTACGTGATGGACAGCAAGATACCCAGGCCCATCTCCGGGCCCACTCGTCCAGTCACCCACCCAGATCAATGAAGGGCCGGATGGGTTCCAATCCAATCCAATCCGTCGCATCGCAGCTCGCTGGACTGCACAAGTTGCTCGCACATGACATGGCCCATATGGGCCCTCCCCTCTCTCCTCATTCCTCACTTGTTGCTGCTGCTTCCTCTCTCTCAAAAAAAAAAAACTTGCTGCTGCTGCTCACGAGGGCAACTGAGCAAGGTGGGCTATTGCATCATCACCGCCGTGAAACAGGTCAGGCAGGCAGCACCACAATTTGCGCCCGTGCTAGTGCCGGGCTGGGCCCGTGTCCAGTGGCAGGGGAAGGCCCACACGGTGACACGGGCACAGCCTGCCAGTCTGCCACGGCCGTATGTGTTTGTGGGAGAGAAGAGAGCAAGATACCCACAGGGGCAGGGCACGGCAGCAGCGCAGACAGGCCCACCGTCACATGCCCAGCAAAAAAAGGTGACGTGGCATACAGTAGTGTAGGGCTAAGCTCTAGAGTCTACATAGAGCCTCTCCCTATCCCCCTCTCTACGTTACCCCACTACACTCTTTGAAGTAAGTACTGTATTGTACCAGAAGACATGCACAGTCACAGACATTCGCTCCATCACTAAACCCATGGGGTCGGGTCGCCAATCATGATATAGTCCGTAGCACACTACTGCCCACACACACAGTGCACACCACATTCATCAGTAGGTGAGGTAGAGCCTAGAACCAGGGCCAGAGCATCGTCAGCAGTGGTTGTGGTACACCATCCCTGCAATGCAACCACGGGCAGGACAACGCAATGCAATGCAATGCAGGGCAGCAACAGTGGCCTAAGCGCACGCGAGAGGCCATGCCCATGGCACTTTGGAGCCAACACGAGGTCATGGCCGTCGTGTGGGTTCCGATCAGACCACCCTCACTTTGTACCGTAAATTTTAAGGATCGGGCCGGATCAGGGTCGAGCCAAAATAATACTAGTTTTTGAGCTGAATTTTGTTAGGACCAAATTAGATTGTGAAGTAACCAACGGGCCATGATTCGTTACCACCCCTAGCCCTACACCAACAGCAACAGCCATCAACCACCCTTGGTACATTACATGGTGTGGTCTACCAGAACAGAGATCAGCGATCGAGAACAGCAGACCGACGCAGCACGCGCGTGCATGCTTGTTCGATGCATGCAGCAGCAGCATTGCAGCTATACACACCTCAATTCTGAAGACTGGACACTATACCTAGTTTCAATTGAGAGACAAAGCTCCTTTTTAATATAGGCAGCTCTCCTGCCGGTTTCATACAAAAATTGAGAGCCAAAGGGCAGGGCACCAAAAACTTCAAAACAGCTCGATCTACAACTAGCGTTACAGAAGCATAGTGGTTTGTACTAATGAACAAGCAGGCCTGCCTGCTTTGGCGCCAGCAGAGGCAAACAGCCACGGAACAAGATGAAAACGCTAGCGTTACAGATGGACTACAGAGCTATATGTATATCTAAGCGTGCTATACTACTGATCGACGGTGGGCAGTATACTTCATTCACCAGCCGTATATGGGATTTTGTACCTGGGGCGGCGGGAGGCGGAGGTCCAAGCTATGCTGCTTGTTGTAGTCCCGGGTTCCAGGGACGGCGCCGGTCGACAGCCGCAGGAGCTCGCTCCCAGTCAGGCAGTAGTGCGCAAACGCCAGCCCGCCGTCCACGACCTCCGACATGTTGGGCACCGAGGCGGACTTCCTCATCCTTCTGCCCGTGCTCCCGTTGCGTTCACTAGAGGTGCTGCTGGTGCTACAGTTGCTGTCGTTGCTGCTGCTGCTCAGGACCTTGTCGAGCTCAGAGTGCTCCATGAACCGCTGGGTGGCAGCCTCCCAGGACAGGTTGTACCGCTGCTCGGGGGTCAGGGGCTGTGGGTCGCGCGTCATGGCCTCCTTCACCCTCGCGACGAAGTCCTCTGAGGTCTTGTAGGTCAGGCAATTCGGGAATGACTGGAAGAAGTCGTTGGACGGGTGGTCCGCGCAGACCACAAACTTGCCCATCGCGAGTGCCTCGGCGGTCGCCGTGCACAGGACGTCGCTGATGCTCGGGTTTATGAAGACCTTGTACCTGAAAGTAGAATGGGAGACATTTCAATCAATGGCATCACATCACATTCACTGACATAAGATGGGGAATGTTTTGAAAGGAAGGCAATTGAGTAGCTGTGGACTTTACCCGTGAAGCGAATCATCTGCATGGTCCCGGCCTTTATGAAAGTTTAGGTTCAGATTCAACTTCCTGGCAGTCGATTGCACTTCGTTTGAGTCTTCACCATTCCCATAGATGTCCAACTTGAAGCCTTCCAGATCACTCTTGTGCTTCGCAAACAAATCTATCAGTTCTCTGTAACCCTTGGCCCAGACCATCTTCCCCAGAAAATAAGCTCCTTTCGAGAAAGATTGCTGGCCAGACTCCCTCTCCGCTGCTATTCTCTCTCCCACCTCCAAAAACTTGGGGTTAACACCGTGCACATTGCAGATCATTGACTTGGGCAGATCTTGAGTAGCACCTGACAGCCGCAAAATCTACACAGCATTGGCACCATCAGCCACAAATGATAAATGGCCCATAAAATTGTTTTCGACTAAATGTACACAAATGATGTATATGCTCCAACATCACAGTGGTGTAGAAAGAGACAATATTGACTACCTTATGGCAATAAGCTCTGGCCACCAGGTTGTTGATGTGCTTAACGAAAAAGGCCTGAATAGCACCATTCTTCTCCCTCTTGATGTACTCCAAATAATTTGTATGTACAACACCAACAACATGATTGAATTTATCTGTCCAACGTTTCCCATGATGATACCAGTTGAGGTGCTCGGGCTCTTCCAAGATTGCAATGTCAGCTTCCTTTGATGGTATAAACTGTGAAGTGTCCCCAGCAGGAATTATACTTCTCCTTTCTTTCTGAAACTGTAGTTGGAAAAAATCATGAGTAGATGAGTCATGCACATTGTGTTGAAATAAACATTGTGCTGAAAAATGAAACCTTACCTTTCCTGGGTAAAACGATATTTTGAAGTCTGTCTTGAAACCAACTCTTTCCTCCAGCCAATTCCTCATATAGTTTTCTTGTTCTTCTGGAGAATTAAAAGTCATGCTGTTGGGATAGACAAGTTCTTGATCTGACTTGCAAAGCCACGGCACTACCAAGGTTACATTTTGCTTGGAAGATTTAGCCAAGTATGCCGCTCGAAACAAAGGATTCACAGCCGTTCCAGTCATCCAGGGAAGGCTAGCAGTGGTAACTATGGCAACATGTCTCTTGTCAGATATGTCAGCCTTCACATCATTCCAAAGTCCACCTTCATAATTGTGCCCTGTACTTTGTAGGACACTAGCTATTCTTAGGTCGAGTTCGTCCCCAACATTGTCATTTCTCAATGAAGATGGTTCACTTGCTGACAGAAAATTATATGCATGGTGGTCCTTGCGCTTGCTGCATAAAGACTCCACCAACTTGTCGCATACATCTATAGCACATGAGAAAGAAAAATCAGATCAAACCAAGCTAAACACACACACACACAAAAACAAGCATCTTACCTCTTTTTATACCAAGTTGGTCAAACAATGGTACAGATTGCTTTAGAAAATAAGCAAAAAGTTCTCCTAAATCCAGTGGTGGAACATCCTGTACAAGAGAAATA
Source organism: Echinochloa phyllopogon (assembly GCA_033239725.1). NCBI lineage: Eukaryota > Viridiplantae > Streptophyta > Magnoliopsida > Poales > Poaceae > Echinochloa > Echinochloa phyllopogon. The sequence continues at coordinate 3,404,216 of BTCW01000008.1, read as the reverse complement.
CTGATTAGGAAAGTGCAAAAGCAGACAAGAAATATTATGTACAATGCATCAATAGTGAAACTGTGTTCTAGCAAGATGAAATGCTCAATTTAGTTTCATAAGGATTTACTGGAATTGGAATATGCAAAAGAAATTCAATTATTCCAGGGTTTTGGAAAAGTGTTACACAGAATGACCACTTCATCATACATTGGGAAGCAATCTGTGATTCTAAAATCCAGTAACACATGCACAAGTTACAAACTGAAAGGAACATTTGAACAAAATCATATTGTTCTGATTAAACACTTCTTGCCAAAGTCACTGTCACAAGTCATTCAAGCAGAGAGAAGTAAGTCTCTAACCAATAGAACGATACCAGTATGCGCGTAAAAGGTTTTGGAGTGAATCTCCTAGACTACAGTATTCAACAAGAAGTGAATAGGAGATGACTAACCTCAGATGCGTCAGGCGCAAAGCTCATTGATTTCTGCAAGAACAAGTGCAATGGTCTGTCAATTTAATATTCTACAAGAACAAGAGCAGTCTGCATCACGTGTACCCCAGAAAAAGCTTAATTAAGATCGGCACATTTGCAAGCAAGTGTAAATTATATGATTGTGCGGATACTAAATGTATTGGAGACTATGACTGAATTCAAAACTGCTGACTTTTTCTTACTTGAATTTCAATCCTCGAAGTCTATAAAAGTTCCCGTTCATATAACTCTAAACACGAAGAAAAATCTAAAATCGATCAGACTTCTAGGCTTCAGCAAAGATCATTTCAATGGGCTTTCAACCTCCAATCGTTTAAATTTGTTATTTTATTTACCTCATTCAGCATCCGGTATTCAATTTCAGTTCTAACAAGAACCTCTTAGACAGCATGGCACCGAAAAGCAATATAAAATGTACACATTAGGCATCTCTAGTAGGTTAGTGACAGAGTTCTCCTTCTAGCCTTATTTGTCTTAAAAAATGTGACCTTTCTGGTACCACCAGCCTCTTAGATCAACATTTAATCAGATCGATTTATGAATTTTGGAAGTAGGTGCTAGCATCAAATTGGACATCTTAGTTTTCAAACCCTCAAACAAAATTTTAAATCATAAAAAAACTACTTTTAAGCGAAGTTACAAAAGATATGCATAGTTCACGGAGCAGCTCAATTTGCATCACATGAGATGAGAGTTTATTCCCATCAAAATTGCAAGTGTATACTAATAACTCAATTTGGCACCCCAAGGGAACGGAAAATTTTCAGCCGTATTTGGAATTGGGGAGCATTGCTTGCTTCTCGAGGTTTAGCATCCAAAATTTCAAATTCCCAGCGAAGTATCCCAAGTCTGTGGGAAGCTTACCAAGCCGAGCTTGACCTTGTGCAGCATGTCGCTGGGCGACTGCCCCTGCTGCTGCCGCCTCCGCTCGAGCTCCCTGAGGCGCGCCTTGACCATCCTGAAGGGCTCCCACTCCTCGGCCTCCTCCTCCCACCTCCACCTGGGCGGGCCGCCCCTGGCGCCCCTCCACGACTCGGCCTCGAACGCCTTCCCGATCGCGGACAGGTCCAGCCGCGTCCGCGCCGACGACGAGTAGGCGCGGCGGAGGCGCGCGAGCAGCTCGGGCTCCGGGACCGGCGCGTTGAGGAACGTCTCCAGCTCCCCGGCCCGCGCCCGGATGAGGCGCAGGTCCTCCCGCAGGCCGCGGGACAGGAAGGACAGCGCGCCCTCCCCCGTCCCCGTTCCCGCCCTCCCGCCGCCGCCGCCGCCCGAGGCCGCGCCGGCCGGGCGGGTATCGACACCGAAGCTGGCCATGGCTCGCCGGAGGAAGACAGGGTTCGGCGAGGGACGGCGGTGGGTGGTGCTAGGTAGGGTTCCGCGTTCTGCGGCGAGAGGCTGCGGTGGTGGTGGTGGTGGCTGTGGTGGATGGGGGGAAAGGGATGAGGGAGGAGGAAGAGGAAGCAGCAGCCGAGGAGATTTCGCGGGCCCCGGCCGCCGGCTGAGGTGGAGGCACGGCGGTGGGGAGGTGGACCTCGCCGGGGACCAACGGGAAGGGGACGCGCAAACTCAACGGCTCGGATGGAGGAGGCGAGGATCGGACGGTGATGGATGCTTCCAGCTGGCATCGATCTTGGCCGCGAAACGAAAAGGGTCGCCCAATGAGGCAAGGACTGTCGGTTCCTTCAGGGCCATGAATTCCATGTGAGAACTGACAACAAAAATTGTTGCACCGTTGCAGTAAAATCCGCACAATACAAATGTGACCCCGTTTGGACAAACATCACATGAATTTCATTCGAATTTACAATTCTAAAACAGGTGTATGAAGCGAAAGCAAAGGCTAATTTGAATGTGAACCTTGGTTCAATCCTGGGTTTCTTTCCAGACTTCTACACCAAAAAGAAAAAAACAGCTTGAAATTTCCACGCCATTTCCACATGGAAATTGAAGTTTAGTAAAGAATACAATCGACCTTATCAAGAGCAAGAAAAAAGGACAGAAGTGCAGACATCTTGGAGATGTACACGCAGATTAGCATAAAAGACCAAGGCTGAAAGCAACGCTAATTGGAGTTCTGCACGGCAGCTCAGTTGGAGCCTTGCACACTTCCGGCACCAGTGAAAGACCGAAAGCAACCGGGTGTGTGTGTGCCGTTCTTGGCAGAAAGCCATCTAGCAGATGCCGCCGCGACACGGAGATTCTGAATCTGGTGCATTCGTGGAACCTGTACCAGTAACCTGAACGCGTCATGGCGCCGTTCGAGCTCACCTCCAGGCTTCACCTGGCTGACTGTTGGGTGACTCTCCACCTGTCAGCAATCAGCATCAGAGTACAAATGTCTGGTGCAGGGAAGAGTTGCTCTGCCAGCCGCGAAATAAATTGCCAATTCATCTTGGCTGTACACGAAAAATGCAATGAAATTCCTGCTTCCGGATGCAAGGACCGATTAAGATGCTGATGCTTATGCGTTTATCCGTTTCTTCTGTCGCCGCTGCTAGTTTCTTCCAGGCCACAGCTGATTTGTCTTCAGTCAAGATCGGTATTGGAATCTTTGAAATACCCTGGCACAGCTTTGTCTGCAAGCCTATTACAACCGTATGTGGGTTATCTCAAGGATATGAAGGGCTCCAATCACAAGTCAGGCTTCATGTCAACTCAACATGAACATTGGTCACGGGCCGTTTGGACCGGTCAGATTGCTACTCCAAGCATATGTCCAGTAACTGTCTCCCCTGCTAATGTGGTTGAGGTTTTAAGCCTGCAGTTGAGTTGTATTCAATCAAGCAACAGTATCCAAATCTTTGAAAATTCCTAGGGCCAAGGATTCTGTCACAGCCATATCTTCAGTTATCTGAAGGATCTCAAGAGCTCCAATATGATACCAGTCTTCATGCTGACACGAGAAGTGCACGGGAATCAATACATTCCGAGGGTGAGATTCTTACTCTAGGCATATGTCCAGTATAGGATACCAAGTATTGGCAAAAGTCCGATCAGAAAAAGAGACAATTCAATTTCCAACATGTTAGCAGGTGCATTTTCCCCCAGAAATATGTCAGAAACTCAGCAGCTTCTAGACCTTAATTTCTAACAGGCCTGACCACAAGTTCTCAGACGTGATAGCAACACCATACTTGTTGGTTCCATAAAATTTTCCATACGCTCCTTTTTGCAAAAATTTGACTTAAAGCTCAACTCTTCAATCAATTACCAATGCTCCAGAAAGTTACATCTTGCATGGTATAATTGGTGTTTTACTGCTCTCTGAGCTGCACTGCTGGTTATCGAGTTAATGTGAGAACTTACAGCCTGATATGATAATATATTGGCACGAAATCCACATACAAACATTCCAGTCATCTGCTGCAGGCTTTCCTTGCATCCAGGCTTCGATCAATGCCCCAAGACTGAACACTGAAATACATGTCATTGAAAATTTGCCACCGATAACAATGGTAAAAAAATTTCAGATTTCAGCAGCACCAAACTTGTTGGTTCCATAGAGTTTTCCATCAGATCCTTTTTGCACAAAATTTGACTGTAAGTTCAACTCTTCAACCAATTCCATGTATCATAAGTTACATGAATTGGTGATTACTGCTCTCTTAGCTGCCCTGCTAGTTGTCGAGTAAATGTGGGAGCTTACCGTTTCTCGAGTAAATGTGGGAGCTTTTTGTCTGAGATGAGAATATTGGAACAAAATCTACTCACCCAAACATTCAAGCGTATGGTTCGATCAATGCCTGAAGACTGAAGTGTGTATGAAATTGCCACCCATAACAGCCATTGTCACAGTCAGTCAACAATTCTCAGGTTTCCGTAGTCAGGGGATCTTGCTGCTGCGACTGAGTGAATGCAATGTAACAAGCAACACCATCACACTGCCATATATCTCATATCATCAGCTTATTAAACCAAGGAATCAACGCAGCAGTGCATCGAAGACAAAACATATCCATTCCCGGGCACATGCTGAACTGCCGATGCATCAACCAGACTCCGAGTTCTCACGCGATGCTGTACCTGCACATTAGCGCAGGCACCCGCTCGGCGACGTCGACGCGGCCGTGCACGCGGCACGCCGCGAGCAGCGCCGCGAAGATGACCCTGTCGGGGCGCGCCTGCATCCCGGCCACCAGCCGCTCGGCCTCCTCCACCTCCCCGGCGCGCCCCAGCATCTCCACCATGCACGTGTAGTGCTGCAGCGCGGGGCGGGGCACCCCCGCGAACACCCTCCGCCCCTCGTCCACCATCCCAGCCCGCGCGCACGCCGCCAGCAGCACCGTCACCGCCCTGTCGTCCATCCCCGCCTCCGGGCCGTCGAAGAGGCCCAGCGCCTCGCGGCAGTGGCCGTGCGCCGAGAGCGCGCCGGCCAGCGCGGTGCGGGCCGAGAGCGTGCGGGGCGTTTCGTCGAACACGGCGCGCGCGGAGGCGAGGTCCCCGCAGGCGGAGTAGCCGCTGATGAGGGACGCGGCGAGGAGCGCGGGGACCCCGCGGCGGATCAGGGCGGCGTGGAGGGAGGCCACGAGGGGCAGCGACGGCAGGGAGGACGCGCGGCGGAGGAACTCCGCGTAGCGCCGCCGCAACCGCATTGCTTGCTGGATGCTGCTTGCTGCCGTGCGTGCTGCTGCAGGAAGGAGATGAGCGCTGGGTGGGCCCTTTGAATGGGATGAATATATGTATCTTGGGGAGATCGGCCCATGGGCCTTCCGAGGCCCGTGGGCTATATACAGGCCCATGAATATACGCACCCGCTTCTTCCTCCCTGCATGCCCTGCAGTTCCTCTTCCTCTTTCTTCCACGTCTGCCGAATCTGCCGATGCCGATCGATTCCACCATGAGCCACCGGCGGCGGATTCTGAATCTGGTGATGGCGAACAATGTCACCGGAGTTTACTCGCTTCGCCGCATCAACCTCCGCTCGCGCCAAAACGACTTGTTCTATCCGACAGCGGCTGAGCGGCGACGGCCGACGGCGGTGGATGCAATGGCGGCTGCGGCGGAAGAGGCACGCTTTGATAAGGTACCAATCGATTTATCTTCCGAGTACGGGCACATGCCGGAGTTCGCATTGAATAGAATGGAGCGGATAGGGGTCTCTCCGTCGACGATGAGATTCCAGGCGACGCCGCCGCCGCCGCAGTCGGATGGCTCCGAAGTGATGGTAGGGAAGATTGACTGCTTTGCTCTGTCGGAGAGGAAGGTTGCGTTCATGGACCGCCACTCGCGCGTCGCGTCCCTCTACGACGCCGGCGCGCGCTGCGTCAACACCATGGCGAGCACCCACGTCGGCGGCGGCGGCGGCGCGTTCAGGTGGAACCCCTGGCCCATCTACCTGCCCGTCGCCGGGGAAGATGGTGATGGTGACAGCGTCTACGCCATGGAAGGGGCGCCTGAGCCCGAGCCCGAGCCGTCCGGGGACACAAGCAGCGACAGCAATAAGTTCCAGTTCCAGGCCTTGGTCCACCGCAATGGCGGCGGCCACCGGGTTCTGCCCTTCTCCGGCAAGATCGAGCATGTCCCGGAGCTCGGTGCCCTGGTTGGCTTCTCGCGTTTATGGGACGGCGAGGACGCCCAGGAATGCTACCGCCTCTACGCCTCCAGCAACGACCTCTCGTCTGGCTCCGGCGGCGGTAGTGGCCGGCGATCGTGGCGGCGGGACTACGACTACGACACCTTGGAGCACCTGCGGCCGCCGAGCGAGTGGCGGACGATCAAAGGGGCACAGCTCATCGGCCTCGGGTCCGGCAAGTTCTGCGTTGTCCAGTTCTTCAGCTTCCTGAGACGAAACTGCTTCTGCTGTCATCACGACGAAGAAGATCGGAGGTTCGCCGTGTTCACCGGCGTGGAGGTGGTGCGTGGTGTCCAAGGCGAGGACGAGGCAGCCGGTGGTGGCGGTGGCAGTGCCGGCGGCGGAGGGGAAGGTAGGCTCCGGCTGCTCAAGCACAAGAGCAAACGCTACATGTTCCCTGACGGCAACACCGTCGAGTTTGTGCTCTGAAATTTAAGTTTGGGAAATATATGGATGATGGTACGTTCTCTCTTTGTAAAATCATCGAATGTTCTTAAAGTTTACGGGAGTTCGGATCTGTGCGGTAGTGGATGAATAAATCCAGATCTTGTAATGAATCTGTCTATGCATTTGATTTGTACCCGGCGGTTTTCAGAAAGAAAAAGTTTTGATAGAATTTGGACTTACGACAACCCAAAAGCCTGAAGGAAATAACAATCAAAATCACTAACAGAGTAACAGGCAACTCCAAACAAAATATAAGAACCAAATCAAAATCACATCGCCGTCGCCGCATGAAGAATGTCATCCGGTGCAAGCTGAGCCACTTCCATCGACGTTTTTTTTCCCCTCAGGTTGCAATCTAGTCTGCACAAGCAGGAAGCGAGAACGGCCATGGGCCGCTTCCTGGAAAAAAACGCCCAGCTATTTTGGGCCGCTTCCTCGAAAAATAAAACCCAGCTATTTAGTCACAATTGCGGCTGCGCCGCGGCCTCATCGCGTCTCTGCTGTGCCATTCGACGATGAGCCACCGGCGGCGGATTCTGAATCTGGTGACGAGCAACAAGCTCACCGGCGTGTACTCGCTCCGGCGAGTCAACCTCCTGTCGCGCCAGAACAACCTCTTCTACCCATCAACAAAGGCGGCGGAGGACGCCGCGGCCGCCAAGGACCCCGCCGTCCTCTTCCCCGCCGATGATGACGACGTCCTCATGGTCAACGACGACGACATGCCGACCGCGGAGGAGTCGCTGGAGAAGGTGGAGAAGATGCAGGTGCCGCCGCTGCTGCTGAGCTTCCAGCCGACGCCGGACCCAAGCTACACCTCCCGCCGCCCCCGGTGCACGCTGGACTGCGCCGCCCTGTCGGAGACCAGGACGGTGTTCGTGGACGGCAACTCCCGCGCCGCCTTCCTCCACGACGCCGGCGCGCGCCGCGTCGTCGCGATGCCCGGCTTCCCCGAGCGCGAGAGCTGGGCCTCCCCCCGCATCTACTTCCCCGCTGCCGGCGCCGGCGACGAAGGGGACGAAGGCGGCGGCGGCGCCGTGTACGCCATGGATTACAGGCCGACATGGGGCAGCTTCTACTTCGAGGCCTTGGTTCACCGCGACCACCGCTGGCACCACGAGGACCTCCCGCCGCCGCCCTACGTCGGCGGCGACGACACGATGGTCACCTCCTACGCGCGCGTCGGCGCCGCCGCCGCCGACGTGATGTGCGTGTCCACGGAAGACCGGGGGACCTACTGCTTCGACACGGCGAGCCGCGCCTGGAGCAAGGCCGGCGGCTGGGCCCTGCCGTTCGCCGGCAAGATCGAGCACGACAGGGAGCTCGGCGTCTGGCTTGGCTTCCTGAGATGCTACGATGAGGACGATCGCCGCCTCTGCGCCTCCACTGACCTCTTCACCGGCGAGGACAGACGATGGCTGTGTTCTTACGTGCGCAATGACTGCCGGGACCTAGAGCCGCCATGGGGGTGGCCGTGGCACAAGGTCGAGGTGGCCGAGCCCCAGGTCGTCGGCCTCGGCTCCGGCAAGTTCTGCGTCGCCCAGTTCTTCGAGACCATGAGGTCTGCCTGCAGCAGGTGTGGCCACGAAGACGCCGACAGGTGGTTCGCCGTGTTCACCGGCGTGGAGGTGGTTCGCCGTGGCAGAGATGAGATCGAGGCCGGCAAAGGCAATGGCAACATAATACCTCCGACGGAGCTCCGGGTGATCGGGCACAAGAGCAAACGTTACATGTTGACCAAAGGCAATACCATCGAGTTCGTGCTCTGAGAAAAAGAAACAAAATACATTTGTTATATATTCCGTATACGATTCATGTTCCGTCTAATCCAATGAACAAAATTCATATTTTATTTTCGGGTTACTGACCTATTTAAATCAATGGATTGCAATTTCAAGTATTGTCCACAAGATCAAACGTGTCTCTTATTTTTTTTGTTTCACCTGTACAAAATGAACTTTAGGCAGCAACATAAAACCTTATGTTACGGTCTTACGGAATCTATTATATCTCTACCTATCTCTACTTCTCTATCTCTACCTAAATATAAAGCGAGGATTGATTCCACGGTACCTAGGAAACGAGTGATTCTGCGGTACGTCGTAAATTTGCATAAAACCCCCTAATATTTATAGAAATCAATCCTCCATGAAAGTTCTATTATTAACATCAGTTCGTGTTGCCCTCCGTCGTGTTGCTCTTAGTCTCTCCCTCTCAATTCGTTCTGGATACGGAGACAGAGCAGACCGATGACGATGTCTCGAGCCTGCAGGTGCATCATCTCCACGCGAGTCCTCCTTCGCGTGTTGCCCCCGAATTTGAGGCGAGTCCGAGGCGCAATTACTGCAATCTCCTCCTCCCCTACCAAATCCAAACCAAAATCATGTCCAATCACCTTTCCCTTGCCAGATCCTACTTCCCCTCGTGTTGATCTATGATTGGTAGGTCTCTCGACGGAGTTCAGCTCGGGATGCACGTGTCGCGGGGGATGACACGTCTTGGGTTTGGGCATCGCCTTCGGTCGTCTTATTGCGGTGGCGCTGTTGCGGCATAGGCATTGGAGCCGAGGGACCAAGCGTCACGGAGGCTTGAAGGTGCCATCACCGGGGGGCGGGGCCGGTCTGGTGCTGCTCGATTCACGGCGGCCGCCGGCACCAAGGCGGTCTCCATGCTGCCGCCCGTCGCAATGGAGACAGGGCTAGGGGAGGTGGTCGAGCCCATGGGGGCTGGTGGTGCTCCATCGTGCTATTGTTGCTCATGTTCCCTTGTTGCTTGCGGCCGGTGCGGTCTCACCGGAAAAGGCCCGGTTCTCATGAGATTCGTTGGGTTCGTGGTGGTGCGCTAGGTGGAGCTCGGCTGGCAATTGCGCTGGTCCCGGCATCCATGGTCGCTGATGAGGTGGATTCTTCATCGTCGTCTCCTTCAGGTGGAGCCCTCGCATGTGATTTTTGGTTGCAATTGCCATGTAGATTGTCTTTCGCCTAGAACTGGCACAAGAAGCACGATTGTTGTCTCAGAACTCGGAAGCAGAGCAGATACTTCTCACGGATCTACGAGCTAAGATACCCCCATCTTGGAGGGAGCTGTTGTCATCCCAGGTCGTTGGTCTTTGTTTGATCTCTGTCCGTCCTACGCATGGTTTTTACGTGATTGACAAGTGATCGCTTGTTTGGTTCGTCGCCTTCTCCAGTTCCAATCTCCCACCCATCGTCTGTGTGAGATCAAGTCGCGCACGCCCATCGTCCGCAAACAGAACTCCTTCGCCGCAATCGGGAGATGCACCAGTGCCAGCGGTGGCAACACCCAGCCCCGGCCTCCCAAGAGGCAGTGGCAACTGCTGCATCGAGGTCGGCAGGAGGCGCCAGCAGAAAAAACCACCGGCAGTTCCGAAACCCCGCGGTCGACCTTCGCGGCCCCGTTGTCCTCCTTCAGCCTCCTCTGACCTAGCGAATCGGCAGCGGCACTCCAACAGATGGTTGCTCCGCTACACGAACGGACGACACGGTTCACAGCCGGGGGCAGTGTGGTTTCATCTGCACTACCGTTGAGAAGGAAGGCAAGAGGTGCTGCGGGCTGCTGCGAGGGGCAGAGCTCGACCTGAAAATTTGATATTTGAGGAAGATGAGCGGTGGAAAGAAAGAATCGAGGGAAAGGAAGAGTGCGTGCAGCTTCTGAGTTCTGGGAAGAGATAAGGTCTAACATGCGGGTCCCACCAAGTGTGAATGGGAAATAAAAGGATGTCAGATTATCAGCTGCCGAAGCAGCGAGCTAGCCAAATTAAATTTGCAAAGACTTTGATCTGTCTTAGAGAAGAGTATAATTTATTTTTTTCTAATATATAATTTATCTTATATCAATTCACAGATAATAATTAGAAAATTTTGTTACTTTTTGTAAGATATATATTGCTCGTAAAATTGTCTAACTAACTCAATACATAATTTATCGTCCAACTATTTTTATTAGTCCGCAGCAATGCACGGGCATATTTACTAGTAATTATAAAGCAAGGATTGTTTCCTCGGTACGTAATCGATTCTGCGGTACGTCGTAAATTTATATAAAACCCCCTCATCTATTTCCTAAATCTAATCTAACGAGCCCTATTTGTTCTCCTCTCGTCCCTGTGATTTGTCCCCGAGTCCGGAGCTACTCCACGGCGCTGCGATTCCGATTCCTTTCCCTTCTCGTGATGCCCCCGAGTCTCCACCGCGTGATTCCCCGCACCGTCCCTGAATCATAGTCGAGTCCGAGACTGCAACATGCCACGGAGGGTGAAAAGCAAGAACACAAGAAGAGAAACACGAAACAGAGATCAGGCCGTCGGCATCCTGGATGCCATTGGTGCGGAGTTTGAGGTCCTGCTGCGACTCTGCGGGGACAACGCTAGGTGGTTCAGGTTGCCGGAGGGCATGAGCTGAAGAGAAGAGCGAGATCGGCCATGGAGGGCAGCGCCAAGCGACCTGGCGGTGCATCGAGCTCCAGTGCGGCCGCCCGCAACGCCACGCCTCCTCCCGCACCATGGATGAAGGGGATGAGGCTGGTTAGGAAACGGTGTATAAGGCTGGTTAGGTCGACCTGACTGCTGGCTTCTCGGCGGTGGAGCTGACGTCTGCTGGCTGCGGAAGCGAAGCGCGGGAGGAGTTGACCTCCATGTCGAACTCCTGCTGGTCCACGGGTAACTGTTGCGTGCCTCTGACGGTATCAGCCATCGCGACGAGCGCAGACGGAGATGACAACACGCGCGGTGGTTTGCTTGGTTGGTATGCTGCATCGAAGAGGCCACCATCGCTTTGGCCTTTGGGGATAAGACTACGGTAGTTTTGCGCGGTGGTTTGTTGATCAATTAATAATAGTAGTGTTTAATCATGTGATGTAGTGATGTACTTTAGCGTTTACTACAGAATCAGTCTATGTACATGCATCACCATACTTTATTTTGCTAGAGTTAACATATATTCTCAAACCTTTAGGCCTCAGAAAACGCATATCACAATGTGATATGTTTGTTTGCATTGGGGCCCTTAGATTTAATGCAACTTTTTTTTGTGAAAAGGTGCAATGCAAATTACAATGCTATTTAATTTTCATTCTATATTGGTGCTTGTTATGATCGGCCAAACATTTTTCTTTAGTCTGGAATTGCTATAGGTTGCACTCGATGAATCATTTAGATTTCTCTGTTGCATTTTCTTTATGCGTCGGCTTTACCCCACCGTGGATGGTGCCTTTGATAGAGCTGCCCGATGGTTTCTTTGATAGAGCTGCCCGCTGAATTTGTTCCTCACACGAGGGTTCTCTCGTGCATCCACAAAAGACAACAGGAGGCGATATAGAAATAAATTAGGGATTAGAGGAGGCGATGGCCGACGTCGATGATTTTGTGTGGTGCGCGATCAGTCTTGGTCGTCCATTCAAATCGTCGATTGCGAATGGGGTAGGACTATGCCAAAATTCTTGGTTTAGGTTGACAAAAAGTAATCTCAACTTTTTATTATTTTATATGTGTTTTATTTTTAATTTATTCCGTTGCAACGCACGGGCATATTTGCTAGTATATAATTATAAAGTAAGGATTGTTTCTACGGTACGTCGTAATTTTGTAATAAAAACCCTAAACTTTTAACCCGCAGTCCTTTTCTCTATCGCGGTGCCCCCGGCGGCGTCTGCATCTTTTTTTCCCGCCCGCATCGCTTCCCCTCGCCATGTAGCGCGCCACCTCATCGTCGGAGAAGCCGCGGGCCCTGAGGTACTCCGGGATGTCGCCGGCGGAGTAGTTCCTCGCGTGGGTCACCACCAGCGGCACGCCGTTGAACACCCTCGGCGACGGCAGAGCGGAGAACACGGTCATGAAGCTCCGGCCCGTGCCGGCGAACAACAACGGGTCGGTGTCGGCCGGCGACGACGACGACGACAAGGTGCCGAACCACAGCGCGAACACGCCGCCTCCGCGCCGGCGACCATGACCAGGTGCTTCACGAACCTCATGCGCGACGCCGGGGGGCTCCGGGTGAGGACACTACCAGAATAGTTGATATCTGCACCGGGTGGGAAAGCCCTTTAGCACCGGGTTTCCCACCAGGTGCAACTAATCCGAGGCTAAAGGGGTACCCTTTAGCACTGGGTTGAATAACCGGTGCTAAAGTGTCCCTTTAGCACCGGGTGCAGCCACGACCCGGTGCTAAAGGGCCTGCCCCGCAGCGCGTTTAGCAGGGCCTTTAGCACCGGGTCGTGGCTGCACCCGGTGCTAAAGGGCCTGCCTTTAGCACCGGTTGCTGTCTGCAACCGGTGCTAAAGGCCCCAGATTTCTTTTTTTTTTGCTTTTTTCAGTAGCCATGCATGCACGTCTATATACGTGTATATACGTATATATTCTAATACGTGTATTCTAATGCGTATTCGGCCGACTCTATATTCATATTAGCTGACATTTCATCAAAATAGAAGACATATATATTACAAAAGTAGATATTCATGCATGTCAACTCGAGTTATATATATTTAAACTGTATTTTCTACTTAATTAAGATTGACGACTAGCTTGTTGGATTGTCCGGCACGTCCTCCAGTACTGGCGAGTGGAATTCTCCTCGGGGATTGACGACCTCGTCCCAGATCCATCCGATGAGCTGTTCTGAAATTGCGTCAATTCTTTCTAGCTCTAGGGACTCTTCCTTCAGGTTGAACATCTATAATTTACAAATAATTGAAAGATATTTAATCCTCCGAGTTGGAGACAATAATTGTGCACTTAATAATAATGGAAATGTGTTTATTATTACGTACCATAATATCGTGTTGTGTAAGCTTTTTATGTCCCCAATTCCACATGTAATCGCAAACATAGTATGCACATAAATTATTTCCCGGCCCCTGTTTGACACACTGTCGACCAAAAGAAATTAAGTAAAATTCATATAATATATTAACCGAGGCCTACATGTACAAATTACTTGCTTACCGGAAAGCCAATGTTCCATTTTAGTGTTTCATGTTGAATACCCTGGTGTTCTTGACGAAATTGAATCCAGGCCCTGCGAACAAAAAAATTGAGTTAAGTCATTGCGAGTGTAAGGGGTGAATTAAGTAGGGGAAAATATACATCACCTTGTCATCATGTCCCTGATGTTCTGTAGTTTTTCTTTTGGAGTGTGCAATGAATCAAAGACGTTCACAACACCCCGGTCAGGACACAATATTATTAGGAACCAGTGGAATCTGTATACATGTATACATTATAATCAGAAATGAAATAGTACACAGACAGTATAAGAAGAAGCCTGTGTATGTACTCACTCGATGTTGTACGGGATTAGTATGGAGTCATAGTAATTTTGTTTCTTAATATACTTGTATAGGTTTCCATATGTTTCCTCAGGATTCATCAATATCATTTGTTCACTTATCCTTCGAGGATCCACGAAACCTACGTCATATATCCCGGATCTCCGACATTTTTGAATCTCCATTCTGCATATGTTAAGCAATAAATAAAGCCTGCGTCAGCATAGATTGGAATTATTGTTTTCAAACTGTGAATTATAAGCAACAACAAAGTACTTACAGTGTCCAACAGGTGATCAAATCCACGTCCATGGCGTCGCGGTGGTACAGCTCATATATATCCTTAAACCTCAGCCAGACCCAATCATCGTCACCATTGTAGAAATCATGGTCCTTCACGCCTACTTTGATCATGCGCCGTTTATTCCTTCTTGATTCTTCCAAGTACCACTCATGGAATCGGCGCATCTTCGTCTGTAGCTTGCTCTCCATTTCAGGAGGGACCATAGGCTCGCCAAGCTTAAACGGCCACTTCAGCGTTGTGTTTACATGCACCTCTTCTTCCCCCAGGACTTGCGCTCTGGTTAGTCTAGTCTCAGCCAATACTCGTTGCACGTTAATCTCGTCCAGAGATGGCAATGGACCCAAGGGCCGCTGAGATTGCTCGCCGAGCTGAGGAACCTTTTTGGATGGGCCCGCCTCCTTATCTGCAGCCTTCCGCTTCCGGCGATATTTCAGTAATGAGCGGTCATAGTCTGTTACTATTACTTCCTTCTGTTGACCCTTGCTCAAATTACCGAGGAATGACTTGACGACGGTGGGATCAAGCTTCGGCTCCGGCTCAGGTTTTTTCCTCCACTCGGCCATTTGCCTCTTTGTGTCTGCTTTGACCGAGGCTTCGAGCTCCTCTAGAGTCTTCTCACCCGCTCTTTTCTCTGGTGCGGGCTTCTCTCTGGTTTTCCGCGCCTTCTTCGCTGGTGGAGTGGGGGCAGAGGCTTTAGTGTGGCGTCCCCTCTTTGGCGGAGGGGGCGGAGACCTCCGCGGCGGAGGAGACGGAGACCTCTTCGGCGGAGGAGACGGGCTTGGATCAGGAGCTCCCGGAGAATCGTCATGATCCGGTGGATCTCTTGGAGACGGAGGCTTGTTGGTAGCCGCAGGTGTACCGGGTATGACGACGTCTGCCTTGCTCCATAGAATGATGCAGTGAGAACACTGACCGAGTTTTGTTTCTCCGTCACCTCCGGGGATGTCAAGTTCCAAGTCTTCCCAGTTGGTGACGACTTGCTCCACCTCAACAGGTACGTAACCATGTGGAATGTCATTGCAGTGCCATTTTTGCCCTTCTTCCACACGTTTGGTCATACCGTATGCGACCTGATAATTTAGTAGTCACAAAGAAAGTTAGTAAATGAATGGTATTTACGGTGAAATGTATGCAGTACGAACTAAGGTCGCATACGTACCACCACAGCTAAGTTCTTCTGCCTGACGACAAGCTCGCACGCGGTCCGTTGAGTTATTTCATCCACGGTGTAACGGACCGCTTCGGTAGCCTGTGTGGAAGCGTAACTGCTTTGATATTATTGTGGAGGGCTAATAAGGGCCGCATCTTGGAGAGGTGCATGCTCTGTGGAACCGGTCCCGCCTGCGGCTTGTTGGAGAGGTGCATGCTCTGTGGAACCGGTCCCGCCTGTGGCTTGTTGTATCTGCAGCCATGCTACCTTCATCCGTCGCTCCATCTCTGACTCCATTTCTTGGAGCTTTGAGCCCTGGGCGGCAACCGTTTGCTCTAGGTCCCTCACCCTCTGGTCATATTCGGCCTTCTTCCTCGAACGGCTCCTATAGGTGGCGGCGTGCTCTTGGAAACCTTTCTTCCATGAGATGCTTGTGCCTACGCCGCGCGTCCGTCCAGGATGCTCCTTGTTCCCTAAGGCATAGGTTAGCTCATCTCTGTCTCTATCAGCAACAAATTCTCCCCTCTCAGATGCCCTGAGGATATCGAGGAGACGATGAGCTAGTTCTCGCAAGTCCTCGGGAAAAACTAAGGAGCCGTCGATTGGGCTTAGGGTGCCTCCATGACCATAGTACCAATGCTTGGTCCTTGTGGGCCAGTTATGTGTCGCTGGAGTGATGCCTCTAGCATATAGATCTTCTTCCATCTCCTCCCATTTAGCGATGCTTGCCTTGTAACCTCCCGAACCCATCTTATGAGAGTACTTCTTATTTGCGGCGTTTCCAGCGTTTCTAGCGCTAGCCGTTGCACCCTCTTCGGAGGTTTTGTACTCAAGGAATGCTTCCCACTCGTCATCAGTGATCTTCTTATACTTCTCAGGATCCGGGGCCTCTCCGGTTTTGAGAAATTGCGAGTACAACTTCTTCTTGAAATCCTAAAACAGAACTGCCATCTTCTTCATTGTCCAATCCCTCAGTTCTGCTTCATGAGTGCTAGGCCAGTCGAATATTGCCTTTAATTCCCTCCATAGAAATCTCCTTCTCTGTATCGGGGAGCACGTACTCCTCAGTGGGGTCCGTGGACTTCCATTTTCTGATACTAATGGGCACATTGTCCCGTACAATTACCCCGCACTGAGATACAAATTTCTTGGCGACTTTTGGGGGCTCAACTGGCTCCCCATCATCCTCCACTCGGGTGATGTGTAACTTGACATCCTTCAGCTTCTTCGTGGTCGATCGTTTTGATTTCTTAGCTCGACTTGTAGAAGCAGAGGCGGCCTACACAAATTACATATATACGAGATGATATAGAGATGGTATACATAATTGACATGTACAATACAAATTTATGTTATCTATATACACACCTGACTAGACGAGGGCTCGTTACCGGCCCCTTCAATAGTGCTGCCCTGGACACGTTCGCCCTGGACATTGGCGGCCCCTTCAACATTTTCGGCCCCTTCAATATTTTCGTCCCTTCCAATGATCCCCAACACATCATCCATGGACATTGGTTGGGTTACAATATTGAAAAGTTGATTCGCAAAGAACGTGTCGTTGTCCTCTTGCATGGGTGGGACAGGGGTGTTGTTGTCCTCTTGCATGGGTGGGACGGGGTTGTTGTTGTCCGCCATCTATAGAATTAAAAATAATTGATAAGAAATATATACAAAGCATACATATTCCCAATATTTCTAACATTTTCGCTAAGGGGGTCGGTGCGTGAAAAACGGATTGAAGGGGTTCGGGTGCGCGGTGTGAATTGATTCGCTAAGGGTTCGGGTACGTGACGCGAACGGGTTCGCTAAGGGGGTCGGTGCGCGGTGGGTTCGGGTACGCCATAGAATTTCCGATAATAAACATTTTCGATAGTATTTTCCAATATACATTTCAAACATATAACATTTCCAATATACATTTCAATGTAAATATCTCCAATACATTTAAATGAAGCATTTTCCAATATACATTTCAAACATATAACATTTCCAATATACATTTAAATGAAGCACATATATTTCTAATATACATAGAATTAAAAATAATTGATAAGAAATATATACATTTAAATGAAGCACATATATTTCTAATATACATAGAATTTCCAATATACATTTAAATGAAGCACATATATTTCTAAGATACATAGAATTTCCAATATACATTTAAATGAAGCATTTTCCAATATACATTTCAAACATATAACATTTCCAATATACATTTCAATGTAAATATCTCCAATACATTTAAATGAAGCATTTTCCAATATACATTTCAAACATATAACATTTCCAATATACATTTCAATGTAAATATCTCCAATACATTTAAATGAAGCATTTCCCAATATACATTTCAAACATATAACATTTCCAATATACATTTCCAATATACATTTCAATGTAATTTCTAATATTTTCTAATATTTTCAATACATATAAAGCATATATATTTCTAATATTTCCAGTACAATGCATTTCCAATGTATGTGGTTAGCGAACGCGTTCGGCCAAGCGCATTTGGTTAGCGAACGCGTTCGCTAACCAAATGCGCATGGCCGAACACGTGTGCTAAGCAAATGTGCATGGCCGAACGTGCAGCAGGTACCTGCACACACAAACACGTACACGGCACGAAGGCCGGCTCACAAACATGCACGCACGGCACGAAGGCCGGCTTCACAGAGGCTCACCGTGACGGGCGGCGGGCGACGGCGGCGCGGGGACGAGCGGCGGCGGCGGTGAGGGGACGAGGAACGGCGCCGGCGCGGGGACGACGGGCGTCGCGGGGACGAGGGACGACGGGCGCGGGGACGACGACGGCGGCGGGGACGACGGGCGCGGGGACGACCGACGACGACGGGCGCGGGGACGGCGGCGCGGCCCGGGACGAGGACGGCGGCGCGGCGTGGGCGTGGGGAGGACAGGCGGCGGCAGCGTGGGCGCGGGGACCACGGGTGGCGGCGGCGACGGGCGGCGGCGACTGAGGAGACAAGGGGGCGCCGGCGGTTTCGATTCGATCTGAGGAGATGAGGGCGAAGTGAGGGAGGGGAGAGAAGTCCCCGGCCTATATAGGTCCGGGGCATTTAGCACCGGGTGCAACCACGATCCGGTGCTAAAGGCCCTTTTGCACCGGGTCGTGGCTGCACCCGGTGCTAAATGCCCCCCCTTTAGCACCGGGTCTTCCCAACACCCGGTGCTAAAGGCCCTTTAGCACCGGGTCTTCTACACCCGGTGCTAAAGGTCGTAACTGTGCGCCCGTCGAAAATTGGTGGGGGCATTTAGCACCGGGTCTATACAGCACCCGGTGCTAAATGCCCCCCCTTTAGCACCGGGTCGTGGCTGCACCCAGTGCGCTAAAGGCCGTAACTGGCGCCAAACGGTGCTAAAGGCACCCAATTTTCGTTTGGTGCCAGTTTCCAAACCGGCCTTTAGCACCGGGGGCTACTATTTGGGAATCTTATAAATATATTTTTTAATATATAGTTATTAATACTTGTTTTAATTCAGTTATTAATACCTATTAAAAATATATATTAAACAAGAAAATCTTATAAATTACTAGAAAATCAATGTAAAATGCTAGAAAATCTTATAAATTAATAGAAAATCTTATAAATTAATAGAAAATCTTATAAATTAATATAAAATCTTATAAATTACTAGAAAATCTTATAAATTACTAGAAAATCTTATAAATTACTAGAAAATCTTATAAATTACTAGAAAATCTTATAAATTACTAGAAAATCTTATAAATTACTAGAAAATCTTATAAATTGCAAAAATTGATAACTAAAAGAAAGATTTTGGAACATTAAATGGTCTTAGATGAAAAAGTCATGAATACCAAAATTTCATATCTCATCAAGATCTACAATCTTTATTTAAGTCATTTTTGCATTTGAGAAAGTGGTAGTATACATTGTTCATTAATCCTAGATTCACTCGCATAGTTTCTAAAACTTTGTTAGAGACTTGTCAAATTTGTACTACATGTTATTACCACTTCTGAAAATGACAAAATGACCTAAATAAAGATTGTAGATCATGATGAAATATGAAACTTTGGTATTCATCACTTTTTCATTTGACATCACCTAGTGTGAAAAAAACCTTGGTTGTAGTTGTCCTTTTTAATTCAAAATTTGGATTGTTCAAACAGTCTCACACGAGAAGATTTTTCAAAAATAAGTTTCATAACTTGATAGAGTATGATTTTAGGAATTTTTAGGAAGAAAAATGATCTTTTTTGAAGTTTGTACGAGGGAGAACGACTAGTTACAACTTTTATACAGAGATTAAAAAGAAAAAATGTTCTTGTTCATCCAGTGACGTGGCTCGTGTGTGCCCGGTGACGTGGCCAGCTGCCGCACGGCCTCCGTGGCCAGGCCGGTCTTTGGCCCCGCCGCACGGCCCCCGCGGCCCGGTCGTGGCCTTTTGCACCGGGTGCAGCCACGACCCGGTGGGTGCTAAAGGCCCCCACCAATTTCCAAACCGGCCTTTAGCACCGGTGGCTACTATTTGGGAATCTTATAAATAACTTCAATATAAAATGCTAGAAAATCTTATAAATTACTAGAAAATCTTATAAATTACTAGAAAATCTTATAAATTAATAGGAAATCTTATAAATTACTAGAAAATCTTATAAATTACTAGAAAATCTTATAAATTAATAGAAAATCTTATAAATTAATAGAAAATCTTATAAATTAATAGAAAATCTTATAAATTACTAGAAAAACTTATAAATTAATAGAAAATCTTATAAATTACTAGAAAATCTTATAAATTAATAGAAAATCTTATAAATTACTAGAACATCTTATAAATTACTAGAAAATCAATATAAAATGCTAGAAAATCAATATAAAATGCTAGAATTAATAAAAACAATCTTATAAATCAATAGAAAATCTTATAACATAGGTGTAACATAAATGTAAATATAGTCATTACAAATTGGGTGGAACATAGTGCAATTAAATTACATGGCATCATCGTTTACTCGGACACTAATAAACTTCCTGTTTACAAATGTTCCTTGATTGTGATCACGCCGTAGATACGGTGTCTCCTCCGCCGCTAACAGGATGCTTGGGTCATCAGCCACTGAGAATGGAGGCCGGCCATCGAGCATATCATAATCTTCATCCGTCTTGTCCTCAACTCCTACGATTTTTCTCTTTCCAGGAAGAACTATATGACGCTTTGGCTCGTCTTGTGATGGGTCCAATTGCTTACCCCCACCTTTCTTATCCGCCCCTTTCTTCGGTCTGCTAGCCATGTCCTTCACATAAAAAACTTGTGTGACAGCTTTGGCCAGGACGAACGGTTCGTCTAGAAAGCCAATCTTGTTTAGGTCCACTAACGTCATTCCATAGTCCGCTTCAACTTTAACACCTCCTCCAGTCAGCTTCACCCATTGGCACTTGAACAGTGGGATCTTCAAAGGTCCGTACTCTAGTTCCCATATCTCCTCTATGATTCTATAGTATGAGTTTGTATTGCCATTGGTGTCTGTCGCGTCGATCCGAACACCACTGTTTTGGTTGGTGCTTTTCTTGTCCTGGGCTCTTGTGTAAAATGTATACCCATTGATGTCGTATCCTTGGAATGTCAAGATCGTGCTCGATGGACCTCTAGCTACAAAAGCTAGCTGCGCATCAATGCCCTCGACACCCATAAGACGTCTTCGCAACCAATCGGCGAAAGTACTATTGTGCAGACGCTGAATGAAGGCCGCAGACTTTGTTGAGTTTTTGTCCCTGAGAATCTGCATGTGCTCCTCGATGTACGGAGCAACTAAGGTTGATTGTTGCAAAACTGTGAGGTGCGCTTTACGAAATGTCTCAACGTCCTTGATCACCATCGATCTTCTCCCTAGTGTGCCCTTTCCACCAAGTCTCCCCTCGTGATGTGATTCGGGCACACCAATCGGCATAAGATCGTCGACAAAGTCAACACAGAATTCAATGACCTCTTCTGTTTCGTATCCCTTAGCAATTTATCCTTCCGGACGAGAACGATTACGGACATACTTCTTTAGGACAGCGAAGAACCTCTCAAATGGGAACATGTTGTGTAGAAATACTGGGCCCAATATACGAATCTCTTTGACGAGGTGAACCAATAGATGTGTCATGATATTGAAGAAGGATGGTGGAAATATCATCTCAAAGCTGACAAGACATTGCACCACGTCGTTCTGTAGCTGATCTAAATGGTCTGGATTGATCACCTTCTGAGAAATTGCATTGAGGAATGCACATAGCTTAACTGGTAGCACACCCCTGAGCATGACGGGAAGCAGCTGTGTCATCAACACATGGCAGTCGTGAGACTTCAGGTTTGTGAACTTCTTCTCTTTCATATTTATTATTCCCTTAATATTGGACGAGTAGCCAGACGAAACCTTGATACTGTTCAAGCATTCAAACATGCTTGCCTTCTCTTCTTTGCTGAGAGTGAAGCTGGCAGGACGCAAGTACTGGCGTCCTTTGTCTCTCTTTTCTGGATGTAGATCAGTCCGTTGCTTCAATCGTTTCAGCTCCTGACGTGCTTCCAGTGTATCTTTTGGCTTCCCATAAGTACCCAGGAAGCTTATCAAGTTCACGCAAAGATTCTTCGTCAGATGCATCACATCAATCGCATTACGGACCTCTAAAAGTTGCCAATAAGGTAGCTCCCAAAAGATAGACTTCTTCTTCCACATCACGGCACGACCATCCTCGCCCGTCGGAGCAGCCTGGCTTCCGTCTCCCTTGCCAAACACCACGTGTAGGTCCTTCACCATATCAAATAGCTCTTCTCCACTCCGGTGTCTCAGCTTTGTACGGCGGTCAGCATTCCCGCCAAAATGCGCACATTTCTTTCGGAGCTCATGCTTCGCCGGAAGGAATCGACGGTGACCCATGTACACAACTTTACGACAATGTTTCAAATACATGCTTTCGGTTTCCTCTAAACAGTGAGTGCATGCTTTATATCCTTTGTTTGATTGATCACCTCAAAGCTGTCAAGACATTGCACCACGTCGTTCTGTAGCTGATCTAAATGGTCTGGATTGATCACCTTCTGAGAAATTGCATCGAGGAATGCACATAGCTTCACAATTGCTTTGGGCCTTCGATGAGCACTGGCATCATAATGAACTTTCGCTTCATGCAGAGCCAGGGGGGTAGGTTGTAGATACAAACAGTCACGGGCCAAGTGCTATGACTACTGCTCATTTCACCAAAAGGGTTCAAGCCATCGGTACTTAAACCAAGCCTAACATTCCTCGCATCAGCATCAAACTCTGGGAATGCTCTGTCGATGTTCCTCCACTGGGATCCATCGGCGGGGTGTCTCAACATGTCATCCTGCTTACGTTCTTCTTTGTGCCAGCGCATTAGTTTGGCATGGTCTTTGTTCCTGAACAAACGCTTCAGATGGGGTATCAGAGGGAAATACCACATCACCTTCGCAGGGATTTTTTTCTTAGAACGCTCTCCCCCAACATCACCAGGGTCGTCCCGCCTAATCTTGTATCATGCGCAGGTGCAAACCGGACAACGATCCAAGTGTTCGTACTGTCCGCGATAGAGGATACATTCATTAGGACACGCATGTATCTTCTGCACCTCCAAACCGAGAGGGCAAACAACACGTTTTGCTTGATACGTCGTCGATGGCAATTTGTTACCTTCTAGAAGAATCTTCTTTACAAGTTTCAGTAGCTCCTCGAAACCCTTATCAGTAACACCATTTGCTGCCTTCCACTGTAGAAGTTCAAGTGTGCTACCCAACTTCTTTAGCCCCTCTTTGCAATCTGGGTATAGGTTAGTCTTGTGGTCCTGCAACATGCGCTGTATCTTTTTCAGTTCCTTATCATTGCCGCAGTCTTTCTCGGCATCACACAACATTTGCCCGAGTCCATCAGTAGGTTCATTTTCCTGAGCAACATCTTCCTGAGCATCGCCTTCCCGAGCAACATCTTCCTCATCGGCATCACTCATTGCAGCATATGCAAAGGAACCGTAGTATTGAGCCAATAACGGAATGTCGTCATCGGCCTCGTCTTCTTCATCTTCATCCATTAGAATTCCTCTTTCACCGTGCTTCGTCCAAACAAAATAATTCCTCATGAAACCGTGCCTCATCAAATGCACCTGAAGACAACCTCTTTGTTTGTACGATTGTATATTTTTACAATGGGTGCATGGGCAGAACATGAAACCGGACGACGTCCTGTTAGCCTCGGCGGCATTGAGAAACGTCCTAAGGCCATCACGGAACGCCTGAGCGTGGGGGTCCCCATACATCCATTGTCTATTCATCTGCATTATTAACCAATAACAAATATACAATACAATTAAAAGATAAAAAAATTTAATATATAAATAAATACAAATTATAATATATATTTCATTATATAAATAAATTTCTAAAACTACATTACTATATTCATTAAATATAACATTACTATAAGCCTTATAAGATTTATAAGATTTTCTATTAATTTATAAGATTTTCTAGCATTTTATATTGATTTTCTAGTAATTTATAAGATTTTCTATTAATTTATAAGTTTTTCTAGCATTTTATATTGATTTTCTAGTAATTTCTAAAACTACATTACTATAAGCCTTATAAACTATTCACAAGTCATACAAAACAAAATACTAACTAGCTTGGCTTCTCTCTCCATTTAAAACACAACATGAACACTCTCTCCACCATGAACTCAAGATCTCTCCTCTCTCTCCTCCAAGAACACAAGCTCTCTCTAGCTAGCTTTACTTTGATTCACAAATCCCTCTATTTCTAAATCATAGAAGTATTATAAGCTAAATAAAACATTAGAGAATGAAAGAGTGTACCTTGTAGTGCTTGAGTAGAATCTCCACAAATTTTGAAAAAAAATTGGGCAGCACCTCCCCTCCCACTGCCGAGCAGCATGAACACAGCGCCTAAGTGTTCAGCTGGCTCGGGCGGGGGAGGAAGAAGCCCCTATATTCAAACACATTAGCACCGGGTTGTGGAAAGACCCGGTGCTAATGTGCACCCTTTAGCACCGGGTGCAGCCAGCAACCGGTGCGAAATGGCCTGGGCACATTAGCACCGGTTGCTGGCTGCACCCGGTGCTAAAGGGGGCGCATTAGCACCGGGTCTTGCCACGACCCGGTGCTAATGTCTTCGCCCTGACACATCTTCGCGCCGCCCCCGCTCCTAGCCGTTGGACCCAGTGCTGAAGCCCCATCAGCACCGGGTCCAAAAATGGCCGAGGCGGAGGAGGCGGGCGGATGTGAAGCATTCTGGTAGTGGGAAGACGTTGGCGTCGAGGCCTCCGAAGCTGTGCGTCACGAGGATGACCGCCAGGTTCCCGTTCCTCTTGCTTGCCTTCTCGACGAGCACCCTCAGGCTTGAGAGGAAGCGGGAGAACTCTCTGGACGCCTCGCCGGGCGCCGCCGCCGCGTACCGGAAGTTATACGGCGCGCCGAAGAGGTTCTTGCCTTCTCTGTATCCGACCCCTTCCAGTGCCTGAACGAGCTTCTCCATGCAGAAGATGCAGACTGAGACTATGTACATTCCCTACGCTAAGTACTCTCTTCAACCCATAAAAAATACAATCAAAAAATTAAAAAAATGGTAAAAGTAGTATGTTCATTTATCAACAACACTAAACTGTAATTGTTCATGAAACGGGAAGTGACTAGGAAGGGCAACAAGAGAAATATGTGCAAGGGACGAGATGATGACTTAGGAGCAAATAAAGACTCGTAGCAACGCACGAGCATTTTTGCTAGTTAATACAATATACTTAAAAGAAGCCACCACGTTCGCCGAGAGGACTAAGAAATTCCCAAATTAATCTAAAAAAGAGAAGAATATATGCCGTCAGATTTTATGAAGATCTAACGGTCTATATTAATTCGTTAATCTAAATAAAAAGAAAAAATATAAGCCATCAGATTCTACGAAGATTTAACGGTCCATATTAATCTATCTATCTATTATTATATTAATACAATAGAGTTAAAATGAGCCGTCGGATTTTATGAAGATCTAACGGTCTATATTAATTCATTAATCTAAATAAAAAAGGAAAAATATAAGCCATCGGATTCTACGAAGATTTAACAATCCATATTAATATATCTATCTATTATTATATTAATACAATAGAGTTAAAAGGAGCCACCATGTTCGCCGAGAGGATCAAGAAATTCCCATATTAATCTAAAAAAGAGAAGAATATATGCCGTCGGATTTTACGAAGATCTGACGGTCTATATTAATTCGTTAATCTAAATAAAAAGGAAAAATATAAGCCATCGGATTTTAACGGTCCATATTAACCTGAGTAGCACCCAGCAGACCCAAGTTCGACTCCTTGTGGGAGCGAATAATTGGGTTCAGAATAAAAAATATAAAAAATAGGTAGGGGCTTCCCCTCCCGACTTCGGTCAAAAAAAAAAATAAGCCATTGGATTTAACGGTCCATATTAATCTATCTATCTATTATATTAATACAATAGTATTAAAAGGAGCCACCACGTTCGTCGAGAGGTTAAAAAATTCCCACATTAATCTAAAAAAGAGAAGAATATATACCGTTAGATTCTATAAAGATCTAACGCTCTATATTATTCTGTTAATCTAAAAAAGAGAAGAATAAATGTCGTTGGATATTATGAAGATCTAACGGTCTATATTATTCCGTTAATCCAAAAAAGAAAAAAAATATTGTCGGATTTGATGAACGATTTAACGGTCTATATTATTCCGTCTACCGTCAGCCCTACGCGTTCGGCGCGGCCCACCGCGGCTGCCGCCGCGCAACCGTCCATGAGGCCACGTGGCCGTATATGGCCGCCGAGGGAGTCCTCACCGATCGGAGTGATGCGCAGGGGCAAACGCTCTCCAACCAATCACGCAACGCCACGAGGGGGTGCGCACCGGGCCTCGCGTGCACCCGGTGCGCACCCAATTCCCCCCCCCCCCCCCCCCCCCCTCCCCCCATTTTGGGAGGTCACTACATCAGCGGGAACAGACTTGAGAGGGAAGCTGAAACACACATGATTAAAGATGAAATTGCGTCGACTGAAGAAAGGACACCTTTGGTTGAGCTATGTAAACCAAGCAAAATCGAAGGTCAAGATTTTGAGCAATAGCATCATCCTTGTCGGGAGATCCAATGGAAAGAAAAAGAGGGCGAGGATAGGGGGAAAAACATTCAGGGAATTGCTGTTGTGAAACCTAAAAACACGAGATTTCTAAAGTAGTAGTACAACATGAAAATTTATCGATTGTCTAATTAATATTTATTATCATAGTATCTTTTATCCCAACATAAATGTAGACAAGAATAAAAGGAAATGTAGGTGGCACGTTTATGTGTTCTTTGTCATGTTGATGTTTGTTTTCTTTTATCCATCTAGGAGTATATGATTTGGACGTGTATCTTAGGTTTTGATCTGAAAAGATAGTTCACAAGAGTAAACGTTACATGTTGACCAAAGGCAATACCATCGAGTTCGTGCTCTGAGTAACAATTTGTTGGGATTAACGATCAATATGTTATTTATTTTCAAAGGAAAAAGTCCATTTAGCGTTCCACACTCCCACATATAATTCCCTTTGTCGTCTAGTCCCATGAACAAAACTCAGCGCATTTTATTTTCCTACTGGACTATTTAAATCCGTCCGCAAGAGCAAACTTATATATTTTTTTTCCTTCTCATGCAATTTGAATTTTAGGAAGCAACATAAAACCTTATGTTACAGAACCATATAAGGTTGCTTTCATGGTTATTTTCATAGGATGGGAGAAAATGAAGTTACAAACCTCATCATATATATTTTCATAGGAAGCAACATAAAGTCTAACCCTAATTAAGTTAGAAAATTGCATGAAAACTTGTGTTCCACCATTTGACGCAAGGCTCAGCTCATCTCAGAGGTTTTCTCAACTTTAGATTGTTAACCCAAGGCTACATGTTTTTTTTTGAGCAAAACCAAAGGCTACATGTTAACCAGATGCAATACCATCGAGTTCGTGCTCATGAGCTAGTAATTTGGGAATAACAATCAGTAATTTGGGAACAACAATCAGTATTTGTTAGTCACTGAAAACTATATATTGTCAATTTACATTCTCATTTGCCCAGTCGAATGAAATTGATGAGACTTCACATGCCGTTGAGTTTCAGGTTTTCTGACTTTAGCTACAAGACTTTTCTTTTCTTTTTTACACGTAAGAGCATCTCCATGAGTGTCAAAAAAATAAAGTCTCAAAATATTAATTTTGGGACCTTGCCAAAAGCTATTGGCAGAAAAATTATCATCTCCACCAATTCCAAAAAAATTGACCCCCCAAAAAATTTGATTGCTGCCCCCATCATCCATCTATGGGCCTAAAACTTTATTTTTTTACCCCTTGTGAACAATAACTCAGGCGTTTTTTTCCTCCGTCATTTTTTCGCGGGATTGGGAGTGCACAAAGCAGGGATAAAGAGTCTGTCACACCCAGTTTTATAAGGACGAAACCAAGTGCTAACCACATATATGCCAGGATCAGTTTATTCATACATGCAGCGACTTCATCAGTGTATCATTACAATGTCATATATAAATGTTGTTTTAATATAAAATGACCCTAAGGTCTAAAGAAAAGATACACCGTATAATTCTAGCAGAGCCAGTCTTCCATCAATCCATAGGCAACAGTCCGGGGGCACGCCTAGTTCGATGTATCATCTTCTTGGTTCTCTACTTCTTCTCCATCTGAGTAGCAACGGGATTGACACAGTAGGGGTTGAAAGGGAAAATAGTGAGTATATCTAGGTGTACTCAGCAAGTGTAGTAAAAATATGACATGAGGGCAAAACAAGAAAAGCTAGGCTTATTCAGGTTATAAGCGCCTAATCAACTCATCCTAGACCTGAATTACCTTAGCACCTATTTACTATATACTATATGTGATTACCACCAATACCATAAAGATCATCTCCTCAAATTCCATCCGACTCACCATCTGATTAACACCAACCAATGGATCCCATCCAGCTGTCCCAACCACATAAGGGTACCAACACCTAGCAACCAAACCAACCATCCATCTCCACCACTCTTGACTGTGAGCACGGCTGATATATCAGTTTTAAACTCCGTAGAGGTTGCACACTTTCACCACGAATCGTGTTTCCCAAAAGGCACCACCCGTTGAGGGTGATAAGCCAAGGTTACACTACAAGGGCTTTCAAAAGTCGTAGGTTGGCACCTGAGTACACCCAATGAGGTTTCGCCTCATTACAATAAGGTCAATGACCCAATAGCCCCCCTTTGTGCCGCTCAAACCACCGCCAATGTAACAAGTGGGACAACAATTTACTCGGCCAAGGCTAGAGCCATATAGCTCTCATGGTTGCACTGTTAAAGCTGGATTACTTGTCCATGAACCGGTTCTTTGAATTCAGAGCAGGTACTAGTACCAGCCCATGTGCCAAAGGACACAAACCAAATAAAAACCATCAAAATTTAACCATGCATCCACCGGTTCCGTCCATCCTGGTTAGATTCCCTAATCTACATGTGACTACCATGACATTACTAACTGGTTTCCATTGCATAAATAATTAATCAGGTTTCACATTAGATGCCCAACCATCCCAACCATGACAACAAACTAAGAATGAAACTACCCATAACCACCCAACCAAGGTTCCAAGGAAGATCAAGGAATATCTAGTAAACCCTAACATGGGATTTAAATTTATGACACAACATGCAACTAATTTTAACTACTTTAGTAAAATAAAATAAATATAGGATAAAATATGAGGCCTAGTTTGGACGCATGGATTTCGACGGAAACCGGCAAAATAGAAAGCTAATGGAACGGGGATCTCACCTAGGGCAATTTGGAGAGCCATCGTGATGCGGTTTGTGAGCAGTTTGGGGAGGACAGTCGAGACTGTTAGGGCTTCATGAGGTTCGGTCTTCGTGCAGGACGATGACGAGATCGGCAGCGTGCCCTCCTGGCAGGGCCGTCCCAACGGGCGTGTGGCCATTGCGCCCGCACAGGACCCCATGCCCCATTTTTACCAGCTGTGCAGTCCACAGGCCATTAGATCCACAAAACTCATTTCTAATTAAACATTTCTAAACGATGTTTATTTCTTGTTGCAGTCCAAGTCCCAAAGAGGCCAATTCATGTTTTTTTGCATCATGTGGCTGCAGTGCCGTCGTTTTGTTTCATCACCCGATCACATAGGGCCGTTGGGCGGCAGGGCAACAAGCTCGCCATGTGACTGCCTGGTGCCAACCACACACTTCGGCAGGGCGATTACTCGATTAGGCTGTCTGCTGGATGTGTTTGGTTGTAACTAGCCCGCAGGCATAGTCGGGACAGGACAGGTAACAACTCACAAGTTTTTTTTTCTTGAATTGATTGATGATTCCATGGCCCTGATTTATGCAGGGACGGTCCTGCCTCCTGGTGTTCCTATGACACGGACGAAACCAGGACAGGGATAAAATGAGAGATGAGATGATTAGATTGGGAATCACCATGGAGATAACTCACTGAAGAAGGCGCGAGCTTGGTGTGGTTCGATGCAAACTGCGACCGGAGGGCCTTCTCGTGTACCGACCTCCCAGGCCAATAAACTAAGGACGACGATGGCAGGTCTGGTGTGGTGTTGTTGAGCAGATGCAAAAGGTGAAAAGTAGGGCCGCTGCATCTCATTTTAAAGGGTGAGAGGGGAAGTTGATGAGGACGAGGTGGGGCATCGTTGGCGGACCATGCGGCGGCGTGCAGGCGGCTGTTCGGCGGAAGTAGTTGCTGCGACGCCACGAGGAAGATGAGGAACGATGCCTACTGGTTAATGGTTTACCTCTTAATCCACGAGCTCAACAAACATAAATTTAAATCTCTAACACTTGGAATTCCTAGGCCTCCGCATTCTTTACATAAACTCACACTTTCCCAATTCACTAGATGATATTTGTGCTTTCCTTCACTATCATTTCAGAGACAATTTGCTAGATGGGAATTTAGGATTTTCACCACCCATTTTGGAAATTTAATCATCGACATGAGATAGACAGGGATGCTGGCTAAACAAGTTTTAATTAAAACCACTCTACCAGCCTGAGATAAGAGGTTTGCTTTCCAACTTTCACTTTTCCTAAGAATCTTATCTACCAGAGGTTGTATATCTTCTCTCCTTAGTTTATCATATTGTACCTGGATGCCCAAGTATTTAATAGGAAATTTGCCTATAGGACACCCAAAGATATGAGCAGCCTTATGAACCTTGATCTCTTGTACATTTAAAGGAATCAATTCACTTTTGTGATAGTTAATTCTCATACCTGAAAGATTTTGGAACCAAATCAGACTACACTTTAAATTTGTAAGATGTTGTTCATCCGCATTTACAAAGATGATTGTATCATCTGCGTATTGAAAAAATAGAACCCTCCCTCTTTAAAATCTGAGACCAGCCTCTAATTAGACCATGACTAGGAGCCTTATCGAACATCCTAGTTAGAACATCACTAACATCCTAGTTAAAACATCACCTATTAGGTTAAAAAACAGCGGCGAGATCGGGTCACCCTGTCTCAAGCCTTTACAGATTTGAAAAAGGAGCTCTCCTCCCGCATTTAACGGCTATCCCAATTGAGTCTCTTTTTACTAATTTTTCCATCCACCCTATCCAATGGGAGCAAAAACCTCTCGCTCTAAGAATATCAAACAAAAAATTTCAGTTAACTCTGTCATAGTCTTTCTCATAATCTAGTTTTAAAATAATACCAGGCTCACCATTTCTCTTCACACTATGCACTAGTTCATGGGCAACACCTACACTCTCCAAAATATATCTACCTTTAATGAAGGCACTTTGGTTAACAACAATTAATCTTTGACAGATTTTACCAAATCTTAAGGTTAGCACTTTGGAAAAAAATTTAAAACTACAATTAATCAGACTCATTGTTCTAAAGTTTTTCATGTTCCTAGCATTTTCCAATTTTGGAATCAGGGTCACCATAGAAAAATTCAATCTATACAGATCCAAATCACCTTTATGCAAATAATCAAACATTACTACTAAATCATCCTTAATAACCTCCCAAAACTTCTGGTAAAAAAGAAAGGAAAGACCATATGGCCCTGCAGCCCCATCTGTATAACAGCTAAAAATTGCATCCTTATTTTCTTTATTAGAAAACGGAGCCTTAAGTATTTCATTTTCCTCTTCAGTAACTAAATCCTCTACCCAGAACTCACTTCCCAGAGTGATACTCTCTCTTTTTTCCTCCCAAAAAGGTTTTCATAAAAATCAAGCGACACATCCATCATACTTTTGTGATCAGAAACTAACCCATTGGGGCCTTCTAAACAATGAACCATCTTCTTCCTACTTCTTTGGTTAGCTATAGCTTGGAAGTAGGCTGTGTTCCTATCACTTTCCAGAGATAGAAATATTTCTATCTCTAAAACGTTGTCTTACTTTAATCTCTTCCAGATGCCAAATTTCCCCAAACTCATTGGCCACTACCCTATCACCTTTCTAGCCCTTGAGCAGATAGACCTGTTTGCTCTGCCTCCTTGTCTAACTTATTATACTCTTCAGCTAGAGCTCTTTTTTAAACAAATATTATATATCATTTATGGATTCTTTTTTTACAAAATATGTTTTCCTATAAGTAATGTTTTTCTATTAACTATTTGTTAAAAAAATTAGAAATATACAAAACTCTCTAATTTTATTAGTGTTAATTGTTCACATATCAAAATATTAATTTTGGGGTGGTCAATATTGGGCGCGAATAAATTGAGAACAATATTGGACCGTTGTTGGAGTTTTGTTTTTTTCACTTTATTCCCAAAATTAACTTTTAGGCTCACTGCACGAAAAAGCTAGTGGAGAAGGTCGTTTTATAGACAAGCTGCGATCAACTTCGCAGTAGGAAGGAAGATATTTTTTGAGGTCGGCCCATGGACCGCGGCCTGGAAAAGCCCAGATATTTTTTGTCTGGGAAGCGAAAAAGCCCGGCTATTTAGGCACCGCGGCTGCGCCGCCGTGGTGCGTGCGTGCCCTTGCCCCTGGCTCTCGTGTCTCTAATCTCTCTATCGATCTATTCGACGATGAGCCACCGGCGGCGGGTTCTGAACCTGGTGTTGAAGAACGAGTTCACCGGCGTGCACTCGCTGCACCGCCTGAACCTCCTCTCGCGTCACAACAACCTCTTCTACCCGACGGCGAAGGCGGCGGAGGACGCCGCGGCGGACGTCCTCTTCGCCGCGGTGGACGACGACTACGACCACCGCCGGGACTTCCTCTACAACGACACCGCGCTCAGGATGCTCGGGGACGAGTCGCTGGAGAAGGTGGAGGAGATGCGGGTGCCGCCGCCGGCGATGAGCTTCCAGCCCTCGCCGCACCCAGGCTCCGGCGACACCCTCTGGAGCCGGATGGACTGCGCGGCGCTGTCGGAGACCCGGACGCTGTTCGTCGACCTCGGCTCGCACGGCGCGTTCCTCCACGACGCCGAGGCGCGCTGCGTCGCCGCCATGCCCAGCTTCCCCGAGCGATGGTGGCGCGCCTACTTCCCCGTCGCCGGCGCCGGCGACGACAGCGTGTACTTCATGGCGAGGGACCCTGTGGGTGACGACGACTCGCTGCAGTTCAAGGCCATGGTCCACCGGAAGCCTCGCGCTCGCGCCTCGTGCTACGGCAAGCGCTGGCGTTTGGAGGAGCTCCCGCCGCCGCCCTACGCTGACCACGCCGCCGGCGCCCGTAGGGACGCCAAGATGATGGTCTCCTACGCGATGATGGCCGGCGGCTGTGCCGCCGCCGCCGCCTCCGACGACGTGATCTGCGTGTCCACGGAAGGCTGCGGGACCTACTGCTTCGACACGGCGAGCCGCGCCTGGAGCAAGGCCGGCGATTGGGCGCTGCCGTTCGACGGCAAGGTCGAGCACGACCGGGAGCTCGGTATCTGGCTGGGCTTCGTGAGGCAATTTCCCTACGAGGAAGACGGGGACAGCAGCCTGTACGCCACCAGTGACCTCCTGGCTGACGTGGACAGGCGCTCGCTGATTTGTTACGCCGGCGACGGTGATGACAACTGCCGGAACCTAATGGCGCCGTGGAGGTGGCGCAAGGCGGACGAGCTGGGCGTGCCCCAGGTCGTCGGCCTCGGCTCCGGCAAGTTCTGCGTCACCCAGTTCTTCGAGACCATGAGGTCAGCCTGCAGCAAATGCTTCCACGAAGACCCCGACAAGGGGTTCGCCGTGCTCACCGGCGTGGAGGTGGTTCGCAGTGGCAGCGACGACAGCAAAGAGCACGCCGGCGACGGCACGGGGCCATCGGAGCTCCGAGTGATCATTCACAAGAGTAAACGCTACGTGTTTACCAAAGGCAACACCCTCAAGTTCGTGCTCTGATTCTGAGTATGTAATAATTTGGAGAATAACAAATGGGTATGCTATTTGTTAATCCGATCGATCACTGTAACTATTCGTTATTTCTTTTGCTCAATCGACTGAACTGGAGAGACTGACGGTGACGGGGCGCATGACATGAACATCGGGACGCGGGAGTTTCGGGTTTCGTCAACTGCTACCACGGGTCCACGGCCTGATCGAAGAGCGGCGGGGCATGAGCATGATCGAGTTGGTGACTGGTGGTCGAGGATGTCGCCGGGAGTTTCGGGTTTTATTAGTGGCCTGTTTGCGCAATAGTATATATCAAGATACATGGCCCTCCATGTTTATGATATGGTGGACAACCTCTTTTGCTGAATCCAGTTGCATCACGGACATTCGAACCTGTTCCAATTCTATAGCTCGCCAACATTTCTTGAACAGGGCACGCGGCGGCCGCCGGCGCTGACCGACGGTGAACCGCCACGCACGCCTCCCTCCACGCACTCCTGGGCACCGCCGCGACTGTCACTCCGGCGGCCTCGTCGAAGAGCTCCGTCGCCGTCGTCGCAGAACGAACTCGAGAGCTTGCCACGCGACGCGCACGCATGCGCCGGCGGTGTCGTCGCGCCATGCCGGGTGGCATGCATGAGCCGTACGTTGAGCAGGCAAGGACGGCCAGCGACTCCACTGGCACACTGCACTCGAGAGTACCCGGGAACATGGAGGTACGGTGGCCGGGGACGCGGAGCTGGCGCCGGCGCGCCTCCGTGAGCCGCGCCGACGAGGGATGCCGGACCCGGGGGTGGACGGTAAATGAGATACCGTCCACCCCTTGGCCCCTCCAGGTCGTTGGATCGGCCTCGTGCGGCCACGATCGAGCCGGTCGGATGCCGGCAGCGACTGGTCAACAAAGTCCTCGCGCCGCTGGCTATACCGCTGGCATGGCATCCAGTGAGTCCGCGGCGGCGAACCGATCGCGGCGGATCGTCGGCGTCGGGGGAGAGCGAATGACCCCGCGCCGGAAGCCGCGCAGGCCGTTGGCTCCGCCGACCTCGCCGCAACCTTCTCGCCGGTGTGGTTCCTGTGTCCAGACGCAACATCTCCATCAGTCCATTGTCCTGCGCGCGTCTCCTGGTCGGCAGTAAGCATGGTCCACAGATTGCAGCTGCTCTGAATGTTCAGGATCATCTTGCACCTTCAGGTCCCAGAGTTCAGGACTGTTGTGGGATGCCGCAACCCCATGATGATGGGAAGTAACACACATCGAATCCTGAATTTGGATGAGACCGCCGCTCCAGTTTACTGGTTCGTTCAAAGTGCACCTGCTCTGAATGTTCAGAACCCTCTTGCATGCACCTTCAGGTCTGAAAGTTCAGAACAGGCGTGGCCATCTTTTGATCATTTCAAGAGTTGATGCCGCAAGCAACTCGAAGTTGTCGGTGCATACATCTTCATCACACATCGTATCCTGAATTTGGATGAGACCGAGGCTCCAATTTACTAGTTCAGATTTAGAAGGCCAAGCAAATGGATGTGAGCCTGTTGCTAGCCTGCAAAATGAAGTAAGATTTGCAGCACAGAATGGGAGCGTGGGCAATGGATCATAGCTGCAGTCCTTGCAGGCAGTCTCTTTTGCAGGTTCAGAGTCGCTCAAACTTGAGACCATCACACAGACCAGCTGAGCAGAACCTTTCCTAGCTCTAACAATATCACGGAAATGTGTTTATCATTTACCATGTTGAGGGTAGCGTACGATGCGATCCATGCTTGAGAGCACAAAAGCAAAGAGACACCTTAGTTTTACTTGCCCCCGAAAGACGCCCTAGTTAGCTTAGCCTCCTTTGAAACCAATGTTTGTTAAAATTTTAGGAACATGAAAAGACATAGGATTCGAGTTGGATGTCAATTGCAAACTACAAGATTCAGAATACAGATTGAGGCATTAACTGGAATTTTTCTTGGACTATGATGTCCAGTGCTTTGTTCCAAAGGGACACGTAGGGAAAATTCCTATAGCAATCAAATCCTGCATAGTTCCTCCACCATTCCTTTGTTCCAACGGGGCTAACGAAAGTTGGACGAGAGTTGAATGTTACCCTTTTCCCGCAACTATTGAACGCTGCATAGAACTTGGCGCTGCGGCATGGAGAGCGGCCACCACGACGGCATGGGATTGGGAGTTGGGAGCCCCCGGCCGTGAAGCGCTTCGAAGCGACGTGCTTGGAACACCGGCGAGCCCGTCGGTTGCAGCGAGGCGTCCGTTGGCCCCTGCCCGGGCCATGGAGCGCGCGGCGGAGCGCCATGATCTACTCGTGCAGGCAAGGACGCGGATTTGCTGAGCATAGCAGCAGCATATTTCTGGTGCAGGCAATCCCCGTCAATCAGCGGGGACGGCAGGATTTTGGCGGCCCGGAGGGTGATCGGGAGGAAGATTCAGAGGCCCTTTTTCCGGCGAGGGACAGTGGATGAGCAGAATAGCGGCCGGAACGCGGCGGCCTCCGGTGAGCCCGAGGCGGAGCGGCTAGTCGGGGAGATCAGCCACGTGCGGCGCGGATCGGAGCAGAGAAGCCACTGGACTTGGTCAAACCTTCCTCGCGTCCGTCGCCGACGGTTCCTCTCCATCAGTGCTCTGTCCTGTTTCTCCAGATCGGAAGTAGGCATGGTGCAGAGTGCAGCTGCTCTGAATGTTTAGAATGCTGGTCCCAAAGTGGTGTGGCCGTGTGGGGTCTTTTTGAGCATTGCAGGTACAGAGTCGCTCAAACTTGAGACCATCACAACCCAACTGAACCAAACATGCCACATTGACTCCGTTGGCACCATGATCTTGGCTCGTATGCAAAAGGCTAGGTCATGATTATTAATTTTTACTTGAGATTTAGTATGTTATTATCTGTAAATATTTGGACACTTATCACATCACCAATTTAGGGAGTTGTTTGCAAAAAAACAAGCTAGGGGCTATTTTGCAAAGAATCAACAACCATTTGGGAGGCAATATCATTAAGAGAGGAGTCCATGGTTGCACAATAACAACCATATCAGCAAAGAAATGCCGTAATTCATGCCAAGAAATATCACTGGAACTTCGTGTGCAAACTATGCAAACTCTTACCACAGTCGCTGGATCCCCATCCGATAGCCATATAAAAAGTGGAAAATTTTAGCACATAAATCCTTCCATCATTAGTTTTTCTAACCACAATTTATCTCAAACCTCCCTCTAAGTCCTAACCCTCTCCGTGGTGGCCATGATGATGAGAAGGCTGCAGCTCCGTCGCCGGTGCCGCGGGGAACGGCCTGGTCCCGGCACCCGACGCCGACGACACGCCGGTCTTGCCGTGGTCGTCTTCCTCCGTGGAATTCAGGTCCAAGGCCGCCGCCCTCTCGGGGCGTCCATGGCGCGGCGGCGCGTTCAGCGACAGGGAGGTCGATGCGGATGCGCCTTCGCCACTCAGCGGGTCGGAGACGCTCGCGCTGTTCTCGCAGATCGGCACCTGTTGCGTCGCCATGGGAGCCGCACGAGATGGATTAGTTGCTGGCAAACGAATCCAAGAATTCATGATTAGGCGGTTGCGAGCTTTCTTGCATGGCAGAACGAAACTGCACTTGTACTGTTTGATGAAATGCATATCTATGCATGTACCATGTCAAATAGGCTGGACCGGCGCTTCTTCTTCGGTTCTTCCCCATGCTGCTCTGCCTGAAGAAGAACTTCTGTGCATGGCTGGCGACCTGGGTCGGGGTCCTCGTCGTGACGTAGCTCCGGGAGATGCCTCGCCAGTCGCCCTTGCCCAGCTTCTCTAAGCCGGCCAGGAACTGCCTGTGCTCCTCCTCGCTCCACGGAACGCCTGTGTACGACCAGGAACGTACGCTGGCAGCGGACATGAATGCTAAGCATACCTGCTGGCGGCGGCGGTGTTGGCCAGGGGGCGGCGACGCTGGCGAGGGGGCCCGGCGAGAAGACCGACCGGCCATGGTAGAACGTACGCCCAGCCCACGCCAGGGTCCGTCACGGAGAGGGTTAGGAGGGAGGTTTTAGATAAATTGTGGTTAGAAAAGTTAATGATGGAAGGGTTTAAGTGCTAAATTTTTTCATCTCTTTATATGGCCATCGGATGGGGATCCAGAGATTGTGGTGGGAGTTTGCATAGTTTACATACGAAGCTGGTTTGCATAGGATACGTTGCCCTAATAATATAGCACCAATATTTTTATCATTTAACATGTTGAGGTGTGATCTATGATTGAAAACACAAAAGCAAGACACCCTAGTTAGCCTCCTGTGCAACATATGATTCTCAAAATATAGGAACATGAAAAATTTAGGATTCGTGTTGGATGAATTTTGCAATCTATATGAATTCAGAATATAAGACATTTCCATGGTTTTAGGCATTCATAGGAATTTTGAAGGACTAGATGTCCAATGCTCTGTTCCAAATGGACACATAGGAAAAAAAATCCCTATAGCAATCCTTTTTTCCAAAGGGGGCTAATGAAAGTTGGATGAGACTTGCATAAGTCTAAATTAATCTGCATGAGTTATAAAATCCTGGTAGATAAAGAAAGGGATATATAAAACCTGTGAAAGCGACAAATTTGAAATTTCATTAAAAATATGATGTAGAATGTTGATGGTAACATCTTTTATCATTTCACAAGATGAAGATATAAACCACATAATATGGATACTAGCTAGAAGATAGCACCACTGCCCACGACAGTACAGCTAAAGGCTTGCTAATCCATCTAGATATCAAGTTTATGGATGGTAGCTAGACAAGATGTCATTGGCAATATTTTTGGCATCCATGGCAATACCAGCCAGTCCTCTCTTTGCCAAACCAGCACAATAGAGACCATTTGCACCCTTCCAGTGATTTGGGAATTCTTTCTTAGGCAATCCTTCATTGTTCAACATGCTTTCACCATTCTGAAATGATAAATTACAAAATTATGTTGATATGTTAAAATGCAAAAGGTACATGTTTTGTATAAATGAAGTAAGTTGCATGGTAAGAACAAATATTGATGCTGCTACCTTGAGCCATGCATTTGCCGTGCTTTTATATCCAGTTGCAAAAACAATGGCATCGAAACCTCTTTTCTCGCCACCTTCAAATTCAACTTTGTTTCCCTTGATTTTGGAAATATTTCCATGCACCTAAAGAGATAAATAAATTTGAATAAATTGATGAACAAACTTCTCAACATAAATGCTATCAAATGAGGACATATTCTCACTTTGATAATGCCATTCTTTATTAAACCAACCGTCCCGACATCAATTACAGCAGATCGACCGGTTTTTTCCTTGAGGAGGAGAGGACCTTGTTTTGGTCTCACAATGCCATGCCTTGATAAATCGCCAAACACAAAATTTGACATCCTCACAAGAAAATCATCCACAACATTCATTGGTATATGTTGGACCAAAGTCATGCCCAACCTTATTATTTCTTTTGTCACTACATGTACCTGCAAGCACAGAACATATCACACACATGTATTTTGTAATAGTGCCAAGACATGCATAGAGCGTTTGTATTATTATTATTATATAACTACCATCATACATTTTCTCATGTTTAGGAGTATACACATGTCGTTTTCCTTTTGAAAATTAGAGTAAATTTATGAAAATTTTAAGCTCTTACATATTTTGTGGATGCTCCTTTATGTCTAATTAAGATCTTTGCTACATAGTTAACTAAAGTCGCAAGTGTGCTTTTTAAAAGCAGGTGAAACATCAAACTTACCGGGCTGCGAATAACAATGGATGTGTTGGCACCATGAGATGCAAGGTCATAGGCGATCTCCATTCCAGAGTTACCACACCCAACCACTAGTACATTCTTCCCCGAGTAGATGGAACCTGATTTATATCTTGATGAGTGGATAACCTCTCCAGCAAAGCCATGCAGACCTGAGATCTCTGGAATGCTCCCTACACTGTTCTCACCACTTGCCACAACAAGGAACCTAGCTGAGTACTTGACAACCATGTCTGTTGTCATATCACGTGCCATGCCGAACCAACACTTTCTGTCTTCATCATATGTGCATGACACAATGGAAGTATGATACTTCGGCCGGATGTCAAAATGCTCAATGTAATTGTCTAGGTACTTCACAAACTGATCTTTTGGGATATAGGTTGGGGCATCTTCTGGGTATGGCATGTGCGGTAGCTCACAAAACTCCTTTGCAAGGTGTAACTTGAGGCGGTCATAGGCACGATTGCGCCATAGGGATGCACTACATCCCTCACGCTCGATGATTACATAAGGGATGGAGAGTTGGGTGAGGCATGCTGCTGTTGCTAGTCCTGCTGGGCCTGCACCCACGATGAGGACTATAGTCTGTTCCTCCATGGGGACACAAGGGAACTTCTGGAGCTCTAGGGGGTAGAGATGTGAAGATAGGACTTGGAAATGGTGATTGTTGTTTGCTTGATGGATTGTGCGAGGTGTGTTTAAGAAAGAGGGGGGGTATATATATGTTACTTTGACGCGTATATGAAATTGACTGAATGGGAACGTGGTTCCGTCAAATTTGGCAACACTACACCAAAGGGCAAGGTGTGGCTTGGATGCTTGTGTGTGCAATAGTGATTGAATGACACGGTGACCCTTTGGAAAAACTTTCTTTATGTATATTATGACACGGTGACATCTTTATGTGTTGTCTATTGAAATGAATATGGTGCATACAGGGAAACATAAACATAGAAAGATTTTTGACCTAATGTAGGCACCATTTTCTTTGATACCGGTTGTCGGACCTTAGGACCGGCAATCCACCTGGGGGTACCCGAGTGGTTGATTTGTAGGAGGGCGATTGATGAACTAGTGACTTAATGGTTCACAGGAGGCACTGATTTAGACATGTTCGGGCTACCCGGAGGTATAATACCCTACGTCTTGTGTCAGTGGCGTCGTTTGTATTGATGGTACCCGGCCAAGCTTCAGGAAGCTTAGGACGAGCGTATGGTTTACACGATGTGATGCGTGTGTATTCGTTATCTGGTGGAGGTGCCCTAGGCCGCCTTATATAGGGTAGCGGACTAGGGTTTACAAGTCGGTTTCCATCTTAACCTACTTAGTTCCGACCAGGACTCTAGTCCAGGTCGGTTATGTTTGGAATATCCCTAGATATCCGGACGAGCCGCCCGCCGGGTCTTCATCAAACTTGCCTGTCAAGTCGGGGTGCCCGGGTGGGCCGCGTAGGGGTCGGCCCACGGGCCTGTCAGACGTGGGCCCTGGTCGCCGTAGTCTGGCCTGATAGTGGGCCCAGGGGTACCCATATCCCACAAGCCCCCGAGCAACGTGCAGGCGCGTGTCGGACTGCTTGATGAAGGAACGAGGCCAATGTAGTCGGCTGATGGTGCTTCTACATGTAGTCGGCACAAGGGTGTGTGGTGCTAAAAAAAGAGAACACCCAACACGACGCCGAGTCCTTCGAGGTAGTCGGTCGGTCCTCATGAGGGCCGAGTACAGGGCGACGATTAGGAGCACTGTACGTACAGTAGCCCCCGAGCGTTGGGTTGGTTAGTATAAGCGAGCCAAGGCTCAAAAATTAGCTAGACAACATGTTGCCCAGGAGTTGGTGAAAGCTTGCTACCACCAAGGGTACTTTCCGAGTTGTAGGGCTTCCGCAGCCAAATTGGCTGAGTTTCGAGTGGGTGAGAGCATGCTGCCACCAAGGAAGGGGCCAAATTTATTAGCACCCGTGACTCAACAGTGCGTTGATAACGATGGACCGGGCCTGCCCAGTCAAAAAGCTGTTACTACTAGCGCTGCGGGAATCCCGCCTCAGAGCACGCTCAGTCAATGGCATTGATGGCCACCCGCCCGAGAAAAAGCGAAACACATGCGTATCCGCAGCCGGGCGTTAGTGGTTCACGGACCACCAGATCAGCGACCCCGGGCGCCTATAAATAGATGTACCTGTGTGGTTCATCGCTCATCGAGTTGTAGAAGAACATAGCCGCCATGTGGATCTTGAGAATCCATCTTGCTGAGAGGATTGAAAGTGAGTGTAGAGGAGGCCAAGGTACATGCCTTGGTGTGCGCCGTTGATGCCAGAAGAAAATCGTCGAAGAGTGGTGCAAATGCCGCGGGAAAGGAGCAGGGCATCGCGCTCCTCATAGGCGGGAGAGGTGCCTACTTCTTGGTGGATCCGGGCGAGGAGGCTGTGGTAAGTGTACTCTTCGTCAGAAAGCTAGCGAATGACGTCGAGTGGCTGACTTCGCTAGGGAGCCCATCGAGGACGAGTGGCGCGATCCAAGCCTGGGCGCCGTTGGCGGTGACACCTAGTCCTTACCCTCTTCCAGCAGTGCAGCCACGAGGTCCTTCAGTTGGTGGGATGCCACAAGAAAATCATCGAGAAAGCTGTGGAGACTAGTTCCGGCGATTGTGTGCAAGCCACCGAACTGAAGTGGTCCAAGAGCCGCATAATATGCGGTTTATATCTTTGTATCTCTGAATGGCCTTTGGCCAGATGTACTTTTTCCTTGTAAACTCGCGATTCGCGAAATATAGAATATGAACATGTTCATTTGTTGTGGTGGTGAACTGTGTCCGACCGCCTGAAATGGTTAGTGATAATCCTAAAGGTCTACCAGGCCCTACCCAGCGCCCAGCCCCCGAGCATGCGAGGGACTTGGCCTGGTTCTCTTGGAACGCGCCGAGTCATAGTGCGGCGCCAGCCCCCGAGCATGCGAGGGACTTGGCCTGGTTCTCTTGGAACGCGCCGAGTCGCAGTGCGGCGCCCAGCCCCCGAGCATGTGAGGGACTTGGCCTGGTTCTCTTGGAACGAGCCGAGTCATTAGAAATGGAAACATATCCCGTCCGTCAATTTCGGATCCGGCGGATCGCGTATCGCCAATCCCGCGGATTCCGTTTGTTAGTTTCAGAGCCGTTAGGTCAGGGCGGCACCGCGTTATAAATACGCGACTGGGGACGCCGTCGACGTCATCCCACCGTTGCGCCGCACCCTTCGTCTTCCCCGCCTTGCCTTTTGCTCAACCCGCCATTGCGCCTGAGCGAGGTGTCCGAGGTTGCGTAGAAGTTTGTAGATTGATCGCCATTGGCGAGCGCCCCCACTCCAGCTTTCATCCATCCCTTGCTCCATCTACTCGAGCGAAGCCATGGCTGAGGAAGCTGCTGAGCGCGCCGCTATGGAGGCTCTGGCGGCGGCCGGAGTACCACCGGAGGGTGAGCAGGAGGCGGCCTGGGGGAAGACCAAGATGACGATGGAGCGCTTGGAGGACATGGCGAACCGCGGTGTGCTCCCCCCGAAGGACACCTTGTCGTGGAGGCTTCCGGGGAAGGAGAGGAGGCCGTTCGAGAGCACCGGCGAGATTGCCGTCTTCGCGCACTGTGTTGAGCGCGGATTCAGCACGCCGTCCGGTGATTTCTTCCGCGGGCTGCTACATTACTACGGTCTGGAGCTTTCTCATCTTAATCCCAATGGGATTTTTGATATTTCATTCTTCATCTACCTCTGTGAGGCATTTCTTGGAATCGCCCCCCATTTCCATCTTTGGCGGTACTTGTACCGTGTCAAGCGCATTGGGTCAGGAAACAAGGGAGACGGCCCCACTCGGATTACCGGTGGGGCGGGCATTGCATTGCGCATGGGTAGGCAGAAGGATTACTTCGATCTGCAGCTGAACGACGACCACAAGGATTGGCGTCGTGAGTGGTTCTACATGGTGGACCAGCCGCCTTTTCTGCCGAGCAGGACTGGTGTGGCGCCAAAGGAGCGGGAGTCCTGGCGTAATCTTCTAGTGGGGGATGAATGCGAAGGAATCCCCGATTTTATGGCGATGATTGCTGACTTGAAGCAGAAGGGCTTGACCGCCATGGCGGCGACGGTGTCGTTCGTTGCCCGGACCATCCAGTCGATCAAGGACCGGGTTCATACGGCGTACGAGTTCTCGGGTCGCACCGACCCGACCCGGGAGACGTCCCGAGGGTTTGACTCGAATGAGGTAGTCAGGCGCGTGGGCACCATGATGAAGGGCGAAGTGAACAATCTTGATGCTCCGCGCCCTTTTTCGTGGAAGAATCCTCCGCTTGCGGTAGGGCTTCCACTCCGAGCTCTTTTTCTCATTTCGTTGGTGTTTTCTGCATGCTGTTTGAGTTTATGTTGCATTCTTTGTGCTAGGAGGTGACCAAACGCTTCTTCTGCCCAGCGCCGCTGCCTGAGGCGGACCCGGCATTACGGCGGAAGGTGATGAGGCCGGAGGAGGCGAGGGATGACCGGCTTCCGGTCATCAAGGACTTGGAGGACTGGGTCTCTGAAGAACTCGGTTCTCCTCCCAGTTCAGGTAATGCTGCCGTTGTGGAATCTGCGGCCGCCACTACTCGTACCCGGGATGCCACACGGAAATTCTATGCGGCGCAAGCACAGACCGCGGCTGCCGAGTCACGGAAGAGGTCGGCGCAGGCGCAGTCATCTGGTTCGTTGCATGCGAAGAGGCACAGGACGGATCCTGCACCGTCGGCCGATGAAGACGTGGTTGCCTCCCCAGAGGTGGAAGATGAGGGTCGATGCCCCACACCCTTTATTTCGTCGGCGGATGGTCGGCCACCACGCCCAGCAGGCTTGCTCTTCAAGCGGCCGAGCAGGAGTAACAGGTTAGAGTCTGAACTCGGTTAAGTTGGTCGTGCTCGGGTCCTCTGGTGTCTTGAATCTTGATATTTGTTGTCTCTTAATGTGATGCTTTCAGGAATGTGGCCACACTGTCAGACACATCGCGTACTCGGTCGGATGGTTGCGGTGACCTAGGATACTCTGTGTCCCAGGACCCGCCCACAGCAGAGCTGGTTTTGACCCAGGTGGAGCCGCCAGTCTCCGGTGCCACCGGTGGGGCGGACTCGGCGGCCATGGTCACTGTGACCACCGCGCCAAGTATTGGTCCCAGCGCTCGTCCTGACGAGGAGGACTCGGACATGCCAGAGCTTGATGATGGCGCTCTCCTGGAGCATGGTGCCGAGCCAGAAGGCGAAGAGGAGGAGGTGCTGAGCCGCCAAGAGCGCTTCGAGCGTATTGCCAAGGCGAACAGGGCGGCGCTCGAACGTATCCGCAGCTCGTCGGGCTCGATGCTGGAGGACATGGAGGTGAGTCTTGTGGATCCAGGGTGTGATATTCCTAAGCTTTATTGCTTGAGCTTTGAACGGTGCAGGTGCTGATGTC
This sequence comes from Echinochloa phyllopogon, assembly GCA_033239725.1. Classification (NCBI taxonomy): domain Eukaryota; kingdom Viridiplantae; phylum Streptophyta; class Magnoliopsida; order Poales; family Poaceae; genus Echinochloa; species Echinochloa phyllopogon. Next base: position 3,359,340 of record BTCW01000008.1, on the reverse strand, counting down.
CGGGACCGTGGAGAGCACGCTGTTGATGCGTGTGGCTGAAGACGAGTACCGGGAGTTGCAGGAGCTCAGGACCCGGGTCCGCACAATTGCCAGTGAGGCTCGTGGTGTTGCCATCCAAAAGGACTCGGACGCGGAGGGCCGGGTGCGGCTCAACCAGGATCTTGTCGCTCAGCTGGAGGCGGCTAATACCAGTAGGCATTCCTTTGTTGAAGTACTCGGACGTTAGCGGCTTTGCGTTTTATCTTTCTTGCTCTATGTTCTCAGGTCATGCCAAAGAAATGGAACGCGTCCAGGGTCGTCTTGCGAAAATGGACCAGAAGTTCAAGGAGGTGACAGCCGTGCTGCGGGAGAGGGACGCCGAGCTAAAGCGTGCCCTAGAAAGTGAGCGGAGGCCTGTGCGGCGTCAACTTGAGTTTCCCACTTGTACCGACCATGAGGCCATAACACTTGGTTATGGGTGGTTTTGCTGCGCAGGTCATGCCCGCGAGAAAAGATTCTGGAGGAGAAGGTCTCGAAGGCGGAACAGAAGATACAGGAGCTCGTCGTCGCGCACAGCCGAGCTCTGGGCGCCCACACTGTCGCCATGACTGGTAAGGGTAGCTTCCGAGTTTTCTTCTTGTCTCGGCATTCATGATGCTGAACCTTTTTATCTGACCCGCGCACATGTGCAGAGGCAGCTGGTCGATATGAAGAACTGGCACAGGCGGTCGTGGTTGCCTGCGACAGGATCGGGATTCCTGGTGATCGGCAAGCGGCGCCACTTGTGGACCGGCTGCGACAGCTGCCGAGCAGCTCAAGGGGGTTGGCAGCGGAGACTGCCCAGTACGCAGTTAGGAGCACTCTGACCCTTGTTCGCTCGTACCACCCCGACCTCGACCTCGAAGACATCCGTGATGGGTACCATCCGAATTTGTCGGAGCAGCAGTTCGAGGATCTGGCGGCATCCTTTGCCAGCTTGGCGATTGACGTGGTCCGCAGCATTGTTGAGGTGACCGGCTTGTAACCTGTTTGGAAAGGGAGAAAAAACATGTAGTATTTGGCAGACTTTTGTGTAATAATTATTACTTTCCGAGCTTATAGCTTTTGTTGCCGATTCTGTTAGAATAGTGTCAATCGTTGTCACTTCACCATTGCCATGACTCGTACTAAGGACTCAGGCGGCGAACTGGCTGGAGCTCTCATGGAGGCAGGTCTCCTACATGCTACGATGCTCTGCATGGAGGCTTAGTCGTAGGCAGGGTCCCGGCCGAGTACTTTCGCTCGAGTTTAGGTTTTGGTTATAGTGAGTCGGACTTGCCGTTTTAGTTTGTTACTTCGTAGGTAACTTTACTGGAGGACGAGCGCATAGCTGTCGTGGTAGAGTTAGTGCAAAAGTATTGGTTGTAGGGCACAATATTCGAATGGAGAGATTTTATTGAGCGACGGAACAACAGGGTAAGGATACATAGCTGTGTTTTGGACTAAGGATAGAATAGGGTAAGGATGCTTGCTGGTTCTTCGTTCAATGCTTAGTTGATTGGTATAACTGTATACTAGTTGCTTAGCTTGGGTGCTTATCTTTCTATAGGAGATAAGTATTAGTTGACTAGTGTAGGCGTGGTGCCTATACTTGAGACTAACTTAGTTTATTCCCATTGCAACAGAGGTGGTAGCCGTAAGGTGGTGACAGCCCTTCCGGTCTTTGTAGTCCATCACGTTAGTTCCGGTCCGTAGGATCCCCCCAGCCCGGGAAATAGTGGCACCCCTTCTCATCCCTTTCTGCGTGTCCACCGGTTCCCTTGTCCCGACGCAAGTATCTATCTGTATCCTCTGATCTGCTCGATCAATCAGTAGAATACCCCTATCAGACTCGTACCCTCTCTACCCTCCTATCACTCCTCTTCTCTCTTTGTTGTTGTCATCCACCTCATCCATACCATTCACTCCATTCCATCTACCTAAGACAACTTAGTTTAGAATTAGTAAACTTCTCGTTCTCCGTGGAAATCAATACCTTGGAATACTCCCGGGTGAAAGCTACATCGGTATCCGTCCGCTTGCGGATTTATCTGTAGGCCGTAAGGAATGCCAACAAGCTTTCTGGCGCCGTTGCCGGGGAACGGTAGCTGTTCTGATTCCGAACCCAAGTTGTCCGTGAACCCCACCATCATCCATCATATGGATTCCACCCTTACCTTACGTCAACACTCGGCTCCAAAGGGCGATTGTTTGGAGCCATCACCTTCATCACACCCCATATCCACACCCGGCTATGAGCTACGTCCCGGCTTCATAGCCATGGTTCGTGAGCAATCGTTCTCAGGAACGAAGGCCGAGAGTCCATACGCGCATTTGCGCGAGTTTGAGTAACTCTGCTCGTGCCTGACCATTGCGGGCATGACACAAGAGACACTCAAATGGAAGCTATTCCCGTTCTCATTAATGGGAGGAGCGAAGAAATGGTACTCTCTAGCTATCAGTACTACGGAAGGGAGTTGGGAGACTCTTAGAGAAAAATTCTGTCTAAATTTCTTCCCAATCTCCAAGGTAGCTAGCCTCCGAATCGAAGTTCTTACCTTTAAGCAATTAGAGGGAGAGTCGTTAGGAGCTGCCTGGGCTCGTTTCAAGCAAATCTTGGCATCCGGACCAGACCTAGGCCTATCTGAACCTATCATTCTCCAACATTTCAGCCTTGGCCTCTGTCCCGTAGCCACCACTTTCTTGGACTCTGCTTCAAAAGGGTCATTTTTTCATTTGACTCCCAGTGAAGCGAGGATAGTCCTGGAGCGTATCTTGGACGACACTCCCTACACTGGAGTCTATGACGAACTCCCCGATGAAGAAGAGAAGCAGCCTAAACCTGAAGAGCCTGTACACCAACAATCCAAATCTATCAGCTCTTCCATTCCATCAGAACCCGATGCTTAATTCGAACCACAACCTTACTCTAGCCTGGACTACCATCATCCACTCTACACCACTCCCTACGATTTTGGCGATGATCTATTCGATGACATCGACTGTGCCATAAGTTTCCCACGGGAACGATGTGTAGAGCAAAAAGATCCACCCCCCGACAAGGAAGCATTAGAATATCAAAGAGAGTACTTAGGCCGTCTCTCTGCCATCAAGAGTCGGGAATGGCTAGACGAGGCGGAAGCCTCAACCGAGGTAGTTAAAATGCCCAAGAGAATCCTAACAATCTTTTGTGAAGTTATGGGCATGGACAAAGAAATCGGGTATGACCCGAGCCTCGGAATCAACATAATCTCTAGCTCCTTGGTGCGAGCCCAACTTCCCGATGAACCATGGTCATCATCTCAGAAACATCTAAGGTTCATATCAGGAAGGGTCCTCGACTGTTTAGGGATCTTGCGGGTCATACTCGTTAAGATTAACGACCCTGAACTTTTCCTGGATTTCCATATCTTTGACCTACCTGAAAATTCCACTTATTCCATCTTTATTGGTAGGCCAATCATGAAAATCCTAGAAAATTCACCAATAATCCAGCTAGAGCTTAGGATCAGAGAAGAACTCGTCCCAGTCTCTTGTTTCTACTCCTTGAACACAACTATAGAGGCAGATCCCGATCCTGATCCTAAAGAGGAGGTCATGTCAACATCCTTGATAGACTTAGAGCAACCTTTCCTAGAAGAAGATGCCCAATTCCTTATGGAGGAAGAAGACATTCATCCTCCAATCGAGCCTAAGCCTCTTCCCTCTGGATTGAAGTGTGCTCCCGTCTTTAAGGACAAACAAACTCCAGTGACCATCAGTGACAAACCCCCTGGAACCCAACAAACTTTCACTGTCCTGGAGGAAGATCGATCAGTCTATGGATATTAGGTCCAAGATTTCAATGGGATCACTCCTAACCTTCATACTCATCATATCCCTATCTCATCTTGTCCTGGGGTCATAAGGCAATTGTCACAGAGATTTGTCTTTGATCGGGGAAAGATCAGATTCAAAGCCAGAAGCCATCATCTTCCCCTGTCATACCCCCTAATACGACCCTATGCATACACCTCCCACGAGTAAAGGGGATTCGTAGTTCCTTTGGCCACACCGGGCTTTATAGGTGTTTCATCGAAAATTTCTCTCTAATAGCCCGGTCATTGACCAATCTCCTAGCCAAGGAAACCCCTCTCGTCTCTAATCAAGAGTGCTATGCTTCCTTTCAAACCCTTAAGAAAGCACTCAGCTTCGCTCGCATCATCCAGCCTCCCGACTAGAGCATTTCACTAGAAATCATGTGTGATGCGAGCAATTTTTTGCCGTAGGAGCTGTTGTGGGCCAAACCAAGGACAAGAAGCATTATGTTCACTGGCCCCAGCTCAACTACGCAACCACGGAAAAGGAACTCCTAGCAGTTGTGTTTGTTATAGACAAATTCCGGTCCTACCTAGTTGGGGCAACGGTCATAGTCTATTCAGACCATGCTGCTTTGAAGTACCTTTTGACCAAAAAGGATGCGAACCCAAGACTGATCCGTTGGGCCTGTCTCGGGTACAAGCCTCGTTTGATCTTCCCATCAACGATTTTCTTACGGGGTGATACGCTCCTCAAGGTCACAACACTAGAGCTGTGGTACACCACCATAGTCAACTTCACGGTGTTAAGGTGCGTCCCATCAGGTGAAAATAGAAATGTAGTAGTTTATAGGAGCAGACATCACCAATGGGACAACCCGTCTCTTCTTGATACAAAATGGACACAGACGGTGCATACCTGCAGCTGAGGCATAAATCCTGGGAGAGATATCATGCAGCACCTTGTGAAGGACATTATAGAGTGTTCAGAATAAAGGACTGGCAATATGGAGATGCTAAGAAATTTAGCAAGAGATGCCCACACTGCCAGAAACACGGGAAGGAGACGAAAAGCCACTCACCGGTAATCTTCAGTAGAAATCTTTGATGTAAGGGGAATAGACCCCATGGGTCCTTTCCCTAACTCAGAGAACTACGAGTTTATTCTGGTAGCCGTAGATCCCGTCTCTAACTGGGTAGAAGCCAAGCCGTATCGACCCGCAGCCACTAGGCATGCTAAGCAAATGTCCCATGAAAACATCTTGCCCCGGTTTGGCGTCCTGGGCTAGTCGTAGAGGCTCTCATCTCATTGACTCCACCTCCCGGAAATATCTAAGTTTGGGGGAGCCTCATATGATAGCCACACCTTATCACCCCCAAACTAGTGGTCAAGCAGAACATCCAGCGTGAAGAACAACAACACTCTGCAAAGACCGTCAAGGAGATGTGTAGGCACTAGAGAGATAGGCTCACTGGGCATACTAGACCACTCAGGGACAATTCGGCCAAACCATGTTGGTTCGACCGAAGGACCCCTCTTCTGCCCCTTGAGCGTCCATTTGGACCCTAGAGCCTATCCCATCTTGTCTCGAAGTCACTAGAAAATGTTGGGAAAGTTGCTTGTCAATCTCAAGACAGAAACCATCCTCCATCACTTTCCCGAGCACGACCGAGTGTTCACATTTCCTAGTCGCGATGGCCACCCAATCCTTGTCCAAAGACCTTTCCTCACCCAATGGTTCTCTCTCCATGAGTAAGACAAGTCCACCAACGAAGAAAGCCATGGAGGAGGGAGAAGAGAAACCCATGGTTGAAGAGCCTGAAAAAGAACTGGCACAAACATGCCAGAAGTTGAGCAACCAGAATGAGAAGGTCACTGAAGGCAAGCCTTGGCAGATGGACAAGAACAATGTCCTGTACCAAACATTCACAGGCAAATCAGAGAGGCTCGCCAAAGCCACGTAACATCTAGACCTTTATGATCCATCTATAGAGTAGATGTTATGTGGTTGTATCCTGTAGAGCACCATTAATTTCAATTTATTTCCCAATTCAATTTCCCTTTGCTTAAATCATTGTTTAGGAGGTGCTCTCTTTATTTCCCTTCCAATATTTGTTTTTCCAAATCTTAGCTTGATGAATAAATAAAATTAGAGTTGAATGCAGAAAAAAAAGAATAAAACTGTCGCTCCGGTTGGTGCATTTGAGCCAACCGGAGATTGCCCTGTTTAACAGAAAGATACATGAGTACAGGCATGAGACACAGTGGAGGAACATGACGAGAATGTGCAAGAAGCCCCGTTTAGCTGAACCTTTTGGTTCGGGCGAGCTGGTTGAATCCCTACCAGTGAAGAGTCCAAGCTTGGGGGAGGACCCCCATCAGGTACGTTCCAAATTACTCAGCGCTTTGGTCATTCAATTGAAAATACCAAAAATATTTCCCTTGAATAAAATTAACTCCCCAACTATGCATGGAATTAACATATGCCTCTCACTTTGGAAATGATGAATAGTTGCTCTGTCATTAATTTTGCTAGTACTTTATTGCAACTAGTTGCTTGATTATGCTTGAGTTATTTGGCATGAGTAAAAATGAACCTGAAAACCTTGTGGGAGCACATGCTTTATTCCAAGTCTAGGTTGTTGTGGGTATTGATATAGTGAGACTTTGGTTGAACTCTATTTCTATTCTTAGTATGGTGCAAATCTCGGATGTTTATGTTTTCAAAACAAAGTTCCTCGTTGGTCAAACATTCCTACCAGAGCCATATGATAAGATTAGTTTCAAACTTTCTACTCATATGCTGCTTGTTATCTTAGTGAGCTTTGTCAAATTGTTGTGACCTTTGAGTGAAGCTTTCATATTCTTAGAGATCGAGATCCACGTACACACACCACCTCTCACTTGCAATTCCTACACTAGGAGTTAGCAAACATTTTCCATCATCCATCCACAAAAATAAAATGCTTCATGTTCTATGATTTCCCTCTCCAAATATTCTTGATAGAGACATGGGCTATGCAAAAAGAAAAGCATGCCAAAGAAGCATGGCAAAAATAAAAAGATTTCTTTCTTTCTTGAGGGCATCCAGGACCATGCCATTTGCCCGCTCGACCTGTCCGTTGCACCGTGGGTGAGCTGAAGACGAGTAGTAGACGTCAATTTGGCTGTATTGGTAGAAATCCCAGAACTCGTGCCCTGTGAACTGGGAGCCGAGGTCGGTGATGATCCGGTTTGGGACTCCGAAGCGGTGCGTTATTTCTTCGATGAAGGCCGCTGCCGTAGCCGACTTGGTGTAGGTAACGACCTTATATTCAATCCATTTGGTGAACTTGTCCACCGCGACGTGTAGGTGCTTGAATCCGCCTTGAGCTGGCTTAAACGGCCCCACGTTATCTAGCCCCCATACTGCGAAGGGCCAGGACGGTGGGATAGTGCGTAGCGCCTGAGCCGGCAGGTGCTTTTGCTTCTGGAAGAACTGGCACCCGGCGCAACGCTGGACGAGTTCCTTTGCGTCAGATACCGCAGTAGGCCATGTTACAGACCGATTTCTCACCTCCAACCGAGTATAAAATGAACACAATGGAATCACACACCATAGCTATAGGACTTATTTCTAACCATTTCCATGAGTTTTGGTGTTTATTCGATTCCAGGAGGCACATGACCAGAGTTGAGGCAAAAAGCATAAGAAAAGATGTGTTCGGCCGAATCCCGTGATTCGACCGAACTCCGTCTATGAACCCAGTGGACCGGAAGACGGGAGAGGCCCAAGTCCATCTCGACCGAAGCCCGTCAGTCCACCAGAAGGCCTCCAGCTCAGCCCAGACCGAGGAACCGACCTACCCACCGACCCAGGAGGTGATCCAACACGTGGGAGGGACGAAGGCGGCGCAGAGGTCGGTTCGGCCGAACTTCCCGGGTTCGACTGAACCCCCCAGTTCGCCCGAACTAGCTCCACCGCCTCAGAACCGACCTGGAGGAGAGATCAAGGCCGTAGAGGGTTGAGGCGGTGCACGTGGCACGTTCGCCCGAACCAGGAGATTCGCCCGAACGGCCCGGCACCGCCTCCCAGCTGCCTTGGCTGACACTCTGCCTCCCACCGTCCTTGGCCACTATAAATTGAGGCCCCTGGTCACCTGCAAGACACACAACACAAGAGTAGAGTGAGCGTTGCTAAGTTCTGCCACATGTATCAGTAGAATAGGGAGAGAGGAGAGGTGAGCGTCCCGGAGAGGAGCCGGAGTGTCGGCCCCTCTTCCCGTTGTACCTCTATGGATGCGGCTTCACTTCGAGTAACATCCGGGTCGTGTCTGGTAACTCTTGTATCTCTCTCTGATTAATTGAGCATTCAGTTCTTACTTTTATATGCTTGCTGGTTCTTCGTTCAATGCTTAGTTGATTGGTATAACTGTATACTGGTTGCTTAGCTTGGGTGCTTATCTTTCTATAGGATATAAGTATTAGTTGACTAGTGTAGGCGTGGTGCCTATACTTGAGACTAACTTAGTTTATTCTCGTCGCAACGGAGGTGGTAGCCGTAAGGTGGTGACAGCCCTTCCGGTCTTTGTAGTCCATCACGTTAGTTCCGGTCCGTAGGATCCCCCCAGCCTGGGAAATAGTGGCACCCCTTCTCATCCCTTTATGCATGTCCACCGGTTCCCTTGTCCCGACGCAAGTATCTATCTGTATCCTCTGATATGCTTGATCAATCAGTAGAATACCCCTATCAGACTCGTACCCTCTCTACCCTCCTATCACTCCTCTTCTCTCTTTGTTGTTATCATCCACCTCATCCATACCATTCACTCCATTCCATCTACCTAGGATAACTTAGTTTAGAATCAGTCCACTTCTCGTTCTCCGTGGAAATCGATACCTTGGAATACTCCCGGGTGAAAGCTACATCGGTATCCGTCCGCTTGCAGATTTATCTGTAGGCCGTAAGGAATGCCAACAGGCCAGAAGAACCCGGATCTGTAGATCTTTCCAACTAGCGTTCTAGCTGCCGCGTGATTGCTGCATGCACCTGAATGAACTTCGTGTAGTAGTGCCAAGCCTTCGCTGCGCAGGATGCACTTCATGAGTACTCCTGAGGATGCTGCTTTTCTGTAGAGCTCCAAACCGATGACCACGTAGTTGGCACTTCGCCGGCTGAGATGCTCGAGGGCGGTCTTGTCTTCCTTGAACTTGCCTTCTATAGTCATACGGTCGTTCTTCACGAACGCGATAAGTGGTTCACGCCAATCTTCTTCTGCTTCTGCAGGAGCCACAACTGCTGCGACGACTTGGTCGGCAGTGGCCTTAGGTTCATCTTCATCCAGTAGTTTGATGGACGGCTTCCGTAGATCTTGCACGAACACGCCGGCGGGTACTTGGGATCGCTTGGATCCAAGTTTGGACAGGACGTCGGTGGCGACATTCTCTTCACGCGGCACATGGCGGCATTCCAGCCCGTAGAAGTGGGCTTCTAGCTTCCGAACTTCCGCACAGTAGGCGTCCATCGTTTCTTTGGAACATTCCCAATTCTTGTTAACTTGCTCGACTACTACCTTTGAATCTCCAAAGCATAGGAGGCGCTTGACGCCGAGGGTAATGGCTATCCTTAACCCGTGGATCAGCGCTTCGTACTCAGCGCCGTTGTTTGTCGCCTTGTAATGGATCTGCAGCACATACTTGAGGTGCTTGCCCTCTGGTGATATAAATAGTACTCCCGCGTCGGCTCCTTCGAGGTTCAAAGCACCATCAAAGTACATGGTCCAGTGCTCAGGTGGCTCGGTGGGTGTAGGCGCCTGAAGTTCTGTCCACTCGGCCAGGAAGTCAACCAAAACTTGTGATTTGATAGACTGTCTTGACCTGAAGTTGATGTCGAAGCTTCCGAGTTCTACCGCCCATTTGACGACTCGGCCGTTGATATCGCGGTTGTGGAGAATTTCGCCGAGCGGGAAGTTGGACACCACATGTATGGGGTGAGCTTGGAAGTAGTGGCGCGGTTTCCTTGAGCAGATCAAGAGCGCGTAGAGTAGCTTTTGCGGGTGCTGGTACCGGATTTTTGACTCGGCCAACACTTCGCTGACGTAATACACCGGTCTTTGAACCGGGTAGGAGTGTCCGTCTTCTTGGCGCTCCACGACCAGGGCTGTGCTTACCACATTGGTGGTGGCTGCTATGTATAGCGGGAGGGGTTCATCTTTCTTGGGCCCAGCGAGCACCAGCGGGGTGGCGAGGAATTGTTTTAGGTCGGCCAACGCTTGGTCGGCTTCTGGCGTCCACTCGAACTTGTCGGCCTTCTTCAAGAGCTTGAAGAAGGGGGCCCCTCGTTCACCTAGCTTGCTGATGAACCGACTTAGGGCTGCCATCATTCTTGTCAGCTTCATTATTTCTTTCTTGTTCTTGGGAGACGGCAGATTCTGGATTGTCGAGATCTTAGTCGGATTGGCCTCTATGCCCCGTTGGCTTACCAGGAACCCCAGGAGTTTGCCTGAGGGTACCCCCAAAGATGCACTTGGTTGGGTTTAGCTTCCATCTGTAGCGGTGAAGGTTGTTAAACGTCTCTTGGAGGTCGGCGATTAGGGTGTCCGGGTCGTAGGTCTTGACCACGACATCGTTGATGTAAGCTTCAGCATTACGCCCGATCTGAGTATCCAGGCAACCCTGGATTGCCTTCTGGTACGTCGCTCCGGCATTCTTGAGGCCGAAGGTCATCGTTTTATAGCAATATATGCCGTGAGGCGTGATGAACGCCGTTTTGTCTTGGTCGGCCGGGTTGAGGGCTATCTGGTGGTAGCCGGAATAACAGTCGAGGAAAGAGAGTAGTAAACACCCGGCCGTGGAATCGACAACCTGGTCGATACGGGGGAGAGGGAAGGAGTCCTTAGGGCAGTGTTTGTTGAGATCGGTATAATCAATGCACATTCTCCATTCACCGGTTTTCTTCTTGACAAGTACAGGATTTGCAAGCCATTCGGGGTGCATGCACTCCCGAATGAAACCGGCTGCTAAAAGCTTATTCAACTCTACCCTAATGGCCTCCTTGCGATCTTGTGTGAACCGTCGAAGCTTTTGCTTGACCGGCTTGGCGGTCTTCACCAAATGCAAGGAGTGCTCAGCCTTCTCCCTTGGAACTCCGGGCATATCCGAGGGTTTCCACGCAAATATGTCCCAGTTGTCCCGCGGGAAGGAGGTGAGCGCGCTTTCCTATTTGGGGGACATGCCTTGGCCTATCAGCGCCGTCTTGCTGGGGTCATCGCTGAAGATGGGGATCGCCTTGGTCTCCGCGTCTGGCTCGAGCGCTGTCATTGTTGCGTCTTGCTCCGGTACCTTGGAGTCGGCGGGTGGGTTGGTCCTGGCCTCACATGCGAGGAGCACACTGTTGCCGAGTTGTTGCGAGAGCTCGGCAAGGCGCACAGCTTCTCCATCACACTCGTACGATGTCTTGACGTCGCCCCTGACGCTAATGAACCCGCTCGGGGCGGGCATCTTCATCACCAAGTAGGTGTGGTTGGGGATTGCCATAAAGCGAGCCAGCATGGGCCGCCCAAAGATAGCGTGGTAGGAGCTACCAAAGTCGGCGACCTCGAAGTGCAGGAACTCGGTGCGGTAGTTATCAGGCGTGTCGAAGGTGACTGGCAGGGTGACTCGCCCCACTGGGTAAGCCGCCTTGCCTGGGATGACGCCGTAGAACGGATGGTCGGAGCTCGGAGCCTGCTGTAGTCGAATCCCATGTCGTTCAGGGTCCTTGTGAAGATGATGTTGAGCGCGCTACCTCCGTCAATCAGTACCTTAGTCAGGAGGACTCTGTCAACAACCGGGCTGACGATCAACGGGTATGAGCCTGGTTCAGGCAAGTGAACCCAATGATCCTTCCTGCTGAAGGTGATCGGAGTTTCCGACCACCTAAGGTATTAGACACCCTTGGTGCCCACGCGATTTATCTCGCGGCTGTGGAGCTTCTTCTTCCTTTTGTCCCGAAACGCGTCGAGTCCTCCCAGGATCACGTTGACCTAGCGGTCAGCGCGTTGGAAGTTGCCGCGCTGCTCATCTGCAGCGGCGGCGTCTGGGCTACGAGCGTCGCCATCTGGTGCTCTGTCATCACGGCGGCGGTCGTTGCGGTGATCGAAGCAGCGATCATTGCGGCGGTCGCCGTCTCTTCTGTCGCCGCGGTTGTTGTTGTAGCGTGGCTTCTTCGGCGCCGGAGGGATGCCGAGTTCCTTCTTTAGGGTCCAGCAGTCTCTGAATGAGTGCTTCGCGTCCTTGTGGAGAGGACACGGCTCGTTTAGGCGGGCGAGCTGCTCATGTTGGAGTCGTGACTCCACGCGGCCTTCTCCTTCTGCGACAGTTGCGATGTCAAGCCTGCTGCGTCTGTTGCGTGTGGGTTCCGCCTTCTTTTGCTCGGCCGGCAGGCGGTCGTGATCTTTGTCTCTCCGGTCTCTGGCCCTAAACTGAGCTAGCTCGGCGGCATCGGCTTTAGCCTCCTCCTCGACCACTTTCATCATCTCCCCAACCGTCTTGGGGTCTTTCTTGGACAGGTTGCAGAAGACGTCCTTGTCGTACAGTCCGCGTCGGAAGGCGTCTATGACGTCCCTCTCTTCGACGTCTGTAAGCTTGTTACGGTTGTCGAAGAAGCGGTTGGTGTAGTCTTGGAGACTTTCACCCCTGTTTTGGCGTACTAGATCCAGGTCGAACCTAGTGCCCGGCCAAGTGTAGGTGGCCTGATAGTTCTCTGTGAACACCTTGCAGAGTTGTGCCCAGCTGTCGATGGATTGTTCCGGCAGTCCTGAGAGCCACAGGAGCGCCGCTTTCCCTAGCATGACCGGGAAGTATGCTACTGCCTGGTCGGTGCTGCCGCGTGCGGCTTTGACCGCTGTGATGTAGGTTTGGATCCAGAGCGGTGATCGAACACGGCAAAACCCTTGTCGGCGTCTTCGTGCAAACATTTGCTGCAGGGATATGATCCCTCATGGTATGGAAGAACTGGGTGACGCAGAACTTTCCGGAGCCGAGTCCGACAACCTTGGGCTTGGGCAGCTCGACCTTGTGCCATCCCAATGGCGCCTCTAGCCTCCGACAGTCGTTGCGCTCGTACAGTGTCATCCCTTCGCCGTGCGCCGGCCTCTCTGCAGGGCTCAGAAGAAGAGCAGCGACCGCGGCAGCGCTCCGGCGATCCCAGCTCACGAGCACGGTGGAACCGGTGTGGCGGGGTGGACGGTATTTCAAATACCGACCACCCCTTGGGTCGCTGGTAAACGTAGGATCAGCTACGTGCGGCACGGATCGGAGCAGAGGAGCCTCGAGACTTGATCAAACGTTCAGGGGCGCGGAGCTCGGCAAGTGCAGCTGCTCGAATGTTCAGAATCATCTCGCCACCCTTCACGACTGAAAGTTCAGAGCTTGTTGGATTTTAGGATGGATTTTGTAAGCTTTTCAGCAGCATGAGTTCAAGCCGCAACCCAAGAAAAATGATGGTAAATCGTCACTCGATGCAACAACTTGAAAAGCAGTATGTGCATACATCTGCAGCACATACCTTCCAACCACTGCATGCAGGTTCAGGAACACATCGTATCCTGAATTTGGATGAGCGACCCCCGTTCCAGTCAGTCTTATTACACGCTTAAACCAAGCGGCAAGATCAAGGCATAAACAAAACAAAGTTATGATAGTCTGAACTGTAAACCAATACACTTCTTCCTGACAGAGCCCAACGGCACCCAGAAAGACTGACGAGAAATAACGCTGTGCTGTGCAGTAAGCATTTTTCCCCCATCACATATTCACATGGGAGCAACAGTTTTGAGTTTTCAGTTGCTGATCGAGACTGAGCATTCGAGTATGCTGTGCATTGTCCAAAGCCATCTCGTAGCACAGCAGCACCTCGAAACACCCATGCGCCGCTAACGAATGCGTTTGCGTTGCCTTGTTAAAATTATTGCACTCTTCAGTATGTTTCTTTTCTCTGAAGCCATCGTTCTCTATCTGAATATATTACCCTTGCCGATCGAACATCGAATCTTACACCCTGAACGCAGGCTTAAGGTTGAGGTTGAGCCTGCCTGCAACCGGTGAACGCCATGGAGAGCAGCCAATGCCCGGCTCTGCTAACCAAATGCAGAATGACGTCACGAGACTAGCTTGCAGCAATGCCCGGCTCTGCTAACCAATGGAGAATGAAAAGCCGAAACATGCATGGGGCGTTCTTCAGGCGGGTTCATTATTCTCATCTGAACCTGAAAGCTGAAACTGAACGGGTTGGGAGACTGGAGCACACGAGTTGGTGATGGTTGTTCAGAACGGTGCCGGCGAGGCCAGATCGGCGCGGTCGTTGATTTGCTTGCTCGTGCTAGCTGGAGGCCAATGGCGAGCCAACCTGGTACGTCCTTGGCCGGCGCAAGCGTGGTCACCATGCATGGGCGATGACTGACCGCTGGGAGCAAGGGAACGGAGGCGGGTAGCGGCCGGAACGCGGCGGCGCTCCGGCGAGGCCGAACGCCATGCTGTGCTCTTGCAAGAGATCCCTGTCAATCAGCGGAGACGACGGGCTTCTCGCATTCGGGCAGGAGGCTCAGAGGATGAGGCCGAGGAAGACACCGACGCCCTTTGATTCGCGGCATTAAAGGTGACGGAAGAAGCAGAGCAACGACCGGGACGCGGCGGCGCTCCGGCGAGCCAGGCGGCGGGGCGGGGCGTCGGGGGTGGTCGGTATTTCAAATACCGACCACCCCTTGGGTCCATGTTAGCCGTCAGATCAGCCACAAGCGGTCCAGATCGGTGCGGAGAAGCCTCTGGACTTGGTCAATCTTCTTCCTCGCGAGAGCCAGCCCCAGCCAGAGCGCGGAGGGAGGGCGCCATGGCGCGGAGCTCGACGGCGCCCCAACCAGCCGGCCGTGGACGTGGGCAGCCTCGTTATCTCCTTCCTCGAGCTTGTTGTCGCAGGCCGTCCGCCGCAGCAGACCTTGTAGCTTGTAGGCGGCCACGGCGCGCGTGCCGGGCGGCGTGAAGCTACCCGTCGCGGGAGAAGTCGATCCGGCCGGTCGCGCTGGAGAGCGCGGCGATGCACGCCACCTCCTCCTCGCCGATGGCGAACCACAGGTCGTTGGTCTCCGGCTGCTCCTCGTCGCTCGCGGTGCAGGGTGCGAGCGGTGGCGGCGCCGGGTCCAGATCGTCCTCGCGGCGCTCGTGCCGCGGCTAGCACGGCGTCGCCGATCGGCTGGAACAGCGCGTGCCTCCAGGTACGCATCTCGTCGAAGAGCTCCTCAGACGCCGTCGCAGAACTCTAAGAGAGCCTCCCACGCGTGCGCCGGTGGCGCGCCACGCCGGGCGGCATGGACCCGTACGTTGAACGGCCAGAGACGGCCGGCGACGCCACCGGCACCACGCGGTCGAGCGACTACGGGAACATGGATGCCAGGTCGCCGGGGACGCAGAGCGCACGTGCACCGGCGCGCCACCGTGAGCTGCGTGCGCGCGGCGAGGAACGACGGCGTCCGGGGGTGGTCGGGGGTGGACGGTAAATGAGATACCGACCACCCCTTGGCCCCTCCTGGTCGTTGGATCGACCTCGTGCGGCCACGATCGTGCCGATTAGATGCAGGCAGAGACTGGTCAACAAAGTCCTCGCGCCGCTGGCATCCAGTGAGTCCGCGGCGGCGAACCGATCGCGGTGGATCGTCAGCGTCGGGGGAGAGCGAATGACCCCGCCCGCAAGCAGCGCAGGCCGTTGGCTCCGCCGACCTCGCCGCAACCTTCTTGCCGGTGGTTCCTGTTCCAGACGCAACCTCTCCATCAGTCCATTGTCCTGCGTCTCTCGATCTGCAGTAAGCATGGTGCAGATTGCAGCTGCTCTGAATGTTCAGGATCATCTTGCACCTTCAGGTCCCAAAGTTCAGAACTGGTTTTGGATGCCGCAACCCCATGATGATGGAAGGAAGCAGCACACATCGTATCCTGAATTTGGATGAGGAGACCGCCGCTCCAGTTTACTGGTTCGTTCAGAGTGCACCTGCTCTGAATGTTCAGAACCCTCTTGCATGCACCTTCAGGTCTAAAAGTTCAGAACAGGTGTGGCCATCTTTGGATCATTTAATTTCAAGAGTTGATGCCGCAAGCAACTCGAAGTTGTCAGTGCATACATCTTCAACACACATCGTATCCTGAATTTGGATGAGACCGAGATTCCAGTTTACTGGTTCAGATTTAGGCATTGATAGGAATTTTCTTGGACTATGATGTCTAATGCTTTGTTCCAAAGGGACACGTAGGGAAAATTCCTATAAAAATCAAATCCGACATAGTTCCTCCACCATTCCTTTGTTCCAACGGGGCCAACGAAAGTTGAATGAGAGTTTCATAAGTCTAAAAATCTTGGTAGAGAAAGAAAGGGGCATATAAAACATGTGAAAGTGACAAATTAAAAATTTCATGATGAACATGATACAAAATGTTTATGGTAACATCTTTTTTTTATAACTCTGTTGCCTATAACACTTGATCTGTATACCACCCACTGCAGGTTCAGAGTAAGACACTGTATCCTCGTATCCTTAATTTGGATGAGACCACCGTTCCAATTACTGGTTCAGATTTAGCTGGCCAAGCAAACTAATGCGAGCCTGTTGCAAGCAAGCCTGAAATGAAGCATGCTTGCAATGCACGATCGAAATGAGCATTCAAGTATGCTGTGCAGAGCGCCAGAGCCATTTCATCGCTACAACCTCGAAACACCCCAATTCTTTCTCTGAATCCATCGTTCTCTGACTGAATGTTACCCTTTGCCTGCAACTAGTGAACACTGCAGAGAACTTGGCGCCACCATGGAGAGCGGCCACCACGACGACGTGGGGTTGGGAATTGGGAGCCTCATACAGAGCCCCTGGCCGTGAAGCGCTTCGAAGCGACGTGCTTGGAACGCGCGCCGGCGAGCCCGCCGGTTGCAGCGAGGCGTCATCCGTTGGCCATGGAGCGCGCGGCGGAGCGCCATGCTCTACTTGTGCAGGCAATCCCCGTCAATCAGCGGGGACGTCAGGATTTTAGCGGCCCGGAGGGTGATCGGGAGGAAGATTCATAGGCCCTTTTCCGGCGAGGAACATGGGAGAAGCAGAATAGCGCCCGGAACGCGGCGGCGCTCCGGCGAGCCCGAGGCAGAGCGGCTAGTCGGGGGTGGTCGGTATTTGAAACACCGATCACCCCTGATCGCTGACATCGGCAGCTGCGAAGGACCCTTGGCTCCGCGGACATCGCGGCCACCTTCTTCGTGTCCGTCGCCGGCGGTTCCTCTCCATCAGTGCTCTGTCCTGTTTCTCCTGATCGGCAGTAGGCATGGTGCAGAGTGCAGCTGCTCTGAATGTTCAGAATGCCGGTCCCAAAGTTCCAGAACTGGTGTGGCCGTGTGGGATCTTTTGAGCATTTCAAGAGTTGATGATGCCGCAAGCCCGCAACCCCCTGATGATGGGAAATCGTCACTCAGTGCACAAACTTGAAGTAATCAGTGCATGCATCTTCAACACACATCGTGTGCCGTTCCAGTTTACGCGGATTCAGATTTATCAGGCCGAACAAATGGTTTTTATTTTTTTTGAACGGCCGAACAAATGGTTGTGAGCCTGTTGCAAGCCTAAAAATGAAGCATTTTTGTTTATTAGTGTCTTGCCATTTTAGTTTTCGCCGATTCGCGTCTTTTTGGTAATGTTATCGCAATCCTTGCAACTCGTCTCTGAATATTTTGCAAGTTCTCGGTCTGAATAAACAACAGCCTCGTTTCCGGCTTTGCCTTGCGCCTTACCCAAGCACCAGATGCCTCCGACCAAATGCCGGTGGGTACTCCGACGACGGACGCGCAGCAATCTTCTTCGTCGCCGGCTAGCCGCCGTTCGTGTCAACCCACTTACCACCGTTGATTGGCTGTCATTGGGGAGGAACCGGCAGCACAACACGGGCGTGTCATCCCTTCGCCGTGCGCCAGCCTCTCTGCAGGGCGCAGAAGAAGAGCAGCGACCGGAACACGGCGGCACTCCGGCGATCCCGGCGCACGACACGGCGGAAACCGGGTGGCGGGGGTGGACGGTATTTCGAATACCGACCACCCCTGAGGTCGCTAGTAGCCGTAGGATCAGCTACGAGCGGCACGGATCGGAGCAGAGGAGCCTCTAGACTTGGTCAAACATTCAGGGCCGCGAGCCAGAGCGCGGAGCTCGGCAAGTTCAGACTTCAGAATCATCTCGCCACCCTTCACGACTGAAAGTTCAGAGCTTGTTGGATTTTAGGATGGGTTTTATAAGCTTTTCAGCACCATGAGTTCATGCCGCAACCCAAGATGATGGTTCAGACTTCAGGAACACATCGTATCCTGAATTTGGATGAGTGACTCCGTCCCAGTCGGTGGTTCAGATTCAGCAGGCCAAGCAAAATGGATGTGAGCCTGTGAGCCTGTTGCAAGCTTGCAAGGTCATAGGCGAGGTGGGGGAGAGGGAGGATGGGGGGCGGCGGCGGCGGCTAAGGTAGCTGCCCGAGCCGCCCGAGGAGAGGGGCGACACGGGGGCGTGGGACATGGAAATGGTGATTGTTGTTTGCTTGATGGATTGTGCGAGGTGTGTTTAAGAAAGAGGTGGGTATATATATATATATATATGTTACTTTGACGCGTATATGAAATTGACTGAATGGGAACGTGGTTCCGTCAAATTTGGCAACACTACACCAAAGGGCAAGGTGTGGCATGGATGCTTGTGTGTGCAATAGTGATTGAATGACACGGTGACCCTTTGGAAAAACTTTCTTTATGTATATTATGACACGGTGACATCTTTATATGTTGTCTATTGAAATAAATATGGTGCAAATGGGGAAACATAAACATAGAAAGATTTTTGACCTAATGTAGGCACCATTTTCTTTGATACCGGTACAAACAATTTGTCTTGTACAAAAATAAATAAGGAACACGATATATGAAAACAAATATCTTTTAGTAGGTGTATGTTAATTTGATACTATAATCTGCCTCCAACATAATCTCTGTCCCCAGAATCTGAGAATTATCAAGGCATTTGTCATCCTTTGAAGTTGCCTTTAATCGACTCTAGAGATGGAGACATTGGGTGGCTGTGCAAGTCTGGCAGCAGCTCCCGGGTCGCAACTTGCAAGGAACACTGGCCGCTGCTCGTTTAGGTTCAGGTTTCAGTCTCTTGGCTTCATGCTACGTCTATCCTCGTACATGTCCATCTCCCAACTCGAGCCCATTGGAACCCTAACGCCTGATCAGCAGCTCTGAAGCATGCAAGCATTGTACATATGTCAAGTTATCTATAATCTTCTGTAGATCGAGGCCGCAGGGCAGCGCGGGAAGGCGAGGCGCGTCCGTAGCGCCTGCCTCCCCGTCGGCCATGGTAGCAGTGGACAAAAACCAACACATATAGCGGCATGTAAAATCTATAAAATCCCAGTCAACTTAGCATAACTGAACTCGATGGTGTTGCCTTTGGTCAACCGTCAACACGTACGTAGCGTTTACTCTTGTGAATGATCACCCGGAACTCCGTTGGCCATGCGTGATGATGTCGTTGAGAAACCAAGTTGAGATGTGCCTTGGTTTGTATATGATGAGTGATTGACCGGATGATTTGAGGCTTTGTGTTGTGTGTGTTAAGTCGTATGTGTTGTGTTGTTGTGAGTGTTGTGTAACCTCTATGATGAAGTGGTGTGTTGTCAATGCACTCGTGATGAGTGGTTGACAACGTTGTGTGGATTGACATTCGCCTTGGCTCAAGTATTGTAGGTGTAGGATGCGGCTTGGTTTGTATTGGTGCAGGTGAAGAATAAGCGCGAAAGGTCTTAGCCGGAGTGGCCTCCCAGGAGTGGAGAGACAAGTAGGCTTGGTTCGAGGGACCCGGTGGATCAAGTGCGGTTCACATGGTGCAAGAATAAGCAAGGCAACGTGGATGATGGTGATGGAGCCGGTACATTGGGCGCGGCCGAGTCAAGGAACGAGGCAAGACCGAGTAGACCGTCCGGGAGCCGGAGGTGAAAGGCTTGGCGTGGAGGCTGGACCAAGTGCGCGGGGTTTGATGGTACTACCAGAAAACCATCAACCGAAGGCTCGGCGTGACGGAGACGGTATCCGGGCGCGTCGGGAAGCTTCGAAGCGGGGGGCACGCGGCGTGATCGAGGAGCTTGCGTCGGAGGTAAGCAAGGCCCGATGGATGTGTGTCCGCTCGATGGGTCTATTCATGTATTGACCAAAATGCCCCTGCGTGGGCTTGAGTTGTAACTCCTAGTGTAGGGGCACTTCGGTCATTTGTCCAGAGGGCTCTATATATAGGAGGAGTGGCTGGTTGGGCAGCTAGCTCTTTGGTTAGTTGGGTGGGAGTGCTCTTTCTTTTTGGGGTGCTCTTGGTGAGAGGAAGAGAGGATAGAGTTGGATCTTTGAGTGATCTTTTTGCCATCTTAGCTTTGTTTGTTGCTAAGAGTGGCTTGTAACCGAACCTCTTGTGGTAATCCAAAGATCAATTTCGTGCTCAAGTTTGTGTCCCTTGTAAGATCTGAGCTTTCTCTTTTTCGGGGTTTTTGGAGCTATTTTTTTGGGTATTTTTGTGCTTGGCTCGATTCTTCGTTTCTAGGTCGTTTGGCTCCGGATTTGTTTGAGGGGATCATGGGTGAGTGCCTTGCGCCTCTTTGTGTATGATCTTGCCCCCTCAAACGTCGGGAATCGGTCTCGATTCGTAGTTTTTGGGATGAACTCGTGAGAAGGTGTTCTTCCGTGTGATCCGCGATTTCTCGAGTTGTAGGGAGTTAGAGGCCGAGATTTTTGGGGCATAGCTTCCCCTTAGGGTGCTAATCATCTCCCCAAAGTTTCGTATCAAGAGCTCTAACCGTTTGGGAGATCCGGTGATGGATTTGGGAGGAGAGATCCGCGGGTTACTGTAGCTGTTCGTTCTGTTCGTCCGTCGTGTTTCTCGGACGGTCCGCGCGGGGTTGGCGGACGGTCCGCGAGGTTGCCGGACGGTCCGCATGTGATTGGCGGACGGTCCGTGTAGAAGAGTTCGACGGTGTTGTCTTGGATTTGGCTAAGTGTTTTCACGGACGGTCCGCGTGACCTCCTCGGACAGTCCGCGACACTGGCGGACGGTCCGCGGTAGGAGCTCAGACAGTCCGCGAAAGGGCCTGGAGCTAATGGAGATTTGAGGTGATTTTACGGACGGTCCGCCTTGTCTAGACCCTTGTGTGGACGGTCCGAGCTGACCCAGGCAGATTGCGAATCATTTTGGTTCTTGAGTTGTGCTTCCGCTTGTTAATTTGTTCTAGCTTGTTCCTAGGGTTGGTAGGTCCGCTGTGACTACGCTACCTTGGCAAGCCTGTGAGGAATCTTTGGCGAGTGATTTTGGGACAGAGGCCGAGTTTCAAGAAGAAATTTTATCGGCTCACATTCACTACCCCCTCTCTGGTCGCCACTTCGATCCTTCAGCTGCCACGGCAAACCACCAGCCTCCACGCCGGTGATCGAACACGGCGAAACCCTTGTCGGCGTCTTCGTGCAAACATTTGCTGCAGGGATATGATCCCTCATGTATGGAAGAACTGGGTGACGCAGAACTTTCCGGAGCCGAGGCCGACAACCTTGGGCTTGGGCAGCTCGACCTTGTGCCACCCCAATGGCGCCTCTAGCCTCCGACAGTCGTTGCGCTCGTACAGTGTCATCCCTTCGCCGTGCGCCTCTCTGCAGGGCGCAGAAGAAGAGCAGCGACCGCGGCACCGGAGATCCCAGCTCACGAGCACGGTGGAACCGGTGTGGCGGGGTGGACGGTATTTCAAATACCGACCACCCCTTGGGTCGCTGGTAGCCGTAGGATCAGCTACGTGCGGCACGGATCGGAGCAGAGGAGCCTCGAGATTTGGTCAAACGTTCAAGGCCGCGAGCCGGAGCTCGGCAAGTGCAGCTGCTCTGAATGTTCAGAATCATCTCGCCACCCTTCACGACTGAAAGTTCAGAGCTTGTTGGATTTTAGGATGGGTTTTGTAAGCTTTTCAGAACCATGAGTTCATGCCGCAACCCAAGATGATGCAACAACTTGAAAAGCAGTCTGTGCATACATCTGCATCACATATCCTCCAACCACTGCATGCAGGTTCAGGAACACATCGTATCATGAATTTGGATGAGCGACCCCCGTTCCAGTCATGGGTTCAGATTCAGCATGCCAAGCAAAATGGATGTGAGCTTGTTGCAAGCCTGCAAAATGAAGCATGCTTGCAGTGCAGGATCGAAGTCAACGATGGATATTAGCTGGAGTGCAGTGGCAGACATTGGGCCTTTGCAGGTACAGAGTCGCTCAAACTTGAGACCATCACAAACCAACTGAACAAAACTTGCCACGTTGACTCCCTTGGCACCATGATCTTGGCTCGTATGAAAAAGGCTAGGTCATGATTATTAGTTTTGACTTGAGATTTAGTAGGTTATTATCTGTAAATATTTGGACACGGTTATTACCAATTTAGGAAATTATTTGAAAACAAAAACAAGCTAGGGGCTATTTTGCAAAGAATCAACTACCCATTTGGGAGGCAAATTGGTTAAAAAACCTTAATAGATCGCGATTGCATCAAATAAGTAGCATGAATGTTTATAATTGCGGGAGGAGTCCATGGTTGCACAATAACAACCATATCAGTGAAGAAATGCCATGATTCATGCCAAGAAATATTATTAAACGAGCACGAGGGCACACTGAAAATTCAGTTGGTTAAAACACATGCGGCTGCCCAAGCTTCAATCCTCCCAAAAATTGGCCGAATGAAGTTTCGATGTGCTGAACTTGATTATTTACGCCCATTCTATGAATAGCAAAGCCTCCCCTACCCTACGCGTGATCATGCCCTGTGCGTCGTCGCCATGGCCAATACACTTCCTGACAGAGCCCAACGGCATCCAGAAAGACTGAAGAGAAATAACGCTGCTGTTCGAGTTTTGAGTTCTGAGCATCTCCAAGAGTCTCTCTAAATCCTCGTTTAGAGAGTTATTTGTATAAAAATCATTTTCTATATGTTTCCGTTTTCCAACAGTTTTTCTATATATTGTGTGCACCCTAAAAAGCTATTCTCTTTTCTATATTTGAAGATCGAGAAATCCGGAATAGAGAGTGGCTATATTTACATAACCAAATAAAAAAGCTGTTGGAAGATATCTTTTCAATCAAAATCTCTAAAACTATCAATCATGATAAATTTAGAGAGTCTCTTAGAGTTGCTCTAAGTTGCTGATCGAGACTGAGCATTCGAGTATGAGTATGCCGTGCATTGTCCAAAGCCATATCGTAGCTACAACCTCGAAACACCCATGTGCCGCTAACGAATTCGCTGCCTTGTTAAAATTATTGCACTCTTCAGTATGTTTCTTTTCTCTGAATCCATCGTTCTCTAACTGAACGCAGGCTTAAGGTTGAGGTTGAACCTGCCTGCAACCGTGAACGCCACGGAGAGCAGCCAATGCCCGGCTCTGCTAACCAAATGGAGAATGACGAGACTAGCTTGCAGCAATGCCCGGCTCTGCTAACCAGTGGAGAATGAAAAGCCGAAATTGCATGGGGCGTTCTTCAGGCGGGTTCATTATTCTCATCTGAACCTGAAAGCTGAAACTGAACGGGTTGGGAGACCGGAGCATACGAGTTGGTGGTTGTCCAGAACGGTGCCGGCGAGGCCAGATCCGTGGCGTCGTGGCGCGGAGCTCGTTCTAGGTGGAGGCCAATGGCGAGCCAACCTGGTCCATGGCCGGGAGCAAGGGAACGGAGGCGGGTAGCGGCCGGAACGCAGCGGCGCTCCGGCGAGGCGCGGGCACCGACCGAGCAGAAGAAGCGCTCGCTGGCGGAGGCGCGCTGCCCAGGTCGGGGGTGGACGGTATTTCATTTACCGACCACCCCTTGAGTCCCTGGGCGCTGTCCGATCAGGGACCGCGCTAATGCGCGACCCATCGCGCGTTAAGCGGAGCGCGCGACCCCTTCCAACGCCGCCGCATCGTCTTCCTCCCCCGCCGGCAGCCCCCGCCTCCGGCTCTGGCGGCCTCGGCCGCCTCCGCCGCCAACCGCCGCAACGCTAATCCATTAGCCTCCTTCGCCCCCGCAGCCTCCACCGCCCCGGGCTCCAGCGGCGCCCCGCCGCCACGCTAATCCGCCGGCCATCGTCTTCCTCGTCTCCACCTCCACCCCCGCCACCGGCACCGCCCACCGGACGTCGTACCACCGCCCGGCCGGTGGCGCCATCGCCGCGCGGCGCCCGGCGCCACCACCGGGCCGGCCGCCGCCTCGGGCACCTTCTTCTAGGTCCGCCGGCGGTGATCTCCCCCAGCAACCCCGGGGCCCTAACCCCGGGCCACTAACCCGGCTGGCGGCGGCAGACAGCGGCGGCGGCGCGCGGTCGCGCGGGCGGCGGCGCGCGGTCGCGCGGTCGGCGGCGGTGGACGCTACTCGGCCGGCCCGTCAACGCGCGGTCGCGAGCATCGACGCGAGCGCGACCGGTTGCGCGATAAACTTAACCCCGATCAGACATGTCCGCTCCAGATATATTCGCCGCAGTTCGCAGACTGACTAGCTCGGTCGTTGCCTTCGATCTCTCGGGAGCCACATGGCGGGCGGAGGTCCGGTGGCGCAGCTGCACAGAGACGGCTGCTCGAGGACGCCGGCGGCACACGGCGCCCAGCAACTGCCAGCCGGTGTTGCCGCCCCCTCGCCGTGGCTCCCCCGCGGCTGCGAGGATATGCTGGGTGTGTGTCCTGTTGGGAAACGATGAGGGCTACGCTAGCACACACAAAAACTCGTTCACCCAAAAATAGGAACAGCAGCAGTTATAGATCACAGACTGTTACCACTGGACGCGCAGTTGCAGCGGAAGCCGTCTTGATGTAGACGAACGCGTCGAAGTGGCAGTGCAGTGCAGTTACTTACGTCCGTCTGGTCCTGCACGTGCGGTTCGTCCTTGTGCTCCAAGCGCAGCACCTCCGAGGTATCCACACGTACGAGGATTGAAACGTCGCGCACCGGACTGCTAGGTCCGCGAGCACGATGGGGAGAAAAGCAACTATTACTTGGAAGTCGTATCTTTCTCAGGAGGGGTTTGGTCTCTATTTATTTGCATGAAATTCTCCACACCATATTCCATTAGCAATATGGGACTAATAAATAAAGCACCCCTTCCCCTGGTAATGGGCTTCACAACATTTGTGGCCCATTAAGACTAGTGGATCGAATCTAGTTGGCTCTTGGGCATATTCTCAACAGTCTCCCACTTGCACTAGAGACAATCTCATAAGCAAGTTTTCAGTGTTCCAAACCTCTTAAGTGTGTGACCCTATGAGTTCACGTACACATAGACATGGTTCGAGTACTCCTACTCGTTCCAATAGTTGATAGCGGCCTCTAGCAAGACGTGTCAACTCCCATGAATACGTAAAGATCATATCAGACGAACCACTACAACATCACGTACAAGCTATTCCCTTTGCCTCACGATATTTGGTCTAACTCCAAGTAAGACCTCCCTTTCTCGAATCTGTGAGTCGGATCCTTCAAGAGGTTAACTCTTAACCTAGCACGGCCATGCATTTCTTGATCCGATCACTCGAGGGGCCCAGAGATATCTCTCTCGTATAGAGAGGGGCAAATCACATCTTGATTGACCATGCCTCACAGCATGCTTCCTAACAAACCCGAAAACCACCTTTATAACTACCCAGTTACGGAGCAGCGTTTGGTAGTCCCTAAGTAGGTCAATTCACATCTTGAGTACATACGACAATCTCAGGTCTAAGGACAAAGCATACGCGTTGTGAAGAAGAGATAAACAAGTCTCAAACTGGGTCAGTCCAGCCCCATGTCATACATGTGCCCACTTTATTAGTTTGACATCTCCATGTCCATGACTTGCGAAACATAGTCATCAACTAATACATGTGCTAATCAAATTAGGGACAATCCTTTTGAATAACCATACAAGTATTGAGTTTCACAAACAATTCACATAATTGCTAATCATATACAAGTTGCCTTTCATGGATATTCAATAAATAAACAATATGTCATAGATACAAAACATTGTCCACTCACACTAGAGCTAATCTAAATGATATCTAATACCCATAGCTCTCGTGTGTGATTCATGTTTAGGCCGTGGAAGAGCCTTTGTCAAAGGATCAGCAATATTCAAATCCGTATGTATTTTGCATATCTATGACAGAGTAAAATACATTAAACAATTTAACGGAATTTACTCCCACTAAAATCAATATCCCTCCATTGATACTTAGTGATTAAGGATCCACAACTAACAAGTCGACTAGTGAGCTTTAGCATCACCGCTAGAAGACATGGTAGATCGGTAAGCAACTCTTGCTAATCATATCATATATGACTCCTGTTGTTGGTTGACATCTCTATGTCTCGGCGCTCGGCGTCCAACCTTTATGTCCCAAGGTCCTTAACCGTTAATATGACCTTGTTTAAGTTAACCAACTCTTTATGCGAGTAAGTATCCGATACAAACCCATCTAGTCAAGGAAAACTAGTGGCACCCTAATTTCATAGACCCACCACTAATTGTACAAGACATGTGATGGTGCAAGATTTAGTTGGGAGGACATTCAAAACTTAAACATTTCTGAGGGATCGTTTTCAAAATTTTAATTTCGTCGGACTGTCCGACGTTCCCTGCGGACCGTCCGCCGTTTCCTTGCGGACTGTCCGACCTGCTCTGGCGGACCGTCCGACCCTCTGGAACGCTGGAAAACGCTTCTGTCAAAATTCCGACCGAATTTACGGACCGTCCGCCGTTCTTGCGCGGACCGTCCGCCGTTTCCCCCGGACTGTCCGATTCGCTCCGCGGACTGTCCGACCAGCTCTTGCGGACCGTCCGACCCTCTGGAACGCTAGATAACGTCTCTGTAAGATTCTTGACCGAATTTACGGACCATCCGCCGCTCTCTCGCGGACCGTCCGCCGTTCTCTCGCGGACCGTCCGCCGTTATCGCTACCGTCAATATACCTAAATTCGATCCGACCAATCACATTGATCTATATCTCACCATGCCTGGGTTTAGTGTATCACTTAACTCCGGTGGCGGAATTCCGACCGGTAGGAGTAATTCGTTACACTACCATCATAGTGGATCCAGTCAACACTGTCGTATATCGACATGCGACGCGGTCATTGATCTAAGTTCGATTCGACCAATCTAATTGATCTATATCTCACCATGCCTGGGTTTACGTGTATCACTTAACTCCGATGGCGGAATTCCGACCGGTAGGAGTAATTCGTTGCACTACCATCACAGTGGAGATCACGAACCGATCAGAGACTAATCTACATCCAAGCATATCTCTATATGCATAAATCCGAATCTATAACGAAACAGCTACGGCTCTGATACCACTGTTGGGAAACGATGAGGGCTACGCTAGCACACACAAAAACTCGTTCACCCAAAAATAGGAACAGCAGCAGTTATAGATCACAGATTGTTACCACTGGACGCGCAGTTGCAGCGGAAGCCGTCTTGATGTAGACGAACGCGTCGAAGTGGCAGTGCAGTGCAGTTGCTTACGTCCGTCTGGTCCTGCACGTGCGGTTCGTCCTTGTGCTCCAAGCGCAGCACCTCCGAGGTATCCACACGTACGAGGATTGAAACGTCGCGCACCGGACTGCTAGGTCCGCGAGCACGATGGGGAGAAAAGCAAATATTGCTTGGAAGTCGTATCTTTCTCAGGAGGGGTTTGCTCTCTATTTATTTGGATGAAATTCTCCACACCATATTCCATTAGCAATATGGGACTAATAAATAAAGCACCCCTTCCCCTGGTAATGGGCTTCACAACATTTGTGGTCCATTAAGACTAGTGGATCGAATCCAGTTGTCTCTTGGACATATTCCCAACATGTCCCGCGCGCGCCGCCGCGCTGAGCACCATCCCATCAGCAGCAGTTGCCGGAGCTGGCCTACTGCCCCCCGGGCGGCGGACATACGAAGCTGCTGGTGGTGGTCCCTCCGCCGCCGCCCCTGCCCCGGCGGATCGTGCTTCTGCGGCACGGTGCTAGGCGTCCGTCTCGATCCGTCCATTGGGGCCCCCAGCCCGGACAACGGAGTTGTAGCGGAACGCGCCATGTTGTGCTCTTGCAAGAGATCCCTGTCAATCAGCGGAGACGACGGGCTTCTCGCATTCGGCCGGAGGCTCAAAGGATGAGGCCGAGGAAGACATCTACGCCCTTTGATTTGCGGCATTAAAGGTGACAGAAGAAGCAGAACAACGACCGGGACACGGCGGCGCTCCGGCGAGCCAGGCGGCGGAGCGAGGCCTCGAGGGTGGTCGGTATTTCAAATACCGACCACCCCTTGGGTCCATATTAGCCGTCAGATCATCCACGAGCGGTCCAGATCGGTGACGAGAAGCCTTTGGACTTGGTCAATCTTCTTCCTCGCGAGAGCCAGAGAGCGGAGGGAGGGCGCCATCGCGCGGAGCTCGTCGTGAGCTCGTCGTGGACAACCCCGCCGGTTGCGGCGAGGCGCCCGCGACGGCGTCGAGCCGGAACACGCCCGCCACGCGTGCACCATGCCACCATCAGCACTCCTCAGCACCGCCACACCGTACACCTGGCGGCCGCAACTACCTCTCCGGCGGCCTCGTCGAAGAGCTCCAAGCTCCGCTGCCGCCGTCG
The DNA here is from genome assembly GCA_033239725.1 of Echinochloa phyllopogon. Lineage (NCBI taxonomy): Eukaryota > Viridiplantae > Streptophyta > Magnoliopsida > Poales > Poaceae > Echinochloa > Echinochloa phyllopogon. Next base: position 3,330,855 of record BTCW01000008.1, on the reverse strand, counting down.
CAAAACACAAGAGCCTGCCTCCCACGCATGCGCCGGTGGCCCAACGCCCGGCGGCATGGACCCGTACGTTGAACGGCCAGAGACAGCCGGCGACGCCACCGGCACCACGCGGTCGAGCGACTACGAGAACATGGATGCCAGGTCTCCGGGGACGCAAAGGCTACGTGCACCGGCGCGCCACCGTGAGCTGCGTGCTCGCGGCGAGGAACGACGGCGTCTGGGGGTGGACGGTAAATGAAATACCGACCACCATAAGCCTCTCGTTGCCGTCGGATCAGCCTTCTGCGGCCAAGATCTACCTAACTGTCAAGTTGCAGGCAGCAGTCTCAGTCTCCATCTCCACGGTCCTCGCGCGCGCTGGTGATCAGGGAAACGGCGCGGACGGGAGCCTCGGCCTGGGCGGCGGGTGCTCGTGGTAGCGCCTGCCGACGCCGCCGCTCTCCTTCCCCGGCAAGCTCTCACCCCGATGGGCTACCTCTCACCAGCCATGGTCACCGTCATGGTCGCCGAGAGCAGCGGCACCGACACGTTCGACGGCGATGACGATCGAATACTAGTCTGCGACGGGCACCTGCCTTTCTTTCGGCGGCGCCGCCACGCACGGGCGCGTCTTCCTCGCCTCGGCCATGGCAGGAGGATCTGAGTCTTACAAGGGCGGTGCTCTTGATCTCAAGCTATCCATTGATCGATGTGTTCCCGGTGAGAAGCAAGGAGGATGAATAAGTTGCTGCAGCGTCAGGGCTCTATACCTGCTGATGTCCTTGGGAAAGCTTCTCTACATTAACCTTTGAACTTGACAGCCGCAAACGCAGCAGGATTTATGATGATACGATACGACCTGTGATCGAATTCCGTCCAAGGAAGTTGTTTGCAAAGCTGGTGACTTATCAGATAGAGAAACAACCCTCAAATCCTGGAGGAGATTACGAATGGTGAAGAAAAGATGCCAGACGTAAAGCTTGAGGTTGCAATTTCAAGCCAACGAGATGAGCACCTCAAGATTTACAGTGATATGGAGTTCTCTACCCCACCCATCACCTTCGCTTTTATCCGTATAAGCAATAAGCACCAACGACACCTAGCTTTATTTCACGACTAGCAAGGTGGCCTGCGCAAACAGCGCGGGTAGCTAGCCAGTTTTTATAATTAACTTTTTATAGGTATTTTTAGTTCTGTATAATATATTTTTTTTCATTTCTCGGTTGGAACCAAAAGCGAGCAAGCGTGATCGTGGTGACTTAGTAGAGGGCACACGTGTCAAGGCCTCGAGGATTAAGGACAGCGGGTACAAAGTAAGGTGGCGCAAATCTTGTACCCACCCTTGCTCTAGATGTCTTCTTTAGTGATATGACGAATTTTGGTTTTACGGCATAAAGTTTCTTGCATGTGTTGTGGTTCCATCTAGATCTTTATTGTGTTTAGTATGAATTGCCTCTATGATTTAGAATTTATGCTGCTTAAATGGAGAATAGTTTTTCGAGAGTTTAATTTGAGCCTAGTTTATTGTTTTTCGTATGGCTTTAATTTTACTCCGTATAGTTTTTAAGCCAAAACTTTAGTGTCGATAGTCTCTGAATTTTTATGCATGTTCAGTTTACTACACTATAAATCCATTAGGTTTACATCAGAAGATGCTTTCATTTTCATCACCTAAGTCTGCAAGAATGCGATGACCTTTAACTTTACATTTTTGCTAGATGTCTTAGGCTGGGGTGCAACTGCACCTATCTACTTCTGTCAGTATGCTTCCTTGGCGTCTAGCTTATTTGTCCTGATGGATTACCGCCAGACTTCACTGAACAATGATTTGTTTCCTACATACCCTACTTGCATGCACTGATGTATGGGCATCGATTTGTTCATTTAACGGGGTGCTCTCCAATTCAACATGGACTCTATTTATTTTGAAACTACATATAGTTTTTAGTTGTATTTAGCCCAAAATATATGAATTATTAAATGTGATGGTGTAATAAGTTCTTTTCTTATTTACAGTAACGTAAAAATTTCAATGCACTCTTAGCTAACGCGGTGCTTTTTTTAGTACTATTGTATTAATATATATTTTGGGACGGAGGGAATAGTTCATATGAAAATGAAATAAATAATTTATTCTTATTTTAATTCTAAATTAGGAAATTATGATTTGTGATTGACATATACTCTTTTGGTTAATTTAGACTGTCAGATCTTTATAAAAATCCAACGGTTTGTATCTTTATTTTTTCTATGTATCATAATAATATATAATTTTTTTTGGAATACGTAATGTCTACCCGACGACGGGTTGCGCGGAAGCGCTCGCGCGCAACCCGTTGTCGTCGCCGCATATAGCCCGCGGGCCGCTGCCCCCGGCCGATTAGGGTTCCAAGTTTCCGGGGGAGAGAGGGCGCGGACCTAAAAGGGGTGGCCAGGGCAGTGGCCAGCCTGGCGGCGGCGACGGTCGTCGGATAAAGGCCTAGGCCGCGAGGGCGCCGCCGACCGAGCGGTGGGGATCTCTAGTGGGAGGTGCCGGCGACGGGGGCGGAGGCGGCAACGTCGGATTAGCGTGGTGGTAGCGGTAGGCAGAGGGACGCTGTCGGAGCCAGGGCGGAGGAGGCGCCGGGGTGGAGGAAGACGACGGGTTAGCGTGACAGTTGTATTAATACAATAGATAGAGATGCGAAGTTCTCGTGTTATTTATTTTTCTTTATCTATTTATTAATCATATTCGGTGTAGACTCATTGGGTTGACGTGGACCGTTAGATCTTCATAAAATCTGACATCATATATTTTTCTTTTTTGATCAACAGAATAATATGAACCGTTAGATCTTCATAAAATCTGATGGCTTGTATTTTTCTTTCTTATTTGGATTAAAGGAATAATAAGTATTGTTAGATCTTCCTAAAATCCGACGGCATATATTCTTCTATTTTTTGGATTAACGTGGGAATTTCTTAGTACTCTCGATGAACGTGGTGGCTCCTTTTAACGCTATTATTAATATAACTATCAAGGTGGCCTGCGCTAATAGCACGGGTAGCTAGTTTTTAATTTCTTACTAATTTTATGAAGTATTTACTTAAAATTGCATGTATACTTGAGATTTTTTGCCCAAGTTTTAGCTTTAAACTAATCATATATATCCGTATAGACTAAGAGTGAATTAAGTGGTAAAAGGCCTCTAACCAGTGGTTAGAGAACCTGAGTAGCACACAACAGACTCAAGTTCGACTCCATATGAGAGCGAACAATTGGGTTTAAAATAATAAAAAATAGGTAGGGGCTCTCCCCCCCCCCCCCCCCCCGACTTTGGCCAAAAAAGAGTGAATTAAGTGGCTCATTGATCTATTAAGATAATGCGTTGAGGAATCAAATTACTATTTTTCATAGGCTCTTCACGTGAAAATTGAAATAATGTTTTTCTCATTATTTTCGCTCCATATTTGCCACCATCATCGTTGTTCTTGGCCAGCTTAGGTGCTGAAAGCACAAATCATTTCTTAGCTTCTAAACTCCATAATATTTTTTACTGATACAAAAGTAAATAAGTAGTGAGTTAGCTACCAAAAACTTCACTTCAGAGCCAGCCTTAGCTTGTTTAATGTGTTCTCTTCTTCATGTTCAATTTGCCGTGCCACTGGTGAAGAAAAGATTGGGCTCATCAGCTCAACTCTTGGTATGGTACTATGGTACATCGACTCTCCTTTATCAACCTCCACTTCCTCTGATAACGGTGGGTAGTGGTCACCCAGCTTGCAATTGAAGCCCTGATTTCCTATAATCTCGAACGGTCCTCTTTTTTAATTTTCACAATCTTCTTGTAAAGATAGTAATTGTTGACAATGCATCGTTGTATAGGAGGCAGTAGTGGAGTTTGTCAGGACACTGGGAAAAGAGCAGTGATTATGTATGGATGGTGTGTGTCAACAACCTTAATGGCATAGGATAGTTCTTGATAGTCCAGTTAACATGGTTACATGGAGAAGTTAGTAGCCTTGCGGGATTATTATCGGGTTGGCTGGCAACTTGTGCGGAAGGCGGTGACATTGATTACCTTAACGGAGGCCAGTTAGACAGTTGGCAAATTCAAAGCCAATTGTTTTTTTCTTATTTCTTTTCCCTTTTGTCCCTAGTCCCTGTTAGTTTTTTTCCTTTTCTTATAAGGGGTACGCGGGTCTGTTTGTTTTTGTTTTTTATGGAAAGTGTAAGCATAAATAGAACCAGTAGAATTTCGATAGTATAATGAGGTGCAGATGAGATAAAAAGTAAACAATGAGTTGTATCTCCGACATACATATTATTCTTCTTTTATTGTTGCCTAATATCTCGGTCGTTGCCTTCGATCTCTCGGGAGCCACATGGCGGGCGGAGGTCCGGTGGCGCAGCTGCACAGAGACGGCTGCTCGAGGACGCCGGCGGCACACGGCGCCCAGCAACTGCCAGCCGGCGTTGCCGCCCCCTCGCCGTGGCTCCCCCGCGGCTGCGAGGACACGCTGGGTGTGTGTGCCGCGCGCGCCGCCGCGCTGAGCACCATCCCATCAGCAGCAGTTGCCGGAGCTGGCCTGCTGCCCCCCGGGCGGCGGACATACGAAGCTGCTGGTGGTGGTCCCTCCGCCGCCGCCCCTACCCCGGCGGATCGTGCTGCTGTGGCACGGTGCTAGGCGTCCGTCTCGATCCGTCCGTTGGGCCCCCCAGCCCGGACAACGGAGCTGTAGCGGAACGCCATGCTGTGCTCTTGCAAGAGATCCCTTTCAGTCCAGCGGAGTGCGGAGACGACGGGCTTCTCGCATTCGGCCGGAGGCTCAGAGGATGAGGCCGAGGAAGACATCTACGCCCTTTGATTTGCGGCATTAAAGGTGACGGAAGAAGCAGAACAGCGACCGGGACGAGGCGGCGCTCCGGCGAGCCAGGCGGCGGAGCGGGGCCTATTAGCCGTCAGATCAGCCACGAGCAGTCCAGATCGGTGCGGAGAAGCCTTTGGACTTGGTCAATCTTCTTCCTCGCGAGAGCCAGAGCGCGGAGGGAGGGCGCCATCGCGCGGAGCTCGTCGTGGGCGGCCTCGCCGTCTCCTTCCTCGAGCTTGTTGTCGCAGGCCGCCTTGAGGCCGTCCGCCGCATCAGACCTTGTAGCTTGTAGGCGGCGACGGCGCGCATGCCTGGCGGCGTGAAGCCGTCGCGGGAGAAGTCGATCCGGCCGGTCGCGCTGGAGAGCGCGGCGGTGCACGCCACCTCCTCCTCGTCCCTCGAGCAGCGGCGATCACGGCGTCGCCGATTGGCTGGAACAGCGCGTGCCTCCAGGTACGCATCGCAGAGCTCATCGCCGCCATGGAGAGCGGCCACCACGTACGACGCCATGGGATTGGGAGCCCCTGGCCGCGAACGCGCTTCGAAGCGACGTGCTTGGAACGCTCGTTGGCAACCCCGCCGGTTGCGGCGAGGCGCCCGCGACGGCCGACGGCGTCGAGTCGGAACACGCCCGCCGCGCGTGCACCATCAGCACTCCTCAGCACCGCCACACCCTGCACCCGGCGGCTGCAACTACCTCTCCGGCGGCTTCATCGAAGAGCTCCGCTGCCGCCGTTGCAGAACTCGAGAGCTTCCCACGCGTGCGCCGGTGGCGCGACGCCGGGCGGCATGGACCCGTACGTTGAACAGCCAGGGACGTCTGGCGACGCCACCGGCACCACGCGGTCGAGCGACTACTGGAACATGGATGCCAGGTCGACGGGGACGCAGAGCGCACGTGCACCGGCGCGCCACCGTGAGCTGCGTGCGCGCGGCGAGGAACGGCGGCGTCCGGGGGTGGTCGGGGGTGGACGGTAAATGAAATACCGACCACCCCTAAGCCTCTCGTTGCCGTCGGATCAGCCTTGTGCGGCCAAGATCTACCTAACCGTCAAGTTGCAGGCAGCAATCTGCACGGTCCTCGCGCGCGCTGGGGCATCCGGTGAGTCCCCGGCGGCGAGCTGCGGTGATCAGGATTCAAGGAGACGGCGGCGGACGGGAGCCTCGGCCTGGGCGACGGGTCTCGTGGAAGCGGCTGCCGACGCCGCCACTCTTCTTCCCCGCGGCAAGCTCTCACCCCGATGGGCTAACTCTCACCGGCCATGGTTACCGTCAGGTCCTGCGCGGTGGTGGTGCTCCGGCGCTACGTGCTGGCAGCTAGGTGTCACCGAGAGCAGCGGCGCCTACGCGTTCGACGGCTATGATCGAATACTAGTCTGCGACGGGCACCTGCCTTACTTTCGGCGGCGCCGCCCCGCACGGGCGCGTCTTCCTTGGCGTCAACGCCAACCGCATCTGCTTCGTCGCCTCGGCCATGGCAGGAGGATGTGAGTATGACAAGGGCGGTGCTCGTGATCTCAAGCTATCCATTGATGTGTTCCCGGTGAGAAGCAAGGAGGATGAATAAGTTGCTGCAGCGTCAGGTCTTTAACTGGTCCTTGGGAAAGCTTCTCGATCTGCATTGACCTTTGAACTTGACAACCGCAAACGCAGCAGGATTTATGATGATATGATACGACCTGTGAATTCCGTCCAAGGAAGTTGTTTGCAAAGCTGGTGACCTATCAGTTAGAGAAACCCTCAAATATATCCTGGAGGAGACTCTGAATGGTGAAGAAAAGATCCCAGACGTTTAACATTTAGCACAAGTGAGGAAAAAAAAATTCAGCCACATTTCATAGCCATCTATATCTAGAGATCTCGTGGGTCACAGATTGAAACAGTGATGCTAGTGGTTTGGTCAATTGGCAAAACACAACACAAATGACAGAATTTTTATAATCACTACTGTACAGGCCAATAGAATAACTATTAGTTTATTTTTTTAGTTGAATTTGCGCTACATCCACATTTGTTTGTGTGGTGCTCTCAGCCACATGCTAATTACCGGGAGGAAACTCTCGGGCAATTATTTGGCAAAATTGAATATAAATTCGAACCTTGCGAAACAATCACTCAGCAATAATGTTGGTTGAGCGCAGATTTACCCTGTTTCTAAATATATTGTTTAGAACATACTAAGTAATTTAAAGTAAGAAGTATATATTTTTTTTATATTTTCAGATGGACAACCTTCACATAACATAATGTATATATGCTCATCATTATTACAAAAGTTTGGCCTGCGTTGGAGCCAAAATTTTCCAACAAACGGAAGCCATTGTTCACACCGAAACAATGAAGTAAGATCATGTTTTATCATGGTATACTGACTTAAATAGATATGGCGAGTTTGTTGATAAAATGTCAACATAATGATTAAAGGTAATTTTCTAGCAACTTCAGCGAGTAATAGTTCGATTCTCAAAATTATGTGTCCATTAAACATGCTAGAAAAATTTCAAATATGAGCATCAAAGGGATTTTCAAATTTAGAGAGCTCATACACCTAAAATCATGTTTCTATGATTAAAGGCATTATTTACTGTATTTATGCACTGTACTATGGTTTATTATACTAGCTACAAACATGTTACTTTTCCTTCATAAAATACATGTGGAGGGCTGAGATCGGCCCATGGGCCGTGGAATGGATACAAACCCATCCATATATATGGGCTAGCCATCTCGCTACAGCTGCATCTGCATACGCACCGCCGCCATCTCATCGTGATTCTGGCGATCCGACGACGATGAGCCACCGGCGACGGCTTCTGAATCTGGTGATGGCGAACAAGTTCACCGGCGTGTGCTCGCTGCACCACATCGACCTCCATTCGCCCAAGAACAGCCTCTTCTATCCCACCGCGTCGGCTGCGGATCAGGGTGAGTTCGATTGCAACACATTGAAGACGATGAAGCGGATACGGCCGGCGGCGGAGCCCAGGCTGAGGTTCCAGTCGATGCCGCCGCCGCCCGGCTCCATTGATTCCTATCTTGGCCGGCGGTTCGACTGCGCCGCGCTGTCGGAGAGCAAGACGGTGTTCATCGACTACCACTCGCGCGGCGGCTTCATCTACGACGACGCGCGCTGCGTCGTCACGCTGCCGACCCTCCGCGAGAGAAAGTGGTTCCCCATCCTCCTCGCCGGCGCCGGCGCCGGAGAAGAAGACGAGAACATCATCTTTGTCATCGGGAGGACCGTGTACCCCGCCGGACACCGGGAGGACAGGTTCCAGTTCCAGGCCTTGGTCCACCGCAAGGAGCTCCACACGTCAGCATCCTATTCCTACCTGAATCGCTGGAGCTGCGAGGAGCTCCCGCCGCCGCCCTTCGTCCACGACGCCGGCTTCACGAGCTCCGCCGTGATCGGCTCCTACGGCATGGTCGGCGGCGGCGTCTACCTGTCCACGGAAGGCGTCGGGACCTACTGCTTCGACATGGCGAGCCGCACGTGGAGCAAGGCCAGCGACTGGGCTCTGCCCTTCGGCGAGGAGATCAAGCACGTCCCGGAGCTCGGGCTCTTGGTCGGCTTCCCGGCATGGGAAGAGGACCAACGCCTCCGCGCCTTGCCGATGCTGTGGACGGCGTTTGGAACCGTTTGTGATGGCATCAAAAGTTCGTAATACCAACCGTTTGTGATGGGGGTCATCGCAAACGGTTCGTAATACCAACCCTTTGTGATGCCCCTCATCACAAACGGCTTTTAAACCATTTGTGATGATGTGTATGGTACACGTTAAAACCATATTTTAAAGTAGTAAATCAACTCAAATCAAAAAGTGTTGAACTACAAAGTTGTATGCCTTATCAATATGTAGGACTTTTATTTTGATCATTTTTTCATTTGACAAATTCATATGAATATTGTTCATAAAATTCATCTATCTCATAGAGTTTTCTAAAACTATAATAGAGACCTATAAGATTTGTGAACAATGTTACTCTCACTACATCGGATGAAAAAACGGTCAACATGAAAGTTGTAGATCTTCAGAAGTCATACAACTTTGTAGTTTATAACTTTTTAATTTGAATTTGTTTTATAGATGAAAAGTAAGTTTGTACTCAAAATTTGAAATTTGAGTTTTTTCAAACGACCTCGGATGAAAAAACGGTCAACATAGAAGTTGTAAATCTGAACAAGTCATGAAACTTTGTAGTTGGCAACTTTGTCATTTGAAGTCATTTAGTTGCTAGATCTAAGTTTGAATGTTCTCAAATTTGAAATTTAAATTTTGTAAACGGCCTCGGATGAAAAAACGGTCAACATGAAAGTTGTAGATTTTGAAAAGTTAGGAAACTTTGTAGTTCAACACTTTTTGATTTGAAGTCGTTTAGGGTCTCAAACAAGCGATTTCAACTCGGTTTGGTATAATATGATAGGAATCAAAACGGTATCCAGTCATAGGTGATGAAGTGGTGCAGTGGTAGAGGAGCGTACGCGCGAGGGAGAGGTCATGAGTTTGAATCCGGCCGGCCGCGGAGCGCGCGATTTATGCGCGAAAAGATGGCGCGACTTGGATGGCTGGTGGCCTTTCCAAATGAAAATAAATTTTTTCCCTATTGTTTGGGTTTGTTTCGGGTGCAGGAAATCACAAACGGTTCGTGTGTGATGCCCCACAAACGGTTCTCAAAACCGTTTGTGATGGCCTTTGTTTGGGTTTGTTTCGGGTGCAGGAAATCGCAAACAGTTCGTGTGTGATGCCCCACAAACGGTTTCCAAAACCATTTGTGATGGCCTTTGGGAACCGTTTGTGATGATGATTCCTGGAGTAGTGAGGGATGATCTCACCGGAATTGATGCTCTTCTAGACACGTCGGCGAAGTTCAACAATGGGAAATATTTCTTATATACCATTGAGAAAACTCATAATCCTTCATATGCAATATCGATGTGTCTATAACATGTAGGACCCTCCCCTCAACTATTGATACATACGTCTCTTAATAATTTAGCCAGGTGCTGGCTATATGAGTTTGCCATGTCATCTTGAGCCAAGCTGATAGCACACTCGTATAATATATAGTTGGCTATATATGTAGATTACATCATTAATATCTGAGTTCATTTTCCCTCTTTCATTCACTCATCACTACATTTGTTGGGATCAGTGTTACAGCCCATCCTCAACTGGCTGTAAACTTATAGAGTAGTCCGTTTTTCTTTCTCTTCTCATCTCTCAATTCTACCTAATTAAAAATATGTGTGGCACTTGATTTAGGCTGTCCACATCACCTTATTATACTTGCTCTTAGATAGAGCTGGAGAGGATCTTCCTATTGTCGTCCCCACATGTTCAAGAGCTTTCACAACTTTGAGGCGCCGTGGATTAGACGTACGTGTGGCTGCACTGAATTCCGTGTCTATCTGAATTGAACCACCGTAACCAAGTTCCACGGATAATATAATGCTACTGTTCAAAATGATGCAACTGTGTATCCATATATGTGATCCATGCATATGCTTTCATACACGTATGCACACGCGTGACAACACCACGCTAGCGTACATCATCTCCCCGATCCCGATCAAACGATTCTAGCTATAGGACTAGTACGTGGCAAAATTCATAGCGCTGCTAGTCGATCGCGCGAGATCTCCATCTTCCCGGCGCATGCTTGCATGCATATATACATGATACACATATATCACTCGCCGGACCGAATGACGACCCGGCGGCCGGATATCGTCGTCGTCGTCGTCTCCGGCCAGCCGGCCGGCCGATCACATGGCTCGCGGCATTGGGCCGTACGGCTTGCTCTTGAGCCCCATCATCCTCCTCGTCCTGGTGATGAACAGGTCCCTCGGCTTGACGGCGCCGGGGATATGCCCTATAAGCGTCATGAACGGCAGCTCCGCCAGCGCGTCGCGCCTCCCCAGCGTGACGGTGATCGACGCCTTGGGGCACGGCTTGTACCGGTGCAGCTTCTCCTCCCTGATGCACGGCCCGCCCTTCACCAGCAGCCTCAGGTTCCTCGACACCACCATGGCCTGCCGCTGTGCCAGGTGCCCCTGCTTCGCCTCCGGCACGTCGGTGATGTCGCCGACGGCGAACACGTTCCTGATCCCGCCCACCCTCAGGTGCTCGTCCACCTTGAGGTGCCCCTCCTCGTCGACGTGCCCCTTGAGGAACGACCCCTTGAGCCACGCCGACGCCACCGGCCGCCCCGTGCACACGAAGTGGCAGTCGGCGGCGACCGTCTCGCCGGCGGAGGTGGTGAACGTCCGCGGTTGGTCGTCGCCGGCGCCGGCGCCGGCGAGGTCCACCGTCTGGTCCAGCAGCACCGTCACGTGCTTGGAGCGCAGCCACTCGAGCGCCTTGGCCGACGCGCGGGGCCCCATCACCTTGAGCAGCCGGTCGCCGCCGTGCACGATGGTGACGCGCTTCTCGGGGCTCTTCATCACGATCTCCGCCGCGAGCTCGACGCCGATCGGACCGCCGCCGACGACGAGCACCGACTCGGCGGCGTCGATGCGCTCCTTGTCGCGCTGGAACATCTCGAGCCGGTCCGACTGCTTCGCCGGCCGGGTGCAGGTGCGGCCCGTCGCCACGACGAGGAAGTCGTAGGCGACGGCGCGGCCGACGGAGGTCATCACGACGGAGTCGTCGATGCCGACGGCGGAGGCGGTGACCACCTTGGCGTGGGTCAGGTAGTCGGCGTGGGGGATCACCGTGCGCTCCACGGCGGCCGGGTCCACCTTGGCGCGAAGGTTCGCCCATGGGATCTCGAAGTACTCCTTCCTGCATCGAATGCATATCCATCCATGGATTATTCGATCAAGAACATGATATGATTGATGGATCCATGCTTGATTAGAGAAAAATGGATACGATAATGCTCCGATTAATGCATGGCGAGTGTGCGTGCTCACGGGTCGATGAGGACGACGTCGGCGTGGTTCTGGAGGGTCTTGGCGAGGAGGGCGCCGGCGATGCCGCCGCCGACGATGACGACGCGGTCGCCGGTGGCCCGGAGCATGGCTGACCGGATTGAGTCCCCTTTATTATTAGTTGCGCCAAGGATCGGAGAGGTGGATGTGCATGTGACGGACTCGATCGCGGCCGGCGGCGATCGATCGAGATGGATCGATGCGTCTCGGCCGCGTCGGCGTTTGTATATATGGATGATGAATGAAGGAGATCGATCAATTTGGCGGGAGCTCGTGAGTTTTCTTCTTCGTTTTGTTTCGATCTGGTGCTTTCAGTTGTCAGGAGATGGAGCCACATGTCAATGGGATAGCTAGTTGGGAAGGGCATTGCTAAAACGAGCTTCCCAAAAATAGGAGTGCTAATTACTGCAGGCCGGAAAATTACATGCTAATAAGTAAGCTTGTAAAATTAAATTAGTTTGGCATGTGTGTGTTGTTGTTGTTGTTGTTGTTCACCACAAATGAATTGCTCATCAGGATTAGGAAAGCGATGTATTGTTTTTTTTTTTTTTTGAAAACAAGCCTTCTCATTCATTCAACACCAGATGGCACGATAACGTCACGCACCACCAAGGAAGTTACAAGACTAGGGAGGGGATCAATCCAAATCATTGGACAGTCCGGGTCCCGAGCTAAGCCTGAATGAGCTAGCTCATGCGCACACTGGTTACTAGAACGGTGTACAAAAACAATACCATGTAGGTTAAAATGCAAAGCTAAACAGCTACGAATCTCCCGGAATACTACTCCTCCAGGCGCTAGATCAAAGGAAGGAGACTTCAGGGCAACAACCAGATTAGCAGAATCTGTTTCAAACAGCACTTGTGATATGCCGGCAGCCATTGCTGCATGTAACGCTTGAAGACATGCTTTGGCCTCTGCTGTTAGCGCATCTTGCACAGCTGGTATGTTGCCTGAACCTGCCAGAACCCCATGCCCCTCGCAGTCTCTGATGACAAAACCCCACGCTCCACTCTTCTGTTGCTCACAGAAAGCTGCATCAGTGTTAATCTTCAGCACCTCTGGAGGCGGGGGGCTCCATCTCTGTTGCTTCGACATAGGAGCAGAGGCATGCTGAGCAATCGTCTCTTGCTGTGTCTTACAGCTACAAGCTGCCTGCAATGTCTTACGCTGCACATCAGCAATCGCCGGGAGACCCTCCCCTGCATTGGCTTTGTTCCTTGCATCCCACCACGACCAAAGAAAACATGATATCAGAACCTTTTCTTTCTCCTTCAGAGTGAGGATGTGCTGCACTATATCTCGCGGGGATTCCATAGATAGGAAGCATCTGCGCACACTTTCAAGCTTGAGAGCCTGCCAGCATTGCTTCACGAATTTGCACTTTAGGAAGCAGTGTCCTCCATCTTCATCGAGACGATGGCATACCGGGCATTTAGTATCTACGTCCTTAACTCCTCTACGTTTAATATTCAGTTGAAGTGCCAGACTATTATGAGCAAAGCGCCACAAAAACTGTTTTACTTTCGGTTGACACTTGAAATTCCACAAATTCTTCCAAAGTTTACAGTCAGCCGTAGCCAAGGAAGAACTTGACTCACCCCTCTGTCTGTCTTGCTCGTGCTCCCGGTTATCTTCCAAAACATGATAGGCTGACTTTACTGAAAAAATGCCCTTGTTGTCATAATGCCAAGCCGGCTTATCCTCCTCACCAAACTTGATGGGAATGGCCAGAATAAGCCTCTTGTCTTCCTCCCAAAAAATATCCTCGACCAGTTCCTTATCCCAGTTGCCCGTGTAGGGATCAATGAGGTCAGAGACCTTTGTGAGGATTGTAGCTCCTTTTGGTGTGCACGGACGCCGTGTAGAGCCTCTTGGTAGCCATGGATCCTCCCAAATATTAATCATGGTGCCATCCCCAACCCTCCATATCATTCCTAGCTTGATCGCCTTAAGGCCACGCACAATACTTCTCCAAGAATATGAAATGCCCGGTTTCTCTTCACACTTCAATAGATGCCCATCAGGATAGTATTTGGCCCTCAGGACCCTTGCACATAATGATTCCGGCTCCAACAGCAGGCGCCAACCCTGCCGAGCCAGCATTGCAAGATTAAACAGATGGAGATCCCTGTAACCGAGGCCACCTTTTGCCTTCCTGCTGCACATTCTCTCCCATGAAATCCAATGGAGCTTGTGCTCATTATCTTGCTGCGCCCACCAGAATCTAGCAATCATCATACCAATGTCATCACATAGAGTTTTTGTCAAATCAAAACACGACATCGCATAGGTGGGAATGGATTGGGCAACTGCTTTAATGAGGATGTCCTTCCCGGCTTTGGACAGTAGTTTCTCCTTCCAGCCTTGTATCCGTTTCCAGATCCTGTCCTTTATGTAGTTGAAAGTCTGGACCTTTGATTTTCCCATATAAATAGGGAGGCCTAAGTACTTCTCATTTCTAGCTTCCGCCCCTATGTCCAGAGATTGCATCACCGCTGCCTTCACCTCCTCTCTGGTATTAGCGCTGATCATTATGGAGCACTTCTCCTTGTTTATAACCTGACCCGAGCAATCCTCATACAATGAAAGGATATGTTGCAAATGGCTTGTACTCTGATTATCAATTTTGAAGAGTAGCAAGGAATCATCTGCAAACAAAAGATGATTGATACTCGGTGCTTCTGGGCATATCCGAACACCCTGCATATCCCCCCTGTCCTCAGATGCAGTCAGAAGACATGAGAAAGCTTCAGCACATAGAAGAAAAAGATATGGTGATAGCGGATCGCCCTGCCTTAAACCTCGCTCCGGGATGATTATGTCAGTAAGGTCACCATTAACCTTGAACCGATAGCTGACTGTTGTCACTAGATTCATAACAGTATTCACCCAATTTTGGTGAAAACCAAGTTTCAGCATCATTTCCTTGAGGAAATCCCACTCTACCCGGTCATATGCTTTGCTCATGTCTAGTTTCAAAGCTGCGTACTCATCCAGCCCCCTTTTCTTATTTTGCATAAAATGTGTCAATTCATAGGCAAGCAGGACATTATCTGAAATCAGCCGACCCGGCACAAAGGCGCTCTGGTTCTTGGAAACAATATCAGGGAGAATATACTTCAGGCGGTTTGACAATACTTTGGAGGCAATTTTGTAAACTACATTGCACAAGCTAATGGGCCTTAAATCCTTCAATCTTTCTGGGTGCAGAACTTTAGGTATTAACACAACAACAGTTTCATTCCAACCCTCAGGCATGGCCCCCCCATTCAGCAATGCTTTAACCTCGCGAATAATATCATCCCCCATTATCCCCCAAAACTTCTTGTAAAAAAGAGCAGGCATACCGTCGGGACCCGGGGCTTTCAGATCTCCCATGTCATCTAAAGCCTTCTTAATCTCTTCGTTGCTATAATCCACCATCAGAGATTCATTCATGTCTTCAGTAACCCGCACAGGAACCTGCGGGAGGAGTTCCTGATAGCGTTGTCCTGCACGAGATTGAAAAAGAGTTTTATAACAGTCAGTTACGAGATTGTGGATCTCCTCCTTCTCCTCAACCACACTCCCATCATCCTTCACCAGTCTCTTGATTTTATTCATTCTCCTTCTCTCTGAGGCATGTTCATGGAAAAATTTAGTGTTCTGGTCACCATGTTGTAACCAATGTACTTTAGCTCTTTGGCGCCAGTATAAATCCTTCTGGTGCTCCAGCTTCTCTAGCTTATACTTGAGAATCTCTTCCCTAGCAACATTCTCCCGTGTAATGCCTCCTCTCCTGCAATCCTCCAATTTCTTCTTCACATATTTAATTCTTTTTTCTAGATCGCCCAACACATTCTTACTCCAGTCTATGAGATCAGCTTTTACATCATGCACTGCACCAGTGACACTCCCTGTTCTTGCATTCATGGATAGCTTCCAAGCATTCTCCACAATCACCTCACAATTTTCCTCCTGTAACCACCCTGCTTCAAAACGAAAGCATGGTTGTCTGTCTCCTCCACCCACTATCTCCTCCTCCTCTAGCGTCACAATCACCGGCCTATGATCCGAATGCTTGGGATCACCATTCCTAACCCTGAAGTTGGGGAACCTCATACACCACTCCACATCAGCCACAGCACGGTCCAGTCTTTCGCGGATATAGTGTTCTCTGGTATGACTATTGTTTCTCCAAGTAAACATATCTCCTGAAAAACCCAGATCATCAAGTGAACAATCCTCCAGCGCCTCCCGAAATCTGTCCATATGTGCCTGTGGCTTTGGTAGACCTCCTTCTTTCTCATAGGCCATCAGAATCTCATTGAAATCTCCCATGCACAACCACGGCCTACGCCTTGTTGCATTTAGGGTTCTGAGAGCTCTCCACGACACCTCCCTCTTGTCGGAACTGGGCTCACCATAAAAACCCGTAAATCGCCAAATGAAACCATCTGGCTCCATCACCTCGCCATCTATGTACAGTCGAGACACTGCTCGCAATTGGAAATTGATACCATTCCTCCAAAAGATTGCGAGACCACCACTCTTCCCAATGCAATCCTTCACCACTAGATTTGTCAGCCCCAATCTCCACCTCAAGCCTTCAATCCTACTTTGAGTCATCTTAGTTTCAGAGAGAAACAAGATGTCGGGGTCCTCCTCCTTCCGAATATTCAGAAGGCCTCGAATTGCCGGGCCATTCCCCAATCCCCGGCAATTCCATGCTACAATCTTCATTTCTTCTCGCAGGACTGTACCGACAGCCCCGCATCAGATGTAGAAATAGTGGCCTTACCCCTCTTGCTACTCTTCTCATCATCATGAGCACCCTCGATGGTGCGCTTACTCCCAAGCGTGACATCCAGTTCCTCAACTCCCGAACGAGGGATGTCTCTTCCCATTCTTCTGTACGTACTCCCCATCATACCCTTCTTCTGTACACCCCCCATCGCGCTCTCTTCACGATGCATGCCTTCCTTCGCACCCACATCCACTTGCATGGCACTGTTCCCGTGCACCTCCCCCCCGCTATGATCCTTCTCCAGTTCCTGAATCACATCCTTGTTTTCCTCCCGCACAGGCGTACTGCTGTTCTGCTCCTTCTCACTGCCTCCATCCTTCAGAAAGAGGACACGTTTAGAACCTCCATCTGCTGTCATCGGGAGTTGCTTCTTCAAAGGATTGGTGTCCTCCTCCTCCCTCCCCTTTGCCGGCTCAGCACCATCATTTCCTCCAGCCCCATCACCCTTCCTCCAGGACGGTGCATCGCTACCAGATCGACCAGGTAGACTTCTACTGGCAAAGCCACCAGAGCTACCCCTACTTCCACTTCCACTCGACCTCCAGGATGGTCTGAAACTCGCTGCACCAAAACGGTCCACACCATCATCTAGCCTTCGTCTGTCCGGCATGCACCTCAACTTCTTGCTAAACTGTTGTGTTTCCCCCTCTGGTACTTCGGTCTCACAGATTCTATCTGTATGGCCAATGATGCCACAAGTATAGCAGAAATCCGGGAGAAATTCATACTCCAGCGGGCACCAATGAGGTTCCTCCTTCTCTCCCACGCAAACCGTCACACCTCGCATCAATGGCTTCCGAATGTCCAGCCGTACCTTAATCCGAAGATATCTTCCAAGGGCAGTATCATCCTCATCAACATCCATAGACATGAAAGTACCGATCTCAGCCCCAATAGCTTCCCCCGTCGCCTTATTCATCAAACCAACAGGCAGTTTCATCACACGTACCCAGATGGGAATGTAGACAAACTCCATCTCTTCAATTGCCTTTAACTCATCCATCTCCCTCATCACCACCAAGTCCCTCCCAAACATCCACGGCCCATCATCCAGCGCCCTCCGTTTCCCTGCAGCTTGATGAAACGTGAAGAGGAAGTGATTTTCCCCTAGATCCTTACAGGTGGTACCCTTGATCGGGCACCAGATTCTCCCTAGGGCTTGCGCCAGGCCATCAGCATACACCAACTTCTCCGCAAAGACCTTGCCAACTGCCTGCGGCTCCATACCCTTGTTCTGCGCGCGACACACCTGATTAACCCGGATGCCCTTCTTCTCCGCCGCCGATAGCTTCAGCCGCTCCAGCATTCCTTCAACCCCCTCCATCACCACCACTGCTGGCCGCAGAGGTACACCGCCCCCCAACTCGAGCAACTCTAGCACCAACCGGTCTCGAGGCTATAGCAGATCTTGGTTTGGCTCCAGAAAGGAGAATTGATGTTGAACACTTTGGAACGGACGTGGACTCCCGAATCAAATCGCAGGGCGCAATCAGATCCGAGAAAGAAGGAAGAGATCACCGGGACCAAAAACTCTAACCGTCAAGACTCCCCTCGAGTCGCCTAAGCGCCGAGACCGGAGGCGCTTTGCTTTTTGTAACTAACTTCCACAAGCGATGTATTGTTTTCCACACAGCACGGATGGTACGCCTTCGGGCAGTTAGTTCCTGGAAAGTATCATGGGACAAAGTGAGGTGGCAGGGACCTGTTGGCAAACTTTATTGGGCTAAAATTGATCCAAATCGAGAAGAATGGTGAGAGGGGGATGGAAATTGGGATGACACGACGTAATTGGTTTAAACAATAATGGGGTTTCAAATGAAGTTGGAGCACTAAGTACTAAATGGATACAAATGCTGGTTTCACAAGAAACTGGCATTAGAAGATTTCGTGTGTGCTAGACATTTCCATGTTGCTTAGAGAAGAGGAGTTATACTGGCTCCAAAGGTCTAAAGCCACTAGGTTATTACACGGTGATGATAATACAAAATATTTTCAGTTACTTGCAAACGGTAAATACCGCAAAACGAGAATTTATCAGCTTGAGCAGGATGAAGGTACCATAGTGGGAGAGGAAAACCTAAAAACTTACATTACAAACTATTATAAGGGCTTGTTTGGATCTCCTGAAAGCAATAATTTTTCTTTGGTTGAGACTCACAATGAGGATATCCCTCAGGTCTCTGATGTAGAAAACGAGATTCTTTCAGACGCTTTTAGTGAAGGTGAGATTAAAGAGGCAATCTTTCAAATGGAACACAACAAGGCACCTGGGCCGGATGGCTTCCCTGCTGAATTCTATCAGCATTTTTGGGATATAATAAAGCCTGACCTTTTGGCGTTGTTTAATGAGTTTCATCATGGAACCTTACCTTTGCACTGTCTCAATTTTGGAGTAATTACCCTACTGCCTAAAAAAACCGAGGCGACTATGATTCAACAATATAGGCCTATTTGTTTGTTGAATGTAAGTTTTAAGATTTTTACGAAGGTTCTTACGAATAGAATTAATCTGGTAGCACAAAAGGTTATTAGGTCCTCTCAAACAGCCTTCTTACATGGTAGATACATTATGGAGGGGGTTGTTGTTCTTCATGAAACAATTCACGAGTAGCATAGAAAGAAGAAAGATGGAGTTATTCTTAAGCTTGACTTCGAAAAAGCTTATGACAAGGTTAAGTGGCCTTTTCTGCAACAGGTGTTGCGCATGAAAGGCTTTTCACCTAAATGGGCTTCTTGGATTCAGCAAGTTACATCGAAAGGATCGGTAGGAATTAAGGTCAATGATAGTGTTGGACACTACTTTCAGACAAAGAAAGGTGTTAGGCAAGGAGATCCTTTATCACCTATTCTTTTTAATATTGTAGTAGATGTCCTTTCTATTCTGATAGCTCGAGGAAAAGAAAGTGGACTATTTAGAGGTCTGGTTCCAAACCTAGTAGACGATGGTTTATCTATCTTGCAGTATGCAGACGATACAATACTCTTTATGGGAAATGATTTGGAAGAGGCCAAGAATATGAAGCTCTTGCTATGTGCATTTGAGCAATTGTCGGGCCTCAAGATTAATTTCCATAAAAATGAAATGTTTTGCTATGGTAACGCTAGGGATCTCGGGAGGGAGTATTCAGAAATCTTCGGATGTGATATGGGGACTCTCCCGTTTAGATACCTTGGTATACCGATGCATCATAGAAAACTCCTGAACTCTGACCGGAAAGAAGTAGAGGAAAGGTTTCAAAAATGATTAAGTGGTTGGAAAAGAAAAATGCTTTCTATTGGGGGTCGGTTGGTTCTTATCAACTCGATTCTTAGTAATTTGTCAATGTTTATGCTATCCTTCTTTGAGATCCCTCGGGGTGTCCTAAAAAGGCTAGACTACTACAGATCTAGATTTTTCTGGCAGAGCGATGGCACAAGAAAAAGTATAGACTGACAAAATGGGGAGTACTATGTACACCCAAGGACCAAGGGGGTTAGGAATCTTAGACCTAAGCATTCAGAATAGGTGTCTACTTAGTAAATAGGTGTTTAGACTCATTAATGAGGATGGCATTTGGCAGAGACTCCTTAGAAATAAGTATTTGAGACATAAAACAATCACCCAAGTGAAATACATGCCAGGGGATTCTCATTTTTGGCCAGGTCTTATGAAAATTAAAAATGACCTTTTGAGGTTGGGCAAATTCAGGGTGGGGGATGGGTCTCGGACTCATTTTTGGAAGGATCCGTGGCTGGATGACATTGCTTTCAAAAATCAATACCCAGCTTTATATAATATCGTGAGAAAGAAGAGTGCGACTGTAGCAACGGTTCTCAGATCGAATCCTCTGAACGTGGCCTTTAGGAGATCTCTAGTTGGTAATAATTTACAGGCTTGGCACCAGTTGGTTACCAAACTTGTGAATGTGCAATTGACAGATCAGAGAGACAATTTTATTTGGTCTCTAAAACAAAATGGTCAGTTTACCGTTCGATCCATGTATAGAATGCTTGCTACTCAGTTGCCTGCACCTAGGAGAAATGGGTTATGGAAACTGAAGATGCCCTGAAAGTTAAAATATTTATCTGGTATTTGCAAAAAGGAATAGTTCTGACCAAAGATAATTTAGCTCGTTGACATTTGAAGGGAAGTTTAAAGTGTTGTTTCTGTAATTTAGATGAAACCATACAACATCTTTTCTTTGATTGTCAATTAGCTAGAATGTTATGGAGGATTGTACAAGTTTCATTTAATCTAACACCACCTGTGAGCATCACGCATATGTTTACTGATTGGCTCGATGGGATTAACACGAAACTTAAGTATAAAGTCCTAGTCGGAGCATCTGCACTATGCTGGGCAATATGGCTGAGGAGAAATGACTTGGTTTTTAACAATGCTAGAGCTGCTACTCCTATGCAGGTTATCTTCCGTGGGACGCACTGGGTCCGTTTTTGGACGTTGCTGCAAAAGGAGGACGAGCAACCGCACATTATTCGTGGGTGTCGTGCGCTTGAGACCACAGCGATGGAGATTTTTGTCCACAATGGATGGTCTTTTAGTAATAGAATTGCTTTCAGTCAATTTGAGTGTGTTGCTGAGTCAGAACTTTTTTCACTTGCTTTTGCGTTCCCGTTTGTAATAAGAAACAGCTATATGCATAGTTTCATGCAGAGGCTGGAATATTGAAATATATTCCCTTTTCTAAAAAAAGACATTTTCATGTGAATTATGTTGGATTAATTAGGTCTTGACTCATTTTTAGTCTCAATTAATTAAAAGAATTAAAAAGTCCACTAGTAATGCTAGGGAGTTACTAATCCAGGATGGATAGTCAAAGAAAATCCTAACGAACTTAAATGTGGACCAGTTGTGGACCACTTGTGAAGCTGACAGGAGGAGAAGAGTGTGCCACACGCGCGCTCGCTCGCTCGCCGAGCCGTGACCGTTGTGGGTTGTTGTGGTGAGGTGAACGTTTTGTCATTAATGACAGCTATTGGGTCATATAAGGAGGTCTCTCCTCCCAGGCAAAGAGACACTTCTCCCAGACCTTCTCTGGTACTCCTCTTCAGGAGATCGACACTTCTTGTAGACATTCTCTTCAGAAGACCTCTCCCTTCTCCCTCACTGTTTTTGCTGCTTTCTTGCATTCCCGACGCAACCTTTGCGCGCGCACTGCTTGCGTGAGCAGAAGCCTCTGAACCTCCCTGCCTAGCGATTCTACTCGGGATAGGTAGGCGATAAGGTTTTTGGGGAGCGCACGAGTACACGACTGCTCGCTTCCTCACGCAAACGACTACTTCCAGGCGATCGCCTTCCACAACCTGAACCACTACTTCCCGGTGTCCGAACTACATCAAGCGAATGACTACTTTCTGGAGGCCCTGAACAACTACTTCTAGAAGGTCGCTTCAGGGACTCCACTGCATCGACTCGCCACTGCATCAAATTAGATTGACTACTTCGAGCAAGACCAGCCGAGGATGGTTAACACTATTCCTCCAACTAGTAACGGCGCATCCGGTGCCTCCGGTGCCGGCCCTGCCTCTGGGTACATCCTAAACCAAACTTGGTTCTGGTTTTTCTTGTTGTTCTTGCTATTTTGAAGATTTAACTTGAACACACGTACCTACTCTGTTATCAGAAAACTACTCACTGTTGTCATGAATTTGTTGTTAATTTCTGGAATTAAAATATATCAAAAAGTGCCTATATTTCTATCAAATTATATATGTGTAGTGGAGAAAATAATGCATATTACAATAGTTAATTAATTTGGACCCAGAAGTACAAATGTTTAGCATGCATAAAGCAAAAACAAATGGAGATTACAGGTGTCCAACACATTCGTAACATAAAAGTCAATAGAAGTGTGCTGAACACTAAAAATGTTGGGCATATAAAATTGCAGTCAAAATAAATGAGCAAAAAAATGTAGAATCTGACCTCATCCATTCTTAAGTTACAGTATTGACCAAAAGCTTGAGTTGGTATATATATTTTTAGGCCATCAGAGGGTGGATAAATAATAGTGGGGGACTGAAGGAGTTTTAAGTGAAGTCCGATGATTCACGGGGTTTTAAGTGAAGCTAGTTACACAACAGACTGGCATCTGGCATCCAGACACGGGTGGAGTCCTTATCCATTGAGGTTTTCGGCAACACGGGTGGAGGTTTATTCATAAATTGGGTTTTTGAACTTTGAAGTGATTTGTTTGCTTTGCCTTCTTTATCACCATCTTTTGAGCTTGTATCGTGTGTGTTATGTGAAGACAAAGTCTCCAAAATAGTAAAATTGTAATAATTTTCAGGCCTCATGCTTTTGCAGCGGCCGGGACACTTTCATTTGTTTAATGAAATAGACTCCTTTTTTCTAAAAAAAATCTGGCATCCAGACATATTTGAATATGTTCATGTGTGTTAGACATTTTTCTGTAAATCATATATATAATGGTGGAGAACGAAATAAAATTATGGTATGGTGAAATCGATAACATAGGCAACAAATCAAGATTTAAATTAAGTACTCCCTCCATTCTTAAATATATGACGTTTAGGACAAGCAAATTAGTTCATTTTTGAACTAAATAGCTTGTCCTAAACGACATATATTCAAGAACGGAGGTAGTAGTTAATAAACAAGCAATTCACCAATGCATATAACAAACGGTAAATAATTTCATATCAAATTGGCATGTAAAAATTATAAACTGCAATTTGTGCATCTGGTTGATCCTCCTATACCATTTTGCTGACAGCGCAGCGCGCTCCCACGGAACGACTACTCACTCAGGAATGGATGAAACTGCTTGCGCTAGTGCCTGGAATCAAAAGGAAGGGTTTCGACCAACATCGCAAATTTGGAAAGAATGCAATACTCGTATTTTTTTTTCGTGACAACTCAAGAAACTTGCGAAGCCACTGTGGATTGAAGCGGGCGCTAAGAATATTGGTTGTCTTCACTAAAGGTCTTTATTTCGTTTTTGGAAAATTTTCAGCACTGGCGAAATCAGCGAAATTTGAAAAAACTTTCGGTCAAAAGTTCGGTCAAACTTAACATTTTTATGTAATAAATGGGTTACTAATACACAAGGTATTTACAGTCAACCTCATATAGCCTGATGTTCGTCTTCAATGGAAATCGATCAATCCAACCTTGGATCAGGCCTGTGAGCAAGGCAAATCTATGTACACACCACTGAGCTACAAGCTCCTAAGTGCTTTTCTAAGCCCATGAAGATTATATAGAGTAATAAAAAAACAAAGCCAACGAATTTTTTGACTGAATAATATTTTTTTTCGCTCGTCAACGAAATTTCCGAATTTCACCGAAATTTTGTTGAAATTTTAAACCATGGTAATCACATCAAGTAATGTCTTTTGTCTTAGGTCTGAGGCCGTTGGCATGGTGTGTGCAAAATATTGTGTATCATGAAGATTTTATTGTCTACCTTAATATAAAGGTACAATATTCTCCTACGTGTTTGAGAGAGAGAAAAAACTTTCAAATATAGTACCCAAAAAACAACCCTATCTAATTCGTGCAAGAGACACTTTTGTGTCTGATGAGCGTCAAAGCCAAAGACAAAACACATTGGATCATCATTAGGGTTCACTTTACAATTTAATTAAGGTACGTACAGCAACGTTAATATAATCAACAAATTAACTGACGTAAGCACAGCTACTATCTGCATGCATGCATCTGATTCCGACACAGATCGTCGTGGAATCGGATGCCAAAACGAAGCAAGAAAAAGAAGCGCGCGTACGTAATAATGCCATGGTCTAGTCGTAATGCCAGCCTGAAGAGCTGAACAATTGCTAGTAACAGAGTGTGTCTATACTCTGCAGTCACTTGAAAAAGGCGACGAGGGGCAGGAGCGCGGCGACGACGGCCACCGCCGTGCAAGCGCCGCCGCGGGCCTTGCCGCCGCCGGAGAGGTAGAGGTAGTAGTACGGGTTAGACGACGACGGCGGGGACGGCGGCGACGAGAAGTGCGACCCGCTGCTGCTACCGTCGCCACCACTGCCGCCGCTGCTCTTGGGTGGCGGCGAAGGAGGAGGCGGCGGCGGCGGCGGCGGCGGCGACGGCGACGGCGGGGGCTCGGACGAGGACTCCGGAGTCTCCGACGAAGGCGGGGTCGAGCACGGGGACTCCGGCGGGCTCGTCAGCGGCGTGACCGGGGGCAGCACGTCGTACACGCCCCCCGGCGGCGGCGGCGGCAGCACCAGCTCCAGGTACGGCGGCGGGGGCGGCGAGGAGAGCGGCAGCAGCGCGAGCGACGGCGGCGGGGGCGCGGTCATCGGCAGGATCGTCGGCGGCGCCGACGTGCACACCGTCGGGCACGTCCCGCACTTGCTGACGCACAGCTGGTTCGTGTCCGGCGCCGGCTGGTCATCGCCGGCGACGGCGACGACGGCCGCGCACGCCACCATGAACGCCATCGCCCACACCACCCCAACCGGCGGCCCTGCAGCTCCTCTTCCCTCCATTGCCGCCTGCCTTGGCGGCTTCGGCTTGCTCGATCGACAGAATCAAAGGGCAGTGGTTGCGTTGCGTGTGCTCGCTTTCACAGGTGAGATTCTTCCCGCGAGTTCTTGTGGACCGGGCGGTTTATAAGGTGGAGCCAGCACCTGGACTGGAGGCCCAACGCGGCAAAGAAATGTGCCAAACTTGAGGTGCAAGCTGCAACAGAATATAGGAATAGGCTGGGATGAGAAATGATGGCTGTAAAGGGAGATGCTCCTGAATTGGCAGCAAGGAATTGAGGATTCCTCTTACAGTACACAGATTAATCTAACAAATCGGCAGACCAGGCTATTTGTATTTCAGTGCATGAGGTGTTAAGTTAAATGATAGGGCATAGAAAGTTCTAGGAAAAGAGGTCAAAAGATTTGCAGTGCCTGATGATGGTTGATGCTTTCCAGAGTGCAGGCCAGGCAAAGGATATATGCGCGTGTATGGATGAAGGTTTGCAGATAGCAACTCGACTAGTGTCATATGGCAAAAGACGAGCTGCTGGTTCAGTTTGCAAGCAAGCAAAATGCTGAATCAAACAAAGCTCAACTGAGAAATCTAACTTCCTGCATAGAGGAGTAGGGTAATTACTCGCAGAAATAAAAATGGCATGGTCCCAAGGGGAATCAAGTCCTCTGACTGTAAGGCTGTTCTAAGTTGTAAAAAGAGTCTGCTGTTGTAGTAATTACAAGTTACTACTATTGTAATGGCAACAAAATGAGTGAATAAGCTGTACAGTGACACTACTTCCTCACTCTACGAACATCTAGAGTACATAAACAAAATCTGTTGCCTATTTAATTTTCCCTGAACACTTGTCAAATTGATGGAGTCCTTTACAAAATATGGCTTGAATGCCAGCAAACAACCGACAAGAGAGTAGACTTGTCCAGACAGGCTAACCAAGGAAAGGAAAACTTTTGCTAGCCTTAAAACTTTACCGCTTCAATTTTGCCCTCTCCTGGGATGGTAAGAGAGGGAACAAAATTACAGTTATGAAGCAACAGTCACGAGTCAGTTTCTGCATCCGTTGTTGTTGCTGATTTCAGTTTTTGGCTCACAAATTGCCCCTTAATTCTCGGTCTTTGCTCTGCAAGCTTTTTCCTGCTATGATATCTAACCTGTAGAAATGAAAAATGGAAGACATAGTCAGATAAGGAAAGCATTAACTGTTATTTACTAACTAAAAACGTTATCACATTTAATACCTTTTTCTCAAAGCATCTATCTTTCCTTTTCATGCGAAACTTCATCAAAGCAGCTTCACGGCGAGACCGATCACTATCCAACCCGTTATTGTAGTAGTTCTGGACACCACTTTCGTTGCCACTTTCTAGAGCAACCACCGTGTTTGTATTGATGTCAGTTTCACCGCTACCCGTGCATCCGCTTCCTTTACGGATATCCTGGCTGCAGCTAGCACTCTGGTTGACGTGCTCCACATGAGCTCTCGCCAAGTCAATTGGTTCTCCTGATTCCCTGAGAATTCGTCTTGAATGATGCAACTGCTGATTTTCCTCAGACTGATTGTGTTCATCAACCTGAGACGGTTTACTAGGATTTTCATGGTAATTCGATTGACCAGAGGCATGCTGAATAGCTGCCTTGTTCATGCCAGCTGAATCACAATGCACAAGAGGAGCATGTGGGTAGTATACTGGCTGCAGAATTGCACCGTAATGGTAGGGCATGGCAGCACCGACAGGAATCGGAAGAGGTATATACCCATATGAAGGATGGCTCATACTGTCCTTTCTATGCGAGGAACTGCTTGCACCTGCATCTTCTCTAGCACTACTGGAACACAGTACCGCAGCTCCCTCCATGCTAATGTCCAAAGGAATCCGAGCTTGCCTTGTACTCTCACCTGTAGTATGTTCATGGGGAGGTAACACCCCACTGGGTTGGGAAACTGGGTCCTTATCATGAACAGGTTCTTGGCGGGTTATGCAGAGAGAAGGGAAAAACTGGTGCTCAGCTGATGGCTCTATTCTTTTATTGCCGTACCTGTAGCATATTGAAGCAACGGTAAGCAAAATAAAGCTAGTCAGATTTATGCACCATATTATCAACCTATGGGTCTAAAAGTACCAAAACATGTAACCTCATAAAGAAATAAACAGGCAAGCAAAGAAAACCAATGATTAACAGAAAACTTTCTAGCCACATTCAAATAACCTAGATATAAGAAGTTATTCCTTATGAAGTACCTTGAAAATGCAGAAGAATTCGAGTGATTAAAGATGTCTTTTTCCCTGAACTCTTGGTTTTTGTAACCATTAAGATGGTGTTGCTTTCCTAAAGCAGTTTCCAGAAACTGGGAGGGGCAAGATTCAGCATGGCCTATTGCAGCACCCTTCGATTTTTCATCAAGGTTATTTTCTGTAACAGCATTGTTTTCCATGACTGAAGATTTGCATTGTCTGTCAGCTGTTGGTTGGGTCATAGCCAAGTCTTTGCCAAGATTGCTTGGACGGAGTGAACTCGCATCAGCAATCCTCAAGGCATTATCCATTATTTGCTCGGCAACCTTTGCTGACGTAATGCCATTAAGGCCTTTGGAACGGACATTCTTCTCACTTCCACTTGGGGCATCTGCATGAGATGAAATTACTATTACGTGTGCACAACAAAGTGGCATACATTAACTTGCTGATAACAGAGCACAATTTAACAAAACGCAATGTAACCAGATCCAAATTCCTTACCATCACTATTTTTTGGCGCATGCAATTTTGTGTTTACTCCATCATAAGACTTATTTTGCCGTTTAATGTTTCTGGATGGACCAGCCCCTTCATCTTCATGAATATCTGGTAACTTCTCAACACTCTGAATTTCAGTCTCCCTCTTGCTACCAAAGCTCTGATCAAGGGAAAACAATCTCCATAATGTAACATGGCAAGAGGAAATACAATATGAATGTAAATGATATATCAAAACTGCATAGAGGACCAAATGTGAACTCTAATTGGTTTTAGTAAACAGAGCTGGCTACACACATTGGATAAAGTGAAGAAAAGAACTATCATAGGAAAGGACATGTCTCTAAATACTTTACTGTCAAACTCTTAGTTTCTGGTCTACTGGCATTGTCCAGCTAAGCAGACACGCAAATATGCAATTGAAAACATGCAATAATACCAGTTGGACAGATAAGGTGTAAGCAATGTCAGATACTTACTTGGCCATCGCTTTCCTCATCGCTGTTTTCTCCTTCCTTTGAACCATTAGCAACATTGGCACTTATATGATTGCTGGCCGCATTATTTTCTGATCCATTTGCTTGGCTATTCATCTGCATTGAATTCTTAACTCTAAGTGTTCTGATGAAATATGTAACGAATAATAGATGACTGATACAGGCTAAAATGATCACATGACAAATATCACCCAGGGTCCCATATAACTAGAACCAATGCATGTTATACAATACTACTTCTATAACGTTCATTGTGTTTCAAGAAAAGGGCGTCCAAACTTAATCCAGATAGGTTGAAAAATACAAATAAAAAATCAAAAGAAGCATTTGGAGAAGGCTACATTCTTGAAGGACTGCAAAAAGAGAACTTACTGCATGCCGCCTCCATACATGTTGCCATAAGTTTCGCAGCTCATTCTTTCTCACTGGTTTTACAAGGAAGTCCACCGCACCCTTCTGCATGCACTTGAGCACCGTGCCAATAGAATCTTGCGACGACATCACTGCCACAGCCAACCAGCGAAAAACCATGAAACCCCATAACAAATCCAAATATTCGATTCATCAGTGCTCCAAGTCAAGGAAGCTTATCAGGCATATGGCGCCATTACAAGTGTCAGATATACGCCCATCACTCTACTAGGCCAATCAGCTGATCATGATGTCAAATTAGGTAATTAGGATAACAGTTATTACAATCACCGTTGCATTTCCACAAACACATCAATCACGTGTCGGGTAGCTCTTCATTTGTTCTTTTGCGGCAAGTACGGTTCATATTTAGCAAAACCTTTTTGTCGTTTTGCACACTTTATGAAAACATCCCCTATATTTACCATAGATCCAGTAGCATTAAGATAAGTACTTAACGGTTACGGTGTCGGTATCTTGGTTCCAACAGCTACCTAGAGCACTACAATTGAATTTCAGGACTACCGCCACCTCAGTTTGGGAAAATCTGAAGTTCAATTGATAAGCACCCGATGAACTGGGATAATTTCCCAGTGAAACCATGTGATTAGACCCTACCCTGAAACAGTCTATGCAGCACACAAAATCACCTATATTCAAAATTTTCCCTAGAACTGCATACATGAAATCAAATTCTGCAGAACAGAACTACAGTTACCACAGAAACTTTGCTAACAAACTACCACCACTCCTATATTCCTAACACTGCAATGCCCTGGTAATCCACAAACAAATATCCACATCCACACAGTTTAGTAAGAAATGCAGTACTCGGTTTACAGCACAAGGGGGGCATCACAGAGTGGAATCTAAAAATGATGATGATACAGTAGCGTTAAAGTTGCTCATCCGAAACAAGCCTGATCCAATCACCCCGTTTTAGTAACAAGCATGTGCAGAGCAGAATATAAAACCCACGCAGAGCCAATCGGCAAGCATAAAATTATCTCAGACGCCGAGCCCCTTGCTTGAAGTAACCGCTTACTAGTAGTCACTAGCAAAGCATAATCCATTCCCAAGCTTCGATTTGATCCGTAGCACCAGAATCAAGCCACGCGACGCGAGCGATCAAGCATCGGAGGGAATTGTAAATACGACGGATCGGGCGGCGATCGAGGCTTACTGATGACGGGGATGTTCTTGCACTCGTCGGCGGCGACGATCCTGGCGAGGAGCTGGATGCCGGAGAGGCTGGGCATGGCGACCTCCGTGAGGACGAGGTCGAAGGCGTAGGCCCGCCCCCGCATCACCTCCCACGCCTTCATCCCGTCCGCGACCGCCGCCACTGCAGTCTCCCGGAGAGAGAGAGAGCGAGCGAGAGAGGCGTCAGTCAGAATCGAACCCAAAACAACTCCTCTTCGAATCAACTCCAAGGCAGAGGCTACCAAGCGCCCGCAGCGACGCCGGTGCGAGAGAGGGAGAGGCAGGGGCGCTCACCGCGGTAGCCGCACTTGCGGAGGAGCGCGGTGACGACCTGGCGCGTGGAGTCGTCGTGCTCGACGAGGAGGACCCGGAGGGAGCGGCGCGGGAGGATCTGGTCCCACCGCACGGCCGCCGCCGCTGACGCGGGGGACGACGACGGCGCGGCGGCGGCCTCCCCGCCGTCCCCTCCACCACCACCACCACCACCACCACCACCACCAGGACCAGCAGCACCACCACCACCACCCCCACCGGCGACGGCGGCGTCGGCGTCGGGAGACATCCGATTGGCGTGCGGAAGAGAGGGGAAGACGGGAGGAGCGAGTCGGGGGGAAGGGAATGGGGGGAAGGAGCGGTGGGCAAAATATCTCCAATATTTTTTTTCCGCGCGGTGGGCGCCACGTCAGCGGCCGGGGCGCGTGAGGACGCCGAGGCCGAGTGGAGAAGAAGAGAAGAAAAGGCGTGGGGCGGAAATGGCCCAGCAACAAATACCACGCCACCACTCGAAAACCAGCAGCTGCACGAGGAAGGTGTCTGAGAACACGCCCAAGAGCCAACTGGATTCGATCCACTAGTCTTAATGGGTCACAAATGTTGTGAAGCCCATTACCAGGGGAAGGGTACATTATTTATTAATCTCATATTGCTAATGGAATATGGTGTGGAGAATTTCATCCAAATAAATAAAGACCAAACCCCTCCTGAGAAAGATATGACTTCCAAGCAATAGTTGCTTTTCTCCCCATCGTGCTCGCGGACCTAGCAGTCCGGTGCGCGACGTTTCAATCCTCGTACGTGTGGATACCTCGGAGGTGCTGCGCTTAGAGCACAAGGACGAACCGACGTAAGCAACTGCACTGCACTGCCACTTCGACGCGTTCGTCTACATCAAGACGGCTTCCGCTGCAACTGCGCGTCTAGTGGTAACAATCTGTGATCTATAACTGTTGATGTTCCTATTTTGGGTGAACGAGTTTTTGTGTGTGCTAGCGTAGCCTCCTCGTTACCCTTCAGTGGTATCAGAGCCGTAGCTGTTTCGTTATAGATTCGGATGTATGCATATGGAGATATGCTTGGATGTAGATTAGTCTCTGATCGGTTCGTGATCTCCACTATGATGGTAGTGTAACGAATTACTCCTACCGGTGAGAATTCCGCCATCGGAGTTAAGTGATACACGTAAACCCAGGCATGGTGAGATATAGATCAATTGGATTGGTCGAATCGAACTTAGATCAATGACCGCGTCGCATGTCGATACACGACGGTGTTGATTGGATCCACTATGATGGTAGTGTAACGAATTACTCCTACCGGTCGGAATTCCGCCATCGGAGTTAAGTGATACACGTAAACCCAGGCATGGCGAGATATAGATCAATGTGATTGGTCGGATCGAATTTAGGTAAATTGCCGGGAGCAAGAACGGCGGACGGTCCGCGCAAGAACGGCGGACGGTCCGCGAGAGAACGGCGGACGGTCCGTAAATTCGGTCAAAAAAAAACTTACAGAGACGTTATCTAGCGTTCCAGAGGGTCGGACGGTCCGCAAGAGCCGGTCGGACGGTCCGCGGAGCGGATCGGACAGTCCGTGGAAAACGGCGGACGGTCCGTGGAAAACGGCGGACGGTCCGCGCAAGAACGGCGGACGGTCCGCAAGAGAGCGGCGGACGGTCCGTAAATTCGGTCGGAATTTTGACAGAAGCGTTTTCCAGCGTTCCAGAGGGTCGGACGGTCCGCCAGAGCAGGTCGGACAATCCGCAAGGAAACGGCGGACGGTCCGTAGGGAACGTCGGACAGTCCGGCGAAATTAAAATTTTGAAAACGATCCCTCAGAAATGTTTAAGTTTTGAATGTCCTCCCAACTAAATCTTGCACAATCACATGTCTTGTATAATTAGTGGTGGGTCTATGAAATTAGGGTGCCACTAGTTTTCATTGACTAGATGGGTTTGTATCGGATACTTACTCGCATAAAGGGTTGGTTAACTTAAACAAGGTCATCTTAACGGTTAAGGACCTTGGGACATAAAGGTTGGACGCCGAGACATAGAGATGTCAACCAACAACAGGAGTCATATGTGATATGATTAGCAAAAGTTGCTTACCGATCTACCATGTCTTCTAGCGGTGATGCTAAAGCTCACTAGTCGACTTGTTAGTTGTGGATCCTGAATCACTAAGTATCAATGGAGGGATATTGATTTTAGTGGGAGTAAATTCCGTTAAATTATTTAATGTATTTTACTCTGTCATAGATATGTTGTCTTAGTATTTTGCATTATTTTCTGTTGTAGATCAATGGCACCTGGCACACCGTTTTCTTTGCGTTCGATCCTTGAGAAGGATAAGTTGAATGGAACAAATTATGCGGATTGGATCTGAAACCTTAGAATTGTTCTCAGGGCTGAGAAAAAGGAAGATATTCTAGACACCCCATTACCAAATGAGCCTGATGATAACGCAACTGTTGCTGAGAAACTTGCTTACAAGAAGGCATGTGATGTCAATCTTGAAGTGAGTTGCCTTATGCTTGCTTGCATGGAACCCGAGCTGCAGATGTAGTTTGAGACAAACCATGAGGCGCATGATATGGTCGAGGCGCTTAAGGACATGTTC
Organism: Echinochloa phyllopogon; assembly: GCA_033239725.1. Classification (NCBI taxonomy): domain Eukaryota; kingdom Viridiplantae; phylum Streptophyta; class Magnoliopsida; order Poales; family Poaceae; genus Echinochloa; species Echinochloa phyllopogon. The sequence goes on along the minus strand of BTCW01000008.1, from coordinate 3,298,089 downwards.
CAAACTCAGGCCAGGACTGAAAGGTTCAATGTCTCAAAGGCCTTTGTGGAAACCAAGCTAGCAGAAGGCGCAGCTGTAGGGCCGCATGTGATCAAGATGGTTGGTTACTCCCAGAGGTTGGAGAAGCTAGGCTTCTCACTTGGCCTAGAGTTAGCCACTGATTTTATTCTAGCATCACTTCCGCCTAGCCTTGGGAACTTCATCTCGAACTACCATATGCATGGGGCGGAGAAGGGATTGAATGAGTTGTGTGGCATGCTCAAGACAACAGAGGCTGACATTAAGAAAAGCGCTAGCAGCAGCCATGTGATGGTCATCCAAAACAGGCCCAACTTTAAGAAGAAAGGCAAATCTTGGAAGAAGAAGGGCAAGGCTAAAGATATGATCTCTCAGCCAAGCTCAACGCCCCAGACTGAGTCTGGACCAGCTGCAGAAAAGGAGGAGTGCTTTTATTGTAAGGAACTTGGTCACTGGAAGAGGAATTGCAAGAAGTACCTGGCTTCTCTGAAGAAAGGCGGTAGTAAGAGTACTTCCGCATCAGGTACACTTGACATTAATATTACAGACATTTTTCTCGCTGAATCTTCTATTAATTCCTGGGTATTTGATACCGGATCGGTTGCTCATATTTGCAATTCGATGCAGGGATTAGTAAGAAGTAGAAGCGTGGGAAGAGGCGAAGTTGATTTCCGCGTAGGCAATAATGCAAGAGTTGCTGCTTTGACCGTCGGAACGATGCAACTCCACCTTCCGTCAGGATTTATCATGGAATTGAATAATTGTTATTTTGTTCCTAGTTTGAGTCGAAACATTGTATCTCCCTCATGTTTGATGAAGGATGGTTATACATTCGCGAGTAAAGACAATGGTTGTGTGATCTCAAAGAATGGCATGTTTGTGGCTCTTGCATCCATTGTGAATGGGTTGTTCATTTTAAATCTTGATGATTCACCTATATGTAATATAATTGCTAAAAGGCCTCGGCTAGATGATTTGAATCCTACCTATATGTGGCATTGTCGTTTGGGTCATATAAGTGAAAAGCACATGAATTTGATTAGCACATCTATTAGTTGATGACTATGTTTCACAAGTCATGGACATGGAGATGTCAAACTAATAATGTGGGCACATGTATGACATGGGGCTGGACTGACCCAGTTTGAGACTTGTTTATCTCTTCTTCACAACGCGTATGCTTTGTTCTTAGACCTGAGATTGTCGTATGTACTCAAGATGTGAATTGACCTACTTAGGGACTACCAAACGCTGCTCCGTAACTGGGTAGTTATAAAGGTGGTTTTCGGGTTTGTCAGGAAGCATGCTGTGAGGCATGGTCAATCAAGATGGGATTTGCCCCTTTCTATACGAGAGAGATATCTCTGGACCTCTCGAGTGATCGGATCAAGAAATGCATGACCGTGCTAGGTTAAGTGTTAACCTCTTGAAGGATCCGACTCACAGATTCGAGAAAGGGAGGTCTTACTTGGAGTTAGACCAAATATCGTGAGGCAAAGGGAATAGCTTGTACGTGATGTTGTGGTGGTTCGTCTGATATGATCTTTACGTATTCATGGGAGTTGACACGTCTTGCTAGAGGCCGCTATCAACTATTGGAACGAGTAGGAGTACTCGAACCATGTCTATGTGTACGTGAACCCATAGGGTCACACACTTAAGAGGTTTGGAACACTGAAAACTTGCTTATGAGATTGTCTCTAGTGCAAGTGGGAGACTGTTGAGAATATGCCCAAGAGCCAACTAGATTCGATCCACTAGTCTTAATGGGCCACAAATGTTGTGAAGCCCATTACCAGGGGAAGGGGTACATTATTTATTAATCACATGTTGCTAATGGAATATGGTGTGGAGAATTTCATCCAAATAAATAAAGACCAAAACCCTCCTGAGAAAGATATGACTTCCAAGCAATAGTTGCTTTTCTCCTCATCGTGCTCGCGGACCTAGCAGTCCGGTGCGCGACGTTTCAATCCTCGTACGTGTGGATACCTCGGAGGTGCTGCGCTTGGAGCACAAGGACGAACCGCACGTGTAGGACCAGACGGACGTAAGCAACTGCACTGCACTGCCACTTCGACGCGTTCGTCTACATCAAGACGGCTTTCGCTGCAACTGCGCGTCTAGTGGTAACAATCTGTGATCTATAACTGCTGTTGTTTCTATTTTGGGTGAACGAGTTTTTGTGTGTGCTAGCGTAGCCTCCTCGTTACCCTTCGGAAGGAAGAACGCTTGGTTCGAGATATTTTTTTTCTTTTCCCTTCTCGTCTGGGGCGGGGCGTGGGATTAAGCGGAGATATTTCCGGTGCGCGATTTTTATTTCGTTTGAGAAGCAGGTGGTGAGGGTGATTTGGTTTGGCAGTGTGGATAGATAGATATTTGGCGGCGGTTGCTGGCCTCTCGTTTCCGGGCGGGCGGGGTGGACGAAAAAGAAAAGAGGGTGTTTGGATCCATGGGTGACTGCAGACTAGAGACTAATTTTAGTCACCAAAGGGACTAAACCTCCAAACACTCCTGACTAAAGGGTGACTAAAACTAGTTTAGAGGGTGTTTGGTTCCACGGACTAAAATTAGTCCCAAAACGGACTAAAGATCCAAACCCTTAGGACTAAAACTCCTAAAAGGGACTAAAACTCTTTAGCTCCACAAGAGGAGCTTACAGGGACTAAAACCGCTACTTTTCCACTGGATGCCCCTCCCCCACCCGCCGGCCCATTTGTTCCCTTTTAAGTCCATGGGCAAAGTAGTCTTTGCGCAAGCCATTAAAGCAACTTTTCCCTTTTAGTTCAGGGATCCAAACAACAATTTTAGTCCCTAAGAGACTAATTTTAGTCCCTGATTTTAGTCCCTAGGAACCAAACAAGCCCTTAGTCTCTAGTCACCCCTCACTCAACTTTTGCCCCCTCTCTCTTTCCTTTAATTAATTGCTTGGGCCCACGTTGCCTAGGAAAGAGAGGCAGAGGGGCAGAGCGCCAATGCGGGAGGGGCAGAGGGCGTTGGAGGACGTGCCGCGTGGGGGAGAAGGGGAGGTAAATCTGCATTAAATGTTCTTTAATCTCCTCTTTCAAACAGGGGGTGACTAAAATTTTTTTAGTCTGACTAAACTTTAGTCAGGTGACTAAAGGGATCCAAACACCCTCTGAGATAATCATCGGGCCGATCGATCTATATCTATCTACTCCTTAGTATGATTTATCTCCGGGCACCACCGTGTTCGCTGGAAGGCAGAGACGCAGAGGCAGGGGTGAGTTTTTCAACGGTAGAGTCGTCAGCTATTGCACGTGGGAATGGTAGAATTATATTGTTCTTTGCTACAAGTTGCATGGCTGTTGTTACTTTGGCTAGCAAATATTGCCTACAAAACGTTTTACTCGCGTAAGAGGGAAATGTAAGCGTTTGATTTGCAATCTAAGCTAGCTAGTTTCACTGAGTTTTATTTGCCTAACTTTGTGGGTATTTCCACGTGTGTGTGTTCCTTTGCAAAATTAACAGGCAAAAACGAAGTCCATTTATAGTTATTTGTAAGCAAATAGGTACAGTGTGATGAACTGATGATCGATTGATGTCCGTAAATAAGTACAGAGAGTCGGAGAGAGTACTGCTGTACTAGTATAGTGAGTCTGATGTCAAACAAGATCTTTATATGAACATGCATGAGATTCCTGACGCATCGATCTCATCTCGTGCATAGAATATATGCCTAATCAGCTCTTTCGGGAAAGAAAGAAAAAAGAATTGGCCAGGTTAATTAAGCTAGATTATCCTCGTCAACTAATCACACCCGAAGGGTATATATATAACCTATACTGCATATATTTTAAATTCGTATGGTTGCTGTTCATCCAACCCGGCCGCACGTACAGGTTCCTATCGCGTTTCATGAGCCGTCTCTGTCACTACGGGTGCGCCCAGCCGCTCATTATTAGCGACGAACAAACCCCGTCTCATGGTGTACGTGCCTGCTAGTCACTCACCAGCTAATTGCCTCGCATTTACAAATCTTCTACAAGTGATCATGTACTGCAACAAAACACATGATGAGCAGGTTCTATCAGTGTCAAGAACGCGCGTAGAACTTTTTCGCTCTTTTTTCTTCAGGGGCCTTGTTGGCATGTTTTCGCTCGTGCAGCTGCGCTGCTGCGAGTACCGTGAGTCACTCTCTGAGATGCCTTGCTTGGTGCGGAACCAAAAAAAAGAGCTTCCTGCGGCTGTTGGAAAGGAGATCAATCAAAAGTTTAAGATACTACCGGGTGAAACTTGACAGTGAACCCATGCAAGCTACACTTTTAGAGCTCTGATATATATATATATTTTTTAGGACAACTTTTAGAGCTCTGAGATGAAAGATTTTTCATGCTTAGTCACCAGGGTCACCGTTTTAGCCCCCCAACGTTTTGTGAATTGTGATCAACCCACAACTGAGATGGTCACTACTCAGTACTCACTACACCGTTTACGAGGCCCAAGTGTTGGCCCGGTAAAATATGGACTCTAAACAGGGCTTCAGCAAGGGATGTTTCATGTTTGGATGAGAGGATTGACTCGATTATTAATTAGGAGATTTTTGGATCAATTCGACCCTTTTATCCGAAAAGGGTTTTATCCTTTACGAGATATAAACAAATGCAACACGTTGCTCGACAGTGACAACACTAGTGAAACCCGTCGCTCTTTGCCTCAACCATCACCACTCCTTGTGGGCTCACGTTCATCCCCTTCCGTACCACCAGCCCTCCTCCAATCCAAAAGTTAAAAAGGTGAACATTTGCAAAAGGCTAAATTTTTTTTAATAAAAAGGCATTTGCACATGGCAAACTGACTCGGGCGATGCATGGTGAGGATGATAACCAGAGCAATTAGCCAAATAGAGGGCAGAGAGATTATTACTATTACGCTATGCTATTGAATAGGGGGACGTAAAAAACACATATTATCCCTGCGAGGACAACGTACAGCCACTGGTACCTCATGTACGCCGTGCAATTATGGAATCTTTTCATGAAAGCATGATAGTGACAATTGTTCCTTGAAGTGTCATATAGTTTTTCTAGCGACATTGTTTAGTTCTTCTAAACACGTGGCTTATCTATAAGTACGAACAAGACGAATCACCGTGAAAATATGTTTCTCTTTCTCATGACATAATAATCCGTTATGAATATCTCTATATAGCGTCATAGAAGCTTATTATCCAAAAATATTCCAGTGACAAATGAAAAGCAATCACAAACATTACCAACATATATCAGGCAATCATCTTATAACTTCTCTACCAAATTATACTGATACTCGAGATTCTTGTTCTGATTAATCTAGAATTAATTGTCACTATGCAAATTATGCTTGTGCATCTAGGATGAATGATTGATGTTACTAATAGTGCATAATTCGTGGTGCAAATGGCCCTAGGCCCTAGGGGCACACGATCATTGCACGCTCGAGAGCGACTCCCCTGGCCCTCCATCTCATGATCACGAGGCAAACAATAATGTTTGAATTCCGAGGGGTGCGATAGCATCTCAATATCCAGAACTGGATAAGGCACCGTGGACCGGGTCCACACCGTACACGCCGCTCGTTCACCCTCTGGTGGCCCCAGCCGACACCAGCTGCTGGCCCCACCGCCTGTTCGCCTGGGCTTGCACAAATCGCTGGCCGGGGAATTCAGGCGCTCGATGACTGATTACTAACTAGACGATTCCCCGCGCTGCTGCGGGATTTGAAAAAGTTTTCGATAAACAATGAATCATACTTGTATTTGTATTACAACGTTAACTAACTATGCAAGTGAGGTAAAAAATCAATTCACGTTTGAAAATTCAAGATGATGTGCACATGAAAGAAATATCAATTAATATATATTAGTGGGTTTTTAGTGCATCTTAGTGGGAGGTGATGACGTGGCTTCATGAGAGATGAGAGAAATCCTTAGTAGGGAGCCAAAACTAAGTTTTGTATGATTACTGGAACAACATGAGACAGTATCTGCCCTGCGTAGCCGCAGTTCATATCGACAGTTGCATCTGACCATGTTCACACAAGTGTCATCACTGGCTTTTTTCCCCCCCAGAAATGGGTAGTTTACATTACCGCTTTAGTGCTTTGTCAAAGATTACTCGGTGCAGTTACGTCGTATATGTGCAACATATGAAGGATTCAGGGTGTGTTTGCTACTTTGCTGTTTGGTTCTGATGGAAAGGTTGGATGGGACGTGACCATCTATGTTGTTGTTAGCGACGCAGTTCTGCACTTTGTCCCTTTACGAAACTTCGCAGGACAATTACCCCTGACTTGTACAATGTTCATTCCGATACAAGCTGAGGACACCGGTTCTCTTGGAAAGGATAAAGAGCCACATCAATGTTTGCATTTAGCAAGTTGAAAGGAGGCATACATGTTAGTGCAGATGGAGAGTTACACTTCTTTATTTCCGTAAGAAAGATTACATTACAGACAAGAGTATATGCAGATCATTAAACATTACAAAGCCTTGATATTAAGATGAAAAGGGAAACATGAATGCAGGAATGCTCAAACATTGCTGCAGCCAACCACGAATACCTGCCGTTTGTTACAAGTTTAATACACTCTTGATCTCCACAAAAAAGATGTGAAGAAAACTGACAGATAATAATCAGGTTTCACGGTAAATGCTCAATACAATGTGATCTTGTCCCAAGGTTCGATCTGCATCATAGTGGCTCACTGTTGAACCTCCTGGCATGGTGAATTGTAGCAGTAACAATCATACTATTCATGAACCAGTCCACACAAGGATCAGAGCACGGATGGGTTGATCACTATGATCAATCCTAGCTATTCAATGAAGATTTTTGCAATAACAATGAAACATAAGAATACTCAAGCTTGCCTCTCGAGATCCATCCATTTCAAAGAGGAGCCAACCAATGAGCAGAATATACAGCTCGGGTCTATGATGACACACGTGTTCGGTTAAAATATGGCCGCAAACCAGTTCCACGTAGCACAGCCGTGCAATGCGGTGACTGAACTGTCAGCAATGCCAGTGATAGCATTGAGGTGGTGTTTAGACGTTAGAATTGGGAGGTTGAATTTGAGAGTAAAATGTCACTTCGTAATTATTGCGCTACTATAGCATTTCGTTTGTATTTGTGAAAAATTATCCAAAAATTGATTAATTAGGCTCAAAATGTTCGTTTCGCAGAGTACAACAAAACTGTGCAATTACTTTTGATTTCATCTACATTTAATACTCCATGTATATTATGACATTTTAATGTGACGAGGAATCTTCTTTTTGCATAGTGTATTTGGGAGTTCCTTTTTGGAACTAAAAGGGCCCTGACATGAGGCGTCTGTACCAACCGTTATCGTGATCTGAAGTTGGATACGACAGATTGATTAGTGCGTGTGCAAGCATGTGTAACCTAAGAGATCATTAGCAGGGCACTAAATCCATAGTAGGAAATAGTTTGGCGTTTTAATTGAATGAATTATGTAGAATGTGGAAAGTAACAAACAGCAAAATTCCCAATGCTTCCCAGGCCTACAATGAAGCAATGCTCCATGATGACCCCATATTCATCACCATGTGCTTTCTAGTAGCGTGCAGCGTCTCTGTCAAACAGGATGGATATCAAACAACTTTTCAGTATTTATTATTCAATTTATTTTGCAATAAATTTGGTTCCCACTAATACATTAATTCTATAATCTATATCAGTTCTGAACTTCAGTAAGCATCAAATGACCCCTCCTCTGCTGGCAGGGAATCTGGTACATCAAAGTAACACAAGCCCAAGTAGCATAGCCAATTTCAGTACAACTACAACAAGGATCCAGAAGCAGTGGCTTATCTCACCTGTCCTGCAACGTTAAGTACCATGGGTGGATTGAAGGAGCTCCTTGGTGTAACTGCGTCTATTAACATCCCCGCACAGGAACAGCCTCATTAGGTAGTGGAAGCAGCCCATAACAGGGTTCCGAGAGCCAAAACAGGAACATGCGACATTCGTCTGCACTTTATTGAATATCTTGAATCTAGAAAAGCAAGGGCTGTGCAATATTCAATAATAATTGCATGCTGCAAGTGGCCAACTGCATTAAGGAGGCTGGAGTTAGGTAGAGAGTATCATCTGTAGTGTTTTAGTATTTGGGCCGCCCCTTTCCATTAACTTTACAGTATTGTGTCCCACCATATGGTAGGCTGCTGTTTTTTGTGTTGTTCCTCTGTGCCTTCCATTTCACAATCTGTACTCTGAATTTTCTCATTTCATAATAAATTGTAGAGATCTTTCCTTTCGCTTCAAGAAGAGACAACGTGCTTGTGTTGCATGCTACACCAGATCAAGGTTCGGAACATATCCCTCAAGTCTCATCCCATCTACCAGTATGTCCATGAGTTTATACATATCTTCCGCACCATGCTGTGGTTCATCGCTTGCATAGAATTCAAGAACTTTGCCATCAACCTCAACCCAGCTGCAACCTGGGGTCTTGCTGATTCCCCTCTCCCTCATTAACCCTATCATCCTTGCTGAGTCATCCATTCTATCCGAGGTTGCGTATATCTTCGATGACACCACATAATTCCAGGAGTTTGATGGCTCCAGCTCGATAATCCTTTTGATGACCCTCTCACCAACCTCAACATTCTTGCATTTCCGACAAGCAGCAAGCAAAGCGCCCAACATCACAGCATCTGCCTTGCCAGGGATTTTCTCAGCAAAATCCCATGCTTCTTGTAAATGCCCAGCACGTGCCAGCAAATCAACCATGCAGGAGTAGTGCTCAATCTTGGGAATGATCTTAAACACAGGTGTCAAGGAATTGAACAAACGACGACCATATTCAAGTAGCCCTGCATGCACGCAGGCAGAAAGCACTCCAATGAATGTAATATCATCTGGCTGGAGCCCTATCACATTTCTCATCAGTTCAAACTGCTGAATGGCATCATGGCCTCGACCGTTAAAAGCAAGCCCACAGATTAATGCATTCCATGAAGCTTCATTTTTGCATGGCATATTTCCAAAAACTTGCATGGCTTTGTCAAGATCTCCACACTTTGCATACATGTCCACTAAGGCTGTTCCCACATAGACATTGCTGTAGAGGCCTCTCTTTGAGGCGTACCTGTCCAGTTCAGCCCCTAGGTCCAGAGCACCAACTGCAGCGCAGGATGAAAGCACTCCGACCAAGGTTATCTTGTCTGGACGCAGTCCCGCTTCCCTCATGCTATGAAACAGCGCTATAGCTTCATTTGACATACCATTTTGTGCATACCTGCATCATTTGATACGGCGTTTGTAAATTATCAGGCCAAACAAGATATCAGTAATTTATATTTTTACGCAATGAGGACGCGGCAAGCATGTTTTCGTATACTTGCCCAGTGATCATGGCATTCCATGCCACGACATCCTTGTTGCTGATGCCATCAAACACGCGCCGTGCCTCCGCCATCTCTCCACACTTCTCATACATCCCCACAAGCGCCGACCCAACGAGCGAGTCCACCTCCATCCCTGCAGACCTCACCCACTCCTCCACCCACCTCCCGAACACCAAGTTGCCGGCATCCCTGCACGCGGTGAGCACGACGGCTACCGTCACCCCGTTGGGCGCCACCGCACCCTCGGCAACCATCGACCGCAGCATCCCTTCCACCTCAGCCGCCATCCCCGCCCGCCCGTACGCCTTCATCATAGCGTTCCAAGAGACGACGTCCCGGTGGGGAATCCCGTCGAACACCCTGCGCGCGGCGAGAGGGTCCCCGAGGCAGGAGTACATGGTGACGAGGGAGTGGGCGGTGTGGTCGTGGTCCCTGAGCCCGAGCTTCTCGAGGAGCGCGTGGGCGGAGCGGGCGAGGGCGTGGGCCGGGCAGCGCGCGGCGGCGATGAGGAGGAACGGGAGCGTGTAGGCGTCGGGGCTGAGCCCCGCGCGGAGCATGCGGAGGAACAGGTGGAGCGAGGTGGCGGGGCGCGACGAGGCGAAGAAGCGGAGGCAGACGTTGTAGGAGAAGGTGGTCGGGGACGGGTGGGAGGAGAGCAGGAGGAGGGCGTAGTCGGCGGCGGCGGCATTGGCGGTGGCGGCGGCGGAGGAGGGGAGGGTGAGGAGCTTGGAGAGGAAGTGGTTGTAGGGGAAGGGAACGTTGGAACGGGAGAGGAAATGGGCGTGGAGCTGCTTCACCGCGGCGAGCGAGCGGCAGCGCGACAGGAGCGTGGACACGGCGGCGGCGGCGGCGGTGGCGGTGGCGCCGGCGGCGGGCATTGAAGGTGGGGTGGCGTAGCCGCACACGAGAGTGGCGAGTGCCAACTGCGATCGATCCGGATCGTCCATCCGTGTGGTCAACGGTCAACACGCTCACACGAATCCCGCTGGCCCGCTCCCTTCCCTTCCCCTCCGTTTCCTTCCTCTACGGGATACGCCACGCGTCGCCACCGACCGCCGCCACCACCCACCACCAACGAATTGTGTGTGCCTTCCTTAACATCGGAGACGCCGCACGGCTCATCCTTCTAGAAGCTTCCAGAGGGAGTGCGCATTCTCCTTCCCGCGCCGAGATCTTCATTGCCAGTTGTCGTCGGCCGGCCTGTGAGGAGGAGGAGGAGGGAGCGATGGCGGTGGCGGCGCTGCCGCAGAAGATGGACGCGCTGTCGCGGCGGGCGACCATGCTGCGGGACTCGCTGCGGCGGAGCCAGGGGAACACGGACGGCATGGTCGCCATCCTCGGCTCCTTCGACCACCGCCTCTCCGCGCTCGAGGCCGCCATGCGCCCCACCCAGGCACGTCCGCCCTGCCCCCGCCCGTCTCGTTCTCGCCATTTCGTCCACCGCAGCTTCGTTCGATAGAATTTGATCCAGGAACGCACGGTGCCTTGTGTTTGGGGTTGCAGGTGAGGACGCACGCGATCAGGACGGCGCACGAGAACATCGACAGGACGATCAAGACCGCCGACGGCATCCTCTCGCAGTTCGACCTTGCGCGCCGGGTGCGTTGGCAAATCGTTTGGAATTCGATATTTCGATTCTTTCTCCCGTGGCATTGTTTGAATCTGAAGGAGATGAATGCGCAGAAGGGCAGGAGCTCACAGTGATTCCTTATTAGATTAGAAAAATCGTGGTGGATGGGGGACATAGTTAATTAGTCTGGGATATAAATGATTAAGATGCACACGTGGTTCATTAGGACCAATGCTGGAATCATTGATGCGAAATGAGCCTTTTCAGTTCGAAGGATATTTACTACCGTTTAAAAAACTGTTGTTAGGGGATTCAGTGAGTGATATGTTTACAATTTATAAGATTATAGATTGGCTCCATGAGTATAGTATTTCTTCTGAATGGGATGCTATTTTGTAAAAGTCGTCTTGAAATGTTAAATTGATGGCTAACCGAACTCATTTTTCATCAGAAACACAATAATCCTGCAAGTTACTGCTGTTGGCTTTTTGTTGGTCCAGCACTCCATCTTCAAGTTCAAATGTCACAATTTTTGGATCTTCGCTTAGTTTGTGTGAATTTTTACTTTGATGACTTAGGCTGAGGCAACGATAATTAGGGGTCCCCATGAGGATTTGGAGAGCTCCTGGAGGCAGTGGATGTGCTGAAAAGTGTTGTCCGCTTCTTTTCCTCGAATAAGAACTTCAAGAGCTGTGAAGTAATTCTGAATCACGTCAACGGTCTGTTAGCCAAGTCTACTCTGAAGATTGAAGAGGAATTTAAACAGCTGATGGGTACATACAGGTAAGAGTGTCAACTTATGGCTCTGTGCATCTTCTGGTGCAGAGGTCCACTCCTGAACCATCAGCCTATTTATCAACTGTTCCCTTGCATATTGGTAAAAGAACAATTGGCTCATGTCTGTTTGCATCTAGTGATGCTGATGCCCGAAGATGCTCTTATCTCTAAACAATTGTGCTGAACATCTTTTTTCAGCAAACCTATTGAGCCTGATCGCCTGTTTGATTGTCTCCCCAAGTCTCTGCGTCCAACAAAAGGTGACCACGAGACTGATGGAGGGAGCCGCTCTGATCATCCAGCCAAAGGTTTGGACACTGCCATATACCGAACCCCAACTCTGGTTCCTCCCAGAGTATTGCCCCTCATGAATGACATAGCTCAGCAGTTGGTTCAGGCTGGAAATCAGCAGTCTTGCTACAAAATCTACAGGTAGGTTTTGATTTTCTTTTATTATGGTTTCACATCTATTCTGAGCTTGCTCCTGCTCCATCTCACTCTGTCCACATATAGGGATTATGGCACTTTTCATAATTCAATCTATTCCCCCCTCTTCCTTCAGAGATTCCCGTTCTTCAGCACTAGAAATGAGCCTTCGGAAGCTAGGAGTGGAAAAACTTACCAAAGATGATGTACAAAAGATGCAATGGGAGGCTCTGGAGGCTAAAATTGGAAACTGGATACACTTCATGCGAATTGCGGTCAGGATCCTTCTTAAAATGCACTCATGCTGTGTATGTCCATTTCAGCATCAAGCTAACATTGTTATGCTTTTGAAAACAGGTCAAGTTGCTACTAGCAGGGGAAAGAAAAATCTGTGATCAGATTTTTGATGGTGTCAATTTCAACAAGGGCCATTGTTTTGCTGAACTGACAGCAAATAGTGTTCTAACTCTATTCAGCTTTGGAGATGCTGTTGCTAAAAGCAAAAGGTCCCCTGAAAAGCTGTTTGTATTGCTCGACATGTATGAAGTAATGCGTGAACTTCAACCAGAGGTATTCTGGAAGTAATTTATAGAGGCCATGTTTGACATGTTTTCCTGCTTGAAGAATTAACTGCTGCAGTTTTTGTGCTGTGATCTTAAACTATTTGATTTCAATGATGATTACACAGATGTGAATACTAACTTTGTTTGAACCTTTATCAGATTGATGAAGTATTTGAAGGCAAACCCTGCATTGAGATGCGGGAAGCTGCAGCAAGCTTAACGAAGCGCTTGGCACAGACTGCTCAGGAAACATTTTCAGATTTTGAGGAGGCAGTTGAAAAAGATGCTTCAAAGACTATTGTTCAGGATGGAACAGTCCACCCTTTGACTAGCTATGTGATTAATTATGTTAAATTTTTATTCGAGTAAGTATTCCCCTTTTCATATGGTCTGTGAAATCCATGGACGTTTGAAATTGCTGATCACATAAATTTGACTAACATAATGCTAAAAACATGATGCTAATTGTGGTCTCTGGGGCTTTATGCTTATGACCTCCTGAGAATTATTCTGACCTTCATCTCCATTGAGGAGAACGTATAAATAAAGACCATTGTTTTAGATGAAGTAGAAAGGACTCAAGTACCTCAATTATAACATTTCTTTGGGACATTTCTTTGGGATTTATTGAGATTTTCTGAAACTTGAATCAGGAAAGTTCTTTTGCCTGTAGGCTGTAATGCCTATACAAATTTATTTAGAGCATCTTTTGATCATGCTTTTCTCAATGAACTTGGGCACTTTATAGATTCTAGAATGTCTTTGGTTATGAATTAGTTGGTCTATGTTGCTTTGTTCATTCGCCCATCAAGCAATGACTCATTCTTTTACTGTATTCCTGCTGTTTTGTTTCTGGAATAAAATGCATAACAAATGTTACTCTGATTGGAACAGTTATCAGTCGACATTGAAGCTACTATTTCAGGAATTTGATAGTGGCACTGAGGCAGAATCTCAGCTTGCCGCTGTTACCACAAGGATAATGCAGGCCCTACAGAATAACCTGGATGGAAAATCTAAACAGTATAAGGATCCTGCACTGACTCACTTATTTCTTATGAACAACATCCACTATATGGTTAGATCTGTTCGCAGGTATGTTTTTATACAAGTTCTGTATCCCATATTATATTATTCTGATTTCTCGCTCATTTAATGATTTACTGTGTTGCCTCAGATCAGAAGCAAAAGATATACTTGGTGATGACTGGATTCAGAGGCATCGCAGGATTGTGCAGCAAAATGCAAATCAGTATAAACGTGTTGCTTGGGCGAAGGTTAGTGGATCAGAAAAAATGTTCAATGATTGTGCATACATATTGCTTTTGTGTTTACTGCAAGATATTAGATGTACAAATCTTTTTGGCCCTTTTTAAGGAATGGATCTTTTTTGTCTTGATCAGCTTGCTGTTTCATTAATATCTTTAAGCTCTAGCGCTCCAATTTCTGTGAATACAATATGGAGGCATACCTGTTGAATCCATCATAAATTATACGGAGTATATAGAAGGTTATAGTAGTGCTCCTCTTTTTTTAACCAAGAACTGGCAGGAGTTCTGCCATCCATATATATTAATAAAGAGGAGGAGCAAAGTCTGTAGGAAACAAGGGCGGCCTAAGCCAAAAACAAAAAAACCCAAAAAAAAACACAAAGCGGTAGCTCTGTCTCCTCTCGCTAAGAGCTTAAACGCTAGGCAGTATCTCCCGCAGGCATTTTGCTCCTCATACATGATACATTTATGTCAGTTAGAATTTTTATAATGCTGAGGCTGAGACTATAGCATATATCTCTCGAGTATGGTCTAACCCATTAATTTAGAAAATGTAACGTCTGGAAATCCCTTTTGTATGTCCGTCTACCATTAAGAAACTAAATGTAAACACATCCCATTTTAGCTCAATCTAGCATAGCAAAACGTGTGGCAATGCTGAGCTGCAGAGAACATAATCTTTCTATGCATTATTGTGTAGTCTCTCTCTACCTGGCAAGTCATTCTTCCATGTTCTATGGAATTGTGGATTCATCGTTAACATGGTTGTTATGTTTTCTTTGCTTATATATCTACATGTAGAACTACTTTTGATCGTAGCAACTCTCCTTCTGTTATTTAGATTCTTCAGACACTCTCGGTTCAAGGTGCAGGCAGCAGTGGTGACCTTAGCTATGATCAAAGAACGGTGAGCACTTAGAGGCGTCATCCTATTTTCAGTTGCTCTGCACAACATCATTACTCTCAAACAGTCTGTGCCTTTTTTCCTTGGCAGGTTTAAATCTTTCAATTCGCAGTTTGAGGAGCTTCACGCGAAGCAATCGCAGTGGATTGTACCTGACCAAGAACTGCGAGAATCCTTGAGGCTTGCTGTTGCCGAAGTACTGTTGCCCGCCTATAGATCTTTTGTCAAACGATTCGGGTAAATCACCAAACCATTTCGTTCATCCCCTACTAACACAATAGTTTCCTATTCAAGTAATTTGCAACGACGTCTTGTAAGTTATAGTAAGATACGACCGTACCAACCTTGTGTCTGGCAGGGGTATGGTGGAGAACAATAAGAACCCGCAGAAGCACGTTCGGTACAGCCCAGAAGCGGTGGACCAGCTTCTAGGCCAGTTCTTCGAAGGACAGCAATGGGCAGAGCAAAAGCGTTAGCACGGAGAGGGACAGCACGAGTACAGCCACAGACGCCAGTAAGTTCCACAGGGCAGTTGTGCCAAGATCTCCTTCGAAGCAACCACAAGTTCTTCTTGCAGCACATATAACAGTGACTGAAACGTTTGCTCTGCAGAGCAGTACCTAATTTTTTTTTGAAAGCATGCCTAATTTTCTTTTTCACCATTTGGGTGACTGACACGGCAAGCTAACGGGTGAAAAAGTGCTGGTGACGTTTCCTTTTGGAGGTCTCAAGTCTCAACTGTGTCGTGGTGTTGACCTAATAAAAGGCTAGAAAGGAAAAAGAAACCTACGTTGTGGGTTCACAATCAGCAGCTCTAATAATAATCTTTTGTTGGTGCTGTAGAGTGTGTTTCATGGGTAATAGAAGTCTACGTACTATGTTGCTACGAAACAGTTCCCAAAGATGATAGTTGGAATTCCCCTAAAAAAAGAAAATAGTTGGAATTGGAGCGATGACATAAACCTAAAATTAAGTATGCTTCACGAGTAAAGGACTCTCTGTTGCAAGGAATCTGTTACCTGAGATAGATGATATTATAGTTGGAGCTGGAGCAATGCCATGAATCTAAATTTGGTATGTTTCATGAGTACACAACTCTCTGTTGCAATAAAACAGTTCCTTAAGATAGATGGTGCTTGGAATCGAAGCAATGGCATAAACTTTTTTTTCCCTGCGATGTTTATGGCAAGGAGAAAGGGGAGATAGTGCTTTCCTTGTCTTTTTCCTGCTAATTGCGTTCCTACTCGAAGGAGAATAAAGCAGGAAACACACGTTTTGTTGTTCGGTACTTTCCTCTGTAGATAGCAAGTGACGGATCAGGAGGCAAGGGGGACTTTGCTGAGCTTAACACGGTTTTGCAGTTAGCGCCACTATAACGCACCGTTTCGTAGTGAAGTCCATTTTCGTGTTCCTCTTTTCATTATATACACCCTAACGCCATCGTAGAGCTAATCTCCTAATTAATTCTTGTTCAGAAGGCCAACCTCGACGTCCTGTGCAGCGTGACGCTGTTTGAGCATATTGCTGTTCTGTTCGAACGACATGTTCGCTTGGCTTATCAGCAGCCAGCCATTATTATTTTTCTCTCAATATAAAATCAACACCAGTTAGCCAGCCAGCGATATTTTTTCTCTCAGCACAAATCAGCACCAGCCAGCCGAACAGGTTTGTTGGTCACCGTCTCATTGATGAAAGGTCTCATTGATGAACTATGTTCCTAACTAAAGCAGCGAAAGTTAAATGCATGAAAAAAAATAAGAAGCTTGTGCCGTCGATTTCTTCCTTGGTGATGAGTAACATGGTGTTCATCTGGATTTGGCCGATCACCCAACTCGAATACCACTTCCTCTCATCCTCTCGCAATGTGTTACCTTGCTTCTTGGAAATTGGAATGACAATGGTGACACCCTCGGAAACTTTCCATATTGTCGCAATTCACCATCTTTCGGTGTCAATGCGTGCATGTAAAACCAAGGGAAATTTCTTCTTACCTTATTTAATCCAGTCTTTGTGTAGGTGCACCATCACTGCCCTGTCGGCACTCTTAGTAGTGACACCCACCGCTAACTACCTCCCATCAAATTCTAGCTCACACATGCCAAATTTGGATCATGTTTGGTTGAGCACCTAGGTTAATTTTGGACAAAAAAAAGAAAAAGAAAAAAAAGAAAGTAACCACCAGGAAAATTCGGTGGAGTCAATCAAGTAGTAAACGGAACGGGGATTTATCCGCCGCGTGGTTGCGGCGAGCCACACCTGTCCGTTGCAACCGACGCGCAAAAGCCCCCACGCACGCACGCTGTTTCGACGTCTCTCTGGTTAGATCCCAAATCACCATCACGATTGGGCAATCACCTCCCCTCCGTTTCCTTTCCATCCCCCAAACCAAAAGCAAGCAAGCAAACCCCACACCACCACCCTCCTCACCCAGCTATTACTCACCGACCAACCAGCGCCACCACCACTCCGCCGGATCCGGCATGCAGCCCTCCTCGTCCTCCGCGCACCCGCCCGACCACCCGGGCTCCAAGCCCCCGGCCCCGACCCCCCCGCCCCCCGCCATGGGCTACCCCGCCAACGGCAACCCTCCCGCCGCCGCCCCCTACTTCGCCCCCGCGCCGCCGCCTCCCTCCGCCGCCGCCAACGGCACCGCGGCGGCCTTCGGCGTCGCGTACCCCTACCCCGCGCCCCCTCACCACGGCCACCACCCGCCTCCCCCGCCGCCGCACCACCACTACCCCTACCCGCCGCCTCCCCCACCGCACCACCACCACTACGTGCCGCACCCGCCGCCGCCGACCTGCATGCGGCGCCTCCTCGCGGCCGTCGTGGGCGCCTTCCTCCTCCTCGGCGCGGCCACCTTCATCGTCTGGCTGCTCCTCCGCCCGCGCGCGCCGGCCTTCTCCCTCGCCTCCCTCGCGCTCTCCCGCGTCGCCTACTCCCCGTCCAACTCCTCCCTCTCCGCCTCCTTCGACGCCGCGCTCCTCGCCGCCAACCCCAACGCCAAGCTCTCCGTCACCTACTTCTCGCCGCTCGCCTCCGTCTCCTTCGCGCCCTCCTCCCCGATCGCCGTCGCCTCGCTCGCCCCCTTCGCCCAGGGCCCCGGGAACACCACCACGCTCGCCTTCCGCCTCGTCGTCGACGACGCCTACGTCGGGCCCGACGAGGCCGCGCCGCTCAAGAAAGCGGGGGGAGGGGACACGGTCCAGGTCCAGGTCAGGCTCATGGCCGTCGCCGTCTTCGACAGAGGGGGCTGGCGCACGCGCCGGAGGGTCATCAGGGTTATGTGCGACGGCGTCCAGGTGGCTTTCCGCGGGAAGAACTCCACGGAGGCAGCCTTCAATGGACCGCCGAGGCGCTGTGATGTCGTCTTGTGAAGGTTAGTGGTCCTGGCGATCTTATTAATCTTACTCGCAGAATCGATCGAGGCAGTCAAGTTTTTCTGTGAGTCCTAGTACTAGCATTGTGTTGGATAATTTGATTCAAGGATACATGCTGTGCAAATTGAGTTGCCTCGATTTGGTAAGAGTGGTGACATGTCGATTTTTGTCAAGGGCGGTGGACATGTCGGAGTCAAATGTCAATGGCAGAGTGATTACGACACTATAAATAGAAGAGAACAAATTAAAGTAAGGCTTATCAGGTGTTTGACTGACCCTGGTTCACTAACGTCCTATGTCAAGCAATAGAAAACCTGGCAAATCTAAGTGGTATTAAATAGTCCTTTTGATTTATTAGAATCTGTTTCTCATGCATAGTCAAACTAAAGGAAAAGATGAATTCAGCACTAGGCTGATGGCAGGATGATGCAGTAACGCCATGTGCCTAGTCGCCGCTTGGGTGGACTAAGCCACAGCTAGGAGTGTGTGAGGCAGCTTGGCGCCTAGCGCTTAGTCAGGTGACTTCTGAGATAGTTAATATCAATTGATAACGGTCGTCCCTGATTCACTTATGTATCAATTTGTCTGCGTCTCTGCGATTCCATTAGTAACTCCATTTTATTTTATTTATATAACATGGAGAACCCATTAGCATTGTGTTGCGATGTTGGGTAACATGGAGGTTTTTGATAGTGTGAAATGTCTAGTATTTGTTGCACTGATATGGATTTCAAGGGGCTAGCATTTTTTTTTCCATTCTTGTTCTTGTTTGTGCGACCTACTTGTTGCGTTGGCTTTGAGCTGAGGGGAAATGGATTCCGTAAATGTCAAACTTGTTGATGCCACATGTTGGCAGTGGAGTATGATACTATAAATAGAGAAAAATAATAATTAATCCAAAAGATGCTTGTGTAAACTAATCTCCTATTTTAAGTAATGGAAAACCTGGAAACCTACAGTTCTGGAGTTCCAAACCTATGATTTGGAGAACCTAGCTGTATTACTTTCCTATTCCATTTTTTTGGAATCTGTTTCCCATGCCTGGTGAAGTGAACGCGAACATCAGTGCAGTGCCAGAGGTGGGGATTGGCTTTTGTTTGAGTTTTGCTTTGGCATAGTTGGGCCTACCAGATTTTATATATATGACACACAGTGTTTTAAAAAGCATTGAGCACATCATTGGTGTCTAGCTATGAGTCAAGCGCTTAGTTCAATTAGGTAGGCTAAGGGGCTATTTATTGTTGGGTGGATGGTGGCGCTTAATGCCAAGGCAGACATTTTTTGTAGCAGTTCATATGAACCAGCAGGTGTGGTGGTTGAATCACTTAGGTACCAGGTGTGTTTGACTCATTTTTTACTCCCTGTTTTTCTTATTCTATAAAAATGCCTAGTATTTAGGACACACGAATTTAAGCTATAATTGGTAAAATTTTAGTTATGGTCCATATCTGTAGTTTGGGTTTTATAGCTTTGCTCCCAATACAAGATGTACACATGTCTTAATTTTATCCGATGAATTCTTAGCATTTTGAAGCTAAAATTGGTGAATAGTAAAAAATATTGGGATACTTTTGGTTAATGCTTCCCATTTAGCATCAATCGTAGTAGTAGAACTGTAGACCTTCAGTAATGCAAATCTTGAATTGAACAATGGCAGCCTGAAGACAATTCATGACAGGAAGTGTAAACTACTGGTAATTCTACGACTCGGTGCCTCTGGAGCCAGAGTGTTTTGTCAGACGCTACGTGGCTGACTCTAGGACATGTATGCCTATCAATGAGTGTTTTGTCAGACGCTACGTGGCTGACTCTAGGACATGTATGCTTATCAATGTTGTTTTTTTGAAAGAAATATCTACCATCGTTCCCCCTTCCCCTTCTCCCCTGAAACAGAGAAAGTCTATCCCTTCCTCTCTACCAGTAAATCCCCTTTCCTCCGGCTTCCATGTGTGCGCCCCTCTCCGCAAACCAGATAGAAAAGTTTCTGCAATCTCTCCCCCTCCACACCATTCTCTCTGTCTCTTCACCATAGATTTGGGTGAGCTCAAGGAATCTGTGAACTGTGATTAGGCTTGAGGGAATGCTCCCTTGCAAGGGTTGGCCTAGGCTCAGCAATTTGGTGCCAGAATTAGCTAGATTCACACTTTTCTCTTGCGATCTATTGTACGATGTAGATACTCAGTATGAGCTTTATCCTGTAATGTTGAAAACTTGTCAAATTAGTGTTATCTTCACCAACTTATGTAAGAGTGCCTCGTAATGAAAACTGAGTCTTCAACGGAGGTCCTCAGACAAAGCACTGTTTAGCCACCTCCTCGATAGTCTTGTACTCTAGTGCTTGCTTTTTGTGTTGATAGCTCTACTGGGTTGGCGTGCTCATGGAAGATGAATGCATTAAGTTCATGTGACACATTGTGATAACTGGGTTCTACGTTGTTGTTTCCATTATTGTTGCCTGAACTTTACATGGTACTTAGTGGTGATATAGTCCAGTTCTAAATTCTTCACAAGTAATGTGGGTACTTTTATATCTGCTTGCTAAATATTCAATTCGAACTCTGAAGTTTGAAAATATTGCTTTTGTCGGCGTGGAGGGCATGCTGGGTGGTCAAGCAGATGATGTTTTCACATGTTTTAGAGTTTTAGCTGTTAATTGATGTTGGGCTTTGTAGGTTTGCCAAGTGCACATCCACATGTTTATTTATGTATCCAATAGGAAACATATAATTTAGTGATTCCATATCTGAACTGCTTTCTTTGTTACATATGTTTAGCAATTGCGGTATTATTTGTCTGCAGATTTTCTCCTTTGTTGTGCATAGGCCACTATGGATTTGCTTTCACAATAATATGTTGCCAGCCGTGTCACTGTTGTCATTTAGTGTCCAGACTATAGTTAAGCTTGCAAAACAGGTCTAAACTGTTGACTTCGTTGAGTAGCACTGGTGTAGCTTGTCACTGGATTTGTAGGTGTTAATTCAATGCAAGTGTTTGTACACGATAACTTTCCCTTGCTCAGGCACCCACTCTGATACCTGGACCTTGTTATTTGTTTGCTCTTATCAGGAATTCACAATACCATGTTTGTTGACTACTGGGGTTGCTGATCGGAGGGAACTCATTCCATAGGTACAAGAAGCTAACTGGCACTATGAGATGTTTATCGGCACTGATTTGATGAGCCTGGGTAACCATGATTTTACCTGGCTGTAATAGAGCAGCGAGTGAGAAGGGAAGCCTGAAACTATTTGTGCTTAGTAGGATTATGATCTGTATCAATAATAGCTTCAACATGAATGGTTGTTAAAAGAGTAGCGAGTGAGAAAGGAAGCCTGCAACGATTTGTGCTTAGTGGGAATATGAATCTGTACCAATTATAGCTTCAACAGGAATGGTTGTGAAAGTTATGGCAAGAATGAATGAATGAATGTGTGCGCGGTGGTTACTCTGTGTGCTATGGAGCCTAATGAGAAATGTACTTGAATTGCTCGTTGAAACCAGGCTCTAGTTTGTTGGATGCAAATGGTTGAAACCTGGGATTGTCACTGGCACTGTTCATTTATTGCCTTGCCTTGCCTGCGCCTGGAGAACTATATTGTCCCTTGAATATACAGTCTCTGTGGTTTGAAGGGGGAGTTGGTTTCACGTGTAGTTGTAAAATTCTTGTACAAGCTAATTAGTTCATCAAAGGCAGGAATACCATCATTATGGTTTAGCTTCACGAATAGAATTATGGAGCTCCCTTTATTTATATGCATATGTTACATCCAGCATGGAAACATGATTGGCATCTACCTTAATGGCAGCACCGGTGTAGCTTGTCACTTGCACATGTCTAAAACTAGGAGTCAGGCACGTTGATGATTCATATAGAACCAGTGGCCCTGCACTGCACCCTGATCATGCTATGTTTCTTGATCTTCTCCATCCATGTGCCTTAAACGCTGGGCCTGCCTGTAGCATGAACCGCTCGTTGCATGCTCAGCCTATTGTTGCTGTGGTGGGTTTGGTTGCGGGTGACAGGATAGGGGAGACGCGGCCGAGGTTTGGTGACCAAACGCCTTGGATTGGATCACCCTGCAGCTAGGGCCACTGCACCGGATCGAGGGGCCTCGCTCCATCGATCGATGGTCTCCATGGTAGGTGGTCTATTGTGAAGAAGACGACTTAATTTGGGAGATACTAGTGTACATATTGCTTTGGCATCAAATTAAGGACAGGAGGAGGAGGGCCCCTAGAAACTAGCGTAGGGAGGGGTTGTTTGTGATGAAGATTTGTGCGTGTCGGGTTGTGTGAAGGAACGACGGCGATCGCGAAAGGCTTTCGGCGTTGGAATGGGGTGGTGTTGGCAGGGAATGGCCTGCGGGGACGGGGATACCATCTTATCCTCGTGCATTGGACCAAAACGAATGATACATTCTTTCGCAATAAAATAAAATAAAGTAAGATAACTAATAAGCAGTACTCGTTTAGTTTGTTGTTATATGTTGCTTTGTAAGTGCTCGCAGAAAGCAGGATCAGGGCCTTAATTGGTTACCCGTGCGTTAGCTGATTGATATATCCTATATCCACGGTACTCTACGTTCTGCCAGCTCAGCTCGTGGCAGTAAGTAAGCAGAGGTCCAAACTACCGGCCGAACTGCCTGATGCCGACCATGGAACGGAAGCTCAGCTCCGATCCGCCGCTCGGCCTCGGCGCGTTGTTGGTTTCTCATCGTCTCCTTGCTTTGCTGCTGCTGCGTCTTCTGCAAATAAAGCAGAATTTGCTGCTGCTGCTGCTCAAGTGGAATGAAGTGGGAGAGGAATATATCCGTGCGGTGCAGCGCAGCGATCGTGTTGGTTACGCCAAAGCGGAGCACGGGGTATATCTAGCCCAAAGAAAGAAAGAAAGATCGGGAGGGACAAGCATGCACTTGACTTTACAGCGACCGAGGAGGATCAGGTTCCATGATCGATTAGCTAGCGGTGGCTCACTGATGATGCAGGCAGCCCTCCCGTGGATCAGTGGACCCCAGAGACCAGTGCCCGTACGTGCCGTGTCGACCGTGCCGCAGCCTCCGGGCGGGGCAGACGTATACCCACGTACACCACATGGCCGGCCGGACGCACATCTTGTCACGTCCGATTTCTTTGATGTATATTCCCATTTGCTGTTGCTGAGCGCCCACCATGTCATGTCACGATACATGCTCTCATGTTTTGTTCACTTTCGGATGATCAACTATCTATTTTTTTCACTTTTGTATGATCAACTATCTTTGGGCAACTACTGTACTCGCTTCCCTTTTTTAGATAAAGCTAAAACATCCTGCCACTACACGGGTGTAAACTAGTACTACCTTACATATTTTTGGCAACTCTTTGGTATAACTTATAGTAATCTGTAGTTGACTGAAATCATCATGTGAGGAAAGTAGTCCCGTGATTATCTCTAGTGTTCTTTTGGGAAAAGAATTTTGTCCAACCAAAGTTCTCACCCGTATCATCAAGGATGACGACATTTCTGTCTTGACATTCGAAACACGAGAAATTTATGATTTGGACATGCACGAACCAATATTTCGCTAACAAATTCTACTGACATTCCTAACAAAAACCATGCTAAAAAAAAAACTCTTCGCCTAAAATCACACCCTAATAAATCAATATGAAAGAAACCAAAGACTCTACATCAATGACGATGATATCTCAGGCAAGCCAGACACATCCCGGGCAAAATTAAAGCCAGCCCCTCGACATGGACCCTTCTTCCTCTCTTCTCTCCCTCCATGATTTCAACATGATCATAAACAAAAATAAAAGTGACCCATAAACTAATATAACCATATTCCCAAACAGCCAGCCACACACCCAGCTCACACAGCTCTCCTCCACCAACACACACCAAGCAACCCAACCAACCAGTCAAACCAGCCAGCCAGCTCCACAGCACCGCCGCTGCCGCCGCCGCCGCCACCACCAGCAGCCATGAGCAAGGACTGCGGCAACCACGGCGACGACGAGTTCAAGGAGACGTGCCGGCGCCTGCTCGCCATCCTCGTCGGGCTCGCCATCCTCGTCGGCGTCATCGCGCTCATCGTCTTCCTCGTGCTCCGCCCCACCCACCCGCGCTTCATCCTCCAGGACGCCACGCTCCGGCAGCTGGACCTCACCAACGGCTCGGCGCCGCTGCTCTCCACGGCGGCGCAGGTCACCGTCGCCTCCCGCAACCCCAACTCCCGCGTCGGCGTTCACTACGACCGCCTCGACGTCTACGCCTCGTACAAGTACCAGCAGGTGACGCTGGCCTCCAGGCTGCCGGCGGTGTACCAGGGCCACGGCGACGTCGACGTGTGGTCGCCGGTGCTGGCGGGACCCGGCGTGCCGTTCGCGCCGTTCCTCGCCGACGCCATGAAAAAGGACCTCGCCAACGGGTACCTGATCATGGAGCTCAGGATCGACGGCCGCGTCCGGTGGAAGGTCGGGAGCTGGACGTCGGGGCACTACCACATCTTCGTCACCTGCCCGGCCTACTTCATCGGCAGCGGCGGCGGGTACAGCACCGTCGGGGCCCACGGGCTCAGGTTCCAGACGCCGACATACTGCCGCGTCGAGGTCTAGCTAGCTTGGAGTAATGGCGTGCTCTGCTCTGCACCTGCACTCTGCTTCTTCCTCTGCTCCGGCGAGGTAGGTTGGATTGTTGCGTGTGTGTGCATACCGGAAACAAGGGAGAAGAGGGTGCATGGTAAATCTGTTGTAATAAAGGGTGGTATGGAGAGGTATAGAGGTAAAAGAGTCGAGGTGATTTAGAGAAGAGGTGTTTTTTTCTTCTTTTCTTTTTGGTGTTGCATTTTTCTTCAGTTCAACGTGCAATTGTTCATAAATCTGGGAGTTCAGGTAAAAATGCTTGTTTTGAAAGTTCAAAACTAGTCTTGGCTCATGTATTCCTTTGCCTTTTGATATGCTGTGTTCCTTATAATTCCTGTGCTCTGCTCTGCTCTGCACTCTGCTTGGATTGTTGCGTGTGTGTGCATACCGGAAACAAGGGAGAAGAGGGTGGTAAATCTGTTGTAATAAAGGGTGGTATGGAGAGGTATTATAGAGGTAAAAGAGTTGAGGTGATTTAGAGAATGTGTTAATTGATCTTGGTGTGTGTTTTTTGGTGTTGCATCTCTGTTCAACGTTCAACTGTTCATAAATCTGAAAGTTCAGGTGAAATGCTTCTTTTGGAAGTCCATAACTAGTCTTGGTTCATATATTCATTTGCTTTTTGATATGCTGTGTTCCTTGTTGAATTCGTAATTTAGCACATCTTGTGTGGGGGGACTAGGAAACTTAGGATTGCAAATCACATGCATATACATGAGTTCAGCTCCAAGCCACCAGTGGAGATTTTGGAATTAAGTTGGTGCCAACAACCCAAACTCCAGTGTGCTTCCAAGTCCTGGAGGGGTTTGGTGAGTGGAAGCAAGTACGGATTTTGAGCTGGGATCACGGTTTGTGCTGCTACTTAATTGGTCCCTATCTTTAGCTTGGAGATCCCAGGAAACTTCAGAAAAAGTAGAGAAGTCCAAACATTTGTGTGTGCTGTCTTCTCCATGTGACCATGTGGTCATGTGGAGAACATCTGTAACATGGAAAATTATTCGTGTCAATGGGGTTTCCAGTTGTCTTATCAATCCGCACTCCTCCATCTTTAGCAGTAGCAGTGATAACTAATAAGTGATAAATTTAGCTGTATTACCTGATTAACAATGCTGGGAACGAACCTTTACAGTGTTTTTTAAGTTGAGGATCAGGCTGTATCTGTTTTAGTTTACAGGGACCGAACTGTGTTCCTAGCAGATTGTCCAGGTGTTGCATGAATTTTTCAGCACACGATATGGATGATGACATGACATTTACGCGATATCAGCTGGCAGCAGCATGTGGCCCAGATTTCCACTAAAATGATAAACATCAATCCGTCAGCTGCATATTTTTCTTTGGCAAGAAAGAGACTTTGAGGCAGGCATCAATGGACCACCGATGCTGGGATTTCAGGAAAATGAAACATCAGGAAGCAAAAGATATACACATATATAGCCCGGTAGTCAGTCTCACAGCATCATTTCCTACGTAATGTAATTAACACTTAACGACTTGAAATCGTTGATAATTCTTTGGTAGATTGCAGGTCGACTGCAAATTAAGCACATGAGTTCAGCTCCAATGGTGCCAACAACCCTTCTCCGGGGTCCATCCCTGTCCGGCCGGGGTTCTAAGAATAAGGAAGGACAGATTGAGACATGGGAATCCAGTTGTACAGGTAGGTGATTAATCTCACTCTAATCATGGAGATCCCAATAAATTTTCTAAAGATCAGAGTAATCCAAGAGCATTTTCGTTATCTTCATGTGGAAAACTGAAAACATCTGTGCATCGAATAATCATTCATGCCTTCGGGGGCCCTCAGCTGTGTCGTTTTGATCTGTACACTGTACTAGCTAGTCCGGTCCATGGTGTTCTGTATGCTTAATAATGCAGTTAATGAAGCAACTAGAAAGAACAATTGCAGAATGTTTACCTGGCGTGGTAGGCTGCATTTGTTCAGCAAAGATACTGAGTTCAAGGCAGAGTAGCTTTAGTGTTCAAATTTTCAGTAGTCTGTTACTGATGTAAACCTGGGGGCATGGCCTCGGTCCTCAGATACATGACAACAGCATCCTATGGCTCAGATTTCACCTGAAACGGTAAGGATTCATCATGGTTGAGAAAAGGATGAAAGTAATTCCTCCAAAAAACATAACCAGTAATTGAGTTGTTTGAACATTTTCAGAGGCTTTAACTTGAGGAGGCAGTACCTTTTTCAGTTTGCAGTTGACAAACTGGGTGCAGAGCAGATTGGCCAAGTGCTCCATGAATTATTCAGCAGATTGGTGCAGTACCTTTTTCTTTGATTTAACTGTAAGCAAGGGATGGTGACATATAGGTGACAGCAAACAGCAGCAGCCAGTGGCCCGGGTTTCCACTAAAATGATAAGCATCAATCCATCAGTTGCCTTATTTTTCATCACCAAGAAAAATAGCGCTTCATCCTCCTCATATGAGTCATCCATTTAAAACTTTGGGAAGATATATAAAAATTCCCCAGCAAGACAGGCCACAGATAGTGTGGGAGGGAGAGCTTCTTCGCATACATGAGAAAAATAGAAGCCTGCTTTGTTTTGCCAATGGCCCAAGGAATAATGAGAGCAACTGATGTGAAACAAGGCCGCATTTTGGGCCTCTTGGCGCGTCAAACGACCCAAACTGCTTGCGGAAAACATATGTGGCTTCAATAAATCATTTTCTTTTTTCGCTCAAAAAAAATCCTTTTCTTTCGTGGTTTCTAGTGTTTGAGAAACGGGCTATAGTACATAAATGGCTAAGATAACATAGGGGAACGAATAAGCCACCAATATAACCCGTATCTATACTATAACTATAAAAAATTAGATTTAAAAACACTTCGCACCAAGATTAGACCCACCTCCCACGTCACAGAGGACCCATAAGTCATGAAAAGGACTACGAAAGGGAGGGGAGAGACCCATTTTATCGACGTTGTAAAGTGATTTCCCCTCGAAACCTAAAACTTTTTTCACCCAAAAAAGGGTCCATCTAAATATACCCACATTTTTTACCCACGTCTATACACAATTATCCCGTATTGCTAATAGACAATAAATTGGAGAGTTTTTCTCCAAATAAATAAATGCCAACTATCTCGAAAATGATGTGCCTCTATATTTGAGTTTTGAGAATACCTAAAGCTCTATACATGAGAGAGCGAATATAAGTATTTTTAAAAGCGCTTCACACGACTGATCTGTTTACCATGGCCTACTAAAATGGCACTGTTTTAGTACTTACATGTCATCAATAAACGTGCGTGCCGCACGTGCGTTCTTGCCAGTGAGATGAAAGGGGAGTTAAAATAAGGAAAAGGTCCATTTTTTGCCATCCAACTATTGTCTCAGTTTGGTTTTGACCATCGAACTCCAAAACCGGGTATTTTTGGCCATCCAACTATCGAAACCATTCAAATTTGGCCATCGGAGCGGTTTTGATGGGTGGTTTTAAATTTTTTATTTACAATTTAGTCCTTAGATCTTAAAATGATTATTACTTTTTGCTCGTACCTCCGATTTATGTGATTCTTGTGGTCACACGTTCATAAAAATGAGTTTTATCTTTTAAAATAGTTTTTACACTATTTTAGCACTATTTAATAGATTATTTTTATGTTGTTGTGCAAAAACACCAATACAAGAAAAGTAAAACAAACGGTTAGAAAATAATATGTACATGACTTTAAAAGATAAAGCTCATCGTTACGAACGCATAACCATAAGAACCACTTAAATCGGATATATGGAAAAAATAGTAATCCTTTTAAGATTCAAGGACTAAATTTTAAGATCTAATGGGTTTCATTGGACGTTACTAGTTAGGCTTTAAAGCCATCGTTCTTACGTGGTTTCTAAAAAAAACCCCGCTTCTCATAAGTCCAACAATATTAAATTTGACTAAAT
Source organism: Echinochloa phyllopogon (assembly GCA_033239725.1). NCBI lineage: Eukaryota > Viridiplantae > Streptophyta > Magnoliopsida > Poales > Poaceae > Echinochloa > Echinochloa phyllopogon. Next base: position 3,269,269 of record BTCW01000008.1, on the reverse strand, counting down.
TTATTAATTTATCAATATTATAAAGATCCAAAACTTTTGGTAGCCGACGGACCCACCAATCATTGAAACATTATCCCTCCTACGACCCGATATGTCATGCTCTTTTTTCGTCAAACCACGTTTCAAGAAACAGTCCGAACCAGGACTACTCATCGTCAAAATATACAGAAACCAAAGTATGAACCAAAGATTCCTCATCGTCAAAACAGCAGCGCTGTGATCGCCGGCATAATGAAGGTAGCACGCGCGTATCGTGCGGGCATATTTGCTAGTTAACTAAAAAAATATTAACATTTATATCTAAGTAGATTTAGTATGAAAATATATATTTTTTAATCTAATGATATTTATTTTATCATAAATGTTAATATTATTATATATATATTAGATTAGATTTGAAACTTTTTTGTTTTTCTGTAAATTGTCCCGAGAGTTTTTTTGGAAGGTTGGAGTATAATAATTTAGCAAAAGATGAGGGCAAAGACTTGTTTCCAAGCGGCGACGCCGCCAGAAGACAGGAACAGTGGCCACAACCGATGTTTGCCGCCAGTCACACGCGTCAAAACATGGGCAAAGTACCCCGTCCCGTACATCTCAGGGATATGTTCCGCAGGACGTGTCGAGATTTTTGTCGTCAAAATCCCACGTACTACATTATATGCCATCCGGCACTGTTTACACTCGAGACGATACGTAATCTCCGAGTAGCATCCGGGACGATCTTTTGTCTCGGTCGTCATTGATTGCATTGGCTTCCCCGTGCACGCTGCTGGTGTGTAGTCTCGTTGGGCGTGCGCGCCAGACGCCGGCGGCCAGGCGTGCATGCGGACGCATCGGGCGGCGCCTCGCCATGGCATGTCATGTCAATGTGTTCACAGCCGCCCGCCGCCTGCCGTTCCATCTCCCCGTGCAGGCCGCCCTATCCGCGGCCGAGCCACGCGCGCTCCTCCGTCTTCTCGATACAACTTCTCTTTCTCCCTCTCTCAACTCCAAACTCTCGGAGTAGTACACTACTACTAGTACCACTGCCAGTGGCCTCCTCTAAACGCAGCGCAGCACAAGAGTGGGCAGTTATCCAAGAACAAAAACACACAAGCTTGCGGTTCTTTCCCGGCGGACCTTGAGCGAGCTGCAGCGGCCGGGTTCGTTGCCGCCGGCCGCGCCGCACGCCATGGGGGTGCCTTCGTTCTACAAGTGGCTCATGGGCAAGTACCCCAACATCGTCGTCCCGGCAAAGGAACCTGAGGGTGCGGGGAGGTCGGCGGCGCCGCCGGGGGAAGCCGCCGGCGGCGGCGGCCCTAATGGCGTCTTCCACAACCTGTATTTGGACATGAACGGCATCATCCACCCCTGCTTCCACCCGGAGGACCAGGTATATATATGTAACTGACACACGCATCTCGATCATATCCAATCCATGAGCGCACGCGTCAGCGTCCTGATCATATCGCATCGATGGATCGAGTTCCTCAACTGAATCTCTTGATCAACTGATGATGGTAATTAAATCTCATGAATTAATTATGGATGAAGCAGGTTTACCCGCCGACAACCTTCGAAGAGGTGTTCGAGGCCATGTTCGAGTACATGGATCGCCTCTTCAGCATCGTCAGGCCTACCAAGCTGCTCTACTTGGCAGTAGGTACGTACATGTATACTACTCCATGTTTCAGCTGCATTTCCCTTTTCCTTTTCTTTTGTCTTGGCATTTGATCGGCACAACCATGTATGCCTTTTCTCTTCATCATATCCGCGGGCTATTTTCCTCCAAACATTTCTTCCCCTTTCATCTTTACAACTTCGGTCAGTGACTTGCTCACCCCATGCTTGTTTTGTGTTGTGTTGTGTCTCATTTGAACCGCAGATGGCGTCGCTCCTCGCGCCAAAATGAACCAGCAGAGGTCCAGGCGCTTCAAGAATGCCAAGGACGCTAAAGATGCGGTAAATCCTTGGCCGTCCTCTGCATGCATTTTCTGGGAAAGAATGAAACCATTGATAGAAACCGTGTGTATGTTCGAATGTTCATGCTCTGATTTGATTTGAAGGAAATGGAGGAGAAAATTCTGCGAGACAAATTTAGAGCTGAAGGGAAGGAGGTGCAACCGCGAGAGAAGAATGAACTTTCAGATTCTAATGTCATTACGCCAGGGACCCAGTTCATGGAGAAGCTCTCTGAGGCGCTTGAGTACTACATCCGTGCCCGGCTGAATAGTGACCCAGCATGGAAAGGCATCAAGGTTTGATAGATAGGGCATTATAGCAATTAGTTCCTCACTTTGCAGTAATCCAGCAAATTTCTTACCACAGCTTCTATTTGATGGCCATGCCATGACTTTCCTGTTCAAACTTTGCACATAATAATTTTTTAGTTGTTTAGTTAGTTAAAAAATGAAACTATATTGTTACTGCATAGATTAATTTAAGAATGCTGTACAGATATAAGTATTTACAGTTACATGCTAAATAGTAAGTCAGATCGTAATATTTCCATTCTTTGAGAATTGATCATGAGTTCTAGTGAAGCAACTGAATTTGGTCAACTGATCATTCCTTCATAAGTTTCACTGTACCCCTGTTCTGAAGGTAATACTCTCTGATTCAAATGTACCTGGAGAAGGCGAGCACAAGATTATGTCTTTCATCCGGGCGCAACGCAGTAGTGAGAACTATGACCCAAACACACGTCACTGCTTGTATGGATTGGTAGGATCAACTAAATATTTAAATTTTTCTGCAGCACTGAACTTGTAAATGTTCTCTTCTGTCATTCCTCTTTTGGATTTACTCTGAATATTATTGCAGGATGCTGATTTGATAATGCTCGCTTTGTCATCTCACGAACTTCACTTTTCAATCTTGCGTGAGGTCTGTCAACCCATTTTCGATGCTAAGTCCTGGTGTCATACATACTATGATAGCACCATGGAAACCACAATTAAGAACTGTAGATTTAGCAGGCGGCACTGTATTGAAGCTAAAATGAAGTTCCAGCATTTTGTTAATATTGAGTTGATAATACTCCTTCATTCTGTTAACTTGAATAGGATGTGCTACGTCAAAATCAACCAGAAAATTGCATCCCTTTAGCCAAAGGATTGTTCGAGACTGAAGAGTGCTAAAAAAAATGCAGAGGCTGGTTTCCCCGAACAACAGAAACAACTCCTAGGGACAAGTCTCCCAAGAAACCATATCAGGTTTGTTCCTCAGATATAATAACAGAGGATTTCCATGTTAATTTTTGTATAACATAATCTTCTTGCAGTTTTTGAACATATGGATTCTGAGGGAGTACCTGGAACTTGATCTGAAGATACCAAACCCAGTAGTCAAAATGGACATCGAGAGGCTTATAGATGACTTTGTATTTGTTTGTTTCCTGACAGGAAATGATTTTGTTCCAAAAATTCCTTCAGTTGAGATGCATGAGGTATGCACATGCCGTCAGATTCTGAAAGCTTAGCATCCCCTATTCCCTTCACATTAGATAAAATTTTATTGTTTATCTGATTTATCTTCGACGTGACTACAAGACAGGGTGCAGTTGATCTGCTAATGGAAGTTTACAAACAGAGCTTCAACAAAATGGGGGGCTACATTGTGAACACGGAACAGGTACCTGCAGAATCAAACTGTTAATTTTATTGATATAGTAAACTGTTAAATACATTTTGATGCACTTCTGTTACCACTGAAAACAGTTGAAAGATAAGCATGCTGCATATCTCAAAGTCTCGAGGTTGGAAAAGTTCTTCCATGAGCTATCATTGTGTGAAGAGAAATTTTTTCTCAAAAGATTTGAGCTGCGAGAGGTACATTATAAAACTCATGATCCTATTGTGACTGTACAATGGTACCAACTGAGAGTTGTTGGTTATATGCAGAGATTCGAGCGCAAGCTACTTCGCCAAGCTGCAGAGAATGAATGGAATGAAAGAAACTTAGACAACATGGTGGGGGCTAGATACAGCTAAAAATTGTGTTATATACTGTCCTGGGAATTGATATATATTTTCTTAATTTCAAGCTGTCTTCTACTCAGGAAGAAAATCCTGATGGTCTAGAATTGACAGACAAGTCTTTTTTAACGCAATGCAGTATTTACACCTCCAGCGCAGACAAGTCAGATGTAGGGAAGAGCTTACATATTTTTGCTTAACAATCGAATTTGACTCTCATTTTCCTTACATATTTACATATTTACAAAATCCACTTTTTTGTGAAAATCTGTCCATAACAATCGAATTTGACTCTCATTTTCCTTAGATAACTGCGAATACCTTGGAGCTGAGGAGAATTTTGAAGGATACTCTTTGTAAGAAGCAAGACCTTATAAAAAGTGGATCTTGTAAACGTGACACGGTTAGTAGCTCCTACTTCAATAGATATTTCGCACATGTGCAAATTTTGACATATCTATTGCAGATAAGACTGGGATTAGCTGGGTGGAAATCTTGATTCTACAGGGAAAAGTTTGGTGTTGAAAGCTATAACGAAGTCGGAAAACTTAAGAATGACTGCTATCCTTTTTTGAGTACTGAGCAATATTTGTTAAAATGATGCTAATTTTCATTCCGTGTAGAGAACTTGGAGGATGGTTATCGCCTGTTGATGATAATGGTACATTCTTCTCTTCACCCATAAGAGATCTAAAGGACATTACAGATGACCAGACAGTGTATGTTTCCCCTTGAACCTATGATATTCAGGTGGTATGTTCCTTTGAAAAAGAAATTAATTCTGTTTCATGATCTTTTGCACTTCTCAGATCATTCATGTTCTTCAACCCAGAGCCAGTGAAGATCATTCCAAGACTACTAGAACATGTCGAAAAACCTATAAAGGTAGCCTCAAATGTGTCTTGAGCTGCTCGTTTCATTAGTGTTGGCATTTGCCATCATAACCGCCATCATCTCTGAAATAACTCATTTGTTCTGCAGACTTTAACTGAAGATGACATTCCAAATAAGAGGCCGATGTGGCACACCTACCCGGGTCCCTGGCCACCTTCAACCACTCCCGCGGTGGCGGAGCAGCAGCCAAGGATCAACAGCTTTGGATACGGGAGAGGCAGCGCCATCACTGCTGATACATCACAGCGGGGAGGCAACTACAGAAGAGACTTCCATGGGGCTGACACAGTGCAAAGCCGAGGCGGTGGTGCATACAATTTCAGGCCCGGAGGAAGAGGTCAGTACACTGGAACGTTCCAGAGGCAGCAGACGGCATGGCGCCCAGTTGGGAATGGAGTTGGACATGGTGGGAGTGGTGGGCAGCAGCCGCATGGTTGGTAGAACACAACAGAGGTGTTGGGAATGCAGTGCAGTGATGATGAACCAGCATACTTTTTGGCCTCATGCATCTCACTATTTTGCTTGGATCTTCAGCGATGCTACGTTGATCGAGACTTGTATCGTCTGTGATCGGTTATACTAGATGTGCATTTTGTTTGAGACAGATCGTTGGTCTTGCATGATTGTCATTGGCTGCCAGCCTGCCAATCTTGGGTCTGGCTGCTTGTTCCATGTCTTCGCGTTTGTGCCTGGCTTTTGTATAGCAATTTCACTGCGTGTGTTAGGGCGGCATGTTTGTTTCAGCTTTATATATTATATTGCTAGTTTGTTTTCGATTTGACGTCAATCTGTGTACTTTCTTTTGAGCTTGGAACTGGTCCAGCCGTAATATAGCAATTGCAAGTTGAAAAATAGGAGTAGGCATCTAAGTAATTTTTGATCAATCAACACTAGCGTGCGTCCAATAAAATGGACATGTTTGTAATATCCAAAAATTCCAAGTGATTTGAATGATTTTAAACATGACGTCGTTACTATTTCTCAGATACTGGCAGCCTTTCGTTCTACCTTTAAAGTTACATCCGCCGGATTCTCTTTGCTTTACAATGGGCCGCTAAAGTTCTGCTGGGCCGCACAATCCAAACCTAGTGTCCGGAATGGGCAGACCAGGCCGGGTTAATGTCTGCCCGATCATGCACATCAGGGTGGCAAGTAAGCATTTTAGATGATGTGGCAAAGAGTTAATGTGGATAGAGATGAAATGGGTTTCATCTAGATGAAACTCTGTATACACAATTTCCAAGAAGTTTGTGTCTTGCATGTATTGCTTATGAAACATCAAAAAGAAACTTTGCATTGTATGAACCATTTCATCTATAAATTAATTGTCTACTTGCTTATGTGGCATTTTTGGAAACACAAATATGAAATCCCCACTGGGACTGGCTTTAGAGCAACTCCAGCAATAGCCATTAAATCATGTCCTCCAAATATCAAATGGGGCTTCATCTATTTTTTACGTTTCTCAAAACTTGCTTCAACTCGAACAATAGCCCCTAAGGATGGAGGCCTCCCTAGAGACCCCCAGGAATGGAGGGTGGGGGATAAATTTGGAGGCCTCCCCAAAATACGGAGTTTAACTTCTACTACCTGCAGTTGTTCAATTCAAATTTCTGCCTTTTATATAATAGATGATGGTGAAGGGTCTTGCTGTTCAGAAGTACATGACTACATGTACATTAGGTTTTCCTTTTGACAATATGTTTGCGACTTGCAGTGAGCTGCATGGAGAGAACATTTGAGATGCCCCTTTGCCAGTGTTTGCTTCTTTTATCAGGCATCGTTTGAAAGAAAATTTCAGAAGCTGATTGCTTGTGGCCCAGTGCGTCGTCAGGTCGGTCCCTGGATATATAAATATCTAATTATCAGGACTCCCCAGTGGCCACAAATGATGAACTGGAGCGCTCATTGCAAGATCTAGTGGACACAAAAAGGATGAACCCGTGACCAAGCAGTTGACAGGTAATTGTTTTCGTCATGGACTACTATTGTAATAGCTTAAGGTTTTTAAGATACTGAACCTAGGCATAGCAATCCTAGTATCTTTGGTAGTCTGCTTGATAAATAATGATTTCCTAGTAGTTTTTTTTAATCCAAATTATATCTCTGTGTTCTTAAGTCACTATGGTTTCGCATTAGGGGGTGTACTATGTCAAATTTCCTTCTTTCTCATATTAGAAAACATTTCTGTATCTTTCTTTGTGAGCTTTCACCAAGGTTTTTTTTTCAGGCTAGGTTTAGAAAATACTTTTGTCATGTTGGTAGGATTCAGTAATTTATTTAGGTTATAAAATCGTAAAAAAGAAAATCTTGAATATGGGGCCATTGGTGGGTCAAGAGATCCAGCATACAAAACTAACTTAAAAATTAAAATAGCTATATCTTAAGTCATCATAAAACTAGACGGATCATTATTTGCTCAGTTATCCAGCATTACATCATTCGGAGAAAAGAAACGATGTACACCGTTTCTTTATATATCCATATATACTTGGATTATGTGACTTGGTAAAAGCTCTCATGACTTCACTAGTAGAAATGTCCACATCTATGACGTTTTCGTCATGACAATATGAAATTTCGTCACTGAATAATGATGAATTGCATAAGTTCTATGATGAATGATGTTTGTCATACATTAATAGATTTGTACTAGTGCTTATTCAACATCCATAGGCGCTGATTACAATTATTGGAATTATACGCATATATACTTTGGATTAGATTATATGCCTATTGCCTAATAATGGAAGATGACCCTTCAATTGGCGAATAGAACAGCTAGGGAATAATAAACACGAATTTGTATAGCTTGCTACTTGGAACCCCACAGGCTCTCATGGTGTTAGTTTCCAACCTACCAAGTGATATATGATCACACTGAAATGCTTTAAGAAGCACCAATGAATTCTACAGAGAATAGTATATATATTACAGATAGGATAAGAAAAAATTTTATACTGCTCCTTGCATGATGTGTGCATGTTTGAAGTTTCCTGCTAAGGTTAACAGGAGAAAGGTGGCCTATCTTTGCGAAAGCACTTGTCTTGAGTTTGTAAAAAGTTGGCAGCACTTTGGAAAGGTAAGGGGGAAAGGCAAAGTGTCATGAAAGGTGATACAGCCACCATTATCTCCAAATTGTCCTGATCCTAACCGTAAAATATTCGGAGTATGTAGGTGCAAGTTAGGCTCTTCTGCAGTCACTTTTGAATGTGATTCCTGTCAGCACTTCAGCATGTGTGTAAGTGTAACTAAGCTCAGTAACTGGCCGTTTACTACGTACAGGTAACAACTATGTCAATGTGACTTTAACACGACTACAAGCTAGAGTATTAACCCATAAGTTTTAGCTACTGAAGATAAATACTCCCCTATTTCAAAAAGTCGGAAATGATTAATTGTTTTTTTCTGTAAAGACGTACTCATATGAAAAGATATATAACTTTATATGATAACTTGCTTTATTTTCTTTGACCTTAACATTTTAATCCAAATTCATGGTAAGTAAAGTTGCGTTTAAGATCGCGTCCTGTAAAAATATATAGATTGTAAGAATCAACTTCTGCTACTAAATGTCCGCTGGTTGTTTGTAAAATTATATATATATATATATATATATATATATATATATATATATTATATCATGCATGTCACTAAAATCTGTGTATATATAGAGAGAACATATTGATGATAAATCTTGTCAAGTTAACATAGTTACCTGTCCAGCGATTGAAATTATGCTACACGATAATAATGGACAGGTAACATAGTAGTGGTATTTGTAAAGCTTGAGGCTGGGAAACAATATATCCGTCAAGTCGCTCTATAAAATACCACACGGAAGCACAAATGTGCGCCCCTTTTTCCCAATTCGTGGCAGTTAACGATGCGGCCTGGCACTTTATGTGACGTCTCGCTTTATCGTTGGATTGGACAAAACTCAAGGCCATCGTCGTGACAACACATGACAGCCACTAGCTTAGGCTGGCGAAAGGATAAGACACACATTTAGGAGCTAATAATTTATCAGGGTCTTGATTTTAAATAAAGCCGATCAGGAGCTGTGCTAGATAGCTTGTTGAGGACGTACTACACGCGGGTAGCTGATCTGGTATGTAACCATATATAGAAAAGTTAAATTCTCCAAATAAAAAAGAGGTGCCTACCCTAAATAAAGAGAGTTTGATGGATTGATCAAACAAGCATAACTAGGACAACATCCTTTTTCAAACGGCCGGAATCATGGAGAGGGACCCTTGATTTGGTAGCTTAAGAACTAACTAGGGTACGAAATTTCGTTCAGTCACATATATGGCACATAATAGGGAAATAGAACATCAAAAACTAATTTATAATCTAGCGCTAGTACACTCGCCCCATTTCTGCTCTACTATCTTCGTCTTAAAGTACATGATCGTTGAGGATAAACTAGCTTTTAGTTAAAAATAGTAATTACCTAAACATCATATTATTAGAAATGAAGTACTCCCTCCGTCCCGTGAAGAGTGCAATCTTAAGATTCAAAAAAAATCCCACAAAAGAATGCAATTCTAGCTGTAACCACCTGTTTTATTCTAAAAATAGACAATTATTTGCATGCAGTAACCATCTCTATGCCAAAATTAGTGAGATTGAGATGGTTACCGAGGGTAGCATGGTCATTTACCAACGTCATTAATCTGTCTGGAAAAAGCTGAAATTGCACTCTTCACGGGATGGAGGGAGTAACATATATATTCCTTGGGTGCAAAACCGAGCATGACAATCTTATCTTTCTTACTATTACTAATTCAAGGCTCCTTTTGGAGGCTCCACGTTAATCCTCACGAGAAACTCTAGGAAAAAAGATAAATCCTAGAAATTCTCACAAAAATCAGAAACATCCGGCCATCAATTTAGAGACTCTAATTACCATAGCCGTTGGATATACGGTCTTTTCTAATAGAAATTACCCACCACTGCCATTATAGAAATAATTTAAAGTAACCCCCTAAATACATATCTAAATTACCCACTCTGCCATTAAGGAATAGAAAAAGAGGTCTCTAATTTTCTCAGATTTGTAACAGCAGGACTCATCATCCACGTGAATGTGGGACTCGTGTTTCCTGCCGTTGCCCTTAAGCCCTTAAGTCCACCACCATGCATCTAAAAAAAAGGGCCATCTAAAAGAGATAGAGAGAAAAGGAAAACTCTGCTGCCACGGTTGTGCCATAATTGTTCTTGACCTCTCTCGATTCTAGGATACAGCCGCAACCGGAGAAGACTCTTCAAGCAGTATACTTGTGTTGTGCTATTTTCTCCTCGCATCCATCCATCTCAAAGTTCCCGTGGACATGATGCAGCAATTAATCAAATGAGGGGTGCAAGGTTGAAAGGTTCCCATGGCCTCCATCACCCGCTGTAATTTATCACCTCATGGCCAGGTGGCTGGTGCTGAGGTTTGTCGTAGTGAATCTAACCAAGATGATGTGATGTTAAGGTTCTTTTTCTGATCTGGTCCAGATCAGGACAATGTTTTAAAGGCTCATAGCTTCTAGACATGTCAGCAGGTGATTTAATCATGTCACAACTCTTTGCAAAACAAAAAATCATGTGTCATAACTCACAAGTAGATCGAATTCGATGCTCTGCTGAATGTATGTATAACCACTCATCACTCAGTAAATATTAAATGCTTACATGAGATGGCTTAATTTACCAGGATACCTGGTACGTGAACCGAAGAATTTGGTGTACCTAAATTTCTATGTTTCTTTGGCTTTACGCTGTTCCATGGATTTGTAATAAAATATCATATGTCTCAGATAGTTTCTGACAGGTGCAAATGCAAACAAGCAATCTATCTACTCCTGTAAATTAAATAACAATATAATAACTCTGATGGGTCAATTTCAATAAATCATACTTGATTTTGTAAGCATATACAGAGACGGGAGCAACTGATGATGTACCCCAATATAGTGCGTACGGAATATGAAATATGGATGTGAGTTGGTCTATTTTTATCCACGATTTTAAATCAAACACGTGAATAGATGAAACCAAAATTCATTTTTTTTGGGGGGGGGGGGGGGGGGGGCAAAGGCAACAAAATTCATTGAGAAGTTAGGACATGAGGGTTTACACGTACATCTATACCAAGCATTCTCCTTTTTCCTACCGTGTAAACAAGTCTAAGTCATTTTGATCATGCATGTAACACATGACAATGAACTTAATGTAGAGGTTCTACGTGTTTATTTATCAAGCATCACAAATGAGTATAAACGGAGCATGCACAAAAATTTTAGGGGCTTAGCATGATGTTCTGCACAGAATTGACGGTTAAACATGGTAGGTAGTTCCTTTCGTTTGAACCTGACTATATACCAGCATGTGAATGTGCACAATTTTAGGGGCTTAGCATGATGTATCCTTGGTAAGCTCATATCCGTTCTCTGCTTTGCAACCAAGGATACCAGCATGTAAATATGCACAATCGAGCCATCAATATATAATCTTTATTTGTAAACCTATTGTTCAACACAGAACTGAGATCGTTGTTCAAGGCAACGGCATAATTACTAATGTAGTTGTATGTCATGAAATCGTGCATGGAGATAATTGAACAAAAACTTAGTTAGATACCATGTCCAATATTATAGTTACTAGGGCAAATCGATAACCACAAAGATGGTAAGTTTAAAAGCTTTGCTTTCACTATTTTTAAGTCTATTCATGTTTTTACCTCAATTGATGCTTCTAAATTTCACAAAGCTATAACTTTTTGGTACTATGGTTTCCTACGATTTCTTCCTGACTCTTTTATATTTTCTTGGTATTTAAATAACATATTTTTAAAGTGTATTATAAACTTATCATATATTTTATTTTCTAAGGTCTGTAAAATAAAATCATTTAACATATGCAAATACAAAGAAGTTCTCTTTCAAGAAAAATATATCATCAGAGTATCATTCTATATATGGCTCAACCGTGCGAATGCACGGGTTGGCGACTAGTGTCTCAAATCTCACTGCTATATATTTTTGCATCCAAGAGTTTACAACCTTTCTGTTCCTTCAAGTGTTAGTTAATATATACGTAGGGAAAGAAAAAAACACTGATGTCGATCTTAATATTCACGAAGTCAGTACTCATTCTATATATGGCTCAACCGTGCGAATGCACGGGTTGGCGACTAGTGTCTCAAATCTCACTGCTATATATTTTTGCATCCAAGAGTTTACAACCTTTCTGTTCCTTCAAGTGTTAGTTAATATATACGTAGGGAAAGAAAAAAAACACTGATGTCGATCTTAATATTCACGAAGTCAGTACAGGTGCATCAGCTTGTTGTCGATGGAAAAGTCGCCTACCACTCAAAAATAGCATTAGTTAAAATCCCGAACTAAATATCTAGAAAAATGCGATATTAATAGTGAGTCGCGGACTCAAACCCGGCCTGGTGAGCAGGTTTCACTATACTCTTACCAACTGATTTAGATTAGTTCGCTAAAGACACGTTACCTTGAGAGCAGACCAATACATTCAAGAAATGTACATTCCACAGCAGTACGTGTCGTAATCCACCTCGGTCTCTTGGCCTTCCCAGCAGCATGGTAACAGTTACACTAGCCATGCCGTTTTCTTGGCCGCGTGTGATACCAAAAAAACATAATATACGGCGGTATGGCAAACCTTGGATTTGCCCAGTACACGTGCCCACGAAATCCTAGGCCATGCATGCATCCAAAAACCTATAGCCATCGTCGATCTAAAAGGTCCTATCAGCTGTGACAGCGTACGTATCGTAGACAGAGAGGGACATGCATGCGTGTGGTCGCCTTTTTGGACCAGACGCGCATCACGCATACAAACATTTTCCTCCCCTGAACAAACCCTAGTACCTGTACTCTCTGCACATGATATGGATGCCATTTTCTCATCTTTTTTTCGGTTTCTTATTCGTCAAAAGCAATTTTTTCACGCTAGAGATAGCTCATAACTATGCATAATACTATGATCATTGTATATCACTCTGTACTATTTAGAAAGTATGTAGGATGCAAAGATATCTGCAGAAGCATGGCGTATACGTAATTAGTATGTTATGCTTTTGAGAAGAAAGTAGTATGGCACTTCTCCCCTTTTAAGACGAAAGGAGTGTAAGACGGGAAGGGATAAAAACCACAGAAGCATTATGGGATACACGTACGAAGTAATTTAAGTGTAGAATCCTTGTGAAAAGAATAGATCAGCATGTAATAAAGATTAGAGAGACAGCACATACACTTGCATAGTTGTGCACCACAATGCCTTTCAGATTTCAACAGATATGATGTCGTCATTTTTTATCAAAGAAAAGTCGTACACGACAAATTCCCAACTTACACTTGTTCCATTTATTTTAATGAGACGTCGAGTGTTGCTAGCAGGAGATATATTATCTTTCCAAGATTCTAAAGCACCATGCTTTAGGGTCTAATGACCAAAGGATGCTGCTTATCCTCCCTCTAGCTAGTTAACCGTACCTTTCTTTTTCCCTCATGTTAAGCTAGCTTTTCACACCCACTACTTTAAGATGGGAATGTGGATTTGGAAATCTAAAGCACAGAAAGGAGCTCATCTCTTTTTCTCAAATGGCATCACCATACGCTAAAAGCATATACCTTTTGATCATCTACGTAGTAAAGATTGCTCCTCTTGCCTTCTAAAGTGCCTTCTCCTTTCTACAACCCCAAAGTCTTTAATCATCCTGATAACATAATCAATATATAGTATGATGTTCATTTTTTTTTGTTCACCATCAATTTTATTGCTTTAAGACGGTTGTTGCATAATGTAGACATGCGTGAAGTGTGCGGTGGTCGCTAGTGTAAATGGTTGTATCAGCAGTTGTGTACTAGCCTGATCGATCATGAGCTGATTCTAGGATTATTATATGCGTTGTATGCACGTGTCAACAATGGAGAGGGTGGCTTGTGCCCAGTGCGCACTCCTATGCACGTTGCCACAAGGATAATGCGCCAAGATTTGTGCATATGCGAGATGTGTAGAAGAGTGATACTTACATTTAGTAGTGTCTTAATAATTAACATACATTATTTGTCATAGCTTTATGATAAATTCCAAATGAAGATATATATGCATCCTCGGCCGAACTAGCAACATTTGCACCTAATTTGGTCTCCACAATAGCACCGAAAGAGAATATAAACACATATATATGGCATCATATAATTGAATTGGTAAACATGAAAAATATAATTATAATCTGGCGGCTAATAATATGCACATGATTTATGTACTATATTGTTGAAATAATAGTCAAAATTGGTGGAGTTGTGGTAAGCATTATTCCCATATCCTACAGAGCGATCTAAAACATATATAAAGGTGTTTTGGGTATTTTTCCCTCTCTAAAAAGGCAGCTAGCTGCAGTAAGAACGTATAATTACTCCATTGTAATAATTCAGCACTACTATAAAGATCTATTTCCACCTTGTGGGGAGCAGAACGTTGCACCATTTATTTGTGGCTGGTGATTTCAGTGCATGTTCCCACAAAGCACACCAACACTAAAGATTAAACTACACTCTCCATATGTAAGTATAAGACATCAGTGTCCGACGCACTAGAGACCAAAACAAATCAATAAAATGTATCTACTAAATTATTAAAATGTTCTTGTTGCTACATTATATGTTCATTAATCCAACATGCAAGTCCAGTAACAAAATGAAATTAAGGTAATGACGATTAGATTAATAAAATGAGATACTGTATCTGACCAACAATTCCCTACCGAACACCCTACATTTGTTTCTTTTCTTATTTCCTAGCTAGCTCCTGATTTCCACAAGCTCGTTTGGTGCTTCATCACATAATTAACATATATACATTACACAAAAAGCTATTAAAGGTCAGGATTACCTGGAAAGTTAGGACAAAGGAAAAATACAAAGAAATTAAAAAGAAATTAACTAACAACTCGATCTATGCTAATTTGTTTGATAAAATAAAGCAAGACAATGTCACAAATCCTGCATTGATTGGAAGAAGAACACACCGTCCACAATATTAAGGATCCTCATATTATCAGAAGCACTCTCTTCATTTTCTTCTCCATCGTCGGCACATGCATTCAGATCCAAGGTAAAACAAGATGACTCCATCACATTCTCTATGTTCATGCCATTTCCTTCGTTGTCGCCATTACCAATGACCCTTTGCTTGAGCCGAGGTGAGGAAGCGTCAGACCTTGAGTCGAGTGCTTCACAACTGAGTACTACGATGGCATCTTCCAAACTGATCTCATCACCATTGCAACCACTAATTCTTCCATTTGCTATCGCCTTCCTAATACTGATTTCTGAGTCATAATCCAGGTTCTCGATACCATCAACCATTATCACACGATGCGGGTTTTCAAGTATTGCTTCATATAGTCTTTGAAAGTAGCCATGCCCAGTGTCCAGTGATCTTTGTCTCTTCAGGGTGAGAAGGGTAGAGCTTGAATCAGAATGAACCTGGGTGAACTCGGCTAGTGAGATGGAGGTGAACTTGCTGTAGGAACCAAAGACAAGCCTTGCAAGCTCCTGAGACACAGCTTTCTTGCCATCATAGTCCCCTCCCTGGAAGAGCAACCATGTCACTGCACTTGGCTTCTCTTGGCACCATCTCATCCTCCTCCTTGTCATGCCGGAGCGGCACTGGAGCACGACGCTTGCAATGTCTGCAACCACATCCTTGTGGCGTGGGGCCCGATTCTCAAGTGTGTTGCAAAGGATCTTGAGATTCTCAGCGGTGAGCTCCATGAATTTTGGCGACTCCGCCGAGCCACCTACGGATGAGGTCGACACTGTGTAGGATTCTGGACTAGGATTTATATGCAATGATTGATGATCATACGATTTGGGCAGTGGATCATCATGTTGATGGTTTGGCCAAGGTTGAATCAGCTTGAATTGCCATGGATTAGAGGTCGACATAAGGTTGGCATTGAAGCTTGGGGCAAAGCCAGAGATGGAACAAGTGTCTGGAGAATTAGTAGCCGGTGAGGAGAAGCTCAATGTGAGCTCCGACGTCTGGTGTGCTGCTGATCCATAGCAATTGGGGTTCCAATCTTGCAACTGCACAGAACAAATTTTGTATTTTAGAAACAAACACTAATCATTGTAAATTTGCAACTTG
Source organism: Echinochloa phyllopogon (assembly GCA_033239725.1). Taxonomy (NCBI): domain Eukaryota; kingdom Viridiplantae; phylum Streptophyta; class Magnoliopsida; order Poales; family Poaceae; genus Echinochloa; species Echinochloa phyllopogon. The sequence continues at coordinate 3,253,241 of BTCW01000008.1, read as the reverse complement.
CCAAAACAAATATGTTAAACATTCTGAAAATGCTTGATTTTGCTACCTACATGCCATTTGTATACTAATGTAGCCCCCTCTTACTAAGTTGCCTAAACAGGTTTTAGTTGGATTGCCCCTCTCTTAGTAAGTTGCTTAAACAGGTTTGAGTTGGATTGCCCCCTCTCAAATTATTACTACTACCAATAATGTACCTGCAAACTGGTGCTGCAGTTCCCTGGTCTGCTCATATCTGGACCTTGGTACCGGTGAAGCCACGGCGGTACACTAGGCGTTGTCATCGCGGCACAGGAAGTGAGCTCGCTATCACCGGCTGCAGCGCCGTTAACGAAGGGCCATGGCCTTCTTGATCTTTCTTGACTAGCTTGTTCAGCATCACTGGAAGAACAAATCCAGCATCAACACATGTTAACCATCTATAGTAATAAGAATTAACTGCATTTGACAACCTCAGCAATCTCATGATCAAACAATATAGTCACAGTTAATATCAATTGATTGTATGCACCTGTCGCAGCTGAGGCTCAACGCGAGGCCGCCCTCCGGCACGACGACAGGGTGCAGCTCCCAGACAGCCTCGAGAGATGGCTGCCCTGCTCTGCACTTCATGTAAGCCTGGTTGTTCCCAGACCCTAGCAGCCAGAACCTGTCGAGGCCTCTGCCGGCGCCGGCGGCGCACACCAAGCTGCTCACTTCCATGACGGCGTGCTCGACGGGGCAGTAGCACTGCTGGCCAGCAGCAGCCGTCTCACGGCCGCCGCCGGCGCCGCCGCCGCGCCTCCTCCTCTCCGACGCGGCGGCCCACGCCTCGGCGGCGTACGCGAGGTCCTCGAGCACGAGCACGACGCCCTTCCCGGCGGCGCAGCCCTGGCGCACGAGCGCGCGGAGCTCGCCAGCCTTGGCCTCCACCTCCTCCCTCGCCATCCGCCGGAACGACGCCGCCGGGAGGGGCACGAACTGGAGGTTCTTGAGCCGCTCGTGCCGCTGCTGGAGCTCCCCTTTGCTCACCCTGTCCATCACCGCCCTCACCACCGCCTCCGCCGCGGCGGCGCTCTCGCCGACGGCCACCACGCACCGCCTGCTCCCGCTCGCCATGCAGTCCAGCACGCGCATGGCGTCGCCGTCGTCGTCGGAGTTGGGGCGCCGTGTCCGTGTGTGGCCGGAGCCTGGAGAGCTGGACGTCGTCGTGTTCGGCTGGTGGTGTTCCGGCGAGGAGGAGACGGCCTTCTCGACGTTGGCCTTGACCTGGGAGCTGGAGAAGCCGGCCTCGCGCATGACGCGGCTGACGCTTGGGTCATCGAGGATGGAGATGATGAGCTGCTCGATCTCGACCTTGGCGGGGAGCGCCGCCGCCACCGCCGCCGCCGCCGGCGGCGGCTGGGCGGTGGCGCCATCCACGGCGCCGCCGCGGCGCTGGTGCGCCTGCGCGCGCTTGAACGCGGCGACGAGCGCGTTGGAGAGCACGGGCGGCGGCGCGCCGTGGCCGTGGTGGTGGTGGAACATGGCGGCGGCGGCGGCGGGGCCGGCGGTGGGGAGGCGGTTGAGCGCGACGTTGAAGCAGAGCTCGAGGGCCTTGCACTGGAGCGGGTGGGAGTGGGAGCGGAGGCAGGCGGCGCGGAGGAGCCCCGCCGCCGCCGAGAGCATGGCGCTGGCGACGTGGAGCGGGGTCACCTGGGCGTGGCCGCGCCGCCGGGCCAGGGCCACCGCCTGCCGGACCACCGCCGCCGCCTCCGCGGCCAGCGCCTGCTGCACCGCGCAGCCGCCGGCGCGCATCCTGCGCTTAGCTTGCTTGCCGAGATCGATCTCCTCTGCAAGCAAATTCGCAAGCAGGCAGCGTGCGGGCGCAACGAGTGTCTGGCAAGCTGGGGATCCTCTTCTTGCTACCTGTGACGACACGACGACCCCTTCATTCCCTTTTAGTAGACAAGTGTGGAGTGGAAGGTGTCTCTTGGTTACACACACCTGCATACATATTATATTATACTACTCCGGTTACATATATGTAGCTCGCAATGGCATAGCGTCAATGAGAAAATTAAACCAACACTATGAAGCTGAGAAAGGGCGCATGTTGTATGATATGCAGAATATGACACTACTACATGAGGCTAGAGTGCGAATCCCTGGCCCACATATCAGTCACTGAGATATTGGTGGCATATTGCGAGTGTATATATATAAATATATATATATATAATTGTAAACTTGTATAAGAATTTGAGTTGGGTGATGACCTAGCTAGTTTTGCCGATGTGTTCTCTTGCTTTTGGGTGTAGGTTAGGGTCCAGTGCAAGACAAAATTGGCTGGTGGTGTGTCGTCTCGCTGCGCTTGTGCTTGTGAAGCGTGTAGTGCATGTGGGGGCAAAAGCTAGCCATGCACACGCACTTATATTCTCCTCCCTCTCTTGCACTCAACCTCAGGAACTAGATATACATGGAAAAGATGATGTGGCGACACATGTATAAAGAAAACATTATTTCCATGTATACACACATAGCGCAAAGGTCCTTTTTGCAAGCTTATATACTTTGGCGCGTTGCATATTTCAATTATCCTTTATAAGAAGCGCGTAGAGTACATTTTAATTTATCCTTTAGAGTAAGAATTTACAGTACAATAAACCATGTTCAATTGGTATCATTTGACCTTTGTGTTCTGTGTGCCTATATATGTGGTCGACCCCATTGAATGTAAATATTGAGATTGAAACCATAGGCTGCACTACGTCGATCAGAGACCAGGATGAACACATGCAAATATATACTTATGCACTAAAAACATTATTGCAATTATAGAGCATAAGAGGAAGAGCTCGTATGCGGTGAAAAAACAAATGTTTTCTTGATTTCTTACACAGAAAGTTATTTGTTGATAATTTGGAGAAACCTACTCACAATATATTATACAAATTGAAATTCATCTATAAGGGGGTATCAATCGGATTTCAAGCCACGAGATTTGTGTAGATATCTATACTTACCAGCCGATTATCTTCTCTCCAGCAAAGTCATCATCTTCTCCGGTGAAGGTTCAAGATTGATGGAACATTCGGCAAAGGTAACCTTGCCAAAGAGGCGGGTGACACAAGAGCAGTGGCGGTGATGACAAGTAGGATAAGAGATAGAGAAGATGTTCGGGATGAGTTAGAGTGGTGGTGGCCTATGCCCACAAATTCAATGGTGGAAACCGCAAAGACTAAGGAAGAGGAAGATAGTAGGGCTTCTCGTCGAAGATTGTAAGGAGGCTTTTAGTCGACGATGGAAGTAAGATGGGTAAGGAAGCTTCAAGTCGACAAAAGGAAGGCCGGGAGGCTAAAAATGCTAGGAAGGAAGTGGCATGAGGTAGGGGACGGGAGGGTGGAGACGGCAACATGGTGTTGGAGGTAAGGATTGGGAATCGGTTAGAGAGGCCGAAGGATTTTGATTTCTTAAACTAGTCCAACCCGTGCATCCGCACGGGTTTAAATCTTCTTGTAAATAAAAGGCAAATTCTATTGTCAAATTTTCATCCGCACGGGTTGCATGTAATCATTATTTTTAGTAGATCATGGTAAATAATGGTAACACTTTTAAGAAGGCTTTTATTTATTATTATATACTGTAGTTTGTTTCGTATCGTTTAGTTCTGCTCATGTCCCTTTTATGTACTCTATTATAAATTACTGATCTTTTTAGCTTTCTCCTAGGTAACTTTGATAAAGCTTATAAAAAAATTAGTAACATCTACAGTACCAAATAAATACACTATTAGACATATTCAGACTCGATGAGGCCAATTTAATGGTGCCGATGTCGAATTTTGACCAAACATGCATATTTCTAAAAAAATCATTTATTTCAAATAGAAAAAGTTATATGTCATGATAGCTAGTTTCAAGATAAATCTACTACTATCATTTTTATGTTGTCAACCTTTATAGCTTTTTGCTATTTAAAAGGTTTGACATAGAATAAAATTAAATGTAGCTATATTCCGAGGCGGATGGAGTAATTAAGTTTATCTTAGGCTATACAAAGCTCTATATGCATAGATATTTATTCAAGTACATATATTTGGCTCTTTGGACTTGTTCTTAGTTCTCCTTTGTATTCACGCATATGCCTCGAAGATGAATGCATATGTCTAGCCTCTTAAACCATACTCGATAAATTCTTATATGTTTATTACAATTGTTTCATCACTTTTCCCCGGTGCAAGAAATTAGATAAGTATTTAGTCTTTGCTGACTTGTTAATAACTCTAGTTAAGAATCAATCGATCACATAATAATTATCTATACACAGTATCTTTGCTCCCATGCAATTTAATAACTAATAAAACGTGAATAGAAAGAACATGCATGAGTTGAGAATTACGTACGGATCGAGATTCGAGAGGCAGTAGAAACTTTTAGTTCGCCGTGGCTGCCGATCGAATATGTAGAGCTACTGCTACATGCCAGTGCATGTCACTTCGGTTGCATCCATCATCCTATGGCCATTAATGTGTAATTGTCTTAGGCATAAACACTATTGTTATCTCATGCGACCAAAACAGTTCTGGGAGGAGGTTGGCTTTACATATACGCAGACATGCATATTAGGTTTGTTGGTTGGATTGACCCTTTGCAAGATTTTCTACCGAAGGATGGAGAGAGGTTAAGCTGATATTAGTAGTTACGTTAGGATGGAGATATTGGCCAGATTCTCTCTTGGATTTTAATAAAAGCATTTAAAGAGCCATGGAGATCTGTTGGTTATTTAATATTATTTTTCTGAAACTGAAAAGGAGTCGTACAAAGAATACTTCGGCTTCATGGATCGGTACTGTATTTTTTCGGTTATTCGAGTTATGCAAATCTTTTCCAATGGCAAATCTTTTAGGTTGTTGTTTCATAATGGCATAGGTGGGTAATTTTCTTTAAAATAGAGTAGATCCAACGATTAGGATGATTATGTATACCAAATTAATGACTAGATGTTTCTGATTTTTGTGAGAATTTTTAGAATTTATCTTTTTTCCTAGCGCTTCTCGTGAGGATTAGTGTGGAGGCTCTAAAAGGAGCCTCCAATTAGTAATAGTTAGGTTAGATTAGATTTTTCACATAACATTTAAAAATAATTTTACAGTTTATCAGACGTAACCCCAATAATTCCTTATTTTGCACTAGTAAATAATTCTTTAGTTGCCACTAGTATACGTAAGACGCATCGATGGCAAATAACGCATAATCAATTTTGCAATGGCATGTGTGAGAACTTATTACACAATATAATGGGCATACTCCCTTGCTCCATCATCACAAGCATATGTTAGTATATGTGGCATGCAGCTTTGTTTCCTTTTGATTTATGCATATACACACTTGTGTCCTGTGGACCTCAGCATCGATCTACGCCGCGTCCTGCATGCGCGTATTCTTGGAGGTCCACTTGTAGCACGCATGCAACTGTTGATATCGATCGAGTGACACATTCATATGCACGCCGGTTGCTCTAGCTCCAGCTTGGTCTCCGGCCCAGTTAGGTCTGCCACGGCCACGAGATACAGGAATGCAGGGGCGTGCATCCGGAACTGCGCACGTGATCCATCGATCTTTGTCTGCTCTCTCGATCACTACGTACTCTGGATCCAAAGGAGTAGCTAATAGCTAGGCTGCCATCATATCGATCATCTTCTACCCGGGATGCATCAATCACTCTCTTCTCTCCATTCTCAATTGTTTCATCAGCTGGAGTTTCATATATCCGCGTGCAAAGTTCGACGACTGCCAGCAGGAACCAACAAGCAAACTGAAAGAATTAGTCAATGATTCTTCTGATTTTTCTCTAAAAATGATTCTTCTGATTTTATTTTAAAACATGTTCAATGAGACGAGATGCCATCCATATGAAGATAAGAATTAACGAGACAAACATTTCAACTGATGCACATGGCCGCCATGGCGGTAAAATCTTTGGTCAAAACTTCTGGTCCTGAAGCATTTTCAGTCAAAAGCCGCCTTGGCCCGTCTCTTCGCCCTATATTTGGTCCAAAAGCCACACAAAAGAGGCCGGTGTTCATGATTAGAAACAAAGCAATTAAAAAAACGCCAAGCAAATGCTACAAAAGAAGTGCCTGGAGGAGAAAGAGGAAAAGAGGAGAGATGTGGGAAAAGCATAAAAAAAGCAGAAACAAAGGAGGAAGATATACACTAGCTAAAGAAATCAGGGTCACACAGCTTGTATATGTGTGTATATCCACATGAATGACAATTGACAAGCTTGGGTGCATTGATCGGCCATGCAGGTTTAGAGGGGGAAAAGGCTGTCTCTTTTAGCTGTTTTCCCCTTTCATGATGAATGGAAGGCTTTAATTAGGTATGATACATCCATCTTTTCGTAAAGTGAAGGAATATAGTCATGAAAAGCACTAATGTGGCATTTTCCTGATCAAACTGATAAAGAAAACAGCCCGAATCAAACTCTCCATTGCTGCTTGTTTTCTTTTCTATTTTTTTCTCTGGGGAAAAAAGGATGTTGCTTGTTTTAGGCACACCTTTTTTTATGTTCTGATATATTATTAGTAGGTAGTATTATATACCAGTTTGATAATTCAGATCCTGCCATCCACTTCGATTTATATACAAATCAGACCGAAAGCCCAAAAGATGAAGATATACAGCTGCCTAAGTAAGAATGAAAATCTTTCGGTTCCAGCAGGTTCAATATATACAATATACAACCTTCAGACGGACAGACGTATGCTTACAAATTGTTTTTAAAAACATATTGCAAGCATATCGTTGCAAGTGAAAAGACTATTTATGTTATGCACAAACGAAATTTGCATCAGATGTACTATATCTTTGCAAAGCAAAACCTTCTATTGGTCAAATTACCCGTTTGCCACAAATATACTAATAATGTTATATAAGACACGAACCGTTTCTCAGCTTATAGATTCCTGATCCACTAATATGCAAACAGCTTGACGTGTGGGAATCTAAACAAGCACAACGGTCATGCATTAGTATTCCCTCATGTTATTGTCAATATACAAAGGGATCACATTCACACATGACTTGACAAGAAGGAACTTTTGAGAAGGTTCATCTTTCGCACTGCACCATTTCAGGTTAGCGCTCAACTGTGGAAACAAACTAGAGGGTTGAACGGCTGACACATGCATATAGGCAGCCATCAAGAGTTCTCCCCACACCCAGCACACGAAGGATCTATTTACAGTGCCAGAGTTCTTGTTTTGCGTCACCTTACACCCTCAATTACCATAGAGAAATTTCTTCTGTATGCATCACATGAAAACTGAAGTTCTTAATCCCATCATGGTGAATATGTATCTTCTGGGTATGATTTTTGGATGCCACTGCACCTTACTTATCTGCCAATTGGTTGCGTAGGAAGTCTAAAACAGAAAGGCGCTGCAAAATACAGAATCAAGCTTAGCTCACAACAACACAGGGGCGCAAGGATGAGAGGAGATATGATGGGGCTAAATAATAGTTACCCTTTGCGCAAGGCTAGCTTGCTCAGAACCGAGCTTCAGTTTCTCAAGGCATTCAATTGCTTCCTTGAAACCCTCAACTGCAGTGCTTTCATTCCCAAGGTTTCTATCGACATCCGCAACTTTTGCAAGGGAAGTTGCTACATCAATTACCTATATCCAACCAGCTGTCAATATCAAATGATTGTATGTTAATCTTAAATAAACCACACTACGAATCATTTATCTTCTTTATGCAACAGCTTAGCTCGAAGAGAAACATTTAAATCTAAGCTGACTAAATCAAACTTGAATGCTCAAATAAAACTAGTCCCAAAAAGGTCCAGGTTTCATAACACCTATGCAGTGAAGCAAATCTTTAATCAACTTGAATTTAAATGACTTAAAAGTTACACACTTGTGTTAAGAAAATAGAAAAGCTTGCAGATCAGTTTTTCAGAAGTACAGCACGTTTCCTGATCATTATTCTGTTTCTCTTTGCGATCAGTTCTTCTGTAGCACAGTACAAATTAACTAGAGAATTATGCATATTTCTCATCCCGATCACACCCATTGGCCATTCGTAGCAACTATGTCATCCTCAACTGGTTGTACAGCTCCATATCATCTGGAATCCTTGATATTGTGATGCAGAAAGCACAGCAGCCAAGATCATAGGGCAACTAGAGCCAATGCCCTAGGTGTCGGCCCGTTTTATTCTACATTGTTGCATAGTGTAGCATGAAGGCCCTGTCTAGCCAGCCCAATCCACCATTGAGTGGCTGTAATCATTGGGCTGGCCCAGCTCCGCCCCTGCCTGGATGACACTTCGGCCCACCTTGAGCAGTTGGTTTCAGTTGAAACATTGGTATTCATGAGGATGCAAGGTTCCAGACTTCCATCTGTAAATGCTCCTCAACATGGGGCAAAGCATTGGCCAGGGCTTCAGGTTATGGTAAGAGTCAATTATGGACAATCGCACAGAACACATTTCAAAGATGCAACCACCATTGCTTCATATCATGTTTTAAGCCCATGATGGTGCACATGGCGTGGAACATCATGCCATTCTGTGACAAGAGGGTCTACTTGCCCAATGTGACAAGAGCTGCCTCCACTTAGTGTAGTTCAACCCCAAAATGTCAAGCACAAAGGGAATTCGGGCTGACTAGGCCACATAATCTACAGATGCCCCTACTTTTACTGTGTAATCAGCAGTTAGAACACATAATTGCCTGTATACCCCAGTTATACACCATACAATCACTGATAGGTGGGGTACTGGTCATTGATTTCAAAATAACGTAACAACAAATGGCTGGCACTGTATCTTATTTTTCCTAGAAGAAGTTCAATGCTACTTTTCCCGAAGGGAAAAAAGTTTCTTGTTTAAGATAAAGAAATAATTGTCTTGTTCAGAACTATGATTAATCATAACTGACAGCCTAGAAATTACCTGGGAGGCCACTGCTGAGTGTTCTTTTACAGCCTTTCTGCGAACATCCAATGAACGGGCATAATAATTTCGTGCAGATTGCAGGTTCCCGTCATAGTAATGAAGGTCACCGATTTTATTGAGTGAAATTGAGAGAGTATGCACCAACTGTAGATGGATGTATAAACTAAATTAACAGAATGAAAATTTAAGTTATCACACTCCGAATAAACTGAATATAACCTCAAGATCCTTTGTGGGCAATTTCGAGAGCAATTCAGCACTTTCTTCATAATAAGTGATTGCTGAAGAAGCATCTCCCAAGGTCCGACTGAAAACATGGTACAGTTGTAAGGATACAGTGTGCAATGAGAACAGAGATCAACAAACTAAGTAAAAAACAATGGGAAAACAGTGATAAAGAGGTATGATGTGTAATAAAGATGCTAAAAAGGTACAACCTCGAGTAGATGAACTTGTTCTTGACTGTTATAATAGATTGATAAGAATAAATATATAAAGTACACATGCATCAAGATATAGCATTAAGTGAAAAGAACAACAAAAACTTTATGTGACTTTTCATTTCTTTTCTGAAAGAAAAAGCTATAGTTACAGTATCAGTATTAATTCCACAGACAAGCTATTTTATTGATTTGCAAGAACCTAGTTCAATATACAGTTAAAGTATCAGTACTAATTCCACAGAAAAGCTCTTGTTGATTTGTTGACATTGCCTTATACTATGATGGACCTTAGAAAAAAGAAAGTCATAGCAATTTGAAATTCAACACATTCCAGTACCAAAGAATATTCATAAGAACTATCATCTAAATTAGAATTTTGATCAATGCATGGTTGGAAAGTAAGCAACTCTTGTAGCATTACTGTCTGTTACAGGAATGAGTCTGTAAGACTAGAATGGGCATTTTGGTACATCAGAAGTCCCTCTTGTATTCCTGGTCAACCCCCTCTATGTAGGGGGAGAAAAACTATTGAGAAGAAAACTTCTGTGTGCATTATGTCATTACTTTCCCTGGTGGTTAAGCTCTGTGTGCAATAGTTCACCTTTTAACTGTTTGGTCTTTACCCTCTGACCAACACACTGAACCTCCAAATTCCGGAACATTATTCATTGTATATAAATTTATGTCCTTTTGTACATGGTGCACAAACATAGTGCTAACATGAGCAAATATATTTAGATTGACCAAGTGACAGACTGACAGTGGGACTAACAGGTTTGGCACCCAAAATACTTTCAGTGTAAGATATTTCACAATTTCTCCAAAATTATTTTCCAAGAAGTTGAGTAGTCAAACTGTGTTCCATGTCCAAAAAATAAATCACACATTTATATAGACAGGGAGTACATAAAGCTAATAATTAGTAAAGATTTACTGTGTTGAACCAACAATGCGTTAATATTTCCCAGAGTTCCTATCAGTAGTATGCGTGGCTTGCCAAAGTGGGACTATTTAGGAGTAACATAGTCAAGGGAGAGGGCCTACCAGCAATCCCCAAGCATTCCTAAAACAGCTCCAAGCTGAGAGCACAGGTCTAGATTATCTTCTGAAGATTTCAACTCCTCCCTGATGTCTTCTGCGCACATACTAAGCCTTGACTTTGCACTTCCAATGTTCTGAGCACGGAACGCCTGGAAACATATAAGTTACATGCATTGTTAAAACATCAATGTCGTCGAAAAACGGCAGTATTGACCAAAGAATAATTAGCTATGAGAATTTGAAAGGTTAAAATCTGACATTAAGAGCTAAATCCAGTGGATTTAATCACTGACCCTCATAGCTTGCTGCACCAGAAAAGCTCCTCTCTCCATTGAAACATCCTCATATATCACCTTGTCCTTGCCACCCAATGCTTCTACACCCCCCACAGAATGTGACCTTTTGATTCGGGCATGTCCGTCAATGAAGCGATCGACAAGGACCTGAAGTTCAGGATCAGGTTCAACACCCTCTATATCAGCACCACACAACGGGCAGTCCTTAAAGCGTGATACACAGGCCCTGAAATGAAATCCAGTGACAAAACTAGTTTCAGGCAAGGGAGGAAGCACAATGTATGTTTGATTTGGAAGGAAAATTAGAAAGCACATGACACACTTGCAGAACTTGTGGGAGCAGGGCTTGCATTTGCTGCATTCGTGGAGCAGCGCCTGGCAAATCATGCAGCTGAGCGGACCAAGCTTGAACGTGCCGGAATCATATCCGAATGGGCATTTCGCCGGCACCAATCGGGGATCGATGCTCTTCTCTTCAGCGCTGCCGGTGCCACCCTGGTGCTGGGCGCCGCCGTGATTCTTCCCGGTGACAGGGCAGACGCCGCTATTGTTCTTGTCAGATTTCGCAGGGCACGCGCCGCTGCTATTCCTATTGGATTTCATTTGCAAGACACCTCCAAGATTGAGTCTTTCGCACTGGAGAAGAACCTAACCGAGGATTGGGTGGATTTGAGATTAGCAGCAAACGGAGCCAGAACAAACCGAATGGAAAGGAAGGAATATTCGGGTCCGATTGCTCATGAATCGAACTAACCAACAGCTACCGGAGTCCCCGAGGAACAAATCGAACTCCTAAAACGAATCCCGTCTAAGTAAACTCGGGTTACCTACCAGCAAAAGAAGAAATCGATCGAAGTCCGGATGGTGAGGAAGAAGAGGGGAGCGACGACTCTAGATGAGGCAAGATTTCAGTGGCAGGAGACTCGGCTAGCTCCGCCGCGCCCACGGCGGTGAGGTCGCCGATGATGAACTGATGGTGAGGCGCAAGCGCATCCAAATGCGGTGGCGGTTGAATGGTGGAAGAGGACGAGGACCTCGGCTCCGGTTGTTGCGTTTTCCAGTTTTGCCCCTGGAACTCGAAGGAAGGATCCACGGCAAGAAGATGAGTTGGTGTCTTGTTCAGTTCCATGAAACACGACAGTTTCAATCTCAGTTTGTTTAGTTCAAAAAAAAGAAATGTGAAGTTTGGTGAAAATATCACGTCAAACACTGTAGCGTATTATAACATTTTTCGTTTATTTGTGGTAATCGTTGTCCTACCATGACCTAACTAGGCTTAAAAGATTCGTCCCGTCGTGTACATCGAAACCATATACTTAGTTTTTTTCTTTACACACGTTTAGTGTTCCATGCATGAAGAGAGAGATTTAATGTGATTTGATGGGATATATGAATAATGAAGTTTAGTGAGAGAAATTTTGTCTTTTCAAAGGAACTAAACAGGGCCAATTGAACAACAAGAATTTCAAGTTCTTTTGTACAGTCTTTGGATACGGTGTCTTGGGTTTTTTTATTTACTCTTTTCTGGGTCAAATGCGATATGGTTGTGTTTAGTTCCGAAAAAAATGTGAAGTTTGGTGAATAGCTCACATCGAACACTGCAGCGCACTGTATCATTTTTCGTTTGTTTGTAGTAATCGTTGTCCTACCATGACCTAACTAGGCTCAAAAGATTCGTCTCGCCGTGTATATAAAAATCATGTACTTAGTTTTTTTATTTACCCACGTTTAGTGTTCCATGCATGAGGAGAGAGATTTGATGTGATTTGATGTGATAAGTGAATAGTAAAGTTTGGAGAGAGAATTTTTAACTTTTCAAGGGAACGGCCATAGTTTGGTTAAAACTTTTTATTAATCTTACACGAAATTTATTACTCCATTGGTTAAAAATACTCTATTGATTAGTATTTATTTTAGGAAAAAGTCCAAATTACTCCCCTCAAGTATAGCCAAAGTTTGGATAACCCCCTAAAGTAAATCTTGGTCAGTTTACCCCTAAACTATGTCATTTGGTTCACTTTACCCTTAACACAATTTGTCTTTTTTGTTTCTCGATGCACAAGTGAAATTTAAAGTTTAACTTTTGCAAAATTATATCAGACAATATAAGACATGTTAAAAAAATATATCATAATTTTTTTGTCACTGTTTTGATAGGGTAATATATTTAATAATAAAGTTATCCTTAAAATACAATATTATATAGAAAGTAGTGATGAAAATTTCGTAAAATATTTTCCAATATGGATTATGACGTTCACTACCTCCCTGCAAAGTCTCAAATTAAAATTCAACTTGTGCATGGAGAAACAAAAAATACAAATTGTGTTAAGGGTAAGTTGGATCAAATAACATAGTTCAGGGGGTAAATTAAACCAAAACATAGTTCAGGGGGTTATCCGGACTTTCACTATACTTGAGGGGAGTAATTTGGACTTTTTCCTTTGTTTTAAAAGAATAATAAATTCTATAGAGTAGATCTAGTTAGATAAAACCATCACAAAACTATACTAAATTCGAAGTTGCTAGTTTCATATGTACAAACCAGACGCCAACGTCAGATGATGTAATTTTGCAGAATAGTCAAATATATTCCCCAAGTTTAATTAAGGGTCGCTTTAGTCTTTAAACTATTATAAATAGTTCATATAAATCCTTAAACTTCTAATTTTGGATCAAAATGGGCCTTGAGATGATGTGGCAACCCATGTGTTAATAACATGTCAGTTTTTATTGCCTTTGGGTGAGTCTGTGTGTTATAATTATTTTATTTCACCTTTGTTTCATCTAATTATAATTTAATACCTAATATGGTTTTGTCATATTACAAAAAATCTCTAGTACTTGGTCTTTTTAAGCATGACAAAAATACATACTAACAAGATAATATAGGCATTGTTTAGTTCAAAAAAACAACTCCCAAATTCACTGTAAAAAAGAAGATTCTTCATTCCATCAAAATGTCATAACATGCATGGAATACTAAATGTAGATGAAATCAAAAACTAATTACACAGTTTTGTTGTACTCTGCGAGACGAACATTTTGAGCCTAATTAATAATTTTTTAGATAATTTTTTGCACGTACAAACGAAATGCTACAATAACGCAATCATTACGAAGAGACCCTAAACTTTCAAATTTGGTAAGTAAAGCCATATTGTACCAAGGCCGAGTTAACCGAACCGAATGCCGTGCATGTCCATCAGCAACAGCCCGGCAGGCCAACCAGCAGCAACAGCCCGGTAGGCTTCGCGTGTCATGGATTTGTTCGCCGGACCAGCCCAAGGCCTACCAGGCCCATATCATAATAACAAGTAGAACGATCACTCACACGCAGTAGCCACGGCTAAATTTTTTTTCCCACAGTGGATGTACCCGAATTTTATTCCCAGATTGGTAATAAAATTACAAGTTTCGTCTAATTTTATGATTTCTCGACGATCAGTGACCACTGTCAATGTAGCCCCAGCCCACAGCCAATTAGCCATGCATATATGGGGGCAGGAAAAGATGGGGCTTGTCGTCCGCCGCGACTAGCTGTCGCGCGCGCGCGACAGTGGAACATCTGTTGCCCACGCGCACCTGCCCTTCGCTGACAGGCGGGCCCCACTCGCGTCTTCCTCTTTCGCTGTCGCGCACCGCGGCCACAGCTTCGCCGCCGCCGCCGCCGGTTAGGGTTCGGGGGTTGCCGAGGTGGGCTTCTCCGATGTTCGCCGGGCTTAGAAGAAGAAGGTTGGGGTGGTCGGAGGTCCGGCGGTGGTGGCGGACGAGACGGCGGCAGAAGGTGGCGGCCAGGGGTGGCAGGTTGACAACCGGATGGGCGGTGGCGGAGGCGGGGGCGACCGGTGAGGAAGAAGACGAGGTCTCATCGGGTTAGTGCGGCGGCGGGCGGCAGCGGGGGCGAGCGGTGAGGGAGAAGCTGTGGCGCGGACGGGAAGGCGAGCACTCACCGGGTTAGTGCGGCGGATCCGGCGGCGGCTGCCGCCGGAGACGAGGAAGGCGGGCGGCGGCGGGGCGAGCGACGAGGAAAGAGGCTGCGGCGGGCCGTGTGTTTCGTCGTGGGTCGAGTTTCTTTGACCGCGCGCTTGAGGTGATGCGGCGACCACCGTCGCGCGCGTGCTGGCCAGCGACGCCCCGTGTCGTCTCCTTGCCCATGCATATACAGGCAAGACTTCCCATCCAAATCGGTGCTTCCTGCTCTCGCCGCAGCGGATTCAAAATATGTCAGTGCTGCACCACTTTCTTTTGGAAACATCCGCTTCTGCTGCAAAAATGTTGGTCGCTTTTTTACGAAACCGCCGTCTGAGTTCCCCCGAATGGCCGACCAGTACGACGACGATGTCGACATGTGGTGCTTGGTTAATTATGCAGACATCGATTATTAGTGCTACAATGATCCACTGCTCCATGCAGTATTTCCCGGCCTATATATTTGTGATGAACGTGGACAATTGTTACTTACAAGTTGCATGCACTGTTGCACTTGATCTCGTTACATACAGACATACAGTAGTCTAATACGTTCAGTCCAAAGAGGCTTTTGTTGATTTTTTTTTAAAGAATGATACGGACCCTAAAACTGGGTTCTTTTTGGACGCAAAATTACTGGCATTTTGCATTGGTGTCCACAGAGAATTCATATATATGCGCTAGATGGTCACTACAACTCACACATGCTGAACCAGTTCCTTGTCAGCTGAGCCTTCTACGTGAGTATAAATTTTAGTGTTTGGATGGGACACACAGACACTGATCTAAAATAATGAGAACCTTGTGTGCAAATATTATCTATCAAAGCTCGGCCACAGAGTACTAATACTAATAAGTTAATCAATCACTTACCTTTCATCCTTAAAGCCTACTTAATAAATACCAATAATTCTGAAAGATCTAGTCACGGCTCACGATCGATGAGCACACCGAATTTGGCTTGTCAATTAAGCCTAGTGTGCATTTAGTTAAGTACTTCTGCTACATCATGGTCATTGGTATCGCTTTCTCTTTCAAGGAAAATGCGTATCCTGTTAATATATATCCACCACACAATTTTTCCACTAGTACTACTGCGATATTTTAAATTAGGAAATCCAATGTGCTCTCTTTGCAAACACACTTTCTTTTTTTACGCTGCAGTGAGGCCGTCGCGAGCGACCGTAGTAATAATTTCTATGGATATTTCTATGAAGTATTCTGAGACTATTAGCAAAGGATATGCCTGCATGCTGACTCCAAAGTTGGCTTTGATTTTTAGTACGAGAATATGCGCTCTACAGAGCCGTCTCGACACGAAAAAAAAGGAACATGTATGCACTCAGTGGCGGAGCCAGGAATGATTTGCATCCCGGGCTATATCCATGGAGAAGTGCTAAGTTAGTTAAATTAGATTGTAATTGTAGTGTTTTAGACTGTAAACTATGTATATTTACCTAAGAACCATGGGGATGGACAGCACGGGTCCTGGCTCCGCCCCTGTATGCACTAGGTCACATATTATCGACCTTTTTTTTTCTAGCCAAGCCTTCCATAATTTAATCTCAATATCAGCGCAGAACTTGTTTGGATGAAATATAGCCTATCCAAGCAAACCGACACCAAACTACACCATCAAGCTAGCTAAGACATGCATCTTAAAAGATTGTTCAAGTTCTGATAAGCCCTAAACTATTAGTTTGACTTAAACCATGTTTGTTTTCTGGCTAAATTATATAATCTAGCTTATTTATACTGGAATCAATGAAGTTTAACGGGAAACTTCATGAGTACATCAATAATTGTTTATATTATCCTCCAGTAAAAGCCAAACTTATGTCCCCTAGAAGCACAAAATTATACTTACAGTAGCTATTTAGAATCCATTGTACTCATTTGTAGAAAGGCCATTTTACTCGATCAATCACTGACCTTCAAAGAAGGATCTACGAAGAAAAAAAAAAAGAAATGTCCCCGAGGAGAAACACAACTACTCAAACCGTGGCCGCGCTGACGTGGAGCCGACAATAATTGCTTGTCCCACCACCCAGCAGCAGCGCCGCTCACGTCGTCGGAAAATTCCATTCCCGTCACCCACTCTCTTCCCTTCCCCCGGATTTCTCTCTCCCTCTCTCTCTAAAAAATGCCTTCACCAGCAGCCACTGCCGTGTGGGCCCACCCCGCGAGCATTTCGCCATCTTTCAAACTTCACGTTTATATTCGTGGACTCTCTCTCTCTGCCCCCCGGTAAACAAGTCTTGGCTTCTCCACCTCGACGGCGACGAGCTCCTCTCCTCGATCAATCGGCTGCTAGTTGTTCATCAATTCGATTCGATTATCCAGCTGCCATTTTTCCGTGTTCCTGAGGTCGTGCGTGCGCGCCATCGATGGTGGAGTCGCCGCTGCGGCAGCGGCAGCGGCTCCGGTCGCCTCTGGCGACCAACAGCGGCGGCGAGGAGTTCGAGTTCCGGCGCTGGCGGCCCGTGAAGCGCGTCTCCGGCGGCGGGATGCGCGGGCGGTGGGCGCCGCCGGAGATCGAGATCCCCAACGGCGGGCGGCGCGGGGCGTACACGAGCCTGCGGGACATCATGTCGTCGCCCGAGTACGCGAAGCAGCAGCAGGCGGCGAGCTCCCCCGACGAGGTGGGCGCCGTTGGCGTTATGGGCGGATCCGGCGGGAGCCGCGGCGGGGACGTGCACATGATCCGGCACCCGCTGGTGAAGCACGCGGCGTACGCGTACCTGCAGCTGACGCCGTCGGCGAGGGAGGAGAGGGCCAGGCTGCTGCTCAGGCGGCGGCGCGGCCCGCTCTGCCGGATGCTCATGGGCTGCCTCGGCTTCGTCGGGGCGCTCTTCGGCCGGTGATGGCGCCTCCGCCGACCGCCGGCGAGAAGCTGACATTTTTGGTTTTGCATTTCTTACTTTATTTTTGCTGTACTAGTTCTCTGTTACGAGTAGAATAATTTGTTTGTTGCTCTCTCTTTTTTTGTTGTTGTTTTTAGAACAGAAATTGACTTGTCAAGTTTGTTGTTGTTGTAGTAGTTTTTGTTTTTGTAAATAGTATTTCAGTAGGGAAAGGAAAACAGTAGAAACAGAGATGATACCCAAGGACTGCAAGCAAGCATACTAGCAGAGATTTCTCTTATCAAGTTTTCATTTGTGATCGATCATTATGCATCAAGAAATTGGCAATGAAAGGAGTGAACAGATCATGTACACGAACACACAC
Source organism: Echinochloa phyllopogon (assembly GCA_033239725.1). Lineage (NCBI taxonomy): Eukaryota > Viridiplantae > Streptophyta > Magnoliopsida > Poales > Poaceae > Echinochloa > Echinochloa phyllopogon. The sequence continues at coordinate 3,235,340 of BTCW01000008.1, read as the reverse complement.
ATTCCTGTTCACATCCGTTTGCTTGATTTTTGCCATGTACTCTGTTTTCCCAGAATGGCTGCCTGCTGACGAGCTGTCGCCGGGATCGGCAGTAAGTACGTGACCGGAGCGATGAGAGGTGGCTCCACGGCGGCGTCGAGGGCCGGGCGACCGGTAAGTCAAAGCTGCGGCGGCGCCTGGTGGCGGACACACATGATCTGCTAGTGTGACTCTGCGAAGTCCAACCAATTTGGTTGCTACTGTGACTCTGCGAGGGCGTGCGCGCGTCGTCGTCGTCCGGGGCATCTTCTATCTTTTGGAGGTAGCGGCTCCACGTTCACTTGGGCTGGCTTCACGACGGCCGAACATTTGGGGCTCAGTTTCTTCGGTGGTATATACGGGCCTCGGCAAGCGATCATGATGGGCTGAAAACTGCCTAGCCACCTCGGCCCATTCTGTTCCACGGCTGGTTTCTCTGAAACAATCCGTGGAGCTGAGTCAGGCCCTGTTTAGTTCCAAAATTTCACTCCCAAATTTACTATGCAAAAAGAAGATTCCCCGTCACATCAAAATGTCATATCATGCATGGAGTACTAAATATAGATGAAATCAAAAATTAATTGCACAGTTTTGTTGTGCTCTGCGAGACGAACATTTTGAGCCTAATTAATTAATTTTTAGACAATTTTTCACAAATACAAACGAAATGCTACAGTGACGCAATGATTACAAAGTGACATCATACTCCCAAATTCACCCACCCAAATTCAACATCTAAACACCACCTCAGAAACAATCAAGGGCATTTCTCTGGCACCTGCCCCAGAGGTAAGGCCGTCAGGATGATCCAGGCATGCCTGCCGCCAATTACACTCGGGGCCGCGGCCGAGCAAGTAGTGGCAAATCCGTCAGGAGGGTCACATCCAGTCACCATGAATGAACAACCTACAGTCAGTACCCGCCAATGAAATTTCATTTGCCCGGACTACAACGCCCCTCTCCGAACCACCACCGTTTGTTTCTTCCTGCTCCTACGTGCTATTCATCACTTCTGCTACCTATAGCTAGCTAGCCCCGGGCATTTATCAGTTAATAAAAACGGAATGCTATGCTCATTCATCGGCATTTATCAGTTTAGCCAAGTCCCCAAACGTGCATTGGCACTAGGAGTGTGCCGCGGTAAAACCATCGCACGAGGTAATTCTTCTCCTCATTCCGCAAACTCACTCACCTGACGATGCGGCTGGTGAAAATCATCCCCTCTTTCCTGAAATTTTCCCCGTGCCTAGAACCTCAGTCTGTGCTCCTGCGCTGCAAATGTTGCGCCAGGAATCCATCTGAATTTAAGCTATTCAAACATATGGTGCAGGTCAGGCGTGTAGAAATCTTCCTTTTAATTCACTTGAGCGCTGACAGGCGCAGAAATCAGCATAATCTAGTCTAGATTCAGTCTATATTCAGAATAATCTAGTAGTGCATCTATATTCTAAAGAATAGTATAGATTCAGAAAAATCTAGTGGTGCTTCTATATTCTAAATGGAGATTGGCAGGAAAACAATGCAGGGCGCACATCCAGACCTCGACGCATCAAATTGTTGTACACGTACAGAGGTGGTTGAGGCGATGAAGAGTTACTACTTACTAACACCATCGTCGCCTGCAACGTAACTGCGAACGCATTCAAGTATAGCAGATCGAGCAGCAAGGATGAAAAACGATACAGTGCTGTACTACGGTGAATGCGGAGACTGAAGATGCTTTCAGAGTTTGCATCAGCCATGTAACGCTGCAACAGCCAACAGCCTCCTCCTCCTTCAGTCCTTCTGGCAGCAGGTTCATAATAACAGGGCGCCGGAATCAATCTTTGGACAAATTTTACACCCGGCTGCTCTCTGGGAGCCCTGACTGACCGTCCGCTTATAGTATATCTCTCCCCTGATCAACCTCTATTATAGTACTGTCGGTGCCGGAATTGGTCGGCCAATCCCGGCGCCTAAACAGAATGCGCTGTGTCCCGTCCCTCGACGGTTGATGCAAGGGCTTAGTACAATGAGACGGCGTTTATCCTGGTTCCGACCGTGGGGGTCGTACGTCCAGCAGAATGCGCTCAAGGGCGTTGTACTATCTTGCACCGGAGTGCTTGCAGAGGGGGGCTACAAGCGAGGCGGGAGAGGAGATTTCTCCAAGTCCCTGAGAGCGAGTGTTGGGATGTAGTCGAATGTCCGTCCCGTGTGTCCTGATCTCCCTTTTATAGACCAAGGAAAGAAAGGAGGGGGAGGCGTTTACAAGTACATGCGTGAGGTGTGCCACAGGGGGGTGTATTGGAGAGCATGGCGTCGGGCCTGCCATCGTCCTTGACCCTGGCGGAGGACTCATGTCGAGTGCTGTCTTCTGCGGGCGTCGTGGCCGTCCCTGTGCTTGGTCTGTAGCGGTTTCGAGGGGTACTGCTGTCATAGTCCATGTCCAGCTGCCCATCGCTGATTGACCTCGAGGGTGGGGCAGGTGGAGGAAGGACGAGAGTCGGCAGCACAGGACCCGGGTTGGTCGTCGTCGTCGGCTACAGTGCGCGGCGTGCTTCGTTCGCCAGGGGATGGCCGAGAGTTGGCGGACTCGACCTGTCGCTTGCCATCACCTGACCGGGAGTTGGGGGAACAGAGGCGCGGATTGACCCCTGAGAGTCCGCACAGCGCTCTGTACCGCCGCGTGCGCTTTCACAGTGGCGGTGAGGGCGGATGGCGACCGGAGCAGGTGGAACAGTGGGCACTGTTGATGTCTGGCGCGGTATGGGGGAAGATTGCCTTTTGACTTCGGCGCTTGGCTGATGGGGCGGGCATTAATTTCCTTCGTCGGGCGGTGCGCCGAAGTGTATCGGGCGGAGGCTGCTTTGCCCGCTCGAGGGGGTTCGCTACCCCCGAGCGAGGCGGAGCTTGTTTCGCCTGCTCGAGGGGGCTCGCGACCCTCGAGCGAGGCGGAGTTGTTTCGCCTGCTCGAGGGGGCTCGCGACCCTCGAGCGAGGCGGAGTTGTTTGGCTCGCTCGAGGGGGCTCGCGACCCTCGAGCGAGGCGGAGTTTGGGTGATGACGCGGTTCTTTTGCGGTTAGTGTGTTTTTATGTTCTTACAGGGTGATTACCCCGATGGTTAGGGGACCCCCTGGGTTTGTCCCCGACAGTAGCCCCCGAGTCTCTAGCGGACTGAGGTTCAGTCGGGCAGAGGCTGATGGTTTCGCAGGGTCGTTCCCGGGCCTTATGTGGGGACTTGTTCCTTTCTGATTATGCACGTTCTTCCGTGGGGGCGCGCGAGCGCACCCGCGGGTGTAGCCCCCGAGCCCTTGGAGGAGTGGATCCACTCGTGCAAGGGCTTTATTTTGTGTCGGTCGCTCTACTTCCAACGGGGGGGGGGGGGGATGAGACCGATCTATACTGATTTCGAGGGGCGGACCCTGCACGGTTTCGAAACGTTTTGCGTATAGGAGGATATGTTGCGGGGAGCCCCCGAGCTCCTTGGCCCGTGTGGAGGCGATCGGAGGGGCTTCCCGTCTTTGATTTTCGACCCTCGCTACCCCCTTCGCGGGGGAGAGGGGTGAGGTCATCCGCGTAACCCTCGAATTGGGCAACGTACGCGAATACCTCAGTGAGCTGTTAGCGGGTGGTTCAAGTGGACGTCCGTGCCCCGTTCGCTAGGGGTCGGCTCGTGGTCCGGAGACACGTCCATGTAGCGCTTGCAAAGGTTTGCTAGGTGGGGCTCGGTCCCTTTCGTAGGGACCGAGGGCGCGAAAGCTCTCCCTCGTTGGGATCCCCCCGACTAGCTGCCTTTGTCTGGCCTTGAACACGACAGGAGCGCCCCCAAAACTTCGCGTTTCGGGGTAAAGTCCGTTCGACACGCCCGAATCGTCCCTGACTCCGTTGACCTGGAGCGCCTGTCGAACCCTTTCGAGGGCCAGGCTTCGTACTCCTGATCAGTAGGGCCTTGTGTTAGATGCGGTTGCTCCTGAGCAGCGGGCTCGAGGCTTGGCCGAGCGCGATTGGTGGCCTTCGCATTATTCGATCTGGGCACCCTTTGAACCTTTTCGAGGTTCGGGCTTCGAATCCCCGATTAGTTGCGTCTATGCCTTGGGAAGGAGGAGCGTTGCAGCTTTACCTGGGGGGAACCCAATGGTTGGGTCGTTTCGGCTCCGCGGGCCCGCGCACAACCGCTGGCGGGCGCGGGCGTGGCTGACGCGTTGCGGAGTGGTCGAGATGGGCGTAGTGGGCGCGCCTTTTTAGGCGGGCTTGGCGTGCGCGCGGGAGAGGCGAGGCGACATGTAGTTAATGCATCGCAGGCGCGCCGTTTTCGCTTACCGTGCCGCAGTAAATGCTGCCGCCCACGCGCGCCGGTTGTTGGTGATCCTCGTCGTGCGCCTGGCCCGGGTGTCAGTGACTCCACATGCCGTCGCGGTTAGCGCGCGGGTTCGGTGGCGGCACGCGCGGGCTGGCGTGGCGCGGCCGGGGAGAGCCTGTCCCTTATAAAAGGGGTGCAGTGGAAGGGGATTTTTTACCTTTGCCATCTCTCGCTCCAGCTTTCGCTCGTGCCTAGTGCTTGCCTCCAGCCTGCGCGTTGTGCTCCGGTCGCATCTCGCCACTTTCGCCCCGCGCCTAAGCTCCTCTTCTCGCCATGGTTGTCCTTGAGGGCGCCACGGAGTGGACTCCATCGACCGCCACCGAGCACCTCCTGGAGGGCTTGGTGAATGGCGGGCAACTGTCGCCCCGGGGCGATTCAGCGCGGCCGGCGTGGATCGTTCCGGCGCTGGCGGCCAGGGCGCCGAATCCGCCGGCGGGCTACGTGGTGAGCTTTATTCGCTTCCACGAGCGGGGCTTCAATGCGCCCGCAAGCCAGTTCATGCGGGGGCTCTGCCATTACTACGGCGTAGAGCTCCACAACTTCTCCCCCAACGCAATCTCGCAAGCGGCGGCGTTCGTCGGCGTCTGCGAGGCCGTCCTGGGGGTCGAAGCGCACTGGTACCTATGGGTCCACCTCTTCCGCGCCGAGCTCAGCACGTCGGGCGCGGGGAGGGGGGTGCGCCGTTCTTCGTGCGCGGGCGGCCTCACGCTTGCGCCGGTGGAGTCCAGGAAGCGCATCTACCCGGGCTGCAAGATGACAACCAACAACAGCGGGTGGGCCAAAGGGTGGTTCTACCTGCGCAACGACGGCCTGGGGCTGCCGGAGTACACCGGCAAGGTCCTGACGGAGAAGGCCGATTCCTGGGGCTACGGCGTCTCTGGCGACGCCCAGCGGCAGAGGCTTCGCCCGGTCATCGACGTCCTCCGCTCCCTGGAAGGGTCAGGATTGACCGTGGCGCACGTGCTTGCGCACTTCCACCGCCGCCGCGTGGTTCCCCTCATGGAGAGGCCACTCCCTCTGTTCAGGATGACGGAGGGAGCGGACTCGGCGGCGCTGGCAGCGTCGCGCATGCTGGCGGAGCCGCTCCTCGAGGAGTATGTCGTCACGCGGGTGCGGACGGCGGTCCACCCCGATACCATGCCGAGCGACCTCCGGTCGTTCCGGCTACGCCCTGACGAGGGCCACATCCTGTCGGTGAGTCCTCCTTTCTCCTTTTTGTCGTCTCCTTTTTGGAACTTCTTTGTGATTTTGTCGTGATTTCAGGGGGTGGACTGCGGCCTCTACCGCTCCGTAGCGCCAACTCCGGAGGTGCGGGCCGTGAATCGCGCCCGCCGCGACCGTGAGAGGGAGGCGAAGGAGGCGAGAAGGGCCAGCAGTCGTAGGAGGCAGGCCCGGCGGGACGCGCACCAAGCGGCGCTCCGCCGGTGGAAGAGGGACGGCGGGGAGACGCCGTCGACCCCCGAGGACTCTCCGAGCGGGGAGGAGGGCGAGGAGGAGAGCGAGGAGGAGATTGCCGGCGGTGGGGGGGGACCCGCCGTCGAGGCAACAGAGGTGGCCGCGCCGCTGCCGGACGAGGCCGCGGCGGCTCCGGGCAACGTCGTGTTGGCGGCGGCGCGGGCGATGGTCGCGCCGGCTCAGCGCGCGGCGTCGCGTCCGAGCGTCGTGGGCTCGGGGGGTTCGCAGCCCCCGAGTGATCCGAGGGGGGCCTCGAGTTCGAGGATGGCCCCTTCTTCAAGTGGCTCGAAGCGGAAGCTGCGAGGCTGTGTCCGGTGAGTTCTTCCTTGGATCTCTTTCGATCCCGTTTTTCCATACGATTTCTCTTTTGACCTATGTTTCCCTCTTCTTGGTCCAGCGCTCGGGACGTTACCAGGGCTCCCCCTGATCTTGCGCCTAAAAAGGCGCTGAAGGTCGGGGGGTCCGATTCCCCTCACGCCGGGGAGGCACGTTCGCGCGGGGCTCCGCGTCCCGCAGCGGCGCTCGAGGTGACGCCGGCAGAACCGGCGCCGGGGGCGCGAGGCTCCGGACCGGCGGGGGAGGAGAGGACGCCTCCAACGATGGAGCCGGGGCAAGGTGCCCCGGTTGTCGAGGCGGGGTCGAGGCATGGCGCCCTGGCGGCGGAGGTTGGTGGTCGTGGAGGCCAAGCCGCCGCTTCGGTTCCTGCCGGTCGAGGGCAGGAGGCGGTCGCCCCGCCAACTCCAGGCGGCGGCCGGCGCGCTGCCCTCATCGGGGACTCTGCTGCCGAGGTGTCGGCGGCGCGGTTCCTGTCTCAGGGGCCGCCGCAGATGCCCGCGGTCCGAGGGACGCCTGAGTGGGATGCTGCTGAGGCGGCGCAGCTCCAGGATCGGCGCACGCCGAGCGAGTGGCCGAGGGGGCCCGGCGTCCCCGCTCAGGTCTGGCGGAGCGCGGCCGAGGAAAACGAGATATGGGCCCAGGCCGAACGGATCGGGACGGATCTGGAGCGGGCCATCTCGGCCGCCGCCGACCTTCACTCCAGGCAAGCGCTGGAGGTTTTCGAGGTATTCTTGCTTTTATCTTTAGTGTTTCGAGGTGTTTTCGGTTTCATGGCTTGATCTTGGTGGCCTTTCGAGTAGGTCCTTCGGCAAGAGGCGGTGGACAAGACCGCATGCATTGCGGGCTTGCACACCGACCTCCGCCGGCTCCGTCAGGCGAACGCCGACTTGGGCACGGACGTGACCCGGCTCACCGTCCGAGCCAGGGAGGCGGAGGCGGCGGCCCGAGCGCACGAGGAGGCCAAGGCGCGCGCGGAGAAGGAGCGCGATGCCGCGACGGAGCGGGAGGCCCGGACCTCGTCCGCGGCGTTAGAGCGGTTTGAGCTCGAGCGCCGGGCTCGTGAGGCCGCGCAGTCCCAGCTCGCGGAGGCGTCGGCTCAGGCGGAGCAGAAGGCCCGGGAGGCCGAGCAGCTGAGCTGCGCGCTCCGCGAGAAGGAGGCCGCGCTCCGCGAGAAGGAGGCTGTGCTCCGCGAGAAGGAGGCCGCGCTGGCGACCGCGGACGGCCTGCTCAACGAGGCGAGAGCCCTGGTGGACGGTAAGACTTCATGTTTCCTTCGGCTTTTCCTTGTGTCGAAAACTGCTCTCTGACGTGCCCGAGCTTTTGTCAGAGTTGCGGAGGGCCGAGGCCCAGAAGGCGGACGAAGTGACGGCCCTCCAGGCTGCCTACTCCGCGGCCCAGGGGGAGCTCGAGGCGCTCAAGGCTGCGACCGACATGGCGTGCCGAGACGTCAACTGCGTCGACACGCCGTCGGGGTCGTCGCTGTCCAGCCGCCTGGGCTCCCTGAAGGGCTGCGTGGCGGAGCGTCTTGAAAACGCGCTTCACCTCGGGGTGAAGAAGGCACTTGGGGTGGTGTCGACGCACTACGTCATCGACCTCGCGGCGGTGGGGCGCGGGTATTTCATCGATGCTGACCTGGATGATGACGCCGCCCTCGCCGCCCTCGAGGAGGCTGATGACGGTGCCGAGAGCGCTGCAGCGGCCTTGACCCTCAAGTTCCGGTACGATCTTTTCCCCGAGGAGGAGGAAGATGTGCCTGCTGACGCCGAGCCAGAGACCGCGACCGCTGCTGAAGTCGAGGCCGACCCGGAGGCCGACGCCGTGGCGGCCCTCGAGAACGACATCGCTTTGGTGAGCGGCGAGGAGAGTGGTCCCGGGGCGCTTTCGTCGGTTCCCTCGACCCTTGCTGCCGAGTCCACCGTGCCCTCGCAGGGGGATGGAGCCTGAAAAACTCGGGCTTCAAATGTATCTTGTCCATATATATATATTTATAAAAACTAAATTTAAGAGCCGATCGTCTGTTTCGCACTTGTTTGGTTGTTCTGATGTGCTACTCTTAGCTCTTCGAAAGATTGTGGCCGGGTATTTCGAATTCGTGAGTAATTTAAAGCGTGGGGTGGTGAGGGAGGCGCTGTAGCCTTTCGCGGGCATAAGCAGTCTCACGACTCGACCGGCTCCAGCTTTGACTAGCTCACGCCCCGCCTCTCTCTAAGCGTTTCGAGTTTTAGCACAACTTTCGAAAAAACCGGGACGATCAGGGGGGTTAACCCCCCTGCAGCCCCCGAGGGGGGCTTGGCTTTATTAAAAATAAAACCAAGGTCCCCTTTAGTTATGTTGTCAGCAACAATTGTCTCCGAATTCTATTTCGAAAACTTCTCGTTATTGTTAACTAAAAACATAAAGTATCTACGAGAAAAAACGGTAAGAGATTTAGGGATAGGAATAACGTAGCTGTTTGCCGTTTTCGGGTGCTAGTGACGGCTTCGCCCCTTTCGCTCGCCCGCTCGCAGACACCAGGCTCGGGGTCCTTGGTGATGATGAACGACCCTTCTCGTGGTGGTGCGGACGTTTTGCGCTGGTCCGGTCCAGGGGGCGTCTGTACCTGGGCTGCAGGGTGACCACTAACACGAATTGGTCGGGCCAAGAGGAGGTTTCGTTTGTTTGGCGTGCCGCGCTTTTCCCTTAGCTCGAGATCGGTTTCGGCAGATGGGCACTAGTAACTTTGGCGCCGGGTGGTGAGGGGGACACCATAGCCCTTCGCGGGCGTAGGTGGTCCCACGATTCTGCCGCCTCTTGGCCACAGTAGACTTGTGCCCTGCGTTCACCTTTCTTGATTTAAGGAGGAAAAGCTTGGCACCCTGTTTTCACTCCGATGTGCTGCTCTTGGCTTTATAGAGATTTTGGCCGGGTATTTCGAATTCGCGAGCAACTAATGCGTGGAGTGGAGAGGGAGATGCCGTATTCCTTCGCGGGCGTAGGCGGTCCCATGACTCAACCGGCTCCAGCCTTAATTGGCTTGCGCCCCGTATTTTTCTCAGGTGCCTCGAGTTACAGTGCAATGGAAGTGAAAACAGGATGATTGGGGGGTGGGGGTAAACCCCCTGGCAGCCCCCGAGGGGTGTTTGGGCTTTATTTAGAAATAGAGCCAAGTCCCCCCGACCATGTTTTCAGTAACAATGTTTTCAAGTTTTTCGCGGACTTTTCATTATTGTTAACTAAGAACATGAAGTATTTGTAAGAAATACTGAGAGTTTTAAGGGTAGAAGCGACGTAGCTGTTGAATGTTCCAGGCGTTGGCGAGGAGCTCGCCCTTCTCGTTCGCCAGCTTGTAGGTGCCCGGTTTGAGGACCTTGGCGATGATGAACGGCCCTTCCCATGGAGGAGTGAGCTTGTGGCGCCCTCGATTGTCCTGTCGCAGCCTTAGCACCAGGTCCCCTTCGTGGAGGTCCCGACGCCGAATCTTCCGAGCTTGGTGTCGCCGGAGCGATTGTTGGTAGCGCGCAGAGTGAAGTAGCGCTATGTCGCGAGCCTCGTCCGCCTGGTCCAGTGAATCCTCACGGTTCCTCTGGTCTCGTTCCTCTCGGTAGGCCTTGAGCCTCGGGGACCCGTATTCCAAGTCAGTCGGGAGAATGGCTTCGGCGCCATAGACGAGGAAGAACGGGCTGAAGCCCGTGGCCCTGCTCGGAGTTGTCCTGAGACTCCAGATTACCGATGGTAGCTCCCCCACCCATTTCCGGCCGAACTTGTTTAGCTTGTTGAAGATCCTTGGCTTGAGGCCCTGTAGTATCATGCCATTGGCACGTTCTACCTGGCCGTTTGTTTGCGGGTGCGCGACGGCCGACCAATCAATGCGAATGTGGTGGTTGTCGCAAAACTCCAAGAATTTCTTGCCGGTGAATTGGGTGCCATTGTCGGTGATGATCGAGTTAGGTACCCCGAACCGGTGGATGATGTCGGTGAAGAACAAAACGGCCTGCTCGGACCTGATGCTGGTGATGGCCCGGACCTCGATCCACTTTGAGAACTTGTCGACGGCTACCAACAAGTGGGTGAAGCCCCCGGGCGCTGGGCGGAAGGGCCCCACGAGATCCAACCCCCAGACCGCGAAAGGCCATGTTACAGGGATGGTCTGCAGGGCGTGCGCCGGGAGATGCGTCTTTCGTGCGTAGAACTGCCACCCTTCGCAGGTGCGCACGACCTCGTTTGCGTCGGACACGGCGGTGGGCCAGTAAAAGCCTCGCCGGAATGCGTTACCCACGAGGGTGCGCGGCGCTGCGTGGTGTCCGCACGCCCCGGCGTGGATGTCGCGGATCAACTGCCTTCCCTCGGGGATGGGGATGCATCGCTGCAAGATCCCCGAAGCGCTGCGTTTGTACAGCTGGCCGCCGATCGAGACGAAGGTCTTGGCCCTCCTGGCGATACGGCGTCCCTCGGTTCGGTCCGAGGGTAGCTCTCCGCGATCAATCCACGCGAGGTACGGAGCACGCCAGTCTTGTGGTCGCGTGTCTGTGTCGATCTCCATGGCCTCGGCCAAAGAGATTTCGGCGTCGAGGGCTTCGAGCCCCTCTTTCGAGGGGTCCTCTTTCATGGGCTCGGTTCCCGCAGCCCCCGAGGATTTCCCGTGGGCTTTGGCCTTTGATTCGAAGCTGACGGAGGGGCGGTCGAGGTCGCGGGCGAAGACGTTCGGAGGAACGGTGATTCGCTCTGACGCGATCTTGGCCAGCTGATCTGCTTCCTCGTTGTACTTGCGAACGATATGGTTAAGCTCGAGGCCATAGAATTTGTCCTCGAGGCGACGAACTTCATCGCAATACGCCTCCATCTTTTCGTCGCGGCAGCTTGCGTTCTTCATCACTTGGTCGATGACCAACTGAGAATCTCCCCGGACATCGAGGCGCTTGACGCCGAGGTCGATGGCGATGCGGAGCCCAGTGAGAAGGGCTTCGTATTCCGCCATGTTGTTTGATGCCGGAAAGTGCAAGCGAACCACGTACCGGACATGTTCTCCGAGGGGCGAGACGAAGAGGAGTCCCGCGCCTGCTCCGGTTTTCATCACCGACCCGTCGAAGTACATGGTCCAGCATTCGGCTTGAATCTGCGGCGGCGGAAGTTGGACGTCGGTCCACTCGGCAACGAAGTCAGCCAAGGTTTGCGACTTGATCGCCCTTCGTGGTGCATAGGAGAGAGTTTCCCCCACGAGCTCCATAGACCACTTTGCTATTCTGCCCGAGACGTCCGGGTTGCGGACTATCTCCCCCAAGGGGAAGGATGAGACCACGGTGACCGGGTGAGCCTCGAAGTAGTGCCGCAGCTTTCGACGCGCGAGCACTACGGCATAAATCAGCTTCTGGATCTGTGGGTATCGTGTCTTGGTTTCGGTCAGTACTTCGCTGACATAGTACACCGGCCTCTGGACCGGCAGGGCGTGGCCCTCCTCCATCCTTTCCACAACCACGACGGAGCTGACCACTTGCGTTGTTGCAGCCACATAGAGGTAGAGTGGCTCGCCGTTCTGCAGCGGCGTGAGTATAGGCGCGCGTGCGAGCGATGTTTTTAGCCCGTCGAGGGCTTTTTGGGCTTCAGGGGTCCATGAAAAGCGTTCGTGCTTTTTTAGGAGTCGGTACAAAGGCAGGCCCTTTTCACCTAGTCGAGAGATGAAGCGGCTGAGGGCTGCCAGGCAGCCCAGTACCCTTCGTACCCCCTTTAGATCCCGAATCGGCCCCATTCGCTCTAGGGCCGAGACTTTTTTGGGGTTGGGTTCGATGCCTCGCTGGGAGACGATGAAGCCTAACAGCATGCCTCGCGGCACCCCGAATACGCATTTTTCCGGATTCAACTTCACCCCGTTCGCCCGGAGGCAATCGAACGTGATTTGCAAATCGTTAACCAGATCGCTTGCCTTTCTGGTCTTAACAACGATATCGTCAACATATGCCTCAACGGTTCGCCCGATGTGGCTTCCGAAAACGTGTTGCATACATCGCTGGTATGTAGCTCCAGCATTTCGGAGGCCAAACGGCATAGTGACGTAGCAAAACATGCCAAACGGGGTGATGAAAGAAGTCGCGAGCTGGTCGGACTCTTTCATCTTGATTTGATGATAACCGGAATAAGCATCAAGAAAGCACAGCAATTCACACCCAGCGGTGGAGTCTACTATTTGATCTATTCTAGGCAGAGGAAAAGGAACCTTAGGGCATGCTTTATTTAAACCGGTGTAATCTACGCACATGCGCCATTTTCCGTTTTTCTTCTTAACTAGAACAGGATTAGCAAGCCAGGTTGGGTGAAATACCTCTTTGATGAACCCAGCTTGCAGGAGCCTTCGCACCTCCTCCCCGATGGCGCGGCGCTTTTCCTCGTCGAACCGCCGCAGTCGCTGTACCACCGGCTTGGAGTGTGGCTTGATGTCGAGGCTGTGCTCGGCGACCTCCCTCGGGATCCCCGGCATGTCCGAGGGTCTCCACGCGAAAATGTCGGTGCTGGCGCGGAGAAAGTCGACGAGCACTGCTTCCTATTTGGGGTCGAGGGTGGTGCTAACCCTCAACGCCTTGCCCTCGGGGGCAGCGGGGTCGAGGGGCACCGCCTTGGTGTGTTCCGCAGCCTCGAAGGTGCCCGTGTGCCTTTTGGTGGAGTCGATGGCCTCATTCGCCATCTTCTCCAAATCCGCCACCAGGGTCTCGCTGTAGGCGAGCGCTTCCGCACCCTCGACGCACTCGACGTCGCACGTGTAGGCGTGCTCGTACGACGATCCTACAGTGATGACGCCCTTTGGCCCGGGCATCTTCATCTTGAGGTAGGCATAGTTGGGGACCACCATGAACTTGGCGTAGCACGGTCGCCCGAAAATGGCGCGGTATGCTCCCGGGAATCCCACTACCTCAAAAGTGAGGATTTCCTTCCGAAAGTTGTCAGGGGTGCCGAAGCAGACGGGCAAGTCGATCTGCCCGAGGGGCTGGACCCGCTTTCCCGGCGCGATGCCATGGAAAGGTGCCTTGCTCGGCCTCAGCTGGTTTACGCCAATACCCATGAGCTCCAAGGTGTGGACGTAGAGGATGTTGAGGCTGCTGCCTCCGTCCATTAGTACCTTGGAGAACCGCGTGTTGCCGATGACGGGGTCGACGACGAGCGGATACCGCCCCGGGTTCGGGACGTAATCTGGGTGGTCCTCGCGGCTGAAAGAGATGGTCTCTTCCGACCAGGCGAGGTAAGCTGGCGTTGCGGGGTGAACGAAGAAGACCTCTCGACGTTCACGCTTCTGTTCCCGGGGCGTTGCGTTGGCCGCGGGCCCCCCTATGATGAAGAATACATTCTCCACATGAGGGAACTCGTCGTTGCCGCCATCGCCCGTATCCTTCTTCGGGCCATCCTCCTTCGCGGAGGTGCGCCTGAAGTAGCCCTTGATCATCCCACACTGTTCGAGGGTGTGGGTGACAAGGCCCTTGTGGTACGGGCACGGCTTCTTTAGCATCTCGTCAAACAGGCCTCCCCCCTGAGGGGGGCCCCGAGGGCCCTTGCGGCCTCGCTCGACCACGAGGGCGTCGTCAGAGTCTTCGCCCTGCCGCTGCTGCTGCGCGGCTTGCCAGGGCCCTTTGCCTTTACTGCCCCGTTTCTGCTTCTTCGTCTTGGCCTTGGGTTTGCTGCCCTCCGTGGGCAGCTCCTCCGCGCGCTTCCCCTTGGTCTTGCCGTCGAAGATCGCCCCGACAGCCTCCTCTCCAGAGGCGAAGTTGGTGGCGATATCGAACAGAGCGTTGACACTGGTGGGATGGTTTCGCCCCAGCTCGCGCACCAGCTCTCGACAGGTCGTGCCTTCGAGGAAGGCGTGGATGATTTCGGAGTCACCCACGCTCGGGAGCTCGGTGCAGCGTTTGGAGAAACGGCGGATGAAGTCCCTCAGCGGTTCGCCGGCCGCCTGCCGGCACCCGCGCAGGTCCCAGGAGTTTCCAGGGCGTACGTATGTGCCCTGGAAGTTACCTACGAACATCTTGACCAGGTCGTCCCAGTCGTGGATTTGGTTCGCGGGTAGGTGTTCGAGCCACGTCCGCGCCGAGTCCGCAAGATGAAGCGGAAGGTTGCGGATAATCATGGCATCGTCGGTGGCCCCACCCAGCTGGCAGGCCAGGCGATAGTCGTTGAGCCACGTCTCGGGTTTCGTCTCACCTGAATACTTGGTGATGGTGGTTGGCTGGCGACTGTCGGTGCCGGAATTGGTCGGCCAATCCCCGGCGCCTAAACAGAATGCGCTGTGTCCCGTCCCTCGACGGTTGATGCAAGGGCTTAGTACAATGAGACGGCGTTTATCCTGGTTCCGACCGTGGGGGTCGTACGTCCAGCAGAATGCGCTCAAGGGCGCTGTACTATCTTGCACCGGAGTGCTTGCAGAGGGGGGCTACAAGCGAGGCGGGAGAGGAGATTTCTCCAAGTCCCTGAGAGCGAGTGTTGGGATGTAGTCGAATGTCCGTCCCGTGTGTCCTGATCTCCCTTTTATAGACCAAGGAAAGAAAGGAGGGGGAGGCGTTTACAAGTACATGCGTGAGGTGTGCCACAGGGGGGTGTATTGGAGAGCATGGCGTCGGGCCTGCCATCGTCCTTGACCCTGGCGGAGGACTCATGTCGAGTGCTGTCTTCTGCGGGCGTCGTGGCCGTCCCTGTGCTTGGTCTGTAGCGGTTTCGAGGGGTACTGCTGTCATAGTCCATGTCCAGCTGCCCATCGCTGATTGACCTCGAGGGTGGGGCAGGTGGAGGAAGGACGAGAGTCGGCAGCACAGGACCCGGGTTGGTCGTCGTCGTCGGCTACAGTGCGCGGCGTGCTTCGTTCGCCAGGGGATGGCCGAGAGTTGGCGGACTCGACCTGTCGCTTGCCATCACCTGACCGGGAGTTGGGGGAACAGAGGCGCGGATTGACCCCTGAGAGTCCGCACAGCGCTCTGTACCGCCGCGTGCGCTTTCACAGTGGCGGTGAGGGCGGATGGCGACCGGAGCAGGTGGAACAGTGGGCACTGTTGATGTCTGGCGCGGTATGGGGGAAGATTGCCTTTTGACTTCGGCGCTTGGCTGATGGGGCGGGCATTAATTTCCTTCGTCGGGCGGTGCGCCGAAGTGTATCGGGCGGAGGCTGCTTTGCCCGCTCGAGGGGGTTCGCTACCCCCGAGCGAGGCGGAGCTTGTTTCGCCTGCTCGAGGGGGCTCGCGACCCTCGAGCGAGGCGGAGTTGTTTCGCCTGCTCGAGGGGGCTCGCGACCCTCGAGCGAGGCGGAGTTGTTTGGCTCGCTCGAGGGGGCTCGCGACCCTCGAGCGAGGCGGAGTTTGGGTGATGACGCGGTTCTTTTGCGGTTAGTGTGTTTTTATGTTCTTACAGGGTGATTACCCCGATGGTTAGGGGACCCCCTGGGTTTGTCCCCGACACCCACGTTTATTGTTCCATGCATGAGGAGAGAGATTTGATGTGATAGGTGAATAGTGAAGTTTGAAGAGAGAATTTTGATAAGTTTGATGGGAACTAAACACAGCCACTGTGCAGCTGTACGTGCTGCTGCCTGAATCTGAATCTGAATCCGATGATGAATGCCGCAGCCAGACCAGGACAGGTCAGCAGCAGGGGGAAGCAAGCAGGCAGGGCCCACCGTCTGATACGCTTGACTACTGGTCCAAAACCAAAACCTCGCATGAATACTCCACAGTGGATACTCTGCCACCGGTCGTCCATGTACGCTCCTGTGCTACGTGCGTCAGCCTACGCATGTCCTGCTCGCCATGACCATGAAAAAAAAAGGTATCGCAAGCTAGCTAGCTCATCGAGAGCTTATTCTCACAAGTCACACCTTTGGTGTGGCAAAATTACCGAGTCTTGGAGGAGAACCACAAATATTGCATGTTCCAAACATTGCTAGGTTGGATCGAACGGGGCCAGAGAGGGCAAGCACAGCAAGCGATCCCGGCTCTGAGCCCTAGGGCGAGGGGACCGGATAGATTCCATCCCGATCGATCGACCTCGGATCCCGATGCAGGCCGGATTAAACTCTTGCCAGCTGTTGTTCAACCTCGCATGGTCACATCGCATTCGCATCTTCCTCCTCCTCGCTGCGCTCTTCGGTCTACCTCGAGCTTCGTGCCTGCCCGGCCGGCGGCGTCTGGTGGCCGGCCGGGTCCGATTCTACCCGGCTTTGTACTGAACCACTGCTGATACGTTCGTACGATATGCCCACGGACCAGTGGGCGTACGTAGCGCATCTCTCGATCGCTAGTGTGCTTGCCGTGGTACACTGTACGAAGGATGGTGTACAGTGACGCGCTGCCGATCACTGGCTTGTACGTACGCCAGGTGCTGACGGCATGATGCATGAACAGCTCGCTTTGATTTCTACTATTTTCCGTAATTTAATTCGATCCATGGACTGGAAGATACTATCTATACTACTGTATATTGTTATTGTTGTTTACTCCTAGCTACTACTACTCGATCTGGATATAAATAGATATTTCAAGGACGTACCATCGTAAGCTAGCTATTGATGGTTTCATTTTTTATGAGGTCATCAGAGTGAGAATTAACAATCATAACCGGCCCCGCTCTGCGGATCGCCATCGAGCTAGCTATATCCAGCTATATCCAAGTATCGTACTCCCTCCGTATCGAAATATTTGTTGCCGTTGACTTTTTATTTACAACTTTGACCATTCGTCTTATTCAAAAAATTATCGCAAATATGCAAAAGGATAAGTCAAGCTTAAAATACCTACAATTGTAAAGCATGTGACAAACAAAATAGATGGTACTTGCATAATATTTTGAATAAGACGAATGATCAAAGTTGTAGAAAAAAGTCAACGGCGACAAATATTTCGATACGGAGGAAGTAGCAGCTAATAGGACCTAATTAAGAGCCTAAGATGGACTAGCCAAGAAACGTAACGCCAATAGCCACTTATTCCGATCCAATCCGTGTCAATCACTTAAACCACAAGCTGTCTTCTCTTGGCTTGTGCATACCAGAAGCATATGCATGCTGCATAAATTTGAATATGAGCGATGGAGTTGCTCGGTCGCCCTCTCTCTGCCGCCTCGATCAATTTAGGATCCACAACATCGTACCGCTTGATCGATCGATCTCTAGATAGCCATGCATGTACTACTGATGTAGCTACTCGATCTTACTAACTCGCTTTGCGTACAAACATTGCAACACTTGATATCATCTATATCAACGACCGCACGGTAAAACAGCGATAAATTCAAGCCAGTACTAGGACACGTACTACGTGCAGTGCTCTCTCTGCCTCTCGCTAGCTCTCTTCCCTTCCCATCCGTTGCACGTATCGATCGATCGCACGGAAATGATATGACAGTCATGAATGGCTGCCTGCTGTAATTAAACTCCTTGTTCGTCATCTCTGATCTCTCTCTCTATCTGACACTCCTCAGCTCTCTACGGAGATTACGTTTGTGTGCACCGTCGATCCTTGGCCTGCGGGCCCGTAACGTGTAGACCTCGCCGGCCATTAGAATTTCGCTAATGGCTGTCGCTGCCTAGTCTGATCCCCATCACTGCCACGTATAACCTTGACGTGAACACGTCGATAAACTAGCAGCACTAGCTATGGGTCCGGCTTAGGTCACCTTGTGTCGACTCGTGGAAGGAAACAATTCAAAAACTGTGTCGCCTTCATGCCAAGGATTTTTTTTTGCGGGTCATGCGCGCCAAGGATCGATTATTGTGCATTTAATTTGTGTTTTTGTATCATCATCATTATCATCAATCAGATGTGCACCTGCAGATAGGTCTGTGAAAGTGGGTGAGCGCACACGTCAGTTTATACTAGTATGTACACTCTTGCTAGTTTTATATGCGGCCTTAACGATTCATTATCGAGGTGTGGGTTGTGGGATCGCCCAAGCTTGAAATGTCGAGTTGTCCGCCGCGTGGTATATCATCTTTGGAGTTTTAAAGGGGAATGGGAAGAGATTTTCTCAAAGAGTTGACCACGAAATTAAAAGATATTTGCACTACATGTGAAACATGTCCGAAGAAAATATATGAATATCAACGTGATACAATGTCCACCGCTAGATGTTGCGCTAATATAAATATATATATACAATATCAGAAATGAATTTGCCGGCCCATCATCCATGTGCAGATTCGATAACATAAGCATAATTGCACAAACTTATAAACACGCACACGATGAGGATGGTACTAGAATATATTTTATTAACTGAAAAATCGTATAGCAAGTGATCCATCAACATAAGATGGTAGTGATAATTTATAAATGTGTGTGTCCAGTGATTTTTTTTCTGTACGTGCTGCTATTGCCCTAATTTTAAAATTAAAATTTTTTCGCAAACAGCAAAAATGATTTTCTGTATGTATCCTTAGTTCACACGGACAAAAAAAACTAAAAGACAAATGCAACTTGAATAATTTTAGTTTGCTGTGGTGAAAGGGTCTTTAGTCTAATGGTCAGAGAACCTGAGTAGCACGTTTGCTGTGTTCCAACTTCAAAGTAGGTAGCACATGGTTTACCGCTTCGGAACACAACAGTTTCACTGAGAATAGCTGGTTCACTTGAAGGTTTTAAAAAAGGATTCAATCGTTGGGAAATGGGACTTAATTTTTTTCCCCATGACATCGACTTAAACAATTACCACTAGCAGCATATACCTGCAATTGTGTTTCCCTTGTCTTGTCCATTCTGGGTTTTACAGCCTTGTAAGCATCGCCAAACGCCAAGAGCGCTAGAGGCCAAGGACGGTCAAAGTCAAGCAATTGGCAGCAGGGTGAAGAATTATGAGCCCCACACATGGACATGGCTCACCCCACATGCTCCAACTAAACCCCACCAATAATCCCTTCTTTATATTAACCCCCTCCTCCCCTCTTAATAATCCACCTTAGCTTGTCAAATCAAGTACTCCTATAACATACGGAGTATATATAAACCACACACCCCCTTGGCTTATCACCATCACACACTTGCATAGTTGCATGCAAGCAAGCCAGGCAGCAGCCACATCTAAATCAACTTGCAGATAAACCCACACGCGCAGCCACGCACCGTGCAAGCAACTACTACCAGACACAACAAAAGCTAGATAGCGCGCAGCTAGATAGAGCACACACACAACCATCGAAGTCAAGAATCCTCTCATCACATCCAGCATTGTTTACCGGCCGGCCGGCCGGCGATGTCAACAACCAGAGCGCGCGGCGGAGGTGGCGGCGGCGGCGGCGGGAGGCAGTTCCCGGTGGGGCGGCGCCGGTACGTGCCGGTGGTCGACGCCGGGTGCTCGTGCCGGCCGCGCCGGCCGAGGCTGCTCAGGCTGCCGTCGTTCCTCAGGCCGTGCCAGCTGGGAGCAGCCAAGGTGGTGGCGGCGGCGCAGAGGAGCCGCGGCGGCGGCGAGCAGTACTCCTGCACCTCCACCTCCGCCGCCTCCTGCTTCTCCTCCTCCTCGGCGGCCACGCACAGCACCGGCGGCTACTCGTCGGCGTACTCCTCCGACTACTACTACCACCACCACCCCTCGCGCGTCGTCTACGGAGCCGCCGCCAAGCTGCAACAGGCGGCGCCGGCGTCTCCGCTCGCCAAGCAGCAGGCGCCGGCGTCGCCGGCGGCGGGAGGGAAGAAGAAGCAGGTGAAGGCGAAGAAGAAGAAGAAGAAGAAGAAGAAGAAGATGGGGGCGGCGGCGGCGGAGGAGGAGGAGGGCGTGGGCGTGGCGGTGGAGAAGGAGTCGTCGGACCCGCGCGCGGACTTCCGGGACAGCATGGTGCAGATGGTGGTGGAGATGGGGCTGTGCGACTGGGACGGCCTCCGCGGGATGCTCCGCCGCCTGCTCGCCCTCAACGCGCCGCGCCACCACGCCGCCATCCTCACCGCCTTCGCCGAGGTCTGCTCGCAGCTCGCCGGCGCCGCCACCGCAGCCGCTCCCCAGCCGTCGCCGCCGGCGTACCAGCGGCGCTGACTGACACGTCGATCGACCAACAACCTGCCACTCCAGATCCTTATTGGCGCCATCATCACCTCCTGCTGTTGGTAATGGGCAGGACCTGGTGGTGACACGATCTCAGAGAGAAAGGGGACATCAGAGCACAGCAGCAGCACCAGCAGCTACCAGCTCCAAGTACAAATTAACTGGTTAATCAGAAGTCAGAAGATTAAGTTCAGCACATATGTAGTATATTATTAATTAATAATAAAGTGGTGTGTGCTAGTATTAGACTACAACCATGCATGCATGTTCTTGGTTTCATCAGACTTTCAGTAGCAGAGTTGTTGTTGCTTTTGGTTTCCTTTGTATGTTTTGTTGTAGTACGTGCTCCCTAATTTACAGCCAGTAGTGAGGTTTGTGCTGCTGTTGCCTGTGTATGGCCAATGGTTTTGCATGAAGGTCAGCCATCCATATTCCGTAGGATGGATCTATGGAAGTTAGATTTGTCTGGTCGATCTACCGATCTGTAGCTGTACTCTGTACACGTATGTGTGTTGTGACTTTGCTTCTTGAATCTGTACGCGTATGTACGTGTTTAAAACTACACCTGGTTTGAAATTAATATGATGCAAGTCAACGAGGGCATTGTTTAGATGTAAAAAGAAACTCCCAAATTTACTATGCAAAAAAAAAGATTCATCATTACATCAAAATATCATAATATACATGGAGTACTAAATGTAGATGAAATCAAAAACTAATTGCACAGTTTTGTTGTGCTCTGCGAGACGAACATTTTGAGCCTAATTAATCGATTTTGGATAATTTTTCACAAATACAAACGAAATGCTACAGTAACGCAATGATTACGAAGTGACATCATACTCACAAATCCACCCTCTCAAATTCAACGTCTAAACAAGGCCGAGACTAGCTGCAGTGTGGTAATAATTAAATATACGGAATTCTTTCTCTTCTACGGAAGGTATAGATGGCGTAGTTGATCGAGATGTGGTGGCCGTCGTTGCTGCCTCATGCGCATGTGCTGATGCGGCTGAGGTGTACGTTCATACGCAATGCGTAGCTAGTACCAGTCGCGTACTAGTGGCAATGTAGGATGTACATATGGCTTAGTCATCACGCGAAGTCAGCGTTTATAAATCTGCCGTTTCAACTCACTCCTCCTACCTCTAGTTCCCGTTCTTCTGTTTTCTTTTGCCACTTATTTTAATCAGCTAGCTACATATATTTCAGTCAGGCCGCAAGAGTGTTGATTCTGGATGGCACCATGGTAATTGCTAGCACAAACTGTTGCAAAACATAGCGAGAAGGTTGTAGTATTTGAAGATAAATGTCAAACCATATTTTCATACAAAAATCTATGAAAATTTCAGCCCACTTTTAGAAGTACTAAATCATTCAAAGAGACGGTGATTTTTTTAAAAAAATTATGTTATGGTGGCCGAAGTTTAAACATGTTGACGTCTTGAGGCAGCACAAGAATAGCAAGCAATTCTGTGACGGGACGTAGCAAATCGATCGTGAGGCGCGGATTCTGAAGAAGATTGCCGTTTGTTTGTTCAGTTTATTCCTCCGCGGATTCTGTCCCCCCCAATGGGCCTGGTAGGAACTTTTCTGTCCTGGGCCGAGCCCCTATGAACCATGGCCTAAGAGGTGAACTCAGACCATACCAGTATTCGTTCACAGGCCGGGCCGAGATGGATTTCCTAGGGCCCGCGCGCCCGTCGCCGTGGACGTCGTGTACCCGTCGTGCAACAAACGTTTTGAAATCTCAGAATTGCCGCGTCTCTCAATTCGAAAGCGAATGAAAAAGGACAGTCCCGTTTTGGGCTCGAGGGCCTTAAATGCGCCACCGGGACCGATGGGCAAGTCGAACCGTGGCCACAATCCATGAATTTGGTGTCAGCCGGGGTTGGCCTTGGAAGGCTCAATGCCCTAAATCCGATGCAGCGCAGGCAGCACAGCAGGCTGCACTCACTCAAATGCAACTGCTAATCGGGCAATTACTCCTCTGCCCCCCTAGCCTCAAGTCTATACTCACAGTCCGAGCTCTCGTACAGTACAGTAGCCACCCGGGTCAACTTTTATTGAACAAACCAAGATGAACAAAGCAGGGGTCGGATTGATATGGATTAGTATGGAGCATACTGTACAATGTTATTGCCGTCTCAACACATGCAGGGATTTATGATAAAAATGTATAATACGTAATTCAAATACATGCAGGGATTGAAGGGGAATCTTACTATTCTGATAGTTCCATCATTCGTTCATTCAATCTCGCCGCCTTACCATGCCCCTAGCATGTTTATGTTGCTCTTCCAAATCTGAGCTGCGATGATCCAGACGTCGGGCAGGGAAGGTATACTGCCGGTAACTCCCCCCTCCAGGACCGGGCCTGAAGTGACGATGGATCCGGCCATCCATTGCCGCCAATAAGCATTTATGATGAGCAGATGGATCGAATCGGAGGGAAGAAGGGAGAGGGAGGCCGCCAGGGTCCCCGGCCGGCCTTCTGGCTCGCTAGATGCGCGCTGATGAGCTCGCGCGCCCTCTCGATCACGAGGTCGAGGACGGCGACGACGACCGGACCTGCCGACGGCCGCCACATGCAGCAAACTAAATTATATAAGCGATCAATAATCAAGAATATATTAAATGGGAGTAGGAGCATGTCGCGTCAGCGGGAAATTAAGCGAAGCGAAGCTAGCCCACACCGGCCGGCCGCGCTAGCGCTAAGCCACCGACTGGCCGGTCGCCGTCGTCGATCTCAACGTACTCAGCTCGATCGATCACAGCCGGCCACGCAGCACAGCACAGCTAGCTCGCGGCCGGGAGACAGGCCGGCGAGGCTGCCTCTGCCTGCAGGCCAGGGCGGAGGCCAGTGCAAGTCGGTTGATGACATGGACACGACGCGAGTGCATGCGGCAGTGAGGATGCTGAAGCGTCCCCTCGAAAGAGAGAACTTAATGTGATACAAGTACCGGTCCCAGGATGCTGGTTCACATTATTACAACAGATAGTTCAGTACGAAAACAACATTACGGGAGACGGTGGCATTGTAGGGCCACAACAAACAGAACTAACACTAAGCTCCAGATAAAAAGGTTGATGACATAGAGGTCTTCATCAGAGTGGCAACGCATGCGGCTTCCAGCGGGTGACCCTAACACACAGGCAAAGGTTGGGTGCAGAACAAACCCCACTAGACGATATCCTCAGGCACAAAGTCCGGGTCTGCCTCTGCAACAGATTAAGCAAGGGTGAGTACATACGTACTCAGCAAGCGCAACCACAACCACGGAAGGTATAACAGAAGTATGCACAGGATAGCAACAAGGAAGTCTTATGATTTATTTGGCAGCAAAGCAAATTTTATTACACATGCAAGGGTTGGTTTTTGCAATGGGTTTTCACAAAAATTACTTTTGGAATGAATAGTAAGTGTAATACTTTTTCGTACATGATTTTGTTGCTACCAGATTTCCCATCTGTCGCAGCCCATGTTTAAAACATTTCTCAGCTCAACCAGACACCAACACTTTCTTACACCAAAACAGGGGACTAGTGAAGTGACCAAGCCGTAACTCGCCCAATACCGTGGACACGGCTATCCGGATAGGTTTTAACTCTGCAGAGGTGTACACAACCACAAGTAGGCTACCACAACAAGAACACCTTAGTGCCAGTGCAGCTCCTATCAAAGCCATTACCCACCATAGCTAGACTGACAAGTTATCACAGACGCGACCAGGGGATAAGCAACCTACCAACGAGGTTCTACCCAGGGGCATACCTCACATAGAACGTATCCCCGGCTCCATGGCCCTCTGTTGCTCACCAGCACACCACATAACCAGCAGCTCAACTAGTGGGATTTATGCTAGGCCGTTGCCACATACAACGGTCGAGTGGTGGTACAGAAAAATGGGTTAGGCTAGATGACACATCAACATTATCCCAAAAACTTGTGATAGGATAGACAACTCCCACCATGCTCAACCACACGGGTTCGAGCTCACCTCGGCATTTCACACAAGAAATACCGTCTGTCTCATCCCACACGGGTACTCATTTTATTGACACAAATCATCTCTTTTATTTTAAGGTACGCACACGGTTGCTTTTTGTAAACACCAAGTATTTGTCATGGGGGTATAATGGTAAAATGTTCCTAAGCATTTCTAGCAGTGACTAATATTTAAATAGAACATTGTCATATTTAAATATTAATCTAGGTTGTCAAGGAATCAGTCATAGCAATCAAGGTATGGCTATCCAACCGGGTTTAGCAGTAAAATTATGCAAGTTTTAAAAATCAGGCCATGGGGTGTGTTTATAAGTACTGGGACAACAGTATGCATCAAAGGGTGGGATTGCACTTGCCGTTCTCCCAACCCTCGGGGGATTCCTGCCCGGGGTCCTGGTCTCCAAGTTCCTGCTCGTAGCCCTGCTCCTCCTCGAGTCCTTCCTCGTTCACAGCGGAGTCTACGGCACACACAACAAACATCCAATAAATAAAAGAAAAATCTTTTATTGAGCTCCGAGAGAAAGAACGGAAAAAGAGAGCGGAAGATGATGACATGATCATTTTCGAATGTGGACTGGTTGGATTTGGCGAGAATATACCGATGAATATTGTGGTGGAGTTTGGGGTCAAACGGGATTAATTTGGCGCATGAAATGACGTGTTTAGTGGAGTTTAGGGGCTGTTTATAAAGAATAAGGACCTTTATGTAATTATGGAAAAGTTCAGGGGCCTCTGACGAATATAACAGAGAGAGGGGGAATAGTGCTGGTGGACTGCGGGTTGATTTGGTAAAAGTGCAGGGGGTTATGTGTAAACATGTCGGAGAGAGGGGGTTCATGTTTATATGGACCGCGGGTTTGAATATGAAGAACGCCAGGGGGTTATGGGCAAAATGCCCTTCTTCTTTCTCGCGAAACAGTGCCAGGGGGGGGGAAGCGACGGCGGCGGTGCTGTACGGCCAAATCACCGGCGATTGGGGCGGCGGCGATGGACGGGAACAGGGGGAAAAGATCGTGCGGGACATGACGAGTCCACACGTGGTCCTACCTCGGGCGGAGGTGGTCAGCGGCGAGCTGCCCACGAGAGCAGGTGGCGGCGGCGGCTCTGGAGGTGGTGGCGGCGGCGCTGCAGTGGTGGAGGGGGCGAATTGGGCAGCGCGAGAGCTGGTGGAGGTGGAGGTGGTGCCCGAGGGCCCTTTTATAGGGGCGGAGAGGTGGCGAGGAGGTGGGCCGACGAGAGGGGTTGGTCGGGCGGCGATATTGGCGGCCGGCGGCTTGAATTGAAGGCGGTCGGTGGGCTGGGGGTACGGGCGGCCCTGTGGTAGTGCTGTGTTCGTCGTGGCGTGGCGTGCGCGCTCGTGTGGCTGCGGTCTCGTTGAGCGGCTTGGTGACAGGACTGCGGCGGGGCCGGCGGTGGCGTGGTCGGCGCGGGAGTAGCGTACAGCGGTCGGAGCGGCGGGCCGGGGTGTGGCGTGGCCGAGCGGCGCACGGTAGCGATGGATGGGATGGTGGCGGGTCCGTGAGACCGGAGCGGTGGCGCAGTGACGGGCGGAGGCGGTCGGTGGCGCGAAGCAGAGCGTGGCGTGCGGCGATGGCAGCGGGGCAGCGACGGCAGGCGGCGGTTCGGTGGTGGGCGGCACGGCAGTGTGCCGGCTCGGCTGTGGGCACAGGGACGACGAGTACGGGGCCGGGGTGGCTGCGTGCTGCGTCGGGGAGAGAGAGACGGGAGGGCGGAGCGGCAATGGCCGGTTGGCGGGGGAACAGCCGGCGGCGTGCACGGCGTCGGGATGGGGAGTGAGCAGAGGGGTGAGGTTGGTCGGGGATGGGTGGTCGGCGACGAGTGGAGCCAAGGAGTGGTGGGACCGAAGTGGTGGCGGACACGGCGGCGAGCAGGACAGGGGAGTGGCGCTCGGCCGGCGGCGCGCGGAGCAGAGCAGAGGCGTCGGCAGAGGAAGCAGAGGAGGGGAGGGAAAGGGAAGGAAGGGAAAAAAAAGAAAGGGAGAAAGAAAAGAAGGGAAAAGGAAAAGAGAAAGAAAAAAAAGAGAGGGGGAAAAGGGGAGGGAAACGGCGGGATTCGCGGCGGAAGGACGACGGGCGTCGGAGTTGGTCGGCCAGCGAGAGACGGGCCCGGCGGTCGAACCGAGAGCGGGCGACATGGGGTGGGACGGAAAGAGGGTGGCGACGACGAAGCGAACAGGAAAACGAGGGGGGGGGAACAAGGCGAACAGGATTGGCGGAGGAGGGAGCTCGGGCGGTAAAACGTTTTGAAATGTTTTCACCGGGTGCATTACTTAGGTGATTTTTCCAGAGATTAAAACATGGTCGTGACAGATGCGGAGGGAAAAAACCGAACGTATAAGCGACCGTGGAGTTTATGCATGTCATAGTTAGAGGTTTTAATTTTTATAAAAATTTTACACACACAATAGTACCAAATAGATGTGAATTGTATCAAAAGTTGAGATTTAAAAAACTTAATCTTTACAAAATTTGTTTGAATATCAACTTTTGATATGATTCACATCTACTTGATACTATCGTGTGTGTAAAGTTTTAAAAAAATTTAAATCTTTTAAGTGCGACATGCAAGATCAAACGCATAGGCTCCTCGGTAGTTTATAGGATCGAGTCATGCGTTTTTGGTGAGGGTGAGACACGCGCTGCTTGCTGCTGCTGGTACGTCGGCTGGACAGCCCGCAATCAACAAATTACACCGGGGGCGGATGACAGCGACCGACCTGACCTCGCGTTATGATGATCTCATCCACTCTCAGAGTGACCTAATATTAGTTCTCACGAACCTTCGCATCCCATGGGTCAAAGGGAAAAACAAAACAAATAAAATCTCCGAGGCTCCCCGCCCTCAGATCCCCTCCTCCCTCTACACAAGAGAACATCGTAAAAAAAACATGGTCCACGATAAGACAATCATTTAAAAAAAATTATAAGATAAAATGGTATTTTAATCCGAATTGGTATTACTAATTTGAAAAAAAAACTTCTTAAACTCGAGACTAATGCTACTACAAGGATGAAAAACCCTTTCTCTGCTACCGGAAAAATCCACAATTTGAGTCCATAATTTGAGAGATTTGGGCCCAAACAAATAGTGACTGATGGGTAGATCGTCAATAGAAAGATGTTTTAGCAGAACACTACATTTAGAATAAAAAAACCTCGGTATATGTATGTTCATTGTTCTTTAAGCTAGCTACCACTGGAATTGAAGTGTCAACCATCTCTCTCACAGTCACAACTCACAGCGCTACAGTTAATGCATCGTGTGCACTGGATCCCTCCAACGTATATACTACTATTTATTAAAAAAAACCCTATATACTACTATTCCAAAACTATGAAAAACAGAGCGAAGGTTAACCAGGGGGAAAAGACATAATACACCACGGAAATGCTCATCTGAATTGAATGTTCGTAACAACCTCCTGATTGATTGTTGATCCGTGCAAGCAGAAGCAGAGCATCAAGAACATTATAGAGAATCAAGTGCCCCGCTGCGTGTGCGATGGCCATCGCCCGCCTTCTCCTCCTCTTCCAGATCAGAAGAAGCAGACGAGCACGAAGCACCGGAACTTCCGCCGCCGGCGCCGCATTGCCCCTCCATGGTCGCCGCAGCTGCGGCGGTAGCACCACCAGCAGCAGCAACACCGCCGCCGCCGCCGCCGCTGCCGCTGCTGCTAGCACTGGAGCTGCTGCTGCTACTGCTGCACGTCGTGGCGGTCGTCGTCATCGTGGCCGTCGTGGTGGTGGTAGTCGTCGTCGTCCTCGTCCCCGCGGCGGCGGCGGATGAGCTAGTGCCGTTGCTGGTGGCGAGTCCGACGAGCAGGTCGACGAAGGCGCCGACGATGAGCGCGTGGTTGTGCTTGCCGTTGATCCGGAGGTACCAGAGCAGCATCTCCTGGAGCGCCGCCCAGTCGCGGAGGCCGTGCGCCGCCACCATCTCCGCCATGGACGCCCGGAAGTCGCCGAACGGGTCCTCCGAGTCCAGCGCCACCGCCACGCTCTCCTCCACCAGCGACGACGTCGACGGCCGCTCACCCTCGTCGGAGGAATCGGAACCGGCCGCGGCGTCCGAGTCAGCAGAATCGGGGTTGTCGTCGGACGGCAGCACTGGCACCGCCGCCGGCGCGGTTGACGGCGCCGGCAGCTTGTCGGTCGGCGGCGGCGGCGGCGCTGGTAGTGTCCGAGCCGGCCGGCCCGGCGACGGCGACGGCGAGGCGGCGAGGATGGAGTTGGACGCCGGCGCTGCTGGTCCCGTGTCGAAGAAGAAGCGGTCGGTGGAGGTCCGGCCGAGGCTGCGGATGACGGCCTCCGACCACTCCTCCGACGCGGTGGTCGTCGAGAAGCTCGCGTCGTCGTCCAGGTCGTCGTCGTCCGCCGCGTCCTCGCCGCCGCCGTCGTCGAAGAAGAAGCTGCAGGAGTCGGCGGCGGAGTCGAAGTAGACGGAGTTGACCGTCTTGTACATGTTGTCGTCCCCCGCCGCCGCGGCCCTGCGTGGCGGCCGAAGCCTCCCGGCGAGGGGTTCAGCGGAGCTGTGACGGTGGCCGGCCGTGGTGCAGGGCCGGTCGTCGTCGTGGCGGCAGCGGCGGCCGTGCCGGCGGAAGGAGGCGGTATGCGGGGTGGTCGCGCAGGAGGGCCACGGCCACGGCGGGGACGGCGAGTCGGCGGCGGCGGCGAGCTTGGACTTGGAGGAGAAGATGGAGGCGAGGCCGCCCTTCCTGCCCATCGTCGGCCCCGTCGCCGGCCGGCGGTGGTGAGTGAATGCTTGCGCGAGGTTGGAAGGCTCGGGAGGGAAGCTAGCTGGAGGTGTACGTCCGTAGAGAGAGAAGGTGGCGGTGGCGCGGCAAGCAATTACTCAGAGCTGCTGTGGGGAAGGGGGGAGAGGGAAGAACATGGGGATGGGGCCGTTGCTCATGTGGCTGTATTTATGTATTCTCTCTTTGATTTTCCCTTCCCACCTCTGCAGGGCATGTAGAGAGAGAGAGAGAGAGAGAGAGAGAGAGTTCCATTCACTCATGTCATGGGAAGCAGGTGTGACTGTGTGAGGTGTGGAAGAGAGAGAGAGAAGGCGAGGGGGGCCGTGACGCGCGCCATCACGCGATGCATGCAAGGTCTCCGATCTATGGCAATGGCATCACGTAGAGGTAGAGTAATTGGCCCGAAATTACAGGGTCAAGTGATCCATGCTTCTTTTAAGAGTATACTAGATCCGTAGTTGTGATTAAACTAGTTGTAGCTCCTGCGTTTCATCAGAACGGTAAAGAGACCAACAGAATTAATAGGAGAAAAGCTAGAACTGTAACTAACGAGCTTGCAAATTGCAGCAGTCGTCAGACTACTGATGATCAAGACCCGGGCCGCCTGTTCCATTTCAGTCCATGCAGGGAGCTGATCAGTAGCTGAGCTGAAGGTTGCCATGCATTGCAAGCGTACCCGAGCCAAAAGTGCATCGAGGAGATGCGCAATTGGATTTTATATACTCCGTTCGAGGGAGTCGTCGTCGCAACTCACCAAGCGTGCTTATTTTGCAGTGTTTGTGCGATCATTTTGTCAGTAAGTGCGGTAGATGAAGAAGTATTTTAAAGGTTTGACTTGCCCCCCATGTGGGCATATATAACCCGATGATGCGTCCTTCGCGCTAACTCTGAGAAATTCCGTGTCGGTTGTCCAATTTCATATCCTGTATTACCAGTAGCAGAACAAACAAAAGAAGAACTTTTCGGAACTCTGAATTCGTTTTGACTGTCATTGTGTATGGTGGAGCTGATGATGTACTCCGTGGAGGCTGCAATTGCAAACCTGCGATATGGCAACGAGGCACAACGGCTAGTTTACAGGACTGCGCATTTATGAACGAGATGCCGTGCAAGAACCATACGGCATTCTCGTTTGAATATTTCTGCTGCTACAATATAAAATATGAACTGCACATTTTGCTTCGTCAAACTTGGGACACCATCACATGATTTCGTGAAAAAAAAACTCGACCACAGGAGACTCCCCCGGGTTTTGTTCTAAAAAGGTGCCGTGCTTCGAACCCGGACCGAAACGGAAGTTTTAACAACTGTCAGAGTTCAACGCTCTAACCGTTCCTCCGCGAAAAGCTTGGCCACATGATTTCGTGAAACAGCACACAAAGAAACTACTGTATATGTGCCTACAGGTGTAGCATCTCTCACAATTTGTTTTTCTATATATACTACTAACGTATAATGGAATACAACTTATACTGCCTATACATGTATGTGGTACGAACTGATCGAGAATAGTACTCTGTGGGCAGTGTAGTATTGTTAGGTGGTACTTGAGCATCAGAAAGTTAATGTAATTGGAATCTAGAATCGCCCCCACGGTCGACGAGCTGATTAGCTATCTAGTCTTATCTCCTTCAGAAAATTAAGCAAACACGCATTGATCAGGGCGTGTTTGGTTCCAGGGACTAAAATCAAAATGGACTAAATTTAGTCCCAATAGGGACTAAAGATCCAAACCATTGGGACTAAAAGGGACTAAAACCCTTTAGTTCCATAAGCTCCACAAGAGGAGCTAAAAGGCACTAAAATCACCACTTTCCATAAGATACCCCTCCCTCACCCCCTCCCCCCGCACCGGCCCCACCTCATCCACCCATGCCTGCTCCGCGTCCTCTTCTCCGCCGCCGCCGCCGCCGTGCTCCGCTCCCCGCCGCTCCGCTCCGCCCGCCATCGCTGTGCTCTGTTTCCCGCCGCCCGCGCGTCGCTCCCTCGCCGCTACGGTTCGCCGCCGCCGCTCCGCCCGCCGTCGCTGTGCTCTGTTTCCCGCCGCCCGCGCGTCGCCGTCGCGCAGACCCAGGAGCCTAGGCCGCGCTCCTGCTCCCTCTCCTCGGACGCCGCCTCCGACTCCGACGGTGCGGCTTCCGATGCCGACCGCACCGCCGGCGACTCTGACATCGACGGCGAGCCTCCCGTGGCGGACGCGCAGCGGCGGGAGGCGCTGATCAAAGCGCGGGGCGGCGCCACCGCCCGCCGTGACGTGCGTGGTGAGCGTCGGGGCGTGGTCGGGTGCCGAGGTGAGCGAGAGCTTGGCGTAGGAGGGGTAGCTCAAGAAGGGTAGAAACGTCTTTGCATGTGGAGTTAAAGGTGTTTTAGTCTCTTTTAGTTCTGAGATCCAAACAACAATTTTAATCTCTTATGGACTAATTTTAGTCCATTAGTTTTAGTCCCTAGTATCCAAACAGGCTCTTAGTATTAGGGCGTGTTTGGTTCTCACGCTGCGCTTGCCTTGCGCTGCTGGCACAAGCAACGAAGGGCTTGCCCAGGCAGGGGAGCCGATTTTGCTCAAGCCCCAAGACGTCAAGGTGAGGGAACCAAACATCTGGAGGTCACTGTTTATCCTCCCTCGTCAAGGCAACACAGTGACGAGCAAAACAACCAAACAGGCACTTAGTGCTTGATCGCTCCTACTCTGCTAGCTGCCCGTGCCGTGAGAATCAAGCTACGCTGATTGCTGAATGTACACAGCCCTGCGCGCGCGCGTTCCCCTGATTTCCCGGCAGGCAGGGGTTATGAGCGAATGAGCAAACAGACGAGGGCGACGGAGACGATGATGTTGCAAACAGACGAGGTATCCAGAGCCGCGTGGTCAGTGGATCGATATGATGATGACTGATAGATATTTGCAGCGGGCACACAGACACCTGCTGCAGCGGGCACACAGACACAGACTTGATGTTAGAATTGAGAGGTTGAATTTGGGAGTAAAATGTTACTTCGTAATTATTGCGCTACTGTAGCATTTCGTTTGTATTTGTGAAAAATTATCCAAAAATTGATTAATTAAGCTCAAAATATTCGTCTCGCAGAGTACAACAAAACTGTGCTATTAGTTTTTGATTTCATCTACATTTAATACTCTATGCATGTTATGACATTTTGATGTGATGGAGAATCTTCTTTTTGCATAGTGTATTTGGAAGTTGCTTTTTGGAACTAAACAGACCTGTAGTATTTGCAAAACAGGCTAGTATGTATTGCTATTGCTATTAGCGACTTCAATTTGGCCTGTGCTCTGTCCAAATTTGGGCCAAAGCTAGAGGCCATTTCTTCAGCGGATTCAGAGCTAGCAAGGGAAAGTTAAGCGGCAACAGGCCAGGATGAGTAGCTGCTTCTGAATTCTGATGATGAAGCTGCAGACTTTTCCTCGTGGTCTCGATCTTGAGGTCCATGCATATATGCATACGCATGGTCTCCCCAACGCTCAACACGCGAGGCCGGCCGCCATGCACGAACCCATGCATGATCGAGCCAACCGCCGCCACCACGTGGTCACATGCACAGTTGACCATTACTTAAAACAATATATATGGAAGGGAGCCTGATGCTGGACGAAGAGGAAGGTAAGCAAATCATTTGTACGGCACGCAAATCATCTAGACGTACACTGAATTATTGCAGGGCGAATTCGCAGAAGCACCAGGAATTAATCAGACAGATTTGGATTTGGACGGAGCCAGATACAGTAAGTAAGAGTTTCTCGATGGCCCGCGCATTTGTTCGTGGGCCAAAATTAGGCCCAACAGCGATTCACAGCCGCGCTCGCAATGGACTAACAACCAGCCCGGCGGCCGGATAGCCCACGGGAATCCAGTACAGTGTCGTGTTCAGAATTTCCGATTCTACAGTTTTCAAGTAGTAATACTTCAGATTATAAACAGTGTACTGATGAGAATGATACGATCATCAGAATGCGGTAATTGTATTCAATCCGGCGGTTCTGTACTAGCTCCTGGCAAAGTTTATGTGCCACAGAGGTTTTAGCTGCTGCCTGCTACCAGCCAGCTGCTACATAAACTGGCTGCTTGATTTGCAAGCTATTTGGTACTAAATCATTCACTCGACATGTTTGTTCCAAAACCTGGCCACATTTTTAAAGAACCAACAAGGTAAGGACTTGTAGGGTCAATATGATGCAACTATTGCCTTTTTGGTAGTGTACCATGACTGGTACTTCGGGATATAGCCAAAGAAACCACTTCATTTTGCAACCCGTTACAACCCAGCCTGTTGGAAAATTCAGCAACATGACTACTGATTATGATGTGTCACTTTTCTTTTCTTGTCGTAGGTAGTGGCGACACAGCTAGCACAACCTTATAATCGGCCCAACGTGTATGCAGGCAGCAGAAGGAAGGATTCTGCAGAGTCTATTGGGCCGCCAAAAATGCATGT
The DNA here is from genome assembly GCA_033239725.1 of Echinochloa phyllopogon. NCBI lineage: Eukaryota > Viridiplantae > Streptophyta > Magnoliopsida > Poales > Poaceae > Echinochloa > Echinochloa phyllopogon. The sequence goes on along the minus strand of BTCW01000008.1, from coordinate 3,201,992 downwards.
TCAAAGTATCCAGCCCAACGGAGCCACACCTACTCTTCCTCGTCGACATGGGCCATTCCGGTGTGGGCTGATGGGATCGCGTCCAGAAAAAAAAAGTTGTTACAAGTGGGTGTAGATTTATGCTGATTTAGGTAGGCAAGTTTGGCTGTTAAGCCCGTCTTGAGGATGTAAGACTTTATAAACTCAAATCACCAGGTCCTGCGTGAAAAAAGACTTTTAATCTATTTGGTTTACATCCAGTTCAGTTGTCAATAATCTCTGGCTAGTATACTGAACTGCAAACCTATTGCCAATAATCTCTGGCTAGTAATCTCTGCATTTTTTAAAGCTTTTAACATATGAGGTCATTCTAAGTCAATAAAAAGAGAAGTATTTATGCTGATTTAGGTAGGCAACTGATATTTCTCCCATTGGATGCAAGACTTTATAAAGTTATTTCCTTAAATAAGTTACATAGTGAATTATGAAGAATGGGAAACTTAGGAAATATTTCGAAGAACTTCATAATTCTCTTTCTCCTAACACACTATATGCCCATGCACACGTTTTCTTTAAGCAATACACCCATCCAAATCCAAACATGATCGGCTCCGGCGTGGTGTGTCAGAGCATCCACTCGAGATTGCCATACGGACTTATCTGTCTCTGATGGGTGCCATTGATGATGCCTGGAGATAGCTGACCGGACGACGATGAGCTTAGCTTAGCTTGGACGGTCGTTAACAGGTCATCGGACCACCAACTACAGCTGAGGTTGGAAGGTACTAATTTACTAGACACAGTAAGAATCCAGGTGAAGGCGATGCCTTTGTAGTATCTTGCAGAGCCGCGTGCTCTCTCCCTCTCCCTAACATCAGAGCGCACGCACAAAGTCTTTAATTTGTTTTGTCGTCTGTAAATATACATCAATACATGCAGATGCAGCATCTTTAATCAACCCGCGGCCGGGAGCAGAGAGCAGAGAGGCCGAGCATGCAGAAACACAGGCGGCAGGTGCGTCGCCTCGCGTTTAAGACACGCAGGCCGGCCGGCACAGGCAGCGATCCTCCGTCCGGACATTATGGTGCTCTCCTAAAGCTTTGCAATGCAGACGCAGGCCGGCAGGCCGGCCGGCAGCGCCGTGATGGAGCTTGAAGACGAAGTGACGTGGAATCGACCGAAATAAAACCTCTACCTCTACGAGGAGCCTGGTCCTCTTCCTCCTCCTCCAGGCAGCACTAGTAATCCCTGCGCCATTGCTCTCCCCAGCTGTGTGCATTCAAGCTCGCCCGTTCACTAGGGCACTCGGCAAACCCCGATATCCCTTTGCCGAGTATAACACTCGGCAAACCCTTTGCCGAGTGTAACACTCGGCAAAGGGGACTCGGCATAGCGAGTGTCGGCAAACAGCCTCTTTGCCGAGTGCAGAAAGCGACACTCGGCAAAATAAAGCACTAACAGACGGCCGCGGACGGCACGGCGCCGTTCGCGGCCGTCTGTTAGTGCTAACGGGGTCTTTGCCGAGTGTCACACTCGGCAAATACTGGGGTCTTTGCCGAGTGCCACACTTGGCAAAGAGGCTGCCAAGGGCCTGCCCCTAACCAGCCTTTGCCGAGTGTCACACTCGGCAAAGAGGCTGCCAAGGGCCTGCCCCTGACCAGCCTTTGCCGAGTGTCAGGGCTTTAACACTCGGCAAAGACTGGTTAGGGGCAGGCCCTTGGCAGCCTCTTTGCCGAGTGTCAGGGCCTTAACACTCGGCAAAAACTTCCTGTTTGCCGAGTGTTTGTTTGCCGAGTGTTAAGGCCAATACACTCGGCAAAGGCTGTTCCAGAAATGACAGAAACAGTCTGTTTGCCGAGTGTTATGTCCAAAACACTCGGCAAACATGCCCTTTGCCGAGTGTAACACTCGGCAAAGCTTCAATTCTCCCCCTGTTTTTATTTATTTATCGGGTTAAAAGGACCCCCTCAAACAAACATCACAGACAGTTCATATATATGATAACAAGCATCACATGCAGTTCATATATATGATAATAAGCATCACAGGCAGTTGACATATATATACATCAACCTTCCATAACCATAAATCCTTAATAAACATCACAAGCATCGACAAACACATAAGAGTTACTAAACATCCATAGGTTCACAAGTACACTCGTTCACATCCATAGAGTTACTACACAAAGTCACCAAACGGACGCAAAGTCGTCAACTCACTGAGAAGGGGGTCCGAACAAGTATCTAGCCGCCCGCCCCGCAATGTCTTCTTCAGGGCCGTCATTCGACGCCGCCGAGCCAGGAGCCTGCCCAAAAGAGATTAGTGGTGTGTGTTATAGGATTTTCGACAGAAATGAGTTGTGAAATGAAATTATAAGGTTCTCAAGTGACTCACGGGAGAAATAGGCACACGTGGTGGAGGCGGTGGTGGCATCGGCGGGGCCGGAGAGGCGTCGCTCGTCGGGGCCGGAGAGGCGTCGGAGGCCGGGGCAGGACGGGCGGAGAGGCGCCGGCGGCCGGGGCGGCGTGCCTGTGCGACCGCCGGGGCAGGACGGGTAGAGGGGCGCTGGCGGCCGGGGCGGCGGGCCCGGGCGAAGGCCGGGGCGGAGAGGCGCCGGCGGTCGGCCCTGCGAGGAGGCCGGCGGCGTCGGGGTGGAGAGGCGCCGGCGGTCGGGGCGGCCGGCCCTGCGAGGAGGCCGGCGGCATCGGGGTGGAGCGGCGCCGGCGGTCGGTGCGCGGCCGCGGGGCGGAGGGCGGGCGGGGCGGGGAGCGGCGGCGGCGAGCAGCGGGCGGGGCGTGGTGCGGCGGCGGCGGCATGCGTGTGTGCGGGCGTGCGGGGGTTGTGTAGGGTTGGGGCCGCGCGTGGGCGGTTAAGTCCCCCGGCGCACCCCCTGTTTGCCGAGTGTCTTGGATCTGACACTCGGCAAACAGATCCGCCACGTGGCCACGCGCTGGCAACTGACGTGGCCGTGCGCGGCCGAAGAGGGGGGCCACGTGGCCGCGTTTGCCGAGTGTCAGCCCAGTGGCACTCGGCAAACTAGCTGCCTCCCAACCGGCTGCGGACGGCCGCTGGCGGGCGTGTCGTGTGATGAGCACGTGCGCCTTCTTTGTCGAGTGCCTCTGACTTGACACTCGGCAAAGCTCTGATTTGCCGAGTGTCGCTGGTCTGACACTCGGCAAAACACCTCTTTGCCGAGTATCCCCTCTATGCCGAGTGCCTTGCTAAGGACACTCGGCAAAGTCTTTCTTTGCCGAGTGACCGACAGAATGCACTCGGCAAAGGGCTGGACACTCAACCTATACCCGGTTTCCCGTAGTGGTTGCGACCGCTCCAAGCCAAGTCTCTCTACTCTGGGGGTGGTGTATTCAACACGCCCAAGCAGCATCAACACGCCTGCCTTGCCTTGACGCGGATGCGAGCTCGTCAGCCCGAAGATGCCACCCTGCGCTAAAGCTGCATGCGCATCTGTGTTCCTTCCTCTGATTGATCGTGGATTCGTGGGAGCGATTCGTGGTCCAGGTGCTGCACACCAGAGACCACAGGTTTTTATTATCTCTGGCCTTCGGAGAATCGGAGCCTCGTTGGGTTGCTTGCTTGATGCCGCGATCAGCTAGCTAGTCTCGGCCTGGACATGATGGCACAAACATATATATAGTTGCAGAAATGCAGATCATGTGCCTTGGTGTCGTTACCTATAATCTGTGCTTCCATGCATGAGGTATTCGATTGATCTGGGCCCCTTTTTTCTGAAACAGGTGGCCTTGTTTAGTTCCCAAACTGGGAGCACCAAATTTGGGAGTAGAAGTCTCTTCGTAATCATTGCGTCACTGTAGCATTTCGTTTGCATGTGTGAAAAAATGTCCAAAAATTGATTAATTAGGCTCAAAATGTTCGTCTCGCAGAGTACAACAAAACTGTACAATTAGTTTTTGATTTCATCTACATTTAGTACTCCATACATGTTATGACATTTTGATGTGACGGATAATCTTTTTTTACACAGTAAATTTAGGAGTTTTTTTTGGAACTAAACAAGGCTCCTTTATTTTTACTTGGCAAATATGCCTGTAGGTTGCAATTGCAACAAACAAAGACGATTTGCATTTCCAAACGAGTTGGAGTAGAAAGTAAAATAAAAAATCTTGGAGATTTCTGCTAACTAGCAAATGTGTCCGTGCGTTGTTATAGACAAAGACCGACCATATATACATGCTATATTGCTATCACACTACAATACTAAACACTATTTTGTAGAATTTATGTATATATACTATAGCAGAAAGCACATGCTATTACCGACTTACGGTAAGATGGTAATTGAGTCGGCGAGGATTATGTACATGGGCTTTGTGCATACGTTAGTAAACTTGGGCTTGTTGCTCAGCTCAAGTACCATGCATGGAGGGTTGGCTAGCCCAATCTAGTGATACTTAGCGTGAGTGATATGGTTATTGCAGGGAGCCATCCTGAGATGGAGAGGAAGTTTACTAGATTGGTTAAAACTAGCCTAGGCCCTATTACAATTTTTTACAAATAAACCTAAACATGGACATGTGGAAATGATAGCTAAATACTATTAATAATAAAGAAAACACTATAACATGAAAGAACCGGTGGTTTGTCTATATATACATAACAAATGTTTTATTGTAAGGCAATATATCAGCAGTAAAGTTGTAGTTGTTTGTGTTAACCATAAGTTATTTCTTGGGTAAGTTAGTTATATCAGCAGTAAACAAGAAGATGCATGTGTGTGAACCATAAGGTTTTTTTTTGCTGGTTAGGGCATATCAACAGTAAACAAGCATCAATACATAGTGTAAAGCATTCGCTTAGCCATCTTGCCAACCAACACCTCACTAAGACTCTCTTTCAGCAGTCCTCATGTAACCCTCTATGGCTTTTCTCCACCATACGAGCACCTTAGTTTTTTTTTGTCACATTTGCTACCGTAACCTTGCCTCCACTATGACACACTGACCTTGGTGCAAGCTCTCAGATCTGCCCTCTCAAAAGGTAAATACAAATTGAACATCCAGACAAGCAGATATATACCATAAATACAATGATATGTAGTAAACAAATATAGTATGTGTGTGAAACATTAGTGTTTGTTTTGGTGTTCGATAGGTATATCAACAGTAAACAATTAGAGATATAGGGAAAGCTTAAGTATTTTGGGGAATCGGTCTTCAATTTAGCTAAAATTGGAAGGAGGAAGTAAACAATTCAGATGAAATTTGAAGAGAGGAAGTAACAAACAAAATACAATCTCAAATCCATCGATGATGATGGCGTTCCAACCTCCAAGTGCGTCAATGGTGGTGGGACTGCGATAAAGCTTCGGCAACCTCCAGTTATGGTTTGGGTTTGGGGTTAAGAGTTTTGCGGTTTCTAGTTTGGGATTGCTTGATGGCGCTAGAGAGAAAGCTGAGGAGGTCATAGTCCCGACGGTGGAGGTGAGGTGTGGGTGGGATGGCAAGGAGGTAGTGTCACCTCTCATTTTTGTTGCAGTGGTTAGTAGATGGGTAGGGTTGAAGTTGGAGTAGGCTTGCCAGAGTGGTTTGGGGAGGATAGGGAGTCGGATAGAGGTTGTGGGTGCGAGTGATGCAGCAAGGCACAGATGCACCATTGGGCGCTATAGTTGGCTTCTGGCGTGGGGAGGGGAATTGTGGTGGAAGCTAGTGGCACCAGAGGCCAGGTGAGTGATAGCAGGGGCGACGGTCAACTGTAAGTAAGTGAGCAGGATAGCAGCGGGGGAGACTACAATGGTAGATTATGTGCTGGGTGTGAGGGAGGGGATGCTGTTGTTTTACATAGCGGATGGGGTCTCTCGACCGAGCCATAACCGGAGATCCCTCCCCCTATATCTGTGCCAAAGTGTTTCCATTTTCAATTACAATTTTTTGTACTCTTTAGAAATGATTGGTGGAAGGGGGCATGACCAACGTTAAAATACTTATGGTTACTAATATATATATAGGAAACCAGCATTTCATAGTGTTCATTAGACAAAAAAAACTTGTATTACATGTTCATCTTAATTTTTTTATTTATATACAGATAAGGCTAAAATATATGCTGGAGACTTCCAAATTAAGTATAGCTTTGATTTTCGATTATAGGTAGATCTCTTTTGATTGGCCATTTGAACATATATGGACACAACATAAATCATAAGTTAATTGTAGTGGTGGTATGTGTGTGAACAACGACAACATGAAAAAACTGGTAGTTTGTGTATTAGTAACAAATGGCTTTTGTATGGAAATTATATTAGCAGTAAAATTGTGGTGGTAAGTGTGTGAACCATAAGTTCTTTTTGGTAATCGAGTTATATCAGGAGTAAACAATTACTGTAAGTTTTTTTCTGCTGGGTAGGATATATCAATAGTAAACTAGTATAGAAATGTATAGTGTGAAACATAATAAGTGTTTTGGAAAATCACACTCTATTTAGCAATAAATTGAGAGCTCCAAAGATTTGGAGACAAATGGCTGATACGGTGGAGGAAATCCAAAACAGAAAAGAAATAGCAATGAAACTGGAAAAATGAGAAAAATCTGACCTTCAATCCATGGATGGCAATGGTGCTTCAACCTCTATATCGTGCAACGGAGATACATGCGCAGTGGAGATGAAGGAAGACGACGAACAGGGTGGGAGCAAGCTGATGAAATTTTTTTCTTATATGGAGAGAAGGGGGCTCTCGGCTGAACGCTAACCAAAGAACCCTCTCGCATTGTGTCCTAATTAAGTGTTTTCGTTCTTTGGAAATGGTTGGGTGATGGGGGATAGGACACCCTCAACTTAGAATATGTTAAAAATGGCCTTACTGATTGATTGACACTGGGATTAATGTGCTTGCAAGAATGACACTTTGTAGATTCAAGTCATCCAACTCATACTAAATTCAAGTCATTTGACTTCGCAAAATCAAGGATTACTATGCAACTAGCATTTCACAACAATAGACAAAATATATTGAAACAAATTTAATTACATGTTCAAATTGATTTGTTACTTATCTTTAATAAACATAAAATGTAGATGGCATTTTTGTGACAATTCTTTAATAAACTTAATGGTTGAATTTGTTCATTTTCGATCTGGCCCCTCACCCTACTAGGTGAGGGACAACAAGCTAGCAGAACAGAGTGGATCACACCTCGGGTTGGATATTTGTGTTCTGGTCTAGGCTCTTTGTATTTTTACAATATTTTTAGTTTTTAGTGGCACTTTATAGGCATACCTAAGCCTTGATTCTTCATTTCCCTAGGCTTAGACATTCTATCACTAAATGTTGCGCATAACCAACATTAATTTTATATTCTGGCGTGTTTAGCAGATTAGATGGATGCATCAAAAAATACTACACCATATAGCCCATTGGTTTCATAAAACTGAAGATATGAGCCTCTTGAGTACAAAATCTATGCATTGCTTATAGTTAGCTACTTACATTTTAGATTGCTTAAAGCTGAAACCGAGTGCTTGATTTATTTAATTGAAACAAAAAATTATATAAGATGCTTATAAGAAGGCAATATGATAGTAAAGAAATATGAACCAAACAAAGTGAACACTACCTTTACACACAATGCCAGCTGCTGTGAAATGTGAATGTTGTGGACGCCCATGAAATTTCCGAATGCTTGCCACCTGCGCAACAAGAAGAGCCCGTTCCGTTGAAATATATAAGCCACTATTACCATTATGAAAATAGGTTTCTTTTACCTTCGCCTTCAATATGAACCTCCGTGAGCTGGCTAGGTTTCAGTAACCAAATCAGCGGATGAGGTGGCAAAGATGTGGCAGTTGTAGATACAAAGTCAGGAAATTATAGCAAATCTATTTTGCAAGATACAAGCTAGCTTTTCAACAGAAAATGCAATATTAGAGCATATGTCGGTGAGTTTAACTGAACAATATATTCTTATGAATTTAATTGTCATCAATATGGAGCAGATGAAATCAGGAAAATAATTATGTACTCTCTACAAGATTTACAATGTTGTATCCACTGAATAGGAACAAAGAACAATACTTAAGACTAATGGAGAACATATCTTGGGCAGAAATACTAAAAGCATAGCTTTGTACAAGAAAGTAGTAGAGCTAGACATGCATCTTTTCTTGGCTTGGCAGGGAGCTAGGGATAAGGTGTGGCATACAGGTTGGTCGGGTCAGGCAAGTGGCGGCGGCATCCTAGTTAGTGTCGAGGTCAGGGAAGCGGTAGTGACTTTCTAGTTGGTGGAGCCAGCATAGGGGCACCACCGTGGAACAAATCCTGGCAGCGGCCACGTGGACGCTGTCCAAGCCCAAGTGGCGGAGGTGCTAGAACGAACGAATTCGTGTTGGACCAGCAGCGCAAGGTCTCTAGGCTGGATTTGGGGGTGGACGGTGCGTGCGGGGCAAGTGCTGTTGAGGTTTGGGTTGAGAAGGCAGGGCATGGATGGTAGAATGGCATGTGGGCTGTAGGAGATGAGAGTTTAGAGCACTTGGCACGGCGTGTGGATTTTGAAGCCACGACATGTCGATTTTGGAGCTTGCGCACAACGATGATTTTGTAAAAGGTACTACTAGCGCCTGGATGTCCGATGGGAAATTTTCCATCAGACGATCCGTTACAACATGAAAAATTAGAAGATGCAACATCAAAAACTATCTTTTGCATATAATCAAAATAATGGCATTGGATCTCATGAGATCAGATAAACCAATTTCTGCTACAATACATGATGATGTTTCATGCAACATCCGACTCGAATACCTTTTTCTCTAGGAAGAACCAATAATTTGTAATTCATATATTTGAACATCCAAAAATACTTCGCGCAACATCACAAAATTACAATTGCAACATCACAAAAGTGACAACTACAACCTCTATTTGTGAAACATATACAACATCAACAATGCAACACATGTATCAAAAAAAACAATGCAACACTAAAAAAAGCTAAATTGCAACATTATAGATCACCCGTTGCAACATTCAAAACATGCAAAGCCCTTTAAGTATCTCGTACCTCATCAGCCATCACCCACTCCCCCAACCATCGATGCCATGTCCATCAGCTCGAGCTCGATGAGTGTGATGTCACGCTCTGGACCTTCAGCGTGCCCTCCTCGTGCTCAACCTTAACCTCCGCGGACCTCTAGCCATCTGCGGGCCTTCCGAGGGCTTCCAGTTCCCTGGCTCCTTCACCATGCCGGAAAAGTGCCGCAACAGTGGAACGGGTGAAGATGGGCGGTGCTTGGGCGGAGTATGCCGCAGTAGGGACAAGGTTGATCTGCAACGCTGATGGCGGTGGGCGAGCAAGGAGGTGACGAATCTGCGGCACCGGGGTGGAAGTCGGGCATGGACGCGTGGTGTCAGATGCGCGGTGCCGGCGGCGGGAGCGCAGGGCTAAGCAGAATCTGACGCGGAATTATCGGGAAAGAAATGAGCAGATACGCGTCGGGGAAGCAGCGTCCGATCAATTAAATTAGATCGGACGTCTGGTCTCAAGCATTACAATTTTGGAAAATGACTGAGGGGGTGGCGGTGGGGAAATGGGAATGGGAGAAGGAAAATTAGGGTTGATATTTGGGGATACAACACCCTGGCCGATGGGCTTTCTTTGCAAAATTTGCGCTTGAGAATGGGCCGGGAGCATATGAGATGCATAGCGCGCTTAGCCCATTTATGCCGATGGATAGTTTGGGGACAAAATATTAGAAATCACAGACGTATTATGTAAATCAGAACGATAAACATGGGCTTGACATTACTTTAAGTACCGACAAATGGTACATTGTTCATATGTAATTTCCTATTTTTACCGTTAAATGTCTAACGTTAATTTAGGGAGTGAAATATTAATAATAATACATATTGTACGACATAAGTTTTATACTAGCTTATATGTTGCTATATAAATTAGGTTATAGGTTACTATGAAATGAAAGGATACTGGTAGTACTTGTGGCAACCACAGGTGTTTTTTATGAAGGCAACTTTAAGTGATCATTGAATGGTTTGCTGATCGTTCTGACTAGTCAACATCAGCAAACAGATGTAGTACTACTTAATTACTAAAGTCTAAACTCGTTATGTGCAAGTAATACGATCCAGTTAGAGCAATGCCATCATCTACTTAGAAGTTGAACCATTGATAGATTGCACTCTCCTCATTTAAAGAGGGCATTGATGTTACAACTAAAGCCATTACCACGACAGCATGAACCACCTGCAATCGCATACCCATACTACGGTAATCAACCCAACAGCATCATAAAGATAGGCCCTGCTGTCCGTCCAGTGGATGACCCAACGGCGGTCACTCTCGCAGCGTGCCTCAAGATTAGTGCACGAACAACCAGAGAGCTAACCATCCGTATGAGCATCCACTGGACGGGCCGGCAAATCCTTCACTTGCCCTTGCCGGCGGCGGCACCATGGAGGAGGTCCACGAGGGAGGGCTGCTTGCAGTTGATGCAGGTGGGGAAGTCCTTCTTGGCCACCATGCAGTACATCATGCACCGCGTGCAGGCGCCGATCACCATCGGCGACTTGCTCCCCGGGCTGCCGTCCGATGACACGCACGAGCTCGGGGACGACGACGAGTCGCTGCCGTCGCCTCCGTCCACCTCCATCCTCCTGGTCACCGGCGGCGACAGGTGCAGCTGCAGCCTCGCCCCCCTCGCGCCGCCGCCGCCGCCGTTGCCGTTGTTCATGACTCGCCTACACTGCACGGCAAAGATTAACAAAGGGTCAGTAGGTCGATTGGTGTTTGGTAAACAAGAAGGCATGCAAGAGAGAGAGAAAACACACAAAAAAAGAAGTGGCAGATGTTACTTACCTGAAGGAAGGTTGGGAAGTGAAGAGGAAGCAAGGAGATGTGGGTTGCAGACCTGGTATGTTTTGGTTGTGGGGCTTCAAGGGGTTCCAGGGCCCTGTTATATAGGGAGGTCAATGCTGTCATTTACTTCATATGAATACATACAAACAAAGTTGCTCCTCTGGTCCTTGCTGTCACACTTCCTTCCTCTCTCTCTTTCGCATCATCTCATTTATGCTTCTGTCTCTTTTAGAGTGCTATGTTAATTTCACTACATAATAATTATATATATAGAGAGATTTTCGTCAATGAATATATCAAATTAGTATTCAATATTTGCGATGATATATTTTTTTTAGATAATGGATAAACCGGTCTCCACCCTCAGAGTGTCTGATAGCTTACAACCAAAGAGTAAAACGCAGCACAAAGACTGTCTTACAACTCAAAAGAGATCAATAAAAACAGCCAAAGGAAAGAAACTAAAATATAGTTATGCCTTAATTCTTTTGCGATGATATATATATATATATATATATATATATATATATATATATATATATATATATATATATATATATATAAGCCAAGAGAAAAGTAGGTATCATATCTCGCGAAAGTGGTGATGCTGGCACCGAGATTTGTGGCTTCCACACACACAAGTTCTTACTTAAATTTACAATGTCAGTTTACCACATAAGTTCATATAGTTTTATAATGTCAGTTTTAGTTCCGAATCATATCTAGAAATTTTTGTCTAGGAATATCTAGCTAGAGTACTATTCAATATATGCAATATAAACCAAGGGGAAGATACTTCATGCTCCAGGAACAGAGCACTAGTCACCGAGATTTTCGGCTACCAAATAAGTTCATAATTAAATTTATTAGTTTTAGTACGTAGTTGTATATAGAAATTTTGGTTTGAGTATCTCAGCAAGAGTAGTACTCCTATCTCACGCTTAAGGGAACGGAGTGGTGATGCTGCCCACCAAGATAAGTGCATACTTAAATTTATCATATAATTAGTTTTAGTAGAGAATATTTAGAAATTTTAGCCACTGCATTGTCAAAATTACTCAGGCTTAGTTTGACATTATAAATTTAATTTTGACAATATGTGGTCACCATGATTTTTGGCTATCACATATATATTGTCAAAACTAAATTTATAATGTTAGCTTCAGCACAGAATTATGTTTAGAAATTTTGGTCAACAAATATCTCAAGTCAGTCGTCAGCGTACTATTCAACGCCAGCAACATAAACTAAGGGGAAAATGTATCAGGCACAAGGAAAAAGATGATAGTCACTGGGACTTTCGGCTACCACATAATATAAGTTCATAATTAAAATTGAGCATTAAAGAGCTTACTTTAATGTAATGTAAACATTAGTAAAATAAAGGTCAATGAATACTGTCTTAGCTGGAGTAGTTTATTATTAGAAATACACGTAAACCAAGTTAACGGAAGAAATCTGAAACCCAGTAAAAAGGTGTGTCACCAAGATTTTGAGCTCCTAACACATAGGTTCATAATTACATTGAGGTTTAAGGAGATTTACATGTGTTCCAACATCATGTAAATTTTTTATCAAGGTCAAATAAGGGTCTGAGGAATAACATGAATAACATCTTAGCATGTACTGAAGGAAGTGAATCTTGGCCTCCACATAAAAGTATAAAACCAACACCAACAGAGGTTTTGTGGCTACTACACAAGCTCCATGTTTCCTCCAGAACCAGGGGGAAAAACCACAGGGACAGTCAAGATTTCTGGCTACCACACAAGTTCATAAGGTGTTGAGTATCCATATAATAGACAAGCTATTGCCATAAGATTTGATCATCTCAATACCTGGAGTGATCTTCATGAATAGATAATGCATAGCTATTCTCATAAGATTTTATATATAATCACAACACCTTGAATGATCTTCACCAATAGATAATTCTTATCTGATTTTGATCATTAATGTCAACACCTTTAATGATCTTCATGAATAGACAATTCATATCTATTGCCATAGGATTTCACAATCAAAACACCTTGAATGATCTCCAAGGTTAGAGAATCCATGGCCAAGCCAGCCACAGAGGCTTAAAGGACGCCATCTATCGAAATAAATGAGTATCAGATGAGCCACTGGTTTTCTGAATAAATGTATTCGAATAGGAGTTGCGCCACTTTAGGTAAATACATGCTTTAATTGAACGGCGATGCCGTGCAATGTCTTTGCATTGCAGGCCTAACACCTTCAATGCTCTCTTTGCCCTGCGATGAAGTAATAGGAATCCAGCAGAACATTAACTTCGCTACTTCATTTGATGTTTCACAGCAAAAGCAAGCAACCCTCTTGTTTTTCTTTCGGTTTAGAATTTTTTTCAAAAGGAAAAAAGAAACAGGTGCCACCCAGTTGTGAAATGACGTCTCACCAGTCACCAGCAAGCTTTGAATCTGATATCCATTGCATTGCAGCTTTGGTTTCATGGAGATCATCAGTATCTTGCTAGTATCCAGCTGCTGCAGCTGCTCTCGATCTCTTGCTGATGAAACAGGCCGGGCAGGCTCTGATCGTTTAGTCAAGTGGAAGTTTAGTCTTGCCAGTTTGATCTGACGAAAAGCTTCGCAGCATTGTTGGGTTGACTGCCAAAGGGTGCTTAGCCTAGCGGTTAAGACACTCGAGCGGCACTCCACAGGTCCTTAGTTCGAATCCCTATGGGAGCGAATTTCAGGCTGTGGTTAAAAAAATCCCCTCGCTAGTCCCGTGTGCCAAAGCACTAGTTAAGAACCGGCCCAGGTCGGCCTGAGGACCGTGTATGGCCCAGGCAATTCCCAGGGGTTACGGATCCTAGTGTCAGGGCGGGGCCGGGGTTCGGGGATTTTCTCGGTCGGGGAAGCCGAGGCTTCTTCTTAAGATAATACCGGTGGGGCGGTCTTTTCCCACCCGGCCGAGTTTTTTTTGTTGGGTTGACTCAGCGAAGTTATGTCTGTCAGGTAAAGAAAAAAGGAACAGCACCTGCCAATACCAGAGAGATTCTGCAGGTTGTATTACTACTGCATTTGATGCGACGGGATTACGGGAACATGAAGTGTCTATTACCTACAATAAAAAGATAAAGATACGACGCAATTGGGGCAATTATAATGTGGGCGACATCAGGTCCAAGAGATTAATTTTAACATGACTTGGTTTCTAGAGTGATACTGTTAATGACAAGACCAACTTTGATAAGATTTAGATCCAACACTTGTAGAAACATAGAGCGGCTGAATCTCAACTCAAAACCATTGCTGTTTTTTCAAGATATGAACAGTGTACACTGTGCATAAGCACGAGCCGAATTAACCGGGAGACGCCTGACAGCGCTGCGAGCGCAAGGCAACACTATAAATCCGTCGCCAGTCGAGTCCTGCTCGGATATGGGATTCCACGACAATGATTTCGCAATCGAGAGAGACGACCTCTCACAGTCTCACACACTCCCTACTGCGCAACCTGTTTCTGCGATGGCGAGGTGATCCATGAACTGAGCCACTGCTGTGACAATAAACCTAGTATTAATTAAAGGGGCGGTCAAAGGTTGCACTCCCATCACGCAGTAAAAACCAATGTGTTGACACAAAACCGCGCCAACGAAGTCGCCGATGCCTTGGAGCGAAACCGGTCAGACCGCTTGATGAAACCGGTCAGACCGCTTTCCTGGAGCTAAACCGGTCAGACCGCTTTTGAGACCGGTCAGACCGCTTTTTGATGGGGCGACGATAAAACCTAGAACCTCGAGCTCGGGAGGGACCCCGTCGGAGCTTGAGAGTCTAGGGTTGTTCTAGGATCGGCAGGCCACCTAGAACGCCCTCAAACGTCGTCGAGACGAGAGAAGAACAGATGATATGGGGGTTGGAAGAGCTAGGAGTTGGAGATAAAAGTAATGCAGAACATAAAAGTAAAGAAAACGATAAATAAGATAAAAAAGATAAATTCGATTGGTTGGATGTTTGGATGTATCCTCAATCGGCCTTGGCCCTTTATATTTATAGGGTGGGATGGTCTTATCCCGTTGAGTCGGTTTACAATACGGGACAAAATAGAGTCCTAATCCTACTCAAATTACAGGTCCAAACCGGTCAGACCGGTTTGGGAAACCGGTCTGACCGGTTTTCCCAGGTGCAGAATCTTCCCGAAGTCATAACTCTCTCATCCGGAGTCCAAAATAGGCGTTCCACATATGCATCTTGATCGTCTCGACGAGAGCTACGCAATGGTGAAGTCCAATTTGCATTTTGACAATGTTTACAAAACCGGTCTGACCGGTTAGGGAAACCGGTCAGACCGGTTTGCACCGCCGGGCCAATTTTGGTTGTCAACATATGCCCCCCTGTTTTTTAGCAAAGCTTGTGTGCTAGAAAAACAATCGTCTGGACCAAAATTATCTAAGGACGATGATGAATAATACATCGGCCATATATAAGTTCTAAGGGCGATATATAAATTATTGGCCATACCTTGCCTTATCTCAAGTTGATGATGAAACAACTTGTTTTGGCTTCCATACTTGCTTGATTGTCGCTGATCTTGTTGGCACCACCTTTGCAAGTTGCTTCAATGATTCTTGTTTGTTCATTGACTGCTTCTGACATCGCTTCGCATCTTTGACTTTGTTCTGATGCTTCTTTTGTTCCTGAGCAGCCCCTATCTTCTTATATTTGGCCAAGAGCTCTTCAAAGCTCGGCCTTGCTTTGTTTCTGCCTTTTCCATGTAAACCGGTCAGACCGGTTCTAGAACCGGTTAGACCGGTTTGTGCAGGACCGGCGTCTTTGCTCTTGTTTTGCCCCCCGAGTGTTTGAGTCTTTGACTTGAACCGAGGGGTCTTTTCTGATGGCATCCTTGTAGGTCTTTCTTCACCAATGATCACATTTTTCCCTTTAGCTTTTTCGGCTTGATGCGGCCGAATCAACACTTTCGGATTCACCAATTCAAGTGTGTGTATAGGAAAAGGGTTCTCATCAACCTGCATTACACCAATCATCAATCGTCCTTGATCTATGGCCGATTGTATTTGCCTACGGAAAACATTGCAATCGTTGGTAGCATGAGAATAAATATTATGAAACTTGCAATAAGCTCGCCGTTTCAACTCATCATTCGGCGGTATAGTATGAGAAAATTTCAATTTTCCAGCCTTTGCAAGCTCATCAAAGATCCTATCACACTTAGATACATCAAAGGTAAATTTTACTTCTTCATGCCGATTTTTCTGAATCGGTTTGAGAGAAGCACAAGTGCTAGGATTATCTTTAGATGACCATACAAATTCAGCAGCATAAACCTCTTTACCCTCATCGTCTGAAGAATCATAATTGACGACATGCACACCAAAACGATCGGGCTTAGGCTTAACATCTTTACTTCGGCTTTCCTGAGCCAAAGCTCGTTGCATCACTTGATTAATGGTTAGAAACTCATAGCCTTCTAATCTTTCTTTGATATGAGATCTCAAACCATTAAGACATAATTCAGCAAGATCCTTTTCAGAAATAACCAAACTATAACATCGGTTTTTTGTATCTCTAAATCTTCTAATATATTCAGAAACAGGCTCATCACTCTTTTGCCTAACCGATGTTAAGTGGGAAAGTCTCAATTCATTATCACTATTGTAAAAGTGTTCATGAAATTTCTTCTCTAATTGAGACCATGTATGAATGGAATTAGGGGATAATGCTGAAAACCATGAGAAAGCAGTACCAGATAATGACAAAGGGAACATTCGGATTTTTAAATGATCAAGATTACCATGAATACTCATTTGTGCATTAAATTGGCTAACATGCTCCCATGTAGTTCTACTATCCTCCCCAGTGAATTTAACAAATTCGGGTACCTTGAAATTGTGAGGATATGGTATAGCATCAAAACTCTCAGGATATGGTTTTCGACACACTAGAGTTTTGTCTTTAAGTTCTACACCGAAAGTTTCTTTAAACATAATGGCCAAATCCCTTTTATAATTTTCAAGCAACTGATCATGATAAGGATCATTTGGCCTTTGTACACTAGAAGTAAGATTATTCGGTGTATGATATGGTACCTGGTTCGGCTGTACATACGGTACTTGTTGCGAATAAACATTGTTTGGCACTGTACCATATGAATAACCTGAACTCTGGGGAGGTATAGGATAATATGTAGTTGCATATGGAGGAACAAAATTACCAGCAAATACATTTGTTCGGTTAAGATCAACCTGAACAGGATGCATACTAGTAATTGGTTCAGGAGATGATTGATAAGCAACTAAAGTACCAGAACCGGTCTGACCGGTTTGAACCGGTCTACCAGGACCGGTCTGACCGCATTGTTCAGACTGTGTGGTTCTGGAATTGTTTGACCTTCAAAATAATTCATCGGCATGCCAAATTGAGGCGTGGGTGTTGCCGATGATCCGGGAGGCAAGACATGATTTTGTGAAGTACTAGCAACATCAAACTTAGGAGCATTACTATCATTGACCAAAGGTTGCTTGCCTAATGAAGTATCAATCATGTTTTGAACAGTAGCAAACATTTGTTTTTGACCATTGACTAATAATTGATTAATTTGCTCCAAAGTAACAGGTGGTGCTGTAGTACTCACATTGTTTGCATCATGTTCATCTTCGCTTGAAACGAAGACGATCTCCTTGTCCTTGGAGATGCCGCCCTTCCGATTCTTGGAGAAGTGAGACAAAAACCACTGAGTGGCCTCTTCATCTGCTGCTGCTTTGCGTCGGGCTTCCTTCTCCTCACGGTCCTTCATGAAGGCCTCATAAGCTTGACGATCCTCAGCCGATAATTCATCAACAATCGGCTTAACAATATTAGAAGAATCAACGTCACTAGGTTTTGGTAGATTAACCATAGTAACAGATCTCTTTGCTTTCGTCCCCAGCGGAGTCGCCAAAATATGTTGACACAAAACCGCGCCAACGAAGTCGCCGATGCCTTGGAGCGAAACCGGTCAGACCGCTTGATGAAACCGGTCAGACCGCTTTCCTGGAGCTAAACCGGTCAGACCGCTTTTGAGACCGGTCAGACCGCTTTTTGATGGGGCGACGATAAAACCTAGAACCTCGAGCTCGGGAGGGACCCCGTCGGAGCTTGAGAGTCTAGGGTTGTTCTAGGATCGGCAGGCCACCTAGAACGCCCTCAAACGTCGTCGAGACGAGAGAAGAACAGATGATATGGGGGTTGGAAGAGCTAGGAGTTGGAGATAAAAGTAATGCAGAACATAAAAGTAAAGAAAACGATAAATAAGATAAAAAAGATAAATTCGATTGGTTGGATGTTTGGATGTATCCTCAATCGGCCTTGGCCCTTTATATTTATAGGGTGGGATGGTCTTACCCCGTTGAGTCGGTTTACAATACGGGACAAAATAGAGTCCTAATCCTACTCAAATTACAGGTCCAAACCGGTCAAACACCGGTTTGGGAAACCGGTCTGACCGGTTTTCCCAGGTGCAGAATCTTCCCGAAGTCATAACTCTCTCATCCGGAGTCCAAAATAGGCGTTCCACATATGCATCTTGATCGTCTCGACGAGAGCTACGCAATGGTGAAGTCCAATTTGCATTTTGACAATGTTTACAAAACCGGTCTGACCGGTTAGGGAAACCGGTCAGACCGGTTTGCACCGCCGGGCCAATTTTGGTTGTCAACACAATGCAAGTACAGTGGCGATGCAGTAAGTGCTGTGGATCAGAAGTTCAGAGCTGCGCTGCAACTGCAATTCATTGCTCCGTTTCAGTTGCCTTCAAGTCCACAGGTCCAGGACAAGGTTAGTGAACGGGTAAGTACCATGGCGATTCCATGATGATCTGATGATGGCGTAATGATTGATCATCCGTTCAAACCCAAGGGAAGGGACCATACTAATCGAGTTGTAAGATATTACAGTGATGGGATTCAGAACAGAGTGTGCATGTTTTTTTAGATAATGGAAGATAAATTCAGGCTTCAAACACCCTCTTTCGAGAATGCATAAGACCACAAACATTAGAACACAACAAGTTACACTCAAGTAATCTCCCTTAAGTTGCCTCCAAATAAACCAAGTTCTCCACTAGATGAAAGTGGAACTAAAGCATGAGGTAAATCCAACAACGAAAAAGAGAAACAACTACATCTATTGATTGACACTATGACCACCAAACCAAGATTGCGATAAAACCATACACACTTCCACTCATAGGAACATTAGTTAGGTTATGATTTTCTAGATATACTTTTTGAATTGTTTTTCACATGCATAAAAATAAAAAAACAAATTTGTAACACCCTACATGAATAGAAGAGTAAGGAACTAGCTTTTTTTTAGAATCATACGGTACAACGCAGACGCTCACACACGCACGGACACTCACCCCTATAAAAACACGTACGCAAACCCTATCCCTATGAGCACATGCGAAAAACTAAACACCCGGCAGATCTGGAACTAGCTGGGCCAATATTTTTTAGGCTAGGCTACTTTTTTTTTATGGGCTGGTGAAAGGCTACGGTAAACATGCGGTGGGCCGGCCCAAGAAAATACAAACGGGACGTGTTACGGGCTACTTTGCTGCCCCTCTCGGATGTGGGCTGCCTTGCACTACGGTAAACATGCGGTGAAGGATGTGTTGATGTGTCATCTTGCCTAACCCATTTTACCGTACCATCACTCGACCGTTGTATGTGGCAATGACTTAGCATAAATCTCACTAGTTAAACCGTTACTTATCAGGAGTGCTGGTGAGCAACAGAAGGTTATGGAGATGGGGATATGATCTTTGTGAAGTTATGCCCCTGGGTAGAACCTCGTTGTTAGGATGAAAACCCCCCTTGCTACTGTTGTGATTACTAGTCTGTTTAGCTATGGTGGGTAATGGCTTTCATGGATCTGCACTGGCACTAAGGTGTTCGTGTTGCGGTACCCAACCTGTGGTTGTGTACACCTCTATAGAGTTAAAACCTATCCGGATAGCTGTGTTCACGGTATTGGGCGAGTTACGGCTTCGTCACTTCAAGAGTCCTTGTATTTTGGGTGTTTTATGGCGTGAGATGTTTTGGAAAGTATTGGCAGACATGCCAGAGGCTACGACAGATGGGGAGTCTGGTAGCATTTAAAACATGGACCCTGTGTGGATCAAATCAACCTTACTTGCTATCATTGGATCAAAGAAAATGTTTGTGAAAAACTCTTTTAGAAATAAACCATTGTATGTGAAACTACTAGCTTTCTCTGCAAAATAAACCCTAGCCTTAACCTTGAATTATCCTGTGCATACTTCTGTTATAACCCCTCTGTGGGTGGGTGTGAACTTACTGAGTACGTATGTACTCACCCTTCTTAATTTTGTACAGAGGAAGACCCAGAGTTCGTTTCCGAGGACGTTGAGTAGGGGTTCGTTTTACACCCAACCTTATCTGTGTGTTAGGGTCACCCGCTTGAAGCCCCGCATGACGCAACTCTCTGATGATGTTGTAGTTGGTTGTATCGTTTGGTTTTTAGTTTTCATCCTCATGCTAGTGGCGCGTTAGTGCCCGCTACCATGAAGGTTTGTTCGGTAATGGATCGTCTGTTGTAATAAATGTGAATTAGCCTCCTGAGACTGATGTTTGCATCACACTTAGTCTTCTCATTCGAGGGGACACTGGCTTAGCTTCATGGAATAAGCCAAAAGGCTGGGCTAAAGTTCACGTAACAAGCAAGCAAGGAAAAAGAAGAAAAGAGCGTGGACTCGGCCAAAACGAGAAAGAGAAGGCGGAACTAGGAAATGAACACAGGCCGGCTACTTTAGGAAAAAGTCCTTTCTACGTCCCTCAACTATCGCTGAAGTTCGGATTTCATCCCTCATCTATAAAACCGGATATTTAACGTCCCTCAACTATCTAATCCGGTTCATTTAGATCCTTAGGCTACCTCGCCGCCGTCCGGGACCTACTCGGCGGAATGCCCGAGCGGAACACCGTCTCCTGGAACACCGTCATTGCCGCCGTCGCGTGGTCGGGCTCCCTGCGACGCGCTGGGAATGTACGAGCGGATGCTGCAGGAGGGCCTCGCACCGAAGCACTTCACGCTTGCCAGCGTGCTGAGCGCGTGCGGCGCCATGGCCGCGCTCGACGCCGTGAGCGAAAGAGGATTCGAAGAGGTCCCGGAGGCGGCGGCCGCAGTCCTCGGCGTCGCGCCAGCCATTGGCGGTGAGGCCGATGCGCGGGTGTAGGCGGCCTCGTCCACGTTTCCCTCGCTCTCGCCGTGCCGGACTAGCACGATCCGTTGGGGGCGCGGCGGCGGAGGACGGATCAGTCCGGCAGCCGGGCCAGCTCCGGGAACAGCTGCTGCTCCTGCGCTTGCTCCCGGCGGCGCGGGACGCCCAGCGTGTCCTCGCACCAGCGGCACCGCAGCAGCCGCGCTCGCCGCGGGGACGCAGCGACGACGGGTGGCCGCACCTGCTGCTGGGCGCCGCCGTAGCCATCGAATCGATGGATGGATGGATCGATCGATCTGGCGGAACGAGCTGTATATCGTTCGCTAGCTGTGTCTGTTACGTGTAATCCTAGGAAACCCAACGGTTGTGGCCTGGCGATGATGGAATTGGAACGAGGCAATATATGTGTGATGTGTCATCATCTATCCATGAAGAAGAAGATATATGGAGATTAGTATGCATTGTTATGATGATGAGGTCGTACGTTAGCCTTTGGCTTTGGAAGGCATATCCAGTGCTCTCGGCCAGCCCGACCTTGACGGCGAGGCCATGGCAGCGCCTGCCGCCGTCGAGCGCGGCCACGGCACCGCATGCGCTCAGCACGCGGGCGAGCGTGAAGTGCGTCGGTGCAAGGCCCTCCTGCAGCATCCGCTCGTACATTCCTAGCGCGTCCCCGGGAAGCCCGACCGCGCGACGGAGGCGATGACGGTGTTTCAGAGACGGCTTTCCGCTCGGGCATTCCGCCGAGCAGGTCCCGGACAGCGGCGAGGTCCGCGCGCGGCAGGAAAACAGCCTTAGGACCTAAATGAACCGGATTAGATAGTTGAGGGATGTCAAATACCCGGTTTTATAGATGAGGGATGGAATTCGAACTTCGGCGATAGTTGAGAGACTTATAAAGGACTTTTTCTGCTACTTTATCTAGCTGCTGCTGGAGCTCGGCCCAAGAAAATACAAACAGGACGTGTGGTGGGTTATTATGGGCTGCTTTGCTACGCCTCTCTGCTGTGGGCTGCCTTGCACTACGGACTGACTCGGCCTCTTTTGCATTGGCGCGATCAACCAATTTTACACGCACAGTCAGAGGTCAACAAACAACCGTAGCTCCGTAGCTGGCGCGCGATCGGTTGAAGAAGAACCCAACTGCATCCTTGAATCTCGCGAAGAACTAACCTATATCAATCTCCTAGATTCCTCCATCTCCATGCATGCTTTGATTGAGTGATCAGAATGTTGTTAGCCATGGTGAGAGTTAGCGCTGCCGCCTGCTTCCTCCTCTCTACATGCCACGTACTAGCCGCCGGAGCTGGGCACAGCATCACCAGGAGGCCGTGCCGCCGATGGTGCAGTACGAGACGCGTCACTACACGCAGCGGCTGGACCACTTCAACGTGGCTCCGGCGAGCTACGCGACGTTCCAGCAGCGGTACCTCATCAACGGCACCTTCTGGCGCGGCAGGAACGCGCCCATCTTCCTCTACGCCGGCAACGAGGGCGACGTGGAGCTCTTCACCAACAACACGGGGCTCATGTGGGAGTCGGCGCCGCGGTTCGGCGCCATGCTCGTCTTCCTCGAGCACCGCTACTACGGCGAGTCGATGCCGTTCGGCGGCGGCAGGGCGGCGGCGTACCGGGACGCCGCCGCCAAGGGCTACCTCACCGTGGCGCAGGCGGTCGCCGACATGGCGTCGTTCGTGGAGAGCCTCAAGGCGAACCTGAGCGCGCCGGCGGCGCCCGTCGTCGTCTTCGGCGGGTCATACGGCGGCATGCTCGCCGTGTGGATGCGCCAGAAGTACCCGCACATCGTCATGGGCGCCGTCGCGTCGTCCGCGCCCATCCTCAGCTTCTACGGCCTCGTCGATCCCTACGCCTTCTACGACCGCGTCACCCAAGACTTCAAGGTATGTAAACCTATATATGTATATATACACCACCGTATACGAATGCTGATGATACAGTATTCTAATTTATATATACGGTACACTAAAGAAATGATTTTGCATGCTCTTTGTTTGTTTTAGAGCGAGAGCGAGAACTGCTACGAAGTGCTTCGTAACTCGTGGCATGAACTCGACAGTTTGATCGCCAGCAAAGAAGGCTCGGCACAGCTCAGGCGTACATTCAACATGTGCAAGTAAGGAATGAAGACGACGACGCAAGATAAAAACAAAACAATAGATCCTAATTAAAAGCATGCAAGATATATATTTGTAGAAATTTCATGGAAACATATGCATGTATCGGATATTAAAATGGTCGAAATGATATATATGCAGTGGCAGCAGCGTGGCGGACATCCCGTCGATGCTGGAGGGCGCGATGGTGGACGCGGCGATGACGGACTACCCGACGGCGTCGGGTTTCCTGACGCCGCTGCCGGCGTACCCCGTCTGCGAGATGTGCCGCGCCGTCGACGGCCAGGGCTCCGGCGGCGGCGGCGGCAACGACACGGCGGCGGTGGTCCGCGCCGCCATGGACGTGTACTACAACCACACGGGCGGCGCGGCGTGCTTCCGCGGCGAGGAGGACGACGACCCCTACGGCATGTACGAGGGGTGGGACTGGCAGGCGTGCACGGAGATGGTGCTCATGACCTACGGCCTCCGCAACGACAGCATCCTGCAGCCGCCGTGGCCCTTCAACTTCACTGACGTCGTCGAGACCTGCCGCAACGCCACCGGCCTGCCGCCGCGGCCTTACTGGATCGAGACCGAGTTCGGCGGATACGTGAGTAGTCCGTACTTATCTGGGCCGGAATGAAGTTGGGCTCGCTGGGTCAAAATCGTTGGCTTGGCCCAGTTACTAATTGCAATTATTTTTTTATATAAAAAAGATCATGGTATGTGTATGTTTCAGGACATTGGGAATGTCTTGAAGAGATCTGCTAGCAACATCATCTTCTTCAACGGGTTGCGGGATCCGTGGAGCACTGGCGGGTAATTAATGATCTGAATTCTCCATGAAAACGTAGTAGATTTTTTGCAAAAAAAGTTATCGTTGGTATGTACTTCTTGAACAAGCATTGAACAAAGTATGAATCTACAATTTTTCCTTGTTCTCATTTTCAGCGTACTGAAGAGCATTTCTGACAGCATCATTGCACTCGTTGAGCCAAAAGGTCAGTCAATATCCTTTGTTTTCAAATTAAATTTTCAGTATGGTATATGATACACTGTGTGCTCGTACGTGCTCCTGTTCATTTTCCTCTTTCACTGCAATGCACGCATTCCGCTATATATGTGCATATATTTGATCTAAGATTTGGACCTGTACGTTTACAATGTGATGCATGGTCAGGTGCGCACCACGTCGATCTGAGATTCTCCAGCGAGGACGACCCTGAGTGGCTGAAGCAAGTGCGGGCCAAGGAGCTGAGGATCATATCGCGCTGGCTCAAGCAATACTACAGTGACGAAGCCATCTCAACTTGAAGCTTTTGCATGCCATATCTATAGCTAGGAAGTAGAGTAGTGTTTCTTTTAATTTCCTCGATCCATTTCGTTCTCTATTAGTTCATTCACAGGCTAGGCTTAGGTTTGTTAGTTTCTAGACTGTCAGGGTCAGATTGAGGGGAATAATAATTAGACAATAGGGATCAACAGCAGCTTCCAAATGTGAAGATATTGACAATGTCATGGTCTCCTAGGATAAAATCCGGCCTACTATATCCACCATATGGTTATATACAACCAAAGTTACAAGAGTGCTTAGACTCTCATCCTCAAAATGAGGAGATGAGAAAAACACAGGACAAGAAACTCAAAAAAAAACAAAGCTAAAAACTAAGTTTCAATCTTCTTCTTCGTTCGTGTTTTAATCTTGCATTGGTTTTACACACAACCAATGTATTCATCTCTCATTTACTTAGAAACTTGATGTCGAAATCGTCCTGGAAAAAGACTTGTCTTCTATTACTAGTCACACCTTATTGCTCTTGAAACCGTAGAAACAGTCCACCTATATGATGAATGTCAGACCAAAGTGCCTCCAATGCGACGCCCCAACAGGGAATACGTTGTCGTCGCCTATCTGATAAGCCGGGGTTAGATTTTCACCTGGAGAACCACTGACCTTTGCAGAAAGCACCGTAACAATGGCTCAAAGGAGGGGAACGCCGCCTAAGCAGCCCCATCATTGTAGACACCAACCCACAGTCAGCAGCTTTCGCCCGTCGCCTCTGCACGACAACATCATGGTCCCTATATATGAAGATCAATCCGTTCACAGATTACATAAAGAAAGAAACACGTAGATATATATGATCGAGCATAATCTAAGCTAGAGGAGCATGATCCATGTCCCCGGTCTGTTAGCTTCCCGACGTACTGCACCCAACAGGCCGGGGCCAGTCAATTTAATTTGACACAGTAGAGATACAGAGAGAAACAACTAGCTAGGGATATGATGTGGCAGTGACAAGCAAATGGCCGGCCAAATAATACCGGTACATCGATCTGATGGCTGCCGCCGCCTGTCCAGTATCAATAGTCTGGCCCTGAATAATTAATCGTGCCCCCAAGGAAGACCAGGAGGATAGATTGACCCTGTTTGGGAACATGCAGGCGCCACGTCTGGCCGAAAAGCTCCTTAGGGCATGTACAACCCGTCGCTTGGGCGCGTCGCTAGACCGGCACATTTGCGAAAAAACCCCCCGCACGTCCGCAGCGACGGGCCGCGCGTCGCTAGACCGGGCGACGGGGTTGTCCCGTTCCCCGATGCTCAATCGACGCCGCGATGCCGGGCTGTACCACGCCCGTCTCCAGGAGGCGTCGCCGGCGGGATCCCGCGCTCCGACCCTCCCCGGCTAAATCTGAGCCCCTTCCTCCCGCGCTCCGCTCCCTTCCCGCCAAATCACCTTCCCGCCGTAGGCGCCGGAGGTCGGCGAAGCCGCCTTTCCCGCCGGCGTGGCCGGGGTCGGAGAGGTAGGTGCGGGCGTTGGCGACGATGTTGGAGACGGCGTCGATTTGCTTGCCGTAGCAGTGGCCCGCGCGGAGGACGGCCTCAAGCGACGCCTCCTCGCTGTGGCCGAGGTCGGCGAGACGGGCCAGCGCCGCCGCGTACGACTCGTCCAGCCTCTTGAGAAGGCGCTCCTCCAGCTCGTCCGCCGTGACGCGGAGCCACGGCGCCGCGTCCTCGCCTGCATCGACCTCGATCTGCCTGCACGCCACTGGGGGAGGAAGGAATCAACCGGGAGGGAGAAGAGGGTCGGCGATGGAGAAGAGAGGCCGGCAGCAAGACCTTCGGGGCCGTCATGGGGCCGGGCATCGCCGCTGCTGCCGCCGCGGGAGCTTCGCAGAGGCAGCGATTTGAAGGTGGTGGCCAGAGCGCCATGGATTTGGCCGGCGCATGGGGCTCCTCCACCCAGCTTCTTCGATGTGGATTGAGAGGCGCGGGCGAGCCGAGCGCCGCCGGCGTCCTGCATCTTCTCCTCTCCTGCCACTCTTCTCTCTTTCCTGGTCTTCTGCTCAGAACGACGACGACGGGATGAGGACGAGGCTTCCAGGCTCCCTTTCACGTGAAGGAGCACAGGTGGGTCACATCCCTTTGTTATCCATGGACATGGTCCATGTGAAATATAGAAAGAAAAGGAGAAGATTCTAGATCGATTCACGGACTAGTGGAACGAGTCCACAGAACAATGTCAGACAGCTGTCTGACCGCGTCAGCCCATCTGGAAACTGCTTCATATTATTCATGCTTCATATTATTCAATCAAATAGCCACATAATGGTGTATACAAATGCACTTGTAGTTGATCTAAACTCCATGCAAAGCATTAAACAGCTTACAGACAGTCTCCATGTCTATGGACTGTATGAACTGTCTATACATCTGTCTGTACACGTAGTTCGAGGTTCTACGTACGGATTGCTGTCTAAGGGTTGTACGTGCCCTTATCACTTTGTCGCCAAGATCGACGAAGGGAGAAGCGGAAAAGGCCGGCGTCCGGGGCCTGGGATCGATCATGCGGGGAATGGAAGCGGCATCACGCCGGCCCCCGATGCAAAGTGGCGGCGCATGTGATCGATTGATTAGCTAGGCCAGAGACGATGGGTCATCGTTTGGACTGGACACTGGACGACAGACCTCATTAGCTGCCGATCGATCGAGTGCTGCATACCGACGACCCTGACGGAAAGCAGTCGATCGAGCCCATGCGTCGCCAGGTT
The DNA here is from genome assembly GCA_033239725.1 of Echinochloa phyllopogon. NCBI lineage: Eukaryota > Viridiplantae > Streptophyta > Magnoliopsida > Poales > Poaceae > Echinochloa > Echinochloa phyllopogon. The sequence continues at coordinate 3,174,786 of BTCW01000008.1, read as the reverse complement.
AATTACTCAGATCAGACGCCGACGAGAGAGGATCGATGAAAATTAAAGGGGGCTCATCATCGAATGATCCGGCGCATGCGCAGCACTTGTAGAGGCCGGCGCCCAATTGCATTTGCATGCCCGCAAACCAACATGCCTCGCGCGTACACGCATGCATGATACATGCTCGATGTGTGCTTGTTGGAAGGACGGCGGGGATTGTGGTGGTGGGCCAGATGAGGGACCATCGCCCACCGCCTGCTGCAACTGCAACTCCTCTCGCACGAGGTTAATAGCTTGGTTGGTCCGCTGCGCTCAGCAGGTGATCACCTGCCTCTCTGATTGGAGTTACAAGTGGGGTGGAGACCATCAGGCCCGGCAAGCATGAGGCACGCGACGCCACCGCGTGGTAGCCTGCCTGCTTGTCCTGTTCAACCGGAATGGCTGCTCCTGCTGCACTGCACCAATGAATAATGGCTGCTGGTTGGTCACAGTCACAGGCAGCGAGTGTGGACAGTGAGAGTAGTCGCTGTGGGAGTACGTACGTCGCGAGACGCTCGAGTGCTAGCTCGGCGGTCACTATTACCGCATTGTACGTGCACACCCGGCCAGTATATATCATTGCATTTGCGTTGCGTTGCATACTTGCATCATCCGGAAAATCTATCTGCCCGCATCAGATCGATGATGCCCATGCGCAGCATATATTCGTATCGTCTCGTTTAGCTTGCAGCGTCAGGCTCGCCGCGCGCGCGCCCGTCGTCCCGTGGCGCGACGCGACACGTACACGAGAGCCTCCTCCTTCCCCTCTTCCTGCGGCCCCGCCGATGGCAGCAGCAACAGCAACAGCAACAACAATGGCAGCAGCGGCCAGCGTGGGGGCCGGGGCCGGGGACGACGACGACGGCCGGCCAGGAACCGCGCCGAGCCAACAACAAGTGGGCCGGCCGGGGGAGAGAGAATTGTGAAGGACCACCGAGGCGAGCGGCTGCTGCTGCTGCTCCGGACGCCGATCATGGCTCGCAGCTGCAGCGTGCGTGTCCCAGCAGGCGGAGGCAGGCGCACCGGCCGCCTGGCAGTGGCAGGGCACCTGCCGCACGTTACCGCTTACGCCAGCCTTGGTCACCGCTCTTGTGTTCATGTGTACGTGTACTCCTCCTGCGCCCGTAAAGTAAAATGGAGCTAGGGCAGGGTGATCATCATTGCACTGCCCGCCCTGAGAACAGAGAGTGAAAACACACACGCACACTGTACTGTGCGAGGCAGCCAGAGTAACAGCAACACATCAACTTCCTTCTTTTATCAAGGTTATATATAGTACTTCGACTTTTCAAACTGTTTTCACAAGGAAAAAAAAATAAAATCTAGCCAATATCAAAACTCCAGTCAGAGTGATTCGGAGAACACGCATCGATTCAGCAAAGTCTAGTAATTTCCGAAACAGAAAAGTTTACATGGCGCTTTGCCGCTTTGGCTCAATCAAACCCATTCTTGGCTTCATCTAGCACTTGGAAGGCAACAACCAACCACAGTGTCATGCACACACACATTCGGGGACTATTCACACGGTCACGCCTCGCCCAGTCGCCACAGTCGCTAGCGTCCGCTTTGTCTGCTACCTGCGCCACTGAATCCTTCTTTCTCCACGTTGACACAAGAAAAAAAAAGCATAGGATTTGATGTACGAGTAGCGGCAAAAAAGGCGTTTCCCAGGCATACCAGTTCCTCTCTCCATCATCATCATCATCGCCTTCTCTGTTCTCTTCCCCGTCACGTCACCCCTGAGTCCTTCCTCACTCATCAGTGGCTTCAGATCGCCTGCGCCTCTGCTTTGCGCACAAAGATACGCTTCAGAGTCCACACACACACAGAGATCGCAGATGCGAGGTGCAATCTTGAACGTGCGCGGCGCGAAAAGTTCAGTCAGACGCTGATGAAACAGCAGCCACAGAAATGACATCAGTTGGACGAATGGTCCCTGCGCAAAAGAACGAGAGAGGAGGAAAAAAAAAAGGGTTTAGCCGGCGAAATCTTGAGAGATAGATGTGCTCCGGGATGCCTGCTAGTCTGCTAGTGCTTTGCCTCCTTCCCAAAGGCAAGCAAAGAATGGCAATTATGCAAGAGAATAATAATCTACTACTCCTATATGCAGCGAGTTTTTGTTTCTCCTATATGCATGATTGCAGGAAACACTAGTAGAATACACGAGTAGAATTCACTGTGGCGGTTTAGGATTTTTTCCAGGGCATGTGGGCATTGCATTTGCCATGACACTCACATGGTGCTCGCCATTATTGATGCTAACAGGAACCACAGACGACCATTCATATATAAACGCTTTGACCACGTTCATGCAACTTAAACTGATGCATGCATCCCAGCAGAGTTTTAAAAATTGGAGCTAGTTTATACACGGTAAACAGATTTGTTGAACATTTATTTTTGTTTTTACAAACATGCAAGTTTTGTAACAATATGACTGGCAATGAAAGCTTGTCACAAGTTTACTTTCCGATGACAGATCAAATAGCTTGTAAGTATAATTTCACGTTAGCTAATTGTGCATTTCCCACGGCAGCATTCGTGAGCAGAGTGATGGTATGTAACATGCCGCTCAAGGTTTTTTCTTAGCACAATATATACATGCATGAGCTCTGGCGAAACAAGCATGTCCGTACGAAAAAAGAACCGAGACCACAGCAATAAACAAAACCAGGAACAATAGCATGTGTCCCCTTATCTTGAGTTATCCCGTATTCAATTCCGCAAGATACCAAATCATTCATGTGCATGGAGAAACCAAACCCGCATTATCAAAAAGCTTTGGGGCAGGTGAGCTGCATGATTGGGTTAAGAAAAGGACCTGCTGCGTGGTTCCCTACCGGGACTCGCATGGTCATGTTTTAAATATTGCGCACTTGGTCAAAATTCATGCACTGTTCCAGTGTTGCAAATGGGTGCCCGTGTAGTTACAATCTAGTACATTCTGCCACATGTTTTACAAAAAAGAAATTGATTCAAATAAAGTATCTTGATTCTTGGTCAATGTAATACATGCAAATATGCTATCGAGAATAATAGAAGAGCCTAAGTTAAGCAGACGAATTTGTGAGTGTAATTTTTTATGCATTGTGCCTTTTAAGGTTTTTTTACATGGTCTTCTCATTAAGTTTATGTTCTCAAATAGACCTTTGTAATGGGAATTCACATATGTTGATAAACCATGAGATGAGACTACTAGAAAATCGAAACATGCGCCTCTATAAGCCTATTAAACTTTTGCAAACAAGGGCTCATCATTTGCATCGAGCTGCAATGGAGTGTCCTTCACGGCTTTTATAGACAAGATTCCACGAACCAACTGAACTCAATCGTCCATGGCCTCATGCTGTTTCATACTCCAAGAGATGCTAAACATAGACTACTTATAGTTTAATAAAGATTACCTATGCCATGCCATCAAGTATGCTAGTCTTTTGCTGTGCATTTGTGCATGTACCAGTGATCATCAACTTCCTTTGCTGTGTATTTCTATGTTCATGCACACAGAAAACGACAGAATTAAGAATATCGCGTGGGGATTTGCATCTAATAGGAGAGTGAGGAACTGTAAGAACTACAAGTTGTGCACGCATATGTAGAGAAAGGACTTGGGAACAAAAATCTCACCATCTGATTCAAAATGCTTTTGGAAATTGGAGAAGGCAGATCTTTGTGCAGGTCCAATCTTGATCCTATTTCCCATTCCAATGTTCGAATATTTTGGTGCTTGGGAACTTGAATCCCCATGAACAGAAAGCAGGACAGATAAGACTAATGCCACGTGAGATAATAATCACATATTCCCGTTTCACTGGTCCTGGATCCAAAAGTAAACAAAAGCTAGGTCAGAAAAAAAAAGGTATTTGTGATTTCCAATATATGGGCTTAACCAAAATATTTCAGAGAGCCAAATAACAGAATCAACGGAATGATTATATTTGAAGATCCGTTCAGTCACTAATATGGCTGGACACTTGACCATACCTACTAACAGAACGAGGGGCCCTAATGGCCCCGCTGGTTTCCCAAAGGTTGACAAACTGAACAATACTTAACAAAAGCATATATTACTCAGCATATACAATGTATCTAACCATGTACTGCTCCGTTCGTTACCATGTGATGGAATACCTGTCTCCAAAGTACCAAGCAAAGCGACATTGCTGATTTTGTCTTTAATATTATACAGAGTTTGATACGGATCTGTCATTAAAAACGTAAATAAAACAGATCATATACTGTTCTGCATCCCAATCCTCCAGCAACAAGAGGTGCTCCCCAAATGCCCAATGCATGTTGAGAGAGCACCAGTCCTTTCAAAAGGTCAGCTAACACAGGGAAATAGAGTATTCTCTCCTTGCATTGGTACCCCCAGTGTCCTCAACAGAGGCAGGTTGTCCTACAAGGATGGTTTGAATGAGAAAATAATATCCTACAGCCAATTCAATCAATAGTGTAAGAATCCAGCCAGAACCAGCTTGTTACTTGGAAGTCTTGCTGCCCTATTAGGTGTCCAGCCACCTATTCAATGAGACAGGCCTGACAAAACCCTTTGATTGTATTGAATCTGAGATCAGAAGATGGCTGGTACTAGTACAAAATAGTGTGTGATAGAGCACACGGCCCATACACACCTCAAGTGTCACATCCTGCGAGATCAGTCCCTGAACCAGTAATCGCCCACCAGCTACTCGCAAGCGGACCACATGTATAAAACTAAAACTGCTGCCAATCTATCGATGCATCTTTTCACCTAATCTAGCCTAGGCTACCTCATGCCTTCACAATCTACAAGCTTCAGCTCCTAACCAGCCCTTTCTTTCACCGTTCTAGAGGCAGATTGAACTGAAAAACCTACACTTTGCAGATTAAAATGGAGAGCTAATGACAGTGGTCTCACGTAGGCTCCAACCACCAAAGCACATGGAAAGCAATGGTAGGGCCTACTCCTCTCCACCTCCCTGGATGGCTGTGGTTAGGCCACAATGGCCACGCACCAACTTTGAAGTACCACCACCTGATCGTCCCTCATCAGCTACACTCAGACTACATATTCTAACCTCAGCATCTCTGAAGCCTTTCACTTTGATTCCTCTTGTCTAGCCCAGATTAAAAACCCCTGCCCTCCTCCAAGATCAAATGCATCAAGACCTCATGGCTCATGTACCACCAGGGAAATATTAATACTGCCTTGCATAGATGCCCCCAAAGTTCTCCTTGGTAGGCTATAAATGCCTGGCCAAGACACCTGCATGGTTCTCTACGCGACACACCATCACTGCTGGCTACTCCTCCCCACAGGCAAGCTTTCGCTGCAGACAGGAACCTAACACACACTCGTTCGCTCCCCAAACTCTTTCTTCCCTCCAGCAGAACGACCATGAATCACCTCTCCCAGGAGCACCCCCAGGCCTGGCCCTGGGGTGTAGCCATGTACACGAACCTACACTACCACCACTACTACGAGAAGGAGCACCTGTTCGAGAAGCCCCTGACGCCGAGCGATGTGGGCAAGCTCAACAGACTGGTGATCCCCAAGCAGCACGCCGAGAGATACTTCCCTCTCAGTGGCGACTCCGGCGAGAAGGGCCTGATCCTGTCTTTCGAGGATGAGGCTGGCAAGCCATGGCGGTTCCGGTACTCGTACTGGACTAGCAGCCAGAGCTACGTGCTTACCAAGGGCTGGAGCCGGTACGTCAAAGAGAAGCAACTTGATGCCGGCGATGTAGTGCACTTTGAGAGGATGCGAGGCTTTGGCATGGGCGACCGCCTGTTCATCGGCTACAGGCGCCGCGGTGAGAGTGCAATGGCGGCTGCTGCGCTTCCACCCGCCGTGCGCGTAGCGGCCCCTGCACAGAGTGCCTCCGGAGAGCAGCAGCCTTGGAGTCCAATGTGTTACAGCACATCAGGCTCATACCCAACCAGCCCGGCCAATTCCCATGCCTACCGCCACTCAGTGGACCATGATCACAGCAACATGCAACATGCAGGTAAAAGACTGAAAACCAAAGAAAAGAAAGCACTGCAACGTAGTCTTCTCATCATACCTCTTACACCATTTCTGCTGAACAATTGCAGGAGAGTCTCAGTGGGACAGAGACAACAGGAGTTGCAGTGCAGCGTCAGCACCGTCTCGCCGGCTCCGGCTGTTCGGCGTGAACCTCGACTGCGGTCCGGAACCGGAGCCAGAGCCAGAGACACCAACGACAATGTACGGCTACATGCATCAAAGCCCGTACGCTCGCCATAACTGGTCAGCACTGCAAAACCATCAGAATAACATCATATATAAATGTTCCTCTAGCTAACGAGTTTTAGAACTCAATATGACAGGTGCAGTCCATAGCAACATGATGAGGAGATTTAAGGCTATGCTTGCAGAATCCAAACAACCAAAGTAGTTGCTAGCAGCAGACTAGTACTACTTGCACAAAGTGACAGGTTTGAATTGACCTGTGCAAGGAAAAGGAAAGGAAGTGGAGAGATCCCTTGTTTCCCGGGCAATCTTCCTTACATCCCCAGAGTGCCGCCTTTTGCTGTTTCTTTTTCTTTTTTTCCATGGCTTCCAGAAACCCTACTTACTGTACGGGATCTGGCAGCAGGCATGCGTGGGAGGTTTCAGGAAACATCAAGTTGTGAAGGAGATCGAAGGGGAGACAGACAGAGATGTGTATGTATGTGTCATCTGTACCTGTGTGGGCCCGACCGAGAACAAACTGTGAAGTTGATGTATCCAGGCCTGCCTCCTGAATGAAGAAACAAAGCAATATCTCCATGGGGATTTTGTTCTTCCCCCCATCTCCTTGCTTCTACTGTTCTATCCTGCAATCAATTAGTGGCACAATGCTTTCACTTCATGCAGTCCATAGGTTGAACGCTTTCTCACATAAAGGCATAAGTAGGCAACAGTGCAAAAGAAATGTATTTCAACCTTTTTTCCCAAAAAAGAGTGTGACGTGCTGTTTTGGAAGATGTTATAGGTGAAAATCAGTGAATTGTACAGCAATATTTTGAGTGCCAATCGTTTTATGCTGTCAATACCAACGGTGTCCCTTACATGCCCAAGATTTTGTATGCAATGCCCTTCCATGCCATCACCATCAGATAGGATGTTACTGTGGGGACAAATGACAAAATTTCTGTTTCAGAATTATGCCCAAATATGTGTCCGTCACCCAAATGAAATTGTGGGTGGTTGCAAGCTCGCAGAGATTTGGATTGTTAGCGACATGAGTCGAGGTGTTTAACTGTTTAAGTGTGCATTCTCCTTAACCTAACAGATTATCTACTTGTAGTTATTCCATAGATATAGTAGAAAGATAAAAAGGCAGACAATGGTTGGTTTGGCTGATGGATGGATAAGTGGCATGAGAGGGTAGGTCTTACAAATTTTAGGTGGCTAATTAAAAGTACCACCACTATTACAGAGGAGAGGAGCATAATTAAAAGTAGAAAAGGAAATGACCCAAAAATAATGGCATATAAGGGATAGATAGATAGTTAGACATAGTGGTAATTTGCATAGAAAAAATTGCAAAACTCCAATTGAAAGAAATAATGGGGGGCATAAGCAAGGCCGACACCTGGGGATTTTCATGTCCTAATTTTTTAAAGCCAGTCTCCACCTTTTTGTTCCCTGGGGAACGAAAGGCTCAACAAAAGTTTAAGTGTGCAAGTGGGCTCAATTTTCCCTAGTAGGATACTTAGAAAAGGCTGGCTAAGTTGATGGTCTAAGGGGCAAGGTAGACACAAAAGGCCACAAAGCTCCAATAAGCATCAAGATTCCTTACAGCATGTATCAAAAGAAAAACAGAGGACTGTCTCCTACTTTTGTTGCCTATGTAAAGAAGGAGCAAAAAATAGCCTGTACGGGGCTAACAACAGTTTATTATCTAGAGCGTCAGTCAATAAAACGAAGTAGCTACCTACAGGAGTATGACCTAACTAAACATTGGCTCTTAACCAAGGGTAACCCACAGTTAGCAAACGAAGGGTTACTGTAGCATCAGCTTGTGAATGCATTAAAAATACAAAAAAAATACATGAAGAATCTACATCAGACCTAATAAGTAGGTCACATAATTTGGTCTCACTTCTTAGTTATTAGTGTAAAGATCATGCAATACTGTATGTAGCCTGAGAGCTAGGTATTTGCTATATATAAATACAGAACCGTTAAACAAGGTCCCAGAGCATCGTATTGATTAATGGAACAATGACTGTGCAGGTTTCAGATTCATCTGAATGGGATTTGCTGCAGCTGCGGTTATGATGATTAAACAAGTAGGTTAACTACCGTATCAAAAACAAGATTTCCTGTCTGCTTACTAAGAAGTCTAGAGCACAAGCCATGTGCAGGGGCTAGCTTTCCTTAGTGGCAAAAGATGAGCCTTATCCCAGGGTTACATGATTAAGACTTTTGAACACCAAATTGTTTATCTTAACATCAGCGCAATGGGTCATGTGACTGCCATAATGATAAAGTAGACCCACCCTACTTAACACATACCAAGGAAAAGAAAAATATCAGAGGGACGCAACTACAAAGTACAGTTTAATCACGTCATCCATGTAAAATATGCATAGAAATCTTCACCTTTTACCTTTTGATGTTCAACCTAGCAGTTTCATTGCAGGTTCACAGCATTGGGGATGCAAAACTTGGGGCTACCAAAGAAAGAATACATATGAGTATATGACACTGCTATGATGGTGGGGCACTAGAAGTAACCATCACAAGATTGAAAGCCACCAAGATGAGGATGCATCAGATATAAGAGATGGTCCCCCCTGGGAAAATGGGTAGCAGAGGCCCGACCCACAAACTGGCGCAGAGGGGGCCAACTCAGACTGGACCAACAAAATGCCCATGATACATCCATCAGGCAATCAGCCACTTAATTTCCTTGCTTTCCAAGAAGCCACTGCCTCCTCAGGGTCATGAACAAACATGGTCCACAAGAAAGGGCTAGTAGCAAGCGTGAGAAATGGCCCTCTGAATGCATTGTTGACGTTATAGAGCCACCTTTTCTGCATAAACAGTATTTTCCTTGAGAAACAGATGCGGCATGGACAGACGGTAGACCAGTGGAGCACTCTGTAAGGACCTAACATAAGTTCGAATGCACCACGGTGCAGAAACCACGCATAGCTATCAAGTTGTTAAATGATAGCAAGAATAAAAATTAACAGATTGGATTTATGTTTCCTCCCATCATCCATATGTTTCTGAAGTACAGGGTATAGGAACAGATCTTTGGGTCATTGATAAGAAATACCACAAGAGCTCAAAATAGACTAATTAGTAATCATAACAGAAATGACACGACAGTAGGGAAATCACATTAACATTTTTTTATGAGTAACGAAAGTACAACAAGCTTTTTCAAAAAAGGAAAAGGCATAGTATTGAATAGACAGTTCCCTTTTCAAAAATAAATGGAAATATCTGTTTGCAAAATGGAAACGACTGCAAGTTATTAGCTAATGAAAAGTGGAGCTGAAACTTTTTGCTGTTATTCCTAGAATATTCTTGCCCATGGCCATGTTGCTGCTAAGACAGATGGTACACAATTATTGATGCAAATTAAAGTTTCAATATTAAATGTTAAGATCATAAGATAAGAGCCTCAGGGACACATGGTTAGCAGTTGCTTAAGCCAGAAAAGATAAATTTAAAAAAATCAAGCTAAAAGCCATATGGATTTAAAACCTAGATTAGTATGTTTAATGTTAATATTTTTTCCAATAAAAATGATGTTAAAGCAACATAACAAAATACAATATCAAATTTAGTTAGGTGATAAAGATAAGAAACCATTAAGGGCATAAAGGGAAGAGGCACCTGACCAAAGGAGAATGTCGCTGAAACTTCCCGAGCTTGTCATTTACTGCAGTACAGTAACAGTATCCACTGCCCAGTGAATTGTATTGAATTCCTCTTAAGGCGCACAGGTCAACAAGAGCAAAAGGGAAAAGAAATCCTGTTGGATAAGTCCTGTACTTTGGTCTTTGTGGGGCTGCTGGTCCTGCGTGTAGGACAGCAGTTAGCATCTTTGTCCTTGGTCTCTTTTGGGGCTGCTGCTGGTCTTTGTGTAGGACAGCAGTTAGCATCTTTGTCCTTGGTCTTTGTGGGCTGTTCTGGCTGGTCAATAGTAGGACTAGGACAGCAACACATGGTGGTAGTTTGCTGCCCTCTAAGGACAGCAAAGGACAGCACATGCTGGTAGTTTTTGCTGCTCACTTGGGCAGCATCTTGGACTAGCATATTAGAATATGCTAGGGGCTGGTTCAGCCTATAAATATGTATCCCCAACCCCTTGGGTTGGCATCGCATTGTGAAGAGAAAAACAGAAAATTTGCCCCAACTCTCCTAGTGTGATCCTCTCTAGATGAGAGTTACCATTGAACTTCTAACAACTGGTATCAGAGCCGTTCTTTCCTGCAGCCTAAAGATTTCTTGTTCTACTCCCTCTCCAGTCCACCAACAGCCCCAGCCGGTAGCAGCAGCACCGGCTGTCCCAGCCCACTCTCCTCCCTCCTCCGTGCAGGCGAGCAGCAGCTCGTCTGATGGAGGTTCCTCCAGGTGCAGCAGCAGCCCCCATGCAGCGCGCCAGGTCCGCAGGACCCTCTCTGCACTCGGTCGCCTCGAGCATGCGGAGCCGGCAGTCAGCCGAGCTCGCTGCAGCAGAGGAACGCGAGCGAGTGGCGATGAAGACAGCGGCGGCGGCAGCAAGGGCGTCGAGGCTGGCAGCAGCGGAGCTGGCAGCAGCCAGGGCGGAGGTGGAGGCGGCGGCAGCGGCCGACGCGGTGCGTGCGGCGGCAGCGGAGGTCGAGCTGCTGCGCAGCGGCGCCGGCAGCTCCGTCTCGGCTGAGGATACCGCCGACGCAGACCTCGAGGTGTTGGCAGGTGGTGCAGCGCGAGCGCGGGTGGAGCGGTGGATAGCCGCGCAAGACAGCAGCGCTCCTGCAGAAGGCGCGCTCGGCGGCGGCGCTCCCGCGGGAGGCGCGCCCGGCGGCGGCGCTCCCGTGAGAGGCGCGCCCGATGGCGGCGCTCTCGCGGGAGGCGTGCCCGGAGGCGGTGCTCCCGTGAGAGGCGCGCCCGGTGGCGGCGCTCTTGTGGGAGGCGCGCCCGGCGGCGGCGCCCACTACTTGGTGCGGGACGTCAGTTCCGGCACCAAGTGGCCCACCCTCACCAAGACCAACTACGTCGAGTGGGCTGCACTCATGAAGGTCAAGCTTCAAGTGCGGCACATGTGGGAGGCGGTCCAGTCCAACGACGTCGACTTCGATGAGGATCGACGGGCGTTTGAAGCTCTCCTCAACGCAGTTCCGGACGAGATGCAGTTCTCGCTTTCCCACAAGAAGACTGCCAAGGAGGTTTGGGACGCCATTGCGGCGACTCGCATTGGCAGCGACCGCGCCCGCAAGTCCACCCTGCAGGCACTCCGCAAGGAGTGGGAGAGCCTGGCCTTCAAGCCAGGTGAGGATCTTGATGACTTTGCTATTCGTCTCGACTCTCTGCAGCGGAAGATTGTGCAGTTCGGGGACGACACCTACGGCGAGGAGAGAGCTGTTGAGAAGCTCTTCCGCTGTGTCCCCGAGAAGTACAAGAACATGGCTCGCTCGATCGAGTCTCTGCTAGACCTCTCGACGATGCCGGTTTTGGACGCGATTGGTCGCCTCAAGGTCATCGACGTCGACGAGCCACAGGCTCCCTCGGGGCCTGTCACCATTGGCGGCAAGCTTCATCTCACTCGGGAGCAGTGGGAAGCCGGCCAAGGTGACAGGAAGAAGGGGGAGTCTTCTTCCTCGACTCGAGGGCACAAGGTCGGCAAGCCTCGCAAGGTTCGCCGCGGCGGACAGGGCGGCGCTGGCAAGCGCAAGGACTGCCGCGAAAACTCCTGCCACAACTGTGGCAGAACTGGCCATTGGGCCAGGGACTGCAAGCAACCGAAGCGCAAGGTCGAAGGACAGGCCCACGTCGCGCAGGCTCAGGCCACCGACGAGCCGGCCCTGTTCCTGATGCACGGGAGTGTCGAGCTACACTCCTCTCCCGTGCCGGACGTCACCGCGCTTCTCCACCTCGACGAGTCGCGTGCTCACGTCTTTCTTGGGAAGGACGTGAGCGAGGAGAAGATCGACGGCTGGTACCTCGACACCGGTGCCACCCACCACATGACCGGGCGGCGCGAGTACTTCTCCGACCTCGACACCACCGTGACGGGCTCCGTCAAGTTCGGGGACGCCTCCGCCGTGAAGATCGAGGGTGCAGGTTCCGTCATCTTCGAGGCAAAGACCGGTGAGCACCGTGTGCTCACCGGAGTCTACTACATCCCGGCTCTGCGCAACTCGATCATCAGCTTGGGACAGCTGGATGAGATCGGGTCGCGCGTGGAGATCGAGCACGGGGTGTTACGGATCTGGGATCCTCGTCGTCGACTTCTCGCCAAGGTGAGCAGAGGGAGCAACCGCCTCTATGTGATCCATGCACATGTGGTGCAGCCTCTCTGCCTTGCAGCTCGACGGGAGGACGACGCGTGGCAGTGGCATGAGCGCTTTGGGCACCTCAACTTTGAGGCCCTAAGGCAGCTCAGTGCCAAGGAGATGGTGCGGGGCATGCCGCACATCGACCACGTGGAGCAGCTCTGCGACACATGTGTGCTGACGAAGCAGCGGCGACTCCCCTTCCCGCACCAGGCCAGCTACCGCGCCGAGGAGAAGCTGGAGCTGGTGCACGGTGACTTGTGCGGTCCCGTTACACCGGCTACTCCTGGAGGCCGGCGCTACTTCCTTCTACTTGTCGACGACGTCTCCCGCTACATGTGGGTAGTCCTCCTCGACTCCAAGGCAGCTGCTGCAGACGCTGTCAAGCGTCATCAAGCTGCTGCGGAGAAGGAGTGTGGCCGCAAGCTCCGTGTGCTACGCACGGACAACGGCGGCGAGTTCACAGCGGCCGAGTTTGCCGCGTACTGCGCCGACGACGGCATCCAGCGCCACTACTCCGCGCCGTACAGCCCGCAGCAGAACGGCGTCGTTGAGCGGCGCAACCAGACGGTTGTGGGGATGGCTCGGGCCCTCCTCAAGCAGAGGGGGATGCCGGTTGTCTTCTGGGGAGAGGCCGTGGTGACGGCCGTCTACATCCTCAACCGCTCACCGACCAAGGCGCTCGACGGCAGGACGCCGTACGAGGCTTGACATGAGCGCAAGCCGGCGGTCTCCCACTTGCGGGTCTTCGGCTGCCTCGCTTTCGCCAAGGAGCTTGGCCACGTCGGCAAGCTCGACGACAGGAGCACTCCGGGAGTGTTCATCGGCTACGCGGAGGGCTCGAAGGCCTACCGTATTCTCGACCCGACGACACAGCGTGTGCGCACCTCGCGCGACGTTGTGTTCGACGAGGGCCGGGGATGGGCGTGGGACAAGGCGGTGGACGATGGCCAGACTCCGACGTACGACGACTTCATCGTCGAGTACGTCCACTTCGAGGGAGCTGGGGGAGTAGGCAGCTCTCCTTCGCCGAGCGTGCCTACCCCAGTCCCCGAGTCTCCACCGACTCCGGCAGCACCACGCTCCTCGGCCACAACTCCAGTTGCGCCGAGTTCTTCGCCGACTTCACCGACTCCGACTCCTGCCACTCCGGCAGCACCACGTTCCCCGGCCTCGACTCCGGCTGCTGTGAGCCCTTCGCCGGCTTCGCCACAGCCGGCGACACCGCGCACTCCAGCGTCGACAGCCACCCCGCCGGGCACGTCTACATCAGCACCAGCTCATCTCGAGCACAGTCCGGTGGAGTTCGCTACCCCGCTCTCCCGCGACGAGGAGCGCATCGACGCATACTACGACGGCGAGCCGTTGCGGTACCGTACGATGGAGGACATTCTCGGCGACCAGCCGGTGCCAGGACTGGTGCCTCACGACTTGGAGGCGCAGTTGCACCTTGCGTGCGACGACGGCGAGCCTCGGTCTTTCGTAGAGGCCGAGGGACAGGCGGCATGGCGTGTCGCGATGCAGTCGGAGATGGACGCGGTTGTGGAGAACCGCACTTGGGAGCTTGCTGATCTCCCTCGTGGCCACCGCGTGATCACCCTTAAGTGGGTGTTTAAGCTGAAGCGGGATGAAGCCGGTGTCGTCGTCAAGCACAAGGCCCGCCTGGTAGCGCGCGGGTTCTTGCAGCAGGAGGGGGTCGACTTCGACGATGCCTTCGCCCCCGTGGCACGGATGGAGTCCGTGCGACTCCTCCTTGCACTGGCTGCCCGAGAGGGCTGGAGCGTTCATCACATGGACGTCAAGTCGGCGTTCCTTAACGGCGACTTGAAGGAGGAGGTCTACGTGCACCAGCCGCCGGGGTTTGTGATCCCTGGCAAGGAGGGCAAGGTGCTTCGTCTGCGCAAGGCCCTCTATGGCTTGCGGCAGGCACCGAGGGCGTGGAATGCCAAGTTGGATTCCACGCTCAAGAAGATGGGTTTCGAGCAAAGCCCGCACGAGGTGGCCGTCTACCGGCGGGGCAGTGGAGGACATGCCTTGCTGGTGGGCGTCTACGTCGACGACTTGGTGATCACCGGCACCAAGGATGCGGAGGTGGCGGCATTCAAGGAGGAGATGAAGGCCACCTTCCAGATGAGTGATCTTGGGCCCCTCTCCTTCTACCTGGGGATCGAGGTGCACCAGGATGCCTCCGGGATCATGCTTCGACAGACCGCCTACGCCAAGCGCGTCGTTGAGCTAGCTGGGCTCACCGACTGCAACCCGGCTCTCACTCCGATGGAGGAGCGCCTGAAGCTGAGTCGTGACAGCACGGCGGAGGAGGTGGACGCTACACAGTACCGGCGTCTTGTGGGGAGCCTTCGCTACCTTGCCCACACACGTCCGGACTTGGCGTTCTCCGTCGGCTACGTTAGTCGGTTCATGCAGCGACCGACGACGGAGCACCAGCAGGCTGTGAAGAGGATCGTCCGCTATGTTGCGGGGACCCTCGATCACGGTCTCTTCTACCCGAGGTGCCCTGGGGAGGCGCACTTCGTCGGGTACAGCGACAGCGACCACGCTGGCGACATCGACACCAGCAAGAGCACAAGTGGGATTCTCTTCTTCCTCGGCGAGAGTCTCGTGAGCTGGCAATCGGTCAAGCAGCAGGTGGTCGCACTGTCCAGCTGCGAGGCCGAGTACATTGCGGCCTCCACCGCTTCGACACAGGCACTCTGGCTTGCTCGACTGCTTGGTGATCTCCTCGGCAGAGACACTGAAGCGGTGGAGCTCATGGTGGACAGCAAGTCTGCCCTCGCCCTGGCGAAGCACCCCGTTTTCCATGAACGGAGCAAGCACATCCGGGTGAGGTACCACTTCATCCGAGGCTGCTTGGAAGAAGGGAGCATCAAGGCGAGCTACATCAACACTAAGGATCAGCTTGCGGACCTGCTCACCAAGCCTCTTGGGAGGCTCAGGTTCCTTGAGCTCTGTTCCAGGATCGGGATGTCTCAACCCTCCCACAAGACGACGCACAAGACTTAGGGGGAGAATGTTGGATAAGTCCTGTACTTTGGTCTTTGTGGGGCTGCTGGTCCTGCGTGTAGGACAGCAGTTAGCATCTTTGTCCTTGGTCTCTTTTGGGGCTGCTGCTGGTCTTTGTGTAGGACAGCAGTTAGCATCTTTGTCCTTGGTCTTTGTGGGCTGTTCTGGCTGGTCAATAGTAGGACTAGGACAGCAGCACATGGTGGTAGTTTGCTGCCCTCTAAGGACAGCAAAGGACAGCACATGCTGGTAGTTTTTGCTGCTCACTTGGGCAGCATCTTGGACTAGCATATTAAAATATGCTAGGGGCTGGTTCAGCCTATAAATATGTATCCCCAACCCCTTGGGTTGGCATCGCATTGTGAAGAGAAAAACAGAAAATTTGCCCCAACTCTCCTAGTGTGATCTTCTCTAGATGAGAGTTACCATTGAACTTCTAACAAATCCAACTCCCACATGAACTTGTATAAGAGTAAAATCTGCATACGTAAGAATATACAGGCTTATGATAATAACAGAACTACTGTACAAGATGGAGATCCATTCAGAATTCAGATGAGCAAGGCCCACATCTGTGCTTCCACCTGCTATGCACAGTCCAGATGATAGTGCTGATATTACACCAAATGGGGTCAGTAGCATGACATTATTGACTTGGATGAGGAAGCTGTCAATATAAGCCCTGACATAGATCTTTGGAGCAGCAGTGTCACTACTCACGTGACAATAATTTGCTACATGGTGATGGCAGTACCAGGGAAGGTGACTGCTCTTTCTCGTTCAGTCCTTCTCAATCGGCAGAAGTCCCCACATGACCACGATCCATCCTTAAAATGTTGAAATATATCAATTTCAGACAGTGACTAGGTGTCCAGTAACCAGGGTTGCCACCTTCTTGAAGGAATAGGGCTCTCGTATATCATATTTCGTGTATTAGGACTTAGAAGAGAAGTGTGACTAAACCATAAGCAAGGGTCCAATTTTTCATTGTGGTGTTGAAGTGGCTATTTATTTTAGGCAGTCATCTACATCCTACAAAGTGCAAACCACATCTGTAAGTTAAATCCCGTGAGCAAATTCCTTGCTTGAAAATAAATTTTCCTCAACTCATTATTAGCCATCAACGACCTGAACCCATCCTAGAAACATCTAATTAACAATTTTCTGACTACCTGCACAACTACTGAAACAGCCACAACACAGACATCTGACACAAAATTGGTGCACGAGGGCCAATACAGGGCAACCGGCACAAGGAGGAGCTCATCGCAGGGCATTCTGGTGGCGCACAAGAGGCAACACAACACAGGTCACACAGAGAACTAGACGAGCATTAGTTAAACCATAACGAGACCCTCCCCATGAAGAACCTTCCGTTGAAAAAAAAAGTATGTCGAACCTCGCCTAACAATTTCAAAACTCTGTACACGGACCACCAGACTTTCAGGACTAGCAAATGCAGGATCAAAAACGGATCTTGAGAAAATGAGAACACACTGGATGGCATCCGCGATCTAGCGTGCGCGGGGGCGACGAATTATACCTCTCCCGAAGGGGCATTCCGTCGAACACAGACGCTGCGCTCACCGCGGCGGCTCAGTGGCGGAGAGAGGCTGCGACACGAACCGGCGAAGCATCCTGCACGCGATCGCGTCGGCGTGCAATGGCGCGATGGCCGATGAGGAGGAGAAGGCGCCGATCAGGGCGAGCAGCCAGTACTTGTGGACGATGGTACGAGCAAATTGTCCGAGAACAACCGCGTCGGCTCGAGGAGGAAGAAGCGGCGGAAGCGAGTGCAAATGGCGGGCTAGCTTGGGCCTTCGGATGGTAGCGTATACCTTGTTGACTGGAGGTTTTGGGCCTTTTTTTGCGGAAAGGTTTTGGGCCTCGAAGCCCGACAAAAGGTATGGCCCAGGTTATCCTCTAGAAATTGCTTATTTTCAATCTCTCCCTTGAGAAAAATCAAAGGCCCAGTAGGCCTAGACCAGAACTCACAAGATATTGCTCTCTAGTCTCTACTTAAAGAAATACAAACGCCCGTAGGCGGACTAAGTAGCCATGTATGCCTCCCAACTGGATCGAAGAGGGAACTCCATCTTCTGAAACGAGGTCGCCCGTGCCTTGATCTCCTGGACGATTTGGCCATACTCCCATCGACCCGGACTTAATGCTCCTGATAACATTGGCACAGTCGCTTGCAATGCGGACCTTGACCAGGAGAGTGTCCACAAAAGTGGATCGCTACTCCTGAGTCTCCACGTAACCACGACGCCAATAGGACCGAGCCCTCACTAGCAGCGCGTTTGGTTTGCGTCGCGGTACTGTCCGGAATGATCCGAGCCTAGCTCCGAATCTAATCTTCTCGTTTGGTTTGCTGGATAGAGCCGACCGGTCCGTCGTCGAGCAGTTCATTCCGCGAGCGTAAATGGACGTGATTTGCGGAGCCGGTTCATCCGGCAGAAAAACGCCGGACGAGACCATTCTGGACGGACGAAGCCAACCGCCAAACCAAACACGCTGTAGCTGTCCTGGCGTCGTCCTTGGTTCACGCATTCTAAAATTTGAATTTCCTGGTCCTCTCTTTAATTTCCCCTTGCATTGCCCGGCCGGCCAAGTTTCTCGATCGGTCAGCACCCTTTTCATCCGATCGATCTCCATGACTTGTGTATGCATGACTTTTGCACATCTCGCCCACGCCGCCTGCGATCTTCTTGCCAAGTGTATATACGCGCGCCGAAGCATCACGTATATACACGTGTGGATAGGAATGGACGCGTACGTCCCCCTCCCGGAAATGGAAGATGACCAATCACCATTCCAGATCGAATCTGAAGCAGAGTATGTAGATGGGGGAGCGCGCGTGTGCATGCCGTGGTTGACTTGCTGTCAGCAACCCTGATGCAGCACTTAGCGCTCGATCGCTAGCTTAGTGGTGGTGGTGGTGGTGGAGGTTGAAGAAGAGTTCTCTTCTCTCTCCTGCATGCGGCCCAGCCATCAGAATATCAGATATTCAGAGCCAGCCGCCGCCCACCCAATAATCCTCTGGGTACGGTCTGGACTTCAATATAATCCTGATCGATCGATTCCTCAGCACGGATCAGCTAGGGAGCTTTCACTGTCCAGCTTTATTTTCCCTTGATCCAGCACCAACTGAAGGTGAAGCAATAATCCGAATCTGTACGTATCGATCGGCAAAGAGATCTCGCTCAGATACTGTAGTGGATTAGATTAATTAGATCATCTAATGTAATAATGCGCAGGGAATATAAGAATATATATAAGCCTGCGCCATCCGAATTAAGATATGGATCTGGGTATGTAAGAACAAAAAGCTTCCGGCCTCATCTCAATCTTCTTGTGCTTGATGACTCCATCTCGCCACCTGTGTGTAAATATAAAGAACCTGCTCTGCACCCGGGCCACCGCGCGCTGCCTTGCCTCCGGATTTTTTTTTCTCGAATACGCAGGAGTTCTGCGCATCATTGAATTAAAGAAGGAGAGAAAACGTTTACAGATCGCCAACGGAGTGGCAAAGTTCTCTACGCACATGTTGCGCAGGATGGAACAACCAAAACCCTGGGACGCAGCCACGGTCGGGACTACTCACGAAACAGACAGAGCTGACGTCCGCGGTGACCCAGAGCTGCGCATCGGTCCTGATCTTGGCTAGCAGACTTACCTGGCGTTGCGCTCCTTCCATATGCTCCAAGTGATCAGCGCGAATAGGCAATCAAAGCCCTTCTTCTTTCCTCTTGGGAGTGACGACCTCAGACGAATCCACCACTCCGCAATGGGACACCACCCTGTGGGAGCTGAACGTTCCCTAGGTGTAGCAGGACGGGTGCCCAGACCTGCTTGGTGTAGGAGCAGCCGACGAAGAGGTGATCACAGGTCTCGGGCTCCTGGTCACAAAGGAGGCAGAGCGCACGCGCGTCGAGTCCATGACGGCGTCGCCTATCAGCTGTCCAATGTCTCCTCCGGAACGCCAGCCAAAGGAAGATCTTTACCCGCAAGGGGGCCCATGTTTTCCAGATTAGCTTGGCGCCTTCAAATTGCTGCGTGCCTTGGAGCATCATGGTGTATGCGGACTCTGCCGTGTATTGGCCCGAGCTAGTCCACCGCCACGTGAACTGATCCTGCACTCCTTCAGTCAGCTGGACCTCTTGCAGCATTTCCCAAAGGAGCAGGTAGCCTGTGATTGCCTCCAAGGATAGATCGCCGGTGATGCCTCTTGTCCAGCGTCTGTCGAGCATCGCTTCTGCAACCGTCAACGATTTCTGCGTACGCCGTGGCACCGCCGCTGCCAATGCCGGGGCCCAACTCGATGCAGACCTTCCCCTGAGCCAACTGTCCGTCCAAAACAAGGTGCGTGCGCCGTTGCCTATGGTGATTGAGATGGAGGCCTGGAAGAAGGCTTGTACCTCCGGTTCAATGTGCAGCGGCAGCTGTGCCCAGGCTCTCTCTTCATCAGTTTTCTGATGAAAAGCTGAGGGCTCAGCGAGTCACCTTGTCTGACGCCCCGTATGTGTTGAATTGTGCTTCCCGGTCGACCGTTCAGCGGGTCACCTTGCCTCCGGATTTAACTTATCCCCAGCATCTTGCTCAGCCTGGATCACCCCAGCGATATGATCGGTGCCATTTTCGATCAGGTGGCTGGGCGTGATTGTCGTATATACCAGTTAGGCAGTCAGGCGACGACGCGTGCGGGCGAATGGACGTCCCTGTCGCCGCGGAATGCATGCCGGCTAGCCGACGTCGTCTACGCGCGCGTGGCGAGCATGCGCCGCCCGCCGGGCACTACAACGGGAGGGCCGGGGGTGGTGGCGATGGCTTCATTCGGACGGATGGCGACGCGCGAGATCTCGATGCGCAGCTCTCCTTTCGATTCCACCCTTGACGACGACGCGAATACATACGTACGCCATTATCCAGCCAAGTCAAGATTCCGGCCGTGTGGAGAAAAGGAAAACCTTGGGTCCTGGGTGCGTGCTTGTGCTTGGTGATGGCAGCAGCGGGGTAGGTCACTAGTAGGTAGTCAGCGATCACAAGACAAATACGTTTCGGCTGGATCGATTTCACCGCCAGCCCATGACCATGATCGACGCTGGCATGCGTCAAAACTCGAGTGTACTCTCTAGTGCAACGTGCAGTACAAATGCATTGCACGCGGGGCTTTTCAGTTAGTCGTCACTAGTAGGTCTGCCTGCCCTGTCCCTGTATAATAATCTCAAAGGGAGAATACATATGTATGTACATTACATTCTTCATTCATCTTGCAGATTACAGCAGCACCGGATTCTCTGTTAATTTTCTTCCCCATTTCTTCATGCATGTTAGATGTATAGATTATATTCTTCGTCACCGCTACCTTGATGGCCATTAGCTAGTCTGAACCTAAAAAACAGAGCAGAGTGGGCTCTCTGCACTATAATCTCATAAGCCATAACCCACTCTGCTACATTCTGCGGCTACACCTTGTTATTGCACCCTTCGTCCTGCACCTTGACCCCGCCGCCGCCCTCCTCCTCGGCGTCGTGGCTGGCGTGCACGCTGTAGAGCGCGTACACGAGCACGGCGGCGGCCGAGAAGACCCCGAACCGGACGTACGACGCCCGGTCCAGCGACCCCAGCAGGAACACGTTCAGGAACACCGACGCCGCCGGCACCCACGGCATCCCGGGCACGCCCCACAGCTCCGGCGCGCGCGCCTGCGGCACCAGCGCCTGGAACGCCGCCACGGCCGCCACCGCCGCCGCGGCGATCGCCGACAGGGCCGCCGCCCTGGCGACCCCCGCCGGCGCCAGCTGCCACACCAGCGTGAAGGACACCGCCGACAGGGAGAAGCCGCCCAGGAACGCCAGCGCCCGCCCGCGCTGGCGCTGCTGGTGCGGCGGCGGCTCGGCGCTGCCGGAGTCCGGTGATGGGTCGCCCACGTAGCGGCGGTACACGACGGCGTTCGCCACCATGTAGAAGACGAAGAGCGTGCCGATGGAGACCAGGTTCAGCAGCACGTCCAGCTCCGTCAGCAGCGCCAGCGCCGCCGTCAACAAGCCTGCACACACGGTGACACGGGCATCGTCAACCGGGGTCAGCTTCAGATTATGACTAACCGTTGATTCTAACATCTAGTCACGCACGATCGAAACCCCGTGTCGTCCTGTCTACTTCATCTATCACGCGATTCCCCCATGACGCTCATGAGAAGCTGAGAAACTATGTCGCTATCGCCCTATGGCATCGCTCACGAGATGAAGCAGGTGTTAACGATGCACATGGTCAACGCGCAGGTATTAGTGATCACGAGAGAGAGAGAGAGAGAGCGGCGTACCGAGTATGGCGGAGGCGTTGATGGGGGTAGCGGTGCGGGGGTGCACCCTGGCGAGCCACGCCGGCATCACGCCGGAGCGGCCGATGACGCACAGGTACCTCGCCTGCCCCAGCATCGCCACCATCAGCGACGTCAGGATGCCGAGGCTCGCGCCGGCGCCGATCACGTTCGACACCCACGCCATCCCTTCCTTCCCCTTGAACGCCCCCGAGAACGGCGCCTCCGGGTCGATCTGCACATTATCATCAGAAACAAACACAGGTGAAAAATCAGTCAAGAACTCAAAAGCTCACTGTCTGTCTGTTCACAGATGCTTTTTTTCACATTCGATTATTCTCCTGGAAGTTTGAAAAGTTCATAGTAGCAGGACGTGCTGCGATGGATGGGGGACCGGGAGATTCAATTCGATCGTCCCAAATCACACGACCAACATCCCCAAAAGTGAGAGAGGAAAAGGAAAGGCCGGTCATGGATTGGAACCGGATGCCGGTGGCATCAACTGTGCCGACCTCATGTTCTCATCTGATGAACGAATTATAGCCACCCGGACCCGGACAACATATTCCAGGAATTGTCCTCTGCCTCACCAACACTAGCTAAGAACAAACATACCGTATGCCTGATCGAATGGCCATGCTTATCAAGTTTCAAGATCATGGATGGTGCTGAAAGTTCGCAGCAACCAATGATCAGAGCATCTCGAAGTGATGCTAGAGGTTGAGGCATTGACACGTGGCAGCAGAAGGGTCAGTCAGAGCTTAGAGCAGAGCGGCAAGAGCGTACCACGTCGTAGGGGAGGAGCATGGACATGGATGCAGCCATGAGGCAGTAGAGCACGGTGACGATGACGACGGAGCCGGAGACGCCGACAGGGATGTCGCGGGCGGGCCGCTCCACCTCCTCGGCCATGGTGGACACGGCGTCGTAGCCGATGTAGCTCAGGTACACGGCGGCCGCGCCGTTGAACACCCCGGCGGCGCCGTGCGGGAAGAAGCCGCCGGGGTTGCGGGACGGGTCGGCGGGGTGGGTCAGGTTGCGCGCCTTGCCCTTCCAGAAACCCATCCCGATGATGAAGACGATGAACACCACGTGGACGCCCGTCAGGACCAGGTTCACCCACGAGCTCTCTTTGGTGCTGCGCCCATGCATGGAAATTGGAAAACAACATCAGCATATTTTTTTTCTTCTGCCTTTGATTGTGAGAAGAAATGTTTCTGAAGAACTAATGTGACAAAAAAAAGAGAAAATAATTGCATCAGCATTATGCTAGAAAGGAGGAGGCACCGCGACTTGGGAAAATGGTGACGGGCGAGATTCTTTCCTTTCTGATAGCAGAATATTAAAATTTTCTAAAACAGATAGAACTGGAGAAAGGAATCAGCTCAACTTGCCCTAAACATTTTGGATCCTAGCCATAAACAAGGGCACACTTGGTTGCAGAGCAGAACAGAGCAAACCACCAACAACCCCAGGTCACCAAAACTTGTACGAAAAATATAAAAAGCGGGGAATTTTAATTGGAATTGTCCGGAAATGGATATTAAATTTTTGCATGGGAGTTTGGAGTCTCCCCAGAAAAGAACTCCATATGGCCAAAAGTTCCGTGATAGCAGGCTCAGATGAGATAATGCAAAGAGCCAAGCCGCCAAGGGGAGAGACAAAGTAGGCTGACACCTGTAACCAAAGCTATTTTAATAAACAGATTGCAAAGTTTTCTTACCAAAACCCAAACCGAAAACATTTCCAACACAAAATTTTAATGGATTGACACAAGCATTTGACTTCTGATGAGCATGCTAGCAACTGCAGCCAGCAGCAGTAGTAACGGACCTGAAGCAGATGCAGACGGTGATGAGGAGGATGACTCCGACGGCAACGAGGTCCACCTGGTTGAACCCCTCCGGCAGCCCCGGCGCTGGCATCCGCCACTTGCTGGGTGCATCGACGCCGACCGCCGTGCCGAGGTACGCCGTGAAGCTGCGCGCCACGGCGGCGTTGGAGAAGACGTACTCCATGATCAGGTTCGCCCCCGTCAGGAACGCCGCGAACTCCCCTGCAAAACAGCAGCAACACAACCATGGAAACCATCATCAGCATATACCATACTGGACTGAACTTTACTGAAGAATCCGATGCGTATACTGAAGTACTAGTCGCTGTCGAGTGTTAGTAACATCCAAACCGCAGGATAGTTTTCATTGTGGTTGTGACAAGGGGTGACATGGATCATGGATGGATCTTTTCTCGCAAGAAATCCAGGTCCCATTGGGAGCACGGACCAAAAGGTAGAACCGCTGGATCGCGAGATGCGGGAAAGGGACTGCCAGCATTATTATTTTGGATATGGATGTGTTCGTAAGTGACTCATAATAGAAATTGTTGCGGGTCACGATCTAGCTTTTCTCTGCTGTTCATGCTTGCTTGTTTCTGATCCTTTTTCGTTTAAAGAAAGTTGGGCTTAAAGATTTAGGTCTTTTTCTGAAGTCCTGACATGTTATCTCCTAACTTGAAATTCAGTGAAGGATGAAATCCAATAAGACGAGAAAACGAAAACAAATTCCTTTGGGGAATCAAAACTAAAACATTGAGGGAACAGATGTAGAGAAACCCTCTGAAGAGAAACAAACATAAGAAAACAGCATCAATCAAACAGTACCATACTGTATATGCAAGTGTTCTGAATTTCATCCAAAAGAAACAAAAGGGACAGCTCAAGGATACTTTAAAGCGGCTTCAGTCACACACATGAGCATCGAACCTCTAGTATCTACTTTTTAGCACGTATCACTTGGCAGATAACCATCAAATATTTAAGAGAAAGAAAGCGTCTTTTTCCTACACGTATGATCAGTCCAGTACTCCAGTGTTAGTATGTCGTCAGTCCCGTTCCCAATGCCGCAAATCGCACGAACAGAGGCAAACCGAGACGAAATCGAAACGCTAAAGAATTCGAGGCTGATCGAGAAACGCCAAAACCAAGACTACAGAGTTTTAAATTCTAGCGAGCGCTGCATCTCCATCACACTGAAAGCCATGATCTTTGGCTTTGGCATGAACATGAATAATGGGGGATGTACGGCGATGCGATGCGGTGGCTCACCGAAGGTGACGCGGAGGTAGCTGAAGGCGCCGCCGGCGACGGGCATGTCGACGGCGAACTCGGTGTAGCAGAAGGCGGAGAGCAGGGCGCAGAGGCCGGCAATGGCGTAGGACACGACGACGCCGGGGCCGGCGTAGAGGCGCGTGGCGCGGCCCGTGGTGACGAACACGCCGGCGCCGACCATGCCGCCGAGGCCGAGGCCGACGAGGTCCCACCACCGCAGCGCGCGCTCCATGCGGTGGCCGGAGCGCGCCCGGATGCGGCTCATCTCCTCGCCGGGCGCCGTCGCCGCGCACGCGCGCCGCGCCAGGCGCCGGGGCGTCTGCGCCAGCGCGCGCCCGTACGCGCGCAGGCTGGTGAACGACCCGCCGCCGGCGCCGGCGCCGTCGTGGTCCGACACCAGCGCGGCCTTGTCCATGGCGGCGCGCGGCAGGTGGAAGGGAAGGGGTGCGTGATCTCCGGATTCGGGGCGGGGGAGTGGAGACGGGAGGAGGCGACGTTAAGAAGGCCGGGTGGAGTGGAGGGAGAGAAGGAAGCCGGTATTTAAAGGGAAACTGAAAACGGACACGGGTGAAATGGTAAAACGCAAATACTCATGCTTCTTGCGTATTCTGGTCCATATTAGTGGTGTATTTTTATTACTGATAGATTATTCTAGAGAATATACCGCCTCTACCAAATGAGTGTATTTCTAACTATGTATTTGGATGACAGGTAGCTTGATAATCCACTTATTCTAGGACAAAGATAATATTTTTTAAAAAAAACATGGTGAAAAGAATCAAAATCTCAAGTTATTTTCATTAAGAAGTTTTCATGAAGGCATGCATATTACTCATGTTTCCAACCAGAGAGACTATATAAAACATACTTCTTGCGAGAGATGACGTGGTACAATAAAGCAATGCTGATCTTAAGGCCTCTGCCGCCTTTTAGATATTTTTCTCATCGCATAAGGTAAGATTTTATAATCTGCGACGAGAAACTTGTAAAAGATTTCGTTTCATGCACAGATTGTCCATTTTATCAGGGCATGTGCCAATCATTAGATCGTCTCTTCAATGAGTCTCCATTCCTCAAATAATTGTTGTTTCATATATATACCTCACCGAGATGCCAATTTGACAATAAGTTAATATTATCTCTATTCCAAATTATTATTCGTTGTTGATTTATTCTCGCAACATTTGGTCATTCGTTTTAATAAAAAATTATGCAAGTATTTATTTTATTTTATTTGTGGCTTACTCTTTAAGTATTTGAAGAAAAAATTGACTAACACGAATGTTCAAACATTGGAAAAGAAAGTCAACATTGAATATTAATTTAGAACGGATAGTTGTAATAATCACATTAAGAATATATTAAATATTATTTTTCAAGCGAATATTAAGGACGTATCTAGCCATACAATTTAAAAAGTTAATTTGGAATATGTTTAAACAGATATTGATGGTTGTCGGGGACAGACCCAGGGGTCCCCTGACCATCGGGGTAATCACCCTCCAAAAAACAAGCAACCACGAAAAGCCGAATCACCGGCAGCCCGGAAGGGCCACCAAGGCAGCGCGGCCCGTTACAACCTATCACGGCCCAAAACAGCCGTCCAAGCCCGCCTGACGAAGGGACCCAAGTGGCGAATCTCGTCTCCGCCTCGCTCGAGGGCCGCGTACCCCCTCGAGCAGGCAAGCCAACTCCGCCTCGCTCGAGGCCGCCCCTCTACTTAACGAGGCGTGCCCCGGCGCCCCGCCCGACAACGGCATTTAATGCCCGCTCATCAGGCGGGCGCCAAAGTCAAAGGGCGATCTCTCCCCACGCCGCGCCGCTGACACCACAAAGCTCGCTGTTCCACCTGCTCCGGTCACTATGCGTCCTCACCGCCGCCGTGCGGACGTATGCGGCACTGCGCAAGGCCATGTGCGGACTTGCAGGCATCATTCCGCACCACTATTCCACCCACTCCTGTCCTTTCCCCCCGGGTGCAGCCCTCGAATGGGCGTGAAGAACCCTAGAATGAATATATGAGAAGCAACCAAGTACGGACTCCGATCAGGCGCGGCCCGGTGATGACGAACGCCGGGTCAAATCCACCAGCTCTCGGCCATTCCCCGGTAAGCCGGGCACGCCGCGCATTGTGGTCGACTGCAACCACCATGCCGACCCCTGTGCCGCCAACTCCCGTCCTTCCCCACCTGCCACGCCCTCGAATCAACCAGCGGCGGGCAGCTGCGCACGGATTACGGCAACGACACCCCTCGAAAACACTCCAGGACAAGCACAGGGACGGCCATGACGCCCGCGGAAGCCGGAGCTCGCCATAAATCCCCTGCCAGGGTCAAGGACGATCGCACGCCTGGCGCCACGCTCTCCAGTGCGTACCCCTGTAGCACACACTATACTTGTACTTGTAAGCCCCTCCCCCCTCTCTCCTTGGCCTATAAAAGGAGGAGGAAGGAGGAGGACGAACACATAGAGACACACACGATCACCGCCTCCCACGATATCGGCACTCGCCTCAATCACACTCATTTTCAGGGACTTGGAGATTCCTTCTCCTCTCCCGCCTCGCTTGTAGCCCCCCCACTGCAAGCACTCCGGTGCAAGATAGTACAGCGCCCCGAGCGCACTCTGCTGGACGTACGACCTCACGGTCGGATCCAGGATAAACCCTTGTCTCACCGTGCTAGCTCTTGCATCAACCGTCAGGGGACGGGACACAGCGCATTCTGTGTGGCGCTGAGGATTGACCGCCCAATCCCAGCACCGACAGTGGCGCGCCAGGTAGGGGAGTTGCGCTGTGATCAACCTACTTCACCCGATCAGTTCCCTTGACGGCAAGCCACGCCAAGGCCATGTCGCCACGATCCGCCACGGGGTCCTCCGGCCTGCTTCCGCGCGGGTACCGGATCATGTTTGGGAGCCTAGAGTTCGAAGCGACCGGTGAGGGCCTCCTCATGCGGCTCGCCTCCAGGACGCCCGGCATGATAGCTATTACCCCAGCGCCACCAACGCCACCCAACCTCAGGAGACGTCGAAGACTGCACGAGCTGCAGATTCGCGTGGAACGGCGCGTTGCCCCACTCGTCGTCCTCCCTGATTGGGACGCACACCTGTGGCTCCGGCCCGCTGCCGCATTACAGGGGGGCGCACCCCCGCCAGCGGCTCCCGCGGAGGGAGCACGCCGGGAATATGTGGCCGGGTCGGCGCCGCTCCCGCACGGAATGAGCAACACGGCCGCGAGCTACTCCGCGGCAATCAGCGCCAACCTGAACGCGCAAGAGGATTCGCAGGGTCAACAGCTGGGTTCGATCCGCAGCCTCGACATTTCCTCACCCGGCGGGTCCCAGCCCGAATCGGACGACGGGGAAAGTGTGCACGGTCAGGAGCACCCAGGCCTGGACTACTCCGGGCTACGCGACCGCGAAGGCCTTACCACCTTCCAGGCCATTGCGGACTTCTGCCTCACCTGTTCTGACGATTCCAGCGAAGGGGAATATGACCCCACGCGGGAATGCTTCGTCCTCGACGACGAAGTAGAGTCCGTGGGAGAGGATGAAGAAACGTGCGACGGGGCCGGGCACGATGAACCGCCGCCAGCGCCCGCCGAGCCATCGGGCGAAGCCGCACTCGCACGGGCACATCTCGCGCAGCTGCAAAAGCTGGAAGCCAGGCTCCGACAGGATCGCCAGCAGGTTCAGGAGATGCGCGCAGCTCTAGAAGCCCGGCAGCCCGAACGCGGCGAACGTGCACGAGCTGCCGGGCGCATCGCTCAAGCGCGCATCATGGGTGATGGCAACGACGCCAGCCCTGCCATGCCACCACGGGCAAGCCAGAAGCTTGTCGCCGTAGTAACCCTGATTCGGGCCATGCCCGAACCATCGACACCAGAGGCGCGCGACATGCGGCGCCAGGTGCAGGCCCTTGTCGAAGAAGCGACCGTGCAACAAGCGGAAAGTTCCGCCTCCCGCTTGCGCCACCAGGCCAGTTCGAGAGCCGGAGGAAGCAAACGGGATAAGGAACAATCCATCCATACCCCGCCTAGGGGCGTATGGACGCCTCACCGACCAACGAACGACGGGAAGGCGCTCATGATCGGCGACCGCGAAACGAGGAGGTCCGCGAAGGACCGACTCGTGGACACACGAGGCGCCATCGACGACGGTGACGGGCGCAACGTCCTGAACAAGAAAAGGCAGGACGCGGCGCCTCCTCGTAGTAGGCACCCCCGACGAGGGGGTCGCTACGACAACGAGGAGGACAAAAGCCCGACACCGGAACCCCCGGGAACCCCTGTGTTCAGCCGAAAAATCCGTTCGGCCGCCATCCCGCCGCGCTTTCATCACCCGACCACCATTACCAAGTATTCGAGCGAAACAAAACC
The DNA here is from genome assembly GCA_033239725.1 of Echinochloa phyllopogon. Lineage (NCBI taxonomy): Eukaryota > Viridiplantae > Streptophyta > Magnoliopsida > Poales > Poaceae > Echinochloa > Echinochloa phyllopogon. The sequence goes on along the minus strand of BTCW01000008.1, from coordinate 3,145,449 downwards.
CGAGACGTGGCTCAACGACTACCGCCTGGCTTGCCAGTTGGGCGGGGCCACCGACGACGCTATGATCATCCGCAACCTTCCGCTTCATTTCGCGGACTCGGCGCAGACATGGCTCAAACACCTACCCGCGAACCAGATCCACGACTGGAATGACCTGGTCAGGATGTTCGTATGTAACTTCCAGGGCACGTACGTGCGCCCCGAAAACTCCTGGGACCTGCGCGGGTGCCGGCAGGCGGCCGACGAACCGCTGAGAGACTTCATCCGCCACTTCTCTAAGCGCTACACCGAGCTACCGAGCGTGGGTGACTCCGAAATCATCAACGCCTTCTTCGAAGGCACGACTTGTCGGGAGCTGGTGCGCGAACTGGGGCGAAACCATCCCACCAGCGTCAACGCGCTGTTCGACATCGCTACCAACTTCGCCTCCGGGGAGGAGGCTGTTGCGGCGATTTTCGACGGCAAGACCAAGGGGAAGCGCACGGAGGAGCTGCCCGCGGAGGGCAGCAAGTCCAAGGGAAAGGCCAAAAAGCAGAAACGAGGCGGTAGGGGCAGGAAGCCTTGACAAGCCGCGCAGCAGCAACAGCAGGGCGAGGACTCTGACGAGGCCCTCGTGGTCGAGCGATGCCGCAAAGGCCTTCGAGGCCCCCCTCAGGGGGAGGCCTGTTCGACGAAATGTTGAAGAAGCCATGCCCGTACCATAAGGGCCCTGTCACCCTCACCCTCGAACAGTGTGGGACGATCAAGGGTTACTTCAGGCGCACCTCCGCGAAGGAGGATGGCCCGAAGAAGGGTGCAGGTGATGACGGCAACGACGAGTTCCCCCATGTGGAGAATGTCTTCTTCATCGTAGGGGGGCCCACAGTGAACGCGACGTCCCGGGAGCAAAGACGTGAACGCCGAGAGGTCTTCTCCGTTCACCCCGTGACGCCAACTTACCTCGCCTGGTCGGACGAGACCATCTCCTTCGGCCACGAGGACCATCCGGACTATGTCCTGAATCCGGGGGCGATATCCGCTTGTCGTCGACCCCGTCATCGGCAACACACGATTCTCCAAGGTGCTGATGGACGGGGACAGCAGCCTCAACATCCTCTACGTCCCCACCTTAGAGCTCATGGGCATCGGCACAAACCAGCTGAGGCCAAGCAAGGCGCTGTTCCACGGAATCGCGCCGGGAAAACGGGTCCAACCCCTCGGGCAGATCGACCTGCCCGTTTGCTTCGGCACTCCCGACAACTTTCGAAGGGAGACCCTCACCTTCGAGGTGGTGGGATTCCCAGGAGCGTACCACGCCATCCTCGGGCGTCCGTGCTACGCCAAGTTCATGGCGGTCCCCAACTACGCCTACCTCAAGATGAAGATGCCGGGGCCAAAGGGCGTCATCACCGTGGGATCGTCGTACGAGCATGCTTACGCGTGTGACGTCGAGTGTGTCGAGGGCGCGGAAGCGCTCGCCTACAGCGAGACCCTGGTGGCGGACCTGGAGAAGATGGCGAACGAAGCCGTTGACTCCGCCAAAAGGCACGCAGGCACCTTCGAGGCTGCAGAGCACACCAAGGCGGTGCCCCTCGACCCCAGTGCCCCCGACGGCAAGGCGTTGAGGGTCAGCACCACCCTCGACCCCAAATAGGAAGCAGTGCTCGTCGACTTCCTCCGCGCCAACGCCGACATCTTCGCGTGGAGACCCTCGGACATGCCGGGTATCCCGAGGGAGGTTGCCGAGCACAGCCTCGACATCCAGCCTCACTCCAAGCCGGTGGTACAGCGACTGCGGCGGTTCGACGAGGAAAAGCGCTGCGCCATCGGGGAGGAGGTGCACAAGCTCCTGCAAGTCGGATTCATCAAAGAGGTATTTCACCCGACCTGGCCTGCTAATCCTGTTCTAGTTAAGAAGAAAAACGGAAAATGGCGCATGTGCGTAGATTATACCGGTTTAAACAAAGCATGCCCTAAGGTTCTGTTCCCTTTACCTCGAATAGATCAGATAGTAGACTCCACTGATGGGTGCGAATTGCTATGCTTTCTTGATGCTTATTCCGGTTATCATCGGATTAAGATGAAAGAGTCCGACCAGCTCGCGACTTCTTTCATCACCCCGTTTGACATGTTTTGCTACGTCACTATGTCGTTCGGCCTCCGAAACGCTGGAGCTACATACCAGCGATGTATGCAACACATTTTCGGAAGCCACATCGGGCGAACCGTTGAGGCATATGTAGACGATATCGTTGTAAAAACCAGAAAGGCGGACGATCTGGTAAACGATTTGCAAATCGCATTCGGTTGCCTCCGGGCAAACGGGGTAAAATTAAATCCGGAGAAATACGTATTCGGGGTGCCGCGGGGCATGCTATTGGGTTTCATCGTCTCCCAACGAGGCATCGAACCCAACCCCGAAAAAGTCTCGGCCCTGGAACGAATGGGGCCAATTCGGGACCTCAAGGGGGTGCAAAAGGTACTGGGATGCCTCGCGGCTCTCAGTCGTTTCATCTCTCGACTTGGTGAAAAAGGCTTACCTTTGTACCGGCTCCTAAAAAAGCACGAACGCTTTTCATGGACCCCCGAAGCTCAAAAGGCCCTCGGCGGGCTAAAAGCGTCGCTCTTATGCGCACCAATCCTCACGCCGCCGCAGAACGGCGAGCCCCTCTACCTATACGTGGCCGCGACAACGCAAGTTGTCAGCGCCGTCATCGTCGTGGAAAGGACAGAGGAGGGTCACGCTCTGCCTGTCCAGAGGCCGGTGTACTACGTCAGTGAGGTGCTGATCGAAACCAAGGCACGGTATCCACATATCCAGAAGCTAATCTACGCTGTAGTGCTCGCGCGACAAAAGCTGCGACACTACTTCGAGGCCCACCCGGCCACCATGGTCTCGTCTTTCCCTTTGGGGGAGATAGTCCGCAACCCGGACGTCTCGGGTAGAATAGCGAAGTGGTCAATGGAGCTTGTAGGAGAAACTGTCTCCTACCGCCGCGAAAAGCAATAAAGTCACAAACCTTAGCGGATTTCGTCGATGAGTGGACCGACGTCCAACTTCCACCACCACACATCCAAGCCGAATGCTGGACCATGTATTTTGACGGGTCGGTGATGAAAACTGGGGCAGGCGCGGGCCTCCTCTTCGTTTCACCCCTCGGGGAGCACATCCGGTACGTGATTCGCTTGCACTTCCCGGCGTCGAACAAAATGGCGGAGTATGAAGCCCTTCTCGCCGGGCTCCACATCGCCATCGACCTTGGCGTCAAACGCCTCGACGTCCGGGGAGATTCTCAGTTGGTCATCGACCAAGTGATGAAGAACGCAAGCTGCCGCGACGAAAAGATGGAGGCGTATTGCAACGAGGTTCGCCGCCTCGAGGACAAATTCTATGGCCTCGAGCTGAACCATATCGTGCGCAAATACAAGGAGGAAGCGGATCAGCTGGCCAAGATCACGTCAGAGCGGATCACCGTTCCTCCGAACGTCTTCGCCTGCGACCTCGACCAACCCTCCGTCAACTTCGAGCAAAAGGCCGGGGTCCTCAAGATGCCCTCGGGGGCTGAGGGGGTCGAGCCCATGGAAGAGGACCCCTCAAAAGAGGGGCTCGAAGCCCTCGACGTCGAAAATTCTTCGGCCGAGGCCATGGAAATCGACGTGGACACACGACCGCAAGACTGGCGTAGCCCATACCTCGCGTGGATCGACCGCGGGGAGCTGCCCTCGGACCGGACCGAAGGGCGCCGCATCGCCAGAAGGGCCAAGACCTTTGTCTCGGTCGGCGGCGAGCTGTACAAACGCAGCGCCTCAGGGATTCTGCAGCGATGCATCCCCATCCCCGAGGGAAAGCAGCTAATCCGCGACATCCACGCCGGGGTGTGCGGACACCACGCGGCGCCGCGTACCCTCATGGGTAACGCGTTCCGGCAAGGCTTTTACTGGCCTACCGCCGTAGCCGACGCGAACGAAGTCGTGCGCACCTATGAAGGGTGCCAATTCTACGCAAGAAAGACGCATATCCCGGCGCACGCCCTACAGACCATCCCTGTAACATGGCCTTTCACGGTCTGGGGGTTGGATCTCGTGGGGCCTTTCCGCCCAGCGCCCGGGGGCTTCACCCACTTGTTGGTGGCCATCGACAAGTTCTCGAAGTGGATCGAGGTCCGAGCCATCACCAGCATCAGATCTGAGCAGGCCGTGTTATTTTTCACCGATATCATCCACCGATTTGGGGTCCCCAACTCGATCATCACCGATAACGGCACCCAGTTCACCGGCAAGAAATTCTTGGAGTTCTGCGACGACCATCACATTCGCGTGGATTGGTCGGCCGTAGCACATCCACAAACGAACGACCAAGTAGAACGCGCCAACGGCATGATACTACAAGGCCTGAAGCCAAGAATCTTCAACAAGCTAAACAAGTTTGGCCGGAAATGGGTGGCTGAGCTGCCATCGGTGATTTGGAGTCTCAGGACGACCCCAAGCAGGGCCACAGGCTTCAGCCCGTTCTTCCTCATCTACGGCGCCGAAGCCGTCCTCCCAACAGACTTGGAATACGGGTCTCCGAGGCTCAATGCCTACCGAGAAGAACAAAACCAGCGGAACCGCGAGAATTTGCTGGACCAGGTGGATGAGGCTCGGGATGTAGCGTTGCTCCACTCGGCACGCTACCAGCAATCACTCCGGCGGTATCAAGCTCAGAAGGTGCGGCGTCGAGACCGCCACGAAGGGGACCTGGTGCTGAGGTTACGCCAGGACAATCGAGAGCGCCACAAGCTCACTCCGCCATGGGAAGGACCATTCATCATCGCCAAAGTCCTCAAGCCTGGCACTTACAAGCTGGCGAACGAGAAGGGCGAGGTCTTCACCAACGCCTGGAACATCCAACAGCTACGTCGCTTTTATCCTTAAAACTCTCAGTATTTCTTGTAAATACTTCATGTTCTTAGCCAACAACGAAGAAAAGTTTGCGAAAAACATGGAAACATTGTTACTAACAACAATAAAACAGGGTGACTCGCCTTTACCCTCGAAGCTAATTTGAGGTAAAAACAAGCCTCCCTCGGGGGCTACCGGGGGACCGACCCCCCAACCGTTCCAACCCCTTTTTTTCCATGCGCTTCTTTTTCAAAAACATGTTGCCAAACCTTTCCTCCTTAAGTCCAGCAGATGTAAGCAAGGCACGAGTCTACCGCGGCTGAGAGCCGGCAGAGTCGTGGGACCGCCTACGCCCCCGAAGGCTACGGCATCCCCCTCACCACTCGACGCCAAAGTTACTGGTGTTCCTCTGCCTAAACCGATCTCGAGTTAAGAGGAAGGCATGGCACGCCAAACAAACGAAACCTCGGTTGCAAAACCCTAACTAAATCCAAACGTCCTTATTTATCATACTGCTAACCGCGAAAATACGGGACCAAACTCCCGGAATCACTGCAAGAACTCACGGAGACGGACTCGGCATCCAAAAGATCGCGAGAAGGGTCTGATTTTCCTTCGATCGAAACCTAGAAAGCGTTATTAGTCCTTTCCCCTCAAAGATCGAGGAAGACTAAAAGTAAGCGTTAGTTACTACATAGGACAGTTGGCCGGGTCGTGGGACTGCTTACGCCCTCGAAAGGCCACGACATCCCCCTCATCGCACAACGCTCAAGTCACTCACGAAAACGAACTCCTTCGCAAAAGTCATTCCTAAATCATGAGAAAAGGTGCAATTTCGCACAAAAATCTTTCAATATAAATACAAGATCGTGCTAACCCACGAAAAGGTTAGGCACAAACAGGATTCATTCCTTACACGCCACGAATGACGAGATTACGATAAGAAAATACACTCGGCAATAGGCCGTTTTAAAGATACAAAGACTGGAGCCACCCTAACGGGCTCTTGTACCACTTCAGCTAGCCGGCCAGCACACTATCACGAGAAGCAGTTTCCACAGCTTTCTCGTCGATTTTCCTCTAGCACCCAGCTAACCGAAGAACCTGGTGGTCGGGCGGCTGCGGAACGGAGGACGTTGGACCACTTGACCGACCAACAGGGCCTGGCTTCGCGCCCTGCCGTCGATAAGTGCCCTCGCAAGGATGACGGCCGGCGAACGTCATCTGCTAGTTTCCTAGCGAACGAAGCGCCCGCCGCAACATCCTTGCAGCGCCTCGCCACCGGCAAGGTCACCGCCTCCCCGATGAGGAGCGTGATGCCCTGCTCCTTTCCCGCAGCATGTCCACCACCTCTCGTCGACTTTCTTCTGGCATCAATGGCGCGCGCCAAGGCCGAAACCCCGGACCACTCTACTCCCACTCTCAAACCCATCGGGAGGATGAAGTTCATGACTCTGCATACTTGACAAGCTACACAAGAACCCGGTGATGATCTTCTCCCCCGCCTGGACGCCTGCTTTTATAGGCACCCAGGGGTCGTGACTATTACTCCCGTGGGTAGATGATCGCGAGATTCTCGTGTGGATGCAAACCGCCAGCCGTACCAAGCGGGCAGCCTTAATCACCTCCTTGACTCAGCCTGCCCACTTTACGGTTCCCGCGCCCAACAACCCACGAGCGAATCAGCCGCGGCCCAGGCGAACGGACCGGGGGAAAGGAAGTCACCTAGACGGGGAAGCTAGCTTAAGCCACTGACAATTGGGCCCGACCGCATGGAAAACCACCCCAAGGCGGGCAACCACGTTTATCCAGTGTGCGGCAAGATGAGTCGGCGCGCCAGATGTCCAGATCGTCGCGTCGCCTCAGACCTCGCCCGTACATGACGCTTCGTCATAAAAGGCACGCCCGTTCGACCGCGCCATCAACAGTGGCCTGGCCGCCCGGTCTGGGGAACGCACGCGTCAAGTGCGGCCGCTGAAACACGGGGCCGGTGCGCGCGGCGCATCGATGACAATCGGGGGCCCCTCTCCTTTTCCCGGAGAACGGCACGCGGGAGCAACAGAATTTACTGCGGCACGGTAAAACGAAACGACGCGGCAGCGGCGCCTGACCGCCCATCGCCTCGCCTCTCCCCGACGCACGCCAACTCCTCCTAAAAAGGTGCGCCCACTACGCCCACCTCGCCCACTCCGCACCACGTCAGCCACGACCACACCCACCAGCGGTCGTGCGCAGGCCCACAAACCGAAACGTCAAACCACCCTACCGTTGGGTTCCTTCCAAGGAAAGACAACGACGCCCCTCCCCCCCAAGGCGCAGGGTGATACTAATCAGGGGCTCGAAGACCAGGCCTCGAAAGGATTCGACGGGCGCCCCAGATTAAGCGATGCGAAGGCTACCGGTCACGATCGACCAATCCTCGAGCCCGCTGCTCGAGGGAGGCCTGCACCTTTTGCAAGGCTCCACTGATCAGGAGTACAAAGCCTGGCCCGTGAAAGGGTTCGACAGGCGCTCCGGATCAACAGAGTCAGGGATGATTCGGGCGTGTTCAACGGACTTTACCCCGAACGCGAAGTTTGGGGATGCCCCTGTTGTGTTCAATGCCAAACATAGGCAGCTAGACGAGGGATCCCATCGAGCCAGACATAGGCCGTCGTCGGATCTCGTCGTCACCGCCGTTCCTTCGCCAAGAAGCATCCCAGGAGGTTCGCCTCGATAGTCCGCACCTCCCCTTCGTGTTCTTGCTCGGAATTTGGCCGCACACCGCGCTAATTAAGCTCGTCGTCGATCCCGCAGTGCCGCCGTCCGCCGAACGTCGCCGACCGGCCATCGCGCTCCTTGCCCCTCGGCGAGAACTCCCGCAGTGAGTTTCCCATCTCCTCTCGATGCTCTAGGTCTTGATCTCGTCGTGTTTGGTGCGTCGTAGCGTCGTAACGCGTTTGCTCCGGCGAAGCGCCACCGCGGAGGGGCGCAGCGCCGCCGTCCTCGCCGGCGACCGAGGACCCGAACTCCCTTGACCATCCAATAACGATCCAACGGCCTAGATTAAATCCAGCCCAAGTCAGTTAGACCAGATAACGGTCAACGCTGCCGTTTTTGCTAAAGAGTCCCTAAGTTTTCTAGAAATCAACCCGCGGTCCAGTTTAGCCCCTGCAAGATTTAAAATTATGCCCGAGGTCCAGCCCCTGTTATTTTATGGTTTAACTCCTGTAGTTTTATAAAAATTATGTTTTAGTCCCTGGTTTTTCGCAGTTAAGCCCCTGGAACTTTTAAAACTTTGCCAGCAAGTCCCTGAACCTTAGAAAAGACATATCTTTTGCGTTTTAACTCCGATTTTAGTGATTCTCGCGCTCACGCGTTCGTTGTGACGTGTAGATTAGTTTTGTGCTGTTGTTTTCTTCTGTTGGAATTGTTTGGTGTATTGTTTCTTATTTGTTGTATTGTTTCCTTGCATGTGAATGTGTGATGCGATTAGGAAACGACCAGTTTGAGGATTTCTCTGAAGATCCAACTGTTGGAGAAGGATTTGAGCAGCAACAGAGTTGGGAAGAAGGCAAGTGTATTATGTCATGCAAATGTCCTAATAATTATTAATTTCGCCACCCATGCATGTGTCTTAATTTGATGGGTTCCTATTTAAGGATTTGTCTAGCCACTATATTTTTCCTGTCCCTGAAACTGGGTTACTTAATTAATTTTGATGGTAGATGATGCTTAGCTTACTCAACTGGGATTGGTTAATTGAACCCCTACTCTATGTTCCAAATACTCTTTGAATCAATTAATGGACAAGATCATATCTTTTTAATTGGAACATGGAGAACCACCCAGGAAGACAGTACAACCATGAGTGCCATGTGGCTCTGGCTTTAACTGACTAATTAGGTGCCCTAGTTTATGGTAGTTTTACTCGAAAGGGGCATGGGGGGCGGCGGTTGACGGGGTATAGCTCGGTCCTTTTGAGCTGTGGGCTTTGGTAAGAGACAGACCTCATTAGGGAGGGTTATGCTTTGCTTCTGAACCAGAAACCTTAGCGGGCTATCATTTATTAGAGTGCTTTTGTAAAGGTCTCATAGTGAAAACCAGTATTCGGTCCACGTGGTGTGGGAAGGGTACAATGCTCTCGGGCAATGGGAATCACGGCTTATGGTGAAAGTGTACAACCTCTGCAGAGTGTAAAACTGTTATAACAGCCGTGCTCACGGTCAAGAGTGGCCTGGACCCTTACATGATAATCATACTTGAACAAGATCTAAATCGTGGTTACTTGAATATGTTGGGAATATGACATTCATTAATTTGTGGGTGGTATATACTTTCATTTGCTAGTAAATAGTTGCTTAATAAAACTTGACCAACTAAAAGTGCTTACTGCAGTATGGTCAGCCAACCTTTTTGCCTCAGCCTTGTATGTCATATTACATTTGCTGAGTACGTTATGTACTCATACTTGTTGCCTTTCTTTTTTTCTTTTATTGCATCTACTACATCCGGAATGCTGCTCAGATTGGGAGAATTTTGAGGATTTCACTACTGATTTTGAGGAGTTCTAGGCGAGTCTCCCCCAGTCAATGCCTGTGGAGTTGGAGTCACTTTTGCTTCGTTAGATAAACGTTTATTTAAGTCTTCCGCTATGACCTTTGTGTCAACTCTGAGATTGTAATAAATGCACTTTAATACTCTTTCGTTATGCATGGTTATGGATATTCACTTGTGACGTCTACCATATGTGTGTAAACTGATCCTGGCTCACATATGAGGTGCACCTGGTTTTGCCTTTAAAACCGGGTGTGACAGGTATCATCCCCACAATCCACTACGTCGAACGGGGAGCGACTAACACGACCTTCGGGAATCAAAGCCCTTGCACGAGTGAACTCACTCCTCCAAGGGCTCGGGGGCTACACCCGCGGGTGCGCTCGCGCGCTCCCACGGAAAAAACGTGCATAATCAAGAAGGAGTAATCCCCGCAGAATGCCCGGGAACGATCCCGCGAACAATCAGCCTCTGCCCGACTAACCCTTAGTCCGGCAGAGACTCGGGGGCTACTGTCAGGGACAGACCCAGGGGGTCCCCTAACCATCAGGGTAATCACCCTCCAAAAAACAATCAACCACGAAAAGCCGAATCACCGGCAGCCCGGAAGGGCCACCAAGGCAGCGCGACCCGTTATAGCCTATCACGGCCCAAAAAAGTCGTCCAAGCCCGCCTGATGAAGGGACCCAAGTGGCGACTCCCGTCTCCGCCTCGCTCGAGGGCCGCGTACCTCCTCGAGCAGGCAAGCCAACTCCGCCTCGCTCGAGGCCGCCCCTCTACTTAACGCGGCGCGCCCCGGCGCCCTGCCCGACAACGGCATTTAATGCCCGCCCCATCAGGCGGGCGCCAAAGTCAAAGGGCGATCTCTCCCCATGCCGCGCCGCTGACACCACAGAGCTCGCCGTTCCACCTGCTCCGGTCACTATGCGTCCTCACCGCCGCTGTGCGGACGTATGCGGCACTGCGCAAGGCCCTGTGCGGACTTGCAGGCATCATTCCGCACCACTATTCCACCCACTCCTGTCCTTTCCCCCCGGGTGCAGCCCTCGAATGGGCGTGAAGAACCCTCGAACGAATATATGAGCAGCAACCAAGTACGGACTCCGATCAGGCGCGGCCCGGTGATGACGAACGCCGGGTCATATCCACCAGCTCTCGGCCATTCCCCGGTAAGCTGGGCACGCCGCGCACTGTGGTCGACAGCAACCACCATGCCGACCCCTGTGCCGCCAACTCCCGTCCTTCCCCACCTGCCACACCTTCGAATCAACCAGCGGCGGGCAGCTGGGCACGGATTACGACAACGACACCCCTCGAAACCACTCCAGGACAAGTACAGGGACAGCCATGACGCCCACGGAAGCCGGAGCTCGCCATAAATCCCCTACCAGGGTCAAGGACGATCGCACGCCCGGCGCCACGCTCTCCAGTGCGTATCCCTGTAGCACACACTATACTTGTACTTGTAAGCCCCTCCCCCCCTCTCTCCTTGGCCTATAAAAGGAGGAGGAAGGAGGAGGACGAACACATAGAGACACACACCATCACCGCCTCCCACGATATCGGCACTCGCCTCAATCACACTCATTTTCAGGGACTTGGAGACTCCTTCTCCTCTCCCGCCTCGCTTGTAGCCCCCCACTGCAAGCACTTCGGTGCAAGATAGTACAGCGCCCCGAGCGCACTCTGCTGGACGTACGACCTCACGGTCGGAACCAGGATAAACCCTTGTCTCACCGTGCTAGCTCTTGCATCAACTGTCAGGGGACGGGACACAGTGCATTCTGTGTGGCGCTGGGGATTGACCGCCCAATCACAGCACCGACAATGGTGAAAACTAAAATATTTTGACTCATGCATTCCACAGGTATTTGGAAACTTGGATGGTGTGGTTCTCTTTATCTAGTGCATTGTCATCGATGCAATTGTCTTATGTGGTGAAAAGAGGGAGAGAAGAGCTAAATCTTCAAGATTCATGAAGAGATAGTGTGCTCTTAGCTAGTGTTCGTACTCCTCACAATCTTTGATGACCCATCATATATTTTATATTTCTTTGCTTTGGTGCCTACATTAGTTTGAGTAGTGCATTAGAGTTAGACGGTCAGAGATGTTGGATTTTATATCATCTATTTAGATATGGCAAGAGCTAGCACCTCTTGGAGCTAGGCACCCTTAGATTCTAACTATGAGTCATGGATAATAATGATAAAACATCACTAGAGAAGGCAAAATAAGTTGGAATAAACTGCCATGGGATGTTTATTTCACTTCATTTCGGCATCTAAAGTGCACTGTTCTTGCATTTTAAGCTAGCTTGTATAAATTAGGAGATAAACAAACCGCCCCTAAGAAATCATCCTAGAGATAATTTTCTGTACATGTTTATTTTCTATTATTTTTTGGATGTGCGGCACACATTTATAGACAATGTTATTCAATGGAACACGCTGGCGAGTATCGTTGATCCAACTCGTTGGGAAATGGACGGAGAGGATATACGCCTGGAATATCAGGAGGCTAGTGCCTTTCCTTCGTTGATGAGAGCAATTTAATGTCAGATATTCAATCGTTTTAAGATTTTTCTGATAGAGATTATACTGGGATTGATATATTTTTCAATTCTGTGCAACTATTATTAGTAGTAACTTCTGCTAGAGATGTGCACACGTGGTGGCCACGTGTTTTAAGCTAGCGACCTATAGCGTTTGTGCTTAGTGTAGTACAACCGAGTATTTTAATGGACCATAGCCCTCAAATTTAATTTGGTCTCATTCGGGTCAAGATTTCAGAATGTGACGAGGCAAAATTTCTAGATAAAATTGATGATTAGATATCCATTTTTCTCCATTAATTTTCCCATGAGGCTCAAAGATTCATCATATATAGTCATATATTATAGTTCTCAAAACAAGCGGTAAGATATATAAAATTATATTGTCATATATGGTTGGAAGATAATCTGTCACATTCTCTCCCAAGAAATTAACAGAGGGAGAATAACTCCGATACTCATCACACTAATCATCTTGTATATGTCATCACACTTTTATGTTTTTATCATATACAGATGCGGCAAATTAGATCCAAATAGATTATGCTGGTTATTATTACAATAAATTAAATTGCATTATAAGGAGGCAACAATTGTAGTGTGGGATGGAAATAAACTACTCTCCGTATAATTTAAAGACGTTCTTGTTTATTCTGGTTCGATCTTCCCTGTTTAAAAATGATTGAGAGAACCCACGCAACCAAGCAATAAACCTCAATGGCTGGTGGCTGCCTTGTTGCCACCATGAGATATGAATTCTAGTGTGAGGAGGATTTGTTGGATAATTCATGTGCTGTTTGAGGCATTGGCTGGTCAAATTATAAGGACGAATCAAACACATATTATAGGGCTTTTACCGGGACAAAGAAAAGCAGGGTGGAGAAAATAGATAGGACGGAGAAGCTTAAAGAAAAGGTGCAAGTTGAGTCCTATTGCTAACCTACATAACCGCCTGCACTAGCATTCATGAGACTCGTTTAAATCCACACATCTCGTGGTTTCCTTTTCACATTGTTTGGTTCTGGCACCTTTTTGGTTTGAATAAGGTTGGTTGGTTCTTTTGAAGGAACCATGTGCAACGGGTTTAAATATGCAAGCAAGTTGCAGCATATTGGGCAAAAAGACCTCAACAACCAATAAATAAATCAGGAGTCTGTGCAGTACTAAGAAATCGAGTGATCACTCCCACTATAAGACTTGTGTACTTATTTCACTTGTCGTCATCTGTCGCTTACTAGAAGATAAATTATATTACAAAACGTCATATTTGGTGTCTAAATCACACAAACAATTCTCCATGCTGTGGCCGCCCACAAACCAGCAGGGACATGGTATTGGAAATGGTAAGATTGTTCTCGAGCGGCATCTCGCCATGACACCCTTTTGACACTAGATCGAATCAGAGTATCTGATGACGACATACTCTCTCCGTCCAAAAAAACAAATCGTTCTAGTTTTATTCGGAATCAAATATTTTTAATTTTAACTATATTTATAAAAAGTACTAAAATATAAAATAAACATCATTAGATTTATAAATTTGGTGCATGTTTGGTTTCATAAATATTAATGTTTAAGAATAGATACCTATTTAGACATTCTAAGATTTATAGTTAAATTTAATACTATTGCATTTCGTAAATGCTAATGTGTTTTTACATAAAATTGGTTTCGCCATGACTTGCTTGAGACCAAACCGGAATGGCTTGTTCGTTGGAGGGAAGAGAGTATACCAAGTACCATATCCCATTTGCAAGTGTGTGGTTTTGCACATTGCGTTTTTTACACGAGAAGGAAAGTAAAAAAAGAAGCAAAATCTCTACTATATATATATATATATATCAATTTAATAAGATAAGCACACGAGTTTATATATATACATACTAGTATAACATGAAAAGATATGTAGCAAACACCACTAACTCAAACTATAACACCACTGCTATGGTCGATCAAGGGCGGCCTTTCTTTTTAACCACCTTTAGAATCCGTACTACTACTGATAAACAAGGAGTAAATAAATAAGAATACTATTGCAAGGACAGTGCGTGTGAAATGGCGTGATTCCATTCAGCGCGCCGCGGCGCATCGCGCGATGAGCGGCGACACTCTAAGGCTGCGTTTAGTTCAAACAAAGTGATAAAATGACACATCGGACACTGTAGCGTATTGTAACATTTTTCGTTTGTTTGTGGTAATCATTGTCCTACCATGACCTAACTATGCTCAAAAGATTCGTCTTCCTGTACATCAAAACCATGCAACTAGTTTTTTTATTTACCCACGTTTAGTTCTCCATGCATGATGAGGGAGTTTTAATGTGATAGGTGAATAGTGAAATTTAGAGAGAGAATTTTGAAAAGTTTGGTGGAAATGAACACAACCCAAAATTAATTCGGCGTTCGTGTTTGCCGTGTATGGTTGACCAATCAAGCGCCAGGCCATAGCCTCGAGCACCGTGCCATCATCGTGGCGTCGTGCTCCCGGCCCCGGCTTGACCGCTGGTCGGATTGGATGATTCAATTCGATCCAAAATTTGGATCCAAACTTTGAGGTAAAGTTTGGAGTTGGTAATAAATGCATCAATATAACATTTCGTTTGTATTTGTGAAAAATTATTCAAACATTGATTAATTAGGCTTAAAATATTCATCTCGTAAAGTACAATAAAACTGTGTAATTAGTTTTTTATTTCACCTAAATTTACTACTCCATGTGCTGATATTTTGATGTGATGAAAATTTATTTTTGTATAGTAAAATTTATGTGGGCTCGGACATTCAGAGAGAGGGCGTAACACAGTACGTGGAGATGCAGACCAGCCAGCTGCAAGCCTGCAATGTAGCAAGCCAGCAATGGTATTCATGACTGCGCCGCCGATCACCCGGCCCAGCTGGCCACGGTTCCTCTCTCCTCCTCATGTCTCTCTTGTCTTTCCTCTCTTTGTGCAGCAGTTGTGCTCGTGCTCGTTCATCCAGTGGTTTTCAAAAACAAGAAAAAAAAGTGCATGCTTGCTTTCGCCAGCTCCCACCAGATTTGGCCTCGCTCGTCCTAATTTGCTTCACTTAATTCAGTATAGTTTGGCCCTTCCAAGTTCCGACCAAGAATATTGCCAACAACCACAACCACCCTACGTACGTACGCCAAAACAGTCAAAGCAAACAACTAAACAAGTGCGTGCTTGCGCCCAACGTCGCCTAACGCGGCCAGGCTTCCCCAATGCAAGTACCCTCTTGCCCTCTGCTCCCTCCGTCCCTAAATAACTGTCGTCGTTGGTTTCCGTGCCATGACTTTGCTGCGATTTATATAAAATATATGTAATATTTTAATCTCCAAATAAATTTGTTAAGAAACTAGATTCAAATTTTTATTTAATAATATTTATTATGCACCATAAATATTAATATATATTTTTATATATTCGGTCAAAGAAGTTTCTCGGAAGCTTCGATTTATAGAAAATATATACAATATTTTAATCTCCAAATAAATTTATTAAAAAACTAGATTTAAATATCTATTTAATAATATTTATTATGTACCATAAATATTAATATATATACTTTTATATATTCGGTCAAAGATGTTTCTCGCGAAAACGACAATATTTAGAGACAAAGGGGTACTAGGTTCTCAATTATCTGATCAGTATATATAAACCCAATCGTTCTCGTTTGGGCACCACTCGGCTACCGGTACCAACTGCAAAACCCACCGGCTCATTCGTCACATACTACAGTAATAATGTCAGTGAGCACCTAAACCGTGTACCTGACACGCCTGCTAGACCAAACAACCATGGAATCTCAGGCTACACTAGGCTAGGCCTGTGCTATTACTGTTGGGATTTGCATGGTCTGACTTTGACCCGCCGCCGTGCGCTTTGGTGCACCATCCATGCATGCATGCTCCATGTCAGCAATAATAAGTACACTCGTGCTACGTGCAAAAGTACACACGAGCAACAAACACCACAGGTAGCCACCCCATTTGCAAAAGTAAAAATAAAATTGGAGCTAGCTGACACTCGCAAGACACGCTAGAGTTCTCCTTTTGTTAGGCTACAGTGCACCGAGGAGACCAAACCTAAACAAGATCGATGGCAGCATTCGCATCAAAACGATTTGTACGTTCAAATCCACAGTTACGTTCTTTTCAAAAAAAAACAAATCTACAGTTATATATTAGCCCTGCAGGTTAGTTAGTTAGGTCAGCCATATATGTACCACTGCAGCAGCGATACTGCACCAAATCTTCATTATTTTAGTTTGAGTTTTGGACCATCAGATGTTGAGGCCTACACTCTTCAAAAAAGTGACAACGCATATACATACGGACACCTCCAGATTAAATTATAGCTTGAGAACAAATCTACTACGACTTGCAAGTTCATCCAAAATCCCTGTCTAGCAACCATGACTGCTAGTACACGTAGGAGAATGCACCCCTTAGAAAAACTGAACAAGCGCATCACCTGGATTATTTGATACGCCGAACCAGTCAGTTGCCGTGACCAAACCACTTTTTAATATGTGATCAGATTCAAAAATACGCTCTGTGTAAAATGCATGGACATATTATAATCATATCGCAACCATCACATATACTGTGTGTATATATATATATATATATATATATATATATGCACCGTCGACGTACGAGCGGCATCTATCATCTTTCGAAGAGGCCCAACCCAAATCGAAGGAAGGGGACTAGTTTTGGTGCCTACAAATCAGCTAGCTAGCGACAGTGATGCCGCCTCTTGCCCAAGTGATTTTGCAGGCCCTACAACAAGTACGTACACTTCATCAGTACCATCTTTTCATGCTCTTTTTTTTTTTGCTTTGCACAACATGATTTTTGTTTTAGAGAAAGAAACTGACTTCAGAGCCACCTTACTTTTGAGAGACAGACCAAATTGAGCTGAGGCGCAAAGCACTCGCTCCATCCCCCAGCTCTCTCTTTCACTTTTTTTCTCGAATATGTAGGAGAGCTGCGTATCATTGTATTAAGTAGAAGAAGGAAACAAATGTTCCAATTTACAGCCCACCCCTGCTAAGCAGAAACCACCTATGGCCGTGGCCAGTACAAACCAGCTCTCTCTTTCACTAGTAATCGTTACACATGCAGTGTGAATTTTTTTAATGAGGTGATCGGTGATGATGCTATTAAATTGAATGCATCTTCAAATGCGTGCAGATCGAGGAAGGGACCCTTTTCTTTTATATATTTTTTTCATTTCTTTTACTATGTCTTATGCAACATTTCGATGAGAACTAAGAAGGTGATCGATGGTGAATTGGGTTGTCATGGGTCATGGCCACATTGATGTTACTTTGCTATTGGAGCCAAGGCATGTGCCGTCACGTACTCAACATAAGCCACTAGCTTGATGCCTTGGATCGGACGGATGGAGCTGACTCGTGTGCGCTCTGCAGAGTACAGCACGATGTGTATGACGTCGAGCTAGCTTCGAGAACCTCATTGTACTTGTGCCTGTCAATAATGCAAACAGGCGTACTTATCGCGTAATGCACATACCTACAACATTGCAAATGGATCGAGCTGTCCTTTTTTAAAACAAATAAATGGATATAGCTGTCTTTTTTAAAAATAAATAAATAAATGGATCGAGCTGTCAGGTATTTACTGTCGTCACATTGATCCAGGGCTCAAGTGCAGGACTAGAGATCGTCCTCCGTTCATCGGTCGACAGCGAAGGGAGGAATTGAAATTGAAGAAATAGTGGGCACAGCACCGTCCATGAGCAACGAGCAGGCTCATTATATTTCATCAAATCGATCAACACACGTACGCATCATATCGGTGGATAATAATGGATAATGCACCGAGAGATCGAGGGGAAGTGACAGAGCTGAGGATCGAGCTGAGTGACGAGACATGCACCACCAGTTCACCACCATCCACCAATGCAATGCAATGCAACAACGATCATAGTAGCCACGGGACACGACGACGAAAGTAACGATGGACATGCTGCAGGTGATCGATCGGACCGAGCCATGTCGCTGTAGTAGGGGCCTGCTGTAGTATTGGCGTGTGATGGATACAGCACAGCACAGGAAGCAGGCAGTGGCCATGTTTAGTTCCAAAAATCAACTCCCAAATTCATTATGCAAAAAGAAGATTTCCCGTCACATCAAAATATCATAACATGCATGAAGTACTAAATATAGATGAAATTAAAAACTAATTGCACAGTTTGGTTGTACTCTGTGAGACAAATATTTTGAGCCTAATTAATCAATTTTTGGACAGTTTTTCGCACATACAAACGAAATGCTACAGTGACGTAATAATTACGAAGAGACCCCAAACTCCCAAATTTGACACACCAAATTTGGAAACTGGAAATGGAAACGGGGGTTTGGAGTGATGCTTGGATTGTATGGCACAGTAGTGCCTGATTGGAACCTGACGGGCAAGCTGTGTCAGCATGCATGCAGTCCCAGAATCTGTTCCTGGCTGGTTGCCAATGCAGAGGCCGGGGCCAGCCCATACTGTGATACTGGGGTAGCATGTAGAGGGGCCGGGGGGGCAGGAGCAGCTCAGACATCGGTGCCAACAGCGGCCATACAGCATCTATCAAGCAAGGAAGCACAAGAGATCGGATCTATCAGATCAGCTCGTGTGATCTCTATCTAAGTCTACGACGATCATAATGTAGATTAGGAAATGAAGTCATGATGCAACGTAGCCATCGGTTGCCACGTACTGCTGGGACCAATGCAAGCAGTGCCGGCCTTTCGAAAAAAAAAAGACAGAGACAATTAGACAAAACAAATGCAAGCGAGTAGTGTAGTCTTACATACATGCATTCCAGCACCACAGGATAATATGGAGAGCGATGTCCGTTTCGTTACGTTTCATCTCTTGCTTGGGTTGTTAATTCCAGGCTGCGATGGTACGTGTATAGCCCAACCAGCGCGCAGAGATGTAACAAACGAATTGGGGAGAGCACTGGCCGGTAAGATGCATGAGTAAGGACAAGCAAAGGGGTGGTGATTGAATCGAACCTGATCGAATCTGCCTCCCACAATCTGCGTGCAGGAGGAGTCCAAAAAAAAACTGCGTGCAGGAGGTGAGGTGACGGGCTACACACATCACACCTACACTAACACTACACACTACACGCGCACTACAAAGTCCCAGTGGCCAACAATTAGTTGTACTGTACGTAATTGCTAGACAGACTAGCCCTGCTGCGTAATCGACAGGGGTATAGCTGAGAACTCTATTACATGTTTGGAAGCTAAAAAAATGAAACGACAGAAATTGTACTCGTAAGCATGCATCATGCTGCTTCGTGTCGTCCACTCCAATATCCATCACCAATTCACCATACGGTCCACCATGCTACGTGTACACAATCACAGCCCAAGCCCATTCAGCTGGGGGCCGGCAGGGCCGTGTCCATCCGTCTGGTCTCTTGCCTTGGCAGATTATAGCCCGCACGGGCAAGAACACAACAGAGTTCTCTATCATTTTTCTTTTTCTTCTATCATTTTCCTCTCTCCAAACATTACAGACACGGACGCACACGCTCATACATATCGACCCAGTTCTGGAGATCAACTTTTCTCTGACGAAACGGAGAGGAGCCTCTGCCATTCCTACTGACAGCAACATCTCGAAAGAAATGGCGACCAGTACGCTTCCCTTGTCACGGCACTGCTGCTGACTGGCAACTTGATCTAATACCAAACCAAAAAGGCCTCATCACTCGCTCGTATATGGATGGAAGCAAAGCAACAATTAAGCAGATCGCCATCATGCTGGGATCACTCATATATGCATGGATGCATGCGAATCCGATCCAAGCAACACACCCCATCGCCGTCGCCATTTGGTGCATTGCCTTCCCGGACTACTGCTCCCTCCGTATCAAAATATTTATCGCCGTTGACTTTTTCTTACAACTTTGACCATTCGCCTTATTCAAAAAATTATCGCAAATATGCAAAAGGGTAAGTCAAATTTAAAATACCTACAATAGTAAAGCATGTGGCAAACAAAATGGATGGTACTTGCATAATATTTTGAATAAGACGAATGGTCAAAGTTGTAGAAAAAAGTCAACGACGACAAATATTTCGATACGGAGGGAGTAGTTTATTGCCGTTGGTTAGAGGGGTGAACAGGGACGCTGACCGAAAGCCGCACGCAGGAACTTGTTGTTTACAAGTACTGTACGTACTTGTTAACAGCAGTCCCTAGCTTGTGCATATTCAATTCATTTTTAGCCGTCGCGATCAGAAATAAAGAAACAACAGTGATTAAAATCAAGTGGCCGGGCTTTTTCGATTGGTGTTGAAAGTTTCATCGATGAGACTGTGCTTTGCTTAATTAGGACCGTACCGTCGACGGTGACAAATATTTCGATACGGAGAGAGTACCTGACAACTTGTGCTTGTACGATAGATAGATATATACGGAGTATGCCCATAAAAGGGATAAACAACGACAGAGCTATCGACGCATGTTGCCATACCTTGCACACCTGATCATTCCCTTTTTCCAGAGTTCAAACGAGGATGGATGGTTTTGCAGGCACGTGTGTGTGCGTAGCTGATAATTCGTTTGGGAATTGGTTGCAAGCTATTTAAAAAAAGATGAAGCGGAAATGAATTTTGTTATTAATATATATAGAGAGACTTTGTGCTTAAATTATCCCTTCACGATGTGTGAACATCTTGCTATTTGCTATCTGCTTCTCGTTGGTCTTTTTGAAAAGGAAGGACCAAACAAACAGGGGCGCGATTTAACATGTTACCCGCCGCATGCATGCAGCCCTACGAAACCATGGGACCCTTTTTTAAAAAGGACTGAAATAATAAGATGGTTTTTTAATAAAAAAAAGTGGCAAACTAAAGCAAGTGCGTCGTGTTGTTGCTTCCGGCCGGCCACACGCACGCAGCTTATGGTGGAAAAAAGGCCGCAACGCCGGGCGGGGGAGGGCGACGCGCCAACGCCTGACGCTGCAACTGCAACGCAACCGCACAACGCGTCGCCGGCCTCCTCCGACGACGGCTGCTGCTGCTTTCGGGTGGTGGTGGTAGGTTCGTGGCACCATCGTATCAGGGCAGAGGAGCTCTTTACGTGCGCGCGCGCGCAGTATCCATCGGTCGGTTGCACGTCCATGGCTTCGCCCAAGCGTATCAGACGCTTCGTGTTTCTGTGTTTGTGCAAGTTGTCGTATTCGTGGTTTGCTTTATTAATACATTTTTAAAAAAATGTCTTAAATTTAATTATATCTTTATAAAAAATTTTATATAAGACGAGCAGTCAAATTTATGATAAAAAAATCAAACGACCTACATTTTAAAACAGAAGAGCTTATTGGGGATCGTGAGAACACGAACTGAAATTTCGGTAGACCCGTCGTGTTCGCTTGGGTTAGCAGGCACCAGCCAGCGGTATTTTTCTCTCAGCAGAAATCAGCACCAACCACCAGCCAGACAACAGTATTTTTCTCTCAGCAGAAATCAGCACCAGCCACCGGCCATGCGCCCGATCTGATCATCGTGCCGTGCGTGCCCGCTGCGTGTACCGCGGTCTGCAGCTAGCCGTGCCCCAAACGCGATGCGACTTTTTTTTTTGTTGGTTGGAACGCGCTATATGCGACTTGGGCAACCAACTTGGCACGAGCCAGGGAGATCGCGCGCCAGAATACATGGGGACGGGAAGGCCAGCCTGGTTTCAAACCTGGGGACCGTACGTGCATATTCTTCGCCGCCCCGGCCCGGCCCCCTCAAATCAAACAAAAGGTCAGAACCCGCGTGTGTTTTTTCGGCTCCGAACGCCAGCTTAACGAGTCGGCCGGGCCAACCGTCTGCAAAGCCAAAGCCAAAGTGCGCGCGTGAGAGAGTGGTTAACTTAATTAATGGCGCCACGTATATGTACGGGTCTACGGGACCAGGCCATCCATCAGGCACGTACTGCTGCTGTGCTGTGCTGTGCTGTGCTGCCCGTCAACATTACCCGCACATGCCAAACGCGTTCTCGCTCGCGCCCTTAATTTGCCCCTGATCGATCGCAGCTCAAACAATCGGGGTCTCCTACCAATAATACCATCATCCACTGTCTATCTATCTATCTATTATATTAATACAATAGAGTTAAAAGGAGCCACCACGTTCGCCGAGAGGGTCAAGAAATTCTCACGTTAATCTAAAAAAGAGAAGGATATGAACCGTCAGATTTTATGAAGATCTAACGGTATATATTATTCTACTAATCTAAAAAAAGAAGAATATATACCGTCAGATTTTATAAAGATCTAACGGTCCATATTATTTCATTAATCTAAAACAGAGAAAAATAGATACCGTCCGGTTTGATGAAAAATCTAACGGTCTATATTATTTCGTCCACCGCCACCCCTCCGCAGTCGGCGCGCGGCTGTCCGCGGGCGCCGCGGGAGCCCTCCATCGCCGTCGTCGTGCAGCCGTCCGTGGTATTCGTAGGAGGCCTCCACCGTCGCCGCGTGGCCATCCGTGGCCATCGTGGGAGCCCTCCACCGCCGCCGCGCGACCCTCCATGGCCGCCGCGGGAGTCCTCGCCACGCGCAGACGTCCGTGGCCGCCGTAGGAGGCCTCCATCGTCGCCGCGCGGCCGTCCGCCGCCGCCTTTGGAGCCCTCCATTGCCATTGTATGGCTGTCCGTGGCCACCGTGGGAGCCATCCGTTGCTGCCGCGGGAGCCGCCTGCGCGCCTTTAGAGTTCGGGGTCCAGCTGCTCCGCACACTGTCGGAAGCTGGCAGGGCTGAAGGCTACCGGCTGGGGAGACCGGCACCCCTCGCCGCTGCCACTATAGAGACGGGAGAGGTAGATAAAGAGAGGTAGAATAAGGGGAGTGGTGGCGTCGGTGAAAAAAAAAAGAGAAAAGAGAGATGGTAGGCTCACGTGTTGGTAGTTGGTATAGAATATGAGATATAGAGGATAACGGGTGCAGAAGAAATTGATATAGAGGGGAGAATCTTAATAAGTAGGCAGTAATATTTCTTTTAGAAGGTGAGTGTGAGATATGAGTACGACGAGCGCGGATAACCTGAAGCTCCATGTGCCCTACCACGTTCCTTTATATATGAGGCAACGTTCAACAATGAGCGGAGGACAACACGTCGACCTGCACGTGTACCTGATGAGAGGTGCTCGGATCTAGGACGTTCAACAAGGTTGTAAGTACAACAGGATTGAGCACCATGGCCGCGCTAAGCACTCAGTGACCCACGCTCAAACCCGTTTCGTGGTCTTTGTTAGCGAGTTAGTCAAGAAGGAGCAGAGACAGGAAAAACAAAGCAGAGAAACTGAGGTGTTGTAGCGTTCAACAATGATCGAAGGACATCACGTTGATTTGCACATGCAACTGATGAAATGTGCTCAGATTTAGGGCATTCACCAAGCTTGTGAGCACAACGAGAAAGAAAAATTCTCCATATCCGAAGGGAGTGAATCGCTACAGGGATTGATCATCACCACGGCCACACTCAGCACTTATGGAAGATCATCAAATGGTTTTCTCGAATAACATTTTCGTGGTGTGATTGATTACCCTCTATATTTGATTTCATCCCTTCTTAAGCTTTCCTTCATGCTATCCCATTCTAATAACTGATTATCTTAGAGCAACTCCAGCAGACCCAACAAGCCCCTATTTCAAGTTCAGAGTGTCCAGAAAAGAGTTACGCTCCAGCAGGCTCTCTACTTGAACTCCCCTCTATTTGGAAGGCTTCCAAATCCACCCTCTATTCTCGGGTGTCTATAGAAAGCCCTATATTTACGAGGGCTATTGCTGGAGTTGTACCATTTTTTTTGACCCTTACAAAATAGAGATAGCCTCCGTTTAGTATTTAGAGAGTCTGGTTTAAGAGGTATTGGTGGAGTTAATCTTAATAATATAATATTATTATCATCATATCAATTCAAATAAAAATAATACACACGGTTTGTTTTTTGGTAAGATCCAATAATCTATATTAACCCTCAAAGTCCATTGATTAGAGTAAATAAATAGTTAAATTCTAAATTAAATAAATAAGGAAATTATAAATTGATCAAAGAATCAATGTCAAATATAATTAATAAATATATGGTTACATCATTAGTTCATACCATATGCCATATACATGATGATAAAAATAATACATTAGTTTGAGTACACTTGGACAAACCGTATTGACAATAGAACAATGGATATTTAAATAAAATTATATTTAAGTTAAAAAACATGAATATTAGTATAAAAAACTAGCTACCCGCACAAATTTGTGCGGGCCACCTTGCTAGTTATCTTATTACAATAGAAGCAAAAGCAGCCACCAGATTCGCCGAGAGAGCCTAGAAAATCCCACGTTAATCTAAAAAAGAGAAGAATATATGCCGTCAGATTTTATGAACATCTAACGGTCCATGTTATTCCGTTAATTTAAAAAAAAGAAAAGAATATATACCGTCAGATTTTATGAACATCTAACGGTCCATGTTATTCCGTTAATTTAAAAAAAGAAAAGAATATATACCGTTGGATTTTATGAAGATCTAACGATCCACATTAATCCAGTAAATCTAGAACAAATATGATTAATACATATATAAATAAAAATAAATAACATGAGATATTATTTCGCAGTCACCCTCCGCGCGGGAGTCCTCCGCCGCCGTCGTGCGACCATCCGAGGCCGCCGTGGGAGACCTCCACCGCCGTCGCGCGGCCGTCCGTGGGCGCTGCGGGAGTCCTCACAGAGGGCATGCGATCATCTGCCTCCGTCGCCGCCACGGGAGCCGCTCGCGCGCCTTCGACTTCCGGGTCCGTCCGCTCCACGCGCAGCAAAAGGCCTTCAGCGCAGCCGCCGCGGGAGCCCTCCGTCGTCGTCATGCGGCCGTCCGAGGCCGCCGTGGAAGACCATCACTGCCGCCGTAGTGCGGCCGTTCGAGGCCGCCGCCGGAGCCCTCCACTGCCGCGTGATCGTCCACCGCAAGAGCCCTCCACCGCTAGGGATGAAAACGGATCGGATCGGAGCGGATAATATCTTTACCATATCCTCATCCACCTTTTTTCGTCGGATGCGGAGCGGAGCGGATATTACCTGAATACGGTTATGGATACGGATTTTGTCGGATATCGGAGATGGTACGGAAGCGGATCGGAGTCGGTGCGGAAGCGGATTAAAATAGACGGATAATACATACTTTTGTGTAACTTTTTATGATGGTGAATATTTTCTAACGAAAACCACAATAAAATAATATAACATGAAAAATACTCCCCTTTTGTAGTTTACGACACAACTAAAGTAACCTTAACAGTTGACAGTGGTACTTCACACTTCACCGGTGTATTTTTGTGTGATAAATATACCTGAGGGTTTGTGGGCTATAAAATATTATGTATATATGTGGGTTGGGCTTAAATTTTATTATAGTAGGTTCACAAAAGTAGTCGGATATCCTATTATAAGCTTCGGATAATCTGCAATCAATTATCGGATAATCCATATCCATCGGATTTCACTAAAACCATATCCTACTCCGCATCAACACAGAATCGGATTCGGATTATCCATATCCGCGCGGATATCCAAAACTCTTCTCCATATCATTAAAATTCGGTTTCGGATCGGATCGGACGCGGAAACTATCCACACCACTTTCATCCCTATCCACCGCCGTCATGCGGCTATCCGTGGCCATAGCTGGACTCCTCGCAGTCACCACGCGATCATCTGCCGTCGTCGCGGCCGCAGGAGCCGCTCACGAGCGTTTGAAGTTCGGGGTCCATCCGCTTTGCGCGTAGCCAAAGGCCTTCAGCGCGGCAGCCGTGGGAGCCTTCCACTACCGCCGTGCGGCCGTCAGAGGCCGCTGCGGGAGACCTCCATCGCCGCCATCATGCGGCCATCCAAGGCTGTCGTGCGGCTGTCCGTGGTCGCCGTAGGAGTCCTCGCAGTCGCCGCATGATCCCTTGCCATCGTCGCCGCCGTCGCCGCCGCAGGAGCCGCTCGCGCGCCTTCGGAGTTCGGGATCCGTCCGCTCCACGCATAGCCAAAGGCCTTTAGCGTAGCCGCCGCGGGAGCCCTCCGCCGCCGCCGTGCGGCCGTCCAAGGCCGCCGCGAGAGACCTCCACCGCCGCCGTCGTTCGGCCATTCGAGGCTGCCGCGCGTCCGTCTGTGGCCGCCACGGGAGTCCTCGCAGTCGCCGCGTGATTGTCCGCCGTCGCCGCCGCCGCCCGCCGCGAGAGCTCTCCACCGCCATCGTGCGGCCGTCCGTGGTCGCCGCGGGAGTCCTCGCAGTCGCCGCGCGATCGTCCATCCCCGTCGCCGCCGCAGGAGCCCTCGCGTTCCTTCGGAGTTCGACGTTTGTCCGCTGCGCGAGTAGCAAGAGATCTTCGAGGTTGAAGGTTGTCGGGCGAGGAGACTTGCACCTCTCGCCGCCGCCACCACCACTAGAGAAAGGGGGAGATAAAGGGAGAAAGATAGAGTGGTAGGGGGACTGATGGCGCCAGTGAAAGAAAAGGATAAAAAGAGATGAGAGGGCTCAAGTGTTGGTAGTTGGTATAGACTATGAGATATATAGAATAACGGGTGCACAAGAAATTCATATAGAGGGGAGAATCTAAATGACTAGACAAGAATATTTATTTTAGAGGATGATAATAGAGTATGACGAGTGGGGACAGACTAAAGCCCTATGTGCCCTACCACGTTCCGCTATATATATATAAGAGGCAACGTTCAACAATGAGCAGAGGACAACACGGTCGATCTGCACGTGTACCTGATGAGAGGTGCTCGGATTTAGGGCGTTCAACAAGGTTGTGAGCACAACAGGAGAGAACAATTCTCCCTGTCCGAAGTAAGAGAATCGTTGCTTGGATTGAGCACCATGGCCACACTCGACACTCAGTGTCTTTGCTAACGCAAGTAGAAGATCATCAAATTATTTGCCCACACTCAAACCCGTTTGATGGTCTTCGTTAACGAGTTAGTGTAAGAAGGAGGAGATTCAGGAAAAACAAAGTGAAGAAACTCAGGTGTCATATAATTTTGATGATGGACGTGCTTGTCATGCACATGTGTTGACATGGAAGTTAAATAACAACAGGCTGGGCAAAGAAATGCTTCTCTTAATGTCCGATATAGTCATGCAACTGTAAACTATTGTCGATCATTCACTAGATCAGGCATCAACCATCTCTATATATTACTCCATCTTTTACCGCAGGAGGAGAAATGCAAAATATTAATCCATAACCGTGATAGGCACCCATTGGTTAGTGCAGCCTAAGTTCTTATTGCATAACTAGCAAAATAGCATTATTTTTCTCATAATATTTTCTCGGATAATATTTTCCTGGTGTGATTAATTACCCTCTATATTTGATTTTCTTCGTCCTTAAGCTTTCCTTTATGCTATGACATTCTGATCATTGATTTGTGCAGCAAACTAGACTACCGATCATACCGCTGATTTGTGGAGGGAGTCGATCCAAGCAACATTATGTTTTGTGGAAGATTTCTACTTTAATCCAGTCATACCGTGTACGCTATTGCAAGTTCATCAAGGTAGTTCGCATATCCGTTGAGGAAGGGAGTATCTCATGTCAGCAAGTAACATTTTGTATATGTAATGTTATATGAATTACTTTATTCACTTACCCACGATCACTACCTCAATGTTAGATCACGTAATCCATTATCTTAGAGCAGCTTCATCAGACCAAACAAGCCCCTATCTAAAGTTTAGAGGGTCTAAAAAAAAGTTGTACTCCGACAAACCCAACAAGCGTCTCTCCCAAGTTTAGAGGGTCAAAAAAAAGTGCACTCCAGCAGACCCAACAAGACCTTATCCCGAGTTTAGAGGGTCCAGAAAAAAGTTAAACTCCAGCAGGCCTCTGCTTGGACCCCCTGTGGGAGGCTTCCAAGTCTATAGAAAGCCCTATATTTATGAGGGCTATTTGTAGAGTTGTAACATTTTTGTGGCCCTTAAAAAATAAAGGTAGTCTCCATTTAGTATTTGAAGAGTCTGGATTTTTTTTACCGAAGTCAGCAGGGGAAGTCCCTACCTATTTTTAATATTTTTAATATTTGGAGGGTCTGTTTTGAGATGTATCGGTGAAGTTAATTTTAATAATATAATCTTATTACATATTAATTGAAATAAAAATAATACACACTATTTTTTTTGGTACGATCTAACAATCTATATTAATCCTTAAAGTCCATTGGTTAGAGTAAATAAATAGTTAAATTCTAAATTAAATAAATAAGGAAATTATAAGTTGATCAAAGAATTAATGTCAAATATTGTTTCATATCATGTGGCACATACATGATGATAAAAAATGATACGTTAGTTTGGGCACACTTGAATAAACCGTATTGACAATAAAACAACGGATATTTAAATAAAATTGTATTTAAGTTTAAGAAACCATAAATTAGCGTAATAACTAGCTACCCGCGTAAATTTACGTGGGCCACCTTGCTGGTTCCACTAACACCACACGGCGGCGTCTGATCCGGATCCGGCTGCTGCTGAGTGCTGTAGAGGACGGCGACGCCCGAGCCGCTCGCCATGCCTCGTTGCAAGCTTCTCTTCCTTTTCCTTTGTCGATTCATTCAAACGAATCTAAACGCACCTTACCTGCCACGTCGGCCCGTGGTCAATGGTGCCGTGCGTGCGTGCGTTCTCACTCCGTAGACCACCTACGCGCCGCGCCGTCTCAGCGGCAGCGGGCCCGCGCGTCATCGGGTCAGAAACTTCTGGGCGGCTGTTGGGCAGGCTTGTCCGCGCGCGGTTGCTTTGCTTTGCTTGCTTCCCGGCAACGCAAAGAGCACGAGAGCGAGAGCGAGCTGCACCGTGTCTGTCTTCTCATCCACCTCTCCTCTCCTTCCTTCCTGCTGTGAGAGAGTGAGCGAGACTGAGACTGACACCGGCCGGAGCCGGGCGCGCAGGAACACCTCGCTTTCTCACCACACCACCCTAACCATGCCATTTATAAACCAAACAAACCACTACCAGTAGCTACCTTCAAACCGCATCAACAACACAACTGCCCGCCCGCCCGGGAACCCCAAGCTCCGCGAATTCAACGACTCGCACAAGCACCTCTCGACTCGCGCCAATGGGTGCTGCCGCGGCCATGGACGCCGCCGCGGAGACGGCCGACCTCCCGCCCGACGTCCTGGCGCTCGTGCTCCGCCGCCTCGACGGCGCGTCCCTGGCCGCCGCCGGCTGCGCTTCCTCCGCGCTCCGCGACCTCGCCGCCGACCCGGACACCTGGCGCGCGCTCTGCCTCGCCATGTGGCCCTCCCTCCGCGACCTCCCCGCCTGCCGCTTCTCCGCCGTCGACCACCGCGCGCTCTTCGCCGACGCCTTCCCGTTCCCGGCCCCCGCGCCGCCGCCATCGTCCGCAACCGACGCGGCGGCCACGGCGCCCCTGCCCCTCCCCGCGCGCCTCGTCTCCGCCGTCGACCTGCGCCACGCCGGCGCCTGCGTCATGTCGCGCGTCGTCGACACCGACGCCTCCTCCGACTGGTTCCTCGCCGCGCCGTTCCGCGTCGACGCGCTCGTCCAGGAAGGCTTCACGGCGGCGGCGGCGGCTCCGATCGCCCCCGCCGACCTCACGCTCAGCTGGATCCTCATCGACCCGGCCACCGGCCGCGCCATCAACGCCTCCAGCCGCCGCCCGGTCTCCGTCGACCGCAAGTGGCTCAACGGCGACACCGTGGCGCGCTTCGCCCTCGTCCTCTCCGGCGCCGGCAGCTCCGGCGACGTCGTCGCCCTCGACGCGGCCGTCACGTGCGACGAGCGCTACGGCCACGTGCGGGAGGTGAGCCTGCGCGTGGGGGGCGGCGACGGCGGCGGGGTCAGCGGCCGGGACGGGCTGGCCGCGGTCGCCGCCGCCATGGCGGGCGCGCGCCGCGGCGGCGGCGGCGGCGAGGACGAGGCGAGGCGGCGGTACGAGGAGTTCGTCAAGGGGAAGAGGGCGAGGAAGGAGTGGAAGGCGAGGAGGGAGGGCATCGTCGACCTCTGCTGCTCCGGCGTCGGCGCGGCGGCGTTCCTCGGCTTCCTCGTCATGCTCACGTGCCGGTGATGACAACGCCCGCCCGGCGGCGTTGACTTGTACAGGGTCTGTAAAGAATAGGATTGTTTTCGAGTCGTAGGTTATACTATACGGCCGGGCGGGCTGTCAGCCTGTCACGATGAAATGTACAGATGAAAGTTGCCGTCATACAGTGGTACCCTTTTGCCGCTATTAATTTTCAGAAAGCAAAGTCGTCTGAGAAAAAGAAATACGATGTAGTATTAGTTTTCTGAAAGCAAATTCTGTCATGAAGGGTTTTTTTAGAAAGCAAAAAAGTTTATGTTAAGTTTCTTTCTTGCTCGGAGGCACGGTGATTTCTTTTTTTGCTTTACTGGAGATGCAGCAAAGCTCTCTCGTCGCTGAGGTGAAAAAAAATGCGGCAAGCCTCAGCATAACTGATGGTCTAGGCAAAGCAACAAAACGTGAGTGTCCCAGCAATTCCTCAGTACGTCACACGAAAAGAATCAGATGAATTTTGAACGTTCTTAACAAACTTAGTCTTCCTTCCATTTTTCAGTTGCATGACTATGACATTGTGTCATTTGGAAACAGAGAAGCCAACAAATACTACCAACAAGTATCAAATAAAAAAACATCACTTTAAGGACTTTGGGATCAATACGCGAACACAAAAGGTACACAAAGGGTTTGGGAAAGGATGCATACAAAAGTACAAAACTTGATGAAAGAATACAAGTACTCTTATCACAAGCCACAAACTCTGAAAAAGGACTATGAAGCAGTCTATACAAGGAACTTATCTATCAGATCGGACGGGATAACTGGAGGTGTTTGCCGGTGTCACGCGCGGCGGAGGAGTCCGGCGGCGCCGTCTCAGAAGCAGAGCCGAGGGAGGAAGAAGCACAGTGGAAGGAGATAGGTTAATTCATTTGTTCATTGTTGGTTCCTTCCTTCGGCCACAGCAACATATATGGGTTTGATACATGGGCTCGGCCCAATATAGACGCATGCACGCAGGCCCAGTAGAGCAAAAGACCCAAAGACTAATCCTATTACCAGGCCCAATAGCAGGGTCATGACATTCCCCTCCCCTTAAGCAACAGCTTGCCCTCAAGCCGTGAGGACTTCATCGTCATATAACATCAGGCTTCATCTTCACAGTCTTCGGCTTCATCAGAATTAGAGCTTGAGAATTGAAGGTGTCATAAAACCATCAGGAAGAGATTTTAACACTTGGTGCACTGTACTCGTCAAGGGTCATCCATGTTGAGGTTGTAGAAGGTGAGCATTAGAATGCCACTACCAATCAAGTATATCATTGTTCTATACAGAATGGCAGTGACAAAAAGTTGATTGGCCATAAGCGTAATATGACAAAAATTTGTCGACAGTTGGGGCACAGCATTACCAACAGTGACCAGTTGATCCATGGCGTGCATAAACCATTGCTTGGATGACCATTCTTGCTTCAGGATAATGTACAGAGTAATATGCTGCACCTCCAAGGTTCCCAAACAATTCAGAGTTCCAAATCCTTGCAGAAAAAATTGAGTGCCACCTGGATCCCAAAGAATCACTTGTTGACTCGCTATGATGCTTATGAGTGAATAGCCGCAATGCACAGATGTTCCAGACAAGTGATTTGCACCAGTATAGTCCTGTGAAAACTGCACCACATCTGCTTCATTTAAGTTACATGCCCAGCCATAGACAGTGATAAAGTAGTGCAAACTGAATAGAGGATCTTGTTCCCAGGAGCAATAGAGTTGGAGTTGCAGAGTGGGAATTGTTGCCTGTCTTGACAATTTCTT
This sequence comes from Echinochloa phyllopogon, assembly GCA_033239725.1. Classification (NCBI taxonomy): domain Eukaryota; kingdom Viridiplantae; phylum Streptophyta; class Magnoliopsida; order Poales; family Poaceae; genus Echinochloa; species Echinochloa phyllopogon. The sequence continues at coordinate 3,113,625 of BTCW01000008.1, read as the reverse complement.
ATGAATTTTCCCATAATCATTGAGCAATGCCCAAATAAGCCACTCGAGGACATAGAGTAGTGCCACAAGTACTGGAATGACCCTATTGATAGTCTTGGTTCCACCACATAATGACAACTCAAGATTTGCCCTCCTATGTTTCCACTGGTGGAGGAACACAACCTGTACCCAAGCAGAGCAATGCAATTTCTTCCCAGTGTGCACTAAGGCCACATCAATTAATTCTAGCACTGTCACGTGGCTGCTAGATATCACAACTAACTCATTCCTGATACTGCTAGTACGCTGCTCTTCAATTTCAAGTATCTCATGCCAATGATTGCATGTTTCTCCACCATAATCAGTGAGCAACCAACAGTTGGACCATTTTATAATAGAAGTTTGTGATAATGTTCCAGGGATAAAACTCAAAGAACATAGTTCAATTGAAATTGTCTTAGTTGGTGTTGCTACCAAGACTAAGAATTGTTTCTGTCTTTGAGTATGGGGGCTTGCCAAGAGTGCAAGGACCCAAGTCTCCCACTACAGATCCATCAAACAATAGGAGAAGAATGATAAATGCTAGCTCAGCAGCAGTAGCAAACCCATACTGACAGGTGAATAAATACTTCATTTGCACTAACATATATGCTTTAGCTTCAGACTGGCAGTTGAATATTCGATTCTCCAACTCCCGATACACTAAATCGATGAACTCGTCGCTATGTTGGACATCTGGTAAAAGTTGGAGAAGATAAAATTGAGCACATCTTCAACGTGGGCCAGAATTCTTCGGGCCGAGGTGTTCCACCGGCATCCGGCCACAATCCTGGTCGATACCAGCCCAATCGAGAAGGGCCTTTAGCCTTTAGCCAGGCGCCTGAACTTTGTATTGGGGTCACACCCCCTCCTCCATTACCGGCATGCCGGGATCAGTGGTAAAATGCAGGTGGGGATACTCATCCCCGCGTTGTTTGCGTCAAAAAAATTAAGCCACATATGCTTAGGCATTTTAAAAGTAAGATAATGTTTGGTTCAGTGATTTTGTAACACAATCAGATTACACCGTAAAGCCATTTCAATACTTTTGTTTGGTTCCCATGCTCTGCAATCGGATATCGCGTAAACGGACACCACTTCCTACAAATTCGATTACACCGGATGGCAAGGGGGATCGGATCCAGTCGCTTCCTCCAAGCACGCTTGGGCACCACTCCTGCGTTTCGTCTTTGCAACTGCCGCTGTGCTGCTCTCCCGCTGTTATTCTAGACTAGACTAGTGCAGTTCTGTTTCCACGTTACAGCCTATGTGCCAAGCAAAGTCTGCTTTTTGTTACTTTGTTAACGTTAACGCTGCTATCTATTTACGTTTACGTTTTCATTACAACTTTAGAACCAAACAGCACCAAAAGCGGTAGTTGCTTAGCGGTCACAAGACTATATTTGCAATACTGTGTAGGAGCTAAATTTACACCCACCAGGGATCAATTTTGGATGGAAACAGCTAATTCTAACCGGTGAAAGGAGCTTGCTAATTACCATCTAATTCTTACAAGTGGAATTAGCTGGATCCATAGGATACCTCCAACAACTAGCTAGGTAGCTAGCTCAATTTGACGTGAAGAGTAAAAGAAAGAAGAGAGATAAATAAATAGTCTGACGAGCAAATAATATGTCTATTTTACTTAAAAAACAAAAAAGACAGATTAGACTAATAGATAAAATAGTATAATATTACTTCTCTGACCTCTATATCACAGATTCATTGTAAAATTCCTCAAGCATGTAGTTGGAGAACCAGGCTTGATCCAAACAAGACCGGATCCAATAAGACATATAATCCCTTTGTTTCTGCCTCAGCCATGTGAAAAGGAAAAAACACACAGACACACCTTTTCCCGTCCAACGAGAAATGAAAATGCTGAAATACGAGGCTCATGTATTACCCCTGAAACTTTGAAAGGAGAGGATTACATTGTCTTAATCTTGCTTGCTGGTGGTCTAAAAATCCTACAGAAAGAATCGTTACATTATACATGACCGGCCTCCGATGCTATGCTACATCATCGATCCAGAAATACTACTAGCTAGTAGTACTTAATTGTTCCTTCTCGAGTTACATATTGCAGCAAAAGAATACTACGAAAAAAAAACAGAAAACATTTCTCCTCCAATGCCTCGAGGTGCCTCATCAGTTCATCATCATCACCAACGCCGCAGCGCACGACGCCGTCTGTCATTCCTGTTGCTGTTGCTGTCAATATGCTTGCTGCTGCTGTAATGCCGCCTACCACTGATCGCCGGCGGGGCGGCCGGCGGCGTGCATGTGCTTGAGCTTGGTGAGCTCCTTCCTCCGCTTGCGCGCCTCCGCCGCCGCCGACGCCTTGTCCCTGTCGCTCGGCCCCGCGACGCCGCCGACCGGCGCCGCCGCGCTCCTCTTGACGTCGACGTCGAGCGCGAGGGTGAGCGAGCAGGGGTCGTCGTCGGTGTCGTCCTCGGCCGTCGCGCCGCCGCCGCCGGCACCCGGGCTCCCGCTGCCAGCGGGCTCCTGCTGCGGCTGGAACGCCGCCGCCGGGTACGCGTGCGACGGCGACCCGCCGCGCGGGTCCGCCGCCACGACGGGGTGGTAGTACCACGCGCAGGACGGCGGCAGGCAGATGGGCGGCGGGCTGCCGTGGTGGCCGTGGTGGTGGTGCTCGTACCCGGCGGCGGGGGGCCACGAGCCCCAGACGTAGGGCACCGGCACCGCCGGCGCCGCCGCGGTGTACAGGAAACCCGGCCGCGGCGGCGTGGCCGGCGGGGACAACGCCATGGCCTCCGGCGCCCCTTGCTGCTGCTGCTGCTGCTGCTGCTGCGCCGGCACGTGGATGGGCATGTAGGGAAACGATGGAAGCTACGCTAGCTCACACAAAAACTCGTTCACCCAAAATAGGAACAGCAGCAGTTATAGATCACGGATTGTTACCACTTGACGCGCAGTTGCAGCGGAAGCCGTCTCGATGTAGACGAACGCGTCGAAGTGGCAGTGCAGTGCAGTTGCTTACGTCCGTCTGGTCCTGCACGTGCGGTTCGTCCTTGTGCTCCAAGCGCAGCACCTCCGAGGTATCCACACGTACGAGGATTGAAACGTCGCGCACCGGACTGCTAGGTCCACGAGCACGATGGGGGAGAAAAGCAACTATTGCTTGGAAGTCATGTCTTTCTCAGGAGGGGTTTGGTCTCTATTTATTTGGATGAAATTCTTCACACCATGTTCCATTAGCAATATGGGACTAATAAATAAAGCACCCCTTCCCCTGGTAATGGGCTTCACAACATTTGTGGCCCATTAAGACTAGTGGATCGAATCCAGTTGTCTCTTGGGCATATTCCCAACAATCTCCCACTTGCACTAGAGACAATCTCATAAGCAAGTTTTCAGTGTTCCAAACCTCTTAAGTGTGTGACCCTATGGGTTCACGTACACATAGACATGGTTCGAGTACTCCTACTCGTTCCAATAGTTGATAGCGGCCTCTAGCAAGACGTGTCAACTCCCATGAATACGTAAAGATCATATCAGACGAACCACCACAACATCACGTACAAGCTATTCCCTTTGCCTCACGATATTTGGTCTAACTCCAAGTAAGACCTCCCTTTCTCGAAACTGTGAGTCAGATCCTTCAAGAGGTTAACACTTAACCTAGCACGGCCATGCATTTCTTGATCCGATCACTCGAGGGGCCCAGAGATATCTCTCTCGTATAGAGAGGGGCAAATCCCATCTTGATTGACCATGCCTCACAGCATGCTTCCTGACAAACCCGAAAACCACCTTTATAACTACCCAGTTACGGTGCAGCGTTTGGTAGTCCCTAAGTAGGTCAATTCACATCTTGAGTACATACGACAATCTCAGGTCTAAGGACAAAGCATACGCGTTGTGAAGAAGAGATAAACAAGTCTCAAACTGGGTCAGTCCAGCCCCATGTCATACATGTGCCCACATTATTAGTTTGACATCTCCATGTCCATGACTTGTGAAACATAGTCATCAACTAATACATGTGCTAATCAAATTAGGGACAATCCTTTTGAATAACCATACAAGTATTGAGTTTCACAAACAATTCACATAATTGCTAATCATATACAAGTTGCCTTTCATGGATATTCAATAAATAAACAATATATCATAGATACAAAACATTGTCCACTCACACTGGAGCTAATCTAAATGATATCTAATACCCATAGCTCTCGTGTGTGATTCATGTTTAGGCCGTGGAAGAGCCTTTGTCAAAGGATCAGCAATATTCAAATCCGTATGTATTTTGCATATCTTTATCTCACCACGTCTAACGAACTCTCGAATGAGGTGAAACTTCCGCAGTACATGTTTGTTTTTCTGGTGATTCCTTGGCTCCTTAGCCTGTGCAATTGCCCCATTGTTGTCACAGTAGAGTTCCAATGGGCTAGATGCATTGGGAAACACACCAAGCTCAATGAGAAACTTCCTCATCCAAACACCTTCCTTCGCCGCTTCCGAAGCTGCGATGTACTCTGCTTCCGTTGTAGAATCAGCCACAGTATCTTGCTTAGAACTTTTCCAGCTTACAGCACCACCGTTTATTGTGAACACAAATCCTGATTGCGACTTTGAATCGTCTGGATCAGTTTGGAAACTAGCATCAGTGTAACCCTTTACAATGAGCTCTCCCTCACCTCCATAGACTAGGAACACATCTTTAGTCCTTCTAAAGTACTTAAGAATGTTTTTCACCGCTGTCCAGTGACTTTCACCTGGATTAGACTGGTGTCTGCTCGTAACACTTAGAGCATATGAGACATCTGGACGAGTACTTATCATGGCGTACATGATGGATCCAATTGCTGAAGCATAAGGAACCTTACTCATGCGCTCCCGCTCATCAGTCGTCGTAGGACACTGAGTCTTGCTGAGGTGTATGCCATGTGACATAGGCAAGAACCCTTTCTTGGACTGTTCCATGCTGAACCGATTCAGCACCTTGTCAATATAAGTATCTTGACTTAATCCTATAAGCCTCCTTGATCTATCCCTATAGATCCTTATGCCCAGAATGTATGCAGCTTCCCCTAAGTCCTTCATAGAAAAACTATTTTTCAGCGAAGTCTTAACGGATTCTAGCATAGGAATATTATTCCCAATCAACAATATGTCATCCACATACAAGATTAGAAATACAACAGAGCTCCCACTTTCCTTCTTGTAAACACAAGCCTCTTCTTCATTCTGCCGGAAGTCAAACCCTTTGACTACCTCATCAAAACGAAGGTTCCAACTCCGAGATGCTTGCTTTAATCCATAGATTGATTTCTGAAGCTTGCATAATTTTCCAGCATTAGTTGGATCGACAAAACCTTCTGGTTGTATCATGTATACATCCTCCTCTAGGTTCCCATTGAGGAAAGCTGTTTTGACATCCATTTGCCATATCTCATAATCGAAATACGCAGCTATTGCTAGAATGATCCGGATAGATTTAAGCATCGCTACTGGAGAGAATGTCTCGTCGTAGTCAACTCCTTGAACTTGTCGAAAACCTTTTGCAACAAGTCGTGCTTTATAGACGTTAACATTTCCGTCTACATCTCTCTTTCTCTTAAAGATCCATTTGCACTCGATGGGTCTCACACCATCAGGCGGGTCAACTAAGTTCCAAACTTGATTTTGCCCCATGGAATCTATCTCGGATATCATGGCACTTTGCCATTTCTCGGAATCTGGGTCCATCATAGCTTCTGCATAGGTCCTAGGCTCATCGTTGTCTATCAACAATATGTCGCGCTCTCCCGTAACTTGGAGATTCATTTTCTGTGTAGCGCGACGTGGCCTTTCCGACCTTCGTGGTTGTGGCGATTCTTCTCTTACCACAGGTGTCTCAACTTGTTCTGCTACATTAGCATCACTCGTAAAGTCTTGCCTCATAGGCTCATCTCGAATTTCTTCAAGATACACCTTCTGTCTACTTTTCTCGCTGTTGAGAAACTCTTTCTCCAAGAAAACACCGTTCCTAGCGACAAACACTTTGCCCTCTGATCGGTTGTAGAAATAATATCCAATTGTTTCCTTTGGATATCCCACGAATATGCACTTGTCCGATTTTGGTGTAAGCTTGTCCGACTGAAGTCGCTTGACATATGCATCACAACCCCAAATTTTCAGAAAAGACAAACTAGGAGTCTTGCCAGTCCATATCTCATATGGTGTCTTCTCCACGGACTTAGATGGTACCCTATTTAGTGTGAAAGCTGCTGTTTCTAGAGCATAACCCCAAAATGATAACGGTAGATCTGACTGGCTCATCATTGATCGCACCATGTCTAACAAGGTTCGATTACGTCGCTCGGACACACCGTTCCTCTGAGGTGTTCCAGGTGGCGTTAGCTGTGGAACAATTCCGCAACTCTTTAGATGAGTGCTAAACTCGTGGCTCAAATACTCGCCTCCACGATCTGATCGCAAGGCTTTAATTTTCTTACCACGCTGATTTTCAACTTCATTCTGAAACTCTTTGAACTTTTCAAAAGTCTCTGACTTATGCTTCATTAAGTAGACATAGCCATATCTACTAAAATCATCAGTGAAAGTTATGAAGTACTGAAATCCACCCCGAGCTGTCGTGCTCATTGGTCCACATACATCAGTATGTATGAGTTCCAATAAGTCTTGCGCCCTCTCAGGAAAACCTGTGAAAGGTGCCTTGGTCATCTTGCCTAGCAAACAAGCTTCGCACGTCTCGTATGATTCAAAATCAAACGAAGTTAAAAGTCCATCAGAATGGAGCTTCTTCATGCGCTTCTCACTTATATGACCCAAACGACAATGCCACATATAGGTAGGATTCAAATCATTTAGCCGAGGCCTTTTAGCAATTATATTACATATAGGTGAATCATCAAGATTTAAAATAAACAATCCATTCACAATGGATGCAAGAGCCACAAACATGCCATTCTTTGAGATCACACAACCATTGTCTTTACTCGCGAATGTATAACCATCCTTCATCAAACATGAGGGAGATACAATGTTTCGACTCAAACTAGGAACAAAATAACAATTATTCAATTCCATGATAAATCCTGACGGAAGGTGGAGTTGCATCGTCCCGACGGTCAAAGCAGCAACTCTTGCATTATTGCCCACGCGGAAATCAACTTCGCCTCTTCCCACGCTTCTACTTCTTACTAATCCCTGCATCGAATTGCAAATATGAGCAACCGATCCGGTATCAAATACCCAGGAATTAATAGAAGATTCAGCGAGAAAAATGTCTGTAATATTAATGTCATGTGTACCTGATGCGGAAGTACTCTTACTACCGCCATTCTTCAGAAAAGCCAGGTACTTCTTGCAATTCCTCTTCCAGTGACCAATTTCTTTACAATAAAAGCACTCCTTCTTTTCTGCAGCTGGTCCAGACTCAGTCTGGGGCGTAGAGCTTGGCTGAGAGATCATATCTTTAGCCTTGCTCTTTTTCTTCCAAGATTTGCCCTTCCTCTTGAAGTTAGGCCTGTTTTGGATGGCCATCACATGGCTGCTGCTAGCGCTTTTCTTGATATCAACCTCTGCCGTCTTGAGCATGCCACATAACTCATTCAATCCCTTCTCCGCCCCATGCATATGGTAGTTCGAGATGAAGTTCCCAAAGCTAGGCGGAAGTGATGCTAGAATAAAATCGGTGGCTAACTCTGGGCCAAGTGGGAAGCCTAGCTTCTCCAACCTTTGGGAGTAACCAACCATCTTGATCACATGTGGCCCTACAGCTGCGCCTTCTGCTAGCTTTGTTTCCACAAAGGCCTTTGAGACATTGAACCTTTCAGTCCTGGCCTGAGTTTGAAACATATCCTTGAGCGCCTCGATCATATCATGCGCCTCATGGTTTGTCTCAAACTGCATCTGCAGCTCGGGTTCCATGCAAGCAAGCATAAGACAACTCACTTCAAGATTGGCATCACATGCCTTCTTGTAAGCATTTTTCTCAGCAAGAGTTGCGTTATCATCAGGCTCAACTGGTAATGGGGTGTCTAGAACTTCTTCCTTTTTCTCAGCCCTGAGAACAATTCTAAGGTTTCGGATCCAATCCGCATAATTTGTTCCATTCAACTTATCCTTCTCAAGGATCGAACGCAAAGAAAACGGTGTGCTAGGTGCCATTGATCTACAACAGAAAATAATGCAAAATACTAAGACAATGTATCTATGACAGAGTAAAATACATTAAACAATTTAACGGAATTTACTCCCACTAAAATCAATATCCCTCCATTGATATTTTAGTGATTCAGGATCCACAACTAACAAGTCGACTAGTGAGCTTTAGCATCACCGCTAGAAGACATGGTAGATCGGTAAGCAACTCTTGCTAATCATATCTTATATGACTCCTGTTGTTGGTTGACATCTCTATGTCTCGGCGTCCAACCTTTATGTCCCAAGGTCCTTAACCGTTAAGATGACCTTGTTTAAGTTAACCAACTCCTTATGCGAGTAAGTATCCGATACAAACCCATCTAGTCAAGGAAAACTAGTGGCACCCTAATTTCATAGACCCACCACTAATTGTACAAGACATGTGATGGTGCAAGATTTAGTTGGGAGGACATTTAGAACTTAAACAATTTTTGAGGGATCGTTTTTCAAAATTTTAATTTCGCCGGACCGTCCGTTGTTTCCTTGCAGACTGTCCGACCTGCTCTGGCGGACCGTCCGACCCTCTGGAACGCTGGAAAAACGCTTCTGTCAAAATTCCGACTGTATTTGCGGACCGTCCGCCGCTCACTTGCGGACCGTCCGCCGTTCTTGTGCGGACCGTCTGCCGTTTCTCCCGGACTGTCCGATCCGCTCCGCGGACTGTCCGACCTGCTCTGGCGGACCGTCCGACCCTCTGGAACGCTAGACAACGTCTCTATAAGATTCTTGAACGAATTTACGGACCGTCCGCCGCTCTCTCGCGGACCGTCCGCCGTTCCTGAGCGGACCTACGATTTACCTAAATTCTATCTGACCAATCACATTGGTCTATATCTCACCATGCCTGGGTTTACGTGTATCACTTAACTCCGGTGGCGGAATTCCGACCGGTAGGAGTAATTCGTTACACCACCATCATAGTGAATCCTAGTCAACATCGTCGTATATCGACATGCGACGCGGTCATTGATCTAAGTTCGATTCGACCAATCCAATTGGTCTATATCTCACCATAACTGGGTTTGTGTGTATCACTTAACTCCGGTGGCGGAATTCCGACCGGTAGGAGTAATTCGTTACACTACCATCATAGTGGAGATCACGAACCGATCAGAGACCAATCTACAACCAAGCATATCTCTATATGCATATATCCGAATCTATAACGAAACAGCTACGGCTCTGGTACCACTGAAGGGAAACGATGGAAGCTACGCTAGCTCACACAAAAACTCGTTCACCCAAAATAGGAACAGCAGCAGTTATAGATCACGGATTGTTACCACTTGACGCGCAGTTGCAGCGGAAGCCGTCTCGATGTAGACGAACGCGTCGAAGTGGCAGTGCAGTGCAGTTGCTTACGTCCGTCTGGTCCTGCACGTGCGGTTCGTCCTTGTGCTCCAAGCGCAGCACCTCCGAGGTATCCACACGTACGAGGATTGAAACGTCGCGCACCGGACTGCTAGGTCCACGAGCACGATGGGGGAGAAAAGCAACTATTGCTTGGAAGTCATGTCTTTCTCAGGAGGGGTTTGGTCTCTATTTATTTGGATGAAATTCTTCACACCATGTTCCATTAGCAATATGGGACTAATAAATAAAGCACCCCTTCCCCTGGTAATGGGCTTCACAACATTTGTGGCCCATTAAGACTAGTGGATCGAATCCAGTTGTCTCTTGGGCATATTCCCAACAGGGCATCGCCGCCGCCGTCGAGGAGGGCGCCTGCTTCGTCCTGCTCGTCCTCGCCACCTGCAGAGAATCGATAAACAAACAAACACCCATCCATGAGTCGACCTGGAGGAAAATTACCTTCACTGCCACGGCACTTGGTGTCCTCGCTAGCTCGCTCAGTGATGAATCAATGAAACTAATTCCGGTACGTGTGACACCATGGTCAAGAACTCTGCGGGGGACAAGACGACCAGTCTGCCGACGTGGTCACGCGCAAGGAGAAGTAACCGAACAAAGAGGACACGGCCAGGGGCCAGGGGCCAGGGGCCAGGGCACGACACGACACGACACAGCTGCGTGCAGCAATTCCCATCTGCGGAACCGAAGCCGACTAGAAGAGCAACACCTGAGCTGAGCACACGTCCCACGCACGCGGCCAGCGTCGTCAGCATTGCACCGAGCTACGTAATAAGCTAGCTGGCTGGTGGTGTGCCGACAAAAAGCTAGCCCAGATCGAGATTACCCAGCTCCATGGATCGAAAGGAAGAGAGGAGATTAATCAGCATCATTATCCAAGACGACGACGTCGTACGTCTCCGTCAGCGCGCGTGGCATGCGTACAACAGCAAGAGCACTGCTTTGACAAAACAAATCGAGTATACTCTTCCGTAGCAGCTAGGTGTACGGCATCGCGACCTGCATGCTAGTTAGTGGACCAGAAAGAAAAGCTCATCTCGGTCATGCATGTGGATATATGTGGCCTCGTTCGAGGGGCACAACTGGAGTCTTAGAAGTTGCTAGATTCCTGTCTGCCTAACAATGGCAACATCATCACATATACTAGTCGATCGATGATGCTGATTTAATTACTTGTATATAGAACCGCTGTCAATCATGCAACGTAATCTGCTGTCTAGTCGGGTGGGTCAAGTACAAAAGAGCGAGGGATTAAAGCGGGGGCGAGGAAAGCGACGGGTGGTGGTGACGTGCCTGTTCTTTGAGCTGCTTGTTGGCCTCCTTGAGCGAGAGGTACTCCTGCATCACCATGTCCTTCTCCTGCACGCACGTATCAACAGGTGTCGGTCGTCAGTCAAGTCATCGATCACTAGCTGCTTTCATCCTTCATCAGTAATAAGACAGAAAACGTTGGTTCACTACGTCGGCTAGCTACTACTCCAGCTGGTAACAACAATCACAGTAGTGCAGTGCGCTGTCGTTTGCAAATAACGGCAATTAATCCAGCTGAAGATCGATGGGTCTGCTGGTCGATCCGCCATGGGAATCGAAATTTGTTGTTACCTTCTTCATGTTGTCGTTCTGCGAGGAGAGATCGGCGACCTTCCTGGCGAGCTCGTCGCGGATGGCCTGGCGGCGGAGGATGGTCTGGCGGGCGGACTCCCGGTTGGCCAGCACGCGCCGCAGCCGCTTCGCCTCCTTCTCGGCCTGCACATACATGTCACGGCGAGGCTCGCTGGTGAAGAGAGGTCACGGGATCGCGCGAGGGCGCAGCACGAGTGGGTTACCTCGGTGAGCATGTGCCGGGGCCGGGGGCCGTACCCCGTGGCGGCGGCCGGCGGGGGCATGTGCTGCGGCTGGTGGTGGTGGTGGTGCGGCGGCGGTTGTTGGTGGTGGCCGGCGCTGGAGCTGCTGGAGCACGGGGACGCGGCGGCGGATAATTGGATGCCCACCTTGCCCAGCTCAAGGCTCAGCCGCGTGCTCGCCAGCTCCTCCTCGTCGTCGTCGTCGTCCTCCGCCGGCTGGATCAATTATTCGCAATCCCCGGGATTTAGAATTGAAGGCAAGGGCTAGTAGTATACGAGTGGACCAGGATTCAATTAATGAATTCACCTGATGAGCAGCAGCCGGCGGCTGATGGTGTCCGCCGGCTCCCGGGGCCGCCGGGCCAACCCCGGCCATGTCGGCGAGCGCCATGGCGGCATCGAGCTCGACGTCGACGGTGACGCCCCGGCGGCATTGCCTCTGCCCGTCGCTGTCGTCAGACATGGCGCGCGCGGGGTGGGGAGAGAAGAGCTGCGAGCTAGCCGCGGTGGCCTCGCATCGATGGATCGATCACGCAAGCACCGAGGGATCGCTACAAGAGGAGGAGAAGTCAGAGAGGGACAAGGCAAGCAGCTGGTGAGCTCGGTCGCTTTGGTTGCTTAAAGCAGCGGAGTAACCAACCGCTTGGGCTTGGACGGTGCGGTTGCCAAGCGAAGCGAGTACGGCTTCGGCTGGGTCCCCGAATAATAAATATCTCTTTCTCAAAAAAAATAATAAATATCTCTTTCTCAAAAAAAATAATAAATATCTCCGCCGAGGCGGCGCGGCGAGGTGGTCCTGTGCCGCGCCACCCGGAGCGTCCGATGGGGCTGGGGCGGGCAGGAGCCCATCTCGCCCGTCCGCGCCCGCCACGTGGCGGCCCGGCGGCAGGTCTCCGCCCTCCCCTCCACGCGCGGGGACACGCGGAGCCACGCCGCGCCGCGACCAGCATGCAGAGACGAAGAGAGGACCAGCATGTCGGGCAGGCGCGGCGCGACGTGCCGAGGCCGCGCGGGCGCCGGGTGGGCTAGCTGATGGCCGGACTTGTACGTACGTCGCCGTGGAAGCGCCTAGAAGCAAGGCCTCGTTCGCACGCAGCTTGTGTTGACCGCTGATTACCGGCTTTGTCCTGTCCGTTTGCAGCTAGGGTGCAGTGCTCATCAACCGCTAACCATCCGATGCGGGGCATAGGCGTCGCATCGCAACCGACCGAACGAACTGTCTGCTGCTAATGCTACTGTCAGGACCAACAAAATTAAAAGAGAGAGAAACTACATCAGCATAAGGAAGGTGCCAACGCGGTGTTCAAGGCGAACTGCAAAAGGTTCCGCATGGGCGCGCGGCGGCGAGTGGGAGAGCTCAGCCGTAGGAGGGAGCTCGGCGGATGCGGGGCGCCCACAGTTAAAAAACAAACTTATCTTCACCCACTGCCTCGGTCGCATGCACTGCATGGCAGCACAGCCCGCGAGGAGCACGGCAAGTCGGTGCCTGCGATGATCTGCGGCGGACCGCAAGTTGGCTGGCGTGCAGGCAGGCCGGCGAGGCGACGTGTAGTACAGTGTACTGAGCCTGCCTGGCCAATGGATCATCGATCGGCCTGCAGCTATCCTCTTCGATCTGATCCGGCGCGCCTTTTCACGCCCCCTCGGGACTCGATCGCCGTGGCCGTCGTATCGTATGTAGGGGGCACACGACGACGGCACTGGCAGTGGAGCGGCGACCGCGCGGCCACGTCGACGGCGCCTATCTACGTACCCATACAGCCCATAGACGGGTAGCAGAATCTCGATTTTAGCGTACAGACAGCTAAAGCTCAGGCGGAAGCCCGACAAGCCGTGGATAGAGACCGTCTGTGTGCTGTTTAATGCTTTGCATAAAGCTCAAGATCAACTACAAATACAATTGTGTATACCATTGTGTGGCTATTTAATTGAATAATATGAAGCATAAATAATAGAACCATGATCACAATATTTGGTGTTCTGGTGGGATCGCCGTAATACGCCGTACACACTTCTGATAATGGTGTACAAGAAATTCTATCTTCAAATGTAGGCAACAACCTCCTTACTGCTCGTGGTCCAGGTTCTGCCTGCTCAAATGACCACCACACGAGCAGATGTTTACCAACGACGCAAGGGAAATGGAACGAACACAGGATACAATTTCACACAGAGAATTAACGCATTGGTTCACACAGGAATGCATGGAGCCATCGCACCCACCCAAATGAGTTGACATGCTCATGCAAAAACTGACGCAATAACTGATAGTCTTAGAAAAACTAATATTTAGAAATAATAATCAGGAGCACTCCATGTTCACCAGCACCATCCTGATGTTCTGCCAGCGGCCTGCACCCGTGCATGCACCATTCAGTGGAACAAAACAATATCTGAATCAGTATTCATTTTGAAAATGGAGTGCCAGTTACCAAGAACACACTGTATTATAGCCAAACATGAACTGCAGGCACGACCATGATGAAGCACTGAACAGCAGAATTATGGGCAGAAAAAAAGCAGGGATAGAAAAAAAGCAGGGACACAGTTTTAGATAACAGATAGCAATTACCACATAAGCCATTTTTGATGGTAGTCCTCCTAGTAGAACAACAAAATAGAAAGTCCTCATGCTGCCTTCAATCAACAACAAAAAAATGCAATAAGATAATTGCCTTCCAGAGCTGTATGCTGTATCAGTGAACTAATTAAAAATATTGACATTGCAGGCACAAGGTAATTGCAGTCATCACAGTAGAAATGTGAAGCAATGCAAGTAGCTGACAAACAGACAACAAGCTGTTGTTTTCAGGTAACAAGCAGTAGATGTTTTCCAAAATTTTCAGAGATTGGTGCATGTATTCACATTGACAGAACTGCATCATAGACATGCCAGCCACCGTGCAGTTTGCACAATTAAGATAACAGAAGCTTCAAACTTCAGCTAAACCATGACACAAGTGCAGTATATCTGATAGTGAAGCAAACTGAAATATAAACAGGCAGGACAGCTAGCAGATCATTTTGCAAACTGAAATAAAGCTATCATGCATTCAGATTTTTAGATTTGCACAAGGTAAAATTCACCAGGCTTTTGGCTTTCAACATTCACACCATGGCCTACTAGTGCTGTTGCCATTCACATTCAGACCAGGTAGCATTCAACACAGGTTCACATCATTCAAAATATAACAGATAACATTCCACACAGGTTGACATCATAATATAAAATTGATCATATGCATGATGGCATTTACATTCAGGTACACATTCTGGAGTCACAGGATGCAGCACAGCTATGATTAAAGTTCAGATAAGATAAATGACAGTAGATAAATCACAGACTCAAATATTCAGCCTCAAAATATTCAGGGTCTGATTAAGTGCAAAACTAGCATTATATTTTGTCACTCAACATCTTCAGTAGAACAGCTAGCTGTATAGATTGTTTACCTGTTCACTCAGGGAAAATGGCCTTCTTAAGCTTATTCAACATACTAAATCATTCTTTTGGATTACACAACTAAAACTAGACAGGCTAGCAACTTGAAAGCTGCAAGTAAAACTACATTCAAGCAGCTTTACTGAAGCAGAACCATTCAAGGAGACTTTTATTTCTTTTACTTGCACCAAATTACACACAGAGTTTATTGCAGATATCAAATAGCATAAAGTATCATCATTCATTTGAAGCAACTCAAAACAATAGAACACGGATGCAGATTCATGACTGACACAAAGTCTCATCCCCTTATCCACTACAAAGATATCCAGGGTAGTCACAAACATACTGCATCTACTAACCATGATCACAGTAGAATCCCTAAGCTAAAATTCACAAAATTGGCCACACCCCAACAGTGCTGGTAGGCAGCCAAATTTATACAGAAGCAAGCCGCCACCACGACCGAGAGAACGGGTCGTGGCCAAGCCGCCACCACGACCTGCCGCCGCCGCCGCCGCTCCCAAATCGCGACCTAGGGTTTGGCTTCGGGCTGCCGCCGCCGCTGCCGCCGCCCCGAAATCGTCCTTCCTCCGTGTTGAGCCGGCCATGCACGACGACAATAGCGCGGCGGCGAGGGAGGGAGTACGCACGCGCGGCGGATTCAGGTGGGGAATGAGCGCGCGCGGGATCCAGCTGCGGCGGCGATACGAGGAGACGGCTTGTACAGCGCGTCGTCGCCGGCCGGTTCCTCCTCGGGGAGCGGGAGCAACCCGTCGCCTCCGGCGTCGACTGGAGCTGGCGGGGTGTTTTTTTGCAAATAGACCATCTTACAGACAGGTCTTACAGTAGGGCTGTACATTCCCTCAGCTCGATCATATACGTAGCAGTACACGTGCACGTGCTGCGCGCGGCGATGCGCTTGCCGCCGCCGCCCGGCCGGCCGGAAACCCCGCCGCCTTGCTGCACGCCCGCGCGGCGCGCCATCATGCGCTCCAGGCATGCGCGCGCTTCCTTGCTTGCCGCCGGCCGGCCGGCCGGTGCCATACCGCCGTGTTTCTCTTTGTCTTGTTTTGCCTCGGCGGATCCACCTGCACTGCACCTGGTTCCGGTCGACAAAGGGCCATAATACCTTTTTTTTTTTAGAAACCGGGTTGATATATTTCATTCATAACAATATATAGTGATTACATTCCAAAACTTACAAAGACACTCTTGAAACAAAGAGAAAATACATCCTGGTCCCAAGCTCCCGGTCCTCCTCGCCACCGACGGTCGGAGAACGCATCTTGAAGCCGACTTCCTCTTCGGCGATGGAACAAAGTTTTTAAACGCCGTCTTGAGCAGCACATCGAAATCAATGTGCGTTGTTAACGCTGAACCGGCTGAAGAAGCTGGTCATAAACCAGCGCATCGCCAGACATTGAGGATTCTGGCACCTCAAGGACCAGCAACCCCAAATCGCTAAACGACGAAGAACCCCGAAGGGGAATTGAACCACCAAGACTAGTGGGATCAGAAAACCAACCCGATTTACTTTCGTGTTGGTAAGCAAACCTCCCATAATCGATGCCGAGAAGACAAGCTTCATCGCCAAAGACACAGAAGGGACAAAAGCACCCATGCCTGGCACCACGGCCGGCCGCGCCGGACACCACCGCCACAATCCTGCTGGGAAAGCCCCAAGAGACAGAACGGGCAGCACCACCGGGCACATCGGCCACAAGCCTGCAGGCCTCAACCTTCGCCGTCCCCGGTGACAGGGCAAGCAGATCGGGTCGAGGATGGCCGGAAGCGAGTGCAAGCAGGGGATTTATTTCATTTCGACTCACCTTAGCTCCCAAGTCGCCGGCACCGTGAACGGTGAGAACAACTGCGACGAGAACGACGACAGCACCTCCGACGACCGGAGCAAGGGAGAACTTTCCCATCGGGAATACCAGCCCTAACCTACCTAGAACTACTCTAATAGGAGGGAATATGTACACCACCCACCGGATCCGTGACTCCCCCTGCTCACCGGCGCCGCAGAGGCCACCGGAGGCGAGGGAAGCCGACGAATCCGGCGGTGGGAACTGAGCTCGCCTCGAAGTCGCCCTTCTCTCTACTGTGCTGGAGGAACGGGACGCTTCGGGAGAGAACTACGCCGCCTAATGTTAAAAAAAGGGCCATAATACCTGTGCAGAAATGACATGATGCGGGCTCCCTATTTTTTTCTCCAAGTAAAGAGCCCAAGTCGCGCGGAGGCCCAAAAGTTTGTCACTGTCCCAAAAAGCCCAACGATGTCATGCAGATCCTGAGCATTCCCCCAACTTTCAAGATTCTACTTTTTTTTTCTGATTTCATCCACGCTTCATTCTACATTTTGAAACTTTATTTGATTCCTGAATGGATTTTTACAGGACCAAACTGGGTAACTATTTCCTTGTCCAGCAGACTAATCCGCTAGTATATAGCACTGACCTAGTAGCTAGTGAACTTGTGCCTCAAGTTCCCTTAGTAAAAGTTTTCGCAATTACTCTAACCTTGTTAATCAAGCTAGTAATACAGTCACTAAGACACTAACCCCTTTAATCACCCGATTAATTTGGCCTACACGTACATGAAGTCGTAGTAGTAGTATACTAGTATGTATCAATTTCGGGGCCATATGACACGGCTCAAGTCATCGACGCCGAAGCCGAGATCATCAACAACAGGCGTAGTAATCAGCGAGTACGAGTCCCAGTCGATGGCGGCGGCGGCGGCGGCGTCTTCAGCTCCGTCCACGACAACCGCCCCTCGCGACCCCGACGACGAGCTGTCGTGGGAGTTGTCTTCCGCTTGCTGCGCCCCGTTGCCGCCGACCACGCCGGCGGCTGCAGGCATCGGGTTCGTGCTCGCCGCCGGCGCCGGGGCTGGTGGTGGTAGCACTATCAGTTCATGCTGCTGCTGGTGGTGAACGGCGGCGGCTTGATCGCCGCCGAGGCCGCCGCCGGACGGGTTGAGCGGCCGCCGGTCGAAGGACCTCAGCGTGCCGGTGCTGATGTAGACGCGGCAGACGCTGAACTCGTTCCGCAGCTGCAGGCCGGCGGATCGATCAGGAGTAGTAGTAGTGTAATTATTAGTACTAGTTTGTAATTAACCACAATCGTAAATGCACAACCATATATATATATATGAATTAAATCGCATGCACGCACGTACGTACACGTACCCTGACGGGCTGCGGCGGCGGCGGCGCGGCGGCGGCGGCGTCGACGGCGAGCTTGTACTCGTTCATCTTCCAGCGCGTCTTGGTGCCGGTGGGGGCGCGGCCGAGGTAGAAGACCATGGTGCGCTTCTCCCCGATGACGCGGTTGGCGGAGCCGGAGTAGACGAAGGACGGCGAGCCCGTGGCCTTCCAGTAGCCCGACGGCGTGGTGCGCGCCGGCCGGCCGCCGTGCTGCTCCCGCTCCGCCCGCGGGCAGAAGAAGAACCACTGCTCCGTGTCGCCCACGTTCGCCGCTCCCGCCATCGCTGCACGCACGCACACGCATATATCATCATCACCATCATATTCAGATCATCATCAATCGTGATCGATAAAGTAACTGATTGATCCATCATCGATCGAGAAGGAAATAAGTTAACTAACGTACCCTGGAGCTGGGAGGGATGGTAGCTGTAGATGTCGACGACGGGGATGAAGTGCTCGACGTCGGGCCTGGTGCCGGCGAGGCGGTGCCAGAGGTAGAAGGTCAGGAGCTCCTCCTCCGTCGGGTAGAACCGGTACCCCGGCGCCAGCAACGGCGCACCACCACTACTGCTGCCGCCACCGCTTTCCATCATCGTTCTCTGCAACGACAGCATGATCGATCTCGCTCGATCGATTCCAATAATCTCCTACAAATCGATTTCGCTCGATCTATAGCATCCGAATTAGAACGCGAGCAGTATTTATAGAGCCGGCCGGTGATGGTGCTCGGTAGTATTTGTTGTTGCTTGCTACGGAGTACCTCTCTCTCTCTCTCTCTCTCTCTCTCTCTCTCTCTCTCTCTCTCACGCACGCACCCTTGGGAGAGAAGAGAAGAATATTGACGAAGCTTTAAAGAAGTTGCATGCATGGCCACGGGCCATGGCGCGCAAATGGCCGCGTTCCCGCGTTGACCTTGACCAGCACGAGCCGGCCGGGAAGAGGAGGACTCCTTATCGTCCTTGATGCGCTATCCTGGGTACGTACGTTTCGCGCGCTGTGTGCCTGCCTGATGGGCCCGGTTACTCGCCACGCGGCCAGCTGGAAGGAAAGGGCGTGCGTCACTGTCGAGCGTGGAAGGTTTCGGCCGTGTCTCGGGTACGTACATTTGTTCTCGGCGTACGCCGTGCGTCATAGCACTGTTCTTGTTCTCTGTTTCGCGGTCCATGAACACAGTCCATGAATGTGCCCTCCGATCCAATCAATGGCAGCATTTATTATAATTTTAGAAGGCCCAAAATCACTCTCCTTTACATCTCTCCAAAAAGAAGATCATCTACACTGTTCACACTGCTGGCATGTTTGGATCATCCCACCTGTTAAAGTTTAGCCGGATAGTCTTGTCTGTTTAATAAATTGTAGGTCGTTTTGGTATTTCTAAATACATAGCCTTTGTTATACATGGTCTAGATGCATAGTAATATCCATAAAAGCTAAAAACAACTTACAGTTTTGTTGGAGGGAGTAGTTGGGAGTAACTAGCTAATAGCTAAACTTTAGATGGCTGGTAAGTACTACGCTAGCTAAACTTTAGCTAGGATCCAAACAGCCCCTCAATTAAAATTTATTCACCTGGGTTGGATCCAAACGTAGCATATATAGTATTATTCAGTTCAAAGTGGGGATTGGTTTGCTACCACAGATAATTTATTATTCTAACAATAACATGGTATAATCTACTTTACGATTTCATGTCTAAAAGCTAATTGAGCATCTCGTGAGCGGCTTATGAAATAGATAATTGTCTAAAAGCTAATTGGTTTTCTAAAAGCCAAGCCGAGTCAAATTGCAAGTGCCGAGTTGGTGCAGAAGTCTCGTTTCTTCCAATTGCCTCCAGGCCCCGCCCAAGTAATAAAAATATAAAATAGTTCCATTTAATCTTAGAAGAGCGCTAATGTAACCCATCATTGGGTTTGTGTTCGTTTCATTCTAAATTATTGTTCCATTTCCTACATAATAGGCTACATAAAAGGAAATGAAGAGGCAGGTGGGCCCAGCTGGGTTGACTAGGAGTCAAGGAGGCACATAGAAACTTTGGATCTGTTTGGACTGCGGCTTCAGCACGCCACGCTACAGTGCGGTGGCGGTCTGAATCGCCGCCACAGCACGGTGTCGTGGCGTGCTGTGGCGGCGTGGCGCCGATCCAAAGAGGCCCTTTGGTTTGGATAGTGGCATCACAAATCATACAATCCTGCTCGTTTGGTCAATCATCCCATGATTGCATTCTTTTAGGAACGGATAAAGTACATCAATAATATGTGCTAGTTTGTTTTCTTGCTGGATAAATCTAACGAGATAAAAGAGAGCCTTTTTGGCTTCAATAAAAGCTCTACTTGGCTTGTTTGCATTGGCACGAGCTCAAGGTACTTCCACTTTTCCATTAAATAGAACAAGCATGATTGAGTAGCTACTAATTTGGCATTTCATAGATCGTTGAAAGAGAGCCATGCATAATAATGACGGAGGTTTGCCTTGTTTCTCTTTTTCTAAAAAAGCACTAATAAGCCGGGTCAAATTGCAAGAGCCAAGCTCTTTCAGAGTCTCAAAGGGTTTTCTTGAGGAGAGAACACAAATTAGTCCCATATTTTTAGAAGAACACAATGTACGTGGTTTTGGTTTTGCGTGACTTCCATATATCCTGAACCGGCGGCATGATAGCTAATATTATTATCACGAAAAAACACTCACAAACTATGGAGACGTGTGGGGGCGGCCGGGTTGACTAAGAGTCAAGTGGGTAGTTAGCCAGAACACGGCCGGGGCGGTACACGCTCCGAAGCCATGGAGAAATTAAACGCGCATGCATATATGTTTTTTTGACAGCCCCTATCTATTTTTTTAAATTTTTTTATCTCAAACTCAGTTAATTCGCTCACACAGGGAGTCGAACCTAAGTCTGCAGGGTGCTACTCAGGTGCTCTGACCACTGGGTCAGAGACCCTTTCACCGCATGCATGACGCATGAGAGAGTTTATTGGATGGGCATGGATCGATATATGCACGCATGAACAGAGTGGGCCCGGTTAGTTCCAAAACTTCCCCCAAACTTTCTCTCTCTAAACTTCACTATTCACTGTCACATCAAATCTCTCTCCTCGTGCATGGAGCACTAAACGTGGGTAAATAAAAAAAACTAATTGTATAGTTTTGATGTACACGACGAGACGAATCTTTCGAGCCTAGTTAGGTCATGGTAGGACAATGTTTACCACAAACAAACGAAAAGTGCTACAGTACGCTACCGTGTCCGATGTGACATTTTCACCTAACTCTCGCCCATTTTTTCAGGAACTACACCCCAGTGTATGTAGATCATCATTCATCGATCAATGCGTGCAGCACTGGTAAAGTAGCCAAACAGCAGGCGGACAGGATATCTCTCCTAGGACTAGGAGGACGGACATGCATTAACGGCTACGTGTACGGACCAGATACAGGATGGAGAGTTTCATCATGCGTGTCCATCCATCGTCATGCAGGTCAAATCGCGGTCTCCAACTCTTGTCTTCATGTGTACTTACGTGCATTATAATTCCAGTGTGCTAACTAACAACCTACTTTTCTAAGATGATGGAACGAGACAGTGAGACGACATGTCCCGGCCCGGATCGAGATGGAGACTCGGCGACTTGTATTGCGAACGAGCTGATTGACTTGGAACAGGACGCTAAGGCTTCTCCTAATGTCTACTTGTGTCGTCATGCACATCATTTGCTACTTCCTTCTATCCTAAATTATAATCCTTTTCTTGTTTTTATATACATAGTTTTAGTATGCATGTAAATATAAATATATAACAAAAACTATATATTTTAAGAAAATCGGAACAATTTGTGATTGATTTGTAATTTGAAACGGAGGACCATATGTAGGATTTTTTTATGACCGCCCCATATTGTACTTGTTTCAGTTAGGCCCTTTAATACACACAGTTATTTTTTGGAGTGCAATCCAAAGAAATGACCAACACCGAGAAACTATGCACGAGAGGCCATCATTGATGTGAAGTCACGCGAAGTTACTCCTCCGGAATAATCACTCAGCTTTCTTGTCACACCCGGTTTTAAAGGCAAAACCAGATTCATCTCATATGTGCGCCAGGATCAGTTTACACACATATGGTAGACGTCACAAGTGAATATCCATAACCATGCATAACGAAAGAGTATTAAAGTGTATTTATTACAGTCTCAGAGTTGACACCAATGTCATAGCGGAAGACTTAAATAAACGTTCATCTAACGAAGCAAAAGTGACTCCAACTCCACAGGCGTTGACTGGGGGAGACTCGCCTAGAACTCCTCAAAATCAGCAGTGAAATCCTCAAAATTCTCCCAATCTGAGCAGCATTCCGGGTGTAGTTGATGTAATAAAAGAAAGAAAACAAGCATGAGCACATGACGTACTCAGCAAATGTAATATGACATACAAGGCTGGGGCAAAAAGACTGGGTGACAATACTGCAGTAAGCCCTTTTAGTTGGTCAAGTTTTATTAAGCAACTATTTACTAGCAAATGAAAGTATATACCACCCACAAATTAATGAATGTCATAATCCCAACATAATCAAGTAACCACAATTTAATCCATGTTCAAGTATGATTATCATGTAAGGGTCCAGGCCGCTCTTGACCGTGAGCACGGCTGTTATAACAGTTTTACACTCTGCAGAGGTTGTACACTTTCACCATAAGCCGTGATTCCCATTGCCGAAGCATGCACCCGTCCCACACCACGTGGACCGAATACTGAGTTTCACTATGAGACCTTTACAAAAGCACTCTAATAAATGATAGCCCGCTAAGGTTTCCGGTTCAGAAGCAAAGCATAACCCTCCCTAATGAGGTCTGTCTCTTACCAAAGCCCACAGCTCAAGAGGACCGAGCTATACTCCGTCAACCGCCGCCCCATGCCCCTTTCGAGTAAAGCTACCATAAACTAGAGCACCTAATTAGTCAGTCAAAGCCAGAGCCACATGGCACTCATGGTGGTACTGTTTTCCTGGGTGGTTCTCCATGTTCCAATTAAAAAGATATGATCTTGTCATTCAATTAATTTAAAGAGTATTTGGAACATAGAGTAGGGGTTCATTTAACCAATCCCAGTTGAGCAAGCTAAGCATCATCTACCATCAAAGTTAATTAAATAACCAGTTTCAGGGACAGGAAAATATAGTGGCTAGGCAAATCCTTAAATAGGAACCCATCAAATTAAGACACATGCATGGATGGTGAAATTAATAGTTATTAGGACATTTGCATGACATAATACACTTGCCTTATTCCCAACTCTGTTGCTGCTCAAATCCTTCTCCAACAGTTGGTTCTTCAGAGAAATCCTCGAACTGCTCGCTTCCTAATCGCATCACACAATCGCATGCAAAGAAACAATACACTAAATAAGAAACAGTACACCAAACAATTCCAACAAAAGAAAAAAAAGTACAAAACTAATCTACGCGTTACAACGAACGCGTGAGCGCGAGAATCACTAAAATCGGAG
Organism: Echinochloa phyllopogon; assembly: GCA_033239725.1. NCBI lineage: Eukaryota > Viridiplantae > Streptophyta > Magnoliopsida > Poales > Poaceae > Echinochloa > Echinochloa phyllopogon. Next base: position 3,090,053 of record BTCW01000008.1, on the reverse strand, counting down.
TTAAAACGCAAAAGATATGGCTTTTCTAAGATTCAGGGACTTGCTGGCAAAGTTTTAAAAGTTCCAGGGGCTTAACTGCGAAAATCCGAGGGCTAAAACATAATTTTGTATAAAAACTCAAGGGCTTACGGGTAAAAAGACCAAAACAGGACCTCGGGTGTAATTTTAAAACTTGCAGGGGCTAAAACAGAAGAAACAGGACCTATCTATAATTATTTTTAAACTAAGATGGACTGCGGGTTGATTTTGAAAACTTTAAGGGCCTTTTTGCAAAGTCGCCTAGGTTGACCGGTATGGGTCGGATTGACTTGGAGCTCGGGCTGACGTGGACCGCCGGATCCAGATCGGACGGTTCAAAACAGATCGGCAGAAGGCTCGCCGGCGGGGGAAGAAGGGCGGCGGCGCCGCTGGCTCCTACGACGGCGCATCGCCGGCGCACACGCGCTAGCGCGCTACGGGCCACCAAACGCGATGGGAGTTGGCCTAGGAGAGAGAGGAGAGGACGGCGATCTAACCCCGAGGGTTCTTGACGGGCTTGGAGCTTCGACAGCGGCCGGCGACGGCGAATGGCGGGCGGCGGCGCTGCAAAAACTCTGGTGAGCGATTGAGTCAGGAGCGAAGCGGGGAAACGATGCGCGAGCAACACGGGAGGGTTCCTTACCTCCTTGCGAACCTCCCGCGAAGAACCTTGGCGAGAGAGGGACAGCGACGAGCGAGATCAACGGCGGCGGCGGCGTTCAACGCGACGGCGGCGGCGCGAGCGGCTGCTAGGGTTCGCGGCTCGATTGGATCACGGGGAAGAGGCAAAGGCGGCGGCCGCGGTTTATAGGTGCGAGGTGGGGCTCGGGCCCACGCCTTGGCGTGCGTGCCAGGGTCGGATGCGGTAGTGCGGCCGAGTCCGGGTTGGGGACGACGGGTCCGACAGGCGGGACCCGCCTGGCAGCGACGCGAGAGAGAGAAAGAGAGAGAGAGCGGAGCGGCCCGGCGCGGAAGAACGGGCCGAAAGAAGGATTGGGCCGGAGAAAGGGACAGGCCGGCTGACCGAGGAGAAAAAGAAAAGACGACGGCGCGGCGCTACGACGGGCCGCTGCTGGGCCTAAAGCGGAAAGAAAACGGGCTGAGCGGGGAGGAAACGCGAGCGAGGGAAAAAGTCCAGGGGTGTAAAGTGAACTTTACAAAGAGTTCAGGGGCCTAATCTAAACTCAGCCTATTTAACTTTTCTAGAACTCAAACAAAAGCAAATCAAATTTGAATTTAAACAGAATTTAAATTCTAATTCAATTTACTAGCAACCAAAAAGTAATGCAACAGCATGAATGCAACAAAAACTTATTTTGACTAAAATTATTTAATATGATATTTAAATTGATAAAAGGCTAGAAATTCCAATTAAATCATAGAAAATTTATTTAGGCCTTAATAAATCCTAGAAAAATTCAGAGAGTTGCTACAATTTAATTGTGATGAATTTTAGAGTGTTACATTTCTCATTCACATGCCTTAAATTAACATAAACATGTGCGGTTTGACTTTTTAACCACACATGCAAAGTCCTCCGAGTATATATGTAGTACACTCTACATATATGGCAGCTGCATTAAGCATATGCCTGTACTGTGGACCTGTGGTTGGTGGTGTCAGACGCACCACTCCGGCGGTGTTCACTTCTCTAAAAGAACGTGAATTTAGGTAAAAATGTCACATCGAATACTGTAGCGCACTGTAGCACTTTTCGTTTGTTTGTGGTAATCATTATCCTACCATGACCTAACTAGGCTCAAAAGATTCGTCTTGTCGTGTACATCAAAACCATGTACTTAGTTTTTTTATTTACCTACACTTAATGCTCCATGCATGAGTAGAGAGATTTGATGCGATAGTCAATAGTGAAGTTTAGAGAGAGAAAGTTTGAGAGAAGTTTTGGATTTGAAGGGAAGTGAACACCGCCTCCGTCTGAACTCTGAAGCCATAACAACAATTCGCATGCCGGGGTCCCGGACAGACCAAGAAACCCCAGTGGTCGCGGCAAAGGCAAACACGTAGCTAGGGGGCACAAATAATCGAGTCTCGACACCATCGCACTCGCTAGCATCAGATGCGTTTCTCACATGCTTGTTCCATACCGTTGCCGCGCATTCGCTTGCGCACATGTCCAGAAATTTCAGCGCCCTGCAGGGAGAAACGATCGGAACATATCCCGATCCTCACGAGATTTGGTCAGGATCCAAATTCCCAAATACGTACTCTGCATCTGCCACAAGACATATATGTACACGTACAGATCGAGATCGATGCCTCTGCTTCCATTGCGGGCGGCCTACATGCTCCGATGATTGGTTGGCATCGAACGAGGGTTCTTGCTTTGTAGCTGCGCGCAGATGCAGCGGCAAATGTGGCGAAGTTTTCAGGATGCCGCCAGCAAGGACAACGAACGAGTCCACAATGCAACAATGATAAAACTGCTGCTGATGCAAATAAAGCTACATCTACTGTTCTAGCGAGTCTTTGGCCTAGTTCCTAAATTTCATCCTAAATTCCACTATGCAAAAAGAAGATTTCCATCACATCAAAATACCGACACATGCATGGAGTACTAAATGTAGATGAAATCAAAAACTAATTGTACAGTTTTGTTCTACTTTGCGAGACGAACATTTTGAGCCTAATTAATTAATGTTTGGATAATTATTCACAAATACAAACGAAATGATTAAATTACGCATTTATGACATTTTGCCAGATTCCATGTCCCCAAATTTGGAACTAGACTAAGGCCTTTGATGAGCGCAACTGCTTTTTCTCAGATGCAGTGCAGGGAGATTCTTCATGGCTTTGTTTGTTGTCATGTCGGGTCAGGAAAAGAGCAAGGCCCATATGCTCATCAGTGGTGGGGGACTGGACTGGACTCAGGACTGACTGACACTCGCCCGACCAGGTCAAGTCAGACGAGCTGCGCGCGCGTCGTCGTCGTCTTCTACCTCCGGCATCACTGTCAGTCGATCAGCTAGCTCGTTGCTATCCGGTCGATCTCTCAAACCAGCCATTAATTGAGCTCGGAAGTCCCCGGCCGACCGTCGCGTGGTCTAGCTTATTAGTAAATTGCTCAAGCAGTACCTAACTAACTATACCTGTAACCACTTGTCTCTCTCTTCCTGCTGCCTGAAGCGGACGCGATGGGTAAGGCAAGGGTCTCTCTCCTCTTTTTCCGGGACGCGTCTGGGCGAGACGACGACGCCTCTGTCGCTGTCGCCGGCCCGGAGCTAGCTGCGTACGTGATGAATCGATGGATGGCTCGCCGGGACAGACAGAGAGAGCGACAGCAGTGACGACCGGCTGACAGGTCTACGCCGCTAACTGATCGAGCTGCTGGCCGGATCATGCTCCTGGACGCGTTTTTGTTCAGGCTTCGATCGAGCACACACGTATGCATGCACGTCGCACGGGTGCTACTAGACGCCATGCATACGTTTCCTTCTCTTGAATTCAAATCAGGAACAGCCTGTGGCCCACTTTACAGTCAAGGATTGGTCGATTGTAGTAGGGAGGAATTCTTCCACTGCATGTGTTTGTTTCGAACAAAGAATTGAATGATGATTGACTCTTTGATCCGTCGATGGAGCGTCTCGATCCATGGGGATAGGGATTTTGGAGGGAACCTAGCTAACATATGGGTACAACCTCTTAGAAATTTTCCTTTATACATGCCAATTTCTCTCTTCACACTCTTGTGTTTTTCCTACGACAATGTTGAAGTTAGTTCAGTGGCGTCGCCGTCAGGGGACTGAATGCTGAATTCCTTCCTGACGAAAGGGTTTCGACTGTCGTCTTTTGTTTCAGTTGGCAGCAGAGGGCTTATTACCCGGTCAAACCACGCATGGATGATTACCTAGCCTGGGAGAACGGCGAGATGGGCAGACTGGACTGGACGCTAGACCTAGTACACGGCCAAATGAAGCCGGCCGCGCCATGGATTCGGACTGTACGGACAGGCATCATATCGTTCTCGATGGATCCACGAGTCAATCAGTCAAAAGATCAACTCCTCTTACCAGTTCCAGCTGCGAACAATTATCCTAAAAAGCACACGGTTTGATGAACGACCTCGCTGATCCCTCGCTCTGATGCCCTGCGCCACACTCTCTAGTCGTCGTCGTCTGAACTGATTAGGCAGCTAGGTACGTGATGCATTTTGACTGCTCTCGCAGTCTCGATCTCTCAGTGGAAGAAGTTAACTAAACCAGCTTGCTTGCGGTGACCATCATCGTTAGGCCGCCAGTTCAGATGCTTGTGTACGTGTTCTTCTCTGGTCTTACACGCACGTACGATTCGTGCAACTACAGGAAGCAACGTGTACACATGTGGTCCTCCGTTCATACCAGATTCGTTAGTGTTTGTAGAGACATTTGATTTCCAAGGCTAAGGTCAGCAGGTCAAGGTTGCTTCATGAGCCTGTGCAAATCTTTCTGGTTTGTTAACGAACTCAACGCTGGCCGGCTGGCTTTGGAAGTTTTCAGGGAGTCCAGTGGACGATGTCAAGACGTCGGATCAGGACTGCTGATGCAAAAGTAATCAGGGTCTTGGCTTCCTTGTGGAATCTCACGCACTAGTGTTGAGGTTAGGCCATATGCCCTGCTGTTGAACTCCCTGTGTTGTCTAGCTTTCTCCAGAAAGCAGGTAGCCGACCAGACCCAGAAAGCCCGCAAATTCTGTCTAGCTCTGAATTGATCCCTGCCAGAAGCACAATGGACGGTACGTGGAAACCGGCAAGAGATTGCCCTGCAATTAGCCTTGAATCGAATCGAACCTCGGAGGAACACTGAAAACAGTGTTTGGAGTAGCATCTCTTACAGTTCTCTGAATATATACTCAACAGACTGCCGAAGAACCTCCGTTTTTTTTAAAAAAGAAATATTTAAACCACAGCAGGAAACGCTGCAGAATCTTGAGCGGCGAACACGACGTGGAAGCAGAAATGGAACAATCTTCCTCCTTTTCCCCGTTTTTTGAAGGAATACATGGTACTCTTCCTTTTTTTTTGCCAAAATGACCTGCTATTTTTTATCATTGGTAAAGGAAAAGAGCACGAAATACAAAGTTTTCCACTGAAATGATCCAACACCTGTCCTGCAGCCTGCTGGTTCTCGCGCGGCTGGGCAGAATCCGGGGGCTGAGATCGAGCTTGCCCCACAAGCTCTTCAGCCAATGTCTACAAAAAGACTGAATAGAGCGAGTGAACATTTTATTGTATACGACAAACTATACGAACTAAATATCATGAGGAAATTATTGCATGCATGAATAAATCATTGTATACAAGTAATAAATAATTTAATATCGTAAGCAAATTAGCCTATGAAAATAAACAAGATGGCTTCATTATATCTGTAGAACCAATATGGCTACACGATGAACAAAATCTTTTTTTATAGATGAACAGCAAATTTACAAAGATGAACAAGTAGTCATACAAAATAAAACAAAAAAATAAAAGTAACTTTGTAGGTTAAAAATGAGACATGCATGTTCATCTGTGTCTTCCGTAATCTTCTTATCTGAATGAGACATGCATGTTTACGGTGCACATCGCCTACTTTTTTCAATCTCAACCTAATTATAAAGTAAGGATTGATTCAGCGGTACGTCATAAATTTGCAATGAAGACCCTAAAGTTTTATTAATTAACCCCCCTCAAATATTTATAAAAAAATCACCGATTAAGACACCAACTATGAATCCTCTCGGTATTCAATCAAACCTTTGCTCAACTTCAACTATGAATCGTTTTAGGACACCAATTAGTTATAGCTATATAACGCTAGGATCAACCTGTATGGCCGATGGTTGTACCGTGTATGAACTATGAAGAGAGAAACAGGAAACAAGTGACGTTGCGAGAGGCGCTCTACAAGCCCTTGGCCTTCTTCGCTCCTCACGCGTCGTCCTTGCATCTGCTGGGAGTGTGTGCGTGTCAAGCTATATTTGAACCAGTACGTGTATGTCGCACGGGTGGGATGGCTGTATGCACGGGCAAGTAACATGCATGCATAAGTCCGGCCCTGTTGCTTGATGCAGCAGAATGGACTTGCACAAGGCTTGCTTAATTTTTTATGGGCCATGCGTGGGCGCACGCATCGACAAGGTCCGGCCTCCTTTGCTGTGCGGTTGTCGTTATATAGAGCTTGGAAGAGATGTAAGTGTAATGTGTTATTTGTTTGCCAATATGCTGCTGACTCTAAATGCTAGGACTCATACACATGCACAATTGCTCGTGCAAGGAATAATGATCCAAGAAAGGTTTTGGGTTATGATGTGGGTGTGAACTATGCATGACATCATTAAGTCTTTTAAATATTATAGCCATCGTATCTTCTTTACTCTATCTCTATTTATCTATCTAATACTAAAGTAATAATTGTCTGGTCCTTTTCTCTCACAACGACGACAGGTGGGCTTCATGTGCATAATTTTATAATCACGTTCATTACAGAGGCCAAATATAAGTATGATACGCTGAAATTAAAGTATGGGAGAAAAGAAGAAATAAATATACATGGATTGAGACCGATTAAATCTCTAAATATATATTCATATGGTCTATGTCCGTAGCAACGCACGGGCACATTTGCTAGTAATGTAAAAAAACACCTACTGTACTATTTTGTTTTCTTTTTTTTTGAGCACATACTATTTTGTTTTCTGGCTGGATGTAAATTAGTACAAACTATTATTACTCGTGGGCTGCTGGCCCGAGTCACCGACCTCTTTCGGCCCATTACAGTTTTCTTAGCGCGGATGCTAACGGGCCTCCCGAAATCGGATGGAAATTGGGACCCCGCCGGCCCAGCAGCATGCATGCACCGTCATCCATTCACCGTGAAGGGAGCCATGGCCGACACATGCATGATGGAGGAGATACGTACGTATTGTTTTTCACAACTCCAAATACAGGCGCCTAAAAAACTGGGTCAAAAGTTCACCCGACGATCACAGAGTGCTGGTAATGGAGGAGATTGAGGATTTCGAGCTGCCGTGGGCCCGTGGCCCGTGGTATGTGTACTGCCGTGGTGTAGGAGAAGATGAACGTACACATTAAACTAGGCAGATGGATCAAAATTAAAATGCATTAAAAAGGGAAAAAACATTCAGCCACCTGTGTTAAATACTAGCATGTTACCTTTTTTTTGCCTAGAATTGAATATACTATTTGTAACACCTCATACATAAGGTCCAGTATGCTCAACGAGAATTCAGAAATTTCTAGAAAAATTTCAAGGGACATGAAACCACAAGGAAGTTTGGTTCAGGTGGTGCTCTTCTTTAGTCTTATACTGTTAGTGAAAGTAGAGAATGACCAACATAAATATGAAAGCTGTCCTCACTCTATAGCTCACCTCGCCGGCCCAGGGGAAGATCTATACGCTCTCAAGAACAAATAACGAGCTCTTCTTCTATATCCCCAGCTGGATGGTGCTCCTTGTCATTTCTCGCGGCAAGCTGTTGATGGTGAGGTGGAGAGTTCTGTCCAGGAAGAGATGATCGTGTGCCGTGCTTGCCAAGGGAATCTTGGTGATTGTTGCCCTTGGCTCAAGAGCGTTGACACTCCGAGCTATGGTTTCTATGACCTCAGGAAAGGAATACAATCAAGTTTTCTTGATCGACTAAAAATTCTAGATCGTTCCATGAGCATCCAACGCATGGTTCCTGCACTTCTGTGGGCTGCCACATCATGTGGATGTGGCTACCGGAGTACTAACACTGGGCCAACTGCCTCCGAGGTTGTTGAAAATGATGCTAGAGATTCTCATGCAGAGCATGTCATCAAGGAACCATTGTGTCTCGCAACAAGCTGATGTCGCCTCATTCGCATGATTTCCTAATTGAATGGCAGTGAAGGACCGTCACACTCTCATGAATTATATGTTTTAAAAACTAAAACTCCAAAAGTATATAAAAAACTATTCTAGTTTCTATCTACATGTGCACTAACGTTTTCTGTTCTGTCCCTACCGCAATTTTTTTTTGCACCCTACGTTTTAATCCTATCAACAACACAACACAATTTTAGAAAAAGGTAAACGGCAGAAAGGTAATGCAGAACGTAAAGAGTTTAGATAATGCTAACTCTGGCATGATAGAGATATTGGGAAGATGCACTTTCTTCTAATCCTCACTATTGGAGTCGTTCTCAAGGGAATGCGCGCACAAGGGCGCCCTTGCTTCCCGGTCAAGTACACGAGTGGTTCACCACCTTGCCTCTTCCGGATGATCCTTACCGTTCTTCACATGGTAGAGCTTCAGTAAACCGTCAGGGCCTCTCCTTACTCTGACAACTACCGGCTGCCATGGCGCAAACTCGATTGGAGGGTCTCACAAGACTTGCAAGCCCCGTATATACAACTCTTGGTGCATGCAATCACCGATAACAAAGAGGTTGTGGATGCAAATCATGCCAAGCTATGGTTTCTATGATCTAACGATAGTCAAGTTCTCCATGACAGAATGCGGGCTGCTACCTGCCCTATGAGTAGTGTGGAATAGTTCTTGCCACTCGAGTAGGGTTAAAATGTGGCGCGGTATTCTTATTGAGCAGCAGTTTCAAACAAGATTGTGCATGCATGCAACAATTATCCCTAGTACTCGTTTGGATATGAGATAGGATATAAAGCATTGGTTTTATACCCGCTCTTGAAGATGTAATCTGAACAACGTTTTGTATCTATCCTAGCTAGGCTTGCTGGCCTAACCGTGGCAAGCCAAGATAGGCAACCAAGTTCCATATATTCTTTCACCTAGCACTGTAAGCATGATTTTTATATTCTAGTACCTCGGGCGTTAATAAAGTTTATTTACTAATTGAAGATATACAACCATTAACTTGTTTATTAGAACTCTATTTCTTGCATATTATCAACTATGGACAATAACATGGTGGAATTCATAGAAACTTATGGAAGTTTTATGCCTTGCTGTTCAAATCTAAACGTTCAATTTTTTTTAAAAAAACTGACATTCTACTACAATGTTGTCAATTCACCCAAAGATTCTAACATATAAAGTTAGTAAATGAGGCTTGTCAAGGTTATGTACTAACCAGTCCAAAGGTGTATAAACATTTATTATTACGTTGTGCTACTAATGTAATATTGTTCTGTTAGTTCATATTTCTTAATATTTATTTTTCACTTTAGTACTTTGGATTTACTTGTTTAGGGAACTGGTATATTACAATTAAATTAGGACTATCAATGTTCACTGCCTACCTGTTCATGGATATCTAGAGATTTATTTGTGTGCTAATGCTCATATGTTTTGTTTTCCTATAAAAAATTGGATTCGATGACATCATAACAAATGAGTTTCATTAATGTTATGTGCCTACGAGCTATACACTTCCAACATATGGATTTATTTTTGATAAATAATGAAGTATCATATATAAGTTGTTCAAATATTTTTAACCATTTAATGTGTTGTCTTTAGGATTCTTTTTTTTGTGTTGTACCACGGACAGTTGGATACTCGAGCATTTATTTATAACAAATTGCTGATTCACATACACTATAAATAGAAATGCATAGTTGAAGTACATTAACATAACTAAGGATATATTGCTTATGTTTGCTGGGTAACATTGTAGTAATACTGGTTGTGATCACCTCCAACACAAAACTTGTCTATGGTGGCCAAAATGAAACTTCAACTCATGGTCATTGCCATAGTTTTTATCATGTTTACATCACATCAAGCTTGGGGCGACGGTGATTGTTATGATGATAAAGTAACCATTCAGAGGGTATGCAAGGACACCATCAAAGTTGATGGTGATTATGTCCCTCCAAGTCCATTATGTCGTCACCTTGTGCGGACATCTGACATGCCTTTTATATGCCGCAAACTTGAGCCATCGGATGAAGCTGTCTATAGCGGGGCTAAACTTGCCCGCCTTGCAGGTGAATGTGGCCAGGCATTGCCTATTGGAAGCAAATGTGGAATTAAGTACTTATGGCTACATATGTTAGAACTACCTAAGCTATTTTTGCATGGCCTCAGTGTGTAATATTATGTTACTAATACACTATGATATGAATTGATTTTCTTAGGTTTCACTGTGCCACCACATCGGTCATCATAAGTCGTAATCCATGTGGGCTACCTAAGGAAGAACAATAGAAGAACCAATGTGTTCTTAGTAAAGCTTCATGTTTTGTATTAAGTGATGACAATTCAATAAATAGTATCATTTCCCGTACGATATGACTCATTTATATCACAATCTTTCTGGATCTACTCATCACAAACATTATAATGGCATGGATCTAACTAACCCTTAAAAAAACATTGTGCACATGTGTTGGGCGGTGTCTTCAAAAGGCACTACGGGAAACCCGGAGTTTGCCGAGTGTCTGGGGCACTCGGCGAACCCCCAAAAACACTCGGCAAAGCCTTCGCCGAGTGTAACACTCGGCGAAGGACACTCGGCATATCTAGTGTCGGCAAAGACGCTCTTTGCCGAGTGTTTTTCGTCGGGCACTCGGCAAAGCCTTTGCCGAGTGCCAAAATCAACACTCGGTAAACATTTTTCAAGAAATTTTTAAAAAAACACGGCCGACACTCGGCAAACACTTTTTCAAAAAGTAAAAAAAAGGGGGTCGAGCCGGCCGCGCCAGCAGCACCGCGCCGCCCACGCCGGCCGCCCACGCTCGCGCAGCCCCGCCCGCCCCTGCAGCTCGCCCGCACTGCTTGCATCGGCCGGCTGTGCCAGCAGCTCCGGCGGCCGCCCAACCAGCCTCCCACCGCCCCGCCACCGGCCGCCCGGCCCGCGCACGCTCCGGCCGCGCCAGCCGCCCCGCCGCGCCAGACGCTCCGTCCGCGCCAGCAGCCCCGGCGGTCGCCGAGCCACCCGCCGCCGGACGCCGCGCCCTGCCGCTGGCCCAGGCTCGGGCCGCCGCGCCGCGCCCCGGCCGCCCCGCTGCCGGCCGCGCCCTGCCGCTCGCCCAGGCCAGGGGCGCCGCGGCCCGGCCGCCCCGCCGCCGGCCGCGCCCTGCCGCTCGCCCAGGCCAGGGGCGCCGCGGCCCGGCCGCCCCGCCGCCGGCCGCGCCCTGCCGCTCGCCCAGGCCAGGGGCGCCGCGCTGCCCTGCGGCCGCCCAGCTGCCCCGCCGCCGGCCGCCTAGCTGCCCTCTGCCGCCGGCCTCCGGCCGCCCAGCCGCCGCACCCCGGCCGGGGCTGGCCTCCGCGCGCGCTGCGCCTGTGAGATTGAGAGGGAGAGAGAGAGGAGAGAGGAGAGAGATGAGAGAGGTAGAAGATGATGGAGAGCCGGTAGTTTATTTGGATGGGAGAGAGGAGCAATCCATGTGACCACTTTTGGACCAATGAGAGGCCACCGTTTCAAAGTTATGGATCGCTGACGTGGCGTTGACGTGGCGCTTGTGTTTTCTCAGTGCACTCGTAACACAATTTCAGATGACTAAAAAACTTCAAATGAAAAAGTTGTAAACTAGAAACTTCTTCATCTTTTCGAGATCTACAACTTTGATATGGAACAAATTTACATCCGAGGTCATTTAAAATTTTTAAAAATTTAAGATTTCAAATTAGATACATTATAAAGATATTTTAAAGTATTAAATAACCTCAAATTAAAAAGTTATAAACTACAAACTTTTACATCTCTTTGAGACCTACAACTTTTATATAGAACATATTCACATGCGAGGTAATTTGAAAAATTCAAATTTCAAATTTCAAATTAGATAACTTATAATAATGTTTTGTGGCATTGAGTAATCTCAAATAGAAAAGTTGTCAACTACAAAGTTTTATATTTCATCAAGGTGTACAACTTTGGTATAAAGTGTTTTTTCATATGAGATCATATAAAAAAATTTGTATTCAAAACATACATCCACTAACTCTATCACATAAGTCACCCATGAGATATTTAGATTTGGTAAACATCGTTATGATAAAATATGCGAAATGTTCTCAACTTTTTATCACAGCCTCTATATATGATACAATCATTCCATGACAAATTCCATGATTGTTAGACTTAATTTGCTTTTTTTAAAATTTAAAAATTATTTATACTCACATCTTTGCCGAGTGTCAAAGAAAATACACTCGGCAAAGAAGCTATTTGCCGAGTGTCAAATATAGTACACTCAGCAAAGAGCTTCTTTGCCGAGTGTATTTTTTTGACACTCGGCAAACAACATGCATATAAATTTTCGAAAATGAAAATAACAATTCTTTGCCGAGTGTCAAATATAGTACACTCGGCAAAGAGCTTCTTTGCCGAGTGTATTTTTTGACACTCGGCAAACAACATGCATATAAATTTTCTACTCATTTCAATTTTATTATTTGAATCAGTTGCGGTTTGAAAATGAAAATAACAATTCTTTGCCGGGTGTCAAATATAGTACACTCGGCAAAGAGCTTCTTTGCCGAGTGTATTTTTTTGACACTCGGCAAACAACATGCATATAAATTTTCTACTCATTTCAATTTTATTATTTGAATCACTTGCGGTTCGAAAATGAAAACAACAATTCTTTACCGAGTGTCAACTATAATACACTCGGCAAAGAGTTTCTTTGCCGAGTGTATTTTTTTGACACTCGGCAAACAAGCTCTTTGCCGAGTGTTTTTGTTTTGCCGAGTGTCAAAGAAAAAACACTCGGCAAAGAGCTTGTTTGCCGAGTGTCCGTAAAAATACACTCGGCAAAGAGTCAGACACTCGGCATATACGGGGTTTCCCGTAGTGAGGAAAGAAGACCACTTGAAAAGATTTGATTTGATTGTTAATTAGTATATACATATATTAGGCGTAGTAGTATACTGATATACATTTATCGTTTTTTTGGACAAAGATATACTACTCCTTCTATCTTTGGCACAACATACGTAATACGTTACCCCCGGATTATTTGCACCTAATAACTAACCGATTCGCAAAAGATATCGTCTCTACTCTTCTTCCTGGCTGCGTGCCGATCGCATCGTTAACACCGCGCCTAGGGAAGATGCGACCGTCGTCCTGGTCGGAGCTCCTGCCGGAGCTCGCCGGTCTCATCCTCCGCCTGCTGCTCTGCCACATCGACCGCCTCCGCTTCAGGTGCGTCTGCCGCCGGTGGCGCCTCGCCGAGCGGCAGCATCGGCCCCGTCTTCCGCCGGCGCTGCCCTTCATCTGCCTCAACCACCGCGCCTTCCTAAGCGTCCCCGGCGGCGAGGCCCGCCGCGCCGGCGCAGCGCCGCCAGGTCTCACCGTCCGCGGCTGCTTCGACGGCTGGCTCCTCTACGGGCCGCACGGCCGCCGCTACAGCGACGACCTCGGCGGCGGCAGGTGCTTCCTGACCAATCCCCTCACCGGCGCCGCCGTCGAGATGCCGCTTCTCCTCGGCGATCGTGGACGCAGCTCCGTGCTCTCCATGAACAAGGCCATCGTGTGCTCGCCTGACCTCGTCGTCGCGTTCCTCGGCGGCAGTACGGTGGCGTTTCACCGGCGCGGTGCCCCGTCGTGGTCGGTCTGCCCTGACTACGACGCCGGCGCCGGCGACGGCCGCCGCCGGCCATCCTACGTGGACGTCGCCTTGTATCGCGGGAAGATCTACGCGCTCGACACCGAGGATGAGCTATTCGTTCACGAGATCGTCAGCGACGACGCTGCGGCGGCCTCCATCGCCGCCGCCGGAGCACCACCAGATGCGGCGGCGTCGCGTCCCGTCGAGCAAGTGATCAAGGCACGCGAAGGCCCACTGGCGGTGGATCCAGACGAGGCCTTGATCAGGAGGTGCCACTACCTTGTGGTGTCGTGCACGGGCAAGCTGCTCATGGTGAAATGGACGCTGCCTCCTTTCCATTGCCGTTCATCTCCGACGTCGACGGACGAGTTCACGGTGGAGGTGTTCGAGGCCGATCTGGAGATTGGTCGGTGGGTGGAGGTGAACAGCTTGGACGACGACGATGGCGAAGCTCTCTTCGTCGGCAAGGGTTGCTCCAAGGCTGTTAGGTTCACTGGGAACGATGAGAGGTTTCAAGGGAACAGGGTTTACGTCTTGGGCCATGATAATTTCTTTGGGTACTGCTGTAATGCCATGCCAAGCTATGGTTTCTATGATATGAGGAACGGCAGAATCGGTCAAGTTCGCCATGACAGAATGGAGGTTGCTGTGTGGCCTATTAATAACATGGAATGGTTCTTCCCCATCGAGTAATGTTGAAATATGAAGAGGTACTGTATTCATATATATCCTTACTGGTCAGCAGTTTTTATTATATTTGTCAAGGATGCTAGCCAATAGCCATCTTATTTGTCATCAAGACATCAATGTTTAACTTGGTAATCTTTATATTTCTTGAAACAGTTCCGTCTGGTACAGCATTGTGTATTTGTTTACGACGCTCATAATTTAAAGTCTAGTGATATACATCATTTTTTTAACATATAGCCATCATGACTTGGTATAACTGAGCTAGTAAGAATCATCATCATCGTACAAAACTTAGTTTTAGCTCCTCACTAAGAAATTCTCTCAATCCTCAACGCGCCACGTCAGCATCCACTATCACCTAGCTTTCCTTTCTTTAATTACTCCATGCAGCAAGTAATTACTCCACCTAACTTCACCGCATCTCAAAAGGCTCACTAACACATGTCAGATCAGAGACTCCTCTCTTCCTCTTTGACTTTCGGCATGCAGTAAAGGAACAACACTTACTCTCAGCACACACAACTTCCTCTTTAACTCGGCACACACTTCCACTTTAACTCTTAGCACCTAGGAATGGAACTCAACCGGCAGCTGTACACAACAGCTGAAGAGCCTCATCGCCACTGAACTGCAACGCCATCCAATTTAAAGAATGCCCACCCACCCTTGCCATCTAGTCCTGCAGCGTGTCCCTTGCCATCCAGTGCACCACCTTGCAGTCCAGGTTGCCTTCCTACGCTCCGTCACCCCCGAGATGCAGCAGGATCAGATCCGCGCGCTCAAGCGCTTCAACATCGGCGAGGACTGACCCGTCTTCGACGGCCTCTACGGCTTCTGCCAAACCTATGCGGGGGGATCTGTCGACGGCGCGGTCAAGCTCAACCACGATCACGACATCGCCATAAACTAGGCCGGCGGCCTCCACCATGCCAAGAAGTGCGAGGCCTCGGGTTCTACTATTGTGTCAATGATGACATCGTCCTCGCAATCCACGATCTCCTCAAGTACCACCAGGTATGCCAAATCCTCTTGGATGTTTAATTTCAAAAATCAACAGAAGGACGGATGGAATTAGCTCCATATTCTGTAATTGCTCTGTAGCATGTTGTGTACGTGGATATCGATATCCACCATAGGGACACAGGTTTTTCCTTTCATCTTTTGCATATCATTACAAAACTCTTTGATGTCTTATATGTTACACTCTTTAGACGGCATACCTTGCTTTGATGAGGATTGTTAGTGCCACAAGCAAATCCAGTTATGATGCGCTCCTCAAAATCTACAGAGAAACATAGGTTTGTGTACATTTATTTGACTTATCTTGGACAGTAACAAAAAATTATCCATGTATGCAATATTTTAGTCATTTCGAGCACTATGCTACAAAATTCTCAAGTCGTTCTCTCTCAATAAAATTAATGTTTTTTCATATATAATATCATTTGTAAAAGAATGTTGTGATGTAATCACCTTATTATTTCTACTTTCATATTTCATCTTCAAAATTTTGTAAAGATTCCTGCAGCAACGCGCGGGGTATCACCTAATTCTTATGGTGTAAATGTCCACTCGTCGATTCACAACCTATGCATGAATAGGATCCCTTATATTTGTGGTGGACTATGAAGGGTATACATCCTTCTTTGGTTCAAAATACATTAAGGACATCACGAGTGTACGAGGTCGCCCGCTCTTAACATGGTTCTCGCGGTCAGATAAGGCCAGGTCCCTTGTGTATGAGGTCGAAACATGACTTTAAGGATGTGACCTGCTTCAAAATAAAAATCCGTTACTCAGGATGCTGTGTGCTGTCATCCACTGGTGCGCTAGTAGCCTAGCACAAGCACTGGTTGTTGTACATGCTGGCCCCCACGGTCCTTTCCTTAATATTTTATCGCGTATGGCCGGGTCTTAAGCTAGAGGGCCGGTCTTGTCTTTTTGGCTTAGGACCGCCTCTGCTATGTATAAGGCCGGTTTTAGCTCCTTGCGACCCTCTCTTCTGGAACACTCCAGATGCTCTAGCAAGTTAGCCACGGATTATTTTTGTGCCTAGTTAAATATGATTCACAAATAATTTGAGACCCATTTGTCGCCGTACTTTCCGGCTGCGAATTCACAAAAATGCATTTTACCAGCCGAGGCCGTGTCTCCGCTAGCGGATTGTGGGCTTGTGGCGGTGGTTACCCAGTTACCCCAGTCATGTCCATGACCTCTTGATCTGACGTGTGACGTCGACGCGAGATACGGAACGTACTAATCGTTAGAGCGCAACGGCCGGACGACAAAGCTTAAATTAAATCTACAGAAGAGATTTGCATGCGCCGCCATTGTACGTTTCTTTCTTTTAGCCATGGCTGTTTTCACCAAGCAGATCGATTGGCACTAGAGATTTCTCGCCTCGTCGTCCTCCATTTCGATCACCTCTTCGATCCGCGGCGCCATCAATGTGGGCGCCTGCTTTAGCATAGGACGGCGGCGCCCATCTCCACCGCGTGACGATCATGTCGTTGGGCCCGTCCTCGCCATCTGGTCGGACCTCCCGCCGGAGGTCGGGGGCCTCATCCCGCGCCGCCTCCTCTCCCACGTCGACCGCCGCAGCTTCGCCGCCGTCTGCCGCCAGTGGCGCCTCGCCGCGCCGCACCAGTCCGGGCGCCGCCTGCCGCCGGCGCTGCCGTGGCTCTGCTGGACCATGTCCCCGTCCAGAGCCGACTGCCCCGAGCCCCCGACCGCTGCAAGCTGCTGCCGCGGGGCATCATGGACGCCGCCGCCGGCGAAGTGCCCCCCCCCGACCTGAGGGCCATCTTCTTCTCCCTGGACGGCTGGATCCTGTTCGAGTTCTACGGCGCGTCTTCCCCGCGAGTCCTCCTCGACGCCTCCTCCGGCGCCGCCACCATGTTGCCACCGCGGCGGCGGCGCCTTGACGACGCCGACGGCGGCGGCGGCGCGGACCCCGTCTCCGCCACGTCCCTGAAGTGCACGATGAGTGCGCCGCCGTCATGCCTCTACCGGCGCCGGCACCATCACGGCCATGGCCCTCCCTTGTGGTCACATGATGGTTATCCCTCCCTCCCATGGCCCGCGGTGCGAGGACGTGGCCATCCACCATGGAAAGCTCTACGCCGTCACTGGCAAAACGACGGCCTCTTCGCCGTCGACCTCACCGCCGGCGGAGAATCTCAAGCCGAGCATGACGATGATGTCATCATGATCATCAAGGCAACAGAATCGTCCCTGTCACCATGGAGGACGATGACGACAATCCACGTAGAGCGTTCCAGCAAGATGCGCTACCTCGTCTCGTCAGGCGAGAAGCTGCTGCTGATGAAATGGAGCTTTGTTCCTGATGATCACCTCCATGTTTCTTCCAGGAAAGGGACGACAATGGCAGCGAAGGTCATCGAGAGGATGAAGATGAAGGTGTTGGAGGCGGATTTGGAGATGGGCCATTCAGCCATTCAGGTTAACAGCTTGGGTGATGATCGAGTTCTCTTCGTGAGCAGAGGGTGCTCGAGAGCACTTGATCACTTGGCCAGCAGCGGCAAGAGGTTTCAAGGGAACCGTGTCTACTTTCTGGGCACTGATGCGGTCAAATGCTGCAAGGAAGCTCTGTACCCGATGGATGAATGGGTTGACTTGAGAGGTGTTCCAAGCTATGGTTTCTATGACCTGAGGAGCCGCACGAGCAGTGCAAAGTTCATCGATGGAGCCAAGGACATTGAGGTATCATCAACAGCTAGATTTACACCGGAGTGGTTCTTCCCGTGTCCACACGGGTGATTTTTTTTTACTTCAATTTCTTTATTCCGGTTCTGCATAAGTTGTGCACTCAGCCATCCATTATTGTAGTCACAATTAGATGTCAGTAATGTCTATGCTTCTTTCTTGTGAGGACTGCATGCATCTTAATTATCATATTTGAAAAATGCTTTTTATGATGACCATTATTTAATTTGTTGCCATAACCAACGAATTGAAGTTTGGATCTAAAAAGATTCACATGGACCCGGTTGTGTTTAGTTCCAAAAAAAAGGTTGGAAAGTTTGGTGAAAATGTCACATCGGACACTGTAGCGCACTGTAGCACTTTTCGTTTGTTTGTGATAATCGGTGTCCTATCATGACCTAACTAGGCTCAAAAGATTCGTCTCGTCGTGTACATCACAACCATGCAACTAGTTTTTTTATTTATCCACATTTAGTGCTCCATGCATGAGGAGAGAGATTTGACGTGATTTAATGTGATAGGTGAATAGTGAAGTTTGAAGAGAGAATTTTGGGAAGTTTTTAGAAACTAAACACAGCCACAGTTTGAATGCGAAGCTGATAGCTGATTGATTCGACTTTGAGTCTTTGACTGTCCATCATATCCCATCTGTTTTCGTCTGCTGACTGCATGCACCAGCATTGCCGCATTGGCCTCCCCCTACTTATGATATAATTTGGTTAGTCGATCGCCATGATGTTCCCTACTCATGGTTACTACTCCGTATGACTTTAAAAGTGTCACAGTCAATGGAATCTTTCCAGTTTCCACTAACTTGTAATAAGAGTGCAACAAACCAAATTATACTGTTTATATTATGGGAAACAATATAGGATATTTAGACTCAATAAAATGTACCTGGATTATGTTTACACTACAGAGTGATTATTTTTCCCACAATTCTTTGAAAGTGGCCAATAGTTTCTAGCATATTTTGTAGTTTACAAAAAAGTAGTTAATGAGTTTGTTGCCAATTGTTTTCCAAAACTATTGGAAATGTGTGTTTCAAGGGAAGGTTACACTACCTATAGGTTTGTGTATTCCTCTGATGGGAAACCTTCAGAGGAAGCCGAGTGGATCTTTTCATTCGGTTAAGGTGTGACGCCAGCCAAGCCATACTTAAAAATAAAGCTAAGAATTCGAACTTGAGAAAATAAAAGCTACAAATCACAGCATCAAACAGTGATTGAGGAAAAAAAAGCTAAGAATACTAAGAATTTGAATTTGGGAAAAGAAAAAACTCTAAACTCCAGCATCAAAGAGTGAACAAGAAAAAAGAACTAAACCCAGCATCAAACTGTGATTGAGGAAACAAATGCTAAGGATTTGAATTGGAGAAAATAAAAAGCTCCAAACCCCAGCATCACGAGTGAACAAGAAAAAAGAACTAAACCCAGCATCAAACTGTGATTGAGGAAAAAAATGCTAAGAATTTGAAATGGAGAAATAAAAAGCTCCAAACCCCAGCATCAAAGAGTGAACACGAAAAAAGAAACAAAAAAGATTCAAGTGAGGAACGCTAAAGTAGTGTATTGGATTACTTGTACTAGCCACCTTCAATTTTATATGACAGATATTCAGGCCTTGGCTGTTCGTTAGGAACTTTATCTATTTGAACGGACCTCTATTGGGTGGGAGATGAACTCCATCTGTCTAAAGGAGCTCTACTGGCTTAAATAATACGGAGTAGTGAACTGTAAATTTCGGAAAATGTTATGCCATGGACCCTGCAATGAGCCTTTGTATAAATAAAGTATAAAAAGGTCTCCACATGTGAGTACTACACTTATGTTAGCAGTGACATGTAAGAGCTTATGATAATGAATACCATAATAAAGAACATGTAAATTCTGTGAAGAGTTAACCTTTCCTAATTAACGCACAAGTGACAAGTCACAACATCACGTCAACTAGGACCTAAAACATTAGCAGAGAAACATTTAAATTACTCCCTCCGTCCCAAGATATAAGGCGCGGTCAAACTTGGCACAGTCTCCCATATTAACGTTTGACTCTTAATATCTCCAATACTATAATGATTGTAGCAACAAAATCATAGTTATATAAAAGTACATTTCAATACAAATCTAATGGTATTATTTTTGTTAGATAAAGTTTTTATTACGAAAGATTAACTATAGGTAAAAACTTTTAAAGTTTGAATCTTGAATTGCGTGCGTGCCTTATATTGTGGGACGGAGGGAGTAGTGACTAGTATAATTCAGGAAAATGTTACATCATGAGTTATGACCCTGCAATGGGCCTTTGTATAAAGTATATGAATAGTTCTCGACGTGTGCGTTCTACACTTCTGTTGGCAGTGGCATGCACGGGTTTATGATGATGAGTAGTACAATAATAAAGAAAATATATGCTCTGTTAAGAGTTAACCTTTCCTAATTACTCACAACATCACGTCAGCAATATGTTTCTTTCGGTATTTCGGTATTCAGCTTCTCTCTCTCTTTTGAGGCAGAAAGCATTCGGCTTCTCTCTCTCTCTCTCTCTCTCTATAGGACAAAGCATTCAGCTTCTCTGTTCCGTAGGATTATGTGTATGGCCGAATGCATTTGGTTGGTCTGGACTCTGGACTCTGGAAAGGCTCGGACACAGAGTGCAACCAAAATGGGCTGAGCAGAGTGTGAGAGAGAGGGGAAAAGGCTGAAGCCCGGCCCACCAGAGTGTCGGCCTAAATAAATGTCCCGAACGCTCTGGGGCAGAGGAAGAAGTGGGTCGGAGAACCCGAGTCCGAGTCGATGCTCTGCACTCGGGATCGGAGATCCGATCCGAGTCGGACTCGGGGATGGCGCTCTCCCCCTGGCGCACGCGTCGTATCGTATATAGCTGAACCTCCCATTTCAAGAAATTATTCCTCATCAGATTGTGATCGCTCGCTCCACCACTTCGTCTCCTCCGCTCACCACCTAGCTCGCGGCGCTTCCCTTCCCTGGTGCGTGCGTCTGATCTGATACTACTCTGTCCGATCCGTTCGTTGATCCATGGCGATACCGGTGGCGCGCGTGCACCTCGCCATGGCGCACGCGGTTCTTCCTGGCCTGCTCCCGACCCCGCCCAGGTGCACGATGCTGCCGCTGCTCCCGGCGCCGCCGTGCGCCGCCGCCGTCATCCTCCACCCCGGCTCGCCTCCCAGGCCCAGCCGCGCCGACGCCGCGGCGAGGTGGGACGCGAACAAGACCAAACACGGCGGCGGCGGCGGCGCAGCGTCGCCGTCGTCGGCTGGCCGGTGCTCCTCGTGCGACAGCTGGGTCAGCAGCAAGACGAAGACCGCCGGCGCCGCGACCTCGACGTCGTCCTCGTCAAGCAGCAGCGGCGGCCGCGCCGACTCCGACGAGAGGTGGGACGCGCACAAGAAGAAGGAGCCGGTGAGCCCAGCGGCGTCGTCGGCGTCGTCCTCGGCGACGGCGAGCAGGATCAAGTGGCGCGACGGCAGCAAGCGTCCCAACAACAGCCGCGCGTTGTCGTCGTCGTCCGACGAGCGCTGGGACGCTGGCAAGAACGACGGCCGTCGTGTGATGCCGCGCGCTGAGGAGCTCGACGACGGCGAGAGCAGTACTGGAAGCAACGACGACGATGTGGAGTCCGGCAAGGCGGCTCAGCCACCGCCGCCGCTGCTGCAACGGGCATTCTACACTGGACCGGGCTTCGTCACGTCGCCGGAGCCGAGCATGCTGCCCATGCCAACCTTCATGATACGCGTCAAGTAGCTGCACGCACGCATATGCACGAGTGTTGCTATTTGCTAGCAAGCGTTACGAACATGAACCGGTCTGAGGGGGATTGGAGACTTCTTTATCTGTGTGCACTCATTTCTGTTGTTGATGCGATGTATACGGTGTTGACGTGTTGTATGTACACCATTGCATCGATAAATCTGTTTCATGTAAATCTTTTCTTCTTTCAACTATGAACCGTACCTAATGTAGTCAACCAGTGATGTTATTACCTTTCTTGATCTATCTATGCAAGTAACTCTTGATTGATTTTGTTTCAATGCTAATCTACAATGCTCTGAGGGCCTGACTTGCATTCCCAAGTTACACACATGGACTAGCTCAACATACTCACAACTCATTGCACCATTTCTAAGTATTCCAATTCAATATTTCACATTAAGTACTTACACCAATTCAAATCATTATAGTTTCATAGTTATTTAGAGCTAAACATGATCGTACAGCACAGGAATAATGTTTTTTTCTCCAAAAAATATAGCAAGAAACCGTTGTTGTTGAAAACCTTGGAGAATCGGCTCCAAAATTCACACCACATATCCACAATATCTCAACGTCAAAATTAAAGCACAACTCAGTCTAAGATTCAGCTCCAGATCTATCTGCACCTTTTTCTGCAACAGATTTTTATCCGCACATCCTTTTCTGTTGCATGCCAAACTTCTGCGGGCAATGTTTTTAGACGTCAAAAATTTCATTATGGGGTGGGTGATGTGTTGTTTCCTACACTGTAATTTTTTTCGCAATGTAACCCTGACAATATAGTGCTATATATTATTTTCTCGAATATTCAGGAGACCTACACATCACTGTATTAACAAAAAAACAATGTTCGAGTCAAACGGTGTGTGGCGTCGCACATAGCAAGGCATCGCGTTGCCTATATTATGCGACATTTTATAACAGAAGGGGCGAGGCGGGCCTTGTTGCGGTAAGATGTTTAAGAAGCCGAGAGCCTGCTCAGAATTTCCCACAAGACCTGCAAAGAGAAGGAGCAACGAAAGAGTATGTGGTCACTGGTTTCGTCTTCATGTAAATCATATTTTTTCAGCAAAATCTAAATTAATCTCTAAAACTTCTTACGTCCCTAGCTACTGTGGTACTGCACTCACCTTTCAGAATCGTAAAGGCAGGGAAATTGGAAAAGGCACGATTACAATTTCTCTACAAAATATATAATCTCACGTCAAATTTTGATCTGCAATTTCACAGTGCCTTGAATCCTTGATTGTGTGCGATGAACCCCAGGACGCTAGCTACGGCCTACGGAGTACGTGCGAGAGAACGGAGAACCCGATTCCGAGTCGGTGCCGAAACAAACGCCACAGCGGCGTGTCATCGATCCACCGACCAAGTCGGATTCCGGCCTCCGAGTCGGATTCAGTCACGGCGTGTTCGGACTGGCCCTCACCTATATATCTCGTCCTGCACGTCCCGCAATTTCTCATCAGCTCCTCAACCCAATCTCTCTGCTTCAGCTCCTCTGCTCACTTACGGCGCTTCTCGTTCTGGTACGGTGCGTGTCTCCCTCCAGACCCCGGATCCATGGCGATACCTGTTGCGCGCGTGCATCTCGCCATGGTGCACGCTGCTCTCCCCGGCCTGCTCCCGACCCCGCCCAGGCGCATGATGTTACTGCCGCCGCTGCTCCCGCCGCCGCCGTGCGCCATCATCCTCCCCAACATTTCGCCTCCCAAGCACAGCCGCGCCGATGCCGCCGAGAGGTGGGACGCGAACAAGATCACCCATGGCGGCGGCGGCGGCCCAGCGTTGCAGTCGTCGTCAGATGGCCAGAGTTCCTTGGAGAGCGGCAGCCCCGGGCGCGCGTCCACGTGCGAGAGCTGGGTCAGCAACAAGATCAAGAGCGCCGGCGCCGCCGCCGCGACGTCGTCCTCGTCAAGCTGCAGCAGTAGCGGCAGCCGCGCCGACTCCGACGAGAGGTGGGACACGCGCAAGAAGCCGGCGAGCCCCGCGGCGTCGACGGCGTCGTCCTCGGCGAGCAGCAGCAACACGAAGCCGCGCCACATCAGCAGGCGCCCCAACAACAGCCGCGCGCCGTCGGCGTCCGCCGAGCGCTGGGACGCCCACAAGAAGCAGCCTCGGGCGGCGCCGCCGGCTGACGAGCTCGACGACGGCGAGAGCAGCACAGGAAGTAACGACGTGGAGTTGGATGCGCCGCGGAAGCAGCAGCCGCCGCCGCGGTCGTTCTACGCCGGACCAGGCTTCATCAAGTCGCCGGAGCCGAGCATGCTTCCCAAGCCGTCGTTCATGATACGCGCGCGCTAAGTAGCAGCTGCACTGCACGAGCTTACACGCACACAAGGGCGGCATTGTGATCGGAAAGTACTTTAGCAGTGTGTGCTCGTTTTTTATGTTGTTGTTCTTGTTGTTGCGAAGTACAATGTCATGTAGTATGTACTCTTGCATAGAACTTTATATTGTGTAATGTGTCACCTATGAACTTCATATTGTAGTAATACTATTATCTGGCTTCATCTATGCACAAAACTACTCTCTTGATTGATTTTTAGTTTATAATATTTCCAGAGCAACTTCTGTGCATCGGGTGGCATATGCCCACCCCCACTCTCTGTCATCCGATGGTTTTCCAACGGTCACGATTCACCATGCTAACGGAGTTCCACATCGGCAGGTAGGGAATCTTCCCATGTGGTGGGCCTCCTAGGGGATCTTACCCCTTCCGCCGATCTCTCCCTCGTCCGTCGTCCTCATCCCCTCCCAATCTCCCTCTCTCTCTCCTCAGCAGGCACGCGAGCGAGTGCGGCAGCTCGTGGGCGCGGGCACGAGCAGCGGAGCGCGGGTGTGGCCGGCGGCTCGCGCGCGGGCAAGTGCAGCAGCTCGCGGCCGCGGACGGCGGCTCGCGGGTGCGGGTGGCCGGGCGGCGCATCGACACCTGGAGAGCCCCGCTCCATCTTTTTTCATTGAGTTTGGAGATTGAGGATTTGGCTTCATGCTGATTCTGAATTTTCTTTTTTGGCTTTTCCCATTTCTGATGGTTTTTCCTTTTTTTTATCCTACATGCTAAAGATGACAGTAGCAAAATTGTGTCAGATCCTTCTTTTCATTAAAAAGGATGCGAGATTCTAATTAGAAATATCTTTGGCATATGATTCCAATTTGCAATATTTATCTGACACTCTAACAAAATATATCTGGTTGTTCCTTTTTTTCTCCTACATGCTACAGGTGACAGTTGTAAATTGTGTCAGATGTTCTTTTCATAAAAAGGATACGATTCCAAATAGAAATAACATTTTTATTTGATTCTAATTAGAAATATCAGAAGGATACGATTCCAGACTAGCACTTAATTTCTAGTCTTCTGTATGCCAAACTTAAGTGATGTTTCTGAAAGTTCATTATTAGATAGCTCTAGGCCATCTTGTCTTTTTATTTCCTGTCAAGTCGTGTATTTTTCTAATCACTTTTATTTGTTATTGTTTTTTTCTAACCTATCAGAAGATTCATTTTTCGGGATTGTAAATCCTTGTTTTCTTTATTTGTTCTATCACTTGATAAATTTTGTAGCAAATCTCAACATTACGAAACAAAAAATACAAGAGTTTGATTAGTGGGCCTGCATGAACAATTAAAAACGAGAACTTCTCTTTTCTTTCCTAACACGACAGATCTTGGCTGCCGCATGTCCATAGTGCATATGCCCGAATATATTATTGCGCTCGCTTTGAACAGTATGTCTAGCACGAGCAGTCAATTGTTTCAATGTTGATGTTTTGGTTTGAGTAGCTCCCGGTTAAATTTTCATCCACAATGAAGCTAGTCCTCCTATAATTTCCAGGCATTGCAGTACAAGAAACTATTTAATCTATGATGGATTGATTTTGTCATAGATCATTAAAAATTTGTCATAAAACAGTGTTTGTGACGTTTTCAGAGAAGGTCATGGATTGAGCGTCACAGATTAAATCGCGTGACGGTTTAACAAAATTCGTCACAGATTGAAGCGGTCTGTGACGTTTTCCAAACGTCATAGATAGGCCTTGAGCCCATGCAGCCCAGCCCAGGCCCAATCTTTGTGACGAAAATAAACGTCACAAACATCGTCATAGAATGAATACTAAGGTGATGTGGCTGATTACGTGGATGCCAACGTGGTTGGTGATGTGGCAACTATCGCTGACGTGGATGACGACATAGCGGCCCATTTATTAATGGACCCAATTTAGCGCGGCCCATTTATTAATGGACCCAATTTACCACGGTCCAATTATTAGCATGCTGAAATGATAATTGTGCCAAATATTTTTAAACCCAAAAGCCCACTAAATTCGATAAATTTTATGGCCCAACAGATTTTAAAAGCCCTTTTTCACAACCATTTTAGCCCAGCCCAAAACAAGCCATAAAGCTCACCCAACAGCACAAGCTATAATCAGATTCAAAACAGCACAAGCCCATCCAACAGCAAAGCTATAATCAGATTCAACAACAGATCCAATATTACATCACACCCAGCAGATCCAATATTACATCACAGCTGTTCCAGCGACAAAAGTTTGATGCAGCCAACTACATCACATCACATTTCAGCACAAAGTAGCAAAACATGCAACAACAAGATAATTCCAACAGCACCAGAATGCTGTCAACAGCAGAGTTTTGGTACAGCAAAAGAACATATGGAGATGTCTAACTCTGTTGAACCTTACTTAGCACCAGTTCAAGTTTCGCTTCTAGCTCACCTTGCTTCTTCTTCATCTCCTCTCTGTCCCTCATCCTTCCCTCTTCTGTTTCTTGAAATTTCTTTGTCAAGTCATCAATCTGTCCATGTTGGGTGTTGATAATCGACCGAAGCTCAGCATTTTCTGCTTGCAGTTCTTGTACAACATCATTCTGTTTTCCAGATGTACATGGCATAGTTTTGATTCCCACATTGCGAAGGAACTGATTCTTACGTGTTTTCTCACCAAGCACTTCAGCTACAACCTGATTCACAGACTTAGATGCTTCACCTTCTGTAGTTGTAGACAACTTGTTCTCTATTTGAGCCTAGCAAGCAAGCAGCACACATGGTTCCTGATCATGAGATACAAGATTGAAATAATTATTTGAAAGAATATCATTTAAGCTGACATACAATTGTAGCCTGTACAACAGGTGTGTATCCTTTCGTTTTGTTGCTGTAGTGGCAGTCCTTGAACAAATCAAATGCATCAGGTTCACGATCGTTGTGTTTGTCTCCCTGAAAACAGAATATACATGTATCAATCTTGTTCACAACACCTGATAGCAGCAAAACTTTGAAGAAACATCATGCACACAAGCTGAAATCTACTGAATTATGTGGATATTAGACAATCTAGTAACCATCCAAACATATTATAATTTTTAAAATCTAAATCAACAATGCACAATAGAAAAGATCATTGGACTGCTTGAGCCTCATGTCTTTCTCAACCACAGGCAAACCACATGCATAAATAAATTCAGATTCGCACTGTACAAAGTATGCTAGAAAATGACAGGACCAGATCATAGTGACAGATCAACACAATCACCTACAACTAGTGAACCAATCACTTCCAACTAGTAAAACTATTTATTATGACAGGACATATTGAATATACAAGTGAATTAAGCTATATAGAAGAAGATAGGCTAACAAATGCTCAGGAGAAAAGATCATTGGACAGCTTGAGCCTCGTGTCTTTCTCAACCACAGGCAAACCACAGGCAGAAATAAATTCAGATTCACACTGTACTCAAAAGTATGCTAGAAAATGACATGACCAGACCATCACTTCCAGATAGTGACAGATCAACACAATGACCTACAACTAGTGAAACAATCACTTCCAACTAGTAAAACTATTTATTATGACAGGACATATTGAATATACAAGTGAAATAAGCTATATAGAAGAAGATAGACTAACAAATGCAATGCACATCGACATGGGTAACTTACAATTACTTCAACAAAGACTGTGTAGCTTTGGGACCCAGTAGTTTGGTGCAACCGAACATTGCCTCGGTTGTCTTTGTTGGTTTGACATGTCTCCTACATCATATGGACAGAAGCATTGTAAGGCAAATCACATGGTAGGATGTACAATGCAAGACTTCAGTTTTTAGGAAGACATACCATTTTTTTTGGACTCTTCCATGATTCCACAAGGTCAATCCACTGTTGATTAGACATGGATTTGACTGGAGAAGTTTTCATAACTAAATGTAGTGGAAAAGGATCAAAAAAGGTTTTCTTCAGCCTATGACGTTGCTGGCGAACCGCTTTCTTCATCATCTCAGTACAAGCCTTCTTAATTATTGAATTACTTGTGTCAACATAAGAAATGAGCTTTTCTTCATCATCTCAGTACTTGATGCCTATTCAAATTGAAGATGTATAAGAAATTTAATATATAAAAATGAATGTGACATGAAGGCTATGTTTGGATGTTACTGTTTTAACAAACTACACTATTTGGAAGTGTTTTTAGTTGCAAGAAAGTCCAGCTCTATTTTATTCAGCCGTTTATGTCAAATGCAATGAAAGCAGGTGGTAAAATATTGTAAAGCTCTAGAAATATCATGGTTTATTTGGCATACAAATAGTTTCCATTTATAGATTGATCAAAGAATGTAGGACAACACTGGAAGAATGTGTAAGAGAGAATGTACTTACACGAATATGTCCGAGAAACCTCTTGATCCATACATGTTGTTTCTTGTATTCCTTCCAGTGCTTGAACACAGGAATATGGTTCCTTACTCTAATGTTGCATTCAGTTGCCCACTTTGCAGCAAGAACAGGTACCACAGGTCTTATCTTCCCTTCATCAATGACAATTGGCAATTTGCGGCGCCGAGCTCGTGTCAATCTTTGGAGACCATGTCCCATATTGACTTCCCGGTTCCATTCCTCTTCCTCTTCCTCTTCCTCTCCTAGTTGTGAATATACAATGGAAAGTTAATTAGTGAGATGTGAAGCAAAAAATAGTAACAATAAAATAGGTGCATTCAGCATCTAAACCACCATAGAAATACAATAAGAATGGGTACATGATATGGCATTAGATGAGGCATCAAATGAACAAATTATCACCTTCATTGGTCATCTCATTGTGGCCATCAGAATGGATATTGCCATCATCTCCATTAGTCATGAGGGTGTTGTCTTCATGCTGACCAAAGATATCTAAAAAATGCAGTGTGTAAGAATGCATTCATCAACGAAAGCTAATAGGATGATAGTAGCAAAGAATCACCTTCACTGTGCCCATCACCTTCTCCGGGCATGGGGGTGTTCTCACCAAGCAAGTTAAGGCCATCATCTACAGAAAATGGCAGCAAATAAGTATGCATTCAACAAGATTAATTAATAGCTAACAGAACAACAGTAAGAATCGTATAGTAGAACTAGCCTTCAATAGCAGCCTGTGTGTGGTTGTCAAAGTTGCCAACAAGTTCTACAACTTGGTTTATATTAGGTGCAGGGACTTCACTTGTCAGACTTGCATTGCTCACATTAGGCACAGTGACTTCACTTGCATTGCTCATATTAGGCACATGGACTTCACTTGGTGCCAGCCTTGCATCAGGTTTAGCAATCCTTTTCTGTGACCTTGTAGCTCTAGTTGATGGCATGTCTGGAAAAACCCTCTTGCGAGGCTTAAACTTCACTCCACCCGAAGGCTGCAGGTCTGAAGTTTGTGTCCTAGTTTTCTTAGAGCCCTGCTTGAAATGGCAACATCAATGATCGAAGTGTGCAGAGAATTATATTGCATTAGGAGGCAAACAAGTGAACTCTAACAATATGGACAAATTATCACCTTAGCAGTGTCATCAACTAGATCTCCTTCAGTGGTATCATCCTGTGAAGGATCATAATCTTCATCGACGTCTTCAGAATTTCTTTGTTTTGACTTATCATTGTCAGCATGAACAGAGGCTGCCATAGCAAGCACACTAGTCAAACCAGGTATTCCAAGTTGTTTCAGCCTTGCACTGTTCCTCATGCATTGCTTAAGACGCTCTTGTTCATACGGATGAAGTGACGATGGCAGTTCTAAGATGACAGAAAAAATGAACAACAGATTAGTATCAGTCATATGACTAATAGACAACTATGTATTTGCAAATTTTTAAAAGTGGGTTCAAAATTAGCATGAATACAGACATACAACCAGTTATGTCCAATATCAAATTCTTTGCTGAAATGAATCAAGAAACTCATTAAGGAAACTCATTTGACATAACTGGTTTCAGAGCGATCCAACACAGCAACACTTAAGCTTAAAACAACTTTTAAAAGGGACACACTAGACTTTCTACCCATTACTAGTTTGTTCATGACATGCATTTCAGAAAAATTCACAAGAAAGCACCACTACTCAGTTACATAAATCTAGCATTACAACCCAGAATTCATAGATCTGGTTTCTACCATTCAGTAAGAACTACAAATCTGAAGCAGCAGCCTAACTCCCGAGGGTGAGGGGGCAAAATACCTGATACGCCGCGTCTTTGTGGTTTCTTCGGTCCTCCCTTCGTCTGCATCACGGGATGTCGCTGGGGCGGCGGCGGAGTGGCGACGGAGAGGAGAAGAAGAAGCAGAAGGAGGAGGTGATGCCATCTGTGAAACTCCATTTGAAAATCCTGCTACACTCGTTTGATTTGTTTTGTATTTGGAATATTGTGGTGTGTAGAGATTGAGGCTATTGAAAAGCATATCGAATTGTTTGGTAAATTTTGTATCTGTATATCGAATTGCATATTACAGTATCGACTACGCATACCCTAAGCTGAAATCCAGATTGTTCATCAGTCCCCTGTCCATTTGCATTCAGAGATAGCATGTCGTTGTCAATGCTTAACTCTAACATATCTACATCCTGAATTTGACATGTAGGTGACCTCCCAAGGGGAAATTAAGAAAATCTGGAAGCTGCAGAGGAAGATAGATGGAAAAGAAATGAAGATCAGTGGACTTGTTGATGTCCTTGAAAAAGAAAAGGCTGAAAAGGAGTCACTTGAACGTCAACTGGCAGCAGCACAGAAGAAGGCATCTTTGAAGTGGGCGATTCCAGTCTACTGATCGCGCTATGATTCCAGTCTACTAATTCCAGTCTACTGGTGTTCCAGCTAGTCAAGTATTATGTGTGTGTTGGTGTTCCGGCTAGTCAAGTAATATGTGACCTACTGTCTATGATGACCTTCTGTGACATACCATATGGTTGTATGTGTGTTCTGTGATATATATGATTTATGTGACATGTGTTATGTGGTGGCCACATGCAAGTGACGTTCTGTTATTTATTTTGTGCAAGCTCATGAGCAGGGACTTTCATGTCCAGAAATGCAAAAATCATGCAAAACAAAAAAATGTCAGGTGCAGATTCATTTTTCCTGAGGCTGCTTTGCCTTCTGTTGGAAGATGAGCTTTCCATGCTCTCTACTCCCATTTTCTTTGGAAGGTTGAATTTGCTGGTGCTAGATGATCCACTAAGTTCTCAAATTTATTAGTAATCAACTGGATGACACTGATGGAAACTCACTGCCCACACACTTGAGTCAGAAATAAGACCTGAATGGCACACTATAGTCAGGCAGTGAACAAAAAAAATCTGAACAAAAATTCTGAAACAACACTGATCAGTTTCAGGTGCAGAAATCAGCATGGTTTAGCTAGCAATCTAGCAGGAACCAAGAAACTTGAAAGGAAACACACATAACCATAACAATATGCATAGGTTAATCTGCAATACACTAATGTCATTCCACAACAGAACAATGGTCTCAAATACAAAAAGATGGGTCTCAAATACAAATAAGTGGGTCCCAAACACAAATAAATGTGGCCCTCATAACACAAATTAGCTATTCATCATCACTGTTGACCTCAAGTGTGGCACCTTGTCACGACCCAAATCTCATGACAGTGCCGCATGCGTATGAAATTTTGATTCTTTTTCCATACACATACAAGGCAAAAATGTGAACATGATCATAGCTCAGCCAACACCTTTCTTATTTTTATTATGAGTTACATAAAAGGGTACATCAAGTTTATTTTATTTTTCCCATCACTCCACGCATCCTATTCTTGAAGATGTAGCAGGTAGAGCCTTTATCCCATGCAACCTAGCTATGCATGCAAGTCACCATCACCCATCTCACTCAAGTCAGAACCACCTTCTGCGCATATCACAAGGGAGAGCTAACATGAGTATGCTTACACATACTCAGCAAGAATATTAGAAAATCAGATAATTAAATAAATACTTATTAGCTCCAATAATTATATACACATACACTCTGCAGAGATATGCTATGAATGTACCATCACCAATCTTCCACCTTCAATTTTATTATAGAGTACTGCCCTTCATCTGAGAATCACGTCACCAAAAGCCCTACTTGTGTGAGTTGTTCTTACTCACACAGACCACAGCCGTCTGTGCATCATTATTTCAGGCTTTGATCGTCTCAGGCTGAGCATACTACTTACTTACCCAAGATAGTGACGGTATTATTTCATGTGAAAACAACTAAATTATTAAGTAAATAAGATTAGCAGATATGCACAGTCTTGCCTTGACTGGCCGGTGGATTCGTTGCTGGTGATTTCCCTGATTAAATGAAGTAAATTAAATTACTAGTCATATTAATTTGCCTAACAACAGTACCGGTTGAAAAAGGCTGGGCAAAGCTAGATCTGCATGCAACAGTACGCTATCAAAAAAAAACATTTGATTAAAAAACATGGTAGCTAAATATATTCATGCGGCATGCTGTTCATAAGAAAGTATGAAAGACACCATCATGAATAGGAGGGACCGAAAGAGACAGGTACCTGATCTTGCTATTCCTTTCAGCAGTTCCCCTAGCGAGCTCCTAGCACGATGTGCGTGTGGTGTGATATGCTGGCGTACAGCAGAAGTGCAGGCAAGATCACTATTTATAGCTGGGGAGGAGAGTGTAGGGGAGAGAGATTTTTACAGCAGGGAGGCGGCAAGTTTATCTCCACTACTACTCTTATTATTTTATTTTTTTTAACGTGCATCCTTATCTGTTGGAGCCGGCCTCATCCATTCGCTGGCACCGTGCTCATCATGACGTAAATGAGGACAAGCATACGGCTATTATCTTGCTTCTTTTGCTTTCATCTACTGCAAACATGGTTTCTCCTTTGAGAAAAACGGATGTATGTTATTATCATTTCTTTATTTACTCCTTAAGCATAGTGTATATTAATATTATTATTATTTATTTATTTATTATTTTTTATTAGGATCTTACATCCTTCCATCCTTAGAAAAATTTCGACCTCGAAATTTCCATACCTTAATTAGTGAAAAGATGCGGGTAACTTTTCTTTAGATCATCTTCTTTCTCCCATGTCGCCTCTTCTTCTGTATGATTACTCCACTGGATTTTTAGGAACCGAATTATTTGTTGTCTTGTTTCTCTTTCCTTGGTATCCAAAATACGAATAGGAATTTCTTCATATGTCAAATCATCATGCAACTCAGATACTGGTATTTCCACATATTCAGTTGGCTCTCTCAAGCACTTGCGCAACATTGACAGGTGAAACACATTGTGTATACCAGCAAGAGAGTCCGGTAAATTTACTCTGTACGTACTTCTCCTATTTGAGCAGAAATAGGGAAGGGTCCAACATACCTTGGACTAAGCTTCTTTCCTTGTCCAAATCTTTTAATTCCTTTCATCGGAGAAACCTTTATATACCCCAAATCTCCTACTTCAAATTGGAGAGACCTTCTTCTATTGTCAGCATAACTCTTTTGCCTACTTTGTGCTACTTGAAGTCGATCTCTTGTTATTTTTATTTTCTCTTCAGTCTGCTGAATTAGATCGGGTCCTATAAATTTTCTCTCCCCAACCTCATCCCAACATATAGGTGTTCGACACCTACGACCATATAATGCTTCATATGGGGCCATTTGAATACTAGCCTGGTAGCTGTTGTTATAAGCAAATTCGGCTAAAGACATGTACTCATCCCAAACTCCTTTGAATTCTAGAACACATGATCTAAGCATGTCTTCAACAATCTGATTTACCCTTTCAGTCTGTCCATCGGTTTGCGGATGATATGCTGTACTAAAATCTAACTTAGTTCCTAATGCAGCATGTAAACTTTTCCAAAATTTTGCAACAAAGCGGGGTCCCTATCTGACACAATTTTTAAAGGTACTCCGTGCAAGGTTACAATTTCTTTGATGTATATCTTTGCTAATTTCTCCAAGGAAAAATTCTTCTTAACTGGAATAAAGTGAGCAGACTTAGTTAATCTATCCACTATAACCCATATGCTATCATTTCCAGCAGGTGTTCTTGGTAACCCATGTATAAAATCCATACTGATTTGATCCCATTTCCACACTGGTATAGACAAAGGCTGCAGTAGACCTGCTGGTTTTTGGTGTTCCGCCTTTATATGCCGGCATATGTCACATTCAGCAACATATTTTGCTATTTCCCTCTTCATATTGTTCCACCAAAATACTTCCTTAATATCTTGATACATTTTCGTACCTCCAGGATGCATTGTATAAAGTGACGAGTGGGCTTCTTCCAAAATTTTCTTTTTTACATTAAAATCACTAGGTACATACAGCCTATCTCTGAACCGAATAGTACCATAGGAATCTATTTTAAAGTCAGGTAACTTGCCAGCTTCTATATTTTTCCTTATCTTTTGCAGTTCCTGATCTTCTAGCTGTTTCTCTCTTATAAGTTCTTCCAGTGTTGGTTTGACATGAAGTGCTGTCAAAGTTACACCTGGTGCAAATACTATTACCTCAACTCCTATCTTTTCCAAGTCCTGTAGAATATACTTATCTTGTGTAACAAGTGTGGCCATATTACAAAATGCTTTTCTGCTTAATGCGTCAGCAACCACATTAGCTTTTCCAGGATGGTAATTAATATTTATGTCATAGTCCTTTAATAATTCTAACCACCTCCTTTGCCTCATATTTAACTCCTTTTGTGTGAAAATGTATTTAAGACTTTTGTGATCAGTAAATATCTCACAGTGCTCACCATAAAGATAATGTCTCCATATTTTAAGAGCAAAAATTACTGCTGCTAATTCTAAATCGTGTGTGGGATAATTTTTCTCATGTTGTTTGAGTTGCCGAGATGCATAAGCAATTACTTTTCCTCCTTGCATGAGAACACACCCCAACCCAACTATTGAAGCATCACAGTAAATAGTGTATTCTTCACCTCCGATAGGTATAGCAAGCACTGGTGCGGAAATTAAATGATCCTTTAATTGTTGGAAACTCTCTTCACATTTAGTAGACCACTCCCACTTTACTCCCTTTCTTGTCAGTCTGGTTAGGGGTGCTGCAATAGTTGAGAAGTTCCTAATAAAACGACGGTAATAACCCGCCATACCAAGAAAACTTCGTATCTCTATTACTGAAGAAGGCCTTTTCCATTCAGATACTGCTTTAACTTTTTCAGGGTCCACTGAGATACCCTCATTTGAAATAATATGTCCAAGAAATGATACTTGGGTCATCCAAAAATCACATTTCTTTAGTTTTGCGA
This sequence comes from Echinochloa phyllopogon, assembly GCA_033239725.1. Taxonomy (NCBI): domain Eukaryota; kingdom Viridiplantae; phylum Streptophyta; class Magnoliopsida; order Poales; family Poaceae; genus Echinochloa; species Echinochloa phyllopogon. The sequence goes on along the minus strand of BTCW01000008.1, from coordinate 3,054,751 downwards.
ATAATTTATTTTCTCTCAGTGTTTGTAGTACTATTCTTAAATGTTTAGCATGTTCTTCTTTGGTCTTTGAATATATTAATATATCATCAATAAAAACAATAACAAACTGATCCAAATATGGTTTAAATATCCTATTCATTAAATCCATAAAGGCTGCTGGTGCATTAGTCAATCCAAACGGCATGACTAAGTACTCAAAATGTCCATAACGAGCACGAAAAGCTGTCTTTTCTATGTCACTAGGTTTGATCTTGAGTTGATGATACCCTGACTGAAGGTCAATTTTAGAGAAAAACTTAGATCCTTGTAGTTGATCAAATAAATCATCTATCCTTGGAAGAGGATACTTATTTTTAATAGTTACTTTATTCAATTCTCGGTAATCAGTGCATAATCTTAAACTACCATCCTTTTTCTTAACAAATAGGACTGGTGCTCCCCATGGTGAGACACTGGGACGAATAAATCCCTTATCTTCTAATTCTTTTAGTTGTTTCTTCAACTCCTGTAATTCAGCAGGGGACATTCTGTAGGGTGCTTTAGATATTGGGTTAGTTCCTGGAACCACTTGAATAGCAAAGTCAATCTCCCTATCTGGAGGTAAACCTGGTAATTCACTTGGAAAGACATCAGGGTATTCACTTACTATTGGAATTTTCTGTAACCCCTTTTCCTTACCCATAAGTTCTGCTTTTAGGACTACATTGTGCTCCTTTTTATTGCCATGATATATAAGTTCAGGCTGACCAAAGGGTCTGAGTGTGATTTGTTTCTCATAACACTCAATGGTGGCTCTGTTTTTCTGCAACCAATCCATTCCTAATATAATATCAAAGTCTTGCATCCCGAGAATAATAAAGTTAGCAATAGACTTCCACCCTTCAATTTCTATAGGACATGCCGTGCACACTAATGTAGCAGTCCTGCTGTCTACAGGGGTTTCAATGCTAATAATTTCCGCTAGTGTACTGTAGGGTATCCGATGCTTTTTGACAAAATTAAAGGATATGAAAGAATGGGTTGCGCCTGAATCAAATAAAACCAAACCCGGATGTGCACTAATCAAAATATTACCTGTAACCACATTGTCAGCTTCCTCTGCATCCTTCGTGGTCAGGTTATAGACTCGAGCACGATTCCCACCGTGAGGCTGCTTCGATTTATTGCTCCATCCTACCCCTTGTCTATTTTGAGGTTGGGAGAGTGGCTCTGTCTTAGAAGTACTAGCTGTTGTTGCAGGAGCAGGTAGGTATAATGGTGGCGTGGATGCAGGTTGCTTTGCTCGAGATACTGATATATTATTATTGTTATTATTTGGGAGCTGTGGGCACTGAGCCCTGGTGTGTCCAGATCCTCCACACTGAAAGCATCTCCCCCAACGAAAAGGGCACATGGTTGGATAGTGATTTCCCTTGCATATGGGGCAATTGTTTCCTTGGTTACCAGAAGGTTGTCCCTTGCCCTGCGCATAATATTTTCCTGCCTTTGTGTTCGTACTTTGCATATTATTAAACTTAAACTTTTTGTGTGGCTGTCCTGAATCATTCTTTTCTTCCTGATAACCCTTCTCAAGTAATTGAGCCTTGTTTACTACCTCTCTAAATGTGTTTAATTCAAATGCTTCAACACGTCGTTTAAGTGGTTGACGTAATCCACTTTCAAAACGGCGAGCCTTGGAGCTATCAGCTTGAACAAATGCTGGAGCAAACCTGGCAAGTCTGGAAAATTCAATTTCATATTCCCCTATTGCTCTATTCCCTTGCTTCAACTCTAGAAACTCCTTTTCTTTTATTCTCTTAACACTCTCCGGAAAATATTTTCTGTAAAATGCTTCCTTAAACAAATCCCATGTTACTATAGTATTCTCCGGATACGATTTTTTATGAGCATCCCACCATTCAAAAGCACTTGACTGAAGCATATAAACTGCATATGTGACCTTTTCTCTATCACTACACCCCATGGCTTCAAATGCCTTATCCATTGCAACAATCCAATCCTCAGCTTCAAGTGGATTAGCTGACCCTTGGAATGCCGGTGGGTTCAGCTTATGAAATTCTCCTACACCTGACCTGTTCCCTTCCTTCCTGGCCATACGCTCAAGAATGTCCATCTGTCTTTCCTGGGCCTCTTGCTGCTTTCCCAATATATTAGCAAGCATACTAGCCAAAGGATCTTGATCATGGACAACTAATCTAGCAGCCCCATTACTAGTTTCTTGTCCAACCTGACTAGTGCTGTTCTCGTGATTATCTCCCACCTTCTATGATTTATGGTTAGCTTTAGATACTTATTGTTGACGTACCAAGATATTTAAATAAAAGAAATGGCAGCAACATAAATGTATAGTATACAGATATTGGAAGGTTAAATAATAGTGCACTGTACACAAGAATCCTTCAGTGGATTCTTGAAGTAACCTTGTGTCAGATTGGTACAGTAGTGCAATAGTTCTCTCTCTCTCTCTCTCTCTTTTAGTCGATATGCCATGCATGCAGGTACTCAGTTCTTTTAGTCTAGCTGGCTAAGCAGTTAGTAAAGAACCTTAACCATTCTCTCTCAATTTCGACATAATTTATTATTATATCTTGTTCTCCATTTTTTTAGTTGAAAACAAATTCTGTAACCCATATCACACAGATATATGAGTACTTCTTTTATACATTTTTATTGAAGATCCAAAGCCGCCAGAGGCTTTTTACTTTTAGAAGTACATCTTCGAAGCAAGCAACAGTGAGACACAAACACTAACCCGGCATAGACTTTTACAAGATGTCCTATGTGGAGTAGAGACATCGTCTTTGCCATAACTACAACTACACCCAGCAACCTTGCATGCAAAGTACAAACTTTTACACAAAATGTCTTGCTTAGATGAGACATTGCCCTGGCCTATCCCATTCACACAACCCTGCAAGCTATAGCCAACCTATCTAGTAAACTTGTAGCTCACCTACCCCAAAATAGCTAAAAGATAGCTCCATCCTTTCTGTGACACTACAGAGGCTCAAGGCTTATTATTGGCTTCTTTTCTGGAAAAGATCAAGCACTGCTGTCACCAGTGCTGCCGCTCCTTCCCCCACCACGCTGCAGTGCTGCAATAGTCTCGTTCAGGGAGTGGATGCGATGGTAGAACCTCTGAGTGAGCCGCTCAAGAAACATCACTTCACTTTCACCAGAGCGAATGATACCCATCAGTTCTACACAAAGCTTTTCTGCCTCCGCCACCCTACTGTGCAGAGCTACCACCTGATGGCGCAGGCACTGCACTTGTGGGAAGTTCACATCCCTTATCTCCACATGGTGTTCGGCAGCTAAGGCATGGATAACCATGAGCGATGCAGCCTACTCAGCCTCAGCCACCGTAGTCCTAGCTGCCTCATGATATATGAATGGAACATCATGAGTTGGACCCAGAATAACCGTGGCGCCAACAATAGCCATGCCATCATCACCCTGACGGCCACTGAAAGTTGGTGAACCAAGTCCCAGCAAGGTCACAAACTCTTCTAGAAAAAGCTTAGCAGGAACCTCAATATAACTAGCCATCCTGTAAGAGGAATGCATACAACATTTTATAATATTCCATGAGAGAGCATAGAAATCAAAATACACATCATAGATCAAACATTCTAGTCCCCACTGATTGCATGTACCGATTGAATGCATATGCCTATTTTTATGCACAAGTACAGGTTAGGTGTTATTCCCGGGTTACTAGCATCTAATCCCATCTATCTTTCCTTTTTAGGTTGTTGTTTAAATGTTAAGTTTCTTTTACTTAATTAGCCTGGCTCTGATGCCACTAACTGTCACGACCCAAATCTCATGACAGTGCCGCATGCGTATGAAATTTTGATTCTTTTTCCATACACATACAAGGCAAAAATGTGAACATGATCATAGCTCAGCCAACACCTTTCTTATTTTTATTATGAGTTACATGAAAGGGTACATCAAGTTTATTTTATTTTTCCCATCACTCCACGCATCCTATTCTTGAAGATGTAGCAGGTAGAGCCTTTATCCCATGCAACCTAGCTATGCATGCAAGTCACCATCACCCATCTCACTCAAGTCAGAACCACCTTCTGCGCATATCACAAGGGAGAGCTAACATGAGTATGCTTACACATACTCAGCAAGAATATTAGAAAATCAGATAATTAAATAAATACTTATTAGCTCCAATAATTATATACACATACACTCTGCAGAGATATGCTATGAATGTACCATCACCAATCTTCCACCTTCAATTTTATTATAGAGTACTGCCCTTCATCTGAGAATCACGTCACCAAAAGCCCTACTTGTGTGAGTTGTTCTTACTCACACAGACCACAGCCGTCTGTGCATCATTATTTCAGGCTTTGATCGTCTCAGGCTGAGCATACTACTTACTTACCCAAGATAGTGACGGTATTATTTCATGTGAAAACAACTAAATTATTAAGTAAATAAGATTAGCAGATATGCATAGTCTTGCCTTGACTGGCCGGTGGATTCGTTGCTGGTGATTTCCCTGATTAAATGAAGTAAATTAAATTACTAGTCATATTAATTTGCCTAACAACAGTACCGGTTGAAAAAGGCTGGGCAAAGCTAGATCTGCATGCAACAGTACGCTATCAAAAAAAAAAACATTTGATTAAAAAACATGGTAGCTAAATATATTCATGCGGCATGCTGTTCATAAGAAAGTATGAAAGACACCATCATGAATAGTTGGGCTACAAACACACCTAGTGACTAAACTAGTACTTCCTATTCTTTGCTGCTGCATGCGGCTAAGCTACATAAAGGAGGGACCGAAAGAGACAGGTACCTGATCTTGCTATTCCTTTCAGCAGTTCCCCTAGCGAGCTCCTAGCACGATGTGTGTGTGGTGTGATATGCTGGCGTACAGCAGAAGTGCAGGCAATATCACTATTTATAGCTGGGGAGGAGAGTGTAGGGGAGAGAGATTTTTACAGCAGGGAGGCGGCAAGTTTATCTCCACTACTACTCTTATTATTTTATTTTTTTACCGTGCATCCTTATCTGTTGGAGCCGGCCTCATCCATTCACTAGCACCGTGCTCATCATGACGTAAATGAGGACAAGCATACGGCTGTTATCTTGCTTCTTTTGCTTTCATCTACTGCAACACATGGTTTCTCCTTTGAGAAAAACAGATGTATGTTATTATCATTTCTTTATTTACTCCTTAAGCATAGTGTATATTAATATTATTATTATTTATTTATTTATTATTTTTTATTAGGATCTTACACACCTTCTTCATCGTCACTGCAATATTCCAAAAGCGTGTCATCTTCTTCATCTTCTTCATCTTCGACATCACAGTGGTGCATTTCTTTGTTACTTTCTCTCACCAACCGGGCAATTTCTGCAGCTTCAAAAACAGGCCCTCGTTCATCATCTCTATTTAAAGGCCTGTAATTTGTATTATCAGAAATTGTTTTTCGCATGCCCTCGTCTTCACAACACTCATCCTCTTGATAGGCCGTAGCATTATATTGTACAGCCTTACTTTGACTTACATTGTAAAGATGCCTATGGTCAAATGTTTTAACAACTTGCCAATTTTTACCTAATCTTGTGTCTGGCAAATAGAAAACCTTCCTAGCCTGAGTTGCCAAAATATAATAATCATCCTTGTACCATAGACTTCCAACATTGATGCTTTTAAAAAACCCATCATCTTTAAGTTCAGTACCCTTTACAACCAATTTAAACCAGTCACATTTAAACAAAACTACCGACCTCTCATCCTGCCCATATTCTAACTGAATTATCTCCTTCAAGGTTCCAAAAAAATTAGTCACTTGTCCATTATGTGAACTTTGTGACATTACTCCACTGTTTTGTGTCTTCTTGTTCTTGTCACGGTCTACTATGTTAAACCTCACACCATTCACTATGCATGAGGAGTATTTCCTAATTCTGAAATCAGGACCACATGCCAAGGAAAATAAATCTTCATCTACCTCTTCTTCATTTCTAGTCCACAACCTCATGATCTGCCACATGAAACACACATACATTAGAATGTATAGAAACTATGTGGCACCAAAAAAAACATTAAAATTATGGGCTTATGGACACTAACATGGTTCCTGAACCAAATCTGAAATCGTTGACGAAGGGTTTTTTTCAATGTTCGACACCCCTTCCCTCTCTAATTCATCTCTAAACATTCTGAAAAAATAAAAGTTAGCAAATGTGCAATACAGAAGTAGTATAGAACACTACAAAAGATGGTAATTAGAACATACTCCACATAATTCTCCACTTGACTACAATTGTTGAGCACAAACCACACCATTTGGTCAAAGCCATTTTCATCATGAACAAGTTCAGCTGCTGAAGTAAAATTAACTCCATGCCCAAAGACATCAACACCATAAGCTTCTTCATTAGAAAAACCCATATTCCTTGGTTCCCGATTAAATCTGGTGTCAACATCGTCCATGTATCTAGAGCAAAATGTCAGGCATTCATCAGCAATATATGCCTCAGCAATTGAACCCTCTAGCCGTACCCTATTCCTCACATAGCGCTTCAAAGTATAAAGCCGCCTTTCAATTGGGTACATCCATCCGTATTGCACAGGACCTCTAAGCAATGCCTCATCAGGTAAATGAACAGGAAGGTGCATCATCACATCAAAGAAAGCAGGGGGGAATATTTTCTCAAGCTTCACCAGTATTATTGGGATCTCTTTCTTCATTTCAGCCAACACATCCTTGTTAAGGGTTCTGCTGCACAATTCCCTGAAAAATTTCCCTAACTCTGCTATTGCTTCATAAATATCCTTGTCCAAGAATCCTCTCATTGCAACTGGTAATATTCTTTGCAAAAGAATATGACAATCATGTGTTTTTAACCCTTGTACCTTAGTTCCCTCAGCATTTAAACACCTTGAGATGTTGGAAGCAAATCCATCCGGAAACTTTACCTCTCGTAGAAAATCACAAAAGGCATTCTTTTGTTTATCAGACAAGGTATATCGAGCAGGAGGCATCTCACATGAATCTCCATCCTCTCTAAATTGCAACTCTTTTTTTATTCCCAAATCTTTCAGGTCAAGCCTAGCTTTAGCCGTGTCCTTTGTCTTCCCAATTATATTGAGAAGTGTCGCAATCAGGCTCTCACATATGTTTTTCTCAATGTGCATGACATCGAGATTGTGCCTTAGCTTCAATTTATACCAATATGGCAACTTCCATAAACTAACCATTCAGCTCCAAATTTTCACACGACCACCTTGAGAACGCTTCCTCTTCCCACTTACTTGTGGCTTACCAGGTCTAACATCTCTAACTTTCTCCAATTCAGCCAGCAGCTCTTCTATAGTGAATTCACTTGGTGCATCATTGCTTTCATGAAGGCCGAGATATTCATTGTTTCTCCGCAAGGTATGTCCCTCTGGAAGGAAACGGAAGTGTCCAAAATACCCAATTTTACTCCTTAGGCCATACGAAAGAGGGTGCTTGTCACAATGAGTACAAGCGAAGTAGCCTTTTGTGGTACGCCCAGAAAGAGTGCTCAAAGCTGGGTAATCATGGATGCACCATAGAACTGCAGCACAGAGCTTAAACATTTTGCCAGTATAAGCATCATAAGCACGCACTCCTGCCCAAAGCTCAAGCAAATCTTCCACAAGAGGCTCCAGAAACACATCAAAATATTTCCCGGGGCATGTAGGACCTGGAATAAGCAAAGCCATCATGAAGTTTGACTCCTCCATGCATGCCCAAGGTGGAAGGTTGTAAGGCACCACAAACACTGGCCACATGCTGTATCTTGTGTTCTTTTCTAAAAAGGGATTGAACCCATCAGTTGCAAGGCCAAGTCTAAGGTTTCTTGGATCTTTTGCAAAATCTGGATATTCTTTGTCAAAATCTTGCCATGCCTCACCATCAGCCGGGTGGCTCATTTCCTTCTCCCTAGGCTGCCGCTTTAACTTGTGCCATTGTGCATTTTCCGATGCTTCTTTGGTTGCAAACATCCTCTTTAGCCTAGGTGTCAATGGAAAATGTCGCAATACTTTCTGTGGAATTTTCTTTCTTTTAGGATCTTTCCATCTTGAGAGACCACAAACGGGGCAATTGTCATGCTTGGCATATCCCTTTCTGAACAACACACAATTATTGTAGCACACATGTATTGATTCATATCCAAGACCTAATTCCTTTAGAAGATTTTTTGCTTCATTGTATGATTTGGGGAGTGCATTGCAATCAGGAAATGCTTCAGCCAATAGCTTCAATATTGCAGTAAAGGCAGAATTGCTTATCCTATATAATGACTTCATATGAAGAAGCTTTACCACAAAAGAGAACCTTGAAAATTTGGTACAACCAGGATACAATTGATGCTTGGCCTCTTTCATCAATATATTCAAAAAGGTCTCCTTGTCACCATCATCACCATCCTGATCTTCTCCATCCTGCCTTTCTTGTTCTGCTGCAGTGTGTAGGTCTGCTATAAGGCCTTCCAAGCGATCAGCACTGTCATCTTCACCATGTATGGAACCATCACTATTGTAATGCAAATCAACAGGACGCTCAACAACTTCTACATCAATGCTCTCTCCATGATGAAACCACCGAGTATAAGTATTGTCCATCCCATTCGCCAAAATGTGCTTCCGCACAAGAGGTTGACAAAGGTACTTCTGATTAAGGCATCTAGCACAAGGGCATAAAATCTCAACATTCTCACTGAATTTTTCTTGAATGAAGCTCATGAATTGTTTGACACCGTCAATGTGTTCAGGGGAAAACATCCTGCCATGAACCCAACTTCGATCCATCTGATCAAACATTGTAGATAAACCTGAATGAATATTCCTAGACCAATTCGAAGCCAGACATTCAAGAAAATTAAGAACAAAATTCAGACATATACCTTGCTCACTAGAGGCCACGTTGAGCATCAATGGCTGGGGTTGGGATGGCGACGTTCTTCGTGAATTTGCTGCAGCAGATGAGCAGCGCTCTGGCTGGTGTGGCGAGAGCGGCCGACGATGTGTTGGTGCCTGGTGGTGGGCGAGGTGGCCGGCGTGTGGGTGAGGTGGCCGGCGTGCTGCTGGTGGGCGAGCGACGTGCACCAGAGAGCGGAGCCCTACAGGCGGCTGCGTCGATTTGGGATGGCTCCCTCGTCCCCGACCCTAATTCTCACCGGTTGGATTCCAATGGCGGCGGCGCGGAAAAACTGCATCTGGTGTGGTGGGTGCGCCCGTGGGTAGGGAAAAGGAGATTCCCAGCAAGCTCGAAATGTTTTAATATAATATAGTAATGAAGAGTTTCACAAGTGATGGAATGTCTTCGTGGTAGATGAACTCAGCTGAAGTCACGGACACCTCGCGCAGGGTTCGAATCCTCTAAGTGACACCATTTTATGATGTTTTCTTTGTCGATCGATATTTAACCTTTTAAAAAGAAAAACGTCCCTCACTTCCACATATGTGAATCAGTAGCGCAGTGGTACTAAGTCCGTTCGTGTATTGCCAGGTTCAGGGTTCGAACACTTGTCGGGGCATAATTTTTTGATAAAATTTTAGTTCAGACGGCGACTACCATGCAGCTCAGCTCCTTTTGACGTTTTTTTTTGATAAAATTTATGTTCGGCCGGTGACTACCATGCACAAAAAAAAATAAGTGAGACTTGTTTAATTAAGTAAAATGGCTAGTAGTAATCACATAACATCATGTAGCTTGGTAGTTTGTGGTTGATTTTGCTGGACTTTATAGCTCTAGGTTTGAATCTTAAGTGTTGCATTTTTTTTGCTTTTTTTCATTTAAATGTAACAAACATGTCATCAACAAACTCAACTACTTTTGTATTTTTTTTGCTCTAATGTTGATCCATGACGAATTTTTGACAACGTCACTAGTTATTGGGCTATATTGTGACGGTTTTGTTAAAACGTCACTATATTTTGGGTCCAATATCCATTCATGCAAATCTGTGACGTTTTCAAATTATGTCATAAAAAATCCGTCATAGATTAAATAGTTTGTTGTAGTGTTGATGAAAAGGAAGAAGAAGAAAATGAGGAGGATGAAGGAAAAGAGGAAGGCGAAAGAAGAAAGAGAAGATGACCCCCCCTACTTTGAGACTCTCTAGATCTGTCCCTGATACTGAGCAAATTTGATAGTATCTATGGAACATCAAGCTAAGGTTTACGAGAATGCAATGCAAAATGATCTAGTAAAAATCATGTAAAAAAAGTGATGAAGCTTGATTTTACTAGTATGAGCTTAATTAGGGCAAGTACATTGGTGTACCATCTAATGGCGGTCTAATGTATGGAGAAGTAATCTTGAGGTGACTAAATATACCACATATATATCGGGTTGTTTTGGTTATCTCATAGTAAAACCATATATTTCTTAATTTGTGGACTAATAAAAATAAATAAAACGTGTACAATGGTGGGGAATGGTCCTTATAAATCTTAGCTCATGAAACGGTTGTTTCGTGAAACCATAGTTATTAATTTGTGGACCAAATAAAAAGAAATATACTATGAATTGCATAGCAATAAAAACACATACAGTGGTGGACTAGCTAAGGCACCAAATTTAATTTGTCCTCTACTTGTAAATCAGATATATTAGCAGCAGATATCTCTAATAAATCTAATGTCCACAACTTCTTACATCCCAACTGTTTTCTTTGAGCCAATGACAGCCGTAGTTAACATGCTACACATCGGTGAGATATGTGTGCATGGCTCCCACTTATAGTCCAAAAGTTGGTTTTCACAATCGTAAGGACAGAGGGAAAATGGGAAAAGTATAATCACAGTAATTGATTACAAAATATAATCTCAAGTTAAATTTCAATCTACAAGTTGGGAGGGTCTGAACCTTGATCATGAATCCGTGAACGGTGGTACGGGAAAGAAAACCAACCGAGAGCCGCTTCCGAGTCGGTGTCGTCCGAGACCAACGACAAGGCGGCGCGTCATCCACCGGGCAGCACCAGCCACTACTGCACTCGGTTTCCGGGCTCCGACTCGGATTCAGTGACGGCGTGTTCGGACTGGCGCGCACCTATAAATCTCGACCTCCACGTCGCCCAATTACTCATCTCAGCTCCGATCCAACTCTGATATCTCTGACTCTCTATAACTTTGCGACGACGTTCTTGTTACTGGTCTGTGTGCATCTCTCTCAGCTCGAGGCCTCTCGATCCATGGCGATTCCTATTGCGCGCGTGCACCTCGCCATGGCGCACGCTGCTCTCCCCGGGCTTCTCCCGACCCCGCCCAAGTGCATGATGCTGCCGCTGCTGCCGGCGCCGCCGTGCGCCGCCGTCATCCTCCCCAACATTTCGCCTCCCAAGCCCAGCCGCGCCGACGCCGCGGATAGGTGGGACGCGGGCAAGATCAATCCAGCCGGAAGCCCGGCGTCGCCATCATCGTCGTCCTCAGGCGGCTGGCGGAGCTCCTCGGCGAGCAGCAACAGGAGCAGCCGCTCCGACTCCGAGGAGAGGTGGGACGCGCACAAGAAGCCGGCCAGCTCACCAGCAGCGTCGCCGTCGTCGTCGTCCTCGGCAACGAGCAGCTACAAGACGAAGACGACGTGCCACATAATCATGCACCCAAACAGGCGCATGTTGGCGGCGGCGGCGGAGCGCTGGGACGCCCACAAGAAGCCTCGTACGCCGCCGGCCGAGGTGGTCGATAATGACGGCGAGAGAAGTACCGTAAGCAACGACGACGTGGAGTTGGATACGCCTCGGCAGCAGCAGCAGCCGCCGCCACGGTCGTTCTACGCCGGGCCGGGTTTCATCAAGTCGCCGAAGCCGAGCATGCTTCCCATGCCGTCGTTCATGATCCGTGTCGCCTAGAAGCACGGACGCAAGCACGGAGGAGTGAATATTGATGCTTTTGCAAGCGTTGTTAGTGTACAAGCTAGTGTTGACTGTTGAAGTTTCGAAGCTGATGGTGTTAGAATCAGGAAGTTCTATTGCATAGCTTGTACTCGCATGTATGCTTGTAGTGTTTGTAACATTGTATTGTTGATGGAAAGGGGTGAACCATGTACCGGAAAATGTAATCTTTTATCGGTTCCATGCAAATTATTAGTTTAGTCTACTTTATAAACAATGAACCTGCAGGCGTTTTTATTTGTTGGCACTGATCATGGGCTTGTAGGCGTTGCATCGCAGGAAGATCGACGTCTTCGGTTAGCAAAGCAAATAATCGTCACGTGTTCATACGGCTAATAATGATAGTGTTTGACCTGGAAAGTTTTTAGCACTTTGTAGTTTGTACTCGTAGGCGTTTTTTTTTTTCAATCCGCACACATGTTTTGCTGTCCGGCATGTATTGAACTATTGATAGAGATGAGAGTCAAATTTCTACAAATTTACAGGGAGAGAGAAGGAAAAAGGAGAGGCCAAGCTACTCTACATAACAATCTCCCTCAGCATTTTTTTTGTGCTAGCGAAGCACCACATTCTCGCTAGATCTTTGATCTTCACAATTAAAAAAGTTCTTTCATAAAAAAAATAACAGAGTTGCACTAGAGTATCATCTCCTAGAAATTCTCGCGTTTTGCTCCTTCCAAACCTCTCAAGCCACGGGGAATAACTTCGAGCGAATTGCATGGCTTGGAACTCCCTGAATCCTCGCGATCACTGTCCACCAATCTGAAATGGATCGAAATTGTTCCCATTGTCACCGCCAGGAAGTTTCCAGCCGTCGGATCCCGCATGGCAAGCTAAATCCTTCTGTTGTAGTGGCAGGGCGAATGCAAATGGACAACCGACTCATTCATGCGGTGGCATATCTATACTATAAAGATCCAAGGAAATTGAAACACTTTTTACCCAAAAGAAACCCACCCACCTCTCACACCGGACCCACCTGACAGCCCTCCTCCTTCAAAAAATTTCCAGGGCGCCCACTCCCTCCACCGGAAATAGGAAAGTGAAGAGAAATTTTTCCCTCCCTCCACCGGAAAATAGGAAAGTGAAGAGAAATTTTTCCCACCCTCTCACCGTTTCCCTCCCTCGACGAAAAACTTTTGTTACCGCCCCCATTCATCGTACCCGCCGGACCCACCTCTGCTTTTTTCACCGTCGAAGAAACCTACCCGCCCGCGTAACCACCCCCGACCTGCGCCGCCAGGTGGGCCCTTGCCTCGCCCTTTTTTTTCTGCTCGGCAGGTCACACGCCCGCCCGATCCCTTTCCCATCTGCCTCCCTCCCTCCCAGTCTCCCACCCCGTAATGCCACCGCCGCGGCGCTCGCCCGTCCCCCCCTTTCCCATCCGCTTCCCTCCCTCCCACCCCGCCGCCGCCACCGCTGCCAGAGGTGGAGGGGTCGCGGCTGTCCCTGAAGAGGACGATGTGGGCGGTGGTGGCGTGCTCGATGATCCTGGAGGCGTCGACGGTGGCGTCGATGTGGTGGGCGGCGTCGTCGACGGGGAAGGGGGAGGAGGGGACTGGCTTTTCGGTGGCGGAGAGGGCGACGGCGAAGCGGGAGGCGGAGGCGGGGATGGAGTCGGTGACTTCTCTTGTGGCCCGAAGGTGCCGGAGGCGGGCGGCGGTGGGTGCTAAGGCGGAGGCGGCAGCGATGTCGGTGGAGGATGAGATGACGAGGAAGTCTTCGGGGGGTGGCTCCGCCGACGACTGCAGCGGTGGCGCCCTCGGCGCCGGTGGCCCTCTTCCCGCGGGGGACGAGGCCTGGTGTTCGGCAGCGACCCCGAGTCCAAGTGAGCAGCTTTCGGCGGCGACACCAAGATCAAGACATTCGATGATGGCAACAAGCTCGGGCAGTGCAGTGGCAGGCCGGCCGCAGTCCACGGTAAACAATGACGTTCTTCTATTTTCTTGCAAAATGCATGTGATGTGTTCGACAGAATGGCTAAATCACAATATGATGATCACCGCTAGCCACCATGTACTAGATAATTTAACTGCACGTTGATGGATGAGTAAATGTGAATATTTGGAGCATCTGATACTCGGATAACGCTGATGGTGCAGGATACACACAAGCTTTTTAATTTATGGTGACCATGCCCTACGCCTTGTGTAGTGCCCTTTCCTGATGCAGCTTGATTGTGGGAAGAAGCAGTGGTAGCCAGGGGCCAGATTGGACAGGGTTGACAGTAGGTAACCGGAATGCCAGGCGGGGTGGCATGGATGCCAGAAGTTTGTAGGTATCATATTTATCCAATTGAAATGTTGACAGCACATGGTTTCATCATTGTATAACTTTTTTTTGTGCATGCTTATGTATCTAATATTATAGATATCTTGCAGGTTTTTATATTTTCTTTTTGACTGATAATCTTTCTTGTGAAATCCAATAAGCTGGCCTCCGTTTGATGGAAATTTACATATATCTATTGTATAAGGAAGCATTGCCTGTGAAAACTGACACATAATATTGAGGTAAAGAAGCAAGCAACAAATGGACTGCTAGGGAATTGCCTCCATAACAGGTCAGATGCAACAGTTGTCCTTTCTTCTGGTGTAATTTTGTTCCTTTTATTTTCAGCACCAGATCAAGAGTATATATCTGGAATTATCTGGTGTAATTTTCTAAAAGTTCTGCTTCTGCATTATTGTTTTTTTTTCAGATTGCAGATTGACTATTTGTTGTTCCTTGATTGTATGCACCTGTGTCGTATTTGTTATTGGAACGATCATAGCTTATGTCTAAATAGGTCTTTGATGCCCCTGTTGACAAACCAATTCTTTGTTGTTATTAGTATTGGATCCATGTCATTTCAGTCTGTCATCTACGATACATGTAAAGAAAATTTATGGCCCATCATGTAGAGAAAAAAATATGGCCTTTGAAACTGCATGCAGTTGATGCCTTATTGTATCATCTTGTAGATTTTAAGGTTTTGAACTATTTGGATTTTGGAAGGAGAATATGATGTCACATCACTTACCAGTAGAAAGGTAACTTTCTCACTGCCTGGATAATTTCTACTATTTGCTGGGACAATAGATTGATATATGCTCATAATGCATATATGTATATGGTCAGTTAAATTTTAATTTTTTGCCTATATTGAATGGTGTGCTGCCACCTCTCTGTAATGTTTAGTAGTCTTATGTTTTAATAGTCTTATGTTCCTGAGGTACCAACTATTCATTGAGAGATTGTAGGATCAAGTTTTTATTTCTTTTGAAAAAAACCCAGCCAATGCTTTTGATTTTTTTACTTGTTGTCTCAAAAACTGAATATAATAGTACACTTAGTTTGTTGCATATAGAGCTATAGGTTTCTGAACAAAAGAGGTGTACTGTTCTGAACATCTGGGTTGTTAATCTTGCCTAATCTTGCTAGCCATTTTTCACAACGGGCAGGTTATTAGGATTAGCCTAGAGTTGCCTTATGGTTCAATTTCTCGATCTTTGCCACTTAGCTCTAGCTATCGTTCTTGGGCTGTGTATGGTACTGTTCATTTTATTTGTGGAAAAGGGAAAATAGTAGTAGGAGACTAGGATCCATAATCTAGGTCACATATATCTTGTTTTTAAAATTTAGTATCATAATTCACATATATAATTTGTTCCAGCTGGAAATCTAGCTCAATACCTTTTGACTTACAACTATTTTGTTCCTGCCCAATTTTATTATTATTATTATTTGATTCTGATTGTTGTGAGGGGAATGAGATCGAGCTGCAAGTAATCTGTTGTTATTTTCACTGTTGTGCTTGCCATGTCCTGCAGGATGCAAACTAATCTCCTGCTCATAACCACTACCTCCATATGACAGGATTTGATGCTACTCCGTTTCCCAGGCATGGCCGGCAGCGGTGGATGACGACGGCCTTGTCTCACAGCAGAAGTTTGCAGGCTCCGTCAAGACGTGTTGCTGCTGATGCGCGGCAGGAGGTCGCTGACCAGGTAGTGGCCACCGTTGGCGAGGCAGGAGGTCGCTGATGCGCGGCAGGAGGTCGCTGACCAGGTCTTAGTTCATGTTGGTTTATGTATGCAACCTGGGTGTTTAGCGATTGTAATCACCAATGATCTGGAAATGAGATTATTTGAAAATTGACACTACTGAATTTTACATCTATCCATAAACCCTAAACCTTGCATATTAGAGCGCGCAGGTTTCAGAGTTAAAATGTCTTATACATTAGTCCATAAAATGGAATTGTACTCTAATATGTGTCTTTCAGCAGGAAGAGGAGCTCATGCATAGATGTTGCGCAATGCCAGT
Organism: Echinochloa phyllopogon; assembly: GCA_033239725.1. Taxonomy (NCBI): domain Eukaryota; kingdom Viridiplantae; phylum Streptophyta; class Magnoliopsida; order Poales; family Poaceae; genus Echinochloa; species Echinochloa phyllopogon. The sequence goes on along the minus strand of BTCW01000008.1, from coordinate 3,038,530 downwards.
AGAGGTGTGGCTCCAATCAGGCTTGGGCTACGCGATCTACCAGGTTCCCATGAATCTCTAAATGCTTTCCAAAACGCTCGATATACTGAAGCTTCATATCTAAATACTTATATTTCAGATAAATCTTTTTAGGTAGTACTTAATGGTTTGATGAATTATTGTTTCCTTGATCTGAATTATTTTTAGTCCCTTGCCCTCGTCTTTTCAGTTTATTTGATGTTTGATTCTTTTAGATATCTCTGTACTGCCAAAAAGGTACCGCACTGATGTATTACTGTTTGCAAAATTTGTTGTCATGTCTAAGCGCAACATCTTTCATCAATTTGAGTAATAATATTCCTTTTTTTAAAATATCTGACTATGGTTATCAACATCTTTTCAGTTTCTGTAACACCCTAAAATTCATCACATTTAAATTGTAGCAACCATTTATATTTTTCTAGGATTTATTAAGGCTTAAATAAATTTTCTAGGAATTAATTGGAATTTCTAGCCTTTTTATCAATTTAAATATCACATTAAATAATTATTTTAGTCAAAATAAGTTTTTGTTGCATTCATGCTGTTGCATATATTTTTGGTTGCTAGTAAATCAAGTTGGAATTTAAATTCTGTTTAAATTCGAATTTGATTTGCTTTTGTTTGAGTTTTAGAAAAGTTAAAATTGTCGGAGTTCGATTTCGGCCCTTCATCTTTCGGCCCAGTCCGAGTTCCCCCCCTATTTTCTTTTTCCGTTTCTTTTTCTTTTCCCGGCCGGCCCATTCTTCTCTTCCGGCCCAGCGCGGCCCGTCCTTTTCCTCCCCGTCGCTCTCTCCTCTGAGTCGCCGACACGTGGGTCCCGCGCGTCAGGTGTTTCTTCTTCCCCCGTCCGAGCAGGACTCTCCTGCCGAGTTCGTTCCGAACTCGCCGTGCGCCGCCTCCGTCCCCGACTCCAAGCCGCGCACGCCTGCCCCTTTCCGCACCTACTTAAGCGCGCACCCGGCCGCCGTTCTTTCCCATCGAAAGCCCGAGCAACCCCTAGCACCCGAGCCGTTCGCGCCGCCGCCAGTGCCGATCTCGAGCGCCGCCGTCGAACTTCACCGCCGAAGCCTCGCTTTCGCCGAGAAGTACACCAAGAGGTTCGCCTTGGTGCCTTGAATCTTCCCATCGTGTTCTTGAGCCGAATTTGGTTGAGCTCCGCGCTAATTTTTGCTCGCCGCCGTTTATCAGGGCCGCCGTCCGCCGGTGCTCGTCGTCCGACGCTGTCGCCGGCTAATCCTCGTCGAATTCACTTCGGGTGAGTTCGTCTCGGTCCCTTCTTGCTCTCCGTCTTGTTCTCGTCGCGTGTTGTGCACCGTAGCGTTGTTTTCACCGCCGTCCGAACGCCGCCGCCGCCATGGCTCGTCGTCCGCCTTCGCCGCCGCCCGTCGGTCGTCAAGAGTACCCTTGGTGAACTTGCCTATCGCTCCTGATGCTCTAGGTCCAATCCTCGTTGAGTTTGGCGCCCCGTAGCGCGTTTCCGACGCTACTCCGGCGGAGCGCCGCCGTCCCGGCCGTCTTCACCGGCGAGCTTCCCGGCTGATCTGTTTCCTGGCCATTAGATCTCAATCCAACGGTCCACATAAATCCCAGCCAAGTCAATCAGACCAAATAACGGTCAACAGTGGAGGTTTTGCATAAGAGCCCCTAAAGTTTTTCCAAATTAACCCGCAGTCCAATTTTATTCGAAAATAATTACAAATAGGTCCTTTATCTTTTATTTTAGCCCCTGGAAGTTTTAAAACTTTGCCAGCAAGTCCCTGAAACTTAGAAAAGCCATATCTTTTGCGTTTTAACTCCGATTTTAGTGATTCTCGCGCTCACGCGTTCGTTGTAACGTGTAGATTAGTTTTGTGCTGTTGTTTTCTTCTGTTGGAATTGTTTGGTGTACTGTTTCTTATTTGTTGTATTGTTTCCTTGTATGTGAATGTGTGATGCGATTAGGAAACGACCAGTTCGAGGATTTCTCTGAAGAACCAACTGTTGGAGAAGGATTTGAGCAGCAACCGAGTTGGGAAGAAGGCAAGTGTATTATGTCATGCAAATGTCCTAATAATTATTAATTTCACCACCCATGCATGTGTCTTAATTTGATGGGTTCCTATTTAAGGATTTGCCTAGCCACTATATTTTTCCTGTCCCTGAAACTGGGTTACTTAATTAATTTTGATGGTAGATGATGCTTAGCTTGCTCAACTGGGATTGGTTAATTGAACCCATTCTCTATGTTCCATTACTACCTTTTTAATTAATTAATGGACAAGATCATATCTTTTTAATTGGAACATGGAGAACCACCCAGGAAAACAGTACAACCATGAGTGCTATATGGCTCTGGCTTTGACTGACTAATTAGGTGCTCTAGTTTCTGGTAGCTTTACCCGAAAGGGGCATGGGGGGCGGCGGTTGACGGGGTATAGCTCGGTCCTTTTGAGCTGTGGGCTTTGGTAAGAGACAGACCTCATTAGGGAGGGTTATGCTTTGCTTCTAAACCGGAAACCTTAGCGGGCTATCATTTATTAGAGTGCTTTTGTAAAGGTCTCATAGTGAAACCCAGTATTCGGTCCACGTGGTGTGGGAATGGTACAATGCTTCGGCAATGGGAATCACGGCTTATGGTGAAAGTGTACAACCTCTGCAGAGTGTAAAACTGTTATAACAGCCGTGCTCACGGTCAAGAGCGGCCTGGACCCTTACATGATAATCATACTTGAACATGATCTAAATCGTGGTTACTCGAATATGTTGGGAAATTGACATTCATTAATTTGTGGGTGGTATATACTTTCATTTGCTGGTAAATAGTTGCTTAATAAAACTTGACCAACTAAAAGTGCTTACAGCAGTATGGTCAGCCAACCTTTTTGCCTCAGCCTTGTATGTCATATTACATTTGCTGAGTACGTATGTACTCATACTTGTTGCTTTTCTTTCTTTCTTTTATTGCATCAACTACACCGGAATGCTGCTCAGATTGGGAGAATTTTGAGGATTTTGAGGAGTTCTAGGCGAGTCTCCCCCAGTCAATGCCTGTGGAGTTGGAGTCACTTTGGCTTCGTTAGTTAAACGTTTATTTAAGTCTTCCGCTATGACCTTTGTGTCAACTCTGAGATTGTAATAATTGCACTATAATACTCTTTCGTTATGCATGGTTATGGATATTCACTTGTGACGTCTACCATATGTGTGTAAACTGATCCTGGCGCACATATGAGATGCACCTGGTTTTGCCTTTAAAACCGGGTGTGACAGTTTCTTTGTAATCTTCTATTGGTGCAATTTAATTGTTGGCTAATTTCTGTAGTGCTCATCAATGTCGATCTGAATTCTGGCTCATGCATGCAAATTCCTATGTATTTGGAGGTAAGTACATTATTTTTTATTTTCATTTGCATGTGTTATTTTGGACGCCATGTGGTGGCATGTATAGGATTGAAAACTTCTACTCACAAGCAGCATATATTTGTTGGAAATTGATCTGGAATTGGGAGATGGGCATGTATATGAAAAGCATAAAGCTTTTGGGAGGTTTAGGACTCAGGATTTCTTTTCTGTTAATATTCTGGTTTGACAGGATACAAGTGAAGCCAGAATGTTACACAATAGTAAATGGAGCTCTTTTTAATTATGGATTGATTGGAAGATAGTGCTATAAATTGTGTCGATTTATTGTAGAAATCCATCTCATTTTAGTGTATTATTGTTAATGTATTCAAGCATGCCTACACTGCGAAATCATTCTCAAATTGAGTTCACCTTTAATGCTCGATCAAGACTAGGCTGCAAATCAAAGGTGATAACTGTCAAAAAGAGCTCCCAGTATATTGTGAAACAGAAATGTTAATTTTTGTCAAATGTATGTATGGCATATTGTAAAGTGAATATAGTCATTGTTTGATATTATCTTTATTTATAAAGTTGGATGAAGTATGTCTTATTTTCTTTATTTTTTTCATCATGTCAACATTTAAAATAGCTATGGATGGATTTTTGTTGTGTCGTGAGTTAATATTCACCGTGTTTTCTTACACACGTGCGACAGGCAACCAACTAGTATAGTGGGAAACACGCTGGTTAGGCATTCCTCGAGTCTCTAGCTAGCCCTCCGTCCAAACCTGGTTCTGGAAAGCCAGCTAAACAAAAAAAAAAAAGAAACTTGCACTTAGATTGCACATGCTTTCTAATAAGAGTGTGAAGTTCAGTTTTTGTTCTGAAAAAGTGTTCCCAATATGCCCTTTTAGTTGAGTGTTTACCATTGGCAATTAAATTCCAAGTGATATGGTTGGCATTCATTTAGTGAGCTGCGTGTTTTGCAGGAGTGCCCATAGCCTCACAAATTTTCTAAGTGTTATGAGTGGTGATAAAAACTATGTTTATAGTCTGCACCCACGCCCAGTAGGTGTCCTGTATTTCCCATGGTGTCAAGAGCTAATATATTTTTATGTATATTTGTTATATTTAGCAATCAAGATTGTAACGAAATTAAGATGTTCTTAAAAGTTAGAGTAGAGAAAGATATAATATATTTACTTTTATAATTCAATTTTATTAAACACATGTTCTTAACTTTGAAACAAATTATCCCCACAAAAAGACATTCCTATTTAAGTCAATATTCTAAAACAAGCTACACAATATTCTAAATCTTATATTAGAGCGAAAAATCACATTGATAGATATTTTTATGTGTAGCTCACATAAGAACTAACATAAAGCACAAATAGAGGACGAGACACCCATATAAGGCATGGAACCCTTATTGTGTGGCCTTCAAAAGTTATCGTCTAAAGAATTTTGTAATGTACCAAGCTTTTTTAGACAAACATCATAAAAGAAACAACAATCTACAAGATCCATATAACTGGAATATATCATATGATAGTATACATTATATATATCAAACATATGTACTATCAGTTTTGTATATTTAAAATATTCTACTTGGAAATAGAAAATAGTTGTATCATAACTATGTAAATAAATAATATTTATGCCATGATGCACACAAATCATGATGAAACCATAACTTAGTTCAAGAATAATTAGTTCAAACATTGAGCGATATGTATTTTAAAAGTATAAAAATATTTTTATATGTTATGTACACTTCATTTTCAAAGTATAAATCTACTACTACTATCACAGCCGGTGGCTTAGCATTGTCGCACACTGTCAATAACTTTCGTGGGCTCCAGAACCATGTCCCAAGTTTGGGGACGGAGAGGTCGGCGACGACATGCCTGGCGTCATTGTGTGGACCCCTGCTCACATCTAGTATGTGCTCCGCTATCTTCTCTGTATCGTGAATTGCCGCATTGATCTAGGTCGGCCGAAGGTACCTTCTACAGCCGTGACATCGACCGAAACAGCAGGTGTCACCCCTATTTTGATCTTCAGATGCACTGCTACTGTGCCAAAGAAGAACTTCTCCAGGACCGGACGAAGTGGCCCCTCAAGATTCATGATGGGGCTTCATCATCCCCGCCTTTGATTCCTTCATCCACTGGGGCTCTAAGCTGCTTAAGGAGGAATGCCTCGACGTCACCAAGAAGATTGATTTCATCCTGGAAATGCAATCGGGCCCGTTAGAAGCCTCGACCATGACAGCTCCAAGTTCCCGGCACCCGAGCGTCTTCACTGACTAGTCCCTGCTATGTATCAATATTAGTTTCTATGGCAACCTACACGTGATTGATCACTTGGACATGCAACACCCCAACCTTGTCATCAACTCAAACTACACGATCATGATATGTACGTGTGTATCTGTCTAGTATTTTGCCTTGTTCGATCCATCGACCGCTTTGTATGCTTGTGAAAATGTGTAATATTGTATGTATGTTGTGCGGCATACGCAGGTCCACAGGCAGAATGATGAGGGCATGACACACTTGGATATGTCCATGAGTGGTGTGTATGGGGTGTAGAAGAAGGAGACCAACAAGGTTTTTCAAGTCAAAAAGAAGGCCCGTGGCTAATCCGATTCGACACCCCAAGGTGTAGGCCCTTGAGACTCGAACTTGAGTTTCTTTGGGCCTCCACCTTCTCGAACTTGATACTGGCAATGAGGTTCATGCACACACTTGATATGGCTATGTTGATGGCCACAACACATCACACATGGGATCTCCTTTTCACTGCTTCGCTGGTTTCCCCACCTCGAGAATCTTACGGTACAAGTACACACGCTCCATCTATCGTCTATCTGTGTTCTGAATTGTCTGTGGGTTTATTGATTTTCTGCTCCATTTTATACTTGGGAAAACTTCAGTTGTTGGTTCGATTACTAGGTACGTGAAAGAATTGACCTTTTGGTTAGAAAGAAAAGGCATTATTAAAGACTACGGTGAAAGATTACTTGAGAAGGACCCACATATTAATACATGGATTGATCCACTACTTAGTGTTTTCAAAGATATATAGTTGGTCGATTTATTTAAGTTGATCAGCCTAACTTTGTACAGGCTATTGCTTCTACGGATTTCAAGAATCATTTTTCACCTCCTCTGACAATGATAACTAGCAAGGTGGCCCGCGCAAATTTGCGCGGGTGGCTAGTTTTTTATACTCATATTTAGATTTGTTTAACTTAAATATAATTTTATTTAAATATCGGTTGTTTCATTGTTAATATGGTTGTTCAAGTATGTCCAAACTAACGTATCATTTTTTATCAAGGCACATTGTACGACTTAATGATGAAAGCTTATATTTACTATTGTATTTGACATCGATTCTTTGATCAACTTATAATTTCTATATTTATTTAATTTAGAATTTAACTAATTATTTACTCTAATTAATGGACTTTAAGGGTTAATATAGATTGTTATATCTTACCAAAAACCAACTACGTGTATTATTTTTATTTCAATTAATATGACAATAATATTATTTTATTAAGATTAACTCCACCAATACCTCTCAAATCAGACTCTCCAAATACTAAATTAAGGCTACCTCTATTTTTTTAAGGGCCACCAGAATGCTACAACTCCAGCAATAGCCCTCATATATAGGGCTTTATATATATAGACCCCCGAGAATGGAGGGTGGATTTGAAAGCCTCCCAAATATGGGGGCAAGTAGAGGGCCTGCTGGAGTGTAACTTTTTTCTGGACCCTCTAAATTTAGGACAGGGGCTTGTTGGATTTACTGGAGTGTAACTTTTTTTTGACCCTCTAAACTTGGGATAGGGGCTTGTTGGTCTGCTGGAGGTATTGATCATGTGTAAGTGAATAAAGTAATTCATATAGCTTTACATGTGCAAAATGCAACTTACTGACATGAGATACTTCCTTACTCAACGAACATGCGAACTACCTTCACGAACTTGTAATAGCATAACACAGGACAATTGGATTAAAGTAGAAACCTTTCACAAAATATAATGGTGTTTGGGTCGACTCCCTTCACAAATCAGCGGTATAATTGGTAGCCTAGCTTGTTGCAAAAATCAATGGTCAGAATGGCATAGCATGAAGAAAAGCTTAAGGAGGGAGGAAATCAAATTTACAGGGTAATCAATCACACCAGGAAAATGTTATCCGAGAAAATATTATGAAAAAAATACTGCTATTTAGCTAGTTATGCAATGAGAACTTAGACTGCAGTAACCAACGGGTGCCTATCACGGTTATGGATCAATTTTTTGCATTTTTCGTTCTTCGATAAAAGATGGAGTAATATATAGTCATGGTTGATAACCGATCTAGTGAATGATCGACAGTAGTTTACAGTTGCATAATTATATCGGACATTAAGAGAAGTATTTCTTTGTCCAGCCTGTTGTTACTCAACTTTCATGTCAACACATGTGCATGGCAAGCACATCCATCATGAAAGCCGTACGACATCTAAGTTTCTTCGCTTTGTTTTTCCTAAATCTGCTCCTTCTTGCACTGACTCATTAACAAAGACCATCAAACATGTTTGATTATGGGCAAACCATTCGATAATCTTTCATGAGTACTGAGGACGGCCATGGTGATGATAAATCCCGGCAGCGATTCACTCCCTTCAGATATGGAGAATTTTTCTTTCTCATTGTGCTCACAACCTTGGTGAATGCCCTAAATCTAAGCACTTTGCATCAGTTATATATGCAAATCAATGTGATGTCCTCTGCTCATTGTTGAACGCTACACCACCTCAGTTTCTCTGCTTTATTTTTCCACTCTCTGCTCCTGTTTGCACTAACTCGTTAACAAAGACCATCAGATGGGTTTGAGCGCGAGTAACCCGTTTGCTGATCTTCCACTTGCTCACACTCGTCGTACTCTATTCTCATCCTCTGAAAGAAATATTCCTTCCTAGTCATTGAGATTCTCTCCTCTATTTCAATTTTTTTGCACCCGTTATCCTCTATATTTCATATTCTATACCAACTACCAACACGTGAACTCATCCATATCTTTTTCTCCTTTACTTTCACGGACGCCACCACTCACCCCTCCCCTCTCTCTCTCTATCTATCTATCTATCTATAGTGGCGGCAGCGGTGGCGAGGGGTGCCAGTCTCCCCGGCTGGCACCCTTCAGCTCTGCCGGTCTCCGGCGACGCGCGGAGCAGTCGGACCCCGAACACCGAAGACGCGTGGGCGGCTCCCGCGGCGGCCACAGACTGTCGGTGGAGGGCTCCCGTTGTGGCCGCGAACGGCCACTCGGCGACGGTGGAGGTCTCCTACGGCGGCCACGGACGGCTGCGCGGCGGCAGTATTGGATGGCTCGCGCGGCGGCCATAGACGGCCGCGCACGACTGCGGAGGGGTGGCAGCGAATAATATGGACCGTTAGATCTTCATAAAATCTGACGTGACGGCTACGGACGGCCGCACGGCGTCGGGCCGTCGGTGGAGGGCTCCCATGGTGGTCGCAAATGGCCACTCGACGACGGTGGAGGTCTCCTACGGCGACCACGGACGACTGCGCGATGACGGCATTGGATGGCTCGCGCGGCAGCCATAGACGGCCGCGCACGACTGCGAAGGGGTGGCGGCGAATAATATGGGGCATTGGATGGCTCGCGCGGTGGCCATAGACGGCCGCGCACGACTGCGGAGGGGTGGCGGCGAATAATATGGACCGTTAGATCTTCATAAAATCTGACGGCATATATTCTTCTCCTTTTTAGATTAACAGAATAATATAGACCGCTAGATCTTCATAAAATCTGACGGTCCATGTTCTTCTCTTTTTTAGATTAACGTGGGAATTTCTTGACCCTCCCGGCGAACGTGGTGGCTCCTTTTAACTCTATTGTATTAATATAATAATAAATGACCACAACGACCACGTCTGCCCATTTGTCAATTCAGCCTGCTACCTGGCGGACTCCTTGAATAGCCTGACAATCCAACATTCCAGGGGAGGAAACATCGAGATCACCTTTGTGGCGGAAGTTCTTTGCCATCGCTCGCTTGCTCGCCTCTCTGACGGTGGAGGTGCACCCCAAGTGGCGGCAGGATGCTGCCAACTTCTTCGGCTCCTGCGCGCGTCCAGGCAGTGTTGCATAGCCGTTTTTTCACCGACCATTGGCCCGACAGTTTAGTTTCCAGGAGTCAGTGAGTAAATTTTTCGTAGAGCTTGGGGAGAGGATGAAATTATGGTTGTTTTGACCTGCCAGCAGATGTTGCTAGCAGTGAGTGATTAGTTGATAACAGTGTAATGATCCGTATCTTATACTCTGAACACAAGTTGGTTTAGTGTCGAGGTGTCACTACCACAGAGTACAACAGTCATGTCGGCTCTCCATCACGAGTTTGCCAACTGGAGTGACTAGTCACGAATGACCACTCTATCCTGACTGGTGGCTGACAAGAAAATATTCCCGTCGGTAGTTCCTGACGGCCTCCGATTGGCTTGTCAAAGCCCTTCCCTGCCATATAAACCGACAGGAGACCCCCATTAGAAATACGACCGACAGGAATGAGAAAATATTTCGTGACGGTCATGTCGACAGTTTCGACCACCTAGGGCCCACAGGAGTAGCTCTGGACACCATTATATATTTATATACAATAATGCTAACATGTATTTATATTCTTCAGAGTACAAAATAAACCACAACTATAACATGTGTCTTGCCATTACAAGCACAGATCAATAGTAGTCTACACTTGCCATCACATGGGTTCTGGATATGTTTCCTACGCCGATAGGAGTTCTTGATATGTTTCTCTACCGACAGGATTAATCCGACAATTCCTGACGGTTTTGGAAAAAAGACAAGAATTAGTCAAGCCGATAGGAGTGTTATCCCCCGTGGTAGTATGTCGGTATCGTGGGGGATACAGAGCAATCGGTCCACCGTGGTGATGACTGATGAATATTCGGATCATCTTGTGGGTGGTTTCACTCCTATCTTTTAGAGGCACGCAACCATGGACCTGGCACCCGCTATCTGCTAGGGCGGTGGCATGAAAACAAACAATGCAATCCTAATGTATCATGGTATCAGTATAACAGCAATTTTGTGCCCAATTTTCCTCGGTTCTAGCTAAAGTCTTAAAGCTTATTATGAATTATGATTCCTTTTATCTTGCGTGTCTCCTCCATTTCAAAATGCACGAGTTTTAGCGGTGAAGATAGTCTGCAAGGTAATGTGGCGTTAAAGAGAAAAGTGGTTATATATATGAAAGAACTATTCACAATGAAATGAAGTCACATATCCATCTTATACAATGTCAAAATACGTAGTTCTTCATGGATTGATTGTCAAAGGAGTTTCACACTGAGAATCCTAAAATAAAATGTATGTTCTGAATCTGAACATCTCAATCAAATGTGTGGCAAGCCAAAGATTACAGGAGCAGTAGGCACAACACCATACATAGAAACAAGATAGAACGCCACTGTCTAGCTACCTTTGTGGTCAGTTTCCGAGCGGGCTCTACGCCACCATGTTCATCCAACGGGCGTAGCCGTCTCTCACGACTGGTACCCAGGTGCTTTTAAGCTGCTACTCCTCCTCAATCCTCATCGTCGCTCAGTTCATCCCCGACGCGGTAAACGTAACGGAACATGCCGGTCTGCACGTTGTAAAAGGTCCCGCTTCTGCTCCTCCTCCTCCGCTGCTGCTGCTGCTGCTCCTGCTCGTCGTCGTCCTTGGGCAGCTGGTGGCGGCAGAGAGGGCAGACGGCGTTCCGGCGGAGCCACTTGAAGATGCAAAGCTGGTGTAAGGTGTGCGAGCAAGGCATGGCCCTGAGCGTCGTCAGCGGCGGCGTCTCGGGATCATCCGGGCAGGAAGAATCCAAGTCGTGGAGGCTGACCAACGACTTCAGCAGCGCCTTCAACAAGGTTTGTGTCACAAACACATCCACCACCGCCGACCCGGCTAAACATACCAGGCAAGGATTTCACCCAAATCGATGCCATCACCATCATCGTTGTGCCCGGCCAAAAAGGTCGTCTTCACCGGAAGGACACCAATAGATTCGCTCAGTACGTCGCCACCGCAAGATGAGACGCACGCTGGCCACCGTCGCCGAAACACCGCCGCCCGGAGCAAGGTTCCTCCGATAAAGGGCCAACTTAGGGAAGGCGGCGGCACGGCTGCTAGCGAAGTCCGTCCAAGTTGCCCGCATGGGAGCGAAGTGGAGCAACGGAGGCATTGGATTTTCTACACCTCGGTAGCCTTCATGCCTCTAGGGACGGCAAGAGCCGAAGGCAGACCTGCCAGAGGCGGCTCAAATCTGGCGCGGGCCGGGCCACCGCCGTCGGGGCATCTGCCCCACCGGACGCCGCGACGGTGAGGGGGGGTGGCCCGGCCGTCGCCGCGCGCCGCAGCCGCCCACCCGCCTGAGCCCGACCCCGGTTGCCACCGCAAGGCCGCGCACCCTGCCGTGGGCCGGCCCGCCGTCATCAGCCACACCCGTCGCCGCTTGAGTGTCGGGCCACCGCCGCCGACCTGCGGGTCGTCCGCAGCGCCGTCCGTCGCCCTCTCACCACGAGCGCCGCCGCGATCCAGATCCGCGCGGGGCCGCGCGACCTGCTGGAGAAGCTCCCCACCGCCACCATCCTGGAGATCACCAGGCTTCCGGTGATGCCCTCCGGCAGTGGCGAGCACGGTTGGAGTAGATGGAGGAAGGTGGCGGCGGCGGCTTGGATCTGCCGCCCGAGCCGCTCGAGAGGAGGCGACGCGGGGGCTCCGCGATTAGCGGATCCGTTCAGACTCGCCTGATTTGTACACTTGAATTTAATATCTGACAAGCAATACTGTAAATGGGTAAATGGTCGATTATCGTCGATCCATATGCAAGTAGTGTACACGTTGCCTGATTTGTTTCTAATTGTCCAACAGGATTCCGATGTTGCCTGCTGGAATGGAAACATTCACACAAGTGTAGTAGTAGCTTTTTTTTTAGGGCAAGGGTAGTAGTAGCTGGGAAAGAAACAATTCAAGTTGATTGATTACAAGCTGAACATGCTCATGAATCATGCAAATCCGTTCGTACTTGGACCGGCCAGCAAACTCGTAGCAAGGCCGCAACATGTGCACAATTCCTGCCTAGAACATCTAGGACAGAACACCAGCTTTTGCCCAGAAGTAATTCTTCCTCCCTGTTGGATTAATTGGGCCCTCAGCCCATTTAGTCTCAATTAATCAAAGAATTAAAGGTCCACTAATAAATGTCAATGGGACCAAATCCCGGATTGAGTCAACGGGAAACCTAACTAACTTAAATGGTGGACCAAGTGTGGACCGCCTGTGAAGTTAGTAAAAGGAGAAGGGCGTGCCACACGCGCGCGCGCGCTCGCTCACCTCGCCGAGCCGTGGGCGTGTCGTGTCGAGACCGTGACGCTCTGTGTGTGCCGTGTGGTGAACGTTTTGTCAGTCAAGTCGTAGCCGTTACTGCCAGGACTAGTAACCGACATCGCTTAATGGCATTATGGCTGGTCAATAGTGTCCAGGTTCATCCTCCCTCTCCTCCCTGAGCGCCTATAAGATGAGGCCTCTCCTCCCAGGTAGAACACACCCGTGAGCTCTCTCTTCCCTGGTACTCCTCTCAGGAGACCACTCTCCTCTCCCTGTTGTTTGCTGCTCTCTCGCATTCCCAACGCAAGCTTTGCGCGCACTCTGCTTGCGTGAGCAGTTGCCTCCGAACCCTGTCTGCCTAGTGATCCTGCTCGAGATAGGCGGGCGATAAGGTTTTTTGGGAGCGTACTCGTACGCGCCTGCTCAAGCTGTGAACGACTACTTCCCGGCGGCCATCTCCAGCAACCCCGTACGACTACGTCCCCGCACTTCCAAGCTGAATGTCACACCCGGTTCTAGAAAACAAACCGAGTGTACACTGTATGTATGCCAGGATCAAGTTTCATACATACAGTAAGCCAGTAGTGAATAAAAGATGCAGTATCACGTACAATAAACTATATAAATGACTTACGAGTCTATCAGAGTATACAGCGTATCCTGTAAACGAAGGCTCCAAACTTCACAGGCAGTCGACTGGGGGTTGCGTACGCCTAGAACTGAGCACCATCTTCAAACAGCTTCATACAAGTTCTTCTTCTAAGCAGCGGTTAGCAAGGATGAGTACACTTATGGTTGGTACTCAGCAAGGCCACAAGAAATAACCAGAGATCAATTTAATACCATGTTTAAGTATATTACTCATGTGAGGATCCAGGTCGCTCTTAACCGTGAGCACGGCTGTTATAACAGTTTTACACTCTGCAGAGGTTGTACACTTTCACCATAAGCCGCGTAAAAGTTCAAAAGAACTTTAAACCCAACCATGCCGAGGGGGCCAATCCTCTTAAATCACACTACCGAGGTGTGACCGCATAGGGACGCTACGAGGCCTTTACAAAGATTTCTTAGTAAATAGTAACCCGCTAAGGTTTCCGGTTCAAAAGCAAAGCATAACCCTCCCTAATGAGGTCTGTCTCTTACCAAAGCCCACAGCTCAAGAGGACCGAGCTATACCCCGTCAACCGCCGCACCTCTTGCCCCTTTCGGGTAAGGTCACCATCCACTAAAGTCTCTAATTAATTAGCCAAGACCAGAGCCATATAGTACTTATGGTTGCACTGTTTTCCTGGGTGGTTCTCCATGTTCCGATTAAAACATCTTGATATTATAAATAAAGCATAGGTAGAAGGATGGTTAGGGACACTTGCCTTTCTCCAAAGTATAGCTGCTCAAAATATCTTCAAAAGTCTTCTTCAGTTGAACAACGTTCCGTCTACTCGAAGCAATCATCGAACACAAGCATGCAAGCATAAAACTATACAAGCAAACAAACAAGTACAACTAAGAACAATACACCAATCAAAAGAAAAGCTTTAAAAGAGCGTACTACCGGATAGGGCTCGTTACTATGGTTACGAGAACTTAAGGACCACGAAGATCAGAGAGAGAAAGAAAGATACGAAGGTTCCAAGGCAGAGCTTTAATTGGCACAAGGAATATCACATGTACAGAGGATTTATGAATACGAGGATCTCAAACAATAATATATTACTTTAATAATTTAATTTTATATTACAATACAATGACATAGTAACTCACACCATATCATTGAAGCAATATAAAGTTAAAAATTAAAATAATATTGATTTGCAGAGAAACCACAACATAAGAAAAGATCTATACTCAAACTTAGTGATATGGCTCAGAAAAGATGGACTAGCGTCAGGATTGCAGAAAAGAGTGCTGCGGACATTGGAACACTGGCCGATGAATTTATAGGATGCGATAAATATTGGAGACAGTTGATTGGCAAAACAGAATAGGGACTAAGTGAGAAGCGTAGGGTGCACTAGCAGGATTGGGTTTAGAGGCATAGGAAAGGCTGAGAACAGAACTACGATTGAAAACTTAAAACTAGCGAAAGACTTTAGATTTAAAAAGGAAACACTATACGCTTTATAAATTTTAATTTGATAAAATCATATATAAGAGACTATTTCCTGGAAATTGATTTAATTATATTTAAATATGTAAAACCAAGAATGTATTTTATTTATAACTATTTTTTTTTGTAGACTTTATGTAATTAAACACATAACTTTAGTATTAAAAACAGATACGAGCATCTAATTGATTAACTTTTATTGACCATGTTGAACTAATCAATATTACTGATAAAACACCTTTATGTTGACATTCACACAAATTAATACTCATTTAAGAAAGCATTAAGTTTGACGCTAATCACCTTTTAGTTTGAAATCTAGTTTAATACTCATTAATCAATTTTACATAAGCTTATTAAAATCCGAAATATTACTTAATCATATTTTATAGAGAAAACTTAATAGATAGATAATTAATAAGCAAAACGAGAACACTAGAACAAAGTCACATTGAAGGTTTATTAATCAAATTACTTGGAAGTGAAACTTCTAAGTTGGCTTTAATTAGAAACACTAGTTAATAACCATTTAAACCAAGTAACAGTGATCTATGAAAACATATGAAATCTAAATATAACCTTAATCCAAGTTACATCAAAGTCATACCTAGGTTTCCAATATTATAACTTGTTCAACTATCACTTTTAAAACTTATAACATATTAACCATATTAATCATTAATAAGAAAACCAAAATATAATTCTTAATTGGCTTTTAATTAAAGGAACATGTTTATCAAATCAAATAACTTTATATCTCTAGTTAAACTAGTCATATTGTCATTAAAACAGATTTGTGTTAATATTAATCAAGATTGATAATTATTTATGAAAACTTGAAGTTTAACTCTAATTAGCTTTTAATTAGAGAACTAGTGATTATAAACATCAATCAAGTTAACATAATTTTGTGAAGAAACAAGATAGAGCCTAATTAAATTTTAGTTAGAAAAATTACAAAATAAATATTAATCATGTTAATATTATTTATGAAACCAAAATATTTGCAACCTATCAACTTTTATTTATAAAACTCAGTGAATAATATTAATCAAATTCATAGTTGACATGAAAAACCGAGTTTAAACATTAATTATATTTTAATTTAGGAAGACACATTAAACTAGCCTTTAATTAAATTAATGTTAAATAAAATTCAGAAATATATGTCATGGTAAATAACATTGCTAACACGTGGTTTAAGTTGATATGAAGCTAACGCAACAAGAACGGATTAAAACGGAGTTAAAACGCAAAAGATATGATTTTTCTAAGGTCTAAGGACTTGTTTGCAACGTTTTAAAAGTTCCAGGGGCTTAAAATAAAAGAAAAAGGACCTATTTGTAATTATTTTCAATTTAATTTGGACTGCGGGTTGATTTCCAAATTCCTCAGGGGCTCTTTGTAAAATTGACCTAGGTTGACCGTTACGGCACTGATTGACTCGGGTCTGAAGCGGTCCTTGGCCGTAGGATTTCGATCTGACGGTCCACGTCATATCGGGTCGAGAGGGAGTCGCCGACGGTGGTCGGGACGGCGGCGCTGCCCGAGTTCGCGGCGATTCCTCGCCGGAGAAGACTCGATCTACGGCTACACGGCTCGGATCACGACGGGGACAAGCTCTACGGGATCACTGGACCACGACAAGTTCACCTAGGGTGCTCTGGACGACTAGGGACACACACTGACGACGAACCACGACGGCGACGCCATGCGCGGCGGCGAAACTCACGGTCAAACGCGAACGCGAGGAAAGGAGCTGCGATTCGCGACAAAGACCGGACAGGGAGGAAGAGAAGGCGATGGCGGACTCACCAGGCTAGTTCTCGACGAGAGGGAAGGATCGCAACGACCGGGCGGCGATAAACGGCGGCCGACGGCACAGGAGATCGACGACGAGCTTGATTAGCACGGTTCACGACCGAACTCGGGTCAAGATCACAAAGGAAAGCTTCAGGGCACCCAGACGAACATCTTGAAGTGCTTCTCGGCGAGTGCGTGGCTTCGACGGTGAAGAACGTCGGTGGCGGCTCGGGCACGGTAAAGGCGGCGCGGCCGGCTAGGGTTTGGAGCTTGGTTTGCTTCAATTGAATTGGGGAAAAGATCGGCGGGGGTCGGGCGCTTAAATAGGTCGCAGATCAGGGCGTTGGGAACGCGTGAAGCGATGGGAATCGGAGTTGGAGACGGCGGCGATCGGGTCTCGGTGAGACTCCGGGTCGACGACGGGAGGAAGACGAACCTGACAGCCTGGCCCCACATGTCAGCGACACAAGAGAGAGAGCCGGGGAGGAAAAATGAGACGGGCCGGCATTGGGCCCAAAGTGAAGCAGGCCGATCTGAACAGAAGGGAATTCGGCCCAGAAAGAAAAGAAAACAGGCCGGGGAGAAAAAGAGAGCGAAGGAAAAAGATCAGGGGGCAAACTTGGACCGGGCCAAGAGTTGGAGGGCCGAAATCGAACACTAACAGATTTAAACTTTTCTAAAACTCAAACAATTGCAAATCAAATTCGAATTTAAACAGAATTTAAATTCCAATTTAATTTACTAGCAACCAAAAATATATGCAACAGCATGAATGCAACAAAAACTTATTTTGACTAAAATAATTATTTAATGTGATATTTAAATTGATAAAAAGGCTAGAAACTCCAATTAATTCCTAGAAAATTTATTTAAGCCTTAATAAATCCTAGAAAATTCATAGGGTTGCTACAATTTAATTGTGATGAATTTTAGGGAGTTATAAACATATGTTGTTTTGAAATTAGAATACATATATATATATTATATCTATGTTACATTCCTTGTTAATTATTTAAACCTTGGAAAATTTTATAAATTAGAGAAAAATCCTTGTATTTATTTATATTATTTATTCACATCCCAAATTTAGAAAATTTGGGGTGTGACAAGACTACCCCCCTTAAACAGAATCTCGTCCCGAGATTCGCAGAAACTAGGGATCAAGAAGGAGAACAGTATAGTAGATTTTTGGGAAGAAAGATCTTCTGGAGTTGGTTCACTAGACTTCATCTTCTTTGTTGATGAAGTTGCAAAGTCTTCACTCCTAATCTTCTTTAGCTTCATTTTTTTTTCACCATGGGATCAACTTTTTTTTTTCTTTTTCTCCGATGTTCTTTATCGACTTGTGACGAAGAGATAGCAAGAAAGAAAGGATGTACAGGAAAAAGAGGGAGAACCCAACTATACAATCAATGCAAGGAAGCAAATCAAACAATGGCATAATAACAGGCATTACAAGCACACTCAACTAAGGTTAATCACACAAGCATATAATGGTACTAAACGCTGTTAGTCAAGTTTTAGGGAATCCTCCTAAATATGGGCATATGGCACATCTTCAAATGTCTTGAAGCTGACTTCTTGGTTGTAACGTTGGTAGGCTTGATGCAGTCTTCCATTGTTCTGGTTGGACTTCTTGTAATATACTCATATCTTCATTCTTCAAGGTGATTTGGGCTTGCATTAAACAATACATACATGCTATATTTTTTTTTTAAATAAATGAAGAGTAGAGAACACTTTGGGATCAAAACCAAGGAAGTAATCCAAAGTGACATAAAAGCACGGAGGGTGAAATGATGCAACAAGAGTAAATTGACTAATATCAGGATGTGTGTGAGTAAACAAGGATACTCACAGACATAATATCAACTTCAAGGAGAGAGGTTAATGGTCAAGATAAAGTACTTCAAAAGGAGGAGTAAGATGGTCAAAGATGCTAGATCAGCAATTTATTAAACCAAGGTGGAAGTGAATAATCAGAAGTCTATGGTGAGAAATAAGTGATCAAGGCGAAGGTGGAATATTCAAGGATGTAATGACCAGAAAGATAAATCATCAAGGGGGTAAAATGCTCAAGGATAGCATTTTTTTTTACAAAAATACCAAGGATAGTGGAAGCAAGGATTATATAGCAAATTGGACCTTAATAAACGACCAGTTCTATCTAGGCTTACGTCCTACAGTCGATACAGCTCTGATACCACTTCTGTCACACCCGGTTCTAGAAAACAAACCGAGTGTACACTGTATGTATGCCAGGATCAAGTTTCATACATACAGTAAGCCAGTAGTGAATAAAAGATGCAGTATCACGTACAATAAACTATATAAATGACTTACGAGTCTATCAGAGTATACAGCGTATCCTGTAAACGAAGGCTCCAAACTTCACAGGCAGTCGACTGGGGGTTGCGTACGCCTAGAACTGAGCACCATCTTCAAACAGCTTCATACAAGTTCTTCTTCTGAGCAGCGGTTAGCAAGGATGAGTACACTTATGGTTGGTACTCAGCAAGGCCACAAGAAATAACCAGAGATCAATTTAATACCATGTTTAAGTATATTACTCATGTGAGGATCCAGGTCGCTCTTAACCGTGAGCACAGCTGTTATAACAGTTTTACACTCTGCAGAGGTTGTACACTTTCACCATAAGCCGCGTAAAAGTTCAAAAGAACTTTAAACCCAACCATGCCGAGGGGGCCAATCCTCTTAAATCACACTACCGAGGTGTGACCGCATAGGGACGCTACGAGGCCTTTACAAAGATTCCTTAGTAAATAGTAACCCGCTAAGGTTTCCGGTTCAGAAGCAAAGCATAACCCTCCCTAATGAGGTCTGTCTCTTACCAAAGCCCACAGCTCAAGAGGACCGAGCTATACCCCGTCAACCGCCGCACCTCTTGCCCCTTTCGGGTAAGGTCACCATCCACTAAAGTCTCTAATTAATTAGCCAAGACCAGAGCCATATAGTACTTATGGTTGCACTGTTTTCCTGGGTGGTTCTCCATGTTCCGATTAAAACATCTTGATATTATAAATAAAGCATAGGTAGAAGGATGGTTAGGGACACTTGCCTTTCTCCAAAGTATAGCTGCTCAAAATATCTTCAAAAGTCTTCTTCAGTTGAACAACGTTCCGTCTACTCGAAGCAATCATCGAACACAAGCATGCAAGCATAAAACTATACAAGCAAACAAACAAGTACAACTAAGAACAATACACCAATCAAAAGAAAAGCTTTAAAAGAGCGTACTACCGGATAGGGCTCGTTACTATGGTTACGAGAACTTAAGGACCACGAAGATCAGAGAGAGAAAGAAAGATACGAAGGTTCCAAGGCAGAGCTTTAATTGGCACAAGGAATATCACATGTACAGAGGATTTATGAATACGAGGATCTCAAACAATAATATATTACTTTAATAATTTAATTTTATATTACAATACAATGACATAGTAACTCACACCATATCATTGAAGCAATATAAAGTTAAAAATTAAAATAATATTGATTTGCAGAGAAACCACAACATAAGAAAAGATCTATACTCAAACTTAGTGATATGGCTCAGAAAAGATGGACTAGCGTCAGGATTGCAGAAAAGAGTGCTGCGGACATTGGAACACTGGCCGATGAATTTATAGGATGCGATAAATATTGGAGACAGTTGATTGGCAAAACAGAATAGGGACTAAGTGAGAAGCGTAGGGTGCACTAGCAGGATTGGGTTTAGAGGCATAGGAAAGGCTGAGAACAGAACTACGATTGAAAACTTAAAACTAGCGAAAGACTTTAGATTTAAAAAGGAAACACTATACGCTTTATAAATTTTAATTTGATAAAATCATATATAAGAGACTATTTCCTGGAAATTGATTTAATTATATTTAAATATGTAAAACCAAGAATGTATTTTATTTATAACTATTTTTTTTTGTAAACTTTATGTAATTAAACACATAACTTTAGTATTAAAAACAGATACGAGCATCTAATTGATTAACTTTTATTGACCATGTTGAACTAATCAATATTACTGATAAAACACCTTTATGTTGACATTCACACAAATTAATACTCATTTAAGAAAGCATTAAGTTTGACGCTAATCACCTTTTAGTTTGAAATCTAGTTTAATACTCATTAATCAATTTTACATAAGCTTATTAAAATCTGAAATATTACTTAATCATATTTTATAGAGAAAACTTAATAGATAGATAATTAATAAGCAAAACGAGAACACTAGAACAAAGTCACATTGAAGGTTTATTAATCAAATTACTTGGAAGTGAAACTTCTAAGTTGGCTTTAATTAGAAACACTAGTTAATAACCATTTAAACCAAGTAACAGTGATCTATGAAAACATATGAAATCTAAATATAACCTTAATCCAAGTTACATCAAAGTCATACCTAGGTTTCCAATATTATAACTTGTTCAACTATCACTTTTAAAACTTATAACATATTAACCATATTAATCATTAATAAGAAAACCAAAATATAATTCTTAATTGGCTTTTAATTAAAGGAACATGTTTATCAAATCAAATAACTTTATATCTCTAGTTAAACTAGTCATATTGTCATTAAAACAGATTTGTGTTAATATTAATCAAGATTGATAATTATTTATGAAAACTTGAAGTTTAACTCTAATTAGCTTTTAATTAGAGAACTAGTGATTATAAACATCAATCAAGTTAACATAATTTTGTGAAGAAACAAGATAGAGCCTAATTAAATTTTAGTTAGAAAAATTACAAAATAAATATTAATCATGTTAATATTATTTATGAAACCAAAATATTTGCAACCTATCAACTTTTATTTATAAAACTCAGTGAATAATATTAATCAAATTCATAGTTGACATGAAAAACCGAGTTTAAACATTAATTATATTTTAATTTAGGAAGACACATTAAACTAGCCTTTAATTAAATTAATGTTAAATAAAATTCAGAAATATATGTCATGGTAAATAACATTGCTAACACGTGGTTTAAGTTGATATGAAGCTAACGCAACAAGAACGGATTAAAACGGAGTTAAAACGCAAAAGATATGATTTTTCTAAGGTCTAAGGACTTGTTTGCAACGTTTTAAAAGTTCCAGGGGCTTAAAATAAAAGAAAAAGGACCTATTTGTAATTATTTTCAATTTAATTTGGACTGCGGGTTGATTTCCAAATTCCTCAGGGGCTCTTTGTAAAATTGACCTAGGTTGACCGTTACGGCACTGATTGACTCGGGTCTGAAGCGGTCCTTGGCCGTAGGATTTCGATCTGACGGTCCACGTCATATCGGGTCGAGAGGGAGTCGCCGACGGTGGTCGGGACGGCGGCGCTGCCCGAGTTCGCGGCGATTCCTCGCCGGAGAAGACTCGATCTACGGCTACATGGCTCGGATCACGACGGGGACAAGCTCTACGGGATCACTGGACCACGACAAGTTCACCTAGGGTGCTCTGGACGACTAGGGACACACACTGACGACGAACCACGACGGCGACGCCATGCGCGGCAGCGAAACTCACGGTCAAACGCGAACGCGAGGAAAGGAGCTGCGATTCGCGACAAAGACCGGACAGGGAGGAAGAGAAGGCGATGGCGGACTCACGGTAAAGGCGGCGCGGCCGGCTAGGGTTTGGAGCTTGGTTTGCTTCAATTGAATTGGGGAAAAGATCGGCGGGGGTCGGGCGCTTAAATAGGTCGCAGATCAGGGCGTTGGGAACGCGTGAAGCGATGGGAATCGGAGTTGGAGACGGCGGCGATCGGGTCTCGGTGAGACTCCGGGTCGACGACGGGAGGAAGACGAACCTGACAGCCTGGCCCCACATGTCAGCGACACAAGAGAGAGAGCCGGGGAGGAAAAATGAGACGGGCCGGCATTGGGCCCAAAGTGAAGCAGGCCGATCTGAACAGAAGGGAATTCGGCCCAGAAAGAAAAGAAAACAGGCCGGGGAGAAAAAGAGAGCGAAGGAAAAAGATCAGGGGGCAAACTTGGACCGGGCCAAGAGTTGGAGGGCCGAAATCGAACACTAACAGATTTAAACTTTTCTAAAACTCAAACAATTGCAAATCAAATTCGAATTTAAACAGAATTTAAATTCCAATTTAATTTACTAGCAACCAAAAATATATGCAACAGCATGAATGCAACAAAAACTTATTTTGACTAAAATAATTATTTAATGTGATATTTAAATTGATAAAAAGGCTAGAAACTCCAATTAATTCCTAGAAAATTTATTTAAGCCTTAATAAATCCTAGAAAATTCATAGGGTTGCTACAATTTAATTGTGATGAATTTTAGGGAGTTATAAACATATGTTGTTTTGAAATTAGAATACATATATATATATTATATCTATGTTACATTCCTTGTTAATTATTTAAACCTTGGAAAATTTTATAAATTAGAGAAACATCCTTGTATTTATTTATATTATTTATTCACATCCCAAATTTAGAAAATTTGGGGTGTGACACTGAACGACTACGTCCGTTCGAGGGACGCCACTGCAGCAACTCGTCACTGCAACGAATCAGATCGATTACTTCAAGCAGGCTAGTCACAATGACTGGTAACGGCAATTCCGGTTCCGGCTTCGCCTCTGGGTACACACTAAACCTTCTCTCGTTTTGCTTGTTGTTCATGTTTTATGCGAGATTTAACTTGAACACCAGCACATGCTTTGCTCTCACTGGATCACTTACATATGTCATGAATTTGTAGGTAATTTCTGGAATTAAAATGTACCGAAAATTGCCTAGATTTTTAACAATCCAAAAACCTTATTTTAATAATAGGCTTTCGGTAACTGGTTTGCTGCGTCAATCAAACCAAATGTATTTGATGGCTCGAATTACAAACGCTGGCTGCAGAGAGTTACGTTGTGGTTGACAGCGATGAACATCATGCATGTCGCACAGGGGAAACCCGAACAGCTCTCTCCAGAGGAGGGGAGGGCTTTCGAGGCGGCCGATAACCTGTTTCGTGGCGCCATCATGAGTGTTCTCGCTGAAAGCCTTGTGGACACGTACCTCTTGCTGCCAAGAGACAAAGAAGTTTGTGATGCGCTTGAGGCTAAGTTTGGGGTCTCTGATGCTGGTGGTGAGCTGTATGTCATGGAACAACTCTATGACTACAAGATGGTTGAAGACCGTCCTGTGGTAGAGCAGGCCCATGAGATTCAGGCGCTGGCTAGAGATCTTGAGAACTATAGCGAGGATGCACCATGTAAGTTGCCTGACAAGTTTGTGGCTGGAGGTATTATCTCCAAGTTACCACCTTCTTGGAAGGACTTTGCAACCTCTCTGAGACACAAGAGACAAGAGTTCACTGTTGTCGATCTTATTAACATTCTTGATGTTGAAGAGAAGGCGAGGGCAAAGGACCAACGTGGTAAAGGGATTGTTGGGACTTCTAGTGCCAATTTGGTGCAGAAGAAGAACCACAATGCGTCCAACAAAAGGAAGAACAAGCCACATCAGACCAAACAAAGGCTAAACAGACGACTCAGTTCAAGCCGAGAAAGCCGCCAACTAGGAAGTGCTACTGCTGTGGTAGCACCGAACACTTTGCTGCAAAGTGTCCGGATCGCAAGGATAAGAAAGATGGCAACAGTGCCAACATGGTTGTTAGTGAGACTGGTGGAACGACGGGGTACGGTAATCTTTTACCTACAGTTCTTTCAGTATGTCATTCACCTGATTGGTGGATTGACACAGGTGCTAATATTCATGTTTGTGCTGATATTTCCTTGTTTTCTTCTTACCAGGCAGGCGGGACTTCCTCCTTGTTGATGGGGAACGGATCGCATGCGCGTGTTCTTGGTGCTGGTTCGGTCGATCTGAAGCTTACTTCGGGAAAGACCGTTCGACTGAAGAACGTGCAGCATGTCCCCACCATCAAGAAGAACTTAGTCAGCGGGTCTCTTCTGTGTAGAGACGGTTTTAAGTTAGTCTTTGAATCCAATAAATGTGTAATTTCTAAGTTTGGAAGTTTTATTGGAAAGGGCTATGATAGCGGAGGCTTGTTCCGCTTTTCTTTGTCAGATGATTGTAATAAAGTTTTGAACCATATTTCAAGTGTTAATGATGAGTCTAATGTGTGGCATTCGCGACTTTGTCATGTTAATTTTGGTTGTATGACGCGTCTTGCAAATCTGAGTTTAATTCCGAAATTCACCTTAGTCAAAAATTCTAAGTGTCATGTGTGTGTTGAATCAAAACAACCCCGTAAGCCTCATTTTGAGGATGAGGCGAGAGACTTGGCACCTCTAGAATTAATTCATTCCGATCTGTGCGAAATGAATGGCGTGTTGACGAAAGGTGGTAAAAAGTATTTCATGACTCTAATAGATGATTGCACTAGATTTTGCTATATTTATTTGTTAAAGTCTAAAGATGAAGCGTTGCAGTACTTTAAAGTCTATAAAGCTGAGGTAGAAAACCAACTTGAAAGAAAGGTCAAAAGAGTTAGGTCTCATCGTGGTGGAGAGTATTTTTCTAATGTTTTCACTGCATTCTATGCGGAGAATGGAATAATTCATGAGAGGACGCCTCCCTATTCACCTCAGTCAAACGGGGTAGCCGAAAGAAAGAACTGCACTCTAACTGATTTGGTTAATGCCTAATGCCATGTTAGATACAGCGGGACTTTCCAAGGAATGGTGGGGTGAGGCTATGTTGACTGCATGTCATGTCCTGAACCATGTTCCCATGAAGAACAAAGAGATAACACCATTCGAGGAGTGGGAAAAGAAAAAGCTAACCCTTTCATATTTACGAACTTGGGGTTGTTTGGCCAAAGTGAATGTGCCTATAACTAAGAAACGTAAATTAGGACCTAAAGCTGTAGACTGTGTCTTTCTTGGCTATGCTTTCAACAGTGTGGGTAATAGATTTTTAATAGTAAAGTCTGGAGTATCTGACATGCATGTTGGCACAATTATGGAGTCCAGATATGCTACATTTTTTAGGACATTTTTCCTATGAAAGAGGTAGTTAGCACATCTAGTCGTGAATTGTATGTTAATAATGAACCTAAAGAACCCACTACTGTGATAGAACACAATGAACAACCACATGTGGAGAATCCTGAGGAGGATGACAGTGAAGTAGCTCTCAGAAAGAACAAGAGACAGAGGATTGCAAAATCCTTTGGTGATGACTTCATTGTGTACCTCATGGATGACACTCCTAGAACTATTGAAGAGGCATATTCCTCTCTGGATGCTGACTATTGAAAGGAAGCAGTTCGGAGTGAGATGGATTCCATCATGTCTAATGGTACTTGGGAGGTTGTGGAGCGTCCCTATGGGTGTAAACCTGTTGGATGCAAGTGAGTGTTCAAGAAAAAGCTTAGGCCTGATGGTACGATTGAAAAGTACAAGGCAAGGCTAGTGGCTAAAGGCTATACTCAGAAAGAAGGGGAAGACTTCTTTGACACCTACTGACCGGTTGCCCGATTGACCACCATTCGAGTACTACTTTCCTTGGCAGCTTCCCATGGTCTTATCGTTCACCAGATGGACGTTAAGACATCTTTCCTAAATGGAGAGATTGAGGACGAGATCTATATGGATCAGCCAGACAGTTTTGTAGTAGAAGGTCAAGAAGGAATGGTGTGTAGATTAGTCAAGTCTCTGTATGGCCTCAAGCAAGCTCCTAAGCAATGGCATGAAAAGTTCGATAGAACTTTAACGTCAGTTGGTTTTGTTGTGAACGAAGCTGACAAATGTGTGTACTATCACCATGGTGGGGGCAAAGGAATGATCCTTTGTCTGTATGTGGATGACATACTGATATTTGGGACAAGCCTTAATGCGATTAAGGAAGTCAAAGAATTCTTGTCCCAAAGATTTGAGATGAAGGATTTGAGAGAGGCTGATGTGATTCTGAACATTAAACTAGTGAGAGAAGGTGATGGTGGGGTTGTCCTTACACAATCCCACTATGTGGAGAAAATCTTGAGTCGTTTCGGTTACAATGACTGCAAGCCAGCTCCAACACCTTATGATGCTAGTAAAGTGATGCGGAAGAACAAAAGAATAATGAGGGATCAGCTGAGATACTCCCAGATCATTAGTTCACTGATGTACCTAGCCAGTGCTACCAGACCCGACATCGCGTATGCTGTGAGCAAACTGAGTCGGTTTGTGTCTAACCCGGGAGATGCTCATTGGGAAGCTCTTGAACGGGTAATGCGCTTTCTGAAAGGCATGATGGACTATGCGATTCACTATACCGGGTACCCGAGGGTACTAGAGGGTTACAGTGATTCAAATTGGATATCTGATGTAGATGAGATTAAAGTCATAAGTGGATATGTGTTTACACTTGGAGGTGGTGTTGTCTCCTGGAAGTCTTGCAAGCAGACCATCTTAACGAAGTCAACTATGGAGGCAGAACTCACTGCATTAGACATCGCCACTGTTGAGGCTGAGTGGCTTCGTGAACTCCTTATGGATTTGCCGGTGGTTGAAAAACCGATACCGGCTTGTTCGCACCCAAAATTGGCAGTTGCCCATCAGGCCGAGTGCAACCGGTCAGACCGGATCCAGGAAGCGGTCAGACCGGTTTCTCTGTAGCCGATCTAGCAACAGCCAAACCGGTCTGACCGGTTTGCCAAAGCGGTCTGACCGGTTTGACTCCGAGTTGGAGTAGAATTAGGAGTCTTAGTCGTTTCCAAATTGTAAAAGGATTCCTAGCGGGGCAAGACCTCCCCACCCTATAAATATAAAGGGTCGTGGCCGGTTGAGTTATCATCCAATCGATCAAATATTTATCTTTCTACTTTTTATCTCCAAACCCTAGCTTTTCCAACCCCTTTGCTTTCCTTGTTTGTCTCGACGGCATTCAAGGAGGTTCTGAGTGGCCTGACTGATCTCAGAGCAGCCCTAGGCGCGCCATCTCTGACGGGGTCCCTCCCGAGGTGGTGATTCTAGGTTCATCCCGCACTTCCCGACAGGAACCGGTCTGACCGGATCCCTAAACCGGTCTGACCGGTTTGGGCGGGGCTGTGGCGAGTTCATCGTTTCGTTCATTGCGCGATTCGGCGCTCGTGTGTGTTGGCCAGAAAAAGCGTCAACACACTTTTGGCGACTCCGCTGGGGACAATAGAAGATCTGGTTGTCAAAAACCGTTCGATCTAAGCTCCAGGCAAGATGGGATCTCGATGTAATCTTGGTATGGATAACATCATTACGGCTTCATTGGAAGATCTTACTCCGGAGGAGCAGAAGAAATTTGAGGCGCTACAAGAATACATGAAGACACAATTTTTGGCTGGCGTCAAGAAAGATCGTCATGGCAAGGTGGCAAGAGTAGAAGAATTTGAGCTACCGGCGATCAAGTTAAACGACAATCAAGTTGAGGTAATACCCATTGTAAGTAAATCACAAAAAACTCCTTCTACTACTGTTCCTAAAAATAGTGTAGAAAGTGATGAATTGCTTGCCTCATATATTGCTCGTTTAGAACGCTTAGAGGATCTTGAAAAAGATAGAATCACTACTTGCTTTAACAATAATGAAACTAGTAGTAGTGTTCCTAAAATGAATACTAGTGGGGTAGTTTATCCTAGCTTGGCACCCATACCTAATGTTAACACTGAAAAATATATGTATGGTATGCCACCTGAATTTGCCATTGGTCAATCCCTGCCGTTCCAACCGACCGGGCCAAACATGGCCAAACCGGTCAGACCGGATCAGGGAACCGGTTAGACCGGTCTAACCAATGCGCTTGAATTAGTGCATGAGCAACCTACGCCGCTTTCTGTTTTGCCTGATCTAATGGTTTATGCTCACACTAATACTTTGGGTACTGCTAAGCCTCAATTTAGTACAACAATTAATACATCTGCTCAAAGAAATGTTATACCTGATGATGTGTTTGAGAGTTATAGGCTAGCTCAAGCTAAGATTGCTCCCTACTTAAATAAGATGAATTTGGAGAAGGTGCAACCACAACAGCCAAATAATCCTAACTGGGCTGAATTTAATAAATTTAGAGAAGATTTGGCTAATGTGGTAAAAACTAAACTTGGTGTCGATATTGGTAACACAAATTTGTATCAAAAACCATATGATGCTGAGTTCGATAATTTTCCTCTTCCATGTGGTTGGCGTATGCCTGATTTGATTAAATTTAGTGGAGATGGTGACCGAACCACGTGGGAACATATTAGTCAATACATAGCTCAACTAGGAGAAGCGGGTGCTTATAATGCTCTCAAAGTGCGTCTATTTTCTTTATCATTGACTGGCACCGCTTTTGCTTGGTTTTCTTCGCTTGCTCCTG
This sequence comes from Echinochloa phyllopogon, assembly GCA_033239725.1. Lineage (NCBI taxonomy): Eukaryota > Viridiplantae > Streptophyta > Magnoliopsida > Poales > Poaceae > Echinochloa > Echinochloa phyllopogon. The sequence goes on along the minus strand of BTCW01000008.1, from coordinate 3,009,523 downwards.
GTTCTATTATATCTTGGGATATGTTACAACGTAAATTTCATGATCACTTTTATAGTGGGAGCTTGCAATTGAAATTGACAGATTTGACATCGGTTAGGCAAAGTAGAGGTGAAATTGTTTCTGCTTACATTAAGAGATTTAAAGAAACTAAGAACCGTTGTTTCAATTTGTCAATCACTGATATGGACCTTGCTGATATTTGCTTAAAGGGTTTAAGGTCATCCATAAGAGATAAAATAGAGGGTTCTGATTTTCTTTCGGTTGCACAAGTTCAAATTAGAGCTTTAATTGTCGAAAACCGAATGAATAAAGAAAAGGAAAGAGATACTTCTAGATCACGTCGTTCCAATGTTCATATGATTGATTATGAGTCTGATGATTCAAGTGATAGTGATAAAGAAGTACTTGCTGCTAAATTTGTATGGCCCTCTAAAGAAAAAACTTATTCTTGTACATCACTTAAGCCGGTTAATAAAGGTCGGCAAGAAGAAGTTAAGTTTACATTTGATGTTTCCAAGTGCGATCGTATCTTTGATGTATTGCTAAAATCTGGAAATATTAAATTATCTCATAAATTGCCTCCACTTGAAGAATTGAAAAGGTGTGCATATTGCAAATTTCATAATACTTATTCTCATGCCACTAATGATTGCAATGTGTTTCGTCGACAGGTTCAATCGGCCATAAATGAAGGTCGTTTGACGTTTCATGAAATGCAAGTGGACAAAGCTCCTTTCCCTGTTAATACTATGGACTTACAACAGCCTAAGGTCTTGGTTCGGCCGCATCAAGCCGAAGCAACCAAAGGGAAGAATGTTGTGATTGGTGAAACAAAACACGATTTGAGAGGAAAGGAATTGATTCGAGAAGTTGCATGTGAGAAAACTCCATATGGCAGGGAGACATTCAAGGTTACTGTGAGAGCCTCTGAACATGGGGGGCAAGAGTCGACCGTTCCCGCCGAACAGAGACCGTTTGAGCCTGTACAGGACAAATCGGTCAGACCGGTTAGGGAAAGCGGTCAGACCGGTTTTCCCCAGAGTCGTCCAAGAATGATCAAACCAAGCCGCCGGAGATTGGAAACTGGAAGCTCAATGTTGCAAAGAATCAGGGGAGTACCCTTAGGCCAAAGGTCACCTTTGATATGCTATTTGACAAGTACTCCAAGCAAAAGGCCATTACAAGCGACCGGCCAATAAAAAAGAGAATGAGAGTGCCTCCACACCAAGAAGAATGTTCTCAGCCAAAGAGAAATTTTGCTCCGCAATGGGAGGCATCGAGTTCTTATCCACCTCGTCCAATTTATGATGATAATGGAGTCATGTGGGTGTCATATCAGCAGCCTTTCCAGCATGGATGGGGAGAACCACGAAGGCCATCATTAAATAGAATATCAAGGCCTGGACAGGACCGTTTGGCACTTTGCCAATCCAGTCAGGGTTGTCAGACCCAACTGGTCAGACTGGTTTTACAAACCGGTCAGACCGGTTTCCCTGGGAAATCTGCAGCACCTCCTATGAAGAAAATTTACAAGCCAAAACAGAGGGAGGAGATGCATAAGATGGATATTGACCCAGAAAGAACTACAAATCAAGATGTTATTCAGATTGGGTTGATAAACGTTCCCCTTGGAGACGGTGGCAAAGGACCGATTGTCATAGACAATAAGGTTGAGACACCTATTTAGAAGGGATCTGTTTCTGATAATGATCATGAGGCCAGTGGAAGTGGTTCTAACTCTAAGTATTTTTTGCCAAGATGGTGTCCTCCTGGTTTGTCTCGTACTCAAAGAAGGAAGCTTCAACGCTTGAGATTTCAGGAGACGAAGGAGAAAGAGCTAGAGAAGCAGAGAGACGAAGCATTCAACAAATACAGGCCTATGATTTCACAAGGAAAAGAGTGGAGAGCTAAGACCAACTCTCAGACAGAACCGGTCAGACCGGTTGGAGAGTCGGTCAGACCGGTTGAACCGGTCAGACCGGTCGCTGAAAGCGGTCAGACCGCTTTGCCTGATGCGCCGCCCGGTTTTTCTTCTCCCGCTTCTATGGTTTGTGATGGCAAGTTATCATCGGTATCTACTTCAGAGGACGATGAAGAGCTTGTTGATTATGGTTCTTCTACTTAGCGTGTGAATCTTGAGCTTAATGTAATTCATATGTCTATGGATGGTTATGTATTATCAGAAGAAAGCATCGCTCATCTTGATTTTGGGCCAAAGGAAGCTATTTTCCAGAAGCCTAAAGCTACTGAAAGTCATCTGAAGGCTTTGTACATGAAGGGTCGTATCAATGGGAAGCCTATCTCTCGCATGCTAGTGGATGGAGGGGCGATAGTTAACTTGGTGCCGTATTCTCTGTTCAAGAAGCTGGGAGGTTCAGATGAAGAGTTGATCAAGACCAATATGACCATCAGCGGTGTTGGAGGAGGTGAACCTATGGGCGCCAAGGGAGTTGCTTCTATGGAGCTCACTGTTGGAAGCAAGACTTTGGCTACTACGTTCTTCGTCGCTGAGACACAAGGTAACTACAGTCTAATCCTTGGTCGTGATTGGATCCATGCAAACCAATGTGTGCCTTCTACTTTGCATCAATTTTTAATTCAATGGGTAGATGATGAAGTAGAGGTCGTTCATGGAGATACATCGGCTTGTGTTGCAGTGGCCGATAGTTCTACCATAGATGATCATGAGAATCTTAAGTGTTTATCTGGTTTAGATTTATCTGATTGTGAGATCATTGGTTGCACTAAAGATGGCTTTGCTACTGCTGTTATGAGGCCGATCGGAGATCTGGCCATACCATCTCTTATGATTTGATGGATCCAAATCTTGAATGGTTACAGCAGAGGCGTGAGCACTATCGGGCGCATAAGAACGATATGTGTGAGGCCATTGAAGACTTTGATGATTTAAGCAAGTTAGGACAAGGGTTTACGTCGGCTGATCCTCTAGAGGAGGTAGATATTGGTGATGGTACTATACCTAGGCCGACATTTGTAAACAAGAATCTTGATTCTTTGTTTAAGTCTGAATTAATAAAGTTATTAAAGGAGTATGTTGATTGTTTTGTATGGAGTTACAATGAAATGCCTGGTTTAAGTTGTGATTTAGTTGAACATCGTTTACCTATTAAACCTGGTTTTAGGCCTTTTAAACAATCTCGCAGAAACTTTAATCCTGATATTTATGACCGAGTGAAAGAAGAAATCAATCGGTTGCTAGATGCTAAATTTATTAGGCCTTGTTGATATGCTAATTGGATCTCTAATATTGTGCCTGTTGAAAAGAAAGGAACAAAAAAGCTTCGTGTTTGCATTGATTTTAGAGATCTTAATAGAGCTACTCCTAAAGATGAATATCCTATGCCTATAGCCGATTTTCTTGTTAATGCTGCATCTGGACATAGAATTCTTAGCTTTCTTGATGGTAATGCTGGTTATAATCAAATATTTATGGCCGAAGAGGATATAGCCAAAATGGCCTTTCTATGTCCGGGTTTTGTTGGTCTATTTGAGTGGGTAGTGATGACTTTTGGTTTAAAGAATGCTGGCGCCACATATCAAAGGGCTATGAATTTGATTTTTCATGACTTGCTTGGCATTATAGTAGAAGTTTATATCGATGATATTGTTGTCAAATCGGCTGGAGTAGATTCTCATTTGGCTGATTTAAGGCTTGCATTTGAAAGAATGCGTCGATATAAATTAAAGATGAATCCACTCAAATGTGCTTTTGGTGTATCGGCCGGAAAGTTCTTGGGATTTGTTGTGCATGAAAAAGGTATAGAAATAGATCCTAAAAAGATTGAAGCTATTTACAATGTGAAGGATCCCACTTGCAAGAAAGAGTTGCAAAGGTTCTTGGGCAAAGTAAATTACTTAAGGAGATTTATTTGTAATTTGTCCGGGAAGGTGAATGCCTTTACTCCTTTGCTTCGGTTGAAGAATGACATTGATTTCACTTGGGGAGCAAAGCAATAAGAAGCATTTGATGAGATCAAGCAATATTTATCTTCACCACCCGTTCTTCAAGCGCCTAAGAGTGGTATTCCATTCAAGTTGTATGTGGCGGCGGAAGAAAATGTCATTGGATGTGTTTTGACTCAAGAAACCGAAGGGAAGGAACATGTGGTTGCATATGAGAGTAGAAGATTATTGGATGCTGAAACAAGGTACACATTTATTGAAAAATTATGTTTATCATTATATCATACTTGTACCAAGTTGAGGCATTACCTTTTACCAAATACTTGTATAGTACCATGTCAAACCGACATAATTAAATACATGTTGCACAAACCAATTTTAAGTGGTAGAGTTGGCAAATGGGCTTATGCTTTAGTTGAATATGATTTGCATTGTGAGCCATTAACTTCAATGAAAGGTCAAATAGTAGCCGATTTTATTGTTGGACATAGAGTAGATAAGCAACTTGATTTAAATGTCGGTTATGTTACTTTTACTCCATGGAAGTTGCATTTTGATGGATCGGTTTGCAAGAGTGGTTGTGGTGTTGGAATTGTTATTACTTCTCCACATGGGGCTGTTTTTGAAGCACTTAACCGATTAGATCATAAATGTACTAATAACCAAGTCGAGTATGAGGCTCTTCTATTCGGATTGGAAATTTTGCATGACATAGGAGTAAAACATGTAGAAGCTTATGGTGATTATTTACTGGTGGTACATCAAGTTTCTAAGTTATGTCAATGCTTAGATGGATTTTTGAATGCTTATCTCGATAGATGCCTCGATATTATATCTTGCTTAAATGAATTTGTAATTCGTCATGTACCACGAGAAAGAAATTCAAAGGCAAATGCTCTGGCTCAGCAAGCATTTGGTTATAACGTTCCGAAAAGAAATTTTCAAGAACAAAAACCGATGTTTTTAGAAGCCGAGTGTTCTGTTCTGGAGGAACCGATCGCTTTAGAGAACCGGTCTGACCGCTTTAGAGAACCGGTCTGACCGGTTTCCTGGTGAAGATGTTACTTCGGCTATTTGCAATCAAGACGAAGTGGATGATTGGAGAAAACCTTTGGTTAATTATTTGCAAAATCCTAGCAGTACAGTTGACAGAAAAATTCGACGATGGGCTCTCAAGTTCGTTTTGGATGATGATGAGTTATATCGTCGGACTGTTGATGGTTTGCTTCTAAAATGTTTGGGTCCTGACCAAGCTAGGTTGGCTATGGCAGAAGTTCGTGAAGGGATTTGTGGTACTCATCAATCGGCTCCCAAGATGAAGTGGCTCCTTAGGCGAGCTTGTTTTTATTGGCCCAATATGATAGCTGATTGTTTTAGATACTACAAAGGATGTGAAGAGTGTCAGAAGCATGGAGATATTCAGTTGGTACCTGCGGCGTTGATGCATCCAATTATTAAGCCTTGGCCTTTCCGAGGATGGGGTTTAGATTTTGTTGGCAAGATTCATCCTCCTTCGTCGAAGGGTCATTGTTTTGTGATTGTGGCAACTGATTATTTCACCAAGTGGACGGAAGCAGCTCCTTTGAAGAATATGACGCATAGAGAGGTGGTTGAGTTTATCAGAGAAAATATTATACATAGGCTTGGTATTTCACAAACTTTGACTACGGATCAAGGAACTTCATTCATATCCAAAGAGGTGCGTGAATTTGTTAATTCTTATGGTATTAAACTTCTCAATTCATCTCCATATTATGCTCAAGCCAATGGTCAAGCTGAGTCTAGCAACAAGACCTTGATAAAGCTTATCAAGAAAAAGGTAGAAGATCATCCTAAAAGGTGGCATGAGGTATTATCTGAAGCTTTATGGGCTCATCGTATTTCTAAACATGGTGCTACTAAAGTTACTCTGTTTGAGCTTGTGTATGGTCAAGAGGCCGTTTTACCTGTAGAGGTGAATCTTGGCGCATATAGACTTGCAAAGCAAAATAACCTTGATGTTGATACATACTATGCTTTGATGATGGATATTATTGATGAAGTGGCCGACAAGTGTTTGGAAGCTTTGGAAGAGATTGAAAAGGATAAGAGGCGAGTGGCGAGAGCATACAACAAGAAAGTGAGATTCAAATCTTTTCAAGTAGGTGATTTGGTTTGGAAAACGGTCTTGCCCATTGGATCGAAAAGCAACAAGTTTGACAAGTGGTCTCCAAGTTGGGAGGGTCCTTTCAAGATTGTGAAGGTTTGCTCAGGAAATTCTTATATGGTAGAAACCTTGCAAGGACAGCAACTGCCTAGAGCTCTCAATGGGAGATACTTGAAAAAGTTTTATCCAAGTGTTTGGCAAAATGCTTGATAGAATATGGCCGATTTAAGTTGAGAATCGCCCTTAGGGGTTGTTTGGATGCTGGGTTTAAGGGAAACTAGATTTTATAAAATCAGTTTTAGCCTAACCACCACAAAAACTTTGTTTGGATACCCCAACTAACTTGGGTGAACGTAGGACTCGGTTTCTATAAAACCGGGTTTTTGAGTTTTAACAAAAACGAGTATTTGTCGATTTTGGCAAAGCTGATCCGGATTTCTGCGTTACCAACGAACAAACTTCTTTTTTTTCCCAGTCTCCGGCCCTCCGTTGTTTTCTCGCTCGTGTTCCTATTTTTTTGTTATGCAGGTGTATGCATCGGAGATAAGATTTGACTTCCGATGCAACAGATAATTAACAAAACAAGCTTTAGTTAAAATAATCCAAACAACATGATACATAAATCAAGTTGTAACAGAATAACAGTTTAAAACAAGTTTTCCTAAAAATCCTCATAAAACCTGTTTTGCGAAAACTCGATCAAAAAAATGTTATCCAAACAACCACTTAGGATAAAATGGCCGGTGAATTCTGTAACATTGACCTTAGCATATTTTCTAGTGCATAAAATTTACTAGAAAACAGGGGGGCATATGTTCGCACCCAAAATTGGCAGTTGCCCATCAGGCCGAGTGCAACCGGTCAGACCGGATCCAGGAAGCGGTCAGACCGGTTTCTCTGTAGCCGATCTGGCAACAGCCAAACCGGTCTGACCGGTTTGCCAAAGCGGTCTGACCGGTTTGACTCCGAGTTGGAGTAGAATTAGGAGTCCTAGTCGTTTCCAAATTGTAAAAGGATTCCTAGCGGGGCAAGACCTCCCCACCCTATAAATATAAAGGGTCGTGGCTGGTTGAGTTATCATCCAATCGATCAAATATTTATCTTTCTACTTTTTATCTCCAAACCCTAGCTTTTCCAACCCCTTTGCTTTCCTTGTTTGTCTCCACGGCGTTCAAGGAGGTTCTGAGTGGCCTGACCGATCTCAGAGCAGCCCTAGGCGCGCCATCTCCGACGGGGTCCCTCCCGAGGTGGTGATTCTAGGTTCATCCCGCACTTCCCGACAGGAACCGGTCTGACCGGATCCCTAAACCGGTCTGACCGGTTTGGGCGGGGCTGCGGCGAGTTCATCGTTTCGTTCGTTGCGCGATTCGGCGCTCGTGTGTGTTGGCCAGAAAAAGCGTCAACACGGCTATTCTAATGAACTGTGATAATCAAACTGTGATTGTCAAGGTAAACAGTTCAAAGGACATCATGAAGTCATCAAGGCATGTGAAGAGGCGGTTGAAGTCTGTCAGGAAAATGAGAAACTCCGGAGTGATAGCCTTGTACTACATCCAAACAGCTAAGAACCTAGCTGATTAATTCACAAAGGGTCTTTCACGTAACGTGATAGACAATGCATCCAGGGAATTGGGCCTGAGACCCATGATCGTTACTCAGTAGTGGTAACCTGTCCTATGTGATCGGAGATCCCGTGTAGTAATATGGTGAAACAAGCTAGTGTTTAACTGAGAGAAGAGAACCTTTATAAAAGGCTCATTCCAATGGAGGTGCATTTCTCTTCTAATTCTGTATGGCAGGTTGGTGAAAACCTTAATGTGATCCGAGTGGCTCAAAGAGGAGCAAAGATGTTGGCCTACAGAATATCTTAAAGGATTACACCTATGTGGGTTCGATTGCTAGTCACAATCTATGAGATAGGGTGATCTCTAGATACCCATGAAAGGCAAGGAGTATGACTTATACGCTCCAACCCGAGGGGATGCTTACAGTAGCCTAGTACTGGAACGAGGTTCTAGTCAAGCTTGTTTGCACGAAACTGTCAATTCAAGGCATAGTCCATTGGTCAGTTGTGAATGAGTGTGGCTTTTTGCCTCAGGTAGATGTTCAACTTAACAGTCTTCACCAAATAGCCGGTATATCAAAACAACATTTGAGTCGAGGGCATCTGCTGTGAACCTTGAAATTCTTGGTGGGGATTGTTGGATTAATTGGGCCCTCAGCCCATTTAGTCTCAATTAATCAAAGAATTAATGTTGACGCAAAATCTGCAGTTCGCGCCAAGCACACAGCAAGCCGAATTAGCTAGCTTCAACACGTGGCCCATGCGTATGAATCCGAAAGCGTGCCAGTCAGTTTGCCTGAAAACTAACAAAGGGACAAAAACGTTTAGATCAAAACCTGGAACGTGCCGGGTGAGACCAGACAGTTCCATATTTGCGGCATTGAAGCCAATCTCGAGAGACATATAGCTACGGACAAGCTATCTGTCGTTACTCAGAATATCATTCGGCAATCGGTAGAAGCATGTAAGAATCACACTGCCGAACGCACAACATCAGCATGACGTAAGATCGGTCTTTAAATAAACAAAGAGAGCAAAGTATATCCATGACCGATTAACGAGGACAGACGTGTTATGAGAATAAATAAAGGGTGAGGCATGATCATAAATCCGCAGTAAACAAGAATGCATAGGCCGAAAGCAGCACCCGTCAAGCATGATAACGAACAAGTTAATCCACCGCATGATACGACTTGTTCGAGACCACACCACCAATCAGATTAGATTAATCCACCGCATGATACAATCTAATCGTGAAAGGCTAAAAGCATTCAGTGTTTAATGCGTACCCACGATCATGTTCACTCGTGAGAGTACTGCCGAATCCGGCTGTTCAGCCGAATCAGGGTTCGTGGCAAATAAATAGAGGGTGAGACGCTATCGCGAATTTACATTGAAACAAGAATGCATAGGCCGAAAGCAGCACCCGTCAAGCATGGCAACAAACAAGTTAATCCACCGCATGATACAACTCGTTTGAGGCCACACCACCAATCAGATTAGATCAATCCACCGCATGATACAATCTAATCGTGAAAGGCTAAAAGCATTCATTGTCCACTGCAAACCCACGAACACGTTCACTCGTGAGAGCACTGCCGAATGCGGCTGTTTAGCCGAATCGGGGTCCGCGGCGAAGGAACAAACTTAATCGATAAAGATAAATCTATCAGATCGAATCGAATTCTAATCCATCGGATGATTAGCTCTAAGACAACCCAAAAACCTGCATCTACCGCATGATACCCGGTTCTGTCAAGATCTACACGATACCAACAAGTTCGAACACGCGACACGTGGCAACCTAGATCGGTTTCGGACTCGGCTATGAGGGGATAAGTCATCGCATCGTGAAGTAGAGCCGATTCTAGCCGACCTAGATTGGGCAAAGGAGTGTTGCATGAATTAAGCACAGAGTAAAAAACGAAGCAACATGGGGTAACTTAATGAATCTGTTAGATCTTGCCGAAATCTAACAGAGCCGATAACTTGGTCCATACTAGATCTTAGCCCACCGCATGGCTCATGATCTAACAGAGGAACCTTCTTGAGACCACAACTTAAATCCACCGGATGATACTAAGCATGGTAACAAGACTACTTGTATCAAAGCTTAAATCCACCGCATGATACTAAGCATGATACAAGGTTGCCGGTACTTACGGAGGTCGACGGATCGATGGCTCCTCTCGAAGGACTCGACGACTCGACTAAGGACTCGATAGGTGGCGCATGGCCGGTTTGTTGTGTTGATTGATTGATTCTCTCTATTACAGCTGCCATGGGTTTATATTTATACCCAGGTCTTGATACAACTCCTAGTCGGACACGACTACAATACTTGTTTCTAAAAATAAATGACGAATCTTCGTGCCCATATTGCGTTCCTTGTTCGAACCGGCCTTTTCCTTATGTTTTTCCACGTCATCACGCCTTCCCGAATGCTACCGCTTTTGCCTGCGGAACTATGCCTCTGCAGAATGACGACGCGTTCCCGACCGCAGAGCGTTATTGCTGAATACTTCAGAGAAAGCCCCTTAGCCGAATGGTATCCTTCCACCAAATCCGGCCCACACGTCAGCCTCTTCCTGGTGCTAAATTTTGGTGTTAACACATGCCCCTTCAATTTCGGGATAAAAGATGCTTTTATCTCGGAATTGACCAGGAATCCCCAACATCTCCAGGCTGAATCCGCTTTGATATCCACTTTCCGCTTCCAAATCCTCAGAGTGCGTTTCCAAACTCAAAACCCTAGTTCGTCGAATCTCTCAAGCTCCAATCTTCAAATGGCGAACCAGGATCAAATTCTTCAAGTAAGTTTTGTTTCCCTCAATCACATTCGGCATTACTCTTTTCGAGCTGCATTTTGAATCTCCGATTTGCTCTTCCTCTGCCCTTGATAGGCTCTGGCCACCGAAATCTTGACCCCCACTGAAGAACAATCCGCATCTTTCTTCCTCGGCCCCTCAGGGAATCCAGATCCCTCCGAAATTATTGCGGCCGAGTCTCAGAGGATTCCTTTCAAAACTTCTCTGATGAGACCTCACGAATGGCAAGATGCATTCAAGAACTGGCCTCTGCCCCCAATCACTGGCTGGAGAAACTGGTACAAAAGGATTCTTGAAGATAAAAGTCCTCAGACACAGAATTGGGACAGTCTTCGTATTTCTCACTGCTTGGAGCTATCTCTAGCCGAAACACCCAAGAATGAGAATCTCCTGATTGCAGCTTGTCACTTCTGGTCCAATGGCATGAATGCTTTCCTTTTTGGTCATGGACCAATGACCCCAACCCTGGCCGATGTCTACATGATAACCGGCCTGAATATCACAGGGACTACACATCCATATGAGTACAAAGGCTCATCCAAGCAGACAGGGGTGAAGACAGGAGTCGGCTACAAGAGATATATCCAGATTCACATGCATGATGGCCCCCTGACCAATGTTGAATACAGAGCTTTTCTAAATATGTGGCTGTGTAGATTTGTTTTCTGTGGCAAAGCTAATGAGCCAACTCTAAATCACATTGTGATGGCTGAAGACCTGGCTGCAGGCACACTTATTCCTCTCGGGAAATATCTTCTGGGAAGTGTCTATCATATGCTCCATCAGACCACCTATCAGATGCACACCAACAAGAAAATTTCCTGCGTCAATGGTCCCTGGTGGTTTGTCCAGATGTGGCTGCAATTGTACATGCACCAAATTGTCTCCATTGACCTCAACAGCCGATATTTCCCCTCGGTTAATTACCAGGAAGCAGAAGTCCAGAGCACCAAAGGCTGTCAAACCTATGGGGAAGCAGCCTCCACTATTGCTATCAACAAGAACATTAAAGAACTGTTTGAACTTTTCTTCAAAGGCTTTGCTAATCCCCTCTGGTTCCCATACATGGACAATGACAATCTCACTTTCCCTTGTGAATTCAGCTTCGAGACTGGATGCATAGATACAGAGTCCTCAGCAATTTTTAACACTTTCATTCGGCCTTGCATCTTACCAGCCGAATTTTGTGGAGGAAGGCTGGTTCAAAGTTCATATGAATATTACCAGCCGAATGTAGCCGCTAGACAACTAGGATGTGGCCAAGTGCCCCCAAGATTATTTCTCCATGAATTCCTCAAGCCTAGGCAGATCATCAAAGACTCCACAGAAACAAGAAGGGTCTTTGATTATAAGTGCTATTCCGCTATTTATCAAATCGAACCTTTCGTGCCAACAGCACTTGCTCATCCCCCTTCATTCTTTGGTGGCAAGAACTCCATGATCATATCTTCAATGTGCCGGTTCATCCTCTCTGCCTTGAGTTAATGCCTGATTATCAGCCGAATTCAGAGGTAAATATGCTTATAATCCATCTGTTTTTCCAATAACATCCCTCTTTCATCGACTTTTGACTCTGTTACTCCGCAGGACATGGTCCCTGCCCCTCTGGCCAGAGCAATTGTATATAACATAACCGGCCCAATATCTATTCTGGGGCATCTCTCTCCTTCTTTAGCTCAAATAATGTCCAGGCCTGCCAGTCTGGATCCAATTCTTGCTGCACCACCTTCTGCCAAGAGGAAGATTGCTTCTCTAACTGCCCCTTCGGCTATAAAGAAGAAAAGAACAAGTAGCAAAAGAATTGCTCAGGTTAGATCCTTCCTCTGCCAAATAAAATGTCATTTCCATTCCGTTCATCTTCTACTCCTTTATGATTTCAGGCCAAATCACAACAATTGGCCATTAGCACAGAACCTGCCGATGCTTCAGTGATTGGTAAAATTTCTCACTTTTTTGTCTTTAAAGTTCCTCTCCATCGGCATTGATTCTTTTTTAGTTTCAGAGCAAATCTCAATGGACCCAATCTTGGAGAGCTCTTCTTCTCATCAAGAACCAGCTTCAGCTTCACCTGATGTTCCTCAGCCAGAAGCCTCTTCCCCATCAAAAGATCTTCTAAGCTCTCCTCAGCATGACATACAAGAATCTTTGCCTGAGCTTGAGCTGCCCTCTCTCTCCATCCAAGAGATCAGGAATGAGGTAGAGATAATTACCCAGTCTTCCCAGTTCTTTATTCAATGGATAATCATTAATTCGGCAATATCCCTTTCCAGGAGAAAATAACTTCATCACCCAGCTACTCATTTCCTTTGGATGATCTTGTTGCCGAACAAGTAGAGGAAATTTCTTCTAACCAGGCTTTATCAGAAGAAACCCAGGCAAAACTAAAGGAAATCTTCTCCTTTCTGCACAAAGACATCCAGGATCAAGTCAAGGATGCTGATCTTCTGAGAGATATGCTCGAGCCCATTGAACACAACCTTCCTATTGACATTCAAGCTTCTTTGGAACCAATCTCTCAATTGGATCAACAATTTGCTGCAGTCAGACAGGTTCTGAAAAAAGTCAATCTTTACAACCAGCTTTAGAACAAAGAAGAGCCATAGCTAAGCAATCCTTGAAAGATCTGTATATTCAAGCTCAGAGTAATAAAGAATTGTCAGCTAGACTGCAGCCAGCACTTGATCTGAAGAAGACCAGAAAAGCTGAACTAGAAGCTGAATTGAGGACTCTGTCAACCGAAATCGAAGCTGACGAGAAGAAGTTAGCCGAACTCCCTGATCTGACAGAGAAGATACGAAAGGAAGCATCGGCAATTCTAACTGAAGATAAACAGCTCAAAACGAAGCTCTCTGCTCTGATAAAAACCCAAGAAGCAGGCAAAAATCTTTTGGAGACCATTAATAGAATGATATCTGATGCTAAAGATGTAATCTCCAAGTACTTGGGTGTGTAGTTGTATCGAATATTTAATTAGCCGAATGTCTTACCAACTTTGTAGTCTCACCAATCTTTGCTTTCTTCCTCGCTTTATTGTGAACAACACATTCGGCAAAGCTTAGTCGTAACAGTGTTAGACCCGAAAAACGACCTAACACAACACAGCCGAATCCAATTCAGTAGAACCGAACCCGATTCGGCATGAATCCCAAACGACGCGGCAGCCATCCAGTTTCCATCTTCCCGAATTCCTTGGGGATATGCGCCATGATCTCTGGCCACGATCTCTTCGTTGGTTCTATAAATAAAGACCCAGGCAGCCCACAGCTTTCACCAAGTTCTTTTGCCTTCCTCGAACTCTTCTCTCCCCAAGCACAGTAAACTCAAGAAAACCCCAATGGCGAATGGAAGGCGACCAGCCGCCGACGGGCCCGAAGGAAGTCGCGCCGGCGCTCGCCGCAGGTGATTGGCTGCTTGCTTCTCTCTGTTCTTCTCGAGATTTGCTCTCTCCTTGACGAATCTCTTTGTTTTTTCAGGGTAATCCGATGGATTGTCGCCGCTGGTGCGCCAGTTGCGGCTCCAGCCGCTGCTCCTGCGGCGTCCAGCTCTTCGAGTTCGTCCAATCGGACTCTCTCATCGGACGACTTCCGCTACTCAGACGGCGATGCTTGCCGATTCAAGGCGGAGCGCGACGACTCTCGTCGCGAACTGGAGGTCATCTCCAAGCAAGCCGGGATTGCGGACCTCGAATGGCAGGCCGAGCGCAAGCAACTGCTTGAAGTCATTGACGGTAATTTCCGTAATTTGTTCAATCCTAATCCCATCCTCCAAATGATATTAATCTGTTATCTCCTTGCAACCTCGCAGCGCGTGATGCTGAACTTGATCGACTGAAGGCGCTAGTGGATGAGCTGGCGAACAAAGTGAACGCCCAAGGAGACATACCCGAGGCTCGCCTTGGCGCGGTGGCAGGCCGCGTCGACGAGGTGGCCCTCCATGGCGTTCGCCTAGGTGTCGCTGTGGGTCTCGTTGCCATGTCGACACACACCGGCACTGACTATTCCAGGATGCCGGTTGGTTTCGCCAACAGCAACCCAGAATACATCGATGACATTGACGCCTCCATTGATCGTCTTGATGGCCACGGTGCTGCCATTGCCGATTCCATTCATCCCCAGTCTGTTTTGAACAGGCTCTTCTAGTAGTTTGTACTAGGGATTTATGGAATTTCGGCAATAAAACTTATCTTTTGTGATCTTGCATGAACTCCTGATGTAATATATTTTGTGCTAAGGGCAATACATTCAGTACTGGCCATTTTTCTTCTGTCGGAAATTTTTGTCCTGAAGGCGGCTCCTTCCCGAATGCCGGCTATTTCCATTGTGTCTTAATCAACGATCAATCTCAACGCTAGGATAGTATTTCTTCAAATATCTTCCGTTTATAGCAGCAGTGAATTCTTCTCCCAGTAAAGTTTTCAAAATATATGCATTTCCAGGCACGCATCTAACCACTCTGAAAGGACCTTCCCAATTTGGTGACCAGTTACCGAATGTACTGTATTTAGTACCAATCGGCAATATTGCTTTCCAAACTAGATCACCTTCTGCAAATTGCCTGACTTTTACCTTCTTGTTGTAATATTTGGCAACTCGCATCTTGTTCTTCTCAATATTCTCCAAGGCCTTGAGACGAATCATATGCAAATCTTCCAATTCGTCCATCATCAAGTTACTGTAATCTTTAGAACTTAAATTTTTCTGCAACTGTATTCTCCTTGACTCTGTTTGTAATTCCCATGGCAAAATGGCATGATGTCCATACACTAGTTCATAAGGAGACGTTTTTGTAGCCCCATGAGGAGCCATTCGGTAAGCCCACAATGCTTCATTGAGTACCGAATGCCACCTCCTTGGCTTTTGATCAATTTTCTTCTGTATGATTTTAATCATGATCTTGTTGGAAGCTTCTGCCTGTCCATTGGCTTGAGCATAATAAGGAGAAGAATTCAGTAATTTTATCCCCATACTTTCAGCAAAATCTCTGAACTCTGAAGATGTAAATTGAGACCCTTGATCTGTGGTAATTGTCTGAGGAATTCCAAATCTGTAAATGATGTGCTCTTTGACAAATTTAATCATATCTTCTGATGCTACCTTTCTCAATGGAATTGCCTCAACCCACTTGGTAAAATAATCTGTTGCTAAAAGTACAAACTTATGCCCCTTGCTCGATGGAGGATTTATTTGGCCAATCAAATCTATTCTCCATCCTCTGAATGGCCATGGTTTGATAATGGGATTCAAAGCCGATGCTGGAACTCTCTGAATGTTTCCAAATTTCTGACAATCTTGACATCCCTTATAATATTCAAAGCAATCTTCCAACATTGTCGGCCAGTAATATCCAGTTCTTCTAATAACCCACTTCATTCGGTAAGCTGACTGATGTGCTCCACATAATCCATCATGCACTTCACTCATAAATTTCTTTGCTTCTTCTTGATTTAAGCAACGTAATAATACTCCGTCCAGGGATTTATAATATAAATCTTTATCAAGAAGAACAAACTTTATAGCTTTATACCTGAGTCTTCTAGAAACCTTCTGGGATGGATTCTCCAAATAATCGGCAATTTCTTTCCTCCAATCACCTCCTGCCAAACTACTCCCGAAAGCACAGTCATCAGTAGCAAATACCTCTTGATTTTCTCTGTAACCTGATGCACTTTGGGCCAATCTATTTGCCTCTTCATTATCCCCTCTAGGAATGTGTTGTAGAATTACTGATCGAAAGCTCTTTAATATTTCTTTGCATTCTTCGTAGTAATTCCTCAAGATATCACTTTTGCATTCATATTCACCATTCAATTGTTTTATGACCAATTCTGAATCTCCAAAAATTTCAACTGCAATGGCTTTTGCTTCTTTCAAATATTGGAGCCCTTTGAGTAATGCCTCATACTCAGCCTGATTGTTAGTAACAGTAGATTGAATGGGAATAGCAAACTCAAATGTTTCTCCTTTGGGTGAAATTAATAAAATACCTGCTCCACCACCTTTATCGCATGAAGATCCATCAAAGAATAATACCCAAGGAATAATGTTAAGCAAATTTATTGATGTATCATGATGTTCAGTAATGAAGTCAGCAATAATCTGCCCCTTGACAGCTTTTGCCGATTCAAACCTTAATTCGAATTCAGATAAGGCCAAAATCCATTTGCCAATCCTTCCACTCAAAATTGGCATTGACAACATGTGCTTAATCACATCAAATTTTGAATGTACAACGCATTCGGCATTTAGCAAATAGTGCCGAAATTTTGTACATGAGTAATAAACACATAAGCAAAGCTTCTCCATAGCCGAATACCTTGTCTCCGGGTTTAGTAACTTTCGGCTAAGGTATGCAACTACTCTTTCCTTCCCTTCAAATTCTTGAATAAGGGCCGATCCAACAGTTTGGGCATCGGCCGCCACGTACTACTTGAAAGGCTTGTTCAATTGTGGAGGCACCAATACTGGTGGCTTCTTCATGTACTCTTTTATTTCATCAAAAGCCTTCTGTTGTTCGTCACCCCAAACAAACTTTTGATCCTTTTTTATTTTCAATAGTGAGGAAAAGGGCAACACCTTCTGTGACAAGTTTGATATGAATCTTCTCACAAAATTTATCTTGCCAAGCAGTGATTGTAACTCTTTAAGATTAGTTGGAGGAACAATTTCATCAATTGCCTTCATGCTTTTCTTGCCAACTCCTATTCCTCCTTCATGTATCAAAAATCCCAGAAACTCTCCAGCCGAAACTCCAAAAGCACACTTGTTCGGGTTCATTTTAAGCCCATGCTTCCTGGTGCATTCTAGAGTTTTCCTTATGTCAGCCAAATGGGACTCATGATCCAATGACTTGATCACTACATCATCAATATATATTTCCACAATCTTGCCGATCAACTCATGAAAAATATAATTCATAGCCCTTTGATAAGTTGCACCGGCATTTTTCAATCCAAAGGTCATGACAACCCACTCAAACAACCCTATGTGTCCAGGACATCTGAAAGCTGTCTTTACTATATCTTCTAATGCCATAAAAATCTGATTGTATCCTGCATTACCATCCATGAAACTAAGTACTTTGTGTCCAGCAGCAGCATCAACCAATGAATCAGCAATAGGCATTGGATATCCATCCATGGGTGTAGCCTTGTTTAGATCTCTAAAATCTATGCAAACCCTCATTTTTCCATTTTTCTTATAGACAGGAACGATATTAGAGATCCAATCCGCGTATTTACATGGCCGAATGAAATTTGCATCTAGTAATCTTTCAATCTCCTTTTTCACATCGGCCAACACTTCTTCCTTGTAGATTTTTCGGGGTGGTTGCTTGTAAGGCCTGTAACCAGGTTTGATCGGCAACCGATGTTCAACAATAGAACGGTCTAGACCGGGCATCTCCGAATATTCCCAAGCAAAGCAGTCCTTGTATTCTTTTAACAATGTCACCAACTTTTCTTTGAAAACCGAACTCAAGTTAGCACTGATAAATGTCGGCCTTGGCTTGTCACCATCTCCAATGTCCACTTCTTCCAATTTATCGGCCGATACAAATCCACGTCCTAATTTTCCATCAGTTCCATCAATTGGATTCTCCATCAAAAATTACTATGAGAGCCGACTGCTTCGATCGGCTGTTGATCACTGCTGGCTGGTGCAACAGGACCTTCTCCCCAGTCTTTGCCTGAGAAACAATCTATGCCTTGATATTCCCAAAAAGCTGGTTCCATATTTGCCACGCTTATTGAATCATCTGCTTGGACAATCTCCACCTCATCATCTATCCACTGAATGAGCTGTTGATGCATGGTTGATGGGATACAGCAATTTGCATGAATCCAATCTCTTCCAAGCAGCAAACTATATGCCCCTTTGCCCTCAATGACAAAGAAAGTTGTGAGCAGCACTTTGGATCCAATCATCAGTTCTACATGAACACAGCCTTTGGTGTCTGAAGGATTTCCAGCAAAATCATTTAGAATTATGCTCGTTGGTGTTAAATCTCCAGGGCCCATGCCAAGCTTCCTAAATGTAGTATATGGCATTACATTCACAGCAGCTCCACCATCGACGAACATCTTGGTTAAAGGCTTCCCATTGACAAATCCTTTCAAATATAATGGCTTCATATGTCGATTCTGGATTGGCTTTTCAAAGACAGCTTGCTTATTGAGCATCAATTGTGCCATTAGCTGTTCGACTTCATCTACCTCTGACAACGCTTCCTCCTGCACAATTTGATCAGTGGGAGCCATAAATTCATTCGGCAAAAAGCATACCATGCATGTAGGAGCCGAATGACCATCTTCTTCAGGCTTGTCCTTTCGACGCCATATTGATTTCATCTTAGGCCTTGCTTGCTTTAATTCTTGATTCCTCAAACGTTGTACTCTTCTCTTTTGGCTTTTCCTCAAGCCAGGTGGACACCATTGTCCTTCTTGCCAGACATAAGCATGATCTTCTTCTTCCTCATGATCAACCCACCTGTAATCAGCATGCCTCTTTCTTGGTTGATCATCAAAACGCCGATCATCACTAGGATGCATCCTGCCAATTCTTTCATGGACAGATCGGCGGTTGACAGTTTCCTGCCTATATTCATCATACCTATCATTGCATTCAGGACAATTATTCCATGTGGGAAGCTTCAAACCTTCGTTCCAACAGTGTCTGAAGAATGCACACCCCCAATGCGCACGTTCCTGCTCTCGGATAAATTCCTTTTGTTCTTCCCTGTGCCTTTCTTCTTCACGTCTTCTTTTCTCCTCCTCATACTTACGCCTTTGAAAACGCTCCCTTTCTTGCTGACGCTGCCACTTGCTGAGGAGAATGCGTGTAGTAACCCTAGGTTTAGAGGATTCTCCTACTTCAAATCGGCTATTCGGAAACCGAAGATCTTTCTGGCGAATCTGTTCAATTGTGATCTGCCGAGTGGGATCAACTGAGCCATCCTGTCTCGCCTTCCTTGAGGTTAAAACTTTCAATCTTCCCTTTTCTCCAGATGGAACAGCATTCACCATGTTAACCGAGAACCCGATCATATTCTGAGGGAAAGGGTTACTGTCCAGTTTCATCTTGTTGTCGAATTTCAGATGTCCTTCCTGGATAGCTTTCTGAATCCTCATCCTAAAGACTCTGCATTCATTAATGGAATGAGAATTTCTATCATGAAACCCACAATACCTTTTGTCTTTCACTCCATCAGGCCGAAGCATGGAGTGCCCTTCTGGCAATTTGATTCGGCCTTCTTTTACCAGGAACTCAAACAATTTATCTGCCTTAGTCACATCAAAATCATATGTTCCTTTCATCTGTTTGATCCATCTTTGAGTCATTGTAACTGGTTCCTTACTCCACACTATTTCTGCTGCAGCCACTTCTTCATCATTTTCGTATTCATCTTCTTGATCTACCCTTTCGAGGAACTGGTTGTAGATACTGGCTATATCATTGTGCTTAGCAAATCTAGCATCTTTCTTAAAGCCATATGCTTGATTGCTCATCAATGCTAATCTCTGTGACAGCTGGCCAAGATCATCAAATTCCATCCCGAATAGCCTCTCCCGAATGGTAGGCAGCATACCAGCCACAGCCATTCCGGCCAACTGATCATCAGGTATGTTCAAGGAAAAGCACATGCCTTTAGTTTCTCTAAATCTCCTGAGAAATTCTGTAGGTGTCTCGTTATTTCTTTGCCTCAAGCTGGTCAGATCAACCAACTTCTTCTCTGTACTACCGGTGTAGTAATGAGCATGGAATTTCTGTTCTAAATCTTTCCAAGTGCAAATTGACTGAGCAGGCAAAGAAGCAAACCATGTGAAAGCTGGACCTGTTAATGACAAAGGAAAGTATCTGATTCTAAAGGCCTCATCTGCCGAAGCTTCTCCAAGCTGCATCAAATATCGAGCTATATGTTCCACAGTACTTGTATCATCTTGTCCCGAGAATTTGGTGAATTCTGTAGGAACCTTGACTCTACTCGGCAACGACACCCTTTGGTACCACTCTGGAAAAGGAGGTGAGTACATATATCCTTGATTCTTGGGTTTCAGACCGAATTGATTTTGCAGCACTTCGGTCATTTTCTGTACCATGAGATCGACATTTGAATCTTGATTCCCCGGTCTTCCAGCGGGCATCCCCGCAACGCCTACATACCCGGGATTCGGGAGAGCGTTAATAGCATTGTAGTCCAGGAACTCCGAGTATCCATTCCCATATAAATCCCTCTGCAGTCTATTGTTCAAGGGAGATATCTTGTAAGCAGAAGCAGGCGGATTCCCTGTGGTGCCGAATGCCATATCACCGTATGTGCGAGTTTTCGGCAGTGCAGGCTGAGGATCTTGCCGAATCGGTTGACCATTTGTATCTTTAGTACCAGAACCTCCAGTTTCATCAGCATTTCCTTTACCATGTGGCCTCTGAGCTTGTGCTTGAACATTGAAGTATGTCGGGCCGCCCAATTGCCCATGTATCTGCTCGAAGGGTTTATCCACATGCTGACCAAAAATGCTTACCATTATATGCCGAAAGCTGTTCAAGAACGCAGCATTGTGATTGGTCATTGCTTCCCCCAAAGCTTTGTATAACAAGCCCGAGAATCTCTCCCTCTCTTCTTCTTCAGTAAAATCAGACTGCCCAGGAAGGAGAACTCTTGGCAAATCGGACTTGAGAAACGGTGCACCACTCCTGTTCTTGGCGAAAGACAGTAAACATTTGTTAATGAATTGGTCAGCAGCAGCCTTTACCATCTGTTGATGCTCTTCAGACAATTCTTCCAAAGTAACGTCCATGATGTCGCTCAACTCAGGCATCTTGAAAACTTGTGTGTGTCCCACCGGGCGTGCCAAAAAGTGTGTTGACGCAAAATCTGCAGTTCGCGTCAAGCACACAGCAAGCCGAATTAGCTAGCTTCAACACGTGGCCCGTGCGTATGAATCCGAAAGCGTGCCAGTCAGTTTGCCTGAAAACTAACAAAGGGACAAAAACGTTTAGATCAAAACCTGGAACGTGCCGGGTGAGACCAGACAGTTCCATATTTGCGGCATTGAAGCCAATCTCGAGAGACATATAGCTACGGACAAGCTATCTGTCGTTACTCAGAATATCATTCGGCAATCGGTAGAAGCATGTAAGAATCACACTGCCGAACGCACAACATCAGCATGACGTAAGATCGGTCTTTAAATAAACAAAGAGAGCAAAGTATATCCATGACCGATTAACGAGGACAGACGTGTTATGAGAATAAATAAAGGGTGAGGCATGATCATAAATCCGCAGTAAACAAGAATGCATAGGCCGAAAGCAGCACCCGTCAAGCATGATAACGAACAAGTTAATCCACCACATGATACGACTTGTTCGAGACCACACCACCAATCAGATTAGATTAATCCACCGCATGATACAATCTAATCGTGAAAGGCTAAAAGCATTCAGTGTTTAATGCGTACCCACGATCATGTTCACTCGTGAGAGTATTGCCGAATCCGGCTGTTCAGCCGAATCAGGGTTCGTGGCAAATAAATAGAGGGTGAGACGCTATCGCGAATTTACATTGAAACAAGAATGCATAGGCCGAAAGCAGCACCCGTCAAGCATGGCAACAAACAAGTTAATCCACCGCATGATACAACTCGTTTGAGGCCACACCACCAATCAGATTAGATCAATCCACCGCATGATACAATCTAATCGTGAAAGGCTAAAAGCATTCATTGTCCACTGCAAACCCACGAACACGTTCACTCGTGAGAGCACTGCCGAATGCGGCTGCTTAGCCGAATCGGGGTCCGCGGCGAAGGAACAAACTTAATCGATAAAGATAAATCTATCAGATCGAATCGAATTCTAATCCACCGGATGATTAGCTCTAAGACAACCCAAAAACCTGCATCTACCGCATGATACCCGGTTCTGTCAAGATCTACACGATACCAACAAGTTCGAACCCGTGACACGTGGCAACCTAGATCGGTTTCGGACTCGGCTATGAGGGGATAAGTCATCGCATCGTGAAGTAGAGCCGATTCTAGCCGACCTAGATTGGGCAAAGGAGTGTTGCATGAATTAAGCACAGAGTAAAAAACGAAGCAACACGGGGTAACTTAATGAATCTGTTAGATCTTGCCGAAATCTAACAGAGCCGATAACTTGGTCCATAATAGATCTTATCCCACCGCATGGCTCATGATCTAACAGAGGAACCTTCTTGAGACCACAACTTAAATCCACCGGATGATACTAAGCATGGTAACAAGACTACTTGTATCAAAGCTTAAATCCACCGCATGATACTAAGCATGATACAAGGTTGCCGGTACTTACGGAGGTCGACGGATCGATGGCTCCTCTCGAAGGACTCGACGACTCGACTAAGGACTCGATAGGTGGCGCATGGCCGGTTTGTTGTGTTGATTGATTGATTCTCTCTATTACAGCTGCCATGGGTTTATATTTATACCCAGGTCTTGATACAACTCCTAGTCGGACACGACTACAATACTTGTTTCTAAAAATAAATGACGAATCTTCGTGCCCATATTGCGTTCCTTGTTCGAACCGGCCTTTTCCTTATGTTTTTCCACGTCATCACGCCTTCCCGAATGCTACCGCTTTTGCCTGCGGAACTATGCCTCTGCCGAATGACGACGCGTTCCCGACCGCAGAGCGTTATTGCCGAATACTTCAGAGAAAGCCCCTTAGCCGAATGGTATCCTTCCACCAAATCCGGCCCACACGTCAGCCTCTTCCTGGTGCTAAATTTTGGTGTTAACAATTAAAGGTCTACTAATAAATGCCAATGGGGCCAAATCCCGGATTGAGAGTCAACGGGAAACCTAACTAACTTAAATGGTGTACCAAGTGTGGACCACATGTGAAGTTGGTAAAAGGAGAAGGGCGTGCCACACGCGCGCGCGCTCTCGCCTCGTCGAGCCGTGGGTGTGTCGAGTCGAGTCGAGACGAGACCGTGACGTGACCGTGCCGCTCTGCGTGTGCCGTGTGGTGAACGTTTTGCCAATCAAGTCGTAGCCGTTACTGCCAGGACTAGTAACTGACAGCGCTTAATGGCATTATGGCTGGTCAATAGTGTCCAGGTTCATCCTCCCTCTCCTCACTGAGCGCCTATAAGATGAGGCCTCTCCTCCCAGGTAGAACACACCCGTGAGCTCTCTCTTCCCTGGTACTCCTCTCAGAAGACCAATCTCCTCTCCCTGTTGTTTGCTGCTCTCTCGCATTCCCAACGCAAGCTTTGCGCGCACTCTGCTTGCGTGAGCAGTTGCCTCTGAACCCTGTCTGCCTAGTGATCCTGCTCGGGATAGGCGGGCGATAAGGTTTTTGGGGAGCGTACTCGTACACGCCTGCTCAAGCTGTGAACGACTACTTCCCGGCGGCCATCTCCAGCAACCCCGTACGACTACGTCCCCGCACTTCCAAGCTGAACAACTACGTCCGTTCGAGGGACGCCACTACAGCAACTCGTCACTGCACCGAATCAGATCGACTACTTCAAGCAGGCTAGTCACAATGACTGGTAACGGCGATTTCGGTTCCTCCGGTTCCGGCTCCGCCTCTGGGTACACACTAAACCTTCTCTGGTTTTGCTTGTTGTTCATGTTTTATGCAAGATTTAACTTGAACACCAGCACATGCTTTGCTCTCACTGGATCACTCACATATGTCATGAATTTGTTGGTAATTTCTGGAATTAAAATGTACCGAAAATTGTCTAGATTTCTAACACTCCCTTCTTTTTTCACAAACGTGAGGATCTCCTTAGTTTGGTCATTGGTGCTTCCACGAGCTCTTCCTCGTCTTCACCGCTGACCTCCGTTTCATCCTCGGGACCTCACTAATCTGTAGTGTTCTCCGGGCTGCTCAATATGATTGTTGGTTTATGTGGACTTGAAGTTATGATCGGTTTTTAATCAAGCTAAAATTGAGGAACAAAAATCATAAAAGCAAGCAAGC
The DNA here is from genome assembly GCA_033239725.1 of Echinochloa phyllopogon. Taxonomy (NCBI): domain Eukaryota; kingdom Viridiplantae; phylum Streptophyta; class Magnoliopsida; order Poales; family Poaceae; genus Echinochloa; species Echinochloa phyllopogon. Next base: position 2,985,088 of record BTCW01000008.1, on the reverse strand, counting down.
TAACTTTGAAGCTTTGAACATTATGTATGACAACGATTGGCAAATTCTCATAAGATGCCATGTAATATGTGTGCGACCCTATGGTTGAGGTTTGTCCCTAAATGGGTACGCCTCAGGGGAGGTCTTTCCCCCAAGGGGTCAATTTTTTTTACAAAATGTGAACTGGCAGACGTGTTTTCTCCAAAGTAACACACGATTACCATTCTTGTTCTTCCTGAGCCTTTTTAATATTTACAAAGCACTACTTCTTCAGAAAATGCTATTTCTCTACAACTTAATAAAACCAAAGAGGAGAGCACAACGTCGTCCGTCTTTTACCGTGGTCCGTATGGCTCCGGCACCCCGTGGTCCGCCCCGCCCCCTTTTTTTTTCGCGGAACCGCCGCGCCCTCACTCCCCTCGGCCTCCCCACCGCGCATCCAGTCCCATCCACCTCGCCCGCACGACCCTCCCTCCACCTCCCCTCCGTGCAACCACCACTGTCCCCACGTCGTCCGCGGAACCGCCGCCCCGCGACCCCTCTCTCTCGTTCTTTTAGGGTGCATTTGGTTGGGGAGCGAGGTAGGATGGAACGGTTCCATTCTAGATTGGAGGGATGGAACGGCTCCATCTTTGTGTTTGGTAGGGAGGATGGAATGATTCTAGTTTTGTGTTTGGTTGGAGGGATGTGTACCAATCGACTCCTCTTTCGTTAACCCATGTTTTATAGGGCCCACCTGTCATCCAGTCTTCTTCCTCCCACCTCCCCCATCTGCTTGCCGCCGGCGCCCGCCGCTCCGCCTCGCCGCCCGCACCGCCGCCTGTCGTGCTCCGCTCCGCCTCGACGCCCTTCGCCCGCCGCCCGCCGGCGCCGCTCCGCCTCGACACCCTCCACCCGCCGCCCGCCGCCCGCCAACGCCGCTCCGCCTCGACGCCCTCCGCCGGCCGTCCGCCTCGACGCCCGCCGCCGGCCGTCCGCCGCCGCTCCGCCTCGACGCCCGCCGCCGGCCGCCCGTCGTGCTCTGCCCGCCGCCTACCGGCGTCACTCCGTCTCGACGCCCTCCGCCGGCCGCCCGTCGTGCTCCGCCCATCAGCGGCCGCTGCTCCCGCCAGCGTGGAATGGGAGCGAGCGGGTTCGGCTGTTTTGGGCGAGCGGGCTGGTGCGGCATATTGAGTGAATATTCGCTCCTGTGGATGGCTCGGCTCCTGCGTCTGGAACCAAACAACGGATGGAGCGGCTCCTTTAAATTCGGCTCCCCGACCAAACGTATCCTTACTCTCCCCCTCCCGCATCGGCACCGCGCCCCCGACATCCCCGCCTCCGTCTGCTCCCACGCCCCGCACCCGCCCTCGCCTGCTCCCCCGCCTCGCCGCCGCCCTCTCCCCTGCCCCGCCCGTCGTCTCTCTCTGCCTCATTCTCTCTCGCTCGGCTCTCCCTCTCTCCGCTCGCCGCCACCGCTCGCCGGCGCCACCGCCCAGCGCCGCCGCTCCATCTAAGCGTCTATCCACCGCACCATCACCCCGCTCTCCACCCCCGCAACTCACCCGAACCTCCCACCAGAGCCGTGGGCGGCGTGCAGGTGCGTGGGAGAAGATCCTCGTCGAGCCGGCGCGAAGCTGCTGCAGTAGAAGCGATAGGGCGGGGTGGCGCCGGAGCCGCGGCGGCTCACCCGTGCCCTGAGCATCGGCGGCGGCTGGGTGCCCGAGGAGATGCTGCACATTGTGATGGGCTTCGTGGAGGACCCGCGCGACCGGGAGGCCGCCTCGCCGGTGTGCTGCCGGTGGCACCGCTTCGTCTTCCTCCCTCTCCCCTGCTCTCTCTCTCTCTCTTGAAGCAATCAGCGGCATCTGACGGATTGCCTGTACCTGCTGCGCACGCACGCGGTCTCTGTTAACATTGCTCCCTGCAAGTTCTTGTTGGTTCTCCTCAAGCTCTGATTCGAGGATCGGAGGCTGTTACGGATACAGCTGTTTAATTATGCGCAGAAGATGGACGTGGAATACCATGAGGTGAGCAAAGTCAGCTTCTTCTTCTTTTTTTCTTTTCTCCAGTGGATTGCGTCGATGGCGTTTCAATCCGGTTTTTGCTTAGCTCCGGAACAAAATTGTTAATTTGTTGCCCATTAAGTCTGCTTGGTTCTTGGTCAATTGATTGCTTCTGTTCAAGGTGCAGATGCAACAGGGGTGCCTCGCGCAGAGCTGCAGAAAGAGCAAAATCTAGGCAGTCAGCTCCATTCTGGTGTTCCAGAACTAGCGCTTCTTCGGTGAGTGGATGACAGACATGTTCTTATTGCTCGTTTTGCAATTTTGCAATCAGTTGTAGTAACTCGAGATTATGTTGGTGTCCTTTCCCATGGATTTAACACGATTCCTACTGAGCATGCTCTTGATCTCTCTGCTACCTGTTTACTTACTACTGGTACGTGTTTCTTGACTAATGAGCAGTTCAGGATGTTCTATTTGTAGCTGATGTCTTAGCAAGCTAGGATTACTATAAATTGGCAAACATGATTCTAATTTCGTCAGTGCTGGTGTTCTTTTGTTCCTTGCCAGAAATGGACATTGGCAGCTTATCAATTTTATAGTTCAGTATGTACCTATATAACTTTACCCTTATACTTTGGTGTCCATGTAAATTCCTCATGGCACTCTTATTGATTTTATGTCAAATTAGAAATTACATTTTTAGTTTTAACTAAGAAATTATTGAATTACTGATCGTCTAGCCTATCCATTGATTGCTTAGGCACTCCCTGTTCTTATTATTGATTGTGGCTCACAAAAATATTGCTATCCTAGCACTATTTTAATGAGCATTGAATTTTACAATTTTAGGTGATATTCAGTTCAGTACATTCCTACTTTGGATGTTATGTTCCTCTCACTTTCATGATCTTAATTTGTTTGTTCAATTTTTCATAGGAAACTCATTGAATGGGGCTAATATCTTGCTTGAATGTTCTGCATGATCGATGAGTGCCTCTATTCTCTGTTCTAGATATCGGCATAATTTTTTTTACATAGCCCATTTAGGTGAAAAACTTTGGTTTCAAGTATCATCTTGATCACAATATAAGAAGGATTTCCTTAGTTTTTGTTTGCTGTGCACAACTGTAAAAACTGAAGCAGCTTAAGTGATATTGGCATTGTGCAAAACTTCTCTGAAAACAAAGAAACCAAAATGTCTACTTGGTATATATTTGCATCAGTATTTCTTTTTCATGCTTCAGAAGTTCATTGCACATTATAGCCTTTGATTGCCAATCCGTGTAGGACTATTTGCATTTCCTTGCAGTACCCCATCTTGCAGTAGGACTATTGGGAGTTACCTTGCTGCACTGATTCTACTGGACTATGTCTATCTCGGGTTCTTGCCATCAGTAATTACTGCTTCAACAATGTTTATTGCTAGACTGACTATCCAAATGTGAATCATTAGGTAAGGAACAATAAGGGTCTTCTTGTCTCTTGATGTCTGAAATATTACAATGGATCTTTCCATTTCTCTAGGCTTATTGTCCTGCATTTTTGTATAAATATAGAGCAAGAAGTAGCAGAAGGTGATAGGCTACAAGGTTTCTGAACTTATGGATTGCATTGTTGCCAAATATGACTTGCAGCTCTGCCGCAAATATTCATCATTAATGGTAATTCGAGACATGCACAAGCAAAACTATGGAGCGCCCAGTATAGTTCACCCCTTGTGGTGGGTAGGATGCTATCCACTAGAACAGAGTATAATGATTCTTGGCAGATATGCATAAAGTAGCATATCAGGGCAAGCATTGTTCAAGTTATGGGTACATGAAACATTAGCTTTGGGAGAATTATTGTTTCTATCAGTAACCATAGCAAGTACACCTAGAGCAGGTACATTTAAATGAACACTCCCAATTGCCTGCCAAATCGCCTGAATGAATGTTTCTGATGGGTCTAATTTCAGCACAAGAAGTTTTTTTTCTAATAGGGATAATCATTTGAATCTTTTTTGCTTTTGAGAAAGAACAATAACTGATTGATGACTAGCCTTCAATTTCTTCCATCCAAATTCAAAGTTACTGCCCTTTTTCTTCTTTATTTTGCGCCATATCCATGCTTGACTGATACTCTCAATCTGGTGGAACAGATATGCACTTCAAGCATGTGTTGGGTGGGACAAGTTTGAGAAGCTCACGCCCAAGATTGTGCAGGCTGTGGACGACATGCTCGAGTACATCCTAGAGCTCATCAAGAACTCCCCCTACGACTGAACTGAGTTGATCTCTCGTCGATTATAAATTACCTTAGCTGTAATGTCTGATGATTAAGGGAGAGGGTAAAAGGCCACTGAGAGATGTATTACTAGCAGTTCCCCGTCATGCAAAACCAAGATGGTCCAATTAAAACTCAGTTTCAGCTATATGGATGAATGATGTACGCGCACCCAATATACGTATGATCTCATGCAATGTCTACCATAGCATAACCATTACATTTGATGAATCTAAGTGAATAAAAATTGTTTTGCTAAAATTGAACTGCACTTAGATTATCTTTGCTCTATATATTGCCCGTAGCAACGCACACGATCCTAGTCTTCTCCAGAATTTCTAGAGTCTCCACACATTAACAGTAAAAATACACATGAAGGTAAACGTAAGGTAGCAAGTTAATATCTTGGAAGTACAGACTTGCTAATTCGTTGGAAATCACTTGATAGGTAGCTTGAGGAGCATGATCACAGAGAAGCAGATACACTCCAATGCCACAGCATCAACAAAACTTATAGACACTGAAGAAATATTGACTAGGTTTCGAAATACTGATGAACATCTTGAATTTAGCTGATTATATATTGTTTTAGACACAATCCTACCAAGAACATCTAGGACAGGCTGCCAGCTTTTGCTCCTTAGTACTTCCTTGTTTTTTTCACAAACTTGAGGATCGGATCTCCTCAGTTTGCTGCCTCCACCAGCTGCTCCTCCTCTTCGTCGCTGACCTCCGTCTCGTCCTCCGCAAAGCCCTTGGCATAGTACTGGTCGAGGAGGGCACGCTGGTAGGCGGCGATCTTTTCAGCGACAACCTTTCGTCCGGCGTACCTATCGCGGAAGTCCTGGTCAAGCTGGGCCAACTCGTCTTCAGTGATTTCGTCGTCAACCGTGTAGAGCCCTTCCTTCAAGCAGTCGATGTGCGCCTGCGACACCTTCGTCTTGACCACCTTCTTCTTCTTCTTCTTGCCGGCCCCGGCCGTGTCCTTCATCTCCGACGAGAGACCCCTCGTACGAATTGCCGCCAACGCCTCCTTCTTCAGCCTCAAGATCTCACCGCCCTCAGACGCCATCGCCTGTTTCCTCTTGAGGTCGTCGCAGTCATCACCGGCATGAGACACGACGCTCGCCGCCTTCCTCTTGCGGTTGCAGCCAGGGGTCCTCATCGCCCGCGATCGATCGAGTCTTTGGAAGATGAGATTGATGATGGCAGCGGCGGCTGTTGTGTTGATCGAACAGGGACGATGAGATTGGCCGGGGGAAGGAAAGGAAAGAGACACGCACATATATATATATATATCTTCTTCCCCCGCAGCCCGCAAAACCTACTGTCGGATCGGACTCGGTGATGCCACTCCGATCCCTTGATGGTCTCCTCTTCGATTCGGTATGTTGTGGGATACTCTTTCAGTCATCACGTACAGGGCGTCAGGCCTTGAGGTAGTTTAATTTGGGGCCTGGCCATAGTTACACTAGGGTCACATTCTATAAATCACCGGGCGCTTTAAAGCCAACGTGCTTATATAGATTCCGTGCGCTATATAGGAGCACGTTTTTTTATTACGGTGCAAAGTTCTACTAGCTTCCAACTATTTTTGTACCAGATTGAATACTTTTGTCAATCTCAGTCAACATTTCAAAAATACTGATTCAACACTTCAAAAATACTGATTTCAATAGTTGTCGAAACGGTCTAATGAAAATGTCGAACTAGTTTACTGCAAATGTTGATTTTTTTTAAAAAAATATCAAAATATAAATATATTCAAATCGGTAATTGTTTTGTTGCATAAATTCCAACTAAGATCGTGGTTCAAACGGATTTAAAAAAATGATTTATACTTTGAGAGAAAAATGAATCCGAAGATCAAAATCCAATGGAATCGTTCGCGTCCGATTTATGCATGTTGCCAGTCATGTGGGGACAGTCGTGCATGTGCATCTCTCAACCGCGGATAGGAAACAAATAGCGTAGAGACACGAGGCGTCAGAGATGCTAATCGGACGGAGAAAAAAAGTTGCATGAATCTCATACTCTGGAAGCCAGCGTCGTTAAAAAAAATTTCGGAAGCCATATAGGATCCGCGGTTCCTGGACCGTCTTTGTTCCGGCCCAGTCCAACCGAACAGCAGCCCCACGTCTTCCAAACCACGCCAGACTGATCCAGCTGGAATGGGCTACGTTCCAGGCCTGAAACGATGGAACCGAACGAGCCCTAAGGCAGTTTAGGCTCGGTTTTGATCAGTCTCTGGACTCTACAAATTTGTCATGATTTGACAGGTATTGCTTCGGTTTGCTGGACCACTGATCGGCCAGGGACCAATGAATCATGCTAGTATGTTTAGGACTCGATGCCTAATAATGTTGTGGGATTTACGTACAGGGCGTCAGGGCTTGAGGTAGTTTAATTTGGGGCATGATCATAGTTACACTAGGGTCACATTCTATATGTTAGGATCAAACTAGAAAACAAAGTTTAATTAATCAATATAATTTATAAAGACATCGAGTAAAAGTTGGATCCCCACCTAGATTCTAAACCTCGTTAGAAAATGAGTCACACCTGGAATAATTTACTTAGAATATCTTACCAGGGAGGGGAACGCCCGCGCCCCTCTCCCAGGGTGTACGGATCACGGATGGTGACTCAGCGTGAGCGCCGGTCTGCGCTGCCGCACGGATGACGTGGGCCGGGTCCTATCCGCCACTGTTCCGCCATCCCCAACGATGGGCAGGCCTGCGGCGCACTGTGCGAACAGGAAAGCGCCACTCCGATGCCCGTGCTGCCAACTCCCGTCCTTCTCCTACGGCGAAGCCCTCGATCGGGCATGGGAGCGCCCTCGAACGGGTGTACGGACGGCGATTGAGCGCGGACCCCGGTCAGAGCTACCCCCACGAAACCACCTCAGGACAAGACAAGAACCACCATGTCGCCCGCACATCAACGATTCGCGCCAGGCACAAGGATTCGCAAGGACGAGGACCACGTCCGGCGCCATGCTCGGCAGTACACTATGACTGTGGAAACTCACTGTGCCGCATGCTTGTAACCGCCCCCTCCTTGGTCTATAAAAGGAGGAGGCAGACACCCTACCAGGAAGAGGCGACGCAACAACACAACGCGAACACGGCAGCTCGCACACGCACAACGCCACAACACTCCCAACACCGGCACTCGCCACGATCCAATTCAGTAATCAGGGACTTGGAGGATTCGCCTCCTCTCCCGCCTTGCTTGTAGTCCCCCTCTGTGAGCACCCCTGATGCAAGATAATACAGTGCACGTGTGTTCCAGAAATGACAGAAACAGCCTGTTTGCCGAGTGTTAAGGCCAATACGCTCGGCAAACAGGCCATTTTGCCGAGTGTAACACTCGGCAAAGCATCAAATTTACCCCTGTTTTTATTTATTTATAGCGTTAAAAGGACCCCCTCAATACAAACATCACTGGCAGTTTATAAGCATCATAGACAATTCATTTATATATATATATATATATAGCCTTCCAAACCATCCAAACATCACAGGCAAACACATATAAGTCACTAAACCATCCAAACCATCCAACATCACAGGCAATCCAACATCCAAACCATACAAAGCATCCAACATTCACAAATTCACCATCCAAACATTTACAAAGTCACCACTCATGGAAGAGGGGGTCCGAACAACGCTCTAGCCGCCCGCGCCGCAAGGTCTTCGTCTTGAGGGCCGTCATTTGACGCCACCGAGCCAGGAGCCTGCCCAAAATAGATTTTCAATGTGTGTTACAAGATTTGCGATAGAAATGAGTTGTGAAATGAAATGATAAGGTTCTCAAGTGACTCACGGGAGAAATAGGAACACGTGGCGGAGGCAGTGGAGGCAGTGGTGGCAACGCCGCCGTGACCGGCGGACCTTCACCCACCCGCTAGCCAATGCTCTGCAGGTAGGCCATAACCTGCTCCTGCCATGCTCGTTGCGCCCGCTCAGCTTCCTCCTTCTGCCTGTCTTTCTCGGCATCCACCTCCCTCATTTGCTGCACCTCCACCCCCAGCTACTGCCGTCTCTGCGTCTCTTCATCCAACCGGGCCTGCAATATTCAATCATATTGTTATAATATATTACAAAGATAAGTAAACTTCACGTACGATGAACAAACCATAAATAACCTGTAGTGACTGCATCCCAAAGTGTGAACCGGGAAGAGATTGGCGGATAGCCGGGGAAGAGCTCGTGCTCCTGGCTCGAATCTGGGAGAGTGTGGGGGTAGTGGCCGTGTCGATGGTGCTGTTGCCGATCAAGTACCACCCATGCTTCTTGCCTCCTCCCGCCCTCATGACCACTTCTCCATCAATGTCGTGGGCGGTCGGATCCCAGTCTGCCCCGTGGACCTCCCTCGCCACCTCTGTATATGCCGTGAGGCGACTGTGGACGCTGGCGTTGCTGTACGCCTCGGGCCCGTCCGCCGGGTTGTAGTGGACGTCAGAGGCCGCCTTGCCCTTGTGGGCCATAGCGAATGCCTCGAGCTGTGAGCAAGTCGCACCACCATGTGACACCGACAGGAAAAATAAACATTAAGAATTAGTAATTATACATCTTCGAGTGAGCGAATATAGAAATGACTTGGCATACCCATTTTGCGCGGTACTCCTTGAGGCTAAGGCTGCCCTGATGGTGTGATACACCGGGCATCAGCAAACGCCGCTGCCGGCAAACCTCGTGCTGCTGCTCCCACTTGCGGCTGCACCACTTGTCTACTATCACCTCCCAGCACCCGGGATGCGGGGCGCACCACCACGGAATGGCCTATAAGACATCAAGTGTATGACATATAACAAGATCGAATTTAAAGTACTTAATCTCAGAATAAAACATTATCGATTTTCATACTGTCATGTATTGCTCCTTGGTCAACATCATCGTTCTTGCCTCGTGTTTCTTCACGGAGATCTTGAGTGCAGCGTAATAATCAATTACGGCCTGCACGCGTTCCTCGTAGTGCATGTCCTTCACGAGCTTCCAACAGGCTGCATGCGCCACAGTATCCGCCAACGCTTCCTATCCCGGGGCGCATCTGTAAAAGTCATGCACATATATACACAATGAATCTTGCATTATTTATAGATTATTCAATGAATGTGATGTGTTGAGCAATGTAGTGCAACGAATACTTACCCACAGCTCGCCCTTTACCCGGTCAGCCTTGTTGTTGAAGATCCTGTGGTCCCGATCCTTTTGATCGCGAGCGGCGACGTAGTGGTCAAAGGTGTAGGCCGGCTCCTCCCTGCCGCCAACGGTCACCAGACCCGGAAACAGCTCCTTGCATAGAAGACCCAGGATTTCGTTGACTCTGCGGTCGTGACTAGCGCCCAGGGTGACAGGCGCCCAACTCCTGCCCAAGTGGTTAAGGTAAATTGTTAGTCCATATTATGATTTCCAACATATGAATATGAAATGAAAAGGTACTTATAACATCTAAAATTACTTACCTTGGGGCCTGAGAACGATCACAGGGCGACGCTCCATGGGTATCGGTCGCTTCGGGAGTTGCAAGGGGCCTCGCTGCCAAAGGGCACGCATCTCAGAGGAGGTGGACCCCTCTGTTGTGTCCTCGCCCACAGTGTCCTCGTCCCCGTGCTCCTCGGCCACGTGCTCCTCGTCCTCGCGGTTCTCGTGCTCCGCGGCCCGAGTGTCCTCCGCCGAAGGAACAAACTCCTCGTCGGATGAAGACGACGAAGGTACGGGGGTCCGCTCTCGCCTCTTGCCCTTGCCTCGCCCCCCGCCTTTGGCCTTCTTCTTTCGCCCCTTGCCCTTGCCACCAGACGACCCAGCTGCATCGCCGGACCCTCCATCTTTCAACCTGTGGTAGAGCGACATCACGTTCCTCATTGCACCGCCCCGACCCACCATCTTGGTTCAATCACCTGCAATCAACAAAAACATATAAACATACATTTATTAGATTTCACATATAAACATAAATTATTAGAAAGACATGTAATATATAAGAAATATGAACCGACATAAACTATTAGAAAGAGATGATGCAATATATATATATAAACGTACTTTTATTAGAAATAATCATCAGGATCAGGATTATCTGGATCAACGGTCGCATCATCACTATCGTACATTTCGAGCTGTTCGTGGTCGTCCTCCAAAGGAGGAGGAATGTCGTCGGCTTCGTCATTGCCTAATTGTAATTGCTCTAGTAACTCTACCTCCTTAGCATTATGAACCACATCTCCAGTGTCCTCGTCAACAAACATTTCTGAGTCTAAATCCATTCCGTTAAGTCTATCTCAAAGGACCCTTCTAGCCCATCTTCTTGGAAGAACTCTCTATCATAGATGTTTGGATCTATGTTATAATCTTCATTGTTTGGGACTGGTAGTTTACCATGTGGCGACACTTTGCATACAACATCCCAACCCTCAAGGCTTTTGTCCTTTTTGCACGGGTATGACAAATAATACACCTGAGTGGCCTGTTGAGCCACTATATAGACATCGTCTCCAGGTAAGACAGATGACTGTCGAATTTCGACTAGCCCCAGACTAGGGGTCCGTCTCACCATGGAAGGATCAAACCAATGATATTTGAAGATAACAGGAGAAAGAGAATTGCTTCCACCGAAATTAAGCTCGTATATTTCTCCAAGTCTCCCATAGTACTCGAGCCCATCAGAGCCTGGAGTATAGACTCCGGTATTTGTAGTCCTTCGATTGGGCATCCTCTGCTCATGACTTGTTGTGCGAAAACGATAACCATTCACGTCATATCCGATAAAATGACTTGACCTTATACGCACAACCATCGGCGATCTGTCTCAACTCGGCACTCATAGACCCATCGGATTGGCCCTGCGAGTTCGACCAGGATAGTTTGTTATGTTAATGACACGATCTCAGAAATGTCGAATTTAGGACAAGACTGAAATTAAGTGTACCTTCTATTTGAACCAAGAAATAAAATCGGGGTTTCCATGTTTAAGGAGGTTATCAACTTCGTGCGGGGTAGGAGCCCTCCTGTTACGCCAGAATTGATCAAGAAATTCCCTGTATGAAAGAGAAACAAGAGTGTTGGATGCAGAATAGTGGCTAGGTACTCGAAAACAAGATTGTTGTGAACTTACTGCATGTATGGCTCAACTTCGGATAGATTGGTAGGCACATATAGCATGATAGCGCGTCACTCTGCATTTGTCAAGTTTTTGTTGGTGCCTTCACTTGCACTTCCCAGTTGCCCTCGAAAAAGGCTGAGGTTCGAGTCAACTTCACCAACATTGTAACGAGGCGGTGGATTGTGCACGCTAGGGAGGTTGTCGGCGTAGTACTTCGTTGTGAAGTTTGACACCTCCTCCAGAATGTATGCCTCTACAATAGAAGCTTCAATCTTGCATTTATTTTTGCATTTAGTTCGAAGAACCTTTTGGCATCTCTCAATCGGATAGCACCAGCGGTTCTACACAGGCCCTCACATTCGTGCCTCGTACAGAAGGTGCAAAATCATATGCTGTATTGGGTTGAAAAAACCCGGTGGAAATATCTTCTCCATCTTGCATAGCAACACAGGGGCAATCTTTTCCATTTCTGCAAGCACGATCTTCGATACTTCCTTAGCACAACGCTGGCGGAAGAAATTGCTCAACTCTGCTAGCACTAGCCAGACATGCTCGGGGACATAGCCTCGAACCATCACCGGAAGAAGCCGCTCAAGCCATATATGGTAGTCATGACTCTTGAGCCCGTTGATTCGTAGAGTAGTTAAGTTCACTCCCCTCTTTAGATTCGTTGCGTACCCATCAGGAAAATTTATCGTTTGGAACCAACTAAGCACTTCCCTCTTTTGGTCATTTGTGAGAACGAAATCGGCCTTAGGTTTTTTCCATGTTTTGCCTAGCTTCGGTCTATTACAAATCCGCTGCTGATCCACTCTAGCTTTGGTATTGTCTTTGGTTTTATCAAGAATATTCATGATTTTACCAAAGAGTGCCTCGACAAGATTCTTTTCAGTGTGCATCATATCAATATTATGTGGAAGAAGAAGGTCGTCCATGTACGGGAGCTTCCACAAGCCCAACTTATGAGTCCAGGCATGTTGCTCACCATATCCCACAAAATGACCATCCTCCCGACCTCAAGAGCGTCTAACTCTGCACGAACTTCCGCACCTGTCATCATCTTTGGTGCAGGGTCTTGAACCGTGACACCTTCCGTGAAGTTCTTGATATCTCGTCTGAATTCATGGTCAAGAGGGAGAAATTGACGATGTTTGTCGAAGCATGAGTATTTTCCACCCTTGGTCAACCAAATGAACTTCAGAGATGCATTGCATATTGGACATGGAAACTTCCCGTGAACACACCAGCCGCAGAATATCCCATACGCCAGATGGTCATGCATGGAGTACTGGTAAATGGCATGCATTTTAAAGTTTGTTTTTGTAGCTCGATCGTATGTCCATACACCTTCCTTCCAAGCACGTTCCAAATCATCAACCAGAGGCTCCATATACACACTCATATTTTTCCCCGGAAAATTATGAATAATTAACGACAAAAATATGTTCTGTCATTGCATGACGACACCGGGGGGGGGGGGGAGATTGAGAGGGATCACGAACATGGGTCACAAGAGTATGGGGCAGCCGTCATTCCATAATGGTTGAACCCATCTGTTGCCAATGCAACACGCACATTCCGAGCCTCTTGAGCCTTGTCACGATGAATCCCATCAAAGTGTTTCCATGCTTCACCATCGGATGGATGTACGAGCTTATCAGGATTTTATCGCACTCCACTTTTGTGCCATGTCATATGTGTTGCGGAGTCCTCGGTCATGAAAAGCCATTGGATCCTCGGTATAGGTGGAAGGTACCGTAGGATATTCACGGGTATTTTACTATCCTTCTTTTTGCCATCAGCACCGACTATCTCCACGAATCTAGACGCCTTGCACTTCGGACATTTTTTTTGCGTTCGCATATTCTTTCCTGAATAAGATACACCCATTCGGACAACCATGTATCTTCTGATATCGCATCTTAAGTGCATTTAGAAGTTTTTGTGCTGTGTACATGTTCTTTGGAAGAATGTGACCTTCCGAAAGGAGGCCGCCAAAAATTGTTAGTATGTGGTCAAAGGCGTCTCGACCCAAGCTAAAATGAGACTTGACGGCCAACAGACGTGCAACGACATCCAATTGAGAAACCTTAGTGTGCGAGTGAAGGGGTTGTTGTGCCGCTGCCAACATGTCATAATAAGCCTTTGCAGTGGCCTCCGGCTCCTCCTCCCTAGGTCCATCATTGAAGTGTGCTTCGCCATAGTCATGCAACATGTCCCCTACCCCTGCCTCATCATCAAACTCCTGGATGTGCTGCCTCACGGCCTCGTCTCTCACATGATCAACGGCTTCACCATGGCGTGTCCACCGAGTATAGTTCACCGTAAATCCATTCTTGACGAGATATTTACCCATGACAACTTCTGTTTGGCGTTTACAGTTGTCACAAACCGCGCATGGACAGAAAGTAGTTGGCACCCCTTTCGCATTGGCAAAAGCTTGCTTCAAGAACGCCTCAGTCTTGTCAATCCATTCATTTGTACACTCACCTTTACTTGAGCAGCCATTGTACATCCACTCACGGTCATCCATCCCTTTACATATCACCGAGTAATAAATTTCTTCCATACCAAATTTATAATAATAAATGCATCTACCGGATGCTAGCTTATATGTCTAATAGGTAAAGATATGTCCTAATCCCACCCGAGAATGTGTAGACGGGCTAGTTTCCATGCTCTACTCGTATCCAAGACGGAATTTCGGCAGCACCTCCCCGCTGTTCTCCAAATACACGTCCAATTACGGAGATTGTGTATTCGGAGAACAACAGAGAGATGATGCCGAAACTCAGCCTCGGTACGAGTAGAGCATGGAAACTACCCATCTACACATCCTCGAGCTGTCCAAAAACGTGGACAATTCGAAACAGATACGATTAGACATATGCAAAGATTTGCATATTCACAACTGTATCTCTTTCGAACGGGAGACGCCTAACTAGGTTACGTGGCACAGTTGTATACAATCTTGGCCTGTTGTATTTAACTGTACGGTATGAATTCTTTGTCATGTTTTTGCGTATCCTACAGTAAATAAGATGTCATATCATCTTACTTACTATAGGAAACGCAAGAACGTGGCAAAGAAGCCACACGGTAAAGATAAATACAAGAGAAGAAGAAGGTACACAACTTAAATATTAATCTACGAATTAAATACTGAGGGCGTATGGTTTTGCATGTGCTCACCTACGGGCTCGACGGCGGGCGAGTCGGTAACGCTCGTGTCGGTGCAGACGGCGGGGAACGACGTGTGGCGTCAGGGTCCAAGTCGAAGACGGTGCAACAGCCTCATTGAAATAAAAATAATTTTTTGTCAAATAAAAAATTCGGCAGCACCTCCCCTACACGGGGAGGTTTCTGAAACCACACATCCTGTAAAAAACAAGGATGCGGCACGAAGGCCGACAACCACATAACCGTATCCACGGCACGAAGGCCGACAACCACATAAATATATCAAAATTTTATCATCCATATCCACATAAATATATATGTTTCTATCCTATGTATGAAAAGCAACAACTACCACATCCTACACAAAACAACAACTACCACATCCTACCACAAACTAAGTTGACAACTAGTTTTACACACGTTCTACACATGCATAGCAAATTTTTCATACCAATTTTGTCAAAAAAAATTACCTTCAGGACGTCGGGCAGGGGAACGGGCCGTCGGCGTGGGAGCAGCAGCGGGCAGGGGCGGCCGGCCGGCGAGGAGGCCGAGGGCGGGGAGGAGGCCGACAAGGAGGACGACCGCGTGGAGGAGGCTGGCGGTGGGGAGGAGGCCGGTGGCGATAGGGGCGGCGGCGGCTCGAGGCGGTGTCCGGGGCGGCGGCGACCGGGGCGGCGGCGGCTCGAGGCGGCGTCCGGGTCGGCAGCGTCCGCCGACGACGGGCGCGAGGGGCCAGGGACCGGCGGCGAGGGTCAGTGACGCGGCGCTCGGGGCGGTGGCGGCTCGGGGCGGCGCTCGGGTCCGGGGCGCGGAGGCCGGCCGGGAGCAGCAGGGCCTACGGCGTCTCGGCGTCCGGGCCGGGGCGCGGAGGGCGGCGGCGGCGGGCGGCCGCGGGCCGGAGGGCTGGCGGCGGGGCGGAGGGCGGGCGGGGGCAGGGGGCGGCGGCACCGTGTGTACGGTCGGGGGCGTGTGTAGATAGGCTAGGGTTGGGGGCCGCATTGGCGGTTAAGTCCCCTCGAGCACCCCCTGTTTGCCGAGTGTCCCAGATCGGGCACTAGGCAAACAGATCTACCACGAGGCCGCGCGCAGCTGAAGGGGACGGCCACGAGGCCGCGCGCAGCTGAAGGGGACGGCCACGTGGCCTGTTTGCCGAGTGTCTGCCCAGGGCACTCGGCAAACCTGCCCTTTGCCGAGCGGCAAAGGTGCCACGTGGGCCAATGACATGGCCCGCGCGGTCGCGGGCCGGCCAGCCCACGTGGCACATTTGTCGAGTGTCTCTGACTTGACACTCGGCAAAGGTGCTCTTTGCCGAGTGTCTTTGACCTGACACTCGGCAAAGGTGTTTTTTGCCGAGCGTAGCACTCAGCAAACATTTCCCAGAACAATTGCAACATGCCAAAATTTTCAAATTTGATCAAATACACATCTAAATATCTTGTCAAATACATTCAACAATGCACATTTTATGCTTCAATGAAATGTTTTCATTATTTCATGCCTATATAGCTCATAATTCCTTCATATATTTCATTATTTCATGCAGAGATAGTCGTAAAAATAATTTAAAAAATATCAAATGGGTCCGAAAAAATATGATAACTTCAAATGAACCAATCTACGTCGTCTATTGCCAATAGAAAAAGTTATGAACTCAAACTCTAATTCAACTTCACTTTGTTTCGAAATCCAGCTGTCTCCTTTTCAACTCTCCGAATCTTCTATGGGGACATGCTCCGATTGCAAAGGGTCGTATTTATAAACTTTTCGAAATCGTCTCAACTTTTTGCCACAGGCTCCACAAAAGATATAAAGAGCCTTTGATAAGTATCATTGGAAAAAAAATAAAGTTTGGAGCCCAAAAACATAAGTTTCAAATTTTTGAACTCTTCGCCGAGTATTTGAGCCAGACACTCGGCAAAAGACCAACATGTCAATGGGCCTGGCACGTGTGACGCACGTGCCACATGTTTGCCGAGTGCATGGGCTGTGACACTCGGCAAAGAACTGACAGGCCAAACGGCCGTTCACGGCCGTTGGCGCGCGTGGCACGTGCTGGACACGTGCCACGGCTTTGCCGAGTGTCTACCATGGGACACGCGGCAAAGCTTGAATTTGCCGAGTGTCTTCCGTGTGACACTCGTCTAAGGTACTAGAGCCCAAACGGTCGTCCGTGGCGTGGCACGCACAGGGCACGTGCGACAGCTTTGCCGAGTGTCACATTCCTCACACTCGGCAAAGATGCTCTTTGCCGAGTGTCTTTTTGACGACACTCGGCAAACATTGTTTTTGCCGAGTGTTGTCCCTTTGCCGAGTTCCTTTGTCTGGGCACTCGGCACAGCCTGTTTTTGCCGAGTGCCACTACGGGAAACCCGGAATATGCCGAGTGTCCCGGTCTTTGCCGAGTGCATTCTGTCGGGCACTCGGCAACGACAGACGTTGCCGAGTGTCCCCAAGAACACACTCGGCAAAGAGAGGACACTCGGCAAACACAAGCTTTGCCGAGTGTCAGCGCCCAGACACTCGGCAAACAGGAGCTTTGCCGAGTGTCAGGCCAGTAGCACTCGGCAAAGATGGCACACGTGCTCATCGCGTGACACGCCCGCCAACGGTCGTTGGCGGCCGTTTGGGCTGCAACCACTTTGCTGAGTGTCGCCGGGGCCGACACTCGGCAAAGAGGTACTTTGCCGAGTGCCCGACCGGCAACACTCGGCAAAGCAGCGGCACGTGTCCAGCATGTGCCGCGCGCGCCAACGGCCATGGACGGCCGTTTGGATCGTGACATCTTTGCCGAGTGTCACAGTGCAGACACTCGATAAACATGGACGTGTTGGCCCTTTGCCGAGTGTCTGGGTCAGATACTCGGCGAAGAGTTTGAAAATTTGAAAAATATTTTTAAAAAACTTGAAATTCAAACTCAAAAAATTTGAACATTTTAAATATAAGAGTTTTTGGCCGGCTGGATTGGTAGTTTTGCCGAGTGCTTCGGCGGGGCACTCGGCAAACCACCTCTTTGCCGAGTGTTTCCTAGGAGACACTCGGCAAAGCTTATGTTTGCCGAGTGTTTTCTAAAAAACACTCGGCAAAGTTTGGCCCTGTTTATTTAAACTTATGTTTTTGGGATCCAAAGTTTATTTTTTTTCTAACAATACTTGTCAAAGGCTCTTTATATCTTATGTGGAGCCTGTGGCAAAAAGTTGGGATGATTTCGAAAAGTTTATATATACGGCCATGTCCAATCGGAGCATATCCCCATAGAAGATTCGGAGAGTTGAGATGGAGACAACCGGATTTCGAAACGAAGTGAAGTTGAATTAGAGTTTGAGTTCATAACTTTTTGTATAGGCAATAGACGACGTAGATTGCTTCATTTGAAGTTATCATATTTTTCCGGACCCATTTGATATTTTTTAAATTATTTTTACCCCCTTCTCCGCATGAAATAATGAAATATATGAAGGAATTATGAGATATATATGCTTCAAATAATGAAAACATTTCATCTAAGCATAAAATGTGCATTGTTGAATGTATTTGACAAGATATTTAGATGTGTATTTGATCGAATTTGAAAAAGCGGACCTTTGCCGAGTGCCTGCTGGGGGGCACTCGGCAAAGAGGCCACGAGGGCTGGCCGGACCGCGGACGCGCGGGCCACGTCATTGGCCGACGTGGCATGTTTGCCGAGTGCTGGATCTGTTTGCCGAGTGTCAGATCCAAGACACTCGGCAAACAGGGGGTGCGCCGGGGTACTTAACCGCCCACGCGCGGCCCCAACCCTACACAACCCGCACGCCGCCCGCCGCCGCGCCGCCCGCCGCCGCTCCCCGCCCCGCCCGCCCGGCGGCCCGCGGCCGCCCACCACCCGTGCCGCGCCGCCACTGCTGCCCCGGCCGCCGCTCCAACCCGACGTCGCAGGCCTCCTCGCAGGGCCGGCCGCCCCCAAACGCCGGCGCCACTCCACCCCGACGCCGCCGGCCTCCTCGTAGGGCCGGCCGCCCCGACCGCTGGCGCCTCTCCACCCCGACGCCGCCGACCTCCTCGCAGGGCCGACCGCCGGCGCCTCTCCGCCCCGGCCTTCGCCCGGGCCTGTCGCACCGGCCGCCGGCGCCTCTCCGCCCCGGCCGTCGGCGCCCCTCCGCCCGTCCTGCCCCGGCGGTCACGCAGGCACGCCGCCCCGGCCGCCGGCGCCTCTCCGCCCGTCCTGCCCCGGCCTCCGACGACGCCTCTCCGACCCCGACGAGCGACGCCGACGCCGCCCCGTTCATCTTCTATTGGTGAGTGCGCTGCTCCTCTTCCTTGATCTGTCTCCAATGCAAATCGATAATTGTTTTCGTATAGATATTTTCAATTTCTTGAATCCAACATAAATAAATGCAAATTGTTATAGGAATGGACGATTTATAGTTGTGAATGTGTATGTGGTATGTGATTGTGAATGCGGATTGTGAACATGGGACCAACAATATTTAATGTTTGAATTATTCCAAATATTGAACAATGTGGATGTATATGTCGGCCTTCGTGCCATGGTTATCTTTGTATATGTCGTTGTCGGCCTTCGTGCCGTGTTTTTTTGCAGGATGGGGTTTCAGAAACCTCCCCGTGCAGGGGAGGTGCTGCCAAATTTTTAATTTGACAACATTTAATTCGTAGATTCATATTTAAGTTGTGTACCTTCTTCGTCTCTTGTATTTATCTTTACCGTGTGGCTTCTTTGCCATGTTGTTGCGTTTCCTACAGTAAATAAGATGATATGACATCTTATTTACTGTAGGATACGCAAAGACATGACAAAGAATTCATACCGTACAGTTAAATACTGCAGGCCAAGATTGTGCACAACTGTGTCACGTAACCTAGTTAGGCGTCACATTCTGCCAAAGAACATGTTTGTCTCTTGGAATTATCTTTATCTTGCAAATCACTATTTTGTCTCTTGGAATTATCTTTATCTTGCAAATCACTATTTTTTTTCGGGAGAAACGCCCTGCGCTGCTGCCCAGCGTCGACGGGCATCGGAGTCACCCACACTGTGCACGAGGCATTGGTCCTCGATGACTTCGCCATGTAAGAGCTCCGATTCTACGAGAAAGGGGACTACTACAACCAAGGCCTCAAGCTCCATGAGGACGAGAGCTACGAGAAACTTATTTCAACTAAAGTTATTTAATATGATGTTTAAATTCAATTAATTCACTGGAATTCCAATTAAATCTCAAAAAAATTATTTAGACCTTAATAAATCCTAGAAAAATTCAGAAAGTTGGTAAATAATTTATTGTGATGAATTTTAGGGTGTGACATCCTAGGTGTTGGGTTTTAGTTACTTGACAACTAACTAATGTACAGTTAGGTCAAAATTGATTAACAAAAACTAAGTCTTAATTTTTAGTAGCATACCCCAATACTACAAATTGGACACCAGTGTGGGAAAAAACCCGAAAACCTACATAAACTGAGGAACACAACAGCTTATTATGGGGGAAAAGGTACTCATTTGGGTCATGTGTGTAAGACCATCGAGGTCAGGAATCTCAACTAAGACAAGTGTGATGTTGCAGTCGGCAACAATTGCAACTGCAAATTAGCTTGTATAAATAAAAACATGAGAATCACCAGCAGCAAGGTGTGATAATAACACCAAGATGATGTTTATATATACGACATAGTAGTGAGCAGACAGTTATTGTACGTAGGTGGATCATATCACACACGGAGACGATATTACTACTCCAACTAAAGATTGCACACACGCATGCAGAGGCTCCTCAGTTTGCTGCCTCCACCAGCTGCTCCTCCTCTTCGTCGCTGACCTCCGTCTCGTCCTCCGCAAAGCCCTTGGCATAGTACTGGTCGAGGAGGGCACGCTGGTAGGCGGCGATCTTTTCAGCGACAACCTTTCGTCCGGCGTACCTATCGCGGAAGTCCTGGTCAAGCTGGGCCAACTCGTCTTCAGTGATTTCGTCGTCAACCGTGTAGAGCCCTTCCTTCAAGCAGTCGATGTGCGCCTGCGACACCTTCGTCTTGACCACCTTCTTCTTCTTCTTCTTGCCGGCCCCGGCCGTGTCCTTCATCTCCGACGAGAGACCCCTCGTACGAATTGCCGCCAACGCCTCCTTCTTCAGCCTCAAGATCTCACCGCCCTCAGACGCCATCGCCTGTTTCCTCTTGAGGTCGTCGCAGTCATCACCGGCATGAGACACGACGCTCGCCGCCATCCTGTTGCCAAAGCTCTAGATCTGGATTGCGGATTGCGAGGACCCGGACGGCAGTTTCTTCTAGAAAAAAAAGATTTTGTTGGAGCACCAGGTCACCAGTTACTATATATACGAGCGTCCCTCCCAAGTCGTTTCCGGCTCGGATTGCTGGCTGCTTCGGTCGCACGCGTGCGATGTCCGATTCAGATACGGCCTCCGATTCCGAGCCGGTGTCCGAGGCAGACGCCAAGCCGGCGCGTCACTCCGATCGGATTCCGGGCTCCGAGTCGGGTTCAGTCTGTGCCTCCGTGTTCTGTCAGACTGGCGCGCACCTGTATATCTCGTCCTCCACGTCCCTCAATTCCTCATCAGCATAAGCATCAGCACATCACCTCCTGAACCCTGATCTCTCTGCTTCGGCTTCTCTGCTCACTCACGAGTCACGACGTGCTTCTTGTTTGGGTGTGTGCATCTGCATTGATCTCTGTCGAGGCCTCTCGATCCATGGCGATTCCTGTTGCGCGCGTGCACCTCGCCATGGCGCACGCTGCTCTCCCCGGGCTTCTCCCGACCCCGCCCAGGTGCATGATGCTACTGCCGCCGCTGCTCCCGCCGCCGCCGTGCGCCGTCATCCTCCCCAACAATTCGCCTCCCAGGCCCAGCCGCGCCGATGCCGCCGACAGGTGGGACGCCGGCAAGACTAAAGTCACCAAACCGGCCGGCGGCAGCCCGGCGTCGTCGTGCTCAGGTAGCCAGTCTTCCATGGGCAGAAAGAGCAGCAGCCCAGGGCGCGCGTCCTCGTGCGAGAGCCGGGTCGGCAACGACAGCAAGAACAAGAGCACCGCCGGTGCCGCCGCAGCGTCATCCTCGTCAAGCTGCAGCAGCAGCTGTTTGAGTTTCAGCAGCTACGGCAGCTGCTCCGACGACTCCGAGTACGAGGAGAGTTTGGGCGCGTCGTCGTCGTCGGTGGCGGCAAGCAGCTACTACAGGACGCAGACGCGCCACATCAGCAGGCGCCCCACCACCAACGCCGACTCCGACGAGAGATGGGACGCGCACAAGAAGCCGGCGGCGAGCCCCGCGGCGTTGTCAGCGTCCGCCGAGCGCTGGGACGCGCACAAGCAGCTGCAGCCTCGGGCGCCACCGCTGCCGGCTGAAGAGCTCGACGACGGCGAGAGCAGTACAGGAAGCAACGAGGTGGAGTTGGATATGCAACGGCAGCGGCAGCAGCGGCGGCGGTCACTTTACGCTGGGCCGGGCTTCATCAAGTCGCCGGAGCCGAGGATGCTCCCCATGCCGTCGGCGTTCATGAGACGTGTTTCCTTGATTGCCTAGCATTTACGAGCCCGCACGCACGGGTGAGTAGTAGTGATGCTAGCAAGCATTTAACAATATGGTGGTGGAGTAGTTTTTGAAGCATTTAATCGAAGCTGACAGTGTTTCGAATCAGAAATTTCTATCGCAGCTTTTGTACTAGCATGTGGCTTGTAGTGTTTGTTTCGTTACCTGAATGGAGGTAAACCATGAAAAAAATGCAGTCTTGCTCTTTCATGCTTGGTACCATACATGCCAATTTAATCTTCTGTGTCAACTGTCAACGATGAACCTGCAGCTGTTTTTGTTGGCACTCCCCCCTTAAAAAAATGTATGAACATGCACACATATAACACAGGACAATTTGTACGTGCGCCGGGCCGCAGAAGCTGGGTGAGTAGTAGTGATGCCAGCAAGCATTTAACGACATGGAGTAGTTGAAGCTGAGAGTGTTAAAATCAGGAAAATTATATTGCAGCTTTTGTCCTCGCATGTAAAATCTGCTCCGTATTCATGTAAAATCCTCGTTAACTTTTTTTTTGAATGGCAAATCCTCGTTAACTGAATGGAGGTAAACCATGATCGCAAGCGAAAAAGAGCTAAAGAAAGGGATGTCGGCAGCTGCCGCGGGGGGTCCCGTGTAACGGTGCTTCAGACGCCATCCATCCTTACTCTTCCCTTTAACACAAAACTAGGATGGTTCCATCCCACATAACCAAACACGGGATGTGATCGTTCCATCTAAAAAATCAGGGACGGAACCGTCCCGTTCCATACTGTCTCCAAACCAAACACACACTTTAGTCTTCCGTAAACCATGAACCTGTCGAAACTTATCAAGCTATATTAAATTTTATAACAATCTTATCGCATCGCAATTAATTGTATTGAGCAATAAATACATGATTGATTCAATGAACACTTCTAGCCGGTAGATTTCAAATCAAAGTGAGATAATGAGTGTATTTTATTAACAAATACTAGTAAGAGATCAATAGATGAAGCCTTACAAATAACATGAAACAAAATCTGATAACTTTCAATAATGGAATAGATCTAAAAGACAAACATAAGTTGCAAATTGAATCTAAAATATTTGATAACTAACGGTACTTACAAGTAAACCAGAGATCAAAAGTGATGCAATCCTTTTTGTTCGAAGAACTCACGAGAAAACTATGTTATTCCTACTCCTAAGGTTTTGGTAAAAAGTTGATCGAGAAAAACGTGTATTGATTGGTGTGTATAGTTTTCCTGTATCCTCTCAGTCCATATTTGTACCGTAGACTAAAGGCTTCTAGTCGATTATGACTTATTACAAACTTGACGCAGAAGAAAGAAATTACTATATTTACAAAACGAAATCAAGCACGAGTCGGTCTTTCATGACATCATCATTCTATTAAGAGAACTTTCGACACAGACTCCATTAGATTCCTTGTGTGCATAATCATCCTTCATCTTCATTGGCTTTACTGTCTCTAAATAGGCATCGGCTTTGTCCCAGCGCATGCCAAATTTTGGTGTTAACACTTTCTTTGCAAACTTCTTTATTTCTGACTTGATGGTCGAGCTTGAGGTGATTGTAACCCAAAATTCTAACCTATGTTGTTGGATCTAGTGATGCCAATGTAACTACAACTAAACCAAAATAAATCATATCAAGGAAAGTTGAATTTTAAAAATTTCAAAATTTAGCTTGCCTTTGACATGTTCCGTCTTGGTTTTCATTATAATGATAAAGATGTTTGCAGCAACAATAGCATAAATTAGAATCCCTAGTTTCCAATAATCTCCGAGCTCAACCACCCACTTCAAAACAAAGAAGTTTTGCAAAGAAGGTGCGAGAAACAAAAGAAATGAAGAGAAGAGCATTTGGTTGGATCTAGACATGCGCTTTGCTCGTTAAACCACAGGTATGTGAAGGTTTAACCAGTTTGTGCTGTCCCGTCCTTTTGTCCGGATATCGTTTTGCTTATCACTTATAAATCCAAAGCGGAAGAAGACAAAGATTTGGATTATGTATCAAGTCCTAGATATTAGGATCTGTCTATTGGTTTTGTGGTCCATTAGTTTTCGATTTGTCCATTTCCCGCTGTATTTTGACCAACATGTTGTCTAATAGGTCAATTTGTGTTCTTCTTATGTTCAATTTAGGGATTATTTGGTATTTCTTATTTGTCATTTGATAATTTAGGGGTTTTAGTAGGGACAAAAGAAGATCACAAGTGTGCATGTATTATGGATTCCAGAGAATACCATAGTGAGCTCTCCTATGCGGTGTAACGGAGGTAGATCTTGTGTTGAGATGTAACTTCATTATGTTGATTGGAGTGAAAGGGAGTGATTGCATTACTCCAAATAAAGTTTATAATGTGCCTTGCATGCCCAGCCATGGGAAATTAGTTCGCTATAGTTGTTTGATTGAACTGAAAATAGTGTATATGCCTATTAATATAGACGTCCATGCCAACCAGCTTGGTGCAAATTCACTTGTTGATGTAGCTCTATTTGGGATAGCTTGTGCAAATATGGTTGTTGATATATCCAAACCACATTCTTTGAGAATATCTAAAGTAGGGCAACGATTCATTTGCATTTGTCACCTTATCCCATCAACCAATAGTCTCTACACACAGGCTCATTCGATCTGTATACATTTGTTTTCTATTCCCATTGTGTACTTTTTAATAGTTTAAGCACATTGATTTATATTTTCTGTGATTGTCACAAGAAGTTATAGTCCCATGCTGATGCTACTGTAGTCTTGATATTGTGTGTAAGTTGTAGTTTGTTGCAATGCAATATTATTTTTATGTGATGATTTGTTTTGGGTGTTGCTGTTGATTTTTTTGAGCTTATAGTTATCTTGCTTCTTGTAAAGAATAGATAAAATTGCATATCTGTTTTGTACGCATTCCAATCTGTAAATCTAAAGCATGTATTTGTGTTGGCTGTTTCAACGGCAATAAAGCGACCCAAGAATTCTGGGAATACCCTATCGTCTAGGTGACGCCAAGGTGAAAAGGTGTCACTGTTCCCCAAGGCGAGTTGGGTGCACCTGGACGCCTAGGCGACACTTTTATAACTATGGCGTTGGTTGATGTGAATTTTTTGTTGTTAACGGAAGTGTTGTGACGTGAATGACAGGTGAGGGTTAACACAACCGCTCACAAGATCATCCCAGAGCTGTATGTTCAATGTCATATCTAACACTTATCCTATTTTCATTGTTTCTAACACTTATCCTATGTTCAAAGAGGTGTTGTTGTACCGATTAGTAGCAATAATTTCTTACATTCCTTAGAGAAAGGTGACTTTTATCATGTTTCTTATAGCTTCTTGACATTTCTATCAAAGCGGTCAAGCTTCTCGCGGTGGACCGGTTAGAGCGTTGAACTCCGGGGGTTGTTGAAACTTCCATCCTGACCCGGCTTCAAAGCACGGCACCTTTTTAGAACAAAGCTTGGTGGGAGTCTCCCACCATGGTTGAGTTTTTATTTCTGTCAAAGCTTTGGGATCTATTGTAACGCCCATTGGCTGACATGTATGCATTTATTTAGAGCGAGTAGCCATTCTTGGATAAGCATGGCCTACTAGTTGTCATAGTAGAAAAGTTCTCATTTGATTTGTATTTAGGGGTAGTCTTCATCCCATTGGGAAGAAATTCTCTTTGGCTCTTTGATATAACTTTAGAAGTTAACTGAAGGGACAATGAGCTTCAGATTTCAGGCCGAATTGCAAGTTGAAGTGATAATTTCATGTTGCAAATTTTTTTCAAGTTTCAATATAAAATCATATATATATATATATATATATATATATATATCACTTTTACAGGAATTGTATCTTGATGTGGTCCTATACTCCTATAATCCTTTTATGTTATTTAACTATAAATTGGTAACTGCTCATGACTTGACCAAATCTTTTTGAGAGGATTTTTTTTGGCTTGCTGATTGTTTTTTCCGTGAAATTTGTCCGCTCCTTGCAACGTCCCCACATGATTGACACCTTCTCCATATTTATCAGCTCATTTTTTGTTGAAAGCAAAAATGAATATTCCCCATATTTGCCAACCCATTTTCCATTTTCTGTTGAAAGCAATAACAAATAAGATAAAAAAAATACGATTTGGGCACAAATGATAATTGAATGTGTTGACGCAAATCTCGGTCAACACACGAGAGAGCGCTTGACGCGCGGGTCGCGAACGGGCCAAACAGTAACAAAACCGCATAAAGCGGTCAGACCGGTTTATAGGCACAAAGCGGTCAGACCGGTTCAGAGAAGCGGTCAGACCGGTTCAGAGAAGCGGTCAGACCGGTTCAGAGAAGCGGTCAGACCGGTTTCTAGGCACAAAGCGGTTAGACCGGTTTAGCGAAGCGGTCAGACCGGTTTCCTAGGGTTTCGCTAGAATCGACTGTTCGTGAGGGTAAATACCAAGCTTACGTGCTGGAGAATGACTAGGTTTACGAGCAAACCAGAAAAGAGATAATCAACGCACTTACGTGGCGAAGAACGACTAGTTTACGAGCAAACTAGCAAAGACCGTCGAAGCTCTCGCCCGGGAGGGACCCCGTCAGGGCGTGGACGTCGCCGGCGTGTCCTAGGTCGACCAGCAAGCCTTAGGACGTCATCTATGACCGTGGAGATCAGCGGATGAGAAGCATGGAGGTTGGAAAAGACTAGGTTTGAAGGAAAAGGTAAAGATTGTATTAGATTCGATTGGATGTCCTCTCAATCAGCCTTAGCCCTTTATATTTATAGGGTGGGATGGTCTTACCCCGTTTGAATCGGTTACAATATGGGATAAAATAGAGTCCTAATCCTACTCAAATTACAGGTCCAAACCGGTCAGACCGGTTTGGGAAACCGGTCTGACCGGTTTTCCCAGGTGCAGAGTCTTCCCGAAGTCATAACTCCCTCATCTGGAATCCAAATCAGGCGTTCCACGTATGAATCTTGATCTTCTCGACGAGATCTACACAATGGTGAAGTCTAATTTGCCTTTTGAGGACTTTGAACCAACCGGTCTGACCGGTTAAGGAGACCGGTCAGACCGGTTCCCTTCAGCACAGGGCTGAAATATTGCCAGAGCCATAACTCGCTCATCCGGACTTCGAATTGGACGATCTACATATGCATTTTGATCGTCTCGACGAGAACTATCCAATGGTCAAGTTCAATTAGCATTTTGACACTTTTACCAAAACCGGTCTGACCGGTTTGTGCACACCGGTCAGACCGGTTTGCACTGCTGTGCCACTTTTGGGTGTCAACACATGCCCCCCTGTTTCTTGGTAAAGCTTGCGTAGCAAGAAACATTTCTTCAAGCCAAAAATTGCACTGAAATAATGATAAGCACCCATACATCAGTCACATCTTGTCTCTAATGATGAAGAAACCCAATTGTCCACATATCTTGGTCTTCAAGACGACGGATTCACTGTGACGCTCATATTCCTGCATCTCCATAAGATATGAACCTGAATATATACCACTTCGGCTATAATTGTCCGGAATTTAGTTCAAAGCCAATATCACACTTTAATTAACCATGGATGCACAACTGACCCAATTACAATGAATAGCAATTGGTCTTTTATCCTTTATAATCACAACTGAGAGTGTGTAACAAACATCCATCAGTCTCATATCTTTGGATCATAAACCCCTAGCCGAAGTAGAAAAACCATATCCAGCTTGTTTATTAGTGCAAAATATTCTAACCGGCCTCATAAATGAATATGCCACAATCACAATGCAAATGGCCAAGATTAGATTGTTGTCAAGAGTTAACTTGCACTATCATAATGCAAAGCATCTATGCACCAAATTCAGATCAAGTATTTGCTGCACCTATCAATATTGAATCACCAAATGCTCTTGCCAATTTCACTCCTATGAATCACAAAATTCTAGCTCGAATACAAAATTTCATATTCGGCCTAAATATTTGAACCGGCTATGTCTCAAAATAGGATTACCTGATGTAACAAAAATTAGCACCAGTACCTTCAACACTCTCTCAAGCCGATCCAAATAAAGTACCAAGTCCATAAAGAAAAATGCTCATTGTACTAATAATCCTGGTACAAACCGGTCTGACCGGTTTGGGAAACCGGTCAGACCGGTTTCGCCTGATCAGCTGATCGACTCTCCCTTGATGAATTATTTTTGCCCCCCGGGCATTAAAATAATCAGGTGATATTTTATCAGGAATTTTAACACTTTAGGACGATGATCAAAGACATTCATCGGCCATACATGTTGCCAAGGATGACACAAATTATCATCTATAGTAAATTCATCCATAAGAATATGTATAGCCGAAATAGTGTAAAGAGATATATAATTTCAGAATAAAAACCATCTCTAAAAACTAAATATTTCGGCTTTTGTTATTGATTAATATGCATATCAATATGGTGATGACCCTCTATGATATAAAGATAATCTATGTGAAAACCAAGGACCAAAATAAGAGTATGAGAGATAACATAACTAAGGATGAATTCCGAAACACAGGCATATGTGGCATCTGTGAATCAAATGATTTAGGTAACGACCAATAATTTTGATGATTTGGTGCAAACCTTAGTTTTGAAGATTGACTCTTACATCTTCTATCCTCCTTCAACTGTGTTGCACCTTTTGTTTGATTGTCACCCGTGTCTTGAATACTTCTTTTAGGAACCCATGCCATGCCTTTTTCTTTTAACTCTTGGGCACTAAGTCTCTGGAGCTTCTTCTTTTGCCAATCTGATGAACCGAATAAATGCTTCGGCTGTGCTTGAGCTTTGGACAGCGACAACTCTTTCTTGATTTTTGGCTCCTTTAACCTCTTTTGCCCAGATTTAGTATTTGGAATATCAATAGCTGAATTTTTCTTTTCATTGCCATTAATAGCCGAAGTTTTGAACACATTAATCGGCTTTTCAGCAATCATATTCAGATCTGAACTTGTAGCTTTGCGACCATCTTTTTTCACTACATAAATCTGCTTGACAACCTTTTTCTTATTTTGAACTCTAGACCGATCTTTATACTCAAAACGGTCATTTTTAACATAAGGTTGTCTTGCATATGATGATTCTTGTGGAGCTGCATACTCTACATAATATGGCCTAAAACATGAAGGAGTATGTGCCCATGAATCATTCCTCCTCCGCGATGAGTAAGAATGAAAATTAGTGGGATGTGGAGTACATGGAACTGACATTGATGGACCAAAAGAAGAATATGGTGCTGCTGAACTAAAACCTTTTCTTTGCCAATTCCAATTCCCAAAATTATGTTTAGGAGGTGATCTTGATGATTTAGCTCCATTTGACCGATTAGCACGCTTGGCCTCATTTTCTTTTTGATATTTAGCCAGAAATTCATCAAAAGTGAGCTTCGGCCTTCTACCATTGTGCTTAACACGGTCTTTACCTCCATCCATCTTAGGACGCTCTGATTTTAATATGTTTGGGCGTCCTTGGTCAGAACCGGTCTGACCGGTTTGCACAACCGGTCTGACCGCTTTGGAACCGGTCTGACCGGTTAAGCAAACCGGTGTGACCGGTTTGGCCAGCACAGCAGGAGCAACCAGTTCTTGTTCCGATTGTGAAGAAATTGTTTGCCCCCCAGTGTTTTCCAAATTAAGCTCATCGTCCTCTAACATGTCTTCAACTTGGACGATATCTTCCATACCACTTGAGGGCTTACAATCTTCCTCTTTAGCGATTAAATTTGAATCTTTAGACAAATCGGTCAATGCTAACCGATTTAATGATCCTTTGACATCAAAACCAATTGTAGACAATTGGTCATCCTCTTGTGTTTGAGAAAATCTCAATCGTCCGATATTAATGGCCGATTGGATAAATTGGCGAAACATATTGCAATCACTTGTACTATGATCAAAAGAATTATGCCACTTGCAATACTTCCGTTGTTCTAATTCAAGAGGTGATGGAATAACTTTGTGATCAGATAGCTTAATAAGATTGTTCTCTAGCAAAATATCAAATAAATCATCACACAAAGTTAAATCAAAGGTATATTTTATTCTCTCTAACCGATGTTTTTGTGGAGAAGGTTTTAAAGCCAAGCAAATGAATGGTTCAAATTTTTCATTAATCCATTCGGCTATACTTTTTTGTGTCCTTCTCACATCCGATGCTTTAGAGTCCATCACTACACCATCATCGGATTTCACAATGCTTTTCGGTTTTGGTTTCTTATTTTTAATCCCAGAATGACCATAAGTAAACCATTTAGAGAAAAATTTTGACAATGATGATGGGGAGATTTTAAATGTCAAAATCTTGCTATTATCGGCCTTTCTAACTTTTACATTACAATGGCCGACATAATCTGAAGGTATGACACTGCTAGCAAGTAAATTACCATCCTCAATCGATCTTTTAGAAATATTCATAATATCACCGCTAGTAGATGAATTAAAAAATGCATGATCTGATTGGGAGTTACTTGCAAAGCATACCTTGCTGAAATTTTTGGAGAGGCGTGGAACCTTGATGTAGATGGTGTCGAATTTCTCCCGATGGCAGCCAACAGCAGCTTCCGGCTGAAGAAACCGGTCTGACCGGTTTAAGCAACCGGTCTGACCGCTTTGGAACCGGTCTGACCGGATTGTAAAATCGGTCAGACCGGTTTGTCCAGGTTTGCTGGAAATTACCAAGTCGCGATATGTTAATGCCTCCTCTTTGCCTCCAACGCCATGGTCTTCATCATTTTGGTTGGATGAATTTTTTCCATTCGAGAGTTGGCATTTATTGATAACAAAATAATCGCTAGACAAATGCACAACTCCATGTGGGAATTCAAGTTCAGCTGTTTTCTCATTACAAACAGATCGAGATCGTTCGCTAGTCAAATCTTGATCGTCTTTACTATCAACCGATGATGTAATCGGCTTTGTAGCTGCAAATCTCATTTCCTTGAATATATCATCAGTGGATGGTAGTTCCATTACTTGAACCAATCCTTGTTCTGTCTCTTGGAAACAAGATTGATATAACCTTAATTGTGTTTCTACAAATTTGCTAAGCTTACCCTCAAACTGTTTACCATTATTAAATCTTTCAATCATGTCATTCTTAAGCTCAGCACATTTTGCATCCCACAAAGTATTTGGCTTTTGCACTTTAGTAGAAACACTATTCGGTGCACCTTTTTGTGCAAAATCACCAGCATGAACTTTCGGTAACGAAGAATGAGTAGTACCGAAAATATGTGATGATGAATGAGATGAAACACATGAATGATTAATTTGTGGAGATGAATATGATCTCGCTGAATTCTCATTAATTCGGCTATAAATATTAGAAACATCTGGAACCGAAACATGAGTATTAGCATTCGTATATGATACTGATTTTATACATTCATCTCCCACTCTAACATATAATGGTTGAGAATAATTGGCCGGATATCTGAAATCAGTGTGGCCAATTTTCTCATTCATCGGCGCACTTTGAATCAAATATTCTGAATTTGTTGCCGATGAATAATTATATGAAACACCTTGCCGAATAGAATTAAAATCATTAGCACATGATGTCTCATAAAGATTGGCCGAACCTACTATGTTAGTTTGGCCTTGATAATTGTTCATCGGCATGTGAACTTGTTCTGCAGCCAATGTGTTAGGATAATGTTGTATGTTGCTAGTAGCATTAAAATTTAAAGCATGCATATTATTTGGTAATGGCTCTAACTTATAAAATTCAGGTTTATAGTTTACATAAGAAACTCCATCTGAACAATTACTAGCCGATGCAATATGCCTACTAGTATCATATCTAGCAACATCAACATGAGAATTTGTAGTACTAGCAAAATAATCATTAGAAACATATGATGTACTTGCATGTTGTACCTCAGGCGTGGCGTAGTAATATTGTCGTGGTGCATATGAATAACCCGCCATAATAGGTCTTGATGCTTCCAGTCTTGTGATAAATCCAGATATTCAAGATAATCCAAGCAATCAATGACCAAGACTTTGCTTCTACTTTAATCTTCAATATGAAGTAGCAAGCAAAACACAATGCAATCGGTTTGAGCAACCTGATGCAAAGAAACAAGTGTAGATGCAATCGGTTCCAAAAAACCAGATTCAACTACAGTGGCGAATCAAAGTAATAGATCAATTAGGTAAAAGGCTAGGGATTGATAAAACGGTTTAAGCAACCAGATTTTTTTCCCCAGCGGAGTCGCCAAAATGTGTTGACGCAAATCTCGGTCAACACACGAGAGAGCGCTTGACGCGCGGGTCGCGAACGGGCCAAACAGTAACAAAACCGCATAAAGCGGTCAGACCGGTTCAGAGAAGCGGTCAGACCAGTTTATAGGCACAAAGCGGTCAGACCGGTTCAGAGAAGCGGTCAGACCGGTTTCTAGGCACA
This sequence comes from Echinochloa phyllopogon, assembly GCA_033239725.1. Classification (NCBI taxonomy): domain Eukaryota; kingdom Viridiplantae; phylum Streptophyta; class Magnoliopsida; order Poales; family Poaceae; genus Echinochloa; species Echinochloa phyllopogon. The sequence continues at coordinate 2,952,634 of BTCW01000008.1, read as the reverse complement.
AAGCGGTTAGACCGGTTTAGCGAAGCGGTCAGACCGGTTTCCTAGGGTTTCGCTAGAATCGACTGTTCGTGAGGGAAAATACCAAGCTTACGTGCTGGAGAACGACTAGGTTTACGAGCAAACCAGTAAAGAGATAATCAACGCACTTACGTGGCGAAGAACGACTAGTTTACGAGCAAACTAGCAAAGACCGTCGAAGCTCTCGCCCGGGAGGGACCCCGTCAGGGCGTGGATGTCGCCGGCGTGTCCTAGGTCGACCAGCAAGCCTTAGGACGTCATCTATGACCGTGGAGATCAGCGGATGAGAAGCATGGAGGTTGGAAAAGACTAGGTTTGAAGGAAAAGGTAAAGATTGTATTAGATTCGATTGGATGTCCTCTCAATCGGCCTTAGCCCTTTATATTTATAGGGTGGGATGGTCTTACCCCGTTTGAATCGGTTACAATATGGGATAAAATAGAGTCCTAATCCTACTCAAATTACAGGTCCAAACCGGTCTGACCGGTTTTCCCAGGTGCAGAGTCTTCCCGAAGTCATAACTCCCTCATCTGGAATCCAAATCAGGCGTTCCACGTATGAATCTTGATCTTCTCGACGAGATCTACACAATGGTGAAGTCTAATTTGCCTTTTGAGGACTTTGAACCAACCGGTCTGACCGGTTAAGGAGACCGGTCAGACCGGTTCCCTTCAGCACAGGGCTGAAATATTGCCAGAGCCATAACTCGCTCATCCGGACTTCGAATTGGACGATCTACATATGCATTTTGATCGTCTCGACGAGAACTATCCAATGGTCAAGTTCAATTAGCATTTTGACACTTTTACCAAAACCGGTCTGACCGGTTTGTGCACACCGGTCAGACCGGTTTGCACTGCTGTGCCACTTTTGGGTGTCAACGGAATGTGCAAGCTACACGATGCGCCATTAGTGCGCCTTAGTCTCCATCATGTGCACTACGCATGGATCTCTTTTATAATCGTGTCATACTACCTTTTTTGGTCCACTAGCACCCTATCAAATCGAGCCCGGCTAGTCTCCGCAGCACCTACAACAAACTGGTACTTATATTCATCTAATTATTATGAGATATGTTTTCATCTTTTATTGTTTTTTTGTTCCCTTAACAAAAGAATGCAATTCAAATATCGTGTTCCCGTTCCGATCCAAATCCCGTTTGCTGCCTAAGCTAGATGTCGTTCCCAATTCTTTATCAAAAGAGATGCTAGTAATGTCGTAGGGGTGTCCATCCACGCATCGTTGGCTTGAACTGGTTTTATTTTTGCCCACCCGTGAATACTGATTCAAGTCTAATTGAAGAAGAATACTATTTTGTGTTCTTTAAATACAAATATCGTACACTCGTGAACAGTTTTCACTTATGCTTCTTCCTAGTTGTGTTAATAATGTTTTAACGCAAATAATTCATGTTCAAAGAGGATGTTCATGTTGATGGCACTTGAGATAGGTTTTCTAAGCTAGAACCCACCATGCATTTTATTCAGCTGGCACAGAACTTACTGGCGAATAACATATTTCTTCTTCCCTCCACTTCCTCACCAATAGGAACCTTGTGAGTTCATTTCTAGGTAGTCAAACACAGAGACATGATAGAAATACGGATAGGGCTGGACCAAAAGCTCGAAACTCGTGAGCTGGCTCGGCTCGGTCCTAGCTCGGCTCGGCTCGACTCGACTCGGCTCGATGTATTTTTTAACGAGCCGAGCAGCTGTTTTGCTCGAGCCAGCTCGGAGCCAGCTCGCGAGCTGCTCGCGAGCCAAACGAACTAGAAGGCTTATTAGACTAGTGACTAAATTATTAAATAATTATAACATGTATATACTATTTATGTGGTTCTAGACGATGTTATGATTATATTCTATTATTATAGTATGGTAAAGTAGATTTTAAAATTATTAAGACCATATAATTACTATAATTTTTTATTTCTTATATATTATTTTGGCAAATTTAAATTTATCTCTAGCTCGCGAGCTTAACGAGCCAGCTCGCGAGCTTAACGAGGCAAGCCGAGCCAGCATTTTTGCTCATTTCCTTAACGAGCCGAGCCGAGCTGGCTCGTTTGACTAACGAGCCAGAACAAGCCGAGTCAAAACGAGCCGAACTGGCTCGACGTCCACCTCTAAATACAGATAAGAAACTAGCTTATAGGTATCATGACAAATAAATAAATAATGCCTTCAGAGAAACATAGATGGTGGAAGGCTCAACAGATAGTTGTTAAAGTGTGTATAGTCTTTACAAGGTAATCCAGCCCTCTACTCTACTCTCTAGACTAAAAAATTCATTGAACATGAACATACGACAGAGAACATCAACCTTATTTAAATAACACAAAAGACATTTTGTTTTGTGCAACAATCATTAGTGTGAACACTGACTTAAACTAAGATAATAAATATCATCATCGCATATACAGAAGTTGAAAGGGAAAAGGCAAGATATTAAAAGAGGGAAAAGAGACAACACAAAGTGATCGTTAATGTCATGACATGCGCTAGCACTACATTAATATCTAGCCGGACAATGAAAAACAATCAGCAAGCAAAAAAAAATCCTCCCAAAAAGATTTAGTCAAGTCATGAGCAGTTACCAATTTATAGTTAAATAACATAAAATGATTATAGGAGTATAGGACTACATTAAGGTACAATTCTTGTACAAGTTATATATGATTTTATATTGAAACTTGAAAAAAAAATTGCAACGTGAAATTATCACTTCAACTTGAAATTCAGGCTGAAATCTGAAGCCCATTGTCCCTTCAGTTAACTTCTAAAGTTCTAACAAAGAGCCAAAGTGAATGTCTTCCCAATAGGATGAAAAGACTACCCCTAAATCCAAATGAAATGAGAACTTTTCTACTATGGCAACTAGTAGGCCATGCTTATCCAAGAACGACTACTCACTCTAAATAAATGCATACATGTCATCCAATGAGCATTACAATAGATCCAAGAGCTTTGACATAAATAAAAACTCAACCATGGTGGGAGACTCCCACCAGGCTTTGTTCTAAGAAGGTGCCGTGCTTGGAAGCCAGGTCAGGACGAGAATTTCAACGACTCATGGAGTTCAATGCTCTAACCGGTCCACCGCAAGAAGCTTGGCGGTGTGGGATATGGGTACCCTAGGGCCCATCACCGAGGGCGGCGGCGGCCGGCCCAAAGAAAATCGAGTCCTAGTAGACTCCTACTAGGACCCCCATTGTAAATAGTCCCATATGGAAAATACTCATACTATAACCTTACCTCCTGGATATATAAAGAAGGGCAAGGGTCCCTAGTTAGGGGCAAGGGGCAGCAAACCGGAGATCATTCGAGTACAGCAATACAAACGACGCCACCGACACAGGACGTAGGGTATTATACCTCCGGGTAGCCCGAACCTGTCTAAATCAGTGCCTCATGTGTACCATCAAGTCACTAGTTCATCAATCGCCCCGCCTACAAATCAACCACTCATGTATCCCCAGGTGGATTGCCGGTCCTATGGTCCGACAGTTGGCGCGCCAGGTAGGGGGTGATTGGTGAGCTTTTTCGATCTGAAAACACCGTTGGCTTGATGGCAGATCAAGCTCACGTCGTCTTCCTCGCATACATGAAGGTGGAGGCGCGCTTCAGAGAAATCTCAGATTTGAGAACCCGCCCAAACCCACCCAAGATTATCAAGTCGATGAGTTGATCGTGCTGTGCGAATCGACGACACGATCTCATCTACGAACAAGGAGAGGAGGCTGCAGACCTGCAGTAGATGCGGATTCTGAATCGCATCAACCAGAGTCACCGCATAGCATGCGTACGTGTGTGCTGTTAGTTTATTCTTGCATGCATGCCATGCGCCAATACAAAGTAAGCAAGAAAAGAAAGCTGCAAATTAAGAAGCATCAAGATGCGATCTACTTGGAGCACAAGGGGAGTTACCAGAAGATTACGTGAGCACGGCTACTTCAGCACGTCTGATGAACAAGCCCTGCAAAATCCACCACTAGTAAGAGACATGTCTCGACTAGTCGGCTTCATCGACAACCAACTCATCGCGAACAACGACTACTTCAACTTGGCTACTAATCAAGCTAAGTATTTTATTTTATTTAATTTATGGCTTTTACATATTGTCATGTGCGTAAATTTTTCTCCATGTCCATGAGACATCGGTCAAGCTGCATTAATCTCTCAACGACAGCCATGAGCTCGTCTACAAACAAACTTGCTCATGCAAGCAATTAAACTCGGCATGCCCGATGCACTATACCCAAAGTCTAAACACCCGCAAGCGTACTCGACCGCGACCATACCTATGACTAAGCCTCCATGCAGAGCATCGTAGCATGTAGGAGAGCTTCCTCCAGAGAGCACCAGCCAGTTCGCCGCCCAGTCCTTACCGTGTGTCATGATGATGGGTAAGTGACCAACGATCGACAATTCGAGAAATCGTCAAACAAAAGCTATAAGCTCAAAAGTACTTATTACAAATAAGTTTACTATTGTTTCTCCAAAATACTACCATTTTTCTCCCTCTCCCTCACAGGTACAACGGCGTTCCCTCGCGCCGCGTGGCCGACCTCGCATGCTCGGGGGCTGGCGCGCGTGGCAACTCGGCGTTTTCTCTCGTCGTGCGTCCGACCTCGCATGCTCGGTGGGTGGCGCGCGGCGACTCGGCGTTTCCTCCCATCGGCGCGTCCGACCTCGCGTGCTCGGGGGCTGGCGCGCGGTGACTCGGCATTTTCTCTCGTCGTGCGGCCGACCTCGCATGCTCGGGGGCTGGTGCGTGCGGCTACCCGGCGTTACCTCGCGTTACGCGGTCGACCTCGCATGCTCGAGGGCTGGACGCTGGATTTTTTGTGGCAGCACGCTTTCACCTCCTTTTTACAGCAACATGTTGTCTGACTTCTTTTTTAGAGCCTTGGCCTGCTTATACTAACCAACCCAACGCTTGGGGGCTACTGTATAGTAATCGGCCCTCATGAGGACCGACCGACTTCCTCGAAGGACTCGGCGTCGTGTTGGGTGTTCTCTATTTTTTGAGCACCGCCCACCCTTGTGCCGACTACATGCTGAAGCACCTTCAGCCGACTACGATGGCCTCGTTCCTTCACCAACAGTTCGGCACGCGCCTAAACGTTGCTCGGGGGCTTGTGGGATATGGGTACCCTAGGGCCCATCACCGAAGGCGCGGCGGCCGGCCCAAAGAAGACCGAGTCATAGTAGACTCCTACTAGGACCCCCATTGTAAATAGTCCCATATGGAAAATACTCATACTGTAACCTTACCTCCTGGATATATAAAGGAGGGCAAGGGTCCCTAGATAGGGGCAAGGGGCAGCAAACCGGAGATCATCCGAGTACAGCAATACAAACGACGCCACCGACACAAGACGTAGGGTATTATACCTCTGGGTAGCCCGAACCTGTCTAAATCAGTGCCTCCTGTGTACCATCAAGTCACTAGTTCATCAATCGCCCCGCCTATAAATCAACCACTCGTGTACCCCCAGGTGGATTGCCGGTCCTAAGGTCCAACAGTTGGCGCGCCATGTAGGGGATGATTGGTGAGCTTTTTCGATCCGAAAACACCGTTGGCTTGATGGCAGATCAAGCTCGCGTTGTCTTCCTCGCATACGTAGAGGTGGAGGCGCGCTTCAGAGGAATCTCAGATTTGAGAACCCGCCCAAACCCACCCATCAAGTCACTAGTTCATCAATCGCCCCACCTACAAATCAACCACTTGGGTACCCCAGGTGGATTGCCGGTCCTAAGGTCCGACATGCGGCTTTGATAAAAATGTCAATAACCTATAGGAAACATGCCAAAAGTCACCTTTCTCCAAGAAATGTAAGAAATTATTAGTACTAATCGGTACCACAATCCAACAACTCTTTGTTTGTATTTAAACACAAATAAGTCTGCTGAAAATAATGAAAATCTGTATAAAATAATATTATAAAAGAACATAAGTGTATAAAATGTGTGACCAAGTATTGCTTATTATGTTAATTTGGTCATATTTAACTCATGAACATGTTTGTTTGGTAAATAAACTCAAATTCTTTCATCAGTGGCTGGTTTGCTCTTGAAAACAGTGTTGAAGTAATTTCCTTTAATCGTGTTAGGCTGATCATTCTCTACCTAATTATAAAGGATTGTTTCTGCGGTACGTTGTAAATTTACAAAAAAGACCCTAAAAATTTTATTATTAACCCGCAATTCTTTTATTATCTTTTTTTCAAAAGAGCCCCTCCACCCTATCGCTTCCCAGCTCCAACGGCCAGCGCCCGCGGCATCGCCCACCTCGACGCTTGGATGGCAACGGGGCGGGGTGGGGCTGGGGGAACGCTCCCCGTCCCCGCCCCGGCCCCGAAACTGCAGTTGGGGAGAAAACGCGCCTCGTCCCCATCCCCGCCGGGTCCCCGAACCCCGACGGATCCTCGTAGGGAACAACCATTCATCAAATAGATCGTGGAAATCTTAACTTTGAAAACAAAAAAGTCAACAGAAGCTGACAAATCCAAGCAAGCGAAATTTATTCTCGTAGAACACACAGGTTAACAGATCCAAATCCAAGTACATCAAGTATTTGACACAGATGCAACAACGATTCGACTGCATCCTCACAAACAAAAGCTAAGAAGCTAGCAGATCGAGCATATTAGCACTTGTACTAGAAGTATACTAATACAAATTGACCCTTGGATGGACGAGGACTTGCACGGGGTTCGTGGACCGCGTGAACAGAGCAACCAGTAGCGTTGGCAGTCGCTCGGCTGCTTGCTCTTCGTCCGCGCGGCACCGCGGCACCGGCGTTCTTGCGCCCTCTGGTGAGAGTGAGGAGACGGGGAAGAGTAAACGAGCGAGTGCGCACCACGAGTTGGTTGCGGCTGTGGGATGGAGAGGAAATGAGAACAGTGCTAGGGTTTAGGAAGAGCGTTGTTTATATACGCCGGGGACTTGAGTTCTTGGGCTATTGGGCCGTGCATTTATGATGGGCCATAAGTATTTCGGGGCCCGTGATGGCTCCGCGGGGGGAAACTCCTCCCCGTCCCCATCCCCGTTAACATTTCGGGGGCCCGCCCCGGCTTCCCCGCGGGGGAAATTTGCCCCCCGAACTTGCCCCGTTCGGGTCGGATCCCCACGGAGATCCGCATCCGCGGGGAAATTGTCATCCATATACGTTGCCCGTTGGGGATAAGAGCTACATGCCATCACGGACTTGTACTTGTACGTGCTTGATCTCATAAGAACCTAGATGCGGCGGCTCTGTCCTCCATGGCTGTCTTTAGCTTACATCGTCATGGCTCATGGGCTGGCTTTCAAAACATGACTATTCTTTGTTCTCGAGTCTGGAGGTGATGTCCACCCGGCAAGTGGTTTGACTCTGCCTGGCAGCTTGCCCGCACGAGTATGGTGGTAAATCGAATCGAATTACAGCTGGCAAGAAGAAGAAGATGCAACGGAACATCATAAAATTATTGCTAGATTGAAGCAATCGGAAACCCACTTAAACTAACCATGTACGCAGATGGCCAATCTATAGACGGATCAGAGGAGGCCAAAGAGTCTGGCAACGTCAGGGCATCCGCTAGACAGTGCACGCCGGCCATGCATGTCCCATTGTACCCTCTTCGCGCCGGCATCAGAACCTTGTGTTGAATGTGTTGGTGTCGAGCTTGGCTTCACATCCCTTATAAAATACAAAGCTCTCCTACGTATTCGAAAAAAATAGTAACATAAACTGAGATGATTTTGAGGAGACTGAGAGCATCGATCAGAGAGATGAGGACACAAAGACGACCAATTTTGTGAGGCCTTGATCCGAGCTTTTAGGCCGGTGGTGAGGAATTTCTTCAGCCACGGTATCTCCGCGAGCAGAACCAGATGCATCAAGAGAAGAAAATGTATATTAAATAATAATATATCATTTTTCGATGAAGAAATTGTTGACGACCAAAATTGATAGTTTCCTGACAGACCGAGGGAAACCGGTCAGACCGGTTATAAGAAGCGGTCAGACCGGTTTTACTGTAGCAGATCTGGCAACGCCAAACCGGTCTGACCGGTTTCAGAAAGCGGTCTGACCGGTTTCGTCCGTGTTGGAGTAGGTTTAGGACTTTTAGAGTTTTATCCCGTATTGTAAACCAACTCAACGGGGAAGACCATCCCACCCTATAAATATAAAGGGCTAAGGCCGATTGAATCCATCATCCAATCCAATCGAATCTATCAATTTTATCTTTTATCGTTTTTACTTTACTTTATCTTTTACGTTCTGCGTTACTTTTATCTCCAAACCCTAGCTCTTCCAACCCCTTGTATCTTCTGTTCTTCTCTCGTCTCGACGGCGTTTGAGGACGTTCTAGGTGGCCTGCCGATCCTAGAACAACCCTAAGACTCTCAAGCTCCGACGGGGTCCCTCCCGAGCTCGAGGTTCTAGGTTTTCACCGTCGCCACACCAAAAGCGGTCTGACCGGTCTCAAAAGCGGTCTGACCGGTTCATCTCCAGGAAAGCGGTCTGACCGGTTTCACCAGGCGGTCTGACCGGTTTCGTTCCAAGGCATCGGCGACTCTGTTGGCGCGGTTTCGTGTCAACATATTTTTGGCGACTCCGCTGGGGACGAAAGCAAAGGGATCTGTTACTATGGTTAATCTACCAAAACCTAGTGACGTTGATCCTGCTAACATTTTTAAGCCGATTGTTGATGAATTATCGGCTGAGGATCGTCAAGCTTATGAGGCCTTCATGAAGGACCGTGAGGAGAAAGAAGCCCGACGCAAAGCAGCAGAAGATGAAAAGGCCACTCAATGGTTTTTATCTCACTTCTCCAAGAATCGGAAGGGCGGCATCTCCAAGGACAAGGAGATCGTCTTCGTTTCAAGTGAAGACGAACATGATGAAGAAAACGACACTGTGAGTACTACAGCACCGCCTGTTACTTTGGAGCAAATTAATCAATTATTAGTCAATGGTCAAAAACAAATGTTTGCTACTGTCCAAAACATGATTGATAGTTCGTTAGGCAAGCAACCTTTGGTCAATGATAGTAATGCTCCTAAGTTTGATGTTGCTAGTACTTCACAAAATCATATCACGCCTCCTGGATCATCGGCAACACCCACGCCTCAATTTGGCATGCCGATGAATTATTTTGAAGGTCAAACAACTCTAGAACAGCGCAGTCTGAACAATGCGGTCAGACCGGTTTTACAAACCGGTCAGACCGGTTCTGGTAGACCGGTTCAAACCGGTCAGACCGGTTCTGGTGCTGTAGTTGCTTATCAATCATATCCTGAACCAATTGCTAGTATACCTCCTGTTCAGGCTGATCCTAGCCAAACAAATGGATTTGCTGGTAATTTTGTTCTTCCATATGCAACTACATATTATCCTATACCTCCCCAGAGTTCAGGTTATTCATACGGTGCAATGCTAAACAATGTTTATTCGCAACAAGCATCGTATGTACAGCCGAACCAGGTACCACATTATACACCGAATAATATTACTTCTAGTATGCAAAGGCCAAATGATTCTTATCATGATCAGTTGCTTGAAAAATACAAAAAGGATTTGGCCATTATGTTTAAAGAAACTTTCGGTGTAGAGCTTAAAGATAAAACTCTAGTGTGTCAAAAACCATATCCTGAGAGTTTTGATGCTATACCATATCCTCACAATTTCAAGGTACCCGAATTTGTTAAATTCACTGGGGAGGATAGTAGAACTACATGGGACCATGTTAGCCAATTTAATGCACAAATGGGTATTCATGGTAATCTTGATCATTTAAAAATCCGAATGTTCCCTTTGTCATTATCTGGTACTGCTTTCTCATGGTTTTCAGCATTATCCCCTAATTCCATTCATACATGGTCTCAATTAGAGAAAAACTTCCATGAACACTTTTACAATAGTGACAATGAATTGAGACTTTCTCACTTAACATCGGTTAGGCAAAAGGGTGATGAGCCTGTTTCTGAATATATTAGAAGATTTAGAGATACAAAAAACCGATGTTATAGTTTGGTTATTTCTGAAAAGGATCTTGCTGAATTATGTCTTAATGGTTTGAGGTCTCATATTAAAGAGAAATTAGAAGGCTATGAGTTTCTAACCATTAATCAAGTATTGCAAAGAGCTTTGGCTCAAGAAAGCCGAAGTAAGGATTCTAAACCTAAACCCGATCGTTTTGGTGTGCATACCATCAATTATGATTCTTCAGATGATGAGGGTAAAGAGGTTTATGCTGCTGAATTTGTATGGTCATCCAAAGATAATCCTAGCACTTGTTCTTCTCTCAAGCCGGTTCAGAAAAATCGGCACGAAGAAGTAAAATTTACTTTTGATATAACCAAGTGTGATAGGATCTTTGATGAGCTTGCAAAGGCTGGGAAACTGAAATTTTCTCATACTATACCGCCGAATGATGAGTTGAAACGGCGAGCTTATTGCAAGTTTCATAATACTTATTCTCATGCTACCAATGATTGCAATGTTTTCCGTAGACAAATACAATCGGCCATAAATCAAGGACGATTGATGATTAATGTGATGCAGATTGATGAAAATCCTTTTCCTATACATACACTTGAATTGGTGAATCCAAAAGTATTGATTCGGCCGCATCAAGCTGAAAAGGCTAAAGGGAAAAATGTGATCATTGGTGAAGAAAGACCTACAAGTTCAAAGATGCCATCAGAAAAGACCCCTCGGTTCAAGTTGAAGACTCAAACGCTCGGGGGGCAAGACAAGAGCAAAGACGCCGGTCCTGTACAAACCGGTCTAACCGATTCCAGAACCGGTCTGACCGGTTTAAATGGGAAAAACAGAAACAAAGCAAGGCCGAGCTTTGAAGAGCTCTTGGCCAAATATAAAGAGATAGGTGCTGCTCAGGAACAAAAGAAGCTTCAGAACAAAGTCAGAAATGTGAAGCCATGTCAGAAGCAGCCAATGAGCAAACAAAAATCAGTGGAGCAACTTGCAAAGGTGGTACCAGCAAAGATCAAGCAAGTATGGAAGCCAAAACAAGTTGTTTCATCATCAACTTGAAGAAAAGCAAGGTATGGCCGATAAATTGTTTATCGCCCTTAGAATTTATATGGCCGATGTATTGTTCATCATCGTCCTTAGATAATTTTGGTCCAGAAGGATATTTTTTAGCACGCAAGCTTTGCTAAAAAACAGGGGGGCATATGTTGACAACCAAAATTGGCAGTTTCCTGACAGACCGAGGGAAACCGGTCAGACCGGTTATAAGAAGCGGTCAGACCGGTTTTACTGTAGCAGATCTGGCAACGCCAAACCGGTCTGACCGTTTTCAGAAAACGGTCTGACCGGTTTCGTCCGTGTTGGAGTAGGTTTAGGACTTTTAGAGTTTTATCCCGTATTGTAAACCAACTCAACGGGGAAGACCATCCCACCCTATAAATATAAAGGGCTAAGGCCGATTGAATCCATCATCCAATCCAATCGAATCTATCAATTTTATCTTTTATCGTTTTTACTTTACTTTATCTTTTACGTTCTGCATTACTTTTATCTCCAAACCCTAGCTCTTCCAACCCCTTGTATCTTCTGTTCTTCTCTCGTCTCGACGGCGTTTGAGGACGTTCTAGGTGGCCTGCCGATCCTAGAACAACCCTAAGACTCTCAAGCTCCGACGGGGTCCCTCCCGAGCTTGAGGTTCTAGGTTTTCACCGTCGCCACACCAAAAGCGGTCTGACCGGTCTCAAAAGCGGTCTGACCGGTTCATCTCCAGGAAAGCGGTCTGACCGGTTTCGTTCCAAGGCATCGGCGACTCTGTTGGCGCGGTTTCGTGTCAACAGAAATATAATGGAAAAAATTAAGGAAAATAATATGTATACATTCCTATATATACACACTATATGTTTTCACCCGTAGCAACGCACGGGCATATTTGCTAGTAAAATACAAAGTGCCTAAATAATCAACTTTTTGTAGGCATCAAAGTTGTGGAACAAAGTATGTAATTTCATCCTGGGATAAGCTAGTCATTGGAAAACTTGATTTCAATGCTCATAATCATGGTAAAAAAAATGCGTCAAACTGCTGTTGGTAGCCACCTCTAAATTATGTTTATCCTTATTGAACAGTTAGAAATCCCTAAATTTAGCGGCCAATATCCTTTTTATTTTGTTAAACACTAGCCCTCAAATCTAGTCAAAATGGAATGCTCCATGTTTGGGCTGCACATACATCATGAACTTGTCCAAGGATTCCAACTCTAGGATACTTCAAGCAAAATTTGCTATCGGACATCAAACTTACTCCGAATTGGCTATAACACACCCCAAACAGTGAAATTGGTTAAGTATCATTACAAAAACAGGATATTTACTCATAGACACCGTAACCAATAAAATAATATTATTTTACATTTGGCTGAGAGAAAACTTTCCAAATGGCAGCAGTTGCCCCTGAGCTTGCAGCTATGGCTAACTCGGCAATGTACGACAATATTGACTTAGAGCCTGTTTGGCACAGCTCCAGCTCCGAACATTAGACTAGATTTGAATTTTCTATGCTAAATTAAAGTATTTTAAAAATTAATGCTTAGTGCAAACTATAAACAAAACAATTTATCTAAATACTCTATATGTCTCCCAACTCCAACCTCAGAATTTCTGGGAGCTATGTATTCATTCATAGAAGGGCGGGCTTGGTGCAGCGGTAGAGCCTACCGTCTGTAACCGGAAGGTCCCGGGTTCAAGCCCCAGCCTCTGCATATTTATGCGGGTAAGGTTTGGGCGCTATTACAACCCTTCCCCAGACCCCGCACGGTGCGGGAAGCCTACGGCGCTGGGTACGCCCTTTTTTATGTATTCATTCATAGATTTTCTGAAGACAGAGCTGTGCCAGCCGCGGCAAGCTTTGGGGAGCGGCGCATAAGAGGGGAGGTCATTGGTGCATGAGAGTACTGCCGCCACCGCCCACACATGGCGCCACCTGCGACCATCGAGCTCCTGCCCACAGTCGTCGAGCTCCTCGAATTGCCCTCCACAGCCACCGCTTCTGCTGCTCACGGGGAGGACTATCAACCTGTCGTAGCGCGACACTCGTAGCTGTATGCAAGGGGTTGTCCATGGCGGCAAGGCAGAAGTTTGTCGCTCCCTCTCCCTCTATGCCCGTTGTTCTCGAACTCTGGCAAATTAAGGCAGAAGTTGAAAACCAGAGGTGGGATTAACTAGCACCTGGAATCGGAAAATAGAGCAGCAAAATTGAAGTTCAGCATGTTGAATCGAAGTCTATTAGCATGAATTAATGTTTTGCGATGAAAATACCTGCCCGGCCGAATTAGATTGATGCCTTACGATGAAAATAAGTGCCTGACCGGTGGAATTAGTATCCGGTTCAGAAATTGAAAAAAAAAACAATTCCAGCCATCGAAGATTGGGGCAGCCCTGAGCTTGGGAGAAGGGACAGATAAAAGAGAGAGAGAGGCCATCAGCGAGGGCAGTCTCACCTCCAGATCCGCGCCCTCCATGAGCAGCATGAGCTCCACTGACGCACTGGAGAAGTGCCTGGCTCTGACCGGTGTGAGCAGAGGAGGCAGCGGCACACGCCTGGGCAGAGGAGGTGGAGACGAAGGTACCTGACATATGGACCCACTTTGATAGAGGGTAAAATGGACATTTTCTATCCTAGATCTCTCCCTGAAATAGTGAAATTATTATTTAATAGCTGTGGTATCCTACGGCAAATAAACATATTTTTGTAATGGTACGTGGCCAATTTCACTGTTTCCGATGTGTTCCAGCTAATTAGAAAGAAGTTCGATATCCAAGAGCAAATTTTGCCATACTTCAAATCTTAACCAAAGTTTGTTAAGTCAAATAAAGAATCTGAATTATGAACTTCAGTTGTAGCTGTAATTTTCTTTGATCTTCAGAGCTTTTGATCTCGCAAACCAGAGATCTAAACACCTATGGTCCTTTACAAAAGTTGTTCACCTATCAACCATATCTATAACTTTGTATTGGTCGTTTGAGTCATTACCATACGAAATTTAGAAAAAATTGGAGCTAAACTCGTTAACTTTTGTTAGACCAACTTGTACTGAATCGTTCTGATTCAGAGTTTGGCTGCCTAGCTCTTCAGAACCTTGCCGTCATGTGGCAACCTGACCCTTGAGCCTATGATAAAGACACGAAACAGCCGACTACAACTCACATCAGTTTTATTCCATACCTATGGTGAAAAAGTGTTGCAAAACTAAATTGAATCAGAGCCCATCGAGTCGTGCCTAGCGGGAAATGCTATCAATAACACTAGCTATTTCAGTAAAATTGTGCAATTAAACTATTTGATATATTTATGCACGAGTGAGCTTCTACCAGAATGATTTCTCCCGTTGGATGTCTTAGGTGATTATGCTCAAATGGTTGTGCATGTAGGTACTGCACTTGTAAACTTAGTTTTGGCCAACAAAAAAAAAAGAAAAAAAACGCATTGTAATCAACTATATCACGTATAGCCATAAGGTGGAGCCGTAATGCAAAAGTTGCACATGTCCACGTACACTCATCTCGGTCATGTGTGCAAGACCATCAAGATGAGGAATCTCAACTAAAATTAGCTCTGCTCCAGTCAGAGCATTCTATGGTATTTAACAGCTTGACATGATGGTCAATGCGGAGTTCATCTCCTGTATGTTTCATGCACGTATTTGACAGGGCACTGACAATAAGCGAGTGACAATAACATCAGATGATAAATAACATAGGATCGGAGTCACTAGTAGCAAACAAGGTACAAGACGATAACACCAAGATGATGATTATATTATACACCATACTGATGATAAGAAGACACTGCACTTATTTAGGTGGATCCACACACACGGACACCATACTGATCCAAGTTAAGATTGAAAAGCACGGCGCAGGCTCCTCATCAGTCTGCTGCCTCCACCAGCTGCTCCTCCTCTTCGTCGCTGACCTCCGTCTCGTCCTCCGCGAAGCCCTGGGCATCGTACTGGTCGAGTAGGGCACGCTGGTAGGCGGCGATCTTTTCAGCGACAACCTTCTTCTTCTTCATGGCCACGGCCGCCGTGGGCTTCATCTCCGACGAGTAGCGACCCCTCGCGTTAATCGCCGTCAACGCCTCCTTCTTCAACCTGAGGATCTCACCCTCCTTAGACGCCATCGCCTCCTCCTCTCCTTCAAAGTTCAACCTGAGAGGATCGGATCTTAGCCCCCTCCGACGCGGTCGCCTGTTTCCTGTTTGATCGAGGTTGCAGCGACGGGTCCTCGATTCCCGCGATCGAGCTGAGCCTCGGGAGGGACAGACCGAAGCTCTAGACGGCAGCGGCGGCGGCTGTCGTCGGCTTGGACATGGAAGATGAGATTGGGGATGGAAAAGGAAGGAGAGCCGCGCCGCACATATATATATCTTTCCCGCAGCCGGCAAACCCTCGGCGCTATCGGACTCGGTCGATCCCACTCCGATTCCTTGACGGAAACGACCTGAACCAACCCAACCAACCATAGACTGCGCGATCGAAGCCTTCCTTCGTTGCGGCCAGTGTCCGGGCAGGGCTAAACACCGGTATCCACGCAGTATGTTTGTTTTGATCAGTCTCTAGACTCTGCAACTATGTCATGATTTGACAGTTACAGTGTCGATTTGCTGGATCATTGATTGGGGATCAGGTGTATGTTTAGGACTGAATGCTTAATGGTGGTATAATGTGCCCACTTGGAAAGTGAAATTACAAGGGACGCTCCTCCGGCCCATATATGCATCCAGTCATCAGTTATCACAGGGCGGCGTCAGGGCTTGAGAGGTTATAGTTTGGGGGCATGGCCATAGTTACACAAGGGTTAACACTTAGCACTCTATAAATTTGGTTGAAGTTAGAAAACAAAGTTTAATTGACCAATAATTTGGAAAGGGGTAGAAGAAGTTTTGGATCCCACCTAGTAGATGCTAACCTCGTTAGAAAAGGAGTCATAGCTGCTGGATGCTACCCGATAGTGGAGACATCACCCTTAGAGCCTATGCTAGAGAACACCAAACTGCCGACTACAAATCACATCCGTATTCCATACCTATGGGGAAAAGGTGTTGCAAAACTAAATTAAATCAGAGCCCATCTAGTCGTGCCTAGCTAGCGGGAAATGCTATCAATAACACTAGCTATTTCAGTAAAATTTACTAAAAAACACTATTTCAGTAAAATTGTTTAATATATATATGAGCGAGGAGCTTCTGCTACCTGAATGATTTCTGCCGTTGGATCGTCTTAGGTGATTATGCTCAAATGGTTGTGCATGTAGCTACTGCACCTGTAAACTTGCAATAAACTATCATATGTGTAGTTTGGAATGGACCAACCAGACCCTCGCGTCGTCCCTCCGTGGGGCGACTCGAGGGGCGACGCCCGCCCCGCCGTAAGCATCCCGCGGGCCGCGCCGCTCCGGCCGCCGCCGCGCCTGGCGGCGGCCTCCCCTTCCTCTCCTCCCTGTCCTTCCCCCTTCTCCTCTCCTCCCCAGCCCATGCTGCTCCCTTGGCCGGCCTCCGCCGCCACCGGGCACCCGAGGTGGATTCGCTGTCTGCCGGCAGATCTGCGTAGCCCACCACCGGATCCCTGCGTGCCTGCCGGTTTCGGGCCTCCTCGCCCCCCGTCGCCGCCGGTTTCTGGGGCGGCCACCCAGGCGGCGGTTCTCGACGCCGGCCGCCTACTTCGCCGGACTCGCCTCGCCCTTCAACGGATCCGCGTCGTCCGCCGCCGGATCCGTGCGCGCTTGCCGGATTCGGGCCTCGGGGCGTCCTCCACCGTCGCTGGCTTCTTTGCGGCCGCTCCGACAGCGGACGCTCGACGCCTGCAGCCCAACGCTGCCGGGCCCTCTGGGTCCTACTCTGCGCCCCCTAGTTCCATCCTCGTGGTGGTCCCACGACACCGGCCCCTGCGCCGCCGGATCCTCTGGCTGCCGCGGTGGCTGCCTTCAGTTGACGGCGACGCCCGTGGGCGCCGTTCACCTTCTTGGAGGCGTCAACTGTTGCGGCCCCGATCGGTCCCCCATCGGCGATCACCAATCGATGGCCATAAGGGGTTTGGTACGGTCTGGCAATGCGGATGCGCCCTGCTCCCTCCCACCGACTTCCCCAGTCTGGTCCCGTCAGGGGAGCCATCCTGTCGTCTTCCATGGCCCAATGACAGTGGCTGACAGAGGACAATGGACGGGCATACGACACAACAGTAGTTGTGCTTGCAGCGGTAGGCATGAATTGAGATGCCAACAACTGGTTATCAACAATCGCGGTCATGCTAGGCACATCAGCAGCTCGGTAAGGCATATTCTATTTCAAACGGTTGCTACCATGGCGCAGTGGAGGTTGGAGCGAAAGCCTGGTAGGTGACGCCTGCGGGTGCCACTTTCTCTTTGGAGGCGACTTCGTGTACACTTCCCTGTATGGCCATGTTTTGATTCTTCGGTGAAAACCAAGCCCTATCTCGGGTCGACGACGATGGCGCCATTGGCGTCATGTTCTTCTTGAAGACGTCGTCGTGGAGATCAAGATGGTGTTTCAGCATTCGTTGTTCGTGCTCGGATGAAAGCTACCTGTTGAGGGAACATATTGGTTGTGATTTATCAATGCAGCATGAAGATACAAGGGAGACCGTCTATTCGACGAGCCAAGCAATAGAAGCTTTGGATATTTTCTCTAAGAATGAATGGATAGGCAATATTAGACATTGCTTATGATTATTCTCTTCCGATGTATTCTTTTTTCCTTTATTTCTCAGCTTTTGAGCTGAGGACTTTGTAAGAATTTGGCTGTGTGCATTTATTGCAGAGGCCGGAAATTTTTTCATTATCTAAAAAATATATATATTTACTCATCTATTTTACTCATATACAACCAGAAGGTGGAGCCGTAGGATGTAACGCAAAAGTTGCACATGTCCACGTTTAATTCGCTTATAAAATGGCGCCTTCATTTAAATAATTCTCCACATTGAAAAGTGTTTTTTAAACATCATTTTCACTACTCTATCCACGATCATATTGCAATCGGTCCCCCAATAATCGATTGTGATATCCTGCTATCTTTTACATCCACTTGTTATGGTTGGAATCGATTGTACATGCCGGTTCGATATGTGGTAGCTGGTAGTGTTCACGGGCGAGAGTCACCTGCAGATCGAGGGCAGTACGCCAGTACCGCTAAGGATCGTGTCCAGTACGTGTTCACGTCTATGATCTACGGCCTAGTGCCATGTAGTGTAGGAAAAAAATGGAATAAAGGAATAACAAATACTCCCTCCGTTCTCTTATTGATGACGTTCGGACAGGGTAGACTAGTTCATTCCTAGTTCAATCCATGGTCGGAAACGTCAACAATTGACGAACGGAGGTAGTATATGATTAGAAAGTTCCAAGCTCCATGTCTCTAGACAGATATTTCGACAGCAAATGATTGCTGCTCAAGTGGCCGTACGTGCCTTTTTCCTTTCAGAAGAATGGCACATTGGCACCCCCGATGAACAGACACCACCAACCTAGCACGATTCTGAATTCGTATTGCTGGGTGCTGGAATTATGCTCCAAGATGCTTGAACCGCTTCAACATTTATTTTAACTGCAAATCACCTGTACAGTGTACCTTTGTATCCAAATATGATATCGTATCGACGTACTCCGTATCATTTGCTATATATTTTTAACTTGAAAGCTATTGTTGACTGCTTTTGGGCCTTTTAATTTGGCAATATGGACTCTAGTTTAGGGGCTATTTCTCACTTTCTCACTTAATTAGTCACTTATGTAGTACACAGCATAATGTCATTGTCATGTTGGGTAACATAGCAGAAGCTGATGAAGAATGGATCTTGAATTGTGGTTGACCATTTCCACTTCGGTTTACTATAAAAACTGCTTTTCACAATCCGAAATGGATACAAAATATTCCTTAAGGCCGGCACGCTTGCATTGTTTCATCTACAAATTATTAATTCTAACTAAATTTTATAACCCCCTAGCTAACTGAAGCAATGCAAACAGTCAGTTTTTTACCCTAGATTCCACAATTTAATTCTCATATTTATAATCTAATTAAAGCTCAGCCTCGTCAGATTGTGGCACATATGTAGACCCACATGTGATTGTGCCCATTTATCAGTGAAAGAATAAGACAAAGATGCCATAAGCTAGAATCCATCTTGTCAAACAACCATCAACTTTAGATCATAAGCTTTCTTTAAGAGCAACTCCAGCAATAGTCCTCCTGGATAGAATTGTAGAAGGCTGGGTGAAGGAGTGAGATTTGGAAGGCCTCCCACGTAATAGGGGTCTAGTATATGGCCTTTTAGAGTGCATTTTCTGGCTTGCTTCTCTTAATTTGAAATACCAGGCTAGAGAGTCTACTGGAGTTGCTCTAATTCAGCTACTAGACCATTTTCAAAATAAAAAAAAGAAAATAAGGAAAGTGGCAGCTAAAATCAGAGAGCATTTTCTTTTTACCAAATAGTATATATAGTCATATACCATTACATAAATTCCACCTCCACCTCGCAATTTTTCCATTAAAGTTTCAAATTGCAAAGGCTAAAATGCTAAGTCCAAATCCACTAGGCTTTTATATATGTGATCCTCTGCTCGTGGTTTGTATAAAAAATATGCGACTATGTGTTGAACATATTATTTTGCAAAGCTGTATGTTTCTTTACGAAGACGCTAGACTGCTTCATTAATTGATCAAATCTAAAGAATACTCCTACATTCATTATTTTAGGTCGTTTCGGTTCTTGATCATTTTTCATATTTAATAGTTGTCGTTTTATTTTTGTTTCCAACCTTACCATCTTTGTTTTTTTCCAAAAAAAGAAATGGTTCAAACAAATGCCATATATTTTGGTAGTTTCCATTTTGTTTTTATATCCGCCCTTTTTAATGAAGCAAGCAGAAGAGCTGTGATTAGGAAGGTCCGGAGTGGGGCATAATAAATAGCAACATCGACTGGCTGGATAGTACGTCAACACGTAACAAACAAATCATCTTTAAAAAAATCCAAGAAAAGAGATGGTGTTTCTTTGGCTAGCGGCAATTTTTTTGCAAAGGGAATCTTGAATGTATGAGGTATTAAATGAAGTCGATTTACAAAACCTTTTCAGAGATGAGTACAACTTTACGCGACGGATCTAACGAGCCTAATTAATCCATATTTTGCTACAGTATTGCTACAGTAATGCTTCAGTAACCATCCTCTAATCGTGTGGTCAAAGCCTCATTAGATAGGTCTCGCGAAATAGTTCAAAATTGTGAAGGTAGTTTTGTAAACTCACTTTTTTAATACCCTTAATTATTGGTCAAATGGGCCGGCAAACTTTTACCCGGCCAAAGAAACATGACAGCTTCATTGTTAGGCACTTAAAGAGTAGTTGAAGTGATCAATCAACTTCCTCCATGGTGAAATATTTATCATTGTAATTTTTTTTGTTCGCTCAAATTTAACATTTTTTATAAAGATTTATGCAATTAGATAAACATATAAGGCACGTTTAAGGTACTTTTGATGACAAATGTGGTGGTCATGTTCCACTTTATCTATACTATAAAGAGATTTAGAATTGAAAACAATTCTCACCAAGATTAGGCCCACATCCACCTCACAGAGGACCCACCTGTCATAAAAAAAAGATTGATAGTGGAGGGGGAGGGATATTTCTGTGTTGATTGTTTCCTCGAAACCTAAAACTTTTTTCACCCAAAAAAGAACCCACATAAATATACCCACTTTTGTACCCACGTCTATACACAATTATCCCGTATTGCTAATAGACAATAAATTGGAGAGTTTTTCTTCATATAAAAAAAACCAACTATCATGAGTTTTGAGAATACATGAAGCTCTCTATACATGAGAGAGCGAATATAAAGTATTTTTAAAAGCGCTTTGCACTAAAATAACATTGTTTTATTACCTGCATGTCATCAATAAACGTGCGTGCCGCACGTGCGTTCTTGCTAGTCTACTTAAATAATTAATTAAATAAATATTATTGGTCAAGTTGTTAACAGTGACAAATATTTTGAAACATATATGACTACATATTACTGAAGATACCAAGAATCAAAATGATGTATATTGATATCGAGCTGAGTGTGTGGCATCTGATCGAATTCATCCCTTTCTGAAAACATTTGGAAGTTGGAACAATCATTTACGTAGTAGCGCTGATGCTTCCCATAAGCATTACACCATTGCATCGTATGACTGATAATATATCGTGTGCAGGTATATTAGTATATACCAAGTACATCAACGTCAATATGTCGTCATCACTTCGCTGCTGCTTGGTGGCCGTCGTCTTCCCCGTGCATCTCCTCCTCGACGGCGACGGCGACGCCCACACCGGCCGCTGCGGCGGCGTTGGCGAACTGCAGCCTGAGCCGGCCGCCCTCGCGCGTCGCCTGCAGGAGCTCCTTCCCGGGGATCACCACCTCCAGCAGCACGAACCTCCCGTCCTCCCGGAACGACCGGAAGCACACGTACGGCTTGCCGCCGCGCCCGATCGACCGTATCGGCGGCGGGAACGTCTTCGGCTGCCTCTCCTCGGCCTTCATCGCCTCCGCGGCGGCGGCGGCGGCGTCAACGTCTCTGCCGCCGCCGCCGTCCGTCTCCGCGCCCTTGAGCGCGGCGGCCTCGGCCTCGGCGTCGCCGTCCTTGAACATGTCGTCGGCGTCGACGGTGCTCTCGGAGCCGAGCCCCTCGGTGCAGAGCAGCAGCGAGGCCGAGCTCTTCTTCAGGCAGAAGCTGGCGCTCCTCCTCACGGCGGCGACGGTGCTGGCGGCGGGCTTGGGCCTCAGGAGCGCGTCCAGCGACGAGTCGTCCTTGCTCTTCTCGGCCTCGGCGGCGATCTCGACCCACGACGCCGGCGCCGGAGCCGCAGGCAGCTGCGGCGGCAGCACCGCCCGCTCCGGCGGCTGCTTCTCCTGGAAGTGGAGCTCGCCGAAGATCTCGGTGAAGGAGGAGGGGTCGATGGGCCTGTTGCTGTTGGGATGGGTGTTGCGGTTCCACGCCGACAGCGCCTCCAGCAACGTCGGGTTCTCCGGCAGCGGCTTCTCGAACAGCCGCCTCAGGCCGCCGTCCGACGCCATCAACTGCTTATCCCTCGAAAACATGCACTGCAGAAGTGCAGAACAGAAGCAACAGAAGTGATGAACAAATAAAGTTTCAGTTTTTTCTTCTGCCAGTGCGTGTTGTTGACAATTCGATCAGAAAGCATGCATGCCAGTTATTAAGAGCAGGGATGATTTTTCTCTGAATAAAAAGGTAGAAACAATAGGCCGGGATGATGCAAGAACATAAAGACTATAGGCCTAAGTGCATATGGAGATGTGCCGCTTTAGTTACCTGCAACTGCAAAGGAGCTCAAGGATATGCAGAACAGCTTGAGGTGTGTGACTGTCAGCTTGACTCAAATTTTTGTGTTGTTCTGAATTGTGAGGTAGGGAGAAAGATGTATATATATATATGCTAGAGGAAAAATTAAAAGGAGAGGTGGGGAAATATGCAGGCCTTTCTGTGGCTGTGGAATTGGAATATGTATTTAACAAGTGGAGGGTAGTCTTTCAACTTGAGAATATAACCGTCACTAAAGCGCAAAAAAGAAAAAAAAACCGTCGCTTTTGTACAACCATCACTGCAGTGCACAAAAAGCCTCCATTTTTCTATAACCCATCTTTAGGAATGGAACCTTGAAGTGAAACAATGTATCTTTGATACCATGCATGAACTCTGAATGCACTTTGCACCAATGACCGATTACCTCTGTGTTCAGATTCCATAACAGAAGTTGACCTGTAATAATGATGGTGATATTGCAGTGGCATTTGTCTGGCCAGAGAAAAATATATAGCCCAGGGTGGAAATTCCGATAAGGTCAGAATACCAATCTGTCTGCCCAAACCAGATTCTGATTTCAAGTGGTGCTAAAAGCCTAGAGGATAGCAATGACTGCTTGTCAAATTTCTCCGACTAGTAGTTTTACTTGTCCTGTGACAAAGAATAACACCCATGTTATCTAGAAGAGGGAATAAGGAGCTTCTAAGGCCGACAAGTCTTCATAGGAAAGGGCAATTCGTCAGATTCATAGCCCAACAGAAAAGAAATAAAGCAGGGCAAAAGCTCTCTCTTTTTTCACATGCTATTTCATTTTCTGAATGAAACGGCGATTTGTGTCGTTTTGCATGTTTAAATTGTGTATTCTTCTTTGTAAAAGATGAAAAAAAAGAGAAAAGCTTACTGCAGATTCGGTGAACAAATAGGAATGGAGAGAAGATAGAGTAAAGCAACATGATGCAATGAAAAGGAACATGGATACGGTGCTTGAGAGCTCAGTTCAGAAAGCTCACTGCAGTGGGGAAAATCATTCAGACTCCAGCAAGCACCAATTAATGGGTGTTTTTAGAAATCAGAATAATAGCACCAACTTGCATAATTGAATAGGAATGTAAATCTGAACTATTATGCAGATCAAAGAAGTATCTTTGTACTGGGCACCAATGAGTCATTGCTTCAGTATTCTGGGACAGAAATTGACCTGTTTTCATAGTTGTGTGATCTTGTAGTGCCAGTTGTCTAACCTGCACAAATTATACAGCTAGCGATAAAATTCAGATAGGGTCAGAACATCAATCTGTCTGCCCAAATAAAATTCTGATCTCAAGTGGAGCTAGAACCAATCAATGATGGCACGAACCGTTTTCGTCGACCGGTACTGTACTTGTCACAGAATAATGCTAGTGTGATCTTTAAATTGGAATACGGAGCTTCCAAACACCGACAGGGAATAAAAGGATGTGACAGTCCACAAAGAGCAATTCGTTCCATTCCTAACTGAACAGACAGAAATCAAGGTAACCCAAA
Organism: Echinochloa phyllopogon; assembly: GCA_033239725.1. Classification (NCBI taxonomy): domain Eukaryota; kingdom Viridiplantae; phylum Streptophyta; class Magnoliopsida; order Poales; family Poaceae; genus Echinochloa; species Echinochloa phyllopogon. Next base: position 2,928,724 of record BTCW01000008.1, on the reverse strand, counting down.
TCATCCTTTGATTGCCTGAACTTACTTTTCTGAAGCAGGCTTATATCTGAATAAAATTGTAATATGTGGTGTCTGCTCTGTTTACATTGTATTCTTCATGAAAGCTGGAAAACCTTTGCACAGATTCTGTAAGCCTATAATCGAAAAAGAATGAAGGAGAGGAGGTAGAATAAAGCTGATGCAATGAAAGATGGCATGCATACGATGCTTGAGAGCTCAGTTGCAGACAGTTCAGCATACAAAAATTATACTGTGGAAAAGGATAAGCAACTCAGAGAGCACTGAGTCAAAGTGACAAAGATATAGGGCTTCAAAAATTTCAGAAGTAAAACATAAGAGTGATCAATGTTAGCTGATCAATCCAAAATTTTGAATGGTAAACATGCAGACAGTAGAGTAAGGTACAATGTAATGAGAACTAGCACAGTACAGATCACACATTAACTTTCAGGCACTTCTTAATTTAGGCATCGAATAGATTTATGTACAAAGGAAAGCACAAATATATCTTTCATTCACTCAAACAAGTAATCATTAGAAAGATACAAAAGTTACTCTTTTTTGGCGAAAAGAAAGATAAAAAAGTTAGTGAAGGCAGGGAGATTGAATCGCCATGATACAGCAAGAAATGATACATCGAAAATGCAAACTGCGCAAGCGAAGTACAGGGTCCTATGTTCAGGAAACATTGGGTCAGTCATCTAGTACACAACAATAGCAGCAATGCCATTTGATTTTCATCTCCATGCTTCAATCCGTTCAACCTTGGAGTTTATCCGGCTCACAATGCTCACACCTCTTGATTTCTCAGCTGCAGGCGCAGCACGTGTTCCAGACTGAACCTTGACTTTTTTGGTCCTCCTACGATTCGGGCTTCGGCTCCCCTTGCCTTGAAGAGAATTTCTAGCTGTTGTGCCAGAGGCATCAGCAGTAGCAGCCGGAGTAGCAAGTGCAGGCTGTGAGCAACTAGTGGAGCCCTCCCTACTTGCCAGGACTTCACTTGTCTGGGCAGTGAAAGCACCAGTGACTCCTTCGGCAGCATTAGTTTCATTAGGCTTGTCCTCAGAGCTGTGTGCAGGACTGTTCAGAAGGGGCTCCTCATTGACGAAAGATGTGCGCCTGGATCCTTCCTCTAGGAGAGAATCAAGCGTCACGCTGGGTTTCTGATGCCCATTCTCATCAGATGGATCCTTCTGGGGCAGCAAAACATCCTCCAGATTGGACTCTTCTCTATCCTTGAGAGTCTTTTGTATTAACATCTTGAGAAAATTCATCACTTGCACTGCATACATCAATGCAGTCAAAGGATCTGCCATCTGCATGATAGGTAGGTGTCCTATAGTTAGCATGCTTAAGCATTTCAGTATTTCTATGAGTGAGCTATATTGCTAGTTTGCTATGCTATTAGCAGAATGCATTACCTGAGTCATATTTGGTGCAAAAACCATAGCAATATTTCGAGTATTCATTTTGTTTATCTGTTCTTCTTGGACTACATCAGCCATCAGATTAACAGCCCAGTCAAGCAAAGCAGCTTCAGCTGATGGAAGGCATTTTGCGACCCGAGCACAATCCTCTTCAGATTGGCATTGCATCACCTGTTCAGGTGGGATAGAGTCCAGCACCCCACTTGGCATCTCCCTAAACCAGGCCTGGAGAGACATGAACAAAAAAGAAAAAAAAAAGATTGGATGAGAATGTACTTTTGCCTTGCCAAGTAAAGGTGACTGACTCGAGAGGATAAACTATTAGTGTCAAATAAGTTGACCGCATTCCTTGACTGTTCCCAAAAGTAAGATTATATTCTGCAACATAAGATTGCTAAACAGCACGACCACAGATCCACAATCACAACTTTGTACGCGTAGGGGAAAAAGTTGAGGCAACATCTTTGTGCAAGAAAAAGAGGAGATCGAGTTCTGTTAGAAAGTGAAGTGTGGATTCTCTGACAGGTGTTGGCATGAAATTCTAGCAGTCAAGATACGCAATAATTAATACATATCGAATTCCTTAACATTGATTAAGAAACTGATGCAGCTAACAGAACGATTAGAAAGAAACTTACTTTGATTAGACCTGCCAAACAGTGGACATCAATTCCATCCGGAACAATTCCACTATTTAACTGGTCTCTCACAAACTCCTCCTGGCTATTTTCCGCATTAATACGGAAGATACCTTCTGCCTGGAAGTACAAAGCAAGACACCTTGATCAGAACAAAGCTACCAAACAGTAACGAAAATATATTAAGAGTCATCAGATATCTAGAAAACACACCTGAAGACCACCCTGTTCATAAAGGCGTCTTTGCATCATCAAGAGGATCGTTGGGACACTGTTTCCTCTTGAATCGTAGGAACACTGCATTGATTCTGTTGAAACTCCGAAGACACTTGCACTGCATTGCAAGTTTCAATCAGCCGATAAATAGCTAGAGCTAAAGTAAACATGCAGTGGAAGTAGCAGTTTTTTGGTTCGAACATCAAAAGGGCATAGTTTATTTTTTTTTTCAGAAGTGCACATTAGAAGTTGAAACAGATATACCATGCAAGACTTAGGATATCGTCACATGAAAATTAGACCACTATCCCTATGATATAAAGGCATCTCCATCTTTTCAAAAATCAAGAATTTCACAATTTAGGTGGTGCCCAAGATTCCCCTTAATCATTAGAAGTAATGCATGGAGCGCAAACAATCTTCACACGCATAAAAATTCAGCATCAAAACAAAGGTGTGAAAAAAAAATCTATATGTTATTTAGAAGTTGAATGTACTGATTTGGTGTCTTGGTGATTGTTCCGTTGAGTGCACATGGTATCCCTGATAGATACCATTCATTTTCATTTTCAGGAATTTTATTCATTTAATGATACCTCCAATCACTGGTTCAGTTTCATTGATTATATACGAGCAATTCTTAAGTTGAAGATTGCACGTAGGTGGTTGTGCCACTTTATCTTCTTTTGGAGGAACTAGGCTCCCATCCTTCTACAAAGTAGGAGACATACATATATGGCTTTTGTTTATTCTTTTCACAAGGCATAGTACTGAAAACCTAAATCTTGGAACTCACAGAAAGAAACAAGTTACAAGATACCTCTGTACTTATTATACTCTGTGTTCTGTTACAATCACAATAAATAAAAAATACCGTGAATCAGAGAAAAGGTAATTCAACACATAGTCCAACATACAGATAGATGGCAAATGGCAAGGCAAGAAATAACTTGAAACTCTAGTGCAAACAGAAAGGGTGTAAAGCATCGAATCAAGATTATATGTGACATCAATAAATCATGGAATTCCCAACAACGTTTTGATATTCCCTAATGATAGATGATGTAACAATCTACTTTACACCACTAGTTGAATCAACAGAATTCCAGGATGAGATAAGCAGGTACAGAAAAATCACGAGACACTAACAGATAACTGAGAATCAATGCACAAAATGATAGCTCAAACCATTTCCAGTTATCCACTATCAAAATATGAGCAGTCATCCTATCACAGTTCGAATCAAGCCAATGTTAGCCATACAAACACCAAGTTCCAAGTTCAAATGAGAAACTAAATTCCCCTGAATTCGTTTTCCAGAAAAATTCACCAAGTAGTAAAACGGAGGTTGCATCGCCAAAAAAGCACAATCATCTTTACACGTTTATTACCCCCAAATTAGAATAAAAAGGACTTCGTGCAACCTACTATGCCGTATAAATGCTAAAAAGCAGTGAACTTTTAACTAACCCCGTTCTAGCAACCACCAATCCACCATGTTTACATTTAGGACTTTCAGCAACACTTTATACCAAGACCGCACAAAATTTCAAAACGGGAGCACAAAATGTCAACATCCGCCAAAATAAAATTTAAAGGGGGCCTAAAAGCTGAATGCTATGGGACCGCTGAATTCAGAATAAAACCGGCTATCTTTCAGAGCATGAACTTGATACGGGTTGATGAACACGGACGGGATACGAGACCGACCTGGCACTGGGAGCGCGGCGGGGCACCTCGGGCTCGAACTCGACAGGGAGCCCCAGGAATCCATGGAACCTATCGAACGTGACGTGCGCCACGTGCTGCACGTCCGTGGGCAACCCAATCTCCATCCCGCAGCCGCCGCGTTCGCCTTCGCCGCCGGCGCCGGCGCCCACCGCCCTGCACCCGAGCAGCGACTTCCGCAGCAGCTCAAACAGCAGCGCCAAGAACGACCACCGCTCCTCTTCCTCTTCCTCTTCCTCCTCTGACCCTCCTGTCCGTTGCCCCCGCAGTTCTTGGAGAACTCGGCTCCCTGTAGATCCCGCCGGATGCTCCGGGCTGCCGATTCCTGGGAGCACGTCGCTGTCGCCATTGGCTAAGTAGCGCAGCGAGGAGGAGGCGGAGGCGCGGCTTGCGGTGGAAGCGAGGTTGGTCGGGCCCCGGAGGAGCGCCACCTCCGTCATTGCTTCCTCCTTTTCGAATTCTCACTGGAATTATGAGCTGTGATCTGGTGCGCTGTGGGGGCGATTTGGGGGGACGAATTGGGAGATGTTTCTTGTGATTTCTCTGATGGCGGAGGGGGGGCCAAATGCACTCGAGAAATGATTGGGGATTCTCGTAGTGGAGTTCTTGGTGCGCCCTTATTTAGGATTTCTTGATGCTTGCTTTCGACCGGAGATTGGGATTGTTGGGGCAGGATGGGATTGGAGCGGGGGAATGGTTGTGGTGGTGCCCGTGGTCCAAATCCACGACGCAAAACACAACAGAAAAACAACGGGACTACGGGAGGCTCGAAATGGACAGCGAAAGGGGATTCCCGTTTATTTAAAACGTCAGCGAGGGATCTTTAGCCAGAAAAGACGCAATTTTTAGCAGGAGATGATGAAATCTCGTGGGCGGTTTGGTGGAAAATGGATAGGATTTTTGTGGAGATGAAGTTGGATTGAAGGGAGAGGGATTGAGCTGGAGGTGATGGCGCCATCATTCGTCTCCTGCTCTGCTCCTACTCTTCTCCTCCTCTTTTATGCCCGTGCGACGCACACATGGATGCGCGCATGCTTCTCGTTCACGCGTGCGTTTCTTCTCTATTCAAGCTACCATCAGAGAAAGCCGAACCTTTTTGTAGTAACTCTTTCGAATTGGCTACGTCACCGAAAGTTTCTTGGATAGATTAACTGCAAAACGTCTCCTGTCAATTTTTGCATGATACCAAAAGTCTAATTTGGTTCAGCTAAAGAAAAAAAAGGTCCAATTTGGCTGCAAGGGGCAAAGGTTCAAAGGTACATCTGAAAATAGCTGATAAAGACTAATCGAAATACCTGCTCCATCATATTTCGTACCAGAAATTGCTGCGGGCAAGTTTGACTGATATGGAGTACTACTCAAAGCAGCCTATACCAATAAGAAATCCGATACCCAACTGGAAGAAACCCTTTTTCTTTTGCTTCATAAATTTTGTTTACACAATTCATCAACATACCCTACTAGTACCTGCTAGTACTATGCAGCAGTACGACTTTCTGGCCTAAAAATTGGAAACGCATTTTGCTAAATTTCCATCTAGACATTATCCACTGATGGCATGATGCTATTCATCCTCTGATGGCACAGTAAATATGAGATCTCTTCAGGCCAATAGGATTCTTCTGCTGACTACGTGATGTGCATGAACTCCCCTCAGGATTGGACCCAACACAAGAGGAGTTTTAAGAGTAAATTGCACCCACCATACAACAACTTATATTGATGTATCACTTTGGTCTAACAAGTTATAAAACATGCAAATATGTACACGAACTTGTCAAGTGTGTGCATATACGGTCAAATATACGCCACGGAGTGTATTTTGCCATCCTGACGGTCTATGTGGACTATAATTTAGGTCACAAACATTGATTTTAAGGTGGCTGATAAATGACATCATGTTCTATGTCCAAAAGGAAATATTTTAAAACTTTCATAATTTTATTAATATATATTCGGTATAAAAAATATGGATGCCACCCAGGATCAACTCTCACAAACACACTAATTTTCCTATTTACTTTTTTGGGTAATTTTCCCATTTAATTTGCTACCGACCCTCTCTCGCTGCTCATCATATTCCATATATGCCTAATTGACCATTTCTTCTGAAATTCGGTGAACCATTGGATGGAACTCTTAGGGTAGTGCTTCAGCGCGCCCATTGCTGTAATTTCTAAAGCTTATCCCGAAGCGGACCATGTAGCTGTAATTTTTGGAAAAAGGGATGCTTTATTAATTTTCAGTTGAATACATCGAGGTGATACATCCACCTGAAAACAAGTTCCCGGCCTCTGCCATTACAGCACACAGCCCAATAAAAGTTTGAAACAAAGCCAGACACTACTAACAGCCAATCCTACGACTAGACTGCCATCCAAACGCCCGGCCAAAACAAGCCTTGGCCACTTGAACCAAGTAGAGCGACGCCACTGCAAGAGTGTCCTTCAATGATGGCGGTTGAAGGATAGCCCACGAACGGAGCCAATGCGACGTTGTGAATATGACCTGCAAAAAATTTGGAGTTTTATTATCAAAAATCGCTACGGTTCGACATCGCCAGACCGCCCAACATAAGGCCGACGCGCCCACAAACACCAGAGGTTTAAAATTTAGTGGAACTAGGTTAAGCCATCCATTAAACATATTATTCACACTAAGTGGTTTAGGTAATCCCCAAGTTGCATAAACCGAAGCCCATACCATACGTGTGAGTCTGCAATCGAAAAACAAATGTTGTATAGTTTCGTTTTCGTGACAGAAACAACATTTTTTACTACCATTCCAATTACGCTTGGCAAGGTTATCTTTAGTAAGTATAACTCCTCTTCTGAGAAACCACATAAAGATTTTGACTTTTAATGGAATTTTTTATTTCCATAACCTAGTATTTGTTCTTGGGATATTTTGATGGATTAGAGTCAGGTAATGTGTTTTAACCGAGAAAACACCTTTCCGATCCAGACTCCACTAAAAATCATCACTATCATCTGTGAGTTCTACGTTTCCCAATCGTGCCACTAGGTTATTCCACATTACCAATTTAGGACCAATCAAATCTCGGCGCCAGGAAATATCTGGGATCGTTGTGCTGAGCACGTCCGCCACCGTATCCTGTTTTTTGCGAGCTATGTTCTACAGTTGTGGATATTGATCACGAAGAGGCCTGTTTCCTAGCCATTTATCTTCCCAGAATCTTATCTGTGACCCATCTTTTATAATAAATGATCCAAATTTTAAGAAATCATTTTTGACCTTCATCAGGCTCGCCCAGAAGTGAGAGTCCCCGCTTTTTCCATTGAGCCTGAACCAATGGTTTGGCCCCTAGATATTTATTGCGTAGGATCTGTTGCCAGGTATCGTCTGATGTCAACAAACGATACAACCATTTACTGAGCAATGTTGTGTTTTTGAGTTCTAGGTTGTGAATTCCTAATCCCCCTTATTCCTTTGGTAAGCATAGGATATTCCATGGAGCAGGTCTGTATTTTCGCTTGTGATTATCACTTAGCCAAAAGAATCTAGACCGGAAGTAATCCAACTTCTTACGAACCCATTTTGGAATTTGGAACAAGGACATCATATACATTGGTAAGCTGCTAAGAACTGAATTAATTAGTGTGAGTCGGCCTCCATATGAAAGGTTTTTCCCTTTCCAACTACTGAGGCGGCTCTCAAATCGTTCCTGGACCCTCAACCAATCGTTATTAGACAATTTCCGATAATGAATCGGAATGCCGAGATATCGAATCGGGAAAGTTCCATGGTTACATCCAAACAGTTCTTTATATTGTTCTTCTGAATTCTTGGCTTCCCCAAAACAGAAGATTTCACTCTTGTGAAAGTTAATCTTAAGACTTGATAATTGTTCAAAGGCACAGAGAATGTTCTTCAGGTTTTGGGCTTGATCCAGATCATGCTCCATGAACAGAATAGTATCATCAGCATACTGTAGGATAGAGAGGCCATCATCAATCAAATGAGGAACCACTCCTTGTATCTGATTGTCTGTTTTTGCTCTGTTAATTAGGAGAGTGAGCATATCCACTACTAGGTTGAATAGGATGGGGGAAAGTGGGTCTCCTTGTCTAAGTCCTTTTTTTGTCTGGAAGAAAGGTCCTATCTCATCGTTCACGTTGATTGCGACACTACCACCTGAGATAAAGGCTTTTATCCACTCAATCCATTTGGACGAGAAACCCTTTAACCTAAGTGTTTGTATCAGGAAATCCCATTTGACTTTGTCATATGCCTTTTCGAAATCAATTTTAAATATGACCTCATTGAGATTTTTCCTATGAATTTCATGAACCGTTTCATGCAATGTTATGACCCCTTCCAATATATTCCGCCCGCGCATGAAGGCGGTCTGAGTCGGGCTGATAATATGATCTGCCACTGCATTAATCCTAGTTGTCGCCACTTTAGTGAATATTTTAAAACTAACATTGAGTAGACAGATGGGTCTATATTGCTGAATTTTGTTGGCCTCTCTGATCTTGGGTAACAATGTGATTACTCCAAAATTGAGGCTAAACAGTGGTATACCCCCATTGTATAACTCATAGAACATATTCAGCAAATTCTCTTTAATCGTGTCCCAGAATTGTTGGTAAAATTCAGCAGGGAAACCATCTGGTCCTGGGGCTTTATTATGTTCCATACTAAAAATTGCATCTCGAATCTCCTTTTCAGTGAAAGGAGCCGTGAGAAGTTCATTTTCAGCATGACTAACTTGTGATATGTCATCATTTCTTTCGTCCATACTAAAGTGGCTCTCATCCGCAGGGCCGAATAATCCTTTATGAAACTGAGTGATGTAATCTTTGAGATGTTGTTGGCCCTCTATTTTATTTCCTTCATGGTCTAGCGAGAAGATTCTTTTTTTTCGATGCTTGCCATTAGCTATCATCTGGAAAAATTTAGTGTTGCTATCACCCAGGAGAACATTGTTAATTTTGGCACGTTGATAATACCTCAGTTCCTCCTCACTTAAGAGTTTTGTGAGGTCCTCACGAGCCATCTCGAGCTGCTCACGCTCCCCATCAGATAGATTTCTATGTTCAGCTTGAATGTCTAATGACTGCACGACATTCTGGAGAGTATTCTTTTGCGCCTTGTACGTCCCATGGTGATGGCGTGCCCACCCCCGAAGGTGTTTCCGCAACGCCCCCATCTTCCTGTTCCATCTTTGGACAGTGTTTTGACCATGGACCGTGGAATTCCATATCTCTCTCACTTTCTCTTTGAGATCTTCGTGTGTCAACCAACCCAGCTCCATCTTAAACTGCTTGGGTTGTCCAGAAAAGGCAGCATCGCCTGTCTCCAGAAGTAGAGGTGTATGATCCGAAATTCCTCGGTCGAGTGCCCGAACCGAAACTAGCGGATACTTTAATTCCCACTCCGTACTCATCAAAACCCTATCCAGTTTTTCGTATGTTGGATCTGGGAGTGAATTTGCCCATGTAAACTGCCTACCAGACAACTCGATCTCCCGTAGATCAAAACTATCCATGACAGCATTAAACAGAAAAGGCCATATCAGATTATAGGTGTTTTTGTTCTTTTCGCGGCTGTGTCTCATGATATTAAAATCCCCCCAATAAGAACCGGTAAAGGATTTTGTTGGCAAGTCCGTACTAGTTCTGCTGAAAAGGCGAACTTGAATTCATCTTGAGCCGGACCATAGACTGCCATCAAGATCCATTTGAAGTCATCTTGTCTATTGCGCAGATGGAATTTTACAAAAAATTCCCCTTCAACGACCATAGAAATATCAAGAACTACAGCATTAATTCCTAAGAGTAGTCCCCCCATCTTCTTCTAGGTGGCAAGCAGTGCCACACAAAATCAGCATTACCAGATAACCGATTAAGATTGGTTCTCGTCATATCTTGCCGACCCGTTTCCATGATTGCAACAAAGTCTAGATTATGCTCTCTAATTGCCTCCGAAATATACCAGTATTTAGCCAAGTCTGCAAGACCTCTGCTATTCCAGTAAAATCCTTTCATTGGGAAAACTTGTTATTTTGTTTTTGTTGCTTAACCCGACCCTTATTCTTTTTGGATGCGGATTTAGTTTTACGACCCGAAACCTGTAAATCACAAATTTTCGTGTCCAGGTCTAAGTCATCTAAATCCACATCTGTTAGGTCTTTAACTAAGTGCGATAAAAGATCATTGTTGTCATCAAGATCTTCTCCATCACTAAAGTCAAAGAGATTTGCTATGTCATTTACTTTTCCTAAGCTTCGCACCTTTGGTTGAACCACTGTTTTGTTGACCTCTATTTTATTTAGTGCACTATACGAAATATTGATTGCATCTGTATTCCTGCCTAGTGACACTCCAATAGAATTTAAATTAGAGATACAACGATCTTTGGATAGCTTACCACTGCTAGTCCGTTTCAGAGTTGCTGATGGTTGCGATGCTGGGATGCCATCTAGGTTCCTAGCCGCGGTACGTTTCATAGCCCGTTCCAAAACCAGTTCATCTACAGTCGGTATACCATCCATAGACATAGTATAATTAGATCTTGCACTACAACGTTTGCCATCAATGATAACTGATCCGTTGGTAGGAGTATTAAATTCCAAACCTGATTTAGTCGATCCCAAAGCCATCCCACTTCGAGGAGTTAACTGGCTCGGCACAATTGGGCCATTTATAACCAAAGCAGACTGTGGTGAGTTACATTGATGAGCGTTACTATTTTCATAAGCGGATCGAATCGGGGATGGTGAGGAGTAAAAAAAAAACAAAAAGTGTGTGAACAATACTGGATTTAATTGTATCCAAGAACTTGGTTGTTTCGATTCGTAAGATAACTTCAGTTGAACTCTACCTGCCATGTGCAAGGTTTAGTGCCATTATTATTTTGAGAAGTTTGGCATACCAATTGTTGCATCATAATTTTAAATTTGTTTTAAATACCATTTGTTGTGTTATACTGCTGCTGCTACTACTACTACTAACTTATAAATACTCGAGGATGGCAAGGTTACACCAACTGAGATTATAAAATTTTAATTTTGTTTTAAACGTCATTTGTTGTGTTATGCTCTGATAAGGCAGAAGAGAGGATAGGGGAACGGCTACAGTTTCTTTGCAAAGGAAGTAAAATGGCAAGTTGCCAGAAAATAAATGATCCTCCTTTGCTGTTCCAGCAAGTCAACTAGTAGTATATTTGTTATTTTCTTCCCTGGGCTTCTTCTGCTAGCTGGATCACGACAACACCAAGACTGGTTGACCTGGATTATGTGATGGCACGATGCCACTGATAGTTTGGCCAGCTAGCTGCTAGCTACAGCCTACAGGCCTACAAGGTCGTGCTCGTGCAGCTTCTTTTGAGCTTTGGTTTGGTGGAGCACCCAAATTCTCCATTTTTAAGTCAAAACCACAGTTTTATTTTTCCTTGGGAATAAACAGATTCCAAGGGCTGCATGTGTTACAAATCCAACCTCATTTGATTGTTACAGCTTTTTGGAGAAGTTTTAAATTTGGACTAATTAATATGTTGTCCTAGTAATTGCCCAAAAAGAAAGAGCAGGTACAAATGGTTTGGAGTAAGACGGTAGGGCTCTTTCGTTGGAATGGGGCACAAGATGTGGCATTGTGGGCTTGTGGCCTGTGTAGTTTGCTATGGTGTGCGGCCCGGCCCAGGTACAAATGGTCCTGCGTTATATGTGTGCATGTTCGTATATTTTTTTTAAGGGTCGACGCTCAACGGGGGAGTGCCAACAAAAAAGGCTGCAGGTTCATCGTTGACAGTTGACACAGAAGTTTAAATTTGCATGGTACCAAGCATGAAAGAGCAAGACTGCATTTTTTTTAGATAATAGATAAAAGATTATCCGGCCTTGATCAACTGGCTACGACCCAAGTTTACACACTCGCAGCACCTCCATCTGTGCACTCAAACTTTAAATCATCAAAACGCACACCACATAAATGAAAGAATTAGTTCGTAATCCTATTACCAAACATCCATCCATGATGTGCAAAAACACGCATGGCCAAAACCTCCAAAGCTTGGCATACGTCATTTATTGATTGCGTGTCTTCTTCAAGCCGATGTAGTTGTGTCCAGAAACGAATCCAATACGTGCCCCGAAACAGTACCTGCAAATAAGTTTTTGATGGAGAGTTGTCAAAAACCAAGTCATTCCTACTTAGCCATAGTGCCCAACATAAAGCAGATGCACCCGCCAACATTTGATTCTTTAACTTTTTATTAAAACCTATTAGCCACTTACCGAACAAATCATTGATACTATGAGATTTTGGGCGATTCAAAACAAATTGGACAGCTCTCCAAAGGAATGTAGCCATATGATAATAAAAAAAGAGGTGTTATATTGTCTCTTCTTTGGAATAGAACGAGCGTAACTTACTCCCATTCCAGTTCCTTCTAGCTAAATTATCCTTTGTTAGGATGACACCCTTCTTCAAATACCACATGAAAATGTGACGATCATGGTTTTCCTCCATCCAGTTAACAAAACAAATACTACAAGCATCCAGTTTACATGCGTGTAAAATGCTTGCTAGCATCACTACTAATCAGTAATCACTCGTGCGTGCGGGCTCGTAAAAATGCTAGGCAACCAAGGAAACGCGGCTCATGAACGGCGACGGCATGGGAAGCATCCTCGGCTCCGGCGACTTGATGAAGCCCGGCCCAGCGTAAAGCGACTGCCGCCGCCATGGCATATCCAACTCCACTTCGTTGCTTCCTGTACTGCTCTCGCCGTCGTCGAGCTCCAGTTCAGCCGGCGGCGGCGGCGCCCGAGGCTGCAGCTGCTTGTGCGCGTCCCAGCGCTCGGCGGACGCCGGCGACGCGCGGCTGTTGTTGGGGCGGCGCGCCTTCGTCCTGTTGCCGCTCGCCGACGCCGCCGCCGCGGGGGCGGCGGGGCTCGCCGCCGGCTTCTTGTGCGCGTCCCATCTCTCGTCGGAGTCGGCGTTGGTGGTGGGGCGCCTGCTGATGTGGCGCGTCTGCGTCCTGTAGTAGCTGCTTGCCGCCACCGACGACGACGACGCGCCCAAACTCTCCTCGTACTCGGAGTCGTCGGAGCAGCTGCCGTAGCTGCTGAAACTCAAACAGCTGCTGCTGCAGCTTGACGAGGATGACGCTGCGGCGGCACCGGCGGTGCTCTTGTTCTTGCTGTCGTTGCCGACCCGGCTCTCGCACGAGGACGCGCGCCCTGGGCTGCTGCTCTTTCTGCCCATGGAAGACTGGCTACCTGAGCACGACGACGCCGGGCTGCCGCCGGCCGGTTTGGTGACTTTAGTCTTGCCGGCGTCCCACCTGTCGGCGGCATCGGCGCGGCTGGGCCTGGGAGGCGAATTGTTGGGGAGGATGACGGCGCACGGCGGCGGCGGGAGCAGCGGCGGCAGTAGCATCATGCACCTGGGCGGGGTCGGGAGAAGCCCGGGGAGAGCAGCGTGCGCCATGGCGAGGTGCACGCGCGCAACAGGAATCGCCATGGATCGAGAGGCCTCGACAGAGATCAATGCAGATGCACACACCCAAACAAGAAGCACGTCGTGACTCGTGAGTGAGCAGAGAAGCCGAAGCAGAGAGATCAGGGTTCAGGAGGTGATGTGCTGATGCTTATGCTGATGAGGAATTGAGGGACGTGGAGGACGAGATATACAGGTGCGCGCCAGTCTGACAGAACACGGAGGCACAGACTGAACCCGACTCGGAGCCCGGAATCCGATCGGAGTGACGCGCCGGCTTGGCGTCTGCCTCGGACACCGGCTCGGAATCGGAGGCCGTATCTGAATCGGACATCCCACGCGTGCGACCGAAGCAGCCAGCAATCCGAGCCGGAAACGACTTGGGAGGGACGCTCGTATATATAGTAACTGGTGACCTGGTGCTCCAACAAAATCTTTTTTTTCTAGAAGAAACTGCCGTCCGGGTCCTCGCAATCCGCAATCCAGATCTAGAGCTTTGGCAACAGGATGGCGGCGAGCGTCGTGTCTCATGCCGGTGATGACTGCGACGACCTCAAGAGGAAACAGGCGATGGCGTCTGAGGGCGGTGAGATCTTGAGGCTGAAGAAGGAGGCGTTGGCGGCAATTCGTACGAGGGGTCTCTCGTCGGAGATGAAGGACACGGCCGGGGCCGGCAAGAAGAAGAAGAAGAAGGTGGTCAAGACGAAGGTGTCGCAGGCGCACATCGACTGCTTGAAGGAAGGGCTCTACACGGTTGACGACGAAATCACTGAAGACGAGTTGGCCCAGCTTGACCAGGACTTCCGCGATAGGTACGCCGGACGAAAGGTTGTCGCTGAAAAGATCGCCGCCTACCAGCGTGCCCTCCTCGACCAGTACTATGCCAAGGGCTTTGCGGAGGACGAGACGGAGGTCAGCGACGAAGAGGAGGAGCAGCTGGTGGAGGCAGCAAACTGAGGAGCCTCTGCATGCGTGTGTGCAATCTTTAGTTGGAGTAGTAATATCGTCTCCGTGTGTGATATGATCCACCTACGTACAATAACTGTCTGCTCACTACTATGTCGTATATATAAACATCATCTTGGTGTTATTATCACACCTTGCTGCTGGTGATTCTCATGTTTTTATTTATACAAGCTAATTTGCAGTTGCAATTGTTGCCGACTGCAACATCACACTTGTCTTAGTTGAGATTCCTGACCTCGATGGTCTTACACACATGGCCCAAATGAGTACCTTTTCCCCCATAATAAGCTGTTGTGTTCCTCAGTTTATGTAGGTTTTCGGGTTTTTTCCCACACTGGTGTCCAATTTGTAGTATTGGGGTATGCTACTAAAAATTAAGACTTAGTTTTTGTTAATCAATTTTGACCTAACTGTACATTAGTTAGTTGTCAAGTAACTAAAACCCAACACCTAGGATGTCACACCCTAAAATTCATCACAATAAATTATTTACCAACTTTCTGAATTTTTCTAGGATTTATTAAGGTCTAAATAATTTTTTTGAGATTTAATTGGAATTCCAGTGAATTAATTGAATTTAAACATCATATTAAATAACTTTAGTTGAAATAAGTTTCTCGTAGCTCTCGTCCTCATGGAGCTTGAGGCCTTGGTTGTAGTAGTCCCCTTTCTCGTAGAATCGGAGCTCTTACATGGCGAAGTCATCGAGGACCAATGCCTCGTGCACAGTGTGGGTGACTCCGATGCCCGTCGACGCTGGG
Organism: Echinochloa phyllopogon; assembly: GCA_033239725.1. Lineage (NCBI taxonomy): Eukaryota > Viridiplantae > Streptophyta > Magnoliopsida > Poales > Poaceae > Echinochloa > Echinochloa phyllopogon. Next base: position 2,913,521 of record BTCW01000008.1, on the reverse strand, counting down.
CAGCAGCGCAGGGCGTTTCTCCCGAAAAAAAAATAGTGATTTGCAAGATAAAGATAATTCCAAGAGACAAAATAGTGATTTGCAAGATAAAGATAATTCCAAGAGACAAACATGTTCTTTGGCAGAATGTGACGCCTAACTAGGTTACGTGACACAGTTGTGCACAATCTTGGCCTGCAGTATTTAACTGTACGGTATGAATTCTTTGTCATGTCTTTGCGTATCCTATAGTAAATAAGATGTCATATCATCTTATTTACTGTAGGAAACGCAACAACATGGCAAAGAAGCCACACGGTAAAGATAAATACAAGAGACGAAGAAGGTACACAACTTAAATATGAATCTACGAATTAAATGTTGTCAAATTAAAAATTTGGCAGCACCTCCCCTGCACGGGGAGGTTTCTGAAACCCCATCCTGCAAAAAAACACGGCACGAAGGCCGATAACGACATATACAAAGATAACCATGGCACGAAGGCCGACATATACATCCACATTGTTCAATATTTGGAATAATTCAAACATTAAATATTGTTGGTCCCATGTTCACAATCCGCATTCACAATCACATACCACATACACATTCACAACTATAAATCGTCCATTCCTATAACAATTTGCATTTATTTATGTTGGATTCAAGAAATTGAAAATATCTATACGAAAACAATTATCGATTTGCATTGGAGACAGATCAAGGAAGAGGAGCAGCGCACTCACCAATAGAAGATGAACGGGGCGGCGTCGGCGTCGCTCGTCGGGGTCGGAGAGGCGTCGTCGGAGGCCGGGGCAGGACGGGCGGAGAGGCGCCGGCGGCCGGGGCGGCGTGCCTGCGTGACCGCCGGGGCAGGACGGGCGGAGGGGCGCCGACGGCCGGGGCGGAGAGGCGCCGGCGGCCGGTGCGACAGGCCCGGGCGAAGGCCGGGGCGGAGAGGCGCCGGCGGTCGGCCCTGCGAGGAGGTCGGCGGCGTCGGGGTGGAGAGGCGCCAGCGGTCGGGGCGGCCGGCCCTACGAGGAGGCCGGCGGCGTCGGGGTGGAGTGGCGCCGGCGTTTGGGGGCGGCCGGCCCTGCGAGGAGGCCTGCGGCGTCGGGTTGGAGCGGCGGCCGGGGCAGCAGTGGCGGCGCGGCACGGGTGGTGGGCGGCCGCGGGCCGCCGGGCGGGCGGGGCGGGGAGTGGCGGCGGGCGGCGCGGCGGCGGGCGGCGTGCGGGTTGTGTAGGGTTGGGGCCGCGCGTGGGCGGTTAAGTACCCCGGCGCTGTGACGAACCGGATTCTCACCGACGAGAACCCGACTCCCTGTACCCTTGAGATAGTCCCAGGAATAGCAGCTATCTCGTACAGAACTCATCTCAGTCGAATATCACATCCATACAACGATAAAAGATTCAATACATGACTCATATAAAGACAAAGCGTCTGGTACAAGCCCTCTGGGCTAAATCGACAATAAGAACATCTGCGCAGCGGTAGCTAGAACAACAGGGACCACTCCTCCACAGGCATCGTTGAGCGTAGCGCACACCCTTCAATCGTACCACCCGTCCTGGTTGAACTCGCGGTCGGGGTCTTCACCTGAGAACCCAAAGTCTGTCCCCAAGGAAATGGGACAGGTCCACGTCACCAACCATAATATGATGCAAGCTTTAAAGTGGCTTATTCTAAGGTTATAGAAATAATCAAGGTTTAAGCCAGGGTTTTCTTATGCAAGCAGCAGCAATAACCCAATTTCATCTCAGCACCAACTCCTGCTCACACACACATCCATCCGCTCCCCAAAACCAACCATCAGCCTCACATTTCCCATCGGGCTCGTCCTGCCACGGCAGGTTCCCGCAAATCATTATCCACCAACACCTTTCACTCACTAGTCGACTCGGTGAGCTCCCTCCCCACCTCGTCTCAACAGCCTCAGCTGGACCAATCTCTCATAACCCAAATCAAGGATGAGGTAAGAAAGCAGATTCCCATGCTAGCCGGGGCTTCTCAGAAATGGGTCGTCCGTAACCGTGGACACGGCTATACGTATAGTTTACACTCTGCAGAGGTGGCACTCCAGGAATCCATCCGGGCTGCAAGGCTAGTCCGCAACCAACCTGAGACGCAGCCCACAGCAAAGACCCTAAACAGTAACGGCGCCAATCCTGTCTCCCTGGGCTCGGGAAACATCCGATCTAACATCTGCCCCAGGGTCGTGAAACCTTCCCACCGGGGCCAGTCGGGGGCCGTGGTAAATCAGGGAGATTACGCCGCAACGAATCCCCCCTACACATATCAAGCTCGATTCTCCTACAGTCTCGGCGCCGCACTAGAGTAGGCTTGCTGGAACCCTCCCCATACTGGGTAGATGGTGAGCACGGTAATTCCCAAGTCCGAAGTGGGGGCACGACTCGGTCCTTAATTGTTCGGTAAAGCGAGTATCTGCATCACAAGCGATCCGCCGCAACGGTCCGCAATCGGCACCCATAACAGGTATTGCCGCCCAAACTCCTCAGGTACTCACCGAGTACCAATCCCCAGGTAACCAGTAACCATGTACCCGCAACAGGTACCCCATAGGGACTGCCCGAGTGCAGCCCCTCAGCACCTCGATCAACGATCGAGTTGTTATTTACTCGCTTACACCGCCTAGCTGCACTACTCCTCCCAAACCGCCCACAACTCACGCCAAGAGGATCAATCACAACCATCCCAACACATGCACAGCATAGCATATTTATAAAGTGAGTAGTAGGTAGCAAGGTAACAGGATAATAACAAAGGCAGTGCAGGTTTATCTTGCGAGTAAGGTAAAGCACTAGCATACTAGTTTGCATGTCTAATAGGTATTTCAGAGATGGTCGGGCGTGAACCTGGGCAAAGGTCTTCGTCCTCGTCAAAGCAGTTGTTGAAGTAGTCCGGCTCCTCCTGGCTCTCCGGAGCTCCTAGGGGCGCGGAAAGAAAATAAGACGCGGCTACTAGCAAAGAAACACTAAGACAGCGACGAAAGAAGACTCAAATAACACCAAACTCTATACTAACGCGTAGATCATGATTTTAGAAAAATATAGAAACTGGTTTCATATTTTTCTGAGCTACGGTTGATTTATTATTAATTTTCGAAGTTTAAATCATTTTCTGAAAATAATAAATAATTTCCGAAAAAGAAAACAGACAAATAATTAGCCTGCTGACGTCAGCATGACGTCATGCTGACGTCAGCAGTGGGGTCCGCCTAGGATGACGTCAGCAGTGGGCCCTGCTGACGTCAGCGTTGACCGGTCAACGGTCAACGGGTCAACGGTCAGCGGGTCAACTCTGGTCAGTGGGCCCCATGTGTCAGTGACTCGCAGAGTATGACAGGTGGGTCCCATACGTCAGCGCTGTTAAAAGAAAAAGAAAAAGAAAAAGAAAAAGAATAAACGCTGGCTGGGCTGGAACTGGGCCGAAAGTGAATGGGCCGGAAGAGTTCAGGGGTGTTAAACAGACTTAAAGGCGAACATTCGGCCCACGAAGGGGGGTGGCTGCTGGATCCGCTCTGGTGGACTGGGTCCACGGTGAACCGTGAGTGTGGTCCACGTGAGCTGGGTGCACGGGATCGATTTGTGGCCGACTGGGATCTTCTGTGCACGGCTGTGTGATGCTGGTGTGGTCCACGGTGTGGCACGGCTACGGCGCGACGCGACGCGCGCGCGGCGCGCACTGGAACGCGCCGGCGGCGACGGTCGGCGGCGGATTCGCCCGGGGATGGCTCGGCTGGGCTCAAGAATGGTCGGGACAGTTTCACTAGGGTTAGGCGAACACGCTCGAGGGGAAAAAGGCCAGGATTGGGTTCGGATCGAGCTTCCCGACGCGGACGGCGGCGACGCGACCATGGCGCGACGGCGGCCGGTGACGCGCGGGCGGAAACGGCTTGGGTTCGACTTGGTTTGGCTGGGTTTCGCTCGCGCGACTCCAACGCGAGTAGATGCGCGGCGTCACGGGCGTTGTAGGGGTGCGCGTGCGCGGGTCCACGGCTGCCCGTGGCCGCGACACGGCCTCGGCGTTCGCGCGCGGGGCGAGCGGAGCTTGGCCGCGGCGGGCCTCGGCTGCGGGGAACAAGCGTCGGCGGGATGCGCACGGTTAGCGGCTCGGGATCCTGCACAAGAGACTGCACAGCACGAAGGCTGGCACACAGAAGGCTTGGCTTGGCACGGCGAGCACGCGCGGCGGCGCTCCGCCGGAAACAGAGAAGAAACAAGGGGGTCGACGACGACAGCTCACCACGGGCCTTGTAGACGTACGCTGCAGCTCGGGGAAGACTCGTCGTGGCTCGGCGATGCTCGTGCGCGCCCTCTAGTCCCTGGTCCGGCTCCCCTTCGACAGCTCCACGAGCGGCGGCGATGGCTTCGGCGGCGGCGCTGCGGGGAAGAGGCCTCGGCTTCTCTTCTCTCCCTCTTCTCCTCCTCGGACCCTCCCCTGGTTCTCCTCCTCCCTCTCCCCCACTCGAATTGGATCTAGGAAACCCCAAAGGGGCGGCGCGGCTTGGGGAAGAAGACGGCCGGCGGCGGGTTAAATAGGCGCTAGGGCTAGGGTTTCGCTGGGCACGGACGGCGAGATAGGGGTGCTCGAGCGGCTGCGGACACGCGGCGCAATCGCGTCGGGCCGCACGGAGCTCGGGCAGTTGGGTCACGGGCGGCGCGCGGAAGAGAGAGAGCGGCGGCGTCGCGAGGAAGGAGATGACGCGGGGGAGAAGGTACAGCTGACAGGTGGGGCCCGGTGGTCAGTGAGAGAGAGGCGGCGACGCGGCGGGGACGCGGCGGGGAAAGAAGATGGGCCGCGCTGGGCCGAAAGGCCGAGCAGGCCGGCTGGGTTGCTGGCTCGGGAAAAAGAGTTGAAGGTGGAAAGATGGACTTGAGCTTCGGGAAATTCGGCCCACGAACAGGAATAGGTTTGGAAATTAGTTTAGTCAATTAGAGTTTGAATTCAAATCTAGAATTTGAATTCAAACCAACCAAAAATCCAAATAAATCCAAATAAATCCAAATCACACTATTTCATCCTTAGCACTTCAAATTGATTTTAAATTTGAATTTAAATTGCCTAAGAATTTAGGGAGCAAAATAGAAGACACTCTTATATGTTGGTTTGCATGCACACAATTCCACCAAAAATTTTTAAATTCGAATTTTGGCACTCAACAAATCCTATGGGGAATTTTAGGGTTGTTACAGTCTCCCCCCCTCACAAGAATCTCGTCCTCGAGATTTGTGATTACCTATGGTTTAAACAAGTGGGGGTATTTCTCCTTCAGCACTGACTCTTTCTCCCAAGTGGCTTCCCTTTCTGAGTGATTGCTCCACTGTACTTTGCAAAACGGGATAGCTGTGCTTCTGGTCTCTTTGACTGCTCTGTCTAGTATCCTCTCTGGGTACTCCAGGTACTCCAAGGTGTCTTGTAGGTCTAATGCCTCTGCCTTGATCTCATGTTCTGGTACTCTCAGACACTTCCTCAGCTGAGATACATGGAACACTGGGTGTACTCCCGCTAGTTCCTCTGGTAGGTCTAGCTTGTAGGCTAGCTTTCCTACTCTCTCCAGTATCTGGTATGGTCCAACAAAACGGGGTGCTAGCTTTCCTTTCACTTGGAATCTCTTTTGCCCTCTGAGGGGTGACACTTTTAGATAGACGAAGTCTCCTACTTCGAACTCCAGATCTCGTCTCCTTTTATCTGCATAGCTCTTTTGTCTGCTCTGAGCTGCCTTCAGGTGCTCTCGGATCTTGGCCACATTTTCCTCTGCATCTACAATCATGTCAGGCCCAAAGAATGTTCGTTCTCCCACCTCTGACCACATTAGAGGTGTTCTGCATTTTCTGCCATATAATGCCTCAAAGGGTGACATCTGCAGGCTGGCCTGGTAGCTGTTGTTGTAGGAGAATTCTGCATAAGATAGACTCTTCTCCCAGTCTGTGCTGTATGCTAGAACACAAGCCCTTAACAAATCTTCGAGAACTTGGTTCACTCTTTCGGTCTGCCCATCTGTCTGGGGGTGGTAAGCTGTGCTATATTCCAAGGTTGTCCCGATGGCTTGATGTAGGCTTTGCCAGAATTGAGCTGTGAATTGGGGTCCTCTGTCTGACACAATACTTCTTGGTGCCCCATGCAGCTTGAGAATGTTGTCTATATATAGCTCTGCTAGTCTGCTTACTGAGTGTGTGCTTTTGACTGGTATGAAGTGAGCTACTTTTGTCAGTCGATCAACTATGACCCAAATGGCATCATTCCCTTTCTGAGTGCGGGGTAGGCCAACTACGAAGTCCATGCTGATATCTTCCCACTTCCACATTGGAATTTCCAGTGGTTTCAGCAGTCCTGCTGGTCTTTGATGTTCTGCTTTGATTCTTCGACAAGAGTCGCACTTGGCTACATACTCTGCTATGTCCTCTCTCATCTTCTTCCACCAGAACTTATCCTTCAGATCCTGATACATTTTGGTGCATCCTGGGTGTATCGAGTACTTGGACTCGTGAGCTTCTGAGAGAATTGTTCTCCTGATTTCCTCGTCCTGCGGTACACAAATACGGTCTTTCAGCCATACTGTCCCTGCTTCATCTATCCGGAAGTCAGGTGCTACTCCTCGTTGGATATCCTCTTTTACTTCTTGGATTTCTGGACACTTTCCTTGTGCCTCTTTGATACGGTCTTCTAGGTTATACTTCACTCTCATTTCCTGGGGTTTTCCTTCTTCTACTAGCTCGAGCTTCAGCATGTACAACTCTTTCGCTAGTTCTGGCTGACTTTCTTCTATCATCAAGTTGTTGCAATAACTCTTTCGACTTAAGGCATCTGCCACAACATTAGCTTTGCCAGGATGGTAGTGTATTTCCAAATCGTAATCTTTGATCAGTTCTAACCATCTTCTTTGTCTCATGTTCAGTTCAGATTGGGTGAAGAAATACTTCAAACTTTTGTGATCTGTGTAGATATCGCACTTGTTGCCAATCAGATAGTGCCTCCAGATCTTCAATGCATGTACCACTGCTGCCAGTTCTAAATCATGTGTGGGGTAATTCTCCTCATGTTTCCTCAGCTGCCTCGATGCATAGGCAACAACCTTGCCCTCTTGCATTAGGACACATCCCAAACCTTGTCTTGAAGCATCGCAGTAGACTACGAAATCTTTGCGAATATCTGGCAGGGTCAATACTAGAGTTGTAGTGAGTTTGTGCTTGAGTTCTTGGAAACTTCTTTCACATGTGTCCGTCCACTCTAATGGGACATTGTTCTTGAGTAGTTCGGTCATTGGCTTGGCAATCTTGGAGAAGTTCTCAATGAATCTTCTATAGTATCCTGCCAATCCCAGAAAGCTCCGGATCTCTGTAACATTCTTCGGCTGCTTCCATTCTGCTACTGCCTCAATCTTTTCTGGGTCGACTGCTACGCCCTCAGCTGTCAATATGTGACCCAAAAAGGCTACTTTCTCCAACCAAAATTCACACTTGCTGAACTTTCCGTAGAGTTGATGCTGCCTCAGTTTCTCTAGTACAATCCTCAGATGCTTCTCATGTTCTTCGGCTGTTTCTGAGTAAACTAGTATGTCGTCAATGAACACCACTACAAACTTGTCTAGTTCCTCCATGAATACCTTGTTCATCATGTTCATGAAGTAAGCAGGTGCGTTGGTCAATCCAAATGACACAACGGTGAACTCGTACTGCCCGTACCGAGTCACAAAAGCTGTCTTGGGAATGTCACCTTCTCTAATCTTCATTTGGTGGTATCCCGATCTCAGATCAATCTTACTGAAGTATTTGGCTTTCTTCAACTGATCTAGCAAATCATCAATTCGAGGTAATGGGTACTTGTTCTTGATCGTCACTGCGTTCAGGGATCGATAGTCTACGCACATGCGCATTGATCCATCTTTCTTCTTCACAAACAACACTGGCGATCCCCATGGGGATGCACTTGGTCGAATCACACCACTTTCAAGCATCTCTTTCAGCTGCTTTTTGAGCTCTTCCAGCTCTTCCACTGACATTCTGTACGGCCTCTTAGCAATAGGCCCTGTGCCTGGTTGCAGTTCGATTATGAACTCTACGTCTCGGTCTGGTGGTAGTCCTGGTAGTTCCTCGGGAAACACGTCCGTGTACTCACATACTACAGGTACTTCTTCGATCGTCTGTTTCTCAATGGAGTATACCAACTGTCTCAGAATACATGTTCTGGATCTCTTCCCTGTCCTTCTTTGTGGCTCTGCTGTTACTTTGACTCCGCTAGGGTGTGTCAACTCAACTGTTCTGGGTGAGCAACTGATTATTCCTTTGTGCTCTGTAAGCCAATCCATTCCTAGTATCACGTCAATTCCATCCGATTTCAGGACTGTTAAGTTTCCTTCGAACTCCTGGCCTCCTATCATCAGTCTAACTGCGGGGCACTCTAAAGTGCACCTAAGCTCTCCTAAGGGAGAAGTAGTGACTATAGGTCTAGCTTTAGGTATTGTCGGGGGTGATTGCTCTCTTACAAACTTTGTCGAGATATATGATCCAGTTGCTCCAGAGTCAAACAATATCAAAGCTGGAATGCCATTTACTAAAAACTCACCGAGCACAACGTCGGGAGCGTCCTCGGCTTCTTCCTCTGTCAAGTGGTTGAGGCGTCCTCTCTGCGCTGTTGCTGGCTGCCTGTCCTGTCCTCCAGGTGCCGGTGCCTTGGCTGGGGTTTGTTTGTTCTTCTTCTCCGGACAGTCAAAGGACTTGTGACCGGGCTTCCCACAAGCAAAACAGACCACTGTGGTCCCTCCACCAATTCTGGGTGTGTTGTTCGGCTTCCAGTTAGGGTTTCCCTGACTTGAGTAGCTGTTGTTTCTGTTACCAAAGCTGTTGTAGTTGTTACCTCTGCTGCCAAAACTATTGCTGTTACTGCCTCGGTTACCCTGGTAACTGTTTCTGTTGAACACTGAGCTTCCTTGGTTGTTGCTCTGCTGAAAGCTTCTCCTGATCATGTTGCTCTGGCCACTCCTCGGCCTCTGACTCAGTCTGTGGTTGTGCAACTGTTCAGCCTTTCTTTTCTTCTCTCGCCAGGTATCTTCAAGTCCCACTCTTTCCTTCTCAACTGCGATAGCCCTGTCAATCAGCTCTCTAAGTGACCTGTGTGAACTTGCTGCGAGTGCTGTCCTCAGACCTCTGTGTAAACCACGCTGGAACCAAAATTGCTTCTTCTTCTCAGTGTTGACGTCTTCAGGAGCGTACCTTGACATCTTAGCAAAGTGTCGAGCGTACTCAGCTACAGACAAACTTCCTTGGGTCATTGTCCTGAATTCCATTGCCTTATGCACCATGACTTGTTCTGGAATGTGGTATTCTTTGAAAGCTTCACAAAACTCTAGCCAGGTGATCTGAGCTGGGTTTGCGTGAGAGTCACAGTAGCTCTCCCACCACGCTTTTGCTGCTCCTTCAAGTTGGTGTGCCGCAAGGGCCACACATTCCTCTTCAGTGTAGTCTGTCAGGTCCAGCTTCGTCTCGATGGTACGCAACCAGTCGTGTGCGTCGAGTGGTTCGTCCGAGTAGTCGAAGGTGGGTGCTTTCAGCCTGATGAACCTTTCAATCTTCCTTTGTAGGTCTTCCTCACGGTGTCCCTGACGGTTCTGGTTCTGATTTCCTTGCATCTGTTGCATAGCTTGCATCATCTGTGTGTTGGCCTGTGCCATCTGTTGCATCAGCTGTGTCTGAGTAGTCATCACTTCTGCCAAGTTAGGCGGTGGCGGTGGTTGCTGGTTGTTCTGCTGGTTCTGCTGAGGTTCCACTGCTGGTTCTTCCATTTCCACTTCCTGTTCTTCTCCTGGTGCGTTGTTCTCGGGCTGGAGCACGCCTGCTGCGCGTCCACGACCTCTGCCTCTAACTGCAACTGCTGCTCTTCCACGACCTCGACCTCTGACACGTCCTCTGCCTCTAGCTGCCATTGCTGCCTCTTCTTGCTCGGCTTCCTCAAAACGTGCAAGCAGTCGGTTGGATCTTCGGATCGACATAATGCTGTATTTTTCATAGAGCAGATTTAGTGGCGGTCGGTAAGGGTTAGGTTAGCGTAACTAGAGTAGGAGCTGCACACATGAAAAAGACTCAACACTAAAGTACACTCAAGATGAACAACAGTAAAACTGCAAGAACAGCCAATAAGATCGATCAATCATTACAGCATTACACCCTAGACATGTGTACTATCCCGAGGTCAGCTCCTGGAACCTTGAGGATTAGTACATCTAAGCGAATGCTACATCGTGGCTGAGCCAAAAGGTGGTCATGATCTACTAAGTCTAAGCATCTACTCATGAAGATAGATACAACTCTCATCATCTGCTGACATCTGCTGAAATTGTCTACTGCATCTGTCTCTTACTGCTGATGGTGCCTGTGAGGCGCGCTGCCAACCTCACAGCCTCAGTCTTTGTTTGCTGCTTGATCACTGCCTGTTGTCTTGGTGGGTGTCCGTGAGGCGCGCTGCCAACCTCACTATGTCCATCTCAGGTTCTGTCAACTGCTTCTCTAAGTGTGCCAGTTCTTGTCTCAGTCTTGTCATCTCGGGAGTAAAAGTTTGAGCCTCAGGTGGTGGTATCGGCTCAACTCGGCTTGGTGAAACTCTGTAATTCTCTGTCCTGGGTTCAACTCTGCGTTCTTCTGGCAGTCCTTGGTTCACTGCGATCATTTCTGCTACCCTCTTCCTGTCCGATCTTACCCAACTACTAAGGGTTCTTCGAGCTTCATCCTTTGCCATGATCTGTTGAAGACTTAGGTACTTCATCAGCTGGTAGTTTCGTCCACTCTTCTCTTTGTAACTATCCACCTCTTCTTGAAGTTCTGAGTTGAGACTGTCCAACCAGTATACCTCTTCCTTCAGACCTTCTATCTCTTCTTCCTTGGCTGCTAGTTCCTTGTCTTTTTCTGTGAGCTGATCTTCCAGGCGGACATCTCGAGCATGGTGAGTCGCTCGGATCAGTCCTGCCAACTGCCTGTTGTTTCGAGCTTCGTAGTTCAACATTCTGACTTCCCTTGTTTTAGCTCTGAGTTGCTCCTCAAGTAAGGCGATCCTGTTGTCCTTCTCCATCAGCTGGAGGTCTTGCTTCCATACCTTTTCTTTCAGCTTGGCAACTTTCTCTTCTAAGCCAATGTTCAAGTACTCCTGCTCTATCATGCACTGAACTGAGGTCCGCAGAGTCACGTTCCGCTCTCGGTCTGCTGCGTGAGCCTGCAAGCTGACTGCGTCTCTGTCTGTCGGATCTTCAAGAGCTCGCGGTAGGTACCGGAAACGAGTGTGGCTGAGCTGACTCTGGTACACAAGTGTGGCAAGTCGGAGTATCCTCATAGCTATAGTCTGCACTGCCCGACTGAAAGTGCTCTCGCTGGTAGCTGCTCGTAGCATCAGTGATCTTGGTCGTCCAGGGATGTTGGGTACAACCATCTGCAACCGGGTGTGTACTCCCTCACCAGGTCCGTAGGTCCATCCCTCGTAGAAGACGTTATCCACATCTATCCCCACTGTACGCAGCACCTCCCTCAGTAGCACTGCCATACCTCCACAGTCTGCTCCTGTGGTCCTGATCTCCCGTCGTTCATCTGCTGATCTTCCTTCCATCTGCCAGACAGTTAGTGGGTTGTTAGTAAGTTAGCAAGTTAGTAAGGTAAGGTAAGGGTAAAAAGTTTTTGCAAATAGATGAGATGTACTTATATAGTTTTCAAATAGTCCAAGGGGTTTCATATAAAATAGAGGACTCAGTTAGAGCTTCTGTCCTAAGTTTCCGTTCTATGGGTTACGCGCTACGGTCAAGTATGGCTCTGATACCAACTGTGACGAACCGGATTCTCACCGACGAGAACCCGACTCCCTGTACCCTTGAGATAGTCCCAGGAATAGCAGCTATCTCGTACAGAACTCATCTCAGTCGAATATCACATCCATACAACGATAAAAGATTCAATACATGACTCATATAAAGACAAAGCGTCTGGTACAAGCCCTCTGGGCTAAATCGACAATAAGAACATCTGCGCAGCGGTAGCTAGAACAACAGGGACCACTCCTCCACAGGCATCGTTGAGCGTAGCGCACACCCTTCAATCGTACCACCCGTCCTGGTTGAACTCGCGGTCGGGGTCTTCACCTGAGAACCCAAAGTCTGTCCCCAAGGAAATGGGACAGGTCCACGTCACCAACCATAATATGATGCAAGCTTTAAAGTGGCTTATTCTAAGGTTATAGAAATAATCAAGGTTTAAGCCAGGGTTTTCTTATGCAAGCAGCAGCAATAACCCAATTTCATCTCAGCACCAACTCCTGCTCACACACACATCCATCCGCTCCCCAAAACCAACCATCAGCCTCACATTTCCCATCGGGCTCGTCCTGCCACGGCAGGTTCCCGCAAATCATTATCCACCAACACCTTTCACTCACTAGTCGACTCGGTGAGCTCCCTCCCCACCTCGTCTCAACAGCCTCAGCTGGACCAATCTCTCATAACCCAAATCAAGGATGAGGTAAGAAAGCAGATTCCCATGCTAGCCGGGGCTTCTCAGAAATGGGTCGTCCGTAACCGTGGACACGGCTATACGTATAGTTTACACTCTGCAGAGGTGGCACTCCAGGAATCCATCCGGGCTGCAAGGCTAGTCCGCAACCAACCTGAGACGCAGCCCACAGCAAAGACCCTAAACAGTAACGGCGCCAATCCTGTCTCCCTGGGCTCGGGAAACATCCGATCTAACATCTGCCCCAGGGTCGTGAAATCTTCCCACCGGGGCCAGTCGGGGGCCGTGGTAAATCAGGGAGATTACGCCGCAACGAATCCCCCCTACACATATCAAGCTCGATTCTCCTACAGTCTCGGCGCCGCACTAGAGTAGGCTTGCTGGAACCCTCCCCATACTGGGTAGATGGTGAGCACGGTAATTCCCAAGTCCGAAGTGGGGGCACGACTCGGTCCTTAATTGTTCGGTAAAGCGAGTATCTGCATCACAAGCGATCCGCCGCAACGGTCCGCAATCGGCACCCATAACAGGTATTGCCGCCCAAACTCCTCAGGTACTCACCGAGTACCAATCCCCAGGTAACCAGTAACCATGTACCCGCAACAGGTACCCCATAGGGACTGCCCGAGTGCAGCCCCTCAGCACCTCGATCAACGATCGAGTTGTTATTTACTCGCTTACACCGCCTAGCTGCACTACTCCTCCCAAATCGCCCACAACTCACGCCAAGAGGATCAATCACAACCATCCCAACACATGCACAGCATAGCATATTTATAAAGTGAGTAGTAGGTAGCAAGGTAACAGGATAATAACAAAGGCAGTGCAGGTTTATCTTGCGAGTAAGGTAAAGCACTAGCATACTAGTTTGCATGTCTAATAGGTATTTCAGAGATGGTCGGGCGTGAACCTGGGCAAAGGTCTTCGTCCTCGTCAAAGCAGTTGTTGAAGTAGTCCGGCTCCTCCTGGCTCTCCGGAGCTCCTAGGGGCGCGGAAAGAAAATAAGACGCGGCTACTAGCAAAGAAACACTAAGACAGCGACGAAAGAAGACTCAAATAACACCAAACTCTATACTAACGCGTAGATCATGATTTTAGAAAAATATAGAAACTGGTTTCATATTTTTCTGAGCTACGGTTGATTTATTATTAATTTTCGAAGTTTAAATCATTTTCTGAAAATAATAAATAATTTCCGAAAAAGAAAACAGACAAATAATTAGCCTGCTGACGTCTGCATGACGTCATGCTGACGTCAGCAGTGGGGTCCGCCTAGGATGACGTCAGCAGTGGGCCCTGCTGACGTCAGCGTTGACCGGTCAACGGTCAACGGGTCAACGGTCAACGGTCAGCGGGTCAACTCTGGTCAGTGGGCCCCATGTGTCAGTGACTCGCAGAGTATGACAGGTGGGTCCCATACGTCAGCGCTGTTAAAAGAAAAAGAAAAAGAAAAAGAAAAAGAATAAACGCTGGCTGGGCTGGAACTGGGCCGAAAGTGAATGGGCCGGAAGAGTTCAGGGGTGTTAAACAGACTTAAAGGCGAACATTCGGCCCACGAAGGGGGGTGGCTGCTGGATCCGCTCTGGTGGACTGGGTCCACGGTGAACCGTGAGTGTGGTCCACGTGAGCTGGGTGCACGGGATCGATTTGTGGCCGACTGGGATCTTCTGTGCACGGCTGTGTGATGCTGGTGTGGTCCACGGTGTGGCACGGCTACGGCGCGACGCGACGCGCGCGCGGCGCGCACTGGAACGCGCCGGCGGCGACGGTCGGCGGCGGATTCGCCCGGGGATGGCTCGGCTGGGCTCAAGAATGGTCGGGACAGTTTCACTAGGGTTAGGCGAACACGCTCGAGGGGAAAAAGGCCAGGATTGGGTTCGGATCGAGCTTCCCGACGCGGACGGCGGCGACGCGACCATGGCGCGACGGCGGCCGGTGACGCGCGGGCGGAAACGGCTTGGGTTCGACTTGGTTTGGCTGGGTTTCGCTCGCGCGACTCCAACGCGAGTAGATGCGCGGCGTCACGGGCGTTGTAGGGGTGCGCGTGCGCGGGTCCACGGCTGCCCGTGGCCGCGACACGGCCTCGGTGTTCGCGCGCGGGGCGAGCGGAGCTCGGCCGCGGCGGGCCTCGGCTGCGGGGAACAAGCGTCGGCGGGATGCGCACGGTTAGCGGCTCGGGATCCTGCACAAGAGACTGCACAGCACGAAGGCTGGCACACAGAAGGCTTGGCTTGGCACGGCGAGCACGCGCGGCGGCGCTCCGCCGGAAACAGAGAAGAAACAAGGGGGTCGACGACGACAGCTCACCACGGGCCTTGTAGACGTACGCTGCAGCTCGGGGAAGACTCGTCGTGGCTCGGCGATGCTCGTGCGCGCCCTCTAGTCCCTGGTCCGGCTCCCCTTCGACAGCTCCACGAGCGGCGGCGATGGCTTCGGCGGCGGCGCTGCGGGGAAGAGGCCTCGGCTTCTCTTCTCTCCCTCTTCTCCTCCTCGGACCCTCCCCTGGTTCTCCTCATCCCTCTCCCCCACTCGAATTGGATCTAGGAAACCCCAAAGGGGCGGCGCGGCTTGGGGAAGAAGACGGCCGGCGGCGGGTTAAATAGGCGCTAGGGCTAGGGTTTCGCTGGGCACGGACGGCGAGATAGGGGTGCTCGAGCGGCTGCGGACACGCGGCGCAATCGCGTCGGGCCGCACGGAGCTCGGGCAGTTGGGTCACGGGCGGCGCGCGGAAGAGAGAGAGCGGCGGCGTCGCGAGGAAGGAGATGACGCGGGGGAGAAGGTACAGCTGACAGGTGGGGCCCGGTGGTCAGTGAGAGAGAGGCGGCGACGCGGCGGGGACGCGGCGGGGAAAGAAGATGGGCCGCGCTGGGCCGAAAGGCCGAGCAGGCCGGCTGGGTTGCTGGCTCGGGAAAAAGAGTTGAAGGTGGAAAGATGGACTTGAGCTTCGGGAAATTCGGCCCACGAACAGGAATAGGTTTGGAAATTAGTTTAGTCAATTAGAGTTTGAATTCAAATCTAGAATTTGAATTCAAACCAACCAAAAATCCAAATAAATCCAAATAAATCCAAATCACACTATTTCATCCTTAGCACTTCAAATTGATTTTAAATTTGAATTTAAATTGCCTAAGAATTTAGGGAGCAAAATAGAAGACACTCTTATATGTTGGTTTGCATGCACACAATTCCACCAAAAATTTTTAAATTCGAATTTTTGCACTCAACAAATCCTATGGGGAATTTTAGGGTTGTTACAGGCGCACCCCCTGTTTGCCGAGTGTCTTGGATCTGACACTCGGCAAACAGATCCAGCACTCGGCAAACATGCCACGTCGGCCAATGACGTGGCCCGCGCGTCCGCGGTCCGGCCAGCCCTCGTGGCCTCTTTGCCGAGTGCCCCCCAGCAGGCACTCGGCAAAGGTCCGCTTTTTCAAATTCGATCAAATACACATCTAAATATCTTGTCAAATACATTCAACAATGCATCTTTGCCGAGTGTGAGGAATGTGACACTCGGCAAAGCTGTCGCACGTGCCCTGCGCGTGCCACGCCACGGACGGCCGTTTGGGCTCCAGTACCTTAGACGAGTGTCACATGGAAGACACTCGGCAAATTCAAGCTTTACCGAGTGTCCCATGGTAGACACTCGGCAAAACCGTGGCACGTGTCCAACACGTGCCACGCGCGCCAACGGCCGTGAACGGTCGTTTGGCCTGTCAGTTCTTTGCCGAGTGTCACAGCCCAGGCACTCGGCAAACATGTGGCACGTGCTTCACACGTGCCAGGCCCGTTGACGTGTTGGCCTTTTGCCGAGTGTCTGGGTCAAATACTCGGCGAAGAGTTCGAAAATTTGAAAAAAATATTTTGAAAAATCTTGAAATTCAAACTCAAAAAATTTGAACATTTTAAATAAGAGTCTTTGGCCGCCTGGATTGGTGGTTTTGCCGAGTGCTTTGGTAAGGCACTCGGCAAACCACCTCTTTGCCGAGTGTTCTCTGGTAGACACTCGGCAAAGCTTATGTTTGCCGAGTGTTTTCAAGGAAACACTCGGCAAAGTTTGGCCCCTTTTATTTAAACTTATGTTTTTGGGCTCCACACTTTATTTTTTTCCAATGATACTTATCAAAGGCTCTTTATATCTTATGTGGAGCCTGTGGCAAAAAGTTGAGACGATTTCGAAAAGTTTATAAATATGACCCTTTGCAATCGGAGCATGTCCCCATAGAAGATTCGGAGAGTTGAAAAGGAGACAGCTAGATTTCGAAACAAAGTGAAGTTGAATTAGAGTTTGAGTTCATAACTTTTTCTATAGGCAATACACGACGTAGATTGCTTCATTTGAAGTTATCATATTTTTCCGGACCCATTTGATATTTTTTAAATTATTTTTACGACTATCTCTGCATGAAATAATGAAATATATGAAGGAATTATGAGCTATATAGGCATGAAATAATGAAAACATTTCATTGAAGCATAAAATGTGCATTGTTGAATGTATTTGACAAGATATTTAGATGTGTATTTGATCAAATTTGAAAATTTTGGCATGTTGCAATTGTTCTGGGAAATGTTTGCCGAGTGCTACGCTCGGCAAAAAACACCTTTGCTGAGTGTCAGGTCAAAGACACTCGGCAAAGAGCACCTTTGCCGAGTGTCAAGTCA
Source organism: Echinochloa phyllopogon (assembly GCA_033239725.1). Lineage (NCBI taxonomy): Eukaryota > Viridiplantae > Streptophyta > Magnoliopsida > Poales > Poaceae > Echinochloa > Echinochloa phyllopogon. The sequence continues at coordinate 2,896,376 of BTCW01000008.1, read as the reverse complement.
GAGACACTCGACAAATGTGCCACGTGGGCTGGCCGGCCCGCGACCGTGCGGGCCACGTCATTGGCCCACGTGGCACCTTTGCCGCTCGGCAAAGGGCAGGTTTGCCGAGTGCCCTGGGCAGACACTCGGCAAACAGGCCACGTGGCCGTCCCCTTCGGCCGCGCGCGGCCACATGGTAGATCTGTTTGCCAAGTGCCCGATCTGGGACACTCGGCAAACAGGGGGTGCTCGAGGGGACTTAACCGCCCACGCGGCCCCCAACCCTAGCCTATCTACACACGCCCCCGCCCGTACACACGGTGCCGCCGCCCCCTGCCCCCCGCCCGCCCTCCGCCGGCCCTCCGGCCCGCGGCCACCCGCCGCCGCCGCCCTCCGCGCCCCGGCTCGGACGCCGAGACGCCGCCGGCCCTGCTGCTCCCGGCCGGCCTCCGCGCCCCAGACCCGAGCCGCCACTGCCCCGAGCGCCGCGTCACTGACCCTCGCCGCCGGCCCCTGGCCCCTCGCGCCCGTCGCCGGCCGACGCTGCCGACCCTGACGCCGCCTCGACCGCCGCCGCCCCGGTCGCCGCCGGCCCGGACGCCGCCTCAAGCCGCCGCCGGCCTCCTCCCCGCGGCCGTCCTCCTCGTCGGCCTCCTCCCCGCCCTGGGCCTCCTCGCCGGCCGGCCGCCGCTGCCCGCTGCTGCTCCCACGCCGGCGGCCCGTTCCCCTGCCCGACGTCCTGAAGGTAATTTTTGTTGACAAAATTGTTATGAAAAATTTGCTATGCATGTGTAGAACGTGTGTAAAACTAGTTGTCAACTTAGTTTGTGGTAGGATGTGGTAGTTGTTGTTTTGTGTAGGATGTGGTAGTTGTTGTTTTTCATACATAGGATAGAAACATATATATTTATGTGGATATGGATGATAGAATTTTGATATATTTATGTGGTTGTCGGTCTTCGTGCCGTGGATACGGTTATGTGGTTGTCGGCCTTGGTGCCGCATCCTTGTTTTTTACAGGATGTGTGGTTTCAGAAACCTCCCCATGTAGGGGAGGTGCTGCTGAATTTTTTATTTGACAAAAAATTATTTTTATTTCAGTGAGGCTGTTGCACCGTCTTCGACTTGGACCCCGACGCCGCACGTCGTTCCCTGCCGTCTGCACCGACACGAGCGTAACCGACTCGCCCGCCGTCGAGCCCGTAGGTGAGCACATGCAAAACCATACGCCCTCAGTATTTAATTCGTAGATTAATATTTAAGTTGTGTACCTTATTCGTCTCTTGTATTTATCTTTACCGTGTGGCTTCTTTGCCATGTTCTTGCGTTTCCTACAGTAAATAAGAGTATATGACGTCTTATTTACTGTAGGATACGCAAAAACATGACAAAGATTTCATACCGTACAGTTAAATACAACATGCCAAGATTGTATACAACTGTGTCACGTAACCTAGTTATTCTAAGTAAAATAAAACCCTGGAAGAGGGGCGCGGGCGTTCCCCTCCCTGATAAGATATTCTAAGTAAATTATTCCAGGTGTGACTCCTTTTCTAACGAGGTTTAGAATCTAGGTGGGGATCCAACTTTTACTCGATGTCTTTATAAATTATATTGATTAATTAAACTTTGTTTTCTAGTTTGATCCTAACATATAGAATGTGACCCTAGTGTAACTATGATCATGCCCCAAATTAAACTACCTCAAGCCCTGACGCCCTGTACGTAAATACTAGCATGATTCATTGGTCCCTGGCCAATCAGTGGTCCAGCAAACCGAAGCAATACCTGTCAAATCATGACTGTTGATAGTCAAATTGGGCCATGGGCCAAACCGGTCTGACCGGTTTGCCAAACCGGTCAGACCGGTTTACTTCTGTAATTCGAGTAGGATTAGGATTCCGAGTTTTAGTCCCATATTGTAACATATTCGAAAGGGGTAAGACTTCCCCGGCCTATAAATATAAAGGCTAAGGCCGATTGAGAGTATTCCCAATCGAATCAAACACTTTTATCTTATATTTTTGTATCTCTCAAACCCTAAACCTTTTCCAACCTCCATATTCTGTTCTTTGCTCGTCTCTACGACGTTCAAGGGCGTTCTAAGTGGCCTGCCGATCTTAGAACAACCCTAGACTTGCTCGAGCTCCGTCGGGGTCCCTCCCGAGCTTGAGTTTCTAGGTCTTCACGGTTCTCCGCTCAGAAGCGGTCTGACCGGTCTTACGAACCGGTCTGACCGGTTTTCTCCAGGAAACCAGGAGTTGGCCGTTGTGACGGCCGTGCTGCGCGTTTGATCAATCTCGAGTTTGTTGGCGCGTTTTCGTGTCAACATACTTTTTGGCGACTCCGCTGGGGAAGATTAATCTGCTGCTAAAACTGATTCAATCTACTCCAATCATGTCTGGATCGACGTGCGACCTTGACAAGGACAACATCATCGCCGAGACGATGGAAGAGGTCACGGACGAGGAGCGGAAGCGGTACTTGATCGCTGAGGAGCACTTCAGGACGCAGTTCTTGAAGGGCTTCAAGAAAGATCGCGGTGGTCTTGTCAAGAGGGTAGAGGAATTCGTCATGCCGGCTTTCAAGTTGGCGAACGACCAAGTTGAAGAACTTCCCAAGGTAACTGGCGAATCCTCCGATTTAATGCAGCAAATTACTCGCATGATGGATGATAAATTACTTGCTGCACAAACTGTTACTAGCGAGTTAATTTCTAGTATGACAGGTAATTCGGATAAAGGAAAAAATAATGTAGAATTTAATGAATTGCCTAACTCTACTCCTAGCTCATCAGGCATGCCAGAACACGTTTTAGATCCTAATTTGGGCATGCCGTTGAATTTCTATGCGGGACAAACACCTTACCCTGGTTCGGTCCACGAACCGGTCAGACCGGTTTGTACAACCGGTCAGACCGGTTTGCCGTCCTCTGGCGGTCAGACCGGTTCTATGGGTGCAGGAGCGTCTGGTGCGATTGTTTTATCCAATACGGCTACTTCTGGTCCTGTTTATACTATTCCACGCACTACGGTTCCGGAAAGTATACCCCACGGATCTAGCTCGTTTCACGCGCCGATTCCGAGTACTTCTCAAACTACAATGTATGGTGTTCCCCGCATTCCACAAAACAGAGGTGATGGGAACTATCAAGCCGAGTTAGCTAAGTTCAAAGAAGACATAGCAAATACACTTAGAACAAGACTCGGGCTTGAATTGGGTAGTTCACGCTTATACCAGAAACCATATCCACCTGAATTTGATTTAGTTGCTTATCCTAATGGTTGGCGTGTTCCGGATTTTATTAAATTCAGTGGCGAAGATAATAGAACTCCTTGGGAGCACATTAGTCAATATGTATTGCAATTAGGAGAGGCATCTTTTTATGAGGCATTGCGTATACGGTTGTTCTCATTATCTTTAACCGGAACTGCATTTTCATGGTTTTCTTCGCTTGCTCCTAACTCTATTCATAATTGGACTCAATTGGAGCGTAAATTTCATGATCATTTCTTTAGCGGAGAAAACGAAGCTAAATTATCTGATTTGACATCGGTTAAGCAAAGCCGAGAAGAATCGGTTCTTGATTACTTCAAAAGATTTAAAGATGTTAAGAACCGATGATTCAACATAACTGTTTCTGAAAAGGATTTAGCGGATTTGGCTTTTGTAGGCTTACGGTCTCATTACAAGGAAAAATTAGAAGGTTCTGATTTTCTTACTATTAATCACTTGCAAATGAAGGCCATGAGTCTAGAACTTAAATTTAAAAATGCAAAAGAATCTGCTAAACCCCATCGTTCGAATGTGCATATTATTGATAATGATTCTGATAGTTCAGACGATGATAAAGAAATTTATGCTGCTGAATTTGTTTGGTCATCAAAAAGTAAACCTAGTTCTTGTCCTTCATTAAAGCCGATTCAGAAAAATCGGCAAGAAGAGAAATTTACTTTTGATGTAGCCAAATGTGATCGTGTTTTTGATGAATTGCTTAAGAATGGCTTTATTAAACTTTCTCATGCAATTCCACCAGCCGATCAATTAAAAAATCGTGCATATTGTAAGTGGCATAATTCTTTTTCTCACGCAACAAATGATTGCAATGTTTTTCGACGACAGGTACAATCGGCCCTTAATGAAGGTCGATTGGTGCTCGCTGAAATGCAAGTTGATAAGGCTCCTTTCCCTGTTCATACCTTGGATGTGAACACCAAAATGCTGATTCGGCCGGAACAAGTCGATGGAGCTAAAGGGAAGAACGTGGTGATTGGAGATCTGAGGCCGGAAAAAGTTGATTATAAAATTCCGTCCAGAATAGTGATGATTGAGAGGACTCTATATGGAAAAGAGTCTCTGAAGATTACTATTAACACATCAAGGCCCGGGGGGCAAGGAAGTTCCTTGGAAGAGAATCGGTTCGCTAGCCAGGCGAAACCGGTCAGACCGGTTTCCCAAACCGGTCAGACCGGTTTGTCTCCAGACCGTTCAAGGACTTTCAAGCCCAAGCGCCCGGAAGTGGGTACTTGGAAATTCAATGAGCCAAAGATTCAAGGAAGGGTTCTGAAGCAAGGACCTACTTTTTCGCAGCTCATGAATAAGTACACAAAGGCCGTTCAAGTTGATCGGCCAACAAAAAAGAGACAAAGGTCACCACAGCGTTGGAACAATCCTACAGATTATAAACGCCATGGTGGTGTTACTGGAAATTCGGTGCATAACCGATTAAGCTCATACCAATCAGGTCGCTTGACCGCTTTCCAAAGCGGTCAGACCGGTTTTGTAAACCGGTCAGACCGGTTTCGGTCTGAGCAGAAATTTCAAGCTCCTCCTAAGCAAGAATATCGTATCAAGGAGAAAAAGGAGGATGTGCAAGCCCAAGCCAATGAATTCATAAAAATTGGCGATATTCCAGTGGCTTTGCAAGATTTGGGTCGAAAGCCGATAGTCATTGGAGATTCGGCTCCTGTTCCAGTCCAAAAGCCGGTCATGCATAATGATCCTGAGGCTAGCAAGGGCGTGAAGAAGGTCTTCCAACCAAGGTGGTGTCCTTCCGGCTTGACTCACACGCAAAAGCGGAAGCTACAACGTCTGCGGAACAAGGAAAAGAGGGAACATGAAGCTGAGAAGCTGAGGGATGAACATTTCAACAAGTACAGACCCATGATTCCTCAGACCAAGACCTGGCGAGTTGTGCAGTCAACAGCACAACCGGTCAGACCGGTTTCAGAAACCGGTCAGACCGGTTCTAATCAGCCCGCTGCAGAAGCGGTCAGACCGGTTTCTGGAACCGGTCAGACCGGTTTGTCGACAGCGGCAGGGGCCAAAGCTACTTCGACCATCGATGTTACTCCGCCAATTCCTTCAGTGGTTGAAGATGAAGAATTAGTTGATTTTGAGCCTTCTCCAGAGCGTGACTGAAAGTGCATCTAGGCACTTATATGTTTTGGTGATTTTGGATGACAACATGATTAGTTATTTAACTTGTTTGCTTAAGTGTATGAGCAGGGTTTTATTATTCATGCAATATATTTGTTGAAGAATATAAGCTCATTATTGGTATAAAAGACAAGAAAGCAAACAAGTGGTAATCATCCCATGCAATCAAACTAGACAATGACAAGTAATTGGAAATGACAAATGAGACAAGGATCTAAGCAAATTAGTTGGTCTCATTAATAAGATACTTGTCAAAGGTTTTTGGGATAAATATTTGAAGAAATTTGGAAGTTCTTTGGGCTTGTTCCATAGCAATGGTTACATTCAAAATGAGACATGATTCTATGGTTAGTATATGGTCTCAAGTGCTTTGATGCTTATGGACAAGTTAATTACCAAAGAATATATTGAAGATATTTCAAGTTAATTGAAGACAAAGATTTCAATGTGGTATTCATGATGATGCAATGCAAAGCAAAGCTTAATTTGGCAAGAGAGGACGGAAGGGATCAAGCTAGATGGGAGTGACGTTCCTAACAAGGTGAAGGGCAAGTTGGTCTTGTAGCCGAGGGACTTTGTTGGTGGAAAGGTCTAGCATCTTAGCTTGGGTTCTATACGTCAATCAAGTCATATCAAGTGAAGCAATGCGAAGCATCTAATCTTTTATTGATCATATAATGGAATGACTTATGAATTCTTTCATACAATGGAAATTCTAAGTCATTGGCTCAATATGGATGTGCTCATCAATATGAAGATGTTGAAGCCCTCAAAGTTGAGAATGATCAAGTATGGCATCAATGAAGATTTACAAGCTCAAGTGGTAGATTCTATTTATTGTTTTAATATTGAGTTTAGGAATGCCGTACTATCAAGAGGGATGCAACATTAGTTGTCTTGGCATACACCAAAAAGTGCTCAATAGTTCAACCCATGTGAGAAAACCTTTAGAGAGAAGTCCTTTGGGGACTTAGTGTGCTGAGGGGACCCAAACCGGTCTGACCGGTTTGGGAAAGCGGTCTGACCGCTTTTAGGTCTAGTTTGGCTGAGCCGACCCAAACCGGTCTGACCGGTTTGGGAAACCGGTCTGACCGGTTTGGGCTCTGACAGGTGTAACGGCTAGTATAGTTCGTAAACCGGTCTGACCGGTTTGGGAATCCGGTCTGACCGGTTTCCAACGGCTAGTTTTGGTTGTGTGGGGTATTTATACCCCATACCCCTCTCCTTTGAGGGGTGCTGGTTTATTTGCCTTTGTGGCTCGTCCCTAGCCTTCCCAAGCACCAGCAAGCTCTCCCCAAACCTCTCTTTGTGAGAGTTGATTGAATTTAGTTCATATCTTTGGATTTGGGTTGAGGGATGTATGTGTATGAGCAATAGATAGCAAGTGATAGCAATTATCAGCTATAGAGAGCATATCCTTAGTATTGAGCACTTCCGGTGAAGTCAAGCAATCAATTGAAGCATTTGTTACTCTTGGAGGTGATCCTCCTAGACGGCTAGGCGTCGCCGGTGAGCTACCTTGGTTGTGGTAAGCCACGGATTGGTTGTAAAGGCTGGCCTTGCCTCCTTCGTGGAAAAGGGCCAAAAGCTAGTGATACCGAGGAAAGTGGCTTGGAGTGGATAAGCCCGCCTTTCGTAGGCCCTCAACAGAGACTAGGATTCATCGTGTCTTTGTGACAGCCTTAGTGGCAGCGGTGAACTCCGAACTTCGGGAAAACATATCTTTGTCTCTTGTTTTACTTCACAAGTTGAATTCTAGCATTTATATTCGCTTCCGCTTCGATCTACTTGGGTGTGCTCTAATTGTGTGCAGGGACTTAGTGGACCTGCTTGATATCATCTACAGGAGCTCATCACCAAGTTTGGTTTGTGCTAGAACTCGTAGAGGGGGTTAATTCACATAGTCGGTTTTCTCTGTTGAAAACCGGTCTGACCGCTTTGTCAAAGCGGTCTGACCGCTTAAAGTGGTCTGACCGGTTTTGGGAACCGGTCTGACCGGTTTCAGTGCTAACTGTGTGAAAAAGTTTGTTAAATTGCAGATTCACCTATTCACCCCCCCTCTAGGTGACATCAAGGTCCTTTCAATTGGTATCAGAGCTTGGCCTCACATCCAAGCTTAACCGCCATGAGGAAAGATGTCGACCACTTGTGAGGTAAACTATGAGCCACTAGCTAGTGACGGCTCAAATTATTCAAATTGGTCTTGTAATGTGCTTAATGATCTTAGGACTATGAGTCCTACTCTTGAGAGGATTGTAGTTGAAGGCATTGATCGTCCTCGTGTTGATTGGAGTGTGTCCAACCCAACCGAAGACGAAATGAATTGCTTTCAACTCAATGCTCGTGTCGCTAACTTCTTATTTGATGTTGTGAGTGATGAAGTTAGAGAATCAATTCTAGAAGATGAAGCAACTCTATTCGATGCTCATCTTATTTGGGCTCGAATTGAGAAGCTTTACGCCAACATCAAAAGCAACACGCAAGACCAAACAGGAGCCAAGTCACATGAGGAGCGCTCCACATCAGCAAACACATGCACCAAGCCTCATGTGACAATCACCGTGGATCCACAAGAGCAAGACAGCTCAAGTGCCCGCTCCCTGCCAAAACCGGTCCAACCGGTTTCCCAAACCGGTCTGACCGGTTTGGGCAGGAGAGGCACAATCAGCCACAAGAAGGGAGGCCGACGCCGCGCGAGCAAAGTTTCAAGCTCACAAGCAAAATCATTCCCCAATGATGAACAACTCATGCTTCACAAGTCCAAAGAGGAAGAGAAGGCGGAAAACTCAAAGGATGAGACTATCCTAGCTCTCATCCAAGAGCTTGAGGAAGTCAAACTCTCCAACGCCGCTTTGGTTTGTAAGTATGATGCAATTGTTGATGTTTTTACTTGTGATGCTATTCATATGGCTTCCATTGAAAAAGAAAACAAAGTGCTCAAGGATAAATTGGAATTAATTGCTAGCAAGCATGAGATGCTACAAGTGAAGCATGATGAACTCTTGTGTTCTCATGAAGAACTTGTAGAATCATATGCTTCATTAGATATTGCTCACGAGATTATAATTACTTCGTTAAAATCTATTGAATCTCAAACTCACATATGCACATGTCTTCCAATTCAATATAATCTATCATGTGCTAACCCTTGTTGCTCTCAAGCAAAACAATCTTGGTATGATAAAGTGTGTGTAGAGTCTTGTGAAGACCTCATTGCTCAAGAAAATGAAGAACTCAAGCAAGAGGTAGAAAGACTCTCAAAGGACTTGACAACTCTCAAAGGGAAGAGCAATGCACAACCTTCTCAAGATAACCGTGAATTCATGGTGAAGAAGCTTGAGAAAGGATCAACCGTGCAAAGCTCTTTCATTCACCAAGTCATGTCCAACACAAGCCAAGAGCAAGTCAACAAGAAAGAAAGCAAGCCAATTATCTCCAAAAGACAAAGAAATATGGAGAAAAGGAGATGCTATGGTTGCTTTGAGAAAGGGCATCAAATTGCTTCTTGTCCAAACAAGGAGGAACTATATCAAGAGAAGCTTCAAGTAAAGCTCAACAAAGGATTTCTCAAAGCCCAAGCAAAATTCAAGGAAGAATTGGCTAGCGAGCAACACAAGAAGAAGGCAATCAACATCAAGCATAAGACATGCTACACATGTCGGGAAAAGGGACATTTTGGTAATAATTGTCCCAATGGTAAAATTACTAAATCCGACATTGTCCATTCTATACATGTGAAGATTGGGGATTCTCCAAATGCCTCTTGTGCCTCTAAGGTGATTTGTTCTCCAAAGAGTGGCACAAAAGGAATTTGGGTTCCCAAGTACATTAGGACTAACAACAACGGACCCAACATGAGTTGGGGACCAAAGTGTGCTTGATGAGATTGTAGGGACAACGAGATGCATTGGCGACTTGGCTTGAATGACAATCTTCAATGATCAACTAGCAAGCCAAGAAAAGTTGCTTCCGCCCCATACTCTACACTAGTGTCATCTCGGTAAATTTGTGCCTAAATTGATTAAGTTTAAGTCACTAGTGCCTTTTGTAGGATCAAGTGTTTCTAAGTGTTGAGCTTGTGACACTTGAAAGTGACTTAGACTAATTTCTTGAATTTTTCATTCATATATGCCATGTGATGCTTTTAATGGCTCTCTAGTAGAGCAATATTGTGTTAAGTTGCAGTGGATCAAGTTCCGACGAAATTTGGATCAAACATCGGAGATCCACGCCATTTGGTACATGTCTGGCAAAACCGGTCTGACCGGTTTTCCAAACCGGTCTGACCGGTTTGGCCCAGACATTTGCAACTTTGTCACATTCTTGAGAAATGAAGATTTTAATTAATGATTTATGCATATGCCATGTGGTATGTCTAATGGCTCTTCAATGGAGCAAAGTTTGATCATTTTTTCAGAGCATACCACACAAGATCTGACACTGAGGCCGGAAGATCCGACCAGATGATCCAGGCGGCTCTGTGATAAACTTTTCCCGGCCGGAAGATCAATCGGATGATCCGGGCTGAAACCGGTCTGACCGGTTTCCCAAACCGGTCTGACCGGTTTGGCTCAGGAAATTGGAACTTGGCTATTTGAGTGAGAAATGAAGATTCAAGTATTTAATTTCATGAATTTCTCATTCTTGGCATATGCTATCCATATAAAAACTTCATGATGGTATGATTACTTGGCATATTTCATTTTGAGTAATTTTTGTGCAAATTGACCGAATATTGAATTAATCCCTTCCATGTCAATTACAAGACAAAGTGCTTGTCTCATATTGTCTACATATGATGCACATATTTAGGGGGAGATTATTTCAATATTTGAGTCCTTGAGACTAACCTTTTCTTTTAGTGAACTTGTAGTCTCAAGAGTGAGAAAGTACTTCTCACAATTGGAGTTGTCAACTCATCTTAATGATTCATGACGGTAACCCTATAATCATCCTAATCATGAATTTTGATTTCAATTCATGTTTTGACAACTCAACATAATATAGCAATTAAATTCCTTAAAATGGTTTAATCTTTCAATATTAGTGCATATGAATCCTTGCTAATCTCAAAAGCACTAAAATAAGGAATTTGATCTATATTGTGTAACTTCGTAATTAATGACCTATGTTCTCATACTCTTATTTAAAGTCATTGATTATGAAATCATGTGTTGTGCACATTAATGTTTTCTCTCCTTGTTGATAAAATTGATTATATCATGAGAGAATTCGTATGGACAATATTGATAATACTGCACAACGCATTCTTCTAGAGGCCAAGGTATGTTTTCCATGAACTAGTATTTACCTTGTGCATCTAGTCCATTTTCATGCTAGAGTGTGCATGTACATGCAAATATATCAAGCTCTCTTGCGTCCATTATATATTTAGTTAACACTTTCTTGGTGAATGGTGTAAGCTAAATATGTTAATGTCGTTGTGTGCTTAATATATGTGCATGTGCTTGTGTGACATAGGATAGTTTTTGAAAAATCCTACTAGCATGATAGGATTGTGTGTTTTTGAAAATCTTTGAGTTTTTTGGTCTTTTGACCTTTGTCGATCTATTTGTGACTATTGTTAACTCTGCTTGATTGATGGCTAGTCACAAGTAGTGAGATTTTCTCAAGTCCATAAAATCCTTTATCTATCTTTTGTCTCCCATTTCGTTCGGAAGAAACGAAAGAAATTTGTTTTATTGGAAATCTTATCTTTTCTATGGACAATCTTGAGAAGTTGAAGATCATGCCTATTACATACACTCTCAGATCAAGTGAACAAGTATTGGATCTTAAGTTTCACCATTTTGGACAAGTCTTAGCTGCCTGGGAAAACCGGTCTGACCGGTTTCCCAAACCGGTCTGACCGGTTTGGGCCCAAGCAGTTGGGTGAACATTTTATGGAAAATCTTGGATTTTTGAAGGCCAAATTTCATTATTATGACTTCTCAGATCAAGGGAACATGTTTTGGAACTGTTTTATAACAAGTTCCGACCTTAGGTCGGAAGATCCGATAGGAAGTTCCGGGCAGCTCTGTCTCGAGTTGTTTCTGGCCCAGAAGATCCGAAGATTATCAGAAGATCCGACAACTGCCTGGAAGATCTGAAGTTCATCAGAAGATCCGACAAATTCTCGGAAGATCCGGAGTTGCTGACTCAACCCAACTTCCTGGGAGAAACCGGTCTGACCGGTTTCCCAAACCGGTCTGACCGGTTTGGCCCAGGAAGGTGGGCCACTCGTTTTTATGGCTACCCGTGATTCCCTCTCTCTCTTTCCATACTCATTCACCTCTTCAACCTCTCTCTCTCGTTCTTCACCGTGAGAAGGCGCCCCTTTGGCGATTTGAGGATTCAACCAAGAAAAAAGTGATTTCTCTTCGGTTTTTGAGTGCCACAAGGCTGATTGATTGTTTCCCCATCAAGTTGTGCACTCAAATCTTCATCTCTCTCGAGTTCAAGGCTCTCAAGGTATTCAAATCTTTCCATCGCCCGATCTATGAGCTCAATGCATATATGTCAAAACCCTTCGGTAGAACATCTTCTGGCATGTCTAGGAACCTATCCCTAAGAGATGGATTGAATTGGTTGGCTACATTTTGCGCAACAAGGATTTGCACCTCCACTGCCAAAAGCGGTCTGACCGGTTTGGCAAACCGGTCTGACCGGTTTGGGCAGTGAGGGCTCAAGTCCCTGTTTTGCAATGTGTTGGTCACATATGGACTAGGGATAGCTTGTATTGCAATATCTTTTCAATATCTAGATAAATTCCTGCCCAGATTGGCCTCAAACTTGTTTTGGCTCAGCTCAGGCAAAAGCGGTCTGACCGGTTTCTGAAACCGGTCTGACCGGTTTGGCCCTGAGCTGACCCAAAACTTGTTTGGTGCTTCATATTAATTCTACTCTTGAGTCAATCTTTTTCTGGGCACTTTATCAAGTTTATCTGTCCAAATTGATCTTTCAACTCGAGTTGGCTCAGCTCAGACCAAAAGCGGTCTGACTGGTTCCTGGAACCGGTCTGACCGGTTCCCGGAACCGGTCTGACCGGTTTTGTGCTGAGTTGACTCAAATCCTGTTGAATGTACTCTATCTATTCAAATTCTTTTGATCAATCATCTCCTGGGTATTGATACTTTGTGTGTCACTTTATGAACCTAGGAAGGACAGTAAAAGATGCCTAAAGGATCACATGCCGAGAGAATCAAAAAGAGCAAGTTTAATGCACCCGGAGGTAGTAGCTCGGGCACGGCAAGTGGAAGAGCTTTGAGGCCTAGAAGGTCAAAGAGGGCAGCAGACCAGGAAATTGAAGAGGTGGACATTGTTGAAAATTCCACTGATGATGAGGTTGAGGATGAGAGCTTCAGAGTTGAGTACCGTCATGGTCAGCAGGCAGATGTTGATGTTGATGAGGAGATGGCAGCAGATGATTATGAGGACGAGGTGGCTGATGATGACATTGATGAAAATGCCCCTCTTGTTCTTGAGATTTGCCGACCCACTGGCCCAGCTAGTAGAAGAGTGACAGATTATCTTGCCAGTGGGATGACTGATGTAGTTAGGAGGTTGAGGAGGACTAGTCCACTTGGTGTGGATAGGACAGCGACCGACTACAGATTTTGGACTCCTTTTCAGTAGGATTTCTATGCCACAGCCATTATGAAGAAGACCAAAATCACATCAGATGCACAGTATGTGGATTGAGATTATATGAGCAAGCAAGACAATCCAGTGTTCAATGAGATCATTAGAGTATGTTCAGAAAAGAGAATCAAGCATCTCATGGGCTTCAAGCATATTTGGAACAAGGAAGTCATTGCTCAGTTTTATGCTACTGTGTTCTTCGGCTACTATGAGGAGGATGGCAGGCAAGAAAGAGCCATGCATTGGATGACTGAGGGACAGCGCTTTCATGTCACTTATCCTGACTTTGCTTCCATTCTCAGAGTTGGACATGAGAGTGATGACTCTGTTAGGATACATGACCGAGGAGTTATGGAACCATCTGAGATAAAATTCATGTATCCTAGAGATCAAAATGGCAGTTGGGGAAAGGTGAGTGGTCTTTACACATATTATGGAACTCTTTACAGATTGCTCAGAAAGACACTCACACCTAGAGATGGCAACACCTCAGACATTTCACTTTACATGAGGAACTTGATGTACTATCTGAGGATTGGAGAGGAGACACCTCCATTTAGTGTTGCTGACTTCATATGGCATGAGATCAAGACTATTTCTGAGAGTCCTCAGAAGATTTGTGCCTATAGCCCTTTTATCATGTTTATCATTGAGAGGGTTACAAGTTTGAAGATACAGAAAGACACCCAACACAAGCCAATTCACCCTCCTGTGCCCCACAAGTTTAGAATGCCTTCTCCATCACCAGCAGATACAGATGCAGCAGCCGGCGGTGATCAAGAGCAGCAAAGAGGGCCATCTCAGCAGTTTTCTCCACTGCAGGCCAGAACCGGTCTGACCGGTTCTGCAAACCGGTCTGAGGGACGGACATCTCCAATTAAGAAATTCATATCTATGTTTACTGGTATTTGCAAAGGCCAAAGAGATGTTCAAGTTGATATCAGGCAGCAGAGGATTGAAAACAAGAAGACTCGTGATGAGTTCAAGAAACTGCGTGCCGCTTTGAGTCCAAATGACCCTCCATCACCTATTTCACCACCTCTTGAGTTACCTGAGATTCCCCCACTTAGAGACATCATGACCGACCACATGAATGCGGGATATTTTGAGGAGTATGGTGATATCTTTGGATATGGACATGTTGGGTCAAGCTCGCAGCCTCCGCCACCCCCTTTACAGTCAGTTGGTGCTCCAGGGACCATGCCATACATGCCTACTTCAGAGGATGACCTGTTTGGTTCTTCTTTTGGATTTGCACCGCCTGGTCCATCTTATGCAGCAGCTACACTTCCATCTTCGTCATATGCATATGGTGGCACCGGTTCATCTATGGCGGGAGTTCAGTTTTCGAGTGCACCATCTCCATCTCCTGGAGATTTTGCTTCTCAGGCAGCAGCTTCTCTGTTTGGACCTACTTCTGCCCCTAGTTATGATGATCATAGCCCGACTTTCTAGCGACGAGGAGCGGATGCATGATGGGAGTGTGACTACAAGCTTCTCTAGACCCTTTATGGATGATTGATGACAAAGGGGGAGAAGAATGGATTAAAGCTTATCTAGTTGATCTTGTAGTCATATGGTTGTAATAATCTTGCACTTTATCTCTTTGTGGACTTGAGAACTTGTAATGTGTGCTACTATGTGTTGAACTCTTTTATATATTCTAAGTGACCATTTGCTAGTGTGATTTACATGTATTGTTTGATGCAATGTTGTTTCACCTGTGCTTCTGTCTGGGTGAAACCGGTCTGACCGGTTTCCCAAACCGGTCTGACCGGTTTGGCCCGTGACAGCAAGTATGTGATTCTCTTGTTTTATTGAGTGCTATACATGTCATATGCATCACACATTGTTTTATTATGTCACACACACTTGTTGCACATGTGGATGCTGAGATATAGGGGGAGCTCTCATTTTTATTGATTATATGTGAATTTGGCATCTGAGGCCGAATTTTTGAAATTCTATTCAATGCACATATTGAGGGGGAGCTCATCATATATCTCAGTCATCCAGAGCTTAAATTCAATATCTTTTTGTAAGCTTTAATAATGTTGTCATCAATCACCAAAAAGGGGGAGATTGAAAGTGCATCTAGGCACTTATATGTTTTGGTGATTTTGGATGACAACATGATTAGTTATTTAACTTGTTTGCTTAAGTGTATGAGCAGGGTTTTATTATTCATGCAATATATTTGTTGAAGAATATAAGCTCATTATTGGTATAAAAGACAAGAAAGCAAACAAGTGGTAATCATCCCATGCAATCAAACTAGAAAATGACAAGTAATTGGAAATGACAAATGAGACAAGGATCTAAGCAAATTAGTTGGTCTCATTAATAAGATACTTGTCAAAGGTTTTTGGGATAAATATTTGAAGAAATTTGGAAGTTCTTTGGGCTTGTTCCATAGCAATGGTTACATTCAAAATGAGACATGATTCTATGGTTAGTATATGGTCTCAAGTGCTTTGATGCTTATGGACAAGTTAATTACCAAAGAATATATTGAAGATATTTCAAGTTAATTGAAGACATGGATTTCAATGTGGTATTCATGATGATGCAATGCAAAGCAAAGCTTAATTTGGCAAGAGAGGACGGAAGGGATCAAGCTAGATGGGAGTGACGTTCCTAACAAGGTGAAGGGCAAGTTGGTCTTGTAGCCGAGGGACTTTGTTGGTGGAGAGGTCTAGCATCTTAGCTTGGGTTCTATACGTCAATCAAGTCATATCAAGTGAAGCAATGCGAAGCATCTAATCTTTTATTGATCATATAATGGAATGACTTATGAATTCTTTCATACAATGGAAATTCTAAGTCATTGGCTCAATATGGATGTGCTCATCAATATGAAGATGTTGAAGCCCTCAAAGTTGAGAATGATCAAGTATGGCATCAATGAAGATTTACAAGCTCAAGTGGTAGATTCTATTTATTGTTTTAATCTTGAGTTTAGGAATGCCGTACTATCAAGAGGGATGCAACATTAGTTGTCTTGGCATACACCAAAAAGTGCTCAATAGTTCAACCCATGTGAGAAAACCTTTAGAGAGAAGTCCTTTGGGGACTTAGTGTGCTGAGGGGACCCAAACTGGTCTGACCTGTAACAACCCTAAAATACCCTAGGATTTGTTGAGTGCCAAAAATGCGAATTTAAAAATTTTTGGTGGAATTGTGTGCATGCAAACAAACATATAAGAGTGTCCTCTATTTGCTCCCTAAATTCTTAGGCAATTTAAATTCAAATTTAAAATCAATTTGAAGTGCTAAGGATGAAATAGTGTGATTTGGATTTATTTGGATTTTTGGTTGGTTTGAATTCAAATTCTAGATTTGAATTCAAACTCTAATTGGCCAAACTAATTGTCAACCCATCTAACTGTTCGTGGGCCGAATTCTCGAAACCAAAGTCCATCTTTCACCCTTCAACTTCTTTCCCGAGCCAGCAACCCGAGCAGCCCAGCCGGCCTTTCGGCCCAGCACGGCCCAGCCCCTGCACCGCGTCCCCGCCGCGTCCCTCTCTTCCACTGACAGGCGGACCCCGCCTGTCAGCCTTCTTCTCCCCGCGTCATCTTCCTCGCGACGCCGCTCCCTCTCTCCCGAGCGCGCCGCCCGTGAACCCAACCACCCGGCCGGCCCCATCGCCCCCTGTGCGGCCCGTCCGATGCGCGCCGCGTGTCCGCTGCCGCCTGGCCATCCCAATCTCGCCGTCCGTGCCGCAAAACCCTAGCCTAGCGCCTATTTAACCCGCCGCCGGCCTTCTTCTTCCCCAAGCCGCGCCGCCCCTTTGGGGTTCCAACCCGATCCAATTCGTGGGAAGGAAGGAGTAGGAGAGAGGTGGGGAAGGTTGTGGAGCAGTCGGAGCAAGGAGAGGACGAGCCCATCGCCTTCTCCACGAAGCCGCCGAAGCCCGGAGCGCCGCCGTCCGTGGACTTGCCGACGAGGAGCCGGACCAGGGACGGGAAGAGGAGCACGAGGACCGCCGGACCGCGTCGAGCCTTCCCCGAGCTGCAGCGTACCTCGACGAGACCCTAGGTGAGCTAACCGCGGAGCCCCTCCTTCTTCCCCAACTCCGGCCGAATTCCGCCGCCGTCGTCGTGCAAGCCCTCTGTGTGCCAGCCCTCGAGCTGTGCAGTATCTTCTACAGGACCCCGTCGCCGCTGAGCCCATCCGCAACCCGCCGTCGACTTTTACCCGCAGCCGAGGCCCGCCGCGGCCGAGCTCTGCTCGCCGCGCGCGCGAACGCCGAGGCCACGCGCGGCCGTGGGCGACCACGAGCCCGCGCGTGTGCACCTAGCCGTGCCCCAGCAGTCGCTGGAGGCCACGAGCGCGCAACCGAACCCAAGACGTGCACCGTTGCGTGCGTAACCCGAGCCGCCGTCGTGCTCACCGGCGTTCATGGCCGTGTCGCCGCCGATCGCGTCGGTAAACCCAAGCCGAAGCCCAAGCCATCCCTGTTTCACCCTGATCCGCTCCGCCTAACTGTAGCGAAGCTGTTCCGGCCATCCTAGATCCGAGCCGAGCCTTCTCAGGCGAGAACCGCCGCCGACCGTCGCCGCCGGTCGCGCTCCGGTGCGCGCCGCGCGTGCGCTGCGTCGCGCCGTGGCGAGCCCACACACAAGACCACACCAGCATCACACACGCGCACGCACAGAAGATCCTGGTTCGGCCACACCTAGATCCCATGCACCCGGCTCACGTGGACCCATCACACGGTTCACGGTGGACTCAGTCCACCAGAGCGAATCCGGCAGCCAGCCCTTCGTGGGCCGAATGTTCGCGTTTAAGTCCGTTTAACCACCCTAAACTTTTCCGGCCCAATCGCTTTCGGCCCAATTCCAGCCCAGCCATCGTTTATTCTTTTTCTTTTTCTTTTAACAGCGCTGACGTATGGGACCCACCTGTCATACTCTGCGAGTCAATGACACATGGGGCCCACTGACCAGAGTTGACCGCTGACCGTTGACCCCCGTTGACCGTTGACCAGTCAACGCTGACGTCAGCATGGCCCACTGCTGACGTCATCCTAGGCGGACCCCACTGCTGACGTCAACATGACGTCATGCTGACGTCAGCAGGCTAATTATTTGCCTATTTTCTTTTTCGGAAATTATTTAATATTTTCAGAAAATGATTTAAACTTCGAAAATTAATAATAAATCAACCGTAGCTCAGAAAAATATGAAACCAGTTTCTATATTTTTCTAAAATCATGATCTACGCGTTAGTATAGAGTTTGGTGTTATTTGGGTCTTCTTTCATCGCTGTCTTAGTGTTTCTTTGCTAGTAGTCGCGTCTTATTTTATTTTCGCGCAACCCTAGGAGCTCCGGAGAGTCAGGAGGAGCCGGACTACTACGACAACTGCTTTGACGAGGATGAAGACCTTTGCCTAGGTTCACGCCTGACCATCTCTGAAATACCTATTAGACATGCAAACTAGTATGCTAGCGCTTTACTTTACTCGCATGATAAACCTGCACTGCCTTTGTTATTATCCTGTTACCTTGCTACCTACTACTCACTTTATAAATATGCTATGCTATGCTTGTGTTGGGATGGTTGTGATTGATCCTCTTGGCGTGAGTTGTGGGTGGTTTGGGAGGAGTAGTGAAGCTAGGCGGTGTAAGCGAGTAATAACAACTCGATCGTTGATCGAGGTGCTGAGGGGCTGCACTCGGGCAGTCCCTATGGGGTACCTGTTGCGGGTACATGGTTACTGGTTACTTGGGGATTGGTACTCGGTGAGTACCTAAGGAGTTTGGGCGGCAATACCTGTTATGGGTGCCGATTGCGGACCGTTGCAGCGGATCGCTTGTGATGCAGATACTCGCTTTACCGAACAATTAAGGACCGAGTCGTGCCCCCACTTTGGACTTGGGAATTACCGTGCTCACCATCTACCCAGTATGGGGAGGGTTCCAGCAAGCCTACTCTAGTGCGGCGCCGAGACTGTAGGAGAATCGAGCTTGATATGTGTAAGGGGGATTCGTTGCGGCGTAATCTCCCTGATTTACCACGGCCCCCGACTGGCCCCGGTGGGAAGGTTTCACGACCCTGGGGCAGATGTTAGATCGGATGTTTCCCGAGCCCAGGGAGACAGGATTGGCGCCGTTACTGTTTAGGGTCTTTGCTGTGGGCTGCGTCTCAGGTTGGTTGCGGACTAGCCTTGCAGCCCGGATGGATTCCTGGAGTGCCACCTCTGCAGAGTGTAAACTATACGTATAGCCGTGTCCACGGTTACGGACGACCCATTTCTGAGAAGCCCTGGCTAGCATGGGAATCTGCTTTCTTACCTCATCCTTGATTCGGGTTATGAGAGATTGGTCCAGCTGAGGCTGTTGAGACGGGGTGGGGAGGGAGCTCACCGAGTCGACTAGTGAGTGAAAGGTGTTGGTGGATAATGATTTGCGGGAACCTGCCGTGGCAGGACGAGCCCGATGGGAAATGTGAGGCTGATGGTTGGTTTTGGGAAGTGGATGTGTGTGTGTGAGCAGGAGTTGGTGATGAGACGAAATTGGGTTATTGCTGCTGCTTGCATAAGAAACCTTGGCTCAAACCTTGTTATTCCTATATCCTTAGCATAGGCCACTTTAAAGCTTGCATCATATTATGGTTGGTGACGTGGACCTGTCCCATTTCCTTGGGGACAGACTTTGGGTTCTCAGGTGAAGACCCCGACCACGAGTTCAACCAGGACGGGTGGTACGACTGAAGGGTGTGCGCTACGCTCAAGGATGCCTGTGGAGGAATGGACCCTGTTGTTCTAGCTACCGCTGCGCAGATGTTTCTTATTGTCGTTTTAGCCCAGAGGGCTTGTACCAGACGCTTTGTCTTTATATGAGTCATGTAATGAATCTTTTATCGTTGTATGGATGTGATATTCGACTGGGATGAGTTCTGTACGAGATAGCTGCTATTCCTGGGACTATCTCAAGGGTACAGGGAGTCGGGTTCTCGTCGGTGAGAATCCGGTTCGTCACAGTTGGTATCAGAGCCATACTTGACCGTAGCGCGTAACCCTTAGAACGGAAACTTAGGACAGAAGCTCTAACTGAGTCCTCTATTTTATATGAAACCCCTTGGACTATTTGAAAACTATATATAAGTACATCTCAACTATTTACAAAACTTTTTACCCTTACCTTACCTTACTAACTTGCTAACTTACTAACAACCCACTAACTGTCTGGCAGATGGAAGGAAGAGGTTCAGCAGATGAACGACGAGAGATCAGGACCACAGGAGCAGACTGTGGAGGTTTGGCAGTGCTACTGAGGGAGGTGCTGCGTACAGTGGGGATAGATGTGGACAACGTCTTCTACGAGGGATGGACCTACGGACCTGGTGAGGGAGTACACACCCGGTTGCAGATGGTAGTACCCAATATCCCTGGACGACCAAGGTCACTGATGCTACGGGCAGCTACCAGCGAGAGCACTTTCAGTCGGGCAGTGCAGACTATAGCTATGAGGATACTCCGACTTGCCACACTTGTGTACCAGAGTCAGCTCAGCCACACTCGTTTCCGGTACTTACCGCGAGCGCTTGAAGATCCGACAGACAGAGACGCAGTCAGCTTGCAGGCTCACGCAGCAGACCGAGAGCGGAACGTGACTCTAGGGACCTCAGTACAGTGCATGATTGAGCAGGAATACTTGAACATTGGTCTAGAGGAGAAAGTTGCCAAGCTGAAAGAGAAGGTATGGAAGCAGGATATCCAGCTGATGGAGAGGGACAACAGGATCGCCTTACTTGAGGAGCAACTCAGAGCTAAAACAAGGGAAGTCAAAATCTTGAACTACGAAGCTCGAAACAACAGGCAGTTGGCAGGACTGATCCGAGCAACTCACCATGCTCGAGATGTCCGCCTGGAAGATCAACTCATAGAAAAAGACAAGGAACTAGCAGCCAAGGAAGAAGAGATAGAAGGTCTGAGGGAAGAAGTATACTGGTTGGACAGTCACAACTCAGAACTCCAAGAAGAGGTGGATAGCTACAAAGAGAAGAGTGGACGAAACTACCAGCTGATGAAGTACCTGAGTCTTCAACAGATTATGGCAAAGGATGAAGATCGAAGGACCCTTAGTAGTTGGGTAAGATCAGACAGGAAGAGGGTAGCAGAAATGATCGCAGTGAACCAAGGACTACCAGAAGAACGCAGAGTTGAACCCAGAACGGAGAACTACAGAGTCTCACCAAGCCGAGTTGAGCCGATACCACCACCTGAGGCTCGAACCCTTACTCCCGAGATGACAAGACTGAGACAAGAACTGGCACACTTAGAGAAGCAATTGACAGAACCTGAGATGGACATAGTGAGGTTGGCAGCGCGCCTCACGGACACCCACCAAGACAACAGGCAGTGATAAAGCAGCGGACAGAGACTAAGGCTGTGAGGTTGGCAGCGCGCCTCACAAGCACTTTCAGCAGTATGAGACAGATGCAGTAGGCAGTATCAGTAGATGTTAGTAGCAGTAATGAGACTTGTATCTATCATCATGAGTAGATGTTTAGACTTAGTAGATCATGACCACCTTTTGGCTCAGCCACGATGTAGCATTCGCTTAGATGTACTAATCCTCAAGGTTCCAGGAGCTGGCCTCGGGATAGTACTCATGTCTAGGGTGTAATGCTGTAATGAATGATCGATCTTTTTGGCTGTTCTTGCAGTTTTATTGATGTTCATCTTGAGTGTACTTTAGTGTTGAGTCTATTTCATGTGTGCAGCTCCTACTCTAGTTACGCTAACCTAACCATTACCGACCGCCACTAAATCTGCTTTATGAAAAATACAGCAAGATGTCGATCCGAAGATCCAACCGACTGCTTGCACGTTTTGAGGAAGCTGAGCAAGAAGAGGCAGCAATGGCAGTTAGAGGCAGAGGACGTGTCAGAGGTCGTGGTCGTGGAAGAGCAGCAGTTGCAGTTGGAGGCAGGGGTCGTGGACGCGCAGCAGGCGTGCTCCAGCCCGAGAACAACGCACCAGGAGAAGAACAAGAAGTGGAAATGGAAGAACCAGCAGTGGAACCCCAGCAGAACAACCAGCAACCACCGCCACCGCCTAACTTGGCAGAAGTGATGACTACTCAAACACAGCTGATGCAACAGATGGCACAGGCCAATACACAGATGATGCAAGCTATGCAACAGATGCAGGGAAATTAGAACCAGAACCATCAGGGACACCGTGAGGAAGACCTGCAAAGGAAGATTGAAAGATTCATCAGGCTGAAAGCACCCATCTTTGACTACTCGGACGAACCACTCGATGCACACGACTGGTTGCGTACCATCGAGACGAAGCTGGACCTGACAGACTACACTGAAGAGGAATGTGTGGCCCTTGCGGCGCACCAGCTTGAAGGAGCAGCGAAGGCGTGGTGGGAGAGCTACTGTGACTCTCACGCAAACCCAGCTCAGATCACTTGGCAAGAGTTTTGTGAAGCTTTCAAAGAGTACCACATTCCAGAACAAGTCATGGTGCACAAAGCAATGGAATTCAGGACAATGACCCAAGGAAGTTTGTCTGTAGCTGAGTACGCTCGACACTTTGCTAAGATGTCAAGGTACGCTCCTGAAGACGTCAACACTGAGAAGAAGAAGCAGTTTTGGTTCCAGCATGGTTTACACAGAGGTTTGAGGACAGCACTCGCAGCGAGTTCACACAGGTCACTCAGAGAGCTGATTGACAGGGCTATCGCAGTCGAGAAGGAAAGAGTGGGTCTTGAAGATACCTGGCGAGAGAAGAAAAGAAAGGCTGAACAGTTGCACAACCACAGACTAAGTCAGAGGCCGAGGAGTGGCCAGAGCAACATGCTCAGGAGAAGCTTTCAGCAGAGCAACAGCCAAGGAAGCTCGGGGTTTAACAGAAACAGCTACCAGGGTAACCGAGGCAGTAACAGCAACAGTTTTGGCAGCAGAGGTAACAACTACAACAGCTTTGGTAACAGAAACAACAGCTACTCAAGTCAGGGAAACCCCAACTGGAAGCCGAACAACACACCCAGAATTGGTGGAGGGACCACAGTGGTCTGTTTTGCTTGTGGGAAGCCCGGTCACAAGTCTTTTGACTGTCCAGAGAAGAAGAACAAACAAACCCCAGCCAAGGCACCGACACCTGGAGGACAAGACAGGCAGCCAACTTCAGTGCAGACGGGACGCCTCAACCACTTGACAGAGGAAGAAGCCGAGGACGCTCCCGACGTTCTGCTCGGTGAGTTTTTAGTAAATGGCATTCCAGCTTTGATATTGTTTGACTCTGGAGCAACTGGATCTTATATCTCGACAAAGTTTGTAAGAGAGCAGTCACCCCCGACAATACCTAAAGCTAGACCTATAGTCACTACTTCTCCCTTAGGAGACCTTAGGTGCACTTTAGAGTGCCCCGCAGTTAGACTGATGATAGGAGACCAGGAATTCGAAGGAAACTTGACAGTCCTGGAATCGGATGGAATTGACGTGATACTAGGAATGGATTGGCTTACAGAGCACAAAGGAATAATCAGTTGCTCACCCAGAACAGTTGAGTTGACACATCCTAGCGGAGTCAAAGTAACAGCAGAACCACAAAGAAGGAAAACAAGGAAGAATTCTAGAACATGTATTCTAAGGCAGTTGGTATACTCTATCGAGAAAATGACGATCGAAGAAGTACCTGTTGTATGTGAGTACCCGGACGTGTTTCCCGAGGAACTACCAGGACTACCACCAGACCGAGACGTAGAGTTCATAATCGAACTACAACCAGGCACAGGGCCTATTGCCAAGAGACCGTACAGAATGTCAGTGGAAGAGCTCGAAGAACTCAAGAAGCAGCTGAGAGAGATGCTTGAAAGCGGTGTGATTCGACCAAGTGCATCCCCCTGGGGATCGCCAGTGTTGTTTGTGAAGAAGAAAGATGGGTCAATGCGCATGTGCGTAGACTATCGATCCTTGAACGCAGTGACGATCAAGAACAAGTACCGATTACCTCGAATTGATGATTTGCTAGATCAGTTGAAGAAAGCCAAATACTTCAGTAAGATTGATCTGAGATCGGGATACCACCAAATGAAGATTAGAGAAGGTGACATTCCCAAGACAGCTTTTGTAACTCGGTACGGGCAGTACGAGTTCACCGTTGTGTCTTTCGGATTGACCAACGCACCTGCTTACTTCATGAACATGATGAACAAGGTATTCATGGAGGAACTAGACAAGTTCGTAGTAGTGTTCATTGACGACATACTAGTATACTCAGAAACAGCCGAAGAACATGAAAAGCATCTGAGAATTGTACTAGAGAGGCTGAGGCAGCATCAACTCTATGGGAAGTTTAGTAAATGCGAATTTTGGCTGGAGAAAGTAGCCTTTTTGGGTCACGTGTTGACAGCTGAGGGCGTAGCAGTCGACCCAGAAAAGATTGAGGCAGTAGCAGAATGGAAGCAGCCGAAGAGTGCCACGGAGATCCGGAGCTTTCTGGGATTGGCAGGATACTACAGAAGATTCATTGAGAACTTCTCCAAGATTGCCAAGCCAATGACCGAACTACTCAAGAACAATGTCCCATTTGAGTGGACGGACAAATGTGAAAGAAGTTTCCAAGAACTCAAGCACAAACTCACTACAACGCCAGTATTGACCCTGCCAGATATTCGCAAAGATTTCGTAGTCTACTGCGATGCTTCAAGACAAGGTTTGGGATGTGTTCTGATGCAAGAGGGCAAGGTTGTTGCCTATGCATCGAGGCAGCTGAGGAAGCATGAAGAAAACTACCCCACGCACGACTTGGAACTGGCAGCAGTGGTACATGCATTGAAGATCTGGAGGCACTATCTGATTGGCAACAAGTGCGATATCTACACAGATCACAAAAGTTTGAAATATTTCTTCACCCAATCTGAACTGAACATGAGGCAAAGAAGATGGTTAGAATTGATCAAAGATTATGATTTGGAGATACACTACCATCCTGGCAAAGCTAATGTCGTGGCAGATGCCTTAAGTCGAAAGAGTTATTGCAACAACTTGATGATAGAAGAAAGTCAGCCAGAACTAGCGAAAGAGTTGTACATGCTGAAACTCGAGCTAGTAAAAGAAGGAAAACCCCAGGAAATGAGGGTGAAGTACACCCTAGGAGACCGTATCAAAGAAGCACAAGGAAAGTGTCCAGAAATCCAAGAAGTAAAAGAGGATATCCAACGAGGTGTATCACCTGACTTCCGAATAGATGAAGCAGGGACAGTATGGCTGAAAGACCGTATCTGTGTACCACGGGACGAGGGAATCAGGAGAACAATTCTCTCAGAACCTCACGAGTCCAAGTACTCGATACACCCAGGATGCACCAAGATGTATCAGGACTTGAAGGATAAGTTTTGGTGGAAGAAAATGAGAGAAGACATAGCAGAGTATGTAGCCAAGTGCGACTCTTGTCGAAGAATCAAGGCAGAACATCAAACACCAGCAGGACTGCTGAAACCACTGGAAATTCCAATATGGAAGTGGGAAGATATCAGCATGGACTTCGTAGTTGGTCTACCCCGCACTCAGAAAGGGAATGATGCCATTTGGGTCGTAGTTGATCGATTAACAAAAGTAGCTCACTTTATACCAGTCAAAAGCACACACTCAGTAAGCAAACTAGCAGAGTTATACATAGACAACATTCTCAAGCTGCATGGGGCACCAAAAAGTATTGTGTCAGACAGAGGACCCCAATTCACAGCTCAATTCTGGCAAAGCCTATATCAAGCCATCGGGACAACCTTGGAGTATAGCACAGCTTACCACCCCCAGACAGATGGGCAGACTGAAAGAGTGAACCAAGTTCTTGAAGATTTGTTGAGGGCATGTGTTCTAGCTTATAGCACAGACTGGGAGAAGAGTCTATCCTATGCAGAATTCTCCTATAACAACAGTTACCAGGCCAGCCTGCAGATGTCACCCTTTGAGGCACTTTATGGCAGAAAATGCAGAACACCTCTAATGTGGTCATAGGTGGGAGAACGAACATTCTTTGGGCCTGACATGATTGTAGAGGCAGAAGAAAATGTGGCCAAGATCCGAGAGCATCTGAAGGCAGCTCAGAGCCGACAAAAGAGCTATGCAGATAAAAGGAGACGAGATCTAGAGTTCGAAGTAGGAGACTTTGTCTATCTGAAAGTGTCACCCCTCAGAGGGCATAAGAGATTCCAAGTGAAAGGAAAGCTAGCACCCCGTTTTGTTGGACCATACCAGATACTGGAGAGAGTAGGAAAGCTAGCCTACAAGCTAGACCTACCAGAGGAACTAGCGGGAGTACACCCAGTGTTCCATGTATCTCAGCTGAGAAAGTGTCTGAGAGTACCAGAACATGAGATCAAGACAGAGGCATTAGACCTACAAGACACCTTGGAGTACCTGGAATACCCAGAGAGGATACTAGACAGAGCATTCAAAGAGACCAGAAGCACGGCTATTCCGTTTTGCAAAGTACAATGGAGCAATCACTCAGAAAGGGAAGCCACTTGGGAAAAGGAGTCAGTGCTGAAGGAGAAATACCCCCACTTGTTTAAACCATAGGTAATCACAAATCTCGAGGACGAGATTCTTGTGAGGGGGGAGACTGTAACAACCCTAAAATACCCTAGGATTTGTTGAGTGCCAAAAATGCGAATTTAAAAATTTTTGGTGGAATTGTGTGCATGCAAACAAACATATAAGAGTGTCCTCTATTTGCTCCCTAAATTCTTAGGCAATTTAAATTCAAATTTAAAATCAATTTGAAGTGCTAAGGATGAAATAGTGTGATTTGGATTTATTTGGATTTTTGGTTGGTTTGAATTCAAATTCTAGATTTGAATTCAAACTCTAATTGGCCAAACTAATTGTCAACCCATCTAACTGTTCGTGGGCCGAATTCTCGAAACCAAAGTCCATCTTTCACCCTTCAACTTCTTTCCCGAGCCAGCAACCCGAGCAGCCCAGCCGGCCTTTCGGCCCAGCACGGCCCAGCCCCTGCACCGCGTCCCCGCCGCGTCCCTCTCTTCCACTGACAGGCGGACCCCGCCTGTCAGCCTTCTTCTCCCCGCGTCATCTTCCTCGCGACGCCGCTCCCTCTCTCCCGAGCGCGCCGCCCGTGAACCCAACCACCCGGCCAGCCCCATCGCCCCCTATGCGGCCCGTCCGATGCGCGCCGCGTGTCCGCGGCCGCCTGGCCATCCCAATCTCGCTGTCCGTGCCGCGAAACCCTAGCCTAGCGCCTATTTAACCCGCCGCCGGCCTTCTTCTTCCCCAAGCCGCGCCGCCCCTTTGGGGTTCCAACCCGATCCAATTCGTGGGAAGGGAGGAGTAGGAGAGAGGTGGGGAAGGTTGTGGAGCAGTCGGGGCAAGGAGAGGACGAGCCCATCGCCTTCTCCACGAAGCCGCCGAAGCCCGGAGCGCCGCCGTCCGTGGACTTGCCGACGAGGAGCCGGACCAGGGACGGGAAGAGGAGCACGAGGACCGCCGGACCGCGTCGAGCCTTCCCCGAGCTGCAGCGTACCTCGACGAGACCCTAGGTGAGCTAACCGCGGAGCCCCTCCTTCTTCCCCAACTCCGGCCGAATTCCGCCGCCGTCGTCGTGCAAGCCCTCTGTGTGCCAGCCCTCGAGCTGTGCAGTATCTTATGCAGGACCCCGTCGCCGCTGAGCCCATCCGCAACCCGCCGTCGACTTTTACCCACAGCCGAGGCCCGCCGCGGCCGAGCTCTGCTCGCCGCGCGCGCGAACGCCGAGGCCACGCGCGGCCGTGGGCGACCACGAGCCCGCGCGTGTGCACCTAGCCGTGCCCCAGCAGTCGCTGGAGGCCACGAGCGCGCAACCGAACCCAAGACGTGCACCGTTGCGTGCGTAACCCGAGCCGCCGTCGTGCTCGCCGGCGTTCATGGCCGTGTCGCCGCCGATCGCGTCGGTAAACCCAAGCCGAAGCCCAAGCCATCCCTGTTTCACCCTGATCCGCTCCGCCTAACACTAGCGAAGCTATTCCGGCCATCCTAGACCCGAGCCGAGCCTTCTCCGGCGAGAACCGTCGCCGACCGTCCCCGCCGGTCGCGCTCCGGTGCGCGCCGCGCGTGCGCTGCGTCGCGCCGTGGCGAGCCCACACGCAAGACCACACCAGCATCACACACGCGCACGCACAGAAGATCCTGGTTCGGCCACACCTAGATCCCATGCACCCGGCTCACGTGGACCCATCACACGGTTCACGGTGGACTCAGTCCACCAGAGCGAATCCGGCAGCCAGCCCTTCGTGGGCCGAATGTTCGCGTTTAAGTCCGTTTAACCACCCTAAACTTTTCCGGCCCAATCGCTTTCGGCCCAATTCTAGCCCAGCCATCGTTTATTCTTTTTCTTTTTCTTTTAACAGCGCTGACGTATGGGACCCACCTGTCATACTCTGCGAGTCAATGACACATGGGGCCCACTGACCAGAGTTGACCGCTGACCGTTGACCGTTGACCAGTCAACGCTGACGTCAGCAGGGCCCACTGCTGACGTCATCCTAGGCGGACCCCACTGCTGACGTCAGCATGACGTCATGCTGACGTCAGCAGGCTAATTATTTGCCTGTTTTCTTTTTCGGAAATTATTTAATATTTTCAGAAAATGATTTAAACTTCGAAAATTAATAATAAATCAACCGTATCTCAGAAAAATATGAAACCAGTTTCTATATTTTTCTAAAATCATGATCTCCGCGTTAGTATAGAGTTTGGTGTTATTTGGGTCTTCTTTCATCGCTGTCTTAGTGTTTCTTTGCTAGTAGTCGCGTCTTATTTTATTTTCGCGCAACCCTAGGAGCTCCGGAGAGTCAGGAGGAGCCGGACTACTACGACAACTGCTTTGACGAGGATGAAGACCTTTGCCCAGGTTCACGCCTGACCATCTCTGAAATACCTATTAGACATGCAAACTAGTATGCTAGCACTTTACTTTACTCGCATGATAAACCTGCACTGCCTTTGTTATTATCCTGTTACCTTGCTACCTACTACTCACTTTATAAATATGCTATGCTATGCTTGTGTTGGGATGGTTGTGATTGATCCTCTTGGCATGAGTTGTGGGTGGTTTGGGAGGAGTAGTGCAGCTAGGCGGTGTAAGCGAGTAATAACAACTCGATCGTTGATCGAGGTGCTGAGGGGCTGCACTCGGGCAGTCCCTATGGGGTACCTGTTGCGGGTACATGGTTACTGGTTACTTGGGGATTTGTACTCGGTGAGTACCTGAGGAGTTTGGGCGGCAATAACTGTTATGGGTGCCGATTGCGGACCGTTGCGGCGGATCGCTTGTGATGCAGATACTCGCTTTACCGAACAATTAAGGACCGAGTCGTGCCCCCACTTTGGACTTGGGAATTACCGTGCTCACCATCTACCCAGTATGGGGAGGGTTCCAGCAAGCCTACTCTAGTGCGGCGCCGAGACTGTAGGAGAATCGAGCTTGATATGTGTAAGGGGGATTCGTTGCGGCGTAATCTCCCTGATTTACCACGGCCTCCGACTGGCCCCGGTGGGAAGGTTTCACGACCCTGGGGCAGATGTTAGATCGGATGTTTCCCGAGCCCAGGGAGACAGGATTGGCGCCGTTACTGTTTAGGGTCTTTGCTGTGGGCTGCGTCTCAGGTTGGTTGCGGACTAGCCTTGCAGCCCGGATGGATTCCTGGAGTGCCACCTCTGCAGAGTGTAAACTATACGTATAGCCGTATCCACGGTTACGGACGACCCATTTCTGAGAAGCCCCGGCTAGCATGGGAATCTGCTTTCTTACCTCATCCTTGATTCGGGTTATGAGAGATTGGTCCAGCTGAGGCTGTTGAGACGAGGTGGGGAGGGAGCTCACCGAGTCGACTAGTGAGTGAAAGGTGTTGGTGGATAATGATTTGCGGGAACCTGCCGTGGCAGGACGAGCCCGATGGGAAATGTGAGGCTGATGGTTGGTTTTGGGAAGTGGATGTGTGTGTGTGAGCAGGAGTTGGTGATGAGACGAAATTGGGTTATTGCTGCTGCTTGCATAAGAAACCCTGGCTCAAACCTTGTTATTCCTATATCCTTAGCATAGGCCACTTTAAAGCTTGCATCATATTATGGTTGGTGACGTGGACCTGTCCCATTTCCTTGGGGACAGACTTTGGGTTCTCAGGTGAAGACCCCGACCACGAGTTCAACCAGGACGGGTGGTACGACTGAAGGGTGTGCGCTACGCTCAAGGATGCCTGTGGAGGAGTAGACCCTGTTGTTCTAGCTACCGCTGCGCAGATGTTTCTTATTGTCGTTTTAGCCCAGAGGGCTTGTACCAGACGCTTTGTCTTTATATGAGTCATGTAATGAATCTTTTATCGTTGTATGGATGTGATATTCGACTGGGATGAGTTCTGTACGAGATAGCTGCTATTCCTGGGACTATCTCAAGGGTACAGGGAGTCGGGTTCTCGTCGGTGAGAATCCGGTTCGTCACATGACCGGTTTGGGAAAGCGGTCTGACCGCTTTTAGGTCTAGTTTGGCTGAGCCGACCCAAACCGGTCTGACCGGTTTGGGAAACCGGTCTGACCGGTTTGGGCTCTGACAGGTGTAACGGCTAGTATAGTTCGTAAACCGGTCTGACCGGTTTGGGAATCCGGTCTGACCGGTTTCCAATGGCTATAACGGCTAGTTTTGGTTGTGTGGGGTATTTATACCCCATACCCCTCTCCTTTGAGGGGTGCTGGTTTATTTGCCTTTGTGGCTCGTCCCTAGCCTTCCCAAGCACCAGCAAGCTCTCCCCAAACCTCTCTTTGTGAGAGTTGATTGAATTTAGTTCATATCTTTGGATTTGGGTTGAGGGATGTATGTGTATGAGCAATAGATAGCAAGTGATAGCAATTATCAGCTATAGAGAGCATATCCTTAGTATTGAGCACTTTCGGTGAAGTCAAGCAATCAATTGAAGCATTTGTTACTCTTGGAGGTGATCCTCCTAGACGGCTAGGCGTCGCCGGTGAGCTACCTTGGTTGTGGTAAGCCACGGATTGGTTGTAAAGGCTGGCCTTGCCTCCTTCGTGGAAAAGGGCCAAAAGCTAGTGATACCGAGGAAAGTGGCTTGGAGTGGATAAGCCCGCCTTTCGTAGGCCCTCAACGGAGACTAGGATTCATCGTGTCTTTGTGACAGCCTTAGTGGCAGCGGTGAACTCCGAACTTCGGGAAAACATATCTTTGTCTCTTGTTTTACTTCACAAGTTGAATTCTAGCATTTATATTCGCTTCCGCTTCAATCTACTTGGGTGTGCTCTAATTGTGTGAAGGGACTTAGTGGACCTGCTTGATATCATCTACAGGAGCTCATCACCAAGTTTGGTTTGTGCTAGAACTCGTAGAGGGGGTTAATTCACATAGTCGGTTTTCTCTGTTGAAAACCGGTCTGACCGCTTTGTCAAAGCGGTCTGACCGCTTAAAGCGGTCTGACCGGTTTTGGGAACCGGTCTGACCGGTTTCAGTGCTAACTGTGTGAAAAAGTTTGTTAAATTGCAGATTCACCTATTCACCCCCCTCTAGGTGACATCAAGGTCCTTTCAGTGACAACATGGAAGTTAATGTTGTTTATTTATCTTCTGACTATTACGTTGTGCCAGAGGAGGAAGTTTCTCATCTTCAACTTGGGCCTCAAGATGCCGTGTTTCAGAAGCCCAGTGAATCAGAGAATCATCTCAAGGCTTTGTATATGAGGGGGCACATCAACGGGAATCCAATTTCTCGTATGTTGGTTGATGGTGGAGCCATTGTAAATCTTATGCCATACACTCTCTACAAGAAAATTGGCGGGAAAGACGAAGAACTGATCAAGACAAACATGACGGTCAGTGGAGTCGGTGGAGGTGATCCCATTGGTGCCAAGGGGGTGGCTTCTATGGAATTGACTATTGGTAGCAAGACTGTTGCTACAGCCTTCTTCGTCTCCGAGGTGCAAGGTAATTTCAGTTTAATTCTTGGTCGAGATTGGATTCATGCAAATAAATGTATTCCATCTACCTTGCATCAATATCTCATTCAGTGGATCGGCGATGAAGTTGAAGTTGTTCATGGTGATACTTCTTCCTTTGTTGCAACGGCCGATTCCGATTCCCTCAGTGCAAATGAGAAAGTTCAATGTTTGTCGGGCATGGATTTGACCGACTATGAGTTGATCAGTTGCACAAAGGATGGTTTTGTTCCTGCTACATTAAAGCCGATGGAAAATCGGTTGAATTACTTGCTGTAATTAATGAAACAGACAAATCAACAGAGAAAAACCGGTCAGACCGCTTCTGGAGACCGGTCAGACCGGTTTAGACCTGAATAGTGCCGATCGAGCCAAACCGGTCAGACCGCTTCTAAGAACCGATCAGACCGGTTTTCGTCTGGACAGTGGCTTCAAGACCGAATTGATCATCATCGAACACATTCGGCCGGTACGTTCGAAGCTATTGAAGATCTGGGTGATATTGATAAGTTGGGTCAAGGTTTCACGTCAGCCGACCCTTTAGAAAAAATAGATATTGGTGATGGTACTATTCCTAGGCCGACTTTTGTAAACAAAAATTTATCGGCTGAGTTTAAAGCCGAATTAATAAATTTGTTGAAAGAGTATGTCGATTGTTTTGCTTGGGAGTACCGTGAGATGCCTGGTTTAAGTCGTGACTTAGTTGAACATCGTTTACCAATAAAAGCCGGTTTTAGACCTTTTAAGCAATCGGCTAGACGTTTTAATCCCGCTATTTATGACCGAATAAAAGAAGAAATTAATCGTTTATTAGATGTTGGTTTTATTCGGACTTGTCGCTATGCGGAGTGGATCTTTAATATTGTTCCTGTTGAAAAGAAAGATTCGGGAAAACTTAGAGTTTGCATTGATTTTAGAGATCTTAATAAAGCCACTCCAAAAGATTCATATCCTATGCCTGTAGCCGATGTCTTAATCAATGAAGCTTCTGTACATCGTGTTGTTAGTTTTCTTGATGGAAATGCTGGATATAATCAAATTTTTATGGCTAAAGAGGATATGCACAAAACAGCTTTTCAGTGTCCGGGATTTATTGGATTATTTGAGTGGGTAGTTATGACTTTTGGATTAAAGAATGCCGGTGCAACTTATCAAAGAGCTATGAATTTAATCTTTCATGATTTACTTGGTGTTATCGTGGAAGTGTACTGTTGACGTAAAATCCGCACTTCACGCCAAGCACACAGCAAGCCGAATTAGCTAGCTTCACACGTGGCCCGAGCGTTTGAATCCGAAAGCGTGCCAGTCAATTTTCCTGAAACTGACAAAGGGAGAAAACATGTTTAGATAACACCTGGAACGTGCCGGGTGATACCAGACAGTTCCATATTTGCGGCTACGGAGCCAGCTTCGAACGACATATAGCTACAGAGGAGCTATCTGTCAGCAGTTAAAGCATCATTCGGCAATCGGCAAAAAGCACGCAGGAAGCGCACTGCCGAATGCGTGACGTAAGCATGACGAAAGATCGGTAGGGCAATCGGCAAAAGCACGCAGAAAGCGCACTGCCGAATGCGTGACGTAAACATGACGAAAGATCGGTAGTTGACTTGAATGAACATTGTAACGTATATTCGTAACCGATTAACGGGGAACAGAGCATGATAGATAAATAAAAGGGTGAAAGCATGACCATAATTTCATAATAAACAAGAATGCATAGATTAAAAGCACTAGTCTACCGCATGTCTAGGCACTTTCAACCCGTCGAGCATGAAACAAGCAAGTTAATCCACCGCATGATACGACTTGCTTGGAATCACACCACCAACCAAGAATAGACCAATCCACCGCATGATACGACTCTAAACGTGGAAGGCTAAAAGCATTCTTTATTTAAAACAAAACCATTGACATGTTTCGCTCGTGGCGATACTGCCGAATACAGCTATATAGCCGAATCGGGTTCCATGAAGAAGGAACATACTTCGTTGATGATGATAGATCTATCAGATCGAATCGAATTCTAATCCACCGGATGATTAGCTCTAAGACGACCCAAAAACCTGCATCTACCGCATGATACCCGGTTCTGTCAAGATTTACACAAGACCAACGAGCTTGAACCCGCAACACGTGGCAATCTAGATCGACTTCGAATTCGGCTATGGAAACACAGTGCATCACGAACTAGAACCGAATCTAATCAATCTAGACTGGGCAAAAGAGTGATGTAATGAATTAAACACAAAGGTAAAATCCAGAGCAACACGGTAACTTAATGAATCTACTAGATCTTGCCAAAATCCAATAGAGCCGATAACTTGTTCCAAGCTAAAACTTAGCCCACCGCATGGCTCATGATCTAACAATGGAACCTTCCTGAACCAAAGCCTAAATCCACCGCATGATACTAGGCATGGTGCAGGGTTGCCGGTACTTACGGAGGTCGACGGATCGATGATTCCTCTCGAAGAACTCGACGACTCGACTAAAGGACTCGAAGTTGGCACGGGGCCGGTTTGTTGTATGATTGATTGAACGATCCTTTTACAATTACCATGGGTTTATATTTATACCCAGGTTTCGACACGACTCCTAATCGATTACGATTACATTATTTATTTCCTAAAAAAGATAAACGCCGGGGCATCGTATCCGTCTTGCATTCCAAGTTAAACCAGCCTTTTCCTTATACTTGATCCACGTCATCACGCGCTCCCGAATGCCTCCTGCAGAACAGTTTTCTTGCCGAATGATAATGCGTTCCCGACCGCAGAACGTCTTTACCGAATGCTCTGGGGAAAAACTCCTTTGCCGAATGATATCCTTTCAACGGATCCGGCCCACATGTCAGCTTCTTCCTGGTGCCAATTTCTGGTGTCAACACATGCCCCTTCAATTTCAGGATAAAAGATAATTTTATCTCGGAATTGACCAGAAGCACTCAACATTCCCAAGTTAGTTCTGCTCGACATCCGCTTCTCCTTTTGAATCTTTAGAGCTCTCGTCCGGATCCGAACCCTAGGTCATCGTCTTCCAAGATTCAATCTTCAAATGGCGAACCAAGATTTTGCCCTCCAGGTAAGCCTCAACCCCCTCGAGCACATTCGGTATTCTTCTTTCGATTTGCATCTTAAATTTCTTCTCACCTCTTTCCATTCTTGATAGGCCCTAGCTGCCGAAATCCTCATCCCCGTTGAGGACAAAGCTCCATCCTACTTCCTCGGCCCTGTAGGGAATTCGGATCCTTCCGAACTCATTGCGGCCGAATCTCAGAGGATTCCTTTCAAGATCTCATTGACAAAACCTCATGAGTGGCAAGATGCCTTCAAGAACTGGCCTTTGCCCCCAATTGCCGGCTGGAGAAATTGGTACAAAAGGATATCTGATGACAAAAGCCCCCAAACACAGAACTGGGACCATTTGCGTATTTCTCATTGCCTGGAGCTGTCACTAGCCGAAACACCAAAGAACGAGAACCTTCTGATTGCAGCTTGCCACTTTTGGTCCAATGGTGCAAATGCTTTTTTCTTCGGCCATGGCCCAATGTCTCCCACTTTGGCCGATGTTTATATGATGACCGGCCTGAACGTTACAGGAACTGTATATCCACATGACCACAAAGGTTCCTCCAAGCAGACAGGAGTAAAAACAGGGGTTGGATACAAGAGATACATCCAGAACCATATGTCTGATGGCCCTCTGACCGATGTCGAATACAGGGCCTTCCTGAATATGTGGCTATGCAGATCAGTCTTCTGTGGCAAAGCCAATGAGCCAACCTTGAATCATATCGTGATGGCTGAAGAGCTGGCTGCCGGAAAACTCATTCCACTTGGAAAATACCTCCTGGGAAGTGTCTACCATATGCTCAATCAAACCACCCACCTGATGCATACCAGCAAGAAAATCCCCTGTGTTAATGGTCCTTGGTGGTTTGTCCAAATGTGGCTGCAGTTGTATATGCATCAAATCGTCGCTATTGATCTCAACAGCCGAGACTTTCCTTCAATTAATTACAAAGAAGGAGAAACCCGGAGAACCAAAGGTCGTCAAACCTATGGAGAAGCTGCCTCCACTATATCTATCAACAAGAACATTGGTGAACTGTTTGAGCTCTTTTTCAAAGGCTTTGCTCATCCTCTTTGGTTCCCATATATGGACAATGACAACCTCACTCTCCCTTGCGAATTCAGCTTTGAAACTGGATGTACTGATGTACAATCTATAGCGATCCTCAATGCCTTCATCCAGCCCTGCATCCTGCCAGCCGAATTCTGTGGAGGAAGGCTGGTTCAAAGCACTTATGAGTACTATCAGCCAAACATGATGGCCAGACAGTTGGGGTGTGGCCAAGTGCCCCCTAGGCTATTTCTCCATGAATTCCTCAAGCCTAGGGAGATTGTCAAGGATTCCACAGAGACAAGAAGGATTTTTACTTATAAATGCTGCGGAACCATCTATGCACCTGATCCTTTTGTGCCAATAACATCCGCCCATCCTTCTTTCACTCTCTGGTGGCAAGAACTCCATGATCATATCTTCAACATGCCAATCCATCCCTTCTGTTTCGAGTTAATGCCCGACTATCAGCCAACTTCAGAGGTAATATGCTTATCCCTCATCTATTTCAATAATATTAACCCCAATTGATTCTGATTCTGTCATTTTGCAGGATATAACACCTGCCCCTCTTGCCAGGGCGATCTTGTACAAAGCCGCAGGCCCAATATCTGCTTTGGGGCACCAATCTCCTACCTTGGCTCAACTGATGGCTAGACAGGCTTCTCTAGACCCAATACTTACTAGACCATCATCTGTCAAGAGGAAAACCCTTTCTTTAACTGCTCCCTTAGTTGTGAAAAAGAAAAGAACAAGCAGCAAAAAAGTTATCAAGGTCAGAGCCTTCTTCCTTTGACCAAAATGCCATTGGTATTTTGCTCAGCTTTATCTCTTCTTGGTTTCAGGTCAGAGAACAGCAACTAGTAATCAGCACGGATCTTGCCGATGCTTCATTGACTGGTAAGATTTTACCACTTTATTCTCTTAACTTCTTTTTCATCGGCACTCATTCTTTGTTAACTGCAGAACAATCCTCAATGGATCCAACCTTGGAAAGCTCTCCTTCTCATCATGATTCATTTTTAGCTTTGCAACTTCTTCCCCAATCAGAAGCACTATCTCCACCAAGAAGTCTTCCAGTTCCTCTTCAGCAAGATACACATAATCCTCCCATTGAGCCTGAAAGGCTTCCTTCTCCTATTCAGGAAGTCAGGAACGAGGTAAACATAATCATTCAACTTTATCTACTCTTCTATTCAGCAGATTATTGTTAATTCGGCAAGAACCATCTTTCAGGAGAAACCCACTTCATCATCCAGCTATTCTTTTGCTGTGGACGACTTGGTTGCCGAACAAGGGGAAGAAACATCTTCTGGCCAAACTCTGTCAGAAGAAAATCAAACAAAGCTGAAAGATATCCTTGCTTTGCTGCATAAGAGTATCCAAGATCAAGTCAAAGATGCTGATCTCTTAAGGGATGTACTGGAATCCATTGACCAAGAACTCCCTGCCGATATCAAAACTTCTTTGGAACCAGTTTCTCATTTGGATCAACAATACGCTGCAGTAAAGCAGGCCCTAAAAAACCAATCTTCTCAACCAGCTCTAGAACAGAGGAGATCCACAGCCAAACAATCTGTGAAAGACCTGCATACTCAAGCTCAGAACAGCAAAGAATTACTGACCAAATTGGAATCTGAACTTGAAATGAAGAAGGTCAGAAAAGCTGCACTTGAAGCCGAATTGAGAGATCTATCGGCCGAAATTGAAGCTGATGAGAAGAAGATAGTTGAGCTTCCCAAATTAACAGAGAAGATACGAAAGGAAGCTTCAGCAGCTCTGAACGAAGAAAAACAACTCAAGGCAAAGCTTGCTGCTCTGGCTAGAACCCAAGAAGCTGATAAAAACTTATTAGAGAGTATTAGCAATATGATATCAGATGCTAAAAATGTAATCTCAAAATACTTGGGCTTGTAATTGTAACAACAGTCGATAGCCGAATGCTTTATCAATCCTGCAATCTTGCCATTTCTTATCTCCTTTTCTTTTATTATGAACAACTCATTCGGCAAAGCTGGCTATAACAGTGTCAGACCCGAAAACGCTTCAAACACGACATAGCCGAATCTCATTCAGTCAAAACCGAATACGACTCGGCAAGAATCCCAAACGACATGGAAATCGATCGGTTGGAAAACCCGTTCCACCTTCCGAGCTTCTTGGAATATGCACCACAATCCTCGGCCACGATCTCTTCGTTAGTTCCATAAATAAGAACCTTGAGCACTCCTAATCTTCCACCAAATCTTTCAACTCGAGCTCTCTGCTAGCCTGAGTCTCTTCCTCTTCCAGCACAGTAATCTCCAGAAAACCCCAATGACCAACAACAACGGAAGACGCCCGGCCGCTGATGAAGCTGAAGGGAGCCGCGCCGGTGCTCGTCGGAGGTGATGACTGTCTGCCTCTCCTTATCCTTTCCTCCAGATTTTGCCTTATTCTCAACTTTCTTTGTGTTCCCAGGCTCATCCAATGGAACCCCGCTACTGCCTTGACTGCGGCTCCGGTTGCAGCGGGTGATTCTTCGGAGTCATCTAGCCGATCCTCCAGGCCCAACTGGGATCTGCCCTACTCAGACAACGACGCCCGCCGATTTAAGCAGGAACGTGACGTCGCTCGGCATGAGCTGGAGGTCATCTCCAAACAAGCCGGGATCGCGGATCTAGAGTGGCAACACCAGCGCAAGCAACTGCTCGAGACCATCGACGGTAATTTCTGCGGTTCGCTTAACTTCAATCTGACTTTGGACTAATCCACCGTTGCTTCGTAATCCTACAGATCGCGACGCCGAACTCGATCGGCTGAAGACATTGGTCGAGTCTTTGGCAAACAAGGTGAATGCTCCTGGGGACACGCCAGAAGCTCGCCTCGGTGCAGTGGCAGGCCGTATCGATGAGGTGGCCTCACACGGCATCCGTCTGGGCACTGCCGCAGGCCTAGTCGCCATGTCGACGCACACTGGCACTGACTATTCCAGGCTACCGCCCGGCTTTGCCAATGGCAATCCGGAGGAGATCGACGACATTGAGGCCTCCATAGATCGCCTTGATGCTCACGGCGCCGCTATTGCCGATTCCATTCATCCCCAGTCCGTTCTGAACAAGCTGTTCCATTAGTTTGTACTAGGGATTACGGAATTTCGGCAATAAAATTTATCTTTTGCAGTCCTTTTTGTGATAACTTGGTCAAACTCATGATGCAAAATATTTGTACTAAGGGCAATACACTCTGGTATTGGCCATTTCTTCTTCTGTCAATATTTTTTTGTTCTGAAGACGGCTCCTTCCCGAATGCCGGCTGTTTCAGTTGTTCTGACATTGAATATTTCAATCAGCGATCAATCTCAACACTAGGATAATATTTCTTTAAGTATCTCCCATTGATAGCAGCAGTAAACTCCTCTCCTAGTAAAGTTTTCAGGATATATGCATTTCCAGGCACGCATCTGACCACTCTGAAAGGACCTTCCCAGTTTGGAGACCACTTACCGAATGCACTGTATTTAGTTCCAATCGGCAATATTGCTTTCCAAACCAAATCTCCTTCTGCAAATTGCTTGACTTTTACCTTCTTGTTGTAATATTTAGCAACTCGCATTTTATTTTTCTCAACATTTTCCAAGGCCCTGAGACGAATCATATGCAAATCTTCTAATTCGTCCATCATCAAATCATTATAATCTTTTGAACTTAAATCTTTTTGCAACTTAATTCTCCTTGAGTCTGACTGCATCTCCCATGGCAAGATAGCATGATGTCCATATACCAATTCATAAGGAGACGTCCGTGTTGCTCCATGTGGAGCCATTCGGTAAGCCCATAAAGCCTCATTGAGTACCGAATGCCACTTTCTTGGCTTCTGATCAATCTTCTTCTGTATAATTTTAATCATAATCTTGTTAGAAGCCTCTGCCTGACCATTAGCTTGGGCATAATAAGGAGAAGAATTCAACAATTTGATGCCCATACTTTCAGCAAAATCTCTGAACTCTGAAGATGTAAATTGAGTCCCTTGATCTGTGGTGATTGTTTGAGGAATTCCAAATCTGTAAATGATATGTTCTTTAACAAATTCAACCATATTCTCTGATGTCACCTTCTTTAATGGAATCGCCTCAACCCACTTAGTAAAATAATCGGTTGCCAAAAGCACAAACTTATGCCCCTTGCTAGATGGAGGATTTATTTGGCCAATCAAATCTATTCCCCATCCTCTGAATGGCCATGGCTTGATAATAGGATTCAGGACCGATGCTGGAACTCTTTGAATGTTTCCAAATCTCTGGCAATCTTGGCATCCTTTGTAATATTCAAAGCAGTCTTCTAGCATTGTGGGCCAATAATACCCAGTTCTCCTAATAACCCATTTCATTCGGTAAGCCGATTGATGTGCTCCACACAGCCCATCATGCACCTCACTTATCAGCCTTTTTGCTTCTTCTTGATTTAAGCAATGTAACAGCACCCCATCCAAGGATTTATAATATAAATTATCATCAAGAAGAACAAACTTTAAAGCTTTATACCTGAGCTTTCTAGAAACCTTTCGGGATGGATTCCCCAGATAATCAACAATTTCTTTTCTCCAATCATCTTCTGCCAGATTACTCCCGAAAGCATATACATCATTAGCAAAAACTTCTCGAAGCTCTTTATAACCCGAAGCACTTTGAGCTAATCTGTTTGCCTCTTCATTGTCTTTCCTAGGAATATGCCGTAAAATTACTGACTGAAACTCCTTTAAGATTTGCTTGCATTCCTCATAGTAATTCCTTAAGATATCGTTTCTGCACTCATATTCGCCATTTAGTTGCCTTATGACTAATTCTGAATCCCCAAAAATTTCAACTGCAATGGCCTTTGCTTCTCTCAAGTATTGAAGTCCTCTGAGCAACGCCTCGTACTCGGCTTGATTATTAGTGACAGTAGGTTGAATAGGAATAGCAAATTCAAATACTTCTCCTCTTGGCGAAATTAACAAAATACCTACTCCACCACCTTTGTCACATGAAGATCCATCGAAGAATAATACCCAAGGAGTAATTTCAAGCAAATTAGTCGATGAATCGCGATGTTCAGTAATGAAGTCAGCAATGATCTGTCCCTTAACAGCTTTTGCCGATTCAAACCTTAACTCAAATTCAGACAAAGCTAAAATCCATTTGCCAATCCTTCCATTCAAAATTGGCATAGACAACATGTGCTTTATCACATCAAATTTTGAATACACAATGCATTCGGCATGTAGCAAGTAGTGCCGAAATTTCGTACAGGAGTAGTAAACACATAAACAAAGTTTCTCGGTAGCCGAATACCTCGTTTCGGGATCAAACAACTTCCGGCTAAGGTATGCAACTACCCTTTCCTTCCCCTCAAATTCTTGTATGAGGGCCGATCCAATAGTTTGGGCATCGGCCGCCACGTACAACTTAAAAGGCTTGTTTAGCTGTGGAGGTACCAATACTGGTGGTTCTTTCATGTATTCCTTGATCTCATCGAAAGCCTTTTGTTGTTCGTCACCCCATACAAACTTCTGATCCTTCCTGATTTTTAGCAGTGAAGAGAAAGGCAACACCTTCTGTGATAAGTTTGATATGAATCTTCTTACGAAATTGATCTTGCCAAGTAATGACTGTAATTCCTTAAGATTAGTTGGAGGAACAACTTCATCAATGGTTTTCATACTTTTCTTGCCAACTCCTATTCCTCCTTCATGCACCAGAAATCCCAGAAATTCTCCTGCCGAAACTCCAAAAGCACATTTATTTGGGTTCACCTTGAGCCCATGTTTCCTAGTGCACTCTAGAGTTTTCCTTATGTCGGCCAAATGTGCTTCATGATCCAATGACTTAATCACAACATCATCAATATATATCTCCACAATCTTGCCGATCAACTCATGAAAAATATAATTCATGGCTCTCTGATAAGTTGCACCAGCATTCTTCAAACCAAACGTCATGACAACCAATTCAAACAACCCTATATGTCCTGGACATCTGAAAGTTGTTTTCGCTATATCTTCCAATGCCATAAAAATTTGATTGTACCCTGCATTACCATCCATGAAACTAATCACTTTATATCCAGCAGCAGCATCAACCAACGAGTCAGCAATAGGCATTGGATATCCATCCATGGGTGTAGCTCTGTTCAGATCTCTAAAGTCTATGCAAACTCTCATCTTCCCATTTTTCTTGTACACAGGAACAATATTAGAGATCCATTCTGCATATCTGCATGGCCGAATAAAATTTGCTGCTATTAATCTTTCCACTTCTTTCTTTACATCGGCCAACACTTCATCTTTGTAGATTTTCCGGGGTGGTTGCTTGTAAGGTTTATAACCAGGCTTGATCGGCAATCGATGCTCAACAATGGAACGATCTAAACCAGGCATCTCCGAATAATCCCAAGCAAAGCAATCTTTGTATTCTTTTAACAATTCAATCAACTTTTCTCTGAAAACCGAATCCAAGCTAGCACTGATGAATATCGGCCTTGGTTTGTCACCGTCTCCAATGTCTACTTCTTCTAATTTATCAGCCGACACAAATCCATGTCCTAGCTTCCCATCAGTCCCATCGATTGGATTATCCATTAAAAATTACTAAAAGAGCCGACTGCTTCGATCGGCTGTTGATCACTGCTGACTGGCTCAACAGGACCTTCTCCCCAGTCCTTACCTGAGAAGCAATCTATGCCCTGATATTCCCAGAAGGCTGGTTCCACATTAGCCACGCTAATCGAATCATCTGCCGGGACAATTTCCA
Organism: Echinochloa phyllopogon; assembly: GCA_033239725.1. Classification (NCBI taxonomy): domain Eukaryota; kingdom Viridiplantae; phylum Streptophyta; class Magnoliopsida; order Poales; family Poaceae; genus Echinochloa; species Echinochloa phyllopogon. The sequence continues at coordinate 2,853,463 of BTCW01000008.1, read as the reverse complement.
CTTCATCATCTATCCACTGAATAAGCTGCTGATGCATAGTAGACGGAATACAGCAATTCGCATGGATCCAATCCCTTCCAAGTAGCAAGCTGTATGCCCCTTTGCCTTCAATAACAAAGAAGGTTGTAAGCAGAATCTTAGATCCAATCATCAGATCTACATGTACACATCCTTTGGTGTCCGAAGGATTTCCAGCAAAATCATTCAAAACTATGCTTGTTGGCGTTAAATCTCCAGGGCTCATGCCAAGCTTTCTGAATGTATTGTATGGCATCACATTAACGGCAGCTCCACCATCAACAAACATCTTCGTCAGTGGCTTTCCATTGACATATCCTCTTAAGTACAGTGGCTTCATGTGCCGATTCTGGACTGGCTTCTCGAAAATAGCTTGCTTATTCAATACCAATTGTGCCATTAACCCACATTGCTCGGCTTCATCCACTTCTGACAATATCTCTTCCTGTACAATTTGATTAGCTGGAGCCATGAATTCATTCGGCAAGAAACATACCATGCATGTAGGAGCCGAATGACCCGATTCGTCGGGTTTGTCTTTTGGACGCCATATCGATCTTAACCTGGTTCCTGCTTGCTTCAACTCTTGATTCCTTAGGCGTTGGACTCTTCTCTTCTGGCTCCTTCTTAAACCAGGTGGACACCACTGTCCTTTTTGCCAGACATACTCACGATCTTCTTCTTCATGATTAATCCATCTATGATCAGCATGTCTTTTCCTTGGTTGATCATCATTCTCATATATTTTTAGACGCCGATCATCACTAGGACGTACCCTTCCAATTCTTTCGTGGACAGATCGGCGACTGGCACTAGTTTGACTATGTTCGATATATCCATTATTGCATTCAGGACAATTATTCCATGTAGGCAGCTTTAAACCCTCGTTCCAACAGTGTCTGAAGAAGACACAATCCCAATGTACACGTTCTCGTTCTCGGACATATTCATCTTGTTCTTCCTCATACCTTTTTTCTTCGCACCTCCTCTTCTCCTCCTCGTACTCACGTCTCTGGTAGTGCTCTTTTTCTTGCTGACGCTGCCACTTATTGAGGAGAATGCGCGATGTGACTCTGGGTTTAGAAGATTTCCCAATTTCAAATCGGCTATTCGGGAAGTGAGGCTTTTCCTCGCGAATCTGTTCGATCGTGATTTGCCGATTAGGATCAACTGAGCCACTCTGCTTCGCTTCCTTCGACGTCAGGACTCTCATCTTTCCCTTTTCTCCAGATTCGGCAATACTCACCATATTGATTGAGAACCCAATCATGTTCTGAGGAAACGGGTTATTGTCCAACTTCATCTTATTGTCGAATTTCAGATGCCCTTCTTGGATAGCTTTCTGAATCCTTACTCTAAAAACCCTGCATTCATTGATGGAATGAGAATTTCTATCATGGAACCCACAGTACCTTTTATCTTTCACTCCATCGGGCCGAAGCATAGAATGCCCCTCTGGTAGCTTGATCCGGCCTTCTTTTACAAGATAGTCAAACAATTTATCTGCTTTAGTTACATCAAAATCATAGGTGCCCTTATTCTGTTTAATCCACCTCTGATTTACCATGACTGGTTCTTTGCCCCACACTATCTCTGCTGCAGCTATCTCCTCACTATCTTCATACCCATCTCCTTGATCTGCTCTTTCAAGGAATTGGTTATAGATGTCAGCTACCTCATTGTGTTTAGCAAATCTGGCATCTTTCTTGAAACCATATGCCTGGTTGCTCATTAAGGCCAATCTGTGTGACAACTGGCCCAGATCATCGAATTCCATTCCGAATAGCTTTTCCCGAATGGCAGGCAGCATGCCAGCTACAGCCATACCAGCTAGCTGATCATCGGGTATGTTTAGAGAAAAGCACATGCTCTTTGTTTCCCTAAATCTCCTGAGGAACTCCGTAGGTGTCTCATTATTCCTCTGCCTTAAGCTGGTCAAATCAACCAACTTTTTATCGGTACTGCCAATGTAGTAATGAGCATGGAATTTCTGCTCCAGGTCTTTCCAAGTACAAATTGACTGAGCAGGCAAAGAAGCAAACCATGTAAAAGCTGGACCCGTCAGTGACAAAGGAAAGTATCTGATTCTGAAAGCTTCATCTGCTGAGGCTTCTCCAAGCTGCATCAGATATCGAGCTATATGTTCCACAGTGCTAGTATCATCTTGTCCTGAGAACTTAGTGAACTCTGTAGGCACCTTGACTCTATTCGGCAATGATACCCTTTGGTACCATTCTGGGAAAGGAGACGAGTACATGTACCCCTGACTTTTAGGCTTCAGACCGAATTGATTTTGTAATACATCGGTCATTTTTTGCACCATGAGGTCAATATTGGTATCTTGATTCCCTGGTCTCCCAACAGGCATTCCTGTAGTACCAACATACCCGGGATTCGGGAGAGCGTCGATAGCATTGTAATCCATGAACTCTGAATATCCGTTTCCATACACATCCCTTTGTAGCCTGTTGTTCAGAGGGGATATCTTGTAAGCAGAAGCAGGTGGATTTCCCGTGGTGCCGAATGCCATATCACCGTATGTACGAGGTTTTGGCAATGCATGCTGAAACTCTTGCTGAATCGGCTGTCCACTTGCGTCTTTGGTTCCAGAAACTTCAGTTTCTTCAATACCTTTACCATGACGTTTTGGGACCGATGCTTGAATATTGAAATATGTTGGTCCACCAAGTTGTCCATGCACTTGCTCAAAAGGTTTATCCACGTGTTGACCAAAGATGTTGACCAGTATGAGCCGAAAACTGTTTAGGAATGCAGCATTATGATTGGTCATTGTTTCTCCCAAAGCCTTGTACAACAAGCTAGAGAACTTCTCCCTTTCTTCATCTTCAGTAAGATCAGATTGTCCCAGCAAAAGAACTCTTGGCAGATCTGACTTGAGAAACGGTGCACCACTCCTGTTCTTAGCAAAAGACAGCAAGCATTTCTTGATGAACTGATCTGCAGCAGTCTTCACCATTTGTTGATGTTCATCAGACAATTCTTCAAAAGTGACATCCAGAATGTCTTTTAATTCAGGCATCTTCGAAGCTTGTGTGTCCCACCGGGCGTGCCAAAAAGTGTGTTGACGTAAAATCCGCACTTCACGCCAAGCACACAGCAAGCCGAATTAGCTAGCTTCACACGTGGCCCGAGCGTTTGAATCCGAAAGCGTGCCAGTCAATTTTCCTGAAACTGACAAAGGGAGAAAAGATGTTTAGATAACACCTGGAACGTGCCGGGTGATACCAGACAGTTCCATATTTGCGGCTACGGAGCCAGCTTCGAACGACATATAGCTACAGAGGAGCTATCTGTCAGCAGTTAAAGCATCATTCGGCAATCGGCAAAAAGCACGCAGGAAGCGAACTGCCGAATGCGTGACGTAAGCATGACGAAAGATCGGTAGGGCAATCGGCAAAAGCACGCAGAAAGCGCACTGCCGAATGCGTGACGTAAACATGACGAAAGATCGGTAGTTGACTTGAATGAACATTGTAACGTATATTCGTAACCGATTAACGGGGAACAGAGCATGATAGATAAATAAAAGGGCGAAAGCATGACCATAATTTCATAATAAACAAGAATGCATAGATTAAAAGCACTAGTCTACCGCATGTCTAGGCACTTTCAACCCGTCGAGCATGAAACAAGCAAGTTAATCCACCGCATGATACGACTTGCTTGGAATCACACCACCAACCAAGAATAGACCAATCCACCTCATGATACGACTCTAAACGTGGAAGGCTAAAAGCATTCTTTATTTAAAACAAAACCATTGACATGTTTCGCTCGTGGCGATACTGCCGAATACAGCTATATAGCCGAATCGGGTTCCATGAAGAAGGAACATACTTCGTTGATGATGATAGATCTATCAGATCGAATCGAATTCTAATCCACCGGATGATTAGCTCTAAGACGACCCAAAAACCTGCATCTACCGCATGATACCCGGTTCTGTCAAGATTTACACAAGACCAACGAGCTTGAACCCGCAACACGTGGCAATCTAGATCGACTTCGAATTCGGCTATGGAAACACAGTGCATCACGAACTAGAACCGAATCTAATCAATCTAGACTGGGCAAAAGAGTGCTGTAATGAATTAAACACAAAGGTAAAATCCAGAGCAACACGGTAACTTAATGAATCTACTAGATCTTGCCAAAATCCAATAGAGCCGATAACTTGTTCCAAGCTAAAACTTAGCCCACCGCATGGCTCATGATCTAACAATGGAACCTTCCTGAACCAAAGCCTAAATCCACCGCATGATACTAGGCATGGTGCAGGGTTGCCGGTACTTACGGAGGTCGACGGATCGATGATTCCTCTCGAAGAACTCGACGACTCGACTAAAGGACTCGAAGTTGGCACGGGGCCGGTTTGTTGTATGATTGATTGAACGATCCTTTTACAATTACCATGGGTTTATATTTATACCCAGGTTTCGACACGACTCCTAATCGATTACGATTACATTATTTATTTCCTAAAAAAGATAAACGCCGGGGCATCGTATCCGTCTTGCATTCCAAGTTAAACCAGCCTTTTCCTTATACTTGATCCACGTCATCACGCGCTCCCGAATGCCTCCTGCGGAACAGTTTTCTTGCCGAATGACAATGCGTTCCCGACCGCAGAACGTCTTTACCGAATGCTCTGGGGAAAAACTCCTTTGCCGAATGATATCCTTTCAACGGATCCGGCCCACATGTCAGCTTCTTCCTGGTGCCAATTTCTGGTGTCAACATGTACATTGATGATATTGTAGTTAAATCGGATGGTTTGGATTCTCATTTAGCCGATTTAAAACTTGCTCTTGAGAGGATGCGGCGGTATGGTTTGAAGATGAATCCACTCAAATGTGCTTTTGGTGTTTCGGCTGGGAAGTTTCTTGGGTTCGTTATTCATGAGAATGGCATAGAAGTTGATCCCAAGAGAATTGAAGCTATGAAGAAAGTCGAAGCTCCTACTTGCAAGAAAGACTTGCAAAAGTTTCTAGGCAAGGTAAATTTCTTGAGAAGATTTATAATTAACTTGTCTGGAAAGGTTGATGCTTTTACTCCTTTACTTCGGTTAAAGAATGAAGCCAATTTTACCTGGGGGGCAAAACAGCAAGAGGCTTTTGAGAAAATCAAAGAATACTTGTCTTCACCACCGGTGCTTAGAGCACCTAAGAGAGGGGGTCCATTCAGACTTTATGTGGCGGCTGAAGATAGAACTATTGGAGCTGTTTTGACTCAAGAAATCGGCGATAAGGAGTATGTGATTGCTTATGTAAGCCGACGGCTCATTGATGCAGAAACAAGGTATACTTTCATTGAGAAGTTATGTTTATCCTTGTATCATGCTTGTACTCAATTGAGGCATTATTTATTATCTAGTACTTGCATAGTGTTGTGTCAAACCGATATAATTAAACATATGTTGCAAAAGCCGATATCTAGTGGAAGAGTCGGCAAGTGGGCTTATGCTTTGGTTGAGTATGATTTGGCTTGTGAACCTTTGAAATCAATGAGAGGCCAAATTGTAGCTGATTTTATTGTTGAACATCGGATTAATGACACTTGTGAGTTCGACGTCGGCCATGTTACTTGTACACCATGGAAGCTATACTTTGATGGATCGGTTTGTAATGATGGGCAAGGAATTGGTGCTGTTTTGATATCTCCAAGTGGTGTCGTCTTTGAGTTTTCAAACCGATTGGAAGAAAAGCGAACTAATAATCAAGTCGAATATGAAGCTCTTCTATTTGGCTTGGAATTTTTGCAAGACATGGGAGTAAAACATGTTGAAGCTTTTGGTGATTCGTTCCTGGTGGTACATCAAGTATCAAAGGTATGCCAATGTTATAACGGTTCATTAAATGCATATCTTGATAGATGTCTTGATATCATTGCTTCTTTTGATGAATTTACTATCAAACATGTTCCGAGAAAAAGTAATGATAATGCAAATACTCTGGCTCAGAAAGCATCTGGTTATATGGTTGCAAAGAAATATTTCTATATCCAAAAACCGATGCGAACAAAAGCCAAGGTTCTGGTTCTGGACGAACCGGTCACACCGGTTTCAGAAACCGGTCAGACCGGTTTTACTGCCAGAACCGGTCTGACTGGTTCTAAAAGCGGTCAGACCGCTTCGTCCCCTGACAGAAGCAAAAATCCTTTGGATGATGCTAATCAATCCAAAGTTGAAGATCAGGATTGGAGAATACCTATTATTTCTTATTTGAGAGATCCTGGTCGTGGTGCGGAAAGAAATATTTGGCGAATATCATTTAAGTACGTTTTGCTTGGCGATGGACTCTATCGTCGGAACGCCGAAGATTTATTGTTAAAGTGTCTTGACTCGGATCAGGCCAAGGTTGCCATGGCTGAGGTCCATGAAGGTATTTGTGGTACACATCAATCGGCTCCAAAGATGAAGTGGTTACTTAGATGAACCGGTTTCTATTGGCCTACTATGATGGCGGATTGTTTTAAGTATTACAAAGGATGTGAAGAATGTCAGAAGTTTGGGAATTTGCAACTTGTTCCTGCTGCATTGATGCATCCTATTATTAAGCCATGGCCGTTCCGAGGTTGGGGGTTGGATTTTATTGGACAAATTAATCCTCCATCATCAAAAGGACATCGTTTCATATTGGTTGCTATGGATTATTTTACTAAGTGGACTGAAGTGATTCCTTTGAAGAATATGACGCATCGAGAGGTGATTGAGTTTGTTACTCAAAATATTATTCATGGATTCGGTATTCCTCAAACATTGACAACGGATCAAGGTACTTCATTTATGTCTAAGGAGGTACGTGAATTCGCCGAATCCTATAGAATTAAGTTGCTCAATTCATCTCCATATTACGCTCAGGCTAATGGACAAGCCGAGTCAAGTAATAAAACTTTGATCAAATTAATAAAGAAAAAGATAGCAGAAAATCCTAAGAGATGGCATGAAGTTTTATCCGAATCATTATGGGCTCATCGTATATCTAGACATGGTGCTACTAAAGTTACTCCTTTTGAGCTTGTATATGGTCAAGAAGCCGTTTTACTTGTTGAGGTAAATCTAGACGCTTATAGATTGGCTAAGCAAAATGACCTCGATGCTGTTGATTACCACAATTTGATGTTGGATAATATTGATGAGGTAACCGACAAAAGATTGAAAGCTTTGAAGGAGATTGAGAAGGATAAGCTTCGGGTTGCTAAAGCTTACAACAAGAAAGTACGAGGAAAATATTTTCAAGTTGGTGAGCTTGTTTGGAAGACGATCTTGCCTATTGGAGCAAAAAGCAACAAGTTTGGTAAATGGTCACCTAGTTGGGAAGGGCCTTATAGAGTTGTCAAAGTTATCTTTGGGAATTCTTACATGTTGGAGACACTGAAGGGAGATCATTTGCCTAAAGCTATCAACGGGAGATATATGAAGAAATTCTATCCAAGTGTTTGGCAAGATACATGAAGATCAATGGCCGATATATTGTTAGTATCGTCCTTAGTATAAATTTTTTAGCTCCTGAGTCATATTTACTTGCTTTTTAGTTCTCAAGTTCACTAAAAACGCAGGGGGGCATGTGTTGACAGTCAAATTGGGCCATGGGCCAAACCGGTCAGACCGGTTTACTTCTGTAATTCGAGTAGGATTAGGATTCCGAGTTTTAGTCCCATATTGTAACCTATTCGAAAGGGGTAAGACTTCCCCGGCCTATAAATATAAAGGCTAAGGCCGATTGAGAGTATTCCCAATCGAATCAAACACTTTTATCTTATATTTTTGTATCTCTCAAACCCTAAACCTTTTCCAACCTCCATATTTTGTTCTTTGCTCGTCTCTACGACGTTCAAGGGCGTTCTAAGTGGCCTGCCGATCTTAGAACAACCCTAGACTTGCTCGAGCTCCGTCGGGGTCCCTACCGAGCTTGAGTTTCTAGGTCTTCACGGTTCTCCGCTCAGAAGCGGTCTGACCGGTCTTGCGAACCGGTCTGACCGGTTTTCTCCAGGAAACCAGGAGTTGGCCATTGTGACGGCCGTGCTGCGCGTTTGATCGATCTCGAGTTTGTTGGCGCGTTTTCGTGTCAACAATGACAAATTTGTAGAGTCCAGAGACTGATCAAAACCGAGCCTAAACTGCCTTAGGGCTCGTTCGGTTCCATCGTTTCAGGCCTGGAACGTAGCCCATTCCAGCTGGATCAGTCTGGCGTGGTTTGGAAGACGTGGGGCTGCTGTTCGGTTGGACTGGGCCAGAACAAAGACGGTCCAGGAACCGCGGATCCTATATGGCTTCCGAAATTTTTTTTAACGACGCTGGCTTCCAGAGTATGAGATTCATGCAACTTTTTTTCTCCGTCCGATTAGCATCTCTGACGCCTCGTGTCTCTACGCTATTTGTTTCCTATCCGCGGTTGAGAGATGCACATGCACGACTGTCCCCACATGACTGGCAACATGCATAAATCGGACGCGAACGATTCCATTGGATTTTGATCTTCGGATTCATTTTTCTCTCAAAGTATAAATCATTTTTTTAAATCCGTTTGAACCACGATCTTAGTTGGAATTTATGCAACAAAACAATTACCGATTTGAATATATTTATATTTTGATATTTTTTTAAAAAAAAATCAACATTTGCAGTAAACTAGTTCGACATTTTCATTAGACCGTTTCGACAACTATTGAAATCAGTATTTTTGAAGTGTTGAATCAGTATTTTTGAAATGTTGACTGAGATTGACAAAAGTATTCAATCTGGTACAAAAATAGTTGGAAGCTAGTAGAACTTTGCACCGTAATAAAAAAACGTGCTCCTATATAGCGCACGGAATCTATATAAGCACGTTGGCTTTAAAGCGCCCGGTGATTTATAGAATGTGACCCTAGTGTAACTATGGCCAGGCCCCAAATTAAACTACCTCAAGGCCTGACGCCCTGTACGTGATGACTGAAAGAGTATCCCACAACATACCGAATCGAAGAGGAGACCATCAAGGGATCGGAGTGGCATCACCGAGTCCGATCCGACAGTAGGTTTTGCGGGCTGCGGGGGAAGAAGATATATATATATATATATGTGCGTGTCTCTTTCCTTTCCTTCCCCCGGCCAATCTCATCTTCCCTGTTCGATCAACACAACAGCCGCCGCTGCCATCATCAATCTCATCTTCCAAAGACTCGATCGATCGCGGGCGATGAGGACCCCTGGCTGCAACCGCAAGAGGAAGGCGGCGAGCGTCGTGTCTCATGCCGGTGATGACTGCGACGACCTCAAGAGGAAACAGGCGATGGCGTCTGAGGGCGGTGAGATCTTGAGGCTGAAGAAGGAGGCGTTGGCGGCAATTCGTACGAGGGGTCTCTCGTCGGAGATGAAGGACACGGCCGGGGCCGGCAAGAAGAAGAAGAAGAAGGTGGTCAAGACGAAGGTGTCGCAGGCGCACATCGACTGCTTGAAGGAAGGGCTCTACACGGTTGACGACGAAATCACTGAAGACGAGTTGGCCCAGCTTGACCAGGACTTCCGCGATAGGTACGCCGGACGAAAGGTTGTCGCTGAAAAGATCGCCGCCTACCAGCGTGCCCTCCTCGACCAGTACTATGCCAAGGGCTTTGCGGAGGACGAGACGGAGGTCAGCGACGAAGAGGAGGAGCAGCTGGTGGAGGCAGCAAACTGAGGAGCCTCTGCATGCGTGTGTGCAATCTTTAGTTGGAGTAGTAATATCGTCTCCGTGTGTGATATGATCCACCTACGTACAATAACTGTCTGCTCACTACTATGTCGTATATATAAACATCATCTTGGTGTTATTATCACACCTTGCTGCTGGTGATTCTCATGTTTTTATTTATACAAGCTAATTTGCAGTTGCAATTGTTGCCGACTGCAACATCACACTTGTCTTAGTTGAGATTCCTGACCTCGATGGTCTTACACACATGGCCCAAATGAGTACCTTTTCCCCCATAATAAGCTGTTGTGTTCCTCAGTTTATGTAGGTTTTCGGGTTTTTTCCCACACTGGTGTCCAATTTGTAGTATTGGGGTATGCTACTAAAAATTAAGACTTAGTTTTTGTTAATCAATTTTGACCTAACTGTACATTAGTTAGTTGTCAAGTAACTAAAACCCAACACCTAGGATGTCACACCCTAAAATTCATCACAATAAATTATTTACCAACTTTCTGAATTTTTCTAGGATTTATTAAGGTCTAAATAATTTTTTTGAGATTTAATTGGAATTCCAGTGAATTAATTGAATTTAAACATCATATTAAATAACTTTAGTTGAAATAAGTTTCTCGTAGCTCTCGTCCTCATGGAGCTTGAGGCCTTGGTTGTAGTAGTCCCCTTTCTCGTAGAATCGGAGCTCTTACATGGCGAAGTCATCGAGGACCAATGCCTCGTGCACAGTGTGGGTGACTCCGATGCCCGTCGACGCTGGGCAGCAGCGCAGGGCGTTTCTCCCGAAAAAAAAATAGTGATTTGCAAGATAAAGATAATTCCAAGAGACAAAATAGTGATTTGCAAGATAAAGATAATTCCAAGAGACAAACATGTTCTTTGGCAGAATGTGACGCCTAACTAGGTTACGTGACACAGTTGTGCACAATCTTGGCCTGCAGTATTTAACTGTACGGTATGAATTCTTTGTCATGTCTTTGCGTATCCTATAGTAAATAAGATGTCATATCATCTTATTTACTGTAGGAAACGCAACAACATGGCAAAGAAGCCACACGGTAAAGATAAATACAAGAGACGAAGAAGGTACACAACTTAAATATGAATCTACGAATTAAATGTTGTCAAATTAAAAATTTGGCAGCACCTCCCCTGCACGGGGAGGTTTCTGAAACCCCATCCTGCAAAAAAACACGGCACGAAGGCCGATAACGACATATACAAAGATAACCATGGCACGAAGGCCGACATATACATCCACATTGTTCAATATTTGGAATAATTCAAACATTAAATATTGTTGGTCCCATGTTCACAATCCGCATTCACAATCACATACCACATACACATTCACAACTATAAATCGTCCATTCCTATAACAATTTGCATTTATTTATGTTGGATTCAAGAAATTGAAAATATCTATACGAAAACAATTATCGATTTGCATTGGAGACAGATCAAGGAAGAGGAGCAGCGCACTCACCAATAGAAGATGAACGGGGCGGCGTCGGCGTCGCTCGTCGGGGTCGGAGAGGCGTCGTCGGAGGCCGGGGCAGGACGGGCGGAGAGGCGCCGGCGGCCGGGGCGGCGTGCCTGCGTGACCGCCGGGGCAGGACGGGCGGAGGGGCGCCGACGGCCGGGGCGGAGAGGCGCCGGCGGCCGGTGCGACAGGCCCGGGCGAAGGCCGGGGCGGAGAGGCGCCGGCGGTCGGCCCTGCGAGGAGGTCGGCGGCGTCGGGGTGGAGAGGCGCCAGCGGTCGGGGCGGCCGGCCCTACGAGGAGGCCGGCGGCGTCGGGGTGGAGTGGCGCCGGCGTTTGGGGGCGGCCGGCCCTGCGAGGAGGCCTGCGGCGTCGGGTTGGAGCGGCGGCCGGGGCAGCAGTGGCGGCGCGGCACGGGTGGTGGGCGGCCGCGGGCCGCCGGGCGGGCGGGGCGGGGAGTGGCGGCGGGCGGCGCGGCGGCGGGCGGCGTGCGGGTTGTGTAGGGTTGGGGCCGCGCGTGGGCGGTTTAGTACCCCGGCGCTGTGACGAACCGGATTCTCACCGACGAGAACCCGACTCCCTGTACCCTTGAGATAGTCCCAGGAATAGCAGCTATCTCGTACAGAACTCATCTCAGTCGAATATCACATCCATACAACGATAAAAGATTCAATACATGACTCATATAAAGACAAAGCGTCTGGTACAAGCCCTCTGGGCTAAATCGACAATAAGAACATCTGCGCAGCGGTAGCTAGAACAACAGGGACCACTCCTCCACAGGCATCCTTGAGCGTAGCGCACACCCTTCAATCGTACCACCCGTCCTGGTTGAACTCGCGGTCGGGGTCTTCACCTGAGAACCCAAAGTCTGTCCCCAAGGAAATGGGACAGGTCCACGTCACCAACCATAATATGATGCAAGCTTTAAAGTGGCTTATTCTAAGGTTATAGAAATAATCAAGGTTTAAGCCAGGGTTTTCTTATGCAAGCAGCAGCAATAACCCAATTTCATCTCAGCACCAACTCCTGCTCACACACACATCCATCCGCTCCCCAAAACCAACCATCAGCCTCACATTTCCCATCGGGCTCGTCCTGCCACGGCAGGTTCCCGCAAATCATTATCCACCAACACCTTTCACTCACTAGTCGACTCGGTGAGCTCCCTCCCCACCTCGTCTCAACAGCCTCAGCTGGACCAATCTCTCATAACCCAAATCAAGGATGAGGTAAGAAAGCAGATTCCCATGCTAGCCGGGGCTTCTCAGAAATGGGTCATCCGTAACCGTGGACACGGCTATACGTATAGTTTACACTCTGCAGAGGTGGCACTCCAGGAATCCATCCGGGCTGCAAGGCTAGTCCGCAACCAACCTGAGACGCAGCCCACAGCAAAGACCCTAAACAGTAACGGCGCCAATCCTGTCTCCCTGGGCTCGGGAAACATCCGATCTAACATCTGCCCCAGGGTCGTGAAACCTTCCCACCGGGGCCAGTCGGGGGCCGTGGTAAATCAGGGAGATTACGCCGCAACGAATCCCCCCTACACATATCAAGCTCGATTCTCCTACAGTCTCGGCGCCGCACTAGAGTAGGCTTGCTGGAACCCTCCCCATACTGGGTAGATGGTGAGCACGGTAATTCCCAAGTCCGAAGTGGGGGCACGACTCGGTCCTTAATTGTTCGGTAAAGCGAGTATCTGCATCACAAGCGATCCGCCGCAACGGTCCGCAATCGGCACCCATAACAGGTATTGCCGCCCAAACTCCTCAGGTACTCACCGAGTACCAATCCCCAGGTAACCAGTAACCATGTACCCGCAACAGGTACCCCATAGGGACTGCCCGAGTGCAGCCCCTCAGCACCTCGATCAACGATCGAGTTGTTATTTACTCGCTTACACCGCCTAGCTGCACTACTCCTCCCAAACCGCCCACAACTCACGCCAAGAGGATCAATCACAACCATCCCAACACATGCACAGCATAGCATATTTATAAAGTGAGTAGTAGGTAGCAAGGTAACAGGATAATAACAAAGGCAGTGCAGGTTTATCTTGCGAGTAAGGTAAAGCACTAGCATACTAGTTTGCATGTCTAATAGGTATTTCAGAGATGGTCGGACGTGAACCTGGGCAAAGGTCTTCGTCCTCGTCAAAGCAGTTGTTGAAGTAGTCCGGCTCCTCCTGGCTCTCCGGAGCTCCTAGGGGCGCGGAAAGAAAATAAGACGCGGCTACTAGCAAAGAAACACTAAGACAGCGACGAAAGAAGACTCAAATAACACCAAACTCTATACTAACGCGTAGATCATGATTTTAGAAAAATATAGAAACTGGTTTCATATTTTTCTGAGCTACGGTTGATTTATTATTAATTTTCGAAGTTTAAATCATTTTCTGAAAATAATAAATAATTTCCGAAAAAGAAAACAGACAAATAATTAGCCTGCTGACGTCAGCATGACGTCATGCTGACGTCAGCAGTGGGGTCCGCCTAGGATGACGTCAGCAGTGGGCCCTGCTGACGTCAGCGTTGACCGGTCAACGGTCAACGGGTCAACGGTCAGCGGGTCAACTCTGGTCAGTGGGCCCCATGTGTCAGTGACTCGCAGAGTATGACAGGTGGGTCCCATACGTCAGCGCTGTTAAAAGAAAAAGAAAAAGAAAAAGAAAAAGAATAAACGCTGGCTGGGCTGGAACTGGGCCGAAAGTGAATGGGCCGGAAGAGTTCAGGGGTGTTAAACAGACTTAAAGGCGAACATTCGGCCCACGAAGGGGGGTGGCTGCTGGATCCGCTCTGGTGGACTGGGTCCACGGTGAACCGTGAGTGTGGTCCACGTGAGCTGGGTGCACGGGATCGATTTGTGGCCGACTGGGATCTTCTGTGCACGGCTGTGTGATGCTGGTGTGGTCCACGGTGTGGCACGGCTACGGCGCGACGCGACGCGCGCGCGGCGCGCACTGGAACGCGCCGGCGGCGACGGTCGGCGGCGGATTCGCCCGGGGATGGCTCGGCTGGGCTCAAGAATGGTCGGGACAGTTTCACTAGGGTTAGGCGAACACGCTCGAGGGGAAAAAGGCCAGGATTGGGTTCGGATCGAGCTTCCCGACGCGGACGGCGGCGACGCGACCATGGCGCGACGGCGGCCGGTGACGCGCGGGCGGAAACGGCTTGGGTTCGACTTGGTTTGGCTGGGTTTCGCTCGCGCGACTCCAACGCGAGTAGATGCGCGGCGTCACGGGCGTTGTAGGGGTGCGCGTGCGCGGGTCCACGGCTGCCCGTGGCAGCGACACGGCCTCGGCGTTCGCGCGCGGGGCGAGCGGAGCTTGGCCGCGGCGGGCCTCGGCTGCGGGGAACAAGCGTCGGCGGGATGCGCACGGTTAGCGGCTCGGGATCCTGCACAAGAGACTGCACAGCACGAAGGCTGGCACACAGAAGGCTTGGCTTGGCACGGCGAGCACGCGCGGCGGCGCTCCGCCGGAAACAGAGAAGAAACAAGGGGGTCGACGACGACAGCTCACCACGGGCCTTGTAGACGTACGCTGCAGCTCGGGGAAGACTCGTCGTGGCTCGGCGATGCTCGTGCGCGCCCTCTAGTCCCTGGTCCGGCTCCCCTTCGACAGCTCCACGAGCGGCGGCGATGGCTTCGGCGGCGGCGCTGCGGGGAAGAGGCCTCGGCTTCTCTTCTCTCCCTCTTCTCCTCCTCGGACCCTCCCCTGGTTCTCCTCCTCCCTCTCCCCCACTCGAATTGGATCTAGGAAACCCCAAAGGGGCGGCGCGGCTTGGGGAAGAAGACGGCCGGCGGCGGGTTAAATAGGCGCTAGGGCTAGGGTTTCGCTGGGCACGGACGGCGAGATAGGGGTGCTCGAGCGGCTGCGGACACGCGGCGCAATCGCGTCGGGCCGCACGGAGCTCGGGCAGTTGGGTCACGGGCGGCGCGCGGAAGAGAGAGAGCGGCGGCGTCGCGAGGAAGGAGATGACGCGGGGGAGAAGGTACAGCTGACAGGTGGGGCCCGGTGGTCAGTGAGAGAGAGGCGGCGACGCGGCGGGGACGCGGCGGGGAAAGAAGATGGGCCGCGCTGGGCCGAAAGGCCGAGCAGGCCGGCTGGGTTGCTGGCTCGGGAAAAAGAGTTGAAGGTGGAAAGATGGACTTGAGCTTCGGGAAATTCGGCCCACGAACAGGAATAGGTTTGGAAATTAGTTTAGTCAATTAGAGTTTGAATTCAAATCTAGAATTTGAATTCAAACCAACCAAAAATCCAAATAAATCCAAATAAATCCAAATCACACTATTTCATCCTTAGCACTTCAAATTGATTTTAAATTTGAATTTAAATTGCCTAAGAATTTAGGGAGCAAAATAGAAGACACTCTTATATGTTGGTTTGCATGCACACAATTCCACCAAAAATTTTTAAATTCGAATTTTGGCACTCAACAAATCCTATGGGGAATTTTAGGGTTGTTACAGTCTCCCCCCTCACAAGAATCTCGTCCTCGAGATTTGTGATTACCTATGGTTTAAACAAGTGGGGGTATTTCTCCTTCAGCACTGACTCTTTCTCCCAAGTGGCTTCCCTTTCTGAGTGATTGCTCCACTGTACTTTGCAAAACGGGATAGCTGTGCTTCTGGTCTCTTTGACTGCTCTGTCTAGTATCCTCTCTGGGTACTCCAGGTACTCCAAGGTGTCTTGTAGGTCTAATGCCTCTGCCTTGATCTCATGTTCTGGTACTCTCAGACACTTCCTCAGCTGAGATACATGGAACACTGGGTGTACTCCCGCTAGTTCCTCTGGTAGGTCTAGCTTGTAGGCTAGCTTTCCTACTCTCTCCAGTATCTGGTATGGTCCAACAAAACGGGGTGCTAGCTTTCCTTTCACTTGGAATCTCTTTTGCCCTCTGAGGGGTGACACTTTTAGATAGACGAAGTCTCCTACTTCGAACTCCAGATCTCGTCTCCTTTTATCTGCATAGCTCTTTTGTCTGCTCTGAGCTGCCTTCAGGTGCTCTCGGATCTTGGCCACATTTTCCTCTGCCTCTACAATCATGTCAGGCCCAAAGAATGTTCGTTCTCCCACCTCTGACCACATTAGAGGTGTTCTGCATTTTCTGCCATATAATGCCTCAAAGGGTGACATCTGCAGGCTGGCCTGGTAGCTGTTGTTGTAGGAGAATTCTGCATAAGATAGACTCTTCTCCCAGTCTGTGCTGTATGCTAGAACACAAGCCCTTAACAAATCTTCGAGAACTTGGTTCACTCTTTCGGTCTGCCCATCTGTCTGGGGGTGGTAAGCTGTGCTATATTCCAAGGTTGTCCCGATGGCTTGATGTAGGCTTTGCCAGAATTGAGCTGTGAATTGGGGTCCTCTGTCTGACACAATACTTCTTGGTGCCCCATGCAGCTTGAGAATGTTGTCTATATATAGCTCTGCTAGTCTGCTTACTGAGTGTGTGCTTTTGACTGGTATGAAGTGAGCTACTTTTGTCAGTCGATCAACTATGACCCAAATGGCATCATTCCCTTTCTGAGTGCGGGGTAGGCCAACTACGAAGTCCATGCTGATATCTTCCCACTTCCACATTGGAATTTCCAGTGGTTTCAGCAGTCCTGCTGGTCTTTGATGTTCTGCTTTGATTCTTCGACAAGAGTCGCACTTGGCTACATACTCTGCTATGTCCTCTCTCATCTTCTTCCACCAGAACTTATCCTTCAGATCCTGATACATTTTGGTGCATCCTGGGTGTATCGAGTACTTGGACTCGTGAGCTTCTGAGAGAATTGTTCTCCTGATTTCCTCGTCCTGCGGTACACAAATACGGTCTTTCAGCCATACTGTCCCTGCTTCATCTATCCGGAAGTCAGGTGCTACTCCTCGTTGGATATCCTCTTTTACTTCTTGGATTTCTGGACACTTTCCTTGTGCCTCTTTGATACGGTCTTCTAGGTTATACTTCACTCTCATTTCCTGGGGTTTTCCTTCTTCTACTAGCTCGAGCTTCAGCATGTACAACTCTTTCGCTAGTTCTGGCTGACTTTCTTCTATCATCAAGTTGTTGCAATAACTCTTTCGACTTAAGGCATCTGCCACAACATTAGCTTTGCCAGGATGGTAGTGTATTTCCAAATCGTAATCTTTGATCAGTTCTAACCATCTTCTTTGTCTCATGTTCAGTTCAGATTGGGTGAAGAAATACTTCAAACTTTTGTGATCTGTGTAGATATCGCACTTGTTGCCAATCAGATAGTGCCTCCAGATCTTCAATGCATGTACCACTGCTGCCAGTTCTAAATCATGTGTGGGGTAATTCTCCTCATGTTTCCTCAGCTGCCTCGATGCATAGGCAACAACCTTGCCCTCTTGCATTAGGACACATCCCAAACCTTGTCTTGAAGCATCGCAGTAGACTACGAAATCTTTGCGAATATCTGGCAGGGTCAATACTGGAGTTGTAGTGAGTTTGTGCTTGAGTTCTTGGAAACTTCTTTCACATGTGTCCGTCCACTCTAATGGGACATTGTTCTTGAGTAGTTCGGTCATTGGCTTGGCAATCTTGGAGAAGTTCTCAATGAATCTTCTATAGTATCCTGCCAATCCCAGAAAGCTCCGGATCTCTGTAACATTCTTCGGCTGCTTCCATTCTGCTACTGCCTCAATCTTTTCTGGGTCGACTGCTACGCCCTCAGCTGTCAATATGTGACCCAAAAAGGCTACTTTCTCCAACCAAAATTCACACTTGCTGAACTTTCCGTAGAGTTGATGCTGCCTCAGTTTCTCTAGTACAATCCTCAGATGCTTCTCATGTTCTTCGGCTGTTTCTGAGTAAACTAGTATGTCGTCAATGAACACCACTACAAACTTGTCTAGTTCCTCCATGAATACCTTGTTCATCATGTTCATGAAGTAAGCAGGTGCGTTGGTCAATCCAAATGACACAACGGTGAACTCGTACTGCCCGTACCGAGTCACAAAAGCTGTCTTGGGAATGTCACCTTCTCTAATCTTCATTTGGTGGTATCCCGATCTCAGATCAATCTTACTGAAGTATTTGGCTTTCTTCAACTGATCTAGCAAATCATCAATTCGAGGTAATGGGTACTTGTTCTTGATCGTCACTGCGTTCAGGGATCGATAGTCTACGCACATGCGCATTGATCCATCTTTCTTCTTCACAAACAACACTGGCGATCCCCATGGGGATGCACTTGGTCGAATCACACCACTTTCAAGCATCTCTTTCAGCTGCTTTTTGAGCTCTTCCAGCTCTTCCACTGACATTCTGTACGGCCTCTTAGCAATAGGCCCTGTGCCTGGTTGCAGTTCGATTATGAACTCTACGTCTCGGTCTGGTGGTAGTCCTGGTAGTTCCTCGGGAAACACGTCCGTGTACTCACATACTACAGGTACTTCTTCGATCGTCTGTTTCTCAATGGAGTATACCAACTGTCTCAGAATACATGTTCTGGATCTCTTCCCTGTCCTTCTTTGTGGCTCTGCTGTTACTTTGACTCTGCTAGGGTGTGTCAACTCAACTGTTCTGGGTGAGCAACTGATTATTCCTTTGTGCTCTGTAAGCCAATCCATTCCTAGTATCACGTCAATTCCATCCGATTTCAGGACTGTTAAGTTTCCTTCGAACTCCTGGCCTCCTATCATCAGTCTAACTGCGGGGCACTCTAAAGTGCACCTAAGCTCTCCTAAGGGAGAAGTAGTGACTATAGGTCTAGCTTTAGGTATTGTCGGGGGTGATTGCTCTCTTACAAACTTTGTCGAGATATATGATCCAGTTGCTCCAGAGTCAAACAATATCAAAGCTGGAATGCCATTTACTAAAAACTCACCGAGCACAACGTCGGGAGCGTCCTCGGCTTCTTCCTCTGTCAAGTGGTTGAGGCGTCCTCTCTGCGCTGTTGCTGGCTGCCTGTCCTGTCCTCCAGGTGCCGGTGCCTTGGCTGGGGTTTGTTTGTTCTTCTTCTCCGGACAGTCAAAGGACTTGTGACCGGGCTTCCCACAAGCAAAACAGACCACTGTGGTCCCTCCACCAATTCTGGGTGTGTTGTTCGGCTTCCAGTTAGGGTTTCCCTGACTTGAGTAGCTGTTGTTTCTGTTACCAAAGCTGTTGTAGTTGTTACCTCTGCTGCCAAAACTATTGCTGTTACTGCCTCGGTTACCCTGGTAACTGTTTCTGTTGAACACTGAGCTTCCTTGGTTGTTGCTCTGCTGAAAGCTTCTCCTGATCATGTTGCTCTGGCCACTCCTCGGCCTCTGACTCAGTCTGTGGTTGTGCAACTGTTCAGCCTTTCTTTTCTTCTCTCGCCAGGTATCTTCAAGTCCCACTCTTTCCTTCTCAACTGCGATAGCCCTGTCAATCAGCTCTCTAAGTGACCTGTGTGAACTTGCTGCGAGTGCTGTCCTCAGACCTCTGTGTAAACCACGCTGGAACCAAAATTGCTTCTTCTTCTCAGTGTTGACGTCTTCAGGAGCGTACCTTGACATCTTAGCAAAGTGTCGAGCGTACTCAGCTACAGACAAACTTCCTTGGGTCATTGTCCTGAATTCCATTGCCTTATGCACCATGACTTGTTCTGGAATGTGGTATTCTTTGAAAGCTTCACAAAACTCTAGCCAGGTGATCTGAGCTGGGTTTGCGTGAGAGTCACAGTAGCTCTCCCACCACGCTTTTGCTGCTCCTTCAAGTTGGTGTGCCGCAAGGGCCACACATTCCTCTTCAGTGTAGTCTGTCAGGTCCAGCTTCGTCTCGATGGTACGCAACCAGTCGTGTGCGTCGAGTGGTTCGTCCGAGTAGTCGAAGGTGGGTGCTTTCAGCCTGATGAACCTTTCAATCTTCCTTTGTAGGTCTTCCTCACGGTGTCCCTGACGGTTCTGGTTCTGATTTCCTTGCATCTGTTGCATAGCTTGCATCATCTGTGTGTTGGCCTGTGCCATCTGTTGCATCAGCTGTGTCTGAGTAGTCATCACTTCTGCCAAGTTAGGCGGTGGCGGTGGTTGCTGGTTGTTCTGCTGGTTCTGCTGAGGTTCCACTGCTGGTTCTTCCATTTCCACTTCCTGTTCTTCTCCTGGTGCGTTGTTCTCGGGCTGGAGCACGCCTGCTGCGCGTCCACGACCTCTGCCTCTAACTGCAACTGCTGCTCTTCCACGACCTCGACCTCTGACACGTCCTCTGCCTCTAGCTGCCATTGCTGCCTCTTCTTGCTTGGCTTCCTCAAAACGTGCAAGCAGTCGGTTGGATCTTCGGATCGACATAATGCTGTATTTTTCATAGAGCAGATTTAGTGGCGGTCGGTAAGGGTTAGGTTAGCGTAACTAGAGTAGGAGCTGCACACATGAAAAAGACTCAACACTAAAGTACACTCAAGATGAACAACAGTAAAACTGCAAGAACAGCCAATAAGATCGATCAATCATTACAGCATTACACCCTAGACATGTGTACTATCCCGAGGTCAGCTCCTGGAACCTTGAGGATTAGTACATCTAAGCGAATGCTACATCGTGGCTGAGCCAAAAGGTGGTCATGATCTACTAAGTCTAAGCATCTACTCATGAAGATAGATACAACTCTCATCATCTGCTGACATCTGCTGAAATTGTCTACTGCATCTGTCTCTTACTGCTGATGGTGCCTGTGAGGCGCGCTGCCAACCTCACAGCCTCAGTCTTTGTTTGCTGCTTGATCACTGCCTGTTGTCTTGGTGGGTGTCCGTGAGGCGCGCTGCCAACCTCACTATGTCCATCTCAGGTTCTGTCAACTGCTTCTCTAAGTGTGCCAGTTCTTGTCTCAGTCTTGTCATCTCGGGAGTAAAAGTTTGAGCCTCAGGTGGTGGTATCGGCTCAACTCGGCTTGGTGAAACTCTGTAATTCTCTGTCCTGGGTTCAACTCTGCGTTCTTCTGGCAGTCCTTGGTTCACTGCGATCATTTCTGCTACCCTCTTCCTGTCCGATCTTACCCAACTACTAAGGGTTCTTCGAGCTTCATCCTTTGCCATGATCTGTTGAAGACTTAGGTACTTCATCAGCTGGTAGTTTCGTCCACTCTTCTCTTTGTAACTATCCACCTCTTCTTGAAGTTCTGAGTTGAGACTGTCCAACCAGTATACCTCTTCCTTCAGACCTTCTATCTCTTCTTCCTTGGCTGCTAGTTCCTTGTCTTTTTCTGTGAGCTGATCTTCCAGGCGGACATCTCGAGCATGGTGAGTCGCTCGGATCAGTCCTGCCAACTGCCTGTTGTTTCGAGCTTCGTAGTTCAACATTCTGACTTCCCTTGTTTTAGCTCTGAGTTGCTCCTCAAGTAAGGCGATCATGTTGTCCTTCTCCATCAGCTGGAGGTCTTGCTTCCATACCTTTTCTTTCAGCTTGGCAACTTTCTCTTCTAAGCCAATGTTCAAGTACTCCTGCTCTATCATGCACTGAACTGAGGTCCGCAGAGTCACGTTCCGCTCTCGGTCTGCTGCGTGAGCCTGCAAGCTGACTGCGTCTCTGTCTGTCGGATCTTCAAGAGCTCGCGGTAGGTACCGGAAACGAGTGTGGCTGAGCTGACTCTGGTACACAAGTGTGGCAAGTCGGAGTATCCTCATAGCTATAGTCTGCACTGCCCGACTGAAAGTGCTCTCGCTGGTAGCTGCTCGTAGCATCAGTGATCTTGGTCGTCCAGGGATGTTGGGTACAACCATCTGCAACCGGGTGTGTACTCCCTCACCAGGTCCGTAGGTCCATCCCTCGTAGAAGACGTTATCCACATCTATCCCCACTGTACGCAGCACCTCCCTCAGTAGCACTGCCATACCTCCACAGTCTGCTCCTGTGGTCCTGATCTCCCGTCGTTCATCTGCTGATCTTCCTTCCATCTGCCAGACAGTTAGTGGGTTGTTAGTAAGTTAGCAAGTTAGTAAGGTAAGGTAAGGGTAAAAAGTTTTTGCAAATAGATGAGATGTACTTATATAGTTTTCAAATAGTCCAAGGGGTTTCATATAAAATAGAGGACTCAGTTAGAGCTTCTGTCCTAAGTTTCTGTTCTATGGGTTACGCGCTACGGTCAAGTATGGCTCTGATACCAACTGTGACGAACCGGATTCTCACCGACGAGAACCCGACTCCCTGTACCCTTGAGATAGTCCCAGGAATAGCAGCTATCTCGTACAGAACTCATCTCAGTCGAATATCACATCCATACAACGATAAAAGATTCAATACATGACTCATATAAAGACAAAGCGTCTGGTACAAGCCCTCTGGGCTAAATCGACAATAAGAACATCTGCGCAGCGGTAGCTAGAACAACAGGGACCACTCCTCCACAGGCATCCTTGAGCGTAGCGCACACCCTTCAATCGTACCACCCGTCCTGGTTGAACTCGCGGTCGGGGTCTTCACCTGAGAACCCAAAGTCTGTCCCCAAGGAAATGGGACAGGTCCACGTCACCAACCATAATATGATGCAAGCTTTAAAGTGGCTTATTCTAAGGTTATAGAAATAATCAAGGTTTAAGCCAGGGTTTTCTTATGCAAGCAGCAGCAATAACCCAATTTCATCTCAGCACCAACTCCTGCTCACACACACATCCATCCGCTCCCCAAAACCAACCATCAGCCTCACATTTCCCATCGGGCTCGTCCTGCCACGGCAGGTTCCCGCAAATCATTATCCACCAACACCTTTCACTCACTAGTCGACTCGGTGAGCTCCCTCCCCACCTCGTCTCAACAGCCTCAGCTGGACCAATCTCTCATAACCCAAATCAAGGATGAGGTAAGAAAGCAGATTCCCATGCTAGCCGGGGCTTCTCAGAAATGGGTCGTCCGTAACCGTGGACACGGCTATACGTATAGTTTACACTCTGCAGAGGTGGCACTCCAGGAATCCATCCGGGCTGCAAGGCTAGTCCGCAACCAACCTGAGACGCAGCCCACAGCAAAGACCCTAAACAGTAACGGCGCCAATCCTGTCTCCCTGGGCTCGGGAAACATCCGATCTAACATCTGCCCCAGGGTCGTGAAACCTTCCCACCGGGGCCAGTCGGGGGCCGTGGTAAATCAGGGAGATTACGCCGCAACGAATCCCCCCTACACATATCAAGCTCGATTCTCCTACAGTCTCGGCGCCGCACTAGAGTAGGCTTGCTGGAACCCTCCCCATACTGGGTAGATGGTGAGCACGGTAATTCCCAAGTCCGAAGTGGGGGCACGACTCGGTCCTTAATTGTTCGGTAAAGCGAGTATCTGCATCACAAGCGATCCGCCGCAACGGTCCGCAATCGGCACCCATAACAGGTATTGCCGCCCAAACTCCTCAGGTACTCACCGAGTACCAATCCCCAGGTAACCAGTAACCATGTACCCGCAACAGGTACCCCATAGGGACTGCCCGAGTGCAGCCCCTCAGCACCTCGATCAACGATCGAGTTGTTATTTACTCGCTTACACCGCCTAGCTGCACTACTCCTCCCAAACCGCCCACAACTCACGCCAAGAGGATCAATCACAACCATCCCAACACATGCACAGCATAGCATATTTATAAAGTGAGTAGTAGGTAGCAAGGTAACAGGATAATAACAAAGGCAGTGCAGGTTTATCTTGCGAGTAAGGTAAAGCACTAGCATACTAGTTTGCATGTCTAATAGGTATTTCAGAGATGGTCGGGCGTGAACCTGGGCAAAGGTCTTCGTCCTCGTCAAAGCAGTTGTTGAAGTAGTCCGGCTCCTCCTGGCTCTCCGGAGCTCCTAGGGGCGTGGAAAGAAAATAAGACGCGGCTACTAGCAAAGAAACACTAAGACAGCGACGAAAGAAGAATCAAATAACACCAAACTCTATACTAACGCGTAGATCATGATTTTAGAAAAATATAGAAACTGGTTTCATATTTTTCTGAGCTACGGTTGATTTATTATTAATTTTCGAAGTTTAAATCATTTTCTGAAAATAATAAATAATTTCCGAAAAAGAAAACAGACAAATAATTAGCCTGCTGACGTCTGCATGACGTCATGCTGACGTCAGCAGTGGGGTCCGCCTAGGATGACGTCAGCAGTGGGCCCTGCTGACGTCAGCGTTGACCGGTCAACGGTCAACGGGTCAACGGTCAACGGTCAGCGGGTCAACTCTGGTCAGTGGGCCCCATGTGTCAGTGACTCGCAGAGTATGACAGGTGGGTCCCATACGTCAGCGCTGTTAAAAGAAAAAGAAAAAGAAAAAGAAAAAGAATAAACGCTGGCTGGGCTGGAACTGGGCCGAAAGTGAATGGGCCGGAAGAGTTCAGGGGTGTTAAACAGACTTAAAGGCGAACATTCGGCCCACGAAGGGGGGTGGCTGCTGGATCCGCTCTGGTGGACTGGGTCCACGGTGAACCGTGAGTGTGGTCCACGTGAGCTGGGTGCACGGGATCGATTTGTGGCCGACTGGGATCTTCTGTGCACGGCTGTGTGATGCTGGTGTGGTCCACGGTGTGGCACGGCTACGGCGCGACGCGACGCGCGCGCGGCGCGCACTGGAACGCGCCGGCGGCGACGGTCGGCGGCGGATTCGCCCGGGGATGGCTCGGCTGGGCTCAAGAATGGTCGGGACAGTTTCACTAGGGTTAGGCGAACACGCTCGAGGGGAAAAAGGCCAGGATTGGGTTCGGATCGAGCTTCCCGACGCGGACGGCGGCGACGCGACCATGGCGCGACGGCGGCCGGTGACGCGCGGGCGGAAACGGCTTGGGTTCGACTTGGTTTGGCTGGGTTTCGCTCGCGCGACTCCAACGCGAGTAGATGCGCGGCGTCACGGGCGTTGTAGGGGTGCGCGTGCGCGGGTCCACGGCTGCCCGTGGCCGCGACACGGCCTCGGCGTTCGCGCGCGGGGCGAGCGGAGCTCGGCCGCGGCGGGCCTCGGCTGCGGGGAACAAGCGTCGGCGGGATGCGCACGGTTAGCGGCTCGGGATCCTGCACAAGAGACTGCACAGCACGAAGGCTGGCAGACAGAAGGCTTGGCTTGGCACGGCGAGCACGCGCGGCGGCGCTCCGCCGGAAACAGAGAAGAAACAAGGGGGTCGACGACGACAGCTCACCACGGGCCTTGTAGACGTACGCTGCAGCTCGGGGAAGACTCGTCGTGGCTCGGCGATGCTCGTGCGCGCCCTCTAGTCCCTGGTCCGGCTCCCCTTCGACAGCTCCACGAGCGGCGGCGATGGCTTCGGCGGCGGCGCTGCGGGGAAGAGGCCTCGGCTTCTCTTCTCTCCCTCTTCTCCTCCTCGGACCCTCCCCTGGTTCTCCTCCTCCCTCTCCCCCACTCGAATTGGATCTAGGAAACCCCAAAGGGGCGGCGCGGCTTGGGGAAGAAGACGGCCGGCGGCGGGTTAAATAGGCGCTAGGGCTAGGGTTTCGCTGGGCACGGACGGCGAGATAGGGGTGCTCGAGCGGCTGCGGACACACGGCGCAATCGCGTCGGGCCGCACGGAGCTCGGGCAGTTGGGTCACGGGCGGCGCGCGGAAGAGAGAGAGCGGCGGCGTCGCGAGGAAGGAGATGACGCGGGGGAGAAGGTACAGCTGACAGGTGGGGCCCGGTGGTCAGTGAGAGAGAGGCGGCGACGCGGCGGGGACGCGGCGGGGAAAGAAGATGGGCCGCGCTGGGCCGAAAGGCCGAGCAGGCCGGCTGGGTTGCTGGCTCGGGAAAAAGAGTTGAAGGTGGAAAGATGGACTTGAGCTTCGGGAAATTCGGCCCACGAACAGGAATAGGTTTGGAAATTAGTTTAGTCAATTAGAGTTTGAATTCAAATCTAGAATTTGAATTCAAACCAACCAAAAATCCAAATAAATCCAAATAAATCCAAATCACACTATTTCATCCTTAGCACTTCAAATTGATTTTAAATTTGAATTTAAATTGCCTAAGAATTTAGGGAGCAAAATAGAAGACACTCTTATATGTTGGTTTGCATGCACACAATTCCACCAAAAATTTTTAAATTCGAATTTTTGCACTCAACAAATCCTATGGGGAATTTTAGGGTTGTTACAGGCGCACCCCCTGTTTGCCGAGTGTCTTGGATCTGACACTCGGCAAACAGATCCAGCACTCGGCAAACATGCCACGTCGGCCAATGACGTGGCCCGCGCGTCCGCGGTCCGGCCAGCCCTCGTGGCCTCTTTGCCGAGTGCCCCCCAGCAGGCACTCGGCAAAGGTCCGCTTTTTCAAATTCGATCAAATACACATCTAAATATCTTGTCAAATACATTCAACAATGCATCTTTGCCGAGTGTGAGGAATGTGACACTCGGCAAAGCTGTCGCACGTGCCCTGCGCGTGCCACGCCACGGACGGCCGTTTGGGCTCCAGTACCTTAGACGAGTGTCACATGGAAGACACTCGGCAAATTCAAGCTTTACCGAGTGTCCCATGGTAGACACTCGGCAAAACCGTGGCACGTGTCCAACACGTGCCACGCGCGCCAACGGCCGTGAACGGTCGTTTGGCCTGTCAGTTCTTTGCCGAGTGTCACAGCCCAGGCACTCGGCAAACATGTGGCACGTGCTTCATACGTGCCAGGCCCGTTGACGTGTTGGCCTTTTGCCGAGTGTCTGGGTCAAATACTCGGCGAAGAGTTCGAAAATTTGAAAAAAATATTTTGAAAAATCTTGAAATTCAAACTCAAAAAATTTGAACATTTTAAATAAGAGTCTTTGGCCGCCTGGATTGGTGGTTTTGCCGAGTGCTTTGGTAAGGCACTCGGCAAACCACCTCTTTGCCGAGTGTTCTCTGGTAGACACTCGGCAAAGCTTATGTTTGCCGAGTGTTTTCAAGGAAACACTCGGCAAAGTTTGGCCCCTTTTATTTAAACTTATGTTTTTGGGCTCCACACTTTATTTTTTTCCAATGATACTTATCAAAGGCTCTTTATATCTTATGTGGAGCCTGTGGCAAAAAGTTGAGACGATTTCGAAAAGTTTATAAATATGACCCTTTGCAATCGGAGCATGTCCCCATAGAAGATTCGGAGAGTTGAA
Organism: Echinochloa phyllopogon; assembly: GCA_033239725.1. Lineage (NCBI taxonomy): Eukaryota > Viridiplantae > Streptophyta > Magnoliopsida > Poales > Poaceae > Echinochloa > Echinochloa phyllopogon. The sequence goes on along the minus strand of BTCW01000008.1, from coordinate 2,826,273 downwards.
AAGGAGACAACTAGATTTCGAAACAAAGTGAAGTTGAATTAGAGTTTGAGTTCATAACTTTTTCTATAGGCAATACACGACGTAGATTGCTTCATTTGAAGTTATCATATTTTTCCGGACCCATTTGATATTTTTTAAATTATTTTTACGACTATCTCTGCATGAAATAATGAAATATATGAAGGAATTATGAGCTATATAGGCATGAAATAATGAAAACATTTCATTGAAGCATAAAATGTGCATTGTTGAATGTATTTGACAAGATATTTAGATGTGTATTTGATCAAATTTGAAAATTTTGGCATGTTGCAATTGTTCTGGGAAATGTTTGCCGAGTGCTACGCTCGGCAAAAAACACCTTTGCTGAGTGTCAGGTCAAAGACACTCGGCAAAGAGCACCTTTGCCGAGTGTCAAGTCAGAGACACTCGACAAATGTGCCACGTGGGCTGGCCGGCCCGCGACCGTGCGGGCCACGTCATTGGCCCACGTGGCACCTTTGCCGCTCGGCAAAGGGCAGGTTTGCCGAGTGCCCTGGGCAGACACTCGGCAAACAGGCCACGTGGCCGTCCCCTTCGGCCGCGCGCGGCCACATGGTAGATCTGTTTGCCAAGTGCCCGATCTGGGACACTCGGCAAACAGGGGGTGCTCGAGGGGACTTAACCGCCCACGCGGCCCCCAACCCTAGCCTATCTACACACGCCCCCGCCCGTACACACGGTGCCGCCGCCCCCTGCCCCCCGCCCGCCCTCCGCCGGCCCTCCGGCCCGCGGCCACCCGCCGCCGCCGCCCTCCGCGCCCCGGCTCGGACGCCGAGACGCCGCCGGCCCTGCTGCTCCCGGCCGGCCTCCGCGCCCCAGACCCGAGCCGCCACTGCCCCGAGCGCCGCGTCACTGACCCTCGCCGCCGGCCCCTGGCCCCTCGCGCCCGTCGCCGGCCGACGCTGCCGACCCTGACGCCGCCTCGACCGCCGCCGCCCCGGTCGCCGCCGGCCCGGACGCCGCCTCAAGCCGCCGCCGGCCTCCTCCCCGCGGCCGTCCTCCTCGTCGGCCTCCTCCCCGCCCTGGGCCTCCTCGCCGGCCGGCCGCCGCTGCCCGCTGCTGCTCCCACGCCGGCGGCCCGTTCCCCTGCCCGACGTCCTGAAGGTAATTTTTGTTGACAAAATTGTTATGAAAAATTTGCTATGCATGTGTAGAACGTGTGTAAAACTAGTTGTCAACTTAGTTTGTGGTAGGATGTGGTAGTTGTTGTTTTGTGTAGGATGTGGTAGTTGTTGTTTTTCATACATAGGATAGAAACATATATATTTATGTGGATATGGATGATAGAATTTTGATATATTTATGTGGTTGTCGGTCTTCGTGCCGTGGATACGGTTATGTGGTTGTCGGCCTTGGTGCCGCATCCTTGTTTTTTACAGGATGTGTGGTTTCAGAAACCTCCCCATGTAGGGGAGGTGCTGCTGAATTTTTTATTTGACAAAAAATTATTTTTATTTCAGTGAGGCTGTTGCACCGTCTTCGACTTGGACCCCGACGCCGCACGTCGTTCCCTGCCGTCTGCACCGACACGAGCGTAACCGACTCGCCCGCCGTCGAGCCCGTAGGTGAGCACATGCAAAACCATACGCCCTCAGTATTTAATTCGTAGATTAATATTTAAGTTGTGTACCTTATTCGTCTCTTGTATTTATCTTTACCGTGTGGCTTCTTTGCCATGTTCTTGCGTTTCCTACAGTAAATAAGAGTATATGACGTCTTATTTACTGTAGGATACGCAAAAACATGACAAAGATTTCATACCGTACAGTTAAATACAACATGCCAAGATTGTATACAACTGTGTCACGTAACCTAGTTATTCTAAGTAAAATAAAACCCTGGAAGAGGGGCGCGGGCGTTCCCCTCCCTGATAAGATATTCTAAGTAAATTATTCCAGGTGTGACTCCTTTTCTAACGAGGTTTAGAATCTAGGTGGGGATCCAACTTTTACTCGATGTCTTTATAAATTATATTGATTAATTAAACTTTGTTTTCTAGTTTGATCCTAACATATAGAATGTGACCCTAGTGTAACTATGATCATGCCCCAAATTAAACTACCTCAAGCCCTGACGCCCTGTACGTAAATACTAGCATGATTCATTGGTCCCTGGCCAATCAGTGGTCCAGCAAACCGAAGCAATACCTGTCAAATCATGACTGTTGATAGTCAAATTGGGCCATGGGCCAAACCGGTCTGACCGGTTTGCCAAACCGGTCAGACCGGTTTACTTCTGTAATTCGAGTAGGATTAGGATTCCGAGTTTTAGTCCCATATTGTAACATATTCGAAAGGGGTAAGACTTCCCCGGCCTATAAATATAAAGGCTAAGGCCGATTGAGAGTATTCCCAATCGAATCAAACACTTTTATCTTATATTTTTGTATCTCTCAAACCCTAAACCTTTTCCAACCTCCATATTCTGTTCTTTGCTCGTCTCTACGACGTTCAAGGGCGTTCTAAGTGGCCTGCCGATCTTAGAACAACCCTAGACTTGCTCGAGCTCCGTCGGGGTCCCTCCCGAGCTTGAGTTTCTAGGTCTTCACGGTTCTCCGCTCAGAAGCGGTCTGACCGGTCTTACGAACCGGTCTGACCGGTTTTCTCCAGGAAACCAGGAGTTGGCCGTTGTGACGGCCGTGCTGCGCGTTTGATCAATCTCGAGTTTGTTGGCGCGTTTTCGTGTCAACATACTTTTTGGCGACTCCGCTGGGGAAGATTAATCTGCTGCTAAAACTGATTCAATCTACTCCAATCATGTCTGGATCGACGTGCGACCTTGACAAGGACAACATCATCGCCGAGACGATGGAAGAGGTCACGGACGAGGAGCGGAAGCGGTACTTGATCGCTGAGGAGCACTTCAGGACGCAGTTCTTGAAGGGCTTCAAGAAAGATCGCGGTGGTCTTGTCAAGAGGGTAGAGGAATTCGTCATGCCGGCTTTCAAGTTGGCGAACGACCAAGTTGAAGAACTTCCCAAGGTAACTGGCGAATCCTCCGATTTAATGCAGCAAATTACTCGCATGATGGATGATAAATTACTTGCTGCACAAACTGTTACTAGCGAGTTAATTTCTAGTATGACAGGTAATTCGGATAAAGGAAAAAATAATGTAGAATTTAATGAATTGCCTAACTCTACTCCTAGCTCATCAGGCATGCTAGAACACGTTTTAGATCCTAATTTGGGCATGCCGTTGAATTTCTATGCGGGACAAACACCTTACCCTGGTTCGGTCCACGAACCGGTCAGACCGGTTTGTACAACCGGTCAGACCGGTTTGCCGTCCTCTGGCGGTCAGACCGGTTCTATGGGTGCAGGAGCGTCTGGTGCGATTGTTTTATCCAATACGGCTACTTCTGGTCCTGTTTATACTATTCCACGCACTACGGTTCCGGAAAGTATACCCCACGGATCTAGCTCGTTTCACGCGCCGATTCCGAGTACTTCTCAAACTACAATGTATGGTGTTCCCCGCATTCCACAAAACAGAGGTGATGGGAACTATCAAGCCGAGTTAGCTAAGTTCAAAGAAGACATAGCAAATACACTTAGAACAAGACTCGGGCTTGAATTGGGTAGTTCACGCTTATACCAGAAACTATATCCACCTGAATTTGATTTAGTTGCTTATCCTAATGGTTGGCGTGTTCCGGATTTTATTAAATTCAGTGGCGAAGATAATAGAACTCCTTGGGAGCACATTAGTCAATATGTATTGCAATTAGGAGAGGCATCTTTTTATGAGGCATTGCGTATACGGTTGTTCTCATTATCTTTAACCGGAACTGCATTTTCATGGTTTTCTTCGCTTGCTCCTAACTCTATTCATAATTGGACTCAATTGGAGCGTAAATTTCATGATCATTTCTTTAGCGGAGAAAACGAAGCTAAATTATCTGATTTGACATCGGTTAAGCAAAGCCGAGAAGAATCGGTTCTTGATTACTTCAAAAGATTTAAAGATGTTAAGAACCGATGATTCAACATAACTGTTTCTGAAAAGGATTTAGCGGATTTGGCTTTTGTAGGCTTACGGTCTCATTACAAGGAAAAATTAGAAGGTTCTGATTTTCTTACTATTAATCACTTGCAAATGAAGGCCATGAGTCTAGAACTTAAATTTAAAAATGCAAAAGAATCTGCTAAACCCCATCGTTCGAATGTGCATATTATTGATAATGATTCTGATAGTTCAGACGATGATAAAGAAATTTATGCTGCTGAATTTGTTTGGTCATCAAAAAGTAAACCTAGTTCTTGTCCTTCATTAAAGCCGATTCAGAAAAATCGGCAAGAAGAGAAATTTACTTTTGATGTAGCCAAATGTGATCGTGTTTTTGATGAATTGCTTAAGAATGGCTTTATTAAACTTTCTCATGCAATTCCACCAGCCGATCAATTAAAAAATCGTGCATATTGTAAGTGGCATAATTCTTTTTCTCACGCAACAAATGATTGCAATGTTTTTCGACGACAGGTACAATCGGCCCTTAATGAAGGTCGATTGGTGCTCGCTGAAATGCAAGTTGATAAGGCTCCTTTCCCTGTTCATACCTTGGATGTGAACACCAAAATGCTGATTCGGCCGGAACAAGTCGATGGAGCTAAAGGGAAGAACGTGGTGATTGGAGATCTGAGGCCGGAAAAAGTTGATTATAAAATTCCGTCCAGAATAGTGATGATTGAGAGGACTCTATATGGAAAAGAGTCTCTGAAGATTACTATTAACACATCAAGGCCCGGGGGGCAAGGAAGTTCCTTGGAAGAGAATCGGTTCGCTAGCCAGGCGAAACCGGTCAGACCGGTTTCCCAAACCGGTCAGACCGGTTTGTCTCCAGACCGTTCAAGGACTTTCAAGCCCAAGCGCCCGGAAGTGGGTACTTGGAAATTCAATGAGCCAAAGATTCAAGGAAGGGTTCTGAAGCAAGGACCTACTTTTTCGCAGCTCATGAATAAGTACACAAAGGCCGTTCAAGTTGATCGGCCAACAAAAAAGAGACAAAGGTCACCACAGCGTTGGAACAATCCTACAGATTATAAACGCCATGGTGGTGTTACTGGAAATTCGGTGCATAACCGATTAAGCTCATACCAATCAGGTCGCTTGACCGCTTTCCAAAGCGGTCAGACCGGTTTTGTAAACCGGTCAGACCGGTTTCGGTCTGAGCAGAAATTTCAAGCTCCTCCTAAGCAAGAATATCGTATCAAGGAGAAAAAGGAGGATGTGCAAGCCCAAGCCAATGAATTCATAAAAATTGGCGATATTCCAGTGGCTTTGCAAGATTTGGGTCGAAAGCCGATAGTCATTGGAGATTCGGCTCCTGTTCCAGTCCAAAAGCCGGTCATGCATAATGATCCTGAGGCTAGCAAGGGCGTGAAGAAGGTCTTCCAACCAAGGTGGTGTCCTTCCGGCTTGACTCACACGCAAAAGCGGAAGCTACAACGCCTGCGGAACAAGGAAAAGAGGGAACATGAAGCTGAGAAGCTGAGGGATGAACATTTCAACAAGTACAGACCCATGATTCCTCAGACCAAGACCTGGCGAGTTGTGCAGTCAACAGCACAACCGGTCAGACCGGTTTCAGAAACCGGTCAGACCGGTTCTAATCAGCCCGCTGCAAAAGCGGTCAGACCGGTTTCTGGAACCGGTCAGACCGGTTTGTCGACAGCGGCAGGGGCCAAAGCTACTTCGACCATCGATGTTACTCCGCCAATTCCTTCAGTGGTTGAAGATGAAGAATTAGTTGATTTTGAGCCTTCTCCAGAGCGTGACTGAAAGTGCATCTAGGCACTTATATGTTTTGGTGATTTTGGATGACAACATGATTAGTTATTTAACTTGTTTGCTTAAGTGTATGAGCAGGGTTTTATTATTCATGCAATATATTTGTTGAAGAATATAAGCTCATTATTGGTATAAAAGACAAGAAAGCAAACAAGTGGTAATCATCCCATGCAATCAAACTAGACAATGACAAGTAATTGGAAATGACAAATGAGACAAGGATCTAAGCAAATTAGTTGGTCTCATTAATAAGATACTTGTCAAAGGTTTTTGGGATAAATATTTGAAGAAATTTGGAAGTTCTTTGGGCTTGTTCCATAGCAATGGTTACATTCAAAATGAGACATGATTCTATGGTTAGTATATGGTCTCAAGTGCTTTGATGCTTATGGACAAGTTAATTACCAAAGAATATATTGAAGATATTTCAAGTTAATTGAAGACAAAGATTTCAATGTGGTATTCATGATGATGCAATGCAAAGCAAAGCTTAATTTGGCAAGAGAGGACGGAAGGGATCAAGCTAGATGGGAGTGACGTTCCTAACAAGGTGAAGGGCAAGTTGGTCTTGTAGCCGAGGGACTTTGTTGGTGGAAAGGTCTAGCATCTTAGCTTGGGTTCTATACGTCAATCAAGTCATATCAAGTGAAGCAATGCGAAGCATCTAATCTTTTATTGATCATATAATGGAATGACTTATGAATTCTTTCATACAATGGAAATTCTAAGTCATTGGCTCAATATGGATGTGCTCATCAATATGAAGATGTTGAAGCCCTCAAAGTTGAGAATGATCAAGTATGGCATCAATGAAGATTTACAAGCTCAAGTGGTAGATTCTATTTATTGTTTTAATATTGAGTTTAGGAATGCCGTACTATCAAGAGGGATGCAACATTAGTTGTCTTGGCATACACCAAAAAGTGCTCAATAGTTCAACCCATGTGAGAAAACCTTTAGAGAGAAGTCCTTTGGGGACTTAGTGTGCTGAGGGGACCCAAACCGGTCTGACCGGTTTGGGAAAGCGGTCTGACCGCTTTTAGGTCTAGTTTGGCTGAGCCGACCCAAACCGGTCTGACCGGTTTGGGAAACCGGTCTGACCGGTTTGGGCTCTGACAGGTGTAACGGCTAGTATAGTTCGTAAACCGGTCTGACCGGTTTGGGAATCCGGTCTGACCGGTTTCCAACGGCTAGTTTTGGTTGTGTGGGGTATTTATACCCCATACCCCTCTCCTTTGAGGGGTGCTGGTTTATTTGCCTTTGTGGCTCGTCCCTAGCCTTCCCAAGCACCAGCAAGCTCTCCCCAAACCTCTCTTTGTGAGAGTTGATTGAATTTAGTTCATATCTTTGGATTTGGGTTGAGGGATGTATGTGTATGAGCAATAGATAGCAAGTGATAGCAATTATCAGCTATAGAGAGCATATCCTTAGTATTGAGCACTTCCGGTGAAGTCAAGCAATCAATTGAAGCATTTGTTACTCTTGGAGGTGATCCTCCTAGACGGCTAGGCGTCGCCGGTGAGCTACCTTGGTTGTGGTAAGCCACGGATTGGTTGTAAAGGCTGGCCTTGCCTCCTTCGTGGAAAAGGGCCAAAAGCTAGTGATACCGAGGAAAGTGGCTTGGAGTGGATAAGCCCGCCTTTCGTAGGCCCTCAACAGAGACTAGGATTCATCGTGTCTTTGTGACAGCCTTAGTGGCAGCGGTGAACTCCGAACTTCGGGAAAACATATCTTTGTCTCTTGTTTTACTTCACAAGTTGAATTCTAGCATTTATATTCGCTTCCGCTTCGATCTACTTGGGTGTGCTCTAATTGTGTGCAGGGACTTAGTGGACCTGCTTGATATCATCTACAGGAGCTCATCACCAAGTTTGGTTTGTGCTAGAACTCGTAGAGGGGGTTAATTCACATAGTCGGTTTTCTCTGTTGAAAACCGGTCTGACCGCTTTGTCAAAGCGGTCTGACCGCTTAAAGTGGTCTGACCGGTTTTGGGAACCGGTCTGACCGGTTTCAGTGCTAACTGTGTGAAAAAGTTTGTTAAATTGCAGATTCACCTATTCACCCCCCCCTCTAGGTGACATCAAGGTCCTTTCAATTGGTATCAGAGCTTGGCCTCACATCCAAGCTTAACCGCCATGAGGAAAGATGTCGACCACTTGTGAGGTAAACTATGAGCCACTAGCTAGTGACGGCTCAAATTATTCAAATTGGTCTTGTAATGTGCTTAATGATCTTAGGACTATGAGTCCTACTCTTGAGAGGATTGTAGTTGAAGGCATTGATCGTCCTCGTGTTGATTGGAGTGTGTCCAACCCAACCGAAGACGAAATGAATTGCTTTCAACTCAATGCTCGTGTCGCTAACTTCTTATTTGATGTTGTGAGTGATGAAGTTAGAGAATCAATTCTAGAAGATGAAGCAACTCTATTCGATGCTCATCTTATTTGGGCTCGAATTGAGAAGCTTTACGCCAACATCAAAAGCAACACGCAAGACCAAACAGGAGCCAAGTCACATGAGGAGCGCTCCACATCAGCAAACACATGCACCAAGCCTCATGTGACAATCACCGTGGATCCACAAGAGCAAGACAGCTCAAGTGCCCGCTCCCTGCCAAAACCGGTCCAACCGGTTTCCCAAACCGGTCTGACCGGTTTGGGCAGGAGAGGCACAATCAGCCACAAGAAGGGAGGCCGACGCCGCGCGAGCAAAGTTTCAAGCTCACAAGCAAAATCATTCCCCAATGATGAACAACTCATGCTTCACAAGTCCAAAGAGGAAGAGAAGGCGGAAAACTCAAAGGATGAGACTATCCTAGCTCTCATCCAAGAGCTTGAGGAAGTCAAACTCTCCAACGCCGCTTTGGTTTGTAAGTATGATGCAATTGTTGATGTTTTTACTTGTGATGCTATTCATATGGCTTCCATTGAAAAAGAAAACAAAGTGCTCAAGGATAAATTGGAATTAATTGCTAGCAAGCATGAGATGCTACAAGTGAAGCATGATGAACTCTTGTGTTCTCATGAAGAACTTGTAGAATCATATGCTTCATTAGATATTGCTCACGAGATTATAATTACTTCGTTAAAATCTATTGAATCTCAAACTCACATATGCACATGTCTTCCAATTCAATATAATCTATCATGTGCTAACCCTTGTTGCTCTCAAGCAAAACAATCTTGGTATGATAAAGTGTGTGTAGAGTCTTGTGAAGACCTCATTGCTCAAGAAAATGAAGAACTCAAGCAAGAGGTAGAAAGACTCTCAAAGGACTTGACAACTCTCAAAGGGAAGAGCAATGCACAACCTTCTCAAGATAACCGTGAATTCATGGTGAAGAAGCTTGAGAAAGGATCAACCGTGCAAAGCTCTTTCATTCACCAAGTCATGTCCAACACAAGCCAAGAGCAAGTCAACAAGAAAGAAAGCAAGCCAATTATCTCCAAAAGACAAAGAAATATGGAGAAAAGGAGATGCTATGGTTGCTTTGAGAAAGGGCATCAAATTGCTTCTTGTCCAAACAAGGAGGAACTATATCAAGAGAAGCTTCAAGTAAAGCTCAACAAAGGATTTCTCAAAGCCCAAGCAAAATTCAAGGAAGAATTGGCTAGCGAGCAACACAAGAAGAAGGCAATCAACATCAAGCATAAGACATGCTACACATGTCGGGAAAAGGGACATTTTGGTAATAATTGTCCCAATGGTAAAATTACTAAATCCGACATTGTCCATTCTATACATGTGAAGATTGGGGATTCTCCAAATGCCTCTTGTGCCTCTAAGGTGATTTGTTCTCCAAAGAGTGGCACAAAAGGAATTTGGGTTCCCAAGTACATTAGGACTAACAACAACGGACCCAACATGAGTTGGGGACCAAAGTGTGCTTGATGAGATTGTAGGGACAACGAGATGCATTGGCGACTTGGCTTGAATGACAATCTTCAATGATCAACTAGCAAGCCAAGAAAAGTTGCTTCCGCCCCATACTCTACACTAGTGTCATCTCGGTAAATTTGTGCCTAAATTGATTAAGTTTAAGTCACTAGTGCCTTTTGTAGGATCAAGTGTTTCTAAGTGTTGAGCTTGTGACACTTGAAAGTGACTTAGACTAATTTCTTGAATTTTTCATTCATATATGCCATGTGATGCTTTTAATGGCTCTCTAGTAGAGCAATATTGTGTTAAGTTGCAGTGGATCAAGTTCCGACGAAATTTGGATCAAACATCGGAGATCCACGCCATTTGGTACATGTCTGGCAAAACCGGTCTGACCGGTTTTCCAAACCGGTCTGACCAGTTTGGCCCAGACATTTGCAACTTTGTCACATTCTTGAGAAATGAAGATTTTAATTAATGATTTATGCATATGCCATGTGGTATGTCTAATGGCTCTTCAATGGAGCAAAGTTTGATCATTTTTTCAGAGCATACCACACAAGATCTGACACTGAGGCCGGAAGATCCGACCAGATGATCCAGGCGGCTCTGTGATAAACTTTTCCCGGCCGGAAGATCAATCGGATGATCCGGGCTGAAACCGGTCTGACCGGTTTCCCAAACCGGTCTGACCGGTTTGGCTCAGGAAATTGGAACTTGGCTATTTGAGTGAGAAATGAAGATTCAAGTATTTAATTTCATGAATTTCTCATTCTTGGCATATGCTATCCATATAAAAACTTCATGATGGTATGATTACTTGGCATATTTCATTTTGAGTAATTTTTGTGCAAATTGACCGAATATTGAATTAATCCCTTCCATGTCAATTACAAGACAAAGTGCTTGTCTCATATTGTCTACATATGATGCACATATTTAGGGGGAGATTATTTCAATATTTGAGTCCTTGAGACTAACCTTTTCTTTTAGTGAACTTGTAGTCTCAAGAGTGAGAAAGTACTTCTCACAATTGGAGTTGTCAACTCATCTTAATGATTCATGACGGTAACCCTATAATCATCCTAATCATGAATTTTGATTTCAATTCATGTTTTGACAACTCAACATAATATAGCAATTAAATTCCTTAAAATGGTTTAATCTTTCAATATTAGTGCATATGAATCCTTGCTAATCTCAAAAGCACTAAAATAAGGAATTTGATCTATATTGTGTAACTTCGTAATTAATGACCTATGTTCTCATACTCTTATTTAAAGTCATTGATTATGAAATCATGTGTTGTGCACATTAATGTTTTCTCTCCTTGTTGATAAAATTGATTATATCATGAGAGAATTCGTATGGACAATATTGATAATACTGCACAACGCATTCTTCTAGAGGCCAAGGTATGTTTTCCATGAACTAGTATTTACCTTGTGCATCTAGGCCATTTTCATGCTAGAGTGTGCATGTACATGCAAATATATCAAGCTCTCTTGCGTCCATTATATATTTAGTTAACACTTTCTTGGTGAATGGTGTAAGCTAAATATGTTAATGTCGTTGTGTGCTTAATATATGTGCATGTGCTTGTGTGACATAGGATAGTTTTTGAAAAATCCTACTAGCATGATAGGATTGTGTGTTTTTGAAAATCTTTGAGTTTTTTGGTCTTTTGACCTTTGTCGATCTATTTGTGACTATTGTTAACTCTGCTTGATTGATGGCTAGTCACAAGTAGTGAGATTTTCTCAAGTCCATAAAATCCTTTATCTATCTTTTGTCTCCCATTTCGTTCGGAAGAAACGAAAGAAATTTGTTTTATTGGAAATCTTATCTTTTCTATGGACAATCTTGAGAAGTTGAAGATCATGCCTATTACATACACTCTCAGATCAAGTGAACAAGTATTGGATCTTAAGTTTCACCATTTTGGACAAGTCTTAGCTGCCTGGGAAAACCGGTCTGACCGGTTTCCCAAACCGGTCTGACCGGTTTGGGCCCAAGCAGTTGGGTGAACATTTTATGGAAAATCTTGGATTTTTGAAGGCCAAATTTCATTATTATGACTTCTCAGATCAAGGGAACATGTTTTGGAACTGTTTTATAACAAGTTCCGACCTTAGGTCGGAAGATCCGATAGGAAGTTCCGGGCAGCTCTGTCTCGAGTTGTTTCTGGCCCAGAAGATCCGAAGATTATCAGAAGATCCGACAACTGCCTGGAAGATCTGAAGTTCATCAGAAGATCCGACAAATTCTCGGAAGATCCGGAGTTGCTGACTCAACCCAACTTCCTGGGAGAAACCGGTCTGACCGGTTTCCCAAACCGGTCTGACCGGTTTGGCCCAGGAAGGTGGGCCACTCGTTTTTATGGCTACCCGTGATTCCCTCTCTCTCTTTCCATACTCATTCACCTCTTCAACCTCTCTCTCTCGTTCTTCACCGTGAGAAGGCGCCCCTTTGGCGATTTGAGGATTCAACCAAGAAAAAAGTGATTTCTCTTCGGTTTTTGAGTGCCACAAGGCTGATTGATTGTTTCCCCATCAAGTTGTGCACTCAAATCTTCATCTCTCTCGAGTTCAAGGCTCTCAAGGTATTCAAATCTTTCCATCGCCCGATCTATGAGCTCAATGCATATATGTCAAAACCCTTCGGTAGAACATCTTCTGGCATGTCTAGGAACCTATCCCTAAGAGATGGATTGAATTGGTTGGCTACATTTTGCGCAACAAGGATTTGCACCTCCACTGCCAAAAGCGGTCTGACCGGTTTGGCAAACCGGTCTGACCGGTTTGGGCAGTGAGGGCTCAAGTCCCTGTTTTGCAATGTGTTGGTCACATATGGACTAGGGATAGCTTGTATTGCAATATCTTTTCAATATCTAGATAAATTCCTGCCCAGATTGGCCTCAAACTTGTTTTGGCTCAGCTCAGGCAAAAGCGGTCTGACCGGTTTCTGAAACCGGTCTGACCGGTTTGGCCCTGAGCTGACCCAAAACTTGTTTGGTGCTTCATATTAATTCTACTCTTGAGTCAATCTTTTTCTGGGCACTTTATCAAGTTTATCTGTCCAAATTGATCTTTCAACTCGAGTTGGCTCAGCTCAGACCAAAAGCGGTCTGACCGGTTCCTGGAACCGGTCTGACCGGTTCCCGGAACCGGTCTGACCGGTTTTGTGCTGAGTTGACTCAAATCCTGTTGAATGTACACTATCTATTCAAATTCTTTTGATCAATCATCTCCTGGGTATTGATACTTTGTGTGTCACTTTATGAACCTAGGAAGGACAGTAAAAGATGCCTAAAGGATCACATGCCGAGAGAATCAAAAAGAGCAAGTTTAATGCACCCGGAGGTAGTAGCTCGGGCACGGCAAGTGGAAGAGCTTTGAGGCCTAGAAGGTCAAAGAGGGCAGCAGACCAGGAAATTGAAGAGGTGGACATTGTTGAAAATTCCACTGATGATGAGGTTGAGGATGAGAGCTTCAGAGTTGAGTACCGTCATGGTCAGCAGGCAGATGTTGATGTTGATGAGGAGATGGCAGCAGATGATTATGAGGACGAGGTGGCTGATGATGACATTGATGAAAATGCCCCTCTTGTTCTTGAGATTTGCCGACCCACTGGCCCAGCTAGTAGAAGAGTGACAGATTATCTTGCCAGTGGGATGACTAATGTAGTTAGGAGGTTGAGGAGGACTAGTCCACTTGGTGTGGATAGGACAGCGACCGACTACAGATTTTGGACTCCTTTTCAGTAGGATTTCTATGCCACAGCCATTATGAAGAAGACCAAAATCACATCAGATGCACAGTATGTGGATTGAGATTATATGAGCAAGCAAGACAATCCAGTGTTCAATGAGATCATTAGAGTATGTTCAGAAAAGAGAATCAAGCATCTCATGGGCTTCAAGCATATTTGGAACAAGGAAGTCATTGCTCAGTTTTATGCTACTGTGTTCTTCGGCTACTATGAGGAGGATGGCAGGCAAGAAAGAGCCATGCATTGGATGACTGAGGGACAGCGCTTTCATGTCACTTATCCTGACTTTGCTTCCATTCTCAGAGTTGGACATGAGAGTGATGACTCTGTTAGGATACATGACCGAGGAGTTATGGAACCATCTGAGATAAAATTCATGTATCCTAGAGATCAAAATGGCAGTTGGGGAAAGGTGAGTGGTCTTTACACATATTATGGAACTCTTTACAGATTGCTCAGAAAGACACTCACACCTAGAGATGGCAACACCTCAGACATTTCACTTTACATGAGGAACTTGATGTACTATCTGAGGATTGGAGAGGAGACACCTCCATTTAGTGTTGCTGACTTCATATGGCATGAGATCAAGACTATTTCTGAGAGTCCTCAGAAGATTTGTGCCTATAGCCCTTTTATCATGTTTATCATTGAGAGGGTTACAAGTTTGAAGATACAGAAAGACACCCAACACAAGCCAATTCACCCTCCTGTGCCCCACAAGTTTAGAATGCCTTCTCCATCACCAGCAGATACAGATGCAGCAGCCGGCGGTGATCAAGAGCAGCAAAGAGGGCCATCTCAGCAGTTTTCTCCACTGCAGGCCAGAACCGGTCTGACCGGTTCTGCAAACCGGTCTGAGGGACGGACATCTCCAATTAAGAAATTCATATCTATGTTTACTGGTATTTGCAAAGGCCAAAGAGATGTTCAAGTTGATATCAGGCAGCAGAGGATTGAAAACAAGAAGACTCGTGATGAGTTCAAGAAACTGCGTGCCGCTTTGAGTCCAAATGACCCTCCATCACCTATTTCACCACCTCTTGAGTTACCTGAGATTCCCCCACTTAGAGACATCATGACCGACCACATGAATGCGGGATATTTTGAGGAGTATGGTGATATCTTTGGATATGGACATGTTGGGTCAAGCTCGCAGCCTCCGCCACCCCCTTTACAGTCAGTTGGTGCTCCAGGGACCATGCCATACATGCCTACTTCAGAGGATGACCTGTTTGGTTCTTCTTTTGGATTTGCACCGCCTGGTCCATCTTATGCAGCAGCTACACTTCCATCTTCGTCATATGCATATGGTGGCACCGGTTCATCTATGGCGGGAGTTCAGTTTTCGAGTGCACCATCTCCATCTCCTGGAGATTTTGCTTCTCAGGCAGCAGCTTCTCTGTTTGGACCTACTTCTGCCCCTAGTTATGATGATCATAGCCCGACTTTCTAGCGACGAGGAGCGGATGCATGATGGGAGTGTGACTACAAGCTTCTCTAGACCCTTTATGGATGATTGATGACAAAGGGGGAGAAGAATGGATTAAAGCTTATCTAGTTGATCTTGTAGTCATATGGTTGTAATAATCTTGCACTTTATCTCTTTGTGGACTTGAGAACTTGTAATGTGTGCTACTATGTGTTGAACTCTTTTATATATTCTAAGTGACCATTTGCTAGTGTGATTTACATGTATTGTTTGATGCAATGTTGTTTCACCTGTGCTTCTGTCTGGGTGAAACCGGTCTGACCGGTTTCCCAAACCGGTCTGACCGGTTTGGCCCGTGACAGCAAGTATGTGATTCTCTTGTTTTATTGAGTGCTATACATGTCATATGCATCACACATTGTTTTATTATGTCACACACACTTGTTGCACATGTGGATGCTGAGATATAGGGGGAGCTCTCATTTTTATTGATTATATGTGAATTTGGCATCTGAGGCCGAATTTTTGAAATTCTATTCAATGCACATATTGAGGGGGAGCTCATCATATATCTCAGTCATCCAGAGCTTAAATTCAATATCTTTTTGTAAGCTTTAATAATGTTGTCATCAATCACCAAAAAGGGGGAGATTGAAAGTGCATCTAGGCACTTATATGTTTTGGTGATTTTGGATGACAACATGATTAGTTATTTAACTTGTTTGCTTAAGTGTATGAGCAGGGTTTTATTATTCATGCAATATATTTGTTGAAGAATATAAGCTCATTATTGGTATAAAAGACAAGAAAGCAAACAAGTGGTAATCATCCCATGCAATCAAACTAGAAAATGACAAGTAATTGGAAATGACAAATGAGACAAGGATCTAAGCAAATTAGTTGGTCTCATTAATAAGATACTTGTCAAAGGTTTTTGGGATAAATATTTGAAGAAATTTGGAAGTTCTTTGGGCTTGTTCCATAGCAATGGTTACATTCAAAATGAGACATGATTCTATGGTTAGTATATGGTCTCAAGTGCTTTGATGCTTATGGACAAGTTAATTACCAAAGAATATATTGAAGATATTTCAAGTTAATTGAAGACATGGATTTCAATGTGGTATTCATGATGATGCAATGCAAAGCAAAGCTTAATTTGGCAAGAGAGGACGGAAGGGATCAAGCTAGATGGGAGTGACGTTCCTAACAAGGTGAAGGGCAAGTTGGTCTTGTAGCCGAGGGACTTTGTTGGTGGAGAGGTCTAGCATCTTAGCTTGGGTTCTATACGTCAATCAAGTCATATCAAGTGAAGCAATGCGAAGCATCTAATCTTTTATTGATCATATAATGGAATGACTTATGAATTCTTTCATACAATGGAAATTCTAAGTCATTGGCTCAATATGGATGTGCTCATCAATATGAAGATGTTGAAGCCCTCAAAGTTGAGAATGATCAAGTATGGCATCAATGAAGATTTACAAGCTCAAGTGGTAGATTCTATTTATTGTTTTAATCTTGAGTTTAGGAATGCCGTACTATCAAGAGGGATGCAACATTAGTTGTCTTGGCATACACCAAAAAGTGCTCAATAGTTCAACCCATGTGAGAAAACCTTTAGAGAGAAGTCCTTTGGGGACTTAGTGTGCTGAGGGGACCCAAACTGGTCTGACCTGTAACAACCCTAAAATACCCTAGGATTTGTTGAGTGCCAAAAATGCGAATTTAAAAATTTTTGGTGGAATTGTGTGCATGCAAACAAACATATAAGAGTGTCCTCTATTTGCTCCCTAAATTCTTAGGCAATTTAAATTCAAATTTAAAATCAATTTGAAGTGCTAAGGATGAAATAGTGTGATTTGGATTTATTTGGATTTTTGGTTGGTTTGAATTCAAATTCTAGATTTGAATTCAAACTCTAATTGGCCAAACTAATTGTCAACCCATCTAACTGTTCGTGGGCCGAATTCTCGAAACCAAAGTCCATCTTTCACCCTTCAACTTCTTTCCCGAGCCAGCAACCCGAGCAGCCCAGCCGGCCTTTCGGCCCAGCACGGCCCAGCCCCTGCACCGCGTCCCCGCCGCGTCCCTCTCTTCCACTGACAGGCGGACCCCGCCTGTCAGCCTTCTTCTCCCCGCGTCATCTTCCTCGCGACGCCGCTCCCTCTCTCCCGAGCGCGCCGCCCGTGAACCCAACCACCCGGCCGGCCCCATCGCCCCCTGTGCGGCCCGTCCGATGCGCGCCGCGTGTCCGCTGCCGCCTGGCCATCCCAATCTCGCCGTCCGTGCCGCAAAACCCTAGCCTAGCGCCTATTTAACCCGCCGCCGGCCTTCTTCTTCCCCAAGCCGCGCCGCCCCTTTGGGGTTCCAACCCGATCCAATTCGTGGGAAGGAAGGAGTAGGAGAGAGGTGGGGAAGGTTGTGGAGCAGTCGGAGCAAGGAGAGGACGAGCCCATCGCCTTCTCCACGAAGCCGCCGAAGCCCGGAGCGCCGCCGTCCGTGGACTTGCCGACGAGGAGCCGGACCAGGGACGGGAAGAGGAGCACGAGGACCGCCGGACCGCGTCGAGCCTTCCCCGAGCTGCAGCGTACCTCGACGAGACCCTAGGTGAGCTAACCGCGGAGCCCCTCCTTCTTCCCCAACTCCGGCCGAATTCCGCCGCCGTCGTCGTGCAAGCCCTCTGTGTGCCAGCCCTCGAGCTGTGCAGTATCTTCTACAGGACCCCGTCGCCGCTGAGCCCATCCGCAACCCGCCGTCGACTTTTACCCGCAGCCGAGGCCCGCCGCGGCCGAGCTCTGCTCGCCGCGCGTGCGAACGCCGAGGCCACGCGCGGCCGTGGGCGACCACGAGCCCGCGCGTGTGCACCTAGCCGTGCCCCAGCAGTCGCTGGAGGCCACGAGCGCGCAACCGAACCCAAGACGTGCACCGTTGCATGCGTAACCCGAGCCGCCGTCGTGCTCACCGGCGTTCATGGCCGTGTCGCCGCCGATCGCGTCGGTAAACCCAAGCCGAAGCCCAAGCCATCCCTGTTTCACCCTGATCCGCTCCGCCTAACCGTAGCGAAGCTGTTCCGGCCATCCTAGATCCGAGCCGAGCCTTCTCAGGCGAGAACCGCCGCCGACCGTCGCCGCCGGTCGCGCTCCGGTGCGCGCCGCGCGTGCGCTGCGTCGCGCCGTGGCGAGCCCACACACAAGACCACACCAGCATCACACACGCGCACGCACAGAAGATCCTGGTTCGGCCACACCTAGATCCCATGCACCCGGCTCACGTGGACCCATCACACGGTTCACGGTGGACTCAGTCCACCAGAGCGAATCCGGCAGCCAGCCCTTCGTGGGCCGAATGTTCGCGTTTAAGTCCGTTTAACCACCCTAAACTTTTCCGGCCCAATCGCTTTCGGCCCAATTCCAGCCCAGCCATCGTTTATTCTTTTTCTTTTTCTTTTAACAGCGCTGACGTATGGGACCCACCTGTCATACTCTGTGAGTCAATGACACATGGGGCCCACTGACCAGAGTTGACCGCTGACCGTTGACCCCCGTTGACCGTTGACCAGTCAACGCTGACGTCAGCATGGCCCACTGCTGACGTCATCCTAGGCGGACCCCACTGCTGACGTCAGCATGACGTCATGCTGACGTCAGCAGGCTAATTATTTGCCTATTTTCTTTTTCGGAAATTATTTAATATTTTCAGAAAATGATTTAAACTTCGAAAATTAATAATAAATCAACCGTAGCTCAGAAAAATATGAAACCAGTTTCTATATTTTTCTAAAATCATGATCTACGCGTTAGTATAGAGTTTGGTGTTATTTGGGTCTTCTTTCGTCGTTGTCTTAGTGTTTCTTTGCTAGTAGTCGCGTCTTATTTTATTTTCGCGCAACCCTAGGAGCTCCGGAGAGTCAGGAGGAGCCGGACTACTACGACAACTGCTTTGACGAGGATGAAGACCTTTGCCTAGGTTCACGCCTGACCATCTCTGAAATACCTATTAGACATGCAAACTAGTATGCTAGCGCTTTACTTTACTCGCATGATAAACCTGCACTGCCTTTGTTATTATCCTGTTACCTTGCTACCTACTACTCACTTTATAAATATGCTATGCTATGCTTGTGTTGGGATGGTTGTGATTGATCCTCTTGGCGTGAGTTGTGGGTGGTTTGGGAGGAGTAGTGAAGCTAGGCGGTGTAAGCGAGTAATAACAACTCGATCGTTGATCGAGGTGCTGAGGGGCTGCACTCGGGCAGTCCCTATGGGGTACCTGTTGCGGGTACATGGTTACTGGTTACTTGGGGATTGGTACTCGGTGAGTACCTAAGGAGTTTGGGCGGCAATACCTGTTATGGGTGCCGATTGCGGACCGTTGCAGCGGATCGCTTGTGATGCAGATACTCGCTTTACCGAACAATTAAGGACCGAGTCGTGCCCCCACTTTGGACTTGGGAATTACCGTGCTCACCATCTACCCAGTATGGGGAGGGTTCCAGCAAGCCTACTCTAGTGCGGCGCCGAGACTGTAGGAGAATCGAGCTTGATATGTGTAAGGGGGATTCGTTGCGGCGTAATCTCCCTGATTTACCACGGCCCCCGACTGGCCCCGGTGGGAAGGTTTCACGACCCTGGGGCAGATGTTAGATCGGATGTTTCCCGAGCCCAGGGAGACAGGATTGGCGCCGTTACTGTTTAGGGTCTTTGCTGTGGGCTGCGTCTCAGGTTGGTTGCGGACTAGCCTTGCAGCCCGGATGGATTCCTGGAGTGCCACCTCTGCAGAGTGTAAACTATACGTATAGCCGTGTCCACGGTTACGGACGACCCATTTCTGAGAAGCCCTGGCTAGCATGGGAATCTGCTTTCTTACCTCATCCTTGATTCGGGTTATGAGAGATTGGTCCAGCTGAGGCTGTTGAGACGGGGTGGGGAGGGAGCTCACCGAGTCGACTAGTGAGTGAAAGGTGTTGGTGGATAATGATTTGCGGGAACCTGCCGTGGCAGGACGAGCCCGATGGGAAATGTGAGGCTGATGGTTGGTTTTGGGAAGTGGATGTGTGTGTGTGAGCAGGAGTTGGTGATGAGACGAAATTGGGTTATTGCTGCTGCTTGCATAAGAAACCTTGGCTCAAACCTTGTTATTCCTATATCCTTAGCATAGGCCACTTTAAAGCTTGCATCATATTATGGTTGGTGACGTGGACCTGTCCCATTTCCTTGGGGACAGACTTTGGGTTCTCAGGTGAAGACCCCGACCACGAGTTCAACCAGGACGGGTGGTACGACTGAAGGGTGTGCGCTACGCTCAAGGATGCCTGTGGAGGAATGGACCCTGTTGTTCTAGCTACCGCTGCGCAGATGTTTCTTATTGTCGTTTTAGCCCAGAGGGCTTGTACCAGACGCTTTGTCTTTATATGAGTCATGTAATGAATCTTTTATCGTTGTATGGATGTGATATTCGACTGGGATGAGTTCTGTACGAGATAGCTGCTATTCCTGGGACTATCTCAAGGGTACAGGGAGTCGGGTTCTCGTCGGTGAGAATCCGGTTCGTCACAGTTGGTATCAGAGCCATACTTGACCGTAGCGCGTAACCCTTAGAACGGAAACTTAGGACAGAAGCTCTAACTGAGTCCTCTATTTTATATGAAACCCCTTGGACTATTTGAAAACTATATATAAGTACATCTCAACTATTTACAAAACTTTTTACCCTTACCTTACCTTACTAACTTGCTAACTTACTAACAACCCACTAACTGTCTGGCAGATGGAAGGAAGAGGTTCAGCAGATGAACGATGAGAGATCAGGACCACAGGAGCAGACTGTGGAGGTTTGGCAGTGCTACTGAGGGAGGTGCTGCGTACAGTGGGGATAGATGTGGACAACGTCTTCTACGAGGGATGGACCTACGGACCTGGTGAGGGAGTACACACCCGGTTGCAGATGGTAGTACCCAATATCCCTGGACGACCAAGGTCACTGATGCTACGGGCAGCTACCAGCGAGAGCACTTTCAGTCGGGCAGTGCAGACTATAGCTATGAGGATACTCCGACTTGCCACACTTGTGTACCAGAGTCAGCTCAGCCACACTCGTTTCCGGTACTTACCGCGAGCGCTTGAAGATCCGACAGACAGAGACGCAGTCAGCTTGCAGGCTCACGCAGCAGACCGAGAGCGGAACGTGACTCTACGGACCTCAGTACAGTGCATGATTGAGCAGGAATACTTGAACATTGGTCTAGAGGAGAAAGTTGCCAAGCTGAAAGAGAAGGTATGGAAGCAGGATATCCAGCTGATGGAGAGGGACAACAGGATCGCCTTACTTGAGGAGCAACTCAGAGCTAAAACAAGGGAAGTCAAAATCTTGAACTACGAAGCTCGAAACAACAGGCAGTTGGCAGGACTGATCCGAGCAACTCACCATGCTCGAGATGTCCGCCTGGAAGATCAACTCATAGAAAAAGACAAGGAACTAGCAGCCAAGGAAGAAGAGATAGAAGGTCTGAGGGAAGAAGTATACTGGTTGGACAGTCACAACTCAGAACTCCAAGAAGAGGTGGATAGCTACAAAGAGAAGAGTGGACGAAACTACCAGCTGATGAAGTACCTGAGTCTTCAACAGATTATGGCAAAGGATGAAGCTCGAAGGACCCTTAGTAGTTGGGTAAGATCAGACAGGAAGAGGGTAGCAGAAATGATCGCAGTGAACCAAGGACTACCAGAAGAACGCAGAGTTGAACCCAGAACGGAGAACTACAGAGTCTCACCAAGCCGAGTTGAGCCGATACCACCACCTGAGGCTCGAACCCTTACTCCCGAGATGACAAGACTGAGACAAGAACTGGCACACTTAGAGAAGCAATTGACAGAACCTGAGATGGACATAGTGAGGTTGGCAGCGCGCCTCACGGACACCCACCAAGACAACAGGCAGTGATAAAGCAGCGGACAGAGACTAAGGCTGTGAGGTTGGCAGCGCGCCTCACAAGCACTTTCAGCAGTATGAGACAGATGCAGTAGGCAGTATCAGTAGATGTTAGTAGCAGTAATGAGACTTGTATCTATCATCATGAGTAGATGTTTAGACTTAGTAGATCATGACCACCTTTTGGCTCAGCCACGATGTAGCATTCGCTTAGATGTACTAATCCTCAAGGTTCCAGGAGCTGGCCTCGGGATAGTACTCATGTCTAGGGTGTAATGCTGTAATGAATGATCGATCTTTTTGGCTGTTCTTGCAGTTTTATTGATGTTCATCTTGAGTGTACTTTAGTGTTGAGTCTATTTCATGTGTGCAGCTCCTACTCTAGTTACGCTAACCTAACCATTACCGACCGCCACTAAATCTGCTTTATGAAAAATACAGCAAGATGTCGATCCGAAGATCCAACCGACTGCTTGCACGTTTTGAGGAAGCTGAGCAAGAAGAGGCAGCAATGGCAGTTAGAGGCAGAGGACGTGTCAGAGGTCGTGGTCGTGGAAGAGCAGCAGTTGCAGTTGGAGGCAGGGGTCGTGGACGCGCAGCAGGCGTGCTCCAGCCCGAGAACAACGCACCAGGAGAAGAACAAGAAGTGGAAATGGAAGAACCAGCAGTGGAACCCCAGCAGAACAACCAGCAACCACCGCCACCGCCTAACTTGGCAGAAGTGATGACTACTCAAACACAGCTGATGCAACAGATGGCACAGGCCAATACACAGATGATGCAAGCTATGCAACAGATGCAGGGAAATTAGAACAAGAAGTGGAAATGGAAGCTGATGCAGGAGAAGAACAAGAAGTGGAAATGGAAGAACCAGCAGTGGAACCCCAGCAGAACAACCAGCAACCACCGCCACCGCCTAACTTGGCAGAAGTGATGACTACTCAAACACAGCTGATGCAACAGATGGCACAGGCCAATACACAGATGATGCAAGCTATGCAACAGATGCAGGGAAATTAGAACCAGAACCATCAGGGACACCGTGAGGAAGACCTGCAAAGGAAGATTGAAAGATTCATCAGGCTGAAAGCACCCATCTTTGACTACTCGGACGAACCACTCGATGCACACGACTGGTTGCGTACCATCGAGACGAAGCTGGACCTGACAGACTACACTGAAGAGGAATGTGTGGCCCTTGCGGCGCACCAGCTTGAAGGAGCAGCGAAGGCGTGGTGGGAGAGCTACTGTGACTCTCACGCAAACCCAGCTCAGATCACTTGGCAAGAGTTTTGTGAAGCTTTCAAAGAGTACCACATTCCAGAACAAGTCATGGTGCACAAAGCAATGGAATTCAGGACAATGACCCAAGGAAGTTTGTCTGTAGCTGAGTACGCTCGACACTTTGCTAAGATGTCAAGGTACGCTCCTGAAGACGTCAACACTGAGAAGAAGAAGCAGTTTTGGTTCCAGCATGGTTTACACAGAGGTTTGAGGACAGCACTCGCAGCGAGTTCACACAGGTCACTCAGAGAGCTGATTGACAGGGCTATCGCAGTCGAGAAGGAAAGAGTGGGTCTTGAAGATACCTGGCGAGAGAAGAAAAGAAAGGCTGAACAGTTGCACAACCACAGACTAAGTCAGAGGCCGAGGAGTGGCCAGAGCAACATGCTCAGGAGAAGCTTTCAGCAGAGCAACAGCCAAGGAAGCTCGGGGTTTAACAGAAACAGCTACCAGGGTAACCGAGGCAGTAACAGCAACAGTTTTGGCAGCAGAGGTAACAACTACAACAGCTTTGGTAACAGAAACAACAGCTACTCAAGTCAGGGAAACCCCAACTGGAAGCCGAACAACACACCCAGAATTGGTGGAGGGACCACAGTGGTCTGTTTTGCTTGTGGGAAGCCCGGTCACAAGTCTTTTGACTGTCCAGAGAAGAAGAACAAACAAACCCCAGCCAAGGCACCGACACCTGGAGGACAAGACAGGCAGCCAACTTCAGTGCAGACGGGACGCCTCAACCACTTGACAGAGGAAGAAGCCGAGGACGCTCCCGACGTTCTGCTCGGTGAGTTTTTAGTAAATGGCATTCCAGCTTTGATATTGTTTGACTCTGGAGCAACTGGATCTTATATCTCGACAAAGTTTGTAAGAGAGCAGTCACCCCCGACAATACCTAAAGCTAGACCTATAGTCACTACTTCTCCCTTAGGAGACCTTAGGTGCACTTTAGAGTGCCCCGCAGTTAGACTGATGATAGGAGACCAGGAATTCGAAGGAAACTTGACAGTCCTGGAATCGGATGGAATTGACGTGATACTAGGAATGGATTGGCTTACAGAGCACAAAGGAATAATCAGTTGCTCACCCAGAACAGTTGAGTTGACACATCCTAGCGGAGTCAAAGTAACAGCAGAACCACAAAGAAGGAAAACAAGGAAGAATTCTAGAACATGTATTCTAAGGCAGTTGGTATACTCTATCGAGAAAATGACGATCGAAGAAGTACCTGTTGTATGTGAGTACCCGGACGTGTTTCCCGAGGAACTACCAGGACTACCACCAGACCGAGACGTAGAGTTCATAATCGAACTACAACCAGGCACAGGGCCTATTGCCAAGAGACCGTACAGAATGTCAGTGGAAGAGCTCGAAGAACTCAAGAAGCAGCTGAGAGAGATGCTTGAAAGCGGTGTGATTCGACCAAGTGCATCCCCCTAGGGATCGCCAGTGTTGTTTGTGAAGAAGAAAGATGGGTCAATGCGCATGTGCGTAGACTATCGATCCTTGAACGCAGTGACGATCAAGAACAAGTACCGATTACCTCGAATTGATGATTTGCTAGATCAGTTGAAGAAAGCCAAATACTTCAGTAAGATTGATCTGAGATCGGGATACCACCAAATGAAGATTAGAGAAGGTGACATTCCCAAGACAGCTTTTGTAACTCGGTACGGGCAGTACGAGTTCACCGTTGTGTCTTTCGGATTGACCAACGCACCTGCTTACTTCATGAACATGATGAACAAGGTATTCATGGAGGAACTAGACAAGTTCGTAGTAGTGTTCATTGACGACATACTAGTATACTCAGAAACAGCCGAAGAACATGAAAAGCATCTGAGAATTGTACTAGAGAGGCTGAGGCAGCATCAACTCTATGGGAAGTTCAGTAAATGCGAATTTTGGCTGGAGAAAGTAGCCTTTTTGGGTCACGTGTTGACAGCTGAGGGCGTAGCAGTCGACCCAGAAAAGATTGAGGCAGTAGCAGAATGGAAGCAGCCGAAGAGTGCCACGGAGATCCGGAGCTTTCTGGGATTGGCAGGATACTACAGAAGATTCATTGAGAACTTCTCCAAGATTGCCAAGCCAATGACCGAACTACTCAAGAACAATGTCCCATTTGAGTGGACGGACAAATGTGAAAGAAGTTTCCAAGAACTCAAGCACAAACTCACTACAACGCCAGTATTGACCCTGCCAGATATTCGCAAAGATTTCGTAGTCTACTGCGATGCTTCAAGACAAGGTTTGGGATGTGTTCTGATGCAAGAGGGCAAGGTTGTTGCCTATGCATCGAGGCAGCTGAGGAAGCATGAAGAAAACTACCCCACGCACGACTTGGAACTGGCAGCAGTGGTACATGCATTGAAGATCTGGAGGCACTATCTGATTGGCAACAAGTGCGATATCTACACAGATCACAAAAGTTTGAAATATTTCTTCACCCAATCTGAACTGAACATGAGGCAAAGAAGATGGTTAGAATTGATCAAAGATTATGATTTGGAGATACACTACCATCCTGGCAAAGCTAATGTCGTGGCAGATGCCTTAAGTCGAAAGAGTTATTGCAACAACTTGATGATAGAAGAAAGTCAGCCAGAACTAGCGAAAGAGTTGTACATGCTGAAACTCGAGCTAGTAAAAGAAGGAAAACCCCAGGAAATGAGGGTGAAGTACACCCTAGGAGACCGTATCAAAGAAGCACAAGGAAAGTGTCCAGAAATCCAAGAAGTAAAAGAGGATATCCAACGAGGTGTATCACCTGACTTCCGAATAGATGAAGCAGGGACAGTATGGCTGAAAGACCGTATCTGTGTACCACGGGACGAGGGAATCAGGAGAACAATTCTCTCAGAACCTCACGAGTCCAAGTACTCGATACACCCAGGATGCACCAAGATGTATCAGGACTTGAAGGATAAGTTTTGGTGGAAGAAAATGAGAGAAGACATAGCAGAGTATGTAGCCAAGTGCGACTCTTGTCGAAGAATCAAGGCAGAACATCAAACACCAGCAGGACTGCTGAAACCACTGGAAATTCCAATATGGAAGTGGGAAGATATCAGCATGGACTTCGTAGTTGGTCTACCCCGCACTCAGAAAGGGAATGATGCCATTTGGGTCGTAGTTGATCGATTAACAAAAGTAGCTCACTTTATACCAGTCAAAAGCACACACTCAGTAAGCAAACTAGCAGAGTTATACATAGACAACATTCTCAAGCTGCATGGGGCACCAAAAAGTATTGTGTCAGACAGAGGACCCCAATTCACAGCTCAATTCTGGCAAAGCCTATATCAAGCCATCGGGACAACCTTGGAGTATAGCACAGCTTACCACCCCCAGACAGATGGGCAGACTGAAAGAGTGAACCAAGTTCTTGAAGATTTGTTGAGGGCATGTGTTCTAGCTTATAGCACAGACTGGGAGAAGAGTCTATCCTATGCAGAATTCTCCTATAACAACAGTTACCAGGCCAGCCTGCAGATGTCACCCTTTGAGGCACTTTATGGCAGAAAATGCAGAACACCTCTAATGTGGTCATAGGTGGGAGAACGAACATTCTTTGGGCCTGACATGATTGTAGAGGCAGAAGAAAATGTGGCCAAGATCCGAGAGCATCTGAAGGCAGCTCAGAGCCGACAAAAGAGCTATGCAGATAAAAGGAGACGAGATCTAGAGTTCGAAGTAGGAGACTTTGTCTATCTGAAAGTGTCACCCCTCAGAGGGCATAAGAGATTCCAAGTGAAAGGAAAGCTAGCACCCCGTTTTGTTGGACCATACCAGATACTGGAGAGAGTAGGAAAGCTAGCCTACAAGCTAGACCTACCAGAGGAACTAGCGGGAGTACACCCAGTGTTCCATGTATCTCAGCTGAGAAAGTGTCTGAGAGTACCAGAACATGAGATCAAGACAGAGGCATTAGACCTACAAGACACCTTGGAGTACCTGGAATACCCAGAGAGGATACTAGACAGAGCATTCAAAGAGACCAGAAGCACGGCTATTCCGTTTTGCAAAGTACAATGGAGCAATCACTCAGAAAGGGAAGCCACTTGGGAAAAGGAGTCAGTGCTGAAGGAGAAATACCCCCACTTGTTTAAACCATAGGTAATCACAAATCTCGAGGACGAGATTCTTGTGAGGGGGGAGACTGTAACAACCCTAAAATACCCTAGGATTTGTTGAGTGCCAAAAATGCGAATTTAAAAATTTTTGGTGGAATTGTGTGCATGCAAACAAACATATAAGAGTGTCCTCTATTTGCTCCCTAAATTCTTAGGCAATTTAAATTCAAATTTAAAATCAATTTGAAGTGCTAAGGATGAAATAGTGTGATTTGGATTTATTTGGATTTTTGGTTGGTTTGAATTCAAATTCTAGATTTGAATTCAAACTCTAATTGGCCAAACTAATTGTCAACCCATCTAACTGTTCGTGGGCCGAATTCTCGAAACCAAAGTCCATCTTTCACCCTTCAACTTCTTTCCCGAGCCAGCAACCCGAGCAGCCCAGCCGGCCTTTCGGCCCAGCACGGCCCAGCCCCTGCACCGCGTCCCCGCCGCGTCCCTCTCTTCCACTGACAGGCGGACCCCGCCTGTCAGCCTTCTTCTCCCCGCGTCATCTTCCTCGCGACGCCGCTCCCTCTCTCCCGAGCGCGCCGCCCGTGAACCCAACCACCCGGCCAGCCCCATCGCCCCCTATGCGGCCCGTCCGATGCGCGCCGCGTGTCCGCGGCCGCCTGGCCATCCCAATCTCGCCGTCCGTGCCGCGAAACCCTAGCCTAGCGCCTATTTAACCCGCCGCCGGCCTTCTTCTTCCCCAAGCCGCGCCGCCCCTTTGGGGTTCCAACCCGATCCAATTCGTGGGAAGGGAGGAGTAGGAGAGAGGTGGGGAAGGTTGTGGAGCAGTCGGGGCAAGGAGAGGACGAGCCCATCGCCTTCTCCACGAAGCCGCCGAAGCCCGGAGCGCCGCCGTCCGTGGACTTGCCGACGAGGAGCCGGACCAGGGACGGGAAGAGGAGCACGAGGACCGCCGGACCGCGTCGAGCCTTCCCCGAGCTGCAGCGTACCTCGACGAGACCCTAGGTGAGCTAACCGCGGAGCCCCTCCTTCTTCCCCAACTCCGGCCGAATTCCGCCGCCGTCGTCGTGCAAGCCCTCTGTGTGCCAGCCCTCGAGCTGTGCAGTATCTTATGCAGGACCCCGTCGCCGCTGAGCCCATCCGCAACCCGCCGTCGACTTTTACCCACAGCCGAGGCCCGCCGCGGCCGAGCTCTGCTCGCCGCGCGCGCGAACGCCGAGGCCACGCGCGGCCGTGGGCGACCACGAGCCCGCGCGTGTGCACCTAGCCGTGCCCCAGCAGTCGCTGGAGGCCACGAGCGCGCAACCGAACCCAAGACGTGCACCGTTGCGTGCGTAACCCGAGCCGCCGTCGTGCTCGCCGGCGTTCATGGCCGTGTCGCCGCCGATCGCGTCGGTAAACCCAAGCCGAAGCCCAAGCCATCCCTGTTTCACCCTGATCCGCTCCGCCTAACACTAGCGAAGCTATTCCGGCCATCCTAGACCCGAGCCGAGCCTTCTCCGGCGAGAACCGTCGCCGACCGTCCCCGCCGGTCGCGCTCCGGTGCGCGCCGCGCGTGCGCTGCGTCGCGCCGTGGCGAGCCCACACGCAAGACCACACCAGCATCACACACGCGCACGCACAGAAGATCCTGGTTCGGCCACACCTAGATCCCATGCACCCGGCTCACGTGGACCCATCACACGGTTCACGGTGGACTCAGTCCACCAGAGCGAATCCGGCAGCCAGCCCTTCGTGGGCCGAATGTTCGCGTTTAAGTCCGTTTAACCACCCTAAACTTTTCCGGCCCAATCGCTTTCGGCCCAATTCTAGCCCAGCCATCGTTTATTCTTTTTCTTTTTCTTTTAACA
The DNA here is from genome assembly GCA_033239725.1 of Echinochloa phyllopogon. Lineage (NCBI taxonomy): Eukaryota > Viridiplantae > Streptophyta > Magnoliopsida > Poales > Poaceae > Echinochloa > Echinochloa phyllopogon. The sequence goes on along the minus strand of BTCW01000008.1, from coordinate 2,797,211 downwards.
GCGCTGACGTATGGGACCCACCTGTCATACTCTGCGAGTCACTGACACATGGGGCCCACTGACCAGAGTTGACCGCTGACCGTTGACCGTTGACCAGTCAACGCTGACGTCAGCAGGGCCCACTGCTGACGTCATCCTAGGCGGACCCCACTGCTGACGTCAGCATGACGTCATGCTGACGTCAGCAGGCTAATTATTTGCCTGTTTTCTTTTTCGGAAATTATTTAATATTTTCAGAAAATGATTTAAACTTCGAAAATTAATAATAAATCAACCGTATCTCAGAAAAATATGAAACCAGTTTCTATATTTTTCTAAAATCATGATCTACGCGTTAGTATAGAGTTTGGTGTTATTTGGGTCTTCTTTCATCGCTGTCTTAGTGTTTCTTTGCTAGTAGTCGCGTCTTATTTTATTTTCGCGCAACCCTAGGAGCTCCGGAGAGTCAGGAGGAGCCGGACTACTACGACAACTGCTTTGACGAGGATGAAGACCTTTGCCCAGGTTCACGCCTGACCATCTCTGAAATACCTATTAGACATGCAAACTAGTATGCTAGCGCTTTACTTTACTCGCATGATAAACCTGCACTGCCTTTGTTATTATCCTGTTACCTTGCTACCTACTACTCACTTTATAAATATGCTATGCTATGCTTGTGTTGGGATGGTTGTGATTGATCCTCTTGGCGTGAGTTGTGGGTGGTTTGGGAGGAGTAGTGCAGCTAGGCGGTGTAAGCGAGTAATAACAACTCGATCGTTGATCGAGGTGCTGAGGGGCTGCACTCGGGCAGTCCCTATGGGGTACCTGTTGCGGGTACATGGTTACTGGTTACTTGGGGATTTGTACTCGGTGAGTACCTGAGGAGTTTGGGCGGCAATAACTGTTATGGGTGCCGATTGCGGACCGTTGCGGCGGATCGCTTGTGATGCAGATACTCGCTTTACCGAACAATTAAGGACCGAGTCGTGCCCCCACTTTGGACTTGGGAATTACCGTGCTCACCATCTACCCAGTATGGGGAGGGTTCCAGCAAGCCTACTCTAGTGCGGCGCCGAGACTGTAGGAGAATCGAGCTTGATATGTGTAAGGGGGATTCGTTGCGGCGTAATCTCCCTGATTTACCACGGCCCCCGACTGGCCCCGGTGGGAAGGTTTCACGACCCTGGGGCAGATGTTAGATCGGATGTTTCCCGAGCCCAGGGAGACAGGATTGGCGCCGTTACTGTTTAGGGTCTTTGCTGTGGGCTGCGTCTCAGGTTGGTTGCGGACTAGCCTTGCAGCCCGGATGGATTCCTGGAGTGCCACCTCTGCAGAGTGTAAACTATACGTATAGCCGTATCCACGGTTACGGACGACCCATTTCTGAGAAGCCCCGGCTAGCATGGGAATCTGCTTTCTTACCTCATCCTTGATTCGGGTTATGAGAGATTGGTCCAGCTGAGGCTGTTGAGACGAGGTGGGGAGGGAGCTCACCGAGTCGACTAGTGAGTGAAAGGTGTTGGTGGATAATGATTTGCGGGAACCTGCCGTGGCAGGACGAGCCCGATGGGAAATGTGAGGCTGATGGTTGGTTTTGGGAAGTGGATGTGTGTGTGTGAGCAGGAGTTGGTGATGAGACGAAATTGGGTTATTGCTGCTGCTTGCATAAGAAACCCTGGCTCAAACCTTGTTATTCCTATATCCTTAGCATAGGCCACTTTAAAGCTTGCATCATATTATGGTTGGTGACGTGGACCTGTCCCATTTCCTTGGGGACAGACTTTGGGTTCTCAGGTGAAGACCCCGACCACGAGTTCAACCAGGACGGGTGGTACGACTGAAGGGTGTGCGCTACGCTCAAGGATGCCTGTGGAGGAGTGGACCCTGTTGTTCTAGCTACCGCTGCGCAGATGTTTCTTATTGTCGTTTTAGCCCAGAGGGCTTGTACCAGACGCTTTGTCTTTATATGAGTCATGTAATGAATCTTTTATCGTTGTATGGATGTGATATTCGACTGGGATGAGTTCTGTACGAGATAGCTGCTATTCCTGGGACTATCTCAAGGGTACAGGGAGTCGGGTTCTCGTCGGTGAGAATCCGGTTCGTCACATGACCGGTTTGGGAAAGCGGTCTGACCGCTTTTAGGTCTAGTTTGGCTGAGCCGACCCAAACCGGTCTGACCGGTTTGGGAAACCGGTCTGACCGGTTTGGGCTCTGACAGGTGTAACGGCTAGTATAGTTCGTAAACCGGTCTGACCGGTTTGGGAATCCGGTCTGACCGGTTTCCAATGGCTATAACGGCTAGTTTTGGTTGTGTGGGGTATTTATACCCCATACCCCTCTCCTTTGAGGGGTGCTGGTTTATTTGCCTTTGTGGCTCGTCCCTAGCCTTCCCAAGCACCAGCAAGCTCTCCCCAAACCTCTCTTTGTGAGAGTTGATTGAATTTAGTTCATATCTTTGGATTTGGGTTGAGGGATGTATGTGTATGAGCAATAGATAGCAAGTGATAGCAATTATCAGCTATAGAGAGCATATCCTTAGTATTGAGCACTTTCGGTGAAGTCAAGCAATCAATTGAAGCATTTGTTACTCTTGGAGGTGATCCTCCTAGACGGCTAGGCGTCGCCGGTGAGCTACCTTGGTTGTGGTAAGCCACGGATTGGTTGTAAAGGCTGGCCTTGCCTCCTTCGTGGAAAAGGGCCAAAAGCTAGTGATACCGAGGAAAGTGGCTTGGAGTGGATAAGCCCGCCTTTCGTAGGCCCTCAACGGAGACTAGGATTCATCGTGTCTTTGTGACAGCCTTAGTGGCAGCGGTGAACTCCGAACTTCGGGAAAACATATCTTTGTCTCTTGTTTTACTTCACAAGTTGAATTCTAGCATTTATATTCGCTTCCGCTTCAATCTACTTGGGTGTGCTCTAATTGTGTGAAGGGACTTAGTGGACCTGCTTGATATCATCTACAGGAGCTCATCACCAAGTTTGGTTTGTGCTAGAACTCGTAGAGGGGGTTAATTCACATAGTCGGTTTTCTCTGTTGAAAACCGGTCTGACCGCTTTGTCAAAGCGGTCTGACCGCTTAAAGCGGTCTGACCGGTTTTGGGAACCGGTCTGACCGGTTTCAGTGCTAACTGTGTGAAAAAGTTTGTTAAATTGCAGATTCACCTATTCACCCCCCCTCTAGGTGACATCAAGGTCCTTTCAGTGACAACATGGAAGTTAATGTTGTTTATTTATCTTCTGACTATTACGTTGTGCCAGAGGAGGAAGTTTCTCATCTTCAACTTGGGCCTCAAGATGCCGTGTTTCAGAAGCCCAGTGAATCAGAGAATCATCTCAAGGCTTTGTATATGAGGGGGCACATCAACGGGAATCCAATTTCTCGTATGTTGGTTGATGGTGGAGCCATTGTAAATCTTATGCCATACACTCTCTACAAGAAAATTGGCGGGAAAGACGAAGAACTGATCAAGACAAACATGACGGTCAGTGGAGTCGGTGGAGGTGATCCCATTGGTGCCAAGGGGGTGGCTTCTATGGAATTGACTATTGGTAGCAAGACTGTTGCTACAGCCTTCTTCGTCTCCGAGGTGCAAGGTAATTTCAGTTTAATTCTTGGTCGAGATTGGATTCATGCAAATAAATGTATTCCATCTACCTTGCATCAATATCTCATTCAGTGGATCGGCGATGAAGTTGAAGTTGTTCATGGTGATACTTCTTCCTTTGTTGCAACGGCCGATTCCGATTCCCTCAGTGCAAATGAGAAAGTTCAATGTTTGTCGGGCATGGATTTGACCGACTATGAGTTGATCAGTTGCACAAAGGATGGTTTTGTTCCTGCTACATTAAAGCCGATGGAAAATCGGTTGAATTACTTGCTGTAATTAATGAAACAGACAAATCAACAGAGAAAAACCGGTCAGACCGCTTCTGGAGACCGGTCAGACCGGTTTAGACCTGAATAGTGCCGATCGAGCCAAACCGGTCAGACCGCTTCTAAGAACCGATCAGACCGGTTTTCGTCTGGACAGTGGCTTCAAGACCGAATTGATCATCATCGAACACATTCGGCCGGTACGTTCGAAGCTATTGAAGATCTGGGTGATATTGATAAGTTGGGTCAAGGTTTCACGTCAGCCGACCCTTTAGAAAAAATAGATATTGGTGATGGTACTATTCCTAGGCCGACTTTTGTAAACAAAAATTTATCGGCTGAGTTTAAAGCCGAATTAATAAATTTGTTGAAAGAGTATGTCGATTGTTTTGCTTGGGAGTACCGTGAGATGCCTGGTTTAAGTCGTGACTTAGTTGAACATCGTTTACCAATAAAAGCCGGTTTTAGACCTTTTAAGCAATCGGCTAGACGTTTTAATCCCGCTATTTATGACCGAATAAAAGAAGAAATTAATCGTTTATTAGATGTTGGTTTTATTCGGACTTGTCGCTATGCGGAGTGGATCTTTAATATTGTTCCTGTTGAAAAGAAAGATTCGGGAAAACTTAGAGTTTGCATTGATTTTAGAGATCTTAATAAAGCCACTCCAAAAGATTCATATCCTATGCCTGTAGCCGATGTCTTAATCAATGAAGCTTCTGTACATCGTGTTGTTAGTTTTCTTGATGGAAATGCTGGATATAATCAAATTTTTATGGCTAAAGAGGATATGCACAAAACAGCTTTTCAGTGTCCGGGATTTATTGGATTATTTGAGTGGGTAGTTATGACTTTTGGATTAAAGAATGCCGGTGCAACTTATCAAAGAGCTATGAATTTAATCTTTCATGATTTACTTGGTGTTATCGTGGAAGTGTACTGTTGACGTAAAATCCGCACTTCACGCCAAGCACACAGCAAGCCGAATTAGCTAGCTTCACACGTGGCCCGAGCGTTTGAATCCGAAAGCGTGCCAGTCAATTTTCCTGAAACTGACAAAGGGAGAAAACATGTTTAGATAACACCTGGAACGTGCCGGGTGATACCAGACAGTTCCATATTTGCGGCTACGGAGCCAGCTTCGAACGACATATAGCTACAGAGGAGCTATCTGTCAGCAGTTAAAGCATCATTCGGCAATCGGCAAAAAGCACGCAGGAAGCGCACTGCCGAATGCGTGACGTAAGCATGACGAAAGATCGGTAGGGCAATCGGCAAAAGCACGCAGAAAGCGCACTGCCGAATGCGTGACGTAAACATGACGAAAGATCGGTAGTTGACTTGAATGAACATTGTAACGTATATTCGTAACCGATTAACGGGGAACAGAGCATGATAGATAAATAAAAGGGTGAAAGCATGACCATAATTTCATAATAAACAAGAATGCATAGATTAAAAGCACTAGTCTACCGCATGTCTAGGCACTTTCAACCCGTCGAGCATGAAACAAGCAAGTTAATCCACCGCATGATACGACTTGCTTGGAATCACACCACCAACCAAGAATAGACCAATCCACCGCATGATACGACTCTAAACGTGGAAGGCTAAAAGCATTCTTTATTTAAAACAAAACCATTGACATGTTTCGCTCGTGGCGATACTGCCGAATACAGCTATATAGCCGAATCGGGTTCCATGAAGAAGGAACATACTTCGTTGATGATGATAGATCTATCAGATCGAATCGAATTCTAATCCACCGGATGATTAGCTCTAAGACGACCCAAAAACCTGCATCTACCGCATGATACCCGGTTCTGTCAAGATTTACACAAGACCAACGAGCTTGAACCCGCAACACGTGGCAATCTAGATCGACTTCGAATTCGGCTATGGAAACACAGTGCATCACGAACTAGAACCGAATCTAATCAATCTAGACTGGGCAAAAGAGTGATGTAATGAATTAAACACAAAGGTAAAATCCAGAGCAACACGGTAACTTAATGAATCTACTAGATCTTGCCAAAATCCAATAGAGCCGATAACTTGTTCCAAGCTAAAACTTAGCCCACCGCATGGCTCATGATCTAACAATGGAACCTTCCTGAACCAAAGCCTAAATCCACCGCATGATACTAGGCATGGTGCAGGGTTGCCGGTACTTACGGAGGTCGACGGATCGATGATTCCTCTCGAAGAACTCGACGACTCGACTAAAGGACTCGAAGTTGGCACGGGGCCGGTTTGTTGTATGATTGATTGAACGATCCTTTTACAATTACCATGGGTTTATATTTATACCCAGGTTTCGACACGACTCCTAATCGATTACGATTACATTATTTATTTCCTAAAAAAGATAAACGCCGGGGCATCGTATCCGTCTTGCATTCCAAGTTAAACCAGCCTTTTCCTTATACTTGATCCACGTCATCACGCGCTCCCGAATGCCTCCTGCGGAACAGTTTTCTTGCCGAATGATAATGCGTTCCCGACCGCAGAACGTCTTTACCGAATGCTCTGGGGAAAAACTCCTTTGCCGAATGATATCCTTTCAACGGATCCGGCCCACATGTCAGCTTCTTCCTGGTGCCAATTTCTGGTGTCAACACATGCCCCTTCAATTTCGGGATAAAAGATAATTTTATCTCGGAATTGACCAGAAGCACTCAACATTCCCAAGTTAGTTCTGCTCGACATCCGCTTCTCCTTTTGAATCTTTAGAGCTCTCGTCCGGATCCGAACCCTAGGTCATCGTCTTCCAAGATTCAATCTTCAAATGGCGAACCAAGATTTTGCCCTCCAGGTAAGCCTCAACCCCCTCGAGCACATTCGGTATTCTTCTTTCGATTTGCATCTTAAATTTCTTCTCACCTCTTTCCATTCTTGATAGGCCCTAGCTGCCGAAATCCTCATCCCCGTTGAGGACAAAGCTCCATCCTACTTCCTCGGCCCTGTAGGGAATTCGGATCCTTCCGAACTCATTGCGGCCGAATCTCAGAGGATTCCTTTCAAGATCTCATTGACAAAACCTCATGAGTGGCAAGATGCCTTCAAGAACTGGCCTTTGCCCCCAATTGCCGGCTGGAGAAATTGGTACAAAAGGATATCTGATGACAAAAGCCCCCAAACACAGAACTGGGACCATTTGCGTATTTCTCATTGCCTGGAGCTGTCACTAGCCGAAACACCAAAGAACGAGAACCTTCTGATTGCAGCTTGCCACTTTTGGTCCAATGGTGCAAATGCTTTTTTCTTCGGCCATGGCCCAATGTCTCCCACTTTGGCCGATGTTTATATGATGACCGGCCTGAACGTTACAGGAACTGTATATCCACATGACCACAAAGGTTCCTCCAAGCAGACAGGAGTAAAAACAGGGGTTGGATACAAGAGATACATCCAGAACCATATGTCTGATGGCCCTCTGACCGATGTCGAATACAGGGCCTTCCTGAATATGTGGCTATGCAGATCAGTCTTCTGTGGCAAAGCCAATGAGCCAACCTTGAATCATATCGTGATGGCTGAAGAGCTGGCTGCCGGAAAACTCATTCCACTTGGAAAATACCTCCTGGGAAGTGTCTACCATATGCTCAATCAAACCACCCACCTGATGCATACCAGCAAGAAAATCCCCTGTGTTAATGGTCCTTGGTGGTTTGTCCAAATGTGGCTGCAGTTGTATATGCATCAAATCGTCGCTATTGATCTCAACAGCCGAGACTTTCCTTCAATTAATTACAAAGAAGGAGAAACCCGGAGAACCAAAGGTCGTCAAACCTATGGAGAAGCTGCCTCCACTATATCTATCAACAAGAACATTGGTGAACTGTTTGAGCTCTTTTTCAAAGGCTTTGCTCATCCTCTTTGGTTCCCATATATGGACAATGACAACCTCACTCTCCCTTGCGAATTCAGCTTTGAAACTGGATGTACTGATGTACAATCTATAGCGATCCTCAATGCCTTCATCCAGCCCTGCATCCTGCCAGCCGAATTCTGTGGAGGAAGGCTGGTTCAAAGCACTTATGAGTACTATCAGCCAAACATGATGGCCAGACAGTTGGGGTGTGGCCAAGTGCCCCCTAGGCTATTTCTCCATGAATTCCTCAAGCCTAGGGAGATTGTCAAGGATTCCACAGAGACAAGAAGGATTTTTACTTATAAATGCTGCGGAACCATCTATGCACCTGATCCTTTTGTGCCAATAACATCCGCCCATCCTTCTTTCACTCTCTGGTGGCAAGAACTCCATGATCATATCTTCAACATGCCAATCCATCCCTTCTGTTTCGAGTTAATGCCCGACTATCAGCCAACTTCAGAGGTAATATGCTTATCCCTCATCTATTTCAATAATATTAACCCCAATTGATTCTGATTCTGTCATTTTGCAGGATATAACACCTGCCCCTCTTGCCAGGGCGATCTTGTACAAAGCCGCAGGCCCAATATCTGCTTTGGGGCACCAATCTCCTACCTTGGCTCAACTGATGGCTAGACAGGCTTCTCTAGACCCAATACTTACTAGACCATCATCTGTCAAGAGGAAAACCCTTTCTTTAACTGCTCCCTTAGTTGTGAAAAAGAAAAGAACAAGCAGCAAAAAAGTTATCAAGGTCAGAGCCTTCTTCCTTTGACCAAAATGCCATTGGTATTTTGCTCAGCTTTATCTCTTCTTGGTTTCAGGTCAGAGAACAGCAACTAGTAATCAGCACGGATCTTGCCGATGCTTCATTGACTGGTAAGATTTTACCACTTTATTCTCTTAACTTCTTTTTCATCGGCACTCATTCTTTGTTAACTGCAGAACAATCCTCAATGGATCCAACCTTGGAAAGCTCTCCTTCTCATCATGATTCATTTTTAGCTTTGCAACTTCTTCCCCAATCAGAAGCACTATCTCCACCAAGAAGTCTTCCAGTTCCTCTTCAGCAAGATACACAGAATCCTCCCATTGAGCCTGAAAGGCTTCCTTCTCCTATTCAGGAAGTCAGGAACGAGGTAAACATAATCATTCAACTTTCTCTACTCTTCTATTCAGCAGATTATTGTTAATTCGGCAAGAACCATCTTTCAGGAGAAACCCACTTCATCATCCAGCTATTCTTTTGCTGTGGACGACTTGGTTGCCGAACAAGGGGAAGAAACATCTTCTGGCCAAACTCTGTCAGAAGAAAATCAAACAAAGCTGAAAGATATCCTTGCTTTGCTGCATAAGAGTATCCAAGATCAAGTCAAAGATGCTGATCTCTTAAGGGATGTACTGGAATCCATTGACCAAGAACTCCCTGCCGATATCAAAACTTCTTTGGAACCAGTTTCTCATTTGGATCAACAATACGCTGCAGTAAAGCAGGCCCTAAAAAACCAATCTTCTCAACCAGCTCTAGAACAGAGGAGATCCACAGCCAAACAATCTGTGAAAGACCTGCATACTCAAGCTCAGAACAGCAAAGAATTACTGACCAAATTGGAATCTGAACTTGAAATGAAGAAGGTCAGAAAAGCTGCACTTGAAGCCGAATTGAGAGATCTATCGGCCGAAATTGAAGCTGATGAGAAGAAGATAGTTGAGCTTCCCAAATTAACAGAGAAGATACGAAAGGAAGCTTCAGCAGCTCTGAACGAAGAAAAACAACTCAAGGCAAAGCTTGCTGCTCTGGCTAGAACCCAAGAAGCTGATAAAAACTTATTAGAGAGTATTAGCAATATGATATCAGATGCTAAAAATGTAATCTCAAAATACTTGGGCTTGTAATTGTAACAACAGTCGATAGCCGAATGCTTTATCAATCCTGCAATCTTGCCATTTCTTATCTCCTTTTCTTTTATTATGAACAACTCATTCGGCAAAGCTGGCTATAACAGTGTCAGACCCGAAAACGCTTCAAACACGACATAGCCGAATCTCATTCAGTCAAAACCGAATACGACTCGGCAAGAATCCCAAACGACATGGAAATCGATCGGTTGGAAAACCCGTTCCACCTTCCGAGCTTCTTGGAATATGCACCACAATCCTCGGCCACGATCTCTTCGTTAGTTCCATAAATAAGAACCTTGAGCACTCCTAATCTTCCACCAAATCTTTCAACTCGAGCTCTCTGCTAGCCTGAGTCTCTTCCTCTTCCAGCACAGTAATCTCCAGAAAACCCCAATGACCAACAACAACGGAAGACGCCCGGCCGCTGATGAAGCTGAAGGGAGCCGCGCCGGTGCTCGTCGGAGGTGATGACTGTCTGCCTCTCCTTATCCTTTCCTCCAGATTTTGCCTTATTCTCAACTTTCTTTGTGTTCCCAGGCTCATCCAATGGAACCCCGCTACTGCCTTGACTGCGGCTCCGGTTGCAGCGGGTGATTCTTCGGAGTCATCTAGCCGATCCTCCAGGCCCAACTGGGATCTGCCCTACTCAGACAACGACGCCCGCCGATTTAAGCAGGAACGTGACGTCGCTCGGCATGAGCTGGAGGTCATCTCCAAACAAGCCGGGATCGCGGATCTAGAGTGGCAACACCAGCGCAAGCAGCTGCTCGAGACCATCGACGGTAATTTCTGCGGTTCGCTTAACTTCAATCTGACTTTGGACTAATCCACCGTTGCTTCGTAATCCTACAGATCGCGACGCCGAACTCGATCGGCTGAAGACATTGGTCGAGTCTTTGGCAAACAAGGTGAATGCTCCTGGGGACACGCCAGAAGCTCGCCTCGGTGCAGTGGCAGGCCGTATCGATGAGGTGGCCTCACACGGCATCCGTCTGGGCACTGCCGCAGGCCTAGTCGCCATGTCGACGCACACTGGCACTGACTATTCCAGGCTACCGCCCGGCTTTGCCAATGGCAATCCGGAGGAGATCGACGACATTGAGGCCTCCATAGATCGCCTTGATGCTCACGGCGCCGCTATTGCCGATTCCATTCATCCCCAGTCCGTTCTGAACAAGCTGTTCCATTAGTTTGTACTAGGGATTACGGAATTTCGGCAATAAAATTTATCTTTTGCAGTCCTTTTTGTGATAACTTGGTCAAACTCATGATGCAAAATATTTGTACTAAGGGCAATACACTCTGGTATTGGCCATTTCTTCTTCTGTCAATATTTTTTTGTTCTGAAGACGGCTCCTTCCCGAATGCCGGCTGTTTCAGTTGTTCTGACATTGAATATTTCAATCAGCGATCAATCTCAACACTAGGATAATATTTCTTTAAGTATCTCCCATTGATAGCAGCAGTAAACTCCTCTCCTAGTAAAGTTTTCAGGATATATGCATTTCCAGGCACGCATCTGACCACTCTGAAAGGACCTTCCCAGTTTGGAGACCACTTACCGAATGCACTGTATTTAGTTCCAATCGGCAATATTGCTTTCCAAACCAAATCTCCTTCTGCAAATTGCTTGACTTTTACCTTCTTGTTGTAATATTTAGCAACTCGCATTTTATTTTTCTCAACATTTTCCAAGGCCCTGAGACGAATCATATGCAAATCTTCTAATTCGTCCATCATCAAATCATTATAATCTTTTGAACTTAAATCTTTTTGCAACTTAATTCTCCTTGAGTCTGACTGCATCTCCCATGGCAAGATAGCATGATGTCCATATACCAATTCATAAGGAGACGTCCGTGTTGCTCCATGTGGAGCCATTCGGTAAGCCCATAAAGCCTCATTGAGTACCGAATGCCACTTTCTTGGCTTCTGATCAATCTTCTTCTGTATAATTTTAATCATAATCTTGTTAGAAGCCTCTGCCTGACCATTAGCTTGGGCATAATAAGGAGAAGAATTCAACAATTTGATGCCCATACTTTCAGCAAAATCTCTGAACTCTGAAGATGTAAATTGAGTCCCTTGATCTGTGGTGATTGTTTGAGGAATTCCAAATCTGTAAATGATATGTTCTTTAACAAATTCAACCATATTCTCTGATGTCACCTTCTTTAATGGAATCGCCTCAACCCACTTAGTAAAATAATCGGTTGCCAAAAGCACAAACTTATGCCCCTTGCTAGATGGAGGATTTATTTGGCCAATCAAATCTATTCCCCATCCTCTGAATGGCCATGGCTTGATAATAGGATTCAGGACCGATGCTGGAACTCTTTGAATGTTTCCAAATCTCTGGCAATCTTGGCATCCTTTGTAATATTCAAAGCAGTCTTCTAGCATTGTGGGCCAATAATACCCAGTTCTCCTAATAACCCATTTCATTCGGTAAGCCGATTGATGTGCTCCACACAGCCCATCATGCACCTCACTTATCAGCCTTTTTGCTTCTTCTTGATTTAAGCAATGTAACAGCACCCCATCCAAGGATTTATAATATAAATTATCATCAAGAAGAACAAACTTTAAAGCTTTATACCTGAGCTTTCTAGAAACCTTTCGGGATGGATTCCCCAGATAATCAACAATTTCTTTTCTCCAATCATCTTCTGCCAGATTACTCCCGAAAGCATATACATCATTAGCAAAAACTTCTCGAAGCTCTTTATAACCCGAAGCACTTTGAGCTAATCTGTTTGCCTCTTCATTGTCTTTCCTAGGAATATGCCGTAAAATTACTGACTGAAACTCCTTTAAGATTTGCTTGCATTCCTCATAGTAATTCCTTAAGATATCGTTTCTGCACTCATATTCGCCATTTAGTTGCCTTATGACTAATTCTGAATCCCCAAAAATTTCAACTGCAATGGCCTTTGCTTCTCTCAAGTATTGAAGTCCTCTGAGCAACGCCTCGTACTCGGCTTGATTATTAGTGACAGTAGGTTGAATAGGAATAGCAAATTCAAATACTTCTCCTCTTGGCGAAATTAACAAAATACCTACTCCACCACCTTTGTCACATGAAGATCCATCGAAGAATAATACCCAAGGAGTAATTTCAAGCAAATTAGTCGATGAATCGCGATGTTCAGTAATGAAGTCAGCAATGATCTGTCCCTTAACAGCTTTTGCCGATTCAAACCTTAACTCAAATTCAGACAAAGCTAAAATCCATTTGCCAATCCTTCCATTCAAAATTGGCATAGACAACATGTGCTTTATCACATCAAATTTTGAATACACAATGCATTCGGCATGTAGCAAGTAGTGCCGAAATTTCGTACAGGAGTAGTAAACACATAAACAAAGTTTCTCGGTAGCCGAATACCTCGTTTCGGGATCAAACAACTTCCGGCTAAGGTATGCAACTACCCTTTCCTTCCCCTCAAATTCTTGTATGAGGGCCGATCCAATAGTTTGGGCATCGGCCGCCACGTACAACTTAAAAGGCTTGTTTAGCTGTGGAGGTACCAATACTGGTGGTTCTTTCATGTATTCCTTGATCTCATCGAAAGCCTTTTGTTGTTCGTCACCCCATACAAACTTCTGATCCTTCCTGATTTTTAGCAGTGAAGAGAAAGGCAACACCTTCTGTGATAAGTTTGATATGAATCTTCTTACGAAATTGATCTTGCCAAGTAATGACTGTAATTCCTTAAGATTAGTTGGAGGAACAACTTCATCAATGGTTTTCATACTTTTCTTGCCAACTCCTATTCCTCCTTCATGCACCAGAAATCCCAGAAATTCTCCTGCCGAAACTCCAAAAGCACATTTATTTGGGTTCACCTTGAGCCCATGTTTCCTAGTGCACTCTAGAGTTTTCCTTATGTCGGCCAAATGTGCTTCATGATCCAATGACTTAATCACAACATCATCAATATATATCTCCACAATCTTGCCGATCAACTCATGAAAAATATAATTCATGGCTCTCTGATAAGTTGCACCAGCATTCTTCAAACCAAACGTCATGACAACCAATTCAAACAACCCTATATGTCCTGGACATCTGAAAGTTGTTTTCGCTATATCTTCCAATGCCATAAAAATTTGATTGTACCCTGCATTACCATCCATGAAACTAATCACTTTATATCCAGCAGCAGCATCAACCAACGAGTCAGCAATAGGCATTGGATATCCATCCATGGGTGTAGCTCTGTTCAGATCTCTAAAGTCTATGCAAACTCTCATCTTCCCATTTTTCTTGTACACAGGAACAATATTAGAGATCCATTCTGCATATCTGCATGGCCGAATAAAATTTGCTGCTATTAATCTTTCCACTTCTTTCTTTACATCGGCCAACACTTCATCTTTGTAGATTTTCCGGGGTGGTTGCTTGTAAGGTTTATAACCAGGCTTGATCGGCAATCGATGCTCAACAATGGAACGATCTAAACCAGGCATCTCCGAATAATCCCAAGCAAAGCAATCTTTGTATTCTTTTAACAATTCAATCAACTTTTCTCTGAAAACCGAATCCAAGCTAGCACTGATGAATATCGGCCTTGGTTTGTCACCGTCTCCAATGTCTACTTCTTCTAATTTATCAGCCGACACAAATCCATGTCCTAGCTTCCCATCAGTCCCATCGATTGGATTATCCATTAAAAATTACTAAAAGAGCCGACTGCTTCGATCGGCTGTTGATCACTGCTGACTGGCTCAACAGGACCTTCTCCCCAGTCCTTACCTGAGAAGCAATCTATGCCCTGATATTCCCAGAAGGCTGGTTCCACATTAGCCACGCTAATCGAATCATCTGCCAGGACAATTTCCACTTCATCATCTATCCACTGAATAAGCTGCTGATGCATAGTAGACGGAATACAGCAATTCGCATGGATCCAATCCCTTCCAAGTAGCAAGCTGTATGCCCCTTTGCCTTCAATAACAAAGAAGGTTGTAAGCAGAATCTTAGATCCAATCATCAGATCTACATGTACACATCCTTTGGTGTCCGAAGGATTTCCAGCAAAATCATTCAAAACTATGCTTGTTGGCGTTAAATCTCCAGGGCTCATGCCAAGCTTTCTGAATGTATTGTATGGCATCACATTAACGGCAGCTCCACCATCAACAAACATCTTCGTCAGTGGCTTTCCATTGACATATCCTCTTAAGTACAGTGGCTTCATGTGCCGATTCTGGACTGGCTTCTCGAAAATAGCTTGCTTATTCAATACCAATTGTGCCATTAACCCACATTGCTCGGCTTCATCCACTTCTGACAATATCTCTTCCTGTACAATTTGATTAGCTGGAGCCATGAATTCATTCGGCAAGAAACATACCATGCATGTAGGAGCCGAATGACCCGATTCGTCGGGTTTGTCTTTTGGACGCCATATCGATCTTAACCTGGTTCCTGCTTGCTTCAACTCTTGATTCCTTAGGCGTTGGACTCTTCTCTTCTGGCTCCTTCTTAAACCAGGTGGACACCACTGTCCTTTTTGCCAGACATACTCACGATCTTCTTCTTCATGATTAATCCATCTATGATCAGCATGTCTTTTCCTTGGTTGATCATCATTCTCATATATTTTTAGACGCCGATCATCACTAGGACGTACCCTTCCAATTCTTTCGTGGACAGATCGGCGACTGGCACTAGTTTGCCTATGTTCGATATATCCATTATTGCATTCAGGACAATTATTCCATGTAGGCAGCTTTAAACCCTCGTTCCAACAGTGTCTGAAGAAGACACAATCCCAATGTACACGTTCTCGTTCTCGGACATATTCATCTTGTTCTTCCTCATACCTTTTTTCTTCGCACCTCCTCTTCTCCTCCTCGTACTCACGTCTCTGGTAGTGCTCTTTTTCTTGCTGACGCTGCCACTTATTGAGGAGAATGCGCGATGTGACTCTGGGTTTAGAAGATTTCCCAATTTCAAATCGGCTATTCGGGAAGTGAGGCTTTTCCTCGCGAATCTGTTCGATCGTGATTTGCCGATTAGGATCAACTGAGCCACTCTGCTTCGCTTCCTTCGACGTCAGGACTCTCATCTTTCCCTTTTCTCCAGATTCGGCAATACTCACCATATTGATTGAGAACCCAATCATGTTCTGAGGAAACGGGTTATTGTCCAACTTCATCTTATTGTCGAATTTCAGATGCCCTTCTTGGATAGCTTTCTGAATCCTTACTCTAAAAACCCTGCATTCATTGATGGAATGAGAATTTCTATCATGGAACCCACAGTACCTTTTATCTTTCACTCCATCGGGCCGAAGCATAGAATGCCCCTCTGGTAGCTTGATCCGGCCTTCTTTTACAAGATAGTCAAACAATTTATCTGCTTTAGTTACATCAAAATCATAGGTGCCCTTATTCTGTTTAATCCACCTCTGATTTACCATGACTGGTTCTTTGCCCCACACTATCTCTGCTGCAGCTATCTCCTCACTATCTTCATACCCATCTCCTTGATCTGCTCTTTCAAGGAATTGGTTATAGATGTCAGCTACCTCATTGTGTTTAGCAAATCTGGCATCTTTCTTGAAACCATATGCCTGGTTGCTCATTAAGGCCAATCTGTGTGACAACTGGCCCAGATCATCGAATTCCATTCCGAATAGCTTTTCCCGAATGGCAGGCAGCATGCCAGCTACAGCCATACCAGCTAGCTGATCATCGGGTATGTTTAGAGAAAAGCACATGCTCTTTGTTTCCCTAAATCTCCTGAGGAACTCCGTAGGTGTCTCATTATTCCTCTGCCTTAAGCTGGTCAAATCAACCAACTTTTTATCGGTACTGCCAATGTAGTAATGAGCATGGAATTTCTGCTCCAGGTCTTTCCAAGTACAAATTGACTGAGCAGGCAAAGAAGCAAACCATGTAAAAGCTGGACCCGTCAGTGACAAAGGAAAGTATCTGATTCTGAAAGCTTCATCTGCTGAGGCTTCTCCAAGCTGCATCAGATATCGAGCTATATGTTCCACAGTGCTAGTATCATCTTGTCCTGAGAACTTAGTGAACTCTGTAGGCACCTTGACTCTATTCGGCAATGATACCCTTTGGTACCATTCTGGGAAAGGAGACGAGTACATGTACCCCTGACTTTTAGGCTTCAGACCGAATTGATTTTGTAATACATCGGTCATTTTTTGCACCATGAGGTCAATATTGGTATCTTGATTCCCTGGTCTCCCAACAGGCATTCCTGTAGTACCAACATACCCGGGATTCGGGAGAGCGTCGATAGCATTGTAATCCATGAACTCTGAATATCCGTTTCCATACACATCCCTTTGTAGCCTGTTGTTCAGAGGGGATATCTTGTAAGCAGAAGCAGGTGGATTTCCCGTGGTGCCGAATGCCATATCACCGTATGTACGAGGTTTTGGCAATGCATGCTGAAACTCTTGCTGAATCGGCTGTCCACTTGCGTCTTTGGTTCCAGAAACTTCAGTTTCTTCAATACCTTTACCATGACGTTTTGGGACCGATGCTTGAATATTGAAATATGTTGGTCCACCAAGTTGTCCATGCGCTTGCTCAAAAGGTTTATCCACGTGTTGACCAAAGATGTTGACCAGTATGAGCCGAAAACTGTTTAGGAATGCAGCATTATGATTGGTCATTGTTTCTCCCAAAGCCTTGTACAACAAGCTAGAGAACTTCTCCCTTTCTTCATCTTCAGTAAGATCAGATTGTCCCGGCAAAAGAACTCTTGGCAGATCTGACTTGAGAAACGGTGCACCACTCCTGTTCTTAGCAAAAGACAGCAAGCATTTCTTGATGAACTGATCTGCAGCAGTCTTCACCATTTGTTGATGTTCATCAGACAATTCTTCAAAAGTGACATCCAGAATGTCTTTTAATTCAGGCATCTTCGAAGCTTGTGTGTCCCACCGGGCGTGCCAAAAAGTGTGTTGACGTAAAATCCGCACTTCACGCCAAGCACACAGCAAGCCGAATTAGCTAGCTTCACACGTGGCCCGAGCGTTTGAATCCGAAAGCGTGCCAGTCAATTTTCCTGAAACTGACAAAGGGAGAAAAGATGTTTAGATAACACCTGGAACGTGCCGGGTGATACCAGACAGTTCCATATTTGCGGCTACGGAGCCAGCTTCGAACGACATATAGCTACAGAGGAGCTATCTGTCAGCAGTTAAAGCATCATTCGGCAATCGGCAAAAAGCACGCAGGAAGCGAACTGCCGAATGCGTGACGTAAGCATGACGAAAGATCGGTAGGGCAATCGGCAAAAGCACGCAGAAAGCGCACTGCCGAATGCGTGACGTAAACATGACGAAAGATCGGTAGTTGACTTGAATGAACATTGTAACGTATATTCGTAACCGATTAACGGGGAACAGAGCATGATAGATAAATAAAAGGGCGAAAGCATGACCATAATTTCATAATAAACAAGAATGCATAGATTAAAAGCACTAGTCTACCGCATGTCTAGGCACTTTCAACCCGTCGAGCATGAAACAAGCAAGTTAATCCACCGCATGATACGACTTGCTTGGAATCACACCACCAACCAAGAATAGACCAATCCACCTCATGATACGACTCTAAACGTGGAAGGCTAAAAGCATTCTTTATTTAAAACAAAACCATTGACATGTTTCGCTCGTGGCGATACTGCCGAATACAGCTATATAGCCGAATCGGGTTCCATGAAGAAGGAACATACTTCGTTGATGATGATAGATCTATCAGATCGAATCGAATTCTAATCCACCGGATGATTAGCTCTAAGACGACCCAAAAACCTGCATCTACCGCATGATACCCGGTTCTGTCAAGATTTACACAAGACCAACGAGCTTGAACCCGCAACACGTGGCAATCTAGATCGACTTCGAATTCGGCTATGGAAACATAGTGCATCACGAACTAGAACCGAATCTAATCAATCTAGACTGGGCAAAAGAGTGCTGTAATGAATTAAACACAAAGGTAAAATCCAAAGCAACACGGTAACTTAATGAATCTACTAGATCTTGCCAAAATCCAATAGAGCCGATAACTTGTTCCAAGCTAAAACTTAGCCCACCGCATGGCTCATGATCTAACAATGGAACCTTCCTGAACCAAAGCCTAAATCCACCGCATGATACTAGGCATGGTGCAGGGTTGCCGGTACTTACGGAGGTCGACGGATCGATGATTCCTCTCGAAGAACTCGACGACTCGACTAAAGGACTCGAAGTTGGCACGGGGCCGGTTTGTTGTATGATTGATTGAACGATCCTTTTACAATTACCATGGGTTTATATTTATACCCAGGTTTCGACACGACTCCTAATCGATTACGATTACATTATTTATTTCCTAAAAAAGATAAACGCCGGGGCATCGTATCCGTCTTGCATTCCAAGTTAAACCAGCCTTTTCCTTATACTTGATCCACGTCATCACGCGCTCCCGAATGCCTCCTGCGGAACAGTTTTCTTGCCGAATGACAATGCGTTCCCGACCGCAGAACGTCTTTACCGAATGCTCTGGGGAAAAACTCCTTTGCCGAATGATATCCTTTCAACGGATCCGGCCCACATGTCAGCTTCTTCCTGGTGCCAATTTCTGGTGTCAACATGTACATTGATGATATTGTAGTTAAATCGGATGGTTTGGATTCTCATTTAGCCGATTTAAAACTTGCTCTTGAGAGGATGCGGCGGTATGGTTTGAAGATGAATCCACTCAAATGTGCTTTTGGTGTTTCGGCTGGGAAGTTTCTTGGGTTCGTTATTCATGAGAATGGCATAGAAGTTGATCCCAAGAGAATTGAAGCTATGAAGAAAGTCGAAGCTCCTACTTGCAAGAAAGACTTGCAAAAGTTTCTAGGCAAGGTAAATTTCTTGAGAAGATTTATAATTAACTTGTCTGGAAAGGTTGATGCTTTTACTCCTTTACTTCGGTTAAAGAATGAAGCCGATTTTACCTGGGGGGCAAAACAGCAAGAGGCTTTTGAGAAAATCAAAGAATACTTGTCTTCACCACCGGTGCTTAGAGCACCTAAGAGAGGGGGTCCATTCAGACTTTATGTGGCGGCTGAAGATAGAACTATTGGAGCTGTTTTGACTCAAGAAATCGGCGATAAGGAGTATGTGATTGCTTATGTAAGCCGACGGCTCATTGATGCAGAAACAAGGTATACTTTCATTGAGAAGTTATGTTTATCCTTGTATCATGCTTGTACTCAATTGAGGCATTATTTATTATCTAGTACTTGCATAGTGTTGTGTCAAACCGATATAATTAAACATATGTTGCAAAAGCCGATATCTAGTGGAAGAGTCGGCAAGTGGGCTTATGCTTTGGTTGAGTATGATTTGGCTTGTGAACCTTTGAAATCAATGAGAGGCCAAATTGTAGCTGATTTTATTGTTGAACATCGGATTAATGACACTTGTGAGTTCGACGTCGGCCATGTTACTTGTACACCATGGAAGCTATACTTTGATGGATCGGTTTGTAATGATGGGCAAGGAATTGGTGCTGTTTTGATATCTCCAAGTGGTGTCGTCTTTGAGTTTTCAAACCGATTGGAAGAAAAGCGAACTAATAATCAAGTCGAATATGAAGCTCTTCTATTTGGCTTGGAATTTTTGCAAGACATGGGAGTAAAACATGTTGAAGCTTTTGGTGATTCGTTCCTGGTGGTACATCAAGTATCAAAGGTATGCCAATGTTATAACGGTTCATTAAATGCATATCTTGATAGATGTCTTGATATCATTGCTTCTTTTGATGAATTTACTATCAAACATGTTCCGAGAAAAAGTAATGATAATGCAAATACTCTGGCTCAGAAAGCATCTGGTTATATGGTTGCAAAGAAATATTTCTATATCCAAAAACCGATGTGAACAAAAGCCAAGGTTCTGGTTCTGGACGAACCGGTCACACCGGTTTCAGAAACCGGTCAGACCGGTTTTACTGCCAGAACCGGTCTGACTGGTTCTAAAAGCGGTCAGACCGCTTCGTCCCCTGACAGAAGCAAAAATCCTTTGGATGATGCTAATCAATCCAAAGTTGAAGATCAGGATTGGAGAATACCTATTATTTCTTATTTGAGAGATCCTGGTCGTGGTGCGGAAAGAAATATTTGGCGAATATCATTTAAGTACGTTTTGCTTGGCGATGGACTCTATCGTCGGAACGCCGAAGATTTATTGTTAAAGTGTCTTGACTCGGATCAGGCCAAGGTTGCCATGGCTGAGGTCCATGAAGGTATTTGTGGTACACATCAATCGGCTCCAAAGATGAAGTGGTTACTTAGATGAACCGGTTTCTATTGGCCTACTATGATGGCGGATTGTTTTAAGTATTACAAAGGATGTGAAGAATGTCAGAAGTTTGGGAATTTGCAACTTGTTCCTGCTGCATTGATGCATCCTATTATTAAGCCATGGCCGTTCCGAGGTTGGGGGTTGGATTTTATTGGACAAATTAATCCTCCATCATCAAAAGGACATCGTTTCATATTGGTTGCTATGGATTATTTTACTAAGTGGACTGAAGTGATTCCTTTGAAGAATATGACGCATCGAGAGGTGATTGAGTTTGTTACTCAAAATATTATTCATGGATTCGGTATTCCTCAAACATTGACAACGGATCAAGGTACTTCATTTATGTCTAAGGAGGTACGTGAATTCGCCGAATCCTATAGAATTAAGTTGCTCAATTCATCTCCATATTACGCTCAGGCTAATGGACAAGCCGAGTCAAGTAATAAAACTTTGATCAAATTAATAAAGAAAAAGATAGCAGAAAATCCTAAGAGATGGCATGAAGTTTTATCCGAATCATTATGGGCTCATCGTATATCTAGACATGGTGCTACTAAAGTTACTCCTTTTGAGCTTGTATATGGTCAAGAAGCCGTTTTACTTGTTGAGGTAAATCTAGACGCTTATAGATTGGCTAAGCAAAATGACCTCGATGCTGTTGATTACCACAATTTGATGTTGGATAATATTGATGAGGTAACCGACAAAAGATTGAAAGCTTTGAAGGAGATTGAGAAGGATAAGCTTCGGGTTGCTAAAGCTTACAACAAGAAAGTACGAGGAAAATATTTTCAAGTTGGTGAGCTTGTTTGGAAGACGATCTTGCCTATTGGAGCAAAAAGCAACAAGTTTGGTAAATGGTCACCTAGTTGGGAAGGGCCTTATAGAGTTGTCAAAGTTATCTTTGGGAATTCTTACATGTTGGAGACACTGAAGGGAGATCATTTGCCTAAAGCTATCAACGGGAGATATATGAAGAAATTCTATCCAAGTGTTTGGCAAGATACATGAAGATCAATGGCCGATATATTGTTAGTATCGTCCTTAGTATAAATTTTTTAGCTCCTGAGTCATATTTACTTGCTTTTTAGTTCTCAAGTTCACTAAAAACGCAGGGGGGCATGTGTTGACAGTCAAATTGGGCCATGGGCCAAACCGGTCAGACCGGTTTACTTCTGTAATTCGAGTAGGATTAGGATTCCGAGTTTTAGTCCCATATTGTAACCTATTCGAAAGGGGTAAGACTTCCCCGGCCTATAAATATAAAGGCTAAGGCCGATTGAGAGTATTCCCAATCGAATCAAACACTTTTATCTTATATTTTTGTATCTCTCAAACCCTAAACCTTTTCCAACCTCCATATTTTGTTCTTTGCTCGTCTCTACGACGTTCAAGGGCGTTCTAAGTGGCCTGCCGATCTTAGAACAACCCTAGACTTGCTCGAGCTCCGTCGGGGTCCCTACCGAGCTTGAGTTTCTAGGTCTTCACGGTTCTCCGCTCAGAAGCGGTCTGACCGGTCTTGCGAACCGGTCTGACCGGTTTTCTCCAGGAAACCAGGAGTTGGCCATTGTGACGGCCGTGCTGCGCGTTTGATCGATCTCGAGTTTGTTGGCGCGTTTTCGTGTCAACAATGACAAATTTGTAGAGTCCAGAGACTGATCAAAACCGAGCCTAAACTGCCTTAGGGCTCGTTCGGTTCCATCGTTTCAGGCCTGGAACGTAGCCCATTCCAGCTGGATCAGTCTGGCGTGGTTTGGAAGACGTGGGGCTGCTGTTCGGTTGGACTGGGCCAGAACAAAGACGGTCCAGGAACCGCGGATCCTATATGGCTTCCGAAATTTTTTTTAACGACGCTGGCTTCCAGAGTATGAGATTCATGCAACTTTTTTTCTCCGTCCGATTAGCATCTCTGACGCCTCGTGTCTCTACGCTATTTGTTTCCTATCCGCGGTTGAGAGATGCACATGCACGACTGTCCCCACATGACTGGCAACATGCATAAATCGGACGCGAACGATTCCATTGGATTTTGATCTTCGGATTCATTTTTCTCTCAAAGTATAAATCATTTTTTTAAATCCGTTTGAACCACGATCTTAGTTGGAATTTATGCAACAAAACAATTACCGATTTGAATATATTTATATTTTGATATTTTTTTAAAAAAAATCAACATTTGCAGTAAACTAGTTCGACATTTTCATTAGACCGTTTCGACAACTATTGAAATCAGTATTTTTGAAGTGTTGAATCAGTATTTTTGAAATGTTGACTGAGATTGACAAAAGTATTCAATCTGGTACAAAAATAGTTGGAAGCTAGTAGAACTTTGCACCGTAATAAAAAAACGTGCTCCTATATAGCGCACGGAATCTATATAAGCACGTTGGCTTTAAAGCGCCCGGTGATTTATAGAATGTGACCCTAGTGTAACTATGGCCAGGCCCCAAATTAAACTACCTCAAGGCCTGACGCCCTGTACGTGATGACTGAAAGAGTATCCCACAACATACCGAATCGAAGAGGAGACCATCAAGGGATCGGAGTGGCATCACCGAGTCCGATCCGACAGTAGGTTTTGCGGGCTGCGGGGGAAGAAGATATATATATATATATGTGCGTGTCTCTTTCCTTTCCTTCCCCCGGCCAATCTCATCGTCCCTGTTCGATCAACACAACAGCCGCCGCTGCCATCATCAATCTCATCTTCCAAAGACTCGATCGATCGCGGGCGATGAGGACCCCTGGCTGCAACCGCAAGAGGAAGGCGGCGAGCGTCGTGTCTCATGCCGGTGATGACTGCGACGACCTCAAGAGGAAACAGGCGATGGCGTCTGAGGGCGGTGAGATCTTGAGGCTGAAGAAGGAGGCGTTGGCGGCAATTCGTACGAGGGGTCTCTCGTCGGAGATGAAGGACACGGCCGGGGCCGGCAAGAAGAAGAAGAAGAAGGTGGTCAAGACGAAGGTGTCGCAGGCGCACATCGACTGCTTGAAGGAAGGGCTCTACACGGTTGACGACGAAATCACTGAAGACGAGTTGGCCCAGCTTGACCAGGACTTCCGCGATAGGTACGCCGGACGAAAGGTTGTCGCTGAAAAGATCGCCGCCTACCAGCGTGCCCTCCTCGACCAGTACTATGCCAAGGGCTTTGCGGAGGACGAGACGGAGGTCAGCGACGAAGAGGAGGAGCAGCTGGTGGAGGCAGCAAACTGAGGAGCCTCTGCATGCGTGTGTGCAATCTTTAGTTGGAGTAGTAATATCGTCTCCGTGTGTGATATGATCCACCTACGTACAATAACTGTCTGCTCACTACTATGTCGTATTTATAAACATCATCTTGGTGTTATTATCACACCTTGCTGCTGGTGATTCTCATGTTTTTATTTATACAAGCTAATTTGCAGTTGCAATTGTTGCCGACTGCAACATCACACTTGTCTTAGTTGAGATTCCTGACCTCGATGGTCTTACACACATGACCCAAATGAGTACCTTTTCCCCCATAATAAGCTGTTGTGTTCCTCAGTTTCTGTAGGTTTTCGGGTTTTTTCCCACACTGGTGTCCAATTTGTAGTATTGGGGTATGCTACTTAAAATTAAGACTTAGTTTTTGTTAATCAATTTTGACCTAACTGTACATTAGTTAGTTGTCAAGTAACTAAAACCCAACACCTAGGATGTCACACCCTAAAATTCATCACAATAAATTATTTACCAACTTTCTGAATTTTTCTAGGATTTATTAAGGTCTAAATAATTTTTTGGATATTTAATTGGAATTCCAGTGAATTAATTGAATTTAAACATCATATTAAATAACTTTAGTTGAAATAAGTTTTTGTTGTATTCTTGCATTGAGTTTTGTTTGCTTGTAGTTCAAATTACAATTTAAATATAATTTAAATTTAAGTTTCAATTGCATCTATTTGATATTTAGATTAGTTATTTTTGGGTGAGTTCCCTTTTGTCCTAAACTTTTATTTTGGTTTGCTTCTCCCCACAATTCTTTTTGCTTCTCCTAAGTTTCTGTAGGTTTTCGGTTTTTTTTTCCCACATTGGTGTCCAAATTGAAGTCACTACGGGAAACCTCCTACATGCCGAGTGTCTAAGTCTTTGCCGAGTTCTTTCTGTCGGGCACTCGGCAAAAACAGGCTGTGCCGAGTGCCCAGACAAAGGAACTCGGCAAAGGGACAACACTCGGCAAAAACAATGTTTGCCGAGTGTCGTCAAAAAGACACTCGGCAAAGAGCATCTTTGCCGAGTGTGAGGAATGTGACACTCGGCAAAGCTGTCGCACGTGCCCTGCGCGTGCCACGCCACGGACGACCGTTTGGGCTCCAGTACCTTAGACGAGTGTCACACGGAAGACACTCGGCAAATTCAAGCTTTGCCGAGTGTCCCATGGTAGACACTCGGCAAAGCCGTGGCACGTGTCCAGCACGTGCCACGCGCGCCAACGGCCGTGAACGGCCGTTTGGCCTGTCAGTTCTTTGCCGAGTGTCACACCCTAAAATTCATCACAATAAATTATTTACCAACTTTCTGAATTTTTCTAGGATTTATTAAGGTCTAAATACTTTTTTCGAGATTTAATTGGAATTCCAGTGAATTAATTGAATTTAAACATCATATTAAATAACTTTAGTTGAAATAAGTTTTTGTTGTATTCTTGCATTGAGTTTTGTTTGCTTGTAGTTCAAATTACAATTTAAATGGGGGTCGCACGATCTCCTTCGTCTTTCCCACGGGCGGCGGGGTTGGAGGTGGGCAGCATGGCTCGGTGGCGAGGTCGTCGGCGGTCGCGGGCGATGGCCGAGGCCAGCGGTAGTGGTTAGGGTTTCGGGGTTCCCAAGGTTCCAATTTTGGCCTTACTGTGTGTAGTAAGTTGTTAAACAACTGAAATCCAACACCTAGGCGCCCCGCTTCTCGTTCACCAAAGCACGCATTTCTAGCGTCTGGCGCATAAAATTTCTATTAATTCCTTTGAGTATGCTGAAAGGATTCATATATCTTGTGTTCTCAACGAACTTGGATGCCGTAATGAACTAGTTGAGATTGACTTGGATGCCGTAATGAACTAGTTGAGATTTTATTGTCTTGTCTGGCGTAACATCAGAATGTATGTCTCATTGTATTCAAGCATCAATCCCCTCTACAAACCTGGCTCCGATGTTGGAGATTCGTGCGGCCAATGAGGGTCGCACGATCTCCTTCGTCTTTCCCACGGGCGGCGGGGTTGGAGGTGGGCAGCATGGCTCGGTGGCGAGGTCGTCGGCGGTCGCGGGCAGTGGCCGAGGCCGGAGGCAGTGCTTAGCGTTTCGGGGTTCCCAAGGTTCCAATTTTGGCCTTACTGTGTGTAGTAAGTTGTTAAACAACTGAAATCCAACACCTAGGCGCCCCGCTTCTCGTTCACCAAAGCACGCATTTCTAGCGTCTGGCGCATAAAATTTCTATTAATTCCTTTGAGTATGCTGAAAGGATTCATATATCTTGTATTCTCAACGAACTTGGATGCCGTAATGAACTAGTTGAGATTGACTTGGATGCCGTAATGAACTAGTTGAGATTTTATTGTCTTGTCTGGCATAACATCAGAATGTATGTCTCATTGCATTCAAGCATCAATCCCCTCTACAAACCTGGCTCCGATGTTGGAGATTCGTGCGGCCAATGAGGGTCGCACGATCTCCTTCGTCTTTCCCACGGGCGGCGGGGTTGGAGGTGGGCAGCATGGCTCGGTGGCGAGGTCGTCGGCGGTCGCGGGCAGTGGCCGAGGCCGGAGGCAGTGCTTAGCGTTTCGGGGTTCCCAAGGTTCCAATTTTGGCCTTACTGTGTGTAGTAAGTTGTTAAACAACTGAAATCCAACACCTAGGCGTCCCGCTTCTCGTTCGCCAAAGCACACATTTCTAGCGTCTGGCGCATAAAATTTCTATTAATTCCTTTGAGTATGCTGAAAGGATTCATATATCTTGTATTCTCAACGAACTTGGATGCCGTAATGAACTAGTTGAGATTGACTTGGATGCTGTAATGAACTAGTTGAGATTTTATTGTCTTGTCTGGCATAACATCAGAATGTATGTCTCATTGTATTCAAGCATCAATCCCCTCTACAAACCTGGCTCCGATGTTGGAGATTCGTGCGGCCAATGAGGGCCGCACGATCTCCTTCGTCTTTCCCACGGGCGGCGGGGTTGGAGGTGGGCAGCATGGCTCGGTGGCGAGGTCGTCGGCGGTCGCGGGCAGTGGCCGAGGCCGGAGGCAGTGCTTAGCGTTTCGGGGTTCCCAAGGTTCCAATTTTGGCCTTACTGTGTGTAGTAAGTTGTTCAACAACTGAAATCCAACACCTAGGCGCCCCGCTTCTCGTTCACCAAAGCACGCATTTCTAGCGTCTGGCGCATAAAATTTCTATTAATTCCTTTGAGTATGCTGAAAGGATTCATATATCTTGTATTCTCAACGAACTTGGATGCCGTAATGAACTAGTTGAGATTGACTTGGATGCCGTAATGAACTAGTTGAGATTTTATTGTCTTGTCTGGCATAACATCAGAATGTATGTCTCATTGCATTCAAGCATCAATCCCCTCTACAAACCTGGCTCCGATGTTGGAGATTCGTGCGGCCAATGAGGGTCGCACGATCTCCTTCATCTTTCCCACGGGCGGCGGGGTTGGAGGTGGGCAGCATGGCTCGGTGGCGAGGTCGTCGGCGGTCGCGGGCAGTGGCCGAGGCCGGAGGCAGTGCTTAGCGTTTCGGGGTTCCCAAGGTTCCAATTTTGGCCTTACTGTGTGTAGTAAGTTGTTAAACAACTGAAATCCAACACCTAGGCGCCCCGCTTCTCGTTCACCAAAGCACGCATTTCTAGCGTCTGGCGCATAAAATTTCTATTAATTCCTTTGAGTATGCTGAAAGGATTCATATATCTTGTATTCTCAACGAACTTGGATGCCGTAATGAACTAGTTGAGATTGACTTGGATGCCGTAATGAACTAGTTGAGATTTTATTGTCTTGTCTGGCATAACATCAGAATGTATGTCTCATTGCATTCAAGCATCAATCCCCTCTACAAACCTGGCTCCGATGTTGGAGATTCGTGCGGCCAATGAGGGTCGCACGATCTCCTTCGTCTTTCCCACGGGCGGCGGGGTTGGAGGTGGGCAGCATGGCTCGGTGGCGAGGTCGTCGGCGGTCGCGGGCAGTGGCCGAGGCCGGAGGCAGTGCTTAGCGTTTCGGGGTTCCCAAGGTTCCAATTTTGGCCTTACTGTGTGTAGTAAGTTGTTAAACAACTGAAATCCAACACCTAGGCGTCCCGCTTCTCGTTCACCAAAGCACGCATTTCTAGCGTCTGGCGCATAAAATTTCTATTAATTCCTTTGAGTATGCTGAAAGGATTCATATATCTTGTATTCTCAACGAACTTGGATGCCGTAATGAACTAGTTGAGATTGACTTGGATGCTGTAATGAACTAGTTGAGATTTTATTGTCTTGTCTGGCATAACATCAGAATGTATGTCTCATTGTATTCAAGCATCAATCCCCTCTACAAACCTGGCTCCGATGTTGGAGATTCGTGCGGCCAATGAGGGCCGCACGATCTCCTTCGTCTTTCCCACGGGCGGCGGGGTTGGAGGTGGGCAGCATGGCTCGGTGGCGAGGTCGTCGGCGGTCGCGGGCAGTGGCCGAGGCCGGAGGCAGTGCTTAGCGTTTCGGGGTTCCCAAGGTTCCAATTTTGGCCTTACTGTGTGTAGTAAGTTGTTCAACAACTGAAATCCAACACCTAGGCGCCCCGCTTCTCGTTCACCAAAGCACGCATTTCTAGCGTCTGGCGCATAAAATTTCTATTAATTCCTTTGAGTATGCTGAAAGGATTCATATATCTTGTATTCTCAACGAACTTGGATGCCGTAATGAACTAGTTGAGATTGACTTGGATGCCGTAATGAACTAGTTGAGATTTTATTGTCTTGTCTGGCATAACATCAGAATGTATGTCTCATTGCATTCAAGCATCAATCCCCTCTACAAACCTGGCTCCGATGTTGGAGATTCGTGCGGCCAATGAGGGTCGCACGATCTCCTTCGTCTTTCCCACGGGCGGCGGGGTTGGAGGTGGGCAGCATGGCTCGGTGGCGAGGTCGTCGGCGGTCGCGGGCAGTGGCCGAGGCCGGAGGCAGTGCTTAGCGTTTCGGGGTTCCCAAGGTTCCAATTTTGGCCTTACTGTGTGTAGTAAGTTGTTAAACAACTGAAATCCAACACCTAGGCGTCCCGCTTCTCGTTCACCAAAGCACGCATTTCTAGCGTCTGGCGCATAAAATTTCTATTAATTCCTTTGAGTATGCTGAAAGGATTCATATATCTTGTATTCTCAACGAACTTGGATGCCGTAATGAACTAGTTGAGATTGACTTGGATGCTGTAATGAACTAGTTGAGATTTTATTGTCTTGTCTGGCATAACATCAGAATGTATGTCTCATTGTATTCAAGCATCAATCCCCTCTACAAACCTGGCTCCGATGTTGGAGATTTGTGCGGCCAATGAGGGCCGCACGATCTCCTTCGTCTTTCCCACGGGCGGCGGGGTTGGAGGTGGGCAGCATGGCTCGGTGGCGAGGTCGTCGGCGGTCGCGGGCAGTGGCCGAGGCCGGAGGCGGTGCTTAGCGTTTCGGGGTTCCCAAGGTTCCAATTTTGGCCTTATTGTGTGTAGTAAGTTGTTAAACAACTGAAATCCAACACCTAGGCGCCCCGCTTCTCGTTCACCAAAGCACGCATTTCTAGCGTCTGGCGCATAAAATTTCTATTAATTCCTTTGAGTATGCTGAAAGGATTCATATATCTTGTGTTCTCAACGAACTTGGATGCCGTAATGAACTAGTTGACATTGACTTGGATGCCGTAATGAACTAGTTGAGATTTTATTGTCTTGTCTGGCGTAACATCAGAATGTATGTCTCATTGTATTCAAGCATCAATCCCCTCTACAAACCTGGCTCCGATGTTGGAGATTCGTGCGGCCAATGAGGGTCGCACGATCTCCTTCGTCTTTCCCACGGGCGGCGGGGTTGGAGGTGGGCAGCATGGCTCGGTGGCGAGGTCGTCGGCGGTCGCGGGCAGTGGCCGAGGCCGGAGGCAGTGCTTAGCGTTTCGGGGTTCCCAAGGTTCCAATTTTGGCCTTACTGTGTGTAGTAAGTTGTTAAACAACTGAAATCCAACACCTAGGCGCCCCGCTTCTCGTTCACCAAAGCACGCATTTCTAGCGTCTGGCGCATAAAATTTCTATTAATTCCTTTGAGTATGCTGAAAGGATTCATATATCTTGTATTCTCAACGAACTTGGATGCCGTAATGAACTAGTTGGGATTGACTTGGATGCCGTAATGAACTAGTTGAGATTTTATTGTCTTGTCTGGCATAACATCAGAATGTATGTCTCATTGCATTCAAGCATCAATCCCCTCTACAAACCTGGCTCCGATGTTGGAGATTCGTGCGGCCAATGAGGGTCGCACGATCTCCTTCGTCTTTCCCACGGGCGGCGGGGTTGGAGGTGGGCAGCATGGCTCGGTGGCGAGGTCGTCGGCGGTCGCGGGCAGTGGCCGAGGCCGGAGGCAGTGCTTAGCGTTTCGGGGTTCCCAAGGTTCCAATTTTGGCCTTACTGTGTGTAGTAAGTTGTTAAACAACTGAAATCCAACACCTAGGCGTCCCGCTTCTCGTTCACCAAAGCACGCATTTCTAGCGTCTGGCGCATAAAATTTCTATTAATTCCTTTGAGTATGCTGAAAGGATTCATATATCTTGTATTCTCAACGAACTTGGATGTCGTAATGAACTAGTTGAGATTGACTTGGATGCTGTAATGAACTAGTTGAGATTTTATTGTCTTGTCTGGCATAACATCAGAATGTATGTCTCATTGTATTCAAGCATCAATCCCCTCTACAAACCTGGCTCCGATGTTGGAGATTCGTGCGGCCAATGAGGGCCGCACGATCTCCTTCGTCTTTCCCACGGGCGGCGGGGTTGGAGGTGGGCAGCATGGCTCGGTGGCGAGGTCGTCGGCGGTCGCGGGCAGTGGCCGAGGCCGGAGGTGGTGCTTAGCGTTTCGGGGTTCCCAAGGTTCCAATTTTGGCCTTACTGTGTGTAGTAAGTTGTTAAACAACTGAAATCCAACACCTAGGCGTCCCGCTTCTCGTTCACCAAAGCACGCATTTCTAGCGTCTGGCGCATAAAATTTCTATTAATTCCTTTGAGTATGCTGAAAGGATTCATATATCTTGTATTCTCAACGAACTTGGATGTCGTAATGAACTAGTTGAGATTGACTTGGATGCTGTAATGAACTAGTTGAGATTTTATTGTCTTGTCTGGCATAACATCAGAATGTATGTCTCATTGTATTCAAGCATCAATCCCCTCTACAAACCTGGCTCCGATGTTGGAGATTCGTGCGGCCAATGAGGGCCGCACGATCTCCTTCGTCTTTCCCACGGGCGGCGGGGTTGGAGGTGGGCAGCATGGCTCGGTGGCGAGGTCGTCGGCGGTCGCGGGCAGTGGCCGAGGCCGGAGGCGGTGCTTAGCGTTTCGGGGTTCCCAAGGTTCCAATTTTGGCCTTACTGTGTGTAGTAAGTTGTTAAACAACTGAAATCCAACACCTAGGCGTCCCGCTTCTCGTTCACCAAAGCACGCATTTCTAGCGTCTGGCGCATAAAATTTCTATTAATTCCTTTAAGTATGCTGAAAGGATTCATATATCTTGTATTCTCAACGAACTTGGATGCCGTAATGAACTAGTTGAGATTGACTTGGATGCCGTAATGAACTAGTTGAGATTTTATTGTCTTGTCTGGCATAACATCAGAATGTATGTCTCATTGTATTCAAGCATCAATCCCCTCTACAAACCTGGCTCCGATGTTGGAGATTCGTGCGGCCAATGAGGGCCGCACGATCTCCTTCGTCTTTCCCACGGGCGGCGGGGTTGGAGGTGGGCAGCATGGCTCGGTGGCGAGGTCATCGGCGGTCGCGGGCAGTGGCCGAGGCCGGAGGCAGTGCTTAGCGTTTCGGGGTTCCCAAGGTTCCAATTTTGGCCTTACTGTGTGTAGTAAGTTGTTCAACAACTGAAATCCAACACCTAGGCGTCCCGCTTCTCGTTCACCAAAGCACGCATTTCTAGCGTCTGGCGCATAAAATTTCTATTAATTCCTTTGAGTATGCTGAAAGGATTCATATATCTTGTATTCTCAACGAACTTGGATGCCGTAATGAACTAGTTGAGATTGACTTGGATGCCGTAATGAACTAGTTGAGATTTTATTGTCTTGTCTGGCATAACATCAGAATGTATGTCTCATTGTATTCAAGCATCAATCCCCTCTACAAACCTGGCTCCGATGTTGGAGATTCGTGCGGCCAATGAGGGCCGCACGATCTCCTTCGTCTTTCCCACGGGCGGCGGGGTTGGAGGTGGGCAGCATGGCTCGGTGGCGAGGTCATCGGCGGTCGCGGGCAGTGGCCGAGGCCGGAGGCAGTGCTTAGCGTTTCGGGGTTCCCAAGGTTCCAATTTTGGCCTTACTGTGTGTAGTAAGTTGTTCAACAACTGAAATCCAACACCTAGGCGTCCCGCTTCTCGTTCACCAAAGCACGCATTTCTAGCGTCTGGCGCATAAAATTTCTATTAATTCCTTTGAGTATGCTGAAAGGATTCATATATCTTGTATTCTCAACGAACTTGGATGCCGTAATGAACTAGTTGAGATTGACTTGGATGCCGTAATGAACTAGTTGAGATTTTATTGTCTTGTCTGGCATAACATTAGAATGTATGTCTCATTGTATTCAAGCATCAATCCCCTATACAAACCTGGCTCCGATGTTGGAGATTCGTGCGGCCAATGAGGGCCGCACGATCTCCTTCGTCTTTCCCACGGGCGGCGGGGTTGGAGGTGGGCAGCATGGCTCGGTGGCGAGGTCGTCGGCGGTCGCGGGCAGTGGCCGAGGCCGGAGGCAGTGCTTAGCGTTTCGGGGTTCCCGAGGTTCCAATGGCTGCCGGCCATAGAGAAGAAGATGGCGGGGGCGGAGGGAAGGTCTGGCGTGGTGGTGGTGCGTTGGCGGCGGAGGCGAGCGGCGCGGGAGCGACAGGCCAAACTCGATGTGTTAATGATTAACAAGGGTTATACTCCCTCTGGTTTGGTAAAGGAAGTCGTTTTAGATAAGGTTTGAGTCAAATATTGAAAATATAGATCATAAATAGCATTTAAATCGTTGAGTTTGGAAATGTTAAAGTTATATAAATAGATTGGTCTTGAAAATTACTTTCATAAAAATATACATATATAACTTTTTAAGAAATATTTTTATAGAAAAGAGAAGTCAAAGTTGCGCTTTAGTGACCGTCCTAAATGATTCCCTTTACCAAACGGAGAGAGTATGCACTTGTTGTTTGCTCTGGACTTTTTGCTAATTTGTCGTGGCGTATAAGTGTATTGCAATCTGTGTACCTACCACGGATCACGGACCCCAGAACCAACCAGCGCCCCTGGCCCCATGTCGCCTCGCGCGCCAGCAGGCCCAAAGCGCGAACAGGCCCATGAGCGCGCCCTCCGTCCCGCCCACACGCACCCCCGGCCCACGTGCACCTTCCCCCCGCAACGCGGCCAATAAATTGCAACTTTGTTGTGCATCAGTTGCCGTTCGCGCCAAAATGTAATTGTTGGTCCTATAGGTGCAATAAATTGCAGGTTTCTATGCGTGTTGGTTTCCGGTAGCTGCACTCAGGGACTGCACGCAAAAAATCCTACAGACTTCGATCCCAAGTTCATCCAGAGCTGTAATAAAAAATAATAAGTGCGACGTGGTGACGATGGACAGTCCAGACCGGATGGACGTACCAGTGCCGTAGGCTTCCCGCAGTCCAGACCGGATGGAATTTTCAAAAAGTAACTGGACTACCTCCTCCCCCTCCGGCGAAATCAATCTGCTCCGTCTGCGCTCCTCCCTCCACCCCCATCCATCCGATTCTACGCTCCCCCGACCCCCACCGCGCGAAATCTACCTCGCCGGCGTTGAGGTTTTGGCTCCACGAACGGCGGTGTCCTCGGCGTCGCCGATTCCCGGTGTTCCGCCAGGTGTGCAAGTACCGACTGCGGCGATACTGGAGATTGCGCTGGGCACTGGGGCGCAGGCTGATTCATCCTCAGCGCGTCGGGATGTCCCACCGCTGCTTCCGCAGACGCGTCTCGCGGCCTTGGATCCTCTACACTACAAGTGCACGGTGACACCGCCGATCGCTATCTCTGCCGCAGCTAGCGATGGTCACACCAGGTCCAGCCCAGAGATTCTACCCGGTGAGCTCCTCGTGACCCCCTTCCAGATTCAAATGATATGTAGAGATTACGCCTAGATTGTAGAAAAAAAATTGCACGTGCTTGCAGCTTCTGAGAAGTAGCAATTGCAGCTGGATTGCGAATATCCGGTAGTTTTTGCATAAACTGTGAGTAACAGTTGCAGGTCCGGTTGCGTACTGCTTGTAGCTTCAAATTAACCGTAACTGCAGCTAGATTGCGGGCCATGTAGCAGAAAAACTGAGTACCAGCACATCAGTTGTAGGCCATGTTGCGTCTTGATTGCTGCTTTACGTTATCTCTAATTGCAGATAGATTGCTAGTACTAACACTTTCCCATACAACTGTTTCCCCACACAGGACGAAAGGGTGCTAGACATATTTGTTCCAAGGGTGCGCCAGCAATTCAGATCAAGGGATGAGGCATTATTCGAATTCTACTATGACTACGCCCGTCTAGCAGGCTTCAGCGTCAGGATAATGAGGACATCAAAGGAGACGGCCCACCTAGTGTGCAGCAGAGAGGGTATTCTGAAGCCTAAAGCAACCGACCATGAACCAAAAACTGAAAAGGGTTCAGCTCGGATCGGGTGCAAGGCATTTGTCAAGGTTAAGATAGACACCAAGCGAAATACGTGGTATTTCGATCACGTCGAGGAAGCGCACAACTACAAGCTGAACCCATCACCAGGGATGATTAGGTTCATGCATGCTCACAAAAAGAGGGAAGAAGGCCTTGAAAACCTTGTAGCAATCATGGCGCACAACGGGGTGGCACATCTGGCCTCCTTGGGTGTCATGGCCGATCTGTATGGTGGACGTGAGAATTGGCCATTCACAGAAAAAGACATAAAAAATATGTAAGTTCTCAATGAAGCACTTATGTCTTTGGCATTGTCTTTGGTAGTATCCGGTAGTTTTGCTGCTACTCCTATTGTAGATCCTGTTTTGATGTTACTGGGATTAACAGAAAATCAATCGCAGCTCCTGTTTTCTTTTGGTTGCATCTTCAAACTAGTAGTAATTGCAGGTAGATTGCAAAAAAAGAAAGAGGGTAGAATATTCTTTTACATTAGCTTGAAAAAGTCATATGATATAGATCAGTTGCAGGTCCTGATAGTATCAGTTGCAGATCCTGGTAGGTGGTGATTGCAAGTTGAATGGTCTGTTTTGCAGTGTCTTTTGCTCCTGTTTCCATCAAGTGAAAAAAACCCAACCCTAACCATGTGTTTTTATGGCTGTTCTTCCAAAAACAGAAAAGCTGATATCTGCAGAAAAGACAGGGAGGATGACATTGAGAAGCTCTTGAACTTCTTCCGGGACTGCAAGGCCGCGAATGAGTACTTCTACGGCGACTATGATTTTGACAAGAAGACCAAAGTTCTGAAAAACATTTTCTGAAGCCATGCAAGCCAGAGGGCGTCGTACAAGGATTTCGGGGATGTGATAACCTTCGACACAACCTACAAAACAAACTACAAACATATGCCGCTGGCTATGTTTGTGGGCGCAAGCAACACCCTGAAGAATGTCACTTTTGGACAAGCTCTGATGAGAGATGAAACAACCGAGTCGTTCAAATGGCTGTTTGAAACTTTTTGGAACTGCATGAAAGGGCATAAGCCGCATGTGATCCTAACAGGTGCGTGGAACCCCTTCTGTAACTTGATGCTTGCAAACTATGAGATTTAGTAATTGCAGACGATTCAGATAGGTATATGGTGGTCCTATGATCTAGATCAGTTGCATGTCCTGAAAAGGGTGGTAAATTGCAGCTCCTGTCGAGTACTGTTGCGTGATCTATATGGGCCATGTTTGGAACAACGCCTGTGAGAAGCGCTTATCAGATAAGCTGTATGAATAAGGAAATAGCGCTTATTTGAGAAGCGGGTCTGGACCAGCTTCTGCGTTTTGGAAGCGGTGGGGAGAAGCGTGACCAAAAAATCTGCAAAAAAGCGAGTCGTTTGGCTTCTTGTTTCAGCTTATTTTGGCCATAAGCCGAAGATAAGCTGTTCCAGCAATCGGGGTCACGGTAGTCTTGGCAACCGCTTCAAATAGCCTAAATCCGGAAAAATACAGGCCCAGGAGGCCCAATCCCGCCGCTCCCGTCAATCTCGCGCCCGCGGATCATGGCCGCCGGCGCGATCCCGCGTGCCTCGCCCCCTCCTGTACATCAGCGGATCCCATTGATTCCGCCCCTCCCGCACGCTCATTCCTTTGCCATCAATCCACAACGCACCGCTCTCCCATGCTAGCTCTCCTCTCCATGCTCCCCTCTGCTGAATCCTCCCTTGTGGAAGGGGAAAAACGACGACGGTCCGCCGGATCCTGAGATCGTCACTCATTCCATCCGCCGAAGCTCTTCTCAATCTGCTGCACCCCTTGGCGGCCACCTCCAACACACCATCCAAGGGAAAGTCATCTGTGGAGCAGGCCCCAACGGTGGTGGACTAGGGTTCGACCCTCGAGGTCTCCATCCCTCTCTGTACTGGACTGCTGTGTATCACGTCACCGCCAGCGCCAGGTATGGCTCCTCACATCCTCCTACCCTCGGATCACATATGAATCAGTGATTGCTTGACTGCCGCACAGGAGAGAACAACAGGTCGCTGTGGCTTCAAGATGTGCCCAACGAGACAAAATGGTCCAACAGGAGGGCAAAGAGTAAAATGGTCGTCAGGTACGAAGAAGCTATCAATCTGAACCTCAACCAGATTTAGTTCGTTGTGACCATTTGTGTTTTTTTTTGGCTGAAACTTGACGGTCTGTAGAATGCTAAATCTGAGTGACCTTTTCTACTGCTACTACCTTCAAGTACACCTTTTCATGCAAATTTACTACTGAATTATTCATTGGCATTGTAAGACTGCTATTTGGTTTTGTACATGTAGACAAACTACCCTCCAGTCCCAAATTGCAGTCACGGGTTTTTAATTTTATTTGGACGTCACCTAGATTGAGGTTAGTTTTCTGCTTGTTTTTTTTGTTTTATATTATATGAAATATGGAATATTGCAAAATATGATTTGCAATTGGAAAACTTTAAATTCAGATTGTCTCTATTGTTTTCCATTTATTAATGATATGTTAAATATTGACTGTTCAATTGGCAATTTAGGCTTAATTATGAATTTGAATATATCCTTTTAGTAATTTTAGTCTCTTTCAATTTTCTTTATTTTGTTTCATTTGAGATGACATGGACTCCAAAGGTGTTTACTTGTAACTCAAATTTGTGTGTCCATATGCTTCTTAATATATTGAAGCTATCTTATACCAACCAAAAGGTAGTAAGTAGGACCTTGCAGTTGCAGTTGCTTGACAAATTGTTTATGACATCCAGAGTACAGTAGCTTGCAAAAGTCATATATTGTCTCGATTTTCGATTTCTCCATTTACAATAGTTATGCCTGAAAATATTTTTAGTCTGTGTTGACACGAAGACGCGCCAACAAACTCGAAGATCAATCGAACGCGCAGCACGACCGTCACAACGGCCAACTCCTGAGCTCCTCGGGCAAACCGGTCAGACCGGTTCCTGAAACCGGTCAGACCGCTTTCAGGCAGGAACTCGTGAAGACCTAGAAACTCGAGCTCGGGAGGGACCCCGTCGGAGCTCAAGCAAGCTAGGGTTGCTCTAGGGTCGGCAGGCCACCTAGAACGCCTTTGAACTCCGTAGAGATGAGCAAAGAACAGAATATAAGGGTTGGAAGAGACTAGGGTTTGAGAGATAAAAATAAAGGATAAATGTGTTTGATTCGATTGGAATACATCTCAATCGGCCTTAGCCTTTATATTTAAAGTCGGGGAAGTCTTACCCCTTTCGAATAGGTTACAATATGGGATTAAACTCGGAATCCTAATCCTACTCGAATTACAGAACCAAACCGGTCTGACCGGTTTGGTAAACCGGTCAGACCGGTTTGGCCGGGCCAGAGCCAATTTTGACTGTCAACACATGCCCCCCTGCGTTTTTAGTGAACTTGAGAACTAAAAAACAAGTAATTACAATTCAGGAACTAAAATTTATGCTAAGGGCGATATCAATAATATATCGGCCATTGGTCTTCATGCATCTTGCCAAACACTTGGATAGAATATCTTCAAGTATCTCCCGTTGATAGCTTTAGGCAAATGATCTCCCTTCAGCGTCTCTAGCATGTAAGAATTCCCAAAAATAACTTTGACAACTCTATAGGGTCCTTCCCAACTTGGTGACCATTTACCAAACTTGTTGCTTTTTGTCCCAATAGGCAAGATCGTCTTCCAAACAAGTTCACCAATCTGAAAATATTTTCCTCGTACCTTCTTGTTGTAAGCTTTAGCAACCCGAAGCTTATCTTTCTCAATTTCCTTCAAAGCTTTCAATCGTTTGTCGGTTACCTCATCAATATTGTCCAACATCAAATTGTGGTAATCAACAGCATCAAGGTCATTTTGTTTAGCCAATCTATAAGTGTCCAGATTTACCTCAACGGGTAAAACGGCCTCTTGACCATACACAAGCTCAAAAGGAGTAACCTTA
This sequence comes from Echinochloa phyllopogon, assembly GCA_033239725.1. Classification (NCBI taxonomy): domain Eukaryota; kingdom Viridiplantae; phylum Streptophyta; class Magnoliopsida; order Poales; family Poaceae; genus Echinochloa; species Echinochloa phyllopogon. Next base: position 2,758,374 of record BTCW01000008.1, on the reverse strand, counting down.
GTAGCACCATGTCTAAATATACGATGAGCCCATAACGCTTCGGATAAAACCTCATGCCATCTCTTAGGACTTTCTTCTATTTTTTTCTTGATTAATTTGATCAAAATTTTATTACTTGTCTCGGCTTGTCCATTAGTCTGAGCGTAATATGGAGATGAATTGAGCAACTTAATTCTATAGGATTCGGCGAATTCACGTATCTCTTTAGACATAAACGAAGTACCTTGATCCGTTGTCAAAGTTTGAGGAATACCGAATCTATGAATAATATTTTGTGTAACAAACTCAATCACCTCTCGATGTGTCATATTCTTTAATGGAATCGCTTCGGTCCACTTAGTAAAGTAATCTGTAGCAACCAACACGAAACGATGTCCTTTTGATGATGGAGGATTGATTTGTCCAATAAAATCCAATCCCCAACCTCGGAACGGCCATGGCTTAATAATAGGATGCATCAATGCAGCAGGAACAAGTTGCAAATTTCCAAACTTCTGACATTCCTCACACCCTATGTAATATTTGAAACAATCCGCCATCATAGTAGGCCAATAGAAACCGGCTCGTCTAAGTAACCACTTCATCTTTGGAGCCGATTGATGTGTACCACAAATACCTTCATGGACCTCACCCCTGACAACTTTGGCCTGATCCGAATTAAGACATTTCAATAGCAAATCTTCGGCGTTTCGACGATAGAGCTCATCGTCAAGTAAAACGTATTTAAATGATATTCGCCGAATATTTCTTTCTGCACCACGACCAGGATCTCTCAAATAAGTAATAATAGGTACCCTCCAATCCTGATCTTCAACTTTGGATTGATTAGCATCATCCAAAGGATTTTTGCTTCTGTCAGGGGACGAAGCGGTCAGACCGGTTTCAGAACCGGTCAGACCGGTTCTGGCAGTCAAACCGGTCTGACCGGTTTCTGAAACCGGTGTGACCGGTTCATCCAGAACCAGAACCTCGGCTTTCGTTTGCATCGGTTTTTGGAGATAGAAATATTTCTTTGCAACCATATAACCAGATGCTTTCTGAGCCAGAGTATTTGCCTTGTCATTCTCTTCTCTTGGAATATGTTTGATAGTAAATTCATCAAAAGAAGCAATAATATCAAGGCATCTATCAAGATATGCATTCAATGAACCATTATAACATTGGCATACCTTTGACACTTGTTGTACCACCAGGAGTGAATCACCAAAAGCCTCAACATGCTTTACTCCCATGTCTTGCAAAAATTCCAAGCCAAATAGAAGAGCTTCGTATTCAACCTGATTGTTGTTGCGCTTTTCTTCCAATCGGTTTGAAAACTCAAAAACGGCACCACTTGGAGAGATCAAAACAGCACCAATTCCTTGCCCATCATTACAAACCAATCCATCAAAGTACAACTTCCATGGTGTACAAGTAACATAGCCGACGTCGAAGTTGTTTGTATCATTTATCCGATGTTCAACAATAAAATCAGCTACAATTTGGCCTTTCATAGATTTTAAAGGTTCACAAGCCAAATCATACTCAACTAAAGCATAAGCCCATTTACCAACTCTTCCACTAGAAATCGGCTTTTGCAACATATGTTTAATTACATCGGTTTGACATAACACGATGCAAGTGCTAGATAATAAATAATGCCTCAATTGAGTACAAGCATGGTACAAGGATAAACACAACTTCTCAATGAAAGTATACCTTTTTCTGCATCGATGAGCCGTCGGCTTACATAAGCAATCACATACTCCTTGTTGCCGATTTCTTGAGTCAAAACAGCCCCAATAGTCCTATCTTCAGTCGCCACATAAAGTCTGAATGGAACCCCTCTCTTAGGCGCCCTAAGCACCGGTGGTGAAGACAAGTACTCTTTGATCTTCTCAAAAGCTTCTTGCTGTTTTGCCCCCCAAGTAAAATCGGCTTCATCTTTCAACCGAAGTAAAGGAGTAAAAGCATCAACCTTTCCAGACAAGTTAATTATGAATCTTCTCAAAAAGTTTACCTTGCCTAGAAATTTTTGCAAATCCTTCTTGCAAGCAGGAGCTTCGACTTTCTTCATAGCTTCAATTCTCTTGGGATCAACTTCTATGCCGTTCTCATGAATAATAAATCCCAAAAACTTCCCAGCCGAAACACCAAAAGCACATTTGAGTGGATTCATCTTCAAACCATACCGCCGCATCCTCTCAAGAGCAAGTTTTAAATCGGCTAAATGAGAATCCAAACCATCCGATTTAACTACAATATCATCAATATACACTTCCACAATAACACCAAGTAAATCATGAAAGATTAAATTCATAGCTCTTTGATAAGTTACACCGGCATTTTTCAATCCAAAAGTCATAACCACCCACTCAAACAAACCAATAAATCCTGGACATTGAAAGGCCATTTTGTGCATATCCTCTTCGGCCATGAAGATTTGATTATATCCAGCATTACCATCAAGGAAACTAACAACACGATGTCCAGAAGCTTCATTGATTAAGACATCGGCTATAGGCATAGGATATGAATCTTTTGGAGTGGCTTTATTAAGATCTCTAAAATCAATGCAAACTCTAAGTTTTCCCGAATCTTTCTTTTCAACGGGAACAATATTAGAAATCCACTCCGCATAACGACAAGTCCGAATAAAACCAGCATCTAATAAACGATTAACTTCTTCTTTTATTCGGTCATAAATAGCGGGATTAAAACGTCTAGCCGATTGTTTAAAAGGTCTAAAACCGGCTTTTATTGGTAAACGATGCTCAACTAAATCACAACTTAAACCCGGCATCTCACGGTATTCCCAAGCAAAACAATCGACATACTCTTTCAACAAATTTATTAATTCGGCTTTAAACTCAGCCGATAAATTTTTGTTTACAAAAGTTGGCCTAGGAATAGTACCATCACCAATATCTATTTTTTCTAAAGGGTCGGCTGACGTGAAACCCCGACCCAACTTATCCATATCACCGAGATCTTCAATGGCTTCAAACATACCGGCCGAATGTGCTCGATGATGATCAATTCAGTCTTGAAGCCACTGTCCAGACGTAAACCGGTCTGACCGGTTCCTAGAAGCGGTCTGACCGGTTTGGCTCGACGGGCACTGTTTGGGTCTAAACCGGTCTGACCGGTTTCCAGAAGCGGTCTGACCGGTTTGTCTCTGTTGATTCGTTTGCTCCATCAATTACAGCAAGTAATTCAACCGATTCTCCATCGGCTTTAATGTAGCAGCAACAAAACCATCCTTGGTGCAACTGATCAGCTCATAGTCGGTCAAATCCATGCCCGACAGACATTTAACTTTCCCATTTGCACTAAGAGAATCGGAATCGGCCGTTGCAACAAAGGAAGAAGTGTCACCATGGACAATCTCAACTTCGTCGCCGATCCACTGAATAAGATATTGATGCAAGGTAGACGGAATACATTTATTTGCATGAATCCAATCTCGATCAAGGATTAAACTGAAGTTACCTTGCACCTCGGAGACGAAGAAAGCCGTAGCAATAGTCTTGCTCCTGACGGTCAACTCCATAGAAGCCACCCCCTTGGCACCAATGGGATCACCTCCACCAACTCCACTGACCGTCATGTTCGTCTTGATCAATTCTTCGTCTTTCCCGCCAATCTTCTTGTAGAGAGAGTATGGCATAAGATTTACAATAGCTCCACCATCAACCAACATACGAGAAATTGGCTTCCCGTTGATGTGCCCTCTCATATATAAAGCCTTGAGATGATTCTCTGATTCACTAGGCTTCTGAAAAACAGCATCTCGAGGCCCAAGTTGAAGATGAGATATTTCCTCCTCCAGCACCACATAATAATCAGAAGATAGATAAACAACATTAATTTCCATGTTATCACGCTCTGGAGAAGGCTCAAAATCAACCAATTCTTCATCTTCAACCACTGGAGGAATTGGCGGAGTAGTATCGATGGTTGAAGTAATCTCAGCTCCCGCTTCTGTCGACAAACCGGTCTGACCGGTTCCAGAAACCGGTCTGACCGCTTCTGTAGCGGTGAACTGATCCAAACCGGTCTGACCGGATTCAGAAACCGGTCTGACCGGTTGTGCTGCTGATTGCACAATGGGCTTAGCTTGTCAGATTTTGGTCTGAGGAATCATAGGCCTATATTTGTTGAAGTATTCATCCCTCAGCTTCTCAGCTTCCTGTTCCCTTTTTTCTTTGTTTCGCAGGCGCTGTAATTTTCGCTTTTGTGTATGAGTCAATCCAGAAGGACACCACCTTGGTTGGAAGACCTTCTTCACGCCTTTGTTACTGCTAGCCTCATGATCATTAGCCATGATCGGCCTTTTGACTGGAACAGGAGCCGAATCTCCAATGACTATCGGCTTTCTACCCAAATCTTGCATAGCCACTGGAATATCGCCAATTTTAATAAAACCACTAGCTTTGTCTTGCATGTCCTCCTTTTTCTCCTTGACACGGTATTCTTGCCTAGGAGGAGCTTGGAACCTCTGCTCAGACCGAAACCGGTCTGACAGGTTCCCAAAACCGGTCTGACCGCTTTTGGGCACAGTCAAAGGACCTGATTGATATGAACCCAATCGGTCATGTACTAAAGTCCCAGTAACATCACCACGGCGTTTATAAGCTGTACAATCAATCCAACGCTGCGGTGACCTCTGTCTCTCTTTTGTTGGCCGATCAACTTGAACGACCTTTGTGTACTTGTTCATGAGTTGAGAGAAAGTAGGTCCTTGCTTCAGAACCCTTCCTTGAACCTTTGGCTCATTAAATTTCCAAGTACCCACTTCCGGGCGCTTAGGCTTGAAAGTTCTTGGACGGTCTGGAGACAAACCGGTCTGACCAGTTTCGCCTGACTAGCGAACAGATTATCTTCCAAAGAACTTCCTTGCCCCCCGGGCCTTGATGTGTTAATAGTAATTTTCAGAGACTCTTTTCCATCCAGAGTCTTCCCAATCATCACTATCATGACCGGAACTTTATCATTAACTTCTTCCGGCCTTGGGTCTCCAATCACCACATTCTTACCTTTAGCTCCATCGGCTTGTTCCGGCCGAATCAGCACCTTAGTATTCAAATCCAAGGTATGAACAGGGAAAGGAGCCTTATCAACTTGCATTTCCGCTAGCACTAATCGACCTTCATTAAGGGCCGATTGTACATGTCGTCGAAAAACATTGCAATCGTTGGTCGCATGAGAAAAAGAATTATGCCACTTACAATATGCACGATTTTTCAATTGATCGGCTGGTGGAATTGCATGAGAAAGTTTAATAAAGCCATTCTTAAGCAATTCATCAAAAACACGATCACATTTGGCTACATCAAAAGTAAACTTAATTTCTTCTAGCCGATTTTTCTGAATCGGCTTCAATGAAGGACAAGAACCAGGTTTACTCTTTGACGACCAAACAAATTCAGCAGCATAAATTTCTTTATCATCGTCCGAACTATCAGAATCATTATCAATGATATGCACATTCGAACGGTGTGGATTAGCAGATTCTTTTGAATTTTTAAACTTAAGCTCCAGACTCATAGCCTTCATTTGCAAATGATTAATAGTAAGGAAATCAGAACCTTCTAGTTTTTCCTTAAAATGAGACCGTAAGCCCGCAAAAGCTAAATCTGCTAAATCTTTTTCAGAAACAGTTATGTTAAAACATCGGTTCTTAATATCTTTAAATCTTTTGAAGTAATCAAGAACCGATTCCTCTCGGCTTTGCTTAACCGATGTTAAATCAGACAATTTAGCTTCGTTTTCTCCGCTAAAGAAATGATCATGAAATTTACGCTCCAATTGAGTCCAATTTTGAATAGAATTAGGAGCAAGCAAAGAAAACCATGAAAAAGCAGTTCCAGTTAAAGATAATGAGAACAACCGTACAAGCAATGGTTCATAATATGATGCTTCTCCTAATTGCAAGACATATTGACTAATATGTTCCCAAGGAGTTCTATTATCTTCGCCACTGAATTTAATAAAGTCAGGAACACGCCAACCATTAGGATAAGCAACCAAATCGAATTCAGGCGGATACGGTTTTTGATATAAGCGTGAAGTACCCAATTCAAGCCCGAGTCTTGTTCTAAGTGTATTAGCTATATCTTCTTTAAACTTAGCTAACTCAGCTTGATAGTTCTCATCACCTCTATTTTGTCGAAAACGGGGAACATTATATGGCGCACTTTGAGAAGTATTCGGAATCGGCACGTAAGACGTGCCAGATCCGTGGGGTATACTTCCTGCAACCGTAGTGCGTGGAATAGTGTAAACAGGACCAGAAGCAACTGTATTAGATAAAACCATCGCACCCATTGCTCCTGCACCCATGGAACCGGTCTGACCGCCAGAGGAGGCCAAACCGGTCTGACCGGTTGTGCAAACCGGTCTGACCGGTTCGTGGACCGAACCAGGGTGAAGTGGTTGTCCCGCATAAAAATTCATCGGCATGCCTAAATTAGGATCTAAAACATTTTCTGGCACGCCTGATGAGCTAGGAGTTGCGTTAGGTAATTCATTAGAGTCTACGTTATTTTTACCTTTATCAGAATTACCCGACATATTAGCAATCAACTCACTAGTAACAGTTTGTGCAGCAAGTAATTTATCATCCATCATGCGAGTAATTTGCTGCATCAAATCAGAGGATTCGCCAGTTACCTTTGGAAGTTCTTCAACTTGGTCGTTTGCCAGCTTGAAAGCCGGCATGACGAATTCCTCCACTCTCTTGACAAGACCACCCCGATCTTTCTTGAAGCCTTTCAAGAATTGCGCCCTGAAGTGCTCCTCAGCGATCAGGTACCGCTTCCTCTCCTCGTCCGTGAGCTCTTCCATCGTCGCGGTGATGATGTTGTCTTTGTCAAGGTCGCACGTTGATCCAGACATAATTGGAGTAGATTAAATCGGTCTTGAAACCAGATTAATCTGTCCCCAGCGAAGTCGCCAAAAAGTATGTTGACACGAAGACGCGCCAACAAACTCGAAGATCAATCGAACGCGCAGCACGACCGTCACAACGGCCAACTCCTGAGCTCCTCGGGCAAACCGGTCAGACCGATTCCTGAAACCGGTCAGACCGCTTTCAGGCAGGAACTCGTGAAGACCTAGAAACTCGAGCTCGGGAGGGACCCCGTCAGAGCTCAAGCAAGCTAGGGTTGCTCTAGGGTCGGCAGGCCACCTAGAACGCCTTTGAACGCCGTAGAGACGAGCAAAGAACACAATATAAGGGTTGGAAGAGACTAGGGTTTGAGAGATAAAAATAAAGGATAAATGTGTTTGATTCGATTGGAATACATCTCAATCGGCCTTAGCCTTTATATTTATAGGCCGGGGAAGTCTTACCCCTTTCGAATAGGTTACAATATGCGATTAAACTCGGAATCCTAATCCTACTCGAATTACAGAACCTTGGTAAACCGGTTTGGTAAACCGGTCAGACCGGTTTGGCCGGGCCAGAGCCAATTTTAACTGTCAACAGTCTGTATTCATATGGATACTTGCATTTCATCAAAACCTCTTTTGTTCAGTGCATGCGTCTCACTTTACTGTCCATCATTCATGATAAACGAAGTCGAGCCGTCCGTGTATGTTGCTGCACAATGCAAAGTGCTTTTCCCATAGTGCGCACTAGCAGAGAGCGTATGAATAAAACAAAGAAAACTGTAGGAAAGAAATGACAAAAAAAAGGCGAGCTAGGATCATAGTGGGCCTTATAGAATGTCCGAAAGGTCACCCACTTTGATGGAGATCAACCGTGACGACGCGCTTTTATCTTCTCGTGTGCTTCACGGCCGTCTGCTTACGTCCTGCCAACGGAAACATGCGCAGCTACGCCTTTTAAAAAATCTTATTATAAAACGCACATTCTCTCTCTCTCTCTCTTTGAGAATTTAACGCCTTCTCGATGCATTTTTAGTTTTTTTAGAAAATAGAATAGTCTCCGGCCTCTCTGCAATGCATATTTTAGTTAGGAGGGAATAAATGATCAAGTTTTCCTGCTTATTTGGGGCTAGGGAATAATTGAGAGTCAAAGAAGGATTCGACACTGCAAAAAGGGTATAGCAGTGACCACACCAACGAAAATGAAAGAACAACTCAAAAAGTTCAATGAATTTGGTATGTACATATACATACTTACCAACTGATGTTTACTTGGATATCAAGATCCCAGATGGTCCCAGAGAAAGAAGTTACAAAATTCATTGTCAATTTTTTAGAAAAAAAAACCATTCTCAATTACGAATCCATTCATTCACTAGTGAATAAAATCGTAGTCAATTAACAATCGTACGTAACACATGCAGAATGGGATTATATATCACTTGCAAAACTTTCTTTTTCTGACGCGACATATCACTTACAAACATGCAATGCAACATGCGTAACACGAGATTTTATAGCTGCAGGGAGGGAACTATAAATTAGAATCAAAATAATTTGGTGCAATTCATGTTTTCTGGGTGTGGGCTGTTGTTGCTGATAAATGGAGTAAGGTCGTCTTCAGCATGTCTCCCACACATATCCCAGAGCAATTCAGCGCACTAGGCGCATTGTTGGATCCATTAATTCATTTTGTTTTCAGCTGCAAAATCGACAACATGCGAATGATTCTTCTTACCTCCACTTTCCAAAAGCTAGCAAGCGCACAACATGGATTAGGCCGGCCCCAAACGGGTGGGCCCCATCTGCGTCGCAATGTTTTGTGACTTCATTCTAGCATCAGTATGTTCTTGGTATTGCCGACTTTGCCCTCCTAGAAAGCCTTTTAAAGCATTAAATTCCTTTACAAAATTTCGCATATAACATAACGGTACAACTACATTATTAAGATAAAATAGAAAAAAGGAAATACCATTAAAAAGACTAATATTTTACAACCTTGCAAAGTAGCATTTTTTAAAAAAAATAAATGGCATTTCTCTAGCACAGAAAGCGAAGTGTAGTATTAATTAAGATCTGCAAAATTTTCTGTCAGTGTTCATAAAATATAATTATATGTGTGAATTGCACCCTACCTTCTACTTAGTGCATTTTGAGCACGCCCCACAAACTATTTTAGATCGATGTCGACCTGACACAAAGCATTCATGTCAAGCCGCCAAGTCAAGAACAGCAAGGAACAAAAGGGCAGGTTGCTGGCTCCCTCATTTCTACTGGGTGGGCTACTCATTATAGCTAGTAAGCTTTTGCAACTTCCATTGGTCGGCCATTGGCATTCACGAAATATGCTCTTCACCATGTGGCCAAAATCACAGAGCACTTCCTTTAAATACAGCATTCCACTACTGCCTCCAGCCCCCTCACTCCAACTCTGAACTGTGATCTTCAAATTAAACCGCGTGCGTCGTCAGAGTTCACCACAATTCTACTAGCTGTCCTTTCAGCTATCGATCGTCTATCAGTCATCGATCATCATGGGAAATTGCCTAGTGATTCAAGACAGGAAGGCCGAGATCAAGATCATGAGCGTCGACGGCAGCGACGTCCTCAAGATGCCATCCCCGAGCAGCTTGAAGGTGCAGGAAGCTCTCGCTGATGAATCGTCCCTGCCGGCGTCTGTCGTCGACCCTGCAGGCGCCGTCAGGGTGAAGCTGGTGATCAGCAAGCAGGAGCTGAAGAAGATGCTCGACAAGGAGGGCATGTCGCTGGACGACATGGTGTCTCTCATGCGCAAAGAGGCAATCGACCGTGAACGGGAGGAGTGCTGCGGAGGGTGGCGGCCTGCGCTGGAGAGCATACCAGAGGGCAGAGATGATCTATAGCGAGTAGGGGATCGTTCAGATACCGAAGTTGCAAGATCATCGATCCTGCTTACATTTATGTTAGAGGATACCTTTTGGAAATAAGCGTAAGCAAAAGATATGCTAGATATATAGCATATATAATATGCATGTAAATATATAGAGATAGTATCGATATAGATCGATATGCTGGTAGGAGTTTTGAGAATTGAGATAGGGATTCTCTTCATCTTTTCTTGCTGCACACATATATGGGCTTGCAAAGAAGAGGTAAAGATGATCCTGGAAATAAAGCAGGTTGTTAATTATATGGTGCCAAGTGCCATACTCGATCTGCATGTGTCCTCATAGTCATCAGCAAAAGGTAGCTTTATTTGGCTATAAACAGGACTTATCTCCAGACTCTCACGTACTTCTTCTATGTGTTGATCTCTATTAATCTTCAGAGATTTTTTCAACCTACGTGATAGGTATCTTAGCAAAATGCTTAAGGATTGTCTTACTCTACATAGGTCGAACTTTTTTTTTGCGAAGCCACTGCAGCTTATATTTGGGTATATAAGGGCTTGTTTGGCACAGTTTCAGCTCCAAGATCTAAGCTTAATTAAAGACATTTAATATTAATATTTAGTATGAACAATAAAATAATCTCTCTAAATATTCTTGATGTACCTCTAACTCCAACTAGGATTTCTTAGAGTAACAAAACCTAGCTCCAAAAAATCCACAGATTTCTTGGAGACGAGTTGAACATCTGCCAATCAGGACCAGAAGGCGCGCCTACAAGCCTGCTATAGTGCTATGCCTAAGGCATAGAGAACCAACAAGTGTTCTGAAAAAAGAAGAGGGACTCAACAAGAGCCATGGGAGAACAAACCAAACAAGGGTGACTTAGTTAATTCATTCGGTAACCTGAACTATTGAACCGCACAACTATTCAGCTCTACATGTATCGGGGGTCAATCATTGGCACAGTTCTTACAGAATCGGAAAAATAGAGCAACGAAGAGCTTAGGAGATCAGAGAATGGGCTCAGAAAAATGAGATCAACCTATTTGCTTGTATCGTTCATACACTGAGGTCTGCCATGTCGGCAATTGCATGTCAAGATCAACAGGGGATGATGTTCTCGAAGATTGAATGGACATACATTGATTCATGATAAACTATCGACATCAAAATACTTTCATGGAGTTGTCAGGAAGATATTTCGGCAAGCATGTGATGACCTGTCCTCCACCAAAATCCTGGTATGATCATGAGGAATGAGGATCAGTGAAAGCGACTCCAATTGTGTTTGGTGCCTTCAGCCTAGCTGGACGAAATATCTGACTTAAATTTAATGAAAAATGCACTCCGGAGCTAGCTTGATTTGGAGTTTCCACGTTTGGGATTGGCGGCCCTGTTCTCTCGGGTCTCGGCAATGGCTGGGACAACGGGCTACTGGCAGCCACGTGCCACCGCAGATTGTGTATGCATAACCATTAAGCAATCTGTGTTTGTGTTTCTATTTGTTTAGTTTTCGGAGTGCATAATCCCGTGTAATTGGAAAAAAAAACTAACATTTTTTGGACCAAGAAAAAAACTAACAATCTTGTGTTAATAAACCTGAAAAGGAAGGCAACTGACTCTTTATTAAAAGAAATATATATATATATATGATTGCTGATACACCGAATAATCGGTTGTGAACACATTATTTTCTCTACCGAAAAACCTTGAGATCAATCACCACTACTCCTGCAGAATCATCGAAACAGAGTAACTACGAGCTAAGGAGATGAGTGGATAACCTTGAGATCAAGATGTTGCTTGTAGTTCAGTTGTCCTTGGCTACGAGACTTTTCTTTCTTTTCAGTTGCTTAGCACGGAGATGGACGCGCGTCGATTTCGATATGATCCCGCGAAATCTACCTGCGCGCACCAAGGTATGTCATGTCGGCATTTGCATGCTAATACCAACAAGTGATGATGCCCCAAAGGCAAAATCAATAGATTCGTGATAAACTAGTACCATCAGAGTTTGTTTCTTGCAAAAGTCAACAAGATATTTCGCCGAGCTTGTGATGACATGTCCTTTACCAAAATTCGGGTGATCAAGGATCGAGGCCATTACGATGCCCACTCAGAGCAGGGAAAGCGACTCCAACGCAAATCATTTTGTGTTTGGTGCCTCCTGCCTAGCTAGACGAAATCTGCGGGAAATTTCACTTCTCCAGGCTACATAAACGCTTAACTGGAGGCCCGTACACAGCTTCAGTGCCAGTTGAAAATGGCCCATCTCAATGGCTTAGAGCCTACTACTACGTTAACCAGTTATGGGCCATAATCATGTCATGGCCCAATCCAAAACTAGGCCCACTAATACTATCCTCTCCTACTGCGCAATGCTCGCATCAGCCCATCTTCCCAAGTCCAACTATCGCCGGTAACGGCAAGGCACCGCCGGCGATGGAGGCGCGCAAACTTATGGACGGCGATAGGGAGGTGGCGGAGTCGGAGGTGTTGTGATATGATCCAAATTCACAGACGGAGCGAAGCGGAGGCCCATCACCAGAGGTTTGGGCCGGAGCAAGGGGTACTGTGTTTTTTCGCTCATGAGCGCACAGTTTAGTCCCACATCGGCAACGCAACCAAGCTCAGTCACGTGAGCTGCCTATATAATAGAGCTTTGCCCTTGATGAATAAATCATCCTCTTGTAAGCCGCCAATAGGCGTTGTAAACACACACCTCATATAGTAAAGTTTTGCTGGCTGGCGCCTGTGGTTTTTTCCCTTCTACATTGAGAGGGTTTCCACGTTAAAATCTCGTGTCTCCTGCGGTTTGATTCCTTTACTTCTTGTCGTTTATTCGTCATCATTTACAACAAGTGGTATCAGAGCCGGTTTCAGATTCGGTTTCCTTGATGTCGACGACGATGAAGTTTGATCTACCGCTGTTGGATTACAAGACGAGGTTCGCGCTGTGGCAAGTCAAGATGCGGGCTGTTCTGGCGCAAACTCATGATCTCGATGAGGCGTTGGATAAGTTTGGTGGCAAGCCGTCCAACGAATGGTCTGATGAGGAGAAGCGCAAGGATCGTAAGGCTTTGTCTTTAATTCAGCTTTATCTGTCTAATGATATTCTGCAAGAATGTCTGCAGGAACAGACTGCTGCAGCACTCTTGCTGAAACTGGAATCGATCTGCATATCGAAGGATCTAACCAGTAAAATGCATATGAAGTTGAAGCTGTTCACGCTCAAGATGAAGGAGGGTGATTCAGTGATGAGTCATATATCTGTGTTCAAGGAGATCGTTTCTGACCTAGCGTCGATGGAGGTTAAGTATGATGATGAGGACTTAGGTCTCCTATTGTTATGTTCTCTGCCAAACTCTTTTGCAAATTTCCGTGACACCTTGTTGATTAGCCGTGATGAACTAACCGTTTTGGAAGTTTATGAGGCACTCCAATCAAGGGAAAAGATGAAAGGCATGGTGCAGCCTGACGGATTGTCGTCATCCAAGGGCGATGCTTTGCAAGTGAGAGGCAGACTGGAGCACAGATCTTCAAATGAAAGTAATGATCGTTACAAGAGCCAAGAAAGTAGAGGGCGTTCTAAGTCCAGACCACCCAAGAAGTTCTGTAAGTATTGCAAGAAGAAATCACATTTTATTGAGGAGTGTTGGAAGCTTAAGAACAAAGAGAACAGAAAAAATAACTCGGATGGTAATGCCTCTGTTGTTTCTGGTGTTGGGAATACTTCTGATTCAGGAGATTGTCTGATTGTTCTTGCTGGTTGTGTTTCTGGCCATGATGAATGGATACTTGATTCTGCATGTTCGTTTCATATCTGCACTAACAGAAATTGGTTTAGTTCGTTTAAGCCTGTGCAGAAAGGAGATGTTGTGCGTATGGGAGACGATAATCCGTGTGACATTGTGGGGATCGGCTCAGTTCAGATCAAGGCTCATGATGGCATGACACACATGCTACAGAATGTGAGATACATACCAGGGATGACCGGAAATCTGATTTCGCTCAGCACACTTGATGCAGAAGGATTCAAGTACTCCGGTTCAGGTGGAGTTTTAAAGGTATCAAAAGGTTCTCTTGTTTGTTTAGTAGGTGATCTGAATTCTGCAAAGTTATATGTCCTAAGAGGAAGTACTTTACATGGTTCTGTTTCTGCTGCTGCTGTTACTAATGCTGAACCTAGTAAGACTAACCTTTGGCATATGCGTCTTGGACATATGAGTGAACTTGGTATGGCAGAATTGATGAAGAAAAACCTACTGGATGGTTGTATTTTGAGTAGCAAGAAGTTCTGTGAGCATTGTATTTTCGGGAAGCATAAAAGGGTAAAGTTCAACACTGCTGTTCATACCACCAAAGGTCCTCTTGATTATGTACATGCTAACTTATGGGGTCCTTCTCGTAAGCCTTCTTATGGTGGTGTTCGTTACATGCTTACTAATATTGATGACTACTCTAGAAAAGTATGGCCCTATTTTTTGAAAAATAAAGATGATACTTTTGCTGCTTTTAAAGATTGGAAAGTGATGATAGAAAGACAAACTGATAGGAAGGTGAAGGTGCTTCGTACTGATAATGGTGGAGAATTTTGTTCTGCTGCATTTAATAATTATTGCAGGCAGGAAGGCATTGTCAGGCACCACACCATACCGTATACTCCGCAGCAAAACAGTGTGGCTGAGCGCATGAACAGGATCATCATCTCGAAGACTCGTTGCATGTTGTCCAATGCACGGATGAGCAAGCGCTTTTGGGCTGAAGTAGCTAACACCGCATGCTACTTGATAAACAGGTCGCCTTCTATTCCACTTAATAAGAAAACACCTATTAAGGTATGGTCTGGCACACCCGCTGATTATTCACAGTTGAAAGTTTTTGGCTGCACTGCTTATGCTCATGTTGATAATGGAAAATTGGAGCCTAGAGCTATTAAATGTCTTTTTCTTGGTTATGGTTCGGGAGTTAAAGGATATAAGTTGTGGAATCCCGAAACTGAAAAGACTTTCATGAGCAGGAGTGTTGTTTTCAATGAATCTGTGATGTTTAATGACAGTTTGTCCTCAGATCATGTTCCAGATAATTTTAATAAAGGGTTGCAGCATATGAGCGTGCAGATGGAGCATGTGGATGATGATACAGACGAGCAGGTGGAGCCGCTTGTGGATGATCAGGAAAATCAAGCTGTTGATGATGAGGCTCATGATGATGTTAAGCACTTACCACCTGATTTGCAGCTAGAGGAGGATTTACCTATTGCTCAGCGCAAGTCAAAGAGAAATTATGGACCTCCTAAACGTCTCATTGATGAGTGTAATCTAACCCATTATGCTTTGAGTTGTGCTGAACAGGTGGAGAATTCACATGAGCCGACCACATATGTTGAGGCCATTGATTGTGCTGATAAAGAGAAGTGGATTTCTTCTATGCATGAGGAGATGCAGTCACTTGAGAAGAATCACACATGGGATGTTGTACCATTGCCAAAGAAGAAGAAGACAGTCCGCTGCAAGTGGATCTTTAAGAGAAAGGAGGGTTTATCTCCAAGCGAGCCTCCAAGGTATAAGGCAAGGTTAGTAGCGAAAGGCTACAGTCAAATTCATGGTGTTGATTATAATGATATTTTCTCTCCTGTGGTAAAGCATAGTTCCATTCGAACATTCTTTAGTATTGTTGCTGCACATGATCTTGAGCTCGAGCAGTTAGATGTGAAGACTGCATTTCTGCATGGTGAACTTGAGGACGATATATACATGGACCAGCCAGAAGGGTTCGTAGTGCCAGGCAAGTAGAATTTTGTGTGCAAGTTGAAGAGATCCTTGTATGGTTTGAAACAGTCCCCTCGTCAGTGGAATAAAAGGTTTGATTCATTTATGCTGTCGCACGGCTTTAAGAGGTCTAAATTTGATAGCTGTGTCTACATCATGCATGTTAATGGATCACCTATTTATTTGCTCATTTATGTTGATGATATGTTGATTGCCGCCAAGAGTAAAGTCGAAATTGCTAAGTTGAAGAAATTATTGAATAGCGAATTTGACATGAAATATCTTGGTGCTGCTAAGAAAATTTTGGGCATGGAAATTACTAGAGATAGAAAATCTTGTGTGCTATTTCTTAGTCAGCAGAATTATATTCAGAAAATTCTTCAGCGTTTCAACATGGATGATGCTAAGCCTGTCAGTACTCCTATTGCAGCTCATTTCAAATTGTCAGCTGCTCAGTGTGCTAGTACAGATCAGGATATTGAGTACATGTCTAGAGTTCCTTATTCTAGTGTTGTTGGTTCTTTGATGTATGCCATGGTATGTTCTCGTCCAGATTTATCTTATGCTATGAGTCTGGTTAGTAGATATATGACTAATCCTGATAAAGAACATTGGAAGACAGTTCAGTGGATTTTCAGGTACCTCAGAGGCACTGCAGATTCTTGTTTCTTGTCTGAAGTTTGGCAGAACTGAGAAGGGACTTATTGGCTATGTTGATTCAGATTTTGCTGCTGATGTTGATAGGCGAAGGTCGCTCACATGTTATGTGTTCACTGTTGGCAGTTGTGCTGTGAGCTGGAAGGCCACTTTGCAGTATGTTGTGGCTTTGTCTACTACTGAGGCAGAATATATGGCTATTGCTGAGGCGTGCAAAGAATTAATTTGGCTGAGCGGATTGTACTCTGAGCTGGTTGGGGCTGTTTCTTGCATTGATTTATATTGTGACAGTCAAAGTGCCATTTACCTTACCAAAGATCAGATGTTTCATGAGAGGACAAAGCATATTGACATCAAGTATCATTATGTACGAGATGTGGTTGAGGAAGGTAAACTGAAAGTATGCAAGATCAACACTCATGATAATCATGCTGATATGATGACTAAACTTGTTCTTGTTGCTAAGTTTGAGCTATGCTCAAGCTTAGTTGGTTTAGTTAATTAGCCCAAGAGGCTATTTGGCGCCAGTCATATTTTTCTTTGTGATGATTCAGGATGAAGTGAAGATGCTGCAAGAGAATTTGTCTCAAGGTGGAGTTTGTTGTGATATGATCCAAATTTACAGACGGAGTGAAGCGGAGGCCCATCACCAGAGGTTTGGGCCGGAGCAAGGGGTACTGTGTTTTTTCTCTCATGAGCGCACAGTTTAGTCCCACATCGGCAACGCAACCAAGCTCAGTCACATAAGCTGCCTATATAATAGAGCTTTTCCCTTGATGAATAAATCATCCTCTTGTAAGCCGCCAATAGGCGTTGTAAACACACACCTCATATAATAAAGTTTTGCTGGCTGGCGCCCGTGGTTTTTTCCCTTCTACATTGGGAGGGTTTCCACGTTAAAATCTCGTGTCTCCTGCGGTTTAACTCCTTTACTTCTTGTCGTTTATTCGTCGTCATTTAGAACAGGAGGCGGACAAACTCATTCCGCCGCGGTCCGCATCCATCGGAGGCGGCAAAAGTGATGGAGCTTGGCGCCCCACACCCGCTAAGTTTTCTAATTCCATTTCGCGTTTACTTTTGTGATTTTTTTGACTGCCATTACTGCCCGATTCAGCTGCCAATTTGGTTCTCAGTATCTACCCCACTGTCTAGATTTTTAGGATCTTAGTCATGCGATGTATGATGACACAACTATGCGATGAGAACAAATGCACTGCTAATTTCTAGGATTACCGCGGAGTTAATGAGGATGAGCAGGACAAGTAGGAAAGGAGGCCTGATGAATAGAACAGAGAAACTCTGTGAAACCAACGTTAATTTCACTCCTGCATCATCGTCTTGTCGTCATCTACCACCAGCAAAGAGGAAAATAAAAACGCTGCACATTTCAAGCATTTGCACTGACTTAATTTTGAATGAGTTCATGTGCATACATGCACGTACGGTTCTTAAAATAAATATAATCAATTCCACGGGTGTACGTGTATTGATGTGGCTGCTGAATATGTCAAGATGTGCCCAAACTTGATTTCAATCTCGCATCTGACTATCTGAGTCATCATAACAAATCTTGTCAGATTAAAATAGTAAAATAGCTAAACATTGTATGGTGAGCACTATAAAATATGCAGCTCTATGTATAGATGAGCACTGAAAAAATCATATTACATCAGCCACTATCTACATCAAATGCACGCGGTTTTCTAGTGCCGATGGAAGTTATATGCCTTACATGGAAGTCTCCAGCGGAATGAATGACATAATCCTCATGTCATGAATGAGTAGAGCGCGCGCAGCAGCCTAGCTAATAAGCTACTTAATGTCTCAGCTCCGACCATGTTGCTTATATCTGTGCGCATCAACAGTTCTAATCATAGAAACTTCTTGTTAATCTAATCAAATCTGACCTATACCACTTAACTCTTCAATTGATAGCGGCTAAACGAGATACTTCAACTCATGCATGAGGTTTCAACTACTGTACCAAATGTTAGCATGCTACATTCGTGCATTTGTTTATGGTGTGCAGTAAGGCATAAAGATTTTCCATCTGCTAGCAGCTCGATTCATGCATCACCTAATCCAATCATATGCATTCTCCTTTTTTTTTTGTGCCATTATATATATTCTCTTCTGCAATGTCTTGTGAAGACTTTCTGCCAATCATTGGTAGGAAATAGTGGGTGGGGAAAGAGGGAAATAAATAAAACAATGCTTGACGATAGGAACAGAATGGATTAGTACGTAAAGTACTTAATTTTTCTAGTGTGAAATGAAAGGGACATCTGTTCTGATTTCCAGCTAACCCTCTTCCCTAATTGAAAAAGGTTCTATGCTTTGTGGTGAATTGGTGATAACTGACAAGAAATCAAGGTAGGATAACACTTACATGCCAAATTTATCTCCTCATTTTGTGAAAATCTGATGTGGAATCGCACAATAGTGGCCGGAGTTCTCTTTACTCGATTGGATATGCTAAGCCTTGTATATTTTTCACTAACTGTATGCTACATCAGTTGAGTTCATGTGTGTGACCACTAGAGTTCAGGTGTGGTGTGACTTTAGGAACCCACGGTGAAGTTTCTGATTTACACTTTTGCAGAATCACACAAGGCACAAAGTGTTGCTTTCAATTGTAGTCTAGTTTATGTGGAAGAAGTTAAAACGTATACAGATTATTATATAAGCTTAGTCCAACACATCAATGAAAAGTGACATATTAGCTAGCAAAATAAGTCCATTGATTGATTAGACTTAACACTGGACTCAAGAATTCAATATTTAGTTCACGTTTTGGATATGGACATTATTGGATTTGGGTGGGATTAGGTTTTGTTTGACAAGCCATGGATGTTGACTCATTAACAGGGGACAGTGGCGATTAAAATCAGGAATCAAAAGGCTATATATTGGTGTTGTCATGCACATGGACACAAATGCTGGAGAATACATTGACAATTGCAGTTACTAGCTAACTGATATAAGAATCCTCAAAGGTATACTTGTTTTCTACAGGTTTAGGTTCAGACTATACTTTCAATCAGTTTGGTTATCTTTTATATCTTCAATAGGCAACATATTGTACTTATAATTTTAGTGCAAAATGTATATCTAGTGATAGATAAGACCTAAACATCTACCATCGGGCCAGGATATGTTTATAAATAAAGGTAGGGCAGAGCATAGAGAAATGTTAAATATCGTTCGTGGTGACATTATTTTTTGCTTCTTTGTGGACTGGTTACAGACCTCTCTATTCTTATTTATTGATCTTTCTGCCTCTCCAGCTTTTGTAACGGAAGAGATCCTGCCTCATTTTTTTTAGCGACCATGCCTGAGCACGTATTTCATTAAGAGGAAAGATCCTACCTCATTTTCAAAACAGAAAGAAAATTATTCGTGTTATACATTTATGACTAGAATGTTTATTCTACCTGATAGGTTTATACATTTATTAGTTTGCATAATAGTAAGGTAACTGATCTTGTATTGATATATACTCCGTATGGTGGCTTGACAGACATGGTCAAACTCTAAACGTGATAGTGTCACTGATACGGTTGGGGTTATTAGCGCATAGATCACAAGCAAGATCACAACTAACTCGCCCTCCCCTTGGGAGGCTCTGAGATTAGAGATAATCTTCTGCTTAATTCCAACTGAACAAAGAGTCCTGATACATATAGCCTTGGGCTCACAAACCAACTCCTAAATCTTAGCTAACAAACCGACTTAGCTAACAAACCGAATAAGAGATAAACACTAGCCACTATTTGCTGCCGGCTTTGCCTTGATTCGACGCTGAAACTTCTTCCCAAAGAATGCGTCCATAACAGTCACATTGTTGTGTAGAAAACCTATTGCTCCAAGAAATGGTTTTGGAGCTAAATATATAGCAACAGTTACATTTTAGTAGCCCATAGAGTAGCGATATCACCAGTGTGAAAATGTAATTCTTTCTACGGCACCTAAAATTTGGAAATAAGTTGCTACTCATATCCATCCATCTACATGTGTTTCAAACTTTGAACAAAAGAAAGGCATGGAATAAAGAAATATAAATTAGAGGTACTTGCGGGGCCAACCATAGTCAGTTCCAATGCGATAAGAGTGCAGCCTGGGATTCCTGTGGCTTCATGACAAGTTTTCAAGTGAAAACAAAGGTCCTAGACCTTCTCTCTCGGGAAGAACAAAATCACAGTACAAAAGAAGGCTATAAGGACAAGATCTTCCTGAGAACTGTGGGATTGGCACACCTACAGAAAGCTGAAACTTTACACTGTCATATCAAACAAGAAGCTGCGTGTGAGCAAGAGAAACTCAGAGCAGAAACGGTCAAGACTGGCTGCCCTCTCCAACTCCTTCCCAAGGCTTTTTCGCTGTCTCCTGGGCTCTTGCTTCCTGCAGATCTCATAATCCTGGTATGTTCTTTAATTTCGTTCCACCTGTGCATGCTTGTGTTTTCTGATCTAGCAATATATAGCATCATGTCCATCCAATTTGATGTTTTTGTGTTCCGAACTAGTAGGTGTGATGTTTTGGTGTTCTGAACTAGGTTACTATATATCAAGAAGACGAGAATTGAGGTTGTGAGGAACGGATACAGCACATAGCTAGGAGCTCCTCACATGATGGGAGAGACTAGTTCTAGTAGTCATTCAAGGCAGGATCCTTGTGCTATTGGCTATGGCTTCCATGGTGCCATCGCCAACTCCACTCCAAATTTCTTGTAAGAATCTCTCTCGCATGCACTTACTTTAAATTTTATATGCAAATTTGCATGAGTGCCTGAATTTCTCTCTGATTATCATCTTCTGTCATATTGGTCGTCCTTCTCCCCCAACGTTCGTCATAGTTTTTGCCTCCAATGTTTTTACTCTACCTCTAATGATTACTGCTTGCCGTTCACATGCTCACATCCCTGGTAGTGACCAAGAAGGAGCTACCTATTATGGAGAGCTGGAAGAGGCTTTCATGCATCAGGTTGCCTCACTCAGAAGAACTCAAGCTGCAACCACCTCAACAGCTCATCATGGAGTCGCCACGCGTAAGCAGCTTCTCTTGCTCTCTCTCCCTCTCCCTCTCTATCTCTCTCTAGCTCTGACCAAGACCAAGAAAACACACAAACGTTTCTCTCTCTGGCTGGCAAGGCCAAAAACACACAACCTTGTGAGGCACTTTTGCAAAGGGTTAGGGCATTGTAGTCAAAAGCAGCCATGCAAGAGCAGCAGGAGTGGCAGTAGTGCAGCTGTGCTTGTATGTGGTGTGACTCTGACTAGCTACCTTGTGATTCCTATCTCTCTCATATACCCCTCTTTCTCTCTCTAGAGTGCAACAATTTGATCCCCATGGTAGTACACCAGTACCACACTACCAGCTCTCTGGCTCTCTACAGGCACAAGCTCTTTTTTTTTGAAACAATACAGGCACAAGCTCAAAGAGAATAAACTCCCCACTTACTTTCATTGCCACAGTGGTCCTCACTTCCCTAGCTTTCCTTGTGATCCCAATGCTTCCTCTTTAGTTTCAGTTTCGCCAGTTTTTCAAAAAAAAAGTTTCAGTTTCGCCTCTGATACATGTCTTGATCTCCTTCCTCCCCTATGATATCTTCTTGCAGCCTTTCCCACTGCTGCTACTGCTACAGCTGCAACGGCTACAGCTAGGCCACCTCCTACACTGGACATCTTCCCAGCTTGGCCTATGCGGTCTCTTCCCACACCCAAGGTATGTGCTATGAACTAGCTAAAGTGTAGAGTTATTACTTGTGCATCTAGATAGTACAAGCAAGAACACAATTTTGCAACTGCCTCCCATAGTCCCATTTGCTTTTGCACGTTAGGAGGGCTCAAATTTGACGGCAGACAGCACAGAGGACTCGGAGAGCAGCAGCAAGAACAACAGCAACCATTCCTCTGACCAGCACGAAGCAGCAGCAAACATGGCGAGCCTGTTCAATCAAGGCTCACAGCAGCAGCAGGAGATGCAGCACAAGGTAGGCATTTCTCTGTGATGTCCGTGGCCACATCTCGCAGTTTTTTGTTATATATGTGCCTCTTGTTTTTTTTTTCGCATCCATCTCTCCTTGCTTATCCTTATCATGGAAACGCAATGTATTGTTCCCTATCCTGGCCTCATGTCGCTGGCTAGCCCACAAAGGCCACAACTTCCAAGATGCTCATGCAGCTAGCTACATGCTCCTATTGGTAGAAGAACACATTATTCCAGGACATTTATGATCTTGCTGCTCCCAAGGTCGCCAATCCCAACATGTTAGGTGAATCTTTTGGCCCCTAGGCCCCTATAGAAATAAGATAAGAATAGTTTCTACTTGCTCCTCTGATGCTTCTTGCACTGGACTAGTAGTGTTTTTGTGCACTGCTAATGTTATTAGATGGAGAATATGGTCACTTATCTTTGAATTTTTCAATTTGATTTACCTTTCCTGTAGGATTTACATTTCTACAAGAACTAATCATTTTAGTTATTCGTCTAAGAAGAACTAGTCATTCTAGTTATTCTAGATCAACAATCTTTTGTTGTTGGTGTGGATAAGTCCAGTACAGGATATGTTAGGTTAGTGCATGATAGATCACGTACCGCCATTGGTGCTGTAGTAGGAGACAAGTTAGCATTCTTACAATACTATTCTCTGTAGCTTCCAAGATTGTGCCTTAATTGAAATGCACCAATCGTTGGTTAAATAATGGCAACTTCATGTCAGTGGTGCTTTAGGTACTTTCTGGTCAATTGATCAACTGCCAAGATATATTGGTTGAAAACATTGTATATTAGCTGCATGATTCACACTTAACCAAAAGAAATATTGCAAATTAGGGCGTGACAACAACATAAGCAAAAAGCAAAACCAAGTTTTGTCTGTTGTAAGAGTGGGTGGCTTCCACCAAATGTACACTACTGTTTTTTTATTTCTGCTTGATGTAACTGGAATGTCCAGATCCTGCTATTTATTGTTTATGCCATGGACACGCACTGACACACATGAACAGAAATATTGTTATTTCATTTCCCTCCTTTTGTCTAATTGTACTCAGCTTTACCAATTTACATGGTTGTGATCTGTTCGTGTCTAATTGGTATGCAGAACATGGCTACAAGTTCCACAACAAAGTCTGGCAAGACTCTTGATCCAAAGGTGCTCATGTACTCAGGGTGCTTCAGTTCACTATTTGTGCTAAAGTATCTGAAAATCCTAGATAATGGGTTCTAATTATCTTCTCTCTTGGTGTCAGCAGACAATCAGAAGGCTGGCTCAGAATCGAGAAGCTGCAAGGAAAAGCCGGCTGCGGAAGAAGGTAATGTTTTGAGCATCAGCTACTTTGAAACTGAAAGCGGTGACTTTCCCGAGTTCTTGATAGTTAATTGTGTCAATGTGCCATAGGCTTATATTCAGCAGCTTGAGAGCAGCAAGCTGAAGCTTGCTCAGATGGAACAGGACATGCAGCGAGCCCGTTCCCAGGTACACTTTATACCATTTGTTTGTTTTACCTTCTGACTACTAACTGAACATCTGAACCAATGAAATCTGAACTTGTGTGTTTTTCTAGGGCCTCTTTCTTGGTGGAGCTCCAGGTGCAAACACCAGCTCAGGTGCCTAATCTGATCCCCATTTCTCAACTTTCTCACCATGGATTTGTATATATACAGTTTGTGTCTGGAATTCTGGTTGTACCATTGGTCATAGCTTATGGACCACCTGTCTAACTGGTGAGTGCCGTTCATGTCTAGGCGCCGCGATGTTCGACGTGGAGTACGCCCGGTGGCTGGATGACCATGGCCGGCGCATGGCAGAGCTGCACGGAGCTCTGCATGCGCACTTGCCGGACGGTGACCTCAGAGCCATCGTTGATGATACCCTGACCCACCACGACGAGCTGTACCAGCTCAAGGCCATGGCAGCCAAGTCCGATGTGTTCCACCTCATCACCGGGGCGTGGACAACCCCAGCCGAACGGTGCTTCCTTTGGATGGGTGGATTCAGGCCCTCTGATCTGCTCAAGGTATGAACTTGTCTGACAACTGAATAAAGCACCTGATATCAAACTCAATGCATGCACTGCTACACTCTCCTAGATTGCCAAGATGAACTGAGGTTGATTTTGTTACACAATGCACCTGGCAGAGATCAAGGATAAAGCTCACTTGGCAGTAGATATTACAGTAAAAACAGGATATTGATCAAATTCATTAGAGTAAAAATTTGAGTAAAAATGAACTCAAGTTGAATATGAGTTCATATGGTTTCATTAATTTCGTTGAAAACTTTTTCATGATGCTGCAGACACTCCTACCCCAGCTAGATCCCCTGACTGACCAGCAAGTGGTAGGCATCTGTAACCTTCAACAGTCATCACAGCAAGCAGAGGAAGCTCTGTCCCAGGGCCTGGAGCAGCTGCATCAGTCACTAGCTGACACCATGGCCGGTGGATCTATGATTGATGACGCCAACATGAGCTTCATGGGTCAAATGGCCCTTGCCCTAGGCAAGCTGTCCAATCTTGAAGGTTTTGTGATACAGGTTAGGAATATTTTCGTCTATATTGCAATCTTGATCATTAGGTCAGTGTTATATATACCCTCCACTCAACTATGTAGATGAGCAATTAACTATTTGATAGGACATGTATAGGATTTAAAAAATGCCACATCCATATTGCATTCAAAACGCCTGTATCATATTCAAAACGCCTGTATCATATTAAATCTCATCAGTTTCAGCAGTAGTTATGCCAAAAATAAGCATCTTTCCCTTTTGGACAATGTCAAGTTTCAATATTCTGGACCTTGCAAGTAACCCATATCTAAAAATATTATGCCATCACCATGTATAAATGTGGAAGTCTCATGTCTGCATTGTAAAGAAAAATGATTCGCCAACTAAGCATGTAATGATATCCTTTTGAATGCATCTGTATAATGTTATAATGTTCCTGCAATGTGTGCAATTTTCAGGCCGATAACTTGAGGCAACAGACCCTTCATCAGATGCACAGGATTTTGACAGTTCGACAGGCAGCTCGATGTTTCCTGGCCATTGGCGAATACCACAACCGCCTTCGTGCCTTAAGCTCCCTCTGGGCTTCTCGGCCTCGAGAGTAAGCACCATGCAGTTCCTATGTTAGGCACCCATCTTTAGTTGATTAAAGAAAGAAGTACCCAACCTCTAGTTGTTGAAGGTAGTACATATATTCAGTAATGATTGGACAAATTCGAGTACGCAATAATATAAATGTGAACCTGGGTTTCTGTAGAGGCATGCTAAATTAATACCAAGATGTGTACTACTAAATTAGTAGGGAATAGACCTCCCTCCTACCACCAATCAAAAGTCAGAAAGCAACAATAACAAAAAATAAAGTCCATACTCCCTTAAAAAAGGGACCATGCTATGGCGTATGTCTGTTACTTTCTCTACATGTTTGGCCTGAGTTCTATAAAACTCTAAGAATTAGCTGAATAGCAATAAGATTTTTTTTTAAGATGCTTCTCTAATCTATTTGTTATTGCTGGTGCCTGTATTGCCTGCAGGATACTGGTGGCAGATGAAGGCAATTGTGGAGAGATAAGCATTGCGGCACAACCGTCCCAAAGCCAATTTTCAAACTTCTGAATCACAGATGTTGTGGAACTAACCTTCAGCTTAGGAGCAAGAGAAAAACGACTGAAAGGCGAAGCTTTGGATGCCAGCAATATCTGAGCCATAGAAGAAGAGCTGGGTAATGAAGGACGATTCCCAAAAAGGAGTATTTCTGGAATTCTTTTTTGGGAAACAGTGTTTCTGAAACAATGTGGAACTTGTACAAACAGTTTCGAGGATGTGAAATTGTTTTGTTCGCTGCGAAGTGAGAAGACGGTGAGCAGCTAGAATATGTTATCCAGTACTGTGCATTCTTTTGGTTTTGTCCAGTCCAAATTCTCAAACAAGCTCTTCCTAGGTAATGAAAGAATTTATTCAGCAATTCTGCTGATGATTACTGGTTAGAGCATTACTGCACAACAAACAGCAGACTAAGTTGAATTGGATGGTTGAGCTAACTAGTAAACATGTATGATTATCTACCTAGTAATACAAGACAAAGATTACATGATGTGATCTTTGTCTGTATCCACATGTTTAGTTGCATAAGGAAAAACCATTAAGGATAATGTCCACTCGCAATCAATTAATAGGGTAAGAATTTTTTTTCTTCCAAACATGGTATAAATCCATACTCTGTTTAAAAGTAGAATATAGCTTCCAAAATAAATAAGTGAACTACAGTGGGTACCACTCCCAAGACAACAGACCTGCTCTGACCAGAAGGGTGCACAGGAGCTCTATAACAAATACAACTAAGAAGCATTCAGAGTTTAAAGCTGAATAGTTCTCTCATGTACAAATGATTGCCATGTACATTGTATTATTTGAAATCAAGAATGTTACAATCTTACAATGGGCCTAAACAAATATGCCACTTTATGCAAAAGAAGGTACATCATTGAGGGAAATGTTAGCACTTACAACTAATTTCCCTTTTTCTGAGAAACTCGATGTTTGGACCACTCTTGCAAAGTTTTCCTGTGAAGAGCGTTCATTTTTATCTTTCTTCTTTCACGTATGATATTCTCAGCATCTTTCCAAGTTTCAGCGACACCCAGCGCTACTAGAATTGCACACACAACACAAGCACTTCTTCCATGACCTAAAGTGTACATCACAAAGAAAGAAAAAAACACAACAGTTAATATAATGCTTAAACGTTCTTTTTAGCATCATATAGTGCTTAAACATTCGGAAGTAAAACTATGTACATAAAAGGAACATCAAGACAGAATCATGAAATTAATTTTCTGCATAAGTTGAATGTATAGAAAGAGATAAATTACTACTAACCAAATGCACAATGGACATAAACAGGCTTGCCCTTGGATCTCTTTTCACAAGCCCAGCGTGCAGCAAGTTCAATTTGAGATGGTGTAGGAGCTCTTGTATCCCAAGTTGCAAGACAAAGGTACTCATCTGTTGGAACAAAGGAACTTCTTGGCAGCTCACAAGTGCAATCTATGACAGATGGGCTTCCAGGGGGCAAATGTTTCAAGAGAAACGGCCATCCTCCCAGATATAGGCCTTCCGTGATCTTGTCATACACATTCTCCTTCCTCATGTATCTTTTAACCATAGCATACGTCCGAGAAAGCATCAAGAAAGGACCAAACAGTATGAATGACCAAAAAGGAAATCTTCCCACCGAGTTCTTCCCCAAGATCCAAGGTAGGTTGACAGCATTATGGGATGCAAAAGTGACGATGCAGGCAACAAAGCCGGTGAATAGGAAAGGAAGCGTGGCAATTTTCATGCCCATCTGACACAAACTAACAGATGTGATAAGAAAAGCTGTTGCAGCGATGCCAGTCACCTTGGATATCCCCATTGTTACTATGTTTTATGATTAAGACCGCTTCTTCAGCATTCTCAAGGCCAAATCTGCACCAAAGTTTTCATCAGCCAAACTTGACTTAACAGCAAAATTTGACTTCCATAAGGGAAAACGCTAGTGCCTTTAGTAGAAGAGATTATTATTAATTCTAGAAAGAAGCATATGTTAAGCATTCCAGCAAAAAGGTTGGAATAAGTCCTAACATCTGATATGAATGCTGCAGTAACAATGCCGAACAGTTTAAATCTCACATAACAGCTTCATACTAGCATCCTAACACAGAGCAACACTGAAGAAAGAAAAAAAAGGCAAATCCCACAAACTCGACTGACGTAAACATTTCAAATCCAGCGAATTCGCTCATCGACCAACGAGGCCAAGTAAGCATGCTGACGATGGTCCGAAAAATCAAATCAGCAAGCATTTATACGGTTGTTTGGTTTTCTGAAATGTCATCTGTATCAGTTTCAGAGAATGTGTAGGCCATTGAAATTCCACCATTGTAGGGGAACTAGATCCTATCTAAACGAACCAACGAGCCAAGATCCATCGGATCCAAAGATTACGACTCGAATAGAAATACTAACAACTACAAGAACATTGTCCATGAAACTGAAAAGTATCCGTATCTATCTGAACGAAGCACCACATAACAGAAACGCACAGGTAACAGGTTCGCGCTCGAGGGAATCGAAGGAGGGGGGAAGAGAAGTTCCCGGGATTACCTCGGCAGCCAGGCGAGGAGCGAGGGGCGGCGAGAACGGAGCGCAGAGGAATAGGAAGCGGGAGCGGGAAGGACTAAGGAGAGGGAGACGGGATGGATGGCTCTGCCCGTGGAGGGAAGGGATCCATCCACCCTCCTCCATTGTTGGCTCCCGGCATCGTCGGAGACGGTGACATCATGCTGCTGCTTCCGAGGATTTTTTTCTTCTTTTTTCGAGTGGGCTGGGTTAGCCCAATGCAGCGGTGAGACAGGCCCGTTTATCTCGGCCCACGCACGCAAGAACACAGCAGCGGATTCCACTCTACTCCACTGCAGGCCGCGGCCCGCTCATGGGCTCTCGCCACCTCCCACCACCACCGCCTCGTCGGCGTCGCCCCCTCCGCCGCCGCCGCTGCCGCGAGGGTTCAACCTCCGCTCCCGAGCCGCGTCCCCTGCTCGGCTCGCGATCGCGCGGAGGTGAGGTGAGCGATTCTGGTCCCCGGGCGAATCCGGTTCTCTCCGTGCTTGTTTTGGTTCGTCGGCCCATGCTCGACTCCTGCGAGGGCCGCGATCGGCTGGTGCGCGCGCGCGTTCGCGGATCTAGCTAGACGGTGGCGTGCGCACTTGAGCTGTTCGTGACGGGACGAGCTCCTTGCCGGTGTCAGCTACAGTTGCAATTTGGTTATTTGCTTGTTTGCCATTAGAGGATCTCGTGATAGAGTAGATAAGGGTTAACAGGGCTGCTTCGATATGGAATCATGGTGCCACAGTTGCATTGAGTTGGTTCATGATTGGCTAGATTTGCTTTAGATGATTGTACCTGTGCCAATACCAAGCTGGCCTGTACAATTGGATGGTCGCTGGGAAATTGGGATATCTAGATTCCCAAGTGAATTTCGATCTGATTCCATTTTGTGCATGTATCTGTTCGACACCGAACTTAGTACATAGTTTCAGATAAACCACGGGTCCATTCTTGTGCTATGCCGTCCCTTACTGAATTCTGTGGATGCATCTTTCATGTGCAGTTGTACACTTGCACTTCGTCTGATCCTGTGTTTATATGCTCTAATAGCTTTTCTTTTCTGCTATCATCTCACCAGAATATGTTGCCAATCTATCAACTCAGCTAATGTGTTGGGGGCTTCATCAATGGTATGTTCCAATAACGTTTTCTTTGCACATGCACAATTTTCTTGGAACATATCTGCATGTGGTGGAACTAGTAACATGTGTTTGCAGTTTTTGTTATATATGCATGCTTGTCTATCGATCTGCCTGCATCAAGAGCTGTTTTCATCCTAAAGTTTGCATATAAACTGCCAATCTGCTACTATGGCATACCCAACCGATTAGATTTTGGCATTAGGAAGTGCAGTTTTTTTATTTCTGCTTTTGTGATACTGCCTTTGGACTCATTCAACACTCTGCTGGGGAACATTTTATCCCAGACATCTGATGAGGCAGTGCCGGTACCAGTCGTCATGATAGATCAAGATTCAGACCGTGATGCGACCATAGTGCAGTTGAGTTTTCGAGACCGTCTGGGGCCACTACTTGACACGGTATAAATTTCTCATACACCTCTTATTCTTCTTCTTTAGATCGGTGCTGCTCAAAAACATGTTTTTGCAATTTCTGAATTTTATCGTATCAGTCAATTATTTTGTCGTGGTATTCACTGTTTGAAGATGAAGGCACTCAAGGACCTTGGCCTTGATGTCACCAAAGGAACTGTGGCAACTGATTCAGCTGCCACACAAACAAAGTTCCACATCATGTGATTGTGGGTGCTTGCCACTTTCTGTTTACTGTATTTTTGTGTACGCCATCTAGTTGTCTGTGTCTATGTTGGAAACTAAAGAACTGTTCATGCACATTTGCAGCTACGTCACATTTGAATGCTACAATTTGTTTATGTGCACAATGTCAGCTTATTTATGCCTGTGCCTGTATTTAGCTTTCATGTGATCAGTTTCCTTGACTATACTCCATCCATGTACACTCCTTTTTTTTGGAGATGTATGCTCATTTGTTTGTTGGGATAAGGTTACACTACTTTTAAGCTAGCCTAGTACCTTTTGAAATCATATAATCCTTGGACATATGCTACAGATCATCTCATCAATCTTAGGAGTATTACCAATCCTTCTTGAAATCTCTTTGTTCAATCTACGGTGGGGGGGGGGGGGGGGGGGGGGAGGGACAGCGTGTAGGGACCTTTTGACCAGGATTCCATTTAAATTCCATACTGCATCTTGTTAACCATAAGAGAAATTTTATTTGGATTATTTCCCACTGTAATATCTTCCCTTTCTTTTACATGTATCCAGTGGGCGCAAAGTTGAAGACCCTGACATGTTAGAGAGGATACGTCTAACCATCATTAACAACCTTATGCAATATCATCCTGTATGTTTCAGTCTTTCAGATTCTTGTGTTTATGACTCTGCATTGTTAGTGTTTCACATATTTTTCACTATTTCACTGAATGTAACTAACACAGTAGTCATGTCAATCGGTCCACAGGAATCAAGTGAGAAGTTAGTAATGGGTGAATTTTTTGGAATAAAACCTCCTGAGAAGAAGGCAAGTATAGCGCTTCATTCTGCAATTTCAGATGCTATACTGTACCGTGCTGTTTGGGTTGAGATATCTTAACTATAATATATGAATGTTCTAATTGTATGATGCAAAAGTTTAAACAGTTAACCCACGAATTTGTACCGTTATGCTATGGTTTGTGTTTTGATGCCTTCATCCTGGCTTACTTCTTTAGTATTTGAACTGGCAGGTTGATATTGATATTGCAACTCATGTGGTTGTTGAAGATGACAGACCAAAAAGAAGGTTTGATTCTGCCAGCTCCTAGTGACGTTGTACTGTTTATTTAGCATGATTCAAGAACATGATCACTTCTAGAATAATTGTTATATTGCATGTTTGATGATATGTTGGCACGTCTATTGTTTGCATACACTCAAGTTATGGTTTTATCCTAGCATACACGTGATATTTGAAAATTCATAAATAAATCCTATACATTTGAAAATTCAGATGCATTATCTGTTGGTGTACAGAAAGGCATAAACCAAAACTTAAACATCTGAAAATTGAAATATTGACAGCAAGTGATGTTTCCCGAATCTCTTGTAGTCCAAGATGCATTATTAGTTGTTGGTGTACAGCAAGGCATACATACCAGAGCCTCTTTGGTCCAAGCCACGCTGTAACACCCTAAAATTCATCACATTTAAATCATAGCAACCCTTTGTATTTTTCTAGGATTTATTAAGGCTTAAATAAATTTTCTAGGATTTAATTGGAATTTCTAGCCTTTTTTATTAATTTAAATATCACATTAAATAATTATTTTAGTCAAAATAAGTTTTTGTTGCATTCATGCTGTTGCATATATTTTTGGTTGCTAGTAAATCAAGTTGGAATTTAAATTCTGTTTAAATTCGAATTTGATTTGCTTTTGTTTGAGTTTTAGAAAAGTTTAAAACAGCCGAGTTCGTTTTCGCCCCTTCAACTCTTGGCCCGGTCCAAGATTGCCCCCTAGACTTTTTCTCCCGCTCGCTTTTCCTCCCCGCGTTCTTTTCTTATTCCTGGCCCAAATCCTTTCCCGGCCTGCTGCTCCACTGCTTTAGGCCCAGCACCGGCCCGCCGTTTTTCTCCCCGCCTCTCTCTCTTCTGTGCCGCTGACGGGTGGGACCCCCTGTCAGGGTCTTCGTCTCCGATGGGGACTCTCCCCCGGCCGAGTCCCGAGCGCCGCCGCTTCCATCTTCGATTCCGACCGCGTCACGCCTTTCCGAGCCCCGGTCCTCGACCTACTTAAGCGCACACACCGCCACAGTCCTTCCCATCAAAGGATCGAAGCCGCGAGCTCCCCAAACCCTAGCGCCCGAGCCGCTGCCTTGCCGATTCGAGCCGTCGCCGTCGATTTTCGTCGTCGTAGCCTTTTCCCTCGCCGTGAAGCACTCCAGGAGGTTCGTCTTGTTGCTCCAGTGCTAATCATCGTGTTCTTGATCGAAGTTTGGCCGCGCTCCGCGCTAAATCGCTCGTCGCCGTTCTCCAGCGCCGCCGTTCACCGTCGCCCGCCGCCGTTGTTGCTCGTGGTGGGAAACCAAGGCCGCCAGGAGTATCATCTCGTCATCGCGCGTCGATTCCGCAGCTTCTCGTCGAAGTTCGGCCGCCGCCGCCGTTGATCGTCGCCGGCCGTCGTCGTCGCTCTTCTCTCGTCAAGATCACCCGCAGTGAGTTCGCCATCCTCTCTTGATGCTCTAGGACCAAATCCCGTCGAGAATAGAGCTGTGTAGCCCGAGATTGACCCAAGTCCGGCGATGCGCCGCCGCGGGCGTCGCGCCGCCGCCGCGGGCGTCGCGCCGCCGCCGCTGTCTTCTGCCCCGCCGGCGACCCCTCGGCCGATCTGATTTGAGCCGTCGGATTAGGATCCAACGGTCCACGTCAGCCCGAGTCCAAGTCAAACTAGAGAATACCGGTCAGCCGTGGCTGATTTGCAAAAGAGTCCCTGAGTTTTTTGGAAACTAACCCAAAGTCCAGTTTAGTTCAAAAATAATTCCAAATAGGTCCTTTTTTCTTCTGTTTTAGCCCCTGGAACTTTTAAAACTTTGCCAGCAAGTCCCTGAACCTTAGAAAAGCCATATCTTTTGCGTTTTAACTCCGATTTTAGTGATTCTCGCGCTCACGCGTTCGTTGTAACGTGTAGATTAGTTTTGTGCTGATGTTTTCTTCTGTTGGAATTGTTTGGTGTACTGTTTCTTATTTGTTGTATTGTTTCCTTGCATGTGATTGTGTGATGCGATTAGGAAACGACCAGTTCGAGGATTTCGCTGAAGATCCAACTGTTGGAGAAGGATTTGAGCAGCGACAGAGTTGGGAAAAAGGCAAGTGTATTATGCCATGCAAATGTCCTAATAATTATTAATTTCACCACCCATGCATGTGTCTTAATTTGGTGGGTTCCTATTTAAGGATTTGCCTAGCCACTATATTTTTCCTGTCCCTGAAACTGGGTTATTTAATTAACTTTGATGGTAGATGATGCTTAGCTTGCTCAACTGGGATTGGTTAAATGAACCCCTACTCTATGTTCCATTATTATCTTTTTAATCAATTAATGGACAAGATCATATCTTTTTAATTGGAACATGGATAACCACCCAGGAAAATAGTACAACCATGAGTGTCATGTGGCTCTGGCTTTGACTGACTAATTAGGTGCTCTGGTTTATGGTAGCTTTACTCGAAAGGGGCATGGGGGGCGGCGGTTGACGGGGTATAGCTCGGTCCTTTTGAGCTGTGGGCTTTGGTAAGAGACAGACCTCATTAGGGAGGGTTATGCTTTGCTTCTGAACCGGAAACCTTAGCGGGCTATCATTTATTAGAGTGCTTTTGTAAAGGTCTCATAGTGAAACCCAGTATTCGGTCCACGTGGTGTGGGAAGGGTACAATGCTTCGGCAATGGGAATTACGGCTTATGGTGAAAGTGTACAACCTCTGCAGAGTGTAAAACTATTATAACAGCCGTGCTCACGGTTAAGAGCGGCCTGGACCCTTACATGATAATCATACTTGAACATGATCTAAATCGTGGTTATATGAATATGTTGGGAATTTGACATTCATTAATTTGTGGGTGGTATATACTTTCATTTGCTAGTAAATAGTTGCTTAATAAAACTTGACCAACTAAAAGTGCTTACTGCAGTATGGTCAGCCAACCTTTTTGCCTCAGCCTTGCATGTCATACTACATTTGCTGAGTACGTCATGTGCTAATACTTGTTGCCTTTCTTTCTTTTATTGCATCTACTACACCCGGAATGCTGCTCAGATTGGGAGAATTTTGAGGATTTCACTTATTATGGTGGGCGTTCAGTACCAGCGCCGGAACAAGAGGATGCGTGGCTAGCGGGACGAGCGGCAACCGAAGAGCTCGACGTCAGGAGGCGCCAAGGACAACGCCAGTTCAGTTAGTTGTTTGGATTAGTTTGTTTGGATTAGCTTCGTGGTGTGATTTGTTAGTTGGATTAGCTTCGTGGTGTGATTGTTAGTTGCCATAGGTTAAGATTTGGTTTGTTAGGAGAGTTTGTTAGCAGAGGGATTTGCCGGCTATAAGTATTGGCCAAAGACTTTGTATTCAGGTACGCAAGATCAACAAGTTGTTGCGTCTTGCAACTCTCGCGCTTTCCCTCGCTCGTTCGCTCGCCATATACGCGCTCACCACCACGGTGCCAACGCGCCGCCGGGCGTTCAAGCCCCGGCTTCCCGTTCGTCACGACTACGCTCTCCGCAACCTTGTGCGCTCTATCAATCTGGTATCAGAGATGCCGGGTTCCACTGATGGGAACGAAGGTGCCCAGTCTGCTGCGTCGGCTCAAGTCATGGAGGCCCTCACCAAGTCCCTGGGCGACATGAACCTCCAGATGACCGCCATGGCCACACAGATGGCGACGCTGTCCTCACGTCTCACCGTCCTGGAGAAGCAGCCAATGATTCCCGCGGTCACAGGTGCACCCCTCCCCGCGTTTCCCTACGGGCTGCCGGGCTATGGCGGGATCCCAGCTCTCGCGACCACGGCGGAGTCATCGGCCACCGTCACGACCTCGCCACCACCACCGCCGTCCCTGCCGCCACCACCAGCGTCCGTGCCGCCGACACCACCCCAGAGTACGCCGGTTCCCATCCACCAGATTAACTTTCCTCCGTCGTCGTCCCAGGTGCCGTCGTATGTCCTGTCCCCGCCGGTGTATCACCCGGCCAGCAGCAGCATCCCGCGGTTCCACAAGCTCAACTTCCCGACCTTCGATGGCAAGGAGGACCCGCTCGGCTGGCTCAACCGGTGCGAGCAGTTCTTCCGGAGCCAGCAGACGCCGGAGCACGAAAAAGTGGCCCTGGCGGCGTACCACACCACCGGTGCGGCCCAGACATGGTACTACATGCTGGATCGTGACCACGGCGCCATGACGTGGGCGCAATTCAAGGAGTTCTGCAACACGCGCTTCGGGCCGCCCCTCCGCACCAACCATCTGGGCGAGCTGGTGCGCCTTCAGTTTCGCTCCACGGTCGACGAGTACCAGGAGAGGTTTTGGGCGCTGTTGTGCCACACTGATGCCCTGAATCCCATCCAGCAGGTCCATCTGTTCACGGCGGGGCTTCCAGATCGCATCAGGATCGACGTGGAGCTGCAGAGCCCCCAAGACCTGCAGGCTGCCTTGAGCTTGGCGCGCGTGTACGAACGGCGTTCGCAGCCCCCACCGCGTGCCCCGTTCCGTCCGCCACTGCCAGCACCAGCGCCACCCCGGCCGCCGGCGCCGGCCACTCCAGCAACAGCAGCACCGACGCCGCCTCCACCACGGCCGTTCCGGCGCCTGACGCCCGCGGAGCTCCAGGATCGTCGGAAGCAAGGTTTGTGCTATAATTGTGATGAGCAATATGTACGGGGCCACCGCTGCCAGCGCTTGTTCTACATCGAGGTCGCCGACTACGAGGATGATGGCCTGCCCGACGAGGCCGCCGATGACGCTGCGGAGGAGCCGGTGGTCTCCTTGCACGCGCTGATCGGGGTGCGAACCGAGGACACGATGCAACTCCATGTCTTCATCAACGACCATCAGCTCCTCGCGCTGTTGGACTCCGGTTCGACGCACAACTTCATCAACAGCGACATGGCCCAGCGGGTGGGCCTACGTCTCCGCGACAACACCAACATGAACGTCACCGTGGCCGACGGTGACCGGGTGGCTTGCACCGGCCGCGCCAGCAACGTCACCGTCAACATCGGCCGGGAAGCTTTCGAGGTGGGCTGCTATGCCATCCCGCTGGGGGGCTATGACGTCGTGCTCGGCGTCGAGTACCTGCAGACACTGGGGCCCATCCTTTGGGACTTCGATGATCTCTGCATGGCCTTTTGGCGCGACAACCGCAGGGTGTTCTGGTCGGGCGTCGGCTCGCCGCGGCTCGACATCGCTCAGCCGGCGACTCGCGCCATCCGCGGCACGGAGGCTCCCTTGATGTCGCAGCTCTTGGCCGCCTACGAGAGCGTCTTCGCCGAGCCCACGTCCCTGCCACCAGCACGGCCATGTGACCACCGCATTCATCTGCTACCCCACACCGCGCCGGTCGCCGTTCGCCCCTACCGCTACCCGCAGCTCCAGAAGGATGAATTGGAGCGGCAATGCGCCGCGATGCTCACCCAAGGCATCATCCGACCGAGTACGTCGCCGTTCTCGGCGCCTGTGCTCCTGGTGCGCAAGGCGGACGGCTCGTGGCGCTTCTGTGTTGACTACCAAGCATTGAACGAGAAAACGGTGAAGGACAAGTATCCAATTCCCGTGGTGGACGAGCTCCTCGATGAGCTCCATGGCGCGCGCTACTTCACCAAGCTTGACCTTCGCTCCGGCTACCACCAAGTCCGCGTCCATCCCGGGGACGTGGAGAAGACGGCCTTCCGCACACACCATGGGCATTTCGAGTTCCTGGTGATGCCCTTTGGCCTCACCAACGCGCCGGCTACCTTTCAGAGCTTGATGAATGACGTCCTCGCCCCCTTCCTACGCCGGTTTGTACTTGTCTTCTTCGACGACATTTTAATCTATAGCTCCTCGTGGTCCGAGCATCTGCAGCATGTCAAGACGGTGTTGGACACCATGGCGGCCAACCAGCTGTTCGTCAAGCGCTCCAAATGCACGTTTGGCGCACCGTCCGTGGCTTATTTGGGGCACATCATCTCGGGCGACGGCGTGGCGATGGACAGTGACAAGGTGGCCGCGGTGGCGTCGTGGCCGGTGCCGCGCTCAGCACGAGGCCTCTGGGGATTCCTCGGGCTTGCGGGATATTACCGCAAGTTCATCCAAGATTTCGGCATCATCGCGGCGCCCCTCACCAAGCTCCTGCGCAAGGAAGGCTTCCATTGGTCGGAGGAGGCGGCAACGGCGTTCGTCGCTCTGAAGAAGGCGCTGTCCACGGCGCCGGTGCTGCAGCTGCCGGTCTTTGATCGCCTCTTCTTAGTGGACTGCGATGCCTCGGGTACTGGCTTCGGCGCGGTGCTGCACCAGGGCGCGGGTGCCCTCGCCTTCTTCAGTCGGCCATTCGCGGCGCGCCACCACAAGCTGGCCGCGTACGAGCGTGAACTCATTGGCCTCGTTCAAGCTGTGCGCCACTGGCGCCCATACCTTTGGGGTCGGCGGTTCGTCGTTCGTACCGACCACTTCAGTCTCAAGTACATGCTTGATCAACGCCTCTCGACGGTGCCGCAACATCAGTGGATCAGCAAACTCTTCGGCTACGATTTCGCGGTGGAATACCGCCCCGGCAAGCTCAACACGGTGGCTGACGCGCTCTCTCGCCGTGACGCCGACGACAGCTCGCTCCTGGCGATCTCTGGGCCCACGTTCCACCTCTACGACGAGCTTCGCCAAGAGGTCGAGCGGAACGACGACATGCGCGCCATGCGGGCGCAGATCCAGGAGGGGACTCTGGGCGAGCCATGGCGCGTACACGAGGGCTTGATCTTACATGGCTCTCGTGTGTTCGTGCCGGCGTCCTCGGAGTTTCTTGCCCAAGTGCTCGAGCTGGCCCCTGCAGCCGGCCATGAGGGCATCCGGAAGACGCTCCATCGCCTCCGCGCCGACTTCTACGTGCCACACGACCGCGCCATTGTCTGGGATTTCGTCCGTTCCTGTCTCACGTGTCAGCGCAACAAGACTGAGACGTTGCACCCGGTCGGGCTTTTGCAGCCTTTGGAGGTTCCATCCCAGGTCTGGGCGGACATCTCGATGGACTTTGTGGAGCACCTGCCCAAGGTCCATGGCAAGTCTGTGATCCTCACCGTGGTTGACCGCTTCTCCAAGTACGCCCACTTCATTGCCCTCGGTCATCCCTACACCGCCGGCTCCGTGGCCAAGGCCTTCTTCGAGGGCATTGTGCGCCTCCACGGTTTCTCGGCGTCCATTGTCAGTGACCGCGACGCCGTTTTCACGAGCCATCTATGGAAGGATCTATTCAAGCTGGCCGGAGTCAAGCTCCGGATGAGCACGGCCTTCCACCCGCAGACGGATGGGCAGTCCGAGGTTGTGAACAAGACGATTGCCATGTACTTGCGTTGCATCACCGGCGATCGTCCTCGAGGGTGGCTCAATTGGCTTCCATGGGCGGAGTACTGCTACAACACGTCGTTTCACTCGTCTTTGCGCGCGACGCCGTTCTAGGTGGTGTATGGGCGTGAGCCGCCGCCATTGCTTCCGTACTCACCGGGTGCGGCGCGCACCCAGGCGGCGGATGACATGCTCCGGGATCGGGATGCGTTTCTGGTGGAAGTTCGAGACCGTTTGCTCCAAGCTCAACAATATGCTAAGCGCTACTACGACGATCACCATCGCGCACTGGAGTTTGCCGTAGGCGACCTTGTGTGGCTTCGCCTGCTGCATCTGGCAGGTCAGCCTGTGGGTAAGCTGGGGCCCCGGTACGCCGGGCCGTTCCGTGTGCTCGAGCGCATCGGTGCTGTGGCATACCGCTTGCAGCTGCCGGAGGGTGCACGTCTTCACGATGTGTTCCATGTCGGCCTCCTAAAGCCGTTCCATGGCACGCCGCCGGAGGAGCCGGTGGTTCCGCCCATGGAGCATGGTCGCCTTTTGCCGGTGCCGCAGCGCGTGCTCCGCGCCCAGCTCCGTCGGGGTGTGTGGTACGTGTTGGTGCGGTGGGGCGGCATGGCGGCGGAGGACGCGACATGGGAAGCGAAGGAGCGTTTCTGCAGCTTGTATCCCGAGTTTCAGCTCGAGGACGAGCTGTTTTCCGAGGCGGGAAGTGATGTTATGGTGGGCATTCAGTACCAGCGCCGGAACAAGAGGATGCGTGGCTAGCGGGACGAGCGGCAACCGAAGAGCTCGACGTCAGGAGGCTCCAAGGACAACGCCAGTTCAGTTAGTTGTTTGGATTAGTTTGTTTGGATTAGCTTCGTGGTGTGATTTGTTAGTTGGATTAGCTTCGTGGTGTGATTGTTAGTTGCCATAGGATAAGATTTGGTTTGTTAGGAGAGTTTGTTAGCAGAGGGATTTGCCGGCTATAAGTATTGGCCAAAGACTTTGTATTCAGGTACGCAAGATCAACAAGTTGTTGCGTCTTGCAACTCTCGCGCTTTCCCTCGTTCGCTCGCCATATACGCGCTCACCACCACGGTGCCAACGCGCCGCCGGGCGTTCAAGCCCCGGCCTCCCGTTCGTCACGACTACGCTCTCCGCAACCTTGTGCGCTCTATCATCACTACTGATTTTGAGGAGTTCTAGACGAGTCTCCCCCAGTCAATTGCCTGTGGAGTTGGAGTCACTTTTGCTTCATTAGATAAACGTTTATTTAAGTCTTCCGCTATGACATTTGAGTCAACTCTGATATTGTAATAATTGCACTATATTACCCTTTCGTTATGCATGGTTATGGATATTCACTTGTGACGTCTACCATATGTGTGTAAACTGATCCTGGCGCACATATGAGATGCACCTGGTTTTGCCTTTAAAACCGGGTGTGACACACGCTAAGCTGTGCATCTCTTTTCACACAAGTAACTAGTCAACTGGTTCGGGTTAGAGACCAGAAAGTTTTAAGTATGACGGACAGGGCAAGAACATGATAGGCATAGGCTACACAACTCTAGTCTAGGTCCCCTTTTTTTGTCTACATCCTTTAATCTGTATCACTCCGGAGTCTGGATCCTATTTTCCCTATATTTTGGTTTTGGCACATGAACCTGCTCTGCCTACATACTCCCTCCGTCCCAAAATATAAGGTCCTGAAGCATTCAAACTCAAGAAATAACAGCGAGAGGAAATGACCTCTATACCCCTCATTTTACACTACCCACCAACTCTTTACCCACCCACCAACCTCATTTAGTTTTGTCCTATCCCTCCAGGACCTATATTTTGTTACAAAATTTGAACCCTCTAGGTCTCTATATTATGGGACGGAGGGAGTATTGTTTTTTCACCCCTGTTTGAACTTTGATACATCTTAGCAAACTATAAACATATAAATGCATATTTGCCCCTACCAGAATCACTTCCCATAGAAGTAGAATTTGAATTTGAACGCATTTTGTATATACAACACTACATCATTTGCTATCCTTATTGTTTTTTGTTGATATGCACAACATGCTTTACATAGAGACAGCTGATCGGCCTGGATTACTTCTGGAAATAATCAAGATCATCGCTGACACAAACATTCATGTGGAATCTGCTGAGATTGATACTGAAGTATGCTATATTCCATCTTCTTGCCATTCTAGTTGCTAAGGCCATCAGAGCTCATATCTGATGCTTAGACAGGGTTTGGTTGCCAAGGACAAGTTCCATGTGAGTTACAGAGGCGTGAAACTAAACAGCTCCTTATCTCAGGTGTTGTCACGTATGAGTTAGATACTTCATTGGCCTATCATGCTCGTATATGTTATCATGGTTTGTTTTTGCTTGTGTTCACTTGACACTCTATAACTTGCTTTTGTATAGGTGCTGATCAATTGTCTGCGCTATTACCTCCGAAGGCCTGAGACGGATGAAGACAGCTATTGATCGTTAT
This sequence comes from Echinochloa phyllopogon, assembly GCA_033239725.1. NCBI lineage: Eukaryota > Viridiplantae > Streptophyta > Magnoliopsida > Poales > Poaceae > Echinochloa > Echinochloa phyllopogon. The sequence goes on along the minus strand of BTCW01000008.1, from coordinate 2,717,463 downwards.
GTTGTCCGGCCTTCCAAGGACTTCAATTCAGAAGCTATGAACTCTGCCTTGAGCCCTTGAGTTCCTTTTTCTGTGAAGTGCCTTGCAAACATGAAATCCGATATTTTGTAGTCAGACAGCTGGGAGCTTCAATCAGCCTTAGGTTTCAGTAGCTGTTGTCCGATCTGATTCCGATTGTAAGGTGTAATATTGGAAGGTCCTACATTGTGCATGGTGTTTGTAAGTTTGCACAATCCGTTTCCATGTAAAATACTCGGGCACGATGTCTTCTGTGATAAATAAAGGAGCATTGCGAAATTACTGGGAGTAGCGTGGTCCTGCTTCCTCTCAGATGTGTTCACTGCAACATATTTGTGGTCGTTATTAAGAGAATTGCGTTTATTCCGAACATTGGAGAAATGTGGCTAGGCACAAATGTTTTGTTCTTCAGTTGTGCATTTCCCAAGCCACGCTTCAGCGGTTATGTAAAAAAATGAAGGTAGTTTATAATAGAGTAAAATTCATCACTAGTGCACAAACTTGGCAAGTGGGTGCATTTAGGTACATCATCTCTCTAATTGCTCACTTAGAAGCAACAACTTGGCAAGTGGGTGCGTTTAGATACATCATCTCTCTAATTGCTCACTTAGGAGCAACAACTTGACATGCGGGTGCAAATATGTCACTTAGACGACACATGGGCAAAAGAACGCCATGTAGACAGCTGATGTGTACATTTCGTGTTTTTGTGTAACTCATTGTGTTCCCCTCCTCGGTACAATTAGGATGCACATCATTTTGATCACTAGAAGGACAAAGATTTAGCACTGACAAGGAGCATATGAAGGAAATTTTGCATGGTTTAAATAACACACATGGTAGCAAAATAACAAAGTTATCCATTATATCTTCTTCTAGGTAAATGTGATATCATTGGCTAGCCTATGATGCAGTGTGTGATACAGATTTCCTCAAAAACTTAATTGAGACTAGTCTGATTCCCAATAACTCTATAGATTGCTTTTATCATGAACAGATAGCGGAGAACATAGAAAATCGATGAAACAAATTGTAAATTGGTCCCATCGTGCTGCAAAAGATTGGTTGGCAGCATGCAACAGGGAAACGATTGACCGGCGGTGTGCAGCATAGAAAAAGACCAGTTGGTGGTGTGGGCGCGAAAAAATTGGTTCCCACAAAAACTTGATCCCAGTCAAAACTTATATCCATCAAAATAAGTCCTCATATGTACACATCAGCTGCCTACGTGGTGTTCTTTTGCCCACATGTTGACCCGGTGATCTATTTGCACCCACATGCCAAGTTGTTGCTGCTAAGTGAGCAATTTGAGAGATGATGTACCTAAACGCATCCACTCGCCAAGCTTGTGTACCAATGGTGCATTTAACTCTTTATAATAACCGTTAAAAAGTCAAAAACATTTTGAGTTCAACATGGTAAAATTTAAAACCTAGATTTTTCTCATGTGGTTTCCTCGCTGCACGACACAACGCCGGATAGTTGTTGGTCTTTGATCTGGGTTCATTGCATTTGTGTACCATGGTGTCCAAAGTCCCAACCCTAATAATTCATATAATAAAAGATGAAATATTTGAGTTTCATCTCAGAGTCTAGCGTACAGGACGCATATATTAATCTGGCTTTGTGGAATGCAGTTTTTTTTTAGGGCAGTGGAATGTAGAATTTGGACAGTGGCGCTAGCAGTAGTGTGGAGCCTGACAAGATCCTTGCACAAACTGGATGCAAAATCAACGGTGCAGATCGCGCGTGCACCCGTATCGGCGCGGCGACGCCAGCGCGCTTGTGAACGTGGCCTTTGTTTCCTCCGATCCCTCCCTCCCTCTCCAACCCACGGCGCCTTCTCTATTCCAGCCGCCGCCACCGCCGCCGCCGCCGCAGCTCAGCCGCCGTCAACGCCGGCTACGCCGCGGCTTCCCGGGCATCTCGGTCCAGCCCGCTCCGCCCGCCCTCCGCACTGCAAGGTCGGGGGCCGGCCGCGTGGGGCGCGCGCGCGCCCTCGACCCCGTACGACCGCCGGAATCTGGTGGATGCGCCGCCGCCGCCGCCATTGCCGCAGGTTCCTACTCGCCCCCGCCGCCGCGCCGTCATTCATGGCGAGGCGTCGCCGGGCGGGACTAGGACTTTAATCCATGCTATTCAACATCCCACACTGCAAATCACAAGCTCCAGTAGCCGCCGCCGCCGCCGCCGTCACAGCCGTCGTCGCAGCTATCCCCAGCCGCTCCTCCTCCTCCTCCTCCTTGCCGGCGCTGGTCCCGCCGCCTCCGCCTCTGCCCGAGGAGAGCCCGTTCGCCGCCCTCCTCGCCTCTGATCCCCCGCCGCCGGAGCCTCTCCGCCTGGTGCTCGCCGCGGGCGACGTCCGCTCCGCGCTCCGGGGACTCCCGGGCCTCGCGCGCCAGCTCTTCCGGTGGGCGGAGGCCACACCGCGGGGCTTCCCGCGCACCGCCTCCGCGTTCGCCGACGTCCTCGTCCCGCTCGCCCAAGCCAACCACCTCCGGGCCGCCTACCCCGTCTCCCTCCGCGCCCTGCACCTCGGCCTCCTCCTCCCCCTCGTCTCCCTCCTATCCGCGCCCCCTTCTCCCTCCAACCAATCCCTGCTCGGCCTCCTCTTACGCATGTCCGCCAAGTTCCCGGCCCAATGCGGAGCTCAGGACCCCTCGCCCGCCACCTGTTCGACGCTGTGCCTAGCCGCCTTCCGCGAGATGGCGCGCCACGGCGTGGCTCCTAATGTCAAGGACTGCAACCGCGTGCTGCGCGTGCTTCGTGATGCGGGCAGGTGGGACGACGTTCATGCTGTGTATGCAGAGATCCTCCAGCTCGGGATTGAGCCAAGCATTGTGACCTACAACACTTTGCTGGATTCTTTCTTGAAGGAGGGAAGGGAGGACAAGGCTGTCATGCTGCTGAAGGAAATGGAGGCCCAGGGGGGTGATTTCTTGATTAATGATGTCACATATAATGTGATGATTAGTTGGTTTGCCAGAGAAGGTAATCTGGAGAAGGCGTCAAGGCTGGTTGAGAGCATGCGGTTGTCCAAGGAAGCTTCATCCTTTACTTACAACCCACTTATCACTGCATTGCTTGAAAGGGGTTTTGTACAGAAGGTTGAAGCTTTGCAGTTGGAGATGGAGAGTGAGGGCATTATGCCTACAGTTGTGACATACAATGCCATTATTCATGGGCTGCTTAAAAGTGGGCAGGTAGAGGCTGCGCATGTGAAATTTGTGGAAATGAGGGCGATGGGCATGCTGCCAGACTTGATCACATACAATTTGCTGATAAAGGGTTATTGTAAGGCAGGCAATTTTAAAGAGGCATTTTGGTTGCTTGGCGAATTGAAGCATGCAGGGTTAGGACCAACAGTTTTGAAATATAACATTCTTATGGATGGTTATTGTAGATTAGGTGATTTAGAAGAAGCCAGGCGATTGAAAGAGGAAATGGTAGAGCAGGGTTGTTTGCCCGATGTTTATACATACACAATTCTCATGAATGGTTCATGTAAGGTGAGGAGCCTTGCTATGGCAAGAGAGTTCTTTGATGAGATGCTGAGCAAAGGTTTGAAGCCAGACTGCTTTGCCTATAATACAAGGATTTGCGCAGAGCTAACCCTAGGGGCTGCTTCTAAGGCTTTCCAGTTGAAGGAGGTGATGGTGTTGGAAGGAATAAATCCTGATACAGTCACATACAATATTCTTATTGATGGACTGTGCAAGACTGGTAACTTGAAAGATGCCAAAGATCTGAGGACAAAGATGGTCAATGATGGTTTAAGGCCTGACTGCATCACATATACCTGCTTAATTCATGCGCATTGTGAAAGAGGACACTTAAGAGAAGCAATAAAACTTCTTAGTGACATGATCTCAGATGGTTTTTCACCCTCAACTGTGACCTACACAATTTTAATTCACACGTGCTGTAGAAGAGGAAACCTTTATTCAGCATATGGCTGGTTTCGAAAGATGCTGGAGGAAGGAGTTCAACCTAATGAAATAACATATAATGTGCTCATACATGCACTATGCAGGACGGGCAAGACTCAATTGGCTTATCGTCATTTTCATGAGATGCTGGAAAGGGGATTAATGCCAAACAAATATACATATACTTTGTTGATTGGTGGGAACTGTAAAGAAGGCAACTGGGCAGATGCAATGAGATTGTACTTTGAGATGCATCAGAATGGTATTCATCCAGATTATTGCACACACAATGCTTTGCTTAAAGGATTTGATGAAGGCTGCGTGCACCATGCAATTGAGTACTTGGAGAATATTGTTTTGGGTGAATAGCTTGGTCTCCCTGAAAGATTGACCTATTGGCCTAGCTTTGCGGATATGTCCCTGTAAGAACTTTCTCCTGTATGCATATTTCTCTTCATCACTGGTTCATTATTTAGCTTTGCTCATTTTGTCAAGCTTATTTTGTTTTTATGTTCACTCCAGAGATGATAGATGGGATTTGTGAGCAATTCCTTTCAAAAGGTAAAGGAAAAGAGAGTTTGGACAATCTTCTCTGAGTCCAGTCGCTGGGTGCTTTCTGGATGACCAGTTAAGCACAAAGAGGTCTTCCACTTGCTGCTCAAGAGATCATTGACGGAGTCGGGGGCAGTTCTGTTAGAAAGAAGACAATCAGGCTCCGGGACCACGTTCTCTGAGCTAAGCAGCTGGGTGCTTTCCAAACAAATAGGCACAAACAGGTCTTCCTCTTGCTGCTAAAGACTTGTCAGAATTCTTTCCTTGGTATTATATACTTTTTTCTATTGGAAACTGCATGGTAGGAATGCGCTCCAGTTTCTAAAGACCTCCCGTAGTCACATTATACGATTCTGTCCCCCTTGTTATTTTCTTTTGATAAGGTGCACTGGAAACCTGTCCATGAATTCCTTATACCAACTATCTCAAATAGTAAATGGCTGTGGGCCCTTTTGTGACTGAGCATTCTTCAGTTATACATAGGATTTATCTTGGTTTAGAACATACCAAGAATTTTTGTAACGAATAATTCTTGTATCACCATAAATTTTGCAATAGGCAGAAGTCACAACATATTGACCTGTCAGATTTGTAACTGTGTTCTCATTCTTTGCATCGATTAATGAGAAGGTTCTCTCTTAATTTTAGCTCTGCGCCACTGTTACTGAATCTAGCAAAGTTTGCAGGAAAAGTCTATGATTTGTTAGCTCGCATCAGCATTATTGTTTCACTTATTTGCATTCCAATTTGCAAGAGGTTGGATCTGCCGTGCAAACTCACAATATTTTCTGAATTTATTTACTTTATGGTATTTGGTTAGTAATTAACCAAATAGAAGTGAAAAGAATATGGCATGTATGCAAAATGAGTTTTGGCATCATGGACGAGTCAATATTTCATACAAGTGTTACTAATGCCTAGCATAATTAGGTATCAATGTCTAGTGCAGTTTCAGTTATTTGATTTGTAATAATCAGTTGTAAATTTATAATTTTTTCTATGGTCATTTTAATTAACTGAAGAAGTGAGGCATGGACTTGTCACTTGTGGATTAATCTTTTCATCTTGTCACCTTCTCAAACTGTATCTTCTAAGAAAACTATAAGAAACTTCAATGCTCATGGACTGAAGCTTTTCATCAACTGCTGTTAATTATTAGAATTAGTTTCCCTTTTGATTGCTTATTGGTGTTATATGGATAACATAAGGTGGCAGTTTTTTAGTATGTTCAGTGTTCACTTTATCAAGACTCGTGAACATCCAAGGTATACTGTACCTCTGGTCCGATTCACTTGTCATTTAGGTCATGGATAGTTGGATACAGTCCGAAATGCACAACATTGGCCAATACTTTTCTGAAGCATATGCTCTAAAACTAATGAATTTTCATGGCATCGGTGTAATTTGATGATGATTCAGTTGATGTTCTCATGTGAAAAGAAAACGGGGTACTTTTATATATGCAGTAATCATCAAAGTTTTGACTTTTTGATTGCATGTTTTATAGGATGACATCAGTTTTGGACCAAGGGACAGGTACCAATGTCCCACATGCTTTTCCTACTTGAATGTACCTCTACTTCCATGGTCTGATTACCGTAGGCATGATTTCCAAGGTTGATCTCTTGCTTCTGAATGCTGGCTGTCCATTACATTACAAGTTTACGACAAGCTCCTGGCTCTGTGATCAGATTGGTGAAGGCACTGGTATAGTTCCGTTTGGTCTCGACTCTCGAGCAGACTAGTAGGCTATAGGAAAGCTGCAACAATTGCTAACTGCTTGTCTCCTTTCAAATTCTTTGGAAATACACCGTACTCCACGTATCTATCCTTAAGATTTTAACATTCGGTACAATCTAATCAAACGTAAAAAGCGACCGCATTCGCGCATGAATCCAAAGATGATCTGAATATATGAATTTTTTTAGGGCAATCTGAATATATGAATGATCCTCTGAATTCTGATGTGGTGTCAATCAATGGTAACATAAATGGCCAAAGCCCACGGAACTATGGCCCAATTATCGATCCATCGGCCTAGCCCGCTGTCGTCAAAGCCCACGGAACGATGGCCCAATTATCCATCCATCGGCCTAGCCCACTGCCGCAGATCACAAAATTCCCCATCGTCGTGTCTCGTTCTATTCCGTTCTTCTCGCTCGGAACTCGCCGTCGACAGAGGAGACGACTCGCCGCCGCCACCCGCCGCCGGCAGGCGCCAGCCCGCGCCCCCGCCTCCGCCTCTACTGCCCCTCCTCTCTAACAACAAGGGGATCGGAATGGCTCTGCGGGCTGCAAGGAGGCTAGCATCTTGTGCCCGGCAAGGACGCGTCCTCCTGCCCTCTCAGGCTCCGGCCCCATTCAACCCCACGGCGGCCGCGGCGACGGCCTTCCTCCACTCCCACGCCACAAGCTTCGGTACGCATCCCTCTTTTTCATGCATCACCCCCGCTTCTTTTCCAGGCAGGGATCCTGAAATCAATCTCCGTCTGTCTTTCGTCAGGGTACAAGCAGGTGCGCGAGGAGGAGAAGAGCAAATTGGTTGGCAACGTTTTCAGCAGCGTGGCTTCCAGCTACGACCTCATGAACGATCTCATGAGTGTCGGCCTTCATAGGCTGTGGAAGGACAGGTGCCTGCTACTTACCCTTGCATTTTCTTTTTTTTTCCCACACTTCAACCAACTCCCGTTTCTTTTTTTTCAGGCTTATTTCCAAGTTGAATCCCTTTCCCGGTATGAAGCATCTCGACGTCGCTGGTGGAACAGGTAATACCCATTCCCTGGTTGCTTTCAGCTGTGTCATATAGAACGTTAAAAATGCAAACTTTATCACTAACATACCACAGATTGGTTCTATCTCACTTTTCCATTCAATTTATCTATATAATCAGTATATTGGTAATTAGTCCTTCTGAGATTCTAGCATGAACAATTTCAGTTGTGATCACGCGTCTCGTTTATGGTTCTTGTTTTCTGATTTCTGTCGAAAGGTTCTATCTGCAATTCTTGTATAATTTTCAAGTTCAGCTAGGTACAGCATGAAATTTGGAGTAGAACAAAACTCTGATAACTGTTCATGTCATTCCTGTGGCTTCAGGAGATGTTGCTTTCAGCTGTGCCATACAAATAACAAACATAAACTTTACCACTTAGATAAACAGTATTGATTCTATCTTAATTTCATTCGATTTTATCTATAAAATCAGTATATTGCTAGTTAGTTCCTCCGAGATTCTAGCATGATCAGTGCTAGCTATAAGCCTATAATGTGCCTTTTCAGTTGTGATCACATGTCTTGTTTATGGTTCGTGTTTTCTCATTCCTTTTGAAAGGTTCTATTTCCAGGAGTTTTGTATAATTTTCAAAATTTCCTAAGTGCAGCATGAAATTTGAAATAGAACAAAAATATGACGACTTTTCATGTCATTCTTATGGCTTCAGGAGATGTTGCTTTTCGTGTACTGGAACGAATTAAGAGTGTGGGCCACAGAGCTATGCAGGGTACACTTACTGATGCCGAAGAAGAAACCCACATTTATGTCTGTGATATTAATCCAAATATGCTAAACATCGGGAAGAAGCGTGCTACAGAAAGAGGTCTCAAACATTTAATATATTTTGCCACCTCAATCTCCAGTGTGAGTTCTGTTGTTCAACAGTTGATTCTTATTCAGGTTACAACGAAGAACATTGTCTTAGCTGGATACAAGGAGATGCAGAAGCTCTGAGCTTTGAGGATGGATCTATGGATGGCTATACTATCGCATTTGGGATCAGAAATGTGACACACATTGAGAAAGCCCTATCGGAAGCTTACAGGTTGGCTAATTTAGAAATCCCAAACCAAAAAAAATAGTAGTGCTTATGCTTCGATGTGTTGATAGCTGTACTCACTTTTTCGATCTTCTATATTTGATTTCATTTTCCATGTGATGTATCCTTGGATTAAGATTTCTTCTTCGAGTGCGGTATTATATGGATTATTCATGTTCTACTACATTTGCTTAGTTGATCTTGATGGTTCTAAAAACTCATTACTGTCACATTGATTGGCATGTTTAAGAGTCCATTTGCTTACTTGATGGTTCTAAAAACTCATTACTGTCACATTGATTGGCATGTTTAAGAGTCCGTTTGCTTATTTGATGGTTCTAAAATCTCTTTACTGTCACATTGATTGGCATGTTTAAGAGTTTTAAAGCGAGGGGGAAGGTTCCTATGCTTGGAGTTGAGTCATGTGGATGTCCCTGTTTTTAAAGAGATGTAAGTTTCCTTAATCATGTTTATTTGTCTTTGTAGATTAACTTCTTTGAGAGCTGATGTCTTGAATATTCTTTTTCAAGTGCTAACCATGTTAACAATTTGCCACCTATAGCACACTGTCTTGAAGGGTTTCCTAAAGTGATCATTTTTTCTGTCTATAGTAAAAATGTTGCACTGATGTAGTTGTTTATACTGTCAAAATTGAAAATTGAAAAAAAGGAAAAAGAAAAAATGCTAATATTGTCCTTGATAGAGCTTTGTGAGAACAGGGTAAACTTTTCTTCTCTGTTCGGCAGTGGAAAAAGTAGCGCAAACCTTATATCCTACAGTATCTTCTTTTTTCTGTCCTCTTTCAAATTTGCTGCCCTTTTTTTCAGCTACGATGTTTATTCTTTTTCTGTGATTCCAACTGTCGGAGAACTGGTTGCTGGTGATCGACAATCGTACCAATACTTGGTTGAGAGTATCCGCCGGTTCCCAAAACAGGTAATGGTGTTGAAATGTTATTGTTTTTTTATCAACAAATAGAACACATGATTATATTGTTTCTGGCATTTTCTACCTCATCCATCTCCAGGTTTATGCAAGTATTAACTGGTACCTCAAAAAATAGGCATATTATAGTTTTTGCTAGTACAGATGTTAAGCTAGAAGATGGGGTGATAATGACTAGAAAAATATTGACGAGCTGACCAGACCTGTTGTACCTTTGCAGGAAAAGTTTGCTCAGATGATCCAGGAAGCTGGATTCGAGAGGGTGGAATATGAGAACCTCGTGGGTGGTGTAGTTGCCATTCACTCTGGATTGAAACTGTAGAATAGCGAGCTGACCCAGGCTGCCAAGTTTTGGGCAGTAGTTTTTTCACTCCTCCTTGTATGTCTCCAAACAAGGATGGATGCTTTTAGTTTTCACCTCCAGAAAATAGTGTAAGGTGAATCAAGTGATGAAGTGTCGTCCAACAGGCAATTGGTTTCACAAAGGGTGGCTCTCTGAAATGTAATGAACCGCAACCAGATTGTATGCCACTTGCTTTCTTTTTTACTCGAGATAAACCCTGGAATACGTATTGCTAGCAGTGTTTTTCCAAAGTTTGGGCAATTGGGCCACATACGAAGACTCAGAATCCCTCGTGAACCAGATCATATTATTGCTACATTTCGTTTATGAGTGATTAGATTTCACAAAGCAGTTCAGAATCACGGGTGAGACATATGACAGCTTCAATGGTACTCATTGCCTCGCATAGTTAGGTGTGTCTGAGCTTCATCTTCTCAGAGCGTATCTTCTATTGAAAAAAGTGAGTGCTGGTACCAAGCCCTCTCTTGATCTTATCCAGATCATGACTACAGATTACTGTAATAGTTTCCCATTTGATTCCCTATCAATCTTTTGTAGATAATAATCGAGGAATATAGTTTGTATTATTATTCGTGTGTCTACTGTTTCTAAGATTCAGTGAACAGCTAAGGTATAGTACCACCTCTGGTGACTTCTAAGAGTGTATCTTCATTGCACGTACTGCATTGACCATTGCTTTTCTTAAGCATATGCTATAAAACTAGCAAACTTGACATCGATGTAAGTTTGATTACTCCATTCATGTTTTCATCTGATAAAACTAAATAATTTTGTGTGTAGTAGTCATAAAAAATATTACTATTTTAGACTACACGCGTTCTAGGATGACATGAATTTGAGTGCGACCTTATCTAGGATTAACTTTTTCCGCATCTTGGCTCCTTTTTGTCAGGTTTTGCTCCTGTATTGCTGCTTATGTGCTCTGTGCTGGGTTGCAAACTTGCAACTGCGAGGGGGATCAGAAGATCAGAGATAAGATCTGTGATGCAGTTGCAGGACACAGGCCTAGTCATCTCTCAGTTGTTGGTGCTGATCGAGCAAACTGGCAGCAGGTCAGACACCACAAAGGTGCTTAGCCCAGTGGATAATTCAGAGGCGTGCTCTTGTTATCTCAGTGGATTATTCAGAGGCGTGCTCTTGTTATCTGGTGACCATCAGAGCTGCAATCGATGCTGCACTCATGGTCTCCGCTCGATGGCCGTAGTCATGATCTGGAGACAAACTATCACTTGGCACTGGAAAGAATCTGTAATGTACCCAAGAATGCCAAGAATGTTGTACCAAAGCATCTTGAGCCTCCAAAGCAGAGAGTGACACATCCTAGATGCCAATGGTAGATGACTCGAGAGGCTCCAGAAACATGGATAGCGAAACCACACTGACCTAGATCACATGACCTGCCAGCTAGATCACATGACCTGCAAGTTGGTAGTGCTTGCTTGGTGGGCAACTGAATTCGTCGGCATCACGCGAATGGATCCCAGATCAGAGCCCAGTTCTGTGGATTTCAGGACAGGATTACAGATTGTGTCCGTGGGAGAAAGAGGAAGAGAGCTCATTGTTGTCATGGGCTCTGGTACAGCCCAAAAACACCAGTACTTTTGTTATGGTTTGGTTCAATACACGTCATGCTTGACAAATCGCCTACCATTTGGTTTCTCGTAGGAAAAAGAAAGAAAGGTGCTTAGGTAATTAGTCACACAACCAGGAACGTGTGTCAACAGAAAGACTAAAATTTGATTGCTTACATGTGCACAGTATTTTGAACAAAAGTGTACGCCGAGAATTCAAGATAAACAAATTTAACTTCAGCTGTTTGCGGACAATGCTTTTGAAATATCTGCACTTTTTTCAACCAAATTCAAATAACGCAGCAGTAACAAAAAAAAAAGTCATGGGATCTGGCAACTGGTGTCCTGCCTGGCCAGCTTTAACAAAACAGCATGGCCAGATAGGCAGCTGTAATGCTTACTGCTGCAAATATCTGCTCACTTGAACAACCGCCAGTCCTTGCAGTTGCAGGATGGGTATGACCATGAGAGCTTTCATGCAATTTTTAATGCCTGTAACCATTTCAGCAGTGAGATCTCTCTCGTCTCGAGAAATAAACAGATACTTAGCAAATCCAGTGGTTTGCCGGCATGTGGGATAAAAAGATTAATCTCTCCAAACCCCGTGGCGTTGACTGCCTGTTCCATGGACCGAATCCACAAGGAACATGCCCAATGTCAACCCCACAATCACAACTTCTGAGTATCTTGTGTGCTTGGATACTGACTAGTACTGAATCAAGGGGCGACACAATCCATGGAGATCCTCTGCAGCATGGCCTCTTCCTTCAAAAGTCTTCTTGTCATGATCTGAATATCTAATTGCCTTCTCACATTGGCCCACAATGATCCTCCTGTCATTCAGGTTGGTTACTTACCACTCTGATGTTCTGGGACAAAGGCTCAGTGGACGGCTCCGTTTTGCCGAGGGGCTTCAAACATCAAAGGCGTCGAATAACAGCTTATGACAACAACCGAGAAACATCGCCATCTGCATGGAGGTGAAAGATGGCTATTATTGTGCTGTGCTGCATAGATGTATAAATGGAACCTGTTAATGAAGCTGAACATTGGCAAAGCAATCTTGACCTTTTGTTACTGTTTTAGTTTAGGTTCAAGCTTAACTAGTGAAGATTTTTCTCTAACTGGAACTAGTCAAGATGCCAAAGACACTAGTCACCTCTCACCATTCAGAATACCAACCAAAAGATGCGCAGGGTACACAACTACACAATGGTCTATATACCAATAATTGGTACCCGGCAGAAGACCAATCTTTATCCACAGGATACTGAACTGGTGAACTTCACTAAAAAGTAACTTGAAAATCACTGAAATCACCAGAGAGAGAAAGAGAGAGAGAAAAAGAGAGGTGAAACCGATGCAAACCATTTGATGCAGGGATGGGAAAGCCCTAAGCTGATATTGCTATATGAGTCCAATTTTCTCCGGATACAGAAATTTTCCTACCAAAGGAGCTATGATATGAACTTAATATTGGCTGGAACAGTATGAGATTCCACTACCTTATCTAGGTGTCAAGCAAATATCATGGAATTGGCCAGGAGCAGGAAATTGCCACCTAGCTGTACTTGACTGCATTTCTACCACTTGCGCAAGGTGCCAAGCAGGCATGATGGCACTTGACCATAACAGAAGAATGCACAGACCTGTACTTGGCTCCACCACTTATGGAAATTGTGACGAACCGGATTCTCACCGACGAAAACCCGACTCCCTGTACCTTGAGATAGTCCCAGGAATAGCAGCTATCTCGTACAGAACTCATCTCAGTCGAATATCACATACATACAACGATAAAAGATCCATTACATGACTCATATAAAAACATAGCGTCTGGTACAAGCCCTCTGGGCTAAATCGACAATAAAAAACAACTATGCAGCGATAGCTAGAACATCCGGGTCCACTCCTCTACAGGCATCCTTGAGCGTAGCGCACACCCTTCAGTCGTACCACCCGTCCTGGTTGAACTCGCGGTCGGGGTCTTCACCTGAGAACCCAAAGTTTATCCCCAAGGAAATGGGACAGGTCCACGTCACCAACCATAATATGATGCAAGATTTAAAGTGGCCTATTCTAAGGTATAGAAATAATCAAGGTTTGAGCCAGGGTTTTCTTATGCAAGCAACAGCAATAACCCAATTTCATCTCAACACCAACTCCTCCTCTCCCACACACATCCGCTCCCCAAATCCAACCATCAGCCTCACATCGGGCTCGTCCTGCCACGGCAGGTTCCCGCAAACATCATTCACCAATACCTTTCTCTCTCTAGTCGACTCGGTGAGCTCCCTCCCCACCTTGTCTCAACAGCCTCAGCTGGACCAATCTCTCGTAACCCAAATCAAAGGATGAGGTAAGAAAGCATATTCCCATGCTAGTCGGGGCTTCTCAGAAATGGGTTGTCCGTAACCGTGGACACGGCTATACGTATAGTTTACACTCTGCAGAGGTGGCACTCCAGGAATCCATCCGGGCTGCAAGGCTAGTCCGCAACCAACCTGAGACACAGCCCACAGCAAAGACCCTAAGCAGTAACGGCGCCAATCCTGTCTCCCTGGGCTCGGGAAACATCCGATCTAACATCTGCCCCAGGGTCGTGAAACCTTCCCACCGGGGCCAGTCGGGGGCCGTGGTAAATCAGGGAGAATACGCCGCAACGATTCCCCCTACACATATCAAGCTCGATACTCCTACAGTCTCGGCGCCGCACTAGAGTAGGCTTGCTGGAACCCTCCCCATACTGGGTAGATGGTGAGCACGGTAATCCCAAGTCCAAAGTGGGGGCACGACTCGGTCCTTATTTGTCGGTAAAGCGAGTATCTGCGTCATAAGCGATTCGCCGCAACGGTCCGCAATCGGCACCCATAACAGGTATAGCAGCCCAAAATCCTCAAGTACTCCTCAAGTACCACTATCCAAGAACCATGTACCCGCAACAGGTACTCCGTAGGGACTGCCCGAGTGCAGCCCCTCAGCACCTTGATCAAACGATCGAGTTGTTATTACTCACTTACACCGCCTAGCTGCACTACTCCTCCCATACCACCCACAACTCACGCCAAGAGGATCAAATCACAACCATCCCAACACATGCATAGCATAGCATATCTCATAAAGTGAGTAGTAGGTAGCAAGGTAACAGGATAATAACAAAGGCAGTGCAGGTTTATCATGCGAGTAAAGTACAGCGCTAGCATACTAATTGTATGTCCAATAGGTATTTCAGAGAATGGTCGGGCGTGAACCTGGGCAAAGGTCTTCATCTTCGTCAAAGCAGTTGTCGTAGTGGTCCGGCTCCTCCTGACTCTCCGGAGCTCCTAGGGTTGCGTAAAAATAAAATAAGGCACGACTACTAGCAAAGAAACACCAAAACAGCGATGAAAGAAGACCCAAATAACACCAAACTCTACACTAACGCGTAGATCAAGTTTTTAGAAAAATATAGAAACTGGTTTCATATTTTTCTGAGCTACGGTTGGTTTATTATTAATTTTACAAGTTTAAATCATTTTCTGAAAATATTAAATAATTTCCGAAAAAAACAGACAAAAATTAGCCTGCTGACGTCAGCATAACGTCATGCTGACGTCAGCAGTGGGTCCGCCTAGGATGACGTCAGCAGTGGGCCCTGCTGACGTCAGCGTTGACTGGTCAACGATCAACGGTCAATGGTCAGGGTCAGTGGGCCCCATGTGTCAGTGACACACAGTGTATGACAAGTGGGCCCCATTCGTCAGCGCAGTTAAAAGAAAAAGAAAAAGATTAAACGCTGGTTGGGCTGGAATTGGGCCGAAAGATGAATGGGCCGTAATAGTTCAAGGGTGCAAACCAGACTTAAACGCAAGATTCGGCCCACGAAGGGGGCGCGCGCTGGAGCTGCTCTGGTGGACCAAGTCCACCGTGCACCGTGTCTGTGGTTCACGTGAGCCGGGTGCACGGGATCACGTGTGGCCGAATGAGGATCGTCTGTGCATGGCTGTGTGGCATGCGGGTGTGGTCCAGCGTGTGGCCACGCCACGGCGTGACGCGCGCGGCGCGCACCAGAACGCACCGGCGGCGATGTTCGGCGGCGGTTCTCGCTGGAAAAGGCTCGGCTGGGCTCAAGATCGGTCGGATTAGCTCGGCTAGGGTTTGGCGGAACGGATCAGGGAGAAAAAGGGCTCGGCTTGGCTTGGATCGGGCTCCCGATGCGAGCGGCGGCGGCGCGGCCATGGCGCCGGCGAGCATCGACGGCGGCTCGGGTTTTTGGTTCAACTGCGCGCGGACTGGGTTAGGCAGGCGCGCGCACGGCTCCAGCGACTGCTGGGACGCAGCTAGGTGCGCATGTGCGGGCCTGTGGTTGCCCACGGTCGCGCATGGCCTCGGCGTTCGCACGCGGCGAGCAGGGCTCGGCCGCAGCGGCCTCGGCTGCGGGTAAGAGGCGACAGCGGGTTGCGGGTGCGACAGCGGCGACGGGTCCCTGCACGAGAATTCGGCCACGACTCGAAGGTTGGGTCCCAGGGGGCTAGCAACGGCAGCGGCGGCGATTGGCCGGAGACAGAGGAGAAAAGGGGGAAGACACGGCGGCGCTCACCTAGGGGCCTGTAGGGGTTCGCTGCAGCTCGGGGTAGACTCGTCGTGGCTCGGCGAAGCTCGTGCTCCTCTTCTCGCTCCCTGGTTCAGCCTGGAGTCGGCGGTCCACGCGCGGCGGCGCTCCGGCCTTTGGCGGCGACGCGGGGAAGACGATGGGCTCCACCTCTCCTTGCTCCGGCTGCTCCTCTACCTTTCCCACCCCTCTCCCTCTCCTCTCCTCTCACGAATTGGATCAGGATGAAACCCCAAAGGGGCGGCGCGGCTTGGGGAGGAAGAAGGCCGGCGGCGGGTTTTATAGGCGATAGGCGCTAGGGTTTGGGCTTTGGACGGCTGGGGTAGCTTGGCGTCCGTGCCAGGGCCACGCGTCGCGATCGCGATGGGCCGCAACGGCTCGGGTGGTTGGAGCTCACGGGCGCTGCTGCTTTTCGCCGGCGTAGAGGAGGAAGAGGGAGGTAGGAGAAGGGGGAATAGTGCGGCGGGCCCGCACGTCAGCGAGAGGGAGAAGGGCGACGCGGTGGGGACGCGGTGAGGGGTGAAGGATGGGCTGCAGCTGGGCCGAAAGGCCGGCTGGGCTGCTCGGTTCGCTGGCTCGGGAAGAAAGTTGGAGGGTGTAACGCCCGCGTTTTAATCTCTGAGAAAATCACTAATGAAACCACCCGGTGAAAATCTTTCAAACGTTTTACCACCGAGCTCCCGTTTCCGCCAACCCTCTCCGTCTGTCGTTTTCTCCTCACTTCCTGTCCGCATCTTTTCACCACCGCCCCCGTTCCGTCCCATCCCGCGTCGCCCGCCCTTGGGTCGACCGCCGGGTCCGACCAAACCCGACGCCGTCGGCTTTCCGCCGCGAATCCCGCCGACCCCTCCCCTTTTTCCCCTCTCCCTCTTCCTTTCTCCCTCCCTTTCTTTTTCTCTTTCTTCTTTTTCTTTTTCCCTTCTTTCCCCTCTTTTCCCTCCCTCCTCTGTTTTCCTCTGCTCCTCCTCCCCGACACCGCCGCGGCCGCTCTGCTCTGCCCCGCCGCTCCCCTGTCTTGCTCCGTGCTCCACTGCGCCGACCGACCAAGCCCCGCCACCACCGGCTCGGTCACGCACGCACTCAGCTCCGCTCCGCACCACGCCACCACCACTGTCGTGCCGCCCACCGCTGCCCCGCTCCGGCCGGACGCCAGTGCCGTGCCGACCACCGCCGCCGCGCTGCCACAGCCGTACCTCACCGCCACACGCTCACGCCAGGCCGAGCTCCCCACGCGCACGCCAAGCGCTGGCACCACTGCTCCGCACGCTCGCCGCGCTCGCCATCCCGTCACGCCGATCGCGCACACGTCACCGCCGCTCGAACACGCACGCCGCGTCGCGACGCACACACTCGTCAAGAACAGCGACGAGCACAGCCCTCTACAGCCCCGCCGTACCAATCACGGCCACAGGCCCCGGCCGCCATCAATTCCGCCACCGCCGCTCCTACCGCTCGCCGAGCGCCTCCTCCCCATCCGCTCGTCGGCCCGCCTCTCTATCCCTCCCCCGCGCCTATAAAGAGGGCCTCGGGTATCACCGTCACCCCCACCAGCTCTCAAGCTCCCCAGCTCCCCTTCACCGCCGCCGCAACACCGCCCCCAACCACCATTACCGCCACCGCCGACCGCTCTCGTGGACCGGCCTCCCCACTTCGTCTCCGGCCGTGGTAAGCACACGGGTAAACTCGCCATACCGCCCTCTCCCCTTCCCCCTGGTCGATTTGACCCTTCCCCGCCGCAATCGCCGGCAAGCCGGCCGGCCGCCGCCGCTATCGCTCCCTCTCTCCCTCTGTACTGTTGCGCGGGGGAAGAAAGACCCTTTTATGGATAACCCCCTGAGGTTCTGCCTATTCAACCCGCCGTCCACTAAACAGGGTCCTCTCTCTCTGGTACCTTTACACGTGACCCCCTGGGCTTTTGCCAAATTAACCCGCAGTCCACAGTGCTATTCCCCCTCTCTCTATTTATTTTGCCCGAAGCCCCTGAGCTTTCCCATAATTACAGAAAGGTCCTTATTCCTTTAAAACAGCCCCTAAACCCCACTAAACCCGTCATTTCATGCGCCAAATTAATCCCGTTTGACCCCAAACTCCACCATAATATTCACCAATATATTTCCGCCAAATCCAACCAGTCCACACCCAAAAATAATCATGCCATCATCATTCACTCTCTTTTTCCGTTCTTTCCTTTGGAGCTCAATAAAAGCTTTTTCTTTTATTTAGTGGGTGTTTGTTTGTGTGTGCCGTAGACTCCGCTGTGAACGAGGAAGTGACCCCGGGCAGGAATCCCCCGAGGGTTGGGAGAACGGCAAGTGCAATCCCACCCTTTGATGCATACTTTTGTCCCAGAATTTATAAACACAACCCATGGCCTGATTTATGAAACTTGCATGATTTTACTGCTAAACCCAGTTGGATAGCCACCCCTTGATTGCTATGACTAATTCCTTGACAACCTAGATTAATGTTTAAATATGACGATGCTCTGTTTAAATGTTAGTCACAGCTAGAAATGCTTAGGAATGTTCTACTGGTACACACCCCATTACAAATACTTGTTATTTACGAAAGCAACCGTGTGCGTTCTTTAAAATAAAAGAGATGATTTGTGTAAATAAAATGAGTACCCGTGTGGGATGAGACAGACGGTATTTCTTGTGTGAAATGCCGAGGTGAGCTCTAACCTCTGTGGTTGAGCATGGTGGGAGTTGTCTATCCTGTCACAAGTTTTGGGATGATGTTGATGTGTCATCTAGCCTAACCCATTTTTCTGTACCACCACTCGACCGTTGTATGTGGCAACGGCCTAGCATAAATCCCACTAGTTGAGCTGCTGGTTATGTGGTGTGCTGGTGAGCAACAGAGGGCCATGGAGCCGGGGATACGGTCTATGTGAGGTATGCCCCTGGTTAGAACCTCGTTGGTAGGTTGCTAACCCCTGGTCGCGTCTGTGATAACTTGTCAGTTTAGCTATGGTGGGTAATGGCTTTGATAGGAGCTGCACTGGCACTAAGGTGTTCTTGTTGTGGTAGCCTACTTGTGGTTGTGTACACCTCTGCAGAGTTAAAACCTATCCGGATAGCCGTGTCCACGGTATTGGGCGAGTTACGGCTTGGTCACTTCACTAGTCCCCTGTTTTGGTGTAAGAAAACGTTGGTATTTGATTGAGCTGAGAAATGTTTTGACATGGGCTACGACAGATGGGAAATCTGGTAGCGACAAAATCTTGTTCGAAAAAGTATTTACATTTACTGTCCCCTTTAAAAGAAATACTTGTGAAAACCTATTGCGAAAACCAACCCTTGCATGTGTAATAAAATTTGCTTTGCTGCTAAATGAACCATGAGCCTCCCTTGTTACAACACTTGCATATTTCTGTGTTACCCCTCCGTGGTTGTGGTTGCGCTTGCTGAGTACGTATGTACTCACCCTTGCTTAATCTGTTGCAGAGGCAGACCCGGACTTTGTGCCTAAGGATCTCGTCTAGAGGGGTTCGTTCTGCACCCAACCTTTGCCTGTGTGTTAGGGTCACCCGCTGGAAGCCGCATGCGTTGCCACTCTGATGAAGACCTCTATGCTATCAATCTTTTTATCTGGAGCTTAGTGTTAGTTCTGTTTGTCGTGGCCCTGCAATGCCACCGTCTCCCGTAATGTTGCTGTTGTACTGAACTATCTGTTGTAATAATGTGAGCCAGCATCCTGGGACTGGTATTTGTATCACATTAAGTTCTCTCTTTCGAGGGGACGCTTCAGGTGGTATCAGAGCCGATAGGTTGGCCGTAGGACGTACCCCTAGGATCTTGACCCTACCTAGTCTCCTCTCACCAGTTTGTTCTTACCTAATCCTTTCCCCCCACACAAGTACTCACCGACGGCTTTTTGACTTGTTCCAGATGGCCCAGCCGGCTGACGAGGGTTGGGGCGAAGGAGTCTGCCCCGCAGAACCTGGCCTCCCCAAGTTGCTGCTGCTCAGCCTGGAGCACTTTGGAGTCACAGAGATCCCCGAGTACTTTTACCGGGAGTGCACCACCAATGGTACCCGTCGGTGCCGGATGTTCATCTTTGTGGGGAGAAGCTCGTTGTACAAGGAAGTGGCACCTTGGTTTGTTCACGCCACCGGCTACGACCGTCCTAATGCCTACCGCAAAGCCGCAAGAAGAGCCCTGATGTGCCTCCGCGAACTCTACAGGCAGTACCTCGTGGGAACAGCACTAGGATTTGCCCCACCCCTGGAAAGTGGAGGACGCGAATGGATTGCCCAGATGAGGAACATTGGGAGAGATGAAGATATGGAAGACACTGTGTCCCACTTGTCCATTCACCTCACTGGCTTAGACAGGCTGTACCGAGAGACATCGGGACAGCTGAGGCACCAGATCCGCAGAGCCGAGAAGGCAGAGAAGGAGCTAGAAGAGGCGAAGAGAGAGCTAGGAGAAACGAAGGAAGAACTGGAGGTACAGAAAGCGACGGCCACACAGGCTGTCAGTTCCCTAGCCACTCACCAGACTAAATGCCAGGCCTACTATGAGTATATGGATAACCTGGAAGCGTACAGGAGAGAAAGAGGGTTGTTGGAAGATGAACCAGAAATGACCCATGTGGACGCAGGCACTCAGACCGAGGAAGAAGTGCCCGAGTACCAGCTCCCTCTGAAGAAGCGCCGAGTCTGTCTGGAGTAGATTAGCACTTAGTCTAGCCCCTCCCAGAGTAGAGTCTGTTGTACCCAGTAGCACTACCAGCTTAGCCTCGATGTATCCATGATCTTTGTACCCACCTTTTTGTGCAATAAAGGTCATCTTTTATCCTGCATCTGTTCAGTTTTTGTTTTCCCCTGGTTTCAGATGGCGGAACAAGGATGGACCCAGGGAGTTTGCCCAGTCACACCGGGCTTCGCTAGCCTGTTGATCCCCGCGCTGGAACGCCTCGGTGTACCAGAACGCCCGAGGTACTACAGCAGGGAGTATGAGCACCATGGGACTCAACGCTGCAGAGTGGTCATTGTTGTCGCCAAGAGTGACCTCCACCCTGTCGAGGCATGGCGTACGACCGCCACAGGATTCAGGCACCAGGACACCTACCCCTTGGCTCTCAGGAAAGCCCTCCGCTTCATGTGCGGAATCTTTGAAAGGCACCTGGTCCCCACCCCAATGAGATACTTTCCGCCGATTGTCAGAAGTGCAGTCTGGCGAGCCCGCATAAGGAACTTGGAACAGCGCCGTCAGGAGGAGCCCCTGTTGCACCAAGTGGTCACCTATCTCAATTCCTTGGACCAACTCTTTGACGAGCAGGCCGAGCGCCTGAGAGAACAGACCGCCCGGGCCGAACAAGCAGAATTCTCGGTCCGCATGCACCAGATCCAGGTGGCCCAAGCGGAAGCAAGAGCCGCTACTGCCATCAGCAATGAGGCAGTCGCCCAAGAAAGCCTTCGGCAGGCTCGGGACCTGCGTATCCAGGATTGGACCAGAAGTGGAACGCCTGTTCCGGCCATTGGAGAACCCCATGTCCTACTTGGGACACCGATCATGACATGGGGAGAAATCGTGGGAAACCCACTGGCACTGTCGGGAACTCCGGCAGGATCGCCGCCCGCTGAAGAAGGACCGTCTGAGCCGCCTCGGGAGAATGAGACCTTGACCGAGGCTAAGCAGGCTCGACTTGCACCGCCAGAGGAGAGCTCGCCCCGCGAGTAGGCCCAGAGTCAACCGCTCGAATGGGAATGAAGCCAGCTTGGTCCAGAGAACCCTTGTATCCCTAGCAGTAGTTTCCCTACCTTGTTCTATGCCCCGCCCTGCAGTGCGAGCCTTGTTGTAACCCCCCCCCCCAAGTGTTGTAACCCTCAGCTGTTGGAATAAAACCTTGTGTGTTTGTTTGTTAGCCCGTGTGCTGTTCTGCCTTGTTTTAAAAAAAATGCGAACTAATCAACTTAAACATCATTTAACCCAATCTCACGAAGGCCTTGCTCAACCTGCAGATGGTGAACACTCGTGCTAGCGCCTCTCAGAGACGCGCCCCTCCCGCTGGAGGAGAACAACCAGATGGAAGGAGAGAGAATCCTGAGAACCAGGAAGTGGATCAGCAGGATCCTATGGGAGAGAACCAACCTGAAGGACAAGCGCCTGTAAGAGGCGGACCAGAAGCAGGCCATCCCGGAAGTCAGAATGAGGGATCTTTTGTTATGCCCCCACTCCCACCAGATTTCAACCTGGCACAAGCTTTGTACCACCACACCTTGTTCATGCAGAATGTGTGGAATGCCAGCCGCCGTCAGGAGACAACCCGTAGACCCAATGCGGGTGATAAGTTGACCAACTTTCTGAGAACCAGGCCGCCCACCTTTGGAGGGTCCAGCAACCCCTTGGAAGCAGATGATTGGCTGAGAACCATCAAGAGAAAGCTGGAACCGTTTGGTTGTGGAGACCGTGACAAAGTTCTTCTGACCTCCCACCAGCTCACTGGGACTGCCTTAGCTTGGTGGGATGCTTACTGTGCAGCTTCCCCAGACGAGTCTGCCATTACTTGGAAAGAGTTTGAAGAAGAGTTCTGCCGCTACCACATCCCCGACGCCACCATGAGGCGCAAGGCTGATGAGTTCCGTGCACTGAAGCAAGGGAACAAGACCGTGGAAGAATACACCCACGAGTTCACTGAGCTAGCCCGTTATGCACCTGATGAAGTGAAGACAGATGCAAAAAGGCAGGATGCTTTCATTAGAGGTTTGCACCCAGATCTTCGAGCCCTGATAGTCACCCACAGTTTCCCTGACTTCAACACACTGATGAACAAGGCCATTGTCACAGAGAGGGCCAGAATGGAGGCAAGGCAGGAGAACAAGCGCAAGTTCTTGGAGAGCAAGAACCGTCAGACGGACCGCTCGCAGAAACCCAGGAGCTCCGGTTATGCTGCACCCAGACCCCAGGCTCCAGTGCAGTATAGGACCCAGTTTCAGGCCACAAGCTCCCAGGCTCACAATAACCAGTTCAAGAGCCAGACCACGTCGAAGCCACCACAGAGCAAAGTCAGTCAGGCCACAGCCAGCAACAACAATACGAGAGCCTGTTTCAACTGCCGTGAGACCGGACACTACATCGCCGATTGCCCGTATCCTAGGAGCAAGCCTGCAATATCAGTCTACTCCAACTCAGTGAATGGACCCAAGCCACCAGTGTCTGGAGCCAACCGTGTACCCGTCCGCAGCACCAACGCCGGCAGCAACAACAACAACAACACCCAGCAGTCGTATGGACGAGCCCGCGTCAACCACATCGACGCGCAGGAAGCTCAAGGAGCACAAGGAGTAGTACTCGGTGAGTACCTAGTCAGTTCAGTTTTGGCAACCATATTATTTGATTCTGGGGCATCGCATTCTTTCATATCCTCAAGTTTTGTGGAAAAGCACAAAATACCTACAGTACTACTAAAGACACCCCTACTAACCCGAACACCTGGAGGTGATATTAAGTGCCAATTAGGTTGTTCGCGGGTACGGATTCTTTTAAGTGGGGTAGAGTTTCTAGCAGACCTGGTAGTACTAGAATCCAAAGGAATAGATGTGATCCTTGGAATGGATTGGTTAGGCAAACACAATGGTCTCATAGGTTGTGCTGACAAGGTAGTGCACCTAACCAACCCAGATGGAATACAAGTAGCCTGTCACACCAAAGGAAGTGGACCAGATCCTATGATCTTTAGTATGGAAACAACAACCATAGAGGAAGTCCCAGTAATCAGAGAATATCCTGATGTTTTCCCTGAAGTTCTACCCGGAATGCCACCAGATAGGGACATAGAGTTTGCTATTGAACTTGTCCCGGGAACCTCTCCTATAGCCAAGAGACCCTATAGGATGGCAGCCTCAGAGTTAGCAGAGTTAAAGAAACAACTGGAAGAGTTGCAACAGATGGGATTTATCAGGCCCAGTACATCCCCTTGGGGAGCCCCAATGCTCTTTGTGAGGAAGAAAGATGGGAGTATGAGATTGTGCATCGACTATCGTGCACTAAATGACGTCACTATCAAGAATAAATACCCACTCCCTAGAATTGATGATCTCTTTGATCAGTTGAAAGGAGCCAAATACTTCTCCAAGATTGACTTGAGAACTGGGTATCACCAACTGAAGATTAAGGGGAGTGACACCTCAAAGACCGCTTTTGTCACCCGTTACGGTCAGTATGAGTTCACGGTAATGCCATTTGGACTCACCAATGCACCGGCTTACTTCATGAACCTTATGAACAAGGTATTTATGGAGGAGTTAGACAAGTTTGTCGTAGTCTTCATTGACGACATACTCATCTACTCCAAGAGTGCCGAAGAGCATGAGCAACACTTGCGGGTAGTGTTGGAAAAATTGAGAGCACACCAGCTCTATGCCAAGTTCAGCAAGTGTGAATTCTGGCTGGAAAAAGTAGCCTTCCTTGGCCATATTCTGACCGCAGAAGGGGTAGCAGTAGACCCAGAGAAAGTAGAGGCAGTCTCAAACTGGCAACAACCAACCAATGTGAGTGAGATCAGAAGTTTCCTTGGTTTAGCTGGGTATTACCGGAGATTTATTGAGGGATTTTCCAAGATAGCTAGACCCATGACAGAACTGCTCAAGAAAGAGAAGAAGTTTGTTTGGACCGAGTCTTGTGAAAAGAGCTTCCAAGAGCTGAAGAAAAGATTGACTGCAGCCCCAGTTCTAACCCTACCGGACATCCACAGAGATTTTGTTGTTTACTGCGACGCATCCCGCCAAGGATTAGGGTGTGTCCTCATGCAGAATGGAAAAGTTGTAGCATATGCCTCCCGACAACTTAGACCCCATGAGCAGAATTACCCAACGCATGACTTAGAGTTTGCAGCCGTAGTGCATGCCCTCAAAATATGGAGACACTACCTAATTGGGAACAAGTGTGAAATATACACGGATCATAAGAGCTTAAAGTATATTTTCACCCAACCAAATCTGAATCTCAGACAGAGAAGATGGTTAGAATTGGTTAAGGATTATAATGTGGAAATTCATTACCACCCTGGCAAGGCCAATGTAGTGGCAGATGCCCTAAGCCGGAAATCTTACAGACCCAGGAGTGCCCACCTGCAAGAGGAAGTGGCACGATTAAATGTGCACATTGTTCCCCAGAATGCTAGCCACCAACTGACGATCCAGTCCACTCTGGGGGGTCGGATCAGAGAAGCCCAAGGCATAGACAAGGATTTAGTGCAGATCCGCAAGCACACCGGAGAAAATAGGGCACCGGACTTTAGAGTCGACAGCAAGGGAACGCTGTGGTATAAAGATAGGATTTGTGTGCCTAAGGAAGGAGACTTTAGACAGATAATCATGGACGAGGCTCACAACTCGCCATATTCCATTCACCCGGGATCCACCAAAATGTATTTGGATTTAAAGCAGAACTATTGGTGGAAAGGAATGAAAGCTGATATAGCCCAGTTTGTCGCTCAGTGTGATACTTGCCAGAGGATTAAAGCAGAACACCAGAAGCCAGCAGGATTATTACAACCCCTGCCTATCCCAGTTTGGAAATGGGATGAGATAGGAATGGACTTTGTAGTAGGACTACCCAGAACACAGAAGGGACATGACTCTATATGGGTAATAGTGGACCGACTCACTAAAGTCGCTCACTTTTTACCTGTACGAACCAATTATGGTGGAGAGAAGTTAGCCAAACTGTATGTGGAAAACATAGTGAAGTTGCATGGAGTGCCCAGTAGAGTTGTTTCAGACCGAGGAACCCAGTTCACCTCGAGATTTTGGAAAAGTTTGCATAAAGCTATGGGCACCAAGTTGGATTTTAGCTCCGCATATCACCCTCAGACCGATGGTCAGACCGAAAGAGTAAATCAGATTATGGAAGATATGCTGAGAGCATGTGTTCTTACGTATGGTAAAGATTGGGAACAGAGTTTACCCTATGCAGAGTTCTCCTATAACAATGGTTACCAGGCAAGTTTGGGTATGTCCCCGTTTGAAGCCCTCTACGGGAGAAAATGCAGAACTCCGCTGATGTGGTCAGAAGTAGGAGAGCGTACACTAGTGGGACCCGCGCTCATAAAAGAAGCCGAAGAGAAAGTAGCTGAAATCAGAGAGAAGTTGAAAGCAGCTCAGTCCAGGCAGAAAAGCTACGCAGACAAGAAGAGACGAGAACTGGAATTTAATCCAGGAGATTTTGTTTATCTCAAGGTTTCACCCATCCGTGGAACTCGTAGATTCCAAGTCCATGGAAAGTTGGCCCCTCGGTACATCGGACCATACCCGGTGCGAAAGAAAGTTGGAAAAGTGGCCTACCGATTGGAGTTACCCGAAGCAATGTCGGATATACACCCGGTATTCCATGTATCCCAGTTGAGAAAATGTCTGAGAGTACCTAAAGAAGAACACATACCGGAAGAAGAAATTGACCTACAGACGGATCTACGTTATCAGGAGGTACCGGTCAAAATTTTGGACACCGTCACCAAGAGAACCAGAAACTCCGAAGTGCGGATATGCAGAGTACAGTGGAGCAGACACAGTGTAAAGGAAGCTACGTGGGAAAGGGAAGATGCCCTGAAGAAAGAGTTCCCCCACCTTTTTAGGAGCCAGCCGAATCTCGAGGACGAGATTTCTTTAAGTGGGGTAGGTTTGTAACGCCCGCGTTTTAATCTCTGAGAAAATCACTAATGAAACCACCCGGTGAAAATCTTTCAAACGTTTTACCACCGAGCTCCCGTTTCCGCCAACCCTCTCCGTCTGTCGTTTTCTCCTCACTTCCTGTCCGCATCTTTTCACCACCGCCCCCGTTCCGTCCCATCCCGCGTCGCCCGCCCTTGGGTCGACCGCCGGGTCCGACCAACCCCGACGCCGTCGGCTTTCCGCCGCGAATCCCGCCGACCCCTCCCCTTTTTCCCCTCTCCCTCTTCCTTTCTCCCTCCCTTTCTTTTTCTCTTTCTTCTTTTTCTCTTTCCCTTCTTTCCCCTCTTTTCCCTCCCTCCTCTGTTTTCCTCTGCTCCTCCTCCCCGACACCGCCGCGGCCGCTCTGCTCTGCCCCGCCGCTCCCCTGTCTTGCTCCGTGCTCCACTGCGCCGACCGACCAAGCCCCACCACCTCTGCTCGTCGCGCACGCTATCGCCGCCGTGTCGCCCTCCACCGTGGTCCCGCCACCACCATCACCGGCCACGGCCATCGCCGCTCCGACCGCCGTACTCGGCACTCGCGCATACACGCCACCACCGGCTCGGTCACGCACGCACTCAGCTCCGCTCCGCACCACGCCACCACCACTGTCGTGCCGCCCACCGCTGCCCCACTCCGGCCGGACGCCAGTGCCGTGCCGACCACCGCCGCCGCGCTGCCACAGCCGTACCTCACCGCCACACGCTCACGCCAGGCCGAGCTCCCCACGCGCACGCCAAGCGCTGGCACCACTGCTCCGCACGCTCGCCGCGCTCGCCATCCCGTCACGCCGATCGCGCACACGCCACCGCCGCTCGAACACGCACGCCGCGTCGCGACGCACACACTCGTCAAGAACAGCGACGAGCACAGCCCTCTACAGCCCCGCCGTACCAATCACGGCCACAGGCCCCGGCCGCCATCAATTCTGCCACCGCCGCTCCTACCGCTCGTCGAGCGCCTCCTCCCCATCCGCTCGTCGGCCCGCCTCTCTATCCCTCCCCCGCGCCTATAAAGAGGGCCTCGGGTATCACCGTCACCCCCACCAGCTCTCAAGCTCCCCAGCTCCCCTTCACCGCCGCCGCAACACCGCCCCCAACCACCATTACCGCCACCGCCGACCGCTCTCGTGGACCGGCCTCCCCACTTCGTCTCCGGCCGTGGTAAGCACACGGGTGAACTCGCCATACCGCCCTCTCCCCTTCCCCCTGGTCGATTTGACCCTTCCCCGCCGCAATCGCCGGCAAGCCGGCCGGCCGCCGCCGCTATCGCTCCCTCTCTCCCTCTGTACTGTTGCGCGGGGGAAGAAAGACCCTTTTATGGATAACCCCCTGAGGTTCTGCCTATTCAACCCGCCGTCCACTAAACAGGGTCCTCTCTCTCTGGTACCTTTACACGTGACCCCCTGGGCTTTTGCCAAATTAACCCGCAGTCCACAGTGCTATTCCCCCTCTCTCTATTTATTTTGCCCGAAGCCCCTGAGCTTTCCCATAATTACAGAAAGGTCCTTATTCCTTTAAAACAGCCCCTAAACCCCACTAAACCCGTCATTTCATGCGCCAAATTAATCCCGTTTGACCCCAAACTCCACCATAATATTCACCAATATATTTCCGCCAAATCCAACCAGTCCACACCCAAAAATAATCATGCCATCATCATTCACTCTCTTTTTCCGTTCTTTCCTTTGGAGCTCAATAAAAGCTTTTTCTTTTATTTAGTGGGTGTTTGTTTGTGTGTGCCGTAGACTCCGTTGTGAACGAGGAAGTGACCCCGGGCAGGAATCCCCCGAGGGTTGGGAGAACGGCAAGTGCAATCCCACCCTTTGATGCATACTTTTGTCCCAGAATTTATAAACACAACCCATGGCCTGATTTATGAAACTTGCATGATTTTACTGCTAAACCCAGTTGGATAGCCACCCCTTGATTGCTATGACTAATTCCTTGACAACCTAGATTAATGTTTAAATATGACGATGCTCTGTTTAAATGTTAGTCACAGCTAGAAATGCTTAGGAATGTTCTACTGGTACACACCCCATTACAAATACTTGTTATTTACGAAAGCAACCGTGTGCGTGCTTTAAAATAAAAGAGATGATTTGTGTAAATAAAATGAGTACCCGTGTGGGATGAGACAGACGGTATTTCTTGTGTGAAATGCCGAGGTGAGCTCTAACCTCTGTGGTTGAGCATGGTGGGAGTTGTCTATCCTGTCACAAGTTTTGGGATGATGTTGATGTGTCATCTAGCCTAACCCATTTTTCTGTACCACCACTCGACCGTTGTATGTGGCAACGGCCTAGCATAAATCCCACTAGTTGAGCTGCTGGTTATGTGGTGTGCTGGTGAGCAACAGAGGGCCATGGAGCCGGGGATACGGTCTATGTGAGGTATGCCCCTGGTTAGAACCTCGTTGGTAGGTTGCTAACCCCTGGTCGCGTCTGTGATAACTTGTCAGTTTAGCTATGGTGGGTAATGGCTTTGATAGGAGCTGCACTGGCACTAAGGTGTTCTTGTTGTGGTAGCCTACTTGTGGTTGTGTACACCTCTGCAGAGTTAAAACCTATCCGGATAGCCGTGTCCACGGTATTGGGCGAGTTACGGCTTGGTCACTTCACTAGTCCCCTGTTTTGGTGTAAGAAAACGTTGGTATTTGATTGAGCTGAGAAATGTTTTGACATGGGCTACGACAGATGGGAAATCTGGTAGCGACAAAATCTTGTTCGAAAAAGTATTTACATTTACTGTCCCCTTTAAAAGAAATACTTGTGAAAACCTATTGCGAAAACCAACCCTTGCATGTGTAATAAAATTTGCTTTGCTGCTAAATGAACCATGAGCCTCCCTTGTTACAACACTTGCATATTTTTGTGTTACCCCTCCGTGGTTGTGGTTGCGCTTGCTGAGTACGTATGTACTCACCCTTGCTTAATCTGTTGCAGAGGCAGACCCGGACTTTGTGCCTAAGGATCTCGTCTAGAGGGGTTCGTTCTGCACCCAACCTTTGCCTGTGTGTTAGGGTCACCTGCTGGAAGCCGCATGCGTTGCCACTCTGATGAAGACCTCTATGCTATCAATCTTTTTATCTGGAGCTTAGTGTTAGTTCTGTTTGTCGTGGCCCTGCAATGCCACCGTCTCCCGTAATGTTGCTGTTGTACTGAACTATCTGTTGTAATAATGTGAGCCAGCATCCTGGGACTGGTATTTGTATCACATTAAGTTCTCTCTTTCGAGGGGACGCTTCAGAGGGGGTTCGATGGACTTTGGCTTCGGTAAATTGGCCCACGAACAGTTAGGAAGATTTGACAAAAGATTAAATAGTTAGAGTTTGAATTCAAATATAGAATTTGAATTCAAACCAACCAAAAATCCAATTAAATCCAAATAACTCCAAATCACACTATTTCATCCTTTGCACTTCAAGTTATTTTTAATTTGAATTTAAATTGCCTAGAAATTTAGGGAGCAATTAGAAGACACTCTTGTATGTTTGTTGACTTGCACAAAATTCACCAAAAATTTTTAAATTCACATTTTTGCACTCAACAAATCCTATAGGGAATTTAGGGTTGTTACAGAAATCTATAAAGATTTTTTAATACCTCAATCAAGAAGAACCTATGACCTAGAGGGGGGTGAATAGGCCTGTTTAAAAATTCCTGCAAAAATCCTCCGAAAACTGTTAGAAAGTCGGATGATCCGACACAGTCTCGGATCTTCCGGCCAGGAAGATCCGACCCTGTACATGATCTTCCGACTGGGACAGAATACCGGAAGATCCGATGCAAAGCCGGATCTTCCGACAGGCAATTCAAGAGAACTTAGAGATTTGAAAACTAATGACCTTTTGACAATTCCACTTGAATACAAAGCTCACAAATGATGTAAGGAACCTTCTAAATATGATCAATATCAGAGTATTCCCACAAATAAGTAGATCGGGACAAAACAAGTTATAGAAATAATAAGAGCAAGAACAAAGGTGGAGACAAAAGGATTTTCTACCGAAGTTCACTCCACAAAGGAGCTACGTCTCTGTTGAGATGCTCACAAAGAGCCGGGCTGTCACACTAACCCCAAGTCTCTCTCAATCAACCACAAAGGAGGATTGAGTTACTTACTATGTGCTCCCACGAAGAGAGAGGGTAATACAAACTTCCGGGACTCAAACCACAAGAGAATGGGAGTTCACCGGCACCTCTAACCGTCTAGGAGCAAGCTCCAAGAGTAACAAACGAGAATCGATGAATCCAAGTGCTTCAAGTACTTGAGAGATGAACTAGTGAAGGGCTCAAGTTTGCACAAGTCTCACACCTCAAATCTTCTCTCTCACTCAAACCCTAGGTGAATCTTGGAAGAATCAAGCCTTGGAAGGGAGTAGAGAGGTGGAGTGAATGCTCAAGTGGGAGTTTGTCTCGTGTTAGGTCAGTGTGGGCAGCAGCCATGAATGAGGGGGGGTGTGGGGTATTTATACCAACCCCCCAAAATATGACCGTTATGTTCACTGCGAAGGGGTACCGGATCTTCCGACATTTGGTCGGATCTTCCGATAAGCAACAGAAACGAGTTAGAAAACTCTAGTGAAGTTCCGGGGGCCGGATCTTCCGACCAGTTGTCGGATCTTCCGACAGACCCCGGAACTTCCGGCCCAGAGAGGAACCAAGACAGAGCCATCCGGAACTTCCGGTCGGATCTTCCGGCCTCGGGTCGGAACATGCACTCAGGACACTCTTGGACTTGAAAATGGCTAAGTTATGTAACATCCGATACACTGGCCGGATCTTCCGGCCCGAGAAAACTCAAGACAGAGCGACCCGGAACATCCGGTCGGATCTTCCGGCCTAAGATCCGGCCAAGCAGGAAAGGGAGTTTGTGAAGTGTTTTTGTGGCTCTAAAAAGTTGTCATCTCAAGTAAAGCACTTTGAGCAACTAGAATTCATCAACTACGTCCCCCTTGATAGTACGGTGGTCCTATACTCAATTTCAAACGGAAAATAGAATTTAAATTCGCCAATTGAGTCTTCCACCACATGAATATGAATTGGGATCCTTCCTTGAGTGCTACCTTTCATTAATTTCATTTTATTCCTGCACAACTCATGCACAACATCATATCCAAATTTCTATTGCCAATAATCACCAAAATAGATTAAATGCCTAGATGCACTTTCAATCTCCCCCTTTTTGGTGATTGATGACAATACAAATTTGGGTTCATAATAGGAATAAAATTCATGTAGAGGCTCCCCCTAAATTTGTGCATAAGAGTGCTTGGTGTGATCAAATCATCGTGATGCATATGACAAGATATTCACAACAATAAAGAGAGAAATAACATTACATCAAACATAAGCATCTCACAATGAAATAGATAACGAAATGAACATCACACTAGCAATAACCAAATTAAGTCTTACAAATAAGAGTTTCACTTGGCACACCAAGCATAACACAAATACAAGTTCCTACAAGTTCACAAGCTCAACAAGAATGAAAGATAGATAAGAAACGATGTGGCCCAAATTCACTCCCCCTTTGTCATCAAAGACCAAAAAGGAAGCTACTCGTCGTCGTCGTCGCCACCATCGTCGTCATCCTCATCATCGTCGCTCTCATCATCATCGGCTACAACGGTCTTGCCCTTGCGACGATCCTCATCCGTCTCGGGCTCACTGACATATTCCTCTTCTTCTTCCTCAGTTTCTTCTTCTGCTATTTCTTCTTCAACTTCTTCTTCCTCTTCTACTATCTCCTCTTCTCCTTGTCCTTGGTGTTGAGAGGCACCAAAGACATACTCCTGTGAGTAATCCTCCCAAGGATTTGCAAAAGAGGGTGGAGGAGTAACTTCCCGGAGTGGATGAACGGGAGAATGTGGCATGTTCAATTTGTCAAGAAGTTCCTGGTGGCGCTTATCCGCCATGTATCTGTCATGCTCAGCACGCTTCTCACGCTCATGGGACCTCTTAACTTCATGCTTGCACATGTTGAAGCAAGAAAATACGCCTTGAAGCAGAAAATCCAACTTGCTCGTCTTGCCTTTTGGTGCATAGGAAGGACCACTAGAGGAAGCCGGAGCGGTAGATGGAGGAGCTTGGGAAGATGAACCACCTCGAGAGGATGAAGTAGGAGCACCCTGATATGCTTTAGACTTAATCTTCAGGAGTTGGGAAATCTTGCCTGGAGGGGATTTGTATGCAAAATGAGGCTTGTCAGACAAGATGCTCATCCCAGTCACATGTTGGATCATATGGAAGATGTATGGGGCATAGTGACAGCCGCTGGAAGCATCATAGGAGCAGTAAATGATTTCATTCCAAATGAAATTGAACACTTTGAACTTAGGCTTTCCAGGGGCCATTTGAAATAACAAGTTCTTGGCCCTCTTTGAAATGTTATCCGCATCTCCTGCTCTCGGATACAAGGTCCCTCTAAAAAGCTGATTCAGCAACTTGTAGAAAGGAGAAAGACCCTTGTATTTCCCAAACACAACTTCACCATATGCATGATCATACATGAACGCCAGCTTTGTGTCATCTAAAATCCTTCCAATATGAAGATCAACTTTGCTGCGATCATTTCTTGTATGGGCATAAGCAGTCTCCTCAGCAAGCCCAAACAAGCCAGCAAAGTCATGCAGAGATATGGAGAGGCGTTTTCCACACAAGGTCCAATGCATCTCATATCTGTCCTCATCTACCCATAGAGTTGCATAAAACTGGGCGATGACCTCCTCGTTGTATGAGCACTCAAAAGCCATCAGCTTGTCTACATCCATCTCCACACACCGCTTGTAAACATCATCAACAACTGGCTTGAGTGGTGGTGGGAAGCTCTTCAAGTACTTCCAATCGACCCAATACATAGGAGTGCAAATTCGGGTCATCTTCAGAATTACTGATTCATACTAGTCGGCTTGATGTGAAAACCAAAAACGTGGATCACCCTTGAATGGCTTGTACTGAATGCTCCTAGGATCCTCATGTGCACTGAATCTGAGCGGCTTCATGCTATTCTGTGCTAATTTAAAGTTGACCGGTGAACTGTCTTGAGGGTGCCGGAAAGGGATGGCAGTGCTAATGAAGTTTTGAGTCAGAAAAGATATGTCAATGTCATCATTGTACAAGGTCCCCGGTCCTTCTCCTTGATTAGCCCTCTTCATCCTTGGACGAGGCGGAATCTTGCGCCCCTGCACATTAGACTGGGCTCTTCCGCGAACGGAACGAGAAGTTGTTTCCTTCATTGACCTCTTGTCCTTGCCAACTTCTCTAATCTCCCCATCTGAATTAGTGTCCGGTTCAGAGGATGAACCGCTGGGAGGATGGAACGAGCTCTTAGTACGAACGGTACTTGGACGCACTGTCAAAGATGTGGTCTTTTTCTGCGTAACCTTCTCTTTAACCATCTGATAAGATATGAGAGAGCATGTTTAGAGATTGGAACAAGGATTTGCAACTAAGTTGATAGGACAGGGCACGACTTGGTCGGATCTTCCGGCAATGGGTCGGAAGATCCAGGGGTTCGGATCTTCCGGCCCATGGTCGGATGATCCGACAGAGTCGGGCCAAACCCTAGCGACTCAGGAACAGTAGATGGAGACCACAAAATTTCGTGAAAACATAGGGAAGTATTCTAGACATGTTTATGAGATGATTCACCAAGGGAAAACCACTAGAACTTCCTACATTGAGAGATCGGGCGATGGGGATTTTGAATCAATACCGTTGAGATTTCCCGCGAAAACTCCGAAAGATCCGAGAGGAATAGAGTCTTGGAGTGTTGGGGAATCAAAGGATGCCACTTGACGAAGAAAACCACGGTCCAATCTTCAAATCGCCGTATGGGGTGAAGTGAGGGAGGGAGGAGGCGTTGGTGGAGGAAGAGAGAACGAATGAGAGGGATAACGGTTCGGTCCAGGTATTTATTTGCGCACAGGCCGGAAGATCCGATGAAGGGTCGGAAGATCCGACAGAGACAGAACCAGGAAGATCAGCCCCGGAAGTTCCGAGGGCTCCCAGGTCCGGATGATCCGACATAGTGTCGGAAGATCCGACCGGGTTGGAAGATCCGAAAATTTTTCAGAGAGGATGATTTGAGACAGAGCCCCCCGGAACTTCCAGAGGCAAGTTCCGGGGGTATGTCGGAAGATCCGGTCCAGAAGAGATGCGTCACAAAGATGATTTTGCACGATGAGTTTTGATTGACGAAATTGAGAGAACTTGCTTATGAACAGGTAAGAAACTTGTCCCAAGGTTGATCAGCAACAAACAATCAACATAATAACCATGATCAACTTGAGACAAGACATGATCCAACGATCACAAGATCAAATATTTTGAAAAACTCACACCAAAGAAAATAGAATAATTTTTTTAGACTAGGCATCAATCAATTGTGTATGCAACAAGTCAAGCCAAGTTACGAGAATCCAAGATATTTAGCTCACTCCTCAAAGAACAAAACCTTTGCTCATCAAGAGGCTTGGTGAAGATATCGGCTAATTGTTTTTCGGTTCCAACATGGCATATGGCGATATCTCCTTTGGCTTCATGATCTCTAAGGAAGTGATGTCTTATGTCAATGTGCTTGGTTCTTGAGTGTTGAACGGGGTTGTTTGCTAGTTTTATGGCACTCTCATTGTCACATAAGAGTGGGATATTTTTGAACTCACAACCAAAGTCACTCAAGGTTTGCCTCATCCAAAGTAGTTGAGCACAACAAGCACCGGCTGCAACATACTCGGCCTCGGCGGTGGATAGCGCAACGGAATTTTGTTTCTTAGAGCTCCAAGACACCAAAGACCGACCAAGAAATTGGCAAGTCCCCATTGTACTCTTTCGATCTACCTTGCAACCGGCATAATCCGAATCGGAGTAGCCAAGTAGATCAAAAGTGGAGCCCTTGGGATACCACAAGCCAAGGTTTGGAGTATGCACTAAATATCTAAAAATTCTCTTAACAGCCATTAGATGACATTCCTTAGGATTGGCTTGAAATCTTGCACACATGCACACGCTAAGCATAATATCCGGCCTAGATGCACAAAGGTAAAGCAAGGAACCAATCATGGAGCGATATACCTTTTGATCGACGGATTTGCCTTCCTCATTTAGATCAAGATGACCATTCACCGGCATAGGGGTCTTGATTGGCTTAGCATTGGCCATGTCAAACTTTTTGAGCATATCACTTGTATATTTGGTTTGACATATGAACGTGCCATGCTTTAGTTGCTTGATTTGAAATCCGAGAAAGAATTTCAATTCCCCCATCATTGACATCTCAAATCTCTTGGTCATTATCCTACTATACTCTTCACAAAAAGTTTCATTAGTAGAACGAAAGATTATATCATCAACATAAATTTGACAAACAAACAAATCTTTGTCTATTTTCCTAGTGAAGAGAGTAGAATCGGCTTTACCCATTACAAAGCCATTTTTGAGAAGAAAATCCTTAAGGCATTCATACCATGCTCTAGGTGCTTGTTTAAGCCCATAGAGCGCCTTATGGAGTTTGTAGACATGGTCGGGGTGCTTGGGGTCTTCAAATCCCGGTGGTTGCTCCACATATACTAGCTCCCCAAGAGGCCCATTCAAGAATGCACTCTTCACATCCATTTGATACAACTTGAAGTTGTGATGAGATGCATAGGCCAAAAGGATACGAATTGACTCAAGTCTTGCCACCGGAGCATATGTCTCACCAAAATCAAGCCCTTCAATTTGAGTAAAGCCTTGAGCAACCAACCTAGCCTTGTTTCTTGTGACAATGCCATTTTCATCTTGTTTGTTCCGGAAAACCCACTTGGTGCCAATCACATTTTGCTTGGGTCTTGGGACCAACTCCCATACTTCATTTCTTGAAAAGTTGTTCAACTCTTCTTGCATTGCAATAACCCAATCCGCATCTCCAAGAGCTTCTTCTACCTTGAGAGGTTCCAAAGAGGAGACAAACGAGTAAAATCCACAAAAATTTGCTAAACGTGAACGAGTGGTTACCCCTCTTTGGATGCTCCCTAGAATGTTGTCAACGGGATGATCCCGTTGAACACTTTGGTGAACTCTTGGATGTGAGAATGTTGATTGACGTTGGATGGGTCCATCATCATCTTCTTCATGATGTGACTCAACATCTTGAGCATCTTCACCTAGAGCTCCCCCTTGATCATTGTCATGGTCATGATCGTCACCATGATCTTGGACTTGATCTTGTGATGAGCTTGGTGGTTCAACTCTTGTTGATGGTGACGGATCGATGTTGAACATGATTTCCGGATCTTGGTCTTGTTCTTCATCTTCATTTTGAGGCTCTTGAGGTTTCACTTCTCCTAAACTCAAGTTCTTGATGGCTTGACTTGGTGGGACTTCGTCTACAAGGTCATTTACAACTTGCTCTACTTGAGAGCCGTTTGATTCATCAAATTTTACGTCTACCGTGATCTCAACACAACCGGTGGTTTTGTTGAAAACGCGGTAGGCGTGTTCGTTAGTACCATAACCAAGTAGAAAGCCTTCATCAACCTTAGGTGCAAACTTTGAGCTTTTGGTTTTCTTGTTAAGAATGTAACATTTGCAACCAAAGACTCGAAAGTAATGCACCTTTGGTTTGTTACCGGTTAGTATCTCGTATGGAGTCTTGTTCAAATACTTTTGAAGATAGAGACGATTAGTGGCATGGCAAGCCGTGCTAACCGCCTCGGCCCAAAAGTTATCCGGAGTCTTGTACTCATCAAGCATGGTCCGTGCCATTTCAATCAAAGTCCGGTTCTTCCTCTCAACAATGCCATTTTGTTGAGGTGTGTATGGCGCGGAGAGCTCATGCTTGATTCCTTCTTCATCAAGAAATTCTTCAACATTGGTGTTCTTGAACTCCGTCCCATTGTCACTTCTTATATGCTTGATCTTCAACTCAAACTCATTTTGAGCTCTTCTAATGAATCTCTTGATGATTGTTTGAGCTTCACTCTTGTCTTGCAAAAAGAAAACCCATGTGAAGCGAGAAAAGTCATCTACAATGACAAGTCCATACTTGTTCCCGCCAATGCTAACATAAGCAACCGGTCCAAATAAATCCATATGAAGTAACTTGAGTGGTCTTGAGCTAGTCAAAATGTTCTTGGGTGGATGTGGAGCGCCAACTTGCTTCCCGGCTTGACAAGCACTACATAATCTATCTTTCTCAAAAACAACATTTGTTAGTCCTAGGATGTATTCATCCTTTTGAAGTTTGGCCAAGTTCCTCATCCCAACATGAGCTAGCCGGCGATGCCAAAGCCAACCCAAGCTAGATTTTGCCACTAAACAAGTCTTCGGTTCTACTTTACTAGTTGTGAAATCAACTAAGTAAAGCTTTCCCTTGAGTCGACCCGTAAAAGCAATAGAGGAATCCTCCCTTCTTAGGATACTCACACCCTCGTTAGTAAAGAGACAATTGTAACCCTTCTCACAAAGTTGTGAGACGGACAACAAGTTGTATCCCAAAGAATCAACAAGATAAACATTTGAAAGAGATGAGTCGTGTGAGATAGCTATTTCACCTTGACCTATGACATCACCATGATTGTTGTCACCAAATGTGATCTTCTCAACGGGTGAGTCATACTCTTGTAGCTTTGCAAACATATTCCTTTCTCCGGTCATATGATTTGAGCATCCACTATCCAACAACCACGAAGGTCCACCGGAGGAATATGCCTACAAAACAAGTTTAAGCCTTGGACTTAGGTACCCAAAAGTGGTTGGGTCCTTGAGTGTTAGCTTTTGATATTTTGGGCACCCACACACTTCTCATCATCTTCCTAGTATGAGCACCTATATACTTTACCACCATCTTCCCATTTTGGTCCCAAGTGACCATATAGTCAATGGAGTAGTTTGGCGATGGCTTGTGCTCAATAATCTTTTCTTCCTTCTTGGTCTTGATCTTGACATCTTGACTAGATGCTTTTGCCATTGGCAAGGGCTCCATGGACCTTACCGACCCATGAGCCGCATCCATTAGTTCACCTAGATTGGTCCCCTTGGTGAACAATGTCACATCACGACCTCTTTCCTTCTTTGTCCCATTGGCCTTTCCACCTCGAGTGTACCCAAGCCCATCCTTGATAGTACCATATCTACCGGCTTTATATGCCGGGTGGGTCTCGAATACACTCTTGCCCTTACCTTGGTCTTGGCCAATGGCATTGTTCAACTTTTGGATTCGAGCATCTTTAGCCTTGACTTTCTCTTCTAGCTTAGAAATGTTAGTTGCACAAGCATCTAAATCAATTTTATAACATCTTGAGCAACCTTCACTAGTAGAGCCACTTGAGTCAAGAGTTGTTTTGGAGTTGTTCTTGGCACTTTCCCAAAGTGAGCTAAAATTGACTTCTAGATCTTTGTATTTGATCTCTAGGCTTGAATGCCTTTCTTGAAGCTCACTTTTAGCACTCTTTAGGTTAGTTAGAGAGTCATTTGTCAAAGACAATTCCTTTGACATCTTCTCTCGTGAGTCATTGGCATGAGATAACTCATAAGTCAATTTCTCAACCTTGAATTTCTCCTCAACTAGAGCCTCTTCTAGGACAAGGTTTCTCTCCTTTTCAAGGATGAGCAATTCTTCTTGTCTATCAAGAGACTCCTCTCTTTTCTCAATTTTCTCTAGTAGCTTTTTAATAAACTTGTAGCCATCTTTTCCGAACTTCTTTATCATATTTTTCTCATGTTCGGCTTCTTCACTATCTAGATCATTTTCAATGTTTCTAGATGACAAAGGAGTGGATGAGAGAGGTGGTGTGGTGTCCAATACCTTAGACCCTTGAGCCATGAGGCACATGGGTGCTTCGTCATCACTCTCATTGATGTAGTTGAAGAGTCGTGGAGTTGATGTAGGAGCTTGAATGGCACAAGTGGCCATTTCTTCATCGCCGGAGTCATCACTTGATGAATCCCAACCTTCGCCGACGTGAGCGCTTCCAAATTTTTTCTTGTAATCTCGACTCTTCTCCTTGTATTTCTTGTCTTTGTCATCGGTCTTGTCCTTGAGCTTCTTGTTATCCTTGTCATTCTTCTTGTGGGGACAATCGGCAATGAAGTGACCTTTCTCCCCACACTCATAGCATCTTCGTTGAGAGAAGCTCTTCTTTTCACCTCTTGCCTTCATGAATCTCTTGAAGTTTCTAACCATCATAGCGGTTTCTTCATCGGTGCTCTCATGATCATTTGAATCTTCACTTTTCTTGGAAGTTGAGGTCTTCTCATTTGACTCAACCTTCTTGCTAGGTTCGGCCTTGAGAGCTATGGTCTTGACTTCGGTTTGTTGGATAGACCTTGTCACATCCAAGCTATTCATCTCATGATATTGCAACTTGTTGAATAGCTCCATAGGCACCATTGTCTTGAACTTGTCACTTTCTCTAATCATTGTGGCAAGCATTGGGTTCTTGGGTGCGTATGCTCTAAGCAATTTCTTCGTGACCTTGCTCTCGCCCCAATCATTGCTTCCAAGCATTCTAATTTCGGTGACGAGGAGCTTCAATCGATCATACATCTCTTGCAAGGACTCATCCTTCTTCATGACAAAAGCTTCTAGTTCTCCTTGTAAGAGATCTACCTTGCCTTCCTTGACCTCATCCGATCCTTCATGTGCCA
Source organism: Echinochloa phyllopogon (assembly GCA_033239725.1). NCBI lineage: Eukaryota > Viridiplantae > Streptophyta > Magnoliopsida > Poales > Poaceae > Echinochloa > Echinochloa phyllopogon. The sequence continues at coordinate 2,677,385 of BTCW01000008.1, read as the reverse complement.
TTTGAAGAGTGTCCCATAGCTCCTTGGCACTATCGATTCCTCTAATCTTGTTGTACTCATAGGAGCTTAGAGCACTCCTAAGCACGGTCACGGCTTGAGAGTTGCGGAAGATGTCGTACTCTTGTTCTCGACTTGGCGTTCCACTCTTGTCGACACCTATATTCACAATAGTCCAAAGGGATGGATGAAGACCATGCAAGTAAACTTTCATATCATCGCTCCACCGGGCATAGTCAATCCCATTGAATTTGGGGACTTTGCCCATTGGAACGGATGAAAAAATTAAGACTAGAAGGGTCAAAAGATTTGTTAGAAGAAGATGTCTCATATCGAAAAGACACCGAGTGTTGTCCGTCGAGAGCGTCTCTTTCTCGTATCTTCTTCTTGAAAAGCTTTTGCGCCTCTCTTTCGGCCTTCTCCTTAATCTTCTTCCTTATCTTCTCCCTTCTTTGCTTTTTCTTTTCTTGTTCATCCAAGCTTTCATCAACATCGCTAATGCTGAATTCATCATCGCTCGAGCTTGACTCAACGGGCGTCGGATGTTTATCTTTGTCGGCGGAAGCCATCTCGGATACATCTCCCATACCGGCCATAGTGTTTTCCCTTAGCGGTTAAGCCTAAACAAGGGATTAGGCTCTGATACCAATTGAAAGGACCAACACTAGGCCTAGAGGGGGGGTGAATAGGCCTGTTTAAAAATTCCTGCAAAAATCCTCCGAAAACTGTCAGAAAGTCGGATGATCCGACACAGTCTCGGATCTTCCGGCCAGGAAGATCCGACACTGTACAGGATCTTCCGACTGGGACAGAATACCGGAAGATCCGATGCAAAGCCGGATCTTCCGACAGGCAATTCAAGAGAACTTAGAGATTTGAAAAGTAATGACCTTTTGACAATTCCACTTGAATACAAAGCTCACAAATGATGTAAGGAACCTTCTAAATATGATCAATATCAGAGTATTCCCACAAATAAGTAGATCGGGACAAAACAAGTTATAGAAATAATAAGAGCAAGAACAAAGGTGGAGACAAAGGATTTTCTACCGAAGTTCACTCCACAAAGGAGCTACGTCTCCGTTGAGATGCTCACAAAGAGCCGGGCTGTCACACTAACCCCAAGTCTCTCTCAATCAACCACAAAGGAGGATTGAGTTACTTACTATGTGCTCCCACGAAGAGAGAGGGTAATACAAACTTCCGGGACTCAAACCACAAGAGAATGGGAGTTCACCGGCACCTCTAACCGTCTAGGAGCAAGCTCCAAGAGTAACAAACGAGAATCGATGAATCCAAGTGCTTCAAGTGCTTGAGAGATGAACTAGTGAAGGGCTCAAGTTTGCACAAGTCTCACACCTCAAATCTTCTCTCTCACTCAAACCCTAGGTGAATCTTGGAAGAATCAAGCCTTGGAAGGGAGTAGAGAGGTGGAGTGAATGCTCAAGTGGGAGTTTGTCTCGTGTTAGGTCAGTGTGGGCAGCAGCCATGAATGAGGGGGGGTGTGGGGTATTTATACCAACCCCCCAAAATATGACCGTTATGTTCACTGCGAAGGGGTACCGGATCTTCCGACATTTGGTCGGATCTTCCGATAAGCAACAGAAACGAGTTAGAAAACTCTAGTGAAGTTCCGGGGGCCGGATCTTCCGACCAGTTGTCGGATCTTCCGACAGACCCCGGAACTTCCGGCCCAGAGAGGAACCAAGACAGAGCCATCCGGAACTTCCGGTCGGATCTTCCGGCCTCGGGTCGGAACATGCACTCAGGACACTCTTGGACTTGAAAACGGCTAAGTTATGTAACATCCGATACACTGGCCGGATCTTCCGGCCCGAGAAAACTCAAGACAGAGCGACCCGGAACATCCGGTCGGATCTTCCGGCCTAAGATCCGGCCAAGCAGGAAAGGGAGTTTGTGAAGTGTTTTTGTGGCTCTAAAAAGTTGTCATCTCAAGTAAAGCACTTTGAGCAACTAGAATTCATCAACTACGTCCCCCTTGATAGTACGGTGGTCCTATACTCAATTTCAAACGGAAAATAGAATTTAAATTCGCCAATTGAGTCTTCCACCACATGAATATGAATTGGGATCCTTCCTTGAGTGCTACCTTTCATTAATTTCATTTTATTCCTGCACAACTCATGCACAACATCATATCCAAATTTCTATTGCCAATAATCACCAAAATAGATTAAATGCCTAGATGCACTTTCAACTTTTTATAACTGAATTGACATCTCTGCACTAGACAGCACCCCTACATGATGAAGTGGTGGCGGCACTGCGTTCTGTTCCTTTATTCTCTTCAATGACAACTTGTCATAGCATTCCAAAGAGAGAATAAACAGATAATAATGGTAAATCAGCTGGTATCACAGTTTGATGAAAGATTCTAGCAGCAATTGAACTCAAAGCTTCTCTTTTCCTTAACAAAAAAAGAGGCAGCTAATTGAGGGTTGCCCAAACGAATAAGCCAGCAGAGATGAACATTTGAGGGTTCAGAGGCTTCCACGCGGACAGTTCAGCATTTTATCTCCTAGATAATGAAAAAAGAAATATTAGAAAATAGGAGGATAAGAATACCACCAATTTAAGTAAACATCAAATCAATCATGCCAAATGGAATTGATAGTTTCACCAAAAACCAAATTCCAAAGAATCATATTCCTTTCTTTCCCCATTTAGCTTCAGAAAGGCATACTTCATAACTTGCCATGACTAATTTCTAGGAGCCCTTTTGTTTCACAATAAGTTATTTTAATGTTCTCACCAGATATCAGATGCTACTGCAAATTTTCCAGAATAGCTCATGTTTTTTCCTTAAAAAGTGCAGAGTGGATACACAAATTTGATAAGGTGATTAAGCATCATATTCTGCAGACCTCAAAGGCATCCACGTCAACAGCGCAGCAATTTTTGTCTCCAAGCCTATGAAAAAAATATTCTCCTCCTTTTATCATCCCACAAAGCCATACTTCCTAACTTGCTACAAACCATTATGTGAAATTGTGGATACGTCATTTTTGTAAGAAATAAGATAAGGTGCTCGAAATGTTCTCCCCAGAAATCAGATGGTAATGAATATGGCACGCAACAATTTGACAACATGGTTAATCATCAAATTCTGGTAAGTGAATGTCATGCTGACCCTACTTGTAGGTGGTGAACACTTTTTCACAACAATACCAGATAATTTAGCACTGTAATCTTACTGACCAATTCCCTATAGGTGTGCTATGTTCTATAAAGATATAACAAATACATATTGATATATCACATATTTTCTTGACAATTCCACAGTGAACTGAAAGATTTTGTTTCGGTCATGAAAGAATATCTATAATACTCTTATATCAGTAATAAAAGAACAATTTTGCACATTTGCAGTCATCATTATTCATGGCAGATGATTCTGAGGAAAAAATGCTTTATTCCAAGAACTTAAACGAAGATACATGAAGCAATGCTTTCATAGATTCTGTTTGTAATTGATAGAGAAGATATAACACCCTTTGTTGGCTTTCTTAGAAAAAGCGGTACAAGCTTCCTGTTACCTTTTCAGCTGCATCCACAGCATACCCAACTAAAAAACGCACATGCCTCACATCCTCTTTGATCCTACACTTGGCAGCATGCTCCGAACCACTATAAATAGAGGCTTGTCCTCTACTAGTGCCCAATAAGCAGCTCACGGCACATCTCTGAGTGCATTAGCTTGCTGCATTCAGTCAGAGCATTTGTTGTGCAAAATACGAATACCTGTCCCTCCAACCATGTCTAGGTCTGTGGAGCCTCTCGTAGTTGGTCGGGTGATTGGAGAAGTTCTTGACTCCTTTAACCCATGTGTGAAGATGATAGTGACCTACAACTCAAACAAGCTTGTCTGCAATGGCCATGAGATCTACCCATCAGCAGTTGTATCTAAACCAAGAGTAGAGGTTCAAGGGGGCGATTTGCGGTCTTTCTTTACATTGGTTAGCAGTCAAATGCTTTATAGTTAAATCCAACTATCCTATACGCACTACTGCTTCCCTAATGGCCATAGTTCTTTAAATTTCAGGTGATGACAGATCCAGATGTCCCAGGGCCAAGTGATCCATATCTAAGGGAGCACCTTCACTGGTAATATTCAGCATTTCTTGCCTCAGGGATGCCAAATAGCATGTGCTGCTGAGGAAGATAGCACCACATCTTGCATATATACAAGATAGCATGTTTTCCGAGCACTTAAAGTGAGAGTGGTATGGCTAAATGTCATCTTTTACATTTGCAGGATCGTGACTGATATACCTGGTACAACAGATGTCTCCTTTGGTAGGTTATTCAGCTGATTCATGTTTAGTTTATTCCATGTTCCAGTTGTTCTTTTAATTAATAACCATGAGTATTTCAGGGCGAGAGGTCATAAGCTACGAGAGCCCAAGACCTCACATTGGTATCCATAGGTTCATTTTTGTGCTCTTCAAGCAGAAGCGCAGGCAAACTGTAACTGTGCCGTCCGTCAGGGACCATTTCAACACCCGACAGTTCTCTGAGGAAAATGACCTTGGCCTCCCTGTAGCTGCTGTCTACTTCAATGCGCAGAGAGAAACTGCTGCTAGGAGACGCTGAAAATCCCAGCTCTCATTGTCCACCTGATGATGAGCAATGGCCTTCTGATCTTCTTTCTACGAAGACAATGATCCTATTCTATATTACCCTATAAATAAACCAGATGCATTTTGCGGATTGCATTAGTATTAGATTGTTTTCTAAGTGGCAAGATTGGGAATTATGAATGATCCTTGTGGTGAAATTTTATGTATAAGACAATTTATCACATAGTCAGAAACCAGGGTTGGTGGGTATCCCCCACAGTAAAAAAGCTAATCTTCTGTTTGCAGCTTCACACTATGTGCACTTTCTCTGACGTGTTGTGTCAACTTGCTGAATTATGAAGATTTAGAGTTCAAATAACTTATCTCAACAATCCACAAATGTAAAATGCAAAACTATCAAACAATTGATAGTTGTACCTCTCCTTTCTCTCCCAATGAATGTGAAAATTTCTAGGTTCAACAGTAAACATGTTCATCCGATCTCACATATACCGAATTTGTTGTATTTTGATATATGATAGCGAAAGAAAACCAACCAGAGTTTCAATTGGCTGGATGATCAAACCTTTTCCTTAGTAACATTGAGTGGCCAAAGATGCAAGATGACAAAGGAACCACTAAATAATTAGGACAGAGTCATATCGTAGGTGGCAACTTCAACATCGAGTATCAGTTGCAGATAAAAGCCACTCTACATACCATCACACACTTATATTTTCTAATTCCTGAATCCTTTTACATGATGTATTTTATGAAATGAAACCCATCACTTTTATGATAACATGTTCTGATTGATAAAAGTTAGAAAAATTCCTTCCCCAAATAGGCCATATCCTACAGGTTTTGTTCCTTTTTTTTCTCCTCTTGCTCTTTCCTTTGCTGACTGACAGCTGCTAACTGTTCATTTAACCATAGTAGCATGTTTGTCCTTTCTGAACTTTAGGTTCACTAGAGATTCGACAATAGTAGGCAACTTTATTCTTTCTGATCTCTAGGTTCCTTTAGCATGCAGCCAAGTTCCACCTCAGTGAAACGTGGAACACGCAGGCACGCAGCACATCTGCAACAGCCCAGTTTTTATCACGGATACATAAATATCAAACTTTGACGAGATGTTATACGAAGTCACAGAAATATCAGATTATCAGGTATCTGCTGGCCCCGATTAGCTAGGAGACGATCCAAGTAAAACTAGCACAGTTGTGACAATTAACACGCTGAGCGGGCCATTTTTAGTTTGCAATATCTAAAGCGCTCGAGTGAAATTACTAAACCAGAAAAACCTGAGCATCGAATCGACAAAATAGGAAAAAATAGAAACTTCAACCCGATCAAAGGGAGGCGAGGACCGAACGAACGAATCCTCACCACTGGGCTGCCGACATCATCTCGGCGGAAGCAATCACTTGACGGCGAAGCAGCAGCGTCCCCATGGCCTCATCCCCCACAGCCGGGGCCGGGGGCTCGGAGGCGTTATCGCCGGGGCGGCTCCCCGGAGCTCCATGCCTCCACTGCCATTCCCATGGCGGACACACTACGCCAGCCGCATTCGAAGACGAATTTCTGTGTGCATTGCCAGAGTACGCCTTAGGCAAGAAAGGAATCATTGGGCCGCCTGATACTGGGCCCCTGGTAAGCCCTTCCTCTGACCAGGCCGTAAATGGGTACTGACTTGAAGTATTTTGGCCTTTTGGGCTATAATTATATAGGCTCTTTTGGGCTTACTTGGCCCATGTTATCACATTTGACCGAACTGCTCTCTCTCTCTGCTCAGCCCATTTTGCATTGCGCTCTGTGTCGGAGCCTTTCCAGCCTATCCCAATGCAAGGATCAAGTCAGATAATAGTATTACTTACAGTAAGTTTTTAGAGTAAAATACATCAGCGGTTCTTGTCCCAAGGTGTCATCACTTTCAAAATGCATATTTGAGTCCCTAAACTTGGTAAACTGTGTCATTTAGGTCCAAAATTTCAAAAATACCCCTATGTTATTGATGTTTGTCCATCTCTTGATATATAATTATCGATATGGTACAATCAAATAAAGTTATTTAATTATTGTAATGAAAACAACCGATTTAGTTAGAGAAATAGTATAAAATTTCATGCTTAATTGGCAGTCATGTCATCATACATAGGGGTATTTTTGAAACTTTGGACCTAGATGACACAATTTAGCAAGTTCAGGGACTCAAATATGCATTTTAATAGTTCAGGGACCTAGATGACACGTCGGGACAAGTTTAAGGACCGCTGGTGTATTTTACTCAATTTAGGTGACAGAAGAACAGTTTACATGCATCATTGCAAGAGTACACACTATATGGTACTTTGTAACAACAATATCAACAACAACAACAAAAACGAGTTAACATTGCTAATTGCTAAAAAACTTTCCAATCCTATTAGCAACGTAACCCTCGTGTGTGTGTTCGTGCGGTGCAGCTACTTAACGCGCGCGAATCATGAACGACGGCTTGGGAAGCATGCTCGGCTCCGGCGACTTGATGAAGCCCGGTCCGGCGTAGAACGACCGCGGCGGCGGCGGCGGCGGCGGCTGCTTCCGCGGCGCCTCCAACTCCACGTCGTTGCTTCCTGTGCTGCTCTCGCCGTCGTCGAGCTCCTCAGCCGGCGGCGCCGCCCGAGGCTGCTTCTTGTGCGCGTCCCAGCGCTCAGCGGACGCCGACGGCGCGCGGCTGTTGTTGTTGGGGCGCCTGCTGATGCGGCGCGTCCTCGTCTTGCTGCTGCTCGCCGAGGACGACGCCGCGGGGCTCGCCGGCTTCTTTCGCGCGTTCCACCTCTCCTCGGAGTCGGCGCGGCCGCCGCCGCCGCCACTGCTGCTCCGTGATCCGCTACTGCAGCTTGAGGAGGACGACGTCGCGGTCGCGGCGCCGGCGGCGCTCCTGATCTTGTTGCTGACCCAGCTCTCGCACGTGGACGCGCGCCCGGGACTGCCGCTCTCGCTGTCCAAGGAACTCTGGCCATCTGACGACGACGGCGAAGCTGTGCCGCCGCCGCCATGGGTGATCTTGTTCGCGTCCCACCTCTCCACGGCGTCGGCGCGGCTGTGCTTGGGAGGCGAATTGTTGGGGAGAATGATGGCGCACGGCGGCGCCGGGAGCAGCGGCGGCAGTAGCATCATGCACCTGGGAGGGGTCGGGAGCAGCCCGGGGAGAGCAGCGTGCGCCATGGCGAGGTGAACGCGCGCAACAGGTATCGCCATGGATCCGGGGTCTGGAGGGAGACACGCACCGTACCAGAACGAGAAGCGCCGTAAGTGAGCAGAGGAGCTGAAGCAGAGAGATTGGGTTGAGGAGCTGATGAGAAATTGCGGGACGTGCAGGACGAGATATATAGGTGAGGGCCAGTCCGAACACGCCGTCACTGAATCCGACTCGGAGGCCGGAATCCGACTTGGTCGGTGGATCGATGACACGCCGCCGTGGCGTTTGTTTCGGCGCCGACTCGGAATCGGGTTCTCCGTTCTCTGCCACGTAGGCCGTAGCGTCCAGGGATTCATCGCACTCGATCAAGGATTCAAGGCACTGGCAGTCTGGCACTGTGAAATTGCAGATCAAAATTTGACGTGAGATTAAATTTTTGTAGAGCAATTTTAATGGTGCCTTTTCCAATTTCCCTGTCTTCATGAAAACTGAGTGCAGTACTACACTAGCTAGGGATATGTAAGAAGTTTTAGAGATTAATTAAGATTTTTGGATTTACTGCTAAACTCTGATCTACATGAAGACGAAACCAGTCAGCACATACTCTTTTTTTTTAGAATAACACATACTCTTTCGTTGCTCCTTCTCTTTGCAGGTCTTGTGGGAAATTCTGAGCGGGCTCGGCTTCTTAAACATCTTACCGCAACAAGTCCTGACCTTGCAATGCTGGTAGATGCACCTTCGGAACATGGGCGAAGGTAGCTCCAAATTTACCATGGTGCATCGCTCAAGGAGCATACAGAAATTTGTAGTAATACATGGTGAACATGAGCCAAGCTAGTGGCAAAAAATTTCTTACCCTGGTGTATTGGCACCGGTCTAGCTTAACGTAGCATCGCCCCTGCTCCGGAAGCAGCTATCCCATGCAAAGAGGAAGGGATTCGACAGTCTTTTTGCCCTCGTGGTTTGGCAGTTGTGGAAGGAGCGAGTAGTACACCACCATTCCTCTTGTCCCCCGGCCTCCCCCCCTTCCATTATAAAATGTCAACGCGATGCCTTGATGTTTGTCATGCCACACATCGTTTGACTCGAACATTGTTTTCTTCTTAATATAGTGATGGGTAGCTCTCATACATATTTGAGAAAAAAAATAGCCCTATATTGCTGGGTCACATTGTGAATAAATTACAGTGTAGGCAACTACACATCACCCCACCCCATAATATAATGGAATTTTCGACGTATAAAAACATTGTCTGCAGAAGTCTGGCATGCAACAGAAAAGGAAGTGCGGATAAAAATCTGTTGCTGAATCTTAGACTGAGTTGTGCTTTAATTATGACGTTGAGATATTGTGGATATGTGGTGAGAATTGGAGCGAATTCTCCGATGTTTTCAAGAACAACGCTGTTTCTTGCTCTATTTTTAGGAGAAAAACATTATTCCTGTGTTGTATCATCATGTTATTTAGCTCTAAATAATTATGGAAATTAATGTGAAATATGGAATTGGAGGACTTAGAATTGGCGTAATGATTTTTGAGTATGTTGAGCTAGTCGCCTAGTCCTTGTGTGTAACTTGGGAAAGCAATTCAAGCCTCAGAGTATCGTAGATTAACACTGAAACGAAACCAATCAAGAGAGTACTTGAATATATGAAGAAATATAATAACATTAACATCACTAGTTGACTACATTACGGTTGTTCATAGTTGACAGAAGAAAAGATTTACATGAAACAGATTTATCGATGCAATGGTACACATACAACACCATGTTAGATATTGTGTCGAATATTTGTACGAGTCCGGTTACGACGGGACATGGAGTTGTATTTAGCAGTATAGGATAGAGTTCGTGTCAAACTCTGTAACCTGGACCTCCTCATAAATATGAGAGGGAGGCTGCTGTTGTAACCATGACGACATAGCGACAGGCTCGCAGGGGGGAGGCGGCATGTTGCCGGGACCCCGGAGCGACCGGTGTTGCGGTTTGGGGAGGAGCGCCCGTAGTCATGCCCCGGGGATGTAGGCTTCAGCTGAACCTCGTTAACAAAGATCGTGTCTTTGGTGTCGTCTGTGATCTCGCAAGTTAAAATATGCTCATGTTATTTATTCTGAGTTTTTTCAGAATTAAGTTATTCTTATTTATTATTTGAAACCCAACTTGAGACGAGCTAAATGAGCTAGGTAAAAGTTTAATTTTATTAAAAAACATCTAATTTATGTTTTAAAAAATGAGTGTAATCATGCCCCGTCATTGCCACATGCATGTCCACCTCTTCTGCCATAGTCATTGCCCGCCATGTCTGCCCTTACCATGCTCGCGACTAGGCATGGATGCCACTCCGAAGGATTTAGCCAAAAAAACATGAGCAACTTTTAGCGAAAAAATCAAATCATGACCATAAAAGAATTAAATAACTTATTATTAAGCACTAGAATATAGAGTATGAAATTTACAAAAATATGGAACTAATTCATATTTTTTGAACTAAAACAAATTTTCTAAGAGTAAGTTAAATATTAGAAATTTTAATTACTTTGAAAACCACTTTGAAACCATTTAGGGAGGAAAAATGACCAGAATTGTGAGACGAGGGAGGTGTCTTGTCTTGTTTTGGTGATGAGAGAGGTAAAGCTAACAAACACGATAGTTAAAGGAGGTAGCATGAACTTTTTCCATAAAAAAATAACAAGAGAGGAGCAATGGGCTGGCCTGTAACCAGAGAATAGAGGAAGGCTTGGTGATTACTCGAGAAAGAAGAAAAAATAACTATAGATAATTTGGTAGAGGAATACATCACGTGAAAGATCTTGGAGACGTGAAAAGAAAAGGAAAGAAGGGCCTGGTTTTACGTGAGCAGAAGCATATGCGAGGATCATTGAGATGGGTTAAGCCAACCAGTACAACACAGATCTGGAGATTCCTGAAGTCACCATTTGCACCTCGTTGTCGACGGGAACGCCGCTTACCACTTAACGCATAGCGCCGGAAAATCCTTGGAAAAATCACAGGAAAAGATGCGAGCACCAGGATTTGAACCCTGGTGGGTAGCGTCCCACTGGACGGGTTAAGCCAACCAGTTGGGTGGCTAAGTTTAGATAGGTGATTACTGATTACGGCCCAAGTCAGATAGGGTAAGTTAGGTAGGTTAGCTTTTGGGAATTAAAGTTTAAATTAGATTTCAAATTTAAACGCACACTCAAAGAAATAAAATAAAACCAAAAAAAAACAAAATTGCACTTGCACTTATTTGTCCTTAGTTTAAATAAACGCTCATTTATTCTCAGTACTGGAAATTTAAGAAGACAATCTTAAGTTTGCTAGCTAGATAACAAGCAATGCACCAAAATTTAGGGCGGTGCACAAGTAAGATAAACTACTGCATTTCAGATTTTGACATCAATGTAGATATATTATTAGTGAGGAGCTACCGACGCAAGGAGCGCGGCGCGATCCATCTCATAGCCACACAGGTTTCTGCACGCATGGCAGCTCACGCCGCCGGCCAGCTTCTCCAGTGACTTCGTCGCGTGGCAGAACGCGAACACGTCACACGTGCCGCCGCCGTCTTCCTCATCGACGGTAAAGATGAGCGTGCCGCTCTTCTCGCCGAACCACCGCGGCTTGACGGGGGTTCTCCACGTCGCCTCGATCTGCGGCAGGTCGGTGTGGTCGTCGAGCGTATCGTCCCAGAAACCTCCGGTGGTGCTCTCGAAGGCGGGGCCCTTGAGCTGCGAGGTTGAGAAGAGGATGTCCAGGCATCGTATCCCGGCGGAGAACCTCACTCCGACGAACCGCAGCGCCGTCCCGTCCGGCGACACTGCCAGCACGTGCTCGTCCAGCTTGCACCTGCCCAGCCTGTAAGGCAGCGAGCACACCTCCGGTGGCGCGCCGCCGCCGCCGTCGAGGCGCACGCCGAGCGCGCCGTCGCGCGTGTGCCAGTAGGCCACGCCGCGGAGCACGGCGGCCGGGCCGAGCTGGCGGAGCACGTCGGAGCTCATCGTGGCGCCGGGCTTGTTGGCTTCTGGTCCCCAGCTGCCGGTCTCCGACGAGTAGGAACGCAGCGCTGTGGAGCCGCGGCGGTTGTAGACGAGGAGGAGGCGGTGGAATTCCGTTGAGGAGCGCGGCGGCGCGTCGTCGTCGAGGTCGTCCCCGGTGAGTATCGCGCATGCGTAGTCTCCGGGATAATCCTTGCCGGAGAGGGGCGGGAGCAGGGACACGTCCCCCGTCATGGGGTTCCACACGCAGAGCGCGAGGCCGCCGGCGGCGCGCCCCTCGCGCCGGAGCTCGAGCACCACGCGGCCGTTGCGGGACGCGACGGGGCGGGAGTGCTCGAACAGCGCGCCGTCTTCGTCGAGGAGACGAGCAGCGCCGCCGCCGCCGGACGGGCCGAGGAGGAGCCGGGAGGCAGATGCCGTCGGGACGAAGCGCAGCGCGCGGCGGGAGGCGGAGCCATTGTGGAAGAAGCCGAGGGCGAGGTGAGGGAGGTATCCGGCGTGCGGCGGCAGGGCGCGGGAGATGGCGGCGGCGCGCGAGGCCACCGCGCGGCCCCAGCGGCGGCACGTCGCGGCGCAGCGCGCGACGTCGGCGGCGGCCGAGACGCGGGAGAAGATCGCAAAGAGGACGTCGTCGGGCAGATTGGTCGGAGGCGTCCCCGTCGCGCCGCCAACGTCGTCTGCGACGCGGCGGCGGCGCGACAGCCAGCCGTCGGTGGTGTAGGGACGACCTGCGTCGGGATGGGCGCGGGGTCGTCGCGCAGGCGGCATATCGCCGGCCACCGGAGACGAACGAATAATAACGATCGAGATGTGCCTGTCGTTGCCGGAGATCGTAAGCTCCTTGGATTTATAGACAAAATCGCCAGGAATCTCGGATCGGACTCTGATCCATCGCCCAACATGGATTTGCATGCTAATAAGTTTTCCCAACCGCCATAGCGGATCAAGGCCGGCCCTGGCAATTGGATAAAGATTTTGTAATTTTGCTTAGTTTAAATAAAGGTCTGTCTGGTCGTCAGACGACTGATATTTGGGTTATCCATTAGTCACCTGTTCTGTCCACTGGATCACCATCCAACGGACGAGCCTGCTGGTCCACCTTTTTTTGTGCGCCCGTTAAACTGGAAGGTACTACTGCACAGGTGCTAATGGCCTATTTGTGGACCTAGTGGTAACACTAAATAAGACAGGTTGGTGGACATTTGTCTGTTTTTCTAGCCATTAAACAAATGAAAAAAATACATATATAACTGGGTCTTTTTCTGGCCCATTTTGCTGACACAAATAAGAAAATAGAAGCTTAACAAAACATAGAATAGACAGTAATTAGGAATAAAAGAACAAAAACAACACTATCATAATTTTGCTTTGTTCCAATTGATGTAGCGGGAGGTACACCTGGTATTTTAGATAAAAGTTTGACACGGTAAACCTGTTACACATCTAGAACCGAGAACCTTCAAATTCAGGAATACCAAAAAAGATGAAATTTACACTTAATGTTGTGGGAAGTTACGCAACATTGCATCGCATATATTGAGACAAGATGTAATTTCCTTGACGCAAAATAGAATATTCATTTGATATAAATGGATACACTCCTTTGTCGTTACATGTACTCATGCTACAAACATTTAGTGGTAGTAGTAGTAGTACTAGCACTATATACAGAACCAAGACACATAGTAGAACTAACAATAGTTTTTTTTTCCACTTCAGATACATCATAACGGCATCTTTTGCATAGTCCATGATCCTCTTACATTTTAAAATTATCACCAAACAAACTGAAAGACAAGACAAAAATCAAGTTACAAAAAAATACATTAAGAGATACATCCTTATGTACAAATTTGGAATAATCATTACTCGGTTAAAGAAAAAGCAAATAAATGGAACATATGAACATGTCTAAATCAAGCATTGGAAATAGAAAAACTGAGGAATCAAATGGAGGGGCAACATAGACAAGGGACCAGATCAGGCAATTTCTTTAGTAGATAATACCGGCCTAAATGACACAATGGATTTCATTTGCTGACACATATAGAACCTACATAAATCCAAATATGGCCAACTCCATGCATAATATGAAAAGTCTAAAATGTACATATATTTTCTATGTACAATAGATTAAGAGATGAAGTTCTTGTATGAAAGTCAGTTTTCAATGCAACAAGCAGTTTCTGATAAAGCCATCTACACTGGCCCTTTCAAGTGCCATATAAAAGCAAGCACTAGCTACTATGGCCCTCGTCAACTACATAGTAAATCAGTAATGTTGGTATAAAAAATTCGGTATTGCAGACAGGCAACCAAATGACAAAGATGTGGAAGTAGTGAGGTAGAAAGCTACCATTTCATACCTTTTCAAGATGTAAATAATATAAACATCTGAATACCAATTTAAAACCACAATATTGAAAACTATAAGAAATCTAGCTAAAACTTGGTTCTACAGAGCTTCCAAATCTAAAGTACCTAATAGGATAGAATTATCTGCAAATCCCCCACAAAAACTATTAGACCCAAAATTGGCCACAATTCCATGCTCAAATACTAGAAAATGAATAGACACAAATAGGCCATTAACAACATTCCCAAGTTTAGATTAACCATAATCAATTGATAGCCAAGGAAATATGTGATACTCAGCTGCTTGAAAAAGAAAACACATGCTGAACTAAACCATCTAAACTATGCAAAAAATAGAACACGATTAGGTGAGCATTTAACGTTCAACGTTTTTGATTAAACAAGCTATGTCCGGTATATCAAAGGTGAACCAGACAAATTAGAAAAAAAAAGGAGTTGCTAACACACACGCACGCACACACACAAAACATAGAACACTAATCTGAAAAAAATAGATAAAACTGTACCCATGCATGAAAATGGTAGGTGACACATTAATAAAATCGATCCATTTTTTTTCTATTTGGCAGGCAACAATAAGTTGATATAATGAAAAATTCAAATGTTTCAAAGCAATGGGCATCAAGGAAATCAATATACCTTACATAATGTTAATGTTACATATATTTACAATACACTAACGCTATTATAAGACCCTATAATTTATATTATTTCAAACTTTTGTAACTTTATATTTACAAAGCAGAAGATAGCAAACGTAAAATAGACCAAGGGAGGCCATGTGTGCAAGCAAGGTTCCAGACAAATTTAGAGCAGCCCTTGCACCCTGCACCCTCTGCATACAGGGATGCTGCAATTGACAGCAAGGACAAAGCACACAACTCTTGATGGTTCCTTTCAGAGAAGTGGATCTCGTTTCTAAGAGCTGCTATATGGACTTCAAAAGAATAACCAATTTCCTATATGTTAGATTGCAAATCCCAGCAAGGAAATTTTTTTATTTGAACACCTACCAGGCTACCAAGATCCTCAGATTTTGAAACACTAGAGCTGAGGATTGAATGGTAATGCACATAAATAAAACTAAAATTATAGCAATGAACACTGCAACAATGTTTTTATAATTAGACTGCAATTTTCAATGGTGAGAGTTCAGAACAAAGACTCTAATATTGGATATACATAATTCTTTCCGAAAAGAAAAAGAGAAGTTTTGAGATACATATAGTTGGATAGAGAAATTAGGAGATCCAATATGAGGATATGTAGAATTATTGCTAGATAAATACAACCTAAGATAATACCAAAGTACCGCCTTAATGAACAAATTCAATAGTGATAACTGCATTAAGGGCTAGATGGTATGAAATTCTAACATATGAGTAATAGGGGCTGGGAAGTCTCGTACAGAGTTGCATTTCCAGCAGAAATGACAGAATGACATGGTGATGTAATCCTATAAAGAAATAAGAACAAAGGGGGTGTTAGCTTGAACAAGCAGCTAGCTTCACTTGTTTTCCTTTTCACAAACAAAAAGGAGCATGAAAAATTTCACACCATATACATGAAAACGGTATTAGAAAATTTCATCAGCAGTGATCATGCAAAAACAGTAATACAGTACGATAAACTGCATGAAAAATTATACATCATATACATGAAAATTACACACCATTTATGCACTATGCTTATTATAGTAACTTGTAAGCTAGATCAAAAAATCATGAAACATATATGTGGTTTCTAAAAATTATGATGTCATAGAGTAGCTTCGCTTGGAACTCATAAATCATGATCACAAACATATAACAATAAAAGCCTGCATGAACCAGTACTTTACTGAAAAACCATCACAATATGACTAAACATATTACACTGCTAGAAGCCAAAAAAACAGCATTATTGCACATTCATAAAACTGTGTATTCTTCTCTGCAAGTTCAGAGAAACATCACATCAAAGAAAATAAAATGTGCAGAGAACCATCAGTGACAAGTGAATTCAGCTATGCAATCACACACACACACACAGAGAGAGACACACACACACACACACAGAGAGAGAGAGAGAGAGGGTTTCACATGCAAGAGGGTTTCACATGCACAGATAAATTAATTGACTGTGCGAGTAACTAAGCTAATAACTTGTAACAGTTATTTTTGGCAAGGTCCAGTAGGGTCAATACAAAAAAAAGCATATTTACAGGAAAGCTCATGTCACTAAACATTGCTACTTCACTTGAAGAGAAAATATTGAAACAAGGAAGAAAAGAAGGAATCGTGTGGTCAGGGGGATGCACACAAATGACAGAAGGTAAAAAAAAACAAATGACTACACTGCTACATCAGGGTGTGATTCTAATATAAATTGTTTTTTACTTTTCTTAACTTAAACATGGTTATACACTTAGTTGTATATATGAGACACAAGTTTCTAAAAGATGTTATAGTTTATTCTAACAAAAATGACACAGTAATACATGCTAAAATGCAGTGCTTTTATCATAATACACACACACACAACACAAAAAATCACAAAAAATCTAACTTGATATACGCAACTATTAGAGGTACAAGTTGTCCTAGGGAGGACATACCCAGCTATGAAAATTCACTAAAAACTATATATAGGCACTACATGATCCACAAAAACATTAACTTGGAGCAGACAATCAAAGGCAGTGTTCACGTTACACAACAACGGTATCAACTAATTTTATTGAGGATATACCTCAATGTGCTAGATCAGATAGATCGGGCATCTCAAAAAGAAACAAACAAAAATCTCATGTCTTGTTGGCTGGGACAGGCCACATACACATACCAGTGGATGCGCCGTTTGCCACTGCCGCCCTCGAGTTGTCGTCCACTCATAGCTGTCTCGCTGAGAAACAGCCTACCTACACACAGCCATACAACACAATCATTCTAAATTCAGACATCATATCAGAACGCCTTTATTCCCGCAACAATAGAATAAATCTAGCTTAATTCCGGTAGCAAGAATTTGCCTATGGCTTCCTCAACAAAAGCAGGGGTTTTATGATGGATAGGGACGAGGTGGTTTGACGCTAAAATAAACAAAGGTACAACATGATTACAAAAGGCTCTTCCGTGGCCATCTCAAAGAAAAAATACATAATAATGTCCACCCGCTTACTTATGTCACCCTTCTCATAAAAAAATGGCTCACCAATGACATTCATAATATGTCCATGTGTCGCCCTGCCGACAGGCACCTACAAAGATGGATAATTTTGAAGTCAAAAACCAAATTGAAGTGGACCATATCCTAACAGTGTTACAAATGTGAGACACTAAAACCGTGAACACCACCAGTGTACATGCAAAAACATGCTGCCAACATAAATCCTCTACATTAATTGAAAATGGAACAAAAATAAACACACAACAATAGTATTTGAAAATATGTTAATGAAAGAAAGTCATAATAATGCATAAGTTCATATATTCCAATAAACTACAAGCCACCACCCAACGTATCAATGATCAGACTGTGGTAATGGTTCTGGGATTCGACCGAAAACAGTCTGAATCTCACCGAAATTCGTCCATCTCGGAAGGGTCCAAAATGAATTTAGTGCATCCAAATTCAGAAATTCACCGAAATCAGACCGAAATTGACCGAATTTCATCCATTTTGGTTGGCACCGAAATTTTTCCTGAATCGAATCCCAAAACCCTAACATCTAAAACCCAATCAGTGGCTACTCAGATGTAAGTGCTCAGACCAAATCTAACGCTATTGGATTCACATTATCATCGGATTGAGTGAGTTTCACCATCACAAAAATGGAATCCACAGTCAACAACAAAAAGGAAGAAATGAAGCGCAGGTTTACGGTGATGGGGAGCAGTCTAGAGGACATGCTGGCCGCGAATGAGCCGCTGTCTGGTCCACAGCGATGGTGTCCACTCTCGGTTTTCCCAGTCGCTGCCACCGGTGTGGTAGGGGCCGCTTGCACCGCGGCGGCGCGATGAAAAGGTACCCGACCATGGACAGCCGATGCAGCGACGGTAGCGGCGCGCGGGACACGGGAGAGGCTTCCCGGCGGTGGGAAGCGGAGGGAGGTGGGGAAGACGACGCCATGGCCGGAGATCGCCGGAGATGAGGTCGGCATCTAGGGTTAGACATTGCGTTGCAGCTCCGCGAGAGTGGTTGAGGGGGAGGTCGGACGGCTCATAAGGTCGACTGACGGAAACATCAAATCTCAGTCGCTTGACAGGGAGTAACGGCCGTTTCTTTTTTGAAAAAAAATGACATCGAGGGTGTTTAGTTTCCTGGAAAGGGTGAAAGGGAATGTGAAAATGTCACATCGGACACTGTAGCGCACTGTAGCACTTTTCGTTTGTTTGTGGTAAACATTGTCCTATCGTAATCTAACTAGGCTCAAAAGATTCGTCTCGTCGTGTACATCAAAACTATGTAACTAGTTTTTTTATTTACCACGTTTAGTGCTTCCTGCATGAGGAGAGAGGTTTGATGTGATTTGACGTGATAGGTGAATAGTGAAGTTTGGAGAGAGAATTTTTCTCTTTTTAAGGGAACTAAACAGGGCCATTGTGTAACAAACCCTGCTGTTTCCTGGAAAAAAAAGAATGTTGTGCGTAATTTGAAGACGAGCGGATACAACAATGCTATCAAACCATCATAGAAAACACGCTCGAAAAAAAACTACTGATCCCAGCAGGATGTACTAATAAAGCTGCATCGGCAACTACTAACTGTGAGCTCTGGAGTTTGACATGCACATACAACGAGAAATCCAATCAACGTCTAAATATTACTACGTCTGTTCCAAAATATAAATTGTTTGATTTTTTTTATTATCAAAAGTTTGACCGCTCATTTTATTCAAAATTTTTATAAAAATATAGTTAAATTTAAGGTATTTTTGAAGATTTTTTATTAATAAAACAAACAACCATAAAAATATATTAATTTGCACAAAATTTTGAATAAGACAAACGATCAAACTAAGTCAAACAATCTACATTTTTAAAATGGAGTGAGTACATTGCAATAGCTCGGGACAATCAACAATGAGAACTGAAGAGCTGAGAGGCAATCTTCAGCTGTTGGATCTTAACGTACATTTGATTTTCAGCTAGATAGGCACTTCACATGCAAACTTTTTTTTTCCATTTTTTGGCAACCACAGTCCACAGGAGTGTGCGCCCAGGCAAAACTAATGCCATATTCGTTAGGAAAAATAACAGATATTTAAAGGAAAAAATAGAGTTAGCTTATTAACTAGTTGTGTAATGTAATCCAAGTGACAAATCACTCGATGATATGATCAATTCATCGGCAGCATAGAGTTGTCGATTGCTACACTTGTGTAACTACCTCGTTGATCGCTAGCTACGGCAAAATTAATACCATATCCGTTGTTCTTTTCAGGTACGACCGTGCGAGGCAGATCGACGCATATAAATCGCGCACCCTAAATTTATTTTATTTTGATTTTGACGACGCCTTTATTCTATTTTGGATCTGAACTTGTTCAGTTGTCCTTGTGCACCGCCCAATTTGCTAGCTTGAGAAATGATACTATGGCCGGTACTAGCACAGGGAGTGTAAGGCCTCCTCCATCAGTCGGCTCGCTCTTAAGTACGTAAACAGTGTTACAATGGGAGTCAGACGCTATGGGGTGAGATAGTCTCGGTCAGAGCCCTAGACAGTTTCCCCTCTCAGGCTGCTAGCAGTGGGGTACTGAAAAGGGGAATGGAACATTGGATAGCGCGTACGCAAGGCTAAAATGAGCTGCAGCGGGGGACGGGAAAGGCGACGGAAAGATTGAGTTTCGGCCGGCGTACGCCATTCCTGGCGTGGTAGCGCGCGTGCGCTACCAGCCACCGTGGCATGGGGCCCACGGTCCCGTCGCGCCGTTCAACTGCCTGGGAGCAGAGAGAGGAGGAGGAGGCTGCCGTCGCTGGAGGAGAGGATGAGGGAGAGGGAGGGGTGCCGCACCGCCCGGCCGCCGCCACCACGCCACGCTTGGACCGGCCGGAGAAAGGGAGAGAAAGGGAGGAGCAGAGGGGAGCTCGCGGAGGCCGTGTAGCTCGTCGATGGCCCGGCGCATTGGCCGCGCCCGTAGCCATCGCCACCGTCGCCGTGGCCGGCCTCGCCGCCGCGGAGCTCGTCGATGGCCCGGCACGACGGCCAGCCGGTGGCGGAGGAGCGAGCTTGACCTCCATGGCGGCCGGCCTCGAGCTCGTCGACGATGGCAAGGTGGACCACGAGGCCCGGCGCTCTCCCTCTCCTCTGCGGCCGCTGCTGCGGGAGCCATCCACGGCCGGACCCGCCGCGCGCGTTGGCCGCCCTCCCGCCGCACCCGCCGCTGGCCACGTCGTCCGCAGCCGGTCACCGAGCGGGAGCAGGGCGGCCGGATCCTCGTCGGCGCGAGCCCGCGATACAGCTCCACCACGCCGGCGGGGAGCGGGGCGAAGCAGCGGAGGACGTGGCCGACGGAGGACCTGGTCGCCTTCTTCCCCCTCCCCCTCTCCCTTTCTCTTCTCCTCCTCCCTCATCACCATCGCCGCCGCCACTCGATCCGGCCGGACGCGGGCGAGCTCGAGCTTGGCGGCGCCATTCTCGGATCCTCGTCGAGCGCCCAGCGCAAGTCCGGCCCATGCGCCGCCTTGGCCGCCCGTCGCGCGCCCCCATGGCCGCCGCAGCGCTTCCGCCATGGCCGCCGCAGGTACTAGAGACGCGGAGGAGGGCAGTACAGGCCGGAGGGGACGGCAGAGGGAGCCAGGGAGGGAGCGGCGCTGGAGATGAGGCGCCGGCGCGGGAGGGGGGCAGGGCGGGCGGCGCAAGCAAGAGGATGCGGCGGGGGAGGGGAAGGGAGGGAGAGAGAGAAAGAGTGGAGGGGGAGGGAGGAGAGAAAAAAATAATATAACGTGTGGGTCTCGCGTCTGGTAGTTGGTATATAAAGTATGAGATATAGTGTATGACGAGTGCAGAAAAACTGAAGCTGTACTGAAAAATCTCGATGACTGGACAGAATATTATTTTTTTAGAATACTCCCTCCGTGTCTAAAAGGAACGCCGTTGTGGGCGTTCAGGCGATTGCGAAAAAAACGCCGTTCTGGCCTCACGGGGTTTTTTGACTTGTTTACCCTTCGTTAATTACTCGCCTCGGTTCCCGTCGTCTCGCCTCGATTCCCGTCCGTCCGCCGCGCGCGTCTCCCGTCTCCAGCGTTTCACATCCGCTCCCATTCAAAACGCGTGCATCATGCATGCAGGCCACCTGCTACTCCGGCACGGCAAAGATCGCGCGGTTAAACTAGATCCAACCAGCGCCGGAAAAAAAAACGAGAAACGCAAATATAAAAGTACCTCCGACCCTATTTAATAAGGGCAAACATAAAAAACTCTACAAACCTAATCACTCATTGGTATGCCTTTCTTTTCAGATATGGAGGGAGTATAGAGTAGAGATTGACGAGTGCGAACTGCCTCACGCACGGATTGTGCCGTTGTCTGAGTAATGTAGCTGTGAGCTAGTGCTGTCTCGGATTATTGGAGGAGGCCTAGGTGGTGTTTAGATGTTAGAATTGGGAGGTTGAATTTGGGAGTAAGATGTCACTTCGTAATCATTGCGCTACTGTAGCATTTCGTTTGTATTTGTGAAAAATTATCCAAAAATTGATTAATTAGGCTCAAAATGTTCGTCTCGCAGAGTACAACAAAACTGTGTAATTAATTTTTGATTTCATATACATTTAATACTCCATACATATTATGACATTTTGATGTGATGGAGAATCTTCTTTTTGCATAGTAAATTCGGGAGGTGAATTTGGGATCTAAACAAGCCCCTAATAGATGTGTGTCTCGTTTGGAGATAGCGATGGAGGGTGTGATCTGGCGGATGGGACGGGGGACGGATCGGACTCGGACTCGACTCGGGTCTACGGCTCACTGGAGTGCTCGTGATGACGTCGCTTCGCTTCAGCTCCAGCCTCCGGATCAACCGGCCGGGAGCCAAGCAAGTCGTCTAAAATATTGTCCTGATACTAAGAAGGTACAATGGCCTGTTTAGTTTCTTTGAAAAGGGAAAAATTCTCTCTCCAAACTTCACTATTCACCTATTACATCAAATCTCTCTCCTTGTGCATGTAACACTAAACGTGAGTAAATAAAAAAACTAAGTATATGATTTTGATGTATACGACGAGACGAATCTTTTAAGCCTAGTTAGGTCATGGTAGGACAACGATTACCACAAACAAACGAAAAGTGCTACGGTGCGCTACCGTGTCTGATGTGACATTTTCACCAAACTTCACGTTCCTTTTGGGTAACTAAACACCGCCAATGCCTGTGTTTAGATCGAAGTTATATACTACCTCCAGTTTTATATGATGTTCGGACATCATTACTAGTTCATTTTTGAACTAATCAAGCTGTCCTAACGACGAATATACAAAACCGGAGGTAGTATGTACAAACGCTGCTGAAATTTTAGCGTCAAAATGCTGCCACTGCAGGTTCATCATGTACTACAACTAGTGCCAATGCCAGTAGGTTAACTATAACCATGGTTCAGAGACACAGACAAGGACTTCATTAACCGTACTGGTAAAGGAGTAGCAGTACTAAACTAAACTACTACTAATTACAAGCAAAAGACAAGTGCGGCCTCCACGTCAGCATCGTGCATGCAAATATGCCGTGGCCACTTCTTCACTTGGGCTGCTTGCCGTTGCCGGCCGCCTTGAAGTTGGTCGCGGCAGCCGCGGCGGCGGCAGAGTGGCTGCCGCCGGAACCGGAAGGGGCGCCGGCGGCGCCGCCCTGGGACGCCGCGGCGTTCTGCTGCCGCTGCTGCTTGCGCTTGAGCTCGGCGAGGAGGGCCTTGTTCTCCTGGTCCAGCTGCAGCGCCTTCCTCCGCAGCCGCTCGTTCTCGTGCATCATGCGCAGGTTCTCCAGGCACAGGCTCGAGTTCACGCGCTCCATCTTGCCTCGCTTGCTTGCTTGGCGACCTCTCTGCATCAGAAAACACCGAAATATATAAGGTACAGAAAAACACAGATGGCAAGTTATCCACTGCTTTCAGTTTTACTACGAGCATGCATGAACGGTGCTAAAGATACTAAATGAGCTAGAGCCTAGAGATATCCATGGATGGCATTTGCAGTTGCAGCGAAGAGAAAGAAGGGGATTCATCTATGCATGCATTTGTATGTCAAAATGTGCATGATCTTTGGTAAACAAAACTTCAACTTGAAACAAGAAACAAAGATGTTCAACGCAACAAAATAAGGTAATACTAGTATTTCCAATGATGCTCTCCGTTTCAACCACCTCGATCTCTCTGAAGCCTGAAGCTGATGGTGCTGGCCTTCAGATGCAGTAGCTGGCAGGCAGATGATGTGCAGAGGGGGGAGGAGGAGTGTGGCCTTCTTGAGGAAGAAAGAGCTCAATGTGTTTTGCTGTGGTGCGCTCAAGCATCGTGGTTGCCAATTTATAGACGGCCCGGCCTCAAGCTCCCCATGGAGAACGGGTGTGTGTGTTCATGTAGCGCGCGACGAGCTGAGTCAATGCTGTGCGTCATCTACCATCCCCTGCAGCTGCAGACACAACACACAAGGCTGTGTGCGCGGTAGCTAGCAGTCAACAAAGTGAGATGATGGAGGTGAATTGATGACGCAAGTCCAGGGAAGAAGGTCCAAAGATACGCCATCATCATGTTCTTCCTCCTCCTCGGTCTTGTCAGTCTCCTGTTCTCGCCTCTGCCGCTTCTTCCGCCTCTCCCATGATCCCATCTCCCTCCGAGAGAGAAGCTAAACCCGGTGTCAAAAGGTCAATGGGCATTTAACCTTTGCACTCGATTACATCTAGCCATCTACTGCACAGTAGAGTGTGCGTGGAGTCTTGCTGTCAACTCAAATGTTCTTGCTGATCTTGGAACAGAGAGATCCTTCTTACTGTCCCGAGGCATCAGCCGAATGATGAGCAATATTAAAGGGGAGCAGGCCATCCCATTTCCCATCTTTCCTGTCTTCAGTCAATTGCCCCGTTACTGCTGAGCAAGGGAAACAATTCAAACCATATGGAGTACCTCCTTCAATCCTCCATGTTGGTGCCACGTCACTTCACTTCACTGCCGGGTGCCAAGATTTGTGAGCAATACATATAGATGCATCGTATTCTTATCTTACTTGATCCTGTTCAAAGTATATATATCGACAGAACAATATCTCACGTTTTGGCGATTGCTTGTAAAAACTCTCACAAAAGTTATTTTTATGAGGCAAATTATGGACCATCATGAAAATGATTGTTTTTCATGAAATGTGTTGTAAAATTTCTCATGAAATATGCGTAGATTTCGTGAAGGCGTTCCATAAAGCTCTCACGAAAAGCTATTTTCTGAAGGTATTTCTTGACCGTCATGAAAGTGTTGCAAAATTCTCACAAAAATTTGTGTTGCCTGATTTGTGAGAGTATTTTCATGAGGGTTGGACGTCATTGTGGATTTGGCTATTTTCATAAGTGTTGTCATCTCTCACAAAATTTATGTTTTGTGATACTTAACTATTCGTGGAAGCCTTGGTAAAGTTGAAGAATTTCCTCATTTGGAACCTCAGTATGTAACAATACTACAAAATTCGGGTACTATAAGAAGAGTTAAAAATAGAGTAAAGTGTATTTTACCAAATGATCTTATCACGAAATCTAAAACACCTCATGATTTTAAAAACCCGACATAATACACCTCAACTCTTTAAAACCGGACAAATTATTACCCAGCCAAAATAAAACAAAGAAAAAAAAAGATGGACTGCGGCCTGCGGGCTCCCAAATGCCTCGCTTGCCTCACAAGTGACAACAACTGCAGTTCACCAAATGCCTCCGCACAACGAGATAAATCTTTTGAGCATAGTTAGATCATGATAGAACAATGTTTACCACAAATAAATGAAAAGTGCTACGATACGCTACAGTATCCGATGTAACTTTTTCA
Organism: Echinochloa phyllopogon; assembly: GCA_033239725.1. Lineage (NCBI taxonomy): Eukaryota > Viridiplantae > Streptophyta > Magnoliopsida > Poales > Poaceae > Echinochloa > Echinochloa phyllopogon. Next base: position 2,652,249 of record BTCW01000008.1, on the reverse strand, counting down.
CCTCCTTTTTCACTCTTTTGAGGAACTAAACACAGGCAGTGGTACACGAGTACTAGTTCCGAGAGGATGTCAGTTTTGGCCATCACTGGAAGCAGAGAATGTGAGCTCAGCACTACCTGGGCCTGTCACATAATTGTAGGCACTGGCAGGCTAGAACCAGAGAATGGAGTGCAGGGTGGTAAATTTTGAAATTCGCAGGAAATCCGGTTGGAGCCGAGATGTGAAGCAGATTTCATGATGATCAGCATTAAAGTGCACATCTTATCCTCTCCAACTGCCCATATGCTTCAATCCTCCTTCATGCCACTTCGAGATTTGGTTTTGAACCACGGCTCGTACAACAATTTGTGCCCCTATTGTTCAGAAAAAATTCTACTCCATTTGAGATTCAAGGGAAAGCACAACTCGTAACGGCAGCTGGATATATGAATATTGGATCCAATCCAACGTCCAAGATTGGACTCTTGGGTCTGATTGGACATGTTGACATCAAAAATTGAGGCACAGGCACAGTACTCCTGCGCGCCAGTGAACAGCAGGCCTATCTTCCTCGAGCAATCATGACGACAACAGTCAGAACGAAGCGAAGCCTCTCCTCCTTTGCAGGAACAAGAATACAGTGCAGGATGGATACATCTTGGAAAAGGAACATGATCTTAGCTAGATACGATACGAACGGCCTATTTTTGTGCTGCAGTACAGGAATAGCAAGCAGCTCAGCTGCATATACAGATAACAAGAGCTGGGCAAGTAATCCATGTATCCAGAGTAGTTGTGCATTTCTCATTTCTCTGCAAAGGAGGTGAGCGTGACATTTTGCAGTTTGTTTGGATGAATATTTTGGCCATTACTATCTGCATGGAGTTGCATATCTGCTAGATTTCCAAAGAATTCGGTTAGGTTTCATGTCAAGAGCACCAACACTTAAATAAATGACAATTAAGGTATTAAATATAAATTAATTATAAAATTAATTACATAAGTCATTGCGAGACGAACATAACAAACCTAATTAACATATAATTAGTATATAATTATCATATATTTACTACAACATTACATTATCTAATCATGATGTAATTAGTTTATTAGATTCGTCTCACAAATTAGTCCTCATTTATGTAATGTGTTTTTTAATTAATCTATATTTAACATCTCTATGTCCAATATGACTGGGCTAGACTTTAGCTCGTGCTAAACAAACACCTCCTAAAAGCCAGGAGATGATGGCTTCCCTGCTCCATCCGTCACTTGCTCAGTCAAAACTTCAGACATATCAATTCACTGCATGTAGCAGCAAGCCAGCTGTCAAACAAAATCTGTTGAACTATTATGTTATTTGTTAGTTAAAATCTATTTTTAAAAGTAGCTAAATCAGTAAATGTGACTAATCTATTAGAGATGCTCTACATATTTTTCTGTAAAAAATATAAGACGACTTATTATAGATAAAAGAAGAGTGCTTAGAATGGGCTTCATATGCCGACGTGGTTAGTAAATGGTTGGGGGCCATTTTTGCTTCTATCCCCAGGCTAGCAAGTTTTTGCCGAGGCTCAAGGACACACGTTGCCTTGTAACCTGAAAAATAAAAACATGGAATGCTGAATGTCTTGCTAGATTTATAGGCAGCATTTGATCGAAAAATTATACATTTCGTTGGAAGCAAAAGCTGGGCTCCTGGCCCGTTGCAAATTCAGAAAGCTTAATAGTAGTGATGTTCTCTTTATGGGCCAGTCTCAGTGTCGCAATAAAGTCCACAAAGGCCCAATAAAAAAAGTACTCTCCCACTACGTTGTCATTCTCGATGTAATTGAGCTGTATTTCCAAACCAGAAACCTCTATGCCGGCCAGATTCTCATTTCCCTTTGAATTTCCCTAGTTTACACTTGTTTCTCTGCTCAAACATCTCTATCTTCCAAGTTTAAGAATTGAATAACAAACACACTACTCCAAACAAATTACAGAAACATAACTATTAAAGCTAGCTTCACCGTCGGAGGACCACTCCAACTAGAAAAAATATTTTTAGTGAATTGCATTTAATTTCCAAATCTTATATGTCAACACTTGTCTCATTACTCTTCCATTGTCCATAATAACCATTTTCTCTCAGTATATGTAGTCTATATTTATGTATTATATCGATCAAGAGCACGATTGGGCAAGAGACTAGCTAGCTAGGAAACCAGGGTTCTCACGCCCTAAGGCGGACTTAGGGTAAATCTTGAGCAAGGGCACACCTTGAGAGCAACCAAATTAATAAAGTTTTTTTTAAATTATACAGTACAACGCAGACGCTCACACTACGCACACTCACCCCTAAGAATATACGTACGCAAACCCTACCCCTATGAGCACCTCCGATGGACTGAGCACCCGGCAGATCTGAAAATAACTCGAAGTCACCATTGGCACCTCGTTGTAATAAAGCTTTAACATGGTGAAAACCTACTAATTATTATAATATCGAATAATTAAGCTTTTGTATGGTTAGCTATAATTCAACACTTGGAAAGCTTTTGAAGCATTGAACTATAATGGCATTATGCCTTTTGAAGCTTTGTTTGAATCCGCAGGGAAGAACTTTTCAAGCACTAAACTACATCTTTCATCTATGTAAGATAGATTGCTAATGGTCTTATCTGATAAAAGATAAACGGGGCATTTCAGGCAAATCCAGGCCAGTTTGATTGACTAGTGAACAAGTGAAGGCACGAGGGTGGTACTATATGCGGACTGAGCCCGAAGGTGACCCCTTGCGGCGATCTAACCCACGAAGGTACCTCTAACCTTCGATTCTCGTCTTGTGATCAAAAGCCTTAGGACTCACTCTCATTTTTGAACTCGAAGGTAACTATTCTATGCACACCCACCGGCGGAGCTTGAGGAAGGATTCAGGAGGGCCAGCCTATGTTAATTAAGCAACAAAACCAGCAAACAATACTATAATTACAGTTGAATCGATGAAAATTTTGCATGGCAAGAGGGCCGGAGCCCAATATGGCCTCTACATAGCTCAGCCCCAGTGCACACAATTCCATAGGGGTCCGATTGGTTCGTTGCTGTGAGCCAGGCTCGTACTAGCGAGCGAGGCCCCCGGCGGCCAGGCTGAATACATGCAGTATAGTTTTGATTGGTTACCTGCTCTTATATCCAACCTGGCTGCTCAGAGTTCTAGTTTGGTTGGCCGCATGAAGTCACGTACACACACTCCAATTCTTTTTTGCCTCAGTCTGATCACAACCTGCATCGCCCGAGCCTGGCTCCCGGGAAACACTCATTTTTGCGTATCGCCCGAGCCAGCCCAAGCCCAACTTTTGATTCAGGCAACCAATCAATGCGCACTTGTATCCCACGAGCCTGGTCACGCCGAATACAGGGAACCAATCGGACCCTAGATGACCTTGGATCTTTTTCCCCGCGTAGCATGCAACTCGACGATCCGACCAATCAACCATCCTAGCTACAACGCCTGTGTGTTGCTTTTTAAGACTAAGCAGTCCGGAGGTGACCTTAGCTGAAAACTCCCTCGACAATCATCCCCACCTCACCGGCCGGGCTCGCCGTCCGCCGCCCACCTCGCTCGATCAGAAGATGAAGCTCCGCCACCTCCCACCCGTCCTCTTTCTCCTGGTGCTCTCGCTCCCCTCCCTCTACTTCCGCCGCCACCTCTTCCCCACCCGAGCCCCGCCGTCGTCGTTGTCTCAGCACGCCGGCGCCCATGACGACGCGGTCCTCCGCCGCCTCGCGTCCTTCGACGTCGGCGGCGACCAGCTCCTGGCCGATGCCGCCGCGATGCTTGCCAACGCCTCCATATCCTCCTCCTCCCACCATCACAGCCTCGTCGGCAACCCCCACCACCGCCTCCTCGAGCTCCGCCTCCCTTGCCACAGCAGCCGCAGCAACGCGACCGCCTCCTCCTGCCCTCGCCGGCAAAGCACCGCCGTGTCCCGCCTCCGCGTGCCCCACGACAAGCTCCCCGACGACGGCGCCCTCCTCGCCGCGTACCTCGCCTCCCTCCGCTCCTTCCTCCTCTCGCACCAGCTCACCCGCCGCCTGAGCGACGGCGACATCGCCGGCGTCATGACCGACCTCGCGGCGCTCGTCTGCGTTCCCGGCCGCCGCCGCCGCTTCCGCACCTGCTCCGTGGTCGGGAACAGCGGCATCCTCCTCGGCTCCGGCCTTGGCCCCCAGATCGACGCGCACGACTTCGTCATCCGCCTCAACAACGCGCCCGCCGCCGCCGCGGGGCGCTTCGCCGCCGATGTCGGCGGCAAGACCTCCCTGGCCCTGGCCCACTCCTTCGTCCTCCGCCGCTGCGCCGGGCCCTCCGCCGCCGCCACCCCGGGCTGCGCCTGCCACCCCTACGGCCGCGCCGTGCCGCTCGCCATGTACGTCAGCCACCCGGCGCACCTCCTCGACGCGCTCGCCTGCGCCGCCACCGCCACGCCGGCGTCCCCGTTCCGGCTGCTCCTCACCGACGCGCGCCTCGACGCGCTGTGCGCGCGCGTCGCCAAGTACTACTCGCTGCGGCGGTTCGTGGCCGGCACCAGGGAGCCGGCCGGCGGCTGGGTGCGGCGGCGAGGGGATGACGACGAGGCCGTGCTTCCACTATCGTCGGGGCTGCAGGCGGTGGTGATGGCGGTGAGGGTGTGCGAGGAGGTGTCCATGTTCGGGTTCGGGAAAGCGGCGGGGGCGAAGCACCATTACCACACGGAGAGGAAGAAGGAGACGGAGGTGCACGACTACCAGACGGAAAAAACCGTATAAGCGACCGCGGGGCTTATTGCATGTCGCACTTAGAGGTTTTAAAATTTTTTGAAACTTTGCACACACAATAGTACCAAGTAAATGTAAAACATACCAAAAGTTGAGATTCAAACAAATGTTGTAAAAATTCATATAAAAAAAATAAATTTGAGCCATCATGAATTTTGTCCTCTAGTGGCTGAAATTTGTTTTTTTGGTATGAATTTTTACAACATTTGTTTGAATATCAACTTTTGGTATGTTTCACATCTACTTGGTATTATTATGTGTGCAAAGTTTTAAAATTTTTTACAACATTTAAGTGTGACATGCAAGACCATGCAATAAGCACGGCGGTCGCCTGTACGTTCGGTAATGTTCGGTAATGCGTTTCTGCACGACTACGAGGCGGAGTACCAGTTCTACGCCGTCCTGCGGGGCCGGCCGGAGAAGGTGCCGTTCCTCGGCGACGCGCCGGGGTTCAAGCTACCGCCGGTGAGGCAGTATTGGTGACGGGATGGAGAGCATATGCACTGTATTTTGTAGATAAATAATGAGTGATGAAGCAGTGGGCCCGCTCCTGTGCTGTTGCAAGATCTGAACCGTTCGTGATGGGAACGGATGGCCGAGATTTACATGCAGGTGCATGCTAACTTCGTTTCAGTTATTGGAGCGCGAGCGACTACGTGCGATCCGTGTCCGTGAATGGCGAGGACTACTGATGTCCCGCGATAACAAATGACTCTCACCTTCGATTCTTTGTTGACGCGGGATTATCTAGGCTTCGGGAGAAAGTGAAACCGAAGGTAAAATAAGAAGACCAATTGGCTCATCAGTCATGACCGAAGGTACTGGCGAAGCTGGCGAAAGAGCGGCATGAAGAACATGAAGGAGAAAGTAAAAGTCAAGTTGAACCTGTAAATTTACTTTGTTGCCATTTCTAGATAGAGTGATTGTGTATGTTTGCAAAAGTAAATAGAAGCTTAAGAGAGGAGCACTTTTGTAAAGTACATTGTAAGTAAGTGCCCTATATAAAGGGGAGTTTCTTCCTCTCGAGGGAGGAGGGATAGATATACTGCTGGTTTGTATTCATGAGAAAATATAAACCAACACCTACCTCCTCCCTTTCACCACCTACGGCCAGGCCCTCAAGGCGTTTGCGTTTCGTTCCACCCGATTTATTTTATCCGATGCGCATTGTGTTTGCTCTCAAATAAGGTGTGATGTTTGATCCGATTCAGGCGAGGAAGAAGGTGGCTGGGGCTCTGCGGGAGGTGATAAGGAAGAGGATGAACGACAAGGTGAGAAATGGTGGCGACAAAGGGGAGGATGAGGAGAAGCAGGAGAAGAAGGACATTGTGGAGGAGCTTCTTGAAGCAGAGGATGGGAGTTTCTCAGTTGAAGAAATGGTGGATTTCTGCCTGTTCCTGCAAGTGGTTGACTATGAGGCTTCATATTAATCCTCACGAGACACGTTAGAAAATTAGATAAATTTTAGAAATTCTTACAAAAATCAGAAACATCTAGCCATCAATTTGTAAGTGTCAATAATTATTGCCTTAGGATCTAATTTATCTCTAAATTACCCACCCCCGCCATTATGAATATTTTTCAATATAACCCCATTAAATTTACATCTAAATTACCCACTGCCATTATGAATATTTTTCAATATAACCCCATTAAATTTACATCTAAATTATCCACTGAGGAGAAAAAACAACTCAAGAAACTATATGTCACGATGGATCTTCCAATCAGGAGTGAAAATATCTAATAACAACGTACGTGTTTTCCATCCCACACCACATCTCAGCCCTAGCCATCGATCAATCTCTCTCCTCTTCTCCCTACATCCACTTCTTGCCAGCCCCAACAATAGATAGATCAAAGGTTTGTTGCCTGATCCATTGTTCTAGCGTGCATGTTCTAGATGCCAAGTAGTAAGATCCCAACCTGAATTAGACAGCACACCACATGATTAACGATGATCTGATCACGCCGGACGGGAACCTACAGAGAAACCTTGCGCTCTTCCTCTCTGATGTGGATAGATCCTAGGTGCAACGGGACCGTCTGTATATCCCAGCCTTGATCAAAACAACATCGACAGATGATATGGACGAGTACGTCCCCGTCAGTCTGTACGTTGCCATCAAGATGTAACCATGTAGGTGTGCTATCCTCAGACTGCTCCCTGCTCCAGCTCTTACACAGTTCACCCGCGTCGTGTGTGAAACTTGGCGCAGCTTGCAAGAGCCTGCTTGGCGTCATAATGCCGATGCGGGCATGTCGCAAGGCCTATTTTTTTCGTGAAACAAATAAGTGTTCGTCCGATGTATCATGTATTTGATATTTGGATGCGCTGCTCATCGATGGATTGGCAGCCGTAAAAAAATGATGGCCTTTAGCCACTATTGTACATGCAGGACTACAACCAGGGCCAGAGTTGGATTCTGTATGTAATCTTTGACCACCCGACGCGATAGGCATCTGGATCAAGTAAAATGATAGTTTAAAATGATGGTACTATGGTAGCCAAGTATAAGATCAAGAGTATAGTGATTAGTTGGCATTCTGTTTCTATATTCTTCCACACCACGGAAAATGGTATTAACAAAAAAATGATATGGTAGCCAAGTATATGTGCAAGACAGCAAGAGCAGTACGTCAATGCATCATATTAATCCTACAATGAACTAAAATAATGGTATTAGAAAAAGTGATATGGTATCCAAGTACATATCCAAGGGTAGTAGATTGGTTTATCAAACAAAAATATAATACTACGCAATTTAGTCAATATCGCTAGAAATTTAATCCTCCAAGTGTTTCTAATTAAATTTATCTACTGTTGTGATTTTAGTTTAAAACCGCATATTCACCCTCCTCTGGTCGGTATCCTAAATCCAACAACCTCGCCTGTGCCCAGGCTATGACCTTGCCTGCAGGAGCTTACCTAGATTAGAAAATGAGTGGCGGCCTGCTACTATATGAGACTGTATAACTACAGTAAATACAGTGTATCTCTACTGAAAACACAAAAAGTGAGTGGCAACCGGTGCCCTCAATCAGCTCAACGTAGGTTCGCAACTGCTTGCCCGTAAGATGAAATATCAATGTCTGTCTTTCAAATTGGACACCGCTTTGATTGAATTGTGTGCTGTTGAATCTGCAACTGGGAAGAAGCTGAGGAAGATAGGATTGTCTTCTTCCCCACCACCCGAACTCTCAAAGGATACCCAATCAATCTCCGGCGGCGACCAGATGCTATTCTCTGACCTCACCTCATATTAGTTTCCAGTTACCTTTTCAGAACAAGACTAAGCATAGATAAGAGAAATATCACTAGTAGTTAGTGAAAAATTTCCTCCTTTTTTAATCTTCTTTATCTGTAACTTGCTTGGTACCAATGAGCAGTTGGCAAATTCGTTTCGCTTGTAAAATGACCCTGAAAATGCTATTCAATGCATACTGGTTACACATTTCGCCGTGTATTATTTGGCTATCCTAAGATAAGATCCAGCAAATGTCTTGCTAGTGGTTTATATCACTTTCCTAATAATTCACAAAATGGTGTGATGAGTTTGTACAATTTGGTGGGCAAGATGCCATTATATCGGCAATTGGGAGGGAATGGTCCCCTAGATTGGTAGAGATCTTTGTCAAGCACATGAGCATCATGAACTGTTGTGTTAGTCAGTGCCCAGTACCTAGGAGATACAGTGGAGATATTTCTCCTTATGATTCTGGGTGGCATCTGACAGTCCACGTCTTTTTACCATTAGATTTGTAATCTACGGTGCTGGTAATTGGTGAAGAGGCCAGCTCGTTCACGCCAAAAATCTGGGCTAGTGGGAGAGACCACGCGTCGTTTTTTTGTTGGCTAGATGACTCTGGAGTCTGATTTGGACTTGCTCACAGCATTTTACAGCAACTAGCAAACCAATTGGGCATTCCAGCCTTCCAGGCTGATCCACGCCTCTGTTTGATTGAGTAGTGAATTAGTGATGTCAGTAATGATGTTCCAAACTGCAGACACGAGGGAGGTACATGCATGGAATGGATTGAGCCGGAAGTCATTGTTGTCATGGGACATCAGTCCTCGCCATGCACGTTTCCCATACTAGTGTGTGGTCGCGCGGACACCGATTGCACGTAGTCGCTCGCGCTCCCATAACGGAAACGCAAGCTAGCATGCACCTGCATGTAAATCTCGGCCATCCATTCCCATCACGAACGGTTCAGATCTTGCAACAACACAGGAGCGGGCCCACTGCTTCATCAGTCATTATTTATATACACAATACAATGCAGTGCTCTCCAGTCCAGTCACCAATACTGCCTCACCGGCGGCAGCCTGAATCCCGGCGCGTCGCCGAGGAACGGCACCTTCTCCGGCCGGTCCCGCAGGTCGGCGTAGAACTGGTACTCCGCCTCGTAGTCATGCACCTCCGTCTCCTTCTTCCTCTCGGTGTGGTAATGGTGCTTCACCCCCGCCGCCTTCCCGAACCCGAACATGGACACCTCCTCGCACACCCCCAGCGCCACCACCACCGCCTGCAGCCCCGACGAGTAGTGGAAGCACGGCCTCGTCGTCGTCCCCTCGCCGCTTCCGCCGCCGGCGCAGCCGTCGCGCCGCCGCGACCAGACGCCGGCCGGCTCCCCGGTGCCCGCCACGAACCGCCGCAGCGAGTAGTACTTGGCGACGCGCGCGCACAGCGCGTCGAGGCGGGCGTCGGTGAGCAGCAGCCGGAACGGGGACGCCGGCGTGGCGGTGGCGGCGCAGGCGAGCGCGTCGAGGAGGTGCGCCGGGTGGCTGACGTACATGGCGAGCGGCACGGCGCGGCCGTAGGGGTGGCAGGCGCAGCCCGGGGTGGCGGCGGCGGAGGGCCCGGCGCAGCGGCGGAGGACGAAGGAGTGGGCCAGGGCCAGGGAGGTCTTGCCGCCGACATCGGCGGCGAAGCGCCCCGCGGCGGCGGCGGGCGCGTTGTTGAGGCGGATGACGAAGTCGTGCGCGTCGATCTGGGGGCCAAGGCCGGAGCCGAGGAGGATGCCGCTGTTCCCGACCACGGAGCAGGTGCGGAAGCGGCGGCGGCGGCCGGGAACGCAGACGAGCGCCGCGAGGTCGGTCATGACGCCGGCGATGTCGCCGTCGCTCAGGCGGCGGGTGAGCTGGTGCGAGAGGAGGAAGGAGCGGAGGGAGGCGAGGTACGCGGCGAGGAGGGCGCCGTCGTCGGGGAGCTTGTCGTGGGGCACGCGGAGGCGGGACACGGCGGTGCTTTGCCGGCGAGGGCAGGAGGAGGCGGTCGCGTTGCTGCGGCTGCTGTGGCAAGGGAGGCGGAGCTCGAGGAGGCGGTGGTGGGGGTTGCCGACGAGGCTGTGATGGTGGGAGGAGGAGGATATGGAGGCGTTGGCGAGCATCGCGGCGGCATCGGCCAGGAGCTGGTCGCCGCCGACGTCGACGGACGCGAGGCGGCGGAGGAGCGCGTCGTCGTCGTCGCTGGCGGCGTGCTGCTGGGGCGACGCCGGCGGGGCTCGGGTGAGGAGCAGGTGGCGGCGGAAGGAGAGGGAGGGGAGCGAGAGCACCAGGAGAAAGAGGACGGGTGGGAGGTGGCGGAGCTTCATATCTTCTGATCGAGGTGGGCGGCGGACGGCGAGCCCGGACCGGCCGGCGGGCATTAGTAGGCGCCCGGTGATGGCCGGAGGCGCTAGCGGACACGGCATGTCTGGTGGCGCACGGGCTACAGGCCCATGCAGGCGCATGCGCCGCGTGCACGTCGTCCAGGCCTGCAGGTGCAACGCGTTGCTTCATTGGTTTTCAGTTACGCATGGCAACAAAATTATATAGCTAGTGTAGTATTCGGCCGTCGCAAGCAGCCCAGCCAGTGTCGTCGTCGTTCAGGTACAGGGTGACTGGATGAGTAAATAGCCCAGCCCAACCAAGACATTCAAAAAAATGAACACTTCTGTGTCTCTTCTTTTGAGCACCTTTAGTTTACGTGCGCCCGGACGGATAGAAACTACCGGTCGATTCTCTGACAACAACGGGACCGAAGGAAACTGCAGTCTGCAGGCCGATTCTCCGACAACAAATAAAAGGAAGGTTTCATCCAGGTGCAAATATGTTCATTCCCTTTCTGGAAAGGGAATATCTACTACACGACGACATCCAAAGCGGTGTCGATTTGCTGAAAGACATCCTTGATCACGTTATATGTTGGTGGATATTCTCGTTGAGCTGCGTTGAGCTGGTTAATTTGCTTTGCTTTAAAATCCACCTCTATGTGGAGACGTAACCTAACATAGTAAAGTGCATCCTGCTCTCAAAATTCATAAATTACATCTTTAGCTCGCTAAACTTAGTTTCTGATATCATTTAGGTCCCCATAACCTCATAAATTAAAATTATAGCTCCGTGAACCTAGCTCTGGGTGTCATCCTGTTGACACGAAAACGCGCCAACACACTCGAAGATCGATCAAACGCGCAGCACGGCCGTTACAACGGCCAACTCCTGATCTCCCCGGGGCAAACCGGTCTGACCGGTTTGTATAACCGGTCTGACCGCTTTCTGTCAGGAAATCGTGAAGACCTAGAAACCCAAGCTCGGGAGGGACCCCGTCGGAGCTCGAGCAATCTAGGGTTGTTCTAAGATCGGCAGGCCACTTAGAACGCCCTTGAACGACGTAGAGACGAGCAAAGAACATAATATGGGGGTTGGAAAAGGTTAGGGTTCGAGAGATACAAAAATAGAAGATAAAAGTGTTTGATTCGATTGGAATACATCTCAATCGGCCTTAGCCTTTATATTTATAGGCCGGGGAAGTCTTACCCCTTTCGAATAGGTTACAATATGGGACTAAAACTCGGAATCCTAATCCTACTCGAACTACAGAAGCAAACCGGTCTGACCGGTTTGGCAAACCGGTCAGACCGGTTTGGCCCATGGCCCAATTTGACTGTCAACACATGCCCCCCTGCGTTTTTAGTGAACTTTGAGAACTAAAAAGCAAGTAAATACAACTCAGGAGCTAAAAAATTTATACTAAGGGCGATATTAACAATATATCGGCCATCGATCTTCATGCATCTTGCCAAACACTTGGATAGAATTTCTTCAGATATCTCCCGTTGATAGCTTTGGGTAAATGATCTCCCTTCAGTGTCTCCAACATGTAAGAATTCCCAAAGATGACTTTGACAACTCTATAAGGCCCTTCCCAACTTGGTGACCATTTACCAAACTTGTTGCTTTTTGATCCAATAGGCAAGATCGTCTTCCAAACAAGCTCACCAACTTGAAAATATTTTCCTCGTATTTTCTTGTTGTAAGCTTTAGCAACTCGAAGCTTATCCTTCTCAATCTCCTTTAAAGCCTTCAATCTTTTGTCGGTTACCTCATCAATATTGTCCAACATCAAATTGTGGTAATCAACAGCATCAAGGTCATTTTGTTTAGCCAACCTATTAGCGTCCAGATTTACCTCAACAGGTAAAACGGCTTCTTGACCATACACAAGCTCAAAAGGAGTAACTTTAGTAGCACTATGTATAGATATACGATGAGCCCATAATGCTTCGGACAAAACTTCATGCCATCTCTTAGGATTTTCTGCTATCTTTTTCTTGATCAATTTAATCAAAGTTTTATTACTTGACTCGGCTTGTCCATTAGCCTGAGCGTAATATGGAGATGAATTGAGCAACTTAATTCTATAGGATTCGGGGAATTCACGTACCTCCTTAGACATAAAAGAAGTACCTTGATCCGTTGTCAATGTTTGAGGAATACCGAATCTATGAATAATATTTTGAGTAACAAACTCAATCACCTCTCGATGCGTCATATTCTTCAAAGGAATCGCTTCAGTCCATTTAGTAAAATAATCAGTAGCAACCAATATGAAACGATGTCCTTTTGATGATGGAGGATTAATTTGTCCAATAAAATCCAACCCCCAACCTCGGAACGGCCATGGCTTAATAATAGGATGCATCAATGCAGCAGGAACAAATTGCAAATTCCCAAACTTTTGACATTCTTCACATCCTTTGTAATATTTGAAACAATCCGCCATCATAGTGGGCCAATAGAAACCGGCTCGTCTAAGTAACCACTTCATCTTTGGAGCCGATTGATGTGTACCACAAATACCTTCATGAACCTCAGCCATGGCAACCTTGGCCTGATCTGAGTCAAGACATTTTAACAATAAATCTTCGGCGTTCCGACGATAGAGTTCATCGCCAAGCAAAATGTACTTAAACGATATTCGCCGAATATTTTTTTCTGCACCACGACCAGGATCTCTCAAATAAGATATAATAGGTACCCTCCAATCCTGATCTTCAACTTTGGATTGATTAGCATCATCCAAAGGATTTTTGCTTCTGTCAGGAGACGAAGTGGTCTGACCGCTTTCAGAACCGGTCAGACCGGTTCTGGCAGTACAACCGGTGTGACCGGTTCGTCCAGAACCAGAACCTCGGCTTTTGTTCGCATCGGTTTTTGGAGATAGAAATATTTCTTTGCAACCATATAACCAGATGCTTTCTGAGCCAGAGTATTTGCCTTATCATTATCTTCTCTCGGAATATGTTTAATAGTAAATTCATCGAAAGAAGCAATGATATCAAGGCATTTATCAAGATATGCATTTAATGAACCATTATAACATTGGCATACCTTTGACACTTGATGTACCACCAGGAGCGAATCACCAAAAGCTTCAACATGTTTTACTCCCATGTCTTGCAAAAATTCCAAGCCAAATAGAAGAGCTTCATATTCAACTTGATTATTAGTTCGCTTTTCTTCCAATCGGTTTGAAAACTCAAAGATGGCACCACTTGGAGAGATCAAAACAGCACCAATTCCTTGCCCATCATTGCAAACCGATCCATCAAAGTATAGCTTCCATGGTGTACAAGTAACATAGCCGACGTCGAACTCACAAGTATCATTAATCCGATGTTCAACAATAAAATCAGCTACAATTTGGCCTTTCATTGATTTTAAAGGTTCACAGGCCAAATCATATTCAACTAAAGCATAAGCCCACTTGCCGACTCTTCCACTAGATATCGGCTTTTGCAGCATATGTTTAATCACATCGGTTTGACACAACACGATGCAAGTGCTAGATAATAGATAATGCCTTAATTGAGTACAAGCATGGTACAAGGATAAACACAACTTCTCAATGAAAGTATACCTTGTTTCTGCATCAATGAGCCGTCGGCTTATATAAGCAATTACATACTCCTTGTTACCGATCTCTTGAGTCAAAACAGCTCCAATAGTTCTATCTTCAGCCGCCACATAAAGTTTGAATGGAACTCCTCATTTAGGCGCCCTAAGTACTGGTGGTGAAGACAAGTATTCTTTGATTTTCTCAAAAGCTTCTTGCTGTTTTGCCCCCCAAGTAAAATCGGCTTCATTTTTCAACCGAAGTAAAGGAGTAAAAGCATCAACTTTTCCAGACAAGTTAATTATAAATCTTCTCAAAAAGTTTACCTTGCCTAGAAACTTTTGCAAGTCTTTCTTGCAAGTAGGAGCTTCGACTTTCTTCATAGCCTCAATTCTCTTGGGATCAACCTCTATGCCGTTCTCATGAATAACAAACCCAAGAAACTTTCCAGCCGAAACACCAAAAGCATATTTGAGTGGATTCATCTTCAAACCATACCGTCGCATCCTCTCAAGAGCAAGTTTTAAATCGGCCAAATGAGAATCCAAGCCCTCCGATTTAACCACAATATCATCAATATATACTTCCACAATAACACCAAGTAAATCATGAAAGATTAAATTCATAGCTCTTTGATAAGTTGCACCGGCATTCTTTAATCCAAAAGTCATAACTACCCACTCAAACAAACCAATAAATCCCGGACATTGAAAGGCCGTTTTATGCATATCCTCTTCGGCCATGAATATTTGATTATATCCAGCATTACCATCAAGGAAACTAACAACACGATGTCCAGAAGCTTCATTGATTAAGACATCGGCTATAGGCATAGGATATGCATCTTTTGGAGTGGCTTTATTAAGATCTCTAAAATCAATGCAAACTCTAAGTTTTCCCGAATCCTTCTTTTCAACGGGAACAATGTTAGAAATCCACTCCGCATAACGACAAGTCCGAATAAAACCAGCATCTAATAAACGATTAACTTCTTCTTTTATTCGGTCATAAATAGCGGGATTAAAACGTCTAGCCGATTGTTTAAAAGGTCTAAAACCGGCTTTTATTGGTAAGCGATGCTCAACTAAATCACGACTTAAACCGGGCATCTCACGGTACTCCCAAGCAAAACAATCGACATACTCTTTCAACAAATTTATTAATTCGGCTTTAAACTCAGCCGATAAATTTTTGTTTACAAAAGTTGGCCTAGGAATAGTACCATCACCAATATCTATTTTTTCTAAAGGGTTGGCTGACGTGAAACCTTGACCCAACTTATCCATATCACCAAGATCTTCAATAGCTTCAAACATACCGGCCGAATGAGCTCGATGATGATCAATTCGGTCTTGAAGCCACTGTCCAGACGTAAACCGGTCTGACCGGTTCCCAGAAGCGGTCTGATCGGTTTGGCTCGGCTGGCGCTGTTCAGGCCTAAACCGGTCTGACTGGTTTCCAGAAGCGGTCTGACCGGTTTGTCTCTGTTGATTTGTTTGTTCCATTAATTTACAGCAAGTAATTCAACCGATTTTCCATCGGCTTTAAAGTAGCAGGAACAAAACCATCCTTGGTGCAACTGATCAGCTCATAGTCGGTCAAATCCATGCCCGACAGACATTGAACCTTCTCATTTGCACTAAGAGAATCGGAATCGGCCGTTGCAACGAAGGAAGAAGTATCACCATGGACAACTTCAACTTCGTCGCCGATCCACTGAATAAGATATTGATGCAAGGTAGATGGAATACATTTATTCGCATGAATCCAATCTCGACCAAGGATTAAACTAAAGTTACCTTGCACCTCGGAGACGAAGAAAGCCGTAGCAACAGTCTTGCTTCCGACGGTCAACTCCATAGAAGCCACCCCCTTGGCACCAATGGGCTCGCCTGCACCAACTCCACTGACCGTCATGTTTGTCTTGATCAACTCTTCGTCTTTTCCGCCAATCTTCTTGTAGAGAGAGTATGGCATAAGATTTACAATAGCTCCACCATCAACCAACATACGAGAAATTGGCTTCCCGTTGATGTGCCCCCTCATATACAAAGCCTTGAGATGATTTTCTGATTCACTAGGCTTTTGAAACACGACATCTCGAGGCCCAAGTTGAAGATGAGAGACTTCCTCCTCCGGTACGACATAATAGTCAGAAGATAAATACACAACATTAATTTCCATGTTGTCACGCTCTGGAGAAGGCTCAAAATCAACCAATGCTTCATCTTCAACCACTGGAGGAATTGGCGGAGTAGTAATGACGGTTGAAGTAATCTCAGCACCCGTTTCTGTCGCCAAACCGGTCTGACCGGTTCCAGAAACCGGTCTGACCGCTTCTGCAGCGGTGGGCTGATCAGAACCGGTCTGACCGGATTCTGAAACCGGTCTGACCGGTTGTACTGCTGATTGCACAACTCGCCAGGTCTTGGTCTGAGGAATCATGGGTCTGTACTTGTTGAAGTGTTCATCCCTCAGCTTTTCAGCTTCCTGTTCCCTTTTTTCTTTGTTCCGTAGACGTTGTAACTTCCGCTTCTACGTATGAGTCAACCCGGAAGGACACTACCTTGGTTGGAAGACCTTCTTCACGCCCTTGCTACTGCTAGACCCATGATCATTAGATATGATCGGTCTTTTGACTGGAACAGGAGCCGAATCTCCAATGACTATCGGCTTTTGACCCAAATCTTGTATAGCCACTGGAATTTCGCCAATTTTTATAAATCCACTGGCTTGGACTTGCACATCCTCCTTTTTCTCCTTGATACGGTATTCTTGCTTAGGAGGAGCTTGGAATCTTCGCTCAGACCGAAACCGGTCTGACCGGTTCATAAAACCGGTCTGACCGCTTTTGATAGCGGCCGAAGGACCTGATTGATATGGGCCCAATCGGTCATGTATCGAAGTTCCAGTAACATCACCACGACGTTTATAAGGTGTAGGATCAATCCAACGCTGTGGTGACCTCTGTCTCTTTTTTGTTGGCCGATCAACTTGAACGGCCTTTGTGTACTTGTTCATGAGCTGTGAAAAGGTAGGTCCTTGCTTCAGAACCCTTCCTTGAATCTTTGGCTCATTAAACTTCCAAGTACCCACTTCCGGGCGCTTGGGCTTGAAAGTCCTTGAACGGTTTGGAGACAAACCGGTCTGACCGGTTTGGGAAACCGATCTGACCGGCTTCGCCTGGCTAGCGAACCGATTCTCTTCCAAGGAACTTCCTTGCTCCCCGGGCCTTGATGTATTAATTGTAATCTTCAGAGACTCTTTTCCATCCAGAGTCCTCCCAATCATCACTGTTCTGGCCGGAATTTTATCATCAACTTTTTCCGGCCTCGGGTCTCCAATCACCACATTCTTTCCCTTAGCTCCATCGGCTTGTTCCGGCCGAATCAACATCTTGGTGTTCACATCCAAGGTATGAACAGGGAAAGGAGCCTTATCAACTTGCATTTCAGCGAGCACCAATCGACCTTCATTAAGGGCCGATTGTACCTGTCGTCGAAAGACATTGCAATCATTGGTCGCATGAGAAAAAGAATTATGCCACTTACAATATGCACGATTTTTCAATTGATCGGCTGGTGGAATTGCATGAGAAAGTTTAACAAAGCCATTCTTAAGCAATTCATCAAAAACACAATCACATTTGGCAACATCAAAAGTAAATTTTTCTTCTTGCCGATTTTTATGAATCGACTTTAATGAAGGACAAGAACCAAGTTTACTCTTTGATGACCAAACAAATTCAGCAGCATAAATTTCTTTATCATCGTCCGAACTATCAGAATCATTATCAATAATATGCACATTCGAACGATGTGGTTTAGCAGATTCTTTTGCATTTTTAAATTTAAGCTCCAGACTCATGGCCTTCATTTGCAAGTGATTAATAGTAAGGAAATCAGAACCTTCTAACTTTTCCTTGTAATGAGACCGTAAGCCCACAAAAGCTAAATCCGCTAAATCTTTTTCAGAAACAGTTATATTAAAGCATCGGTTCTTAACATCTTTAAATCTTTTGAAGTAATCAAGAACCGATTCCTCTCGGCTTTGCCTAACCGATGTTAAATCAGATAATTTAGCTTCGTTTTCTCCGCTAAAGAAATGATCATGAAATTTACGCTCCAATTGGGTCCAATTTTGAATAGAATTAGGAGCAAGCGAAGAAAACCATGAAAATGCAGTTCCAGTTAAAGATAATGAGAACAACCGTATACTCAAAGCTTCATAAAATGATGCCTCTCCTAACTGCAAGATATATTGACTAATATGTTCCCAAGGAGTTCTATTATCTTCACCACTTAATTTAATAAAATCGGGAACACGCCAACCATTAGGATAAGCAACTAAATCAAATTCAGGTGGATACGGTTTCTGATATAAACGTGAACTGCCCAATTCAAGCCCGAGTCTTGTCCTAAGTGTGTTTGCTATGTCTTCTTTAAACTTAGCTAACTCGGCTTGATAGTTCCCATCACCTCTGTTTTGTGGAATACGGGGAACATGGTACATTGCACTTTGGGAAGTACTCGGAATCGGCCCGTGAGACGCGCCAGATCCGTGGGGTATACTTCCAACAACTGCGGGATGTGGAATAGTATAAACAGGACCAGAAGCAGCCGTATTAGATAAAACCATTGCACCGGATGCTCCTGCACCCATAGAACCGGTCTGACCACCAGAGGAGGCCAAACCGGTCTGACCGGTTGTGAAAACCGGTCTGACCGGTTCGTGGATCGAACCAGGGTGAAGTGATTGTCCCGCATAGAAATTCATCGGCATACCTAAATTAGGATCTAAAACATGTTCTGGCACGCCTGATGAGCTAGGAGTTGAGTTAGGCAATTCATTAAATTCTACATTATTTTTACCCTTATCAGAATTACCCGACATATTAGCAATCAACTCAATAGTAACAGTTTGTGCAGCAAGTAATTTATCATCCATCATACGAGTAATTTGCTGCAACAAATCAGAGGATTCGCTAGTTACCTTAGGAAGTTCTTCAACTTGGTCGTTTGCCAGCTTGAAAGCCGGCATGACGAATTCCTCCACTCTCTTGACAAGACCACCGCGATCTTTCTTGAAGCCCTTCAAGAATTGCGTCCTGAAGTGCTCCTCGGCGATCAGGTACCGCTTCCGCTCCTCGTCCGTGAGCTCTTCCATCGTCGCGGCGATGATGTTGTCCTTGTCAAGGTCGCACGTTGATCCAGACATATTTGGAGTAGATTGAATCGGTCTTGAAACCAGATTAATCTTCCCCAGCGGAGTCGCCAAAAAGTATGTTGACACGAAAACGCGCCAACACACTCGAAGATCGATCAAACGCGCAGCACGGCCGTCACAACGGCCAACTCCTGATCTCCCCGGGGCAAACCGGTCTGACCGGTTTGTATAACCGGTCTGACCGCTTTCTGTCAGGAAATCGTGAAGACCTAGAAACCCAAGCTCGGGAGGGACCCCGTCGGAGCTCGTGCAATCTAGGGTTGTTCTAAGATCGGTAGGCCACTTAGAACGCCCTTGAACGTCGCAGAGACGAGCAAAGGACAGAATATGGGGGTTGGAAAAGGTTAGGGTTTGAGAGATACAAAAATAGAAGATAAAAGTGTTTGATTCGATTGGAATACATCTCAATCGGCCTTAGCCTTTATATTTATAGGCCGGGGAAGTCTTACCCCTTTCGAATAGGTTACAATATGGGACTAAAACTCGGAATCCTAATCCTACTCGAACTACAGAAGCAAACCGGTCTGACCGGTTTGGCAAACCGGTCAGACCGGTTTGGCCCATGGCCCAATTTGACTGTCAACACATCCCATGCAGTTCAGAGTATATGATACATACTTAACTTGTATATGTTCAATAAAAACACTCATGTAATAGTTGTGTATACTAATTACTAGGATGAGGTCAAACATACGTATAATATGCACCTACAAGTTCTTGTCATGAATGACCATCGAACTTAGCGGACCAGGATCAGGTGCAGTGGTAACTGCCACTGTAAGTTAAGCAGTCGCTGTATCTCAGCCATCCAAACCACAACCAAGAGGCAGGATGAGAGTCCAGGGAAAACCAGAGGACACAGACCATTCTAAGACTAGAGAAGATAGACACTCCTAGCTCCATCAAGTGACTCTTTAAGAGAAAAAATATAAAGATCAAAGAGACATAAATATTGAAATGCAATTAGTTGCATGATAGTCCATAACATCATTAAGCAATAATCAAAATCACACATATGTTTTACTTTAAATTGAGAGGTCCTTTAAATCTATTATATTGATACAATAGGGTTAAAAGGAGCCACCGCGTTCACCGAGAGGGCCAAGAAATTCCCACGTTAATCCAAAAAAGAGAAGAATATATGCCGTCGGATTTTATGAAGATCTAACGGTCTATATTATTCCGTTAATCTAAAAAAGAGAAGAATATATGCCGTCGGATTTTCTGAAGATCTAATGGTCTATATTATTCCATTATTCCCACGTTAATCTAAAAAAGAGAAGAATATATGCCGTCAGATTTTATGAAGATCTAACGGTCTATGTAAATCTAACGGTCTATATTATTCCGTTAATCTAAAAAAGAGAAGAATATATGTCGTCGAATTTTATCAAGATATAATGGTCTATATTATTCCGTTAATCCAAAAAAGAGAAGCCGCGACCCCTCCGTGGTTGTCACGCGGTCGTCTACAATAGTGTTAAAAGAAGCCACTACGTTCGTCGAGAGAGCCAAGAAATTCCCACGTTAATCTAAAAAAGAGAAGAACATGTGCTGTCGGATTTTATGAAGATCTAACGATCCATAATATTACGTTAATCCAAATAAAAGAGAAGAATATATACCGTCGGATTTTATGAAGATCTAACGGTTTATATTATTTCGTTCGCCGCCGCACCTCCGCGGTCGCCTCGTGGCCATCCGCGGCTGGCGCGCGAGCCGTCCAATGCCGCCGCTGCGCAACCGTCTGTGGCCGCCATAGAAGGCCTCCAGCGTCGTCGCGAGGCCATCCGCGGCCGCCGCGCGAGCCGTCCAATGCCGCCGCCGCGCATCTGTCTATGGCCACTGTAGGAGCCCTCCATCGTCGCCGCGAGGCCATCCAATGCCATCACCGCCGCGCGAGCCGTCCAATGCCACCGCTACGCAACAGTCCGTGGCCGCCATAGGAGGCCTCCACCGTCGCCGCGTGGCCGCCGCGGGAATCCATCTCCGTCGCCGCAGCGGGAGCCGTCCACGCATCCTCGGAGTTCGGGGTCCGGCCGCTCCACGCGCCGCTAAAGGCCGGGGCTGAAGGCTGCCGACCGGGGAAACTGACAATCCTCGCCACTACTGTCGTCCAATGCCGCCGCCGTGCAACAATCTGTGGCTTCCGTAGAAGGCCTCCACCGTCGCCGCGTGGCCGTCCGTGGCCTCCGTGGGAATCCATTGTCGTCGCCGCCGCAGGATCCATCCGCGGGCGCCGCGGCAGCCGCCTGCGCGTCTTCGGAGTTCGGGGTAAGGCCGCTCCGCGCGCCGCTGGAGGCCGGGCCTGAAGGTTGCCGGTCGGTGAGACCGACACTCCTCGCCACTGCTGCCGCCACTAGAGAGAGGGGGGAGATAGAGGGAGAGATAGAGTGGGGGGAGTGGTAGCATTTGTGAAAGAAAACGAGAAAAGGAGATGGATGGGCTCACGTGTTGGTAGTTGGTATAGAATATAAGATATAGAGGATAACAGGTGATGAAATTGATATAGAGGAGAGAATCTCATTGATTAGGCAGTAATATTCTTTTTAGAGGATGAGAATAGAATACGACAAGTGCGAAGCCTGAAGCCCTATGTGCCCTACCATGTTCCTCTGTATAGGAGGCAACGTTCAACAATGAGTGGAGGACAACACATCGATATGCACGTGTACCTGATGAGAGGTGGTCGGATTAATTAGAGCGTTCAATAAAATTGTGAGCAAAGCGGGAGAGAACAACTCTCCCTGTTTGAAAGGAGCAAATCACTGCCGGGATTGAGCACCATGACCGCACTCAACACTTAGTGTCTTTGCCAACGCAAGTGGAAGATCACCAAATGGTTACTAGCGCTCAAACCCATTTGATGGTCTTTGTTAATGAGTTGGTGCAAGGAGCAGAGAGAGGAAAAATAAAGTAGAGAAATTGAGGTGGTGTAGCGTTCAACAATGTGCTTAGATCTAGGGCGTTCACTAAGGTTGTGAGGACAATGAGAGAGAAAAATTCTCATATCCGAAGGGAGTGAATCGTTGACGGGATTGATCATCACCATGACCACACTCAGCACTAATGGAGGATCATCAAATGGTTTGCCCACACCCAAACCCGTCAAATATAATTAGTAAATATAAGATTGCATCATTAAGTCATACAGTGTGCCACATACATGATAAAAATGATACGTTAGTTTGGACATATTTGGACAAATTGTATTGACAATGGAACAACAGATATTAAAAAAAATATTTACGTTAAAGAAACCTAAATATGAGTATAAAAACTAGCTACCTGCGTAAATTTACGCGGGTCACCTTGCTAGTTTACATTTACAAAAGAGCAAATGCTCAACACAAAAGTGCATATGCTAAACAAAGAGTCATTTGCATTTACCATTTTGTCTGTTTCTATTACTAATCATTTGCGCAAGATGATGGTTTCTCGAACTAGTAATTCAACTTGTGCAAACGAGCGTGATTTAGATAGCTATAAATCCTACTCGAGAAAATAGAGTAGGCAGGGAATACGACAGAATAGGAGCGAGATCACTCGCGTACCCATGGCCGGCGAAGAGCGGCGAGGCGTCGGCACAACTCATGCGGTAGATGGACAAAATTGGTGAGGGATGTTACATTTACCTTCCTAGTTGTACGGTCTATATGAACTGGAGTAGCATAGTTTTTGAGCTCGATTTTTCTTATAGACTGGATCAATTCTTTTTTTAATAAAAGTTCGAGAAAGCGCAAACTTTCATGGTCAATTAAAAAAAATCGATGGGATTGCAAAGACGAGATAGACTGTTTTCTACACCAATGCATATGGCATATATATGACTTGGGATCGACTAGCTGCTCCGACTCATCCTCCATTGTGCTGCGTGTCTATGATCACCTACGTAGATCTGTGGTTGAACACGGTAGAAATTTATCTTGCAACAGTGGGTCCTACCCATTTGCCTTGACCTGCGGCTCCAGCATTATTGTACTTTGAGATTTTGCCGCTTCAATTCCTAGCTACTAGAAAACTAAAAAAAGAAAAATAGTAGGTAAAAGAAGAAAAAATAATAAGACGCATCAAGGGCCTACAAAATGAGTATTGTCTGAAAAATATAAATGATGAATTTGTTACACAGGTAGCATAACGCTAACACCATGATGCTAGCTAGCATGCGCGCGTCCTTATTGTCAGCCTAAAGTAGCTGATGACCTAATGCTGAAGCAAACTTAATTTCAACAATGAAAATGAGCGAATTCGATTTTGGAAAATATGAAAAAAAATAAATCAGGACTAGCGGAGAACTTTCGTATGTCAACCTGAAGGATTGCATGCTGCATGGAAACCCCACCCAATCAGCTACTCTTGGGGAATCATGGAGGACGACGGTGATGGTTCAAATTTCTGAGGCATGACCTTCCAAATAATGCTTAACTTGCGTGCAGGATGGCCGCTTTTTACGATCTGGGTTAACACACATGATCCCAGCTTGTATAACACGCCGCATCTGATCCTCGTCAAAGATACCATTCAGTCGTTTATCCACCTTATGAAAAATTGTCCCGTGCTCATACCAACGCAAAGTCTGCTGGACGAATGCGTTTGTAAGTTGACCTTCTTTTGTCACGAATGCCTTTGGAGTTTCGCCGAGGACGATCTCAAGCGCAACAACCCCAAAGCTATAAACATCGGTCTGCTTGCTTGCCTGAACTGTTCTGAAGTATTCTGGATCCATGTAATGAATAGTGCCACCAAAAATAGCTGCCTTTTTGCTAACTTCATCGTCAATTTCGCGCACCAAACCGAAATCACCGAGCATGGCAGTGTAGTTCTCATCCAACATAACATTGCTTGGTTTGATATCCCTGTGCAGGACAGTCTGCAGGTTCGAGCCCTCATGAAGATATGCCACGGCGGATCCTATGTCGGTTATTATTTTGAACCTGAAAGTTCAAACATAAAGTCATCAACCTCTTCAACTAAAACGACTCGTGCTTTACGAGTTTATTTAGTACTTCCTCCGATGTCATAATCCTAAAATGTTTGCATGCTGCATGGATGGGTAAGAACCTTAACCTTCACACTTGTGGATCATTGTCTACTCCTGCATGGGATGCCTAATTATTTTCCTTTTAAGTTTTATTTTTGTTTAAATAAATTAGTCTCTTTGTTTCATGAATTGGGCAGATCTACTGATTCAGCGATGTGCATAGCGCAGGGCATACCTTCGATTCCATTGAAGAGTGTTTGGTTTCTGATGAAGATGACCACGTGTTGTGATATGATCCAAATTCACAGACGAAGCGGAGGCCCATCACCAGAGGTTTGGGCCGGAGCAAGGGGTACTGTGTGTTTTTCTCTCATGAGCGCACAGTTTAGTCCCATATCGGCAACGCAACCGAGCTCGGTCACGTGAGTTGCCTATATAATAGAGCTTTGCCCTTGATGAATAAATCATCCTCTTGTAAGCCGCCAATAGGCGTTGTAAACACACACCTCATATAGTAAAGTTTTGCTGGCTGGCGCCCGTGGTTTTTCCCTTCTACATTGGGAGGGTTTCCACGTTAAAATCTCGTGTCTCCTGCGGTTTGATTCCTTTACTTCTTGTCGTTTATTCGTCATCATTTACAACAAGTGGTACCAGAGCCGGTTTCAGATTCGGTTTCCTTGATGTCGATGACGATGAAGTTTGATCTACCGCTGTTGGATTACAAGACGATGTTCGCGCTGTGGCAAGTCAAGATGTGGGCTGTTCTGGCGCAAACTCATGATCTCGATGAGGCGTTGGATAAGTTTGGCAAGTCGTCCAACGAATGGTCTGATGAGGAGAAGCGCAAGGATCGTAAGGCTCTGTCTTTAATTCAGCTTTATCTGTCTAATGATATTCTGCAAGAATGTCTGCAGGAATAGATTGCTGCAGCACTCTGGCTGAAACTGGAATCGATCTGCATGTCGAAGGATCTAACCAGTAAAATGCATATGAAGTTGAAGCTGTTCACGCTCAAGATGAAGGAGGGTGATTCAGTGATGAGCCATATATCTGTGTTCAAGGAGATCGTTTCTGACCTAGCGTCGATGGAGGTTAAGTATGATGATGAGGACTTAGGTCTCCTATTGTTATGTTCTCTGCCAAACTCTTTTGCAAATTTCCGTGACACCTTGTTGATTAGCCGTGATGAACTAACCGTTTTGGAATTTTATGAGGCACTCCAATCAAGGGAAAAGATGAAAGGCATGGTGCAGCCTGACGGATTGTCGTCGTCCAAGGGCGATGCTTTGCAAGTGAGAGGCAGACCGGAGCACAGATCTTCCAATGAAAGTAATGATCGTTACAAGAGCCAAGAAAGTAGAGGGCGTTCTAAGTCCAGACCACCCAAGAAGTTCTGTAAGTATTGCAAGAAGAAATCACATTTTATTGAGGAGTGTTGGAAGCTTAAGAACAAAGAGAACAGAAAAAATAATTCCGATGGTAATGCCTCTGTTGTTTCTGGTGCTGGGAATACTTCTGATTCAGGAGATTGTCTGATTGTTCTTGCTGGTTGTGTTTCTGGTCATGATGAATGGATACTTGATTCTGCATGTTCGTTTCATATCTGTACTAACAGAAATTGGTTTAGTTCGTTTAAGCCTGTGCAGAAAGGAGATGTTGTGCGTATGGGAGACGATAATCCGTGTGACATTGTGGGGATCGGCTCAGTTCAGATCAAGGCTCATGATGGCATGACACGCACGCTACAGAATGTGAGATACATACCAGGGATGACCAAAAATCTGATTTCGCTCAGCACACTTGATGCAGAAGGATTCAAGTACTCCGGTTCAGGCGGAGTTTTAAAGGTATCAAAAGGTTCTCTTGTTTGTTTAGTAGGTGATCTGAATTCTGCAAAGTTATATGTCCTAAGAGGAATTACTTTACATGGTTCTGTTTCTGCTGCTGCTGTTACTAATGTTGAACTTAGTAAGACTAACCTTTGGCATATGCGTCTTGGACATATGAGTGAACTTGGTATGGCAGAATTGATGAAGAGAAACCTACTGGATGGTTGTATTTTGAGTAGCAAGAAGTTCTGTGAGCATTGTATTTTCGGGAAGCATAAAAGGGTAAAGTTCAACATTGTCGTTCATACCACCAAAGGTCCTCTTGATTATGTACATGCTGACTTATGGGGTCCTTCTCGTAAGCCTTCTTATGGTGGTGCTCGTGCACATGCTTCTTAAAGGGCTGCAGCATATGAGCGTGCCGGTGGAGCATGTGGATGATGATACAGACGAGCAGGTGGAGCCGCCTGTGGATGATCAGGAAAATCAAGCTGTTGATGATGAGGCTCATGATGATGTTAAGCACTTACCACCTGATTTGCAGCTAGAGGAGGATTTACCTATTGCTCAGCGCAAGTCAAAGAGAAATTGTGGACCTCCTAAACGTCTCATTGATGAGTGTAATCTAACCCATTATGCTTTGAGTTGTGCTGAACAGGTGGAGAATTCACATGAGCCGACCACATATGTTGAGGCCATTGATTGTGCTGATAAAGAGAAGTGAATTTCTGCTATGCATGAGGAGATGCAGTCACTTGAGAAGAATCACACATGGGATGTTGTACCATTGCCAAAGAAGAAGAAGACAGTCCGCTACAAGTGGATCTTTAAGAGAAAGGAGGGTTTATCTCCAAGCGAGCCTCCAAGATATAAGGCAAGGTTAGTAGCGAAAGGCTACAGTCAAATTCCTGGTGTTGATTATAATGATGTTTTCTCTCCTATGGTAAAGCATAGTTCCATTCGAACATTTTTTAGTATTGTTGCTGCACATGATCTTAAGTTTGAGCAGTTAGATGTGAAGACTGCATTTCTGCATAGTGAACTTGAGGAGGATATATACATGGATCAGCCAGAAGGGTTCATAGCGCCAGACAAGGAGAATTTTGTGTGCAAGTTGAAGAGATCCTTGTATGGTTTGAAACAGTCCTCTCGTCAGTGGAATAAAAGGTTTGATTCATTTATGTTGTCGCACGGCTTTGAGAGGTCTAAATTTGATAGCTGTGTCTACATCATGCATGTTAATGGATCACCTATTTATTTGCTCATTTATGTTGATGATATGTTGATTGCTGCCAAGAGTAAAGTCGAAATTGCTAAGTTGAAGAAATTATTGAGTAGCGAATTTGACATGAAAGATCTTAGTGCTGCTAAGAAAATTTTGGGCATGGAAATTACTAGAGATAGAAAATCTGGTGTGCTATTTCTTAGTCAGCAGAATTATATTCAGAAAATTCTTCAGCGTTTCAACATGGATGATGCTAAGCCTGTCAGTACTCCTATTGCAGCTCATTTTAAATTGTCGGCTACTCAGTGTGCTAGTACAGATCAGGATATTGAGTACATGTCTAGAGTTCCTTATTCTAGTGCTGTTGGTTCTTTGATGTATGCCATGGTCTGTTCTCGTCCAGATTTATCTTATGCTATGAGTCTGGTTAGTAGATATATGACTAATCCTGGTAAAGAACATTGGAAGGCAGTTCAGTGGATTTTCAGGTACCTCAGAGGCACTGCAGATTCTTGTTTGAAGTTTGGCAGAACTGAGAAGGGACTTATTGGCTATGTTGATTCAGATTTTGCTGCTGATGTTGATAGACGAAGGTCGCTCACAGGTTATGTGTTCACTGTTGGCAGTTGTGCTGTGAGCTGGAAGGCCACTTTGCAGTCTGTTGTGGCTTTGTCTACTACTGAGGCAGAATATATGGCTATTGCTGAGGCGTGCAAAGAATTAATTTGGCTGAGCGGATTGTACTCTGAGCTGGTTGGGGCTGTTTCTTGTATTGATTTATATTGTGACAGTCAAAGTGCTATTTACCTTACCAAAGATCAGATGTTCCATGAGAGGACAAAGCATATTGACATCAAGTATCATTATGTACGAGATGTGGTTGAGGAAGGTAAGCTGAAAGTATGCAAGATCAACACTCATGATAATCCAGCTGATATGATGACTAAACCTGTTCCTGTTGCTAAGTTTGAGCTATGCTCAAGCTTAGTTGGTTTAGTTAATTAGCCCAAGAGGCTATTTGGCGCCAGTCGTATTTTTCTTCGTGATGATTCAGGATGAAGTGAAGATGCTGCAAGAGAATTTGTATCAAGGTGAAGTTTGTTGTGATATGATCCAAATTCACAGACGAAGCGGAGGCCCATCACCAGAGGTTTGGGCCGGAGCAAGGGGTACTGTGTGTTTTTCTCTCATGAGCGCACAGTTTAGTCCCACATCGGCAACACAACCAAGCTCGGTCACGTGAGCTGACTATATAATAGAGCTTTGCCCTTGATGAATAAATCATCCTCTTGTAAGCCGCCAATAGGCGTTGTAAACACACACCTCATATAGTAAAGTTTTGCTGGCTGGCGCCCGTGGTTTTTCCCTTCTACATTGGGAGGGTTTCCACGTTAAAATCTCGTGTCTCCTGCGGTTTGATTCCTTTACTTCTTGTCGTTTATTCGTCATCATTTACAACACCACGAAGAGACCCATTCCGCATCAGTTTGTAGACAATTAGAAGTTTGGTTTTGTTAGCGTACCAACCGACAAGAGGCAAGAGATTCCGCGGAGGTCCCGGAAGCGGCACGACTCGCCGGTGGACGCGGACTTGGAGAACTCCCGCGCGGTCCGTGTAGTTGTCTGGAGACAGAGGCGTCGTGGAGGGCCCCTCCGGCGCGGCCAATGCCGAAGCTGCCTCGTCGTCGTGGTCGAGGAGGACTGGGTATGCCGGGACGAGGCGGCCGTGCGCGAAGAGGTCGTCGGATGGCGCGAGGTCCGCGGCGCCCCCGGGCGACCCCCCGAGCGGCGGCGCGAAGGCGAACTCGAACCACCATGCCGCGGCGCCGGGAGCCCTGCACGGAGGCCTCTAGGGACGCGGGGAGCGGCGCTGCTTCGCAGAGCTAAAGCTGCGGCGCGGAGGAGGCCGGGCGGCGGCCGCTGCCCGTGAAGACGAAGCGATGCTCTTGTCCAATCCAAACCAGACCGAATCTAAACCAGAAGAAGGAAAAACCAAACCGGGCCAGACTACTATATACCTTGGTCCATTTACCACCGAACCAACCATGCCCAAGTAGAAAATCTAGACCACTGTAACCGGGCTGCACCCAAACCATTTCCAGGATGAATCACAAGTTGCACCTGCGCCGTGACGAAGTTACCATTGAGGCGACTATCCACTACGTCGAGCAGGGCACCACGGGCATAGGACATCTTTGCCTTCTGAATGAGTGTGTTTGCATTGGGATCCTCTTGTCTGCACTTTGGTCTTATGCCGCACGCAATCTCAAGCAGTAACACTCCAAAGCTGTAAATATCAGATGCTTTGCCCGCCCTGCCTGTCCTGATGGATTCAGGGTCTGTGTACCCCAAATCCCCAGTGATGGTTTCAGAGGTATTAGCAGGACGGATTCGCCTGACCAGCCCAAAGTCGCCAACTTTGGCATTGAAGTGCTCATCAAGCATCACATTGCTTGGCTTAATATCCCTGTGGATGCAGTTCTGTCCGTGCAGGTGGTCGAGAGCCTTGGCTATGCCAATTGCTACCTTGTACCTACAATATATATAGTACGTGGAAAATTAATGCAAAAAATGTTGACCTTCAACTCACATAATCAATGTTGAAAAGTACGTGATGATGAATTCATGAACTGTAGAAGGAGCTAGCAAAACCCATACCTTATATCCCATTGTAATGGCGCTTCTTTTTCGTGGAGGTGCTGATCAAGGCTGCCGTTTGGTATCAGCTCGTATACAAGAAGAAGCTCGTCGTTTTCGTCACACCAACCAATCAAAGGAACAAGATTCGGATGGCTCAGCTGACTTATATTGTCAATCTCGTTGGCATAGTTTCCTTGTGCTTGATCATCGACTAGCAGAATCCTTTTAACGGCCACAAGATCATTATTATCCAAGACTCCCTTGAAGACTTCACCAAAATAGCCTCTTCTTCCAAGCGTGCGCGAAAATTTTTCGGTCGCACCTTGTAGCTGCTGATACGAGAACTGCCTTCCGGTGTGCACTAGGATCGAATTCAAAGCGGCATCAGAAGTTTTGTTTCATGTGCTAAATTAGCTAAAATCATGATGGTATACCTTGTGTGGCATCCTGGATGACGACGGTGCTTTCTGCTGTCTGCGTCCCTTCTCCACGGGTCATCTCCGGGGAACGCATATCCTCAAGTCGGTTGTGCAGGCTTGAGCGCCGGCTGCGCCGATTGCGGAGATAGTGGACCAAAAGAACTGCAAGGCTCGGCACCCCAAGTGTTACGCCGACAACTGTTCCGACAGTTGCCCTGGTACTCAAGCGTTTACTAGGGGAACCTGCACCTGTTACCCACCAGAGATATTAGTTTCACTGAAACTATATTTCGAATCTATTATTGTATTGTACCGCGAAATCCTAATATGGTAATTCAGCAAAACATGAACAAATAATTTGTTGGTACAACAGTATTTCTAACATTGGTGTATGTTGTTTCTGTTTAATTTCTAGGCCTCCTACTGTATTTGATTGCTATATGTGTCATGGGCAGTTATGTTAATGCCACAATGCATCTCAAAACAATGTAAAGCACAAACAACAGTATTGCTAGAAGAAAAAACACAATGAAAGCGACAAGCATCTGCCGCTCGGCTAGGTGACTCGAGGGCACCCACCCCGCCGCCGAACCAGTCCCCCCTCCACCCCCACCTCCGGCCGCCGCCGCTGCCCCTAGAGACGCCGCTCGTCGCAGCGGCGGCGGCCCGCGGCGGCGCCGAAGTCGGCCCCGTCAGCGCTCCCCTCCCTCCTCTCCCTCCCAACCCTTCTCCTTCGAGATCCGCAAGCTGCCGGTCGCCGCCGGCGCCGACGCCCAGATCCCGGCCCCCTCCGCCGCCACTGGCCTCGCCGTGGACGGATCCGGCGGCTCCCGCCGCCCACGGCCACCCACCGCCAGATCCGGTGGTAACCCGCCGCCCTCGCCGTACGGTGCCCAGATCCGGCGCCTCCTCGCTGTCGCCGTCCGGCGGGGGACCTGCACCGCCTCGCGCAGGGGCCTGTCCGCCGCCGCGGAGGGCCGGCGCCGCCTGCGCGCTGCGCTTGCCCTGGCGGCCCAAGGTCCTGGCGGCCGTATGCGCCGCCGCATTGGGCGACCTGCCGCGCTCGCGAGGTGCTCTTGTGCTGCAGCGGCGCTGGCCGCCTACTGCACCGCCCGGAGCCGCATGCAGCAGCTGCTCCTGCTGCTGCTGTAGGTGCTATCTCTGGTGGGGCTTCGGTGGACTGCGAGCTTCTCAACCTTGCCGCCGGCGCATCTGGATGGATTGGTATGGTCATACGGTGAAGGGGGTTGGAGAGTGCTTGGCGAAATCCATGCACGTATCGGTGCAAACGACGGCAACGTCCGCGGGCGTTGCTCCCCTCCCTGGAGGCGTCATGACCACTCTCCGCCCCTGCAAGGGTTCCCTCGGGTGAAAACCCAGCTCTGGATTACCAGACCGGTGACAACGGCGTCGAGGACGTCGCATCCTACCTGTAGGAGTCGCTGTCGAGGCTTCCCCGCCGTTTTCAACACCATGCCAATCTACAAGGTTCCTCGCTAATCCTTCCGCGATGGGTGCATAAGCTGCTTGTTGGAGAGCGTTTGATGCCAGGTCCTTTGCTCCACTGGTTTCCAAGTTCCTTGGTTGTGTTGTCTCACCAAATGCCGGGTTGCGAGACCATGATCCCCTCTCTTGGATCTCCTCGTTCTCCGGTCGTCGGTCCTCCCTCTTTGGGGCTTCCTTCCCCCGAAGACGCTGGTGGACGTCAACTGGATCCTGGATGTGCTCATAGATGATTTATTCCACGACTGTCGTCTGTCGTTTGACTCGAAGCTTTACAGTCGCCTGTGGATTGGAGGCCACCGGAGTTCAGCCGCTTGGTGATGACAATATCCAATAACCAACGACATGCCTCCATCGCGGGAGTCTATACCTTGACCTTGTTTTTCTGTATCTTCTCCATATCCGTGTATGTTTGCACGTAGATGTTGTATCGCTGGTGGTGTTTCATATTCTCTCATCCCCTTTTTTCTCCATTGCTCAAACTCTAAGATGTAATGGCTTTGGCCTGCCGAAGGCCCAAATGAATGAATTCAGGTGGGGAATCCCCCCCCCCCCGGTGACCCTCAAAAAAAACAAAATGAATGTATATCATGACATTCTTTATATAATTGGTATTTTTGCCTTTTCTTCGCCACTTTCAAATTCCATATCTCACAAACAAAGCTAAAGGTCAACTTCGGCATTATTAACAGTCTATTTGGTTTTATAATATCACCGCCTCCACACCATGAGAGCATATCAGGTGCTCCCACACCCCTTTATTAGATGGTCCAGTGTTCGCAAGTATAAGATGCACCTCTAAAAGAGCATGGAAATTTATTAGAAAAAATATGGACCACATGTAAAAGGAGCAGTAAGGGGATGGGGCGACACACGAATGGACGACCGACGATCTTGAGCATGTCGGTGATGCTTAAGCTAATTAATAAAGGCAACATTTATTGAGTTACTCCCTCCGTATCATATTAGAAGTCGTTTTGGACAAGGTTTGAGTCAAACATTGGGAATATAAATCATGAATAATATTTAAGTCGTTGAGTTTGGAAATGTGAAAGCCATATAAATAGATTGGTCTTGAAAATTACTTTCATAAAAAATATACATATATAACTTTTCAAGAAATATTTTTATAGAAAAGTGGAGTCAAAGTTGTGCTTTGGTGACCGTGTCGCTGTCCTAAACGACTTCTAATTCGATATGGAGGGAATATGGTGAATGAGGATGGCTCTAAATCCATCAATGTGGCATGGGATTTAATTAGGAGAGATGTGTGTTTTGTGACAGAGGACTTCGAGGGTGTCATGGCGGTTGAGAGGGGGTGTGACGATGCTGGGTGGTGGTTGCTTGGTGAATGAGGGTGTATCTCTAAATCCATCAATGTTACCTGGGATTTAGGAGTGTGTCTTCTGTTTTGTGATAGTGGACCTTGAGGGTGCATGTCGACATGGAGGTTGATTGATGCCTTCACGAGAGGTGACGATGCTGGGTTGTGGGTGATGACTGCGCATGGCCTATATCTAGGGTGCCGCGCTGTCCCAGATTCGATAGACAAAGTGATAGGCTGTGTGTTGGTGATAAGACCAAGATCGAGTATACTCCTCCGTTCTGAAAAATCTGGACAGCAACGCGGTCTTCAAAACATAACTTTGACCTCTTGTTATTATAAAAATATTTGAAACTTATTTGTATGCGCATGCATTTTACGTGAAAAAACGCATAACTGCAAATGACCAACTATATATTTGCAAAACCGTAATCGTTCATAGTACATACCTTTGTCATTTTTCGATGGCGTGGAGTTGCTGGCATCTGTGGAAGCCATGGTGGAGTTATTGCTGGCATCTGTAGTCCAAGGCGTGGTGGATTTGTTAGCATCGTCTGTCGAAGGCATGGTGAAGTTGCTAGCATCCACGGCATCGGACGGTGGAAAAACGGGGAAGGTGTTGACGCTGTATCTTAACCAGCAGCTGGGCGTCTTGAACATCGCCGCCTGAGCTCTGCTGGGGATAATTTTGCTTCCGAGCATATCCAGGCACGCCTTGCACTTGTCCGCTGCCAAGTCCATGGTACACTGCGCAAGCATGTATGGCGGCGATGATGATGGTAAGTATTGAAGAATAATTGGTGCATTTGAGAGGGATTTTGGATCTAGGAAAGGAGAGAGGAGAATGTAAACAGTAACAATGGGGAAAAACTGAATAGATCGATGATGTCTCGATCCATCTCTACCCCTCTCTATTTACTCCTCCTATTTTACACTTAAGTCATTCAAACACATCTTTTTACAAATATGCACGCCAACACTCCCCCTCAAGATGGGGCAAATATATCATCGAGACCCATCTTGCTACAGAATGTAGAAAATATTTTTTCAGGCAACCCTTTGGTCAAAACATCAGCCACCTGACTAGCTGATTTTACATAAGGTAAACAAATTATTCCTGCATCTAATTTCTCCTTGATAAAGTGACGATCGATTTCGATATGCTTGGTCCTATCATGATGAACGGGGTTATTAGCTATATCAATAGCAGCTTTATTGTCACAATACAGCATCAAAGGCTTGCACTTAAACACTTGCAACTCTGTCAAGAGAATCTGCAGCCATAATAACTCACACACACCATGAGCCATAGCACGAAATTCAGCCTCTGCAGTAGAACGTGCAACAACACTTTGCTTCTTGCTTTGCCAAGCAACTAGATTACCTCCAACAAAGGTACAGAGTCCAGAGGTTGAACGCCTATCATCCAAAGATCCAGCCCAATCGGCGTCAGCATAACACTCAACTTGTAAATTTCCTTGGCGAGTGTATAAAAGGCCCCTCCCTGGACAGCTCTTAAGATACCGCAAGATACGGTAGACAACATCCATATGAGATGATTTAGGATCATGCATAAATTGGCTCACTACACTTACTGCAAAGGCAATATCGGGACGTGTGTGAGAAAGATATATAAGCCTCCCAACAAGTCTTTGATAAGCTTCTCGATCAACTGGAGTCCCTGTTTCTTTACTTAAACGATGATTTTGCTCAATAGGTGTGGCTGCCGGACGGCATCCAAGCATACCAGTTTCCTTGAGTAGGTCCAAAACATATTTTCTTTGAGAAATAAATATCCCCTTTGAGCCCCGGGAGATTTCAATTCCAAGAAAATACCTCAATTGACCCAAATCTTTTACTTCAAATTCTTGTGCAAGATATTTTTTCAGATTAGTAATCTCCATAGAATCATCTCCGGTAATCACAATATCATCCACATACACTATTAAGATTGCTACTTTACCTGTAGAATGCTTATAGAATAGTGTATGATCAGCATTGCTTTGATGGTAGCCTCTTTTTAGCATCGATTGTCTGAAGCGGTCAAACCAAGCCCTTGGAGATTGTTTCAACCCATAGAGAGATCGATATAAACGAAGAACTTTCCCCTTTGTTTGACTTGTTTCAAAACCAAGAGGTACTTGCATATATACTTCTTCATGAAGATCACCATGAAGAAAAGCATTTTTTAAATCCATCTGATATATATCCCAATCCAAGTTGACAGCACAAGATATGAGCGTCCTTATCGAATTCATCTTGGCAACAGGTGCAAATGTCTCGTCATAGTCAATCCCATAAGTTTGGGTGTATCCTTTTGCCACTAGACGGGTTTTGTACCTCTCAACCTTTCCTTCAGGTGTATGTTTAATGGTGAAAATCCACTTGCACTCAACAGGTTGCTTACCTTGTGGTAGATCCACAAGCTCCCAAGTTCTATTCTTCTCCAAAGCTTTCATCTCTTCGAGCATTGCCTCCTTCCACTTAGGATCCTCTTTAGCTAATTTCAAGTTAGTTGGTATAGATACAGAATCAAGAGATGCAACAAAACTCCGGAAGGATGGGCTACAACTATCGTAGGAGACGAAGTTGGAAATGTCATGTTTGTAACCAACATAATCTTTAAGGTGTGTCGGGATATTAGAAGATCTAGTTGGTTTTCTTAGGGCTATAGGTAGATCATTTTCAGAAGAAGAAGGAATTTGAACAGATAGTTGATCATCTCCTTGCTCAAGAGTGTCAGATGGAACATTAGGATTGAGAGAGTTGATACCTGGATGCCCGTGCATGAGAGACTCATTATTTTGAGAAGGGAGAATATTTATATCTCCATGGCAAGAATTATCATCATTAATTTCCTCCCCCTGACTACAAACAGAATTATTCCTACTGGAACCACCTGAAGGAGGAACAAGAAAAGAGCCTATGCCTCCACTGTTATTCTCCCCCTCTTGTTGGACTTCAGGTGGAGAAAGAGTAATTCCAGTATCATTGGTTGGCTCATAATAAGGATCATTCTCACGAAATGTGACATCCATACTTACAAAAAACGTCGTTTAGATGGACACCAACAACAATAACCTTTTTGAGTAGGAGGGTAACCAACAAACACACATTTAAGAGCACGAGGGTCAAGTTTTCTAACATCATTTCTATAGTCATGAACAAAGCAAACACATCCAAAGACCTTCGGAGGAACAATAAAACCATTGGATTGCAGAAGCAATTCGGCTGGGGATTTATTATCAAGAACTCGAAGAGGCATTCGATTAATTAAGTATGTTGCAGTCTTGACGGTCTCACCCCAGAGGAACTTAGGAACATTCATTGTAAACATAAGAGAACGAGCAACCTCAAGTAAATGTCTATTTTTTCGTTCAGCAACACCATTCTGTTCTGGAGTGTTAACACAGGTTGTTTGATGTTCAAACTCCAGGTTAACATACTCTGTACCATTATCAGACCTTAAGATCTTAATGGTGTTGCCAAACTTATTTTTAATAAGAGCATACAAATCTTTGAAAACAATGAAAACATCACTTTTTTGTTTCAATAGATAAAGCCAAGTATATCGACTAAAGCCATCGATAAAAGTCACAAACCATCTATGCCCAGAAACAGAGTGTACTTCACAAGGTCCCCAAACATCAGAGTGAATCACATCAAATGGTTTATTGCTTCTTAGAGCCAAACTAGGATAAGGAACCCTTGTATGTTTAGCAAGTTCACATGCATCACATATAAGAGATTCCCTAGGACAACTATTAAAAAGTGAAGAATAACGACGAGACATAGAAACAAAAGAGGGGTGTCCAAGCCTGCAGTGAAGTAATAATAATTCTTGACATGGAGACATTTTGGTTGCTAAAGCAACTTCATCACTTCCTTCATCAAGATAATAGAGTCCATTATGCACGGTCCCGGTCCCAAGAACTCTCTCTGTCCCTAGCTCCTGAAAAACACAATGAGAAGGATCAAACCAACCTCTACAATTGAGGGATTTTGTGATAGAGCTAACAGATAATAAGTTAATAGGGAAGTCAGGAACGTGCGAGACCGGTGATAGGGATAAAGTTTTGGTGCACCAGACAGATCCATGTCCTGTTATAGGAACCATGGATCCATCAGCTACATGCACCTTATCCTTACCTGAACAAGGAGTATATGAAGTGAAAAGGTTGGATGCTCCTGTCATATGGTTAGTTGCTCCGGAGTCAATAATCCAAGATTTAGGTGTATAGGCTCGATTGTGTTTTATACCTTGTGAAGTGGCATGGAAACTGGAATTAGCAGAGAGATCTTGAGTAGTAGAAGAAGAGCCTTCAGAGAGTTTGAGCTTGGAGTTGTACTTCTCAAGAGCTTGAGTATCTACCATTGGAAGGTCCCTGTCAGATACAGTGAGGTTTGCTTTACTCAAATTTGTACCTCGAACTCCCCCCTGGCTGAGATTTTCCCAATTTTTTCCATCCAGGTGGAAAACCATGCAGCTTAAAACACTTCTCTATGGTGTGCCCTTTATCACCACAATGATCACAAACCACCTTACTAGATGGAAAACCATGCAGCTTAAAGCATCTCTCTATGGTGTGCCCCTTATCACCACAATGATCACAAATCACCTTGTTTCTAGCATCTACGGCTTTGTAATCATCCACTTTGGGATGTGAAAGTCTGGTTTCCTCTTCTATGATGCTGGAAATTATATCATCTAGACTTGGCCATTCAGACTTGGAGAAAATAAGCTGGCGACGAAGGTCAAATTCTTGATTTAAACCATCAAGAAATAGTTTTCTCACAAATGATTGAAACCATGTATGATGGATAGCCATGTCCTTCTTATCAACGGGCTCAAAAGGATGATAATAATGTAAGTCTCTGTATAGTTTTTTTATGTCACCAACATATTCAGTGATAGACCTAGAGCCTTGTTTCAGATGTGTCAGCTCATGCATAATTCGAGTAGCTTGCATTTTGTTAGATTTTCCTGCGAACTGGTTCTCTAAAGATGACCATACTTCTGCAACTGTGGTCATAACCTCAACCTGTTCTCGAATTCCTAGTTCCATGCTGCTCAA
This sequence comes from Echinochloa phyllopogon, assembly GCA_033239725.1. Classification (NCBI taxonomy): domain Eukaryota; kingdom Viridiplantae; phylum Streptophyta; class Magnoliopsida; order Poales; family Poaceae; genus Echinochloa; species Echinochloa phyllopogon. The sequence goes on along the minus strand of BTCW01000008.1, from coordinate 2,614,084 downwards.
CAACCATACATGAATTCTGTCATTCAATTGTCTATTCTCAGTATTGCCCAATTTCCCTTCTTCTCCATCAACAAGAATCAAATTCTCATACCCATGAGAGCTCAGAATTAATCTAGCTTGACGGGCCCAGCTAACATAATTTTCTGGTCCTGACAGCTTCACCGGATTTGGCTCAAGTGCATACTTAACAGTTTCTGTGATAGTCCTAGGCTGCTCCATTATTTTGGCAAGAATTTCACACAGCTTCCCAATGCTATCGGCTCCCTTCTCTCCACGAGTACTCATGTTTCAGGCTGATACAACACCAGCTACAGGAAAAGGGAAGAAATAATAGCCACACCTTACTGTTTCTTGAGCAAGCTAACAATGCCTGCAAATAAACAGCACTTGAGCCCTTGAGATATGCTCCCCACGGACAGCCACCAATCCACCAATACAGCACACAGCTCGTGTAAATGGATTGGACGGCAGAAGCAGCTCCCCTTGCGGCCGCAACGACGTAGCCGCGAGAGCTCGATTTGCACCAACGAACAGCAGCAGCACAGGAACCAAATTTTTGTATCCATTCAGCGAAAACGGATATGAGATCACAGGATTAACCCGCTCTTGATACCATATTGAAGAATAATTGGTGCATTTGAGAGGGATTTTGGATCTAGGAAAGGAGAGAGGAGAATGTAAACAGTAACAATGGGGAAAAACTGAATAGATCGATGCTGTCTCGATCCTTCTCTACCCCTCTATTTACTCCTCCTATTTTACACTTAAGTCCTTCAAACCCATCTTTTTACAAATATGCACGCCAACAGACATACGCGAATCGCGTCGCTTTGTTTGAGGCATTCGCATTGAGTTTCCCAGTCCACAGAGGGGTGTTCTGGTATACCTGGTTCGATACTGGACCGGGAAGAAGCGGCGTGTACACGACGTCCGTGTACGCCGTGCCGAAGAAGGCCGCGTCCGAGTAGTGCACGAGGCACCGGTCGTACGTGGCCACCACCGTGGTGCTGCCGGGGCACTGCTTCACCACCAACCCGTCGCTGCTGCTGGTCGCCGTGGCCAGGCAGTCGCCGCAGTCGGAGAGGGAGAAGTCGGCGAAGCACAGGGCTAGCCCGTAGGCCGTGCCCGGAGCGCCGTCTTGCCCGACCGTGGCCTTGATGAAGCCGCCGTGCTTGGTGGTCGATATCGCGGCCAGAAGCTGGTTCAGGTTGGAGGCGTAGGCGTCTGAAGGGGTGTAGTTGCCAGCCGTGGAGCAGCTTAAGTCCTGCAAGACAGTGCTGCTGCTGGCGGCGTCGTCGCAGAGTACACTAGTACTGTAGAGGCAACACAGCAACAAGAGAATAAGGCATGCCGACGACGTTGCATTTGCATGACGACTACCGGCCGCCACTGTACTACGTATTACAAGCTAGCAGCTAGCTGCAACTACAATGCAAGTTACTGTACTACAGCACGTACGCTTTAATTTGGAGCTAGCTATTTATCATGGTGGCATGGCTGGGCTAAAGCTCGATCACTGCAAGAGGTGCTAGCACTTTTTTTTTTAAATTGATCGACTTTTTTTAACGACTGGAGTGTCATCGAGGTCTATGTTTTGAAATGAAGTCAATTGCAGTTTTTAAGAGCATGAATAATGGATCCTAGCTAGGCAAGCGCTCCCCTTCGTACGACACATAAAAGATAACCACACTCTGCACGAGGCGTACTTGACGGGTCTTAGGCAACCAAAATAAACTGCGGTTGTCAGTAGCCAAATTAGGGCCGGCAGAGCCAAACGACGCGTCGGCCACGGTTATTAACGGCCAAAATTTGGCCAATTCACATGGTGACAGCTAGGTTTTCACAGGCATCACGAGCTTTAATTATGTCCTCTTCACGTACTTCCCGCCAAGTCAATCCGGTAATATAGGGTCAGATATATAATTCATATAAAGTGGGATACCGACAGAAACGATGAGATCTAAGCAAAACTGGAAGGACCTGGGTAGCTTCCACTATTAGAGAATCGACTTTATTTCTTTGACCTCGAAGTTCATTAGTGTAAGGTATTTTTGCACTCGGTATTAATGCAGGTATTTTTGCATCGGCAAAATAGCCGAGTTGGTCTCTCAACTCTTGGTCACGGGTCGATTTGGTCCTCCAACTCTTCAATAGTCCAGTTTGGTCCTCAAACTTCTGTTTTTGTATCAATCTCGTCCTCCGGCTGAGTTGGCCCTCCACATCAGCGTTCCACGTCAATGGGCGCTCCTTAGAATTTTGTTGCTCATATCAAAAGACCAAAATACCCCGTGCCTTCTTCTTCTCTGGCACAGCCCCGCATAGCCATCTCATTTCTTATCCTTCACAGGCACCTTATCCTTTCCTTCTGCTCCCCTGTTCACCTGGTGTCCCGGCTCGTCGCCATCTTCTCCCGGTTGCCGTCGTCGCCGACGGAGATGTGCACGGGGCCGCACGGATCCAGCGTGTAGTTGAACACCCGGTTCGATCGCTCATATGTGTGCACCTGATTGATCGACACCAGGCAGCAGCTAGCAAACATATGTTTGTTACGTATTGTTCAGAACTTGAGACAGACAAGAGTTTTCATTGTCAGAAAGAAACCATTGCATGCAGCGATCGACCAATGCAATTTGCAAGGCTCCATGTACGTGCATAGCAATCCCACCACGTTCTCAGGTTTGAATATTGTTCTGAGCAACGAGGAATGCGGAAGGGAAGGAGAAGGTACCTCTGCGGGAGAATAAATGATATGGTTGTGCGAGAGAAGGAGGCACGGGGTATTTTGGTCTTTTGATTTGGGCAACAAAATCCTAAGAAGCGCCCAGGTGACGTGGAACGCTGACGTGGAGAGCCAACTCAGTAGGAGGACGAGATTGACACAGTAAACGGAAGTTCGAGGACTAAATCGAACTATTTGAGAGTTGAAGGACCAACTCGACCTGTGGCCAAGAGTTGAGAGACCAACTTGATCATTTTGCCTTTTGCATCCGGTACCGGGTAGGAAGGGAGGACCCCGACGCTCCTCCGTGAGGGACCATTAGTACCGGGTGAACAAAAGTCCGGTATAAATGGAGCACATTGGTAACGAGTGGGAGCAAACAACGATACTAATTCCCTCCCACCGCCCCCTCCGTTCTTTCTCCTGTTAACTACCCGCAAACATATATTCCCCACATCTCTCTTCTCTCACCCTTAGTACTTTATCTGTCTATCTCTCTATCTCTCTTTGGTGGTGTTTAGTTCCCTCAAAATACCCAAACTTTCCCCAAAATTCACTATTCACCTATCACATCAAATCACAGCAAATCTCTCTTCTCATGCATGGAGCACTAAACGTGGGTAAATAAAAAAAATTAAGTGCATAGTTTTGATGTACAGGACGAGACGAATCTTTTGAGCCTAGTTAGGTCATGGTAGGACAACGATTATACCACACAAACGAAAAGTGCTACAGTATCCGATGTGACATTTTTACCAAACTTTCTCTCTCCAAATTTGAGAACTAAACACAGCCTTTCTCCCTTCCCAATCTGATCTCTCACATCTCTCCCTCTCTGTTTCTCCATGGCGGCGGCTGGCCACGGCGACGGGCGCACAGAGGCCGCAGGGGCAGGCGCGGCCGGCCTCGTCGGTGGGGGCACGAAGGCCGCAGCGGCCTCCCAGGTAGCGGGCGAGCGGAGGACGGGCTGCCGGCGACGGCGCCGTGGCGAGGTCCTCCTGCTTCTCAATGTGTCTGCATGTTGGTGTTTGATTTGTTGTTGTTTGATTAGTTATCTCTAGTTTCAATCTGTGTGAAGGAGGGATTGTGAGAAGGATATTTGTGAGAAGGAGGGATTGTGATGTTGATTTTTGTGAAATTGTATTCTTGTGATTCATGGAATTGTATTCTTGTGATTCGTTCATCTCTAGTCAGTTGATTCTTGATGAAATAGTGAAGAAAATAAAAGGAAACAAAAAAAAAGAAAAGAAGACGGAACAAACAGGGAACGGAACAGGGGACGGACGTACCCCTCTTTTTAGTACCAATGCACCCCTCTTTTTAGTACCGGAGCAATACCCGGCACTAAAAGGGGCTCCCACCCGGTCCAGATAGTTGATTCTCTAGTAGTGTTCTTCCGAGGCTCCATGGAGTGTTACGGGGATGGATACGGGTATCTAAATATCTGTATTAGATAGTATTCGTATTTAATATGGATATTTATATTTGTATTTATTTTAATATAGGTATCGCATGGATGTATTCGGATCCGATTTTGAGTGCTTTTTCTCTATCCGCTTTCAAATTTATATTCGACAAAAATCTGAAATATCCGACATTATAGGTATCCGTGAAGGATAACGTACCCATTAAAGTTATATAAAATTTATTTATATTACTACTAATTACAAATTATGTTATTTTAGTTTTACTAATAAAATAAGTATTACACCATTTAAACTATTAAAAATTTATCTATATGACAAATGACTAATTGCGTAGAATCCTAGATGACTACTGTTGTCCCATGTATAATGCTGTTGTTGAGGAGACATCATAGCATTGTTCTTCACTTGCTCATTCAGTCGTTGGTACTATAGGCTGTTGCAGGTCAGTTGGAATCAACATTTGGAATTATTCGACAGAATTGTGGAAGGTCGCCGATCATTTGGACGGAAAATTTTCAGAGAGATATTAATGGTTGCATGCTGGGCTATTTGGAAGCAACGAAATGAGGTCATTTTTTATGGAGCGTCGAGATTTATTTTTTAAGAAAGAATTAGCGCTAGTTTAGCTTAGAGCAAAGCCATTCTTGAAACTGGAGTTGGACATTTGGTTATGTAATTTGCACTAGTCTTTTCTTTTTCTTTTTTCTTTTTTGGATTTATAATCCACATATGTAAATACTCCTTTAAATATAATTTAAAAGAGCCAGTAGGAAACTCCCCTACTGTTTTCCTAAAACAAGAAGTTAACCTAATATTATTCATGGACCTCCAGTGTATTTTACTCAATTGCAATTGTAGGACTGTAGCGTTGAGTATTTGTTTGCAGATGATTCTTTGTTACTCTTCAAATTGATGAACAGAGTACAACTCACCTGCAAAATATTCTTGATTTGTACGAGAATTGTTCAGGGCAGTTTATAAATAAAGATAAATCTTCAGTTATGTTTAGCACCAACACAAGAGAAGAGGACAGGGCTGCTGTCATGCAGAGTATGGACATTGTGTTTGAAGCTCACAATGAGAAGTACTTGTGTCTTCCAATCTATACGGGGAAGTCAAAAAAAAACGCAGACCTTCACTTATCTGAAAGACAAGATCGATATGGAAAAAAATTCAGGGGTGGAAAGAGAAGCTGCTATCCAAAGCCGGGAAGGTTGTGCTTATAAAAGCTGTAGCACAAGTCATTCCGACGTATGCTATGTCATGTTTTGATCTGAATAAAACACTTTGCGATGATATTGGGATGATGATTGGTCAGTTTTGGTGGTCTCAATGGGAGAAAGAAAACAAGCAGCATTGGAAATCTTGGGAGCTATTGTGTAGCCATAAAGAAAAAGGGGGTTTGGGGGTATAGAGAGAGACCTGCATTTGTTCAACCTTGCCATGCTAGCCCGGCAAGGATGGCGGGTGCCTATTAAGGGAACCTGAATCTTTGTGTGCCCAGGTGCTAAGAGCCTAGTACTATCCGGATGGTGAGCTTCTGAAATCATTAGAAAAGAATGGAATCTCGTATTCATGGAGAGGCATTGTGCGGGGGTTACAAGCTATAAAGGAGGGAATTATTTGGAGAGTAGGAGATGGATCTAAAATAAACATATGGAAAGATCCATGGTTGCCTAGAGGGCGTCACAAGACAGCCGATCACCCCAAGGGGACATTCTATCTTGTCTAAGGTCTCGGATCTCATCGATCCACTAAGGGCAAGTATATTAATATTGTCTGATAGGCCGTCTCATGCATTAACACGTAATCTTGGGTCGACTCAACAGACAACCTCTATAATGAGTTGTCTCGTAAGTTGTCTGGTAGAACTATATAATTCCTTAATTTGTGCATATAAAAAAGGAATACTGTGAGTTGCATGGCAACGACAACTCATACAATGGTTGTGAAGTTGTCTCATGAGGTAGTTGTTTCGCTCATGAGGTGGTTGTTTCGCAAAGCAATGACTTATTTCTCTCTCCTCGCTCTCTCTCCTCCACATCATCAAAAATCTTACGTGGCACTGCATGTGACGATCTATGGGACTGCAGACGTGTACCAATGTACTTACTCTAACAGGCACATGGGACAAAGAATTAATCAAAGATATCATTTGGGAGGACAATGTGAAGGAAATACTAGCTATACCAATTAAGCATGGAAGGGAAGATACAATTGCATGGCACTATGATCCAAAGGGCATTTTTTCGGTTAAGTCATCTTATCATGTGCTAGAAGATAACCGTGAAAACAACCCCAGCGGCGGAGGGGTTCCTCGAGCTCCCCAGCACACATGGTCGATTCTCTCCAATGGCTGCAACTTTAGAATTTCAAATGCCTTCCAAAGGTAACGCAGTTTTGCTATGGTGTATGGCACATAATAGTCTGCCCTTACGATTGAACATTAAACGAAGAGGCATTAAGGACGCAGACACCAAGTGCCCGGTGTGCAAGAGACTGGATGAGGATGGTGGCCACTGTTTTCTCAAGTGCAAATTTGTGAAAAAAGTGTTGGCAGTCACTGAATTTGGAGCATGTACGTACTATTCTTCTCCTCGTGAAATCAGTCCGTGATATGATCCACCACATTTTGAAGATGGAAGATAGGGAGAGATCAATTGTAACTAGCTTCTCGTGGGTATGGTGGGATACAAATACAAGGAACAAGGCTAATGCAGAGGAGAAAACACCATCGACAGAGGAGGTTCTTCACAGAACCATGGTAGCAGCTTTTGGGCTCCAATCTTTTTAGCCGGGAAGTATCTGACAATCAAATTTTACATAGAGAAGGGCAGCGGAGATGGCAGCCACCACCATCTGATGTACTGAAAATCAATTCGGATGGAGCTTTCAGGGAGGAGAAGGATGGCGCTTGGGGATTTTGATCAGGGACAGCGAGGGACATGGTGTCCTTGCCGGTTCGGGTCGTCTGATAGCAGCGCATGATGCTTTAGCTGCGGAAGGGGAGGCCTGTCTTGCTGCGCTCAATGCGGCTATGACCATTGGGATTTCACAAGTGATAATTGAAACTGACTCCATGAACTTGGTAACAGCTATACCATATCGTCGCTCTACGATCAAGCACCATGGGGTGTTATATTCCAAGACATTCGTTATTGTAATCAGTGTGCGCATGAGTTAGCTCGTTCTGGCTTAACTCGGGACCCAGATATTCCGATCATTTGGAATGATCTCCTCCCTAGTTTTGTAAACTCTCTGGTGGGTCATGATCTCACTGTCCCGCTTTTTGGTGAATAAAGAATGAGCTAATAGCGTGTAAAAATAAAGAGGCTGCAATTATCTAATTTTCTTTGGTTTACTTGTTTCAATTCCATGAATGAATTGGTAAAAACAATCTTTGTTCCGCTGCATATTCAGTCTATCCTTTTTGCTGCCGAGACTGTATGCAATCCATTTAGTTCTTGCTTCGACGGCAAGCCGGGTTGGCCCTGAGGCTGGTGATCCAGACCTGGTCGGCGACCACCGGCTGTTCGTCGTCGTTGCGGTGCCACGTCCACAGCGCGTGCGTCGCGTTCGCCACCTCCAGCCGCCCGTGCCCGAAGCTCGCCTCCCGGAACGCCGACATCGCCGGCTGCGGGTCCACGTACTCCCCCGCGAGCCCCTCCCTGTTCCCGCCGTCGCCGATGGTCACGTACACCGGCGCGCAGGGGTCCTCCTCGCCGGCGTACACCCGCCTGAACCTCTCGTACGCGTGCACGTGCCCGGCGAACACGGCGTCCACGCGCGCGCCGCGCAGGAGCTCCTCCATGGCGCCGCGCATGGCGTCGCCCTCCCCGCGGTGCGCCTCGTTGCTGCTGTACCACGGCGCGTGCACCAGCGCCACCACGAACGCCGCCGCGCGGCGCTCCTCGACCGCCGCCAGGTCCCGCCGGAGCCACTCGTGCTGCGCGCTGCCGGCGGCGTAGTCGGTGTAGGATCCCAGCATGACGACGTGCACCGCGCCGCCGGCGACGTCGAAGGAGTAGTAGAGGTTGTCGCCGGACGGCGTGGCGCCGGCGGCGGCGGCGTCGTGCGGCATGCGCCACCGCGCGTTGTAGGCCTTGAAGGGCTCCGGCTCGACGACGGGGAGCTTCTCGACCTCGTGGTTGCCCTGCGTCACCATCCATGGCCGCGCGCTCGCCAGCGGCTCCACCAGCCGGCCGAACGAGTCCCACCGCGGCTGGATGAAGTCGGCGTACGACAGGTCGCCGGGGAGGAGGAGCACGTCGTAGTCCGCCGCCGCGACGTGCTTCAGCGTCGAGTCCGTCCACCCCGTCTGGCCGAGGTCGCCGACGACGACGAACTTGAAGGGGAGGGTGGCCGGCGGCGTACGGAAGGAGAGCTCGCGCGATGGGCTGGAGCTGCACCGGTAGTAGTAGGTGGTGCTTGGCTGGAGCGGGCCGATGACGGCGTCGTGGATGTTGCCGGACTTGTAGAGGACGTAGGAGTAGCTCGTCGTGTTTCCGGTGGCGGAGAGCGGGTACTGGCCGGAAGTGGTGCCGTACTCGACGATCGCCGGCGCGTCGTCGTTGGTGATCCATGTCACCCTCATCTTGTCAGGCCCTACCATTGAGATATGTACCTGAAATTAATTTGCACAGAAGATGGCTTCAGCAATGGTCAAATTGAACAAGTTTTGCATGTCTTTCTGCCGATACTAGCTAGTAGTGGATAAACAAATAGAAACACAGATTTGCCTATAAACTTCTGTACAAGTATCCTAACTCTGATGTATCCAAACTCTGTTACTCTGTTTATGTAATCTTTCAAGTACTAGGCACTCTCTAAATTCCCTTGCCTATGCCTTTGCTTTGTCAATTCTTGCTGTGTTGTTGATATTTTTTCCTCGTTCTGATAATAATAAACCTACTAGCTAGTACAGTAGTTGCATTTTTTAGTGAAAGTGAGAACAGTTCAGGTGTTGCTTTCAGACTCTGCCATGAGATCTATCCACTGTCCAAGAAAATAGTCCTGGCAGCTGGTACATATGCTTGCAATGATGGTATTCACACAAGCCATATCAGAATCTGCCACGTATGCAGATACAATAATAATAAACACTCCTTGATCACATTTGTCTATCTACTAGTTGTTTCTGTAGGAAAAGAACAGAAAAGTCGAAGAGTACTGACTCGGAATTGTCATGACTGCCGGCAATCGGGTAATTGCCCCATCAGCAACACTAACCCAAAATCACTTTTCCAGCGCCCATGATTAGAGAACCACGAAAGCACCAAGGTCGGTCCAAAGTCCAAACAGCGTGCCGACATCGTCACAAGTAATTAAGCGACAAGCAAGGTTGGGTGTTGGGAGTTGGGACGAGTGGGAAACCAGGAAACCCCAGAATCCCTCCCTCCCAATCGTGATGTTAAACAAATGCAAGCATCAGCTGTTGTACGATGTTGCAGTCATCAGGTCAAGTTCCCAGTGTGAACTCTGTCTGAACCCAGGCATATTAATTCAGCTATATACTCACGCATGCCCTCTTAAGTCTTTTGCGAGTAATCCAATAAGTATCCTGAAAGGGTATTACATACTCTATGGACAACAGGAACGCCACGCTGTGTCACATGCTGACAAGATCTAGCAGAACCAAAGTTGCTGCTTGCTACCGGGGCAGGATTTCTGGTTGGACTCCTGCACCGCTTTCAGACAAATTTTCGTGCTAGCTCGAGTTGGATGACCAACAAAACCACCCAACACACTCGCCACACGCAACGTGATCGCAAGAAACAACACTGAATCATCAACGCACGAAACATGCAGCGAAATGTAAACTAATCTAGGATATATATTCAGATTTCGCAGCGCTAACATAGAGACGGAGACGAGCAAGAAGAATTCAGAACCGGAGCAGAGAGATCTCCGAGAGCAAGATGGGCATGGCGATTAATTAAGCGCGCGCGGGAGCAGCAACGCGTGCGCACCTGCTGCGGCGTCCGGCCGTCAGCGGCGGCGTCGTGGAGCAGGGACAGCGTCGCCCTCGGCGGCGGCCGCACGTACGGCGAGGTCACGGCGAGGCACGCCGGGAGGAGCACCGACAGCGCGGAGGCGACGGCGAGGAGCGCCATGGCCAGCGCCGTGCTTCTTCTTCTTCTCCCCATGGCCATCAATGATGCTGCTCGTCGTCGGGTTGGCTGAATCTAGACAGCTTTGAGCAGGAGCACGCAGAGCTGAAATGGAAAGTGGGCGTGGAGTCGAGGTGAATGACCGGGGTCACGGGTGTCGTATACAAACACACGAGAGCTAGGCTGTGTGCTGAGGGAGGTGGCTGGCGCCTGGCGGCCAGCGCGACGACACGCATGCCACAAATTTAATGACCTGCGACGAAAATGGATTATTTCGGGTAGGAACCTGACTTTTGTATGTGATCATGTGACGCTTCTTGGTCAACTCTACTGGGTGACTTGTTTGTCTCGCTAATCTTTGGTTTGGCCATGTGAATAAGGAACACGGAGGCTGCTGGGACAGAGAAGCTTGCCGACGTACGTACTGTGTTGAGTGACCTGCCGACTACTCTCCCGTGATGTTTTTGTTGCAGTGGCACGACGCCGGTGATGTCAGTCGCCCGGTACGCTTGCGGCGGTGAGCCACGGCAGCTTTGGCCGACGACTACGTGTACATGAGTCCAATTTGGGCACCGGGATCCGTTCCGTTTTGGCGCGCAAGGTTTTGCTTTCTCTTTGAAGGCATCCAGGCTATGACGATTTCCTTTATCGGGGAAATATGGCATGGCGGCCACGTCATGATCTGTTGACAATTTGACATAAGCTTCACCTGTGGCGTTAGCTGGCCGGAGGGTTCCAGGCGACACTAGCAGAGTCGCCGGGCTCCATCTCTTCGAGGTCTGAGAGCATTAATGGCAATAATTCTAGTTAAATTTAAAGATTAAGAGACTAGCTAAAAAATAAAAAATTTCTAAAAATAAGGATAAACCAATAGACTCTTTAAAATTGGTGAGCATGCATGGAGAGCTCGCCTGGCTAGGTAACGATATCTAATGAATGGGGGATATAGCTACGTGGAAAAATAGCTATCCAGTTGACTAGTCCGTTGGATAGAATAATTTTTTCTTTCTTTTATCTTTTTCAGCTAGTCAACGAGATATACAGGACTACAAGAGCTCTTAGAGATGCTCTTGTGATTCACCTTTGCAATCTTAACTTGATCTAGGAATCGGGTGAATCCAAACATTCTCTAGGTTTAAATTATTAAGCGGGCTGCCTATTTGGCAGTAGAGCTGGTAACTGAGGCAGTGTTTCTTTGGGGGTGGCAAAATTTTGTCAGCCCCTTTAACCAATGATCAAGGGTACTCCGTATTAAATAAAGTTAGTTTACAAAACTACCTTCACAACATTAGACTATTTCGCGAGACCTATCTAATGAGGTCTTTGACCGCGCAATTAGAGGATGGTTACTGTAGCAAAATATAGATTAATTAGGCTCATTAGATTCGTCGCGTAAAATTACACTATCCCTAAAAATGTTTTACAAATAGACTTCATTTGGTACTCCATGCAGAAAATATTTCATTTGAAAAAAATTTCCCCTTAGGAAAGAAACACTGTCTGCCCTATTATTTTTAACAGTGGCACGGTTCAAAACACATCACGGGACGAACGTGTAGTACTGAATATTACATACAAGGCAATTTATTTCGTTTTGAAAACAAGTTATTTACTTCCCTCGTTGGCAGGTAGGAATACAACTTTTGGATCTGATGTTCGCCTGTTCTTGTCAACTATAGGCGCTTGCCTTCCTATAAGTTTTTTGAAATTTCTGAAGAAGAAAAATGGAGAGACAGAGAAGCTTTTTGTTGACTAGAATGCAGGATGGGGAGGGTCCCTACAGGTGAGGAGGCCGTACGTGTTCTTCGGTGGGCGGCGGCTCTTTTTGTTTCCGTCGACTGGGAGTCGGTGATGTCAGCCATGAAAGCTTGACCAGGTACGGGATCCAGTCCAATTTGGCATGGCCATTTGACTTACTCGAAGAAGAATGTATCAACGAGCTTCTATTAAGGGAATGATTGATTATTTATCAATCCCTAAATGTTTTCTTAACATATCTGTTAGTTTTTTACTTCTTCTAAGCAACTCGTTTTGGATCCATAGTTAATTGCAAATAACCAACTAATTTTAGATAAGATGGATCCAAATAGAATCAGTAAGTTCTCAGCTAAATCTCTTTTAACTATCTAATTAACTAGTCTAATCTAGCTAATTACAGCTAAAGCCGCTAATAAATAAGCTAGATGGACCTAAGTAAGATCTAAGAAAAAAAAAGAAACAAGTAGGAAATTAAACTAAGGCGACTTTGTTTTCTCCGCCCAGCCCCCGCGTCGCTCTCCTCAGGGCGGCACGGGCGGCCGCACCCTGCGGCCCCCCTCCCACCCCCACAGTGCCTCGCCGCCGCCGGAGCTCGCCGCAGGAAGCCCGTGCGGGAGCTAGGATGGCGGCAGCCAGGCCATTTGACCCGTTCGTGGCCGCTCGCGAGTGGATCTGAGGAAGGCCGAGCGGATCTGAGCGACGGCTGGATCTGAGGGAGGTCGTCGACGACGGCCGGGGCGCAACCGCGGCAAGCGCACAACAGCGACGGTGCCTGGAAGCGTGGGGCGCATGGCCTTGCGGCCAGTCGGGGTGCGCGTGCCCCGGCCTTGGGCGGCGCCATGGCGCCTCTGGGGCGGCCGGTCGGGGCGCACGAACGTCCGGTCTTGGGCGCTTCGGACTTTGCAACTATATCTGGTGACGACATCTTTAATTTCGCCTTTATTTTTCATATAGACCAAGAGACATGAGTCAACTTGGCTTCATTCGCGGATTCTCTTTCTCCAAGACGGATTTCATCTGCAATTTATTCCGGTGGATTATGCACGGGTACACAGTGGCTACTTTACAGCATTGTATCTCAGGTTACGAATTCAGATGGTTTGCTGGATTTCGAGTTCGTGGCCGTTTAAAATTGGTCAGGTCTGGTCTATATGGAAGCATTGGCCTGGTAAGAAGGGGGAAGCAACACGGTGTGACTTTGTCGTGGTGGTAATTGTTACTAATTCATCGGTTCCGGGAAGAAATTCCTAGGTCTGACCTTAATTGGTTGAACCTGGCAGTGACCTTGTTGAAGCCATTATTTGGATTAAGATGAATTACTCCCTTGTGAAAATATTTGATCTGGTCTTAATTGGTTGGGTCACTGCAATGTCGGCACGTGCGCGTGCCGTTTCCTCGTTGGAGGCGTTGCATCGGGAGCCTACTTCATAGTCTAAGAGCTGCTTTGGTTTGTGAAGTGGAAGAAGGTGAAGTCGCCTGTGGTAGTTTGCTGCAACATGATCTTTAGGTCATGGTGCTTTTTTTTTATTTTATTTTCATAGGCTGTGTGCATCTTAGTTATGCAGAGGCCGGGTTGGATCTTATATAATTGTATCATTTCGATGTAATTGTCTAAGATCAATAAAACTTCCTTTTCCAAAAAAGGAAATTAAACTAACAGAAAGATCGACGAGTACCCATTCATATTATGGATGCCAGCTTACAAGGTACCCACGACTTCTCTCCTAGGTTCGGTTCTTAGTTATTAATAGATTTTGCCACAGTTTCAATTTTTCTTTTTTTTCCCAAAAAAAACTGATGGGGTGCGCTATAAATCAGTGAGAAGAGTGTGCATTACCGAGCCATTCATATTATGGATATCAGTTGTTTGAACAATCAATATTCCAAAAAGCCCTATGCGTTTAGTTTTTTTAAAAAAGTTACATGTGTCTAAAAAAGAAAAAGAAAAAGAAAAAGCTCTATGCTGCAATGTATGCCAGTTACCAAAATTGGCCTAGGCCTGCAGCTAGGGGTGGTAACGAATCATGACCTGTTTGTTCCTTCACAATCTAACTTGGCCCTAACAAAATTTAGCTTAAAAACTAGTATTATTTAATTTTAGCCCGGTCCTAATCCGGTCCGATCGTCCTAATCCGGTCCGATCCTTAAAATTTCTAGTACAAAAGTGATGAGCTTTACCACCTCTACCTGCAGCCCACGCGAGCCCTCCTATTGTGGGCCTTGTGGGCCATTTTTCTATTCCGGCATCTCTCTTCTTCCCCGGTAAGCTTCTGCAATTTTCTCATCAGTCTATCTAACCACTACTAAGGGCCACAAATAACAACATTGTGCGCTGCCATCTGAAAAGACTAAGATTCAGCTTTACCTCATACAGTGCTGCTAATCATGGATTCATTCTGGCAGTGATCCTTCACGTACTACGAGCTGCCTTAGCGCTGTGTGATTGGCGGTGGTTCTTCGCATGCATGTCGCGTCTCTGTTGCGTTCCCAAAGTACTCCGTATATGAATGGAAAATTTGCGTCAAGGGTTGAACTGCCACGATATAAATAAATACTTATGAGTTTCTTTCACGAGTTGTTTTACAATGATTCAAGAGGTATCGATACCTGAAAGTGCGTAGTGTAGATTAATGATTGGTCCCACTACTTTTTTACTTGGTCTTACAAATTTATTTGGTACCTCTTGTATCTCTGGATACTCAATTTATTTCCACCGTTCGATTTCTCAGAGCAGATGGCTATAATTAATTTATGTATTTTAAAATTCCTCTTCTTTTGCACGCAAATACATTCGATGAGTTATATGATAATATTGCACACGCAAGAGTCCTAAGAAAGAAAGAAAGAAGGTTAAAAGTTAAAACAACTAGACATTACAACCCTATCTTAGAGGACATATGTGTATTTTGCCACTCTTTGTGATCAGTCCTGAAATCTCTAGCATGCGAGACTGGACGGAGTAACTGAATACACCACAACCTTCCAACATCGTACCATAAATAGCCACGGCCTCGGTGCTCGGTCTAGCCCATTTGAGAAGCAACGCAGCTGGAGCCGTATTTCATGGCCAAGCCCAAGCTAAGAGCTCATTGATAAGTTCTCGATCGCTCCCATCCTGCAAAACTAAACATGGCAATGGAGGCGGTGCCAGCTGCATCCCTAATACTTGGAGCCTCCACTATCCTCAAAGTGTTACTATCCATGGTGATGCTCGTGTACCTCCTTGAAACCCTAAAGCTGCTGCGGCGAAAGAGCACATGCACTGCACCGCTTCCGCCAGGGCCGGTGCCATGGCCCGTCGTTGGCAACTTGCCGGAGATGTTGCTCAACGACAAGCCGGCGTTCCAGTGGATTCACCTCATTATGAAGAAGATTGACACCGGCATCGCATGCGTGAAGCTAGGCGGCGTCCATGTCATCCCCATCACCTGCCCCAAGATCGCATGCGAGGTGCTCAAGAAGCAGGATGCCAACTTCGCCTCCCGTCCACTGACCTTTGCATCCAAGACATTCAGTAGAGGCTACATGGACGCCGTGATGTCCCCTTACGGCGATCAGTGGAGGAAGATGCGCCGCGTGCTCTCCTTGGAGGTCGTTTGCCCCTCCCGCCACAAGTGGCTCCATGACAAGCGCGCCGACGAGGCCGACAACCTCACCCGCTACGTCTACAACCTCATCGGAGCAAGTTCCGGCGCCGCCGTCGTCGACGTCAGGCACGTTGCACGCCACTACTGCGGAAACGTCATCCGCCGCCTCGTCTTCAATAGGCGCTACTTTGGAGAGCCACCGCCCAATGGCGGCCCAGGCTCTTTGGAGGTGCAGCATGTGGATGCAGTCTTCACCTCCTTGGGGCTCCTCTATTCCTTCCGGGTCTCCGACTACTTCCCGTGGTTGGTGGGGCTCGATCTCGACGGCCATGAGAAGATGGTCAGGGAGGTCAATGAGACTATGAATAGGCTGCATGACATGTTCATCGACAAGCGATGGAGGCAGTGGATGAGAGGCGAGAGGCATGAGGACTTGCTCGACGTGCTCATTTCGTTGAAGGATGCCGAAGAGAAACCGGTGCTGACCATCGAGGAGGTCAAAGCTCAGGTACAGGATATCATGTTGGCGGCCATGGACAACCCATCGAACGCGGTGAAGTGGGCTCTGGCGGAGATGGTGAACAACCCGGAGATGCTGAAGAAGGCGGTGGGGGAGATCGACGCCGTCGTCGGCCGGGACCGGCTGGTGCAGGAGTCCGACATCCCACGGCTCAACTACCTCAAGGCCTGCATCCGGGAGGCATTTCGCCTGCACCCTGTAGCGCCTTTCAGTGTCCCGCATGTGGCTCTCGTGGACACCATTGTTGCCGGCTACCACATCCCAAAGGGCAGCCATGTCGTCCTCAGCCGCATCGGCCTTGGCCGCAACCCAGGTGTCTGGGATGACCATCTCCGGTTCAACCCTGACCGCCATATCGCCGCCGCTGATCCCAAGGCGGCGAATGTGTCACTCACCGAGAATGACCTGCGATTCATCTCTTTCAGCACCGGTCGTCGTGGCTGCATTGCTGCTTCACTTGGTACCGCTATGAGCATCATGCTCTTTGGTAGGCTCTTGCAGGGGTTCTCCTGGAGCATGCCGTCCAGGTTGGCGGCCATCGACCTTAACGAGTCGAGGCATGACCTTTTCATGGCCAAACCGCTGGTACTGCACGCGGAGCCACGGTTGTCAGTGCACCTCTATTCAGGAATGTCCATGTAATTCATCCCTAGTTGCGGTTGAGCACGTAGAAAATTTGGAAGCAAATCCTCTGCTGTACTACAGAGTACTGGAGAGAAGGCTTACCCAGAAAATTTAGGCCCTGCATGCTCTTTATTGTTTATTACAAACAAAGCCAAATCATCAATAACTTTAGGCCCTGATTAGATAGAGTTTCTTTATGAGTTGTTTAACCGTTCGTCACAAAACTGACCAGGTCAATCGGTTGTTCAAGCATATATTGCTGATCTTTTAGTTGAGCTAAATAACCGGTGCGCCAATCTGTTTTTATTTACTATATATGGTCTGAAGTTTTGCAAGAGTAGACTCCAAAGTTCCTCCGTCCAATGAAACACGACTTGTTCTCATGTCCTTTCAATTGGGCAAACTTTACATCACCAGATGAAACACCGATGAATAAGCTACGAGGTCCATACTGCTTAATCTTTTAATGGCGCGAGAGTGCAATGAACAAGTATTTAATTTTTAAAAGAGAATTCTATGAATATTAATTGAATGTTTCTTTTGAGCTTACAAGTTAATCCTCACTAGACGAGCTACGAAAAACATAAATCATACAAGTTCACTAAAAATAAAGAAAACATCCAGCATCAGCCCGCTAGACTATAATACCGATTTTCATGTTAACCCATAGCTCGAACTAATGGTTCAATTAAAAATATATCAAACACATATGAAGGTGTGATGCAAATTTTGAAAACTATGAATGTGGATGGAAAAAACTGTTTGGATACATCTCAATTGGACAAAATAAATATGTATCTATGAGTATATTGTGTTAGGATATTTAACCAAGGATGGAGAGCACAAGATAAGCAATTTCGAATGGCAAAAAAGCTAAGAATGTTTGGTTATAATAACAAAGGAGGGAGGGGAACTACTGTAGGTCACTTAGCAAGGTTTTTTGTGGTGGAACCTATCAAGAGTTCAGTCATCGACTCCATGCTGGTGTTGCATTTCTCTAAATTTGTTTAAAGATTTAACCAACATTTTTCTTTTAGTTATAGACGTCAATAGTGAAACGTTTTAGCTGAGTGTTACGTTACGTACAGAATCACATACGGGTACATGATCGAGTCAGTTGGGAATTGCTGCTCTAACTCCCAAAGTAAGTTGATAACAAAAAAAAAAACTCCCAAAGTAAACTTGACATGTCGTAAAATTATCTTAGCTGATGTCATGTAACGTGTACCAGAATAAACGACCTAGGCCTCCACCGCCCTCTCCAGCCCTCCCTTCGTGGGCCTTATGGGCCGTTTACCTGAATAAGGCCTGATGGGCCGTTTGCTATGCCTTCTTCAAGTTCGTCCCATTCATCATCGGCTAACCAACTATGTACGGGCCACAAATAACAACACTATGGGCCAGACTAGATTCAGCTTTAGCTCACATCGCCGCTAAATATTAGTAGCAGTGTTCCCTAAAAAAAAATCATGGTGGCAGCGATCCTTCAGGTACTTGGAGCTGGCAGGGCGCACACTGTTTGCATTGCTCACAAGGAGGCAAGGCATAGGTGATGGCTTGCTAGTCTCCTCTGGAGTAAATAGCAATTTAGTTTTAAAATTTCAAGCCGCAGTGGATACTGAATGAAAACATAATGATGATACAATGCAAAGCAAGTTTCAGAACGCGAAACTTGCCAATCAACCTAAGTTCCACATGCTAGTAAAACTTGTTAGTACTTCCAGCCGAGACCGGTTTTTTACTGGCGTACGTGTGCTGTGCTATATGATCGTTTGATAGATATTGTTCGCACCCAAAATTGGCAGTTGCCTATCAGGTCGAGGGCAATCGGTCAGACCAGTTCTGGAAAGCGGTCAGACCGGTTTCGGAAAGCGGTCAGACCGGTTTCCATGTAACCGATCTGGCAACGGCCGAAACCGGTCTGACCGGTTTCTCTATCCGGTCTGACCGGTTTACTCCGAATTAGAGTAGAATTAGGAGTCCTGATCGTTTTCCAAATTGTAAAAGGATTCCTTGTGGGGCAAGACCTCCCCACCCTATAAATATAAAGGGCCGTGGCCGATTGAGAGCTATCGTCCAATCGATCAAATACTATTTTTCTACTTTTATCTCCAAACCCTAGCTTTTTCAACCCCTTTGCTTTTCTTGTTTGTCTCGACGACGTTCAAGAAGGTTCTGAGTGGCCTGACCGATCTCAGAGCAACCCTAGACGCACCATCTCCGACGGGGTCCCTCCCGAGGTGGTGATTCTAGGTTTTTTTCCCGAAGCCCTAGCAAATCCGGTCTGACCGGATCCCTAAACCGGTCTGACCGGTTTGGGCTGAGGCTGCGGCAAGTGCGAAGTTTCTGGTGTTGCGCGATCCGGCGCTCGTGTGTGTTGACCAGAAAGCGTCAACATACTTTTGGCGACTCCGCTGGGGAACAAATTAGAAGATCTGGTTTTCAAAACCGTTCGATCTAACCCCGGTCAAGATGGGAGCTCGGTGTGATCTTGATATGGATAACATCATCACGGCTTCGTTGGAAGATCTTACTCCGGAGGAGCAGAAAAAGTTCGAGGCGCTGCAAAATTACATGAAGACACAATTTTTGGCTGGCGTCAAGAAGGATCGTCATGGCAAGGTGGCAAGATTGAAAGAATTTGAGCTGCCGACGATCAAATTAAACGACAATCAAGTTGAGGTAATACCCACTGTAAGTAAAACCCCAAAAGCTCCTTCTACTACAGCTCCTCAAAATAGTGTAGAGGGTGATGAATTACTCGCCTCATATATTGCTCGTTTAGAACGATTAGAGGATCTTGAAAAAGATAGGACTGCTACTTGCTTTAACAATAATGAAACTAGTAGTAGCGTTCCTAAAATTAATGCTAGTGGGGTAGTTTTTCCTAGCTTGTCACCCATACCTAATGTTAACACTGAAAAATATATATATGGTATGCCACCTGAATTTGCCGTTGGTCAATCCCTGCCGTTCCAACCGACTGGGCCAAACGTGGCCAAACCGGTCAGACCGGATCAGGGAACCGGTCAGACCGGTCTGACCAATGCGCTTGAATTAGTGCATGAGCAACCTATGTCGCTTTCTGTTTTGCCTGATTTAATGGTTTATGCTCACACTAATACTTTGGGTACTGCTAAGCCTCAATTTAGTACAACAGTTAACACATCTGCTCAAAGAAATATTATACCTGATGATGTGTTTGAGAGTTATAGGCTAGCTCAAGCTAAGATTGCTTCCTACTTAAATAAGATGAATTTGGAGAGTGTGCAACCACAACAGCCAAATAATCCTAACTGGGCTGAATTTAATAAATTTAGAGAAGATTTGGCTAATGTGGTAAAAACTAAACTTGGTGTTGATATTGGTAACACAAATTTGTATCAAAAACCATATGATGCTGAGTTTGATAATTTTCCTCTTCCACGCGGTTGGCGTATGCCTGATTTAATTAAATTTAGTGGAGATGATGACCGAACCACGTGGGAACATATTAGTCAATACATAGCTCAACTGGGAGAAGCGGGTACATATAATGCTCTTAAAGTGCGTTTATTCTCTTTATCTTTGACTGGTACCGCTTTTGCTTGGTTTTCTTCGCTTGCTCCTGGTTCTATTATATCTTGGGATATGTTAGAGCGTAAATTTCATGATCGCTTTTATAGTGGGAGCTTGCAATTGAAATTGACGGACTTGACATCGGTTAGGCAAAGTAGAGATGAAACTGTTTCTGCTTACATTAAGAGATTTAAAGAAACTAAGAACCGTTGTTTCAATTTGTCAATCACTGATATGGACCTTGCTGATATTTGCTTAAAGGGTTTAAGGTCGTCCATAAGAGATATAATAGAGGGTTCTGATTTTCTTTTGGTTGCACAAGTTCAAATTAGGGCTTTAGTTGTTGAAAACCGAATGAATAAGGAAAAAGAAAGAGATACTTCTAGATCACGTCGTTCCAATGTTCATATGATTGATTACGGATCTGATAGTTCAAGCAATAGTGATAATGAAGTGCTTGCTGCTGAATTTGTATGGCCCTCTAAAGAAAAAACTTACTCTTGTACATCACTTAAGCCGGCTAGCAAAGGTCGGCAAGAAGAAGTTAAGTTTACGTTTGATGTTTCAAAGTGTGATCGTATCTTTGATGAATTGCTTAAGTCTGGAAATATTAAATTATCTCATAAATTGCCTCCACTTGACGAATTGAAAAGGCGTGCATATTGCAAGTTTCATAATACTTATTCTCATGCCACTAATGATTGCAATGTGTTTCGTCGACAGGTTCAATCGGCCATAAATGAAGGTCGTTTGACATTTCATGAGATGCAAGTGGACAAAACTCCTTTCCCTGTTAATACTATAGATTTACAGCAGCCCAAGGTCTTGGTTCGGCCGCATCAAGCCGAAGCAACCAAAGGGAAGAATGTTGTAATTGGTGAAGATAAACCCGATTTGAGGGGAAAAGAGTTGACTCGAGAAGTTACATACGAGAAAACTCCAGATGGCAGGGAGACATTCAAAGTTACTGTGAGAGCCTCTGGACATGGGGGGCAAGGGTCGTCCGTTCCCACCGAGTAAAGACCGTTTGAGCCTGTTCAGGCCAAACCGGCCAGACCGGTTGGGGAAAGCGGTCAGACCGGTTTTCCCCGGGGCCGTCCAAAAATGATTAAACCAAGCCGTCCGGAGATTGGAAACTGGAAACTCAATATTGCAAAGAATCAGGGGAGTACTCTTAAGCCAAATGTCACCTTTGATATGCTATTTGACAAGTACTCCAAGCAAAAGGCCGTTATAAGCGATCGGCCGGTAAAAAAGAGAATGAGATCACCTCCACGCCAAGAAGAACCTTTTCAAACGAAAAAGAACTTTACTCCACGGTGGGGGGTGTCAAGTTCATATCCAGCTCGTCTAATTTATGATAACAATGGAGTAATGTGGGTGTCGTATCAGCAGCCCTTCCAGCCTGGATGGGGAGGACCGCGAGGGCCAGCATTGGACAGAATCTCAAGGCCTGGACAAGACCGTTTGGTACCTCACCAATCTGGTCAGGGTCGCCAGACCCAACCGGTCAGACCGGTTTTACAAACCGGTTAGACCGGTTTCCCTAGGAAACCGGCAACACCTCCTGTGAAGCAAGTGTACAAGCCAAAATAGAAGGAGGAGGTGCATAAGATGGATGTTGACCCAGAGAGGACTACAAATCAAGATGTTATTCAGATTGGGTTGATGAACGTTCCCCTTGGAGACAGTCGCAAAGGACCGATTGTCATAGACGATAAGGTTGAGACACCTATTCAGAGGGGATCTGTTTCTGTTAATGATCATGAGGTCAGTGGAAGTGGTTCTAACTCCAAGTGCTTCTTGCCAAGATGGTGTCCTCCCGGTTTATCTCATACTCAAAGGAGGAAGCTTCAGCGCTTGAGGTTTCGGGAGATGAAGGAGAAGGAGCTAGAAAAGCAGAGAGACGAAGCATTCAACAAGTACAGGCCCATGATTCCTCAGGGGAAAGAATGGAGGGCCAAGATCAGCTCCCAGACAGAACCGGTCAGATTGGTTGAGGAGTCGTTCAGACCAGTTGAACCAGTCAGACCGGTTGCTGAAAGCGGTCAGACCGCTTTGCCCGATGCGCCACCCGGTTTTTCTTCTCCCACTCCTATGGTTTGTGATGACAAGTTATTATCGGTATCCGCTCCAGAGGACGATGAAGAGCTTGTTGATTATGGTTCTTCTCCTGAACGCATGGATCTTGAACTTAATGTGATTCATATGTCTATGGATGGTTACATGTTATCAGAGGAAGACATTGCTCATCTTGATTTCGGGCCGAAGGAAGCTATTTTCCAGAAGCCTAAAGCTACTGAAAATCATCTATAGGCTTTGTACATGAAGGGTCATATCAATGGGAAGCCTATCTCTCGCATGCTAGTGGACGGAGGGGCAATAGTCAACTTGATGCCGTATTCTTTGTCCAAGAAGCTGGGAGGTTCAGATGAGGAGCTGATCAAGACCAACATGACTGTCAGCGGTGTTGGAGGAGGTGAACCTATGAGCGCCAAGGGAGTTGCTTCTATGGAGCTTACTATTGGAAGCAAGACGTTGGCTACTGCGTTCGTCGTCGCTGAGACACAAGGTAACTACAGTTTAATCCTTGGTCGTGATTGGATTCATGCAAACCAGTGTGTGCCTTCTACTTTGCATCAGTTTTTAATTCAATGGATAGATGATGAAGTAGAGGTCGTTCATGGAGATACGTCGGCTTGTGTTGCAGTGGCCGATAGTTCTACTATGGATGGTCATGAGAATCTTAAGTGCTTATCTGGTTTAGATTTATCTGATTGTGAGATCATTGGTTGCACTAAAGATGGCTTTGCTACTGCTGTTATGAAGCCGATCGGAGATCTGGCTATACCATCTCTTATGATTTGATGGATCCGAATCTAGAGTGGTTACAGCAGAGGAGTGAGCACTATCGGGCGCATAAGAACGATATGTGTGAGCTATCGAAGATTTTGATAATTTGAGCAAGTTAGGACAAGGGTTTACGTCGGCTGATCCTCTAGAGGAGGTAGATATTGGTGATGGCACTGTACCTAGGCCGACATTTGTAAACAAGAACCTTGATCCTTTGTTTAAAATTGAGTTAATAAAGTTATTAAAGGAATATGTTGATTGTTTTACATGGAGTTACAATGAAATGCCTGGTTTAAGTCGTGATCTAGTTGAACATTGTTTACCTATTAAACCTGGTTTTAGGCCTTTTAAACAATCTCGCAAAAACTTTAATCCTGATATCTATGACCGGGTGAAAGAAGAAATCAATCGGTTGTTAGATGCTAAATTTATTAGGCCTTGTCGATATGCTAATTGGATCTCTAACATTGTGCCTGTTGAGAAAAAAGGAACAAAAAAGCTTCGTGTTTGTATTGATTTTAGAGATCTCAATAAAGCTACTCCTAAAGACGAATATCCTATGCCTATAGTCGATTTTCTTGTTAATGCTGCATCTGGACATAGAATTCTTAGTTTTCTTGATGGTAATGCTGGTTATAATCAAATATTTATGGGCGAAGATGATATAGCCAAAACGGCCTTTCTATGTCCGGGTTTTGTTGGTCTATTTGAGTGGGTAGTAATGACTTTTGGTTTGAAGAATGCTGGTGCCACATATCAGAGGGCTATGAATTTGATTTTTCATGACTTACTTGGCATTATAGTAGAGGTTTATATCGATGATATTGTTGTCAAATCGGCTGGAGTAGATTCTCATTTGGCTGATTTAAGACTTGCATTTGAAAGAATGCGTCGATATAAATTGAAGATAAATCCACTCAAATGTGCTTTTGGTGTATCGGCTGGAAAGTTCTTAGGGTTTATTGTGCATGAAAAAGGCATAGAGATAGATCCTACAAAGATTGAAGCTATTAAGAATGTAGAGGCTCCTACTTGCAAGAAAGATTTGCAAAAGTTTTTGGGCAAAGTAAATTACTTGAGGAGATTCATCTGTAATTTGTCCGGGAAGGTGAACGCCTTTACTCCTTTACTTCGGTTGAAGAATGACATTGATTTTACTTGGGGGGCAAAACAACAAGAGGCCTTTGATAAGATTAAGCAATATTTATCTTCGCCGCCCGTCCTTCAAGCGCCCAAAAGTGGGGTTCCATTCAAGTTGTATGTAGCAGCTGAGAAAGATGTCATTGGAGGTGTTTTGACTCAAGAAACCGAAGGAAAGGAATTTGTTGTTGCATATGAAAGTAGAAGATTATTGGATGCCGAAACGAGATACACTTTTATTGAAAAGTTATGCTTATCATTATATTATACTTGCACCAAGTTAAGGCATTATCTTTTACCAAGTACTTGTGTAGTAGCATGTCAAACCGATATAATTAAATACATGTTGCATAAACCAATTTTAAGTGGTAGAGTCGGCAAGTGGGCTTATGCTTTAGTTGAATATGATTTGCATTGTGAGCCATTAACTGCGATGAAAGGACAAATAGTATCCGACTTTATTGTTGAACATAGAGTGGATAAGCAACTTGATTTGAATATCGGTTATGCTACTTTTACTCCATGGAAATTGCATTTTGATGGATCGGTTTGCAAAAGTGGTTGTGGTGTTGGAATTGTTATTATTTCTCCACATGGGGCTGTTTTTGAAGCACTTAACCGATTAAATCATGAGTGTACTGATAACCAAGTCGAGTATGAGGCTATTCTATTCGGATTGGGAATTTTGCATGACATGGGAGTGAAGCATGTAGAAGCTTATGGCGATTCTTTATTGGTGGTACAGTAAGTTTCTAAGGTATGTCAATGTTTAGATGGATTTTTGAATGCCTATCTTGATAGATGCTTTCATATTATATCTTGCTTAGATGAATTTGTAATCCGTCATGTACCACGAGAAAGAAATCCAAAGGCGAATGCTCTGGCTCAACAAGCATCTGGTTATAATGTTCAGAAAAGAAATTTTCAAGAACGAAGACTGATGTTTTTAAAAGCCGAGTGCGCTATTCTGGAGGAACCGCTTGCACCGCTTCCTCAAACCGGTCTGACCGGTTTAACCGGTCTGACCGCTTTAGAAAACCGGTCGGACCGGTTTCCTGAGACTGAGTCTACTTCGGCTATTGTTTCCCATAAAGACGAAGTGGATGATTGGAGAAAGCCTCTGGTTGATTGTTTGCAAAATCCTAGCAGTTCAGTTGATAGAAAAATCCGACGATGGGCTCTTAAATTTGTTCTAGGTGGTGATGAATTATATCGTCGGACCATTGATGATTTGCTTCTAAAATGTTTGGGTCCTGACCAAGCTAGGCTAGCTATGGCAGAGGTTCATGAAGGAATTTGTGGTACTCATCAATCGACTCCCAAGATGAAGTGGCTCCTTAATCGAGCTTGTTTCTATTGGCCCAATATGATAGCTGATTGCTTTAAGTATTACAAAGGTTGCGAAGAATGTCAAAAGCATGGGGATGTTCAGTTGGTGCCTGCTGCGTTGATGCATCCAATTATTAAGCCTTGGCCTTTCCGAGGATGGGGTTTAGATTTTGTTGGCAAGATTCATCCTCCTTCGTCGAAGGGTCATTGTTTTGTGATTGTGGCAACTGATTATTTTACCAAATGGACGGAAGCAGTTCCTTTGAAGAATATGACACATAGAGAAGTGATTGAGTTTGTTAGAGAACATATTATACATAGGTTTGGTATTCCGCAAACTTTGACTATGGATCAAGGAACTTCGTTCATATCTAAAGAGGTGCGTGAATTTGTCAATTCCTATGGTATTAAACTTTTCAATTCATCTCCATATTATGCTCAAGCCAATGGTCAAGCTGAGTCTAGCAACAAGATTTTGATAAAGCTCATCAAGAAGAAGGTAGAAGATCATCCTAAAAGATGGCATGAGGTATTATATGAAGCTTTATGGGCTCATCATATTTCTAGACATGGTGCTACTAAAGTTACTCCTTTTGAGCTTGTGTATGGTCAAGAAGCCGTTTTTCCTGTAGAGGTGAATCTTGGCGCATATAGGCTTGCAAAGCAAAATAATCTAGATGCTGATACATATTATGCTTTGATGATGGATAATATTGACGAAGTGACCGACAAGCGATTGGAGGCTTTAGAAGAGATTGAAAAAGATAAAAGGCGAGTGGCGAGGGCATACAATAAGAAAGTGAAGTCCAAATCTTTTCAGGTAGGTGACTTGGTTTGGAAAACAATTTTGCCTATTGGATTGAAAAGCAACAAGTTTGGCAAGTGGTCTCCAAGTTGGGAGGGTCCTTTCAAGATTGTGAAGGTTTGTTCAGAAAATTCTTATATGTTAGAAACCTTGCAAGGACAGCAGCTGCCTAGAGCTCTCAATGGGAGATACTTGAAGAAATTTTATCCAAGTGTTTGACAAGGTGCTTAATAGGATATGGCCGATTTATGTTTGAAATCGTCCTTAGGATAAAAATGGCCGGTGAATTCTGTGACATCGACCTTAGCATATTTTTTAGTGCATAAAATTTACTAGAAAATAGGGGGGCATATGTTCGCACTCAAAATTGGCAGTTGACTATCAGGTCGAGGGCAATCGGTCAGACCGGTTCTGGAAAGCGGTCAGACCGGTTTCCCTGTAGCCGATCTGGCAACGGCCGAAACCGGTCTGACCGGTTTCTCTATCCGGTCTGACCGGTTTACTCCGAATTGGAGTAGAATTAGGAGTCCTGATCGTTTTCCAAATTGTAAAAGGATTCCTTGCGGGGCAAGACCTCCCCACCCTATAAATATAAAGGGCCGTGGCCGATTGAGAGCTATCATCCAATCGATCAAATACTATTTTTCTACTTTTATCTCCAAACCCTAGCTTTTCCAACCCCTTTGCTTTCCTTGTTTGTCTCGACGGCGTTCAAGGAGGTTCTGAGTGGCCTGACCGATCTCAGAGCAACCCTTGACGCGCCATCTCCGACGGGGTCCCTCCCGAGGTGGTGATTCTAGGTTTTTTCTAGAAGCCCTAGCAAATCCGGTCTGACCGGATCCCTAAACCGGTCTGACCGGTTTGGGCTGAGGCTGCGGCAAGTGCGAAGTTTCTGGTGTTGCGCGATCCGGCACTCGTGTGTGTTGACCAAAAAGCGTCAACTCCTCAAATTAGATTTTTTTTTTCTCCAGGAAACAGCAGGGATTGTTACCGTTTGATAAAATATTTACTCTCACCTCATCACTCTAGGTATTGTCGTGGACTCATGGTCGATTCCGATGAACTTCGCGGGGCTGGAGATCGTGGACAGGGCGACAGGCACAATAATAATATTCGTTGCTTTATCGCTTTCGTTCTCGCCCCCATCAAAAAACATACTCCATCAATCATCTGAGAGAGTCATGGTTGTGCCACCGCCCTTCTTCTTTGTTTAATTTGTTCCTGGACCGGGAGTGTCAGTTTCTCATAGCACAAAAATCTACAAGCACCACATCATTTTCATTGCTCCTCCACTCGCATCCTGCTGCCACTTACTTGTAGATTAAAGCCAAAACAAAAGGCTTTCTAGTTAACGTAGCAGCAAAGTTGTCAAACGACCTTGACAGAGAGAGCCTCTTCAGAGAGGACTTCGTTCGGAGGATAGGAGGAGATGGGAGTGTTTGGAGGCGACGGGAGGATGAGCATCGTCGGGATGAGGCCGTTGCTGCACCTGCTGCTGGGGCTGGTGCTGTACGAGGTGGCGGAGGAGATGGCCGTGCCGGCGCTCGTCGACAAGGTCACCGCCGCGCTCTGCCCCGCGGCCGGCAGGTCGTGCCCGGAGGCCATCTACCTCACCGGCCTTCAGGCTTCGGTATGTGTGCCCAAACCAAGCCTTCAGTCTTCTGAATGATCTCTGTTTGATGATCTGGCAGAGGACAGTCATGGAACTCAGATGCTAATCCGATTTTAATTCCCCCCTTTCTTCTTCGATCCTCTCTCTCCCTGTCAAACTCTCTCAAACACGCGCACACAAAGGAATGAGAACAAAGGGGATTGAGAAAGCAGGGGCATGGGGATGGTTTGCTTGGTGCCTCCCTGGAATCGACTAATACCCCCACTGAGCTCCAGCACATGGCCTGATCGTAACATCATACCTAACTTAGCAGCATTTTGCCCTCTGTTGTAGTTGGCTAGTCACTAGTGGAAACCGAAACGACGTTTGCATAATACTGTGCGTGGGAAGAACAATTTGGTAGAATTCTGCAATTTCAGGGTCCTGTTTCTACAAGATTGGGGAAATCCGGCAAGGGGCCCCACGTCCCGAGGAAAACAGAGCCCTGAGTCGATCGTCTCATTGGGCTTCGTAGACATTCCACATATGGCATTCCACATTGTTTTTGGCCCCCAACTAATGAAATAATAGGTTATTCTTCTGGGATTCCACAAAACGAATTCAGTTCACAGGTGAGTACTGAATAGCGGATAGACATACGAACAGGGGCACATGGCATTGCTTTGGTAGTTGTAGCTGCTGGTGTATGATCGAGCACCCCCACCCTGAGGCTTACATCTGGGAGCCAACCACTTTTTATGTTTGTGTGAATGCCATAGTTCCGTCCCCATAGTTCCTGCTCTAACTTCTAAAGAAACAGCACAGTTGTAGGCTTTTGCTTCTGCAATGGCGTGAATGTAACAGCTGATATCCCCAGCAAAACTTATTTGCTTTCAATATAAAACAGGGCCAGAGGATCTTTGGTCTAACTTCTAAAAAAATAGCAGTAAACATTTTATATATTAGTTGATCTCTATTTATTTTCAAAACATTGTATTGAGGGAAAGGGGGACTGAAGATATGGTTGTTAATAATATCATTTGCATAAGTGCAGGTAGGAGCAATTTTCAAGATAATAGGATTTCCTCTGATGGGCCAGCTAGCTGATGAATATGGTCGGAAGCCTCTTCTTCTCCTAACTGCCTCTACCTCCATAATCCCTTTTGGTAATTTGGCCTTGCTCCTGCCTGTCTCCTGCTCCTAATAATGTAGTAACTCCTTTTGTGTATACACCATATCATTCACTCTAGAGTACATGTTTACCAGTTAAGTACTAAACTAGTAATATGTTAGTAAGGCTTCTATCAGCGCATATATTTTCACCATTCTCACTGGATACTAATTGTTTGTTTATGGATATGCAGCTGTGCTTGCATGGAATAATTCGAGAACCGTTGTGTATGTCTACCTCATTCTGCGCACCTTTTCATTCTTGATTGGCCAAGGAACATTGTTCATCATTTCAGTTACACACACGGTTAGAAGTATTGCAATATCTTTACCTTTGCAGGGAAAATGTGGCATATAATTTGTTCATCTGATCTTGCACACTCTGAATCAGACTCTACATATGCATGATTTTCTTCAATTTTAACAGCGATTTTGTGCTTTGAAATGATTATTGACATACATATAGTGTGGGTGACTATAGTGGGAACCTAGCTATCCTGTGGTTCCAATATATACATGGTGACAAAGATAAATCCGAATAGTTCAACTTATTTGTCTACTTGGTATAAATATGTTTCCTGAAAGATACCATACACTTTCATGAGAACACAACATTATCTTAGGCAGATGTGGTTGAGCCGTCAAAGAGGGCGACTGCATTTGGCTTCATAACAGGAATTGTCTCTGCCTCGCATGCCGTGGGGGATATTTTCACAAGGTTTCTACCCAAGAGTTGGATTTTCCAGGTATCTCACTAGTAAAAACTGTATGTAATATTGTAATCGCATCAGTACTGTAGTTTGTTATTCTACTTTTCTTTTGTAAGCTTCAGTAATACAAGTACAAGACCATGGCTTCACAGGTGTCTGTTATTCTGTTGATCTGTTCTGTCCTCTACATGAAAATATTTCTGGTTGAGACACTTCAAAGAGTTCCATCTACATCTAGTCGGCATTCATCATTATCTTCATTGGTTATCAGGGTACCACAACAACGTTGGGAATCTATCAAAGAGAACATCAATATATTTAAAAATAGGTAAAGCTTATATATATATATATAGGACTCCGCTAATTCATACCCTGGGTACAGAATAACTATTCTGTACCCGAGCCTCCCTACACGGGCCCCGAGTCCCGACCTCCGACTCCGCGCCTGGTTTTTCCAAACTCCCAGACCTGGGTGGATCGAGCGACCCATGTCCGGTTTTTTCTTCCAAGTAACGTGCAGCTCAGTTTTTTGGGGATCGTGTGATCTGAGGTTCTGACCTGGTTTTGATGCTCACGTACCGGAACAAACAGTTATTACGTGACATAAGTTAAGTTAGTTTGTTTTGTATTTATAAATCTAGTACGTTGGTAGTTAGAAGTAAAGATTTTGCAATGAATTTTAATGAATTTTATCTGGCAAAAAATATTAGATTTTGCCGTTTGAAAACAATAATGATATATATTGAAAACAATTAATTTGTGCCAGTATTTTGCCGTTTTGAGCCTTGACATTCATTTTCTAAAAAGGAGTGGCGAAACCATAACCAAATTGTGTCGCATCATAAAAATTACGATCTGCATCAGTCAATTCAAAACACGGATGGTAGGTGACATATCCATTCATTGTTCCTAGGTAGTGGCACTATAATATTTCCAGTTTCGCCATAAAAAAGGCATACAAATTGAATAACTCTCATTTATTCTCTATATTTCCAATCTCACTAATTCTATCAGCTGGCTTCTGACCTCTTACACAATGGCACAACGGCATTTGTAGCCTGCAATCGAATTAGAAAAACAAAAATATTGAATGGTCGGCATACGCCTTCGTACACCTGCCCCGTTTCGCATCCTTGTCTCCGTGGTCCTGCCACCTACAGCAGCATCCTGATTTATAAGGAACAACACCAATGAGTATTTTCAACATTCCATATGAATAAACACGGGTAAAGACTAGCTGATAATACACTGACATGCCGTATAGCTCTGAAATCAGTAGCATTCATATGGACACAAAGTTATAAACACAGGCCAGCTTTACTGGACAATTAAACTCACATCTGCATCAGCTTTTGCCAAAAATAAAAAAGGAGCAGTGCAAAGTACAGGAACGTGTCCAATGTCAAGAAAAGGTCAAAACTACATATAACCTTATCAAAAAGGAATTATCTCCAGCATTTCTAAAAGCTAGTTCAGGAATAAAAGGTATCTTTCCATTCGTATGAGATAATCTTTAAATGATTAACTACATATTTTCTGTTAATGCAGCATGTATGTATCATATACTGAAAGGAAGAAGCATATATCATTTGAATAAAGATTTGGTCTGCCTTCGGCAGCAAATTTTCTAATCACCTGTACTAATTGGGAATCACAGAAAATGTTCAGCAATCCAGAATAAATAAAGAGACGCATAGAGCCAGAGTTCAACACCCAAACACCCCAAGATAGCATTGAGCATTGTAACATTCTTATGCAACCTACGAACTGAATAAACTAGTTTAGAATATAAACAGGATCTACAAAACCCTAACATTTTGTAAGTACACTCAGTTAATTGCGCACTGCAGAGTGCAGACCCTTGTCAAAAAAATACTAATCTCTGATTCTCCGTTGTGGTTATGAGATAATTCTCAAATAGTCAAATGCATATAGTGAATACTAGAAAGACAGAATCAGAGAAATACCTGTTGATCCTGAATAGTTGAAAGGAGCATGACATACATAAAGCTCACAATACCATGCTAGCAGGTGGACCTCCTTTCCTGGCCCGTCATCCCAATGTCAG
Organism: Echinochloa phyllopogon; assembly: GCA_033239725.1. NCBI lineage: Eukaryota > Viridiplantae > Streptophyta > Magnoliopsida > Poales > Poaceae > Echinochloa > Echinochloa phyllopogon. The sequence goes on along the minus strand of BTCW01000008.1, from coordinate 2,582,115 downwards.
AATCTTGAGGCAGGGCAACTCAAGTGAGAACACATTATGGGTTTAATTTGTTCTTGAGAAGTTCACAGTGAATTGGATTTGAAGTTGCATACTTTCATCCATGTACAAAATTACTAATAAAGAATATGATCACTGAGATATAAATAAAGATGACCTTTCTTGTAAAAAAAACATTTCACACAAAAATGAATGTAACCCATAAATGTCGGTAGGTTTCTGGGCTCAATGTCAGCAGATACTTGCTGAAAGTTGAGCGATAGATTTTAGAATTCAGCAAGCTTTCCCTAGCCACTTTCTCCTCTATTTCGAGTTTCACTATGCCTCAATTGCAGTAGGACTAAATTGGAAAGATAACTAAAATGTAACAAATGGTGATATAATCTTTCATTAGCCCAACTAGCTAGCCAATTAATGAGAAGTCTAAGGAACATATCCTCTGAATAACCACTCACCTTCACGGCAGGGGGTGGAGTTAGATCCAGCGGTAGGGCGCAGAGGGGGATGACACAACAGAAGGCTGGTCCACAATGATCCAGGGAAACTCACCTAAAAGTTGAGGCACGACTGGACCAAAGAAGAATCACGTGGCCAACATTGCAAAGCCAAATCACAAATCCGACTATGTCTGGCTGGAAAAAATCTAAGGGGCCATAAAAACCTCAATTATTTTAAGGCAAACTAGCTGATCATAAATATTCTCCTATGTGACTAAAGGCTTCAATTATATGTGATAACATAGATTAGGTTTATTGTCACAAATAATGACATAAGTACATGCTAAAACCAATGTATCTTCTAAAATAAAGGGACTGAACCACAAAAACATCAGTTTTTTTGCAACCACACAAGCCTAATCACTGATTATGTAATATGACAGGGAAAAAAACTAGTGAACCGCAAAAAGCTCTATTACTTGCATTTAAGTAGCTATATCACAAATAATACTTTGCACAAACACATGGACTTACACTTTATGTGATGTGACATCTAGTTTTCTTGTCAAGTGTAATGATGCTTGTGAATAGAAAAAATCTTATCCTGCAAACACCCAGGGCATCATAGAGTAGTTATATATATTTTTAAAGACTTCGCAATAATGCAGATGGAGGTCAAGCCTTGTTTATTCAGACCTGTGCAATGGGGCGATCTTGGACCTGCAGGCAGATGACTATAGTTCATATCCAAATGTACATTGTAGGAAAAGATTCAGCAGAGTGATAAAACGACTGTATCTTCTAAAATAAACAATGTTCAGTAATAAAGAACTCTAATAAATGTACAAAATAAGGCATATATGATAAGGTGTCAATGGTGATATGTGCAGAAAAGGGAAAAAACCATTTCAGTCTAAAGCTTCAGGTACAGCCGTACATGCACCAAAATAACTCTTTTGGTTTCTTCAATCCAGCATATTACTAGTCTATGTTTCTCTCTTTGCATCACTTAATAAATTTATTCTTAGATTCCACAAGCCATATATTCTAGCCATCATCATTCCATTACTATGACGATAGGGTCTTTGATCTGCAAACACCGGGAAATTAGAACTAGCTAATAGAATTCTGACATGCTTAAAATACTCCATAATCACTGAATCTGGGACACAAGAACAAAGCTGAACTGGTTGCTTCTGCACCCAACCGACACCAAATTGGGGACTGAAAATAGACTAAGAACACCTGACTCGTTCGAGGATATCAGTGATGACTTATCCAAAGAAATCTGAATAGCAAGATGCCACAGAGGAGATTGGATGCCTGATGGCTGTCCAATGCCCATGTGGCCGCCATCGCCAATCCAGAGAAGGGGAGCAAGAATCGCCGCTAGGAGAGTACAGGAGATTGGAACAAGGACAGGTGACTGGTGGCGACCAAATAGAAGGCTCGGCATAAAATGTCTGCTCATCTCCCTACTGTAGAAAAAGAAAGTAATATGATCGATCTCTAACATGCCACCAAAGTGGTGTATATGAACAATCATATACATATATATGATTACACACGAATCTATGATTGCAAAGAGCAAAACATCCACGCAAAAAGATTCATAGCATCTATGCACAAAAGACTAGCTAGACGGCTGCAGTATAAACAGCACATGCATTGAGGTCAGAGAAATCAAGCAATCAAGCATTCACCTATATTCATGTCCAACGGCTAGCTACATTCTGCAGGACCTAAACTAACCCTCTCTCCAGCAGCCGGCTTCCAGTAATAGAGCAGAACAGGCCATCCCCCCACCGTCTGCAAATCTGAAAGTAAAAAATACAAACAGAGAAAGAAGAATCAATCTTGGAGAAATAGATTTGGAGAATTGATGCAAGATTTCATCACGAAAGGTGGAGAATGTTACTTCCCGGACGAATATCACAATGGAAAAAGGAAATATCGAACTTTTTGCTAAAAAATTACCTCAACAGCTCCGAGCGTTCGAGGACGAGCCCGGGTGGCAGACTGGCAGGTGATAGTGCCGGCTCCCATCGATGTGCTTGCGTGGCCACCGAAGGTGAGTCCACTGCCTCTCTCCACTGGGGCACGAGCCAGGAGCCCGCCGGATCCCCACCGGACGCCTGCCACAAGGAGGGGGACGCCGGTGAGGGAGGTCGTCCGCGCTTGGATCCGCGGCCGACAATCCAAAGAGCCTTAACATCCCCTGTGTCGGTGAAGAGGAGCAGAGCTGCGCCTGTGGAAGATGCCGCCGCTAGAGCCCCATCCCTGGCCAGATCCAGTCCATGGATAGAAGCTCCGATTGGAGCTGAGACAGGGAGCAACCTCGGTGGAGCCTCTCCAAAACGGCACTCCCGCCGATCTCGACGAGGGAGGGCCACCGCCGCTCGTCGAGGGAGGGACGGAGGCCAAACGCGAGGAAGATGCGACGGCGAGCGCATGGGCGGAGGTGTGGAAGGACGGGACGACGGCGATGGGCGGTGGTGAGGAGTGTACTCGATTTTAGTTTTTATTTAGGTGCTCGATCTAAATCCAGTTATCCATACACAACGCCAGATGGGAACCGCATTAGAGATCGTGGGGCAACCGGGGAAAAAACCGGAGAAAAAACCATCATCGACCAGCGGCAGGCAGCGGATGGACCGAGCGAGTCGGGCTCGCGCGGGGCTCGGGTACGGAATAGTTATTCTGTACCCAGGGTAGGATATAGTATTACTATATATATATACATATATATATATATAGGACGAGTTTTATCTACCATCGCTTGTAGTTACCATCACCATCAATATACCATTGTGTGTATGTTTACATACTCATTTATCAGTTTGAGTATGTTCGTATACTAATTCTAAGATACTCCAAAGCGACTTGCACGAAAAAATTCAGAAACAACCCTATTTTATATATAGGACGAGTTTTATCTACCCTCGCTTGTAGCTACCATCATCATTAATATACTATCATATGTATGTTCACATACTCATTTATCAGTTTGAGTATGTTCGTATACTAATTCTAAGATACTCCAAAATGAATTGCATGAAAAAATTCAAAAGCAACCCTATTTTTTAAATTTATTATGATTATACCATTATATTAGTATATAAAAATTAGTATGTCCACATACTCAAAGTATGCTTACATACTCAACCTACATATCACTCAGATAGTCTAGTATCATCATATACTATATGTACATACTCTCCGTTGGGTCATACACGTCTTTTAACATGAGATACACAGGTGATGGTAGCTACCAGCGATGGTAGAAAGGAATTTTCCTATAGGAAAATTCCTTTCTACCATCGCTGGTAGCTACCATCACCCGTATATCTCATGTTAAAAGGCGTATATGACCCAACGGAGAGTATGTACATGTAGCATATGATGATACTAGACTATCTAGATGGTATGTAGGTTGAGTATGTAAGGGTACTTTGAGTATGTGGACATACTAATTTCTATATATTAGTATAGTGGTATTATCATAATAAATTTTAAAAATAGGGTTGCTTCTGAATTTTTTCGTGCAACTCGCTTTGGAGTATCTTAGAATTAGTATACGGACATACTCAAACTGATAAATGAGTATATGAACATACACACAATGGTATATTGATGGTGATGGTAGCTACAAGCGTTGGTAGATAAAACTCGTCCTATATATATATAGTACATAATTCTCCAAATCAACGAGTTAATCATCAACGGAATTCTCAAAAATTCATGTGAAATCCTAAAGCAATCTTTGCCCCTTGCTATTTACATTGTTGAAGAAATGTGGAAGATATGCTTGTATTTGCACTTCAAGCAACATATATCATTTTCTTTTGTTGAAACAATAAACTAAAAATATATAAACTGATATAAATATGGGTATTTTAGCAATAAACTGATAATGTAGAAAGTTCCATATGAGTACATGGATATATTTAGAAAGTTTGCTGTCAGGATTTAAGTGAAAACTCCTTCCATCATCATTCTTGAAGGAATTAAAGGAAAATAGGATCATTGTCTCACTGATTGAAGAGAGCTGACAGAGAAACTTTGGCACAATAACTACTGATAAGTTTTACAGTCAGCTACTTCTAATACAAACTTTGATGAATTTCTTATATTGTTTGTTACAGTGAATCACTTAGGCGAATAGCATATGTTGACTTCTTCTATAAATTGGGCATGAGTGGTATTATTGATGTCCGGCTGGTAATAGCTTCTATCTCTGCTACTATATGCTATGGATTTCAAATTAGTTACTTGGATTGAATTAAAGTCAAAGCCACAGTTTGGTAATGATTTCTATCCCTCTCTTTTACTAGTACTACTTGAAGTCAGTATTTGGCTTTGACAAGAATCAATTCTCAGAAATTCTTATGGTGCTAGACATTGGTTCCATCTTTTCTCAGGTGCCACTTTGAAAATCTTCAACCACTCCAATTTAGATCCATATTTTGCATGTGTTAGTTCAAAATTCATTATTGTGGTTTGTGACAATGTTTTTGAAAATGTAGATTATGGTCCTTCCCCTTATTAGCCACGTTATTGGCGAAAAAGGAATCTTATGTGTTTCCATCCTTGCATGCATGGCTTATGTGAGTTATTCCACTGAGCTCTTTCAGTAATAGGTTTTAATTAAAATCTCAGTTGTATTATTTAAGTATATTTATTTATGAAATATATTTTCAGGGTTTTCTTTATGGTGTTGCATGGGCTTGGTGGGTATGTATTTATAGGCACATACTTTTAACTAACTGCAATTTTAAGCAAAAAATGTGCATGCACACCTATCACAGATGGGTTTAGTTGGTATGGTACTATTATGATATAATTTGTTGCATTTTCCTTGTACCTATATTGCAGGTTCCTTATTTCTGCTCTTTATTTGGCATCATTTTTGTGATGGCCAGACCAGCTGTAAGTCAATCCTATATATTTATCCTCCCAAGCACTATGACATAAATTTTAGCCAGTTTTTCCTAAATTGTACACTGTTGATAATTACTACTCCCTCCATTCCTTAAAAAAAACTGACGTTTAGGACAGCGACACGGTCTCCAAAACACAACTTTGACCACTTATTATTATAAAAATATTTATCAAATAGTGATATATATATATACTTTTATCAAAATATTTTTAAGACAAATCTATTCATATAGTTTTCACATTTGCAAACTCAATAACTTTAAAGTTATTGATGATTTATATTCCCAATGTTTGACCCAAACCTTGTCCTAAACGTCAGTTATTTTGGAATGGAGGGAGTACAAGGGAAGGCAGCCACTCGATTCAGCTGTTGTGTTTCTCTTCATCGTTACGATATTTGACTAATTATATTCTTACTTGACTTGCATGAAACATATTGGCAGATCCATGCAATCATTTCTAGGGAAGTACTCTCAACTGACCAGGTATACATACAGCCACCTGCCTTGGTTAATTATGCATATCAAGCCTGAAACCTTTGTGTAATCTTATGCATTATCAATTTGTTTCTTTTTCTTTTTACTTTTACAGGGAAAGACACAAGGTTTCATCGCGACCATACAATCTGTAGCTATATTGCTGGCACCTCTGTTTATGAACCCACTAACCTGTGAGCAATGATTTCTGACAATTCTGTATTGCCTGTGGACTCTGTAAACTGTATTATTTATTTTGACCTCGTTCTGTCCTTGACCTCTGTTTCAGCTTACTTCATTTCAGAGGAAGCCCCCTTCAATTGCAAAGGTTTCAGTTTCCTCGTGGGCTCGTGGCTAGTGCTGTCTTGGTTAGTCCCTTCTGTTATCTCAGAATGATAGACATCTAGCAATAAAGTATGCTATTTACATACAGAATATAGACTAAGAGATTTATTCCAATGACCAATGCTAAATATTTTGCAGGTGATCTCCTTATACTTTGCTTGGACACTGGATCCAAAAGGCAGGGACAAATGCACGGAAGTTGCAGTTTCAGCTGAGCCTAATGAGCAAGCATTGCAAGCGCCCTTATTGGCTTAATGACCAGCTGAGGATCGTCAGCTAAGGTTGTCGATGATGTTTTATTGCAGGACTTAGCGGAGGGCAGCAACAACGTCCACCCGTTGTTCACAAGCAGAGGAAAACGACCCAGTATTCGAATTCACACTGTTTGTTGATCATGATTATTACAACATGCTTTGTAATACTCCCACCATTTTTAAATATATAATGTTTAAGACAAACTAAAATAAAGTAATTAGTTTGTCCTAAACATAATATATTAAAAAATGAACAGATCGGAGTACTAATTTAGATAGGCCTTGAAATTAGAAATCACAACCTACATATTAGGAAGGCATACAATGCAAATTGGATGAGATGTATGCATGCACACAAACTCATATAAAATCATATCATAGCTAGTATTTTTCAGAGTGTTACTTTTGTCTGAAGTGGAAGTTTAACTATTTGCGTATCTCAGTGAGTCGATAAAAGTTCATGTGTTTCACCAAAGAAGATAAACTACTCATATCTTATAGAGTAAGAGTACTACCTAATTAAGAAATACTCAAGACCAATCACGCCAGCTAATGGCAAAAGTGCATGAAGTCCTATTAACTTGCACTCTTGCTCTCTTTTGGATAGTGATCATGTTTGTCGATCGCTGCAAAATTGCGATGTTATCCCTATACTCATATGAGTTTTATCTTCAGTAATTTACAGTGAGAAACCCGTATGGTATTGATACCATGACTCAACAAGAGTACGTACGAAGGATATATGCAGTAGGATTTTAAAGTGACAATCCTTTATTAGATTTCCCAATTCCCGCTGCTAAGTGGACCAAAACAAGCAAAAGGTCATCCGCAACAGCATACATGGTGGCATGAAAAGTGTCAGCACCCTTGTTTGCGCCATGTCATTTCTTTGTATAAAACGCTAATCCTTCGTTTTCATAGCTCACCTCACCCTTTCCTGCTGCTACTCCATTGATATAAATTGCTTGGTGGTATTGTATACTATGAAAATAAATTTCATGATAAATCTAACGACGATGCTTATTTGGTACCATAAATATTGATAACTTTATTTTATACAAACTTTACTAAATTTAAATTCTTCTGACTTATGAAAAAATTAGAAAGATTTGTTTTTTTCGGACAGAGGGAGTATAAAATGGGGTTATACTGTAAGTGAAGGCACTGTTTGACCGGATAAGATGGCATTACGTACCAGTAGATCCCTCTAGCACCTGTTCCTACATGGCCTCTAATTTTTCCCAATGCCGGTTGCTGTCAGCTGAAAGATGCAAAATATAATGCACGCATGGCTCAAATGCGCAGTGACGGTTAACCTACTCAGATTATTCAACTGTGTGATCATAAAAGGAAGCCATGTTGCAGGAACAAGTCAAGCTGGATAGCCTTTTTTTGACAAGAAGAGATGAGCAGCTGCCCCGTCCGATGCGCTTGTCGTGTTGAGCCCAGCAGGGGAAGGCCGCTCGTTGCGTGTAGCAGGTGAGGCGCGCGCCGGCCACGCGCCAGCGGCTACCACGCGTGTGCGGGCGCGCGCGCCCCCGCTGCCGGCACACGCTTCAGAGTTGCTGTGCACGATAGCTAGGTGTTAACTTGCTCCCCCATCAGGATTCAGGAAACAACTTCGAACTCACTCCTGCCAATGTAGCTTGTTGCGTTAGCTAATTTAGGCCGTGTTTATTACATGGTTAACAGGGGGTGGTGAATTGGGAGTTTAGGCGTCACGACGCAATCATTGCGCCACTATAGCATTTCGTTTGTTTGAGTGAAAAATTGTCTAAAAATTGATTAATTAGGCTCAAATTGTTCGTCTCGCAGAGTACAACAAAACTATGCACTTAGTTTTTGATTTCATCTAGGTTTAGTATTTCATGCATACTATGACATTTTGATATGATGAGAATCTTCTTTTTGCATAGTGAACTTTGGGTTGCTTTTTAGAACTAAACAAAGGCTTAACGTGTTGTCACAATATTATATCATATCAGTATATACATGCAGGAGCAGGTTACAGTTTCATAACTCGCTAGTCGCTCACTTGGCTTCGCTCTCATAGTACCATACACCACGGCATCCGTCCCCTCGTTTTCAGAGGCTCGCTCGGCCATCGCCATGAGTGCACATTTTATACTTCTATCATCCAAACTTGTCCATCGACTGTACTACGACACGGGGTATTCTGAGAAGAACGAGGGTATTAGAAATTTATAAAAATATTAGGATCCATTAGATAATAATCAAAATCGATTATCTTGCCCTCACGCGCTTGTCAAATATTCTAATACAACAGTCATATGGACAAATACTTATGTTTTTTCTGATTGTGATAGACATTAATTGGTTAGTAAATATTTTGTACACTTTTTATCCAGATTTATAGTTTTTTATCACTTTGCATTGCAACTCTCTATGTGTTTTATATGTGTTTCATTGATACACTACAATTTTAGCTATGTTCATATCATAGAAATCGGTATTCATATCTTTTTTGCCATACAGTTATATATGCTCTACATACCATAAGGTAGTATTTTCCATATTAAAAATGGCAAAATTATGTAATTTATACTATTTTGTTCATGTATTTTGGGATACTTTTATCAATAATATATGTAGGAAATATAGATTCCATTTTATGGTTACTTTGGATTGTTTTTTAAAAAAAATGCTATACATGGGTAATTTGAATGCAAATTTAAATTAATTTTATAATGATATAGATGGTTATTCATATGAAGATTAAGGGTTAATTTAGGTTTTTCTACATACTAAGCAGAAATGGGTAATTTAGATATAGGAAAACTTTAAAATGTTTTTGATAGAGGTGGGTAGTTTTCTTAGGAAATATGGTAGGTATGATGATTAGCGTTATCAAATGTTTCTGATTTTTGTGAGAATTTTTAGGATCTATGTTTCTTTTTAGCTTGTGTCATGAAAATTTACATGAATTATAATTTAGGAATAATGAGAAGTCAGATGCGAATAGAACCCATCTAAATAAGCAAAAAAGACCAGCCACAATATTGACTAAACGTGACAACGTGGCAATAAAAAGTGCCAGCACGGCAGCACCCCTCCTTTGTGGCATGTCATTTCTCGTATAAAGAATTGGGCATCATATCATTTTCCTAGCTGACCTCACCTTCTCCTAGCGCTATGTCCTATTTTGTCCTTCTTTAAGTGAAGCAGCTGCTCGATATAAACCCCCTTGTCATTGGTTCATTTGCCCCCAACACCCCTGTAACCAACAATCAAGAACCGACTGAGTTCAGAATTGAAGTAGAGAATGGCAGTTTTCCAAGGCGATGCGATGAGTGTCATGATGAGACCAGTGCTGCACCTGATGATCGGGCTGGTGCTGTACGGGGTCGCCGAGGAGATGACCGTGCCGGCACTCGTCGACAAGGTCACCGCCGCGCTCTGCCCCGCCGACCAAGGGTCATGCCCGGAGGTTATCTACCTCACCGGTCTCCAGTCTTCGGTATGTCGTTCTCAGCTGTGCATGATTTGTTTCCTGCAGTGCAGTAACTCGAAGATACTTTCATCATGGCATCTCTGCAATCAGTTTGAAGTTCAGATTGTTGATTTTTTTTTCTATGAATTGCTTGATTGCAGGTAGGAGGGATTTTCAAGACGATAGGATTCACTCTGATGGGCCAGCTAGCTGATGAATATGGCCGGAAGCCTCTACTCCTTCTAACTGCCTCCACTTCCATCATCCCTTTTGGTAATATATGGCCCCATTCTCCTCTGCTTAGTCAATTAACGGGCATTTTGTAATCCATTTGAACTGTATGCTAATTGCTGTTCATGCTTGCAGCTGTGCTTGCATGGAACAATTCAAGGACTGCTGTCTATGTCTTCCTCATTCTGCGTACCCTCTCATTCATGATTGGGCAAGGAACCATATTCTGTCTCTCTATTGCATACACGGTGAGAATGACAATTCCAGTCTCATCATCCTTGTATATAAACACGCGCAGATAAATATCCTGAGTTCTACTACATATGCTTTTATCCATGAATAATTAATTAAGTATTAATAAGCAAATTTTTCAAGGTTGCCAATAATTTAGAGTATCGATTTTGCATAAATTTTACCTTGCCTAGCGTGAAGAATGACTAGCTGAAATGTGACTTACTAGTTTGTGTTGCCAGTAGGCATAGTAATTTGAAAATGTTGATAATGAAATGGAAGGCTATCAGGGTATATTCGTTTGTGCTGATATTTTTGTAAAGACTTGGTTGTGTGGGTCGCAGTCTCGCAGAGACCAAAGACGCATCCTTTTTTTTCTGAAAAACTCAGGATGTATTTGTTTGGTGTTCTCTGAGTAGCAGATAGTGGTTTAACAGTTAGTAAAATTCTGCTAGATTAGGCAGATGCAGTTGAACCATCAAGGAGGACAGCTGCATTTGGTTTCATGACAGGAATTTTCTCCGCTTCACACACTTTGGGCAGCGTATTTTCAAGGTTTCTCCCTGAGAAGTGGATTTTTGAGGTATCAGTAATTAAAGAGTACTTGTAGTTGCATCATTATTTTTATTATTTGCTTTCCTGTGATAAGTTTCAGTCTAACGAGTTTTAATATGGTTTCTTAGGTCTCAATTGCCTTGTTGATTTGTTCTATCCTCTACATGAAAATATATCTGGTTGAGACAGTCCAAAGAGCTCCTTCTACACCATCTCAGCATTCGTCGATGCCATCTTTGCTTGCTAAGTTACCACAACAACGGTGGGAATCTATCAAGGAGAATATTTGCATAGTCAAAAACAGGTAAGCCTTGTGTACAAAGCATGGTTCATATATTCAAACAGCCAAGAAATTCGTATAAACCTATTTCAGGTTTCTTTCTTCCTTGTTCATGAATCATGAGGCTGTTTAAAGTCCACATAAGATGGTTGAGTGAATAGTTATGTAGAGTTCGTACTTCTTATGATCATCACTTTTGTAGAAAAATCTTAATACGTAACAATCCAATTTCTTCTAGGAATCTAAAAAAGAATAATGCATAAACGGACAGAGTACTCAACACTGATTTTGTGAGGACTACTAATTCCATTCTTATCTTTCTGTGTTTATAGTGAAACGCTTAGGCGGATCTCATATATTGCTTTCTTCTATAAATTGGGCATGATTGCTATTAGTGACGTCCTAATGGTAGTTCTCTTCCTCACTTCTTGGTTTTATGATATAGTGTTAAAAACTATGTATACGGCAACTAAATTACTTTTTCTTTTTCAGTATTACCTAAAGTCAGTATTCGGCTTTGACAAGGATCAGTTCTCAGAAATTCTAATGGTGGTAGGCGTTGGTTCGATATTTTCTCAGGTGTCCCTTCAAACTTTTAATTTTATCAATTTAAGTGGCATAAATATGTAGCATGGCATATTGTCTATTTAATTAATTATGGCTTGTGTCATGTTTTAAAACTGTAGGTTTTGGTCCTCCCCTTTCTTAGTCACATAATCGGTGAAAAAGGTGTCTTATGCATTTCAATACTCGCCTCCATTGCTTATGTAAGTAGTAAGTTATTTAATAGGGATTTTTATGTTTTTACTAATATCTGTTACACTAATTTAGTTGTATTTCTCTATTGATTTCTGACAAAAACAAAATTACAGGCTTTGCTTTATGGTGTTGCATGGGCTTCATGGGTATGTATGCAATCAAATAAATTTACATTAAGTCCTCAACTTATTACTTTTTCGACAAATCCCAAATGAACTGTATTGTAAGAAAAGAACTGTATATTGATGGGCTTTCCTTTAGGAAGTATATTAATGGCCTTACAACTTGGTACAATTGCAGAAATTTGTTTCATTTACCTTCCATCTATCCTGCAGGTTCCATATTTTAGCTCTTCGTTGGGTGTCATCTATGTTATGGCCAAACCAGCAGTAAGCCAATCTTACATATATCCATCCTCTATGCGCTACACCTTCAAGTTTTCATGATTAAAAGTTTACCATATGGAAGGCAGTGGCTGAAATGTTTTCATAATGAAATTCATATATTATATTTTTAGTACATTCCAGATATATTCTTAAATTTGCTTACATGAAAAATACACAATTCTGCAGATGTACGCGATCATTTCTGGGGAAGTACTCTCAACTGATCAGGTATATATACAAACTTGATCTCCATGGCTTTGTCTGCCAATTCAGTCCTGAAAATTTTATGCTAATAATCTCTATCATTTTCTCTTTTTTTTATTTTCATAGGGAAAAGCACAAGGTTTTATTGCAACCATACAGTCTGTAGCTATATTGTTGGCGCCTCTATTTATGAGCCCACTGACCTGTAAGCAATCGGTTTTCTTGTATCAAATTGAAAGAATGTTACATATATTTCTGTGCAACAAGCAAATCCCATTTTGTATTTCTCTCATCATTTTCCTACCTCTGTTTTGTTAGCTTACTTCATTTCACCAGAAGCTCCCTTCGATTGTAAAGGTTTCAGTTTTATTGTGGCTGGTTTTTTCTTGGTTAGTCTTTCTATTCCTCTCAGAGTAATACAAAATGACAATAATGGATGCCTTTTGTAATGTTTTTTCTCGAATTTTAAATATTGTTTTACAGGTAATCTCCTTTTGTCTTGCTTGGACGCTTAATCCTGAAAGCAAGGACGAGAAATGTAGGAGACTTGTTGTTTCTGATGAAGAAGCCGCTCAAGCACCGCTACTGGTTCATCATCATCGCAAACCATGAGCCCGCAAAATTGAACAAAAATACCACCAATTTTGACAGTGTTAATATAACTGTTTGTACATATACATTGGAACTCAAACGAAAACTTTTATAGTTAACCATTGGCAAAGTAAGGAATCCAGAGTTCCTCTGTTCAGGAATTTAGCTCCAGGCCAGTGTTGGTGGTAGCGTCGTAGTCTGTAAAAATTGTATTTATCTAGTTGTTGTATCTTTCAATTAGCTCCAGACCAGTACAGACAAGCATGAATTTTGTCGTGTCTTTCAATTTATCTAGTGGTGTTATAGTCTTGTAACATATGAAGAACCCAGCAAGCATTTTCGAAGGATTAGCAAAGCAAAGATGTTGATTCGTGCTGGACAGAATTTCACTCGCCACTACAATGGCGCAGAGGTCGATCACCACCGCAATGCCTTGACAAGAACAGCTAATTAAGAGAGGCAAAGGACATCCTGATGCGCACTGGGATTGTCAAAGGCACAACAACCGTTGCGCGCTAATCCATAGGAATAGATAGATTAACAACTAACCTGAATAGTCTGAAACTCTGAATAACTCCGGATTCATCTGATAGATTGAGTCATTGAGACGTCAAAGGCCCGCGGCGGCGAAGCTCGATATATGCGTCCACGACAGGCAGGATCGCCGGTGGTCGCTGCTTCACGATATATGCGTCCTCCGCCGTGCAGCTCCCGCGGCCGGCTGCCGGCTGCCGCTTGACGACGATCAGCCGGCAGCCCAATCCGCGCCCGATCTGAGCCGCACGAGTCCGATCGGATGGCTGTCAGGGACCGAGGGGTGGTCGGTATTTCAAATACCGTCCACCCCCTGGCCGGTCAATGTCTTCAGCCCCCCTGGTCGTGGCAAGCACTGCACTACGCCGCCACTGCTCTGCTCTGCTGCCCACCCTGGAAAGCCCGGGCTCTCGGCGCCTGGCACTCGGCGCGTTCCGGGGCGCGCGGCGCGACGGCGCCGTCTCCATGGATAGGTTCACCTACGCCGCGTGTGGTTGAGCGAGGGACGGCTGAAGGCTGCCTTGTTCTGAGCTTGAAGATTCGGAGGATGTTCGCGCAATGCTTCATTGTTGTGTGGCCAAGGTTGTCTCTTGGACTGGATGATATATGTGTTCGTAGGGAGTGCGATGGTGGACATGTATGCGAAGAATGGTGGGTTGGAGGAGGCTGTCAAGGTGTTTGATTGCATTCCAGACCAGAATGTTGTGATTTACAATGCCATGATAGCAGGGTTTGCTCGGTTAGGTAACGAGCCATGCCCCGAGACTAGAATGGAAGCAGTCGGGCTTTATGCAAACTTGCTGAAGATTTTTTTTTTATTTATCCCACAGCCTGGCTGTAGATGTCCCTCATTTAGGCTCACTGATTTCTGTACATATGTATGTATTCCTGATGATCTGCTTATAATGTTTTCCAACTGGAAAAGTGTATATCAAACTAGGAATGGTGCGTTTGTTACATGTAATTGAAGAAAGAATCGGTTACAGATTGGGCATCACTGTTTGTTCGTTGCAGTATAAAAGTTAGTGGTAGATCGTTCGTTTTGGGTTCCATTCTTGTTATATAGAAGCTTTCATCCATGTTAACATCAAGATTTCGTGGTGTAGTTGGTTATCACGTCAGTCTAACACACTGAAGGTCTCCGGTTCGAGTCCGGGCGAAATCATTTTTTATTTTTTTGCATTTTTTATTTTCTCTCTGCGGGGCGGCACACGGCCACACAGCATCTTCGCTCCCCTTGTTCTACACAGCCACGGTCGATTAATTAAAGCATGTAATGCAGTGCTAAGCATTGTAATCTCAGAGGTTTCAGTGTTGTCAGGTGCTCCACCACTCCTTGTATTTTTTTGCATCTAATACGTTTGTCGTCGTGTCAGTGTCAGTTCTTTCCTGGCCGTTTTTTAACCGGGGCGGGCGTCTCGTCGCAACTGCGATCCAAGGGGTTAATTAATCTCTTGTCTCCTACTCACTAACCCTGCTGGTACCCAACAAGAAGCTGGTTGACGACGACCAGAGATGGCTTAGGAGCTGGCTCGTGGTGATGAGCACAACGACTGTGCTGGATTTGCTTGGGCTAGCTCCTACGTGCCTACGCAGCAGGATCAAGCAGGGGGTACTGTGGAAGACGTCCGTGTACGTGTTGGGGCTGGTCCTAGGCTCCTAGCCTACATGGTGATCCATCTCCTGCATCAGCAAGAGAAGCGAGATTAGAACGCAAGAGATTAATCAGGTGCCGCAGCACGACTCGAAAGTGTGATCCCACGTACACTATCAGTATTCAGCTCAGACATGCCTGGAAAATGTAAGTGCTTGTTTCATATATACAGTAGCGCAGATTCGAACCACAAAGCGGCCGTATTTCCACAGTTGCACATGTGCTCTTCTGTGCTTTTATCTCTCTCTCTGAACATCTTGTGAGTTGAGGTAATCTTTCTGTTCGACTGCTTCCGCATTTGAGATTATGTATGAGGTCATGCACTTGAGAACTCGTGCTTCAGAAATCAAGACTGCAAAGCAAAATTAAAGGTTGTAGCAAAACTAAAGGCTTTCTGTTCGGCGATCATGGCCCGTGCAGGCCGTGCAAATGATCAGCAGCAGCAGGCCCGTAACCGTGGGTTAGGCCGTGGCCCGTGGTCCCGTTAGTTTGGCTGGTGGCTGGTGGTTGGTGCTGGTTTCTGCTGAGAGAAAAACACTGCTGGATGGATGGTTCCATCCAGCCGAATAAGGCGATTAATGAGAACCTGCTGCAGCCCATAAGGCCGAACGGACGGCGGCCGTCTCAAATTGTTTAATGGCGACGTAAACCAGAGCCCGGTTAGTATTTTTTTTGTGTTTTATTTATTTATTTATTTATCCCACAGCTTGGCTGTAGATGTCCCTCATTTTGGCTCACTGATTTCTGTAGTTGAAGTAGGCAGGATTACAGCTCATACATGTACATACTCCCTCCGATATTGTATTAGAAGTCGTTTAGGACAGTGACATAGTCACTAAAGCACAACTTTGATTTCACTTTTCTATAAAAATATTTCTTGAAAGTTATATATGTATATTTTTATGAAAGTAATTTTCAGGACCAATCTATTTATATGATTTTTACATTTTCAAACCCAACGACTTAAATGTTATTCATGATTTATATTCTCAATGTTTGATTCAAACCTTGTCCAAAACGACTTTTAATACGATACCGGAGGGAGTATGTATATATTCCTAATGATCTGCTTATAATGTTTTTCCAACTGGCAAAGTGTATATCAAACTAGGAATGGCGCGCTTGTTACATGTAATTGAAGAAGAAATCGGTTGCAGATTGGGCATCATTGTTTAAAAGTTAGCAGTAGATTGTTCGTTTTGGGTTTCATTCTTATGCCAGTTGTTTTGTTGTCTTCAGCAGGAACTATAAATGTTATATATAAACTTTCATTTACGTCAACATCAAGATTTCGTGGTGTAGTTGGTTATCACGTCAGTCTAACACACTGAAGGTCTCCGGTTCGAGTCCGGGCGAAATCAATTTTAAATTTTTGCATCGGTGACGAGCGCGAGGGCGGCGGTGGACGGGCCCGGAAACGGAGCGGGGTGGTTGGTTGTTCATGCGAACCTGCAGCCCACAAGGCCGGACGGACGGATGGCGACGCAAACCAGAGCCGGATGGGCTTGTACGAGGGAAACACAGCTGCCGACATAAAGCGAGCCTGCGGTGCTCGGTACGGTCCAATTTGGTCCGGTATTTTTTTTGCTGGGCCGAAAGCCCATTCTCGATGGAAACTACTTTTTTAATAAATATAATTAATTAAGCAAGTCAAAGCACGATATATCTGTCTGCACTACATATATAGACATTTAGTGGAGTATACGTATATTCAAAAGGCCAACGGACAATCAGCTTATTATTCTTGACTAGTAGTTAGCAGTGCAGTTCATTATGTTGCGCGTCATGGCCTATCACAGCTATAGCTAGCACAAAGGCCGAAACTGTCACATCAAGCAACTAAAATGAGCACCCATATGGTGTGTTTAGTTCCAAAAAGAGAAAGGAAAATTTTGACGAAAATGTCACATCGAATACTGTAGCGTATTATAGCACTTTTCGCCAAATTTTATCAACCTTTTTTAAAACTAAACACACCCACTGAGGAGTAGCTTCTCACTAGCTAATGTATGCATGTGCGTGCTTATGAGGCCAGCATGGTATGATTTTCATGCTTTCTAATGCAGCCGCGCGTGCCAAAAACGAACACGCACAGGCCAGCGCATGCGCGTGTTCACATGCCAATGCCAGCCCGGCCCGGTCCGCGCCGCCGCTGCGCGGAAGGTCAAGGTACACCGTACCCCTCGTCGGAACAAATTAATGCAATCGGCCGCCGCCGGCGGCGATGCGTCGTACTCGTACGTGTTGCTCCATCGGCGGCGCCACACGCGCGGCGGCGACGGGGACGACACGAAAATGCCGACGCACAGGCCAGTAAGTACGCGGAAAAAGAATGCTCCTGCAGACAGTGTAGCTAGCTAGCGCGTGTTTTGCTCAGTAACGTGCACGGAAATTTCAATTCTCGGCTTGCTTTTCGGAGCCCACGTATCACAATTTCTTCGCTTCGTTCTGCCATCCGACCACGAGCAAAATATGTGCTGCGACTGTTCCATGCATATATGGCCCTTCAATTTTTCTCCCAAATTTCTGCATGCATGCGCAGTGATTTTGGAGGTGCAACTTTGTTTTCTTTGTGACTACTACCTCAAATCACAAACCTGAAACCAGTGGTGTTTTAATTTGGACATTCACAAGGTTTTGAAAGCATGACTCTGACAGGGCTTTTTGAATATTAATATATACATGTTCATAAAACATATACTCCCTCCGGTTTGGTAAATAAGGTCGTTTAGGATAAGGTGCTAATTCATTAATTAGGTAAAGTTTTTCCTACTTGCTCTTTTAACGATCGCGGGTACTCTAGACAACAATCCAACTGTCACACCCGGATTTACACAGAAACCCGAATGCTGTCATATGTGTGTCCAGGAAGTCCATAGAACACATACTGCTTACAAATATGGAAATCAGAGTACATATGCTCGGATAAAATGGTTTACATCAGAGTTTAACGCAATAAGTAAATAACACAGCGGAAGTCTACTAATTATCTCGACAGGTAGAGCCTCAAGTCCACAGGGACACCGACTGGTTGACCACAACTTAGAAGTATAGAAGATCCTCGGGAAACTCAGTAGCTGTCTCCAACACTGATCCATCTGTTACCCATCCGAGATTTTGTTGAATAATGACAAGCGTAAGTAATTGTCTTACTTAGCAAGTATAACACGAGTATATGAAGGCTTAAAAGAAAGGCTTGACACGGCTGAACTGCATTAGCATTTTTAGTTGATTCATTTTAGCATAATCCAAAATTACTACGATAATATGAATCCTAGTTGAAAACCCAATTAATACAGTATAAGTAAACATTTAGCATAAATAACATCATCTTCTAATCAAAAAGGATCCAGACCGCTCGTGACCCTGAGCAAGGCTATCATGATAGATTGTACACTCTGCAGAGGTTTCGCCCTTTACCCACCAGTCGTGTAAAAGTTCATGGAACTTTGCACCCAACCACGCACATCTACACTTCCGAGGTATGACTGCATAGGGACGCTACGAGGCTTTTCACAAGACACCCTAACCCAACATTAGCCGTTATGGTACAATACAGGCAGCATGATCCGAGGCACCGAGATTGACTGACGCTCAGGGCGCTACCTGAGGGGGTCAATGGCGTCCAAAGCGCGGCAACACATGCAACAACAAAATAAAGAGCGCAACGTGTGGAGCTCCCAACACATGAGCGCTCCCAACACGGGACTGTGCCTAACAAGACATAGCCGACTGATCATCCGTCCTCGGTGGATCAAACCATACTCTCACGAGTGCTTCTCATACCGTCGTCGGCCCCATCGGTAACTACTGTTAAGCTAGAGCCGTACAAGCTACTTGTCCAAGACCAGAGCCATTATAGTTCTAGCGGTGGCGACAGGCTCCTGGGTTGCCGCTTTAAGAACCAGTCCTTACGGAGAGACACTAGGGCCAAGCACGTAGCGTACGCCCCAGTTCCCTGATCCATGTTGCTAAAAAGCAGGATTTACCATTAACATTGAAGTGAACCATTAAATCAAGATTAACAGTTAATCAAAGGTGACAGTAGCTGCGCCTAGCAAATATCTACCCATATGCATAAACCCATGTGTTCAAGGTGCGGGATAAACAAAGCTAGGTACAACCTTAAAGGGAATCAATTTAGACACATGCATATGCAGTAAATAATGTATTAAGGGTGTGTGGGTAGCAAGGATTGTCCGTGCTATACTTGCCTCAACTCCAATATAATTACTCATAGTCTTCATCTCTTGATCTTCAAAACTCTTCTTCTTGATCACACTCGCAGCGTTTCCTTCTAGTCGCAGCAACCAACGACACGAGCAAGCAGCTAAACAAGCAAACAAACAATATACAACTAAGAACAATACACCAATCAAAGGAAAAGCTTTGAAAGAGCACGCTAAAGGATAGGGCTTGGTTCGATGATCACGTGAGCGCAAGAAACGTTGAAAACAGAGTTACGGTTGAAAAGATACAACTATCGGAAGATTTGTATTAAAACGGGCATAAAAGATTATAAGCTTGATTAATTTTAATTAAATAAAATAGTATGAAAGATATTTCGGAGAAACATCTTACATTGGAATTAATTCAATTCTGTTTGAATTTGTAAAACGATGTAAAACTTAATCAGGTTTTATTCACAATTATTTATATAAAAATATTATCAATTAAACATTCATTTGAAATAAAGCAAGTGAGATCATCTAATCGAGTAACTTTATTATTCGTGTTCAACCAGTCATGTTGTTATTATTCAAAATAAATTATAATAGTATTAGTCATATTAATTTTATTTGTAAGCGCCGAGGTATGAGCCTAAATTACTTTTAATTAGAAAAGGTAGTTAAAGTAAACATTAATCAAATAAATATTATTCTATAAATCCGGGGTATAACTCTAATTAAATGTTATTATGAAAACATGATTAAATAGAATTAACCAAATTAATAAGTACTATAGAAAACTGATAGGTAAACCTAATTTGCTTTTATAATTGGAAAAGACATTTAAGTAGATATTAATCAAATTAATTCCAAACTAAATTCTAAAGATGCATATTATGATGAACATCAGTACTAATGTGTAGTTTGAGTTGACACGAATCCAACACAACGAGAACGAGGTTAAACCGATCTAAAACGTGAAATCTATGGGCTTTTAAAGGTTCCAGGGACCTAGTCGTAATTTACCGTAGATGGCAAGGGCTAGCTTAGAAGATTCACAAGGCACACTGAACAGTGCCCACAAAATTGGCAAAGTTTAGGGTTAGATCTGTAAAGGCTCAGGGGCTGGACTGGATTGCTAGAAACAGAGCTATCCAGGGGGTTTTCTGGAACTTGCGCAAGGCACAAGAAAAGGCCAAACATTACAGGGTTCTTCGGGGGTGTAGATGTAAAAGCTCAGGGAGCCTTGGCCATGGCGGCGGCCGTCCTGGAGCTCCTGCTCGCCGGCGGTGTGGTGGTGTAGGGCGGCCGCGAGGTAGCGCATGGGGGAAAGGAGACAGAGGGGATCATGTTGGCGTGCTCACCATCGGAGAAGGTGGCCGGGGTTTGGCCGGCGACGAAGACAGAGACCGGTGGCGAGGTTCTCTCGGGGGCGAGGCGCTCCGGCAGCAATTTCTCAAGGATGACCGGCAAGATCGATGCGGCTCGGCGGCACGAAGCTCCTGGTGGCCTCAAATCCACCCGACGACCAGCGCAGACGGCGGAACGACGGCAATGGCGGGTGGCGGCACCTCTTGCTCCGGCGACGGCGGCGGCGC
The DNA here is from genome assembly GCA_033239725.1 of Echinochloa phyllopogon. Taxonomy (NCBI): domain Eukaryota; kingdom Viridiplantae; phylum Streptophyta; class Magnoliopsida; order Poales; family Poaceae; genus Echinochloa; species Echinochloa phyllopogon. The sequence goes on along the minus strand of BTCW01000008.1, from coordinate 2,561,022 downwards.
TGGCTTTTTGGCAAGGCGGCGCTGCACAAGGGAGAGAGGGGTTTAGGGCACAGCACGTGCGTGGGCGGTTGCTGCTTTTATAGGCGCGGACGCCAAGGGGATGCCGGCGGCGGTGCGGCGTCGGTTGCGGAGCGGCGGCGGCGCTAGCTGATGAGGACATGACCAGCTTAGATATGACCATGCTTATGGCTTGTAAACAAAAGGTGAATCAATCCTATACAATGATTATTGTTGCTACATTCGATGAATTGATGCTGCGCCATGATGTGTGTTCATTGTCATTTTCAGAAATACATACGTGGATTAAAAAGAGTGCTAGACACACATGGAAGGCATGGAGTACTAAAGAAGTTGACTGGGGACCAAGTCCAAGTGTTCCTCACGTCCTCCACTAGGCCACCACGTCACTTTTGGCCCAAAGATAGAAAGAGATCAAGTCTAACACGTTTTGGCACCGGATTCGGACTGTAGGAAAGTGCTGACTTGCGACGGCCACCACGATTACATTCGGACTCCGTTTTGGGCATTTAAGTACTTGATGGAAAGCTTATCAAGTCTACTTTAAGATGGATCCGGCTCACCTTCATATCTGTTCGGATGCAGCAGCAATCGTCGATTTACTACATAGACCTTTTCTGCCCACGGTGTTGCGTCACCTTATTTTGGGCCAATGGGCCGTGTATCAAGTTGAGCCCAATAGGGGTGCGTCCTAGGGTTGTGGGACGACGCAACCACATCCTGGTCGTCCTCCACCCTCTCATATACCCCCATAGCCGCCACAAACAGATCGGGTTTTGTTTAGATCAAGTTTAGCCATTGCTACTTGTTTGTAAGCGCGCGTGCTGGTCCAGCCGCCCGTTTTCGAGTCTTCGGAACCCCACTTCGTTGGTGATTGAGTTTGAGATTGAGACACTTCATTCCCATCTAGTAATTTCAGTACTTGTATCATACTTTTTCTTGCTAGTTCTTCGATTGCTTGCAGAACAGGTCCGGGTGACGCGCTTCCACAAGATCGCGGCATCCATAGGAGGTGGTGTATCGGTTGCTAAGGCACAGCGTCCATTGGAAGGATGTAGTCGGGCCGTGAACGTCGTCTCCTCCAATCGAGTTATCCCCCACGTCTCTCATCGAAAGATCGGGCATAAACCCTAGCGGGTTCCCATCACTAGCTTCGCAGGCCGCGTGGGGGGCTGGGCTTGTTGGGCCGCGTTGGGCCTACGCCGGGCCTCGCAGGCTCGGCCCGAGAGAAAGGGGAGGCGGAGTGGGCCGAGGTGGCGCGCGCGCTGGGCTGCAGGGAGAGGGGAGAGGAGGCGGTGGGCCGAGCTGGGCTGCGGGTGAAGCTGGGCTGCGAGGGAAGAAGAAAAGAGGGAGGGAAGTCGGACGGGAGGAAAAGTTCAGGGGGCACAAGTGGACTCCTTCCGCAGCAACTTTTCTAGGGCTCTAAACAAAGCAATTCAAACTTGAATTTAAATTAGATTTAAATTCCAATTTAAATCACTACCAAACAAAACTCAATACAGCAGCATGAATGCAACAAAAATGTCTCTACACCTTATATTGGATTTTAATTTCTTTTCTATAATAGTGTATTTCCTTATATTAAATATGAACACCCTTAATAAAATTAAATTAATTACTATAAATTTTTAAATAGGTATTTTTAGGGTGTTACACCAACACAGGTTCAACTGATTAGCATAGCGAGTCCCGAGAGAAGACGTCGCGAGATCGACTCTTGGCAGCTTCACTTGTGACTGCACGCAGCAATTTGAAGTATCTCCTTGATCCAATTTCAGATGCTTATTGTCTAAGCAACTCGAGTTATTAATAGTCACAAGCTTCTAGAGATCTCGCTGGACAAATAACAGAAATATGAACATGATGGCTTGTTTTCAGATCAACCATTTTTGGCCTTCATTACTAAGAAACCCGGCCATTTTCCTTTAAACGTAATATATGCCGGTCCCACAGAAGAAAAAGTAATATTGTCAGCATAAATTAAACCACTTGCCCGTAGCGACATCGCGCGTTGGAGTAGTCGGCAGGACGACAAGATCACACAAGAAAGAGTGGGACATTGCATTATTGGGTGCCTAAAATGTGCAGAAATATTGCCGCTGAACACTGATCGATTTGGTGGCAACCGCAGCGTGTGGCACGTACGGGGGACCGCAACGAGCTAGTGCTGTTGTTGGCTAGCCAATTCGGCGGCCGCGACAAGGACTGGCGGGTAGCTCAGCTGCAGGATAAAGATCGTGTAGCACAGTGTCTTCAAACAAACACATGCGCTGTGGGCCGGGCCAGCGTCCATCCTAAAAACAAATAAATACATGAGCGGTGTTTAAACTTCATACGGTGTCATTTAGATCGCAAACTCTCAAAATTTATTTTCAAGTACCCCAATGTGTCCCAATGTATTATTTAGGTCTCTCGAACTCTAAAAATGCGATGAAAAAGAGAGAGATTGCGCGAGAATAAGATGGAGTCTTCATCTTCCAGCGTGTTTAGACTTGTGCTGATAACCATGGTGACTTCATGAATATATATATTTTTTAGAGTTTATGGACCTGGATGATATAGCAGGACAATATGAATGACAAAAAAATGAATTTTGAGAGTTTAGAAACTTAGGTAACACCCCGATATAAGTTTAGGAAGCGCCCATAAATTTTACTCTAAAAAATTACCATTCTCGTTTCTTAGAAATAAACTAGTTTTAAGTTTGATTAAATTTATACAAAATAGTGCTAACATTTATTATAGAAAATAAGTTTTTTTATATTAATTATAAAATATATATTCATACTAAACCTATTTGAAGACATAAATGTTAATATATTTTATAAATTTGATCAAACTTGAATTTGTCAGACTTAGAAAACCCCCTTACCTATTTGAGAAAATTCTCAAGATGTCCAATAATTTCCTGCATGCTATCCTTCAAAACACAATTATGACATCTTCGATTTCTTGTAGTGCCAATAGTTATTATATTTTTTATTTATATACTTTTACTTTAGGTTCACTAAGCTATTTCATTTCCATAGGCTAGAGAATCATGGATGGAGTGGTGTTAGATTTGTTAGACATAATTGGCCATGGGACCATTTAAGTCAGTTAAATCAAATAAATCCCCAAGTCCATTTAATTGATAGTGTCATGTGTGTTTGTGTGTTTATTCCCATATCAGCAATTTTTTTTAGAATTAATTAAGATAGAGGTGAACGGAATTTGACATAATTTTTAAGTTGGAAAATAAAAGGATGGAAAGAGAACCACATTGTGTGCTGTTCGCATTCAGTCTGATGCCGCCTAGGTACGTGTATGTTTCTTATATATTACTTTCATTTTCATGTTCCGACCGTCACAAAAGTCCAGCACCTCCGTCATCACCTATGTAAGCTCCATGCTTGCATTATTAAATTTTATAGTGGCATCTTGCCCCGACACAATTAACCACTGACGGAATTAGAGCGACAACAATGGAGCACCACTTCAGTATTTTTAACACGTACGTAGTCCTTATCTGGTTATACCACCGTCCACATCGCAACATGTCAGATTTACAACGTGCGTGTAATAATATATCACCTTGGCATTGCCGGTACGGCAAGAATCGAGATGACATTTGGTCCACAGTATGGCTCACAGTCCACAAATACGGATAAGAAATCAGCCAGAAGATATTGGATGAAAATGACATGGTATACACTTTGCAGCATGGCACGTGGTGATGCTTATTACACTATATGTATTGGTGTTGTGTTCAGTCGTTCGAGGAAAAGGAAAAGACATGGTACAGCTCCTCTGCTGGCTATTGGGAGTGTGTGACCTGACCTGGTTGGTTAGCTACTTGTTCACAACACTCTTTCAGGCAGAGTAAAGCCATCTTTTCAAAAACAACGAAATAAGGTTTGAAGAAAATTTGGTTTGCAATTTCCAGCGAGTATACGTCAATTATTTTAAATTTGTTCTTATCATAGAAAGATAGAGATGCTGTTGTTTTCAGACAGGGCCTGCAAAAAGTGCTTGTTTTGTCGCTCGAATGCGGCCCGGCATCCTGAAGCGGACGCACTAGCAGTGCAAGGCGCGCATGTGCTCTTCTTCTTTTTTTTTCGACCAAGGCATGTGATCTTCTACCCCCTTTCTCCTACTACTCCTAACCACTCCAGATGGAGTTACTAAGATATTAATCAACTGCTAGTAAACATACAGCAATATTTTTTTTTCATGATGCAATTAACGTATCCAAACTAGATAGACAACTTATTAGCACTGGCTTATCCATGCCTGTGTTCTTTAAAAGTCAATGAGCCTGAGAGGAAAAAATATATATAAAGAAGCTAAAAGCTCTCATGTCTCAGTTTTCGGTGCCGTCTGAATGAGCTCGTTTCGAAATGCGCTTGACTTTCTCCTGAGCAGCATAAATGTCAAGAGGATAGGAGCACAATGCTGAATTCAATCATACCGTCACAATTGTTTGACCTGGAAGCAATCAGAATCCAGTTTTGGGTTGTATTCTGAATTTGTGCTGGAGGAGGACATCAAATGCATGCGATGGACCTACACCTACCTAGTTGGAATAAATAAGTTGGTACAAAGCAACGAGATGCGAAGAAAGGATATCCTTTGCCCAAAGCACGTACATAATGCCGCAGCTAGCATGTTACGTTGTTGTTTCTACACCTACAAGGAGAAAGAGGCGAGGTCAAAAAATGCAGATATGATGTGCATGGTTAGTTGGTTACGTGAGCCCTTACATCAAGCGTGCCGCCGCCCATGCTTCAGGGCTACTGCAAGCGTGCCAAGTTCGCTACTATTTTAGGGAATCGATACCGTGGTTGTGCAGTAGTCTCCCATGAAAGACATGAGCGGAAATGTACGGTGGTTAGTACCCTGTCATGAAATGTATTTTCTTGAGGGTTTTTGTAGGCCTACAGGAAAACATTCGTGGTGTTTTCATGATGTTTGACTCTCAGGAAAACAATTTTGAAGACCTGGTAGCAAGGTTGTCAACACGAATTACTGTCATGAAAAAATATCGCGTGGTGGTTTAAATTACTATCATAAGGATGACATTTTCGTGAAGCCCGATTCGTGAGAGGATTTTTGTAGGAGTTGGACTTGGACATCATGAATCATTTTCTGGGCGGTTTTCACTATTTTCGTGACTGTTTTTGGCTCTCACGAAATTTCAGGATTCTGGTAGTGGTGTGCGATCGACATTCGACAAGTGTCCTATCAATGCAACAAACAGCCACATTAAGCACACTATCTAGTAAGTACTGTACGAGTATCATGTCTACGAGATTATGGCGGCTAATTTTGCTACGATGACGTACGTACGTGTCGATCACCCTGCACACGGTTTGGTTTCAAATGGGTTTAATGGGTTGGATTTTGATGTGGGGTGTATTGGAGTGGGTTGAAATGGGTTATATTAGTTAATGAGGTGGGGTGGAGTAGGTTCTATGTAAATACGGGTTGGGTTGGATTGGGTTGGGTTGAAATGGGTTCTTTGTGTAGAGCTGGACCCTGGAATTAAAATCTCACGTTCGCACTATAAAATTTTATCAAAATTGACTGAAATTTGTTGGAGATGACTCAGTATAACTGGTGGCTACTCTGTGCAAAGCAGTGTGGCTAGACCTACACGTGGGCCCCATGTCAAGAGCCGGACCCTGGAATTAAAACATCGCGTTTACACTATAAAATTTTATCGAAATTGACCGAAATTTGTTGGAGATGATTCAGTATGTCTGGCAGCTCCTCTGTGCAAAGCAGTTTGAAAAAAATCTATATTATAATTTTTTTTAAAAAACGGGTTTTTATTGGGTTGTAACCATAGTTTGGCTAACAGTTATTACATTATGAGTTCAAATGTTTGGGTTGGATTTGGGTTGGATTGGTGTGTGGTGGTGGTGGTTTGGGGTGGAGTGGATTCATATAATTTCACTCATGAGAATGGGATGGTGTGGGTATAGTTTGGTTTCCAACCCACTTGCAGGCTTACGTGTCGACCACCTAACGTAGCACATCATGCGCATGCACGCCTCCTGGTTTCATGGTGACCTTGCTGGCAGGCAACGATATCCGATCCCATGCGAAGAACTAATTAAAGGTGATACATGAACAATAATAAAATTGAAACGTATACTTCCCTGAATTAATAAATTTTAACTTATCATCGTTGGCTTGGCTCAAAAGCAAAGCAAAGCTGCTTATTACAGTACTCGATGATGGCGCGCCGGCATGACATGATGCAATGTTTGCGCCCGACGACCGTAAGATTATTCCAGATTGCACGCCTAGCTGGTGCCGGCGGCAATGGAAAGTATTACTCCCTCGTCCTATAGTATAAGTATTTGGAGCATTTTAATGTAAAAAATAATAAAACTATTAAATTAAAAGACATCTGTATCCCTCATTTTATACTACCCATCAACTCTTCATCCACCCACCAACCCATTTAGTTTTATCCTATCTCTAAAAGTCCTTACATTTTGGTAAAAATTTGAATCCTAAAAATGTTTATATACCGGGACGAGGGGAGCCCTGCATTTTAGTGGGCTCAAAATCGTTGGCAAATACACTACTCTATATTATTACTCCGAGCGAGATAGCAAGGGAGAATCCAAGAGATGTACCCCTACCTACGTACAGATGAGCGGCTATCTCCTATCTGATCTGCTGGGGACGTGTGCCCTTGTTCTCAAAACGTGCGGAAATAATCTTGCGGCTGATGAGCAGCCACGGCTTGTCTCCGGCGCGACGCCGACAAAGACAAACGAGACGTGATATGAATGATTTTCCCTCGTTGATTTCCCCTCCAACAGCTAGTGCATCCGCTGAGGCAAACTACCTTCCGAGGAGAGAGAAGATGCAAATATACACTCCCTCTCTCCTCGAAGGCAAACGGCAAGCGCGCGGGAGAGCAACGCGTGGCGGCGGCCGGGCAGAGCAAGGGGGAGGAGCAGAAATGGCCATGCGACGGTCTTCCTTTGCGGCCGCCACGTACGAGGAGCAGGAGGAGGACATCGGCTCACCGTCGGAGTTCTCCGAGTCGTCGTCGCCGTCCACGTCCGGGGACTCTTCGGAATCCCAGTCCTTCGCCTCGCCGCCGTGGGGTCGCTGGAGGACCTCGCCAAGCCGCCGCCGCTGAAGCGCCTCAAGCCGTCCCGGAGCTGCGGCCGCCGGCCAGTGCCTTCGCCTCGGGCCACCGCGAGGAGGCCGCGTGGATCCGGGCGGAGCAGAGGAGCAGGGGGAGGGGAGATGCATTTGCTTTTGCTCTTGCTCTGTTGGAGACAACCTAAGAAGCTGACGGAGCTGAGCGCGACGGCATCTCGATCCGTTCCCCGACGATGCTTTTTCACGTCGCCTCTCGAGTCTTCAAGACCGTATCAAATCTCAGTCAGTATCCAAGTCATAGCACGCTACGGCCGCCACCACCGATACATGTACACATGTATGAGCGGTGTTATATATATCTACTTCACCCATGCCATCAATTTACAGACCTATTTTTGCTGTGACAAATTGGAACAAGTCTTAGCTTCAAAGTAGAACAAGTCTTAGCTTCAAAGTATATTTTTAGTTTAGTTCTTTTTATAATGTTACTGTTACTAATTGAAGGTCCATTATATTATAGATAGATAGATAGATAGATAGATACTCCACAACTCATCTTATACGTGCTGGAAAATAGAGAAATCCAATAAATACTGCGCTCCATATATATACTGTACACAGACTACAATCAGCTGGCTTCAGTCAGTTCTCTGAAACTGCTTCTGCGCGTCAAAAACACACGTGCATATGCATATGCATATGCATATACAGACTGCACAGGCCGCCCGTGACCGTGACTTTGGTCTAAATTTACTATGCAAAATGAAGATTTCCCATCCCATCGAAATGTCATAACATGTATGGAGTACTAAATATAATGTAGATGAATTTAAAAATTAATTGTGCAGTTTTGTTGTGCTCTGCGAGACGAATATTTTGAGCCTAATTAATCAATTTTTAGAAAATTTTTTATAAATACAAACGAAATGTTAATTCAACATTTAAACAAGGCCTTTGTTATTGATTTTGGAGATAATAGAGCATGCGGCCGGGGAGACTCTGTTCTGTGCATACAAGTGTTCACCACACAAGTCATTTTCCGCTGCCTGCAGCCACAACCGTATGTGTCCAATTGCCCAGGCTCCGTCTGTGTCGTACTGATTTTGATTTTGCTTTTCTAATATATTACATTTATTTTGTCTTAAATCAATTTTGTCCAACTTTAATTAAATTTATAAAAAAAATATAAATTGTCTATAATACTGAATAATTTGTTTCATTGGTTTTCACAAAAAAGTATTTTATTGGATTCACTATAAAATATATTTTTGATAATGCATATGTTTGATTCGCAAAAAAAAAGATAATGCATATGCTTGGAATTGTAGTTGTTATAATATTTTTCTATAAATTTATTCAAAGTCAGATAAATTTGATTTAGTACAAAAAAAGTGTGACATGAAAAAGATAGAGAGAGTATAAAGGAGAAAGTAGAGGAAATATGTTGCGTCCTAGAGGCGGATAAAAAAACAATTTATTTATTTGTTGCTACAAGTTACTAATATTTGCTTTTCAGTCATGTACAACTTTCCATTTAATTCAAAATAACTGCCAGAATGGTCAACGCTGCAGAGGACATGTGGCTAAAGAAATTGAAATGTAAGCTTCTAGAGGCGGTGGTGATTTTCCAACATAAGGTCTCATGCATGTACCGCAGCCAAATTAAATCTAATCATCAGATCTTGGCTGGATGTTCCAAACGTGCAACATCGCGTCCATCTTATGGATCAAACCTGAGTGGTTTGGAACGAACAAGCTTGTCCCATCGATTGTTCGACTAGAAAAGGTTTTGGTTGTATCTATGGCCAGTTAGACACGTAGCTATTGTGTTTGCTGAGTTGAACAAATGATTGAAGAGCAACATTTGCATTGATTGTTAGTGCAACCATGATCTGACTCTTATCACACAGCTCATAATATAAATGATCCCACACGTAATAATCCTTACGTAATCTTGAAATACGTGTACGAGACTATCTATTGATCAAGAGATGATAGATTTTCTCTCTCTTCTATTAAAATATAAGAAAATATTTCATGAACTAGTTAAACAATAACCATTGGAGAAGACCTCAACTAGCTGCCTCCACTCACTCATGGGACTTCACTCTTCTGGGTGTCTTGTTATTGATTTTGAGCATGCGGCCGTGAGGCCTTTGTAGTGTGGAGCGGCTCATCACCACACAAGTCATTTTCCAACCGATACGAGATAGTAATCCAGCAGATCGAGGATATATGGCTAAAGAAATTGAAATATAGGCTTCTAGAGGCGGTGGTATTTTTCAACATGAGCTCTCAATGCATGTACCGCAGCCAATTAAATCTAATCATCACATCTTTGCTGAATGTTCCAAAAGTGCAACATCGCATCCATCTTGTGGATCAAACCTGAGTGGTTTGGAACGAACAAGCTCACTCCATCGATTGACCAACTAGAAAAGATTTTGGTTGTATCTGTAGCCAGTTAGGCACGTTGCATCGCTATTGTCTTTATTGTTGAGTTGAACAAATGATTGAAGAGCAACATTTGATTGTTAGTGCAACCTTGCTTGATTTTCAATTTACTTTCAGTGCATAGATTGCGACCACTCCCAGATAAAGGGCAATTGTCATATACCCATCTGCAAGCAGTCATTATTTTGTTAGTACTCAAGCATAGCAGCGAATTATATATATTTCTATCTGTAAATAAAGCTAGGGGGAACTTTTATCAGTGGGTGAATTGATGATTTAATGTATAAATAGTTTAGGAACTAAACGACTCAAAATTTTGTTTAGGGGATCAAGCAGGACAGATGAGGTTCGACGTAGTTAAAATAAGCATTCATTTTCATTTCAAGCGCCTAGAAATTAATCATCATAAAACTTAACATGTGCTAGTTGAAGCTCACTAGTCGCTGACGGTTACATATATATGCATGCATGTTGAGTTAGTTCTAATTAAGTTTGCCCATGTCGTTCTCGTAGAGTACTTGTCGAACTTCTTCACAAAAAGCATGAAAATTGACAAGAAGAGGAACTTTTCCATGGAGCAGAGATCGACTAGGGTCTAGAGGGAAGCATGCGCGCGCATCGTGTTGTGCAGCAGCTCACCACACAAGTCAATTTCGCAACTCACAGTCACAAGTGCTAACGTCGCAGTGCAACCACCACCAAGCCAATTTTCAGTGCCCGTCCTCCCCAGTCTATGATCCATCCATTTAAAGGAGAGATAGATGTAGAAGGTAGATCGATGTCCTTAGCGTGCTTGTACGTATACGTACGTCATAATCTTCTACATACGCACGCGCAGGACGCAGCGTGGTCGGTGCTGGCTTTGGGTTTCTGTCTGAGTTGTTAAAAGTATTAGGAATTTAGGACACGTGATCAATTAGTATATAAACACGTGATTAATGTGTGATTATTAGTAGTTAACCCATCAATAGGTGTGCCTTTGCATGAGGTAGGTATATGCATATATGTACCTTGAAAAGAAATGTAAAATTAACACCAAGAGTAAGTCAGTGTGGCACGCTAATATAATAAATGCTCGCAAGTTAATATTACCTCCGATCACCGTACATGAGGATACAGGTACAGGCATGCCGATAGAGCGCAACACTAATTAACAACCCAGCCAGCGTCGTTGGATCAGAGATGTGATCCTGCCGTGCTACCAGTTATCCACGTGTCAGATCAGACATTCAGCAGATATAGCAGATGCACAAGCGGATCGATCGATTTGACGGGATGGATCAGACATTCAGAGCCTGCGCTCCATCGCATCGTCGTCGTCATGGATGATGATGCATCAAGCATCATGCTGGATCAGGACATCAGGTACCAGAGCACTGGGTCGTCACTCTAGACCAACCACGCTGGCGACTGCGATCGAGAGAGATGTGGAAGCACGCACACCTTTGGGATCGATCGAAGAAATCGAGTACTAGCAGAGACAAGGAGAAAGTGCAGGGAAACTTTTCATGCATATGCGCGCAAGCATGTTCGCACGCGAGATCCATGGCAAGATCGGCAGAGCAGCTGCATGATGTTCGACGCGATTGCACACCTGAGTAGACTTGACCGCCCCGAGTTGATCAGGTCAAGGGGAGGATCAGGATCAGAGGACCACATGCACGGACCCTACTACTATCCTGCTTCATGCCTCGGTTGGAAACACGGTAATCCAGACACGGTAGTCCAGTGAGCTTCCTAGCGCCCGTGATTAATATTATCCGTGTTCGAGCACCTCGCCTTGAGTGCTCACCGTCATGAATTTATTTTCTTTGGGAGATAGAATTGAAATTGTATTAGGCCAGTCCCATTGCAAAGTTTTATAGAGTTTCATGCACATTAAATAGGGTGTCAACTCAGCATTTCAGATGATGTGGAAAAGAGTTAACGAGGAGAGTGATGAAATAAGTTCTATCTAGATGAAACTTTGTACGTATACACGGTTTCCAACTAGTTTGTGTCTTGCATGTATTGTCTATGAAACACCAAAATGAAACAATGCATTACATGGACCATTTCATCCATGAATTAATTGTCTACTTGTTTATGTGTCATTCTTGGAAACACAAAAATGAAATCGCCACTGGGACTAGCCTTAGATTACTTTTCAGTGTATGATCTTTTTATTACGAGGGGATTGTGTTTATCCAAATAAAAGAGTCATTTTTAAGAAAGACATCTAAATATTGCCTCACATGTCATGTTTATCAAGGAAAACGATAGGCGGTACAAAACAAAAGGACAGCTTGACACAAAACGACTTGTACAAAATAAAATTACACGTACTGAAGATCTTTTTACCGTCTTCTTCTTTCCTTGCTGCATGCATTGCTCTTTCTTGAGTCATCTGTGCACTCCAATACCTGAAAAAATAAATTCATTTAACAATACTTGAATAATGATTGATTGCACAACAACAGAACAAGAAATAATATTACTTGCCTCTTTGTCTTTCTCTATATACTACTGTTTCTCTTCTTTGATTTAGACTTTGGTCCACATGTTGTGTTGTTCTGACCTGTTTTTCTGCATTTACCTTTCGAGTCCACCTTCAAGTGCTATATGTGGTATTTTTTGGCTTCGCCAGAGGTTCCCTCCTTTCTCTTTACTTTGCCTACCTCGTATCTTCACATATGCTGGAGTGCTATGATTTGCGATTGTCTATTGACTATTGTTTCATTCCCTCTGCTGCCACCATGCAGTGATCACATGCCATCATTCACCGTCCGCCGGATTCCGAAAGATGCATTGAAAAAAGAAGTAAGAAAAAAAGACACCATCAGACCCCAAAGAAGTATTCTTGGACAGCTGCCACACCCCGGGATGTTCAAGCGTGTGCACGGAGAAACGAATCAAAGTGAAGGAAAGAAGACCACAGCTGCTGCGCCTGTGCAGAACACGGGCGAGAAAAAAAGTCCAAGAACCATGGAAGCCAGCTGTCGGGGGATCAGGATGTGTGGATATTTTGGCAGCACGAGCCAGCATGCCTTGCCTGCCGACTTGATTATTACTCCGAACACCAACTTGTAACGTTAAATTAAGTGCAAGCTGCAGCATGTATGATATATATGAATCTCGACCGGAGATATATAATCATCTCCACTAGCTAGTACAGCATACAAATCCAATGAAGCACTACTAGCTAGTTAGCTATCACTCCCATTTATTAGGTACTTCCAACTAATATACAATCAAGGGGAACTTAAAAGCAACTTTTCAGTTATATATTGTATCACTTATATACATCTAGGTTCAAGTTATCGACTCATAAAAAAAGCTCGTGGTGATTTTAACACTCTTATAATTTATCTATCAAAGATGCTCAGATGGTAGTGTGCGTGCACATTTTCGATCATGTGAGTGTATTGTATGCATGCGTGTATATAAACATGTACATCTATACTGTACGTATTCGAAAAAAATAAAAAGCTTAACCTTTTTCACTCTCTTTTTTTACAAAAAAAAAACTTTCACTCTTGGGTGGCATGCTCCTCTCCTCCTCGGCGATGTGGACCCAACTGTACGTTTGTTGCACAAATGACGGGGACATGAGCTGTGTGTACTACACGGAAAAGGGAGAAAGGTTCAGACATCAGAGAAACGTTCTTCAATCCAAACCCGCACGTGCGGCATGTGCGGAAATTCCCGGTCCACACCCACGTTATATATAGCCAAAGCCTCCTGCATCTTCTGCCGCACAAACTCACATTTTCATCTCCTTCTCCGGCTTTCTCTCTCGCTCGCTGTGACCTGCTCGATCCACTAGCTAATTCTAGCTACAAGAAACAAGAAAGAAGCGCGCCATGGACGCCACGGGCTTATTGCCATGGGCATCGCAGTGCGCGGCCATGGCCTTCTCCGCCTTCTCCCTCTCCCTGGTGGCGCTGGCCGTGGTGCTCCTCCTCCTGCGCCGCCGGTGGCCGTGGTGCTCCTGCCATGTCTGCCGCGCCTACCTCACCGGCTCGTGGGCTCGCGACTTCACCAACCTCGGCGACTGGTACGCCCACCTCCTCCGGGAATCACCCACCGGCACCGTCGCCGTCCATGTCCTCGGCTGCACCGTCACCGCCAACCCGGCCAACGTCGAGTACATGCTCAAGACCAACTTCGACAACTTCCCCAAGGGCAAGGCCTTCGCCGCGCTCCTCGGCGACCTCCTCGGCGGCGGCATCTTCAACGTCGACGGCGCCGCCTGGCGCCACCAGCGCAAGATGGCCAGCCTCGAGCTCGGCAGCGTCGCCGTCCGCTCCTACGCCTTCAAGATCATCGCCCAGGAGATCGAGGCCCGCCTCGTGCCGGTGCTCGCCGCCGCCGCCGACGCCGGCGAGGTGCTCGACCTCCAGGACGTGTTCCGGCGGTTCGCCTTCGACACCATCTGCAAGATCTCCTTCGGCCTCGACCCCGGCTGCCTCCGGCCGGAGATGCCCGTGTCCGAGCTCGCCGAGGCGTTCGACGCCGCGACGCGGCTCTGCGCCATGCGCGGCGCGGCGGCGTCGCCGGTGATGTGGAGGGTGAAGCGCCTGCTCAACATCGGGTCCGAGAGGGAGCTCAAGAAGGCCATCGAGCTCGTCGACGAGCTCGCCGCGGCCATGATCCGGGAGCGCCGGAAGCTCGGCGCCGCCGGCAGCCACGACCTCCTGTCCCGGTTCATGGCCTCCGCCGGCGACGACGACGCCGCCGCCGTCGACGACAAGTACCTCCGCGACATCGTGGTCAGCTTCCTCCTCGCCGGGCGCGACACGGTGTCCTCCGCGCTCACCACGCTCTTCATGCTCCTGTCCAAGAACCCCGCCGTCGCCGCCGCCATGCGCGCCGAGGCCGGCGGCGACGGCTCGTCGCCGGCGGCCGCCACCACCTACGAGCACCTCAAGAGCCTTCACTACACCCACGCGGTGCTGTACGAGAACATGCGGCTGTTCCCGCCGGTGCAGTTCGACTCCAAGTTCTGCGCCGCCGCCGACGTGCTCCCCGACGGCACCTACGTGCCCGGCGGCGCGCGCGTCATGTACCACCCCTACGCCATGGGACGCATGCCGCGCATCTGGGGCGCCGACCACGCCGTGTTCCGCCCGGAGCGGTGGCTCACCGGCGCCGGCGGGACCTTCGTGCCGGAGAGCCTGTACAGGTACCCGGTGTTCCAGGCGGGCCTCCGCGTGTGCCTCGGCAAGGAGCTCGCCGTCACCGAGATGAAGGCGGTCGCCGTGGCGGTGGTGACGGCGTTCGACGTCGAGGTCGTCGGGGAGGGTGGCGGCGGCGCCACCGCCTGCGCGCCAAAGTTCGTGTCGGGGCTCACCGCGTCCATCAGCGGCGGGCTACCAGTCAGGATTACTAGAAGAGTTAGAAAATAGAGGCTCTTGGACTTGGTTTCAGAAGAGTTAGGGATTAGCAGAGTTTTTTCACGGCGAAGGGCGATGAGATGTACATAGACTAGTAATTAGAAGAAGAGGAAATGAAATAGCAAAGTTGAATCGAAAGTTCCATTCAGAAGTTCCATACTTCCATCCATGTTCCTTTTCTGATGCTGCTACAGAAAGCTAACTGTGAAATCCATACTGTTATCGCCACTGATTGATGAGTCCACTGACCTGTTAGCTAACAGTTCTTATCAACTCCAGAATGTTGCATATGGACCTTGCACATTCTATACCGTGATTCGGCTCCATTTTTCTTTCTGGACATATGTTTCAGTTTACTTTATTTCAAAAGAAGCCACCTTCAGCTGCAGAGATTTTCTGTCAATTGCCTTGGAGTAGCAGATTCAGAGTTTCAGACTATCCTGAATTTCTGACGAAAAATCCGTGCAATGGACACAATTGGCTCAACAGGATTAATCGTGCAGCGAAGCAAACTGTACAGAAACAGCAACAGGATTCAATTCGAGGCCTCTGGTAATTCTATTGCCAGATCCAATGTAGGATCCACACAGCAGTTTTGTTTGCACACTAGAAGCAACTGCGAACCTGCAGTGACTGTTGTTGACTGTCTCTTTCTGTATACGGATGCCGATACAGATTTATCTTCAGAGTACTGACAAGTGAATTGAATGTAGAAGGTAGCATTGGCGGTATTGCAGAACAGGGCTTGCTGTTGCGGAGATAATGTGGTGAAAACGATGGATTCCTGCATTTGTCTCGCTCTTTTTCAGTGGTCAGTAAATGTGATGCTTTTGTTGCTCTTCAGTATTCCTGCATATGAATCTTCCCAACTCTTTTCCAACTTCCATGTTTCAAAGAATATGGCTTGAAATATAGTAGCCGATCTTATCTTGTTCCTAGTTTAATAACTAGTTATGCGTCACTGACAACAAAGCATCTACTATACGCAAACCTGCTATCTCAATTATTGATTTTGCACATGCTTCCGGCACAATTAGTCATTGCTGGGATACGGGGGACGCAACTAATGCATCATGTCAAAAAAAATATTAGCATACCAAACCTAGTTTGTGCCAAGTCGACAGCTTGCTTTGCAACGTGCGCGATGAAATCGCCATCATATATGCCAGAATGGCTAGAAACTAGAAGGGATTTGGGGCCACATTGTGGACCAAAATCCACAGGAAAACAAACCAGCTGTTACGAAAGGGGGCCAACAAAAACGACACACATCGTCAGGACTTGTGTGATTTCTATAACATCAAATTGGTTGGTTGCTGAATCTTCTCACCATTTGTGTCCAGTCATTTGAGGGAAAAGGATGAGATACTTTCGTGATTTAAGTTTGAGGGCATGTGATTTTGCCACGTTGGCTTCTTGTTCAAAACTCTTCAAGGCAATTAATCGAGCCATCTTTTCAAAGTTTAAATGGTTGTAAACTTGAATCATGCTCTGTCGGTGAGATTTATTTCACTCTCTCTCCATCCACTGCACTTCCACTCTCACATGCTTCATTTTATCCAAACTGGATAAACTCAGTTTTTTTTCTTTTTTGCGAAAGGATAAACTCAATGGTTAGATTGGCAAAGTAAAGACCTTTCACGTGCAAAATTGACACCCGATTCCTAAGATGGTAAGGCAACATGCTATCTTTTTCGCGACCATGCCTTAGCACGTATTTCATTAAGAAGAAAGCAGTTTACAGACAGTACTTGCCCCAGGCCAAACAAGAGTTGACCTTACACAAGCGTATAAAGGACTAAAAACAGAGAAAAAACTGAAAAACGGCCAGGAAACGAACGGCCAGCAGATCAACTAGAAGCGAGCGACCAAGGCTCCAACACGCCCCAACACAACAACCTAGAAACACCCACACTCCTGAACCTGCAGACTGAAAGTCAACAATATGCTATCAACATGAAAGTCTGTTTTCTGTTACCCTGTTTCTCTCCAGTGTCATTTGTTGGTGTCCTTTTTATTTGAATCTTCTTAAATCTTTTCCAGTTTCCATATTTCGAACAATATGTCTTGAAGTATAGTAATTGATATCATTTTGTTATAGTTTAATGTCCTGCTCAATGTTAGTGTGCCTGCGTCATAAACAACGTATCATCTATGCAAACCTATTCTCAACTATTGATTGTTTAATTTCTTCCGACACAATTAGTCATTGATGGGGTTTGGGAAACGTAACTGGCGCAGCATGTCCAAAAATATTAGCATACCAGATCGTAGTTGGTGCCAAGTAGACAGCTAGCTTTGCAACGTACGCAATGAAAGCACCATCATATATTCATATTGTCAGAATGGCTATAAACTGGAGGAGATTTGGGCCCACATTGTAGACCAAAATCCACAAAAAACAAGAAGTTGTTACAAAAGGTGCCCCATCAAAACGACACGCATGGCCATGACATGTGTAATTTCTATAACATCACGTTGGTTAGTTGCTGAAGCATCTCACCATTTGTACGTGTCCTGTCAATTGAGGAAAAATATATGAGATACTAGCTCCTTAAGTGATGATGAAGTTGGAGGATCTGTAGTTTTGCACGTTGCTACGTGTTCACAACTGGGGAAACTAATGGAGCCGTCTTTTCATACTTCAAGTGGTTGCAAAGTTGAAGAGAATTCTTGGTCGGTGAGATTTGTTTCGCTCTTTCCATCCATTGACCATTCCTGCAGCCTCACTCTCACATTCCTGCTCTTATCCTAACTGCTATCAGACGTGACCTACAAAATGTGCTCGTCCCATTAGCATTGTTATTAAGTAGTACCACCATTTGTTTAGCCACACGTGTGCAAAGTATAATTAAGAGAAGGCACTAATTATTCTCGATTCTCAGCTCTCTGCACCTCACATGAATGAGAGCCTTGTGTGGAGTGGAGTTGCTAAAAAAAAAGGTCTCGATCCTCAGCTCAGCACCGTCCGCTGGTTATGACTAAAGAAACATTCCAATACTTAATCAGGCCATTCTCAATGGGCATTTCATATTTATGTTTTTAATGATACCACATAAGCAAAATGCATTTAATTCGTAGTTGAAATACCTCACTCTCAAAAGTTTCATTATTTGTTGTTTCTAATACTACATACAAGATAAAGACTCTTTTAGAAACAATATATATAGGATTTCACCACCATAAAACTCATTTCATCTCTCTCTTCATTAATTCTTTGTCACATCACAAAAAATGATGTCATGTCACTATATTTAGCCCTTGTTTAGATGCAAAATTCCACCCCCAAAGTTCACTGTGCAAAAAGAAGATTCCCATCACATCAAAATGTCGGCACATGCATGGAGTACTAAATGTAGATGAAATCAAAAACTAATTGTATAGTTGTGTTGTACTCGGCGAGACGAACATTTTGAGCATAATTAATCAATTTTTGGATAATTTTTTACAAATACAAATGAAATGCTACAGTGCCGTATTTATGACGAAGTGACATCTTTTTCCCAATTCCCCACCCCCCAAATTTGTATCTAAATAAGGCCTTAATGCTGATGAAACTCTCACTGAAAATGGCTGGGATAAGAAGGTTGAACTGACAGAGCATCGCTAAAGACTTAGTCAAAGGAATTAGTCAAGCATCTTGTTGACGTTTTTTCTGGTCAACACACACGAGCGCTAGATCGCGCAACGCTGGAAAAAATTGCACTCGTCGCAACCTCAGCCTAAACCGGTCTGACCGGTTTAGGGATCCGGTCTGACCGGTTGCCTTTAGCCTGATAGGCAACTGCCAATTTTAGATGCGAACACATCAAGAGCACCGCTAGTGACCCAGTCCACTTCTTGCATCGTTTGCCGTCTCAAGATATAGCAAGAAACATCCTAAAAGTGGTAAATAACAATCTAGAACATCCTTAAAAATATTAAAAGTAATCTAATTTGGTTATCAGGATGATAAACTTTATATTGTGGAACAATCGATAAACAATAACAAAACTAATAAAAATGGTCACATTTAAAATGTATCTTTAATATATAGTATGTAAACATTTGAAAGATATGCTAAAAACATAAAAGGGGTACAATGAGATAAGACAAAATAAAATACAGAACAAAAATGAAATTAAAAATATTGCTTCTACCACTATTGAAAAGTAGAAAAGAAGAAAAAGAACCGGAAAAGAGAGTAGTAACTCTGCCTATAACGGGAAAGTGGAAAAAAGGACAAAGTGGGCTACTAGAAAAATAAAGAATTAGCCCACCCTAGAATCGGCCCACTACAGCCCACACAGGATAAAGCGTATGGCGCTTGCTTCTGTTTTCCCTCCTCCCATTCCCCCAAAGTTACAACTTTGTGCAAATGCACTGAAATATTGTTCAAAGTCTTAATCGTTGTTGCTAAAGGGTGTGCAAATGCACTGAAAATAGTTTTCTTACAAATATTGTGCTGCGTGCCTACTTCCATTATATACATCTCATTACCACATTCCGATATTTGAAAAATTCACTTAAAAAGAGTGCAAGAAAATATGTGTCACCAATAACATAAATGAGATTATAATTCACTCTTGAACACATCAATCAATGGCAAGTTTATTTCTGTGAAATTCATGACCATGCAAACATGCTTGGGTACAACTCGACGACATCATAGTTTATATGTGAAGGAGAGGTGCAGGGTATGAGTGGCATTGCATACTGTAATCCTATGCTAGTCTTTGCACAAACTGGACGTGCATTCTGGGATCAGGGAGAGTGGTGTCCATGCATATTATCTGAATTTCTCAGTCGTATGCCCGTCTACACGAACAACACGATGGTTGGATTGGACATCAACACACACCATACTCAACTCATCTTCACAGCAACTCTGACCGCTTGAGTTGGGACATCGACCCGAGCCGCAGCAACTATCAAAGACACTCAACTCCAAAACGCTACATCAAAGCACCGTCAGCTGCGATGAAACTGGCTGAAAATGCTGTCTTAAAAAAATGATGTTGCAGATCTAATTGAATTGGTGGATAAACTTGGGCACAGATTTCATCAAGCTCGAAACCAAACCGGCCTTTTTTGTCGTCTTTGCCTTCAGTATGCTCACATCGAGTAAGTAGGTATGAAATCGATGGTAAATCTGACTATTTCTAAAGATGGGAGGGGAGATCAAGCTCGCCATTTTCGGCTCTTATTAATAGCGATG
This sequence comes from Echinochloa phyllopogon, assembly GCA_033239725.1. Classification (NCBI taxonomy): domain Eukaryota; kingdom Viridiplantae; phylum Streptophyta; class Magnoliopsida; order Poales; family Poaceae; genus Echinochloa; species Echinochloa phyllopogon. The sequence continues at coordinate 2,540,868 of BTCW01000008.1, read as the reverse complement.
TTAATGTGTGTCGTGTCAGAGAGATTGAATATATCTTGCGGAAAATATCAGTATACTGTACTGATGTAACTGTTCCGGCCAGGGCCAGCCACACATGGATGACGCGCGACAGCGGACGTCAAAGATGCCACCATCAATTTATCTTGCTGTTTCCGAAGAAATTAGATGAAGAAAATGTTTTAACCGCGAGTAATCAGTTTCAGTTTTCTTGTCCCCCTTTTGTGGGCAGTCTGCCTACAAATTTGTTGTAATTAGCGCATCTTACGCTGCAAACTCTACTCTCTACTTATTAATATAAGCTGGACAACCGGATCTTTCAAAAAAAATGTTTTAACCGAGGTAAGCAAGTTTCAAAAAGAAAATGTTTTAAACGACATTCTTTTTTTTCTAAGGCGAGATGTCTCGAGATTATTGAGTATGTTTTAAACGACATTCTTTTTTTTAAGACGAGATGTCTGAAGATTATTGAGTGGTGATACTAGCAGCTCTGCCGCTGCTTACACTTGTCACCATTGGCATTTTTTTTTTGAGGAAACAGGAGGGGAAGCCCCCTACTGATTATATATTTATAAATTAAAAATAAAAGAAACAGGAATTACAAATTACAGAAGCAAAGCAGAAAGAAGGGGGAGGGGAAGATTACAAGATTGAATCAATCCATTGTTCAATTTGAGGGAAGTAACAACTCTTTGCTCGGTGCAAAAACTGAGCAAACATCTTCCTAAAGAAGGACCAAACTTCCCCCACTCTAGGCTGAATGTTTTTGAACGGGCACGTGCCGCTGGACCCTGCATCCTCTGCCGTCGTTGCCCCTTGGCACGTGATGCCACTGAACCCAACTAATGCTATGCTGAAACTGTACAGCGTGCAGCTTCGTGGCAAAAAAAGAATAGAGAAACGGGGATGGAGCTGCCAAATGGGCGGAGCTTGGACCCATTGACCTCTTCTCTGGGGAGCAGGTAACACTTTCGATTAGACAAAGACGCCCGTGTCCAAGTCGATCAAACTCCCAACTGTAGCTGAAAACGTGGTTAAAATGGCTCTTTATATTTGCTGTGACGCCGCCGCCGCACCCTACGGGCCTCTTCCTCCTCGCCGTCGCCGGAGAGGGCCGCCGGAAGCCCGCGCCGGCTCTCTAGGACGGCGGCGGCGGGGCTTTGGCTTTGAGCCGGCGGCGGGTGCCTGGATCTGCGCGGGGAAGGGCGCTCGGCGGCGGCGGCGGCGCATCCCGAGGCCCGCGTGTGTGTGGCCGCTGGAGCTGCGTTCGACGGGCGCGTGACGGGATGAGGCGGAGGACGCCGGCGGCTTGGCGACGCCCGGGGTCGACGACGGCTCGGCAGCGGCTGGAGGTGGCATCGGGGCCGCCAGATCTGCGTGGAGGCGGGGGATGTGCTGCTGAGCCAGCCACGCCGTCTGCATGCGCTGGATCTGGACTGGACTGCGGCCACAGGAAGAGCGATGCGACGACGCTTGGATGGCGAGCAGCCGGTCGGTGCGGGCTCAGTTCCAGTTCTCGACCGGCGGAGACGACGCCTTCCGGTGCGTTCCCTCGGCGCTTCCTGCGGCGGCGGCGACATGCCGGCTCCCCTCCGCTTCCTGCTGGCCCTGGATGGCGAAAAGTCGGGCGGTACTGGCTTAGATCCAGTTCCCGACTTGCGGGGACGACGCCTCCCAGGTGCGCTCCCGCGTGTGGTCTTTGGGGGTGGCGGCGCAAGTGGGGCCGCTTCTCGCTGCCTTTGAGGTCGGCGCTGTCGGACATGGCAACGGCGGCGAAGACAGGAGTAATTCCGGTTGAGGCCGGCCTCTCTTGATGCGTTTACGTTCGAAATGGATTACAACCTTGCAGGGACATCAGGCGAAAGTCATTTCCGGGACGCCGGTGTCGACAACGACGGCGTCACGCGACGTCGTTCTCCCTCCTTGGGGCGTTGTTGAGATGCTCCTTGCTAGTGTTGGATGAATTCCGGGTGAAAACCTAATTCCGGCTCGCCGGTGGGGCGGTGGCGGCGTCTTCGACGTCGTTTCTTTCTTGGAGGCACCGCCTTGAAGGTCCATTTCGTACCATTTTGCCTCCGTGTTTGGCGTTGCTAGGCATCGTTGTGGGTGGTGGCAACTTGATGGAGTGAATGTGTATAGGTTGCTTTATGTTCGAGGTCGAGTATGGCTCAGTCCGTCATCAAGTTTCTAACTAGACGAAGAAGGTGATGGATTGGTGAGGCTTATAAAGACAATGCAAGGTAGAAGGATGGGCGGAGAAGAAGACGAGGCTGAGTCTTCTAGTTTTTCTCTTTTCCTTAGAGTTTTCTTCTTGTGTTTGTGAGCTCCTCGTTGTTGAGGATTAGAGTCTAAGAGCTCTTTGTAACCTTTGGCTATGACGCGCACGCCGTGATTAATAGAGGCCGGATTTTATCCTTTATCTAAAAATATTTGCTGTGACGCGCACGCCGTGATGCGATTTTGATGTTAATCATCAGTTTAGCTCGGTGGGTGCGCCATCGGCATCGGGTTACAGACTCTGTACGATTGCAGCCTTTCGATATATTTTCACTCTGTAGCTGTAATTAACCACCGGCGCATGCCTGTCCACACAGTACAGTATCACAAGAGACGAAGAGAATCATATAGTGAGAGAGGCGACGGGTCTATTATATCTGGGTACTCTTTTTATTTTTTTGTCTGATTTTTTAAAACAGATGGCTCTAACTAATTATAAAAATTTTAAAATTTCTCTGATGTCTACGTTATCATCCCTATTCCATGTCTCTGTACTCCTATTTTAATTTATTTCTCTACTCTAGTGAGGATCCCTTGTTGCTCTCCTTTATTCTGCCACCTTTTTGTTTGGCATCATACTTGCTGAGGTTATTGCATTTATCCTTTGTTACTGCTTCAATTATTCTTAGACTACTCCACGGACCGTCATCACAAACGGTTGGGAAGGGACATCACAAACGATTCGTAGAACCGTTGGTGATGTCCCGTTTGCAAACGGTTCGTAATACGAACCGTACATTAGGGAAAAAATTTAAAATTTATTTTCATTTGGGGAGGCCACCAGCCCTTCAAGCCGCGCCATTTTTTCGCGCAAAAATCACGTGCTCCGCGGCCGGCCGGGTTCGAAATCGCGACCGAACCCTCGCGCGTAGCATCCTCTACCACTGCACCACTTCGTCATCTGTGACTAGAAGCCGTTCCGACTCCTATCATATTATACCAAACTGAGTTTAAATTGATTGTTTGAGGCCCTAAACGACTTCAAATCAAAAAGTGTTGAACTACAAAGTTTCCTAACTTTTCAAAACCTACAACTTTCATGTTGACCGTTTTTTCATCCGAGGTCGTTTACAAAATTTGAATTTCAAATTTGAGAACATTCAAACTTAGATCCAGCTAACTAGATGACTTCAAATGACAAGGTTGTCAACTAGAAAGTTTCATGACTTGTCGAGATCTACAACTTTCATGTTGACCGTTTTTTCATCCGAGGTCGTTTGAAAAAACTCAAATTTCAAATTTTGATTACAAACTTACTTTTCACTAGTAAAACAATTTCAAATTAAAAAGTTGTCAACTACAAAGTTTCATAACTTCTGAAGATCTACAACTTTTATATTGACCGTTTTTCCATACGATGTAGTGAGAGTAACATTGTTCACAAATCTTATAGGTCTCTCTTATAGTTTTCGAAACTATAACTCTATGAGAGAGATGGATTTTATGAACAATATTCATATGAATTTGTCAAATGAAGAAATGACCAAAGTGAAAGTTGTACATCTTGAGAAGCCATAAAACTTTATAGTTCAACACTTTTTGATTTGAAGTGTTTTACTACTTCAAAATGTAGTTTGAATGTACCATACACATCACAAACGGTTTTTAATACAAACCGCTTGTGATGTGAGGCCATCACAAACGGTTTGTATGTGATGGCCCTCATCACAAATGTGATGGGGGTATCACAAACGGTTTTTCAAAACCGTTTGTGATGATGCCGTTTGTGATGACGTTTTCTGTAGTAGTGTTACATTTGAAACATTTTTCCAAGTGCCTTTTCCAATGGCTTACGGATAGAGATCTTTTTTCAATTTTCTCGAAACTAGCAAGGTCGTTTTAGTCTTATTGAGCTCATGATTGGATCACGAAGGCTCTATTTAGATCCCCGGCTAATTGCTAGTGCCTTTTCCAATGGCTTACGGATAGAGATCTTTTTTCAATTTTCTCGAAACTAGCAAGGTCGTTTTAGTCTTATTGAGCTCATGATTGGATCACGAAGGCTCTATTTAGATCCCCGGCTAATTGCTAGTGCCTTTTCCAATGGCTTACGGATAGAGATCTTTTTTCAATTTTCTCGAAACTAGCAAGGTCGTTTTAGTCTTATTGAGCTCATGATTGGATCACGAAGGCTCTATTTAGATCCCCGGCTAATTGCTAGCCAGTTAATATTAACTATAAATGATAGGTCTAAACAGGTTATATAGCTAATTCTCCCTAATCCTCTCCTAGCTAGTTGGAACCCAACTATCTAGCTAGCTGCCCAGCTAATCCCAGTTAATTGAAGCCCAAAGATAAACTGGCCTATACTTTCACCAAAATTACGTACATTTGGCATTACTGTGTATTTAATGAGTCCATTTAATAAGGGTAGAATAGTCCAACTAGTATAATTAGGGGGTGGTTTGTATCCATGGTGCTAAAGTTTAGCACAACACTTTTAGCTGAACTTTAGCACTAGAGTACCCAAACACCCCTACTAATGAATTGCTAAAAGGGTTTGCTAAACTTTAGCACCTTAAAACCTTTAGCACATGAAAGAGGTGCTAAACTTTGCTAAAATGTGCTAAAATTCACTTTTTCTATTGGTACCCGCGTTCTCTCTCCTCATCCAAGGTATGGAGGAGGGGACCATGCAGGGGCAAATCTGACTTTTGACAAACTTTAGCAATCCATAAGTACAGGTAACCAAAAACCTGCTTGCTAAAGTTTAGCAGCAATGAGCATCCAAACAGGCCCTTAGCCGGTAGATCCAAACACCCTCAGCTATTGTTAGCTAGCTAAATTTTAGGTGACTAATCTTTATCTATAGCAATTAGCTAGCTAATGCATTAGCCAAGTGGATCTAAATAGAAGTTTAGCTAGCTAGGATCCAAACACCCCTAGCTAAACTTTAGCTAACTAATATAAATCTTTAAAAATTAGCTAGCTATATTGGATAGTTGGGTGTCAACTAGTTAGGAGTGAATTAGCTGAAATTAGTTATATGTATTATAGTCAAAATTAGCTGATACTACGTAGATCCAATAAGAACATTAGTCAAAATTAGCTGATATCACGTAGATCCAATAAAAACATTAGATCTAGTCCCCTTTAGCACCGGTTGATGTTATGATCGGGGGCAAGGGCCTCCTTTAGCACCGGGTTAACATCGGGTGATGTTACGACCCGGTGCTAAAGGGGTATCACATGCTACTTCAAAAGGAGTGCATCTTCTATCCTATCACATATGCTGCGTAGGTGAGATGATTAGGTGGGTGCGCGCGAGCCAAGAGGTTCTGAGTTTGAATCACGCAACACGCAAATATGCAAATATTTTTAGCTAGTAGGGTGCTAAAGGTGGGCACCCTCGGAGGAGTAGCACCGGGTGGGAAACCCGGTGCTGAAGGGTTGGGAAACCCACCCGGTGCTGAAGGGGTTTCCCAACCAGTTTCCCAACCGGTGCCAAAGTAAGTTTGGGGTTTCCCAACCGGTGCCAAAGTAAGTTTTTCTGGTAGTGGAGGATACAAACATGACCTAAAGTACCTCCCAACATACCGGCAAAATAAAAGATATTCCATTTACTAACCGGTCGATGGTTTTTCTTTTGGGACATGTTGGATGAAAAAAACACACTGTGTTGTGTACATAAGTAGAGGTACCAAATTTATGGGACCAGATACTAAAAATAGTGAGATCAACCATTGATTTATTTTAATTTTTTACTCAAAGTATCAGGTACTTTCAAGAACCAGTGAATATCTCTCCAAGCATTATAAAATAGCTCTTATTTTTTTATGCTTGAACATAATTCTTGAATCTTTTGTCGCTGGGGTACATGCATATTGCAGCAGAAGATTACAAGCTCGATCAGCCGCTTGGCACGGAGGCAGGGCGCAGCTCGTGCCAACACAGAGAAAGAAGTGGATTGGAGATGGATTGCTTTCTATATGGGCGCATAATGAACTACCGGGAGATGGATTGGAGCTGCCAATTGGGCATAGCATTAAGATTGTGTCCAGCTCACAGCTTGGACTGATTGACCAATCCTCTAGGGAGCAGGTAAGACCTTGGACAAGGACGCTAATGCGTGTCAAATGTATCCATCGCCGTCTTTGTCCTCTCGATATGTATGTTGTTGAGGCGCCTGTGTAGGCTGTAATCTCAAGAGAGACAACATGGAGTAGTAGGTCCATAGGTGATGTGCTTGTGTTGTGTCTATAATCGTTTCAGGGCTTGTCTTTTTTTTTGAAAAAAGATGCTTCATTGATTTTTAGTTAGATACATCGAGGTGATACATCCACCTGAAAACAAGTTCTCGACCTCTGCCATTACAGCACACAGCCCAACACAAGTTTGACACAAAGCCTGGACACTACTAGCTGCCAATCCTAATACTAGACTGCCATCCAAATGCCCGGCCAAAAATAACCTTGGCCACTTGGACCAAGAAGAGCGATGCCGCTACAAGAGTGTCCTTCAATAATGGCGCTGCAAGGTATATTTAGCCAACATGTTGGATATACGCGAGGTGTGCTAACACATGCTATTCTGCAACAGCAACTCGAAGGCCATTAGCACCAACACGCCCTTGGCTTGGTCATGCGCTAAATTACTCGCTGACATGTGGGGCCATCCGCAGTAATGGCGCCACCGTCCTGCGTGCCATGGAATAGAGCCAGTAGTGGCAGGGTAGGTGGCGCCAACTACTCGTCGCCGTCGTATCCGTAGCCCCGTACTCTCTTTTCCCGCGAATGAGATACCCCTCCTTCCTCTCTGAATCCTCCATCTCGTCTCGGCCTCGCGTGTTAATAATCCAAAGATTAAATTCCCACCTGCTCTCCAGTCTGCACTGCTCTGCTCCTCTCTCGGCCTTGACACTCTGCGAAACCAACTGATTAATTGCTCGGTCTCCTAAAAAGAACCTGAAAAGAAATATGGAGGTGGAGGAGGCGCGGCCTCCGGTAGTGGTGGAGCCGGATAAGCTGGAATCTCCCCCGCCGGTGGACGGAAGCGGCGTCGAGAATGGCGCCGCCACCAGGCTGCAGAAGGCCTACCGCGGCTACCGCACCCGCCGGAAGCTCGCCGACTCCGCCGTCGTCGCCGAGGAGCTCTGGTATTTTTTTTTCTTCTTCTATCGTTTGATTTCGTAATAAAGCAGAGCGGTGCCTTTCTTGAGAAAAAAAACTTCCATGTTAGTACAATTTTATTTCCCCCCAGTGGTTTCCATGGAAAAGGTGCCTCATTTCTGGGAGATTTTTGGTGTCCCCAGAAAATGCCACTACTCGTAATTCGGTTCTTGTGTTGATGGTAACGAGCCTTGAAATCGATTGTCACCGAGGCTATATTTGGGGGGGAGTTTGAACTGAAACTAAAGTTCTTTTCTTCTGTTGGATTGGATCAATGAAGGTGGCAAGCGCTGGACTTCGCGCGCCTCAGCCACAGCACCGTTTCCTTCTTCGACGAACCGGAGCCGGAGTCCGCCGCCTCACGCTGGAACCGCATCAGCCTCAATGCATCCAAGGTCCCTCAGCTCGACTGCCACCTATTCTTCACCGGAAAGCGATTCTTTTTCTCTGGATTTCTTCTTTGTTGCTCATGTTGGTCGCTGGCAACAGGTGGGTCAGGGTTTATCCAGAGACGGCAAGGCTCTCAAGCTGGCTTTCCAGCACTGGATCGAGGCAGTGAGTACAGATTCCGCTATATTACTGTTTTTTTTAGTCGACCGCTATACTACTACTATTTGTCAATTTAGTAGTACTACCTCCGTATCGAAATATTTGTCGCCGTTGACTTTTTCTTACAACTTTGACCATTCGTCTTATTTAAAAAATTATCACAAATATGTAAAAGGGTAAGTCAAGCTTAAAATAGCTACAATAGTAAAGCATGTGGCAAACAAAATGGATGGTACTTGCATAATATTTTGAATAAGACGAATGGTCAAAGTTGTAGAAAAAAGTCAACGGCGACAAATATTTCGATACGGAGGGAGTATTTGCTTTAGATTGGAATCCTTTACTTCCATGTGTGTGAAATGAGTCTACTTTTCAGTATCAGTTGACCTAACACTTTTAGTCATGTGAACATTGATCGCGTGCTTTCATGTGTATGAAAAGGGGTTACTTTCAGTATCCAGTTGACCTAAGAGTTTTAGTCATGTGTGAACATTGACCACAAAAAGGTCCACTACTGACGTCACACAAGCCATGCCCATCTCCTCATTGACTATTGTTTCCAATGCTCTAATGCAATGACTTACAGCAATATTGATTTGTTCTTGTATAGATCGACCCGCGGCATAGATATGGGCACAACCTACACTTCTACTACGATGTCTGGTGTCAAAGCCAGGCCGGCCAGCCCTTCTTCTACTGGTAAAACCTTTGCTGCAATTTTCTAATTAACTGCATTTGAAGATTCTCTTGTTCAAACAAAGTATGCAATCTGCATAATACATGAGATATATGCCTGCTCACACCAGATATTTTAATTATGAGTCGAATCTCTGTTAATACTTCATAAAAGGAATTTCGGTTATCAATTTTACTCCATTGCAGTGTTTGTTATATATATAGGCTTGATGTTGGAGAGGGGAAGGATCTAGACCTGCCAGAGTGTCCGAGAGTAAAGCTGAGGAAGCAGTGCATTAAGTATCTTGGTCCAGTAAGAGATGTTCCACAGTGTCTGCCTATATTTATCTAGAACTCATGCCATATATTTTTCATGAAAGTATCTGTCAGGAGCTCTATGATTGCCCGATTAATTTCACCAGCAGAATAAATGTTGGCTTCATGAACCTTTTTGCGATTCATCTTTCTAAGAAAAAATATATATTATTATCTTTGTACTATAACATCTTTTTCCTCGAGTTTGACTTGTAAGAAATATGTTTCTCAAACCAAAATATGTATTGAATATATTGCTATTACTATCAAATTGGTTCATATATGAACTGCATTTGCCACAGCCTCAGGGCTAAATTATCACTCCAAACATGAATAGATTCAAGTATGGATTATCCTGCTTCTATCCATGCTATATTATCCATTTAAACCATGAATCATGGCCATTAACAGAAGTAAGTTGACATTAAAATACTATACATATTCAAGCACAGCAAAAGAAATTCTTTTAGCAAACTCATCGCTTTCTTTCTATGAAACCTCCCACATGGTTCCAAGCTCTAACAATCATCCAATGTCTTGCAGCAAGAACGTGAGCACTATGAATACATCATTAATGAGGGAAAAATTATACATAAAATGTCTGGAGAACCACTTGATACAAGCCAAGGTCCTAAAGGGACTAAATGGATTTTTGTTATGAGCACAGCAAAAAGACTCTATGCTGGGATGGTAACTTTCTTACTCTTAAAAGGTCTTTGGACTAGCATTTCTGCCGAAACAATAATATATCTTTTGTCTCATTTACGGTTAGCACCACTAAATCTATTTGTATAACCTGATTTGTCCATCCAGAAAGAGAGAGGTGTATTTCAGCATTCCAGCTTTTTAGCAGGAGGCACTACCATAGCTGCTGGAAGATTTACAGCAGAAAATGGAATGATCAAGGTATTTTTGAGCAACCATAGCCTATTAATTTTTTTTTTGGATTTGATCACAGTATTTTACTTTCCATGTATTCCTGCATGTGCTATACTGCTATTGTTGATTGCTTAATCCAGCACCTTTGACCAAAAAGCTCTTTTCATGTCCTGGAATTGATGAATTATTCATTGTGCATGGTCCCTCAAGTCATTCTTTTCTGTTCCATAGGCTACCATTAATAAATGTTTATAAAATCCTTTTTGAGAACAAACACAAAATCTAAGGTCGTATCCATTCATAAAATATTTCCCTCAACTTTTGGAGGTAGTATAGTGAAAAATGTAGTTTCTGAATCTGCATATGTCAGTGTACACATCAGAGTATCTACTGATCTTGATTCAGCCACTAGCCACTACAAGTTAATGGGTTCTTTCATCATTCAATTATCTGGATTATTATATCCGGCTAAGTTTTTATACTCTGATTATGTCTTGTTCCTATGCTTTCTCATTTGTTGCATTCTGCTAATTTGTTCTGTTCTGTTCTGTTCTGTTCTGATAAAGTCCATCTGGGCCTATAGCGGTCACTATAAACCAAGTGCCGAGAACCTCAGCAATTTCATGAACTTCCTTGAAGATAATGGAGTTGATCTCAAAGAAGTTGAGGTAACTAAACCATTCACAAGCTAAAACATGCCTGTCTCACCAAATTGCAGATGAACTCATTTGATGTGCTTGCTTTTGGGCTTCTGGCCACTCAGGTCCGCTCATCCACCAAAGAAGACTACAATGAAGATCCAGTGCCAGATGGTTCACAGAACCTTACTGCTGAATTCATGGGTTCAGTTCCTCCAGAAATGATTTCCGCTCCAAACATGACAAATGGTGAGAACGTTCCTGCAGAACAAGCCAAGCCAACCTACCAAAGAACCTTGTCAGGTGGCCTTCAAAGCCCCAGAGCCACCGATGTTCCGCACAAGACAATTCTTGAGAGGATGAAATCCAAGGGCGAATCCAAGTCATATCAGCTTGGCCACAGGCTGTCCCTGAAATGGAGCACTGGGGCTGGTCCAAGAATTGGATGTGTCAAGGACTACCCAATGGAGCTCAGAATGCAGGCTCTGGAAATGGTGGACCTGTCACCAAGGGCATCAACGTCATCGGCTTCAAGGAGGCTACCTTCATGCTTGTCCCCGACAAAAGCCACCTCAGCAACATCGCCGCTCGCAACTATGCAGGCCTCCCTGTCCCAGCCAAGTTAGAAACTTAAAGGAGCTTATGCCATCAAGCAACTAGCATGAAGCCATGCGTTCAGCTGTCGCTTTACTGTAATTCTGCCTTGTCATTTTTCTACACTGCAAAGCTCAGATCCTTGGTTTGTTCGTCCCATGCTGCGGCTCCCCTGTTATGTGGTTACAGGCAGATGTACTACACTGCAGAGTCTTGAAGTGTGCCTACTTATGGACTGCAACTATCGCAGGAATAGGTTATGTGCAGAATCTATTGTATATCACAGCCCGGATAACTTGAAGCAGATATGATGGTATATTTGATTACCCATTTACCATGATCAAATCTGTTGCTATATTTTTTTTACGTGAGTGAGCACATAATTACTTCTTTTAGTACTTAAAGTTGAGCAGCAGTAACAAAATTTAATATTACCAATTACTTAATTAGAAGCACTTTTTGGAGGCTCCAGATTAGCCTTCACTAGACGTTCAACTCATTGCTCTTCCTTCTATTTTTTTATTCATTTTCTAACACAACAATAGATACGTTGAAGAAAAAAAACATATAGAAACTCGGAGAACTCTATTTGGTTGGGATAAAATTTTGTACAGCAATTTAGATGGCATCCCCTTGTGCATAATAAAATCAGCCATGACCATTAGGGCAACTAAAATATGCCTAGGGTGCTCATCGTCCCAGATAAAGTTAATCTCGAAGAGAAAGCTTTCTTTTGCTATCAAATGAATAAAGCATGCCGTATGGATTTCAAAAAAAAAACAGCCATGACCATCCTGCCAATGGTCCTGCTTACTTTAATTTAATTTGAACAAAAACCACCCGCTTTAATCTTCATCATGCATACAAGTGCCGCGAGCTAAGCAAATGCTTGAGCCCAAGCCAAATACATCGTCCGCGCGCCGCGGCAGCTCGAGGCCATCCCTCCAGCAGGCATCAGCTGCGAGTGCGCGCGCGAATGGTTGAAGCAGCTCACGTTCAGCGCGCCGCACCAGAAAACGGAGCGGCGGCGACACACTGCCGGCCGGCGCCGTCGCAGGTCACTCCCGCCGCCGCCGCGCCATGGCCATGCTCGCGCCGTCGGGCTATCCGTCCGGCCATCCATGCCGTCGAGGAAAGGAAAACGACCGGGTCAAATGCTATCCTTGCGAATCCAGGCCGCACCTATCCAATCTGACGGCTGTAAAGGGCCAAGGGGGTGGTCGGTAAATGAGATACCGTCCACCCCCGACCCTGGGCAGGCCAGGGCGCGCCGGCGTTCATGCCGGCTGCCGCTGCCGTGGATGTCGTTGGATCCATGCATGGCCCCGGTGAGGCATCGGCGTAGCCTTGCGTCGCCTCGCTGGAGCGGCGCTGCGTTCCAGTTGCTAATCGCCGGCCTCTCAATGGAGCTCAGAATGCAGGCTCTCTGGAGATGGTAGACGACCTGTGAGCTGTGACAAGCAAGGGCATCAACACCATCTGCTTCAAGGAGGATATATATATATACCTCTCCATGCTTGTCCCCAACAAAATTCACGAAACCAACATCATATCGCCGCTCGCGCCGCGCAGGCCTCCCTGGCCCCTGCCCCCAGCCAGTAATCGGAGCTTATGTCAAGCAACTAGCATGAAGAGATGCGGTTTAGCTGTCTGATTGGTTGCTGTAATTTTTTTTTTTGAAAAATCTGGCAGGAGCACTGCCTATTCAATTAAGAAGGAAAAGCAAGCGGGTTTACAAGAGGTTGTTATTACATAAAAGATTAGACTCATAACTCAATGAGGGCCTCAACATTCTAACTAAACAGAGTGACTCCCTGGCCACAGGCCGCAAAACGCAATTGCATCTCCTCCTTGATCATGTCGAGCAGACGTCTTGGCGGGAGAGCTTGGCCTTCAAAAATTCTTCTATTCCGTTCCTTCCACAAATTCCAGGCAATGTAGAGTTGTAGAGCCGCCTTCATCCTTCTGTCTTCCTTGGACAACCCCTGAAAGGATCCATTCCACCAGTCTTGTGCCGTGCATGTACGCTGGGGTACCCCCACGAAGTCATTGGTTGCTGCTGCTACCATGGACCATACCTCCTGTGCATAAACGCAATGTAAGCACAAATGGACCGCCGTCTCTGGCTCCTGATCGCACAGGCAGCATATGGGGTCACATGGCCATCGTCGGACCAAGAGTCTATCCGCCCTGAGGATTTTGTTTTGGATCAACAGCCAACCAAACACCCGGTGCTTCCCTTCTGTTCTTGCCTGCCACATCTCTTTCCAACTGAATTCACAGTATGATCCCTGAAACTGAATGTCATATGCTGATTTTGCTGAATAAACGTCGTCGGCTGACCAACGCCATTTGATCACATCCTCCTGGTCGTTGAGCTGCACCTCCTGCACGAGAGGCCACAGGTTTATGAACTCGGCCATCTCCTGAGCCGTGGACATCCGCCAGAGGCCTCTAGTCCAGTTCTGATTGACCAAGTCACATTTTACTGAATTGTGCTTTCTCCCTGCAAGCTTGTACAGATTGGGAGCTAGATCTCGCGGTGCCCATCCATGCAGCCAAGTAGAATCCCAGAAACTAGCGCGCTCCCCATTGCCAACCGTGACTGTGGTGCAGACCCTGAACAATTGTTGATCAATGTAATTGCAAGGAACTTCGGAACCGACCCATGGTCGGTCAGGTTCTGTCCACTGAAACCATAACCAGCGTAGACGTAGTGCCCGGCTGAAGAGCTCCATGTCAAGAACGCCCAGCCCTCCTAGCTTTTTTGGTCTTTTCACGTTGGCCCATTTGACGAGACAGTGGCCACCCGAAGCATTTTCAGACCCCGTCCACAGGAACCCTCTTCGTATTTTGTCCAGCTTCTTAATTAGCCACTTCTTCGGTGCAAACATGGTCAGATGATAAGTTGGAATTGACGACAGAACGGTATTAAGCAAGCGCAGCCTCCCAGCCCGGTTGATGTATTTTCCTTTCCACGATGCTAACCGAGCTCCCATTTTGTCAATCAGAGGCTGAACATCCACCCTGTGCAGCTGCCGTATGTGCAAAGGTAACCCCAGGTATTTGCATGGAAACCCTTCAACAGAGCACTGGAAGCCTTCCAATATATCTTGCATGTTTAAATTGTCACAATGGATGGGATAGACAGCACACTTTTCCCTATTGGTAATCAGCCCAGAGGCATGTCCAAACATAGCAAGAATCTGAGCAGTGACAGCCACGTCTTCCTTGATAGGCATCCAACGTAGCCATCGTGAGAAGCTTTTGCAGTGGTTCCATGCAAAGGATGAACAACATTGGCGAAAGTGGATCCCCCTGCCGCAAACCTCTGGAATGAGGGAACCAATTCCCCCTTTGGCCGTTGAGCATAACGGCAGATGAGCTGGTGGACAGCAGAACTGATACCCAAGATCTCCATTTGGGCCCAAAACCAAACTGTTGAAGCACTTCCATTAAATAATCCCACCTCACTGAATCGAAGGCCTTGGCTATGTCAAGTTTCAGGAACAGCCCCGGCTTCTTGTGCCTATGCAGCGCCCGAATCAAATTCTGTGTGTACAAAAAATTGTCTTGTATGCTCCTTCCCTTAATGAAGGCGCTCTGAGCTCGTGACACCAACTTGTCAAGCTCACCTGCGAGCCTATTAGCCAGACACTTGGAAAAGAGCTTAGCAAAGATATGCACCAAGCTAATTGGTCGATAATCTGCCACACACTTAGCATCTGGTTTTTTAGGCAGCAGAATAATGTGGGCACTATTGAGAAATTTGAAGTACTGATCATGCTGCTGATAGAAGAAGTCAAACGCTTGCATGATGTCCCCCTGGCCAGCTTTTTTTGAGAAACAAACCAATAAAGCCGTCAGGTCCTGGAGCTCTTTCACTTGCCGTATCTTGCACAGTAGCCTGAACCTCATGCTCTGTAAAAGCGTCGTCAAGATGAGCCAAGTCATGAGTGACCAGTCCTAGAGACTCCCAATTGATTGTGCTTATTCTCGGAGGTGGGTGGCTGAAATGTGAACTGAAGTGCCTGAACAGCTCATTTGCTTTTTGCTCCTGGGTGACACACACTCCAGATTCAGAGTCCAAGGAGTGGATGGTGTTTTTCCTACGGCGTCCATTAGCTTGGATGTAGAACAATTTTTCATTAGCCTCGGCAGCTCGGATAGAGGTAAGCCTAGACTTCTGCCTAGCTCGAAGCTTCTCAACAGCAGTCAGGCCTAATAGCCTGGACTTGAGATCCCTTTTTAACTGGATCTCAGCGGTTGTCAACTGCCTGTACTCACCCACTAAGTCCAGAATACCGATTAGTTTTTGTGCAGCAAGTAGAAGCACTTTGTTGTTTCCAATAATTCCTTTTGCCCACTTCCGCAGTGCCGTGCTCGTCCTTTGTAATTTTATATGCAGCCGGAGGAAAGGATTGAAAGCTCTGGTTGGTTTTTGCCAAGCAGCCAGTACAACATCCTGGTAACCTTGTATTCGGGGCCAGTAAGACTCAAACCTGAACCCCCTAAATTTACACACTGTGTTTTGTCCGACAATAAGGAGGGGACAGTGGTCAGAGACGCTAGAGGAAAGAGCTTGGAGATGCGCATTGGGCAGCATCAGGTCCCAGCCCACGGTACAAAAAGCTCTGTCAATTCTAGTGTGAGTGCGGTCATTTGTCCATGTGAATTTTCTACCCCTCAAGCTGATTTCTTTGAGTTCAAGATCCCTGACCACATCTCGGAAAGCTCCCATCAACTGGCGATTCAGGTTGTCATTGCTTTTGTCATCAGCTCGAAGAATCATGTTAAAGTCCCCAATGACCAGCCATTTATCAAGAACAGATTGCTTGGTCCACCTCAGCTCACCCAGAAACTGCAACTTGGCTGCATCATCTTGAGGGCCATAAACCACTGTTAAGCACCAAGTGGTGGAGCCAGTGCAGGTCGTGACAGTTGCTGTAATCATGTGCAACCCTCTGTCTGAACTGACAATTCTGAAGTGATCATCATCAACTGCCAACAAGATCCCTCCCCTGGTGCCGTTCGCAGGCAGAAAAACAAAACTATCAGCAATCCTCTGTCCCAGGATTTCAGTCACCATATCTCTGTCGATGTTTTGCAATTTTGTTTCTTGGATCCCCACAATCGTGGCATTAGTTTCGCTGGCCATGTTGCGGACAACCTGCCGTCGGGCTCTACTGTTTAGCCCTCTCGCATTCCAATTAAGAATGGTGCAATTTGGATCAATCATGAGGAAACACAACAACACCAAACCCTCTTGCCGGAATCAGCACAGTAACTCCAAATAACACCCGGCAAGCACAACACTCCCAGCCAGTCCTTGCTCTCCAAGCAGCAACACAGACTAAAACGATACAACAACTACGAACTGAAACCGCTCCTGCCAGAGCACACACACACAACAACAGACCACAGGCTCCTAATGATCTAAACATTAAAAACTAAGATACACACACACTCCAGGGGGGAGTATGCCAGCCGCCGCAGCCAAGGCCGCGACTCATTCCTCGGCGTCCAGTGCCAAAGCGGTGAGAGCAGCCCCGGCACCATCCTCATCCAGGCCAAAAGCAGACCTAACATCAGAGACCATAACCGGCTCCATTGGGTCGACAAGGCGCTCACTAAAGGCTTCCTCTCCAGCTTCAGTGACTGCTCCATTACGCTCAATGATGCCGCACGATTCAAGAAGTAGTGCCGTGGCCTTCTCGTCAGCAGTGGAGCGTATCAGTCTGACTTTATCCTTGGAGCTGATCTTGGCGCTTTTTCTTGCCGCATCGTCGGTCATGGTGCCACTTTTCTTGGAGTGGGACACCCGAGCTTTGGGGACCGGGTTGCAGAGGAGAGATTTTTTGAGCGGCACCACGTAACGGGCAATCCCTTTGCCATGCGTCTTCACATTCTGATGCTCTCCAGCTCCCATGTTCAGACGGGTATCAGCTGCCCCCAACACTTCCCTTGGGTCCCTTGCCGCCGCCACTGCTGTCACACTCACGTTCAAATCAAAGAGGGGTGGGGACACCGTCTCCACTACAATCTGGCCCTCCTGGCCCAACATCCTACACACTGACCCAACAACACTACTAGCATCAGCCTTTAGCCCATCAGCATTCAGCACATCAGCAGCAATTGGCCCGTCAGCATTCGGCCCAACAGCACTTGCGTCCATCTCCACAACAGCCCTGCTCTGCACCAGCTCTGTAACCTGCTCCAGCACAGCAGCCTGCTCCACAGACACGTACACGCAGTCGCCGGCAGCAGCGGCTGTGGCGCCCTTGGACAAAGACGATGGCACGTCGGCCGCAGTTGGCTCCACCGAGCACTGCGGCAACACGGCCAAGCTCAGTCCAGCAGCAGCAGCCACATACCGCTCCATATCCTGACGCGGGACAGCCGAACTTTCACCGATGAGGCAACTGTCAACTGGGGGGCAAGGCCCGAGAGCATTGACCTCCCCCTTGCTCGTCGCACCTGACACCTGCCCGCCTGCTGCATCTGAAGCCGTGGGTACCAGGACGCTGTCAGCCGCCAGAGGCCTGACCTGCCACCTCCACTGTGGAGCACGGGCGTGATGGCGGCCGCCTCGCCGCGGACACTGGCCGACCCCACGCCCCTGAAGATCATGCGGACCGGAAGGGGGCAACTGCAAGGGCCCCCGACCAGCAGTACCGCCACCACCACCAAAGCTACTCCCGGCGCCGCTGGGACCGCCCCCGTGGGGCGGCGATCTGTCGCGGGGACCCAGCCGACCATGCACCGAAACTCGCCGGCGCACCACGGGACGACGGCCTCCATCTCGCTCCCCCAGCCTCCACGCAAACCTGTGCTGAATCGGCCACTCCTCCTCAGGCCCATCATCCTGAATCCCACTAATGCCGCTGTGATAGCTGCGATGAGACGAGCTATCCGGAAGAGGCATGAAATCCAACACTCTGTCAACATGAATAAGCACGTTGTAATCCATCGTCTCCGCCGGGCCGAGCCGCATGGCTCCCATTGGCGTACCCAGAGCAAACAAGCTGTCAGCGTAGCCGTCTTGAGGTAGGGAAACAGGCTCCTCCACATGCAGTGTGCCTGAGATGGCAATCCCGTCGGGGTCTGAGGTCCACAACACCAGTGTCATTTTCTTCCTAACTAATAAAGCTCAGATACCTGGTTTTTGTTCATGCTGCTGCTCCCCTGTTCTGTGGTTACAGTCAGATTCAGATGTACCTACCAAATTGCAAAGTTTTCCAAGTGTGCCTGTTTGTGGACTGCAACTATATATTGCACAAATTGGTTATGTGCAGAATCTCTTATTGTATATGAGTATATCACAAGCCCGGACAGCTTGAAGCAGCTCATATAGTACGTTCGGTTCCAATTTAGTTTACCATGAGAGTCCACAACCGAGTCTTGTGATTTGTAGTGCTGGATCATGGTGAATGGTGTAACTGGGGAGATAAATGTGGGAGTTTCTATCCACTCAGTGCGGTCAGCTTTAGATCAATCTGAACAGTGAACAACTGAACAGATAATACAATCCCGGTTCCTTTTCACGAGTCGCGCACTCGCGCCCATTCATTTCAACTCAACTCAATCACAGCTCGTTCCTTGCTCCAAACCAGCCCTTGTCCGAGAGTCCAGTGATCAAAAACAATTATCTGGGGCCCCAAAAGGAAGCTATGATAAAAAAATAATCAAATAAATAAATTGTAACGACATCATGATTCATGACAATATTTGCCGTTCACATCACATCCATATGGGGCTACGACCAGTAAGTTCTACAGCTGTTTCAGCCCTAAAACTGTTCTAACAGTGGGCCACTCTGAAGCATCAATACCATAGTCAGGATCAATGCAAAAGGACAAAAAAACAATGGACCACGAAGTGTTAAAAAGCTCCACAGACCAAAAGGAACAACTTAGTTATACATCACAGAAGCCGCATGCCTATTCTACAAATCTTTCTAATTCGTGACCATCGATCCTGCTTCACTTGCAGGACCAGCCACGTATAAGCTCGATACTCGGGGATTGTTGTTTAATGTACAAAGTTAGCACAACATGCTGCCTTTATAGCCCGACGAGTGCCATGCCACCGTTGAATCACTGTCGTTGGGCAGAAGGAGATTGCTGCACCTGCACTGGCGGAAAGAACCCCATGCTTGATGGTTGGAAGAATCCGGTTGATGTTGGTGATTGCTGTGGTGCCTGAGGAGACTGCTGGGGCTGGCTCTGAGCTGGTGGAAGTGGAGGTGGAGGAGGTGCCCCACTGGGTCCCGGGAAACCTGCTGGCAGAATGTTAGACAATGGAGACGGAGGTGGCATAGAACCAGCCATCATCCCAAAAGGTCCTCCCATTCCCATCATTCCTCCAGTATTTTGACCAAATTGTTGTAGAAGTGGTGGCAATAGAGATGGCAATGGTGGTGGAGGTGGTGGAAATGGACTCGGTGTTGGTGGTTGTGTGCCTCCAAGAGAAGTAGGCACTACTCCAATCTGTTGTTGCACCTGTGGCGCTTGCCCAAAAAAGGGAGGAGCACCAATATCACCAGCCTGTGTTGTCTCAAGCCTAGGTCTCTTTTCAGTCTGGAAGCCTGGTGGTCCAGAGAATTCTCCGGAAGGCGGTCCACCCTTTATGGAAGCAGCTTGCTCAGCAGCAAGAGATGAGAGAATGGAGCTCAACACAGGTGCTGACAGGGATGCAAGCTTATCTGCCATAGCTGCTGCCGTCCTCTTGGACTGGTCACCCACTGCACTGACTGGAAGGGGAAGTGAGGTTGCTGGATTCGATGACTGTGGCTGCGGAGGTGCTGACCTTACTCCTGAACCCTGCATTATAGCCGTTGTTTGTTCTGAAGTTATCATGGGCAGACTAGAACTAGATTGTGTGCTGCTCGTGACAAGGGCACCACCGAGTTGCTGTCTAAGTTGAGTGATACGTTCAGCCTCTGCTCGAGCAACCTGTTTTGATATTTAGATCAGAGATTAGAAAGTTTGATGTCATAAAATGGCTAAAATATTATTAAAATTTGCAGATAATAGACTAAATCTCAAATGCTATGATAGTTACCAACATTAAATACTACCTCCGTCCCAAAAAGAATAAAACTTAAGCATAGTGTTCAGTCAAATCCTGCTAACTTTGACCAAATTTATAATAAAACATAATAATAATTATCATACACCCTCCGTTTCAAAATAAGCGTCCTTTTGGCATTCAAATTTTGTCCTATAAAGAGTGTCCTCTTAGCACCTAGGGATACACACATATAATTAAATAAACTCTCACATAAATTAAAAAATGCATAGAAAAGCGTATGAAGCAATCAAATAGCTAGTTCCTGCTATTTTTCTAGTTCCAATGATGTACATTTATATAGAAAGTATGAGTAATAAGGGGCAACATGGTCATTTGGCATGACTACTAATTTGTCTAATTTTTTTCTAAATGGACAATTATTATGGGACGGCGGAAGTACTTACTATGTATCATTAGATTCGTCATGTAATATAATTTCATCCAATATCTATTTGAAATCATAAATGTTGATATCATTTTTTATAAATCTAGTCAAAGTTAAGATACTTTGACTCTGATCAAACCTAGAGTTGCATTCTTTTTAGGACAGAAGTAGTAAGTTAATTGTGACATAGATAATTTACAGCAGTAAAATAAGACCTCAGACATTTTGTTATCAGCCCATTGCCCAATCAGACAGTGACTAAAACACCACAAGCTGCTAGTGAAGACTACTAGGTAGGCCTTTCCAATATAAGAGGCTTAGGTTGGAATCAGGAAGTACTTTAAGCAAGCAGTGTGCTTGTTAACAATGTCATGGCAATAGGAGGTGGTAAGAGGCATAGATGTGCTATTGGGTGCTAGATGGCTCAGCCAAACATGTGCTCACTGCTCACTAGCACAGGTGGCCTTCATCAAACCAGAATCAAACCAGGTAGATAAACTAATTTTGAAAATGCTCTCTACTCATAGTTATATGCATATCAAAGTACACTTTGATATGCTATACTGATGGAAGGTAAATCCTGGGTATAGGTATGGAAATCAATCGGGTTTGCAATACCCTACCCAGTGACAGCCCTAAATTTCTGAGGCACGTTTGATGGTGGTGATAGTATGTCCCAGGACACAAAAGCAGGAAAGCGGTATTGATGGAATGGAAGCAGATGCACAAGGGAAAATGAGACCTACTGTAGAAGTGCCATGAATGTGGCAAGCCAAGAGCTACATGCATTTAACAGGTATGCAATTTACGAATTATGATCAATAACATAAATGTGAATCAAATACTTGAAAGCAAACCGCAGTTGGTCAGCCTTCCATCACAAAGTTAAACTATTCTCGATTAAGCAATAGAAATAATGTTAGATCCTCCCTGCATATGTGTGCATGTGCTCCCGCTATTTTTCTAATTATTTTATCACACTGCCCACCCTGAACAGGCTGCTACAGATAGACAAAACCATCTAGTTATGGGCTGGGTAGTACAAAGATAAAGGAATGGTATCCAGAACTTTAAAACAGATTAAGAAAATAGGCTGTTACAAGAAAGATAAGCATCACAAGGAGAATACTTATCAATCCCAGAACATTCTCAGCATTTATTTATGAGGAAAATCCCATTTAATTGGGTTTTAAAAGTAAAATGCATCACAGAATAGCATGACCTAGGACATGATTTTGCTAACAACAAATGAGAAGCATGATAACATGCAATAAGGTACAAAGATTAAGTCTTTACTTGCAACTGATTTTGGAGAACTTCTGACTTCGACTCCTGTTATAGAAACAAGAAAACATATAATTTTGAAAAGTACTAGGCATATGTAACTGAGATGGAACATTTGGAAGATAATGAAAAGGGTGATCAAGACCTGTTCACTGAGAGCTTCTTTTAAATGATTGATCAGGGATATCCTGGCCACATCTACATGTTCAAGTTGCTCGATGCACTGCTTCAGGGCTGGTTCCTGTTCTTGAAGGTCGGAAATCAATGATGACGCTGGCTTATTACCTTATGAAAAAATACACAGGCCAAATATACGAGAAAACATTAGAATGGTACCAAACTTTCATCAACAGCAGATATTCACATTCACAACATTAAATGACTAGAGCAAAAGCAAAATCATTACCATGGGTACTAGCATCATCTATATCTTTTCTTATTTTCTCCAAAACACCAACAGTACTCCTACATTTATTCAAAGCTGTATCTTCATCAAAATGTTGATCAAGCACAGATTGGTATGCAGTCACAATCTTTTCAGGCATCCCACCAACAGTCAGTTTCTACAAAATATTTCGACAATAAGATAGCATTTTCATATCCAAATCAATATGTTTCCACCCAGGAACAAAAAAGAAAGACCATAAAAAGCAACTTACTTTTACTATGGTACTCGAATCCTTTCGTGTAGCTTTGGAATTTGAAGAAGGGTTTGGGCTCGGATTCGAATTCCCGTTGTTATCAGGGTTGTCACCAAGAATGTCACCTTTCAGGCTTTCAATACGGCTCCCAAAAACTTTGCGTTCATCCCAAATTCCTATCTGTAGTTCCAAAATATAACAAGATAGAAGCACTTAATATTTATTCTGGACTTGCAATCAATAATGAAGTAAATGCATCAATCAGTTGCCATAATCTAGTCTCAATAAAATATGGTGTCCTATATTCCATCACATTTTGCAGCATTTCCTTGCAGAGTAATGGAGGACCAAGCAAACTATGATTGAACAACCCATCAAAAAATTTATAACATAAGAGACACCAGTGGGCAAGTCTGAATCGATGTTTCTGGCAGCAATTTATTCTCCCTATTCCAAAATATAGTTCGTTTTAATTTCGTCGCAAGTCAAACTTCTATAACTTTGACGAAGCTGATAGAAAAAATGCACTAACATCTAAACCATCAAATGAGTTTCATCAAATCCCCCATGAAATGTCTTGTTAGTGCATTTATTTGGTATCGTGGATGTTAATGTATTTTTAAAATTTGGTCAAAGTTCAAGAGGTTTGACTTAGGACAACTTAAACGACCTACATTTTCAAATGGAGAGAGTACCAAGCAAGACAGTCATTGGGAAAACAATATATTCATTAAACCCGTCACTCTTGGAAGTAGAAAAAATTAGGCTACAGACGAAAAAGGCTACTAGCTGATGCTGCTCCAGTTACCTTTAGCTCATGTTTTCTATACAATTATATATATCCTCAAAACCAAACACACCATGCACATGACCATGATCATACTTCAGAAGATATCAGAGCAAACAAATACTATCTGGAATCCAAATAAATGTAACAGGGAGGAATAAGGATAGTTGAATAACATAAGCAGCAACAGTGTATGACTCCAATAGTATTCTATATCTATAACTAAACTAAAATCTGTCAGTGTTTCAATGATACTATAGTACTATGATGGTACTGACACATTAAGATCTTCCTGGCCCTCTAGGACAAACCAGCTCAACTGCGAAGAATTAATCACATAACAGTGAAACAAGTAAAACTTACTAATCTCGTCACCACTTTCTTTCCTTCTTCTCCCCCATTTTCATAGACATGTTTCAGTGATCCAGGTAGAACCCTCCAGAACTCATGCACATAATCTCCCCACTTGCGTTTGCTGTTTTGCAGAATATCATTGGATAGATACAGGAGCGATACTTTCTTATCCCTTGTTGCACTATTAAGCTGTTTTTCCCATGTGTCTACAACCCTTCTGGCCCTCTTGCGGTGAAAAATACACCATTGTGAAAGTGCTGCATGAGAATTAAGGAATATAAAATAGAACTGGTGGTGCAATATCTAGATGATAACTTACATAGAAAAGACAAAATTCTGATTAAATTTAACATCATGAAGGGCCAGAGGAAATGAGAAAATAAATAACCAATGCGATCATTTACTACTCGAGAAAATTGAACTAAATCAAGCACATAAGGTATCCAAACCACAGAATCGAGTCCAACATGAAGAAAAAGGGCAACATGGTTCCTAGGTTAATGCAAGTTCCGTCTTTGAACCCTACCTACCATATAGATTCCCAGGAACTGTCCACAGATTCTGCCATCCCCAATTTAATAGTAAGTGTTATATTACATCTCTAAAAGCATAAAATGTAGATCAAATTAGGTGAGTGTAAGTATGGAAAATAGGTGTGAGATTATTTATACTCCAATGCACAGATTGTTAGTATGATTGATATTTCCAAGAGACAGCAACATGTGCAGTATATTTCGTAGTGACTTGCTTAGGAATGGATTGGCGCATACAGCAAGGAATCTCTTGCACAGAAGCAAGCACAATGATATTGAAACAAACATAAGATTCTTCTTTTTGATTACCAGCTTTTATTTAAACTCTGAAAGTTGCAGGATCCATTTAATCAAGAAGGGGTTAAGGTGTAGGATATTTCTTCAGTTCACAGATTCATTGGCTTAATGTAGAAGGCAAAGTAGTTTTGATAATACATTTTCAGTGCAATAAGATGCTGAATCCCTCACACAGAAGCAAGCACAATGATATTGAAATAATCATAAGATTCTTCTTTTTTACGGACAGCCTTTATTTAAACTCCAAAAGTTGCATGATATGTTTAATCAAGAAGGGGTTAAGGGTGTAGGATATTTCTTCAGTTAACTGATTCATTGGCTCAAAATGAATATATATGCCCGTTATGTTAAAGCTAAAGTAGTTATGTAATACATTTTCAGCATAATAAAATGCTACCGCAATTTATTCTCGACACGAAATAGATAAGAACACCAGAGAGCCATAAAGATTGTTCAAACAATTAACCAAAAGTAAAAATAGGCAAACTTGAGCTCCTCATACAAGTACATAAATAACAGCAAAAAAGCCTAGTTAGAACCACGTTAGTAAACTTGAGCTCCTCAATAAAGATGGGGCATATAAGTGTGGACTCCTAGGAGTTCCTGTTATCATTTGCCATTCACAAATGGGACAGCGTCAAAAGACAATCAAAATCCATTATCTCAAAATGAAACCAAGCATTAGCAGCAGCAACTAAAACAAAGCCTTATAGTCCCAGAAAAGTTGGGATACGCTAGAGATGAAACTGCATAAGAGCCATTAACAAAAAGAATAATAAAGTAAAAAGGAAAGGGTATTAGTGACAGTAATAGTGATTATAGTAATGGAGAATGGTAGCCTAGCTCATTGAGCAAGTGGATGTTGATTTCTACACACTTATATCCAACGATAAAACCCCATAAAATAAAGTGCACCACAAAGCTAACTAGAAATCCAAACTTGTACCCTGACTTGTTTAAGAGAACTAATCTTCTCAAACAAACTGTCCAAGAAAACCAGATTGCAAAATAGATACACTAAATTCATATACAAAAGAGGATTTCCAACTTCTTCACATGTGCACCAAACAAACATCAATACAAACAATCATAGTACTGAACACAACAAGACAGGTATACTTCATATGCCCAATGAGATCTCCTGGGCAGTTCTACACAGAGAAATTGCAATTTGCAAGTTAGGGCTTAGTGGGCTTACTCGGCTTACTCTCAATACTAGTAGATGAATAAAAACAATAACAAACAGGCAGCAAGAGCTGGAAGCAACCACGGAATCAAGGATACTCTGGATGCTCGCCGCCGAGCTGTTGAGCTTGTTGAGCTTCTCGACCAGCCTGTGCTCGCTGAAGGAGCCTCCAGCAGCTGCTGCTGCTGCGCTGCCGCCGCCGCCATCCCCCGCTTCCGCGTCTACATCCGCCTTCACCCCCGCCATCAAGGAAACTCCAACTAATCCACACCAATAACCTTTGCAAGAAAATCCAAGTAGATCCGACACATTAGGGTTTGGGGTGCTCCGTTTCTCGCAGCAACAACGGGAGAGAAGGGGCGGGCATACCTAGTGGGTGCTCGCCGCCGGGAAAGAGCCGGTCGAAGACGTGGCGAAGGGGCGCCGCCACTCGCCGACGTCGCCGCCAAGAAAGGAAGACCAAGAGAGTAGAGAGGCGAAGGGGGTCGGGAGGAGAGAAAATAGAGAGATGAGGCACGCCGCGCGTGGCTTGCTTACGGCCGATTCTTTTCTATTGCTTATGACGTCATCCTCTGTATATTTTGTAAGGTAAAAATATACTGTGTAGTTGAATACAAAGTTGGTCAATTCAATCTTTATGAAAATCTCAAAACAACCACACCCATTCAAGATTTTTAAAATTTTATTAAGCGAGTTCGTTTTGAAATTTCATTTTTATTTTTATTTTTTAGTTTCTTAAAAAATATTAAATTCTAAAAACGTAAAAAAAATACTCTGTAGTTGAATACAAAGTTGGTCGATACAATTTTTATGAAAACTTTAAAACAACCACACCCATTCAAGATTTTTAAAATTTTATTAAGCGAGTTCTTTTCGTAATTTCAGTTTTATTATTATTTTTTAGTTTCTTAAAAAATTAAATTCTAAAAATAATCTATTTAGGAAGCATTTACATCCATTGGCTCAATCCATCCATCCAATTTTAATACACCTAGCTGCATAAAAATGCCATATAAATTAATATATAGTATTATACTTCTTGCCAATGTTCATTCAAGTGAATAATTACTGTGCCGGCAGACCTAGAGAATATTTTGAGGGAGGGCACACCTTTAAAGCAATTAGCTTAAGAAAAAATTAACATAGTAAAAAATCGCTAACTACTACAACATCAAAAAATTGAGTCAGGGCACTCGCTCCTCTGCATGTAGGTCCGCCCCTTTGTGCATTGAGTTTTAGTAAGTTGGGTAGGGTAGATTCCTGAGCATAAGTTCTTGTATTATCCTATATTGATTTCAGGAATTAACAACACTATTTTCTCAGTATGCCAGTCCCTTCTCAGTTACAGTAGCGCTATTTGGATCACTTATGGGGTGACGAGAGCATGTGAGCGTCTCATCGAGTACAATAGCCATAAATATCACTGCGGAAGTAGGGCAAAGACAATAAACATATCATACTACAAAATGTCTATAAGTATCGACACTATCTTTTACATTACAAATTTTATTAATGATTTGTGTGCAAATTTAGTGTTCATAACTCAAAATTTCATAATTCCAGAAGTAATTGGTAGTTTTGTTATAACCAAATTTAGAGTTTCCAGTATAGGATAACTATATAATTTATAGTTTTTAGTATTAAATAGACTAGCAAGAACGCACGTGCGGCACGCACGTTTATTGATGACATGTAGGTACTAAAATAATATCACTTCACTTTAGTGTAAAACGCTTTTAAAAATATTTTATATTCGCTCTCTCATGTACGGAGAGCTTTAGGTATTTTTAAAACTCATGATAGTTGGCATTTATTTATATGGAGAAAACTCTCTAATTTATTGTCTTTTAGCAATACAGGATAATTGTGTATAGACGAGGGTACAAATGTGGGTATATTTAGGTGGGCCCTTTTTTGGGTGAAAAAAGTTTTGAGTTTAGAGGGGAAAATCAACATAAGAATGTCCCTCCCCCCTCTTTTTTGACCATTCATCAACCAATTTTCCTGACAGGTGGGTCCTATGTGAGGTGTGTGTGGGTTTTTTTGTGAGAAGTGTTTTCAAATCTAATTCTCTTTATAGTATAGAATCTAATTCCTGACAGGTGGGCCCTTGGGTGAAAAAGTTTTAAGTTTAGAGGGGGAAATCAACATAGGAATGTCCCTCCCCCTCTTTTTTGACCATTCATCAACCAATTTTCCTGACAGGTGGGTCCTATGTGAGATGGGTGTGGGTTTTTTTGTTGGTGAGAAGTGTTTTCAAATCTAATTCTCTTTATAGTATAGATAGATTTATTATTTATATAAAATGATCGAGTTCTTTTGAAAACTTTTGTTACCAAGGAAAACCCCCGTACCCCTCACAATATACCCACCTAGACCCACGTTGCATGAAAAATAAGGAAATATTACGGAAGTTTTTTTGGTAGAGCGAAAAATCCCATGTGAGTTTACCCCTAGACCCCCGTTTTTTTTCACCGGTATTTTTTATACCCACCTTTGTACCCACTTTTATTTTAAAAGGAAACTAAGCCACGAAAGAATATGGGCTACGTCTCGGTGTTTGGCGTGTGTTCGAATCAGACTGCGTTAGATAATATGCGTGTTTCAGAGCATCTGCAAGAGCTCATGTATATTCTACTGGCTAGGTAAACAAAGAAAAAAAGAACAAAAATGACTTCCAACAGACTTGCTAACCGAGTCTGTATATTTCCACGCTCGCTGCATTGCCCCCTTCGCTCGGTAGCTTTCGCGAGGCAGGCGCGCTCGCCATCCGCCTGAGAGGACACGGGTCCCACCACCTTCCTTTCCCTTTCTACCGCATTCCCTCCTCCTCCGGCAGCCGTTACCACGTCGCCAGCTCTCCCTTCCCATGGTCCGGAAGGAGACGACTTCCCCAGATCCCCAGCTTCTTCCTCTACTCGTGTTGCAGCAGCTGGACACCTTGAGCGGCCGCGCGAACGGGTCCCCGACGCCGGCGCCGGAGATGACGATGTGCTGCATCGACGAAGTTGACGGCGTAACGGCCGACGAGGATGGGGTCCTCGCCGGGTGTCTCGCTGGCGCGGCCCCACCGCGGGTCGCGGACCACGTTGATGTTGGGGCTCCAGTAGGTGAGCTCGGCGTGGCCAAGGTTGTACATGGCCCTGATCTCCGTCGACACGGCGGCGCCGACGTCGCGCCACAGGGACTCGTTGAACGACGCGGCGGTGGTGATGACGAGCGGGAAGCTGGTGGCGCCGGGGACGACGTCGCCGAACCAGGTGCCCCCCGGGCCGACATCGGAGACGCCGTGGAGGGCCTCGCCCCATCACATGTACCCCACCAGGTCGCGGACGTAGTAGCGGAAGCGCGACATGTCCCCGGCGTTGGAGTGGTGGGGGGAGCTTCGCGGCGGGGGAAGCTCAGCGGCGCTGGAGCCGGCGGCGGGCGTTGCTCGGCGTCAGCGTGGCTGCGGCGGGCGTTGCTCGCCACAGTGCGTGGCCGCAGATCCTCGCCGGCGGCGGAGCCCGCACGAGGTAGGGGCAGGCGGCGGTGTCGGAGACGAGAGGGGGAGAGGAGGAAGAAGATGAGGTGCATGACACGTGGGGTCCACTTACATTTAATATACGGATTGTCCAGTTTTAGAGAGTCTATTGGTTTACCCTGCTTTTGGGAAGCTTTTTATTTTTTAGCTAGCCTCTCAATCTTTAAATTTAGCTAGGATTATTGCTAATCTTTTGGAGATGCTCTCAAGAGGTCATATATTTATCTGGTCAATGTGTATGCGAATAACCCAAATCGCGTTGCTGACTTGCTGGCCGGCTTCAACCATGGCGGCCCGGAGAGCGACGGAGCCCGGTCGTGGGTCGACCTCCCTGTCATCTTCGCCGGAGCTCCAGCGCTCAACTTCGTCGCCGGCAACTCCATCAAGCTCTCGGCAACTCCGATAGTTGCGACACCGCCGGCGATCTCGTTGAGAGCATCACCTCGTCATTGACGACATATCAGGCCCACACGCACATGGTGAGATTCTTTATTTTGTTAGGTGATGCTTAGTTCACTGCATGGAAGTTGTATGGCTGGTGTAGATGCATACGCATGCATGCATATGCAAGGGAGGTCTGCTAAGAAGCAAGCGACGACCGCATGGCAACAGGAGCAGCAGCATGCAATGTACAAAGATGCCCAGCAGCCCGGTCCACATTAGGAAGAACAGCAAGGAGAGCAGCACGCATGGCATTTGTCCCGTGGCCGCGCAACAGTTCCCGCAGCGAGCCCGGCGATGAACAGGTTCGGCAATGGCAAGGGCAAAAAACAGGGCGCTAGATACGGTGACGTCGTGGCGCAGCCCAGCAAGAGCTCGATCAAAGAATGGTGGCCCGGCAGCAGGTACAGAGGCCCGGCAATGAATCACCCCGATAACGACAAAGCAAGCAGCGGCTTTCGGCCCGTGTACAGGTACGGCGGCCGACTACGTGCAGTAAAGGTCCTTTCCTAATTAAGCAACCAAGGTCTGTGCGTATACCATCCAGTATTTGATTACACACTTTGTGCACCCGTGATGTTCCTCTTATTTTCTTTTGGCGGTTAACCATTTTGGCGGTTTTTGGTGCTTTGATTAGGGAAGGAGCTCATAAAGGACCCACCTAAATATGCCCACATTTGTAACCACGTTTATACACAATTATCCCGTATTGCTAGTAGACAATAGATTGGAGAGTTTTCTCCATATAAATAAAGACCAATTATCTCGAAAATGATGTGCCTCTGGATTTAAGAATATCTAAAGCTTCTTCATACATGAGAGAGCGAATATAAGTATTTTTAAAAGCGCTTCACACGGCTGGTCTGTTTACCATGGCCCACTCAAGTGACATTGTTTTACTATCTACGTGTCATCAATAAACGTGAACAAAAGTAGAACAAAAAAAATTGTATGGAGAAGGGGTGAGTCCACCTCCTCTAAAGTTTTTTTGTGACCCAACTTTATTTTACCCGCCCACCATACCCACCCTGCCATATGATCCGATCCGATCCGATCAGACTAAAATTAAAGCACTAGCAAAGTCCGCGTCAGCGACGAATCATAGCTTTTTTTTAGAATGACACAGTACAACGCAGACGCTCACACACACCTACACTCACCCCTATGAATACACGCACACAAACCCTACCCCTATGAGCACCTCCGAAGGACTGAGCACCCGACTGATCTGGAGATTCCCGAAGTCACCATTGGCACCATTGGTGAATCATAGCTGTGCGCCGTGCGCGGCTCGGTTACTCGCTTGTGTTTGTGCAGAGGATATGTTGGGCCGGCACCACCGCCAGCTCGTGTGGACTCGATCTACTATTTTGTTAATGAAACGGCCTTGGGGTCCAATTTATTTATACATCCATCACTAGATATTATTCTTTCATAAATATATAATAATTTCGTATATGGTTATGAAAAAATACATAATTACTTATCTTCTCGTTTTATATGGAGGTCGTGATTTTTATGAAAAAATAATAGTTGGTCACATACATACTCACTATTTTGAACTCACACACCTAATTTTGACAAGAAAAAGTATGTGATAAATTATATGCTTCAATACGACGTCGGAGTCTTAAAAAATGATGTAAGTGTCCATCAATTGTTCAACTCTAGACATTGTGGAGTGCTCTATCACAAACTCTTCGTGTATCGGATTAATATTTTATCAAATCATCTGCCTCTCTCGTCTGTCTCTTTAGTATGGAATCATCGAGTTAGACTGAGCCACATGTGAGTCGTTTGCTTTGTATTGTACTCCGTGGCATGCGGACATGCATGCTCTGTGCTCACCAATAATACATATATATTTGATTCGTACAAAATAGTGGTAATATATATGTAATATGTATTGGGATTTTTTTCAGATAAAGGAATAACCATTATCACAGTCTATATGAAATTATCGGGCCATTATTACAAAGAGAAGACATTTTCTTTAAGTAAACATGAATAATAAAGGGGAGTTCCCGCACGCCGCCGACCACGGTTCACGGTGAGTGGATCATCTGCAGAGGGTGAGTGGATCATCTGAAGTGTTCATCAGCCACATTCTTTTATAGAAAAGCTCTGCATGATCATGTTTCAAATTTGTTTTAATCTGTAGCAACGTGCGGCTACCTTGGCTACTGTTCATTATAATTATCTCCTGACAAGATTCATGATGTATACATGTGCATTATGCAAATATTTATTAATGAAGACACAAATTTCACCAGGCCGTCGACCTCTGGAGGCCAAGTGTTACTGCTGCTGCTACTGCTCTGGAGGCCAGAAGTGTTACTGCTGCTGCTACTGCTGTCACTTAACATCATCAGATGAGAGCAAGATCAAAATTAACCATGTGTTCTTCTCGTCAGACGACTGTGCCGGCATGGAAATCTGGGAGCAGGGGAGGAGGAGAGACAAACAACACGCCACCGTGTACGACATGTTGACATGCTGGACCGGATGTATGGTGTTCCTAAAAAGGTCTAAATTATTTAGCCTAAATAAGTATTTTTTGAGCATTTTTTTAGTTTCTAAAAGTTTCGAGATGAAAACATTGCTGGCCCATCGAGTCACCTATCCAACTACCACCACCACATATTGCTATTTGGGTTGAGGTCAGTGAGTTATGTCATTTTGTTTCCTAATGTCTAAATTATAGTGAAGGATATTATTTTTCCTTTGTATTGGATCTATATATTACAAGTTTGTTTTGTTTCATATTGTTCATTCATTAAATTATTGTCAATTTTTGTTAGAATTTTAAGACACTATAAAATTTATAAAATTTAACTCATTTAAAATAATTAGGATACTCTATATTTAAAATATTCTACTATCTACGTGTCATCAATAAACGCGAACAAAAGTAGAACAAAAAAATTGTATGGAGAAGGGGTGAGTCCACCTCCTCTAAAGTTTTTTTGTGACCCAACTTTATTTTACCCGCCCACCGTACCCACCCTGCCATATGATCCGATCCGATCAGACTAAAATTAAAGCACTAGCAAAGTCCGCGTCAGCGACGAATCATAGCTTTTTTTAGAATGACACAGTACAACGCAAACGCTCACACACACGTACACACTCACCCCTATGAATACACGCACACAAACCCTACCCCTATGAGCACCTCCGAAGGACTGAGCACCCGACAGATTTGGAGATTCCCGAAGTCATCATTGGCATCATTGACGAATCATAGTTGTGCGCCGTGCGCGGCTCGGTTACTCGCTTGTGTTTGTGCAGAGGATATGTTGGGCCGGCACCACCGCCAGCTCGTGTGGACTCGATCTACTATTTTGTTAATGAAACGGCCTTGGGGTCCAATTTATTTATACATGCATCACTAGATATTATTCTTTCATAAATATATAATGATTCCGTATATGGTTATGAAAAAATACATAATTACTTATCTTCTCGTTTTATATGGAGGTCGTGATTTTTATGAAAAAATAATAGTTGGTCACATACATACTCACTATTTTGAACACACACACCTAATTTTGACAAGAAAAAGTATGTGATAAATTATATGCTTCAATACGACGTCGGAGTCTTAAAAAAATGATGTAAGTGTCCATCAATTGTTCAACTCTAGACATTGTGGAGTGCTCTATCACAAACTCTTCGTGTATCGGATTAATATTTTATCAAATCCTCTGCCTCTCTCGTCTGTCTTTGTAGTATGGAATCATCGAGTTAGACTGATCCACATGTGAGTCGTTTGCTTTGTATTGTACTCCGTGGCATGCGGACATGCATGCTCTGTGCTCACCAATAATACATATATATTTGATTCGTACAAAATAGTGGTAATATATGTGTAATATGTATTGGGATTTTTTTCAGATAAAGGAATAAGCATTATCACAGTCTATATGAAATTATCGGGCCATTATTACAAAGAGAAGACATTTTCTTTAAGTAAACATGAATAAATCAAGGGGAGTTCCCGCACGCCGCTGACAACGGTTCACGGTGAGTGGATCATCTGCAGAGGGTGAGTGGATCATCTGAAGTGTTCATCAGCCACATTCTTTTATAGAAAAGCTCTGCATGATCATGTTTCAAATTTGTTTTAATCTGTAGCAACGTGCGGCTACCTTGGCTACTGTTCATTATAATTATCTCCTGACAAGATTCATGATGTATACATGTGCATTATGCAAATATTTATTAATGAAGACACAAATTTCACCAGGCCGTCGACCTCTGGAGGCCAGAAGTGTTACTGCTGCTGCTACTGCTGTCAACTTAACATCATCAGATGAGAGCAAGATCAAAATTAACCATGTGTTCTTCTCGTCAGACGACTGTGCCGGCATGGAAATCTGGGAGCAGGGGAGGAGGAGAGACAAATAACACGCCGCCGTGTACGACATGTTGACATGCTGGACCGGATGTATGGTGTTCCTAAAAAGGTCCAAATTATTTAGCCTAAATAAGTATTTTTTTGAGCGTTTTTTTAGTTTCTAAAAGTTTCGAGATGAAAACATTGCTGGCCCATCGAGTCACCTATCCAACTACCACCACCACATATTGCTATTTGGGTTGAGGTCGGTGAGTTATGTCATTTTCTTTCCTAATGTCTAAATTATAGTGAAGGATATTGTTTTTCCTTTGTATTGGATCTATATATTACAAGTTTGTTTTGTTTCATATTGTTCATTCATTAAATTATTGTTAGAATTTTAAGACACTATAAAATTTATAAAATTTAACTCATTTAAAATACTTAGGATACTCTATATTTAAAATATTCTAATGTAAGAATGTGAAATTCAATACAATTTGTAAAAGATAAAATTCTTATTTACTATATTATTACTGTATATGGTAATCCCGTGCTATCATGAATAAAAATGTAAAATCATGTTTAAATTACTCTCATCTTTCGTTATAATTTTAATAAACTATATAAAATTTAACTCATTTAAATTTAGATACTCTATTTTGAAAAGATTTATGTTTATCTAATACACGCGCGTGCCGCGCGTGCACTCTACTAGTTATTATAAAGTATGACAATTTTCACGTCGTGCACGGAGGTGCCGCACCACCTCATGCCGCGAGAGGCTAAGCTTGCTGGTGCTAGGTTTACGAAAAACCTTCTCTTGCCAGGTCTTCTTTTACGCACAAGGGAAAGCAGTATAGAGGATGCGAGAAAGAGAAGTTAGGGTTGGGGTTCCACGACATCCATTCATTTTTATAAACCAATTTTCAAATCTGAAAGTTCACTTTTAATAGTCTTATTGCAGTCCAACCGCCTATCAGTCTTAATGGTTGTCTCGAGCCTCACACATAACTTTTAGGGTGTGTTTGGATCTAAAGGGCTAAATTTTAGTCCCTTAAATAAATAACAATTAGAAGTATTAAAGATAACCTAATTATAAAACTAATTACATAAGTCATGGCTAATTCGCGAGACGAACCTATAATTAGTATATATGTAACATTACATTGTCTAATAATAGGCTCAATAGATTCGTCTCACAAATTAGTCCTCATTTATTTAATATATTTTTTAATTTATCTATATTTTATGTTTCTAATTAACATCTTTACATCCGATGTGACGGGACTAAACTATAGCGGAGGGATCCAAACACCCCTTAATCTTCCACGCGATATTAATGCGAGAAAGAAAATTGATGACTAAATTAAATGAATGTTAATTATAATTGTCAGTTATTGGTGACTAAATTATTGCGGATATATGAGCCTGTGACCTTTCACCTTTGTACACCTATCTACATATGCAAGTATGCAACTTTCGTGCAATTTTATACCTATTTACTAAATATATACTGAATATCACAATGTTTGGACCAGCTTTTTGAACGATCCGAATGTCTTGAACCCAGAATAAAAACAACGAACAGGTAATAGCAAGTCACTTCCCGCGCTCGCTGTATGTTCTCCTCCGTGCGTGCACCGGTTCTATCTACTGCAAGAGTGAAACACGAAGACTCTCAAAGAACATAAAAGAAAAATAATGGCAACTCGGGATGCCATCCTAGTCTCTTCAGGATTCTTTCAAAAACAGAGTCTCCCTTTCCTTTGCGCTTTGGATTTTTGCGTACATCACGGCCATTGACAGCAGGGTCCTTGGTTTTGTTCAAAAAAGACAGAACAAGGACCCGGCTGTCAGTGATGATTCCGCTAGCAAAAAAAGCGTGCCAATGATGTGCTCTGCTCTTGCTTTGGTGGCTTGGGCCAAAGCAGAGCAATTCAGTAACTTGAGCCGGGCCGAAGAAAGGTCGAATTCATTTCGGGATGGAATTGTCTGCCCAGGTCCGGCCCAACAAGGGAACAGACCTGAGTGGTATCATGCTCATGCTGGGCTCAATCTATCGTCAGTCGGTACAGGAGTTTCTGGGTTACGCTATCATCCTTTCAATTCAAACCTTCCTAAAAAGAAATTGTTTCAATACAAGTCGCATTCTTTTTCTAAACGAGGAAGTGCGATGAACAATGTAGACTACTGTAGTATCAGCAGCAAGTAAAACCACCGGATCATTCTCTCGAATGTTGCCATGAGGTCGGTTATGGTTATGGAGAGACATATACAAACCTGTGTGCAGGGGAGGGATGCGGAGAGACATCTTGGATCTTGGAGAACCCCATGCGCAGAGGTAGACGATAAGAGCTATCAGAGTTGAGACGGCAGCGATATTGCCTCTAGATTCAGAGGGATAGACAAATGTGATTGTTGTCAGATGCTGGATTGACATGTAGTAGGTATGAATTGCAGCGTGCTCTACGCGACCTGTCTTTAGATTGTTGAGAGCTGACGATCCCGGCCTATTAGTTGTTGAATCCATGTGCTCTGTTGACAAGATACACCAACACTGCATCCTTTTTTTTTTAACGAACAACAATATGCATCTTTTGCCATGGCCGGTCGGTCCAGCCTCTTCGTCCTCAGTCCCTGCTGCAAATTGCGCTGTTCCAGTATGGAGTGACTCTACTTTTGCCGTATGGAACAGCACAGTCGCTTCCTTTTTTCTGATAAAGAAACAGGGGTCCAATGAGCCATTAGTAGAATATCTATGATATAAAATTTCTTGAGACTGAAAGCCCATCCGGGGATGTATCTCAGATGGTAGAGCGCTCGCTTAGCATGCGAGAGGTACGGGGATCGATACCCCGCATCTCCATAATTTTCGTTTTTATAGTTTTTTTGTTTTTTTTTCTGTAATCATGTCGCAACATGTACTACTAGTCTAATTTCTGCTTTGTTCTTGTGGCCTAACAATCCTCCTATCGGAACATTACACCACTTCCCAACCAAAATACTTTCCCTCCTCTCCCTACATGTCGCTCTCCTTGACTCCCTTTTAGTAAAAACCTCCATCAGGAGTATCTAACATTCCATCAAACAGCGTGCACGTTACCCGCACATTCCATATACGTATCTCATACTAATAAAAGTTTTTTTTTGACACGATACTAATAATAAGTTGACAAACACGCATCACGCACAAAACACTCGCTTTCTTCTACATCATCATCTGAACCTGACGAAACGCCCATTGAAAACTGACACGCCACTGTTTCCATCCCACTGTGCCCGTCCGCCGGAGCCGGAAGGGGAAGCGGTTGCGTTGCGCCCCCCGCCGGCGTTCTCCAGCTCGGTTCCCTTCCGAATCATCCGCAACAGCTGCAAAGAAATCCAATCCAGCAAGGTTTCCACCCACGCCACGCGACGCCGCCACAAAGCCAAAGTAACAAGCAGGGCCGCGACCGCAGCAACGGCAAAGGCTACTGCCACCCACCTCACCCCACCAGAGAAGAGGTGCCGAGTTCGCTGTGCGCATCGCATCGGCGCCCCACTGATACTGGAAGCAGGGCGCTTCCCTTTCCCTTCTCGGGGAAGCCAAGGGGAGCGGGGGCGCTCCCCTGCCCTGCCCTGCCCCGGGGAAGGAGGGAGCGAGGGGGAGGAGGGAGGCGGCGGGGCGATGGGGTCCGGCGTGTCGTCGAGCATGGCGCTGGCGCTGGCGGGGTTCTGCTGCAGCGTCCTCTTCATCCTCTTCGTCTGCTCCCGCCTCGCCTGCGCGCTCCTCCGCCGCCGCCGGGCCCGCTCCCGCCGCGCACCGCCCCCGCTCCCGCAGTTCGCCGGCGCCTACCACTACTCCTTCGCCGCCCACGTCGCCCGCCACTCCGCCGCCGGCGGCGGCGGCGGTGGCGGCCTCGATCCCGCAAAGGTCGCCGCTTTCCCCACCCGCGCCTTCGCCGCCGGTGGTGCTGACGGTCCCCGCGGCGAAGGAGCCGCCGCCGACACCTCCGCCGACGCCGATTCCCAGTAAGTACTGGCACGCACAACCCTTTTTTCTCTCCTCGGGTTCGTTCATTTGCCTGTGCCGATCGCGATCCGTCGCCTCGGGGTGCTCTAGTTTGGCCATCGGCTATTCCAATCCATATCTGCACGCCACCCATCCCTGCCGTCCCGTCCCGTGCAATGCAAGCTTCGAATCTCACCGCCTGCCGCGCGCGCTCGGGTCGAGTTCGCATTGCTCTCCAATTGGTTACTTGCCAGCGGACGGTGGGCGAGTTCGGCATTGGGGAATTGCAGTTTCAACTGAACCCTTCATGCCCGATCGTGCTGCTAGGATTTCTCGATGGTTGGGGATCGAGAACCAGTGTAGTTGCGATGGCACTTTCAGTCAGATGATTGCCACCGGGCTCATTGTGGATCTCTCCTCCCAATCCCTGCGTTATCGAGATAAGGTTACAAATTGGGGATCGGGATGCCGCCAACATGGGCTTGTAGGTGTTTTTGGCGGATTTCTGTGTCACTAACTCACTATATCAGCTTAGTTGGGTTTCTTGTGGGGATCACTTATGTTCGTCTAGTAGTAGAGTACTGTACTACTGTTATGTTTGTCGAGCATACTTTACTATTTTGGGAATGTGAAATGGTTATGTTCGTGGTTGTTCAGTGTGAAGATTGATTAGACTGTAGACTTCTGCTGGGTCCTCACCATATGGAGCTGATATTTTTTCAGTGTTTTTAATGTCTGAAACAAAAGTTAAGGTGAAACCATGATGAAACATTACTTGCCGTTAGTTGATTGCGACATTGCCTAAATTTTTTACTAAATTTTGTGTTCTTTACATTTTCCATGGCGCCCTTCGCCAAGTCTGTGCTTGCTTAATGTTGCTCAACAGTCATGATGAACCACCTTGTTAGGAGGTAGCCTTTGTGCACCGAAAAGATCGTCATTGAGGATTTTGATTACATTTTCAGTACCAAAAAAGTTGTCCTTGAGGATGTCGGTGCATTATCCTTGATGATTTCGGTGCCTAAATAGGGAAAACCGTGCAATTTTTAGTACCAGTGCCTTCATTACTGTGCTGTGCTGGACATTGGTAACTGAATCGTTAGGTCCCTCAGCTTGCATTGTTACTGGACAGCTAAGGCCACTTGATCAATCACATCCAAATGGGGTATAACTGTTTAACTGTTCCTGAAGAATGATAGAGACGAATGATGAGGCATTGTTATCTAGTAGTAGGTTAACCACACTATCAATCATATTAAAACAGTTAAACCTTTCTGTAAACCTTTTTCTTGCTTAATATACTAATCAGTAGGGGACAACCCCTCCTGTTTCCTCAAAAAAAAAATCATATTAAAACAAGGTAGGGATATTTGAGAGTGAAATAGGCCTAGGATTGACAAGCCCTCAGTTACTAAACTAGGCTTGATTGCTTGGACATAATTGCACGGTTCCTTTTGTGTCCATGAACATGAAACATAAATGTGAAGATTTTGTCATGGTAGAACTAGATATTTCATCTCAGCTGAGTACCTCTTTTAATCCACCTAAACTGATTTCTATCATATTTATGGGCCTCCACTTTTTTATAACTATATAAGTTTACATGAAGAACAACAATCCATCAGATGGTAAAGCATTGAAGGAGAACAGTTTATTATGTGTGTCATATAGTGTTTCCTTTCTGAAACAAGAGTAACTATTCCTGGCCCTGGCATCCTTTTATTGTATCGAAGTGAAAGTGGTAACACATTATTTTAACTGCGCTGATATATTCTGAATGCCATTTTATCTGTTGATATTCTTTAGCAACTATCTATGATGGCACTAATTTTAGACACTGAACTGTATACATCATTTTTTGCAGGTGCATCATCTGCCTTGCAGAATACGAGGAGAAAGACGTGCTACGCATTCTCCCATACTGCGGCCATAATTTCCACATGGCCTGTATAGATTTGTGGCTGGAACAGAACTCAACCTGCCCGGTTTGTAGAATCTCATTGCTGGATAACCCTGAGAGTGAACACACTGCACCTCCTCCACTACCCAGCGTAGTGATAAGCCCTCCAAGCTCTCCTGAATCGTCAAGATCAGATCCATGTAGCTGCCTGTTTGTCAGTACCGGACATTCATTGAGGGTATCAGAGGGTCCTAGACATGAGCCCGACCAGGAGAATCAGATGGCATCTGCCCCATCATCTGTGGATGGGGCTAACAACATGCTGTTGTCTGAAGGTAACCCTCCTGAAAATAACAGCCAGACAGTAAGAAAGCAGGTGGACAGATCTACCCAGCTAGGGCCCGGCAAATAGCAGCTGCTTTGGCTGCTCTGTGTCCTGCTGAACTGCAGGGTGAAAAGGTGCCTTTGTAACAAGAAACATGTACACCGGTGGATGGCTGTGTTGTAGGTTAGATATGAGGGGTTTGATGTAAATATGAGAAATCAATCAGGTCTCTCGTTGGAGGGAAAGAAAAATAGAGCCCGATTTGTTTTTTCTTTAAATTCAGTCGTACTCAAGAAACAGCTACAACTTACAAGTCTCGTCACATTTTGTGGTAGCCATAGTCTACAGAGAGATGATTGTTACAATAGCAGGCCATGTCCATTTGCTGTAAGCTACAGCCTGATGTTGGCATCAGCAGATAAGATGGAGGGTCTCTTGATTGGTTCCACTCCATGCGGTGGAACTTTGAGAGCATTTTGAAACTGACATGCTTTCTGTTCTGAGATTAAGTGACAAACTGACAAAGGCATTTGAAATGAAACGTTGATCCGGGGGCACCAGAGTTAAAACTGCTGATGCAGCTCTCACTCAGGCACACATGTAAAAATTCTTCTTGAACAGCATGAGGACCATATGGTATATTGCTCAGGTAGCATTTGCCATATTGTCAGCATGTAACTGGGAATGCTCAATCAGACATAACAGTTGTATTCGTACGTCTGCTGTAGTCACCATGTGGCCTGAGGGCATGTTTGGTTCTGGGCCATGGCTTGCCACGCCTTGCCTTGGGCGCCGCCACAGAAGGTAGGCTAGTGTTTGGTTAAGTAACAGGACGCGGCGTGCCACAGCTTTTTGCCTGCATGCTACTCCCTCCGTCCCATAATATAAGGACATGGATGGTTCAAATTTTGTATCAAAATATAAGATATAAGGTCCTACAGGGATAGGACAAAACTAAATAGTGTTAGTGAGTAGGTGGAGAGTTGGTGGGGAGTGTAAAACGAGGGATATAGAGGCAATTTCTCATCCATATTATTTTTTGAGTTTGAATGCTTTAGGAGCTTATATCTTGGAACGGAGGGAGTAGTTCATTTCCTGTAGCGGCTGTGGCGGCTGTTTTTGGCGCCGCGGCCATCTACGGCGGGGAACCAAGCAGGCCCTGAATCCAATGTTTCTTTTTATCAAGTACGATGACTGACGCCCAACTGATCCCCAAACAAACTTGAAAGATTAGCTGATAGAGCACGATCGACATTCCATACTGGCACGTATTACCGGCACAATCCAGTGCTGAATGACTCTGATCCACGGGCAGAAGATCAGACCAGATCACTCCGATGAAATCTCTGATGGAAAGCGAACCCAATCTTGTAGGGACCTCCAGCAGCGCCGTGTTTACTGTGCCG
Source organism: Echinochloa phyllopogon (assembly GCA_033239725.1). Classification (NCBI taxonomy): domain Eukaryota; kingdom Viridiplantae; phylum Streptophyta; class Magnoliopsida; order Poales; family Poaceae; genus Echinochloa; species Echinochloa phyllopogon. The sequence goes on along the minus strand of BTCW01000008.1, from coordinate 2,499,369 downwards.
GAATGATTCAGCCCAGTGAGTGTAAAGCTTTTGCAGTGATCTCTGTCGGTGCCCCGGCGCACTTAAATTGGCCGGCATCATGGCGCCATGATCCACACGCTGCAGAGCAAAGCCACTTACTGCTGGAAGAAGAGGAGTGAGCTAGTGAGAGCTTTGAGCTTTTGCCATGGGGGAGGTGAAGCACCTGTGCCTGGTGAAGTTCAAGGAGGGCGTCGCGGTGGACATCCTCAAAGGCATGACTGACCTTGCCGCCCAGATGGACATGGTCAAATCCTTCGATTGAGTGGTAGGTGCACTTCTTTTGATCATGGCTAACCTTTGCACTCCTAATCCAACCGGACGAGTATAGTTATTTTTTCTTTCTTTTCTATTTTCTGTCTATGGCCTCCCAGGGTCGTAGACTTGTATTTTTTCTGCTATATCAATGAAACACGCACTATCGTGTACGGTTCGTTAAAAAAAAACCTTTGCAGTCGTTTCTTCTTTGGATTTGCGCCCTCTTTTTGTGAAGCTGGATGAACGGATTCGACGTCTCGGGAGAACTTTTACACTGCATGTGTAGTAGTATAAGTCTGAATGTGTTAGGCTTAAGGTTCAGTCATTCAGCACATACTATGTAGCAACTTCTTCAGAAACTAGCTATATTGCCATACTTCTCTGTTGTGTAGTTAGCATTTTGGGTGAACTTGACCACTGCATGCTGAAGTGGTAACGGCGTGCTTACTACGTACTAAGGCTCGCTCCTTATTACAGCTAGTTTGTCCCGTCTAGTGCATCGAGGAGTAGGGCAAATTTATCTTTGGAATATGTATGAATTTTTGTAAGTACACAAAGGATGACAATAAATTCTGAGATGGACATGTTGCAGGTACAACGTACTTTGGTAATATTTCGGATAGCACCAACTAATTTGTTCCTCTTTTCGGCATTTATACGATGAATCGACGGATTCTCTTAGATATATGGGCCAAACCTATAGTAAATATTTTTTGAAAGATCTAAGGTCCATTAGCATTGGACATCCATTAATCCCAAATTGCTAATGGATGGAAATTTGAAGGGTTTTTCGTCATATAAATAGGGACCACACCCTCATGCAAAAGCTGTGCCATAGACTGTTATAACTTATACGGGTCCCCTAGATTTGGGATTTTCTAAGGGTAGTCTATATGAGTTATATTTTGCCCCTCCTTCGCTCTTTGAGACTGCTCAAGTCTCTTTACGTTGTCGCACATTTGGATATCGCTGGTCACTGCATGCTCGGCTTCGGTGCGCATCATCATCAACGTGCCATGTTACTGGTTCATCTTCACAGTGGGTATGCACCTATAATTATTTATGCTCTTTAATTAATCACGTACCGTACTGTCTATTTTGCACACCATATATTTTGTATCTATAACGAAGGGTGCCGCCCAATACCTGAGAATGGTGTCCAATGCTTGCTGGCAAGACCTCTCAAGACGCAGCGGCCGGTGATGTTGTTGCCTGACAGACATCTCGTTCTTGACACCGCCTTGTTGTTCTTCCCCATCATCCAATCATACCCCTCTCAAGGTCTCCAGTTCCAGCAGATTTCGGGGGTGGGGGGATGATCTCAACCTCCTCCTCTTCTACAATTAAAGTTACTACAGTTTTCCGAGGTTTCGTACCTCTTGTCCGACCGCCATAATGTCCTCGATCGCCTGGTTAAACTTGACTCCCAGGATCTCCTGGACCAACCCCTCAAGCAACTTAACATCCTCTATGATTTCAGGCCGGGAAAGTGATGAAAGGCCAAGCAAGATATCTTTCTGAAAGTCCGGCTTTTGTCATCTCGCCTCCTTTGCTGGCCCCTTGGGCAACCTCCATCGGCCGGCCCGAGGGGAGCACCGGCCCCCTTGTACACGATGCCGAAGCAGCGCTATCTGTCTATCTATCTCTGTGGATTCTTACCTTACGCCATCAATAATGTAAGTGCAGGGAAAAGGCAAGGCCATGGCCGAATTGATCTGCGGCCTGCAGCTCCCTCTCACCTCTTCAATCACATGGTCCACTACCAGAAACCTCATCATGATCGCTCATTCATCTTGGTCTCTTACAGCTAGGACTTGAATGAATCCGCGATTCATCATCACTGGAATCATGAGAGGAAGCTGAAGGTGCTAGCTTTGGCATCCAGTGATACACAACCAAGCATTCAGAAAAGCCTCCAGCAAATTCAAGACCCAAACAAACAATCAGCCGCCCGCCCGCTAATAGCTACCTGCAATCAAGCAGGCCGCGGCGCATTGCCGGCCGCGTATACGTACAAATACACCGGCCCCAGGCGTGTACGCAGACCGGCAGACGTACCAGACTACCAGCATTGAAATGGTGCGGCGAGTGGCGGATGATGCGCGCGACGGGGTCGGCGTGCAGCGACATGCCGCCGGCCGGGCCGACCTCGCACTCCCTGTCGACGACGCCGTCGATGTCGTCTTGGGGTTGGATCACCACCGCCGCCGCCACCCCTTGCTCCTCCTCGTCTCTCATGGCGCTAGCTGCTGATCGACGACGTCGTACGTCTATAGCCTGTAGCTACTCCTACGCCTGTAGCCTAGCGCAGCAGTTCTGGTTGTTCATCGGTAGTAGCCAGCAGGGACTGGGCGAGGAGGGATGATACTGCATACGCATGTAGCATCCTATATATAGGGCAGCAAAGATGAAGCACAAGGACGGAAGGGCTGGCTCTACGCCTGCTGCTATGCTATGCCCTTGGCCTTCTGCTTTCAATTCATACACGCCCATAAGAGAGGTTTCTGGGGGTAAAAACTAAAGGAGCATGTGCCCCAATGGATTTAATCCCATGACAAGGTACTAACAGTCCAATCCAAAGTCAAAATCTGCCTCTTCCTTATGTCCGCATTGGATTCCATCATCTCATCTGCATCTCATATTTCATGACATCTCACATATACCCTACTATCATTATATTGTTTGCACAGGTCATTCTGAGATGTCACAACATTCAAAAACTTTCATCTGCTCATCCTTCCAACTTCCAAGACAGTTCCTTCGAGAGTTTTTTTTCCCTTTACTTCTGGCATCTTGGTCTTTAACCTATCTTCATCCTTTGATAGAAAATATTTTTTTACTAGCAAAAAAATTTCCGATCTCTGCCATTAAAAAATACATCTAAATTTCCAACCACTGCCATTAAAAAGATCTGCTTAACTCAAATAAATTATAAAGTACAGTACCGATGCATCAATTGTAGTACTTCTCCTTTTCGGTTATAAAAAATAAACTACCGATGTCCATGCGTGGCTCCTTGAATTCTCTTATTAAAATATGAGAGAGAATCCGTCTAATATCTCCATCCTAACGTAACTACTGCTGGTATTTGGTTTGAAAAATAGTATATCCAATCTCCATGCATGGCTCTTTAAATGGTCTTCTTAAAATCTGAGAGAAAATCCGGCCAATATTTACATCCTATATAACTACTGCTGGCATCTTGGTCTTTAACCTATCTTCATCCTTTGATAGAAAATGTTTTTTTACTAGCAAAAAAAACTAACAAACCTGATATGAATGTCTGTGTATATATAAAGCCAACTCCTCCCAAAAAAAATCCAAGGTTCTTTTACGCACTTTTTTCATCGACAGGAGAGGCAGCCGTCAACTCAAATAATCTATTATTTGTAGTTTTGACCTCCAACAACTTTCATCACCTGAAAGGTATGGAGGATCGTCACCATTCTTTTTGAACTATTTAGATGTTTTTTCCCTACAAAATCTATTTCACATTACGTTGTTTGTATCCCATAACTTATATATACAAAATCTATGGAGTATATTTTGCATTTCTTTTGAATCTATCTAGCGATATTGTTGTTCTTTTGCATGAATCGTTTCGTGATCATTATTTGTGTACCATGACTATGTAATGCTCTACAATAGTATATTATCAATTAAAATTAATCCAGTCTAAGGGCCTGTTTGGCATAGCTCCAACTCTAAACTCCAGTCCAGATTTACACTTTCTATGTTAAATTAATATACTTTAAATATTATTATTTATTATAAACTATAAATAAAATGATTTATCTAAATACTCTCTATGTCATCCCAGCTCCAACTCCAGGATTTCTTGGAGCACCTCATACCCAGCTCCAAGAACTCTACAGATTTTCTGGAGTTGGAGCTGTGCCAAACAGGGCCTAAGCTTCAATTTTATGATTTTACTTTTTTACACAAATTTCATTATTTTACTGAAGATAACATATAGAATGCAAAAAGAAAATTTTGAGTAATAATTTTACACCCGGAATAAAACATAATCTAATATTTAGAAAAATGTAGCCCGTGCGGTAGCACAGGTTGATTGGCTAGTTGTTTGTAATCAGTACCAGTGTGTTTCTTGTGCCAATTAGTAATATACTAGTTGGTGCTAGTCTTCTTCATTAAAGAAATAATTTCATTTAGAGAATTACCTTTTCTTTGACAGGCTGATAAAATCTTATTGCTAAACATCTTACCGCATTGCATTTTAATCTCATGTTTTGGCCTGTCTGTGATACAAATATTTATAAGCTACGCACATGGATAAAGTTAAAAATAATTAACTAGATCTCATACAGTGTAAGCTACATACACGGAGATAAATTTCTTGGATGATATGGAACTGTGATTACCACATGTCTTGGCTGATATGGTACTGTGGTTACCACATGTCTTGGACGATATGTAATTACCACACATTGCATGACTTGAAATAAAGAAATTATTTATAAATCGTGAAAGCAACACTGCATCTGGCCAACTCCAACTCTAAATCAAGGCAATACAGCTCATATGCCGCCATGAAGTTGGCCAGATTCCATGGCCGCCGACGTGCCGTGCCGAGAACTATCATCTGGAGCATCTTGCACCCAGTTTCTTGATCAAGGTTGAGGGGGCAGAAAGGAGCTTTCTAATCCGAGCGAGATGCCCAAAACGAGGCGGCAAAGGGCTTGGGGAGATAAGGACGAGAGCGTATTGGGAGCGCGTCCAAATCATCGGAGATCGCCGAGGGGTTTGGACTTTGGAGTCATGGGAGACCTGCGATGCGCTTTGTCCTGGCTCGCTGAAATTGTTTTGGTCGGCCCCGGCCTCGCTACCGGGATGGGAATTGGGAAACTGAACAATTTGTAGCCTCTGAATGGAAACCTTGGCAGGTCAAGGGACCAGATTAGGCACTCCTTTGCATTTTTGTTGATCGGTGAACTGAACACTGCATTGATTCCTTCTCTCTTGAGATCCTGGCAGCTATTGGCGCCTGCAAGGAATCGATCCATCCCCGGTTGCTGGGTTTGTTGCTCGACCCGTCTTTGAGCGGTTGCTGGAATAATCTTTTCCTGTTCTTGTTCTCGTCTCTCCCTTGATGCATTTCTCATTCTTGGCCCGTCCACACCACCCTCCAGTGCATGCGGTTCTGAATCCTTCCTGTTCTTGATTGATTTGTGTTCTGTTCACTCTTCAACGTCTTTTCACGAAGCTGGGAACTCTCGACACATCAGCCTGCTTTTATTTGTTCAATCCGTTTCGCCTTCTGTGAAGGAAGAAGATCATCCAACGACCTCAGACAACTCTTTTCTCGGGTCGATTGGTTAGATGCAAAGAGAGGGTGCAGGTGAGCACTGCTATAAAACAGCTGAATTTTCCTGACGTGCTGCAATGGAAATGGAATCAGTGATAAGCCTGCTATTTTAAGGCAGCATCCATATCTGAAACAGTATATGAAGGAAACTGCCAACAACTCGGCACACCCATCTAGTCATCTACAGATCATGTCACCATTATCAGTCCACACGTTGCATGACTTGAAAGCAATGAGTAATAAACCGTGAAAGCAACACTGCATTTGGCCAACTCCAACTCCAAATCAAGGCAATACAGCTCACATGCCACCATGAAGCTGGCCAGATTCGGCCGCCGACGTGCCGTGCCGAGAACCATCATCTGAAGTACCAGTTTCTTCACAAGGTATAGCTAAAATCCAGAGAATAAGTTCAAAAAAAAGAGATACTGCTGCTTAATCAGATGTATGCGTGTTTATTAGCAATGCATAGTTGCAGACTTTTGCACTAGTAGGTGCACTAAGAAACAAAAAATAAGGAATGAAAGGGAGAAGAAGATACAGGAAAAGAAGGGAGAATTTTGTCCTGGGGCTACTTGGTTGCTTGGCATATATGATGATGCCCACATGATGGGTGACACCACCATCAGTCTCTTTCTTCTGCTATTCTAGTGCCAATTTGGCGTGGAGTACCAGATAAACTCCAGAGAGAAACAAAACCGAAGAACCCAGCAGAATCTGTTCTCTCGTCTCTTGTGAGAAGGAGCAGGGAAAAGTGAAGCTCTCACGAGAGAAGAATCTGGCCAGGAGAAGCAATAGCCCGTGCCTCCTCAACTAGCGTTGTTTGCTAGGATAGCTTGGGACCAACAGCTTACTTGCTCGTCAGACTTTTTGTTAACAGAGAGAGACAGGTGGTAAATGACGACAGGGGCATGGCAATATGGCATCACTGTATAGCTGTTGAAATTACAAGGACCAAAGAGCAGGCGAGCAGCAATGATCGGCATATGCAAAGGTACCATAGGTGCCGATATCTGTAAACATGTGGTGGATGACAGGTTCAGTACTTGAAGCATAATGTGTCGTGCAATATATTTGATGGCAATGTGCAGGAATATATGAAGATATTGGTTGCACCGAATAGTATAGACACACAATGCCGCTGTACAAGTATGAGATTATGCCGGAATAGTTTCATCTGTCTCACCGTTATTGCAGCATTGCATCATAAGAACAGTAAAGAACAGAAGCAATGGAGGTAAATGTAGCGTACAACAAGCAGAAATTTGCAAGCTTTTGTACACCAACAATCTGACATTTATTGCACACAGCAGAAATGCAGAATCAGACACTCTAATATACGTTGTTGTATAATCCTTTGTTAACTGTACGAGCACACAGCTAAGATCTATCTGGAAAAAAAGAGGAAAAGCAGAGAGAAGATGATCCCACACACAGCAACCTCTCATCTCGTCTCTCAGCTCTCAGTATACTACATTTTCATGGTGTCTCCTCAACAAACTCATTCATTTGGCACACTGAATCTATAATCCTAATCTGTAAGCACAACCATTCTCATCTCAGTCTGGTTGGGTTTCCAGGTCAACAGAGAAAACAAAGCTTAGTGAGCAGCAGCAAGCATTGACCTCTGGAAGAAGAATTGGAGATCAAGGCGGGGACTTGAAGGCCTGCACGACGAGCGCGAACCCAGGCGCGGCGGCTTCTTCTTCTTCCTCGAGCCAGAGCCTGCTCTCGAGCGCGCTCCTCGCCCGCAGCATCACGACGGCGCACCCCGGCGTGTCCCGGAACAACCAGCCATGGAGGTCCCAGAGCACGTCGACGGGCTTGCCGTCGACGAAGACCGTCTGGTTGCCCCGGAAGTTCCAGCGCAGCCTGCGCGCGTGCACGGCGCGCTTGCCGTCGACGCTGACCCAGAGCTCGTCGGCGCCGGCGCCGGGGGCCCCGGCGCAGCCGACGGCGACCTCGTGCTCCGGCGCGCCCTCGGCGAAGCGCACCCGCGCGGTGTGCATCGCGCCGGCGCCGCTGGTGCCGGGCGCCGCCGCCACGACGCGGTCGGTCCGCGCCACGGGGCGGGAGGACGGCGCCTTGGGGATCTGCCCCTCGAACTTGGCCTTGACGAACTCGCCCGCCAGGTCGCCGACGGCGACGACGTAGAACCCGGAGACCGGCTCCAGGGACGCCGACGACGCGGCGGCGTACTTGGCGGCGGTGAGGTCCCAGAAGAGCGCGAGCGGCGGGTGTTGGTTGTCGTCGGAGGGGATGGAGCGGGTGCCCTTGCGGCGGCGGAGGACGGCGGGGGAGGAGGCGGCGAAGGAGAGCGCGGGGGCGCCGAGCGGGGAGTGGGACCAGGTGAGGCGGAGGAGGAGCGGAAGGGAGGACGCGGGGGAGAGCGGGGTGGCGCGGTAGGTGACGGCGACGGAGAGGGTGGCCGGCGCGGGGGCGGGGGCGGGGGAGGTGACGGAGCCGGCGGCGACGAGGGTGGAGGCCGGCGTGGCGCAGGCGACGCGGACGGCGCCGTCGGAGACGCAGGAGGCCAGGTCCCGCACCGAGGACGGGAGCAGCAGGCTCGACGCGCTCACCATTGGGAGGAGCCCTGCCGATCTGCTGCGGCGCGGCGTGCAATGCGTGGGGGGAGAGAGGTGGGGGAGGGACTGGAAGGGGTTATGAATGAATGAATGAGCTCAGCTGAGCTGGTGGCGGCGGGGGCCACCGGAGTGGAGGAAGGCGACCCGACCCGACGGCGACGGAGGCGGGCGGCACGGCAGAGCAGAGGAGACGACACGAAGCCGGAGCCGGGGGCGGGGATGCTTCCGCTTTAAGGCTAGCGGAGGCCGTGGTGGCCGTCGGATCTGGAGCCCGATGGATACGAGCCGTCCGTTCTTTTGCTCCGCGCGCTTTTTAAAAGCTGCTAGCTGTGGTTGTGATGACGTGGAAGAGAGGCTCAACATTTTCTGTTTTTTTTTCATGATGCTCTCCATTCCACGCCAACGAGGAATCTTGATTCTTGAGATCGTGGAAGAAGCTTCGCAAGGATCCCGAGCTCATGTTCGCTATTGTTCTATAAAATCTCATGGGATTGGCAAAATTGAAAATCCTGTGGAAAAAAAAGACATGCGATAAATCGATGATCTTGACACTTGTTTCCGGCTGTCAGGTGTGGCGATGGATTTGGTTTTTCTTTCTTTTGGCTATAGCTGATTGTTGCAGAAGAGCTCTTGGAGTGGACTGATCGATCATTTGATTTCTTGTGTTGTGCCGGGGCCTAAGGGCGTGTCGGCGTCATCGCAGTCACGACTCACGATCACGAGTAGTTGGGGAATGGGTCGTGGGACATGTGCATGGGGGGCGCCACAAAACGGCACACGAGCAGGGTGCCACATGATGGGATCGATGGCATGGGAGTGAGACCACAACCATCACTAGTGACAAAAGAAAGCTACGAGCTAAGTGCCTGTGGTCAGGTCAATTGGTTTAATCTCAGATGCTTCTTAGCATGTGACAAATCCCCAGGGACTCTCTCATATGACGGATAGTTTCCCAAGTAGACAAAGGAAATGGATCTGACTTTCCTTTGTTAGTGGTGTTAGCGATTTAATCTCGCTGGGTTGTAATGCAATTTGCGGATGTGAGCGATCAAACTTTGATTGCTGAGGTCTATAAAAAAAAAGTAGACAAAGGAAGTCCCCGATGACGGAGCTGGAGATGAAAGTTAGGGGTTGATTTCCTCTTTTTTTTTATTTCTTCTCCTTCTCAAGGTTTTCAATTCCGGTGAAAATAATTTTCGGGACCCAACAATAAACACGAAATTCCGGAAATTTCGGGTACTGTAGCATTTTTAAAAAATAATTAAATTTGCACTAAAAAATTTTGGAGATTTTTTTATTCCGATGCACAACGATAAAAATTTGGATTTTTCGCGAAATTCCGGGTGGACTGAGCAATTTCAAGAATGGAGTTCATTGATATTCCTGGTATAGTAGATGCTATCACACATACAGTCATACTCAATTCGATGGAATTGTTTGATCTTAAAGAGGATCTTCTATAATTTCGCACATAAGGGGTTATTTCTTGGTTTCGTGGTCATTAATAACTTGAACTTCCTTGACCTTCCGGCACTGGGCAGGCATCATTGTGAACCCTGCTCCTTCTCACTTCTTTTATTCCTCCTCCCCTCCCCTTCATCTATGGGGGCTTTATGGACTCCATGGGGTAGGGGGGCTCTAGCCCCCTATTGGCTCTGCCCCTGCTGCCCCCTAACTTGTGGAGCTCTGTTAAATAAATTCATCAATTCTGAAAACGATTTTTTGATTCCCTAATGTAGTTTAGACGACTTTCATTGTTGCATAGCCACGGGCTGTCTTTTTTTGCCGATGTTGCCTCGCCGAGGGCCAGCCAAAGGAACATCTCCGCTTAAGCTGCCTGGAGGCCACCTTGGCACGGCCACATCGCCGAAAAATACCCTCTGAGGATCAACTGATATAGAGTTTGCTAGATTAGCCAAAAGACTAAGGAGAGTAGACTAGCCTGTTTGAAATTTAAGCGCATGGACCATGGGTAACTAGTCAATATGACCTGACAAGTGAGCATGTGAAAGGTACTTCTAAGGCCAGTCTCAATGAGGCATTTCACTACACTGTTTCCCATACGCCACATCATCTGTTGCGAGATGAAACAGTGAATGAAACAAACCTTCACAATGGAGCATTTCATTTACACGGTTTCCAAAACAAAACAAAGCAATGGCTGTTAAATCACTAGCCGGATCATATGCACCAGGTGATTTTGTAGCCATGCACATACAGATAGATTCTGGAACAAGCACACAAGTTCAAATAGATAATCTGACGATAACCGACAAATTTCAAATAGATAACTTTAAAGTTGACAGAAATCTGGTATACTGGACCAGATTGACAAAGTTCAAGTAGAAATCCGGTATACTGACCAGATTGACAAAGTTCAAGTAGAAATCTGGTATACTGACCAGATTGACAAAGTTCAAGTAGAAATCTGGTATACTGACCAGATTGAAGTTCAAACAGATTAAGGTAGATAAAAAAACAGTTCAAACAGACTTCAGCCTTGCATACTGGAGGATCAGACTGCCTTCAGCCATCGTTTTAGATTGCCTTGAACCTTGCTTTCATGCTGCATAAACAAAAAAAAATAGTTCAACATGAGCTATCAGCATTGACAAAAAAACAGATGAACATGAGCTCTCAGCATTGACAAAAAAACAGTACATGATCATATCACAGATAAGTAGTTAAATTCTTAAGATAGATAAGTAACTAATGTACCAGTTCTATTTCTACGAGCACCAAACTTATTCCATATATGTTCCACCAGATCATTCTTAAGTCGATGATGAGCTGATCGATCATGAATAGAAGTATCCTTTTCTAAAGCTCTTTCTAAAGGAACATCCTGGTCCGGAGAGAATTCCGGTGCTTGAACGGTTGATGAAGTAGGAGGCACATTCAGATCTATATTTTCTTCAATCATTGACAGGTCTTTCTCATCTTCAACTATCATGTTGTGAAGTATGATGCAAGCTAGCACAACATCACAGAGTACAGCTCTGTCATGTAGTCGAGCTGGTTGTTTTAAGACAGACCATCGACGCCGCAATACACCAAAGGCTCTCTCAATATCCTTTCTTGCCCCTTCTTGTTCCTGGGCATACAATTTATCCTTCTCGGTGACAGGGAGTCGAATTGACTTAACAAACATTGCCCATTCAGGGTATATCCCATCAGCAAGAAAATACCCAATTTTGTATTCATTTCCATTTACCTTGTACTGGACTCTAGGAGCTTGCCCTTTTAACTCACTAATGAAAACAATGGATTGGTTCAATACATTGATATCATTGTTAGATCCAACTGCTCCAAAGAATGCATGCCAGATCCAAAGATCATGTGATGCCACCGCCTCAAGAATCAGCGTCGGTACTTTCTGATCACCCCTAGTGAATTGACCCTTCCATGCTACTGGGCATCTCTCCCATTGCCAATGCATGCAGTCAATGCTGCCAAACATACCAGGAAACCCTCTTTTCTCACCAAGTTTAAGTAGACGTTCAGTGTCTTCCACATTTGGGCGCCTCAGATATCTCTTGCCAAATACTTCTCTAACACCTTTCACAAAGTTCTTCATTGCCTCCAGTGAAGTAGTCTCTCCTATCTTCAACCAAGCATCTAGTTCATCTGCAGCACTACCAGTAGCCAATTGGCGAATAGCTGCAGTACACTTCTGTAGTGGAGTGAGCCCTAGCTGATTAGCAGCATCAACCCTTTGAGTAAAATAATCAGACCACTGGCCCAAGGCATGAACGATGCGTAGAAAAAGTGGTCTAGACATACGGAACCTTCGGCGAAAAATGTTGGCAGGGTACAGAGGATTTTCTATGAAATAATCATTCACTAGTTGCTGATGTGCTTCCTCTCGTGGCCTCTTGATGTGTTTCCTAGGATTGGATCGGTGGTCTGCAGCCTGGGTTGCAAGACCTTCAATTGTGAATTGCAAGACCTTCGTGGCTTCACTGACAACATCATCTACGATCTGATCCTGAGCGAGGAATTCATCCAACAGATTCAAAGGTTTATGACTACCACCGAGGTTGTCATTTTCCTCAGACATCTTTGCAAAAGAAAATAGAAAAGGTGATGAAGAGAAGGTAAGAAAATAGAAGCAGCAGCAGTAAATCATGGTCACCTCAAAGAAGAGAAGGCCCTCAAGCTCCACCAGGAAAGGAGAGAAGGTTTTCGAGCTCCACCAGGAAAAGAGAGAAGGATTTTGTGTGGTTTATATATAGGTGCAGGCTGCTGTGTTTAAATTGCAGCATTCACACTAGAAGGCACCATTCACACTAGAAGGCACCGTTCAAACTAGAATTTATTGCATTCACACTAGAATTTAGCTTTCACACTAGAAGGCACCATTCACACTAGAAGACACCATTCAAACTAGAATTTATAGCATTCACACTAGAATATAGCATTCACACTAGAATGCAGCATTCAAACTAGAATTTGTAGCATTTAAACTAGAATATAGCATTCACACTAGAATCATGCATTCAAACTACAATTTATAGCATTGACACTGACCTTAGTCCCCAAGTAGCTTTTCTTGTAGCTTCTGTATTGCCTTCTCATGTTGGGTCTTCTGAGCTTCAGACATGTTGCTTGTATCTTTATTCAGCAGGGTATTGTAGACTTGAAACATCTTTGCTTCCTTTTCCTCCTTTGCTGCCTTTAAATTTACATTTGATATCTCAATCTGTGCTTCAGCAGCCTTTTCAAGATCCATCTTCCTATCTTATTGTACCTTGACAAGTTTTCCAACAGTGTCTCCAAGTTGGCCAATTTCGTCCATAACTTTTGCCTTCTTGTGCTTTCCATTGTGCTCTGCCTTTGCACTTTCTCTACCAGGGGGACGCTTATGTTCCTCTGGAATAGGACATGCTTCAGTCTTGTCTTTCTCTGTCTCAAACAATGCTAACCATTTAGGCTCTTCTTTTAGTATCTTCCACCAATGCAACAATGTAAAAGGTTTTCCAAACCTGTTTACATACATCTTCTGTGCCTCTTTCTCCAGCATGTCATCTGAATATCCACTTGTATGCATTTGACATACTTGAGTCCAATAGCCATTGAAATCACTAATTGTTGACTTCAGCCGTGACCAGTGAACCTTCAATTGGTTTATTTCTCTTCTATGCTTCCCTTCCCCTTTCTTGTTAAACATGTCAGTGACTTCCTTCCAAAATGTGTCACCTTTCTTGTCATTCCCATGAACTGGGTCTTTAGAAGCATTCAACCAAGCACTGGCCTGCACAACAGACAATGTGAGCATTCTGCCAAGTACCAAAACAAAAAAAGATGTACAAATGGGCAGCTGAACAGTCAATACCAGTCTTTCTTCCTCTTCATAAGTCCAATATCTTATCTGCCTTCTTCTTTTGTTTGCATCACTGTTGTGAGCTTCATCAGTGTCAATGTTCACTGTGTTGTTTGCAGTGCCTTCTTTTGTAGCTTGGGGTGCTGGTGGAGACACCGGGTTGAAGTACATGTTCTGACCAACCAAATGGGAATTTTCACCTTGTTGTTGTGGCAGCGACTGATAGTTTTGTTGAATCAAATTGTAAAACCCTCCTGGAGGATACATCCTGAAAATTTCAAGCAATCATGTAAATTCAATTGAGTAAACATGCTATAGAAATGAATGTCTTTTTCAAAAGCAGCAATCATGCTGAGAGATGTGCAAGAGAATGCCTGGCAAAAATGTCATGTGTGACACTTGCTTATGCTGTCAGTGTAATTCAGAGACTAACTCCTTTGATCTAATTCAGAGAAAGACTAAATATCCATTAACAAAATCAGAACCTTTCAGCTAAAACCCCAGGAAAAAAATGAAAACACTAGAACTAGATCTGATATGTTACCATGAGTTTGGGCCTTGTTGGTCACCACAGAATGGAAAACTGGGGGACGCGGCGCCCCATCCTCCTCCTTGCGGTGGCCGTGGGGGCATGTTGAACATCGGGGCAGTAGGAGAGGAAGACGCACCAGTAGGGGCCGGATTCGGCGCAGCAGGGGACGACATCGACGCATCAGAGGCGGAAATTGGTGGTGCCGGGGGAGGGGGGAGCGGTGAACCTGAACTCGGTGATGGAGCAGGCGCCGGTCTCTTTAGGCCAAGCTGCTCCCCCCCGCGCGACTTGCCTCCGCTGCCGACTCCGCGCCGCCGTGAATCGACTGCCGGCGGCGGTTCCATGGCTGCTGGATCTGGGGCCGTAACCCTAGCTCGCGGGCGGTGCACGAGAGAGATGGTGGCCGAGCGGGAGTAGAAGGATTGGGGAGACGGAGGCGGGAGGAAGGGGCGGGAAGAAGGCCCAGATGCGCGGGATGAGCGCGCGCGCGAGAAGGGCGACCTCGCGGCGCCGGCGGTCGCACGGGATCGAGGGTGAAACGAAAATCCCCCTCAATGGCCGTTTCACCGCATTACCGAGGTCTGGGTAACGACGCTGAGCCGTTTCATCGTGGTGAAACGATTTTCTTCTCTCTCCTCCCCATTTCATGCAAAAAATCTCTTTTGGCTGATGTGTCAGGTCATTAAATGTGCATGACAGACCTGTGAAATGGCCATTGAGACTGGCCTAAAAAAAGCTTAACTGAAATATTATACTGTCACGGAATAATCTCCTTCGATTACTGAGAAGTCATTCATGAAGCATTAAACAATTTATGCATGTTTAATTTGTTGACTTTGCTCATTGTTTTTTAAAGGTTCAAGTGGACGGAAAATAATATAGTTGTCCCATGCTTAAATAAAATAGTAACCATTCAAGCAGAAATGAGGCACCTCGAACCAAGGAAATAAAACAGGATCCCGGAAAACAATAGACAGCTCTTCAGGCTCGTTCAAAAAAATTAAAAAAAAATCCACTGCTTCAGGCCTAAACAACCAGCAAAAATGGAAACAGTTCTTAATCCAGTTTCCTTTCTCAGGAAACAACAGATAGTTGTATTCGTGCACAATGATCTACATTCCACATATCTAATCCTGTCGGCAAGCGTATAATCTGTATTGCCAGGAAACTGAAAGAGACATACTCAGTCATATTCTTTTTTGGGGGGGACAGTATATCTAATCCATATAAATTGTGTAGTTGGAGACGATTTATTTTCTTCTAGTTGGACTGGGAGTTAAATTACACAAGTTGACAAAACAGGCATTTCAGTTTCTGACCTACCATAGAACAAGCTGACGAGATGATGCTATCTTCAATCAATTACCTAATCAGAAGGAGAGAAAAATTAGCAAAAATAAAACAGATTTCCAGATAAGTATACTCCCTCCGGTATCGTATTAGAAGTCGTTTAGGACAGTGACACGGTCACCAAAGCACAACTTTGACTTCACTTTTCTATAAAAATATTTCTTGAAAAGTTATATATGTATATTTTTATGAAAGTAATTTCCAAGACCAATCTGATTATATATGATTTTCACATTTCCAAACTCAACGGCTCAAATGTTATTCATGATTTATATTCCCAATGTTTGACTCAAACCTTATCCAAAACGACATCTAGTACGGTACCGGAGGGAGTACATTAGTAAGGAGGACATACGCCAATACGAGACGAACTTGTCTTCTTCTATGCTCCAGTTGGAATGAGTGAATGACCCCCATGCTTCCACATTACATTCCGTACAGTTCAAATTGGTGCAATGGAGAAGACGACAGACAGCTTCAACATTGCTTGAAGTGATACAAACTGAAATTCTTTGGACTTTCGAATCAGTTGGGTAATATGTGGATGCCGATCCTGTGGATTCCCTTCAGAGAAAGGGCAAGGTCAAACTCTTGGAGGTTAGATGGTTATAGTACAACATGCATGTGACAAATCATACACGTACTCTAATGTGCCAAATAGCTTCATTGGTAGTAAACTAAATTACTTGTCTGGAAGACATGCTGTTAATTCAGTAAAGTTTTAGATCCGCATGGTTCCAATAAACAAAAGTAGCTATCAATGATAGCAAACTTGGGATGGACCATGGACAATGCATGCATCACTCATGGTCCCGTGGAGCTTCCCTGCAGAACTCACTGACAGCGATTCCAGCCTTCTGAGATTAGAAATGGCTGAGCAAAACGCCGGGCCATTCTTCCTGTTGATGCCGGAAACTCCTAACTTGCGCAATCCTGTGAGCATTTCGATGTGATGTCATGTAGAACGGCATTGACTGAAACAGCAGAAAGGAAAACAAGCTAAAACAGGGAGCCAAATGAGTGAGGAGAGTGAGGGGAGCGAAAGGGCGAAGGCGGACACCGGAAGGAGGCGGCGGCTGACGATGGCGCCGCGGCCGTGGGCTTCGAAGGTCGACGACGTGTGGCGGTCTGAGGTAAGGGCGCCTGTGTTTGCAGATTCAGACGGAGAGATGGCGTCGGCGGAGGACGACGACAACGGAATGGGGAAGGAAAGCTCGACTGCGTCGAGTGTGGGCTCTTGGTCAGTGACGAAAGTTATGGGGCCTGTCGCCATGGGTTCGCGTTTCTGGGCACTTGCGTCCGAGGATAGCTCCGACGACGAGAGTTTGCCGGAGTTGACAGCGAATACCTAGACGGGAGTGACAGAAATCAGTGACAGAGAAGTTCCTCATACGGCTAAGACTGGATTGGGAAGCTATGTGGGGGAAAACTCAGTGATCAACAATGGCTCCACGGTGGTCCGGAGGAAACCGGTCTTGCAGCCTAAGCCGCTGCAGCCGCGGCCGCGAACATCCAAACCATGGAAGGGACCATTGCCGCAGCCGAGGGGAAACATCACGAGATCACTAGGGGATCTTTGGGTTTCGGATCGGAGATTAGGGGGATCTAAATTGGCATCCAGGCTGAGTGATTGGTGCGAAGAACGGTCGAAGCCGGTGCCCGTAGGGAGGCTGGAGACGGGGAAGAAGGACCTCCGGCGAGATCCGGTTTCAAAATTCAGAAATCGAGTTCCTGTTGCGGTTCGGTTGACTGGGCCGGCGTGGGCCGTGTTGGGCCAAAGTCGGACCGGGAAAGTTTTCCATGGGCTGGGCGCGCTAGGGCAGTTATTCAGCAGGGGAGGCAGGCGGATCGTTTCGCATCCCTCTCCACCGCCCAAGTGCTCGACTCGCGCGCACGCTAAAATGCATCTACTGCCGCCTGCTTCGCCGCCTGTCACCGCGTCGGGCGTGATTCCGGCGAGCAGTGCGCCGACGCCGAAGACTGCTATGGCGGCCAGGCCGAGGGAGGACAAGAGCGCATGACAGAGAGGTGGCCGCGAGTCAAGGGGACCTGTGCAAGGAAGAGGATATCGTCCGAGGGCTTGGGAGGCAATGGGCAGGGGTCAAGGTGCTTGGCAACAGAGCAGGGAGTTTGATCGCAGGTATGGAGGTGCTGGTCATTTTGATGGCAGGGGGTTCGGAGCATGGGGAGCAAACAGAGGAGGATTCCATTGGCGTGGGGTTGTGCACAGTAGGGGGGTTCAGGAAGACAGAGGATTGAGGGGCCGCAGACGATTGGGAACCAGAACTGGGCATGGGAGACAGGAGGCCGATGCAGAGGAGGAGGTGCGTAATGCACAAAGGAGTGAGGAGATAATGAAAGTACAACAGCAAAATCAGGGAGAGGGCGACGTGGTGATGAAGGAAGCAGTGGATGGTGAGGAACAGGGAGGTGCAGAGGAGGTGGCAGGATCGAAATGCTCTCGCTGTACCAAGAGAGGACATTCTGCAAGGCTGATATTTACTGTGTGATTTGTGATAAGCATAATGAGCATGTGAACTACAAATGCCCAATTTTGAAGTTGCAGCGACCCGTGGCACATGCAGTGGGCTATGCGGTGCACGGGTTAGGGTTCTATCATATCCCGCGACCTCCATTGCCTAGAGCAAAAAAGGAGTCGAGGACGGCGCTAGTTTCAGTTGAAGGTGGACAGATCACTATGGAGGAGGTCAAGCGGCAACTTGAAAGGCTGTTTCCTGGAAAGTGGGCTTGGGAGCTTAAGGTCCATGAGGAGAATTCATTTTTGGCCAAATTTCCATCAAAGATGGAGTTACAGAGGGCTGTGGCTTTTGGGGGCGCTGATGTTAAGGGGGATAAGATACTGGTTGGGACTAGGCTCAAGTTTGAGGTGTGGCAGGAGAAGGAGGTGGGTTATCTGTTATCAAAGGTATGGATTAAGGTGTTTGGGTTGCGGAGACAGCTTAATGAGTTTCTTGAGTTATGGGCTGTGGGATCTATGCTCGGCTCTACTCAGGTGGTGGATATGAAGACCACCAGGAAGAACAACTTTGGGCGCATTCAGGTGGCTGTACTCAATCCAAGTCTGATCCCGGAACAGCTAGATGTAGTTGTTGGGGATCATTACTTTGAGTTGACTTTTGAGGTGGAGAAGAAGGGATTTGATGAGAATGGAGAGGAAGTCGAATTTGAATGGCCTAAAGCAGTGGAGGGTGATGGCAGGGAGGATTCTTTGGAGGGGGAGCAGCATGGAGAAGAGGAGGGGTATGTGAGGACACCAAAGAAGCAGAAGAGAGGAAGGGATAACAGTGAGGATGAGGGGTTGGCTAAGATGGTGCAGGGTGCTGAGCACGATTTGGTGCCATGGAAGGAGCTTGTGCAAGGCATGTCAAAGGAGGAGTTTGAGGCCTTTTTGAGAGCAAAGGCGGAGGAAATATTAAACAAGGCGACTGATGAGGTGATTGGGGAGGTGGCAGATAAGGTGATGGGGGAGGTGGACGAAGAGATGTCTGATGATGGAGAGCTGTCCGGAGGGGTTAAGGAGGTAGAGTTGGGCGACCGGGTCAAGGAAGCCGGGGCGGTTTCGGAGGCTAATAAGCAATAGATCAGAGCTAGTCCGAGGCTTCAACGGTCCAGGGACGAGCACACCTTGGCTAAGGCCGAGGAGAGGGTTGCTAGGAAGAACCTAGAGTTCAATGAAGGTAACCCTTTTTCTGCCCCTTTACTTTCGGTAAATAGAGACTTAACTTTGAATTGTTTACAACAAATAGGGCTCAACCTAGGTGAATCTAGTTTAGAAAAAGAAATGAATCTTTGTAGCTTGTTGGATCTTGAGTCGGAAAAAGAAATAGGGGAGAGGGGGTTCGACAGAGTTTGGTTAGAATATGAGAGTGAGGAAGAAAGTCTGGAGGAGATTGAGAAAAATGCTCTCAAGAGATTATGTGGTGATTTGATGGAAGAAATTTTTGATGAATCAAGCTTCCCTTTAAACAGCGAGCTTGATGATATCAAGCGTAAGGGCAAGTCGCACGCTAAGTCGTGTATAAAAAAGACTTGCAAGATACGAAGGGCGAAGTTTTCCAAGAAAGGTGCCAAATGAAAGGGATCTTTTGGAATAGCAGAGGTCTTAGTGACTTGGCTAAAACGAGATGGCTTAGGGAGACGTCCAGGGAGCAAAACCTAGCGTTCATTGCTTTACTAGAGACATGCAAAAAGGACTTTTCACAAGAAGCACTAAATAGTTTGTGCGGGGGAAAGAACTTCGTGTGGCATTGGACTGCACCTCACGGGAGATAGGGGGAATTTTGCTAGGGGTTAATTTAGATATGTTAGATGTAGGCAGCATTGACGATGGGGATTTTTTTGTGAAATTTAGAGTTAGAGATAGAAGAAGTGATTTTAAATGGGTGTTGGTAGCTGTTTATGGGGCAGCCCAACCGGAATTCAAAGACTCTTTCCTTACTGAACTAGTACAGTCGTGTAGTAAGGAGAAGTCACCCCTATGCATAAGGGGGACTTTAATATTATTCGGAGCAGCAGTGAAAAAAACAATGACAGATTTGAGGAGAGATGGCCATTCCTGTTTAATGCTGTCATTGACAGTTTGGACTTGCGCGAGTTGGCGATGTCAGGTCGTAAGTTCACCTGGGCTAACTCGCGTAGGGTACCAACATATGAAAGGCTAGACCGAGTTCTAGTTAGCACGGAATGGGAGCAGAATTTCCCACTGGCGACAGTGGAGGCCCTTAATAGGGAAATTTCAGATCACACACCGCTCCTGCTTAGCACGGGAGAAAAGACCAAACCTAAGAAGCAACCACCATTCAAGTTTGAATTAGGTTGGTTACTGAAAGAAGGTTTTTTTGAGGTGGTTTCTGAAACATGGAAAAAAGAGAATAGGGGGGTTACACCGATGCAAAGATGGCAAAACAAGATTAGACGGTTGAGACAATTTTTGAGAGGGTGGGCAATAAATATGAATGGGGCCTATAAAAAAGAAAAACAAGAATTGTTGAGGAAAGCGGAGGAATTAGATAAGAAGGCGGAGTCTCAGCTGCTAAGTCAGCGCGAGTGGGACTTAAAGCAGAGCATGCATGAAAGAATAACACAACTGCTCAGAGAAGAAGAGATAAGGTGGTTTCAGAGAGCTAAGACCACCAAGATTCTGAAAGGGGATAACAATACAAAGTATTTCTAGATGGTTGCAAATGGAAAAAGGAGGAAAAATAGAATCTTCCGCCTCGAACAGGAGGACGGAGTTGTGGAAGGGGAGGAACAGCTTAATAGCTATATCACAACTTATTATAAGAAACTTTTCGGGGAATCAGATGTTGGCAGCTTAACACTCAATGAATCTTTGGTAGGAGATGTTTCTCAGATCACCAATTCGGAGAGTGAAATGCTAGTGGATGATTTTTCTGAAAAGGAGGTCAGAGAGGCCATTTTCCAGATGAAGCATAATAAAGCACCGGGGCCTGATGGGTTTCCTGCGGAATTTTATCAAGTATTTTGGAGTCTCATAAAGGATGACCTAATGGCCATGTTCCGAGATTTACATGATGGGGACCTACCTCTCTTCTGCCTAAACTTTGGAATAATAACATTACTTCCAAAAGAGAAGGAGGTTAGGAAAATTCAGCAATACAAGCCCATTTGTATGCTTAATGTCAGTTTCAAGATTTTTATGAAGGTGCTAGCAAATAGGCTCACTTCGGTGGCGTGTAGGATCACTAAGCCTTCCCAATCTGCCTTCCTGCCAGGAAGATATATATTGGAGGGGGTGGTTGTTTTACACGAAACTATTCATGAGCTTACAAGGAAGAAGCAAAAAGGCCTCATCCTCAAACTAGATTTTGAGAAGGCATACGATAAAGTTAATTGAAACTTCTTGCAGTAGGTCCTTCGGATGAAAGGATTCCCGAATAGATGGTGTCAGTGGATGGAAAAGGTGGTCTCGAAAGGTAGTGTGGGTGTTCAAGTGAATGATAATGTGGGTCACTTTTTTCAGACAAAGAAGGGTTTGAGACAAGGAGATCCTTTGTCTCCTATACTTTTTAATCTGGTGGTAGATATGTTGGCCATTTTAATTGAAAGATCAAAAAATTTTGGGTTCTTTGATGGGTTAGTTCCTCACTTAGTGGAGAACGGTCTCTCAATCCTACAATACGCAGATGACACTATTCTTTTTTTGGAAGATGATTTAGAGAAGGCCAAGGGCTTGAAAGTAGTACTAAGTGCTTTTGAAGAGCTATCAGGGCTGAAAATCAATTTTCATAAGAGTGAACTATTCTGCTTTGGGGAAACGAGGGAGAGGTGTAGGGAATATGTGGAACTGTTTGGATGCAAGGAGGGGGGATTTCCTTTCAGATACTTGGGTATCCCTATGAGTCCTAGAAGACTCTCTAATAGGAATTGGAGGGGTGTCGAAGAGAGATTTCAAAAAAAGTTAAGTAGTTGGAAGGGTAAGTTATTGTCATCGGGAGGGAGACTAGTCCTGATTAACTCGGTCTTGTCAAGCCTACCAATGTTCATGATGTCCTTCTTTAGAGTATCCAAGGGTGTCTTGGAGAAATTGGATTACTATAGATCAAGATTAGCATAAGAAAAAGTATAGGTTAGCCAAATGGGGCAATCTTCATAAACCTAAGAGTATCGGGGGCTTGGGCATTGTTGATTTGGATATCCAAAATAAATGCCTGTTGAGTAAATGGATTATCAAATTAATCAACGAAGATGGCATGTGGCAACAATTGCTCAAGAAGAAGTACCTTAAGGACATAACTTTATCACAAATAGAGAGAAAGAGTGGGGATTCTCATTTCTGGTCTGGTTTAATGGAGGTTAAAAAGCTTGTATTGGAGAGGGGTAGGTTTAAAGTGCAAGATGGTACCCAAACTAGGTTTTGGGAAGATCTTTGGTTAGGAAACGAACCTCTAATGGATAAATATCCTACATTATATAATGTAGTAAGGAAGAAAAACATGACGGTTGCCCAAGTACTTAGTACTACTCCGCTAAACGTATCTTTTAGACGTGCTTTGGTGGGGGACAATTGGGATAGTTGGCTTTGTCTAGTGAGGAGTATTCTGATGGTGAATCTTAATGATCGCAATGACTCTTTTGTGTGGACAGCCAACAAAATGTTTTCAGTGAAGAATATGTATAATGACATAGTTGTGAAATCAGGGACCCCGGTTAATTTGTGGACGTGGAAGGCTAAGATTCCTTTGAAAATTAAGATCTTTCTTTGGTACCTTAAAAATGGGATAGTGTTAACCAAAGATAACTTAATAAAAAGAAAATGGAAGGGTTGTGCTCGGTGTTGCTTTTGTATGGAGCTAGAAACAGTACAGCACCTATTTTTTGATTGCCCCATGGCTAAACTTATGTGGAGTATCATTTGTGTTGCTTTTGGAGTTTCTAAACCGGGGAGTGTGGAACATCTTTTTGGTCCTTGGCTTAGAAGGTTTTCGAAACAACAAAGGAGCCTGGTGTTGATCGGATTGGCAGCGTTTTGCTGGGCCTTATGGACCAGCAGAAATGATCTGGTCTTCCTAAAGTCACAATATAAATCTGTTTTGCAGGTGATTTTTAGAGGGACGTTTTGGATCAGGAGCTGGTCGATCCTCTCTAAAGAAGAAGCAAGAATCATTTTGAAGCATGGTTGTCGGACCTTGGAAGCAGTAGCGCTGGAGATTTTCCACAATACTGGTTGGAATGTGCTGAAACGCATTGAGAAGTAGGCTGGGTGTGTCTGGCTCTTTTGTTATGTAATCTTGCGTGAGATACATGCTGTTAGTCTTCAGTGTTATGGGATTGCAGCCTAGGTGTTGTTGCTGGTGTAAGGTTCTGTAATTGTGCAGTCTAGTTGCTGCCAACGTTGTGTTCGTTTGGCCGCAGACAATTCCTGGAATTGTTGAGACCGGAACAGCAAGTTCCTTTATCTAAAAAACTCATGGTCCCGTGACATAAGATAAGCAAAAGAGATGGATATTTCCACTAGTACGGTAATCCATCAGCGCATATATATGTCGATGTTAATAACTCCTAATTCCGTCACCTAATTACATACGGACAATCAGTAGCAACACATAAATGGTTAAGTCTCCCAATAATTAAGCATTAAGCAATGAATAAACATTACTATCAAACAAAGCAAGTGAAGAATTGGAAACGAAGCAAAGGTTTGCTACCTTGTCTCTTGGCTATTGTCTCCTTGCATGGTGGCGAGATGATTCGAAAGTTAAGGCAACAACTCGTACATCTCTTAAAATGCAACACTATGCACACACGTGACACGTGCCACATCATTGCACGGAAATGCAACCATAATCTATAAATTGGCTCCCATATTGACAGGTACCGTTTGCCTGATTTGTCACTGACAATTTCTTTTTTTTTATGAAAGACCGTCATTGACAATTTCAACTGACTGCACACTGAAGAGCATATGGACGGCCCATGAGTAATCAAACAATCTGGTTGGACAAGTGAGAATGTATAATTATATGACAAAAGAACTCAGTTGAAATGTACTAGTATTAAGCTGGTACTCTGGCAGTCTGGTACCTCATTAGTCCCGGAGTAATCTGCTTCAGCAATTGAGAAGCCGGCAATGCCAGGCACTGGATCCTCTTGAAGCATAAAAAAATCATGCACGATTTGTGGCTCTGCCTTTTTTAGGTTCCAGTGGAGTTGTTTTCCCATGCTGCATACTCATTGTTAAAGCACAAAATGAGACACTCACCTGAATACAAGGAAGGCGGGATCCCTGAAAACGAGCACTCGACAATCAGAAAAATCCAAACCAATTGTTAATATACTGTAGTTTCTCAGGAATGTCAGATAATGTTTTATTCGTGCACGATTCTGTACAACTCACAATACTCTCACATGATCTAATCCTGTCAGTGAACAGAGAAAAAACACTTTATTGACAGGAAAGTGAACACGTACGGCAAGTAGTATTCTGCTCAGTTTGATCATATCTGCATGAAAAACGACCGATGTATGAATTGTGTGGGCTGGGCACAATTTCTTTCCTTTGCCTTAGAACGGGAGTTGACAATGAATCAAGTTAGTTATACAAAACACAGCGAGCACAAACTGACAAAAGAGGCCATTCTATTTCTGACGAGATAATGTTATGCAACTGGGAAGAGGTTACATTACTCTATCTACCAGCAGCAAGGCAGTTGAGCAGTTGAGGAGGGCAACACCCTTTTTTATCTTCAGTTGCGTAATCAGAAGGAAGGCAAGCATTAGGGGAAAAAAGATTTCCAGATAAAACTGTACTTAGGAAGTAGGACCCACTTTGCTTCCACTTAGAGATGACTTTGTCGTCTTCTATGCACCGGTTGGAATGGCCCCTCGTGCTACTTGCAAGCTGTAACTGTTGATCAGAATATGTGAAGTTTCCACTTCATCAAGAGCCTAGTTGGTCCTAGTGTATCAGGAAGCAACATGGCAATGAAGAACCATTCCTATATGACTCCGTACTATCCTTTTTAAATTGATGCAGCATAATAAAAATGATCAAATCATATTCACTGGTACTAAAACTAATTGGTATTGTTTGGAACTCCCAAATTACTTGCATAAAGCACGAGATCTCCTGATCTTCAACAATTCTTTAGAGGAATATTTCAAGTAAAAGGGAAAGCAGGAATGCAGTTCCATGGGCATATAAAGGGGTGATCAAACCAATTCTTATTTCTCCGCAAACTTGTTCCGGCCCTTCATGACACCATAGGGGCAAGTTCATTGTCCTGAGAAAAAAATAACACGGTGAACAAGGATTTCAGATCTGTGGCTAAACAATTTTCTAGGTCAAACCTCAGAGGTCAGTTTTTGAGAGAACACGGGAGGCAACAAATTCTGAATTCTAGACAAACATCTAACTGAGATCCTCTACACAGTGCTTGTTTTGTCTTTCTATATTTCAACCCCAATGCTAGCTTTTCACTGGTCCTAATTTCATCGTGTTATACTTCCACCCCTGTGGAGAAAAACTGGAAGGTCGACATTAGTACTTCACTGTTTGACAGCATTTCGAGTTATGGTTTATGACAGTTCCAACCATTCTCTTATGTCCTCTGTTAATCCCCACTTCTTACCAGCACATATTAATTACTAGACAGAATATGTCAAGGACTCGCCTACTGCTGATGCAGGTTCACAAGGATCCTCCTTACGGCAATTCAGATAATGCAGATCTCCCCTCATAAGGACCACACGATTTAATCTAGTTAGTACGGAAAAATTCATTGGCAGTAATGTGAGAAACAAATATTATGCTGCAGTTCTTACATGTATAGTAGCATGACAGATGAATTGTGTACATCAGACACATTTTCTTTGTTCTTGTTAAACTAGAAATTTTTGACCACGATGGTCTAGAAATGCATAGGTTGACAAAAGAGGCATTTCTGTTGCTAACCTACTATTGGACCAGCTAACAAGTTAATTTATCTTTGAAACAGCTAACAAGTTAATTTTGTGCAACAGGGCAGAAGGTATAATACTCCTAACTGACAGCAGCAAAGTGATTGAGGAGCATGCGTGCAGGTAGAGTAAAAGCACCATTCATGCAAATTCAGATTTCCAAATGAATGTGTTATGCACTTGCTAGGAAGGAGGATAGAAGTTTCCTTCCTCTGTGCCAGTGTAATAGGCATGGTCCAGCTTGCTGCAAGTTACAACATCTCAAAACAGTACAATCTTCTGATCAGTGTGAAGTCTCCGTTTAATGATGAGCCCACTTGGTTCTAGCTTAGCAATCCATTTAGAATAACATGATTGTTCAGTGCTCAGCATATTATTTTGCCCTACTTTGATGAAGCCACAAAATATTGATGTACAAAGACTTGTAGATCAGTTGCATGAGACTCACAATGGATCTATCTTTAGACAATTTCAGTAGCTGTAATAAGATTAGAAAAAGCATAGTCCTGTGTAATAGCTCAGTATCCTATAGTATTAATGGTCTATATTATACAATTTTCAGCACCTGTTATTAGGACCAATCTAACTAATTAGTAGTTGTCTTTCCCTTTCTACATCCTACTACCCAACGAAAGAACAGAAATAAGAACGGCTAGTGAAAACATAATTCCAGAAAGCAAATGGTTTGAACTAGACAATTATCTATTGTCTAGAGAGGGTATAAAATATGCAGACTACTGACAGCAATTTAACTTACAAAATATTGGATGTAGAAGTAGAAACATGCTGATCCATTCTCTTCTGGGAAACATCTGTAATCATAAATGGGACACTCCACAATTTCCGTGAAAGTTTGGGTCGACCAAAGAACTTAATGCTGGGAGACACATGAACAAGGAACACAAGTTCAAGTTTTCATCCATCGATACATGTTTTTGGTATTATAAGCATTGTTCGAAATCTCATATAAAAGCTATGTGCATTGGTTTCCCATATACAGAAGATTGACATTTAGCAGTAACAGTAGACACAAATTCCACAACGACATCTTTGATTGAACAGGATGATATCATCCTGAGTATTGAGTACAAATGGATTCTCAAGGATCATTCATGACCTGAGCGGTTTCCACCACAGCAACACTAGAAGTTGAACCCACAGTGAATCACGTCCGAAATTGTGCTTTCCACTTGCTTCTCCTCTCTCTCCTCTTCACTGTAAAATCTTCAGATAATTCTTGGCTTGGGCTCTCACCAACGTCTCCTGTACCCAAATCAGAAGCCATCTTTCCATTGGCCTCAAGCTCAGATAACCTTCTATTTCTTGCGGATACCGCAACGGGCCGGATACAACAAATGGCAAGAACGACGAGGACAATGTAAACAGAGAAAGACACCCACACACATAGTGTCCATTTCAAGCCGCGTGCCAGGCCCTTTATCCATGGAAGAGTCGTCTGCACAACAACCTCTGCTTCATACACCTGAGGCAGCTTCATTGTAGCAGCTCTTGGCTGCAGAAAAACTCTGATGAGCCCTGTTCTCTTGTGACGGCCATGGCCTTCCCTGTACTGCAGGACCTTGAGATTTGCAGTCTGGGTCTCGCTGCGCACGCCCAGCGTCAGTGGCACACACATCAGTGCCGATTGTGCTAGCCGGACAGGAGTGCTCTTGTACCTTAGCATATATGGCTGTGCAGCTGATGCCATGGTGGTTCCAGTTACAGAGACTGCCTCTGCTTTGATCTGCAGAGCACAAGTTTGTCGTCAGACACAAATCAAAATAAAAACTAAAAATTGTTAAGCTCCAGGAAATTTTGATCAGAGATTAAATAACAAGAATGTACATATACCTGGAACATGCCAACCTCACGATTGTGGTAGGAATCAGGCAGCAGCAGCGCCATCGACACCCTGACACCGTGCCCCGCCGGCAGCGCCACGCCGCGGGCTCCGCCCAGCGCCACCCCGGCGCTCGGCTGCGCCTCCGTGTAGTCGAAGAAGAGCGGCCGGCGCACGGTCACCGGCTCCTCCACCAGGTGCCGGACGAGGACGAAGCCGAGCAGCGCGGACACGAGCAGCGCGGCGACAAGCGCGGCGAAGGTGCACGCCGCGGCGAGCAGGCCGAGGGCGGCGCGCCGGAGGCCGGACGCGACCGCCGCCGGAAGGGCGCGCAGTGCGCCGACGAGAACGGCGACGGGGAAGACGAGGCTGAGGATGGCCGAGGCGAGGACCTCCCCGATGAAGGCCGCCGACCGGATGAGCCAGCCCGCCGGAACGGCGACGAAGAGGAGGACATCGCCGGAGGCCGACGCCGGCAAGGAGTAACCGTGCTGGTATTTGGACACATGGTATGGTGCTGAAGCTGAATCCATTAGAAGCTTGCAGCTGTCGGACCATACGGAATGGAGGACACTCGGGTAAAGCTCGAGGTGTTGCAGTAGAGCCTGTAGAGTGTAGTGCTGCTGGAGGATGAAGAAATACACGTGTCAGGGAAAATACACGTGTCGCTCTCATGCTCATTGTTGTGAGCCTCTGGCATGCAGGTCGCTGATGCTGGTGGCAACAACCTTTGTCAGTATCTTGTCTTGTTCCATGGATAACCACCTCACATCATGGGGACAGGTGTGCTTTCTTGCTTCTTGGTGACACATCACACAACGGTGTGCAAGGGGCAAGTTCAGAGCTCACACTGCTCTGTGCATAGATGAGTCTGAATTACTGCATATTGCAGGTGTGCTCTTTGCCTCTTTACCAGACTGAGAGATGTTCACACACAACACTAATGCAGTAGCAAATGGAGATCCTTTATTTTATTTTATCCGAGCCCATGGACAATACACTTTTTATGTACATATACATATTGACATATTGAGATCAAGAATTTATTTACATCATTGTAAGATATTTACACAGGTGCATATCTTTCTGATTTCTGAAGGATGCTATACACAGGTTACCTTCAAGAATGTTAGAACTCTTCATCATTTTCGCTTGGTCGCGTGATGGGAATCGACCATCTTCCAAGATGAGCTGTGTAATTTGTGCATCTCACAACACCTCTTCCTTTTGGTCCATCTGGAAAGTCAATCACGCTGATACTGCCATCGTCTAGGTGGAAAGATGACATGTACTCCATTGGCAAATCAAGACACCGACAGATTAAAGCAAGATGAATGGCTGGATGGCCTACGGCCACAACAACCCGATCCAACTCGCTATCATCCGGCAATTCATTTAGCAAGGCTTGCCACGCATCCTTGGACTGAGCCCATAGTCGCTCTAGTGCTTTGCTTTCCATGCTGCCCATCCATCCCGATTGAATTATTTGCCCAAAGCTCTACAGAAAGAAAATAAAGCATTGTTGATTGCTCAAATGGACAAACATTGTTAAAATGTTTTCAAACAATAATCTTACTATGCAAAGGAAAGTACATCAGAAAGGTAAATGGAAATTTAAAGACATGAAAGGGCCTCAAAGCATCTATTCGACAGTAAAATGGTGTGACACTTCACAGAAATAGTAGAAACTGGAGATGGTTGAACAAACCTTTTGCTTTCCTAGAAAGACATCACCAGTTTCAAGTTCCAGTAAGTTCTTCATTTCCACATACCGAGGCACACAATCGACGCCTAAGCAATCTGCAGCCTCTTGGACCTGCAATTTACTCCTCGTGATCAAATAAAATAAGGCCAAAAGTAGGCAGAAGTAAAAGGGAACATAATGTGCTGAACTTTATATCCAGTTCAATCACCTCACATATAGCAGTTGCAGTATCAACAGCTGCAACTTGTGGGCTACAGATAATATTGTTCACCTTCAGATCTAGAAGTAGTTCTGCGGTCTTCTGAGACTGAAATTATTTGTCCAGAAATGAGCTCAACCTTTGTGTTGGGAACAAAATGATGGAGCAAGAACAAAATGAACTACCTGTATGGTCCCAAGCATGTTCAACGGTGCATATCCTATTCCGCCTAGACTAATCTGTAACAAGCAGAGAAGGAAATTAGATACTACCTTAAATCCAAATTGTCTATTGCATGGTTCTCTATAGACCAAGTTACATAGTTTACATGGTTTTAGACATGGTGTTTTGTGCACCTGAGTGCACATTCACCAACTACCTATTGATTGTGCATCAGAAATCCTGATTCAGGATGTATGCCACACAATGCCATTACTATCAAGTAAAATTAAAAAGGGCGTGGCACAATCAATGGTGTAAAATCAATGCCTTTACTATCAAGTAAAATTTAAAATGGTGTGGCACAATCAATGGTGTAAAATCAGGATTGCAGTACTTCTTAAGTTTTCATGCCAAAGGTTATAGTGCAAGCAATGTTTTCCTCATGATAGAACACAGGCGCATACAAGAGAAGCCCATACCTCAGAGCTGGTCTGTGTAGTTCCTTGACAGGCCAGGATGATCCTCTTGCTTGTCTTTCTTCCACCAGAACTTCCAGCAGCAACAGGAGAATTCGGGGTCTGTACAAAATACAATTGAGAACAAGATCAAATCCATGTTTTTTTTAGGTTCCACTTCCACCCTTCCATTATTTTAGCAATGACAACAGAACATGCACTTGGTACTGCAAGGTCTAATTTGATCTCTAAGTTGATACAAAGTGGCAATGCTCACATAAACAGGCAAACAGGACAAATTTCACCTTGTGATAAAATAATTGTTTGAATGAAAAATAAAAGAATCTTGTAATGTGGAACTTACAATACTGTTCTGCTATTATTGCTAAGAATATCTCAGTATATACAAGGTACAAGTCAGTGACCAGAAAAAAGTTACCCTCACCTGATTTAAGCGGTTAAGACAAACATTTGGAGGACCTCTGCCAGTCTTTGGGGTGAAATCCAGCACACTAGCTCCACAATTGCTCTGGAGTAGAACCCGAAAGTACTCCACATCAAGTCCTAAACATAAGCGAGAGGAACCAAACATCAATTTCAATCAGCCATGGCATCAGAACTCCACACTAGAACTTAGCAGCACCCACCCAAAGAAGTGGCGACAAGCGCCTGGTTCACTGCATTGTGCGCAACCACGAGCACAGATTTTCCCTCGTGTGCTAAAATCCTCTCCCAGCAGCTCTGTGCACGGTCCCACAGCTCCCGCACAGGGTAGTGCCCGTCAATGCTGAAATTGGCCGCATTCTTCTGCCACTGACTGTACAGAACCCCGTACCTCTCTTTCCCTTCATGCTTCAACAGTCCCTGGAATTCAGAGTCACCAGCTCGTCACACTCAGGCATTTCCACAAGCACCTGACAAGCATCCAACCAGGAACCAACAGGCAGACAGAATTGAGACCGACCTGGAAAGAGTAGAGATCAATCTCTCGCAGGTCGGAGTCCGGGATGAGGTCGTCGCCGCGCCCATCCCAGATGATCTCGGCGGTGCGGCGGGAGCGCGCGAGCGGGCTGGTGAAGCAGGCGTCGAAGGAGTCGGAGAGGAGCATCTGGCGGGAGGTCTCGGCCTGGGACTCGCCCTTGGGCGTGAGCACGGAGACGTCGGAGCTCCCCTGGATGCGGCCCTCCGCGTTCCACGTGCTCTGCCCGTGCCGCACCAGCACCACCCGCTTCGCCGCCCCCAGCGGCGGCAGCGACGCGCCCGGGCGAGCGGGGGAGGACCTCTCCAGCTCGTGCACGCTCGAGCAGCGGATGCGTGGGGCGGCGGAGGTCGCGCACGCCAGCGGCCGCCGGCGACGGCGCCGGCGGAGATGGGGCGGCGAGGAGGAGGAGGAGCATGTGTGTGTGCAGAAGTGTGGGCGCAGGTTGTGTGGTTTGCGTTTTCCCGCGAAGATTTGCCAGGTGGGGACCATCTCTTCTGTTCTCTGAGACATGTATCCATGGGCCCGGTGATGGTTGATTGTGGTTAAACCGGTTTAATTAGATTGCCGAGCCAGCGTTTAGGTTGCTGGCTCGTAGCTGCGCGTAATGTTCTGATGTGTACAGTTGACAGTACCCGCACCACATGTAGCCTCTGTTACGAATAGTCGCCGTTGCTTAGAGAAAAAAAAAGGTTATGGTCCGGTGTTAAATTCAGCGGGTTGTAAAATGACGAATGATGGTGGGCTTTCAATGAAGTTTGTCATAAATTTTTTTCCTTTACTTGTGCATATTCTGCTTGCTTATTGCAGACATTTTTTAATGACTACGAACACATGTCGTGAATTGAAATGTTACAACATTCTATGTAATGTACAAGACTATATTGCCAAAGTAATTGGAATAAAAATATACGATTGTATATAGTCCCTCAAACATTTAATATACTTTTAGGAAAATCATTAGAGAAAATAAGGAAATACAAAATACAAGAAAAACTTAGGAATTTAAAAAAATATAAAATGACATTTTTTGGGACTAAATATAAAATGACATGTGTCTGGCAGTGTGAAAGGCGGAGAACAAAATAACGATGATAGAAGAGGATGGGAATTATGGTTTGAGTAAGTTGCGAAGCGGTTTTATTCCGTAGGGTGAAAGTTGTTTATCTTGATCGGACAGTGAATGTCCTTGGGGCCTCACGGCAGGACTTCTCGGGTGAGGGAAAATACCATCTACTGTTTAAGTTGGGCACTAATATGTTTCTAAACTCCAAAATAAAACATGTAATAATATTCTATTCATCACGGATTGACACACACACACACACACACACACACATATATATATATATATATATATATATATATATATATATATATATATATATATATATATATATATAAGCGTAAGCAACAAATAAAGACACCTGTGCATGTTAAAAAGGCGTAGAGTGAAGGATTTGGAGCGATCAAATGATGATTTGGGAACGGATCGAGAAGTACCCGTAGCAAGGCACGAGCATTTTTTTGCTAGTAAAAGAAAATTCCCTTCCTTTCTTGGCCCTTAAAAACTTTTCGTTCCATTTTTGACACTGAGTTCAATTTTCATTCCTAAAATGACACTGCCGTGAGATGTGGGTGCTAACAGGGTTAAAAATAACGTGAAAAGATGATTTTACCCCTTGTGAGTTATGTTTAGTAACTGTAACTTCTGTTACCAGGAAGGGGTGGGCATTCGGGTTACCCGAAAAGTTCGGGTTGGGTTTTTCGGGTTTTTGATAATTTCGGGTTCGGGTTCGGGTAACCCGAACTACCTCGTCTCAACAAAGTAAAACAAAATTTTAGTAACATTTGAGAGACCTAACATCATTTAAGTTTAAAAATGACACAATGATGTATCTATTAACCGTAAAAAAGATCATACTAACATAGAGCAATAGTGTTTTGACATAAGAGGAAAAGAAATATACACTATACGACCCTTTAAATTGTCTTATGTGTTGTAATATATAGAATTTCTAACATATTTCGGGTAGTTCGGGTTATTCGGGTACCGTGGGCTCAAACTCGAATTACCCTAATTTAATTCGGGTTACGGGATTTCAAACCCGATCTAAGTTCGGGTTTTATAGATTTCGGGTTTTTCGGGTTCGGGCTTCGGATATCGGGTTTTATGCCCACCCCTATTACCAGGTCATTTAGACTATGATTTTTCTTACAATAGAAAGATTTGGGCGCCTCACGGCGGCACGCTGTGATTTGCCACTGAATCCTCCTCCTCCGTGCAGTTTGCGTTTTCCCGCAAAGATTTGCCAGGTGACGCCGTGGGTCCGCAGAAGCGTACAATAACACGGAAACATTTACTATACCAAAATCAATGGGCTCGTCTAGGGCCATAATATTGGCCCAGAAATGATTATCACAAAAGTTTGATTCTCGGTAGAAGCCCAGGTTCGGCCCATATTAAACAGAGCCCAAGGCCGAGCCCGTACCACTCCAGCGTGCGAAAGCCTAGTCCCCTTGGCCCTTTCGCCTACTCTGTTTCTCCAAAAAAAAAACTCAGTACTCACCCGAGACCAGACACTGACGTGCGGGCCCCGCCCCAAAGGATCTCGAGGCAGCTCACGGCAAAGCCGACAGGCCTGGGCACGATGCCGGCCGCGCTGTCGCTGACAGAGGACCCCGCCGCGCCTGCTCCTGTTCCCGCCCTGTCCCGCAACTCCGTTTTTGGGTGGGTCCAGTATTCAGAGGAAACGGGGCGCCCAAGTCTTTGGAATCCGGTGGGGCCCGCGAACGCACGGCACCGGAACACGCCGCGGCTCGAGTCGTGACGGACCCGGCGTGCGTGCGCCCCGATCGAGCCGGACCCGGCCGAGCGAGCCAGAGAGCTAGAGCCAGGCAAGCAAGCAAGCCCGGCGCCTACCACACGCACGTCTCCGCTGGCCGCTGCTCTGCTCCCCCGGCCAGCCCAAACCGTCACCGGCCGTACGTCTTCCTCAGCCCCGGCGCCGGCGACGTACGCGGAGCAGCTAGCCGTCCAGGTGAGCCCGATCGATCGACACCGCCGCGACTCTTGTCTCGTTTCAACTTCCTCTTCCTCCTCACCCTCACCCTGCTTGCGCGCTTTTTCTCTCCGGCTCCGCTGCAGGGCACGAGACGCCGCGGCGCCGCACGGGGAAGCGCGGGAATGGCCGATCGGGGAGCAGCCGCAACGCCGACGACCATGGCCGGCCGCGATCGGGCCGAGGGGAGGAGCCGCTTCGCCTACGCAGTCGACGTCGGCCTGATCTCCCTCTTCCCCGACGCCAGCAGAGCTCATCAGGTGAGCGATCGAGAGCCACGCCCCCGCTTCAATCTCCTGCAGTCCTGCATTCGCGTGTGTATGATGGTTGGGAAGCTCGAGCTTGGCCCCCGCGCGCGCGGCGAGATGCTTCGGCCCGGCCGCCGATTTCCTGTGCTTTAATTCGATTCTGAGGATTATTTGCAGCGGATCGCTGTGTAGTGGAGGTCGTGCCGCGCGCGGCTAGCAGGTTCTAGTTGCACGCGTCGTACGTTTTCGGCTTTTCGCGTTGCGTCGGCGTCGGCAGATGAACTAGCCGCAGTAGGACGCAGCTGTTTGGTTCATGCGGGTGGTGAACTAGTGAAAATGTGTTCAGATTGCAGTACCAATCGGCGCTCAAATTCATGATTGCAACTTTCTGTTTTGTTGCCCCTGTATATTGGCAATTTGAAAAGCTTTAGCAAATGCTTAGGCACTGACATGTAACTTGTTCATGCGGTGGTAAATGTGTTCAGATTTCAGTGCAGTAGGACGTTGTTTTGTTCATGCGGTGGTAAATGTGTTCAGATTTCAGTGCAGTAGGACGCTGTTTTGTTCATGCGGTGGTAAATGTCTTCAGATTTCAGATTTCAGATTGCAGTGCAATCGGGAGATAACTAGTAAGCATTAGGACGTTCGGTCGCTTTGGGGTTTGCTTTCCGCACTGTGTCATCGTGATGAACTGCCGCTGTAGGATTACTACTAATAGTATAGAATGGGAGAAATTCAGAAAACAGAACACGTCTTGATGGCATGGACAGAGTTTGATATATAGATGCTACTTTTCTTAGTAACATCTACATACATCTCCTGCAGTCCTGCATTCGCGTGTGTATGATGGATGGGATGCTCGAGCGCGGCTCACGCGCGCGCCGCGGCGGCGAGATGCTTCGGCCCGGCCGCCGATTTCAGATCGTGACGCTGTTTGGTTCATGCGCGCGGTGCTAAACTGATGAGGTTCAGATTGCACTTCAGATTGCAGTGCAATCGGGAGATGATGAACTAGTAAGCAGCAGGACGTTCGATCGCTTTGGGGGTTTGCTTTCCGCACTGCGTCATCGTGATGAACTGCCGCTGTAGGATTCCTGGTTAATAGTATAGAATGGGAGAAAAATTCAGAATATAGCACCCTTCTTGACCGGTGAAATGGCACTTGAATCCATGGGATTCAGAGAATAGAATAGCACAACAGCCATCTCAACGATTTACAGAACCTCGTCATGTTGTCTGTAGCTTGTTTGTTGGTTTTGGTTTTCTTGTACGTGAAGACGTCCGTATAGCTTTGAAATCCTCTTTTCTTTGATACTTTTTCCCCTTCATGACCTGCGTTATAATGGAATGTTTCAAATTCCTCCTGAGTTTGGTTTACTTAAATATCCAGATGTTTTCATTTTATTTGCTTACCTGTAATGATCTTGTGGTTAGTTAGTCTAGTCAAGTCTCAAGTAGTCATGTCAATTTGCATTGCAATTTTAGAAAGTTTACTGTCTCGAAATGTCATTCACAAGTACATGTCATACATGCATATCCCTCATAGCTGCATATCTCATAAGTCTGGCGTGTTTTGCATTGCCCTATTCCTACATGAGTTCGTGCTTTTTTTCGTTAAGAAAAATAGAGATTGGAACCTCTGTTGATCATACATGTTAAGAATTGATTGTTCGACTAGTATACTGGTGTCTCATTACTTATATTTGCATACATGTTATAGTACTGCTCTCGCTATTCATGTATTTTATAGGATGAGTTTTTGGCATCAAGAAATTGTGATGTGCCTCTGTAGAATCATATATACTGATACGAAGCCTCTTGATCTGGATGCTCCCTTGCAGCCTGTAGCATGTATTCTTTTATAGGATGTCTTATGCATCGAGGGATTAGTTCCAAGTCACTTTTTCTTCAACTTACTAATCTCTTTGTTCAACTTACTATGTCCTAAACTGAATTACCCCTATAGAATTGATAAAGTCTCTAGCCTTAACCTTTCTGTGGAATCTATTTTGCCATATACAACCCGGACAGGATTACCCGGTACAAGAGTTTTGTCCGGCAGTTAGAGCTTTCCCCAAGCGTCCACTTTCCCTTTCACAGGTGGTCAAGATCATCTTCGATTTTCTAAGGAAAGTCAGGATGCCAAGTAAGGTTCCAGGGCCTCGGGGGGAGGCAATTCACAACTTAAGAGATATCCTCAAGTTTGTTCTTAAGGCTACAATAGTTTTAGCATTGTGCAGGTACCTCAAGAAGCTTCTACAACTGTTGAACAAGGTGCGTCAAACATTGATGAAGTACATCCTGAAATTGTTTGTGGAAGAAATGAAGCCACTTATCAAAAAGATTTGATTAACTTTTGCAATTGGACTTGCGATTGGTTATTTCATCCATCTACAACTCAAGCAGTACCGTGATGGTTTATCTATTGGGAAGAACAGATTTGGAGCCATTATTCTGATAGTTGGAGCTGATATTCTTGAGACCCCATCATCTAGAAGGTGTATTCTGAAGGCCCTTTCAAATCCCATGTTTCATGCTGTCATCCCTATCTGCGGTTAGTTCACTCAGCCATTTCTCTATAGTAGTCTAATAGATGTAGCATATCCATTTTTCAGTGTCGATGGTTTATTTAACTGTGTTGTACAGTCATGGAAGCACTGTAGACAAGGATGGAGGTGATAGGGCCGGACTCTCGCAAAGCTCTGTCAACCTTTCTCACAAGGACATTGTTAAGTCAGGTCGTGCAAGAGTACAGAGGCGCAGTGGACATTGTTAAATTCTATCATTATTTTCCATTCTATGTTTTACTTGATAACAGTTTGAAGCTCATCTTTGTATCCTGATGCTATGTTTAACTGTACATATGTCACACCCGGTTTTAAAGGCAAAACCAGGTGCATCTCATATGTGCGCCAGGATCAGTTTACACACATATGGTAGACGTCACAAGTGAATATCCATAACCATGCATAATGAAAGAGTATTATAGTGCATTTATTACAATCTCAGAGTTGACTCAAATGTCATAGCGGAAGACTTAAATAAACGTTCATCTAACGAAGCAAAAGCGACTCCAACTCCACAGGCATTGACTGGGGGAGACTCGCCTAGAACTCCTCAAAATCAGTAGTGAAATCCTCAAAATTCTCCCAAACTGAACAGCATTCCGGGTGTAGTTGATGCAATAAAAGAAAGAAAGGCAACAAGTATGAGCACATAACGTACTCAGCAAATGTAATATGACATACAAGGCTGAGGCAAAAAGGTTGGCTGACCATACTGCAGTAAGCACTTTTAGTTGGTCAAGTTTTATTAAGCAACTATTTACTAGCAAATGAAAGTATATACCACCCACAAATTAATGAATGTCATATTCCCAACATATTCAAGTAACCACGATTTAGATCATGTTCAAGTATGATTATCATGTAAGGGTCCAGGCCGCTCTTGACCGTGAGCACGGCTGTTATAACAGTTCTACACTCTGCAGAGGTTGTACACTTTCACCATAAGCCGCGTAAAAGTTCAAAAGAACTTTAAACCCAACCATGCCGAGGGGGCCAATCCTCTTAAATCACACTACCGAGGTGTGACCGCATAGGGACGCTACGAGGCCTTTACAAAGATTCCTTAGTAAATAGTAACCCGCTAAGGTTTCCGGTTCAGAAGCAAAGCATAACCCTCCCTAATAAGATCTGTCTCTTACCAAAGCCCACAGCTCAAGATGACCGAGCTATACCCCGTCAACCGCCGCACCTCTTGCCCCTTTCGGGTAAGGTTACCATCCACTAAAGTCCCTAATTAGTTAGCCAAGACCAGAGCCATATGGTACTTGTGGTTGCACTGTTTTCCTGGGTGGTTCTCCATGTTCCAATTAAAAAGATATGATCTTGCCAATTAATTATTTAAAAGAGTATATGGAACATAGAGTAGGGGTTCATTTAACCAATCCCAGTTGAGCAACTAAGCATCATCTACCATCAAAATTAATTAAGTAACCCAGTTTCAGGGACAGGGGAATATAGTGGCTAGGCAAATCCTTAAATAGGAACCCATCAAATTAAGACACATGCATGGGTGGTGAAATTAATAATTATTAGGACATTTGCATGACATAATACACTTTTCTTCTTCCCAACTCTGTTGCTGCTCAAATCCTTCTCCAACAGTTGGTTCTTCAGAGAAATTCTCGAACTGGTCGTTTCCTACTCGCATCACACATTCACATGCAAGGAAACAATATAATAAATAATAAACAGTACACCAAACAATTCCAACAGAAGAAAACAACAGCACAAAACTAATCTACACGTTACAACGAACGCGTGAGCGCGAGAATCACTAAAATCGGAGTTAAAACGCAAAAGATATGGCTTTTCTAAGGTTCAGGGACTTGCTGGCAAAGTTTTAAAAGTTTCAGGGGCTTAACTGCGAAAAACCAGGGGCTAAAACATAATTTTATATAAAAACTCGAGGGCTTACGGGTAAAAAGACCAAAACAGGACCTCGGGCATAATTTTAAATCTTGCAGGGGCTAAAGCAGAAGAAAAAGGATCTACTTGGAATTATTTTTGAACTTAACTGGACCGCGGGTTGATTTTGAAAAACTTTAAGGGCTTCTTTGCAAATTAGCCAGCGCTGACCGTTTCGCGGTCAGATTGACTCGGCGCTCGGGCAGCTGTGGCGCGTTGGATCTAAATCTGACGGCCAGGATGGCTTGGCCGCTCGGGTCGACGCCGGCGACGGTCGGGACGGCGGCGCTTCGCCGGAGAAGCTTCGGGAACATGCTAGGCTTCTCGGTTTGGAACGGAACTTGGTCCTACGGACTCGCAAGCACAAGGCTAGTTCACCTAGGGTCGATTGGGTGGCTGGGATGGCGCGCACGCGGTGGCCGACGACGGTGGCGCCATGCGCGGCGGCGGAGCTCTCGGGTGGATGCGGATCCGGCGCTACGGTGCACGAACTTCGACGGGACTTGGACGGGAAGAGAGAGGGGAAGATGGCGAACTCACCAGGAGCAATCTCGGCGAGAAAAGGCTCGGGACGGCGTCGGACGACGGCGAGTGGTGGCCGGCGGAAAAGTCGGCGGCGCGGGCGGCTCGGGTTTGCAAAACTCGGTCGATTTTCGATTGAAGGGGAAACGGAGGTGGCGGCCGAGTTAAATAGGCCGGGGATTGGGCTCGGGCAGGCGTGCAGCGATAGGAATCGGAGCGGCGACGACGGGCGGCGCTCGGACTCGGCGTCGGGGAAGAGTCCCACGCGGAGACGACGACCCTGACAGCCGGGCCCCACGCGTCAGTGACTCAGCAGAGAGAGAGACGGGGAGAAGAAGAGCGGGCCGGTGCTGGGCCTAAAGTGGAACGGGCCGAGGGAAAAGAAAAGGAATCGGTCGGGCGGGGAGGAAGGAATCGGCCCAGGGAGAAAGGAAAGAGTAAAAGGGGCAATCTTGGACTGGCCCAAGAGTTCGAGGGGCAAAAACGAACTCGGCTATTTTAACTTTTTTAAAACTCAAACAAAAGCAAATCAAATTCGAATTTAAACAGAATTTAAATTCCAACTTGATTTACTAGCAACCAAAAATATATGCAACAGCATGAATGCAACAAACACTTATTTTGACTAAAATAATTATTTAATGTGATATTTAAATTGATAAAAGGCTAGAAATTCCAATTAAATTCTAGAAAATTTTATTTAAGCCTTAATAAATCCTAGAAAAATTCAAAGGGTTGCTACAATTTAAATGTGATGAATTTTAGGGTGTTACAACACAGTCTTGGAGTCCCTGCTTACAAGAATGGAGTTAATTGGAATAGATTCTTGCAAAGAGAGATTAGCATTGCTGACTATAAGCTGGTAAGATCAAGGTTCAGAAGACCGTTGGAGAGGACGATTTGGATAAATTATATACCTTCTAGGTAATGGGCTCCCAAGGACATCAGCATCAACTAGACCTTCTAGCTAATGTGCTCCAAAGGACATCACCACCAACTATCAAGAAGTATGGCTCCGTCGGTTAAGTTTGTCATGTCAAAGTATAGAAGGCCATCGGAGAAGGTGATTTAGTATAATATAATTAGCATATATTCTCAACTCGCTCATCTACGTTACAATCGATAAATAACTATTATTGTTATCACATCAATTTGCAATCTCTCCAACGTTGTTACATAACTTCTCAAGATCAAACATTTCTATTAATAAATTTAGCCTACACAATCACATATCTTTGTTGTTGATGCCTTCTTTATGGACCTGCTAGCCCCATAGCAAAAACAGAGGTGTAACTAATCAAAAATGTGATATTTCATGGTCTTCTTAGAGGTGACAGTCTTAAATAGTTTGTGAGAAGCATGGCAATACCAACTTCTAGAGTTCCCTCCCTCTTTATGAAGATAGATATTCTGACTAGGAAAATGTTCGTGGAATGTTAATATGTGTAGAAGCTAGAAAACTTATGTGCCCAAAAAGGGTCAATACATATGCATAAAAATAAAGTTAATTGATGGATATCGATGAGTATATCTGAGAGGGTCAGTGGTATCGTTGCATGCCGCAGATGGCGAATTCGGTCATTAACATGCATTAAAAACATAGGAAAGATACTCAATACACCTGATTAAAAGAGGATATAGGGCGGTTCACAATCCGTATGCAATATACGGTTGATGATTTTGCCCCATAACACTGAAGACGAAACAAATGTATGTCTTGACAAACAAAAAACCATCAAACATATTAAATATTTGAATGGAGTGATTCAGCCAAGACTCACTGTGGACGATGAATTTTGTTGGCCACGAAGGGCCCTACCATAGACAAGTTCTAGGGATAACTCAATTTCGATCTTTTCCGCCATGGATTTGTGAGCATGGGTAGTGAAATTGGATTGTAAGATATATCAAAGAAGCTATGAATGCGAGTGATTGAGCTGGGACTCAACATGGTCAGTGAATTTTGCCAGCAAGAATGGAAGTGGTTGGTTGGAAGGTACTCCCTCCGTTCCAAAATGTAGGCCGTTTGACTTTTTCAACCACAAGTTTGACCGCTCGTCTTATTCAAAAACAATTATGAAAATATAGTCAAATTTAAGGCATTTTTGAAGATTTTATATCAATAAAGCAAGTCACCACAAAAAATATGATAATTTGCACAAAATTTTAAATAAGACGAGCAAGTCAAACTTGTGGTTGAAAAAGTCAAACGACCTACATTTTGGAACGGATGGAGTACATGTCAGCGTGGACGAGAGGTTATGGTGGCTCACGGTTGTGGGAAACACCATCTATATATCTTGCTCTTCTCTTTCACTCCTAGCAAACAAAATCAAGATAATATTCAGTTCTTTTAAAAATTCTTCAAACACAAAAAGTTCTCCTCCACCCCTTACAAAGGACCCACCTACAAGGTCAAAGGAGAAAAAGATGGGGAAAGATTTAGAAAACAAAAAACGATGATTTTTGGAGTGTTTATACCTTTTTGCCTATTTTTTTTACCTGATAAACGAAATGTAATTTTTAGATAATGGTCAACTAATAAGTAATATATTTGAACACACATGGAGATGAGTGAGATTGCAAAAAAAAACTATATGAGACGGAAAAGCCACATAACGTAATTGATAAATGTTAAGTAAAGTCTATACAATAGGGGAAAATAAGAAAATATTTATAGAGTATCATATTGAAAATGTGAACAAATGATTGAACAAGAAAAAGAGAGAAACAATTTATTACTTCTCTACCACGTACTTATACCTCTGTCAAAATCACTGCCCCATGCCCTTGACGAGTTAATGTATGATGATATTTATTAAATCAAAATATATACATTTAGCTCGTGACATGTCACATGTGCACACATCATCTAGTCCTCGGTGGGCAGCGCGTGGCGGCAGAGCGGGCAGAGGTGGCTGCGCGACAGCCATTTCGTGAGGCACTTGCGATGGAACCGGTGCCTGTACTCGCACGGCATCACGTAGAGCCTCTTGCCCTTCCTGTACTCCCTCAAGCAGATGACGCACATGTCGCCATTATCATCAGCTCCCGACCCGTCGCCGTACCTCTGCTTCCTCAGGCCCGCGATCGCCGCCGCGGACGCCGGCACGCCGCCGAAGCCGCCGCCGTCGCTGTACCTGGCCGGTGTCGCCTCGCCGCCGCCGCTTGCGTCGTGAAAGTGAAACCTCCCGCCGGCAACCATGTCGCCGGCGTCGTCGGCGTCGTGGTAGAGCAGCGCTGGGTCCGAGAGCATGTGGCCGCCATGGTCGGCGGTGTGGCTGCGAGGGACGTAAAGCCTTCCGATGGCTATTGCTTCATGGAGAGGGCCACTCCAGACGTCGTCGTTCTCCAGGTAGCCGAGCTGCGCCGCCGCGTCGTCGTCGTCGTTCTCAGGGCCATGGTTACCGGACGCCATTGCCAAGAGAGCACTGTCGGAAGAGACGACTACTGCACCGCCGGCGATGGCGAGGTGATGACCATCGTTATCAGCGACGGGTGGCTGATGATGATGAGGGACCTGTTGGTCATGTGTTTGGGCTGCTGCTGTTTCTATGAGCCTCTGTCAGCTCGTGTATCGTCGACTGCGCCGCGTCACGTTCGCGCCTGATTTCTGCCTTGTCCATATATATATATACAACCGATCGACGATGGAACCACGCAATATAAAACACTGCACGCTTGATTTCCGTGTCGTTGGGACCAGGATGCGCGATTTATTTATGGAGAGGTACCATATGTGCGTAGTCGTTGACGGGCGGTCCGGCTGATTCCTAATTAATCTCGGACGGCCGTCACTGGCCGGATTACCAGCAAACTCTAACAACCAGCAAACTCGATCCATTCCAGCGTCACGCGCGTCCGACGACACGTACCCCCCGGCCTGCACATCCAAACTAGATCAACACAACTCGTGCCCACAGACGCAGTGCAATCTCTAGTGTAGTGAGTGAAGTCGTCAGCCCGACACGAGCGAGTTCGCCGCCGGCCGGCGCAACACGACCATGGCAAGCCGAGGCGCCTGCCGCGGCCGC
This sequence comes from Echinochloa phyllopogon, assembly GCA_033239725.1. NCBI lineage: Eukaryota > Viridiplantae > Streptophyta > Magnoliopsida > Poales > Poaceae > Echinochloa > Echinochloa phyllopogon. The sequence continues at coordinate 2,455,859 of BTCW01000008.1, read as the reverse complement.
GCTGGCCTTCCCTGATCTTCTTCTTCGCAGGCCACGGCTTCGCCACCTACCAACGCAACGGCAACGCGCCGCGGCATGGTGAGGACGGATGGAGACGCCGGCGCGCGCGGCGTATGACCTCTACCTCTCTCTCTCTGGCGCGGCGCGGCGCGGCCGGCGAGTACGACCGCCGGTTCCGCTTTGTCGATCGATGCGCACAACGCCGGCCGGTGTATGTCTTGTCTCATTTGATGACGAGTCACGACTGGACGTGACGTGGCGGCGATGCGACGTGGGCGCGTACGTGTTCGCCGGCCGGCGCGCGCGGCATGTCGATCGCTGGACCACGTCGTGGTGGAGGCGGTGGGCTACGACGGCGGCGATCCGGAACCCGTGCCTCGTCCACTGGGGCTGCTGGCCTGCTGCATCTGCCGTACGTCTCTGCCCCTCGAGGGCGCCACCGGAGACCTTCGAGGCCGGCGCCGTTGCTCCGGCCGCTTCCCGGTGACGCGGCAGGGGGCAGCTAGCGCTGATCATATCGCCGAGGATCGAGCTAGTCGATTCCGTTTTCGCGATTTGATTCGGGCATTGCTTACATGCTTGTTTTAATTAATTAAATTATTAGTCTAGGGATTTAGCGAATTGGATTTTTTTTATAATTTATTTATCTTTTCCTAGCTAGTGTGTCTCGTAAGTTTTGTAAGAGTTAAAATGGAAAATGAAAGATAGTTATTGAATTTTGGTATGTCCATAGAATTTTGACTTTGTACACTTCCATCCACAGTAAGATGTATACCTAGCTAGAGCTATTGACTTGAACCATGGTATGTCATTGTTGAGCCGCTGTGGCATGGGCGAAATTAACCACATCGTGTTATGGAAAATTTTAGATCACGTCAGAACAGCATAAGGCACCCTGGTCCTCCGTCGGCAACGCATGGCGGCAGAGCGGGCACAAGTGGCTACGCGCCAGCCACTCAGCAATGCACTCCCGATGGAACGCGTGCCCGTGCGCGCACGGCATCACGCCGAGCTCGTCGCCGTCCTCGTAATCCACTAAGCAGATGACGCACCCCTCGCCGCCGTCACCGTCTCTCGACGCGGCGTCGTACCTCCGCCTCTCGAGGCCGGCGATCGCCGCCGCGGCGGCGGGGACGCCGCCGAAGCCGCCGCCGCGGTAGGCTGCTGCTGCTTGGTCGTCGGAACCCATGGGGGTAGCCGCCGCCGGGACGAGTGGGTTGCGCAGCCTGCCGGCGGCGATGCCCCGAGTGATCCGCTCGGCGAAGGCGGCCAGGAGCTCGGTGGTTAGGCCTCCCGTCGCGATCTGAAGGTGGAACTGCTCGTTCTCCTCCGGCTCCATGTCCTGGAGGAGGAACTCGTAAACCTCCACGAGGAAATTTGGGTCACGGGCACGGCGGCCGCCCTCCCTCGTTTCATCGTCCCGAGCACGTGTCCCGTCGTCGTCGTCTTCAAGCTCGTCGACGGCGAAGGCATCGACTGGATCTGGATCTTGGTCATGGTGGTCTTGTTCGTCGTCGTGTTCGTCAACCCCCACCGCCGCCGACGCCGCCGCCGCCGTCTCGGAGACAGAGACGACGGCGACGGCACCGGTAGTGTTGCTGTCTTCTCCTTCGCCGGTGTGGCTGTCATCATCGCAACGGACGGTGATCGTGCACGGCCCCGGCGCCGTGGAGGAGAGGGCCATCTGCGGCGAGGACGCCGCCGCTCGGATCCCGTCACAGCCGTGCACGCCGCCGCCGTCGACCGATGCCTCTTCGCCGGCTCCGGCGCCGGCGTCGTCGGCTGCTGATGGCTGAGCATTAGCAACAAGTGCGTGTTGCAGCAGCGGATGCGGTGAGCTACGGTGGCGCGAGTGGACGGAGATCAGGATGTCGTTGGTCGAGGAGGGCGCCATTATTGCAGAGAGCGAGAAGCGAGATGGGTTTAGTCGATTTGCACGACTGGTTTTGCTGTCTAATGCACGAGTGGATGTGGAAAGCATGGCATCCCTGGCTTTTATTGGCTTTTGCTAACGAGTCCGACTCGGGACCGGAGTCCGACTCGGATTAGCAAGCCGAGTAGGGCACGGGAACTCTAGCCAGCAGTCCTACACGCCATCATCGGTCTATATGTACCGATCTATATACTTCCTCCATTCCAAATTATAAGTCGTTTTGGCAAATCTAAATTCATAGTTAGTATATATATATATATATATACTTATGTCTAGATACATACTACTAACTATGAATCTTGAAATGCCAAAACGACCTATAAATTGGAACGGAGGGAGTATTCCATATTTCCATCTAACTAGCAGTACAGTTGTATATAATCGGATACATCGGTAGCCTTAGAGCCAAGCCGCTCGCTCTCTTATATTCACGTGGCAGTAGGACGAAGATATCGCGCGACCCCGTTCTCTTTGTTTTTTTCCGTCGCGGAGCCCACGTAAATTTTTTTTCCTCGCTCAATAGTTTCTTTTCTTTCCGTTTTTCTGTTTGCGCCTCGCTGCCCGCGTCACTGCGTCCACAAGAACTCAAGTAAGCTACTCACCATCTGCCGGTCTCACTGCACGAGTTTATTTGTATCTAAATCGTACCTTTACAACACTTAATTTGAATAGTTCCCAAAAAAAACACCTAATTTGAATAGAGGTATCGACTAATGCATCTCTCTAGATTGGGGTGATGTAAAAACTTTTATAAATTTAAACTATCAACTTATGTAAATTTTATTAGTATATATAGATTTATTTTCGTAATATATGTAGGTTGATATTTAAAATATATATAGATTCTAGTCGTAATATATGTAGATTGCTAGTTATAATACACAGATTGATGAGCGATTAAATAGATTAATATTTAGAAATTATAATACATGTAGATTGATAGTGATAATATATGTAGGTTGATAATAATAATACACATGTTGATATTCATAATATACGTCGATTGATGGTTACAATATATGTAGGTTGATAATCAGAATACACAAACTATTACAAGCGAATACAAATACGTTGGTACTAAGAACATATACGATTGATAGTCATAATATACATAGGTTGATAGTCAGAATATACGTATTGATACAACGAATACATAGATTGATACTCAGTATATATGTAGGTTTATAATCATAATATACAGATTGATATGAATCAAGTTGATAGTGCATAATACTTACCATGACATAATCGATATTCAAGAAATTAAATCTAAATCCATATAGGCTAGTCCAGCGTACAACTAATAATTTTTTTAGTAAATATCGTAATTTAACTTGTTAGCTCGCGTACGACTCTATTTTTTTTTTGGGAGAACAGCGTACGACTCTACCTAGTCCACGTGAGGATCATCGCACGATGTTAATATGCAGTCATTAATATGGGCCAAATAAAGCTACTGGACCGGCGAAGGTTGCAACCGCGCAACATCAGGATGGGCCGGCGGGTCGCGCGGTCGGTCGCCAGCGCGACCGATCGTCCGATACACTTTACGCATTCCGCTAGCCCTCTGCATCGCCCGCGTCGTCAAGCTGATGATGATGGCTGAGCATCAACAAACGTGTGCTTGTTGTTGGGCTTCTGCTTCTCTGGGCCGCGTCTTGGCGATTTTTTAGATCACATCTTCTTCTAAGCAAGATTAGACACCCATATCATATAGTACTCCTAACTCCTATACTCAATGGTCCAAATCAAATCAGACATGTGTAAATCATTGGTTCTAGCTCCTGTGTGTTTGGACTGTGATCCTACTCATGCTATCTAGAGTTCCTACTCATGTACTCCCGAGCCCATAAATTAATTGCCAACGATAGGCTTCAACATTTTTCAATGTGTAGCGCAAATTTTGTATGAATTTTGAAAACTTTGGCCTCTTTTGTTTCCCACGCGCTAAACTTTAGCGCGTCACATCAGATGTAAATATGTTAATTAGGAGCGTTAAATATAGATAATTTAAAAACCCGTTACATAAATGAGGAGTACAAATCTATTAAGCCTAATTACACTATGATTAGACAATGTAATGCTACAGTAAATATATGATAATTATGTATTAATTATAGCAAAATTAGACTTATTAGGTTCGTCTCGTGAAATAGACATGACTTATGTAATTAGTTTTATAATTAATTTATTTTTAATACATCTAATTATCATTTATTTAAAACGCTAAACTTCATCTGGATTCAAACAGGCCTTTATAGAATCATATATTGCACCAGTGGGCGGTCTTGTTAGCAACTTCGGGGCCGGGCCCATTCTGGAATCTGGAGCGGATGTCCTCGTATTGGGCCGATGCTGGCGAGTACTCCTCCTTCGCTCCACCATCATCGGCCCATCATCTTGCCACGCCGATGCGAATGGGCTTGTAGTCCAATGGTAGGACGGTCCAGTGGGACGCTACCCACCAAGGTTCAAATCCTGGTGCTCGCACCTTTTCCTGGGATTTTTCCAGGATTTTCCGGCGCTATGCGTTAAGTGGTAACCGGCGTTCCCGTCGACAATGAGAATCTCCAGATGCCGGGTGCTCAGTTCTTCGGAGGTGCTCATAGGGGTAGGGTTTGCGTACGTGTATTCATAGGGGTGAGTGTGCGTGCGTGTGTGAGCGTCTGCGTTGTACTATGTAATTTAAAAAAAACAACAATCATCGATGGAGATGGAGGAACACGGCTATGCTAACGAGTCCATGGCGGCAGCTAAGGCACATGTTGCTGATACCCATTTCCCAGACATCTCCGTTGCCGTCGGCGCCGGCCGCTGCACTGCTGTTCACCGTCGACGCGGCCACGGCGTCGTCCGCCATGGCCGGTTCAAGAACAAAGCCTGACGATGCTGGTGTTGGTGGTCAGGCGGACATGGTCGTGCACGCGAGCTGTGGTTACGCAGAGCAAGATGTACGGTGATCCGCGACGATGGCGTCAAAGGGATAGGTGTGCATATATGGTCGGCCGTGTATTAATTGTCGACAGAGTTCGTTGAGGAAAAGGCCGGAAACTGATGAATTTCGAAGTTCAGAGTTCAGAACTTCAGACGCTTTTTTTAGTTTAGCAAAAACCTGCACAGATCACGTTCTTATAACCTCTAATGACATTGAGTTGAGACAGTCGATCATCTCGATCCTCATTATTGAAGCAACAGGATTAATCACAAAGTTTAAACCACGCCACCAACTTTGAATTCAACAAAAAAAACTCTGAATTCAACACCTAATACAACATTAAAACAACCATTACTAGCAGCACTTCAATTCCCACAACAAGGGTTCCACTAATAACGCACACCTTATATTAGTTCAACTGCCAACACTAACCTCCAACTATTACATGACTACATCTTTGCATATATACACACCTTCAGATTTTCCATCCCCCTTCCTGTGCCTCTGATGCCATGAACTTGTCAGATTCTTCATGCTACATTACTACATGAGGCGCCTATTACGAATCTACAATCGACAATGCATGAAAAGCTTTGATCTTTGATCCGAATCCGATCACTGTCTATCTTCATCTTCATCTTCGTCTTCGCCTGTGGGCAGTGCACGGCGGCAGAGAGGGCAGCTGTTGCTGCGCCCCAGCCACTCGGTGATGCAGGTCGTGTGGAACTGGTGCCCACGCGAGCACGGCATGACGCTGACCTCCTCGCCGTCCTCAAACTCCATCAAGCAGATCGTACACTCCGTGACACCGCCGGCGCCGCCGCCGCACCCTTCCGCGGCGTGGAACGCTTGCTTCTCCAGGCCGGCCACGGCCGCGGCGGACGCCGGCGCCACACCGCCGGCGGCGCCGCCGTTGGCTTCTAGGAGACGATCAAGAAAGGTGTAGAAGTCGAACCGCATCGACTGTATCAGAACATCAACCGCCATCAATCGATGGATCTGCTCATCGATCAGGCGGCGGCCGCGGGTCGGGCGGTGATCGTAATTATCAGGCTGCCGGCGGCGATGATTGGTAAGAAGCCGCGTCATCGAGTTCGTCTTCGTCTTCGCCGTCGCGCTCTTCATCGGAAAGCTCGACGTCTTCGTATCGCAACTGATGGCGGCGATGCTGCCCTGACGGAGGCGCCGGGAGGACGGCGGCCATGCCGCCGTCGTCGTCGACGGTGATGGGCAGCGCGCGCTCCATCTCCATGGCGTCTAGATCGAGCTGCACGAATACGATCGAGGGTGGGGAACGGATGGGAATCGAAGCTAGTGAGATTGTAGCATGATGCAAGGAGGCGTTGTTTTTATATATATAGCCTGTGCCCCTGGTCACCTGGTGGAGTCTGTCCGTGTCCGAATACAGACAGACAGGGGTAATCGGATCGAACTCGGCTAGAGGCTTTGAGCGCGAGATAATTGATTAGTTGCACGTTTAATCGCGCGTTATTAAGAATAATAATCAATGGAATGGGCCGTCCATGGGTTGGAGGCTGATATCTGGGTGTTGGCGGGAGCAAAGCGGTTGGGTTGTTTTGTTTCGTGAGTAGTAGCAGTAGAGTTCGGCTTCGGCCATGGGTTGTTTCTGCTTTGTAGATGTTGTGAGTTCAAACTCCGTCGGAGTTTTGTAAATGGATTATTTTTTTCCGCTCTTCTTAATACAATGATACGTGTTCGAGAAAAAAATGGAATGGGCCGTCCCTTCCCGCGAGTTTATCAATGGGCCGTCTAAGGCCCGTTCATGAATGGACCCAAACGTCGTCAGTTTCCAGGGCAGCCCACAAATTTGACTTTCAATTCGTTAGCTACGGACTTCGTCGCAGAGTCCAGATAACCGTAGTGAGGGTCTGGACTTCGGACCCACTACAAAGTCGAAGTAAACACAAGAAATGGCGGTGGCGCCGGCCTTTCGCCAAAGTGTTATCTTGTCTTTGGACTTCGCAGGTTAACAAGGGACTATGTGAGGGCACAAAGTCATCAAGTTCTCCTAAAAAAAAAACAAAGTCATCAAGTTACCGACCACTCAGCCAGTTCTGACCAGCCATAACATATATCCATATTGACCTGTCACTATTCCTTTTCTATCCTAACACCCTAGCTACTCTATCCTACACGTACCCAATGCGATCGAGCCTGACCAAATTAACTGAACTTCTATCTTCTGCATATATAGACAGATATCACCTAGCTGCATGATCTATCAACAAGCATTATATTACAGTGTGCAAGATCTATGTATATCGATCTGTCCGTGTGCACGTGGGCCGGCTGGCCGGGATCGGATGATTGTGCGGGGAAAAAGTTACCCATCACACCAATAGCAACTTTGCAAGTGGTGGCCGACCTCTTTGTTTTGTTTGTTTACATCACTGACGGCCGGGCCTGCCGGGAAAGAAGCAACTACAACAAAGTGCCCAGCGTTTGATCTATATATAGCATATACAACATCTAGTGCAATAAGCTGGCATACTGCTTTAACCAATAAAAACCCCTACTATACCCTGCGCACTAAATATATAGCCTGTGCTGCTGGCTCCTGCTCTAAACTAGTAAGAAACAGCAGTACAGGGTGGCTGATGAGATCACTACTACTGCCAGCACTACTGATGGAATCACTCACTGTGTGCGTAGCTTGATCAGATATGATAATGGAAGTGGGCACTATTGGGCATTGGCCACTCGGCCTGCACAAACCAAACGCATGCATTTCAACTTTCAAGCTAGGATTTCAAGTAAACAAAAGTGATCGCACGCACTACTCCACTTTATCAGTAGGCTACTACTGAACCAGCAGTAGTGGACCGTCGTCTCTGATATGGGACATGTAAACTCAAACTCAGCAGCTATAGGTGGCGCTAGTGCTTGCTCATGGTGTTTCACTTTCATGTATATACTTTGACTTCTCATAGCTCGAAGACTTTACTTGATATACCACCACAGCATCTTTCTTTGTGAACAAAAAAAAGAGAGAGAAAAGCTTAATTAGCTTGATACTATGCGGTTCGCAATCCACTAGTACTCCTCGTGTGAAAAGAAATTGTGAATGATTGCCATGGCTGGCATGTGGAGACCGACTGATCTGAGGAGCATCTTTAGATGTATCTCTTTGCCGGAGCAGCCCAGAGCCTGAGACATAAGAAAATGATGAGCTCTAGCGCTGCACTACTGCACGGTGCCATGCACGGTGTTGACTTTTTATGAGTCCGACCATCATGTGTGGAATCTCGAGAGCAGATATGTATGTAAGCCCATAATCTAGTACTGTAGGCTGTGTTTACCAACTGTAGCTAGCTAGATCAACCACGCGATGTTTGCTTTGTATTTCTTGGGCTGGTAATAATAAAAGGGTTCGGTTGTTTTCTTGGATTAAGTAGGAGGAAATCATCAGGGAATCAGACAGTGGTCAGAGGACTCACTGGCAGACAGGGAGACAGACATCCAGGCGCATACTAGATAACAAAAATACAAGTGTGCGTAGTATACCAGGGCGGTGTTCACTTCCCTTCCAATCTAAAACTTCCCCCAAACTTTCTCTCTCTAAACTTCACTATTTACTGTCACATCAAATCTCTCTCCTCATGTATAGAGCATTAAATATAGGCAAATAAAAAAACTAAGTACATAGTTTTGATGTACACGACGAGACGAATTTTTTGAGCCTAGTTAGATCATGGTAGGACAATGATTACCACAAACAAACGAAAAGTACTACAGTGCGCTACAGCGTTCGATGTGACATTTTCACCCAAATTCACATTCCGTGAACACCGCCTAGGATAAGTTTGTTTCACAACTTGATATCGGTCACACCAAACCAAACTAGTTGAGCTAGGAGCTCGTACATTAGCTAGTGAGAATCTATATAGAATGGCACACGACTAACAGAGATGTACAAACGAGGTGACAGACACACGACAGAAACTATGAGCTAGCAAAGAATGCTAGATGCACTAGATGAGATTCCCGGACTGTGTCAACTTTGCAGCAACCAAGAAGATTTGAGGATCTGCAGCTAGCTGCAGGCTCCTCGATCTTGTCCTCACGGCTTGCCTTTGTGCTGCGTGTAGATGTAGTCGAGGTGCGCGTCCAGGAGCAGCCGCCGCTGCACGCACTCGTCGTCGTCGTTCCCCTCCTCGCACGCCGGCTCCTCCTCCGCCGCCGCCGCCTCTGCTCCCAGCAGCATCATCTCAGCGGCGGCCGATGAGAGGCGCTCGCCGCCATTACCCGCCGCGCCTTTCTGAAGCACCACCGGCTCGTCATCCGCAGCCACTACCCTCCTGAGTCCACTCTCTGCATTGCAAATACGTACACTAGTTCACAAACAACGTTCAGAAATCGATCTGTCCATCCATCAGCAAACAGGTTCCGGTTCAGCATTCAGCATGTGAATTGCTATACGATCGAGCGAGTAGTGGAGCAAGCACATGCCTTGGTGAAGCAGAGAAGGAACAGCAGCAGCGGGAAGGGGGCGAGCCGCCGCTGCCGCGAAGTTGAAGAAGACGAGGCAGGTGAGAAGGAGGAGGAGCAGGGAAAGAACCACGAGCGGCGAAGAGATACCGCCGCCGCAGCTCCTCATCTCTGAAGGTGCTTTGGGTTGGCTGGTGTGGCTAGCTCTCTGGCCTTTGGCCTCCGGCCTCCGGGAGAGATGGCTAGCTGCTGGGGAGTGATCTGTGATGGTGGTGGCGCCGAGGCTGGCTGGCTGGCAGCTGTATTTATAATGCGAGAGGAGAGGCAGGCAGCCTGAAAAGACGTATGTAGAGATTTGGCGGGATGTGGTTCTACCTTCCATTAACCAGTGTGTGCCAAACAGACTACTAGGAGGGTCTAAATACAGTAGCTTCCATACCCACTTTGTGCTGAACTAATAACTTTACATGGATTTGGAAGTGACCAAATAACTTCCTTCCTTATAGATAGTTAGGTTCACAATACAGACCGAACTTTCTGAAGGATGAGTAGGCTGTGATGTATACTGCTAGAGACTTTCCTTTGCTATTACTCAATTGCCTAACAAAATATTAAACAAAACTATTGGGTTAAGATGGCTAACACTGTCTCTTTCTCCCTTCCTGTCCTTTTTTTCTTTTCTTTTTTTTGTTAAAATGTAATTAGGATTTGGCAAGATATATAGATCGATAACATGATGTATGATGCGATGGAGATCAATGAGTTAAAGTTAAATTGGGGTCGCCAATGCCCTTTAAGATTTGGAGAGATGGGTACCACAATGTCGTACTTGTTTCAATAGAAAAAAAAAATCATAGTCACATTACTTACATGAGCTTATCAGTGTGCGAATATAGTTGTGTGGGTTACTGAAAATGGAACTGACGAGTACTGCTGTCTCCTTCAACTTCTATATCAACTAGGAGAAAAAGGATTGGAGGATAAAACAGTCGGCAAAAATGTCGAAAAGTACTGTGAGGATAAAGTACTACTAGTAGTCAAAGTTTACTAACCGTGCCTCAGTATGATTCTCAAAGAGAACGAAACTCAAACTCTTGGTCCACTTTACACGAATTTTTTGCTCTCTGTCGTTCATTTTCCAAGAAGGCCGAGGAGCAGAATCAGAGGTGCGTGCTTGGCGCTGTTCTTGCATGCGTCTGTCCTGTTGACATCGTATTCTAGTTCACGAATGGGTCCCATCCGATGAACCGTTGACCGCCATATGTCTTGGTGGGCCCAGGGGTCCCACCCCACATGCACAGTACGTACAGCAGCCACGTATAGGTACGGTACGTATAGGCGTATAGCAAATTGAAGTCTTTGCCATTGCCCACTCAGCTGGACTCTATTGGCAGCCCGCAGCCATGAGCCATGCTGTGTTCTGCTCCACTTGCTAGCTTCCTGCATGCATCATTTCCTGAATCGGCGCCACTAGTACTTTGTGATTCCGGCCAGCCTCGTGCACTGCTCGGCGACCGCCGGTGCGCACCCACGGCGAGAGACCAGAGTCGATTCAGTGTCTCTTCTCTTCTCACCTCGGAGACTGAAAGCTCGTTGTCACTGACAGCAGCACCACTGGTGAAGCACTAGGCTATCTACGTACAGCAGTAGCCTTGACACCATTGTTCTCTGCAAAGGAGTTCAGAAACATTAGAGCAACGCTGATTAATTAGCTGGTAGGAGCACGAAGCTCGGTGAAGAAGAGGGAGAGGAGGAACATCAGCAGGTAGGAGCCGGGTCGCTGCGGCTCCGTGGAAGAAGAAACAACAGAGCAGGAGGATCGGAGGAGCAGGACAGCAGCCGCGAGAGGCGAGGAGAGATTGCTGCGATGCTTCATCATCTCTGTTCTGTGGCTGTGTTGTTAAAGGGCACAGTACGTGTTAGTCAATGTTTGAATGATCCCAGAAGACGAATGACATCATGGTTCTAGTGGTTCCAGAATGCATGCGTGTATTCATGTTCGTGACTCAAAGATCAGAAGGAACATTTTGTCACAGCTTAAGCTTCGAGCCTGCAGCTCATCAAGATCAGAACGAACATTTCATTTCAGTATTTGGGGGCGACCACAGCAAAACGATGAAAAAATGACCTCTACGATTTCAGATGAATCATAAAGCAGACAACGAACTACACAAATATGTCGCCAACTCGTGCATAGTAATTTGTTTCCTTACTGAGCCAACAATCTGCTGCTCATGGTCCCGAGCGAGTCACCAAGATTTTCCACTGCCGATGAGCATCCATGGTGCGAATGCCAGGACCAATCCGGCATGACAAAGGCAGCTGGACGGTGCGCACAGCTCTGGGATCCTTCATAGCAGGAGAGCAATCTGATGAGTACGAAGATGGAAAAGGTGCTTGATTAAAAGAAGCTATGTTGGTGGCGTTCCCTGGTGATGACACAGTTCCTCAGACAAAATTTCACAATAATAGAGGCCGGCAAGGCAGCAACATATGAAGAACCACTTCTTCCAGGGAAAAGGACTTCAACGCACTCACATTTCAGAACAAGAGCTGGTAGTAGTGTAGTACATCAAGGCAGAGCCCTGAGTATATCATTTTCATGCTTACAGATGGGAACTACATCCAGGAAGAACACAAGAATGTCAAAATTGATTGGTGACAAGAAGCGGCATTAACGGTGGCAACTAACCCAAATCACCATGATATAATCTTACGATTCTGATAGGCTAACCAAGTCTGCTATGAAGACTCCAATTTTTTTAGAAATTCAGGCACCACCTGACTGCAGTTTGCGAGAAGTTCAGCCAAAGGTTTCGCAACAGGAGCATCAGTGTTACTGAAGATACTATGGACCTCCCCTCCAATCGTCTGACGAGCAACCCCAGTGAGGATCTCAACGTACTCATCAGCTGAAGGAGGCAAATCAACCACCAACACAGTCTCAAATTCCTCTACATCTGTCGTCGCCAGGCTCTCCCGATCTTTAACAAGGACATTCATCAGCCCCACACTGCACAGACACAGATACAGATACATTTAAGATGTGAAAGCTAAGCATATAAGTTGCTCGGTACTCTCAGTCAAAAGATTATGTCGTGATTAAAATTCACTAAGACTGGAACCCAAATTCGTATTTGCAATATGTTGTTAAAGTAACAAAGTAGCTATGTGTGTTATACATGGTTTAGTTCGCATGCAGATATTTGAAATTACACAAAAGCCCCACCTGCTGCATATGGTAAAAGAGTTGCCATGGGAATCATCAGTCACTGTGCAATTTTCCAGTTTAAGTGATGACGATAGGTGCTGCGCTTTTTTATCGCTTGCAGCTACTAGCAGAACCTTTGATGACTTTTTAGCATGAGTCTGCAAAATCTTCTCAAGAATTTCCTTGACCTGAAAACAGAAAGTGTTCGTCAAAATATCAAGGGCAGTGGCAACACACCACAATCATCTAAACATAATGAACTATCAGCCATGGATTCAATACAGATATCAGACGTGTAAGAGTAAGCTAGTATCATCCATGAAGGGTCCAAATGCTTGTTCAGGTTATCAATGTCAGACCACATCTACTGTTTGAGGTATGAGTATGACATCCTAAAAACAATCATCTCAAGTATGCAGGAAACGCATCAAATGTTACATTAAGACTGGAGGTTTTGAAAATCTGAAGAAAAATACAGTAGCTCACTAGCTATGCAATAATGCTGTCCTGAGTAAGTTGCACAACACATAAAGGCCAACCAAAGTACCAAACCATGAAAGGTAACATAAGGAAGATGGACACTTGAGAAAGAAAAGAATAAATTACCTTTGATGTTTTCAGATCCTCTGATGGACAGAAGTGTACATGCTGGGTTATAAATGCACTTCGTGAAGAAACAGAATCATTGATAGAGAGCTTCGTAATTCTTCCACGCAGTAGATTTTTAGCCATTGTTGCAACATTTTTGCCAGATGGGTCAGTGAAGATAGTTATCTGAGGATTGCTTGATATGGCGTCTCTAATAGAAAAGATTTTGTCACTGACATTGAGGTCCAGGAAACACTTAAGACCATCAATAACCTGTCAATTGAAGTTGTCATCTTTAGATGAAACTCAGTTGTAAGATACCTAACTATATGGAGAAGAGCGGCACAGAAAAGAGTATAACTAAGCATGATAAGGGCCAAGATAAAAGAGTCACTTAAACCTATTGTAGAATTCATAGTTTGTCACTTGCGCCAATTACATAGAACACCAAATTGATAATTACAATCAAACTGGTATAGTTCATCAAGAATTTGACTCCAATTACCACATTTACTTACCAGCATTGATACACCTGATATATCAATCGCCTTTACTGAAACAAGTTCAAGAAGCCTCTCAGGGGTAGCTATAAGAAACTCCGGCTCACAAGTTTTTAGTCTGATAGAGCAGTCAAAAGTTCAAACAAAATGAATTAATACTAATCATCAGCTCCCATTTGGTATCTATCTATAAGCACTAATCAACAGAGGATGCCACAAATAGTGGAACAAAACATACCCAGAGATCTGGTGTTCAACAGAAGCACCAGGATGCAAGCTCACTGAATGAATCCCAAGAGACTTCAGGGGTTTGCATATCGATCGCACCTGCCCAAACAGCACCAAACGAATCACTAATTGATTCCCATTTTAACAATTGACTGACACAACCAACAACATAATAGGATCATCAAAATGGCAGGCAGGTACTAACTTGGGCGGCCTTTTCCTGGGACGGGACGAGGTATAGCAGGAAGGGGCAGGAGACGACCATCCCAAGCCTCTCCTTCCTGGCGACGATGTCGCAGGCCGTGGAGACGAGCCACGCCGTCTGCTCCATCGTGGCGCTCGCGCCGCTGGTGTCCAGCACGTCGGACGGCGCCGGCGCGGCGCAGCACCTCCAGAGCTCCACGCCCCAGTCCCCGGCGCCGTGGATGCTGCCGCCGGCGCCGTCCTCGGACGCCACGGCGTCCCGGATGGCGTTGAGGCAGACCACCAGGAACTTGGACGGCCGGTCCAGGTCCACGCGGCCCTCCTCCGCTCCCGTCGCTAGCTCGCGTATGGCCTTCGACTTGGCCTTGGCTCCAGACTTCGCCGGCGGCTGCTTCTTAGTGTTGGCGTCCTTCTTCTTCGGGTTTTCCTCCTTGGTCACGGCGGCGGCGGCGTCGGTCGCCTCCTCCTCCTCGCCCTTGCGCTTCTTCCCGTGGCTCTCGTTGAAGGGGTCGTCGGGGGTGGGGAGCGAGAAGCACATGCCCTCGCATGCCCGGCGCTTCCCGGACTTGCGGCGGCGCTTGGAGGCGATGATTGCCGCGACCCGCGCGGAGACGGCGTTCTCGCTGCTGCGCAGGCGCTTGCGGCGCACCCGGTTGCGCTTCCGCGCCAAGGCGTCGTCGCCCTTCACCATGTGGGTCAGCTCCGGCGAGGCAGGCGCAAACGGCGGCCGCCGGGATGGGAAGAGAACGCGAGCGCTTGGGCGGCGGCGGTTGTGCCAAAACCTAGCAAAAGCCTCTGTGACCCGACAGGGCCGGGCCTTTGGAATTGAAGAGGCCGGTGGAGATGATCGTGGGCTGGATTTGTGGCCCAGTCAGTGTTCAGTTCACACGCTGCGGCCCCAAAGCGAACAGAATTTATGGGCCTTTTACTTGACTTGAAATTTAATGGGCCAAGTTGCCGGCCTCTCTAAATTCTTTTGCGGGTCCGGCATGTAGTCAGGATGGGCCGACCACACCGGCCCAAACTGAGCTTGTACCGAGTTTTTTTTACCGGGTCTCTCTTCGGGTATGGCTTCTGACGCCATTTTTTTATCAATCAACGAGAGTTCACAGCTGAAGAAACTGAGAAACAACAGAACACAGGCTACAGAGCACAAGTGCGCAAGAACAACCCAACACGCGTAGCTCAAACCGAAAGGCAGGCTGATAGAAGGGATTAGAATAGAACTAAATTAACTGCCAGAGTCATGGCAAGATACACGACAGCAGTAACCCAACAATCTGGCATCTTCTCCTCTCTAAAAAGAAACAGATTAGTCCGTTAGAGCATCCACCACATTCTCACATTCTACTGATCTCAGCTAAATTACCCCCATTTCATCATTCTAACTTAGTTTCTCCCCAGTCCCCAACCAGGCACACTTATCTGGTCGTCTGCTGGTATCACACATGGGCAGAAAGTGTCATGCCTGCCCTACAAAATGCGTCAGACAGCGATGAGGCAACAAAAAGAAAATGGCAGCCACCATGGCCAGCTCTTCTACTCCTGGGGAGTCAAGCTGACGTTGAAGTCAGGTGAAGCCCTGTGCGCCATGGGCGGCGAGCTTGCAGGCCAGCCAACCATGGTGAAGCCCGTGGACGTGTTCAGGTTCATGGCGCCGTGCTCCACGCTGGCATGGGGTTGTGATGGCGTGGCAGAGGCCGGCGGTGCATGGAAGCCGTTGCCTGGAGCAGCCTGGGAGAGTGGTATTGCCGCCATGAGAACAGGATGGGCAGCCATTGCAGAGGGTGGCGCTGGAGCCGGAGATGGCTGTTGCTGCAAGTTCATCCTCCTCTGGTGCTGCTTCAGGCTGTTGGGCAGGAAGCTCCCAACAACCACCTGCCCAAATGGTTTATATTGTATAGTTAAACAAAGATAGATCCAAATTTTTTGTCTTTGTCATTAGTAAACAACAGGTTACAGACTAAATGAACCAACAAGATATCAGTATTTGATGTTTTGACGAGTTGAGCGTAACAGCATTTGTAATTTTGTACAGGTTTTGCCTCGGATTTTACCTGTATAGGAGTCGCAGCACGCAGCATCCCAGCCACTACACCGCCAACCACACGGCCATCGGGGCCAGAAAGAGAGACACTGAGCCCACCGGTCCTCCTCCTACCTTCCTCAGCCATTGTGAAAGAGCCCATCAATTGCAGAATCTCAAAACGGCCCTGAAGATCAGAGACATTCAGTTCGGTTAAACATGAGCAGCGCAAACACAGACACCGCGGTATATGAAAACTAGATCCCTACTGCGACTAAACAACTAAGAAACAAATGTCATTTCTCATGCAGATGGGAGAATTTAGAAGTCCCATGGCCATTTATAAAACTTGGACAACTTTGTGGGTATTTTGACAGAGTCTGAGTCACAATTAGGAGACCTATGAATGCTGAAGTAAATCAAGCCGCTAATGGGCGTAGAACAAAGCAGAAGAGATATTAAAGAAAGTGGAACAGACATAGAAAAAACGTTGAAGGGAAAGCCTTTTTCCAACACAATGGGCCTACCAACTCCTGAATGCCTGAACCCATGACAGTGTTCTGTTTCATGAGGCATCGAATGTGAATTGCATGGCTGAATATTTCAGCAAGGGTAGTTGAGATTTTCCGTAACATTGCAACATGATATATCAAATTAAGGTTATACATATTTTGAAAAAAAAAACATTTCAAGGAATCACTGTGCTTGATGTGAGTACAAACAATATTGTGTGGTGACTACTGACTAGGCCTTCCAAGTTCTCAGAAGTTGACCAATGACAGCAGCTAGTAGGTCCACATCAGGGTCGTAGCTTAGAACATTACAAGAAGAATGATAAGATGCAAAGAGTCCTTACCTCATAGGTGAAGGTGCTACCCGATGAATCTGGTTGCCTCAATGTTACATTAGAGATTGTCCCATTGGCAGAGAGGATGCAGATCGAGCGTGGACCCTTCTGAGAAAACGACATTATGCGCGCTGCCACATCCTACCAACGAATTGGATAAGAAAGCTCAGTGCCAAGCACTGCACACTAGCCAAACAATGCCAAACTAGCTGCAGAGAAACATGATGCTGTGATTATACAAGTCTTACCTCCCCAGTACCCACGATGATGACATGAGGTGTGAAACTCCCTCCGGCTGACAGCGCATACCATTCCCCTTTTGCATTTGAACAAACCAGTCAGACAGAGAAATGAACAATTTTTAAGGAACTAAACTACTAGATGATGAAATGGAGACCTTTGTCACGGCTAATCTGTAAGAAATTTTAACCAAGCCATGCCAACGGATTAGGTCGATTAGGTAATCCACCCCGGAAAAATCTCCCAAGAAAGAATGTGCGTGCAAGATTGGTAGGAAGAAAGGGGATAAAACATAAGAATTGCTTCAACCCTTCAACAATTGATACTGAACATGAACGCGGCAATGCATAACCGTGGTAACAGAACAGGCAGCAGAGTATATTGACTAGTTCTGGGTAGAAAGCACATACACATCAGCCTACATGGACCCCATCCAAGCTATGTACAGCAGAAATCAACAAGGGATGCAAACATAGCAAGATTTTTTTTTACGCCAACATAGCAAGGAATTAAAAAGTAAAAAAAAATGGAAATTGCTGGTTGCTGAAGAAGAAACAGACGCTTCGCATTTCAGAGAGTGCTTACTGACCTAGAGTTGCGAGGATCTGGCGCCTGCCGGAGCCACGCGGGCGGCCCCTGCGCCGCCCGGAGCTGAAGTTGGCGTGCTCACTCTGCCCGGCGGCCGTCTCCGTCTGCATGCCGTTGTCCCCCGCGGCCTCACTCGGCTTCTCGCCGCCCAGACTCCACGCGAGTGGAGTTGCAGTGGCATCCCCTCCGTGGGGAGCTTCGGCCGGTGGCGGGGACGGCGTCGTGGACGTCGACGGCGGCGAGGAGGGAGACGACTGGTACCCCTTCGCCGCTTCCTGCGCCTCTGTCATGGTTATGTCTGCTCTGAAGAGACCATGGCCAGATTCATGGCCCCCTGCCACTGCAATGCCTTCCCTTCCCTCCATGAAGAATGGCAAGGCCTCTTCTTTCTTGGTTGGAACTTGGAGCTTGCTGGGTTAAATTTCTTGCTCTTGGTTTGCTGCTTTGCTTGATTCCAACAAAGAGGAAGGCAGACAAGAACAGACACCTATTCTAGTTTGGCTTGTGTTGTGTCCGGATACTACCAGGCACCAGTATGCAGAAGCTGGTTGTGCCAAGTATTATACCATCAGGGATAGGAGTTTTTGAATACTGCCATACTGGAAAATGACAGAAATAAAAAAAAGGGAGATTTTGGGGCAGAAGCTGCACAAGAACGGCGGGGTTTGCTGCTCTCTGACCCTCTCTCTCCTTTGACCAACTATCTGATTGGTTGGACTGCAAAAGTGTGCTGGAGGCCAACATAACTTCCATTTTTTATTGAACTGTAAAGCAGACAGATGGGACAAACAATTATTCCGAGAAATGGATAGGGTAAACAAAAATACGCTTTGAGGAATTGCAGTGTCTCTAAATTGATTATTCAGTACTAAAATGGAAATATATTTTTTTTAATTTCTTCATTAGCATGGTAACTCAGGTTTGAATACTATGTGCTTTTCCTTGAAGTCTTTTCTTGCCTGTTGATATATTTAAGGGAAGATCCAGCAGGTGCGAGAAAAGCAATCGCATTGGGGTGTGTACCATACAGTTCATTACTGCTCACTCCATCTCCAGTTGACAATACTATGGCCTTAGTTCCCAAATTTGGACACTAAATTTGAGAGCAGTACGTCACCTCGTAATCATTGCGTCACTGTAGCAACGCGTGAAAAATTGTCAAAAATTAATTAATTAGGCTCAAAATGTCCGTCTCGCAGGGTACAACAAAACTGTGCAATTAGTTTCTAATTTTATCTACATTTAGTACTACATGCATATTATGATATTTTGATATGATGAAGAATCTTCTTTTTACATAGTAAATTTGGGAGTTATTTTTTGGAACTAAACAAGGCCTATGTCTACATCTCCACTGCACACTTTTGATTATCACATTTTGCAAATAAATTTGTACACTGATTCGTTGGCTAGTGGCTGGTGGCTGGTGGCTGGCGCTGGTTTTTGCTGAGAGAAAAATATTATTGGCTCGCTTGAAACAATCCAAACGAACAGGGCGTAATATTTTTTTGTAAACAAGACTTAAAGGTAAATGTCGTCGACCATTTTAAACTGATATTTCATAATATACGGAAAGAGCATACGCATACTTGTTGGTTGTTTTGCTTTCATGTAGTTAGTTGATGGTTCTACTAGTATTACTAGTACTACGGATAACCCGTTAGTAGACCTAATAAAGCATTTCATTTCTCATCTTTCTATGCAGCTTTCCCGTTGTGCCTCTTCTTTTGAATCTTCAAAATCACATAAAAAGTTAGATCTTGTTTTCCCTCCTCTGTTATTTTCAACAAAGCTTTGGGAGAAGACGGGGAATACTCCCTCCGGTTTGGTAAAAGAAGTCGTTTTGGACAAGGTTTGAGTCAAACATTGGGAATATAAATCATAAATAATATTTTTTTCTCCAATATGCAGGAGAGCTGCATATTTTTATATTAAGAAGAAAAGTGATCAAGAGTCCCAAGTAAAAAACTCCGGCGAGGCAGAAGCACACGCCACGCTTACAACAGCTAGACAACCCTTGGCCAGAGGCCAGGCAGAGATAGAACTCAATCTACTCACAAACGAAACTACCAAGACGCTCGGCTCCTGCCAGTACCCAGAGCTCTACTTCGAGCCTAATCCTATGAACTAGCTCAGCAACGGTTGCAATCCTATTATTGAACAGCTTGTCATTTCTCTCCTTCCAAATACTCCAGATGATGAGCATGAACAGGGAATCCAACCCTCGCCTCCTTCTCCTTGGTTGCTGCGTGCGCAGCGACTTTAGCCCGCGCACGTTCCACGATATGAGAGTGATAGGATTCATGGAAGAATACATCAACCCGACCCCGGCATACACGCCTAGGCCTGCAACCCGAAGGTAGGGCAGGAGCACTGCAGGGACGGCATTAGGTCTTTGACTGCGTCATAGTGGTCGTTACGCATGTTCTTGGCGTACAACTTCTTGTATTCCTGTCGCGCATCCTGCGTCGGGGCGACATGACCAAGTTTCTGCATCAGCAGGACGGACGCCCTCTGGGATGTTGGGACCTTCGTCATTGGTTGGTTCGCGATGCGCTCGCTTCGCTTGGGGAGGTCACCTTTGTCCATCCGCTCCAGCGCTAGTCGCTTGGCCTTTGCAGGCTTGGCAAGCAACAGTGTTGGGATCTTCTTTTGTATTGCCCTGGTGAAAGATGAGAGCTTTGCAGCAGAGCTAGGCGTCTCCGTTGCCGGATTAGCCACAGTCCTGGTCGAAGCAGGTGTGGGGCCTGGTCAGTGAGGCCCAGCCCGCCAGCCATCCCTCCGGTCATCTGTGGAGGGCCCGGTGGCGCGACTGTGGGCGCATTGGTTGCCAGCCCACGAGGCCCATCCACTTCTCCCCTTGGCCCAGGAGGGGAGATCGTCTCGCTCGGCTCCGTCGTGGGGTGACCCACCGGCGCCGGCATCGTTTCCTCCTCGGGGTCCTCTGCACCCTGGGACGCCGCGGGGACCAAGCCTTGGCGATGCAACAGCGCTACGACCAGGGCAGCCTCCTCGAGCATCGGATCAAAGGCCTGGTCGTCAGGGGCCCAGCTGCTTTCGTCCCGACACAGCTTGCTGGCGCTCTGCCACTCCTCCACTGCTGCCCTTTGCATGACCAGACTGGGCAGCTCCCCCCAAGAGGATCCACCCGTTGTCTTGTCACCTTTCGTCGCTTTTGCCGGGAGAGCCACCGCTTCTGCTTCTATCACTGGCACTGTCGTTGTCGCGACTCCGTTGTTTGAATTCACTTTGAGAAAGTTCTTTTCCAAAGCGCCCCTTTTCTCCTTTTCAGAGAGGTCAGGGTCCTCTGTCTCTACTGCCCCGGTCACCGCTGTTGTGGTGGACCCCAGGATGGGCGTCGTCCTTGCCTCTGGTGCGGCGCCGCCGCCGCCACCAACTCCGGCAGCATCACGGCGAGGGAAGCCCTGTAGTCGAGGGCCACCGTCACCCCCGCGGAGCCCATAGGACCGATCGGGATTGCTGTCCGGACCGCTGTAGCCATCCTCCGACAGCGACAAGGAGCTTGGCGTCGATGACGGCCGGGAGGCGAAATCTGCCATGCTCCTCAGGTGGAAGTGGATCTGATACGTGAGAAAGTGCTTCTGCCAGAGGTAAGGCACCACTCTGGCGAAGATCCGCTGCATCTCCGGGTCATTGTGCACCACCGGAGTTTCAGGCTCAGCAATGGACAGCTTCCGAGAGGCCGGGATCGCGAAGGGATCCAACGCCCAGGCCCATAGCACGAACTGTCGAAGATCCGTCTTCTCAGCAGTCATCGGCTCCAATTTCTCAACCCAACTGGATGGGGCAAGCAACTTGCTCACCGTGTCCAAGTCCCAGGCGTGTGCAGGAATGCCAACCAACTCGAGCTTGCCCCTGGAGAGAGTGAGCGAGGCAGCAGACTCCAGGCGCGTCCACGGCCTCACCGAGAGATGGGTGGTCGCCATGGGAATTGGGTTGGACGCCGTGAGCCGGTCATGCACTGCTTGGGAGGAGCAGATCAGCAAGAAGCTCTCCAGCGTGAGTGGCGTGACAACCACCGGCTCTAACTCCGCACCGGCGCAAGCAGCAACAGCCTCCTTGACCGTTGCCGGTGTGTATCCATCGGAGACGTTCCCGATCTACGCGATCAATGAGAAGCGCAGCCGAGTCTCCTCCCTGGCCATGCTTTCACTGAAGTCCATGTAGCAGGCGTCCGGCTCCATCCGCAGGGATGGTTCCGTCGACGCAGTGGCCAGTGGTGCCTCCAAGCGCTGAACGACCGGCGGCGAAGGCGTGTGGCTTGGGTCAGCGCCCGCCGGCGGTGTCCTCGGCATGTCCATGCGGATGATGACACGCTGGGCCTGAGGTGCTTGCCTTGGCACCGTCCCATGGCTAGTGCCGGTCGCCTGTGGCTCCCGTCGCACTCGTCGTGGCGGATGAGGGGCACGGGTCTGCGTCCGCGCCGCCGGCAGAGACGGCGAAGGTCGGCGAGGCCTGTGGCACTCTCTGGCCAAGTGGCGAAAACCATGGCAGCCTAAGCACCTACGCGGAAGCCTACAGGTGGCAACCCGATGAGAGTAAGAGAGGCAGTTCCAGCACCTGTCGTCGAGCTCCGGAGGGAAGCGCCTCGCCGGCGGTTGCCGGCCCACCTGCTGCTCCTCACGCTGCAGTCGCCGCCTTGTCGACCTTGAGAGGTATTCATGGAAGCCGTCCTCGTCAGTCCGGCCGCGCCGGCGGTCGACCGGTGGGGCAGGTGCAGGCCCGAGCCTCGCCGCGAGGTCCCTCCAAAGTCCCGGCCGGTCGGTCGATGGGCGCCCCGTCGCAGCGGCCGCGGTGGCCGGTGTCGGGACAGCCCGCAGTGGCGGCGGCGGCACGCGCTGACGGACCCGGCGAGAGGGTCTGCGGTGCCTCCGCCGCGCGCCCGCCTCCGTCACCGGTGCCTCAGGCTCCGCCACCTCGGCCGCAGCAGGAGCGAGGCGCGGCGACGACGTACCGCAGAGCACCTCCATGTAGCTCGGTGAGGACATCGGCGGGGAGGGCGAAGGGCTGAACTCATAATCCACGCGTTCGAACTCCTCCTCACTCTCCAGCGCCCAGGATCTGGGAGAGAAAGGTCTTGCCTCCGGCGAGAGACGCGAACCAGAGGTGGCGGCGACCCTCGACGACGTCTTGTAGGGTATCTCGAAGCCAGGGGGAGGAGGGGAATTACCTTCAGGTCCGTCATGCGGCGGCCGGGAGGAGCCGGGGAGAGCGGGAGTCGGGGTGGATGCCGTCATCGGGGCGGCTAGCGGCAAGCTGCGCTGAGGGGTGGTGGCCGCCGGCGCCGCTGTGGCAGCCGGCGTGGTGGTAGGGGAGGGGGAGGGTGCAGAAGCCATCTCTCATAAATAACATTTAAGTCATTGAGTTTAAAATGTGAAAATTATATAAATAGATTGGTCTTGAAAATTACTTTCATAAAAGTATACATATAAAACTTTTCAAGAAATATTTTTATAGAAAAGAGAAGTCAAAATTGTGCTTTGGTGACCGTGTCGTTGTTCTAAACGACTTTTTTTACCAAACCGGAGGGAGTACTTGTTATGCCATACTATAATATTATAATAATACAAGCACGCGTACCAAAATTTGCAGCACTTGCACCTGTTTTGCTTGGCCAACCTGCCCTGCACATTTCACAGCTTTCAAGTGAGGGGATAAGATCGAAGCTTGGGCCTTTTTCCCTTTGGGAAATGAGTAGCTGGAGAGTAACAATTCAAAATGCAAAAAAAAAGACAGTCAAAACCATGATGCGCTGTAACTGTAAAAGCTTGAAACCCTCGTTGTCATAAAACTATAGATGCCTAAACAAACAAGGCAATAGTTTTATGCAATCCATTTTAATATGAATATTCCTGATAAAAGTAATGCTTCTGCTGACAATAAGACACCAACCATAAAGAAGAGGATACAGACAAAAGCATGGGGCTTTAATATGAACAAAGGAGTGATGTATGAAGAGAAAATATCTTCCAATATAAATAAATACACTATAACTATTCAGCAAAGTTTATGAAAAACTATACAGCGGGTGTACAGCAGTATACAGGATAACAAACTAGAGCAGGAAAGAGAGAGCTCAACTCAACTGTCCCTTGCCTTGGAAACATCAAAGCTTTACAGTGTGGACAGCTGTGGGCCTGTAGGAGTTACTCTGAAGTTGCACAGCAGGCGGCAGCTGGAGTGGACTGCTGGAGCCAATTTCCCGCAATATCCGCTGCAAAAGATGGAAATGTGAGTGAGCTGCGGATCAAAAGCTAGATGCGCAAGGGTACTCCAATAGCTATTACATTTATTGCATCTCAGGTACTGCAATGGAGAACAGGCAACTCAGGATGTGAGCACAGCTTGGTAGAAGAAAGAAACATTACTTGTTGTTAGTCCAAATTCTTCAGTTATGATTATGGAACAGATGCAGGACAAATCTACAAAATACATGAAGGCTCAGATACATTCTGAATGGTCTTGTATTCAAATTTAAACAGTTACCAAATAACAGCCATAAAACGAGTTTGTATGTTGTAGACACATTCTACATTTTCTATTGTTTAAATTGGGGGAGAAAAACAATGTTTTGGCTCTTGACTGAATATAAGAAAACCAAAATTGTTCTGTAGGGAGCTTTACAGGAACTATCTCGGCAGTGAGATCCCAAAGGAATGGGGCAACCTAAAGAATCTGTTCAGCGTTGATTTGTGTGCCAACAAGCTGACAACTAAAGCTTGGTTGTATTGTCTTGATAGGAGCTTGAACGTGGAAAACAAATAGGGTGTATTAACCTTCATTGGAGATATTGACAGATACTGAGTATGGACTATAGAGCAGCTGTGCTTGCTTCTAGTGTGCCCAGAAGGAACCAAAACTCACCTCCCAAGGCTTAGTATAATAGATCTGATTATCGATGAGGCTTTGATTAAAGAGTCAAGATAGTGGTGCCATGTGATTAAGCTAAAAAAATGGGTATTCTTGCATTGAACGTTTTTGCAGGCTTCTTGTAAGTATAAAACAAATGGGAGAAAGGGAAAGTAGATCACGCGCCCTTTCTTGTATCACAACTTTCAATATGATAAACAGGTAAAAGCAAAACAGGAACCAAAATTTAAAGCTGCCAAATTATAATTAAAGTAAGCAAACAGAGAACTCAGGCCTAGAGGACCTTTTCTATTCTTAGACTGCAAAAATAATATGCCACCTAATCTACCCATGCACATGGCCTTGAAGCACCCTTGCAAGGAATAATTTACACAAATTAGCACACTGGACAAGTAGCCGCACCATTTAGCATAGGTATGGTAACAATGACAATAGTACTATGAGTTCCATGTTGTGTCAGAATTGAGCTTCAGTACTAAGATTTCATTCACTGTTGCATGTTCACTGTTAACACATAACACATTGATGCTTAAAGATGAGAAGAGACATTCCTTCTTTAATAATATAGTGGTTGGAAAAAATAGACTGGCAATCGTTTGCAACACAACAATTGTCATTGTCACAAGTAATTAACTCCATAGCTCCTGTTTCAGTTACAACAGTTTCTAAAAAAACAGTTAACTGCAGTAATAAACTATAATGTTTTTGCAGATTATACATAGTTATCAAGATAATGTTTTTGTGACAGAATTTAAGTATAATATAGAGGGAAGGGGGGACTTCTTAACTCCAATCCAAAAGCCAGTTGCTACTTAAGTTGAGAATAATTCTGTAAGTTCAGCACAGACAACCATCAGAAGTTTGCTGAAAAAACTGCTGTTATTGTTTGTACAAGATGAACATAAAAGGGATGACAGAAAACACATGATTCAAATACTGCATGTCCATGCTGAGAAAATGCTTAACTACTTGTAACCTTACATATATTCGCTGCAGAGCACGAGATATTATGTTCTTCTATTCTGACTCTGATATCGGTCCATCAAATTGCGCGTACTTATAGGATGGTTTCAATGGAGCAAGAGTCATTACATTCAGACTGACATCATATTTATATGACAACAATACATTGAGGACCATGATGCAGCTTTTGTTTAACCATGATGGCTGACCAGAAATCACATTGAATTTTCAAACTGTACGGTGCTTTCGCAATCTTTTCAAAAAATAAAAATTCAAACTGTGACTTCACATAATTTATAGTTGACCAAAATTTAACTACTAAAGAAAAATGGGGAAGGGAAATTACATATGAAGTTCTCATAGAAAAAGAATACATTGTTATGAGAAAGAAGTTCCACACAGCACTAAACAAGAATTTGGGAGAGTAAGTTCAATCTTTTTTGTCTAACAACTAAATGTCATTTAGATGTTTGGAACACTGAGGGGAAAAAAAACTTTTCTGCGCCAGCTGAAGGACAAATTTTATAGCAACTTTGTATGAATTGCGAGATACAAATCAACACTAGGGGTCTAGGGTTCTCTTAGATCTGAAGCAAAATCTGAAAGTGTACTAGTATGTGTACTTGAGGTCTACTGAGGCATGAGGGTGACCAACCGTAATGCACAATTCAAGCGACATGTGAGAAAATATAAACAAACTGAAGGCATGTGCTTATCTCATCACTAGGTTAGTAGAAAAAAGGGGAGGGGACATATGTTGTCATCATGAACCCAGTATTGGTCCATTCCCTAATTATGATTCTGGAAGCCATAACTACATGCTAAGCCACACATCTCGACAGGAAAGCAGAGAGTGTTGTGCAGCACGGCATGAGAAATACGAGCGTACTGCTAGAAGATCTCTGAATGAAATGCTTGAATCGCATTGCTGTGGAAAAGTTCCGATGGTAAAACGCACGGACAAGAGCGTAATAACTCCTCCTGCGTGTCCCCATCAACCTCTAATGAATTATCAAGGATTCCACACACTGGGCACGGAAGCACGCACCAAAAAGAAAAACAGAAAAAAAAATTGAGAAGAAAATCAGAAAATTATGGCTCGGTTTTAACATCAGCATGGCATTGCGTTGGGGTGTTGGGGACTAACTGTAATCTGTAACTGGTGAGGTTGGGGAGAGACGCAGAAGATGGGATCAGGTAAGGAGTACCCGGGTGAGTGATGTGGTGTTACTAACAGACAAGGTGTGGCGCCGAAGCATCCGTCAGGGAAGGAGATGGAGCCAATTCAGAGAATCCGTGAGGACTTGCCGGCGTTGGGCAAGGTCAGCGAGTAGGGGTCGCCAACGCCGAGCGCGAGGAGATCGCCGTCGCCGCCGGCTCGTCGGGCGATCAGCCGTCGTCCGAAATCACTGTTGCGGCGGCCCATGGCTTAGTGGGCCTCAGCCCCAATGATCTGGCCCCATGGTGGTGGTAGTGGGCCCAATTACTATTTCCTATTGTATACAGTACTGTAGTAGGACCGCCAGTAGGCCTTTTTTGGGGAAACTCGGTAGGCCCCTTTTATATTTAGCCTTTCCTCGTTCTAAATATTTCGTCAATGTTAATCCAGTAAGTCAAACCTTTTAGATTTTCGAGAATGATTATTAAAAGGTTGTATAGCTTGACAACACAATATTGATATTACTACATATTTTGTACGAAAAATGGACAAACTCTTTCTATCTGAGATAATATATTTTTATAGACAATATTGCTAGTTAAAATGAAATATTGGACAATGGAGGCCGATCAATGTTCCAGTGGAATTGCTGACTTGCTAGTATAGGCTAGAATAGTTTGATTTTCGTTTCGTAGGCTAAATTAACAAAGGATTCCTACAGTCAAATGGAACTTGAGCGGAATGCCGCCTCCATGAGCTAGACCAGCTGGGAATTGCAAACGAGTTAGGAAAGGTTAAGGGAGATAATCCCAGCTGGGAATTGCAAACGAGTTAGGAAAGGTTAAGGGGGATAATCCCTTTATATTCTCCATCAGATAATCGATGACGAGTTGGGAATGGTTAAGAGAGATAATCCCTTTATATTTTCTCCGTCAGATCAACAAGGATATGAACCCTTCGAATAAATTACAGGCAATTTCAATGATCAGCACATAACAGAAATAGGCAAATTAAAGACAATCCCAGGTCCATTCAACAAACGCGACCAGAGCACCAACCAGACTCAGGTAATTTAAGTTTTGCCGAATTTGAAACGTCAAAACAGTATGTAAACGACTGACAGAAAGGGCACATTGCAGCCAGAGATCAACAGTTCACGAGATAACAGCAATGCCCATGGACATAACTTAAGCGATAATAAAGCATCTAGATGTCCCAAAAGAAGATGCAGAATCAAGAGCCAGACACATCATTTCTTCTTGGCTGCGGCCTTGGTCACCTTGGCACCTGTTGGGTCCTTCTTCTCCACGCTCTTGATGACTCCAACAGCAACCGTTTGCCTCATGTCACGGACGGCAAAACGACCAAGAGGAGGGTACTCGGAGAAGGTCTCCACCACCATGGGCTTGGTGGGAATCATCTTCACCATACCAGCATCACCGTTCTTCAGGAACTTGGGCTCCTTCTCCAGCTCCTTGCCAGACCGCCTGTCAATCTTGGTAACGAGCTCGGCAAACTTGACAGCAATGTGGGAGGTGTGGCAGTCCAGCACTGGGGCATAGCCATTGCCAATCTGCCCAGGGTGGTTCATGATGATGACCTGGGAGGTGAAGCTGGCAGCCTCCTTGGCAGGGTCATCCTTGGAGTTGGAGGCCACAAACCCACGCTTCAGATCCTTCACGGCAACGTTCTTCACGTTGAAGCCAACATTGTCACCAGGGAGGGCCTCCTGAAGAGCCTCATGGTGCATCTCCACGGACTTCACCTCAGTGGTCAGGCCAGATGGACCAAAGGTGACAACCATACCGGGCTTGATGATACCAGTCTCCACACGACCGACAGGGACAGTTCCAATACCACCGATCTTGTAGACATCCTGAAGGGGGAGACGCAGGGGCTTGTCCGAAGGCCTCTTGGGCTCGTTGATCTGGTCAAGAGCCTCAAGCAGGGTCGGGCCCTTGTACCAGTCAAGGTTGGTGGACCTCTCAATCATGTTGTCACCCTCAAAACCAGAGATGGGAACAAAGGCGATCTTGTCAGGGTTATATCCGACCTTCTTCAGGTAGGACGAGACTTCCTTTACAATCTCATCGTAACGGGCCTTGGAGTACTTGGGAGTAGTGGCATCCATCTACAAACAGAGCAGCAGAGAAACATAATGAGACAGGTGCTTCCACAGCAGGTGAACAGTATAAAACATGTTTGGACTGACATGTCAGGAGCAACAAATTTAAACGGGTAGATAAAGCATATATGGTTACAGATATACATATCAATAACATAGCTTGTCTATTTCTGAACCCCTTGTGTTTCTGATAACTGACAAGGAAATGGGGAACCTGCATTGTCTACAACAACTTGACACATTCATCAAGAATTTAACAAATTGTTTTCATCGGTAATCAAAATTTAACAAATTCATCAAGGCCGACCACCATAATGCTAGATAATTTAAGAAATGAAGGGTTATCAATGCATGCAATAGCCATGTACTGCATCTCAATAAAGCAAACTCAGCAGCAGTCAGAAAATCACATGTAAAATGATTTACAGAACAGAACATAAAATTGTGTGCATATGCATAAAGTATGTCTGTCAAATGCCTATTAAGAACATAACTCATGAACAAGAATGAGCAAGTCACTCTCAGAATGACACGTAAAGTGCCTAACTTAAAGCCAGTATAATTGAATGCAAATAAGCAAAGCAGGACAATACATAAGCATATTTAAGAGCATCGCAGAACATAAACCAAAGCAGAACAGTGCAAACAATCAACGCTGGACCCATCACTCACAAGTATATTTAAAAGCATCTCACATCATGAACCAAGGTGAGGTAGAATTCCTGGATTTATACCTTGTTGCAGCAGCAAATCATCTGCTTCACTCCAAGAGTGAAAGCAAGGAGAGCATGCTCACGGGTCTGGCCATCCTTGGAGATACCAGCCTCAAAACCACCAGTGGTGGAGTCAATGATAAGGACGGCACAGTCAGCCTGTGAAGTACCCGTGATCATGTTCTTGATGAAGTCACGGTGTCCAGGGGCATCAATGACGGTGCAGTAGTACCTGGTGGTCTCGAACTTCCACAGGGCGATATCAATGGTGATACCCCTCTCACGCTCAGCCTTGAGCTTGTCAAGCACCCACGCGTACTTGAAGGACCGCTTGTTCATTTCTGCGGCCTCCTTCTCGAACCTCTCGATCACACGCTTGTCAATACCGCCAAGCTTGTAGATCAGGTGGCCAGTGGTGGTTGACTTGCCAGAGTCGACGTGGCCAATGACCACGATGTTGATGTGAGACTTCTCCTTACCCATGGTTGCAAGAGAAGCTTAAACACCTGCATCAGATGATTCGGTGGTTAGATATACCAAAGCAGGGTCAACGATTAAGAAAATAACAAAAAATAGAAAAGCAGTAGCAGAACAAAAAGAAAAAAACTTAAAAGCAGTGTGACAGACAGTTGTATATTATAGCCTAGCTACAAGATAGCAATTCCCAATTTTAGATCAGTTCAGAAACTAAATGAAACAGAAACTATGCAGCCGGTATACATCTAATCACCTAGATACGCATCTTCGGTCTCTAATACATAAACAAATCACAGCAGCCCCAGATCGCTACACGTTTGATCTGGCAGGTGCACTGTGTACACCGCCAGAAATTCTGCTAACAAAACAAACAAATCTCAGGAATCCTAGACTTCTAATCTTTTGATTTAGCTCCTGCAAACCATATGCGCCAACACCAACATAATTTCATAATTCAACACACAAATCGACGGAGGCAAAAGCAAGCCTCAGATCCTGTTTAAACTACACAGTAAGCATCGATGCGATGGCAACAAGTAATCACCAACAGGATAACTACCGAGTCGCGATGAATATCGAACTACAAGGATGCCAAAAGATACGATACCTAGCAAGGAAACGACGGGGGCGGCGGCTCGCGCGCAGACAGAGGAGCAGAGGGAGGCGCAGCCGCGGAGGCGAGGGGGGGAGTTGATGGCAGTTAGGGTTAGGGGCCTTATAAAGGAATGGTTGTCGGTGAGTGGATGGGTGGGCCAGCCGATGGACTGGGCTCCCGGACCGTAAAACGCGCGAGAGGCCGGCCCATCGGGGAAATTCGCTTGCTGTGCCGTCGGTATTCACACAGTTGTGGTCCAGTGGTCTACTAAAAAAAGTTGGGGTCCAGTGGCCTAATGGGCCTCAGCCCTACTGATTTGGCCATTTTGGTGGTAGTGAATTAGTGATCTGAGATAGGAAAAAGTCCATCTTGCCTCCCTCATTTATCACTGAAGTTTGATTTAGCTCCCTCATCTACGAAACTGGGTAGATGGCCTCCCCAACTACTAAAACCAGTTCAATTTACCTCCCTACCCGGTTTGGGTGGGCAAAGCACCCTAAGTCCCTAAAGGACTTCTCTCCAAAGGTTATTTTATTTGGGTTGAACTAATGAGCACTTTTTGGTGTATGCCAAGACAACTAATGTTGCATCCCTCTTGATAGTACGACATTTCTAAACTCAAGATTAAAACAATAAATAGAGTCTACCACTTGAGCTTGTATATCTTCATTGATGCCATACTTGATCATTCTCAACTTTGAGGGCTTCAACACTTCATGTCTTGATGAGCAAATCCAATGTTGAGCTAATGACTTAGAATTTCCATTGCATGGATCAATTCATAAGCCATTCCAATATATATGATCAAACAAAGATAAGATGCTTCGCATTGCTTCACTTGATATGACTTGATTGATGTATAGAAACCCAAACTATAATGCTAGACCTTTCCACCAAACAAGGTACCTCGGCTACAAAACCAATTTGCCCTTCACCTTGCTAGGAACGTCACTCGCATCTAGCTTGATCCCATCCATCCTCTCTTGCCAAATTAAGCTTTGCTTTGCATTGCATCATCATGAAATCCACATTGAAATCCATGTCTTGAATGTTGTTCTTTGGTAGATAACTTGTCCATAAACATCAATGTACTTGAGACCATATACTATCCATAGAATCATGTCTCATTTTGAATGTAACCATTGCTATGGAACAAGCCCAAGGAAATCCTAACTTCTTCAATCATTAAATCCCAAAATCTTTGACAAGTTTCTTAACTATGAGACCAACCAATTTACTTAAGTCCATGTCTCATTTGTCACTATCACACACTTGTCATTTGTATTGCTTGCATGGGATGAATACCACTTGTTTGCTTTCTTGTTATTTCCTGCTCATACACTTAGACAAACAAGTTAAAAGACTAATCATGTTGTCATCCAAAATCACCAAAACATATAAGTGCCTAGATGCACTTTCAAGTAGTACCGGTCGTTCTGGTACAGCCGCGTCTCACTCAGGTCGTAGTCCCTCTGCTCCTGCTCCTACCCCTGCGAAGGGCTGTGTAGTACCACGGCGGCCAGCCCGACCGCCTCCGTTCTCCGGGTAAGGTTGTGTTTTTGTTTCTGTATGAGCTAAGTTAGTAGGCCTCACATGTCAGTATCCACAGTGGCAGCCAAATGGTGCAAACCGGGATCGAAAACCAGGTAGGGAGCTAAATTGACATGGTTTTAGTAGTTGGGGGAGGCCATCTACCGGTTTCATAGATGAGGGACCCAAATCAAACTTCAGTGACAAATGAGGGAGGCAAGATGAACTTTTTCCTCTAATATACTAGTATGCTGGTAGCCTTTTCTCTTTTTTTTTCTTTTTAATTAACTCGGTAGGCCCTTTTGCATTCTATTTTTTTCCTCGTTCTAAATATTTGGTCCAGTTAGTCGAACTTTTTATATTTTCTAGCATGAGTATTCAAAATATAAATATAGCTTGACAACATAATATTTATGTTACTAGATATTTCAGTATGAAAAATGCACTACTCTTTCTTTTTTTAAAAGGAGATTATCTCTGTTTTTTTAAAGCAATAAAGTGTAATATAAAAAACGTGTATCCCTTGGAACAGAAAACAAAACAAGAAACAAGCTATCCTATTACACCACCTGAATCCTTTTTTTTTGTTTGAACAAAGGCCGCAGGTCCGCTTTACTGAAACCTTAATGGTGAGTACAGAGGTACCACTGTTGGGGATACCAGCTTACAACGACGAGCCTATGAACCAACTAAAACTTCCACCCAACGTCTCAACCGACATGGCAAAAAGAAAACTTACATGGCAACCATTGCCGCCACCGGAGACTATAGAAAACAACTGAGAGCTACCACATACTCAAAAGACCGCCTATGAATCAAAGGCAAATGCCAAGCATGCACACGGCTTGCAAGCACGAGCTAACCATTGCTGCATGTAGGCCTGGCACAGGGTTATGCTTGAATGCAAGCAAATTACTCTTCCCTATAGGATATAGCCTTTTAAATCCATGTGAATGTTTTATGCTTTTGAATTGGGCACGTCTATTGCAAAAATTCTTAGTTCAGTTAGTTTAACTTTACCCATGCCATTTCTTCTTCTTAAAAAAGAGGTTTACCACTGCAATCCAGAATGTTGGTAATCCGAACTTCTAAGAGCAACTTCAAGAGTACTAAAAAAATAGAGTTGTAAAAACTTGGTTTTGGGCCTTGCCAAAAAATTCCTCACGCAACAGGTGCAAAAAGAAATTAAGTGTTGCGGGATGGAAAAGGGCAGGTGATCGGCAATTTGGGAGTACGGAAAAAGAACACAAATTTAGCTGACCATAGCTCTAGTTTCGGGCACATATAATTTTTGGGCAGGTGACTCAGTGACTGGACATTAGTTTTCCAATTTTATACCCAAAACTGATTATCCAAAAGTTTTATTGGACTATTTTGGACATGCTCTAAGCAAAACCCATCCAGTCTGTGTCGGCCCAAGAAGAAAGATAACCATCCCCGTATCATCATACAAAACTATAGTAGTGCTCCCCACTAAGGAATTCTCTCAACATGCAAGCTATCTATGTCACCATCCACTAAAACACTCTTAACATGCAAGCTATCCATGTCAACATCCACTAGAACAATCTATTTATATCTTTCATCGATTTTCTGTAACTAATAGTATATGCAATTTTTTAGTCTATACGAGTACCATGCTACAGAATTCGTATAGTAGAAATACATGGAGGATCAATCATTTAAGAGTCATTGTCTCTCAATAAAATGAACATGTTTTCATATATAATATTGTTTGTAAAAGAATGTTGCCATACAATCTTAGACTCCGGTTGAATGCTTAGAATTGAATTACATTCTAATAATTATCACCAAGACTTATTTATTATTGTTGGCTATATAGGAGAGATACTTATGTGATGCACTTTTCCTATATGGGAGGGATCATTAAGAAAGAGGATCTATAGAATCAATTTCCACCCCCTTCTCCGTGAATTTAAGATAGGCTTATATCTAAACTTCGGAAAGTTGTGGAATGTTAAATTAGTCTATTTTATATATTATATAGTAGATTCTAATTCCATCGAAATGAAATGATCCAAACATGGTCTTAGTATTTTTCTACTTTCAAATTTTATCTTACAATGTTGTTTAAGATTCCCGCCGCAACGCGCGGGGTATCACCTAGTAGATTTATATTTTCGATCACAAGAAGTAGTGAACAACATATGTTTGGGGAAGTACCTAGAGTGTTTTAGTTTTGCACTCACAAAGCTCTGTGATTTTCATCAAACAAAGCGTCTAAACTGGCCAAATAGGCAATACAATGAATGGAAGTACAGCTGCCATCAGAATAGGCTGAATCTGCCAAGTAGTAAAATAACAAAGGATTCCTACGTTCAAAAGGAAATCTACAACATCAGAAATTTTTGCAAGTGAGCCTGATCAACAAGGACATGAACTTCTGAAAAAATAACCCAACTTTAACCAGCAAAACAAAGAAACGAGGCAATTTTAACAAACATAACAAAGAAAAGAGACGACAATCCAGTAACTGCATTCAACAAACGACTCAGGTATTTAGGTTTTGCCGAATTCAAAACGTCAAAACAGTATGTAAAAGACAGACAGACAGAGGGGACATTGCAGCCTGAGATCAATAGTTCACGAGATAACAGCAATGCCCATGGACAAAACTTAAGCCATATTAAAGCATCTAGATGTCCCAAAAGAAGATGCAGAATCAAGAGCCAGACACATCATTTCTTCTTGGCTGCGGCCTTGGTCACCTTGGCACCGGTTGGGTCCTTCTTCTCCACGCTCTTGATGACTCCAACAGCAACCGTTTGCCTCATGTCACGGACGGCAAAACGACCAAGAGGAGGGTACTCGGAGAAGGTCTCCACCACCATGGGCTTGGTGGGAATCATCTTCACCATACCAGCATCACCGTTCTTCAGGAACTTGGGCTCCTTCTCCAGCTCCTTGCCAGACCGCCTGTCAATCTTGGTAACGAGCTCGGCAAACTTGACAGCAATGTGGGAGGTGTGGCAGTCCAGCACTGGGGCATAGCCATTGCCAATCTGCCCAGGGTGGTTCATGATGATGACCTGGGAGGTGAAGCTGGCAGCCTCCTTGGCAGGGTCGTCCTTGGAGTTGGAGGCCACAAACCCACGCTTCAGATCCTTCACGGCAACGTTCTTCACGTTGAAGCCAACATTGTCACCAGGGAGGGCCTCCTGAAGAGCCTCATGGTGCATCTCCACGGACTTCACCTCAGTGGTCAGGCCACTTGGACCAAAGGTGACAACCATACCAGGCTTGATGATACCAGTCTCGACACGACCGACAGGGACAGTTCCAATACCACCGATCTTGTAGACATCCTGAAGGGGGAGACGCAGGGGCTTGTCTGAAGGCCTCTTGGGCTCGTTGATCTGGTCAAGAGCCTCAAGCAGGGTTGGGCCCTTGTACCAGTCAAGGTTGGTGGACCTCTCAATCATGTTGTCACCCTCAAAACCAGAGATAGGAACAAAGGCGATCTTGTCAGGGTTATATCCGACCTTCTTCAGGTAGGAAGAGACTTCCTTAACAATCTCATCGTAACGGGCCTTGGAGTACTTGGGTGTGGTGGCATCCATCTACAAACAGAACAGCAGAGAAACATAATGAGACAGGTGACCACGGCAAGTGAAGAGTAATGTTTGGCAAAGACATCTATCAAAACAGTAGTCAATTGCACCTTCTTTCAAGAATAAATGAATTTACAGTGACATGGCAGCAGCAACAAAATTAAACAGGAAGATTATGATTGACACTAAAGAAACAGGTCCATTTCAACTAGTCAATATCACAGTTTCTCTGTTTCTAAACTCGGGCTCTTATGTTTCTGTTGACTGTGAGAGAAATGGGAATCCAGCATTGTTTAAGATGCCTTAACAAATTCAATCAAGAAGGTTAACTGTGACGGTAACGGGCACCCAGCATTGTCTAAAAGAACTTATCAAATACATCCGATAAGGTTTTCATCACACATCAGTAACAAAAATCTAATAGCATGGAGGCAGACTACCATGCAGGATAATTTAAGAAAAGAGAGTTAACAAGGCATGCAATAGCCACATAGTGCAACTTTATAATTAAAACACAGCAGCAGGCAGAAAAACACGTATCAATTAGTTTACTGGACAGAACATAAAATTGTGTCCAAATGCATACAACAGACTGTCAAATGCATATTAATAACATAACTCATGAACAAGAATTGGTAGGGGATTTTGGGAATTAACATTAGTATTTTTTGCAACAATGTAATGGGCCCAAATTAAAAGCAGTACAATTGAGTGCAAACAAGTAAAGCTGGACTATTCACAAGCATATTTAAAAGCATCTCAAATCATAAAACAAAGTGAGATAGAATTCATGTATTTATACCTTGTTGCAGCAGCAAATCATCTGCTTCACTCCAAGAGTGAAAGCAAGGAGAGCATGCTCGCGGGTCTGGCCATCCTTGGAGATACCAGCCTCAAAACCACCGGTGGTGGAGTCAATGATAAGGACGGCACAGTCAGCCTGGGAGGTACCCGTGATCATGTTCTTGATGAAGTCACGGTGTCCAGGGGCATCAATGACGGTGCAGTAGTACTTGGTGGTCTCGAACTTCCACAGGGCGATATCAATGGTGATACCTCTCTCACGCTCAGCCTTGAGCTTGTCCAGCACCCACGCGTACTTGAAGGACCGCTTGTTCATCTCCGCGGCCTCCTTCTCGAACCTCTCGATCACACGCTTGTCAATACCACCAAGCTTGTAGATCAGGTGGCCGGTGGTGGTCGACTTGCCAGAGTCGACGTGGCCAATGACCACGATGTTGATGTGAGACTTCTCCTTACCCATGGCTGCAAGTGAAGCGTAAACACCTGCATCAAATGATCTGTAGTTAGATAATTATAGTAGGGGTAAACAAGTAAAGAAAAACGGAACAGAAAAGGGCATAAAAGCATCAGCAGAACACAAAAGGAACTTCAAGCACTGTGACAGACAGCTGTATATTATAGTCCACACACAAGATTGCAATTCCCAATTTCAAAACTGAACAGAAACTAAATGAAATATAAACTATGGCCGCAATACATCTGATCAGCTCGATACACAGCTGCAGTCTTTGATAAATAAACAAATCACAGCAGCCTTAGATCACTAAACGTTAGATCTGGCACTTGTAATCACCAATCAACACTGCCAAAAATTCAGCTAACAGAATAGCTAACTGAAAACAAACAAATCACAGCAAACCAAAACCTCTAAACGTGTGAATTAGCTCCTACGAGCCCTATGCGACACCACCGATATAATCTACAATAAGTTAACACATGACTCGACGAAGCAAGCAAAATCTCGGATCCAGACTAAACTACCCAGTAGGAATAGATTCGATTGCAACAAGCAATCACCAACAGGATAGAATCACTACGAGTCGCCACGAAAATCGATAAATCACTACAAGTCGCGACGAAGATCGATAAGATCACTACAAGTCGCGACGAAGATCGAGCTACAAGGAGGCGAAAATTTACGATACCTAGCAAGCAAACGATGGAGACGGTGGCTCGCGTGCAGACGGAGGGGGGGTCGCGAGCAGGCGGAGGCGCAGCCGCGGATGTGAGGGGGAGATGCGGAGGCGATGGCAGTTAGGGTTAGGGGGCTTATAAAGGGAGGATTTACGGCGAGTGGGTGGGCCAGCCGATGGAATGGGCTCCCGAACCGTCGTATAGAGCGCGCGAGAGGCCGGCCCATGAAAATGCCTGCGGCACTGGCATTGAAAATTGATAAGGCCAGAACGCTTGGGCCAGAATTTTTATATATTTTTTATTTTATATGGTGGGTTATGCTGCCTGGGGCTGAGATTTGCAGCAAAGTTCAAGTGATTAGAAAAACTGAATAAAAAATAGCAATCCTAAAAAACTACATATGGTTATTCGGTGTTGTCAGTGAAAATGTCGATTCACAGTGGAGGTAACTTATATGGTCTGAGTTTTGTGCATTCTCTGCATCACTACAGGTATGCAGCACACGACTACACGAGCAGTCAGTATTCCCTCAGGTAGAATCAATAGTCATCTCTAGTTCAAACGAACGAACATTGAGATTTCCTAGGCATTGTATCAAACACCCACCAGGCAGGCAGACGTCACCACGGCACAAGCAGAGTCCATGCAATCAGTATTAGTCAGGCAGACAGTGAGGCAAGGATTCACGATCAACATGCGCCATCTCTGGACGAGGCTGTAGAATACGAGGAGCAGGCAGCCGCTGGTAAGGCGACCTCCCTGGAGGAAAAGGTCGAGGCGGACGACGGTGGACACGAAGTCCGATGGCGACCGGCTGGGAAAAGGGCGAGGCGGAGATGGGGGCGGCGGAGGAGTATGGGCGGCCACGGGAAGCCGAGCGCGCACGGGGTTGGGGCGGCCGGCAGCGGAGGCGGCCTCCGTCGTCGCCCACTCTCCCGCCCGTCTTTTTTTTTCGCGACAAAAAAGGAAGCGCTACGTGAGGAGGGGGCAATTCAACGAATACAGAGCAGAAGGGGTCTGAATTGAGGGCGGGCTCGCGGGAGTGGAGGGCAAAACCGTGCGGCATTCGACCCCGTTTCCGTCAGCCAATGCCCAAGCCCTCCAAACAATATTGAAGGCCCATTAATGCCAATTCACGATTCCAGTTTTCAATGTCGACTTCCAAACAAGACCTAGGATTTTTTGTCAACGGTGATAGCGTGTCAGGGGCAGCATGCCAAGGACTTCGAGGACACGTGTGTAACTGCAAGTGGGGTGCCATTGCCACGGATACACAGGCACGCAGCGATACACTTTTTGTAACCATAAACCATATATAGAATAATCCCATTTTCATTTCAGTTAATGGCCTTGTTCATCTGCATCTCGTTTTATTTATACTGATACATCGTGCGTTGATTAAATGTGATATGTACATTGCCTGCAGCTGTTCTCCATCGATACGTTTTTTCCTATCATGTGCAAGTTGTTCATGTAAGTTTTTTTCCGAAGGCACAAGCCTCTTTGGTCTCGGACACGCCCCGCGCCGGCAAACTTTCCGAGCACCGACAAACGGACGCAAACTCTGGACAACACGGGAGTCGGCCTCACTCTGGACGAGAACGTTTCCATACCGAAG
Source organism: Echinochloa phyllopogon (assembly GCA_033239725.1). Taxonomy (NCBI): domain Eukaryota; kingdom Viridiplantae; phylum Streptophyta; class Magnoliopsida; order Poales; family Poaceae; genus Echinochloa; species Echinochloa phyllopogon. Next base: position 2,416,529 of record BTCW01000008.1, on the reverse strand, counting down.
TATTTAGGCTTGCTCTCGATGAAAAGAGAGTAATGACGGGGGTAAAGATATAGAGGCCGGGTTGTTTAGAGTGGTTCGGATTTTTTCTTTGTTGAGGCTGCCACATGGATCTCGTATCACGACAGCTAGCGCAGGTAGAGGACTTCCCGTCCAACATGTCCTCCACGGTATAACGATGGCTGCGCTATCATTCTAATAAAGGCCACGCAGCTTGAAGATTTTGCAGCAAATCCACTGAACGACGACATAGTCGGCCGCTACAATACATGGCGCGTCTTGGCAATAGGTGAGATAGACAAGAGGCGACGACAACGCTGCCGTCGGCTTGACTCTGGACAAGGATGTTCTCATAGTGAAGTATTAGGCTTTGCTCTCAATAGAAGGAGGTGTAACGATAGGGATAAAGATATGGAGGCCGGGTTGTTTAAACTTTAAAGTGGTTCATTTTTTTTTTGCTGAGGCTGCCACATCGATCTCGTATCACGACAGCGCAGGTAGAGGACTTTTCGTCCAGCATGTCCCCCGTGGCAGTAACGATGGTTGCGCTATCATCCTGATAAAGACCACACAGCTTGAAGGTTTTGCAGCAAATTCACTTAACGACGACATAGTCGGCCGCTACAATACATGACGCATCTTGGCAATAGGTGAGATAGACAAGAGGCAACGACAACGTGGACGTCAGCCTGAATCTAGGCAAGGACGTTCCCATAGCGAAGTATTAGGCTTTGCTCTTGATGGAAGATGTAACGACGGGGATAAAGATACGGAGGCCGGTTTTTTTTAAAGTGGTTCAGTTTTTTCGTAAGTCTGCCACATCGATCGCGTATCTCTATCTCTAAAGAACGAAACCTGGACGGAATTGCCCCTCGTCGTAGCTCCACGTCACCGCGACGTCATCACCGTCCGTTTGGAGCTCACATTCTATCTTGGCCGTAGGATCTTGTTTCGAAGGCAGCGCTTTCTCCAGAGTTGACCAGACATTGCTGGAACGCTCCGGTCCTGGAGCTCCGGTACAGATGGGGGATTAAAATGGTCTCCTTCCAGTCTTCCACGCATCCACCAGGTCCGTCGCCGCCTCTCGCAGCCGTTGCTCTCGCTAAGTGCCTCCCTCTTCCATCCGATGCTCGCGGACGATGGCGTGCCCCTCAACATCCTCCCTCAGCTAGATAGAAAACCGGCTCTCGACTCCAGATTGCCGGAGCTCCTGGGATGCCGCAACGGAAGGCTTGGCTGCCTCCTAGCTCTGGTCTCTCCGCCGTCTCGTCTTCTCCCCGGTCAGCGATGGCCATATCCACCATCACAGGTAGAAGCTCGTCTGCTTTACTGAGATCTTTGTTAGCACCAAACATCAATCTCGGCCGCGACACAGCTGGTGCGCTCACAATCAGCTCGACGAAATGCCGCACCACGTCACTGCACTGCAGACTACCACGCGTAGTTCCCTTACTTAATGTATGTGCGTTGATCAGCCACCACTACACACCCTTAAGACTTGAATGGCAAAGGTTCCTACACCCATGGATTGATGGATGTGCTTCGGGTGGATAAAGGCATACAGCTGCTTATTCCATAAATCTTTTACTGCTGTGAGGATTGAGGGGCAGTCCACTACCGTTCTGCTTCTGTACCTTTCAATTTTATCATCATAGTTGTCAACTCATGGCATACACCTGTACCAGCAATATTTATCGGAATCTCTATGAAACTCTACAGACAGATCTGTCGACTCCTAAGCGGTGTAGCAGCCTCTGGTGCTGATTTCGTTCTTTAGAGATTCGCGTGCGTCATTAGTGTGTAGTCGTATAGGCGATGCTCCTAAAATTATCAAGCTCAGTAGTTCAACCAGAGTTTGTACAGTTTGCTAGGCCTGGCCTATTCTGGCCCAACTACCATTCAACCAGGCTCTTCTTTAGGCTGAAATGAACCGGCCCAACTCGATTCTGTCTTATTAATGCTGGGCCCGTCTAGAGGTTTTTCGGTCTGGAACGAACAGAACATGATCAAGCTTTGTTGCAAAATGACGCAAAGGGAGAGAGATACCAGGATGGCTGAAAAAACAGAGAATGCAAAAAAAAAAATCACAACTTCTGTTTACTTGTTCTCCTGTTGTGGTTCAGCCTAGATGTGATTTTACTCCCTTAAAAATTAACTCCCCCTGTATTTCTCAAGTAAACAGAAGTATCATCTCAAGAATAATATAGAGGAGAACAAGTTCTGAACTTTGGTGGCTACGAATTCAGGAATCTGCAAACTATGTTTCAATTTGCCTTCAGATTTTTTGTGGTAAATAAAGGTTCAATAGTTTCTCGAATCATTAGTGACCTTTGAATTAATATCTGTACCGGCATGTTTGAATTGCAATAGCTTCATAGAGCTTGGCTTGAACTATTACAATCTCGTAGAATTCAAGGGAAATTTTGATCCGGATTCTACGGGCTTCATATTCACTTTCTTAATCCAAGATCAAAAATCGTGTAACAGGAGAAAACGCTTGCAAGTTCCCGAGAGATTGTTGGCCAAGACACAACTTCTTTGTTTGTCTCATAAGAGGGGCAAACAACCTAGATTCATGTGTTGATTGTAGAATCCACCACCTATATTCTTATGATTCTATTATATCTATCTAGCGTACTGCTTTGAGATTATAGACGCGACCAACCACATTATAATCCAGGGATTCAAATATCTCATCTATTTGTAATCTATAATTCGTATCACTATAATCTATCGGGTTCTTATAATCTACGTGAACAGTAACGCCGTCCTTGCATTCCAATAATCTAACCGGAGCCCTAGCTAGCGACATGAAATAGAAATAGTTGCCAGTCAGTTGAGCTTATAGGAGTACTAAGAAGACGTGCTATTTATGCTAAAATATATCACTCACTAGTCTACAACTTATCGTAAAAGCTCGTCATCGAACATGTCGCACAACAATGCTCAATTGTGCACTCCCTGCAAGAAACAATTCGAGAGAGCTGCCGACCTTATGTAGGTGTGTGCGTGTGTGTGGAGACGTTCACGGTGACGGTTAAGTGTAAGCCTACGTGCAAAGATGGAATTAGCACCAAGGGTGCGCACGGGGTACGTGTATAGCCTCACACCACACACCAGGCAGAGAGTGCCAGCAGCCACCGCACCGCAGCACGCAGCACCACCAGCCACAAGTCCGGCATTGGCGCGAGCCGTTGCCCCGGCCCCAACTGCCCTACCCGAGCAAGCAACCTGACCGGGCAAGCAACTCCCTCCACCGTTTTTGAATTTGAAAAACTCGCAGCACCTCCCTCCTAGTCCTTCCCTCCCTCCCTCGCGGCCGTCGACCACCACTACCCGCCGTCGTACGTGCTGGCCGGTGGAACGCGCGCAAGGCTTGCCTGACCCGGTTCAGCCAGCTCCCGCGGTCACGGACACGACGCAACGCCACAGCGCACCGGGTCCGGTCGCGTCCGCACCCGCACCCGCCTGGGAACTCTCCGGAAGGCCGTGGGTGGGTGTGGCCCGAGGCCGAACCAACCAACCCCGCGGCCCCACCTGGCAGACGCGTGTGGCGGTGACGGGTCGGGCGGGGGCTCCCGCCTCGCCGCCGGTTCGAGCCCGGACCCGCGGCACGGACCGGAGGAGCGACGCGAGAGCCAGGCTGGTGCGAGTCGTGCGTGCGGTGCGGCTCGGCTCGGCTCGGCGCGGCGGCCCTTGCCTTGTGGTTGTGCTCGCACACGCCCGTGCTCTCCAGTTCTCTCTTCTCTTTTCCTCTTGGCCTCCCTCCCTCCCCTCCTCTTCCCATCATCTCCAACTCTTCCCCCAACTCCTCCTCCTCGCCGCCCTTGCCGCCCTTGCCGCCGCCGTAGGGTCGCGAGAGCCCTTTACTCGGACCACACACACCCCATTCGCACCCCCCACGTCCCAATCAACCGCCGCTGGCGTCGCCGCACGCACAAGGGCGGGATCATACCGGCGGCTTCCGCAACCGCCAGATTCGTACTACCCGGCCGCGCCCACCCCCGCCGTCCGGGCCGGCCCGCCTCGCCGTATGCGCTCCCACTCCGCACCAGTCCCGGCGGGGGAATCCGCCCCGGAGGCAGGCGCGAGATTCGGGATGAGGACGGCTAGGTAGGGCGCGCTCGCTAGGGTTTTCGCGGCCGCCGCTGCCATGGACGCCGCGGAGCCCCGGGCCGACGGCGGCCCCGATCGGGCGCCCGGAGGCGGCTCCCCTGCGGCGGCCCCGGCCCCGGCGCCGGATGCTGGCGAGGCGGGTACGGGGGCCGCCGGTGGCGCCGCCGCCGCCGCTGCGGTGGAGGAACCTGCTGCGGCGCGCGCCGGCAGCGGCGCGGAGGCCGCGGGTGAAGGCATCGCGGCGGAGCGCGCGCGCGATGCGGGGGCCTCGGCGAGCGAGCCGGGGGTGGAGGTGGGCGAGGGCGGCGCTTTGGGCGGAGAGCACCCTGCGGGCCCTGCAACCGACGGGGTGGATGAGTGCGTCCCGGAGGGCGAAGGACACTCTGATGTGCCTGCAGAGAAGAAGGAGGTGGATGAGGGCAGCATTCCCCGGCAACTGCAGGGTGTGGCTCCTGTGGCTTCTGAAGCGAAGATGGCGGTGGACGAGGGTGGCACTGCGAGCAAAGAGGACTCTGCAGCTTCTATGGTGAGCGTGACGAATGTGAATGTGGAGAGCATTCCGGAGGCAGCAGCACAGGATTTGGCTCCCGTGGCGTCTGAAGCGAAGATGGAGGTGGATGGTGGCTGTGTTCAGGAACAAGAGTTCACTGCAGCGGCTGTGGCAGGTGAGGCTAAGATGGAGGAAGGCACTGGCAGAGTGGTGAATCAAGGACCCACAACACCTGCCGGGGGCCTTCAGGCGAAAGAAGAGGTGGGGGAATGCTTGGTGGGCCGCTACATTGGCCGGAGCGCTCCAGGGCATGCAAGGATTCTTATTGGGAAGGTTGCGTCCTATGATAGCACAACAGGGGTCTACAACGTGGTGTTTGAGGACGGGCATGGTGAGGATTTGGGGCTTCCTCAGCTCCGGGAGTTTCTCATGTCCGATGAGAATGGTGCATTAGGCATGAAGGTGAGCTGCAGGAAGAGGAAGCTAGACTTGCTGGTTTCGTCAGGGGGTGCCTCGGAGGTGAAAGAGCCAGCAAGTACTAGGCAGAGGGTTGATCGATGCGAGACGTCTGCCAGGCCTGATGCGCTGCAGCATAGTGGCTCTGGCTCAGATATGTCTGAGGATGTTGAATCTTCGAGCAATTCATCGGATTTCACTAAAGAAGAACCATCTGAGACATGCCTTCCTGTACAGCCTGTGGAGTTGCCTCTGTCATCAGGAGACATTCCTGTGCCAGAAGAGTCCATAAGTTATCTCTTTTCTGTTTATAACTTCCTGAGATCGTTCAGCGTGCAGTTGTTCCTGAGTCCATTTGGGCTGGATGATTTTGTTGCAGCCATTAATTGCACTGTGCAGAATAACTTGTTGGATGCTGTACATGTCTCACTACTGCGGGCACTTAGGCGACATCTTGAATCTAAATCCGCTGAAGGATCCCAGCTTGCTTTAAATTGCTTGAAGTACGTACTGTACCCTTCTTAACTACAATAATTATTTTCTAATTGGTCTGTTTCCTTAAAATTCTGACAATATTTTCACTTTCCTTGATCTGTGTTCAGGTATCTGGATTGGACATTACTAGATGCGCTGACTTGGCCAACTTTCTTATTAGAGTACCTGTATGTGATGGGTTCAATTAAGAATCTAGGGGGACGGAGTTTTGGTAGAAGTCTCCTAGCCACTGAATACTATAAACTTCCTGTTACCATGAAGCTGAGGGTGCTGCAAATACTCTGTGATCATGTCATTGAATCAGATGAGCTCAAAACTGAACTGGAGGACAGAGAAGGCTACAGCGTGGAGATGGAATATGAGATGGACTCTAGTGATTTTTTGGAGGCTGGTTCAAGAGCAGTCTCTACTAGAGCATCAAAAGCTTCTGCTTACAAAAAGATGAATGATTTGCAGAACCTGGAAAGTGCTCCGAATGTAACAAATTCAGAAGGTACTGTAGCTAACGCTTCTCAGGATGGCAACAGTGATGATTGCCGAATATGTGGAATGGATGGGACTTTGGTATGCTGCGATGGTTGCCCATGGGCATATCATTCAAGATGTATTGGTCAAAACAAAGCCTTCCTTCCCCAGGGAGACTGGTTTTGTCCAGAATGTGTGGTCAACAAACTTGGACCAACTTCGTCAAGAATTGAGCGTGGTGCTAGAGGAGCACACACGTTTGGCATTGATGTGTACGGGAGGCTATTCGTAGGAACCTGCGACTATTTGCTGGTGTAAGTTCTTGCAAATTAATCGTACAATACGTAGGGTTTACTAATGATATGGTTTGTCCTATAGTTCCTTTAATGTTTGCTCTGTGAAATACTGCAGGATCGAAACATCTTCAGATGCAGAGTCTTATACAAGATATTACAATCATTATGATGTTGTCAAGGTCCTCCAAAGACTTGCTTTCATAGACGCATATGTGGATATATGTCGGCAAATAGAGGAATACTGGAAGCATTTACTTGGTATGGTTCAGAGTGAGAGATCAAAAATAGGTAAAGAAGGTGTGAGCCATACTCCACAATCTGGCGTGTTGAGTTTTACTCCAACAAAAGCAGGAGATGGAAGTGGTTGGTCAACTTTAAAAGATGGCGGGGACAGTAAAACACTAGCACTTCCTCAAACAAATGTGCAGCAGAAATTTGTGGCTAATGAGGAGCAAAAATGCACGCCCGACAGAAATGGAGCTTTTGGACCATCTGTGGTATCATCATTTTCTTGTCAGAATGGATCTGTTGTAATGGGTGTGTATAACAATGGACAGGCACAGCCAGCTCAGAGTGTATATCGTCCAGTCTCATCCACATATGTTGGAATTAATGGCATGGCAAAGGAAGGTACCTTGAGCACCATTTCTGCAAAGGCAGAATCTTTTTGTACACCTTATCAAGGTAAACAACATGTTCAGCCGCTTGCTGAAAGATCTGGAACTGGAAACATGAGTGCTGGAAAGGCAGCAAAATTGTCATCTTTTAAACCACAAGCTTACATGAATCTCTACAATCATGGCAACATTGCAGCATCTGCTGCTGCCAATCTTGCTATTATTACATCTGATGAGGGTAAGGTTTCAGCATCCAAACTGAGTGCAAACCCGAAGAAAAGAATGGCTGCAGACAATTCTCTACAATTGAAAGCATTTTCCTCAGCAGCCGCACAATTTGTTTGGCCGAGTACTGAAAAGAAGCTCATGGAAGTTCCCAGAGATAGGTGTGGTTGGTGCCTTGCTTGTAGAAGTTCAGCAATTGGAAATAAAAAGGCTTGTTTTCTTAACATGGCCACTGCAAATGCTGCTAAAGGGTCTGCTCGAGTTCTTAGTCACATGCATGTAATAAAAAATTCTGATAGCCATTTCCCCAGTATTGCTGCTTATTTAGCCAACATGGAGGAAAGTTTGCGTGGCCTATTAGTTGGTTCATTACAGGACGCGCAGCAGAAAGAACGGTGGCATAAACAACTACAAGAAGCTTATAACTGCATAACTGTAATACCCATGTTACTTGAGGTGAGTTACAGGATTCAATTAATAATTATGTGCATCCTTTCTATCCTGCAACTGATACAGTATATGACCCTGAATGCTGGCAGCAAGCGGTGGCATTAAATAGTTAATAATTTCAGATTTCTTATGCAGCTTGAACTAGATTCATAATATTCCTTCATGTATGTTTTTTAATAAACGAAATTATCTCTACATATAATGCTATACTGATAAAAATTTGGATATGCAATAAAGGGTATTTGAAAGAAAAAAAGTCTCGCTGAAAAATAAGTTATTGCCACAAATGCAGTGAAAGGAAGTGAGTCTAGCTCACTGGCTGGGGTGGGAGTACTGTTCAACTCAAATTTGGGTGCCTATTTCTTCTTTTTAATGAAAAGATACCTAATTCCTCCTAGGTTGGATCTCAGTGAAAAATGACTTCAATTGTTCTGGAATTAAACATCGTTACATATTCTATGCAGTTGGAAAGCAACATCCGTGGAGTGGCATTTTCTGCAAGCTGGTTGAAGCCAGTAGATGACTGGCCTGTGGAATCTCCTGGTCTATCGGTGGGAGCATCTCGTCCTGCTCAGCACCAAAAACGTGGGGCTGGTGGAAGGCGTGGCAGAAAACGTTCGTTGGCATCTGAATCCGGTACTGCTAATGATGATGACAACAGCTGGACTTGGTGGACCGGAGGAAATATTTCAAAACGTACTTTGCAGAGGGGGGCGGTTCTATGTACAACCATAAGAAAAGCTGCTCGCCAAGGTATTGTGCATTTTAACTGATACTATTCTTATTTCATCCTCTATCAGTCTCTGGTGCATGAACAAGTTGGTGAGGTGTGTTTTATCTCCCACTAGGTGGTAAAAAGAGGATAGCAGGATTTTCGTACTATGAAGTTTCCAATTTTCCAAGACAATCTCGTCAATTTGCTTGGAGAGCATGTGTTGGACTTAGCCAGACTTCATCTCAACTTGCTCTGCAGGTTAGCACTTCTATCCTGATGTTGTATAGAGTATATCGAACCTACTTTAGCAATGATCCTAATATTCGTTTCTCCCAGGTTAGATATCTTGATGCCCACATTAGATGGAAAGAATTCATCCCACCAGATCAAATTCCTTCAGATGGAAAAGGTTCCGATGCTGACTTTTCTGCCCTCAGAAATGCCGTAATCTGTGATAAAAAAATAATGGACAATAAAATAAGATACGCACTTAAGTTTCCCAACCAGAAGCATCTTCCTGTGCGTGTGACCAAAAATATCTTGGAAACAGAAGGTGATCAGGATGAAAATAGCAAATTATGGTTTTCTGAAAACCATGTGCCACTGTACATGTTACGAGAATTTGAGCAGAATGATAGGAGTAGCTCCTTGCCTACTCCAGGAATTTTGAACTCTAACTGTTTCACCAATTTCTATCCAAGGCGAGTAAAAGCATATACTGGAGATGTCTTTTCTTATCTCTTTCACAAGGGAGATGTCTATCCCTGCACCTCATGCAAGAAGGATGTTCTGTACAGGTTTATCTACTTCACCTCCTTATTGTGATAAACTGATAATATGTTTATTCTTTTTTTGATATGCTGACTTTTTGTACTTTGGTTGGTCACATGCAGGGATGTTGTTAAATGCAGCTCTTGTCAAGGTATGGGTCTATGACATGCTTTTAGATTATTTATTTTCCATTTTTATCCTCATAATATCCAAGATATAATGGATCAGGAGCTTTCCTATACTTAGTCACACTATTGCTGTCTAAAATAACTTTCAGGTAATTGTCATAAAGAATGTACATCAGGATCTATTGTTAACAAAGGAGGCAGTGCTACTTCCTATTTGACATGCAAGTTATGCCTCCAGCAGCGGAATCTTATGCTTACAAGTTACAATACGAATGCAAGTTATATCCGGCCTGAACAGAAGAGTACTGGCCAACAGCAAGTGACCGCTCCCAGAATTGTCTTTAAGGTTGGTTCTTCCCATACTACTGACCCTACCCTAAAAGTTGAAGCGCATCCAGTCACAAAGGTCAAAGCACAGTCAGCCACAAAGGTTAAAACACAGCCACTTGGGAAGGTGGAAGCTCAGCCAATTATGGATGTGAAAAGCCACGCAATTGCAAAGGTGGAAGCCTTGCCAATTCCAAATGTGGAAACTCCAAATATCACTAGTGTACAAGCTCAGCCAAAGACAAAATCTAAAAAGTCAAAGTCAGAAAAACCGAAGAAACCTAAAAAAGTTCAAGCAATCACATATTTTGGTCTTGTATGGAAGAAAAATAAGAATGACAAGGATGATGGAAGTGATTTCAGAGCAAATGATGTAATCCTTAAAAGTAAGGATGGTATAGGTTCGTCAATAAGACCGCTTTGTTGCCTCTGTAACAAAAATTATTCTCCGGATTACCTTTATGTGCGCTGCGAGAGGTGCAGAAGTAAGTCTATTTAACATTGTCGTAGCTTAAAGCATTGTATCCTTTTTGTGTTATCTGTCAGCTTTTTTAACATCTTGATATTCCATGCATACAGATTGGTTTCATGGTGATGCCTTGCAACTTGAGGATGAAAGAATTAGTGAGTTGGTTGCATACCGATGCTGTAGGTGCCGCAGGAGAGCCATACCCCAGTGTCCTCATTCAGATGATTATATAAAGCCTGAACCAGAATTTAGTGAACAAACAGTTGCTACATCATCGCAGTCAACAATGCTATCTAGTGAGGAGACTTTTGCTTTAGCAGATCAGGACCCACTGCTTGCTTCATATGGAATCGTCGAACCGTTTGGGGAAGAAACAATGGACGCTGATTTATCAACTAACATGGTAAGCTTTGCCCCAGGAAGCAACCAGAAGCTGTCAGTAAGAAGAGCACAAACTAAAAATTCTGAATACTTTGATCAAGCTGGTAGACCTGTGAATGAGTATTATATCCAGAATCAACCTCCAAGTAATGGAAGCATCAGTTTCAGCCATATGAATGAATATTCTTTTTCGGAGGCTGATAGCGTGGATGCTTCAGAGCTATTGGGGTGGGATTTTTCCCAAGGAACTGCATATGCTGATGCCACTGCTAATCACCAAGCGAATGACACTAGCTGTGGCAGCTTTGCAACGGACCAATATGAACCCCAGACTTATTTCTCATTCACCGAACTGCTTGAAGCTGATGATATGCAGCTTGACAATGCATTTGGGATGTCTACTGTTCTGCAAGACGATGTCAACTGCACAGGAAACTTTGATCAACAAGGAGCTGGTTTTGATGAAATGTCTTTTATGATAGAAGATGATGCTTCAAATATGAACTTCCCAGCAGATGATCCTTCCCCTGCCGTGGTAGCATGTCAGAAGTGCCAGAAAACAGAACCACCACCTGATCTCAAATGTGCAGTTTGTGACCTGCACATGCACCGGCAATGCTCGCCTTGGGACGGAAATTTACCACCTTCTGAGAGCGGAGATTGGAGTTGTGGTGCTTGTCGAGAATGGCAATGATTAACTTCTGAACTTTGTTGCATCTGTTGAGAGTGGCAGCGTCGATGGCAGGTAAACACCTTGGGTCAGATTTCTGTTGACAATAACCGTGTTTATAGTTCCTGAGCATGTTTTCTGTTTAGGTGGAAGGCATGTCGTGAAGTGTGCCACGGATCTGGATGAAAATTTGCCATCAAGCTGTTATTATGCAGTGCTACCGGTTGTTCGGATGCTGGGATTGGTTATTTGACTTAAATTTAACCATCTTACAGTTAGACTAGCAATGACTACTGCGGAGTTTACACTGTACATACTAAAGGATGGGTCACGGAGACAATTTTTCATTATTTAGAGTTTATTAGATTGTTTTATTTTTGGGAGCTTTAGAGCTAGGAGATGCTGTTAGCAACGTGGTATATGGTTCTGGAAAACCACATGTAATTGTATTACCTTTGCATCGTTTCCTCGTCTTTCTAGATAGAAGTGTCTGTACGTCAGGACTCAGGAGACCTTTGACCGAGTGGCCAATGCCATTGCTATGCTCGATATATTGCCTTCAATTCTTTTTCTCAGTATGCAAAAATGCTTATCATATTGCCCTTGCAGCTCGGCCATGCTGCTGCGACCGTGACAGTGTGATAAATGAATTTTGAGAAGGTACCACCTGTAGTGCTCCTGTTAGTTTGGCAAAATTTAAAATTGTAACTTAACTGAGAGTCTGTATTTGTGTTTTTGTTCTTGCTTCATGTGCAATGAATTGGGCAGACATTTCCCAATTTGCCATTTGCTCGGCATCGCCCTCATTTTGCACGTTCGCTTCGTTATTACTGGGCTCCATTAGGGCTCCTGCATCTAAAGTATCTAACGTGGGCTGGGCTGTATCTTGAAAAAGTCGGGCCCAGTCTCTCTTCTCGAGTCTTCTTCTCTTCCCTTCCTCCGCTCCGGCAGGCGACGCGGCAGTTCTCCACCACTGCGATCTGTCGTCCCCCATTTGCGGCGGCGATGGCACTCTCCTCCTCCCGGCCGCACCAACTCCTCCGCCCGCTCCTCCGCGGCTTCCACGCCTCCGCGCAGGCCCTGGCGCGGCCGGAGCCGCACGAGTTCTCCAAGCCGAGCGGGTACCTGGGAAGCTGGGAGCCCGCGGGGGAGCCCCGGGAGGCGTGGGCGCAGCTGGACCGGCTGCGCAAGGGGTACGCGCGCGACGTGCGGCAGCTGCGGCGGCAGTACGCGTACGAGGTGCAGCTGATGGAGGCCGAGCGGCAGCGCAAGGCCGAGGCGCGCGCCGAGGCCGCCCGCGTCGCTAACGAGGAGCGCAAGGCGGCCAAGGCTGCCGCCGCGCAGACGCGCGCGGCCGAGCGGCGCGCGTTCGAGGAGGACTTCCGCCAGGCCCTTGTAAGTTTCCTCTCCCCTTCCCTTTCCCTACCTTGCTCATCGTTCTCCCAGCTCGCCATTGCGCCCAACTTGTTTGATGAATTGCCTCGTCCGTTTGGACTTCTTAGAATGCGAGTCTTAACATTATGTAAATTGCTGGCATTAAGAGGGCATCCATAATCATGGTCCTGCCTGTTTCAGCAGGCATATTAGCTTCAATTCTAAAGCATGCAACTGTATAGCTAATTGAGACTTGGTGCCCGCAAATATGTTTGTAAGTGAGATGAGATATGTGCAGATGAAAGAAAGAGCTGAGAAGCTGGAGAGCTGGCGGAAAAAGGAGAAGCTCCGGGAGCAGAAGAAGGCGGAGCAGAAGGAGCTCCTGCGCAAGAAGAGCAGTGTGTGGCTTGCTGAAGATAAACTTGAAGATCAAATACTCGATGCTATCAGGAATACTACTCCTCTTTAAGGTTGATTCCACTAGGTGAGTTGTACTCTTTTTCTCACTGTATTGTTGCTAACTTTTCTCATCCCTTTAATTTTGAAACAGGAAGAGCATCCATGTTAATTTTTTATTAGTATGTTTAGACTAAAAACCTATGTAGCTTAATGAAGTGGACAACTTAGATTCAAGTTTTCTTAGATAGATGAAGTGCCTAATAGATTGGAAGTCATCTTTTAGATTGTATGAGATCTGTAGTCTTTGATCCTACTTGAACAGAAGGTTCCATGAAAATATTGAACCCGCAACTTAAATGGATGAAGTGCTTACGTTGATTTGGAGTCTTCTTAGTCAGCGTGTGGATTTATTTTCTATGTACAACCGTTAGCTTTTTACAAACTTTTTTGACTGAAAGGCTCTTTGTGAGCTTTGCATGCCAAAGTCGAAAACCGCAACTAGGGAGGGCCTAGTGAGTGCAGTATGGGCCATGCCGCCATTAGTGGTAAGTACGTTGTTCATTGGTCAGTCATACATGGAGGGTTTTCAGAAACCAATAGGTCAGGAGCTTCAGCCATTGCTGCATGTCAGAGAATAATTGAAGGGATTGCAGAAGATCTGCATTCAATTTCATGAAGACTTGAATTTGAATATCTATGTTGTTGTGATGTCCAGAAGTAATTAATTGAACAGTACAAAGATATCCTTGCTCTGAGCCCTGCAGAAATTCCCAGAGGATTTATAATTTTCAAGCTGCAAAATACATTATGTGCTATCGATATTACAATGAACTAATGGAGCTTTTTGAGTATAGGTGTTGTAGCCAATGTTTGATTCTTCAGATTGAATCGGTTGCATTAATTTTTCGAATAGGATGTAGAATGGACTTTGCTTAAAGTAAAGTATTATTTTTTGTAATACAGCTTGGATGAGAATTGCATGGCTTCTCTGATTAACAAATACAATGTATGCATTCTGGTTTTGAAATTTGTAAGATATGTCACTGATGACTGGTGGGTTTGTATTTTGCTTACTTGCGTCCCCTCCTCGGCATGGTTGTCGGACTTTATAGACAGTAAACCTTCACTTCATTGTCCACTTCTCTACTGCAGTTGAACACGAGGTGGACAAAATCCTGTAGTGACCTTGAGTTTAGTAATAAAAAAAAATTGTTAGATTGTTGTTTGTCCAAGAAGGCAAATGCAAGTTTCTTCAAATATAGTACAATTTGGTTTTTTGTTATGACCCGTTCTTGTTTTATGATCCTTTGATTGTTAAGACATTTATGATGTCTTTGCTTGAACTTAGGTATTAGTATATGACAACGCTCTTCCAAGTGCTGACGTATTATATTTTCTGTTATGCAGGAAGGCAATAGCATCTGAATCAGGAGGGACATCAGAAAGGAGGGACATCAGAAAGGCGTACCTGGCATTCCCTCTAAGGACTACTTTATAGCCAGCAACCAGACTAGGCAATAAGAATCGGTTCGAATTTCAGATGTAATTCATGTGTTTGTTTGTTAAATTGGATCACATCAAGCTGCTTGGAGAGATGGTGCACTCAAGAACTGCTGCTGTCCAAAGTTGCCCTCCATTTCATGTTATGGATTAGGGATAATGATGCGCTATTTGTTCCCGTTTGCATAAACTCCTGGCACGATGCGGAAGAAACGGACGTTGCTGTCGAGTCATATGATTTCGCTTTGGGAATATTTTTCTTGTCATAGTTAGATGAAGAACCGTCATTCACACTGTTAATGATTTTTCTTCAAAAAAAAATACTGTTAATGATTTTGTTCTACTATGTTTGATTGTTGAGGCATCCTAATGCTACTGTTCTGTCCCAATTCGCGCCACCGCAATGGTGCAATCAACTTGCGAGAGAGGCGGGGTGTGATGACTGATGATGAGACTGCAAGCGTGAAAAGAAGAGGCACAGGGCAAAGCAATATGGATCAAAAGCGCCCAAAGAGAAATATTGATCCATTTCGACCATCCAGCACTCACACAGAGCTATGGCCTGCCCAAAGGAAACAGTAGGGTGAAGAGGTCCCAGTTCAAACACCTCCTGGTTTCGAAAATCAAAAGGCAGGGGCACGGTTCCCTGCTTGTTCTCTTGCTGCATTCCATTCCATGGGGTTCTTGGCGTGCCTGAGCTTCGCAATGCCGCAGCCGGAGCCCGAGGTGAAGTCGAGCGACACGGACGGACGCGGTCACCATCTTCCGCCGACGCGCACTACGCCACCCTGGCCGCCAACTGGAGCAGCGGCGACGCCTGGAGTGGAGGCGCGCGCGGCCGTCGATGGGCGACGTGGTGATCGAGGATGATCGCCGGTGGAGCAGTCGCCGCCGGTGCCCGAGGAGGACAGGGACCACGTGTCGGCAACGTCGCCGGCCGTCGGCTCAGCTACTAGTCCAGGCAGCAGCCTCGCCGTTCGTCTTTGTTGACTTTTGTGAAAATGTAAAAAATAATGTCATGCTCGTGAGCGCAGCAGGGCTGTATTTTTGGTATAACGTTGTGATCCGGACCGATTTGTTGGAATAGCTTGATTCAGTATATTTGCCGCTCTGTTCCTAGTTCCTGGTTTAAAGCGTTTGCATTTGTCTTTGGATGACTTCTCTTTTCTTTTGGGAATACAAAATTAATTAGCATCAGTTTCTTTTGACTCTGTCAAGTTTAGTTTTTGGATGTTTTCTCTCTTCTTAGAGGAAGGCATGCACTTGATCCAAACGACAGCCATACATGGTTAAACCTGTGTCAGTTTTGTGTGAAGAATAGGTCTATCATCAACGAAGACGGTTAATGAAATGTTGTTTGGAATCAGCTATATAAAAAAAACAAATGCTCCGTTTGGACTTTGGACAGACTATCCTATCATAAACGTACTCGTGGAGCAATTGGAATTGGGTTCCTAAGTCTTAACTGTGAGAGTTAGCAAGTATTCGTATATTCTAGTTTTTTTTTGGGCAGAGTATTGGTATATTCTAGTTGAGATGCACAACTGCATTTCTCTTGCTCCATGCTTTTTTTTTCTTGCATCTATTGCTCCGTGGAACAAATGCTTATTCTTCGTATATTCTAGTCTCTTTGCATTTCTCTTGCTCCTGTTTGGAATCAGCTATTAGTTTGATGCTCGTTGAAGAGATTGTTACAGCTATGGACATGAACCAAACGACATCCATGCTCATTCAAACTTGTTGCAATTTCGTGCGGAGAATAAACTACCACATGGTGGGCGATTACTTTGATATTGCCTCTTATTAGAAATCATTTACCAAAAGAAAAAAAAGCTTTATAATCTCGTTTGGTCATAAGATAAGCGTGTTCGAGGAGCAACTGGAATATGGCGTCACCATTCCTGAGGGTGTCAGTTAGTTTTTTTTTTCGAGAAAAGGGTGACAGTTGCTCAAATAGGTTATACCACTCCTGAAAGCATATTTTAGTTGACGATTAACTATTGCATAGCTCTTGCTCCATGCATCCCAAATTCACTGTACCCTCGAAAGGATACGTGGTCAAGACAGAACGAGGGAGGGGTCAATGGTGACGAAGGTAGACGGCCAGGATTCCTGTAATCCTTCCTCTTGACCACTTATTTTTGATCTAGAAGATGTGACAAAGAACAATCCGGTCGAGCAGAATAGAATCGATCACGGTCCGTTGAATTGCAGAAAAAGTGGTAGATCGGTATTACGGTACGCATATGCAAACCGACAGGTCACGCTGGCTTTTGAACGGGGAGAAAAACGCCGTCCCCTTCCCACCTGTCCGTAAAGCTGCAATGTTCTGGAAGAAGAACAAACCGAAAGCGACAGGGGGGTGCCAAAACATGGCATGATACAGTAGTACGATATGACTTTTGAATTCAAAGGGTGCGTTTAGTTCCCGCAAAAAAAGTTGGTAAAAAAGTCACATCAAATACTGTAACGCACTGTAACACTTTTCGTTTGTTTGTGATAATTATTGTCCGATCATGATCTAACTAGACTCAAAAATTCGTGTAAATTAAAACTATACAATTAGTTTTTTATTTATATATATTTAATGGTCAATACATACGTTATTTGCTATATTTAATATTTTGATGTGACGATGACAACTAAACACACCCAAAAATAGAGAAAGGAAAAAAAGTCAATAACGGAGGAGCTTGGAACACGAGTAGAAATGCGTCAAACCCTACGACCAACCTTTCGTCGGGCCCCCACTGTCAGGGTCGGCCTCGCATGCTCACGGTTTTGGGCCGTTCCGTCGTCGGTTTGGACTTTCGGCCGCCGCCGCGCGACCCAACGAAGGAAAACATGTGGCAGCCCAGCCGCGAAGGAAAAACCAGCGGCAGCCTGCGGCGTCCAACCCAACCCGCGTGTCGCCATCCATGCATCTGCATGCTGCATCTCATCCCAAAAATAATGGGCCGCTGCCGCACACTCTGCTTTCATCTCTCTCACACACACCCCACCGTTCGGGGGCAGGGACCAGAGTACCAGACCATTGGTTTGGATTTGCCACGATCGCGTCTGATTAAGGCCTGCTCTGTCTCTCTTTTTTTCTTGGGGAGGAAGAAGGAGAGGGGAACAAAGCCGTCTCCAAACCAAGCCGCCGCATCTGCCCCGACTTCCTTCTCCTCTCTTCTCAAGCTCCGGATCTGAGCGCCGATCGGAAGCACAGCAGCGAGGCACGATGCATTCCACCAATTTGCTGTTGGAAGAGCCCATCCGGATGGCTTCGATCCTCGAGCCATCCAAGACGGTAAGCAGCACTTCGCCTTTACGAACCCTAGCTTAATCGATCTACTAAATTTTTGTTGCTGATTTTTTTTTGCTCGCCATGGATCATGTATCAGAGCTTTTTCCCGGCGATGACGAAGATCGTGGGGACGCTGGGTCCCAAGTCGCGCTCCGTGGACACCATCTCCTCCTGCCTCAAGTCCGGCATGTCCGGTAACCACTCTTACCCTCTCTGCCCGCATCAATCGGTGGCGTCGCAAGCTCTAGTCTTACTCGGAGCTGATTTTTTTTGCTGTTTCCGCCAGTCGCGCGGTTCGATTTCTCGTGGGGGGACGCCGCCTACCACCAGGAGACGCTCGAGAACCTCAAGCTCGCCATTAAGGCCACCAAGAAGCTATGCGCCGTAAGTTCCTTCCTTCCATGTTCCGCCGTTCTACTGGCATGTGCCTCGACGCGGCTTCTCTTGCTGGACGGCGCTGCTACAACTATTGGGTCTTTCTTTGCCCTCGCAGGTCATGCTCGACACCGTCGGCCCGGAGCTGCAGGTGGTGAACAAGAGTGAGACCCCGATTTCCCTTGAGGAGAATGGGACTGTTGTCCTCACGCCTCACCAGGGCCAGGAAGCCTCCTCCAGCTTGCTGCCCATCAACTTCTCTGGGCTCGCCAAGGTTGACACTTGCTGTGCTGTTTTTGTTTTCGTCAGATCTAGTTTCCTGTGTTGTATTTACTCCTACAGTCCTACCCGATCAGCTGCAACTGCTCGTAGATAATTCTGTGGCTATCTACTATTGGATCCTTTTTTTTGGGTTTGTCCATTATGTCACTGTAGTAATGTTCTTCATTACGTCAGTTCCTTCCCCATAATGGCGAACTAAAACAAAAGAATTTTTTTTGTTCTGTTCCTTGCAGGCTGTGACTCCGGGTGCAACAATTTTTGTGGGGCAATACTTGTTCACCGGCAGTGAGACTACTTCAGTTTGGCTGGAGGTAAAAAAAAGCATCTTTTGTGCTGTACCGATGAGGAATGCATCTTGTTTGTTTCGCATGTCATTCAGTAGGATTTGTTTTGCTGCCTGTGTCTTGTGATACCAAAAACTCTTATCTGCCTGGTGTAGGTTTCTGAAGTTCAAGGAGATGATGTGGTTTGTATAATCAAGAACACAGCTACCTTGGCTGGATCACTGTTTACACTGCATTGCTCCCAGATTCACATTGACTTACCCACGCTATCTGATGAGGATAAGGATGTAAGGATCGACTCTGAAAATTGTGATTTATATACCCTTGTGAACTGTTGCTTTGGTATCTTTTCGTTCCTTTTAGAATTTCACCTTGAACAACATAAATTTTTTGGTTGGAACTAGGTTTATTATTGTAAAATTGCGGCCCTACCAGAGCTTAGCTTAATACTTAATGGCATTAATTGCTTTCAGGTTATCAGAAAATGGGGTGCTCCGAATAAGATTGACTTCCTCTCTTTGTCTTACACAAGACATGCAGAAGATGTGCGGCAGGTAGGTGACTGATGTCATCATGGATGCATCATGACTTATTCTATTTGTTTGCATCGAAGTTCCAATCTATGCTTCTTTAATGAAAAGGCAGCATTGCTACATTTGAATTCTCCTGTTTGTTTGCATTCAATACTTTAGAAGAATGTTGTCAACAGTGGTGGTGTTTTTTCTTACAACACAGGCACGGGAGTTCCTCTCAAAGTTGGGCGATCTTAGCCAGACTCAGATTTTTGCCAAAATTGAGAATGTTGAGGTACTTTGAGATAACCTTTTTAATTTTTTTTTCTCGAAAACATTTTTTACTTTATTACCCAGCTATCATTTATTAACATCGATCCACTCTTATTACGTTGCAGGGCTTGAACCATTTTGACGAAATACTGGCCGAGGCAGACGGTATCATTCTTTCAAGAGGAAACCTGGGAATTGATCTTCCACCTGAGAAGGTTGTCTATCTCATCTAATTTTTTTTTTGCAGTTCTCCTCACTTAATCTAGACATGTTAAATTTTGGTGAGCTTAGTGTTGAGATTGATGCACCAACCAGTTCACCCAAAGCTTAAACCTTAGGCATGGTGGCCATATAAACGTCTTGTAACTTCTCCGCTCATGTTTTGGCTCCTATCACGCACCACACTGCATATGCTTGAACTGGGTTACAATATCTTTCTTGAAGTTGCACTTGTGGGGTCTTGACCACTAGAAGTCTAGAACTTTGATTTTGTTACCAGATTGAGTTTCATGCATCTACCTGTTTACCATAATCCTAAGCTGTTGTGGAAGATGGACAATACACAGCTTTTAGTGGCAGTCTTCAACGTTTTAGGTTAATTTCTTTGTTTCAATTTAAGATGCGATACTTTTCTTTGCCCCAACGGGCACTGTAAGGGACTGATTTTTTCCTTGTCAATCTGTAATATAATGACACGTGGCTCTCATGCCGTGTTTAAGAAAATTTTAAGATGTGACAATTGCTCCTTCTTTACTACTGCTTTATTGGCATTTGATCTTTACCTCTCCATATCACAGGTCTTTTTGTTTCAAAAGTCTGCTCTGCATAAGTGCAACATGGCTGGAAAGCCTGCTGTTGTCACTCGTGTTGTGGACAGTATGACTGACAACCTCAGGCCTACCCGTGCAGAGGCAACTGATGTTGCAAATGCAGTACTTGATGGTAAGTTGTATGTTTTAATTGCTTTCTGAAAAATACCGAGTAGAGTTGGGCTTTTTAGATAGTCTGACATAAGATGTTCCTTCATGCACTAAAACAAGTTTGTTATACCAAATTTAATCATGAAAGCCGATTGTTTTTTTAGGGAGCGATGCCATTCTCCTTGGCGCTGAGACTCTCCGTGGTTTATATCCAGTTGAGACTATTTCAACAGTAGGAAGAATTTGCGCTGAGGTGAAATCTCTATCAGTTCTTTGTTTTCTTTATAATGGATTCTATTTTCTACAAGTAAGTTCGAATCTGATGCTTGCTCTTTTGCTCTGCATCTGACTTTCCATCAATTGGTTCACAGGCTGAGAAGGTATTTAATCAAGATTTATACTACAAGCGAACTGTGAAATATGTGGGGGAGCCTATGACCCACTTGGAATCCATTGCTTCTTCTGCGGTAAGATCTTCATTTCTTCTCAAGTTCCAATCTTAGTTCACATGTGAAACATTTAACATCATTATCGATGTATATCACAAAGTCTTTACAAAACATGGATTTCTTAGTCTGAAATAGTTACACAACTATTCTCTAGGTACGTGCTGCTATCAAAGTTAAAGCTTCTGTCATCATTTGCTTCACCTCTTCTGGACGCGCTGCAAGGTAGAAAGACAAACATTCCTTGTATAATTTTGTGGTTTAACAGAAATGAATCTTATATAATATCTGTCTGCAGGTTAATTGCCAAGTACAGGCCCTCCATGCCTGTTCTATCTGTGGTCATCCCCCGTTTAAAGACAAACCAGCTGAGGTGGAGTTTCACTGGTGCATTTGAAGTACGTGAACAGCCTTTTCCTCCTTTATCTTTGATCCGTTTCTGTCCGTTTCTAGTGCATGTCTCTATTTGTGGAATCTGGGGATATCTACTATTATCTCAGGATGGCAATTTCCCCGCTGGGGACGGGGCTCCGCGGGGA
Source organism: Echinochloa phyllopogon (assembly GCA_033239725.1). Classification (NCBI taxonomy): domain Eukaryota; kingdom Viridiplantae; phylum Streptophyta; class Magnoliopsida; order Poales; family Poaceae; genus Echinochloa; species Echinochloa phyllopogon. Next base: position 2,395,268 of record BTCW01000008.1, on the reverse strand, counting down.
TCCGCCCCGAATACCGCGGGGACGGGGCTCAAATTTGCCCCGTGGGGCTAACGGGGCGGGGCCCCGACAAGGAAACGGGGCGGGGGCGGGGATCAAAATTACCCCGCGGAGGTCCATGGGGCCCCGAAACAGTACCTATGTTTTTATGGCCCAGTGATTGTTTTCAGCCCAATAGGCAAAAGCCCATTCATTTAGCAATATATACTCTATTCTCTCCTCTCACGAACCCTAAATCCCACCTCTCCCGGTCTCCTGTACGCGGCCGCCGCTACCGGTGTCAGGCGTGAGCTGAGGACCCTGCGCCGCTGGCAAGGGCAAGGAGCAACGGCGAGTCGGTGACGTCCTCGTCGAGTCGTCCGCGCTAGCGACGCCGACGACCTCCGTCCACTTCAGCGAAGCTGTCTACTTTCTTTACAGCACAAATCACCGTCTTTTAGTCCAGATCTACAGCAAGCTTCTCCTTTTCTTCTGGTGTTCTCGTGGTTGTATAGCTGAATCTTGCTTTGCTTCTTGGGTGCTAGTAATACAAGTACTGCTAGCATGCATGTTAGCTATTCTCTTCTCGATTTGAGTTTCACAGTGAAGAGAGCACATTGACATGTACTAGCTTTTGTGATTGCGTCATGATATGTATGTGTTCTGGTAGTTCTAAGCTCTTTTTTACTCTGATTTCGATGGGAAAAAAAGCAGTGATCACTCCCTGAATGATTTTGCACAGCGAGTAATGTATCCCCGCTGGGCACCGTCGGGGTTCGGGGACCCGCCGGGGACGGGGACGGGGCTGATTTTATCCCCGAAATTGGTTTCGGGGCCGGGGCGGCGCTAGCGATTCGGGGATCGGGGCGGGGACGGGGATCATTCCCCCGGCCCCGCCCCGCCCCGTTGCCACCCTGACTATTATCATGCTGCTAATTAGTTTTGTAAAAATATAGCTTTGGGGGTTTTCTTATTTACATCCAATATTTAATATAATTGTACAAGTCAATGCGGAGGAGCATCATATCAAATTATCAATATATGCTATACAATACTAGGAAAGGACATTTCACATAGTTGCACCAATTAACATTTCTTGTTGAAAGCTGTACTGACAGACATTGGCTCTTTATTTCCCCTGATGTGGTACTCCGTGTATTATGTGTGGAATCTTCTGGTTATTTTGAATTTGTCTTTGTTGACATTCTATGGAAATATAGTAGGGAAGAGCCTTGCATTGTTTTACCTTTTTGTACTCTGTAGAAAGGCACATGCTTATTTTTGGGTGCTGTAACTGTAAGCTAATAATTTTGCATTCTTTTCTGCAGGCAAGACAATCGCTCATAGTTAGAGGCCTCTTTCCAATGCTTGCCGATCCACGCCATCCAGTAAGTTTCTTCTATTGGCTACAGGGATTGTGAACATATGTATGCACTGTATTTTGCAATTTGTTCACTTAAAATGCATGGAGGTGTGGGATTTTACTGGTTTCTAAAATTTATCAAGTCCAGTAGATCTGTCTTACAATACAGTGCTAGAGTAAACCTACACGCATTTGAATTCTTTATTGTGGGTTTGGAACATCTATCCTAATCCCTGCGGCTTGTGCTTGATTGCATTTCACCTACCTAAAATTGGTGACTTGTGCCTTGCTGATCCTACTTTACCGTTCTTTCAGGCTGAATCTACCAGCGCTACCAATGAGTCAGTTCTGAAGGTTGCTCTCGACCATGGCAAAGCTTCCGGTGTAATCAAGTCTCATGACCGTGTCGTTGTTTGCCAGAAGGTGGGAGATTCATCGGTTGTGAAGATTATCGAGCTGGACGAGTAGACAAGCGGCCTATGCTTTGTCTACTAGGGCATGTTTTGCCGATTTTGACTAGGCCTAAACTTGTTGGCTTTGTATAATTCAATAGCTTCACTAAATGAGCAGTTTTTCCTATGGCGTCATCGTAGGATTTGCTTTGCAATTTCAAACTCCAATGGAGCAGCTTGGAAGTTGTCAGGTTATATACCTCCTAAATGGGCAGATGGAATAATAAATTCATACTGTAACCTTTATGCCTGCATTTTGACCCTCGTTCGTTCATGCTCACATGTTCCTTTTGTTGCCCAGATCTGTTTAATTAGCCAGTAGGACTTAGCAGCCGATTAATCTGACTATATTTGATTATATATCATATAATCAGGTGCAACATCTGAGCTCCCGATGTGAATCATCATAGAGAAATACCTGATTGTGTGATAGTATCATATAATCAGGTGCAACGTATGGGTTGCCAATGTGAATCATCGTAGAGAAATACAAGGTTTACAGTTCGAAGCAGTTGACACTTGACCCGGCCCGGTTTCCGCTCTGTGTTCAAATTTGTCAAAGCTGTTGAACAAATTTGTTCGACAGGTTATTCGGTATGATTGGAGTTTTTCAAAAATATTCAGTATGATGGGCAACTGGGAAGTGTTAATGTGTTGTTCCTGTCAGCTGGAGAGTAATGAACGGTTCAATTTGTCTTGTTCCATGTTTTTGTTGTATCCTGAATGATATGGAAACAGAGTAATGAACGGTTCAATTTGTCTTTGCTCCATGATCTTGTTGTATCCTGAATGATATGAGAACATTTGGATCAACCATTGTAGAAGGACCAATAGGCAGATTATGTGAACGAACAAAGTCTATGAAAATGTAGTCTCATTGCAAGCATGAGCTTGATCCTTTTTTTATTACAAACTATCTCGTGACTTCCGCTCGGGGTTGTTTTGATCATACATTTTAGGGAGGCAGCGAGCCTCCCACCCACAGGCACAGCTCGTCATACGTTTCAGACGCACAGGCACAGGGCGCCGGCCGCCGGGCCCAACCAACCCACGCCACCGCCATTGCGATTCCAACCGTCGAGGGAGCCCTGCACTACTCCGCCTCCGCATCCGGTGACCACACAGCCTCACCGACCCGGCCACCCGGAGGCGGGCGCGAGCGCGACGCCGCCCGTTCCTCTCCTCGCCGGGCCACTTGCCGCTTCAAGCAGACATGTCCCGCGGCGTGAGAGCCGCCCGCGACCGGTGCCTGGAGCTGGAGCGCGCCATCGGCGATCGCTTCCGCTCGGGAAGCCTCGGCCTCGAGGAGGCACTCAAGCTGTTCGACGAATTGCTCGTCCATGCCAGGCCATCCTCGGTTACCGCCTTCAACCAGCTCCTGACAGCCGTCTCTCGCGCCGGGGGTCAGGGAAACTCAACCTCCCCTCTCACAGTCTCCCTCTTCAACCGGATGGCCCGTGCCTCCTCCAGCACGGTGGCTCCCAACCGTGCCACCTACAGCATCCTCATCGGTTGCTTCTGCCGCTTGGGCCGCCTAGAGCTTGGTTTTGCCACCGTTGGCCTCATCCTTAAGACGGGCTGGAGGGTGGATGTCATAATCATCAATCAACTGCTCAAAGGTCTGTGTGACGCGAAGAGGGTGGGCGAGGCTATGGACCTACTGCTACGACGAATGCCCGACTTTGGCTGCAAGCCTAATGTAGTATCATACAGCACTATTATCAAGGGCTTCTGCAATGAAGGGAAAGCTGAGGAGGCGCTTGAGCTGCTCCGCATGATGGCTGATGATGGAGGTGGCAGCTGCCCACCAGATGTTGTGGCGTATAGCACTGTCATAGGTGGGTTCTTTACAGAGGGTCAGGTGGACAAAGCTTACAGCCTATTTCATGAAATGTCTGAACGGGGCATTTTTCCGAATTTTGTTACATACACCACTGTTATTGGTCTGTGCAAAGCTCAAGCAGTTGACAGGGCCGAGGGTGTCCTTCAGCAGATGATTCATAAAGGTGTTAAGCCGGACATTGTTACATATAACTGTCTGATCCATGGATATTGCTCTTCAGGACAGTGGAAAGAGGTGGTTCGGTTGGTCAAAAAAATGTCTGAACATGGTCATGAGCCAGATGTTGTTACTTATAATTCGCTGATGAACTATCACTGCAAAAATGGAAGATGCATTGAAGCTAGAAAGATTTTTCATTCTATGATTAAAAAGGGCATAAAACCTACTGTAACTACCTATGGAATTCTGCTTTATGGGTACGCTGCCAAAGGAGCTCTTGCCGATATGCATGATCTCCTAGATTTGATGGTAGGAAATGGTATTTCACCTAATCATCATGTCTTCAACACAGTGGTCTGTGCATATGCAAAAAGTGCAAAGATAGATGAGGCAGTGCATATATTTAACAAAATGATGCCGCAAGGATTGAGTCCAGATGTAGTCACTTATGGAATATTAATAGATGCATTGTGCAAGTTAGGAAGAGTGGACGATGCTGTGCTCAAATTTAATCAGATGGTCAATGAAGGAGTAACTCCTGACATTGTTGTGTTTAGCTCCCTAGTCTATGGACTGTGCACTGTTGACAAATGGGAGAAGGTTGAGGAAATATTTTATGAAATGCTGAATCATGGGATACATCCCAACACCATGTTCTTCAACACGATAATGTGTAACCTATGCAGAGAAGGACAGGTCTTGGAAGCCCAAAGTCTAGTTGACTTAATGGTACGTGTTGGCGTGAGGCCTGATGTTATCTCATATACTACATTAATGGGTGGTCACTGCTTAGCTGGTAGGATGGATAAAGCAGTGAAGTTACTCGATGTTATGGTCTCAGTTGGCTTGAAACCTGATGCTTTTTCCTATAATACTGTGCTTCATGGCTATTGTAGAGCTGGCAGGATAGATGATGCAGTTAGACTTTTCAAAGAAATGTTGAGCAATGAAGTTACGCCTGGAACTGTCACTTATAACACCATACTGCACGGTTTATTTCAGTTTGGGAGATTCTCTGAAGCAAAAGAACTCTATCTCAGTATGATCAAAAGTGGAATGCAGTTGGGCATTTTCACGTACAACATAATTCTGAATGGTCTTTGCAAAAATAATCGTGTTGATGACGCATTTAAAATGTTTCAGAGTCTATGTTCTAAGGATTTTCCACTTCACATCATTACTTTCAACATTATGATTGGTGCTTTGCTCAAAAGTGGCAGAAAGGAAGATGCCATGGATTCATTTGCTGCTATCTCTGCCCATGGTTTAAATCCGGATGTTCACACCTATCGCTTAATCATACAAAATCTCATAAAAGAAGGGTTGCTAGAAGAGTCCGACAATCTGTTTTCAGTAATGGAAAAGAGCGGATGTGCTCCAAACTCACATATCCTAAATGCTATAGTTAGGAGGTTGTTGCATAGAGGTGAGATAGTGAGGGCTGGGGCTTACCTCTCCAAAATTGTTGAGATGAACTTCTCACTTGAGGCGTCCACTAGTTCCTTGCTAATATCAGTTTTCTCAAGGGAGGAACATAAGCACCATGTGAAATCCCTGCCTGAAAAGTATCATTTTCTTGTGGATGTCAATAAATGAGCAGTATTTCAAATGAACTGAATTCTCAACTGTGTCGGGATATCTTCATGTTGCACGTAAATTTGTTGGAGTGATTATATCTGTCTAATGCCATGATTATTTCTGTCTCGTGCTCCAATTTACTTGCCATGTTCTATGATCTCCTTTGTTTAGAAAAATGTTATCCTAATAGTGCTCTTCAGCATCAAGTTTATCACCGAGTTAAATTTTTCTTGGTTTTTCAGTTCAAGTTATCTTTATGACAGGAATCGATTTACATGTTAATGGCTACCACAAAGTTTGGATGCTTTTGTTGCAAAACCTGTTAAGAAATCCTACATTTCCAAGACTAAAATCAACCACAAGTGTTTACTATTTGCAGTTCCTTGGATCTGGTAAATGCAATACAATCATTCTATGGATTAAGAGACTGGGAACAGGCTCTACAGGAATAATTGTTTGTTTTGTATGAAGTGTTAGATTTATCAATTTCAACAAGATTATCTTCTACGTTGCTTATTCTTTACATGTTTTTGTAGGTATTGATTTGACATTTCCTGATGTTGCATATTGCATAATCAGTTCACAAAGCCACTACTGTCCAGATTCTTCTGGTCAGCCTTGCGTGTTGACCTGGTTTTACTTTTAGGCAGGTGCATCATCTGTGTGTTACCTGTCAGCACTCTCTGTTGTGACTTAAGTTGAAAATTGTGCTTGGGATTGTGCCATACTTGGATGTAGTTGAATATTAGATGGCACTTGAAAGGCTGGGAACTTGCAACAATTGTGACCCTTTCAAGGTTGGCACACTCCTTAGTAACTCCATATTCAAACCATGATTTCTTTGTTCACTTTTTCGTGTTTCATATATTGACAATTGTTTAATGTTTCGTGAAAGGGCCTCTAGCCTAGCGGTTAGAGAGCTTGAATAGCACCCAGCAGGCCCGGGTTTGAATCCCAGTGGGAGTGTATTTATGGGGCTGGTTTTAAAGAAAATCCCCTCGTCGGCGTGGTCGGGGTTCAGGGGTTTTCCTAGACCGGGAGAAGGCCACTTCTTAAAAAAAAAGCCTTGGGGGCGGTCTTACCCCCACCGGTCTAGTCTTTTATTTGATCTAATTCTCATGAGTTTACTTGTTTGTTTGGTAGGTTTTTGTTTTCTTTAGCTATGCCTGCGCCAGTTGCCAGTGGGGAGTCCATGGTGAATTACCTCGAAAAATGCAGCTGTACTCTCCATGTATAGCGTATATTTCTTTTTTCTTTTTTTTGTATTGACTTCTTTTATCGACCACCCTCCATAGGTCAGGCCTTCCAGTAGTTTGAAGATATTGTATATGTGCAGTTCCATGTCCATACAAAGAGCAATGGAAGTTCCCACTTCCCAGTATGTCTGTTTACAGTATTCATTTTCGAGAATTATCTGAATACTGTTCCCACACCCATCTTTCAGCCTCTTCTATCTTAATGCAATGATATGCAGTTCTCCTGCATATTCGAGAAATAAAAATATAATCCTCCTTGTTATCTGAACTCAAACAGTTTAAGATTGACTGGCAGTTGTTCAGGATCAGGCAAGTCTTTTGACTGCGTATAGAATGGTTGTAATGCCATAGCAACGAACTGAGAATATGTGCTCCTCTGCAAGCAACTGCAGTTTCAACGATAAAAAGAATCAACAGGAGAATGAAATCTGAAGCGCAAGTCATACTATTGCAGTAACATTATTATTACTAGCATAATCCAAAATGTGAAAACTGTATTATTCACTGGCATAGAAGGCCTTTTGAAATATAAGCTGAAAGAATGTATGAACTTTGGCTCCAAGGTTGTCCAATACACAACATTATAATGAGTTTATAAACTATATTTGATCTTAACTGCTCAAATACATGATCAAATGATTCAACAGAAATTCCTGTCTTATGTTACAAGGTTGGTCATCATGGATACGGAATCTCTAGCACCGATTGTAAACAATTTCACGGTAAACTACCCTACTCATTCTTACGTTTGAACAAACTAACCAGATAAAGAATCAAGGACACTAGCCACTGCCAGAAAATAGTGAGATAGTTTGCCCTCTTTGGTTTCACTTCAGGCCTTGGCCCAAAGAGACCTTTGTATAGCTCCTTCTGCTTTTGGTACAGAGCCTTGTCTTGTTCCGCGAGCAACCGAAGTTCCCGAAGGATCTCCTTGTCTTCTGGGGAGTACTTCTTCGCTTTCAGGAAATCCTCCCTGGCTGATTCTGTTTGTCCAAGTTCAGATTTAGCTTTTCCTCGCCTGAACAGTGCTTTCACATTACTTTCCTCCTCTGACAAGACCTGGAGAATAAGAATACGAAAAGGAATAAAGGATTGTTCAATTGATCAATCATCATGAGATCGGCACCCTTTTTTAAGAAAAGGAGGCTGAGAAAGGTGCAAAATCAGCCTTCTCATACTGTAATGCAGAACCTTGCAAGTTGCAAGTTGATTGATATCTGAATTTATTTAGGCCACATGAGTTTAGTTTCTACAGGTCTTTAAAATCATTTTAAAACACATAAAATCGTGTATTGTTTATGTGGAGGTCTATGCAAACTGTGAAAAATGTACTCATGAATATAAATCAAGCATCGACGACTGAGAGTACTCGTGAGCATAGCAGAATAACATACAATGCTACACTGCACAATAGCTTCATCAAATCTATTTAGTTTGATAAGGCACGCGGCCATGTTGAGATGGCATGGATTTTTCACAGCCAAGGCCATGTCTCTGTACTTCCCAAACAATTGAAACATGAAATCGTCTCCCATGTAAGCAATTGCCTGTAAAAGGAAACAAGTGGAGGACCGAAGTCAGAATATTGTAATAACTATAAGCATGGCCAAAGTAAAGCATGCCACTAACCATTTCATATTGTTGCATGGCCTCCTCCAGTTTCTTTTCTTTGAAATATCCATTGCCCTCAACCTTTCTCCTGTCTGCAGCTGCAATTCTCTCCTCAACTGTCATGTCACATCGGGCTTTCCCCTGATTCACAGTTTATCATGATTTGAATATTCCCAACTTGAGAAAAGCAAGTAATGTTAATTAATATGGATAGTCTCCGCCTACTCTTCAAAACAATAATGATAAATGATTGAAGCATTATGTGGGGTGGAAGTGGGTGAAATTTGCTTGTTTACCTCTTTGACATCATCAAATCCAATAAGTTCAATTTCATAAACAAGGTCTGCCATTGGAGGGACATTTGGGAATGAGAAGCTTCCTTCTTTGCCATAGGCTAACTCCCAGCCAACATGCAACAACGCCCGCTCCCCGCTCCTCATGTTGCCAACACCAATGCCTAAACCAGACATTTCCTTTTTCTCTGTTGATGGAGTAAAAAGCTTTAGAAAGTCACACCATAGGCGATCAGCATTGATAAACTCTGATGTACTATGGAGGGTGCCCATATAATTCTCAGATTAGTAGCAGGCTTGCTGAGCAATGCAACATAAAAAGGCACAAATAAGAACTGAGTAATGCATATTTTGCTCTTTTTCATCTCACAACACATTGAACCATTAGCAGGCAGGGCAAGTTACTGCCCAGATAATTGGCTATCAGAATCCGCATTAAGAGCCATCATGAATGATAGAAAACCAGAACACCATAATAGTTGATCGATGAAATGCATGCAACTGAGCAAAACTGAGAAAATAAGTGAAGTGACTTTTGTGGTACCTTTTCCAAGTACCAGTTCAATTGGATGCTGTTCCTGCCATGTATCCTCAAATTTATGAGACGATCCTTGAACCCATGCTCTATAGTGCACTGCAACACAAGGTTGAGAATTTTTTTTTAATTCATTGATGTTTTCCTTTGAAGCATTTTTCATGATGCTAAATCAAAATACATGTATGCACTTCCTCCCAATAGCAAAAGGAGAATTAAATTAACACATGATGACAGAATTAGGCAATTTTCAACAAAAAGGGGATCAAATCTGAACTCTTAAAAATTGACATAATCATAGACCAAAAAACAACATAATAGGTTTTGGTACTCAATGAACTGTAAAGGAGACGTGGGTCACTTTTTGATAAATAGAAAAATGATGAAACCTGAGATTTGAAAATTAACATTAGCATTAGAGCAACAAACTGGATAGGTGCTGGCAATAGATATTAGTACTCGATGATTGCAAAAGAGTAACAGCAAGGAATGACTGGCATGAAATATCAAGGACTCTTAAGCCTCCAGCCCTCCACTAGTTCACATTGGCAAGGTAGTGTGTTTGTGGTGAGAAAGCAGCCTGTGTCCAGGTACATAGAGATTTTTTTTAAAAAAATGTTCACATACCAGTTATAAAGCATTGAAAGCAAGCAAAGCCATTGGCATCTCTCGATCATAAGCGTGGGCAAGAGAACGAAGCTGATGAACATGTAACGTTATATCTGTTTCCCCCAACCGTTACAAGGGGTAAAACAGTGCAAGCAAACACACAGGGAATATAATTACAGAATAGAACATAAGGCACACACAACATACTAGTCTTATCTAGAAAGTAGAAACCAGCATCCCAAGCACTGGACGAACCATTAATGCCATCACTCACCAAAGCATGTCGCGAACTTTAGGGGCCTCTCGCCGTGGCCTTCTCTGATGACCTGCTTCTTAACTTTATCATGGAGGACCTCCATATCAGAGGAAACCACGGGTGGGGCAGAGCCGTCCTGGGGAGGCTCAGTATGCACAAATGAAGCCTCTTCCACTGTTATCTCGCTTTCACTGGAGCCTGAGAGACAGAAATCAAGAGTCAAGGGGGAAAACAGACACGAGGATTCAGAAATTAATCTCCACCTTGATGCACACTCCTACTCTCCGTTATGTCTAGCCACGTTACAATTCAGTGAACTGCGGAATTCGAAACTGCCTCATTGTAACTTAACACCCAACTCGCTACAACCTTCCAAATCCCAACAGAAAGCGCAGACACAGATATGCAAAGAGCCCCAACTGACTGATGCCACCAATACCGGCGAGAGTACAGGGACCTTCACAGTAGCCACTAGCCACGCGTGGCGACGAGGGATGGTAGGGGGGATGGTGCCCGAGAGCGAGGAGGGGGCTCACCAGCGGCGGCGGCAGGCGCCGCCGCGTCTTCTTCGACGACCGCCATCGCTGCGGGTGTGCAGCCGGGAGACGGGGTGGCCGGCGGAAACTTCTAGGTTGCAGCGGGTTGGGTGGTGAAGATTTAATGGCGTGCTGCAGTGCAGAGCATTCAATTGAAATCGAAGTGGATCAATCCATCCATGGATCCGGTTGGGTTGAGCTGCGGACTTCTGAAAGTGGTAGAGTAGTAAATAGCAGTGAAGGGGCGTTGAGGGCTTGAGGATGAAGACGACCGAGAAGGGAGGGCCTTACACTTTCTTGGGCCCAAGCAAGAGCCCAGTGGGCTTAGATGGTCTCTCGACTTGGGCGTCGTTCCTTCCCCTAGTCCCCCAGCTAGCATCATACAGCGGCCCGTCCATCCCATTATCCCGCGCTTCATGCATCGACTGCTCACGCAACCGTGCACATATACAAATATACAAATCATCATCAGGCACGAAATATAAAGAATCACGCAGGTCAAGCAGTTAAGGAAACATTACACATGCAGTGATGCAGCTAATGACTGCAGTGAGCTTCAGTTAAAAACCATTGCCAATTTTGCTGCCGCTGCTATATATTTACATCATTTACTGTATCCACCACTAACTAGACATAATCACCACCGCTAACTAATAACCCCTGCATGAAACGCACGGTTTCCCTTCAGAGTTGAACAGCCTTTTACCTCTGCTCAGCTATTCACCGACCTCAACATGTACAGACACGGCGGGGTGCTGCAGCTTCCTGCAAACTAACACCCAAGATCCAAAAATGTGCTTACTCATTCTGGCATCCTAGCTAATTGGTATGTAACCAATCAACAGTGTCATTGCCCAGGATGACCTAATGACTTGTTTTGCCATGACCAGTTGCTGGATTTACCTTACCACCTCTCATTCAGAGTTTCAGACTTCAGCTAGAGAGCACATTTAGTAGATCATCATTATCAGCCAGTGCTCAGTGTTGTAGTGCCAGCAAGGGAAACATTCTGTTCCATCTTCATACGCCTCTTCATGACGAGGGCGTAGAGAAGCTCATTCCAGGTATCCGGGACACCAGGCAGGCACCAGTGGCTGCAATCCTGTTTGTAGCGAGGGACAGGTCCTGAAGGGTCTAGGTATACCGAGAGGTGACCGTCTTTCCGCTGAGCTGTCATCTGAGTCACATTCAGCACATCTAATCCAGAAAGCTTGGGTATCAGATTGTTCCCTAGAACATCATTCACAGGTTTAAGCAGGCCAGCCCATTCTTCCAGCGATTTGGGTAGCGTCAAATCTGGGAGAGTTTCCAAGTGACAGCTCCCTCCAGTGTTCCAGTCACCACCTCTGCACAACATATAGATGATTCTGGTTTAAAGAGACAGATTAACATATTCACTGGAAAACACATCTAAATAATGTGTTTCAAAATAATGAATATGAAAATACGAGTGTCAAGTACTTTTCATAGTCATATCATATGATTTACTTTGGAACATATCATCAAGGAATTTCAAACACTGTCAAATAATTCTTGAGAAAGTTAACAGTCGAGGTAAGTGCTCGCTGCTAAGTGAGCAATTACACAGACCTGAAATGCACAGGAGAATATGTACGGTAGATGACATGGGTCTTGCTCGTGTTAACTTCTCTTTGAAGCCAATCGGACAATGTCTGTATTGATCTTCGGTAAGCATCTGTAACAGTCATATCCATTTTCACCTCATCACCTTCTTGGAAGTAGGCACCCCTGATTTAACACATAACATAAAGTCAGCTTCAAGATTCGACTATGGTGATCAGAAAATGTGATGTTTTCTCAAAAAATAAAGATTACAAAGTATGATTTATCAGTCATCATATAGCGTGTTACCAATCAGTAAATCAACAACCCCATCCCAACAGTGTCCTTACAGTTTCAGGATCACATCTTTTCTCCAATAGCTAACGGCAAATACATAAATGAATATATGTCACGGCCTCATGGGTGTGGATAACTAGATACTAATATTCACAAACAGAAGTGTTGTCACATCACTGGTAGTAGTTGGAATACAAGCCCGGAATTGAAATGTGAATTCTTGAACTTGATGGCCGTATTTCAACTAAACAAAAAAATAATGAAAAAAAAACTTGAATGTATGGATCAGACAGTTATCTCTAGAAAAAATATTGATATAAGAACTAGCTGAAGGTAATATCACTGTGATCTTAATAAAGATCATTCGCATCTTAAAAGAATTGCTACCAAGTGAAGGACAGGGAAAGCATACTATTAGGTCCAATAATCCAAGAAGTTATGCTTACCCTCTGATTGTTTTCTCATTGTTCCACCAGTGCCCAGTGTTGAAGATCAATACATCAGCATCCCTCCACCTACCCCGGTCAGACATCCAATCCATGGCATCCACTCGAATTGTGTACTTAACAATCTCAGGGGCTCCAGCTGGCGCACGACCTTGAAGGACTATGAAAGGGGATCTGTAGTATTCAACGGTGCAGTTGTAGTCTCTAAAGTTGAAAATCAAGAAACCCATGTGCTTTGTCATGGGACTCCCATTAACTTCATAGATTGAACTCTTGTTATGAACAGCGGTAGAGAGCATACAAATTAGAGACTCCCATTGGTTCCTTCCAATTGAATAACCAACAAATACTATTCTTCTGTTCCGTAGCTTCTCCAGCATTCTTTTGGCATCAAATCTAACAAACAAATAATTAATATGAAAAAATCAGAAAAAGAGATATGGATTATGCTAGAGTGGTAGTGTGGAACTGTGGATCTTCCACTTAGCACTAAAACCACAAGCACCAGATAGACATGATTTAGAAGGCCACAAAACCATGAACTTGCATGCTAGAAAGATGATGATCAGCAGCTATTCTTAGACTTCCGAAAATGTTGTAATTTGCCAACTACGATTATTGTAAATCCACTTTTAATTTTCTCTGTCATAGTCAGTGGATAATCTTTCAGACTTTCAGTCATGTGCATGCCCGATTAATGGTATCATATGCTAAACACAGGTATATTTCGTTGTGTGTTAGCTATTCCTGGAGACAGATGGATCACTAACATTGTGGGTAGCACCATGCAAACATCAGTAATTCCTATTGTTAGCTCGTGAATTCAGTTGTAAAGGTCTGAATTAGATGTTGGGTTCATTTCAGAGCTAAGGGACATAAGCAGCAAACATTTTGTGCCAACAAAGATAATATCACATTGAAAAGGTCAACACAGTTACAGAACAACGACGGGTCAAGAAATTAACACGAAGAGATCACCTTCCACATCACAGGTTGCAAGATGGCAACATCACGACAGGCTGGATAATTAAACAGTACCACTTATTATTTCAAAAAAACAATATCACTTAACTAATTAATTAGAGTTACTATATCTTCCCAGGACTAACCATATTTGTTGACCAAGTAGCAGGCAAATGGTGCATCGAGTTTCCAATACCCAAGGTCGGTCATTGACATCAACTGATCCCCCATCTCACTCAAGAAAATAAAATGTATAGTGTGTCGTTCTCTAGGATCTTTCATAGAAGTTGAAAGGTTGAACTAGCATTTTCAGATTGACTGATTCAATGAACAATGCACCACGAGAACTGGTTTCTTAGAAGTTGAAAGGTTGTACTAGCATTGTCAGATTTAGACTGATTCAACGAACAATGCACCACGAGAATTGAAACCCCAGATGCCCGAGTTTCTTCCCATCGACAAACTCACCAAGTTAATCGCAAGCTCTGGAGACAGAGTAACTAAGTAAGCAAACGCCCGCGAGGGTGGGAGGCAACTGCTGATGGAGCAAGCACTGCAAGGTAGAGTCCACCAACAAAGTAGTACGGACTACGGAGTAGCAACAAATCCAACCAACCTGGGGAGATTGCAGCGCGTGGGCTGCCACCGCCACTTGGTGTAGGACGCGTCGGGGCGGCCGTTCTCGGAGCAGCGGAAGCCGACGTCGAGGAGGCAGTCCCTGGAGTCGTAGAGCGGGTAGCCGCCGTCGGCCCACACCCACTCCCCGTCGAACAGGTCGCACTCCTCCCCATTCCCCGCCGCCGCTTCAGCGCCTCGCGTCTCCGCAGCCGCCGCCTCGGCCGCGATGGAGACCCCGCCGGCCCAGAGCCTCCCGGGCGCCGCGGCCAGCGCCGCGGCCGAGCAGCGGAGCGAGGCGGAGCAGAGCAGAAGCAGCAGCAGCGCGGCGGCCGCCACGGCCGCCGCCGCGAGCCCCGCCCTCTCGAGCGGCCCCTTGGCCGCCCGCCGCGCCTGGCGCTTCGCCGACGAGCCCCGCACCATTGCCGCCGGAAACGGAACCGGTAGCGGAATGTCCTGGAGGTGGTGGTGCGGCTAGTGGCTAGTCAGAGCCATAGGAGCAGTGCGTGCGCGACGTGCGGGGAGAAGACTAGGAAGTTGTTGGCGATTGGAGTGGGGAAAAGGGAATCTGTTTCTGCCTGGTTCCGTGCTTCGTTTGATCATCAAAGTTGGCATTTGACATTTTGACCCATGAATCTGGACTAGGAGGAAATTTACTTGATCATTTGAAGTTGGTGAAGGACTTGGAGCTATAATTGCTGCGCTGTCATTTGCCAAAGCTGTAGTTAATCATCAGAGGGTTATGGCTAGTGACTCAAGTTGAGCCATGTGAACCCGGCGCAGAGTATAAGTATTTCTATTTTCTAGGTGTTTTAAATTTTGACTATCAATATTTAAAAAAGCATAAAGGTTGATAATAACTCGTTTTATTTTAAACAATTTATTTCTATAGATGCTTTTGGCCAAAGTAGCATACTGCAGACCGTCGATGTTCTTCATGGTCAAGGGTGGGTAACAAATTTGGATGGAAAAGCTAAACGATCATTTACTTGGAATAAGGAAATTCATTATCAGAAAATATTGTGAAGTAAGGACATGCTTAATTATGTGCAGAGCATATTGTTCTCATTTCAGCGCCAATTTTTCTTCGTTTCTTTGCTGAAAATATTCCAGTACTATAATGCCTCTGTAGGTACTGACTACATGGTAATTTAGTTCCAGCTGTAAAAAACATTACTTACTAATGGCTTATGCTTATATTGTGAGAACTTATTATGTATTACCTCTGTCCTAAACTGTAGATCATTTGTATAGTAAAATATGTTTATCTAGAAACGTCAAAATAGTGGGATCATACAAAAAGTTCAAAGCAATCTCTAAGCTTTTAGGATTCGATGAAGCATTAAAATTAAAGGGGGCGTATGGGGCGCAAAATCGGTTCCTATGCAAACCAACATGCATGGAGACATGCAGGAGGGAGAATTTGTAAAATAACAAGGGAAGGTGGGAGGGGGGATTTGCAAACCAACGTGCATGGAGACATGCAGGAGGGGTGGGAGGCTCATTGTATCAACATCATGTGGTCGAGATTGAAGTTTGCATAGTTTGTATACGAACCGGGTTTGCACCTCATACATTGCCAAAATTAAAGGCTTCAAAAGATATCGTGAAGAATGCATAGAATGATATGGCAATAATCAAGCTTAAATTTCTTAAATAGCTGCAAGCGCACTTAGATCAGGAGCAAAATGAGCAATAAATCAATCACATGATAATTTGATAATAAAATGCAGACTCTGTATGATAACTTGACATAAAATTAGTCTTTGGTTCCAGGGAAAATCAATTCGTTGGAAATGATGATGAACTTGATTTTTTAAATAATAAGATGGTTTTGTTCAGGTACAGGCAACAAAAGCAAATGCGGACCTTTAGAAGAAACAAAGTGGTGAACCCCTGTTTTGACATCTTGTGACCATCTTCTCACGTCTCCTGCACTTCCTGCATGTAAGCATGCCGTGTAAACAGAGTGGTGCACTCCCTGCATGTACCTAAATTTAGCAACTGCAAACAGAGACGTGATGAAGAGCTGACTCATCTGTCGATCACTGCCATGGCGTGGTGTTGTCTTCCTCACGAGCTCAAAACAGTCAGAGTGGGCGCCGGTTTCCTCCTACGGCCGCCCATGTTTCTCGACCCTCCCCGCAGCTCTGCTCTGTTCCACCCTCCACCCGTCCAAGAAAAGAAAATCAGACGAAAAAAATTACCGGAAAATTAAGGGCACGAGCACATTACGCCGCGGCCGTGAGTGTCGCCGAGGCGAGGCGCATTCCGTCCGTGCGTGTGTCTCCACGCCACGCCACGCCGCCCAGCTAGCTCGGCCGGCCGGCGTCGTCGTCTCGGTCGTCTCGTCTACCGGTGGGCTCCGTCGTCTCCGATCCGTGAGGAGGCCTCCGCCGCCGCTGCCGCTGCCGTTCGGGGCCGGGCGCCGCCGCCGCGCTTGAGATGCCATTCCGGCTCCTGAAGGCGCCCCGGGAACGACGACGACGACGGCAGAGCTGAGCGCGCGGCGGCCCTGTGATGCCGCGCGTACTCATGGCGTCGTCGACCGAGCACCAGGCCGCCTCGTCCCCCGCGGGAGGGCCGCCGGCGCCGAGGGCGCCGCCGCCGCAGTCGGCGCCACCCCCGCCGAAGGCTTCCTCGTTATCTCCCCCGCCGCCGACATCGCCGTCGCCGCCGCCGCCGCCGGAGAAGCAGTCCCCACCGCCTCCGGCACCTTCGGGCCAGAAGAGCCCGACGTCGCCGTTCGAGCAGTCCTTGGTGAAGGTGCCTTCGAGTTCGAGCCCGCCGGAGAAGTCGCCGACGCCGCCCCCGCCTACGCCTCCCGCTTCGCCGCCGCCGTCACCGCCGCCGAAAAGCCAGTCCCCTCCTCCCCCTTCCCCGTCGTCGACGCCGCCCCCGTCGCCTCCTCCGCAATCTACGCCGCCGCCGCCGCCCGCGACATCGACGACGCCTCCGGGATCATCGAGCACGCCACCGCCGCCCACGTCGTCGTCGTCCTCAGGGACAGCCGCGACACCTCCACCTCCCCTGAATGCCACGCCAGCAGGGACCGGATCAAAAACGCCGCCGCCGCCGCCGGACGAGACGCCGTCGACGCCGCCAGGCACCGACGACGACGCCGCCCAGCCGCCTCCTCCGCCACCAGCCAAGGGGACTCCCCCTTCCTCGCCGGCGCAAGTGCTGTCTTCTCCGATGGCCGTGACGGTGATCATGCCGGGCGGCTCCGGCTCGCCCGCAGCCATGGCGTGGAGGGTCCCGCCCGGCTCCGCCCCGCCGCTGGCGCCCCCCGCGGGCAGCAGCAACGTCAAGACCGAGCTGCTCATCGGCATCTCCGTCGCCGGGCTCCTCCTCTCCCTGGCGTCGCTCTTCATCTTCTTCTGCTTCAACAACGACCGCGGCAGGAAGCGGCACAACGCCGTCGTGCCGGAGCGTCAGTGCCCGCCCGCCCGCCCGATCGTCTTGTTGGCATTCCATCATGCACCTGACCGGCATCGATCACCTTAATTACCTGCAGACGTGGTGTCGACGACGGCGGAGGTGATGCAGCAGCAGCCGCCGTCGAGCTCGTACGACCTGTCGGGATCCAAGTCGTGGTTCACGTACGAGGAGCTGGCGGGGATCACGGGCGGGTTCGCGGCGGGGAAGGTGATCGGGGAGGGCGGGTTCGGGAAGGTGTACGCGGGCGCGCTGGGCGACGGGCGGCGGGTGGCGGTGAAGCAGCTCAAGGTGGGCGGCGGGCAGGGGGAGAAGGAGTTCCGCGCCGAGGTGGACATCATCAGCCGCATCCACCACCGCCACCTCGTCGCCCTCGTCGGCTGCTGCGTCACCGAGGACCACCGCCTCCTCGTCTACGAGTTCGTCCCCAACAACACGCTCGACCAGCACCTCCACGGTTCGTCCATCGACCTGCTCGATCGCTCTTTGATCGGTTTGCTTTTCGTTCTTCCATCAATCCATCGATTTGACACCTGCATTAAGTCTGAATGAATGATGTTGGATGGATATGTGATGTGCAGGAAAAGGGCTTCCCGTGATGGATTGGCATAAGCGCATGAAGATCGCGATCGGAGCGGCGCGTGGGTTGACGTACCTGCACGAAGATTGTAAGTAATTAGCCCATGACACACATCTCCTGGGTTAATTTGTAGCTTTGTCATAAGTTCATCGAGCCATGCTCCTGTGTTAATTTATAGCTTTGTCAGTCACTATAGTATTTTGTACGACTAAGAACGGACAATAATGGCATGCAGGCCATCCTAGGATCATACACAGGGACATCAAGTCGGCCAACATCCTTCTGGACGACGCCTTCGAGGCCAAGGTTGGTTTTATTTGCATCAGAGATTTCAGATGAATCTCATCTATCCTGCAGAACTCGATCAAAATGCTCCCTAGCTTGTGTTGCGTACTGACGACGACTGATTTGGCGATCGAACATACATCCAGGTTGCTGATTTCGGCCTCGCTAAGCTGACCAACGACTCCTTGACACACATCTCGACGCGCGTGATGGGCACATTCGGGTAAGCAGCAACAGCATACAGCAACAGCAAGCACCATTTTCGTCTCTGTTTTCTGAACCTTCCTGAATGCCAAACATTTTGTTTCCCCTTTTGCATGCGTTTACTGAACATCACCTAAATAATCCCATTGGTGGGCATTCAGGTACATGGCGCCGGAGTACGCGTCGAGCGGGAAGCTGACGGACAGATCCGACGTGTTCTCCTTCGGCGTGGTGCTCCTGGAGCTCATCACCGGCCGGAAGCCCGTCGACGCGTCCCAGCCCCTGGGAGAAGAGAGCCTCGTCGAATGGGTAAGCTCTCCGTCAGATCACTAGCTGCTGGCTCACTGACTGATGGCAGCTGATCGATGTCGAATCCGCCGCCATTAATTGCATGATGCCATTGCAGGCCCGTGTGCTGCTGGTGGATGCAATGGAGAGCGACGACTTCTGGGAGGTGGCGGACCCGGCGCTGGAGGGCCGGTTCTGCCGGACGGAGATGCGGCGGATGGTGGGGGCGGCGGCGGCGTGCGTGCGCCACTCCGCCGCCAAGCGTCCCCGGATGGTGCAGGTGTGGCGGTCGCTGGACGTCGACGAGGGCTCCTCGGACCTCACCAACGGCGTCAAGGTCGGCCACAGCACCGCCTACGACTCCAGGCAGTACTCGGCGGACATCGAGCTCTTCCGCCGGATGGCCTTCGCCGACGACGACGTCTCCACCGCCGAGCTCGGCGGCGATGGCGAAGGTTCCAGAAGGGCGCGCAAGTGAAACAGCAAGCAATTCACAACCACGTGTACGCTGCTGGATGGATCAATCATCGTAGGATTGGAGCGGAGGACCAAGCCGAAGCCAGCACACACGCGGCCGGCGGGGAGGACGGACGGACGGAGCGGGCAGGAGATGAATGAATTGCTGCAGAGGAGGAGAAGGGAGGGGACAGGGGAGGACGTGATGCGAGGCAGGCGCAGCTTCGTTGAGCTAGGGCGTTCACATTGCTGTTGGTAAACTTTTTGTGTGTGTGCAGTGCAGCCGTGCATTCTTGTCGCTGTATAAGAAAAGAAAAAAACACTGTACAGCTCGTCACCAATCCGGCATTCTCTGATCGACTGATCCTCTTTTTTTTCTTCTTCCTCTGTCTGCACTGAACTCAGCTGTGTGCGCGCGCCCAGGCCGCCTCTGTTGAACTAGAGCCCCAGTCAACGACGTCAAAAACAATGGGCTCAATCAGCCACGGCCCCATCACCGTATTGCCGTAGTTAGCCCGAAAGGCCCATCCAAACCCACCGCATCGGCCCACTTCCGGCCCACCTAGCGTCAAATGGGCCCACCCACTTCCCACTTCTTTTTTCTTTTTGTTTTTGCGACCACACCCACACTTCACACTTGTTGCGTTTCCTGTCGCTGCAGCTCGTCGCAATTCGCAAGAGGGACTTGTCTATGTCTCGCGGAGAAAATGTGGCATCTAATTTCTTCTCCACTGGTATATCCTTTGGGATTTACTTTCTGCCTTTGCAAATTGGCAGGCAAGATTGTCCAGACCAATCTTTTTTAAAAAAACAAAGATCGTTGAGGCAAAGAGCATGTTGTACATTCTATCTTTGTCGTCTTACACCCATAGGCACAAGCAGCATGTGCATCAAAGCAGCAACCAAGTCGTACCACTTAGCAATAGGACACAAGAGCACTAAACTAATACCATGATTAAGGAATCTACCTGTGGAAGCATAGAGGAACCTTCTAGGTTTCATAACCATCGGTGCCTTGGAAGAATCATGGACTTGGCTAGCGAAAGGTCTGGTTTTGGAACCTTGGCTGAAAACTATGGGCACATTGCATCCCTGCATAGTAGTCGTACTCAAGATTCTCAACAAGATACTTAGTCAAAGTAGGTTTGCAATGGAAGCAAAATGATTGCAGTCACATCCGAATCCCAAGTTGTATTATCTGAAGAATAAGTTAACATGTGGAAACGAGCATGCCTGCGTTCTAAGATTCTGCGTTTTATTTTGTTTTCTCCCTATTATATTTCTCATGTGTTCCCCTTAGCTCATCAATGACATTTCAAGGTGATTGGAACTTCAGTTATGTCGACAGAGTCATCGATCACTTTAGCCGTGCCACTTGCCAAGTTGCTCCTCCATTTGTTTGCAACATTTTTAGGCCAGACAAGCAGAACTGCAGAAGCAGATAAACCCTGTGCAAGATTTTTTTTTTAGAAAAGTGCATCAAAGAAATGTTTGATTCATCAGGTTAATTCCATTGCAGTGCACCTTAAACTTCAGGAACGCGATCAGGATTCAGTAAGGTAAAGAAAATTCAGAAATGGCACTGAATCGCACGGGCCGGATTCTCTCTGATGTGTTTTTTGTCTGTCCCTTCCAGCTTCACACTCCATACAAATTTGTGCTCGAGCGTCGATACAAATATACAATCAATTGACCCATTACAGCGATCCTTCTGGTGTCTAGAACTAAAGATTTGAACTCTAGACAAAGCACCCCTTCTACCACAGTCTACTGTCACCGTGAAAACAAAAGCAAGACATACGGTTTTGTTTATATAGAAGCGTCTTACAATTTGCAGCATTATTTCTAGTAGGAAAGGATGTTATATGACCATGGCCTGATCAAAGGATCCAAAATAGAAGAACAAAATTGTGGTGACAGCGTCAGAGATGTCCAAGTCCAATCACTTACCTGATGGGGGGGGGGGGGGGTGCTGCAATTAAAAGTGACAATTCTTCTTCAGTTTGGTTTCATTTCCGTGCACCTGGACCACTTAATTAAGCTTCGGAACACGATCATCAGGGAAAGCTAATGAAAATTCAGAACGGCGGTGAATCACATGGGTTAGATTCTCTCTGCAGTACACGAGTCATGCAAAATAAAACGCAAATCTGCGGGTCGTTGTCTTGTCCAATACCCAATGCTGTGGGCGCCCATTGGTTTCTGAATAAGAAAAATCCTTCCACCTTTGTTCACTTGTTCAGACGTACGGGTCAGACTAACCAAATGCAAACTCCAGAAACTTCTTGAGTTCTTGTAAATAGATCGATGAAACAGTGAGAAATGAAAGTTTACCAAAAAAAAAAGGTAGTGACTTCACAGACGTTTGCAGAGCTAGGTTGATCTTGGGCTATGTAAAGCTACTTGTGTTGAGAATAGCCAAAGCTGTTGTGATTCTAGTAGAAGCAGTAATACTTCCTACAAAGTACAAACAAAAGGAAAAATAAAGTAAAATCCTGCAATGGTACATCTGATATCCTAAAATAAGTCATGATGTTTACTTTTTTATCACCTTTCCTGAAAAAAATATATCTGATACCAAATTAAGGTGAAAATGACATTTCTTACAATTCATCAAAGACGTCACTTTCAGTAACAAGATGGAGTAACAAGCTGAGTAAAACTAGCATTGTGCTGTCATGGGCATGTTCTGCTTTCCTTTGGGGTTATTTGAAACATGTATGGAATAGAAAAGTGCTATTTTTTATTTTCTTTCTTTTTACCTGCCACGTCATTCTGTCAATTTCTTACCACCAATGAGCCACGCGTTTGATGATTATATCTCCCTGATCATTGCAAGAATATTCTTCAAGATTATTTTCTTTAGACCAATTAGCAAGATGGCTGATGCAACATGCCACTCCATCCAGCATACCAGGTTTTGTTTTGCTCATTTTGTTTTGTTTATTGTGACGAATCAGCGTATGTACGTCATAGCTTACAAAACATAAGTTCGTTTATTCCTAATATAATGTCACTCGCTGCCAATCGGATTGGGTACTTTAGGTCAAAATAATGGAGTATTTTTATTGGGCTTACGAACCATTAACATAGCCTGACAGCGCTAGTTAAACTGAATAATGCACTGGAGACAAACCCATTGGATTTGTATGTTCAACTTTAGTGCATGATGAATACTTTTAACAAACGTAAATTAAACTTCCCCAACACCATATAGTTATATGTGCCTCAAATGGAATTTTATCTACGTGCGTACGTTGTCAAGATGGATAGATATCCTCACATTAATTTATGGGTAATTTTCTACATAAATTTAGCGACTCTTGAAAATATATATTGCATGAATTGAAGTAGGGCGACATTTTTTCCTAAAACACTCTGTCAAGCTTGCATTGTCTTAATTGATGGTAGTGGTAACACTCTTTCTTTTTAATGAAATACATGTATAGACATGTTCTCCAAAATATAGTAGCTCTGCTATCTCATACGTACATTGCATGTTTCCTAGGCCATCTGTCCTTTTCAGGAGCGATGTTTTCGGAGTTTATTATGTGTTTCCTCTGATCAGAGAGTAAGCTCTCACGCCATGTCATCATCGACCGGATTAATTAGTACTAATCTTCATGACTTCATCCTCATCCAGATTTGAAGACACTACATACTGGCCTCTGATTTCAAGACTTGCTTGTCGGGAGGGAACACATAACCAAACATCTTTATGGAGCCACTGCTTAAATTTATCCTGAAAACAATTTCGCTCACTCGATCCTCTGCCGTTGTGGACACGTAGCAAATTTAACATTGACTTATTTGATTCTATGCACCTATTTTCTTCTCCTACGTACGCATACCAAAAACGACGTGGTGCTGAACATTATCTGGATTCCCTGAGGCGAAAAATGTTTTTTTTTTGTGCTAGTCTTTACATACACACGTTTACGTGGAGCCAGCGGAATTGGGATAAATATCACACGTCCTAGTGCAAATCATTTTTGTGACACAGCCATTACATGTGAACAAAAGGAATGTTTAGTGGACTGGAGGAGATTGGAGCGCTACGTCAGTCACTCTCGGTGAAACAGTACTTGATTCCATCCACAAAACCTGTGGATTTTTGTGTGGTGTTGGATTGGCGTCAGCCTATTTTCCATATAGGATCGGATCAGCTAGCAAGATATTAGCAGGAGATTAATCATTTAGAGCTTGATAGCTACTTGATGCAATGCATGTGTGGCAGGCGTTTAATGTTACGTGACGACGACATTGCCGAAATGCTGATGCCTGAATGCTCATCTGCCACATATAACAACAAAAAGAAAGAAAAGGAAAGGAAAAATGGTGGTGTGTGGTTTACACATTTTGTGGCAAGTGCAAACCACGGAGCAAGTAATAAGCGCTGCAGGGAAGATCGAAACAAATGAGAAAGTAACACGATTGGCATTGAGCAGTACGTACACGCATTCAGCACTAGCGTTTTCCGGCCTTTTTTTTAGAGCAGACTACGTGACAACCCACACGTACGCAACCCATTGCGAGCACTGCTACCCCTGCACTGCACGGCATCAGCGTCGCCTTCTTGAATTCGTTGGATTCGCGTTCCAGACCGTTCCAAATCATGCGTTTTCTTCTTCTTCTCCTCATCGATCTCGCATTTCTCGATTGTCCATGCCATATCAACAAATTAAAGTTCTAGACATATCATTTGTCGCCAAGGAAAAAACTTGCAGAAAGCTCTGAATGCGGTAAATTGGTAATGCACTACAACTACGTGTTAAGACGGGCGCTGCCACGTCGGCGCTCACAAGATGTTCGATCCTAGGGGCAAAAAGGGAAACCGGAAAAACAAAGTTTGCAAGGGAACACAGGATGCCAGGTGGGGTCCACGTCACTGTCATTAGCCGGGCCTTGCTTGCCTTGCTTTCTTGGGTCCGCAGCGCCGCTATATAAACCACCTCGCCTTCCCCCTCCATTCATCCATCCCAAGGAGTGTGGAAGCAGGAAGCTGCTTATGCTACCTTGATTTCGATTGGGTTTATAGTTTTAGTAGGATCCGTAGGTTTTCTTTGTAGTAGCTAGGTTGGTTGGTAATTAGGTGAGGATGTTGGCGGTGTTCAGCGGCGAGGTGGTGGAGGTGCCGGCGGAGCTGGTGGCGGCGGGGAGCCGGACGCCGTCGCCCAAGACGAAGGCGTCGGAGCTCGTGAGCCGCTTCCTGGGGAGCTCGGAGCCGGCGGTGTCCATGCAGCTCGCCGACCTCGGCCACTTCGCCTACTCCCACACCAACCAGGCCCTGCTCCGCCCCAGGTACACTACTCACCATCACCATCACCATGCTCTAGAACTCCATTGATTATGGACGGAGCTTGCGTCCCTTCTTTCTTTTAGGAGCTTTCTTGATCGATCGATTCAAAAGCAGTGCACCCTTTTCGCCTGGATTTCGCGAGATCCTGAAGAGGATTCATTCATGGATAAGAAACAGAGGCAGTTGCTCTCTATTTGGTTTTTTCAGTTAGTATGTATAAAGTTTGAACGGCAGTGGTCACACGACCTCTTCACTAGCACCAACCGCATATGAGAGGAGAGAGGGCGAGGTTGGTAATTTATTACTGTATTAGGCAGCTAGTAAATCCGATTATTAGCGGATTTATCAACAGATTCGAATCTATATTATCTAGTGACTAGTACCCATCTTGTGTGTCAATAATTGGAAAGGTTTTTCTCCTTATCGGATGACATGTCCGCTGCCTTTTTTTTTCTCTGAAATGAAAGAAAGTGACCAATAATGAATACGGTCTCCTGATCCATTCGTGCAGCTGTAGGACCAGCCTACCAACCCTCCTTGGTTTATCGTCTTCTGAAATCTGAATCCATAATCGTCAGCCACAAAAATTGGCCAGGAGATGGCAGGACACAGATTTGGGGATGTCCATTATTAAGCCAGTGGGTTTTTCAGGCTTTCCCACGTTTTTATCTTTTTTTTTTGAAATTAAAGGTTTTTATCTATAGTTTGTTCAGAAACTGACCATAGATGAGTTGACCTACAGTGCACATGTACACCCAATGAGTTGTCAGTAATGTAATTTACATGCCTTTTTCTCGTTGGTCGTCCCTCCTAGTTTTTCCCTTAATTTATCTTTCTTTCAAAAAAGATTTTTTTTAAAAAAAATAAACAAGTAAGATAGGGAAATACGCGCAGGCGCTTTTTTCCATCAGAAATAAAAAAAACTAGTGGACTAGAAAATAAACAGGGGTGGAGTAGTTGTGTTAAGCATGTGTCTAGGTCTAGCCATGGTGCTACACTATTTCCATTTCATTTCTAAGGCGTTAAGTGGTTGATGATGATCAGATAAGAAAGAAGGAATGGGAAGAAGTTGTATCAGGATGTATATGTTTGACGTGGACATCCCAATATAATGTATATTTGTTTATGAAAAAGGAGGCCTTGTTTTCCAAAAGGAAAAATAAAATATTGAAAGGTGGCCTTCACTTCCTGCACATAGGGTGCAATTTGGACGTCCACATCATGCCACCTTTCAGAGGCCTGTCAGCTGACTTGCCAACAAACGATGGAGCCTCATATTCTCCGATAGGCGGCTTCTGAAATATAAATGAGCTATAATTATCGTTTAAGGAAAGCGACAGGCCCATGTAATCTAGTATTACTAGTTCAGCAAATTTTCTTTAAGGAAAAAGGCAGGACTCTAAAAAAATGAAGCCGTGACAGTATGGAGCAAGTGGTATGATTTGCTCCCTTTTATTTTAGTTCTGTAGAGCTAAATGAGAAGCTCTTCACATGCTTCATCAGATCATAGTAGAGCCAAGTTGTAGTGGTAGTCAGTTGGTAATCCGGCTTTGCTGCCCACAGATCCGAAGAAAGTAAAGCTTCCTGCAGGACCATGATTTGTGGGGCCTGATTGCCCTGTGCCCTTATCCGTTCAGTACTAGGCACATTCACTGAAGAAGTAGCATCCAAGGAATTCCACACCTTTACTCCATTCAGTTTGGCCTTTTCTTTCAGTGCCCACTTCACATCTTAGCAATTTTTCGTCAAGTATTATTTCATATTTTGTATCCTTTTGTAAAGAACAAGCTTAGGTATCCTAATTCTCTACGTTAGGTGCATCTCTTCATCAAGTCAAATGTTCCACCTAATTAATCTGAACTCTGAAGGACCATGTCATTGGAGTCATTCAAGAATTACTGAAACCTCTGAAGTTCAGCATTCCATTTTCAGATTTGTTATGTGTGGACCTAATAATTCTCATAGTTTGGTAACAGTACTGGAGTAGTACTACCATGATGATACATATAGTTTGGTAACAGTACTGGAGTAGTACTACCATGATGATGCATATGCACCGTCTAACAGTTGCTGACAACACAGATTTGTTTTTTTGCTGATGACCAGGTCGTTCGCAGCAAAGGACGAGATCTTCTGCCTGTTTGAGGGGGTGCTGGACAACCTGGGGCGGCTGAGCCAGCAGTACGGGCTGTCCAAGGGCGCCAACGAGGTGCTGCTCGTCATCGAGGCCTACAAGACGCTGAGGGACCGGGCGCCATACCCGGCCAGCTTCATGCTCTCCCAGCTCATCGGCAGCTATGCCTTCGTGCTCTTCGACAAGTCCACCAACTCCCTGCTCGTCGCATCTGTATGTCACTTTATTTACTTACTCCTAGCTGCTGCTCATGTTGATCTGCCAATAGTGACTTTGGTTTCGGACAGTGCAATAGTTTGCTTAATTTGTTGTTCTATCAATCTCTCAGGATCCCGAGGGCAAGGTGCCGCTCTTCTGGGGGATCACTGCCGATGGCTGCGTCGCCTTCTCTGACGACATTGGCATGCTCAAAGGATCCTGTGGCAAGTCACTGGCACCGTTTCCACAAGGTAATGCGAGCTCATCAAGCAGTGCCAGATCATCTCTTGACTTGTAGCATGTTGCCAACCACCGAGTCCTCTCTACATTTTCTATATATATTTCTTGCCAACTACTACTGGTCAACAAGTGTTAAAGATGGATAACTTTTGCCTTTTGATGAGATACAGATGTTTGCCTTGTATATTTCTTGAACAGATTTCTTGGCCCTTTAGACTAATCTCATGCTGGCTGCAGGTTGCTTCTACTCCAATGCTCTTGGAGGCTTGAAGTGCTATGAGAACCCCAAGAACAAGATCACCGCTGTTCCTGCAAACGAAGAAGAAATCTGTGGTGCTACTTTCAAGGTAAAAAAAAATACAGTTTGTTGTTCCCAATTAATAAACTGGTGGTTTCATCGTAGTTGGTGGTCAGAGCGGCATCACATCGATCATGTGGCACCTAGTAGAATTGTAAACGCATCAGATTGAAGAATATTTTGGGACACAGTGTCACTTGAAATTCAGAGATTCACATGGAGGGGGTAACAGGCTATATGAGTACAGACAAAAATAGCTGAAGAACTGGGGAATTATTTTCCGCAGAAAAAAAAAAGAGCTAGGGGATTCTATATGCTGCAGACATTTCACCTGAACTCTTGTCGCATTTATCTGATGCAACATGCAATGCCCCGTATGTAATTACTGAGATGGATTTCTGTCTGCAGGTGGAGGGCTCGACGGTCTTCACAACATTAGGAGGATATCTCCGCGTCTGAGGCGTGGTGAATGTGGAGGCGATGCAAAACTGTGTAAATGGCGGTGTAACATAATGGCAACGGCAAGCCATGCAGCTGGTGTATCTCTACCGTCTTACCTCTTCCCTAAAGAGAAGTGTAGCCAACGTGGCAAGAACTTCACTAGTGTTGCTGGTTGTGTGTGTAGTACCTGTATGCTGTATCTCTCTAGTTGTTCAACTTACATGGAACTTTGAGAGTTGAGACCCGGTGCTAATCGATCGTCAGTTGCCAAATAATTAAGCCCTGCTTCTCTGTTGCCGTTGTCACTGCTTGCCTGTGATGGTACCTGATGGCGATGGGGCTAGTACTATGGGACCAACATGTCACCTAATGTAGAAATTGGGCTATGACAAAAGCAAAATTAGAGAGGAAGAAAGTCGTAGGTGAAACTCTGCCAAGAATTGATGCAGACGATGAGACGAGACGTGTGTGTGGAAGCCTGAAGACCGTGGCGGTGGCGGCACGCCGGCAACGCCGCCGCGGGCCGGTGTCTCCTGCGGAAGTGACTACAGACCTCTTGAACATCTGCACAATTCCAATCAAAACCAGAAATGTTAAACTGAACGGAAGAGCAGACAGCCTCGTAGTCAAGATCATTAGATCGATCAGAATCCATCTTAAGTCGACACCTTGGGCCAACAACAGCACTACAGAATGTTCTGACTTGATAACTTCGGTTGTGGCAATTATCTCCATTTGGAGTGGAGTGGAGTGGAAAGTATATCTCAACAGAGACTGTCTACCACATATGGCAGAAGATTCAGCATCTTTAGAACTGACATGGAAAACAACCACACAGACACACAAAATCCAATCAGTAGATGTTTTGGACGATGAAATGTTCTGTCTTTATTTAAAAAAAAAACACACAGCAAGGAATTTGCCGATTTTGTATTGACATTGATAAAGAAGAGTGTTCTGCATGTGAAAAATTGAAGCGAAAATAAAAAAAAATACGGGTTCCATGTACCTGCATAACAATCGTCATGCTCTCGCGCCGAAATATTCTGAATAGAGCATTCAAAACATTCAGAGTTTCAGTTACTTCATTTTTTTTTCGCCACCGTGGCTAAGCACGTATTTCAGTTACTTCCTACATTCTTCATTTCTTGCGAGTTTCAGTATGGACGGAAAACACACAGCACAGGCGATGACAGGGCGGACGCACGTACCGACAGCGAATACGCTGGTGATGGTGAGCAGCGCGCCGAGCACCCAAGCCGACGACCCTCCCAGCACGCCGCCGCCCGGCCCGCAGCGCATCACAGGGGAAGCAGGGACCGGAGGGAGTGCCGCCGGCGGAGGCCGCGACGGCTTGCAGTTGCAGATCAGGGAGGGCGCGGTCGGCGGGGATTTGAAGCTTTGGGTCGTGGCGCTCGCTCGCTCGCCTGGACCTGGAGCCGAGCCGCAGAGAAGAGACGTGTGTATGTGTGGAAGCCTGTGATGACCGTGGCGGCACGCGGGCCGGTGTCAAGCCCAACGCCGTTATTGGTCATGCTCCCAGCCTTGGGCCGAAAGAGGCCGGCCGTCACGCCTTGTTGGTGGTCGTCAGGAGAGAGAGAGGGACTCGGGCCGACTCGTTGTGTACGGGCCTTGAAAGAGAGTTTCAGGAGCTTCTGAATTTGTAGCCACCTACTCTCCTGACCCGAGTGTGTGAGCCCTGAATGACGAGGGGGGCGTTTAGTTCGTGAAAAAAGAATACAAAGTTTGGTGAAAATGTCGTATCGAACACTGTAGCGCACTGTAACACTTTTCGTTTGTTTGTGGTAATCGTTGTCCTACTATAACCTAACTAGTCTCAAAAGATTCGTCTCGTCGTGTACATCAAAACCATATATTTAGTTTTTTTTATTTAACTACGTTTAGTGTTCCGTGCATGAGTAGAGAGATTTGATGTGATAGGTGAATAGTAAAATTTAGAAAGATAATTTTTTTTGCTTTTGAAGAGAACTAAACATGGCCTAGAAGCAGAAAAAAAAATCCATAGGCAACACCAACACTGTAACTAATCCACTCGAAGGAACTCTGGGAATATGTCTGTCTGGGAAATGAATGAATTTGAGTAGAATACCAACTTGTCTTGTTCACACGGACGGGGCGGGACTCACCTTTGACAATTGAGAGCCACTCCCACGCGCACACGGCACACAGACACAGGCGGCGCATGCAGGGTGATAGATAGGGTATGGGCGCACGCCACGGCGGCCTGCAGGGCCACCCCGCCCGAGGCAGCAGCAGCAGCTAGCAATGCATCAGGCAGATGCCATGTGACCCTTGTCTCCTCTTCTCAAATTCCTAGCTGCTCCATCACCATCTCCATTCCTACCACCTTACCTGCAGGCAGGAGCCAAGAATTTCCTTGCTTTCCCACCAGCACCAACAGCAAGGCCGACCATGGCCATCCATCCGGTCCCGTCTACCTCGTCATGTACGTAATCTAGAGGAAAGGGAACATCCTTTTCTCTACTCTACAAGTACAAGCAAAAGAAAACCTAAGAAAAATGAAAGAATCTTCGTAATCAATTTGGATCCTTTATTTGCTCCCCTTGCTGAGACGCGTAATACTATCTCTACCTAATAATTATAAAGCAATGATTGATTCCACGGTCCGCTCATTCAGCGGTACGTCGCAAATTTGCAAAAAAACCCCTCAAATTTTTAATTATTAACCCGCAGTCCTCCTACGCGAGGTCTGTGCTCGATCCCGGCTCGAATCGGGCAGCCCCCTCGCATATACGATCCCAGAATAGGTCCCGTCGCTCTCTAGTTTAGGGCAACAATCGATCCTCCTGTGCCGCCATAGCCCGCGCCGCCGCAGTACGATTCGCTGCCTCCGCCGCCAACGCCGTCGGCGGCGCCCCTGCCCGTGGTGCACGATCCGCTGCCGGCGTCGGCGTCGACGCCCGAGTCCTCGGCGCACGATCAGGAGGATCAGCTGCCGGCGTTGGCGCCCGTGCCCACGGCGCACGGTCCGGTGCCGGCGCCCGTGCCAAAGTCCTCGCCACATGATCCGCTGCCAGCGCCGACTCCCGAGCCATCGGCGCGCGATCCGCTTTATCTGCCGTCGCCGGTGCTAGACCTGGACGCCCTGCTGTCTTCTCTCGACGACGAGGAGGACGGTTACGACTACGACGAGGCGGACCTGCCCCCGTCCCCGCATCTGCCCCCGTTCGGCCTGCCCGTCGCCGCGGCGCCGGAGCGGTCGTCGTCCAGCGTGGACGCGCCCCCGGCCTCCCGGGACCGGCACGGCGGGAGAACGTCGCGGCGGGCTAGGGTGTGGCAGGATCCGACCGACGAAGACGCGGTGCGACGCTCGTCGCCCGAGAACTCGGCGCCGCCTACATTGGACAACTTCACTTTCCTCCCCGTGCTTCTGGCGGCGGCGTGCTAGCGATCTTGAGAGGGCGGAAGCAGAAGGAGGCGCCAGTCAGGTCACTTCGCGCGTCATGGTGAGCCGCCCTGATCTCGATCTTGCTCCTGGCTGTGTTGTCACTGTGCTTCCCAAGTCCGTGTTTGGATTCGTAGGTTAGGGCGCGATGTGAAACCGTAGTGATACGATTTTGACCTCGTGGCTGCTGATTGTTTTGGGATTGAAACTGTTGGCCTGGAAGTTAGGAGTTAGGAATGCCTGATGAGTTTGGGATGAGAGACATGGGGCCTGCCTCAGATATTGTTATATTTTGAAATGCTTTTCGGAGAGGGGATTAACTAGATGCGCGCTTTGCAATTCCTGGGTTGCTTAGGCATCGCAAACGATCGTTTGACATTACACTGGTTGCTTATTCCTGCCTAACATGACCTGCTTGATGTGCCTTTCTTGTTGAGGCTGCTTTTGCACGTTTGCAACAACTACCGAGATGAATTTAGGATATCAGGATGAATCCTTAGTTTGTGTTGACCTGGAGAGTTTCTTGTATAATAAGGATTATATCATAGCTTGCTGGGCATATTCATCAGATAATGTTTTCTGCCGTTGTTTTTCAGCGTGTGCATTTTGTCCCATTGGTTCGGTGTGATATTAGTGAAATTGAGCTCATCAGATTTGTGATCCACAGAAATTATTGAAATGTCGCGCTACAGTACTAGCAGTTTCATTTTTTAGCTAACTGCATGCCACTCTTGGGTTGTTTCAGTGCTTTGTCATGTCAGTCGAAGAGGAAGACCAGGGAACCCAAGGAGGAGACTGTCACTCTTGGACCCACTGTCCGCGAAGGGGAGCATGTCTTTGGAGTAGCCCTTCTACGACAATCACATGATCTGTCGTCTGTTTTTTGGCTGCACCGCCAGGATGCCCTTCTACGACCAGCGTGGCCACGGCGAGGCGTGCCGGTACGCGCCGCGCAGCTGCCTGGTCAAGGCCTGCGGCTTCGCAGGCCCGGCGTGGGCGCTCTTGGAGGCGAGCACCTCGGCGTGAAGGCCGTGCAGAGGTTCTGGGCGGAGGAGCTCGGCGACGCCACGGCCAAGCTGAAGGTGAGCGTGGAAGCCGATGAGATGGACGAGGCCGAGATGAAACCAATACACAGCAGTTTCGTCCGCGCCCCAACGATACAAGCAGCCACCGCCCGTATCCCGTCACGGGCTCATGGCCATCCCGTCTCCTCCCTCCCATCCAGCGTCTGTGACGGATTACCGGGTCACTGGAAGTTTTCTTTGGTATTTTTATCGGATGCAAAATCATCGGCGTCCGTGGCTCTCACGTGCCTTCACTAATTCATCCGTAGCAACGGACGGGCACATTCGCTAGTAATGGTATAATATATTTTGCTACGGCAAGAGTTCGTACGTGATGGTGTGCTTAGAATGTCTCGTGGTGACGGTGAACATTGCGGCTATCCTGCTCCGACATAAAAAAGCGCAAAGTCACGCAGCAAACGCCGACAAATGTGGCCGCTTTTCTGTCTTTCCGAGAAGCCTAATTAAGCGGCAGAGTTTTGTTAGCACAAGATTTTTCAACCATTGGCAAAGTTAATTTTAGATACATACATGGCCTGGCCAAGAGTAAAAAATAAACAAACAGCACCGGAATAAGTTGATTCGTACCGGTAGTAGCAGTACTACGTGAGGAGTATGTGTCGCATGTCAGCATGTTGACCGCGTCACTTTCCGAGTGCGACGAGTACTGGTGTGTCTGTCCAGGGAGATTCTCCCGGTCCATCCATCAGCCGGCATGGATGTGACGTATCCGGTCACTATCTGGGCCGTCTGAATCGTCGGATTGGATATTCCTTCGCTCACCCCGTCTGAACTCTTTCTCTCTCTCGCTCTGCGTGCATGCATTGTTTAGAGAATGAATCGAACATATATATATATACTCAGCACGGGCATGCATGCATTGTTTCAGAGATGAAGATAAGTGAATGAATCGAACATTTTTGTTTTTTTGAACCGCAAAAATACTCCAGCACGGGCATGCATAAAGCTTGCTTTTCTGGTAAGAAGATTCTCTGTCAAGGCCCAAACACACACACATACGGAGTACTCCGTATACAGAAGCAAGGGCAGTCTGCACTCGATTGATGTTGGCGCAATGGGCAACCGGCGCCGGGATGATGGGCAGGCAGGGTGGATGGAGGCTACAGGCTAGGGCCATCGCATTCGCATCGCATGCATGCGTCACGAATCCATCCGGCCGGAGCAGCTAGCCACGGGAAAGAAAGCAGAAAGCTCAAAGCAAAGCAGGCAAGCCTTCGTGTTCCATTTTTTCAAGGCCTGGCTGGGCTCGCTTGGTTGGACTTTGGAGCGTTGGCCTCGAGACGACGGGGCGACCAACGCTCGCGACGCGCTGTGTGCCTGTGTACGTACGGGTGCCCCCATCCATCCATCTCACTGTGCGCACCGTACGTGTTTTGCAATTGCATTTTTTCTTTGCGGGCAATTGCAAATTTGTTCGTTGGCTGATATATATCGACTACTTATTCCATTATAATGGAATAATGGAAGGTCCAAATCACGTCCGAATGTACATGCGTATGCGCGTCAAAAAATAACAATGGCTAGCTGCTGCCGCTCTGCACGTGATCCGCCTCTTGCTTGCACACTTTGCTTATCAGCGCACAACCCTCATGTCCACGACGCAAACCTTTTCGCAAACAACAACAAGCAAGGAACAAGAACAGAAAAAAAAACAGAGCAACGAATCATGTTGATGGATCATGCATACATGTTGGGCGCCGCTGCTGCAGCTGCAGTGGGGTTGTTCGATCACCACTTCACTGTGTCCATCCATACATCTATCAATGGAGGCCACACACATCAGGTCACCTACAGCTTTTGTATATATCGATCGCAGTCCCTGTCGATGGAATGGAAGGGTACGTCCAAATCGCGTCGTTTCCCCACTGCGGTTGCAGTTTACGGTACTTATCACACAAAGAACATAATATGTGCACATCGATCTAGACAAGAAAAGAATGGTGTTTATGCGGTATACATTCACGGGATCCAGGTTTTTGCTTGCACACTTCGTCGTATAAACACATCATGTATGTATCATCCACATTATTCTTTTGGGAACGAATATCATCAACATTTATTTTTCCTGATCTGCAAGTTGATTTCATTTTACTGAATTACCAAGAGGTGCATCGATAGATCTTCAAAGTGCTAGATATATGGGTCGGCCCATATAAATAAAACTTTAAAAATTTATTAACATTAAAGGATAATATCATATATTTGTACCATATTGCTAATAGGCGAACGGGAGTTTTCCTCCCTATAAATATAGACCAACTCCTCTTGAAAAAACGCAACTATATACGAGCCTCCCTTGGCTTGGGAACCTTCAAAAAAGTCTACTTGAGTTAGGTTTTACCTTTTTCATTGTTGTGCCGCCTTGGCAGTCTACTCCATCCTGAGCGTTGATGTGTACCGAATCACCACCGGCTGCGCCTGCGCCTGTTAGGTATGTACGTCGTGTATCGATCTATGTTTTTATCATATTTTCTGAGATCTTGATATTGATCACTAGTGATCTATATGCTAAGTTTTGTTCTTGTCATGTTTAATATAGTACCGAGCCGAGTTCCCGTTTGCTTTTGAAGCTTCCGCCACCATCTTTTTGACAACCCCGGTTCTCAGCTCGGCTCCGAACAACCACGCAGTTGCGAGATGCGACAAGATTCATCCCATGTGATTGAACATCTATCTCGGCTTAGGCCACAGCGAACATCCAGTCCCTTCCACCTTTTTTCTCCCCCATTTGAGAAACGAGCAGACATTCCATCTAGACTAGAGAGCTCACAAAACAAACAAAACGTACAGTCGCAGACTCGCAGAATATACAATTAAGCTGCCTGCCTTTTGGCAAGCGATGCTCCCTCTCTATATCTCTCTGAGATCATGTGAGTGAAGAATCACTCACTGTTTCGGCATCCCTCGTACCCGACCTCCGCTGTGCCACCGCAAACACCGCACCGGCATGAATTATTATTATTCATTCACGCCCCAATGCAAGCGCGTGGCCACGAGCCGATCCCATCATATAATGATCCTTCCATGCATGGATCCAAACGGGGCCGACCGCCATAATTGCAGCACCATCCACCGCCCCCCATCAGCAACTCCATTTCCATTCTAAAGATGGCTTTGAAGCAAGCAAACCAAGCCATCATCAACAACCCAACCCTTCCCTTGTTTCCCTTCCCCTGCAATGATTCAGTGCACCCCTCAAGGCATGGCCCTGATCGAACCCCAACTTTTCTTTTTGACCTAGCTACGTAGCTTTCGCCATCTGCAGACTATAAGGCCTGTTTAGTTCCCTTCAAAACACAAAAATTCTCTCTCCAAACTTCACTATTCACCTATCACGTCAAATTATATCAAATCTCTCTCCTCATGCATGGAACACTAAACGTGGGTAAATAAAAAAACTAAGTACATGGTTTTGATGTACACGACGAGACAAATCTTTTGAGCCTAGTTAGGTCATGGTAGGATAACGATTACCACGAACAAACGAAAAGTGCTACAGTGCGCTACAGTGTCCGATGTGACATTTTCACCAAACTTCATTTTCACTTTCCGGGAAGTGAACACCGCCTAAATACTAGTTGTAGCAGCATAACATTTGTAGCCTTCCAAGTTCCATTCCCATGTCTTCCAAAATCCTCTCCATCGCTTTAGGTGCCACTTTTACTCAGCAGCTTTGGAGAAAGCACTCGCCCATCAACCTGGACAAGACTCGCAGCACCCAAAGCAAAAGCAGGAGCGAGCGTTGTTAGCCTTCTGCTGTTGCTGCTGCACGATCGAGCTCATGATGGCACCCACGGGTCCAACTTCTCGGCCTAAGGGCACCCGCAACAGATGTAGTTAGGCTCTCTATAAGGATTACACGTCAACAATCTGTCTTACGTGCAGGCATTTAAAGCAAGTTATAGACATGCATATAGACACTCCGTTGAGTAGGTTTACTATAGTATAATCTATAGGTGACATGGAACTTACTATAGAGAGTTGCCCTCTATAGTTGTTGCTGGTGCCCTAACAGCACTAATTTTGTTCCTCGAGCTCAGCTAATTTTGTTATTTATAGTAATTATTATATATCTAAGCATGGGGAGCCAGTCCTATTTGGGGTTTGGGTCCGGGCGTGATCAATGATGCTAATCCACGGCACGGCATGTTGTCTTGCTGCTGCAAAAAATAACCTAATCCGAGGAGGAGGCCGTACGCGATCATTTCATCGCAGTGTTTTAGGCGCCCTGATACGGAACAGCGCGTGGGGAGGCGAGGCCACGGGCGATGGATCCGCCACTCGCGGAACCCGGCGCCGAATCTCAAGCACCAACCGAGTTTACAGATGCGCCAGACGTACGTATATGTATATATACCACGCGCGCTTCAGTAAACATCTGCTACTGATAATCTTTATAGTTTGCTCCTCCCAAGATATACTTAGTCCGGTAAGATGCATCCTGATCGTAAACAAATGGGGATCAATCTGTCTGTCAAAAGTATAGTGTACAGTGTTTCAGGAGTCAACCGGGCTCACTCTTTTGCAGTTGTGTGAGGTAAAGTTCAGATCTGGCGATTTCAGAGCTTGTTCACCCTGTTTACTGCAAAGGTTTTTACCGGGGGTAGTTGGAGTAGGGCCGGGATGAATCAATTATCACTGGGAATATGGCATGGGCAGGACCATGCTGAGTCTCTGACCTGCAGTGGAGGGGAGGAGATTACTGTATTCATAGGATGAAAGGTGCGCCGCTGAAATCCTGGAGTACTGAACCTGAACGTATGCACCTGCTAGTGCTAGGGGACAGCGCTATCTATCTCTATTCTTACCTTACCCATCAATAATGTAAGTGCAGGGTAGTGCAGGAAAAGGCAAGGCCATGGCCGAACTGATGATCTTCAATCACATGGTCCACCACCGGCCACCTCCACTACCAGAACCCTCATCATGATCGTTCCCCTCCATTGCTGTGCTTGCCGCCACCATCATCATCTCCTCACCTTGGAGATACAGTTTTATATATCTTCCTGGTCTGCTCGATCTCACATCAAGCAAAGCAGCTGGCGCAAAGATAAAGGCACTAAAAATCTAGAGTTGACAACATTCCACCACTAGCATGTCAAAGATACTATGCAGCAAGCTCGACCATTCATGCACAAAGGCACATTTGGGAATTAACCTTGTTTTGCACGTACCATGACATTATGGGAGCAAGAAGGGGAGCCAGCACCACCTTCTTGAGCTACTACTGTAAAGCACCATCATCTCTTATGACCACTATTCATAATTACTATACCTACCTTCCCCTTCAAGGAAGTTGCTTTTTTTTGTCCAAAGAAAAAAGGGTGAAAATAAGCTAGGAAAAAAAAGAAAAGAAAAGGGGGGCGATTCTAGCTGGTACTAATTTTTTCTTATCATGTATACTGACTGATGCACGACCACCTGTGACCTGAGCTCCACCTCCTTCCGGTTGGTTCACTTTGTCCAAAGCAGCATCGATCAGCAGGAGAAGCTTGTCAGGCGCCGGCGATCTTTGCCTTGCGCTCACATCACCGAGCAGCTGTTGGGATTCTCATCGCTGAACATATTGTCGTGCGGGTGCGCCGGCATTGGAGGAGGGTAGTACATCGGCGGCGGGTAGGACATCGCCGGCCGGCCGTACCCGTAGCCGTACCCCATCGGCGGGTACCCGGCGCCGCCGCCGTGTCCATGGTGGGCGTGGTGGTGGTGACCGTGGTGGTGGCCATGGCCATTCATCATCATCTGTTGCTGAGGTTGCTGCTGCTGCTGCTGCTGCTGCTGCATCATGGCCATGTACTGCTGCTGCGCCATGGGGTTCCCGCCGGCCGCCTGCATCATCTCCGGCCCGGGCGGCATGCCGCCGCCAGGAAAGAACCCAGCACCAGGCGTCATGCCCATGCCGTGCGCGGCGGCACCGCCACCGCCACCGCCCGGCTGCATGCCATTGCCGCCCATGTGGGGGTGGCCCGGCGGCATCCCGCCCATCTGGCCCATGCCGGGGAAGCCGCCGGCGCCGCCCATCATGTTCGGCGGCCTCATCATCATGGCCGCCTGCTGCGGCGGCATGCCGCCCATGCCCATCATCGGGCCGCCGACGCCGGCGGGCGGGCCTCTGCCACCGCCCGGCTGCATGCCATTGCCGCCCATGTGGGGGTGGCCCGGCGGCATCCCGCCCATCTGGCCCATGCCGGGGAAGCCGCCGGCGCCGCCCATCATGTTCGGCGGCCTCATCATCATGGCCGCCTGCTGCGGCGGCATGCCGCCCATGCCCATCATCGGGCCGCCGACGCCGGCGGGCGGGCCTCTGCCACCGCCGCCGCCCTTCTTGCCCTGGCCCGGCTGGTTCCCGCCGCCCTTGCCGTTCTGCGGCGGCTGCGCACCGCCACCGTTCTTGCCTCCGCCGCCACCCTGGTTCTGCTTCGCGCCGGAGTCCTTCCCGCCGCCGTTGGCGTTCCCCTTGATCTGTACCGGGATCTCGTTCCCGCCACCGCCCTTCTTGCCACCATTGCCGCCGCCGTTGCCACCCTTCTTGTCGCCCCCGCCGGCGACCGGCGGCATGGCCATGGGCTTCATCATCTTGGGGTCGTCGTACATGTCATCGTCGAAGCCTTCGTCATCGAAGTCCTCGTCGTCGAAGTCGTCGAACTCATCATCGAACTCGCTGCCGTCGTCCCCGAACTCGTCGTCCTCGGGAACGTTGAACTTGGCGGCCTTGGGGTCCTTCGCCGGCGGCGCGGCAGCCGGGAACGGCATCTTGCCGCCCATGGCCATGCCCATGAGCTGGGGAGGCAGCTTCATCCCCTTCATCTGCATCTGCTGCTGCAGCTGCTGCAGTTGCTGGAGCTGCTGCGGCGTCGGCTGCGGCATCGCCATCTTTGCATCTTTCGCGCCACCGCCGCCGCCGCCATTAAGACCACCCACGCCACCCTTGGGCTGGCCTTTGCCGCCGGCATCCTTGAGCTGGCCCTTGCCGCCGGCATCCTTGGGCTGCTGCTGGCCCTTGCCGCCACCGCCGCCAAGCTGCAGCTTCTGAAGCTGGCTTACGACGCCAGGCTTGGCGCCCCAGAGCTGAGCAGGCTTGCCGGCCTTGTTCAGCTTCTTGATGACGGTGTCCGGATCCATCAGGCCGGACACCGTCACCTTCCCCTGCTCTGCATCTACGCTGCTCTGGTACACACCTGCATGTCAATCGAGCACATTTCTCTGATGAGGACAAGAACAGAGA
Source organism: Echinochloa phyllopogon (assembly GCA_033239725.1). Taxonomy (NCBI): domain Eukaryota; kingdom Viridiplantae; phylum Streptophyta; class Magnoliopsida; order Poales; family Poaceae; genus Echinochloa; species Echinochloa phyllopogon. Next base: position 2,355,319 of record BTCW01000008.1, on the reverse strand, counting down.
CCCTGGCTAACAGAACTGAATGGAGGAAAAAAAAACAAGCAATTTGTCTTAAAAAATCTTTCTTTCTTACCGTCGATCTTGTGGAGGATCTTCTTGACCTTCTTCTCGCATCCATCACAGTGGATGTTCACTTTTAGCACGCAGGTCTGTGGGCAAACAGAAGAAATAAAAGATGAAATCAGGGTGACTGTGTGATTAGAAAAACATCAGACACGAGAAGGAACATGAACATGGAATGTATGTGATCTGCTTGAGTAGAGAAGATGCAAAACAAAGTAACAAACTCACCTGCACCTTGAGCATGTCCTCCTTGCTCATCCTGACCACCTCAAATGATGCAGCCTCCAATCACACAAAGAGGCTTCAGATCTGGTATATGAGAGCACTCGAATCAGGGAGAGAAGAACAAGAACGGCAGGAACCTGCAGACACTTCTCATGTCTGTCTCAGAGAGAGAGAGAGAGAGAGAGAGAGAGAGAGCTGCCTTCTCGTTGGATGAGTACTTAAATGGCTTGCAGAAAATATTAAGCGCCTGCAGTGTGGTCCAGAGAAAAAGATGGAGGGAGGTTGGAGGAAGAAGAAACTCTCTATCTACAAACGAAGTTAAGTACATGGAGGAGTCTTGCTTACCCTTTTTATTTTTCCCTGGGATTTGCCTTTGGAGCCTGGAAGCTGAAGCCTGAAGGTCCTTTGTTCTTCAGAAGAGTGAAATGGTGCTCTGCAAAAGACTAGGCAAAGGGGATTTAAATAGGCCTTGTTAACTTGTCAGCAAGTACAGGAAGTTTTTTTATACTTAAGGTGTTGAGCATGTGAATTACTCCCTCCGTCCCACAATATAAGTATTTGTTGACTTTTAGACATCACGTTTGACCATCCGTCTTATTTAAAAAAATTTATAAAAAATATAAAACAAATAAGTCACATTTGAAGTATACCTAGTGATAAACCAAGTCATAGCAAAATAAATAATATATTCATAAAATTTTTAAATAAGACATATGATTAAACTTGATACACGAAAATCGAAAAATGTTTATATTATGGGACGGAGGGAGTAGTAGTACGCTTACCCATGTCGGTTTTCTGTTTTCTAATCAAAATTCTAACTTTATACTAAATCTAGGGCGCCTACATGACCCGTGATGTCGTTACTATTTATAGCATTGCTAATACACTTTATAAAGCGTTCATTAAACATGCCACATTTATATTAAGCTTGGGGCTAGTTTATGGAGGAGCATCAGCACCCTTACGAAATGCAGAAGCAGAAGACGTGCTCACTCAGGCATTTCAGTCTATGCAGAAGCAGCCTTCTGCTGCAAGAGTGCAAGTCCAAAACGAATGCCCACTGCAGCCAGCACAGCATGGGGCACCTAAGCTGCTGGTGCTTCATCATGCCTCTCTTGTAAGCATGCCGCATGGCCATGTTAAAAGAGTGTCAATCCCTCAAACCCAGTCCTCGCAGTCTCTTTGGTTTAGACAGTGTTTCTCAACTTGTCCACTGTATTTAATTTATTCATCTGGCTCCACCAAAATTTAATTATCATAGAACCGAGATCATCACATAAAGATTTCGTGATATGGTGTAAACTGGTATTGCTTGAACTGCAGCTTTGATTAATAACCTTTTTCCAGACTTTGATAGTAACTTTTGTTTTCAACCTCGATTTTGTTCCGTGACTTCTGTTAATGTACTGAAAAGTATTTGATTTGGCCTTCCCACTATAAGCTGGCAATCCAAGGTATCTACCTTTATAAACTTCAGCTGAGATATGCAGCTTCTCTTCCATTGTTCTGTGTTCTTGCTGAAAAAGATAGCTGATCTTTGTTTACCACCTTTCCTGGCACGCTTCATATCTGTCCAGTATGAAGCTAGCAGCTTGAGCACTTTCAACATTTGCTTCAAGGAGCAACAGTGAATCATCTGCAACCGTAAAAAAGAATGAAGGTGCCTCTACAGAGTTCGATACCCCTCAAGCTGCCATTAGCTTCATATAACATGGCCCAAAACCCCTCCAGACATAAATAGGGTGAAAGGGTGCTTGGCCGTGTTTCTTTCCACCAAGCCAAAAATTTCCAAAGGGAATCTTTCATGCATGAAGTACTAAATGAAGTCTATTTCCAAAACCCTTTTAGGGATGAGTACAACTTTGCGCGACGAATCTAATGAGCCTAATTAATCCATATTTTGCTACAGTAATTCTACAGTAACCACTATCTAATCGTGCGGTCAAAGGCCTCATTAGATAGGTCTCGCGAAATAGTCCAATGTTGTGAAGATAGTTTTATAAACTGACTTTATTTAATACCCTTAATTATTGGTCAAAGGGGGTGGAAAAATATTTCCACCCCCAAAGAAACACGGCCCTTGCCGTAGATCTCTCTGGGGTATGATTATATCTGTTAAATGTTTATTCACCTTGACTTGATACCTCACTGTTGTAACACATTTCATTACCACATTTACCCAGCCATTTGCGAACCCCAGTTTGAGCATCATATCCTTCAAAAATTGCCAGTTTACCCGATCAAAGGCCTTGCTCATATCTAGCTTCTGAGCAGCATAGCCCACTTTGCCACTCCTCTGTAAAAAAGTGTGTTAGTTCATACTCCAAGAAAATGTTATCTGAAATAATATGCCCATGTACAAATACACTTTGGTTGGGAGATATAATATCAGGCAGTATGAATTTTTAATCTTCTAATTACTTTGGAGATCACCTTATATATGGCATTGCTGAGGCTGATGGGCATCAAATCTTTTAAGCTTTGTGGACTAGCCACTTATGGAATTAACACCACCATGGTATCATTCCAACCTTCAGGCATTTGTACACCCCCTGAGAATATAACAACTTCTTTTGTTACTTGATCAGATACAGTTCCCCTACATTCGGTCATGCCCAGGTGCAGTCTGCAATACAAAATATTGTTGATTTCACTTCCCCTTCTGTGTACTCCGCAGATAGGTTCTCAGACATTCAGAAACTTTCGGGATAACCGCTTTGCAAATATTTCTTCACCACTTAGCTCTTCTATATTTGTGAAGATATTAAAGAAGTAACTTGCCACATATTCTCTCAACTGCTCTTCACCCTCAATCCACATACTATCTTCTCATCTTAACCGACTGAAGTCATTTAACATGGGCTCTGTCTCCACTCTCTAGAACAAGTCCTGTTGCTGTTCTAATCTGTCCAATTTATCAAGCAGAAAATGTTCTTGAGAAATTTGTATTCTGGACAAACTGTGTTAATACCGCACAGAATGCAGAACCGGCCGCGAAACCACCACCATCCACACTCCATAACCACCTGCACCCTGACCAAACTATCGAAGCAGCAGCCAGAGTGCTTGGCTCGGTTGGTTGCCTCGCTGCCGCATTTCGTCGAACAGCTTGCCGGCGACGCCGAGAGAGTCCACGACGTATCGCGCCGGCGAAATGCAGGCCTTCATAGCGTGGAAGAAACGGAAGGTATCCGGCGGCCGAAGGGCGCGGCCTCCAATGGCGCAGGCGGCGGCCCAGGCGCTGGCTGGCCGTGATCTAGATGTTGACCGCCCGGCCTCGCCGGCGCCGGTGCGTTGCCAAACTTGCCTGTGTGTTGACTGTTGAGTCATAGCGTGGTGAGACAAGCCTTGTCTCGCCGACGTGTGGGGCAGCCAACAAAAACTTTCCCGAGTGAGTGGTGTTCAACCGCTTCCACGTAGGACATGGAAATGTGCCGCGCAAACCAGTGGCGTAGCCACGTTGGGGCGAGCCGGGGCTGCCCCAGCTAAATTTGTGCTAGTTCGAGTACATTCTTTCTTATCCGATGATATTTCTAAGCTTGATCAGCACTTCTAGATGACGTCATGGCTAGCATGTTCTTATTACTTGCTAATTTGTGTTTTTATTCTTCAAATTTGAGGATACATCTTTAAACTTTACATAAAATTTATGCAATTGCAGTATATAGATGTGTGAACTGGTGTGTGTTTTATTTTGGTTTGGTACGTCGTTAGAGTTGTCCCAGCTAATTTTTTTTCCTGGCTCCGCCACTGGCGCAAACCGACACACATGGCCGCCAGTCGCACCACCGCGTGCGTCACCCGGCCTCCATTTCAACGTTTTTACCAAGCATGGTAAGAAAAAAAGAACCAGAGAGAAGGACATCTCTGGTTTTTATTTTTGCGAGTGGTAATGCTTGCAGACTGAATTTGCACTCCATTGGCAATGGTATTGGTATTGCCAGATGCCCAGATGGAGCAACCTAGCTTCCAGGAATCAAAGATTATAATAAGAAGGGCAACGCTAGCCCTCGGTTTCCTTGCCCGAATTCATTGTTAATCTAAAATCACTGGTAAAAAGATGAAAAACAGAATCTCCTGCCTAGGTGCTCTCAGACTACTAAAATTGTCTTCAGTATCATTAGGAAAGACATTTCTAAGCACACGAACCGATTTTTTTCGCACGTTACTTGGTGGTTCAGTTGGTATGTAGTACATGTTTACCATGCAACTGATGAAGTATCCAACAGCATGTCCGAGCATTCCATGCAACCCAATTCAGAGCAGGTCGCTAGTGCTTACTGTTTGAAGAGTTAAGCAAAAGAGATACAGCACACTGTACTGAGGCACAGGGAATGTGAGTTTTGTATGTCTGTTTTCAGAAGATATAATGCTGACTCAACAACTACTTGCACTATATATATAGTACTGACACTCGCGCAAAAAGAAAAAAAGCAACACTGACAGGTGTGGATTGTCATTACAGGTAGTCTACATACTCCCTCCGGTTCATATTAGAAGTTGTAAAAATCATATAAATAGATTGGTCTTAAAAATTACTTTCATAAAAACATACATACATGACTTTTCAAGAAATATTTTTATAAAAAAAAGAAGTCAAAGTTGTGCTTTGGTGACCGTATCGCTGTCCTTAACAACTTCTAATATGAACCGGAGGGAGTACTCTGTGTTCCTCTTAATAATCACATTGTGCAAGTTTGTTGTTAATATTCAGGAACAAACATTAAGAGCTGAATTGGCTCAATCAAGATCTAATTGATGGAAGAATAGTCAATTAGACAATCGTGCGCTTGGAAGAGAGAGGGAACTATTTTTCTAGATAATGGGAGAGAAGGGACTATTGAAGTGAATAAGCTATAACAGAGATGATATCTGTTTTCTCAACGTGGTGTGAAGAATAACTATGAACTTGAGTTATCTACGACCAGCCATTTACAGCATTATGCAAAAACTTGAAGTTGCCATATGAGAAGATGAAACGCAATTGGTGCAGAACGTTTTGACCAAAATGCAGAGCAGGCCCCGTCTGGGCCTAGGAGGGAGGGGCGGGGGCCACCTCCTTATGTCACCTGTTCATCTGCATTTGTTGGCCTATGCACTCGCAGGCCGGAACATCATCGATTGGCATGGGCATGGCATCATGGTGATTGCGCAAACGGAAAAGTCCATTTTGACTCCTTCAAGTGTAGCAGAAGTTCGTTTTTGCTCCCTCAAGGCCTCAACTATAATACCAGACAAGCAACACCCACAACTTTTCGAAACCAGACATTTGACCTTCCTAAAAAATAATAAAAAAAGAAGACATGACCTCCCATCCGGTTTTCACCCTCTTTGTCGTCCTACCTAGCTGAGCGGTTTTGTGGACTCAACAGCTAATGTGCCCTACTGGCCTGCACCCGGGCTCCGTCATCCTTTTTCTTTAGAAACAGATGAAATTTAAAATCTAGTCCAATGCACCTCTAACTATCATCCTCCTCTTGTGCCACTGGGCATCCTCTTGTGTCGCTGCAGACATGGTGGCATCAGGAGTCTAGTGCATCTCCATCAAGTGCAGACACACAGATTGAACGATCGTCCATGCAGAAGTGGTAGTCCGAAAATTCAGACAAAGGAAGAGAACATATCATACACTACATGCCACTGCTGCTAGCAGTTATGTTTTGCTAGCTTGTCATATATTGGAAAAGATATATGCTAGGGAAGGCATTAATTTATATCATAAAAACAGATGTTTACACACTAGTGCTCATATGTGCATATCTTTGCAGGCCTGACATTTAATTCATGCAAGCATACAAATGTCTTATATATAGGAAGATTTCACATTACATTATTTGTACTTCCACATCAAGCAAGACAGGCATAGAGACAAAGGCCACTAGAGTTGATACTATTATTCCATCAGCATGTCTAAGATATGCAGCTCGACCATTCATTCAGGAATCCATAGTACTGAAAATTGCATTTGAGATTAACATTGTTTTGCACACTATATTCTACCATCGCCTTAAGTAAGCAAAGAGGGGAAGCCATTAGGATCACCTCCTTCTTGAGCTACTATAAAGTACCATCATCTCTTAAAACCAAACCATGTTTTTCTTGACCAAACAAAGAAAACGATGAAAACAATGTAGGAAAGGAAAAAAAGGAAAAAAAGGGGGTGGGGGACGACCCTACTGGTACTAATTAATTTCTGACCGACTGATCCAGGCTGTTATTTCGACTATGGTGACGATTACTAATGACCACCTATGATGTAGCTCTCCTCCTTCCATCTGGTTCACTTCAATCAAAAGCATTACGAGAAAGCTTGGCAGGTGGCGGCAACCTTGCCTCATCACATCAGCGAGCAGTAGCTGTTGGGGTTCTCGTCACTGAACATGTTGTCATGCGGGTGCCGCGGCATTGGAGGGTAGTAGTATGCCGGCGGGTACCCGCCGCCGCCATGGGCATGGTGGCAGTGGTAGCAGCCATGAGGGCCATGGCCATTCATCATCATCTGTGGCTGTTGTTGTGGCACCATGGGCATGTACTGCTCCGGCCCGGACGGCGGCATGCCACCGGCAACGCCGCCGCCGCCACTAGCACCGCCCTGACAGAACCCACCCCCGGGCATCATGCTACCGCCGGCCATCATGCCATGCACGGCGGCGCTGCCACCACCCGGCTGCATGCCGCCATTGCCAACCATCTGGGGGTGACCCATTGGCATGCCGCCCATCTGGAGCATCCCGGGATAAGATGGTGCACCGCCGCCCATCATGTAAGGCGGCCTTGGCATCATGCCTGGCTGCTGCGGCGGCATGCCAGTGCCACCCATCTTCGAGCCACCGGCACCAGAGGGCAGGCCACTGGTTCTTCCAGCAACCTTGTTGGCCAGGCCAGGCTTGTTCCCGCCGCCTAGGGCAATGGCCTTGCCGTTCGATGGCAGTTGCACACTGCCACCATTTTTGGGCTTCACGGCAGGTACAACCTCACCAGCAATTTTGGCTTTTCCCTTGGCCAGCACAGGGATGTCAGTGGTGCTGCCGCCTCTCTTGTTGGCTGCAAGAGTGGTCGGCGTCATGGCGATAGGCATAGCATCGTTGTCGACAAGGCCATCATCCTCGAAGAAGTCCTCACCTTCGAAGCCGTCGTCATCCAACTCGCCATCGTCCTCAAACTCTTCTTCCTCCTCAGGATCATTGAACCTGAAGGCTTTGGAGTTCTTCACAGGTGGTGCAGCAGCCGTCGGGCGCGACGTCTTGCCATTGCTGCTCATGCCTTTGGGCTGAGAAGGAAGCATCAGCTCCTTCATTATCTGCTCTCGCAGCAACTGCTGCGGGGTTGCCTGCGGTATTGCGTCTTTGGCAGCACCTTGGGTTTCACCACTGCTTCTTGCATCTGCTCCAGCATTGCCCTGGCCTTCGTCACCGTCCTTGGGCTGCTGGTCACCACCACTACTGCTGCCGAGTTGGGCCTGGCTTCCCATTTGAGGCTCGGGGCCCCAAAGCTGGGCGGACTTGCCGGCCTTTTTCAGCTTCTTGATGACCATGTCCGGATCCATGAGACCAGACACAGTCACCTTACCATCCCTTTCCACGGTGCTTTGGTATACACCTATCCACATCAATAAAAAATTTAATGAAAACTGGACAGAAGAAAAGAAGAGGTGCTGAACTAACCTAGCGGTGAAAAAAAAACCAAAAAAAACAAGCAAGTCATTTTTACAAAAGTATTTGTTTCTTACCATCAACCTTATGAACAATTTTCTTCACTTGCTTCACGCAGGCGGGGCAGTGAATGCCCACCTTCAGCACACACGTCTAGGAACAAACAGAAAAACAGTTGTTACATACCAAAATTGAAAAAAAAAGCTGCAGGAGACATGCTCGTTGAGACGAAATTAGGTTGGCCGCTTTGAACACAGGAAGGAACATGAAACGTGCGTGTGCAGTTGCTTGAGTTGAAAAGACACAAAACAAACTTACCTTAACCTTGATGATGTCGTCCTTGATCATCCTGACCACCTAAAAAATGCCGCAACAGATCTGCTGTGAGTGCACTAAAATCATAAAGAGAAGGACAAGAACGGTTACACATGCATGAAACATTCCCCCACCCCTCAAAACCATCTTAGACAACAGTGGTCAGAGAGAGATCGAGAGGGCAGGCAGATCGAGAGAGGAGTGCCAGCTCGAGCAGAAGAAATTTCACAATAAAATACTGTAAACACAATTGTACAAAGAATATAACAAAACTTGAGAGAGAAACAACAAACCCTTGTTAGAGTTAGTGTTTGAACGAAACAAGTAAGGCTAAGCGCATGGAGTGTGGTCATCCAGAGAAAAAAAGTAGAGGTATATGAGACTCCCCCCTCCCTATATCTATTAATAAACAGAGCTATGCGTATGGAGGAGTCTCGACATACCTCTTTTGTTTTCCTTTAGGTCACCAAATGGCCTTAGAATGCTGAAGCCTTTGCCTTTCTTCTTTGCAGGATTCTGAAATGGTGTTGTGCAGAAGACTAGCCCAAGAGGGGTTTAAATAGGCTCGTCCCTTGTCAGGAAGGTCCCAATTTTCCTATGTTTTCTTACCAAAATTCTAGTTTTGCATACAAGTCCCTCTGTCACTTCCAACCAGTTAGTGAGCTCTGCACAAATAACTATACACCAAGGATTATTTTGTTATGTAACAGTATTTCTCCAAATGACTTCCAACCAGTTAGTAATTCTTGTTGTTAAATCCTGACAACACAAGCTAAGCTATACATGGGAGGTTTTATTTTTACCTAAACATGAAAACTATGTCAACATCATTGCGTGTTCCGCAAGGTGAGCATGCAAAAGCTATAGATATTTATCTATGCAGAGTCATTATGAGTTCCATTCAAAGCGTTACATGTTGTATGGAAAAAACATGCAACATTATGATTCCGCCGCATCACTACGTGTATCATGCAAAACGTTATCTCTTGCATGGAAAAACACACTACGTAAGGATCTCACAATGTCGTCTCATTGAGGAGGTTATATCTTGCATGGAAAACACAACACATACGTGTAACATAACAGACATGTGTCCATGCAAATCATCAAATATGCTAGCTAAATATTTCACAAGGTTGCCAAAATTGGCAGACATACGTTACATTATTCATTATCAGTGCGATATACGACAACAACGAATCATGGATTTAACGACATAAGTGCGACATAGCCGTTACAATTGATTATTGAGAAGGATAATTATTTTCTTTTATACACGACAATGAATGGTCAATGGCGTTGAATTTGCAATTCATGTTGCAAAATAATTCAAAACAAAGTTCCCTAGAGTATGCAAAATTCGTGTATGCTAACATATCCTTGAAATAACACAACTAAAGTTGATGGACTGGGTTAGAAAGAGGCGAGTCTCTCCTTTCATGGCAATGTTTTGGCAAAGCTCCTATGACCAGTTTTACCATCCTATGTTCTCCAAACGCCGTTACTAAGGCTTCTTCCGTCCACCAAGTTGTTTCCAACTACATGCAGTGAATAGGTTAAGTAAAGAACTTGCATAGGAATATCCTTTCAAGGAGGGGCTTGGATGTCAAAAGCTAGAGTATGGATGCACAATGCTGCAGACGCTACTAATAGCTACAGTCCAAGCATCTCTAACCATCCTGGCTCGCCCTCTTGTGTCACTAGGGATGCGGTTTGCCGTGGTGGAGTGGTGGACTGCGTGCGCGGCGCAGGCCAAGACATTGCAGACCTCACACCATCTGGTGCAGTCCTCGGGTGCGCGGTTTGCATGTCTTGTGTGTCTGTTAGTGAGCCAGAAAGGAGGGCGTTGAGTTGGGCACATTAACTTTGCACTTCATTATGCTGTTTTGGAGTTTAGGCTGCTGCCTAAACTTTGCTCTCTTTTTTCTGTTAGTTTGTTATTGTCTTCTTCTATTAGTAATAACTTTCTTCAACAACTCCTAAAATTTGCTTGCTGTTTTCTGTTAGTCTATTAGTGCATTTTAGCTGGCAGTAAGTCTTTTTCTCATGCTCTGTTAAAGTTCACCCTCTTACTTAGAAGCATTGTGGCTAAGTTGTCCAACGGCTTTTTTGAACTTTTGATTGATTCGACAGCAAGTGAAGCGTGTTGCCCCACTAATGGTTGCAAAAATTTTGTGTTGCTTGTTATATTAGAATTATTAATTCATATATTTAAAAAATATTTATATAGTAGTGCTGATATGAGGATATCTTTGAAGATTTGGCATTTATTTCATGCAAGCATACAGATATCTATTAATATTTTCACAACAATGCACTATTTTGTTTGTTCAATTCATTGCTACAGCTAGGGATATACATGCATGGTCTACTACAACTAAAATGGTATCGTTTTATTAAGTGTTAAAAATGACAATCTAGAGAAAGGTTCAAAAGGTAGTTCTAGTATTTGTACGTATATGTTTACCAGCATCACATTCAATTCAAGCAAATAAATATGGATATATCTTCTATGATTTTGCAAATCAAACCACCATATTCGATTTTTCTAGCAATCATGATTCTGCAAGAGATAGACATGCATGGTCAATGGACTGCATGCTATAGCTAGACTGGTGTCATTTTAAGTGCCAAAAACAAATTAAGAGAAAGAGAGGTCAATGAATAGTGCGAATATTTGTATATTTTTATAGGTATGCCATTCATTTATTGCAAATAAACATGCATATCTACAAAGATTTTGCAAAGCAAACCACCAAATTCGTTTCCTTTTCCTTCAATTCATTGCTTCCACTAGAGATTGATGTAATTCATTTTAGTTTTTGAGAAGACTGATGTCATTCTAAGTGCTAAATATTCCTCTCCTTTTTTTTTCAATAATTATTTCTGCCGCTGGAGATGGATCGAGATTTACAACCTAGGCTGCTATAGCTAGGCTGATGTCAAAAAATATATTCAAGTGCTAAATAAATGAAAATCCAAATAAACAGAGCTTATCTATGGAGCAGTAGTGCTAGTTTTTATTTTGAAATGATAGTGCTAGTTTTATTGGATATCTTTTTGTTGACATTTAATTGATGCAATTATAATAGTACACTACCAAGATTTACAATACCAAACAACTACATTGTTTTTGTGGCTACAGTCCATCATGGCCGCTAGAGTTAGACGTGCATTTTTTTGCGAGAAAGGGATAGAAATGTATGCGCTCTTAGGACTAAACTTTTGCTTGCCTTTTTCTATTAGTTTGTTAGTGTCATTTAGCTAGCAGTAGCTCTTTTTCTCGTACGCTATTCAAGTTTATCCCACACTGAGAAACATTGTGTATAGATTCATGCAAATATTCCAACATCTGTTTGAACTTTTGATATTGATTCGACAGCAAGGGGTATCAGCAAGAGTATTTTTTTTCTTCCTAATTCCAACGGGTGCAAGGCACGGAACAAACAAGCCCAAAAATTCAGTCAAATGAATAGAATAGATACACATCACTGCTGGTTGCAATTATGTGTTGCGTGTAATGTCAGAAATATATGAGCATGTCTTTGTAGATTTACCATTGAATTAATGCAATCATACAGATACCTATGAAGATTTTCACAACCAGTGCGTTAGTTTTTTTTAACAATTCATGAAAATATAAGAGTATCAGCCAAGAGTTTGCAAACTAAACAACTATAGGTTGATATTGAGTAAATTGCACCAACCTTACAACTATGGTTTGTATCACTTTGATTCATTAATAAGTTGTAAAACATGCAAACAAATGCATAAACTTATCAAATGTGTGTGCAAGTACAATCATATGTACACCACCAAGCGATTTTTTTCTATGGTATATGTGAGTCCGAACCAAAGGTGTTTTGCAACAGATTTCATGCCACATGCCTATTCTTTACTTCAAATTGTCGTATTACAGTATGAGTAAATGTATAAATCTGCAAGAGACTGATAAACATCTAGCCAGCTTAATATTTATGTTTTTATATAATGAAAATAGCACTAGCACTACCGGAAAAACGGTATATGCCGTGTGCCCCGGGCTTTGCCGTGTGCCAAATGTCGGGCACACGGCAAAGCAACTGTTTGCCGTGTGCCGGCCACGTGGCACACGGCAAACATCCCGGCACACGGCTTTGAGCGGCTTTGCCATGTGCCTTGACGCCTGCTACACGGCAAACACGGGGCACACGACACAGCGGTGTCTTTGCCGTGTGCCTCACGGCTGGCACACGGCAAAGCTCCACGACGTGGGCCGCCGTTGCCTGCCGTGGGCTTTTTGCCGTGTGCCGGCCCAGGTAGGCCCACGGCAACAACAAAATACACGGCAAAGTTTCTGTTTGCCGTGTGCCGCACCCACGGCACACGGCAAACAGAAACTTTGCCGTGCGTTTTTTGCAGACACACGGCAAATGTATTAAAAAAATTGTTTTTCCCTTTCCAAATTTTTCTAGTATATACGTACTTAATGGTTAACTCAATGTTTGAATTTGGTGTATTTTTGGATTCTTTTTCTATATTTAGTTATTTTATTTCTTTACATGAATTTCTTAGAAATAATTCAAATTTGAACTACAAGTGTCTCGAATCTTCGAATATAATGGAACAAAAAATGATATTCACGTTATCTATCACGATGCGAAGACGTATCTAGGAAATGCGAAGAAAGTTTGATCAATTTAGCCACGAACCATAGTCACGAACGTGCGGTCGCATAGTTTTAAAATTATATAAAAAGAAAACGAAGTCTATAAATCTCAAGATTTGTCGTCAACCCATGATTTCATTCATACTAGCCGTGGTACAAAGTTGAGAAGCGTTCGTGAATGTTTTCTTGTACGCTACATAGAATCCAAACAACTACGGAGAAGATTCAGAGAGTTGACAATGAATCTTCACATTTCGAAGCAAATGTAAGTTTGAGTTTGTATTTTGCTTCAACACTTTTTGTATATGCAGGAGACAGGTGAGATTGCCTCGTGCCAAATTTTAGTTGTTTTTCGAATCAGTTTGATATTTTTTAATTTTTTTTGCCGTAAAAGAATTTCGTGTCATAATAATTGAAACACATGAAATAACAATGCTTTTTGCATAAATTTACAAAGCATGATATGTTGATCAACTTTGGGAAGGTAATCAATTAGACAAACTTAATGAAACATGAAATAGTGGAGTAGTTTAGGTAAAAAATTAGAAAAATGAAATTTTTGAACTTTGCCGTGGGCCGGCACACGACAAACAGCCGGGGACTTTGCCGTGGGCCGGATCTGGCACACGGCAAAGTCCCTGTGTCTTAGCCGTTACCGGCCCACACGCACACACAGCACACGCACACAACACACAACGCGCACACACACAGCCCCCGTGTCCGCCTCCCGCCCGACGCGCCGCCGCCGCCGCCGCCCGACGCGCCGCCGCCTCCCGCCCCTCGCCGCCGGCGCCGCCTCCTCCTCCACGCCGGCGCCGCCCCGTCCTCCTCCGCCTCCACGCCGGCACCGCCCCGTCGGCCTCCCACCCCTCTCCGCCGACGCCGCCGACGCCTCCACGCCGGCGTCGCCCCCTCCGCCGGCGCCGCCCCGTGCCCCTCCAGGCCGGCGCCGCCCCGCCTCGGTCCCCCGACGCGGCCCGGCGTCCGCGCGTTCTCGGTCCGGCGCCCGGCGGCCCCGGCGCTCGCCCCGGATGGCGACGCCAGTCACGACGCGCCCCGACTGAACCCCGCGTCCCCGACGCCCCCCGACCGGCCCGACGACGCCCCGGCCGAACTTTCGCGCGTCCTGCCGCGCGTTCGGCCACCTTCGGCTGCCACCGCTCCGCCCTCGACCGTAGGTGAGCTCAATAAACGTACATGTATGTCCGGCCATCGAGCCGCTGTGTCTGTCCGGCAACATAGAGTGTATAGTGACCTAGGGTAGTACAATAACTATGAACTTAGGATATAGCTTAACACATGAAATAATTTCAAACTATATGCAGAATCAATCGGCGGCATCGTGTGAGGGGCCAGTTGCAGGAGTGGGAGAAGCGTCGCCTCAGTACCCTCCGACCCAGGCTTGTACGTGGCCTCTACTGCCTGGGTGGGTGCCTGGGCCGCCGGGGCCGTGGTCGCAGCCTTCGCAGCCTCCGTGGATGGCTATGGGGCCGGGACAGTGGGTGCAGCCGCCACCGCCACCGCCTGGGGTGCCTGGGGCCCCGGGAGAGTCGTCGCAGCCGCCACCGCCGGCCGAGTGAGTTGTTTGTGGACTTGGATGTATCAGCTCGACTTGTAGGACGTAATTTCCATTTGGACTTGTTTGTGGACTTGTATGGACTCGTATTATGTCGGTTTATGCACTTTTTATGCATTTGTGGATTATAACTGCCTGTGATGTGTATGGTGATGGTTACGGATGATATTATGTATGCCTGTGATGATTATTGTGATATATTAATGCCTGTGATGATTTTGTGCTGTTTTGGGGTCCCATTTACGTCGAAATGTAAAAAAACAGGGCCTTGTATGGTCACTTTGCCATAAAGTGACCACACGTGGCACTTGGAACAGGGGCTTTGCCGTGTGCCCAGGGTCCGGCACACGGCAAAGTGACCAAGCTTTGCCGTGTGCCAGGCCCAGGGCATACGGCAAAGCCTGGGCCTTTGCCGTGGGCCTTTCCGTCGCGGCCCACGGCAAAGGCCGCCGTCAACGGCCGTGAGGCTGGGCCGGGCTTTGCCGTGGGCCGCTGTGACACACGGCAAAGGCTTTGCCGTGTGCCCGACATTCGGCCCACGGCAAAGCCCGGCTTTGGCGACCGCTGGTTGTCGTGTGCCGTTTGCCGTGTGCGGCACACGACAAAGGCTTTGCCGTGTGTAATACGGCCTTTGCCGTTTGCCGCCGGCACACGGCAAACAGCCGGTTTCCGGTAGTGTAGTTCGAGCCAAGAAATAATATATCAACAAGCAACATTACATGTAACATTAAGGTTCTAACGGCTCAGTCATCATGGTATATCACAACTATTCAAATTCAACAATCCAAATCCACTTCAATCCTTCTCATGCGATGATGGAAGGTTGGATCTGTCTATGTGCTGCGGATTCTTTGGTCATTCATGTGTACATAGTAGTTTGTCGTTATCTTGTGGCTAGTATTTCTCGTGGCATCAAAATAATCTTAGACCGTGTTCTTCCCTGAGAGAGTTGGTGGTGTCATCTGAATTGTTGGGTTGCCTGAGTGCAGAGATAATTGTATATCCTGCTCCGGTGTGTGTGTGTGTATCTGGAGGCTGACTTGTGTGCCTGGGTATGTAGAGTGTTGTATGCCCAGCCCACGCAATACATATATGTATACATGGATGTCTTTTTTGGAGAAGGCTTGTAAGTGCACGTACCTACCGTACAACATAATTTGCCATGTACACGGTGAATTACTTGGGCTCCTTCACTCTTCCTTGCTTGCTTCTCGAATGTCACATATTACCATACAACTGGTCAGGATATTAATAAGGGCTTACATCCTCTTACTGTATATGACAACAACTGGTCATGGATTTTAAAGCTATATATACGTGTGATGTGATATAGTGGTAACACAGTTAATCATCAAGAAGCAGAATTATTTTCTCGATCTTATACTCAACAATGAGCGGTTAGTTAACTCAATTCATTTCATGGAAAAATAGGGAAAGTGTCATAAACTTGGTGGAACTTTGTATCCCATATCAGGCAAAATTTCTCAAAACAATACAAACTATCAAGGGAAATACTAGAAAGCGTCCGGTATAGATTTTTCTTGCCCAAGCTTGCACGAACAGTGACACTGTATTTACCAAACGCCGTTTCCCAGACTTCATCTCATCAACCAACGCTTTTTCCTTTCTACTTCATCAACATAATAACAAATAAAAATACTCGAGGAATAGTAATCTTGTAAAGTGACGCTACTAGGATGTAAAATGCTGCCCACCAGATGCAAATTGCACAACCCTGGTAATTAGCTACAGTCCAATGCACATCTAACTATCATTGTCCTCTAGTGTCACTGGACGCTCTCTCGTGTAGTTGGAGACGTGGTGGCATCACTGGAGTCTAGTGCATCTCCATCAAGCGTAGACACAGGCGTTGAACGAGTGGTCCATTCACATGCAGAAGTTGGTAGTCTGGAAATTCAGTCAAAGGAAGAGAACACACCATACACTACACGCCACTGCTGCTTGCAGTTATATGTTTTGCTACCTTGTCATATATTAGAAAAGATATTTGCTATGGAAGGCATTATTTTATATCTTAAAAAGCATATATTTATAGCATAGTGCTAATATGTGTATATTTTTACAGGCCTGGCATTTAAATTCATGCAACCATATACCAATATCTAGGAAGATTTCACATTACATTTTTATCTTCCTTCTCTCACGTCAAGCACGGCAGGCACAAACATAAATATCACTAGAGTTGACAACATTATTCCATCTGCATGTCAAAGATAAGCAGCTCCACCATTCATTCATGCATTCATAGTACTGAAAGTTGCATTTGAGATTAACCTTGTTTTTGCACACCCTTCTACCATCACATTAAGGAAGCAAGAAGGGAAGCCATTAGCATCACCTTCATGAGAAACTATATAAAGCACACCATCATCTCATAAGACCACTACCAAGTTTTTTCTTGACCGAAGAAAGAAAATGATGAAAATAAATTAGGAAAGGGAAAAAAATGGAAAAGCGGGGTGGTTGGTGGGACGACCCTACTGGTACTAGTTTGGACGAATGGACTGACTGATCCAGGGTTGCATTGTTATGCTGTTGATGACTGATGACCACCTATGAACTGAGCTCTACTCCTTCCATCTAGTTCACTTTGCTCAAAAGCATCATGAGAAAGCTTGGCAGGCGGCGGCAACCACACCTCGCTCACATCACCGAGCAGTAGCTATTTGGGTTCTCATCACTGAACATGTTGTCATGCGGGTGCCGCGGCATTGGAGGGTAGTATGCTGGCGGGTGGCCGCACCCATACCCATACCCCATTTGCGGTGGGTACCCGGCGCCGCCATGGACATGGTGGCAACAAGGGCCGGGGCCATTCATCATCATCGGTGGCTGGTGTTGCGGCATCATAGGCATGTACTGCTCCGGCGCAGATCCCATGCCGCCGGCAACGCCCCCACCAGCACCGCCTTGATAGAACCCAGCTCCGCCAGGCATCATGCCGCCGGCCGCCGTGCCATGAACAATGGCACTGCCACCACCCGGCTGCATGCCATTGCTAGCCATGTGGGGGTGGCCCGTTGGCATGCCACCCATGGGCCAACCCCCCATCTGGCTCATGCCGGGGTAAGCTGCTGCGCCGGCGCCGCTGCCCATCATGTTAGGCGGCCTGGTCACCATGCTCGGCTGCGGCGGCGGCATGCCGCCCATCTTTGGGCCACGGACGCCGGTGGGCAGGCCACCAGTGGCGCCAACCTTGTTGGCCTGGCCATCAGGCTTGTTCCTGCCGCCGCTCGGGGCGCCGGCGGCCTTGCTGATCGGTGGCGGTTGCGCACCACCACCGTTGTTGGCGATGCGGACTCCGGCACCCAGGTTCTGCTTCATGGCAGGCACAACCTGCTTACCTGTGTTGTTGGCTTTTGCCTTGACCTGCACAGGGATCATCATCTCCTTGGTGCCGCCGCCTCTCTTGTTGCCCACAAGAGCGGCCTGCGGCATGGTGATAGGCATAGCATCGTCATCGTCGATACCTTCGTCCTCGAAGTCCTCCATGTCGGAGCCATCATAAAGTTCACCATTGTCCTCAAACTCTTCTTCATCATCAGGAATGTTGAACTTGACAGCTTTGGAGTTCTTCGCCGGCGGCGCAGCCACCGGGAATGAGGTCTTGCCGTTGCCGCCGCCCATGCCGCCCTTGGGCCCAGAGGGACCCATCAACTCCTTCATCAACTGTTGTCGCAGCAGCTGCTGGGGGGTCGGCTGCGGCATCACGTTTTTGACAGCACCTTTGCTTTCGCCGCTACTGCTTGCAACGTCAGCTCCGGCCTTGCTCTGGACTTTGTCACCATCCTTCGGCTGCTGGTCACCGCCACTGCTGCCAAGCAGGACCATTTGGGGCTGGCTTATTAGCATTTGAGGCTCAGCGCCCCACAGCTGGGCGCGCTTGCCAGCCTTGTTCAGCTTCTTGATGACCATGTCCGGATCCATGAGACCGGACACAGTCACCCTCCCATCCCTGTTCACTGTGCTTTGGTACACACCTATGCACGTCAATAAAAAAATTAATGAACACTGGATAGAACAAATGCACAGCAGCTGAACTAATGTAGCGATGAAAAATAAAATAAAAATAATCAAGCAAAATTAATTTTTTTTTCTTACCATCAACCTTGTGGACTATCTTCTTGACTTTCTTGACGCACGCTTGACAATGAATACTTACTTTCAGCGTGCACGTCTAGCAACAGAATGAAAAATAATTGTTATGAAAAATTGAAGTAAGGGCTGCAGGAGACATGCACGTTGAGATGAAGAAATCAGGTTTCTTGCATGAAACACAAGAAGCAGCTAGGAACATATGGAACGTGTGGATCCTGTTTCTTGAGTTGAGAAAACGCAAACAAACGCACCTTAACATTGATGACGTCGTCCTTAATCATCCTGACCACCTATAAAAATCAGATCGATCTGTTGTGAGTGCACTAAAAACAGAAAGAGAAGGACGAGAACGGCTACATGCATGAAACATTCCCCCAGCCCTCAAAATCCTCTTTGACAACAGTGGTTAGAGAGAGGTCGTGAGGGGAGTGCCTCGAGCAAAAGAAATCTCACATTAAAATATTATCCCTTTACACAGTTGCATAGAAAATATGACAAAACAAGAGAGAAACATCAGGCTCTTGATAGAGCTAGTGCTTGAACAAAACCATAAGTAAGGCTATCAAGTGCATGCAGTGTGGTGGTCCAGAGAAAAAAAAAGTAGAGGTGCGAGGAAGAACATACTCCCTGTGCCCCCTATCTCTATTAATAAACAAAACTAAGCATATGGAGGAGTCTCGGCATACCTCTTTTGTTTTCCTTCTGGTCGCCAATGGCCTTAGAAGATGAAGCCTTTGCCTTTCTTCTTCGGAGGATTGTCAAATGGTGTTGTGTATAAGACTAGCCCAATGGGCCTTTAAATAGGCTTGTCACTTTTCAGGAAGGTCCTAATTTTCCTATGTTTTTTTACCAAAATTCTAGTTTTGCATACAAGTCCCTATGTGACTTCCAACAGCCAGTTAGTGAAATTTTGGGCTCTGGAAACAATCAGTACATGACGGTCGTTCTCCTGACACACAAGCTAAGCTCTACATTGTGGGTTTTATTTTCCCTAAACAGGAAATTGTACCAATGACATTACGTGTTCCGCAAGGTGAGCACGAAGCTATAGATATTTATCTATGTAAGGATAATGTAGTGTCATTACGTGTTCCATGAAAATTGTATATGGAAAAAATGTGACGTCATGATTCTGTCGCGTCGCTATGTACGTGTACCATGGAAAACGTTACCCCTTGCATGAAAAAACGTATAGCGACACGATCTATAACGGAAGCATGTAATGTATTAAGGATCGTGCACTGTCATGAATTAAGGATCACGTGGGCTACACAATGTACGAGACAAAAAAAAACATTCCACCACCCCTTGTAAACGTATGAGACAAACTAATAATTTTTCTTAATGATCAAGTGTATCGGCTATGTCGCATTAAGGATCATGCAGTTTCATGAATTTAACGACATAAGTCTAATGAGACATGGCCGGTACACTCGATCATTGAGAAAAAATATTATTTTGTCTTATACATGACAATAAATGGTCAATGGCGCTGAATTTCGCAATTCATGTCGCAAAAAATAAGTTCCATAACATGTTGGAAATTGCTATATGCTAATATGTTCTTGAAACAACACAACCAAAGTTGATGGAAATGGAAAAGAGGTGAAAGAGTCTCTTCTATCATGGAAATATTTTAGCAAGGCTCCTATGACCAGTTTTACCACACTATGTTTTCCAAACGTCATTACCCATGCTTCTTCCATAAACCAAGGTGTTTCCCATCTGCATGCAGTGAATAGGTTAACCAAAGACCTTGTATAGAAATATCCTTTTATGGAGGGGCTTATATGTAAAAAGTTTGCAAACCCGGGTAATTAGCTGCAGTCCAAGCACCTCTAACCATAATCGTCCTCTTTTATCACTAGAGACATGGTGGTGCCGTGGTGGACTGCGCTCGAGGCACAAGCCTAGCCATTGCGGACCTCACACCATCTGGTGCAGCCCTCGTGCGTGTGTGGTCTGCATGTCTTCTATGTCTATTAGTCAGCCAGAGAGGAGGGTGCTGAGTTGGGTACATTAACTTTTCACTCCATTATGGTGTTTTGGAGTTTTGCTCTCCTTTTTTTCTGTTAGTTTGTTACTGTCTTCTACTACCAGCGGTAACATTGTTCAACAACTCCTAAACTATTAGTGTCTTTTAGCTAGCGGTATTTTTTTTTTCTCCTGCTATGTGTCATGTTAGAATTATAGAAGGCATTAATTCATATCTTTAAAAAAAGATATTTGCATAGTAGTGCTAATATGAGCACATCTTTGAAGATTTGGCATTTAATTCATGCAAGCGTACAGATATCTATGAAGATTTTCACAACCAATGCATTATTATTTCTACAATTCATTGCTACAGCTAGAGTTATACATGCATGGTCTGCTATAGCTAAAAAATGTATCATTTTATTAAGTGCTACAAATGACGATCAAGAGAAAGATATGTTCAAAAGGTAGCTCTAGTATTTGTATATGTTTATGGGCATCACATTCAATTCATGCAAATAAATATGCATATATCTTCGAAGATTTTGCAAACCAAACCACTACATTCGATTTTTTTTTGCAGCAATCATTGATTCTGTTAGAGATAGACATGCATGGTCAATGGTCTGCTATAGCTGGTGTGATTTTATGTGCTAAAAAACAATCCAGAAAAAGAGAGGTCCATAAATAGTGCTAATATTTATAGATGTTTACAGCTACAACACTCAAATTAAAGCAAAAAAAACATGCATATATCTACGAAGATTTTGCAAACCAAATCACCACATTCATTTCTTTTCCCTGGAATTCATTGCTTCCGCTAGAGATTGATTTAAGTCATTTTGGTTCTTGAGAAGACTGGTGTCATTCTAAGTGATAAAGATTCTCTTTTTCAACAAGTAATTGCTGCCACTAGAGATGGATCAACATTCACGGCCTAGGCTGGCTATAGCTAGTCTGATGTCAAAAATATATTAAAGTGCTAAATAAATGGAAAATCCAAATAAATAGAGCTTATCTATGGAGCAGTAGTGCTAGTTTTTTTTTTGAAAATGATAGTGCTAGTTTTATTGTATATCTTTTTTGTTGGCATTTAACTGATGCAAATATAACATTACACTATCTACCAAGATTCACAAACCAAACAACTACATTGTTTTTGTGCCTATAGTCCATTATACACCTAGAGATAGACATGCATTTTTTTTTAGAAACGGACAAACATGCATGGTATAGACACTCCTAAACTTTACTTGCCTTTTTTGTTAGTCTGTTAGTGTCTTTTAGCGCCCCTAGCAGTAACTCCGTTTTCTCATACAATGTATACTGTTTAAGTTTATCTCACACCAACAAGCATTGTGTCTAGGTTCTTGCAAATACGCCCAACATTTATGTTGAACTTTTGGTTTATTCGATTACAAGGGAGTATGAGAAGAGTTCTTTTTTCCTTCCTAGTGCGCCAACGGGTGCAAGGTGCGAAATAAAGGAGGCCAAAAATTCAGTCAAATGAATAGAGCAGATAAACATCACTGTTGGTTGTAGTTATTGTTGCTTATTATATTAGAAAACGATATGTACTCTGGAAATAATGAATTCATATGAGGATTTAGCATCATATTAGGAAATGTCACTGCTGGTTACAGTAGTTTACATAGTAGTGCTAATATTAGCATATGTTGCAGATTTAGGATTCAATTCATGCAAGCATACAGATACCTATAAGGATTTTCACAACCAGTGCATTAATTTCTCTTTGTACAATTCATTGCCACAGCTAGAGGTAGGCATGCATGGTCTACTACAGCTACAATGATGTCACTTTATTAAGTGATTAAAATGATAATCTGGAGAGAGAGAGAGAGAGAGAGAGATAGGTTCATAAAGTAGTTCTAGTATTTTTTATGTGAAAAAATAGTGCTAGTATTTGTATATATTTATAGGTACACATCCAATTCATGCAAATAAATACACACATATCTACAAAGATTTTGCAAATCAGACCACCACATTTGATTTTTTTTTCTACTTAAATTCATCGATTCCACTATAGATAGATGACCAATCTATCTAGAGACTTATAGATAGATGATTGATGTCATTTTAAGTGCCAAAAAACAATCAAGAGATAGAGATGAATGGTCTGCTATCACTACACTAGCTAAGTCAAAATAATGTATTCAAGTACACGCTAAAAATACAGTAATGAAACCGAGATTTATAATGTTGCAGTGCTAGTGCTAGTGTTAGTATATTCAGTTCATGAAATAATATATGTGCATATATCTATAAAAAAAACGGTCCTACTAACGTCCGGACGTCCGATGGAAACAATTTATCGGACGGCCCGTCGCAACATAGGAAATCAGGAGTATAATATCAAAAATTATCTTTTCCAACATCAAATATATATACAAAAATAACAACATCAGATCTCATGGGATTCTCATAGAAAAAAACCTACTGCAACAAACGACTGGAATCCCATTCTCTCTATAGGGACAACTAGAACTTTGAAATCCAGCAATTAAAACATCCGAGAACACCTCATGTAACATCACAGAAACACAATTGCAACACAAAAATTACGATTGCAACATCACAGATCACGAAACATATGCAACATCCGCATGCAACAATAAAAAAACTAAATTGCAACATCATAAATCGCTTGTTGCAACATCCAAATCCACGCATCTCCTACCTTATCAGTAGACGCACGGAGAGGCGGCAACGACACGCGGAGGAAAGTGGTGGTGGCACAAGAACCAGGAGGAGGTGGTAGCGGCGTACGGAAGAGTGGATAGGAGGAAGCGACAGCGGCGGCGCCGCCGAGCGGAGCGGGAAGGCGATGTCGGCGGAGGAGCAGTCGGAGGGCGGCGGCACATGCAGAGGAGCGGGGTGGCGGCACCGTCGTGCGTGGGAAGCGGGGCAGCGGCAGCAGCGCATGAAAAAAGTGGGGGGCGGAGAGGCGAAATGGTGGGCGAGGCGTCCGATATATCGGACGACTGTACAGGAGCGCGTTACCGATGAAAAAAATTCACAAACCAAACCACTACAGTCTCTTATATGTATAGAATTGAGTTAATTGCTGCCACCGGAGATATAGCTAGACTAATGTCAAAATATATTCAAGAGCTAAATAAAAGGAAATATAAATAAATTGAGCTTATCTATGTAGCAGTAGTGCTTGTTTTTGTATATATTTTGCAAGCTTGGTATTAAACAACCCATCATGCAAATATAAAAGAGTATCAGCCAAGAGCCCACAAACCAAACAACTAGATACATTGATTTCTCCGTATGCGAAAGTTATGCCTGTTTCAAGAAAGGGCCTTTGGTTTAGGGTTTTTTTTAAGGCACAAACGAGGCAAAATGTGTTGGCGGTAGTTAATGAAAGGCTCCCCAATTCAACAACACAGATCAAGGCTGAGCAAAGCTTCTCAGCAAGAGGGGATGCAATAGGTTTACAAGATGAAATAAATGGGCTGCAATGCAAGGCGATGAATATATACATGGTGGCTCGGAGCCTATCTAGGGCTTGCACGACCAAAATTCACGCAAGGCAGCTAGCGAGGCAAGCCAAGTAATGTGGTGGCTTGACTTATTGTTTCGGAACGGTGGAGATGGGAATTGGGATGTCAGCAAAAATAAAAAACAGCACGGGTGATTGAACTATGACTAAGAACATGCTAAATCATCAACAAGACTCGGCCATGGATGTAAACTCAACAAAGCGAATCTGAAAACGAAATTGTGAGGTACAACTGGTTTCTAGGGTAGGGGGGAACTCCTGATTTTTTTACATTTTTTGTGGATTCTGGGTAATAAAAAAAGAACGAATCAAAAGGGATATACCTCATGGGCAACCTAATATCTTATATCACTTGATGAAGGCGTTAGCCCAATCTTCCATAAGGTATTGATAAGTTGGTTAGTGGAGATCTCAACATTGACGATCTGCGCTTCTAATCACTCAGATTCAAACCCCTACAACCATTACACCACTACTCCGTTGGCTATCAACCGTGCGCACACAATTGATCTCGTCATGAAGGCTTTCCCTATATGCAAATCGAGCACACAAGAAAGAACGATAAAGAATGCAATGAAAAATTGCAAGTATGAATGAAGCAAAAGCAAATATGAAGTTCAAGCTCTTATTATGAAATGACTAATTGATACAGTCAAGAAGAGCAAGAACAGAGGTCCTCGATCACAGATTCACAGTAAAAGGATTTATTGCTACAGTTTTAATGAATCAACTATGTTTCTCAAAGGAAAACTAGAACTAATGCAAACTTGCATTAGTGACGCCCCGCAAACTTGGCGAACTTGGCATTAGTCCCGCCATAGTTATAATGAAAACTTAGCACATACAAGACATGCAGACCACACACGCACGAGGGCTGCACCAGATGGTGTGAGGTTCGCGATGGCTAGGCTTGTGCCTCGAGCGCAGTCCACCACTCCACCACGGCACCACCATGTCTCTAGTGACAAAAGAGGACAATTATGGTTAGAGGTGCTTGGACTGCAGCTAATTACCCGGGTTTGTAAACTTTTTACATATAAGCCCCTCCATAAAATGA
The DNA here is from genome assembly GCA_033239725.1 of Echinochloa phyllopogon. Classification (NCBI taxonomy): domain Eukaryota; kingdom Viridiplantae; phylum Streptophyta; class Magnoliopsida; order Poales; family Poaceae; genus Echinochloa; species Echinochloa phyllopogon. The sequence continues at coordinate 2,330,155 of BTCW01000008.1, read as the reverse complement.
TATTTCTATACAAGTTCTTTGGTTAACCTATTCACTGCATGCAGATGGGAAACACCTTGGTTTATGGAAGAAGCATGGGTAATGACGTTTGGAAAACATAGTGTAGTAAAACTGGTCATAGGAGCTTTGCTAACATATTTCCATGATAGAAGAGACTCTTTCACCTCTTTTCCATTTCCATCAACTTTGGTTGTGTTGTTTCAAGAACATATTAGCATATAGCAATTTCCAACATGTTATGTAACTTTTCTATCTATTTTTTGCGACATGAATTGACAAATTCAGCGCCATTGACCATTTATTGTCATGTATAAGACAAAATAATATTTTTTTTCTCAATGATCGTGCCCGCAAATCCTCCGCCACCATAGTCGGTGACTCCCACTACCATCATCTTAACAACGGTCGCCACTTACCATGAAAGTTGAAGAGGACATGATACCCTTAGATATGACCATATTCAAATTGTACGTACAATATATAGCTACCTAATGATATTATTATGATTAGGAACTACGAAGAAGATGAGAAAATGCTTAAAGAGAGGTATGGAGGTGAAGAAGATCTGCAAGGACGTCCAAGCCCATGGACGCCCACAATTGAGTTAGGAGTCCACAGTGTTGTGTTGTTGAGGAGTTAATTCTTTCATCTGGAGTTCCATTGAGGCCCATGAGTACTTAATGAAAAGCTTATTTGATAATCAAAATCGATGTTCATTGGTTTGTGAGACCCCTCAAATTCGAGTGTTTCATATTCTCAGCAAATTGAGTTGTGTATTATCTTGTTCTTGCTTGTGACTAATTTCTCTGGAAAAAATGCTTGTTTAGGCTCGGTGGATTGTTACAAAAATACTTTGATTTCAAATGAACGCCAACTTGAGCTTGCATCGTTAAGCTGTTTCATATTGGATCTCAAACAATAAATCAATTTTGAAAAGAAAAACTCGAAAAAAGTTCGTTATCCACCCCTGCTCCCCACTACTTCGCAATTGTTTGGCACTGAAACACAAAATCCATCTTTACAAACTGAGCAGCCGACATGCCCCCATGTATACCCTCTATGCCTGCTTGAGTGGCATCAATAGAAGTTGACCTCCGTTGAAGGCTCATATGTTACTGGAAGCGTAAACTCTCAGAGATGATCATACGTGATCATACAGACATACTACGTAGTTTTTAAGGCCATAATGCCGCCTCCAGTTCTTCAGTCGTGCACAGAAAGCATAAGCCATTAGTTGAACCTGAACCACAAAGAACCAAAGAAGTGCTAAGTTACGATCTGACGGACAAGAGTTACTCTCAAAATCTTTAACACAGACTCAGCAGAAAGTAGCTCATTGCTGATGACTTATCAGCAATGAGGATTAGCAAATACATCACTCATTGCTGATGACTTATCAGTAAAACAACGATGGAGTTTCAATACCTCTAGAAAGAAAAAAAAAGATGACCTTGTGCTTCTTGTTTAGCCTTACACACTGAAGCAAGAAAAACACAACATTCTTTTTTTTTTAGGTAACATAGCTCATTATTTCGGTATGCAGGGAGCATCACTTCCACAGAGCACTCGACCATGAATTTCATTTGTTGCAGTCAGGTCTAGATCTCCTCTCACCGGCATGCTCTCCTGCTGATGACTCTGGTCGATCTTCATAATCCTCCTGATAATTTATTACGCCTCCATAATAACCATATAGCCCGCTGAATTTCGTCAGCATCAATCATCCTACAGAAAATCTTCGTCGCTGCTGTAATCGTCCTCGTCGCTGTCGTCTTCGTCGTCGTCGTGCTGCTGCTGCTTGGGCAGCGCGTGGCGACAGAGCGGGCAGACATGGTTAACCCGGAGCCACCGGGAGATGCAGTCCTGATGGAAGGTATGGGAGCAGGGCATCGCCCTGAGCCTGTCCTCTCCGACGAAATCATGAAGGCACACGGCGCACTCCTCCGGCACCCCCGCGTCCCCGGCCCTGGCCTCCCGCAGGCCCAGGACGGCGGCGTCGCCGGAGGCGGACAGCCGAGCACGCTTGCGGCTGCGGCGGTGGCTGGATAAATGACGCAAGGCCAGAAGCGGGTCCAGCAGGCGGGACCTGCGCCTCTCCTCCGCGCTAATGAAGACAAACCGAACGTGACCAACCCGGCTCATGCCGCGGCCGCCACTGATCGGAGAAGACGACGACCCGCCACTGATCGGGGAAGACGACGACATGTGAAGGGAAATTAAGGAAGAACAGGGGTGGTGGTGCGCCGGTGCGGCGAAACAAGACGGTGGATTGGGGGTCGAACAAGAATACAGCAAGATGAGAAAACCTGACCTGGAATCTCTATATTTGTAGATCGGCGCGTGGCGCGAAGTCGGAATCGAGGTCCGTTCGGAATTTCGGACAGACGAGAGAGAACGGTTTCCTGGCCCACTTCCATTGAGAAACAGACACGACCCCAGCCCCACGAACTGAACCCAATTCGGACATTCAAACCGAGCCCCAAGGGCAATACGAGCGCAGCATGGGCCTATTGGACCTGCAGCTGCAGTAGAACGAAAGAGACGGGAGCGTTCATGGAACGACCCTGGCGCGGCGGTGCTCCGGCGAGGTGGCGGCCGGCGCCCGGGGTGGTCGGCAAACGAAACAACGACCGGGGGTGGTCGGTAAATGAAATACCGTCCACCCCCTAGGCCCCTATACACCGTCAGATCGAACTCGTACGGCCGAGATCGGCGGCTGAGTTACATAAGGGGCCCACTACTGTTCTTCTTCCTCGCTCGAAGACTCGCGTGCCCCGGCGAAAGCATCTGCATCTCTTGATGACAGTATGACACACACTGAGCAGGCCTCTTGCGTGCCACGGCATCGGCGAAGATATGCCTCGCACATCTCCTCGCCGGAGAACATGCACCTTCTTCGCCGTTCTCTGTGCTCAGACGAGACGCCGCCGCCAGAATCGATTCGCAGTGCACACGACCCAGCTGCTCTTCGGGAACACGGTCCAGCGGCCTCGCAGCCTGGAATGGCCTACGGCATCTGCCGGGGCTGGGCTGCTCTCTGTTCTGCAGAGACGGTCTGGAACAGCCAGAGGCCCAGAGCAGAGGAAGACGACAGACTCGGACGCATGAACGGCCGGCGTGGTGTGGTGGACTCTTCTCGCAGCGCAGCGGCGGGCGCAGAGCGCCGCCGGAAACACGCGGTGCGGCGGCGGCTCGCCTGCTTCTTGGTGCCGTCCTCTCGTCTTCTTCCAATTCCGAGCGCTGCGAGCCTGCGACGCTCGTTTCTCCGCTTTCATCAGGTACAGACTCCATCGGCGACGCAAGCAAATCACATGGGTGTGGGCGGCTGGCAGGGAGGCCCTCGGTAGAACGGAAGAGAAGGGAGCATCCATGGAACTACCGTGACCGTGACGCGGCGGTGCTCGTGCTCCGGCGAGCAGCGGCCGGCGCCCGGGGTGGTCGGCAAACGAAATAACGACCGGGGGTGGTCGGTAAATGAAATACCGTCCACCCCTAGGCCCCATATGGACCGTCAGATCGTACTTGTACGGCCGAGATTGGCGCCTGAGTTACCTTAGGGGCCCTGTTCTTCTTCCTCGCTATACTCGCGTGCCGCCCCCGGTCACCTCCGGGCCCCGGCGAAAGGATCTGCGTCTCTCGATGACGCGCCGAGCAGGCCCTCTTGCTGCGGCGCCGGCGAATATGTGCTTAGCGCATCGCCGGAGAACATGCGCCTTCTTCGCCTCCGTGCAAAATCAAGAAAAGCAGAGGCAGACATATGGAATTGGTCAACGACTCGGGATCGCAAATCACAGGCAAAGTGCGTCGAGAGGCGCCGCTGCAATCGATTCGCACCCCACGACCCAGCTGCTCTTCTCTTCGGGAACACGCAGGATCGGAATTGTACAACCGAGATTGGCCTCGAGATTACATAAACCATTAAACCATGTTCTTCTTCCTCGCTCGGCTCTCCGCGACTCCCAGTTGGTGGTTTTCGTTCTGTTTCTAAGATGGGTAACTAAACTGTTGTCAATGTGTTAATTATGCAAGTTGCAATTCCGCAAAGCCCTCTTCGAAGTGGCAATAGTGCAAAGCCACATTTAGAGTGTAAAAGAAAAACCCAAAACTCTCCCCCTCTTCAGTCTAAGAACTAAACAAGAAAACACAATCTCAAATGAGAGAGGAGGGAGGGAGTCCCAAGATGAGAAAAACAGTTGAGAGCATTGAACCTAGCAGAACATGGGTTTATAATACTCTCAATTTCATAAGAACAACATCGCTGCATTTGGGAGCCCTTCTGAATTGAAGTCAAGTGCAAGGCTGAATCAACCGAACCTGTTGGATTCAAATCATACAACTTGACGACTACGACAGCTGTCACAAGGATGCGAAAGAGGGGCATGATTGCCAGTAACCCCTCACCAGCTTTGCAGTGTGTTTCAAATGGAAATCCAAACAATTTACATCTGCCTACATCCTAAACGGAACCAGAAGCAACATATTTTTCTTCTTCAGCACCCGGTCGGTTCCGGGGACAGGAGCTCAGGTCCTCACAATGTTACTGGGACCCATTTTTCTTCATCCTCAGGAAGCTCACTAATGTGATTCTGGAGGGAACACCCGTGCCTTGCCTCTTCTTGATGGTTGTTGTCTTCCACGGCTTCCCGTCTCTTATACTGCCCGTGGTTGTTGAGGTTACATTATAGAACTGCATGCAGACAAACCATGATCAAGACTACGATTATTTAAAGGGGGACACTAAATTCTTTCAGAGGAAACTGTTGGATTTATTCCCGACATGGGAACATATTCACCTCACAAACACCATGCAGAAGCAGTCTCTGAAATGGATCCTGGACATTCAGCACAAGCACACCTTTATCACTAGCATCTTCAATGAAGGTCCTAACTCGTTCCTGCAAACATGAAAAAACGCAGGAATGTAAGCAACTGACAAGCCGACCAAATCTACTCAAAGAAAACTTAGTGGAATGGCATATAAGTATATAGTAAAGAACATAATTCTAAGAGAAAACAACTCTGGCCTGGATTCTGATGTACTGATAAGAATTTTAGTAATATAGGGCTCGAGTCAACCTTTGAAGCCTGTAAACGTATTTACGCAATATGTCCAACAAGTAGGTACCAGGCTCTGGACAAAAAGCACACGGCAAGTCTTTCTCCTACTATTTTTGTTTCTAACAAATCCTAAAGTCCTTATAGAAATGGTTACAAAAGTAGTAACAAGATTGTGATACTTGTTGATACTGGAAACTCAACAATCATTAAACAGTTATTGAAAATATTTGTTTATATGCTTCAGTTAATATTTTGAGTCTTGAAAATATAAATAGAAAACAATTTAGATTTGGTACGAAACATGATGCAACATGTACTTGAACTATAGTAGCTACAGACATATAACAACAGCATCAATAACTCAGATGTTTTCTTCGCAAGAAAAACTAGCAGTCTCTGAATCAGTCAATCATTTCAATAAACAGAACTGGAAACATGACTCATTTTTTGAGCCGGAAAATAGAATGAACTTGTTTTTTTTTGGGGGTGGGGGAATGGAGTTAAACAACAGGAGAGAAGACAGTACTTCATATATTTCAAGCAGATCAGGAAGGAAATTTCTCTTTATAGCTTCTCTTGTTTGGCGATCTATACGACGCCAAGCATTCAACGCCACCAATTCATCTTCATCCACCCGAGTCCTCTGTTTTTCAGATGACCTTTTCATGTGCTGCATCAATCTTGCCTACATATAAGCAAAAGTTGCTAAGTATAATAGATCCATAACTGTGATACATAAATTTCACAAAATCATGTTGTGAGCCAATCATGAACAGCATGTAGGTCGCAAGACATGCAATAGTGTGTTACATACCTCGGCATCCATGTCAATATTCCTGAAGGCATCCCATTCACCAACACTTGTCCTACAGAATGCCGACAAGGGTAGTTCCTCACCTACATAACCATTATAACATAGAGATGAGCTTTTCCATAATATATACTGGAAAAAAATCGTGCCTGTGATGCCTCTGATGAATGGAAGAGAAAGTTCACATAAGCATTTCGATGGAAACATGTGATTCTTTCAGTACTATAGTACTTGTGAAAATACAAAACGGGCATGCTTAAGAAAAAATATCCTCTCTTTATGTTTCTGTCAACACAGTCTGGAGCTTTCCGAGCAGCACTTGGAGCTTACCCCATGGAGGAGGAGCAAAGAGGCCTTTGATTTCTTCAACATGAAGACGCGGGACAAGTTCTATCAGCAAGCGATCATTCAACCATCTACGTGATCGCCTGTTACTGACCTGTGTATAACATTGTAATATGTAAACCATCAACCTGCAGGCCTCTAATACACAACATAGCATGTTCCTTGCATTGGAAACATAGAAGACATGGCAGGTTAAAAGGGGGAAAAAGGTATACATTGCTATTTGCCTATTTGGTGCAACTCAATGTTTATTTCTCATCACGACATATGCACAGCAATATGACTCCTTAATCATCCACGCAACAGCAATCTGGATAAGCTCTCTCACCTTGGTAGCCATGTCCTCCAGGGCTTCAATCTTCCTCTCAATCAACTGTGAGCGCGACCTGACGCCATCGCCTGCATCCATCACACCAAAATTTCAGTGGAAATTTGCAACATTTAGCCAATTCGGGGGGAAATCAGCATCGCGCCATCGCCATCTTTAAGAGTTTCCAACCAAAAGGTGCTACCTTTAGCGGAATCGAACAGGGAAGAGTAGAACTCCTCCTCCCTCCGCAGCAGATCCGCGCTCGCCATGGATGAACCCTCGCACGACCTCGGTCTTGAATGCGGATGCGGTCGCCGGTGGTGCCGAACGCGCGAGAGAAGAAGAGGTTGTCGCGATGGTCGGACAGGGCAGCGGCGGGTGGAGGGAAGGTCGGATTGGCGACGGCGAGTGGGATGTTTGAGCGGCGGGTGGCGGATGCAAACCTGGTGGAGTTGGGGTGGGATTGGGGATTTTTGGAATCTGGAGTTTGTGTTCGTGATTCGTCTTCCGACGAGGGCAGAGGCGAGAACGTTACCCGCGTGTACCTATTTCAATGAAAGTGGGGTCATCTATTTTACGGGGCCCGCGTGTAAGCCAGATAGTCTTCTTTTTTTTTTCTTTTTTCTAGACCAAGTCAGGCAGTTTTCTTGTTGACCTCTGGTCTCTGGAGTAGATTGGCGCCCACGAAACAGTTTTCTGTGGCAGAAGGATATGCCGATGCTTTGGGACCGGACCGGATCTCATGTGGCAGGTTCTGTGTCAACAGTCAACTATGCCTCGTTAATTCTAAGGATAAAAAATGATACCCCATTTTTGCTGCAGCCTTGAAAAGGCATTTGGATTGCTCTTATTTAATTTGCACAAAACTTTCGGAAACAAGTGTGTCTCGGTCTTCCGACTCTTTATGGTTTGTTCAAATCCAGGTAGGTTTCTCAAAAAAAAAAAGAAAACTCACACCAAAGTGTTAGCATCATGTTTATCTACTATAGTAAATAAATTATCACTTGCATTTTTATGGTGGAATTTAATGAAACAAATATAGTATGGTAAATTTGGTTGATAAATTGAACTTAGGGTAAATTTAGAATGGAAGGAGTAGATGGATCATCTGCTAATAGGTTGCTTGTAGTTTTTCATTTGTGAAAAGGAGATATAGAATATTACTCACTCTATTCCAGATAGTAAGTTATTTTGAATTTTCTATTTATAAATAACTTTTACATAAATCTAGATATACACTTGTAGTTAGATAAATAACAGAATCTATGTATCTAGAATCTAGAAATGTTAAAATAACCTATAATTTTGAATAGGGTAGTAACTATTTGCAATTTCGAACTAGATAATAACAAAATATTACCATAGCTAACATGTTTATTCGCGTTTATATTTGGATCCCTACTTGTTAATTTTAGCTGTAAACTATTAACACTAATAGATGATAGATTCAAACATCGCCTACATTTTTCATACATTTTATAGTTGACTATAGTAGTAAAGATGTACGGAGTACGTGCGTGCCATACATACCAGACATGTAAGCACGGCAAGACCGAATCTGTAAAGGTCGTATTGAACATAGAAAAGTCCTGGACACGAAGAGTGTGTGGCCTTTGCGGAATCTTACATTATGGCTCTACATAATTTTACATTACATGGAAACAGCTTGCACTTTCTTTGAAACTGAAACAACATGCATTTTATAATATTAATATAGATATATTAACTGTATGGTCAATTATAATATTAATCTAGATAACATATTTGTAATCACCTAGAAGCAGTGAAGCACGAATGCTCCAAACTATGTACCCTATATGGACGTGACTACATCGGTTCCATTTGCTTTTATACGTATTCTTGCTCCAAACTATGTCTAAACACAGGTACTGCACTGGTACAGCCACGCAACGGGAATTGTCATCCTCCGAATCCAATGTAAACATTAAGCTCAAAAAAAAAAATCCAATGTAAACATCGGCGCTAGCAGGTTAGCAGAGAAGCAAAGCTACGCTACCATCGTTCTCAACTTCTCATCTCCCCCTATGCCGTACGTACGTGCGTTTTCACTTCCCAAAAGTCGCGAGACCAAACGGTTTATAACAAAAAAAGCCGCAGGAAAGAGAAAAAAAACTTTGGCCCATCTCTCGCCCGCCCGGACCCACGTCCCCGTGGCCGTGGGGTCTACTCCACCGAGTGCCGTGCCGTGCCGAGCACACGCAAGCGAGACGATCAGATGAGATACCTTTTTATTATCCGTGCCATGCTTCCCCAAACGGCTCCAAAAAAGCGTCGGAAATATCGATGCATGCCCCCATCTAGAAACACCACGCTTCGTTTCTCAAAAAATGCGGAAACAAAACCTGTCCAAACCAACCACGACGAGTCCCCCACGCATCATCGGCCTCATCTCCCCGCTCCGCCTCCCTCCCTCGCGCGAGAAATCCATTTTCCCCTTGGCTTGCGGGAGCAGCTAGCTTTGCTCGACGCCTCGGCTACCCCTCCTTCCCTCCCTCCCCACGCAACGCTAGCTAGCATCCATCCAATTCCGAGCGCTGCGAGCCTGCGACGCTCGTTTCTCCGCTTTCATCAGGTACAGACTCCATCGGCGACGCAAGCAAATCACATGGGTGTGGGCGGCTGGCAGGGAGGCCCTCGGTAGAACGGAAGAGAAGGGAGCATCCATGGAACTACCGTGACCGTGACGCGGCGGTGCTCGTGCTCCGGCGAGCAGCGGCCGGCGCCCGGGGTGGTCGGCAAACGAAATAACGACCGGGGGTGGTCGGTAAATGAAATACCGTCCACCCCTAGGCCCCATATGGACCGTCAGATCGTACTTGTACGGCCGAGATTGGCGCCTGAGTTACCTTAGGGGCCCTGTTCTTCTTCCTCGCTATACTCGCGTGCCGCCCCCGGTCACCTCCGGGCCCCGGCGAAAGGATCTGCGTCTCTCGATGACGCGCCGAGCAGGCCCTCTTGCTGCGGCGCCGGCGAATATGTGCTTAGCGCATCGCCGGAGAACATGCGCCTTCTTCGCCTCCGTGCAAAATCAAGAAAAGCAGAGGCAGACATATGGAATTGGTCAACGACTCGGGATCGCAAATCACAGGCAAAGTGCGTCGAGAGGCGCCGCTGCAATCGATTCGCACCCCACGACCCAGCTGCTCTTCTCTTCGGGAACACGCAGGATCGGAATTGTACAACCGAGATTGGCCTCGAGATTACATAAACCATTAAACCATGTTCTTCTTCCTCGCTCGGCTCTCCGCGACTCCCAGTTGGTGGTTTTCGTTCTGTTTCTAAGATGGGTAACTAAACTGTTGTCAATGTGTTAATTATGCAAGTTGCAATTCCGCAAAGCCCTCTTCGAAGTGGCAATAGTGCAAAGCCACATTTAGAGTGTAAAAGAAAAACCCAAAACTCTCCCCCTCTTCAGTCTAAGAACTAAACAAGAAAACACAATCTCAAATGAGAGAGGAGGGAGGGAGTCCCAAGATGAGAAAAACAGTTGAGAGCATTGAACCTAGCAGAACATGGGTTTATAATACTCTCAATTTCATAAGAACAACATCGCTGCATTTGGGAGCCCTTCTGAATTGAAGTCAAGTGCAAGGCTGAATCAACCGAACCTGTTGGATTCAAATCATACAACTTGACGACTACGACAGCTGTCACAAGGATGCGAAAGAGGGGCATGATTGCCAGTAACCCCTCACCAGCTTTGCAGTGTGTTTCAAATGGAAATCCAAACAATTTACATCTGCCTACATCCTAAACGGAACCAGAAGCAACATATTTTTCTTCTTCAGCACCCGGTCGGTTCCGGGGACAGGAGCTCAGGTCCTCACAATGTTACTGGGACCCATTTTTCTTCATCCTCAGGAAGCTCACTAATGTGATTCTGGAGGGAACACCCGTGCCTTGCCTCTTCTTGATGGTTGTTGTCTTCCACGGCTTCCCGTCTCTTATACTGCCCGTGGTTGTTGAGGTTACATTATAGAACTGCATGCAGACAAACCATGATCAAGACTACGATTATTTAAAGGGGGACACTAAATTCTTTCAGAGGAAACTGTTGGATTTATTCCCGACATGGGAACATATTCACCTCACAAACACCATGCAGAAGCAGTCTCTGAAATGGATCCTGGACATTCAGCACAAGCACACCTTTATCACTAGCATCTTCAATGAAGGTCCTAACTCGTTCCTGCAAACATGAAAAAACGCAGGAATGTAAGCAACTGACAAGCCGACCAAATCTACTCAAAGAAAACTTAGTGGAATGGCATATAAGTATATAGTAAAGAACATAATTCTAAGAGAAAACAACTCTGGCCTGGATTCTGATGTACTGATAAGAATTTTAGTAATATAGGGCTCGAGTCAACCTTTGAAGCCTGTAAACGTATTTACGCAATATGTCCAACAAGTAGGTACCAGGCTCTGGACAAAAAGCACACGGCAAGTCTTTCTCCTACTATTTTTGTTTCTAACAAATCCTAAAGTCCTTATAGAAATGGTTACAAAAGTAGTAACAAGATTGTGATACTTGTTGATACTGGAAACTCAACAATCATTAAACAGTTATTGAAAATATTTGTTTATATGCTTCAGTTAATATTTTGAGTCTTGAAAATATAAATAGAAAACAATTTAGATTTGGTACGAAACATGATGCAACATGTACTTGAACTATAGTAGCTACAGACATATAACAACAGCATCAATAACTCAGATGTTTTCTTCGCAAGAAAAACTAGCAGTCTCTGAATCAGTCAATCATTTCAATAAACAGAACTGGAAACATGACTCATTTTTTGAGCCGGAAAATAGAATGAACTTGTTTTTTTTTGGGGGTGGGGGAATGGAGTTAAACAACAGGAGAGAAGACAGTACTTCATATATTTCAAGCAGATCAGGAAGGAAATTTCTCTTTATAGCTTCTCTTGTTTGGCGATCTATACGACGCCAAGCATTCAACGCCACCAATTCATCTTCATCCACCCGAGTCCTCTGTTTTTCAGATGACCTTTTCATGTGCTGCATCAATCTTGCCTACATATAAGCAAAAGTTGCTAAGTATAATAGATCCATAACTGTGATACATAAATTTCACAAAATCATGTTGTGAGCCAATCATGAACAGCATGTAGGTCGCAAGACATGCAATAGTGTGTTACATACCTCGGCATCCATGTCAATATTCCTGAAGGCATCCCATTCACCAACACTTGTCCTACAGAATGCCGACAAGGGTAGTTCCTCACCTACATAACCATTATAACATAGAGATGAGCTTTTCCATAATATATACTGGAAAAAAATCGTGCCTGTGATGCCTCTGATGAATGGAAGAGAAAGTTCACATAAGCATTTCGATGGAAACATGTGATTCTTTCAGTACTATAGTACTTGTGAAAATACAAAACGGGCATGCTTAAGAAAAAATATCCTCTCTTTATGTTTCTGTCAACACAGTCTGGAGCTTTCCGAGCAGCACTTGGAGCTTACCCCATGGAGGAGGAGCAAAGAGGCCTTTGATTTCTTCAACATGAAGACGCGGGACAAGTTCTATCAGCAAGCGATCATTCAACCATCTACGTGATCGCCTGTTACTGACCTGTGTATAACATTGTAATATGTAAACCATCAACCTGCAGGCCTCTAATACACAACATAGCATGTTCCTTGCATTGGAAACATAGAAGACATGGCAGGTTAAAAGGGGGAAAAAGGTATACATTGCTATTTGCCTATTTGGTGCAACTCAATGTTTATTTCTCATCACGACATATGCACAGCAATATGACTCCTTAATCATCCACGCAACAGCAATCTGGATAAGCTCTCTCACCTTGGTAGCCATGTCCTCCAGGGCTTCAATCTTCCTCTCAATCAACTGTGAGCGCGACCTGACGCCATCGCCTGCATCCATCACACCAAAATTTCAGTGGAAATTTGCAACATTTAGCCAATTCGGGGGGAAATCAGCATCGCGCCATCGCCATCTTTAAGAGTTTCCAACCAAAAGGTGCTACCTTTAGCGGAATCGAACAGGGAAGAGTAGAACTCCTCCTCCCTCCGCAGCAGATCCGCGCTCGCCATGGATGAACCCTCGCACGACCTCGGTCTTGAATGCGGATGCGGTCGCCGGTGGTGCCGAACGCGCGAGAGAAGAAGAGGTTGTCGCGATGGTCGGACAGGGCAGCGGCGGGTGGAGGGAAGGTCGGATTGGCGACGGCGAGTGGGATGTTTGAGCGGCGGGTGGCGGATGCAAACCTGGTGGAGTTGGGGTGGGATTGGGGATTTTTGGAATCTGGAGTTTGTGTTCGTGATTCGTCTTCCGACGAGGGCAGAGGCGAGAACGTTACCCGCGTGTACCTATTTCAATGAAAGTGGGGTCATCTATTTTACGGGGCCCGCGTGTAAGCCAGATAGTCTTCTTTTTTTTTTCTTTTTTCTAGACCAAGTCAGGCAGTTTTCTTGTTGACCTCTGGTCTCTGGAGTAGATTGGCGCCCACGAAACAGTTTTCTGTGGCAGAAGGATATGCCGATGCTTTGGGACCGGACCGGATCTCATGTGGCAGGTTCTGTGTCAACAGTCAACTATGCCTCGTTAATTCTAAGGATAAAAAATGATACCCCATTTTTGCTGCAGCCTTGAAAAGGCATTTGGATTGCTCTTATTTAATTTGCACAAAACTTTCGGAAACAAGTGTGTCTCGGTCTTCCGACTCTTTATGGTTTGTTCAAATCCAGGTAGGTTTCTCAAAAAAAAAAAGAAAACTCACACCAAAGTGTTAGCATCATGTTTATCTACTATAGTAAATAAATTATCACTTGCATTTTTATGGTGGAATTTAATGAAACAAATATAGTATGGTAAATTTGGTTGATAAATTGAACTTAGGGTAAATTTAGAATGGAAGGAGTAGATGGATCATCTGCTAATAGGTTGCTTGTAGTTTTTCATTTGTGAAAAGGAGATATAGAATATTACTCACTCTATTCCAGATAGTAAGTTATTTTGAATTTTCTATTTATAAATAACTTTTACATAAATCTAGATATACACTTGTAGTTAGATAAATAACAGAATCTATGTATCTAGAATCTAGAAATGTTAAAATAACCTATAATTTTGAATAGGGTAGTAACTATTTGCAATTTCGAACTAGATAATAACAAAATATTACCATAGCTAACATGTTTATTCGCGTTTATATTTGGATCCCTACTTGTTAATTTTAGCTGTAAACTATTAACACTAATAGATGATAGATTCAAACATCGCCTACATTTTTCATACATTTTATAGTTGACTATAGTAGTAAAGATGTACGGAGTACGTGCGTGCCATACATACCAGACATGTAAGCACGGCAAGACCGAATCTGTAAAGGTCGTATTGAACATAGAAAAGTCCTGGACACGAAGAGTGTGTGGCCTTTGCGGAATCTTACATTATGGCTCTACATAATTTTACATTACATGGAAACAGCTTGCACTTTCTTTGAAACTGAAACAACATGCATTTTATAATATTAATATAGATATATTAACTGTATGGTCAATTATAATATTAATCTAGATAACATATTTGTAATCACCTAGAAGCAGTGAAGCACGAATGCTCCAAACTATGTACCCTATATGGACGTGACTACATCGGTTCCATTTGCTTTTATACGTATTCTTGCTCCAAACTATGTCTAAACACAGGTACTGCACTGGTACAGCCACGCAACGGGAATTGTCATCCTCCGAATCCAATGTAAACATTAAGCTCAAAAAAAAAAATCCAATGTAAACATCGGCGCTAGCAGGTTAGCAGAGAAGCAAAGCTACGCTACCATCGTTCTCAACTTCTCATCTCCCCCTATGCCGTACGTACGTGCGTTTTCACTTCCCAAAAGTCGCGAGACCAAACGGTTTATAACAAAAAAAGCCGCAGGAAAGAGAAAAAAAACTTTGGCCCATCTCTCGCCCGCCCGGACCCACGTCCCCGTGGCCGTGGGGTCTACTCCACCGAGTGCCGTGCCGTGCCGAGCACACGCAAGCGAGACGATCAGATGAGATACCTTTTTATTATCCGTGCCATGCTTCCCCAAACGGCTCCAAAAAAGCGTCGGAAATATCGATGCATGCCCCCATCTAGAAACACCACGCTTCGTTTCTCAAAAAATGCGGAAACAAAACCTGTCCAAACCAACCACGACGAGTCCCCCACGCATCATCGGCCTCATCTCCCCGCTCCGCCTCCCTCCCTCGCGCGAGAAATCCATTTTCCCCTTGGCTTGCGGGAGCAGCTAGCTTTGCTCGACGCCTCGGCTACCCCTCCTTCCCTCCCTCCCCACGCAACGCTAGCTAGCATCCATCCACGGAGTCAAATCCAGTCCGCCAGTACGGAAGCCGCCGCAACGCATCCGCGGGCAAAGCAAATCCCGGCCGCCTCCCTCCAATGGACGCCGCCCAGCGCCGGCTCGGCGCGGTCTCCGCCCACCTCCAGCCGCCGCCGGCGCCCGCCGCGGGCCGCGGCGGCCTCGCCGCCAATCCCACCGCCGGGGAGTACGTCCACTGTACGCCGCTCTTCCCCCGTGTTTCATTCATTTCGCTTGCCTGCTCCCCTGTGTGTATGGGGGGATACGGGATCGTCCGGTGCTCCCGTCGGTGGGCGATGCCCCGACTTGAAATCTGCGGTCGGTTTTTGGAGTTGGATGGTCATTTATGGCGGCGAGTAGCTAGTCCCGACTCTGAAGTTGTGGGAATGTGGCGCGGAGGTCCAGCCGTACTAATGATTTTACAGGGGGTTAAGTAAGCTTCCGAATCTGGGGCTCTGGCACCGCGCACCTGTTAACCTCACTTTCTCTGAATATAAGAACATATTAGTACGTAGAATAGGATCGTCGCTTTCGCACTGAAATGGGGAAGTCGCCTTTTTGTACCCTTCCCTGTTGACAGGGAGGATGCCAAGTATGAATAAAAATCTGTACACATATGCTTATATATTTTCTATGCACCACAATTTGGTACCATAAAAAGATACATTCGTTATTATTAGTTAGCAAGGCTACTACTCCACCTTGGTCTCTGTCCGATCCCCATACCCACAACCAGATTTAATGGATGTGTGCATGTTATTGCTGCTATCTGTTTCGTCACGCAGTTCTTTCCCAATTGCAGTTGCCAACCTATGTCTTCTCCATTTCAACTGTGCCTCTTTGAGTTGACTTATCAATTAGCATTTTTCTCAAGGACAACAATATACTACTGTTTTAGTTTGAAAAAAGAGTGCCTTCAAAACATAATATCATTAGTAATTCGCTCTACAAAATCTTTTCAGCGCAGGGCTACAGTGTTGTTCTCCCTGAGAAGTTGCAAGATGGAAAATGGAATGTGTACCGGTAGGTAATTTTTGTATGTTAAGATGTGTTTTGCGTCTGCGAGAGCTCATAATTTCTTCTTCCATCTTGCAGATCCGCACGTTCACCTCTAAGGTTGTTAAGTAGATATCCTGACAATCCAGACATTGGAACGCTGCATGATAATTTTGCGTAAGAAGCTGCACCATCTCTCTTGAATCTTACCTTTGTATCGTAATTTTCATCTAAATGTTGTTGGAAAGTTCTGTTGGTACCAACATTACGATCAAATCGTTGCTACCATTTCTTTGCAAATCCATTTGTGTAAATCATGCTGCAGTAGTAGTTTCGTTTATTCCTGGAAGGCATGCTAGACAAACAGAGTCACCCAAAACCAGTGGTCACTCTGTCACCTTAGGATATTCTCAGTAATTTTGCTTCTGAATTGCGGTTATGACGGATTCTTGTTTTTTCATAACCTAATTGGATAAGGCAATCTATAAGGGATACTGTTTTACTTCTTTTTTTTGCAATATTTGTGTCTGGAAAAAGTTTATCTAGGTCAAATATGACAGGCTTAACATTTTTTATCTGACGCTAAATTAAGAACTAACAGAAATCTTGAATGCGGAAGTTTTACTTTTATCTTATGGCTTTATGAAAGCTGGTAAAATTATATCTGCCTTTGCAGGTATAATGTTGTAATAATCTTTCAGGAAAAATGTTACATGATCTTCTAAATTTTGCAGGTATGCAGTTGAGACTTTTAGAGATTGTAAATACCTGGGAACAAGAATCAGAGAAGATGGAACAATTGGAGAGTAAGGATTTGCTATCTGATAGGAGTAATTGCCTTCAGTATGACTTATTTAATTCCTGTAAGTGACCACTGACTAATAATGTTGTAGCTACAAATGGATGACGTATGGAGAAGCTAGCACAAGCAGGACTGCAGTAGGTTCTGGCCTTATTTATCATGGACTACTTGAAGTGAGTATCATGATCTGAACAAGCACTTGTACTTTTGTTTTTGACCAAATGGATATACTGTGATTATATTTGAGCTTACTTCAAATATCTTTCTATTTGGAATCAGGGTGCACGCATTGGTCTGTATTTTATAAACAGACCTGAGTGGATTATAGTTGACCATGCCTGTGCTTCATATTCATACGTATCTGTGCCACTTTACGATACTCTTGGTATGTTCACTACACAGAATGACCATAGGCCTATTGTTCATTCTTGATTCATCTTGTGACAGTTTTTTATATTGTACTTGCAGGTCCAGATGCTGTTCAATTCATTGTGAACCATGCAACTGTGGAAGTTATATTCTGTGTGCCTCAAACATTAAGCACTGTGAGATTTAATCCCTGCTCTCAGTATTCAATAGTTACCAGTTCCTACAATAAAATTTGCAAATTAAACTTACGAGGCTGTGAGTCAGAAGTCACACTTGCCCTAAGATCCTAACTAGTGAGGCTGGAACTGCTCCAGGAATTCAGGCCATTCTTTATTTGTTTGGGGTATAACTCTGATCACGGGTTTCTCTAGTGTCAAAAACATTGCATTATGATTCATATACGCAGGCATCACAGCTATATTTTTCCTGGCCCATATCCCCAAAAGAGATGGTTAATCTGGTGGGTATTGGGGACCTGATCTTAAACTAGGTTTTACTTGCATAAACAATAATAAAATGTTCCTATTTTGAAACGTTACATCTGTTTATCAATGCCTTTTAGCTTTGAACTTCACATTACACTTATACATTCAAAATAAGTAAGCTTGATTTATGACTTATTTTTTTACTCATCGTTATCTATTGGTTGCAGCTGTTAAGTTTTGTAGCTCAAATGCCATGTGTTCGGCTTATAGTGGTAAGTCTGAATCACTTAAAGTTGATAAATACCATGTAGCAGTCATGATTGTCCAAGGACATTTCTTCCTTATTTTTCGTAATTCTGTTGTCTAGTTAGTTGGTGGAGACGATGCAAACGTGCCTCCAACTCCAGTAACTACTGGAGTGGAAATCATAACTTACTCCAGGCTACTCATCCAGGTGTGCTTTCTAAAATGATCCTTGATTTTACTCATCAAATTTGTAATAAAATTCTATCAACTGTTTTAAACACTACATGAAGGTCACCAATTGTGTAACTCGCTTCTCATAAACTGCATAAGTTTAGTAGACATGGGTGCCATTTTCCCGCCCGACATACCTAAACTTAAGAAATTTTGATAGACATCAACTGCATGATAGCCATTGTTAATGCCATTAATCTGGAATCGCCTAAGTCAGCTTCTGTGTATGCACTCAGCATATAAGTTTCCCATGTCCTTTTGGTCACATGCTTTCGTCCTTTTCTTTTTCCTTGCCATGTTATTCAAGGGTTTGTCCCTTAAAATTGATGTGCTGCGACACCTAAGCCATACATATGTAGTTATGTTAGATGATGCATATACTATATTCTTAGACTATATACACAGGATGGGATGTTGTGAAGTTCTCTTCCCTCATTTGTTTGCTAAAAGTAATATCTATCTAGAATGTGAAGCTGAATCCTCTGGTTCAGAAAACTGATATGGGACAAATTTGCCTCTATGCAAATCCAGTTGTTTGTATTTTACTTGTATACGGTCAGTGGCGGAGGCAGGAATATTTTATAGGTGTGGTGGGTTCTTAAACGACAAACATGTATAACATAACTATCAACTATGCAAGGACACATCAGAACATCATCTAAATATGTATATTACTTTGTGATCAGCAAATATAATAGAAATCCAAAAGTAAAGCACTGGTACTAAAAAATACCTCACTAAATAAAGATTGTTGGAACAAATACATACCCATAATAAAGTTTTATTTGGGTGCAGACGGCAATGGCATTCTTCTCTTTTTCTTTTGAAATTCTTTCTTAATTTCAGCAAGATCAAGTCCCTTGAATAAGACTCGCTCAATGTAGCACAACATTAGGTCATTAAGCCAAGCATCAGCCATCTTATTGCGTAACTCGGTCTTAATAATCTTCATAACTGAGAAGACCCTCTCAACCGATGCAGTCGCCACTGGCAGTAGCAACCCCAACTCAATAATACGGTAAACTCGAGGAAACATAATATTTCTTCCAAGTTCGAACATCTTTTTAGCTAGGCTTGCAAGATCATAACAAACTCTAAATTCATCATGCCTTCTCATGTGGTTGATGAATAGTTGGAGGTCAGTTTTTATAAACTTACGATCATCAGGGGAGAAATCTGCATCATAGATATCAGTAAGCTTAGCAATTCTGTCCACATCAAATTTGGCAAATGAGTCCCTTGGATCTAGACAAGCGAAGCCAAGAAGCAAATCTGAAGTCATGTCATTAAACCGATGATCTAGCTCTGTGGTGATAGCATCTATAGCTGCATAGAATGTATCAACACGGAAAAAATGTTCTTGAGTGATGTTATTTCTCCCCCCTTTTCTTGACCGGCCCCATCTTGGTACAGCTTCATCCATATTTGGTACTGGGATATCATTTTTATTGCAAAAGGTTTTGACATCTTCCAATAATGGCTCCCAACCATGAGCCCTCAAGTTGATCAAGCATGATTTCACATCTGTAACCAAAGCCATGGCTTGAACAATATTTTGATCCTTCCTTTGTAATAGAAGTGACAACTCATTTGTAATGCGAAGAATTTGCAACATCAACTTCATGATGAACACAAAGCTAAATGACTCCATTATCTGCACCAAACCCCCTGCTCTAGATGGATTACGCTGATCTTCGTGCACAATTTCAAGCACTGTTATGACTGCATCCCACATAGATTCAATACGAGCTAAAGTCGTATAATGAGAGCCCCATCTTGTATCTCCCGGTCTAGCCAATGATGTTTCTTGATTCTTCCCTCTTCCTGACAATATATCTCCACTCTGTAACTTAGCCAATAGATTTCTACGTTGTTGATCAACTAATATGTCCTTCCTCTTACATGATGAACCAACGGAGTTCACAATTAAGGTCACATACTCAAAGAAATCCTCGATAGAAGAACAACATCTTGAGACAGCAACAACTACCAACTGCAACCGGTGAGCAAAACAATGCATATAGAAGGCATACGGGTTTTCATCACGGATCAGCTTTTGAACCCCATTAAATTCTCTCATATTAGAAGCCCCATCATACCCTTGCCCTCGTAAGTTTGCAATAAGTAGACCATGCTTATGAAGCATCTCAACCAATGCTTTCTTTAGTGCTTCTGCTGTTGTTTCCTTGACATGCTTGATACCCAAAAATCTTTCAATGACTTCTCCCTTGTTTACATACCTATAAACAAATGGGACAAATATTTTAGTTAACGGAAATGCAAATTATCTGTCACATAATAGAAATAGTCAAGTAATTACCTCACAACAACAGCCATTTGTTCTTTGATTGATATGTCACGAGATTCATCAACAAGGACAGAAAAGAGGCCATCACCCATCTCTTTCTTTATTGCTCTACTAACCCCCTCTGCACATTCCTTTGCAAGCTCTTTCTGAATTGTTGGAGAAGTCATTTGGGCATTTTTAGGACATAACTCATCAAATGCAATCTTTACTTCATCCTTCCTTTCTTTGTACCAGTCAAGCATTTCTAGAAAATTGCCCTTGTTCATGGAACAGACAGATTCATCATGTCCACGAAACGGTTCACCTTGCAATGCAAGATAACTTACAATTCCCAAAGATGTGTCCAAACGGGTTTCATACTTCACTAATGATTCTTTGCTGTAGGTTGTAACCTTATGTTTTAGACTTGACCTTTGATTTTTGAAATCTTCATATGCTGTCTCTGCTTGATTGTGGATACTACTGGCACCGCCAACATGAAGAGGAAATGCTTTGTATGCATTCTTCCAAGTACTAAACCCCTCTTTGGTGAAGGTAGTATAACCAAATTTTTCATCTACAGGATCTTGCCTAAACAGAAAGCAGTAGAAGCAATAAGCTGCATCTTTCTCCACACTATATTCCAGCCAAGGATGTTTTGTGTACCATGTTTCACAAAATTTTCTATCATAATAGTCACGAGGATAGTTATGACCAACTGGTTGAGTTGGACCCTTTGCCACATAAGCCAATCTAACTTCATCTCTGATGTTGGGATGAAAATTATCAATTGGAATCCGAAGCCCTGGATCAGGCTCAATGTGGTCTGAGTTCATCACTTCAATCAACCCATCCCCTTCCCCTTGGCTAGCTATCGGATCATCAACAGTGGCCTGATCATCAACAGTGGCCTGATCATTAACAGTGGCCTGATCATCAACATGAATTTCCTCTTCATTCTCTGCCTCTTTTTCTTGTTGTCCAGCAGCGTTATCTACAGGCAGAGCTGGGTTGGAGCTGGTAATGCTAACTGCTTTGGCAAAAAGAGTCTTCAAATCTGTATAGAAAGATCACAGGATAAAAAAGCAAACAATAAATTAATACTTAAACTATTGATTATTGAACCTATAGGTTATTATATGGGACATGCCTGGCACCTACATCCGTGTGTAATATGTATCAGTATCAATCTACAATGCTAATTTCTGAAATAAAAAATACCTTTCATCACATATCTGCTCTTCTTCTTTGGTGCCATTGTTGCACGCGGTCAGGGCGTCACCGCATCAAGCAGAGCTGCAGCCGCTGTCACCGCCGGGCGCCGGCCACCGCGTCCGCGTAGAGTCGCCGCACCGTCCGCCGGCAACCGCGTCTAGGTCCTAACTCTTGAACTCCCGATGCCTGATGAGATTTGGAAAAGGAAGAGACGGCAGACGGAGACGCAGATGCAAACGAGTATACGAATCGATTATCGATCCATATTCTGTACGCGTGATTAGGCCTAGTTTCCCTCCCCTCGGTGCTCCATTATGGGCTTCTGGTGACAACTGACAGGCCCATCAATTGGAGGCCTGGAGCGGAGCCCATCAGGACACAACTGCAGGCCGTCAGCACCAAGGGTCCAAGGCCACAAGTGCAGGCCGGCAGCACCAAACTATGCACGTGTACGTATAGAAGTATACTGTATGTATATTCAGTTTTTTTTTATTTTTTTAGGTATGGCGGCCGCCAAACCTCGCCATATAGTTGCCTCCGCCACTGTATACGGTACACATGAGAGCGTAGAGCTAATCTGACGCGGCAGTAAATGGTAGGTCTACCACAGATTAATGTTCTATTTGATCAAGTCATAGTTTTGCAAGCTTCGTAAGTTGTAACTAGATGTACATGTGTTCAATGCTTATAGGCATACATGGCATGATCATACTGGGCATATTTCCTTCACTTTGCATATGACATGGGTATTTGTTTCTGTATCAATTAATTCTTTGATGGATTTCTGAAGATTAAATTGTTTTTACATTGTTATCGGTGTTTTAAATTTTGAACAAAGAATGCTAGTGCCTCCTGTTTTCCGCTTGTTCCTATATATTGTGCACCTCTGTTTTCTAAAATCCTTCAATTCTTCAACTCAGGGAAAGGCTAGCCCTCAACCTTTCCGTCCTCCAAAACCTGAAGATGTTGCCACTATCTGTTACACTAGTGGTACTACTGGCACGCCAAAGGTAAATCATCCATCTTTATTCCATCAGGAAAGTTTATTTCCTTGTACAGTTGTACATTTGAAATACGTGATGTTGAATATCAACCTTTTCCAGGGAGCTGTTCTTTCTCACGAGAACTTAATTGCAAATGTAGCAGGATCAAGCCTGAACATTAAGTTTTACCCCTCTGATGTGTGAGTAATTTACATTAGAATAGAATTATTTCTGCTCGCATAACTTATCCAATTCATATTAGCCCTTAACTTTTCTGAAAAGTGAAAATAGCTTTGTGCATTGCTCTCCTCAGGTATATCTCATATCTACCTTTGGCTCACATCTACGAGAGAGTTAACCAGATTGCATTGCTGCACTGTGGTGTTGCCATTGGATTCTACCAAGGGGTATGCAGATTGGAACTATTTAGAATGATAACTATATGCTGCTTTTCATTTTTATTCTTGAATAATACTGAACAATTTTGACATGCATTCAGAGATTAACTAATGCTAAATTGCAACACACACCTGAGTTGCTCCTAGTTTGGCTGACTTTTATCAAAGCTTTGGAAAATTAAGATTACTGTAGACCATACATAGACCTTATGAACGATCTCTCATCACCAGTATAGTATTCTATCAGTCCAAATCCACTTGTAGTATTTGTTATATTCCTTCGTTCATTGAACCTCTATCTTGCTCATTGTAAACCATTCCCCATGATCACATAGTTATCATGACCCATGCAGGGTTACCTCCTGTTTGTTTGCCTGTCTGTATGGAGCAAACATTTTGCGTGGCATTTATAAAATATGCATCTATATTTGCATCCCATAATTTCTTTACCTCCAATTCTGACTCTTTGTCATCTTTACTTACTATGTTAATTTCCAGGATAATTTGAAGCTGATGGATGATTTGGCTATTTTGAGACCAACAATATTTGCAAGTGTTCCCCGGTTATATAACAGAATTTATGCCGCGTAATATAACTATACCACTCAGCTTAGTTATTTAATGTTTTATGTTCAGTGTATACTTAAAAAGTAATATATCCTGTTGGTACTGCTAACGAGCTAGTTGCTTATTTCTTGTGTAGAATTACAAATGCTGTGAAGGAGTCTGGTGGGCTGAAAGAAAAATTGTTTCATACTGCATACAATGCCAAGAAGCAAGCAATCATTAAAGGTAGGAACAGTATGAAGCTCATTGAAACTAAGTGCCCTTTTTGTTGTTTGCATAGCAGTCATGAGAATTTCTTCTGCATCAGTAGTGAAGCATAGAATCTATACAAGGATACTTGTACAATCAATGGCAAACCGTACTATTATTCATGGTCTATGCATATATTCACAACATTTCATCTATTTTCTAAGAGTTGGATCAACCAACTTAGTTTGTTAGACCTCCGACTCCTTAATTTTGTTTGATTTCATTGAAGGCCGACTGCCTCTAATTTTCTTGCGTATGAATGTAACCATCGCAATGACTGATCAATGAAAGCACTGATTGACCTCAAAAAAAAAAAAAGCCTAGGCAACAGCGAATATGCCAAAAATTGGAAAAGATTTTTCCTTGTATTTTGCAGGAAAATTTGTATGTGTTGTTTACTTAAGCTTCTATACTCAAGTCATTCCTTACCTACATCACATAAAGGTTTTTATGTGGATCCTTCAAATTATGAAGTCTAGATGACAGAGGTGTGGCTAGGTTTCTTTTCCTTTTCTTAGCAGAAAGTTGAGCAAGCATGTATTGAAGAAACCGGTCAATGTCCCAGTAGCTTCTAGCAAGATAATACTTTCTTTTAGTTTATAGTTCTTTGTGTTCTATTTCTGTACATACCTTACGATCTTTAGGAAGACCTTAGTATCCTAATACCGGCCTGTTTTTTCTTGGAAAATAGAATACCTTTTGCAATCTTTTCTTTTGTTTCCACAGTATAGTTTGGAATTGCTAGAATATGGTGATTGGTGAAGTCAACCATTTGGGTTTGGCTATGCAAATGGCATTCATGTAAGATCATTTGTCACTCATAAAATGGAAAATGCTTATATCTCTGTCACTCTCGAACATGAAGCTTTTGTAGTTTCTTCAGGACTTCATTATACAGCACATAGTCCTGATTGATATTTCAGAAACTCCAGATAGTAATCCTCTTTGGTTGGTTTCTGTTAATTAACAATAACTGAATCAGGCCAATTTTACATTTTGATGTCGTCATTGATCCAGTTTTCATTGCATATATGCGTAATGCCACTTATATACTATGTGCTGTCAGGGAGAAATCCTTCCCCAATGTGGGATAAGTTGGTATTTAACAAAATAAAAGCTAGGCTTGGTGGACGCGTGAGACTTATGAGTTCAGGTGCTTCTCCACTGTCAGCAGATGTCATGGAATTCCTAAGAATGTGAGCTGACTTCTTCTGAGCTCTCTTGGATAATTATTTGGAACTTCGCTTTGTGAAATATAATTACTGTTTAAAGTTCTATAGATGCTTTGGTGGTGAAGTTATTGAAGGCTATGGAATGACAGAGACATCTTGTATCATATCTGCAATGGATATTGGTGATGCATCAATTGGTCATGTTGGATCCCCAATTTCATCTTGTGGTAAGCACTTATGTTGAAAGTATTTTTAAAACTTTTGGATGTCACTTATCTTCATGTTTTATGGTGTTGGTACTTCAAAAAATCTAGTAAATGTTCACTGAAGTTAGTCACATTGAATAAACCTATCCTAAATTATTTTCTGTGCCTTACATTTGCTTCAAGGTTTAGTTTTAAAAGTTATAGTTGACGTGTTCTGGGCCATCGCTTTAGCAAGGTCCCATAGTGTTAGCACGTCTTCTGGAATAAAACTGGGCTGTTTTGAGAAAGATGTCAATACTCTTTTCTCATGACTGATCAAATGATGCCTCATATCCAAAATATTTGATGTATGTCTTTGTGCATTGTTGTACATTTTCATAATGTGGATCGTTTTCTTTTCATTTTCAGAGGTGAAACTTGTGGATGTCCCAGAAATGAATTATACTTCTGATGATCAACCATGTCCTCGTGGAGAAATTTGTGTTAGAGGACCTACAATATTCCATGGTTACTACAAAGATGAAGTTCAAACGTAAATTTCCATCCTTCATTTCTATTTACCTTTCTATATTGAATTGGTTACAGCTGCTACATATGCATTTAAAAAACTGCAGAAAAGAAGTCATTGATGAAGATGGTTGGTTGCACACCGGAGACATAGGTCTGTGGCTTCCTGGAGGGCGTTTAAAGATTATTGATAGGTAAAACTAAATGTTGTACTTTTGTATTTTAGATTTTCTTTGAGTTGAGATGTCCATAAATGTGTTTCTCTTGTTTAAGACAATGTCATTTGCAGTTTTTAGATAACGGATAAAAATCCGACCTTTTGCATCATCCGATGCATACAACCATTGTTGATTATTACATTATCATGTCAATGACATGTTGGAAAATAGTAGTGATAAAATATTCTAGACTACATGATTACCCGTATCAATCACATAATCTAAAGTGAGATCGCCAGCCGTTCTTTGCGAAGATCTCCATTGCCACCACTTCCACAGCGTGACAAGCAAACTGGATATCGTCCCTTTCCACCTCCTTTTGCAATAGCTTCCATAATCTGAACCAATATGTCCCCCTGAATATTGCCTGCATAAAAGACGTTATAGGTTTTTTGTTAAAAATAATATCATTACAACATAGCCAGATAGACCAAAACATGGCTGCCACCCCCACTAAGATTTTGCGTTTAGTGCTAGCACCTCTGTCACTTTGCCATAGCTGCATAATATGTGCAATCCTTCTAGGTGTTTTGATATATAGAGCAATATCTATAATTTGCCAAACTGATTTAGCAAAGTGACAATCAAAGAAAAGGTGCTGTATGGTTTCATTATGATTGCAAAAGGCACATTTTGGACTATCATTCCAGTTTCTTTTGACTAGGTTATCCTTCGTCAGGATAACCCCTCTTCCTAAGTACCAAAGATTTTTATCTTAAGAGGGACTTTTAACTTCCATAGCCAATTTCCTTGGAAAGAGATGGGTGTAATCATCATCTGTTTATACATAGAATAGACCGAGAATTGCCCATCCACTTTGAGCCCCCATCTGAAAACATCTTTTTCCTGGCAAAGGTGCACATTTAGTAAATGTGCAACCAAATGTTGCCATGCAATTAGTTTATCCCCAACAATTGGCCTACGGAAAGACATATTAAGTGGTACTGATCTCATGACTTCAGCCACTGTGTCTTGTTTTCTTCTAACAATATTATATAAAGAAGGATATTGTTCACATAAAGGTCTATTATTAAGCCAAGTGTCTTTCCAAAATCTAATTTCACAGCCATCCTTGCAGTATATCTTTCAGTACTCTTTACGCTCCAGTCTCCTTGTAACGTCCACTAAAATCATCATAAAATAATCTCCAGTCTTTTGAAGTAAGGTCTAGAATTGATCTACTATCTAGTGGGGTGATGTTCCAAGTGTGAGATACTTCATAAAGATAAATTTTGTGAGACAAGTTCGTCTCAACGAAACGAAGCTAGGAAAGACTATGAGAAAGTTTTATTTATTAGAAACTATCCTTTTGTTTCCATGTCCATCCGTTTTTAATATAGCTTAGGAGAGAGCCCTACTGGCATAGCATAGTTATTGCAATAATTTAAGAAACGCTTTACTAAAACACACAATGACAAACCTTTTTACATTCATTCAGAACTTGTGTTCTCAAGAACACTTTTCCTATATTCTTTTGTTGCTATACCTTTTCCCAAGGCGCAGTTTGGTCTCACTTTTTTTTTCCCTAAACTACTAATGTTTTACATGTTCTTCTGGACACTAGGAAAAAGAACATTTTCAAGTTAGCTCAAGGAGAATACATAGCTCCAGAGAAGATTGAAAATGTCTATGCCAAATGCAAGTTCATTGCTCAATGCTTTGTATATGGTAAAGAATTCATGAGTTTATATTAGCTATGATTATCATTTATGGCTGTGCATGCTCTAAATCTCTGTCTGGATGCAGGAGATAGTTTCAACTCTACCCTAGTTGCCGTTGTTGCAGTTGAACCAGAAGTTTTGAAGGCTTGGGCTGCATCTGAAGGACTCCAGGTAAACGATTTTAACCATAACATCTGTCATCTATTTATTTCACCCCCTGAAAAGAAATGTCAGTGTAACTAGTTGATGTGACATTGAGCGAACACATAATTGTAAACTGAACATTCATTTTGCATCATATGCTTGAATCATAAATGAAATGAAACTGGGAAAGTCTCTTCCACTCACTCTTAGCAGGGCTGTAGAACAATTGAAATATGCTTCTGTCAGCTGTGGCCTAGTGGGCATGAGGTTAAGACCTCAACTGTGATCGAAATGAAGTTAGATCAGGCGGAATTTGACAGTTTCCCATCCCAAAGAGCGTGTTTACTCTTCAGCTATTTTCTGGACTATAGGTTTCAAAGATAAAAATATTATCCAACTTTATTGTGTTGTTACCACTTCACATTCTTCACATGTTTCGTGCCTACAACCTGTTTCCCTCTTCAGTATGTTTTCTGGAGTTCACCACAGAAGAATATACATTGTCTTTTTTCTTCAATAAGTATTTAACATATGCACAGGCTTACTAAGTTCTAAACTGTCCTTTCTAACATGTAGTACGAAGACTTGAGGCAGCTTTGTGCTGATCCTAGAGCAAGAGCTGCTGTCTTGGCTGATATGGATTCCATTGGAAAGGAAGCACAGGTTTCTCTCTTCTGTTCTTACATATCATATTTCAATATTCTATCTGAATGAAACTGTTATGTTGTGATTCTTTTTTTATATCTCTGTGCCTATTCTGCCAGCTAAGAGGTTTTGAATTCGTTAAAGCTGTTACGCTTGTTGCCGAACCATTCACACTGGAGAATGGTCTCCTCACCCCAACATTCAAGGTAGGCCCAACCGGTGATTCTAGTGGAAGATTATGAGCTGAAATGCTGAGTGGCTGACACTCCATCGCGATACTTTTGCAGGTCAAAAGACCGCAAGCCAAGGCATACTTTGCAAAAGAAATCTCAGATATGTATGCAGAGTTGCGAGAGAGAGAAACAGCCAGGCCGAAGTTGTAGTCGCTGGTGTGATGATCAGAAGGGAAAGTGGTAAATACAGGCTTACAGGAGATTGGATTCCACAGTTATTTCTTCAAGATCATAGAATAAGTCGAATCTTCTTACTGAAACGGCAAATAATAGTTCCTGCAATGATCAGGAAAGACTTGTATCGTTGTACGGGGCGGAGGCAGTGGTTGACTGGTTGGTACAGAATGAATACACGTACTTGCTATACAGATAGATTGAATACCCGAGTACATGTTGTAAACGTGCCACTGGACTATAAGAGCCTGAATAGATCATAAGGATACTTCGTAGAAAAATATTCTGCACAACGATGTATATGTACTACAAATGTAAAAGTAGCACTGAAGTAAAAGTTAATTGTGAACTGTACAAGAATGCCTCCTGGATTGTATTGCAAGCTCAGTATTCTTTTTCTTCGATGCCGAGACTTGAGGCAGTTCAGTACCATGGCATGCCGCATAATAAGTTGATTGGAACGAGCTTACAACTGACGAAAATGAAGCATATTTCTGATTTGCATAAGAATTATGCAACCATGAACCATGCACGATTATGAAATGTGGGACTTGAGCAAAGCAATTTGCTCGCAACCAATGGAGCAATGAACCGGCCTGCTGGCCCATGGACATGGGCCACACATTTTTCTGTCCTATGGGCCGCGTAGAGTCGACGGAAGCTACGTTGATTTTTATGGGCTGAACTCGGAGTCCTACTACTCCCCAGCCCGAATGGAAAAAGATGAGCCCAATCCAAAGAGCGAGAAGGTCCGATCAGCCTTCAAGTACGCACCGGCACTGCGGCGCGGTACACGAGACAACAACCACTTCTCTCTCTCCCAGTCTCTCTTCTCGCCTCCGCTTCCTTCTTCTCCCCCAAGTCCGGCCTCCGCCTCCTCCTGCCGCAGGCACGCGCCGCCGCTCCTCCCCCTTCTCTTCGTCGCTCATCTGTTGCGGCGCTTGCGCTTACTCTCTCCTTCGGCTTCCGATCGCACTGCAGGCCGGCGTGCGGATTCGCGGCGATGGCGCCTTCCAGGCACGCGGACGAGGGCGGGCAGCTCCAGCTCATGGAGGGCGACAGGGTGGAGGAGGAGGAGGAGTGCTTCGAGTCCATCGACAAGTGTAAGCCGCGCCCTCTCCCCTCTCGCCTCACCTCCCGCATTACTTGCTCTCGTGCGCGCGCGCGCCCGCGTTTTCCACCCTACCACTCTGGTCGGGGCTCCGCTTCTCCGGTCACGGCGGATCGCTTCCGTTAGCGTACGGCGATTTGCCATTTCGGGTTTGGTTTCGGGGATTTCCGTCCGAGTTGGTGTTGTTTGGAAGTGAAGTTGATGCGATTTGAGCGAGCTTGGTCTCGGCATTTGTTTGGTTTTTGTTGCGTGCGCGTGGTTGGGTTTTGCGCTTCTTCTGATTTCCCCAAAATTTCGAGTGTTTTTGGGATCAACAAGTGTTGCATCGCGGCATAAATTCGTGGGGTTTTAGTATTCCCCACGTCTGATCTAAATTCTGCGGTTAATTTGTTCTAATCAGTGCCTGCTACCGTTGTTTCTGCATAGATTGGTCAGAAGTAGCCTTAATCTGAGCTCATAAGTTCATCCTGTCAAAGTGATCAGAAAAATCCAGTGGGTTTATATTAGCTCGTCCTATCCTGGGAGTTTTTGCGGATACTTTTACATTTTATTATCAATTGCTAAGGTGATTTGGTGCATTTGGGGCACTCGGGGTTTTAAGCTTGGGTACATAATTTGTTTCACAGTTGACAGGATGCACGCTGTTTTATTCTCCATTTGTGTCCTGCACTGATTACTTTGGGTTCTCATCATAATTCCTGCACTCAAGCTAACCTGTGGTGCCTGGTGCTGGTGTTTCTGTTGTCACAGTGATCTCTCAAGGGATAAACGCAGGAGACGTGAAGAAGCTGCAGGATGCAGGGATTTACACTTGCAATGGCCTAATGATGCATACCAAGAAGGTTCTGAACTTTGCATCCCAATTCCCAACGTTTTATATCTGTCTGAATTTATTGTACGGTGCTTAAATTGATATGCTCTCTGTGGCACCTGCTATTTGTTCAATGTTCTTAACACATGGGTAATATCATTCTAATTCACTGATCATCATGCAGAGCCTTACAGGAATCAAAGGTTTATCTGAAGCTAAAGTTGATAAGATCTGCGAGGCAGCTGAAAAACTTCTGGTAACCCTTTTAGTTTGTTTTGCTTAAAACTTCCATACAATCAGTTCCGTATGATATAGTATCCTCAAATTGCCTTCTTGTTTGTTTGTTTGTCACAGAGCCAGGGCTTCATGACAGGAAGTGATCTCCTTCTTAAGGTAAGAAAGTTGGATTTATAAGATACTAACTAATCAGTGTACAGTTTACCAGTTGGTGTTGCCTGATGACCAATGCTTGTAGGATGTAAACTGACTGACAAAGGTTGATTGCTTAATGAATCTGCTTTCAGACTTCGAATTAATTCTGATATATATTTTATTTAAGGCTCTTTGATTTATTTTTGCTATTTTGAAGTGGAAGTCTGTTGTTCGGATTACAACAGGGAGCCAGGCACTTGACGAGCTACTTGGTGGTAATATACCTCTTGTTCATAAATCTGTTGTGTGATCTGTTGTGTCATTATATTGGCCTAATGATGGACATGTTCTAAATTTGAAGGAGGGATTGAAACACTTTGCATCACAGAGGCATTCGGGGAGTTTCGGTACGCTGATATTCTAGTTCTTGTGTTTCTTTTCCTTTGAAGTACTGCTGCAGGAACCCGTGTTACGTGTATGATTGATATTTATGATATGGGGACACATTTGTTGATAAATGTAGTTTGCCTAGCTCAGTTATGTATTAATATGATACAGCCTTCCAAGCCTCCTGTATCCCCTTATTCTGTTGTCTAGGCAGAGGATCTTGCAATTTCTAAACATGCTTTCTGCTTTACTAACATAGCCACATGATCATTTCTCTCCATTTTCTTGATTTGAAGTGAATTATTTTTCTAATTGATGAAAGGTGGGACCTCTCTCTTTTAAAGGCAATAGTATATGAAGCAATGCTTTGTAGTATTCTGTTGCTGGGACCAATTTGCCATTGTATACAACACACAATCACGCACGCATGCTCTACTAGCAAATGAAGGAGCCCTTTTAACTATTTAATGAGAATAGTCACAGTGATAATGTTGGTCTTTGATGCATTTCTGTTACTCTTTATATTTATGAGTTCAATTCTAGCTTTTTAATATGAAATATATGCCATCTGCTTGTTTTACAGGTCAGGGAAGACCCAGTTGGCTCATACTCTATGTGTCTCCACTCAGGTTCATCCCCCCATATCAAATTTTGTTGATAGCACATAGACCATAGATCTATAGAACTAGAAGTGCTAGAATTTGAGGAAACAAAGAAACTACATGATAGTTTTCTTATTTCTGGTTGATGAAAATGCAGCTTCCAATCCACATGCATGGGGGGAATGGGAAGGTTGCCTACATTGACACTGAGGGAACATTGTATCTTGGAATTGCATGAGTAATTTGTCAAGCTGCAGATTTAAATTCATTTCTATTATCTTCAAAATGTTTCCTTAATGAAGTTTTCAGCCGACCTGAACGCATTGTGCCAATTGCTAAGAGATTTGGGATGGATGCCAATGCTGTCCTTGACAATGTATGAATTGCAGGCATTTAACATTTCTCGTTTCGGCTAAGTGCTAACCCATTTTATGACTAATAGACTAAGCTGTTTATTTAATATTACGTTGTTTCTGGTTAGATCATATATGCTCGTGCATACACCTATGAGCACCAGTACAACTTGCTCCTGGGCCTTGCTGCCAAGATGGCTGAAGAACCTTTCAGGCTTCTGGTAGGCATGAAACAGTAAGTGTATTGATTTTTCATATATTCAATTGTGCTGATGTGGCATGTTTTGTCCTGGAAACAGATTGTGGATTCTGTGATTGCACTGTTCCGTGTTGATTTCAGTGGCAGGGGTGAACTTGCAGAGCGTCAGGTATCTCGTCAGTTCATTTCGAGGCCCTTGTACAAAAGTTGAAAGGTGCCATTTATCTTCTTGCTTATGGGTATCTGCTATGAAATTGCAGCAAAAGTTAGCACAGATGCTATCCCGCCTTACCAAGATTGCTGAGGAGTTCAATGTTGCAGTGTACATCACCAACCAAGGTGGCCTTTCCTATCTGTATCTATTCCAAGAGTTTGTTCATTGACCAATGAATTTCAAATTATAAGCTGTCTCCTTTTGTGTTCCAGTGATTGCTGATCCAGGTGGTGGTATGTTCATAACCGATCCAAAGAAACCAGCAGGTGGCCACGTGTTGGCGCATGCTGCCACCATCAGGTTGATGCTGAGGAAAGGCAAAGGCGAACAGCGAGTCTGCAAGATCTTTGATGCCCCTAACCTTCCTGAGGGAGAAGCAATATCCTTTGCTGTGTTGATCAATGTTTACTGCTTTGTGCTACTGATTTGCCTTAATTTTGCAGCTTGCTAAAATCTAGCTAAATTCCCTTGCTTAGTTAGCATTGCATAGCAAACTTTTGTGATAGTAGTGAGCCTTGCCTGCAAACTGCCATGACTAAAAGCTGAATACAAATTAACAATCTGATGCATAATTTTGTTTCCCTTGACCAACACCACGTTTTCCAGGTGACACCAGGTGGAATAATGGATGCAAAAGACTGATAAGCCGCTCAGAGTGCTCCCTGTCCTAAGATTGTTCATCCTTCTTTAGTAAAATATGCAACATACATCGGTACATCGAGAAAAGTCACAGTAGCCTTACTCTGTTTTATGTTAACATAGAAAAAGTAGGCAACCTCTGTTTCTTAGGCCACCTATTGGGTACTTTCGCACGGAGTTGAGATCAAACCAATTGTACTGACAAGATATGTTTTCTTATAAAGTGGATATATTACTGTGTTATGTTCTGAACTTCTGATAAGCAATTCCACCAATGATAGATTTCTGGTAGTTGCTCAGTACCCGCACGTTGGTAGGACTCGAGTACGCTTGCAAAGCTCTGGCCTCTTGGACTGCGGCTGTTGCGTGACATGAGAGAATAAGCTGCGGCAGGAGCACATCAACGCGGCGATGGGCCGGGGTCGAACAAGAGACGAACACAAATGTCTTTGCTGCGCCGCACACGTAGTTTTCTCAAGTTTCTGGCAACCAGCAAAGGGTTTCATCATTTCTGAAAGGTCATTTTTCTGTATAATAGCAACATCGTAGTCATGGTTTCGGACTCGACCAATGTGTGCAAAATCTTTTTCAAAAAAAAATGCGTGCAAAATCTGCTTCTGCCGTAGTAGGTTGCAGCGGGCAATATGGCAGTTCGATTTTTCGAAGGGTAAAAAACGGCCAGTTTGATTTTTCGAAGGGAAAAAAAACCGACAGTTCGATTTATCTCTTGTTCTGATATGGGCCGTCCGATCTTCAAGCAGACCAGAATACGTGTCGTCGGATGGCGAAACCCAAAGAATCCCGTCGTCTCCTGCTCCGTTCGGTCGCGGCTGCAAAAACCGCAAAAACTAGCCAAGACGAGGGCCGCATCGACAAAAGCCACTCCGGCACCGCCGCGCCGCCGTCCTCCAGCCTCCTCCCACCTCCGAGCTGTGCCGCTGCTCCCCCGCCCCCGCCGCCTCTCTCGTTTCCCGACGGGCGGGGCCGCCCTTCCTCCTCCTGTCTGCTTCCGCCGCGGCGCCGTCAGAGGCCACCGCCGCTGCCTTCCCCGTCTGGTTAAGCCCCGTTCGTCACGCGCTCATCCCCGGCTGCTGTAGCTACTCTGAGCAGGTGCAGGTAAGACTGACCGAGTCGCCTAGTACGAGCCACGAGTCTGTCAGCATGCTCTGCGATTTCGTCGTCGAGATTCTAACTTTTCCCCCAAAATGTTTCAGGGATATAGAAAATAGAGAAGATGTCGTCGAAGAAGAACTACTATAAGGAGAAGATGATGCGGCGGAAGTAATCACTCCACATTATATTTGCTTTTTATTTGTTCTGCGCATTCCTTAGCGCCAAGTGATTTGGGATTGGACAAATACAAGCTGTCTCTCTGGGAAAGAAGGAATACTGTTTGTTTGTTCTTGTTTAATTATTCCCACATGTAGCTGTTTGTTGTTTTATGGGACTGTCTTTTGATTAAACTTGAAAGGGGAAAACTTGCTTGTGCTTCATATTTCTGATATGTGCAGAGCAGAAACATTATTCTGTAAATCTGCAACTCCTGATGCTATAGTTACTATTGTTTGTAACACGATTGGATGAATGTCTGGAGCTCAAATTAGCAACCGTGGCTGATGTTTTTCAACGCTTATCCCTTCAGTCACCTAGTCGAACTGTTACACTACATGGATTTACATTCACCCATTGGTGGTGATTCCTGTACTCTTTTGAGATAGCACAAATTGGCAGAGTTCCCTTCACATTTTCAATTTTTTATGAAATATTTTAGAACCCGTAATCATTTTAAATTTGTTGGTGATAATGGCAAATTAGATACAAACTAGAAATACCTCCAACATAAGGCTCATGCTAGCTATTTTAAATTATTTGGCAAACCTAAACACTATTGTTTTCCATCCAGAGAGGAGAAAAAAGAAGAGCCAGAGACACCCAGATATCGTGATCGTGCTAAGGAACGTCGTGAAGACCAAAACCCAGACTATGAGCCTACGGAGCTTGGTTCATTTCATGCTGTGGCACCTCCTGGGTCAGATTTGAGGTAACAGATCACATGGTCATGGGACTTCCATTTGTGCTTAGTTTATCGTATGTCTTCTGGAATTGTAATTTTCTGCAATGTTTGTGTTACAGGCTGGCAGATGCGCACAAGATTTCGATTGAGAAAAGCAAATATCTTGGAGGTTGGTTGTGTGAACTGTAGATCTTTTAAGGAAATATAATTTCCTTTTTATGGGGAAACCATTTGGCATGTCTATTTCTGGCATCTGTTTTTTGACAGCTTTTAACGTATATGAACAAATGGGGGCATACCTGTGCATCAGCTGTCTGAATCACGAATTTTGTAAAAATGAGAAATGTTTGACATAGTCTTCTAGGTTTGGTAAGTGCCCTGCGTCCACATTTTCATAATTCTTGAATGAAACATAAAGACTTAACACCAGCTTGACCTTTGACCTAATCAACTAGTCGTATGCTATCATCCAAATTGTTTCTTGAACACTTGTAGTCGAAAAGAAAGGTGGAGAAGTTGAAATTATTAATTCACATGTGACTGAAATGCCCAACATTACAACCAAGTATCTTTCTGGTGTTTGAATCGCTGTTTCCTTCATATGGTGCTTCTACTCAGACATGAATTGTACGAAACGGTCATAGTACATCAGGTCTTGTGATATATTGCATGTTAGTGTGAATATGATGACGTAGATGCTGTTTTTACTTCATGTTCTGAACTCTTTGATTGACATTCACTATTATTCTGGTAAGGTGATTTGGAGCATACACATCTGGTCAAAGGTTTGGACTATGCTCTACTTCACAAAGTACGGAGTGAAATTGAAAAGAAACCCGATGCAGAGGATGGGAAGGATGCAAAGTCAAGGTACTTGCCACCATAGTATAGTTTTAGCCTTACCTTATGTCATGTCATCATACCTTTCCTATACTGATTATAACAGTTAAATAGGGTTTATCATATGCAGTTTGCGTTTCAAATGCTGTAAGGCACCCATAATAGTGAGTGCCATTTATGATATTTACTGACTGAAGTATTTGGGCCAACTTCTGTTGGACTAACTTTACACGAGTTTGAGTTGATTTTCAGTGAGATTAAATTTCCTCCCATTTGAATTTTAAAAGAGTCCAAGTGTTTATAAGCTTCCTATTACTGTAAACTGGTACAGTAATTTTTTTTTTCTTCTGCCTCCTTTAATATTTTGCATTTGTATCTCTTGTAGTACTGCATAACTTTACAAGCTTATCTTCTTGAAGCCATTTCGTGCACTTGTTTTGTTGATCTGCTAACTGAGATTTATACGAAGCCTTTTTTATTTTGTACAACCAATAATTATGCATTGGCTATAGAGTTAAATATTGTTTCCTTTGCATTATTAGCACCATCCTGTGATACAATGAAATCATAAATACTGATATTTTACATCTCTTGATTGGAGATGTAACAATACAAAAGTTAACGGCGTCATGTGGTTACTCTAGATGCACCTAGTGCTTTGGGAGAATGACACATATCTTTCACTTTTTTTTGGAAGGTCAACAAAAGAAGATCAGGCAGTCTCCTTCCGCACTGCAACTGCAAAGGTAGATTTCATTTTTTTTAGTTTATCAGGGTTTCTTTCCTTCATATGTTTAGGGTTAATGTAACATGAGTTCTTATTGTCACTCTTTGTTTGCTGCAGTCTGTCTACCAATGGATCATAAAGCCACAAAGCATAATAAAAGAGAATGAATTGTTTCTTCCTGGCCGGATGTCATTTATTTACAATATGGTAACGTCCTTAAAGATTCCCATGCTGATTTAGATTCATTTGCTTCAGCTGCATAATGGAGGTGACTATAAATTTCAGAATAGTCTTGTAATGTGAATTGCAAACTTCAGGGATCAACTCTTATTTTTCCTCCACAAAAGTGACCACATGCATACATTATTTTATTTTCATAACTCATCGGTGTTCATTAGTACCGATAGACATATGCTATGCATGTATAAATATCTTAGACATAGATAAATCAAATTTATGCTGTCCAATTATTTTCAAAAGATATTGATATTTCATAGTTTAACTTTTCTATTATGATAAATTAACATGCTTATGTTATGAGTATCCCGTTGTCTTTTACAGTATATAACATTATTATGGTTCATTCTGTAATTCTGTTATATGGATTATTTGTCTATTTCTCTGCTCATACCTTGAAGTGTAGAGTTCAATAATTTTTTTTGAAGTTCTCACATGGAAATTGACTATTTCGTATGATTTTATCATGCTCCTAAATACTCAACTATAATATTACTTCACTTTATACCTCTGATGCCATGATCTATACTTCATGCAAATTTGGTTGTTATTGCAGTGTATCATGGCCTCATAAATCATAATTGCAGCATACAGTACTTTATCTATATTCATGTTACATTAGTAAACTACAAACACAATCAAGAATCATCTGTAGCTCATTATTGGGATGCATGATGTTTTTGGTTTGCTAGATATGTCCTTCCAAAGATTTTCTAAGAATAGAGTACAGGTGTCAGCTCAGCTTATTTATCATGGAGTAGCCAAATATCATCAAGTTCTTTTCTCTTGAATTACAGCTTTTGTCTTGTCATTTCATCTCTCTCTTTTTAGTTTAAACTTTTTGTTTAGCAAGCATAGTAATTATCTTCTTTCAATCAACCAGGAGGGAGTAACCAATGATATTCCAACAACTCTTCACAGGAGTAAAGCTGATTGCCCTATTCCAGAGGTATTATAACTATATGACATACCATGTTGGAGTGACTTCTGGCCTGTAACTTTCTCAATAATCCTCTTCTGCAGGAGATGGTAACTGTCAGTGTGGATGGTTCTGTACTTGATAGGATTGCTAAAATTATGACATACCTTCGACTTGGATCTTCAGGGAAGGTCTTAAAGAAAAAGAAAAAAGAGAGAGATGTAAAAGGTGCGTTACATCAAAATGAAAATAAATGCTACTGAGAATAGGAAACTTTCTTCAGGTCCTTGATGGGTTAGATATCTTGTTAATTTGTTATGTTTCTTAATTCAGGGAAGAACAATTTGGTGAGTGGTGACTATGATGAGGCAGTAAAACCTTCCCAAACTAATGGTTCTGCTCTGAGACATCAATCACAGAAGGATATGCCACCACCACCACCACCACCCCCTCGTAACAATGATTTCAATGGGAAAGAGAAACAATCTGTCCCTGCTGCTAGAGCAGATGATGACGACATTTTTGTCGGAGATGGGGTTGAGTATTCTGTTCCTAACAAGGAAATGAGCCAGAGCCCTGTTTCTGAGGATATGGATGAATCCCCACATAACCATCAGAAGCAGTCTTATTTCACTGAACCCATGTATGGCCCAGTACCACCATCTGAACCTGCTCAAGCTTGGCAACAGCCGGTAAGCTTATAGGTGTTCTGTGACTTTGGTTAATTTGAATCATGCACATTGAATGTTAAGAGGCTAATATTCATGGCCTACTGTAAAAGTCAGCTTCTATAAAGTGTTTCAGTTTGCTCTATATTTTAAACAGCTGGGTCATTCTTAATGCTTAACGTCTCTTCTGGTGTCAGGATGGGTATGATGTTGTTCAAGCCCAAATGGTAGCAGCTGGATATCAAGGTGATTGGTCAGGTTATGCTTATGCAGAACAGCAATTGGGCTATCCAGAACAGTATGTGCAACAAAGCACACAGGAATATGATGTGTTAGCTGATCCTAGTATAGCCCAGGATCCTAGGTTCATGACTCAAGCAGACAAGGATCGGGGTCTAGGTTCTGTTTTCAAACGTGATGATCAAAGGCTTAATCAGCTGAGGGAAAAAGATGCACGAGAGAAAGATCCAAATTTCATCTCAGATAGCTACTCGGAGTGCTATCCTGGTTACCAGCAGTATCATAATGAGATTGCAGGGAGTGATGATGAAGATGATTTATCAAAGATGGATATGGGCGGACGGGTAAGTGAAACTATTTATAAATATTGCATGCACATAATGTGATTGTAGGGACTGTTAGCTGATTCCTGCATTTTTTCAGTATGAATTTGAACATTCTAGAAATTAATAATGCAATGATGTTGGTGTTCTTGTGAGATCTTTGCGTTGAACATAATCCCAAAACTATTGTTCTGAACTCCTGATAGTAATTTATTCTGGTTGTTTAGGCTTTACATGCTCTAGTGTTTACTAATACATTAGCCATTTCTTCGGTCTTTTATTGTAGCTTTTGGTTTAAAATGTTCACCTAAGTCCATGATCACATCTATTGTGGAATACAGAAAAAATTATCATTGGCACTTTTGGACATCTCTGTAGTGTCACTTATTCTGATATGTAATTCATGAGCAGGCGAAGGGCCGTCTACACAGGTGGGACTTTGAGACAGAAGAGGAGTGGGCGAAATACAACGATCAGAAAGAAGCCATGCCAAAGGCCGCCTTCCAGTTCGGGGTGAAGATGCAGGATGGCAGGAAGACGAGGAAGCAGAACAAGGACCAGAAGCTCACCAATGACCTCCACAAGATAAACAAAATACTGGCTCGGAAGAAGGGTGAGAAAGATGGCGGCGATGATGATGGTCATTATGACGATGATCTACCTAGTGCAAAGAAACAGCGTGGCTGAAGCTGATGGTCATTTTTTGTGCCTCCTGCCAGTAGTGGAAATTTAGAACGTACTACTTATGCCATGTTTAGCTGGGCAGCAGTGTTCTGCTTCTGCAGCATTTGTTTGAGGTGCATGTGTTAAATATATTGAGGTCTTAGGCTGAAACAATGGAAGAAATATGAATGTATATGTAAAACATTTTAAGGGGAAAAGGAGGTAAAATTCCATTTATCCTTAATCAGCTATGTCCTCTGTCGTTTTGGCTATGGTGTCGTATTGTCAGCCACTTGTGATGTGATTTTTAAATGTAGGATTTTGAATTAGCGTGCTGCTCCTTTTGGGCGAAAGCTGTGTGTTCTTCATGGCTTCCAATGTGCTATTCCTCGCCTCTCTTTTTATCAAATCTCCCTGAATTTATCTCCGGTTATATGATTCATAACAACCGAAGCATCATGTTCTTGGTGACTCCAAAGTTACACTAGTCTGTATCCAAACGGATCTTAAACATTCCTGTTAATTGTCTGCACAAGTCACTAGTTTAATTAGCATATTCTACACTGTCAGGCTCCGCTACTTTTTTTTAGCACAATCAGGCTCCGCTACTTCACTGCCTAATCTGGGCAAGCAGCAATTAGGCCCACGTATAAACTCTCCAACAGCCCATGGCCATATGTCCACACGGCCCATTCAACCCATGGTGACGTCATCGATCTTCCCTTCCCCCAATTCGTAAATTTCGTCCATGGATGCGAGCTCCGCCCCGCCGGCGACGTGAGAGATGAGCCTCACCGCGGCCTTCCGGGCCGCGAAAATCCCCCGCACCCTCCCTCCCAAATGCGGCGAGGCCTCCGCCGCCGCCGCGGCCTCCGTGTCCGGGGATCCGTCGGCGGGGGACGCGAAGAGGAAGCCTGCGCCGCCGTGGTGCGTCTACCTGATAGCCTCCTCCCGCATCCCCCGAACCTACGTTGGCGTCACCACCGACTTCCCTCGCCGGTAATTCCTCTCTCTTCCCACCTCCCTGGATCCTTTTCCCTGTTCCTTCCCCTGTTTATGAACTCGGGGAAGGGGAAGCCGTCTGAATTATGAAGCTAGCTTGTGATTGCAACCACAAGAAAACTGTTGCACAGCACTAGGATTCGATGATGTTAGGATCAGGCAATTCGAAATTAGACGGCTTTGCATGATTTTAGCACTGTTTAGTGACTCTTCTGATTTAAGGGGAAACAAAACTACAAAAGCAAGCTCCAGTTGATGTGCAGTTAGCCAGCTCCTTTGCTGAAGATACTAAGAAGGGGATCTAGATCCAAGGTTCCTTGTAGCCATCGATGTTAGACATGCACAGTTGGAATACCCCTGCCTAATCAAGTTGTTGTGCACTTTTGCTTCACTAGAATGTATACTTGGTGCACTGATGGTGTTTATCAGCCTATGCCTATCATTTTGTCACAGAATTCCTGCTCTGGTCTGTAGGATACAAATGCTTGAAAATAAAAAAAATTATTCATTTGTTTGATTGTTTCTTGTATAGGTATATATCGACAGCTAGCAGTTCATGTATATTGCTGAAAATGAATGAAGATCTGTAATAGTAGTAATACAAATAGAAGTTGTATTTGTGTACTAAGGAAAAGATTTTTTCTTTTTGCAGCTTGCGACAACATAATGGTGAGTTAAAAGGTGGTGCAAAAGCTGCCTCTGCTGGAAGGCCTTGGAATCTTGCATGTCTTGTTGAAGGCTTTGTCAACAGAAGTGAAGGTTAGTAGTAACTATCAGGTTTTCTCATTCCCTTTTCAGACATGAAAAGGTTTATAATCAACAGCAGGATGGAATGCTTGAATCCATAAATGTTTCTTCATATAATGTTGTACTTACTAGCATCTGAAATCTGCAAAAGAATGGGAAAATGTCATTTGCTATTCGAATTTGAATCAATACAAAAGATGTCTTATTTGTCTGTTCATTTGCAGCCTGTGAGTTTGAATCGAAATGGAAGAACATCTCCCGGAAAATGGCACAGAAAAGGTCAGAGCCTAGTGTGAAGTCAGTGTTGCAACATCGACGGGCAGCATTAAGCAGAGTGGAAACCTGTATAGATTGTAGCCACTTACAAATCAAATGGCACTTAAGTTGAGGTTATTTATTCACACTGCAGGCTGTGGGCATAAATATCACCGCTTAACCATAAGTTGTGTGTAAAAGAATTCCACCCATGTCTTCTGGGTAATATTGCAGTTTGGTTTTCTACCAGTATGAACAGCATGGCTATTGTATTTGCTCTATTAAACATGAAGACGACAGAATAGGCAGCTCCAGCTTGCTGATTGTATGTTTTTGTTTATTTATAATGAGCAATTGTATAGCCTTCTTATTTACGAGCCATGTCTCGTGTAAAACTCTGCCTAATTGTAAATGACACTTATGTTCTATGTGATCAGATCACTTATATTTCATTAAGGCATGTTTGCATTGGGGGAGATTAGGGATTCATCCCCTTGGGTTATGAAGGAAAGATGGTTCAGGGGGTAGATTGGGTTCAATTCCTGCCTCAAAGACATTATATTTCCCCATGCAGAAAAATCTTAGAAGCATTTTCAGCATGGTTGTTTTTCTTGCCTCTCCCCCTGCTGTTTTTTCTTGATTGCCATTTGAACCAAATGTAAAGCTGAATTTTCCAGGATGGCACGTGAAATGTAGGCTTGATTTTTCAGAAACTGTTATCTTTATTCCCCCAAGCACAGGCTAACGTAACGTGATTCTCATGGTCTGCAGGAAATTCTGCTGTTATGACTCAACAAGTAAACTGCGCTAGTTGGGTCTATGTTTCGTCAGAACTAGCATACTAGCAGCCGTTATGATGTGTTCCGTTGCTGTATACATGTATGTGTTGTACACTCCAGTTTCTTCATTCTATCCAAGCAAATAAACATCTAGTAATTCTGTCAATCACGTATTCACATTCCATGCATATTGAAAGGAAACCAGACAGATTGCACAGTTACAGAGAAATATTGCAAACGCCATGTGGATTGCTCAAATCAGAGTGAACACATGAGGCAAGTTTACATGATACTTTTCAGGCCATAAAATCCTACTTGAGCAGGTGAAACTCCACTCCATCTACATCTGACCCTCACTAATCGTCGCATTACTGCAGACATGACACCATCTGATTACCCTTGC
Source organism: Echinochloa phyllopogon (assembly GCA_033239725.1). NCBI lineage: Eukaryota > Viridiplantae > Streptophyta > Magnoliopsida > Poales > Poaceae > Echinochloa > Echinochloa phyllopogon. Next base: position 2,287,014 of record BTCW01000008.1, on the reverse strand, counting down.
ATATCATCACCAGTTCACGAATACAACCTACAACCATCAGCACCGCAATAACACCCAGCCAAGGACAGGAAAGTTGAACCCATTTGGTCACAACATAAGCATCTAGTCAGACATCACCAAATAAGCATCTAGTCAGACATAACTCCATCACCATCATCTAGCCTGTTTGGTGTTTATACAGAGGTATTTGACACAGCTAAAACAGCATGTTAACTAACTAGCTAGTTTTTTCAGCAATACCATTTTCGGCTGGCCCCTCTTTCTTCATCTCATGAGCCCGATAAGGCACCTCGCTCAGTGGTTTAGGGATTGGTAGGCCACCAAAATCTTGTGGGAAGAACTCGAAATCTGGCCCAAAGTTGAATTTGACTACACAGTTTGGTTCATTCGGGAGCGTATACATTGATGCAGCTGGGTAATACCTTCCTCCAGGAATATCTTTGAAGGCACTGCCTTGGCATATCCCATTCTTGAAGTAGCATATCTCACTCCCTGAATATGCAAGAATACGGAATATTCATATTGTCGGAACTCTGAATAAACAAAATAATGGATGATAGATCCTACATAACACATGTTAAAAGAGACACTGTTGGGACACATCCTTAATTCATACATGCAGAACATAGTGTAGTCTAATTTAACATAAAGAGGTGCACCAATTACAGTATATGTATTGAACACATCCAAACATTTTAGCACTAATGGGACCCTTAAGCATAACCACTTGGGATTTCTGACTAGACCATACGAAAATCAATATTAAAGATGCACCTTATACATGTGTGGAAGGTAGAACATGCTTCAACACAAAAAATACTGAAGATACACCTTACTAATGTTTGGAAGAAACTATAAGGTGCAAATGTGCTATGATGGCAAGACATGCAAGGTCCCAAATGAAAAAAAAAGTTATACCACACTAAATTTGAATAAGCATTCCAACACCAAATAGAGTAAGGAGCTATTTAAACAATACACATTAGTTTAGGCTTTGTAATAAAATATTATAAGATGAATAAATGGAAACTACTATCTAGTGTGTGCGTGTGCCATGTAGATATGGTGACTTCATACACACTTACCTAGTCTATATACACAGGAATTTGCTTAAGGGTGAATTGGGAAAACATCATGCCAATCTAAAACTAAATGAAAAGAATCTACTTGGAATTTGCTGAAGGGTGAAGCATCAGCAATACATTTAATTGTTTATTAATTCAACATCAGTACACAATATCAGCATATGATTTATAAACTTTCATCAGTTCTAACAATTTATTGTATAAACAACACAATTGTGCAAGAAAGTATTTACATGATTACTTGTTTCATAAGACACTATTTTGTTATCTTGAAATTTCAATACTACATTGTCTACATAATCTCAAGAACTGAGTGAGAAACAATCACCTCAGAAGACTCATGGAACTACATCTTATTTGTTCATATCCATTTCATTGTAACAACTGTATGTGTTTTTTAATTTGCACAACAGCATACAACTATATACAGGATTTATTTAAACAGGCACTCACCAGGAACAGGCTCCGGTATCTTCTGCTCCTCCTTGGGAACTTGCACATGAAAAGGCATTCCCTTGTACTGAATCAGGTCAAGTTGCTTAGGCTCATACCGCTCCCCATCAGGGAGAGAAATGTAGAACCCTAGGACATCTCCTTCCCCATACCCTTGATCAGCATAATTGTCCCTCCAAGCCTTATGCACCTTAGCGCCATCGATGTCGCGGTACCCAAAACCATAGGCGTCATACCCAACCGGCGTCTGGAGGTCCGCCTTGTTGGTCACCCATCCAAGGCGTGTGTGGCCAGTGGGGCCGAGATGCACGACCTTGACCTCGAAGTACCAGGCCCCGGCCGCGACGCCGCGGGTGGCGCGCACCATGCGGTAGCCCTTGGTGCTGGCCGCGGTGAGGCGGTCGTCGGTGAGCTCGATCCTCTCGGACTTGAAGAAGCGGGAGAGGAGCACGGGCTGGGCGGCCGCGTCGTCGCTGCGCTCGGCGGCGAGGCGGGTCGCGGGGACGAGCTGGCATAGCAGCTCGTCCCCGCCGGCGCTGGGCCCGGCGAGGGCGCCGTTGGCGCCGCCGCCGGGGCCGTGCCCCCCCGGCTGCTTCGCCTTCTTCTTGCCCTTGCGGGAGGCCGGCCGGGTCCAGACGCTGTTCCCGCCCTTCTTCTTCGACTTCTTGCTGGGCGGCGCCGGCGGCGCGAGCGTCATGTGCTTCCCGAGGCCGCCGCCGGAGGGGTTGTTGATCCCGTCGTCGTCGGCGTCGGCGGGGGCGTCCGAGGCGGAGGCGAGGGCGGCGTCGGGCGTCGGCGCGAGGGCGGGGATGTCGGCGTCCGAGGCGTCGAAGAAGGGGGTGTCGGGATCCAAGGAGGCCGGGGTGTCGGGGAGGCTTGGGGTTAGGGCGGCGGAGGCGGAGGCTGGCGTATCGGCCGGCGGAGAGGAGGGTGGGGGCGGGGAGAGATCGGACGGAGGCTGCATTGCGAGCGGCGGGGCGAGGGAGGGAACGCGAGTGTGGCGGCGGCGGCGGCGGCAATCGGAGGGATTTGTGGGGAGGGGAGGTTCCGAATTGGGGGGATTTCGATTTTGGAGGAGGGCGTGGTGTGAAGATTTGGGACTTTGGGTGGGTTTCTTCTCTCTCCTGGCATCTCGTCGCGCGCTCTTCTCTCTTCTCTGTTCCCATTCCCGCGCTTGGAAACGTCAGCTCGTGCCATCCAATTCGCGCTTTCTGACACAAATACTTATTTGGATTTTCTCAGTTCAATGCTATCTTGAGTGCGGAATAATTTATTGACACCCTCCCGTATGTTTCATTATCAATGTTCAATCGATTGAATTTTTCATTATCGATTCATTCACACCGCCTGTATATCTAATTCGATCATACCTCCTCTAGTATAGTATGTCTCAATCGATCGACCGAACTTTCTTCCACTATTGTCGTGTTTTCTTTGGGTTAGATGTAAGCAGCTTTGATGGGTAGATATAAGTAACTTTATTGTGCATACTTTAATTAGCAATATAATCACAGTAAACATCGAGACCTGCTTCCATTCCTTTTGTAAAGGAAATTCACATGTGTGCAAGACATTTTCGCAGACGAATGTGCGTTGAATTGCATGGCAAAAGATGGCGCAACCAAAGTTAAGCAGTATGTTATTTATATTACGAGTAGTGTTTGGTTTGTTGTACGTAGTCATTCATGTATGAGTTGGTCCTGAATCTGACAGCTTCGGTATGTTTGGTTGCTGGAATTGAATCGATTGATTCTGGATGGACTGGTTCAGATTCCTGGAATATTCTTGTTCGATACTGGACCGCGTCGTGCGGGAGAAAACGTCGAATGAAACCGTACAGGCACCGCGCGCCACGTTTCTTTTCACCGCATGGTGTCCACTCGTTTTTTCACCGGCCGCTCCCTTCCACACGTCCTTTTCACTGTGGGCCTTCTCTGTTTTTTTCTCTCCAGCTCATCTCAACCCCTCTCACGTTTGTCTTTTCTACATGAACCTTGTGTCTTGAGAATTTTTTTTTCTAATCACCTTATGTCTTCAGGTTGTAATAATCATTTGCTCTCGATTTATTCTTATGGTAACCAGTGTCAAATCAAATTAATATGCATGATACATGAGGCGGTTGCTAAGTTTTTCAAAACAATGTATCATTCCACTTATTTCCACTTATTATATATAAAAAATATTTAGATTTATATGATGTTGAAATATACGATATACAGGAACAATAGAAGATGGAGTTATTGAGGTAAAGTTACCACCTATGGAGAGGAGGTTACTGTACTCGAATCCATTCAGCCAAGCAAACAGGAACTTGTATCATCCCGCATCATTCCGTACAAGTAATCAAACAAAATCATGTATCATCCCATACAACTAACCAAACACCTTAGTTGTATCATCTCATCTAGAATCATTCCATCCAGGTGAACCATATCATACATGTTCAACTTGATTCGAGCAATCAAACACTGTTTGCAGGTTGATCACACAGCAATACAGGCTGTCAATAATCGCTGATAGTTTTGCAAAACCATGTCTTACGCTCACAGAGGTTGCTTATATGCATGTGACTGTTAGCTTAAGATTCTGCGACTGGAATTGCACCCATGGCTTCAGGATTCGGATCAACCTGCATGAGAATTGAACAATGATTAGTGGAGAAGGAATATGTCAATGAAAATCATAAACAGAAACACCTAAGTGAATCATTCTAGAAAAAAGTTCCACAAGCACATGTCAGCATGTTAATGTAAGGAAATATACAGGTTTCATGGGAGACACCTCAAATTCAAGCATAAACAACTTGCCAGTAATCTAAATTGTTCCATTGATCATGCCTACAAGGCAACTATGTGGACAGAACAGATGAACCGGCATTCGACTTATAGAAACCTTGGATATCTAAAGAGGTTTGATGAATTGCTCCAAGATGTAAACAATTTTTTCAAACTTCGGTGCACAATATGATGCATTGCTCAATTAAAAATTAACTACAGTAAAATGTAATCTCTGAGGAGGTCAAGTACTAATAATCAATGGGCCATGTCAGCCACATATCTGCTAGAAAGACCATGACAGTAAGGCACCATCACTGCCATGTTCAAACACAAATGTCACATGTGGGATGCCAACCACACAACTTTGGTTTGACCCATATCAACAAAACTGAGAGGAACAAAAGATGGGAGGACAGTGTCCTTAAACGACCATGTCTAACTTATCGAATTACTCAAACCACATTTCATTTCCTTCCAACTCACAAAATTTTGCCAAAACAGCAAGTAATAATTGGAGTAAAGCTCAGTAGGTTATGATAATCTGATGACTTAGTCAATCTAAGTCAAGCTTAAACTAAACAACAGTTAGAAGCTAATCTAGATTCTAATGCTAGAATAGAATCGTGTAAAAAGATAGTTCTCCCGGTAGTGTTTCAAGTTTTCAGTTTTTACTTTCACTTTGTGCATATAAAAATAAGCCACCTTAGGAAGTACAATATCCAAAAAGACATGGATTTTGTAACCAAGGTTTTCTTGGGCAAGAGCAGGCTGCACGACTTGTTCTTGCTGGATGCTTAATAGACTTTTGTCACTACATATCATGTTTTTGTTACTATTCTTCTTGCTCCACAAATTCAGGCAATAAAACCAAGTTCTCATGGCAAGACACTTGAATCGGATAACATACCACATAGCCCAGAAACCACACTAACTACCAACTAAGACTAATTCAAACCTATCAAAGTTAACTCTAAATCACCTACAAGCATTTCTTAGATATTCCAAGCAGGACATTCAGAAAGAAAAAAAACTAAACAGCAAATTTTTAAATAAAAAAATCAAGTCTAGTCACTTGGGCATCATCTAGATGACTAGTTCCGATTAGTCATCGACTAAGTTTTGGGTGAGTCGACCAAGTCAACCAGTCGGCCTAGGGCAGCCTGGCTGTTCCCAAGACCCTAACTGTTAATCTAGTAGAGAATAGACAGAGTAGAACACAAAGATCAGGACTTGGTCACCTAATTAGTTTGAGACCAAACATGTAATGCTCTTTGTGAGCTTCTTTGCTGAAATTGGGAACCAATACCATGTAACATGGTCCTGTTGTGTGTGTATGTATACTTGTTTTCAAACTTTGCTGCTATAGCTCAACTACTGGACTAAGGCCCAAGTTACCGGTGCCAGGAGCTAGTCGCTTGATTAGACATAGCCAATAACTCATCATGGTTAATCAACAATTAATTCACTAATCAGTTGACCAGCCAATATAATCAAAGACAGCCGACAACTCATGACTAATCAAAAATTACTTCACTAATCGGTCAACCAGCCAATATAATCGAATCAAATTTACTGATCGATGTTCAAGGACTGATTTCTTTATTAATCATTGGCTAATGATGATGAATCCAAAGATTTGAAAACACTGGCAGAGATTACAGCCTAAACTGTAAATATAAAAGTTTCTGCACACTAAACTATCAGATATATATACCCTCAGGCCTTGGCAATTGCTAAGTATTATGCAATCAGAGTACTCAAGAGAACTAGTACTGAATTGTAACATTGACATTATTGTGTCTCCATTCACAAGCGGTCTCATAGTTCCATAATTTAGAAAATTAGCAGATAACAGTGGATCAATTAAAAGTTTATGCCGGGTATCAAGTTTTGGGCATATCAAAAAATAACTATTGAATACAACAATAATGAGAAGTTGCACCATCTCACTTTCCTAAAATTAAAAACAGAACACAACTAAACCTAAACTAAACACCAATGAAAGTATGACAAAGGGTAATAAGAGGACAAATTAAGACACCAACAGTAATCACAACCATGATGGGCATAGCAAAGCTTAAGGAAATTTCAACAAAAGGCTGCAAAAGTCGTAAAATGGTCTGCAAATATCTCGATGGTAACAGGAAAATAACTAAGCTTAGGATTAAATTATTTCAAGGACAGCCAAGCTTTGGACATTGTTCCCCAACCTCTAATTCATTGAGCCTTCAGCTCCCAACAGGTTTAATGAATCCAAATTGGATAAGCTAATATGCAATGAAACAGCTGTAGAACCCGCTACTGAATTTTGACATAACAGGTTACTATCGATCGTCAAATATTTGCCATTACAGGTACCCAGAATGAAGTTCAGAGTAGCAGCAAGCTGAAGATTCTACAACTAGAAGCTACCCAAAAACTAACCCTCTTAATTACGGTATCAATAATCAATCAGGTTTCAGTTATGCATACATATCCCATCACCAAGCAAATGACACAAAACAAATTAGTACAGGAGTTGTGCAAATGAAGCTTCAGCTTCTCACAGGTTTCGTGGACTAATAACTCAGCTGGACATGGAGACCAGACTCAAATTGGGTATGTGAATATGCCATGAAACAGCTGTGGAACCTGCTACTGAATTTTGACACAACAAGATACTTGTTCTCAATCAGAAACCTTTTCCATTACAGGTACTCAGTTTGAAATTCAGAGTAGCAAATTACAGTCATGTGCATAGCTGAAGATTCTACAACTAACCCTCTCAATTGCTGTATACAAAATCAATAAGGATTCAGTTTATCTCCATACATACATATCCATAATCCACCACCGAGAAAATGAAAACTAGACGAATTAGTACTTGAAGTCATATGAAACCAAACCCTATTGGACATGGGTTCAAACTCCAACACATCCAGGCAATGACTAAATCAGAAGAACCAACTGAAGTTAGCACACGCCGCACCCAACATAGAGAAATTTCGGTCCGCTAAGTTCTACTCGCAGAAATCAACCGTGGTTCTAGTATATATATAGAAATACCAAAAAGGAAAACCAAGTCGCGCGCACAGGAACAGAATCGAGCGGCTCCGAATCGGAGAGGAATTACCTGCTAATAGCGGGGGTCATCGGAGCACCTAGTTGTAGTAGAGCTCGAGCCCCATGCCGTCGTGGACCTCGTAGTCCCTGAGGGTGATGTGGTCCTTGTAGATGTTGTACCACTTCTGGATGCGGATCTTCTCGGGGCGCGTCCCCGTCTGCGCCGCCACCAGCTTCTTCAGGTCCCCGATGGTGTCGTCCTCGTTGCACTTGACCCGCACCTTCTTCCCCAGCCGGTCGTTCAGCACCACCTCGATCATCCTCGCGCTCCTCCTCCCCCTCGATCTCCCCCTTCCGATGACCCTCAAACCCTAGCTCGCGCTCCTCGATCGAGAACGGCGAAGAAGGCAGACGGCTTCGGGGGGAACGAAGAGGAAGCCCCGCCCGCCCGCCACCTCTGCCTTTTCACAGAAACTGGACGGCGCCGTTCGCTGCATCTGGCACGTCTATTCACAATCTGACGGCCCAGATTCCACCGCAGCTCAGACCACCAAACCCCACCTCAAACCGCACTGTTCTCGGATTTTTCCGTCGGGCTTCGGAGTCGGAGATAATCTATATATCCATCCAATAAGCTGATTCCTTGGGGAAGTCGCTTCTGTTCCTCGATCTCCATCCGGCCGCCGTCTCCGCCAATTGTTCATCCGGGAGCAGCTAGCTGTGGCCGGCTTATATATTGGTTGCTGTTCCTGCTGCCTGCTCTGCTCAGATCGATGGAGAGAGGCGGCGGACGGGGCATCATCGTGTACCCTCCCATCTACGAGGACACCAACCGGTGGGGTGACCTCGTCTACCGCGTCGCGCTTAGCAACGGGACACAGACGGGTAAGATACAAGCTATGGATTCGATAGGGCCAGCTTCACTAATAATAGATAACAAGTTTACGATACATCAACGGATGAATCCGCTGCCAAATCCTCCGGCAAGCCGGCCAAAGCTTCTAGCCTATTACAAGTTCATCCTTGAGGAAGGGGAAAGCACTGTGCTTACACGGCACGCTGCCATCACGCTACCCAGCTTGGGCCGTGATACTTGATATTGGGCCTGCGAAGTCTGCTTCCCTTGGGCCGAGTCGACGTCTGGTCATGGGCTGCTTCCAGGTCTGTGACATCCCCCTGATCTTCAGAAACGGCTTGCCCCCAAGCCGTTGCAGCAGCAAATCTCTGCTTGAGTGCATCCTCATTCTCCCAGGTTGCCAAAGAAGGAGGCCAAGAAGACCACTGAATTAACACTTGAGCTGTATCTTTGTCTGCAGACTTGATGATTCTTCGCTGCAACACTTTCACTGGTGTCTGGTAAGCATCATGAAGTACAGGAAGATCGGTGCTCACCTGGTAGTCTGCCCCGACAGCTTTCTTCAGTAGAGAAACATGAAAGACAGGATGTATTGTTGTAGTTTCCGGAAGCTTGAGCTTGTAAGCCACTTGGCCAATTTTGTCTATAATTTGATAGGGCCCAAAATATTTGAAAGACAACTTGTGATTTGCTCGCTTGATGAGAGAGGTCTGAACAAAAGGTTGTATCTTCAGGAAAACCCAATCATTAACTGCAAATTGCCTCTCTGATCTATGCTTATCTGCTTGATGTTTCTGACGTTGCTGGACCCTGACTAATTGCTGTTGTAACAGTTGAAGCATGAGTTTCCTTTCTTTCATCCAAGTATCCAAATCAGGTACTGAACATGAGTTAACAACATCAATCCCTAAATGCCTCGGCTGCTGACCATACAAGACCTCAAATGGTGTTTTACCCAAACTGGAATGGTAGCTAGAATTATACCAAAATTCAGCTAAGCTGAGCCAATCTTTCCATTTAGTAGGACAAGCATGAACAAAACACCTCAAATAACCCTCCAAACATTGATTGACTCGCTCTGACTGACCATCTGTTTGTGGATGATAAGCACTGCTCATTTTCAGTGTAGTGCCTGAAAGCTTAAACAGTTCTTGCCAAAGAGTACTTGTAAAAATCCTATCTCTGTCACATATGATAGTTTCAGGTAAACCATGAAGTTTGAAAATGTGATCCATATAAGCAACAGCCACTTTCAAGGCAGTAAATGGGTGTGCCAGAGGTATAAAGTGAGCATACTTGGACAATTTATCAACTACCACCATAATGCAATTATATGTATGAGACAGAGGAAGACCTTCAATGAAATCCATGGTGACAACTTGCCATGTGAATTCAGGAACAGGAAGGGGTTGCAACAGACCTGGGTACTTCACTCCTTCAGTCTTAGCCTGTTGACAAACTTGGCACTTGGCCACAACATCCTTAATCATTTGCTTCATTCTAGTCCATTTAAACACTTGTTTGACTTTATTATATGTGACTTGATATCTAGAATGTCCACCCACTGCACTTGAGTGCAAAGCCTGAATAATTTTGAACTGCATTTCTTGGTCTGGAGGCACCAGAATTTTATTCTTGATTCTGATAAGGCCATCTTTGAGCTCATAATTGCCATATGGGTTGGTCACAGTAAGAGTAGCTATCAGTTTCTGTGTCTCAGGAAATTTTAAGTATCCTTGTTCTATTTCTTCTAACCACTTGGGTTGGGAATGAGATATAGCCAAAACTTCAAGCTTATCATGAGGTGGCATCCTGGATAGAGCATCTGCAGTAACATTGTCTATCCCTTTTTTGTAGCACAGCTTGTATTGTAAACCAAGGAGTTTTGTGAGAGCCTTATGCTGACAGGATGTAGTTAAACGTTGGTCATCCAAGTGTGTTAGACTCTTTTGGTCAGTTTTGATGATGAACTCAGCGTGTTGAAGGTATGTTCTCCACTGATCAACAGCCATAAGAATGGCCAGACATTCTTTTTCATAAGTAGACAATGTTTGGTTTTTTATACCCAATGCCTTGCTGATATAAGCAATAGGGTGACCTCCTTGAAGTAAAACTGCTCCAACTCCCTTGTCTGAGGCATCAGTATCAATAGTGAATTGCTTGGTGAAATCAGGGAGGCCTAGAACAGGTGCAGAACTAAGAGCCTGTTTTAACAAAGTAAAGGCTTCATCATGAATAGATGTCCACACAAATAGTTCTCCTTTCTTTAATAAATTTGTTAGAGGCTTGCTAATAACTCCAAAATGCTTCACAAATTTCCTGTAATAACCAGCTAGTCCCAAAAAAACTCCTGACTTCTTTGACACAGGTTGGGGTTACCCAGTTCACAATGTCCTTTACCTTGTCTGGATCAGTAGCTACTCCCTGTCCACTGATCACATGTCCTAGGTATTTTATCTGCCATTGTGCAAAAGCACACTTGGAAAGCTTAGATTTGAATTGATGCTGCCTTAGCAAATTGAGCACAGCTGCCACATGTTCCAAATGTTCTGCCCAAGACTTACTATATATCAAAATATCATCAATAAAAACTACTACACATTTTCTGAGAAGTGGAGCTAACACAGTATTCATAACATGCTGAAAAGTAGCAGGACCCCATGTAACTCCATAAGGCATGACCTTGTATTCATAGTGGCCATTATGTGTATAAAATGTTGTCTTGTATTGATCAGCTGGGTCAACCAGAATCTGATGATAACCAGATCTCAAGTCCAGAGAAGTGAACCAAATAGCTCCAGATAACTCATCTAAAAATTCCTCCATTATAGGCATAGGATAGCTGTTCTTGATAGTCAGGGAATTGAGCCTCCTATAGTCCACACATAGTCTCCATTCTCCTGTCTTTTTCTTGACCAACAATACTGGTGAAGCAAATGGGCTACAACTCTCTTTAATCATGCCAGCTGTGAGCAACTCTTTGATTTGTTTCTCAATTTCGTCCTTCTGAGCAGGGTTGTATCTATAGGGTCTCAATTTAAAAGGTTGAGCCCCAGCAATGAAAGGTATAGTATGAGTATGTGATCTGCTAGGTGGAATACCATGTGGTTTGTCAAAGACATCAGCAAAATCCTGAACTAGCTGTTGAATTTCAGAAGGCCATTGTTGTTGAATTTCTTCAGGCTTAAGTGCAAATAGTTCTACTACACACCACACATCTTCTTCTGCTTCTAGTATCTGTAGTTGATGAGCAGAAATTTTGGGCAAATTTGTCTGATGAGACTGTAACCCTTGTACATAAATTTGATGACCTTCATGGATGAAGGATAGCCATTTCTCAGCCCAGTGAATTTGCATAGGACTGTGAAATTCCAACCATTCCATTCCCAATATAATATCATAACACTGCAATGGCAAAATCTTCAGAGTTACTGTAAAACAGTGTCCTTGAACATACAGCGGACACTGTTGAAGCTCATGTGTGCACCAGATAAGAGCTCCACTTGCTACTCTGACCTGAACAGGTTGTGTTAATAGAGTCCATCCTGACAGTCTACTAGCCAACTGTTCTGAAATAAAATTGCTAGAGCTTCCTGAGTCAACCAGCACAATAGGTGTATATCCTGACAGATTGCCCACAAACTTCACTGTCTTTGGTGCTTCTTTGCCATTTTGAGCATGAGTAGACAGACACATAAGATCATCTTCAGACTCCATGTCTTCAGCAGTGTATGTAGCAGATGTGATCTCAGGTTCCTGAATTAGTTGCCAGAGTTCTTACACTACATGAAGAGCAACTGTTGGAGCACACTTATGTCTTGGATTCCACTTGACACCACACTTGTAACAAAGGCCTTTAGCTCTTCTATAAGCTTTTATGGCAGATAAAGTATCTTCAGGTTTCTGATTCTTCTGGGCTTCAACATGTTTCTTTTCTTCAGGACTAGAATATTGGGGAATTTTAGCACTTGGTGTAGGTACAGGTGTCCTGACTGTTGGCTTGAATATATTGAAAGCTTCAGATTTCTTGGAGTCTTTCTTTGACTGAATATTGGGCTTAAACCCTTCAGTGAGTTCTTCCTGCAACATAGCCAAAGAGCCGGCGGTGTCCAAGTCTTTTGGCTTATGCATAATGACTATAGATTTAATCTCATCTCGAAGACCATCCACAAATCTATTAGTAATTAGCATAGCATTGAAAGTAGGGTCATGAGCCTTGATTTGATGTACCAAATCATCAAATTGTTCAATATATTCAGAGATTGTACCAGTTTGCTTAATGTGAAAGAAGTGCCTCTGTAACTGATTTTGCTGATCTTTTGCAAATCTAGTACTGACAGCAGAACAGAATTCAGACCAAGTACTGTGTTTCAGCTCTAACTCAACCGATTGTAGCCAAAATGCCGCAGTACCAGTAAAGTTCATGGTGGCCAATTTGTACCACACATCAACAGGAATTTTATAGACTTCAAAATAAGACTCACACTTCTTCTGCCACATCTTGGGATTTCAGCCATCGAACCGAGGAAATTCCAGAGGTGGAATTGTTGTTCCCCACCCATGCATCCCCAAAGGTTGCCCAAACGGAATTATACTCTTATGATCAGAAGGACTGTGGTCAGATGTGGTGTGCGCACCTGTGGTCGGAGGCAGAGTGAACGTGGTGACGACTCCATGACCAATTCCCTTGTAGTCGTGATCCTTGCGGTGTGCAGATAACCCAGAACTCCCTTCATGGACTGGTTGCGCTAGATGGGCGTTACGAGACTGTGTGAGATCAATATGCTCGACATCGAACACCTTGGATGCAGGATCCACTGGATAAGCGAGCTTGTCGATCTGTGCGCGCAGGGCGTCGATGGTGGTGTTCAGCTTCTCAACCTTGGAATCCACATTGTGAAGCTTCGAGTCCACATCATGGATCCTAGTGTCAACATCATGGATCTTGGTGTCAACGTCGTGGATCTTGGCGTCAACGTCCTTCTTCCACCCTTTCATCTCTTGCACAAGTTCCTTGAGTGTCGTCGCCATTACTTGTTTATCCATCTCCATTGCCTGCTTCTGGACGCGCGTCTGGTACTGTGGCCGCTTGAGGTAATCGGGTAACTCCGCCAGGATGAATCGGCGAGAACGTCACGGCCCGAAGTACTCAGTTCCCCACTACAATCCTAAGCGGCGCGAACTATGGTGGGCGACGGCGACGGAACGGCTAACCGGCGGTTTGCGGGGCCGCCGCCGACTGGGAGTCGGTGGGCGGGGCGTGGACAGCGAGAACGGAGTGAATCTCACCGGAGCGGCTGCACAACAACACGCGAAAGCAGAATGGGGAAAAACTGAATCTGATACCAAATGTAAGATACAAGCTATGGATTCGATAGGGCCAGCTTCACTAATGATAGATAACAAGTTTACGATACATCAACGGATGAATCCGCTGCCAAATCCTCCGGCAAGCCGGCCAAAGCTTCTAGCCTATTACAAGTTCATCCTTGAGGAAGGGGAAAGCACTGTGCTTATACGGCACGCTGCCATCACGCTACCCAACTTGGGCCATGATACTTGATATTGGGCCTACGAAGTCTGCTTCCCTTGGGCCGAGTCGACGTCTGGTCATGGGCTGCTTCCAGGTCTGTGACAAGAGGATCCAATTCGGAGATCCACTGCCACGGGAGGAAGCTCACCTGAGTGTGCAGGAGATACTGAGGGATGGTCTCAGGGAGGGCAGATACCTAGCCAGAGACTTTCACTTCTACCCGCAAAATGACTATGACTATGGCTATGATATGCAGCTTCGTCCAGCTTCTTTGGATGCGCACGGGCTGGAGGAGACGTCGTATGGGCAGCATTGCAGTGGCGTTGTGCCGGCCTCAGGCGAGGCGATTGTGGGTCTGCCGGAGACGGGTGTGAAGGAGGGTGAGTGCAGCGTCTGCCTGGAAAACTTTGAGGCGGCCGGCGGCAGCAAGCTCAGGATGATGCCCTGCACCCACTGCTTCCATGAGCGGTGCATCTTCAACTGGCTGAGGGTCAGCCATGTTTGCCCGCTTTGCCGCTTCCCGCTGCCTACTGAGCGAGCAGAGGTAGGAAGAGGATCAATAATTCATAAGCTTGTGTTGTGTCAAATTAACCCAGAGCGCTGCAAACTAGTGTTAGACATATGGTTGAAGACATACCCATTAGTTTTGTTTCGGCTCAAGTTGTTGTTTCAACAGAAAGCAATATTAATTGCTCTGTCAAGGACACGTTTGATCTTTCCTTTAACACTAGTTGGTGCACGTGCGGCACACATGTGTATAAAAAAAAGTACACGTAAACTTTACCAATTTCACAATAAATTTATGTTTACATCAGAAATCTATAAATTTAACAATAACAGAGTTCTTGTGGGATGTGCACTTGCTTCCAAAAAGAGTAACAAGTATACCAATATCTAAAAACGGTGTCCAAACGGGCACAAAAAAGTTCTCGGACTTGGGGACACAACAAGACCACACAGTGTAGAAGATCAGGCAAAGTTAAACGACAATGATAGGGACAAGGTTTGCCGCCATAACTGACAATCCCCTGCATCCGGGCAGCTAGGAAGAGCGCCGGTAGTGCGTCCGCCGCGGGGATCCCAGACGTACGCGGCGTGAAAAGAAGGGATGGGAAACGTTGAAGAACGGCTGCTACGCAGGTCACAAACACCTCGATCATCGCCAGTTGTGCGTGGGGACCGCAAATTCGTGCGGTGACACCAAGGATGGAGTCAAGTAGCCAAAAGGAAACAAACGTAAGGAAGAAACGTACAGGTAGACAAAACTGGAGGACAGAGTCGCTCACGGCCCTGTGGCGGCCGTGTCCGCGTCCGGTCCTCGACAAAACTTCGGAGAAGGCGGCAGGCTCTGGGGACGTGATGCGGGACACCGGGATGGGCAGGCGCTGCTAGAAGGAAGCGACAGATGAAAAAACAAATAATGCGGTAGGCGGTAGAAGGAAAGCGGAAACATGAAAAAACGTCGTGACAAAATAATTAGCCAGGTAGGCAAAAGGAAAGTAAAACGCAAGAAAGGAAGGTGGTTTCGCTAGGTATAGATATGGGATCGCACGCGGGTAGGAAAAAATCACGGTGAAAAAACGTCGCCTCCTGTCCACCGACGGCGCCGGCAAGTCTTCTCCCCGGCGTCTGTCCTTCCCATGAATGGATGGATAAGGGCAGCTACATTGCTACATGTAAACGGTCTCATAGGTTGTCTCATGCAGCGCCACGTAAGATTTTTGCTGATGTGGAGGAGAGAGAGCGAGGTGAGAGAATGAGGTCGTTGCTTCGTGAAACAACCGCCTCATGAGCTAAAATTTAGGACTATAAGACAACTCCCCCACCATTGTACGAGTTTTGTTGCCATGCAACCAATAATATTTCTTTATTTTCCCACAAATTAAGGGACTTTGTATTCTATTGTATAGGTTGTCTGATAAGTTGTCTTAAGATTACGTGTCACTGCATTAGACCGCCTATTAGACGGCACCAATGTACTTGCCCTAAATGGATTGCATCGGATTCGATTGGGATATACTACTAAAAAGATCATTTTTTTCAGGTCTATGCATGCATTGTGATGTGATCAAGGGCGAGAAACCAAATCCGATTTGTGAGGGTGGGGACGCATTTTCGGATTTCAGTCGGACCGCCTCGGAGACTCAGAGTCGGAGATATGTACCGTCTATAAATCTGGCATGCACGGTGGGTTGATTCGATCTGTTCAGTCTTCCGCGCAGCCGCTCGCTGTTCATCCGCCGATCCCCATCCGGCCGGCCTGGTCGGTCAACCGCGCCGCCGTCTAGATCTCTACCTCCGCCCTCCGCCCATTGCTCATTTGGGATCGAGCAGCTGCGGCCGGCCGGCTAGCTAGGTTCCTGCTGCCTGCCTGCTCGATCGATCAGATCAGATGGAGAGAGGCAGCAGCATGCGGGACATGGTGTACCCTCCCTTCTACGAGGGCACCAACCGGTGGGGCGAAACTGTCTATCTCGTGGTGTTTAGTGATAATCGGAGGGAGACCATTCAGTTCCTAGATCCGCATCCGCTGTCACGGGAGGAAGCTCTCGAGAGGGTGCAGGAGACACTGAGGTACGGTCTCAGGGACGGCAGGTACCCAGCCAGGGACTTCTACCCGCCGCAGTACGCCAATGGCGACCTGCAGCTTCACCCAGCTGTTGCAGTGGACGACGATGGGCGGCGTGCGCTGGAGGAAGATGAGGCATATGGGCAGCAGCAGCAGCAGCAGCATTGGTCCGGCGGCGCACCGGCCTCAGCGGAGGCGGTCGCGGCTCTGCCGGAGATCACGAGCGTCGACGGCGGTGAGGATTGCAGCGTCTGCCTGCAGGAGTTCGAGGCGGGAAGCAGGCTCAGGATGATTGCCCTGTGCGCATGCTTTCCATCAGGACTGCATCTTCAGATCGATGGCTCCGGGTGAGCCATGCCTGCCCGCTCTGCCGCTCCCCTTCGCCCACCGAATGAAGCCGAGCAGATCGATCGAGCGCAGGGCAATAGCAGGATGATATAATGGTGATCAGCAAGCTAAGCTAGCTAGCTCTCCCTGACGACGAAGCCACTAACTGAAAACGCTTGTTTATTTGCAACGTAAGTAGGCATCAAAACGGATCGAGTTGCACTGCACTGATCGACCGAAAACGATTGTTTATTTGCAGCGTAGTAGACATCAAAACGGATCGAGTTGCACTGCACTGACTGAAAACTTTACGGAACAGTTTCAGCACGTGCGTACTACTACAAATATAGTACAACTGAAATGATGGATTGGGTGTGCCTTCTAATCGAGAGGGAGCACACGCGAGCAGCCAATAAAAAGATTGGGTGAACACACACTCATTTGACAATCCACATGTGTGGCGGGTTTGAAGGGGTCGATCGCAATGACACACACGAACGATTGGACACATATATTGTCCTTTAACTGCTAATAAAGTGGCACGACAAACACGCAGATCATAAACACTACATAAACCTCTCGCCATCTGGTGGGATGATCACAGCTAACTTGCTCAACATCCAAGCACTTGGTATTGGTAGTAGGTTAATTAGCTGCACTAGATGACTAGAACATGCTAGCTGCTACGAGTACTGCTTTTAGAAGATATACAAGCATATGTCAGATACTCAGATGTCACTGCTAACGTCACGAAGAAAGGATTGAAGTGTGACAGTCCAAAATACATATATCTCCTTCGAATCATTGAGCAGAGATAAGGTCATGTATACGGGTCACTAACTCAATATAGCTCATCGACCCCACGGCATCACCATCAGAATCAGACTCCTGATGAATATATATCCTGATATAGTGATATATATATATCCATGTCGATCGATTGTCTACACATACACGATCATCTTTGCCTTCTTCTCAAGCTCTAATATCATCATATATCCACGCAAACGCTCAGCTCCACCGCTAAACACTCCGATCCCTCTCTTCATGGCCGCCGATGAGAGACGCCACCATTTCCTGCTGGTGACCTACGGCTTCCAAAGCCACATCAACCCGGGCCGCGTCCTCGCCCACCGTCTCGCACGGCTCGGCGCCGCCGCCGGCGACGGCTCCGTTCTGGCCACGCTCTCCGTGCCGGTCGCCACCTACCGCTGCATGTTCCCTTCCCATGACGCCGCGACGGCGGCGGCGGCAGAGACCACCACCACCGACGGCGGCGTCGTTGTCTCGTACGTCCCCTACTCCGACGGTGTCGACGACGGCTCCCTGCCCAAGGACGCCGAGGACAGGGCGACAAGGCGCCGTGCAAGCTCCGAGAGCCTCTCCGCCGTTGTCGCTCGCCTCGCCGCCAGCGGGTCGCCGGTGACGTGCATCATGTGCACGATGGTCTTGCTCCCCGTGCTCGACGTTGCACGGGAGCACAACATCCCTGCCGACATTTACTGGATCCAGCCGGCGACTCTTCTTGCTATCAACTACCACTACTTCCATGGCTACGGCGAGCTCATCGCCTCTCATGCTGATGACCCCGAGTACGAGGTGTGCTTACCTGGACTAAGCCGTACGTCCTCTTCAGATAAGTAGCTTCCCATCCTTTCTGATCGACATGTCAGGTACCGAGAACTCCAAGGCCTTCATTGAGGTGTTCCAAGAAGTGTTTGAGTACATGGATCAATGGCGGCCTAAGATTCTTGTGAACACGTTTGGTGAGTTGGAGGAGAACGTGCTCGCGGAGATGAACCGGCACTTGGATGTGTCTACCATTGGTCCCATGGTTGGGTCCTCAGATGAGACACGAATCCATTTGTTTAAGCATGACAACACCGACAACAAGAGGTACATGGAGTGGCTTCAGGCTCACCCGGAGAAGTCTGTGGTGTATGTGTCATTTGGGAGCATAATAAAGTACACCAAGCAACAGATGGATGAGATAGTTGGAGGTTTGCAACAATGTGGGAGGCCATACTTATTGGTGGTGCGTAGGGATGGCCTTGAGGATGATGATGAAAGCCACATCTTTGAGGATACCCAAAGAAGCCAGGGGATGGTTGTGGACTGGTGCAACCAATTGGAGGTCCTATCTCACTCCGCTATAGGGTGCTTCGTCTCGCACTGTGGGTGGAACTCGACAATAGAGGCCATGGCATCAGGTGTTCCGATAATCGGTGTACCAAACATGTTTGACCAACCAACAAATATGTACTTGATTGAGGAGGAGTGGAAGGTTGGCATCAAAGGAGAGCGCAACTGTGATGGTGTGTTGACGGGGGCAGAGTTGGCAAGGTGCATTGAGTCAGTCATGGGTGAAGGTGCAGAAGCAATGGCCATAAGGGAAAGAGCAAATACCTTGAAAGAAATAGCGCAGGCAGCGGCAAATATAAGCGGATCTGCCGAGAGAAACCTTTATGATTTTGTCAAAACAATCCAAGCTCGTGACAACCGTACCATGCCAAAATCAATAAAGCCGTAGTAGAAAATTGAAAATGGTCCATTCATGACAACGACTTCATTTGGTGTTGTGCAGTGCCACAATTTCAATCCAGCCAAATTAGCTGGAACGATGTATGTGTTCATGGACTCGGAATTTATCAAGGGAATCAAACATGTTGTGTTTTGTATCCATTGTTTTTCTGTGTAAGGTCTTGACAAATACTAGACCATAATGCATGCATGGCCCCTCTCAACAGTTTTTACTGAAGGCTCAACCGATGTACACTTACTTGGTCAAAAGTACATGCCATTTTTTATGGTGCAATATATATACAACAGACAGTTTTAGATTTATTACCGGTCTATTATTCTTATATAAACATTTTGAATTGTTGATATATAAATAAACTGCATCTCAAACAACTATTTCACATATTAAGGGAAAGAGAGCAAATTAATGCCTTGAAAGAGATAGACATTTTACATGAACAGTGCCATGTCAAGCCATGCATAGTAGAAAACTGAAAATGGTCCATTCGATGACAAAGATCAGCCAATGAATCCATATCATAAATGTAGAACAGCTCAGTTTCTTAAACAAGTTTTATTTCCAAGACTGCCATGCATATCTTATTGTATCAACTTGGAGATGTTGATATAGATATTTTTTTCTGATCACTTTAGATTTTGGATGCTCTTAACAAAGTTTTCAAGGCTTGTTTCCAATGGACCATCTTTAGCTACTGCCTCATGTGCTCTCTCCTTCAGATAATGTGCATTTCCCCTTATCTGCATTGCTTTTTCACTACCACCCATTAATAATTCCAAGCAACTTCTAAGATTTTCTCTTGTTAGGACCCCCTCGGCATCACGTTCTGCTCTAATACCCACCTTCCACTCCTTCTCTATTAAATATGCGTTCATTGGCTGGTCTGACCAGCTTGGCACGGCTAACATCGGTACACCAGACACTATAGCCTCTAATGTTGAGTTCCACCCACAATGAGTGACAAAACAACCAATTGATGGATGAGCCAATACCTTTTGCTGGTCACACCACTCCACAATCATCCCCTTGCCTCCCTTCATTACCTCCCTTAAACAAAAGTCCACCTCTTCTGCACGCCCGTCTTTGCGGACAACCCACAAGTATGGTTGTCCATGGCTCTGTAGTCCATGCAAGATCTCTTCTGCTTGCCTTTTGGTATATGCTAGCAAGCTCCCAAAAGACAAGTAGATAACAGATTTCTCGGGTTGTGCATCGAGCCACTCCTTGCAAATTTTCTCATCATGCTTAATGAGATGGATTTGCGCCTCACTTGCATTTTCGTGTTGTGGTGCACCAAGAGGAGGAACTGCTGGACCTATGGAAAATACATCCATATATGGTTGGATTGCTTTTAGTGCCACATCTTCTAGTGCATCGAATGTATTCACTAGAACAATTGTCTTTTCTTGATCCATTTGCTTGAACAATTCACGTAATGCTTGGAGCAGTATCTTAGACAGATCGTTCTGTGTTTTCTCAGTGAAAAAAGTTGGCATGTCACTGATTCTAAGAGGGTGTAGGCCTGGAAGAGTTACCTCATATGTTGGGTCGTCGTTGATATCATGTTGGATGATGAACTTGTCGTGCCCATGAAAATAGTGGTAGTAAGTGGCAAGAACAGTTGCAGGTTGGATCCAATAAACGGCAAACGGAAGCTTGTGCTCACGAGCTACCTCACCAACGACTGGCATGCTAAGAGTGCACATCATGCAAGTGACTGGCCGGCCACTGGCTGCAAGGCGGTTGACTACAGCCGAGAGGCTTCTGAAGTTTGCTTCATGGCGTTGCGCCCTATCTTCCGAGTTCAGAGGCCAACTCCCATCATCTTTGCCATCAGAGAAGGGGATGTAGGAGATGAGCCCATCGCTTACCTCCCCACAAGGGTTTTCATGGGATGGGAACATGCGACGATGGCCGGAGATTGGAACCGAGAGAGTGGCGGCACAGCCATCAATGTGAGCAAGACGATGGGCGAGAGAATGTGCAGGGTTGATGTGGCCTTGGATGCCGTAGGCCACCACAAGGAAGTGGGTACAAGGAGCTTGCTCTCCAGTGTTGTGATTCTCATCTTTTGGAAGGGCCATTAGAGTTCAGTAGTCCTGGCCCTCGTCGATGATCTTGGTAGGTATTGTTTCTGTTTAGCTACCTTCTGGTTTGTGCTACTAATGCATATGAGATAGGCTTTGGTTAGGATGGGTAGATACCATCACTTTATAAAGAAATCAAAGCTGATACATGTATAGTACAATCCAAGAACGTGTGATGCTCAAGTTGTTCCAACAAGGTAGGCTCGTACATACCTAAGCAACATTGTTGTATTTGTGTGCGATCTGTTATTTAGTACTCCACTTTGTTGCAATTAAATATATCATCTACTATAAGACAACTTGGAAAATCCAATCACAAGAAGTCATACAAATATATATTAACTGTTTTGTCAATATCTATGACAACCTAATCGGTTCTTGGATTGCATAGTGTCATATCGAGGACGGATAGAAAGAAAAGAACATTATGTTTCAAGTTCCAACAAGAGCAGGGTGCCAAGGGAAGAAACCTGCCTAACGAATATTAAATTTAACTAGGTATATGGTTTATAATTAAATTGGTTTAATCGCATTCTTTAGTTGATTTATACGTGTTATTATACTACAATGGCAACATGCAGATGTTGCAGTATAATTTTCCTATTATGTTTGACCTCCAATTTGAAATAAATTACTACAACGTACAACCCACTCTGAAAACAACTTTCATTTGAAATAGTTTGGAGCTTGACACACTGCCTATTCTTCATTCCATATTTTTTGAATTGCACTAGCTAGTACCCACATGGACTTTGATATTTTGGATACTGTACAACATGCATATAGAATCAGATGCAGTTTTAAATTATCCATGAAAATTGGAGTCTCCCATATATCCACATTTTAACTAATTTTTATGAGTGTACCCGTCTATAATGCTAGAAAACATTTTTCAAGAGTCTACCGAGAAATTATGAGAGGTATTGGCAAAATCCGTGCATTCCGAAGGCGGTTTCCAAATATTGGGCCAGACCTATACTTGCAAAAAGCTCAAGCTAGCCTATCCTAATTGAACTGGCAGTGGGCTGTAGGGATTTGAAAGAAAATAAGTTTTCAACCAACTCAGTAGTGGAACAGACAATGCTAAAAGAAAATAGTGGAACAGACGGACTTCGATCCAGTCCGCAGTCCTCTCCAACGACGGCGATGGCGCCACTCGGCCTGTTCGTTTGGCTGGTGGCTGGTGCTGATTTATGCTGAGAGAAAAATATTGATGGCTGGCTGGTGGCTGGTGTTGATTTCTGCTGAGAGAAAAATACTGCTGACTGGTGGCTGGTAAGCTAAACGAACGAATCGAAGCCGCCTCTCCGGCCGCTCATATCGTTTTTCTTATCATCCACTTATTAATGGTAATATTTCAGTGTACAGTACGTGAACATTGCCGTTTTTCTTATGACCCACTTAATGGTAATATTTTGGATATCTTAAACATTTCAATTGTATGGTTCTTGGCGTTGCATCACGCAATTGGACCATGAGAGAATTGACTTTAATAGATCTAAGCTTCTCGTTCCGACAATGTCCACACAGAGACAAATGCCCACAACACTAATCTCCTAGTGGCAAGAATTGAAGATGCACGTATTGTTTGACATGCATGCGTTTTGCATATAGGGCTAACCCCAAAGCTCTTGTCAACGAGCTGCTGCTCTTGAGACAGCAAATTGATGCCTTACAGCCGTACAGTTTATTGGCCTGGAAAAGCTTGGAGAGAGAGAGAGATGAGAGAGAGAGAGAAATGACATGCATTTAGAGAGAGAGAGAGAGAGAGAGCATGCATTTCACAGGAAAACTATTATTAGGATCGGAGTATGTAGAATCCCTCAGCTAGCGGCCGAGGCGCTTCCCGGCCTCCAAATGTTTGCGCTCCCGAGCTCTCCTCGGCGCGGCTTCCAACCCTACAACTCCTCTCAGCCTTTGACCAGCCAAAACTCATGTCCTTCTGCACAGACAACGACTCGTAATCCAAGCCAAAAACTTCTCTTCCCTTGTCCTGCTCCTGCATGCGCCATGCACCACAGGCCCCTCGCTCCCGACCGGTCGTGTTGACCTCTCGCCACGTACGTGTTCTCCGACGACCTGACTCAGAAATGGCGACGTCGGCGAGGAAGATGAGCCAGCAACCTGCCCCCGCCAGCCGGCTGTGGGAGGCGAGCATCCGCAAGCTCCAGACCATCCGCCGCGTCGGTACCGTCGTCGTCCCCACCGCGGGGCCCGTCGACGGCAGCTCCAGCGCCGGCGCCGACGCCCTCACCCCCAGCCTCCTCTCCGTGAGCTCCTCGGCGTCCAACACCATCTACCAGTACCACGAGGACGACGGCGAGGACAGCGACAGCAGCACCGAGGCCGGCGGCAATGACGACGACGACTCGGACGCCGCCGGCGACGACGACGACGCCGCCGCGCCCACCCATGCCGAGCAGCTGCTCCCCAGCGGCGACTTCTACCAGGGCGGCCTCCGCGGCGACCTCCCCCACGGCGCCGGCAAGTTCCTCTGGACCGACGGCAGCATGTACGAGGGGTCGTGGCGGCGCGGCCGCGCCTCCGGCCGCGGCAAGTTCTCGTGGACCTCCGGCGCCACCTACGAGGGCGACTTCGCCGGCGGGTACATGCACGGCCACGGCACCTACATCGGCGAGTTCGGCGACACCTTCGCCGGGCTGTGGGCCGGCAACCTCCGGCACGGCCGCGGCACGCAGGCGTACGCCAACGGCGACGTGTACGACGGCCACTGGCGCGACGGCCTGCAGGACGGCCACGGCCGCTACATCTGGCGCCACGGCCACGAGTACATCGGCACGTGGAAGGCCGGCGACATGCACGGCTGCGGCACCGTCATCTGGGCCGACGGCGACCGCTACGACGGCGCGTGGGAGGACGCCAAGCCCAAGGGCCAGGGGACGTTCCGGTGGGCCGACGGCGGGATGTACATCGGCACGTGGTGCGAGGAGGCCGCCGGCGCCGTGCACGCCGACGGCGTCTACTACCCGCCGTCCGGCGGGCCGGCGGTGCCCGTGCCCCGCGAGCCATGCGAGCCCATCACGGCGCTGCTCCAGGAGCTCGAGGGGTGCGAGGGGTGCGAGGGGAAGAAGGCGTCGCTGATGCCGTCGCAGAAGGTGCTGACGTGGCCGGGGGTGGAGGCCGTGCAGAAGAAGCCGGTGTGGCGGCCGCCCAAGGTTGTTAGCGCCGGCGACCAAGCAGGGAGGATGTCGTCGAGCTTGAGCAGCAGGAGGAGCAGCGCTTCGTTGGACCTGGACAGTCTGCAGGCCGCCGACGGTGAGGGCGGCGACGAGACACGGGCGGACAGGGATAGGTCGTGTATGCGGACGTCGTCGTGCATGCGCACGCCGCCGCCGAGGCCGGGGAAGAAGCAGCAAGGGGAGACCATTTCCAAGGGGCACAGGAACTATGAGCTCATGCTCAACCTGCAGCTTGGCATTAGGTGTGTGTTTGCATTGTGTGTAGTAAGCCATTATTGTGCTTTGCAATTTGATTCATTTGAAGTTGGGCCATTTCATATATATATATATATATGTATGTATCATCTTAATTTTGGAGCACACGTACAGGCATGCCGTTGGAAGGCAGTCAGCGCCAACTTCGCTGGATCTTAAATCATCAGCATTCGATCCAAAAGAGAAGGTGTGGACAAGATTTCCTCCTGAAGGATCAAAGCATACTCCTCCTCACCAATCATGCGATTTTCGGTGGAAAGACTACTGCCCCTTGGTTTTCAGGTCATTACGATTTTTATGGCCTATTAATAATTTAATTTGTTTGTTGTTCCTGTGGGAATAATTAATTGATATGAGATTATTGCTGGTTCATGCGTCCAAATGTGAAGCTAATATGTTCTTATGTGTGCACATTGTTCCAGGACTTTGCGCAAGCTCTTCGATGTCGACCCTGCAGATTACATGATCTCCATCTGCGGGGATGAAGCACTCAGGGAACTTTCATCGCCTGGGAAAAGTGGAAGCTTCTTTTACCTCACCAATGATGACAAGTACATGATCAAAACAATGAAGAAGTCAGAAGTTAAAGTAATTAAGCTCAATTCTTCCCTACTCACCATAGTTTCATTTACATGTTATAATATTATTAATTTTGTGTTTTTATGTGAACAGGTACTTCTTAGGATGCTTCCAGCCTATTATAAACATGTCCGTGCATTTGAACACACTCTAATAACTAAATTCTTTGGTCTACACTGTGTCAAACTGACCGGAGCTATTCAGAAAAAGGTTAGCCTGCTACATTCAAAATTCTGAATTTCATGCGTGATAGTCATTCCATATTTTGTGAAAATTAAATACAGGTCCGGTTTGTTATTATGGGAAATCTTTTCTGCTCCAACTATGCAATCCATAGGCGTTTCGATTTGAAAGGATCTTCACATGGTCGCATGACAGACAAACCCCTTGATCAAATTAGTGAGCATACCACGTTGAAGGATCTTGACCTTAATTTCATTTTCCGGCTAGATGGATCTTGGTTTCAAGAATTCTGCAGGTACACATTCCATCTGCGAAATTGTACCGGATGTTTCCCTTTCTCCAATTAGTACGTTTTAGTAAAAATTAATTCGTTATGTGCAAAAGTGTACTAAAAGTGTGTTTAGATATGCCAATCTGTCAAATGAGAAGTTCTTAAAAATGTTTCCAAGTCACAGTTGAATCAAAATAAATCCAAGTATTCTTTTTTTTTGAAACACAGTATAGATATATAGGCACCAGACATACCTTGCTCTAATTATTTTTATCTCTCTATAGGCAAGTGGACAAAGATTGTGAACTACTGGAGCAGGAGAGGATTATGGATTATAGTCTTTTGGTTGGTATTCACTTCAAGGACAGATGCAAAGATAAGCCACATGATGCATGCTTTCATATATACTTGCAGTTACAGTAAGTGTTGCAGATATATTTAAAGTAAGGAGACTGAAAAAATCTCTTTTATGGTTACAGACAGCAGCAATACTGATAATGGAACGTCTCATACTACCACCGAAGATTCTGAGGAAAACGGGTATCTTAAAAACACATTTCATCAATCGCATTTTACTAGCGAACATATATTGATCCCTAATTTTAGATCATATAAAGAAATGATTGCATTGGACTGGTAGCTGTGAATATAATTCGACATGATTTGAAGCTAAACAAAAATATGGTGGGATGTCCCACCTGAGTATACGCAATATATTGTTTATTGTGAAGAGATAAGAAGTAGCTAACATATATCACACCAGTGCTTTCAGTTTCCAAACAGAGAAGCCTTTAGTTTTCGCCAGATGTATTCACATGGCAGTTTGTTTGCTTTTCAAAAATTATAGCGTGCTTACATTATACAACGAATGCTGCAAGTATCAGATTCACCCTGACATTGATGACCTCTCAGGACTAACTTGCTACTTGTGATTTATGCAGGAAAACACCATTAAAACTTGGAATTTGTATGCCCTCAAGGGTCGAGAATGTAGCAAAGAATCCTGATAGTGAATCTCCGCTCCTTGGTGAGCCAACAGGCGAATTCCAGGATGTTGTCTTATTCTTTGGAATCATTGACATCTTGCAAGATTATGATATTAGCAAGAAGCTCGAGCATGCTTACAAGTCCATGCAATATGATCCAAACTCCATATCAGCCGTTGACCCGAAGCAATACTGCAAGCGATTCAGGGACTTCATTTTTAAGGCTTTTGCAGATGATGTACAAACAACTAGTTAATTGACAAAAAGGGACACATTTAACAAAAGGTACTAAAAATTCTTTGGTGGGTGTACTTTTCCCACACTGGTAGGTTTTTTTTGGTAGGTAATGTCCTTGATATATTATGTTGTAGATAAACATATCAATAGCGCAGCAATTTTAATTCCCTTCGTTCTCTTGTAGATTTTGTACATTTTTTAAGAATTTTATTTGTTGTATAACTAGAGGTAGCATAACTTTAATCATGTCATGGAAGGATGATGTAGATATGATTTTGCTGTTTAACTGAAAGCTCCTTCACACTTCTCTAGCGACATTTTCTTCCAAAGAGTTGATCTCTACTTAATTTGTCATTGTTTCCATTTCCAATGATTTATTATTCATCTGTCCGATTCAAAGATGATATGTTGAAAATTTTACATATTGCTATCAGTTAATTTAGTGTGGAATACTATTTGTGGGATGTATTTTGATGATCCGCCGCTCCACACCTCGTCGCGCATGCACCTGCTGCTGCGCTGCAGGCCTCCAGCAAGGCCACCTCAGCCCGGCCCGCCGCCTCGCGCGCGTCACGCTCTCCATGACGATCTCCGAGGCCGAGCAGCAGAATAGCATAGCAGGACGATATGATCAACAAGCACGCATGGATTGGGTGGGTGTTTTTCTTTGCAGCGTAAACATCAAAACGGAGTCACTGCTAACGTCACCATTCACCAAGAGGAGGAAGTGACCATCCGAAAGATATATCATTGGCATCATTGAGCAGATAAGGTCAAAAGGGTCGCTATAGCTGATCGAGCACGTCTTCATATTCAATCTGCAGACTCCAGCTCGTATATATCCCATGGCCATCGAGCACACATTATCTTCACCCCTCTTCTTCTGAAGTTTTGATCTACTCTCTCTCTCTCTCTCTCTCTCTCTCTCTCTCTGCTGTTAAAACACTCCTCGATCTCCATGGCCGACGACGAGAGACGCCACCAACACAAGAGCAGCCACCATTTCCTGGTAGTGGCCTACGGCGCCCAAAGCCACATCAATCCGGGACGCGTTCTCGCCCACCGTCTCGCACGGCTCGGCAGCGCCGGCGATGGTCCCGTTTCAGCCACGCTCTCCGTGCCGCTTCCCACCTACCACCGTATGTTCCCTTCGTCACCGGACGCCACCGACGACGGCATCATCTCTTACGTCTCCCACTCCGATGGTGTCGACGACGGCTCCCTGCCCAAGGACGCCGAGGACAGGGCGTTCAGGCGCCGTGCAAGCTTCCAGAGCCTCTCCGCCGTCGTCGCTTGCCTCGCCGTCGACCGCGGCCAGCCGGTGACGTGCATCATGTGCACCTTGGTGTGCCCCCCAGTTCTTGACATCGCACGGGAGCACAACATCCCTGCCGCCATTTACTGGATCCAGCCGGCTACTGTTCTTGCTATCAGTTACCACTACTTCCATGGCTACGGCGAGCTCATCGCCTCCCACGCCATGGACCCCGCGTACGAGGTGTGCCTACCCGGGCTAAGCCGTCCTCTTCAGATAAGTAGCTTCCCCTCCTTTCTGATTGACATGTCTGGCACTGAGAGGGCCAAGGCCTTCATTGAGGTGTTCCAAGAACTGTTTGATTACATGGATCAATGGCGACCTAAGGTTCTTGTGAACACATTTGATGAGTTGGAGGAGAACGTGCTCGTGGAGATGAAGAGGCAATTGGACGTGTTTACTGTTGGTCCCATGCTTGATTCCTCAACGGAGGCACGGATCCATTTGTTTAAGCACGACAACATCGACAAGGAGAGGTACATGGAGTGGCTTCAAGCTCAGCCGGAGAAATCAGTGGTGTATGTGTCATTTGGGAGTGTATCAAAGTACAAGAAGCAGCAAATGGATGAGATAGCTGAAGGATTGCGACAATGTGGGAGGCCGTACTTATTGGTCGTGCGCAAGGATGGGCTCGAGGATGATGAAAGCTACAGCTTGGAAAATACCCAAAGTCAGGGGTTGGTTGTAAACTGGTGCAACCAATTGGAGGTCCTATCGCACTCGGCTGTAGGGTGCTTCGTCTCGCATTGTGGGTGGAACTCAACAATAGAGGCCGTGGTGTCGGGTGTGCCCATAATTGGTGTGCCAAATATGTTTGATCAACCAACAAATATATACTTGATTGAGAGGGAGTGGGAGGTTGGCATCAAAGCAGAGCGCAATAGTGATGGTGTGTTAACAGGGACAGAGTTGGCAAGATGTATTGAGTCAGTCAATGGAGATAAGGGAAAGAGCAAAGGCCTTGAAAGAGATGGCACAAGCAGCAGTGAATACATGCGGTATTGCTGATAGAAACCTACGTGACTTCGTCAAAGCAATCCAAGCTCCATCAGTGCAATGTCAAAATCAATAATAAAAACTGCAGTAGAAAATTGAATCTTGTCCACTCGTGACAACAACTTGTTTTGGCATGCAGTGCCACAACTTCAATATAATCCAGCCAAATTAGCTGAAGATGGATTCGTGGACTCGGAATTTACTTGTCAGGGAATTAAACAGGACTAAACTCGGAATTTACAATGAAAGCTAAAAGCTGATGTATAGCGCTCTGGTCAAAAGTGTCTTTATTTTAGAGATCATACAACAACAGCTTTTTCAGTTTTAGCTTTACTGGCAAAATATATCCTTATGAATGTTTATGTTTGAATCGTTGGTATATATGTCAGCTCAAACAACTACTATTTTGGATATTAGTTTGTTGCTAAATGGTCTTTTCCTTTGGAGGCCGGTAAATGTAAAGCAACATCTACTGTTACAAAATGAACAGAAATATTTTGCAAGCGAAATGGTCGCTTGGATAATGTGCAAGCTAGCTAAGTGAAACACACAGGATACACTTCTATCTAAATTTCTAAAGTTGAGCGAAACTTTTTGATAGAAAATCCAAAAAATTTCAATGCCCATGGTGCCAAGCTCTCACCCCTGAATATTTTGATCCATTATTTCGCGATCGACATGAACACAATGAGACCAGATATAATCCCGGCCTCTGCCTGACGGAAACGCGTGGTGCCTGGTTGTGCTGCGGGCCTGGCCTCGCCTATACAGAGATCGATCTGGCTATAAATATGAAGTACACGTTACCGCCTGATCACCTGACGGCTCCTCGCCTCATCCTGATCGATCGACCTCACCATCCCTGATCCTCCTGATCGCTGCTGCGCGCCTTCTCCACTGGAATCCTATCGATCGAGCTCTGATCTGCTGCCTGATGTCCGGTCGATCGAGCTCTGATCTACTGCCTGGTCTTCGGTCGATCGAGATCTGAGGTCGAGGTCTCGAGGACGATGGCGCAAGCAAAAGAGGAGGCATCTGCTGCCTGGTCTCCGATTGATCGGGCTCTGAAGTCAAAGACGATGGCGCAAGCAAAGAGGAGGCGGAGGATCCCTTCGCTCGATAGTACAAGACATGTGGGCTGCCGTGCTCATCGACGGACATGGACGATGACAAGGACGATGATGCTTCTGCCTCCCGGCCTCCAAGAAGACCCCGACCGAGACGAGGGAAGGCGACGATGATCATGGTTGTCGTTGTTGCCCTCGACTGATTGTCTATATATGAAACTCTAATTATTTCAATTAGTCCTGACGATGCGCTATATATATATATATACACACACGTGTGTTTCGATCGATACGGTGCAAGTCGTAAAGAAAAGCAGCATGGATGTACATCATGTAACATATGCCACTTCGTATCTATAGCAACTATATAATTGGTATCCACTAAAAATCTCACCCCTATCTCTCAATCCGTGGCTAGCTAGCCACATCATCCGCTGATATCAGCGCAATCAAAACGCACCCCGTCCGCTCCCACTCACCGCCGCCTGCGCCACCCCCTCGCCTCCACCCCTCGCCTTCTCGCCTCCCCACCGCCGCCTCCCCACCGTGCCATCCCCTTGCCTCCCACCCACCGCCGCCTCCCAACCGCGCCGCCCACTCGCCTTCTCCACCCGACGCGCCGCCACCACCTCGCCTCCCCACTGCTCTGCACCCTCACCTCTTCCCGTCTCCATAAATCGCCCCCATCCCGTTCCGAGCTCATCCACATCGTGGGGCGCGAGGATGGCGGCCTCGACGGTTGACAGGAGGTGGCCGTCGCGAAGGGCGGGCTCAACGGCCGCCGGCCGGCTTCCCCGAGCACTGCCGCCCGCCCGCACCATCTCCGGGCCAATCTCCACTCGCGCCCGCCGCCGCTGCCGCCCGAGCTGCGCCCGCCGCCGCCGCCCGAGCTCCCCCCCCACGGCTGCCGCCCGAGCCCCGCGCCTCCGACGACCGGACCTCACGAGCATGCGCGACGGCCTCGACGCGGGCCACCGGCGGCGGATCCACCGGCCAGCCACGTCTCGACCGTGACGCGGGCGAGTTCAGCCGCCTCGCCCCGAGCACCGCGCCCCGCCCCGGCTGCCGCGCGGGGAAGCTCCGCAGAAGACTGGAGATTCGTCGTCTCCCCTCTCCTGGGCGCCGTCGCGGCCTCCTGCTCCTCCTCTGCCACCGCATCCCAACGCGCTGCGAGGTAGTCCGTGGGGGGAGATTCTTGAGAGGGGGTGGAGAGAGGCGGACCCGGGCCACGCCGTCGCGGTCTCCCTGACTCCGTCGCCGCAGCTTCCCACCGAGACGGGGCCAAGGAAGAATAGAGGGATCGAAGGGGAGAAGTGGGCCGAGACTCTTCCGCAAAGGCAAAACTTCCAGAGTGGTGGAGATAAGGTTAGGTGTGATTTTGCAAAAAGGTCCTCGGTTTTTGTGTGTCTTGATGTTTTTACAAAGAAGTCCTCAAAACTAATATAACTTCACAAATCTATACTATGAAGAAAATTAGATTTGAAAACACTTCTCTCCAACAAAAAAAAACCCACACCCACCTCATATAGGACCCACCTGTCGGGAAAATTGGTTGATGAATGGTCAAAAAAGAGATGGGGGAGGGACATTCCTATGTTGATTTCCCCCTATAAACCCAAAACTTTTTTCACCAAAAAAGGGCCCACCTAAATATACCCACATTTGTACCCACGTCTATACACAATTACCCCGTATTGTTAAAAGACAATAAATTGGAGAGTTTTCTCCATATAAATAAATGCCAACTATCATGAGTTTTGAGAATACTTAAAGATCTCCATACATGAGAGAGCGAATAAAGTATTTTTAAAAGCGCTTTGCACGAAAGTGAAGTGATATTGTTTTAGTACCTACATGTCATCAATAAACGTGCGTGTCGCACGTGCGTTCTTGCTAGTATACTAATAATCATATGTAAAATATTCCGCAGCAACGCGCGGGGAATTTACCTAGTTTTATAAAAGGGCCAACCACTCAAGTCAGGTAGTACCACGACATCTTTCATCTGATCATTGAAGATGTCAATATTACTGTTTTATATTGCCAGTTATCGGTTGTGTTTTTGCTTCGTTCTTACCTGGTGAATGAAAAATGGTATCACGGTACGTTTGCTATGCATAGCTGTCTCTATAACCCTATGCAAATTATGCCCAATTATTCCAAAATCCACTGGCCACATTGATCACCAAGTTTTATGAGGTTCACCGTTCGCCATAAAACTTGCGAGAACACTGTGAATGATATGTACTCCCGCTTCTGCAGAGTCCTAAATGGGTAGAGTTATCTCGTAGCAGCACCCATGGTTCTTTCTGCCCACATGTGCCACCTTGTGTCGCTGTTGCGAACGCTGTGATATATAGCTCCATACACCCCCTAAATAGCATTGCTTCCATACAACCACCTCTCTTTCTCTCAAGTTGTGAAACCGAGTGTACATGAAGTAATTGTGTAGTTCCATGAAACTTGTTCAAGAAATTATAGTTCCCTTGATCGTTAAGTGTGAATTATTTTTTTGTTTTGACATGGAAGGTTAAATATAATGACAAAAAGAAACAAACCAATAATGTGATCCAATGTGACTCGATGTTCTCTGAAAATACAATTGACTAGTTGAATTACAACAATAATGGTTTACAAAAGAAAAAGCATTTACAGAGACAGTAGTCCAGATTCAGATGCCATCTAAATGTTTCGAAGAAAAAAATATTTACAAGGAGAATTGTTCATTACATCTATAACCTGGCCCCATCAATGCTCATGGCTTCAGGTCTACAAATCATATAGGGCGGCCAATTGTTCTGCCATCTTATTCATAACTCTTTTCAGCCATTTGGCAACACCTATGGACACAACGACAAGAACAACAATGTATGCAGAAACCCCGATCAACAACGCTAAGATGTAAGCAGATGTCCTCACTCTCCTGCAGCTCTCGGCAGCATATGCACCCATGAGGCCAAATAAGTTCAGTATCATGGCAGTGTGCAGTGCCAAGATGGCGGGTTTCGCTCTGCACACTCGCTTGATCAGAAGTAAGATCATAATCACCAGAGATGCCATGAAGGAAGTCACATTGCAATAGAAGAAAGCCTTGTAGCGACGTGGATAGCTGCTCCGAAGAACTGGGTCACCGGCTATGTGGCCATCATCCCAGAGGCCACCAAGCGGGCTCATGCCGGCTTCGTAAGTGACAGTTGCGGCAAGTGCGGAGAGTAGCAACAAGTATTTGGGCAACTTTTCATCCAAGGAATCTTGTGCCCCTCTGTTAGCGGCCGTCTGCGGCAATATATCACCAGGTTCTTCCTTCAATATGCCGAAAAGGGATAAAAGTCTCTGTAAGAGATGCTGAACCGACTCTGATACAACTAGAACAACTTGAATAGCAATGCAGAATAGAACTGCAAAGACCAGGGTGAAGATATATATTGATGTTGATACCTTCCTAGAGCTCCCGGCTGCAAATGCACCCATGAGCCCAATCAGGTCAAGGATCATGCATACCCTGAGTGCGTGGGACTGTATTCCTCTCGTCGAAAGCTTTATGTTCACCAGCAACATGATGATAGCCAGAGATGCAACAAAGGCAGTTGCATTGCAGTAAAAGAAAGCCAGGTAGCGATGTGGGTAGTTGTCGTTGAGCACTGGATTACCGATGACATAGCCTAGCTTTTCCTCTTGCCAGAAGCCACCCGGGGGACTCAAGCCTGCCTGGTAGGTGAGGCTTGCTGCAAGAATAGCAAGGAGAAATAGAAGCTTGCGACTCTTCTCTAGTTTCCATTCCATTTCCTTATCTTTCTCCTCAACTGGCACCGGCAGCTCAAATAACTTCTTGAGCCGTTCGGGCATAGACTGCTCCAGCTTCTCCTTCACCATTTCTCTCCACTTAGCATGATTTGGGAAGACTTCAAGCATGAACACCAAAACATGGATGCCAACATAGAGGAACACAGGAACAACCAGCACTGAGATGTACACGGATTTGGATACTTGCCTGCAACTTCCAGCAGCATACGCGCCAATCAGCCCAAGAAGGTCCAAAATCATGGCAACTTGCAAGGCACAATACTTGATCCCCTGGGTGCTGAATATGTTGCTGAGGAGTAGGACAAGGATAACCAGCGATGCAACAAAGGCTGTGGCATTGCGGTAGAAGAAAACCAGATACCTCCGGGGATATGTGATGTGAAGGATTGGGTCACCAGCCAGATAGTGATGCAGACCATCAGTAGCATCTTCTTGCCAGAAGCCACCAGGTGGATTCAATCCCGCTTGGTATGTGACACTCGCTGCAAGAATCCCGAGCAGAAGCAGGTACATATGAGACTTCTGGAGTAGCTGATCAGCATCAAGAATTTCTTGCGGGTCAGATACTGCAGAAAGCCGGCGATCTTGAGGCTCACTTATGTCCAATTTCAGAGATTTTTGCAACGATTCCTGGGCACTGTCGACCCAATTCTGCACAGGCTTGCACAAGAACACCAGAACCTGAAGGCTGATGTAGAGCAGAACAGCGGCCACCAACGCAATGACGTAGATGGAGGTCTTGATGCTTCGGCTGCTCCCGGTGGAGAAGGCGCCTGTGAGGCCAATCATAGCCGTGCCCGTGCACACCCAGAGAGCGCATGACTGGAAGCCGTGGCGCGTCACGGTCCTGCTCATGAGCAGCATGACGACGACCAGAGACGCCACGAACGTCGTGGCTGCGAAGCATGGGGTCGCCGGCGAGGTGGTTGCTGTCCTGGCTGTCGGACAAGAACCCTCCCGGTGTGCTCAGCCCGGCTTGGTACGTCACCGTCGCGACAAGGGTCGCGAAGATGAGCAGGTACTTGCGCGAGTGCTTCACAGTCTCCGACGCCTCCTCGGGCATGAGCATCACACTGTCGCCGGCGGCGTCGCGCTGCCTTCTCAGGGCGCAGAGCGCAAAGAGCAGGACATGGGCACAGACGCATGATGAGACCATGGCCACAAGGGCGAGCACGTATGCGGACATGGCGACCTCCCTGCAGCTGCCGGCGGCTTAGGCCCCCATGAGGCCGAGCTGGTCGAGTATCATGGCGGCCTGGAGCGCCCGGAGCCACCACCGGCGGCGGCTGAGGGAGTGGACGAGGAGGAGGTTGATGGTGACGATGGAGGCGACGAAGGCGGTGGCGTTGAAGTAGAAGAAGACCTTGTAGCGGCGGGCGTAGGTGACCTGGAGCACCGGGTCGCCGGCGAGGCGCACGCCGTCGTTGTCGCCCCAGAACCCGCCCGGCGGGCTGAGCCCCGCCGACTAGGTGACGCTCGCCGCAAGCGTGGCCTGCAGCAGCACGTACTTGCGCAGCTCCCAGAGGAAGTAGGCGTCCCTGGCCACCGTGCTGACAGAAGCTGCCGGCGCCGGAGCTAACCGACTGGACTCAGCATCAACGACGACGACAACCATTGTCTCTTCGCGTTCGATGTTGTGGAATGTTTTCTTGGGAAGCTCGACTGCTCGAGCACTTGGATGAGAATTGAGATACCGTGTGGAAAATTGGTGAGCGCGTCAGGACTCAGGATCGCGGGTGTATATTTCACGAAAAGATTGCAGCAAACGGAGCAAGAATCCAAGAGCCCCCTGCGGCCCCGCTACTGATTTCGTGTCGTTTTAATTTGTCACTTCCTCGTGACCTCGCTCGTTGACTCTCCATTGTTTAAAACTAGCAAGGTAGCCCGCGCAAATTTACGTGGGTAGCTAGTTTTTTATACTATCATATACTATTATATTTATGTTTGTTTAACTTAAATATACTTTTATTTAAATATTTATTGCGGTTTAATTGATCAGAATGGCATAGCACGAAGTAAAGCTTAAAGAGGGAGAAAATCAAATATAGAGGTTAATCAATAACATTAGAAAAATGTAATGAGAACTTAGGCTGTGTTAACCAATAGATGCCTATCATGGTTATGGATCAATCTTTTATCTTTTTCCTTCTCCGGTAAAAGATGGAGTAATATATAGACATGGTTGATGCCCGATCTAGTGAATGATCGAAAGTAGTTTACAGTTGCATAATTGTATCGGGCATTAAGAGAAGCATTTTTTTACCCAGCCTATTGTTACTCAAATTCCATGTCAACACATGTGCACGGCAAGCTCGTTCATCATAAAAGCCATAAGACACCTGAGTTTTTTTACTTCGCTTTTTTCTAAATCTGCTACTTTTTGCACTAACTCGTTAATGAAGACCATCAAACAGGTTTGAGTGTTGGCAAACCTTTTGATGATCTTCCATGAGTGCTGAGCGTGGCCATGGTGATGATCAATCTGGGGAACAATTCACTCCCTTCGGATATAGAGAATTTTTCTTTCTTATTGTGTTCACAACCTTGATGAACGCCCAAAATCTAAGCACCTTTCATCAGTTAAATGTGCAAATCAATGTGATGTCCTCCGCACAATGTTGAACACTACACCACCTCAGTTTCTCCGCTTTGTTTTTCCTCTCTCTGCTCGTTTTTACACCAACTCGTTAACAAATACCATCAAACGGGTTTGAACGCGGTTAAACCGTTTGATGATCTTCGGATAGGGAGAATCGTTCTCTCCCGCTGTGATCACAGTCTTGTTGAACGCCCTAAATCCGAGCACATCTCATCAGATACATGTGCGGATCGACGTGTTGTCATCTGCTCATTGTTGAATGTTGCCTCCTATATAGAGGAATTTTGTAGGGCACATAGAGCTTCAGGCTGTTCGCACCCGTCGTACTCTATTCTCATCCACCAAAAGAAATATTCTTTTCTAGTCATTGAGATTCTCTCGTCTATATCAATTTTTTCTGCACCAATTATTCTCTATATCTAATGTTCTATACCAACTACCAACACATGAGCCCACCCATATCTTTTTCTCCTTTTCTTTCACCGCGCCACCACTCCCCCTCTCCCACTCTATCTCTCTCCCTCTATCTCCCCCTCTCTCTAGTGGTTGCAGCGGTAGCGAGGGGTGCCGGTCTGCCCGACCGACACCCTTCAGCCCCGCTGGCTTCCAGCGGCGCACGGAGCAGCCGGAACCCGAACATCAAAGACGTGTGGGCGCCTTCTGTAGAGGCGACGACGACGGATGATCACGCAGCGACGGCGAAAGACTCCCGCGGCGGTCACGGAGGCCGCACGACGGCGGTGGAAGGCTCCCGCGGCGGCCGCGAACGGCCACACGACGATGGTGGATACGTGGAGGCCTCATACGGCGGCCACGGACGGCTGCGTGGCGGCGACATTGGATGGCTCGCGCGACGACTGGACCCCGAACACCGAAGATGCTCGGACGGCTCCCGCAGCGGTGACGACGGTGGACGATCAAACGACGACGGCGAAAGACTCCCGCGGCGGCCACGCAGCGGCGATTTGAGGGCTCCCGTGGCGGCCGAGAATAGCCACGCCACGACGGTGGAGCCTCGACCGGCACCCTTCAGCCCCGCTACCCTCCAGCGGCGCACGGAGCGGCCGGACACGAACATCGAAGACGCGCGGGCGGCTCCCGTAGCGGCGACGACGACAAACGATCACGCGGCGACGGCGAAAGGCTCCCGCGGCGGTTACGGAGGCCACACGTCGGCGATGGAGGGCTCCCGCGGCAGCCGCGAACGGCCACATGGCGACGGTGGAGCCGTGGAGGCCTCATACAGTCATACGGCGGCCACGGACGGCTGCGCAGTGGCGACATTGGATGGCTCACGCGACGGCTGGACCCCGAACTCCGAAGACGCTCGGGCGGCTCCCGCAGCGGCGATGATGGCGAACGATCAAACAACGACGGCGAAAGACTCCCGTGGCGGGCACAGACGGCCGCGCCGCGGCGGTTTGAGGGCTCCCGCAGCAGCGACGACGGCGGACGATCAAACGACGACGACGAAAGACTCCCGCAGCGGGCACAGATGGCCGCTCAGTGGCGGTTTGAGGGCTCCCACGGCAGCCGCGAACAGCCACGCAACGACGGTGGAGCCGTAGAGGCCTCCTGCAGCAGCCACGGACGGCTGCGCGACGACGATATTGGATGGCTCGCGCGGCGGCCACAGACGGTCGTGTAACGTCCGCGGAGTGGTGACGGCGGGCGAAATAATATGGACCGTTAGATCTTCATTAAATCCGACGGCATATATTCTTCTCTTTTTTGGATTTACGAAATAATATAGACCATTAGATCTTCATAAAATCCGACGGCACATATTCTTCTCTTTTTTTTAGATTAACGTGGGAATTTCTTGGTCATCTCGGCGAACGTGGTGGCTCCTTTTAACACTGTTGTATTAATATAATAATAGATGCAAGCTCTCTTGCGCGTCCCATTACAAAATCTGTGTTGTTTCTTGTACCTGTCCTGTCCCTATCTGGCTATCTCCATCTAATACACGCTCTTTTGATATCAGATCATATGTCAGTGCAATGTGCAAGCATTTTCCTTTCCTATATTCAGAAACAATTTGCACTTACAGAGTTTCCAATCACGTCATCTGCCAATAGTCGGGAGCTTACACTCGCTAGTCGCTACCCTGCTAGTAACTCAACTACTCTACATGAGATTTACACGAGATTGAAACAAAAAGGAAGCGCTGACGCCTGGTTGGAGCTGCTAGCAGCCGGCGCTGGAGCAGCGGAGGTTATGGTTCAGTGTCAACGTCGTTAGTGGCCATCGTCACTCCGTGTCTGGACATGTTTTTCTTGGGAACCGCCGAGCGTACTTCGGTAACACAAAAAATGGGTGACGGTTTTGTAGCGATTAACCGTGTGGACAAATTCTTGAGCGCGTCGGGTCGTGTCTCAAATGTCTTCCGTTGAACATCTGAGAAAATTGCAGTGGCGTGTATGTCGTCGTTGCCCTTGTTGACTTGATGGTTGATCACAAATGGTATATATGCTGTTTCTACTTGTCCATTTTTATAGAAATTGTGCTTGTCAATTTGCCAAAGCCACTTTTGAATGGGTGACAGTATTGGAATTTTTTTTACCTCTAGGTGAAATTACGAAATAATTACTACTTAACTAGTTCTTCCATGCATGTACGTGTACGCAGCTACGCATGCACCACCTTCTCTTTCTCTCGGATTCTTTTGACACGGGACATAATTAGAATTAATAATGAAAATAAAGTGTTAAGAAATCCCTAATTAAAGGATAATTGTGGGGTCATACCGAATATACCCCTGAAGGGTTTCCCCACATCTATATAATCAGCAACCTTGTATTCATCTATGATTAATGTGAAAGAGATCTGAAGCTCCACCATATCTGTGTCCATGTGTTCTTTGGGTATGAGATGGGAAGGGAAACGAGATTCAATCTACAGCTTCTCACGCCTCGTTCTTGGATTGGGATTTGGGAAACCGGATCATGGATCCGATTCTTAACACGTTATCAGCACCTCTTCCAACTGGATGAGTAGTTCCTGATTTTTTTTTGTTACAGATCAATCTACTATTTGCGGTTGCTAATCATAGATTGATTCTCGTTTTCCGATCTGGAATCCGTATGCGTCGAGACTTCTCTGCGGGCGTCGGTCACCGCGAGTGGATTTCCCGGCCACACGGCCGGCGGCGGGGTCCTCCCGCGGCAGGGCGAGTGGATGCCCCTAGCATGGCCAAGTCTGCTGCCCTGCTGCGATCAGATGAACGGAAGGCACAGGCACATGCGTGCGTACGTGGAACAGGTTATGATGCATGTGTTCAGCGTATGGTGATGCGTCTTGCATCTGTTAGCCGCTGCCGGCTTCATTATTTTTTTAAATCTTTCTTGATTTTGGCATCAGTTCGATCTTAATTTCATTATGCTAATCAAGTTTGATTTTTTTTATGAGAACATGCTGCTTCTTCCTCCCGATCAAGAGTCGATGAGAAGTGCACAAGCGGCGGCGGCAGGTGCATGCGCGGCCACCCGACGTACGTCGTCCCGACCGGCGGCCGCCGCTGCGCGCGAGGCAGGCTGGCAGCCGCCGTGTATTGATCGACGCTGCAGTATGCACCGCCGTGTACGCATACAAGATACAAAGGTGCCCTTCGCGATCACGGCTACGGCTGGCCGTTCCCGACCTCACCGACGTCAGGCTGGCCGTTCTACTAGGCTTTTGATCTAATATGATTAAACAAGCTAGATTGCTAGTAGATCGATTTGTACCTCTAAACCAGATTGCCACACTTTGTGGATTTGTTTGGTATGGACTAAGACGTCGGCTATCCCACCATGCTACGCATGTACGCCGACGCATCCTTTGCATTGCTGGCCACCCCAATGCACAGAATAGAATCTGTGCGTACGCCGGCGAGTTCTAGTACATGAAGTTTAAGCGCTAGATTCTGGTTAACGCCAACGCGTTTAGCGTGTAAGCCAGTAAACCTGTTATGCGCGGTGCAGCCTGAAGTCGCACTTTAACTAAACCTTTTTGTTCATGTGAGTAATAGCCTTGTTCGACCATCTTGGGTCGTTGTTGTGGCTCTGTCGGCCACTGCTGGTTACTATACATCAAGATATGCTTTGCATGCATTACCTTCTTATCTAGGTCACGTACTAACACACAAAGAGTCTGGTCATATACTCTATACTATGCCCCTGAAGTCGCAACACACGTCAAATGCCTATAATGGATAATTTAATCTTTCCGATAATTTCTCTACTAG
Organism: Echinochloa phyllopogon; assembly: GCA_033239725.1. NCBI lineage: Eukaryota > Viridiplantae > Streptophyta > Magnoliopsida > Poales > Poaceae > Echinochloa > Echinochloa phyllopogon. Next base: position 2,246,026 of record BTCW01000008.1, on the reverse strand, counting down.
ATTAAAATCCTGCAGATTATTACTTTCTAGTAGATTAGTTTTGTTAATAGATTGGTTTCGCTAGCTCTATAATCAATTGGTTGATTTTGCTAGCCTATTGTTCATTAGAATTGTTTCTAGTTTTCCTAGGCAGCGTGTGTGTATACTGATCATGGGTTTGACTCGTCTGTCATGTGCAACATATTTGCCTGAAGCACAGTGCACTGCTGGCACATGTAGCTGCCACCATACAATCGAACAGAGCAGCTCGGCTACATACTTATGCGCATGCCTCCATGCATGTGATGCCGCCACCCTGAAGGTCGCGGACGAGCCACACTCTTCGCCGCTGCCCTGTCGGCCATACCACTTGGTATATTGTTTGTGTTCTCCTTGCACTGTGGTGGGTGTATTGCTCATCGAAGCGTTGCCTTGCGAATCAGGCCAACCCACCTGGAAGTTTTATATTGATTTGTTTCCTTGCATTTATTTATTTTTATATGATTTGTTATTTCTGTGGCATAATATATATTTATATATACAGCCAAAAGGCCACAATAATATATACATCATATAATGCTTGAAAAATCAGGGAAATTAATGATGATCACACTCTATTCCTTTGCTCTCTCTTCATGCATAAAGTTAATTTACCTGAAGTAACCTGAAGCAATATAACATAATGCATGAATTTGGTTCCATAATAAGACATCACAAATGGGAATTATAATTATGTGCTCGAATGGCGAGCTACTAATACCTTACTAGTGTTCTAAATATTAGATAAAGGCTTACAACCTCGGTTACAAAGTGCATAACCTGATGTTGGCATCTTCCTCTCTTTGCTGCTGAAAAAGCATGAGGTATACAATGATATCAAGAAGTAATAACAACCCCGCCTCCTAGCGACATGAAGTCGCAAGAACACTAACAAGCCGTTAGTAATATTCTGAGAATTCTTCTATCATGCTGGTGTGAAAAACTATTGTGCGTTCCCGAAGAATCACGTATCTTGTCCTACTTAGGACTGTATTTTCTCATGTGGCAATAATTCTCAGAATTACACAAAGTCACCGAATAGACTTGGGGATAATTACTAAACAAGTACTTAATATACTATTAAATATAAGTGTAGGCCAAATGGTAAAGGTAAGTCCCTGATGGACTAGTTGTTTGGGAGGCTTTGTATCAAAGCTAATTTGGACAAAGCCCTTTCAAGATCTACTACTGATCTTCCAGAAATAAGAACAACAGAAATACGATTATAAATCCCACATCACTAGAGATTGCCTGTTGCATTCCCTTATCTTTTTCAAGTCTTATTATGATTTCTACATATGAGAGTAGCATGCATTGTTTTGAGCTTGTCTCAGAAGGATCTTGGTCAATCTTTTGCTCTCGCCAAGTAATTTTCATCCTTTGCTTAGTCGAAATTGTGCACTATAATGATATTTCTCATATAATATGAATTATTGGCCTTGTCTGTTCTATTCTAAAAGCTTCACTTTTTGCTGAACAATGAAGAGATTGAAATTATGCTTGATAGGACAATGGTATATAACATGAGGAGAAAATTTGCCTTGTAGGCAGTTTGTACCACAAATAAGTAGCTTGAGAATCTTTTGATCGACAAGTGTTAGCATCAACCACCTAAAGTTGTGATTGTGGTATGAGTTTGTACAGAATACATATCAGCCACATGTTTTTGATTAGTTGTACCGTGCACTTGAAGATGCAAGTAGTACTCCAACATGTCGATCAAAAGTCCAACCCTTGCCTTGCACTACATGCTGGCTCATTCCCTTGCCTGTACTTAGGCTGTTGCTAAATGTGGTCGAAGCTCTCTATCAAAAGAACTGTACCGATAAATGTTGCACATAATGGTTGATGCCTAATTTAGTAATGGTATGAGTAATTGGGTAAACCATGGGCAATAAAAAAAATGAGTCCGACTATATAACTCTGCATACAAATGCTTGGCAGCATCGGGCTGATGCCGTGCACTTTTTCCTGAAGAATTTCTATGGATCATTAGCAGTAATTATGCGTCTCACTTGAAGCTGAGCCTAATCCTTTTCAACAGAGATACAGAAATGCAGTGTTCATGCCACCGCATTAATTTAAGTCTGAGCTCACTGCATATGAAGATATAAATTTAAAACCCCCATCTTTTTAATGTGTATAAGATTTCCTAAATAAATCACCACCAGAGCATACATTGGTCAATACCAGAAGATTGTGGCTGAGAATTTTGTTAGTATGCTTTCAGAAATATCACGACATTAGAGGGAGATAAATGCTCATTTGTGTAATGCCTTGATATTTATATAGAAAAAATACACAAAAGCCAAACTGAACCTGTTGTTTAGTGTATACTCCTTTATATATGGAGTTTGCCAGAAAATCATTTGATCATTGAGGAGTAACCATAGTGGTTTAAATACATTGTAAATGCTTCTACCTGAAGTAGATGTGGATATACCCGAGATTAATATCATATCCACATTTGACTTATCGGTACGATCTACTTCTGCGGGGACGCCTGCGAATGTGATCCGATGCGCTTAGTCAAAGCATATGCTCTTGATGCAAATTCACGTTGTATGTGATAACTCTCCTTCAATGAACTCACCCTGCTGGTGATTTACCTCATGAAGAGGTCCATCCTGAAGATGAAATTTTCTAGCGATGCGCGCAATATCATAGTGCTAGGAATACGGAACAACAATAAATCTTTCGTTTTAGGAAATGACGAAGATGCTAATTCAATATTGTGGGAAACAAAAGTGTCGACACCTGTCTTGCCTCTCTAATTACAATGATTCTCCTTGGGAGAACCCAGATCCGGAATAAAGTCCTAGGCACGAGTGCTTGAAGCTCTCTTATCGGGTCAATGAAATATGCAATTGAGGCTGAACCAAAAATCGTAAAGTGAAAGTTCTGAGCAGGAAGTTCGGACATTTATGGGTCATTATTGATATAATAGGTAGTAAAAGCGATGGTTCAAGTGGTCTTGGAATGGACCGATCCCCAATGTGTGTTGAATAAACATAGTTCTGTTATGTAATATATCTGGCAAAGGCATGAATAAAGATATGCAGTTAATAGGATTCTGAAAATCCATCATGAGATCCCAGTAGGACTCATAATTTTGAATTTAAATAAGCAACATTGAAATCTCATACCAATATTACATTTTTAAAGAAGTTTGTCTTCTTTAATGAAAACTACTATATGTGGAGAAAATACCTTCCTGTTGAGAGGATATTTCCCCGAAGGATTTTTCTTGAAGAAATAAAAACTAGTCTGAGTTGAACACCAAAATTTAATAATTTCTTGAAGGAGACCCATATAAGATCCGAGAAAGTATGAAAGGATGAACCAAAAGATCAGAACATTGCCGTATTTTTATATGTGCATTTCAGGAGTTTTAATTTAGAGTTTTACTTAGTATGTTTCTATCTCCTGATATATTTTCCACCAGAAGATTTAGAATGGCGGTATCCTCTAATACCCTGAAGGTATGGTGTTACTGGCAATTATATCCCCATTGCGCCAGTATGACAGACTGAAAATGTGTATATGATCGGGTAAGATCATTGAAGGATTATGGATGGTCTCTGATGGACCTTTGCCCTTTTGTTACGCGGTTTGAGAGCTGCGATTGATTAGATCTTTATAAATTTATTGTATTATACAATTCTACATATATTGTGGCTCACGATAGAGATGGAAATATGACACCCCAATTCCTTCTCGTTATTCTAGAAGAATAATGCATATCTTGAAGAATATGTTAGAGTAAAGCTTCAACGGATGTTGTCGCCCGGAGGAGCAAATGCTTAGTATTGATCTTAATTCATGAGACATTGAGTGTCCTAGAGTATACCTCGAAGGCATCAATTTGATCTAAAGGCTCTATCAATAAATTACTTAAGATCCAGTAGAATGATAATGCAAATCAAAGTGGCTTATCTATACTTACCTCTTGTGTTCCGGAAGATATTTGAGGTGAAATTTCTGAATTGATACTTGCAGTGACATGAAATTTATTTGCTAAATCTTTATGGCATGTACTTCCAGAAGAAAGTGTTATTGCCATAGTGAAATGATCTTGCTTGGTTCAGGGGGAGTATATCTCCTAACAAGTAGCCATTGCCAAGTATTATATTGAGTATAGAACATTATGATCCAGAAGATTGTAATTTGTTTTATAGACAACTGTTGTACTCTTTTTCCCTTAGTGAGTTTTCCTGAAGTTTCTCACATAAGGTTTTTAATGAGACAACAATTTGTAAATGCAACTTGCGACACTATGCACTCTTTCTCCATATTTTTCCCACTGGGTTTTTTGGGAGTTTTGATGAGGCATGAGTTTGTCGTGTTATTCGCCCAAGGGGGAGTGTTAAGAAATCCCTAATTAAGGGATAATTGTGGGCTCATACCGAATATACCCTTGAAGGGTTTCCCCACATCTATATAATCAGCAACCTTATATTCATATATGTGTCCATGTGTTTTTTGGGTACGAGATGAGAAGGGAAACGAGATTCAATCTACAGCTTCTCACGCCCCGTTTTTGGATTGGGATTTGGGAAACCGGATCAGGATCCGATTCCACTCGATTAGAATCGGCTCGTGGAAGGAATGGGCCTCCTGGCCTACTAGTTTCTTACCTATATGGGCCCCCAATGGACTTGCCCACGACTCCGCCATCGCGATCTGGTGCGGTGGCTGCTGCCGGCGCCGCCCATGTCGTCCCCAAACGCCGCCACTCCACTCCACGTCGGCGCCGCTCTCCCTCCTCCCCTCGCCGCCGCGCCGTCCAACCATGCGGCACCTCCTCCTCTCCCGCCTCCTGCTCCGCCGCGGCAGCAGCCCCACCGCCCACCACAACCACCTCCCCCTCCTCCGCGCCCTCTCCTCCGCCCCCTCCCCCGTCTCCTCCGACGCCGACCTCCGCAAGTACGCCGGCTACGCGCTCCTCGTCCTCGGCTGCGGCGCCGCCACCTACTTCTCCTTCCCGTTCCCCGCCGACGCGCTCCACAAGAAGGCCGTCCCCTTCAAGTACGCGCCGCTCCCCGAGGACCTCCACGCCGTCTCCAACTGGAGCGGCACCCACGAGGTCCACGCCCGCGTCCTCCTCCAGCCGGACTCCCTCCCGACCCTCGAGGACGCCCTCGCCACCGCGCACAAGGAGCGCCGCAAGCTCAGGCCGCTCGGGTCTGGGCTGTCCCCCAATGGCCTCGGCCTCTCCCGGGCCGGAATGGTCAGTCTCGCGCTCATGGACAAGGTGTTCGACGTCGACGTGAAGAAGAAGACGGTCACGGTGCAGGCTGGGATTCGTGTCGCGGAGCTAGTTGACGCGCTCCGGGAACATGGCCTCACGCTGCAGAACTTTGCATCCATTCGGGAGCAGCAGGTCGAAGGATTCATTCAGGTCTGTTGCCAAAAAGACATCACCCTTCTTATTTCCAAGTTCCAAACAGCTGTTTCTCGTTGTGCCACTGATTAAGAGTACTGATGGATTGAGACTAGAATGGTAATTTACTAGGCACTCCTGGCACAAATTTGCTCTACTAGGTTGGATTAACCACTTCAATGAAATGTTTGAAATTTGTCTAGAATTACTAGGGTGTTAAGATAGTAGAAAAATGTTACTGAGATGGCCTGCTGAGGGGATTGAAATGATTGTTCCAGAAGCTGTCAGTCATTTTACCAGTAGTTTTATAGGATTGTTCCATGCCCTTTCCTATATTGAGAAATCTCTTCTCATCCTAATGCCTGGGACTGGGAGCTCCAATTGTAGCCAGTCCCAATATTCTTTTGCAAATTGTGTAGTTCAGGATTAATTTCTGTTCATGATTGAATGCAGGTTGGTGCCCATGGCACCGGTGCAAGATTGCCTCCTGTTGACGAGCAAGTCATCAGTATGAAACTGGTTACCCCTGCCAAAGGGACAATAGAGTTATCAAGGGAGAAGGATCCTGAGTTATTTTATCTTGCTCGCTGTGGACTTGGTGGCCTGGGTGTTGTCGCAGAAGTTACTCTTCAGTGTGTAGAAAGACACCAGCTTGTGGAACATACATTCGTTTCCACTGCAGATGAAGTCAAGAAAAACCACAAGTAATGCTTCTTGGTGTCAATCTTTATTCAGCTATATGATATGTTCGCCTATGCAATTGTAACATCCTCAAATTCTTCCTTTCTCCTCGTTTGCAGGAAGTGGCTCTCTGAAAACAAACATATCAAGTACTTGTGGATTCCATATACTGACACAGTTGTTGTTGTCCGATGCAATCCTCCCTCGAAGTGGAAGACCCCAAAGTTGACATCAAAATATGGAAAGGATGAAGCTTTACAGCATGTTCGTAACCTTTATCGTGAGTCGCTGAAAAAATATAGGTACATACACTTGTTATGGTTTGAGAATCCAAGTAGCAATGGTGATATGGTCTTCTATACGCAAATGCATCTTTACTTGCTATTTTCTACTGAAGAATCAGATTAAATATTCTCACATAGAAATTGAATTGACTTTAGTAATTAATTGTGCTCTTGAAAACTGTCGTATCCATTTAAATATTAGTTTGTCCCTGCATCATTTTAGTCTGAGTCTGTCTACTCGTTTCGTAAGTTTCTTCCCTTTATTGAGACACATGCGCAGAAATAAGAGGTGATTCCAGTTGAAGAGTTGTATTTGCCTGATGAGTGATACATCAAATGTCACTACATGTATTCTGATGGTGTAGTAGCACCTGCTAGGCATTGCCAGCTGAAAATATGGTAGTTTGTGAGTGGACCTGCTAGTTCTGTTCTTCTGTTAGGAGTTTGCTTTGCTTAATTACTCTCAGAGGAAGGTTTCATTTCTATGTAATACTTGATGGATGTATTATGAGTTTCTCTAATTGAAATTAGGAAGGGTTGTTTCCCTTGCCTTTTCACTAAAAAAATGGTGATACAAGAAGTGTTAATTGGGGCTTTTGTTGCTGCTATTTAGTTAATTAGTATACCAACATAGTACCTTCAAGCATTCAGTTCCTTTACTTTAAAATCCATATGCATGGAAAACAAAATTATTGATTATGCAGTAAACTGCCATACACAAATGCTGTTGGAGATATTTGTTCTACTCAAGTGAAGTAACTTTGAAATTATGTAGTTTTCTGCAGAATTTTCTAGCTGTATTATGCAGATATTTGTTCGTTTGTTTTTTCAGGTACGCCAGCTTATAGATGCTTTTCAGAACTGAAACAGAAAGTAATGACCCAGAAATAGATGCACTTTCATTTACTGAACTGAGGGATAAGCTGCTTGCCCTTGATCCACTGGATAAAGATCATGTGATGAAAGTCAATAAAGCAGAAGCTGAGTATTGGAAGAAGTCTGAAGGGTATCGCATGGGCTGGAGGCCTGGAGTGATGAAATACTGGGTTTTGATTGTGGTGGGCAGCAGTGGGTTTCTGAAAACTGCTTCCCCACAGGAACCCTAGCAAAGCCAAGTATGAAGGATCTGGAGTATATAGAGAAGTTGCTGAAGTTGATTGAAAAAGAAGATATACCTGCACCTGCACCAATTGAGCAGCGCTGGACTGCCCAGAGCAAGAGTCCAATGAGCCCAGCATCAAGCTCTGAAGAAGATGATGTGTTTTCATGGGTAATTATCTGTTCTTGTTCAGTATTTTTTTTGTATGTTTAATCTATGATGCCGTTGTGACTACCTACCTATAAGCCCGTTTGCATCTCATACTGATTTGCTTGTCATTGATTTATGTGATGGATAATTTGGTTTGAAAAGGTGGCATTTTAGAATTCATTATGCTCTCTTCTGATCATTTCTGTTAAATATAGTAGTAGAACTTGCTCTCTTGCTTCCTACTACAACAAATATATGGGCGAAAGTAGAATTTGCTGTCTTGCTTCCTGCTTTGGCAACATATGAGGAAATCCTTTTCTTCCATGTAGAGAATATTACGAAATCATTCCACTGTAATTGTTATCTTTCCCATGTTTCTGGGACAATCACATACATTGTGAAGAAGTTGCACATTACATCTCTCAACTGCTTTGGAAAGTTCTGTACCTCCTGCTTCTTCTAATGAATTATTAGCCATCGATGGCCTGTAAAACCCAATTCTCTTTTGCACCTATGTTTGTCTCAATGACCAACATACTGGGATCTATGCAGGTTGGTGTTATAATGTACTTGCCAACTTCAGATGCTCGCCAAAGGAAGGAAATTACGGAGGAGTTCTTCAATTACAGGAGCCTGGTGCAAAGTCTCTGGGATGATTATTCTGCATACGAACACTGGGCCAAAATTGAGGTAGCAACTTGTACTGCTGGTTTTAATATTTATGCAGATAGATTTCAGATCTTTAGAGTAAGCACATGATTGAAAATAACATCAATCTGATCAATTTCAAGAGAATGGCCTCTTTACTTGCACACATACCTGGCTGAGCTGTTTATCTGCAACAAATTTCATTCCTATTGATTAATCTGTCTCCATTTCTCCCTAGGTTCCAAAGGACAAGGATGAACTAGCTGAACTCCAGGCGAGGTTGAGGAAGCGTTTCCCTGTCGATGCATATAACAAGGCACGCCTGGAGCTGGACCCCAACAAGGTCCTCTCAAATGCAAAATTAGAGAAGCTGTTCCCAGTGCTGGAGCCTTTTCACCAGGCAAAGTAACGCGTGTGCTTCAGAGTGAATGAAGACACGTAACCTGTTCATTCTGTAGTTGATACTTAACCAAAAGCTGAAACCACCAGCCAGCACTGTTGGCTGATTTTTGTTGGTGGCTTCACATTTGTAATTCTATCCCTATTTGTTATCATGGTAATATGGTCTGCTGGAACGAAGGTATAATATACATTTGGCAGATGAAATAAAGTAACAGAAAAATGTTCATTAGTCAATACAGTAGCCTAATTTCATCAAAAAAGACATTCTGATGCGATATCATTTTCTATTCATTAGTCAATACATTAGCCTAATTTTACTCGTTTTCCCCTTTTGTCCCACTCGCCAATCGCCACTTCACCCAAAAGCCTGCACTCAACCCAACAGGAGAAATGCAGCAGTTCCTCCCCTCCCAGCAATCCGCGCTCACCATGGACTCCGCGGAGAGCACAGCCGCCACCGCCGCGCTCGCGCCCAACGGCGCCGCCCCCGACCCCGCCCCAGCCGTCGACGACGACTACGACGCCGTCCCCGAGGTGGCCGCCTGCATCTCGTCGATGATCGACCGCGAGGGCAGCGTCGAGAGCCACCGCCTCTTCCTGGCGCGCCGCACCGTGCTGGAGATGCTCCGGGACCGCGGGTACACCGTCCCGGAGGACGAGCTCGCCCGCACCCTCCCGGAGTTCCGCGCCTGGTGGGCCGACAAGCCCGAGCTCGAACGCCTCGCCTTCTCCACTACCCTCGCCTCTGACGAGTCAAGCAAGGTGGGGTTTTCCCTTTTCACCCCTTTCCCCCCGTTATATCGCCGCTGTGCTATCAAATGTTCTTCCATTAGGGTTCGATTAGTATTCCGGCTTACGATTTGAACTGCATTCTTGTCCTGACCGTCAGGCCAATCCTTTTACTCGTTAGTATTAAGAAGACCTCTTACATCTACTCTGGTGTACTGGAATTCAGCTGTGCTGAGATGTACATCCTTCCTTTGTTAGGATGCCAGTTCCTGACATCCTTGCTGTTTGTTGATGTTATAGGTGTGATTGTCTGTACGGTCTAGAAATTCTACTGTTCTTGTGGTTATAATTGTTAGGTTTAGCACCTTCCTGCAAGTAGAATGGTAAACTGCTTAATTGATTATGTATCTGAAAAGTTCAATGATTACATACATAGGTTTAGGATGAGCGCCTTTACCTTTTCACGCATAGGGTAGTTCTCTATACGATTATACCTACCGTTCCTGTTACAAATGAGTAAATGATATATCTTAACTGTGTGTTATGCAGGTGAAAGTTCTGTTCTGTCCACCTGAACCTGTCAAAATTGCAGTTATCCGGGAGGTATATAACGGGGTCAAAGACGAGAACCTGTCTAGATTGATTCTGATATTGCAGAGCAAAATAATGGCTAAATCCAAAGAATCTATCAAGGAGATCTTCCCATTTAAGGTTGACATATTCCAGGTAGGTTTTGTCTAATCTGTTGGTTGCTCTTCACATTTTGCTTGTAACTACAATGCACGTCGTTAAGAATAACAGCAAGTAGCTTATATTGCTTTCTGTGCGATCAGTAATGGTACTGGCCACAGTATGGTTAGAATCTGAATTTTCACTATGTGTTCTTCTGAAAATTATGGTCTTAATGTCAAGTGCTTGTTCATGGCATTAGAACTTTCATCATGTAAAGTTGATATCTTGTTGTTTAATTTATATTAATATTCTTTTATGTTTGCCAAGAGATATATTAATATCCGTGCTCAAATCAATTTACTATTCCAATGGTAGATCACGGAGTTACTGGTGAACATCACTAAGCATGTCCTGAAGCCCAAGCATGAAGTGTTGACTGCAGAGGAGAAAGCCAAGCTCCTGAAGGAGTACAATGTGGTGGATTCACAGGTATATTCCTCTATCTTTTGTTAAAAGTTACTTTGTAATCTCTTACTGCTTTATTGGACTGGCATTGGAAATCATGGCGCTATGCAAATTTTGTAGCCTTCTTTTGTTACACTTGAGGAATGCAATAATGCAGCCTGCTGTAGGCTGAAGGCTGTTGCTTTTCATGATACTTGCCAAGTTTTTACTGTAACACCATAATTTCAGCACTTGATCTTGTTTGTAACATGATCATGGCCATAAGGGTGACTGCAATTATCTTAGTGTTCTTTCTGGATGACATGATTGAGACTGTCAATGAACTGTGAAATTACCATGCGCCTTTGTCACATGGAAATGTTGTGTTTATGCATTTCACTTTAAAACGTAACCTGATGCATTGAAATTGATGATCCTCCCATATTTCCATAGCGGGAGTACTGTTATGATATATAAAGAAAACTTGTTTAATTGCAATGTCAAATTTATGTGGGTTCTCCCTGCAAAAAAATGTGGATTCTTATTTTAAGTTGTAGGCTCCTTACAAATGGTATCATAAATTAAAAATGTCTAACAATATGTTTATAGAAGCCGTGGGGATACTGCATTCATTTATTTTGGTTAGTGGATTCTTAACATGTCTGAACACTTGTTATTAGCTGGGGTGTTTCCTTTGGATATTTCTTTTGATAGAGTTAGGATATTTCTGTTGATAGAGTTAGCTTAGTTGTACTTCTTTTGAAGTAATTCCATGCCACTCTACTAAAATTGTTGCCTGTATCTTTCAGTTGCCTCGCATGCTGGAGAGTGATGCTGTTGCTCGCTACTATGGCCTTGGGAAGGGAACTGTTGTTAAAGTTACATATGACAGTGAGCTTACCGCGAACCATGTGACATACCGGTGTATTTATTGAGTGGTCTGTGGGTTTCTGTGATGAAGTTTCTCACAAGCAGTCAATAACAATCACCTCTCGGCAGATGATAATGCCCTTCTAGGCCAATTATGTAGGATGAAGTTCTCTGTAAGGTATTGGGAAAAATTGTCCTGCAGCAAATTTTCTACCCTACTATATTGTCCTATGTAAGTACTTGTCTCTAGTCTAAGCTTAGAAACAGTAAGAAAACTAATCCCGTCGTAAGTTATCTCGGTCAGTTTCATATGTTTCTCGGAAAGTTTGGCACATGTTGTGTAAGATGCCCTGTTAGTCTGTTTATCTCTGCTGTCATCTGATAACTGATTGGATTCAAGCAGTATCCATGTACGGATTCCATTGTATTTGGCAAATCAAGGGCTAACGTCTGTGTTACAAATTAGTAGGCCAAAGGCCAAGGTAAAGAAAGAATAAAGGGTGAAAAAGGGGGGTTAATTCTCCTATAATCAGTTTGCAGCTAACTGTGCCTTGATCTGTTTGTCTGGGGCAAAATTTCTTCGTCGTCTTCTGCCTTTCTCTTTCGGTTGTTGCTGTTATCGCTGCTGCTGTTGTTCGTGGGGTTACTGCATTCGTTGCTGTTGCTGTCGCTTTGCTGGTGCTGTTCCTGGTGGTAGTGCTCCTTGCATCTGCTTTTCAGTATGTGGGGCTTCAGCTTGCTCATGTCTGATAGCCGCACTGGTTTTAGGAAAAATTCATCCGCTCCTTCCTCCAGGCATCTGATTCAGAACATCATAATCAGAAATGCGTCAGGGATTATACGCAATTAAGATATGAAACTATAGTGTTTTAATATTCCACAAGGTTTTTTGTATAAATCATATCTTTTGATTCATTATTTGACTAAGAAAACGACTTTCTTTTCGCCGCTTGTGTCGTGCAACTAGAAAAAGAATAAACCCGGACAAACACGAGTGGTGCTAGTGAGCTGTCTGCATCAATAAACCTGTTTCATGGATACGGCAATATGGAAGATCATCTACAAGATCGATATGCGTATCATTCCATATCTTTTTTTATTAGTTTAGACCAGACATGTCGAGATTATACTAGGACAGTGTGAGCTGTGTCATGTGTGGGGCGGTGGTTCCTCTATTATACAACGCACATGTGACGCCAAATCATTAAGGATTTGGAGAGATTTCCATATCCAATTTGACCCTAAACATATTCATTTCTGTATCCATACAGAAAAAAAGGAACTTTAACTCTCTAAAAGTTTTCTAATCATGTAGTAATTCCCTGTAACACAGGCCCTCAGCTATGCACAAACGTTTCTCTTAAATGGTAAATTTGCTTTCTTGCTTTACTTCTACTCAGTCACTCACTAGTATTTCTGCACACTTAACTTTGATTTGTTCATAAAACATCAGGAGATAACATATAGATCCATAAGAGTGCTCACCTATTGATCCTTGAAGGGATGTTCTCAGACGACATGATCACCACTGGGATGTCTCTTAGAGACGATGATTCCTGCTTTAAACAAACCAAACATGCATATTTAGGCCCTATTGTCTTCGGCAGATCATCGATGCGTCATACCAAGAAATCCTAGCTTAGTTGGGGGGATTTTACCTTGATCTTCTTGAGCAGATCATATCCTGTCATGCCAGGCATGCAATAGTCTGTGATTATCAGATTCACCGCAACCTCCTGATTATCCACACAAACAGTAGCAGTACAAAAGACATCAGAAACCTTTCTTCAGACAAGGAACACAACTACACAAAGGAAGATGAAGCCATCCTCTTACCAGCTGATCTGCGTGAACAGAAACTGGGCTGCTGCCCTCGTCATGGAGTCCCAGGAACTCCAGAGCCTTGCTCCCGGAATCGACACTGGTGACTTGGAATGAAGAGGTCTTGAGGAGCCTCTCGATGAGCTTCCTGTCAAGGAGGCTGTCATCCACGGCCAGTACATGGAACGGGGTCTCTGTGGCCACCGCCATATTGTAGAAACTGCTCTTGTTCTTGTATCTGACTAGGAAGAAGGATGCTATGAGCAGCTGCTGAGAGGAAGAGTTGTAGAGGAAACTAAAAGCAGGGAGGGTATGTGTATGTGCTTGGTAGCATGGAGAGGCTTTGCTTTGGCTTTTGAAGGGTGTGGTTGAGTTGATATATATATATATATATACATACATGCACATGAAAGAAGGATTCCAGGAGATATGAGGGAAAGTGAAGGAAGAGGGGGAAAAGAAATGTGATGACTAAGAAAATCCCACCGCATGGAAAAGCAAGATCCGGGGCAGATTTGCTCCAAATCTTGCCAGGAATTGACTCCATCCACAAAAGAGAATAGAATAGAAGAGAGATAGGAGAGAGACACCACCCGGGCAGCCAGGCAACAGCATCATCAAGTCTGTATCCTGGAGCAGCAGGCCCTTCAAAGGGTCCATTTTCTCTTGTTCCCTTTCCCTCCCTCTTTTCCTATTGCTATCATATAAGTATGGCTTTATTAGTTTTGAGTTTCTTGGGTTGTCCTCTTCCTGGCTGACCTGAAAGGGTGAAAGATACGGAAGGATCGTTTTGGCGATTTGGTAAAGCTTGCAGATTTCTTCAGGTGCGACCGGCCCCCAGTTGGCTAGCGGCAGCGATTCGATGCAAGTAAAAAATTGGGATCTCCTTCCTATGTGACAACTTGCTTGTGATCACAAGGGGGTACAGGCAGGTAACAGTATCAATTCTGGTCTGGTTAAAAAACTGATCAAGTCGATGCCGCGCGTGTGTTGGTGCGGCGCGCACAAATCCGCAGATGGATATCTCGCTCAAATGAATTATGCCTATCCAGCAGGTTCCGAGAGGGACGTGATCAGACTGATGGATGCTTGGATGTTGATTATTCAGAGTGTTTTTTTTTCAGATTAAGGAGATATATTCAGAGTGTTGAGATTCTGATGAATTGCTGATACATGGCTGGCACTCCAACCAAACGAAACGATTAGTAGCAAGCACCTCGGCAGGTGGTAAATAAAGGCTTTAATTTGTTGCTGGTAGCACTGGCTGCCTGCCACAGCAACCTCGAAATCTCCGAGCGAGATTTACTTTTTTTTTATGGGAGAGGGTTTTAGCCGCGTGGTAGTTGATCGGCGTCCATACCGTGACGATCTCGTCAGCTCTGGCTCATCGCAATTGCTTTTATTAGCAGGCTAGCAGCAGTAGCACGAGCAGCTTGATGCGATGGCATCGATCGCCCCCCGATCGAATCCGCCAGTGATCGCCGAGAAAGCGGCGTCTCCCATCAGTCCCAGTGCTTGCCGGAGATGAGATACGCTCCGGATTTGCCTCCACGCGTCCGATCCGTTGCCCCCTCGATCTCATCCCTTCTACTTTCGCTTTCGCCTTGATCTCAACCTCCATCGCTGGCTCGCTCGATTGCTTCCTTCCTGCTCCTCGATCCATGTGGCCAAGCATGTGGATATATGCATGGACGTACAAGTACGTGGGGGATATGATGATTCTGATGAACAACAAACAGATCGATCATATTTATATTTAGATATATAGACGATCTTCATCGTCGTGCGAAATAAATAAAGGCGTGGGCGATTCTGTATCATGCGCGCATTATCGTGTGTTCATGCATGGCCTGGACTCGGCCGGCTTCGTCCGTCGTTCTTGATCTCGGTTTTTGCTGCGATATCCGATCAATGCATGTCTCCATCGTCTATGAGCCTCCTCTCGTCGCGTCGGTGGCAGATCGTCACTATCAATCGGCTAAAACGTTCTTTAAAAAAAAAGCGGAGGAGGAGGAGGAGGAGGAGAATTCAGTTCTTTCGAGAAAAAAGAAAAAAAATGATTCAGTTTGTACTACAACGAGACTAATTGTCTCGATCAAAACTAATAATATAACTACTTGTACGACGACGAAGAAGAAAAATCAGAAAGCAAGACCTATGAGAAGCGAAAAGGCAGCAGGCAGCAGCAGAAGAATGTGGCAGGAATGATTCGTGATGGGGGCTACATCGCTAGGCCATCGCAGGAGAATTCAGATTCCGGCCCGCATCAGCAGAGCAGGATCACCAACCGAAGCAAAAGGGCCGGAATCTGAAAAAGGCCTACAAATGCAGACCAATCTGTTTGGAAGCGCGCTTCGAACGTGCTAATGGGCCGGCTTCTGTTCGCTGTGAACGAATGGGTCCACCATAGTGGCTGGGCTGCATTAGGGGATATATGAGTTGGGCTTAAGCCATCGTATCCAAGGAAGAAGAAAATATGAAGAAAAAAAACTTGTATAAAGAAAAGACAAGAAAAGGGCTTTGGTTACTGCGTGCCGTGTTCTGTGTGCTGCTGCATGTAGCCAAAGTACTCCGTATGTTGAAGGTAATCAGCGGGCGGCCTGCACGCTGCACGGTGCGCCACACGCTATGCAAGCCAACCACACGAACAAGCAGATAAGATTTTGCATACAAAATCATGTCTCCACCACACCATGCATGCTCTACTTATTCCAAGTCAGCAAGTGATAGATCGTCTCAAAAAAAAAACAGACCAAGTGATAGCCTATTCGATGTTCATGAAGTGAAGCATCAAAGATATCCATTATTCTCAGTGATTCCGTCACACAAGACAGTATAATTTTTTTCACTAGCCCTTCAGTTCACCATTTGCGAAACACTTTCCACAAAGAGTATAGAACTTCAAATCAAAACTCTAGTGGGGCCTAATTCTCCTTTTCCTTTTACTCAAAAAAACATTCCTCACATGGTCTCCTTTATAGAAAAAAAAGGAGAATATTCAAGTGGGCCATTTTCCCTATTTCTTATTACTCAAACATTCCTCACCCCTTTTCACCAACATGGCCACACTGCCCCCATACCCTGCCATACATTCCCTTTTGGACCAAAGCAGCAACACTATTCTATACAACTTTGTTATCCAACTCCCAACAACTTAACAAAGTATTAATTAAACTCCAAACCTCCAATTAAATAGAATTATTGGCAATAGAATTATCAACCACCTACAAGGCTACAAATACCCCCAGAAGTCCACAACACAAATTCCTCCATCTCGGTGGACTCTTTGTTGTCAAAGATTCTCTGGCCGTGGCAGGCTCGTCGCATCACTCCTCAATCTCAAGTCACTCCCCGACACCCGCACGCGCTCCCTCCACTGATCCATCCATCCACTCCCCACCCAACTCGAGCCACGCCGCCCAGCCCATGGACGCGAGCGGCGCGCCGCCGATGCCGCCGCTCTTGCTCCTCCTCCTGGCCGCCGCCGGCGCCCTGCTCACCGCGGCGCTGTGGTGGCTCCTCGCCGCGCGGTCGTCAAGGCAGCGGGGCTCGCCGCGGCTGCCGCCGGGGAGCACGGGCCTCCCGCTCATCGGGGAGACGCTGCGCCTCATCTCCGCCTACAAGACCCCCAACCCGGAGCCCTTCATCGACGAGCGCGTGGCGCGCCACGGCAGCGGCGTCTTCACCACCCACGTCTTCGGCGAGCGCACCGTCTTCTCCGCCGACCCGGCCTTCAACCGCCTCCTCCTCGCCGCCGAGGGCCGCGCCGTCGACTGCAGCTACCCGTCCTCCATCACCACGCTGCTGGGCGCGCACTCGCTGCTGCTCACCAAGGGCCCCGCGCACCGGCGGCTCCACGCGCTCACCCTCACGCGCCTCGGCCGCCCCGCCTCACCGCCGCTCCTGGCGCACATCGACCGCCTCATCCTCGCCACCATGCGGGACTGGGAGCCCGCCGCCACCGTGCGCCTCCTCGACGAGGCCAAGAAGGTCACCTTCAACCTCACCATGAAGCAGCTCGTCAGCATCGAGCCGGGGCCCTGGACCGAGAGCCTCCGCCGCGAGTACGTCAAGCTCATCGACGGCTTCTTCTCCATTCCGTTCCCCTTCGCCTACCTCCTCCCTTTCACCACCTACGGCCAGGCCCTCAAGGTGCTCGCCCGTTTGCCTTCCCTTCCCCCCGATTTATTTCATCCGATGCGGATGCGCATTGCGTTTGCTCTCAATTAAGGTGTGATGGTTGATCCGATTCAGGCGAGGAAGAAGGTGGCCGGGGCTCTGCGGGAGGTGATAAGGAAGAGGATGGATGAGAAGGTGGAAAATGGTGGCGCCAAAGGGGAGGATGAGGAGAAGCGGGAGAAGAAGGACATGGTGGAGGAGCTTCTTGAAGCAGAAGGTGGGAGCTTCTCAGTTGAGGAAATGGTGGATTTCTGCCTGTCTCTGCTGGTTGCTGGCTACGAGACGACGTCCGTGCTCATGACGCTTGCTGTCAAGTTCCTCACCGAGACGCCCACTGCGCTGGCGCAGCTCAAGGTAGGAATCATGAGAAATCTGTTTTTGTAGTTAGAACTAATCCTTTGTTGCAATGTTCGGTGGCAATAGCACAATCCTTGTGCACGTGTGGTGGTAGGTACCGTCAAGAGTCAAATTAGCTTGGACATTGAGGAGGATACGTCAACTGATTTCAATAATATGTTATTATAATGGAGGGTTAGATTAACTTAATCTGTCATACATCACTTCTAGTAGTCTTTGTCTAACAGAAAATCTGGTCCAGCCGGCTTGTGTTTTTAGGTCGAATTCTAGTGCATACTTTTCAATTCAGATAATAGTTTGTTCACTGCAAGGTTACTTTCTAATTTGTTTGATTCTCTATGAGCATCCTGGAATAGCTACTGTCCAACAACAGGAAGAAAAATCAGTAGCTATTCCTCGAACATGCTTTCTTGTTTGTGCACAAAAGTGCCTTGTTCCTTCTCATTTCTGTACTTGGAAGTGTGCCAACCTTATCCAACTGAACGGCCGAAAGTGAGAATCATAGCAACACCATAATAGGACTGGATCTGAATTTTGAGCCACCTGATGAAACCTTTGTTTTTATAGTATTTTAAAATGACATAGTTGTACCTCATGGCCCAAAACGTTATCCTGCTTCACAACATGTGATTTTGATCCCAGATATTTATTTGCTCAATTTACAGGAAGAGCACGACAATATCAGAGACATAAAAGGAAAAAGCCAACCACTGGAATGGAGTGATTACAAGTCGATGCCATTTACACAATGTGTAATAATTCTTGAACCCCTAGTTTCTATTCCATGCTCTCTAGCAGTTTCATATTTGCAAAAATTATCTCTTAAAAGAACATTTGAGCACAGTTTTTTTTTTCTGTATTTTTCCAGGTGATAAATGAAACACTGCGTGTGGCTAACTTAATTAGTGGGGTATTTAGGCGTGCAAATACTGATATTCATTTTAAAGGTATTTCTACAGAAACCGTCTTCAAGTTTCCCAAAATTTTATCAGGGATATTCATTCGTTGTTTCGTTCATCAGACTACATTATTCCAAAGGGCTGCAAAATATTTGCTTCATTCCGAGCCGTGCACCTTAATACTGAACACTATGAGAATGCTCGGACCTTTGACCCTTGGAGATGGCAGGTACTTGTACATTCTTAGATTGCTACTGCTCTGCATATTCTTTGTTATGTGCTGGCTTATGAAGTAAAAATATTGTCATTTTGAGTCGCCCAGTCACATATGTTCGAAATAATTTCTCTAAAAAAGTATATGAAAAGTAATTTATGGCTATCATTGTGCAGAGTAAGAATAAACTTCAGAACGAGGTAGGGGCCAGTTTGTTCACTCCCTTTGGTGGTGGACCTCGCCTGTGCCCAGGCTATGAGCTTGCCCGGGTTGTTGTTTCTGTTTTCCTCCATCATCTTGTCACACGCTTTAGGTAAGAAACCCTTATCTTCGAAATTTCTACACTGTTTTTGGAGCCATATGATTTTGATAATTGTAAGATGAAATATCAATCTGTCTGTATCTTCCAAACTGGACACCACTTTGATTGAATTGTGTGCTCTTGAATCTGCAGCTGGGAAGAAGCTGAGGAAGATAGGATTGTTTTCTTCCCCACCACCCGAACTCTCAAAGGATACCCAATTAATCTCCGACGACGACCTGATGCTATTCTCTGACCTCACCTCGTATTAGTTTCCAGTTACCCTTCAAACCAAGACTAGGCATAGATAAGAGAAATATCACTAGTAGTTAGTGAAAAAATTCCTCCTTTCTTTAATCTTCTTTATCTGTAACTTGCTTGGTACCAAAGAGCAGTTGGCAAATTCGTTTTGCTTGTAAAATGACCCGAAAACTGCTATGCAATGCGTACTGGTTGCAGATAACATTTTGCCGTGTATTATTTGGCTATCCGAAGATAAGATCTAGCTTGCTAGTCGTTTATATCGCTGTCCTAATAATTCACAAATGATGTGATGAGTTTGTACGATTTGGTGGGCAAGATGCCATTCTATCAGCAATTGGGAGGGACTGGTCCCCCAGATTTATAGCGATCTTTGTCAAGCACATCAGCATCATGAACTGTTGTGTTAGTCAGTGCCGAGTACCCAGGAGATACAGTGGAGATATTGTGTGCTAGTCTTCACTGCGCTCGTCGATTGCATGCTGCTAGTAAATGCTGCTCCACAACTGTTAGGCCTGAGCCTACAGTGTGCAATCAGAAGTTCAGAACAACAGTATACATTGAAAAGAAATGTACAAAACCAGTCTACTACACATACATGGCTAAGTGCTGACCGTTGCACGTTTGAAGGGCCCAAATTGATGCATTGCTCAAGCTGCCCAGCAAACAGTGACTGCAGTACCAGGAACCGATACTTGCTGAACGATAGAACGAGTCACGCATCAACAGCGACCTACCTGCTGCTGTTTGAACACGGACGGACGGTCGCTCATGATCTGCGCCCATCACCGGCGTACGTGATGGTACAGTGATGACTGATGATGCATGTTCTTCAGATCCCAGATCTTGAAACGAGCTAGACGCATGCAGCATATGGGCCATAGGATGGGGGCTCGCCGCTCGTGCACGCACCCCGGGCCGGCCTTTTGGTGTAGGTTGCTGTTAGGCTGTCGCGGTCGCGAAAGGGAGGCACTGTCCTGCCGATCGGAGCAATCACGCGCGGCCGATCTCTCCGCCATGTTCGTCCTCCGGCCGGCGATCTGCTTTCGATCAGGGGAGATCAAGGATGCTAGCTTCGTGAAGATGAAGGCATCATATCATATCCATGCGTGCATGTGCATTGGGACATCGTGATAGCTAGCTATTGTGCAGTACGTGACCACTGACCACATATATTTTTGTGCCAAGACACCAAGTAGTCATGTTGGAAAAGGCCATCGTAACTGTTTAATTTCTTCTTTTTTGAAAAGATATATGTTTCTTCTCAATCATGCGTGCATTGCGACATGAGAAATCATACATGCAACTTACCGGAAGAAGGCAAGAAGCTAATCTAATGGTCCCTGCGCGGCAAAAAGCAAAAAACAAGAGCTCTTTTACGGTGTGCCATACTAGCACATGCTAGTATGGTAGTATAAACTAGATACTGACAGGGGTATTATGGTAACATAAAAAAGTCCCCTCTAAAAAAAATTTCCAGGCAGCCGGACCCGTGCTGTCTCGCCCATGTGTGCACCCCTGTCTCACCTGTCCGAGCTGCCGGATCCAAAAAAGATATGCAAAAATTACATATCTGTCATTCCAAACTTATATGTCAAAATTACATATCTGTCATTTTTTTTCCATAGTACCTGTCGACGAATTATGTCGAGCACTTCTAACTGGGGATACCCCAGGGAGTAGATTTGTGGGGATTGCCGGACCTGAAACTTGATGGTTAACACGAAGACACAACACACAAGGATTTAGACAGGTTCGGGCCGCCAGTGTAGCGTAATACCCTACGTCCTGTATGGTGGTTTTGTATATTGCGTCTTCTAGACGTTGGGTGGTTCTGTTGAACTCTATCGAAATAGGGACCCCTGCCCTCCTTTATATATCCCAGGGGGCAGGGTTACATGGCAAGTATCCTAGTTGGTTGCAATATAGGAGTTCTAGTTGGATTACACGAGTAGTTCTACTTGGAGTAGGAGTCCTTCCGAGTCGTCCTACTAGGACTTGGTCTTCTATCTTGAGGGTACCCGGGGATGTATATCCCACAAGCCCCCGAGCATCTTGCACCTTCGCTTCAAGTCTTGAATCTGCTTTAACATCTTCGAGTACTTGGAGCTAAGTCCAAGACGCTTTGATCTTCTCTGACGAGTAGTTTAATTGGTGTGCATCTGATGATGCACCCAATGGGTGTAGCCCTCGAGCCTTCGACTACTTTTTAAGTAGTCGGAGGTTTAAAAGCAATCTTCTATCTTTATCTTGAGTAGTTCAATGGCGTGCACCTAGTAGGTGCACCCATTGGGTGTAGCCCCCGAGCTTCGAGTAGTTTCATGAAAACTAGTCGAAGGTCTTGAAGGTCTTCAATTGATCAACAATAGGCACAAAAAAATGTGTACCCCTTGAGTGTAGCCCCCGAGCCTCGAAGCGAATGGTTTGCATTCGGTCCGAGGGTCAAGAACATAATCTTCAAAAGTACCGACTTGTTTAAAGTACTCGGCTAGCACTGTAGCGCCTCGCCGTTTGAAGAATTATGTCGACGAATTATGTCGAGCACGTCTAACTGGGGATACCCCAGGGAGTAGATTTGTGTGGATCGTCGGACCTGGAACTTGATGGTTAACGCGAAGACACAACACACAAGGATTTAGACAGGTTCGGGCCGCTAGTGTAGCGTAATACCCTACGTCCTGTATGGTGGTTTTGTATATTGCGTCTTCTAGACGTTGGGTGGTTCTATTGAACTCTACCGAACTAGGAACCCCTGCCCTCCTTTATATATCCTAGGGGGCAGGGTTACATGGCAAGTATCCTAGTTGGTTGCAATATAGGAGTTCTAGTTGGATTACACGAGTAGTTCTACTTGGAGTAGGAGTCCTTCCGAGTCGTCCTGCTAGGACTTGGTCTTCTATCTTGAGGGTACCCGGGGATGTATATCCCACAGTACCTTATACTACCTATACTACTGAGTTCATACTACCCATACTACTAAAACGGTTACAGTAGTATACAATTAATCTGGTACGTCCGATCTTTATATACTAGTCCTTCGATCTTTACATAATAGTCCTTTTTAAGGCCAGCATGACACACCTTAAAAGAGGCCTCAAAGGCAATGGACCCGGCAGCCAGTTCCTCATGGAATCATTGGCTTCTGTACTACCCGTGAATGCATCATCATGCATGTTGCCAGGATCCCACACTTTGCTGCATGCACACACTACATGACCTTGATGTTACTTCTATAAGTGATTTACAGTTTTAGTGTCCTTTAATTAGTTTCTATAAGTGGCTTTTGCACATTTCTTTATGTTTTCTGACAGTTTAATTAACCGTGTTGGCCATATGAAAACAGAAAATGTCGGAAAAGTTTACGTCTTTCTTGTAGTGACGACGCTGTGCACAGTGGCTGCTGCTCACCCAACTGCACATGCATATAGCCTCCACATGCCAACTACCAGTCGTATACAGTGGATCCATCACGTAACATGCACCCCCATGATTGCAAATCGTCGGAACTCTACTGTCTCAGCAACGAGCACTCATGTTTGCCGACATCAAGTTCCAAATAACATACTGTATGGTCAAACTAACCCTGTGTGGCTGTGTGCCTGTTGTCAGATTCAGACAGGGGTCGGCGATAATGACCACAGTCAAAACCAAGCATCAACGTGACTAACAATGGCTAGGACAAATAAAAGAAATCAAATCAAATGAAATGAGGCGCTTGTTGGGCCTGGGCGGCGGCGTCGTCCTCGGCCTGGGTGGGCAGCTTGAAGCGGCAGAGCGGGCAGAAGGAGCTGACGGAGAGCCACTCCACGATGCACCCCTCGTGGAACGCGTGCGCGCACGGCATCGTCCTCAAGGCGTCGCCGGCCGCGTACCCTTCCAGGCACACCGCGCAGGCCGACTCCTCCTCCTCCTCCCTCCCCCTCCTCTCGCCGCCGCCCGCCGCCGTCGTCTGCGGCAGGCCCGCGACGGCGCTGGCCGAGGCCGGCACGCCGCGGAAGAAGAACAAGCCGTCGTCGACGTGCTCGTGCGCGCCGCGCGTTGGCCACGAGCCGTCGTAGAACTCGTGGGGTAGGGGTGCCGTGCGAATGCGGGATCGCCGCCGTCCTCCAGCTGGGCTCGTCGGCCGCCGCGGGAGTACCTTGTTTGGATCTCCTATTTTATGAAAACTAGTTTCCATAAAACATGCTTTATCGTAACTACCCCTAAAATCTTGTTTGGATCTCTCAACAAACTCCCGTCCAACAAAAACTGGATTTCCATAAAACCAAAATAATGCGTTTTAGTAAAACCAGCTCCGACTCGTTTTTCGCATAACAGGTTTTCGATATCCACGACGGACGCATCCTTTTTAACCTCGGCACTTTCGCGCCTAACAGGCACTGCCGCCACCAACGATTGCATCTAGATTTTATTGCCTAATAATTAATAAATCAAATATCGGAGAAGGTCGTCGGCTGGCGGCTGCCGCCGGCCACCCGTCGAGTCGTCATTCCTTGCCTCCAGTCCCTTCGATAAAAGTCCAATAATCCAGTTCAACGCCGTGCAAGTCCATTGATCCAAGGTAACTTCTTCTTGTCTATCGATTCAATGTAAGTTTGATTAATCAACTAGAAATAAGCTAAATAATGCTTCTACCATATGATTTTATCTATAAATCCGAAGGGAACACCAACAAAAATAATCGAGCAAACAGATCAGTACCTACGCTAGGAGGTGAAGAAATTGCAGCACTGATAGGATGCCGGTTGTCAGAGGTGGCTTGCAGGTGAGATCCACTACGCCCATGAGAGCGAGCCTGCGATTCGAGTCTCATGGCTCCCCTTTCTTCCAGGCTTGCCGTAGTAAGCAGCCGCATAGCTGCAGATCTTCAATGTTGAGATGCCCAAGATAGAGCTGGTGCTTGTTGGCTTCGGAGGACCGGCGCGTGGAGCGGCAAGGGAAGACACTGCCCTCTGATTGCTTGATTTTGGTCGCCGGCAACTAGAGGAGAGCGAGAGCGCTGATATGGGGAAAGTATTGTTTCCAAAAAAAATGGGGAAAGTAAGAGAGGGAGGACTATCGATGCAGTGATTTGTTTATACTATGCTCTAACGGATGGTAAAACGTCATCCAACCAAACAAAGTTTTACGAGAGCTCATTTAGTACTCGACGCAGAACACATGCTAACTAACTGATTAATCTAAAACCGGTTTTCCTAAAATCATGGCTAAAACACGTTTTATTAAAATGGATTTATATTTAGGAGATCCAAACAACCACTTAAGCAGGAAGAAGAAGCTAGGACCCCGAACGGATCTCTGCCGTGTCCGTCTGGGCTGCCCTGTGAAACTAGCTAGGAATCGGACTGGGTCATCGTTCGACTTCTAGTCCAATTCGTAATGGACCTGCTAATGCCTTGTCCAATTCCTAGAACAATATAAGACCGAGTTTATTCCAAATTATTTTTCTTTAAGTTTGATCAAGTTTATATAGAACAATATTTGTGCTATCAAATAAGCATCATTATCAGTTTATACTACTGTTCAACGGTTCAAGTATTTTTGCAGACGCTTGTGCATCGGAACTTAAGTGCTGTCACCACATCATGTTTAGGGACAAAATATAATATAGCAAGACATGGTAATACTTACAGAAACTTTATTCCTCAGCTTCTTAAAAATTCCATCTCTCTCAACCACGTAAAATTACATATCATTTAGTGTAATAAAATTACAGCGCTACACATGCAAATAATAGGTACTGGTATATCTTATCATGTAGCTATTTTTATACAAATATACCGTATCATTTTTAAATATCTATAAACTCAACAAATAAAAAATAATCAAAGTTAGGAGTGATTGATTTGGGATAAATGCGAGTCGAATTTCTACACAACTGATAACTGCAGTTCCCTAAAATACTTTAGTACGACGATGCTGAATGAACAATGCATATTAATTAAGCCGGTTCGCCTGAATTGTTTTTGAGGGATCAACGGGAGGGAGGAGCTCTCCCCACCTGAGGCATTGCATTGAGCCTAGCAATAAAACATGCCGGCAGACAAAGATTGTTTTACATAGTTAGAGCAGGGAGGCAGGGATCAAGAAGAAAGAAAAGAAACCACAAGCTTAGTTACGGTTTACATTGAAGAAAAAAGAGAGCACCAAATAGCGGAGACAGTCCTCTCCGGCGTTTTGAGCCTGCACCCCCAAAGTTGTGCGTCTGTCCTGCAGGCCACTCGTAGTCTGGTCAGGGAGGGTGCAGCTCCGCGGAACACCACATCATGGCGGTGCTTCCATAAGTAGGACGAAGGTGGCCTTGACTGTCGGAGAGGCCCATCGGGGTCGGCTGAATGAACAATGCATGATTTCATACATATACGTGTGGACAGCAGACACGCATCCATGTGCTTTTTTCAGCATGATCTTACATTAGAACGGTGGGTTTACAATTGAGCAGGCTACGCAGAGGTAAAACGATCAGGATTGCTTCTGTCAGACTTCAACGTTGATTATACTCCGGCTTCATCATCAATAGCACAGTGTTGTTCCTTATCAATCTGTTACCGCTTCAGCATCATGCAGCACGAACCTGCAGAGCGGGCAGATGCGGCTGATCCGGAGCCACTTGAGGATACAATCCTCATTTTTTTTGAACGGACGGCGAAAGCTTACGCTTTCCCAAATTTTTATTAGAAGAAGAGAGCTGGCCCTGTTTATAAGGAAAACCGGGCCCGAAAACCATACAACTTCGATCCGAAGACCGTACAACTAGGGAGGTATCATACCATCTCACACAACTCCGGTCAATCGACCGTACAACTCAAGGGGCAGGGAACCCCGAACAACTCTAACAACTCCGGTGGGTTGGATTGGGACATCAACCAGCACCGCACAACTCAACTGAAACAACCCGGTGGGCTGGATTGGGACATCAGCACACACCGCTCTAAGCAACTCAAACAACTCTGCTCGGTCGTAATGGCGTCGATACGAGCCAACTCTACTCGGTCGGATTGGGACATCGACACGAGCAACCAAACACAACTTCCACTAACTCTAGACTCTCTTCTTCTCTACTCTAACTCCCTTTTTTTCCATTTTTCAACAATCTAAACTGAAACAAAGAAAAGAAAGACAGAAAAGGAAGGAGAAGGAAGAAAGCACTCTCACAAAGCACCATCGCCGACGCATCAAGCTGGGGGACCTAGGCAGCAGTCTCCCGCCGGAGAAGCTCAACGTCACCTTCAGGAAGGGCATGACGCCAACAGCGCCACTGAAGTTGTCCCAAGAAGAGAAGGCATTACACCCGCATCATCTCCGTGGAGCCGAACAGAGAGACGGTCGGCACCACCAACCACACCTCCGTGGTGCTGCTGGTGGGCCACCGCACGGCTGCAGCCAACCACACCACCATGGCAGCGTTGAGAGACAGACCGCGCAAAAAAACCGCCGTCGGCCATGCCACCACGGCACCACCGACACCTTGCTGCCTGAGAAGACGGCTCGGGACAACCAGCTACATCACCATGGCGTCCCTGGTGCACCATTGTCAGGCCGCCGCTAGCCACGCCGCCGCGACGTCGCTAGCACCCGCTCGAACAAGCCGCCGCTGCCCGCGCCACCATGACGCCACCAGCACCATCTAAACGCCACCGGAACCATGGCGAGGGACAGGGGCCCGGGTGTGGGCCACCGCCGCCGCCGTGGCCACCGCCAGCGGGGGAGGGGCCGGGCCGCCCGCAGCGGCGTCCAAGCCACGCTGCGAGCAACCACGGGGTCGCCCGAGCCAAGCGTCGCCCGAGCACAAGCAGGGGCGGCCACCAGCCATGCCGCGAGCAGCACCGGCCCGCCAGGGCAAAGCCGCCGCCGCGCCGACCATGCTGCCGCCGCCGCCGACCCCACGGCCGACTGCCAGATCCGGCCAAGAAGCACTGGCACCCCGCGGATCCGGCCACGCCGACCCCGGATCCGGCCTCCCCTACGGCGGATCTGGCTGGAGGCCGCCGGCCATGGACGGAGGGGCGCCGGGGAGAGAAGAGGTGAGAGAAGCCTGGAGGGGAGGAAAAGAGGGGGAAAGGGAGGGAGAAGGCCCCGCCGCCGCCATCCTCGCTGCTCACCGGAGCTCCGACGGGCAGCTCCGGCGGCAGCGGGGGCAAGGAGCGCCGGCGGCGGTTGAGTTGGGTGGGGTGTCGGGGAGCCCCGCGAGTCGCCCAGGGAGGACGACGCGGGGGTCGTGGGGGGCTGCTGTCTGGTGTTTGAGCAGGGCATCCTCCTGAGCTTGTCGCCCTGCTCGTAACTCTCGAAACAAACAGCACAATCCTTCTCCCTTGTCTCCGCCGCCGTCGTCTGCGGCAGAGAGGCGATGGCCTCGCTCGAGGCCGGCACGGCGCCGAAGCGGCCGTTACTGTAAGCATCATCTAGTCCGAGATCTTCGCCGGTGGGATTACGATTTGAAGACTCTATAATACGGCGTAGGAGGAGCGCCTTCGTACCACCATGCGATAGAGGAGGACGAGGATCGTTCGAGGGTGAGGGTTGTCGTTCCTGTCGATCAGCGTCGGCGTTGCCGCTTTCCATTGATGAGTGTGTTGTTGCACTAGATCAGGGTGAGGGGAGCACGCAAGTAGGTAGGTGTTCGGGACTATCGCGAGATTTTATAAGAGATGGTGAGATGGTGCCGATCGATCAAGTTTGTATTATTCTTATTATTAGAAAACACAATGTAATTTGTTTGGGAAACAAACTTATCGTCAACAAGAGTTAAAATCAAGTTTCTTTTTTACAAAAGACACCTTAGACATCTTATACGATTATATTTTTTTGGAAAAAGGATGATTTATTGATTTTCAGATAGATATATCGAGGTGATACATCCACCTGAAAACAAGTTTCCGGCCTCTGCCATTACAGCACACAGCCCAACACAAAGAAATCACTCATCTTATACGATTATATTACCTGATCTATGAAGTAATTTGTATTAAAAAACTACTAAATATTAAAAAAAGCTATTACAATATAAAATATGACAAAGTCTCCCTCACACCGTATCTGTGTGCATGTTTAATGTTGGCTTCAGTACAACATAATACTACTATCTATAAAATTCCTCTTTATTTACATGCTGAAACTGAGAGTGATGATGTTACCATGATAGATGTGGTGCAGTGAAATATCACGTATCGGCATGCGTATTTTCATACAGTGAGAACTGCCACGTTGACCAGTGATGCTACATTCGAGTTGTTCATCGCCGTCATTGCTTTCGTTTTTATTCAGCATGAAGCGGCAGAGGGGACATATGCGGCTGATCCCGAGCCACTTAAGGATGCAAACCTCATGGAACCCATGCGAGCATGGCATCCTCCTCATCTTATCACCCTCCTCGTAACCCTCAGAAGCACACCGCGCACGGGGCGGTCTCCACCAGAATCTCCACCGCCGTCACCGTCGTCTCCGGCAGAGATGTGATGGCCTCGCTCGAGGCCGGGACGGCGCCAAAGCTGATGTTCCTGTATGATGACGATGATGCCTCGGCGCCGTTGGGCGGCTGAAATGACCTTGATGTCACCTAGAGAGGGGGTGAATAGGTGAATCTATAAATTAACAAAACTTTTCCCAAAGTCAGTACTGAAACCGGTCAGACCGGTTTCTGGCAGAAACACACAACTATGTAATTTAACTCCCCCACGAGTTTTAGCACAAACCAAACTTGTTTTGTGGCTCCTGTAGATGATTTCTAGCAGGTTCACAAAGCCCCTGCACACAAGTAGAGCACAACCAAGTAGATCGAAGCGGAAGTAAATGTAAATGCTAGAATTGAACTTGTGAGGCAAACCAAATGAGAGACGCGATGATTTGTTTCCCGAAGTTCGGATTCACCAATGCCACCAAGGCCGTCACAAAGACAAGGTGAATCCTACTCTCCGTTGAGGGCCTACGAAAGGCGGGTTTATCCACTCCAAGCCACTTTCCTCGGTTCCAATAACTTGTGACCCTTTTCTACGAAGGAGGCAAGGACGGCCTGTACAAACAATCCGGGGCTCACCACAAACAAGGTAGCTTACCGGCGACGCCTAGCCGTCTAGGAGGCTTCACCTCCAAAAGTAACAAATACTTCAATTGATTGCTAAATTTCACCGGAAGTGCTCAAGCTAAGGATATGCTCTTTGCTACTGCAATTAGCTCTCTCAAGCTTTCTATAGCTCACACACATACATACATCAACCCAAATCCAATGATACGATCAAAATCAATCAACTCTCACAAAGAGAGGTTTGGGGAGAGCTTGCTGGTGCTTGGGAAGGCTCTAGGCGTGCAAGGAAGGCAAATGAACCAGCAGCCCTCAAAGGAGAGGGCCAAGGGGTATAAATACCCCAATCCCAAAAACTAGCCGTTATGTCAGTAGGAAACCGGTCAGACCGCTTTCCCAAACCGGTCAGACCGGTTTTTCGAACCAACTAGCCGTTACACCTGTCAAAGCCCCAAACCGGTCAGACCGGTTTGGGTCGAGTCAGCACACTTGAGTCCCAAAAGACTCCACTCTCAAGGCTATCTCACATGGGTTGATCTATGAGCACTTTTGGTGTTGTCTCTTGATAGTACGACATTCCTAAACTCAAGATTAAAACAATAAATGAAATCTTCCACTTGAGCTTCTATGTCTTGATTGTTGCCATACTTGTTCATTCTCACTTGAGGGCTCACAACATTTATTTCTTGCTGAGCAAATCCAACTTGAGCCAATGGCTTAGAATTTCCGAGTATATCCAATTCATAAGTCATTTCATTATATGATCAATAAAGAATTAGATGCATTGCATGGCTTCACTCGGTGATGCTTGATTAGTGCATAGAAATCAAACCATGATGCTAGTCTTCACCCTAGCAAAGTCCCTCGGCTACAAGACCAACTTGTCATTCTCTTTGCTTGGTACCTGGACATTGCCATCTAGCTCAATCCCTTTCACTATATCCAGCCACTTTGAGGTCCACTTTGTATTGCATCATCAGGAATATCACATTGAAATCCATTCATTCAATTAGCTTGAGATATGTCTAATATTGTCTTGTATGTTGTCTTCGGTAGATTACTTGTCCATAAGCTTCCATGCACTTGAGACCATATAATATCCATAGAATCATGTCCCAACTTGAATATAACCATAGCTACGGACCAAGCTCAAAGAAATCTCAATTTCTTCAATTAAATTGTCCCATTAACCTTGACAAGTATCCTATAGATGAGACCAACCAATTTGCATAAAGCCATGTCTCATTTGTCACTTCTATTCACTTGTTGTTGTATTGCTTAGTTGCATGGGATCACAACCACTTGTTTGCTTTTATGTCATTTATACCAACAATGAGCTCTCATTCTTCGATAAGTATATTTCGTGAATGTCCATAAGAATAAAACTCTGCTCATATTCTTAGGCAAACAAGTTAAATTACAAATCATGTTGTCATCCAAAATCATCAAAACATATAAATGCCTATATGCACTTTCAGCGGCGCGTCCCAACATACTAAAGATTGGCACGTGAATCCCCCGCCGATCAAGCTCGCGAGCCAGCTGCCACATGGCCTCTACATGGGGTCGTCGGGGGAGAGTAGCCGCCGCACCGTCCTGCTCCTGCGACGGCGGGGGCTCCGACGGCGCTCCCTGTTGCTGCCCTGGAGGCGACGACTGTTCTTGTTGCCCAACAATCCATGAAGAAGCATCGGCGTCGGCGCCGTTGCCTTCCATCGTATCTGGCTTAGCCTTCGAAGGAATTGGGATGGACAAAACGGAACAAGAGGGGAATCAGGGTTGTGGATGTCGATTGAGTTAGTTACTAGCAAATATGCCCGTACGTTGCAACGGGAGAAAATGAGAGTAATTATTAATTTAGAGAAAATTACATATGTGACATATTTACAGTTAATGTAATTTTTTTAGTCTTTAGAAGTGATATGTAGGAACATGAGTGAAATCAATATTCTTAATGATCATTTGATTTTGATAAAAACTAATTTTTGGATGACTATCTATATAAATACGTCAATTAGTCTAGATATATAGAACACCAAGGAAAAGTAACTCAAATAAGCAGCAGAGAAGTAAAGTTTGCCACTAATTTAATTTTTTCCCTATGGTAAGCATAAAACAAGTTTACAATATGCTAGCACAAAATTTTTGTTTCTTTTCCCTATCAGCTCTTAATACCTGAATATTGACAGCCAATACTACTTGAGTTCCACTGGATTTGATTTGTACAGAAAGCTCACACACGAATGGAAATATACTAATGAACGTTTCCAGTGAAGAAAAATAAAGCTTTGCTTCTAGAACAAATGGAGCATCATCTCTTTTTTTCTCCTGGTAATCAACAATGGTAGGGCCTTGGACCTTGATCCCACCAGTCAAGACTTAAGAATTGGAGGAACAGATGTGTCTATTTATTGGCAGGAGAAAAGAGCTGAAAAAAATGGAAACGAAACTCCTATCATTATCCTTATATCCTCCTCGCCCGTCTCATCTTCCCCAGCCCATCAGCTTCGGAAAAAAAAGTCAAAGCACATTTCAGTACCCCAAGATCCGATAGAAATCACGAGTTCAAGCAGCTCCTTGTGCGGCAAATTGTGCGGGCGGTAGGGTGACTCGTCACGGGGACCTGTGAGAATCGAGCAAAGCTTTCTACAGCTCCTACCCTCAGCCTCAAAGTAATCACGATTCCCCCGTCCCTGTTCTGGCACCTTCTCACCTCGCCGCTGTCGGCCTCTTCCAAGGTGCATCAACTCGACCCTGTAAATTCTGCCGACGAACACGGAGGGGAGCGGCAACAGCCGGCGCGCGGGCAGGAAGCGCACATCGGCCTCGCTTGACGCTCGCTCGCTCCGTGTCGTCGTCCGTGGCGGCATGGCCTTCCCAGGCATGCAGCTCTACCCCTTGACATCTGGCGTGACAGTCCATGAGTCTTCCTTCCTGACGCCTTCGACTTCCTACGAGCGCTTCGTCCCAAGTCCCAACTCGGTTGCGGCGTCGATGTATCCGCGTGCTTCGACCTCCGCGCATCTCGGCGAACATCCCATTGTGTATTTTTTGGGCGTGTGAGGACAGGACCGGATGGAATCCGGATTGGGAGAGGGGGCCAGGGGGTTGCTGACATAGACGGAAGATGAGAAGGAGAAGGAATCCACGGCGTAGGGAAACGATGACGACGTAAGCGAAAGAGTTGATGACATCAGCGACGTACCGCACGGTGTTAGACTTCAACATTGATCATACTTGATGCCTGTATCACGGATCATCCCCCTCATCAGCAACGGCACGGTGTTGTTCCTCGTCAATCCGTTACCGCTTGGGCCAGCAGCACGAACCGGCAGAGCGGGCAGAGACGGTTGATTTGGAGCCACCTGAGACTCCCGAGGATGCAGTCTTCATGGAATCCGTGGGAGCAGGGCATCCTCCTGAGCTTGTCGCCTTCTCTGTAGCTCTCAAAGCACACCGCACAATCTTTCTCCCTTGTCTCCGCCATTGTCGTGCGAGGTAGAGAGGCGATGGCTTCGCTCGAGGCCGGCACCGCGCCGGAGTGGCCGTTCCTGTACGCATCGTCTAGGCCGAGGTCTTGGCCGGTGCGACGCAGCCCCTGCTGATCAAGCTCACGCAAAATCAGCCGTGTGGATTCCATCGTGCGGTGAAGAAGGGCCGTCATTGTATCGGCCGGAGGATCCGTGGGGAACGACGGCGAGGCTGGAGTCGGCTGTTCTCGTTGGCCACTGCTCATTAGAGAGGCGTCGCCATCAGCGCCGCCGCCGCCCTCCATCCATCTGATGATATTATGATGTGTATGTTGTCCTTGTGCCCTAGATCAGGGAGCCTTTCAGGATCGATGTCGCTGGACTTGTATGACAAGTCGTGCCGCCAATGGATGGAGTCTTTTTTTTTTGTTACAAAAATACACCCCCAAGCCATCTTACACATGATTTTGATTTATATTAAGAAAAAAAAACGTGACTCTGCGTTGGGTCTCGAGTGCAGTATATTTGGCTTCATATTTACATACACAAATTGTATTGACGACCGCAATGTATCTCACGAATCAGATGCATCCGGTTCCTCTTCCTCCTCGCCATCGCCAGCGTCGTCATCTTCGTCGTCCATGTCCGACTCCGTTTCCACTGCCGCCGGCAGCCGGAACCGGCATAGCGGGCAGAGGCGGCTGGCCCGGAGCCACGGGAAGATGCAGCCTTCATGGAAGCCATGGGAGCAGGGCATGGTCCTGAGCGTGTCGCCCGCTTCATAAGCTTCCAGGCACACCGCGCACTCTTTCCCCTGCTCCCTCGTCTCGCCCTCGCCCACCGTCGTCTCCGGCAGAGCAGCGATGGCCTCGTCGGAGGCCGGGACGCCGCCGAACCCGCCGTTCCTGTACCCACCGCCGTCCGCTAGGGGCTCGCCGTTGGCGTCGTACCACGCCAAGATACCGTCCCGCACGATCCCCCGCATCATGGTGGTGTACGCGGCGGCGGCGGCGGCGTCCCGGCGCGCCGGGAACGCCGGGAAGTGATGAAGCAAGTGCCCGTGCATCATCAGGACATGGAGAAAGTCCCGCTGCATATCACCATACGGATAGTGCTCGGTGGACGAATCGGCTGCCTCGGCCGGCAAGGGCTCCTCCTCCTCCTCCGGATGCGGCTGTTCGTCGGCTGCCGGAGACGCGTCGCCGTCGCCGTCCATCTTGGTCAGGTCGTCGCTGCTGTCTTCCACCTCCTCCTAGCTCGTTGTCGCTGCTGCTGTCTTCCACCTCGCTATCGCCGTCGCCGTCCTGCAGGTCCGTCTCCGAGTCGGATTCCACCTCGGGCGGCAGCGCGAAGCGGCAGAGGCGGCTGACGGCGAGCCAGCCCAAGATGCAGCCGCCGTGGAAGGCGTGCGAGCACGGCATCGTCCTCAGCGTGTCGCCCGCCTCGTATACCTCGAGGCACACCGAGCACTCCTTTTCCTTCCCCTCGCCCTGCTCGCCCACCACCGTCGTCTCCGGCAGAGCAGCCATGGCCTCGCCAGAGGCCGGGACGGCGCCAAACCAACCGCCCGAGTACGCGTCGCTGCCGTCGTCCGATCCGATGCCACCCTCGCCGTCCCACGGCAACTCGTGCTCCCCCACAGGCAACACGAAGTGAACGCCGCCGGTAACAGGCGCCACGCCCACGTTTAGGCGTGGCGGCGGCGCCAAAGGCAGGAGCGCCGAACAAGGTCCACAAAGATGTCGTCGGGGATCTCCTCCGTGGGCCGCAGCGCCGGCGGCTGCGCCGGCTCGGTGGCGATTGGGGAAACGTTGCCGCCGGCCATCTTTGAAATGATGAAAAGCTAGCGCAACCAGACGACGAACTAACAAAGCGGCTGCAGTGCAGGTGGTCCTACGCCTAGGCACCACGCTGATTCAGAATGAAACTTCAGGGAATCAGAAACCTTTGCTGGCTTATTGCAGTATACTACTATCTAGATTGTTTTTTTTTTCCTTTTGCGTCTGACTGCAATGAGTATATAGAATCATTATGGAGGGGAGATTCCACGTGAAGCTTCGGCAGTGTATATGAGCTCAAATCACGTCAAGGTGGTGCTCCTAGCAAGAAATTTTGGAGCTTCGGCTCAGTCAAAAAGAAACCAATATCTAGTTTCTGCTTAATAGTGAGAGGAAATCGATAGCTTCTATCATTTCACTTAAACAGCCCACCAGATAATTTATTAATTTCTTTGTAAAATACAGTAAGTATATGTTCTATAGAATACTAAGTAGGCCCAAAATGTGTTGCCTGTTCTAAGCCAAAGAGACTATCCTCCACGAGAACAGTGCGCACTAGTAGTGGGAAGGAGGTACATCAATCCTTTCCCATTGGATTTCCAGTTACTAGAAAAGATGACACATTTGGGGTTGTGAAATTATTCCACGGATGGCTAGATGGACCCTATTATTATTATTATTTCTTGCTCACAAAGTGTACACTACATAGGCCCAGAATTTCATGCCTGTTCTATGCTATACATAGGTACGATCCTCCAAATAGAAGGCCACAATCTTCAAATTGACCAAGGGAAACTCCCAAAATTAACCAGCCTGTTACTGAAACAAAATGTCGCTTTCACAAGTCGGTCAGGAGCTCTTACATCGCTCCAGCCCATATGAGAACAAAAGGAACGCCAAGCTCACTCTTTGCTTTGAACACTTGCCCTCTCTGGTACCTCGCTGCTGGCTTTTACAGCGCCAGCAAAACTGCACATCTTGTTCAGGGCACTCAGGTAAGCTCTAACGCTAGACACGACAACGTCCATATCAGCCCCACTCCCACTGAAATCAACAAGCACAGAGATGAGGTGAAGAATAGTAAGAGAGCACAAAAGAAATGGAAATGGATTCGAAAGGGCGCAGTAACCTGAAGGAGCGATTGAAAGAGCGACCAGTCAAGGCATGTTTGGAGTTGGTGGTCACATCTCCAGTGATAACCACTCGAGTTGTTGCAATTGCATCAATGCCTTCTGTGACTGAAGTCATACCATATTCCCGGAGAACAGTTGGAATCTGCAGATTGTAAGTCCCGTTATATTTCTCTTGATCTTGACCAAACAGCCAATGGGAGAAAATAATTGAGTGGATGCATTAGGTCCAAATCCTGGCTGCACCAGTTAGCCAATTTGTGCTTTTCTACTCCAGATACTAAATGTGTTATATTATTATCCAATTGAATCTCAATTTTTAATACACCTGGTTAAAATGGCACCACAAATAGTAAGGTGTCCAATTTTTCAAACAAAGTCAGAAACTTCTGTCAATAGGAAATCCATCTCATAGAATTGAAATGGACCTTGGTACCTTCCCAAGTAGCACAACTGACACTTCAGGAAAAATGTCTTGTGATGCTAAAACATACTCAGACTTGATAAGCTGATAAATCATGGTAAAAACCTACAAGCCATGCCACTATATGTGTGCCATTTCATTTTTTAAAAAACATCAAACCAATGTATCCTTTTTCTTGAAATTCATATGCTTGTCATAAATTTCATGCAAATCCCAGTAAAACATTGTGCATTTTAGGGGCTATATAAGCCAGAAGTTCGCCAGATAAAACTACTGCATCCAAATGTTCCATCCCATTAGAAGTATCATACCAGTGCATAAAAGGCAAAAAGGAATGTGGCAGTAATAAACCTGGATTATTTCGTCAACAGCCTTGTAAGCTGCATCGACTGGAC
The DNA here is from genome assembly GCA_033239725.1 of Echinochloa phyllopogon. Lineage (NCBI taxonomy): Eukaryota > Viridiplantae > Streptophyta > Magnoliopsida > Poales > Poaceae > Echinochloa > Echinochloa phyllopogon. The sequence continues at coordinate 2,209,399 of BTCW01000008.1, read as the reverse complement.
CTGTTCCCATGCAACATGCTATTTTCTCCTCTCCACCCGGTGCTATCAGTTTCACAGTTGCTGTAGATAAACCAAGTGTTCCACATGTTGCCTGCAAAGGGTTCATAACATTTCAAGCTTAACATATCATGTTTCTATTAACCAAAGTTTAGCCAACTGCAGCTCAGTTATACCTGTACAGCAGCAAGGGACCAAATAACCTTAGGCTGAAATATCTCATCTGACAATAATGCTTCTATGTCTTCATCAGTTACACGCTAGAAAGGTTGAACCAAATGGTGAGTTTCCGTGCATAGTGTTACAAACTATAATAAAGATTTGATAAATAATAGAGCATGAAAGCAAGTAGCCCCCAAAAAGGAAATGTAGTGATTCAATAAAAAAGATTAGGATAAAAAGGTGAGATGGCAAAGAAAATGTTTAAGTTATTAATCAATGCATCCAGTATTTAGAAAGATAATAATAAAATGATGGGAAGTATCACACTAGCAATAGAGCAAGTACTTTAGAAAAGTCTCACCTTTTTCTTCTCCGCAACCTCTTTGTAGCGTTTAAAGAAGTCCTCAAATTCCTTGTCACTGATTTCATATCCAAGCTACAGTATGAACAACGAGGATGTCATCAGGCAACATGAACTGAAATAGAAGAACAATAGTTGACTAGAAAAACAAAGAAAATATCTAAGATGTACCTCCACTAGCTTAGATCTCACAGCATGCCTTCCACTGAAAAACAAGAACAATATTACTATAGGTGAGATTATCAAGTTTGACCTAATTTATCGATGTATGCCTGCATAATTGCTTTTGAGCACAAAATCTCAAATCCAGCTAACCTAGAAGTGTATGAACATATATAGACCCAGCAATTCTAAAGTATAAACATGATTAACAGAATAACGAAAGACTAATTATTCGATAAAAAATCATTCTATGTCAAACAACCAAGGTTCCAGTTCAAGAATATAGCATGTCATAGCATAATGATAGAATTATAGAATCTAGGTTGTGACCGCTTTACATCATATCCTACTAGGCTACCACCAATATGTCATATCCCAGAAGTGCCATGAATACATTGGCGAGTGCATGGGCTGTCTGAGTGTGTTGGGCCGAGGCAACTGGGAGCAAGCCCATGGTCAGGACTACAAGTACAGTAGCACATGTTGGAAAGGAGGACAGGCAGAGAAATTCAGAAACAGAACATATCGAGGGGAACAGGAAGAGCGTCTTCCTCCTCAGGTTATCGAGATCCCCTTCTCCGATTTCCTCTGTTCTTCTCACGCTCCCGATCCGATCTCGTCGGTGAGCCATGGGTTGTTACAGATGGTATCAGAGACGTCGGTCCTTGGCATGGATCTGGTTGGGTTCGACTTCAATGCGACATGCTCGAGGTTGGCGCAGTCTGAGGGGTGGAGATCGCGTGTGCAGGGTGGCTGGGATCGGTTGCCTGCCCTCTTGGGATTGTTACACAATACTTTGTAACACTTAATGTACACATGCCACCAAAAGACTGATAAACTGCTGATACCTATTTAGTAGCCATAATATATACGTATTCAAAATGTAAACATTTCAGGCTCCTTCATAAAAACTACATATTTGATGAGAGAAATCTCCTGGAGAAACATCACAACAGAATATTGGAGAAAGTGGGTTAAAGTGGGGAAGGCGTGATACCTGAGTTTCCCGAGAACAATACCAAATTCATTTGCACGGGTTAAACCAATATCGTCAGGCGATATTATTTCATAAGTTCCTTTATATTTAAGCATCCCGTCCTATAAAAAACAAAACAGAAGGAAAGTGAACATGTCCAGTCTATAACCAACACAACTTGTGAAAACAGTTAAATTATACATTAATGAGATCATGAACTATAAAAAAAATTATATATCTCAGAGCCTCAGAATAATGATGCAAGGTGAAACCAGGATTGATCCATCACAATGGTGAAAATAATGATTTACAAGTTGGAAACAACCACCGAGGAAGTGAAAAGGACCAATGCTATGGATATAAAAATAACCAATCCACTACTACCAGAATTCCAACAAGTTGATAGTAAGGAGACTGCAAATATGATTACCTGATGAATTCCACTTTCATGAGCAAAGGCATTGGCACCAACAATAGCTTTATGCGGTTGTACATAAAGTCCACTGTGCTCTTGTACCTAGAACAATTAGAGCATTTGCACCAGAAATTTCAGTCGTCTGGAAAATGTACAAGAGACCAAAAGGAAAATAAACAAGACAGGAGATAACTATTGTACCATTTTGCTCGACAAAGTAATATGTTGGGTATTGATTCCAGTATATAGACCATGTAAGAGTTCCCCGCGGCATTTAATTGCCATGACAACCTGAAAGCAAAGCCAGAAAATATTAGGCATGTACAAAACCCAACCAGACAAATTTAGAATCCTTTTCAAAAACCTGTCGGACTATTTTGTAAGGTATGTCAGCACGGGAATATGACTGGTACATAAGCTGCTCACCTCCTCCAAAGAAGCATTTCCAGCTCTTTCACCGATTCCATTAATAGTCACCTCTAACTGCCGCGCTCCTGCACGAGCACCCTAAAGTTAAGTCAAATTAGTAACCCAGATTAAGATTAGGCTAATGATAATAAATCATATAAAAATAGAAATAAATAAGGAAAAGGTAGTACCGCTAATGTGTTGGCAGTGGCAAGACCAAGGTCATTCTGGCAATGAGTAGAAATGATGGCATTTTCAATTCCAGGAGTGTTTGCCTTTATGTCAGCAATTAAGTTCCCAAATTCATATGGAAGAGTGTATCCAACAGTGTCCGGGATATTGAGAGTTGTAGCTCCAACCTTTATGACTTCCTCTAGTATATGATACAGAAACTCCCTATTTGACCTGGATGGCAAAGTGAAATCTGTTATGCCACAGCCTTATCCACGACAGAGAAAGGGGTCCTTTGTTTGTAGATTGTATAAGAAAAAATTTTGTGGGTACCCAGCCTGAGCTAAAACTGTTGCATTCCTTTTGCACCAGCAACTTGGTCAAGGCCAAAAAAAAATGTATAATTCAAGCACCAATAATAAGCAAGCTTATAAGTTGAACATGGCAACAAAATTTGGGTAGTCATCAACTATAACCTTGTTTTGATTTGGTAACAAAGTTGCTTCCAAAATGTAGGTAGTACAGCCCCATCCATTTTCCCACCAAGTGATGCTATTTTGCAAACTAGAAAAACTCAGTATTTAACAAGTATCGATCAGTTTGTCTCAAAATCAACTCGGTTCCACTAAATTTGGACCCCTTTGCTGCCCACTACACACTAGATTACTGGTTTATTTGTGAACTTAAGTCAAGTCAGATTCAGACAAGATTAAAATATCAGGTACCAAGTATTTGACCCTGATTCCTTAAAGCTGCAATTCAAACAAACGAGCAACAAAATTTGCAGCTATTAGTGTTTTTCTAGTGTCAATAGTAATACCTTCCGGCGTCCTCAGGGCTGAATTCGACATCAGGACATCCCAGGCTGCGAGCGTACGCCACCATCTCCTTGGCAATCGCCACCACCTGCTCGGGCGTCTTCCTCAGCTTGTGCTGCATATGGATCTCGCTGGTGGCGACGAACGTGTGTATCCTCGGCCGGCGGGCGTGCCTCACGGCCTCCCATGCGGCATCAATGTCCCTCTTATTACACCGCGAGAGACCGCAGATGACGGGCACGTGGCCGTCCTCCCCGACGGGCGTGTTCCCGACCTCGATGGCGATGGAGCGCACGGCGTCGAGGTCGTCGGGGGAGGACGCGGGGAACCCCGCCTCGATGATGTCGACGCCGAGGCGGGCGAGCTGGCGCGCGACGACGAGCTTCTCGGCGCTGGTCATGGTGGCGCCGGGGGACTGCTCGCCGTCGCGGAGCGTGGTGTCGAAGATGCGGACGTAGTTTGGGTCGTCGATGCGGTTGGGGACGTACTCGGGCCGCCCTTTCCGCGGCAGCAGCTGCTGCTGCTGCGAGGCCCTGATGGTCCGGGAGAACGCGCGGAGGCGGAGGATGCTCGGGCTCCCTCTGGCGGCGGTGGAGAGGCCATGGGCGAAGCGTGGGGCGGCGGCGGCGCGGGCGGAGAGGGTTGGGGATTGGGATGGCAAGCGGTTGGCGATGGGGGTGGGGGTTCGGGTGGTGGAGCAGAAGGGTTTAGCGGAGGCGGCCATGGTCATCGGGGTTCGCTCTGGGTCGTCGGCGGGGGTTTAGGGGGGGGCGGCGGCGGCGGCGGCTTACCTTAAAAATTTTGTTAACGGGGGGGGGGGAAGGGAGAGGACAGAAGGAAGACGACGCCGACGCAGCCAGCAGCGGATGACGAGGAGTGGGATATGTATCGTGGACGGTGAGGTTTCGTAGCCGGCACGGAGGCAGCTCGGCCGCCTGCCTGGCTGACTTGCACATGCACAGGCGCCGCCGCGGAGAGCATGCGAGAGTGGTGGCCGCGTGCCCCGCGTGGGTGACGGGTGAGTCCATGCCGTCGTGCGCCTTGTACTCTAGTGCAACAAACCTGTACAGTCAGCCTGTCCCACAAAAAATAAAGCCAACAAACTACTCATATTGGATCTGTGAGGCTCGGATAATAAGCTCCCTTTAAAAAGGCACTGCACGCATATAGGGTGCAGCAATTTTTTAGTGGCCTGAACCTTTTCACGGGATATGTTTCCAGTTGACTTTGACATCTTAATTTGAATCCATGCCTTCATCAGCCGTCTAAGAAAATTAACCGTGAAATCATAGTAAGGAAATACACGGCGCAAGAGTCCCCGTGGTCGAGGTTTTTTCATAGTCTATTTATTATTTCATTAATTTAAACCAAAATACCATTCAACTTATCTAAGGTTTTTTCATAGTCTATTTATTTCATTAATTTAAACCAAAATACTATTCAACTTATCCAATTCTATTGCTGAGATAGAGTCGATAGAAATGCATGGGTTAAGGGTTAATTTTCTTTTGAGATGACGAGTCAAGAACTAGTTTATTTTTAGATGATGAAAAAATATTTTTTATAGTAAAGTTCTAGCTTTAATCTAGCTATGGTCCTCTTTTTATCATTGGGATGGACCTGGGCTTCGATATTTGACTAAAAAAGCACTTGAAAAAACCCAATAAGCCTCAACATACACTAACCAAGTCAGGTCTTCAAGTATTGTTTCGAGGACATGCTCAAATTGAGCTTATATACATAAAAAAGTCTGCCTTTAGTTTTTTACAAGTCCACCCCCAACACAAGATCAAAATACTCATATCTCATATCCATGGGCACTGCCATACAAACCATTTGCTATTGAATAAACTTCATTATATGTTACAATTTTTCCTTTGCACATATAGTATATAATGTTATTGTTCCGTATAATATAAGATGGCTACCAAATACGTAAATACATATTTAATCATATCACATATATACTTTTACAACCTATATAAGCCAAGAAAAGGTGACATAACAGAGCCTATCCATAGGCTACCATTCCTTTCTTCTACCTCGCTGACTGACTTGAAAACCTTTTGAATAGAACCATGGATACTAATTGCCTCTATCGTTTTCCCATCCTCGCTCAACCTCAACGCTATAACCTGACGACCAAGCTGATTCAAGAGCCATGATGCACGTTGGACATGTCTCATTGGCAACTTTAGTATCAATCTCCTTAGCCAAGGGTAAGAAATTGACCACTCAGCGATCTTCCCTCTCTTTGCATGGAGACCAACCCAAAATCCTCCTCTAGGGCTCCTCTTGATGTTATCCGGAAACCAAGATAGCTGCACAACTTCTTCTAGGGTTGAAGCTTTTGGTGTCTTGATCCAATACCTTAGAACTTTGCCGGTTGTGGTTTCGGCAAAGAGCAGATATGTGCCATCCGTACTCATAGCCAAACCATTGGCAAAAGCTAGACCATTCACCAAGACTTCCACTTTATTGCTCTTTGGATCATATTTCAACAATCTACCGGTACTATCACCGGAGATAACAATATTCAAAAACTCCCTGCAAATGAATCCATTGGACACTTTAAAAAAATTACACAAAATCATCAAATTGATAAGAAAAAAGTATGCACAAAAAAATTAAAAGCTGGACGATGATGTACTCACCTTCTCTGAAACGTTGTACTGGTCTCGGTGAAGTAGATGACTCCGGTTTCGTAGTCGATCTCGATGCCGTTTGCGAAGCTGAACGGGCGGCTCCCTTGCCACTCAGGAATCAACGGTCTGGATACGTTATCCTCAGGCCCAACTACTCTAAGCCCATGGTACGCGTCCGCGACGTACAGCTCCCCCGTCTCGTTGTTGAACTTGAGGCCCAGTGGACGCCCACACTCGTGCTCCCGGCCTGGGTCACGAGAGCCTCTGCAACTGTCCAACCTGCACTTGTTAATTTCAGACATCATCACATCAATGGGCTGCAGTGCTTTGCCTGGAATAATCAAGCAGTACTATCGGGACCTCGTCTTAGTTAATTAGCTATCTATCTACATCATTGATCTTTCAGTCATACCAGATGCTAATATAAGCTGTATGTGTAATATTGCACCATTTTTTTTTAAAAAAAGTATTGTACCGGTCACTGTCTCTGCACCATTACTTAATTATTTTTAGGCTTTAGCAAAAGAAGTAAAATACTGAAAACAAATAGCATCAGAGGCTATCTGGTTTCTCAGGTTTGACCACTTTCGGTTTAGTGTCCTAGTGGTAGGGATGAGGGAAAAAAGAAGGAAAGAAATAGGTTATGTTGTTGAGACCCCTGGAATGGTGTCAAATCGAGTCATTTATACCCTGAACCTTTCAATCGGTTTCCACGGAGAGGACGGCATGATCAATGTCAGTTTAACCATTAGTTAGACGGCCAACTGTTTTCTTCCATGGCCCAACCGTTACCTTTAAACTAGTACATTTCAGAAAGGCTATTCACTTGTTCTAATATTCACTTGTAAGCCGATTTAGTTTTGTCCAAGATAATCTTCTCTACCTGACATTTTTGTTAAAAAAGTACCAATATCCATAACATAAAAATCAATTTCGTCAAAGTCACCATATATATGTTGTACTAGTGTTATTTGATATTGTATATATGTATAATTTATTTTTCTATAAACTTGGTCAAGGTTAACCTTGACTTAAAATTAGAACAACCTACATATTTTAAAAACACGGTGGATACATACTACCTGCCGTATAAACAAAGAGAACACGTACCATATTATATGAACGAGTGCCTTGCATGATTAAAGATAAACACACGCTTGCAGCTTCCGCGAGGAGCTGGAGTGAAAAAGGTTGCTCACAAAAGTATCACGTATTTTCACAATATAAAATGACTTGTAGTTTATAGGGAAAATGATTGTTGTATTTTATAGGGAAAAGTATTAGGGGGAAGAGGAGAAAATAAAACCTGCACTGGAAGCTAACCAAATTTTACAAGGCTTGGCCGCTTGCACCCTCTTCTCTTGAGGACAGAAGAATCTATATACACTTTCAGTTTAGGATTCTAAACCCTACTTTGTAAGATGATCAGAGTTAACCTTATTAATTGCATCCCAGTGACTGGAGTTAAAAAAAATTCCGCATGGTATATTCTGTCCAAGACATGGTGTCAAATCAAGTTATTATACCTGGGTTTTGAGTCACTCACTATCAGAAAATTCATCATCCGACCCGCCTATATGCCTCGGCACACTCAAGAACCGGTGCTAATACAATATTAGCACCGGGCGTAAAATTGGGGTGCCCCCGGGGACCCTTTAGCACCGGTTGGTGTTACTACCCGGGGCCAGAGGCCCCCCTCCTTTAGCACTGGGTGGTGTTACGACCCGGTGCTAATGGGGGTGTCACATGCTACTTTAAAAAGAGCGCATCTTCTATCCTACCACGTGTGCTGCGTAGGTGAGATGGTTAGGTGGATGCACGCGAACCAAGAGGTCTCGAGTTCGAATCCTGCGCAACACACAAATATGCAAATATTTTTGGCTAGTGCTCCCACCTTTAGCACAGCTGTCAACATGGAAGATGACACGATCAGCGTTAGATGCACCAGTAATTTGACGGCCCAAGGCCCCAAACCAACCACCACAGCTTGCTTTCAGCTTTGGAATATTTGATCGATTTGCACCACACCACGGAGCGCAACAGCCAACAGAGAGCTACCATGATGGATGGAGATGGAAGGAGCTAGATGATGGCCGGGCAAACTTACAGCTGCGGCGGCGCCGAGCAGGAGTGCTCCTCCCACCGCCGCTCCTCCGGCAGCCACTTGAGCACCCTCCCGTCCGACACGCTCGCGTACGGCCCGTCGCCGCTCCCGTCGAAGACGATGCTCTCCGGCCCCGCGGCGCCGTCGAGGAGCGGGAGCAGCTGCGGCGGCGCCGTCCCCTAGCTCCAGCCGCCGCACGTCGCTGCGCGAGAGCAGCGCCGCTGCCGCGACAAGCTCGGCGAGCACCAGCGTCACCGTGCGCATCGCGAGGCCGGGTAGAAGAAGAAGAGGATTAGAAGCAGTGATGCCGCTGGGAGCTAGCAGAGTAAATTTTGCACGGTGCAACGGTGCAGGCTGCTTGCTGCAGGTTAGTTTTAGGTGAGCTACCGCTGCGCGCGGCAGAGTGCTTGACGAACGTGCCGGCCTCGCTCGAGGCCTGAGGTACGTATATAACAAGCAGATGGAGCATGGGGGCTGCTTGGCTTGGCTTGATGTGGAGGAGCAACCACTGACACGATGCCGGCCGGTGGTGTTAATGCGCGTAGCTCTCAGCCATAGTATCCAAGAGACCAAGATCACTGGTGGTTATAGGGGAGCCGGGTGTCGTCGGACGCGACGTCTGAGTCCGTACATGTTCCGTCGCGCCGTTGCAACAGCTAGGCTAGCTCCATGTTTTAGTTACGGGAAACTTCCACCAGAGAGCGTGGAAATTTGCTATGTGGTTAGCTGGTGGCTGGCTGCTACGGATGCGCTGACCGCGACCGTGCATGGAGACAGAGAGACTGCAGGGTTTGGTTGCATGCGAGTGGAGCCATCGCTGACAGTGTGCATGATAGGCACCACAAATATATCTTTGCGACTCGCGAGGACACGAGTGCAGGGTACGATGTGAGAAGATCAGCGAAATCAATTCACGGCACCTTTTATCAGCGCACGGTAGGGGACGAGCTCGATAAATCGATGATAATTGCACCCAACCGGACCATGCATTCCAATCGATTAAAAAGGCCGGCGAAAAACACAGCACTGTAGTACTCGTTTGGATCCGAAATCGCGGCGTCATCAAGGTTCAAGAGCAGAACATCGAAGAGCAGTACGTTTGCAAAAAGTGCAGATGAACGCTACGGGAAACCGGGAATATGCCGAGTGTCCAGCCCTTTGCCGAGTGCATTCTGTCGGACACTCGGCAAAGAAAGACTTTGCCGAGTGCCCTTGGCAAGGAACTCGGCATAGAGAGGACACTCGGCAAAGAGGTGTTTTCCCGAGTGTCAGGCCAGCGACACTCGGCAAATCATAGCTTTGCCGAGTGTCAAGCCGGAGACACTCGGCAAAGAAGGCGCACGTGCTCGTCAGGCGACACGCCCGCCAACGGCCGTCCGCGGCCGTACGTAGCCGTTTGGAAGGCCCCTGGTTTGCCGAGTGTCGGGTCAAAGACACTCGGCAAAGGTGCGGCACGTGTCCAGCACGTGCCGCGCGCGCCCACGACCGTTGGCGGCCGTTTGAATTGTCACAGCTTTGCCGAGTGTCCTCAAGGCGACACTCGGCAAAGAGGTCAAAATTTGAAAATATTCTTAAAAAACTCGGAATTCAAACATAAAAGTTTCAAAATTTAAAAATATTTTTGTAAAACTTGGTGGGTTTGCCGAGTGTTCACCAGGCAACACTCGGCGAAGCTATCCTTTGCCGAGTGTTCATCACTCGACACTCGGTGAAGCTAGACTTTGCCGAGTGTTTCGTGGTAAACACTCGGCAAAGTCAGGACCTTAGTTTTTAAACTTATGAGTTTGGGGTCCAAACTTTATTTTTTTCTAGTGATACTTGTCAAAGGCTCTTTATATCTTATGTGGAGCCTGCGGGAAAAAGTTGAGATGATTTTGAAAATTTTATATATACGACCCTTTCCAATCGGAGCATATCCCCATAGAAGTTTCGGAGAGTTGAGAAGGAGACAGCTGGATTTCGAAACGAAGTGAAGTTGAATTAGAGTTTGAGTTCATAACTTTTTCTATAGGCAATAGATGACGTAGATTGCTTCATTTGAAGTTATCATATTTTTCCGGACCCATTTGATATTTTTTAAATTATTTCTACGCCCTTCTCCGCATGAAATAATGAAAGTTATGAAGAAATTATGAGCTATATAGGCATGAAATAATGAAAATATTTCATTGAAGCATAGAATGTGCATTGTTGAATGTATTTGACAAGATATTTTGATGTGTATTTGATTAAATTTGAAAAATTTGGTACGGTGCAAATGTTCTGGGAAATGTTTGCCGAGTGCTACACTCGGCAAACAGCACCTTTGCCGAGTGTCAGGTCGGGGACACTCGGAAAATCATAGCTTTGCCGAGTGCCTGCTCGGGGGCACTCGGCAAAGAGGCCACGAGGGCTGGCCGGACCGCGGACGCGCGGGCCACGTCATTTGCCGAGAGCTTTACCGAGTGCTGGATCTGTTTGCCGAGTGTCAGATCCAAGACACTCGGCAAACAGGGGGTGCGCCGGGGTACTTAACCGCCCACGCGCGGTCCCAACCCTACACAACCCGCACACACGCACGCCGCCGCCGCCGCACCACGCCCCGCTCGCGGCTCGCCGCGCCGCCCGCCGCCGCTCCCCGCCCCGCCCCGCCCGGCGCCGCTCCACCGCTCCACCCGCCCGGCGCCCGCCCGCTCCACCGCTCCGCCCGCCCGCCGCCGCTCCCCGCCCCGCCCGCCTGGCGCCGCTTCCCGCCCCGCCCGCCCGGCCCCCCGCGGCCGCCCACCACCCGTGCCGCGCCGCCACTGCTGCCCCGGCCACCGCTCCAACCCGACGCCGCAGGCCTCCTCGCAGGGCCGGCCGCCTCTCCGCCCCGGCCTTCGCCCGAGCCTGTCGCCCCGGCCGCCGGCGCCTCTCCGCCCCGGCGGTCGCCCCTCCGCCCGTCCTGCCCCGGCGGTCGCGCAGGCACGCCGCCCCGGCCGCCGGCGCCTCTCCGCCCGTCCTGCCCCGGCCTCCGTCGACGCCTCTCCGGCCGATGAGCGATGCCGACGCCGCCCCGTTCATCTTCTATTGGTGAGTGTGCTGCTCCTCTTCCTTGATCTGTCTCCAATGCAAATCGATGATTGTTTCCATATAGACATTTTCAATTTCTTGAATCCAACATAAATAAATGCAAATTGTTATAGGAATGGACGATTTATAGTTGTGAATGTGTATGTGGTATGTGATTGTGAATGCGGATTGTGAACATGGGACCAACAATATTTAATGTTTGAATTATTCCAAATATTGAACAATGTGGATGTATATGTCGGCCTTCGTGCCATGGTTATCTTTGTATATGTCGTTGTCGGCCTTCGTGCCGTGTGTTTTTGCAGGATGGGGTTTCAGAAACCTCCCCGTGCAGGGGAGGTGCTGCCGAATTTTTAATTTGACAACATTAAATTCGTAGATTCATATTTAAGTTGTGTACCTTCTTCGTCTCTTGTATTTATCTTTACCGTGTGGCTTCTTTGCCATGTTCTTGCGTTTCCTACAGTAAATAAGATGATATGACATCTTATTTACTGTAGGATACGCAAAGACATGACAAAGAATTCATACCGTACAGTTAAATACAGCAGGCCAAGATTGTGCACAACTGTGTCACGTAACCTATTTTGTTTTTTGGGAGAAACGCCCTGCGCTGCTGCCCGGCGTCGACGGGCAGCAGCGCAGGGCGTTTCTGCTGCCATGGCCTAAATTTTTGCCGAGTGCCAGGACAGACACTCGGCAAACAAGTGTCGGCCCCAACCACCTTTGCCGAGTGCAACACTCGGCAAAACTTGGAGTCTTTGCCAAGTGTGGCACTCGGCAAAGGCCCCGTGAGCACTGACGGACGGCCGCGAACGTCGCCGTGTCATCCGCGGCCGTCTGTTAGTGCTTTATTTTGCCGAGTGTCGGCTTTTTCACTCGGCAAAACCTTTGCCGTGTACGGGCCGCCGCCGCTGGCGCCGCCGTCCATGGGTATCAGCTCGAGGCGGCCATCGTCACGTCGTATCTCCAGCACCGCCACGCCGTCGTCTTCGCGCGGCGAGCCGCCGAGGGACACGAAGAACGCCGCCGCCGCGACGGCGGCCGCGAGCCTGATCGTCTTCATGGCTCGATGGATGGATGGAGCACCGAGCACGTGCGGCGACGGAACGCAGCTAGGAAAAATTGGTGGCGGTGATGATGCCGTGCTGCTATATATGCTGCTTTGTGGCCGGCCGCCTCCGATCTTGGCGTCCACGAAAAGTCGATGACGGCTAAGGTTTTGGAGACGAAAACATGCATGAAGCACAATATTTATGTATCGTTTCGTGTGGATTTGGTGGTAATTGAGATTGAGACAGGCGGGGGTGAGCCTGGACGTTGCACCGATTCGGTGGCGGCGCAGGCGCTGTTTGTCCTCGACGGACAAAACCCGGGGGCAGAACAGCAATTGGGCCTGTTGGTTTCTTTTTCGTGCAAAAACCCACACGAAAACGGTCAAAACCACAGCACACAGGGGCTGACGCGCCGGCTGGAAAGGCCTCCGGCTCTGCGAATTCAGCCAGCCCACTTGCGACCGTCACGTATTCTCCTTCGATGATGGGCCGATGCTCAAGTACGCGTCGTGGACCAGGTTCGTGGGCTGTGAATCACCTCGTCGGGGCCCCAGGAGGATTCTTCTTGGTTGGACTTGGATCTGCCGGGCACGAGTGGCGTGCGCTTCCTTGTTCTTTTGAGCCCAAACCAGCTGCAGCTCTATCGATATGCTTCCTCCTGTCGTCGTGCTAACTATTCCAGCGACAAATTTCAAGAATTGACACCAAATCCGTGAGCCTTTTAAGATTGTACATCCTGATCCACATATCATTGACTTAGGATGTTCTTATTCTATACTCTAGGTGTCACTTTCTACATGTTGGACCAAGCTGGTTCAGTTCCCTTTTCCCTTCGTCTTCTTGCTCTTGTGTCATTCACCCTCTTTCTCTGGTCCTTCAGGCAGCGGCATCGCCATTGTTGCCATCATGCCTTGCTTGCACCCTTTGTGCTTGAGATGATCACACCAGCAAAGTCGCAACACAAGACTCACAACACAATTTAGTACGGCGGTGTACAAAAGTTGACTATAACCTCATCTGCTAAGTTCAGCAATATAATTTTGAAAACTAAGCCTTGGGTCTGATTTGTTCTATTTTGCTCGATCTTTTGAATGTTCTTCCATAAAATATGTTTTGTTTTATTTCAAGCTATATTCAGCTGCGCTTTAGACCTGCTTAAATTGATCAGGACCCCTCTTCCATTCTTGAGTTCAACAGTTAGTTTGGCAGTACTACTACATATACCCTAAGCAAGTGAAGTAAGCATGGATCTTTTAATTTTCTAGCTGCTCCTGCAAGTCTAAGGCGGTGTTTATTTCCCTGAAAAGAGAATGTGAATTTGGGTGAAAATGTCACATCGAACACTGTAGCGCATTGTAGCACTTTTCGTTTGTTTGTGGTAATCATTGTCCTACCATGACCTAACTAGGCTCAAAAGATTCGTCTCGTCGTGTACATCAAAACCATGTACTTAGTTTTTTATTTATCTACATTTAATGCTCCATGCATGAGGAGAGGGATTTAGTGAATAGTGAAGTTTAAAGAGAGAAAGTTTAGGAGAGGTTTTGGATTTGAAGGAAAGTGAACACCGAATATCAAAAGGAGTACGGAGTACGTGCGTACTGTCCCCTCGTGCATGCATGCCCTGCCGATCGAGATGAGATGACTGAGCGCCGCGGCGGGGCAGATGGAGGAGCGGTGAGTGCTGACACAAAGGGGCAGGAAAAGTCTCAACAAAGCCCTACCTGAGCTACGATGGAAGAAAAGTCATGGCCTGTCTTGATGTGACACCTCCTCCTGCCGGGCCTGCCTGCAGCTGAAAAGCAGGCTGCCTGCCTGCCTGCTCGCAGCTGCAACCTCAGCTCTGGCACGAATTATTGGTTCGTTAATCGGGCAGAGCTGCGAGTTTAGCAGCTTTACTGCACGACTGCGTGATGATGGACGTGCGATCTCAATAAAGAGTATTTTTTTTCCACATTGTTGCCACGCTATATCATAAATAATGGCCCCAGAGGTCTCCTGAAACAGTTATCCTGAGCTAGATTCGAAAGTAATCAACGTGCAACATCATCCTGATCAGCTACGTAGTATTTAGCAGGGGAAACGGATTCCTCATGCATGTACAGTACGCCGTACAAGGAAGACATCAATGGTTCATGTATACATGAGAGAGCACGATACTAGTGCTAGCAGTCGGTAGTCACTGGCTGATACATGAGAGTCTGTATGCCTGCTTCCAAACTACGTACTGTAGCTAGTAATAAGATCTCCATTGATGCCCCAAAAGAAAGCACTTGCAGAGCAGCGCAGAAGTATATGATATGCACGTATATACAATATATGGTCCAATTGTGCGCTGCATCCCAAAGTCACCCATTCCAATATGGATATACCACTATAAAATATTTAATATTCTCCCAAAAATGTTTTTTTCTCATGGACAAACAAGGTTTATTGGTTTTCTTATTTCTTTCTTTCAGGTGGTCAAGGTTCTATATTCAAATTTGGATACTAATCCTTGAGGGAAAAAACAAACAAACAAATCGTTGGAGAATTATTGAGCTCTTTCACGGTGTGCCATACTAGCACCTACTAGTATGGTAGTATAAACTAGATACTGACAGGGGTATTATGGTAACATAAAAAAATCCCCCCTAAAAAAATTTTCCAGGCGGCCGGACCCGTGCTGTCTCGCCCGTGTGCGCACCCCTGTCTCGCCCGTCCGAGCTGCCGGATCCAAAAAACATATGTCATAATTACATATCTGCCATTCCAAACTTATATGTCAAAATTACATATCTGCCATTTTATTTTTTCCCATAGTACCCTTATACTACCTATACTACTGAGTTCATACTACCCATACTACTAAAACGGTTACAATAGTATACAATTAATATGGTCCGTCCGATCTTTACATACTAGTCCTCCGATTTTTACATACTAGTCTTTTTTAAGGCTAGTATGACACACCGTAAAAGAGCTCGAATTATAACAACACTCGAGGAAGTGTCGTATTTAGACTAAAAACCTTGCCTATTCAAGAAATTTGTTTAAAGAAGACCGGTAACTGTGAGTCATTAAGCACAAAATGTTTTTAAACCTAGTGTGTTGTACTCGACACGCGTGCAAGTTCTTTTCTATCGCTAGCTTTCCATGGCCCATGCATGGATAGGTCAAGGCAGCAGGCTTCAAAATACATGCCAAAAGAGCTAGATAACTGTTCCAGCTCGCAGGGAACACGCAAGTGTGTTGCTTTTATTCCCGTTATTCCTTTGCCATGCTTGAACAAAAGGGGCATCCGTGCCATGCGCTCCTGTTGTGTGCAAAGTCCACACACTCGTAATAAAGAAAGGAGATCGATGCATGATGGGAGCAACTGAGTTTTGGCATGGGGGATCGATGGGATGGGATAGTAGCACTGTTTTGTGTCTGTGCCTCCATCTCCTTCACTTCTCGTCGTTGGCATGCAACTGACTGCTAACATGCATGCACCTCACCTGGAGACACAGGCCTGAAGGGAGATGGAAGTAAAATATTATCGATGGATCCAGATGACATAATAATGATCAGACAGGCCGGAAGGAGGAGCTAGAGCCACTGAAGTGATGGGACGCTGGATCACTGTAAGGATTCCCTCGGCAAGCATGCATGGAGGAGACAGCAGCATACTACGTGTGTACGGTGCTGTGCATGCTATATGACCTGCCGCAACCGGCAAAAGAATCGAACGAAAGAAAGGGCAAAAAGATGCGCACGCTCGCAACTGAACACAAAACCAATCCTGCTTCTGTAAAAATAAGCTTTATTCGATCGTGCCAACTGATTATCAATCGGTCCAGCATGCATGTAGTCACCTGGACATATTGCATCTCGATCTAGTACGTTGTGGTACCAACTTTGAAGAAGGGGGCAGAGACAAAAGAAGAAGATGTCATCACCTCACTCTCGCTCACTGAGCTGGATTTAATTCCTTGCCCACACACATATAAGATTCACTAGTGATTGGCGCGCGCGCATAGTTGCACAAAATCATACAAACGATTGAAACATAGCTTGTTGTATGTTGAAATAGTAATTTTTGTAGAGAAATATCATGTTTAATATAATTCAAACTTCACATGTTCAAACCAAGCACACAAGAAACCTCTTATAGATATAATACTACTCCTTTCTTTTTCCATTTTTCTTGTCCATAGTCTATGTACACATACTTACACCATATTTACATTTCAGCAATCTTATCGTGTTCTTCACAAGCTCAACGGGAGTACACTCACGGACAACAGAGTTTTGTTGTTTGTCCCTCAATATCTGCAGTGGAAATAGTGTCGATGCAATCAATTGGATCCAATGTAAATTTGAGAGAGATAGAGAGAGTAGTAGCACCTGCTTACATCTTCTCAAGAACATGCTCCTGGGATGTGATGACCTTACAAAGGACTTATTCGACTCATTCTGTTGAAGGACTCTTGTTGCAAGCCTTGCCAGGTCACCAGCCCTCCCGTGCTTTCAAGACATCCTCTATGTCCTTCAATGCACAATGGTAAAAAAAATAACTATGAATGGCCGTGAAATATTTTCCATATTTGGCTTTATATTAATATGCATACAATTTTGTAAGGAAAAGAGAAATAACAATTGTACGAAAATGCAGTAAAAAGAACAGGAAGAAACGAAATAACATGTGGTCATCCAGTAAAAGCACTAGATGCACGGTCATCGCCTTGGCGCGCATCAATCATCTTGTTAGTGAAAATGTAGATGACATGGAGGAGAGTGCTTATAGTTACCTGGATCTTTATTATATGATTCAGTTCCTATAGAGACGGGCAAGCCCCTCGTAAAAGCCAGTGTTCCTTTTTTTTCATTTATTCAGTCACTTCAATGTAGCAGATTTTTTTGGCTTGGTAGAGTGGCCTAGCAGAGCAGATAAAAAGTAAATGTAAGTTCTTTGTTTATTTAAGCTAGATGCGATGTGAGGGATTAAATAAAGGCAACATGAGCCGGAAGTGTAATAGCATTACCATGGTCGATGCTTTTCAAAACTTCTGGCCATAACACCAAGCAACGGTTTCGACAAGTATTAATTGCTTGTGTTGTGGACTTGCGGTGATATGGTAACCAGGAGAACCTGTGCAGCAGCATACAACAGTTACATATACGCACTTCTGCAGTATGGTATAAAGACAGACCAATTTCTGAAAATAACACTATTATACTGAAAAAAACTTGCTATATGCATGACATGCTAATCTTATAATTAATTCAAGGAATAGGGAGCTTTTGTGTTTGAATCATGCATGCTGTGCGGTGAGTGGGCCAGACAGCAAGAAGCGTGGAGGTCACCCTCCTGCCTGTCTGCCTATCAATAATCACAAGCAAAGTGAGCAATCTGGGTGCTACAAAATAATCGTGGAAGAGAATAATTGATTTTTGGGATCTACAAATGGAGATCTAAAAGCTTGATATTTGATACCGGTAAATCCTATTCCACTCAATCAGCGCTAAGGATAGTTAGGGAAGTACTTCGCCTTGACCACCTGTGTACAAAGGGCTGACCAGTACCGATATGCATATGGATGGTTCAAATGCAATTATGTGAGTGTGACCTGTTAAGATACCTTGATGATACCTCGATTAACACGTATCTTTCCACTCCCTTGGCTCATGGAGATAGTTCGGAGAATTTGTAACCAATAATGTAATAGTCAATAGCATTGAGACAGGTACAGGCTTGATGACTATTGTCTTGAGTAATGATGGGTACAAGCGACTCCATCGTTGTCCAAAGAAGTGTCTCTATGACTCTTTAGGATTTGCACTGAGAGGAGACCAAGAAAGAGCGGGACGGGGAAAGAAGTCATAAATGTGAAGAAAAACTTACCGGGGGTATAAAAATAGCAAAGAAAGGAAATAGACATAACTTAGTATACCAACAAATGAACGCATACACAAATAGGTTAGAGGGGATAAAACAAACACCGTGTTTATTTAACAATACAAATCTGAGATTCAGCAGGCAAATAAATGTACAACGGGGCAAGCTACCTGAAAAGCCTAAACTAGGGAATCTATCTTAACAAAAAATAACCATTAGTGCTGTCAATGTTGCATGAAGAACCAAGCTGTCCACCTACTAAAACCACAGGTGAAAAAGGAGCTATTGCTGAGGCCATAGAAACTGGTGTCTGTGTAAATTTTCTATAAAAACCAATATTTCCTTTAATTAGGTTCAGAAATGGCTTAACAAATGTATTTACTATGACAATATGGTTGAAGCAGTATCCTTCCCTTGAAATGTTTTTGAATTATCTAATACCTTCGCTTCTCATGTTTCCATCGACAACTACAGATCAGATCATTTGTCTTCTATCAGAATTGCACATCTGGCAAAATACCTCAGTTCAGTAAACAAAATTTTGCTATCCTAAGACAAGAAAAACTAATAGGCAAGCGAATGCACTACATTGACAATGCTTTCCTATTCCTCCAATTAGGATGGCTAATATGATATATGGCCTCTCAAAGCTTAACCAAAATCTTGTCCCAAACAAATTTAAGTAGCTACGTGCCTACGACCATATAAATCATAAAGAGACATAAAAAAATCCAAGCCATTCATACCCTACTTACTACACTTTTCATTCACAAAGCAGAGTATTAAATTCCTTTGGAATGCCATCATACTGAAGTCACTATGAATATTCGGCTTCAAGGAATGCCACTCACTGAGTTGTTGAAAGGGAAACACAACATGGATTTGCCATCTTACTCTAAATCCGAAGAGTTGTTGGGAGAGAAACATGACATGGATTATCCATTTTACTCAAAAAATGAAATGGATAAGCTAATAAGTGACATGACACAATTTACTTTTATGTTTTGAATGAGACTTTCTTGGTAAATCAATAAAATAGTTTATGAGCATTTCATATTATATATGGAAGATGCACATACCTCGGCAACTTCTTTGCATCTAGAAGGCAATACAGAGGCCATTGATGTTGCAGCAGCTACCCCATTGGATCTTCACACATCATGATGTGCACACTGATGAACTATCTGCAATCACTCATTCCACTCTGCACTGCTGCTACTGCTTCTGAAGCACAGATGAATTGCTAAAACCAAACATGCAAATACAGAAGATATGGGCACTGGTATTAGCTTAAAAAACTGTTATATAGAGGAAATAGGTATTCAACCTTTTTTTCCAAACAAGAAGCAAATCGTGTGCATCAGAACCGAAGCAAAAAGAAAGGCATGGACATGTAACCTCCATGGTAAGCTCAGCTTGCCAATGCCCTTTGGCCACTACGAAATCTCACACAACGGAACAATCTCATGTCTGAATCAATTTCCCTTCAAGACCACAAAGAGTTTTACTACTCATTACAATGAAGAATCCTCTATATCTTCGCCTAATTTATAGAAGAGCACATCATTGTGGTGATTGGACTGCAGTCATAGGTCCATTTTAGAACTTTAGGTATGGAGAGCTTCATCTTCCCTATCTCACATGAAGAAGAACAGGTCAGATGTACTCTCCTTTATTTCACATGAAGAACAGGTTTCATGTACTACCCTCCTTTTTTCTCGCACTCAGTTTAAGCTGTCCAAATTGGAGGCCACACCTAATTTCATGAAACCTTGTGCTGTCCATCGCAACCAAATCAAAACCACATTAGAGATTTACTTATCACATAATCGACATTTTGTGGGTTCATAAAGCGAATTGCCATATCACTTAACCCAATTTCTTACTGGTGCATCTGAATTTTGTGGGTTCATAAAGCGAATTGCCATATCACTTAACCCATTTCTTACTGGTGCATCTGAATTCCTATATTCTTTGTGGAAGTCAAAACATTGTATAGACCCTATACTTGAACAAATAATGCTCTAAAATTTGAGAAAAGTGGAATTCCATTTGCTAAATGTTTTAAGTCTCACAAACAACTAAGTGGTCAGTGCTACGCATGTCAAGGTAATGCTTAGTCATTTCTCAAAATGAATAAATCGAATACGACGGCATGTGTTACTGTCTAAATGATCAAAATGGAACATACACATACCATTGAACACGCCTGGCAATTTTCAAGAATTTCGGAGCTATCAAGATATGGCAACCACGAGAACCTGTGCAGCAAGCATACAACAGTTACATATCTGCACTTCTGCAGTATGGCATAAAGACGGACCAAATTCTGAAAATAGCACTATTGTACTGAAAAAAAACTTGCTATATGTATGACATGCTTATTACCTTATAATTAATTGAAGGGATAGTGTTGTTGCCTATTGAGTGATGTCACTCTGTCAGTGCTGCTACTTGCCATCTTCTGTGTTTGAATGAGTGGCCAAGGCAGCAGAAAGTGTGGAGGTCACCATCTTAACTATCTTCTCATTTCGTCCTTCTGCCAGTCTGCCTATCAATAATCACAAGCAAGTAATCACAATCTGGGTGCTACAGAACAGATGTTGAAGAAGATAATTGAGTTTTGAGATTTACAAATGAAAATGAGAGGATTATGAAGGAAGCAAACAACCTTACTCAACATGGACGGGTTCTTTGTAGGGGCAGCTGGGGATATCGACCTGATCTGATATTCTGATTGATGCATCCATGCTCGCCCTGGCCCTGTCCACTGTCCAGGTTGAGGTAGGATGAGGTGAGCTCAATCCAAGGGAAAGAACTAAGTATCAAAAAAAAATCCAAGGGAAAGAACTCGATTTTTGACTGGATATGTGCGGTACAAAGCAAGGGGAGGAGGTCGATGGGTGGAGAAGCTTATCTCCGAGGCTGAATCCAAGGTTGTGCACCGCTGCTAACACGCAGCCGCTGCTGCACCTCTGCTCGCCATTCTTCTGCTGCCCAGCTCCGGCCGGGCGCGTCGACGACAGCGGGGCAGTGACGCGCAGGGGCTCGGCCCTGGCACTCGAGCTCAAGCTGCGACAGATGGCGGTGGAGCTCCGGCCGAGCGCGGGGGAGGGTCACGGCCGCCGACGGAGCTCCGGCCGGCCGCGCGGGGGGCGGAGGTTCTCGTGGGGGAGGAGCCCCGGCCGAGCGTGGCCGAGGGGCGGGGTTGCCGGCGACGAGGGCTCAAATCTGCCCAGGCTGGACGTCAATGGCGGCCCCTCGTTTCTTGTTGTCGTCGCCCCGCTCGCGCCGCGTCGCCCCGCCGCCCGTAACGCCGCCTGCGCCGCCGTCACCCGCGCCGCCGTCGCGCCGTCCATCGCCGTTGTACCACCCGCGCTGGGTCGCCCTGCCACCCGCGCCGCTGTCGCGCCGCCCGCCGCCCGCCACGCCGCCCCCGCGCCACTGCGCCTCGCGCCCGCCATCTGCAACGCCCGTGAGGCGGAGGGGCGGTGGAGGGTGGGGAGCGCGAGGGGAGGTAGAGCGGGAGGCGGAGGGTGGGGAGGAAGGGAGGAGGCGTCGGCGGGCTGGGGAAGCGGGTAGGGGCGGCAGCGGCCGGGGCAAGGGGAGCAGAGGGGCGGCGGCGTGCGGCGGTAGGGAAGGGGAAGGGGTGGGGCAGATTCGAGGAAGAGAGACGGGAGAGATAGACCCAGCAGCCAAACAGTTGAGATTCTTCTCGATAGTTCGAGGCCAACGACGCGTAAGCCTTGGTCGCGGTGAAAACGGAGGCGCCGGATGAAAATCGAAGGGCTGTAAAATTTTTTACTGACGTAGCTCACCTGGAGGGCTGCCGGGGAGCCGCCCCATTTCATATGTAGAGATATGGACAATGCCGCCCATCGTCGTGCTCCTCTGCTAGCTTTATTCGAGCCAACTGATTATCAATCGGTCCCGCAGTCACCTGGACAAATTGCATCTCGATCTAGTGGTAGTAGTGGTACCAACTTTGAAGAAGGGGACAGAGACAAAAGAAGAAGACGCCATCACCTCACTGGATTTCCTTGCCCACACATATATAAGATTTATCGATAATGCCCATCGATCCTCGTGCTCCCTGCTAATGATAGCGCCAAAAAAGGGTAATGTACAAACTGTACATGAAATGAAGAGGTTAGCTACCTGTCGGGTCACTCATGACTACTCATCATCATTATGAATCAAGAGAGGAAATGCAGCAGATAACACACATATATAACACATGTATGCAGCTTTAGCCAATATGATATCGATCGACGACGACAAGGGGAGAGGTTGAGAGAGCAATATATAACGCAGGTAATCAATGATGAGCAGAGGACATGGGACAGGGCTGGCCAAACGTACAGTAGAATCCCCAAGCGCAAGAACAGTTGGGGAGGAGCCCACACCCACGCCCTGCCTGCCGGGGACGGAGACGGAGACGGAGAGGAGACCGCCGCTTTTATTGTGAGGTACTCCGTAGATGTTTTCAACAGTCTCAAGCATAGTACCGTGGGGCTCGCTCGCTCCTACAGGGACGAACGAACGCCTCCTTGGCGGTGGCGCAGTGGCACAGCGCTAACTCGCTAGCGATCGAGCTGCATCTATGCTGCTCATATGCATGCTTGTTTCTCGATACCAGCCAGAGGTATAGTACGTACGTACTGGACGGCTGTGCTATGTGATATGAGTCACAGACTCACACAGCTACGGACGGGAGCCACATTGAATTGGTTGCATTGCCTTGCTTGTGTTGTACGGCGTGGCCACGCTTGCCGGCCGGCCGGCTGATGATCCCCGGCCTCATCGGAATCTAGTGCAGAAACGGAGCTGATGTGAGCTTGCATTGGTGCCCATATATATGGTACTGCCATAAGAATGTAGAGAAAACTGTGGTATATTTACATATTCATGCATGATTAATAAGGGCACGCTGACAGCATATACGTACAGTATCTAGCTTGTGTTGGAGTTTGGACTCCTACAGTTACAGACTTCCTTGCAACATGCATGCAGCTATATGTATTTTTAAAAATTCGATCCTGAATTTTTTCCAATTAGTTTCCAAATTAAAAATAGACGTTCTGTACAAATTAAAAATATATTTATATATGTATTAGGAGGTAGTCTAGAGGCCGGAGGCCGAGGTCTGTGGCTTGAGGAGGTCTAGTATACATGTACCAACCTTTATTAAATTTCTACTGCAAATGAAAGGCCCAGCATATATGCCAACTGAACTAATGTAACTAGCTGCTATAAGGACAAATGACACCGTATAGATATACAAAAAGTTTCCATGTGCATGTGATTGGTACAAGTCTGAGTGGCGACATAATTGTATCAGTGTACACTTGTACAGAATACTAGTCATCTACAGAACATATACTATACGTGGCATTCATATCATCTACAGACCATAAGATAGATAAGTTACAACCACAAAAAAAATGGAATATGGAATACGAAATGTCCTTTTATACTATATTGCAAAACAATAACTGCGATTTTTAAGTATTGCTAGAGATTTGATTCAAATTTTAAAGTATAGATAGATTTTGAATTATTAGTGGCTATATGTATTTATACACTACTTGCCTATTTCATTCTCATTTTGAGAGTTAGTATATGCAAAGATTAAAAAACAATAAATCAATCTTCGGATCTACTAGATGCACCTACAATCATAAACAAGTAGGGACCTCATTTTTCTGTTAATTCACATATATTCTCAAGAAGTAATTATGACCACACAATTATTTTGAACAATAAAATACTCAAAAACATGAAAAATAACTGTAACACACTACTTGTAAATACTTTACGTCAAATTTAAAATATGGGGCATCTAGAAGCATTTTATATATAGTAGGATGTTGAAATGCCATATGAGATTAACTCATATATAATAAATTGAAGATATCATATTTTTATGAATTATTTCATGAATCACTCCTTTTATTATCGTACTAAATAAGATATGAGATACCCTCAAAATCACAAATATGGTTTTCTGATGTGCTATCATTACAATTGAAAAGCTCATGATTGAAATCAATATAAGACAATGACGATATCTTAGCATCATATTTTTTTTAGGAAGACAAATAATTTAGAAACTCTCATAAACATAACCTGGACTCTTGCAACTATAAATTTAGCACCTGCATCTATCCTATATCACAGATCTAGCTAGTGCAGGGGTTTAGCCCCCCCCCCCCCCCCCCCCCTACTGCAGACAGGTTTTGTGCATCAGAGAGTTCCATTTTTTGATGGTGCAGCAAATCAATGTAACATATATGCTAGATAATAACGTTTTCATACTTTTCATGTGTGCACGATATCTCCTAAAACAAAGATACACATATATTGTAACAAGCATGATATGGTAGCCAATTGTGTTCTTTTCTTTTTAATCCCTCCCTCTATTAAGGCCAACTAATACATTCAAAAACTTTCTTGCTTCTTTTGTAAAAGGTCTTTGCAAATCAGTGACACTAAATCCACCAATTGCTCCTTAATATATGGAGACAAAAATATTGGCATCTTCCATGTAATATATCAGGAATGAATTACTCCGATCCAATCAGCTTTGTGACCATGGTTTTAAATAGCGGGCTAAGGGGTTTAGCGGCTGGGATAAAAAAAGCTAATAGCGGGCTAAATGAGGGTATAGCCGTAAAATTGTACATAATTTCAAATAGCGGTTTCCTGTTTGAACTGGCTATAGCGGGAGATTTAAAACTTTGTGTTGTGACAGAGTGAATTAATCAACAAATTGAATAATCTTGATCATATTGAAACTTTTGTTGTAAAAGTGAGCAGTATTTCCTTCTCTATTAATATATGCCAGGCATAACTCATTTCGAAAAAAAACTGAGCAGTACTGGCATATATATAGCGGCATTAGCAGCGAGCAGCAAGAGTGGTAAAAAATAACCAGTGATGTAATTTGAGAGAAGCAATCACGCAATAAAGTTGGATGTAATAACCAGTGCAAACCAATTCATGTTTGACTGCATGCACCACATGGATGCTGTCCATATTGTTTGCAGCATTTTTCTCTCCTAGTGAGCTGACTGTCAAAGCTCATGTTTTAGCCGGCCGGGTTGTTTGTCCCGCTGGCATGGGTCATGTTGGACATAATTATTAATTTGTACAGAACCATGCTAATTAAATTGCTAAAATGAAACATGTACAGGAGAACACTTCGGTTGAAACAGGAGGAGAAATTTATTATGAGCAACTCCTCCGCAATTAATCTCAAATTAATTTTATCCGATAAATATTTATGGACGTACTAGCTATATGTAACAGGAGAAATATCATATGATGTGCAATATTTCTGTGTGCCATTCGAATCCACGGTTAGATTCGACTTGTCCATCAAATGGCACTGATCACTCAGCTCCCCAGTATATAATGCATGCCTCATTGCCTACAGTATATGATGAGGTTGCACCCCGCTTTCCTACCGTCCAGCAAAGGCCACTACAGTCTTCAAAAGCTGCAGTGCATAAAGACGTGTGTAAAAACAGCAGCAGCTAAATCCTCAAGCAGCATACTGTACACTACTACTGGAGCAAGCTCTGGGCTGGATTGAATGGAGCCCGGCCTATTACAAGATTCATCAGTTCATCACAGTAGTGGAGAATTTGAACAAAGCAACAGTTGGTACCCAATCGATCAATCATGCCAAGATGGAACAATCCACATCAAATACCATGAAATTCTTGCTCGATCATATCTCCTAGTTATAGTAGCAAGGCTAGCTACACCATTTCAAATAAAAATGACCGCACAAAAGATCCAACAAAAGACAAATGCTAGATCGATAAGGATTACTTCTTATGGGAAGCCATTGGGGAAGTACAAGTTGGACGGGCTCCCTCGGCCGCCGCTGTTCCCTTTCCTCGCCTCGCCGGCGGCGACCGCCGCCGCCATCTCCTGCCCCTGGTACATGAGCGTGGAGTTCATCGTCAGGCTCACCAAGCTGTCGTCGGCGTCGCTCCTCGGGAAGCTGCCGCCGCCGCCGTCGCTCCCCCCGGCGGCGTCGCCCTCGTCGCGCGTGGTCACCATCACCGCCGACTGCACGAGCTCGAGGCAGAGCCTGAGCTTGTTGGGCTCGATGTGCGTGAGCCCTGGCACGGCGCCCTTGAAGAGGAACTCGGAGGTGAGGCTGCGGAGAACGTCCAGCGGCGTGACGCCGTCGAGCGTCCTGGCGTTGGGGTCGGCGTGGTGGTCGAGGAGCACGGAGACCATGTCGGGGGACACCATCTCCGCCGCCAGGTGCAGCGCCGTCTTCCCCGTCGGGCCGGCGCGGGAGTTGACGTCGGCGGCGCCGAGCTCGAGCAGCGCCTTGACGACGTCGCGGTTGCAGTGCTGGACGGCGTAGTGGACGGCGAGGGCGTCGTCGAGGTCGAGGCCCTCGCCCATGACCATCAGCTTGACGAGCTCGATGTCGGCGGCGTCCAGGGCCCGCCGCATGCGCCGGATCTTGTGGTCGCGGTCGGCGGCGGAGGACGGCGGCGCGTTGATGGGGAGGTAGTGGTGGGTGAGCTGGAACGGCGAGCGCGGCGTGCTGGCGGCGGCGGCGGGGGACTTGGCGCGGATCTCCTCAATCTTGGCGACGACGTCGATGGGGAGGTGCTTGGCGAGGAGGTCGGCGGAGAGGCCGGAGCGCGCCACCAGGTGGGAGCAGGTGGCCCACAGCTCCTGCATCTCGAACTTGCGAGACGCCATGAGCACCTTCATGACGTCGTCCACGGACGCCTCCTTCACCATGCTCTCCAGCTGCTTCTGCAAGCACAATGTCAAGACAAAATTAATCACACGGTTATATTAGTACCGGCCAGATTCGCTGATAATCAGACAGAAATTGCAGGTGAGATTAGCAGCATAAAATGAAGTGCGCGCCTAGCTAATCGATCAGTGCTGTACTGCACAGTTCTCATTGCAGCAATTTGTGCTGCAGCAAAGCATGGAGAGCTTGACTGTACTTGCATCGGCATGGCAGTTGCACAGCAATGCGTTTTGGGAATGACGCACGGCATCGAGTTGATTGTTGCCTTGTTGGGAGCTGCTCAGCTGCTGGTCGATCGGATCGATCTCCGAGAAACCCTAGGATGATGATGCAACAAATTGCAATGCGATGGTATGGAATGCGGCTGTGTGCGTGCAATGGGATCGATGCGATGTGATGTAAGGAAGGGACAGCAGACATACGGAGTAAACAAGAAGGGCGTGACATGACCCTTCCTAGTAAAGATGAGTCAGGGGCTCGATCCATGACATGTGCAGTCGCGCGGAAGCGGCAGAAAAGCAAGCGAGAGAGTGACTGTGAGGGACTAGAGACGACTCGGCCCCTGCAGCAGCCTCAGCCTGCCTGTCGTCTCAGATTCCACGCACGGCGCGGCGCAATAAAAAATCGATAGAATAATAATTCGAAAAGAGAAGAGAAGAGAAGAGAGATCGAGCTCGAGCACTGACGATGATACTGGCGCAGGTTCAGAGTGCACAGTAGTATGCCATGAATCGGAAAGGCAAAGTGGCAACCTAGGGATCTAGTCGAGCATGCATGCGGGATTATTGCAGGAGCAGCTGCTGCTCAGTCCTCAGCATGAGCTCAGGCGCGCAGGCGTTCAATTCTGACGCCATCTTTCGAATCGATCGATGCCACACATGCAAAAGAAAAGATGCTGCAGCTCCAGCTCCAATCAATCACGGAAGCTGTGCGCTTAATCGTGGTTATTAGCTGCAGATCCCGAGAGAAATTAAAATCCCCACCTGGACGAGCAGCGCGAGCTGCTCGACGCCGAAGGAGCGCGCGGCGGCGAGGGTGTCGAGGGCGAGGTCGACGGCGGCGCCGCAGCGGGTGTGCCAGCATCCCCTGGCGCCGCAGCCGGGGAGGGGCCCGCTCTTGGGCGCGGACACGGAGGCCTGGCCGCTGTAGAGGAACTGCAGCACGAGGACGAGCACCTCGTAGCGGATGGAGCTCACCGGGATGACGAGCTCCGGCGCGGCGGCGGCGCGGGAGCCCGCCTGCAGGGGCGGCGGCGGCGGGGGCTGGTGGTTGGGGTCGAGGCCGCAGAAGAGCTTGCGGAAGAAGAGGCTGCGCGCGGCGAGGACGCAGCGGTGGGCGTGGACGAGGCGGCCCTCGACGCTGAAAGCCACGTCGCTGAAGGCCTGCCCGTTGATGAGCAGGTTCAGGTAGTCCAGCGACAGGGACTTGAGCGAGTCCTCCGAGCTCATGATCTCATGTGCGGCTGCAGCCTGCAGATCGAGGCGTGTGCTGGGGGGAAAGGAAAGGAGGCGAGGCGAGCGGCGCGCCGGCCGCGACCTTTTGGAGAGATAAGGCGCGGATTTTGGAGAGATTTGGAGGCCGGGGAAAGCAGGCAGCGAGAAAGGAGGCAACTGTGGAGAGAGGCCGGGAGGAAGACGATGGAAAAAGGCAGATGGCCGCTAGGGTGAACCCAACACACCACACCACTGATGTGTCTGTGTGAGTGAAAGGGAAAGGCAGCTAGCTAGAGCTAGAGCTAGCTCTGGCGTGAGCGAGGCGGCTGGGCCCATTGTACAGTGAGGGTACCCTTCACGATCGCTGTGGCTTTGTGGTTCGTGGGTGGGGACGTGGTGTCTACAGTGCCATTGATGTATGCACTCTGAGCGCACAATGGTGGTGCACAAGGGAGGGGAGGCCATTGACCCAGCTGCGCCTGTCCGCCTGCGCCCCAATGAGACAAGCTAGCGTGGTGGCGGTGTACGTGTGTTACTGCGGCCGTCGTAGGGTTATTATCTTGAGCTTTTGGTAAAGTCAGTTCAAATTAAAGAGGAGTCTGTGATTGGTCGAGGGACCTTTGTCGTGCATGGCTGGACTAGATCGACCTCGGTCAAAAGGTTAGAGATCGATGATGGCAGCAAATGGCTACATGCATGTGCTTCATTATCGACAGTAAACGTCATATGTATACACCATCATATCAGATATAAAATGTTATTGTCTACAGCATATAGTATTGACAAATGAAAAAAAATATACCGTCTATATTTTGTGTTCAACATATAGTAGTATTGACAAATGGAAAAGTATGTGTACCATCTATGTCTTTTTCACAAAAAGAAGTAAAAATGTCTATACACGTGCTAGATCATCATTCAACAACAACATGTGAACCATGGGACGATCAAGAATATTGTCTGAAATATGAAGTATCGATAAATCATACTTATTATTTTACCAGAGGTTTTCCTCTTAATACAAAGATATAACATGGCAAAGTAATTGCAGGCTTTCAAATTCATACTCAACGGTCATGCTTACTTGTTGAAACTCCAATTTAATTTATTTTTGGAGTTGAGCTCTTTTACACTTAACGGTACAGTTTGAGCTAAATGCAATGGTAGATATATATGGAACTCACATATAATTTTAATTGTGTATGTTCAAAGTTCCCTAGTAATTTTAATTCAAAGTTGAAACTTAATTCATTGGTAAATATATGGTAACTAGAAGTTGAAATTGCATTGGTAATGATATGTTATTCACTGTGAGTTTGAAGCAGCAATTTGCATTTGTTGTCTCACGCCTTCTAGTTTTTTTCAGTCTAGGCCCAAATTCAGTAAAATTCATATATATTTAAATTAATAATCGAATCAAAACCAGATATCATCGCTGCTGCCTCTACGTTAATTGGTTGGTTGGATAACTTCATAAATTGGCAAAGCTGCTAATTCATTCAGATTTTCAGAGGTCCTGCTTTAGGTTAAAAGAAATAATAACACTACTCCACGGACCTCTATCACAAACGGTTCGGAACCCCTATCACAAACGGTTCGTAACCGTTTGTGATTTCCTGCGTCCGAAACAAACCCAAAAAAATACGTAAACAATAGGGGAAAAAATTTATTTTCACCTGGAAAGGTGACAAAATACGTAAACAATAGAGGAAAAAATTTATTTTCACCTGGAAAGGTGACAAAATACGTAAACAATAGGGGAAAAAATTTATTTTCACCTGGAAAGGTGACAAGTCGCGCCATTTTTAATGCATAAATCGCGTGCTACGCGGCCGGCCGGGTTCGAACTCACGAACTCCCACTCGCGCGAGACCTCCCCTACCACTGCACCTCATTGTCACTTGCGACTAGATATGGTTTCGATTCCTATCATATTATACCAAACCGAATTTAAATTGCTTATTTGAGGCCCTAAACGACTTCAAATCAAAAGGTGTTGAACCACAAAGTTTCCTAACTTTTCGAAACCTACAACTTTCATGTTGACCGTTTTTTCATCCGAGACCGTTTACAAAATTTGAATTTCAAATTTGAGAACATTCAAACTTCGATCTAGCTAACTAGATGACTTCAGATTACAAAGTTTTCAACTACAAAGTTTCATGACTTGTCGAGATCTACAACTTTCATGTTGACCGTTTTTTCATCCGAGGTCGTTTGAAAAAACTCAAATTTCAAATTTTGATTACAAACTTACTTTTCATTAGTAAAACAATTTCAAATTAAAAAGTTGTCAAATACAAAGTTTCATAACTTCTGAAGATCTACAACTTTGATATTGACCGTTTTTCCATACGATGTAGTGAGAGTAACATTATTCACAAATCTTATAGGTCTCTCTTATAGTTTTAGAAACTATAACTCTATGAGAGATGGATTTTATGAACAATATTCATATAAATTTGTCAAATGAAGAAATAACCAAAGTAAAAGTTCTACATCTTGAGAAGCCATAAAACTTTGTAGTTCAACACGTTTTGATTTGAAGTGATTTACTAATTCAAAATGTGGTTTGAACATGTACCATACACATCATCACAAAGAGTTTAAAAAACCGTTTGTAATGAGGGGCATCACAATGCCATCACAAACGGTTTTTGCTACAAACCGTTTGTGATGGCTCACATATGGCCCCCATCACAGTTTGTGATGGGAGTATCATAAAGTGATGAGGCCGTTTGTGATGTCGTTTTCTGTAGTAGTGTAATTCACATCGGCATGCATGATATTGCTCCCGGGAAAATTACTACGTGTGTGTATATATAATCATGCCCGCACGCGATCGATCAGAGTCACGCAGAAACAACCGTATGAGTATAACACAGGACAGAAAGTCAGTAACTTTTGATGCTTTTCCCTTTCATCTCCTATCCCTATCCTGTTCTTATTTTCACATCCACACAATTCCCAGCAGCGTGCGGTTGGGGACTCCCGTATCGTCGTCAGTACACAGCACAAAGTATAGTGGCCATGCCTAGACCTCTCAGCTCTATTTTATTTAGGAAAAAGTCCAATTTACTACCTCTATATATTGGCTAGGTCCAAATAACCCCTAATATATCAAATGGTTCATTTAACCCCCTCATTTTGTAAAACCAGATCATAATACACCTTTTTACACCAAATAGCGGGTTTCAACAACTGGTTTTGTTGACTGGATTGCCACATAGGCAGCCTACATGGCTAAATATATTTAGGTCCACAACACCCCCTGGCCATTTTTATTCCCTTTCTTATTCCTGCTTCCTCTCCGTTGTTCGCTCTGCCGCCACAGGCCGCGAAGTGCATCTTCTCCCAGAGGCTAGAGCCCTACAGCCACTAGCGCTTGTGATCCAGGAGCTCGCGCCCCTCCAGGTCATGAGTGACCGGCACCGCCTGCTGTTCGATGCTCGTCCATCTGGGCCTCGGCGCGGCACCTAGCCTTGTCGCTGCCGGCACTGGCGCCGTCTCTTGCTGCTGCATGGTGCACGAGCTTCTTGGCCTCGGCCGGCGCCTTGCTCTGTATGGATGCCACCGTCGGAATATCTAGTGATTTGTTGGTGTTGGAATGGTGTGGCACCATCGACTCCAAGGATGAGGCAATGCACATCTTAACCCATGCTTATTATGTGTTTGATGAAATTTCCCTATAGTAACTTGGCTCTGATGCTATAGTAACTTGGCTCTGATGAGTCTCAAAAAAAAACTTGGCTCTGATGAAACAACGTACAAAAATTAAATTGACCCTGGCTGTAATTTTAATCAAAGTAACTGATGGACATGTAATCTATTTTCTCAGGTGGCACACTATAATGACGTCAAGCATGCAGTTGTCATAATTTGGAGATTAGATGGAAAACACAAGCCTGTAGGATGTACCAACACACTCTGGTGCTGCGAGATGAATTTATGAATTTTTTTCACTGACGATACTTCCTTCCTGTGCACTTTTGAGTTTTGGCTTGGTGTTTCCAGAGATACATGGTTCTGTCTAGCATCCAGAGAAACACACCTGTCTACTTCTTTGTTGTGGATCACCTTCTCCTCTCCTTCCCCTTGGTCTGGATGCTTTGGGCGCTGGCACATAACTGCGGAACAACGATAGTGCCGCCGCCGGCCGTGACCTAGCGACGTGAGATCAAAGGGGTATGTATGTATGTATGAGATGGAGGGGGAGGGGGTGATTTGATCCTAAACAGACCTGCCACATAGTTTCGCTGACATGGCTATCCTAGTCGGCAAAACAGCCTAGTAAACCTGCCAAATTATTAAACCGGTTTCACAGTACTGTTAAAAGTGTGTTATGATCTGGTTTTGTAAAATGAGGGGGCTAAATGGACCATTTAATACATTAGGGGGTTATTTGGACCTAGCCAATACATGGAGGTAGTAAATTGGACTTTTTCCTTTTATTTAATCATCTGAATATATATAAGACGTAGAGATACACACGCACACAGGCCACAGCATTCAGCAACGTACGGTCCGGTATGCTTTGACCACTGCACACAGAAGCTAGGCCCAACCAAAGCGTTTTGCTGGTGGTGTGTGTGTGTTTAATTTGGATAAAAATTAATTGGTGAACATGAATGCATTTGCTTTTCTTTTGGCAGAGAGCCATAACAGCGTTTGGTGTCAACTGTACGTACAGTAGCTGAGACACGGACAATGGGCCGGTATTCTATCTGCTGCATCCTGGAAAATAGAGCGATCGAGCAACACAAAGAAGGTGTCTACTCCAGCTTGCTTGCTTGGCATGGCCATTATCGCTGCATTAATGTGAGCTGGTGGTGTACAGTGTAAGAGTACTCCTACCGATACCAATTGTTTTGATTTGTCAGTAACTTCAACGTCAAGTTGATGGAGTCACTGCCAGAATAATGCACATTGGCACCGGGTGGGAAACCCCTTTTAGCATCGGGTTTCCCACCCGGTGCCAATCTTCCGGTGCTAAGTGGCACCGGGTAAAATAACCGGTGCTAAAGGTGGGGGCACTAGCAAAAAATATTTGCATATTTGCGTGTTGCGGGATTCGAACTCAAGACCTCTTGGCTCGCACGCGTACACCCACCTAACCATCTCACCTACGCTACACATGTGATGAGATAAAAGATGCTTTCCTTTTGTAGTATTATATGACACCCCCTTTAGCACCGGGTCGTAACACGACCCGGTGCGAAAGGGTCTTTAGCACCGGGTCGTAACACGACCCGGTGCTAAAGGGTAGCCCTTTAGCACCGGGTGGTGTTACGACCCGGTGCTAAAGTGTGAGGGCCTTTAGCACCGGTTGCTAACACCAACCGGTGCTAAATGTCACCCTTTAGCACCGGTTGATGTTAGCAACCGGTGCTAAAGTGTTTCCGGGGGCACCCTAATTTCGCACCCGGTGCTAACGTCACATTAGCACCGGATCTTGAGTGCACCGAGGCATATGAGGGGTGCGGATGTGAGTTATTCTTGTAGTGAGTACTACAGTTCAGTATTTGGATTGATCCCCTCCCCGACTTTAATTTGTAAATACTTGGATCACTACCAGAAAATTCATCATCCGCCCCGCCTATATGCCTCAGCGCACTCAAGAAACGGTGCTAATGCAACATTAGCACCGGACGTAAAATTGGAGTACTCCGGGGACCCTTTAGCTTTGGGAGATAAAAGGAATTGTAGTCTCTTAATGCTCCTAAATGTCACCACAGCCACCTTTCTCTTATCTTTTTTTTTAATGTAGAAAAAAAATCATATTCACCGCTAGAGTCTAGAGATGGCAGCAGATGGCACATCTGACATCTCGACCATTGTTGATGTGGTAATGGGCCGGATCACGGAGACTTAGCAAGACCATTGTTGGCTTGGGCCCCCATGCACATTTCGAACTCACCATTGTAAAACCTGAAGGAAAAAAAACATTGCAGGCGTCAAGTGCAAAGCGCATTTGTGAACACTGCAGATTAGTCGTCCTTGTGAGTATAATCCAGGAAATTAACCTAGGAATGACGGTTATCCAGAATATTACTCCTCCACAGTCCAAGGAGGATGGCCACAAAATAAATTTGTCCGTTGCTTCCTAGTGGATACGAAAACAACCCCAAGACGGGAATCGTATCCTGATATCCAATGGCAACAATGCAACTTGGATATTCCAATCCAAAGCATTGCTTCTACGAAGTTCATTTGTCAGCATATGATGACCCCTAGTTGTCTCAGAAGAATACGAAGCCCCAATTTGTTGGTTTATTCATCCGGCGAATCCCTATCATCATTAGACAAAAAAAAAATCCTAAATACCATTTCTGCTCGATCTCAGCAAATCCGCCGCGCATTACGTATATGACAATAATGCTGTATTGAGTTGCATGCATCTAATCGGCTATAAATTCAGAAGCCGAAACAACTTGAAGGCCCTGCTCCTAGTTGAACCACTTGAACTGAAGCGTGTAGTTAACAAGACAGCTTCCCACTTGTACACAGCGAGCCAAGTGATGATGCATAAGCCAACGGAGGAGAACGACGGGTCACTGTACGGGCCGTCGCCTCAGGAACTCGGCCCGGCCGAGTGCCTCGCAAATCTGGGCCGGGTTCTGTGCGAGTGTGCGGCCCACGTAGAGGCCCGGTCTATGGAGAAGGCCACCCGCTGCCTCGCGAGGTCCACGGGCCTCGCGGCCGCCGCGGGCGACGGCCTGCTGCAGCGCCTCACTGTTCCGCTGGCGGACTGCTTGGCGCGTCGCCTGCTCCGGCCCATCCCGGCCATCGCCGACGCGCTGATTGACACGTCGGAGCACCTGGGCCGCCGGTGCGTCGGGGCGGCCCGGCGCAGCTTCTTCGATCTCAGCCCGTTTCCCAAGGTGGCGGCCGCGGTCGGTAACCGGGCCATCCTCGAGGCCGTCGAGAACGAAAAGGTTGTGCATACGTAACGGCAACCTTGCACTTGCATCCAACTAGTTTTTCTTTTATGAAATGCATCCAACTAGTTCACTGGACATTAGTAAATAACTTTTTTATTTTTGCGGGTGACATTAGCAAATAACTTTGCAAAGCACTAATATAATTCCACGAAAGTAATAAGTTCAAAAACATCATATTGAATATTTAAAAACGGAGGTAATATACTAAACAAGACGAAGACACAATCTGCTCAACAAGTCATACTTTGTAGAGTAAAATGCGTCATAGGTCCTCAAACGTGTCCCGCTATGTCACGTAGGTCCCTAAACTTTGAAAATACATTTTGAGGTCCACAAACTATCTAAAGGGGTCCATCTAGGTCCAAAATGCGCCACGTGAGCTTTTGACGCCAACGTGGCATGCCATCTTGATGCCTTGCTGGCAAAAATATGTAAGAAAACCCCCCCAATTTATATCATTCTTCAGTTCAGGTCCTCTCTCTTCTCCCTCCGTGAGCCCCCTCCAATCTCATGCCGGACTGGGCCGCGTCCTCGTCGGGGAATTTGCCGCAAAGGGCCAGAGGTGGCGGTGCTCGGTTTCCTGGACAAATCCATGGGCGTGGTGGGGAATATGCTCCTGTTCTCCAATCGAACAGCAAGAAGCTAGCAACACAAAGCACATAAGGTCACATCCTTCCTCTTGCTGAAGCGCCAGCACCTCCGATTGTCCTCCCTCGAGCAAGCAAAGAAATCAGCACCACCACCTCTTCTCTCTCTCTCTCTCCTTCCTCACTGAACAGCAACAACAAGTAGTAGCCCACACCAACCTTCTCCTACCCAAATCAGCTAGTGCCTCCATTCCTTTCTCTGCTCAGGCGGAGGCAATGGAGGCAGCGAGCTCCGAATCCACGATTTGGTAAAGGCTAACACCAATTAGCTTATGTGCAGTTTGGATTTGGAGCAGAATGGAATGGGTCAAGAAGCAGCCTGCTGGTTTGCTCGGCAAAGGAAGGGAGAAGTTGCTGCCGCTGGTTGCATTACGCCTTTACCCCATGCGAAATCAGAGCAGGTGATAATCGGCCGGGCTTGGAGTTGCAGATGCAGCTTCTTGTTTTGATGGCACAGGCCTCCTCATCCTTGGAACAGGGAGGGCACTACGTCGACGAAGGAGGTGCGGGCTTTGATTTGGGTCGCCGTCCATGGTGTCCGCACTCTGCCCCCAGTTCCCCACGCATACTGCTCCCTCGATTCGGTGGGGGCAATGTGCAACAACTGAACGACAAGGGCTGCTCCCCACTGCACCCAAGAATTTGGCCCGGCCACCCTTGGCTTCAGCGACAATGGCGCAATCAGACGTGAGATTGGTGGGGACTGGGGACTACATAATTTTGCCAGCGTGGCAGTAAGGTGGCATACCGCGTCAGCGTCAGGAGCTCACATGGCGTATTTTGGACCTAGATGGACCCTTTTAGATAGTTTTTGGACCTAAAAATACATTTTCAAAGTTTAGGGACCTAGTTGACACAGGACGACAAGTCTAAGGACTTGCGGTGCATACTTTGTACTACTCCCTCCGTCCAAATATTGGGAGCGCCTAAGCCTCTTGCGCGGTGACCAAGGGGGAGCGGCGCATGGTGATATCCCATTAAATCGCCGCAACGCTTTAACTGAGGCCACGGTTATTGATTTACCGAGTAAAGACCCCGCTAACCGCGCTCCAAACGTCGTCACCACGCGCTACGATTCCTTTTCACCGGGCGAAATTTCCATCGCGTTTGTTTCACCCCCTCGCGCGCAAAACCTTTTCACCCTGCCCGCCATCCGATCGTGCGTTTCCTTTCCTTTTCACTCTGCCCGCCATAACACGCCTCTTTCCTTCCTTTTCTTTTTGGCTCCAACCAAAATTTTCAACCAAATTCATTGCCGCCAGTGCAGTTCGGTAGACAGTCTATATAAGTCGCCCATTAGTCATCTCTCGGCATGCATATGAGCTCTCAAACGCCACCAGAGATTCAGCTTGAACCAAACTCTTTCCAGCAATGACATTAGGCTCACATGCCAACCGCTCAATTCTCCTGACCTTAATGTGTTGGACCTCGGTTTTTTTCAGCAATCCGAGCATTGTTTGAAAAGGGAACACCTAACAACATAAACGAGATTGTGACAAAGGTTGGCCAGGCATACCAGGAATATCCTGTGCAAAGGGCCAACCGTATTTTTCTAACCCAGCAGGGATGCATGATGGAGATCATGAAGCACAATGGAGGCCAGCACTACAACATTCCTCACATGAAGAAGAAGACTCTAGAGATGCAAGGCTGTCTTCCTACTAGTTTGAGTTGCACTCAACAACTCTATAGTCAGGCAATTCAATTTGTTGCGTGAAACATCAATTCTTAGCGAAAATGTAATGCTTGGTTTTGAATGAACTGCTAATGTAAGTCTAGAGATGAAAGATTGAGAGCTGTGGCGTGGATGCTAACGGCAGGGAACGGAGGGAGTATTTAACGTAATTGAAATGTGGCGCTGCATCTAATGCCGAGCGGGGAACGAGGAGCCGCGAGCGCCTAGGACGATGTGGAAACTGTGGCCCCGTGCTTAGACGTCTCCAATTCTTGGAAAAATTTTTTTTGGTTAGACGCTCTCGATATCTGGACGGAGGGAGTAACTACTAAATAATGTCACAATCGTTTAAAAAAACTGTCACAACTGTTCCACAAAGTTTAGTTTTCATCGATCGCGTAACAGACTATTTTGATCATTTGTTACGAGAGCAGAATGTCCACGTCATCGACTTCGCCGGCCCAGCGGCCCAGCCGTGGCAGTGGTTTCAACTGTTGCGCGACTTCCACAGCCGTCCGGGAGGCCCACCTCAGCAGCCCTGCGACGCCGCTGAGCTTTGCCTCGCCGCCGGCATCGACCCCGCACCTCCAGACGCCGCCGGCGCTGGCGAGCTTCCTGGCCGCGGCGCGCGCGGCGTCGCCCGAGGTCGTGGTGCTCACGGAGCAGGAGGCCAGCCACAGCGGCGTCTCCTTCAGGAAATGCTTCGCCGAGGCGCTCGGCTACTACGCCGCGGTCTACGACAGCCTCGACGCGGCGGCGGCCGCGTACCGGCGGCCCGCCGCCGATCGTGCGGAGGTGGAGCGCGTGGTGGTGGGCGAGGAGATCAGGGACGTGCTCCTGCGCGAGGGCGCCCGCCGCCGCGAGCGGCATGACAGGTTGCACCAGTGGGCGGCGCGCATGGAGATCGCGGGGTTCCGCGGCGTGCCCCTGAGCTACATGGCGTTGAGGCAGGGGAACGACATGTTGAGGAGGTGTGCGCTGAGAGGCTGCGAGAACAGAGAGGCATGCATGACTGCATGGGCTGATCTGCTGCCGATGTGTTCATTGCAAGATCACATAGTGAGAGAGAGATTGGTAGTGAATCAGTGAGTGAGTGATTGGTTCTAGATAAGACTAGCTCAGCTCTGGTGAAGATTGACTGATTGTAGCCTTACAAGAGCATGATTTATTGATTTATGCTGGATCACGGACCAATATGCTTCCCCCCCGCCCGTGCATCTTCCTTCTAGAAGAACACCAATGTGCATCATCTCATCAGCGGCTCAGCCACTTCTCTTCAGCTGTGGTTCAATCAGTTCATGGGCCAAGTCGGCCCACATAGACGCTCATCTCGGGCTCATACATTAGCGTTAGCCCAAACGCATCATCGGTTGAGCCCAACAGTGTCCACCGTCTGCGGTCGCATCGCAACGACGCGGCGGCGGTCCGGCGGCGCGCCGGCGACCGCTAATCTCCGCGGAGAAGCCAATGTTTCCTTCATACAGACCGAGGGGGCAGGTGCAGGTATACGAGCCCTCGCCAGCCTCGATCCACCTCGCAGGGCCGCGTCCCGGCTCTCCCTGGACTCTTTGTCACGGCTTGTTGTGGTAAACGAGCCTTTTCCCCTTTGTTGATTCTTTCAGTTAATGGTTGCGCCTGAGCTTGTAGGGTGAAATGATGCGAAACTGATGTGGATTTCCAAACTAATTGCAGGTTCTTGACCCAGCTTTCTTTCACTTATGGCCTATGATCTATCACCTCTCGTAGTCCTTGCCATATTATGATTTTGCTACTCGTGAATCAGGACCGACGACCGTTCTGAAAATTTCCAAGAACCATAATAGTATGTTAGCGGTTGCTTGTCTTAACTATGCTAGCCACTTGGCTAAATTCCAAATTTCCAATGACTAGTGCATAAACTCTTATCAAGAGAAAGTATATTGCATCCAGCCATAATTATCCATGTTTCAGATCAGTGTCTTCCAAAACAATTTTCCTGGGTCATACAACAGGATGTTCAGGTAGCCGGTCTGCCACACATGCCTCTGGCAGTAA
Source organism: Echinochloa phyllopogon (assembly GCA_033239725.1). Taxonomy (NCBI): domain Eukaryota; kingdom Viridiplantae; phylum Streptophyta; class Magnoliopsida; order Poales; family Poaceae; genus Echinochloa; species Echinochloa phyllopogon. Next base: position 2,169,687 of record BTCW01000008.1, on the reverse strand, counting down.
TTACTTTCTTAGTGACTGAAATGGCTGTTGAGGACATTTTTCAAAAGATGATAACAATATGCATTGCCTGCATCTGTTTCGCCTCGCCATTGTCAGTAGAAGCCACATCTCTTCTGGAAATACTATAATTTTTCCTTTAAGTTAATGCAGGAGGATTTCTGAACACGTGAGCTATCAATAATGTAAGTTTCGATGAAGTTTCAAAGCATGCTCTTAAAAAATCTAACTAGGTCGAGGCCAAAGTTTGTCGGTTGCTACCTGGTGGATATGAAAAAACCAAGGGGCCAAATCCAAAGGAACAAACTGAACATTCCATAGTATCCGTTTTCAATGCGGACCACTCAACATGTCAAACTTTGTTTTTACCAAAAGTGCTTCCAAATGTCATAGTGTTGTCCTACATAGAACAAAACCTCCATGGACACACATTCCTATAAATGTGGCAGGGGCAACAAATAGAGAAGTTGCTCAAGCTAAGACCACTCAAATCAAATTAGTACTTGAACATACCAAGAGTAATGTACAGGCCACTTATGCAGGACCAGAGCATAGGGGATCACTTGGCGCAGCTTGGCCCAGTCCTGTATGCATGTGCTGCTCATGTAACGGAGGGATCCTTTGAGAAGACTGACATTAGTCTTAGTCAGATCAAAAGGCTGACCTCTATAGTTGATGGGCCACTGCAGCGTCTCTCCCTGATTATCGCTGATAGCCTAGCTCGTCGTCTTCTTTGCCCCATCCAGGGATTTTCTGGTGCCCTCATTCATCCATCTGACTACCTTGAGCAGTCGGTCCTTCAAACTGCTCGCTGCAACCTCGCCAGCCTCAGCCCCTACATCAGCACTAGCTTTGTCACCATTAACCGGGCCATCCTTGAAGCAATGGAAGATGAGCAGGTTACAGTATATAAAACACAAACATTCATGCTATTTCCAATGCAGTAGCTTCTGTATCTACTTTGCGCTTAAAAAACATGTAGGTTTTCTAGACTTTATTTTCATGTCTATTTTTCCTTTCGTTAAAGACAGAAAGGAAATTGGTTAGTGTGCTGATTTGTTGTCAGCACTTCTGCTTGCTTGCTTTCTGATAACAATACACCCTCACTATCCAAACATTTATACTTTTCTTTGAGCAATACCTAAAAGCGTTATAAATTGATCTGAGTTCCAGTTACAATTTAGGTCCCAGGCAACCCGAATTTCAGATAAGCGCAATATTAGTTTTTTTGTTTAATTTTGAGACAATTATCAAAGTCAATGCCCATTTCGATACAAAATTTCTATTAATCTTAGTTTTTTTATAAAGTAAGTTTGAAACACCAGAAGGTTTGAACCTCTAAGCAGGCCTGTAAAGTATGATGGTAACTAAGTTTGATCTAGAGTATATGCATGTCTGTGACTTCTGATGCCATTATTAACACCGCAGGTTGTCCGCATTATCGACCTGTCTTGCTCAACCTCCCACCCACGGCAGTGGCTCAAGCTCCTTCGTGACTTCCATGGGAGACAAGGGGGGCCTCCTCAAGTACGGATCACTGTTGTTCATGATGACAACGATTTCGTGGCCAACATGCGGTCTCTGCTATCTAAGGAAGCTGACATGCTCAAAATCCCATTCCAGTTCAATTCTGTGATTGGCAGACTTGAGACCTTGGACTTCAGTAATCTCCGCAATACCCTAGGCATAAAATATGGGGAGGCAATTGCAATCAGCTGCTCTCTACAAATGCATCGCCTACTCCTGGTTGATGACAACGTGAGATGTTCTAGTATCGGTCAGCTCCAGAAAATGGCAAACATTGCGCAACTTAAGCAGATGGCAAGCTCAATGTACAGCCCAGCCTCCACACTGAACTATCCACAAACACCGTCCCCTCAGTGTCAGACACCGAAGTTGCTTGCTAGCTTCCTCAATGCTGTCCATGCGCTCAAACCAAATATCATGTTGGTGATGGAGCAAGATGCAAATCACAACACCTTGTTGTTCTGTGACCGGTTTATGGAGGCACTTAACTATTATGCTGCCCTTTTTGACAGCTTCCATGCAGTGGTTGCAGCTAACCCGCGGAGGGTCAACGAGCGGGCACGAGTAGAAAGAATGATCCTGGGGGAAGAGATCAAGAACATACTTGTGTGTGAAGGAGTCCACCGGCATGAGAGACATGAAAAGCTGAGCCAGTGGGCAATGCACATGGATAGATCTGGATTTGACCGCGTGCCACTCAGCTTCCGTGCCATTTGGGAGGGTAATCAGAAGCTCATGAGCTTCGGATTAAATGGATGCCAGAGCAAGGTAGAAAGTGATTGCCTTCTGCTGTGCTGGGGTTCCACGCATCTCTACTCTATATCGGCATGGAGGCCACATAAAGGCTCAACCTCTGGGAGCAGTGTGCATATGTTAATGCAGCCATAGCGCCATATAATGTGGCCAAACAGTTAGGCGCCTCTGTTCATCACCTTTTCTTTTCTTTTCTTTTCTTTTTTGCTGGCGATGCACAGGATATGTCAAGTAGTTGTTTTTGCTTTAGAGCTGCAGACATTTGGTGTGAGGCATGATTATGTATAGATGAAGGGATTGTAATGTTTTCGCTGAAAAATTGGAGCCAAGTTGAATAGGAATCAGCAGAGATACTTAATTTGTGTACAATCTTTTGATTGCCAGCAATCGGTTCCCAGTTTAACATCTCATTATGGCAGAGATGTTCTCATGTGAAATGTTTTGTTCTGTCTATGCTCTTGGGTCCAGCTGACATGTTGATAAGTTCCTATATTGCATATTAAGATGTCATCCTTGCGTGGCTAAAGTTTCCTAGATGATAAGAACACACTGGGCCTGCTTCTCTTTGTATTCCCCTACATTGAATTTCTACAAAACAGAAGAAGAAATCTAGGTTGCAAACAAGAGCATGTGGACACAAATTCCATTGAGTACTCCAAGAAGGGCCACCCTGCAATCATATAATATTTCGTGAATCTGACAAAAATAAAGTGTGTGCTTCTTGTCCTCTAGGAAACGTAGGTTGCACACATGAATGCAAATTTTGGAACCATATATGTTATCACCATTTGAACCTCATTGGCTGGTCATGGAAAACAATACATATAGCTTGAGTTTTCTGTCAACCTTTTGTATCTCCATGCAATTTTTGTATTGTATTGCAATGGCACGGACCGGAGGAATTGATCACAAAATTGTCTGGTAGCTTCTGATCCAAAAGTTGCAGATATGTTCCAAGAGAATATTTCCAAGCTGCCTAGTTATTCCACCGAGATGCAGACGACATCCCTTGCCGCATATGCATCCATTTCTCGCTTGTCTCTTTTAGCATTCCATGACAAGCTTAACACCTAGGAACGTATGAACTCGAGACCCTGCAGCCTTGCAACATTTGTCGCCACGCCAAGAACACAACAAGATCCAACATTGGAGTCCTCGATCGCCTCCATTACCGCTATATCCAGTGCTGCAATCCTTTGGCCGTAGCCACGTCCAAAACTGCAAGTTCAGTGACCATTTTGCTCAGAAGTCTGAACATGGACATATTCCCGGAGGACACGGTGTCGTCGGCGACGTCCTCGCCGGCGTCGTCGTCCCTGTACTCGCCGTCGCCGCACGGGTACGGCGCGTGGGTGCAGGAGCTGAGCCATGACCAGCAGGGCGTCCGGCTCATCAACCTCCTGTACCAGTGCGCCGCCGAGGTCGCCGCCGGCGCCTTCGACCGCGCCAACCACTGCCTCGAGCAGATCACGCAGCTGGCCTCCCTGGACGCGCCGCACACGCTGCAGCGCCTCGCCGCCGTCTTCGCCGACGCTCTGGCGCGGAAGCTGCTCAACCTGGTGCCGGGCCTCTCGCGCGCGCTGCTGTCCACGGCCAACTCCGGCGAGGCGCACCTGATCCCGGCGGCGCGCCGCCACCTGTTCGACATGGTCCCGTTCATGAAGCTCGCCTACCTGACCACCAACCACGCCATCCTGGAGGCCATGGAGGGGGAGAGGTTCGTGCACGTCGTCGACCTCTCCGGCCCGGCGGCGAACCCGGTGCAGTGGATCGCGCTCTTCCACGCCTTCCGCGGCCGCCGCGGCGGCCCGCCGCACCTCCGCGTCACGGCGGTGCACGACGGCAGGGAGTTCCTCGCGAACATGGCCGGCGTGCTCGCCAAGGAGGCCGAGGCGTTCGACATCCCGTTCCAGTTCGCCGCCGTGGAGGCGAGGCTCGACGAGCTGGACCCCGACGCGCTCCGCCACGTCCTCCGCGTCAGGTCCGGCGAGGCGCTCGCCATCAGCGTGGTGGCGCAGCTGCACCGCCTCCTCGCCGCCGACGACGCCGGCAGGAGGCCGCACGTCCCGGGCAGCAGCTGCCTGACGCCGCTCCAGATCATCGCGCGGTCCAGCCCCAGCAGCTTCGGCGAGCTGCTGGAGCGGGAGCTCAACACGCGGCTGCAGCTGAGCCCCGACGCGTCGTCCGTGGTCTCGTCGCTGTCGCCGCAGTCCCCGGTGCTGCAGGCGGCGGCGGCGCAGCAGCGGCCGACGGCGGCGGCGAAGCTGGGGAGCTTCCTGCAGGCGGCGAGGGCGCTGTCGCCGAAGATCATGGTGGTGGCGGAGCCGGAGGCGAACCACAACGCGGCGGCGTTCATGGAGCGGTTCGACGAGGCGCTCAACTACTACGCGTCGCTGTTCGACTGCCTGGAGCGCGCGTCGGCGGCGGTGGCGCACCGGCAGCAGCACGCGGCGGCGGAGCGGGCGCGGGTGGAGCGGCTGGTGCTGGGGGAGGAGATCCGGGGAGTGGTGGCGCGGGAGGGCGCGGAGCGGAAGGAGCGGCACGAGCGGCTGGCGCAGTGGGCGCGGCGGATGGAGGCGGCGGGGATGGAGCGGGTGGGGATGAGCTACGGCGGCATGATGGAGGCGCGGAAGCTGCTGCAGAGCCTGGGGTGGGGAGGCTTGTACGAGGTGGTGCACGACGCCCGCGGCGAGGGGTTCTTCTTCTGCTGGCACCGGAAGCCGCTCTACTCCGTCTCCGCCTGGAGGCCAGCGGCGGGCCGGCACGGCGCCGGCAGGCTGGACTTGTAGCTGAACTGCTGCTGCTGCATGCATGCATGTATGTACAGCATCTCCCGTGTCGTGTTTGCGTGCATTCTGAACTACGGTCCTGATTAATCATCACGGTGTAGTTGAATTGACTGTTGGACTTTGGAGTGTTAGAGAGAATTGAGATTGAGTCATGTTTATTTCAGGATTATACTGTAGATTTAGGCTATTTATAACGTTCTGAACATTGATTATGTTGTGTCTGAATTTATTGATTACTACTTGGAGTGTTTGAGTTGGGGGGGGGGGGGGGGGGGGGGCGCATGCTAATGATCCAGATTCCAGAATCCTAGAGATACTTGCAGCATCCAAAAGATGGCCCATGGGCTATATATACCTACTTTCTCGGATGATGCATACTCCGTATAATGCAAGTATGCAGCTCGGTGAAAGGCTGGCTGCTTCCCAGGCCTCTTGTGTTCGTTACTGAAAGTGAACACCTTTGCTTGTGCGCAGTATTCAGGGCAGTCAACGGGGAGTCTCTTGCAGCCGTGCCGCGTTGGACCCTGAAATTCAAGTGAAGCTGCTAGTGTGGGCATGGAAACTCTAGCCCAAAGTTCAGGCAATTTTTTATAACGTTCTGAACCTTGATTATGTTGTTTCTGAATTGACTACTACTTGGAGTGTTTGAGTTGGAGGGAAAACTAATGATCCGTAGAGATACTTACAGCATCCAAAAGATGGACCATGGCAGTGGCGGAGCCACCAGTATGGCGAGCCATGGCGGCCGCCATACCTGCTGCCGGTGAATCCCCCTGCCTGCAGTCCTAAGCCACCATGGATGGAGTACTGACGTTTGGAGTTCTTCCGTCCTGGTTCTGAAGGAAGAAGATGGATACTGTTTGGGGATTTTGGGCCATTGGGCCTTTAGCCTTTGGGAGTTTGGGACGTCACAATTCACAGCCTGCCACACATTGGTGATTGGCCCACTATAGAAACTAAAGTGCATCTCGGTTAATTCCTGAGCAACAAAATACAAACTGTTCCTTCAAAAAAAAAAAAATACAAACTGACCAAGGCCTTGTCGCCCCCGTCTCTCTGCCTCCCTATGCGAGACGACGAAACTCATGAGATGAGCATCTTTATCGTGTTGAAGAAGTTGATGATTTTGCTTATTCACATGATTGTGGGAGTTTGTCAGTCAATATGGTTGAGACCGAAAGATTTGTAATAGGATTGCTCCTTCCGGTGGCAACAACATACGTAGAAAGTCTTTTCAGTTATGAAAATTACCAAGAGTGATTATCACAATAAGATGGATGACGAATGATTTAATGATATGCTACAAGCTGATCTCTAGTATGTTTATGTTATATCTATCTTTTTATTGCATTGTGATATTTTATTGTATGTGTTTTTCATACGAATTTATAGTGTAGTTGGTTCGCCATAGGTAGATTTTGATCTTGGGCGCTATATATACCTTCTCGGACGATGCATAAAATGCAAGTATGCAGCTCGGTGAAAGGCTGCATGCTTCCAGGCCTCTTGTGTTTGTTACTGAAACGTGAACACGAATGGCACCTTTGCTTTTGATTTGTGCGCAGTACTCAGGGCAGTCAACGGGAGTCTTTAGCCTTTGGTGGTGTTTAGATGTTGAATTTGGGTGGGTGAATTTGGGAGTATGATGTCACTTCGTAATCATTGCGTCACTGTAGCATTTCGTTTGTATTTGTGAAAAATTGTCTAAAAATTAATTAATTAGGCTCAAAATGTTCGTCTCGCAGAGCACAACAAAACTGTGCAATTAGTTTTTGATTTCATCTATATTTAGTACTCCATGCATGTTATGACATTTTGATGTGACGGGGAATCTTCTTTTTGCATAGTAAATTTGGGAGTGAAATTTTGGAACTAAACAGGGCCTTTGTCTTGCATGGTTGCACGTGGGGACAGACTAGGGTGGTGCAGCCGTGCAGCGTTGGACCCTGAAATTCAAGTGAATTGCATGGAAACTCTAGCCCAAAGTTAAGGTAATTTCTTTCATTTGAATCTTTTTCTTAGGCAAAATGACCGAGTTAGTCCCTCAACTCTTAGCCGCGGATCGATTTGGTCCTCCAACTCTCAAATAATCCGATTTGATCCTTGAACTTCCGTTTTCGGTGTCAATCTCGTCCTCCTACTGAGTTGGCTCTCCACGTCATCACTCCAAGTCACCTAGGCGGTGCGGCTCACGCTCCTGGCGAGCCTGGTGCCCACCCTCGGCTCCTGCCAAATCACCAGGTGGATCAGCCCGCTCAGCACGTCCACACACGCGTTCAGGTTCAGCGCGTCGATCGGGCACGTCCGCACCGCCGGTGGTGTCGGCGTCGGCGGCACGTACGGCGGCGACGGAGTCGGAGGCACATAGGGCGGTGTCGGCGGCGTCCACGGAACGTAGGGCGGCGTCGGTGGCCCATACGGCGGCGACGGCCGAGGCGTCGGCGGCGATGGCCGAGGCGGTGTAGGTAGGAATGGTAAAGGGCCACTCATTTTGTATTAGAAATTTTAAGGATCGGACCCTATTAGGACCGGACTAAAAAAATACTAGTTTTTTAGCTAAATTTGACTAGGGCTAAATTGGATTGTGAAGGAACAAACGGACCATGATCCATTACCACCCCTGGGTGTAGGGCGGGTTGCACGGCAGGCAGTTGGTCGGCGGCTTGCCATGATCTTGGACGGCTTGCTGTGGTGGGGTGGTGGGCCGTGGCTCCGGCTAGCACTGCGAGCGATGGCCCTGACGAGCTGTGTGCACACTGCTAGCATCTTCTTTTACAGAGGCTGCGCTCACTGGTTCACTACTGCTGGAGTGGATGCTGGGAGAGTGAAGTGAAGCCTGCACTAGTACACTCCTCATTATGCATGACGAAGCTGAAATTGAAGCGTTGCTACCAGATGCTCACCGAGGAGAATCGGCGGCTGCTGAAGGAGCCGGTGACGTGGAGAGCCAACTCAGCAGAAGGACGAGATTGACACCGAAAACGAAAGTTTAAAGACTATTTGAGAGTTGGAGTACCAAATCGGACTATTTTGCCTTTTTTTATAACAACCTCGAAAAAGAAGTTGTGGCAATTTCGTTGCAATACATACAACGTGCGGCAGATCTGCAGTTTCCCAGCTGCCACCACCAGCTATTGGAAGATGGCTGCAGTGCCACCGCCCATCGGTGTAATAATGCATGACATATACTCATGTGCAGTATTTTCAAAAGCTCATAAAAGAGTTTTTGGGCTTTATTTTACTGATGATCAATAGGGCAACCTAGCCTTGTCTTTATATTTTACACTGGATTCTTTTTTTAGAGATTGGTAATTTAATCATACAGTAACATATAGCACACCCACTGTCGTCTTATGGGTTATGGCAGGATTCGAACCCATGGTAAATAATCATCTGCTCACTTTTCTAAATACACATAGGGACCCCTGTCTTGCTTGTGACTGTATTTAATCAATAATGCCATAGCATTTTACGGAGTAGAAAGTACCGACTGGTACAAGACACAAAGACCGTCGACAGTGATATAGTTAATGCATTTGTGGTGGTACAACCCCTCTCTTGTGACTGCATTTAATCATAGGCCGGGACGCCGGGTTAATGGTCCAGTACAATAATGCAACAAAGGTGGAGTAATGATGAACCCAACGTACCATAGTACAAATGTTCCAGATGAAATTCCAATTTGAAGTTCAAGATGCTCAAATAGACCTTCTATTTTTCTGCAGCAGGTCTTTTAGATCGACATTTAGTTAGACTCAGCTCTCTTGACCCATAGGAATAAAAGGGTAAATGAACATTGGAAGGTTTGATTCAAATTCACCAGAAAAACATTTATTGAGAGAAAAAGAGAAAAAAAATCATAAACAAAAACCCTAGAATACCAAGCCCTACCAAACAAGGCTTGACTGAAGTATGCTCTAGAGTAAAGATTGAAGTTAGGTATATCCTTTAATCCTTAGAGTACTATAATAACAAACCCGATCGATTCCTCATATATATGTATTTAGTTGATTATTACTCCCTCTGATTGCTTTTATAAGGCGTGACTTGCAATGTCACGGTCTTCTAAATTACATTTTAACCATTCATTTATCTTAGGCCAGTCTCAGTGCAGAGTTTCATCGCACGGTTACCTAGACCAGAAACTAGGTAACTGTGCCACATGAGTTTCGTGGTGATGAAACTCCTCTCACATCCCATGAAACTCTTTTCTTTCTCTCCTCTGCCACATCATCATATTTAATGTTATAAAATTCCCATAAAACCTCCACTGAGACTGGCCATATATTTATGATCATTTGAGAATACTTTTGATTAAAAATCTAACCATTATAATTTTATACTATAAAATTATAATTTGTTATTTAAATTTTTGATAAAAGATTATACAGTTTGAATATTTATATATGTGCGCCTCTTATAAAGGCAAATGGATGGAGTATCAGCGGAGGCTCTGCGCAGTGTGGATCAAAACACCTCATTGGTCAAGCCAAACAAATAAACCATATATATTTGGTGCTATATACGACCAGACAATTCATTCATTCGCCATCCCATCACTGGACTACTGAAAAGAACAAAATAGAGTTAGGCACTCTTGTTGGATTCACCTCGCACGACGGATGATACAAGTATTGACACCGTTGACAGCAACCAAAGAACAGCTGCACATAGCTAGGTAGATATATGCGACAGGAACAAAGATCAAGCACGTCAACACCGACATGCAAGTATGTCTCACACCCCTTGCATCATCATGCGCGAAAACTCTTTGAAGCAGACGAATCCGTCGCCGTCGACGTCGACGCCGCCGATCATGCGGCGGCAGTCCTCGACGGAGCACCGGTCGTCGCCGAGCGCGGCGAGCACGGCGAGCAGCTCCTCCGCCGAGATCCTGCCGTCCCCGTCGGCGTCGAACACCGCGAACGTGTCCCTGAGCTCGCCCTCGTCCGTCGCCGCGGCGGCGGCTATCTCCTCGAGGACGAGCCCGGCCTCCGCCTCATCGGCCAGCATCGCCGCCAGCTCTGCCTCGCTCGAGACCACCCGCCGCAGCGCCGCCTCGAGGTCCTCCCGCGTCACGGCCGCCGCCGCCGGCTTCTTGGTCGTCCCGGAGGCGGACGCGGTCGTCGACGGCAGGACGGTGCGCGGCGTCGCGACGGCGGACGACGCGCACTCGTCGGACGACGACGAGGACGACGCGGTGGAGCCGAAGGAGGCGCTCTTGCCGTTCTTCGATCTCTTGCTCTTGCCGTTGCTGATCTCCTTATTCTTGCCGGAGGAGGAACCGAAGAAGGGAACGCTAAGCTTCATGGCGATCGATCGAATTGACGACGATGGCAGGGAAGACTCGACTGGAGAATATGAATTAAGGAAGGAGGCAGGAAGGTGAAGAGGGGTGGAGAAGACGATGCGTTTATAGGGAGGAAGGCGAGGGATCGAGTGAGCTTCCAGGAAGCTTCGTGCCCCGGCCGGCGCGGGAAAAAACTGCCGGTTCGCACGGGGACCTACCTCTTTGAAGGCCGGCTGTGCGTGCGATGGCGATGGCGATGCGATTCTTTCGCCTCAGCTTTGAAGGTTTCTCTCATTTGGCAAGCTACTCACTCACTCCTATGGAGGATGCGTTTGCATGAGGCGACGAAAGAGAGCCATCCTTTGCATACTGCACACCTACACCTAATGCTGGCATCAAGGTCCCTCGATCTATGACGTCCACTCATGCGATGTTTAAACCTGAACTGTCTCGGCGTCTCCGTCGAAAAACAACCTGACGGCTGACACCAAACGCAAATGGCCAAACCCAAACGAGACGGAGATCCAAACATGAAACAAGGCAACAAACTGCTATCTACGAAAACGATCGAATTATCTCTGTTTTTTTCCTCAAACAAAAGGACAAAAAACCGGCAACAGTTTTGCCAAGCATGCGTATCCATGCACCTCCACCAGACCACCATCTACCGAAAGATGGATTAATTTTATTTTGCTTCAATTTGTGCTAGTTAAAATAGTAAGTGGACAGCGATATCGATCCCAGTAACAATGGTCGACCACTAGTACGTAGCTGATCTGATATACAAACTGAACTTTGTTGACCACTGCACTGCGTGCGATATCCAACAGGCGGCAGTCGTGACACGGGTGCAGTTAGCTTAGAAGTTGCAAGTTCAGTGACAGGGACGTCAAGTCGGCAGAAAAACATATACTCGAACCGATGGATGCAGCACTATATATGGACTGGGTTAAGTTTTGGTGTCGTAGACGGTAGTATATCCTTTATTACGTTCCTACTAGTACACACACCTTCATGGAAATGTGGCGCTCGAGTATTTGGTTGATGACGAAGGTTCCAGGAAACTTCAGCTCGCGTTCGTAAAGTTTCGGGAAACTGTAACCTGACGACAGTGCGAAAGGTACATCAAAATTACTATGCAAAAAGTTACTCCTAAATTTACTATGCAAAAAGAAGATTCCCTATTACATCAAAATGTCATAACATGTATGGAGTACTAAATGTTGATGAAATCAAAAACTAATTACACAGTTTTGTTGTACTCTGCGAGACGAATATTTTAAGCCTAATTAATAAATCTTTGGATAATTTTTCGCACATACAAACGAAACGCTACAGTGGCCGGCCGACGCGCGTGAGATCGGTCAGGCCCGAATCGGGGCTCGGCTTTCTGCGTCTAAACGCGGCCACAGACAGCGTGACCTGCTTGATGAGCGTGAGTTGGTTCAATTCGGAAACTCATCAGGAATTTCGGCCGCGTTACGGCTGCACCTGCACTGCACTGCCTTGTTGTCGTTTCCTTGAAAACAGCAAAAGCCAAAGCCCAGCCATCCTTTTGGTTGCAGTTTCAATGCGCCGTATGATTCTGATGGTTTTGGCACCAGCTGCACCACCGTACCCACAGACAGGATCGCCGCACCTACCCCCTACCACCTACGGAGTAACTGCTAACCTTAGCTTTTCTCTGACCAGCAAGTGTGATCCATAAAGTCAATGCTCAAACTCTCCTTGGGCCAGTTTGGTTGGGCCTCGCGCGGCCGGATGTGGCAAAACAACATTGAGTTCAGCACATGCTAACATACAAGACCGCTACTCTTTTCACATACAAGAGGAAGAAGAAATAATGCACTTGCTTACTTGCACAGCACGGACTAGTATCGTATTATACACAGAACATTAGTATAAAAAAAAGCACAACCAAAACATCAATGAAAACCAAACATTCTATAATCTACACGAACGTCCCTTACAACGGGGGAATTTCAAGCAGATTAGCCGCAGGGAGTGAGCTTCTTGTTGCCTGCACCACGAGGATTGTCATCCTTCCAGTCGTCCCATGCTCTTGCTTTTGCCTCCTCGGCATCCTCATCCTCTTGGGCTGAGGCTGAGTTACTGCCATCCTTATGCCACGCCGAGTTTGCTTCCTTGATCATCTTCGCGGTCCTTTCTTGCCATGTCTCCATCATTTTCATTTCACGTAAACCAGCTTCCTCTATGCTCATTGTTGGTAGCCTACAAATCATTACGATGACAGAAAAGGTACTCTTGTTAGCTCCAAAAATGCTTCATGAAACATCAAAACATGGACTATACAGAAGCAATCTAGACTCTTCGATTTATCAGTATGACATTGTAACTTTGGAGTGTTTTTCATTAGTTCTCATTCCATTCACCCAAACACAGTTACAATCAGCAAAGATGCACAACATATAAAATCGGAAACATTGCAGTGTTCAGGTGTACAACACTATTTAAGACATACCTGTAACCAGGCTGAAAAACTTGTGCCGCCATTCTTTCCCTTTCACTGGTTAGTCCTCCACCAACAAGACTTGCAGGTCCAAATATCAGGGGTTGGTGTTTGTGCTCATGAGCTTGCGAAACACTTGCTCTACCTTCAAGTACGTCTTGAGCAAATGTCGCGCAAGTTATTGGATCAGCTGGTTTGGAATATGGTGCACGGCTAGCAGCATTATGGTGCCATGCTTCAACCTTTTTGGTACGTTCATCAAGCACATCACGAGCAAATGCATTCCCATCCTACAGACATGGAAAAGTTACACAGTTACTTTTCTGTTTAATGAAATTAACTGTTCTTTTTGGTAGAAAATATACTGGATAATATGTTAAGGATCACATTTAGACATTTTAAATAGCCACGGTATATTCAGTATTCAAAAACCTGATTCTCCATATGAAATTTTTTTATCCAATTTTTTTTTATAAAAAAACTCATGGGATGGAATGCTTCCAGTGTTCCGCAGCAGTTCTCAGTCATAAGAAAAGAAATTATATGGAGAGATGCCATTCAGAAGACATCATGTCTTCAGTTGACATTTGGCAAATGCTATGTTGAGAACACAGCTACTCTAAAACTTCATGCACATGTATACATGAAAGCTACTACAATTCTTATTCCAATTTTTTCCATAAGGTTGCCTTACAAGTTGAATTTTCTCATTGTACACCTAACAATAGATCCCATTCAAATTGCAAAAAAAAAAGATGTTCTATACATATATCATATTTATGTGAGGCATGATAGCCTTCTCAGAAGAAATAAGTTTCCTAAAAATAGTCGGCCTAAGATGCTACCACAAGAAATTGCCAAATCATTATCATTAGCATTACCTTTTCCTGTCTTTCCTTTACAGCTAGAAGCATTTCCTCTTCCTTCTTTAGCATGTCGAGAAGATCAATAGCCTACATAAGGAGTAAAAGTAGACCGCTTAGTGCATAAAATATTACTTGAGAAAAAGAAACCCTCTAAAATCAGCTTATGTAACATTTCTTGTCATGGCAAACTAACCTTGCAAAGCGCCAAAGAGATTGTCGCTAACCAAGCCTGCAGCATAGGAAAAAGTAAATCAGAGCCAGAACATATGTTCTCATCAATTACAAAAATGAAGTGCAAGGTATAAAGTTTTGTCATGAGAATTTAAATAGCATGGAAAGAATAAAGGATTAAAAATTTGAAGATCTTGCAGCGAAGACTTATTGCTATGGGATAAATTTTATGGTAGCTCTGTGTCAAGTTGTCATTAGATAGAACAAGATTCTCATGGGTATGGTATGCACTAAAGGGAGCATCGGAGGACATGTGTTTACTCCCTGCAGGTATTTAAGAACCTATAGCTATACGCATCGATTTCACAAAGCTCCTTACAAGAATTAGACTTACTGAATTAAAATCCCTTCTGTCAAGTGGAACAATGCTTTTATCTTCTAGAATACCATAGCTCACTTTGATTTCAAATAATAAAACAAAATAATCCCTGCCACGAGGAGAAAACCTATATGTTCTAGTATATCACAGTTCATCTTAATTTGCAAAAAATAAAAAAAGTACATCCTGTCAAGAGGATCAAAGCTACATGTTCTAGTATATCACAGGTCATTTTAAACTAACACATGCTGAAATATAGAAATCACAATAGACATATCATGATTCAACATAGAACACCTTCCAGGTGTGGGATGCTAACCTCTCTTTCTTCCTCCCCATCATCCTCAAAGGCATCTTCCTCCCCAGCCTCAACAGGAGCAGATAAAGCAGCTGCCCTCAGCGAGCGTCCACGCCTTTCTTTTCTCTCTTTAATCTCTTGGAGCTTCGTTTCTGCAGCTTTTTGACGTTTGAACCGGGCAATCTAGGATCCAGAAATAAGAAACAGAGTAAATTACAGGAGATTAACTGTGTCGAAAACATGTCAAGAATAAGCAGCCTATGGGTTGCAGATTTTGCAGGCTCAGTGGAAGGATCACAACACATACATATTGTCTTTCTAACTTTCTATTATATACTGCAAACTGTTCTCATGTTAAAGAGTAAAAAAAAAAGGAATTTGGTATCACCTTCTGTGCTCTTCTGTTTGCCATAGTATCAGGCTGCTTCTGTCTAGATAATTCTAGCTCATCTTTTGGAATAAGCTCCAGTACTTCACATAGAGATATGAACTCCTGTGGAGCATAAAAGGAGTGTTTTGTACATTAAGGAATGGGTGATGTGCTTACAAATGAATCAATATGACAGGGCACACTGCTAACCTTCAAATGGTTCTGTGATGACTTAAGAATTGGGATCCTATCCTCCTGCACCATCTTCTCAGTCATTTCACCGAGATAGTATGGGACCTAAATTACCAACAAAGGTCAGAGATATAACAAGCATAGTAACAATTGAATTTGTGAAACGCTGAAACAGTTGTAAGTATGCTAGCATCGCTGTGATCCAAGCTGCACTGATAACCGACAAGCCGTCCAGTATCATGTAGGGCCTTTCTGTTTCGTTAACTTATTCACAGAGGAGCAGAGGGAGGGAGAGGGGCCATACGAGCAGGTACTTGAGGTTGGCAGTGGAGACGTCCTCCTTGGTCTCGTTGGGGGAGAAGAGGCCGAGCTTGCTGGCCATCTCGTCGCAGCGCCGCAGCAGCTCGACCCCCTTGCGGATCCCGTCCTGCCCAGCACAAAAAGCAAGCACGTAATAAGCACCACTCGCCTGAGAGCCCAGTCTCGTGGGTGATTACGAGAAGGACGAAGCGATCCAGCAGAGGATGGGACGGGAACCTGATCGAGGGCGGAGCTGGAGGCGAGGCCGTGGAGCCGGGACGCCCTGTCGAAGAGGGCCGGGAGCGGGAGGTCTGCGTCGTCGTCGCCCTCCGCCGCCGCGTGGAGGTGCATCTGCGACTCCATCTTGTTCCCGAGCTCCTCCACCTCCGCCATTTCGATCGGCCGCAAGCAAAACCCTAGAGCGGGACAGAGTCGCGGGGAGGAGAAGCAGCAGAGGAGAGCGTCGTCGCGGGGAGGAGAAGAAGCAGGGTCGGGGGCGCGTCGCGTGGTCGGCTTTGGTGGTGGTGGTGGCCTCGCTAGAATGTTCGGGTTAACCCAAGCAAACTCCTGTGGTGCGTCGTGTTCGTGTGTTGTGTGGGGCTGCACGGTTTCGTCTCGTTTCCCTTCCTCTCCAGCTCTCCTGGTGTCAGCGACAGGGCGGTGATCGCCGTAGTCGGAGCACCTGGGCCGTACGCCGCTGCATTCTCGTTGGGACACGGCCTCATGAGCAACTGCAGTGACCTGGTCCCTCAAAAAAAAAAAAAAAACTGCAGTGACCTGGGACGCATGCCAACTTTGGGATCAACTTCAAGTAACTAAACAACTTCCATCTTTTTGAAACGATGGACAGAGCTAGTGGAGAAGTATAACCAGGTGAACCATCGTCATGCACTGAAATGACATCCTCCCATTAGAACAGAAGAAAAACAAAGATCATCACGGCTCCGGAAGAGCAGTTGCGCAACTCAAACATCTATTTACATGTACCAATTTGCCAGCAGCCCACTGACTGCTCAAAACAAAAGCTACAAACTACTCATCTCTCAACAAAACACGGCGTCTTCGCCACTGGATCAAGAGCCACCTTCTATTCCCCGACCATTTTGCCAGGCCCTGTTGTGCAATGGACGCCATTCCCTGTTTATTCCTCTATCATCCTGACAGCTTCTTCGGTACCCCTCGTCCTGGCTCCTCTGTTTATTGTTCCTCTGCTGGAAGTGTCCGCCACGGTTCCGTTTCCTTCCAGATGTGTGGCTTGGATCCTCGTCCCGGTATCTATTATTGCTGGATACACCATACAAGTTATTATTCCTGTTGTTTGATGCATACTGGTTGTTGCTCCAGCCACGCCAACTAGACTTCTCCAGAGGAGCACCCCAACCGGAGTTGACATTGCCCCATTTACTGGAGGATTCATCCTTCCCTCCCCAAATCGCATTGGATCCTAGGTTGGCCTCCCAGTCCCACTTATTCACTTCAGCTGTTTTTTCTACATATATGTCCCAGTTTCCAGAACTGTTCTGAGTACACTTGTTATCTGCCCCGGCATTAGCCGATCCTGTAGCCGGGGCTGAATTATAATCCGAGTCAAATGGTAGACGTACCTTATCCAGGTCAGCTACCAACTCAGGGTCAACTTTGCAGCGGTGGTCCACTTTGTCAATGTACATATAAGGGTCTGGCAGAGGAATATCAGAACCTTGCCTTTGCATTTTGAAAATTTTCAAAGGCTCCTGAATCATCCCACTGCTCAAGGTTATTGTATACTGAAACATATTGCTTGTTTTCGCGGAACCTCTGCCAGGAAATGTTGCCAACATAAGTGCAAAATTCCCTTTCCCATAATGGCACTGGGCAGTGCTCCTGTTCTGCATATATGAAAACAGATGTCAGTATTTTACAGAACTGTCATGGTAATGCAGGATGATATAGTATTTGCTAACCTACCACATCCAGCAAACTGTAACAAAAGAAAACATAATAAAATTATCTTATAGATAGATTGATCAGTACTCTGCCGTGCAAATTTGGAAGATACCAGACTGAAATTTTATAATGAGTTCAGTAACCTGAAGAGAAAAGAATTTTTATTTCAAACTATTTGTAAGGGTAGAAACTGAGTACCCCAGAGATAAAACTTGTTACAATCATCCATGTTTACAACCGCACAGAACATTTGAACCCATTCAAGGTGCCTTCTATAGATAGATAAGTCTCCAAATTAGCTCATGTATTTGTTATGTGGCAAAGTAATACTACGCAATCTGAGAATTAAAAGGATGCTGTTCTGTCATTCTAGTTTCATATGTAGCTCTAGCTTTACGAATTAATGGAAGGGGATGCTCAGGTTAAGCTGATTTCTGCACCAGTAATGCTGGTGAAATGGTGCTGGCTCTTTTGTTCTAAAATATTGATAAAATAGACAAATACAATAAACTCTTTCAGTGTTTTTTGAAGGTGGACAATTAAGTATTATTGAAATAGTTAATGAAACCCAACCATAATGTACGAAATCCATTGGCAATGAGAAGTTTGCAACACCGAAACTGGAAAGCTTAAATCAGTTCAAAGGAAGAGGATCAATAAAGGACAAAAGCTATGATGCCAAGAAACAAACTCAGGTTCTTTCTTTCCTGTGCTTGTTCTGCTAGAAGAGCGTTTTCCACAATGTCGAAGTTCAGGTGTTATGTGCTGATGTTGTGCTGTAACTCTATGTTTATTCCAACACACAAAGCTGGATGTTTATCATACTTGCTCTGAAAAAATAGATAAAATCATACTGGACAAGGAACATTAAATTTCATATGCTGTATGAAGAATTTTGCGTCTTCTTTTATGTTCATGACTACATTAATAAGGCTTCCTGATACTTAATGAAGAAACTTGTTTGCTAGCTTGCAAACAGGTTCACTAGTGATGGCAGAGTATTCCCTGACATTATTAATTATTTTTCACTTTTTTCTATTTGATCCCTAAGAATCCTGTCAGTATTGGGAATGGTAAGGAAAACCCTAACCTTAAAACCAAAACCATATCCCTAATGGCTAAAACTTAGCTTATCCATATAACTCAACATTCTAGGATTACTAGCTTCAGAGCCTATAGCTGTAAGGTGCTTCTTTCATAAGCCAAGCCCCTCAAGCTAGGATACAAACTCATTAATTGTATGGACAGTCGTCCACTTTCTCTTCATTCACATCATCATATGAATGAAGAGCACAGGCAGTTATATGCATAGAGTACTAAATAAAGGAATCATTCGGAATTCTTGATAAAGGGGGTTTTTGATCCTTGAATGGCACCATTCCTTCTACAGGTGGGTCTCTATCTACTGTACATTTGAATTCAACGTGTCATTTCTTTAATGATAATAATTAGTAAGCAAGTAAGAAAGTGAGCATGTATCTTCCAGCAGACCATAATTTTGAGGTCATATTGCTTGAGAAAAAGATGAACGCCATGTGTCTGGCCAGGTAATACTTCCATTGGCAGGCGTACAGACTACGGACAGGCCTTGGATCCAAGCTGTTGAACCTATGTAAAGGGCGAAATGAATGGTTGTATTGTAGCTGACTAGAAGGGGGAAACATTCAAAATCTTAAAATCAAACAGACACAGACCTTGGTTGGTTAATTAGGAGGGGGCTAGTGACTAGGGGTTTTGACAGAGTGCGCAAAAGGACAAAGTAACATTTGTATTGTGGCCAACTAGAAGGGGCAACATTCAAAATCTTAAAACCAGTGCACCGCATGACAGTAAAGATTTGAAGTTCCATGTATCTTCAAAATATTTTGTGTTGATTTTCCCTCATTATTCATTACCAATTTGAACCCCAATAATAAATTATTGCTAGGACAGATGCACATTGAGTGAAATGGACTGACCCAGGAAATCGAAGCCTACATGTTCAAATTGGCACGGCTGTAATTGCAGTACCCTAGTACCGTCCCTTTTCCTACTTCCCCAAACAGGAATGACTATCTCCAATAGGTTCCATATTCAGGTAAAACTAGCATTTTTCTGATACTCCTTGTAACATTCTGCAATGGCAAGAACAGTTTAGGCACATGAGGGAGCCTAAAGCCACAGGTTAGTTTGCATCAGCAACTCTGATTTTAAGCTCGAATCATGACCAAGTCACCAAATCTCTATTCCACAAGAACCAAGAACAAGAAGTAAATGCCGAGTTCGAATAAATTGAAAACCGACCCTAATCCAATAGATTGCGGGATGATACAACCCAAATCAGAAGAATATTGTACGGAGAGTGATAGGCATTCGTCCGTACCGTAATCAGGCGGAGGGAGAGGAGGGCGGCGGGAGCGGTCGGGCTGCCTCCTCACCTGTCGCGACCGATTCCAACCCCCCATAGGGAGGAGGAGCACCCGGCCCCCCAACTTCAAGGGTTCGCCGGAGCTCCCAGCGGCACCAAACCAAGGCAGCCCCAATGGCAGGCGATCGAATCCCCCAAGAACGAGCTCCCGGTGCGGCTACGAATCCACCGCGCCTCGAGATTGGGGCCTCCTGTGCCGGCGACGGTGCGTGTCCGGGGAGTATTTCGACGCAGCCGAGAGCCGAAGAGGCAAGCAGAGAGCTGCGCGGTGAGTGCGCGACGCAGGGCACGAGGAAGAAGAAGAGACGACTAGAGGAAGCAGCATGGCCGTCGGCCCGTCACACTCATGGGTTGTCCTGTTTGGGCCAGGTCAGTCCGGCCCATCATCACTGGGCCTAGGAATATCTAGAGGCGTGCTCGCATTCACCACTTCAATCTCTCTCGCCCTCTCAAAAAAAAAAAAAACTTCAATCTCTCTCGCTGTCGTTGGCCGTTGCTTGTCCACTCCACCCACCAACCACCATGCTCTCCGCCATGGCTGCGCGCCCCGTGACCGCGAGCAGCTCATGCCGCCCTCGTCTCCCAGCCCAGGCTGCTGCTGCTTCTTCTCCCGGTACATCCTCGTCCCGTGGTACGTCTGTGCCCGCCGCTTGCTCGCGCGTCATTATTTGATCTCGACTGTTCCTAATTTTCTCTTATGTTTTTGTTTTCCTATACAGCGGTTCGTGGAGTCAAATCGGAGTTGGCAGTGAAGCGCTCGCCTCTTCGTCCGTGGCCCGTGCTTCTGACATCTGTGGCAGGTAGCTTCGAGCCTCCCTGTTCCTGACTTCTCGGCATGCTTACTTCGACTGCAGTCTGTTTGATGAAATAGCTGTGACTGACATGAGGGCGATGTCTGGGTTGCAGTGGGGGGTCTGGTTGCTTCTGGCTCCGCAAATGCTACCGAGCTATTGGATCATCTGGTTAGGAGAATCACACGTGCCTTCAATTTCAAATATGTTCTCTTTTCACTATTTAATGCTCGTTCATGAGTTGATCTCTTTGTCGCAAAAAAGAAAAAAAAAATGTTGATCTCTGATTGCTCTGTGTCAGGTTATGATTACAGCATGGATAATATGTTGTAAAACAATTGATTGCATAAGCTGTACCATCTACCATGTATTACTCATAGGAAAGAGCAACCACATACACTTTTGCCTTTCTAATGTAGTGAACTTCTGCTGCTTACATCTTTCCTGTCGCATCTGTTTGCTTAGACTTTCATCACAACAGTTTATTCTTTTTGCTTTAATCCCTGCAAAACCACTTGCTTCTCATCAGCAGGGACCATCAGGACTCCTCTTGGCTGACCTTGGCATTGGAGATTGGTTTGGGGGTTTGCTGTTTTCAGCTGGGCAGCAGGCTAATGAGGCTGTTCAGAATCAACTATCTGCTCTCAGTTTCTCTAGGTTTGTTTTTATTTTTCACTTCTGTCAACTTCTTGTTGGCAGTTCTACCTCCTCAGTTTTTCCTTTTCTCTGCTTACTGCCAATATCTCTTTCTGTCTAACTTTTACATTTGGTTCTCCAGCTTGGCAGTCATTTTTGGCGCTGGACTTGTAACTAGTTTATCTCCTTGTACACTCGGTGTTCTACCATTGACTCTAGGATATATAGGTAAGCATGTGTTTATCTTTTGAATAGTCAATAGGTGCCCCAAAATTGTTGTCATTGATGACTCTGATATAATTCTTTCTTCGTAAACTTTCAGGGGCATTTGGTTCTGGGAAAGGCCAGGCTGAGGTAATTGTTGCTTTGTATGCGATAGAAAAACTAGGAAGAAATTGTCATTTATCTGTTAGTATATGTATTTCCAACAACTTATCTGCACTAAAGAACTTATATGATTGATTGAGCTTATAAATAATGTTCAAACATGGATATCTCCATCTGGATACTCCCCTAGATGTAAACACCTGATGTACTGATTTGGTTTTCCCTGTTTATTAGGTTGTCGGAAATTCAATAGCATTTTCATTGGGACTGGCAACAACCTTAGCTATTCTTGGTGTTGCTGCTTCTTTTGCTGGAAAGGCTTATGGTCAGGTTGGGCAAGGACTCCCAGTGGCCGCTTCTGGGTTGGCCATCATCATGGGACTGAATCTTCTTGAGGTAATCACTGGGAAAAATGAAAAAAAAATCATAAACTGGAGCATGTCAAACAAGGCTTCTCCTACCCTATTTACCTAAGCTAACCAGTTATGAGCTGATTTAATGCCTGTATTTCTCAGTTCCTCATCATAAATACTTGTATAAAGTGATTGTACTGGTAGCTCATTCTGATGGAATCATATTTCTAACCTTTTTCTCATAGCAGTACATATTAATACATGATTTTTCCCTAAACTGTTTATTTTCTTGTTATTCTGTATTTAACAGGTAGTTGAGTTGCAACTTCCCTCATTTTTCAGCAATTTTGACCCACGAAGTGCTGCAGCTAACCTCCCTTCAAGTGATGCCTCCTAACACCATTGTTTATTTCCTATTAAGAATACTAATATGCTTATCATCATTCTTCCCTTTTTTTCATAAATAATATTTTTGGCAGGTGTACAAGCATATCTTGCTGGTCTTACATTTGCATTGGCAGCGTCACCTTGCAGCACACCAGTTCTAGCTACCCTTCTGGGATATGTTGCCACTTCAAGAGTATGTATAATTGGACGAATAACTTGCTCAGTGGTCCACAGTTAATTGCTGTTGTTTGAAGTTCAACACGTCAAAAAATTCCGTTAGATTTTTGTCATGGAAACTTTGATTAGTAAAACAATAGATAATTTATATTCAGCCTCCTAAAATCATTGTTTAAGCCTTTTTCTTTCAGGATCCAATTGTTGGAGGAAGCTTGTTATTGACATATACAACCGGCTATGTGGCGCCTCTTCTTATTGCAGCTTCCTTTGCTGGAGCATTGCAGGTGAGGATATTGTCTTATTATCTTTTCTTGAGGACTTTGTGGTGGGTGTGAACCGCAGATGAAAACAATCCAACAAGATAAGAACTTTGAGGTTCTCTTAAAGCTTAACTAATAGTACTAGACTGATAGGCCAAACTTATTTATTATACATTTTTGCCTCCACAATAATTAAGTTAATTGCCTTCTGTAGAGTTTGTTGTCATTCAGAAGATACTCAGCATGGATAAATCCGATCAGGTACTACTTCTAACTGATATATGAATGTTTTCTGTTAGGTTTGTATCTTGTGCTTTCTAGTCATGATTCTGAAACTGAAGCTTTATATGGCAAGCTTTCGTCAACTTTCAGATTTCACACACACATGGCTCTGCAAACTACTGAACTCACCTATTTGCCCAAAATATATTATTTTAAGCTGTTCCTTCTTCTAGTACCCTCTTTCCATTTATTGAGATATGGCCTGAACTAACACTTTCTTGACAGTGGTGCATTTCTTCTTGGTGGAGGTGTTTATACCTTACTGGACAGGGTGTTTCCTGCAACATCAATGGTAATGTAGGTCTTCGTTGGACAAGAAGTCAAGAACTGCATGGCTATGGTCTGTTGAACACGATCCAAATATAAGAAGTAAAGTAGTTAAATATGCTAACAATTTATAGTTATGTACAGTGGTTAGGGACAACCAAAACATCTTGATCCTAGTAGTCTGTATGGGCCTGGATAATTGGAGGGCTGGAGGCCTACCCAGCTAAAATTTTATTTCTGGATATTTTATCATGCTCAACTGTGCGAAATTTGTGCTGGCTGGCGCATTCAACTTCTTTACTCCAATTCTTGTAGCAAAAGTTGCATATTAAGTTGACAGACAGGTATTTGAGCCCACATTACATTCTCACACATAAATTCCTCAGCGAACTTCAATTCCGACCAGTTTCCACCATCCATGAAGGCCTGCCAATTCAAGTGGCAAACATGTTAGCTTAGAAACAAAACATAATTAGTTGAACTATCATCTTAGGTTCTTCAGGTTGGAACAACAAAAAATTACTTGTTCATCACAAAGTTGGTTGCTCCTTGAGTTGCACGCTCGAGAAGCAACTTCCTTGCTTTGGTTGCTATTCCCTCTGGCTACATCGCAATGGAATTGACAGTTTAGACAGGTGATGAAAAAAATATTTTGTTAGCTCTTCAATTTTCCCTTCTTCAAAATGACCCCTCACCTCTTCTGGAAACCAGACGCCTGGATGTGTGTTGCCCTCAAGAGTAGTTAAAACAAACGCAGTTACTGCATAACCGACTGATCTGAAAAATCCACTACATTGTTCTCAGATGAAAACACAGATGGCTCTCACATTATTTTTTGGTAACTGCTAAAAACTTTGGAGTATACATGATCTTCAAACGAACTGTACACACAAAAATCATAAACTGAAAGGCTTTGAACTATATCTGTGTTCATGTTTGTCCACTTTTCTCATTAATTAGATCTCGAGATACTTATTTTTATAACAATGTGGAACTTTCTGTGGGTATACAATCCCATGAAAAATTTTAGACCTAGATATCATTTACTCCCTGCAATCACAAATAATTGGTGTTTTGGTGTTGTCTTCAGTCAACCATTTGAAACTTTGGTTCTGTATATTTTTTAAGTGTTGAGTTTGAATATTTAAAAATGGTACAACTAGATTATGGTACAAGTAGATTTCTCTCAAAATATAGTTTCATCAAAGTATGGTTTTGCAGTGTTTTATAAATATTTTGTAACAATGTATTCATCAAGCTTGCATTTTGGAGGCCTTGTTGAATGTGGTTGTCCAAAACATCACTTATTTGTGACCAGATGGAGTAGGTATTATATTGAGGCAGCTCAATTGTTGATGCTCTGTACTTACATAGATAGCTTTCTGTGAGTAAATAATCCCAGAATATTTTGTCCATTTGAATACTCCAAGTCTACCTGCAGAAACAAAATGAATTTAATTGGGGTAATATTTAGTAGTTCTGGTTGTTGCTTACTCTAGAGTCTAGACGCATAGAATTCATGCACTGCCAAATTTTCACTGGGGCAACATTTTATCTTTTTATTCTTTTAAAAGGAGATGCATAATACATACTCTCATGGAGACACACTCTCCTGCAATGCCATCAATGGTTCGAACAATGGGATGGATGACCTCAACTAACTCTAAGACCTTATTTTTGTCCCTCAAGGACTCCTGCAAAGGAAAAAGATGGAGCCAAGTGTAACGCAAATTGGCACCAGTAACCCTTTTATTATCCTATGCTCATTATTTCAGCCCAGTAGTGCTGATTATGCAGTGTAATACAGATGATGCTGGTTATAGTCATGGTTGTTGTAGAAAGATAAATTGTATTAGGTGTTTATTTGCAATTTTCACAACTTTTAGTTACCCTCACTTGTATAGTCTTGGGAAAAAGTCTAATTTACACTCTACAACTATCAAATAGTCCGATACCAATGGCTATCCAATTCTCGAAACCGTGCAAATCTGGTCCTTCGAGTGGTTTCATTGGTAGTTTAGTATTTTCCAGAAATTAAGATAAACCAATTTAATCTAAAATTAAATTTATTCCAAATCATGAAAAGATGAAACTAGTGCCAAACGTTTTCTATTAGTGTAACCTATCCGCTGGAGCTATATTTAGAGTTATTTGGATCTAATATGTTCATGTTCCAAGTGTTGGACTTATTTGTTTTCTTTTAAATAAATCACTAGGAAGATGAACAAAAAAGACTGAAATAGAGCACCAACAAATAGGATGAACTTTTAGAAAACTTCTATTACCACTTTTAGATTTCTTGGATATAAAGCGAATGTGTTGTGAATTTTTTTTAGTTTAAACAATGTTTTTTAATTTCCAAGCAACAATGTCAAACCACCTTTGAAATCATCCAAATGACCAAATCTATCCAGTTTTGACACTTGGATGGCCTTCAATGTCCGGTTTTGTTGTTTACTGTTCAAAATCAGACTATTGTGTTAGTTGGAGGGTGAAAAATAGACTTTCCCTATAATCTATAATTAGAAGGATCAAATGAAGCAAGATCATAGTGCATAATTTGGTTAAAGTAGTACATACAATAGGTAACAAGTTTGCAAAAATATGCATTCCCCAATTCCAGAAGAAAGGATCAGAACCAAATCGGGCACTGACAGTTGGCACATTTAAAACCTTAAAGGCGCTCTTCACTTCTGGCAAATTCCTGGAATAGATAGCACATAATGTGAAGTTGGTTATTTGATTTATGATTTGCCAATTATGCTGAAAGGTAAAACATTAGCCAAAAGTACTTACAGTGAGTAAACATTTTTCTTTCCGACCCCCTTTCCAAAATCAATGTTCAGAGCTCCAGTGTAGGGTTTCAGCTTGATTTCCTCTCCTAGATTAGTAATAAAAATGACACCTAAGATATCCCTCAACACTGAAGAACACCATAAGTGCAGGCAGATGTGAAGTAAAAAAAATACCCTTGTTATATGCAATGACATCCTCCCCAAGAAGCAAAAAACTTGACGCCAATGTTGTTGGGCCAACACCACCAGAACCCGCAATGTAGTAGGAAAATCTAGAAAAGAGAAGTAGGTGCATACCGATGCTAATTTCCATAGAGACGCTTTTTAAAATATAAGAGGCAAATTAAGGACCACTAGGATTTAGGAGTGAAATCGTATCATGGTAAATGATACTTTATTACCACATACCACAAGAAAACCAAATATTGCAACCACCCTTCTTTGTACACGAATGACAATTTTGGTTTACTTTTCTACTATCTACGTTCCAAATTACAATTTACTTTGGCTTTCTAGATGCATAAAGGAACATAGGGATTAGACGATAAAGAACTCTAACCTTAGTCTGTCAGGTTCGCACGTTCTTTTGCTTCTTGCAGCGTGCACAAGCTCGGCAGCCATCACTGTCACAAGGGCAGAATACAACACATGAACAAGCAATAATTAATGCATGCGTTTGAGTTCCTAGCTCACTTTTAGAATGGTATGGTAACTGTGAGGAAATGCGATTCAACAATAGTCACTCATGTAGTCAGACTTCTTATATTAGCGCACTAAGCCTTTGATGACCACTCATATGAGTGAATTTATTTAGCATGATACATAGAGTAAAATCGATACAAGTACATTAAAGATTAAAGACTCTTATCATTTCCTAACATGTAGTGATAAACCAATAGCATTAAAGGTTGTTTCTTCAAGAATCTGCTATGTCCATGTTATGCACTGAAGTATAGATGAGTACTTCTCGTTTCTCAACTGGCATTGTGCAAGTACATCATGTATACTTCAATTATACAAGCATTGTGCAAGTACATCATGTATACTTCAATAGCATTGAAGTATAGATGAGTACTACAATTATACAACTGGCATTGTGCAGGTACTTGCTTAACCCCATCTTGTGTGCTTCCATTTGGAAAATACTATCATGTCCTTTATCTCTAAACTATTGTTCAAAGGAAATGTATTTGCTCTTAATCAAAGAACAAGCATGAATAACAACTGAGGTACTACTACATTACTTATGACACTAGCTAGCCACTTCAAAATAATGGAAAAAATATAATTCAATATCGAGAAGTACTGTATCAACTATCAAGGAAACGTGAAGACCATTGCTCACTCCAGGACATATGCCAGCGGTAATAATGGCTGGAACACCACTATCTTTTGCCTTTTCATGGAATCCTTTTGCCCTCCATGAATATTCCACGTTGTCACAAACATCAACGTATGGTGTCTGCACATGAAAAAATGAGCATATGCCAAGTTAGCAAACAAATCATTAACCTCAACAGATGCAATGAAAACTATGCGACGGCTCGAGTGCGCATCAAGCATTGCATAATGTATGTTATGTTCATACCTTAGTAGATATTGCCGCCTCCAAGACTGTGCACTTGTCCTCCCTTTGGAAAGGTCCAGCAGCATGAACAACTAAATCCACACCTGCGAAAGGGAATGCAACTCTCGAGCCAATCATGTTCCTCATCAAGCAAAATATATATGAGCCAAATATTAGAATTACAGTCACGATGAGACATAGTACGCTGCAATTAAAGTATTACAAGTATGCGTTACTAACCATTCAGCGCCTCCTCCAACATGCTTGCATCATGAATGTCAACTTGGACAAACTCAGATCGCTTTCCAAGTTTAGATGCCAAAGATTTACCCTTTGCCCTGCAAATATAACATCGATGTTCATTAGTAACCAGGATTCGAGGCCGATCTCAAACCTGCCATGGCCACTACTACTGTCCTTGTTATTTATTAGGTTTTCACTACTGCTGCTACTTCTATTTCAAAAATCATGGGCATGCATACTTACTGGTTCCTGCCTCCAATGAGGATGTTAAGATCAGGGCGGAGCTTGGCGAGCGCGGTGGCCGTTGACCAGCCCACACGACCGGTGCCGCCCAGCATCAGCACACGGGCACTCCTCGAGGATTTCATCTTATTTGCAGCAGCTTCGCCGACGGTGGAATGAGCGGCGGCAGGAGGGGTGGGGAGCGGTGGCGGCGGTGGCATGCATGCTCGGACGGCCATTCTCATGGTGGTTGGTGACGTTAGCTTGTGTTCCTCACAGGGTCTCTCTCCATCTATCTTCAGGTAGTTATTAGTAGGTGTAATATATACTCCATAAACTAGGAGTACCAACTAATTAATCATCACTTGCTTGGAAGGAGATTAGAAAGAGCCAATTGCGTACCATCTCGGTGTTGGTCAACTCGATCAAATATAGTATACTTACTATCTAATTACACACGCGACCCACGTACATGAATTGAAGAATCATGCATGTGCAGCGCAGGGGTGCTATCCCATCATCATACCTGATACCCGCGCCACGCGCGAGAAGAATATATACTGTACATATCATGGTGCGTGATTCTCATGCAATCTCCATATCGCTGACCTAAACGTGGCATCTTTGGGTTAACATCTCTCTTGTGCAGAAAATTACTTTATTCGCCCGTAACATTTTTTTCTGTATATAAGAATCATTTTCTATATACAACCCTCTGAGAAATAAAATAACCCATACAAAAAAACATCTTGCTCAATGTGGGGGACTTCAACACGCTGCTGGTTGTCACATTCAACTCGCTTCTCTTTAGTCTTTACTCCCAAGATTTTAGTTGAGCACTGGCAAGCATCCAAGAATTTAAGCAGACTCAATTTTCTCACACATAAATTCCTAGGCCGACTTCCTTTGGATCAGTTTCTACCATCCAGGAAGGCCTGCCAATTCAAGTCGATGAACATGTTTAGCTCAAACAAAACACGAGTTCGAACATTATGTGCTGTTTTTGAGGTTGGTGAAAGAGAATTCACTTGTTCATCACGAAGTTACTAGTCCCTTGAGATGCACGCTCAAGAAGCAGCTTCCTTGCTTCGATTGGTATTCCTTCTGGCTGCATTATAACCGATTGAGGTAGTTTAGTTTGGGAGATGGAGTCGTGTGTTGGCTTTCTTTTTCATTTTTCTAATTCTACTAAAGCATTACTCACCTCTTCTGGAAACCAAACTCCTGGCTGTGTGTTGCCCTCAAGAACTGCTAAAGCAAATGCAGCTGTTGCAAAGCCCACCGATCTGAAAAATTCAATCTAGCGTATGCTTAGATGCAGAGCAGAGTGTATTTCCGGTAATTTTGGTCACCAAGTAGACACTAAAGAGCACACGACAACTTCTCCAATGAACAATACAGTAACTACTTCACTAATTTTCACTATGAATTCCTGGGCAAATAGTGATGCCTCACTACAAACTTAAAGCTAATGAACATTGTAAGGGAATGGAAAGAAAACAAAAAATCTGAAGTACTCGATCATTATGCCAGTTTCATACAGAAGATAGAAACAGATGGTTTCAATAGGTTAATTTTGTAGGCAAAGGAAACTATCAACATAGACTCTGCTGTAATTTGTACAAAGCAAACCTGAAGCTTCATAATTGTAAATAATCATATAGTTAAAATATTAGAATACTAGATACCGATTAGGAATTGCTGAAGGGAAACGATGGAAGCTACGCTAGCTCACACAAAAACTCGTTCACCCAAAATAGGAACAGCAGCAGTTATAGATCACGGATTGTTACCACTTGACGCGCAGTTGCAGCGGAAGCCGTCTCGATGTAGACGAACGCGTCGAAGTGGCAGTGCAGTGCAGTTGCTTACGTCCGTCTGGTCCTGCACGTGCGGTTCGTCCTTGTGCTCCAAGCGCAGCACCTCCGAGGTATCCACACGTACGAGGATTGAAACGTCGCGCACCGGACTGCTAGGTCCACGAGCACGATGGGGGAGAAAAGCAACTATTGCTTGGAAGTCATGTCTTTCTCAGGAGGGGTTTGGTCTCTATTTATTTGGATGAAATTCTTCACACCATGTTCCATTAGCAATATGGGACTAATAAATAAAGCACCCCTTCCCCTGGTAATGGGCTTCACAACATTTGTGGCCCATTAAGACTAGTGGATCGAATCCAGTTGTCTCTTGGGCATATTCCCAACAATCTCCCACTTGCACTAGAGACAATCTCATAAGCAAGTTTTCAGTGTTCCAAACCTCTTAAGTGTGTGACCCTATGGGTTCACGTACACATAGACATGGTTCGAGTACTCCTACTCGTTCCAATAGTTGATAGCGGCCTCTAGCAAGACGTGTCAACTCCCATGAATACGTAAAGATCATATCAGACGAACCACCACAACATCACGTACAAGCTATTCCCTTTGCCTCACGATATTTGGTCTAACTCCAAGTAAGACCTCCCTTTCTCGAAACTGTGAGTCAGATCCTTCAAGAGGTTAACACTTAACCTAGCACGGCCATGCATTTCTTGATCCGATCACTCGAGGGGCCCAGAGATATCTCTCTCGTATAGAGAGGGGCAAATCCCATCTTGATTGACCATGCCTCACAGCATGCTTCCTGACAAACCCGAAAACCACCTTTATAACTACCCAGTTACGGTGCAGCGTTTGGTAGTCCCTAAGTAGGTCAATTCACATCTTGAGTACATACGACAATCTCAGGTCTAAGGACAAAGCATACGCGTTGTGAAGAAGAGATAAACAAGTCTCAAACTGGGTCAGTCCAGCCCCATGTCATACATGTGCCCACATTATTAGTTTGACATCTCCATGTCCATGACTTGTGAAACATAGTCATCAACTAATACATGTGCTAATCAAATTAGGGACAATCCTTTTGAATAACCATACAAGTATTGAGTTTCACAAACAATTCACATAATTGCTAATCATATACAAGTTGCCTTTCATGGATATTCAATAAATAAACAATATATCATAGATACAAAACATTGTCCACTCACACTGGAGCTAATCTAAATGATATCTAATACCCATAGCTCTCGTGTGTGATTCATGTTTAGGCCGTGGAAGAGCCTTTGTCAAAGGATCAGCAATATTCAAATCCGTATGTATTTTGCATATCTTTATCTCACCACGTCTAACGAACTCTCGAATGAGGTGAAACTTCCGCAGTACATGTTTGTTTTTCTGGTGATTCCTTGGCTCCTTAGCCTGTGCAATTGCCCCATTGTTGTCACAGTAGAGTTCCAATGGGCTAGATGCATTGGGAAACACACCAAGCTCAATGAGAAACTTCCTCATCCAAACACCTTCCTTCGCCGCTTCCGAAGCTGCGATGTACTCTGCTTCCGTTGTAGAATCAGCCACAGTATCTTGCTTAGAACTTTTCCAGCTTACAGCACCACCGTTTATTGTGAACACAAATCCTGATTGCGACTTTGAATCGTCTGGATCAGTTTGGAAACTAGCATCAGTGTAACCCTTTACAATGAGCTCTCCCTCACCTCCATAGACTAGGAACACATCTTTAGTCCTTCTAAAGTACTTAAGAATGTTTTTCACCGCTGTCCAGTGACTTTCACCTGGATTAGACTGGTGTCTGCTCGTAACACTTAGAGCATATGAGACATCTGGACGAGTACTTATCATGGCGTACATGATGGATCCAATTGCTGAAGCATAAGGAACCTTACTCATGCGCTCCCGCTCATCAGTCGTCGTAGGACACTGAGTCTTGCTGAGGTGTATGCCATGTGACATAGGCAAGAACCCTTTCTTGGACTGTTCCATGCTGAACCGATTCAGCACCTTGTCAATATAAGTATCTTGACTTAATCCTATAAGCCTCCTTGATCTATCCCTATAGATCCTTATGCCCAGAATGTATGCAGCTTCCCCTAAGTCCTTCATAGAAAAACTATTTTTCAGCGAAGTCTTAACGGATTCTAGCATAGGAATATTATTCCCAATCAACAATATGTCATCCACATACAAGATTAGAAATACAACAGAGCTCCCACTTTCCTTCTTGTAAACACAAGCCTCTTCTTCATTCTGCCGGAAGTCAAACCCTTTGACTACCTCATCAAAACGAAGGTTCCAACTCCGAGATGCTTGCTTTAATCCATAGATTGATTTCTGAAGCTTGCATAATTTTCCAGCATTAGTTGGATCGACAAAACCTTCTGGTTGTATCATGTATACATCCTCCTCTAGGTTCCCATTGAGGAAAGCTGTTTTGACATCCATTTGCCATATCTCATAATCGAAATACGCAGCTATTGCTAGAATGATCCGGATAGATTTAAGCATCGCTACTGGAGAGAATGTCTCGTCGTAGTCAACTCCTTGAACTTGTCGAAAACCTTTTGCAACAAGTCGTGCTTTATAGACGTTAACATTTCCGTCTACATCTCTCTTTCTCTTAAAGATCCATTTGCACTCGATGGGTCTCACACCATCAGGCGGGTCAACTAAGTTCCAAACTTGATTTTGCCCCATGGAATCTATCTCGGATATCATGGCACTTTGCCATTTCTCGGAATCTGGGTCCATCATAGCTTCTGCATAGGTCCTAGGCTCATCGTTGTCTATCAACAATATGTCGCGCTCTCCCGTAACTTGGAGATTCATTTTCTGTGTAGCGCGACGTGGCCTTTCCGACCTTCGTGGTTGTGGCGATTCTTCTCTTACCACAGGTGTCTCAACTTGTTCTGCTACATTAGCATCACTCGTAAAGTCTTGCCTCATAGGCTCATCTCGAATTTCTTCAAGATACACCTTCTGTCTACTTTTCTCGCTGTTGAGAAACTCTTTCTCCAAGAAAACACCGTTCCTAGCGACAAACACTTTGCCCTCTGATCGGTTGTAGAAATAATATCCAATTGTTTCCTTTGGATATCCCACGAATATGCACTTGTCCGATTTTGGTGTAAGCTTGTCCGACTGAAGTCGCTTGACATATGCATCACAACCCCAAATTTTCAGAAAAGACAAACTAGGAGTCTTGCCAGTCCATATCTCATATGGTGTCTTCTCCACGGACTTAGATGGTACCCTATTTAGTGTGAAAGCTGCTGTTTCTAGAGCATAACCCCAAAATGATAACGGTAGATCTGACTGGCTCATCATTGATCGCACCATGTCTAACAAGGTTCGATTACGTCGCTCGGACACACCGTTCCTCTGAGGTGTTCCAGGTGGCGTTAGCTGTGGAACAATTCCGCAACTCTTTAGATGAGTGCTAAACTCGTGGCTCAAATACTCGCCTCCACGATCTGATCGCAAGGCTTTAATTTTCTTACCACGCTGATTTTCAACTTCATTCTGAAACTCTTTGAACTTTTCAAAAGTCTCTGACTTATGCTTCATTAAGTAGACATAGCCATATCTACTAAAATCATCAGTGAAAGTTATGAAGTACTGAAATCCACCCCGAGCTGTCGTGCTCATTGGTCCACATACATCAGTATGTATGAGTTCCAATAAGTCTTGCGCCCTCTCAGGAAAACCTGTGAAAGGTGCCTTGGTCATCTTGCCTAGCAAACAAGCTTCGCACGTCTCGTATGATTCAAAATCAAACGAAGTTAAAAGTCCATCAGAATGGAGCTTCTTCATGCGCTTCTCACTTATATGACCCAAACGACAATGCCACATATAGGTAGGATTCAAATCATTTAGCCGAGGCCTTTTAGCAATTATATTACATATAGGTGAATCATCAAGATTTAAAATAAACAATCCATTCACAATGGATGCAAGAGCCACAAACATGCCATTCTTTGAGATCACACAACCATTGTCTTTACTCGCGAATGTATAACCATCCTTCATCAAACATGAGGGAGATACAATGTTTCGACTCAAACTAGGAACAAAATAACAATTATTCAATTCCATGATAAATCCTGACGGAAGGTGGAGTTGCATCGTCCCGACGGTCAAAGCAGCAACTCTTGCATTATTGCCCACGCGGAAATCAACTTCGCCTCTTCCCACGCTTCTACTTCTTACTAATCCCTGCATCGAATTGCAAATATGAGCAACCGATCCGGTATCAAATACCCAGGAATTAATAGAAGATTCAGCGAGAAAAATGTCTGTAATATTAATGTCATGTGTACCTGATGCGGAAGTACTCTTACTACCGCCATTCTTCAGAAAAGCCAGGTACTTCTTGCAATTCCTCTTCCAGTGACCAATTTCTTTACAATAAAAGCACTCCTTCTTTTCTGCAGCTGGTCCAGACTCAGTCTGGGGCGTAGAGCTTGGCTGAGAGATCATATCTTTAGCCTTGCTCTTTTTCTTCCAAGATTTGCCCTTCCTCTTGAAGTTAGGCCTGTTTTGGATGGCCATCACATGGCTGCTGCTAGCGCTTTTCTTGATATCAACCTCTGCCGTCTTGAGCATGCCACATAACTCATTCAATCCCTTCTCCGCCCCATGCATATGGTAGTTCGAGATGAAGTTCCCAAAGCTAGGCGGAAGTGATGCTAGAATAAAATCGGTGGCTAACTCTGGGCCAAGTGGGAAGCCTAGCTTCTCCAACCTTTGGGAGTAACCAACCATCTTGATCACATGTGGCCCTACAGCTGCGCCTTCTGCTAGCTTTGTTTCCACAAAGGCCTTTGAGACATTGAACCTTTCAGTCCTGGCCTGAGTTTGAAACATATCCTTGAGCGCCTCGATCATATCATGCGCCTCATGGTTTGTCTCAAACTGCATCTGCAGCTCGGGTTCCATGCAAGCAAGCATAAGACAACTCACTTCAAGATTGGCATCACATGCCTTCTTGTAAGCATTTTTCTCAGCAAGAGTTGCGTTATCATCAGGCTCAACTGGTAATGGGGTGTCTAGAACTTCTTCCTTTTTCTCAGCCCTGAGAACAATTCTAAGGTTTCGGATCCAATCCGCATAATTTGTTCCATTCAACTTATCCTTCTCAAGGATCGAACGCAAAGAAAACGGTGTGCTAGGTGCCATTGATCTACAACAGAAAATAATGCAAAATACTAAGACAATGTATCTATGACAGAGTAAAATACATTAAACAATTTAACGGAATTTACTCCCACTAAAATCAATATCCCTCCATTGATATTTTAGTGATTCAGGATCCACAACTAACAAGTCGACTAGTGAGCTTTAGCATCACCGCTAGAAGACATGGTAGATCGGTAAGCAACTCTTGCTAATCATATCTTATATGACTCCTGTTGTTGGTTGACATCTCTATGTCTCGGCGTCCAACCTTTATGTCCCAAGGTCCTTAACCGTTAAGATGACCTTGTTTAAGTTAACCAACTCCTTATGCGAGTAAGTATCCGATACAAACCCATCTAGTCAAGGAAAACTAGTGGCACCCTAATTTCATAGACCCACCACTAATTGTACAAGACATGTGATGGTGCAAGATTTAGTTGGGAGGACATTTAGAACTTAAACAATTTTTGAGGGATCGTTTTTCAAAATTTTAATTTCGCCGGACCGTCCGTTGTTTCCTTGCAGACTGTCCGACCTGCTCTGGCGGACCGTCCGACCCTCTGGAACGCTGGAAAAACGCTTCTGTCAAAATTCCGACTGTATTTGCGGACCGTCCGCCGCTCACTTGCGGACCGTCCGCCGTTCTTGTGCGGACCGTCTGCCGTTTCTGAGCGGACCTACGATTTACCTAAATTCTATCTGACCAATCACATTGGTCTATATCTCACCATGCCTGGGTTTACGTGTATCACTTAACTCCGGTGGCGGAATTCCGACCGGTAGGAGTAATTCGTTACACCACCATCATAGTGAATCCTAGTCAACATCGTCGTATATCGACATGCGACGCGGTCATTGATCTAAGTTCGATTCGACCAATCCAATTGGTCTATATCTCACCATAACTGGGTTTGTGTGTATCACTTAACTCCGGTGGCGGAATTCCGACCGGTAGGAGTAATTCGTTACACTACCATCATAGTGGAGATCACGAACCGATCAGAGACCAATCTACAACCAAGCATATCTCTATATGCATATATCCGAATCTATAACGAAACAGCTACGGCTCTGGTACCACTGAAGGGAAACGATGGAAGCTACGCTAGCTCACACAAAAACTCGTTCACCCAAAATAGGAACAGCAGCAGTTATAGATCACGGATTGTTACCACTTGACGCGCAGTTGCAGCGGAAGCCGTCTCGATGTAGACGAACGCGTCGAAGTGGCAGTGCAGTGCAGTTGCTTACGTCCGTCTGGTCCTGCACGTGCGGTTCGTCCTTGTGCTCCAAGCGCAGCACCTCCGAGGTATCCACACGTACGAGGATTGAAACGTCGCGCACCGGACTGCTAGGTCCACGAGCACGATGGGGGAGAAAAGCAACTATTGCTTGGAAGTCATGTCTTTCTCAGGAGGGGTTTGGTCTCTATTTATTTGGATGAAATTCTTCACACCATGTTCCATTAGCAATATGGGACTAATAAATAAAGCACCCCTTCGCTTCCCTACATGGAGATAGAAATTAAAATTTTGAAAAACGATCCCTCAAAAATTGTTTAAGTTCTAAATGTCCTCCCAACTAAATCTTGCACCATCACATGTCTTGTACAATTAGTGGTGGGTCTATGAAATTAGGGTGCCACTAGTTTTC
This sequence comes from Echinochloa phyllopogon, assembly GCA_033239725.1. Lineage (NCBI taxonomy): Eukaryota > Viridiplantae > Streptophyta > Magnoliopsida > Poales > Poaceae > Echinochloa > Echinochloa phyllopogon. The sequence goes on along the minus strand of BTCW01000008.1, from coordinate 2,132,979 downwards.
CTTGACTAGATGGGTTTGTATCGGATACTTACTCGCATAAGGAGTTGGTTAACTTAAACAAGGTCATCTTAACGGTTAAGGACCTTGGGACATAAAGGTTGGACGCCGAGACATAGAGATGTCAACCAACAACAGGAGTCATATAAGATATGATTAGCAAGAGTTGCTTACCGATCTACCATGTCTTCTAGCGGTGATGCTAAAGCTCACTAGTCGACTTGTTAGTTGTGGATCCTGAATCACTAAAATATCAATGGAGGGATATTGATTTTAGTGGGAGTAAATTCCGTTAAATTGTTTAATGTATTTTACTCTGTCATAGATACATTGTCTTAGTATTTTGCATTATTTTCTGTTGTAGATCAATGGCACCTAGCACACCGTTTTCTTTGCGTTCGATCCTTGAGAAGGATAAGTTGAATGGAACAAATTATGCGGATTGGATCCGAAACCTTAGAATTGTTCTCAGGGCTGAGAAAAAGGAAGAAGTTCTAGACACCCCATTACCAGTTGAGCCTGATGATAACGCAACTCTTGCTGAGAAAAATGCTTACAAGAAGGCATGTGATGCCAATCTTGAAGTGAGTTGTCTTATGCTTGCTTGCATGGAACCCGAGCTGCAGATGCAGTTTGAGACAAACCATGAGGCGCATGATATGATCGAGGCGCTCAAGGATATGTTTCAAACTCAGGCCAGGACTGAAAGGTTCAATGTCTCAAAGGCCTTTGTGGAAACAAAGCTAGCAGAAGGCGCAGCTGTAGGGCCACATGTGATCAAGATGGTTGGTTACTCCCAAAGGTTGGAGAAGCTAGGCTTCCCACTTGGCCCAGAGTTAGCCACCGATTTTATTCTAGCATCACTTCCGCCTAGCTTTGGGAACTTCATCTCGAACTACCATATGCATGGGGCGGAGAAGGGATTGAATGAGTTATGTGGCATGCTCAAGACGGCAGAGGTTGATATCAAGAAAAGCGCTAGCAGCAGCCATGTGATGGCCATCCAAAACAGGCCTAACTTCAAGAGGAAGGGCAAATCTTGGAAGAAAAAGAGCAAGGCTAAAGATATGATCTCTCAGCCAAGCTCTACGCCCCAGACCGAGTCTGGACCAGCTGCAGAAAAGAAGGAGTGCTTTTATTGTAAAGAAATTGGTCACTGGAAGAGGAATTGCAAGAAGTACCTGGCTTTTCTGAAGAATGGCGGTAGTAAGAGTACTTCCGCATCAGGTACACATGACATTAATATTACAGACATTTTTCTCGCTGAATCTTCTATTAATTCCTGGGTATTTGATACCGGATCGGTTGCTCATATTTGCAATTCGATGCAGGGATTAGTAAGAAGTAGAAGCGTGGGAAGAGGCGAAGTTGATTTCCGCGTGGGCAATAATGCAAGAGTTGCTGCTTTGACCGTCGGGACGATGCAACTCCACCTTCCGTCAGGATTTATCATGGAATTGAATAATTGTTATTTTGTTCCTAGTTTGAGTCGAAACATTGTATCTCCCTCATGTTTGATGAAGGATGGTTATACATTCGCGAGTAAAGACAATGGTTGTGTGATCTCAAAGAATGGCATGTTTGTGGCTCTTGCATCCATTGTGAATGGATTGTTTATTTTAAATCTTGATGATTCACCTATATGTAATATAATTGCTAAAAGGCCTCGGCTAAATGATTTGAATCCTACCTATATGTGGCATTGTCGTTTGGGTCATATAAGTGAGAAGCGCATGAAGAAGCTCCATTCTGATGGACTTTTAACTTCGTTTGATTTTGAATCATACGAGACGTGCGAAGCTTGTTTGCTAGGCAAGATGACCAAGGCACCTTTCACAGGTTTTCCTGAGAGGGCGCAAGACTTATTGGAACTCATACATACTGATGTATGTGGACCAATGAGCACGACAGCTCGGGGTGGATTTCAGTACTTCATAACTTTCACTGATGATTTTAGTAGATATGGCTATGTCTACTTAATGAAGCATAAGTCAGAGACTTTTGAAAAGTTCAAAGAGTTTCAGAATGAAGTTGAAAATCAGCGTGGTAAGAAAATTAAAGCCTTGCGATCAGATCGTGGAGGCGAGTATTTGAGCCACGAGTTTAGCACTCATCTAAAGAGTTGCGGAATTGTTCCACAGCTAACGCCACCTGGAACACCTCAGAGGAACGGTGTGTCCGAGCGACGTAATCGAACCTTGTTAGACATGGTGCGATCAATGATGAGCCAGTCAGATCTACCGTTATCATTTTGGGGTTATGCTCTAGAAACAGCAGCTTTCACACTAAATAGGGTACCATCTAAGTCCGTGGAGAAGACACCATATGAGATATGGACTGGCAAGACTCCTAGTTTGTCTTTTCTGAAAATTTGGGGTTGTGATGCATATGTCAAGCGACTTCAGTCGGACAAGCTTACACCAAAATCGGACAAGTGCATATTCGTGGGATATCCAAAGGAAACAATTGGATATTATTTCTACAACCGATCAGAGGGCAAAGTGTTTGTCGCTAGGAACGGTGTTTTCTTGGAGAAAGAGTTTCTCAACAGCGAGAAAAGTAGACAGAAGGTGTATCTTGAAGAAATTCGAGATGAGCCTATGAGGCAAGACTTTACGAGTGATGCTAATGTAGCAGAACAAGTTGAGACACCTGTGGTAAGAGAAGAATCGCCACAACCACGAAGGTCGGAAAGGCCACGTCGCGCTACACAGAAAATGAATCTCCAAGTTACGGGAGAGCGCGACATATTGTTGATAGACAACGATGAGCCTAGGACCTATGCAGAAGCTATGATGGACCCAGATTCCGAGAAATGGCAAAGTGTCATGATATCCGAGATAGATTCCATGGGGCAAAATCAAGTTTGGAACTTAGTTGACCCGCCTGATGGTGTGAGACCCATCGAGTGCAAATGGATCTTTAAGAGAAAGAGAGATGTAGACGGAAATGTTAACGTCTATAAAGCACGACTTGTTGCAAAAGGTTTTCGACAAGTTCAAGGAGTTGACTACGACGAGACATTCTCTCCAGTAGCGATGCTTAAATCTATCCGGATCATTCTAGCAATAGCTGCGTATTTCGATTATGAGATATGGCAAATGGATGTCAAAACAGCTTTCCTCAATGGGAACCTAGAGGAGGATGTATACATGATACAACCAGAAGGTTTTGTCGATTCAACTAATGCTGGAAAATTATGCAAGCTTCAGAAATCAATCTATGGATTAAAGCAAGCATCTCGGAGTTGGAACCTTCGTTTTGATGAGGTAGTCAAAGGGTTTGACTTCCGGCAGAATGAAGAAGAGGCTTGTGTTTACAAGAAGGAAAGTGGGAGCTCTGTTGTATTTCTAATCTTGTATGTGGATGACATATTGTTGATTGGGAATAATATTCCTATGCTAGAATCCGTTAAGACTTCGCTGAAAAATAGTTTTTCTATGAAGGACTTAGGGGAAGCTGCATACATTCTGGGCATAAGGATCTATAGGGATAGATCAAGGAGGCTTATAGGATTAAGTCAAGATACTTATATTGACAAGGTGCTGAATCGGTTCAGCATGGAACAGTCCAAGAAAGGGTTCTTGCCTATGTCACATGGCATACACCTCAGCAAGACTCAGTGTCCTACGACGACTGATGAGCGGGAGCGCATGAGTAAGGTTCCTTATGCTTCAGCAATTGGATCCATCATGTACGCCATGATAAGTACTCGTCCAGATGTCTCATATGCTGTAAGTGTTACGAGCAGACACCAGTCTAATCCAGGTGAAAGTCACTGGACAGCGGTGAAAAACATTCTTAAGTACTTTAGAAGGACTAAAGATGTGTTCCTAGTCTATGGAGGTGAGGGAGAGCTCATTGTAAAGGGTTACACTGATGCTAGTTTCCAAACTGATCCAGACGATTCAAAGTCGCAATCAGGATTTGTGTTCACAATAAACGGTGGTGCTGTAAGCTGGAAAAGTTCTAAGCAAGATACTGTGGCTGATTCTACAACGGAAGCAGAGTACATCGCAGCTTCGGAAGCGGCGAAGGAAGGTGTTTGGATGAGGAAGTTTCTCATTGAGCTTGGTGTGTTTCCCAATGCATCTAGCCCATTGGAACTCTACTGTGACAACAATGGGGCAATTGCACAGGCTAAGGAGCCAAGGAATCACCAGAAAAACAAACATGTACTGCGGAAGTTTCACCTCATTCGAGAGTTCGTTAGACGTGGTGAGATAAAGATATGCAAAATACATACGGATTTGAATATTGCTGATCCTTTGACAAAGGCTCTTCCACGGCCTAAACATGAATCACACACGAGAGCTATGGGTATTAGATATCATTTAGATTAGCTCCAGTGTGAGTGGACAATGTTTTGTATCTATGATATATTGTTTATTTATTGAATATCCATGAAAGGCAACTTGTATATGATTAGCAATTATGTGAATTGTTTGTGAAACTCAATACTTGTATGGTTATTCAAAAGGATTGTCCCTAATTTGATTAGCACATGTATTAGTTGATGACTATGTTTCACAAGTCATGGACATGGAGATGTCAAACTAATAATGTGGGCACATGTATGACATGGGGCTGGACTGACCCAGTTTGAGACTTGTTTATCTCTTCTTCACAACGCGTATGCTTTGTCCTTAGACCTGAGATTGTCGTATGTACTCAAGATGTGAATTGACCTACTTAGGGACTACCAAACGCTGCACCGTAACTGGGTAGTTATAAAGGTGGTTTTCGGGTTTGTCAGGAAGCATGCTGTGAGGCATGGTCAATCAAGATGGGATTTGCCCCTCTCTATACGAGAGAGATATCTCTGGGCCCCTCGAGTGATCGGATCAAGAAATGCATGGCCGTGCTAGGTTAAGTGTTAACCTCTTGAAGGATCTGACTCACAGTTTCGAGAAAGGGAGGTCTTACTTGGAGTTAGACCAAATATCGTGAGGCAAAGGGAATAGCTTGTATGTGATGTTGTGGTGGTTCGTCTGATATGATCTTTACGTATTCATGGGAGTTGACACGTCTTGCTAGAGGCCGCTATCAACTATTGGAACGAGTAGGAGTACTCGAACCATGTCTATGTGTACGTGAACCCATAGGGTCACACACTTAAGAGGTTTGGAACACTGAAAACTTGCTTATGAGATTGTCTCTAGTGCAAGTGGGAGATTGTTGGGAATATGCCCAAGAGACAACTGGATTCGATCCACTAGTCTTAATGGGCCACAAATGTTGTGAAGCCCATTACCAGGGGAAGGGGTGCTTTATTTATTAGTCCCATATTGCTAATGGAACATGGTGTGAAGAATTTCATCCAAATAAATAGAGACCAAACCCCTCCTGAGAAAGACATGACTTCCAAGCAATAGTTGCATTTCTCCCCCATCGTGCTCGTGGACCTAGAAGTCCGGTGCGCGACGTTTCAATCCTCGTACGTGTGGATACCTCGGAGGTGCTGCGCTTGGAGCACAAGGACGAACCGCACGTGCAGGACCAGACGGACGTAAGCAACTGCACTGCACTGCCACTTCGACGCGTTCGTCTACATCGAGACGGCTTCCGCTGCAACTGCGCGTCAAGTGGTAACAATCCGTGATCTATAACTGCTGCTGTTCCTATTTTGGGTGAACGAGTTTTTGTGTGAGCTAGCGTAGCTTCCATCGTTTCCCTACAGTGATGCCAATCTTGAAGTGAGTTGTCTTATGCTTGCTTGCATGGAACCCGAGCTGCAGATGCAGTTTGAGACAAACCATGAGGCGCATGATATGATCGAGGCGCTCAAGGATATGTTTCAAACTCAGGCCAGGACTGAAAGGTTCAATGTCTCAAAGGCCTTTGTGGAAACAAAGCTAGCAGAAGGCGCAGCTGTAGGGCCACATGTGATCAAGATGGTTGGTTACTCCCAAAGGTTGGAGAAGCTAGGCTTCCCACTTGGCCCAGAGTTAGCCACCGATTTTATTCTAGCATCACTTCCGCCTAGCTTTGGGAACTTCATCTCGAACTACCATATGCATGGGGCGGAGAAGGGATTGAATGAGTTATGTGGCATGCTCAAGACGGCAGAGGTTGATATCAAGAAAAGCGCTAGCAGCAGCCATGTGATGGCCATCCAAAACAGGCCTAACTTCAAGAGGAAGGGCAAATCTTGGAAGAAAAAGAGCAAGGCTAAAGATATGATCTCTCAGCCAAGCTCTACGCCCCAGACTGAGTCTGGACCAGCTGCAGAAAAGAAGGAGTGCTTTTATTGTAAAGAAATTGGTCACTGGAAGAGGAATTGCAAGAAGTACCTGGCTTTTCTGAAGAATGGCGGTAGTAAGAGTACTTCCGCATCAGGTACACATGACATTAATATTACAGACATTTTTCTCGCTGAATCTTCTATTAATTCCTGGGTATTTGATACCGGATCGGTTGCTCATATTTGCAATTCGATGCAGGGATTAGTAAGAAGTAGAAGCGTGGGAAGAGGCGAAGTTGATTTCCGCGTGGGCAATAATGCAAGAGTTGCTGCTTTGACCGTCGGGACGATGCAACTCCACCTTCCGTCAGGATTTATCATGGAATTGAATAATTGTTATTTTGTTCCTAGTTTGAGTCGAAACATTGTATCTCCCTCATGTTTGATGAAGGATGGTTATACATTCGCGAGTAAAGACAATGGTTGTGTGATCTCAAAGAATGGCATGTTTGTGGCTCTTGCATCCATTGTGAATGGATTGTTTATTTTAAATCTTGATGATTCACCTATATGTAATATAATTGCTAAAAGGCCTCGGCTAAATGATTTGAATCCTACCTATATGTGGCATTGTCGTTTGGGTCATATAAGTGAGAAGCGCATGAAGAAGCTCCATTCTGATGGACTTTTAACTTCGTTTGATTTTGAATCATACGAGACGTGCGAAGCTTGTTTGCTAGGCAAGATGACCAAGGCACCTTTCACAGGTTTTCCTGAGAGGGCGCAAGACTTATTGGAACTCATACATACTGATGTATGTGGACCAATGAGCACGACAGCTCGGGGTGGATTTCAGTACTTCATAACTTTCACTGATGATTTTAGTAGATATGGCTATGTCTACTTAATGAAGCATAAGTCAGAGACTTTTGAAAAGTTCAAAGAGTTTCAGAATGAAGTTGAAAATCAGCGTGGTAAGAAAATTAAAGCCTTGCGATCAGATCGTGGAGGCGAGTATTTGAGCCACGAGTTTAGCACTCATCTAAAGAGTTGCGGAATTGTTCCACAGCTAACGCCACCTGGAACACCTCAGAGGAACGGTGTGTCCGAGCGACGTAATCGAACCTTGTTAGACATGGTGCGATCAATGATGAGCCAGTCAGATCTACCGTTATCATTTTGGGGTTATGCTCTAGAAACAGCAGCTTTCACACTAAATAGGGTACCATCTAAGTCCGTGGAGAAGACACCATATGAGATATGGACTGGCAAGACTCCTAGTTTGTCTTTTCTGAAAATTTGGGGTTGTGATGCATATGTCAAGCGACTTCAGTCGGACAAGCTTACACCAAAATCGGACAAGTGCATATTCGTGGGATATCCAAAGGAAACAATTGGATATTATTTCTACAACCGATCAGAGGGCAAAGTGTTTGTCGCTAGGAACGGTGTTTTCTTGGAGAAAGAGTTTCTCAACAGCGAGAAAAGTAGACAGAAGGTGTATCTTGAAGAAATTCGAGATGAGCCTATGAGGCAAGACTTTACGAGTGATGCTAATGTAGCAGAACAAGTTGAGACACCTGTGGTAAGAGAAGAATCGCCACAACCACGAAGGTCGGAAAGGCCACGTCGCGCTACACAGAAAATGAATCTCCAAGTTACGGGAGAGCGCGACATATTGTTGATAGACAACGATGAGCCTAGGACCTATGCAGAAGCTATGATGGACCCAGATTCCGAGAAATGGCAAAGTGCCATGATATCCGAGATAGATTCCATGGGGCAAAATCAAGTTTGGAACTTAGTTGACCCGCCTGATGGTGTGAGACCCATCGAGTGCAAATGGATCTTTAAGAGAAAGAGAGATGTAGACGGAAATGTTAACGTCTATAAAGCACGACTTGTTGCAAAAGGTTTTCGACAAGTTCAAGGAGTTGACTACGACGAGACATTCTCTCCAGTAGCGATGCTTAAATCTATCCGGATCATTCTAGCAATAGCTGCGTATTTCGATTATGAGATATGGCAAATGGATGTCAAAACAGCTTTCCTCAATGGGAACCTAGAGGAGGATGTATACATGATACAACCAGAAGGTTTTGTCGATCCAACTAATGCTGGAAAATTATGCAAGCTTCAGAAATCAATCTATGGATTAAAGCAAGCATCTCGGAGTTGGAACCTTCGTTTTGATGAGGTAGTCAAAGGGTTTGACTTCCGGCAGAATGAAGAAGAGGCTTGTGTTTACAAGAAGGAAAGTGGGAGCTCTGTTGTATTTCTAATCTTGTATGTGGATGACATATTGTTGATTGGGAATAATATTCCTATGCTAGAATCCGTTAAGACTTCGCTGAAAAATAGTTTTTCTATGAAGGACTTAGGGGAAGCTGCATACATTCTGGGCATAAGGATCTATAGGGATAGATCAAGGAGGCTTATAGGATTAAGTCAAGATACTTATATTGACAAGGTGCTGAATCGGTTCAGCATGGAACAGTCCAAGAAAGGGTTCTTGCCTATGTCACATGGCATACACCTCAGCAAGACTCAGTGTCCTACGACGACTGATGAGCGGGAGCGCATGAGTAAGGTTCCTTATGCTTCAGCAATTGGATCCATCATGTACGCCATGATAAGTACTCGTCCAGATGTCTCATATGCTCTAAGTGTTACGAGCAGACACCAGTCTAATCCAGGTGAAAGTCACTGGACAGCGGTGAAAAACATTCTTAAGTACTTTAGAAGGACTAAAGATGTGTTCCTAGTCTATGGAGGTGAGGGAGAGCTCATTGTAAAGGGTTACACTGATGCTAGTTTCCAAACTGATCCAGACGATTCAAAGTCGCAATCAGGATTTGTGTTCACAATAAACGGTGGTGCTGTAAGCTGGAAAAGTTCTAAGCAAGATACTGTGGCTGATTCTACAACGGAAGCAGAGTACATCGCAGCTTCGGAAGCGGCGAAGGAAGGTGTTTGGATGAGGAAGTTTCTCATTGAGCTTGGTGTGTTTCCCAATGCATCTAGCCCATTGGAACTCTACTGTGACAACAATGGGGCAATTGCACAGGCTAAGGAGCCAAGGAATCACCAGAAAAACAAACATGTACTGCGGAAGTTTCACCTCATTCGAGAGTTCGTTAGACGTGGTGAGATAAAGATATGCAAAATACATACGGATTTGAATATTGCTGATCCTTTGACAAAGGCTCTTCCACGGCCTAAACATGAATCACACACGAGAGCTATGGGTATTAGATATCATTTAGATTAGCTCCAGTGTGAGTGGACAATGTTTTGTATCTATGATATATTGTTTATTTATTGAATATCCATGAAAGGCAACTTGTATATGATTAGCAATTATGTGAATTGTTTGTGAAACTCAATACTTGTATGGTTATTCAAAAGGATTGTCCCTAATTTGATTAGCACATGTATTAGTTGATGACTATGTTTCACAAGTCATGGACATGGAGATGTCAAACTAATAATGTGGGCACATGTATGACATGGGGCTGGACTGACCCAGTTTGAGACTTGTTTATCTCTTCTTCACAACGCGTATGCTTTGTCCTTAGACCTGAGATTGTCGTATGTACTCAAGATGTGAATTGACCTACTTAGGGACTACCAAACGCTGCACCGTAACTGGGTAGTTATAAAGGTGGTTTTCGGGTTTGTCAGGAAGCATGCTGTGAGGCATGGTCAATCAAGATGGGATTTGCCCCTCTCTATACGAGAGAGATATCTCTGGGCCCCTCGAGTGATCGGATCAAGAAATGCATGGCCGTGCTAGGTTAAGTGTTAACCTCTTGAAGGATCTGACTCACAGTTTCGAGAAAGGGAGGTCTTACTTGGAGTTAGACCAAATATCGTGAGGCAAAGGGAATAGCTTGTACGTGATGTTGTGGTGGTTCGTCTGATATGATCTTTACGTATTCATGGGAGTTGACACGTCTTGCTAGAGGCCGCTATCAACTATTGGAACGAGTAGGAGTACTCGAACCATGTCTATGTGTACGTGAACCCATAGGGTCACACACTTAAGAGGTTTGGAACACTGAAAACTTGCTTATGAGATTGTCTCTAGTGCAAGTGGGAGATTGTTGGGAATATGCCCAAGAGACAACTGGATTCGATCCACTAGTCTTAATGGGCCACAAATGTTGTGAAGCCCATTACCAGGGGAAGGGGTGCTTTATTTATTAGTCCCATATTGCTAATGGAACATGGTGTGAAGAATTTCATCCAAATAAATAGAGACCAAACCCCTCCTGAGAAAGACATGACTTCCAAGCAATAGTTGCTTTTCTCCCCCATCGTGCTCGTGGACCTAGCAGTCTGATACCACTGTAGGGAAACGATGGAAGCTACGCTAGCTCACACAAAAACTCGTTCACCCAAAATAGGAACAGCAGCAGTTATAGATCACGGATTGTTACCACTTGACGCGCAGTTGCAGCGGAAGCCGTCTCGATGTAGACGAACGCGTCGAAGTGGCAGTGCAGTGCAGTTGCTTACGTCCGTCTGGTCCTGCACGAGCGGTTCGTCCTTGTGCTCCAAGCGCAGCACCTCCGAGGTATCCACACGTACGAGGATTGAAACGTCGCGCACCGGACTGCTAGGTCCACGAGCACGATGGGGGAGAAAAGCAACTATTGCTTGGAAGTCATGTCTTTCTCAGGAGGGGTTTGGTCTCTATTTATTTGGATGAAATTCTTCACACCATGTTCCATTAGCAATATGGGACTAATAAATAAAGCACCCCTTCCCCTGGTAATGGGCTTCACAACATTTGTGGCCCATTAAGACTAGTGGATCGAATCCAGTTGTCTCTTGGGCATATTCCCAACAATCTCCCACTTGCACTAGAGACAATCTCATAAGCAAGTTTTCAGTGTTCCAAACCTCTTAAGTGTGTGACCCTATGGGTTCACGTACACATAGACATGGTTCGAGTACTCCTACTCGTTCCAATAGTTGATAGCGGCCTCTAGCAAGACGTGTCAACTCCCATGAATACGTAAAGATCATATCAGACGAACCACCACAACATCACGTACAAGCTATTCCCTTTGCCTCACGATATTTGGTCTAACTCCAAGTAAGACCTCCCTTTCTCGAAACTGTGAGTCAGATCCTTCAAGAGGTTAACACTTAACCTAGCACGGCCATGCATTTCTTGATCCGATCACTCGAGGGGCCCAGAGATATCTCTCTCGTATAGAGAGGGGCAAATCCCATCTTGATTGACCATGCCTCACAGCATGCTTCCTGACAAACCCGAAAACCACCTTTATAACTACCCAGTTACGGTGCAGCGTTTGGTAGTCCCTAAGTAGGTCAATTCACATCTTGAGTACATACGACAATCTCAGGTCTAAGGACAAAGCATACGCGTTGTGAAGAAGAGATAAACAAGTCTCAAACTGGGTCAGTCCAGCCCCATGTCATACATGTGCCCACATTATTAGTTTGACATCTCCATGTCCATGACTTGTGAAACATAGTCATCAACTAATACATGTGCTAATCAAATTAGGGACAATCCTTTTGAATAACCATACAAGTATTGAGTTTCACAAACAATTCACATAATTGCTAATCATATACAAGTTGCCTTTCATGGATATTCAATAAATAAACAATATATCATAGATACAAAACATTGTCCACTCACACTGGAGCTAATCTAAATGATATCTAATACCCATAGCTCTCGTGTGTGATTCATGTTTAGGCCGTGGAAGAGCCTTTGTCAAAGGATCAGCAATATTCAAATCCGTATGTATTTTGCATATCTTTATCTCACCACGTCTAACGAACTCTCGAATGAGGTGAAACTTCCGCAGTACATGTTTGTTTTTCTGGTGATTCCTTGGCTCCTTAGCCTGTGCAATTGCCCCATTGTTGTCACAGTAGAGTTCCAATGGGCTAGATGCATTGGGAAACACACCAAGCTCAATGAGAAACTTCCTCATCCAAACACCTTCCTTCGCCGCTTCCGAAGCTGCGATGTACTCTGCTTCCGTTGTAGAATCAGCCACAGTATCTTGCTTAGAACTTTTCCAGCTTACAGCACCACCGTTTATTGTGAACACAAATCCTGATTGCGACTTTGAATCGTCTGGATCAGTTTGGAAACTAGCATCAGTGTAACCCTTTACAATGAGCTCTCCCTCACCTCCATAGACTAGGAACACATCTTTAGTCCTTCTAAAGTACTTAAGAATGTTTTTCACCGCTGTCCAGTGACTTTCACCTGGATTAGACTGGTGTCTGCTCGTAACACTTAGAGCATATGAGACATCTGGACGAGTACTTATCATGGCGTACATGATGGATCCAATTGCTGAAGCATAAGGAACCTTACTCATGCGCTCCCGCTCATCAGTCGTCGTAGGACACTGAGTCTTGCTGAGGTGTATGCCATGTGACATAGGCAAGAACCCTTTCTTGGACTGTTCCATGCTGAACCGATTCAGCACCTTGTCAATATAAGTATCTTGACTTAATCCTATAAGCCTCCTTGATCTATCCCTATAGATCCTTATGCCCAGAATGTATGCAGCTTCCCCTAAGTCCTTCATAGAAAAACTATTTTTCAGCGAAGTCTTAACGGATTCTAGCATAGGAATATTATTCCCAATCAACAATATGTCATCCACATACAAGATTAGAAATACAACAGAGCTCCCACTTTCCTTCTTGTAAACACAAGCCTCTTCTTCATTCTGCCGGAAGTCAAACCCTTTGACTACCTCATCAAAACGAAGGTTCCAACTCCGAGATGCTTGCTTTAATCCATAGATTGATTTCTGAAGCTTGCATAATTTTCCAGCATTAGTTGGATCGACAAAACCTTCTGGATGTATCAGTCTTAAAAGTCCATCAGAATGGAGCTTCTTCATAACTTTCACTGATGATTTTAGTAGATATGGCTATGTCTACTTAATGAAGCATAAGTCAGAGACTTTTGAAAAGTTCAAAGAGTTTCAGAATGAAGTTGAAAATCAGCGTGGTAAGAAAATTAAAGCCTTGCGATCAGATCGTGGAGGCGAGTATTTGAGCCACGAGTTTAGCACTCATCTAAAGAGTTGCGGAATTGTTCCACAGCTAACGCCACCTGGAACACCTCAGAGGAACGGTGTGTCCGAGCGACGTAATCGAACCTTGTTAGACATGGTGCGATCAATGATGAGCCAGTCAGATCTACCGTTATCATTTTGGGGTTATGCTCTAGAAACAGCAGCTTTCACACTAAATAGGGTACCATCTAAGTCCGTGGAGAAGACACCATATGAGATATGGACTGGCAAGACTCCTAGTTTGTCTTTTCTGAAAATTTGGGGTTGTGATGCATATGTTAAGCGACTTCAGTCGGACAAGCTTACACCAAAATCGGACAAGTGCATATTCGTGGGATATCCAAAGGAAACAATTGGATATTATTTCTACAACCGATCAGAGGGCAAAGTGTTTGTCGCTAGGAACGGTGTTTTCTTGGAGAAAGAGTTTCTCAACAGCGAGAAAAGTAGACAGAAGGTGTATCTTGAAGAAATTCGAGATGAGCCTATGAGGCAAGACTTTACGAGTGATGCTAATGTAGCAGAACAAGTTGAGACACCTGTGGTAAGAGAAGAATCGCCACAACCACGAAGGTCGGAAAGGCCACGTCGCGCTACACAGAAAATGAATCTCCAAGTTACGGGAGAGCGCGACATATTGTTGATAGACAACGATGAGCCTAGGACCTATGCAGAAGCTATGATGGACCCAGATTCCGAGAAATGGCAAAGTGCCATGATATCCGAGATAGATTCCATGGGGCAAAATCAAGTTTGGAACTTAGTTGACCCGCCTGATGGTGTGAGACCCATCGAGTGCAAATGGATCTTTAAGAGAAAGAGAGATGTAGACGGAAATGTTAACGTCTATAAAGCACGACTTGTTGCAAAAGGTTTTCGACAAGTTCAAGGAGTTGACTACGACGAGACATTCTCTCCAGTAGCGATGCTTAAATCTATCCGGATCATTCTAGCAATAGCTGCGTATTTCGATTATGAGATATGGCAAATGGATGTCAAAACAGCTTTCCTCAATGGGAACCTAGAGGAGGATGTATACATGATACAACCAGAAGGTTTTGTCGATCCAACTAATGCTGGAAAATTATGCAAGCTTCAGAAATCAATCTATGGATTAAAGCAAGCATCTCGGAGTTGGAACCTTCGTTTTGATGAGGTAGTCAAAGGGTTTGACTTCCGGCAGAATGAAGAAGAGGCTTGTGTTTACAAGAAGGAAAGTGGGAGCTCTGTTGTATTTCTAATCTTGTATGTGGATGACATATTGTTGATTGGGAATAATATTCCTATGCTAGAATCCGTTAAGGCTTCGCTGAAAAATAGTTTTTCTATGAAGGACTTAGGGGAAGCTGCATACATTCTGGGCATAAGGATCTATAGGGATAGATCAAGGAGGCTTATAGGATTAAGTCAAGATACTTATATTGACAAGGTGCTGAATCGGTTCAGCATGGAACAGTCCAAGAAAGGGTTCTTGCCTATGTCACATGGCATACACCTCAGCAAGACTCAGTGTCCTACGACGACTGATGAGCGGGAGCGCATGAGTAAGGTTCCTTATGCTTCAGCAATTGGATCCATCATGTACGCCATGATAAGTACTCGTCCAGATGTCTCATATGCTCTAAGTGTTACGAGCAGACACCAGTCTAATCCAGGTGAAAGTCACTGGACAGCGGTGAAAAACATTCTTAAGTACTTTAGAAGGACTAAAGATGTGTTCCTAGTCTATGGAGGTGAGGGAGAGCTCATTGTAAAGGGTTACACTGATGCTAGTTTCCAAACTGATCCAGACGATTCAAAATCGCAATCAGGATTTGTGTTCACAATAAACGGTGGTGCTGTAAGCTGGAAAAGTTCTAAGCAAGATACTGTGGCTGATTCTACAACGGAAGCAGAGTACATCGCAGCTTCGGAAGCGGCGAAGGAAGGTGTTTGGATGAGGAAGTTTCTCATTGAGCTTGGTGTGTTTCCCAATGCATCTAGCCCATTGGAACTCTACTGTGACAACAATGGGGCAATTGCACAGGCTAAGGAGCCAAGGAATCACCAGAAAAACAAACATGTACTGCGGAAGTTTCACCTCATTCGAGAGTTCGTTAGACGTGGTGAGATAAAGATATGCAAAATACATACGGATTTGAATATTGCTGATCCTTTGACAAAGGCTCTTCCACGGCCTAAACATGAATCACACACGAGAGCTATGGGTATTAGATATCATTTAGATTAGCTCCAGTGTGAGTGGATAATGTTTTGTATCTATGATATATTGTTTATTTATTGAATATCCATGAAAGGCAACTTGTATATGATTAGCAATTATGTGAATTGTTTGTGAAACTCAATACTTGTATGGTTATTCAAAAGGATTGTCCCTAATTTGATTAGCACATGTATTAGTTGATGACTATGTTTCACAAGTCATGGACATGGAGATGTCAAACTAATAATGTGGGCACATGTATGACATGGGGCTGGACTGACCCAGTTTGAGACTTGTTTATCTCTTCTTCACAACGCGTATGCTTTGTCCTTAGACCTGAGATTGTCGTATGTACTCAAGATGTGAATTGACCTACTTAGGGACTACCAAACGCTGCACCGTAACTGGGTAGTTATAAAGGTGGTTTTCGGGTTTGTCAGGAAGCATGCTGTGAGGCATGGTCAATCAAGATGGGATTTGCCCCTCTCTATACGAGAGAGATATCTCTGGGCCCCTCGAGTGATCGGATCAAGAAATGCATGGCCGTGCTAGGTTAAGTGTTAACCTCTTGAAGGATCTGACTCACAGTTTCGAGAAAGGGAGGTCTTACTTGGAGTTAGACCAAATATCGTGAGGCAAAGGGAATAGCTTGTACGTGATGTTGTGGTGGTTCGTCTGATATGATCTTTACGTATTCATGGGAGTTGACACGTCTTGCTAGAGGCCGCTATCAACTATTGGAACGAGTAGGAGTACTCGAACCATGTCTATGTGTACGTGAACCCATAGGGTCACACACTTAAGAGGTTTGGAACACTGAAAACTTGCTTATGAGATTGTCTCTAGTGCAAGTGGGAGATTGTTGGGAATATGCCCAAAATAGGACCTAGCAGCAGTTATAGATCACGGATTGTTACCACTTGACGCGCAGTTGCAGCGGAAGCCGTCTCGATGTAGACGAACGCGTCGAAGTGGCAGTGCAGTGCAGTTGCTTACGTCCGTCTGGTCCTGCACGTGCGGTTCGTCCTTGTGCTCCAAGCGCAGCACCTCCGAGGTATCCACACGTACGAGGATTGAAACGTCGCGCACCGGACTGCTAGGTCCACGAGCACGATGGGGGAGAAAAGCAACTATTGCTTGGAAGTCATGTCTTTCTCAGGAGGGGTTTGGTCTCTATTTATTTGGATGAAATTCTTCACACCATGTTCCATTAGCAATATGGGACTAATAAATAAAGCACCCCTTCCCCTGGTAATGGGCTTCACAACATTTGTGGCCCATTAAGACTAGTGGATCGAATCCAGTTGTCTCTTGGGCATATTCCCAACAATCTCCCACTTGCACTAGAGACAATCTCATAAGCAAGTTTTCAGTGTTCCAAACCTCTTAAGTGTGTGACCCTATGGGTTCACGTACACATAGACATGGTTCGAGTACTCCTACTCGTTCCAATAGTTGATAGCGGCCTCTAGCAAGACGTGTCAACTCCCATGAATACGTAAAGATCATATCAGACGAACCACCACAACATCACGTACAAGCTATTCCCTTTGCCTCACGATATTTGGTCTAACTCCAAGTAAGACCTCCCTTTCTCGAAACTGTGAGTCAGATCCTTCAAGAGGTTAACACTTAACCTAGCACGGCCATGCATTTCTTGATCCGATCACTCGAGGGGCCCAGAGATATCTCTCTCGTATAGAGAGGGGCAAATCCCATCTTGATTGACCATGCCTCACAGCATGCTTCCTGACAAACCCGAAAACCACCTTTATAACTACCCAGTTACGGTGCAGCGTTTGGTAGTCCCTAAGTAGGTCAATTCACATCTTGAGTACATACGACAATCTCAGGTCTAAGGACAAAGCATACGCGTTGTGAAGAAGAGATAAACAAGTCTCAAACTGGGTCAGTCCAGCCCCATGTCATACATGTGCCCACATTATTAGTTTGACATCTCCATGTCCATGACTTGTGAAACATAGTCATCAACTAATACATGTGCTAATCAAATTAGGGACAATCCTTTTGAATAACCATACAAGTATTGAGTTTCACAAACAATTCACATAATTGCTAATCATATACAAGTTGCCTTTCATGGATATTCAATAAATAAACAATATATCATAGATACAAAACATTGTCCACTCACACTGGAGCTAATCTAAATGATATCTAATACCCATAGCTCTCGTGTGTGATTCATGTTTAGGCCGTGGAAGAGCCTTTGTCAAAGGATCAGCAATATTCAAATCCGTATGTATTTTGCATATCTTTATCTCACCACGTCTAACGAACTCTCGAATGAGGTGAAACTTCCGCAGTACATGTTTGTTTTTCTGGTGATTCCTTGGCTCCTTAGCCTGTGCAATTGCCCCATTGTTGTCACAGTAGAGTTCCAATGGGCTAGATGCATTGGGAAACACACCAAGCTCAATGAGAAACTTCCTCATCCAAACACCTTCCTTCGCCGCTTCCGAAGCTGCGATGTACTCTGCTTCCGTTGTAGAATCAGCCACAGTATCTTGCTTAGAACTTTTCCAGCTTACAGCACCACCGTTTATTGTGAACACAAATCCTGATTGCGACTTTGAATCGTCTGGATCAGTTTGGAAACTAGCATCAGTGTAACCCTTTACAATGAGCTCTCCCTCACCTCCATAGACTAGGAACACATCTTTAGTCCTTCTAAAGTACTTAAGAATGTTTTTCACCGCTGTCCAGTGACTTTCACCTGGATTAGACTGGTGTCTGCTCGTAACACTTAGAGCATATGAGACATCTGGACGAGTACTTATCATGGCGTACATGATGGATCCAATTGCTGAAGCATAAGGAACCTTACTCATGCGCTCCCGCTCATCAGTCGTCGTAGGACACTGAGTCTTGCTGAGGTGTATGCCATGTGACATAGGCAAGAACCCTTTCTTGGACTGTTCCATGCTGAACCGATTCAGCACCTTGTCAATATAAGTATCTTGACTTAATCCTATAAGCCTCCTTGATCTATCCCTATAGATCCTTATGCCCAGAATGTATGCAGCTTCCCCTAAGTCCTTCATAGAAAAACTATTTTTCAGCGATAAAAAGGAACATTCTAGACATTCTTGACTAATAAATAAAGCACCCCTTCCCCTGGTAATGGGCTTCACAACATTTGTGGCCCATTAAGACTAGTGGATCGAATCCAGTTGTCTCTTGGGCATATTCCCAACAATCTCCCACTTGCACTAGAGACAATCTCATAAGCAAGTTTTCAGTGTTTCAATCCTCGTACGTGTGGATACCTCGGAGGTGCTGCGCTTGGAGCACAAGGACGAACCGCACGTGCAGGACCAGACGGACGTAAGCAACTGCACTGCACTGCCACTTCGACGCGTTCGTCTACATCGAGACGGCTTCCGCTGCAACTGCGCGTCAAGTGGTAACAATCCGTGATCTATAACTGCTGCTGTTCCTATTTTGGGTGAACGAGTTTTTGTGTGAGCTAGCGTAGCTTCCATCGTTTCCCTACAGTGGTATCAGAGCCGTAGCTGTTTCGTTATAGATTCGGATATATGCATATAGAGATATGCTTGGTTGTAGATTGGTCTCTGATCGGTTCGTGATCTCCACTATGATGGTAGTGTAACGAATTACTCCTACCGGTCGGAATTCCGCCACCGGAGTTAAGTGATACACACAAACCCAGTTATGGTGAGATATAGACCAATTGGATTGGTCGAATCGAACTTAGATCAATGACCGCGTCGCATGTCGATATACGACGATGTTGACTAGGATTCACTATGATGGTGGTGTAACGAATTACTCCTACCGGTCGGAATTCCGCCACCGGAGTTAAGTGATACACGTAAACCCAGGCATGGTGAGATATAGACCAATGTGATTGGTCAGATAGAATTTAGGTAAATCGTAGGTCCGCTCAGGAACGGCGGACGGTCCGCGAGAGAGCGGCGGACGGTCCGTAAATTCGTTCAAGAATCTTATAGAGACGTTGTCTAGCGTTCCAGAGGGTCGGACGGTCCGCCAGAGCAGGTCGGACAGTCCGCGGAGCGGATCGGACAGTCCGGGAGAAACGGCAGACGGTCCGCACAAGAACGGCGGACGGTCCGCAAGTGAGCGGCGGACGGTCCGCAAATACAGTCGGAATTTTGACAGAAGCGTTTTTCCAGCGTTCCAGAGGGTCGGACGGTCCGCCAGAGCAGGTCGGACAGTCTGCAAGGAAACAACGGACGGTCCGGCGAAATTAAAATTTTGAAAAACGATCCCTCAAAAATTGTTTAAGTTCTAAATGTCCTCCCAACTAAATCTTGCACCATCACATGTCTTGTACAATTAGTGGTGGGTCTATGAAATTAGGGTGCCACTAGTTTTCCTTGACTAGATGGGTTTGTATCGGATACTTACTCGCATAAGGAGTTGGTTAACTTAAACAAGGTCATCTTAACGGTTAAGGACCTTGGGACATAAAGGTTGGACGCCGAGACATAGAGATGTCAACCAACAACAGGAGTCATATAAGATATGATTAGCAAGAGTTGCTTACCGATCTACCATGTCTTCTAGCGGTGATGCTAAAGCTCACTAGTCGACTTGTTAGTTGTGGATCCTGAATCACTAAAATATCAATGGAGGGATATTGATTTTAGTGGGAGTAAATTCCGTTAAATTGTTTAATGTATTTTACTCTGTCATAGATACATTGTCTTAGTATTTTGCATTATTTTCTGTTGTAGATCAATGGCACCTAGCACACCGTTTTCTTTGCGTTCGATCCTTGAGAAGGATAAGTTGAATGGAACAAATTATGCGGATTGGATCCGAAACCTTAGAATTGTTCTCAGGGCTGAGAAAAAGGAAGAAGTTCTAGACACCCCATTACCAGTTGAGCCTGATGATAACGCAACTCTTGCTGAGAAAAATGCTTACAAGAAGGCATGTGATGCCAATCTTGAAGTGAGTTGTCTTATGCTTGCTTGCATGGAACCCGAGCTGCAGATGCAGTTTGAGACAAACCATGAGGCGCATGATATGATCAAGGCGCTCAAGGATATGTTTCAAACTTAGGCCAGGACTGAAAGGTTCAATGTCTCAAAGGCCTTTGTGGAAACAAAGCTAGCAGAAGGCGCAGCTGTAGGGCCACATGTGATCAAGATGGTTGGTTACTCCCAAAGGTTGGAGAAGCTAGGCTTCCCACTTGGCCCAGAGTTAGCCACCGATTTTATTCTAGCATCACTTCCGCCTAGCTTTGGGAACTTCATCTCGAACTACCATATGCATGGGGCGGAGAAGGGATTGAATGAGTTATGTGGCATGCTCAAGACGGCAGAGGTTGATATCAAGAAAAGCGCTAGCAGCAGCCATGTGATGGCCATCCAAAACAGGCCTAACTTCAAGAGGAAGGGCAAATCTTGGAAGAAAAAGAGCAAGGCTAAAGATATGATCTCTCAGCCAAGCTCTACGCCCCAGACTGAGTCTGGACCAGCTGCAGAAAAGAAGGAGTGCTTTTATTGTAAAGAAATTGGTCACTGGAAGAGGAATTGCAAGAAGTACCTGGCTTTTCTGAAGAATGGCGGTAGTAAGAGTACTTCCGCATCAGGTACACATGACATTAATATTACAGACATTTTTCTCGCTGAATCTTCTATTAATTCCTGGGTATTTGATACCGGATCGGTTGCTCATATTTGCAATTCGATGCAGGGATTAGTAAGAAGTAGAAGCGTGGGAAGAGGCGAAGTTGATTTCCGCGTGGGCAATAATGCAAGAGTTGCTGCTTTGACCGTCGGGACGATGCAACTCCACCTTCCGTCAGGATTTATCATGGAATTGAATAATTGTTATTTTGTTCCTAGTTTGAGTCGAAACATTGTATCTCCCTCATGTTTGATGAAGGATGGTTATACATTCGCGAGTAAAGACAATGGTTGTGTGATCTCAAAGAATGGCATGTTTGTGGCTCTTGCATCCATTGTGAATGGATTGTTTATTTTAAATCTTGATGATTCACCTATATGTAATATAATTGCTAAAAGGCCTCGGCTAAATGATTTGAATCCTACCTATATGTGGCATTGTCGTTTGGGTCATATAAGTGAGAAGCGCATGAAGAAGCTCCATTCTGATGGACTTTTAACTTCGTTTGATTTTGAATCATACGAGACGTGCGAAGCTTGTTTGCTAGGCAAGATGACCAAGGCACCTTTCACAGGTTTTCCTGAGAGGGCGCAAGACTTATTGGAACTCATACATACTGATGTATGTGGACCAATGAGCACGACAGCTCGGGGTGGATTTCAGTACTTCATAACTTTCACTGATGATTTTAGTAGATATGGCTATGTCTACTTAATGAAGCATAAGTCAGAGACTTTTGAAAAGTTCAAAGAGTTTCAGAATGAAGTTGAAAATCAGCGTGGTAAGAAAATTAAAGCCTTGCGATCAGATCGTGGAGGCGAGTATTTGAGCCACGAGTTTAGCACTCATCTAAAGAGTTGCGGAATTGTTCCACAGCTAACGCCACCTGGAACACCTCAGAGGAACGGTGTGTCCGAGCGACGTAATCGAACCTTGTTAGACATGGTGCGATCAATGATGAGCCAGTCAGATCTACCGTTATCATTTTGGGGTTATGCTCTAGAAACAGCAGCTTTCACACTAAATAGGGTACCATCTAAGTCCGTGGAGAAGACACCATATGAGATATGGACTGGCAAGACTCCTAGTTTGTCTTTTCTGAAAATTTGGGGTTGTGATGCATATGTCAAGCGACTTCAGTCGGACAAGCTTACACCAAAATCGGACAAGTGCATATTCGTGGGATATCCAAAGGAAACAATTGGATATTATTTCTACAACCGATCAGAGGGCAAAGTGTTTGTCGCTAGGAACGGTGTTTTCTTGGAGAAAGAGTTTCTCAACAGCGAGAAAAGTAGACAGAAGGTGTATCTTGAAGAAATTCGAGATGAGCCTATGAGGCAAGACTTTACGAGTGATGCTAATGTAGCAGAACAAGTTGAGACACCTGTGGTAAGAGAAGAATCGCCACAACCACGAAGGTCGGAAAGGCCACGTCGCGCTACACAGAAAATGAATCTCCAAGTTACGGGAGAGCGCGACATATTGTTGATAGACAACGATGAGCCTAGGACCTATGCAGAAGCTATGATGGACCCAGATTCCGAGAAATGGCAAAGTGCCATGATATCCGAGATAGATTCCATGGGGCAAAATCAAGTTTGGAACTTAGTTGACCCGCCTGATGGTGTGAGACCCATCGAGTGCAAATGGATCTTTAAGAGAAAGAGAGATGTAGACGGAAATGTTAACGTCTATAAAGCACGACTTGTTGCAAAAGGTTTTCGACAAGTTCAAGGAGTTGACTACGACGAGACATTCTCTCCAGTAGCGATGCTTAAATCTATCCGGATCATTCTAGCAATAGCTGCGTATTTCGATTATGAGATATGGCAAATGGATGTCAAAACAGCTTTCCTCAATGGGAACCTAGAGGAGGATGTATACATGATACAACCAGAAGGTTTTGTCGATCCAACTAATGCTGGAAAATTATGCAAGCTTCAGAAATCAATCTATGGATTAAAGCAAGCATCTCGGAGTTGGAACCTTCGTTTTGATGAGGTAGTCAAAGGGTTTGACTTCCGGCAGAATGAAGAAGAGGCTTGTGTTTACAAGAAGGAAAGTGGGAGCTCTGTTGTATTTCTAATCTTGTATGTGGATGACATATTGTTGATTGGGAATAATATTCCTATGCTAGAATCCGTTAAGACTTCGCTGAAAAATAGTTTTTCTATGAAGGACTTAGGGGAAGCTGCATACATTCTGGGCATAAGGATCTATAGGGATAGATCAAGGAGGCTTATAGGATTAAGTCAAGATACTTATATTGACAAGGTGCTGAATCGGTTCAGCATGGAACAGTCCAAGAAAGGGTTCTTGCCTATGTCACATGGCATACACCTCAGCAAGACTCAGTGTCCTACGACGACTGATGAGCGGGAGCGCATGAGTAAGGTTCCTTATGCTTCAGCAATTGGATCCATCATGTACGCCATGATAAGTACTCGTCCAGATGTCTCATATGCTCTAAGTGTTACGAGCAGACACCAGTCTAATCCAGGTGAAAGTCACTGGACAGCGGTGAAAAACATTCTTAAGTACTTTAGAAGGACTAAAGATGTGTTCCTAGTCTATGGAGGTGAGGGAGAGCTCATTGTAAAGGGTTACACTGATGCTAGTTTCCAAACTGATCCAGACGATTCAAAGTCGCAATCAGGATTTGTGTTCACAATAAACGGTGGTGCTGTAAGCTGGAAAAGTTCTAAGCAAGATACTGTGGCTGATTCTACAACGGAAGCAGAGTACATCGCAGCTTCGGAAGCGGCGAAGGAAGGTGTTTGGATGAGGAAGTTTCTCATTGAGCTTGGTGTGTTTCCCAATGCATCTAGCCCATTGGAACTCTACTGTGACAACAATGGGGCAATTGCACAGGCTAAGGAGCCAAGGAATCACCAGAAAAACAAACATGTACTGCGGAAGTTTCACCTCATTCGAGAGTTCGTTAGACGTGGTGAGATAAAGATATGCAAAATACATACGGATTTGAATATTGCTGATCCTTTGACAAAGGCTCTTCCACGGCCTAAACATGAATCACACACGAGAGCTATGGGTATTAGATATCATTTAGATTAGCTCCAGTGTGAGTGGACAATGTTTTGTATCTATGATATATTGTTTATTTATTGAATATCCATGAAAGGCAACTTGTATATGATTAGCAATTATGTGAATTGTTTGTGAAACTCAATACTTGTATGGTTATTCAAAAGGATTGTCCCTAATTTGATTAGCACATGTATTAGTTGATGACTATGTTTCACAAGTCATGGACATGGAGATGTCAAACTAATAATGTGGGCACATGTATGACATGGGGCTGGACTGACCCAGTTTGAGACTTGTTTATCTCTTCTTCACAACGCGTATGCTTTGTCCTTAGACCTGAGATTGTCGTATGTACTCAAGATGTGAATTGACCTACTTAGGGACTACCAAACGCTGCACCGACTGTAGGGAAACGATGGAAGCTACGCTAGCTCACACAAAAACTCGTTCACCCAAAATAGGAACAGCAGCAGTTATAGATCACGGATTGTTACCACTTGACGCGCAGTTGCAGCGGAAGCCGTCTCGATGTAGACGAACGCGTCGAAGTGGCAGTGCAGTGCAGTTGCTTACGTCCGTCTGGTCCTGCACGTGCGGTTCGTCCTTGTGCTCCAAGCGCAATCTATCTCGGATATCATGGCACTTTGCCATTTCTCGGAATCTGGGTCCATCATAGCTTCTGCATAGGTCCTAGGCTCATCGTTGTCTATCAACAATATGTCGCGCTCTCCCGTAACTTGGAGATTCATTTTCTGTGTAGCGCGACGTGGCCTTTCCGACCTTCGTGGTTGTGGCGATTCTTCTCTTACCACAGGTGTCTCAACTTGTTCTGCTACATTAGCATCACTCGTAAAGTCTTGCCTCATAGGCTCATCTCGAATTTCTTCAAGATACACCTTCTGTCTACTTTTCTCGCTGTTGAGAAACTCTTTCTCCAAGAAAACACCGTTCCTAGCGACAAACACTTTGCCCTCTGATCGGTTGTAGAAATAATATCCAATTGTTTCCTTTGGATATCCCACGAATATGCACTTGTCCGATTTTGGTGTAAGCTTGTCCGACTGAAGTCGCTTAACATATGCATCACAACCCCAAATTTTCAGAAAAGACAAACTAGGAGTCTTGCCAGTCCATATCTCATATGGTGTCTTCTCCACGGACTTAGATGGTACCCTATTTAGTGTGAAAGCTGCTGTTTCTAGAGCATAACCCCAAAATGATAACGGTAGATCTGACTGGCTCATCATTGATCGCACCATGTCTAACAAGGTTCGATTACGTCGCTCGGACACACCGTTCCTCTGAGGTGTTCCAGGTGGCGTTAGCTGTGGAACAATTCCGCAACTCTTTAGATGAGTGCTAAACTCGTGGCTCAAATACTCGCCTCCACGATCTGATCGCAAGGCTTTAATTTTCTTACCACGCTGATTTTCAACTTCATTCTGAAACTCTTTGAACTTTTCAAAAGTCTCTGACTTATGCTTCATTAAGTAGACATAGCCATATCTACTAAAATCATCAGTGAAAGTTATGAAGTACTGAAATCCACCCCGAGCTGTCGTGCTCATTGGTCCACATACATCAGTATGTATGAGTTCCAATAAGTCTTGCGCCCTCTCAGGAAAACCTGTGAAAGGTGCCTTGGTCATCTTGCCTAGCAAACAAGCTTCGCACGTCTCGTATGATTCAAAATCAAACGAAGTTAAAAGTCCATCAGAATGGAGCTTCTTCATGCGCTTCTCACTTATATGACCCAAACGACAATGCCACATATAGGTAGGATTCAAATCATTTAGCCGAGGCCTTTTAGCAATTATATTACATATAGGTGAATCATCAAGATTTAAAATAAACAATCCATTCACAATGGATGCAAGAGCCACAAACATGCCATTCTTTGAGATCACACAACCATTGTCTTTACTCGCGAATGTATAACCATCCTTCATCAAACATGAGGGAGATACAATGTTTCGACTCAAACTAGGAACAAAATAACAATTATTCAATTCCATGATAAATCCTGACGGAAGGTGGAGTTGCATCGTCCCGACGGTCAAAGCAGCAACTCTTGCATTATTGCCCACGCGGAAATCAACTTCGCCTCTTCCCACGCTTCTACTTCTTACTAATCCCTGCATCGAATTGCAAATATGAGCAACCGATCCGGTATCAAATACCCAGGAATTAATAGAAGATTCAGCGAGAAAAATGTCTGTAATATTAATGTCATGTGTACCTGATGCGGAAGTACTCTTACTACCGCCATTCTTCAGAAAAGCCAGGTACTTCTTGCAATTCCTCTTCCAGTGACCAATTTCTTTACAATAAAAGCACTCCTTCTTTTCTGCAGCTGGTCCAGACTCAGTCTGGGGCGTAGAGCTTGGCTGAGAGATCATATCTTTAGCCTTGCTCTTTTTCTTCCAAGATTTGCCCTTCCTCTTGAAGTTAGGCCTGTTTTGGATGGCCATCACATGGCTGCTGCTAGCGCTTTTCTTGATATCAACCTCTGCCGTCTTGAGCATGCCACATAACTCATTCAATCCCTTCTCCGCCCCATGCATATGGTAGTTCGAGATGAAGTTCCCAAAGCTAGGCGGAAGTGATGCTAGAATAAAATCGGTGGCTAACTCTGGGCCAAGTGGGAAGCCTAGCTTCTCCAACCTTTGGGAGTAACCAACCATCTTGATCACATGTGGCCCTACAGCTGCGCCTTCTGCTAGCTTTGTTTCCACAAAGGCCTTTGAGACATTGAACCTTTCAGTCCTGGCCTGAGTTTGAAACATATCCTTGAGCGCCTCGATCATATCATGCGCCTCATGGTTTGTCTCAAACTGCATCTGCAGCTCGGGTTCCATGCAAGCAAGCATAAGACAACTCACTTCAAGATTGGCATCACATGCCTTCTTGTAAGCATTTTTCTCAGCAAGAGTTGCGTTATCATCAGGCTCAACTGGTAATGGGGTGTCTAGAACTTCTTCCTTTTTCTCAGCCCTGAGAACAATTCTAAGGTTTCGGATCCAATCCGCATAATTTACAAGAAATGACTTATCATAAACGACTTGTTGCAAAAGGTTTTCGACAAGTTCAAGGAGTTGACTACGACGAGACATTCTCTCCAGTAGCGATGCTTAAATCTATCCGGATCATTCTAGCAATAGCTGCGTATTTCGATTATGAGATATGGCAAATGGATGTCAAAACAGCTTTCCTCAATGGGAACCTAGAGGAGGATGTATACATGATACAACCAGAAGGTTTTGTCGATCCAACTAATGCTGGAAAATTATGCAAGCTTCAGAAATCAATCTATGGATTAAAGCAAGCATCTCGGAGTTGGAACCTTCGTTTTGATGAGGTAGTCAAAGGGTTTGACTTCCGGCAGAATGAAGAAGAGGCTTGTGTTTACAAGAAGGAAAGTGGGAGCTCTGTTGTATTTCTAATCTTGTATGTGGATGACATATTGTTGATTGGGAATAATATTCCTATGCTAGAATCCGTTAAGACTTCGCTGAAAAATAGTTTTTCTATGAAGGACTTAGGGGAAGCTGCATACATTCTGGGCATAAGGATCTATAGGGATAGATCAAGGAGGCTTATAGGATTAAGTCAAGATACTTATATTGACAAGGTGCTGAATCGGTTCAGCATGGAACAGTCCAAGAAAGGGTTCTTGCCTATGTCACATGGCATACACCTCAGCAAGACTCAGTGTCCTACGACGACTGATGAGCGGGAGCGCATGAGTAAGGTTCCTTATGCTTCAGCAATTGGATCCATCATGTACGCCATGATAAGTACTCGTCCAGATGTCTCATATGCTCTAAGTGTTACGAGCAGACACCAGTCTAATCCAGGTGAAAGTCACTGGACAGCGGTGAAAAACATTCTTAAGTACTTTAGAAGGACTAAAGATGTGTTCCTAGTCTATGGAGGTGAGGGAGAGCTCATTGTAAAGGGTTACACTGATGCTAGTTTCCAAACTGATCCAGACGATTCAAAGTCGCAATCAGGATTTGTGTTCACAATAAACGGTGGTGCTGTAAGCTGGAAAAGTTCTAAGCAAGATACTGTGGCTGATTCTACAACGGAAGCAGAGTACATCGCAGCTTCGGAAGCGGCGAAGGAAGGTGTTTGGATGAGGAAGTTTCTCATTGAGCTTGGTGTGTTTCCCAATGCATCTAGCCCATTGGAACTCTACTGTGACAACAATGGGGCAATTGCACAGGCTAAGGAGCCAAGGAATCACCAGAAAAACAAACATGTACTGCGGAAGTTTCACCTCATTCGAGAGTTCGTTAGACGTGGTGAGATAAAGATATGCAAAATACATACGGATTTGAATATTGCTGATCCTTTGACAAAGGCTCTTCCACGGCCTAAACATGAATCACACACGAGAGCTATGGGTATTAGATATCATTTAGATTAGCTCCAGTGTGAGTGGACAATGTTTTGTATCTATGATATATTGTTTATTTATTGAATATCCATGAAAGGCAACTTGTATATGATTAGCAATTATGTGAATTGTTTGTGAAACTCAATACTTGTATGGTTATTCAAAAGGATTGTCCCTAATTTGATTAGCACATGTATTAGTTGATGACTATGTTTCACAAGTCATGGACATGGAGATGTCAAACTAATAATGTGGGCACATGTATGACATGGGGCTGGACTGACCCAGTTTGAGACTTGTTTATCTCTTCTTCACAACGCGTATGCTTTGTCCTTAGACCTGAGATTGTCGTATGTACTCAAGATGTGAATTGACCTACTTAGGGACTACCAAACGCTGCACCGTAACTGGGTAGTTATAAAGGTGGTTTTCGGGTTTGTCAGGAAGCATGCTGTGAGGCATGGTCAATCAAGATGGGATTTGCCCCTCTCTATACGAGAGAGATATCTCTGGGCCCCTCGAGTGATCGGATCAAGAAATGCATGGCCGTGCTAGGTTAAGTGTTAACCTCTTGAAGGATCTGACTCACAGTTTCGAGAAAGGGAGGTCTTACTTGGAGTTAGACCAAATATCGTGAGGCAAAGGGAATAGCTTGTACGTGATGTTGTGGTGGTTCGTCTGATATGATCTTTACGTATTCATGGGAGTTGACACGTCTTGCTAGAGGCCGCTATCAACTATTGGAACGAGTAGGAGTACTCGAACCATGTCTATGTGTACGTGAACCCATAGGGTCACACACTTAAGAGGTTTGGAACACTGAAAACTTGCTTATGAGATTGTCTCTAGTGCAAGTGGGAGATTGTTGGGAATATGCCCAAGAGACAACTGGATTCGATCCACTAGTCTTAATGGGCCACAAATGTTGTGAAGCCCATTACCAGGGGAAGGGGTGCTTTATTTATTAGTCCCATATTGCTAATGGAACATGGTGTGAAGAATTTCATCCAAATAAATAGAGACCAAACCCCTCCTGAGAAAGACATGACTTCCAAGCAATAGTTGCTTTTCTCCCCCATCGTGCTCGTGGACCTAGCAGTCCGGTGCGCGACGTTTCAATCCTCGTACGTGTGGATACCTCGGAGGTGCTGCGCTTGGAGCACAAGGACGAACCGCACGTGCAGGACCAGACGGACGTAAGCAACTGCACTGCACTGCCACTTCGACGCGTTCGTCTACATCGAGACGGCTTCCGCTGCAACTGCGCGTCAAGTGGTAACAATCCGTGATCTATAACTGCTGCTGTTCCTATTTTGGGTGAACGAGTTTTTGTGTGAGCTAGCGTAGCTTCCATCGTTTTCCTTCAGTGCCACTGAAGGAAAACGATGGAAGCTACGCTAGCTCACACAAAAACTCGTTCACCCAAAATAGGAACAGCAGCAGTTATAGATCACGGATTGTTACCACTTGACGCGCAGTTGCAGCGGAAGCCGTCTCGATGTAGACGAACGCGTCGAAGTGGCAGTGCAGTGCAGTTGCTTACGTCCGTCTGGTCCTGCACGTGCGGTTCGTCCTTGTGCTCCAAGCGCAGCACCTCCGAGGTATCCACACGTACGAGGATTGAAACGTCGCGCACCGGACTGCTAGGTCCACGAGCACGATGGGGGAGAAAAGCAACTATTGCTTGGAAGTCATGTCTTTCTCAGGAGGGGTTTGGTCTCTATTTATTTGGATGAAATTCTTCACACCATGTTCCATTAGCAATATGGGACTAATAAATAAAGCACCCCTTCCCCTGGTAATGGGCTTCACAACATTTGTGGCCCATTAAGACTAGTGGATCGAATCCAGTTGTCTCTTGGGCATATTCCCAACAATCTCCCACTTGCACTAGAGACAATCTCATAAGCAAGTTTTCAGTGTTCCAAACCTCTTAAGTGTGTGACCCTATGGGTTCACGTACACATAGACATGGTTCGAGTACTCCTACTCGTTCCAATAGTTGATAGCGGCCTCTAGCAAGACGTGTCAACTCCCATGAATACGTAAAGATCATATCAGACGAACCACCACAACATCACGTACAAGCTATTCCCTTTGCCTCACGATATTTGGTCTAACTCCAAGTAAGACCTCCCTTTCTCGAAACTGTGAGTCAGATCCTTCAAGAGGTTAACACTTAACCTAGCACGGCCATGCATTTCTTGATCCGATCACTCGAGGGGCCCAGAGATATCTCTCTCGTATAGAGAGGGGCAAATCCCATCTTGATTGACCATGCCTCACAGCATGCTTCCTGACAAACCCGAAAACCACCTTTATAACTACCCAGTTACGGTGCAGCGTTTGGTAGTC
Organism: Echinochloa phyllopogon; assembly: GCA_033239725.1. Lineage (NCBI taxonomy): Eukaryota > Viridiplantae > Streptophyta > Magnoliopsida > Poales > Poaceae > Echinochloa > Echinochloa phyllopogon. The sequence continues at coordinate 2,102,056 of BTCW01000008.1, read as the reverse complement.
CCTAAGTAGGTCAATTCACATCTTGAGTACATACGACAATCTCAGGTCTAAGGACAAAGCATACGCGTTGTGAAGAAGAGATAAACAAGTCTCAAACTGGGTCAGTCCAGCCCCATGTCATACATGTGCCCACATTATTAGTTTGACATCTCCATGTCCATGACTTGTGAAACATAGTCATCAACTAATACATGTGCTAATCAAATTAGGGACAATCCTTTTGAATAACCATACAAGTATTGAGTTTCACAAACAATTCACATAATTGCTAATCATATACAAGTTGCCTTTCATGGATATTCAATAAATAAACAATATATCATAGATACAAAACATTGTCCACTCACACTGGAGCTAATCTAAATGATATCTAATACCCATAGCTCTCGTGTGTGATTCATGTTTAGGCCGTGGAAGAGCCTTTGTCAAAGGATCAGCAATATTCAAATCCGTATGTATTTTGCATATCTTTATCTCACCACGTCTAACGAACTCTCGAATGAGGTGAAACTTCCGCAGTACATGTTTGTTTTTCTGGTGATTCCTTGGCTCCTTAGCCTGTGCAATTGCCCCATTGTTGTCACAGTAGAGTTCCAATGGGCTAGATGCATTGGGAAACACACCAAGCTCAATGAGAAACTTCCTCATCCAAACACCTTCCTTCGCCGCTTCCGAAGCTGCGATGTACTCTGCTTCCGTTGTAGAATCAGCCACAGTATCTTGCTTAGAACTTTTCCAGCTTACAGCACCACCGTTTATTGTGAACACAAATCCTGATTGCGACTTTGAATCGTCTGGATCAGTTTGGAAACTAGCATCAGTGTAACCCTTTACAATGAGCTCTCCCTCACCTCCATAGACTAGGAACACATCTTTAGTCCTTCTAAAGTACTTAAGAATGTTTTTCACCGCTGTCCAGTGACTTTCACCTGGATTAGACTGGTGTCTGCTCGTAACACTTAGAGCATATGAGACATCTGGACGAGTACTTATCATGGCGTACATGATGGATCCAATTGCTGAAGCATAAGGAACCTTACTCATGCGCTCCCGCTCATCAGTCGTCGTAGGACACTGAGTCTTGCTGAGGTGTATGCCATGTGACATAGGCAAGAACCCTTTCTTGGACTGTTCCATGCTGAACCGATTCAGCACCTTGTCAATATAAGTATCTTGACTTAATCCTATAAGCCTCCTTGATCTATCCCTATAGATCCTTATGCCCAGAATGTATGCAGCTTCCCCTAAGTCCTTCATAGAAAAACTATTTTTCAGCGAAGCCTTAACGGATTCTAGCATAGGAATATTATTCCCAATCAACAATATGTCATCCACATACAAGATTAGAAATACAACAGAGCTCCCACTTTCCTTCTTGTAAACACAAGCCTCTTCTTCATTCTGCCGGAAGTCAAACCCTTTGACTACCTCATCAAAACGAAGGTTCCAACTCCGAGATGCTTGCTTTAATCCATAGATTGATTTCTGAAGCTTGCATAATTTTCCAGCATTAGTTGGATCGACAAAACCTTCTGGTTGTATCATGTATACATCCTCCTCTAGGTTCCCATTGAGGAAAGCTGTTTTGACATCCATTTGCCATATCTCATAATCGAAATACGCAGCTATTGCTAGAATGATCCGGATAGATTTAAGCATCGCTACTGGAGAGAATGTCTCGTCGTAGTCAACTCCTTGAACTTGTCGAAAACCTTTTGCAACAAGTCGTGCTTTATAGACGTTAACATTTCCGTCTACATCTCTCTTTCTCTTAAAGATCCATTTGCACTCGATGGGTCTCACACCATCAGGCGGGTCAACTAAGTTCCAAACTTGATTTTGCCCCATGGAATCTATCTCGGATATCATGGCACTTTGCCATTTCTCGGAATCTGGGTCCATCATAGCTTCTGCATAGGTCCTAGGCTCATCGTTGTCTATCAACAATATGTCGCGCTCTCCCGTAACTTGGAGATTCATTTTCTGTGTAGCGCGACGTGGCCTTTCCGACCTTCGTGGTTGTGGCGATTCTTCTCTTACCACAGGTGTCTCAACTTGTTCTGCTACATTAGCATCACTCGTAAAGTCTTGCCTCATAGGCTCATCTCGAATTTCTTCAAGATACACCTTCTGTCTACTTTTCTCGCTGTTGAGAAACTCTTTCTCCAAGAAAACACCGTTCCTAGCGACAAACACTTTGCCCTCTGATCGGTTGTAGAAATAATATCCAATTGTTTCCTTTGGATATCCCACGAATATGCACTTGTCCGATTTTGGTGTAAGCTTGTCCGACTGAAGTCGCTTAACATATGCATCACAACCCCAAATTTTCAGAAAAGACAAACTAGGAGTCTTGCCAGTCCATATCTCATATGGTGTCTTCTCCACGGACTTAGATGGTACCCTATTTAGTGTGAAAGCTGCTGTTTCTAGAGCATAACCCCAAAATGATAACGGTAGATCTGACTGGCTCATCATTGATCGCACCATGTCTAACAAGGTTCGATTACGTCGCTCGGACACACCGTTCCTCTGAGGTGTTCCAGGTGGCGTTAGCTGTGGAACAATTCCGCAACTCTTTAGATGAGTGCTAAACTCGTGGCTCAAATACTCGCCTCCACGATCTGATCGCAAGGCTTTAATTTTCTTACCACGCTGATTTTCAACTTCATTCTGAAACTCTTTGAACTTTTCAAAAGTCTCTGACTTATGCTTCATTAAGTAGACATAGCCATATCTACTAAAATCATCAGTGAAAGTTATGAAGTACTGAAATCCACCCCGAGCTGTCGTGCTCATTGGTCCACATACATCAGTATGTATGAGTTCCAATAAGTCTTGCGCCCTCTCAGGAAAACCTGTGAAAGGTGCCTTGGTCATCTTGCCTAGCAAACAAGCTTCGCACGTCTCGTATGATTCAAAATCAAACGAAGTTAAAAGTCCATCAGAATGGAGCTTCTTCATGCGCTTCTCACTTATATGACCCAAACGACAATGCCACATATAGGTAGGATTCAAATCATTTAGCCGAGGCCTTTTAGCAATTATATTACATATAGGTGAATCATCAAGATTTAAAATAAACAATCCATTCACAATGGATGCAAGAGCCACAAACATGCCATTCTTTGAGATCACACAACCATTGTCTTTACTCGCGAATGTATAACCATCCTTCATCAAACATGAGGGAGATACAATGTTTCGACTCAAACTAGGAACAAAATAACAATTATTCAATTCCATGATAAATCCTGACGGAAGGTGGAGTTGCATCGTCCCGACGGTCAAAGCAGCAACTCTTGCATTATTGCCCACGCGGAAATCAACTTCGCCTCTTCCCACGCTTCTACTTCTTACTAATCCCTGCATCGAATTGCAAATATGAGCAACCGATCCGGTATCAAATACCCAGGAATTAATAGAAGATTCAGCGAGAAAAATGTCTGTAATATTAATGTCATGTGTACCTGATGCGGAAGTACTCTTACTACCGCCATTCTTCAGAAAAGCCAGGTACTTCTTGCAATTCCTCTTCCAGTGACCAATTTCTTTACAATAAAAGCACTCCTTCTTTTCTGCAGCTGGTCCAGACTCAGTCTGGGGCGTAGAGCTTGGCTGAGAGATCATATCTTTAGCCTTGCTCTTTTTCTTCCAAGATTTGCCCTTCCTCTTGAAGTTAGGCCTGTTTTGGATGGCCATCACATGGCTGCTGCTAGCGCTTTTCTTGATATCAACCTCTGCCGTCTTGAGCATGCCACATAACTCATTCAATCCCTTCTCCGCCCCATGCATATGGTAGTTCGAGATGAAGTTCCCAAAGCTAGGCGGAAGTGATGCTAGAATAAAATCGGTGGCTAACTCTGGGCCAAGTGGGAAGCCTAGCTTCTCCAACCTTTGGGAGTAACCAACCATCTTGATCACATGTGGCCCTACAGCTGCGCCTTCTGCTAGCTTTGTTTCCACAAAGGCCTTTGAGACATTGAACCTTTCAGTCCTGGCCTGAGTTTGAAACATATCCTTGAGCGCCTCGATCATATCATGCGCCTCATGGTTTGTCTCAAACTGCATCTGCAGCTCGGGTTCCATGCAAGCAAGCATAAGACAACTCACTTCAAGATTGGCATCACATGCCTTCTTGTAAGCATTTTTCTCAGCAAGAGTTGCGTTATCATCAGGCTCAACTGGTAATGGGGTGTCTAGAACTTCTTCCTTTTTCTCAGCCCTGAGAACAATTCTAAGGTTTCGGATCCAATCCGCATAATTTGTTCCATTCAACTTATCCTTCTCAAGGATCGAACGCAAAGAAAACGGTGTGCTAGGTGCCATTGATCTACAACAGAAAATAATGCAAAATACTAAGACAATGTATCTATGACAGAGTAAAATACATTAAACAATTTAACGGAATTTACTCCCACTAAAATCAATATCCCTCCATTGATATTTTAGTGATTCAGGATCCACAACTAACAAGTCGACTAGTGAGCTTTAGCATCACCGCTAGAAGACATGGTAGATCGGTAAGCAACTCTTGCTAATCATATCTTATATGACTCCTGTTGTTGGTTGACATCTCTATGTCTCGGCGTCCAACCTTTATGTCCCAAGGTCCTTAACCGTTAAGATGACCTTGTTTAAGTTAACCAACTCCTTATGCGAGTAAGTATCCGATACAAACCCATCTAGTCAAGGAAAACTAGTGGCACCCTAATTTCATAGACCCACCACTAATTGTACAAGACATGTGATGGTGCAAGATTTAGTTGGGAGGACATTTAGAACTTAAACAATTTTTGAGGGATCGTTTTTCAAAATTTTAATTTCGCCGGACCGTCCGTTGTTTCCTTGCAGACGGTCCGCCTGATACAACCAGAAGGTTTTGTCGATCCAACTAATGCTGGAAAATTATGCAAGCTTCAGAAATCAATCTATGGATTAAAGCAAGCATCTCGGAGTTGGAACCTTCGTTTTGATGAGGTAGTCAAAGGGTTTGACTTCCGGCAGAATGAAGAAGAGGCTTGTGTTTACAAGAAGGAAAGTGGGAGCTCTGTTGTATTTCTAATCTTGTATGTGGATGACATATTGTTGATTGGGAATAATATTCCTATGCTAGAATCCGTTAAGGCTTCGCTGAAAAATAGTTTTTCTATGAAGGACTTAGGGGAAGCTGCATACATTCTGGGCATAAGGATCTATAGGGATAGATCAAGGAGGCTTATAGGATTAAGTCAAGATACTTATATTGACAAGGTGCTGAATCGGTTCAGCATGGAACAGTCCAAGAAAGGGTTCTTGCCTATGTCACATGGCATACACCTCAGCAAGACTCAGTGTCCTACGACGACTGATGAGCGGGAGCGCATGAGTAAGGTTCCTTATGCTTCAGCAATTGGATCCATCATGTACGCCATGATAAGTACTCGTCCAGATGTCTCATATGCTCTAAGTGTTACGAGCAGACACCAGTCTAATCCAGGTGAAAGTCACTGGACAGCGGTGAAAAACATTCTTAAGTACTTTAGAAGGACTAAAGATGTGTTCCTAGTCTATGGAGGTGAGGGAGAGCTCATTGTAAAGGGTTACACTGATGCTAGTTTCCAAACTGATCCAGACGATTCAAAGTCGCAATCAGGATTTGTGTTCACAATAAACGGTGGTGCTGTAAGCTGGAAAAGTTCTAAGCAAGATACTGTGGCTGATTCTACAACGGAAGCAGAGTACATCGCAGCTTCGGAAGCGGCGAAGGAAGGTGTTTGGATGAGGAAGTTTCTCATTGAGCTTGGTGTGTTTCCCAATGCATCTAGCCCATTGGAACTCTACTGTGACAACAATGGGGCAATTGCACAGGCTAAGGAGCCAAGGAATCACCAGAAAAACAAACATGTACTGCGGAAGTTTCACCTCATTCGAGAGTTCGTTAGACGTGGTGAGATAAAGATATGCAAAATACATACGGATTTGAATATTGCTGATCCTTTGACAAAGGCTCTTCCACGGCCTAAACATGAATCACACACGAGAGCTATGGGTATTAGATATCATTTAGATTAGCTCCAGTGTGAGTGGATAATGTTTTGTATCTATGATATATTGTTTATTTATTGAATATCCATGAAAGGCAACTTGTATATGATTAGCAATTATGTGAATTGTTTGTGAAACTCAATACTTGTATGGTTATTCAAAAGGATTGTCCCTAATTTGATTAGCACATGTATTAGTTGATGACTATGTTTCACAAGTCATGGACATGGAGATGTCAAACTAATAATGTGGGCACATGTATGACATGGGGCTGGACTGACCCAGTTTGAGACTTGTTTATCTCTTCTTCACAACGCGTATGCTTTGTCCTTAGACCTGAGATTGTCGTATGTACTCAAGATGTGAATTGACCTACTTAGGGACTACCAAACGCTGCACCGTAACTGGGTAGTTATAAAGGTGGTTTTCGGGTTTGTCAGGAAGCATGCTGTGAGGCATGGTCAATCAAGATGGGATTTGCCCCTCTTTATACGAGAGAGATATCTCTGGGCCCCTCGAGTGATCGGATCAAGAAATGCATGGCCGTGCTAGGTTAAGTGTTAACCTCTTGAAGGATCTGACTCACAGTTTCGAGAAAGGGAGGTCTTACTTGGAGTTAGACCAAATATCGTGAGGCAAAGGGAATAGCTTGTACGTGATGTTGTGGTGGTTCGTCTGATATGATCTTTACGTATTCATGGGAGTTGACACGTCTTGCTAGAGGCCGCTATCAACTATTGGAACGAGTAGGAGTACTCGAACCATGTCTATGTGTACGTGAACCCATAGGGTCACACACTTAAGAGGTTTGGAACACTGAAAACTTGCTTATGAGATTGTCTCTAGTGCAAGTGGGAGATTGTTGGGAATATGCCCAAGAGACAACTGGATTCGATCCACTAGTCTTAATGGGCCACAAATGTTGTGAAGCCCATTACCAGGGGAAGGGGTGCTTTATTTATTAGTCCCATATTGCTAATGGAACATGGTGTGAAGAATTTCATCCAAATAAATAGAGACCAAACCCCTCCTGAGAAAGACATGACTTCCAAGCAATAGTTGCTTTTCTCCCCCATCGTGCTCGTGGACCTAGCAGTCCGGTGCGCGACGTTTCAATCCTCGTACGTGTGGATACCTCGGAGGTGCTGCGCTTGGAGCACAAGGACGAACCGCTCGTGCAGGACCAGACGGACGTAAGCAACTGCACTGCACTGCCACTTCGACGCGTTCGTCTACATCGAGACGGCTTCCGCTGCAACTGCGCGTCAAGTGGTAACAATCCGTGATCTATAACTGCTGCTGTTCCTATTTTGGGTGAACGAGTTTTTGTGTGAGCTAGCGTAGCTTCCATCGTTTCCCTACAGGATACCACTGTAGGGAAACGATGGAAGCTACGCTAGCTCACACAAAAACTCGTTCACCCAAAATAGGAACAGCAGCAGTTATAGATCACGGATTGTTACCACTTGACGCGCAGTTGCAGCGGAAGCCGTCTCGATGTAGACGAACGCGTCGAAGTGGCAGTGCAGTGCAGTTGCTTACGTCCGTCTGGTCCTGCACGTGCGGTTCGTCCTTGTGCTCCAAGCGCAGCACCTCCGAGGTATCCACACGTACGAGGATTGAAACGTCGCGCACCGGACTGCTAGGTCCACGAGCACGATGGGGGAGAAAAGCAACTATTGCTTGGAAGTCATGTCTTTCTCAGGAGGGGTTTGGTCTCTATTTATTTGGATGAAATTCTTCACACCATGTTCCATTAGCAATATGGGACTAATAAATAAAGCACCCCTTCCCCTGGTAATGGGCTTCACAACATTTGTGGCCCATTAAGACTAGTGGATCGAATCCAGTTGTCTCTTGGGCATATTCCCAACAATCTCCCACTTGCACTAGAGACAATCTCATAAGCAAGTTTTCAGTGTTCCAAACCTCTTAAGTGTGTGACCCTATGGGTTCACGTACACATAGACATGGTTCGAGTACTCCTACTCGTTCCAATAGTTGATAGCGGCCTCTAGCAAGACGTGTCAACTCCCATGAATACGTAAAGATCATATCAGACGAACCACCACAACATCACGTACAAGCTATTCCCTTTGCCTCACGATATTTGGTCTAACTCCAAGTAAGACCTCCCTTTCTCGAAACTGTGAGTCAGATCCTTCAAGAGGTTAACACTTAACCTAGCACGGCCATGCATTTCTTGATCCGATCACTCGAGGGGCCCAGAGATATCTCTCTCGTATAGAGAGGGGCAAATCCCATCTTGATTGACCATGCCTCACAGCATGCTTCCTGACAAACCCGAAAACCACCTTTATAACTACCCAGTTACGGTGCAGCGTTTGGTAGTCCCTAAGTAGGTCAATTCACATCTTGAGTACATACGACAATCTCAGGTCTAAGGACAAAGCATACGCGTTGTGAAGAAGAGATAAACAAGTCTCAAACTGGGTCAGTCCAGCCCCATGTCATACATGTGCCCACATTATTAGTTTGACATCTCCATGTCCATGACTTGTGAAACATAGTCATCAACTAATACATGTGCTAATCAAATTAGGGACAATCCTTTTGAATAACCATACAAGTATTGAGTTTCACAAACAATTCACATAATTGCTAATCATATACAAGTTGCCTTTCATGGATATTCAATAAATAAACAATATATCATAGATACAAAACATTGTTTAAAGGTGACAAGATGACTATGATACTCAAAATCTCATTTACTCGCGAAACACTGGAGCTAAACTTCTAAAGTACTTCAGTGGTATCAGGTCTAAGGACAAATCTCAGGTCTAACGAGTTTTTGTCTTTTCTGAAAATTTGGGGTTGTGATGCATATGTCAAGCGACTTCAGTCGGACAAGCTTACACCAAAATCGGACAAGTGCATATTCGTGGGATATCCAAAGGAAACAATTGGATATTATTTCTACAACCGATCAGAGGGCAAAGTGTTTGTCGCTAGGAACGGTGTTTTCTTGGAGAAAGAGTTTCTCAACAGCGAGAAAAGTAGACAGAAGGTGTATCTTGAAGAAATTCGAGATGAGCCTATGAGGCAAGACTTTACGAGTGATGCTAATGTAGCAGAACAAGTTGAGACACCTGTGGTAAGAGAAGAATCGCCACAACCACGAAGGTCGGAAAGGCCACGTCGCGCTACACAGAAAATGAATCTCCAAGTTACGGGAGAGCGCGACATATTGTTGATAGACAACGATGAGCCTAGGACCTATGCAGAAGCTATGATGGACCCAGATTCCGAGAAATGGCAAAGTGCCATGATATCCGAGATAGATTCCATGGGGCAAAATCAAGTTTGGAACTTAGTTGACCCGCCTGATGGTGTGAGACCCATCGAGTGCAAATGGATCTTTAAGAGAAAGAGAGATGTAGACGGAAATGTTAACGTCTATAAAGCACGACTTGTTGCAAAAGGTTTTCGACAAGTTCAAGGAGTTGACTACGACGAGACATTCTCTCCAGTAGCGATGCTTAAATCTATCCGGATCATTCTAGCAATAGCTGCGTATTTCGATTATGAGATATGGCAAATGGATGTCAAAACAGCTTTCCTCAATGGGAACCTAGAGGAGGATGTATACATGATACAACCAGAAGGTTTTGTCGATCCAACTAATGCTGGAAAATTATGCAAGCTTCAGAAATCAATCTATGGATTAAAGCAAGCATCTCGGAGTTGGAACCTTCGTTTTGATGAGGTAGTCAAAGGGTTTGACTTCCGGCAGAATGAAGAAGAGGCTTGTGTTTACAAGAAGGAAAGTGGGAGCTCTGTTGTATTTCTAATCTTGTATGTGGATGACATATTGTTGATTGGGAATAATATTCCTATGCTAGAATCCGTTAAGACTTCGCTGAAAAATAGTTTTTCTATGAAGGACTTAGGGGAAGCTGCATACATTCTGGGCATAAGGATCTATAGGGATAGATCAAGGAGGCTTATAGGATTAAGTCAAGATACTTATATTGACAAGGTGCTGAATCGGTTCAGCATGGAACAGTCCAAGAAAGGGTTCTTGCCTATGTCACATGGCATACACCTCAGCAAGACTCAGTGTCCTACGACGACTGATGAGCGGGAGCGCATGAGTAAGGTTCCTTATGCTTCAGCAATTGGATCCATCATGTACGCCATGATAAGTACTCGTCCAGATGTCTCATATGCTCTAAGTGTTACGAGCAGACACCAGTCTAATCCAGGTGAAAGTCACTGGACAGCGGTGAAAAACATTCTTAAGTACTTTAGAAGGACTAAAGATGTGTTCCTAGTCTATGGAGGTGAGGGAGAGCTCATTGTAAAGGGTTACACTGATGCTAGTTTCCAAACTGATCCAGACGATTCAAAGTCGCAATCAGGATTTGTGTTCACAATAAACGGTGGTGCTGTAAGCTGGAAAAGTTCTAAGCAAGATACTGTGGCTGATTCTACAACGGAAGCAGAGTACATCGCAGCTTCGGAAGCGGCGAAGGAAGGTGTTTGGATGAGGAAGTTTCTCATTGAGCTTGGTGTGTTTCCCAATGCATCTAGCCCATTGGAACTCTACTGTGACAACAATGGGGCAATTGCACAGGCTAAGGAGCCAAGGAATCACCAGAAAAACAAACATGTACTGCGGAAGTTTCACCTCATTCGAGAGTTCGTTAGACGTGGTGAGATAAAGATATGCAAAATACATACGGATTTGAATATTGCTGATCCTTTGACAAAGGCTCTTCCACGGCCTAAACATGAATCACACACGAGAGCTATGGGTATTAGATATCATTTAGATTAGCTCCAGTGTGAGTGGACAATGTTTTGTATCTATGATATATTGTTTATTTATTGAATATCCATGAAAGGCAACTTGTATATGATTAGCAATTATGTGAATTGTTTGTGAAACTCAATACTTGTATGGTTATTCAAAAGGATTGTCCCTAATTTGATTAGCACATGTATTAGTTGATGACTATGTTTCACAAGTCATGGACATGGAGATGTCAAACTAATAATGTGGGCACATGTATGACATGGGGCTGGACTGACCCAGTTTGAGACTTGTTTATCTCTTCTTCACAACGCGTATGCTTTGTCCTTAGACCTGAGATTGTCGTATGTACTCAAGATGTGAATTGACCTACTTAGGGACTACCAAACGCTGCACCGTAACTGGGTAGTTATAAAGGTGGTTTTCGGGTTTGTCAGGAAGCATGCTGTGAGGCATGGTCAATCAAGATGGGATTTGCCCCTCTCTATACGAGAGAGATATCTCTGGGCCCCTCGAGTGATCGGATCAAGAAATGCATGGCCGTGCTAGGTTAAGTGTTAACCTCTTGAAGGATCTGACTCACAGTTTCGAGAAAGGGAGGTCTTACTTGGAGTTAGACCAAATATCGTGAGGCAAAGGGAATAGCTTGTACGTGATGTTGTGGTGGTTCGTCTGATATGATCTTTACGTATTCATGGGAGTTGACACGTCTTGCTAGAGGCCGCTATCAACTATTGGAACGAGTAGGAGTACTCGAACCATGTCTATGTGTACGTGAACCCATAGGGTCACACACTTAAGAGGTTTGGAACACTGAAAACTTGCTTATGAGATTGTCTCTAGTGCAAGTGGGAGATTGTTGGGAATATGCCCAAGAGACAACTGGATTCGATCCACTAGTCTTAATGGGCCACAAATGTTGTGAAGCCCATTACCAGGGGAAGGGGTGCTTTATTTATTAGTCCCATATTGCTAATGGAACATGGTGTGAAGAATTTCATCCAAATAAATAGAGACCAAACCCCTCCTGAGAAAGACATGACTTCCAAGCAATAGTTGCTTTTCTCCCCCATCGTGCTCGTGGACCTAGCAGTCCGGTGCGCGACGTTTCAATCCTCGTACGTGTGGATACCTCGGAGGTGCTGCGCTTGGAGCACAAGGACGAACCGCACGTGCAGGACCAGACGGACGTAAGCAACTGCACTGCACTGCCACTTCGACGCGTTCGTCTACATCGAGACGGCTTCCGCTGCAACTGCGCGTCAAGTGGTAACAATCCGTGATCTATAACTGCTGCTGTTCCTATTTTGGGTGAACGAGTTTTTGTGTGAGCTAGCGTAGCTTCCATCGTTTTCCTTCAGTGGTATCAGAGCACATGTTGACAATGAAGATGTGAATATATTGAGCTTGGTTTTCCTACAGTTACTCGCGAAGGAAGGTGTTTGGATGAGGAAGTTTCTCATTGAGCTTGGTGTGTTTCCCAATGCATCTAGCCCATTGGAACTCTACTGTGACAACAATGGGGCAATTGCACAGGCTAAGGAGCCAAGGAATCACCAGAAAAACAAACATGTACTGCGGAAGTTTCACCTCATTCGAGAGTTCGTTAGACGTGGTGAGATAAAGATATGCAAAATACATACGGATTTGAATATTGCTGATCCTTTGACAAAGGCTCTTCCACGGCCTAAACATGAATCACACACGAGAGCTATGGGTATTAGATATCATTTAGATTAGCTCCAGTGTGAGTGGACAATGTTTTGTATCTATGATATATTGTTTATTTATTGAATATCCATGAAAGGCAACTTGTATATGATTAGCAATTATGTGAATTGTTTGTGAAACTCAATACTTGTATGGTTATTCAAAAGGATTGTCCCTAATTTGATTAGCACATGTATTAGTTGATGACTATGTTTCACAAGTCATGGACATGGAGATGTCAAACTAATAATGTGGGCACATGTATGACATGGGGCTGGACTGACCCAGTTTGAGACTTGTTTATCTCTTCTTCACAACGCGTATGCTTTGTCCTTAGACCTGAGATTGTCGTATGTACTCAAGATGTGAATTGACCTACTTAGGGACTACCAAACGCTGCACCGTAACTGGGTAGTTATAAAGGTGGTTTTCGGGTTTGTCAGGAAGCATGCTGTGAGGCATGGTCAATCAAGATGGGATTTGCCCCTCTCTATACGAGAGAGATATCTCTGGGCCCCTCGAGTGATCGGATCAAGAAATGCATGGCCGTGCTAGGTTAAGTGTTAACCTCTTGAAGGATCTGACTCACAGTTTCGAGAAAGGGAGGTCTTACTTGGAGTTAGACCAAATATCGTGAGGCAAAGGGAATAGCTTGTACGTGATGTTGTGGTGGTTCGTCTGATATGATCTTTACGTATTCATGGGAGTTGACACGTCTTGCTAGAGGCCGCTATCAACTATTGGAACGAGTAGGAGTACTCGAACCATGTCTATGTGTACGTGAACCCATAGGGTCACACACTTAAGAGGTTTGGAACACTGAAAACTTGCTTATGAGATTGTCTCTAGTGCAAGTGGGAGATTGTTGGGAATATGCCCAAGAGACAACTGGATTCGATCCACTAGTCTTAATGGGCCACAAATGTTGTGAAGCCCATTACCAGGGGAAGGGGTGCTTTATTTATTAGTCCCATATTGCTACCACTGTAGGGAAACGAGGGAGGGCTACGCTAGCACACACAAAACTCGTTTACCCATAAAAGGAACAGCAGCAGTTATAGATCACGGATCGTTACCACTAGACGCGTAGTTGCAGCGGAAGCCGTCTCGATGTAGACGAACGCGTCGAAGTGGCAGGCAGTGCAGTTGCTTACGTCCGTCTGGTCCTGCACGTGCGGTTCGTCCTTGTGCTCCAAGCGCAGCACCTCCGAGGTATCCACACGTACAAGGATTGAAACGCCGTGCGCCGGACTGCTAGGTCCGCGAGCACGATGGGGAGAAAAGCAACTATTGCTTGGAAGTCGTGTCTTTCTCAGGAGGGGTTTGGTCTCTATTTATTTGGATGAAATTCTCCACCCCATGTTTCATAAGCAATATGGGACTAATAAATAAAGTACCCCTTCCCCTGGTAATGGGCTTCACAACATTTGTGGCCCATTAAGACTAATGGATCGAATCCAGTTGTCTCTTGGGCATATTCCCAACAATCTCCCACTTGCACTAGAGACAATCTCATAAGCAAGTTTTTCAGTGTTCCAAACCTCTTAAGTGTGTGACCCTCTGGGTTCACGTATACATAGATATGGTTCGAGTACTCCTACTCGTTCCAATAGTTGATAGCGGCCTCTAGCAAGACGTGTCAACTCCCATGAATACGTAAAGATCATATCAGACGAACCACCACAACGTCATGTACAAGCTATTCCCTTTGCCTCACGATATTTGGTCTAACTCCAAGTAAGACCTCCCTTTCTCGAATCTGTGAGTCGGATCCTTCAAGAGGTTAACACTTAACCTAGCACGGCCATGCATTTCTTGATCCGATCACTCGAGGGGCCCAGAGATATCTCTCTCGTATAGAGAGGGGCAAATCCCATCTTGATTGACCATGCCTCACAGCATGCTTCCTGACAAACCCGAAAACCACCTTTATAACTACCCAGTTACGGTGCAGCGTTTGGTAGTCCCTAAGTAGGTCAATTCACATCTTGAGTACATACGACAATCTCAGGTCTAAGGACAAAGCATACGCGTTGTGAAGAAGAGATAAACAAGTCTCAAACTGGGTCAGTCCAGCCCCATGTCATACATGTGCCCACATTATTAGTTTGACATCTCCATGTCCATGACTTGTGAAACATAGTCATCAACTAATACATGTGCTAATCAAATTAGGGACAATCCTTTTGAATAACCATACAAGTATTGAGTTTCACAAACAATTCACATAATTGCTAATCATATACAAGTTGCCTTTCATGGATATTCAATAAATAAACAATATATCATAGATACAAAACATTGTCCACTCACACTGGAGCTAATCTAAATGATATCTAATACCCATAGCTCTCGTGTGTGATTCATGTTTAGGCCGTGGAAGAGCCTTTGTCAAAGGATCAGCAATATTCAAATCCGTATGTATTTTGCATATCTTTATCTCACCACGTCTAACGAACTCTCGAATGAGGTGAAACTTCCGCAGTACATGTTTGTTTTTCTGGTGATTCCTTGGCTCCTTAGCCTGTGCAATTGCCCCATTGTTGTCACAGTAGAGTTCCAATGGGCTAGATGCATTGGGAAACACACCAAGCTCAATGAGAAACTTCCTCATCCAAACACCTTCCTTCGCCGCTTCCGAAGCTGCGATGTACTCTGCTTCCGTTGTAGAATCAGCCACAGTATCTTGCTTAGAACTTTTCCAGCTTACAGCACCACCGTTTATTGTGAACACAAATCCTGATTGCGACTTTGAATCGTCTGGATCAGTTTGGAAACTAGCATCAGTGTAACCCTTTACAATGAGCTCTCCCTCACCTCCATAGACTAGGAACACATCTTTAGTCCTTCTAAAGTACTTAAGAATGTTTTTCACCGCTGTCCAGTGACTTTCACCTGGATTAGACTGGTGTCTGCTCGTAACACTTAGAGCATATGAGACATCTGGACGAGTACTTATCATGGCGTACATGATGGATCCAATTGCTGAAGCATAAGGAACCTTACTCATGCGCTCCCGCTCATCAGTCGTCGTAGGACACTGAGTCTTGCTGAGGTGTATGCCATGTGACATAGGCAAGAACCCTTTCTTGGACTGTTCCATGCTGAACCGATTCAGCACCTTGTCAATATAAGTATCTTGACTTAATCCTATAAGCCTCCTTGATCTATCCCTATAGATCCTTATGCCCAGAATGTATGCAGCTTCCCCTAAGTCCTTCATAGAAAAACTATTTTTCAGCGAAGTCTTAACGGATTCTAGCATAGGAATATTATTCCCAATCAACAATATGTCATCCACATACAAGATTAGAAATACAACAGAGCTCCCACTTTCCTTCTTGTAAACACAAGCCTCTTCTTCATTCTGCCGGAAGTCAAACCCTTTGACTACCTCATCAAAACGAAGGTTCCAACTCCGAGATGCTTGCTTTAATCCATAGATTGATTTCTGAAGCTTGCATAATTTTCCAGCATTAGTTGGATCGACAAAACCTTCTGGTTGTATCATGTATACATCCTCCTCTAGGTTCCCATTGAGGAAAGCTGTTTTGACATCCATTTGCCATATCTCATAATCGAAATACGCAGCTATTGCTAGAATGATCCGGATAGATTTAAGCATCGCTACTGGAGAGAATGTCTCGTCGTAGTCAACTCCTTGAACTTGTCGAAAACCTTTTGCAACAAGTCGTGCTTTATAGACGTTAACATTTCCGTCTACATCTCTCTTTCTCTTAAAGATCCATTTGCACTCGATGGGTCTCACACCATCAGGCGGGTCAACTAAGTTCCAAACTTGATTTTGCCCCATGGAATCTATCTCGGATATCATGGCACTTTGCCATTTCTCGGAATCTGGGTCCATCATAGCTTCTGCATAGGTCCTAGGCTCATCGTTGTCTATCAACAATATGTCGCGCTCTCCCGTAACTTGGAGATTCATTTTCTGTGTAGCGCGACGTGGCCTTTCCGACCTTCGTGGTTGTGGCGATTCTTCTCTTACCACAGGTGTCTCAACTTGTTCTGCTACATTAGCATCACTCGTAAAGTCTTGCCTCATAGGCTCATCTCGAATTTCTTCAAGATACACCTTCTGTCTACTTTTCTCGCTGTTGAGAAACTCTTTCTCCAAGAAAACACCGTTCCTAGCGACAAACACTTTGCCCTCTGATCGGTTGTAGAAATAATATCCAATTGTTTCCTTTGGATATCCCACGAATATGCACTTGTCCGATTTTGGTGTAAGCTTGTCCGACTGAAGTCGCTTGACATATGCATCACAACCCCAAATTTTCAGAAAAGACAAACTAGGAGTCTTGCCAGTCCATATCTCATATGGTGTCTTCTCCACGGACTTAGATGGTACCCTATTTAGTGTGAAAGCTGCTGTTTCTAGAGCATAACCCCAAAATGATAACGGTAGATCTGACTGGCTCATCATTGATCGCACCATGTCTAACAAGGTTCGATTACGTCGCTCGGACACACCGTTCCTCTGAGGTGTTCCAGGTGGCGTTAGCTGTGGAACAATTCCGCAACTCTTTAGATGAGTGCTAAACTCGTGGCTCAAATACTCGCCTCCACGATCTGATCGCAAGGCTTTAATTTTCTTACCACGCTGATTTTCAACTTCATTCTGAAACTCTTTGAACTTTTCAAAAGTCTCTGACTTATGCTTCATTAAGTAGACATAGCCATATCTACTAAAATCATCAGTGAAAGTTATGAAGTACTGAAATCCACCCCGAGCTGTCGTGCTCATTGGTCCACATACATCAGTATGTATGAGTTCCAATAAGTCTTGCGCCCTCTCAGGAAAACCTGTGAAAGGTGCCTTGGTCATCTTGCCTAGCAAACAAGCTTCGCACGTCTCGTATGATTCAAAATCAAACGAAGTTAAAAGTCCATCAGAATGGAGCTTCTTCATGCGCTTCTCACTTATATGACCCAAACGACAATGCCACATATAGGTAGGATTCAAATCATTTAGCCGAGGCCTTTTAGCAATTATATTACATATAGGTGAATCATCAAGATTTAAAATAAACAATCCATTCACAATGGATGCAAGAGCCACAAACATGCCATTCTTTGAGATCACACAACCATTGTCTTTACTCGCGAATGTATAACCATCCTTCATCAAACATGAGGGAGATACAATGTTTCGACTCAAACTAGGAACAAAATAACAATTATTCAATTCCATGATAAATCCTGACGGAAGGTGGAGTTGCATCGTCCCGACGGTCAAAGCAGCAACTCTTGCATTATTGCCCACGCGGAAATCAACTTCGCCTCTTCCCACGCTTCTACTTCTTACTAATCCCTGCATCGAATTGCAAATATGAGCAACCGATCCGGTATCAAATACCCAGGAATTAATAGAAGATTCAGCGAGAAAAATGTCTGTAATATTAATGTCATGTGTACCTGATGCGGAAGTACTCTTACTACCGCCATTCTTCAGAAAAGCCAGGTACTTCTTGCAATTCCTCTTCCAGTGACCAATTTCTTTACAATAAAAGCACTCCTTCTTTTCTGCAGCTGGTCCAGACTCAGTCTGGGGCGTAGAGCTTGGCTGAGAGATCATATCTTTAGCCTTGCTCTTTTTCTTCCAAGATTTGCCCTTCCTCTTGAAGTTAGGCCTGTTTTGGATGGCCATCACATGGCTGCTGCTAGCGCTTTTCTTGATATCAACCTCTGCCGTCTTGAGCATGCCACATAACTCATTCAATCCCTTCTCCGCCCCATGCATATGGTAGTTCGAGATGAAGTTCCCAAAGCTAGGCGGAAGTGATGCTAGAATAAAATCGGTGGCTAACTCTGGGCCAAGTGGGAAGCCTAGCTTCTCCAACCTTTGGGAGTAACCAACCATCTTGATCACATGTGGCCCTACAGCTGCGCCTTCTGCTAGCTTTGTTTCCACAAAGGCCTTTGAGACATTGAACCTTTCAGTCCTGGCCTGAGTTTGAAACATATCCTTGAGCGCCTCGATCATATCATGCGCCTCATGGTTTGTCTCAAACTGCATCTGCAGCTCGGGTTCCATGCAAGCAAGCATAAGACAACTCACTTCAAGATTGGCATCACATGCCTTCTTGTAAGCATTTTTCTCAGCAAGAGTTGCGTTATCATCAGGCTCAACTGGTAATGGGGTGTCTAGAACTTCTTCCTTTTTCTCAGCCCTGAGAACAATTCTAAGGTTTCGGATCCAATCCGCATAATTTGTTCCATTCAACTTATCCTTCTCAAGGATCGAACGCAAAGAAAACGGTGTGCTAGGTGCCATTGATCTACAACAGAAAATAATGCAAAATACTAAGACAATGTATCTATGACAGAGTAAAATACATTAAACAATTTAACGGAATTTACTCCCACTAAAATCAATATCCCTCCATTGATATTTTAGTGATTCAGGATCCACAACTAACAAGTCGACTAGTGAGCTTTAGCATCACCGCTAGAAGACATGGTAAATCGGTAAGCAACTCTTGCTAATCATATCTTATATGACTCCTGTTGTTGGTTGACATCTCTATGTCTCGGCGTCCAACCTTTATGTCCCAAGGTCCTTAACCGTTAAGATGACCTTGTTTAAGTTAACCAACTCCTTATGCGAGTAAGTATCCGATACAAACCCATCTAGTCAAGGAAAACTAGTGGCACCCTAATTTCATAGACCCACCACTAATTGTACAAGACATGTGATGGTGCAAGATTTAGTTGGGAGGACATTTAGAACTTAAACAATTTTTGAGGGATCGTTTTTCAAAATTTTAATTTCGCCGGACCGTCCGTTGTTTCCTTGCAGACTGTCC
Source organism: Echinochloa phyllopogon (assembly GCA_033239725.1). Lineage (NCBI taxonomy): Eukaryota > Viridiplantae > Streptophyta > Magnoliopsida > Poales > Poaceae > Echinochloa > Echinochloa phyllopogon. The sequence continues at coordinate 2,082,712 of BTCW01000008.1, read as the reverse complement.
GACCTGCTCTGGCGGACCGTCCGACCCTCTGGAACGCTGGAAAAACGCTTATGAGATTGTCTCTAGTGCAAGTGGGAGATTGTTGGGAATATGCCCAAGAGACAACTGGATTCGATCCATTAGTCTTAATGGGCCACAAATGAAGCTTCTTAAAAGCTTATTTAACCTGACAAACTAGGAGTCTTGCCAGTCCATATCTCATATGGTGTCTTCTCCACGGACTTAGATGGTACCCTATTTAGTGTGAAAGCTGCTGTTTCTAGAGCATAACCCCAAAATGATAACGGTAGATCTGACTGGCTCATCATTGATCGCACCATGTCTAACAAGGTTCGATTACGTCGCTCGGACACACCGTTCCTCTGAGGTGTTCCAGGTGGCGTTAGCTGTGGAACAATTCCGCAACTCTTTAGATGAGTGCTAAACTCGTGGCTCAAATACTCGCCTCCACGATCTGATCGCAAGGCTTTAATTTTCTTACCACGCTGATTTTCAACTTCATTCTGAAACTCTTTGAACTTTTCAAAAGTCTCTGACTTATGCTTCATTAAGTAGACATAGCCATATCTACTAAAATCATCAGTGAAAGTTATGAAGTACTGAAATCCACCCCGAGCTGTCGTGCTCATTGGTCCACATACATCAGTATGTATGAGTTCCAATAAGTCTTGCGCCCTCTCAGGAAAACCTGTGAAAGGTGCCTTGGTCATCTTGCCTAGCAAACAAGCTTCGCACGTCTCGTATGATTCAAAATCAAACGAAGTTAAAAGTCCATCAGAATGGAGCTTCTTCATGCGCTTCTCACTTATATGACCCAAACGACAATGCCACATATAGGTAGGATTCAAATCATTTAGCCGAGGCCTTTTAGCAATTATATTACATATAGGTGAATCATCAAGATTTAAAATAAACAATCCATTCACAATGGATGCAAGAGCCACAAACATGCCATTCTTTGAGATCACACAACCATTGTCTTTACTCGCGAATGTATAACCATCCTTCATCAAACATGAGGGAGATACAATGTTTCGACTCAAACTAGGAACAAAATAACAATTATTCAATTCCATGATAAATCCTGACGGAAGGTGGAGTTGCATCGTCCCGACGGTCAAAGCAGCAACTCTTGCATTATTGCCCACGCGGAAATCAACTTCGCCTCTTCCCACGCTTCTACTTCTTACTAATCCCTGCATCGAATTGCAAATATGAGCAACCGATCCGGTATCAAATACCCAGGAATTAATAGAAGATTCAGCGAGAAAAATGTCTGTAATATTAATGTCATGTGTACCTGATGCGGAAGTACTCTTACTACCGCCATTCTTCAGAAAAGCCAGGTACTTCTTGCAATTCCTCTTCCAGTGACCAATTTCTTTACAATAAAAGCACTCCTTCTTTTCTGCAGCTGGTCCAGACTCAGTCTGGGGCGTAGAGCTTGGCTGAGAGATCATATCTTTAGCCTTGCTCTTTTTCTTCCAAGATTTGCCCTTCCTCTTGAAGTTAGGCCTGTTTTGGATGGCCATATTGTTGATTGGGAATAATATTCCTATGCTAGAATCCGTTAAGACTTCGCTGAAAAATAGTTTTTCTATGAAGGACTTAGGGGAAGCTGCATACATTCTGGGCATAAGGATCTATAGGGATAGATCAAGGAGGCTTATAGGATTAAGTCAAGATACTTATATTGACAAGGTGCTGAATCGGTTCAGCATGGAACAGTCCAAGAAAGGGTTCTTGCCTATGTCACATGGCATACACCTCAGCAAGACTCAGTGTCCTACGACGACTGATGAGCGGGAGCGCATGAGTAAGGTTCCTTATGCTTCAGCAATTGGATCCATCATGTACGCCATGATAAGTACTCGTCCAGATGTCTCATATGCTCTAAGTGTTACGAGCAGACACCAGTCTAATCCAGGTGAAAGTCACTGGACAGCGGTGAAAAACATTCTTAAGTACTTTAGAAGGACTAAAGATGTGTTCCTAGTCTATGGAGGTGAGGGAGAGCTCATTGTAAAGGGTTACACTGATGCTAGTTTCCAAACTGATCCAGACGATTCAAAGTCGCAATCAGGATTTGTGTTCACAATAAACGGTGGTGCTGTAAGCTGGAAAAGTTCTAAGCAAGATACTGTGGCTGATTCTACAACGGAAGCAGAGTACATCGCAGCTTCGGAAGCGGCGAAGGAAGGTGTTTGGATGAGGAAGTTTCTCATTGAGCTTGGTGTGTTTCCCAATGCATCTAGCCCATTGGAACTCTACTGTGACAACAATGGGGCAATTGCACAGGCTAAGGAGCCAAGGAATCACCAGAAAAACAAACATGTACTGCGGAAGTTTCACCTCATTCGAGAGTTCGTTAGACGTGGTGAGATAAAGATATGCAAAATACATACGGATTTGAATATTGCTGATCCTTTGACAAAGGCTCTTCCACGGCCTAAACATGAATCACACACGAGAGCTATGGGTATTAGATATCATTTAGATTAGCTCCAGTGTGAGTGGACAATGTTTTGTATCTATGATATATTGTTTATTTATTGAATATCCATGAAAGGCAACTTGTATATGATTAGCAATTATGTGAATTGTTTGTGAAACTCAATACTTGTATGGTTATTCAAAAGGATTGTCCCTAATTTGATTAGCACATGTATTAGTTGATGACTATGTTTCACAAGTCATGGACATGGAGATGTCAAACTAATAATGTGGGCACATGTATGACATGGGGCTGGACTGACCCAGTTTGAGACTTGTTTATCTCTTCTTCACAACGCGTATGCTTTGTCCTTAGACCTGAGATTGTCGTATGTACTCAAGATGTGAATTGACCTACTTAGGGACTACCAAACGCTGCACCGTAACTGGGTAGTTATAAAGGTGGTTTTCGGGTTTGTCAGGAAGCATGCTGTGAGGCATGGTCAATCAAGATGGGATTTGCCCCTCTCTATACGAGAGAGATATCTCTGGGCCCCTCGAGTGATCGGATCAAGAAATGCATGGCCGTGCTAGGTTAAGTGTTAACCTCTTGAAGGATCTGACTCACAGTTTCGAGAAAGGGAGGTCTTACTTGGAGTTAGACCAAATATCGTGAGGCAAAGGGAATAGCTTGTATGTGATGTTGTGGTGGTTCGTCTGATATGATCTTTACGTATTCATGGGAGTTGACACGTCTTGCTAGAGGCCGCTATCAACTATTGGAACGAGTAGGAGTACTCGAACCATGTCTATGTGTACGTGAACCCATAGGGTCACACACTTAAGAGGTTTGGAACACTGAAAACTTGCTTATGAGATTGTCTCTAGTGCAAGTGGGAGATTGTTGGGAATATGCCCAAGAGACAACTGGATTCGATCCACTAGTCTTAATGGGCCACAAATGTTGTGAAGCCCATTACCAGGGGAAGGGGTGCTTTATTTATTAGTCCCATATTGCTAATGGAACATGGTGTGAAGAATTTCATCCAAATAAATAGAGACCAAACCCCTCCTGAGAAAGACATGACTTCCAAGCAACTCAATTGCTTATGCTCTGTACTTACACAGACAGCTTTTTATGAGTGAATAATCCAATAGAATTCCGGCCATTTGAACAATCCAAGTCTACCTACAGAACGAAATCAATTTGATCAGAAAATGGCAATTAGTAGTCCAGCACTACTCTTGACACAGGTAAAGAACTTACTCTCATGGAGACACGCTCTCCTGCAATGCCATCAATGGCTCGAACCAAAGGGACAACAGATTCGACCAGCTTCTGAACCTTATTTTTGTCCCGCAAGAACTCCTGAAGAGGATCAAGATGGGGCCAGGTCAGGAACTTAATCATGTCTATTCTTCTCGATTCCAGCCCACAGCAAACAATGTAGTTTAAATGTAATACATGACCTACTGATTAAATGCTATAATTGCAGAAAGATAAATGCTAATAGCTGTTTTTTTTAGAAAAGGGAATTTTATATTATAGCTGTTTGCAACTGCCATTATATTATAGTATTACCAGTAGCAACTATAAAATAAACAGTCTCAAATGAATTAACTATATATAATGCATAGCCTGAGGAGAAGACATACAACAGGTAAAAAGTTTGCGAAAGCCTGCATTCCCCAATTCCAGAAGAAAGGAGCAGTACCAAATCGGGCACTAACAGTTGGCACACCTAAAATCTTAAAAGTAGTCTTCACTTCAGGCAAATTCCTGGAATAGGTAGAATAATGTGAAATTTATTAGCGCCTTACGGATACATTCTGTTTTGGTTTTGTGAATTACAAGATAAGAAAGGTAAAATACCGGCCCAAAGTACTTACAGTAAGTAAACATTTTTCTTTCTGACCCCCTTTCCGAAATCAATGTTCAGAGGCCCACTGTAGGGCTTTAATTTGATTTCTTCCCCTGAATTAATAACACAAATAAGAACGACCTAAGACTTTCCCCCAGGAATAGAATAGGTACGCAAATGAAAAGGTAGGAGGTACCCTTGTTATATGCAATTACATCCTCCCCAAGAAGCAGAAAACTTGTTGTCAGTATTGTTGGACCAGCACCACCAGTACCTGCAGTATAGTAGAAGAATCTAAAAGGGCATTTAGCAATGTACAGAATAGGGGATGTGTAGAAAAACACTAATTACTAGCTTCATAAATCAAGGAACCGTTGGATGAAAAGGTTAATACAATACAGCAATCATGCAGGTGTTTGTGACATATCACCAATACTCTCAGCCTATCTATTAGGGAGGGACATTTAGTACTTGTATTACATGCCAACAGAAAACCATGTTCTGGCAATCAGCCCCCCTTACCGTACACTGAATGACTTTTTTGACATTTCCTTTCTATACAATAAAAAACTCTAACCTTAGTCTCTCAGGTTCACCATTTTCACTTCTGGCGGCATGTACAAGCTCAGCAGCCATCACTGTCACAAGAGAAGAATACAATACATTAATAATGCCTACAAAAATAAATATATTCTGCCTCTTGTAGATAGCCACTTCTATTGCTTAATTGAATAATGACCATCTATATGTAGTAACTTCATTAAATTATTTATACAGAAATTGTTCTGGCCCATTTTTATTTGCATCACATTCAATCCTGGAAGAACTTACACACAAATGTGCAATTGAGTATTGAGTCCCTTCCTCAGTTTGGCGAGGACAAGTTATTTAAAGTTTGGCAATTAAATGATAATCCATTGATCCATTCTTTAGTGCATAAATGTATGTAATTTTTTTGGGGGCAGTGTGTAGTCAGAGATTCTTAACTTTGACTACTAATATAAGAAAATGTATTTAGATTGACATAAGAAAGTAATACTAATAATTCTCCATAAAAATCCATTATATTATATTTCCAGATATTTTAGCAGCACATTGTGATAAAAAAATAAATGTTAAATTTTGCTATGTCATTGTTATGCATTTAAGTACGGGGACATATCCAGTGCAAACCAACCCCTCCGTGCAAACTTTGGAAACCAACATGCATGGGGATATGCATGGGAGGTGGGAGGGGGAATTTGCAAAATCACAGGGAATGTGGACCAGATTGTGGTTTCCAAAGTTTGCACGGAGGGGTTAGTTTTCACCTTATACGTTGCCTTTAAGTACAGAAGCAGAACTTCATTTCCATATATTTCAGTGTAAGGTATACATACTTACATTAATCTATTTCCCCATTTTCCCACTTCATACTAGCTTGAGTTCACATGATTTATCTACTTTTCATCCAAAAACTTGTGGCTATGCAATTCATCGAAAGAATAAGCACTGCACATGCAAGGAAATTCACGAGTACCAAATAAAGAGGAATACATAACAGAAAGAAAATGCACTAATCACTACCATTGCTGACTCCAGGATATATGCCAGCAGTAGTAATAGCTGGAACACCGGCAGTTTTTGCTTGTTCATGGAAACTTTTTGCTCTCCACGAATAATCAGTGTCATCGCAAACATCAACATATGCTGTCTGTGCAGTAAAAGGAAGCGGCATTTTCAGGTTAGTAACATTTTCCTAACTTCAATGAATTTAACAAAACTTATGCAATGGTGCCTCAAACTTTCTGTTGTACCTTGGTAGAAATCGCTGCCTGCAATACAGTGCACTCCTCTGCCCTTTGAAAAGGTCCAGCAGTATGGACAACTAAATCCACACCTGGGAAAAAGAAAATTATTAGGTAGTAGTTATGCTTCTCAAGTTCTCAGTGGTCTAGGGGCTGAAATATGAGTTAGGCGAGGATTGTTTGGAGCATTGCAACTTTTACTCTCATTGTGGAATTCTACCATGAATTGGTATATTCTTTTTTTAGATTAAGATGAATTGGTATATTCTAGCTTGCTTTAGTCAAAGCATAAGTAGTATGTGGCATTACTAACCCTGCAGCGCTTTCTCCAGCATGTTCGCATTGCGTATATCAACTTGGACAAATTCAGACTGCTTTCCAAGCTTAGCCGCAAAGGATTCACCTTTCTCCCTGGCAAAATGGGCCACCGATAAGCGACATTATCTCAGACAAGGATACTCTGCTGGTTCAGACGTGAGAGGGTGGGTACCGGTTCCTGTCCCCGATGAGGATGTTGAGGTCAGGGCGGAGCTTGGAGAGAGCGGTGGCCGTGGAGCCTCCGACGCGACCGGCGCCGCCGAGCACGAGCACGCGAGCGCTCCTGGAGGGCTTCCTCCTGGCAGCATCGGCTGACGGAGCGGTGGTGGCCGCCGTGGCGGCAGGAGGCGCGCATGCTCTGACCACGCCCATGGTGGCCATTCCGGTGCCGCGTCCCCGTGCCGGTGCTCGCGGACGGTCGGCTTATCGCCTAGGCAGCTACTGCTCCCAGCGAGGTGAAGTGTTGCGTCGCCGCGGCCAACCGTTGGAGCATGAGCATCCGAGGAACCAACCGTTGTCCGTTGACATGGTAGCCCAGTAACCAATCTAGTTGGGCCACAACTCATCAACATTGTCGCCCGTAGATGGGTCCATCGTAGGCCTAATCTCAGCCCATCCGAACATTCATGCTCCTCCCAAAGGGAGTCACATGCACCATTTTTTTTTTGAGACATCATCCTTCCACATTCAAGTGTGATCATTTGTGATGCATACATAATTTTCTCAATCATCTGTAATGCCTTGAACTTACAAGGAACAATCATCTTTTCTATACACAAAACCCTTTCAAAAAAAAACAACAGTCGCCTAATAATATGTGGGTTTCAACGTTGCGTTGGCTGTCGCACACGGCATACTCGAATTCAACTTCTTGCTGAGCGCAAATTACTATGTTATGTCACACGATACAATTCATCTTCCTCTTCTCACACATAAATTCCCAGTCCGAGTTCCTTCGGGTTGGTTTCTACCATCCAGGAAGGCCTGCCAATTCAAGTGGCAGCACATGTTAGCTCATAAATCATTCATATCGAGTGAAACATTATATTTGGTTCTTCTTTAGGTTGAACAGAGAGAAATCACTTGTTCATCACGAAGTTAGATGTTCCTTGAGATGCACGCTCGAGAAGGAGCTTCCTTGCTTCGATTGGTATTCCCTCCGGCTGCATTTTCGCAAATTGAAACAGTTGGGTTAGGATACTAAAATTCCTTCACTAGCTACTATGTTTTTGTTCATTTCTTTTGTTCCAGTATAGCAGTAATTCATTTCTTTTGTTCCAGTATAGCAATAGTCACCTCTTCTGGAAACCAAACGCCTGGCTGTGTGTTACCCTCAAGAACCGCCAAGGCAAATGCAGCTGTTGCAAAGCCCACTGATCTGAAAATTCCGATCTAGCATGATTAGATGCAATGTCGGTAGTATTCTCCAGTAAATCCCTGATCATTGTCATAAACTGGAGAGCACATCAGAACTACTCCAATTCTGACATACAAAATGCTGGGAAATATAATGACGCCTTACTATAACTTTCTCCTTAAAATTGACACTATGACTCTATGAGAGACAGAAAAATAAAACCAGAAACAGGCATTCTCCCAGTAATAAGCAGAGGATAGAAACCAAAGAAAACCGTTAAATTTAAATTGTACTGTGGTTTGGAAATTAACGTAAAGCTTCCTATTGTCAATAATCGCACATCATTGAAACTGTTAAGACTAGAATACTATATATCAGTTAGGTATTTATCTTGAGAATGATCAATTGCTCATGTTTTCTACTTACACAGATAGCTTTTTATGAGTAAATAATCCAATGGTATCCCTGCCATTTGAACACTCCAAGTCTACCTGAAGAAACAAAATGAATTTGGTCAGGCAATAGCCATTAGTAGTCTAGTACTATCATTGGAACAGGCACAGAACTTACTCTCATGGAGACACGCTCTCCTGCAATGCCATCAATGGCTCGAACCAAAGGATCAACAGACTCGACCAGCTTCTTAACCTTATTTTTGTCCCTCAAGAACTCCTGAAGAGGATCAAGATGGGGTCAGGTCAAAGTAACAGAAACTGAATCAAGCAAACCATGCGGTTTATTAACTGTAATGCAGGAACTAATAGCTGTTTGCAACTGCCATTATATTACAGTATTAGTGTATTACTAGTAGCAACTATAACTAAACAGGCTCAAATGAATTAACTTGATATAATGCATAACCTGAGGTAAATACATACAACAGGTAAAAAGTTTGCGAAAGCCTGCATTCCCCAATTCCAGAAGAAAGGAGCAGTACCAAATCGGGCACTAACAGTTGGCACACCTAAAATCTTAAAAGCAGTCTTCACTTCAGGCAAATTCCTGGAATAGATAATGTGATCTTAAATCTATTAGCTTCTTATGGATATATTGGATTTCAGTTCAGTAAATTGTAAGATACAGAAAGGTAAAACTTTTACTTACAGTAAGTAAACATTTTTCTTTCTGACCCCCTTTCCAAAATCAATGTTCAGAGCTCCACTGTAAGGCTTCAATTTGATTTCTTCTCCTGAATTGTAATAATTATCTAAGATTTACCCAAGGAACACTACAGGTATGCAAATGAAAAAGTAGGAGGTACCCTTGTTATATGCAGTTACATCCTCTCCAAGAAGCAGAAAACTTGTTGTCAGTATTGTTGGACCAGCACCACCAGTACCTGAAGTGTAGTAGAAGAATCTAAAAAGGCATTTAGCAACATATAGAATAGAATAGGTATGGATGTGTAAAAGCACTGAGTACTAGCTTCATAAATCAGACAACCCTTGATGAAACTGATTAATATGATACAACGATTATGCAAGTGTAATACTCTATTAGGAGTGAATATATCATAATTGTACGATTTAAAAAGCTATATGGCAACAGAAAATCATATCCAACCATCCTTTCCGTACACTGAATGACTATTTTGACATTTCATGTTCTAAACAACAAAGAACTCTAACCTTAGTCTCTCAGGTTCACTATTTTCACTTCTGGCAGCTTCTACAAGCTCAGCAGCCATCACTGTCATCAAAGAACAATACAATATATTAATAATCACTAAAAATCCAAGATATTATGCCTCTTGTAGGTAGCCACTTGTATTACTTCATTGAAAAACGACCATCTAGTGCAGTTCATTTTTATTTGCATCACATTCTGCCCTGGAAGAAGGTACACACAAATGCGCAATTGTGTCCCTTCCTCGGTTTAGCAATGACAGGTTAAAAGTTTGGCAATTAAATGATAACCCATTGATCCATTCCTTAGTGCATAAGTGTATGTAGGTCTTTTTTTTGGAAAATGTGTAGTCAGGCATTCTCAACTTTGACCACTAATGTAAGTGTATTTAGATTGACATAATATCTCACTATAAAAAACCATAAATATATTTCTAGAACTTTTACTAGCACATTGTGATGAAAAAATCAGTAAATATTATTTGTTCAAAAGATGTCATCATTTCTTTAAGTACAGAGGGAGCACCTCATTTCTACATATTTCAATGCCAGGCATACATAATCAGCGTGAATATATTTTACCATTTCCCCTCTTCATACTAGCTTGAGTTTGCATCATTTATCTAAATTGTCATAAAACAACATGTGGTTGTGCAATTCATCAGGAGAATAAGGACGCACAAGGACACTTATCAGTACCAAATAAATAAATAAGAAAACTAATTACCATTGCTGACTCCAGGATATATGCCAGCAGTAGTAATAGCTGGAACACCGGCAGCTTTTGCTTGTTCATGGAAACCTTTTGCTCTCCATGAATAATCAGTGTCATCGCAAACATCAATGTATGCTGTCTGCTCAGAAAAAAATAAGTGTGCCAATAGAATTTTCAGGTAAGTAGCATTTTTCTAACTTCAATGGCTTTTACAAAATTTACGCAATTGTTGTACCTTAGTAGATATCGCTGCCTGCAATACAGTGCACTCCTCCACCGTTTGGAAAGGTCCAGCAGTATGAACAACCAAATCCACACCTGGGGGAAAAGAAAATTTTCGGGTAGGATGTTACTGCTGTTGTTACTTGTGAGCATGAATCGAAAATTAGTCACGGCATAATTTGGATGTTGCATTACTAACCCTGAAGCGCGTTCTCCAGCATGCTCGCATTGCTGATATCAACTTGGACAAATTCAGACTGCTCCCCAAGCTTAGCTGCAAAGGACTCACCTTTCTCCCTGCCAACAAAACGGTCACCGTACCAATAAGTGTCATTCATATACTCTGCTGCTCGATTGCTTGAACAAATAAAGGAGACTCTGCTAGGTGCTGGTGTACAGTAGACTGCAGAGCAGACAGCAGAGGGGAGGTGGTTTCAGGGCAGGCAGCTAGCTACCGGTTCCTGCCTCCGACGAGGATGTTGAGGTCGGGGCGGAGCTTGGAGAGCGCGGTGGCCGTGGAGCCCCCGACGCGGCCGGTGCCGCCGAGCACGAGCACGCGGGCGCTCCTCGAGGGCTTCCTCTGGGCAGCATCCCTGGAGCTGGAGGGAGCGGCGGAAGAGGCGGCCGCGCACGCTCTGACGACGCTCATGGTGCTCATCGCCTAGGCTACTAGTACGGTCTCGCGGACGCCAAAGATTGATGCATGTGCTGCAAGAAAGAGGAACGGCATGTCAGTTGTGTGGCCGTTGGCAACTCCCGGCGCGGTGGCACCATCTCCTGCAGTCGTCTCGTACTCATCTCGGCCCATCTGCAAGAAAGTTCACAAGTCATCATCATCAGTCCGGAAGACACAGACACGGCTTTCTCAAAAAAAAAAAGAACTGCGTGTACAGAACGCGTGAGCTATGCATGGCTTCCTTCTTCCGCACACCCGGAAATGGCCACGCCGTGATCCTTCATCACCGATCTCACTCTACTCGTTTCACGCGCACGCGCTGGAGCGGCCGCGTCGTCGACCCGCCCGCCCGCCCGCGGTTTAAGCAAAAAGACCCTTTCCAACCGACCCTTTCCGATTCGCCACGTCATAAAGCCGTCCTCGTCCTCTTCTCTACTATTGATTTAATATGAAAATATTATCTGTGATTAATCTAATGATACTATAACTTTTTATATAAATTCAGTTAAAATTAAAATGGTTTGACTCTTAAAAAGTGAAAAGTGAAGATCGCATTTTTCACGGAAGGACCAGAGTACTGCTCTGCTCCCACCTGTTCCACTGAATTCATTCCATTCCAAACAGAGCAGGCAAGCACCACCTCGATTCCCAAATTCCCCACCGTCTCCCGCGATCTCTCCTCGTCGTCTCTCTCCAGTCTCCCCGCACCCTAAACCCGGCATGGCCGGCTACCCCTACGGCCCCGGCGCCGGCGGAGGCGGAGGCTACGGCGCGCCGCCGCCCTACGGCTCCTCCCCGGCCCCCTCCGCCCCGCCCTACGGCGAGAAGCCCCCCAAGGAAGGCAAGACCTCCTCCTCGGCCCCCTACTACGGCGCCCCGCCCTCCTCCCAGCCCTACGGCGGCAGCGGCGGAGGCTACGGCGGCAGCGGCGGAGGCTACGGCGCCGCGCCCGCTGCCCACCAGTACGGCGCGCCCTACGGTGCCCCTCCGCCGTCGTCCGCTCCCCCCTACGGCGCGCCGCCGCCCTCCTACGGCGGCGCCCCGCCGCCGGCGTACGGCGGCGCGGGCGGGTACGGGAGCCCGTTCGCGTCGCTGGTGCCGTCGGCGTTCCCGCCCGGGACCGACCCCAACGTGGTGGCGTGCTTCCAGGCGGCGGACCGCGACGGGAGCGGGATGATCGACGACAAGGAGCTGCAGTCCGCGCTCTCCGGGTACAGCCAGAGCTTCAGCCTCCGCACCGTCCACCTCCTCATGTACCTCTTCACCAACACCAACGTCCGCAAGATCGGTAAGCCGCTTCTCCTGCCATTGTTCGTCTTACAGCGCGCCGCCGCTCGGCTCCGGTTGGTGTGTCAGCTTGCCCCTACTCGTTGTGTGCTGGTCAGCGATGGTGCGGCGTAGGTGTTGCGTCGTGCACGTGCAAGTCTCTGGATTTGCCAAGCACTCTGACTAAAATTTGCCCGAGGGGTGTGACTTTGGGAACTGGGAGATGGAGGACTTGAACAAGTCCTGATACAGGGTTGTACATGTGCAGCTCTTCGTGGCTTTATCTGTGACTGTGATAGGCACACAGAATGGCCTAGTCTGTGGCCTGTAGACTGCAGTACTCAACTGGGTCCTTCCTTAAACAAATAGAGAGTTGTTTACTTTGTTTTGGACGTACCAAGTGGCCAAATATTGAATTTGATCAAGTTAATCCATTTATTTGTGGGAAATGATCATGCCAAGGAGTAGAATGTAGAGATATAGAATGGTTGCCAAGTACCGACCACACACTGTACATACAGCACCAAGCAAAGTAACATGAAGTTCCTGTTACCAATCTTACTGGAACCATGGGACCTTTTTGTAGTGTGTGAACTATGAAGTGGTTCTACTGGAATGTCGCTCTGTATCCTTCCTCTGTAATGCATGCAGTTTGGTAATGGTGATTTTGTGCCATATAAGCAATCATGTTAGCTAGAGCTCTTTACGTTCTGATTCTGTTTGGAGCAGATTCTATTAAGATGGAAATACTAACTTGATCTTCACACGCTATATCATTTCTGTAAGATTTTCATATATTGTTTTTATTTTCTTTTGCTTTAAAAACGTAGAGTTCAAGTTATGAGTTGTTTGACTTGTTTCTAGTCTCAACTCAAAAGATCGGTGCTATGTTGTGTTTCTTTGCCCATTTTTGGCCAACTTGTATGAAATATTAGTGTCACGATTTCCCTTTTGTCTCCTATACCTTCTCTATTTCGAAGTATTCATATGCTATCTTTTGTTTTTCTCCTTTCAGGGCCCAAGGAATTTACTTCTGTATTTTACAGTCTTCAGAATTGGAGAGTAAGACGATCTGCAACTCAAGTTCCTTTTCCCCTTTACTTTTATGCAAGCAAACTTAGCACTGCATACTAATGTTTTGTTGTATTGTTCAGGCAATTTTTGAAAGGTTTGACCGTGATCGAAGTGGTAAGATTGACTCAACAGAACTGCGTGATGCTCTTCTCAGCCTGGGATATTCTGTCTCTCCAACCGTGCTAGACCTGCTTGTGTCTAAATTTGACAAGACCGGGGGCAAGAACAAAGCGATTGAATACGACAACTTCATTGAGTAAGGGCCTTCCTTCAATTTAACTTGTCTCTATTTGGTAACTGTTTGCCTGGCAATGATTTTATTTATGATTTTTCTATTCCGGATAGTCTCATGGATCATACAGTTCTGTTTTCTTGGATATTCGTAGCCTGTTGATATCACCTATGAAATTTATAGCGAACGGTGGAGCAAATTTTTTCCATATTTGAATTAAACTTGTCTTATAACTAGCAAAAGGTCAAACTAAAAACCGGTTTGTTCATCAACTGGACTCCAAACTCCAAAGTTTCAGCCATGTGTTTCAGATGCAAGATGATTGTGATGTTTAATGCTGGAAAATTTGGATATATCTTTTATATGCTTTCAGTTTGCCCAGTGCCACATTCCTAACTGTTTTACCTTTTCTTTTTTTACCTCCGCAGATGTTGCCTCACTGTTAAGGTATACCTCCACCATACTGCGCAAGCTCAAACAGTATCAGCAATTCTTTTTGGCATATTATTCTGGTATTTTGTGCTCATTTGTTTTGGATTGGTCTCATTTGCAGGGACTGACTGAGAAGTTCAAGGAGAAGGACACCGCATACTCAGGGTCTGCAACTTTTACTTACGAGGCTTTCATGCTGACCGTACTCCCTTTCCTCATCGCTTAGTCGCAGTGCACCCCAGTTCAACAGTTCAGGGCATGCCAATTCTATGAAAATGGTTGTGTTCGCAGAGTTGTTTTTAACTGAGTTCAAATTCTGCTATTTGACTGGTGTTTCTGCTTTGTGAATCTTAAAGTTGTACTCCGGAGGAGAAAAGTGCTGAATATATGCTGAGATGCTTTTGGTTGGGTATGATTAGCTCAGAAAATGCTGCATCTTATATATAGAACTTGATCTGTTTGTTCAACAAGAACCATCTAGCCATTTTCTGTGCCATGCATCCGCTTGAGTCAGCACCTTTCCGAATTCTGCCGTAAGGTTGCCGCAGCGAGCAAAACAGTTTGAAAAAATATACCGTTCCACATTCTCCATTCCGAAAACGATGGAATCATGAACATGTCTGCTAAGCTCTATAGTAATCATCATTAAGCGGTGCCAATTGTATGTGTGGTTGTATAAATCTTACAAAGAAAAATGATACTAAATGTGTACGTTAGATGGCAATTGGCATTACAACTCGTAGCCGCAGGTCTCTTCCTGCACCAAACGGGGTCAAAAAAGCCGAGCTTTAGTGAGAAATGTCCTGAGGCTCTGTAAGGCTGACTGGCTGAGCACTACATACACACGCCATTTACATAACGATCGAACGGTGTCAACAAACTTGCATGCTTAGAACTAGAAGGGAGTCTGGCACAGGGGGCAAGTCGATTTGTTGGACGTCGAGAACCACTTGTAGAGGCAGGCACCGTGGAATTTATGCCGGCAGGTCTTGCACGCCAGCCGCGGAAGGCTGTGGTTGCTCGTATGGAGAATGCTGTAACAGATTGGGCACTCCTCTACGCCCTCAAACTCCTTGTCGAAATTGCTCTTCCACGTGCGGATCGCCTCTGCTATCGCGCCGTTCTGCAGAGAACGAGCAACCAGTTTAGTTGAACCTACAGATACCATCAAACTTTACTACCCTCATTCTTATTCTAGGAACAAGAAATTACCTGGTTACGGACAAATGATGTGAGGGAAAGCAGCCATTTCCTACACTTGACTTCGCTGATACCCAAGCTTCTGGTGCATTCAACATCGACGTGGCGCAGAGGGTAACAGTTGGGAAGGCGTATGACAAGATCAATTCCTGTCTCCTCCTTTTTGTATGTAGCAACGATTTCATAAGCCGATCGGTTGACACTAACTGTGAAATTCTCATCAGCATACACAGAATCCTTGACCTGTAAAGAGACATAGAGTTAGTTGCAAGGGCAATAACAGAGCTCCAAGGATCATGCTGATTTCAATTGGAGTGACATCATCTGAATACATGTACAGGTGTACCCACTCAACCGTGGCTACATTATTTTAACAAAGCAAACAAAATTAGTGTGCATCTAATGCCGCCAGTCCATCACGTTGTCTCACAGGCTAATAGGTCGTTTCTCTAAGAGGCTATGTGCCAGTTAATAGAACCCTAGGAATATTAGAGATAAATTACAACATGCAGGGCCTTTTTTCACAATAAGAAGGCAAGAGTGTATAAGCCACCGAAGAGGATGCACATACCTGAGAAAATTCGTCTAGCAGAAGAGGAGGGCTGCACCATTGTCTAGTAAATGACTCGATTGAGTACGACAATGAACGGTCTCTCAAAGTAGTAAACCATGTGCGCACAAAAGAAGGTAGCAGTCTAATCATCATTCCATACAATGATCCTGCAAGTGAAGCCATTTGCCAAGTCCCAACTGGCGACAGAGATTCCACATACGGCAACAACGAACAAGTAATTATGGCATTGTTAGAAGCTTTGGCAGCAGCCTCCGCTTCAGGCATGAGTTCAGCATCCTTTTTCTTCCCACTAGGAGTGGCAGTCTTTAGTGGAATGTGCTGGAAAATGCAATCCAATATGCACGGACTGATCTTCTCTTGTATATATTGAAGTACATTTTCCCTAATAATTGAAGATGATGGTAGTGATTGCAGGTGTGACAACAACAGTGCCCATGCAATGAAGACATCAACCTAGTGAGAGAACACCAAAGAACCATTAGCATATAAGAGAGAAAATAGCTTCTAAATTTCAAAAGACACAAATATAGTATACCCTATCTCGTGCTGTCAGATCTGTTTTCAGAAGTTCAGATGTTGGGAACTCAACTAAGGCTGAGAGTTCATCTCTGAGACATAGGGCCTTCTCTGAATCTGGCATCAATTCGGTATTTTGGCTTATGTCTGATTGCTGAGCAGATGAGCAATTTTCTCCCAGAGAACTATCTTTGAGCAATGAAAGTTGACAGAAGGGCTCAGACAGAAGTAGAGAGAAAGCTGCAAACTGTAAGTGAAATATTGGCTGTGAGGAGAAAAGAATTGAATATAGTCCACTGACTGGACCCTTGGTAAGCCCCCACAGTTCCATGGACTCCAGTGCAGACCTTCTAATCTGTGGTGAAGCATTCTTTATGAATGATGCTACAAGTTCCCAAAAATGCAAACAGGCATGGCGACTAGAACCTATGATCAATGAAGCCTCTTCACTGAAGGATTTTGCAATTGCCTCTGAAACACCAGAAGCCAAGAACAAACGGAGGATACTCTCTACCATCTTGTCAGTACTCTCAGCATAGTCCCCTGATCTAATAAGCTGCAAGCTCTGGGAATTTTCTGCTTCTTGGAGATTACTAAGATGGTTGAGGTGACACAATGTGACCAGAGCAGATTCAGCAAGGCTTAATGTTAACTTGTCTGTAGTGCTAACCACTAATGTAAGCTTCTCCAAGGCATCTTCACTTGATAACTGGTTTGTTGCAGCATCGTTTATGCCATCTGTCATTTCTTCCACAAGCAAAGTAGATGATTCAATACACCTGAATACCATGCGAAACACAAAATGCCAATCATTTTCCTGAAGTTTCGTCCAGCAATACCCAACCACAACAGCCGTCAATTTCACCCCCAGTAGTTCAACTGTCCTTGATATCACAGTTTCACTAGTGGACAATGATGAAGCTGCACCATTATAGAAAATCTGGTATTTCTGAAAGAGAGTCAGCACTAATGATCTCTCTGCATCACTGATCACTCGCTCAACCATAACTACCAATCTCTGAGCTCCTCCAGTTATGCTCAATGGGAAGCAAGACAGCGCCACTTGCATCCAGTCCTCAATATCTGACAAAGAGATCATATTACATGTTTGTAGAGGCAATGTTGTACCTGAGTTATCTAATGAGAATTCTAATGAAGCATACCTTGCACTGGTACTTCCCTAGGGCTGGATGACAGGCAGGAGATGGCGGCTTCAAGCCAATTCAATATGCTTTTCCCGATCAAATCAGCATAAGAAGAATCTTCACTCAATTTCTGTGGCAAGGATTTTATGATGGTACTCATAACAAAGGGAAGAACCTTCAGACAATTTCTGTTTACTGTTGAGCCCATAAAAAGATTGCTCAACAGTTGCTCAAAAAATACAAGTGCATCAGATTCTCCCCAAAGACAATCATTGGTGTTAGTAGTAAATAACAAAACCACAAGAGCACGGAGAAAACGGTCTTGAATTTTCCCAATCTCATTGTCAGAAAGATGCCAAGCATTAAACAGTACCCACGGACCACTCTCATGCATAAGGGCGCCACCTAACAATGTGTCAAGCAAAAAGGACACAATGCTAACTTCTGGACGTGATTCCTCTTTCATGTACTGAACCATAGAAGGCAAGAGTGTTTTCAGTGCACTTCCTCCTTTCCATTTCCAAGTGCAAAGGATTTCACCAGCCACCCATGCTCTAGACAAGGAAGAGATAGGTGAAGTAATATCAATTGATTGTGATGTGGCACATTGTAGGTTTCCTGGAATACCTAAAATCACTTCACTAAAGCCAAGATTGAGAATAAGCTTATCAACAAAGGCAACAAACTGCTCGTGTTTCAGTTCCTGCACCAAAGGAATTATCAATTTAGTTCTCCACAACAAGTACAGTGACAGCAAACTATCACAAATAAAGTGACATTTCATAATCCAAAACGCAAATCAGATAGTTGAAACAAAAATACAAATAAAATAATTTTGAGGATAAATAATGTCTACACAGATAAGCAACACATTTAGCTAAGAACCACACAGAAATTTCATAAAGATGCGACTCATCATCGCAAAGAAAGTGCTACTCAAATATTTCAAATAAAAGCAAGGACTATGGGCGGAGACAAGACAGAAAAGAACTCTTACAATTTCATCTGTAATAGCTGGCTCCAACTGGACCTTCACCAATGCATGCCCATTTTGTAAACATGGCTTCAACCAGACTGGCCAATATTCTCCCTCAGATAACAAAAGATCAAAAAAGCTTTGCAAGTTTATGCCATCAAGACAGATGAGCTTCAACATCTCCACCACCCACTCAGAACATAGGACTGCTGTCCTTTCCACATGCAGGTCTCTCATCTGAAATACAGAATACCTGACAGATTGAGCTAGAATATTCGCCAATCTATTCAATGTGCATGAATCAAGGTTATTCCAGAAGGATGGACTTAAGCTTTGGCAAAAAGCATGTATGCTTTCTGCAAGGTTAGCCTTCTCATCCAAATAATATTTTGAACTTCTGCACATAGAAGAACCAACACCCATATCTTCTATATGACCTTCGAAATCATTTTCATCATCATGAGCTAAAGACATGCTACATTCCCATTCAATGACAAACAGAGCTGCCAGAATAGAAGGAAATACAGAATCTTCCTGAAGTGTCCCTAGTGAAAAGAAGCTACCCCGAAGAACTTTGAAAGCAAATTGAGCTATCTCAAAGTTATTTGGCAAAGAATTTTCTTCTGGAAGCTTCAAGTGCTTGGGTTCAGAAGGCAACAACAGTGAATATGCAAGCCTTGCCCATTCAAAAGTTGATGCCATGAGTACCGATGCCAAATCCTTTAAAATGGATCCAAGAATTTTATGAATAGTCTCAGCAGAAAGAAAACAGATTTGATCCTCTTGATCTGAGCCACCAAGTGCAGCACTGAAATTTTACACATTCAAATAAGGTCAAACACGCATCTATGAAATATTAGATAACAAATCATAACTACAGCAGTGCCCTATTAAGGTAAATAATTAAAAGTTCCAAGTGTGGGCTAGCCCACATAAACTTCAGCATATTAGTGGTTTACATGTGTTAATTGGTCCACATACACAATTAAAAGAAAAACAAAATCACACGTGCTGGAACCTGGAAAGTGGAAACAACAACTTTCGCAAAGGAACAAAGGGGTTGAAGCACATACCATATAAAACTAACATGACGATCAGAAGCAGGCAAATCACAGAGGACAGAAGCTGCAGTAGAATCCAATAGATCATGCCGCCAATGTTCTGGCAGATGACCATTTTTCTGTAAGTTCCTTAGCTTTCCCCTGGCGATTCTTTCTCTGACTTTCTGAAGTAACAGCGTAAGCAATTCTAGTCGGTCCTTAATGTTTGAGGTCTTGTCATCAATGGAGTGTTTTTGTTCTGCTCTAGTATATTTGATGATGCAACACCATTGGTCAAAGAAGGACTCGTCTTGAAATAATGAAAGCAACAAATCAATCTTTGAGTTACAGGTGCTATGTTTTCCATTAAAACACCAAGGGAGCAAGTCATCGTTGAACAACTCCAGATAAGACTTAATATCTGACTTTTCATCATAATTCTGATAATTCTTTAAAAATAGGGGAATGGGACCAAATATTTCAACCAAAACTGAAAGAAGTTTAACCAGGCTTCGAGTGTCCTGCATCAATAGCACAATGTTTTATAGAACCAACTTCAATTGCTAAGTTGCATAACTGCATCACATAAGTACATAACATGAATTCAAATAAGAAGTTTTGTCTCAATATCCACATCATATATGTATGGATGTATGATAATAACAAGTTGAAGGATTCTCAAAAAAAAAAAGTTGAAGGGAA
The DNA here is from genome assembly GCA_033239725.1 of Echinochloa phyllopogon. NCBI lineage: Eukaryota > Viridiplantae > Streptophyta > Magnoliopsida > Poales > Poaceae > Echinochloa > Echinochloa phyllopogon. The sequence continues at coordinate 2,062,560 of BTCW01000008.1, read as the reverse complement.
CTGCACATAGATTGGTGCTAAAAGGAAATTTCTCACAAGACAATTAACTTAAATATTTCTTCTACCATCATCTAATTAGAGCTGATCTTGTGCCAACAGAATTCTGATTCAACAAGATCTTGAATTAACAAGTTGGTGGTCCAAATAAAGCACTCATGTTTACCATTTACACACTAATGAAACCATTTGTAGCAGAGATTGTAACACTTGTTGAATACCTGGCTCCTTTATCCATTCTACATGATTGTTGCACTGTGAAACTTTTAGAGCCCATTTGGGTAGGGGGAACAGGCATCCCAATCCCTAGGATTTAGAACTAATCCTACAAATTCCTGAATGAATTCTCTTCTTCCAAACAGGCCCTAAGTGTTTTATATTTAGTGGGGCTGTAGACATGAATTTCACATTCAAGAAATAATATAAAAATTAATGTAATTGGATTCTTGACAACATAACTATCCTACTACTGCTACAAATTACAAGTCATCATTTATTGATGCAATGAACGAGAATGCTAAAACGACTTACATTTTTTTTATTGGAGAGAGATACAGGTAGAATAATAAAAAAATATGCGATCTTTGTGCTAAAATCAAGTGTCTGGCCTTACCGTGAATTTGATAGCTGGCAAAGATTGTTCAACCAGCGGTCTTGCTAACCTTTCCAGTGGCCATGTTTTACCTTTGTGTACTACAAGTTGATCCAAAGATAGGAAGAAAGACACAAGTTGTTCTACATGATCCTGAAATTTTGAAAGCTTCTCCCCTTGTTGAATTATGTCCAAACAGTCCCTTACCAGCAACTCACAAGAAACATTGAGTAAATGATCTTCAGTATCCGCAATCACATCCAATATTTCAATGATACATTTCTCCAAATCCTTAAGATAGTATATTGGGTACTGCATGTTCGCCGCTAACCCCATTTTTTTGTGAGATAACTGAACACCGCCACTAGTTGTCTCACCAGACAATAAAAGATAGTCATGCCACACTATTTTGGCTAGTATATCAGTTATAAGCTTGATGGGCGTATCATCTGAAGAATCTCCTCCAGAATATCTGTAAAAAGGGAAAAGATCAATCACACATGAACTCCAGAACTCACAAAATAATTGAAATTTGAACTAGTTCAGAAAGGATACCTTGATACATTTTGTAGAAGCCACAAAAAACTCTGTTTAAAGGCAACACAGAAAGCCAAACTGTCAGCAGCTGATAACTGCCTCTGGTTCCTTCCAGCCCAGAGATTATGCAAAAAATCGAAAACAAACTGTTGTCCCATGACTGCTTTCGGTGGTATAGAGTCCAAAAACTGAACTAGAAAAGGGTATGAGACTTGTTTGGACCCATAGCATCCATTTTGTAGGAAATTCCAAAACCGACTGAGGACAACTTTGTGAATATTGCAATATGACCAAGCCTCTGGAAACTTTCTAGAGAAAACAAGAACCGTATCCCACATTGAAGAGTGGCATGACGCATCCTTTTCATGGAATGCACCAAGTAGAGTAGGAGAGAGTTTCTTCATGGTTTCTTCATCAAAAACATGAGGAACATGTTTGATATAACTTGTAAGCAGTGAGTATGTAGCTGATCGTACAACAGCACTTTTTGACTTGAGGACATCAAGAAAACATTTATGCATACAAAATGAGGCTTCAGCGGACGAAAGTGTAGTAGATCGAACTTTTGACAGACTCCGGTTTTCAGTATTGGTACTGTCAACATCACAATTTTGCAATTTCACTCCTAGTAAAATGTCTATAAGAGTTGCCATAGCTAGCAGTGACGACGATATCACCTGCAGAGGAAAATAGGAAAATGGAGAACAGGTATTAGAAGCTTGCAGATAGAAAATTCAGTAAATAAGGATACAAGGAACCAATGACCATGTCTAAGACTCTAAGAGAAACAAAACAACATGAAACTCCTCAGAAAATAGAATTACTATTTGAAGATACAGATTTCTATCATTCTATGTACTACAAAGGACAATGGGGCACTGATTTATGATTGTTGAAGGATATCATCACTTGAGTAAAACACTAAGGAAAAGAAAGGTGTAAAATCAATCAACTTAGTTACACGATTGCATAACTGGTGCGTTTTGTATCATCAGCTGTAAATCTCTTGAAACTGATTGCATGCATGAAAAAAGTACTATGCAATTGAAAGCTGACTGATCAATACACCACATTCAGTACAATGGAAGACCATAAAGCATACCCTCTGGTGCATATCTTCCAGTTCATCCATTGGTGTAGCCTTGTCAGACAAAGCTTGTGTCGTTAGCTTCAAGTTTTCACTTAGGTAAAGAAATGTTTCCTTCACACATAACATTAATGCATCCAATCTTCTCTCTGACTGTGGGAATGCTGCCTACAGAAAGAACTGAAATGTGTAACAAAACCAATACAACATATTACAAAGAATGAGAAGACTCTAGTTGGAAATATTGTTTTTCAACAATTTACTAGAACAAAAAAGATCTACAGAGCATCAGAGCCAGATTGGAGAAAACGTATTTCACAAAAGAATAAATGTAAGCTAGGCTGACGGGTCTATTTGCAGGCATGTGTTCTGTGCTTCTATAATTGAGCTTCAATCTGATCCTTTGGAAAGAATATGAGTTTATGGGAACATCTTCAGAACCTATGTTGCATATAAATTCATCAAGCCAGTATCATTTTAAGTTCAACTAGATAGTCTATATACATAGGCCAAGGGTAGCTCAGTTCTGTGCAATAGTTAGCAGTGAGACTCACAATGAGAGAATTAAAGATCAATCCATCATTCTTGCTTAATTAATACTTTCCCTGATCACAAATATAAGTCCATCTAGGTTTGTCTTAAGTCAAACTTTTCTAGCTTTGACCAACAATATCTATAAAGACATATGGTAGAATGTTTAAAAAAATAGCTTAGGACAAACACAGATGGAGTTGGCCCCGAGGAAAAAAAAGAAACAAAACAAACAGACTCACAAAGTAAGGAATTTACCTCGAATACATGGAATATACATGTACCCAGGGGAAAATGTGTTCTTCCTTAGATTACCCATCTAGCAACTTAACAAGGAACCAAAGAAACAATTATTTCTTTTTTTTTTGACAAGTGAGGGATATACATGAAAAATCAGCCAGTGGAGTGCATGCCCTAACCAGATCTGAACATAAGAATAAATTCATGATTCTCCATTAATGGTCCATTACTTACAGTTTTTTTGAAAGGATCCATTACTTACAGTTAATTGTCAAGAGTTATCTTTCAGTTATTTTGAGGGCTTACCTGAACTTGTGGGGATTGGCCCCAATCCCTTTGGACAGGTGGAAAATGAACTAACTTTCCTGCCAATTTAAAGGGATTGAGTAAATCCCTGCCTATCAAAACAAACCCTCGATGGGTTTAGTACTTTAGTCTAGCATTCAAGGTAAGGAACAGCTGCAGCAAATCTAGGTCATCCAACTCAAGTGACTTGCAGCCAGTGATGGTAATCAGAGAAGCAATAGCACCCACCTCGAATGAACGACGAGCGGCCTGTGCAACCTCAGGAGCAGGGTCAAATTGAGAAAACCACCAGGGACCCATTAAGGACTTCAGATATGGAGCTATACCCTTCCTAAAACAACGGAGTAAATGACATCCATTCAAAGACAGATAAAAGAATTGGAAATTAAATAAACAGAATTACAGAAATCTACTGAGTCCTGCTGGGGTATAAGATCTTTTCTAACTGGAAGAAAACTAACAAGGTACCACTACCAAATATAAACAGCATAGACCACATGCACCTAAGTTGATGGAAGGGGATTGGCATACTTGATTGCTGTGACAAGGCTTGACATGGCCTCATGAGTAGCACGACGAACTTCTCTGTTGTAGTCAAGCAGAAGCCTCTTGTACTCAAATGCCTAAAAAGGAAGGAAAATAATATGGAGTGTACTTTTTATGGTGATGGTACAACTGTACAAGCATAAACATGAAACAACCATTACTATCAGTGGAGTGAAGAATCAAAGTACTCCAAAGAACAACATATTAGCAAAACAATGTTAATGCAATAATAAGTATTAACCATGTTATCATTTCCTCTTCTTCACATTAACTTCAAGCTTACTAGAAAGATAAGTGTGATACAGCAGAAACAGTTGGACACTTGTACTCGTATTGTCTCATTTAACAAGTCTAACAAACCAAACCTATTCATGGATTGCAGGAAAATAATCTGGTCACGCCAAAAAAAAAAATAGGAAGCAAGTCCACACTGCCAATTGATTGTAGGAAACTGGAGCTCCACATGGTTATGTTCTGATTAAAGACCTTGCATATAAACATATGACAGAAAAATAATATTACTTTGGCACTAGGCATATATTCTCATAAAGACATTAAAATGTTATGAAGTACAGCAATGGCATAACAAAATTGCCACAAAGAAGCTTTACTCATATAAGACATAAGTATATACGATCAAGATAAAAATGCAACGTAGCATTAAAGAAAAATACCCATTGTGGAACAATCTGCACAACTTCGTCGCCAGGTTTTTGGGCAAAGAGTATAGAAAGCGCAGATAAGGCCTTGAGCTTCATTGAAAAAAAGACAAAGAGAATTGGAACATGTTATGGAAAAATACTATTAAATAGCAAATCAGTGAAAGCCTATGCAGTGTTATTATCCAGAATTTAATACATATTTTTCCTACATGAGAGATGCATCCAACTTCAAAAAAACTAATCCTGTCTAGTGAACAATCTGCTAATGATTTAGGTAACAACACATTGACATGACAATGACAAATAAGAACAAAAGTAACAACAGATAGTACTGTGGCGATGTTAGACTTTTTCATTTTGTTTAATATAGAAAGGGTGTAACATTTTAGGAAGAAGAGGATAAGAAAGATCAGAAGTTATTTGGAAACTGGATCATCTCTTCTGTGAACCTCAGAGTTAAGAGCATAACAACTCTCTCTTTTATTGCTTGAATTTGTGTGAGTAATCCTTTCTATATAACTATTGACAGGAACTGATTGCAAGATAAGTGAAGATACAAGTGCTACACTGAGAAACAACAAATGTTAAGCAAAAAGAATATGACTAGCAGTCAGACCTTTGTTGTTGGATCCTTCCTTTCTAGCCTTTTTAGGTTCTGAAGCACTTCACCATCCACATCCTTCACACAATTACCAGAAAAGGCATGAGAATGTCCATGAGCGTGAGCCACAAACAGAGGCGACTAAAAACAGAGCTAGTGAACCCAAAGGCTGTTAGTGGTGAGAGACCCAAACCGAAACTATAGCCTGGGATACTACATGATGTTACTACACATACAAATTCAGGTCCAACTCCCTACTTTAGCCAATTCGATTCTGATTCCTTGCCATCACAGATGACTTGGGAATTATTGCCACCGGTTATAATAACTTCGTCTGATTTCTCTTGCGCGGAGAACAAGTAACGAATTTGGCACCCAAGTTAACCCTCTTTTTTCCCCATTAATAACAAAACTAAACGACTGGACCAATCATTCCACTAATAACGAACTAAGGCAAGGAGAAAGCTTCGTCGATAGACCTAAGGAAGGAAGAGAGAGGAATCATACTGGGGTGGGTCGAATCGGAGAGTCCGGGTCGGAGGCCGCAGCGGGCTCAACACGCACGGCGCCGTGGTAACCGCCGAAACCGACGGTGGGGGCGGCGCCCTGGGCGTGCGGCACCAGCGACGCCGCCATGCCGCTGCTGGACGCGCGGCCCTTTTGCTTCCCCATCGAGGTCGATCCCTCGTCTCTCCCGCTTCCGGCGACGCCGCCGCCGCACGAACTGAAGACGCCGACGGAAAAGCAAAACCCGAGCTGACAGATACAGAACGAGAAAACTGTGATTATAGGATTCCAAACGTCGTGCTTAGTGAGTTTGACACTCGGTCCACAGTTCAGAGATACAGTTGGACCTACTTTGTTATTCACTGGGAGTGTCAAAATCACAAAGTCCACGTGTTTAATCCTACTCCGTACTAGGTGTGCTTTGTGAGTTTGACACTCGGTCCACAATTCGGAGATACAGTTAGACTCACTTTGTCGTTCACTGGAGTGTCAAAATCATAAAGTCCACATGTTTAGAATCCTACTCCGTACTAGGTAAGTGCCCGTACGTTGCTACGGGATAATAATTATGTATGCAGGAATAATTTATTCAGGTGATACTATAAAAGAGTCAACTCTTTAACCATTTGTTACGTTATTATACATGTGAATTTTGAGTATTCATTTAAATAAAAGTATATAGATGACACATCAATTATAGTGAGTGAAAAATAGAAATGTGACTAATACATAGAGGGGTCTCTGTGATCATATATGCATATAGTTGTCATACAAGAATTATAGAAAGCTATCATGTTAACTAAGTACCGGTGGAGATGCGTATGAACACACAATTCGAGAAACATTATATGATACGCATATCATATTTACAATTTTGTATGTAAACAATTTTTTTCCTCAAATATTATTATGTATGCACATCTTTCACTTGGCTACATCTATCTACTCTAGTTCATCTTGGCATGGAGAAAAAAAGAGAAATCATTAGCATCATGTTACTGTTCCAATGCATATAATATATATACGTTAGAAACTCAACAAGTATACAAGTAGGATCCATCAATTGATTCAATTCAATGTTTAGTGTGAATACAGCTAAGACAACAAAAGCCCACCGGCGAACAGAGCACATTTGCTCTGCCAAAACAGAGTAGCGCACGGCTCTTAACAGCTTAAGAGAATAAACTTATGCCAAAACATCATTTCCCTGTCGGGAGCTGTCTACATGCAGAGCATGTTGGCTTCCTTCAAATCAAATGGAGGGTATCCTTTTCTCGTCAACTCAGAGCAACTGCTATCCCCTTGAGCCATGCCTACACAGGTTCCTTCAGAGCATCGTCCACCACCAAGCACCACTCAAGATCTCACACGCTAACTCCAGCCTGTGCACCAGGATCCATCAATCCATTTGTCTATAAGGGGAGGAGAGGATTATCATACCGGGCTGAGCTTGGTCCTGCCTCGGCATTTCAGCAAGAGCTGCCATCTTGCGTGCAGTACAGAAGTAAGGGTTCAGCTTGAGCACAGCAGCCATATAAGCGGGTTCTTCCTTGACTCCCTGTCCTTCACCACCTTGTTGATGGGCTTCACGACCAACTGCACCTCATCAGAGTTGATGAGCCTAGACACGTCAGCATTGCCATCTTGGGCCTCGGGAGCACAAAACCCTTCTTAACTCAAATATATCTTTATCTCCCCATCTTATCCCCCATACCATAGAAAGCCTTTAAATTGATTTAAATAGAAAGCCTTTAAACACTCTTGTCTTACCTACATTAGACAAAATGGACTGAAAAAGAATTTCACATTTCAGTATCTAAGAATTTCGAATTTCAGTACCTACATTATGCCATCAGCTGTAACTATTAAATTTTCTACCATATGCTCTCTTAGGAAGTTATCCGATCCACTTTACAGAGAAAAAAATCAAACAGGAAACGAAAGTTGCAGCGTGTGCATAACAATGTCATAGTCTGAAAGTTAGGAAATCAAACATACTGCAGAAATCTGAAATATTTGACTTAAATATGATGGTCTGCAAGACATACTCATATAGGTTGCATGAGGTGATTAGATAGTATGATTTCAAAATATTTGCATGAATTAAATAATTGTGTGAACGATGAATGTTGCAAAGATAAGGCATACCAGTTTTTCAAGAAAAAAAAAAGATAAGCCGTACCTGAATATATATGGTCAGATATGCTTTATTCACCAAGAATCAATGTTGTACAGTGCACATAAAGAGTCAAAGATTTATGCTATATTCACCAAGATTCAAGACTTTTAAAGATCATTCTACCTCGCGCGTGCTCTGCCCGTGTGGCGGTCTTGCCATGGTGACCACATACGTAGCACTTTTTCTGGAATAGTGAAAATGATTTGGTTTGGTAATGTCTAACAAAGCACTTTTTCTCTAGCACAAAAAACAAGAATACACACCATCGGGGAAAATAGCTGCCACACCACCCTCATAGAACCAATCAACCTCCTTTTTCTTAAGCAAGTAAATTCCTCTTAGAACAATGCCAGCGTCCTGGTAAGCATTCAACGAGTGTTAGTGAGATGTAGAATATAGATTCCATACACACCTGTTTCCTATACAAGTTTCAGGTGTAATAAAAATGCAAGGGACGATAAATTACTTGCCTTATTAGGGTGTGTCTGACTACAAGCAATGGCCAAGGTGATTCCCCGTGAACACATTGAACACCTACATTATGCTAGAAGGGTGAGTTCCACTGCAGAATAGAATCCCACCAGATGATGGAGGAAAATGACAATTTCCTGTTATTCTCAAATGTAAGATGTTCCCTGACCTTCTTACTGTCAACTACCATATCCCAAGTAGTGTTCTGCTCTAAACAAACATGGAACTACTTCTGCCTGTGCCCCTCTGCAACCACGACAAGGCAAATGAAACAACTAACTGCAAACCCCTAGTAATGACAATAAACAACAACATGGGAGTGAGAATCTGCAAATTGCAATTCGATATAAATGATGATAAACAACGACATGAGACTGAGAAAAAAAAAGCACACCAAGATTCAGCATATAATATTAGTACAAATAAATGGGATTACCAACTACAGGTTTTAAAACTGGAACAGATAGCACACAAGATATCCTCCGCTATCATACAAAAATTTGATCACGACTTTAGCATGTATCAAAAAATAGATCAGTACTGAAACAAAAAGGAATCTGAAGTAACTTTGACATGTCTAGGACAAAAATTATGAACCAATCCTTAATTAGATCCCTAAATATTTAGCAACTGAAGTGGCAGACACTAAACTGCTCACAAAATAATGTGCATACATACAAATCTACAGTTTCAGCCTTACAGTAAAATGCTGCTCACCAGATTCTGCCACGGATCCACATGAGAAAACAACACGGAATAAAAATTGGAATGCCACGGATCCACATGAGAAAACAGCACGAAATAAAAAATGGAATGCTGGGGCACAACACAAGTAGGCTGCCTCCTATTAACAAAATTCTATGGCATGAAACAACAGAGTTTGAAAAGAAAACAATCAGAAAGAGAACTCAAGCATTAACAAAAAATAGAACAGATGAGATTTTGTTCTTTCAGGAGTAAAAAAATGAGTCCTTCTCTGAGAAGCTAGCGGAGAGATCCCGCACCAAAACCTGTTCCTATCAAAGAGAAAAAAAAACTTAGTTCGACAGTACCCTGCACCTACTTGTGCCGAATTGCCCCTTCACATGTTTTCACCAACAAGAAAACTGAAACCGTTATGCTCTGGCATATCGATGCTTCTTTTACCTCAAAAAAAAAAGAGTGTTCCACAAGAGAGTTGCCCCTGCATATCGATGCTCTGGCATATCAATTATACCAGTTAACAATGTTCCACAAGAGAGTTGATCTACATACCGCGAAACTTTATCGTTGGATCCTCAACTCTTCAGTGTATATTCTTCCCGGGGTGAAATCCCCTTCAATCATGGTGAGTTGGTTATCATTTCTGTGAACAATCCCTATCATGCTGTTCGCGCCTAGCAAGTTAGCATCAATTTTCATGTGTACCCATCTATTCTGACTTCCTAATTATAAAATAATATTCAGCTCAATCTTTAAAAACAACAGACAGTGCAAGAACGCACTCGATAGGCAGCTGAACTTCAGCAATGCCAGTAGTCCACTGTGTTGAGCTCTCCTCCGAGTTCTTCTTCTTCACCTGCAACCAGCAATACAAGAGTACCATCATAGTATTAACTCTAGGCAATTCAATGTCATTAAATTCCCTGGCATGTACTGTGATTAAATGAAGGCATCACCTTTCTGTTGCGAGTTTGCGACTGTAACTGTTTCACCAAAGAGAAGCTCCAGTTGTGAAGCTAGCTACTCTCTATATGAAGAGCTAGCCGACCGTAGTTAACTGTGTCACTTTCTCTTGCCCACTAAAACAAAAATTTATCGGATTATGCCATTGAAAAGGAGTACGACATCAGTCCAAAGAAGCGAAAGACTAAAAAGAAGAAGTCAGTACATTATTGGACAATGCAAGACAAATATCATGGTATTTTTACCTCAAATGTCTGATTCTATCAGAATAAAAACAAACAAAAAGTTCAGTTTGATTCCAGGCTGTCCATTCCACCCTTGTATTGTGGATGGTGTCCTGCGACATTAAATTAGAATGTGCTTTTTATAAAACAACTACATTAACAAACAGAGTTCAGATCGACTTGAGACATGTAAGAGGAACTTTCATTTCATTTCAATGCCAAACGTGCAAGGGTTAACATTGTCCTAGCAGCCGTTATGTGCAGGCTAAACATAATGTTTATGTCCAGGAAGGGTTGTTATAGCAAGAACAATTAACTGATGGAGGGCAAATTTATCTTTCAACAGGGAAGTGAAATCATCAAGGAAATTTCTGAATGCTCATTTGTAGCATAAGTTTTGTTAACTGCCAGATCTCTAATTGAGAAGGCACTTTGCAATCATGTGGCCACCAGTGACTAAGAAAACGCAGTAACTAACCCTAATATAGTAATCTAGCACACACACCACGTACCAGCGATCAGGAATCATTCCCTGCATCTAGCACACACGACCAAAAATCCTACGAGATGGCACAATCCTTTTTCCAATTGGAAACCAGGTGCAAGGAGGAGGAGGCAATTGTACAAACCTGCAGCTTCCGAAGCGCACGGGCACGATCCACGCGATGGAGGCGGCGGACCTCGGTGGTCCACGCGATGGCTGCGGCGGCCTGGCGTCGGGGCGCCGAGGCGGCGTCGTCTGGAGGCGCACGGGGGCGTCGAGGGAAGGCGAGGCGCCGAGGCGGCGGCGCGTGGCGGCGGCGGCTGGAGGAGGCAGCGCGCGGCGGCGGCGGCTGGAGGCGGCGCGCGGCCGAGGAGGCGGCGGCGGCGCCGGATCGGGGCGTCGGCGGTGGCTGGAGGCGGCGCAGGGTCGGCGTGGGGAGAGGAGGCGGCGCGGGGGCGGCGCCGGGCGTGGGGGAGAGGAGGCGGTGCGGGGAGGCGCGCGGGCGGCGCCGGCTGCGGGACTGGGAGGCGTCGGATAGGTTTTGTAGGGATTAAATTGATCGCACGTGGGGACGAGGGACGGGCAGACGGAAGGAACGCCCGGTCGCGGTTCCACAGTCTTATTAGGTAGGAGTAGAGATAATCACCATTTTCTGGTTCAGTTTTTTTTTCCCTTCCGGTTCGCCTTTTCCATGTAGCCGGCCCATTATAACTACTTGCGGGCCTGAACGGGCGGGGAATAACAAAATGGGCCCGGCCTTTTTCGCCTTTACCAAGATTTTCCGGGAAACATATATGGCTTCTGAAAGTTTTTTTATCAAGGTATCTTTCACTGTTTGAGATCCGTGCAACGGTTGAGATCGCACATTTATTTGGATCCGAAGTAGCTTCGCAGCAGCGGGCGGGTGAGCGAAAGGCGTCCGACGTCAGTCACGGACGGGAATCTTATTTGAGTTTCAACCTTCAAATGCGATTTTCTCTTGAATCGTTAATAATTTTCCAAATCCATTTGAACTACCATGTTATTTGTAATTAATGCGACAGAATAAGATCCAATATGAGTATATTTTTTCCGGTCAAAAATATGAGTATATTTTTATTTTATATATGTATTTTTTAGAATCAACACTTTTAATATGATATTTCAATATTTTAAATACTTATCTCAACATTTTGGACTTACTACTTCAACATTTCCACACAAAATGTTGATCTAGTTTATCTAAATTATTGAATTAAGTTTAATAAAAATGTTGAACCTAATACATGAAAATATTTACTGTATTAGTTTAACACTTTGAGCATATTAGTTTAATTTTTATGTGAAAATGTTAAAATGGTATAATCGGGAATGTTGAACGGTTATTTTTGGAATGTCGACTGCAACATCGTGCCTCCTATAACTACATACTTAGTAGTGATAATTAAAGAATAAAGAAAGAAAAAAAAAGGCGCATGGATACTTTCCACCACCTGAAAAAAAAAAGGCGTAGAAAAAAAAGGCACAGAGCGATAACTGGAAAAAATCTGGCCACCGTGCACTACCCATTCCCTTCCGCGCCTCCGGTTTCTCCTCAAGCACACTGTTTAATGAGCTTCGATGGCCTCTCAGCCAACTCACTTAATCGGTAACCGGTGAATGGAAGTCACGAGCCCCATATTTTCACCGTAGCCGCGGAGTCCGAATCCTATCCCGTCTCGGGGACTCCCGCAGTTGAGACTTGGGACCCCGTCCTGTACCGACTCGAACTCGGAATCCCATACAGTCGGACGCACGCAGCGATATAATGCCACATGCATGTATCGCCTACGTCCTACGCGCTCACAACACACATCTCGCGCAAGAAAATTATCTTCCTGACAAGTGACAACCGGACGCTTCCAAGAACGATATGGAGCAGCAAGCGGTGGGGTGGCCGGACGACGCGGACCCGGCGCCGGGCTACCGCTTCACGCCGACGCCGCGTGAGCTCATCCACTACTACCTCAACCCCTGGGTGACTAACCCCGGCGAGACGCCGTTCGGCGAGGCGGAGGGCATCGTGTGCGCCGCCGACGTCTACAGCGCGGACCCCGGCGCGCTCACGTCGCGGCTCCGCGACTTCGGCCACGACGACGGCAACTGGTACTTCCTCTGCGTCACCCGGTGGAAGGACGGCAACGCCGGGACCCGGATGAGCCGCGCCGTCAGCGGCGGCGCCAAGTGGCACGGCTCCGGGAAGCGGATCGCCGTGCCCCGGTACGGGTACCGGCAGACCTTCGAGTACCGCGACGCCGCCGGCGGCAAGGGCGCCTGGCTCATGGAGGAGTTCGGGAGCCGCCTGCCCGAGGCCACCGGCGACGAGGGCGTCAGGGTGCTCTGCAGGGTGCACCGCACGCCCAGGGCGGCGGCGGACGGAGACGACGGCGAGGAAACCGGCGAGGTTGAGTTCCCGTCGTCCAAGAGGCTGCGGCGCGCGCTGCGCCATCAGGAGCACGGCTTTGCCGCCGCCGCAGGTTATTGCACGGCGCCGGCGCCGCCCGACGTCGGGTGCTCCTATGGCGCCAGCACGTCGCAGGCTGCGCTGATGAATTGGGCGGCGCCATCAACCACCTGGCAGCAGCAGCAGCCGCCGCCCATGATGGAACAAGGAGTAGGTTACTACTGCGCCGGCGTCAATGGTGGCGAGGACGTCAAGGAAGAGCCAGCGTCAGGCGTCAATGGTGGCGAGGACGTCAAGGAAGAGCCAGCGCCATTGGAGATGCTTCCTCCAGACATGGGATGGCGGCAATTCCTAGAGATGGGTTACGGTTTTGATTATTCCGCCGAAGCTGCGCAGCTGAATGTCAATGAATGGATGACGAACAGTACCTTCTCATATCCAAAGCCAAGTGACGGCACAGCGCAAGAAAACGATGATTCTAGGGGGCAAAACACGGCAGCAAGCTGATAAACTGCTGGGAATTTGACATCCGCAGATGTGAGGTTTTGTAGAATTATAGTTAGTCGCTGACTAGCTTGGTGTCGATTCAATGTTCCTACACTGATGAAATGTTTATGTCATGTACTCGACTTTAAGGATGCGTTCGGCTTTGTCCAGCCGTGGATGGTGGTAACAAAAACAATCGTGCGTGTTGCACTTCTCACTTGAGAACAAAGTAAATGTACTTCGATTAATCAATAACATTGTTTACATGCCCCGTGCAAATAGACTACCTTGTCATCACTCTCGTTTTTACATGCCATCAGCTGCAAACATGACTGCATGACAAGGCACGGAACAATTTGTTAAAACTGAACCTAGACAGTGGTTTATTAATTATCCCAAACAAAACTCAAAATGTAAGGTAGCCCCGTGGTGTATTTGGGGTTCTCATGAACCAGTGGTAGCAAATGCAATGCCTTGTCGATCACTCTTCTTCAGCTATATGTTATCCGGGCCACTGGGAAGCGGGGCATAGCCATTTGGACTCGAAGGACTTGCATCTGGCTTAACTGGTATGCACTTCAAGATGGCGCCAATAATCAAGCTGATGGATCCAAGGCCGACGCTTACCAACCAAAGCTGCCAATTAAGTGGAACGGTGCTAGCAAAAGTGCCCAGAAATTCTATGATCACCACTTGAAACACTACCGTCGCAGCTATGATTCCAATAAAGATCCAATTACTGAACATACCGCGGAAAACATTAATCTTCTGCATTTCCCTGCTGTTTATTTCATTGAACACCTGAAGTAACATAATTAAAAGATCAGATTTTTCGTTGATCAGACATAACAATATGGAAAAGAATTCAAATGTAGATATCATATTTCCCTCAAAATTTCAGAGAAATGGCAACATGTAGTTTCCATATCACTCTATTGGTTTAGGATGCAAACAAACAGGTTAAATAAAAGATGCGTTTGAAATGAACTTGACCTCACCACACCATAAGCATTAGGACTGAAAGTTTATTGGAAAAGGTTACAATGCACCGACCTGGCAGAAAACAAAGGAGTTGAATATGAGTGTGTTGATAACAGTTTTGGAATCTGTGCCCTTGATGTTCAGAAGTTTTTCCCCAGTAAACATGAGAGTTCCAAGCACAACCAACTGATAAAAACTTTGCCCAATGATATTTCGCCACATGACCTTGGTAATGAAACTCTCCCCTCGCTTAACAGGCGGCCTCTTCATCATGTCATCGTTCGGGGGCTCTGTAGCTAGAGCTAAAGCTCCTAATGTATCCATAATCATATTGACCCACAACAACTGCACTGCTGTGAGAGGAGCACTTCCTGTAGAACAAAAAAGTCAAAAATATTGTAACTTGGATAACAACCATGGAAGCAAAGAAAAGAGTATTATAGATGATACACGCACCTGTAATGCATGCTGAGACAAAGTTGATTACTAAAGCAACAATATTAACAGTCAACTGAAACTGCACGAACTTTTGTATATTTATGTAAACCGCACGACCCCACCTCGCCACATTGATTATAGTTGTAAAATTGTCATCAAGTACAATCACATCAGCACTCTCCTTGGCTACCTGCAGAAGAGTAAGGTTATTCCATTATCTTTCAAGGATCATGGATAGTTGCTGAAGTGCGAGCTTTTGCAAGTCAGGAATATAAACTTCTAATGCTATCCAATTAGCAAGAGGTTTAAACAGAAAGAACAGGAGAGATTCATATTTAATGCTAATTTTGCGATAACATAGAAACAAACTATTCCAATCACAAAGCTGAAAATGGAACTAGAAAATGAACCGAATAGATTACTTTTACACAACGTAGAATTGCTATTTATGTATCCGCTGCCACTTAATCAGTTCCTGCTAAGGCCACGTACAATGCATGAATGCATAATAATATAGTACCTCTGTGCCTGCTATGCCCATAGCAAGCCCGATATCTGCTTCATGTAATGCTGGAGCATCATTTGTACCATCACCAGTCACAGCAACCACCTCATGAAACATACCTCGCAAGTTTGTCACAAGGGTATGCTTGTCCAATGGTAAAGAACGAGCCATAACCTGTCAATGTTAATTGATAATTAAAATTTGTTGCAAGATACCAGTGTGCATATATGCTGAGGAAAGCAAAATGCACCTGAATCTTGGGTATCAAGTCCCTCATCTCTTCCGGGCTCTTGTTACGGAAGTCTGGTCCTTCTATGGCTATGCCATCATCGGTCAATATTCCACACTCTTTGGCTATAGCTTTTGCTGTATTAATATTATCGCCAGTCACCATTCTCACAATAATACCAGCAGACATGCAGGCCTTCACAGCATCCTTGACTCCTGGACGCACAGGATCCTTGATGCCAAAAATGGATATTAGAGTAAAACCACCTGTCGGACTATCTGAATCATCATTGGAATAATCCACCTCCTTATATGCCAGGCAGAGTGTCCTCAAAGCATCTGAAGCAAAAGAGTTGATAGTATCCAGGATGTTCTTTCTCTGAGCTTCTGATAAGGGAACACTATTTCCATCAGCATCAATCATCATGTCACACATCTGCACAACAATTTCTGATGCACCTTTGGAGAACCAACGGTGTGTACCATTGGGCAATGACACCAACACTGCCATCTTCTTCTTAACCGAATTGAAAGGCTCAACCTTAACCTTGGTGCAGGTCCTATCCTCTGCATTGTGACCACCTTCCAGTTTCAAGCCAAATTCTAATATTGCCCTTTCTGTCGGAGTCCCTAAAACAGTTTGCCTACCATCCTTTTCTTTGACTACCTCTGCACTGGTGTTCTCAAAAATGCCCTGCAAGAGTAGGCCGAATGTGGCTGGAGAAATGACTGAATTCAGATCTTCCAAGGTATTGTTACCAGTAACTGACTTTGAAACCTCAGATATCCATATCTTGTCAACCACCATATGATTAGTAGTCAGAGTTCCTGTTTTGTCTGTACAGATGGTACCAGCAGATCCCATTGTCTCACATGCTGAAAGATGTCTTACAAGTGCTTTATCATTCATTAGCTTTTTCATTGCAAATGCAAGACTCAAAGTAACAGCTAGAGGCAGCCCTTCAGGAACAGCAACAACAATAATAGTGACCGCTGTTGCAAAGTAGTTTACTATAGTCAATGCATCAGTAGAATACCATTTGGACAAACCAACTGTCAAACCTTTTTCAACAAGGAATCTAACCATCAGGACAACAAATGTTAATGTGGCAAACACCAGCCCAATCTTTCCAATAATGGTTGCAACTCCGTTTAGCTTAACCTGCAATGGCGTCTCATCCTCTCCTCCTTCACTCAACGTGCTCATCAACCTTCCCCATTCAGTGCGCATACCAACAGCAGTTACCAACATCTTAGCAGATCCATCCTGAACTTTAGTTCCTGCCAAGATAAACGGCTTATCTTGAGAAATGTAAACTGGGTCACTCTCACCTGACAAGCTGGATTCATCAATCAAAAGTGAGTATCCATGAATGTACAGTCCATCAGCAGGTACTTGGTCTCCAATTGATAGATGCACGATGTCACCAACGACCAAGTCATATATAGAGATCTTTTGTCGATAGCCATCTCTGGTTACATGGATAAATATCTTCTTCTTTTCATTGTCTAACTCCTTGAACTGAAGCGACTGCCTGTAGTCACTGATAGCAGTAACCATCACGACCAACAAAATGCTGAGTATTATTCCCAAGCCATCATACATGCCCTTGGGAAACCCTTCAGATGCTAGACCAACTACAGCAGATATCAAAGCACATACCATAAGAATGATAAGAGTCATGTCTTGCAATGCATCCCAGACAAACATCCAGAAACTTCTTGAAGGTTTCTCCGCATGGCGATTGACACCATAGAGGCTTTGTCTTGTATCTAGTTCACTAGCTGATATGCCGCGGTCAGATGTTGATCGGATTTTTCTGCATATCCCATCTACCCCATCATGCATCTTCAAACTTTTCAAATCATGTTTGCTTGTGATTGATGCCAATTCGTCTGGGCTGATGGAAAATCCAGCATTGATAATATCCTCTGTTACCCGGTACTCTTTGTTTTTGGCACCTTCAACACCAGGTAGTTTGCAGGTTAGATGGAATTAGTAAAGGATCAAAATATACAGTAACATTGGCGAGTTATGGAGTACCATCAATGAAATTGAACGCGGCCTGATGCACGTAGAGAGCGACCCGGAAATTATTACGGATATTTTCCTGGTGAATGAGAAAAAGGATGAGATGCTTTTGCCGTGTGCGTATAGGATGAGATTCTTTCATTACATATTAGATGTAAGATACAGACAAATACAAGGCACTTTAGTTTAGTAGCAAACTGTAGCAACTTTTTTTTCCAAAAATGGATGTGTGCCCAACCTATGTGCCAAACTTAGAGCATATATACTAATCCATTATTTAATCAAGACAAAATGGTGGATTCTCCCAGTCAAGCAAACAAGAAATTGTGGAGTCCAATTTTAGATTGCAGGAGATTATGCGGCAAGCACGTCAGGTGATGCCTAATGTACTTTTCAGTACAGCCCTTTTGGCTTATCGCCTGGGCTGCTTCCTGGAAGCTTCCTCGAGGTCGCAGTCACACTTGGTCTCCTGCCCGGATGATTGGCCCGTGAACCCATCCTCGAACAGAACGGGCTAGATTTGGATGCACTACACCATGCGAGACGGCAACAGAAACGCTCTGACTAATGCTTCCGAATCGGTTGTTAACAAATCGCTAATTAGAGAAGGTAGCTGCAGATTCCCGTAGTGAGATGCTTTTTTAGTTTTTTGGCGTCAAGACCAACTGGTAATCACTCTACAGCACCACAACAGTGATACTATGCACTTGTTAGCAAAGAAAGATAGCGATGAATCAGATGCGGTTAGGCGGAATGGGTTTAATTTTTTCCATGGCGGAAAGGGCGTAATGGGTTTGGTAGTACGGTTTCATTTTCTTTTTAGACTTGATGATGAAAGGGTCTAAAAAAAATTGCAGATGCAGAAAGTGTCACGTGCTGCGGTGCTGGCAGATGAAGAAGTGGGGAGATCAGGGGGCCATGGAAGGGTGAGGGAAGCAAGAAGCAGGGTGGTCGGTGGTGAAGGACGGTTGACTGAGTAGTGAGTGGTGGCGGCGATTAGTACTCTACTGGTGAAGGATTAGTTACCTGGACGGATCGCCGGCGTTCGTCGTTCTGGCTACGGCTGTCGAGGTCGGCGACCATGCGGAAGCGGCGGCGTGGGTTCTTGACGAGGGAGACGGCGGAGCGCCATCGCCGCAGGGCCTCCTCGGAGGGGTGCTTGGGCGGCAGGTCGAAGTTCTCCTGCAGATTCTTCTCGAGCCAGTCCATCTCTCCCACCTCCGGCATCGGGAGCGAGCTCGCCGAGGCCGCGGGCGGAGGAACGGGGTTTTCCGAGCCCGCGGCGGCAGGTAGCAAAAGGGAGGCCACGCCGCACACCCAGACCCGGGCGTATAAAAAACCACTTGCGCTTGCGCGGGCGTGGTCCGCCGGACGTTGACTCCTGGGGCTCCGATCCGACGTACTCCGGCCTGCACCTGCACTGCAGCCCTGTAGTACGTGGTGGTGGTTGAATGGTGATGCGCTGCCCGTTCCGTTCGTTATCCTCTCCTTATTCTTGGCTAGTGGAATGGAAGCGTTTGTACGTGCGTAACGCTTTGTTGTGTCCGTCCGATGGGGGCGCGAGGGGGCAGCAGGGCACTTTGGCCCGTCCGCCATGCTCAAGTAGCAGGAGTAGTATGAGGAGCAAAATACGTCAGCGGTCCCTAAACTTGTCTCGTGGTGTCATCTAGGTTCCCGAACTCTCAAAATGCATATTTGAGTTTCTGAACTTGCTAAACTGTGTCATCTAGGTCCAAAGTTACAAAAATACCCCTAGGCATGATGACATGGCTGTCAATTGAGCATGAAATTTTATAATATTACTCTAACCAAATCAGTTGTTTGCATCATAATAATTAGAGAACTTTATTTGATTGTACCATATCGATAATTATAGGTTAAGAAATGGACAAATATTAGTAACATCGGGGTATTTTTGGAATTTTGGATCTAGATGACATAATTTAGCAAGTTCATGGGCTCAAATATGCATTTTGAGAGTTTGGGGACCTAGACGACAACACGAGACAAGTTTAAGGACCGTTGGTGTATTTTACTCTAGTACCAGTACTCCAGAGCTCCCTAGTAGTAGTAGACTATCTACTAGTAGTAGTACGTCCGGTTCTACTGATCGAGTCGACACGCTGTGGCGCAGCTAAAATTGTACTCCCTCCAGGTAAATGAAATCGTTTAGGACAGCGACACGGTCACTAAAGCACAATTTTGACTTCTCTTTTCTATAAAAATATTTTTTGAAAAGTTATATATGTATACTTTTATAAAAGTAATTTTCAAGACCAATCTATTTATATAATTTTCACATTTTCAAACTCAACAACTTAAATGTTATCCATGATTTATATTCCCAATGTTTGACTCAAACTTTGTCCAAAACGACTCGTTTTACCAAACCGGAGGGAGTAAGCATTCACGGCTGCACAATTTGCCAAGGAATGATTTGTCGGCCTAATTTGATGCATTGATTGAGAACGGATCCGTGATGCTGGCTCTAATTGATTTGCTGCCACTTGGCAACAATGCTTGAAGCCTTGAACCACCTAGAAGAGGAGGCACATGTTACATGTATCGCCGCCCAATCGATATAGAATACTTTTACGATATTAAGTGATGTGATAGTGTACTGTATAGTTCGACACGATCAATCAAATATATAAATACGAAAAAAAAATCTTTACCTAATGTTTGGTGAAAAATGCCTAACACAGGTGGAAGCCAACAGAACCTATTTCCAACACTTGATTCTGACCGGTAAGAGTTTCTTCTCAAACAAATGTGACATTGTAGAGTATCAAAAACAAATGTGACGTTGTCATTCCTAATCGCGATAGAGTTTTTAAAGACGACCTAGATATAATCTTTTAGCAAAGCTCCATCCCAAAAACTTATGAAGATAATCCTTCTAAAAAGACTTATGAGCTGAGCGGCGGTGGTGCTGAGCGAGGTGGATCCGAGAGCAATGGGGTGACGCGTGTCGGTGTCGGAAATGGCCGGCACTCTCTACACCGCACAGAAATGCGCTGTGTCTCGTCCCTTGATGTTCGATGCGGAAGCTAACACAAGGACACGGGTTTATCCTGGTTCCGGCCACGGGGCCGTACGTCCAGCAGGGGCGTGCTCGCGCACTCGTATTAGCTTTGCACCGGGGTGCTCGTAGAGGGGAGCTACAAGTGGATGTGGGAGAGGAGAGACGTTCTCCAAGTCCCTGGTTTGTGGTGAGAGTGATTGAGTCTGGTGCCGATATCGGGTGTGTGTTGCTGTGTGTTCGTGTCTCAGCGTGAGCCAAGGCGTGCGAACTGTCCCCCTTTCTACAGGGCTCCTGCCTCTCCCTTTTATAGTTCAAAGGGGAGAAGGATTACAGTCGTGGGTACAGTGCGTACTACAGTGCGAGCTACAGTGCGATCTGTACGATGTATCTTGCAGAGAGGGCGTGCTTGCTTCAGGCGTATCCCTCCCCTGTAGTTTAGTTGAGAATGTCTTTAGGTCCTGTCCGTTGGTACGACGCTTCTTTGCATCTGTCTTGTCAAAGCCTCGAGGGGTCGCTCGATGCTGCCTCGAGACGGCAGGACTATCGCTTGGTCCCTCGCTCGAGGGGGGCTCCGTGCCGCTTCGAGGGGTCGCTTGCGGGGGGCACGGAGGCTAGCGTGGTGTAGGCCGCAGCCTAGTGTCAGACACCTTTACCAGTTATGATGACCAGGAGAATATGGCCTGCTCCGTTGGGCCGGTACGACCGGCTTTTGCCCTGGCGACGGTGTCAGGCCGTATTCGTACGGGGCGGCCACCGCTCGGGTGGCCCGATAATCTTCTGTATTCGCCATGGGGGCCCCTTCCGTTGAGGACGGGGGCAGGTGACGTAGGTGTGCAGCCTACCGTTGCCACAGTGTACGCTCCGTCGCCCGGAGACATGGTTGGCAAGGGTTAGGAGACCCTTTGCTTGCCTTGCCGGACCGGCAACGTCGTTTGACCAGGGCTCGCCCCCCGGTCATTGGTGGTTTCTTGTTGGTGGGGTCCCCTAGACCCGCTCGAGGGCGTTTCGGCGTGGGAGGCGACGGGGGGCCCCCGGTGAAGCTGTGCGGGAGTACGATTGGAGTCAGCGACACCAGGGGTACAGTGTCGCGCATGCCCCGCGCGGCTCTCGCCTGTCCGCGTTGCAGGGGACACAGTGCTCTCAGATCTTGTCAGAGGCGACATGCAAGGAGGATTTCTCTTTTGACTTCGGCGCCCGGTGCGGGAGTTGGGATCGCCGGTCCCTGCGCCGCTGATGAGGTGCATACTCGAGGGGTCGAGATGAGCTCGAGCGAGGCGGAGCTGGGGTCTGTGGCTCGAGGGGGAGGCGTAGTACCCTCGAGCGAGGCGGAGTTTTGGGTGCGAATGCGTCGTACCCTCGCGGGCCATTGTCGGGCCTGGATGGCTGGTAGTGGGCTGCATGATTTTGCTGGCGTGGGTCCATGTGTTTGCGGGAGGTAGTCTTTGTTGTGCGTTTTTGAGGGTGGTTACCCCGATGATTAAGGGACCCCCTAATTTGGTCCCCGACAGCGCGGAATGGCGAGGGTGTGGTGGCGCTCCGGCGACCGCGAGCGAGAGAGGGAGTTTTATTTTCGTGTGAGCTGAGTCAACAGGGTCCACGTGTCAGTATCCGACGTGGCAGCGACGTGACACGCGAACGGTCAAAACCGGGGTCCAAAACCAGTGAGGGAGAAAAAGTGAACGGTTTTGTACGATGGGAAGGTCGCTTACCCGGTATGCAAAATGGAGGAGTCAAATCAAACTTCGATTACAGATGAGGGAGGCAAGATGGACTTTTTATCAATTGCCCTTATATCAATTGGGCCGGAATTGCAGGAGTACAGAGAGGGGATGGACCGGTATCAATTGGGCTGGAATTGCAGGCGTACAGCGAGGAGCCCACCAAAGTGCTGCCTACTCCAACCGTAGGCCCAAAAATGATTCAGATGACCCGCGGCTCATTCAGATTCAGTTCCCCCCGTCGACCGAGGATGACCCTGACGGACGGCCTGCCTGACCCGCAGCAGCGTCCACCGATCGATCCGCTTCGCCGTCCGCCCGTCCCGACCCCGCCCGTGCGCGATGTTCCTGCGGCGGCTGAGAACTTCGGCCGCCCTCCGCCGCGCCGCGACCGACGGCGGTGTCCTGGCCGCCCTCCGCGCCGAGCTAGCCCACGAGCTTTCCACCTCCACCCCCTCCGCTCCCCCTTCCTTCCGTTCCGAGGTAACAGTCATCCTCATCCTCTCACATTCAGAGTCCCAATCCCCCACCCCCAAGTTCAGCGCCGCACTCACGTCTTTGCGCCCCATTCGCAGGACGCTCCTGACTTCGTCGCCGTATCGGACGCCCCTCGAGCTCAGGACTTGCTCCTGCGCCGCCGGACCGATTCCGAGGAGGTCCTCGTGTCGGCGCTGCTCGCGCCGCTGATATTTGAAGGCGAGGAACCGCTGCCCAGGGACTTGCTCATGAAGGTGTTCGTCAGTAAGCCTGGTGCGAGGCCGGTTCTGCAGTTCGACTGCCGTGCGTTTGGGGCTGAGGGGAAACCCGGTTTTACTGACTATGCTATCAACGCCGTCCGGTACCACTCGTCTCCTGGCAACGCTGCAGAAGACAAGTACGAAGGGCCGGAGTTCAGGTGATAATCTGCTTGTTTTTTTCCCCTGCTGATGATGTTACGGTGTCATGTGCACAATGCGTGAACTGGAGTAACAAAGCGGGGTTCCCTGCAAGAAAAGCTTGAAAATGACATTTATTTCCCAAACATTTTATCGATCTTGACACATTTGCTGGAGGATTATTATAAGAACACCATATTTTTTTTTGTTAAAGAATCACAGTCATTCTTGTTAAAGTTTGGGGGTATCTTATGCTTTCAAGTAACTTCATGGAATTTATAGATAGTTAACCATTGCAAGATTAAAATTGTAAATAGTATCGTATTCAGCATCGGCATTTTCTTGACCTGTGGCAATATCTTGGGCATAGATCATTAATATTAGTTGCCCATTGGAAACACTTCATCCAGCTGCTGGTGCATTCAACCCAGAAAACATGTGCGCCGGAAAGCTGTTATTGTCCTAATGTGCTTTATAACTTTCAATTTGGTAATATCTTGTTACCACTTGGTTGTATTTTTATATTTAGTTTAAGATGAGTGGTGTTGTGCCTAGAAAAGCTTTTTGAGTTAGCTAAGGACGATCCACAAAATATGGCTAAGGAGGCAAGGTAGGACCATGGTACCATGCCAGTAATCATCAAATTAATACTGGGTTCCTATGCTACTTTTATCCTAATCTTGAGTTTCATGATCTTCACTGTTATGTTCACTATGTTTAGCTGGAATATCAAAATAGGCTTAGCAAAGCTTTTCTCATTACACCTTCAAAAAAAATTTCAATAAACTTAAGGGTAGTGACTGTGGGCCTGTTTGTTCCATGTATTCAACGCCTTATCTCATACCGGGTTATTTGGATCAAATTTTATTTCACCGGTTTGAAACAAGCCATGACAAAGCAAGAATAGTTGCTGGGTTATCATCCACCATTTAATGTTATCCTGAAAACTGGGCTTAAGATGATGGTCAATTGCTACCAAGTCTGTTGTATGACAGTGACATCTTGTCATTGGTCCATATTATGCCCTTTTATTGACTAGAGCACAATGGGAAGAACAAAGCTAGTCAGGGAGGAAAAAAGAGACAGTATTGATGAAATTTTTGTCATACATAAAAGTAGCTTTTGTCAATGAAGGAGGTATTCTTCAACACTAGTGCAATGCATTTATCGTTTTCCTTGCTCTGAAGTAAAAGGTAAATATGACATACTGCATTTATCGTTTTCCTTGTAGAGAATGGGCAGCATCACCCTTATTTTTTGTTCCACACAATTATTGTAAGAAAAGGGCCCAATATTATTATATTACCATGTTGGTTCTCCAGAACATCAACAGGCCAAAGTTAGAAAGTTTGTTTTAAAGCTCAACATTTGCTCTCTGACAGTGTTTGCCTTTCTTTGCACAGAGATTTGGACCCTCGACTAAAGGCTGCATTGCAAGAATATCTGGTAGCAAGAGGCGTCAACTCTAAACTGGCAAGTTCAATTCTACTACACTTGTATCAGAAGGAGCGGTCCCAGTATTTGAATTGGCTGAAGACTATGGAAGCAACATTCGTCAAATATCATTGATCCAATCATCTCTCTCCATCTAACAATCTTCTCTCGTTGAGTTATTAAACGGATAGTACATTTATTTTGGTGAGCCAATGGTGGAACAGGCGCTGTTCTATGTCGATATTGGTTCATTTGTATCATCTCAAATCTCATGTATGCGACATAAGTCAATGACTAGATCAGAGCTCCACACTAATCACGTACTACGGTGTCTGTGGACACATAATTTCTGGAAGGTATTCTGTTTTGAGTTCAGGGTACTTGCATGTTTTAGTTGGTTTCATTCATGAATGGATCGCTGAACTGCTTCTTGTTTCGTATGACCAATGGCCTTTAGTTCCTAATCACATCATCAAACTTTCAAAAATTCTCTCTCCAAACTTCACTGTTAACTTATCACATCAAATCTTTTTCCTTGTGCATGGAGTATTAAATATAAATAAATAAAAAAACAAACGAAAAATGCTACAGTACGTTACAGTGTCTAATATAACATTTTCATCGAATTTTCTCTTTTTCTTTTTGGAACCAAACGTACCCAGTATGTGAGGGTGGGACGGCCCATGTTGCCCTTTTCTTTTGACCCCTTTTGGCAGATTGGCTGAGTTTTCTATACACGAAAAGATCGTGAATTATTGATGAACAGCCATTTGTTT
Source organism: Echinochloa phyllopogon (assembly GCA_033239725.1). Lineage (NCBI taxonomy): Eukaryota > Viridiplantae > Streptophyta > Magnoliopsida > Poales > Poaceae > Echinochloa > Echinochloa phyllopogon. Next base: position 2,037,011 of record BTCW01000008.1, on the reverse strand, counting down.
GGTTGAAAGGTAAAGATCGGTAAAAGTAAAACATTCCTGGAACATGATTCCGGTTCAACGAGACATGTATTCACAAGGAGCAAACCTGTGTGTGAGTTGAGCGTGGTGGAACAGTTGGAGGTTCTCGTCAAACATGTGGCGCCACGTTTTTTGGTTGTGGATTACGCCAACGACTTGGTCAACATGCCTGTCGTTTTGTTCAGGGGAGGGAAAAGGATAAGAACGTCCCCACCAAATGGAGCAGATAAGAAGGCACGGCGCGTTCCCCACCAAAACCTGCGTGCGCCCTCCCCCACGCGGCAGCTGCTTCGCCTCCGTTCCGTATACAGCTCGGCAAGCGCAACCGACTCCGTTGAGGAGAACCGACGGCCGGCCACCCACCGACGTCTGCCTCCCTATAAAACTACCAGACCCCCGCCCTCTTCCTTGCTCTTCGTAGATGCTTTCCTCTCCTCCCTTGGCGTCAGGTAAGTCGTAGTCGTAGGTAAGGAGCCCGTTAGTTTCGATCTCACGCTATGTTCTTCGATTTGTTGATTGATCAGGTGCATGGGCTAGGCTGATGGATCGTTCCCTTCTTTGGTGCCCGATCTGTTCGATTCGAGGCCTAGGTTGGATGATCCCCTGCTCTCTAGTGTGTTAGTTTTGTTTTCCCTGACCCTTCTATTTGTTAGTTTTGTTTTCCCTGACCCTGTGTTGGGTTTGTGACTTATTGCGATCCGTTGGAACCTATGGTTACGCTACGCAGTTGTTTTGGTTCGGTTTCTGTTCCTTACGGTGGATTGGATTGGTTCGGTTTCTATCCCTTACGGTGGATTGGATCGCTCAGGTCTGTTTGATTTGTCTTGGACGTCTATATGGCATGGTCTGATGGTCAGAACTGGATAAGTTGAATGGTGTGGTTTTGATTTCTACCTGGGCCCTGTTTAGTTCCCTTCAAAAGGTAAAATTTCTCTCTCCAAACTTCACTATTCAACTATCACATCAAATCGCATCAAATCTCTCTCCTCGTGCATAGAACACTAAACGTGGGTAAATAAAAAAACTAAGTATATGATTTTGATGTACACGACGAGACGAATCTTTTGAGCCTAGTTAGGTCATGGTAGAACAACTATTACCATAAACAAACGAAAAGTGTTACGGTACGGTACAGTGTCCGATGTGACTTTTTCACTTTCTCTTTTCAACTTTTTTCATGAACTAAACACCCCCCTGGTCGTCGTGGTGATTGATCTGTTCCATCGAAGGCTGTTAATTCCCTACTTTGCTGCATATATCTGGCTTAGGATGCTAATTTTGTGATGGAAACCAGTTCCTGTTGCTACAGATACAATTGGATTGTTCAGCGCATTTTGTTCATAATCGTGCGTCCCTTGTGATGTCGTCAGTCTAATCAGAAGATTTAGGCAATAGAGGCAATGGTCAGTTCAGGATTTTGATGGAGCTATGCAGCATATTTATTTTGAACAAGCAGTGTTAATCAGATTATTTGAAAGCTGTTGCAATGGTATTCTGAAGATTCAGTAGTTCGATATAATTTTATTTCTTTGGGAGTGAGAAACAGTTCATTTAGAACTATTAACGTGATCATGGAGATGATTCTACAGTTGATTCAATTTCAATTTGCCTTTTAAGAAAGCATCGGTCTAAAGTTTGATTTACTATTCTGAGGCATAATTCCATGTTAACTCATGGTACTGAGAATTTAGAGGTGTACCTTAACCTTTGAAGCCACATCTATTTGAAGCTTCTTCTGAGTAGGCTCTGGAGGATTCATGAGTTAGTGTCTGCTTTGGTTTGCTGATGCTGTTTGTTTCTCTGGTGGTAACTTAAGGCCTACTTGTCTGATGTTGGATACTGATGTAGCCTGGATTATTATCTTGGACAACAAAGCCTTTGGCTTCGGTTATTTCATCATTTGCTGAATTGTGCACTGATTCTAGTGTTGAGGCGGTCTCTGATTTTATTTATTTTTGGTTCAGTAGTTCTGTAATTGTAATTTGTGTTCTAGAGAGTGTATGATGTGAAGCAAGCAAGTTATCTACCTATCTATGTCAGTAGCTGTAATATAGAAGAAATTTTGTAACCCTTATGCATTATTAACATGATGCTGTTACTTATTAATTTCATTTGTGACTTTATTTTTGGATCAACAGAGTTGTAACAGTAACCTCATGTCTGTTGTTTTCCCTCATTTTTATCTCTTTCTGTGTTGAATTATTCAATACTAGTTTGTTTTGGTGAACCTGGAGGGGCCTTTGAAAGGTCCAATATGGCATCATTTTAAGCATTGGTAGAGAGTTGAGTAGTGTGTCAGCATTGTTTTCTTGGATGTTTAAAAACTTGACATCTGAACATGATTTAAGAATATTGCACTTGAATGGACTTATCACAAATGACCCCTTAGAATTAAGGCGTGTATCCAGAACTTTTATGCATCGTGGTAAAATATGTTTTGGAAATAACCATACCTTTTGCTGTGCACAGTTTAGAGTCAGTATATATTTATGGTATAATACAGCACTTAACATGGATGTCTGTATAGAATGATTGTTAACGTAATCATGCTTATTATGAATCAATGGGTGGAGCTATGCAATAGCAACCTTAGCCTTTTGTTCTGTTTTGCAGCATGTTTGTACTAACTCGGGTAGTGGCTCTTCAATCTTTTATATGGTTAACTAAGGTCAGAAAGGTGCAATATAGTTGTGTGCGCTACATATGTTTGTTCCATTCAGACTGTAGAGGACTAACTTTATTTGTTTCTTTGGTGCGTAAAAGCCATGATTAAAAGTATAATGTTGTCTGAGGTAATATAGTAATTAATGATCTATGTCCATGCCCTTTCAATTAAGATGTGTTTCTGTCCTATTGTACTAATTTCTGATATAACATATAACATTTTTTCTGTTGCTAGGATCTCATAGTAATCACGTTATAACATTTTTTCCCCCTCAGCATATAGTTACTGCACAAATCACAGATGTAATAACATGTCAATTTATGTGTACTCTTCTAGATCTTCTTTTCCATCATATGTATACTTAAAATTTTTCAATTTTACGATCTTAACAAATGTCATGTATTTCTTTCTTCAAGTGTATTACATCTGCACTATTTCCTCAAATTTATAGGGTGTTTGTCTTCTTCACAAAAAAGGGTTTTTGTGCAAATATGTCTAGCTTGCCATGTTTGTATAGTTAACAGATTTTCTTTTTTTTGGCAATACTATTCATAGAGGATGACAAACTTTGAGAACAAACTTGTAACAGAATCAATCAATATTGTTATTCTTCTTACTTTCTCTTACTGTTGTGGGTCTTTGAATTGTGTTCAAAGTTCTCTACCTAATCCTGACTTCTGAATTCTTGGCAGCTTGAAAAACACAATCAACTTGATGTAGTTTCCCCTTTGTGGGTATTATAACCTTCAGTAGCACGGTTTATCTAATACTTTGTGATAAGTATGAGTTAGTTTCTTTCTGCATTTTTCATTCTTAGACTTAGTTTAGAAATAGGCAAATAAAAAATAATCTACTGAGTCCCATAGCAATTATATAAATGTTTTTATCAGATCTTTTAAGATTTTTCTTTTTTAAAAGATGTGTTGCTCTTGATGAAGCCAACCCAAAACATCTCATTGTCTGAACTGATTTAAAACTGCATGAATCCATGGAACTTAATGTCCAACTAGGGTTGTATGCTAATCATGTAATTTGATCATTTTGTTGTTATTTTCCTTCTTGTTGCTAATTATTTATTATTCTTTTCCTTCCTGCTTGAAATAATAATAGTGTTCTTTAATATGAACATGTCGTTATGGTTCATGTTGTGGTGTGCAAAATGTTCTTCTAGAATAGTGTTGTTAGTTCTGTTGCAAATCACACTTACTTTTGTGCTATGCCTTCTAATTTTCCACTGGGCGCAACGTGCGTGGCACTCGTATCTGCCCTTGTGTTTCTTTCCTTCTATATTTGATGGTCTTCTATGCCTTCTGACTTATGACTGAGGTCTTAGTGCATACACGTTTAATATGACTGCATTTCTATGTCTAACTGTGATTGTGAACTTGAGTTTGAATGGAAAAATAAATGATCAGTGATATATAAGACTGGCCATTCATAATGTATGTTATGACACCATTTTGTTTATTCCATTTGTTGAATTAGATATGTTGCTAGTAGTTTGTTTTTCAAGTTGTGATTCTCTTGATACCTGAATGTCGGCATTTAATGCGATTTGTTTGCAATCTTCAAATATCTGTTTAGGTCCAACATGAATATGTTTAGTTCTTTGAACTTTAAGGTGATTCTTAATTTTTCCAGGTGAAGTTCGGCTTCTGGCTTGAATGTAAAAAAAGATGTAGAACACTAAATTTTAAGCCTGGTATACAGGGTTATCTGTCATTCACTGTTCAGGGGTTATAAATTGTGAAGTCTGGATCTGTTCATTTATTACTATAGGTATTGAGGTTCTTGGTTCGCTGCTAACGTCTTCCGTAGGATTCTAACTCTTGTAACTCTTGATGACTAGAGACATAGGCTGTTTGGAATTTGATAGTGTTTTTACTTCTGACGTGTTTCCTTAATGATAGTCAGATCAGAAGGTTTTGCCATGATAAACAGGTGGTTGCTTAGGATGGTTTCTTAGGCATGTAGATTTTTGCAGCTCTTTTATGTCAATTTGTTGTTTACTTTGGGAAGGTTTCCGTTAATGATAGTCCGGTCAGAAGGTTTTATCAGGTAATAGTATATTAAACAGGTCCATGTCCTAAAGTTTCTGTGGTTGAGACGGATATGCCTTGTTAAATGCCCACGGATACTTCTTTCTTTAACTTCTCTATGTTTGCATAATTTCCTCAAATTTAGGGCTGTTATGTATTTAAATTTGTCTATTTGCCATATTTCATATTTGTGTAGTTAGGGGTTCCCTTCTTTTTAGCAACACTAATCATAGAGAAGTTACTTTGAGAACAAACATGTTACAGGTTAAATCAGTCTATGTTGTTATTCTGTTTATTTTACCTTATTGTCACGTGTCTTAATTTTGTTAATCAATTAGATGATGTTTCCATGAGAGGTTACTGATTAAGCGAACCCAAAACATCTCATTGTCTGAATGTTTGAGTGCTTCAGGTAATTGATGTCATCTATTATTTCTTTTGATTTATAATTGCTCAAATCCATTTACCTTAGTGTCCAACTAGGGCTGCATACTGAACTTTTATTTCTTCTTGCTAGTCATTTATTATCCTTTTGTTTTCCCTTGGTTCAAATAATAATAGAAGTCTTTTCTTTAGTTTGATCTTGTCTCTGTTGTGGTTCATTTTGTATTTTGTATTGCAAGTATGTTCTATCACGAGATAATCTTCTAGAAGGTTTGTTTCTTGCTTTATTGCATTATGAGTGCTTCCTTACTGTAATGATTTGTAATCTTTCTTGGGTAATGTTCTGTTGCAAAATTATGCCAAGTTTCTATTTTAATTGTTCTATCTAGTCTTTTACATACAATCAGGGAGCATTGTGAAGGTTGCACTTTAGCCAGACTAACACTGTTATTGACTGTTCCTTTTGGTATCTTCTGACATTTGATGGTCTGATGTGATGTTATGATTTCTGACTTCTGCGGTGTTAGTATATACCTGTTCAAATATGGCAGCGCCATTTTGGTGCATACAGCTGTGAATATAGTTTGGCAATACCAAATTACCAGTTCATTCAGTAATAGGTTTGTTGAAACTCATTATTACCCGAAATTACTAGATTAAGTTCTAAACCAAGAATACAACACAACCCTGCTCATTTTGAAACTGTTAGCCAAATTTCTCATTGTAATCACTTTTGTGAATTTGCACGTACTTATTGTTTTATTCCGTTAGTTTCTGCAAACTGCTTGAATAAATGTTTGAACCTTATAGTCAGTTTGGTTGCAATGTTAGTGAAGAGTGCGTTCTTTTTTTCTTTTGCTGAACATATGTAAAGAATGTCTGCCAGGTTCAATTCTGAACACAGTTGCATAACTTGCATCAAAGTTTCTTGGAAACATATACTGTATTTTCCTACACATTATTATTTGCTGTTCTCGAGTTTGATCTGGGTTAGTGTCAGCTAACTTTTTGGTCTCGAGGTCTATCTTCTACTATTTAAAACATTTAACCATTACCATACCAATAGACTTGTTTTGGTAATTTTTGTTGAATTGGAAATATTATGATATAGTAATGGTCAAGTTACAATCCACTTTTGATTCTTTCCACATAGAATGGTGGTCTGTCTAACTGTAGAAATAACTTAAACAAGTCTGTTGATGAGAGAAGGTAGATACGCTTTTGTTGATCTGTGGTTGTTTGTTCTATTTCTTGTCTTACTATAAGGATTTCTTGATTTGTTGTGAAGTATCTGTGCCATAGCTGTTTGATTCTGTTTTTCTTGGTCATCTTGCAGTGGTGTGAGGCCAGCTACTAGTATGATGTATTTCTGGAAGTAATGCACCGTGGTTGTGGTTTTGTTAATAAAATTGTAATGCCCTTGAGCCAAATTGCGCCATGAGTTTACTGAACCATTCCATGTTTTTGTTAGGCGATCATTATTCATGTGCTCACCTGTGTGTGTTTGCCACCATTAGTTGGTTTTATTTTAGTTGTGGTAGTTGTATTTTCAATAGCAGTTTATATAGTTTCCTATTTTGTGTGTGGCTTGTGGGTCAGATCCTTGTTCTCTGCACCATAATGCATTCCTGGAAGTGTGAATTTGGTTGTTTTCTGGTAACAAAATTGTAATGTCCTTGTGCTGAATTGCGTTATGAGTTTACTGAACTATTCTCAAGTTTTTGTTGGGTGTTGATCTTCATTGTTCTCGTGCTTGCTAACTTGAATATCAGTAAATTCTTGCTCACATGTGTGATTGTCTTCCCTGCCATGGCACATTACTTTCTCCTGATGGTTGCATTTGCCTGTGCTGTTCGTAGTCACTGCTGTTTTATTAGTAGTTTTAGGTTCGGTCGACTCCATTATGAGAGATCTCAAGGAAGAGCACAGCCTGTGGTGTTTGGCCGGCGCTAAAAAGCTGCAAGGCCTGGATTTAATTGGCGCACTATAGGCTGCTAGGTCAAGGTTTTTTGTCTTGTTCTTTTGTGTTTCTTAGGCTAGAGTTTGTGTTGGGTAAACCCTATCCTCATATTGGCCCCATACGAGGGAGGGCAGTTGTATGGGGACCATTTCTCTCTCTAATACAAAGAAGCGCAGTTCTACGTTTTCGAAAAAAAAATTAGTAGTTTTAGCTGTGATGGTTGCATTTTGAATACTAGCCGTTTATATAGCTGCTTCTGGTTTGTATTGATGATTGAGATTGACTGATGATTTTGATGTAGGACATTTGTGTTGTCCTTTACTTGCGTGATTGTGGGTAGTGTTATAGCGTGGGGGAGGGGGTGCCTAACACTGCCAATGCCGGTCCCAAGCCCGGATAAAAGTGGAGGGGGCACGGTTGAATGATTGCACTTTAGTGTGTGTAGTGGCAATGTTTTGTTTGGAAATTTGACTCATGAGCTGTGCCTGTGCATACTCAGGAATCAAGAGTATAAATTGGCTTAATCTAAGTCGATTGCCAGAGCAGCCAAGAGGTTACTTTCATCTGGAACTAACGCTGTCAATGACCAAGGATCTCAATCAAGCTGCTTACAGTAATGGACAGCATGAGCACATAAAAATCAAGGCCACACCTTTGTAGCTATCGGAGCTGTAGCAATCGTCACCCTACCAATTGTCCAATCTGGTTGAATTTTCAGACGAATATGCCGCAAGCCCGCAACCCGACTGTCCAGATCAATGGATCCAGGCTCCAAATGTGGCTATGGAACTCTACTGAAACGGTCGGACTGAGCTGTCGTTCAGCTTCTTGTTGCTACCGTCGCGGTCCAGCGATTCTTCCAATCCTTCCATTTGCCATTTCGACGCTGCCACTCCCGGCGCCGGGCTGCCAGCCGTTCACTGGAACGTGCAAGCATGTACCAGTTCTGAGCTGAGCAAGATGGATCAGTTCTTTGCTTCCAAGCGGGTTGCTGCTCTCCTGCTGCTCATCGCCTGCGTCGCCGCTCATCTTGGGGCTGTGACTGTGAGCGCCCAATATGGCAACAGCGGCGCGACGGGGACGGGCCCTGCTGATGGTGCGGGCTACATCATGGGCGTGGCCGCCGCCGTGCTCGCCGTGGCGGCGTTTGTTTGGACCTGAAATAAACCGTGCGCATGCATGCTATGCTAGCTTGTTGCGTTTCCTTGTCTTCGTGTCAGTCTTGTAGTCTTGTTGGGTCAGGTCGGTGAGTTTGAGATGCTGTTCTTGTAAGCATGAGATTTGTGCGTTGGCGGTAAGAGTGGTTTGTGAATTTGTGCTAATACGTAATAATGTCCATTGAATAATGGGAAAGTTGATCGTCCTATGTTATAGCGAATGGGAGGTTATTGATCCGCTTAGCAAATGGAAAGAGGGTGCTCTAGTCTTATCTGTGAGTTGAACCTGAATTCGAGCCTTGCTGTTTTGCTCTGCTTTCTTGTTTGTTTGAGATTTACGAGTTGTTTCTGGAAGTGTTCTTTTCAGTGGATGGTGATATGGGACAATTGATTCTTTTTAGGCTGTTCAAGCTGTGATATTCTGCCCATAGTGGCGCCCAACAATTTGAACTCATCTTTTGTGATGATCTCCCAACAATTTGAACTGATTCTGCTCATTGTGGCACCCAAAAACCTCCAATTCTAGGCGCTCCTCTTGCTTAGTGAACACTTCTCATCTACACATTCCAATCCACAGGAGAAAAGCAATCAGGTTAAAATTTGCAGTAAGGATCAGTATTCGCCGGCATTCGATCCCTCATGCTAAACACGCCGAAGAGTGATCGAGAGACACAAATGTAGACCATAGCAGCGAACACAGCGCAACTATTCTTGAAACCAGATGGATCGAGCTACAACTGCATCCCCAAGGCCCCAAGCTACATCTGTAGTTTGCAGTATTATGAGTTCTACGGCAGCTTGGGGTCCTATATGACACCACGAGACAAGTTCAAGGACCGCCCATGTATTTTACTCCAAAATAAATGCCCCTGTACTAGTACTGTTTCCAGCATTAGCAGGTAGCCATCCAGGTACTGCAACAGAGGCATTCTTTGTGCTACTAGGTTCTAACTTCTACTACTGCATCCCCAAGGAGTAAGTGCTAACAGCAATCTACATTTGCAAACATCAGTACGGGCGGTGTCGGCCCTTGTGACTGTTGTTGCTAGTAGTACCACGGTCATCCCCTCGCTGTCGCCTTCCACCCGAGCTGGAACCAACACTTCTACTTCCGCTGCCGCCATAACGACGGGCACCTTGCTGTGGCGTAGGCGAAGCGACATGCACAGGTTGCTGCCCTGCAGGCTGTGGTCTGCCAAAGGAAAAAGGAAACTATGAGTCACAATGGAATTATCACCGCAACAGTTCAAAGAGTTGCTCTTATAAGATCTAATATGAAGAAACAGAAAATAAACAAAAGTTATGTAAGGACATAACAATCTTATTTCACCACACTATCCTACCATTGAAAAATTTGCAAACGAATTTCCTTCTACGACGGAGACTCTTTTCAGACAAATACTACAGGTTTATGTGTGTTGCCAAATTCAAGAGCTGCAAATACTAAATAAATTACTTGTGTTTTAACACGGAGACAAGACTTTTGACAGATGTGGAACTATCACACTTTTACATTTCTCAGGTACTACTTTTATCATATACTGATAACTTGGATGTTATGTGCACATTGATCCAAACCATTTCTTCTATGTAACCTAATGGATGAACTGGCCACCAAGTGTTTCATCAATGGAATCCAGATGTAGTAGGTGTTAGAATTGCATTAGTTCAGTGGTACCTATGTTGTATGAACATTCTAGAAGAAATGAAGAATACTTATAATAGATCAAATTACTTACACATATACAAGACGGCCATCGGGTAGAACCATTGGGATCATTGTTGGACCTGAATGAGCACCTGGAGCATACAAAATTGGCTGCATAGGTGCAAAGAATGCCAAGCATACACAACAGTTAGAAAGATATCACCACTTGTATATGTAATGTCTCTCATTCTCATCCATTGGCCAGTGCATAAGAGAAGATGTTATGTACCTGCGCAGCACGAGCAGGAAGCACACCATAAGCACCTGCCAACCCATTTCCAACTGGATTATAGACACCTGCCAGTCCATTTCCAAGTGGATTATAAGCCCCTGCTAATCCATTTCCAAGTGGATTATAAGCTCCTGCCAGTCCATATCCAAGTGGGGTATAACTTGGCAGCAATGGACCTCCTTTTGCAGTAGGTGTTGATACAGTATCATCCTTCTTATCAGCTTTTGCAAGTGAACAATCCAGTAGCTGACCTGATGGTGAAAAAAGTTATGACCTGTGGGATACATGAAGCAAAATTGACTAGCCATGCAAGGCCGTTAGAGAAGAAAACTCACCATCAAGTTCATATCTCTCAGTGTTCTTCAGAGCCTTAATAGCCATGTAACGTTCCTTAAAGTGAACAAAACCATACCGATTTTCATGGCCAGCTTTTGCAGGAGGAAGAATAACTTTTGTAATTTCTCCAAGGTGCCCAAACAGCTTTTTCAGCTGCTCTTCGGTAACAGTCTTGGGCAGGTTTTTGACATATAGAGATTTAACCTGAAGACAAAAACACAGATCCATATACAAAATCAATATAGAAGAAAAGACAAAGGTAACGTTTCGTCATGTGGTGCTCAAAAGAACCTGTGCAGTAGAGGCAGATTCACCACCATTCTTAGGATCTGCCCAGCTGACAGTAGGAGCATTTGTATCTAGTTTGAATTCTGGGGTAGACATCTTCTGCCTAGCATACTCTGCACATGCCTGGTTGTAGTATTCAATAAAGCCATAACCCTTATGGCGATCTGAATGTGGTCCCTATAACGAAGATACATTCAGTGTAAAACAATCTTAAATGATGCACACTAAAGTTATTGAACTATCCCTACAAATGTATCCATACCTTCACAAGATTAACTTTTAAAACTCCAGGACCAACTTCTTCCACTGCGTTTTTGAAATCATCATGTGTCCAACCATGGGGTACATTCCCAATAAATAGCCTGTTCTTTGCCTGGGAGGAAGAAACTCTTATCTTCTTTCCCTGTTACAAGAACCATAATAACAGGGTCTAGTTAGTTTCAATATACAAGATGTATGAGTTAATCAGGTGTAACAAGGAATCAGGAAGTACTAGCATGTATTCATGTTCTAATGGTTGCAAAAGTAGGTTGGATAATCGAAGTAGCAAATACTTTCAAAAGGTCTCCAAAAAGATTATTGTTGGAAACATAATATGACACCATCCACAATTCTGATTTCTGAAAGTATGACTGAACACAGGGGTTTGCAATTAGTCACAAGGTTCTATATTCCAAACTCGACAATGGAATTGCTGCAAACTTTTATAAAAATAGCAAGCAGATGCAAGTGTAATCATATAACCTTGTACTTTGCTACGTCTCAAACTGATCGCAAGGTTCTGCGTTTAAATTCAATTAAATTAAACAATGAATCTGCTGCGAACTTTTTTTACATAGCAAGCAGATGTGAGCATAATCATGTAACCTTGTATTTTCTAATTTCTAAACTGATCCATGAAACTAACGTAAAGTATATGAAAACACAATTTTAACCTTGTATTTTCTAATTCTAAACTGATCCATGAAATACTTGTTTTATCACATATACCCATCTTTTTGTAAAACAATATAAACAATGGCAATAAATCACTGGACTAACACAACTCTGAGTGAAAACAAACCTTTAGGTCTTTATTGTTCAACTTTTGGATGGCCTTCAAAGCCAGCTCTTTAGTTCTGAAGCTAACAAAAGCATACAGATTGTTATCCCCCTTTCCTCGCATTCGCACCTGCAGGAAAAAGGGATTCTAAAAATGGAGAAGAAAACAAATGTAGAAGCTAACCCAGAGAACGTAGGCAGTACTCACTTCCACAACTTCTCCAACTGACTCAAATAGTTTTTTGATGTCTTCAGAAGATACATCAGAGGAGAGGCCACCAACATAGACTTCAGATCCATGAGGAGGAAGGGCAAGAAGCTGTGCATGCTTCTCTTTTTCTTCATCATCCTTCTGATCAACATCCACCATTTTGCTGTCATGCTTAGCATCAACTTCACACGCAACTTCAGATTTTTCCTCCTCTTCTTCCTCCTCCTCCTCTACCTCTTCATACTCAACCTCCTCCTCAATTTCTTCATATTCAACTTCTTCCTCTTCATCTACCTCGTCTGGATCATCAAACTCCAAATGGTCTTCTTGTCTGAGATCATTTTCTGTCCTCCTCGGCATCTTCCAAAGCTCAAAGTTCCAAAGAAACTTTGGAAAGAGCACAGTAACCAACAATATTGGGGGAGCAAAGTGATGATGTATGGATAGGAAGAAAAACAACAGAAACAGCTAGAACAAAAGATATGTAATAATTTCAAAGCCATGGGTATCCAAATGGAAAATGGAACCTCAAAGCAAGTGACTGTTATGGGAACAAATGCAGAAACAGCAGTGTGCTCAGATGGGCAGGAAGGTTATCAAGAATATGATAGCATCGCCAATGAGAGTATGTCAAAGAGGACAGGCAAGAAGATGCTATCTGAAGTATAATTGAGCGGGCTGGTGTAATTGCAAGGTATCAATATTCCATTAAATGAATGGAGGGGAAGAAAAAAGGAACATGGAAAAACAAAATAAGAATTAGAGAACAATGTACATAATGTGTGAATCTAAAAATAAAACCTGAACTCAAGGAAATAGCTAAGTAGTGAAGAATAAGAGTGACTAAACATGGAGAAAACGGCCATTCCATGGAGATTGAACAAAAGAATCAAAACATTATACAACTGAATAACTGATGAATAATATTCATACTGCTGCAAGCTTGACTTTCATATACAAGATATTAACTTGTTACCAGGTATCTAGTGTCTTGTAATTTTACTTTATGCATTCTGAAATAACTCATGCAATGATGATAAATGTACTACTAGTCATCGAATCATATTATGGTTATGGAATATGGACAAAAACTCCTAAGCATAGACAGGACACCTCAACGAACATGGTAACATACAGTGTCTAAACTATCATTGCTACTCAGAATCTCAGATCTACCTGAAAGTTCAATTATATGAAAAAATGTGGCCATATACGTCAATATCAACCTTGACCTAGAAGACAAGAATGATGAAGATATATGGTATTCACCAGCAGATCGCATATGGCATTCTATAGGTATCAAGCTGGATCAAACCTATTGTTGTCATGAAAAAACAGGATAGAGCCCTTTGTACTGACAGAAAAAAAATAAAAATATTGCCCAATGAAAAGAGGAGTATCTGGTGTGTTCCCCTCAGTTTCTGATTAGACAAAGGTTTGCCTCCTATTTACCTAGCATCTACTCCTAGGAATATCTAATGTGCTACCTTGGCGGCTTGGCCCTTTGGAGTATGGGTTCTTCGGGAGAGGGATCAAAAGGGGAAAGTGAATCAATACATTCACTTTATTATTTCGTAATCGAGTGACTGAATCTAGGGACTAGAAAGCGCCGCCCGCCCTAATTGCTCCCGCGCCGAACAACACAGTCGCGCGCAAATGAGAATAGAGACAATCCCGACAAAACGAATGGTAGATTTGATCAGAGACTCGATCCATACCTCAAGGATTGATCCGGCGCTGTCCCTAGCAATTCGAGGGATTCGGAAGCGAAGGGGAAAACGCCCTAAACTGAGGAAGAAGAAGAACCCGACGGGGGCGTGGACGAAAAAAAATATCGAGGTTCACTTTTGCAGTCAGCCCCTAGGTTCTTGATCCGTTTCAACTTCCATCCCTGAGACTCTGAGAGGCTGCTAGTCCGATCCGTCTGCGGCGCGGCGCTCCAACCGCTGATATGTGGGACCGCCTTCTCCAGCGTTTTCCTTTTTGCTCCCGGGCTGGCGGGCTCCGGCCTCCGGCCTGCCTTCTCCAGCGTCACAGGCCCACACGCACAGCACACGGCCCACCCGTCCAACTCCCACGCCATCTCTTGGCCTAGACCCTAGAGTAAACAAACACGTTATCTTTTTTTTTCTTTAACGATTCTTTTCCCATCTTTGCCGTATTTTCTTATCTTTACCGTCTTGCGTACACCGATTGCATTATGATGGCCTGAAGTATATATCACAGAAAAATGTAGAACGTACTTGGTTACAAGTAATGCCGGAGCTTGGTCTGAAATGGTGAAATGGCGTACAAATTGTTGGATTACGAAGTGATGCGTGATTATTTTACACTCTAACGGGTAGTAAAACACAAATGCAATGATATATAGGGGCTAGAGGCTAGGTTAGCCTCCGCGTTATTTGAACGCTTAAGGACCAAGTTCTCATACTTCTGGTCGCAAATGTAATGGTACTTACCAAGGGCTGGGGCTATGGGCCACGTTTGTCTGTTTGAGGCGCCTCACCCCTATTACAAGATGCTATGCGAGTATTTATTTATTTATCTCAAATATATTCCCATTTGATATGCATCTAAATATACCGACTATATTAAAAAATAAAATGAATTGAAATTTAGGTCTGGAAGAATTAACTGAAGAGACATTTGCGTATGGAAAAATCATATTGTGGATACCACTGCATTGTCCAACTCTTTGTGCGCATGGCAGTATAGCAGAAAGAAAATGCAGGAATTGTTGCAAATCAACCGGACCGTAATCTTTTAGGTCATTCTTGGACTCTTCTTGGCCTCTTGGGGGCTTTGAGTGAAGCTGAAGAAAGTTGGGTGACTAGATTATAGGAGCATTACATATAACGAATTTGCATCCGTCTTTTTTCTTTGTGACACTTTGAGTAAACCTAAAGACTTTTGGTAGCCAGTGGAAGTTGTGGCTTGTGGCATCACCAATTCAGTCACTTCATGAAAAGGCACCCCAACATGTCCACATCTAAAGCTTTTAGCAATCGAAAATAGTGCAAGACAAAGGCCAGATAGTAAAGTTGCTCGGAGTATCTTCAGAAGAGCACCAAACATGTCACTTCGCACTGGCAATAACACGTTCATGCTTCCAAAAATCACTTAACTGCCACTTGAATTTCCTGTATCGAAGAATTGCAAAACATCTGAATTAACTCCAAGTTTCAGACATCCTACAGCTGAGATGAATAATCTGGTACAAACATATCCAATATTCGTGGAATGCTGCATCTTTAGTTTTTGTGGTCACCGCCGCTGCCATCCTTCTCCGGCAGCAGCAGCGTGGCCGCCTCCGCGTCATCCGGCTTGGGCACGGCTGTGGCCGCCGCCTTCCTCTCGGCCTCCTTGGCCTTGAGCCCCTGCAGCTTGGCATGGTTGTAGTAGGCGACGCCGAGGAAGGCGATGCCGTAGCCGGCGAGGTTGACGGGCGTGACGGTGTCCTTGATCACCGTCCACGAGAAGGCGATGAGCAGCCAGTCCTTGACGACGCCGGCAACGTTCATGGTCAGCGCCGACGTCTTCCCCACCAGCAGGAACACGGCCAGGTTCAGCGCGAACGCGCACAGCGAGTTGGTCCCGAACACGAACACGTCGGGGCGCGCCAGCGCCGCCGACGCCGCGGCGGCGCGCAGCCTGGGCAGCTCGACGGCGTACCACGGCACGGCGAGGAACGCGAGGCAGCACGGCGCGATGTAGTAGAGCGAGGTGATGGGGTTGAGCGACATGCCCCTGGAGGTGAGCAGGATCTGGATGAGCACGAGGCGCGTGGCCTCGGCGGCGACGGCGGCGAGCTGGAGCGTGACGCCGAAGGCGTCGAAGCGGGCCTCGCCGTAGGCGGCGACGGCGACGCCGGCGGAGATGCCGAGCATGTTGAGCATGGAGGCGCGGCGGAAGGAGTCGGTGCGGAAGGCGACGGCGAGGGAGTAGACGGCGACGGGCATGAGCGCCTTGAGCATCTGGATGAAGGAGACGGAGAGGTAGATGTAGGCGGAGTTGGAGAACCAGAGGGAGAGCGCGTAGAGCGCGCCGATGGGGACGACGGAGGCGGCGTAGAGGCGCGGCGTCATGGGCGGCGAGGTCGGGACGGAGACGACGCGGAGGACGCGGACGAGCGCGGCGGCGAGGGCGGCGCAGAAGGCCATGTGGATCATGGTGAGCGAGATGGGGAAGGGCCACCCGTACATCTTGGGGTCCAGGATGTACTTGTTGTACACGATCACCGAGAAGCTCAGGCTGATCCAGATGCCCACGTACGCGTACGACACCAGCACGGACCTCAGCACCGACGGCGGCGGCGGCGGAGAAGCCGGCGCCGTCGAGGAGGACAACGACGAGGAGGACACCTCCATGGCAGCCTTGTTGGCCGGGGGCGCCGTGTCGTCGTTGCCGGCGCCCATGGCGACCTCTGCGTTGGGTGCGCGCTCGCGAGACGCAGTAGCAGTGAAGTTGTTTGGTGCAGAGAGCTATGAATAGGAGCTTAATTAGTGATGAGCGCGTTGGCGTTTAAGCTTTGGAGAAGCTGGTGGGCATGGTCGATCGCCGTCGGTGCACAGGATGGAATCATGTAGCCTTTACGTACGCTGTGCTTCAATTGTTGACGAAGCAGCTTGAGACTTGGGGATCTTCAGTAATGGTGAAGAATGCAGTTAGTAACAAGAATAAAAAATTGCTATGAGATTAGTACGGCTTGTGATCACACAGTGTTTTCATTCAATATCCTGTCAGAAATTGCTGCAAATATATGGATAAAGCCGGACTTGTAAACTCCAGAGAGAAGGGCCTGATTCTGAATTTGCTGGCAGCCGTTGACCTGTTCTGTATTGTACTAGCCTTGTAGGACCCGAGGATGATGAGATCAGACTCAAATGGAAACTTTAGCCACCATGTAGTGCAGTGTAACCGACGTTGAAGCAAACCTTTTGGGATTAGGAGAGACACTTTTTGCCAAGAGTGACTGATGAGCATTGACATACTTTGATCTGGGGTTCAGAGCTGTACAATCAGAAGAATCCAAGCAGCAGGAATGCGTAGTTCTAAATTCACATGCAATGGCCAATGGGCCACGTAGTCTAATATACAGTAGGTTCTGTTTTTTGCAACTGGCAATTCTAAATTATACATGCATAATCGAATTTCGGTATCAGACAAAAGTGAACAAAATCTATAGGCAGGTCAAATGTTCGACCAGTGCCATGTATGGCTCTAAACCTAACACTCTCTATGGCTCGGTAAATTAGACAAAAATAAATTCTCGTTCTAGGTGTGCGATGCAAACTGTGTGGCTTCTCTTAAGCTGCGGAGCAGAATACATGCAGTGCGGTAGATGTCATGTTTATAACACAACTGATTCAGAATGAATCCGCCACGGTACGGTACCCACCAGACCTTCACGCGGCGACGCCCAGCGTGATCCGGGGTCCGAGGTGCGACAGAAATGGTTGAATTTAGGCGACCGGAATTGAATCCGAGGTGAGAAACAGGCCGGCCAAGTCGATGCAAGGAGGGAATTTGGCCGGCGAGGCTCTGGATTATAAGTCGATTTGGGCTCAGCCCATGACACCAGGCCCATCCCAACCAGCCCAATCTTCTCTACGGCCCATGCCTTTCACTCCTTCCCTACCCTCGGCCCAATCACGCGCTCAGCCGTCAGCCCCAGCGCCCCGCGCCGCCCGCCACTCGCTCCGCCTCCAACCTCGCCGGCCGCCGCCTCCCTCACCGGCCACCGCACCGCGCCATATTTCCGCTACCCCAAAGTGCGGGGGACAGGAGGAGGAGGCTCCAAGGAAGATGGGGTGGAAGGCTGCGCAGAAGCTCATCGAGCACTGGAAGATCCTCCGCGGTGACAACGTAATTGCTCGTTACTCCGTCCCCCAGTTACTTTGTTCCTCCTGCGCTCTTCGCATTGCGAGATCTCCCATATTCTCCCTCCTTTATTTTACTGCTAGGTGATGATCATCAGAGGCAAGGACAAGGGGGAGACCGGGCTCATCAAGCGGGTTATACGGTCGCAGAATCGCGTCATCGTCGAAGGCAAGAACTTGGTAATTTTTCTGTTCCACCGTTCTTCCCCGGTTGCTTAGCCTGAGCGTGGAATCAGTTAGAAGATGTGTATAGTGTCGTACATCCGGTGGTTGAATTGGACAGTTACCTAAACGGCATTTGGGTTTGTTGTGCAGACTAGTTGCATCGATCCAACTAAACCTACACCTCAGTAACACTGTGCCCAAGGTGTTTGTCAAAATTCCCAAACCATTACAGCTGAAGGTGGCCGGTCGCAAATCTTGTGTAAATTCTTCAGAGTTCAGACTAGTGTCGGAGCTGTATTTGTGATTTTAATCTAGTGTTGTAAGTGATTGGATTATACCGAGCCTTTATCCCCGTGGCGCTGCTCATATGAGTTTGAATTGTGATGAATACTGAATAACTAAGTATAGCCAATAGATGCTTAATGACTCAAATGCTAGCTTATAACTTGTAGCCAATTGGTTTTTGTCGTGGAACCAGCTGCGGGAAATACAAAACAAGAAAGGCGAAACTGTCATCCTCATCTATCTAAAATATCATGTATTTATTATTTATTAAGATATGTTGCGCATTTGCTTGTCTAATATGAGTTCTGTTACTGCAACAGCAAAGGGAAGACATTGTTTTCATTGTCTGCACCTTGTCATGTCCTTGTACGCACCAAGGAAATCCATAAACAGTCTATACTATTATCATTCAGGTTAAGAAACACATTAAGCAAGGGGAAGGGCACACAGGCGGTATTTTCTCGATTGAAGCTCCACTTCATGTTTCAAATGTCCAAGTAGTTGACCCGGTCACTGGGTACGAATTTGATCCTTGACCATGTTTTACCTATACAGATATTTCCTTAATTAATTCGCTTCCTCATTTGTATAATCATTTGTCCCTGTTTACCGCAGGAAACCATGTAAGATTGGATATAAGTATTTGGAAGATGGGACCAGAGTCAGGTTCGCTAGAGGAATGAATGCATCAGGTGCTGTGATACCCCGGCCAGAAATCCTGAAGGAGAGAAGAAAACCAAGACCCACATCACGTATGACTCATAAAGACTTCTTTTGTAACAGTCTCATGCATGATGTTTTTGAGATGCTATACATGGGGGGCCTTCTCTGTGCTGAAAAGAGAAATTTAGTTCAATAAAATGTGAAGTAAGAACGAGAAGGCTCTGATGTTGTTCTGTTTTGAGCATCTGTTATGAATTAAACCCAAAGATGATAGAGGTCGCATAAGAATAGCTAGGTAGAATCAGTAGCAAAAAGGTGCACTAAACATTTTGCCGTATACTCTTTTGTGATCTCTAGGGTCTCAATTACATTCTTTGCTTATTTGAGTATTTCTCACATATCTATTTTGTGACAAGAAGTTGCTCTAACTGTTTCCTTCATTACACAGCTGGCCCAAAGGATACACCAATTGAACTTGTGCTGGAGAAGACTTATGATGAAAAGGCTGGAGTTGGTATGCCGGATCTATAGTGGTCATGCAGAGTGTGACCGTGTGTTAGAGGGTGCATTATTCTTGCAGTTATATGGTCCTTCCCTCATAATAATCATGTATTAACCATCAAAAGATTTATTACTGGCACGCATGCTGTGTCTCTTTTGTCAGTGTTCTCTTCTGCAGAAATGCATTCCTGAATGAGAATTGACAAATATTCGTATCTTAATGATATATCTATTTATGACAAGAGATGGAAATTGAACTGTCTCCCAGTAAACGTTGATGTTCAAATTTGTTCTTTTGGGGTGCTCTGACGCTGTGGTTTGCCGATCATCAGTGAGCGGTTTGTGGATTGTAACTGTTCATATACTAGAAAACTTGGCAAGACAGATCCATAAAAACAATTTGGAATTAGAGCTTGCCAATACATACAAAAGAATGAACAACTGGTTTCTTGTCCAATGATATTTGTGAGATGCTGCCCATTTTGGGTACCTTTTCTTCTTATTTCAGCACTGGTTATGAGTAGGTTCTGAAGATGACACTCCCTCCGTTCTGAAAAACCTGACGTTTAGGATAAGGTTTGAGTCAAACATTGGGAATATAAATCATCAATAACTTTTAAATTGTTGAGTTTACAAATGTGAAAACTATATGAATAGATTTGTCTTGAAAAATACTTTTATAAAAGTATACATATATCACTCTTTGATAAATATTTTTATAATAACAAGAGGTCAAAGTTGTGTTTTGAAGACCGTGTCGCTGTACTAAACGTCAGGTTTTTCAGAACGGAGGGAGTATATTGCTTAAGCAAAAGAACATGCATACACTGTTTTGTTCTCTCCACGGTCTATTTTGTAGTTGTATGCAAGCATTCAGTGTCCAGAGTGAGGATTGCTCGCATGTCCTTGTGATGGTAAACTCTGCTCTGACTATTTTCTTCCACTCACACAGACGGAAATTGAATTTCTGCCGGTTTCTGCTTCTGTTAGTTTGTGTGCTTTCTGAAACCTGAACCATATATTATTTCATTATGTAGCACTTTAAGGGTGCTTTATGTAGTGTCACGGTAAATAAAAGTATAAAACTACAGTGCATTATGTCGTGATGTATTCATGCCATCAGATTATCACTGGGCTGTCACTTTGCAGATAGTTATTGGACACGGATTGGAGAACTTGGGGAGACCTTGATCCGCAGAAACAAATTTTAAATCATAGCTTGCAAATTCATAAAAACACCAGGCAGCTCTTGTACTACCACAAGACAGACTGCCCAAATTGAATTACGACACAACGTTGTTACATTCAGCAAGGATAAAATTTCATCCGCTGCTTGTACATGTCTAATCAAGAATCAAGTCTTCTTATGCAGCCTGGATCGCTTGCTGGGGCACCATGAGAAACTCGTTGTTGTCGAAGTCGCCACATTGAATAGACTTGAATAACTTGTCGAAGTCGGCAGCTTGAAGCGACTCGATGAACTCGTCGAAGTCGACACCTGGAAGCGGCGTCGCAGCAGGGCACTCCTTGGACGCCGCCGGATCAGGTGCTCCTTGCGCTTCGTCTGCGGCCTCACCGGGCGGCTGCACCGCCTGCACGACCGGAGGGGTCGGAGCGACGGCACCGCGCGTGCGCTTGGGGCACGGCGGCTCGTCATCCTGCGGCGCCGGTCTCTTGGGCGCCGCCGCCTGCGTGACCGCGACGCCGGGCCCAGGCGCAGGCTGCGCGAAGAACGCCGCGGATTCTTGGCGCGCCGCCGAGTCTGGACCCGCCCTGGGGGACACGTAGATCTTGCAGAGCACGAACTGCCCGTCGCCGGCGACGGCGTTCTCATCCTCCAGGCAGCACGCCGAGACCTCGTCCATGAGCCAGTCCGTGAACACGCCGCGCTTCTTGTACCGGAACTTCTTGATCTCGCCGACCTTGGCGTCCGCGCCGTCCTTGATGGCCGCCGCGCTCTGCTGGCTCCAGGTGCCGGGGCCGGCGGCGCGCACGCCCTTCTTGCGGGTGCTTAAGAAGAAGCGGTTGCCGGTCTTGGGAACGGGGGAGAACTGGCGGGCGAGGTCGCCGGGCTCGGAGGCGTAGACGTCGGCGTGGTGCACGACGGGGCGCACGGCCTCTTGCAGCGGCGCGCCGGCGACGAGGCGCGGGAGGTAGTAGGTGGCGGCCTCGAGCGGCGACGGGTTGAAGCGGAAGCCGCGGGTGAAGATCTCCGGGCCCAGCGCCGCCATGTCGATCGACGAGACGGCGGCGTGGAAAGGGGGAAGAGATGGAATCGATGGAGCGATGACACGGAGGAAGAGAGTTGAAGGGAGGCGGATGCGCGAGATTTATAGGCGAAGGGAACCTTACCTGCTCTGCTAGTTTGTGTACTTTCTGAACTCTGAAGTTCTGAACCGGAATGCTAACGTTCTGAACTACAGTTTCACCATGCACCACTTCAAGTGTGATTTATGTAGTTTTCAGGTTTTGCTTGTCGCAGATTGACACTTTGTAGATACGTAGTTATTATTGTACATTGTACTCTGATTCGAACTTGGCAAGACATTGATCCACAGAAACAATTTTGAATCAGAGTTTGTAAATACAGAAACAACAGGTAGCTCCTGTACGGCTGTACCACCACAAGACTGCCCAAATTGAATTGAACATACAACGTTGTTACTTTTTGGAGTTTATAACACCTTTCTTTCTACAGGTTTTGCTTGTGCTTGTCACTGGTTAGCATTGGCACTTTTGTAGATAATCATTATACACTGTATACAGATTAGAGAGTTTCATCCTCTAACAACGATGATAGATGCTGGCACATCTCTTCGTCAGTCATCGTCGAGCCATCAGAGTTGGCAGCCGCTCCTTCTGCCTCCATGGCCTCTTCTATGGACTTTGCAAGGTCGTCGTCATCCTGAAGCGCCGCAGGCGACTCCTCGGCCTCAGCTGCCGCTGCAACCCTTTGTTCCTCTTCCTCGTCTTCCTCTCCCGATTCAGCTGCTTCAAACGGATCACGAGTCCTCTGCTTCCTCTGCACGGATGGCTGAGCCGGCCGGCAGTGTGGTGCCGGTGCTTGCACTGGAATGTGGGAGGCGCCTACTAGCACCGCCGGCGGCGGCGGCATCTGTTGCTTAGGTGGCGAACGCGGCGGCGTTGGTGTGGGCGCCGGCGAGCGACTCGGCTGCACCGCCGTACGGGTCGGAGCTGGCGGCGGAGGCGGTGATCGTGTCGCCATCACCATGGGAGTCGACGAAGGAGCCACGCCGCCCTGAGGCATACACGCTTGCACTGGCACGCGGCAGGGACGCGCCACCGATGGAGTCGGCATCGGCATCTGCTGCATAGGCTGCTGCACACGTGGCCGCGGCGGCGCTGCAAGGCCGGTCGGAGCTTGCGCCGGTGGTGACCACATCACCGATGGAGGAGGGACGCCATGGTTAGGAACGCACGGCCGCGGTTGCGCGAAGGACGTCGTGCAATAACCGCCCGGCGGCACGACCGGTGGAGTCGGAGCGACGGCGCCACGCATCCGCTTGGGGCACGGCGGCTCGGCGGTCTCCGGCGCTGGCCTCTTGGGCGCCGGCGCTGCCGCCGGCTGCGCCATCACGACGGGCACCGGCGCAGGTTGCGCGTAGAAAAAAAGCAGCGGATTCTTGGTGCGCCGGGGAGTCCGGCGGCGCCCTTGGTGACACGTAGATGTTGCAGAACACGAACTGCCTGTCGCCGCCGGCGGCGTCCTCGCCGCAGCACGTCGAGTACTCATCCATGAGCCAGTCCGTGTACTTGCCGCCCTTCTTGTACCTCAGCTTCCTGATCTCCCCGACCTTCACTTTGTCTTTGTCCACGATGTCCGCGAAGCCCTGCGAGTGCCACGACCCGGGCCCGGCGGCGCGCGTGGCGCGGCTGGCCTTCCCCGCCCTGTGCAGCTTGCAGTAGGTGAAGAAGAAGCGGTGCCCCGTCCTGGGCAGCGGGAAGAACCGGCGGGCGAGGTCGCCGGGCTCGCAGGCGTAGACGTCGGCGTGGTGCACGACGGGGCGCACGGACTCGTGCAGCGGCGCGCCGGCGAGGAGGCGCGGGAGGTAGTAGGTGACCACCTCGAGCGGCGATGGGTCGAAGCGGAAGCCGCGGGAGAAGATCTCCGGACCCAGCGTGGGCATCATCATCGCCACCATGTCGATCGACGAGACGGAAAGGGAGGAAGAGGGAGGAGAGATTTATAGGTGGTGATGAAGAGCGTCGTGTTGATCGGATTCCAAAGTCGGATCGGACAGGTAAGAACATCAGGAATCCGACTGGGGATGCATGTCGGAATCCTTCCCCGTTGTCGAGTCGGACTCGATTTTTCCATGCGCGTCACCGGGCGTGCGCGGCGAGGGGCACGGCCTCGGCGAGCGGCGTGGCGGCGGGGGACGGCACGGGCGAGTCGCGGCACACGGGGCAGGTGGCGCTCACGCGGAGCCACCGCTCGGCGCAGCGCGCGTGGAAGCCGTGCCCGCCGCGCGCCAACTCGCCGAGGCAGATGGCGCACGGGCCGTCGTTGTCCGAGCCGGCGTGCCGGTACTTGGGGTAGAGCGCGTCGATGGCGGTGTCGTCGAGGCCTGGGACGACGGCGGCGGCGGCGGAGGGGGGCGGGGTAGCAGCGGCGAGGAGCGTGGCGGCGTGCGCGGCGCCGGCCTTGGTGAGGACGCAGAGGTAGGAGGCGAGCATGACGGTGGAGACGAGGACGAGGACGCCCACGGCGATGGCGATGCCGTAGCCGAGCCCCACGCCGGCCGCTGCGCTGGGGGTGGAGACGGCGGCGGGAGCGAGTGCCGGCGCGGTGGCGATGGCCGTGGCGCGTAGGTACGCGCGCATTTCCGCGTATGGCGCGAGGGATGAAGTGGAGCTGGTGGGTGATGGAGCTGGCCAGTGGCGGGAAGCTCGCGCCTGAAATGGCACGGCGACAACGGAGCAGGGATTCATCGGTTAGATATTAAACGTCCGAATGGAGAGTGAGAAGAAGACTGGTGCACTGCATTTCGTGCTTCTTGTGTTCGATCGAGAAGAAAGCTTTTGTGAAATCTGGTATGACTACTTGCTGGTGGTGGACTTGTTTGTGGCGCCATGAACCACGTGGTGTGCTTCTGGCATAGTAGCATCCTATGCCTTGAGCACCTGAGGCTTGCTTGAGCCTTCGATTCGAGCTGCCAAAACTCTGTCACCGTGTTGGCGTGTAGCATTGAATTTGAAGGGGCTGATGGGCTGCCTCTTGTTGGGCCCTGATTAGGTGCCTAACTAAGCTCGGCATGGGGCCTGTAATTTCCACTGCCGGGTTGTTTCTGAGCTCGGGCCACTGGGACAGTATGTACACAAACATGCTGAGATGATCAAAAGCGATGAAGTCATGACACAAGATCAAGATACAGTGAGCAATATTACTTCCAGCGACCAAACTAAACTGGTATGATGGAAAGAAGGTAGCTCAAGCGACCGAACCAAACAAATGAGCTGTTGGAATGGGTCTTTCTTTGTTTCTTTCAAATCCCTCTGTCTAATTCTCCAGCAGTGTTTCATATACACCAACCATGCATCCAAGGAGTAAGGACGAGCAGTCCTCAATCGCTGGAGCTAGCCGTGCTGAAGAGGGACAAAATTCAGCAAGTGATGAACCTAAATTGACTTCACCCAGCATCAAACAAGCGATCGCAGCAGCATCAATCAATTCCTCAACAACAATCCCCACGAATACAATACGATGGCGATGTTGCTTCACATCGCATCAACGATCAACACAACCAATAAAAAAAAACGATCAATCCAACAAACGGCCAAGGTCAGTTTCTGTCAGCACTCGACGGCGGCGCACGCGGCCCGCCGGAACCCCGGCGGCAGGTCGGGCGCGCGGCTCCACTTCCCGCCGCCGATGTCGTACACAAGCACCATCCCTTCCACGGCGCCGCCGCCCGCCGCGTTGTGGCCCCTCACGGCGGCCGCGTTCACCACCGCCGCCACCCTGTCGCTGCCAACGCCGGCCATCGCCACCCGCACCGCCATGCCCAGACCCACCGAGCCCCGGGGCACGGGCGGCGCCTCCAGCGCCACCCATCCGCACCCACCTCTACCACCGCCGCCGTCACCACCACCCCTGTTCACGCCGCTGCCGCCGCCGCTCCACCGCCAGAAGGAGAGGTCCACCGCGTGGCTCGCCACCACGTAGAGGTGGCCGTCCCCGGCGCCGCACGCGCCCACGACGCAGCCGCCGCCGGGCACCGCCCGCGGCCGCGCCGACCACGCCCACGCGCCCGACGCCACGTGCAGCGCGTCCACCGACCCGGCGCACGCGTGCGCCTCCAGCGCCCGCGGGGCGCCGCCGTCCCCGCCGCCGGGGTGGCCGGACACCGCCACCCCGCCGGCGACGTAGAACACGCCGCCTGCCCCCGCGCCGACGCACCCGTACCTCCGCCGCGGCGCCTCGGCCACGACGCGCCACGCGTCGGCGGCCGGGTCGTACTCCTCCACCGCCGCGGTCCGCGCCGACCCGCCCGCGACGTAGATCCGCGCGCCCACGGCCGCCGCCGCGAACTTCTTCCGCGGGAACAGCGTGGACGCGCACGCGCGCGCCGCGCCCGTGAGCGCGTCCACCCGCAGCGTGGCGCCGCGGCCGATGAGGTACACGTCGCGGCCCAGCGCGACGGCGCGCGCGTGCGCGAACGCGGAGGAGGAGCCCGACGCGCAATGCGGGAGCGGCGGGGGCAGGGGCAGCGCGGCGACGTCGAGCTCGGGGCGGGTGGAGGAGGAGGTGGCGGCGCCGAGCTGGAGCAGCGCGCGGGCGAAGGTGGCGGCGCCGTGGGCGGAGGAGACGGCGAGGAGGCAGGGGCGGAGGCGGCCGTGGGCGCGGCGGAGGTGGAGGAAGCCGTGGGAGGCGAGGAGGGCGGCGAAGCGGCGGCAGACGGCCGGGAGCGGCGGGAGGGAGGCGCGGGGCACTCGGGCGAGGCACTCGAGGAGGAGCTCGTCGGGGAGCGCGGTGATGGGGGACTCCTCGGCGTCGGAGACTGGGTTTGTGGTGGATGCGGCGGAGATTGGGACGGGGACGGCGATGTGACGGGCGGGGTCAGCGGGGATGCAGGACCTGGCGAACCACGAGAGGCCGCGGGGGTGGCAGCTCTCCGCGGCCATGGCTGCCAGATCGAGCTCGCAGCTCAGTCAGTGCGCATCCCCTCGCTTTGCTGCTGCATTGGGTTTTGGCGAGTCCACGGGCGTGGAGCTTGGGCGTGGGTCTGCTCCATTTTGCGTGCGAATTTGTTTGGATTTGGTTGGTTGATTCGCTGGAGTTGACTGATTGGGCATGGAGATGGAGGAGCGGGAGGTGGGGGGGCGAGCCAGCCAGCCGTTGGGCTGGGCACCGGACCCAACACCCCACCCCGTCCTTCCTCCCTCCCGTGAAGAATGCAATCCTCACTTTCTGAGAAGTCAAACCATTTCAAGTTTGACTGAATTTATATAAAAAGTTACTAACATTTATGATAATCATTAGATTAATCACAGATTATATTTTCATACTAAATCGATTTGAAGACATAAATATTAGTACTATTTTGTATAAACTTGGTCAAAGTTGAAATGGTTTGACTTCTCGGAAAGCGAGGATTGCATTTTTTACGTAACGGAGGGAGTACTCGTGGGGGACGAGCCATCCAGACGAGGGGATTGCGGTGTTTCGAAATGGAGGCATTTGAAAACAATTTTGAACAACTTGCACGTCGTTTGCAAACGTATTTGAATTAGTTTGAGTTTGGAGCAAGTTTCTGCCGGGCCGCAGAGGTGTGTACCAAATGAGAAGTGGTTTTGATTTGGCTGGTGGAAGCTAGTTGTTCCGGTGGAGTAGATGCCAACAAAAAGATAAGTTTAGCCTAGAACAGGCCCAACAACTCGACGCAGAAAAGGGTCAACGTGCTAGTGAGTTGTTTATCATCTTGTACTCGATCAAGGGTGGACTAGTGTTGACGTCAATTTCGGGCCAACACACGAATCGCACTTGAACGTGCGGCGCACGGAGGGGCTCCTTGCTGCTCCTCCACGCAGGTCGGTCAGGCCGGTATTAACCGGTCAGACCGGTCTCGTCGGCAGCGCCCGGCGAGAGACCAACGAACGTCCGCCCGGGAGGGATCCCGTCGGGGCAGGTGCACCTTAGTTTACCCTAGGCTCGGCAGGCCAGCTAGAGCGTCCTCGGACTTCGCGGCGATGAAAGAAGAACTTCATTGTAAGGTTGGAAGAGAAGGGTAAAGAGATAAAGTAAAGACAAAACGATAAAAAGGTAGATTTGATAAATTCGATTAGGGATATCTCAATCGGCCTTTTAGCCTTTATATTTATAGGCCGGAGAAGTCTTACCCCTCATGAGTCGGTTACAATATGGGACAAAACTCGGAATCCTAAACCTACTCAAATTACAGCGTACAAACCTGTCTGATCGGTTTTGAAACCGGTCTGACCACTTTTCCGAGTGCAGATCTTGCCGAAGTCATAACTCTCTCATCCGGAGACCAAATTAGACGTTCCACATATGAATCTTGATCGTCTCGACGAAAGCTACGCAATGGTGAAGTCCAATTTGCATTTTGACAAAGTTTCCTAAACCGGTCTGACCGGTTCATGCATACCGGTCAGACCGGTTTGCATAACCGTGCCAATTTTAGTTGTCAACAACTAGCCTGATTATCACGCTAGCACTAGCGTCATTGACCAAATGTCCTTAACTTTGCCCGTGGCATCCTGAACAAATCAGTATGAACGCTCTTGCGCGTTTATGGTAGACGGTGATTCAGCGTGCATCTGCATTGGGTGGTCTTTTTGACTTTTTTCTCAGCCTCGGCATGCAGATCTTTTAAGCATGATTTGCTAGGCAAAGTTTGCGCTTTTATAGGATTTTTATGCTTGCATTGTGGTGAAGTTGGTAGCTGACAATGCTTGCATTTAGTCACCGACCGAAAGAAGCTGGATGCTTTAGGTAACGCATCCACGATGCCTGAAAAGGTTCTTTTGGGAGTTTACCTCGACACTGAACGCCTGAAGATACAGGCGAGCGGGAACTCTCTCACGGTCATTTCCGTCATTCCGTGTCAACGTGCAGTGAAGAAAGCGACATGTGCGGCCCGGCACTGGTCTGTTCGATCGCTTTCATGTATGACATGGACAAAGCTTAGCACTGCACCAATCTGTGGCGCATTGCTGCTGAGAAGCTTCGTTCCAATAGAAATGTTGCTGACGGTGATGGAAAACGTGTTCCGTGCTCCTCAGAGTTTATTTGGCAGTTGGAACCATGTCACTGTCCTTGCTAAGCATGCTAACACTAGCAATGTCCGTTTCAAATCCACTAGAGTAGATGTTTGTGGTGAGCAACAGCAAGAACGATGAGAAGAGGAGCGGCCGAGCGGGAAATATGCTACTGGTAGCTAATCCATCGGTTCGCATTCCTCCGCGGCATCCCACAAGTCCGGCGGCATCAGGTAGAAGAAGCGGCCGGCGGAGCCGCTTCCCGGAACCTGCCGTGAATCCCGGCGGCATATCAGGTAGGTATCCTCCCTCTCGGCTGCGGCTGCGGCTGCGGCTAGCGGCGGCGGCGGCGGCCACCACCAAAGCCATGTCGCCCACCCCGGTGCCCAGCGGTGGCGAGGGGTTCGCGGAGGTGGTGGTGGTCCGGCACGGGGAGACCTCATGGAACGCCTCCCGCATCGTTCAGGTCGGTCGCCCCTCCTGATTCTTCGCTGTCCGCCTACTGAATTGTTCAGTCTATGCTGTCTTTTCCTTTCCCCAACAAGAGCAAAGTGTTGATGGGTCAGAAGCACGTATGATGATTAGTTGCAGGCAATCTGCCCATCCTTCAAGTGTTAACTGCATTTGTTTAAATCTTTCGAAAAAGAAACTGCATTTGTTTATGCATGTTTTGATCTGCCAACCATCTCCATAGTCAAAATGTACTCAAAAGTTTCCCTTAAAATATTTTAATCTTGGTTGGTTGAATTTTGAAGCTGGAAAAAGAGCTTTTTGCAGTAACTGTAGCAGTGTGCTCCTATCAACTTAAAAATCTAGATTGTGGAGCTCCTTGTAGCCATTCTTCCATAAGCTGTCCTGGCCAACAAAAATCTCTTACTGACAGTACTCGAAATCCTTGAACAGGGACAAATGGACCCAGAGGTGATATTGGTAGACAGCAAGCCATTGTGGTATGGTTCATTTGCTCAAACTATGATACAGAACTGATTATTGTTTGCAGTTCCATGTCTAGCATTAACAATTTTTGTAAATATTCTGGTGAAACTTGTAAGGTGGGAGTCGGCTGTCAAAAGAAGCCAAACCAGCTGCCATATACTCTTCTGATTTGAAGCGTGCTGCTGAGACAGCAGAAATTATAGCAAAATTTTGTGGTGTATCAAATGTAAGGGCATCCTGATTTTTTTTTCTCAAAAGAAATAGAATAAATGCCTTGTACATTATTTGTCCCCTTTCTCAAAAACAATTTGTTTCAGTTGGTTCTGACTGAGGCACTGAGAGAAAGGCACATGGGATATCTCCAAGGCTTGAAGTGGGATGATGCTGTAACTAAAAATCCAGATGTTTTCAGAGGCTTTGATATTTTTAAAATTACTGAGGGCTCTGATCCTGACAGCAGAAACCAAGAAATACCGGTAAGCTTTCCTCTTAATTTGCCTAGATTAAAATGGTAATGGTAACTGGTATTTGTAATTAGGGAAACTACTGCTATGATGTCATGGAACTGCTAGCATAGATCATTGCACGTTTTTAACTTGTAAAAATGGTACTGAAGATCTGGCATATCGGTGCATAGATAGCCTTGTTCTTTTTTTCACTTACAAATTACAACGGCTGCCCCGCTGCTGTATGTTTTTTCAGAACTTGAATTGACTTACTCCATATGAATATCTGTACCAAAGTTTTCAACCTGTTGTTGCTAGTTGCAACTGAAGGAGATGTTTAAAACAGCACAAGTTTCCCTTAGCCATTTGCCGCAATGATAAAACTATGTAATTCTGTATTTCACTCTGAAGAGCTTACCAACTCTTTGTATTGATGTTCAGGGTGGTGGAGAAAGCTTGAATCAGTTAACTGAGCGCCGCGTCTCCTACTTGAATAAGATAGTGCAGGAACACATCGGTAGTCTGCAAACCCCATTCTTAATTATTTTATCTGCCTCTCAAATTCCTTTATGGTTAAACAATAACACACTGAGGTTTGAAATAGGGTAAACACATCTGAACCTTCTATGTCACACTGCAGCTGCTTGTGAATACCTTTTCATTTGCAGCTCTGAACTCTGAGGATTTGGTTGTACCCTAATAATGCTGCTACTGCATTGACAGGAGAGCGGGTGGTAGTGGTCTCCCACGGTGCAGCCATACTGGAGCTCTGTCGGCACACCGATCCACCCAACTGCTCCATTCGTAGGAACATTCCCAACACTTCGCTGAACGTTTTCCTTGTCCCCCGCGTCAACGGGCGGTGGATCCTTGAGAGGTGTGGAGACATTGGCCATCTCAATGGAAATGGCTTTCTAGCGAACTCATTTGGTGGCGACGGGGCCTCTGCATAACGTTTGCATGGGGGTTCATGGAGATGGAGTCGGCCCAATTGTCGCTAGAGGTTTAGGCACGCGCTACCTGAAGGGATTTTGGTGTTTTTATATTGCTGTAGTATTTTCTTGTGCGTGTACTCTAGTATAGTATACATATATCATGAACAAGATGACTCAGCTTTATGCTAGCCTAATACTGAGATGATGTATCGTCATTGTGCAATCGCCTTTTGTTTGCATGTTTGAATGGCCATTCGTCAGCATGCTAGTACAAGTACAACGAACTTGGATGGAGACTTGGTGCATAATCCAAAGGTGTTGTTGCTCTTCACGTGTTTCTTTGTTAATTTGCAGGTCATTATCTTTCCATCTTAATGAAACAAGACCAAGATGAGATCACAGTCAACTACGAGAATTATTAAGAACACAAGTCGATGGGTTCCCACATGGCCTGTGCCCTGTGGTAATCATAGAGCACAAGAGAGGGGTTTCCAGGAAGCTGCAAGACCATCCCTCTCCCCTTCCCTGGCTCCCTGCAGCGGTTAACGCCGATCGAGCAATGTCTCCTGCATCGTCGCAAGGTGAGCACTTCGTGGAGGTGGTGGTGGTGCGCCATGGAGAAACTTCATGGAACGCCTCCCACATCATTCAGGTCAGTTCTTGATCTTGTCATCTTTTTTTTTTCTGTCAGATGATTGTTGGGCTGTTTTGCGTTATCAGCAGTATGTCTTGAAATCGCTCCTCCTATAGTGAATTGGGGTAGACTGTTGCTAGGAGTACAGGCCATTCTCACCGTTATTCCATTACTTCTATCCATCACACAGAGGCTCATAAACTCCTTTTAAGTTTCAACAGGGACAGATGGATCCGGAGCTGAACGAAACTGGTAGACAGCAAGCTGCCATGGTGTGCTATACTTTAATATCATAACGCTAAAT
This sequence comes from Echinochloa phyllopogon, assembly GCA_033239725.1. Classification (NCBI taxonomy): domain Eukaryota; kingdom Viridiplantae; phylum Streptophyta; class Magnoliopsida; order Poales; family Poaceae; genus Echinochloa; species Echinochloa phyllopogon. The sequence continues at coordinate 2,004,981 of BTCW01000008.1, read as the reverse complement.
TGTATTTTGGTGCTTTATGCGATTCTGATTTTGTTCAAACCCTGAAGGTTGCCCGTCGGCTGTCAAAAGACGCCAAGCCAGCTGCCGTCTACTCCTCTGATTTGAAGCGTGCTGCTGAGACTGCTCGAACCATTGCAACAGCTTGCTGTGTATCCAATGTATGAATACTCTGGAACAACTTGAATAACTTTCAGCTATGTCTCCATTAGTTTGTGTTAATTTTTCTCACCTCACAAATTGCTGATTTTTTTTCTCGTGCCAATCTAACTCAGTTGCATAGCAGTGCTACTAACTTTGTCAGAAACTTGCACCTAATGTCTATAATAATGGTTGTCATTTTCTGTCAACTCCAAACTGCAAATGGAAAGCTATAACTTTGTATGCATTTACACTGACATGGCACATTGACAGGGGAGCGGGTGGTTGTGGTCTCCCATGGCGCAACCATAGAGGAAATCTGCAGGCACGCCGATCCAACTTCGGTTCGCAGGAGAATACCCAACACGTCCATCAGCGTGATCCATATCTCCGGCGACAACCACCATTGGATCCTCGAGAAGTTCGGGGACATCGGCCACCTCAACGAAGATGGCTTCCTGCAGAGTGCATTTGGTGGCGATGGCGCCTCTGCGTAACCGTCTGTCTCCTGCGAGGGCATGAAAACACGCTGCTCTTGTTCATATGGCAACACAGTCAGCGATTTTTTTTGAAACCCTTAAGTCAGCTTATGACATGTACTTGATTGAAGCATGCCTCTGGTTCTTCCATTGGCACAATGCTCTCACTTTGTCAGTGCAGTAATAATGAACTTGTTTGTTCACTGAATCACGTTGTGATATTTGGATTGCAACTAATAACAAATTATTGAAACTTGTTTGTTCACTGAATCTGAATCTTTGTATTGCAAGTTTCCAACTAGCAACTGAACAAACCAGCAATTCGATCAGCTTGGCCTCTGTCCTGTCCTGTCCTGCTCTGCCGCCATCAAGTTTGGCGTTCCCTACCTTGCGTGGACGGTTAGATGCGGGCTCCAGGGCTTACAACCTCGCCGTTCGACGGCCAGGATGCCCCTGGCCTCCTCTGCCTGAGGTCCTTCAATTCCTGCCGCGTTCGCCGCCTCTGTCCTCGTTCTCGCCACCGCGGCCGCCGCCCGCCGCCGCAGCGTTTGATGTCAGCAAGGCTCCTGCCCCGCATCACCCCGCTCCGGCGCCGCCGCCCCAGCCCGAACCCTCCCGTCACCGCGGCCCTCGCGGCGTCGCTCGCGCGCGTCCTCGCCGCCCGCGCCACCGACCCGACCTGGTCCCGCTCCCTCGCGGCGCTCCTCCCTTCCCCGCTCTCCGACGCCCGCCTCGCCGCCGCCGTCTCCTCCCTCGACGACCCCGACCTCGCCCTCGCGCTCCTCTCCTGGTTCCAGGACCGCCGCGGCCGCCGCCATGACGCGCCGACCCCGCTCGCCCACTCCGCGCTGCTCCGCCTCCTCGCCCGCGCCCGCCGCTTCGACGCCGCGGAGGCCACGCTCCGGTCCATGTCCCCCGCCGCCGCGCCCACGCGGGCCTGCCTCGGCGCGCTCGCCGCCGCCTACGCCGACGCCGGGATGGACGGGAAGGCCGCCGAGACGTGCGCGCGCGCCAGGGAGCTGCACGGCGCGCTCCAGGAGGCGAGGCACTGCAACCGCCTGCTCAGGCTTTTGGTTGAGCGCCGGCGCTGGGAGGACGCCCGGAGGCTGTATGACGAAATGCTCGCTGAGGAGGGCGGCGCGGATAACTACAGCACCTGCGTGATGGTCCGGGGGCTGTGCTTGGAAGGGCGGGTGGAGGAAGGGAGGAAGCTGATTGAGGCGAGGTGGGGAGCTGGGTGCATTCCGCACGTTGTGTTCTACAATGTGTTGATCGATGGGTATTGCCGGCGAGGGGACATGGGGAGGGCATTGTTGCTATTGGGCGAAATGGAGACGAAGGGATTCTTGCCAACCTTGGTGACATATTGTACTATTATTAACTGGCTCGGGAGGAAAGGTGATTTGGAGAAGATTGGGAGCTTACTTGGTGAAATGAGGGTGAAAGGATTGCCCCCCAATGTGCAGATTTATAACACTGTGATTGATGCATTGTGCAAATGCCAGTCAGCACCACAGGCGCTTGCTGTTCTGAAGCAAATGTTTGCAAGTGAGTGTGACCCAGATGTCGTCACATTTAATACTTTGATATCATCGTTTGCCCGGGAAGGCGATGTTCGACATGCTGTGCAGCTTTTGAAGGAGGCCATAAGGAGGGAGTTGGAACCAAATCAGTTAAGCTATACTCCTTTGATCCATGGCTTCTGCATCAGAGGAGAAGTGACGGTTGCATCAGATTTACTTGTGGAAATGATGGGAAGAGGTCATACACCAGATGTGGTTACATTTGGTGCGTTAATTCATGGCCTTGTTGTTGCTGGGCAGGTCAGTGAGGCCTTGATTATCCGGGAGAAAATGGCAGAGAGACAGGTGATGCCTGATGCTAACATATATAATGTACTGATCAGTGGTCTATGCAAGAAACGGATGCTTCCTGCAGCTAAGAACATTCTTGCAGAGATGCTCGAGCAAAATGTCCAACCTGATAAATTTGTGTATACCACTTTGATTGATGGTTTCATTAGGAGCGAGAATCTCGGTGACGCGAGGAAAATATTTGAGTTCATGGAGGAAAAAGGTGTCTGCCCTGATGTAGTTGTCTACAATGCTATGATAAAAGGATATTGCAAGTCAGGAATAATGAATGAGGCAACTCTGTGCATGAGCAGCATGAGAAAGGTTGGGTGTATCCCAGATGAGTTTACGTATACTACACTTATCGATGGCTATGCTAAACAAGGTAACATAAATGCAGCTCTTAGGTTCTTATGTGATATGATGAAGCGGAGATGCAACCCAAATGTTGTTACTTACTCGTCACTGATATGTGGATACTGCAAGATAGGTGATACAGACAACGCAGAAGATTTATTTGCAAATATGCAGTCTGAGGGTCTATTTCCCAATGTTGTACACTACACAATTCTAATCGGTAGTCTGTTTAAGAAAGGTAAAGTAGTCCAAGCTGCAGCATACTTTGAACATATGCTGCTTAAACATTGCTCTCCTAATGATGTTACGTTACATTATTTAGTTAATGGGCTCACAAATTGTATGCCCTGTATAATCAACTCAAAGTGCAATAATGCCCTTTTAGATGTATTCAGAGGATTGATTTCTGATGGATTGGACTTAAGGATTTCAGCATACAATGCTATTATCTTCAGCCTGTGTAAACATAATATGCTTGAGAAGGCACTGGGTTTGAAGGAAAAGATGGCTAGTAAAGGTTATTCACCAGACCCTATCACCTTCCTTTCACTTCTTTATGGCTTTTGTTCTGTTAGAAAACCAAGTGACTGGAGGAGCATCCTTCCTAATGAATTTCAGCGGGTTGAACTAGAGATAATCTGTAGGCACAAGACACTACTTGATCAGCATGTAGTTAAGTCAGTTAACTGTGAAGTCTCTAGGGTTTTACAATTATATGTTGAGGAGTTTCAGTCCATACAACAACCAGAGCAAAGATTTGCTGGTTCTTGAATCATAGTCATGGTCTGCCTGTATTTTGGAAACAAGGTGTAGCTGTTGTTTCAAGTATGATTTCAGCAAATGGATACTGAGCCACTGAGCTGTAATACCAAGCAAAATTGCTGACAGAATTTCCTAAAGCACTGAATTTAAAGATCAGCAGTGCCATTAGCAAGGAAAAATATCCACTAGAGATCTTGCCTGAAGGTAATACCCTTAATATACATAATTTTAGACAAATGCTTGTTACAGTGACTGTTTGAGTCACACTATGAAGTTCTGGCATGTTACTTTCCAGACCAAATCTTGAACTTGCTTGGATAAATTTTGCATGAGAAGCTTTCTATTTGCATGTCTGTATTTATACCTTTAAGTTGGGGGCTTGGAGCAATTATTATGGCCGCTTGCTATGTAGTGCCTTCATTTAGTGAGATGCACTATACTCTGCACATAGTATAAACAATTGGCTTGAACCACCCTTTTCATGCTGTCGTTATAGCCTAATGTTTTCCAGCATTTGTGTATGTATAATTCATCAATTGTGCTTCTCTGTAGCACTGTATTGTAGGTTGCTTATCACCCACCATAGCATCAGCATTGTTGTATACAGTGCAAGTAGAGGAACATCACATTTTAATAAATACAAGATTTGCATATCCCATCTGGATGGCACAGGGATTATAGTTGATAATTTCTGGTTGTCTTATTTCCTTAAATGGTTCCTTATATCAACTAAAATCCTCTATTTTCCTTATCAAGGCGAACTGGGTTTCCTTTTTTAGAAAAGGAAACTCACCTGTTCCATTTGACACAGCATTGAAATGTAAAATCACAGAATTATTGACTGTGGATATTATTTTTGCAAGTGTTAAAAGCTCAAGAATATTGGAACCAATCCCAAGTGACTCTATTCAATATTCATAGTAACATTATTCATGGTGATTATTTGATGAACCAATCCCACTTGTTTCCAGCTTTTAGTTTCTTTTTACAAGATATGCTGATAACTCCTTGTCGTGGCTTGTTTTGCAGGCACATATCAGTAGACACAGGACAGTTGATACTCAACCCCCCTCCCTGTAATGTGGCCTAATTTGCATATGTCTGTACATAGTTACTGACCGTGTTAGCATGAGAGGTGTTATGACAAACTGTTCAACACCTTATAATCACTTCCTTACAAATGGAGTCTGATAAAAGGCAGTTAAACTGATTTATACAGTTCTGATGGTTTCTTCATTGCTTACAACTTTGAATCTTTATTTGCTGATCTAAGTGTGTGCAGTATTTGTGCTGTCTGTCTAGTACTTGCAGACATCAACCAAGGTCTAAGTTATAGTCAGGTATGTAACATCATTCATGGTGATTATTGGATTTGACACGCCTATATCGAAGTGTTCGTGCAAATATGGCTTTGGATGTCCTTTCAGAACAAACTATAACTCGCTATTCTCTTTGCTCTTTAGTTTTATCATAAGCATTTGGAATAATATGGACAATCACCTTGCATGCAATGCAATAGATGGCATTAAGGAAACTACCCGGAATGCTGGTGACAAGACTGTGCCAAGCCGTAAGCTCATTGACAATTAGGCTATGTGATGTGTCATTAACTTCTAAGGCAAATGAAACAATGTAACATTGTGCTGCCAAACTGAAGGCGCGCATACTCATTAAAGTGATGGTCACTTGCTCAGAACTTGATTCGCAGATAGAAGGCATTGATATAGCAGTTTAGCACAAATGTTGAAACATCTCCAAGTTTGTCTGGGATACCGGTGATTAGCACAAAAGTTAAACTCTCAAAGTATGTCTTGGTGTATAAGACCCTTTCGTCCCCAGTAGCGAATTCCTTGTGCTTTGAAGACAGTGGTAGTTTGGTTTCCTCTTGTCACAACCGCTTCACGCTTAGATACATCAATATTTTCTGTGTCCCTGCGTCATCATATAATCATAAAAACAGTCAATATCTCAAAGAGTAGCATGTGCAAGACTTCCAGATCGTAGAATAAGGTACTGCACAGTAGGAATTCGAATCGGCTAAAATCAAAAGCCAAATTGTGTGCAGTCAGTAGCCTAAGCATAACGGAACGTTTATCTACGGAAACAGAACACCAACACACATCAGTTCACCTGCTGGTGTTTATGCTGAAGATTAAATCTAGTAACGGTGGCAGAAATGAAATAGTACTAAAAGAGAGGGAGCATACATGGACAGGGCAGCAACCATGATGTCAGAATCCAGCACGCCAGATCGGCCCTTGGAGTTGCATGTGTAATTGTGTAACTCTGTTCCTTCACATCTACTGCACCTCGCAGATTCTTAGCCTTTGTACCCTGAGACTGACGACATTCACTCAAGATAACCTCAATGTTCTCGATACGAAATGCAGTCAAGATAACCTGGACCTCCTCCTTTGAGAGGTCGGCTTCTCTTTGGGACCCCAACCTGATGGAGTAGAACCTCCCCTTTCCCATGGTGCAGAAGAGCGGCCGGGGAACCTTGCCCACTGATGCCATCACAGGAAATTCTTGGATCGATAACGAGGGAGTAGTGCTCACTGCCGCCACATGGATAGACGACGACGAGGCATCCATGGACATGTTTGACAAGGAGGTGCTCACCGCCGCCATGGAGGTGGACGAGGAGGTATCATCAATGGACATGTAGAACAAGGAGACGACAGAGCCAGTGATACTACTAGCCTCGTTAGACATGGCGCAGGCGGCGAAGAGGCTGCCTCCTCCAACGGGCACAGCCTGACCAAGAAAAGGCAGGTTCTTGTCGTGCACCTTCTCCCACGTCCTGTTCGCCACATGAAAAGCATAGGTGCCCACCATTAGCTCCGGCTGCGGCGAAACCAAGATGTGGTCGCCAACCGCGGCGTAGGACGAGACTAAAATCTCCGAAGGGTTGCGAAACTCGTAGGGGTCGAGGGATAAAGGGAAGAAGGGCGGCGAGGGCAGGGGATGCCAGCAGGTGAGAGCTCCGCCGCAGTCGAGGGAGGGGACGCCGTCGTTGAAGCTGAGGGATTCGAACCACGGCTCGAAGTCCATTGGGAGCACCACCCGGGGGCGGCGCGAGAGGGCGAACACCTCGCCGCCGTGCGAGATGAGGACGGGCTCGTGCTTGGGCTCCGTGAGCCGCGGGCCCCGGTACGTCGTCGCCGCCGACGTGCTCGGGTCGAGGATGATGGTGCCCGCCCTCAGCCCGCCGCCGACGGCGACGAGCCACGAGCCGCGCTTCGAGTGCGCGGAGACGAAGGACATGCCGGGCTCGCCGCCGGGCAGCGCCGCGACGGCTTGGGCGCGCGGCGGCCTGGTGCCGTCGTCGGTAACGGCGGCGGCGTCGACCTTGAGGACGGTGTAGGCCGCCTGGTCGTCCTCGCGCGCCGTCACGAGGTAAACTGGCTTGGCGAAGTCTGCTGGCGATTCCGTCGTGCCGTTCTTAGGCTCCGCGAAATCGGCTGGGGATTCCATCGTCCTGCCATCGCCACACGGTTTCCTCTTGGGCGCCATCTTCGTCTTCCTCGGGCTGTCAAGGGGAAAAGCTAGGTGTTTGGTTTGGTACCTCGAGGAAGGCAGTAGGCGCGCCCTCGCTTCGGGTTTTATGACTTGGCAAAATTTGCTGTGGGACACCGTTATTTGATCAAATTGGCTACAACACACCGCCAACGGTCGTATTTGCCGGGTACCATTATGAAATCGAAATTGTTTGCTGTAGGATACCGCGGCGATTAAAATAAGAGTTTATCTGATTTTATGAGAGAGAAGAGGGAGGAAATGTCACCTTTGCCCTTTGTCTTCAACGATGACCAGCTGCTCCGCTCGGGCGCCCTCGCGTTCCTCTTCACGGCGCCGTGCAGTAGTGCGCGCCATCGATGCGAGGAAGGAGCACGGCGTCGACCGTGGCGCAGAGCCCGGCCGCGGCGTGGTGTGGTCCGCTTCTCCTCCTCCGCCTTCCTCTTGGCCACCGCCGCGGCGCTCACCCTCCCCGAGTCCAGCAACCCGGCAGTGGGTGCCCTGCTGCCGCTGCTCCGCAGCATCAACTTCGACGAGGCCGTCACAGGCGGGTGCAGGCACGAGAGGCGCCGGTGGTGGCGCGGGTTGGCGGGCGCAGGCACGGGCGGCCCTAGCGGCGGCGGATGAAGAAGATGGAGGCGGCGAGGCGGCCCAGGCGGCCGGCGGCGAGGCGGCCGGCTAGGCGAGGCGCGGCGAGCGTGGGGCGCGGCGCGGCGGCGCGACCGGCGTGCGGGCGGCCGGTGGCGAGGCGGCACGGGGCTGAGGTCGTGAGGAGGAAGAGTCGGGGAAGAAAACGAACTGACATGCGGGCCCCACTTCTTAGAGGGCAAAATGGACATTTCTCCACCTTTCTCTCTCCCCTAATCAGATATATTCTTATTTTAATCGCCGCGGTGTCCTACAGCAAACGATTTCGATTTCATAATGGTACCTGGCAAATATGGCCGTTGGCGGTATGTTCTGACCAATTTCATCAAATAACGGTGTCCCACATCAAATTTGCAAAATTTACTCGTGGACATCCAACTTTCTTCGAATTGGCCAAAACACACCGCAAACGTCGAAATTGGCTCAGTACCATTACAAAATCGTGATTGTTTGCTGCAACACACCGCGACAATAAAAATATCAATTTCTATGATTCGATGAGGGAGAAGAGGCAGGAAAAGACCATTTTGCCCTCGAGTGAATTAGGGCCCACCTGTCAGCTCTATCTTCTCCCTATGGCTGCTGCTCAACCCCCACATGAACAGAGCAAGCTGGCGGGCCGCCGTGCGGGCGCACCACGTGCTGGCGGGGGCGCACGCGGGCAACGCAGCGGCGCTTCGCCGTCGGCGCCGCGCTCTCCGACTATGCAGGCGGTCCGGTGCTCCTCCGCTTCGGCACGTTTGCTCTTCTCTTGGTCTGCCTCTCCCTGGTCAACATCGGAGTTGTGGGGGGATAAATTGCTTCGATTCTTGGATGCAGCGAATGATTGCTTCATTCCATACAAGAATCGACAACGTTCCCCTAAAGCCCCTCTCCTGGATTCCTCGTATGACCGGCAACAGGCCGTTATTTTGTTGACGTCGCCGTCGCCTGCGCGCATGGCCTGTGGAGCTCAAACAACCGGCGGAGGCCCGTGTGGTGGCACCCGTCCGGACGTCCAGCGGCGGCGGACGCGGAGCACGGCACTATCGCGGCGGCCCCGAGCGCAGCGGCGGCGGACGCGGAGCGTGGCACTATCGCGGCGTCGTGTCGATTGGCCTCCCCCGCGGCGTAGTCGGAGAGCACAGCGCCGACGGTGCAACGCCGCCGCGTGGCCCGCGTGCGCCCCCGCCAGCGCGTCGCGCGCCCGCACGGCGGCCCGCTAGCTTGTTCTGTTCATGTGGGGGGTTGAGCAGCATCTAGAGGGAGAAGATAGAGCTGACACGCGGGCCCCAATTCACTCAAGGGCAAAATGGTCTTTTCCTGCCTCTTCTCTCTCATCAAATCAGAGAAATTGATATTATAATCGTCGCGGTGTGTTGCAGCAAACAATCACGATTTTGTAATGGTACTGAGCCAATTTCATCGTTTGCGGTGTGTTTTGGCCAATTCGAAGAAAGTTGGATGTCCAGAAGCAAATTTTGCCATTTGTTTTCCAAGAACCATTTCTCAATTGGGCTAGCAACACGATTGATTCGTTGTGCCTCTTGTACAGTACCGTTTCTCAATTTTGACTTGGCCATAAACATCGACTGATTCGGTGCCTTCATTGAAAATGCGTTGGTGCTTTTGTTGATTTTTCCCGTGAAGTCCATGTAACACCAATTGATTTGGTGTCCTGAAAAACCCACACTGAATGAATTGGTCTAATAGGTCGGTGTTCAATCTTGTCCCGATTCTTCACGACTGCTTCCGTTTATTTTGTATCACTTGAGTCCAAATACCATGATTTGGATTTCCAAAATATTTCTAAGTTATTGCATTTGGACGGATTAGAATCACACCTCAGAACATATGGAATCTACAAATATTCATCTATACAAGCTCATTAGTCCCAATAATGTTATGGACAACCATCTGCCTGATTTACTTAATGCCCTGGGTTGCCAACCTAGACAGATGCCTTTCACTTACTTAGGCCTTCCTTTAGTCACTACTAGTCCTTGTGTTCAAGATTCCACTCCTCTCCTGACTAGGATGGAGAAACATTTGATAGGGATCACTAAGCATTTATCCTTTGGGGGCAGATTGATCTTGATGAACTTTGTCTACTTTGCATTACCCACCTATTATTTGTGCTCCCTAAAACTGCAGGTTCAAATCATCCAGCAAATTGACAAATATAGAAAACATGTGCTTTGGCATGGGGGAGACATAACCAATAAGAATGGTGGGTACTTGGTTGCTTGGAAGCAGGTCTGTCGAAGTAAAGATGATGGTGGGCTTGGAATCATCAATCTCAGAACTCTGAATGAGGCCCTATTGCTCAAATTTTTACACAAATTCTTTAACAAATTAGATCTGTCATGGGTTTAGCTAACTTGGGAACATCTCTACAAAAATGCCGCCCCCTCAAGAAAGAAAGGGAGTTGGATCTTTCTTGTGGAAAGATATTATGTCTTTGGTTTAGAAATCTTTTATGATTGCTACCTGCAAAGTTAATAGTGGAACCTCTGTTGCTCTGTGGAATGATTTATGGGACCTGGGAGTCATTAAATGAAAATATCATCAACTGTTCTCTTTTGCAAGGAAAAACAAGTGCTCTGTAATGCAGTTTCTCAACTGGGAAGATGGCAAGTCCTTCCACCTACCATTATCTAATACTGCTCTGAATCAACTACTGGATCTGAAAGCCGACATTGAGGATCTACATTTGGACGTCAATCTGTCTGATGTTTGGACATACATCTTGGGAACCAATATTTTTTCTAGCAAGCAGGCCTACACCTGCCTACAAGGATTTTTCCCGGCATCTCACCTCTTCAAATGGATGTGGAAATCTAGAGCACAAAACAAGCACAAGTTTTTCTTCTTGTTACTCCTCAAGGATAGACTCAACACCAGAAACCTACTACACAGGAAAAATATGCATCCGTACTCCTACTCTTGTGTGCATTGTGTGGAGAATCACGAAGAAGACTTCTGGCACCTTTTCTTTTTATGCATTTCAATGATACTTGCTGGACTTATTTGGGAGTCCAGTAGGAACCTTCTCTGGGCTTCCAGCAAATGGTTTTGAATGTCAGGCAGAGATTTCAATCTGTGATCTTTAGAGAGGTCTTTATAATTGGCTGCTGGGCCATCTGGTGCCACTGAAATGATATCATTTTTGACAACAGCACCCTCTCATTCTCAAGCCGTCAAGGAGTTGAAAACGGTTACCCTACGGATCAAACCGTAGATTAGTGAGAAAATCAATATTTGGCTGAGTAGCCTCCTGTAATGTTACCTTTTTGTCTTTGGGCCTGAGGTCTTGTAACCTATACATAATTATTTTATATATATATATATATATAACATGGGTAGGGGTAGGGGCCTCCCCTGCTGATTTCCGTAAAAAAATTATGTTGTCACTCAATCACCAAAATCATAAAACAATGGCACATAGGACCATTTTCCTTACATCATAAATATATATACAAATTTTTTTGGTAGTAAAGTATATATTTTCTAGTAAATAAAAGAATGTTAGAAGTCTTCCTTAGGCTTTGTTTATATATTTGTAAGGCGCACACGAATATCAAAATTCAAATCTTATAATCTTTGATCAATAATTTTGTTAACAATTTTTAACTTTTATAATGCCAATTTGATATAGTTGAATTTGTAATCAAATATACTCTTCAATGATTATAAATTTATAATCACAAATATAAGATAAATGAATGATCAAATTATAATTTAGAAAACTGTGCCAAGTCAAGTCCCGCCTTACAAAATAAATGAAGGGTAAAATTTAGGACTAAATTTAGACCATGTTCTATTTGGATCCATGGAGTAAAAGTTCGGTAAGGGACACATGGGAGACATAAATATTCCTTTTACCGCTACTTTTTGCTCATGCTTTTATGAATGTGATAAGAAAAGGAGGGGTAATATGGTTTTTTCCAGTCAGTTGCTACCTTTTATTTGCTTTTAGTTCGTTCGATGGACTAAGGAAAAAGTCCATTCCACGCCCCATAACTATCGACGTTGTCCGATTTTCAATCCTTAACTGTAAAACCAGATATTCGACACCCTTCAACTTTTCAAACTGTCCAATTTACACCCTTTGATGGTTTTCATGGCGGTTTTTGCTGACGTGGCGCCACGTTTACCGTCCCACACGGCGCCACATCAGCCATGAGCGTGAATTGATCCGTTTTGATAATTCTAGGGGGTAAACTAGACATTATCGAAAAAATATCATAAAAAATATATGTTTCTTAGAAAACAAATATAATTACAAATGCCAAAATCTAATCCAGTCTTAGAAAATCAATAGAAAATTTGTTTTAGCTCAAAAAATGTAGAATCTATTTTATATTTTTTTTCTAAAATCATGCTATACTCTTATACGTGTGATTATGATTTATTTTAATATTATATGATCATTTTTTATTTTTTTACTAAAAATTACTATTATTATTTATTCTAAGTAGTCTAATTTTAAGTACTCTAATAGATCTTGAAGATGAACCGGAGGACATTTATGGCCTATACTACAAAGAAGACCACCTCGCTTTAATGACAAGTAGGTTTCATTACGAATGGATAACAAGCTAAACTAGTATTTTATTGAGATTTTATAAGTTAGACTATTATTATTTATTACAATCTCATGTATTATTCAAATTCAAACATTAATTAAACTTCAGAAGAGCTAAAATGAGGCAAGCTCAAGTTGACTTCTAAAACCACCTAATTTAATTTCAACAAAATGAGTGTAGTTCAAGTCAATTTTGTAACAAGTTACACAGTTAGTTTAACCACCTTTTTTTATGGTATGAGTCATCAACATGACTAGGGACCAGCAAATAAACACCAAAAGGTGATCGAAAAGATCAAAATAACTCCCAACCAGAAACTATAAGAGTGGCGTAGTTTAAGAAAATAAAATAAAATTAGTTTATATTTTTCTGAGCTAAAACAAATTTTCTATTAATTTTGTACGACTGAACAAGGCTGTACTATTTTTAATTACATATGTTTTCTAAAAAAATATTTTTCTATAACATTTTTTATAAAGTTTAGTTGACCCAACTGTCGAAGCAGACCAATTTACCCCTTATAGGTGACGTGGCACCATATATGAAGACAAACATGGCGCCACATCAACGAAAACCGTCATTAAAACCATCGAAGGGTGTAAATTGGACGATTTAGAAAAGGATGTCGAATATTTGGTTTTGCGGTTAAGGGTTGAATAGTTGAGGGGTGTGGAATCAGGAGCGGAGCTATGTAGGGGCCATAATGGGCTCTTGCCCCCCTTTGCCATGCAAAATTTTCATTGATTCAACAGTAACTTTAGTACTGTTTGCTGATTTTATTGCTTAATTAACATAAGCGGACTCCTCCTAAATCCTCGGTCAAGCTCCGTCAGTGTGTGGAATGGACTTTTTCTATGGACTATAAGAGCATCTCCAAGAGACTTTGTATTGTGTTAGATAAATATGAAGATTATAGCCCCTTTGTAAAAATAGAAAGCCATCTAATTCAATGGGGTAATCCAACAGATTCTGTAAAGATGACTAGTGAGGTAGGCTAGCTAAAAATAGCTAGAGGATGAGGTGGGATGGAGAGCCACTAAATTAGAGACATTTTTTCCTCCAAAAATAACTAAATTTAACTTTAGAAAATGATTTGGCTAGTCTCTTGGAGATACTCTAATGGACCATCTATCTATTTGGATCACTTCAAATTTGTCCATGGGATCCAGGTCCTGAGATGGGCCAAAGGCCCAGATCCGCTCTCGTCCACACATGACGATGGATGGGCCAAAGTATATGAAGCAAAGTTTGCAGCCCATCCGCGTAAATAGCCCGTGTCATAAACCCTCGTGTCGCCCCGTCGTTGCGCCCGACTCGACTCCCCCGTCGGCCGTCACCCCCTATCTGCTGGCCGGCCGCACACCGCCGCCGCCGCCGCCGCCACCACCACCACCACCACCATCGTGCGTCGCCCCCACTTCGCTCTCCTCTGCCACTGCGCCCGGTTCGACCGCCTCCGCATCAGGTGAGCCCACTTTTACCACATCTCCCTGCCTGTGCTGCGCTAGGGTTTCATCTCTCTTCTCCTCAAACCGTTTGTTGTAGATCTTGGGGAAGAAGACCTCCGTCCATGAGGAGTTGGATCTGCTGCAGCTGGACCTGATCTCGGGTTGGAGGCACTCCTCTTCCTCTACATCCTCCCGGACCTCTCTTGCCCTCCTCTCCTGCTTGTTCCTGGTATGCCCCGCGTCGCCCCTCTGCTGGTTCATGCTGTTGCGATGTTTAACTACTGTTTTCTTTTAACTATAGTGTCTTGTTCGAAATATAGAATGATCAAATAGTTGCCTTTGAGTAGTGGGGCTAACAACAGTTTAATGTTATCATTCCTATAGTTTGGCTCTGTATATCTTTGCAGGGGATCTGATTAGTAGACATAGCAGTAAAGATAACAAAACATGATTCTGTGCATGATGTCCTTGCCGACAACGTTGATGAGCCTTGTTTATCTATGCTCCTTTTTTATCCAGAAAGCGTAGTGTTTTTTGTCTAGGAAACACTGTATCGTTTACCATTTTGTGTGATTATTTATCATATTGGATTGGGTCCATGTGCCTGCATGCCTAATTATTTGAAGTTTTAAGTCTTTGTGGTTAATGTTCGTTTACCTGTATGCCAAAATTTTGTAGCAAACCAATCAGGCTCTAAGTAACAGCACTGTTTACCTGCACTCTAATGTTCTTTCTCATCACCACTCTGTAGGAGTTGTGCATATTACCAAAATTTGCAGTCCTCCCAAGTCAGATAGTTAAATTAAATGTGTGATTTGAGATCCAAGTACAGCATGCATATAATATTAATCTGTTTGCAGTCGTAATTTAAGTTTTATCATCCAGCAGGGGCAGGCCTATGTGTTTGTCCATCAATGTTACTTTGTTCTTATTTTGGTGTTTGTCCATCAATGAATCTTTGTTCTTATTTTGGTGTTTGTCCATCAATGTTAATTGTTCTGATTTATTAGATGATCTGATGGATGCATTTATACTCTTCTTCATCTCTAAAGAATCGGAATACTTTGTAGGCCTAGCCCACAAGGTCGAATCGGAATCCAACGGCACTCGTTCGTTCTCGCCTCGACTATTTAGGATTCCGCCGCCATTGCTTCGAGACATCCAACCCTAGATTTGCCTCCTCCAGCTTCTTGGCGGCGGTAGAGAGACCACATCAGAGATGGAGCCCGGCAGAGAGACCACATCAGAGATGGAGCGCGGGAAGAGGAAGAGGAAGAAGCCGAATTGTGATGAAGGAAGAAGGTCCAAGGTTTTCTCAAGTATGTCCAAGCAATAAACAGATTTGGGGCCACAAGAAGCCGAAGACCTCGGTCATATTCAGATTGCTGATCTGGAAATTGCCGGTGATGTTTGTGATGATCTCCGAGCGGTCGATTATCCCCTGACGGAAGAAACAGATGATGAAGCTGCAGCAGAATTCACTCAGGATGGTAAGATCAACCAGGAGCTGATCATCGGCGGTGTTTCGCTCGAGGGCGGGGATCTACCGGCGCAAGAAACACACGCCCTCGATCAAAAAGATCCCCTTGGCGATGACTGGGAGGATGACAATCAGATCGGCGATGACTCGGGCGATGACAATCAGATCGGCGATGACTCGGGCGATGACAATCAGATCGGCGATGACTCGGGTGATGACAATCAGATCGGCGATGACTCGGGTGATGGCAATCAGATCGACAGTGACTGTGACGATAACCATGCTCCGTCGCTCTACCTTGTTGCCTGTCACTGGGACTGGCATAGATCTTCCGAGCCCTACAGCGTGTACAAGGTGATGGACGTCTCTCCATCTGTCGCTTCTTCGGCGAACCAGCGCCTGGAGTGGCTCAAAAGCCTGGAGACGGACGCTGGTGGGAAGATGTTTACCGCTGTTCAGTCAAGGCGCCGCTCTTGGATCGTCGGCGTCGGGGGTGATCACGGCAGCACCGTTATCTTCGACACCAAGACGAAGGATGTCATCCAGGGGCCCATTCTCAAGTCTGCAAAGTGGTGCCCTGTCCTGACTGCCGTGGGGGACAAGGTGTATGCCATGTCTAAGATGCCATCCTGGAAGTCTGATCCGGATTTCCCACCCTGGTTTGAGGTACTTGATCTTTCCAAATCTAGAGTCGTAACTGTTGCTGGCCGCTCTTACCTGAAGGGGTGCTCATGGAGAGAGGTGCCGATTCCACCCTGTTTCCCTTGGAAGATCAGTCCATCTGGGTACACTATTCTGCCCATTGTGATCCTCATGTCTTATGCGGTTGTTGAGAACTACATACTAGTATCATTCAATCAACCTTGGGGGACTCTTGCATTTGACACTGATTCACAAGACTGGCACAAGGTCAACGACGCAAGGCTGCCTTTCACTGGCTGTGCTGTCAAACATGGATCTGTCTTCCTTGCCTTGTCTGGGAAGGATGGGCCGATTAGTGCTTGCTATTGGGGATAATCTCCTTGTATTCCTCCAACCCTAGAAGGGTGGGTATATAGTTATGAGTACATGGGCCTAGATGGGCCTAATATACCATTATACTCCAACACTCCCCCGCAGTCTGAACTACCGGCGCAGCGGTGTTCAAGACTGGACAACAAAGAAACACAACACCACACAACATGCCCCCCCACAGCCACAACTAGCCACCCGTTATGTTGAGGCTGGAGCGAAACTCCGAGAATGTCGAGGAGGGCAGACCCTTCGTGAAGATGTCGGCAAACTGGGAGGTGGTCGGTACATGGAGGACCCGAACATCGCCGATGGCAACCCGGTCGCGAACGAAGTGCAAGTCAATCTCGACATGCTTCGTCCGCTGATGTTGAACCGGGTTGGTGGAGAGGTACACGGCGCTGACGTTGTCGCAGTAGACGAGCGTACTCTTGGGGAGCGGGCTGTGGAGCTCCGCCAAGAGCTGTCGAAGCCAGGACGCCTCAGCCACGCCGTTAGCGACAGCCCGGTACTCCGCCTCGGCACTGGAGCGGGAGACAACTGGCTGCCGCTTGGACGACCAGGAGACCAGGTTGCCGCCTAGGAAGACGGCATACCCTGAGGTAGAGCGGCGAGTGTCCGGGCACCCAGCCCAGTCAGCGTCGGTGTAGACGACCAGCGCAGTAGGAGGAGACCGGTGGAGGACCAGCCCGAAGTCAACCGTGCCACGGACATACCGAAGAAGGCGCTTCAAGGCAGTAAGGTGAGACTCCCGGGGATCATGCATGTGGAGGCAAACCTGCTGAACAGCATATGCAAGGTCCGGCCTGGTGAAGGTGAGGTACTGCAAGGCCCCGGCAAGACTCCGGAAGGCAGTAGGATCAGCTACAGGAGCACCCGAATCCGCGGACAGCTTTGACTGAGTGTCAACAGGAGTAGAACAGGGCTTGCAATCTGACATGCCAGCCCGCTCCAGGATATCGAGAGCGTACTGTCGCTGGTGAAGGAAGAGGCCAGAAGGCCGAGTCTCCACAGTGACACCCAAGAAGTGGTGGAGCTGACCCAAATCCTTCATAGCAAACTCCTGCTGCAGAGAGGAGATGGTGCGCCGAAGCAACTGCTGACTGGAGGCAGTGAGAACAATATCATCAACATAGAGCAGCAGATAAGCAATCTCATCACCATGTCGATAGACAAAAAGAGAAGTGTCGGACTTGGCCTCCGTGAATCCCAATGTCACCAAAAATGTGGCAAATCGAGAGTACCAAGCCCGAGGAGCCTGCTTCAGACCATAGAGAGACTTGTTGAGCCGACAGACTAGATCCGGACGACTGGTGTCCACAAACCCTGCTGGTTGGCTGCAGTAAACAGTCTCGGACAGAGTGCCATGTAGGAAGGCATTCTTGACGTCGAGCTGGTGCACAGGCCACGAGTGAGAGAGAGCAATCGAGAGGACCGTGCGCACTGTAGCAGGCTTCACCACTGGACTGAAAGTCTCATCATAATCCACTCCAGGCCGCTGAGTGAAACCCCTGAGAACCCAACGAGCCCTGTAGCGCTCGAGAGTACCATCAGCCCGACGCTTGTGCGTCCAAATCCACTTGCCCGTCACCACATTGCAACCAGACGGACGCGGCACGAGGTCCCACGTCTGGTTAGCAAGGAGCGCCTCGTACTCTTCTTCCATCGCGCGACGCCAGTTGGGATCCGCCAGGGCGTCGCGGACAGAGGAGGGTACCGGAGAGAGCCGCGGCTCACTCTCGGTGATGGAGAGAGCCGCGGGTCGAAGAACACCAGCTGCCTGCCGAGTCACCATGGGGTGTACATGGCGAGGGTCCCGATGGAGAATCGGCGGGTGGTACACGGCCGGCTCAACACGGGAGCGGGGCGGCGGCGGTGGCGGTGGTGGAGGTGTTGGGGACGGCCCCGTTGGAGGTGTCGGTGGAGACGGGGCCGTCGGACGACGCTCGAAGACGCGCACAGGGTGCGCGTATCGAGCAGGAGCCTCCGAGCCCGGAGCCGGAGGACCGGGCGCCGGTCCTAGTACCGAGCGACGCTGGTACACTCGGACCGGCTCGGCGAAGCGCGCCGGAGCGCCGGGGCCCGGAGCCGGAGAACCGGGCGCCGGTCCTAGTACCGAGCGACGCTGGTACACCTGGACCGGCTCGGCGAAGCGCGACGGAGAGGTGGGGGGTGCCGAGGCCGCGCACGGCGCGGCTGGAGGTGCCGTGGCCACGCACGGCGGCGCTGCAGGCGGCACCGGGGCCACGCACGGCGGCACCGGGGCCACGCACGGCGGCGCTGCAGGCGGCACCGGGGCCACGCACGGTGGCACGGGTGGAGGTGTCGATGCCGCACCACGAAAACCTGCAGGAGAAGGAAAAGAAGGAAATGGTGGCTGAACCACCGGGTCAGAAAACATGGACTCCAGCTCAGGTTCAGGAGAAGGTGAGGGGGAGGTGGAGTAAGGAAAATCCGACTCGTTGAAGACAACGTGTCGAGAGATAATGACCCGGTGAGAGGTGAGGTCATAGCAGCGGTACCCCTTGTGGTCAGGGGAGTAACCAAGGAACACACAACGTGTCGAACGGGGCGCCAGCTTATGAGCAGCAGTGGCGGTGATGTTAGGGTAACATGCACAACCGAAGACACGAAGGTGATCGTAGGTGGGAGGGGTACCGAAGAGAGCGTGGTGGGGAGTAGGAGCAGGACAAGCAGTGGAAGGGAGGCGGTTGAGAAGGTAGGTGGCGGTGTGGAGGCTCTCAGCCCAGAAGCGCGGGGGCAGAGAGGCCTGGATGAGAAGGGTCCGCATGACATCGTTCGTGGTGCGAAGCATGCGCTCAGCCCTGCCGTTCTGAGCGGAAGTGTACGGACAAGACATGCGCAGCTGAACCCCGCGAGAGAGGAAGAAAGAACGAGAGGTGTGGTTGTCGAACTCACGCCCGTTGTCGCACTGAACGGCCTTGACAGTGAGACCGAACTGAGTGGACACCCAGGCAAAGAAGTGGAGGAGGGTGGGAAAAGTCTCGGACTTCGCGCGTAAAGGAAAAGTCCAGGACTAATGGGAGAAATCATCAACAACCACAAGGTAGTATTTATAGCCAGAAATGCTGGATACAGGAGAGGTCCACAGATCACAGTGAATAAGATCAAAAGCATGCGAAGCATGCGAAGAAGAAGAAGAAAAAGGAAGCCTAATATGACGACCAAGCTGGCATGCATGACAGAAGGGCTCAGCTGAAGTCCTAGTACAAGAGATGTCTGCACTACGACTAAGCTGAGACAAAATATCCCGACCAGGGTGACCGAGACGGCGGTGCCAGGTGGTGGAGGGAGTCATCGCCAAAGCAGCTGACGGAGGAGGCGCAACGGAAGACGGAAGGCGAAGAGTGTAAAGGGGCCCCTCGCTGTCACATCGGAGAAGAGGACGACGAGTGGCCAGATCCTTCACAGTAAGACCAGAAGTGTCAAATTCGATAGAACAAGAATTGTCAGCAGTGAATTGACGAATGGAAAGAAGATTGTGGACCATCTGAGGAGCTACAAGAACACTGGAAAGGCGAAAAGGACCAGAAGTAGAACCCACGGAGGTGACGGGAAGACAAGAACCGTCACCAACCATGATAGAAGTGGGATAGGAGGGATGGGGGGGATGGACAGAAGAGAGTATACCAGCATCTGGAGTGGTGTGGAAAGAGGCCCCCGAGTCAGCGATCCACTCGGGACCAAGAGGTGGAGTCAGGCCCATGGTGCTGAAAGTCTGAGCCAGGGCAGCCTGATCCCACCCCGGCCAGGGCTGGGGCCAGGCCGGCCCAAGAGGAGGACCGGCAAACATGGCCGGCGACGGACGAGATCCTCCTCCCCCCTGCCCTGGGAAAGGCCACATCGAGATACGCCCTGACCATGGGTTGGCGAAGGATGGCCAGGGCATACCTCCAGGAGCAGGGGCAGAGGCAGGAGGAGAAGCGGGCGTGGACGTCCCACGACGACCCCCACCCGGGCCACCACCGGTCGAGGAGGTACCACCACCGCGGCCACCTCCACGCCGACGACCACCGCCACGCTCCCGGCCCCCGCGCTCGCGCCCCCCCCACCTCCGCTTGGCCCGGAGGGAGGAGGACCAAGAAGGGAGCTGGACGGAGAGGCAGAAGCCGGCGGTGTAGCAACCAGGGCCTTGGTGGTCATGGAGGCAGACGAGGTCGGGGGGGCAGTCACCTTGGTGCCCCGAGTGATCTCCTCCAAGACCAAGTCGTCCCAGACCTGCAGAAAGGTGGGAAACGGCTTCTGGCGGGTGATCCACGTGCGCAGGTGATCAAAGGAGCTGTTGAGACCCCGCAGCACATTGAGCACCAAGGTGGGCTCAGGCACCGGGTGCCCAAGGTCGCGGAGAGCGTCCGCCTTGGTCTTCATCTGCCGGCAGAACTCGCCCACCGACAGGTCCCCCTGCTCGAACGTCCGGAAGGACGCGTCGAGCTGGAGGGCACGAGCCTCGGCATTGCCGAGGAACTGCCCCTCGAGGGCCAGCCACGCCTGGCGAGCCGTGCCGCCGCGGGTCCTGACGAGGTCCTGGAGATCAAGGGATATGGTCCCGTTGATCCAGGACATGACGACGCAGTCGAGGCGCTGCCACGTCATGTCACGTGCCTCGACCGGCGTGTCGAGGAGGACGTGGTCGTCGAGGACGTAGCGGCGGAGGGCGATGAGGACCTGATCACGCCAGCGGGCGTAGGAGGTGGACGTCGGGTCGAGGACGACCGAGACGAGATGCTTGATGTGAAGCACGCCGGAAGCCTGGCTGTGCAGCTGGGCGACCGAGGGATCGGTCAGAGCCAGCTGAGAACCAGTGGACGGCGCCTGGTGAGAGGAAGACGCTGCCTGCTCGACCACGGGAACCGCAACAGAAGGAGGTGGCTGCTGTCCCATGGAAGCGAGCAAGAAGTGCTCCGCCTCTGCCACCTGACGCGCTAGCGCGTCGGCCGCGAGCTGCTCCCGCTCCCAGGCCAGGGCAGCCTCGCGGGCACGTGTCTGGGCAGCGGCGGCCTCCGTCTTGGCGGCGAGGAGGGCAGCAGCGAGGGCCGCGGCGGCCGGTGGCGCTCCGGCGAGGTGGAAGACGGCGGAGGAGAGGGGCGCCGCGGAGGGCAGCCCCAGGCCATTGCTGGGCCTACTGGACGGGGCAGCAGGCTGGGCCGCACCCCTTGTCCCGGCGTCCAGGGCCCGGGCGCCAGGCACCTCTGCCCCAGCTGCGCCGACTCCCAAGGCGGGCGGAGCAGAGACAGGGGCGGCGGCGCCGAGGGGAGGGCCGCCCGCGCGCGCGCCAAGGAGATGGCCGTCCGCATGCAGAGCGGCGGCGGCGGCGTCCTGGACGCGCGTCCCTGCGCCAGAGAGGGCGGCGGCGTCGGCGGCACCAAGGGAGGACGGCGGCGGGACTGGGAGAGGCGCTGGCGGGAGGGGAAGCGCCGGTGGAAGGGGAGGCGCCGGCGGGAGCAGCGCGGCGTCGGCGGCCTCTGGTGCGGCGGCCGCGACCATGGCGCGCGCACGCGCGTCCGCGCCAGCAGAGGAGGGCGCGACGGCGGCGGCATAGGAGAAGAGAGGGGGGAAGTAGGCAGAGAGGGGAGGGGGCTGCGGCGGCCGGCCGGCCATGGTGCCGGCGGCGGCGGCGGCGGCGCTACAGTGAAGGGGACCAAGAAGACCTAGCTGATACCATGCTATTGGGGATAATCTCCTTGTATTCCTCCAACCTTAGAAGGGTGGGTATATAGTTATGAGTACATGGGCCTAGATGGGCCTAATATACCATTATACTCCAACAGTGCTTATTACATCCGTCTGGCACCTTCTGGCAAGGACAATGCTCTTCAGTTATCTGTTGATGTGCTTGCGGTGAAACATGAAGAACATGAAGTTGATGCAGGTTCATGTTTCTCTTCCCTGGACAATGAACACTTCTGCTCATCAAGTGTTTCGCTTGACGATGACAGCTTGACTTTTAACAGGGACTACAAGGAGTGGTTTCCAAAGAAGGCGTTTTTGAACTTGACAATCTATCAAATGGGTAACACTTCAATCCTGGAGACGTCAAAGGAAGCCCTGCTAGATGTGAAGCCGACAATTTCAGTCTCCAGCCAGCGGGTACATGACATGAAGATTTCCAGTTTACATGGGTTCTCCGCGTTTGCCTTCGCTCTCCCATCAGTATAAGTAAGTCCCATTGGCACCTTTTAGCCTTTATTTCACAGTACAATTTCCTTAAGAGAACCCATTTAGCTGAAAATCCAAATGCCCCTGTGCATGCCTTTGTTTCTCATGTAATCTTTCTTTGGGCATGTAAACACTTTTATATTGGTGTCCTAAAATAGCTGAGGTTGAGGTTGCCCTGGTTGTTTAGGTTATCTTCCGATGAAATGAGAAGTTTAAGATTGAACTTTGTTTGAGACACCATTGTTGTCTTTGGGAAATTTGCTGTGGCCTTTTAGGCCTTCTCCAATGCTTCATTTTCAGCTAGCTCATAGAAGAGAAGAGAAGAAGGGATGGTTTCATACACGTACTTTGAGATTATGTGAGGATGATGTTGGGCTTATTAGCCATATGCTAAGAGCGAGATTATGCTAATGGTGGCTGTAATTGCCGTACTACTTGCTTGGCTCAGGGTTATGCCCACTAGAAGCTTGGTGCGCTACAGCGGGTCCTTTATGGTGAATGTGAGCCGAACAAACTCACTGTCATTTGAACTCTGAACACAATCGTTTCTGCGCGACCAATCAAAACTTGTTTGAGTTATTCACTCCCCGCATGATACATAGCTCGATTCACACGGGACCAATTTGAGCTTAGCAGACTATCAAAATATGAGGCTTAGCAGACTGTCAAAATACGGTCCAGTGTTAGGCTTAGCAGACTAATAAAATATGGTCCCAATGAAGCCTAGCTTTAGGCAGTGTTTTGGTTTAGACTGTTAACACAATGAAATCAAAATCAAATCACATTGTTTGGTTTCATATTGTATAAAGGTATTAATACATCTCTAGGAAAGCTGCATGCCCTTCTGCTCAGCTCTAGAAATTCGCATGAGTAGAGCTCAATGGCAATGGTGTTCTCTAGGAGGTTGCAGGTGGGCTCTTCCCCGGCAAGAGCACAGGCACCGCCGTGTTCAGTCCCCACCTGACGGCGCGGCAAGATGAAGACGTCACCAGAGGATGAACGAGGGGTCCCACCAGGAGAGGAGCCCCAGCCACATAACATCACAGCTATTCAGTACTACATCTATATGCTTTTCATCAATCACCATTGCTGATCTTGCATTAACAATAGCAGTAGCTCGTGTTCTACACCTTACATCTTCCTGAACCTCAAGGAGTTCCACTGCTCCATAATCAGATGGGCAGGTCATGAGACCGAAGATGCTCACGATCGCTGGCTCTACCCCGTGGTGGGCGGACTCAGGAAAAAAAATAGCTGGGGTGAACTTTAAGTGACAAGTTAAAACTTCACCGAATATCTGTATGTGGGTACTCACGGAGGTGAGGAAGGACAGGCAAAACCACGCCACCCGACCAGCTAAGGCAACTGGCACGCTACGACCAGACGAAAGGCCCAACCAGATCGGGCCACCTGGCATACTCCTGATCGACCCGGGCTACATAGCACGCCCCGATCGGCTGTTGGAGCTGAACAGCCCGGGCCACATGAAGTGGCCCCGACCGACCAAGCGCTTGGCCCGCCAAGGCCACGTGGCACGTCCCTGACCAATAAAGGCCCCAGGGCACAGGTGTCCCAGGCCCCCAACTGACACTCACTATGGAGACCCATGACGTCGACCGCATCACGACCACCACACAGAACAGACTCCCCGCCATATCCGCAAAAGGCTCAGGGCCCACGACTAGGCCCAGGATGCCACGCAGCCCCTCTCCAACCCCGCGAAGGAGGTCACGTAGGGGACCCACCAGACGACTTGGACGCTCAGGCCCACACAAGGGCCATACCTCGCACGACGGCAAGACAACCCCCTTACCCTTGGGGTATGGTACCATCAACCACTCGTCAATAGCACACACATCAGTAGGAACGGCGACACGGACACCATCACAGACTAGTAGCAGCTAGGTTAAAACCCGAAGAAAATAATAAGATAACAAATCTACTACAGCGATGAACCAATCCCAAGCGACTCTATTCGATATTTGTTGGGGGCGGTTTTCGGCGTAAGGCTTGACCTCCGCGTAGCGGCCCGAGAAGATTCTGCGCCTACCTTTCGCTTCCCCTGCGGGACAAGCTCGAATGTGAAACCGCAAATGGGTGGCGGTTGTATCGAGATTTTTTTGTGGGAGGCTAAGCATGCCTGATTGCCCTGGGCTGGCGACGGATCGCAGGCTTATTCTTTGAAATAGCGCGTCCTCGAGGAAAGGTCGGGGAACTTCCGTGAGATGGTCCGCCTCGACCAAACCACGAGTAATAACGCCTAACTAAAAAGGTAAAAGGACAGGAAGAAGCTTTGTGCTATCAGTGCAGGTGACCAAGACGCGTCCCCAAGAGCCCTCCGAGGGAGTCGCTATAACGATGGGCTGGGCTACCAAGTTGTCGAGGGCGTCAAGAGAAGGTTCGCACCTGCAAGGGAAGGGCCATCCTCTCCAATCGCTTTGCCAAAAGAGGTCGTCAAGCTCGCCGCCGTGGAAGGCTCGCCAAGATCGCACCTATTGTAAAGGCAAGCGGCTCTAAACAGGTGCTCGGAGACTCGAGAGTCGAGACAAGGGACAGGTCGGCACCTTTCCTATTTCGGGTCGTGTACATCGCGGAATAGATGAGGTGCCAAAAGGACGTGGTACGTAGCAGAGTTGCGTAGTCAATTTGGTTTCCACTTCTTATGTAAAATTACTTTAATACCTCGGGCCGTTGTCTAATAGAGGTAGGCGAGGGCCAGGGATATCAGGAGTAATTCAGCAATTGAGGCATCACTATAAAAGGCAGCCCCTGCGCATAGTTGAGGGGATTCGGAAAAAAAAGAGAGAAAAAGTTCTACCTATTCACCTGTCTGGTGTTAGCTCGCAAAATTAGCACCAACAGTTTGGCGCCCATTGGTTGTGTGTACGTGAGAAAGCCCACGTGGCTCCGAGAACCAAGAATTTAAGTGACATCACGGGAAAAGAAGGTGCCGGGGAGGATGAGAGCCGCCAAGCTCCCCAAACAGATCCGTCAACGAGTGGTGTTACCTCTGACAAGGACAAGCAAGCGGCCTCAAAGCAGGAGGCCGCGAAGAGGAAAGCCGACGTTGAAGCCAACACGGCAAAAAGAAAGAAAATAGAACAAGCAAGACGCTGCTGCGGCTGCCCAAGAACAAAGAGACCAAGAAGAGCTTCAGAGTGCAAAAGCTGAGCTAGAAAAGCTGGAAAAACTGAAAGAGAAGATGAAAGCTGAAGCCTTGGCAAAACAACGTGCAGCAACTACCAAGCAAGAGCTCGCTAATGCGCGCGCAAGAATCCAAGAACTTCAGACGGAGTTAGAAAATTTGAATCCGTACGACGAAGCTGAGGAAGAGTTTGTCATCCGTTATAACAATGGACCATTTCCAAGAACACCTGTCTCAAATCCAGAAATTTGGCTCAAGTGCTAAAAGCATTGACACGATTGATCCATTGTCACCTAGTCTCCAGTTAGCGCCATGGCCTCAATCCTATAGAAGCGTGTCTATCCCAAAGTTTGATGGCACGTGCGATGCTAGGCAGTTTCTTATGGCATATGAAGCGGCAATTGCGTCAGCTGGTGGAGATGAAGTGGTCTTAGCCAAATCGTTTGTCATCGCTTGTGAAGGTGCAGCGTTAAACTGGTACTCACTACTAAAACCTATGACAATAGCTTCATGGCAAGACCTGAAAGAAAGGTCCGTGGCCAACTTCAAGGGCTTTCGTCGCAATTTCCTTACACTCAGTGACCTCTTCAGTTGCGTTCAGGGGGAAAAGGAGCCGTTACAAACCTATTTCCATCGATTCATCCAAATGAGAGCTCAGGCACCGAACGTCTCGGACGAGGTGGCCATCGAAGCAGCTATAAAAGGTTTGAAGATTGGCCCGTGTGCAAATTATCTAGCACTCGAGCCACCTTCGACGATCTCGGAGTTATATACTACCTTGGAAAAATGGTGCAGGGCTGATATTGACCACCGAAGAAGAATCGAGGAAAGCCGGAGCAGCAAGCAAAGTGCCCAGGTGGGAACCTTTCAGCAAGGTCACCAGCGACAGCCTGGTCAAAGACCTGCGCACCAGTTCGGCCCAGCCCAGCCAGTATACCATGTAGAAGCCACGTTACATGGAGAAGATGCAAATTTCATTGCAACAAATCAAGACTGCGACCGCATTCCACCCACTCCAAGGGAACATGGTAGCAGCAGTTCAAGAGGTGGAAGAACAGCAAGAGGTCGTGGAAGAGGCAGAGGCAAATACAACCAAGAAGGTGAAAGAGTGTATTACTGCGTATTTCACGGTGAAAATACTGATCACGGGACTAAGTATTGCCCCGAAAGCAAGAAGACTCTCGAAAGAATGGCCAACGAAAAAAGCGAGCTGGAACCACCCAAAGCAGTGAATTGCAATACAAGCCAGTGGAACCAACCGCCCCTAGGACCTTATTTTGCCTCAAGCCAACCAGTCATGCATTATCCCTATCATCCCCCACCTTTCCATCATAAGGCTTACAGTTTCTACCAACCAGCCAACGTGCAAGCTCAGCAGCAAGCTTTTGCTTTACATCAGGCTAACAGCGCGTCAGCTCAGCAGCCCATGAACCTCCATGCAGCTGCAGAAGAACAGCCAGTGGAGAAGCAACCAAAGCAAGAGGCGCAAAATGCGCAAGGCAACGCGCTTCCAGCGGTTGGCATGATTTTACCAATTTCTGGGGGATCCTCATTGGCCTTCGAAAGCAAAAGGCAACGGAAGGATTACTTTCGATGTGTAAACAATATAGCAGTCGAAGGCCCAATCAAAAGGTCGCAGTTGTCACACATGTCTATAACGTTCTCAGAAGCTGATTTCAAGCTGGAGAGCTTCCCGCACAGCGACGCGATGGTCATCGAAGCAAATATCGCAAGGTGGATAATCGACAGAATCCTAGTCGACACTGGCAGCTCTGCAGATATCATTTTTGCGAGCACTTTTGATCAGATGAAGATGGAGCGAAGCTTATTACAACCCGCAGACAATCCCTTATGCGGTTTTGGGGGTAAAAGGGTTCGGGTATTAGGAAAAATCGATCTCCCAGTCTCGTTTGGTGACCTTGACAACGCGCGAACCGAGTATGTCACCTTTGATGTTGTGGACATGTACTTCCCATATTTCGCAATCTTTAAAAGAGGTTTCCTGAACAAATTCGAGGCAATTGTTCACCAACCTTATTTATGCATGAAGATGCCGGCTCTGAAAGGTGCCATCACCGTTTTCAGGGATCAACAAATGGCAAGGAATATCGAGAGAGGCGAGACCCCGGGCCAGCGAAGCGTGCACTTGTTAAACAGCTCAACAGCAGCCAAGGTGCTTTTCACCAAGTCCGATGACTTGCAGAGGCTAATGGACAAGGAAAAGGTGGCGATTGCCCCAAACGAGGAAACCAAGAAAGTATTGCTAGACCCGCATGTGAAAGACAGGCACGTCATCATCGGCTCAGACCTTACCAAAGAAGAGGAGAATAACCTCATGACCTTTCTCCGTAGCAACAAATAAAGATGTTTTCGCCTGGTCTTCCAAAGACTTGCAAGGTGTTCGCAGGGACATAATTGAGCATAGTCTCAATATCAGTGATAAGGTCAGGCCGAAGAAACAAAAACTCCGAAAGTATTTGGACAAGAAGGTGGCTGCAATGAAAGCAGAAGTACAAAGACTGCTCGACGCGCATGTAATCAGAGTGGTGAAATACTCTACTTGGCTAGCAAACACAGTAATGGTAAAGAAAAAGAGTGGAAAATGGAGAATGTGCATAGACTTCACTGACCTCAACAAGGCTTGCCCCAAGGACGACTTTCCATTGCCAAGAATAGACCGAGTGGTCGACGAAGCTGCAAACACAGTAATCCTATCCTTGCTCGATTGCTTCTCTGGTTATCACCAGGTGTGGTTGAAAAGGTCCGAGGAAGAATGTACTAGCTTCATAACACGGTTTGGCACCTATTGCTTCGTCAGAATGCCGGAAGGGCTCAAGAACGTAGGGCCCACTTTTACAAGAATGTCCAAGGTGGTGTTCAAAGACCAAGTCCCACGAAACTTGTTGGCTTACGTGGACGACCTTGTGGTGAAAAGCAAGGAAAGGTCGAGTCATGTCGATGACCTTTCAGAAACCTTCGCTAACATGAGAGCAGCCGGCTTGAAGCTTAACCCGGAGAAATGTGTTTTTGGGGTTCAAAAAGGAAAGGTCCTCGGGTGTTTGATATCGGTTAAAGGGATTGAAGCGAATTCCGACAAGGTTGCCGCTCTAGCTAGAATGGAGGAGCCCAAATGCAGAAGAGATGTTCAAAAGCTTACAGGTAGAATAGCAGCACTAAGCAGGTTCATCTCGAAGCTAGCAGAAAGAAGTTTACCTTTTTTCGATGCTCTCAAGAAAGTGGATAAATTCAATTGGGGCCCAGAAAAAAGCAAGCATTCGCTGACCTAAAAAATTATATGCAGCATTTGACCACCTTGTCCCCACCCACAGCAAACACAACCTTGTTGTTATATGTGGCCGCTTCGCACTCCGCAGTCAGTGCAGCTCTGGTGCAGGAGCGAGAGCGTAACGGCCTAAAAGAACAGCTGCCTGTATATTATGTCTCTGAGGCTCTAGACAAGACAAAGAGAAACTATTCAGAAATCGAGAAAATTATCTATGCGATGGTGATGAGCACAAGGAAGCTCAGACACTACTTTGAGGCGCATAAGGTTGTAATCCTAACAGATCAGCCTGTGAAAGAAATCGTGAACAACAAGGACGCCCCGCCTCGCATCAGGAAGTGGGCCGCTGAGCTTTCTGGCCTTGCTATCACCTTCGAGAATAGGTCAGCCATCAAATCACAAGTGCTGGCAGATTTCATCGTAGACTGGACCTCCCCAGCCAAAGACAATAGCCCAGAGGCACAGGAGCCCGAGTGGCTGATAAGGTGCGACGGGGCACGGGGAAGTAAAGGCGCCGGAGCTGCCGCGACCATCACCACCCCGTTTGGTGAAAGGCTGCGATACGCAGTCAGGCTCGAATTCAGCGGAGAAGGTGATGCGAGCTCAAACAACGTCGCCGAGTACGAAGCTCTCTTGCTGGGCTTAAGAAAAGCCAAGGCCCTTGGGGCAAGGTCGCTCGTCGTGAAGACAGACTCAGAGTTGGTGTCCGGGCACGTGGAAAAAGAATACACAGCCCGGCGTCCCGAGCTTATATCAAATATCTTGACGCGGTGAGACGCATGGAGAAGCACTTCAAAGGCTTCACTTTCGACCACGTCGAAAGAGAAAACAACCAGGATGTTGATGCCCTCGCCAAAGCAGCAGCAAAAAAAGAGTCGTTGCCACCTGATGTATTCTACGAGGTCTTGGCCATGCCTTCAGTAAGAAACGTTGATGTAAAGCTAGTCAATTTAGTATGGGGGGAGACTGGAGAGATTCAATAATAGCTTTCCTTAAAGGCCAGTTTGATACCGATAATCCAACCATCTACAAAAGAATGTTCCAACGTGCTAGAAACTACAAGTTGTTGGGCGAGGACCTGTACAAAAGCGGAGTAACCAAGCCCTGGCTAAAGTGTGTAAGCTATTAGGAAGGTCTCGACTTACTAAAAGAAATACACGAGGGATCTTGTGGCGCTCATATCGGCGCAAGGTCTCTGGTCGGCAAGGCATTTCGACAAGGTTTTTATTGGCCTACGGCAATCAGAGACGCTCAGCAGTTGGTAAAGACTTGCGAAGCTTGTCAAATGTTCGCACCTCAGCGAAAAGAGCCGGGAGTATCTTCGCAGCTCATTCCCCCTTCTTGGCCTCTTCAAAGGTGGGGGCTGGATATAGTGGGACCTCTTCCCACAGCTCAGGGCAATTACAAATTCGTCGCAGTCGCGGTCGAATACTTCACCAAGTGGGTTGAGGCGAAGCCATTGGTCAACATCACCTCGCAAGCTTTGAAAAAGTTCTTATGGCAGAACATCATTTGTAGATTTGGCGTCCCATACGAGCTTACGGTGGACAACGGCAACCAGTTTGATTGTCAATTGTTCAGGGAATTTTGCCACAGTGTCGGCACCACAGTCAAGTTTGCTTCTGTGTACCACCCTCAGTCAAACGGAGCAGTGGAAAGAGCTAATGGCATTATCTTGCAAGGTGTAAAGAAAAGGCTCTACGATCAAAAGAAGAAAGGAAAATGGATTGAAGAGTTACCAAAGGTGGTATGGTCTCACAACACCACCAAGTCCAGAGCAACCCATTTCACCCCTTTCAAGCTGCTTTATGGGGAGGAGGCAGTCAGCCCGGAGGAGCTGAAATACAAAAGCCTTCGCACAAGTTCGGCCTCAAATACATCGTCCGTAACAATGGACAAGGATTTAATCGAGGGAGAAAGACTACAAGCTTTGCAGAATCTTGAAAAATACCAGTCCGAAACAAAAAGGTGGAGGGACAAGAAGGTAACCAAAAAAGAAATAAGTCCAGGTGACCTTGTTCTCAGAAGAAAGCCAGGGGTCAATCTAGGGAAAATGAATGAAAAATGGGAAGGACCTTTTTTGGTGTCATCAAGCAATAGGCCAGGATCGTTCCACCTCATCGACGAGTCCGGAAAGGAGCTGTCCCACACTTGGAATGTGGACAGCTTGAAGAAGTTTTTCGTCTGATCGCAGCATGGGGCTGCAACCTTTCTTGTTTTTTGTTACCTTAGTTTACCTTTTCATTTCTTAAGCTATGTAACCTTTTTTATTTTTCTCAAAGGCCGTACTCTTTTCCTCACGGGAAAGCCCCATCCTGGGATGTGAGGTTTTTAATGAGGCGGACCTTATTGTAAATTGCTACCTATATATAAAGCAACAATTTCCCCACAAGAGCGTGCGCCAAAAACACCGAAAAAGCGCCGGGTGACGCAGATTTCGAAACCTTTTCTTTGTCAACTAGCTCTTCGAAATAACCTCATCCAAAAGAGGTCATTTGCTACAGACTAATAAGCAACTTTTCAAGTTGCTCGAAAACAAGTGCGTCTCACTCCAAAAAGAAGAGATGAGGTGCGCATTGGCTCGAAAATAAACAAAGAGGTCCGAAAGAGGCTTTCTCAAAGACGGGAGAAATACCCGCACCATTTACTTTCTCAAAGACGGGAGAAATACCCGCGCCATTTATTTTCTCGAAGACAGGCGAAATACCCGCATGTTACCACTCTTTCAAAAACGGGTAACACCCCTGCAGTCCATTTTGGGAGCGCCAACGAATCGAGAACTAACCTTTTCAAATTACTCGGAACCGGCATGCCTGAAATAGGCAAACATCTTCGCGTTCAAAAACAAGCTCGGCGCACCAAAAAATAACCTCAACCCCAAAAATGCTAAGGGGGAGGCGACGCTTTTATAACAAACGCTTAGCACTTGGTGTTCAGGATTTTTCTCAGATTACAGTTACGCATCAATAGTGCAAATCAACTTACTATCTCCCACCTTTCAAGCAAGATTCGGAAGCCAAATTTCAGCCTCAGCCCGGAAGCATCAGGGGGAGGTAATGCTCAACAGCGAATTTTTCTTCGCCTCGGAGCTGCGGGCATTGCGCAAACACGGTTCTGAGCTCAAAAAAAAATCTCAACCCCAAAGGTGCTAAGGGGGGAGGTGACGCTTTTGCAATAGATGCTTAGCACTTCGGGTTCTCAGTTTCTTCCCACCAGCATAAACCGTTGCCCGACACCTTTAAGCAAGGTCCGAAGCTCTAGCTTAAAACGCCCTAAAACAAAAGGCGCTACATGGGGCTCGCACCTTCTTGACAAGGTACTGGGCTCGTCCCAAGTTCAACTGCAGGCGCGGTAGCGACACGGCCTCGGGGCTTGCAGGCTTACAAGGGGTGGGGTTGACGCGTTAATAATCTTCGGCTTTCTCAGGATAAAGCGTGTTGGAAATTTACGAAGTCGAGCGTTAGAAAATTTCGCACATATTGCATCAGAGGATAAAGCACCTCATTAAAATTCGACAGTTAATTACTTTAATCGGCATAAGATTGTGCAAAGGCCCAAAATTCATCAAAGCTCACTTCAGGGTGGCATGCGTGAAACTCGAACCAAGCTCGAAGTGAGACACAGAAGTCATCACACACTATCAAAGTGGCCGAATCAGCCTGCGCAGGTTCCACAGTCGGGACCTGCGCATGACAAAGTAAGTTTACAGAAGGGCTAAGGGACCAAGTCCAAAAAAAGTTACAAAAGCTTTCAAGGCATAGGCTCCCGCGGAGTGTAGTCATATTCTACCTCAGCACGACGCTGATCTAATGGCAGTAGAGGTTCGTCCAAAGTCTGATCCTTTGGGGGGTGGTGCTGTCGTGACGGGCCACCTCTTGAACCAGGTTGAGCGGCAGTCTACTAGTTCCCTCAGGTGCGTCGGGTGGCGGAGTCGTCTTGCCCTGATGCTCAGCCAACTCTTGTTTCGCCTGCATAAAATCACGCTGTCAAAAATAGGTCAAAATCAAACCCGAATAACAAGGTTCAAAAAAAAGAAGAAAAAAGAAAAGGAAAAGCCAAAGAGATAGTACGGGTAGAAGGGATAACCTTGTTTAAACGATCATAAGCTGCCTTCTGTGCCATGGCGCGTCTGCTAGTCCACCAAAACTTCATCATAAACCTTTTCACCTGTTCCTTGACTTCAGGGCTAACATGGTCTGGATCTTCTGTCGCCGGGTATTGAAATGATTTCCTCCGAAACATCTTGGCGTGTTCGCATTTTTCTTTTTCAAGCATCGCCAAGATATTAGAGCTACAGACCGAGGCCGCATAATCCCCAACCGTCTCACAAAACAAAGTGATAAACTTGATCTCTTCATCCAGCCAGTTGAAAAAGCGGGTCTCTCCACTAGGCTCAGGGAAGGCCAGGGGCTCCCCTCCAAAACGGTGCAAAGCTGCCTTGTAAGAATTGTAAACCCTGGATCCCCTCTTCCATACCAAAGCACTTGAACGCTCGATGCCAGTTTTCAACATCTTGATTTCATCCTGGTAATTACTACCCTCACGCACCTTTTCTTCAGCTAGAAGCCTAGCCTGGTCTCGCTCCACCTTCATGTTAGCCAGAACCTCTGAGCTGTTCGACAAGGTTTGGTGAAGCTTCTTCAGCTCTTCCTTCTGTACGTTCTTTACCAGTACGAGAGAGGGCAACATTTTCGGTAGATAGGGCTTTGTTGGCCTCCTCCAAAGTAGAGCATTTGACCAACAGGGCGTCTCGTTCCCGAATAAGCTGTTCGATAGTGTTCTTAGCATCAACAAGACGAGCAAGCTGTTGGGAGAGATCCTCTTTCTCCTGGCGCACCAGAGCATTTCCCCTAGCAAGCAGCGCTCGATCCTTGTCCAGCTTCTCTTTCTTAGTTTTTAATTGTTGATTCTCCGATTCGACGCGCACCAGGTCGCGGTTCAGATCGGCGTTTTCAGCTTTCAACTCCTTTAGCTTAGCCAAAGCTTCCTCCGCTGCAACCTTTCTCTCTCTATACGACTGTGCATCCGGGAAAAGGCCTTACTAGCAATGGTAGCCTAAAAAAAAAGACGACGAATATAACCAAAGGATATTGGAGGCCTGAAAGCTGTCAAGTATCTCAGAAGGGGAGAGAATCATACCTTTATAGATTGAGAAGTTATGATCCCAGAAAGCTCGTCAAAGTCTGCTTTCTCCAGCTCCTCTTCATAAGCTAGCAAAACCGACAAAACAGGTGAAGAGGTAGCTCGCAATCCAGCATACATTTTTTCTAAGAAATTGCAGTCTTCGAAGTCACCTTCGGAGTCGAGCGCCCAGCGACTTTCAAATTTCAATGCTTCCCGAGCCTCTCAGTACCTCCCTCCCACCTGCGCCAAGCAAAGGAGGCTTAGCCTGGTGCTGTGTGTCGCTCGAAGACGATGTGGAGGATTCGGAGCTGGAGGAGCTACCTGATGAGCCAGTCACGTCGATAAGGGATGTGGATTTCTCAAGTCCCTTATCTTCAGCTTGAACCAACACCAAAGCCAAGGAGTCTGTAGGACCTGGTGGCGCTTTATCGATAGAAGTGTCGCCGTGTTTTGGAACTCCAGCTGGTGACAGAGCAACGTCGTCAGGGGCTGGCGACCTTGCGGAGCTATCAGAACCCGACTCATCATCATAGTCGAACGGACCTTTCACACGAATGCTGAGGACCATGTGTGTCCGAGGACCAATAGATGGTCGCTTCTCAGTGTGATGAGTGATTGACAACGTGGTGTGGACTGACGTTCGCCTTGGCTCAAGTATTGCAGGTGTAGAATGCGGCTTGGTTTGCATTGGTGCAGGTGAAGAACAAGTGCGAAAGGTCTTAGCCGGAGCGGCCTCCCAGGAGCGGAGAGACAAGTAAGCTTGGTTCGAGGGACCCGGTGGCCAGTGGGATCAAGTGCGGTTCACATGGTGGAAGAACAAGAAAGACAATGTAGATGAAGGTGACCAAGCCGGTACATTGGGCGCGGCCGAGTCAAGGAACGGGGCAAGACCGAGTAGACCGTCCGGGAGCCGGAGGTGAAAGGCTTAGCGTGCTCGAGGCTTGGCGTGGAGGCTGGACCAAGTACGCGGGGTTTGATGGTACTACCAGAGAACCATCAACCGAAGGCTCGGCGTGACGGAGACGGTATCCAGGTGCGTCGGGAAGCTTCGAAGCGGGGGGCACGCGGCGTGATCAAGGAGCTTGCATCGGAGGTAAGCAAGACCCGATGGATGCGTGCCCGCTCGATGGGTCTATTCATGTATTGACCAAATTCTCCCTGTGTGGGCTTGAGTTGTAACTCCTAGTGTAGGGGCACTTCGGTCATTTGTCCGGAGGGCTCTATATATAGGAGGAGTGGCTGGTTGGGCAGCTATCTCTTTTGGCTAGTTGTGTGGGATTGCTCTTTATTCTTGGGGTGCTCTTGGTGAGAGGAAGAGAGGAGAGAGTTGGATCTTTGAGTGATCTTTTTGCCATCTTAGCTTTGTTTGTTGCTAAGAGTGGCTTGTAACCGAACCTCTTGTGGTAATCCAAAGATCAATTTCGTGCTCAAGTTTGTGTCCCTTGCAAGATCTGAGGGTTATCTTTTTCGGGATTTTCGGAGCTATTTTTTGGGTATTTTCGTGCTTGGCTCGATTCTTCGTTTCTAGATCGTTTGGCTCCGGATTTGTTTGAGGGGATCATGGGTGAGTGCCTTGCGCCTCTTTGTGGATGATCTTGCCCCCTCAAAAGCCGGGAATCGGTCTCGATTTGAAGATTTTGGGATGAACTCGTGGTGGTTGTGTTCTTCCGTGTGATCCGCGATTCCTCGAGTTGTAGGGAGTTAGAGGCTGAGATTTTTGGGGCATATCATCTCCTTGGAGTGCTAATCATCTCCCCAAAGTTTCGTCTCAAGAGCTCTAGCCGTTTGGGAGATCCGGTGATGGATTTGGAGGTCTAGATCCGCGGGTTACTGTAGCTGTTCTTCCTGTTCGTTCGTCGGGCTTCTCGGACAGTCCGCTCGAGTAACGCGGACGGTCCGCGAGGGTCTCGGACAGTCCGCATGTGATTGGCGGACGATCCGAGCTGTGGTGCTCGTTTGAGGTGTCGTCGGATTTGGTTAAGTCTTTTCACGGACGGTCCGCCTTATAACCTCGGACAGTCCGCGACACTGGCGGACGGTCCGTGGTAGAGGCTCGGACAGTCCAAAAAAGGCCTGAAGCTACTGGAGATTTGAGAGGGTATTTCGGACGGTCCGCCTTGCGTAGTCGGACAGTCCTCCGTGACCCCGGACGGTCCGCGACCTCCGTGCGGACAGTCTGCCCTGATCCAGACAGACGTCTTTTCGGTTCGCTTCTTGAGTTGTGCTTCCGCGTTACATTTCTTTAGAGCTTGTTCCTAGGGTTGGTAGGTCCGTTGTGACTACGCTACCTTGGCAAGCTTGTGAGGAATCATTGGCGAGTGATTTCGGGATATAGGCCAAGTTTCGAAAAGAATTTTTTATCGGCTCCCATTCACTCCCCCCCTCTCTGGTCACCATTTCGATCCTTCAATTGGTATCAGAGCTTGGTTAAGGATCACTCCACCTTAACCGGTTTTGTGATCCATAGGGCGACGAGAAAAAAGGGCAATTTTGCTTGGGGATTTGGTTTGCGTGTTTTGAGCTTGTTTTTGGCTAATCCTAACCGGTGCTTTGAGTTATGGCACCAAGCTCTTCCTCTTGTGTGCCTTTGCCTTCAGAGATTGGTGTGATGGAGAGTGTTTCGGGAGATGACCGCAAGTGGAGGAGAAAGTGCAAGGAGTTGGAGAATGATAAGGAGGCGTTGGCATTGATCCGGCTTTTGGTGGCTCAAGATGATGATCTTCAAGACAAGCTTATGAAGAGAAGCAAGGTCAAGCTCACCCAAGGTATCATTAGCTTGTTCACCCGCCTTTGTGCCTATGGTGAGATGAATGTGGAACTTAAGAACTCACCTTTGACATGCAAATCTTGTGATGCTTTGCTTGATGAAAATAAGAATGTAAGAGAAGAAAATCTTGAGTTTGCAAATGATGTGAGTAGCTTGCTTAGAGAGAATGATGAATTGAGTTCATTTCTTGCTTGCTTGCAATCTGAAAATAACTTGTTGAAATCCAATGCTTCTATGCCTTGCAACTCTTGTGTTGCTTTGAATGTTGATCTTGATGATGCTAGAAGTAAGATTGCTTTGTTGGAGTCAAGTGCTTCCCTTCCATGTGTTTCTTGTGAGTCTTTGCATGC
This sequence comes from Echinochloa phyllopogon, assembly GCA_033239725.1. Classification (NCBI taxonomy): domain Eukaryota; kingdom Viridiplantae; phylum Streptophyta; class Magnoliopsida; order Poales; family Poaceae; genus Echinochloa; species Echinochloa phyllopogon. Next base: position 1,967,872 of record BTCW01000008.1, on the reverse strand, counting down.
TGAAATTAATGAACTAAAATTGACTCACACCACATGTGTAGAACAACTTGAGCATGCTAGGGCTGAAATTTGTAAGATGAAGTCTATACCTTTTAGCATGTGCTCTTTGGTTCTTGATGAAAATACCTTCCTTACTTCTTGTGATAATCATGATACTATGCTTGATGTGAATGATGATGTTTGTTCATGTGGTCTCATTTTCACATCATGCATTGAGTTAGAAAGTGAAGTTTTGGCATTGAAGCAAATGCGCGATGATATGAGCGCCAAGTTGGTTGTGCATGATGAGATGAGTGCCAACCTTGAGAAGGAAAATGAAGTCTTGCGTACCACATATGCTAAGTGCATTAAGAAGGAAATTGAAAATTTGAGAAATATTCAATGTGGTACTTGTGAGCGCCTCAAATTTAAAAATGAGGTTTTGCACACAAGATGCAAGAGTCTTTGTGCTAAGAATTTCGATTCTCGCGGTTCTTGTCACTCCGATGTTGTTTCTAAAATTGCTTCTTCTCAACCGGAGTTGACTTCTTCTCTTGAGCGTGAGTCTTTGAATGGTGGCACTTGTGCTAGTGCTTTGGATAGCTCCTCCATAGCTATTCCTAAGCTTGTTGCTTCTTCGGGTGATGCCCAAAGGACTTCTCATGACAAGGGTGCTTCTCATATGTTTGGAAATCAATCCTCCAAACCAAAGTTTCATTGCGCCTTTTGTGAGAAAGAAGGGCATACCGTTGAGTTTTGTTTTCGCCGTGTCAAGCACGAGCGACGTGTGCATGCCAAAGCTTTTAAGAAGCCACGTAGCCTTTCTCATGGCACATGTGATTCTAATGTAGGCATCAAGTCAAGTGTTGGGGTTGATGCTTCTTGCTCTAAGTCCCAAGGGACTTCTCACTTACAAGAGAATGGTGATTTGTCCACTCGGACCGTGCCTCCCGATAGGCCTTTGTACCATTGCTCTCATTGTGGGAAGGATGGGCATCAAGAGAGTTTTTGCTACCGCCATGCAAGGAAAATGTGGCGAGCTTGTGCTTCTAGGCCTTTGGTGGTTCATAGCCTTTCTCATGGCATGAACACTTGTGAGCCTAGTAAGAAGCCGAAGTTTATTGATGGGTTTTATGACTCCTTTTCTAGTGAGTTAGGTCATGCTCGTGGACATGCTTCTAGCGCTTCTCGTGTTGGTCCACGACACGATTCTCACGGTGCTTGTGATAGTTCTTCTCGGAAGACCTTGGGAGATCATTGTCTTTTTGCTTGTGGTGGCACTCGTTCTTCCTCTCGGGTTGCTCCTTTGAGGCATGCTTCCAAGGGTGTTTCTAGATCTCATTTGAACCAACATTTGCATCATGCTAACCCACATGATAAGTTGAGTGCATCTTTTACCCGTGTGACCAAGGTTTGGATTCCCAAGTATATGTTGGCTAACCCTTTGGGATCCAAGACTCGGTCTTCTTTGTCCCATCATGTGTAGGTACGAGGATGTGGATGGAGAACATGAGCTTTACAAGACTTGATCTTTGGCTTGAGTTGATCAAGACTTGATGGTTCTCCACACCACTTTGGATGGCTCTTAAGAGGCTTTTGTACACTATGTATTGTGAGTTTTTCGTTTGTGCTCACTTGTATACTTGTATCATGTTTAGCTTGTTGTTCATTGGTATCATTTTGGCTTAGCATCCTTGTATCTTATGTGTGGTTTTTGCATCATGTGCTTTTTGCATTTGCATTTTTATGATATGCTTTGCATTTTCCATATAGATCGCATTGTGAAATATCTAGGACTTACTTCGTGTACATATCTACTTCGATGCATTTTTAGGATGAGCTTCTCTTATATGAACTGATCACTCTATTTTGCTACATTTGAGCTAGTGGAAATGTTAGTAGTTCTTTGTGACGGTTAGCTAAGCTCTTGATTGCTCTATTGTATATACATGATGTGCTTGCTAATTTTTGAAAGGGAAACGAAAAATTTGATCTCACCCATGAGTAAATGGATTTCCATGCCTTGTTCTAGCCTAGATGCTTTTTCATGCCTAGGTTGTGCTTGGGAGTCTAAGTCTTGCAAATTGGGTCAAAGACCATTTTACCATTTTGAATGTTTAGCCCATGGATTATCTTGTGGAGAGGCATAAGCTTCTCTTTGCCGCAAAGGCATTTCATGTACCATGTATAAAATCTGGAAAAAAATGCCTATGCTTGTAAAATATGCAAATCATGTCAAATATGCTTTTATATATACAATTTGGGTGCTAAACCGTTGCATGTTGTCTACCAAGAGAAGTCTCTATTTTATAAGTAGACACATGGCTCGGTGGCTTTGACATGACATGAGTTAGTTTTTGGGTGTTTACGATGATCTTTTGCTAAGAATTGGTGACCTTGTATGATCTTTGCGTGATCAAGTTCATTTTGGTTTGAATAGGTCATGGTTAGGATCTTTGCTCATGTGGTGAGAACTTTTGTAAAAATTGCCCAAATTGAACTCTAATTAGTCAAATGCTTATACAATCATGAAATCTTGTTGGCAATGCTTGTACATCACCTAGGACTATTTTGCTTGCTCATTTGCTGATGTGTAGCATTTTATAGTGCTCATTGTATATTTGAGAAGCTCTAGTTTGTATATTTTGCATTTGTGCCTTGAATCATGCATTGGCAACAAGGGGGAGAATTTGTGTAGAAAGGGGGAGAATTGTATTAGTTTATGTGCATTGCTTTGCATTAAGATGGATACTCGGTTCAGAGGGAGAACGTGAGTTTGTATGCACTTGTTCAGGGGGGGTATGCATTTGTGCAGGGGAGCTCCTTGTGTTCCTGATTTGTGCTTTGCTCTTTGGATCTTGTTGTCTCGGTTGTGTTGAGTCGTTGCCCTTGTCTTAGGGGACCGAGACTTTCTCAATCAAGTGACTTTTTTTTGGCTTGTTCTTTGCTTTGGGTCACTTGTTTGAGATTTCTTTTCTTTTTCTTTTCGGTTTTATTTTCTTTCATATCCTGAATTGTGAGATGTGTTGTCAATGCACTCATCAAGGGGGAGATTGAGGACCAGGTGTGTCCGAGGACCAATAGATGGTCGCTTCTCAGTGTGATGAGTGATTGACAACGTGGTGTGGACTGACGTTCGCCTTGGCTCAAGTATTGCAGGTGTAGAATGCGGCTTGGTTTGCATTGGTGCAGGTGAAGACCAAGTGCGAAAGGTCTTAGCCGGAGCGGCCTCCCAGGAGCGGAGAGACAAGTAGGCTTGGTTCGAGGGACCCGGTGGCCAGTGGGATCAAGTGTGGTTCACATGGTGCAAGAACAAGCAAGACAACGTGGATGATGGTGATCGAGCCGGTACATTGGGCGCGGCCGAGTCAAGGAACGAGACAAGACCGAGTAGACCGTCCGGGAGCCGGAGGTGAAAGGCTTGGCGTGCTCGAGGCTTGGCATGGAGGCTGGACCAAGTACGCGGGGTTTGATTGTACTACCAGAAAACCATCAACCGAAGGCTCGGCGTGACGGAGACGGTATCCGGGCGCGTCGGGAAGCTTCGAAGCGGGGGGAACGCGGCGTGATCAAGGAGCTTGCATCAGAGGTAAGCAAGACCCGATGGATGCGTGTCCGCTCGATGGGTCTATTCATGTATTGACCAAATTGTCCCTGTGTGGGCTTGAGTTGTAACTCCTAGTGCAGGGGCACTTCGGTCATTTGTCCGGAGGGCTCTATATATAAGAGGAGTGGCTGGTTGGGCAGCTCTCTCTTGGCTAGTTGGGTGGGATTGCTCTTTATTCTTGGGGTGCTCTTGGTGAGAGGAAGAGATGAGAGAGTTGGATCTTTGAGTGATCTTTTTTCCATCTTAGCTTTGTTTGTTGCTAAGAGTGGCTTGTAACCGAACCTCTTGTGGTAATCCAAAGATCAATTTCGTGCTCAAGTTTGTGTCCCTTGCAAGATCTGAGGGTTATCTTTTTCGGGATTTTCGGAGCTATTTTTTGGGTATTTTCGTGCTTGGCTCGATTCTTCGTTTCTAGATCGTTTGGCTCCGGATTTGTTTGAGGGGATCATGGGTGAGTGCCTTGCGCCTCTTTGTGGATGATCTTGCCTCCTCAAAAGCCGGGAATCGGTCTCGATTTGAAGATTTTGGGATGAACTCGTGGTGGTTGTGTTCTTCCGTGTGATCCGCGATTCCTCGAGTTGTAGGGAGTTAGAGGCTGAGATTTTTGGGGCATATCATCTCCTTGGAGTGCTAATCATCTCCCCAAAGTTTCGTCTCAAGAGCTCTAGCCGTTTGGGAGATCCGGTGATGGATTTGGAGGTCTAGATCCGCGGGTTATTGTAGTTGTTCTTCCTGTTCGTTCGTCGGGCTTCTCGGACAGTCCGCTCGAGTAACGCGAACGGTCCGCGAGGGTCTCGGACAGTCCGCATGTGATTGTCGGACGGTCCGAGCTGTGGTGCTCGTTTGAGGTGTCGTTGGATTTGGTTAAGTCTTTTCACGGACGGTCCACCTTATAACCTCGGACAGTCCGCGACACTGGCGGACGGTCCGTGGTAGAGGCTCGGACAGTCCGAAAAAGGCCTGGAGCTACTGGAGATTTGAAAGGGTATTTCGGACGGTCCGCCTTGCGTAGTCGGACAGTCCGCCGTGACCCTGGACGGTCCGCGACCTCCGTGCGGACAGTCCGCCCTGACCCTGGACGGTCCGCGACCTCCGTGCGGACAGTCCGCCCTGATCCAGACAGACGTCTTTTCGGTTCGCTTCTTGAGTTGTGCTTCCGCATTGCATTTCTTTAGAGCTGGTACCTAGGTTGGTAGGTCCGTTGTGACTACGCTACCTTGGCAAGCTTGTAATGAATCATTGGCGAGTGATTTCGGGATATAGGCCAAGTTTCGAAAAGAAATTTTTATCGGCTCTCGTTCACTCCCCCCTCTGGTCGCCATTTCGATCCTTCAAATGCCCACCTTGCTGGGCAGGTTCGAAGGCATCCGACTCAGATCAGGAGAGGTAGAACCGACGTGCAGAGCCAACCCCTTGGGCCTGGCTTCGGCTTCACCCTAAGCCAGGCCTTCCGTGAACCTGAGCTAAAGCAGCAATAGATTTAGCCTTCTCACCAGGCGAAACAGCTGATCGCACCTCTTGCATAACATCTTGATCTGAAACCCGCGGTGAGGGGATCGACACGCGCTCCCGAGGAGGCGTGCAAGCTGGATCTGAAGTTTCATTTGTTTTCTCTTGGGGCCCAGCAGCCGCCAAAGGATTCGCAGCACCACGAGGTCTTCGACCAGAACCAACCTTCGCGCTTTTCGTCACCTTCTCCGGTCGGAGTTCTTCAGAAGCCGAGCCTCGGCCCTTCTTCTTCTGTTCGAGGTTCGCAGTTTTCGATCGCTTCCCATCCAAAGCTTTGCCACTGCCAGGTTGCAGGTCAGTTTTCGCTCTAGGCGGTATTGCGGCAACCTGCGTTGATTTGCGTCCTCGCCCTCCAGCAGGCTTGGGACGCGGCGCGTAGGGCAGCTTCATTTCTTCGAACACGCGGTTTAACCGGCCGCGGTGAACTAGATTAGCTTCGCACTCTAGAAACTCCTTGACGGTAAACGGACCCAAAATATGAGCGGCGCTGCATCTGTAACATTAGGTGGTTTCTTGGCTGTCTCAAACACTGGGTACCTAACTTCCGCTCCGCAAGGAAGCTTTTTTCTCTTCATTTCCTTTGGCCTCCAATCCGACAAGGCCGACAGCCCAGAAGCCAACAACTCCTCATATAGGTCCCGGCCGCTGCTAATCAAGGAAGCGTTGATGAAAGCAGTCAGGCATTTCTGATATTGACGGGAGTCAGTGAAGCGTGGTGCGCAGTCAAGGTCCAGAGCGGTGCCAACTGTCATCCCACATCTTCTTCTGGGCAGCCACTAGCTCAAACCTATCTTGACATTTCCTTTTCCTTCCGGGCCGAAAGGTCAAACAACAAAATAGCATCATAGGTCACCCCGTCGAAAACCATCTTCTTAGGCTGATAATGAAACTCATATAACCGGCAAAAGGTATCGACGTCTGGTTCTTCCCCTTGGCATCTGACAGCATATATGAATTTCACAAGGTGGGTTATAGAGTTTGGGGTCAGCTGGTGGAGCTTGCACTTGAAACGCTCCAAAACATCGATTACAAACTTGCACACAGGTAGTCGAAAGCCGGCAACATAGAAATCCCGAAACACAACAGCTTCGTCTGGGTGAGGAATTGGAAAATCTTCGTCTCTAGGAGCCCTAGCTTCACCTTCCGAAAAATAGCCGCAATTCACATAGAAGTTTATCAGCGATTGATTCACGGTGGATTGGCCAAACTTGGTAGTAACAGGAGCAGTATTCTTAGCCTTTGGTTTTCTTTCGGAAGATACCAAATCATCCAAGCTAGCATCAACCGACCCCAATCCACCTCATGTGCTCCCGCTGCCTGTCGAGCTTTCCGAATCATCGCCGGAAGCCTCTCCTTCCTGCGTATCTCGATCCATCTCTCCTTCTTCCAAAGAGCTAGGCGAAACAACACCTCCCAATCCGAACTCACCTGGGGTTTCCTCGCTGCTCACTCCCGCCGCCCCGCCAGATCCAGCACCTCCGCGGGCTCCGCCCTCGCCGGATCCGGCGCCTTCGCTGATTCGACCCCCGCCGGTCCCGGCACCTCCGCTGGTCTGGCCTCCTCCAGCCGAGGCAGTTGCTTCGCCCTCCGGATGGGTTTCGCTCTCATCCATTAGCCTAGGCGAGGGCCAGGGTATCAGGAGTAATTCAGCAATCGAGGCGCCGCTATAAAAGGCGGCCCCTGTGCATAGTTGAGGGGATTCGAAAAAAAAAAAGAGAAAAAGTTCTGCCTACTCACCTGTCTGGTGTTAGCTCGCAAAGTTAGCACCAACAATATTCATAGTAACATTATTCATGGTGATTATTTGATGAACCAATCCCACTTGTTTCCGGCTTTTAGTTTCTTTTTACAAGATATGCTGATAACTCCTTGTCCTGGCTTGTTTTACAGCACATATCTGTAGATACAGGACAGTTGATACTCAGCTCCCACCCCCACCCCCTTCCTGTAATGTAGCCTAATTTGCATATGTATGTACATAGTTGCTGACCGTGTTAGCAGGAGAGGTGCTATGATAAACTGTTCAACACCTTATAATCACTTCCTGACAGATGGAGTCTGATAAAGACAGTTAAACTGATTTATACAGTTCTGATGGATTCTTCATTGCTTACAACTCTGAATCTTTATTTGCTGATCTAAGCGTGCGCAGTATTTGTGGTCTGTCTTGCACTTGCAAACAACATCCAAGGTCTAAGTTATAGTCAGGTATGTAACAATTATTCATGGTGATTATTGGATTTGACATGTCTATATTGAAGTGTTCGTGCAAATATGGCTTTGGATGTCCTTTTAGAACAAATTATAACTCGCCGTTCTCTTTGCTCTTTGGCGTTTTCATAAGCATTTGGAATAATATGGACAATCACCTTCCATGCAATGCAATGGATGGCATTAAGGAAACTACCCGGAATGCTGGTGACAAGACTGCCGAGCCGTAAGCTCATTGACAGTGAGGCAAATGATACAAATAGCTGATTCTGTATTGCTGCTGTAAACAAGGGCAATATTAGCTGTCCATGCAGCACCCAAATTATGCCAGGATTACTCAGTTGTAGATGTGTGTATTTTCTCATGTAGCTTTTATTTATTTTATTTTTTTTAGATTACACAGTACAACGCAGACGCTCACACACGCACGCACACTCACCCCTATGAATACACGTGCGCAAACCCTACCCCTATGAGCACCTCCGAAGGACTGAGCAAAGCACCGGCAGATCTGGAGATTCCCGAAGTCACCATTGACACGATATCAGCCTCCATTCTAATCCTTTGGATCAGCTGAGCGCAATTGGAGGATTGGCCATCAAAAAGTCTTGCATTTCGCTCCTTCCAGATGCTCCATGCAGTGAGCATGAAAATTGAATCCAGCCCCTTCCTCCTTTGCCTTGGCTGCTGCTGACGTAATGAAGCCCACCAGTCTTGCAGAGAATATTCAGTTTTCCCAAAATGGCACGGACCTCCTCTTCCTGCTATCACCTCCCACCAAACCTGCCGAGAAAAAGAGCAATTGACTAGCAGGTGGTCTCCTGTTTCATTCGTCTGATCACAAAGCCAGCATGTATCATGAGCTTCCAAATCATGCTGCCGCCGGGGATCAGCTGTCCATAGTCGACCTCTTGTTGCAAGCCACATAAAAAATTTGACTCTTGGAGCAGCCCAACTTTTCCAAATTCTCGACGCTCCCTTCATACGCACACAATCTTCATGCATTTTCTGATATGCAGAAGCCGCTGAGTAGTTTCCATCAGCTGTCCACCACCAGCGAAAGAGGTCATTGCCTTCTACCAGTTGTATTGTTTGTATCTGGTTGCGCAAGCTGATGTATTCCACAAGAACTGGCACTGTCAACCCTCCTTGAATGTCCCTTATCCAGCGTTGGCTACGTTGATCCTTTAATGCCTGTGCCACTGTCCTAGAATTCCTCATGCACCGTGGAATGGTCACAAGGACTGCCGTCAATCCAGTTGTCGGACCAGAACAAAGTCCTCTCCCCATTTCGGGCTGTCACTGACGTCCCCCCCCCCCCCCCCCCCCCCCGCGTCGCTCCCCGCGCGGGGCGACTCGGGTGGCGGCTAACTAGCCGCCGCCGCCGCACCCTACGGGCCTCTTCCTCCTCGCCGTCACCGGAGAGGGCCGCTGGAAGCCCGCGCCGGCTCTCTAGGACGGCGGCGGGGGGCTTTGTCTTTGAGCCGGCGGTGGGTGCCTGGATCTGCGCGGGGAAGGGCGCTCGGCGGCGGCGCATCCCGAGGCCCACGTGCGTGTGGCCGCTGGAGCTGCGTTCGGCGGGCGCGTGACGGGATGAGGCGGAGGACGCCGGCGGCTTGGCGGCGCCCGGGGTCGACGACGGCTCGGCAGCGACTGGAGGTGGCGTCGGGGCCGCCAGATCTGCGTGGAGGCGGGGGATGTGCTGCTGAGCCAGCCACGCCGTCTGCCTGCGCTGGATCTGGACTGGACTGCGGCCACAGGAAGAGCGATGCGACGACGCTTGGACGGCGAGCAGCCGGTCGGTGCGGGCTCTTCTCGACCGGCGGGGACGACGCCGTCCGGTGCGTTCCCTCGGCGCTTCCTGCGGCGGCGGTGACATGCCGTCTCCCCTCCGCTTCCTGCTGGCCCTGGATGGCGAAAAGTCGGGCGGTACTGGCTTAGATCCAGTTCCCGACTTGCGGGGACGACGCCTCCCAGGTGCGCTCCCGCGTGTGGTCTTTGGGGGTGGTGGCGCAAGTGGGGCCGCTTCTCGCTGCCTTTGAGGTCGGCGCTGTCGGACATAGCAACGGCGGCGAAGACAGGAGTAATTCCGGTTGAGGCCGGCCTCTCTTGATGCGTTTACGTTCGAAATGGATTACAACCTTGCAGGGACATCAGGCGAAAGTCATTTCCGGGACGTCGGTGTCGACAACGACGGCGTCACGCGACGTCGTTCTCCCTCCTTGGGGCGTTGTTGAGATGCTCTTTGCTAGTGTTGGATGAATTCCAGGTGAAAACCTAATTTCGGCTCGCCGGTGGGGCGGTGGCGGCGTCTTCGACGTCGTTTCTTTCTTGGAGGCACCGCCTTGAAGGTCCATTTCGTACCATTTTGCCTCCGTGTTTGGCGTTGCTAGGCATCGTTGTGGGTGGTGGCAACTTGATGGAGTGAATGCGTATATGTTGCTTTATGTTCGAGGTCGAGTATGGCTCAGTCCGTCATCAAGTTTCTAAGTAGACGAAGAAGGTGATGGATTGGTGAGGCTTATAAAGACAATGCAAGGTAGAAGGATGGGCGGAGAAGAAGATGAGGCTGAGTCTTCTAGTTTTTCTCTTTTCCTTAGAGTTTTCTTCTTGTGTTTGTGAGCTCCTCGTTGTTGAGGATTAGAGTCTAAGAGCTCTTTGTAACCTTTGGCTATATATATCCACTTGTGGATATAGAGGCCGGATTTTATCCTTTATCTAAAATTTCGGACTGTCACTGTGATAGATGCCCTGAAGAAGGCCAGCACCTCAGGCTCAACTTCGATCTTCAGTTCAGCCCATGCTCGGTCTGCATCTGTTTTTTTGCAACCAAAGCCAGCGTGTTCTCAACGCAAACCCAGCAACTTTGAAATTGATCACCCCCAGACCGCCGCCATATGCAGTAGGAAGGCAGACCACAGGCGAAGCTACCATGTTCTTCCCCCTAACTGCTTTGTCAGTGCCTGTCCACAAGAAATTTCGCCTTGTGCCATCTAGTTCTTTCACCACTTCTGGTGGAAGCTTATCAGCTTTCTGGTGGAAGCTTATTAGCCATTATAATATAAGATAGATTAATTGGTAGTGCCGACAGGGTGGACTTGATCAGTGTGAGACGTCCACTCTTGTTCATGAGAGGTCCGTGCAAACTAGTAGTAGTAGCTAGTAAAAAAACCCGAAGAAAATAATAAGATAAGGATATGTACATTGCTACACGTAAACGGTCTCATAGGTCGTCTCATGCAGAGCCACGTAGGATTTTTGGTGATGTGGAGAGAGAGTGAGGTGAGAGAATGAGGTTGTTGTTTCGCGAAACAACCGCCTCGTAGGCTAAATTTTAGGACTATGAGACAACTCCTTCACCATTATACGAGTTTTGTTGCCATACAACCAATCATATTTCTTTGTTTTTCCATAAATTAAGGGATTTTGTATTGCTACGAGAAAACTAAAACAACAACCTATTATACAGGTTGTCTGATAAGCTGTCTCAAGATTACGTGTCGTTGCATGAGACCGCCTATTAGACGACACCAATGTATCTGCCCTAACAAATCTAGAAGACGTACATTATTGTCAACTGATCAAATGAGAAACGTGACACTAATGACAGTATGAAACCGACGCTCGATCTGGTCATTCAGCACGTCTCCTCACTTGCACAGGCAGGCCCCCCTTCATCCTGAGCGTCACGGAGAGCACGTGCTCCGGCACGCCGCCGGCGGCATCCTTCTTGACGACGTCGACCACAAACTCCTCGAGCACGCTGGCAACGATGGACTTCATCTGCACGTATGCCATCTCCTTCCCCAGGCACATCCTCGGCCCCGCATGGAACACCGTGTACCGGAACGGGCTCTCCGGCCGGAACGCGCCGTCCTCCCCGAGCCACCGCTCCGGCCTGTACTCGCCGCAGTCCTCGCCCCATATCGCCGCCAGCCGCCCCATGGCGTAGGCGCTGTACGTCACCGACCACCCGGCGCCGACGTGCGTGCCGTCGGGGAGCGTGTCGTCGGCGGCGCACGACTGCGAGTCGATCGGCGCCGGCGGGTACAGCCGCATCGATTCCGTCCGCGCGGCGTGCAGGTAGTGCATGCCGCGCAGCGCGTCGAAGCCGAAGGGCTCGCCGGCGATGCGGGACACGACGTCCGGCCGCGACGAGACGAGCCAGAAGAACCACGTCAGCGCCGACGACGTGGTCTCGCGGCCGGCGATGAGGAAGCTGAGCACGATGTCCCTGAGCATCTCGTCGCTGTGCTCCGCGCTCGCCACGAACCGCGACAGGACGTCGTCTCTGGCCGGCGGCGCGCTGATGTTCCGGCGGCGGGCGCGGACGATGTCCATGGCGAACGCGTGGACGTCGGCGATGGCCTTCTTGAGGCGGCGCTCGGTGCCGACGTTGAGACACTTCTTGATCTTCCACGACACCTCGACGGGCTCCAGGATCCGGGCGACGACGAGGTCCTGCGCCTCGCCGAACGAGCGCATGAAGTCGGACTTGGCCTCGGCCATGGCGCCGCCGTCGGCGAGGCAGCACGGGTCGTGCCCGAACGCCACCATGCAGATGGTGTCGAACGCGAAGCGCTCGAGCACGTCCTGCAGGTCGAGGACGTCGCCGCCGCCGTCGCCGCCGGCACTACTACTACTACTCCGGCGGCGCAGCAGCGGGAGCAGCCTGTGGGCGACCTTGGCCTGCACGACGTCGACGGCGAACCTGCGGAGGGAGCGGTTGGTGAACTGGAGGCTGGCGTTCTTGCGCTGCCAGAGCCACTGGTCGCCGTCGGAGTTGAAGAGGCCGCCGCCGAGGAAGTCGCGGAGCATGGAGATGGCGTGGTCGCCCTTGGGAAAAAACTTGGATGCAGTCCGGCTGTAAAGGCCTTCCCGTGCAGACGTACCCCAGATAGGTGACACATGGGCGCCTCGGCGATCCGAGGCTCACGAGAGGGGCGTCCCCGCAGGCTAACAGACTGCTCAGGCTCCAAGAGTCAGAGAGCTGCGACGACGAGTCGAGGCGCGTCAGCTCCAAGCTCATCGGCTCGTCCTCACCGCTGCCCCCCTCGCACAAAACAGCGCCATGACTCAGTCCTCCTCCGCAGCCGTCCGTATCACCGCGTGCTGGACCTGCAGCAAGGTCTCCTGTGTGACGGTCTTGGCGAAGAAGGCTTCTGTCGCCATGGGGCTGGGTGCTGCCATCCTATTCACCTCCCCATGGCTCACCTAGAAGCTCCACGTATGCTTGGATACCTGTCAATTCACCCATTACCTGTCAATTCTTCACCTCCAATTCAGTTTACTTATCGACCATGTCCATCCTGAGTCTTGATTTGTGAATTCTTTGGCATCATCATGCAGCGTTGTTGCCTTGACGGTGTGCAGCAGATGACATGCTCGATGGAATGCCTGCCCCAGTGCTTTCATCTCTGTATTGTCTATCAAAGGAGTAAACTAATAGTAATTTGGTAGGATTGAAGGAAATAATCCTTATTTAGAAGACAACAACATCTGAAAAACTCTAATTTGCGCTGGTGATTGAAGAATCGAATAGATTTGCGCTGGCTGCAGGTCCTCTCTGCCCACACTGCCGCAGCAGTGTCCGGAGGGTCTCCATGGCGGGTGCTAGACTGCTAGGTGACAGCAAGATGCCAAGATGACGGCTGCGGCGGCCATGTGACAGCAAGATAATGGCTGGAGCTGCTAGACCATGGCTGGTGCAATTGGATCGCACGTCCGGCGGCGGTGGCAATCCGATGGACCAGCAGCCGATGAGTAGAGTACCCTTCGAGTCTTGGATCTCGGTGGCCTCCAATTCATTGCCAGGGCCGCCCCGCAATATTTGGGGGTCCGTGCATCATCGAAATTACACCCTCATATAGACGTATTTTGCTGAATACGATTATATGTTTAGCGCTCAAAACAGAAGTGCTCCTGAATGTTGTTAATATTTATAAACAAAGACAAACATTGAGAATTTCATCAAATATAAAAATGTATAATCCTTGCTTTGTCAAGCACTAAATATATATCAAAATATAAAGATATTGTGAAAATATTACCAGTTCAAAATATTTGCCTACTATACTTCGTACTAGTGTATTGTATTTAATATTTGCACGAGAATTCAATAGACGTACGTGTACCACTTCTCAACAGAAGCTACTAATGAATAACCAAAAGCTAATGTCCTGCACCTTATACCCCAAACACACAGATTAGCTATAAGCTGGGGGCCCTTGCAGGGTGGGGGCCCTGTGCGGTCGCCCACCCTGCCCCTGCTAATATACGGCCCTGTTCATTGCCGTGTGGCTCGGCTCCATCGGCGCACGAGCCAGCCGACTGAAGGAGCCGTGAAAAGGATTTACACGCGCAGCCGGGCGGCGATGCCCTCCGCCCGCGCCGCTGCAGCGCGGCAACGCCACAGCCGGCCTTGCTCCCGGCGCCGCCACAGCCGGCCTCCGCCCGCCTACCGCCGCAGCACCCGCCCTGCTCCCAGCCGCACACGCCCACCACCATGCCGTAGCCGGCGACGCCCTCCGCCCGGCGCCGCCGCAGCGAGATTTTTGGTATATTGACCACAAAACTGAGTGGCTTCGTTAAAATGACCGTGATACATTGGGCTTCGTTAAAATGACCACGAATACATTGTCTCATACGCTAGAATGAACATAGAGCCTTTTCTCCACTGAATCTGACCAAACTACCCTCGCCATTCTCTTCCCCAATTCCTCCGGCTATCTCTTCCCCAGTTCCCCTCCCTGCCCAGCCCCACCGCCGGCGTGCCCACGGTTGCCGCTCGGTCTCTCCCGCCGCCGCCGCTCAATCTCTCCCGACACCGCCGCTCCCGGAGGAAGGAAGATGGCGCCAGCGCCGGCGCCGCCAGCTCCCACCGCGGCGACCTCCCTACGGCGGCGCGCATGGCGGAGCAAGGACGGCGCAGTTGTGGGGCCAACGGTGGCGGTGAGCTGGAGCATGGTGGTGCGGAGGATGGCGCGCGTGTCGACGGCGCGGACGGCGCGCCACACGGTGTCCTCACGACGCCGGACGGCGGCGACGTCGTGGCCGAGCTGGCGCGCCTTGGCGCGGAGCAAGGACTCGCGGGCCTTGACGCGGAGCATGCGTGGAAAGAAGACGGGGAGGGAGGCGGCGGCGGCGAACGCGTCGAGGACCTTCTCCGATGGCGTCGGCGGCTCGAGCTGGACGGGTGCGCGGAGAGGAAGAGGAGGTGGGAGGAGGGGTGGAGGAGCGCGAAGCAGGTGGCGGCGACCAGCGGGGAGGGGACGGGCGTGGGAGCGGGCGAAGAGGAAGCGGCGGTGGTGGTGCTAGGCAGGGAGGGGAAGAGATAGCCGGAGTTGGGGAAGAGAATGGCGAGGGTAGTTTGGTCAGATTCAGTGGAGAAAAGGCTCTATGGTCATTCTAGCGTATGGGACAATGTATTCGTGGTCATTTTAACGAAAAGCCCAATATATCACGGTTATTTTAACGAAGCCCCTCGGTTTCGTGGTCATTATACCAAAAATCTCCGCCGCAGCCGGCCTCGCTCCGCCTGCCGCCGCAGCCCTCGCCCTGCTCCCAGCCGCACACGCCCACCGCCCCACCGTCGCACAAGCCAGTCCTCCAGCCTCCCTCCGCCGCCGCACACGCGCGCCGCCGTCGCCTCGCCTGCCGTAGGTCGAAAACGGAGAGAGAGGCGATAGAGACTGTGTCGTAGATCGGAAACGGAGAGAGGGAGCGACGGCCGGTATATCCGGTTAATTTCGTCCAGCAGGTGGACGAAAATAAGATGAAAATAGACCCCGCAGCAGGTTTTCGTCCGGATGGCCTTTTTTCGTCGATTGGACAGACGAAATTACTAGGCAGACGATATCTCTAATTTCTTCTACCTGGTCGACGAAATCGCTTATTTCGTCCAACGGGTAGACGAAAAATGCCCAATAGATGAACTAGGCACATTTTTATAATTTTTAATATCATGGAACTTAATTTGTAATTTTGCAATAAAATAATATTAATTTTTAAAAAAATCGAAGAGTGTGGCTGCTGGTTTATATACACTGCTTGCGTCTCGTACCAGGATCCAATCCGGACTTGTACTCTCTGAAGACGGTGCTAAAATATTATGAAGAGTGTGTTTGCCATGTCCATGGATGGGAACATCACATGGCAAGTTGCATGTTTGTGCTTGTTGAGCAAGATAGGACCTTGCATTGCAGGGCATGGAAGGTCAGCTTCGTGCTTGTTTAATCCAGCTGAGGATAATACATTTTTTTAGTAGGCAGTAAGAACCTTCCGACGAGGAGACTGATGGATCGCGACCTTTTGTGACCGGGTGATGGTAAATCACATTTGAATTCAGATTGTTTCAGCCGTCAGAATGAAGGCATGGGCTATGACTTCTATGAGGGCATGAGGCAGGGCGAAATTTTTATACAGTTTTCAAGTCTATATAGCTATGCTAAAGAGCGAAAATCTCCCTATGGAGACCCCCAGATGTTGAAATATTAGACAATCAATTGTGCCTTGCTCATTCAAGTATTGGACGAGCGGATTAGAGAAGCGTGTGAGCTTTCTTTCTCCTTCCATGCCATCACTTAGTAGAGTGAACCTAATCTCCATATTTATGTTGGTCATCCTCCATGTCTACTAGCAATGCGAGACTAAAGAAGAGCATCACCTAGACTACTTTTTTTTTAGAATATCACCTTGACTACTTTTTTTTTGAGAATATCACCTTGACTACTTTGTTGTGCACTTGTAAGCTTTTAAGATTTTACTCAGAATTTCTAAATTTGTATTGGGCCAGGCCCATAAATTCCAGGATACACTCTGTAAATTTTCTGGTTGGGCAAAACTATGTAAGATTTTTTTTCATATGAATGAAAACCCTTTTTTGGGTGTTTTTCCTAGAAAAAGATCAGAACTCAGAAGCAGTGGTTGCTTTCGCGCAAACTGCGGTCGTGGTGGAGGCCCAAACTGTTAACTGACGACGGTGCGCGCGGCCCACCACTGGCGCAGAAGAGTCAAGAGGCGGCCTTCCGTTCCGTTTGTTCAGCTGACCTCAGTCCAGTGGTCGTCGTCGAACCGCGCCATGTCGCCCACAACACAGGTTTGACTCTGCTGCTCAACCTCTGAACGTACTGTAGCCATGTACTCCGTAGAGGTTGGTGCCACTGTCGCGTGGGCGAAGGCACGTACGGCCAAAACACCATGCACACAGTCGAGTCCTCAGGTGACACGCTTGCATGCTGATCCTCTCATACCCTACCATTTCGGCTAAGTTCATTCTCAAGAGCTGAGGTCAAGCATTGCATGCAACGCACCTCTCTGCACCTGAACGCATTTACGAGGGATCCACAGATCGATGCATGGCGAGCTTGACACGTTCATACCATAGTCCACTGCAAGGTTTCTGCATACATGCACGGGGCGCTATATATAGACTGCTACCCATCGGCAGCTCGGCACTGACGAATCTTTAGGTTCGTACACAAACGTACAGTTCAAGTTCACCCAACAACATGGACGTGGAGGTGCAGCGGACGTTCACCATCCCCGCGCCGCCGTCGGAGCCGTCGTCGTCGGTGCCGCCCACCGTGTTCGACCTCGTCGCGCCGGCCTACCACGTCACCGTCCTCTTCGCCTACACCGCGCCCAACCCCACCAACGCCGCCCTCCTCGCCGCCACGCTCCCGCGCTTCCCGCTCCTCACCGCCCGCCTCGACCGCCGCCGCCGCGGCCACCGCCTCCCGCTCCTCGTCACGGGCAGCGCCGCCGGCGCGGGCGCCCTCGTCGTGGAGGCCGCCGTGCCGACGCCGCTCGCCGACCACCTCCCGCTGGCGCCGTCGCCGGACCTCGCCCGCCTCCACGCGCGCGTCGACAAGGCCACGCCGCACGTGCTGCTCCTCCAGATCAACCGCTTCGCCTGCGGCGGCCTCGTCGTCGCCTCCTCCGCGCACCACCAGGCCGCCGACGGGTACTCCATGTCCATGTTCTTCCACGCCTGGGCCGACGCCGTCCGCTCCAGCGCCGGCGGCGCGCCGCCGCTCGTCGTCGGCCGTCCCGTGCCGTACGGGCCTGACGCCATCACGCCGCGCCGCCCGCCCCGGTGCGAGTTCGAGCACCGCGGCGCCGAGTTCCTGCCCATGGACGCTCCGCCGCGTCAGCCCCCCGCCCGCGTGCACCCTTCCGAGATCGCCAACCTGCTGCTCCACTACACGGGCGCGCTCGTCGCCGAGCTCAAGGCCCGCGCCGCGGCGGCGACGGCGGCGGCGGCGCGCGGCAGGTACACGACCTTCGAGGCCATGTCGGCGCACCTATGGAGGAAGATCACCGTGGTGCGGGGCCGGGCCGACGACCCATCCCGAACGGCGCTGAACGCCACGGTGGACGGCCGCGCGCGGCTCGGGGCGGCGGCCATGCCCGTGGGGTTCTTCGGCAACGCCGTGCTGACGGCGACCGCCGCGACGAGCGCGCGGGACCTGGCGCGCGGTGGCGGCCTCGCCGACGCGGCGGCGCTGGTCCGGGCGGCCGTCCGCGGGCGCGACGGCCGGTACTTCCAGTCGTTCGTGGACTTCGGAGCTCTGCACGGCGGCGAGGAGCTGGAGCCATTGGTTGGGGACGAGGACAACGTGCTGCTGCCGGACGTGGCGTGCGACAGCTGGCTGCACCTGGAGCTCCACCGGCTGGACTTTGGGTGCGGCGGGCGGCTCGCCGGGATCCTGCCGGCGCATTCGCCGCTGGACGGGGTGGTGGTGCTGATCCCGAGCTTGAGGAAAGGCGGAGGGGTGGATGTGTTCGTGGCGCTGTATCGCAAGCATGCCGATGTGCTCAGGGATATCGCCTACACCATGGACTGAAGCACTGCACGTACGGCACGTTACACCTTAAACAAGACTCGAATGATACAGCCAACAAAGCTGCGATGCATGTGTGTTTCATAGCAATAGCATGAATAAAGTTCTGTGTCGGAACACGACGAAATTAGCCTGAAATTATTCTTCACGTTCTGTTTTTTAGGTGGTCATCATCATGGCTTCTGAATTAGGAGGAGCTAGAAGCTTCAATTCACCGGTGAGTGTGATGGTGTGAACTGTGAAAGATCAAGACGGCGAAGCTGACTTGATGGTTTTGAACGACACGTCATCATAGTTGACAGGGCAGCCGTTCTCTTGGCCGAGACGCGCAGGTCCGGTCCGGTGCGCACGAGCCGACTCGCACGGGTTCTATTTTCTTCTTCTTCGGAATGGTTGGACTCGAACCCGACTAGCATCGACTCGACTCCGCCAGTCCACCTCTCCTCCAGTCCTCCCCACCTTCTTGCGCCGGAAGAAGGGAACGCCAACGCCGGCGGGGCGGCGACTCCAACATCCCGGAAAATGGCGGAGCAGCTGACGCCGTCGGCCGCGCCCGCGCCTGCGCCCGCGGCCGCCGCAGCGGAGCCGACGGACGCGGAGAGGCTGGACGCGCTGGACCGGATGCTCACGCGGCTGGCCCTCGCAGACGACGCCCGTCTCGCGCCGGTGCTCGCCCGCGTCCTCCCCTACGCCATCACCTCGCTCGCCTCCCCCGCGCCGCCCGTCCGCAAGCTCGTAAGCACGCCACTCCTCCTAGTCCTCTTCCTTCAGCCCTTAGCCGATCCGAATTTCAGTATGAGTCCCGCCGCTCTCCCTCTCCAGTGGGATTACTGGTTCCTCACGCGGTTTGCTGCGGTAGGACCGAGGGCTTTCTGCTTATTTTTTTACACGCGGCAATAGCTTCTGTTTGTTTCTGAGGGCAAAATTGTGTCTGTTAATGGCTCCAACAATTAGCATACCCTCTTCTATTATTAGCTGTTTACACAATTAGTCAATTACAACGTCCATGGTGCTGTTTAATACTGCGCTTTTTAATATCTTGCACTTGAGGAGTGCCTACGAGTTGATTTATGGTACGGTTACGGTACCCTATACCCGTGCAAGTTCTGCGCTGTTACTCAGTAGTGGTACTGGATATGGCTGCTCTCTGGCAAAGGACATAGATATCCATTTAAATCGTTTTATGCATGTTCTGTGGATTGGTGTTAATAGGTGCGATACCAATTCATTTTTGGATTTGATCAGGTCATGGAAATTCTCAGCCACATCAACAAAAGGGTCAAGCACAGGCCTGAGATTTCATTGCCAATGCTGGATTTATGGAACATCTATACTGAATCTACTTCCTCGACAATTGTTCGAAACTTCTGTGTCGTGTATATCGAGATGGCGTTCGAACGCCTGCCAACAGAGGTATTCACTTTTCTTTGTTGAATCCCTGTTTTTGGCTAGAGCTGGTTCACCATTTCTGGGAAAGTTAACTGTATCGGCTCAACGTTTTGTAACAGGAGAAAGGAAACATTGCGCCTGATTTTTTGACCAATATATCAAATGTTCCAGCTCAGCATCAAGGGATCATCTTGAGACTTGTAACAAAGGTATGGCATGTCCCAGGCTCCCAGCTGGAGTGATTGCATTTTAACAACTTGTGATGTACTGCTTTTATCTGCCTTTTCCCCCCTGTTGTGTCTACACTCTATAGCACCTGCATGTTTTTTACCTTTTAAATTTGCTTATACTGTTGGCCAGGCTGTTGGTGAATGTAACATACATAAGGTTGATGAATCTATTGCTTCTAAATATCGAGCAATAACTGAATCCAATGATGGCCTAGTATTTGCTGACTTCTGCTTTCACACATTATTGTATCAAGCACCACCTCAAGGGTATGTATTCCACTAAATTAGGTAAAATTTATATAGCAATTTTTGAATCTCAGACATTTGTCTGCTATCAAATTCTACAGTATTGGATGTCCAGCAGGACTTTCAGTTGCCCAATCAGACCGTGTTACTGGAAAACTACCACTGAAAGGCGACATACTTGCATCAAGAAAGGTCAAAAATGTGTAATCATGTCTGCATAAGTGCACATACACATTTTGGTTCTTGAGTGTACTACCTGCACAATGCACTTGTCCTTCTCATGATTTATTTTTTTCTGTTCAATCTCTTCAGCTAGGAATCTTGAATGTCATTGAAACTATGGACTTTGCACCTGAGATTGTCTACCCCCTTTATTTATCTGCTGCTTCAGATAGGTATTCTATTTCAGAATTTTGTCTAAAATATATTGGAATTTTTTATGTGGATCAACAATGATATTAATCACTGTTTCAACGTAGTCAAGAGTCAGTTTCTAAGAAAGGAGAGGAATTGTTAAAGCGCAAAGCATCAACAGTAAATTTAGAAGATCGCAACCTCATCAAGAGACTGTTCACGCTGTTCAATGGTACGCATTTTCTATTTTTAGGATTCTGATCAATGCGGTTTGAATTTCAACTAGGATACTATCACTTTGTTCTTGTCTTGGCATTTGTATGCTGTGGTGTAAGTCATTCTGCATTTATAGGTGAAGAATTTGACTTAAATTACATTTCTATCTTTGGTTGTCGCTAAATACAATGAGCATAATTGAATGCACCAATACCCATGTGTGTGTGCTTCTCTTTTCTTCTTTGCTGTTAACAAAATTGATAGCTCCATTGCTAGAAACCCCTTTCCTTTTCTTTCTCTCTCAATTATTTTTGTTGTGAGCCTTGCTTTATGATAGTGTTCTTTGGTGAGACAGGTACTGTGGGTGCAGAAAATATAGCTGCAGAGCTGAAAGTTTCCCCAGCACATGCTTCATTGCGTATGCGGCTTATGAATGTTTTCTGCCGATCAATTGCTGCAGCGAATGCATTTCCACACACACTTCAATGCATCTTCAGCTGCATCTATGGTATTATATTTTTGTATCCCGTTGCACTCTGTTTTTTCGTGTGTTTAATTGCTCTTATCCCTTTTGGTATCTAATTGTTGCATTTTAATAAACTCTGTTGTTAGCAAGTGTAGTATTTTTGGTACTATATTTATATCATGAATAAACTGCATCTCATTTGTTGATATTTGTACTGTGTTTTGTTTTCTTGTCTACCGCAGTCATATGGAATAAACTGCATTGTCTTACACAACATGCTATTCTACTCGAGAATCGTGCTCATCTTTGTTTCGGAAAGCGGTTCCGTTGGCTTTGATGAGTTACTAATTGGTCTTAATTCTTAATGGGATTAAACACATATTTATCTGATGTTTAACTCGTATTCCTGTGAATCTATCACTTGCTCACTATCTCCTCATTTTACATTGAATTTAGTGTTGGAACCATCATTTTGTCGTTAACACATGACAGTAACTTAACTTCACAATTTATGTGTGTTGGCAAATCCATCTTATCTTTCATTGTATATCTATGCCTGTAGGAAGCAGAACTACTTCTAGGCTGAAGCAGTTAGGAATGGAGTTTACCGTTTGGGTTTTCAAACATGTATGTGCACTTGGCAAGTTCTAACAGAAAATAACTTCATTTCTAGCATTAGTGGCTTATTTTGTTCAAGATTTTAGTTTTGCACTTATGCTAATTATTTTGCCTTTTTTTAAACTGATATGAATGATGTAATAATTTAGGCAGTAACCGACCAGCTAAAGTTAATTGGTCCAGTTATCCTTAGTGGAATATTGCGCTCCCTTGATGGTTCTTCCACTACAGAAACAGGTCTTTCAACTACTTATCTGCTTTGTTTATTCATCTAAATGATGTTTATCTTTGATTTTTTGCCCTTCCATTACTTGGGAGTTTGATCTTTTTGATGGCCAAGTTTCTGATATTGGATTGCTTGAGAAATACTGGACAGCCTATTGATTTTCTTCATCTCCAGATTCTACAGGTAGAGATACCAAAATATTTGCATACCAGGCCATCGGATTGCTGGCCTCTCGCATGCCAAATTTGTTCAGGCATGATATTTTCTTAAACTTTCTTGGCTCTTGATTCGGTTGTATTATAAGGAATGATTTTTCTACCTCTATGTCATTGCAGCGATAGAACCGACATGGCTATACGACTCTTTACTGCTTTGAGACTGGAGGATCAATCTCTTCGTTTGACGATTCAGGAGGCAGCTACTTCCCTTGCTACAGCATATAAGGTAACTCTGAAGGGCATGCTGCTTTCTCAACCTAATGGGTTATACAACTTGTAAATGCTAGCTCAATGTGAATGAATTACATGGATATATTGCAATGCTTTATGGTAAAAAAATTGCTACAATCAAGCTATGTGCTGGATAGGCGGCAACAGCTTGTTTAAGTTTTGTCCCTTGCCTCCAAAAGGTTTGTTTGCCTTTAGACATTCAGGCTAAGTCGAGGGAAATTGGAAATATGTCTGCTGGGAAGTTCATGTTAAACCTTAGCTGAATAATTAATATGATTGCTTTGTCAATATGTAGGATTCACAATTACACATCAATCCAATGGCATTTCATATTGTGTATTTGCAACCCTGATTGCTTGCAAGTAATATGAGCTTAAATGTGTTATAATGGGAATTGGTTCATCTAACAGGGCATTTTACTGCATCATGACTCTGCCATGATTTTATGCATCTTATGTCTCCCCAGCTTTAATTGGAGAATTATTTGTTATTGTTTTGCTCTTTTCCTTGGCCTTGATATCAGGGTGCTTCAATGAAAGTACTGAAGGATCTTGAGGCGCTTCTTCTAGAAAATTGTGAAGCGGTAAAACCATTGACCCATTGTTCTTTCCATCATAAGTTCTCAAATTATTATCATGCTAAGCCTTTATTATCATGATTCATAAATGGTGTCATTATTTGTAATAGTCTGTGAATGCAGACATATTAACTTCAGTATGAGGGTTTCAAGATCAAAATCTGAGTCCTTGCTTTAGGAAACTAAAGGAAGGCCCATGCTGTCTTTAGTTTAAAATTGGAAACTATTTCATGATCCAAAACAACCTGTAAATCTCATTACATAATATAACGGGTGCGAATGATATGCAAAATAATAAAGTAACTTTATTCAGGGTTCTAGAAGCTGACCAGTTCGTACAAATTTAGAAGCACTTCGCTTCACCTAATCAGATCGGTTTTCGGAATTTTATATTTGGAATTATATTTATTCCTGCAACTGATACTATTAAAAGTACATGAAAAGGAGGTTAAAAATTTAAATAATCACTATTGAACAATTTCTGACCAATTCCGTGGCAAGATTTTGGATTTTCGTTTTTGGTTTAAAAACTTAACCCTATGGGAGAGACATCCCGAAGGCATTGCTTGAAATGCCGAGAAAAGGCACCCAAAAACTGGCTTGTACCTGTAAGGTGATACCGTTTACACAGCCATATCTTAACCCATACATTTGGGGAACACAAAGCGAGGGGCCTTTTTTTCGTGTTGGTAGCCTCACAACTGGAGGACTTATACCACCATACTACAAGCACGTTGACCCTTTTCAAGATGGTCTCATGGTCACCTCTGTAAGGAGTCACATATTTATTCTTCTCCACCTTTTTGTTTAATAAAGTCAAGCAGATGTATTCTTAGCATGTGAAGCCTGAGAACTCATCACTGATAGCTTCTTTGGTCATACTCTGTATTTGAGCTAGTTTTCACAGGGTGGCTATTTATTCTTGTGATTTTTGTGATAGTTGGAACTCCTATGGATTAAACATGGGCCTCCAGTATCACATCTTTTTTATTATTAAATATAAACTAATTATTTCCGAATTGCAAAATCTTCTTACCTCTGAAGGCCTAAATCCAAGGAATGCTATACTCTTAATTTGACCTTTTCGTAATTATCTGATCTGACATTTTTGTTATAAATTTTCTTAAAGGAGCAAAGTGAGGTTCGGTTTTCTGCTATTAGGTGGGCAACAACATTATACGATACGCAGCACTGCCCAAGCCGGTACATTTGCATGACAGGGGCTTCAGATGTAAAACTGGACATAAGGTTGGTTACAAAATATTTATTTTGATATAATTCTTTCTCTACTATCAGACTAGTGGATTTGCTCATTATTATTTTATGGTCCATATCACTTTGCAAATGTGTATTTTTCACAACTTTCCTAACATAAAGTGCAAATTCCCTCCCTCAAGCTTTCAGGACACACCCTTTTTAAGTTTGCTAACATCAAATATCATAGCCTTGTTGGTGCTTTTAGTGTTTGTTCTTACTTTTGTTATGTATCTATGCCATTAGCCTTTTCATAAGGTTCATTCATTCTGATCTGACATTTTAGTCTGACTATTGCTTGCATGCTCAATTCTATATCCTTGCAGGTCATGGTGGCATTCATCTCTCTTCCTAAACTATGCATGCAATTCACAATTATTTTTCTTATATAAAAATCTTGGCATAGCACATTGAATATAAAGAATCTGTTGTCATTATATGAGGTGATGCTGTAGGCTATCATGGACTTGTTGTCATACTTGTCACTCAATCAGTAAAACGATTAGATTGAATTCAGAGTGTGAAACCTGCTGGATCAATAACTGTCACTTGTCTCAATGTTATAAAACCCCCTTTGCTGCTCTCAACGAGTGTTTCCCATGTCCTCTAGATGGATAAAAGTAGTGACTTCAGTTCCGACCTCATCAAATGACTTGAGAACTGTTGGTAATCTTGCTTTGGCATTTGGTACCGTACACGTATGCTGAAAGCAAATTCTCGATTATAATTCTGATACATTAGCACATTTCCTCAGGACATGCATTTTATAAGTTGTTCATGTTCAACCATTTATGTATCCTTCTCTTATTTGGTTCTGTTGTCCCAGGGAAATGGCTCTAGCTGGTCTGAATCTTTTAAATGATGGGAGGCAATCATCTGTAGGATCTGTTGATTTCAACTATCCTGATGTTACAGAGATGATAAATTATATCTGCCATCAACGACCTCAATTGTTGCATTCTGATGAGCAGAGAAATGGAAAATTGATTTTCCCTTCAAAAACATTTCTTTCAATGATCAAGTTTCTGATGAAGTGCTTTGAGTCTAGTGATAGCCCAGTTCTTGTGCAAGAAGACCCATCTCATTCTCCGATAGCAAAAATGTGTGTCATCTTAGAACATGCCATGTCATATGAAGGATCTAGTGAACTGCATGCGTTGGCCTTGAAGTCATTGGTTGATCTTTCCTCCCATGAACCAAAGGTTTCTGTCTGATTTCATCTATTAAAAAGCCTTCATGCTTTCCTCAGTTTGTTTTAAGTTTATAGTTTCATGATTTGCAGTTGGTGTCATTGCGGTATGCAGACCGCATACAATGGCTAAGAGCTCTATTGGGTCATGTTGATTCTGATGCTCGTGAAGCTGCCTCGCGTCTGCTTGGTATTGCTTCTTCAGCTCTTTCAAGTTCTGCTGCCCTAACTCTTCTGTCTGAGTTCACTTCAACACTTAATCAAAACCGCCCATCAAGGTATGAAAACTTCAACACTGATAACATGCCCTTTGTTTTGCCATGTAACTTCTGATTCATGTGACTATTTGATGAATTGTGCCAGATTTGAAAATTATCATGGAGTGTTATGTGCAATCGGGTATCTAACTGCTGGCTGTTTGAAGCAATCTTATGTACGTTCAGATTGCTTTGGTCCTCCTAACTTTGTTACTGATTTTGTTTTCTTTGCTGTTGCCTTGTATAAAATACTATAGAACTATGGTCCATGGAAACCTGTATGTCATTACTTTCTCTTGTATTGGTAGTAGTAGAGAAATCAAATAACATATGGCAGAATTTATGCTTATCTTATCTGCCAAGTAATGAAGATCAAGAATGGAGAACATAATGGGGAAAGGAATAAAACTCTTCTTACCATAAGTTTTAATGCTTTATATTGGAGACTAAAAGGAACTACAAAGAGAAATATACATTTCTTCATCTTTTGTCTAATACAAATGACCTCTCCTGCATGTTTGTACACCAAAACATGTATGTACAAGCATCAGGTTTATTTGTGCCAACAGGTATCCAATTTCTAAGTGTTCTGAGTTACTTGTGGCCACTTCCGAAGTTTGAGTGGCTATGATGCAAATAATTTGACTTCCATCGTATGGCTTAGGAAACTTTGTTTGAGCACATTATTCTATGAACAAATATTTTTCTATATTTTTAGTTTAAGTTTTTTAATTTGTTGTGCTTGATGAGTGCATATTGCAGATACCTGAAGAAATGTTAAAAAATGCAGTTGATATTCTTGTGAAAGTTGTAGACTCTGAAGGTTCTACACTAGCATCCGTTGCTATGGAATCTCTTGGTCATATTGGTCTGCGTCGTGCATTGCCTTCCATCAACAAAAACTCTTCTACAGGTTAAACTTATTATTTAAATCTCTACTGCATATGAGCTGTGCTATTCACCATCTATGACGTTATATATTGAATTATTTCTGCCTGCAGGTACGCTATTAACCATTCTGCATGAAAGGTTGACTAAGCTGCTTTCTGAAAATGATACTAAGGCTATACAGAAAATTCTTGTATCATTGGGGCACATATCTTGGAATGAGATGTCCTTTCCCCACCTGAATAATGCATTGGACTTGATTTTTAGTCTTTCACGTTGTAAGGTAGTAGCACAAAACATTGAACTTTTCAGCTAACATAATATTATTCTTTGAAATATATTTAAATTATACTTGTACAGGTTGAAGATGTGCTTTTTGCTGCTGGGGAGGCTCTATCTTTCATATGGGGGGAAGTTCCTGTGACAGCAGATGTGATACTGGAGACAAACTTTGTTTCCCTTTCCCAGGCCACAAATTACCTTACTGGTGATGCACCTCTAGTCTCGAGTAACTCCTATGAAAGAAGTAGTTGTGAAGAAGCACACACAATGGCTCGAGAAGAAATTATTAAGAAGTTGTTTGAGACACTGATTTATAGCAGTAGAAAAGAAGAACGCTGTGCAGGTACTGTCTGGTTGGTCTCACTAACAATGTACTGCGGTCGACATCCAAAAGTCCTAGAACTACTTCCGCAAATCCAGGTTTGTCAATCAAGAATAAGATACATAGATTATTACAAAGCTCCTCATACATTTTTTTACTTTTATTTAAACTACCCCAGTGCATAATCTGTAGATCATCATATCGTCGCGGTTGACCTGTATCATACGTTAGTGATAGCAATCTACAGTGACTTGGGCATGGAAGCTAACTTTAGTAAGTACATTGGACATGTACCAGCTAACCCACTTAAAACCTGCACTAGCTTTTGATTTAATTTGGAAGTTCTTACTAGGGTTTACATGCTACTCTATGCCCTCAATTTAAAAATTGCCCTGTAGTGTGGCGCCAAAAAAAAGTAATCTTTTGGTTGAAGGAGCTGAACTGTTTATGCATATACTGGTGAATTGTATCTCTTCTCTCAGCTAGCATAGTTCTTGCTTAGGGGTGATACAACTCTTATATTTGATCGCTTTCTTCCCACCAGAGTTCTTCCACCTTGTTGACAAATGTAGATGCCATTTCTTTCACAGGAAGCCCTTTCACATCTTCTTGGTGATTCAAATGAGCTTACACAAGATTTGGCATCCCAAGGCATGAGCATCGTGTATGAGCTTGGTGACGCATCTATGAAAGAGCAGCTTGTTCATGCTCTTGTGAACACACTGACTGGAGCCGCAAGAAAGAAAAAAGCCATTAAGGTGCATAATTTTCTTGATTTGTATTTTATCCCTGGGTGGTTATGTTTTATTCCAAGGTATTTATGCTTTAATGTGCTTGCATTAGTTGATGGAGGACTCTGAGGTCTTTCAAGAAGGCGCAATTGGCAATAATCCTACTGGAGGGAAACTTAGCACCTACAAGGAGCTGTGCAGCCTTGCCAATGAGATGGGGCAACCTGACCTGATATACAAGTTCATGGATCTAGCTAATTATCAGGCTGCTCTCAATTCAAAGAGGGGCGCTGCTTTTGGATTTTCCAAGATAGCCAAACAAGCTGGCGAGGCACTTCAACCTTATCTGAGTGCCTTAATTCCTAGGCTTGTCCGTTACCAATATGATCCTGACAAAAACATCCAGGTATCCAAGGCCTTGTTTAGTTCCCAAATTTGGGACTCCCAATTTGGGAGTACGGAATTCCATGTGCACTGTAGCATTTCGTTTGTATGTGTGAAAAATTATCCAAAAATTGATTAATTAGGCTCAAAAAAAGAGACTCACAGAGTACAACAAAATTGTGCAATTAGTTTTTAATTTCATCTACATTTAGTACTCCATGCATGTTATGACATTTTGATGTGATGGAGAATCTTCTTTTTACATAGTGAATTTGGGAGTTGTTTTTTGGAACTAAACAAGGCCAAGTGTTCGCGCCCATCACCACATCTGGCATATCCTATGTTTCTTTTTTTCTATTGGACCAAAATTAAATTACTTGGTTGAATAACATACTCTTGTGAAACTGCACATATCCAAGTATCTAAATTAAGAAACTGCGGTACTAAGCTATATATGATGCCCCAAACAGCCCAACTAGTTAAGCTTGACTTGTATTTATTTCATCAATTTAGTATTTAAGTTATCCATGTTCACATAATGGTTTATAAGATGCTTTGATAAGTTGAGCTTTCTGACTAACTATATTTCAGCATTGTGTTAGGTATGCTATACTGCCTTATTCTTTTCTATCCTATAATCAGATTGGTGATAAGATTTACTCAGGTTTTTATCCAGCTGTTAAGAATACTAGTCAGTGTTAGTATTAAATTTAGTTAGATAAGCTGTTTAATTGTCTAACAAAATGATAGTTTTATATGGAGTAGTAATCAATGCACTCCCTTGCATAGTCATGCAATTAGTCCTTGAAATTAATTAAAACGTGGCCTTGCAACTTGGATTCAGAAAAATAGACAAAAACATAAACCTCATGTTTAGTGAATCCTTGGGGCCTGGACGATTTGGAACCAACGGAACAAATGTGTATTTGATGGAGCTGTTCCGGATATGACTGATGCTCTAATCATATCAAGTGAAGAGCGAAGATTATGGTCGTTGGCAGGGGCTCGAGGAATTTCCCTCTTGACTGCCCCCACTTCAGGATAGTAGGTTCCTGAGAATTATCCTATGGTCGTTGTAAAGAAATTAGGCACGGGTGAGTCTGTATCTTGAGGAACAGTGCTTAGGGTGTGCTGGAGTGAGTCTGGGTGTGTCCTTGTGTGTTGAGTGTGTTTTTGTTGTATGGGATCTCTTCCCTTTTTCATCTTCTTAATATAATGATGCGCAGCTCTCCTGCGTTTTCCGAGAAAAAAAAGAGAGTACCTCTCAGCAGCAAGTAACTTTCTGTTAAAAGCTACTGAGTTCTCGCACTGTTTTCTGGTTGCGATTGATAGCTACAATAATATTTTACTTTATTATGCCGTATCATATTTCTTAATAAGCTCATAGGGCATTTCCTCTGAGCTGATAGTTCCAGTTGCACTTTTTAGGATTCAATGGCACACATCTGGAAGTTAATTGTCTCAGATCCGAAAAAAGCAATAGATGAGCATTACAATGTCATAGTAGAGGATTTGTTGGTTCAATCTGGTTCAAGGCTTTGGCGCTCACGTGAAGCATCCTGTCTTGCACTTGCAGACATCATCCAAGGTCGAAGATATATTCAGGTAAACGAGCATTTATTCATGGTGTTTTGGAGTTTCGGTTAATTCACTATTTCATTTGACACAACCTATATTAAAGTGTTTTTATGAATTTGGCTTTAAATTTCTTTTCTGAACAAAATATAACTCACCTGTTTCTTCATTGTTCTCAAGGTTTCTAAGCATTTGAGGAAAATATGGACAACCGCCTTTCGTGCAATGGATGACATAAAGGAAACTGTGCGGAATGCTGGTGACAGTTTGTGCCGAGCCCTGAGCTCATTGACGATTAGGCTTTGTGATGTTTCACTAACTTCTACTTCTGATGCAAATGAGACAATGAACATTGTGCTGCCATACTTGCTTTCTGAAGGCATACTCAGTAAAGTTTCAAGTGTTCAAAAAGCCTCCATTAGTTTGGTGATGAAGCTTGCTAAGGTATATTGATGGTAAAACTTATCAAGTTTAGCTGCATATCTGCCATAATGAGTTTTATTCCCTTTTTAGGGAAATACTGTAGGGGAATACCCTACTGTGGTATTTTGAATATATAATACAATAAGAGTAGTAGAGTACCTAAAAAGACACAGAGTGTCGTGGAATGCTAACCACAAGTCCACAGCACAACAAACATAGTTAGTTATATTGTGAAATAGATGCAGTATTTCACTAAATTTATTGGTAGTCTTCTCAACATCTGTGTTTTAACTTTAACGCACTGAGTGAACAAAGGATCAAAGCACCTTTTCAGTATTCATTTCTAGGCAAACATTGAGGTTCCTCAAGGTGATGTGAAACTTTTTATTACCCCTACTTTCTAATGCACTTCCATATTTCTTTTTCCACCCAAACTTAAATAAATTGCAATTTCTCTAGTTCCTTCTTTGGATGCCATTATCCTAATACAGCACTAGCCTTATTATATCGAAATTATTTGAAAATATAAATAGGATTATCAGTTTTATGTGGTTGGCACTTGGCATGATGCCTTAAAAGTGAAGGAACAGAGAGCCTTATTGAAAATTATGAAGTAACATTATGAAAGGAAAGAAACAACAATGGTTCTTATTGCCGCAGGTCAAATTAAATTGCTACTTTTCAACTAAAGAGGGTATCCTTAGCTCATAACTTCCTAATGTCTTTAGGGTGCTGGTCCTGCCCTCCGGTCTCATCTGCCAGAACTTGTTAGCTGTATGCTTGAATGTTTGTCAAGTCTGGAGGATCAAAGGTTGAATTACGTCGAGGTATGCTAATTTTGTTTCCCTTTTTTAAGGACTGGTGGTGATGATGTTGCAGGTGTATATCTCACAGATGCAATTCTTTACTTACTCCTGCATTTGGTTCAAGATGCATGCAGGGAATGCTGGCATCAAAACAGATAAGCTTGAAAGCTTGCGTATAGCTGTGGCTAAAGATTCTCCAATGTGGGAAACTCTAGATATATGTATAAAAGTTGTTGACAAGAATGCACTTGACCTATTGGTTCCTCGCCTAGCCCAAATGGTTAGGTCAGCTGTTGGTTTAAATACAAGGTTAGGATTTCTTGTGCTACAGATCTTATTCATGATAGCATCAAATGCAGCATTTTTCACAACTTATATCATATGATTCATTCATTTTCTGTCTGATTTCAGAGTTGGCGTTGCTAGTTTCATCACCTTGTTGGTGCAGAAGGTCATGATTGACATCAAACCATTCACAACATTGTTACTGAAGTTACTGTATAATGCTGTTCTGGAGGAAAGGAGTTCAGCAGCAAAAAGGGCCTTTGCATCCTCTTGTGCTACTGTTTTGAAATATGCTAGTCCCTCCCAGGCTCAGAAGCTTATTGAAGATACTACCTCTCTGCATTCTGGTGGGAAAAACGATCAGTTATCTGGTGCAATTCTTATTAAAGCCTACTTAAGCAATGCAGCAGATATTCTTGGTGGATATAATGCAGCAGTTATCCCTGTAATTTTTGTGTCAAGGTATGTGAAGGACACATTCATTAACCTTGCATTTTTCTTGCCTCCGCCATTAATATTTCAGATATTATAATGCTATTAAGTTCATAATTGGAGAATTGCGGAAACCTTTCCATGTGTAAAAACAAAACTTCTTTTCAGATTTGATGATGACAAAGACACCAGTGCCTTATATGAAGAACTTTGGGAGGATATTCCTAGTAGTGAAAGAGTAACCCTAACTCTGTATTTACCAGAAACTGTATCTCTGTTGTGTGATTGCATGTCATCGTCATCATGGGCTGGTAAAAGAAAGGTAAGTCTCTGTTTCATAATTTCCTGTCCATATGCGTATCAGATTAGTAACAAGAGTTAAAAGTCCTGTAGCTTGTAAAATTCTTATTGTACAGCCTTATCCTTGCAGTCAGCCAAGGCTACAAAGAAGCTATGTGATGTTCTAGGAGAATCCCTTTCATCACACCACCATAATATTCTCAAATCACTTTTGAAAGAATTGCCAGGTCGATTATGGGAGGTAATTCACGCTACTCTTCATTTGTTCATGGAATGATAACCGGGTGGTCTGCTTATACATTTTTCTTTTATCTTTATCAATGTCTTGGTACATTCATTTTGTTTCCTTACATTTTTTAACAGGGGAAAGATGCTATTCTGGATGCGCTGGCTTCATTGTGTTCTTGCTGTCATGCTGCTATAACAGCAGAAGATTCCAGCTTGCCGAGTGTTATACTAAATGCCGTTTCTGCTGCATGCAGTAAGAAATCAAAATTGTACCGTGAAGCAGCTATCTTGTGTTTACAGAAAGTATTTTTCTTCAATCCTCATCTAATTATCGGATCCTTACTTTTTGTTGACCAAACTTTTTGTTTCTTTTTTTAGCAGACAATTAATGAATGACTTTCAACTATTATGCAACATCATGCTAAAGGTTCATTAGATTTTTCTTGAAGGTTGTAACTAAATCATGTTGAAAGTATTTCAAGCTTATACGCTAGGCAAGTATTGGGAAAAAGCTTAACGAAAATAATTGTGAAGTACCATTCGCCCAAAGCATCCTATGGAGAACATGCCATATATTCTCTCTTTTTTTTTTGAAAATTCCATATATTCTTCTGGGGAACGCTATATGGGAATTTAGTGCATTTGTTTAACAATTTTATACAGTAGATATTCACATGAACAATGAATCTCAAAAGGGCTGCGTCCTCTTATTATCCCATTTTATGAGCACAGGTTTTGCGATGAGATGGCCTTTTAGGCAATTCTTTGAGAATTTTAGAATTGGTACCATGTACTTAGTTTTTGATTCTTTCTTTTATCTCTTTTCAGGTGATTACATCATTCAGAGATCCAGGATTTTTCAACAGTATTTTTCCTATGTTGTACAATGTTTCTAACCAATCTGTCATTTGTAAGGCAAAGGGTTCATCTTCAGTTACTTCATCTGCTGGTGCTGGTCAGTTGTCATGGGCTCCTTAATGCTTTCAGCTAATAACTATGCTTAAATTAAACTTCTTGTGATCATGCGAAGAACATCCTTTTTCAAGAATAGCTTGATAAGGCACCTCCATAATAATACATTTATACACTTTGTGTAGTAAAACTTCATTTACAAAGAGGGACAGGATTTAAATGCACATCATGAAATATTAGTATTACTCTAACTAAAAGTGAAGCCTCAACCTATACTAAAATATTAGTTCTATTTGCCTTAATGAATTGGGAAATTGCAGACACATCGAACTGCAATACCTTCGTTGGATAGATAATTCTTTGGTAAATGTATATTATAAATTATGTATGCAACTTTAGTCTATATTATATAATCTATCTCAGCTATTTCTCCAAATACTTCTTTCACTCTTTTAGCTTGTGTGTATGACTTCTTTTCTACAGAACAAGATGAAAGCGAAGGTGCTTCTGTTTCTCTAGAAAAAGTGCTCAATTGTGCCGCGTCTTGCATCAGTGTTGCTTTTCCACTGGATATTATCAGTCAAAAGAAAAATGTTTTAGAAGTAATATTGAATTCTCTCTCACCCGAGGAGAGTTGGCAGGGTATGATTTTCTATGCAAGATCTGTAATATATTCTAGAACGTTGAATACCTATCTTTGATGCTTGAAAATTGTCATTTCAATGCTTATATTTTTTTTTTTCATGAGCAGTTAAATTGTCGGCCTTCTCGTGTGTCAAAGAGTTGTGCCACAAGTTTCAGAAGTCTGATACTAGTGACACATGGCCTCAAGACACAGCTTACTTGGTTCAGGAGGTATGTCCTATAGTTTGTGTGGCTTTGTATCCAGCTTCAGCATTTGCCATCCCTTTTTCCATTACTTCTGACAAACTTTTTTTTTATCTATTTATTTTTCAGCTATTTCATTTGGGGTCGGCGAAAGTAGTGGACTCAATACGCTTAATTAAGATTGCTCAGGTGATTTTCTATATATCTAGCCCTAACTATCTGATGTCGTGAACTCATGATATAGCACTTGTACTAAAAGATAACATGTTATTCCTGCTAACAAATAACTGACATTGGCTTTAAATATACTATTATGTCTAGAAACTGTATGTTTTATAGAATGAAATTAGTAAATATTGTGTCTTCGCATTTGAGTGTGTTTAATGCATTGTTTAGCAGCATTAATTCTTGCTGTAACACAGTCTATGCTTGTCATGGATTGTATGGTCGTGGGTCCAAACAAGCATGTCAAAACCAATTTTTAGCAAAATGTATAGGTACTTTATGTGAGAAGGATCTTAAGAAAGCGATATTATTATTGCAGATAATTCACTCAGGTGACTTTTAGGATCCACTGTGTTTGTTTAAAATTAAAAAATAACTGTTAAATTACTTTCCCACTTTTTCTTTCAATCTCCTTGCATGGTTATTAATCACACACCTCATATGTAGCAAATCATGGAGCCTAAGTTAATGATGTTTTGACAGATCAGCAATGTGCCTGGTATCTGTTCCCTGCATGGCATGTCCAGTAGCAGCTCTCAGTAATTGCCAACAAAACCTGGTGCCTTTGTTTCCCATATACTCACACCATTAATTCACATATAAGATTATAAGAATGGTGCAAAGCCTGTCTTAATTGCCATGAATAGTCCATAATATCAAGTTACATCCGTGTAAATGGTACAATAGACCCGTTGCCATTTCTAAAACCGGTGTTTGGTTTGTTTAGCCTCCAGAGAACAACCTTATCCCTCACGAGTTGTCTCGTCTCCTCTTTGCAGGTTCATACTGCTGCTTCAGAGTGCCTTCTTGAGTTGAGCAAACTGTATAGGGACTTTCCATTGACAGACAGAACAGAGGCCAAGTTTGAGGATGAACTTGCTGAGCTCTGCGAAACTGAAAAAAGTGAACAAGCAAAGGCATTGTTGAAGGAATGCCTGGCCATCCTTAAAACTCTCCCTGGAGTAACCATGACGACTGATTAAACCCAGCTCTGCAGAACATGTAAATCTATACCTGAAATACTGCCCACAAAATGCCCCCCTCAATTCCGTGCAGATTGTATATTCATTATTATATGCAAAATATAGTACAGAACACGGCAGTTCCTCCCTCCCTTTTACGTCACGAGGGCAGGACAAGAAAATCCACATGCCTCTATTGATTTACTCGTTTGTTACTTGTTACTCCGTACCTCCTCATACGTGATACATGTGAATATGTCGGAAACAAGAAATTGTCAGGCAGTATGCAACTTTTGCTGCCACGTTTTTCATTGGTGATGTTCACCCGATATGGAAGAACGGTAAGCTACCAATGAACAATGATCAGGTTCTTGTACATTTTATTTTCCATGGGCAAACAATGAGGTACAGAATACATTTGGAAAACTATGAAGACTGCCTCAAATTTGTGCGAACACAATTTCTTCCATGATACCCGGATTATACAGGATCCTCGATACCTCTACTATAAATAACATCATATAGCCACATTAACCAGCCACTGCTTAGATGGTTTACCAAAGTGTATTTACATGGGTATACACTTGGAGATTAAGAGGACTTACCCAAAAAAGGAAGTACCGAAGGCATTTGTCAAAATATAGGACTGAGACCAGAACTTTGCGTGCAATATGTTTGCATTTGTATATTCATTTCTTTCATTTTGTTAACATCACAGAGGATGCAGAACTGCGGATGATTATTCAGGACAGTCTGATAACAGGATACAAATTCGTGTAGATCAATGTTTCTGTGTACTTTCCCAAAAGCAAATATAAGTGAGCAATGACAGACGTTTATACGACCTGACTAAGTAAATACGTATGATGATAGCAGCTGGTATATATATTCTCTTGGGAGTGCCTGAAGTGATCTTCAGGGACTTAGGTAGTTAGCTTGCGCAGAGCAGCAGCAGTTCTGGAGCCCAATGGCCTTCCTAGATGTTTGGAGATGTAATCGCCGGCCTCCATGAGCTTGTTGAGGTCGACATTCGTCTCTATCCCCAGGCCGTGGAGCATGTACACCACGTCCTCAGTGGCAACATTGCCAGTGGCGCCCTTTGCATATGGGCAGCCTCCGAGTCCTGAAACTGATGAGTCTACTATGCTGATCCCCATCTGAGGAAACAAAGAAAATGTCAGGCTAAGGTGACCATGTGAATGTCAAGTACTTTTAGTGACAAACCGAACAAATTTTGTGTCTTTACTTACTTGAAGGGAGACTAGGATATTGGCAAGGGCCTGACCGTATGTATCGTGGAAATGAACAGCAATCTTGTCCACCGGAACAAAGGACATGACAGCTTCAAGCATAGCAACTACTCTACCTGGAACAGATAACACAAGGAGTATGGAAGCTCCGATGAGTTTCTACTTTGATCAGTTTCAACATACACTGTTTAGATAAACTGAGAGAAAAGGGTAAGCGTTGGCAAGAATAATCAGTAGTTCAGTACCTGGTGTACCAACACCAATCGTGTCGCCAAGTGAAATCTCCGAGCACCCCATGTTATAAAGCTCCTTAGCTACATATGCCACCTTCCATGGATCAATGGCACCTTCAACAGGGCAACCAATCACACAAGAAACATACCTAACACAGACCACAATGCAGCTTCACTATTAACTCAATTCTTCACTTACACTTGTTTTATGTTTATAAGAGGCTAACAGTCCATTAACTTACCCACGGATAAGGAGTCCATGTTTCTTGGCAGCAGCAGTAACATCACGGTAACGAACAATGCTTTCCTCAATGGTACAGTTAATGTTCGTCTTAGAGAAGGACTCAGAGGCAGATGCAAAAACTGCAATTTCCTTTGCACCAGCTGCAACAGCAGCCTCAAATCCCTGTAAACATATTCATTGCTACACGTCAGATCATCTAGTGAAAATTACATATAGCATTGATAATGCTGTTTATTTTTTCTTGATAAGCATTGTTAATGCTGTGCAGTAGAGTTCAGTAAGAAAATGACATAGAACTTACTCTGAGGTTAGGAGTTAACACTGGATACCGCACATCTGGCACCTGCTGGATCCCTTTGAGGACTTCCTTAGCATCAGCTAGCTGCAGTTTCCAATCTGAGCTAAATAAGAAAGGTCTTGGTTTGCAATGGAAAAATGACAATCACCAAATTCACTAGATCACTCAATATATTTTAAATGCATCACCTGTGGCACCCATTTTGGGGATACAAAACTTGTGGCTTCAACTACTGATAAACCTGCAGCCACTAATTTGTGTATCAGTTGAATCTTCACAGATGTTGGTACATTGCCTTTTTCGTTCTGCAGGCCATCTCGTGGCCCAACTTCAACTATCTTCACAAAGCTTGGTAGATCCCACATGACCTGACAACAGATTATTCATCGACCGAATTAGTGGAAAAACATAGTGTTGCTAAAATTTTCAATTGTTATTGTTTTCTAGTATTTGCAATTGCAGTTGTTGATGTAAATTGGAAGATTATGACTGGGTAAAGGAAACGGTAACGAACAAAAGAGGCTATCATTTGAATCCTAATTCTTGAATTCATAGTACCTTCCTAGGAAGATCTCTAAGCTCCACTGCATCACATGACGAATCGGCGGCCTGACGGCATTGCGGATGCCATGCATGAGAATTTCCATGGAAGCCCATGGGAGCGCTTCCATTGTTGTACCTGCAAGCGAGCAATCAGTATGCATTTTTCAAATAGTCCCTTCGCTGAATCAAAATTTCTGAATAGAATCAAGTGACAAAGTGACACCAATAGATCCTCCATTTTACTCAAGTATAAGTAGTAATTGATGCAAAGTGATTGATTATCCATTTTGATCATAGTACGGGACTTACTGGCGAGTGTTGCGGTCATCAGCCGTCGCCCTCCGACGAGCACTTGGCGGAGAGAAGCTCCCAAGTCTGCTAATACTCAACTTTGGCAGGTCTCCGAGACCAAGCGGCTCCTCGAGGCTTGACATTCTAGAAACAGAAATTGCAACCGGAAGCTCTTTAATTTTTCCACCAAAAAAGGGAAACGAAGCAAGGCAAAACAAGATCGCAGGAAACCGGCCGCGATAGACTTGCGTGCATACCTCGATCGATCGATGGAAGCACGAATTGAAGCTGAATTCTCGGTGGGTGAGCGCAAGGTGTGTGTTGGTCAGCCGTCAGAGAGCTAAATCAGCAACCAGGGGGTCGATGCGCACGAGGTACTTCGCCCGAATCAGACGCAACCCGCTGCCGGGGAAGCTCTGGTTTGGTGGAGTACGGTTGGGGGAACGGTGGACGGAGATGTCGCAGCTGCTGCAGCGCCTCCGCTCCGCCCGCGTAGTCTCCCACGAGGGAAGAAGGAAAGGGAAAGGAGGAAGAAATCAAAGGAACCTGTGGCCGGCGCCGCCGCCGCGTGGGCCTGGTCCATGCCTCGTGGGCCCACAGTGTCGGCGGGTGTGGAGTTATGAGGCCCGGTGTACGAGTGGTTGTTTGGCGGGCTGAGTGGGAAGTGGCGTTGGTGCGCGCTTGTCAAAAAAAAAAAAGTTGGGTGAGCGGCCACACAACTGACCTAACTCGTCTACGGTCTGCTCCCTCCCCACAAGCTCTTTACTGGGCTCCGTTTTGGACGACACTACGTTAACATTTCGGTTAATTGGATATATACCATTACAACTTTCGCGGTCCTGAGAAATATCATTACAATTCAGCTATTCTAATTTATGCCATTATAGTTTCACATTTATCTGATATATACCATTACTTACCTCTTCAACGTATTTCTAAAAAATGTGACCTAAATACCCTTGTCTTCTTCCTCCTCCCAATCTTCTTTTTCTCTCTCTTGTTCGATGTGAAACGAACCCCTGCCGCTGAGTCGCTGACTGAGCTAGTGTGTGTGCACCCGTGTTGCCCTTGTCTGGATCCTGCGTGATGCAAGGGATGATCTCACGCTGCAATTTTCCGTACGTGGTTGTTGTGTTGACGAAGGGAAAAAGGCAGTTTGACACCAGATTTTTACCTGTTTGGCGGAGGAGTGTTTTGCTCAGCTGCGGTTGGCCATGGCGCCGCCGTCGCGGTCGTACTCCGCCCAGAGCAGCCCGCTCTTGCCTTCCGTCGCCGGCACACGTGAAACATCGGATTCCACGATGAGCCATCAGTGATCAGATTCAATAATCC
This sequence comes from Echinochloa phyllopogon, assembly GCA_033239725.1. Taxonomy (NCBI): domain Eukaryota; kingdom Viridiplantae; phylum Streptophyta; class Magnoliopsida; order Poales; family Poaceae; genus Echinochloa; species Echinochloa phyllopogon. Next base: position 1,928,477 of record BTCW01000008.1, on the reverse strand, counting down.
ATCTGTTAATCCAGAAACTTTAAAGAATCGATTGTCGGGATTGAGCAAGCAGGTAGATAGCAGTACCCTGGAGAAGACGTTCTTGAGTTCCGGCCTGTCGACCTCGACGAACAAGAGAGAGAAAGAAAGGAGGTTGGGAGAAGAAAGAAGACAGCGACATTTAGGTCCAAATTTTTTTAGAAACATATTGAAGGGGTAAGTAATGGTATATATCGGACAAATATGAAATTGTAATGGTATAAATCAGAATAGCTGAATTGTAATGGTATTTCTCGGAACCGTGAAAGTTGTAATGGCATATATCCAATTAACCCTTAACATTTCCGTTCTAGAAGGTGGAAGGTCAAATCTCTCTGTTGGCGTCGGGGTGCCCAGCGATTGAGGCTGACGGAATCCCAACCAAAACGATCTAAGATTTCTGAATTCGTATTTGTTTTTCATAATAATATCACCTCATTACTATGTACTAGCAAAAGTGTTCGTACGTTGCTACGGACAAACATCATATCGATATTTTATCATATCTTTTTGCTATTGTGGATGTGATAGCAAGATATATAGGTAAGCTACTAAGCCCGGTCCTAAGTAAAGCGCATAGCTTGCTAACGTTTATTAATACTCATCATTGTACATTGACTGCACATGAGGTGTGTATGACATGGTTACCTACTGCGGTTGTACTGATTTGCTCATGTGCTAACATGGAAATCATACATGTCAAGGCCCAGCATTGTGTGTCTACGGCGTGAGATCTCGTGCGTATGTAAGAGCATCTCCAGCAGTATATGTAACATTGAAGACTTAAAATAAAATTTACATACAGGAGAGAGAAGATTTTCACAGGACTTTTATGCTCTTCTCCAGTAGCATATCTAGAACCATATACCTATAAAGCTTCCAGTAAATTCTCTTATATTGTAGGGGTTTTCTATAAAAAATCCAAGACACAACAAAACTAATAAAGTTACATGTTTCTACGAGTGTCTTTTCGCAAAAGATATTGGATCCTATATGCTCTGTCGGCTCCTTTTTCTATTCCGTCAATCGCGTTCCACTCCACCACGAGCGGCGGTGCTCGCGCCGCCCAACAGAGATGCGCTCTTGCACGCGCGGAGCCCACCTGCTCTGCGTCCGGCGATGGAGTCCGTTTGTGCCGCATTCGAGCATGGGCGCTGGAGCCCGCCTGCTCTGCTTCCGTTGGCGGCCCAAGCGTCGGCACGGCGGCGGCCCGAGCGTTGGCGGCGGAGCCCGCCCGCTCGGCGTCCGACGGCGGCCCAGCGGTGGTGGCGAAGCCCACTCGCTCCATGTCTGAGGCTCGCCTACGAAGGAGTTGGGGCTCGATGGAGCTTAAGGCTTGGTACGCCGGCGTACGAACAGTGGTGCGGAGTTCGATGGCGGCAGGGTGGGACGGCCGAAACCATGCTGAAATGGCTGGGCGCGAAACCTTCCTCTCCCTCCGGCAGCCACACCCCTCCCTTGCCGGCAGCAGCCGCGCTCGTCCGTCGGCAGCTCTCCTCTGGCCTCCTCTTGCTCCAACGCTGGCGGGCGGCGGCCATGCGCTCTGCTCCACTTTGCTAGATGCCCGCATCTATAGCCCAATCTTCCTTCTCGCAGGCATCGGCTGTCGCGACCGGTTGAACCCCACGCTCGCCAGCCGCTGTGCTGTGCTCCGTAGTCTGTGCCACCAGGCTCGTCGGAGGACGAACTCCATCCTTCGCTGCTAGTCGAGGCGGCGGCCAAGCTTTGGCCCGTCCGCTACGCCCCAAGTCCTCAACTCATGCCGGGCGCCAGGCTCTGCTTCCCTCGCGGTCCTCGGTCCCACGCGCGGTGACCAGCATATGGATCGAATCCGAAGAGGACAGGAATTCGACTCACCTCCGCAATAATAAATTGATACGCGGGGCAATGATGACGTCAGGAAGAGAGGACTGCGGGTTAATAATAAAACGTTCAGGGTCTTTATTATAAAATTGCGATGTACCGCAGAATCAATTGTTTTCTTGGTACCGCGGAAGCAATCCTTGCTTTATAATTAGGTAGAGACTAGTGCTACTACAATTAACGATTTATTTTTCTAATTTTCTTTGAGTTTAAGTCGTACAGCGGTTCATCGAACAAGCGATAACGAGGCGGCATCAGGCACGTGCGTGATAGACAAAGAAGTTTGGGAAATGTATTATATATAAGGGCCATCGTAAAACAAGTCGTGATATTTTTTTTATTTATTTGTTACAACTTTATCATAAAAAACTAGGAAATATTTAAATATATTTAAATGTAGTTTAATTTTGAAGATTTCATTTGTAAGAAACACGCAGTGGCCTTTTTTCCGAACTTTGATTTGGATTTTCCTCAAAAAACAAAGAACTTAGATTTGGATGCGGGCTGCTTGTCACGGTTACGTGGGCCACGGGCCCCTGCGTGCAGCCGGGCCCGCAGGCTTCCTTCTGCGGCGCGATACAGTCAGTCGCGCGCGCCCCGGCTCCACAAGCGGCCTTTTTCTCACTCGTGAAAAATCATGAAATGGGCTTGCAGCGGAGGCCGTGAGGGCGGCTCGGCCCATAACGAGTCCATTAGGGTTTTTGCCCCAGTCCCCGTGCCACCTACATAACCTCTCTCGCTCCTGCCGCCGCCACTTCCTTCTCCACCCCTCTCGCTCCCGCCGCCGCCGCCGCCGCATCCGCCTCCGCCGCGAGCCCGCGAGGCCACCCGCTCGCCGGTTGCAGCCATGGTGAGATCTCCCTCCGCCGTATTCTCTCGCGCTTGTCTTGCATCTTGGTTGCAGCCGTTGATTTGGCCTCGCTCTGACTGAATCCTGCCGTGCGGCGGCTCTTGCTTTTGGTTCCAGGTGAAGTACTCGAGGGATCCGAGCAACCCCACCAAGTGTAAGCTTCGTCCCGCAAAACTTTCGCGTCGATTTGTACATCTGCGGCTTTTCTGATTCAGTTGTGTTTCTCTGTGATGCGTTGCAGCCGCCAAGGCCATGGGCCGGGACCTCCGTGTTCACTTCAAGGTGAGAGCTCGCTTCCTCTCTCCCGTATTGAGAGATATCAAGATTCGTTTGCATACGTACATCTTAGCGTTTATCCATTAGTTTTCATGTAGCCTGTTCATTTTGGACTCGTTTGTCTGTCTTGTGTTATTGTTCTTGACCGTTTCGGTGATCTAAATAGAATATATAGAGACCCATCTGCAGTTCGTGGTCTTGGTGTCTAATTAGCCAACCACACACCGCAGCCACCTTGGATGCAATCCCTGTGTGGATGGTCAGTAAGCCCACCTACATTAACTCGTGTTGCTGTGCCAATCGAAGGGATGACTATGCCTAGTGCACAGTAGTGCTTCCTTCTCTGACGCATCAACTCACAACTTGGCACTAACAAACTAAGAGTTTAGTTTTTTTAGAGAATACACACAATGTGCTTAAATATGTAATCACCATCCTTTTAAAATTTAGAATGCCAATTGTTATTTGGTTGACCAGTGACCACAGCTTGATGTTTTTTAGTTCAGTAATTTTGCCAATGTGAGTTCTCTGTCGTTGCTGTGTAGTTTTTGTATGGCATGCATTCCCTGCTCTATGGTCTATATGCAGGTGTCAAATGGACACATCCGATGTTGAAGTAGATGCGTGTATATGTGTGCTGGACTGAAATTAGACATTTCAGGGGTTAAAATTCTTTTAGGTCCACCATAACTAACTCCAATAATGCATTTATGCAGTGCTTTGCAGTTTGACTTTATACTAGAAAGTTGTGGTTTTTTTTCTTTAATACCCTAAAGAAAAAAGCAGGATGCTGTGTTATTTGATAGCAGTATCCCCGTAAACTTTAGGAACATTGTATTCATCGTTATTGGGTGAACCGTTGGTGCTGTCCATGTGTTGGACAATTCCATGTCAATTGGTTCAGTAAATGATGGCACATTTCTTTTTTAGACAATACACACAATGTGCTTAAATATGTAATCACCATCCTTTTAAAATTTAGAATGCCAACTTCATTGTTATTTGGTTGACCAGTGACCACAGCTTGATGTCTATTAGTTCAGTAGTTTTGCCAATTTGAGTTCTCTGTTGTTGCTGTGTAGTTTTTGTATGGCATGCATTCCCTGCTCTATCGTCTATATGCAGGTGTCAAATGGACACATCTGATGTTGAAGTAGATGCGTGTATATGTGTGCTGGACTGAAATTAGACATTTCAGGGGTTAATACCCTAAAGAAAAAAGCAGGATGCTGTGTTATTTGATAGCAGTATCACCGTAAACTTTAGGAACATTGTGTTCATCGTTATTGGGTGAACCGTTGGTCCTGTCCATGTGTTGGACAATTCCATGTCAATTGGTTCAGTAAATGATGGCACATTTCTTTTTCCCAATTTGTTAGCTATGGTTTGTCATCTTTAGTTGTGTCCATCTGTACAAAGGCTCATATTTTTGTTCAGTTTCTCATGTCCTCAGTACACATTCTATTGTCTGCTAATGCTGTCTGTCATACCTCCAGAACACCCGTGAGACAGCATTTGCCCTCAGGAAGATGCCCCTCATTAAGGCCAAAAGGTACCTTGAGGATGTGATTGCCCACAAGCAGGCCATCCCCTTCCGCAGGTACTGTGGTGGTGTTGGGCGTACTGCTCAGGCTAAGTCGCGCCACTCCAATGGACAGGGACGCTGGCCCGCCAAGTCTGCTAGATTCATTCTAGATCTTCTCAAGAATGCAGAGAGCAATGCTGAGGTCGGCAATTTTACTGTGTATGAGCTATCTTTCTTTCCTGAGTGTTATGCTAATTATTTGAATTTCTCTGCTGCAGGTCAAGGGTCTTGATGTTGATACTCTCTATGTGTCGCACATTCAAGTGAACCAGGCTCAGAAGCAGCGGCGCAGGACCTACCGTGCTCATGGACGCATCAACCGTAAGTTTATCTGAAGTTGGAGTTTGTTGTGTTTGTTGTCAGCTACTCTTAGAATGGTTCTCATGTTACAGCTTAACAACCTGTTTAACTACCTTCTGCAGCTTACATGTCCTCCCCGTGCCACATTGAGCTGATCTTGTCAGAGAAGGAAGAGCCAGTGAAGAAAGAGGTTTGTGGTTCTGTACACTGTTTGTTCCCAATTATGCAACACATATAGGCATTGTCGTGCTGATATGCGATTGGCCCTTTGTTCTTCAGGCTGAATCTCAGATCGCGACCAGGAAGGCTTAGAGAAGGAAGCTCTACGGTGTTAAGCTTTGTCTTTGGCTGAGTGGAAATTTTGGCCTATTATCTGTCGTCTCTTTTATCAGTGTACTGCTAGCTCATACTTGCCACCTGGAAAACTGTGTACCGCTCATACAACTAGCAGCTCTGGATGAAGTGTTTGTGGATTCATTTTGTATTTGCATTTTGTGTCAATGTTGACGTCAATGCTCGTTAATCGTCTGCAATAGGGTCTTTGCATAGATTTGGTTGTGGTTTCTGCAAGCTGTTAGTGACTGAAATTGCAGATACGTTAAGTTGAAAGCTGCCCGCACCCATACATCTAACCTTGTGTATCTTAGTTGATTGATGAAGTAGTATTTGAGCAGAATTGTGGCACGGCACTTGATCACTTTGTTTCAATTCATTGCATTCCTTTACAAATCCTTGAATTCATGGTATACGGGGAATATGAATGGAGCGAATTAATGCAATGAAGTGGTTGCCCGCTGGCGCAGCAAAGAATCTAAAGATTGAACAGAGGGCACTCCGATGACGCTTACACGGTGGAGACGAGAGCACTTCTGCACTATTATATGAAGAATTACTTTGTTCTATGCATAAATCAAGTGATCGCGGAGTTGTCCGACACAACTTAAAAAAAAAGTCATCAAGTGATCGCGGAGTTGCCGACACAACTTAAAAAAAAGTCATAAAACATGGTTTGTTAGACGAGCAACAGTATTGCAATGCTTGCACCAATTACAATAAACAGAGCAAACCACAGAAGACATACTCTGCACAAGCCAGGTTTTGGGATACTGAAGGGCAATGCACATCACCTGCACTCCTGATCTTTACATGAACACATGAGATCATCTCACCCACCGAGCGAGGTCAGGTACGCCACCCGATCAATGTTGCAGTTGCAGCCAAGAAAAGTACAAGAAGATGGCTTTCTGAAGCAGCAGCTGCCAGGACGCACTGGCGTCAATCGCACCTGCTTCCTCTCTAGGTCTAGCGAGTACAGTACCGTCGTCATCTTGTCTTGCTCTCCTCCATGGATCACCACGAAGAAGACGAGACCACTCTTTTCGCAGGCAACAGCCATGCGCATGCTCTTCACAGCACCGGCGGCGGCGGCCGGCAGCATCGCTTCCAAGTTGAAGTCTTCTTCCTCTTCAGTCTTCCCACACATACCCGTCCCTGCTCTCCCCATCGTTTCTATACAAGATGTTCATCACGAACCTGCCGTCGACGTCTCGCCGGAGCTGCGCCGCGCCTAGCCGCCCGTCCGGCGAGACGATGAGCCGGCGGTCAGGGTACACTTGGCAGAAGCCGAAGAGGGGAACGTGGTACCAGTTGGGCCACTCGACTGTCCCCTGCAGCGTGTCCAACCGGAGGACGAACACGACATTGACGGAGAGCCAGAACACGGCGCCACCGCAAGCTGGTGCACATCAGTCATCACCTCCATCAAGAGCAGCTTGCTTCGCTATTGCTCCAGAGTGCAAGTGGGCTTAAACCGATTGACCGTACCGGGCTTGTTGGGCTTTCCTGATGGCGCTTGTGTATCACTTGCAACCGCAGGAGCGAGGAAGTTGTCTGGCTTGCTGCGGTGTAGTACCACCTCGCTGGGTGAAGAATAACGCAGCTGAGCACCGGCTACTTAACAGGGCGGGAGGCTAACTGGAGAAAGCACGCAGCTGCGTGGTGAGCACAAAGCGAATTATTCTTTCGCCTTTTACTAAAGAATACCGTGTGTACGCCACAAATAGCAGCATACGCTTATTTTTGGAGGGTGCTTTCTCTTTTTTGAGAGGGCCCTAACAATATAAATGCTAATATTTAGCAAAGATTTTGTAACATGAATTTGACTGCTAAATTTCCGTGAGATTTTTAGTGTGAAGGTTATGTCGATGGAGAAGTTATGATGATTTATTAGGACAGGAAAAGAGTTTCTTTTACTTCCTCTTTTGGATTATCATCGCGGGCTTGTAATGCATCGAGCTCTCTCATGGGTAAAAGCAATCACTGAGATTTGCATTAGCTAATTTTTTTAGTAATATACTCCCTTCGTTTCATTTTTTTCTTTACATAATTGTGACTTACAAAAGGTCTTAGAATCCTACTCTAACTATAAATTTTCCGTGATGTATGTTAGCATTTGCTTTTTTTTCTAATAAAATAAAATGACATTGTCCAGAGTTTACCATGTACTCACTATTGTATGAATTGCTACTACCATGTAACTTACAAGTATTCCTTTCATAAAAGACAACTGATTCTTTTCCAGCAAATTAAATGATAACCCACTGTACCCACTGTAAAGGTTGTATATTACATAGTCTAATCTAAAGATGGTAAAGCACGAGACTGCTTATCTTTTGGTACTAACAATATAATTAATCGAGCGAGCTATATAAGTTCTGCACTGCTTGCAGCAATCACAGAAAACAGAGCAAACCGCAGAAGGTACATTCTGCAAATCAAGTTTTGAGCTTCTGAAAGGCGATGCCACGAGGACGAAGATTATATCAATTCTCCTGCACCGAGCAGCAGATAGGCCACCAGGTCGCAGTCGCAGCCATGGAAGCTACAAGCAGCAGCCGCCAGGGCGGACTGGCATCAACTGCACCTTCTTCTTCTCCAGGTCCATCGCGTATAGCTTCCGCTCTTGCTTTCTTCCATGGACGACCGCCAAGAAGATGAGCCCGCTCCTTTCACACACCGCCCGCAGCCGCATACCCTTCACGCCGCCGGAGACGACCGACGCCGGCAGCAACGACTCCAAGTCGACGTCGCGCGCATCTTCTTCCCACGCCCACCGCGGCTTCCTCCCGTCGTCGTTTCGGGAGAAGATGTTCATCACGAAGCTGGCGGCGGCGCCGGCGCCGGCGCCGCCTCTCCCAACCTGCACCGCACCCAGCCGCCCGTCGGCGAGAACGACGAGCCGGCGGTCGGGACACGGGTGGCCGGAGCCGAAGCGGTGCATGCCGAAGCCTCTGGGCGACTCGAGCGACGAGCGTCCCCTCCAGCGTGTCCAGCCGGAGGCCGAACACCACGTTGCCGGACAGCCAGAACACCGCGCCGCCGACGGCCACGCCGGCGTCCATCTCGCCGAGCTTCTTGCTGCTGACGACACTGGCGCCGGACACCTCGCACTCCGGCCCCCACCAGGATGAGCAGGACCGGCACGCCATGGAGTAGTCCGCGCGCGTGTAGAGCAGGAGCACCCGGAAGCCGGCGGGTCCCTGGCACAGGCGAGGATGGGCGGCGGCGCCGAGGTCGGCGGCGGCGAGCAATGCGCAGGCGTAGCGCTTGGGCGTGTCCTTCTTGGGGAGCGTGGGGAGGGCGAAGACGCGGCCGGTTATGGCGTTGCACACGGCGAGCTTGAGGGCGGCGCCGTCGCCGCCGCGGCGCCGGAGCTCGAGGAGAAGGCGGCCGTTCCGGGACGCTACCAGCCGGGAGTTCCTGAGCAGGTCGCCGCCGATCACTGCTTCGAGGGAGGAGGCGCACGGGGAGAAGGGGGCCGGGAGGAACTGCAGCGGCGACGGCGCGCTGGGGGTTTTGAAGCCGCGCCTCTGGTGGAAGAAGCCGATGGCGAGGGCGGCGGCGCTGAAGAGACGGTGGGATGATAGTAGAGGATGTTTGGCGCGGAAGATGAACTCGGCCTCGCCGGTGATGAGTGGCCGCCAGCGCCTGCAGGTGGCGGCGCAGTGGCGGAGGTCGGCCGTGTCCAAGAAGCTTGCGAAGATGAGGAGGAGGACCTCGTCGTCGAGGACACAGCCGTCGTCCTCGCCGCCGCGCGCCATCCGTTTGAGGCCCTTGCTCCTGATGCTGCTTGCAGATGAAGTCCTCTCGCCGGTGCGCCTTGCCGCGGCGGCGGAAGCATCTGCCGCCGGCATCGATGTCATTGGTCTGAGAGAGATCGATTCTTGTTCCCGCGATCAAGACGCGGATCGTACATGAAGAAGGACTATATATATTAGGACACGGAGAGCGGGAGAGGGGGAGAGTTCCTTTTACTTCCTCTTTTTTGTGGATTCTTCAGTATATAGAGTTATAGACCCAATATCTTACGCCAGGCAGAGGCAGCCGGATGCATCAAGGTCTCCTGCCTCCCTCCTTGGATAAAAACAAAATCAATGATATTGCATTAGCTAATGTTGTCAAAAAGGTCTTTACAAAAAAAGGCATACAAATTTTCCGTGAGTTGCTGTTAATTTTGTAAAGACTGACGACAGTGGGGATGGGGACCAGTGAGTGTTGCTGTTTTGGTTCAGTTGATTTGGTTCCTTGTCGTGTTCTTCTGACTTCCGTTTTACTTCGAGACATCCCTAGCATTGTTCCTATAGTTCTATACTTCTATTAGCCATTCCGTTGACTGCATGTATTTAGCATTGCCAGAAGAGAGACATGTCAGGGTCTATTGGTCCTTCATTCACATCAATACAGAGGAGATGGTGTAGACGGTCACAAATTCACACCCAAATACATAGTGACATCCTTATTAACAAATTCACAACATCAAGAGCCTCGACATTCTGTCCGCTTCAAGCGCTGGCCCCTCTCAGTAGCAACAACATGTACAGCAATCATCAGAACAAAGACACCTGAAGATGAAAGAATTCATCAACATCCCAAGGTACCCTATCGCCGTAGCACTGCAAGACCTGCCACTGCCAGGAAAGATACAAAGATGATAATCTCTGATCAGAATCAGCTGCACTTGCGAGAAGCCCACACTGGTGGTGCGATTATCATCTGAATCAGCTGCACTAGCGAGAAGCCGAGAAGCCCCGCCCGCTGCATTTTTTTTGTTTGAGACAGCCCACTGCAGAAAAAGGTGGCAACCATTTACAGTCATGGCCCATTGATGTACTAGAATCACGGTCCATTTGCTAAAAACGGAATACCAAGAACTGTCGGGTGAGGGCAGGCTAGAGGCCTAGAGGAATATGCGAAAATGGGCACTCTAAGGAAGTGAAAAGAGCTTGCTGCGTTATTTATTTCAAGAAAAAAAAACTTGCTGTGTTTTCCGTTGGGACCTGAATCAAATAGCTGAAGAATGTTAGCCCCCTAGGCTATTACATGCTCGAATGGCCTGGATTCATGACCCTAATGGCCGCTAAAACTCAGGCATGATCAATGGCTCAATGCATGCCGATTCCTGAAGAAATGGAAGCAACTGCTGACTGATCAAAGTTACACACTGACGAAACTGAAACTGAAGAACACCTAACAAAAGACTGACGAAACTGAACACACGTTTATTACGACAAGAACACTGCCCAAAAATCCTTTGCGGCAACGCGATGATGCTGTTCTGAAATCTGAATCAGAACGATGGACAACGCGAGAGGAGTAGAGATTTTTCAGGAACCAAATTTGGAAACCAAAACTAAGCAGCCAAGTCGGACACAAACCACCTTCACTTCACCTCCTTGCGCCATGCAATCCGACTTGCATAACTGCCCAAAGTGGAGATTTTTCGGGAGCAAATTTTTGGAAACCGAAACGAACAAGTGTATGGAATTCAAGTCGGACACAGACAGACCTCCTGCTGGCAAATCCGAACTGCGTCTGTCTGTACCAACAAGCTTTGCCCAGTATAAATCACACGCCTCACCTTGCTCGATCTTGCTTCCTCCATCCGCAACTCTCTTCCACCGTGCCCTCGCTCATCGACCCATCTCATCCCCCTTTCCGCGCCGTCGTCTCGTCGATCGACATGGCGGCGATGGCGGCGCAGCTGGGACCTGTGATCTTCTCCCGCGGCTTCCGCTTCAACCCGACGCCGCTCGAGGCCGCCACCTACTACCTCCCCCGCCTCGTCGCCGGCGCGCCGCTGCACGAGGCCATCCGCCCCGCCGTGCACCACGCCGACGTCTACGCCGGCGAGCCCGGCGAGCTCGCCCGCGTGTTCTTCCCGCTGCCCAGGACCGGTCACCGCTTCTTCTTCACCTCGTGCAAGAAGGGCGTGCGCGTCGCCGGCCCCGGCACCTGGAGCCTGCAGAGCTCGGCGGCCTTCAAGGACGGCGCCGACGCCAAGGTCGGCGAGGTCAAGAAGTTCCGGTACAAGAAGCGCGGCGTGTTCACGGACTGGCTCATGGACGAGGTCTCGGCGTGCTGCCTGGCCCTGGATGGGAACGCCGTCGCCGGCGGCGGCGGCGACAGGCAGTTCGTGTTCTGCAACATCTACGTGTCTCCAAGGGCCCCTCCGGACTCCCCGGCGCACCAAGAATCCGCCGCTTTCTTCCTCGCGCACCCTGCGCCGCCCGCGCACGTCGTGATCGCGCCGACGCCGGCGCCGCCGCCGAAGAGGCCAGCGTCGGAGAGTGTCCAGCCGCCGTGCCCCAAGCGGATGCGTGTCGCCGTCGCCCCGACGTCCTTTGCGCAACCACGGCCGTGCGTTCCTAACCATGGCGTCCCTCCTCCATCGGTGATGTGGTCACCACCGGCGCAAGCTCCGACCGGCCTTGCAGCGCCGCCGCGGCCACGTGTGCAGCAGCCTATGCAGAAGATGCCGATGCCGACTCCATCGGTGGCGCGTCCCTGCCGCGTGCCAGTGCAAGCGTGTATGCCTCAGGGCGGCGTGGCTCCTTCGTCGACTCCCTTGGTGATGGTGAAACGATCACCGCCTCCGGCGCCAGCTCCGACCCGTCCTGCGGTGCAGCCGACTCGCTCGCCGGCGCCCACACCAACGCCGCCGCGTTCGCGACCTAAACAACAGATGATGCCGCCGCCGCCGACGGTGCTAGTAGGCGCCTCCCACGTTCCAGTGCAAGCACCGGCACCTCACTGCCGGCCGGCTCAGTCATCCGTGCAGAGGAAGCAGAGGATACGTGATCCATTTGAAGCCGCTGAACTGGGAGACGAAGCAGAGGAGGAGGAAAGAGTTGATCCGCCGGCGCCGTCGGAGGCATCCTCTGCTGCGCTTCAAGATGACGACTTCGACGAGTTTGCCAAGACACTTGATGACATGATACCGACATGCGATGGTTCAATGATGACTGATGGCGAGCTGGACGAGTTCGCACGCTCGCTGGAGAACGAAATGTTCGTGGTGCCCAAGGAAGAGATCCCGGATGCAGTTGCATAAGAAGATTTGATTCTTCCTTAGACATGCAAGAGCACTAGCAGCTGCACAACAACTCCATCCAGAAGAAGGCTTGACGATCATATCTTGGAGTAGGCTCGCAATAGTAGTAAATGTTTCTGTGGATGAATTTTTATCTGTCCTGAATGTAACTATGTTGAATGTTGATGAATATGTTGGGGAAGAATTCTCACTGACCATGTCAAGAGTCTTTTGTACGAGTAGTATATAATGACTGCATGTTTGTCTTCAGTTGTCACATGTTGACTGCATTTTTTTTGTAACTGCAAACTACTCCCATTATATTCCAAGGTTTATCCAAATTGCTATCTGAGTATTTTTTTTCTAATTTATGCACAATATATAGCTACGGTTCCACTCCGTACAAGCTACTGATGAATGCTTGATCACTGTGCGCTGTGGCATGTAAAATCGGACAACCAAGGAACCCTCACGCCCTGTAGCAATTACAGGGAACTAAACACTTTCTGGAAAGTTATACTGCATGAAAAAAAAAGGCACAACAGCAAACGGCAGCAGGTTCAATTTTTCACCTGTTTTCATGAAGCATATATCTGGAGATGAAGATATACATCTTTGGCAATACTCAGGAAGAAAGACAACAGATATGTCTAGCATTGATTATCATGAGGAAGCATTTTACAGCTGCAGGGTTGCAATCATCCACTCCCCAGTATCTAAACTAGCACAGGTCAATCTTTGTAGGAGTATCCATGTATCATCGATTGAATTCTTTGTTGTCATTAAAATCAGGCACCATTAGTGTTAAAGTATCAGCACTTCCTAATAGCTTACCCTATAACTAACAGCATTGTGTAAGCGTGTAATTAGACCCCCTGAAATCACCTGAACATCACCTACAGATTTTCCACGCTGAAATCACATCACAAGAATTCCACACCACTCTGTCATCCCAAATTTTTGATGGGTCCCTTGAACCAGTGTTGTGCACTGATGACCCACGAGAAGAGCACGAGGGTGAACAACCCACCAACGGCAACCGGAGTGTAGTTTAGGGTGTTCTTGGTCACCGGGTACGAGACAGGCAGCGAGAAGAGGACGGTGATGGTTGCCACCCAGATGACGGCGATCCAGCCAACGACCATGCTGTGCCGGCCGAGGTTGAACGGGCCTTGCACGAAGGACTTGCGTGCCAGCATCACCCGGAAGAGGATTGGCAGTGCGTAGGCAATGCAGAGGGCGGTCGTTGAGACCGACGCCATTGCCTGGAATGCAACGAGGCTGCCCAGAGACTACAATTAAGAGAACAGAGATAATTATGTGTTCATCAGATGTCAAGGTGGACCTGAAAGAATGTTTCTTGTTTTCAAGACAGTTACCGGCAACGCCATGCAAAGAGAAATGAAGGCTGAGAGCCAGACAGCGTTTATTGGCACTTCTTGCTTGTTAACTTTGTGCCAGATGGATGAAAACGGCAGCGCCCCATCTCTTGAGAATGCATAGGTCATTCTATCAAAAGAACAAAGACATGTATGATTTACTGTTCTGCTAAAAATCCAAATCAGAAGTAAGTAAGCAGAGGGTCACCTTGAGTTACTAGTCACTGAACCCATGCCACAAAAGTATATGGCAACAGCAACTATCCCCAGGCAGACGATTCCTCCAACACCGTTCCCATACCGGCTTTTGAAAGCTAGGTAGAACACTTCGGCAATCGCATACCCTCCTGCTTCATTGTCAGGGCTCAAGAGGTAGGGAACGTCCTTCACTGCAAATGTGATGCCAAGTATGTACCCCCAACCTACTATTAACGATATACCGATCGCGCTGACTATACCGATTGGACCATTCCAGTCTGCAGTTTTCGTTTCTTCAGTCTGCAATGCAAGAACCAAACATTATGACAACATTATCGTTCAGTGCCGGTTACGGTAACAAGCTTGATGTTAGTTTGTTTTGTACCAAATGCGCAGATGCGTCATATCCTGTCAGCGTGTATTGGCTCATCAGGAGCCCCAAAATAAAGATGTATAAGTTATTGTGAATTCCAGCACTGTTGTCAGTGTTGAAATGGGTGAACACAAACTTAGCATTGGCCCTCTCAGTAGCAACCACTGGTACAGCGATCATCAGAACAAAGACTCCTGAAGAGGAAAGATATCATGAACATCCCAGGTACCTCGGCATTCGATTAAGATTAATGATGTGATACTATATTTATATGTGTTTGTGCAATTTCGCTAACTGGATACCATACCTAACATGTTCCAAGCAGCAGCAAACCTGCCAAAGAAAGATAGCCAAGTGATGGAGCGGCTGTTGATGATAGCATGGCTCAGCAGAATCCCAGCGTGGAAGGCGAAGACCACATACTTCGACGCCAAGTACCCACTGCCGTTCTTCCCACCAGTGCTGAGCAAGATGATCACCTGAATCAGTTGTGCTAGTGAGAAGTCCACACTAGCAGTTCCTGCCCACTGCAGAAAAATCAGGCAGAATTAACTGGCAGTTCCTTGGGGCGGGAAAAGGAGGTTCAAAGAAATGTCTGATTACCTGGCCAACAATGTTGAACCTGAAAGTCACAGGGACAGCGAAACACAACGTATTAGAGCCTAGAATGGATTGTAGTGAAATCAAAATGCATAATTAGCATAGTGACGTGCATGACTACATGACCAATAAATAAAGGGTGCTTTCATGAATTGACCCGTATCCAATGCATGATTTATTATTGATAAATGCCCTTGTCATCCCGAAAGGAAAAAATCGGTCTGTATGCAGGAGCAGCAACCATTTTTTAGTGCTCATTGAAGAAGAAGAGTGCAAGAGTGGCAATCATGGAAAGAAACAAGAACACAAAGCCAATCATCGAGGAACACAGTTCAGTTAGGATTGACGATGTGGGTGGTGCGGTACTAGCTAGTTTCCATACCATCCGGTGATCCAGGAGGCGAAGGGCGCCCATGGGTCGCCGGCGAGGCGCGCGCTCCAGTAGTAGAGTCCGCCGGAGGTGGGGAAGGCGGAGCAGATCTCGGCCATGGAGAGACCGACGGCCATGGTGAAGACTCCGGCGACGAACCAGCCGAGGGTCATGGTGGCGGGGCCGCCGAAGGTGATGCCGGTGTTGTAGAGCGTGGTGACCCCCGTCAGCACGGAGATGATGGAGAAGGAGATGGAGAAGTTGGACAGCACCCTGCTCGATCATCAATTAAGTGGAACCAGCCGAAGACCAAGGCGAAGACCAATCGAGTGAACGACCATGAAGAAAAATTGAAACGACGGGGAGCGTGTACGCGCGTACGAGAGGTGGCGCTTGAGCTCCTGCTTGTAGCCCAGCTCGCGGAGGCGGGCGTCATCGGCGTCGGCTCCGGCGCCGGCAGGGTGCTTGTTCCAGGTCATGGCGCGGCGTGGAATTGAAGCTCCAAGCTTGTGCCTAGTCGCCGGAGGGTGGAGTGGAGCGGTGTCTGGTAGACGAGACGGATCACAACGACCTGGTCCACAGTTCCACGCTACACAGAGTAGTAGGTTAGTCAACTCAAGGAGGGTGAGAAAAAACTAAAAGTAGTAAAGCGCTCGCGATGTGCGGCCTCCCGCTCCCGCTCCGCGGAGCGCAGGTGAACCCCCCACCGCCGCCGGCTGCCACTCCGGCCCCGGAGGCTCCAACCACTGCGCCGGTCGCCATCCCGGCGCCGGCGGCCACCTTGCCGCTCGTCCCTCCGCCGGCGGCCCTGGAGACCCCCAGCGCAGGGCCGGCGAGCCCCTCCTCTCCAGCGCTGAGTCCGAGATCTGCGGCCGCCCACCCGGTGGTGCTGCCTTCGTCGGGCTCGACAACCCCGGCCTCGGTGAACCCGGATCTGGAGTTCGAGCTTCCATCCTCAGACTCCTCTTCCCCGGTAAGATCTGCCCCTCTCTCCCCGTTGGCGGCCCCTGTCTTCCCAGGCGCGACCTCCGGCGGACTCGGCCAGAGCGACGACGAGCTGGAGCAGGAGCAGGTGGACTTCGACTTCACCCCCTCGCCGGTGCGCTCCCCCCGCTCGGCCTCATTCTGCGAGGTGGTGCGCGGCGGCAGCCCCGGAGCTCTGGCGGCGGACTCCCCCGTGGCTGCGGTGCGGGAGGCTCTCCCTGCGCGACCGCTGCCACGGCTCTCCCTGCGCGACCGGCTTCGCTTCCCTGAGCCGGAGCAGGCGGAGTCCTCTCGTCGCCGGCCGCGAGTGGATGCTGATGGGTTCGTGGAGGTGCTCTCACGCTCGAGCCGCCGCCGTCTCCACCAGTCTGGCGGCTCCTCCGACCGCTCCTCTGGGGGCGCTCGGTGTCCTCCCCTAGGCGCATCCCGCCTGAGATGGAGGGCCGCTGCCTCAACTGCCTCTCCTACAACCACAGGGTGGCGACATGTCGGTGCCCGCGTCGCTGCCGGCGCTGCCATGGGCTGCATCACATCGCCAGGGACTGCTGGCGCCGCTCTGCCAGTCCAAGGGAGGCCGATGGGGACGCCGACGCTGCAACACGCCGTGGACGTCGTTTGGAGCGGTGCTCTGGGCCGTCCACGCCAACTGGGTCCGACGGGCCGAGAAGCACACCATCGCCGTCGCCGCCCTGCTAGCCTTCGTCCCCAGCCCAGCCAGCGCACCCGACGGTTCCGGTCGGCTTCCAGTCGAGCCAGGAACTGGAGTGCTGCTACATCGACAGGACACCGACCATGGTGGTGGAGGAGGCCAGGTTGCGGTTAGCCCTGCTGGCAGTGGTCGGCAATGCCTCCACGGCGTTCTCGCCGGCCGAGGCCAAACGAGCGTTGATGACGGCGGCAAGTCTGGGGGATGGAGAGACATCACCGTGAAGCCCTTCCATCCGGAGCATTTTCTCATTGAATGTGCGACGCAATCAGCTCGGGATCGTGTCCTCGCGGCCAGCCCGGCCCCGATGAACTCCACCAGCCTCTCCATCCTGCCATGGACTAGGCTCGTGCATGCGGAATCTGAGACACTACTCTCCAAGGTCACCATCGAGGTCGATGGTATTCCGGCGCATGCTTGGGACCTGGAAACTGCGAGCAAGCTGTTGTCTCCTCACTGCTGGGTGGAACGCTTGGATGAAGCAACCGAGCGGAAGACGGACATGTCCACGTTCAGGCTCACTGCTTGGACAAAGGATCATCATGCCCTGCCGGAGAGCAAGAAGCTCCTCATCGCCGAACCGGAAATCATGGTAACACACAGTAACCCTGACATGCAGCTCATCTTCGGCAGCGTCCGCCCTTACCTCCGCCAGAAGGGAGTTCTGGCTTACCCCGTGCACTTTCACCTGCGCACGGTGGCGGAGTTCCGTTCTGGGTCGTCGGCGGCGGAGTCGTCCTCGTCGGGTGGGCTGGAGGGCAACCTGGACGGCAACCTTGGCGGCCCTGGTCCCCGCCTCTCGGCGTTCACTCGCCGGGACGATTGCGGCCGGCGAGGTGGCGGCGCTGCCGGTGCCCGGGGCGGGGAGGCTGTCTTCAGGCAAAGTACGAGTGCCAGGCCCACAGCATGTGTTGCTGGGACCGACTGTGCTTTGCAGGCGCCTGCCAAAGCTGTGGAAGCAGCTGTGCTGATGCCGACAAGCGACTGCCTGCTGCCTGTCCCGGAGGCACAAGAGGTGGGTGGGAACACCCAGATGCGGACAACGGAGACCGGCGAGATGGCGCGGCCTTTTGCTGAAAAGGGCGTATCGTCCTCGGGTGCGCTGCCTCCGGGGAGGGTCCCATCGGATGGGACTGCCCCTGGCTCGCCCCTGTCTTCCAGACGCGTAGACCCGGTCCAACGGCAGTGGGATCCAATGCTCATGGAGTTTGAATTGATGCCTCCAGTGGTTACCTTGGCGGCGGAAAAGGAGGTGGCAGCTGTCTTGGCGATTACTGGGCCGACCTTGGAGGTGGAGGCCGAGGCGACTGGGCCGCTCTTGGGCCATATTACTCCACGGGAGCCTGGTGGGCTGGATATGAGACCACCGATTCAAAACACTGACCTTAGTGCCAACGCTGGTGACCAGGCTTCCGGGGAGGCGACAGCTGCGCCACCACTTGATGTAACATCCTCGGCTGCTGGGGAGGCGAGAGCTGCGCCACCACTTGATGTACCATCCTTGGTTGGGGCTCTTGGTGCTACTGCGCCGTTGGGGGAATCCACTCCACTGCGGGATTTCACCACGAAGGTGTGCAGGCGTGTGGTAAGCCCCCTGGTTGCCAGGCCGCACACACAGCCTCCTCTTGACGACCTTCCGCGCAAAATGCCGCTGATCGAGCTGCCCAAGAGGAGCAAGCGCCTGGCGACGTTGGCCATGGCGGACATCCCGCCGACACAGCGCGCTGGGGTAATCCTAATGAAGCGGCTGGGCGAGATTCCTGCAGGTGCGGCACCAGCCCCCACGGCCACCAAGCAATCTTCTAAGGAATACTTTGAGAAAGGCAGGCTCCCGAGGACAGAAATGGTGGCGGTCAAAGAGCTATTTCTGCTGCTTGGCAGGGCCTCTCCCGTCATGGGATTGATGGCTGCCTGAGCAAGCTGGTTTTCCATTCTTGGTGTTTTATTTTCATGGATAAATATGCGCTGTTGTCTTGGAACGTGCATGGGTTGAACATGCGTGCCCGCCGGGATGCTGTTCGGGTGCTTGTTGGGGATGCTAGGACAGCGATTGTCTGCTTGCAGGGGACTAAACTGGCTGTAATTCAGCCGAATGTTGTATTCTCAACCCTGGGAGCTCAGTTTGGTGATTTCGCTTACTTACCTGCATCTGAAACAAGGGGTGGCGTCCTCGTCGCGGGACGCAATGATATAGTCAGTCTATCTGATGAGTATGTGGGGTGCTACTCGGTCACGGTTAAGGTTACACACCTAGCTGATGACACTAGTTGGTGGCTAACCACGGTGTACGGGCCACAGGAGGACGCGGAGAAGATCCTCTTCCTTGAGGAATTGCAGGCGATCCGGAACGTTCACCATGGGCCATAGGCGGTTACTGGAGATTTCAATCTAATCCTTTCTTCGGCTGACAAGAGTAATGATCGCATCAATAGGCGCAACATGGCGCGCTTTCGTAGGGCTGTGGACGAGCTTGAGCTCAAGGACATGCACCTCCACGGTCGCAGGTATACCTGGAGCAATGAACGAACGAACCCTACGCTTGTCAAACTCGATCATGTATTGGTGACAGCAGATTGGGAGGATCTCTTCCCCTTTTGCTACCTGCAGGCGCTATCATCGGAGGCCTCCGACCATTGTCCTTTGCTCATGCAATCCAATGCTGCAATCCGGTCCAAGCCACGTTTCCATTTTGAGATCTTCTTGTTGAAACTTGAGGGGTACCAGGAGACCGTGGCTCGTGGCTGGACTTGCCCCCCGGAGGTCACTGATCCGTTTCGGCGATTGGATAATCTTATTCGTAGCATTTGCAAGGAACTCCAAAGCTGGGCTGCTAAAATGGTTGGGAACGTCAAATTGCAACTACTTCTGGCCAAAGAGGTGATCTTGCGCTTTGATCAAGCGCAGGAATGCAGGCAGCTATCGGCGGATGAGCTGGACCTGAGGAGACAGCTCAAGGGACTGTGTTTGGGGCTTGCATCCCTTGAACGGATGATCGCTCGACAGCTCTCTCGCATCACATTTCTACGGGAAGGGGATGCGAATACAAGGTTCTTCCACATGCACGCTACCTACCGGCGGCGGAAGAACCATATACGCAGTCTGGAAGCCGATCACTTCACGGCAAGTTCTTCGGAGGACATGGCCGACGTTCTGTACGAGTACTACGATGGGCTGCTGGGACGGGAACTTGGCAGGGAGTCCACCATCAACTTCGAAGCCATTGGCATTGAGCCAGTAGACCTGACTGAGCTGGAGCTTCCGTTCACTGAAGAAGAAGTTTGGGGCGTCATACGGGAACTGCCGGCGGACAAGGCGCCAGGGCCTGACGGGCTGACCGGGGCGTTCTACAAGAGCGCTTGGGCAATCATTCGGCAGGACATGGTGACCGCGCTCAATGCATTCTACGCGGTGGATCGGCGGCAATTCCGCTGCCTGAACACGGCTCTGCTCACCCTCATTCCAAAGAAGCCGGATGCATCAAGACCACAAGATTATCGGCCCATCAGCCTCATCCACAGTTTCCCGAAGTTGGTGTCCAAGTTACTCGCCAATCGCCTAGCGCCGCGGCTGAAGGATCTGGTTCTGCGCAACCAGAGCGCTTTTATCAAGGGACGCTCCATTTTGGACAATTTCAAGTATGTCCAGTGCTCGGCCAAACTCCTGCGGAAAAGAAAGATACCGAAGGTGCTCCTTAAACTTGATATCTCCAAAGCTTTCGACACTGTGTCTTGGCCGTTCTTGCTTGAGCTACTGCAAGCTTGGGGTTTTGGGAATCGATGGCGAGATTGGATTGGCTTATTGCTGTCCACGAGCTCCACGAGAGTGATGCTGAACGGACGGCCGGGGAAGAGGATCTGGCACAGGAGGGGGCTACGGCAAGGGGACCCGCTGTCGCCCATGTTGTTCGTCATCGTCATGGACGTGCTCAATAGGCTCTTTGGCAAAGCAAGTGAGGACGGGCTGCTGCAACCAATCGGTCACCCGGCGATCAAATATCAGTGCAGCATGTATGCCGACGATGTCATCCTCTTCGCATCACCCTCAGTACCTGAAGCACAAACGATCGCTCGCATCCTGTCAATATTTGGTGAAGCCTCCGGCCTGCTAACCAATCTAGCGAAGTGTTCCATCACGCCCATCTATGGGGCTGAGGATGCTATTCAGGAGATCCAGGCAATCTTGCCTTGCCAAGTCGCCCAATTCCCAATTACATACTTGGGCGTGCCATTGTCGACGTAGGCACTGCCAAGAGCATGTTTCCGACCAATGGTGGAAAAGGTTGCAGCCAAATTACCAAGGTGGAAAGGGCCGATGATGCAGAAGAGTGGACGCCTCGTCCTGACAAAGTCTGTGCCGTCTGCCATGCCGGTCTACTACATTATGGCTGATCAGCTGCCGGTGTGGGTTTTGGATGCCATTGACAGCATTTGTCGCCATTTCTTCTGGGCTGGTCATGATGGTTCAGTGCACGGCAAATGCCTGGTGGCGTGGGAGAATGCCTGCGTGCCAACAGCGTATGGGGGTCTCGGTATATCTAATTTCAGGCTATCAGGGATTGCTCTCAGCACGAGATGGCTATGGCTCCAGCGTGCAGACCCAGAGAGAGCTTGGTCGGCTCTACCAATCAAGGTCAGTCCAGAAGCAGTTGCACTCTTCGACGCCTCCATCATCATATCTGTGGGAAGTGGCGAGCAGACGTTCTTCTGGACTGATAATTGGGTCGATGGTCGGTCAATTTGTGATCTGGCGCCGGTGCTGTCTTCCTTGGTGGGAGCCCGAGTCAAGAAGACGAGGACGGTGGCTGAGGGCCTGCTACAGCATCGATGGGTACGCGATATCACAGGAGGGCTCTCTATGACTGCTATGATCGAATACCTCCATCTTTGGAACATGCTGCTCCAGGTCCGGCTTGCCCCAGGGGTAGAGGATGAAGTACGCTGGCGATGGATGGCCAACGGCCAATTCTCAGCGCAATCAGCGTACCAGGCACTGCAGCTAGGGAGGATCAAATTCTATGGAGCTGATCGGATTTGGAAATCATGGGCTCCACTCCGGGTGAAGATTTTCTTCTGGCTTGCCTCCCGGGGACGCATCTGGACAGCGGATCGACGACGACGCCGAGGGTTAGATGCCCATGATGAATGCCTATTATGCGAACAGGAAAATGAGACCGCGGACCACTTTCTTGTCTCCTGCCCGGTGGCAAAGGAAGTCTGGTGGCGAGTGCTTTCATGGGCACGCTGCAACTGCGCACTC
Organism: Echinochloa phyllopogon; assembly: GCA_033239725.1. Taxonomy (NCBI): domain Eukaryota; kingdom Viridiplantae; phylum Streptophyta; class Magnoliopsida; order Poales; family Poaceae; genus Echinochloa; species Echinochloa phyllopogon. The sequence continues at coordinate 1,906,350 of BTCW01000008.1, read as the reverse complement.
CCAGTCGCCGATCTCTCCATCCAGGAATGGTGGGAACATCTGCTCCACATCCAACAACCATCAAAGCGCAAAGGAGTATGCAGCCTCTTCATGGCCGTTGGTTGGCATCTCTGGAAAGAGCGCAACGCTCGGTTGTTTGATAGCAGTGCGGTGGCCAGCTCCATGCTGATCGAGCGTATTCAGAATGAGGTCAGGCTTTGGATAGAAGCCGGTGCTAGGAAGTTAGGGTGTCTATTTTGCGACCAGTCCACTTTTGATCCTTGTAGCACACTTGCGTGCTTGTAAACAACTTTTTCTCTTCTTAATACAATGATACGCAGCTCTCCTGCGTATTCGAGAAAAAAAACTCAAGGAGGGTGGGTGGTGGGTCCGGGACTCTGGGTGACCAACAGTCAAGAGTCAACTCAAAAGAAAGAGTGATGGGCCTGTTGCAAACATGGGCATTCTGCAGGCCTAAGCCTTTAGCCCAGGCCCGTTTTGTGCCCGCTGATGGGTCAGCAAAAAAGGATCAGGCCGAAATTGGGTTGCTGTGTTCTTCCGACCTGCATCTTTTTTTTCTTATTAAGGTTTTGAAATTGAAATATGCCACTGCAATTTGTAAGGTTGTAATCGAGGACACTATACAATTTCAAAATTCACAAATATTGGACTACATCACAAATTTCATGGTATTTTTCATGTGTGCTCTCTTCGTAGTCCTAAACCGGATTTTCCATCACAAAGTCCTAAGCGCATCTTCTTTTTTAGAAAATTAATCTATTTAAGGGGAAAATAATATATCCTCATGAATAAATGTGAAGCCTACAACCATCGAAAAATCATTTATCTTTGTTATTATCTCTCAGTTGTCCGTACTCTAAACGTAATGGCCATAGATATTTTTTTACAGTACGTTTACTCTGTTGCAAATTGCAATAGACTTAAATTTATATCCATATTTATAGTTTTTTTCTCTTCTGTATATATGGCAGCACCATGTGTTTAACATATAGTATTTAGCTAAAACACTTGAGTTGAGCTATATGGTCGATACACTTGCTTCTTTTTTAGCTGGTACTTTGATCGGCAACAGGGCTGCTGGGTCCGGGAAATCCGAGCGGCAGGGCGGCAGGCTGAGGCTGAGCTGACCTGACCTTTCTTCCTTCCTCCAAAGGACAACTGTAAAGCTTGGTTGATTGCATTGCAGCACACAGTGCTTCATTAAGCACTGTTGTATGATCATCCGTGAAGAATTGTACGGTTTGAAATTTGCGCAGGGAAGAGAGAGCCAGAGAGGAAACTGCAGCCATCTCGCTCACACCTCCCATGCATAGGCTCTCGACGGTGTTAGTGTTGCAACGGTCTCTTGAAAACGGGGCCAAACATGCTCGGAAGTGATGAGAGTCAGATGGAGAGTTTTAAGATTCACAAGTTTTTTTTGAGATAGTTTTAAGATTCGCAAGTGAGAACTTGATTTTTTTTTTGAGACTCGCAAGTGAGAACTTGATACAAACGGTTGGAGGTGAACTTGGTGAAGCCGACCATGGACCCGACCGTCCAGTCCAGCAGCAACTGGACGCTGGGCGGTGCTCGTCGTGCCCAGCCCAACTCGTAGCTGGCCCGGCCTACGGGCAGCAAAATTCCATGACTGCTGCTGTGCTCTACTGTACAGTGTTAACTGTTCGGTATAGTAACCAGAGGCCGCAGCAGAGTTGCTGACGTACGTAGCAAGCCAAAGCAAAAGAGTACGCAGACGCAGCTCCCATCCGTCTGTTGTGTACAGTACGGTAAAATACACAACGCACAGTAGTGTGCAGCTCACAAGATCGCTGCTCGGAAGAAGAAACCTGCAGAGGGCAGCATGCAATGCAACAACAACACGGCAACGCAAGACGCAGTGGGCCGGCCTGCTCCCTCGGCGAGCAAGGTGAGACCTGCACCTTTGCAAAGACTTGAGATCGTGTCCTCGAGGACTTGTGAGTTGTGACCAAAGTTTCATTGGTTTTGAGGTTCTAAATTTAAATGAACTAATGTTGATTTTCTGTATTGAATTAGAGTTCAGTTATACCGGAGCCTCATCACAACACAAAGTGACCCCCACCTTTTTTTTTGTTTTATTTGATTTTACTCATCCAGTAAACTGCTCGACCCATGATCGCATTATTAGATGGCTTGATTGGACCATTAGGGCTGTCTCTTTTTTTTCGTTTTCTAAGGTGCTCACGCAGTCAAACGAGGCTCCTCCGTTCATTGAGGTCTTTTACATGAAACGGCCATAAGGCTCCCAGTCTATCAAAGGCACTTGTAGGGTGATCGGTCATTGCTGGTGATGATAAACTGGATGAGTAAACTGTCAAGAGAGATTGACCCCCATCCAGGCCCATAAAGTGGCCCATAGTCTCATCCAGGCCCATCCAGGCCCATAGTCTCATCCCGAGCATGGCGCCGAAGTACTAGACTGCACAAAGTGATCTCTGTACAGACCACACCCAGATGACATGATGGCAGGCTAGGCTAGCTCCACCCTACTCCTACTAGCTCCTCTCAGGAGTCAGGACTGCTAGTATCTTTGGCCGTGTTTATTTGGCTGGAAATTTTTTTCCAACCCTTTAACTAATAATTAAGAGTATTAAATAACTCAGGTTATAAAACTACCTCTCGACTATTTCACGAGATCTATCTAATGAGGTATTTGACCGCACGATTAAAGAATGGTTACTGTAGAATTACTGTAGCAAAACATGGATTAAGTAGGCTCATTAAATTCGTCGCGCAAAGTTGTACTCATCCCTAAAAAGATTCATTTTGGAAAAAAATTTCCTCCCTCGTGTGAAACACGGCCTTTCTCCTCTCTCTCACTGTCCGGTAGGGCCATTCGGTCAGATCCCCGCGTCGTCATGTTCGTCACCACACCCGCCTCCCGATGCAGCCTTTCTTGTCTGCCATTACGCCAACCGGAAGCGTACCTCCCTCTCCCTGGTACGCCGCGCGCGCAGACCTAGCTACCGTCTTCCCTCCCCTCTCTCTCTCCCCATCCCATGCTCCTACCACCTCCCTCACCTCTGCAAGGCTGCCACTGCAACGCAACGCAACGAAAGCCAGCCGTGGAAACCGCACTGTTCCGTTGCTGCTCTCTCACTGCCTGCATTTCTGACCCGCTTGCCTCATCTGTGTCTCCCCTCCTCTCTCCTTCTCCATTTTTACTTTTCCTCTGCTTCCTCTCCTCCTCCATTTTACCTTCTTCCATCTCCCCACTCCATCGCCATGTTCTAGCCACAAACCAAACCTCCTACCCACATTGCTTGCTCACCCCGCCGTCCTCGCTAAGCACAAGGCACAAGGCATCCCGCCATGATCACCGCGCTCGACCTGTACCACGTCCTGACGGCCGTGGTGCCGCTGTACGTGGCGATGACGCTCGCCTACGGCTCCGTGCGGTGGTGGCGCATCTTCACCCCGGACCAGTGCTCCGGCATCAACCGCTTCGTCGCGCTCTTCGCCGTCCCGCTCCTCTCCTTCCACTTCATCTCCTCCAACAACCCCTTCGCCATGAACCTCCGCTTCCTCGCCGCCGACACGCTCCAGAAGCTCGCCGTCCTCGCCCTCCTCGCCGCCGCCTCCCGCCTCGCCCCCTCCCTCGTCAACCTCGACTGGAGCATCACGCTCTTCTCCCTCTCCACGCTCCCCAACACGCTCGTCATGGGCATCCCGCTGCTCCGGGGCATGTACGGCCCGGACTCCGCCGGCACGCTCATGGTCCAGGTCGTCGTGCTCCAGTGCATCATCTGGTACACGCTCATGCTCTTCCTCTTCGAGTACCGCGCCGCGCGCTCCCTCGTCATGGACCAGTTCCCCGGCGGCGCCGCCGCGTCCATCGTCTCCTTCCGCGTCGACTCCGACGTCGTCTCGCTCGCCGGCAAGGGGGACCTCGAGGCCGACGCGCACGTCGCCGACGACGGCCGCATCCGGGTCACCGTGCGCAAGTCCACCAGCTCGCGCTCCGAGGCCGGCGTCTCCCACTCCCACTCGCACTCGCTGTCCATGTCCATGCAGATGCAGCAGCCGCGGGTCTCCAACCTCTCCGGCGTCGAGATCTACTCGCTGCAGTCGTCGCGCAACCCCACGCCGAGGGGCTCCAGCTTCAACCACGCAGAGTTCTTCAACATCGTCGGCGCCAAGGGAGCTGCGGCGGCGGGAGACGAGGAGAAGGGCGGCGGCGGCGGGCTCTCGCCGCAGCCGCACGCGCAGGCGGCCAAGAGGAAGGACCTGCACATGTTCGTGTGGAGCTCCAGCGCCTCGCCGGTGTCCGAGCGCGCGGCTGGCGGCGGTGCGGTGCACGTCTTCGGCGGCGGCGCCGACCACGGCGACGCCCTTGCCAAAGGTAACATTTTTCTTCCTCCCCCGCAACCCCAAGTGACTAGGACACTTTTGTTTGACTGGCTCCTAGTGATCCTTGTCGTTTGCTGTCGACATCCGACCAAAAACCATTGACTATACTAATTCAACAACAGAATTTGATTGAATACCAAAACAGCATCTTCTGTTTTTAACAATGGTAAATGCATTGCTTAGTCTTGTGAATTATATAGACTGTGAGATGGCTGGCTGAACCAAAATTTCATTTTTCATCATACATTGACCACAGGAACCCAGGCCTACGACGAGTACAGCCGTGACGATTTCAGCAGGACCAAGAACGGGAATGGCGCCGAGAAGGGCGGGCCGACCCTGTCCAAGCTTGGGTCCAACTCAACGGCCCAGCTCTATCCCAAGGAAGACGGCGAGGGGAGGCCGGCTGCCATGCCGCCGGCGAGCGTGATGACGAGGCTCATTCTCATCATGGTCTGGAGGAAGCTGATCAGGAACCCCAACACCTACTCCAGCCTCATTGGTGTCATTTGGTCCCTGGTCTCCTACAGGTTGGTCAATCAATCGAGATAATTTGGCAATGTGTTCATCAGTCGTCATTCCTGCATTTCTTTTGAATAATCTTTGCCTGTTCTGTTAATTGCGATGTATCTAGGTGGGGGATTGAAATGCCCGCGATCATCGCCCGGTCGATTTCGATCCTGTCTGATGCAGGCCTTGGGATGGCCATGTTCAGTCTAGGTGCGCCGATCTCTGATACAGCATTGCTCTACGCTTCTGTAATTCTGTTGCACTATCATGTATATCTGCAAGCAATTTAATTGTTGCTTTTTTTTTCAGGCTTGTTCATGGCATTGCAGCCGAGGATCATTGCCTGCGGGAACAAACTCGCTGCATACGCGATGGCTGTACGGTTCCTCGTGGGTCCAGCGGTCATGGCTGCTGCCTCCCTTGCTGTTGGGCTGCGCGGAGTTCTTCTGCACATTGCCATTGTTCAGGTATGCCACAATCTTGTGTGTCAAACTTGCATGACGTACAAAACTGCGTAAGAAAAGCTCTAGAATTTTGAATTGCCTACTCAATTTTCAGGCTGCTCTACCTCAAGGAATCGTGCCTTTTGTGTTTGCCAAGGAGTACAACGTTCATCCTAACATATTGAGCACAGCGTAAGATCTTCTCTGATATTCCACTTCTCATTACCAACTTCAAACCTGTTTATTGATGCTCTTTTTTGTCTTATCACAAGGAATCTCTAACCATATTTCCTGGTTCAATCAGAAATACCATTTTAAAAAATATCAAACAGAAATTACTACCCACTAAGGTTTCAATGATTTCTAATGATAATGTTTGAGAAGTGGCTCATGCAGTCAGAAAGTAATAATAAGCTAGGACAGAATCAGCATGATTATTCTCAAAATGTTGCGTTTCATACTATTTCATTCATCTAGACCATGGGCCACGACAATGATCATAGTACTCTCTTTTCTGCAGTGTTATCTTTGGAATGCTGATTGCTCTACCCATCACCCTGGTCTACTACATCCTGCTGGGACTCTGAACAATCTAACCTCTTCAAGTCTGCAAAAGCTTGATGCTACTGATGGTCTTGTTTAGGATCCATGACTGCTGGACTCCCTTTTTGTTTGGGTAATCCCTGCTAGGATGGTAGGTCAGTAGTGGATAATCCTACTCCTACCACTGATAGTAATAGCATCTCTGATGTCTAGCTTAGCTAAGTGATCTCATGGACAACAACTATTCAGATTGAAGCATTAGGATTCTGATGAGCCTTATTAGAATTTAAAAAACAGAGAGGGTATTTGTGATGGCAATCATCTAGTCTGTGGGACATTGTTATTCGTCAAATCGATAAGAAATCTGGCAACATTTCAAGATAGTGCTTTCTGAAGGAGTTCAGGTGCTGCGATGACGTGCACTGTCTCATTGCTTTCTGAAGGAGAACGGGTGTGTTTAGTTCCACATTAAATCGACAAACTTTTCAAAATTCTCTCTCCAAACTTCACTGTTCACCTATCACATCAAATCTCTCTCCTCGTGCATGAAACACTAAACGTGGGTAAATAAAAAAATGGAACACTAAACGTGGGTAAATAAAAAAAACTAATTACATGGTTTTGATGTACACGACGAGACGAATCTGTTGAGCCTAGTTAGGTCATGGTAGGACAATGTTTACCACAAACAAACGAAAAGTGTTACAGTGTCGGATATGACATTTTCATCAAACTTTTCCTTCATCGTTTTGGAACTAAACACACCCGTAAGATTCATTAGTATTTGAAAAAAAAAATATACGTTTTACCACCTTTCGGTGGTGTTTAGATGTTAGAATTGAGAGGTTGAATTTGTGAGTAAGATGTTACCTCATAATTATTGCGCTACTGCAACATTTCGTTTGTATTTCGGTGGTGTTTAGATGTTAGAATTGAGAGGTTGAATTTGAGAGTAAGATGTCACTTCGTAATCATTGCGCTACGGTAGCATTTCGTTTGTATTTGTGAAAAATTATCCAAAAATTGATTAATTAGGCTCAAAATGTTCGTCTCACGTAGTACAACAAAACTGTGCAATTAATTTTTGATTTCATTTACATTTAATATTTCATGTATGTTATGATATTTTGATGTGATGAAAAATCTTTTTTTTACGTAGTGTATTTGAGAGTAACTAAAAGGCCCTTCGTAAGAATAAACAGCGCAAAGCATTTTCTTAGGAGTCCGTACGAACGGTTGACCAAATGGTGACGGCTTCAGCAAATTGGGCCGCAGAATGATGATGGTGTCGGGACTTGGGAGTCAGACTAAAGTTTTGGCTTTTGGCATGCGCACCTGCAAACAGCCATGATTTTTTTGAAACAAACAAACAGCCATGATGTCGTAGCAAAAGCAATCATACGACAAGCTAATCGCATCAACAAAGTTTGCAAATCGCCGTCAGCTGATCTGAAAACAGGACTTGCATATTTGAACATAACACAATAGCACGGTCAACATGGTCCATGGGCCATGGCACAAGCACAACAGAATAAAGTGCTGCAAAATGCAAGCTCTATACACCGAATTACCGACGCCGAACGGTGAAATTAGCTTAGGCAAGGTAACAGAGAGCAGCCACACATTGATGCCAGGCCCTGCGGAGAATCAAGCTAGCTAGACGTGTCATCAGTTCACCATCTTGCGCCATGTCCATAAAGAAAGAAAAAACCCACTATCTTGTGAGAAATACAGATTGGGTGCTCACCTTGCAAAATGAACAGGCCAAAGATGTTGCTCTGACAGGCCAAATACCTCTTGCGGGTGTTTAGTTTCTGAAATGGGTAAAAAAGCCACATCAAATATTATAGCGTACTGTAGCACCTTTCGTTTGTTTGTGGTAAACATTGTCCTATCATAATCTAACTAGGCTCGAAAGATTCGTCTCGTCATGTACATAAAACTATGCAATTAGTTTTTTTATTTACCTATATTTAATACTCTATGCATGATGAAAGAGATTTAATGTGATTTGATGTGATAGGTGAATAGTAAAGTTTGTAGATAAAAAATTTGGGAACTAAACACACACAGCCCTTGGAAGGATTAAGATTGTTCAGGTACGCAGCAATCTGGGCAACTAGTGGGACAAATCAGTGCACGGTCACTGATTTTCTGGGTAAAAAGTCACCAATTCCGTAGTTAGTTAGTTACTAATTTTTCTCTCCCTGAAATACACTAAGCACAACATCAGATCATCACTACATTCCTCACTTTTTTATCACTAACTTGTGTGTTAAAGTTAAAAAAAAAACTTGTGTGTTGACTGCGATTAAGCGCTCTTTGTCCCAGAGGGCCGCAGCAAGCACCAATGGATATCGCACCGGTCCTTTCCGCCGCCGCCGCCACGCCGGATCTCGTTTGCGAGCGGCTCTACTTCGGTGACATCCAAGACGCCATCGCCGCCCTCACGGACTCCTCCACCCCGACCTTCACCCACGTCCTCTCGGTCGTCAGCTCCGCCTCCATCTCCTTCATCACCGACTGCCGCCCGGGCCTCGTCATCCCCACCGAGGAGGTCCGCCGCGTCGTCGCCGGCGAGGAGGGCGCGCCACCGATAGCTGCGGTGCCCCCAGGGACGCTGATGCGGGTGGTGGAGCGCGCTGGCGACGGGCTGCGGGTCACGCGGATGGCCGTGCCGCTCCGGGACACGGAGGAGGAGAACCTGCTCGACCACCTCGAGCCCTGCCTTGATTTCGTCGATGAGGGGAGGAAGGCCGGGAACGTCCTCGTCCATTGCTTCGCCGGGGTGTCCAGGAGGTAGTCGTCTGAACTCTGAAGCATTGTCATTTTCGCTTTCATTGTCGGTAAAATTAGAATCTCCACAGTCGGATAATCATGTTTAGCAATGGAACTTGGTATGGCGTGGTAGCAAGAAGCCGTCTGTTACTGCCTCGTAGCATGACATTAAGAATGCAATATTCTTACGAATATGACTTCAAGGTATGAGTTTGACTTGACCAATTGGCCGTTCATTCAAACTGAATGTTTCTGACAGTAACCACTTGCATTAAGCTGCTGGTTGACAATTGCAAATTTGGATTAACTAAGACATACAGTAGGAAATTGATTAGCACAAGCCTGTTCACTTTCAATACTGCCAGCTCACTTTTTCATCTCTCTATATGCATTCATACTTACTTTCAAATTTATTGCAGTGCTTCCATCATTGTGGCTTATCTTATGAGATCAGAGCAGAAATCTCTGGAAGGTCTGAATTCTCTTTTCCTGGAAAGAGAACATGTATCATTTTATCTACTCTAGTTGGATTTTACTCATTTGGGCTTGCTTGTTGTTTTCGTACAGAAGCATTAGAATCTTTGAAGGAAATTTCTGAGTTGGCATGCCCGAATGATGGTTTTCTTGATCAGGTGAGATTTGTTCATGATCTGTTGGCAGCATATGAACTCCTGGAGTTTTTATTGCTTAGTTGAACATTCTGTGCTGTGCAGTTGAAACTGTTTGAAGAAATGGGCTTCAAAGTGGATACTTCAAGTCCTTTGTACAAGAGATTCCGCTTAAAATTATTAGGTTAGTCTTGATCCATCTTGACTGAAGTGGCGATTGAGTCAAATAGGCCTTTCTCCATTTTTCATGGGGTGTTCTCTATGTTTTATTTGATGGGCCCCTCTTTGAATACTCTCACTGAAAGGCCAGTTAGTAAGTCTTGGCCATGTGTGGTTTAGGTAGACCAATAGGCCAGATGCAGGCTTTCAAAAATAAACTTGTTAGCACTGAATCACAAAATATCTTCCTCGTGAAATTCGATGTGCACAATTATTGGTGATATAAAATCTGTTTGTGCTCTTATATCTCTAGATTGAGAGCATGGTTTTCCATACTGTATAAGATCCTGATTCATGGTCCAGAGTGTTTGAATAATGTTTTCCTTGATAATTTGTCTTGTGACCAATGTATATCTTCTTGAAATGCTATACGGTTAGGATCTGCAGCTGCGCCTGAAATAAACAAAAATGTGTCTCATTGTTTTTTCCCTCGAGAAATAGTGAAGTTGCTGATTATTCAGTTTTAATCTGGTAGAAGGTTGGGCACTCAAAAATACTATCTGTTCATCTAACAGAATTTGGTCATCAGTAAATAGTAATCCCCGTTTGGTTCGAAGCAGCTGTATCTTTTGTGCATTTTTTTTTATCATGTGATTTTTTTACTGCATTTGGTCCTAAGAGTTAGAGATCTATTTGCTTCAGTGTCACAAACATTGAACCGTAATATAGTACACTTACCTTTAAATTTCAGTTCATTTCACAAACATGTATTCTGTAACCTAGCTTGTGTTTCCTCCTGCAGGTCAATCCATCAATTTTGGGGAGAAAATAGGAAGCTATATGTTTGAAGATGACCCTGGCCTTTCTCCTCAATCCGGCTCTTGTCAAGATCCATCAAAGATAGAGAAAAATAAAACAGCTTACCGTTGCAGGAAATGCAGGAGAATTATTGCTGTGGAGGACAATGTTATAAGCCATGTTCCTGGTGAAGGTGAATCTTGCTTTGACTGGAACCGAAGGAAGAGTGGTAGTTCATACAGCAACAAAGAACAAGATTGCTCGTCTTTATTCATCGAGCCTCTGAAATGGATGACTCCAGGTAGGCTGATGTTATTACCTCCCTCTTGGTGTATGAATTCATCTGAGTCACAAAATACCTATATACTTCATTTTCATGATTTGATGCATAGGTCATCTTAGAACAGAAACCTTCATATACACTTGAGGTTGAGCAATTGTACACCTGCTTTCATTACTGGTTTTAGTAGAGCGATGGTATTTCTCCTTTTCTGTATTCTACTACCTCTTACACGGTGTGCCTTTGTTCACCTAGCAGTGGAAGAAGGTGCTTTGGAGGGAAAGCTGTCATGCATCCACTGCGGAGCTCGGTTGGGATACTTCAACTGGTCTGGAATACAGTGCAACTGTGGTAGCTGGGTTACCCCCGCGTTCCAAATTGTTAAGAGCAAAGTTGATATCAGTACTATCTAGACCTTGGAAACGGCCTGCAGTGACCAAACTGTTTATTAGGGAAGTTTGAGGGATGAGTCAGTGTGACAGTACTGGGCTACTGGCACCTGGCGGGTGGCAGCTTAGGTTTCGTGTACAATATTCGCTTTGTATACAGTGAAGCAATAGCATATTATCAGAGGCCGTGTGCAGCAAAGATTGTACAAAATTACGCATTTGATGATGTAGTAACAGATTGCTGGTGAGATTCTGTATGTCTGGAAATGGGCCGAATACAAATCATGCAGAGAAAGGCACAAGGGTACTGTATTCTTTTTCAGTGAATTCGAACAATTCGAATGTGTACTCCAATATAAATGTTCTTTCCATTTCTTATCTCAGGGCGCATGTGTATCTTATGATTCAAACTTTTGTGACATGCAATCAATTTAGTTCACTACATGTTCTTGAGTTTATTTTCATGAGCAAGCATCAAATTTAAAACATGTCCAACTAGTAAGGCATATATTGGAAAATAATATACATACATACAGGTTCCGTTTATAAATCACTCGAATTTTATTTTTGATGGAGGTTCGAAAATGATGCGAATAGTATTAGCGGCGGGACCCGAGAAGGAACCCCTTGCCTCTCCGTTACCGTTGGATCGCCGGTGTAGGGGCTATCTCAGCCGTCCAGACAGGTTCTTCTCTGTGACTCCATTCTTGAGGCTTCTCCAACTCACCTCGCCGTCCCTCCGCCGCTTGAGCCTCCCCTCCCGCCGCGCGCGCCTCTCCGGCCAGCCGCCTCCGCTTTCCTTCCCCGCCGTCGGTACCCGTTTCCATGAGCTAGCATCATCTTCCTTCCCCTAATACCCACCCGCTTTCTCTTCATCCCCCGCTTCCCTTCCGGCCTCGATGCCCACGGAGACCAGCAGCGCCACCGCCGCCGGCGAGGTGGGATGGTACGTGCTCGGCCCGAACCAGGAGAGTGTCGGTCCCTACGCGCTTGCCGAGCTTCGAGGTGATCATATCCGGCTTCGTCCTAGCAATTTAGTGCATTTAAATTTAATAGTTTTCTCTGTGCGATTGGGCTTAGGGTTTAGTCCATGAGGTCGTTGCTGAATCTAGCTCCTTGCTTATTTTATTCTCGTTCCCTGAAGTTTAATTAATATGTATATAATCTGCGGAGAAAGTTTAGCTTCCACGCTTTTGAATTTGGTTCCCCCAACTAATAATACTGAAAATGTTACAAAATTTCTCCCTTTGCAGAACATTTTGCAAACGGTTATCTCAATGAGAGCACAATGCTCTGGGCAGAAGGGAGGACTGAATGGATGCCTCTAGCTTCGATCCCTGAGTTACACTCTGAAGTCACGGCAAAAGACCAATCTGTACAAGGTTAATATGTTGTTGACTTGTTGTCTTGTACGTAGTATGTTGTACTGTACCTTGAAAATGAAAATTCTGTAGGGTTCTCTTCTCTCATTCATTGATCATGTGTGCAGCTGCTCCAGATGCTGAAGATGATTTTGAGAAATTTCAGAAGGAGGTTATAGAAGCTGAGGCGGAGGTAGAGGCCTTGAAAGGCGGTGCTAAAGATGGTGATGTAAACCAGCTGGATGATGAACGGCCAGCAACCCCGCCGGATGGAGAGGAGGAATTCACTGATGATGATGGCACCATTTACAAATGGGACCGTACTCTGAGGGCATGGGTTCCTCAAGTAAGTATTGCTTATCCGTCCCTGTGATTGTTAGGTTTAGATACACTGCCTAGTTGTATTGGTTAATCTTTTACACTGCCTAGTTGTACTGGCTTTGTTTCTTCCTTTCCACGGTTGAAGTTCATTATAGTCTAGAGCTTGGATGTTCTGTACATACTTTATGAAAATCCACAAATCGGCATCTGATAAAACTCATGCTTGTATATCATTGGGTTAGTTGATATATAATTACGTCGTAACAAAGGACCGTCCAACGGAAAGTTCCATCCATACCTTAGTAGACTCAGAAATTCTTGTGAGAGTATTTGTTTCTTGAAGATTGTAATACGTTGGCACCAATTAATGCTTGGAATGCCTTTTTCTTCTCACTCAAGGTCCAGGAGATGTTCAATTGGTCTGAGCATGTGTTCGTTTTTACTTTTGATTGATCACTGTTTATTAGCTACTTTTGCAGTTGCAAAATTTCAATCTATGTGAAACAGCAGGCCCTGGCAACCTTCAGGACCGAAGCCAAGTTCCTTCAAGAATATATTTCACATTAGCAACTTTAGAGACAGAGAAAATCTTATTTCTTTATCTGAATCAGTTACTCTTTAATCTACAGCTTACGCTTACTTCCTCATCGATTTCTTGCCCCTCACCACAGTCCTCCTTCCTTTGCTATCTTGCTTAGGACAGTAGTTTCTTAGTTATTTTTCATGTTGTTTACAAGTTTTATTCGAAGGATTAAAAACTATGTTTTGTTCCAGTAGGTACCTGCATAGATCACGGTTTACTTGTAGTCCACCCAGTAGTTTAGTTCCTCTTATCGCTTTATGTTGGCAATAGCCAATAATAATTCTATATACACTGGAAGTATTTCATTAGATATCACATTCAGCTGTTAACCTTAGAGCACAAAACATTCCCTTCTTCATCTTGTATTTTTATTATTCTAAATTTTCTTACTACTTTGTAGAATGATGCATCAGGTGAAAAGGAAGATTATGCTGTTGAAGAGATGACTTTTGCAGTTGAGGAAGAAGTATTTCAGGCACCAGATATCCCTGGTCCTTCTGCATTAGAAGAAATCAACACTCTGGATGAAAATAAAAACAAAGAATCAGACAAAGCGGAAAAGAGAGGGGACAAGAAGCGGAAATCTTCTGAGAAGCCTGCTGAAAAGAAGGTATAGTTTCCAAGCCGTTGTAGGAGTTCTTGGTAAATCTGACTGGTTACATCTAGTCTTCGACTAACCTGTTGGATTTATGTGGTAGGAAGTTAACAAACCTCCAGACAGTTGGTTTGATCTCAAAGTCAACACACACGTCTATGTAAATGGATTGCCTGATGATGTCACGTTGGAGGAGGTAATTTATCTGTATCAACTAATTCTGAAGCCACATTTCATTTCACCCTTATGGAGATCATTTTGTTGAATGACCATTTATGACATTCTTAATTAGTTGGTTATTCTAAAAATGCTTGTTCTGAACTCCTAATGTTGGATCTCTTTGCAGATTGTGGAGGTATTTTCCAAGTGTGGAATAATAAAGGAGGTATGCTTTTAATCTGCTGTGTTCCAGGGACAAAAATCGTTGTATCTGTGCTATTCACTCTTGATGATGTTTTGATTTTCCCACTTGTGAAAGAGCTTGGTTTTGTCAGTACTAGGACTAGTATATAGTTGCCATCTGAGAATCTACCTAATTGGCATACTGGCAGAGGAACTTTGTAGTTTGACTTATCAGAATCCTGGGACCTTCAATACATGTCAAGGCTGTTCATTTTGCAAATTGTTCAACTTAGCGTTTATATATTTCACGGTCAAATCTAGCACTTAGCAAATTTCAGCTGTCCAAACCTGCATCCTGCATTATGTTCGTATATATCGGCACAGTGTGCATATGTTATATTAGATGGATATAATAATTTGTGAAAAATGCTGATAATGCCATAAATAAACTAAAAAAATATCATAATATTTATTTGCCATTTGCTTATTTCCAATAGCTATTGTTGTTTCTTTATTAATAATATGTTTTGGAAGTATATGATTGTGATGTGCCATTTATGTTTCTTTCCTGAACTTCAAGGCATTGAACTCCTGTATATGTTGATAATCGATACTGCAGGACCCAGAGACTAAAAAGCCTCGCGTGAAGATCTATACTGACAAGGAAACTGGCAGGAAAAAAGGTGATGCCTTGGTGACATATCTCAAGGTATCGTGCTGTTTGAACTGCTCACGTTATTTGGAATCGCTATGCATTTCTTTTATGTGCCTTTCCCTTTCAATGGTCCAGGAGCCTTCTGTAGCTTTAGCAGTTCAGTTATTGGATGGTACATCATTCCGTCCTGGTGGTAAGACTCTGATGTCTGTAAGTCCAGCTAAATTTGAGCAGAAAGGTATTGCCCATGGTTCTATCCAAACCAAATACTCTGTGTGCCATCAGCTACAAACCTTATTACTGATGTGGTCACATTTGTTTCAGGTGATGTTTTTGTTGCAAAGAAAAATGATAAACAAAAGAAAAGGAAGACCAAGAAGGTTGAAGACAAAATGCTCGGATGGGGTAATTTCAGTTTTTGTTTTTTGGTTGATACTTTAATCATAGCGGATTCGAACTTGGGATCTAACCTCATTCTTTCCTTATTAATTTCCTCTTACTAGGTGGACATGATGATAAGAAGGTGATGATTCCTACTGCCATTATTTTGCGGCACATGTTCACTCCGGCCGAGTTGAGAGTACATATCTGAGCCTCCCACAATTTGTGCTCTTTGATCTGGGATTGGGCTTGTACTTGCTTGCACATTAGATCATTTCAGATTGCTCTCGTGGTTCATGCTTCATAAAAACTTTCTTTTTTTTAATTGGAATATCCTGAACTTGCAGGCGGATGAAGAGCTTTTTTCTGAGCTTGAGGCAGATGTTAGAGAGGAATGCAGCAAGTTTGGTCCACTGGATAATGTCAAGGTACATCTATCCCTAACATGGAGCTTTTATGAACTTGTCTGGAAAACAGTTATTACCAATTTCTGTTCAAAACATTTTTTTTCACCATTCCATTCAATGTAATAACGTGATGCATGTTATATACAAATAAAAATCATCTGGAAGGAAGCCAGATTGGCATGCTTCAGCCATAACCCACCCGAACTGTTCCTATTATATCCTTTGCTGTTTTCCACCAATACCGCTGTTGATAAATTATGGCTTTCTGCATGCAGGTTTGTGAAAATCATCCACAAGGTGTCATACTGGTTAAATTCAAAGACCGGAAAGATGGTGCTAAATGCATAGAGAAGATGAATGGAAGATGGTAGGTTTGAACCCATTTCTTTCCCCCCTTTCTTTCTGATGTGGTGACACTAGCTTGGTACAGGATTCCTGGCATGAACATCCAATTCGGTCCCATAACAAACCTTGAATATGCCAAAGACCTCACTGGTTTTAATCTGAAATGTTACGGAAATATATATAGTTCATCTGAATTGTGCTGTGTTTCTCTTCTTTTCTTCACATAGAAGATGGCCCAAATATAAAATAAAACTGAGTGACTACCTGTTGTGCTCCCTATTGATATGGACTATTAAACAATAAAAGAGACTTGTTTTTTTGCTTTTCAGGTTTGGTGGGCGTCAAATCCATGCAAGTGAAGATGATGGTTCCATTAACCATACCCTGATCCGTGATTATGATGCAGAGGTGTCAAGGCTGGATCGATTTGGAGAAGAGTTGGAAGAATCCACGTAGAGTCGATGAGTTTGGGATTCCCATCTTGTATGGTGTCATGATAGTAGAAAGTTTTACATCTTACCTCTTTCACAGTTGGGCCTTTCGGTTGCACGATTAATCTCAGCAGAAGAAAATGTTTGCCGGTGGCAACCACAAGCGGTACGATACATTGTCTGTAGAGATGAAGTATTTTTCCCATGGTAACATGTGGCAGTTGCTCAACTTGCAATGGTTGCTACTTAGACGTTGCTGCTTTTTTTTTTCTCGTGTCTCTATCTACTGATAGATTGCGATACAACTTGCAAGATGGAATTTTTATTTGCCGCTTTGCTCTCTTCTGAAACTATATAGTCCGGTCGACCGCAGATATCGAACTCGTTTTTGTAACGATCTCGGTTCGAAGCTGGACTTAAATCTGCAATATTTATGAGAGAGAGAGAGAGAGAGAGCAGCTCATCCTCCACCGCCGCCGCCTATCCGTTCTAAAAAGAAAAGAAAACCCAAACCAAAAATTACAGATTTGAAGCAGGACGAAAGGTAAGAATCAGATGGGGATGGTGGGCGGCGGTGATTCGGATCAGAACGGAGATCAGCCGATGCAAGATCTCAACAACCAGACGGCGATCGTCGGCGCCGTCGAGGGCCGCCGGGGTCGTTCCGCCTACCTTGTGCATGCCACTGGGATTGGGCCGAGTATTCCAAGCCCTACGCCGTGTACAAGGTGGACGTCGCCTCTTCCAACCCTGCTTCGCGGGTGAAGCCGAAGCGGAAGCGCCTGCGCCGCCTCGCCACCGCTGCCGGCGGCAAGACCTTCGCCTCCGTGCGGTCAGCGCACCGCGCGTGGATCATCGGCGCCGGGGGCCGCGATCCCGGCGACACCGTCATCGTCTTCGACACCAACACCAACAAGGTCATCCATGGCCCGGCTCTCAACTCCGCCAAATGGCGCCCTATCCTGACATCCGTGGGGGACAAGGTTTATGCCTTCTCCAAGACTCCCTCCTGGACTTCAGACCCCGATTTCCCACCCTGGTTCGAGGTACTCGATCTCTCCAACGCCCAAGTCGTCACCATTGGCGATCGCTCTCACCTTGAGGGATGCTCCTGGGTTGGGCTACCGCACCCACCTTGCTTTCCTTGGAAGCTTCGCCCAATAGGCTACTCCATGCTGCCAGTTGTAATCCTCAGGTCTTATGTGTCAGTCGGCGCCTACATATTGGTGTCGTTCAATCAGCCGTGGGGCACGCATGCATTCGACACCAACGACTCAGGTGATGATTCATACAAGTGGCACAAGGTTGACGACAAGAGGCTGCCGTTCATCGGCCATGCTACCCCGTTTGGCTCTTTATTCCTTGGCTTGTCAAAGGATGATGGACCCATCAATGCTTATCGCATTGCTGTTACAAATTCAGGCAAGGATCATGCTCTTGAGTTATCTGTCACCGTGCTCCCGGTAAAATACATGGAACATGAAGTTGATGCAGGGCCCCGCTTCTTTTCCTTGGAGGATGGACGCTTCTGTTCATTCAGTCTTTCGCTTGATAGCCGCAGCATCACTCTTCATCCCAAGAAGCTCCAATTGTTTCCAAAGGAAGCACATTTAAACTTGACAACCTATGAGACAGAGGACCCTTCTTCATCCCTTGAGGTTCCAGAGGAAACAATGCTAGCTGTGAAGACGGAGGTTGCAGTCTACAGCCAATGGGAGCAAGCCTTTAAGATTTCCTGTTCATCCCATGGGTTCTCTCCGTTTGCCTTCACTGTTTTATCCATATAGTAATAAACAAATCCCATTGGGACCTTTATTTCAGAAATATGTTCGCTGCAGATACAAATGCTATGTACTTTTTTTTTGCATGTTTGTCCTTGCACTGGAATATTAATTACTATTACTGGCCAAAACTAACACTTTGGAGCCAAACATGTGTGTTAGTTTGGTGTTAATTGAGACTAACACCCCCTAAAATACCAACCCCTCCAAGAGGTGGTGGTAATTGTGTTAGTTTTGGTGGGTCCCACCAGATTTACTCCCCTCCCCCCCTCTCTCCACTCTAATGATTATAAAAGCAGCATTCAATGCAAACTAATGGATCCAAATACGGATGGTGTTAATTTATTACATGTTAGTTGGGGGGAGGTGTTAAAGACTACCACTAAGGGGGCGTTTGGTGCACGGATGAGCTCAGCCTGGATCGCACGTTGGAACCAGGCTCTCGTGGGACAGGCTGGGCTCATGCAACATCTTCATGTTTGGTTGCCTGCATGCGCTTGGTTTGGTTGAGATGAGATGGTGTTTGGCTGCCCGCATGAAAACGTGTCGCGTGAGAAAAAAAATTAATAAACAATTATCATTATGTTATTTTATATATAAACTATTCTCTTAAAGCTTTTATTTTATCTTACTACCCCTTAATATCACTTAAGATATGGTAATATCAATTAATATATGCTAATTATATGCTAACAACATTATAAAATCGACTAATCGTCTGCGTCCAACGATCCTGACCTAGGAGAAACGGCCAACTTTCTCGTTTTCCCGGAGCCACACTGGGATGGTGCTCTTGCATCTGGCGAGCCAGACCAGAATGTAGATGCAGACAACCAAACAAAAAGATTTTGCATCCCGCCAGCCTGGCTCATCCATACGTAGGCAACCAAACACCCCCAAACACTAACACTAATCCAAACATGGCCACTGCCACTGCTACATTCATGAGTTTATTGCTTGTTCTGGCTTCCCATTTTCAAACATGAATTGCCGTGAAAAATACATAGAAACATCTTTGTCCTTTCAATCGAAATCAGTTCTTCCAGAATAAACAATGCATAGAAAGAGAAATATTAATGGCTTGTCATCATGGTGAAATGCATCGTCAATTGCAGATTAGACGAAGCCGTAAGTTGATGGGTGTGCCTTTCCCTGGACTCACGGAAGCTGATCCTGCCATCACCGTCGCCGTCGTGCGCGGCGATCATCCTCCGGCAGTCCTTGTGCCAAACGCCCTCAGCCATCCCGAGCCGCCGAAGCACGTTCACAAGCTCCCCGGCGCCGACGAACCCGTCCTCGTCGCGGTCGAACACGTAGAACGCCTCCCGCACCTCGGCCTCGCTGGCCACCTTGCTCTCCGCACCTCGACGTCCTCGGATCGAAGATGATGGTGCCCGCTTTTAGCCCACCGCCGACGCCGACGATCCAGGAGCCGTGCTTCGAGTGCACCGAGACGAAGGACATGCCGGGCTCGGTGGTGCTGGGCAGCCCGGCGACGGTGCGGATGCGCGGCTTCTCGACGCCGGCGTCGATCTGAAGAACGGAGTAGGCCGCCTGGTCGTCCTCGCGCACCGCCACAAGGTACACCGGCTTGGCGAACTCGGGTGACGACGATTCCATGGTGTCGTCCAATGGCTTTGCAAGCTCGTCTGGCGATTCCCCGCCGCCGCCGCCATGGAGCTTCCTCCTCTTGGGTGCCATCTTCGATTCGTCTCCCCCGAGCAAAGAGGAAGCTTGGGACGACGTGTTGGACTCTTTGGAGATTCTGGGCCGGGCCGCCTATTAGAATGTTGGTTGGGCTATTAGCATCTGGCCTGCTGCTGCTTGCCTTATTCGTTCGGCCCATTAAAGCTCGTGAGCGAACCATAGCCATCGGATAAGAGGTGTGCGGCCTAGATTGATCCTAACCACCGCTCTTCTTGCCTCGCTGTGCGCCGCCGCCGCCGCCCTGCTGAAGCCACCGCCGTCCGCCGGTCCGCCGCTGCCTACCTTGACCTGACCTAGCGTACGACGCACCCGCCCGCCCTTGTCGCCTCGTGCTCGTGCGGGTCCTGGAGCTCCTCACCGCTCTCGTCGTCGACTCGTCGATCTCTCGTCGTCGGCGGCGAGCGGAAAGAGGGAGCGAGCGGGATGCCGCACCGAGCGCGGCCGATGACGGGGCTGCTGGTGTTCATGGGCGTCAACCTCGTGCTCGTCAACACCATCTCCCCCGTCTACGACTTCGTCTGCTTCCACCCCTACTGGGAACGAAGGGTACTGGCCTCACTCTTTCCTCCTCCTTCCGTCCTTCCTTCCCATTGCAGGGGTCAGGTCTGTAGAGCTTTCTCCAATCCTCCTTTTCGGGCAGCAATACTGACACCCTGGCCGAGCAATGCTTGGTGCCACTACTTTGATTGCGTGCGCTCGCTGATCGCTGTGGTTTGTAGTGCGCGTCTCAGCTATTTGATGAAATGCCTGTCTGACCCGGGGGAGGTAGATTGCTGCGTTTTCCTTTGATTTGGACTTATTACCTTGCGGTTCTCACTCGCAAGGTGATGTTTGTCTTGTGTGTGTTCTTTTAATTAAATATGCTTGGTGTTCTGTTTCCTGTTCCATAGGTGTGCACCAACTGTTTGCGGAAATGCCTGGCTGGGATGAAACATATGACAACAGTATCTATAGTTTGCTCGTTGTTGTGAAACTGTTGCCCTGTAGTTTTGAAGATCATAGTTCACAATGGTGTATCACAACAATACCATTCTGTTATGACACAAGTGATATATTATTTACTCTATACCATTCCTGACATTGATATATATTATTTAAATTTGTGTCCAACTTTATAGAGAGTACGCCGCCAAAGGGAGCGTGAAGCTGTGCAAGTGAAGGGTTCTCTAGAAACTACTAATTGAACTCTCCTTAGGTAAGAACAATCTTTCAATTAGTCTATTTCATATTTTTATTCATTCCGCCACATGCAAGAAACACGTTTTGTGGAATAATTAAATAGGACCCGTTCCTTGTAAGCATGTAGACCATTCTTTTCGCCAGTGCTTATCTCAAGTATAAAACATGTTCCCTGTACAATCTGCAGAAGTGCTCATTACTTTTACATAGAGTAAGGCTCCCCCATTGTATCTTGTGATGGTTTGAGGTCTGTTTGGAGCACACCGGTGTCCTCATTTTGATTGATAAACAGATATCATTGTGCCTTCTGTCATGTTGTTTGTATTGCAATTTGTATGGAGAAAGTTTAATTAAAGTGTTGAAGCTTTTCTGTATCAGTAGGTTTGCACGGTGTTCTCTAAAACGTATGACCTATTTTTGTGCAAGGACATGGATGATAATAGATGCCATGAGTAGCCTTCCTAAATATGCACGTGCTGAACTGCCATCATATTGTTCTGTTTCTAGCGCTAGCACAATAAGCTTATGTTCGGTTCAGCACTTTCGGAGTGACTAGCATACATCGTGAACATCCATGTCTTTCTCAGTTCGTACATATTGCATTCAAATCCCCTGCAATCAATAGCACAATGTACACATCCATCCATGAAATTAATCACAAAAGTAACTCCATTGCATTTGTGTACAGTTGTGCAAATTTGCTTGTTTGAATTGCTATACACATTACAAACTTTCGGGTTCACTATAGGACTACGTCTCGCCTCTTCTTGTTGTTCATTGGCTCAGCACCACCTGTCCCTTTCCTCATCATCGCCACAAACTCTGAATAATCTATCCTTCCGTCCTACATGTGCAAAAGCAAATTTTAATCTCTTGATTTTAAGAAAGTAAAAAACTTAATCAACACAGGGAACAGTTAATCATGACGATTTAATCATTTGATATACTGTATTCTATTTCTGTAACATAGTATTTGTTCCTTACATTATCAGAGTCGGCATCTGAGATGACCTCTTTGATTTTATCGGCGTCATACAACCCCTGCTCCTGCAAGGCGTGCTCAAGCTCTTCTCTTGTAATATACCTGTGAGATAAATGAAGTAGAGTATGTGTTCTGAAATGTTTGTAGTCCAGATTCAAGTATCACAGCTGTATTGTTTTGAAGTTCAACTTACCCGCTGTTGTCCTTGTCGAAATACTGGAATGCTGTGTAGAGGTGCTCCTCTTTATCCAGTTTGTTCATGTGCACTGTTGCGGTGACGAACTCATCGTAGTCAATTAACCCGTTGCCGTCAGCATCAGCCTGTAATTTATAAACGGTTTCGGAAGGGGTCATTTCAGATGTCCTCCTCACTCTGAATAGAACCACAATTTATACAGTGAAAACTCACTGCTTCCATCAGTTGCTGAATTTCACTGTCTGACAGCCTGGTTCCATGCTTGGCCAACCCATGTTTGAGCTCATCAAGCGTAATGGTCCCACTATTATCTTTGTCGATGTTCTTGAACATCTCCTTCAGCCCAGTGATTTCCTCTTCGGATAGGCACCCGGCTATGATCTGCATTAGATTGAGGGCATAATTAAATTTTCCTTGTAAGCATTGTTGTTCAGCAGTTTGATATGTGGAGTTGTTATCAGATATGTACGTACTCTCAGTGCTGCTTTCTTGAACTGGTTCATGGCCCTGAACTGCTTGAGCCTGTTGAGAACAACATTGTCAAGTGGCGTATCGGGTGCATCTCCATCTTCTTTGATCCATGGGTGATCTACAAGTCCATCAGATTGTTGTGTCAATGTCACATTGCTATTCATATATGCTACTAATTGCTACTACGAGTACTAAAGAACAATATGGTGAGAGCAATATCATCTACATGGATGCCAGCGCACTACTTACTGAGGACCTGGAACGCCGTGAGCCGCTCCTTGGGGTTGATGTTGAGCATCTTCTTGACGAGATCCTTGGCCCCCGACGAAATGTGCGGCCATGGCTCGCTGGCGAGGTCAAGCTGCCCACGCAGGATGGCGGTGAAGATGCCATTCTCGTTCTCGGCCCAGAAGGGCGGCACGCCGGCGAGGAAGATGTAGAGCATGACGCCGACGCTCCAGATGTCGGCCTCCGGGCCGTACCTCCTCTTGAGCACCTCCGGCGCGATGTAGTAGGCGCTGCCGACGATGTCCCTGAGCACCTCGCCTTCCTTTGAAGAAGACGGAGAGCCCAAAGTCGGTGGCCTTGAGCGGCGCGTCCTCGTCCTTGCTGAGCAGCAGGAAGTTCTCCGGCTTGATGTCCCGGTGCATCACCCCCATGGAGTGGCAGCTGTGCACGATCTGCACGAGGGTCCGCAGCAGCGACGCCGCGCCGCGCTCCGTGTACTGGCCCTTGGCGATGATCCGGTCGAAGAGCTCGCCGCCGGCGCAGAGCTCCATCACCAGGTGCACGTTGTGCTTGTCCTCGTAGGCGCCCCGCAGCGCCACCACGTTGGGCTGCCCGGAGAGGTGGTGCATGATCTGGACCTCGCGCCGGACGTCGTCGACGTCCTCCTTGGCCGCCAGCTTCCGCTTGGCGATGGTCTTGCACGCCAGCTTCTCCCCCGACGCGCGGTGCGTGCACAGGTGCGTCACGCCGAACTGCCCGCGCCCGAGCTCCTTGCCCATGGAGTAGGCCGCGCGGACGTCCTCCATGGGGCGGCCCAGCACCGGGCCGATCGGACCCGCCGCCGGCTTGCTGCTGGTGCTGGCGCGGCCGGCGGCGGTGGGCGACGACGGCTTGGTGCCAGGTGCCGCGGAGGATGGGCGGTGGTTCGCCGACGCGGCGCGGCTTGTTGGCGCCTCCACCGCGTTGTTGGGTGGCGCCGCTGCGCCGTCCGCGTCGGCGTCGGCGGCGGCGGCATTCCCGGCGCCCTTGGAGCAGCATTGGCCCATGGCTGCGGGGAATGATGCGTGCTGCCTGCTCCCACGGAGGGCAGGCAGCCACAGACATGAACGGACCTGGACGACGCCGAGATATGGAAACGG
The DNA here is from genome assembly GCA_033239725.1 of Echinochloa phyllopogon. Classification (NCBI taxonomy): domain Eukaryota; kingdom Viridiplantae; phylum Streptophyta; class Magnoliopsida; order Poales; family Poaceae; genus Echinochloa; species Echinochloa phyllopogon. Next base: position 1,882,370 of record BTCW01000008.1, on the reverse strand, counting down.
AAGGGGAGAGAGAATTTTTGCTTATAGTTTGGGGATGGATGGGCTTGGTGAATTTTTTTTCAATTCAGAAGGAAAATTGGTTTGGAGTTTGGAGGGTTGGGAGGGAATGGCGGGAACAAGGAGAGGTAGTTATCCTTCCTTTCCTTGTGCAGGTGTCTCGTGACAGATATAGGCTGCTTGCTGTTTCTGGCTAAACTGATCAACTGCACTTCCAAACTTCCAAAGTGTAGGTGTCAGCAACATATATAGCACCAAGCGTGCCTGCAATCCTACATGTGTCTCTCATTGGCAGATTGATTTCATCCTCGAAACCTCCTCTTTCACTGATCTCCATTTCTTTCAAATATCTGCAGATGACATTGCTCGGTAACATAGCTTTGTATCCTATCTTGGGGCCATATATGGTAACAATGCAAATTATTTAACCAATAGCGAAAAGTAAAGTTAGAATTTAAAAGTCAAACTAGGATTTATTTTTGTGGGTTTGAAGCTAGGGATAACTGTCTGAAGTTTTATGACTATCCCAAGTGAGCATCATTCACGAAATAGGAGCACTTCATGTCTAGCTCAATCAGATTAGTGCAACCGATGGAGATAAAGATGCTTCACGAGTGATGAGCTATTATAGAAAGATAATTATATATACAACGTTGGGAGCAGAAGGTAGCAATCCCTCTAGTACAGTGTCATTTTTACTCTAAAATCGCCTTTTAGAACAAAATAATAGAAATAACTGTTTCTGATAAAAAAATAATCTGTATTTTATAAGTATATAGATTTGGATGACACCTGAAGCAAAGATTAACTCCAACAGACTAGGTATAATCCTAGCTAAATTTAGAGTTTTATAGGCGGACTTAAAAAATAGAAAACTTTATATGGTGGACTAAATCCAAAAGACTCTAATCTTGTACTCTCCATATTCAAATAAAGGTCCATGTGGTGGCCTTTGTTTATTTTTTCCATGACCCTTGTGTCCGTGTGGATGGATTTACCGCGGGAAAATTGGCGTGCACGCGTGTCGAGTTGCTCTAGAGAGTCAAATATACAATTCGCAAGTTCAGAAACCGAGATAACACCCTAATCTAAGTTTAGGGAGCTAAATCTGCACTTAGAGAGTTTAGGGACCGGAATGAGAGAAAGTTTAAGGACCGACTATATAGTTACTCTTTTACTAAGAATGTGCCGGTACGTTGCAATGGACATATACCACATGGATATATATTGAGAGATTTAACTAGTCCTCTTGATGCATGTAAATTTCTTTTTTTTCTCTCATGCTTTAATTTAATTTCGACTTATCCTACTTGTACTTGGTCTCTATAATGATTATGAAAACATGCACGTGAGGTCCACTTGTCAGCATTATGAGAGGAAAGGACCAACAATCCTTGCTTTAATATTATGCGCAGATTTTTTTAGAAAAGGGAATATGTATTAATATTCCAGCCTCAGAACAACCTCTTTCGGGTTTCTTATTATATAGAGAAAGCACACAAAGTAACGATGATCCAACAAACAAATCACCCCTAACAGCTCAACCAACCGGAAGCCTATTATTATAAAGCCAGGCAGCCAGCCATTGGAGGCAGAAAAAAGTCCATCATCAGAATATTATGTGAAGATAAGACTTCCAGATGCACTGTTCTCGGTTGGCCCTAAAAAAATTGAGTAATCGATTAGGTAAAAGTTCTTTTAGCGTCCCTCAACTATTGTCTAAGTCTAAATTCCGTCCCTCATGTCTAAAACTGGATATTCATGATCCCTTAACTTTGAAAACCGGTTGCTTTTCATCTTTAATGGTTTCAAGGGTTTTGAAGAGATAAATTGGAATTTTGTTGACAGTTCGAGGGTGTAAAATTATGTTTTTTTAAAAAAATATGCAAATATTTTTTGTTTTTAGAGAAAATATAAAAAGATTCTAAAATATCATTTAATCTTAAAAAATATATATAATTTGTTTTAGACTAGAAAAAATGAAAATATTTTAAATTTTTCCTAAAATCATGTTTTTCTTTTGATGCCTAGTTTGGATCCATACTAGTCTCTAGGTATACTATGATATGAAAACATGATTTCGGGAAAATATAAAACTAGTCTCATATTTTTATGATTAAAACTTTTTGTTTGAAATTTATAAATTAAACCGACTTTAGATTTTTTTATAATATTTGTTTAAAAAATATGTGCATAATTTTTTTTTCAAAATGATTATTTTACGTCCTCGTACTTTCAATGAGAACTCATTTTACCTCCTCCAAACCACACTCGAAACCGCTGAGGACGTAAAACAACTGGTTTTCAAACTTAAGGGACTATAAATATCTAGTTTTAGAGAAGAGGGACCGAAGTCAGACTTACACAATAGTTGAAGGACACGCCAAGAGGACCTTTTCCAATCGATTATCATCTCCACGACAGGCCAACATGGGCCTTCTGTCGTGCAAGAGATGGGGCGTGTAGACGATGAAGGCCCATGTCCTCTTCTCTCTGTTCGGCGGTCAAGACCTAGAAAGGGAAGGCCGTCCCCCCAAACCGTGTCCCATCATAGCAGGGAAGGCCGTCAAGACCTAGAAAGGAGGCGCGGCGGCGGCGGCGAGAGGGAAGCGAAGAGGAATTCGAGGCGACTAAGGAAGAGGGAGCGGTGAGATCATGTTCCTCCGCGGCCTTAGTTCCCTCCTCACCCGGAGGTGCTCGCCACTCGGAAACCGCAGCGCGCAGGCGATGTCCTCGCTGGGGATCGGCGTCCAGAAGGCTCCCGGGTCGGCAGATGGGAGGCCAGCACGCTCTTTCCACACCCTGGTGAGTTCCGTTCCACCCAGATCCCAGATCCAAAATTGCGTTCTTCTGCACTCGCAGCTCATGTTTCTCATCGCGATACAGAGGGATCTCGCCGATGCTGGTAGCGTTTATGGTGCTGCAGCCACGGCTGCGATTACTGGATTCGTGGCAGCTCTGTATTACAACACAGTAAACAAGAAATCAGGTATCGAATTGCTTCTACATTCCTCGTCGATTTTTTTGTTTCATGTGTAACCTGTGGATGAACCACACTTTACTTGTTACCTGTTCAATGTGTACCCTTGTCTACTTGTTACCTGTTCTAACCTGTTCAGTTTCAATGTGTGCCCTTGTAGATGTAGCTGCTGATGTCACTGGCGAGGCTGCCGAAGTTGCCGTTCAGGAGAAGGAAACCGTCAAGGAGCCGTACGTGAGTCGGGAGGCAGCCATCAAGGCAGGGTTTGTGGACAAAGATGGCAACGTTAACTGGCCTGAGTACTTTGATTATGTCAACTTTCAAACAAATTATGGTCCGATTGACAAAGAGGAGTATCTCAAAGAGGTGACCAACACGAGAGCTGTGACCCGCAAAGAAAACAGGGAAGCTGTGAAGTGGGAAGATGTGAAGGTTGATGAGCCAATAATGAAGGCCAGGTTTGAGGACTGGATGAAGGAGTATGGCCGGTCATACAGGAGTGAGCAGGAAAAGGCTCGCCGTTATGAACTATTCAAGAAGACTGCAGTGTGTGCTGACATAGATAATGCTTCAAGGCCAGAAGGTGCTTGCATATTCGCCCCTAACGGATTTGCAGACTGGTCTGAAGAAGAGTGTAAGGCTTTTGATGACTGTCACTCTGACTGGAACTGGGATACATATGTTGATCACGTTAACAAAATGGCGGCTAATGGTTGGGTTATTGGCAACGAAAAAGTTAAAAACAGTGAGGCTGTGAAGCAGGTATTTATATCCTCTATATTCACAAATATAGTTGATGGTTGAATAAAAATGTGCACTGCCAGCCAGAGAAAGGATAGGTAGTCTTTCAGTTTCCAATTGGTGATAGCTAGAGAATCTGAATTTGCAAAGAAGCTAGCAACTATTAGACGTTGATCTCTTTCCATTTGTTCTACCTGTCTCAGTAATTATTTATGCAGTAATTGATGTTATTTTCATATAGAAATGTGCAATGACTATGAAATGTGTGTTAGAACAGAATGACACTTTCTTAGGATGTCAATTGAGCATGATCCTTCTTTGTTCTTACTTTCTGATTTTAGCTGGACATGCATTCCTTTTTTTTTTGTCTCTGATGTTCTGTAATTTTTAAACACTTTTGTTGAGAACAGATGGTCAAGGAACTGAGAGCCAGGAAAAGAGAAGGAAAGTGAAGGGCGCAAAAGCTATGCAGAGAAGAGGTGATACTGAATTTCTAGTTGTACAAAGAAGTCCACTAATCCTGTTCTCTCCAAACAACCCCACCCACACACAGAAACATATTTCTCTTTTCTACACATGCTGCAAAATTTCTCTGTTTCTCTTTTCTGTTTTGCAATTTTACTGATTTGGTTTGATTCTATACTGATATCAGTTTGATTCTAAAATTGTATATTTCTGTTCCAATTTAGGTCGTGGACATCAAGCTTTTGCCAATACTATTCTGCGTTGAATGAAGAGCATCTGTTGTTGAGGAGATGAGCTTTTAGTTTCGACTAGTTGATGCTGAATGCAGAGAATCTTGTTGTTTTGGAGATTGGCTTTTAGTTTCGACTAGTTGCTTGTATACATGTTTAGTGCTAAAGACTGGTAATAACTACGGATGTTGCACCGGATCCCATCTTTATTTATTTATTAGCCGTGACTATCGCTGGACAATTTACTGCTTGTATCCAATGGCTGCGCAAACGGGGTTGACGGGAAGTAGCATTGAAAGTTAGGACATCCTAAAATATAGAAAAAAAGTCTAAATTACTCTTCTCAAATATGATTACAAAAAAAAGTCTAAATTACTCTTCTCAAATATGATTACAAGTCCAGTGATTCATCTGATCACTCCGTAGTTGGATTGCGATTACGCTAGTTGGTAATGTTAGTGTACTGCGATGAACCTGTGTTGGCTACTGGCCATGGCATTTTTTTTCTTCCTTGCAAGGTGCAACAAGTGAATCTTAGTTCCCCCTTCACAAACATTTCTATTCCGGCGTGGTGCGTTTACCACTTCGGAATCACAAGACCTAAGCACGACTGATAAATCACGGCGATCACAAAATAATCTACAAAATGTGATCACAAAATAATCTGCAACACAACTAAGAGCGAAACTTCCATGTTATAATTGCTTTTCTAGGTAAACATTTTTATAAATCATTATAAACAAAACTCCCCTCTTAAAAACTTTGTTCGCCAAGCATTCAAAATCACGTAACAAAACCATGGCCACAAGCCAAAAAATAGCTTAGATTTGTGGTCAAAACAGAGCATATTTGACTTCAGTAGACATAGCAGCACATAACACATAACAAAACCATGGCCACAAGCCAGAAAATAAGCACCATTGCATGTCCATCACAAAATCTGACTACCATAGCACTAGTGTTAAGACAGAAATGAGCCAACTGAGAATCAATTTGTGCCCACAACATGCCGAATGCTAGCTAAAACCACTACATAACAAGTATCACATGATTACAGGACAATAACCGGACAATATCCGAACCACCGCGCTATCCCAGCTACACCACGTTTGTCCTTGACGCCACGCCGGAGATATCCATAGCCTCTATCTCCCCATGATTTTCCATATGAATTCTTGATCTTCCAAAACAGGTTTCCTTTATCATCCTTGCCGTAGCCAACGACAAGAACTGCATGTGCTGGTGCATCATCCTTACCATCAAGGGCAGGCCAATCTTTAAATTCAATCAGCCCTCCCTTGTATCCCTGTCTTAGTTTAGGGGGGCAAGTGTAAACTCTAACAGCCACAGGCTGCTTGGCAACAGCACACATTAGCCCTTTCTCGCTAGCCAGACTTCCAGAGTAGCCATGGATATATGAGACGACTTTCTTCCCTTCTTCGTCACACCTCCCGTGCCTCCAGAACCAACGAAGTGGGTACGACTCCTCTGAGACACTTCCATACTTCATAACATGCTGATAAGCATCATCAATAAGGCCACCACCTATACACCCCTTGCCCTTCACCGTACCAGTTGGTAGCTCCCTTATTGCACAATCGATTATCTGTTGAACAGACAGGCGTGGTAACTCTTTATACTTGATTTGATGAATACCTTCAATGGACCCAATGCCTGTATGGGCCCAGCAACTGCCACAGCGACCCTGATCTTGTGGGATATTCACAGCACCTCTTGCCTCCCAATCAACAGACTCTGGGAGATCTTCATCTTCCCAGTCAACAGACTCTGGGAGATCTTCATCTGGAATTGACAAACAAGTAATCATTAAGTGCCGATAACGAACGATCAAAGTATTACATGCAGTAAAACTAAAAACCAGGTTTCCAGAAAATTTGGCATTAACCTAAAAGGAATAAATTTGACTCTTTCTACAAGAAGAAAGAGACTGGAACAGAGTTCACAACAGATAGAATCATTGAATTGTAAATGATGTAAATTCTATGAAGTCCCATAAGCACATCCAAGAAAGAAACATTTTAGTTCTTGCGTTCTGCTAGCCTTTTTTTTTCATACGTATTGTTTTTGTGAGTCACTGAATCGTAATGCATGTACAAGCAGTGGAAGATTTGATTACATATACAGAAGACCTCAACATTTCTTCCTAGTATGAGACATCATCCTTGTTAGTTCCTCTCCCAATCAATCCTCCCACACGCACGCCCCTATTTATTATTGGCTGTACCATCCTTTGACTATGTCACCTCACATACAGCAGGGAAGGGCAACTCCAACAGTAATAGTCAATTACTACCTACAATCAACCTGGTTCCCTTTTGCTTTTTTGCAGCAACTTCAGCTGCAGCTGCATGCCTAAGAAGCTGTAGCTGCTGCCCAGCCTATCGGCTGCCCAACTACCAAGCTTTTACCTTTGTTTCCATTGACTCTTCCCATTCTACAGTTTCTAAATTTCTACTGCAATCAAACTCTTCCCATTGACTTGGCTGCAGCAACTGCTGCCGAAGCTGGTGCAAAGAAGTAGAAGCATCTAATGAACTAGCTCTAACATTTCTACAAATTAATTACAGAACCACAATAAAATAGTGTGAAACATCAGGCATCTTGGAAGAATATGTTATAGAGGCTACTAAAAATAGGCTAGCTTTTTATTAAGTTCACAAAGGAAATATCTGACATGGGCATGTTATAGCTAACTGATTTGGCCTTTTGGAGCCGCCCAAAATGAAAGAAATAAACTGTAATCTGCTTGGGTACACAATACGAAATGATAATCTACAGTGCAAGTCGGGCTGCTGATCATCTACACCGATCTTTTTGGACAAACGACAGAAAACAAGTTGATGTTCGAAACCATACCTTTGTCTTCACATGATCGCCCATCAGATGCTGAAGCTGTTCGAGATTCAACCACCCATAATCCCAAGACAGCCGATAGAGTGGCAACAGCAACAAATGAACAGACACCACCTGGGCCACCATTGGAGTGGCCATCTTCACTTGGCCCTAACAAAATTTAGCTCAAAAACTAGTGTTATTTTGATCCGGCCCTAATCCGGTCCGATCCTTAAAATTTCTAGTACAAAAGTGAGGGCCCTTTACCACCCCTAGCTGCATGGGAGTTGACCAGGATCTTTGCGCCTTCCCTGAAGTCCATCACAGAAAAAGTTAGTTCACACATTACATACCACTCAAACTCTTCATATTTACAAACAAGAGTCAAGCTCAGTATTTCAGAGATTCATGTACAGGAGACACTTACATAAGCTGCTGCTCATGGAAGCCAGTGTGGTGCTTCAGGGTGTCCGTCCAGAGAGGACTCTTCCTCAATGTGCAACGAGCAGCATACACTGCAGAAGCAGCAACCATGGAAGGAGAGATTGTCACCATGATGTAATCCATCAGCGCAAGCTCTCCGAAGAAAAGAATCTGTTAGCAACCAGAGGTCGCTGGTAACTTGGGAGAGAAGAAGAACAGGGGAAAAGCTAGCAGGGAGGAGGAGATCAGCTTAGATCGGGGAAAATTGTTTACAAGTTCATGAATGCCTTTTCTCTCCTCTCCTCTCTCTTTTCTATCTGTTCCGTTTGACAGCTAAGGCGCTAAACGCACACGCCACACACATGCAGTTACATGGGCCGAGACCATTCAGGCCCAGAGATGCGGATGTTTGGGATGCTGGGCCGAGCCGACCGTCGCAGCCCAATGCCTTGTGCTTCATCTGAACTTGTTGGCTTCTTTTTTTTTTTGACACAACTTGTTGGCTTCTTGACAGCATCAGCGTCAGTAGCAGAATCATATGCTCGCGCTGCATCCACACGAACAGAACAAAAGTTTCAGCACCAGACAGTTAGTTGGCACACCTAATCTGACACCATTTTGAATCAATGGCCTCCAAGCTTGACCGCCCCATCCCCCTCGATAAGCTCTCGGACATGGCAACATAGGAGGATGGAGACATGACCGCAGCGGCGACTCCCTCTTCAGAATCGCACCGTGGGGGGCCGACTTATCGACTTGTCGTCCCCTTGCCGTCGGCCGCCTCCGCGTCGCTCCGGCCCAAGCCTCCGGCGACGGGCCTCCGCTGCGCTTCGGCAGAAGCCCGGCCTATGTCGTGGATGTGGAATTTGAAATATATCCAACAGCATTGTAGTGCTGTGGTCGATTTTCAGCGAGTCGGTGAGATCTCTCTGAATGTTAGCCGGATGTTAAGTTAGGTAAGAATAAACACGCTATTCATCTCGCTGATGGTGGCTCTTTCAGTTGTTCAAAGCAACCTGACTTCAGCAGATCTGAAACCGTTAGATGTAGCGTTTTGTTAAGTGTTCGAACTTCAATTGTGCTTTGTTAAATCAATTGAAAGAATGCAACTTTCAGTCAACCAACTGTGGAAGTTCACAACCGTGACACTATAACTCAAGCACTTTGCGGCATCAATCAGAACTTTCAGTCAATCACTCAGTGCCATCTCTGGTTGTAGCAGAAATGTTCAGTGCGATCTTTTTTCTTTAGGGCAAATGTTCAGTGCGATTTCTTTAGGGCAAATACACCTGAGAACAGAGTACAAGAAACGAGTCTCAAACTTTCTTGATTCAAAGCCAACTCAAACGAGTCCTAGATGTCAGAATAGCCTTCCACCATTGTGTCTACTTATTGAACCAATGCAAGCAAAGGCTCTAGGCAAGCCCCGGACCAGTTGCTGGTGGGTGCAGAGCTACAAATCCAAATTGCTCCGAGGCATACTTTTGGTAGATGGTCTTCAGCTTTCCATCAGGAGCAGCTGCATGTAGGGGTGGTAACGGATCATGGCCCGTTTGTTCCTTCACAATCAAACTTGGCCCTAACAAAATTTAGCTCAAAAACTAGTGTTATTTTGATCCGGCCCTAATCCGGTCCGATCCTTAAAATTTCTAGTACAAAAGTGAGGGCCCTTTACCACCCCTAGCTGCATGGGAGTTGACCAGGATCTTTGCGCCTTCCCTGAAGTCCATCACAGAAAAAGTTAGTTCACACATTACATACCACTCAAACTCTTCATATTTACAAACAAGAGTCAAGCTCAGTATTTCAGAGATTCATGTACAGGAGACACTTACATAAGCTGCTGCTCATGGAAGCCAGTGTGGTGCTTCAGGGTGTCCGTCCAGAGAGGACTCTTCCTCAATGTGCAACGAGCAGCATACACTGCAGAAGCAGCAACCATGGAAGGAGAGATTGTCACCATGATGTAATCCATCAGCGCAAGCTCTCCGAAGAAAAGAATCTGTTAGCAACCAGAGGTCGCTGGTAACTTGGGAGAGAAGAAGAACAGGGGAAAAGCTAGCAGGGAGGAGGAGATCAGCTTAGATCGGGGAAAATTGTTTACAAGTTCATGAATGCCTTTTCTCTCCTCTCCTCTCTCTTTTCTATCTGTTCCGTTTGACAGCTAAGGCGCTAAACGCACACGCCACACACATGCAGTTACATGGGCCGAGACCATTCAGGCCCAGAGATGCGGATGTTTGGGATGCTGGGCCGAGCCGACCGTCGCAGCCCAATGCCTTGTGCTTCATCTGAACTTGTTGGCTTCTTTTTTTTTTTGACACAACTTGTTGGCTTCTTGACAGCATCAGCGTCAGTAGCAGAATCATATGCTCGCGCTGCATCCACACGAACAGAACAAAAGTTTCAGCACCAGACAGTTAGTTGGCACACCTAATCTGACACCATTTTGAATCAATGGCCTCCAAGCTTGACCGCCCCATCCCCCTCGATAAGCTCTCGGACATGGCAACATAGGAGGATGGAGACATGACCGCAGCGGCGACTCCCTCTTCAGAATCGCACCGTGGGGGGCCGACTTATCGACTTGTCGTCCCCTTGCCGTCGGCCGCCTCCGCGTCGCCTCAGGGATCACCTGCGCTACCTTGCCGTCGGCCGCCGCCGCGTCGCCCAGGGGTCGCCGGCGCTAGGGTTCCGGTGATAGGAGACGGGATAGGGGAAAGGTATGGAGCCGGCCGTTATTTCATTTGTAAAATTGCTGAGTCAGCATGGACCACCGTTTTTACTTCCTATATATATATTCCAAATCACTAGTCACTTTCAAGTTTATTTTAAATTATTAAATTTATTGATCAAATTTATAAAAATAGAATGATATATACCATAGTAAATAAATCAACTTTACAATTAGATTATATGGTGGGTTCAATAAAACTAATTGATATCATAATTATATCTTTTAATAAATTTGATCAAAACTAGACATAGTTTAACATAAATCCAAAGTAGTAATAATTTGAGATGAAATAAGTATTTAGTTCTGTACTATTTCGTTTCGATCTTGTGTCGCCTATATATTCATCTTGGACTCCACGTCTCGCATCACCAGATCACCCATCGCACAATGTGCTAGAGCCGACGCGGTGTGATTCGTATCATGGCGCTGTTGCCAAGTGCCAACTACTCCGTATATAGCTGCCGATGCCCTCATAGGATATATAATTATCGGCCTAACTTTATATGTTGGTATAAACAGGAATGCCACAGTACAAGAAAATGCCAATAACTTGATGAAATAAAAGATCAAGTTAGGTATTGTCTTCTTGCTACAATTCACAACCTACTAAAATATTTTTTTTTTCGCGGCCGTGCTTTAACATGTATTTCATTAAGAGAAAGAAGCAAGTAAAACATAACCCCTGTGATCAGAGTGTGTTTGGGGTTGAATGAGTACTATAGTTTATTATAAAACAACAATTTCGCGACCGCTGTTAAAAGAATTAGGCGCTACAGGGGGCGACAAGTCGATCAGTCCTGCCATCTTCCACGCCTTGCCTTCACAACCTACTAAAATATGGCAACTGAATCCATGAACATGTCCTTTGTTGTCTGTTCTTTGATCGTGAGCCGGGCAAATCTAATTACCGGACTTGAATCTCCAGATATTAGTTTCATTTCAACTCAACCAAATGTATATAACTTGTTGCAAGTTGAGTTTTGATTCCAAAAGAAGACAACAATAAAAGGTTCGGAAAAAAAAACAATAAAAGGTTCGGAACCGTTACACTAGTCCATATCCTCTACACAGTACATGACAGTTATGAACGTTTATAATCAGGCGTGGCCCTTCACATTCACGATAGTTTTTTTAGAGCCACCCAAAAGGCATAAATGAACTGCTTCTAACCGAGTAATTTGACCTCAGTATAGGATGTTTGTGCTGAATTAGAAGGAAAAAAATAACATTAAAGACATATATTAACTATACAATACAGGATATATATAGGAGATTAGAACGCGCTGAGGGAATACGTGCATGTCCCTAGATTAAATAAGTCTAAAATCGTTTATATGTACAATCCTGTGCTGTGCCATAGTACAAGTCTCGCAAATTAATAAACTTGCTCACCTCAATATGTCGATTGTCACTTAAACACAGCTGTCGGCTGTCCTCCGCGTATAGCTATCGTTTCGTTTCTGTTGAATCGGGCTGGACATCATGCCAGATGTAACAAATAAAGCGTGATTTAGGGTCTATTTGGAATGGCTCTAGCTCCAAACTCCAGTTTAGATTTACACTTTCTATGCTAAATTAATATACTTTAAGTACTAGTATAGTATTTAGTATAAGCTATAAACAAAATAATTTATCTAAATATACTCATTGCAATTCCAGCTTCAACTTCAGGATTTCTTGGAGCACCTCATACCCAACTCCAAAAACTCCATAGATTTTCTGGAGTGACCGGTTCGGGTTACGTTTATGACCACTATTAGAGAGTCCACGCCCTACTCGACTTGCCGCGCAATCTCCTCTCCTTAAACCCACGCGCGTAATGCAACCCAATCCTACTTTGCCGCCGCTGCTCTCGAAGAAAATTGGGTGCGCTCCCCCTCGTGGCGCAGCCTGATTGGCGCGCGCCGCGCAGCTCGCGCGGACGCTCGCCCGCATCTCACCTCTCCATCGGTGCTATCGTCGGCTCGGCTCGGCTCTTGCGAGATCGGCTCCCGCACAGCGCAGCGACAAGTAGTGCCCGACCCCACGTAGAACTACCGATCAGCTCCCACAAGATCGGCTCCCGCACGCACCGCGATGAAAAAAACCCTGCCGAACCCCCGATCAGCATCCCGCCCGCACGCCGAGGGCTCGCAAGATCGGCACCTAGGGTTGCAGCTCACGTACCGCCCGGCCCGCACGCCGAGGGCTCGCAAGATCGGTACGTAGGCGAAGCCATGGCGGAAGGGCGGCTCAGCGACGTCATGGCAAAGGGACGACGCGGCAACGCCATGGCGGAAGGATGGCGCGGTGAAGCACTACCCTGCTATAAAGACGTCGACATCGTCAAGTAACTGTTGTGGATGCTCCCTATGATTGTTGTGATCGCTTCTTGATGTCGATTAAACTCAACGGATGCGATCCCACGTAACTTCAAACAATTAAACTCAATGGTTGTGATCGTTTTCTGATGTTGATGTAAATTACATGCTCCTTCTATGAATGATGACGTTGCTTTCAATCGTGGAGAAGATCATGTGATGAGGACGGGGGTGCCCAATCTTCCGTCAGGTGAAGGATAACTCGTTTTGGGCGGAGCGCAACACACCGATCTGGCTTCAAGTTAGCAAACTTGAAACCCCGCAATCTTAGCACCACGACTCCTCTGGTTATCAACCGTGTCACAACCCGGTTGACCTCGCCGAGAAGGCTAATCCCTGCCTGAGAAACGAAGAACACAAGCAAGAACTCGAAAGAACGCAGCTCAATATGAAGTGACTCTCCAGATGTATAATTAAGATCGAAAGTTGGGGTTCTACAAACCAATAAACGGCGAAACAGTTCTCGACAGATTAATATAAACAAAACCCAAGTCTAAACGACGGTGGCTACTGAGTTTATATAGCCTAAAGGGGCGTGCTAGGGTTGGAGGGGGCGCCCCTATGGGCTTCCACACGATACACGGCCCAAAGGCCAAAATACGGCGACGCAGCACCGAGACAGATTCTGGACGTCAAATTGTTTCGTCGATTCCCGATGACTCTGGACGAGTTTTGACATGAGACTGGTGCCATTAGAAAGCTTATCTCCTTAGCTTTCCATGCATATATAGAACGTCGAAAACCGAGCCCGTATGCGACCTGGGCGGCCGATTTAGTGCGGGCTGCTCCTCGACTCCGAGGTGGACTCGAACTTGAGTTTCTTTGTGCCTCCATCTTGGGGACTCGAATCGGATTAATTGTCACACCCGGATTTACACAGAAACCCGAATGCGGCCATATATGTTCTCGGGAAGTCATAATACACATATAGCGAACAAATATGATATCAAAGTACAATGCTCGAATAAAATAATAAGTTTTACATCAGAGTTTAACATAAATAAATAAATAAACAGTGGAAGTCTCTTTATTAACTCTCAAACTAAGTCGGAGCCGATTCCCATAGGGACACTGACTGGTTGAGCACAACTTAGTAGAATGACAGATCCTCAGGAAATTCAACAGCAGCAGTATCATCTAATCCATCTGTTACCCATCCGGGATTTTATTGAATAGCAAGTGTAAGTAATTGTCTTACTTAGCAAGTATAACAAGGGTATATGAAGGCTTAAAAGAAAGGCTTGACACGGCTGAACTGCATTAGCACTTTTAGTCGATTCATTTTATCATAATCCAAAGTTTCTACAATAAAATGAATCCCAGTTGTAACCCAATTAATAAAGTTGAAGTACTCATTAAACAACAATAAATATCAACAACTTCTAATCCAAAAGGATCCAGACCGCTCGTAACCCTGAGCAAGACTATCATGATAGATTGTACACTCTGCAGAGGTTTCGCCCTTTACCCACCAGTCGCGTAAAAGCTCAAACGAACTTTAAACCCAACCACGCACGTCAACACTACCGAGGTGTGACTGCATAGGGACGCTACGAGGCTTTTCACAAGACACACTAAACCAACAGTAGCCATTATGGTACAACCTAGGCAGCATGATCCAAGGCAACGAGATCGACTGACTCCCAGGGCGCTCCCATAGGAGGGTCAATGGCATCCAGAGCGCAGCAACACATGCAACAACAGGAAAATAAAGAGCGCAACGTGTGGAGCCCCAACACATGATGGCTCCCAACACGGGACTGTGCTTAACAAGACTTAGCCGACGGAACACCCGTCCTCGGTGGATTAAACCATACTCTCACCCATGCTTCTCATAACGCCGTCGGCCCCTTCGGTAACTACTGTTAATTTAGAGTCGTACAAGTTACTTGTCCAAGACCAGAGCCATTATAGTTCTAGCGGTGGCGACAGGTTCCTAGGTTGCCGCTTTAAGAACCAGTCCTTATGGAGAGACACTAGGGCCAAGCACGAAGCGTACGCCCTAGCTCCCTGATCCAAGTTGCTAAAAAGCAGGTTTTACCATTAACATTGAAGTGAACCATTAAGTCAATATTAACAGTTAATCAAAGGTGACAGTAGCTGCGCCTAGCAAATATCTACCCATATGCATAAACCCAGGTGATCAAGGTATAGGATAAACAAGTCTAGGTACAACCTTAATGGGGAACAAATTAGACACATGCGTATGTAGTACATAATGTAAAAGAGGTGTGTAGGTAGCAAGGATTATCCGTGCTATACTTGCCTTCCTCAAACTGCTGCTGCTGTTGCTGGTCTTGCTCCTCGTAACCCTCGTACTCGAACTCCAACGCGTACGGGTCACCGACTGGACTCACGAAGCAACACACAAGCATCCACACAAGCCAATACATGCAAACAATAATATTCTATTAGAACAGTACACCAAACAGTAGAAACAGAACAAAAGAAGGCTGAAGAACTAATCTACGCTTTGCTACGAACACGTGAGCGCGAAAATCACTCAAATCGGAGCTAAAACGAGAAAGATATGGCTTTTCTAAGGTTTAGGGACTTGCTGGCGAAGTTTTAAAAGTTCCAGGGGCTTATTGGTGAAAAACCAGGGACCTAAACGTAATTTTGTATTAAAATAGGAGGGTTTATATGCAAAATAACTAAAACAGGACCTCAGGTTCTATTTTTAATTAAGACAGGGGGTTTTTCATAAAATTCAGGACCTAAATTGAATTATTGTTGAATAGATTTGGACCGCGGGTTAGTTTCCAAAAAGTGCAGGGGCTCTTTTACAAAACTGGCTCGGCTGACTGGTTTGACCGGTATTGACTCGGGTTGACTCAGGGTTGATTTAGATCTAGGCCGTTAGTTTTGCATCGGAGGGCTCAGATTAGATCTGGGCAGGGGGCGTCGGCGGCGGCGGCGCGGCGAGCGGCGGCGCTGGCTGGCGACGGCGGCGCTTCGCCGGCGATGCGCGAAAACGCGCTACGGAGCACGGTTTCGAGCGCGGGCTACACCTACGGCTGCGTGGCGGCACAATGAGTCTAGACAGGGGGTTCACGACGATGATGGCGCAGCGAGAGTGGCGGGCGACGAGCAATGGCGGCGGCGGCGCTACGGTTGTTGACACCAAAAATTGGCACCAGGAAGAGGCTGACATGTGGGCCAGATTCGTTGAAAAAGTATCATTCGGCAAAGGAGTTTTTTCCCAAGAGCATTCGGCAAGGACGTTATGCGGTCGGGAACGCATCGTCATTCGGTAAGGACGTTCTGCGGTCGGGAGCGCATCGTCATTCGGCAAGAGAACTGTTCCGCGGGAGGCATTCGGGAACGCGTGATGACGTGGATCAAGCATAAGGAAAAGGCCGGTTTAACTTGGAATGCAAGACGGATACGGTGCACCGACGTTTATCTTTTTAGGAAAATAAATAAATGTAATCGTAATCGATTAGGAGTCGTGTCGAAACCAGGGTATAAATATAAACCCATGGTCATTGTAAAAGATATAGTTCAATCAATCATACAACAAACCGGCCCCGTGCCAACTTCGAGTCCTTTAGTCGAGTCGTCGAGTTCTTCGAGAGGAGTCATCGATCCGTCGACCTCCGTAAGTACCGGCAACCTTGTATCATGCTTAGTATCATGCGGTGGATTTAAGCTTTGATGCAAGTAGTCTTGTTACCATGCTTAGTATCATCCGGTGGATTTAAGTTGTGGTCTCAAGAAGGTTCCTCTGTTAGGTCATGAGCCATGCGGTGGGCTAAGATCTAGTATGGATCAAGTTATCGGCTCTGTTAGATTTCGGCAAGATCTAACAGATTCATTAAGTTACCCCGTGTTGCTTCGTTTTTACTCTGTGCTTAATTCATGCAACACTCCTTTGCCCAATCTAGGTCGGTTAGAATCGGCTCTACTTCACGATGCGATGACTTATCCCCTTATAGCCGAGTCCGAAAACGATCTAGGTTGCCACGTGTCGCGGGTTCGAACTTGTTGGTATCGTGTAGATCTTGACAGAACCGGGTATCATGCGGTAGATGCAGGTTTTTGGGTTGTCTTAGAGCTAATCATCCGGTGGATTAGAATTCGATTCGATCTGATAGATTTATCTTTATCGATTAAGTTTGTTCCTTCGCCACGGACCCCGATTCGGCTAAGCAGCCGCATTCGGCAGTGCTCTCACGAGTGAACGTGTTCGTGGGTTTGCAGTGAACAATGAATGCTTTTAGCCTTTCACGATTAGATTGTATCATGCGGTGGATTGATCTAATCTGATTGGTGGTGTGGCCTCAAACGAGTTGTATCATGCGGTGGATTAACTTGTTTGTTGCCATGCTTGACGGGTGCTGCTTTCGGCCTATGCATTCTTGTTTACTGCGGATTTATGGTCATGCTTTCGCCCTTTTATTTATCTATTATGCTTTGTTTCTCATTAAATCGGCTATGAGTATGCGTTACAATGTTCATTCGGTTGAAAGCCGATTTTTCGTCATGCTTACGTCACGCATTCGGCAGTGCGCTCCCTGCGTGCCTTGCCGATTGCCGAATGAGGCTTTAACTGCCGACAGATAGCTTCTCTGTAGCTATGTGTCGTTCGAAATTGGCTCCGTAGCCGCAAATATGGAACTGACTGGTATTGCCCGGTACGTTCCAGGTGTTATCTAAACATATTTTCTCCCTTTGTTAGTTTTCAGGAAAATTGACTGGCACGCTTCCGGATTCAAAAGCCCGGGTCACGTGTGAAGCCAGCTAATTCGGCTTGCTGTGTGCTTGGCGTGAGGTGCGGATTTTACGTCAACACACTTTTTGGCACGCCCGGTGGGACACAAGCTTCGAAGATGCCTGAAGTAAAAGACATTCTGGATGTCACTTTTGAAGAATTGTCTGATGAACATCAACAAATGGTGAAAACTGCTGCAGATCAGTTCATCAAGAAATGCTTGCTGTCTTTTGCTAAAAACAGGAGTGGTGCACCGTTTCTTAAGTCAGATCTGCCAAGAGTTCTTCTGCCTGGACAATCTGATCTTACTGAAGAAGAAGAAAAGGAAAAGTTCTCTAGCTTGTTGTACAAAGCTTTAGGAGAAGCAATGACCAATCACAATGCTGCGTTCTTGAACAGTTTTCGGCATATAATGGTAAGCATTTTTGGTCAACATGTGGATAAACCCTTCGAGCAGATACATGGGCAATTGGGCGGCCCGACATACTTCAATGTTCAAGCACAAGCTCAGAGGCCACATGGTAAAGGGAATGCTGATGAAACTGGAGGTTCTGGTACTAAAGATACAAATGGTCAACCGATTCGGCAAGATCCTCAACCTGCACTGCCGAAAACTCACACATACGGTGATATGGCATTCGGCACCACAGGGAATCCGCCTGCTTCTGCTTATAAGATATCCCCTCTGAACAACAGGCTGCAAAGGGACATGTATGGAAACGGATACTCAGAGTTCATGGATTACAATGCTATCGACGCTTTCCCGAATCCCGGGTATGTTGGTACTGCAGGGATGCCTGCTGGAAGACCAGGGAATCAAGATACCAGTATTGATCTCATGGTGCAAAAGATGACCGATGTATTGCAAAATCAATTCGGTCTGAAGCCTAAAAATCAGGGTTATATGTACTCGTCTCCTTTTCCAGAATGGTACCAAAGGGTATCGTTGCCGAATAGAGTTAAGGTGCCTACAGAGTTTACTAAGTTCTCAGGACAAGATGATACTAGTACTATGGAACATATAGCTCGATATCTGATGCAGCTTGGAGAAGCTTCGGCAGATGAGGCTTTCAGAGTCAGATACTTTCCGTTGTCACTAACGGGTCCAGCTTTTACATGGTTTGCTTCTTTGCCTGCTCAATCGATTTGTACTTGGAAAGACCTGGAGCAGAAATTCCATGCTCATTACTACATTGGCAGTACCGAGAAAAAGTTGGTTGATTTGACCAGCTTAAGGCAGAGGAATAATGAAACACCTACGGAGTTCCTCAGGAGATTTAGGGAAATAAAGAGCATGTGCTTTTCTCTGAACATACCTGATGACCAGCTGGCTGGTATGGCTGTAGCTGGCATGCTGCCTGCCATTCGGGAGAAGCTATTCGGGATGGAGTTTGATGATCTGGGTCAGTTGTCACACAGATTGGCCTTGATGAGTAACCAGGCATATGGTTTCAAGAAAGATGCCAGATTTGCTAAAAATAATGATGTAGCTGACATCTATAACCAATTCCTTGAAAGAGCAGATCAAGAAGATGAGTATGAAGATAGCGAAGAGATAGCTGCAGCAGAGATAGTGTGGAGTAAAGAACCAGTCATGGTGAATCAGAGATGGATTAAACAGAATAAGGGTACCTATGATTTTGATGTAACTAAGGCAGATAAATTGTTTGACTATCTTGTAAAAGAAGGCCGAATCAAGCTACCAGAGGGGCATTCTATGCTTCGGCCTGATGGAGTGAAAGATAAGAGGTACTGTGGATTCCATGATAGAAATTCTCATTCCATAAATGAATGCAGGGTTTTTAGAATGAGGATTCAGAGAGCTATCCAAGAAGGGCATTTGAAATTCGACAATAAGATGAAGTTGGACAGTAACCCGTTTCCTCAGAACATGGTTGGGTTCTCAATCAATATGGTGAGTACTGCCGAATCTGGGGAAAAGAAAAAAATGAGAGTCCTGACGTCAAAGAAAGCGAAGCAGAGTGGCTCAGTAGATCCTAATCGGCAAATCACGATCGAACAGATTCGCGAGGAGAGACCTCGCTTCCCGAATAGCCAATTTGAAATTGGGAATTCTTCTAAACCCAGAGTCACATCACGTATTCTCCTCAATAAGTGGCAGCGTCAGCAAGAAAAAGAGCATTACCAGTGACGTGAATACGAGGAGGAGAAAAGAAGGCGCGAAGAAGAAAGGTTTGAGGAAGAACAAGAGGAATATTTCCGAAGACAAGAACGTGCACATTGGGATTGTGCCTTCTTCAGGCACTGCTGGAACGAAGGTTTAAAGCTGCCTACGTGGAATAATTGTCCTGAATGCAATAATGGATTTATTGAATATAGGCAAAATGGTGCCAGTCGCCGACCCGTTCATGAAAGAATTGGAAGGATACATTCTAGTGATGATCGGCGTTTTAAAATATATGAGAACGATGATCAGATAAGGAAGAGGCATGCTGAAGAAGAGGATCGTGAGTATGTCTGGCAAGAAGGACAATGGTGTCCACCTGGTTTAAAAAGGAGCCAGAAAAGAAGAGTTCAGCGCCTGAGGAATCAAGAGTTGAAGCGAGCGGGAACCAGGTTGAGATCGATATGGCGTCCAAAAGACAAACCCGACGAATCGGGTCATTCGGCTCCTACATGCATGGTATGTTTCTTGCCGAATGAATTCATGGCTCCAGCTAATCAAATTGTACAAGAAGAGATATTGTCAGAAGTGGATGAAGCCGAACGATGTGGGTTAATGGCACAATTGGTATTGAATAAGCAAGCTGTTTTCGAGAAGCCAGTCCAGAATCGGCATATGAAGCCACTGTACTTAAGAGGATATGTCAATGGAAAGCCGCTAACGAAGATATTTGTTGATGGTGGAGCTGCTGTTAATGTGATGCCATACAACACATTCAGGAAACTTGGCATGAGCCCTGGAGATTTAACGCCAACAAACATAGTTTTGAATGATTTTGCTGGAAATCCTTCGGACACCAAAGGATGTGTACATGTAGACCTGATGATTGGATCTAAGATTCTGCTTACAACCTTCTTTGTTATTGAAGGCAAAGGGGCATACAGCTTGCTACTTGGAAGGGATTGGATCCATGCGAACTGCTGTATTCCATCTACTATGCATCAGCAGCTTATTCAGTGGATAGATGATGAAGTGGAAATTGTCCCAGCAGATGATTCAATTAG
The DNA here is from genome assembly GCA_033239725.1 of Echinochloa phyllopogon. Taxonomy (NCBI): domain Eukaryota; kingdom Viridiplantae; phylum Streptophyta; class Magnoliopsida; order Poales; family Poaceae; genus Echinochloa; species Echinochloa phyllopogon. The sequence continues at coordinate 1,861,681 of BTCW01000008.1, read as the reverse complement.
TGTGGCTAATGTGGAACCAGCCTTCTGGGAATATCAAGGCATAGATTGTTTCTCAGGCAAGGACTGGGGAGAAGGTCCTGTTGAGCCAGTCAGCAGTGATCAACAGCCGATCGAAGCAGTCGGCTCTTTTAGTAATTTTTAATGGATAACCCAATCGATGGGACTGACGGGAAGCTAGGACATGGATTTATATCGGCTGACAAATTAGAAGAAGTAGATATTGGAGATGATGACAAACCAAGGCCGATATTCATCAGTGCTAGCTTGGATTCGGTTTTCAGAGAAAAGTTGATTGAGTTGTTAAAAGAATACAAAGATTGCTTTGCTTGGGATTATTCAGAGATGCCTGGTTTAGATCGTTCCATTGTTGAGCATCGGTTGCCGATCAAGCCTGGTTATAAACCTTACAAGCAACCACCCCGGAAAATCTACAAAGATGAAGTATTGGCCGATGTAAAGAAGGAAGTGGAAAGATTAATAGCAGCAAATTTTATTCGGCCATGCAGATATGCAGAATGGATCTCTAATATTGTTCCTGTGTACAAGAAAAATGGGAAGATGAGAGTTTGCATAGACTTTAGAGATCTGAACAGAGCTACACCCATGGATGGATATCCAATGCCTATTGCTGACTCGTTGGTTGATGCTGCTGCTGGTTATAAAGTGATTAGTTTCATGGATGGTAATGCAGGGTACAATCAATATTTTATGGCATTGGAAGATATAGCGAAGACAGCTTTCAGATGTCCAGGACATATAGGGTTGTTTGAATGGGTTGTCATGACATTTGGTTTGAAGAATGCTGGTGCGACTTATCAAAGAGCAATGAATTATATTTTTCATGAGTTGATCGGCAAGATTGTAGAAATATATATTGACGATATTGTGATTAAGTCGTTGGATCATGAAGCACATTTGGCCGATATAAGGAAAACTCTAGAATGCACTAGGAAACATGGGCTCAAGATGAACCCGAATAAATGTGCTTTTGGAGTTTCGGCAGGAGAGTTTCTGGGATTTTTGGTGCATAAAGGAGGAATAGGAGTTGGCAAGAAAAGTATGAAAACCATTGATGAAGTGGCTCCTCCAACTAATCTTAAGGAATTACAGTCATTGCTTGGTAAGATTAATTTCGTGAGAAGATTCATATCAAATTTATCGCAAAAGGTGTTGCCTTTCTCTTCACTGCTAAAAGCCAAGAAGGATCAGAAATTTGTATGGGGTGACGAACAACAAAAGGCTTTTGATGAAATCAAGGAATACATGAAAGAACCACCGGTATTGGTACCTCCACAGTTGAACAAGCCTTTTAAGTTGTACGTGGCGGCCGATACCCAAACTATTGGATCGGCCCTCATACAAGAATTTGAGGGAAAGGAAAGGGTGGTTGCATACCTTAGCCGAAAATTGCTTGATCCCGAAACAAGGTATTCGGCTGCCGAAAAGCTTTGTTTATGTGTTTACTACTCCTGTACAAAGTTTCGGCACTACTTGCTACATGCCGAATGCATTGTGTATTCAAAATTTGATGTGATAAAGCACATGTTGTCTATGCCAATTTTGAACGGAAGGATTGGCAAATGGATTTTAGCCTTGTCTGAGTTTGAATTAGAATTTGAATCGGCAAAAGCTGTTAAAGGACATGTTATTGCTGACTTCATTACTGAGCATCGCGATTCATCGACTAATCTGCTTGAAATTACTCCTTGGGTATTATTCTTCGATGGATCTTCATGTGACAAAGGTGGTGGAGTAGGTATTTTGTTAATTTCGCCAAAAGGAGAGGTATTTGAATTTGCTATTCCTATTCAACCTACTGTCACTAATAATCAAGCCGAATATGAAGCATTGCTCAGAGGACTTCAATACTTGAGAGAAGCAAAGGCCATTGCAGTTGAAATCTTTGGAGATTCGGAACTAATCATAAGGCAACTGAATGGCAAATATGAGTGCAGAAACGATGTCTTGAGGAATTACTATGAAGAATGCAAGCGAATCTTAAAGGAGTTTCAGTCAGTAATTCTGCGGCATATTCCTAGGAAAGACAATGAAGAGGCGAACAGATTAGCTCAAAGTGCTTCGGGTTATAGAGAGCTTCAAGAAGTTTTTGCTAATGATGTACATGCTTTCGGGAGTAATCTGGCAGAAGATGATTGGAGAAAAGAGATTGCCGATTATCTGGAGAATCCATCCCGAAAGGTTTCTAGAAAGCTCAGGTATAAAGCTTTAAAGTTTGTTCTTCTTGATGATAATTTATATTATAAATCCTTGGATGGAGTGCTGTTACATTGCTTAAATCAAGAAGAAGCAAAAAGGCTGATAAGTGAAGTGCATGATGGGCTGTGTGGAGCACATCAATCGGCTTACCGAATGAAATGGGTTATTAGGAGAACAGGGTACTATTGGCCCACAATACTAGAAGACTGCTTTGAATATTACAAAGGGTGTCAAGATTGTCAGAAGTTTGGAAACATTCAAAGAGTTCCAGCATCAGTCCTGAATCCTATTATCAAGCCATGGCCATTCAGAGGATGGGGAATAGATTTGATTGGCCAAATAAATCCTCCATCTAGCAAGGGGCATAAGTTTGTGCTTTTAGCAACCGATTATTTTACTAAGTAGGTTGAGGCGATTCCATTAAAGAAGGTGACATCGGAAAATATGGTTGAGTTTGTTAAAGAACATATCATTTACAGATTTGGAATTCCTCAAACAATCACCACAGATCAAGGAACTCAGTTTACATCTTCAGAGTTCAGAAGTTTTGCTGAGAGTATGGGCATCAAATTGTTGAATTCTTCTCCTTATTATGCCCAAGCTAATGGTCAAGCAGAGGCTTCTAACAAGATTATGATTAGAATTATACAGAAAAAGATTGATCAGAAGCCAAAAAAGTGGCATTCGGTACTCAATGAGGCTTTATGGGCTTACCGAATGGCTCCACATGGGGCTACACAGACGTCTCCTTATGAATTGGTATATGGACATCATGCTATCTTGCCATGGGAAATGCAGTCAGATTCGAGGAGAATAAAGTTGCAAAAGGATTTAAGTTCTAAAGATTATAATGATTTAATGATGGACGAATTAGAAGATTTGCATTTGATTCGTCTCAGGGCCTTGGAGAATGTTGAGAAAAATAAAATGCGAGTTGCTAAATATTACAACAAGAAGGTGAAAGTCAAGCAATTTGCAGAAGGAGATTTGGTTTGGAAAGCAATATTGCCGATTGGGACTAAATACAGTGCATTCGGCAAGTGGTCTCCAAACTGGGAAGGTCCTTTCAGAGTGGCCAGATGTGTGCCTGGAAATGCATATATCCTGAAAACTTTATTAGGAGAGGAGTTTACTGCTGCTATCAATGGGAGATACTTGAAGAAATATTATCCTAGTATTGAGATTGATCGCTGATTGAAATATTTAATGTCAGGATAACTGAAACAGCCGGTATTCGGGAAGGAGCCGCCTTCAGAACAAAAAAATATTGACAGAAGAAGAAATGGCCAATATCAGAGTATATTGCCCTTAGTACAAATATATTACAAAAGATGAGTTTGACAGAGTCATCACATGAAGATCAAAAAAGATAAGTTTTATTGCCGAATCCCTAGTACAAACTACTGGAAGAGCCTGTTCAAAACAGACTGGGGATGAATGGAATCGGCAATGGCAGCACCATGGCCGTCGAGACGATCAATGGAGGCGTCAATATCATCGATGTCTTCTGGGTTGCTGTTGGCGAAACCAACCGGCATCCTGGAATAGTCAGTGCCGGTGTGTGTCGACATGGCAACGAGACCCACAGCGACGCCTAGGCGAATGCCATGGAGAGCCACCTCGTCGACGCGGCCTGCCACCGCGCCAAGGCGAACCTCGGGTATGTCTCCTTGGGCGTTCACTTTGTTCGCCAGTTCATCCACCAGCGCCTTCAGCCGATTGAGCTCGTCATCGCGTTCTGCAAGATTACAAAATGGAGGTAGATCAATGATGACTAGAGATGGGATTAGGATTAAACAAGTTATGGAAATTACCATCGATGACTTTGAGCAGTTGCTTGCGCTCGGCCTGCCATTCGAGGTCCGCAATCCCGGCTTGCTTGGAAATGACCTCCAGTTCGCGACGAGAGTCGTCGCGCTCCGCCTTGAATCGGCGAGCATCGCCGTCTGAGTAGCGGGGGTCGTCCGATGAGAGAGTCCGATTGGACGAACTCGAAGAGCTGGACGCCGCAGGAGCAGCGGTTGGAGCCGCAACTGGCGCACCAGCGCCGGCAATCCATTGGATTACCCTGAAAGAACAAAGAGATTCGTCAAGAAAGAGAAAGGAAATCTCGAGAAGAACAGAGAGAAGTAAGCAGCCAATCACCTGCGGCGAGCGCCGGCGCGGCTTCCTTCGGCCTCATCAGCGGCCGGGCGCCTCCTGTTGTTGTCGGCCATTGGAAGTTCCTCGGAGTTACTGTGGATGGGGAAAAGAATGACTTGGGCCGGCAAGAACTTGGAAGACGAAGAACTTGGTGAAAACTGTGGGCTACCTGGGTGTTTGTTTATAGAACCCGCAGAGGAGATCGTGGTCGAAAGATCGTGGCGCACATCCCAAAATTTCGGAAGGTGGAAAGCCCCACGAATCGAGCAGTTGCCGTGTCGTTTGGGATTCATGCCGAATCGGGTTCGGTTCTACTGAATTGGATTCGGCTGTGTTGTGTTAGGTCATTTTTCGGGTCTGACGATGTTACGACTAAGCTTTGCCGAATGTGTTGTTCACAATAAAGCGAGGAAGAAAGCAAAGATTGGTGAAACTACAAAGTTGGTAAGACATTCGGCTAATTAAATGTTCGATACAACTACACACCCAAGTACTCGGAGATTACATCTTTAGCATCAGATATCATTCTATTAATGGTCTCCAAAAGATTTTTGTCAGCTTCTTGGGTTTTAGCCAGAGCAGCAAGCTTTGCCTTGAGTTGTTTTTCTTCGTTCAGAGCTGCTGAAGCTTCCTTTCGCATCTTCTCTGTTAATTTGGGAAGCTCAACTATCTTCTTCTCATCAGCTTCAATTTCGGCCGATAGATCTCTCAATTCGGCTTCAAGTGCAGCTTTTCTGACCTTCTTCATTTCAAGTTCAGATTCCAATTTGGTCAGTAATTCCTTGCTGTTCTGAGCTTAAGTATGCAGGTCTTTTACAGATTGCTTGGCCAAAGTTCTCCTTTGCTCCAAGGCTGGTTGAGCAGATTGATTCTTCAGAGCTTGCTTCACTGCGATAAAATGATCATCCAATTTGGAAATTGGGTCTAAAGAAGTCTTGATATCGGCAGGAAGATCTTGATCAAATGATTCAAGCAAGTCTCTTAAAAGATCAGCATTGGTAACTTGATCTCGAGTGTCCTTATGCAGAAAAGAGAGGATTTCCTTCAGTTTTGCTTGGTTCTCCTCTGATAAAGCTTGACCAGAAGAAGTTTCTTCTCCTTGTTCGGCAACTAGATCATCCACAGCAAATGAATAGCTGGATGAAGAAGTGGTTTTCTCCTGAAAGAAGATTCTGCCGAATTATTGATGATCCATTGAATAAAGAACTGGGAAGACTGGGTAATTATCTCTACCTCATTCCTGATCTCTTGGATGGAGAGAGAGGGCAGCTCAAGCTCAGGCAAAGATTCTTGTGTGACATGCTGAGGAGAGCTTGGAAGATCTTTTGGTGGGGAAGAGGCTTCTGGCTGAGGAACATCAGGTGAAGCTGAAGCTGGTTCTTGATGAAAAGAAGAGTTCTCCAAGATCGGGTCCATTGAGATTTGCTCTAAGATTAAAAAAGAATCAATGCCGATGGAAAGGAACTTTAAAGACAAAATAGTGAGAAATTTTACCAATCCCTGAAGCATCGGCAGGTTCTGTGCTAATGGCCAATTGTTGTGATTTGGCCTGAAATCATAAAGGAATAGAAGTGAGCAGAATGAAATTAGCATTTTACTCGAGGAAGGAGATATCTGACTTGAGCAATTCTTTTGCTGCTTGTTCTTTTCTTTTTTATAGCCGAAGGGGCAGTTAGAGAAGATGTTTTCCTCTTGGCAGCAGGTGGTGCAGCAAGAATTGGATCCAGACTGGCAGGCCTGGACATTATTTGAGCCAAAGAAGGAGAGTGATGCCCCAGAATAGATATTGGGCCTGCAGTGTTATATGCAATTGCTCTGGCCAGAGGGGCAGGGACTATGTCCTGCAGGATAACAGAGTTAAAAGTCGATGAAAGAGGATGTTATTGGAAAAACAGATGGATTATAAGCATATTTACCTCTGAATTCGGCTGATAGTCAGGCATCAAATCAAGGCAGAGAGGGTGAACTGGCACATTGAAGATATGATCATGGAGTTCTTGCCACCAAAGAATAAAAGAAGGATGAGCAAGTGCTGTTGGCACAAAAGGTTCGATCTGGTAGATGGCTGCACAACACTTGTAGTCAAAAATTCTTCTTGTTTCTGTGGAGTCCTTGATGATCTGCCTAGGCTTGAGGAATTCATGGAGAAATAATCTTGGGGGCACTTGCCCACATCCTAATTGCCTGGCTACTGTATTCGGCTAGTAATATTCATATGAACTTTGAACCAGCCTTCCTCCACAAAATTCGGCTGGTAAGATGCAAGGCCGAATGAAAGTGTTGAAAATTGCTGAGGACTCTGCATCTATGCATCCAGTCTCGAAGCTGAATTCACAAGGGAAAGTGAGATTGTCATTGTCCATGTATGGGAACCAGAGGGGATTGGCAAAGCCTTTGAAGAAAAGTTCAAACAGTTCTCCAATGCTCTTGTTGATAGCAATAGTGGAGGCTGCTTCCCCATAGGTTTGACAGCCTTTGGTGCTCTGGGCTTCTGCTTCCTGGTAATTGACCGAGGGGAAATGTCGGCTATTGAGGTCAATGGAGACAATTTGGTGCATGTACAATTGCAGCCACATCTGGACGAACCACCAGGGACCATTAACGCAGGAAATTTTCTTGTTGGTGTGCATCTGATAAATGGTCTGATGGAGCATGTGATAGACACTTCCCAGGAGATATTTCCCGAGAGGGATAAGTGTGCCTGCAGTCAGGTCTTCGGCCATTACTATGTGATTCAGAGTTGGCTCATTGGCTTTACCACAGAAAACAAATCTGCACAACCACATATTCAGAAAGGCCCTGTATTCAACGTCAGTCAGAGGACCATCATGCATGTAAGTCTGGATGTATCTCTTATAGCCGACTCCAGTCTTCACCCCTGTCTGTTTGGAAGAACCTTTGTACCTGTATGGGTGTGTAATCCCTGTGATGTTCAGGCCGGTTATCATGTAGACATCGGCCAGGGTTGGAGTCATTGGTCCGTGACCAAAGAGAAAAGCATTCATGCCATTGGACCAGAAGTGACAAGCTGCAATCAGGAGATTTTCATTCTTGGGTGTTTCGGCTAGAGATAGTTCCAAGCAGTGAGAAATACGAAGACTGTCCCAATTCTGTGTCTGAGGACTTTTATCTTCAAGAATCCTTTTGTACCAGTTTCTCCAGCCAGCGATTGGGGGCAGAGGCCAGTTCTTGAATGCATCTTGCCATTCGTGAGGTCTCATCAGAGAAGTTTTGAAAGGAATCCTCTGAGACTCGGCCGCAATAATTTCGGAGGGATCTGGATTCCCTGAGGGGCCGAGGAAGAAAGATGCGGATTGTTCTTCAGTGGGAGTCAAGATTTCGGTGGCCAGAGCCTATCAAGGGCAGAGGAAGAGCAAATCGGAGATTCAAAATGCAGCTCGAAAAGAGTAATGCCGAATGTGATTGAGGGAAGCAAAACTTACTTGAAGAATTTGATCCTGGTTCGCCATTTGAAGATTGGAGTTTGAGAGATTCGATGAACTAGGGTTTTGAGTTTAGAAACGCACTCTGAGGATTTGAAAGCGGAAAACGGATATCAAAGCGGATTCAGCCTGGAGATGTTGGGGATTCCTGGTCAATTCCGAGATAAAAAGCATCTTTTATCCCGAAATTGAAGGGGCATGTGTTGACACCAAAAATTGGCACCAGGAAGAGGCTGACATGTGGGCCAGATTCGTTGAAAAAGTATCATTCGGCAAAGGAGTTTTTTCCCAAGAGCATTCGGCAAGGACGTTATGCGGTCGGGAACGCATCGTCATTCGGTAAGGACGTTCTGCGGTCGGGAGCGCATCGTCATTCGGCAAGAGAACTGTTCCGCGGGAGGCATTCGGGAACGCGTGATGACGTGGATCAAGCATAAGGAAAAGGCCGGTTTAACTTGGAATGCAAGACGGATACGGTGCACCGACGTTTATCTTTTTAGGAAAATAAATAAATGTAATCGTAATCGATTAGGAGTCGTGTCGAAACCAGGGTATAAATATAAACCCATGGTCATTGTAAAAGATATAGTTCAATCAATCATACAACAAACCGGCCCCGTGCCAACTTCGAGTCCTTTAGTCGAGTCATCGAGTTCTTCGAGAGGAGTCATCGATCCGTCGACCTCCGTAAGTACCGGCAACCTTGTATCATGCTTAGTATCATGCGGTGGATTTAAGCTTTGATGCAAGTAGTCTTGTTACCATGCTTAGTATCATCCGGTGGATTTAAGTTGTGGTCTCAAGAAGGTTCCTCTGTTAGGTCATGAGCCATGCGGTGGGCTAAGATCTAGTATGGACCAAGTTATCGGCTCTGTTAGATTTCGGCAAGATCTAACAGATTCATTAAGTTACCCCGTGTTGCTTCGTTTTTACTCTGTGCTTAATTCATGCAACACTCCTTTGCCCAATCTAGGTCGGTTAGAATCGGCTCTACTTCACGATGCGATGACTTATCCCCTTATAGCCGAGTCCGAAAACGATCTAGGTTGCCACGTGTCGCGGGTTCGAACTTGTTGGTATCGTGTAGATCTTGACAGAACCGGGTATCATGCGGTAGATGCAGGTTTTTGGGTTGTCTTAGAGCTAATCATCCGGTGGATTAGAATTCGATTCGATCTGATAGATTTATCTTTATCGATTAAGTTTGTTCCTTCGCCGCGGACCCCGATTCGGCTAAGCAGCCGCATTCGGCAGTGCTCTCACGAGTGAACGTGTTCGTGGGTTTGCAGTGAACAATGAATGCTTTTAGCCTTTCACGATTAGATTGTATCATGCGGTGGATTGATCTAATCTGATTGGTGGTGTGGCCTCAAACGAGTTGTATCATGCGGTGGATTAACTTGTTTGTTGCCATGCTTGACGGGTGCTGCTTTCGGCCTATGCATTCTTGTTTACTGCGGATTTATGGTCATGCTTTCGCCCTTTTATTTATCTATTATGCTTTGTTTCTCATTAAATCGGCTATGAGTATGCGTTACAATGTTCATTCGGTTGAAAGCCGATTTTTCGTCATGCTTACGTCACGCATTCGGCAGTGCGCTCCCTGCGTGCCTTGCCGATTGCCGAATGAGGCTTTAACTGCCGACAGATAGCTTCTCTGTAGCTATGTGTCGTTCGAAATTGGCTCCGTAGCCGCAAATATGGAACTGACTGGTATTGCCCGGTACGTTCCAGGTGTTATCTAAACATATTTTCTCCCTTTGTTAGTTTTCAGGAAAATTGACTGGCACGCTTCCGGATTCAAAAGCCCGGGTCACGTGTGAAGCCAGCTAATTCGGCTTGCTGTGTGCTTGGCGTGAGGTGCGGATTTTACGTCAACAACGGTGCAAGAAATTGAACGGGGAAGGGCTCGGGAGCAAGCTTACCTCCTGGCGAAGCTTCCCCGTCGGTCTAATTGGCCGGAACGGCGACGGTGCGGCAGATCGACGGCGGCGGCGCTGCGAGCTCGGGTGGAGGCGGCTAGGGTTTTCGCGGCAGGTGGTTGGGGCTTCGGGGGCGGTGCTGCTCGGCTTTTATAGAGCGGCCAAGGAGCGGCTCGGGGGCGGCCTCGGCGTGCGCGCCCTGCCCCGGTCGGACTCGAGCTCGAGTCCGGCTCGGCGGGGAAGGCTGAGCTGACGTGCGGGGCCCGCGCGTCAGTGACAGGGCGGCGTGAGGTGGGCCGGCCTGGTGGGCCGAGCTGGGTCGCGGAGCGAGGGGAGGCGGGGAGCTCTGGTGGGCCGAGCGAGCGCGCTGGGCTGCGGGAGCGGGAGAGCGAGCGGGCCGAAGCTGGGCCGAAAGCGGGGAAGCGGGGAGGCTGGGCCGAACTGGAGAAGAAAGAAGAAGGGGGCAACTTGGCCGGGAGAAAGAGTTCAGGGGGGAAAGTGAACTATGGCCGAAACAACTTTTCTAGAGCTCCAAACAAGACGATTCAAATTCGAATTTAAACAGTACTTAAATTCCAATTGAACCGCACACAAATAAAACACAATGCAGCCGGCATGAATGCAACAATAATGTTTCTAACCTTATATTTAATTTTATTTCCCAAAAATAATTTATTTAACCTAGATAAATATGAACATTAATTGAAGAAAAGTAATTTAATTACTAAATTTTAAAATAAGTATTTTTAGGGTGTTACATTAATCTTGGGCCTTCTTGTTGACTTGGAGAACCTTGTTGGTGTCCTTTTTCTCCACCCCATGCACCATATGTACATATGCATGCGTGTCATGTCCTCATCATCCTCCCCTTCTTGACGAAAAGCCGTCCTCGGCGTCGTTTGTGCTCTAAGATGGCCCTGCACAACAACGAGGTTGCGAAAAATATGGGAACTGAAAATATTATGGGGAGTGACTTGACCATATTTCCAATCTCCTAAAGTATCTTCTCTTATAGAGTTATCGGCAAATACATAGGCTCCTTGACCGAAATGCACACGATCTTTTTTATCACTATCCTGCAAAAGATTATCACTAACAAAACACAATGCAGGCATAGATGGTTGCGTAACCTCTATTATTTGTTCAATGCAAGAAAAATCAGCACTAGCACACATGGGTAGTAGCCAACAATGCTCCCCTTCTTGAGAGTGAACCCGATTCATTATAGTAAAACTAGAGGGACAATCTAGTTGATCACAATCTTATACAGCAAAAGGAGATTTCAGATTTGCACAAATATAGACTCGATGCACCATATACTCTCCTTTACAATTATATTTGCCAATCATGTATAAGTAGACAACCATGGCAATGCAGCAGATCTAAATTTCTCTTCCAAACTACTAAGAGCACATAAAGTATCAAACTCAACATAACCCAAAGTGTTTAAAGAAGATAGTAATTTCAGTTCGTCATGTGCACAAGTAATCGGCATAATAATATTATTTTCAGCACATGTATATTGCTCCAAATTAAAAGTATCATGCTCCTTCTCTACTTGTGACAAAGGTAATACAAGAGAAGGTTCTAGTATAACATTATTTGCATCATTGGAGGGCAAATTCAGCACATCAAGAGAGCTTTTACCTGAAAAATTTACCTGTTTCTGTTCTTTTGTATGGTCATCTTCATTATGTACATGCTGCAAAGTATCAGTTCCAACAATAGGCAAAACAATATCATCATTTTGTAAAAATTCAGATTTAGATGAATTTGTTGTGTGATTGAAAACACCCCATTCTTTTCTAAAAGGTTCACTTTTTCTTCTCTCTGCCCTTTGGAGATCAGCTTCTAAAATTTCAGCAGTAGTTAAAGATAGAAGTGTAATTTTGCTACCGTTGTACTTGAAGAAATATTTATTACCAACCCTTTTATGTACCGCATTATTTATTTTAATCCAAGGCATGCCTAACAACAAATGACATGCTTGCATAGGTACTATATCAAAATCAGCACTATCCTTATAACATCCAATGCTAAATTCAATATGTGCAATTTCAGTTACCTTTATCTTATCATAAGAATTTACCCATTGCATATAGTATGGATGTGGATGCGGCTTTGTGGTCAAGCCAAGCTTCTCAACCAGCTCTAAGCTTGCAAGGTTGTTGCAACATTCACCATCAATGATGACTCGGCAACGTCTCTCCATCACAACAAAGAAAAGCTGGAATAAATTGTTGAATTGATTTTGCTCCGCTTTCTCCATTTGAGAACTTAGTACTTCTCGAACAATCTCATTGTTCCCTGCCATTGTTAGTATGTAGACAAGAGAAAACACAAGCTACTATATGTATGTCAGTGGAATAGGGTCGCACACTCTCAAACGTCTTACCAAGCTCTTACAAGTGTTCTTATCAAAGCAAGCAGTGGACGGTACAACCGGTGGCTGGTTCGTGATACCTGTGAGGAAGTAGTACCAAGATTGCAAGGATCCTTCGCTGTACTGACCTGAAGTATGTATGTGGAGCTTGGGAGGCAATTATATGGTAGCAAGGATTAGCAATAATTCAATTCAGAAATTGCAAGACTGAAAATTAGTCCCAAGCTAGTCTATGTCACCGGCCTAAATCGTCTTAGACCTAGTGCAAGCAAGTGGACGATACAACCAGCTAAGGACTCAAAAGGATGCAAGCACTTCTGAATTTTTTTCTCTTTTCTTTTTTTTTCACGTTTCTTTTTTTTTCTGGTGCGGCTTCTCTTTCTTCCTTTATTGCACCTTTGCCTTTTACTTTTCTTTTATACAGAATGTGCTGCAAAAAAAAAAAGCACACCAAATTGGATAGGCTGAAACTCAACGACATCATATACCACGTACAGATATCAACAACTGGTTAGGATTCTATCTCTCTCCACAGGGCTGTTTATCGATGGATATTACCAACAAGGAATAATGCAACCTGAGGGACTAATTATACTCTTCACATTTGCTTTTCTACTTGCGCACAAGACATATGTGCTGTTATATAGCAGCGCACACAATCACGTAAACCAATCACCACGATCTGATAATTCTCTCTTGCGCAACAAAAAAAAATCAGGGAAAAATAGGTTGCGCAAATACACAGGAATAATAACTCAAAACTCAGACACTAGATTTCAACGAAATAAACAGGCGGACACAGTGACGCGAGGGACTAAATTTCAGAAAAACAATCTAAAAAGAAAAATTGCGAGGCACAAAAGGTTTATAGGACAGCGGAAACACGATGAACAAAAATTTTTGTGGGGCAATTTTCTGGAGTTCTAGGACGATGAAACAAACTAAACAAAGGTGTGGATAACAAATTAATGCGAACCTGACGGTAAACCTGTCTCTGAATACCACTTGATAAGGACGGGGGTGCCAAATCTTCCGTCAGGTGAAGGATAACTCGTTTTGGGCGGAGCGCAACACACCGATCCGGCTTCAAGTTAGCAAACTCGAAACCCCGCAATCTTAGCACCACGACTCCTCTGGTTATCAACCGTGTCACAACCCGGTTGACCTCGCCGAGAAGGCTAATCCCTTCCTGCGAAACGAAGAACACAAGCAAGAACTCGAAAGAACGCAGCTCAATATGAGGTGACTCTGCAGATGTATGATTAAGATCGAAAGTTGGCGTTTTACAAACCGATAAACGACGAAACTGTTCTCGACAGATTAATCTAAGCAAAACCCAAGTCTAAACGACGACGGCTAATGAGTTTATATAGCCTAAAGGGGCGTGCTAGGGTTGGAGGGGGCGCCCCTATGGGCTTCCACACGATACACGGCCCAAAGGCCAAAATACGGCGACGCAACACCGAGACAGATTCTGGACGTCAACTTGTTTCGTCGATTCCCGATGACTCCGGACGAATTTTGACATGAGACTGGTGATTGGAAAGCTTATCTCCTTAGCTTTCCATGCGTATATAGAACGTCGAAAACTGAGCCCGTATGCGACCTGAGCGGCCGATTTAGTGCGGGCTGCTCCTGGACTCCGAGGTGGACTCGAACTTGAGTTTCTTTGGGCCTCCATCTTGGGGACTCGAATCAGATTAATCTTGGGCCTTCTTGTTGACTTGGAAAACCTTGTTGGTGTCCTTTTTCTCCACCCCATGCACCATTCATGTACATATGCATGCGTGTCATGTCCTCATCATCATGAACGACAAATAACACATAATGGATCAGTGGAGATCGAAGCACCTGACGAGCTAAACATAAATAAAAGTAGCAAACTTCACATACCATGTCTAATATTTTTTTATGGTACAACTTCAATTGATAATTATTTATACAGGATGTGGTTGATAAATATGCTGTGAGGAAAAGGCTTATGAGATGTACAATACCTATGCTAGACTTGTTGGCTTTAGTGTTAGAAAGAGTAGAACGAAGAGCCGCAAATCAGATGATAGTTTATGTCACAAATATTTTGTTTGCGGTGGCGAAGGACATCAGAAAAATGAGGCATCACAAAAAGATATTATAAGGACCGATTGTGATGCTTGTGTCCAGAGTTTAGTATCGGCAAGGAGAATGTATGGAGTGTGCAAATGGTCATAGTAAAGCACAACCGTTATCTTGCCAGTCCAAATAAGACACATAAGTTGAGGTCCCAATGAGAGATTATGGAGGCAGATAGAAAATTAATTGGCTGCCCACGGCGGTCTGGAATGAAGCCATCCCAAGTTTTTAATTTCATGAAGGAGCATTATGGAGGGGAAGACAAAATACCATTTAGTAGGATGGATTGCTATAATGAGATTGGTCGCGAGCGCAGACAATACTTAGAAGCCAATGATGCACAAACATTATCTAAATATCTGAGAAATATACAAGCCAAGGACCCTACATTTTTTTATGCAATTCAAGTGGACAAGGAAACTGGTCAGATAGCAAATTTCTTTTTGGCAGATGGTCAATCTATCAGGGATTACAAATGCTTTGGTGATGCTGTGTCCTTTGACACCACGTTGTTCCGATTTTTGGCACCAACCATCACAAGCAAACAATAATTTTTGGATGTGCACTCATGTTTAACGAGACTATTACATCATTTGTTTGGCTATTTGAGTCCTTTCTTCAAGCAATGTCTGGAAAGCACCCAAGCACAATTTTCACAGATCAAGACTCGACAATGGCAGCAGCAATTGCTCATGTATTCCCAAACACAGCCCACCACCTATGTTTGTGGCATATTCGCCAAAATGGTGTCAAACATCTTGGTCCTATAATTAAAGTGGCAAAGGACAAGTCAGGTAACAAGTTCGATCTGGGTGGATTTCAAAGTTGTATCTACGAAGATAGGCAGAGATTGACTTCATAGAGAAATGGCATGAATTGTTGGCTAAATACAAACTTGAGGATAACAACATGTACACTTCTCGCGCGAGGATGAAGCGTTGACGGCGGCGACCCGGCGAGGGGGTGGAGGTCGCGCGCGGCAGCGGCCATCGCGGCGGTCTGATTCAATTCTGCCACAGTCGGATCCACCTCCCCCAAGCCTGGATCCGTGCCTTGCTGGTCGGAAACCTCCCGCGTTGCCTTGGCGTCCATGCTGGCGGCGACGGCTTTGTGGGCGGCAACGTCGTGGTTGCGGTTGCTGGGGCCTATGCTGCCGTTGGCATGCCTGGTCCCTGTGCTCTCATTGCTATACAAGCTGGGTGGGGTGGGTTGTGGAAGCATTGGCGAAAGCCGTGTCTGCCTTGCAGGCTATGACGACGGCGACACTCTCGAGTGCTGTTCCCCTTCCTGGAGGTGTCGTCATGGTGCTTCCCACCGCCTCCATAAGCTTGTCTTCTAGGGACAGCCAGGTACGACGGCCGGCCAGGGCAACACGGAGGTGTGTCAGCTACGCCGTGGTGGTGTGGCCGATGGCGGTAAATCCAGTTGCTCGTCAGCAACGCCGTGGTGGCGTGGTTAACGGTGGCTGGGCGGAGCATGCTTGTGGTGCTGTGGTGGCATTGCTAGCGGTGCCAGGCCGTGCCTCTGTGCCGCAGGTGCTTCCCAGGTGTGGTGGGTTATGGAGATGAAGACTTGGAGCATTGGATCCAGTAGTGGAGGTTCCGGCCATTATCGCTGTTGGTGATGCTGCAGAGTTGCCGAGGTTGTTTACGACAAAGTTGTGGACGCTTGTGGTGGCTGCGAGGAGCTGCGATGGAGTGTCAGTGATGGTTGTGGCTGACATTGAGGTCCCAATCCGACCGGCCGGAATGCAGTTGTGTTGATGCCCCAATCCGATGGGCCAAAGTTGTTAGAGATGAGTTGAGTCTGGTACGTGTTGATGTCCCAATCCAATCAACTGATGTTGAGTTGTAGGTAGATTGTTCAGTTATAGGTGTAATGTTTGTATGGTTTTCGGTCCGCTTTTCCTTGTAAACTGGATCACTTCTCTTTCTTCTTATTAATACATGCCGAACACCTTTGGTGTTCAGGATCTTTCAAAAATGGGCGTTGCTATTACGAGGGTGAAGGTTATGAATTTTGGGGGATTGAGTTTTTGATAATAAATTTAATTCTAGCAAAATTATGGATCAACTTATATATTTTGACTATCAGCCTACGTATATTACAACTACCATTAATCTACGTATACTCTAAATATCAACCTGCATGTTTGTTACATCAACCTATGTATTGTGACTATATATATATTATGAGAATCAACCAATGTATTAGCTACTCCCTCCGTCCCTAAAAGATTGTCGTTTACGGTTCCCGAGAAACAACTTTGACTGAATATAAAAAAATATATATTAATATCTATAGTACATAATAAATATCATTAGATAGATATTTGAATCTAGTTTTTTAATAATTTTTTTGGAGATTAAAATGTTACACATATTTTCTAGAAATCGAATCTAAATCGTGGCACGGAAACCAATGACGACACTTAAAAAGGGACAGAGGGAGTACATAACATATTCTGACTATCAACTTACATATATATTATAACTATCAATCTATATGTATTCTGAATATCAGTCTACATATTCCTTATATCAACATACATATTTTGATTATCAATCTATACATATTTTGACTGTCAATCCATATATATTTTTTTTAGTATCAACATGAGTATGTATCAACTTCTCTTTTTTCCCCTCAAATAATAACTCTTTTTTCCCATGGAACAAGAGAATGGGGAGAAACAGCACCATCTCTATGGAAAAAAAGATGTACAAGAAGCATCTTCAGTTCTTCACGCACATAGTAAAACCACGAGCGCGAGCAACAGAACCGCACAGTCCCCAAGCGCCCCCCACCAGCAAAGCCTCACGTACCGGCACTAAAATCCTACTAGAGGAGCAGGAGCAACGTCACAGCTGCCACTAGATCGCGCACTCGTCCGCACGGCCTCCAACGGCGCCGCGGCGATGGGACAAACGGCGCACGGCGGTAGGATCCATTGGGAGAGGGTTAGGAGGGGGGTTTTCAAAGACATTGTGCTTAGAAAGTTAATGGTGGGAGGATCTAAGTTCTAAAATTTTTCACCTCTCTACGTGGTCATCAGATGGGGTGGGAGTTTGCACACGAACCTGGTTTGCATAAGATAAGTTGCCAAGTAAAAAACCGGCGGGTTAAATAGGGATCTCAACTTGCGCCGGCAACAACTCAACTCTATCCGGTTGAATTGGGATATCGACACGGAACACAACAACAACCTCTCCCTGTCAGACGCAGCACCCACCAACATACATACCCAAAAGGTCGTCGAGAACTCGCAACCACGACCCCGGGTCGATAGAAAACCGACAGAGGCAGACTTCACCACACCGAGAAAGCCATCGCCATGCGGGAGCCTCCGCCGTAATGCCGTTGCAACTCCACACTCCACCTGACGTGGTGGTGCTTTAGTTGGTTCCGACAAGCTGATGACAGTCGACCAATTCCCCAGATCTTCAAGGAAAATCAACTAACAATTGTAAGAACACAACATAAGGATTTTTGTAGATTTGGATTTCTGGTATCTCAATCGTAATACTTAATCAATATTTGAATAGTCATAGTTAGCTAATATGTGTAAACATAAGTCTGCTAGTAGCAGCAGGAAACATAGTTCAAAGTAAATGCATCTAGGAAGATGCATTAGCTATCTAATCACTAGAATGTTAAACTGTATAAGTAAGAATTAAACAGTATGCGTACACATACAAAGCACAGTGAGAGTACGTATTCTGCACTAACTTTCACTAGTGACCAAGAAATTGGTCGAAAGACATGTTTAGGAACAAGCGTTGGGCATCCAACTCAACCAGATGATATATATACGTACTAAGATGTGAAAAAGTTTTATTAACATATGAAGCAGATTGTGAAAGCATGCACATCCTACAAACAACTCATCTTAGCTTGTGGTGAACATCACTAGTAATATGCTGGAGTGTAATACCACATCCCAGTCAGAATATTGTTGGAAGTTGAGGTGGGCCTACTACCCACTACGCTGAAGACCTACACCTAGGATACCAACTCACTCTGGAGTCCGTCAGGCCTTTTAATTTCTAGTTACTTAGTGATATGGATTCTTTCGACAGCAGAGCCGCCTTCTCACTTCCGGGTGGCATTGTCTACCAATAAATGAAGCTGACTTCCGGGTGGCAGAGACAACCTACAATGAAGTCCAGACCCATGTGATCCCGGGTGACAGAGCCAACCTTCGATGGATCACAACTTATGCACTAAGTACCTAGAAACTATATGGCTTAATCGGGAGACTAACACTCATAAGAACAAAACTTTATTACAACAATATTACACAAGAGTGTACAACACCCTTTCTTTAGTGGCTAGCCTAGCACTCACCCTTCTCTCTAATCTTCACTACCTAGCACCACTACCCTTAACTCTCATTTGCCATGCTCATGGTTGAATGCTATGGCAAGGGAGGGGGCTCTATTTATAGGCCAATGGGGCTCATAGGATGATGACATGTGTCCCACTTCTAGGGACTTCCAAGATATTATAAAATTTACTAATTTATGTAATTACTAAATCTAGAGTATTCCATGATAAATATCTTCTTCTCCTATGATGGAGAATATTCTAGAAGGTTTCCTTGCTTTCCTTCAATAAATATATACCAGTATGTAAGCCTCAGTTTTTTGAAAGAAAATATGTCAGCACAATTTGTACACACAAACCATACAAGCTATACAATACACTAGATCGGCACATAATTGGTATCAGTGATCATATGACCCCTTGCCGAAATTTTAGCACATGTCTTGTTGTTAAGCACGAGAATCAAAGCAAATATTTCTAGGAAGATGTATTGGCTCTGTTTAATCAACTAGGATGTTAACTGATATAATTAAGAATCTACACTTAAGTTTCAACTAGGGACTGAGAAATTACTCTAAATTAAACATGTTTGGGAACAAGCATTGGCTGTCGAACTCGACCCGATGATATATGCAAACTACTAAGATATAATGAAATTTAATTTCCATAGGAAGCACATGCATGTAATTGGATCAGTGATCATTATATGCATCACTTTAGGAGTCTTTGCCAAAATTTTAGCACATATATTATTGTTAAGCGCAAGAATGAGAATTTTACAGATATCTAAATTATGGAACATATAAAACCAGCAAGTGCATCGAACAAGCATCAATTGTCGGTTTTAACTGAATTCAGTAGTAGGCAGAGCCCAACAGTCAATCAAGTGCACACTGAACTTGTATATGAATTAAAGAGAATTGTGTGAAATGTAATTTGTAACCATGAAGCATTTACGATAACCGACTAGTGCATTACCAAGCTACTAAATTGAGTAAGCATCAGACGCGATCGATCAATGAAAAGTCAATACATTTCTACGTACCTGAGGAGACCGATGGCGGCATCTCCCATGAGCGGACGAATCGGCTGGCGATGCCTTGTTAATCGTGGAAGGCGCCACCAGGTGGTAGAGGTAGCACTCGACGACCTTGCGAGCGGGCACGTCGACGCCGAAGAGGTAGCACTCAAGAAGAAGTAGACGACGACAGGGTTGTGGGGGTGGATGACCGCTATGATGCACTTTTCATACTTGTCGGATAAGTATCAAATAATTAAATAATTTTTAAATAAATGAAATAATTATGATATATTTCCGATAAATTTCTGATTCTTTCAATACACTTTAAAACCATAATTCCTCACATTCTACCTATAAATACACCATTTCTTGTCCAATATTAAAGGGAGAAAGAAAAGACATGATGAGTTATTCTATGAATACTTAGGCAATTAGTTGCTCCATATCTTTTGAGAAATGTTTATGAATTAGGTATGCATTTTTATTTTTTATATAATATACTAATATAAATATAAATATAATACATATATTCATGTATCTCCATATCGGTGTTTTAAAAAAAATAGCAAGAACGCACGTGCGACACGCACATTTATTGATGACATGTAGGTACTAAAACAATATCACTTCACTTTAGTGCAAAGCGCTTTTAAAAATACTTTATATTCGCTCTCTCATATATGGAGAGCTTTAGGTATTCTCAAAACTCATGATAGTTGGCATTTATTTATATGGAGAAAACTCTCTAATTTATTGTCTTTTAGCAATACAGGATAATTATGTATAGACGTGGGTACAAATGTGGGTATATTTAGGTGGGCCCTTTTTGGGTGAAAAAAGTTTTGGGTTTAGAGGGGAAAATCAACATAGGAATGTCCCTCCCCCTCCCCGTATCAACCTTTTTCCACCCCTATCAAGCCTTTTTTTCCCGACAGGTGGGTCCTATGTGAGGTGGGTGTGGGTTACAATATCACTTCACTTTAGTGCAAAGCGCTTTTAAAAATACTTTATATTCGCTCTCTCATGTATGGAGAGCTTTAGGTATTCTCAAAACTCATGATAGTTGGCATTTATTTATATGGAGAAAACTCTCTAATTTATTGTCTTTTAGCAATACGGGATAATTATGTATAGACGTGGGTACAAATGTGGGTATATTTAGGTGGGCCCTTTTTGGGTGAAAAAAGTTTTGGGTTTAGAGGGGAAAATCAACATAGGAATATCCCTCCCCCCTCCCCGTATCAACCTTTTTCCACCCCTATCAAGCCTTTTTTTCCCGACAGGTGGGTCCTATGTGAGGTGGGTATGGGTTTTTTGTTGGTGAGAATTGTTTTTAAATCTAATTCTCTTTATAGTATAGATAGATAGGGTATCGAAATATCACAGTATCGAGTATCCGTATCCAAGTATCGGGGTAACATAAGATGAGCGCGAGCACGGGGGACTTCTTGGGCAAGCCGTTGGCCTTGTAGGAGTCGTTTTGGCCCAGCGTCCACTCCTTGGCGTCGGACGGTGAGCTTGGTGGGGGCGCCGCGGCGGCGGTATGTGTCGACAAAGCGCAGCTTGTCGGCACTGACACCAACGTAGTGGAACTGGTCGAGCACGCCACATGCCTCCCTGCAGTCGAGCACACAACGCCGGGGCAGCGGCACGAATCGGATCACGGGGTGGTCGATGAAGGGGTCGACGGTGATGATGCCCCACGAGTAGTCGGCCCACCAGAGCCTGTCGTGGTGCGCGATCGTACAGAACGGCGCGAGGAGCCGCGGCGGGAGCGGGTAGAGCATGCGCTTCTCGACCCGCTCGCCGGAGTCGGAGGAGTACCAACGGAGGTTGGCAGTGCCGCTGCCGATGAGCGGAGGAGCTCGACGACCATGAATCCGCTGCCGCCAAGGGTGGGGAGCACGCCGAGGAGCGCCTTGTGCTCGATGGGCTCATCCGGATACGGGTCCGGGAAGCGGAGCGCGGCGCCTGTGGCGGCGTCGAGCACATAGTAGTGCGCGTCGGTGTTCCCGCCAGTCGTGCGACTGGTTGCCCAGGCGGTCGATCTCGACGCGGTGCCACAGGACGGCGATGGTGGCCGAGAGGAGGAGCAGGCCCTAGCAGTCTGCCGCGAGCATGAATGGGAAGTTCTGCGGCGCGGGGTGCGCCGGGAACACGCGGTCGGAGACGGTCAGGCGCGACACGCGTAGGGGCGCCGCGTGAGCGCCAGCGACATGTCGACGACGGACCCGCCGGCGCCGCCGCTGCCGCCCTTGGCCACGCGCGGGATGCTGACGAGGATGATCCACGGCGGCGACGGGGTGGGGGTGGTGGTGGGGCTGGAGGCAGCGAGCGCCATCTGAGGATGCTCTGCACTGTTGGCGGTGGTGGCGGCGCTATG
This sequence comes from Echinochloa phyllopogon, assembly GCA_033239725.1. Taxonomy (NCBI): domain Eukaryota; kingdom Viridiplantae; phylum Streptophyta; class Magnoliopsida; order Poales; family Poaceae; genus Echinochloa; species Echinochloa phyllopogon. The sequence continues at coordinate 1,839,732 of BTCW01000008.1, read as the reverse complement.
CCGGCGCATGGAGTGGGTTTTGGTCAGCCAAGCGCCGCGAGCATGTTGAGCTTTCACCGGGCCTGCCGTGGCAAAATAGTAGCGCTTGCTTCCATTGGCATCTAATAACCGCATTCAACAAGCAATATCTATCTATCCGTCTATATTATATTATAAGGATGCAATTCTTTTAAAAACTCTTCTCACCAAAATAATTTCTACCCACCCTCAAAGAGGACCCATATGTCAGATCTCATCATAAAGGATCCACATATCAGGTCTAATGATGAAAAAAATGTGAAAAGTTTTTAAAAAAACAATGTTTTTAAAGAGTTTTTACCATTTTGGCATTACTTTCCTCACCATACAATTTTTTTACTCACTCCATATACCCACAAACCAAATAAGGAGTAAAATAATGACATAATGAAAGATAGCATTATTTTTTTTTGAAAAGGGATGCTTTATTAATTTTCAGTTGAATACATAGAGGTGATACATCCACCTGAAAACAAGTTTCCGGCCTCTGCCATTACAGCACACAGCCCAATACAAATTGAAACATAGCCAGAACACTACTAACAGCCAATCCTACGACTAGACTGCCATCTAAACGCCCGGCCAAAAAAAGCCTTGGTCACTTGAACCAAGAAGAGCGACGCCGCTGCAAGAATGTCCTTCAATGATGGCAGTTGAAGGATAGCCCACGAACGGAGCCAATGCGACGTTGTGAATATGACCTGCAAAAAATTTGGAGTTTTATTATCAAAAACCGCTATGTTTCGACATCGCCAAACCGCCCAACATAAGGCCGACGCGCCCACAAACACCAGGGGTTTATAATTTGGTGGAACTAGGTTAAGCCATCCATTAAACATATTATTCACATTAATTGATTTGGGTAAGCCCCAAGCCACATAAACCGAGGCCCATACCATACGTGTGAATCCGCAATCGAAAAATAAATGTTGTATAGTCTCATTTTCGTGACAGAAACAGCATTTTTTACTACCATTCCAATTACGCTTGGCAAGGTTATCTTTAGTAAGTATAACACCTCTTCGGAGAAACCACATAAAGATTTTGACTTTTAGTGGAACTTTTGATTTCCATAGCCTAGTATTTGTTCTTGGGATGTTTTGATGGATTAAAGCCAGATAATGTGTTTTAATCGAGAAAACACCTTTCCGATCCAGATTCCCTATCATCTGTGAGTTCTACGTTTCCTAATCGTGCCACTAGGTTATTCCACATTACCAATTTAGGACTAATCAAATCTCGACGCCAGGATATATCAAGGATCGTTGTGCTGAGCACTTCCGCCACTGTATCCTGTTTTTTGCGAGCTATGTTATACAGTTGTGGGTATTGATCACGAAGAGGCCTGTTTTCCAGCCATTTATCTTTCCAGAATCTTATCTGGGACCCATCTTTTATAATGAAGGATCCGAACTTTAAGAAATCATTTTTAACCTTCATCAGGCTACCCTAGAAGTGAGAGTCCCCACTTTTCCATTGGACCTGAACTAGCGGTTTGGCCCCTAGATATTTATTGCGTAAGATCTGTTGCCAGGTATCGTCTGATGTCAATAGACGATACAACCATTTGCTGAATAAAGCTGTGTTTTTGAGTTCTAAGTTGTGAATTCCTAATCTCCCTTGCTCCTTTGGTAAGCATAGGATATTCCATCGAGCAAATCTGTATTTTCGTTTATGGTTATCACTTTGCCAAAAGAATCTAGACCGGTAGTAATCCAACTTCTTGGGAACCCCTTTTGGGATTTGGAAGAAGGACATCATATACATCGGTAGACTGCTAAGAACTGAATTGATTAACGTCAGGCGTCCTCCATGTGAAAGGTTTTTACCTTTCTAGCTGCTGAGGCGACTCTCAAAGCGTTCCTAGACCCTCAACCAATCGTTATTAGACAGCTTCCGATAATGAATCGGAATGCCCAGATATCGGATCGGGAAAGTTCCATGGTTGCTACCAAACAGTTCTTTATATTGTTCTTCATGATTTTTGGCTTCGCCAAAACAGAATATTTCACTCTTATGAAAATTAATCTTAAGTCCTGATAACTGCTCAAAAGCACAAGGGATATTCTTCATGTTCAGAGCTTGTTCCAGGTTGTGATCCAAAAACAGAATAGTATCATCAGCATACTGTAGGATGGAGAGGCCTCCATCAATCAAGTGGGGCACCACACCTTGTATCTGGTTGACTAATTTTGCTCTGTTAATCAGGAGAGTGAGCATATCTGCAATAATGTTGAATAGGATGGGGGATAACGGGTCACCTTGTCTTAGCCCCTTTTTTGTCTGGAAAAACTGTCCTATTTCATCATTAACATTGATAGCGACACTTCCACCTGAGATAAAGGATTTTATCCACTCGATCCATTTGACCGAAGAAAGATAGCATTATGTAGCAGAAATAATAAATAATCAGCGGACACGCGCCGGTGTTGCGGTGTTGGTGGGCTTGCGGCCGGTGCGGCAATGGCGGGGGTAGGGGTGCTCGGCGGCAACGGGCGCGGTTTGTTGCGGTCGGGGTCGTCGAGGTCATTTTAGCGATAGATGCGGTCATGCTCCTGGTAGGGCCCTGCTGGTTGCCGCCGCGGAGGTTGCGGAGCTCGTCGTCCTGGTAGGGCTTCAGCGCCGCCCGACATATGCCTCGGCAGGTACGTCTGCGTCCATCGCCAAGGGACAAGAAAAAAATGTTATTTTGACTGACTGACGAATTGGGGGTTTGGAGTTACGTTGCAATTATTGCGCTACTGTAGCATTGTGTTTGTTTGTATGAAAAATTGTCTAAAAATTGATTAATTAAGCTCAAAATGTTGGCAATGGATCAGGTGAAAACCAACACCTCCGTGCAAACTTTGCAAACCACGATATGATCCACACGATGTTGATCCAATGGGCCTCCCACCTCCCATGCATGTCCCCATGCATGTTGATTTTACCAATCCTCCCTCTCACCTTCCCTGTGATTTTGCAAATCTCCCCTCCCACCTCCCGTGCATGTCCCCATGCACGTTGGTGTTGACACCAAAAATTAGCATCAGGAAGAGGCTGACATGTGAGCCGGATTTGGTGGAAGGATGCCATTCGGCTAAAGGGCTTTCTCTGAAGCATTCGGCAAAGATGCTCTGCGGTCGGGAACGCGTCGTCATTCGGCTAAAGGGTGTTCTCTGAAACGTTCGGCAGAGATACTCTGCAGTCGGGAATGCGTCATCATTCGGCAGAGGCATTGTTCCGCAGGCGAAGAGTGGTAGCGTTCGGGAAGACATGATGACGTGGATCAATATAAGGAAAAGGCCGGATCGAACAAGGAACGCAATATGGGCACGAAGATTCGTCACTTATTTTTAGAAACAAGTATTGTAGTCGTGTCCGACTAGGAATTATATCAAGACCTGGGTATAAATATAAACCCATGGCAATTGTAAGAAAAGACAATCAATCAATCATACAACAAACCGGCCCCGTGCCAACATCGAGTCCTTTAGTCGAGTCGTCGAGTTCTTCGAGAGGAGTCATCGATCCGTCGACCTCCGTAAGTACCGGCAACCTTGTATCATGCTTAGTATCATGCGGTGGATTTAAGCTTTGATGCAAGTAGTCTTGTTACCATGCTTAGTATCATCCGGTGGATTTAAGTTGTGGTCTCAAGAAGGTTCCTCTGTTAGGTCATGAGCCATGCGGTGGGCTAAGATCTAGTATGGACCAAGTTATCGGCTCTGTTAGATTTCGGCAAGATCTAACAGATTCATTAAGTTACCCCGTGTTGCTCCGTTTTTACTATGTGCTTAATTCATGCAACACACCTTTGCCCAATCTAGATCGGCTAGAATCGGCTCTACTTCACGATGTGACGAATTATCCCCTCACAGCCGAGTCCGAAACCGATCTAGGTTGCTACGTGTCGCGGGTTCGAGCTTGTCGGCATCGTATAGATCTTGACAGAACCGGGTATCATGCGGTAGATGCAGGTTTTTGGGTCGTCTTAGAGCTAATCATCCGGTGGATTAGAATTCGATTCGATCTGATAGATTTATCTTTACCGATTAGGCTTGTTCCTTCGCCATGGACCCCGATTCGGCTAAATAGCCGCATTCGGTAGTGCTCTCACGAGTGAACGTGTGTTCGTGGGTTTGCATTGGACAATGAATGCTTTTAGCCTTTCACGATTAGATTGTATCATGCGGTGGATTGATTTAATCTGATTGGTGGTGTGGCCTCAAACGAGTTGTATCATGCGGTGGATTAACTCGTTCGTTGCCATGCTTGACGGGTGCTGCTTTCGGCCTATGCATTCTTGTTTTCAATGTAAATTCGTGACTGTGTTGTGGATTCGTAATTAAACATTGAATGCTTTTAGCTTTTCACGGTTAGATTGTATCATGCGGTGGATTGGTCTAATCTGATTAGTGGCGTGGTCACAAACAAGTCGTATCATGCGGTGGATTAACTTGTTTTGTTATCATGTTTGACGGGTGCTGCTTTCGGCCTATGCATTTCTTGTTTACTACGAATTTATGATCATGTTTCACCCTTTTATTTATCTATCATGTTCTGTTTCTCGTTAATCGGCTATGAGTATGTGTTACAATGTTCATTCGGTTGAAAGCCGATCTTTCGTCATGCTTACGTCATGCATTCGGCAGTGCGTTCCTTGCGTGCCTTGCCGATTGCCGAATGAGGCTTTAACTGCCGACAGATAGCTTCTCTGTAGCTATTTGTCGTTCGAAATTGGCTCCATAGCCGCAAATATGGAACTGTCTGGTCTCACCCGGCACGTTCCAGGTTTTGATCTAAACGTTTTGTCCCTTTGTTAGTTTTCAGGTAAACTGACTGGCACGCTTCCGGATTCAAAAGCCCGGGCCACGTGTGAAGCCAGCTAATTCGGCTTGCTGTGTGCTTGGCGTGAGGTGCGGATTTTACGTCAACACACTTTTTGGCACGCCCGGTGGGACACACACAAGTTTTCAAGATGCCTGAGTTGAGCGACATCATGGATGTCACTTTGGAAGAATTGTCTGAAGAGCATCAACAGATGGTAAAGGCTGCTGCTGGCCAATTCATTAACAAATGTTTACTGTCTTTCGCCAAGAACAGGAGTGGTGCACCGTTTCTCAAATCCGACTTGCCAAGAGTTCTCCTTCCTGGGCAGTCTGATTTTACTGAAGAAGAAGAGAGGGAGAGATTCTCGGGCTTGTTATACAAAGCTTTGGGGGAAACAATGACCAATCACAATGCTGCGTTCTTGAACAGCTTTCGGCATATAATGGTAAGCATTTTTGGTCAACATGTGGATAAATCCTTTGAGCAGATACATGGGCAATTGGGTGGCCCGACATACTTCGATGTTCAAGCACAAGCTCAGAGGCCACATGGTAAAGGGAATGCTGATGAAACTGGAGGTTCTGGTGCTAAAGATACAAATGGACAACCGATTCGGCTAGATCCTCAGCCTGCACTGCCGAAAACTCGCACATACGGTGATATGGCATTCGGCACCACAGGGAATCCGCCTGCTTCTGCTTACAAGATATCTCCCTTGAACAATAGGCTGCAAAGGGACATGTATGGAAACGGATATTCAGAGTTTATGGATTACAATGCTATCGACGCCCTCCCGAATCCTGGGTATGTTGGTACTGCAGGCATGCTTGCTGGGAGACCAGGGAATCAAGATACCAGTATTGACCTCATGGTGCAAAAAATGACCGATGTATTGCAAAATCAATTCGGTCTGAAGCCTAAAAATCAGGGGTACATGTACTCGTCTCCTTTCCCAGAATGGTACCAAAGGGTATCATTGCCGAATAGAGTCAAAGTGCCTACAGAGTTTACTAAATTCTCAGGACAAGATGATACAAGTACTGTGGAACATATAGCTCGATATCTGATGCAGCTTGGAGAGGCTTCGGCAGATGAGGCTTTTAGAATCAGATATTTTCCTTTGTCACTGACGGGTCCAGCTTTCACATGGTTTGCTTCTTTGCCTGCTCAGTCGATTTGTACTTGGAAAGACCTGGAGCAGAAATTCCATGCTCATTACTACGTTGGCAGTACCGAGAAAAAGTTGGTTGATTTGACCAGCTTAAGGCAGAGGAATAATGAAACACCTACGGAGTTCCTCAGGAGATTTAGGGAAACAAAGAGTATGTGCTTTTCTCTGAACATACCTGATGATCAACTGGCTGGTATGGCTGTAGCTGGCATGCTGCCTGCCATTCGGGAGAAGCTGTTCGGGATGGAGTTTGATGATCTGGGCCAGTTGTCGCACAGATTGGCCTTGATGAGTAACCAGGCATATGGTTTCAAGAAAGATGTCAGATTTGCTAAAAATAATGATGTAGCTGACATCTATAACCAATTCCTTGAAAGAGCAGATCAAGAAGATGAGTATGAAGATAGCGAAGAGATAGCCGCAGCAGAGATAGTGTGGAGCAAAGAACCAGTTACAATGACTCAAAGATGGTGTTGACACCAAAAATTAGCACCAGGAAGAGGCTGACATGTGAGCCGGATTTGGTGGAAGGATGCCATTCGGCTAAGGGGTTTTCTCTGAAGCATTCGGCAAAGATGCTCTGCGGTCGGGAACGCGTCGTCATTCGGCTAAGGGGTGTTCTCTGAAACGTTCGGCAGAGATACTCTGAGGTTGGGAATGCGTCATCATTCGGCAGAGGCATTGTTCCGCAGGCGGAGAATGGTAGCGTTCGGGAAGACATGATGACGTGGATCAATATAAGGAAAAGGCCGGATCGAACAAGGAACGCAATATGGGCACGAAGATTCGTCATTTATTTTTAGAAACAAATGTTGTAGTCGTGTCCGACTAGGAGTTGTATCAAGACCTGGGTATAAATATAAACCCATGGTATCTGTAAAAAAGGACACAATCAATCATACAACAAACCGGCCCCGTGCCAACATCGAGTCCTTTAGTCGAGTCGTCGAGTTCTTCGAGAGGAGTCATCGATCCGTCGACCTCCGTAAGTACTGGCAACCTTGTATCATGCTTAGTATCATGCGGTGGATTTAAGCTTTGATGCAAGTAGTCTTGTTACCATGCTTAGTATCATCCGGTGGATTTAAGTTGTGGTCTCAAGAAGGTTCCTCTGTTAGGTCATGAGCCATGCGGTGGGCTAAGATCTAGTATGGACCAAGTTATCGGCTCTGTTGGATTTCGGCAAGATCTAACAGATTCATTAAGTTACCCCGTGTTGCTTCGTTTTTACTATGTGCTTAATTCATGCAACACACCTTTGCCCAATCTAGATCGGCTAGAATCGGCTTTGCTTTACGGTGCGACGAATTATCCCCTCATAGCCGAATCCGAAACCGATCTAGGTTGCCACGTGTCGCGGGTTCGAGCTTGTCGGCATCGTGTAGATCTTGACAGAACCGGGTATCATGCGGTAGATGCAGGTTTTTGGGTCGTCTTAGAGCTAATCATCCGGTGGATTAGAATTCGATTCGATCTGATAGATTTATCTTTACCGATTAGGCTTGTTCCTTCGCCATGGATCCCGATTCGGCTAAGTAGCCGCATTCGGTAGTGCTCTCACGAGTGAACGTGTGTTCGTGGGTTTGCATTGGACAATGAATGCTTTTAGCCTTTCACGATTAGATTGTATCATGCGGTGGATTGATCTAATCTGATTGGTGGTGTGGCCTCAAACGAGTTGTATCATGCGGTGGATTAATTCGTTCGTTGCCATGCTTGACGGGTGCTGCTTTCGGCCTATGCATTCTTGTTTCAATGTAAATTCGTGACTGTGTTGTGGGTTCGTAACTAAACATTGAATGCTTTTAGCTTTTCATGGTTAGACTGTATCATGCGGTGGATTGGTCTAATCTGATTAGTGGCGTGGTCTCAAACAAGTCGTATCATGCGGTGGATTAACTTGTTTTGTTATCATGCTTGACGGGTGCTGCTTTCGGCCTATGCATTTCTTGTTTACTGCGAATTTATGATCATGTTTCACCCTTTCATTTATCTATCATGCTCTGTTTCTCGTTAATCGGCTATGAGTATGTGTTACAATGTTCATTCGGTTGAAAGCCGATCTTTCGTCATGCTTACGTCACGCATTCGGCAGTGCGCTCCTTGCGTGCCTTGCCGATTGCCGAATGAGGCTTTAACTGCCGACAGATAGCTTGTTCATAGCTATATGTCTTTCGAGATTGGCTTCAACGCCGCAAAAATGGAACTGTCTGGTTTCACCCGGCACGTTCCAGGTTTTGATCTAAACGTTTTGTCCCTTTGTTAGTTTTCAGGCAAACTGACTGGCACGCTTCCGTATTCAAGCCCGGGTCACGTGTGAAGCCAGCTAATTCGGCTTGCTGTGTGCTTGGCGTGAGGTGCGGATTTTACGTCAACACACTTTTTGGCACGCCCAGTGGGACACACACAAGTTTTCAAGATGCCTGAGTTGAGCGACATCATGGATGTCACTTTGGAAGAATTGTCTGAAGAACATCAACAGATGGTAAAGGCTGCTGCTGGTCAATTCATTAACAAATGTTTACTGTCTTTCGCCAAGAACAGGAGTGGTGCACCGTTTCTCAAGTCCGACTTGCCAAGAGTTCTCCTTCCTGGGCAGTCTGATTTCACTGAAGAAGAAGAAAGGGAGAGATTCTTGGGCTTGTTATACAAAGCTTTGGGGGAAGCAATGACCAATCACAATGCTGCGTTCTTGAACAGTTTTCGGCATATAATGGTAAGCATTTTTGGTCAGCATGTGGATAAACCCTTCGAGCAGATACATGGGCAATTGGGTGGTCCGACATACTTCAATGTTCAAGCACCAGTTCAGAAACCACATGGTAAAGGAAATGCTGATGAAACTGGAGGTTCTGGTGCTAAAGATACAAATGGACAGCCGATTCGGCAAGATCCTCAGCCTGCACTGCCGAAAACTCGCACATACGGTGATATGGCATTCGGCACCACAGGGAATCCGCCTGCTTCTGCTTACAAGATATCTCCCTTGAACAACAGATTGCAGAGGGATTTATATGGAAACGGATATTCAGAGTTTATGGATTACAATGCTATCGACGCCCTCCCGAATCCTGGGTATGTTGGTACTGCAGGCATGCTTGCTGGGAGACCAGGGAATCAAGATACCAGTATTGACCTCATGGTGCAAAAAATGACCGATGTATTGCAAAATCAATTCGGTCTGAAGCCTAAAAATCAGGGGTACATGTACTCGTCTCCTTTCCCGGAATGGTACCAAAGGGTGTCATTGCCGAATAGAGTCAAGGTGCCTACAGAGTTTACTAAATTCTCAGGACAAGATGATACTAGCACTGTGGAACATATAGCTCGATATCTGACGCAGCTTGGAGAGGCTTCGGCAGATGAGGCTTTCAGAGTCAGATACTTTCCTTTGTCACTGACGGGTCCAGCTTTTACATGGTTTGCTTCTTTGCCTGCTCAGTCGATTTGTACTTGGAAAGACCTGGAGCAGAAATTCCATGCTCATTACTACATTGGCAGTACCGAGAAGAAGTTGGTTGATTTGACCAGCTTAAGGCAGAGGAATAATGAAACACCTACGGAGTTCCTCAGGAGATTTAGGGAAACGAAGAGTATGTGCTTTTCTCTGAACATACCTGATGATCAACTGGCTGGTATGGCTGTAGCTGGCATGTTGCCTGCCATTCGGGAGAAGCTGTTCGGGATGGAGTTTGATGATCTGGGCCAGTTGTCGCACAGATTGGCCTTAATGAGTAACCAGGCATATGGTTTCAAGAAAGATGTCAGATTTGCTAAAAATAATGATGTAGCTGACATCTATAACCAATTCCTTGAAAGAGCAGATCAAGAAGATGAGTATGAAGATAGCGAGGAGATAGCCGCAGCAGAGATAGTGTGGAGCAAAGAACCAGTTACAATGACTCAAAGATGGATCAAACAGATGAAGGGAACATATGATTTTGATGTGACTAAGGCAGACAAATTGTTTGAGTTCCTGGTGAAAGAAGGCCGAATCAAATTGCCGGAGGGGCATTCTATGCTTCGGCCTGATGGAGTGAAAGATAAGAGGTACTGTGGGTTTCATGATAGAAATTCTCATTCCATTAATGAATGCAGAGTCTTTAGGATGAAGATTCAGAAAGCTATCCAGGAAGGACATCTGAAATTCGACAACAAGATGAAACTGGACAGTAACCCTTTCCCTCAGAATATGATCGGGTTCTCGGTTAATATGGTGAATGCTGTTCCATCTGGAGAAAAGGGAAGATTGAAAGTTTTAACCTCAAAAAAGGCAAGACAGGATGGTTCAGTTGATCCCACTCGGCAGATCACAATTGAACAGATTCGCCAGAAAGATCTTCGGTTCCCGAATAGCCGATTTGAAGTGGGAGAATCCTTTAAACCTAGAGTTACTACACGTATTCTCCTCAACAAATGGCAGCGTCAGCAAGAAAAGGAGCATTTTCAAAGGCGTAAATACGAGAAGGAGAAAAGAAGGCGCGAAGAAGAAAGGTTTGAGGAAGAACAAGAAGAATATGTCCGAGAACAGGAACGTGCGCATTGGGGGTGTGCATTCTTCAGACACTGTTGGAACGAGGGTTTAAAGTTGCCTACGAGGAATAACTGTCCTGAGTGCAATAATGGGTATATCGAACATAAGCAAAGTGTTGCCAATCGCCGATCTGTCCATGAAAGAATTGGTAGGATGCATCCTAGTGATGATCGGCGTTTTGATGATCAACCAAGAAAGAGACATGCTGATTACAGATGGGTTGATCATGAGGAAGAAGATCGTGAGTATGTTTGGTAGAAAGGACAGTGGTGTCCACCTGGTTTAAGAAGGAGTCAGAAGAGAAGGGTCCAACGCCTGAGGAATCAAGAATTGAAGCAAACAAAGGTCAAGGTGAAATCAATATGGCTCCCAAAAGACAGGCCTGACGAACATGATCATTCGGCTCCTACATGTATGGTATGTTTTCTGCCGAATGAATTCATGGCTCCAGCTAACCAAATTGTACAGGAAGAGATATTGTCCGATATAGATGATACCGAACAATTTGGGTTAATGGCACAATTGATGTTGAACAAACAAGCTGTTTTTGAGAAGCCAACCCAGAATCGGCACATGAAGCCACTGTACTTGAAGGGGTATGTTAATGGCAAACCATTGACCAAGATGTTTGTCGATGGAGGAGCTGCTGTCAATGTAATGCCATATACCACATTCAGGAAGCTTGGTATGGGCCCTAGAGATTTGACACCAACGAGCATAATTCTAAATGATTTCGCTGGAAATCCTTCGGACACCAAGGGATGCGTGCACGTTGATCTGATGATTGGGTCCAAGACTCTGCTTACGACTTTCTTTGTCATTAAGGGCAAAGGGGCATATAGCTTGCTGCTTGGAAGAGATTGGATTCATGCAAATTGTTGTATTCCATCTACTATGCATCAACAGCTTATTCAGTGGATAGATGATGAAGTGGAGATTGTCCAAGCAGATGATTCAATAAGCGTGGCAAATATGGAACCAGCTTTCTGGGAGTATCAAGGCATAGATTGTTTCTCAGGTAAAGACTGGGGAGAAGGTCCTGTGGCACCAGCCAGCAGTGATCAGCAGCCGATCGAAGCAGTCGGCTCTCATAGTAATTTTTGATGGAAAATCCAATTGATGGAACTGATGGAAAATTAGGACGTGGATTTGTGTCGGCCGATACATTAGAAGAAGTGGACATTGGAGATGGTGACAAGCCAAGGCCGACATTTATCAGTGCTAACTTGGATTCGGTTTTCAAAGAAAAGCTGGTGACATTGTTAAAAGAATACAAGGACTGCTTTGCTTGGGATTATTCGGAGATGCCCGGTCTAGACCGTTCTATTGTTGAGCATCGGTTGCCAATCAAACCTGGATACAGGCCTTACAAGCAACCACCCCGAAAAATCTACAAGGAAGAAGTGTTGGCCGATGTGAAAAAGGAGATTGAAAGATTACTAGATGCAAATTTCATTCGGCCATGTAAATACGCGGATTGGATCTCTAATATCGTTCCTGTCTATAAGAAAAATGGAAAGATGAGGGTTTGCATAGATTTTAGAGACCTAAACAAGGCTACACCCATGGATGGATATCCAATGCCTATTGCTGATTCATTGGTTGATGCTGCTGCTGGATACAAAGTGCTCAGTTTCATGGATGGTAACGCAGGATACAATCAGATTTATATGGCATTGGAAGATATAGTAAAGACAGCTTTCAGGTGTCCTGGACACATAGGGTTGTTTGAGTGGGTTGTCATGACCTTTGGATTGAAAAATGCTGGTGCAACTTATCAAAGGGCTATGAATTATATTTTTCATGAGTTGATCGGCAAGATTGTGGAAATATATATTGATGATGTGGTGATCAAGTCTTTGGATCATGAATCTCATTTGGCCGACATCGGGAAAACTCTAGAATGCACCAGGAAACATGGGCTTAAGATGAACCCGAATAAGTGTGCTTTTGGAGTTTCGGCTGGAGAGTTTCTGGGATTTTTGATACATGAAGGAGGAATAGGAGTTGGTAAGAAAAGCATGAAGGCAATTGACGAAATTGTTCCTCCAACTAATCTTAAAGAGCTACAATCGCTGCTTGGCAAGATAAATTTTGTGAGAAGATTCATATCAAACTTGTCACAAAAGGTGTTGCCCTTTTCCTCACTGTTGAAAATAAAAAAGGATCAAAAGTTTGTATGGGGTGACGAACAACAGAAGGCTTTTGATCAAATAAAGGAGTACATGAAGAAGCCACCAGTATTGGTGCCTCCACAATTGAACAAGCCTTTCAAGTTGTACGTGGCGGCCGATGCCCAAACTATTGGATCGGCCCTCATTCAAGAATTTGAAGGGAAGGAAAGAGTAGTTGCATACCTTAGCCGAAAGTTACTAGATCCAGAGACAAGGTATTCGACTATAGAGAAGCTTTGCTTATGTGTTTACTACTCCTGTACAAAATTTCGGCACTACTTACTACATGCCGAATGCATTGTGTATTCAAAGTTTGATGTGATAAAACACATGTTGTCTATGCCAATTTTGAACGGAAGGATTGGCAAATGGATTTTAGCTTTGTCTGAATTTGAATTAAGATTTGAATCGGCAAAGGCTGTTAAGGGACAGATTATTGCCGACTTCATTACTGAACATCATGATACATCGATAGATTTGCTTAACATTGTTCCTTGGGTGTTATTCTTCGATGGATCTTCATGCAACAAAGGTGGTGGAGCAGGTATCTTATTAATTTCACCCAAAGGAGAAACATTTGAGTTTGCTGTTCCCATTCAATCTGCTGTTACTAACAATCAAGCTGAGTATGAGGCATTGCTCAAAGGGCTCCAATACCTGAAAGAAGCAAAGGCCATTGCGGTTGAAATTTTTGGAGATTCAGAATTGGTCATAAAACAATTGAATGGTGAATATGAGTGCAAAAGTGATACCTTGAGGAATTACTATGAAGAATGCAAAGAAATATTGAAGAGCTTTCGGTCAGTAATTCTACAACACATTCCTAGAGGGGATAATGGAGAGGCAAATAGATTGGCCCAAAGTGCATCAGGTTATAGAGAGCTTCAAGAAGTGTTTGCTAATGATGTATATGCTTTCGGGAGTAATCTGGCAGAAGATGATTGGAGGAAAGAAATTGCCGATTATCTGGAGAATCCATCCCGAAAGGTTTCTAGAAAGCTCAGGTATAAAGCTTTAAAGTTTGTTCTTCTTGATGATAATTTGTATTATAAATCCTTGGATGGGGTGCTGTTACATTGCTTAAATCATGAGGAAGCAAAAAGGCTGATGAGTGAAGTACATGATGGATTGTGTGGAGCACATCAATCGGCCTACCGAATGAAGTGGGTTATTAGAAGAACTGGATATTACTGGCCGACAATGTTGGAAGATTGTTTTGAATATTATAAGGGATGTCAAGACTGTCAGAGATTTGGAAATATTCAGAGAGTTCCAGCATCGGCTTTGAATCCCATTATCAAGCCATGGCCATTCAGAGGATGGGGAATAGATTTGATTGGCCAAGTAAATCCTCCATCTAGCAAGGGGCATAAGTTTGTGCTTTTGGCAACCGATTATTTTACCAAGTGGGTTGAGGCAATTCCATTAAAGAAGGTGACGTCGGAGAATATGGTTGGATTTGTTAAAGAACATATCATTTACAGATTTGGGATTCCTCAAACAATCACCACAGATCAAGGGGCTCAATTTACATCTTCAGAGTTCAGAAATTTTGCTGAAAATATGGGCATCAAATTATTGAATTCTTCTCCTTATTATGCCCAAGCTAATGGTCAGGCAGAGGCTTCTAACAAGATTATGATTAAAATTATACAGAAGAAGATTGATCAGAAGCCGAGAAAGTGGCATTCGGTACTCAATGAGGCTTTATGGGCTTACCGAATGGCTCCACATGGGGCTACACAGACGTCTCCTTATGAGTTGGTGTATGGGCATCATGCTATCTTGCCATGGGAAATACAATTAGAATCAAGGAGAATAAAGTTGCAAAAGGATTTGAGTTCTAAAGATTATAATGATTTAATGATGGACGAATTAGAAGATTTGCATATGATTCGTCTCAGGGCCTTGGAGAATATTGAGAAGAATAAAATGCGAGTTGCTAAGTATTACAACAAGAAGGTGAAAGTTAAGCAATTTACAGAAGGTGATTTAGTTTGGAAAGCGATATTGCCGATTGGAACCAAATATGCAGCATTCGGCAAATGGTCTCCAAATTGGGAAGGTCCTTTCAGAGTGGTTAGATGCGTACCTGGAAATGCATATATTTTGAAAACATTGTTGGGAGAAGAATTTGCTTCTGCTATAAATGGAAGATATTTGAAGAGGTATTATCCCAGTATTGAGATCGATCGATGATTGATATATCAAATTGCCGAACAGCCGATATTCGGGAAGAAATCGCCTTCAGAACAAATGTTGACAGAAAAGGAAAATGGCCAGTACTAAATGTATTGCCCTTAGCACGAAATATATTACATCAGATGTTCATGCAAGATCACAAAAGATAAGTTTTATTGCCGAAATTCCATAAATCCCTAGTACAAACTAATGGAATAGCCTGTTCAAAACGGACTGGGGATGAATGGAATCGGCAATGGAGGCGCCATGAGCTTCAAGGCGATCTATGGAGGCCTCGATGTCGTCGATCTCCTCCGGGTTATCATTAGCGAAGCCGGTCGGTAGCCTGGAGTAGTCGGTGTTGGTGTGCGTCGACATGGCGACTAGGCCTGCGGCAGTACCCAGACGGATGCCGTGCGAGGCCACCTCATCGATGCGGCCCGCCACCGCGCCGAGGCGAGCTTCTGGTGTGTCCCCAGGAGCATTCACCTTGTTCGCCAGCTCATTCACCAGCGCCTTCAGTCGATCGAGTTCAGCATCACGCGCTGCAAGTTTACAAAAGGGGCAGCAGAATAATATCAGTTGGGGGACAAGATTGAGATTGAGCAGATTGCAGGACTCACCATCAGTGACTTCGAGCAGTTGCTTGCGCTCGTGCTGCCATTCGAGGTCAGCAATCCCGGCTTGCTTGGAGATAGCCTCCAGTTTGCGACGAGAGTCGTCGCGCTCCGCCTTGAATCGGCGGGCATCGCCGTCCGTGTAGCGGTAGTCGTCCGATTCGAGAGATCGATTGGACGAACTCGAAGATGCCGTAGGAGCAGCGGCTGGAGCCGCAACTGGCGCACCAGCGCCGGCAATCCATTGGATTACCCTGAAAGAACAAAGAAGATTCGTCAAGAAAGAGAAAGGAAATCTCGAGAAGAACAGAGAGAAGCAAGCAGCTAATCACCTGCGGCGAGCGCCGGCACGACTTCCTTCGGCCTCATCGGCGGCCGGGCGCCTCCTGTTGTTGTCGGCCATTGGAAGTTCCTTGGAATTACTGTGGATGGGGAAAAGAATGGCTTGGGCCGGCAAGAACTTGGAAGACGAAGAACTTGGTGAAGAAGCTGTGGGCTGCCTGGGTGTTTATTTATAGAACCCGCAGAGGAAATCGTGGCCAAAGATCGTGGCACGTATTCCGAAGAGTTCGGAAGGTGGAAAGGATTTTCCAGCTGATCGGTTCTCATGTCGTTTGGGATTCTTATCGAGTCGTATTCGGCTTTGACTGGATGAGATTCGGCTATGTCATAGTTGAAGCGTTTTCGGGTCTGATGCTATTAAAATCAACTTTGCCGAATGAGTTACCCACAATGGAGAGAAAGCAAAGATTGGTGAAACTACAAAGTCGGTAAAACATTCGGCTAATTAAATATTCAATACAACTACACACCCAAGTACTTGGAGATTACATCTTTGGCATCAGATATCATTCTATTAATGGTCTCCAAAAGATTTTTGCCTGCTTCTTGGGTTTTTTCCAGAGCAGAGAGCTTCGCTTTGAGTTGTTTATCTTCAGTTAGAATTGCCGATGCTTCCTTTCGTATCCTCTCTGTCAGATCAGGGAGTTCGGCTAATTTCTTCTCGTCAGCTTCGATTTCGGCTGACAGGACCCTCAGTTCGGCTTCTAGTTCAGCTTTTCTGGTCTTCTTCAGATCAAGTGTTGACTGCAGTCTAGATGACAATTCTTTGTTACTCTGAGCTTGAGTATGCAGATCTTTCAAGGATTGCTTAGCTATGGCTCTTCTTTGCTCTAAAGCTGGTTGTAAAGATTGATCTTTCAGAGCCTGTCTGACTGCAGCAAATTGTTGATCTAATTTAGAGATTGGTTCCAAGGAAGCTTGAATGTCAACGGGAAGGTTGTGTTCAATGGGCTCGAGCATATCTCTCAGAAGATCAGCATCCTTGACTTGATCCTGGATGTCTTTGTGCAGAAAGGAGAAAATTTCCTTTAGTTTTGCCTGGGTTTCTTCTGATAAAGTCTGACTAGAAGAAATTTCCTCTGCTTGTTCGGCAACAAGATCATCCAAGGGAAATGAGTAGCTAGGTGACAAAGTTGTTTTCTCCTGGAAAAAGATATTGCCGAATTAATGATTGAATAAAGAACTGAGGAGACTGGGAAATTATCTCTACCTCATTCCTGATCTCTTGGATGGAGAGAAAAGGCGGCTCAAGCTCAGGCAAAGGTTCTGGTATGTCATGCTGAGGAGAGCTTGGAAGGTTCTTTGGTGAAGATGAAGCTTCTGGCTGAGGTACGTCAGATAAAGCTGAGGCTGGTTCTTGACGAAAAGAGGAGCTCTCCGAAATTGGATCCATTGAAGTTTGCTCTGTGACTGAAAGAAAGTTAATGCCGATGAAAAAGAATTTTTAAAAGGACAAGATGGTAAAAAATTTTTACTGATCACTGAAGCATCGGCAGGTCCTGTGCTAATGGCCAATTGTTGTGATTTGGCCTGAAATCATAAAGGAACAGAAATGAGCAGAATGAAATTAGCATTTTTTACTCGAGGAAGAGGAAATTTGACTTGTGCAATTATTTTGCTGCTTGTTCTTTTCTTCTTTATAGATGAAGGGGCAGTTAGAGAAGAAATTTTTCTCTTGGCAGCAGGTGGTGCAGCAAGAGTTGGATCCAGGTTGGCAGGCCTAGACATTATTTGAGCCAAAGAGGGAGAATGATGCCCTAGAATAGATATTGGGCCTGCAGTGTTATATACAATTGCTCTGGCCAGAGGGGCAGGGACTATGTCCTGCAAGATAACAGAGTTAAAAGTCGATGAACGAGGATGTCAGTGGAAAAACAAATGGATTATAAGCATGTTTACCTCTGAATTCGGCTGATAGTCAGGCATCAAATCAAGGCAGAGAGGGTGGACTGGTACATTAAAGATGTGATCATGGACTTCTTGCCACCAAAGAATAAAAGAAGAATGAGCAAGTGCTGTTGGCACAAAAGGTTCAATCTGATAGATGGCTGCACAACACTTATAATCAAAAATTCTTCTTGTTTCTGTGGAGTCTTTGATGATCTGCCTAGGCTTGAGGAATTCATGAAAGAATAATCTTGGGGGCACTTGGCCACATCCTAATTGCCTGGCTACTATATTCGGCTGGTAATATTCATATGAACTTTGAACCAGCCTTCCTCCATAAAATTCGGCTGGTAAGATGCAAGGCCGAATAAAAGTGTTAAAAATTGCTGTGGACTCTGCATCTATGCATCCAGTCTCGAAGCTGAATTCACAAGGAAAAGTGAGACTGTCATTGTCCAAGTATAGGAACCAGAGGGGATTGGCAAAGCCTTTGAAGAAAAGTTCAAACAGTTCTCCAATGCTTTTGTTGATAGCAATAGTGGAGGCTGCTTCCCCATAGGTTTGACAGCCTTTGGTGCTCTGGGCTTCTGTTTCCTGGTAATTGACCGAGGGGAAGTGTCGGCTGTTGAGGTCAATGGAGACAATTTGGTGCATGTACAATTGCAGCCACATCTGGACGAACCACCAGGGACCATTGACGCAAGAAATTTTCTTGTTGGTGTGCATCTGATAAATGGTTTGGTGGAGCATGTGATAGACACTTCCCAAGAGATATTTCCCGAGAGGGATAAGTGTGCCTGCAGCCAGATCTTCGGCCATTACTATGTGATTCAGAGTTGGCTCATTGGCTTTGCCGCAGAAAACAAATCTGCACAACCACATATTCAGAAAGGCCCTGTATTCAACATCAGTCAGAGGACCATCATGCATGTAAGTCTGGATGTATTTCTTATAGCCGACTCCAGTCTTCACCCCTGTCTGTTTGGAAGAACCTTTGTACCTGTATGGGTGTGTTGTCCCTGTAATGTTCAGGCCGGTTATCATGTAGACATCGGCCAGGGTTGGAGTCATTGGTCCATGACCAAAAAGAAAGGCGTTCATGCCGTTGGACCAGAAGTGACAGGCTGCAATCAGGAGATTTTCATTCTTGGATGTTTCGGCTAGGGATAGTTCCAAGCAATGAGAAATACGAAGACTGTCCCAGTTCTGCGTCTGAGGGCTTTTATCTTCAAGAATCCTTTTGTACCAGTTTCTCCAGCCAGCGATTGGGGGCAGAGGCCAGTTTTTGAATGAATCCTGCCATTCGTGAGGTCCCGAAAGTGAAGTTTTGAAAGGGATCCTTTGAGACTCGGCCGCAATAATTTCGGAGGGATCTGGATTCCCTGAAGGGCCGAGGAAGAAAGATGTGGATTGCTCCTCCGTAGGGGTCAGGATTTCAGTGGTCAGAGCCTATTGAGGATAGAAGAAGAGCGATTCGGGGATTCAAAAATGCAGCTTGAAAAGAGTAATGCCGAATATGATTGAAGAAAACGGAACTTACTTGAAGAATTTGATCCTGGTTCGCCATTTGAAGATCGGAGCTTGAAAGATTCGATGAACTAGGGTTTGAGTTTGAGAACGCACTCTGAGGATTTGGGGAGCAGAAAACGGATGTCGAACGGGCTCAGCCTGGAAATGTTGGGGATTCCTGGTCAATTCCGAGATAAAAGTATCCTTTATCCCGAAATTGAAGGGGCATGTGTTGACACCAAAAATTAGCACCAGGAAGAGGCTGACATGTGAGCCGGATTTGGTGGAAGGATGCCATTCGGCTAAGGGGTTTTCTCTGAAGCATTCGGCAAAGATGCTCTGCGGTCGGGAACGCGTCGTCATTCGGCTAAGGGGTGTTCTCTGAAACGTTCGGCAGAGATACTCTGAGGTTGGGAATGCGTCATCATTCGGCAGAGGCATTGTTCCGCAGGCGAAGAATGGTAGCGTTCGGGAAGACATGATGACGTGGATCAATATAAGGAAAAGGCCGGATCGAACAAGGAACGCAATATGGGCACGAAGATTCGTCATTTATTTTTAGAAACAAATGTTGTAGTCGTGTCCGACTAGGAGTTGTATCAAGACCTGGGTATAAATATAAACCCATGGTATCTGTAAAAAAGGACACAATCAATCATACAACAAACCGGCCCCGTGCCAACATCGAGTCCTTTAGTCGAGTCGTCGAGTTCTTCGAGAGGAGTCATCGATCCGTCGACCTCCGTAAGTACTGGCAACCTTGTATCATGCTTAGTATCATGCGGTGGATTTAAGCTTTGATGCAAGTAGTCTTGTTACCATGCTTAGTATCATCCGGTGGATTTAAGTTGTGGTCTCAAGAAGGTTCCTCTGTTAGGTCATGAGCCATGCGGTGGGCTAAGATCTAGTATGGACCAAGTTATCGGCTCTGTTGGATTTCGGCAAGATCTAACAGATTCATTAAGTTACCCCGTGTTGCTTCGTTTTTACTATGTGCTTAATTCATGCAACACACCTTTGCCCAATCTAGATCGGCTAGAATCGGCTTTGCTTTACGGTGCGACGAATTATCCCCTCATAGCCGAATCCGAAACCGATCTAGGTTGCCACGTGTCGCGGGTTCGAGCTTGTCGGCATCGTGTAGATCTTGACAGAACCGGGTATCATGCGGTAGATGCAGGTTTTTGGGTCGTCTTAGAGCTAATCATCCGGTGGATTAGAATTCGATTCGATCTGATAGATTTATCTTTACCGATTAGGCTTGTTCCTTCGCCATGGATCCCGATTCGGCTAAGTAGCCGCATTCGGTAGTGCTCTCACGAGTGAACGTGTGTTCGTGGGTTTGCATTGGACAATGAATGCTTTTAGCCTTTCACGATTAGATTGTATCATGCGGTGGATTGATCTAATCTGATTGGTGGTGTGGCCTCAAACGAGTTGTATCATGCGGTGGATTAATTCGTTCGTTGCCATGCTTGACGGGTGCTGCTTTCGGCCTATGCATTCTTGTTTCAATGTAAATTCGTGACTGTGTTGTGGGTTCGTAACTAAACATTGAATGCTTTTAGCTTTTCATGGTTAGACTGTATCATGCGGTGGATTGGTCTAATCTGATTAGTGGCGTGGTCTCAAACAAGTCGTATCATGCGGTGGATTAACTTGTTTTGTTATCATGCTTGACGGGTGCTGCTTTCGGCCTATGCATTTCTTGTTTACTGCGAATTTATGATCATGTTTCACCCTTTCATTTATCTATCATGCTCTGTTTCTCGTTAATCGGCTATGAGTATGTGTTACAATGTTCATTCGGTTGAAAGCCGATCTTTCGTCATGCTTACGTCACGCATTCGGCAGTGCGCTCCTTGCGTGCCTTGCCGATTGCCGAATGAGGCTTTAACTGCCGACAGATAGCTTGTTCATAGCTATATGTCTTTCGAGATTGGCTTCAACGCCGCAAATATGGAACTGTCTGGTTTCACCCGGCACGTTCCAGGTTTTGATCTAAACGTTTTGTCCCTTTGTTAGTTTTCAGGCAAACTGACTGGCACACTTCCGGATTCAAGCCCGGGTCACGTGTGAAGCCAGCTAATTCGGCTTGCTGTGTGCTTGGCGTGAGGTGCGGATTTTACGTCAACAGATGGATCAAACAGATGAAGGGAACATATGATTTTGATGTGACTAAGGCGGATAAATTGTTTGAGTTCCTAGTGAAAGAAGGCCGAATCAAATTGCCAGAGGGGCATTCTATGCTTCGGCCCGATGGAGTGAAAGATAAGAGGTACTGTGGGTTTCATGATAGAAATTCTCATTCCATTAATGAATGCAGAGTCTTTAGGATGAAGATTCAGAAAGCTATCCAGGAAGGACATCTGAAATTCGACAACAAGATGAAACTGGACAGTAACCCTTTCCCTCAGAATATGATCGGGTTCTCGGTTAATATGGTGAATGCTGTTCCATCTGGAGAAAAGGGAAGATTGAAAGTTTTAACCTCAAAGAGGGCAAGACAGGATGGTTCAGTTGATCCCACTCGGCAGATCACAATTGAACAGATTCGCCAGAAAAATCTTCGGTTCCCGAATAGCCGATTTGAAGTGGGAGAATCCTTTAAACCTAGAGTTACTACACGTATTCTCCTCAACAAATGGCAACGTCAGCAAGAAAAAGAGCGTTTTCAAAGGCATGAATACGAGGAGGAGAAAAGAAGGCGCGAAGAAGAAAGGTTTGAGGAAGAACAAGAAGAGTATGCTCGAGAGCAGGAACGTGCGCATTGGGGGTGTGCATTCTTCAGACACTGTTGGAACGAAGGTTTGAAGCTTCCCACATGGAATAGCTGCCCTGAATGCAATAATAGGTATGATGAATATAGGCAGGGAACTGTCAATCGCCGATCTGTCCATGAAAGAATTGGCAGGATGCATCCTAGTGATGATCGGCGTTTTAATGATCAACCAAGAAAGAGACATGCTGATTACAAGTGGGTTGATCGTGAAGAAGAAGAAGATCGTGCTTATGTTTGGCAAGAAGGACAATGGTGCCCACCTGGTTTGAGGAAGAGCCAGAAGAGAAGAGTACAGCGCCTGAGGAATCGGGAATTGAAGCAAGCAAAGGTCAAGGTGAAATCAATATGGCTCCCAAAGGACAGGCCTGATGAACATGATCATTCGGCTCCTACGTGTATGGTATGTTTTCTGCCGAATGAATTCATGGCTCCAGCTAACCAAATTGTACAGGAAGAAATATTGCCCGATATAGATGATGCCGAACGGTTTGGGTTAATGGCACAATTGATGTTGAACAAACAAGCTATTTTTGAGAAGCCAGCCCAGAATCGGCACATGAAGCCACTATACTTGAAAGGATATGTTAATGGCAAACCATTGACCAAGATGTTTGTCGATGGAGGAGCTGCTGTCAATGTGATGCCATATACCACATTCAGGAAGCTTGGTATGGGCCCTAGAGATTTGACACCTACGAGCATAATTCTAAATGATTTTGCTGGAAATCCTTCGGACACCAAGGGATGCGTGCACGTTGATCTGATGATTGGGTCCAAGACTCTGCTTACGACTTTCTTTGTCATTGAGGGCAAAGGGGCATATAGCTTGCTGCTTGGAAGAGATTGGATTCATGCAAATTGTTGTATTCCATCTACTATGCATCAACAGCTTATTCAGTGGATAGATGATGAGGTGGAGATTGTCCAAGCAGATGATTCAATAAGCGTGGCAAATATGGAACCAGCTTTCTGGGAGTATCAAGGCATAGATTGTTTCTCAGGTAAAGACTGGGGAGAAGGTCCTGTGGCACCAGCCAGCAGTGATCAGCAGCCGATCGAAGCAGTCGGCTCTCATAGTAATTTTTGATGGAAAATCCAATTGATGGAACTGATGGAAAATTAGGACGTGGATTTGTGTCGGCCGATAAATTAGAAGAAGTGGACATTGGAGATGGTGACAAGCCAAGGCCGACATTTATCAGTGCTAACTTGGATTCGGTTTTCAAAGAAAAGTTGGTGACATTGTTAAAGGAATACAAGGACTGCTTTGCTTGGGATTATTCGGAGATGCCCGGTCTAGACCGTTCTATTGTTGAGCATCGGTTGCCAATCAAACCTGGATACAGGCCTTACAAGCAACCACCCCGAAAAATCTACAAAGAAGAAGTGCTGGCCGATGTGAAAAAGGAGATTGAAAGATTACTAGATGCAAATTTCATTCGGCCATGTAAATACGCGGATTGGATCTCTAATATTGTTCCTGTCTATAAGAAAAATGGAAAGATGAGGGTTTGCATAGATTTTAGAGACCTAAACAAGGCTACACCCATGGATGGATATCCAATGCCTATTGCTGATTCATTGGTTGATGCTGCTGCTGGATACAAAGTGCTCAGTTTCATGGATGGTAACGCAGGATACAATCAGATTTATATGGCATTGGAAGATATAGTAAAGACAGCTTTCAGGTGTCCTGGACACATAGGGTTGTTTGAGTGGGTTGTCATGACCTTTGGATTGAAAAATGCCGGTGCAACTTATCAAAGGGCTATGAATTATATTTTTCATGAGTTGATCGGCAAGATTGTGGAAATATATATTGATGATGTGGTGATCAAGTCATTGGATCATGAGTCTCATTTGGCCGACATAAGGAAAACTCTGGAATGCACCAGGAAACATGGGCTTAAGATGAACCCGAACAAGTGTGCTTTTGGAGTTTCGGCTGGAGAGTTTCTGGGATTTTTGATACATAAAGGAGGAATAGGAGTTGGTAAGAAAAGCATGAAGGCAATTGATGAAATTGTTCCTCCAACTAATCTTAAAGAGCTACAATCACTGCTTGGCAAGATAAACTTTGTGAGAAGGTTCATATCAAACTTGTCACAAAAGGTGTTGCCCTTTTCCTCACTGTTGAAAATAAAAAAAGATCAAAAGTTTGTATGGGGTGACGAACAACAGAAGGCTTTTAATGAAATAAAGGAGTACATGAAGAAGCCACCAGTATTGGTACCTCCACAATTGAACAAGCCTTTCAAGTTGTACGTGGCGGCCGATGCCCAAACTATTGGATCGGCCCTCATTCAAGAATTTGAAGGGAAAGAAAGAGTAGTTGCATACCTTAGCCGAAAGTTACTAGATCCAGAGACAAGGTATTCGGCTATAGAGAAGCTTTGCTTATGTGTTTACTACTCCTGTACAAAATTTCGGCACTATTTACTACATGCCGAATGCATTGTGTATTCGAAGTTTGATGTGATAAAACACATGTTGTCTATGCCAATTTTGAACGGAAGGATTGGCAAATGGATTTTAGCTTTGTCTGAATTTGAGTTAAGGTTTGAATCGGCAAAGGCTGTTAAGGGACAGATTATTGCCGACTTCATTACTGAACATCATGATACATCGATAAATTTGCTTAACATTGTTCCTTGGGTGTTATTCTTCGATGGATCTTCATGCAACAAAGGTGGTGGAGCAGGTATCTTATTAATTTCACCCAAAGGAGAAACATTTGAGTTTGCTGTTCCCATTCAATTTGCTGTTACTAACAATCAAGCTGAGTATGAGGCATTGCTCAAAGGGCTCCAATACTTGAAAGAAGCAAAGGCCATTGCGGTTGAAATTTTTGGAGATTCAGAATTGGTCATAAAACAATTGAATGGTGAATATGAGTGCAAAAGTGATACCTTGAGGACTTACTATGAAGAATGCAAAGAAATATTGAAGAGCTTTCGGTCAGTAATTCTACAACACATTCCTAGAGGGGATAATGGAGAGGCAAATAGATTGGCCCAAAGTGCATCAGGTTATAAAGAGCTTCGAGAAGTTTTTGCTAATGATGTATATGCATTCGGGAATAATCTGGCAGAGGATGATTGGAGAAAAGAGATTGCCGATTATCTGGAGAATCCATCCCGAAAGGTTTCTAGAAAGCTCAGGTATAAAGCTTTAAAGTTTGTTCTTCTTGATGATAATTTGTATTATAAATCCTTGGATGGGGTGCTGTTACATTGCTTAAATCATGAAGAAGCAAAAAGGCTGATGAGTGAAGTACATGATGGGTTGTGTGGAGCACATCAATCGGCCTATCGAATGAAGTGGATTATTAGAAGAACTGGATATTACTGGCCGACAATGTTGGAAGATTGTTTTGAATATTATAAGGGATGTCAAGACTGTCAGAGATTTGGAAACATTCAGAGAGTTCCGGCATCGGCTTTGAATCCCATTATCAAGCCATGGCCATTCAGAGGATGGGGAATAGATTTGATTGGCCAAATAAATCCTCCATCTAGCAAGGGGCATAAGTTTGTGCTTTTGGCAAACGATTATTTTACCAAGTGGGTTGAGGCAATTCCATTAAAGAAGGTGACGTCGGAGAATATGGTTGAATTTGTTAAAGAACATATCAAGGGGCTCAATTTACATCTGTAGAGTTCAAAGATTTTGCTGAAAGTATGGGCATCAAATTGTTGAATTCTTCTCCTTATTATGCCCAAGCTAATGGTCAGGCAGAGGCTTCTAACAAGATTATGATCAAAATCATACAGAAGAAAATTGATCAGAAACCAAGAAAGTGGCATTCGGTACTCAATGAGGCTTTATGGGCTTACCGAATGGCTCCACATGGGGCTACACAGACGTCTCCTTATGAGTTGGTGTATGGGCATCATGCTATCTTGCCATGGGAGATACAATTAGACTCAAGAAGAGTAAAGTTGCAAAAGGATTTAAGTTCTAAAGATTATAAAGATTTAATGATGGACGAATTAGAAGATTTGCATATGATTCGTCTCAGAGCTTTGGAGAATATTGAGAAAAACAAAATGCGAGTTGCTAAGTATTACAACAAGAAGGTGAAGGTTAAGCAATTTACAGAAGGTGATCTAGTTTGGAAAGCAATATTGCCGATTGGAACCAAATATGCAGCATTCGGCAAATGGTCTCCAAATTGGGAAGGTCCTTTCAGAGTGGTTAGATGCGTGCCTGGAAATGCATATATTTTGAAGACATTATTGGGAGAAGAATTTGCTTCTGCTATAAATGGAAGATATTTGAAGAGATATTATCCCAGTATTGAAATCGATCGATGATTGATATATCAAATTGCCGAACAGCCGATATTCGGGAAGAAATCGCCTTCAGAACAAATGTTGACAGAAAAGGAAAATGGCCAGTATTGAATGTATTGCCCTTAGCACAAAATATGTTACATCAAGAGTTCACGCAACAGATAAGTTTTATTGCCGAAATTCCATAAATCCCTAGTACAAACTACTGAAAGAGCCTGTTCAAAACAGACTGGGGATGAATGGAATCGGCAATGGCAGCACCATGGCCATCAAGACGATCAATGGAGACGTCAATATCATCGATGTCTTCTGGGCTGCCGTTGGCAAAACCAACCGGCATCCTGGAATAGTCAGTACCGGTGTGCGTCGACATAGCGACGAGACCCGTAGCGACGCCCAGACGAATGCCATGGGAGGCCACTTCATCGACACGACCTGCCACCGCACCAAGGCGTGCCTCGGGTGTGTCCCCTTGGGCATTCACCTTGTCCGCCAGCTCCTCCACCAGCGCCTTCAGTCGATCAAGTTCAGCATCACGCGCTGCAAAGTCACAAGGGAATAACAGATTAATATCATTTGGAGGACGAGAATTGAGGTTGAGCAGATTGCAGGATTCACCATCAATGACTTCAAGCAGCTGCTTGCGCTCGGCCTGCCATTCGAGGTCCGCAATCCCAGCTTGCTTGGAGATGATTTCCAGTTCGCGACGAGAGTCGTCGCGCTCCGCCTTGAATCGGCGAGCGTCGCCATCTGAGTAACGGGGGTCGTCAGATGAACGAGTCCGATTGGACGAACTCGAGGAGTTGGGCGCCGCAGGAGCAGCGGCTGGAGCCGCAACTGGCGCACCAGCGCCGGCAATCCATTGGATTACCCTGAAAGAACAAAGAGGATTCGTCAAGAAAGAGAAAGAAAATCTCGAGAAGAACAGAGAGAAGCAAGCAGCCAATCACCTGCGGCGAGCGCCGGCGCGACTTCCTTCGGCCTCATCGGCGGCCGGGCGCCTCCTGTTGTTGTCGGCCATTGGAAGTTCCTCAGAGTTACTGTGGATGGGGAGAAGAATGGCTTGGGCCGGCAAGAACTTGGAAGATGAAGAACTTGGTGAAAACTGTGGGCTGCCTAGATGTTTATTTATAGAACTCGCAGAGGAAATCGTGGCCAAAGATCGTGGCGCATATTCCGAAGAGTTAGGAAGGTAGAAAGGATTTTCCAGCCGATCGGTTCTCATGTCGTTTGGGATTCTTATCGAGTCGTATTCGGCTTTGACTGGATGAGATTCGGCTATGTCATAGTTGAAGTGTTTTCGGGTCTGATGCTATTAAAATCAGCTTTGCCGAATGAGTTACCCACAATGGAGAGAAAGCAAAGATTGGTGAAACTACAAAGTTGGTAAGACATTCGGCTAATTAAATATTCAATACAACTACACACCCAAGTACTTGGAGATTACATCTTTAGCATCAGATATCATTCTATTAATGGTCTCCAAAAGATTTTTGCCTGCTTCTTGGGATTTTGTCAGAGCAGAGAGCTTCGTTTTGAGCTGTTTATCTTCAGTTAGAATTGCCGATGCTTCCTTTCGTATCCTTTCTGTCAGATCGGGGAGTTCGGCTAACTTCTTCTCGTCAGCTTCGATTTCGGCTGATAGAGCCCTCAGTTCGGCTTCTAGTTCAGCTTTTCTGGTCTTCTTCAGATCAAGTGTTGACTGCAGTCTAGCTGACAATTCTTTGTTACTCTGAGCTTGAGTATGCAGATCTTTCAAGGATTGCTTAGCTATGGCTCTTCTTTGCTCTAAAGCTGGTTGTAAAGATTGACCTTTCAGAGCCTGTCTGACTGCAGCAAATTGTTGATCTAATTTAGAGATTGGTTCCAAAGAAGCTTGAATGTCAACGGGAAGGTTGTGTTCAATGGGCTCGAGCATATCTCTCAGAAGATCAGCATCCTTGACTTGATCCTGGATGTCTTTATGCAGAAAGGAGAAGATTTCCTTTAATTTTGCCTGGATTTCTTCTGATAAAGCTTGATTAGAAGAAATTTCCTCTACTTGTTCGGCAATAAGATCATCCAGAGGAAATGAGTAGCTGGGTGATGAAGTTATTTTTTCCTGGAAAGAGATATTGCCGAATTATTGGTGATCCATTGAATAAAGAACTGGGAAAACTGGGTAATTATTCCTACCTCATTCCTGATCTCTTGGATGGAAAGAGAGGGCAGCTCAAGCTCAGGCAAAGGTTCTTGTATGTCATGCTGAGGAGAGCTTGGAAGGTTCTTTGGTGGAGATGAGGCTTCTGGCTGAGGTACATCAGGTAAAGCTGAAGCTGGTTCTTGATGAAATGAGGAGCTCTCCGAAATTGGATCCATTGAAGCTTGCTCTGTGACTGAAAGAAAGTTAGTGCCGATAAAAAGAGTTTTTAAAAGGACAAGATGGTGAGAAATTTTACTAATCACTGAAGCATCGGCAGGTTCTGTGCTAATGGCCAATTGCTGTGATTTGGCCTGAAATCATAAAGGAGTAGAAAATGAGCAGAATGAAATTAGCATTTTTTACTCGAGGAAGGAGAAATTTGACCTGTGCAATTGTTTTGCTGCTTGTTCTTTTCTTCTTTATAGATGAAGGGGCAGTTAGAGAAGAAATTTTTCTCTTGGCAGCAGGTGGTGCAGCAAGAGTTGGATCCAGGTTGGCAGGCCTAGACATTATTTGAGCCAAAGAAGGAGAGTGATGCCCCAGAATAGATATTGGGCCTGCAGTGTTATATGCAATTGCTCTGGCCAGAGGGGCAGGGACTATGTCCTGCAAGATAACAGAGTTAAAAGTCGATGAAAGAGGATGTCAGTGGAAAAACAAATGGATTATAAGCATGTTTACCTCTGAATTTGGCTGATAGTCAGGCATCAAATCAAGGCAGAGAGGGTAGACTGGCACATTAAAGATGTGATCATGGACTTCTTGCCACCAAAGAATGAAAGAAGGATGAGCAAGTGCTGTTGGCACAAAAGGTTCGATCTGATAGATGGCTGCACAACACTTATAATCAAAAATTCTTCTTGTTTCTGTGGAGTCTTTGATGATCTGCCTAGGCTTGAGGAATTCATGAAAGAATAATCTTGGGGGCACTTGGCCACATCCTAATTGCCTGGCTACTATATTCGGCTGGTAATATTCATATGAACTTTGAACCAGCCTTCCTCCACAAAATTCGGCTGGTAAGATGCAAGGCCGAATAAAAGTGTTAAAAATTGCTGTGGACTCTGCATCTATGCATCCAGTCTCGAAGCTGAATTCACAAGGAAAAGTGAGACTGTCATTGTCCAAGTATAGGAACCAGAGGGGATTGGCAAAGCCTTTGAAGAAAAGTTCAAACAGTTCTCCAATGCTCTTGTTGATAGCAATAGTGGAGGCTGCTTCCCCATAGGTTTGACAGCCTTTGGTGCTCTGGGCTTCTGCTTCCTGGTAATTGACCGAGGGGAAGTGTCGGCTGTTGAGGTCAATGGAGACAATTTGGTGCATGTACAATTGCAGCCACATCTGGACGAACCACCAGGGACCATTGACGCAAGAAATTTTCTTGTTGGTGTGCATCTGATAAATGGTTTGATGGAGCATGTGATAGACACTTCCCAAGAGATATTTCCCGAGAGGGATAAGTATGCCTGCAGCTAGGTCTTCGGCCATTACTATGTGATTCAGAGTTGGCTCATTGGCTTTGCCGCAGAAAACAAATCTGCACAACCACATATTCAGAAAGGCCCTGTATTCAACATCAGTCAGAGGACCATCATGCATGTAAGTCTGGATGTATTTCTTATAGCCGACTCCAGTCTTCACCCCTGTCTGTTTGGAAGAACCTTTGTACCTGTATGGGTGTGTTGTCCCTGTAATGTTCAGGCCGGTTATCATGTAAACATCGGCCAGGGTTGGAGTCATTGGTCCATGACCAAAAAGAAAGGCGTTCATGCCGTTGGACCAGAAGTGACAGGCTGCAATCAGGAGATTTTCATTCTTGGATGTTTCGGCTAGAGATAGCTCCAAGCAATGAGAAATACGAAGACTGTCCCAATTCTGCGTCTGAGGGCTTTTATCT
This sequence comes from Echinochloa phyllopogon, assembly GCA_033239725.1. NCBI lineage: Eukaryota > Viridiplantae > Streptophyta > Magnoliopsida > Poales > Poaceae > Echinochloa > Echinochloa phyllopogon. The sequence continues at coordinate 1,809,331 of BTCW01000008.1, read as the reverse complement.
TCAAGAATCCTTTTGTACCAGTTTCTCCAGCCAGCGATTGGGGGCAGAGGCCAGTTTTTGAATGAATCCTGCCATTCGTGAGGTCCCGACAGTGAAGTTTTGAAAGGGATCCTTTGAGACTCGGCCGCAATAATTTCGGAGGGATCTGGATTCCCTGAAGGGCCGAGGAAGAAAGATGCGGATTGCTCCTCCGTAGGGGTCAGGATTTCAGTGGTCAGAGCCTATTGAGGACAGAAGAAGAGCGATTCGGGGATTCAAAATGCAGCTTGAAAAGAGTAATGCCGAATATGATTGAAGAAAACGGAACTTACTTGAAGAATTTGATCCTGGTTCGCCATTTGAAGATCGGAGCTTGAAAGATTCGATGAACTAGGGTTTGAGTTTGAGAACACACTCTGAGGATTTGGGGAGCAGAAAACGGATGTCGAACGGGCTCAGCCTGGAAATGTTGGGGATTCCTGGTCAATTCCGAGATAAAAGTATCCTTTATCCCGAAATTGAAGGGGCATGTGTTGACACCAAAAATTAGCATCAGGAAGAGGCTGACATGTGAGCCGGATTTGGTGGAAGGATGCCATTCGGCTAAAGGGCTTTCTCTGAAGCATTCGGCAAAGATGCTCTGCGGTCGGGAACGCGTCGTCATTCGGCTAAAGGGTGTTCTCTGAAACGTTCGGCAGAGATACTCTGCAGTCGGGAATGCGTCATCATTCGGCAGAGGCATTGTTCCGCAGGCGAAGAGTGGTAGCGTTCGGGAAGACATGATGACGTGGATCAATATAAGGAAAAGGCCGGATCGAACAAGGAACGCAATATGGGCACGAAGATTCGTCACTTATTTTTAGAAACAAGTATTGTAGTCGTGTCCGACTAGGAATTATATCAAGACCTGGGTATAAATATAAACCCATGGCAATTGTAAGAAAAGACAATCAATCAATCATACAACAAACCGGCCCCGTGCCAACATCGAGTCCTTTAGTCGAGTCGTCGAGTTCTTCGAGAGGAGTCATCGATCCGTCGACCTCCGTAAGTACCGGCAACCTTGTATCATGCTTAGTATCATGCGGTGGATTTAAGCTTTGATGCAAGTAGTCTTGTTACCATGCTTAGTATCATCCGGTGGATTTAAGTTGTGGTCTCAAGAAGGTTCCTCTGTTAGGTCATGAGCCATGCGGTGGGCTAAGATCTAGTATGGACCAAGTTATCGGCTCTGTTAGATTTCGGCAAGATCTAACAGATTCATTAAGTTACCCCGTGTTGCTCCGTTTTTACTATGTGCTTAATTCATGCAACACACCTTTGCCCAATCTAGATCGGCTAGAATCGGCTCTACTTCACGATGTGACGAATTATCCCCTCACAGCCGAGTCCGAAACCGATCTAGGTTGCTACGTGTCGCGGGTTCGAGCTTGTCGGCATCGTATAGATCTTGACAGAACCGGGTATCATGCGGTAGATGCAGGTTTTTGGGTCGTCTTAGAGCTAATCATCCGGTGGATTAGAATTCGATTCGATCTGATAGATTTATCTTTACCGATTAGGCTTGTTCCTTCGCCATGGACCCCGATTCGGCTAAATAGCCGCATTCGGTAGTGCTCTCACGAGTGAACGTGTGTTCGTGGGTTTGCATTGGACAATGAATGCTTTTAGCCTTTCACGATTAGATTGTATCATGCGGTGGATTGATTTAATCTGATTGGTGGTGTGGCCTCAAACGAGTTGTATCATGCGGTGGATTAACTCGTTCGTTGCCATGCTTGACGGGTGCTGCTTTCGGCCTATGCATTCTTGTTTTCAATGTAAATTCGTGACTGTGTTGTGGATTCGTAATTAAACATTGAATGCTTTTAGCTTTTCACGGTTAGATTGTATCATGCGGTGGATTGGTCTAATCTGATTAGTGGCGTGGTCACAAACAAGTCGTATCATGCGGTGGATTAACTTGTTTTGTTATCATGTTTGACGGGTGCTGCTTTCGGCCTATGCATTTCTTGTTTACTACGAATTTATGATCATGTTTCACCCTTTTATTTATCTATCATGTTCTGTTTCTCGTTAATCGGCTATGAGTATGTGTTACAATGTTCATTCGGTTGAAAGCCGATCTTTCGTCATGCTTACGTCATGCATTCGGCAGTGCGTTCCTTGCGTGCCTTGCCGATTGCCGAATGAGGCTTTAACTGCCGACAGATAGCTTCTCTGTAGCTATTTGTCGTTCGAAATTGGCTCCATAGCCGCAAATATGGAACTGTCTGGTCTCACCCGGCACGTTCCAGGTTTTGATCTAAACGTTTTGTCCCTTTGTTAGTTTTCAGGTAAACTGACTGGCACGCTTCCGGATTCAAAAGCCCGGGCCACGTGTGAAGCCAGCTAATTCGGCTTGCTGTGTGCTTGGCGTGAGGTGCGGATTTTACGTCAACAGTTGGTTTGCATAGTTTGCACGGATGGGTTGGTTTGCATAGGATCCGGCCCCCAAAATGTTCGTCTCGCCGAGTACAATAAAACTGTGCACCTAGTTTTTGATTTCATTTACATTTAGTAGTCCATGCATGTTATGACATTTTGATGTGACGAAATCTTCTTTTTACATAGTGAACTTTAGGGTTATTTGTTGAGAACTAAACACGGGCTTAGACGATGTTCCGGGTTGTTCGATCACTACCCTACTCTCAAGTCTCAACAGATAAGAACGCATGTTCACCGCTGATTTGCTACATGACCAAGACCAGTTGACCCGACGGCCGGCCAGGGCATCATGACCTTTGTAAACTTGAGTGTATTGGCATCACTCCGTTCTTTTCAAAAGGAAAAGCTTTCTCGGGGCAATGAGGCGAGGTCTCTCAAGAGATGGATCTATCTATCTTTCAGCCGGCCCAAAACAGGCCGCACTATTGGACCATGGAAATAAAACACCCTGTTCGGTTGGCTGGTGGTTGGTGCTGGTTTTTGCTGAGAGAAAAACACTGCTGACTTGTGGCTGATAACCCAAACGAACAGGGTTAAATATGAAGATTATAGCCCCTTTGTAAAAAATAGAAAGTCATCTAATTCAATGGGACAATCCAACAGATTCTGTAAAGATGGCTAGTGAGGTAGGCTAGCTAAAAGTAACTAGCGAATGAGGTGGGATGGAGAGCCACTAAATTTAAAGAGTTATTTACAAAATCTGTTGAAAACGTTTTCTGTCTATCAATAGCTGAATTTAACTTCTCTACTTACTCCTAATAAGAATGTGCTGGGGAATTGCGTCCATCCCTCCTTCCATCTGCCATCGGATCCCACCTGCGATCCCTGATGTCATCCATTCTGATTTTAACGGTGAGATCCCCCACCCCTTGAACCCTCCGCCAAAACCCCCGACGGCCGCCCTGCGCCCCCATCCCCCACCCCCGACGCCCTGCGCCCCCACCCCCGCCGCCGCCCCATCCGACGCCCACGCCCGACGCCCACGCCCTACCAAAACCCCCGACGCCCGCCCTACGCCTCTGTACGCCGCCGCCGCCCCCATCCAACGCCCACGCCCACGCCCTGCGCCCTCCACCCCAGGCTCTGCCCGCCGCCCACGGCCGCAACGACCGATGGCGAGGCGCGGATCGGATCGACGGCGACGCGTGGATCGGATCAACGATGAGGCGCGGTGAAACCCTTGGCGAGTGGAGGACGATCAACGACGATACGGGATCAAGGGTAAAGCTCCGGTCCTTGCCCCATCGTCCGCCTAACCCTATCTTGTGTGTGCGCCGTGTGATATGAATCTAATTCTTCTTATATTATTATTAATCAAATTTGGCCAGCTCACACGACAGAATTTATTATTAATCAAATTTGGCCAGCTCACACGACATAATCCTGATTATAGATCACTAGCAAACGTGCCCGTGCGTTGCTACGGATGAAAATCATATGGATATATTATGACACTAATAATTATGTTTGTATGTTCCTAAATAGGATTGTGTAAAGTAAGATCATGTCAACAAACTTTTGATACACAATACCTGTTTGACACCTTGCACGTTACTCGTGTCACTTTAGAATTTGAATTTACATTTAAAATATGGGTTCGTCTCATTCTTCAGTGATCACAATGAGCAAGCAATATGTTTGGAGTTTGACCATGAATCAATACACGAAATCAAGCAGTACTGCTCCTTTTTCATCTGCTACTCTTTCTCGGTCCATTTTTTTGCCTCTTCCCAATTTAGAACCTTCGGCGCAGGGAGACCGTGAAGGCCTATGCGGAGAAGATGCATGACGTGATCGTTGACGTCGCCGGCAAGCTGGCGTGGAGCCTGGGGCTGGAGGGGCACTCGTTCAAGGACTGGCCGTGCCAGTTCCACATCAACCGGTACAACTACACGCACGACACGGTGGGCTCCTCCGGCGTGCAGACCCACACCGACTCGGGCTTCCTCACCGTGCTCCAGGAGGACGAGTGCGTCGGCGGCCTCGAGGTGCTTGACCCCGCCACCGGCGAGTTCGTCCCCGTCGAACCCGTCGCCGGCTCCTTCCTCATCAACATTGGCGACGTCGGCACGGTATGAACTCGATCAGTTGGCAAATCCATGCCCCCTCTCGATGCAAATTGAGTTCTTCACCACCCCCTTCTCGATCGCCGCCGTGCGTTTGGTTTCCAGGCGTGGAGCAACGGAAGGCTGCACAACGTGAAGCACCGGGTGCGGTGCGTCACGCCGGTGCCGCGCATCTCCATCGCCATGTTCCTGCTCGCGCCCAAGGACGACAGGGTGAGCGTGCCGGAGGTGTTCGTGGACGCGGAGCACCCGCGCCGCTACAGGGAGTTCAAGTACGACGACTACCGGAGGCTTCGGCTGTCCACCGGCGAGGCGCTCGCGCGGTTGGCGGCGTGACGTGGCCCACGTGGTGGAGCTGCAAATTGGGCATGCCAAGAGACACAATAGGGTAAGCCGGCCGAACTCGGAGGCGGAACGGGCTGGGAGAGGGTGCCGGTATGGATTGGTTTTTAGGAGGTCTTAAGATGGTGGATTAATTCACAAAAATATTAAGAGGTTTTCTGCAAATTTATGACGTACCGTAGAAACAATCCTTACTTTATAATTACTAGCAATAATGCCCGTGCGTTGCTACGGATTTTCAAGTACAAAGAAATGACTAAACCATAAATAAAAAACCAAGTACTGAATCCATAGACTATCATATAATTCATATAGAAATTAAGGTTTACCTAGATACAGATTTGATTTTGAGAACAAACAAAATTATCTAGTACCTGAATGTGCTCTGAAGAGCTCATTGAAAGATACTTCTGAGCTAGAAAGAAGTACACCGGGTTGAAGATTTTCCTAAACTCGGGCCACTATGATTTTCAGCAAAAACTATGGCCTAGTGGATAGGCCAACTAAATGATACCTTGACAAAATCAGATGTTCCTAACTCGGGCCACTATGATTTTCAGCAAGGAAGAGATCGAAATACTCCTTGCGTTCCAAATTATAAGTCGTTTTGGCAAATCTAGATTCATAGATAATAGTATGTATCTACATATATACTTATGTCTAGATACATACTACTAACTATGAATCTTGAAATGCCAAAACGACCTATAATTTGGAACGGAGGGAGTAGCTTCTACGGAGTAGATAGTTGAGGCCGCACAAATTAACACGTAAGGACGCTGGTTTTCAGCAGACAGCAAGGCGCAGGTGGTGGTCGACGGAGAACTCTAGCAGTCCAGCGCAAGCTAATCACCTTCACCTTCATCCATGTCGACGGCGGCGCGCTGCGTCCGTGCCGCACTGTCGCCAAGCACCCAGAGCCTTATCCTGCGTTGCGAGCGTCGCGGTGCCGAGCTGGCCGCCGGTCGCGTGCCGTGACGTAGCATTGCCGCGTATTGCTACCGACCTGCCGTGCGCCCGTGTCACGTCTGCCTGGCAGCGGTGCTCGCGATTCACTCACTCTCTGCGGCATCACCGTTGCGCGTGCCTTCCTGGCCTACAGGCCAGCGGCGGCCAGCCTTCGCCTCGCGCCACCACGGCGGCACGGCTCGTAGATGGGCTCTGCGCCACGCCGCCGCGGCAGTCGATCAGGCTACCAATTGATTCGACGAAAAGTCAAGGGCTCTTTTGCAAATATGACGGACGTGGGTTAATTCTTAAAAATATGAGGGATTTTTTTACAAAATCATGACGTACCGCTGAATCAATCCTTGCTTTATAATTAGGTAGGTAAAGATTAGAGATTAGAGATTAGAGATTAATCATGGTTCGCCCTCAAGAACGTGTGTCCCTGGTTGGGCCGATCGCTTGACCAAGGTGCCGTCCTTTGTGCTTCATACCCGAGTCCTTCTAACCGAGTTCGTAACTTAAGGATGTATTCAACTTTCACTTGACACTCATTTGATTTATTTTTGTTCGATTCCTTAATCCTTAGTGAAACAATGCACGATTCTTCCATGAATCGGTGTTGCAAGGTTTGGTGTTTTAGTATATTTTCTAGCTTGCTGCCTCGTGTATCCGATGGCATGGATCATGTTATGACTGGGGGCAGAATTCATGGTTGGGTAGCTGAGCTCACTCATGCAGCTTTGAACTTGGGATGGCTAAAATCAGCGGTAGATATTGGATCTGAAACAAGCTCTACTCTGATTTAGGAACTTGGCATGCTTTCACTTGGCTTTGTATGTTTTCTCTGTCCTTGCAAAATTTCATTTCATCTCAGCAAATATTGTGTATGCTTCATCCTGAGTTCAGATGGAGTGCAGATGTTGTGTTCTTTGCTTGGTGTTTTAGTGATATTTTCTAGCCTGCTGCCTCATGTGTCTGATGGCATGGATCATGTTATGATTGGGGGCAAAATTCATGCTTGGGTAGCTTTGAACTCACTCTAGCACATTGGTGTTCTGTTCTCAATTGCAAGGGAATCTTTATTGCCTAAAACCTTGACTTTATAAACTGCATACTGATGATGCTGAAGGCATCTAAGCCCCTAATTAAGTTTTGGTAATTAATGACAACACTTGTGGACTAATAATTTCATTTGAGAATATGAGAGAATAGGTCATTTGTGGACTAACCATTGTGGCACTAATATTTCGTTGAACCAACAAAGTTGGTCCCTCTTGATAGTACAGCTATCTAGCTTATCAACTCGGTCATATTTCATCCGCTAATCACCTTATGACCGGTCCAATTTGAAAGCCCTATCATATACCTTTGCCTTGAGCTTCCCATGGTCCATAGCACATCCTGATTATGAAGTAAAATTGCACATAATCATTAACATTGGCATGTTTTTTTAATTATTGCACTCAAATGATTTCGACCTAATAACTTAACAATCTCAACCAAAAACCAGAACTAAAAATCTTGCTTAGCACTGAAAGTACAGGTACACATTTTTGTAAACAGAGACATACTGTGTTCTGTAGAGAAACAAATGGATAATGGACGAGAGACACGAGGCGAACAAAGGAGACACGCTCGGAAACCGAAGCAACGAAGGTCGGGGCGTGATTTTGGAGGAACGAAAAAAGTGATTGCCGAGGGGTCGCTGTCAGGGGGGTAGAAAGAAAATCTTTCTACCGTCCCCACCTTTATATAGGCAGGGGGAAGACCTTCGGTCCAATGGTCAAAAATCGAAAGGCCGTAACAATTGTTCGGAGGTGACGACCTTCGCCAGAATGTTGAAATTCTAAGAGGAACGATTGTAACGGCCCGGATTTCGATCCGAACAATCGAGAGGCTTCTGTTGGGGGTCGAATTTCAGAAAGGCCTCACCTCCGACAGAATTACGGCGTCACCAAAAGTCAATAATCTACAAGCCAAGACCAATTCTACGTGCATCGAAGGTCATGACAAGATTCAGAGCACAAAGAAATGGCTAAGGTGATCTTCGAGTACCAAAACACCATTGAACGATAGGCCAATTCGAATATGGAAGCACGAATCTCAGGGAGGCTTCACCTTCGATAGAGTCTCGGCAGTATCAAAGGCAAAGACTCCATAAAACAGAGTCGACGCTTCATTTGTCGAAGGTGATGACAAGATTGGCAGTACAAAGAAACGGCTGGAGCAACCTTCGAGCCATAAACGGTTAAGCATAAAGGTAGGGCCGCGCCAGGTCACGAAGGTAAAGCTCAAGCCGGAAGTCAACGCATGAGAAAAGCTAAAGCAACGAAGGTCAGGAGGAGTTTGTGGGCGATTCATTAACCCCAACGACACCTTCGATCATGACTCCGAGGAGTGGGGCCTGAAGATCTTGAAGGATTTTCGATTATACATTGTGTAAAGCAAACTTGAGCCGTGTCATGTAAACTTTAGACAGTAGTCAAATGGCACACGTCATGTATATGAAATGTCTTTTTTATCCCCGGGAGATATCAATTAGTCAACTCATGCAATAGTGTTGAGGTAGGCCCCGTTGGGAGGGCAAATGTGTACTTTGTACAACGCTGGTACCCTATAAAAGGAGGTCCATGCACCCCTTTTGAGGGGGACGACTCTTGGAATTCTAAAGTTGTACTATGGATTTCATAAAGTCAACTCTGTCATTCTAGTACTGCTGGTTTTGTAAGCTCTGACGAAATCAAAACCAACAGTTGGCGCCCACCGCTCGTGTGTGCCCGAAGGAAAACTCACATGGCTTCAGGAGGTAACACTGGTTCGGACAAGGGGGGGACAAGCTCAGAGTCCCTTCAAAACACAGAGCTACCTCCACTCGGGTCTCAGCATCCAGCAATCTTGGACTCAAGTCCTCACACCAGCAAATCCGAGGCTTCAAGAAGCAGGAGAAGAGCCCAAATAGTAGCACAAAAAGTCAAGAAGCTAAAAGCTGCTATTTCAGTTCCACACACAGTCACGTCTAGCCCAGAGAAAGAAGAAAATCAGGAGTTGGAATTAGCCAAGCAAGAATTAGTGCGTTTAGAGAAGGAAAAGGCAAGAATGTTAACAGAAGCTTCAGCAGCACAGCGTGCTGCCGCGGTCAAGCAAGAGCTCACAGCAGCAAAGGCACGACTGGCAAAGCTGCAGGCAGAGCTACAAGAAATGGCTAAGAAGCAATTAGAACTAGATTCAAGCAAGTACACCTTTGACAATCAAGAACAACCCTTGTTTGGAACTCCGACAGCTCTAGACACTACATACCCATTCAGAAATACCATAATATCTAGACCGATAGACATGGCCGACCCTCTAGCGCCGTGTTTACAGCTGGCAGCATGGCCTCCCACACACAGAGGGCACCCAATACCAAAGTTCAATGGCACCAATGACGCCAGACAATTCCTCATGGCTTACGAAGCGGCTATAGCTTCGACAGGGGGTGATGACACAGTCCTAGCCAAGTCTTTTGTTATTGCATGCGAAGGCATCGCGTTGAATTGGTATTCCTTATTAAAGCCTTTGTCCATTCAGTCTTGGCAAGATCTCAGAAACAAATTTTTGGAAAACTTCAAAGGCATCAAAAGGGGTTCCCTCAATAGTAGTGACCTGTTCAGCTGTGTTCAAGGCGATAGAGAACCGTTACAAGCATACTTTCAACGATTCATCCAACTCAGGGCTCAAGCGCCGAAGGTCCCCGACGAAGTAGCAATCGAAGCTTGCATCAAGGGTCTCAAGATAGGGCCTTGCGCAAACTTTTTCGCCAGAGAGCCACCAGCTTCGATGAATGAGTTATATGTAGCCTTTGAGAAATGGTGCAGAGCCGACAAAGATTTCAGGAGAAGATCAGAAGAGGCCAGAAGAGCTAGACAAGCTCAAAGCAATCCCCAAGCAACTCGATGGGATCAGCAAGGCGTTAGCCAACGGAAATGGTTTCCACAGAACCAACAAACAATCTATCAAGTCGAAGCTCCCAGCGCCGACAACCAGAATTTCATACAGCCAACCCTACCTTCGAGCGAAGAATTTTCAAACTGGAGGAACAGTGACAAAGACAACAGCGGAGGCAGGGGAGGAAGGTTCAGTAGAGGCAGAGGCCGGGGTAGAGGGAGACAACCTCAACAAGAAAGAAAGTATTATTGCATATTTCATGGAGCGGAAGCAGGACACGGAACAAAGTTTTGTCCAGAAAGCAAAAAGGTACTGGAAAGAATGGCAGTAGAAAAAGCTCAGGCGGAGAATACGGCTCCTTCAATCTGTCAAAGTGTGAATTGGGCGACTCGTCAAAACTTTCAAAGTAGTACGCAAACATCTTTTGCACAATTGCCAGCAAGAAATGGTCAGACGTTTTCTTACCAACCAGCCCAGTTACCCCCTCTATGAAGCAACCAGGCACCGTCGGCTCCCCCGATGGTGAATCTCACCTTCAACGAAGCTCAGGGGTGCAAAATCCAAAAGAAAAAGACAGAGGGAGCCAATCGACTTGCTTGCCGACTGTAGGAATGATCATGCCCATTTCGGGAGGATCGTCTTTACAGTTCGAAAACAAGAGGCAGAGACAGGATTACTTTAGAAGTGTCAACAACATCTCAGTCGAAGGCCCAATAATCAGATCAAGATGGTCACACATACCAATCACATTCACTGAACAAGATCTAAAGCTCACTAATTTTCCTCACAATGACGCAATGGTCATCGAAGCCAATATAGCAAGATGGAAAATAGGTAGAATACTGGTGGATACCGGAAGCTCGGCAGACATCATCTTCGCAGGCACCTTCGCAGAAATGAAGTTAGATCAAGCCTTGCTACAGCCGGCAGATAATCCTCTCTGCGGTTTCGGTGGAAAAAGAGTTCCAGTGCTAGGAAAAATCGAATTACCGGTTTCTTTCGGAGACTTGTCAAATGCAAGAACGGAATACATAACCTTTGATGTGGTGGACATTTACTTTCCTTATCTAGCAATATTTGGGAGAGGATTCTTGAACAAATTCGAAGCAGCAGTACATCAGCCATACTTGTGCATGAAAATGCCAGCTGCAAAAGGAGTAATAACAGTGTTTGGAAGCCAACAGGTGGCACGGAATATTGAAAAAGGGGAAACCCCTGGGCACCGAAATGTCCACACTCTAAACCAGGCAGAAATCCAAATACCAAAACAAGAGGAAAAAACAGATAGAGAAAAGGTCCCGGTTCAGCCCAATCAAGAAACAAAGAGAGTATTATTAGACCCGGCTATCATGGACAGGCATGTCATTATAGGAGCCGATCTAGAAAAAGAAGAAGAGGTGAAATTAATGGAATTCCTCCGAAGCAACAAAGACGTCTTCGCCTGGTCATCCAAAGATTTGCAGGGTGTGAGTAGGTCCATCATTGAACATAGTCTCAACATTGACAAGAATGTCAAACCAAGAAAGCAGAAACTCAGAAAAATGTCAGATGACAAGGTCTCAGCAGTAAAGGCCGAAGTCCAAAGACTTCTAGAAGCTCATGTCATAAGAGAAGTTAAATACCCTCCATGGTTAGCAAACACTGTACCTGTGAAAAAGAAAAACGGCAAATGGAGAATGTGTGTAGATTTCACAATTCTAAACAAGTTCTGTCCTAAAGACGACTTTCCCCTACCTAGAATCGACAGGGTGGTGGACGAAGCTGCCAACAGCGAGATCTTATCTTTATTAGATTGCTTCTCAGGCTATCATCAAATTTGGATGAAAAAGGAAGACGAAGAATGCACCGGCTTCATCACACCATTGGGGACGTATTGCTTCGTGAGAATGCCAGAGGGCTTGAAGAATGCCGGACCAACATTCTCCAGAATGTCAAAGGTAGTGTTCAAGGATCAAATCCCAAGGAACCTATTAGCTTATGTGGACGATATTGTGGTCAAAAGCAAGACAAGGTCAGAGCATGTGGCCGATCTGGCAGAGACCTTCGCTAACATGAGAGCGGCGGGTTTAAAATTGAATCCTGAGAAATGTGTCTTTGGAGTTAAAAAGGGAAAGGTGTTGGGATGCCTGGTATCAATAAAGGGCATAGAAGCCAACAAAGATAAGGTTAAGGCCTTAATTAACATAGAAGAGCCAAAGACAAGAAACGATGTATAGAAGCTAATAGGAAGAATAGCAGCATTGAATAGATTCATTGCAAAATCTGCTGAGCGAAGCCTTCCTTTCTTCAAAACACTAAGGGCATCAAACAAATTTAGCTGGGGCCAGGAGCAGAAGAAAGCATTTCAAGAGCTCAAGGATTACCTTCAACATCTGACAGTAATGTCACCTCCGGACCCCGGCGCAACTCTATTCCTTTACCTAGCGGCAACTAAATCAGCAGTAAGCGCAGCACTGGTCCAGGAGAAGGAAAATCAGGGCGTTAAAACCCAATCGCCGGTTTACTTCGTTTCAGAAGCATTAACCGAGTCAAAGAAAGCATACTCAGAATTAGAGAAAATAGCTTATGCAGTAATAATGAGCTCGAGGAAGCTACGCCATTACTTTGGAGCACATAAGGTGGTGGTACTCTCTGACCAGCCACTCAAAGAAATATTCAACAACAAAGAAGCTCCGAGTCGCATCAGGAAGTGGGCAGCGGAAATGTCCAGTTTACCAGTAACATTCGAGAAAAGGACAGTGATAAAGTCGCAAGTCCTGGCCGATTTTGTGGCAGATTGGACTTCACCAGACTTTGCACAGCAACCAAAGCCAGAACCGGAATGGCTCATCACGTGCGATGGCGCCTGGGGAAAAGATGGAGCCGGTGCAGCAGCAATCGTAACATGTCCCAGCGGGGCGAAGCTGCGATACGCGGTTCGCCTTGACTTTTGCAAGGAAGAGGACAAGAGCACAAACAATGTAGCAGAGTACGAGGCATTGTTATTAGGGTTGCGCAAGGCAAGAGCACTTGGCGCGAAGGTCTGCACTGATCAAGTAGAAAAAGAAAGCTTAGCTAAGAACCCGGAGCTAATCAAATACCTGGAAATGGTGAGAAGAATGGAAAAACAATTCAAAGGCTACACAGTTGAGTTTTGGCCAAGAAGTCAAAACGGAGAAGCCGACGCCTTAGCTAAAGCAGCAGCAAGAAAAGAGAAGCTACCGCCGGATGTTTTTTTCGAAACGTTAAAAGCACCCTCAGTCAAGGAGAAGACAAGCAGAGTTTCATGGATATTCGCTGTACACGGAGAAGATTGGAGAGCCCCAATAATCGCATTTCTCAAGGGAACAGGCGAGCCCGAGTCAAACTCAGAAACCAAAAGAATGGAACAAAGATGTCGAAGCTATAGCTTAGTGGGGGATGAATTATTCAAAATGGGCGTCACGGCCCCATTGCTGAAGTGCATTGCATTTGACGAAGGCATAGAGTTATTAAAAGAAATTCACAGTTGGTGCTGCGGATCTCACATCGGCCCAAGAGCTTTAGCAGGAAAGGCCTTCAGGCAGGGATTCTATTGGCCTTCAGCATTAAAGGATGCTCAGCAAGTAGTTAAGACCTGCGAAGCTTGCCAAAAGTTTGCAAAGCAACAAAGAGCACCCGGAGCAACAACTCAACTAATCTCACCAACATGGCCCTTGCAAAGGTGGGGCATTGATATCATAGGTCCAATGCCAACAGCTCAAGGCAATTACAAGTACGCAGTGGTAGCGGTGGAATATTTCACCAAGTGGATAGAAGCAAAACCACTGGTAAACATCACAGCGGAGACAATTAAGAAGTTTTTCTGGCAAAACATCATTTGCCGCTTTGGCGTGCCAAGGGAGATCACAGTAGACAACGGCAGACAGTTCGATAGCGAAGTGTTCAAAGAATTCTGCTACTCTATTGGCACTAAGGTGAAGTTCGCGTCCGTTTATCACCCTCAGTCAAACGGGGCAGTAGAAAGAGCCAATGGCATCATCCTCGAAGGTGTCAAGAAAAGGCTGGTAGAGCTTAAAAAGAGCAAATGGGTGGAAGAGCTGGCAAAAGTCATATGGTCGCATAACACAACAAAATCCCGAACCACACAGTTCACACCATTCAAGTTACTGTACGGAGAAGAAGCGATGACCCCGGAAGAGTTACGATTCAGGAGTAGCAGAACAACGGGAAGGCAAAGCCAAAACAGCGAAAGTGTGGACAAGGATTTAGCCGAAGAAGAAAGGCTTACGGCGGCAAATAACTTAAACAAGTATCAACAAGAGACTAAGAAATGGAGAGACAAGAAGGTAGTTAGGAAGGACATCGCTATGGGAGACTTCGTCTTAAAATTGAAGGCAGGAAAAAGTGGAAAGCTACAAGAAAACTGGGAAGGTCCCTTCCTAGTCAGTAGGACCAACAGACCAGGTTCTTTCTACTTAATAGACGAAGAAGGCAAAGAGTTACCACATTCCTGGAACATGGACAGTCTCAGGAGATTCTATGTGTAAAAGATAATGAAATGTTGTAGAGTTTCTTTTTCTTAGATTTCTTTTTCTTTTGAAATTTGGGTCTCGTACTCTTTTCCTCATAGGGGAAACCCCATAAAGGGGGTGAGGTTTTTAATGAGGCGGGCACCTTTGTAAATATGCTAAGTTATAAAGCAAGTGATTCCCCAAAGAAAGGTCTCATGGCCGAAAAAGCAACCTTTGAGAAAGGCCGCAGATTCGACAAAAAGCGCCAAGTTCGATCAGAGATCGCCAAGGCAAAACTGATCAAACTTAATAAATCACACCTAAAGCTCAAACAAGAGCCCGCGACCAAAACAAGCCCGGCAAAAAGCGCTAGAGGCTGTGACCTAGCAACGTCACTAATGCACTCGAAGCTAAGCAGTGTAAAATGCAAGTAAAAAAAGCTTAGGCTAAGCTTCGAGCTGCATATTTTGATTCACCTCGCTAGGAAATGGGAGGTGACGCTTTTCAAAGCTCAAACAAGAGCTCGCGAACAAAATGAGCCCGGCAAAAAGCGCCAGAGGCTGTGACCTAGCAACGTCACTAACGCACTCGAAGCTTAGCAGCGTAAAATGCAAGTAAAAGAAGCTTAGGCTAAGCTTCGAGCTGCATATTTTGATTCACCTCGCTAGGAAATGGGAGGTGACGCTTTTCAAAGCTCAAACAAGAGCTCGCGAACAAAATGAGCCCGGCAAAAAGCGCCAGAGGCTGTGACCTAGCAACGTCACTAACGCACTCGAAGCTTAGCAGCGTAAAACGCAAGTAAAAGAAGCTTAGGCTAAGCTTCGAGCTGCATATTTTGATTCACCTCGCTAGGAAATGGGAGGTGACGCTTTTCAAAGCTCAAACAAGAGCTCGCGAACAAAATGAGCCCGGCAAAAAGCGCCAGAGGATGTGACCTAGCAACGTCATTAACGCACTCGAAGCTAAGCAGCGTAAAATTCAAGTAAAAGAAGCTTAGGCTAAGCTTCGAGTCGCATATTTTGATTCACCGCGCTAGGAAAGGGGAGTTGACACTTTTCAAAGCTAAGAAACGAGAGCTCGCGAACAAAGCTCGGCAAAAAGTGCCAGAGGCTACGGCTCAAACACGTTCGAAGCCATCTTACAAAAAGTTCAAGCAAATGAAAAGCATGATAAGCTTCGAATCGCGGGGTTTTTCACAGCTTGCTAAAAAGTTGCAAGTTTCATGCACCAGCACATGTCAACAGGCGTAGGGCAATACAACAATAAACATAGCATCAAGCACGAGTTTGAGTACAATTACACAAGCGCGGTCACACATGCCGAGCCGAAGATTCAAAAAGAAACCTCAAGTACATAAGCGCGATCATGAACGTTGCGCCGAAGGTTATAAACGTAATGAAAATCATCGAAGTCTTCTCGGCCTTCGCAAACTTCGGTTTGAATGTCCAAGGGAAGAACAGGAACCTTCGTTCGGGTTCGAACGGTTCTAAAGCTTTGATCGATGACATAAGACTCGTTCGAAAACAACCGGCAGCAGTAATTCCAAAATTCAGGGAAGCCGACTCCGGGAAAGCGTCGGCGATAGGCAACCAAAGTTGTACCCTTAACACACAGTTGCCCATTGCGAATAGTACGAGGAATTACAAGGGTGCGCAGGCTCTTCAGCACGAGCCTGCGCAATTAAAGTTGACACAGATCAGTCTCACATAGCAAACCACCAAACCGATCAGTCAAGCTACACTATTACAAGAGAGATTAACGTCCTTGCGGGTCATCCACCTTCGGTCGTGAGGACGATCCGCCGGGTGCAGCAGCTCCAGCGCCTCGACCAGCAGCGGCAACGCCAACAGCTTCTTTGCGAGCTTGTTCCTCGCGAGCCAAACGAAGTTCTTTCTGTCCACAAAAGACTAATGTTTAGTAAGAAGGGAAAGAACCACAAGTCACAGACGAGGGGAAAATACCTTGTTCAGACTATCAACCGCCGAGCGACGCGCAGCTTCACGACCCAAAGATTGCCAAAACTGGCGCATGAAAATTTGCCTGGTAGCCTTGACTAGTGCGGAATTGTCTTCGGGAGATTCAGCAGCGCCGAAGCGATAACCCTTACCAAAGGTCTTGAAATGAAGGCAACCCTCCTTTTCAAGCATTGACAATAAGTTTGCACAAATAGTATTGGCGGCATGATCTCCAATACCAACCATGACGCCAGACAAAGACTTAAACTCCGCGTCCAGCCAGTCAAAGAATCGAGCTTCACCGCCACCTTCGGGAAAAGAGAGGGGTTCAGCTCCGAACTGACGAAGAGTTTCTTGGTAGCATCGATAAACTTGAAGACCGCGTTCAGCCACCAAAGTGCGGGAGCGGTCCATGGCGGATTTCAACACTTTAATTTCTTCTTGAAGCTCAGTGTTCTCTTTCTGTTTGGAGGAAGCCAATGCCTGGGAGATCTTCAATTCGTCCTTCAGGGATGACACAAGGGAAGCGCCGTTGGTAGCTTGCTCACGAAGGGCAAGAACCTCAGCTTCGAGATCAAGCTTCCGTTTTTCAAGAACAGCAACCTGTTGTGCCTTTAATTCTAGCTCTTCATTGCGCTTCCGCAAGTCTTCAGCCTCCTGTGCTTGACGCTTTGCGGTAATAAGCTGCTGATTCAATTCCTCCTCACGATGCCGATGGTCAGCAAGCTCTTTTTCCATCTCTTCTTGAATTTGAACAGCTTCATGGAAGTTCTCCTTCAGTTTTTCATTGTCAGCCTGGAGCTCAGTTTGTTCGAGCTTCATCCGGTCATACGCTTCAGTAACGTTCCGAACGATTTTTTCCCGAGCAATGAGTTTCTTGTCAACAATACGTATGCCGGCAAAAGTCTAACAAAGAGTAAGAAAGCAGAGTTACAAAGGCTCTCGGAAACGAGTCAAAAGCCATGTTGGAGTTAAACAGACAGAGGAATTACCCGGAAAGCGTGCTTGACCACATCCTGAAGAACACCTTCGAGATGGAGCTTCTCCATCTCACCCTCATAATCTATGAAGCGAGCATAGATATCAGGATTACTCTCCCTAATAGAAGACCATAGGTACGCCGAATAATCCGCCAAATGGTCATAAAGATCAAGAGAGCGACCTGACGAAGAGGTAGGGCTGTCTGGTCGGCCGGGCGCATGCGAAGCTCCGGCCACATCGCTTGGACCCGGGCGAGCAACGGAGGCACCTTCGACCCGGGGAGAGATAACCACATCCCGGCCAAGTTCTGTCTCGGGTGGTTGATCGCCAGGAGGAGCATCGACCCGCACTTCAGACGAGTCACCTGTGCAAAACAGTGCAAGTTCAGATCAAGAGCCACTCTCCACAGGTAAAGGAGGCAAACGAGGATATAGGCAAGACCCGTTAGAACTACAAGAAGAATCGCCTCTAGTACCAGTAATATCAACGTCAGAAGAGGAGCCCCGGAATTGTTCCACATTACTAAAGAAATTATAGGCTGGCAAAGGAGGCAGTGGCACAGCAGTAGGTAGTGGTATTGACTCACCTATCACTTGAGCCTCGGGTCGACTTGCACTGGAAACATCAACAAGAGAATGCGCAGCAGCTTCGGTGACATTAGCAGTAGGCCCTGCGTGTTAGGATTGACAGCACTCGTCCCCAAGTCTTGACCAACCGGCGCATCAGCTTCAGCGCGAGGGTGGGGGCTTCCACGAGGGGTAAACAAGTCATCATATTCAATCTCCTCCTCTTCTTCAAAGATGTCTCCAATACGAAGGTTAACAGGAGGACGGGTATCATCATGGAGACCAAAATTTGGCCAATCAGCAACATAAGTTTCCCCAAGATCCAAGTCCGCAAGGACTACATCAGCAACAGAACACCTCTGACCAATTGTAGCACCTTCGCCGCTTCCTCCTTGGTTTAGATCGCCAGGAAAAGCAGTCGAAGCCACTGCCGGGAGTTTTGAAGCATCGGCAGCCGAAGAAGAACCTTTGACAGTAGCCACGCGATGCGGAACGGCTGCATCTGATTGAAAAGTCTCCTTACAAATAACGACCTTTAATCGCTTAGTGCTGAAATCAGTCAAAGCTTCACGTTTTCGCTTCTCTGCGGCTTTCACCTTCACAACAGCTTTCTTGGAGGGCGCTCCAACCTGTTCAGTCCCAGGCTGGACAACACGTTGATAGCGCTTGGTAGCTTTCACTGGCGCAGGGCGAGGATCATACCGAATTCCCATTTCCTCAAAAACACGGTTCAATCGCCCATTATGGCAAAGGATTTGCTCCGCAGCCTTGTGCTCTTCCCGAGTGTAATAGCCAAGTATATCGTTTACCTTGCGTTCGACCTCCTCAAAAAAACTCCATCTGATTGATTATCCGGCTTCCTTCGCGCAAAGACAGGCGCTATGAACTCACCCAAACCAGTAATGGTGAGCTTCCTAAAGCCAGAAGGTCTCCAACCCGGCGCCAAGGGAAATACATCAGCGGCAATCATTTCCTCGTAAAGATCCCGACCGGTGCACAAGGCCACTATGACCCTAAAGGCAGCCAAATTCCTCTCAAAATGTGGAGTGATATTGAACGAAGGAGAGTGAGCGACAGTTAGGAGCTCCGGCTTGCTATGTAGCTCATAATGTGTCCGAAGGTCGGCAGCATCAAAATCTCCAGGACCTCCGGGAAGGCTCACGTAAAACCAATACCGATGCCAGTCATTCTCCCACTTGTTCTTCTGGGAGGGCACCAACTGAAGCTTCGCATTAAACCTGTTGGCTCGGCGAGCCCTGAAAGTAAGACACCCAAACTGGGCATCATAGGTCTCGGGATCTCCAGGAAAAGTGATTTTCTTCATCTGATGATGAATCTCATAAAGACGACAGAAAGCGTCGACGTCAACTTCAACATCTTGACTCCGCATAGCGTAGAAGTACTTGACCAATTGAATGATACCATTGGGAGTAAGTTGGTGCAGACAAACTTGAAAGCGCTTAAGGATAGCGCCAACCAGGGGATCACAGGGAAACCTCAAGCCAACAATAAAAAAATCCTGAAAGACGACAGCTTCGTGCGCTTGAGGAGTAGGATACTCTTCAGAACCAGGACAGCGGCCTTGTCCCACTCGAATGTAACCCTTGCTCTCGTAAAAGCCAATAGTAGTAGCAGAAACTAAGGAAGCTCCAAACCGAGTGGTTTTGTCGTAGACACGTTTACCTGGAATCAAGTCACCAACATCAGCATGAACAAGCGAGAGATCTTCGCTTTCCTGGTCAATCTCCATGGCGTCCTTCTGAGAGGTACCTTCGTCGCGGGCATCTCCAGATTCAGAGCCGCCAGCTTTGCGAGAAACAACTGGCTCCTCCACTGCGCCCTCATCAACGCCGGCAGCAGGATCGGCGGGCGCGCCCTGATCCCCAAGAGCAGCAAGTGCCTGAGCAGCAGCAGCTGCGTCGCGAGCAGCGATTTCTTCGGCGGTCATCTCGCGAGCGGTTTGCATGACGCGCGCCAGTCTGAAATGGGGACCGAGGAGAGGAAACAGTAGATCCAGGGTCAAAAAAAACGACCAGGCAAAATTAACAGTACGAAAGAAACAAATAAAAGGTAGCGGGTTAACCTGGAAAGTGGATAATGGACGAGAGACATGAGGCGAACAAAGGAGACACGCTCGGAAACCGAAGCAACGAAGGTCGGGGCGTGATTTTGGAGGAACGAAAAAAGTGATTGCCGAGGGGTCGCTGTCAGAGGGGTAGAAAGAAAATCTTTCTACCGTCCCCACCTTTATATAGGCAGGGGGAAGACCTTAGGTCCAATGGTCAAAAATCGAAAGGCCGTAACAATTGTTCGGAGGTGACGACCTTCGCCAGAATGTTGAAATTCTAAGAGGAACGATTGTAACGGCCCAGATTTCGATCCGAACAATCGAGAGGCTTCTGTTGGGGGTCGAATTTCAGAAAGGCCTCACCTCCGACAGAATTACGGCGTCACCAAAAGTCAATAATCTACAAGCCAAGACCAATTCTACGTGCATCGAAGGTCATGACAAGATTCAGAGCACAAAGAAATGGCTAAGGTGATCTTCGAGTACCAAAACACCATTGAACGACAGGCCAATTCGAATATGGAAGCACGAATCTCAGGGAGGCTTCACCTTCGATAGAGTCTCGGCAGTATCAAAGGCAAAGACTCCATAAAACGGAGTCGACGCTTCATTTGTCGAAGGTGATGACAAGATTGGCAGTACAAAGAAACGGCTGGAGCAACCTTCGAGCCATAAATGGTTAAGCATAAAGGTAGGGCCGCGCCAGGTCACGAAGGTAAAGCTCAAGCCGGAAGTCAACGCATGAGAAAAGCTAAAGCAACGAAGGTCAGGAGGAGTTTGTGGGCGATTCATTAACCCCAGCGACACCTTCGATCATGACTCCGAGGAGTGGGGCCTAAAGATCTTGAAGGCTTTTCGATTATACATTGTGTAAAACAAACTCGAGCCGTGTCATGTAAACTTTAGACAGTAGTCAAATGGCACACGTCATGTATATGAAATGTCTTTTTTATCCCCGGGAGATATCAATTAGTCAACTCATGCAATAGTGTTGAGGTAGGCCCCGTTGGGAGGGCAAATGTGTACTTTGTACAACGCTGGTACCCCTATAAAAGGAGGTCCATGCACCCCTTTTGAGGGGGACGACTCTTGAAATTCTAAAGTTGTACTATGGATTTCATAAAGTCAACTCTGTCATTCTAGTACTGCTGGTTTTGTAAGCTCTGACGAAATCAAAACCAACAGGGGCAGTTTGTGTGAGCAGCAGTTGAGTTACCTGGCGATGGAGGGGCGCTCGTGCGAGGGAAGGAGGGCGGCTGCGGCATCAAATTGGGCGGGGGAGGGGCGCCAGCGGGTGATGTCGACGAGCCACCGCCGCACCCCGGCCTCCTCCTCCTCCATCGTTCCCCAATCCTAGGCACAGCCAACAGTTGTGCCGCTGCCGGCGGTGATGCTCCCTAGATTATTCCGCCGGCGGGGCAGCGGCCGCGGCGTTGACGGCGTCGTCGTCCTGTGTCGCTGTGAGTGACATCATCATCGATGAGATGGGTGGGCCTGGACAAGGAAGGCCTATGTCGTCTGTTGACTGTTGGGGGAAGCGAAGAAATGGGCCCAGCCCACATTACAGGACAGAGGCGGAGTCGTGGGCCTTCCTGAACACGTGTGAGAAATCATGCTACTAACTGTTGGAGTCCACATTCCACTCGACTTTTCCTGCTTACTTGATGCGCAATGCAACCCTAAGAGGGCATCCAAATCCATGAAGATGTCCTTTGTTCCCTCTTCTTTGATCGTGAGTGAAGCCAAATCTAATTTGTATTAGTGTCATTACAAGTCAAACAAATGTAACATGTCAAAAGCAAGTTAAATTTTGAATCTTCAACTTGTATATGGTAGCAAGGCATGTTTGGTTTGCTTCCTCTGTTTATACGTTTGTATGGTATGGATGAGTACATGTTCCAAATAAAGATGGCAATAAATGTTCGAAACTGTCACACTAGCACAAGCGGCTATAATATAGGCATGAGAATACATGCATGTCCCTAGATTAAAAGGTATACGTACACCCTGTGTTGTGCCATAGTGGGAATACTTGCTCACCTTGCATGATCTGTCGATTGTCACTTGATGAACACAGCTGTACGTCCGCTATCTCTCCGCGTATAACAATGGTTTCAGTTGAAATCGGGTTAGATATGATGCCAAGGTGTAAGTGATGATTCGGTTACCATATATGTTTGTTTGGAAGAGGAGACGAGTGAATCCAGGTCGGTTACAGTAGATGAGAGAGTCCACATGCCCCACTCGACTTGCTTACTTGACTTGCCGCGCGCAATACCCCATATATAGCTAGGTATCGTTTCTGATCTGGATATCACGTTAGGCGTAACAGATACTCCGTAGAGCGTACCGTATATGTTTGGAAGAGGATTCGGTCAGGATGGGAATGGGCCGGGTCGACCCATGGGGTAGTTGGCCCGGCCCATAAAAACAAGGTTAATGGGTCGTACGGGTCGACCTCAAACAAAAAATGGGCCAATAGAGCCGGACCCTACCGACCCAATGGGTATGATAGGGCCGACTCAAAAATCTCACGCAATTTACATCCATATGCCATTTCGCACGTAAAAATTAACTTTGCATCTCTATCTATGGGTGCATACAAGATGTTGGTTGAATAATTTTTTTTTCATGTTGATGGCCAGCAGCATATGTATAATATTTTTTTTCCTTTTTTTCCACGTAATTACCGGTAGTATTATAGCAACACAATTATTTTTCTTTTTATAATTTAGCAATTGTCAAGTAGCAACATGGCCAAAATTTATTCAATTGTTTGCTTAAGCATAGTCTAAAGGGTGAACGAGGCCGACCCACATTGCCCATTGGGTCATAAGGCCGTAGCTAAAGACTAAATTGGATCGGCCCATGGCTCTCTAAAATTGACCTTGAGGCCATGAGGGCCGGGTCCAAGGCCAGAGCCGGGCCGGCCCATTCCCATCCTGAGGATTCGGAGATTTCATCAATATGGCAGATGGCACCGTGTGAGACATATCTGCAGATCGATATGCATGATCGGTGGTGATTCAGTTACCATGTTTGGGAGGAGAGGAGAAGTGAATCCGGTAATCCGCGCTAGTCGGTTACGTTTCTGGATCATGAGCAGAGCGAGAGTCCGCGTCCCACTCGTGACTCGACTCGACTTGCAAGCTTACTTGACTTGCCGCGCAATCTCCTCTCCGAGGCGCGCAACGCAACCCAACCCAACCCTACTTTTCCGCCGCCATATAATCCCACCGCACTGCCGCCGCCGCTCTTCATCTTCCACCCCACAAGAGGAGCGCAGCGCCGCAGCCTTTCTCTCTATCGCTGCCACTCGCCTCAACCCCCCAACTACTAAACCCTAGCTAGTTAGCTAGTCCACCACCACTCGCCGCCTTCTCCTCCTCCCAGTCCCCCACTGCGTGCGTGCGCCGCCGATGGCCTCCTCCTCTTCTCCCCCTCCCCGCCGCATGCCCGATGATGATGACCTAGAGGAGGGCCAGTTCGTCCCCGGCGGCGACGAGTCCTCCGACACCGACGACGACGCCCGCGGCCGCTACCCGCTCCACCGCTCCCGCCGCGAGGACGACGAGGCCCGTGCCCATCCGCCGCCGCACAGCCACAAGCGCCGCGACCTCACCCTGGAGGAGGTCCTGGCTTTGGGCCGAGGCGACGCCCTGCCGTCCCCCACGGCGGCCTCGAGCGAATCCGAAGGGAGGACAATCAGCGACCACGACGCCAACCCCAGCAGCCCCGCGTCCGTCTTCATGACGACGACCCAGCCCAAGCGCGCCGTGGCGGCGATCGATGGCGGCTGGGCCGCCACCGGCAAGCGAGGCTGGACAGGGGGCAAACCAGCCGCCGCGGAGGCGGCGGCTGTGCCCCCGCAGGTCCAGGCCGTCGTCGTCGTTCACCAGCCGACTGCGCCACCACCGCCACCAGCACTACTACTTCATCTCGCTCAACTCGCCAATCAGGCCGCCGCGCCGCCGCCTGCAGAGCATCACGAGCACGTTCAACTCGCCCCCCAGGGCGCCGCCGCCGCCGCCGCCGCTGCTGATCACCCACCTAGGCGCGAGTACACCTGCAAGGAGTGCGGCAAGTCGTACACGACGAACCAGGCCCTGGGCGGCCACGCGGCGGGCCACAGGAACAAGCGGCGGGACGCCGAGGCCGCGGCGGCGGCCGCGGCCGCCGGGATGGCGCCCGAGGACGGCGGCGCGTTCCTCGCCGCGCTCCGCCGCGGCCGCGGCGCGGCGGCGCCGCACGAGTGCCAAAAGTGCCGCAAGGTGTTCGCCACGGGGGTCGCGCTCGGCGGCCACATGAGGGTCCACTACACCGGCCCGCCCATCGTGCCCTGCAGGAAGAACAAGAAGAAGAAGATCAGGGGGCTCGCGCTCGGGCTCGCCGTGGACGGCGTCGCGGCGCCGCCGCCGCCGGGACTTTCGCTTGCGCTGTCGATCAAGACGGAGGAGGCGCCGTCGCCTGCGCCGGCAGGGCCTGCCAGAGTAGTGCGTCTCTTTGGCATTGACATCAGTCCGCAAGTGCAACAAGCGCCATCGGAGCAACCGTGCTCCAGCACGACGACGGAGGACGACTCTTCGTCCGCTGGTGGTCGTCAACAGTAGTATGGGCCGCTGCCAATGTGGGATTGTGCAAGGATTTCGTTTGGTGTCTTCCGTTTCTCAGGGAAGGTTTTTAGTTTGTTATTAGGATAGTTATAATTGGGTTTGCTGTCTTGATTTTGGATTCGGTAGATTGCATGAGAGAAACTGTACTACTACCATAAAGGAAGTGTGTGAGAGAGGTCCAATGTTTTTTTTTGGTGTGAAAGTGTCCTAATCAGTCATAGTAAAATGAAAGAACTGCTTTGGTAACTGAAAAAAATAGGCATTTTTTTATACGTGGCACTTTATATTCCAAATATGCGTTTGAGCAAGTGAGCTTGTCAAACGGGGTCAAAGGCTACACAACGTACGTACATGTCTAGAAGAGTTTGACTTTTCCACTTTGTATGAACCTGCAGTCAGCTCTACAATGTTGTATTGGCAATATCATCTAACAAGATATCAAAGAAAGAATGCTTGTTTTTCATCCAACTGTAAAAAATAAATTTATACCAATGGAATTTAACTTTCCATTGTTTCAGTTATATGGGACGGCTACAATGTTTTTTTGTGAAAATATCCTAATCAGTCAATGTAAAATGTAAAGATATGCTTATGTGAAACTGAAAAGAATATATTCTTGGGCAGTCTTTACCTGCCACTTTTTATTCCAAATATACATTGACCTAGTAAACTTGTCAATGCAAACGGGGTCAATGGACATACAATGTACATCTTGAAGTCCAGAGTAGTTTGATCTTTCGCTTCTGTATGAGCCTCTGAGCTCTGCGATGTTGTATTGATAATGTCTAACGCTCCTGCTTCACTTGCAGTTTAATTTGTAACAGCAAGAACAAGATATCAAAGAAACTATGTTTGTTCTTCATTCTGCTGTAAAATAAAAAACCTACAATTATGAAATTTTAACTTTTCATGTTCCGACTATTTGAACCTCAATTTGCTGTTACTATTGGTCAGTACAGCTTTGATAATAAGTCTGATAATGGCCATGCTCTTGAAAGCTACCTTCGCAATGGTACACTATAATAGATAATCTAACAATGTTATGCTATAAATCATTGTGAATGCTAAACTATTTTCCCAATGATTTAGCATTCACAATGATTTATAGTTATTCTTCTTACTCATACTTGGTAAGCTATTATTTCTTCTAAGTAACAAATCCTGCATTCCTTACCATGCTATCAATCTTGCTACTGTTCTTCTATAATGTCAGATTACATTACTGTTAACTTCTTCAATATCTGGTGATTTGCATGCCCCTTGATCATACTTGCACAGATCTTAAGTATGCTTCTACTATCATCAAGAAACTACTGCACAAAACTTGAAGCAAAGCTGGTTGTAGACTTGTAGGGAAGTACCTTTTTTTTGGGGCATTTTGTTACATGAATTCTGATATTGCTTGATAAACCAAAGCTATATACTTACGAATTCTCATTAAGACATCTAGTTGATATTTGTACTTGTGCAAAATTTGCCAGCCAAACACTTTCCTCACAAAAATCCCACAATCAAACACTTCAAACATTCATATACTGTAACAGTACTAATATATTTTCTTTTAAAACTTGATATCGAGCATGCAAAATAAGGCTTTTCTACGAAATCGTGTGGTTATATGTTAGGACTTAGGGGTCCAGAAGTGATATCTTCATTTGGTACTTCTGCAGATTTTAGGAGTGCCGACTATACATTAGAAATTGTATAAGTTGTTCCACTGTCCATGACGTGAATGCCTCTTCTAGAATCTCCAGTGTAGCTTGCAATTGTTCCTCCCCAACCGCAGTGGCCACATTGGACAGTGTTCTCTTGTAGCTGTTTACAGCATCCTCTGGATGCCCTTTTGCTATAGATGCCTGCAAGTTCCATTGGTGAAGGTAAATAAATAGACAGTCATAAGTAGAACAGGAACTAGACTCCTGTTTATGGGAGTTAGATGATACTAACAATCCATACATACCAAATGCATTTCATCAAGCTTCAAAAGCGAAAATCTCCACCTCCTAGACAGGACACCATCGATACGGATAGAAATATTGGTCCAGTTTTGATGCTGGAATTCCAATCTATGCAAACCAAATCCAACGCCAGCACCTATGGCTTTAACAAATGATTCTTTAAGACACCAGTACCTACAAAAGAAATAGAACGTAACTGAACATTGACATGATTTCAACTTCATAAGTTAATAATCTGAACCAAAACGTTGACAAGATTCAACTTTATGCTTAGCAGATAGCACTGATACACATTTCAGAAAATATACTTTTTTTTCCTGAAGATAGACAAAAGAACTTTCCCTTCAGCCTTTCAGACGTAATTTAACTGACTATAAGTGAGAAGCTGTGTGAGAGACGTGCATTATTGGCAAATAATATGCAGGCATTCTGGAATCGACACAGGAGTACAGATGCTTGGTTGGTATATATAGGTAGCATGCCGATTATTCCAGGCCGTGTCAGAACTTAAGAATTCAAGTTGATGACAGACCTTAGCAAAAAACAACAGTAAACACACTCGGTGGACTTTAACAATTCAAGTTTTGACTTTGAACAGAAAATGATGCAGTATTCTACAACAGGAATGCTGATACTGAATGTACCCATCGGGTGTCAAGAAACCCCTGTAAGAAATGTTATATACCTGTAGAACTCTGCTAACACTTGACTGGGACTGCCAGCACGAATAATACAGCTCCACTCATGGTCTGTGAGGTATGAAGAGAAGTTGCTGACGAACTCGTTTACAGTTTCTCCTTGGGGCATGGAGATGGATGCGATGTCCAGGCCAACGAGGAAAAGAGGTTCAGACGCTATGCCGACGTAGTCTCCCTGATGGGAGGTGTTGAAGTTGAAGTTTGGTAAGGGTGAAATTTTGTTCTCCTGTAAAGATAGCTCACTCAATCGAAGAAGGGTGAATGACAGAATGTCCGCAGCCGGACCGAAATGTTGGATTGTTTGGTGTAGCTTGTGGGAGTGGCACACAAATGTACAACGAACTGAAGAACCAGCCGTCGTTTCAACAATTCAGGGGGAAAAAAACAGAGCGAGAGCGAGGGAACCAGTACCAGGTATGGTTTTCCTTCTAGTGTGCGGCGTATGTTGATCTGGTGCAACGGGACGCCGAGAACATGGTGCACAAGTGAGTACTGGAGCAGGCGACTGACGAGCGCACGTTTCCTGTCATCATCCTTGACGAACCTGCAGGCGCAGGACATCGAGAAGCTTAAATTTGATGTCAAGCGTTAGCTATCATCTCGGTATATGATATGGATGGAGCATCAGGCAGTGGAGAAATTCTTTCTTGCAGAGGCAAACAGGCGACAAGGCCTGAAGAACACGCATCAGGCATTCAGGCACCGTACCGCCGCCGCGTGCAGTAGCCACGAGCATGAGAGGGATGGAGGGGGCAAGTTCACGAGCTTAGCGCTGGAATGAATACATTACCTGGCGATGGCAGGTCGCTCGTGCGGGGGCAGGAGGGTGGCCGCTGCGTCGAATTCGGCCGGCGACGGGCGCCAGCGGGTGACGTCGACGAGCCATCGCCGCACCCCGCTCTCCTCCTCCTCTTCCTCCATTGACTAACTCGGTCCATCCCAGACATGGCCGGCGAGGTCGCGTAGAATGGATGGATTACCCTGAATTCCCTCGGCCGGCGGTGGGGCGGGAGGGGGGCCGGCGGCCCGTCGCTTTCCGCCGGCCGGGGCGGCGACATGGACGGTTTGGGTGGGCTTTCCCAGCAGGGCGCTGGGTGGATTCGCGGGCCTAGGCCAGATTCCAGGAAGGCAGACAAGTCGTTCGAGCGGGCCGGTGGATGGATTGTCGTCTCAAGTCGTGGGGCCGGCCATTTCCCTTAGTCGCACGCAGGCCTGGGCCTAGTCCTGGGCCAAACCCAGGCGAAGTCGTTTGGGCCTCTCTTCACATTCTTGTCCATTGTGCACGTTGGCGGCGGGATCAAAGTTCTTTGCTCTGCACGTCTCCGTGTCAGTCAGTAATCGAAAATGCGCGCAACAATAAATTAATGGCAAGTTAATGGATCATCAAATTGAAAGATGGATCATACCCTGACTGGCTGCCTGCCTGCTGGCTGACGCATGAGCTGATGCCATTCGCATTATTGGCAAAGCTTTCGTTCCGTTTATTGCTGACACCAACAAACAGGTGTTTATTTGGGCGAGTTCATCTTCAGCAGCAAGCCTGAACAGCGGGGTCCTCTTTTTCTTTTATGGAAAATCTACACTAGTCTAAAGCAGCGCGATCGGGCCATAAATATTACATTTCCTTCTTCACTTCTTACATACAGTCTCTAGCTTCGTTTTGCCTCATACTCTTCCTGCCACTTTTGTCAACCATCGCTCGCAGTTGCTGTTAGTCTAATATCGACGATGACACACGCATCAACTATGTGATCTAGCTAAGAATGCCATTTTATTCTACTTGCAGATGAGACCAACAGCAAATTAAAAGCAAAACCTGCAGACTCGGTAGTAAATTCCTCTCCTATCGCCTGCACCAGTCTCTCCCTGCAACATTCCATGTCAGGCATCCAGCTCCATCCATCCATGCTCTACTCCATCTCTCTGTCGCGATGACGCAACGCGTGACGGATTTGCTTTGGCCCGGCGTGCAGTGGGTGCAAAACTGCAAATGCAAGCGTCCCGCTGACCGTGGCAACCGTGCAGTGCACTTCCATTTGGCTTCCTCCTCTCCCCGTCTTCTTCCTCTTGGCCTTCATGACACGGCTCAGTTGTTCCATGCGAGCTGAGCAGATTCAAGCGCCAAACGTCGACGGAGACACAATAATTTATTTATTATCTATATATAAAGAAAAAAAAGGCAGCGGAGAGCAACCCATTTTTTTTTATCTTGGTCCCTGGTCTTCCTTCATCCGGAGCTCTGCTCCTCTTCTTCTCCTCTGAGCTTTTGAGGATCACATTTGATTTTCTGCCAATGGAGGAGCAGAGCACTCTGCCATTGCTGCACAAGGAGTACCACCTGGGTTGCCCTGGTTGCGATTATGACCGGAAGAAGGACCTCCAGGAGGGCCTGCCTTACAAGGAGTTCTTGTATGTCTGGATGATCTGCCTTACTGCTGGTACGGAACCCATTCCTCCCAACCTTTGTATATATGTACCTCTTGATTTAATAGAGACGTTCTGTTTTTCCTTTTTGCACACGTGCCCAAAACTTTTGAGGATTTTGGATGATTAGATATATTCAGATAATATACCAACGGAAGATTATCACTTATAAGAGTGCTTACAGTTCCCAATATATAAGGCAGCTAGTGTACTGAAACTGAAAGGAGAGTAACATAAATGTTAGAATTAGCTGTGACCTCCAAACTCTAGGAAAGGTTCTAGGAACTATTTCCAAATTTGTTTGATTCTACACCAAATGGGCTTTTCATTTGTCTACCGTCCCTTTCCATGTCATCATCTCATTGTTGTTATTGCTATTTTTTTTCTTTTTTCTATTTAATCTTTGCTGATAAATGATAACTATATATATGCTAATTTCTTTATAGTGGTCACCATTTATCATTACTGAATTATATGAATGTAGCCATCGGCACATATTCTCAAGCATATATTGCTGGTAACCTGGAATGTTACTATGATTCTTAACATGCATCTCTTTTTTTTGCATAATTTTGGTGTACATTTATTAATACTTCTATAATTCTCCTACCCTTTTCAGCTTTACCGGTGTCATCACTATTCCCCTTTTTGTATTTCATGGTATGTATGGCATTGGTTCCTCTTATTCTGATTACTAGGATATTTTTTGTTGCATAACAATTATTAATAACCAGAAATAGCACTGCCAATTTGCGAAGATTTAGACCATCTCATGCTTTTAGTACATGTGTGGATCAATGTGCATATTTGTAGCGCCTTTAGCTAACAAGTTTATCTCTAACTCAGATAAGAGACTTGCATATTGCAGAAAGAACAGAAGATATTGGGTTCTACGCCGGATTTGTGGGTTAGTCCTCATAAATTATTCATTCACATTTGAGATGGTTGAGTACAACTTTCTGAACTTTTTACATGATACTTTCAGGCGCTTCATTTATGCTGGGTAGATGCTTGACTTCAACTGTTTGGGGAGTAGTAGCAGATCGTATTGGGAGAAAACCAGTTGTCATGTTTGGCATTTTCTCTGTGTCAGTAATTTTTTTGCTTCCACCAGTATTAACTAAAGCAGTATTTATTGATTTGTTCATATTTTAATTTAATTTATTTTATAAAGCAGTATTTATTGATTTGTTCATGTTTTAATTTAATTTATTTTATAAGGTGATTCTCTAACTTAATTGTTGTTTGTATCTCAGGGTCATATTTAATACTTTGTTTGGGCTTAGTACTAGTTATTGGATGGCAATAGCTACAAGATTTCTCCTTGGCGCTCTAAATGGTTTGCTTGGGCCAATTAAGGTATAATGAATTTGAATGTTGTTCCATGCAAGGTGTAGTATAGCTTATATACTTTATGTGTAAATTTTGCAGGCTTATGCTATCGAAGTTTGCCGACCTGAACATGAAGCTCTAGGCCTATCACTTGTAAAAAAAAATACAACACTGATGAAATCTTAACTTCTTTTATTCTGATTATTTCTTTCCTGAAGTTCAATCCTTGTAACTCTAGGTCAGCACAGCTTGGGGGATAGGTCTGATCATTGGTCCTGCTCTTGGAGGCTACCTTGCACTGGTACAGTAGACATCCAACAATTTTAAGCTATATGGTTATTTGGAAATGGTAATTTAAATCTATTATGCCAGCCTGCAGAAAAATTTCCGAACTTATTTTCACCTGACTCATTCTTCGGAAGGTATTCATTCTTGAACCAAAACCAGACTATTTAAGATATACTTGATTTCTAGAATACTCATATGCGATGGGAACTTGATAGGTTTCCATATGTATTGCCATGCTTATGCTCATCACTCTTTGCTGCTGCTGTTCTTGTGAGCTGCATATGGATGCCGGTACGTGAGATTGCACCAGTGCTAGTTAATTTCTTCAATGCACATTCGCAAAAAATAAAATAAAATTCTTCAATGCACAGTCGTTAAAATTTTGTTGAGTTTCAATACACAGTCATTATAATTTTCATTTTCATGATTATATATACTTGCAAAAACTTTTCTATGCTTATCTACAAACTATATATATTGCACAAAGCTTGAGCAAATCCTTTTCTAGTTTGGGGATTTTGTTGAAAAGGTCTTCCAATGTTGTAAGATAAATAAAAAAGGAAATATTCTTAAATATGACTAGTATATCTAATTAAAATGTTTACTTTCTGTTAAACTCATCAGGCAATCTTAATAAAAAGAAATACTTCTGAAATTCATATACCATTAACAAAACAAAATTGATCTTTAGGATTATCTGATTATGACACAGTTGAGCCCATGACTCACATATTGTAGATGAAGGGCATTTGATGATAAATACTTATTTAAGCATTTGAATATCCTTTATGCAAGTCTGAGCACAAACTTTATTTTTATTCCTGTGTGGGGATCCCTCCTTTTACTTTCATAAAGGTCCTGAGCATTCCAATTAGCCCTCTTTATTCCAAAAGATGAAAGGATAAGTTTGCCTAGAAATTTTCTTCCCTAGCCACACAGTCACATTGTATATTTGTATGGAAGATTTCAACACTGGGTATACCCTTTTCTTTAGTAAAATGTACACTGATGTAAATCATGAAACATGAGGGAAAATTCATGTTTTGAACTATTTCATTCATAAGATTCAAATCTTTTGTCCTTCAAATTTAGTCTTCCTCATTCTTAGTAAAATTTCTTGAAATTTATTTTAATTCAGGAGACATTACACAAACATAAAGTCAGTGAAAACGACAATAAAAATGTTGAAGCATTGGAGGCCCACCTGGGTGACTACAAAGAGAAGGTTGAACAAATTTCTAATTTGGATGAAAAGAAGAGTTTATTCAAGAATTGGCCCTTGATGACATCCATAATTATGTATTGTGTATTCTCTTTTCATGATATGGCTTATACAGAGGTACTCTTTCTGGTTTCTTACTGTTTTGGAATACCAAAATATGTTGCCTAATTTACATTTTGGCAGACACAATATTTGATGTTTTTAATACTGAGTGGAAAATAATGAGTATTACTTGCACTTATATGGTATGAGCGATCTAGATATTACCTCAAAAAACTTATAGTAATGCATTTGAAAACAACTTCAGGTGTTCTCTTTATGGGCTGAAAGTGATAAGAAGTATGGTGGCCTTAGTTTATCATCTGAGGATGTAGGTCAAGTGCTTTCAGTTACAGGTAACATTTCTTTGGTACTTTCACCAGCGTTACCAGTGTAGTATATGCACTGACCATTCTGTCACACTTAAGTTGCTCGAAAATATAGCTGGCATCACTCATATTTCCCAGAATTACATAAAAAACTATACTACTATAAATTTTATTAAGTGTTGCTGGTCATGTTCAAAGATAAGTGGAAATGAACTGTTAGATTTTACCTCAGAAGCTAGACAGAGTATTCAACTTCCCTTAGCCTAGCTATCCTTTTCTTCTCAATGCTTTAACCCTTTTCAATCCATTTGTTATATCAATATTGACAAATGGCAATATTTCTTCCCTCTTGCATTTTCAGGCGTCAGTCTTCTTGTATATCAACTCTTTGTATATCCTCGTGTTAATAAAATTCTTGGACCTCTCAATTCTTCTCGAATTGCAGCTGTGAGTAAAGTACTAATGTTTAACTGACATGCTCTCTCTTTTAGCTGCATGTCTTAATAAAGTGGTTCCCTGATCTTGCAGATTCTGTGCATACCTATTCTCTTTGGCTATCCATATATGGCATATCTGTCAGGAACTGGACTATCGATCATTCTGAATATTGCATCAGTGTTAAAAAATAATCTTGGTGTGAGTCTTTTCATTTCCCGTAACCTTGATATTCAGAACAAACTCTCTGCATATATATGCCTCATAATGGACTTACAGATCCCATATAAACTTGGAGACCACTTAAGATTATTTGTACACTTCATGCTAATATTTTCGTCCATGGTATTATATCAGGTTACCATCGTTACAAGTTGTTTCATTCTCCAAAATAATGCTGTGGTATGTCCCCATAAAATCAAATAATTTGAACCAATTTATGCAAATTTCTCCTCCTGCAAGTTTGAAATTGATTGTTGGACGTGCGCGATTACTAACAGCCTCAAGACCAAAGAGGAGCTGCAAATGGACTGTCCATGACAGTAATGTCGTTATTCAAAGCAGTTGCTCCTGCAGGGGCAGGCATTGTGTGAGATTTCATAAGCTTGGAGTTAAAACTTACGGTCCAAATTTATAGTTCGAATACTATTTTATAAATATATTTGAAGCTTCTAAATTCTGCATATAGTGTTTCCATGTGTATTCGAAAAAAGTGTATTCTAAGTTGGATCTATAGCGGTTAATCCCTATTTCCATGTTAACTGAAAAATCTATTACACCAAAATTCTAAGCAATTTGGGGTCCTCATGAATTGCTAATTACCTACAAATGCAGGTTTTCCTGGGCACAAAAACGCCAGCATGCTTTCTTCCTTCCAGGTCAATTTCTGCTTTCATATGCTAATCCGGTTTTATGTATCTTTTCTTATTTATTTATTTATATATTTTGGATATGAATTGCCAGTATTTTCAACTGGTCCCAGTCATTCACTAACGATACATATACTTAGTTATCGATTGGAACAATGGAAATCGATGGAACTATATAAAGTCAATTTTCTCATTTTCTTGCATTTGTAAAAAGGTAGAACATATGTGGCAAAGCCACGTCTTAGCTATTTGTAAGTTTGAATTTTTCATTACAGAACTCTTTCAAAAAATAACCACTACTAGAGGCCATGGAATACTTTACTCTGGTGTAACTTTTCTTCTCATTCCACATACAGGTGACCAGATGGTGTTCTTTCTCCTGAATGTCATTGAGTTTCTTGGACTTATCCTCACATTCAAACCCTTTATGGTCATACCAGAGCAACGTGGTAGGAATTAAGCTTTTTAGTTACAAAAACATTGGACGATTATGCATTCAGATGGTGGGTAAGAGTAGCTAATTATTTTTACTATACGTTCGTTGGGCATCAGGGCATAGCTTGCATGCGTTCGCATAAGTCGGTCGGCACCATCGCTTGAAGCTTTAACGTGCAGCCACGCCCAACTCTAGCTCGATCAGCTCAGATCACAAATTGACAAATTAAAGACGCCCGCAGGGAGTATCATGAAGCCACTGCACATCACACAGATTGCGAAGACAAAAGCATGATTGGAATGGGCTTGTTGCCGTCAGCACTGCACTGTAGTACTAGTATATGTTATTAGTCTACTCGATCAGTTCTGTAATTTCACACACAAATTATTAATTTTGTTTGTGGCATTACAGTATTACACTTTATTATCATCAAAAGTAAATTTAAGCATAACTTATTTTTCATACATTTGAACTAAAGTTTTAGATAAAAATGAATGGTCAAACATTGTATGAAAAAGTCAATTGTGGTTTAGAACAGAGGGATCAATAATCTACTCAATTATGTTTTGTAATTTCACGCACGAATTGTTTAGGACAGAAAGTCTCGTCGATTGTGGAGTTGTCGATTTCTCCTCTCAATACTTAATACACATGTGCTCGTTCAAAAAAAAATACACATGTGTGCGTGGGGTTAGGGGAAGTTCAGCCTCACCAAGCGGAGATGCATCCAGCCAGCACATGATCACCGCATGTCTTTTGCACGCCAGGTAGCATAACAAGCAGACGTACATCCACTGTGTAGGGAAACGAGGGAGGGCTACGCTAGCACACACAAAACTCGTTTACCCATAAAAGGAACAGCAGCAGTTATAGATCACGGATCGTTACCACTAGACGCGTAGTTGCAGCGGAAGCCGTCTCGATGTAGACGAACGCGTCGAAGTGGCAGGCAGTGCAGTTGCTTACGTCCGTCTGGTCCTGCACGTGCGGTTCGTCCTTGTGCTCCAAGCGCAGCACCTCCGAGGTATCCACACGTACAAGGATTGAAACGCCGTGCGCCGGACTGCTAGGTCCGCGAGCACGATGGGGAGAAAAGCAACTATTGCTTGGAAGTCGTGTCTTTCTCAGGAGGGGTTTGGTCTCTATTTATTTGGATGAAATTCTCCACCCCATGTTTCATAAGCAATATGGGACTAATAAATAAAGTACCCCTTCCCCTGGTAATGGGCTTCACAACATTTGTGGCCCATTAAGACTAATGGATCGAATCCAGTTGTCTCTTGGGCATATTCCCAACAATCTCCCACTTGCACTAGAGACAATCTCATAAGCAAGTTTTTCAGTGTTCCAAACCTCTTAAGTGTGTGACCCTCTGGGTTCACGTATACATAGATATGGTTCGAGTACTCCTACTCGTTCCAATAGTTGATAGCGGCCTCTAGCAAGACGTGTCAACTCCCATGAATACGTAAAGATCATATCAGACGAACCACCACAACGTCATGTACAAGCTATTCCCTTTGCCTCACGATATTTGGTCTAACTCCAAGTAAGACCTCCCTTTCTCGAATCTGTGAGTCGGATCCTTC
The DNA here is from genome assembly GCA_033239725.1 of Echinochloa phyllopogon. Taxonomy (NCBI): domain Eukaryota; kingdom Viridiplantae; phylum Streptophyta; class Magnoliopsida; order Poales; family Poaceae; genus Echinochloa; species Echinochloa phyllopogon. The sequence goes on along the minus strand of BTCW01000008.1, from coordinate 1,773,311 downwards.
AAGAGGTTAACACTTAACCTAGCACGGCCATGCATTTCTTGATCCGATCACTCGAGGGGCCCAGAGATATCTCTCTCGTATAGAGAGGGGCAAATCCCATCTTGATTGACCATGCCTCACAGCATGCTTCCTGACAAACCCGAAAACTACCTTTATAACTACCCAGTTACGGTGCAGCGTTTGGTAGTCCCTAAGTAGGTCAATTCACATCTTGAGTACATACGACAATCTCAGGTCTAAGGACAAAGCATACGCGTTGTGAAGAAGAGATAAACAAGTCTCAAACTGGGTCAGTCCAGCCCCATGTCATACATGTGCCCACATTATTAGTTTGACATCTCTATGTCCATGACTTGTGAAACATAGTCATCAACTAATACATGTGCTAATCAAATTAGGGACAATCCTTTTGAATAACCATACAAGTATAGAGTTTCACGAACAATTCACATAATTGCTAATCATATACAAGTTGCCTTTCATGGATATTCAAGAAATAAACAATATGTCATAGATACAAAACATTGTCCACTCACACTAGAGCTAATCTAAATGATATCTAATACCCATAGCTCTTGTGTGTGTTTCATGTTTAGGCCGTGGAAGAGCCTTTGTCAAAGGATCAGCAATATTCAAATCCGTATGTATTTTGCATATCTTTATCTCACCACGTTTAACGAACTCTCGAATGAGGTGAAATTTCCGCAGTACATGTTTGTTTTTCTGGTGATTCCTCGGCTCCTTAGCCTGCGCAATTGCCCCATTGTTGTCACAGTAGAGTTCCAATGGGCTAGATGCATTTGGAAACACACCAAGCTCAATGAGAAACTTCCTCATCCAAACACCTTCCTTCGCCGCTTCCGAAGCTGCGATGTACTCTGCTTCCGTTGTAGAATCAGCCACAGTATCTTGCTTAGAACTTTTCCAGCTTACAGCACCACCGTTTATTGTGAACACAAATCCTGATTGCGACTTTGAATCGTCTGGATCAGTTTGGAAACTAGCATCAGTGTAACCCTTTACAATGAGCTCTTCCTCACCTCCATAGACTAGGAACACATCTTTAGTCCTTCTAAAGTACTTAAGAATGTTTTTCACCGCTGTCCAGTGACTTTCACCTGGATTAGACTGGTGTCTGCTCGTAACACTTAGAGCATATGAGACATCTGGGCGAGTACTTATCATGGCGTACATGATGGATCCAATTGCTGAAGCATAAGGGACCTTACTCATGCGCTCTCGCTCATCAGTCGTCATAGGACACTGAGTCTTGCTGAGGTATACGCCATGTGACACAGGCAAGAATCCTTTCTTGGACTGTTCCATGCTGAACCGATTCAGCACCTTGTCAATATAAGTATCTTGACTTAATCCTATAAGCCTCCTTGATCTATCCCTATAGATCCTTATGCCCAAAATGTATGCAGCTTCCCCTAAGTCCTTCATAGAAAAACTATTTTTCAACGAAGTCTTAACGGATTCTAGCATAGGAATGTCATCCACATACAAGATTAGAAATACAATAGAGCTCCCACTTTCCTTCTTGTAAACACAAGTCTCTTCTTCATTCTGGCGGAAGTCAAACCCTTTGACTACCTCATCAAAACGAATGTTCCAACTCCGAGATGCTTGCTTTAATCCATATAATGATTTCTGAAGCTTGCATATTTTTCTAGCATTAGTTGGATCGACAAAACCTTCGGGTTGTATCATGTATACATCCTCCTCTAGGTTCCCATTGAGGAAAGCTGTTTTGACATTCCTTTGCCATATCTCATAATCGAAATACGCAGCTATTGCTAGAATGATCCGGATAGATTTAAGCATCGCTACTGGAGAGAATGTCTCGTCGTAGTCAACTCCTTGAACTTGTCGAAAACCTTTTGCAACAAGTCGTGCTTTGTAGACGTTAACATTTCCGTCTACATCTCTCTTTTTCTTAAAGATCCATTTGCTCTCAATGGGTCTCACACCATCAGGCGGGTCAACCAAGTTCCAAACTTGATTTTGCCCCATGGAATCTATCTCGGATCTCATGGCACTTTGCCATTTCTCGGAATCTGGGTCCATCATAGCTTCCGCATAGGTCCTAGGCTCATCGTCGTCCATCAACAATATGTCGCGCTCTCCCGTAACTAGGAGATTCATTTTCTGTGTAGCGCGACGTGGCCTTTCCGACCTTCGTGGTTGTGGTGGTTCTTCTGTTACCACATGTGCCTCAACTCGTTCTGCTATATTAGCATCACTCGTAAAGTCTTGCCTCATAGGCTCATCTCGAATTTCTTCAAGATACACCTTCTGTCTACTTTTCTCGCTTTTGAGAAACTCTTTCTCCAAGAAAACACCGTTCCTAGCGACAAACACTTTGCCCTCTGATCGGTTGTAGAAATAATATCCAATTGTTTCCTTTGGATATCCCACGAATATGCACTTGTCCGATTTTGGTGTAAGCTTGTCCGACTGAAGTCGCTTGACATATGCATCACAACCCCAAATTTTCAGAAAAGACAAACCGGGAGTCTTGCCAGTCCATATCTCATATGGTGTCTTCTCCACGGACTTAGATGGTACCCTATTTAGTGTGAAAGCTGCTGTTTCTAGAGCGTAACCCCAAAATGATAACGGTAGGTCTGACTGGCTCATCATTGATCGCACCATGTCTAACAAAGTTCGATTACGTCGCTCGGACACACCGTTCCTCTGAGGTGTTCCAGGCGGCGTTAGCTATGGAACAATTCCGCAACTCTTTAGATGAGTGCTAAACTCGTGGCTCAAATACTCGCCTCCACGATCTGATCGCAAGGCTTTAATTTTCTTACCACGCTGATTTTCAACTTCATTTTGAAACTCTTTGAACCTTTCAAAAGTCTCTGACTTGTGCTTCATTAAGTAGACATAGCCATATCTACTAAAATCATCAGTGAAAGTTATGAAGTACTGAAATCCACCTCGAGTTGTCGTGCTCATTGGTCCACATACATCAGTATGTATGAGTTCCAACAAGTCTTGCACCCTCTCAGGAAAACCTGTGAAAGGTGCCTTGGTCATCTTGCCTAGCAAACAAGCTTCGCACGTCTCGTATGATTCAAAATCAAACGAAGTTAAAAGTCCATCAGAATGGAGCTTCTTCATGCGCTTCTCACTTATATGACCCAAACGACAATGCCACATATAGGTAGGATTCAAATCATTTAGCCGAGGCCTATTAGCAATTATATTACATATAGGTGAATCATCAAGATTTAAAATGAACAACCCATTCACAATGGATGCAAGAGCCACAAACATGTCATTCTTTGAGATCACACAACCATTGTCTTTACTCGCGAATGTATAACCATCCTTCATCAAACATGAGGGAGATACAATGTTTCGACTCAAACTAGGAACAAAATAACAATTATTCAATTCCATGATAAATCCTGACGGAAGGTGGAGTTGCATCGTTCCGACAGTCAAAGCAGCAACTCTTGCATTATTGCCCACTCGGAAATCAACTTCGCCTCTTCCCACGCTTCTACTTCTTATTAGTCCCTGCATCGAATTGCAAATATGAGCAACCGATCCGGTATCGAATACCCAGGAATTAATAGAAGATTCAGCGAGAAAAATGTCTGTAATATTAATGCCAAGTGTACCTGATGCAGAAGTACTCTTACTTCCGCCATTCTTCAGAAAGGCCAGGTACTTCTTGCAATTCCTCTTCCAGTGACCACTTTCCTTACAATAAAAGCACTCTTTCTTTTCTGCAGCTGCTCCAGACTCAGTCTGGGGCGTAGAGCTTGGCTGAGAGATCATATCTTTAGCCTTGCTCTTCTTCTTCCAAGATTTGCCCTTCCTTTTGAAGTTAGGCTTGTTTTGGATGGCCATCACATGGCTGCTGCTAGTGCTTTTCTTGATATCAGCCTCTGCTGTCTTGAGCATGCCACATAACTCATTCAATCCCTTCTCCGCCCCATGCATATGGTAGTTCGAGATGAAGTTCCCAAAGCTAGGCGGAAGTGATGCTAGAATAAAATCGGTGGCTAACTCTGGGCCAAGTGGGAAGCCTAGCTTCTCCAACCTCTGGGAGTAACCAACCATCTTGATCACATGCGGCCCTACAGCTGCGCCTTCTGCTAGCTTGGTTTCCACAAAGGCCTTTGACACATTGAACCTTTCAGTCCTGGCCTGAGTTTGGAACATGTCCTTAAGCGCCTCGATCATATCGTGCGCCTCATGGTTTGTCTCAAACTGCATCTGCAGCTCGGGTTCCATGCAAGCAAGCATGAGGCAGCTAACTTCAAGATTGACATCACATGCCTTCTTGTAAGCATTTTTCTCAGCAAGGGTTGCGTTATCATCAGGCTCAACTGGTAATGGTGTGTCTAAAACTTCTTCCTTTTTCTCAGCCCTGAGAACAATTCTAAGGTTTCGGATCCAATCCGCGTAATTTGTTCCATTCAACTTATCCTTCTCAAGGATCGAACGCAAAGAAAACGGTGTGCTAGGTGCCATTGATCTACAACAGAAAATAATGCAAAATACTAAGACAATGTATCTATGACAGTGTAAAATACATTAAACAATTTAACGGAATTACTCCCACTAAAATCAATATCCCTCCATTGATACTTTAGTGATTCAGGATCCACAACTAACAAGTCGACTAGTGAGCTTTAGCATCACCGCTAGAAGACATGGTAGATCGGTAAGCAACTCTTGCTAATCATATCATATATGATTCCTGTTGTTGGTTGACATCGCTATGTCTCGGCGTCCAACCTTTATGTCCCAAGGTCCTTAACCGTTAAGATGACCTTGTTTAAGTTAACCAACTCCTTATGCGAGTAAGTATCCGATACAAACCCATCTAGTCAAGGAAAATTAGTGGCACCCTAATTTCATAGACCCACCACTAATTATACGAGACATGTGACGGTGCAAGATTTAGTTGGGAGGACATTTAGAACTTAAACAATTTTGAGGGATTGTTTTTTTTTAATTTCGCCAGACCGTCCGACATACCCTGCGGACCGTCCGTCGTTCCCTTGCGGACTGTCCGACCTGCTCTGGCGGACCGTCCGACCCTCTGGAACGCTGAAAAACGCTTCTGTCAAAATTCCGACTGAATTTGCGGACCGTCCGCCGCTCTCTTGCGGACCGTCCGCCGATCTTGCGCGGACCGTCCGCCGTTTCTCCCGGACTGTCCGATCCACTCCGCGGACTGTCCGACCTGCTCTGGCGGACCGTCCGACCCTCTGGAACGCTGGAAAACGCTTCTGTCAAAATTCCGACTGAATTTGCGGACCGTCTGCCGTTCTCTCGCGGACCGTCCGCCGTTCTCTCGCGGACCGTCCGCCGTGCTCTCGCGGACCGTCCGCCGTGCTCTCGCGGACCGTCCGCCGTGCTCTCGCGGACCGTCCGCCGTTCCTGAGCGGACCTACGATTCTATCTGACCAATCACATTGGTCTATATTTCACAATGCCTGGGTTTACGTGTATCACTTAACTCCGGTGGCGGAATTCCGACCGGTAGGAGTAATTCGTTACACCACCATCATAGTGAATCCTAGTCAACATAGTCGTATATCGACATGCGACGCGGTCATTTATCTAAGTTCGATTCGACCAATCCAATTGGTCTATATCTCACCATGACTGGGTTTGTGTGTATCACTTAACTCCGGTGGCGGAATTCCGACCGGTAGGAGTAATTCGTTACACTACCATCATATTGGAGATCACGAACCGATCAGAGACCAATCTACATCCAAGCATATCTCTATATGCTGGCATCCGAATCTATAACGAAACAGCTACGGCTCTGATACCACTGTAGGGAAACGAGGGAGGGCTACGCTAGCACACACAAAACTCGTTTACCCATAAAAGGAACAGCAGCAGTTATAGATCACGGATCGTTACCACTAGACGCGTAGTTGCAGCGGAAGCCGTCTCGATGTAGACGAACGCGTCGAAGTGGCAGGCAGTGCAGTTGCTTACGTCCGTCTGGTCCTGCACGTGCGGTTCGTCCTTGTGCTCCAAGCGCAGCACCTCCGAGGTATCCACACGTACAAGGATTGAAACGCCGTGCGCCGGACTGCTAGGTCCGCGAGCACGATGGGGAGAAAAGCAACTATTGCTTGGAAGTCGTGTCTTTCTCAGGAGGGGTTTGGTCTCTATTTATTTGGATGAAATTCTCCACCCCATGTTTCATAAGCAATATGGGACTAATAAATAAAGTACCCCTTCCCCTGGTAATGGGCTTCACAACATTTGTGGCCCATTAAGACTAATGGATCGAATCCAGTTGTCTCTTGGGCATATTCCCAACACACTGCGTCTTACTTAAATTTGCACATACTCCGTGCATCTCAATGATGTTTTTACTGCTAAATAATCGAACTGCGCTGCGTACTGAGGAGCAAAATGTAACGAACTAGTGATGATTTTGATCGCAGATGGAATGAAAAGGGATCGGAGGTCAAGAACCTGTTTAGGCTTAAAAAATAAAGCAGCTGGAGCCGGGGAAGGCCTTTGCTGCTTTTTCATGAAGCAGCAAAATGTCCCTAGTCACTTCACTAGCATGCTTTTTCCATTTTTTTCTTTTTGGAATCATTATGTCTGGAGAACTCTAGCTGCTTGCAGCCAAAAAATCTAACAGTAGATTCGACTGATGGTAGCACAGCAAAATGTAAGATCGCACACATCGCATTAATTGGGATGCAATGTCCAATAATTGAGCGATTAGCTGAGGATCTGTCGGCATGGACATGTGTATGGATTCAAGCATGATTCCCACATATATAATTGGGTCCCTACTTTACCAGCTTTGTGCAGTGTATCGATGTCCATCAGGCAGCTCAGCCAGCTTGTTCTGCAGTCAAGATCTGCATATGCATGAGCAGGTCCATCACATATCACACGTGGAAAATACACCTAAGACTAACGGAAGAAACAATATGATCGCGCCAAACGAACAGTGCCTGCTAGCTAAGGTTTGATGCCTGAATGCTTGGATCCCTATCATTAATAGACAACAATTCATTCAAGAGGAAATTAAATAGCCATTTTTATTATTTGCAGATAAACAACAGCAACACTAGAGCTGCATCTGACTCACCATCTCTGCACTAACCGCTCTCTCCCTCCTGCAAATATTTCCTTTCCTTCAGCCATCAAAATGCACTACTACTCTCTCTGTTGCAGTAGTGTCGCGATGACGCAACGCGTGACGTATTCGCCTTGCCTTGGAGCGGCATGGGTCACCATCGGCCATCGATGTGGAGTGCCGGATGCATGCATCATATGTGTACAGACCAATAGCTTATATTAAGACAAGAAAATGTCTATTCACTGATCTTTAGATTCCGGTCAGTATTAGTCCACGACAATAACTGCGTGCAGCGCGTGCTTACATCCTTACAAAATTCTAGGAGTATATATGTCTCATATCTTACTCTGTCAGACTCATGGATCACCTACCAGAGATTCCATCCACCACATGATCTCTACAGGCTTTTGGTCTCCCGTCGTGATCGATCCCAGAAGCACATGTACCTCCTTTGGCATATACATACGATCACTCTTAAGTATTCACTGGACAGTGAGCCAGTTGCATTAGGCGAGAAAACCAAACGAAGATGCCGTTGCTGGAGGAGAAGCCTGCTGTGTACTTCGAAGGTTGCCCAGGGTGCGCCATGGACCGGAGGAAGGCGGAGAACCCGGGGATCCCCTACCTGCTGTTCTTCCATATGTGGATCATCAACCTCGTCACCTGTACGTTCAATCATATTTCGAGTTTCATTTGCTCTACTATTTCTGCTCTTCTGCTCTGCATTAATAAGGTGTTTGGTCTGTGTTCCGGCCAAACCGTTGTCATCAGTGGTTTGGTTAGGAGATCCCACCTCAGCTAGGCATTTTAGCTCTGCTAGTATATACATATACTCAGTCCATCAAGCTAACAGCGTTTACAGGAACAAAGAATTTGGTTCGTAGGAGTGGTATTGGTTAATGGTCCTCAATAATTTACAAAGAAACAGAGTACTCTTTGTTACATACTACTCTGCTTCTCTAGTGAACTATAGACAATGCTTCCTTTTACTTTCTAAATCAATCAAATATATGGTCTCAACATAAAATATGCAAAAACAAAAAGAAAGCAACAGCAGATCTTTGATACAGTAATAAGTTGAAGTACAGGATTATTTAGGATTATCACCCAGGCTGAAGGGTTGAAAATTTTCCATGGGTAAGTTTAAGCCAAGATCCAATCAAAGTTATGGACCGTTTCCATGCTATGGTCATTGAATTATGTATCCACGTCGACTGTTCTTTGTATTTTCAGACATGTTGCTGATATCATTGTCTTGTTCATCTATGTATTTTTATTATTGTACCCGTTTAGTTTCTAACCTTATGCCTCCTTTATTTTAGGTCTGCCAGTATCGTCATTATTTCCCTTCTTGTATTTCATGGTATGATATTTGCAGAAGACTGGCATTATCAACAATATATACTATGGACATATTGCTATTTGGGTGCACTACGCGTTTTGGATATCAACCATGCATGTGCTTTATGAACCTTATGATTTTTGTTACGTTGCTATACCTGTTGGACCCTGAATTTTACAATAAATGTTGGAGGAACATCTTTTACATTGGAGCTTATATGTTGATTTTGGAACTATATGTATTTTTTATATATATTTATGAGCCATGTTATTAGCTAGTCATCCAATTTTGTACTATAGGCTGCATGCTAGCTTAATGACTTGTGAACCATGCTATTAGCTGGTCATCCTATTGTGTACTATAGGCTGCATGCTAGTGATGCCATAATGTAGCAGTTTATTATAGTTCTTTTATGTTGAATAAACATGGAATCTATAATATTTGACTTGCTTCATAACAATAGATAAGAGATTTGCATATTGCCAACAGAGTAGAAGATATTGGATTCTATGCTGGTTTTGTAGGTAAGAATAATCTTCCAAATAACAAGAACTTTTTACTTCTAAAATATTTATATTTGCAAATAACCACCTTTTGCATGTACTCATTGAGAAAAACTGATTATTTCATATTCATAACTTTTTTAGGGGCGTCATATATGTTTGGTAGAACTTTAACTTCCATATTCTGGGGAATATTAGCAGATCGTATTGGGAGGAAACCAATCATTGTGATTACGACTTTCTCCATGTTAATAACTCTATTGACTATGAATATATATCATTTGTAAAATTAAGCAACCAATAGAACATGTATTTAAACAATATTTTTACAATTTAATTGTATCTTCAGCCTTGTATTCAACACCTTATTTGGACTAAGCGTGCACTATTGGATGGCGGTAGCTACACGGTTTCTTCTTGGGTTTTTAAATGGATCAGTTGGCACAATAAGGGTATGGTATCTAAGTGATCTAATATTATTTTTGTTGTTTATTCAAGCATGTTACAAGTAGTATTTTTGACAATTGATTCTTTTAGGCTTATGCTGTCGAAGTTTGCCGACCCGAACATCACGCTATTGGACTCTCACTTGTAAAAATTGAAGAAATTTATATCATTGTGTTTTCACTATTCTTCAGCACAATATTTAGATTATGATATCTACTTAATTTTTACAATTAGGTTAACACATCATGGGCAATAGCTCTCATTATTGGCCCAGCCATTGGTGGTTATCTTGCACAGGTATATTTCAGCTCTTAGTGAAAGTTATAGTAATTTCAGAGTATATGTTCCACTTATTGATGCACTGATGTTATTGCTTTACTTTTCTTTCATTTGATAGCCAACAGAAAAATTTCCAAAGCTATTTTCTGCGGACTCATTATTTGGAAGGTATCATGTTGCACATATACTAAAGTTTATTAGTAAAGTATTTTATTCAAAGTACTAATTCTTGAGTATTTTTCAATAGGTTCCCATACTTCTTACCATGTTTATGCATATCGGTTGTCTGCTTTATTGTTCTCATAAGCTGCATATGGCTCCCGGTATGTGCAATTGATTGACCAACGTTATTCTTCCATGGATATTTATGCTTCCATTTCATTTCGCATTGGGTTTGATCCATTATTTATCTAGCATGTCTATTATTTATCCATCTGCAAGTCATCATAGCTTAGACCTAACCCTTACCACTCAGATAGTAAAAAAATTAGATTGGATATGTTGCTGGTTCATTATATCAAGCACAACATGGGATTTCAAAAAGAGAATGTACAAAATCTGTGAACAACCCAAAAACATATGTTTTTTTTCCTACATTACTGTTTCCAATGATCTATGAAGTTGTACTGTAAAACATGGCATTTATTGGACTTTTGAGTTTGGTCACACTTTCACATGAGTTGTCTCCTAATTTACTATACCAAGGCCATCCAATCTACTAGTATTATTCATGACTCCATTTATTTTTTTCTCTTACTTGATGACTTATCAAGTGACATACACTCTCTAGATTGATTTTTTATATAACCAACATCTGCATAAATATTTCCAGGAGACATTACATACACACAAGCTCCATAGAAAGGAAGATCAACAAACTGAATCTTTAATTGCATATTTGTCTGACTCTGAAGAGTTTGTTAAGCCTAGCGCTTCTACTACGAATAAGGGGTTATTGACAAATTGGCCACTGATGTCGTCTATTATCCTTTTTTGTATCACATGCTTTGATGATATGGCTTATTCTGAGGTATTTATTTTAATTATTATTTGAATAAGTAGGTCTTGCTATAACTTGAGGACACATGGTTGACTAATTAGAATTTAGGATGAACTATCTTACCTTACTAGTAAAGTCATGGATATGTTTTCACAAATAAATTTTATCATGTTGTGAGATTTTCTATGAAGATATATTATTTAATTTATCCATATAGATCAAAATTTTATAAGAACAAAAATTTATAACATAGAGTTTTGGTTTTCTTTGAAGATTTAGTCCCTTGTAAGGTAGCGAGTCAACAAAAATCTTATTGTATTACCAAAAGAAAAAATTGAACTGGGAGATTTTATCAAATAATTTAGTTATCGTAACTTAGTGAAATATATATAAGAATCAAAACATGCATCATCTAACCATGCATTTATCTTCACAAAACTATCCTTTGATCAAAATATTTGGAGAATTTTCTTGAAAGATAAATATTTTAAGGTGTAAAAGGCACACTTTAGAAACACATAATGAGCTTGTTAACATTTTGTCTCACATTGTAATATATTGGTTGTACCTCACCATTATGAAAGGTCATGTTGAGAACAATTACATAAAATTTAAGCTTGTTAATAAAGAAAGAATGACAAAGAAATAACTTATACTCCTAGCTTTAAAATTTTAGTTGCAAGTTGGGAGCCTACTACTGGATATTTTAATTTTGAATTTGCCAAAATATGTTCTTGGCTTGCTAAAAAAATTGATAGCATTGAATAAAGCCCAAGTAAAATGTTATAACATTTATTATGGTTTTGTTTTGTTGAACTATCGATCATTGTTGTTATGTAAATTGCAATAGTGAAATAGTAAAATTGAGTCTACATATTTTCTACTAGTACATTTTAGAACGATTTGCTTAGCATGATTGCTTTTGATCATTTTGTTCAGATCACCACTCTCTATTCTTAGGGAAAATAAATTATAAAAATCAAGTTTTTTGAAATTTATATGATCTATATTTTTTATATTTTCAAAGTATTATTTGAATTAATCATTGCTATTTCAAATGACCAATTAGATATTTTCTTTATGGGCTGAGAGTGATAAAAAATATGGCGGTCTAAGTTTCTCATCTGAAGATGTTGGTAATGTACTTGTGGTGACAGGTATCAATTTTCTAGTCCCCAAATGAACTTATCAATTTGGATGCAACTACTATTGTATGTGACTAAAATAACTAAAATAGACTTTATACTAAACACATAGTTCTTTAGCATATAGCATCTTACTAGAAATTTTCTTTGATAGTGAGAGATAGGGGGCACCTAGTAAGGCCTTTTTATATGCATTATGTGGGATAAACACATTGAGTTTACACGCTTCTGAAATGTATTGTGTAGGATAGCAGGTTGATAGTATTTCTACATAGTGCAAATAGGATGGAGTATAGGTTCCTAACACGTTGTGATTAAAAAAATTATTAACAATCAACTTTATCATAACCTTTCTTCAACCTTATTTTCTAATTCATATTGACTACAAAATGAATTTATCTTTTGCTTTGTAGGTGCTAGCATCCTTCTGTACCAAACGTTTCTTTACCCTCATATTATAAAAGCTCTTGGACTAATAAATTCTTCTCGTGTTGCAACTGTGAGTACATGTTACCATTACTTTTTGTTGCTAGTTTAAATACTTTTATATTTTAAATAATATAATGATCAATATTACAGATTCTTTCCATGGTGCTTCTTTTTACTTATCCACCTATGACGAATTTATCAAGACCATGGTTGTCCATTCTAGTAAATATTGCATCGGTGCTTAAAAGTTGTTCAGTTGTAAGTACCCTCAAAACATAAAGCTATATGTGTGTATGTCTAAAATATTTGTTGATATTCTTATATGCACACTAGGATGGTTTTATATATAACAAAATGTCATCTAAAGTTACATTTTTTAGACATTTTTGTGATTGCTGCTAAGTATTATTGCATAAGAATGTTCAGGCTAAAGGTTTATAGTTCGTACAATATAATTGCTTTATTTAAAATATATTTTACATAATGCGCACTAAGAAAAAAAGTGTAAATGTGTTTTACTAGAAATAGAAATAGATAGGAACACTTGGTTATGAAGCTCATAAGTTATGTTTCTCATGATACAAGTATAATTGGATTTTGGGTTGATATTATATTTCTATCCATATACCATAGTAACATTTTCCATTTTTGAATACATTTAGGCTACCATTGTAACATGCTCCTTCATTCTTCAAAACAATTCTGTGGTATGTGCCTTTACATTCTATTTCAATTGATGAACCTATCTTTCTACGAAAAAAATTATAAATGATCTTGTGTAACTAACAGCCTCAGGATCAAAGAGCAACTGCAAATGGAATAGCAACTATGTTGATGTCCCTTTTTAAGTCATTTGCTCCAGCTGGAGCTGGTATCGTGTAAGTAAAAATTTTATTGTTAGAGTTTGCTAGGAACATTTCGACCTTTTATAGCAATGCCATTTTGTTTTTCCTTTCAAGTTTGACATTATTAAAAAAATATTTAATACACATCTAACTTTTCGTTAAAGTGAACATAAATAGCATAAAAGTAAGGTGAAATGAATTCCACATAATTATATATGATCACTATATGTTTATATTTGATTAAAGGGTATTGTTAAATTTCTTCATATTTGTAGCAGTTGATTAAATATATTGTACAAGATTTATCCTATATATAGCACCTTTATCTTAATAGTATTTAGTATTATAAAGTAAAATTTTAGTGGAATCAATCTTTATTATTCTCAATATATTAATGCATGTTAATTGAGTAAATTTATGTAGAATTATCACATATTTATCGTAAAATGAGGTGATATTGACATGCTAGTGACAACAACTTTGTTGCGCCGTAAATATAGAATCCTACATTTGAATGCTTCTTAATCTGGCTACATCACTATTACATATTCGATGGTTGAATTGATAAATACCAAGGTTACTAATAGCATATCACCGTGACATGTTAATGCAGGTTTTCATGGGCACAAAAACACCAGCATGCTTCCATATTTCCAGGTAATTATGTGTACATCTAAATCCTATGCATAAAATAAATATTAAAATATTATGTTTTAAACTACACTTTGAAAATAAATCTTGAACCATATTTTGAGAAAAAAGAATAGGTGCCACATACATTTGCTCAATGTTTCACAAAACCATGTTGTAGGTCAGAGCTAATGGCCATAAAGGTTGAGGGTTATTAATAACAAAGATAGAAAGCCATATATGTTTTTATTTTACCTTATCCGATTTCACTTGGATTGGACATATGTGAATTGGGTGTGTGGGCATTTACTACCTCCATGTTAATGTGACAACAAAGAGTATTTTCCAAACTTCATAGTTATATATGTCTGATGTTGTTCATGCACATATCGCCTAATAGTATGACAAATGGCAATATGTGTCTCTTACTAATGTACCATAATTTAGAACAGTGATGGAGACCATCAATTATGAGTGTTTGTACCCATTTGATTTTTTAAGTACATTACTTGGCTTGGTATGCAGGTGACCAAATGGTGTTCTTCCTTCTGGACATTGTTGTACTTTTTGAACTTATTTGGACATTCAAGCCATTTCTAGCTGTGCCAAAGCAATCTTTTTAGAGATAACCCTTCGTTCTTTGCATGGAGAAGTTGTGCAATTTTTGTCATGATATTTCATTGCTACAATAATTTATATATAGGCTTTATTTTTAAACAGGATAAATCTCTGGTAACTTACTTTTTGGGGTTTCTATCAGTTTCATTGTATGTTGTGTTCTATGTATTAGGTATCTCCAGGATGCAAATATGTGTATATGATCTATACAAGAAAGTATCACAATGATTGCTCCCAGTTAAGAAACCATTTTGTGTGTAACTAACGTTTTGGTGTGGTTACAGTCAATGTGTATGCGACTTGCACAAGCTAGAGAATATACTACTTCCTCCGTTCCAAAATGTGTAATTAAATAGTGGATGTTTTGAAAAATAAAATTTTAAATGGTCCCTATGAACTATTATCGGTTGCCAGCAGTGCCGAGCAAATTTTCCATGCCAGTCTAAGGATGGTTGCGAATTGCAATTGCTAGCTGTGCTTACTAATTGTTTATTATTAGTTGTGTTCTACTTAACTGAGCCTATAGAATCATTATGCATTCCAGTAGACAACATATTTTAATGGTTAATATACCCAACATGCCTATCAAACAATTATATCTGGTAGTACATATAAATCAGAATAGAGGTCTTTTATGGTACCCTATACTACTAATTCAAAGGACTCAGTTATAAAGAAATTCTCCACTAAAAGTTTTTCCCATGTACGTTTATCCTTTTGTACCAACATGTAACTTTGATTTGCCTGCCCTTATATGACACACCTGTCGGGCCACAATCAATTGTCGTGACTATTTCGTTAGTGATAAAAAATAATATCATGCTATGAGTATTGTTTCATCCCTTTTTGAATCCTTGCTTTGAAATGTTATAGACAAGTACATAGATGGAACCTTTTGTAAATTGAGCAAGTCTTCAGTTTCTGCTAAAAAAAAGTAAAATAAAATCTTCAGCAACAACTGCATATGGTTCGCAAATATCTAATATGCATATTGTAACGCACACTCACCCATATGAATACACGTGCGTAAACCCTATCCCTATGAGCACCTCCGAGAGACTGGGCCGGCAGATCCGATCTTGAGATTCACGAAGTCACCACAGGTGTCTCGCTATCGACGAGGAAGTCACCTACCACTGAAAGAATAGCGCCGGTTAAATCCTAGAATAAATTCAGGAAAATACAATACCAATGCCGAGTCAAGGACTCGAACCCTAGTGGGTAGGTTCCACCACAAGGAACCTTACCAACTAACCTACGGTCAGTTCACTGGATAATTGTATTCCAGGTGTCATTTGTTTTGCTTCTGCAAGGCAAGTTTATTTCATTTTTAATTATTTTTATCCCTGATATAATATATCAGATACCATCATTGCAAGCAGTTTCACCCTTCAAATAATGATGTGGTATGCACCATATAAGTTCACCTCCATTTTAAGGCATATCGTCAAGGATATATATATATATATATATATATATATATATGTGCTCCTAATATGCATATATATGACAGTAGACCATGCACTCAATAATAGATACTCATCAGGACCAAAGGGGACCTGCAGATGGATTGTCAATGACATGAATGTCCGTTTTCAAGGCAATTTCTCCATCAGGAGAGGGCATGTGTGAGAATACATGATTTATTCCCTCTACGTTGTCTGCAGAAATATTTTGAGTTCCAAGTTGCAACAAACCTGTAGTACACATTGTATCTTTAACAAATATATTTAATATTTGAAGCTTCTAAAGTAGGAAGGCTGAGGTGTAGTGTGTACTTCTGATTTAACTAGTGTTGTACGTAGTGGAGCTAAATTAAGCTTCAGTATGAAGGCTTTGATGTACTGTTTATTCCATCTACCAGTGCTTTGATAGCACAGGTAATTTGTCATCCTGCTAATTCAATTTGTACTGGTTAACAACACGCTCTTCCGCTGATACTATATGCAATGAGTGATTTTGGAAGGTGACAAATGACCTGAGCGTTTGAGCTGCAGTAGTAGAACACAACAAACTGACGTATGAGCTGATGCCATACCATAATACCGGCCTTCCTTTCCCGGCCCGGCCTTCAGTTCAATTTGCGCGTCGGATCGATTATTATTAGCCTAGCTAGGTATAGTAGTAGCAACAGCCAATTCGATTTGGCTTTCTACTACTCGAGAGAAGACATATATCACATATACATGCATGAATCAAATCAGCGTAGGATAACCTTAGCTACTTGACCACCACGGAATGAAGCCACGCCAAATAAAAACACGTGCCTAGCTACCATTGATTCCGTATAGTATCTGTCGTGCTAGCTCCCGATCGATCCATCTGTATATATTGGTACGGTGTACGTGGCTCCATCTGTTTTAGGGTAGTTGGGTTGCGGAAAAAAATGGCGTGTGTATGCATGTGAAGAGCTAGCTAGCTCATCAGAATCAGACAGCCAGCCACTCCGTCCAATAGTGACTGGTGGAGCCGGAGTGAACAACAGGAACACATTGATCGGCAGGGGAGCTACAAGACAAGGGAAGAGGGAGAAGCGAGATCTAGAGAGGAGAGAAGAGAAGAGATCGAGGGACAAATCGAATAATATTCAACTACGCGGACCTGTGCAGGACAGTACGTGCAGATCTCAAGAGATCTCCCATCATCAACAGGCAGAAGCTGCGCGCATCCCGGCCGTAAGGCAAACTAAACTTAACAATGGAGGACGAGGAGCAGTCGTCATCGTCGTCGGCGCCGTTGCTGGAGAAGATCAAGACCGGCGGCGCTGGCAGAACGTACGTGGATGGGTGCCCCGGGTGCGCCGTGGATCAGATGAAGGCGGCGAACCCCGGCATCCCCTACGGGAGCTTCATCTACGTCTGGATCGTCACCCTCTGCACAGGTAATTAATCCTTCGATCTGATGATCATGCATATCGATCGGAAATTGCCTTCCTTGCTAATAAGTTGCCATCACTCACTGAATTATCTACTATACTAGCCTTGTGATTAACGTTCCTTCGCACGTCATCTCATAATTAAGCAAGTCAACACTCATGGTCATGGGCCTAGCTAGCTTAATTCTTAATTGATCTGTACGTTCTTCTACTGATGATGAGATGAGGTGACAGCTGCCCATATCTATACAGATGCGACCTCACCTACGGTTGCCTCGCAAGCCCGTGCGTGGCAATGGCGAACCTTCTCCTCCTCCTCCCTTTTTTTTTTTTGAGCAGAGATCCCCTATGCATCCTGTGGGGACATATTTTGTAGTTCCTACAGCTCACCAGCAATGATCGCAACACATTGGTGCAACCTATTTTTTCTTCTCTATTTTTAATTTTGGCAATGCCTTTTTTTTGTCCAATCTCTACAACTAATCATGTTTACATATAATGAACTTTTTTATATTTATAAATTCTTCAACATTTTTATATACTCTGAATGAACTACAACTAACCATCCCCTACTCAATCAATTCACCATCCATCCCACCGACAAAAAAGAAAAATCCTCCATCACAAGCAGAGCCAGCCATCCCCATTTTTTGTGTGTCGGCCGGGCGCCCATGATGCATTGATGCGATGATATGGAGCTAGACGTGTTAATGTTGACATCCAATCCAATATGGAAGCCAATAAAATGACACCCACCTCCTAAAAATCCACTGAAATTTTAGCCAAATCCCTTCAATACACTGTGAACCATATTTCAAGAACTCCAAGAAGTCAAGAACAAACGATAAAAGACGTCACTGTCACTTTTGTTTCGTGAATCAAATGCGCGCGCGCTCGGTGGATCGATTATACAGTTAGGACGTTAGGCTATCTGCAACGGTATCCTCTATATTTCACCCTCCAAAAGAATATTTCCATGTCCTGAAAAATGATTCGTCCTCCAAATCCAACAGCTGCTGCAACGGTACCCCGTATCCCACCCTCCAAATCCGTCGCCGCGCCGTGTCCACTGCCCACGCCGAGCGAGCGGACGCCGAGCCGCGCCGGAGTCCACGCGCGGGGAGCGCCGTGCGTGCCGACGCGAGCGCTGCTCCGCCGTCTCCGGTGGACGCCGCTCGACGCGGTAGTTGTCCTGCTCCGCCGTGTCGCCGGCGCTCTTCTTGGCGTGGTGGTGGCAGCTCGGCCGCTTGCCGCCGCCGCTCTTCTGGGAGCTGCCCTGCTTCTTGGAGCGCCATGCCGGAGTCCGTCCTCGGGGACTGCCTCCGCCACGCGGCCGTCCCAAGGGACTGGGTCGTCGTTGCCACCAAGTGCGGCCGCTACAAAGGACGTTGGCTTCGACTTCTCCGCCGCCCGCGTCACCCGCAGCATCGACGAGAGCCTCGCCCGCCTGGGGCTCGACTTCGTCGACATCCTCCACCGCCACGACATCGAGTTCACCAAGCTCAATCAGGTCCGGAACAGAACGACTACCCGCAAGCTGTTTGAGAAATCACCACAAAGCCTACGTCGCGCTCAACACAATATCTAGTCACCCTGACACTCGTTCTCGATGTAGATTGTGAACGAGACAATTCCTCTCACACACACATACAGTATGCAACAACCTCAAGGTTCAGACATTTACCTAGTACCTGCTTTCTAGTTACATTACAGTTGAGTTGCAATTTTGAGCCTTTGCAATTGACAAGTTTGAGGTTGCTTGCATGAACAATATCTCTGTCTGTTCCTGATCTACACGACTAGTACATACAGATGCTCACATAGTCATCACGTATAGCATTAACCTGAAGTTCCAGACAATCTGCCTAGCACTAACTGAATCCTTTCATGCCATTTTCTCTGTCTCTTTTTGGTTTCATGCAATTTGCACCCAATCAGTAGGGAATGCTTACTTTCTTCTTTGGTGCATGGAACTGAAGAATTTTATATTTATTTGGTTTCAGTTGAATGCTAACTGTTCAATCAGGACTAACTGAATTCTAGATGTTTGGCCAACTAACTGAATTCTATAAACCCAAAGAAATATCTGAATAGCTGTAGCATTTTTTTTCAAGATGCTTCCCTGATCTGTGTATTATTGTTGGTGCCTGCAGGGTACTGGTGGCAGATGAAGGGAATGACTGGGAATAGAAGTTTTGGATGCCAGCACATTCTAGATGTTGATAGATTACAGATAGAAATTTTAGTCCAATTTACCCAGGAAATGGAATAATAAACAGATTTCATGATTGTTCTTTTCTTGAGTAAACATTCCAATTTACAAAGTACTGTAGCCGACAGATTTCATGAAAGATGCCTCAGATTGTGCCTTTGAAATTTGCAATAATAAATGCACAAGCTGTTCTGCCTTGGAGCACAGGCACATGCACAGCAAACAATTTTCATTACCCACGAAACATATATTGTTACATGAAACAAATAATTTTCATTGCCCACGAATACAACCAGACTGGACATAACAGAAGCACATAACAGTGTCCTGACAGAACAGTTCAAGGAACAACACAGACTGGACCTGCAACACCTGCAACATAACAGTGTCCTTCGTTGCATCCTCCGGTCCTTGCTTGTTAGAGTCCCAAGGCTCTTGCTCAAGCATCAGCATGGGTTGTTCTCCAATTCTCTGCAGGAGCATGGACTGGAAAGATGTGGACAAAGCAACCATCTGCTCCTCCAGTTTATCATTCTTCTCAAGCACAGTCTCATCCTTGTCCTGGAAAACAGATCCAGAATTTCAGATCAATACTTGATCAATAATGGAAAGATGCTATTCAGGGTACACATATACAAATATATATATAGGCCAGGTCAATCAAAGGTATTATTACAGAAGTGTTACTGATCAGTGAGGTGCTGAGGCACTGAGGTGCCCCATGTCTGAATTTGTAGAGCATGATAAAAGAAGTATTTAAAAATAAAAGAAGTCAGTTACAGAAGTGTCTTCAGGATTGACATCACAATGATCATTTTACCTGCATCATTTCACTGATAAAAGAAGTCAGTCAGCAGAATTATATAAGCAATCATTGCTTTTCTTCTTAATACAAAAATACGCAGCTCTCCTGCGTATTCTCGAAAAAAAAAAGAATTATATAAGCAGAAGTCAGGCAATGATCCAGCCCAAAAAGCCAGCAAAAAAAGAATTTCCCAACCTAGTTGACAGTCTGATACATTACTTACAGGGCTTAAGTCAATTTAAGATCCATCAGTGCATCTGCAAGATCCCATTTCCCGACCCAGCTGCAACCAAGAAATGACAGTGGCTACACACACATGATGGTTGTATTCTGTATACAAAAACCAGAATAAACAGAGTCAGTTCTTGCAAGCAGATCAAGAGTGCTAGTCCAGAAGTGATGCTTAATTCAGAATTTATCTAAACTAGCAGAACACATTGAACAAGCATATAGCAGTTGCATGGAATCGATCAGAAAAGAGGGACAATTGAGGATGTGGTATTCATTCATCACTTCATGCAAGCAGTTCACACATTCAGTTCTGTTTTTCTTCGACAGGATGAACTGATAAGAATTGTGTTGTCTGAATCTGAACAGGGAAAGAACAACAAGAGAACAAATACTCACTTTGAAGGAGATTGCGTCGATCCGGTGCTCTCCAGGGACGCCGCCGTGGTGCGTGCTGCGTCGCTGGCGAGGGTTGCGAGTGGCGGGTGCGGAGCGCGGCGAAGTCGATGCGCTGAACCCGAAGAAGAGCAAGTGCAGGCGGCGGGGCCGCGTCGGCGTCGGGGCGGAGTCGGGGCCGGGCGGCGGCCGGCGTCGGGTGGCCATTGAAGCAGGGCGGCAGCGGCGGCGACGACGAGGTCGAGGACCTGGCCGCGGCCGCTGCTGCCAGAGAGGAGACGGCCGCGGCGGAGGGAGCGGGGGCGGAGGGGAGGGACGGCCGTGGCGGCGAGGAGAGGAGGTGGAGCGCGGCGCGAAGCGTGCGAGGACCGAGGAGACGGCGGCGAGATTTTGGAGGACGCCTCCGCAGCCGGGAAATTTGGGGGAGGGAGCGACGCACCGGCACAGTACAGGAGGAGGAAGAGGACACCGCTGCATCGTCGTTTGCAGGATAAAACCGGTAATTTAGGGGTCCAGGAGGTTTTGCAGGACTCCGCTGCAAATAGTCTTAGGTAGCTAGCTTTGAGTACTCGCAATAGGCAAAACCATTTGGCTTTGTGTTCTTCCACCGCGGAACGCCCCAAATAAAAAGCACGTGCGGCCTGCTGCACAGCGGCCGATCCATGTATATGCATTATATATTGGCTCCATTGGACTGTTTTATTTTATTTATAGCGGGGTCACAGGCAGATCCTAACAAAGAAGGGGAAAAAAGCTAGGCGTTGTGCTTGCATGTGCATAGCTCATCATCAGACAGCCGTCCTAGCAGCATAGCCGTCCAACCCTTGTCAGCCATTATTCGTTCTGAGGGAATTCGATCGGACCTACAAAGGAAAAGAGGCCTGCCGGGCAGATCTAGAGGAGAGAGAAGACAGGGATGAGCGGATGAATTGAGGCCGATCTCCCATCAAGAAGCAGCTGTGCTGTACGTGCTGCGGTAAATAATATAATGGAGGACGAGGAGCAGCCGTCGTCGGCACCGTTGCTGGAGAAGAAGACCGGCGCCGGCGGCAGGAAGCATTACGTGGAAGGGTGTCCCGGGTGCGCCGTGGACAGGAGGAAGGCGGCGCACCAGGGCATCCCCTATGGCAGCTTCATCTACGTCTGGATCGTCACCCTCTGCACAGGTACTCTAATCCTTCGCTAATTCTTCGAGGTAGTTCAGTTCAAATTAATAACCTACGCAACAGTACCAATGATCAAACGTTCCTTCGCACGAGCATCATCTCATAATTAAATCACGCAAGCCAACAACTTCTCGGCCTAGCTTTCCAGTTCGGTTCTTCCTGCTGTACTGATGATGAGTTGCATCTGCCCATATCAATACAGATCATGCGACCTCACACCTACACGGTTCCCATCTGTAAGTATAAAAATAGTATAAAAATTCATAATCCAATCTGTAAGTTATGCTTTGGTTTTCATCAGAAAAATAAATTGAGAGGTGGTGCAGAATCAGATCAGAATATCAGATAGCCAAACAAATAGTATAGCAGATGATGATTAAGCAGGCAGTATGAGAGGAAATACAAAAAATGAGAACTTGGGCCAGGCCTGCTCATTCCGGTAGAATCAAGCAATAGCCCCGAAGCTGGGCTTTGTTTTGGGTCTGTTTTGCTCAGGCCCATATGGTCTGGCTCCCCGCGCGTAGTGATTGCTTCAATTCGTTTCTCTGTGTGCCCGTGATCGGATTGGATTGGTTCCCGTTTTGGCGCCACGCCCGATGTGGACTGACATGTTTCACCTCGTTTTGGCTTCGTCTTCCTCCTCCTGTGGCCTTTTCGTTCTAGGCGCCGCTCAAGATGGGACCGTGGGAACGCCCTAGACGGCTCTCTCCCCAACCATTAGGGCGATTCGAGAGCGAAAGGAGACATCTTTGGGGATTCCGGTTGCCTGACTTGCCTCTCCATTGTGGGCATCTTCGCCTCTCCCATTATTCTGGCTGGAACAGCAGGAGGTTCGCCTTTTGCCTTTCCCGATTCGATTCATGAGGGGTGAGCCACAATATAAGGCAATTTAGCCGATTGCGCATTCTCTGTTCTCAATTCTGGCTTTTGAGCTCCAATTGCTGTTCCGAGCATTGAGGGGGAGAGCAAGGAATTCATTTGTTCATTGGTCTCCGACCTGATCTGATGGGGGAGGAGGGCACTTCGCTGCCGTTGCTCAAGGAAAATGAGGGGGAGTCCCACCCGGGGTGTCCCGGCTGCGCTTACGACCGGAAGAAGAACCTCCTCAGGGGGATGCCCTACAAGGAGTTCCTCTATGTCTGGATGATTTCTCTCACCGCCGGTACAGAGTTTCTCTTCCTTTTTAAATTTGCACCCTCTCCTCTCTTTGAGCCCTTTCCGATGATGACTTTCCTTTTGAGATGAGATTCTGGGGAAATTAACTTTTTCTTAAAGATTTTGTGACTTGGAGAAATTCGGATGACCAGTTGTTACAATAGCTAACTGGTCATAACTAGTTTTTACTAGTTGCCAATACAGACGTTGTACTTTCTTCTTGTTGTGCTTCTGTTAAATTTTGGATTACTGTACGAGCAAATGCTGATATCATATAATTCACTGCTACGCGTTATAGCAGCAAAGGTCCAACCATTGACAAAATTTTCTGCTCTGATTGTGAGGCTGTAGGTGCTGCTGATTTGTTTTTGGTAATTTTAGCTTGTTTGCAGTAATTTTAGGTGCCAACTTCAACTGTGAAAAAAGTTTCTCACTTTTTTAAGAATGCACTGACAGATATACCAACCACGCACCTTCTGATCGAACATTCATTTGTGAAAGTTGCAAGATCCCTCCATTAGGCGGCAGTTAGGATTTAAGAGTTAAAACTTTCGTACTAATAAGTGACTTGCTCATCATGCCACAATCTTTTTTTTAGGTTGATTTATCTGAGTGCATGAGCACTTTTTCTCAGGTATTATTGAGCACTTTCTTACTCACTATTGTTGAACTTACTTGATAAATGTTAGCATCTGCACTTCTGGACCTACAGAGAATGAGTGGTCCCTTTGCTGCTAATCTTACCTTCCTTCTCATGTCTTTTCTTTATTTTCATAAATACCGTCTAATTGATACTTACAGTTTCTAATTGTCTTCTCTCTTTTTTCAGCTTTACCAATATCATCACTGTTCCCCTTTTTGTATTTTATGGTATGTACACAATTTGGTACTCTTTTTCTGGTTATTCAGAATTTGTGTTATAGGACTGATATGGATCGGCCTAAAGTTTTTTTTCCCCTGTTTATACATGTGTACACATGCATTTATTCAGTACCTTTACCTAACAACTGTTCATGTTGTCTCTTACTACATAGATAAGAGACTTGAATGTTGCTAAAAGAACAGAAGATATCGGCTTCTATGCTGGTTTCGTAGGTTTGTTTTGATGAATTGCTCCTTCATATTCAGCTTGGCTTAGTTTGATATTTATAAATGGTGAATATTTTGTGATTGATCAGTTACATACTCTGGACGTTTTCAGGTGCTTCATTTATGTTTGGTAGATGCTTGACTTCAACAGCTTGGGGAATAGCGGCAGACCGTATCGGGAGGAAACCAGTTGTTGTGTTTGGCATTTTCTCTGTGTTAGTAACATTTTTCTCCACTTATATGGAACAGAATTGGTTGGGCTTGGAAATGGAACTCTAACTTAGTTCTTTTTAATTTCTCAGGGTTGTGTTCAATACTTTGTTTGGGCTTAGTGTCAGCTATTGGATGGCAATTGCTACACGATTTTTGCTTGGTGCTTTAAATGGTCTACTTGGGCCAATTAAGGTATTGTGAATTAGCAAACTCCTTTATGTTAGAATGTGTTGTTGTAGTTAATAGCATCTTGCTTGAATTCTACAGGCTTATGCCATTGAAGTTTGCCGACCGGAACATGAAGCTCTAGCATTGTCACTTGTAAGATACTGATTTTATATCGATTTGTTACTAATATTTCTTATTCTGATGATTTTGTCACTGAAACTCTCCTTCACTTAATTTTAGGTCAGCACAGCGTGGGGAATAGGTCTCATCATAGGTCCTGCTCTAGGAGGCTACCTTGCACAGGTACAGCAGAAGCTATTTAACAATGCTAAATCATTAAAAAAACAATGTTAAATCATATCTAATTGCCAATGATTTTTGTTAAAAAGGAAGCTAATTGTCAATGCTATTTTGTTACGTTTATGGCAGCCTGCAGAAAATTTTCCAAGTCTATTTTCACCTGACTCACTCTTTGGAAGGTATTTCTTTTTCACATAGCACAACAAGATAGTCTCAAATAATTGATTTACAAAGTACTTAATTTCTGTGCAAACTTGTCAGGTTCCCGTATTTCTTACCATGTTTATGCACATCAGTCTTTGCTGCTGCTGTTCTCATAAGCTGCATATGGATGCCGGTACGTGATATTGCTTGAGTTCTTTGGGTATTCACCAACATTTTGTACTTAATTTTTATTCTTCCTTATGCACCATAAAGCATTTCAAAATGTTTTGTAGGAGACTTTGCACAAGCATAAAGTTAGTGAATATGAAGACCAGAGCATTGAAGCTTTGGAGGCTCATTTGATTGATCCAAAAGAAAAGGTTGAAGAAAATGGCAGTTCGGGTACCAAGAAGAGCTTATTCAAGAATTGGCCATTGATGTCATCAATAATTGTCTACTGCATCTTCTCCTTCCATGACATGGCTTACACAGAGGTATTTGTTTATTACCACTTGTGGGATATTTATTTATGATTTAAAAAGCTAGTTAAAAATTTATGCATGTTATGAACATACTAGTATTACTCTGTTAAAGATTTGATGGACTTGGTCTTGATGGCCTAAGAATGTTCACTGTGATGTATTCATTCTGGGATTAAATTTTGGCCAAAAAAAAATGTTGGTACCCAACAAAGATACCAGAACCTGGAGGTTTCAGAATTTTTGGAGAAAACTGTTATAAGGTTTTGGAGCTCAACTTCTATTGTGATATAAACTTGTAAAGGCTAACTAGATACTAAAATATAGTGAGTGTTTCAAGAATAAAATTTTAGCATGCACCCTCTGAATCATTGGTTACCGTCAGCAGAGCAATTTCTCCCTGTCGGTCTAAGGGTGGTTTGTATTGCTGTGAATATCAATTTTTATCCTTGGTTACATATATCCTTCCGTACAAGCATATAACTTTATATTGTCATGTTTATTTGAAAGTTTTCTGAAGTTATCTAGATGTATGATGTGTACTCGGAATAATCTAGAGGCCATTTTGAGCATTTTTACTTTTTTAGAGCACTAAGCATATCTAATTCCAGGTGTTCTCTCTATGGGCTGAAAGTGACAAGAGGTATGGTGGACTCAGCTTATCATCCGAGGATGTAGGTCAAGTGCTTGCAGTTACAGGTGAATTTTCTTATTGTTGTTAGTGCTATTAACTTGTAAAAACGAAACTCCATTGTAGTCTAAGTGGTTCGTGTACAATAGAATATTAATTGCATAGTTGTATGTACCCAATTATAACCTTTCGCCTGTATGTGGTAGAAGATTACTCAATCATTTCCATTCAAGCTGAGAAAAATCTGCAAATTCTGCCCTCTGTCTGGTTCCATCATTGTGGTTCTCAATACTTCATAAATCTTAACCAACTTTTTGTTATTTCTGATAACACCACTTACATTATTTTACAACTTTCATTGCAGGTGCCAGTCTTCTTGTATATCAACTATTTCTGTACCCTCGTATCAATAAAGTTCTTGGGCCTATCAAGTCTTCTCGAATTGCAGCTGTGAGTAAAAGCATATGTTATTTAGTTGATGCAGTCTTTTTCTCTTTTTGCTGCATATCTGAACTATTTTGCTCAATCTTGCAGATCCTGTGCATACCTATACTCTTTGCCTACCCCTATATGACCTACCTTTCAGAACCTGGATTATCAATCATTCTCAATATTGCATCAGTGATAAAAAATAATCTTGGTGTGAGTATCTTTTGCCTCCCATTGTCACTCATGTTATTTGATCTTTCAGAACCAAATAACCGCGTAAGATGTCAGTTTTGATACATGTACATAGTGCGCAGTTACTCTGCTCTGAAAATGGAAAGAAAAAAAAAACTTCAGTTCCTCTTGGGATGGATGTAAAATATCAAACATATGAATCTTGTATAGTTACCATCACTTAGCAGTTTGCGCCCCTTTTTCTATCGAATATTTAGAATTGTACTACATATTATTTATTTTCTGTTATAAATAAAGTTTATTCCATTTTAATTATTGTCTTCCATGACATATTATATCAGGTTACCATCATTACGGGCACTTTCATCCTTCAAAATAATGCTGTGGTATGTACACAAGTGTTCAGGTCAATTTTTATTATTATAAAGATATGCTCCTAATCTGCAACTGACTGATGACAATACTTGTTAACAGCCTCAGGACCAAAGAGGAGCTGCAAATGGGTTGTCCATGACAGGAATGTCGTTTTTCAAGGCAGTTGCTCCAGCAGGAGCAGGCATTGTGTGAGTATAATTTGTTCCTTGTAGCTTATTTGAAGAAATATTCTGAGTTCCAGGCTGAAACAAACTTGCAATACACATCGTTTCCTTGACAGTATATTCAAATGAAATGTGCCTGAAGCTTCAAAAATAGGAAGATTTCTGAAGTGTAGTGTACTTTGAATTTGACTAGTCAACCTGCTACTAAATTTAAGCTTCAAAACTAACTAGTCTGAGATAAGTGTTGATGGGATCTACTGGTGCCCCACTGCTTGTAAATTTGATTGAGAATGTATTTGCTCGACCTGAAGCATGTAGTGGTTGCTGATTTTTTGGAAATTTATTCAGGTTCTCGTGGGCACAGAAACGGCAGCATGGTTTTTTCTTTCCAGGTAAAATTAGCTTCCTTTTTTTAGGAAAATCCAGAAACCTTTTTGTTTTGTTTTTGGCAGTGCACCTAATTTTTCTAATTCCACTGGCACAGGTGATCAGATGGTGTTCTTTCTTCTAAATATTATTGAGTTGCTCGGACTTATCTTCACATTCAAACCCTTTCTGGCTGTGCCAGAGCAATATAATAGAAATTGAAGTTCAGATTATGGAAGTTTAGGGATATTCAAATAGAGTCATGCACCCACGAGGTAAAGGGGATAATGCCCTTCCACCATGAGGAACCTGAAAAAGAGGATAATGGAGTTTTTGCATGTAACTGTAAGGGTTGTATGTAGTTGCAGCATTTCAGTAGAGGAAATGTGTAGTTGTAAATGGCAGCCAATCGATTGCTGCATGCTTTTGATTAGGCAGGCTTCTGTGCCGAGTTGCTGCACTGTGAGTAGTAATAATGTGAGGTACAGCAACTCGAAATTATCTGTCGGAAATGAAATTAGTAGAGGTTTCTATCTTGATTGTTTATCTTGTTTGATTATGTTTGTTCTGCTGGCTATCCTTCTGCTTTGTGTAAAGACATGTGGCATCCTGAATTTGTGATGCCGGGCATGGCACGCAGGCATCCGCCAACCGTGGCTCATCCATGGCGACGTCCTGGAACAGCATCAGCGGCGTCCCCGAGTACGTTGGGAGGTTGCGCCGCCGCCGAGGCACCAAGAAGAGGAAGCGCACGGCGTGGCCAGGTTGGGGGTGGACGGTATTTCATTTACCGTCCACCCCTTGAGTCCCCACGACCGTCCGATCGGACATGTGCGGCTACGATTCGGCACGGTCGTACGTTGACTTGGTCGTTTTCCGGTCTCGGGAGCCGGGCCTCCGGTCTTGCCGGCAGTGCTGCTCTGCTTCCTTCGATAGCCATGGCTCATCCATGGCGCGGGGGAGCACCGCCACACCGGCCGGTCCATCTCGCCTGACACCTCCCTTTACTTGCTCACGGCAGCGTCGGCGGTGGTCAGCAGCTTCACAAGCTAGCCCCGTTGCAAGTTGCATTCACAGCACCGCGGTCGTCAGATTGCTCATTGCGATCGAATTCGTTTCTGCAGGTTCGACATGACCGCCCCTTCTCTTGTTAGCTCAACAACAGAACAGGGCCTGAACCTCAACATTCATTGTGCAGGCTGGAGTAGCAGGAAGAAGACGGCGCTGATTCATTCAATCTCTCATCCTGACCGTAGTGCAGGCTGGAATAGCAGGGAGCTGGGATTGCAGCACAAGAAAGAACAGGGAAGGGGCGTCATGCCTAGCTCAGTTGCTCGCCCCTCGGCCCTCGCAGTGACGCAGTCCCTTAGTCGCCTGCGGTCCTGCACCATCAGTGGAGTCAGTAGCGCAGGTGTGGCCGCCGCAGGTGGCGCTGCACCATGGATGGCGGCCATCGGGAGCTGAGGATATATGCAGCGAATAGCGGCGGGAACGCGGCCGGCCGGTGTCCTGCGAGCTCTAGAGCCGCCGGAGCAGAGCACCGCGTCGCATCGGGATCAGAGTGGTGAACGAATGCGTGGTACAGGACGGCCGCGTCAGCGAGATCGAGGCCGCATCGGCGTGATCGTCGCGGGAGCAAGAAAAGATGCGGAGGCGGGGCGCGGCGGCGCTCTGGCGAGCCGTCGAGGCGCCAGGCAAAGGAAAGCGCTCGAGGCCCTGCCCAGGTCGGGGCCTCGGGGGTGGACGGTATTTCATTTACCGTCCACCCCTTGGGTACCTGGTGGCCGTACGATCCGGTATCTGCGGCCAGGATTCGGCACGGTGGCTCGTTGACTGG
Source organism: Echinochloa phyllopogon (assembly GCA_033239725.1). Classification (NCBI taxonomy): domain Eukaryota; kingdom Viridiplantae; phylum Streptophyta; class Magnoliopsida; order Poales; family Poaceae; genus Echinochloa; species Echinochloa phyllopogon. Next base: position 1,743,753 of record BTCW01000008.1, on the reverse strand, counting down.
GTCGTTTCCGGTCACGGGAGCCGGATGGCCCCCGCGGCGACCGCGATGCTGCAAGTTGCATCACAGCAGCACGGCCTCAGATTGCTGTCAGTCCAGCAGCACAGCTCCATGCCTGCAATGGCAACGTCATCGTCGGCCATCAGGTTGCCGGAGCGCTTCCGGGAGCGGTGCTGCTCCCGTCGGCGCTACTGGTGCTTGGGTTGGTGACGCCGGCCGGCGGCCCCTCTGTTATTGCCGGGGACATGGTGGCCCTCGACGTCGCCGACGCGAACGCCGGTGATATGAGGAAGCGCTTGTACAGGAAGGAAGAAGACAGCGTCACTGTGGACGCAGGTGGAGCGGCGCCATCGATTTCGGCTTCCAGGAGCAAGGATATATGGAGGCGAGTAGCGGCGGGAACGCGCGCGGCGCCATGGCGAGTCAGGGCCCGAAACTAAGGCAGCGCTCGGGGGTGGACGGTATTTCATTTACCGACCACCCCTTGGGTCATGTAAGCCGTCCGATCGGGTATGTGCGGCCCCGGATTCGGCATAGCCGCTGTCTGACTTGGTCGTTTTCCGGTCTCGGGAGCCTGACGGTGGAGCTCCGCCGCGGCGACCGCGCTGCTCGAGGACGCCGGGTCGCCGGCAGTGCTTCTTCCTCCGACCGGCCAGCCCGTCGATCGCGTTGAAGACAGCCAAGCCGTCGAAGGACGCTCGACGGCCGGCAGCCCCGCCGCGCGCTTGGTCGTTTGACGTCGTACTGCTGACGATATGAACGTGTTTCCGTGTATACGTCCTGGAGCCTGGAGGCCGGCGACAGGGCCAGGGCCTGCAAGCCACGGGAATCAGCGCCGCTGTTGCTGCCGGCGCCGGCGATGGAGGGTTGGCCGGGCTGCGTAATGGAGCGGCGGAAGGCGAGCAGCGGTCTGGTGGCGTCGGACACGACGACGTCCACCACCCGTTGGCGTGGCTGCTGCTCTGCTCCACGGCGTTGCAAGTCTACGGCCCACGGCCCAGGCTTCGTCCACGGCGCGACGCGAGTGGCGGCGCCGCGGAGGCGGAGGAGCGCGTTGGCGTACACCACGACATGGGAGCTCCAGTCCATCTCCACCGTGACGGCGTCGTCTCAGCGCCACCGCGGCCTAGGGGGGTCGGACACGCCGGCTTCCAGTTCCAGCATCCGGCCAGGGCTGCTCCGATCCACGGCGAGCGTCCCTGTTGCGCTCTGGGGCGCCGGGCAGGGCACGCAGGCATCCGCCAACCGTGGCTCATCCATGGCGACGTCCTGGAACAGCACACGTGCTTCAGCGGCATGGGCGTGGCGCCGCCGTTGCTCCTTTTGGATGCCAATGGCGAGCCTTTCTTCATCAGGGCCTGGATGCCTAGTCACCTGCTTCTTGGCCGGTCCACCATGGACGTAGGTCACCAGGAGAAAAGGGTACGGAGGCATGGCGCGGCTGCAACACAGCGGCGCTCTGGCGGAGCCGAGGCGTCAAGCAGTGGAAGCGCACGGCGTGGCCATGCCTAGGTTGGGGGTGGACGGTATTTCATTTACCGTCCACCCCTTGAGTCTCCACGGCCTTTCGATCGAACATGTACGGCTACGATTCGGCGCGGTCGTACGTTGACTTGGTCGTTTTCCGGTCTCAGGAGCGAGACCTCCCCGTCGACGGAGGACGCTGGCAGTGCTGCTCTGCTTGCTTCGATGACCATGGCTCATCCATGGCGCGGCGGAGCGGCGCCACACACCGGCCGGTTCATCTCGCCTCCCTTTACTTCCTCGATCACGGCAGCATCGGCGGTGGTCAGCAGCTTCACAAGCTGGCCCCGCTGCAAGTTGCATTCGCAGCACCGCGGTCGTCAGATTGCTCATTGCGATCGAATTCGCTTCTGAAGCTTCGGCATGAGCATGACCGCCCTTTCTCTTCTTAAGCTCAAGAACGAAGCCTGAACCTCGACATTCATTGTGCAGGCTAGGCTGGAGCTGGAGTAGCAGGAAGAAGCCGGCGCTTCCAGCAACGTTTTGCAGGACAGGGACAACAAGAAGTCTGAACTAGGTGCAGAGGTCAGTAAGTGACATAGCTACTATTAAACATGTTCAGAGATTCAGCGAGATGTCAAAAACTGCACCTAATTTGGCAATGATGCCGAGAGAGCCATTGCCGTCTTCTCTGATGTTAACTCATCGACAGTTCGACACGACACTGAATAGCGCCGAATTGGACACCTGGGCCGGCCGGTGTCCAGCGAGCTCTAGAGCCGCCGGAGCAGAACACCGCGTCGCATCAGGGTCAGAGTGGTGGACGAAAGCATGGTACAGGACGGCCGCGTCGGCGAGATCGAGGCTGCATCGGCGCAATCGTCGCTGTGTTGGAGGCCACGCGGGAGCAAGGAAGGATTCGGAGGCGGGGCGCTGCTGGCTGGATTGCTGGAACGCGGCGGCGCTCTGCCTCTGTTTCATGTCTGCAGGTCACAGGCAGCCCGCCCTTCAGGTCTAATCCTCGTCGCTGGACTTTCTCATGCCGGTGTCGCGGCTTTCATTAGCCGGTGTTCTCCACACGCCGTCAGCACAACGGCTTTATTGGCTATCCCTGCTGGCCTGCTGGCTGCTGCGAGTATCTGCAAGCTGCATTTGCGACGACGAGCAAGAACAACATCACAGCATCAGATTACTTAGCATTCGATTTCACCTGGCATGCATGGTCCAGCAGGCGTCAGGGGAACGTCTGGGGTCCACGACGCAGGCTTCGTCTCCGGCACGACGCGAGTGGCGGTAAGCCGGTAACGCGCCTCTGCGCCGCGGAGCTCGTTGGCGTACGTCCACCACCCGGAGTTCGTTCACGGCGCGCACGTCGACTGCCACCATCCAGTCGGCGACTACGGCGTTGGTAATGGCGCCCAGGTTCGAGCTGATGCACCGTGTACGAGCCGCCGCCGGCTTCCTGTTGTTCCTGTTGGATTGGATGCCAATGGCGAGCGGCGAGCCTTCCTTCATCAGAGCGCGATACGGCGCAGCTGCCTACTGACCTAGTTCTTGGCCGGTGGAAGCGGGTCCACCATGGACGCCGGACACCGGGAGCAAATGGTACGGAGGCGGGGGGGGCGACTGGAACGCGGCGGCGCTCTGGCGAGCCGAGGCTCGTGCCCGAGGTCGGGGGTGGACGGTATTTCATTTACCGTCCACCCCTTGGGTACCTGGTGGACGTACGATCGGGTATGTGCGGCCAGGATTCGGCATGGTGGCTCGTTGACTAGTCGTTTCTGGTCACGGCAGCCGGATGGCGACCGCGATGCTCCAGACCGACGCCGGCAACTCGTCCGGAGCTCCGCCGCACACAAGCTGATCTCGCGTCATGGTCATGGGAGCATCGAGGCTTTCTTCGCCGGTGTTGTCAGGCTGGAGGAGGAGCCAGGTTCAGACTTCAGAGAGGCTTGCAGGACAACACAGCTCCATGCCTGCAAGGCGTCGTCGTCGTCTTCCATCGGGGGTTGCCGGATCGCTGTTGGGAGCGTTGATGCTCCCGTTGACACTACTGGTGCTTGGGTTGATGACGCCGGCCACGCCGTCATTGCCGGGGACATGGCGGCCCTCGATGTCGCCGACGCGGACGCCGCCGGTGATGAGGAAGCGCTGTACAGGAAGGAAGAAGACAGCGTCACTGTGGCCGCAGGTGGAGCGTTACCATGGATTTCGGCGGCCGGGAGCAAGGATACATTGAGGCAAGTAGCGGCGGGAACGCGGCCGGCGCCACGGCGATCGGGAACGAAGCCAAGGCGGCGCTCGGGGAGGTCGGGGGTGGACGGTATTTCATTTACCGACCACCCCTTGGGTCATCGAAGCCGTCCGATCGGGTATATTCGGTCCGGATTCGACATAGCCGCTGTCTGACTTAGTCGTTTTCCGGTCTCGGGAGCCGGATGGTGGAGCTCCGCCGCGGCGACCGCGCTGCTCGAGGACGCCGGCGGTGCTGCTTCCTCCGACAGCCGCCGGGAAAGGTGATGGCAGTTGGCCAGCCCGTAGAACGCGTTGACAACAGCCAAGCTGCCTCGGTGGCGCCGTCGAAGGACGCTCGGCGGGGGCAACGCTGCATGCCGGCCGGCAGCTCCGCCGCGCGCTTGGTCGTTTGACGTCGGCGTTGGTAAGCGGGACCTCAACGGCTGCAGGCGCCGTCAGGGCCCCATGACCGGCGCGCCTGACCTGCAAGCCCGCAAGCTGCAGCGAGCAGTTGCAAGGATGAACGACAGCACAGCATCAGGTTGTTCTGCAAATTAAATCGAGTTCCCACGCGCTTCAATCCATCGTTCCAGAATGAGCAACCGCAGCGGTTCAGATTGCTGTGCATCATGCATGCCAACGGCGGGTTCTGCAGTTTCGTTCTCTGATTTACAGATGGTCCCAACAACGTCGTTTCTGTCACCATATGACAAAGTATAGAATGTAAAAATGTGGATCGCTATTCTTAACTCTGAATGCATATTGATCAATACAGATTCTCATCATGGGCACAAAAACGTCAAGATGCCACTTTTCTGCCAGGTAAACTATCAATTTTCTACTATACCTTGCATCAGGTTTATTTTCTTTTCATGGTAAACTAGCTGCCTTATCATTCAGTATATAGATAGTATACTTCTGTTATGTGGAATATTTTCTTGTGAGAGTAGACAACAGGAACTTGTCTATGCTTATCCAAATTGGCTTGTTGAATTTGCAGGCGATCAGGTGGTGCTTGTGGTGCTAAATTTGGTGCAGCTAGCTCCTTGGGCTGATATCCACCTTTGAACATTTTCTGGTGTTGCCTGCATTACCAGAATAGTTGGCTAAGGTTAAGGCTGGAGATTGTGAAAGAGGGATTCATTGGGACCTATTTACAGTTGGTCAGCATATATAACCAAAAAGAAAAAACAAAGAGAGAGAAGGATGATGGTCACTTGTGCTCTAGATTTTGGATGTTTGATCTCCTGTCTGGAATATGAACAAACCGAGCACATACTAGATGTTTTGTTTCAGTCTAAAGCTACTCCCTTCTGTGCTACGCTACTGAAAACGTCTGATTAATCCCCCCAACAAAAAGAAGACAAAGAGCTGGGATTGCAGCACAAGAAAGAACAGGGGAGGGGCGTCATGCTCATGCCTTGCTCAGTTGCTCGCCCCTCGCAGTCCCGTAGTCGCATGCACCATCAGTGGATATCAGTAGCGCAGGTGCGGCTGCCGCAGGTGGTGCTGCACCATGCCACCATGGATGGCGGCCATTGGGAGCTAGGATATATGCAGGCGAGTAGCGGCGGGAACGCGCCCAACGCCGCGGCAAGGCGCGAAGCTAAGGGGCATGGTCGGGGTCAGGGGGTGGACGGTATTTCATTTACCGACCACCCCTTGGGTCATGTAGGCCATTGGATTGGATCGGGCATGTGCGGCACAGATTCGACATAGCCGGTGTCTGACTTGGTCGTTTCCGGTCTCTGTAGCCGGGTCACGAGTGCATCATGCGACGCCGCGCGGCCACCCTGCATGCTCGAGAACGCCGGCGGCGTTGGTTGCGAGTGGTATTGCGGCCCCATCGGCTGCCGGTGGCGACACAGGGGCCCATGACCGGCGCGCTTGCTTTCATCGACCTGCATCCTGGTGGCGCTGCAAGTCTGCAAACTGAAGCATTCGCAATGGTGATCGATAGAGGAGGCTCGGATTGTTCTGCAAATGGATCTCCCACCCATGGGCTTCGATCTTTTCAGAATGAGCGAGTGCTCTTCGCCTCAGCGACCTCAACGAGATTCCAGCGACGTTCTACAGGACAGGGACAACGAGAAGTCTGAAGTAGCTGCAGAGGTCAGTAAGTGGCATAGCTGCTATGAATTTACAAATATAGGACATGTTCAGAGATTCAGCCAGATGTCACTACTGCAGCTAATACCGAGCGAGCCGTTGCCGTCTTCTCTGATCTTGAATCACCGACACGACACTGGAACGTGGCTCGTTGACCGGGTCGAGCCGGATGGCGGAGGACCTCCGCGGCGAGCCGGCGACCGCGATGCTCGAGGACGACGCCGGCAACTCGCCCGAACCTCCGCCACACACCAGCTGATCTCTACTCCCTCCCTCATGGTCATGGGAGCATCGAAGCTTTCTTCGCCGGTGTTGTCCACGCGCCGTCACTAGCTAACAGCACGCTGCAAGTTGCATCTGCACCGGCGAGCAGCAGCACGGCGTCAGAGATTGCTCAGCAAATCGATTTACCAAGCTATGCATGGACCATGGTCCATCGATTTTGCTTCTGAAGCTCTTCTTCTACAGGAGCCCCCTTCTGTAGATTCGGTAAGCAGGCGTTGATTCAATCTGAAACTGAGCCATGCCTCTCCCTTCTCTTCTCGATGTCAGTATTGTGGCCACTGAGTACATGTTCAGATGTCAGCACTAGAGCCAGTAACTGGGGCAGTCCAACCAAGATCAAAATATTAGACCATCCCCAGGAAGGCTTAAGCAGACTCATCGCTTATGAACTCCATCGAGCGATCTAAGAAGCACAATCAATTACTATTTGTTGCCAAAAAGGCTCTAAGAAGTGCTAGGAACTTTTTTTTTTTGCCAAAACAGACCACTTTATTTGATGATTAAGAAATGTCATTACAAAAGAGAGACTCAACATAGTCAGCAAAGGAAGAAAAAAAATTGACTCCCCCTGGACCTAATAGCTTACTAGCTTAGTGTTTCAACTGAATAGATTCAGATACTGTAAAAGGCAAGGCCATTTCAATACATTATCGGAACTGGATCATTGCCCCAGTCCGGAAAAATTCAGTCTCTCTGTCTTTTTTTCTTCCAAGACAGAATCGGATGAAGAACATCACCTGAATGCAACAGATCAATATGAACTTTATTACTAATTGTTTGTTCTAGTGTACTAATGCTCTTGTGGTGCGCTTTTCGTTTTGCCTTACCTGATATATGTATCCTTTTTTATGTTAATTTGCTTTGCAATTACGTACCACTCTATATATATGTTAATCCTGAAGAATCTGACACTTGATGGTCCAAGAGGCTAAAGCTAACAAATCACTTGCATACTTCAGATGATGCCATGAATCAGCTAGCTTAAAAATGATCTCTGAACATGCATGTGATTGTCATCCCGTCAGGCTGGAGGAGCCAGGTTCAGACTTGAGAGAGGCCAGCAGGACAGCGCAGCTCCATGCCTGCAATGGCATCGTCGTCGTCGTCCATCGGATTTCCGGAGCGCTGCTGCTCCCGTTGCCGCTACTGGTGCTTGGGTTGATGACGCCGGCCACGCCGTCATTGCCGGGGACATGGCGGCCCTCGATGTCGCCGACGCGGACGCCGCCGGTGATGAGGAAGCGCTGTACAGGAAGGAAGAAGACAGCGTCACTGTGGCCGCAGGTGGAGCGTTACCATGGATTTCGGCGGCCGGGAGCAAGGATACATTGAGGCAAGTAGCGGCGGGAACGCGGCCGGCGCCACGGCGATCGGGAACGAAGCCAAGGCGGCGCTCGGGGAGGTCGGGGGTGGACGGTATTTCATTTACCGACCACCCCTTGGGTCATCGAAGCCGTCCGATCGGGTATATTCGGTCCGGATTCGACATAGCCGCTGTCTGACTTAGTCGTTTTCCGGTCTCGGGAGCCGGATGGTGGAGCTCCGCCGCGGCGACCGCGCTGCTCGAGGACGCCGGCGGTGCTGCTTCCTCCGACAGCCGCCGGGAAAGGTGATGGCAGTTGGCCAGCCCGTAGAACGCGTTGACAACAGCCAAGCTGCCTCGGTGGCGCCGTCGAAGGACGCTCGGCGGGGGCAACGCTGCATGCCGGCCGGCAGCTCCGCCGCGCGCTTGGTCGTTTGACGTCGGCGTTGGTAAGCGGGACCTCAACGGCTGCAGGCGCCGTCAGGGCCCCATGACCGGCGCGCCTGACCTGCAAGCCCGCAAGCTGCAGCGAGCAGTTGCAAGGATGAACGACAGCACAGCATCAGGTTGTTCTGCAAATTAAATCGAGTTCCCACGCGCTTCAATCCATCGTTCCAGAATGAGCAACCGCAGCGGTTCAGATTGCTGTGCATCATGCATGCCAACGGCGGGTTCTGCAGTTTCGTTCTCTGATTTACAGATGGTCCCAACAACGTCGTTTCTGTCACCATATAACAAAGTATAGAATGAAAAAAGAAAGGTGGATCGATATTATTAACTATGAATGCATATTGATCAATACAGATTCTCATGGGCACAAAAACGTCAAGATGCCACTTTCCTGGCAGGTAAACTATCAATTTTCTACTATACCTTGCATCAGGCGGTTTATTTTCTTTTCATGGGTAAACTACCTTGCCTTATCGTTCAGTATATTTTCTTGTGAGAGTAGAGAACAGGAACTTGAATATGCTTATCCAATTTGGCTTGTTGAATTTGCAGGCGATCAGGTGGTGTTTGTGGTGCTGAATTTAGTGCGGCTCCTTGGGCTGATATCCACCTTTGAACATTTTCTGGTGTTGCCTGCATTACCAGAATAGTTGGCTAAGGTTGGCTAGAGACTGTGAAAGAGGGATTCGTTGGGACCTATTTACAGAAAAAAAAACAAAGAGAGAGAAGGATGATGGTCACTTCACTTGTGCTCTAGATTGTGGAAGTTTGATCTCCTGTCTGGAATCTGAACAGACCGAGAACGTACTAGATGTTGTTTCAGCCTAAAGTTACGCCCTTGTGTGCTACACTACTGAAAACGTCTGATTAATCACCCCCAACAAAAAGAAGACAAAGTGCTCGATCAGTTGAGTAGCGAAAAAAGTTGATGTACTGTAATATATCATTGTAGCGATAAAGTTCACAGGCTTCGATCTGAACCGCTCCGTCCTAGCTTAGGGCCAGCTACCACAACGACTTGTCTGTTCTTCAATAGATATAGCTCTATCCCAAGCATTTGTGTATAGTAAAATTGATGTTTGGAAGCGACCCATTACCGCTTAAGCCCTTGGAATCAATTCCGGATTAGTGGCAGGAGTAAAGTGTGCTACCCATGGCATGGATATGTCCTCGATCTGTCCCCTTTTTAAGCCAGTCCATCATCACCTGCTAGCTCTGCGCGCCACGCACGCTATTCTCTCGCTGTTTACCAGCTGATCATAGCCAGAGACACTGTCGTCTGTCATCAGTCATCTCCCCAAATCCCGATCGGTTTCCCTGAATGAAATCTGAAAGGATAATGGCCGACGAGCAGCCGGCGCCGGTGAAGGTGTACTACGACGGCTGCCCGGGCTGCGCCATGGACAGGAAGATTGACACCCGCAAGGGCGTTCCCTACAAGGAGCTGCTCTTCGTTGCCATCGTCACCCTCGCCTCCGGTACGGTACCTACATGCATGTTCTCTCTGTATAGTATGCAGTCCCGATTGTACATGCAGTAATTAACCATGTAGTATTAATTACTTATTAAAAAGTGAGCCTAATTTTGTTGGCTAGGTGGGATGCGTGCCCCAACTTTCTAGATTTGAGTCCTTAAACTCGAATGTATATGCTTATTATTTTCTTCTAAAACCTAAAAAGCCACATGTACAATACATAACAAGTTAAACAAATTTATATTCTTATTTATGACACTAAAAAGGAAAATTGTCAGGTATTTACCACGCTCCATTTTATCTCTCGCGCTTGTTACATTTGTGTTTGTCCTCCTTATGATCTCTCTCTCTCTCTCTTTTTGTGCGAACATGACCACTTTTTCTGTCTAGACGATCTCGACTTCTCGAGTGCCATCTTTGTGGACCTGCCTGCATCTGCATGCCGTCTCTAATCTTAATGAATTGGGAAGATAACTCATGGGACGACAGTGACACCTCCTCGTCGCTCTAATCCTACAAGGCCACCAAACACCTTTAAACATGTGATGAGCTTACAGCAGTATAGGACAGCAATGCGAGACTAGTGGGCTTTGCACTGCAGTGATATACTCCGTATATACTATTGTCCGAATCCGACACGTATATAGTACGTACTTTTTTTTAGATAATGGATATGAATATCCGGCCTTGACCAAAATGGCTACGGCCCGAAAGAGTCACAAATTTGCAGCACTTCCGTCTACACCCACGAATAAAATCAAAGTGTTAACCACATCATAAAGATGAATACATCATTAGTTCATAATTCTATAACTAAACCACCATCCATGATGTGCAAAAATTCGCACAGCCAACGTCTCCAACTCCTGACAGACGTCCTTTATTGCTAGTTTGTCCTCTTCAAGCTGCTGTAGATGTGCCCAAAATCGGAGCCAATATGTGCCCCGAACAGTACCTGCAGGTAAGTTTTGTGTGAAGAATTGTTAAAAACCAAATCATTCCTACTCAGCCAAAGTGCCCAACATAAAGCAGAGGCCCCGACTAACATCTGATTTTTCATTTTTTTTTTGCTTAAACCCGCTAGCCAATTAGTAAAAAGATGACCGACACTGAGTGGCTTTGACCAACCTAAAACTATCTGAACTGCCCTCCATAAAAAGGTAACCATATGGCAATCAAAAAAGAGGTGTTGTATTATCTCTTCTTTGGAACAGAACGAGCATAACTTATTTCCATTCCAGTTCCTTCTAGCTAAATTATCTTTAGTAAGTGTAACACCTCTCTTTAGATACCATAAGAAAACTTTTATTTTGAGCGGAACTTTCAATTTCCAAAGCAGCGTACACCTTTGTACATTACCATTATTTATTAAAGCCAAGTACATTGATTTAACAGAAAATATGCCTGTCTGAGTAAGATTCCACCGAAAGGCATCTCTGCTATCATTTAACTGGACATTACATATTCTACCGACTAAGTTATGCCACAAGTTCAAATTTTGGCCCACTAATGCTCTCCTAAAAGACACATTAAGAGGAACCCTAGAGAGAACTGAGGCAACTGTTGCACTTTTTTTCCTCACAATCTGATATAAAGAAGGGTATTGTTGTTGTAAACCCCCATCCACAAGATGCGGTACTACACCAAAAATTTGGTCCTCAGCTTTGGCTCTGTTAATAATTACGGCTAACATATCAACCACAATATTAAACAGTATTGGTGACAAAGGATCACCCTGTCGCACACCCTTCCATGTTTGGAAATTCTGGCCAACTTGTTCGTTTGTTTTAATGCCCACATGTCCCTTCTGAGTAAATGCCTGAATCCACTGCCTCCATTTACTCGAAAATCCTTTCATTCTCATGGTTTGTTGTATAAAGGACCATTTGACTTTGTCATAAGCCTTCTCAAAGTCAATTTTAAATATCACCCCGCTTTGATTTTTCCTATGCATCTCATGAATCGTCTCATGTAGTATAACAACCCCTTCCATAATATTTCTTCCTAGCAAGAAAGCAGTCTGAGTAGGACTAATTACTTTTTGGGCTACCACTGAAATTCTATTAGTGGCTACCTTTGTAAAAATTTTGAAGCTCACGTTGAGTAAACAGATGGGTGTGTATTGCTGAATTTTTGAAGCTTCCTTACACTTCGGTAGCAAAATAAGGTCCCAAAATTCAAACTATAAATGGGCAAGGTACCATTATGGAATTCATTAAAAAGAGCCATCAAATCATCTTTTATGAAATCCCAAGAGGCCTGATAGAATTCTATAGGGAAACCATCAGGTCCAGGGGCTTTGTTATGTTCCATTTGGAATATTGCCTCTCTGACTTCTTGCTCAGTGAACATCGATGTGAGGGTCTCATTTTCAATTGCAGATACCTGGGGGATATCCTCTATTCTAGTCTCATCGAGCTGAAAATTATTATTCTCCGAAGGACCGAATAAGCCTTTGTAATAAGTAATGATATAATTTTTTAACTCATCATCACCACTAATTAATCTATCACCATCCTGCAACTGATATATTCTCGTTTTACGATGTCTGCCATTCGCTACTAACTGAAAATATTTGGTATTACAATCTCCCTCCATTAGCTCTTTCACCTTCGCCCGTTGGTACCACTTGATTTCTTCTTCCCTTAGCAAAGCTGCTAGCCTATTGTGAAGGCAATTTTTTAAATCAATCTCCTGAGCAGATAGGAGACATGATTCAACTTTTCTATCCAAGACATCAAGTTTGTCAAGTAACTGTTTCTTCTCTTTTTTGTAATGGCCACTTGTGTTTTTAGCCCAACCCCTTAGGTGTTGTCTGACTTTTCGGATTTTCGACTGCCATCTTGCCATTGGCGTGTCACCCCCATTCTCATTAATCCATAACTCCTTCACCATCTCCATGAATCCATCCCAGAGCAGCCACCCCAGCTCAAATTTAAAAGCAGGATGGCTAGTCCCCGGTGATGATTCACAAGTATTAAGAAGCAACGGAGTATGGTCAGATATGTCACGACTGAGTGCTACGACAGTAGATAAAGGAAATTTTTGTTCCCATTCCGTAGACAACAGCACTCGGTCTAGTTTCTCATATGTCAGATTTTGCAGGGAGTTAGCCCATGTGAATTGTCGTCCCGACATCACTAGTTCTCGTAAATTCAGACCATCAATTACGGCATTAAATAAAAAAGGCCAACGATGGTCAAAGTTATCTTTATTTTTCTCGTCAACTCGACGTAGAATATTAAAGTCACCTCCTATGAGCATCAGAAGACTCTCATGACTACACAGATGGGCTAACTCCGTCAGAAAACTCTCTTTAAACTCATTCTGAGCCAGACCGTAAACTACTATAAGTGCCCACTTGAAGCTATCATTCTTATTACACAAGTGGAATTTCACATAGTAGTCCCCCTCATCAATCTCTCTGATATGAAATACATCCAGATCTATGCCTAATAGAATTCCACCAGAGCGACCATGTGGTTCTTTGCAATGCCAAATATAGTTTTTCCCACCACACAGGTTCCGCAGGAAAGGATCGGAAAAACTCCTTCCTGTTTCCGATATGGCGATAAAACTTAGACTTTGTTCTTTAGTTGCTCGGAAAGAAATCTATGTTTTTTTGTCTCTAAACCCATTACTATTCCAAAAGATCCCTTTCATGTTGACTTTGTACCTGATTTACTTTTAGATGTGGAGCCCTTTTTTTTCTTTTTCGATGAAGGTGTTTTTATTTTGGGCAACCCAGCACTATGATCACTTAGATCACCACCAGAGTCCATCACCTCATCCATAATGTCTCCACACACATGCCCTAGTATAAAATTGTCTATTTCTTCCTCCTCAGCTAAGCACTGTTCTTCTTTATCAAAAATATCAGTCACTACATCCCTGCTAGGTTTTTCTAACATTCTCTTTTCTTCGATACCCTTAATGCAGTCAATAGAATTTGTAATACTAGCTACATCACTACCCACAATAATACCAACATTATTAAAACTGCTAGCAATTAAACCAACAGAATAATCTAAAAAGGAATAACCATCTTTTTTACCTCCAGCTGGCTGGTCCATGGCTGACATTGCCGCCTTGCGCTTCATTGTTGCCATCTCCATGGAGTCCTCGTTACTCGCCTCCGCCCGCCGCTTGCTGCGACGAAGGTCAGCATCTACCGCCTCTGGAATAGCCGCCAGATCAAACGCCCGACCTCCTGTCTCCGCCATCATGATCTGATCATCCACCTTGCTTCCCAACTCACCCCCATCTACTGCAGCTGTACCTATTTCTGCTCCATGGTACTCGACCTGCTCCTCCTGGATAGTCGGCCCATCTCCTATCTCCTCCTGACATTGCACATTCTTTCCTTTCCCAGCCGAACCCCCCTGCGACATGGTCTGCTGTGGCTTCTCCTTGGACCCTTTAGCATTAAGGTCAGCCCTCTCATCTTCTTTAGGTGGTGCTGCATCGCTGTCCTTCCTCCCATCCTGTCCACCGCCATGATCCATATCCATCGGAACCATGGAAAAAAATAGCACACTATTTTCGCGCTATAGCGCCGCTATAGCGGCCAGAAGCAAATGCCGCGATGCTATTGCTCTTTTTCACGCTATGCGTGCTATTGGCGCTATTTGACGCTAAAGCGCCGCTAAATGCAAATAGCGCCGTAGCGCGCTATTTAGCCGCTATTGGTGGCTAGCCCAAACAAACCAGTGCAGCCCATTAATTTCTTAAAAAAATGATGGCCCAGCCCAAATCTGCTCGTTAATTCCTTAAAAGGCCAAAAGACAATTATGATTTATGATATATTGATATGTCATATATGAATAATAGAAGATCATCATAGTGATTGAGGAAGTGAAGACAAACTTATTTTTATATTTTCTGGTTCCAAACAAATAGCGCGCTATAGCGGCGCTATAGCGTGAGGAGCCAACTGCCGCTATAGCGCGAAGCTGCCGCTATAGCGTGGCAATAGCGCCGCTATAGCGGCCGCAATAGCGGCATAGCGTCCAGAAAATGGGAAACGCTATTTTTAATAGCGCGCCATTTTTTTCTTTGATCGGAACCGTGTTACTGAAGGGCGGGCTTGGTGCAGCGGTAGAGCCTACCGTCTGTAACCGGAAGGTCCCGGGTTCAAGCCCCAGCCTCTGCATATTTATGCGGGTAAGGTTTGGGCGCTATTACAACCCTTCCCCAGACCCCGCACGGTGCGGGAAGCCTACGGCACTGGGTACGCCCTTTTATCGGAACCGTGTTACTCATAGCTGCATTGCTTTCAACCACAAACTGCAGAGTGTACACAGAGTTTCCAATGGCCACATCCACCAGCTAAGGAATTATGTTGTGATCCAACACAGATACCTGCAACCTGCTCCTGCCATGTTGCCTGGTGAAGCGCATGTCCACCTCCCTGGGTACCCCCAGAACTGACCCCACTGACCATATTATCTCATACTCACGGAGATCATCAGGTAAACCAGTAAACTGCACCCAAATGTTGGTCAGCTCGAACTTCAATGAACCACTGCCACTCTCCTCTATCACCAGTGTCGTATCGGGGAACTTAGTATGAAGTACCCCCCACTCCACCATCCTCTGCAGCTCTCCCCTGCTTGGGAGTGTGACGAACCGGATTCTCACCGACGAGAACCCGACTCCCTGTACCCTTGAGATAGTCCCAGGAATGGCAGCTATCTCGTACAGAACTCATCTCAGTCGAATATCACATCCATACAACGATAAAAGATTCATTACATGACTCATATAAAGACAAAGCGACTGGTACAAGCCCTCTGGGCTAAAACGACAATAAGAAACATCTGCGCAACGGTAGCTAGAACAACTGGGACCACTCCTCCACAGGCATCCTTGAGCGTAGCGCACACCCTTCAGTCGTACCACCCGTCCTGGTTGAACTCGTGGTCGGGGTCTTCACCTGAGAACCCAAAGTCTGTCCCCAAGGAAATGGGACAGGTCCACGTCACCAACCATAATATGATGCAAGCTTTAAAGGTGGCCTATTCTAAGGATATAGAAATAAACAAGGTTTAAGCCAGAGTCTCTTATGCAAGCAGCAGCAATAACCCAAATTCAACTCATCACCGACTCCTGCTCACACACATTCATCAATCACTCCCCGAAACCAACCATCAGCCTCACATTTCCCCCATCGGGCTCGTCCTACCACGGCAGGTTCCCGCAAATCATTATCCACCAACACCTTTCACTCACTAGTCGACTCGGTGAGCTCCCTCCCCACCTCATCTCAACAGCCTCAGCTGGACCAATCTCTCTCATAACCCGAATCAAGGATGAGGTAAGAAAGCAGATTCCCATGCTAGCCGGGGCTTCTCAGAAATGGGTCGTCCGTAACCGTGGACACGGCTATACGTATAGTTTACACTCTGCAGAGGTGGCACTCCAGGAATCCATCCGGGCTGCAAGGCTAGTCCGCAACCAACCTGAGACGCAGCCCACAGCAAAGACCCTAAACAGTAACGGCGCCAATCCTGTCTCCCTGGGCTCGGGAAACATCCGATCTAACATCTGCCCCAGGGTCGTGAAACCTTCCCACCGGGGCCAGTCGGGGGCCGTGGTAAATCAGGGAGATTACGCCGCAACGAATCCCCCCTACACATATCAAACTCGATTCTCCTACAGTCTCGGCGCCGCACTAGAGTAGGCTTGCTGGAACCCTCCCCATACTGGGTAGATGGTGAGCACGGTAAATCCCAAGTCCAAAGTGGGGGCACGACTCGGTCCTTAATTGTTCGGTAAAGCGAGTATCTGCATCACAAGCGATCCGCCGCAACGGTCCGCAATCGGCACCCATAACAGGTATTGCCGCCCAAACACCTCAGGTACTCACCGAGTACCAACCCCAAGTAACCAGTAACCATGTACCCGCAACAGGTACCCCATAGGGACTGCCCGAGTGCAGCCCCTCAGCACCTCGATCAACGATCGAGTTGTTATTTACTCGCTTACACCGCCTAGCTGCACTACTCCTCCCAAACCACCCACAACTCACGCCAAGAGGATCAATCACAACCATCCCAACACATGCATAGCATAGCATATTATAAAGTGAGTAGTAGGTAGCAAGGTAACAGGATATTAACAAAGGCAGTGCAGGTTTATCATGCGAGTAAAGTAAAGCGCTAGCATACTAGTTTGCATGTCTAATAGGTATTTCAGAGATGGTCGGGCGTGAACCTGGGCAAAGGTCTTCGTCCTCGTCAAAGCAGTTGTTGAAGTAGACCGGCTCCTCCTGACTCTCCGGAGCTCCTAGGGTTGAGCGAAAATAAAAATAAGACGCGACTACTAGCAAGGAAACACTAAGACAGCGACGAAAGAAGATCCAAATAACACCAAACTCTACACTAACGCGTAGGTCATGATTTTAGAAAAATATAGAAACTGGTTTCATATTTTTCTGAGCTACGGTTGAATTATTATTAATTTTCGAAGTTTAAATCATTTTCTGAAAATATTAAATCATTTCCGAAAAAAAGAAAACAGACAAATAATTAGCCTGCTGACGTCAGCATGACGTCATGCTGACGTCAGCAGTGGGGTCCGCCTAGGATGACGTCAGCAGTGGGCCCTGCTGACGTCAGCGTTGACCGGTCAACGGTCAACGGGGTCAACGGTCAACGGTCAGCGGGTCAACTCTGGTCAGTGGGCCCCATGTGTCAGTGACTCGCAGAGTATGACAGGTGGGTCCCATACGTCAGCGCTGTTAAAAGAAAAAGAAAAAGAATAAGCGATGGCTGGGCTGGAATTGGGCCGAAAGTGAATGGGCCGGAAGAGTTCAAGGGTGCAAACCAGACTTAAACGCGAGCATTCGGCCCACGAAGGGGTGGCTTCGCCACGGCGCGACGCGACGCGCGCGCGACGCGCTCCAGAACGCGCCGGCGGCGACGGTCGGCGGCGGAACTGGCCGGAGATGGCTCGGCTGGGCTCAAGAACGGTCGGGACAGCACGGCTAGGGTTCGGCGGTTACGAACGGGGTGAAACAGGGATGGCTTGGGCTTCGGCTTGGGTTCCCGACGTGCGACGGCGATGGCACGGCCATGAACGCCGGCGAGCACGACGGCGACACGGGGTTTTGGCGCACAAGTGCTCGGAAAGGGGATGTGCATGTGCGCGTGCAGTTCCAGCAGCTGCTGGAACGCACCTGGGTGCACACGCGCGGGCTCGTGGTCGCCCACGGCCGCGCGTGGCCTCGGCGTTCGCGCGCGCGGCGAGGAAAGCTCGGCCGCGGCGGGCCTCGGCTGCGGGTACAAGCGACGGCGGGTTGCGGGTGCGACAGCGGCGTTGGGTTCCTGCAGAAGACACGCACAGCACGAAGGCTGGCTCACAGGGGCTTGGCTTGGCACGGCGAGCACGAGCGGCGGCGCTCCGCCGGAAACAGAGAAGAAGGGGGCGAACGCGGTTAGCTCACCTAGGGTCTCGTCGAGGTACGCTACAGCTCGGGGAAGACTCGACGCAGTCCGGCGGTCCTCGTGCTCCTCCTCTCGCTCCTTGGTTCGGCCTGGAGATGGTGGTCTACGAGCGGCGGCGGCGACTTCGGCGGCGGCGCTGCGGGGAAGGGGCCTCGGCTTCTCTTCTCTCCCTCTTCTCTTCCTCGGACCCTCCTCTGGTCTCCTCCTCCCTCTCCTCCTCTCGAATTGGATCAAGGGAACCCCAAAGGGGCGGCGCGGCTTGGGGAAGAAGAAGGCCGGTGGCGGGTTATATAGGCGCTAGGGCTAGGGTTCCAGGGCTCGAGCGGCTGGATTGGGATGGCCAGGCGGCCGCGGACACGCGGCGCGCATCAGACGGGCCGCACAGGAGGGTGATGGGGCCGGCCGGGTGGTTGGAGGCGCTCACGGGCGCGCGCGCGAGAGAGCAGCGGCGCGGGGAGAACGATGACGCGGGGGAGAAGACGACTGACAGGTGGGGTCCGGCGGTCAGCGAGAGAAAGGGGGGCGACGCGGAGTCGACGCGGCGGGGTGAAGTGTTGGGCCGCTGACGGGCCGAAAGGCCGAGCAGGCCGCTTGGTGAGTTGGCTCGGGAAAAGAGTTGAAGGAGGTTAAGTAGACTTGAGCTGCAGGATTTCGGCCCACGAACAGGAATAGGGTTTGGAAATTAGTTTAGTCAATTAGAGTTTGAATTCAAATCTAGAATTTGAATTCAAACCAACCAAAAATCCAAATAAATCCAAATAAATCCAAATCACACTAACTCATCCTTAGCACTTCAAATTGATTTTAAATTTGAAATTAAATTGCCTAGGAATTTAGGGAGCAAATAGAAGACACTCTTATATGTTGGTTTGCATGCACACAATTTCACCAAAAATTTTTAAATTCGAAATTTTGCACTCAACAAATCCTATAGGAATTTTTGGGTTGTTACAGGGAGGATTGTAGTGATAGTCTACTTAGCAGGAAAAATATTTCTCTAGCGGGAGCATCATGGTGTCGTCGCCTTTTCCGTCGTCGTGAGTGATTCTTGTCGTCCCTGATCTCCTTTAGACATCTCCTCTGCTCATGAGAGGCTTCTCAAATTTTTGGTTTTAATTAGCTAGGTTCGTTGACCATAGCTATTCTTAGTCAAGGCTGGATTAATTCATTATCTAAAAAAATTAGCTAGGCTCGTACATAAACCAACGTAACATAATTTAGCAGAACAATGGTACTACCTGAGGTGCATCCATGTTAGGCTAATGAAACTAGCTGACCAGGTTCTGGAATCAAATTACAGTAATAAATGCCTTCCAAACTTGGCTGTGTTTAGTTCCTGAAAAGGGAACGTGAAGTTTAGTAAAAATGTGTCGTCGATCATCTGACTGACACTGACACTACGATACCCAACCAGTCCTGGTCAGTACGAGACTACGAGTTATGTCGTGCTAGTTTGGTAATACATCAAAATCAAGTCACCTCTAATATTTTGGATCAAGGACAATGGATGCTTACCCTCAAAAAAAAAAGGACAATGGATGCTTTGACGCGGCGTTTACTACGATCTCGACTCAGCTGATAACTTTGGTGGCAGAGTGTGTAGCTAACAAGCAATCCCACGATCCTTAGCCTGACGTCCGGTCCTTACCTGAAAGCCACTTTCAGCCAGTTCCATACATGGCCTGAAATTCCAGGGAAGACCGGCGTGGAATTTTGCAGCCCATGGAAAAATCACGCCAGATGTACCGTCTCCTTTCTTGTCGTTTGCACATTGGGATTCAGAACGGACATGGACTTGAGAGTGAGCAGGCGCCTTGTGGGTACTTCTTCTCCTTCCCTTCCCAACCCCAGCTATGCTATCAGATTAGTAGCGGCGGGCGCTTGTATGCGTTGCCGTGCGTCCTTGTCGATGGAGACCTGAATTCCCTATCGTTGCTGGAGCAGTTCAAGTCAGTTCCGGCAGGTGGCGAACGACACGCCAGCGGCAACAATAATCCAGCTTCCAAATTAGCAATTTTGGCAGGTTACGAATATTGCAGCAAATTTCCACAGATAAGCAATGATGGCTGCATACGGCCTTCATCCCCAGTCGTCTGTACCTACTCTCATTCATTCTTCCAGTTCCAGTGTGGAATTAATCGAGTGACCAATCAACTCACAACTGCAGGTTTCATTCTGGTAGCATGATGGTTCCCGGTGATGCAGATTGCCGGCGAGCTTGGGGCCTTGGAATTGAAAATTGAAATTAATTTCCTTCCTTTTTCTGTGGTCAGGATTCATAGTGCGTAGTAACGTACATGTAGCTTGGTGAGTGGTGACACTGCCTTGCTTTCAGCTTCAGACTTGCCGTCGGCGTTGCATTGCTCAGGCACATCCGCAGCATGTAGCAGGATCACGGCGTGGACGTGGCCGCCCCAGTGGTCACTACGACACTACAGTATTGGCCTCGCAGGCGTGTCAAGGCCCAGGCCATCTGTCACCCCGGGCAGCGTCCTCGCCGGCCATCAGTTTGTGGAAGAGACGCAACGCAGGCACGCGGACCAAGGACCAGGCTCCATATAATGCGGTAGCTCTGCACCTTTCACGTTTCCTTCCACGCCTCCGCTCCTCTCCTTCCTCTTCAATCTTGCTCTGTCCCTTCTCATCCTCTGTTCCGGCCGACGCCTAGCTTGCTCTCCCTGATCGCGTCGATCCATTCCATTGAGTCTGAAATGGGGGAGCCGCCGCCGCCGCCGCAGCAGCAGCAGCAGCAGCCGGCATCGGCGCCGGAGAAGGTGTACTACGACGGCTGCCCCGGCTGTGCCATGGACAGGAAGAAGGAGAGCCGCAAGGGTCTTCCCTACAAGGAGCTGCTCTTCGTCGCCATCACCACCTTCGCCTCCGGTAGGTACATGTGCATACGTCAAAATCTACGCGATCGACCAACGTATATGCTGATGATGCTACATACGATTGCTTTATTTGTTAATAGCTCCGTGTCCATGGATGGTCTTATTTTACTGTAACTCTTGTTCGATTTGGATATTCTTGCTTCTCTTTCTTTTCCCCCTGGACCAGGACATTCTACCTTCACCACCGCCTGGGACAGCTGCCAGCTGCCATAGATGCTTCTTCTGAAATGTTATATACCGATGTACAGTAGTAACTGATTTCTCAATATCTCTGCTCTTGTCCTTTCTCAGCTCTGCCAATAACATCCTTGTTCCCGTTTTTGTACTTCATGGTAAGCTACCATGCCATTCTGTTAGCATACTCTCTTTCTTTGAATCCAATATGCATTTTTTTTTTGCAAATAATATGCTGATTTCTAAAACAGATAAGAGACCTGCATGTCGCTCAAACAGAAGAAGACATTGGATTCTACGCTGGTTTTCTCGGTAAGATTTGCCACGCCGTAGTGTTGTACCCCCATGCGTCAACAAGTAACACAACCATGCATACTTCTTTTCTTAAAAAATGTTGATCCTTTATTTTTAGGCGCGGCATATATGATCGGCAGAGGTCTTGCATCAGTGTTCTGGGGTATAGTAGCCGATCGTATTGGACGAAAGCCTGTAATTGCAATTTCAGTATTTTCAGTGTAAGTACTTGTACGTGGTATATATCTATCTTGACCTAAGAAATGGAACCAAAATGTACTCCAAATTAAAAGTCGAATGGCATTATTTTCCATTTAATATACGATAACTAATAACCCATTTCATTCCAAACCTATATTTCAGCATTGTTTTCAACACTTTGTTTGGACTGAGTGTGAAATATTGGATGGCTGTTACTACAAGGTTTCTTCTTGGTGCCATGAATGGATTTCTTGCACCAGTAAAGGTACTCTGTTGCATATAAATTGCAATTCCTAAAGACAAATAAAGGAAATATGTCACTATCAGTTGCTGCCCTGATTCCACGAAAGATCTAGTCAACAATGTAATCTTGCTTTCTGCTACAGGCTTACTCCATTGAAGTTTGTCGACCTGAACAACAAGCTTTGGGTATATCAATTGTAAGTTCCGAATCCACATAGACATGTAACTCTTGCTACATATGACATAATTATTGCATGCAATGATCCATTTTATTGAATTTAGGTCAGCACAGCATGGGGAATGGGTGTTATAGTTGGTCCAGCAATTGGGGGCTACCTTGCACAGGTACCTTACACAGATTGTAGTTTCTCAACCATTTGGATTGATTTTCACCTTGTGTGTCTCCCTTTCTTATTGCCAGCCTGTCAAACAATATCCACATATGTTTCATGAGAAGTCAGTGTTTGGAAGGTATGCCTTTTGACTAGAATTAAAGTCTTTTAACACTAAGCTAGAATGATTTTTTTTTTATCTTCTTGATCTAACATCATGCAGGTTCCCGTATTTATTACCATGTCTGTGTATATCATTTTTTGCTACCTTGGTTTTCATAAGTTGTGCCTGGCTCCCAGTAAGTACAAGCTACTCTCTGTATCCATGCATGCTTTCAAATTTATTTGTTTTGATGTTATAATGAAGAGATTTTGCATTTGTTTTCTGATTAATTTACGCATAAATGTCTTTTGGAACACTAAAATACTTGGATTCCATATGAATATCCTATCATACAGCCTTAAAATAAATAAAAGCTAGATAATTTTGCACATAAGATTATTTCAACTGTTATTTTTTATGTATTTTATTCATCGATTATAACTAAATAGGAGACCTTGCATAAGCACAAAGGCCTCGAGAGAGAAGTAGAAATGGTAGAAGGTTCTATAACCCAAGAAAGCACAGAACCACCTAAGAAGAGTCTACTCAAGAACTGGCCATTGATGTCCTCCATTATCACATACTGTGTCTTCTCCCTTCATGACACTGCATATTCTGAGGTACCATTTACTCACTTGGTCCACTTTGCTACTTTGAAATACAATGATTGTGAAATTTATTTGTTGCAATTCAACATCAGATATTTTCTCTATGGACTGTAAGTAATAGAAAATATGGGGGGCTTAGCTTTTCATCCAAAGATGTGGGCCAAGTTCTTACAGCTGCAGGTAAATTCATTCAAGCAACTGTTTTCCCATAAAAATTTAACGAATCTAACAAGGCAGCCATTTGATCAATGTTGTTTGAGTTTTATGGTTAAGTTGTACTAAATATATAATTTCTGGAAAGTGAATAGTCATCCTTTCTTGAAATGCAGGCGCCAGTCTTCTAGTATACCAACTCTTTGCTTATCGTTGGGTCAATAAAACTTTTGGATCTATCCACTCATCCCGAATTTCATCGGTGAGTTGCTAATGATACAATTATTTGACCTTTGGCAGTTTGCCTTGTACCTATTTTTCTGTTAAAAGTATTTATAATTCTTATCGGTTGACCTTAAGCATGCAGGCACTTTCTATACCAATAATCGCTGCTTATCCCTTCATGACACACTTATCAGGAATAAAACTTGGTGTGCCCCTGTACACCGCAGCAATGCTGAAAAGTGTTTTTGCAGTAAGTACTTTATGACGAATTGATGATAACTGAAAAGGCGAAAACACGTCATCACCTACCACTACTGTACATGGTTAAATACATATTCTCTTATGTAGCATTATTAGAAATTTATGACAAATAAAATACTGGTCATATTAGTTTACTTAAGCCTTTGTGCTTTATTCAAATATCTATCTTTGGGGATACTAATTTGAGTGTCTTGATCAGATAACTAGAGTTACTGGCACTTCTCTGCTGCAAAACAATGCTGTGGTACATATCTAACTTATGCCAATTCACTTGATTTATTATCTGATATCCTAACAAGAATTGATTGTTAAAATCTCAAATAAATCTAATATCTAAATTGGATGCTATTTATAGCCACAAGAACAAAGGGGCGCTGCAAATGGAATAGCTACGACGGCAATGTCTTTGTCGAAGGCTTTCGCTCCAGCTGGAGCGGGCATTATGTATGTACAAATAGTGCTTTCTAGCATTCTTTTTATTCACATAATTTTATCTCAATTCTTCACGAAAACTTTTGCTAGTTTAAATTATTACTCCTAACTTAGTGATTGCATTATACCTGATAAGAATGAAAGCATGAACCAATCCAAACAATACATGTATATTCTGAAGAAGAGACTCACTATTGAAATACCTCTGGTTGCAGATTCTCATGGGCACAAAAGCGCCAACATGCCGCGTTCTTTCCGGGTATAGATCATATAAATGCATGCAGTAGTTTTGAGAACCATATAAGTTGCAATGCTACCATTATAACCTAAAGAAGAAGTATGATAACTTACTATACATAAAAAAAATAGTTACTCCAATGGTTCAAACACCATAGGTGACATTGATTGAAAACGGGTATTTGATTAATCCTCGTATTTTTCATATATATGCAGGAGACCATATGTTGTTTCTACTACTGAATTTGACAGAGGTCATCGGACTTATATTGACCTTCAAGGCTTTCCTAGCAGTTCCCCAACAGCACAAATGAAGCATATAGAGTTACGAGAGAGAGAGAGAGAGAGAGAGATGATGATGATGATGGTGCAAGAAAATGATATTCATTCTAGTAATGCATCGAGAAGACTGAACACATGCGATTCAGTTTGGAGTTTGTTGCCGGTGCTTTTCTTCAAGTTGGTGTGCATTAGACTAAGTTGGTGTGCATGGATCGGTGTAATCGAGAAAATTGTTTAATCACTAAGGAAATTGGAGTATTGCACCGTTGAAGAGATGCTCTAGTAAATGTCCTACGTATCATAAAGGGGCAAAATAAAAGAATTGAATGAGACAAGGAGTACTGCACGGTTGAAGAGATGCTCTAGTAGACGTCCTATCGGGTTCCTTAAAAGGAGACCCCTCCTCCTTGCTCAAGAACGAATCCGTACCTGCGTTCTCGCTTGCCCGCGTTTGGCGCGTCCGGAGCCAGTCGCAGGCCGCCGCGTTGCTCCTCTGTCGCGCTTGACCGAGGAGCATGCAGCGGGTCACGTACAGCGGCTCAAGGACGGAGTACTGCAGCGTACAGTGGAGAGAAGGCCAGAGAACGTGTTTGGCCTCCCGTCGCCCCCATCCATCCCATCCCTTTCCCTCTCTCCTCTCCGCCAGCGGGGGCGCGGTGGCGACGCGGCGGCCACCAGGGCCCCGGCCTCCCCCGCCATCTCCCCGGCTCCCTCCGCCGCCTCCTCCCCCGCCCTCTCACCGGCTCCCTCCGCCGCCCCGTTGGTCGCCCTCTCCCCCGCCCCTCCTGGGCTCCCTCCGCGGTATCTTGGCCGGCGGCGGGATCCATCCTCCCCGTGCACCTCCACCCGCCGGCGGGATCCGTCCTCCCCGTGCGCCTCCACCCGCCGGCGGCAGCGCTCCACGACTCGGCGCGAGCGCTGCTGGCGTGGGCCGACGCGCCCGCGCGAACGGGGCCCGCTTGGGTCTCCGACGGCGCCGCCCACGTCGGCCGCCTCCTGGCGGGGCTCGCGGACCTCCACCACCACCCGCAGGCAAGCGACGCGCGATGCACTTCGCCGGCCCCCGTGGACGGAGCAGCTCCTCGCCGACCTCCACGGCTGCCTCCTCGCACTCAGCCGGCACCCATGGACGGAGCAGCTCCTCGACGACCTCCTCGCTGACCTCCTCCTCCTCTTCCTCCTCGCCCAGTTCCAAACCCTAGCAGAATCTATGAGCTCCGGCCATTCGCCATAACTTGCTTTGAATGTGCTTTGCCTTCAACTGAGCAGTGATTCTTTCCTGTGATTGTAGAGGTGCGTACCCAGCCATGGCAACCGTGACCTGAGAACTGGGGTTGGCCAGAGGTGAAGTGCCTGTGATTATTTCATTTGGTTCAGAGCTATTTCAGAAATTGTGCAATTGATGTTAAGTGCCTATAGCTTCTCCTCTTACCTGTGCGTGCAGTGAGGTTTGGATTCTGATGATTTCAATCAGGAAAATTTCAAGGGTGAGTTTCTGATTCCTTCGATTTTTTTTTCAGCTACATATTGTTGTCCTTGCCATTGCCCTGTTCAGTTTTGTTCTCTAATAACTAGGTTTGCATAGTATGCTTGCTCTAAGGCCCTAAATTTTAGGTTTCAGAAATTACCTTTCTCCTCCCGCTTCTTCCTTTTCTTCTTAGGAGCATGGGTATTGTCTTCTTTTGCAATATAGTCAGATTTTGTTTTTGCACTAGGATCCCTGTGCAGGAGAAGAAAAATTTAAAAGTTAGTGCAGACATGACAACAAACCACTATTAAGCCTCCTTGCCTGATTTCTTCTTAAAAATGTCGTAACTACTGGCTAAGAAAGAGATTCATTACACCTAAAAAGTAGACAAGCAAGGTACTGCAGTAGGAGTAATAGACAACGATATGTGATTTGGTTGTTAGCATTTTGATGTGTGCGATTGATATTAAGTGATTATAATTTCTCCTTTTACTTGTGCCTGCAGTGAGGGTTGTGCTTTCAATCAGCAAAATTTCAAGGTGAGTTTGTGCATAACCAAAATAAAGGTACTTACTGAAAATTCATAACCAAAATAGGTAGGCAACTTGCTGAAAATGGTCAGATTTACTGTGCCATTAGAAATGCATAGCCAAATATCTAAGGAGGATATATACTGTGAAAGCACTTTCTAAATTTCAGGATTGAAAGATATTATAAGATGTAGCCAACTACTGTGTGATCTAAGGCCCATCTTACATTGTTTGCTTGTTGGTACTTGTTTTGTGTAGGGTGTTAGGATTTAAGGTTGGCTTCTACTTTTAATTGTCCAACTTACTTTGTTTGCTTGTTGATATTTGTCCTTTTAATTGTCCAACTTACTTTGTTTGCTTGTTGATATTTGTCAATTAAGAGATGTAACATGAACCACATATTTTACTTAATAATATCTCCCATTAGTTTTATCTATGGTACTGTTAGAATCCAAATAGCACTGTATTTGTCTTGCCTAACTGAATGATACTATGTGCTTCATTAGGGAGGAAAGCCTTGTGATGCTGATTTTGTTCATGGGTCAGATGGCATTGGGAGTCTGTTTCTTCCTTCACCCACTGCTAGGAAGGTTTAGGAAAGTGCTGCTATGTACCTGGTTAAAGGTTGAAGGAACTATTTCTTCAGTTCTGGGTGAGGTCTCTACATGCTTTGGGGCCAAATGTGGCATTAGTACGCTTACAGCTATTCCTATGTAGCTTGTCAAATTCATGGTTGTGGTACGTAGTGAAGTAGAGAGAATCATTAAGCATAGTGAAGTAGAAAGGAGCAATATACTATGTCTAATAACGCCACCAGCTTATCATGACAATATAGATGTTGTTGACCGTGTAGCTTACCCTTCTCTGGTTGGTGTGTTAATTCTTAGTTTTTATGTACATGTTTGGTTCTATGAACTAAGATGCGGACTTTGTATGTCTGAATTCATGGAAGGTTGGATCATGGGGATTTTAAGGTGAGTTTGTGCCTTCTTCTTTGATTTTTTTCCCATCAAGTAGATTAGTCATGCTGATTTTGGTTTTGTGATATCAGATACTTTTGCATAATCTACCCTTCAATAAAAAAAATCCTCTTTCCTTTGCTCAGTCAGCTGACTCTTTAGTTGCTGTCTAGAACATAGTTGTTTGGCTCACAGCAGCCAACCATTTAGTTGCTGTCACAACAACTTCTACTATACCAGGAGATAGTATACACTTCATATTAGAAATTTTGAGAAGATCAGTGCTGTTAAGGCATTTTCTAAATTTCAGGATCCAATATCATTAAAAGCAGCCAACAGCTGCTCGAGGAAATGGCTCCAAGGTAAGGTCCTCACTAAATAGTTAGTATTTTCAGATTTAGCATATATTGTACACGGATATCGTAGAAGTTTACTGTACCTCCAACAGTCCAACCATTGAACTGTTAATCCATTGGTTCATATATTTCCAGTTGTGGTGTTTATATATCATAAGTACACATCTGTATCTTCTCAAATCTCTTTTGCAAAAAAGGGCATCTTCTCAAATTTCTAGCCATGAGTCTGAAACTTGAATCTTCGATTTGTCTGTAACTAAGATACTTTTAGATCTGAACAAACCAATTGATTTTGTTTGGGGATTAAAACTTTTGTTGAGATGTGTAGAACAGGGACATGGTCTGAATAGCTCTGTAGGTGAGACTCCACTCTCCAGATAGCTGTGCATATAAATTTGTTTTAGTTTGCATGTTCTGATTCTGCTCCTTCATGTTGTCCCTATTTTATTTTCAGGCACAGGGTCTGTCTGATCGCTACCAAGGCAGCACAATTGTATACTTGTGGCTGCAAATATGCAATGAAAGGCCAAGCACTACATAAGCCAGTGATGTCTAATATTAATTTTTGTTTCGGAAACATCAAAAAGACAGCAAGCAACGCATGGTACGTTATCTCGAGAGGGACCTGAGAGCCACCAATCTTTCGTGTTCCATCTTAGATGACCAATAGCTAATCATAAGTTAAATTTAATCTGAAACAGATCTGGTGCAAATGAGATGCAGGTCTGTAACTTCACTGGCGACCAAGCTTAGATGATTAGTGTGTCATGATTTAATGACTACAAGGATGAATTGGTGTCAAGAGTTGACTAATTTAAGAAACTCTATATCCTGGCAATTTCATCTGGTTATTTGAAAAGACGATGCCAGGTTAATTGTGAAAGAAAATGGATACATGCTTACAACACAAACATATCTCTTTTAAAAAATGGTGTTTTCTGCTTTGCTTTATTTTTTCCTGATGAACTGAGATAGGGCGCGCAAGGCTTGACAAAACCTACGGGCTGCCGATGCCGTTCAATCTATGAGACTTTATCATGAATTTGTCGTTCTCCAAATGCATCTTGCTATCTTTAATTTGTTGGATTTTCAGGTTTCTTTGCTAGCAGCAGAGATGAAGGATATCAAGGTGTAATTTTAGAGATGGCATAACATGTCAATTCTAAAATATCAAGGATTTTCATAGCATTTCAGCTAGGAGTAAGAGTTAGAAGATGGATTCAGTGAAATGAATTGTCCTGCTACCAGATTGATTCTGTATCTTTGTTTTATCATTATGGTTTATGTATTTTAAAAGGTGGTTAGCCATCTTTCAAACGTTGATTTGATTCAGTGAAATGAAATGCCTACCCTTTAGTAGGCTTCCTGTTCCTGTGGTTGCTTGGATTCAGGTTCTGATGACGCCCTGGCGATTGGTGGTGGCTTCCAGTTCCTGGTGCCTACCCGTCAGTTCAGTTTGTGGCTGACTGTTACTGGGTGTCCCTGCCCTTCATGTTGGCTTCCTGTTATGCTGGTGCCTGCCTTTGAGTTTTTTCAGTTTGGCTTCCTGACTCTATATTGATGCCCTTCAGGCTCCGGTGTTTCGTGTCCTGTTATACTGGTGCCTGCCTTCATGTTATACAGTTTTAGTTAGTAATCTATATTCGTGTTGTGTGTCTGCGGTTGAGATCGAATTGGGTAGCCGTGGGTCGTCGCCGGCCGCTCTGCTGCCGGCTTCCTCCCCGTGTCTACGGTAGATGTCGCTGGGCGACGTAGGTGAAGTTGGATGAGAGAGTAGAGAAGGGGATGAGAGATTAGATTGATTTTCTTGCTTGCCTTTATTTCTCAACGCAGGCTACATATATATAGCCTGAAGATTACATGGGAGAGTCCTGCTCAAATCCCAACTACCAAACTCACACCTAAATAATTCCAAACTCACGCCTAACTATCCTGACTAAAAAGACTCCCAAGCAGACACGACTTGCACATGCTATTTCTAGCCACGACGATTCCTTCTTTGGTACTGAATTCCAACCATAACATCTCTCCCCTCCTTCGGAAACAGCTCGTCCTCGAGCTGAAATGAAGGATACCTGCGCTTGAACTCCTCCACATCTTCCCAGCTAGCATCAGACGGCGAGCTGTTCTCCCAACGAATCAACACTTGCCACTGCCCTCTGGCGAGACGACTCCTCAAGGCTGCAACAGGAACAGGCAGCACCCGACCATGAAGAAGCGGGGGCAAAACAGGAATGGCATCAGGAGGCTGACCATGAAAGGGTTTAAGCACACCCACATGGAAAACATTATGAATTTTTGCACCAGTGGGCAACTGGACTCTGTACGCGACATCGCCAATTCGTTCCAACACCTGATAGGGCCCATAAAACCGAGGAGCAAGCTTGCCTTTGGTCTGTATTGGCAAAGAGGCCACCGGGCGATGCAACAGCTTCACCCAAACCCAATCCCCAACGCCAAAGGCCACATCAGTGTGTTTATTATCATAGTATAACTTCGCATACTCTTGAGCTTGTAACAAGCGCTCCCGTGCTGCAGCCAAGAAAACATCCCTCTCACTCAACATCTGTTCGACTGCAGGTGTTCGAGCATCTCCAGATTCATGAGGGGCCATGGTGGGGGGATCCCGGCCATAAACAAGCTTAAACGGGGTCGTTTTTAGGGCTGACTGATATGCGGTGTTAAAACAGTACTCAGCCCAAGGAAGCCAACGCAACCACTGCTTCGGACGATCACCAGTCAAGCACCTCAAATACATCACAATAACTTTGTTTGCTGCCTCGGACTGGCCATCACTTTGAGGATGAAATGCTGAACTCATCTGTAACTTGGTGCCGGACAAACGAAACAGTTCTTTCCACAATGTACTGGTAAACACCGGATCACGATCACTGACTATCGACGCAGGCAGCCCATGAAGCCGAACAATCTCATCAAAAAACACACGGGCCACGGAAGTCGCAGTATATGGGTGTCCCAAGGGAAGAAAATGGGCTGCCTTAGAGAGACGATCAATAACCGTAAGTATCACCCTCTTATTGTTAACACGAGGCAATCCTTCCACGAAATCCATTGCCAAATCACTCCAGATTAGTTGAGGAACTGGAAGGGGCTGCAGCAGACCAGAAGGATGAAGATGACTGGTTTTGTTTCTTTGACAAACCGCACAGTCCTTGACGAACGCCTGAACCAGTGCCTTATCCCCCGGAACTCGAAAATTCGCACGCAAACGATGTAACGAACGCTGGATACCTTCATGCCCAAAATCATGAGCATGTGCCAAAACACGCGGAAGAGACGGAGCGCTTGCAGGAAGCCAGATGCGGCGGTCCACTGTCACCAGGCCATCACGTACAGTCCAACTTGGACCCTTGCGCCCAGCCAACACCTCATTCTTCAAGCGTTGATATTCCTCAATCAGCTCCAACTCCTGACGAAGCTCTTCCCACAATTGAAACGTAGGCTCCGAAACGGCTGCCAGAGCAGCGCCTTCCGCATCACGCCGGGACAATGCGTCCGCCACCACATTGGCACTACCAGGCTTGAATTCCACCGTGAAATCGAACCCCATAAGCTTGCTGATCCAACGATGTTGCGGAATCGTGGAGAGGCGCTGGTCCAAAAGAAACTTGAGACTGTAGTGATCAGTTTTTACCACAAACATCCTCCCCCAAAGATATGGACGCCAATGTCGTACTGCCTGAGCCAACGCAATTAATTCCCGCTCATAAGCTGCCAGCCCTGCATGCCTAGGGGCCATGGCCTTGCTGAAAAATGCGAGTGGCCCATTGTTCTGATGTAGCACCGCCCCCATGCCGGACCCCGAAGCATCACACTCCACCACAAACGATCGACTGAAATCCGGAAGCTGCAACACAGGTGATGTTGAGAGTGCTGTCTTTAGTGCTACAAACGCTTGGTCCGCCTCCACAGTCCACTTAAACCCATCCTTGGTCAGCAACCGAGTTAAAGGAGCAGCAATAGCACCATAACCTTTGATGAAACGCCGATAATAACCTGCCAAGCCAAGAAATCCTCGGAGTGCGCGTGGCGATCCCGGTCGAGGCCAATCGCCCACCGCTTGCACCTTCTGACAATCCATGGCCACACCGGCACCAGAAACCACATGGCCCAAGTACGAAACGGAAGAAACCCCAAACTCGCACTTGGAGCGCTTAAGACGAAGCTGGTGCTGCTGTAGAATTTCAAGCACGAGTCGAACATGCTGCAAATGCTCCGCCCAAGTTGAACTATAAATTAGTATATCATCAAAGAAAACGAGAACAAAGCGTCGCAAATACCGGCCAAGGATATCATTCATGAGGGCTTGAAACGTCGCCGGGGCATTCCTGAGGCCGAACGGCATCACTAAGAACTCATAATGTCCCTGATGCGTCCGGAATGCCGTCTTTGCAATGTCAGCCGCGTTCATCCGAACTTGATGATACCCCGAACGTAAATCCAGCTTGGAAAAAAATCGGGCGCCATGTAATTCATCCAGGAGCTCTTCAACGACCGGAATAGGGAACTTATCTTTGATGGTAATAGCATTGAGCGCCCTGTAATCAACACAAAACCGCCACGATCCATCCGGCTTCTTTACCAACAGAACTGGAGACGAAAATGCCGACGTGCTGAGTCTGATAATGCCTTGACGCAACATCTCGTCACACTGGCGTTCCAATTCATCTTTCTGAAGTTGAGGGTAACGATACGGTCGTACGACCACTGGCTTAGCATCAGCAACCAAGTGAATGTGGTGGTCATGTGTTCGCTGTGGCGGCAACCCTGTTGGCGCCAAAAATAATGTGCTGAACCCGTCCAACAGCTGGGCGAGTAGGTCCTCCGGTTGTGCAACTGGGCATGCTGTCGCGGCGCGCCCCGGCTCCCCCTGCCACTGAACATGACGACCACGAATGTAGCACTGCATGGTAAGCTGATTGAAGTCCCACAAAATTGGCCCCAAAGAACGCAGCCAAGTTGTGCCAAGAATGAGGTCGTATCCACTCAAGCCCAGACCAAAGCATTCCACTGTAAATTCCTCCGTGCCTACCACCATGGTCATAGCACTACACACTCCTGAACACGGCAGCCGATCACCATTCGCCACAACCACACTCAGGCCCGCGCGCACCGGCTGGAGCACCACACCCACGCGTTGCGCCACCTCCTCACGAATGAAATTGTGAGAAGATCCAGTATCTACCAAAGCCAGGAGCTCCTGTCCCCCAACGTGCACTCGGATACGGACCGTATCCGCCTTGTGAACTCCAGCCACCGCATACAGGGATACGTGTGGTTCATCAACAGCATCATCGGAATTCTCAAGCGCTACGGCATCCAACTCAGTATCGTCATACTCGATATAGAAGAGGTGTGCACAACGATGCCCACGCACAAACTTCTCATCACAATTAAAACATAGCCCTTGTTTACGGCGTTCTTGCATCTCTGTTGGTGTCAAGCGCCTTATCTGCCTAGATGGTGGTGCTGGTACGGCCCCCTGCGGAGAACTGGCAGTCGACGGAGGAAGACGCGATGTAGGCGCTGAGCGCGACGTTCCTGCACGGCTCAGGTAGCTGTAACGGTGTGTCTTCTTCTCAAAGGCTCTTGCCAACGAGATAGCCTTGTCCAAGGACCGAGGATCTTGCAACTCCACATCGATCCTCAAATCCTCAGCCAAGCCGGATGTGAACATCTGTCGTTCCTGGCGTGCAGTCAGTGGATCAGCGCAATTTAAGAGGGCCAAAAATTTTCTCTGGTACTCATCAACAGACCCAATTTGACGAAGAAGACGCAACTCGCCGAGAGGATTACTTCGTATGGGAGGCCCAAAACGATTATTGCAGAGCTCCCAAAATTCTTCCCATGGTGGAGCACCACGGCTGCGGGTCAGGTGTGCATACCAGTGATATGCGTCCCCGTCCAGATGGAACGCTGCTAACGACACCTGAAGCGCCGGGTCGGTCCGTTGCATGCTGAAATACTGCTCGCATCTGCTAAGCCAGGGCAGCGGGTCCTCATTGCCGTCAAAGCGCGGAAAATCGAACTTGAAGTAGCGAGGCACCATCCCATCAAGCGCGCCGGGCGCAGCCGACGAGCTGGAGGCGAGGGACACGCGAGGACGCACAGCCTCCTCCATGGGCTTCTTGGGTAACAAATCCGGACCATGCACGAGCTTTCCATCGAGGGCTAACACGCCGCGGCCTGTCAACAGCGGAGGAGCGGATGGATCGGCCCCCTTTTTATCCGCACCCTTTGGATCCTCGGACGAATCATCAGGTTTGGCGGCTGATTCTTCCGACGTCTCGCCAACTATGCCTTTATCCTTCTCCAGGTTCACCAGGCGATTGTTGATTCCGTCCAGGAGCGTGGCCAGGTTGGTGATAGTCGTATTGATCGACTTCACATCGCTGGCGATAGCCGTGATGGCATCGTCCTGCGCCTTCAGCCGGTCGTCCTGGGCCTTCATCCTGTCCTCATGCGCCTTCAGCAAACGCTTGATGTCATCTCCCGTGGTCCCAGACATGATGGAAGCTGATACCAAATTGTTGTGTGTCTGCGGTTGAGATCGAATTGGGTAGCCGTGGGTCGTCGCCGGCCGCTCTGCTGCCGGCTTCCTCCCCGTGTCTACGGTAGATGTCGCCTGGGCGACGTAGGTGAAGTTGGATGAGAGAGTAGAGAAGGGGATGAGAGATTAGATTGATTTTCTTGCTTGCCTTTATTTCTCAACGCAGGCTACATATATATAGCCTGAAGATTACATGGGAGAGTCCTGCTCAAATCCCAACTACCAAACTCACACCTAAATAATTCCAAACTCACGCCTAACTATCCTGACTAAAAAGACTCCCAAGCAGACACGACTTGCACATGCTATTTCTAGCCACGACGATTCCTTCTTTGGTACTGAATTCCAACCATAACAATTCGTTTCTCTTTTACTGCCCTCATAGGGCGCGCATAGCGCGCAGTATGTTCTAGTGTACCATAAATGAGGGAAATGAAAGAATTGAATGAGACAAGCAGCGGCTGTGTTCACTTCACAAACTTTCCCAAAAAAATTTCATATATATTTTGAGTGAAAATCGGCCCATCGAGTAGACTCCGATAAGCTAGATTAATTTAGACAAGGCACAGTTGTAAGCAAAAGTAAAACAGAACAAAGCAATAGTAAGAGATTATGGTCAGTAGAACTCTAATGGGCACATACGTAAGACAAAAAAAACGGGCCGAATAGAGACAAGAACTCCATTAGGCTCAACCCGGCAGCAGGGAGCCCAACAGAGCTCGATTGTCAAATTCGGCGTATTGCCGACCCAAGAATAGTCAAATAGGCATGTGTAAGTACAGTACATTGGAAACGGCTGGTGCACTTGGGTTTTTAAGCTGCACCAGCGACCCTTGCGCGGGCGAGGGCACTAATCCTCCCCGCGCAGCAACCGCAGTAAGGAGCGAGCGCGTACGGCATGGTGATGGACGGGCGAGCAGGCCTTACCGTGTGGCTAGCGATCGAGCAGGCCATGTGCGGCCAGGCCCGTTGGCGTTTATTGGGCCTAGAGAGCAGGCCGGAGAGAGTGGTCGATCGGCCGTTAGCCGTAGGGCGCGGCCGGCCGGCGGCATTGCGATGCAACCGGCGGTCGTGCCGTCGACGCGTGCGTACCCCGCTGGTCGCCATGTACAGGCTGGCTGGCCGGCAGAGATCGAGGTCGCCGAGCTGGCAGGCGCATACGTAACGTGCTCGATCAGCGCCGCCGTCTTCGACAAGAACCGAACCGGCCCGCATGCATGGACTAGAGTACTAGACCACCGACAGGCGACAGCGAAGCGATGACGGGAGAGCTCGCGGCGCGGCGCGACACCGTCGAGTCGATCGGCGCTGGGCAAGCAGGTAAGGCAACACGCCCGGATCGGAGGGGAGCTGAGGCTGGCCGGCCGTGCAAGAGCTCCGACACCCCTCGCCGCGCGCTCGTGTACCCAGCCGGCGACGGGCCGGGAGATGAAGCTGTACGTTGGTGCTGCTGCCGAGTGAAGTGCAGTGGCCGGGTCCATGAACGTACCCGGCCGGCGTCCCTGGTGGTCTGGCACTGCATGCCATGCCCATGCGTCCTGACCGGCCGGTGGCTGCGCCGCGCTACCGTACCCCTTTGGCGCATACCTGGCCGTGCTCGAGGTCCATCGATCAGACAGCTCGCTCCCTGCTTGATGAGCATGCAATGCCCAAGTACTTCCCTCGTGCGCGACGTGCTCGACGCGGGCGTTCATGACATGGTTCCGGCCGGGACCTAGCTATCTAGCGTGTTCCTCGCTCGATCTCTCTCCGAATAAGCTGCTGCTGCTCGCCGGCGTGAGGAACAACCAACTCCATCCCCGGCCGGCGCTAGCTGCCTGGCGGATCGATCACTACGCATACCGGCCACTCGGACAGCGTGCGCTCGACAACGCCGGCCGGAGGCGCGTTCGACAACAATGCAACCAGCCCGCCGGGCGACGCACGGCACGGGAGAGCTCTCGGCGAGGCGCGGCGCGGCCGACTTGCCGGTTGCCGCTAGGCAAGGTCGTCTCGCCGCTGGCCACGTACCGGCCGGCCGCACGTAGAACGAGCAACCACCGCTCCCGGACCGGAGGCCGTGCACTACCTCCCGACCGCCGCCGTGCCGAGGAACCCACTACTATCCATCTCGCCGTCCGCGGCATGCCGGCCGAGGAGGCCGGCATTCGGCGCGCGCGCGTTCATCATGGAT
This sequence comes from Echinochloa phyllopogon, assembly GCA_033239725.1. NCBI lineage: Eukaryota > Viridiplantae > Streptophyta > Magnoliopsida > Poales > Poaceae > Echinochloa > Echinochloa phyllopogon. The sequence goes on along the minus strand of BTCW01000008.1, from coordinate 1,707,496 downwards.
CAGGGACGACGACGGACGTGCACGCGCGCTGCAGCTGCTCGACTCGACTCGACCATGTGCGCCGCGCCGCGGTGATTGCGCTGCTCGTCTCGCCGCCGCGCCGTGTGCGCGATCACCAGTGGTTCCACGGCGGGGCGCTCGAGCGGCGAGCCGTTCCGTGGCGGCGGGCGTTTGCTCCTTACTTGAGGGGCACGTAAGCCATCGCTCCCCGGCCGGCCACTTGTTGGATCATCCAGAAGGATCCAGAAGGATCGATCGATTCCCTCCCTCGTCCAGGCTGTCAGGCTCGCTCACGGCTCATCTCCCTTCCCCCAATTCCAATTTCCCCCGCCCGCCCTCCCCTCCTCTATTTCCACCCACACCAACAAGTACTAGTGCCACCACCCCAAACCCCCTTCCCTCGCCGACCACCATTCCATCCCCCACCCCCGACCTCGCCCCGCGACCACCAATCCATCCCCTACCCCGGCCGACCTCGCCGACTCGCTCTCCCCTCGCGCGCGGCGCCCCATGTCGTCGTCCAATCCCCTCGCCGGCGCCGACGGCGACGGCGACCCCTCAAGCAGTACGGCGGGCCCTCGCCAGTCTCCAAGGGCGTGGGCGATGATCGAGCGGATCCCGCACTTCGTCGACGCCGCCGGAGCGCTACCGGACGGCGCCGAGTACGCCGTCAGCCGCAACCACCCGCCCGGGCTCTCCACGCTCCTCATCCGCAGGGCCCTGCTCCCTGGCAATGTGTCGGAGGGCCACGTCGACTGCGCCGACAGGGTCGGCAACATCCTCGTCTCCGTCTGGTCTCCGTCGGAGCAGCGCCACCCCGGCGGCGTCCCCCGCTTCCTCGTCTGCCGCGCCGGGAGCGCCAGACTGGACTTCCTACCCATGGTCCCTCCAGGAGTCGGTGCTCTGATGATGGCGCCGCAAGCCTGCACCGGCATCGTCGCCTCTGATGGCGGCGCCGCGTTCGTGGTGGTCCAGCTTCAGCGTGCGGGCGCGGCGGGGCCTTCCTCCTCTTCGGCGCCCAGGGCGCACCTCCGCGCCTTGTGCTTCGACTCCGCCTCGCCCTTACGGGACTGGACCTCCAGGGAAGTGGCGGTGGACAAGCCGCGTTTCTTCGAAGCGCTCTCCGACGACGAGGACTCCGAGACGATGATGGTGGAGGAGGTCACGCACGCGGGCGGCGACGGCGAGCACCATTGGTCAGCCGTCGAGTTCGCGGCGCACACGGTGATGTGCCACGACGACGGGCGCCACCTGGTCTTCGTCGATCTGGAGCACGGCGCGCTCCTCCTGTTCGACCCAAAGCACCCCGGCGCGGCGAGGATGGTCCTGCTGCCATTCGATGGCGATGACGAGGAGATGTCGATGCTCATGGGGGAGGAGCCGCAGGGGGATTCCGCGAGCGCGATGCGGCGGTGCGTGGTATCCACCGAGGGCAGGATCTGCGTTGTGGAGCTCTCGGCAAGAGGATGGATCACCATGTGCTGCCTCGAGCAGGAGGAGAAGCACCATTGGGTTCCAGTGTTCCGGGTTACCATCGAAGAAATATGCTGCTGCGACAGCTCAATTGGGCATCGCCTGACGTTCGGGGTTGCCGAGATTGGAGCAGTCGATCCAAAGAACCACAACTGCCTCACCTTCTTCACGGCAGACGCTGGGTTCGCTTTCATGGTAGAGATTGATCCTCGGGCGAGTTATCCACGCAGCGTCCGCTTCCTCGACAAAGCTGATGCGGGCCGTGCCTCTTGGCTCCAAGTAGTGATGTGGAGGTATGACCCTGCCAATGTTGCAATCGCACAAGGGTCTGCCGGAGCAGGGACAGGGAGCACAAGCGCAGCAGCAGGAGGTGGCTGGGGCACGCGGAGCCTGAGCAAGAAGGGCAAGCGCCTGGGTCGGATGGCATGGAGCGTCGCCAGGACCTGCCGCAAGCACCTGGACAAGGTAACACCCTTCGCACAGCTGGCGGGGCCCCTGATTGCTGCAGCCTACAGCGCTCCGGTTGGCTCCAAGGTTGTTCCTGCGGTGGCCGGCCTGCTCAACTTCGACAGGGCCGCAGCCACTCTCCAGGAACTCGGCAGCTGGTGGTCAGGAGGGCCTGCAATGGATGTTAAGGTAGTCGGAAACCGGACAGAGGCATGGCTGGTTATCCAGGAGTGGAAAGATTCGAGCAGACCCAATAACACGATGGTGATGGCCGCACCAGAACTCAACCAGGAGGAGGTGGATGACCTGATCGATTACTTCGATCGCCATGATGCCGGCAAGCTGCTGTCTCGGATTTCCGATTTTTTCATGGTGAGTCGTGCCATCAATTTCTAGTACCAGTGCCAGTTAGTTCGTCGTGGTTTGAGATGTTAGCTGTTTGGAATGTACCAAAACTGTACTTCTGAGGATATCATCTGTCAGATGAGCTAATTGATCACCATTACATACATAGTATACTGCTATATGTTATTGAGCAGAAAGCATGCAGCAACTGCTAGCATTTCTTCCTCCAGCTCTAGCTGGTTTAGCTAGTTCGTTGGTGTTCCATCATTACAGTCCCGGCCATTATATAGTATGATAGTATGTTCTTGAGCAAGCAGAGGCATTAATTGGTTCTTCCTGTTTCCCTGGCTTTCCAATCCGTCAGAAATAGCTTTGTTTGTTGAAATCGATCACAATACATTGAAAACAATGCCGAAAGGGCACTCTCTTCTGAATCTTAACAGTACCACTGTCATGCAGTTGAGTTGATCACCCATAGGCACACTGTTTTTATATTAAGGAATAATACGCAGCCTTCACATTCGTTCACAAGTGAATGATTACAGCCAAAAGGAAGTCAAATGCAGTACATAGACCACGAGATGCCACAAGGCAACATACACATACACAAGTTCAAACTGAGCAAACAAAACAAAAGTATCAACGACTAGAAACTAATACTATTTCTGGAGCATCTCCACTTCATCTCCTCTTTGGTTGCATCTCCGCTTAAGAAACTAATACTGACAAGTATGTAACAGCATTTTGGTTGCATCTCCGCTTCATCGGTTTCTACCGATCTTGCAAATAAACTATCAATCAAACTGGTCGTATACACAAATTTATCAGGCTGGACACTTTGCTCGAGCATCTCTGCGAGAAGGTTCTTAGTTGTAGGAAGCATTTGTTTCTTGCGTAGACCACTAACCAGTACATCATAAAGTATCAGGCATAACCTGTCTTGCTGCCATCTTCTCCCGGACAATACAGACCTCACTGACCAGCCCAGCAACAACAAGCCCATGAATTAGTGCCCCAAATGTAATGCAGCCACATCCGGAGTCATACGCCCTATTCCCACCATTTCCACAAGCAAATTTGATGCAACCATCACTTCTCTGATGTAACCATCACTTCTCCTCTGATGCGGTGATGCAGAAGCCATGAATCAAGGGAGCATAGCTAAATTAATTTTGCCTCCAATGCAACTCTCTCCAAATGACCTCCCCCAAAAGCTGCACAACCTGTTGAACATCACCTTCCCAGCAAAATGCTGGTATTAAAGTAGGCTTGAAAGCATTTGCTTCAGAACAGGCATTGCTTGCATTTGCTGACTGCTATTTGCACAAAGCATCAATTCATAGTGTTACAAATCTGCACATTGGGCTACAATCCTCTCACCATCATCTCCCAAGCAGACTACCACAAAGCATCAATCATAGTGTTATAAATCTGCACATTGGGCTACAGTCCTCTCACCATCATCTCCCAAGCAGACTACCAAGCCCCAGTCATCCCCCAAACCACCTTTCCTCCCAAGCCAGTACCAGTTAATAACAGCACCACACCATAAGTCACCAATGTTGGGAAGAACCCCTTTGTGTCTCCTTATCATCCAGCAGCAGCAATGTCAGTCACCCTCACCCCACCGGCATTAGGCCATCAAATTGTACAACACGATAAGTGGAATGCATCCCGCTCCCCACTTGTGCTCAGTGAGGCAAGCACGTCCCTGAGACCATCACGCAGGCGCTCCTCGGACCATCCCCGGCAAGCATTTCGTCATACAGCTCGCGGACATCCTCGCAGTGCTGGCGCTCCACGAGAAACCAGAGCACGCCTCGCCTCCGGGAACATGCCGTGTAGCTCCCTTGTGCGAGCGCACATCCCGGCCGGCGGCCTTCCCATCCATCCAGGCCGGGGTGGCTCCGGGGAGGCGCAGAGGGCCCCGTTCGTTGGCACTCTAGGGGAGGACGGCGCGCGAGGTGGAGGCGCAGGGTGAGGGAGGCACGCGGGGCCAGGCAAGGGTGGCGCAGGGCGAGGGCGGCACGTTATGGGCTGGCCGGGGTTTATGGGGTGCAAATTTGATAGGTTGAATCCGGCCCACTCACCTAATTAATTCCGTTGCTTAGCCTATTAACCTGTTCTGGCCGAAAATATATCGGAAGAACCATGGAAATTGGGAACGAAATAAGAAGACCGACCATATATAAAGAAAGAATGAGGCGCCACACAATTTTTTTTTAGAATTACACAGTACAACGCAGATGCTCACACACGCACGCACACTCACCTCTATGAATAGATGTACGCCACCATTGGCGTCTCGTTGTCGACGGAAACGCCGCTTACCACTTAACGCAAAGCACCGCTAAATCCTGAAAAAATAAAGGGGGTGCGAGCACCAGGATTTGAACCCTGGTGGGTAGCGTCCCACTGGACCGTCCTACCATTGGACTACAAGCCAATTCGCAGGCGCCACACAACTAGTAAAGGCCCATGGTGATACTTGTAGTCCCTCCCTCCATTCCAAATAATGGGTACTTTACCTTTAGTTTGCACCAAATCTAACTTTGACCACTAAATTTATTAAAAAATAGTAATAATATTTACAACATTCAATTCAGAGCTATCTGCAAAATTGTTGAATAAATACGTTCTATTGATAGAAACTAAATCCATCTTCATATTCACTTGTGTTGAAAAAACATCAAACACTTACATGAGTAGTCAAAATAACAACACTAGTTTCATTGCCAATAAAACCCACCTTACACTGGAACTAATAATAGTATAAAAAGCTTCGCTCTCCCTAGGAGGCTTTTTTACTCTTTAACATGAAATATGACATTCTGCGGGAGTACCATACTCAGACAAGCTTCGGCAATTTTTTTAGCTTCCTTGATGGGTGGTCCAGTGGCTCTATATAATGACGACTTAGAAGGCGGATATTGGCCAATTTCTACTAAAAGAACCTCTAGTACTGGTGCATTTTCAACAATATGTAAAAGAAATTCGAGTTGCCCTCTTGCTGATTTGAATCCTGTGATCCATATGTCCTTCAAATAATTATATTGGCATTGCACGAGGTCTTTCCTGCATGGACCTACTTCTGCCAACCATAAATTACTAGAGCCAGCAAACTGCAAGTGTAAACAAAGAGTGTTATCAGTAAATTTAATTTGTAAAGCAAATGATGCTACTCGATATATTCTCGAACCATGCATGTTCATTTGCCGTATTATTAAAAAAAATTGTCGGTGCCATTTTTGTGGTTACTCTAAATTCTGAAATACTCTTCAAAAAATATTCCTACTTTCAAAAACACAATAGATGAAAGTACCCATAAACACATTCCGACATGCATACCAAACCAAAATAACTTTGTGTGACTTTAACCACCAACCCCTAGTAAGCGAATATTAGGTAATGCTTCAATTCTGAACTATGAAATACAGTTTGCGTGAGTAAAATAGACAAAATAATAATGAGGATATCATAGCAAAGTAACATTAGAAAGAAAATGTAACATCACTTACATGGACTTCTAACCTTTCAATAAATGGCGTGGCTCTGAGAAACAAGACTGAATAAAGAATCTTGTCTACATATTCTCGCCATATGAACATTAACAACTGTAAATGCCTGAGATTAGAAAACTTTAATGGGTTGTCCCACAACCATTGCTTCTGAAAGAGAATACACGAAGGGTCATTAAAACCGATATTGTTAGATAAGGTAAACATTAAGGTCAAGGGTCATATGGGGTTCAACCTCTAGATATGGTGATGAATCAATATGCAAAGTCATACTTTCTACCCCTGGAAGGCCATTGAGAAGGGATGTGAGCATATGCTGAAAAAATACGCCCAGGAATTCAATATTTGCACTTTTCAGCTTCAAAGAGTGGACAAGATCAATAGGTATCAAAGATCCATCATACTCAAAGGTAGCAAGATTCTCGGCATTGAATTTTATCTTGGTCAATCTGCAGCAGTCAACTCTTAAGTAGAGTAGACGGGACAACGGCCTATCCACCATTAGTTCATCGTCGAGATGACATCTGTCTATGTAAAGCCACTCAAGAGTACAGCAGTGGGACAACATATGCTCAAGATCATTCCTACTGACATGTAATGCTTGCAGATGAAGCTTCATTAAATTTGGGAAACCTTTGAACTGTGGTGGTGGATTCAAAGATACGAAGCTGAGCTTCATGTGTTGTAGGCGTGATGTGCTTTCCCGATCTAGAAGATGGAAAGGAAACACATATCGATGCTTGTATTCGAAAAACCTTTGAGGCTTTAGATCCAAAGTGAGGCTCTTTGTCCGTGAAGAGATAGCGAAATCGACCCAAGTGTCGACGTGGTGAGACAATATGTTGTGTATAAAATCCATTCTGACTTCAAGAGTTTCGACCACTTTATCTTGGTGTTTGTGCAATACGTCGTTGACCTCAATGATGAACTGCCGGATATGTCTATGCACATTCTCCCTGTTGCATTTACATATCGCGACAGCATCAAATGTTAACCTGGGATACGACATCGACCACACGCGTCTCCACTCGCTCGATAAAACACTAGTTCTTGCTAATTCTTTCGGTGGAAGCTTGGATGCAATCCTATACAAGGTGTCCTGAAAACGAGGTAGGAATCACAGACAAGCAGCTAGGGTGAGATGGATCATCGGCTGCCGCCCAAATTGAAATTGAAGTAGGCAGGGAATGAAATTGCATGCACAAACACGTACGTAGCCCCAAAAGTGGAAAAGAAAAGGAGTTTAATTAAGGGAAATATAGTTGAACGTATAGTACTTACCGGTGGAAGATGGCTGAATCGAACACAACTAGTGTTGCCGGTTGGCTTAGCACAATAATCATGCTGGTCTGTCGTCGTCGTTGTTTCTTGGCTCCTTGTTGGATTGCTGCCCATCGAGTGAACTGAACCCTGCTGCATGGCTCCTTCAGGACAGAGAGATCTATATATCTTCCGCTGCCAGCTAGCTAGCCAGCGATCGTACGTTCGTGCGAGGTGGTCTGCTCGATGTCCCCGCGCGACGGCCGACGACGGACACAACTAGTGGCGCGGCTGACGGCGAGGGCGATCGGGCTGCTTTCCCTTCAAAAATATGATTATTATTATTATTAATCGGGCCGGAGGGGGGCCATATCGAATTTGAATCGGACCGGGCCAGTGGGCCTTTCTTCTTTTGATCCGATTGATTATAGTACCACACGGATTCGATCAGCTGAAACCGTTTCGCGTGCTGAACAGAAGAGGAGAGAACAGAATACTGCACTATGGACGGAAATTAGATGGCAATAATTAATCTGCATGCGGTAGGTGCATATACAATACTCAATCGTATAGTGTATGTAGGCTTTTATAGCTACAAATATACAGTAGGAATTTGTATTGGCAATGCTAGTGACAGGCTATGGAGTCTGAACAGAACCACTGCAATGGCTTAAGCGTTTCTTGCACGCAAGCTCCGCTATGGAGTCTGAACACGCCTATGCAATTCAGAGATTAGTTCTTCTGAAGGAGGGAACTTCAAAGGAATGACGACCTAATTTAATGGGGTATATGTACCTACTGTGTCACTGTGTGCTTGCTTCTACTTGTATGGCACAGACATACTAATTCCAGTAGCTTGCTTTACTCAAAACGCAAATGTTCCTTGCAACCACAAGCCAAGCAACACTAACAGGAGAACGCCTACTCATCCATCTCGATCTATTTAACGGGACAGTCTAGCTTCCCATATCTTCGTCTCATCCTGAAGCTAGCACCGACCAGAGCTAGTTAGCTACAAGCAAATAATACTCCATTCACAGGAGGGGCAAAACCTAACACCTAGAGAGCAGTTGCAGAGGTTGTCGTGAAGGAAAGAAGAATGGAGGGAACGAAGAAGAAGCAGCAGATGCTGGCTACCTTGGTGGGCTGCAACTACGCCGGCACGCCCTACGAGCTTCAGGGCTGCATCAACGACGTCCTCGCCATGCGCGACACCCTCGTCTCCCGCTTCGGCTTCGCGCCCGGCGACATCACCCTGCTCACCGACGACCAATACCACCACCGCACCGCCGCCGGCGTCGTGCTCCCGACCGGCGCCAACATCAAGCGCGCGCTCGCCGACATGGTGTCCCGCGCGGCGCCCGGCGACGTGCTCTTCTTCCACTACAGCGGCCACGGCACGCTCGTCCCGCGCCGCCGCGCCCACGGCCACGACGACGCGCTTCAGGACGAGGCAATCGTGCCCTGCGACTTCAACCTCATCACTGGTTCGTCTTCGTCCTCGTGCTCGCGTTCTTCTTCGATTCGCTGCGTGTTCTGACATTGTTCATGTGTGTTTTGCGCAGACGTGGATTTCCGGCAGCTGGTGGACCGTGTGCCGCAGGGCGCCACCTTCACCATGGTCTCCGACTCGTGCCACAGCGGCGGACTCATAGACCAGGAGAAGGAGCAGATCGGCCCCTCCGTCACCGCCGACGAAGGCACCACCGCCACTTCCGCCGCTGTCCGCGCCCGCTTCCTCCCGTACGCCGCCGTCGTCGGCCACCTCTCGGGCGCCTCGGGCGTCGACGCGTCCCACCACGTCGCCGACCACCTCCTCGCACTCTTCGGCGCCGACGCCAGCGCCAAGTTCCGCCGCCACGTCCACGACGGCGGCGCTCCGAGCAGCCCCGACGGCGACGGCGGGATCCTCCTGAGCGGGTGTCAGACGGACGAGACGTCGGCAGACGTGGCGGCCGACGACGAGGCAGCGGGGGAAGGGGGCAAGAGGAAGGCGTGCGGCGCGTTCAGCAGCGTGGTGCAGGCCGTGCTGGCGGCGCACCCGGCGCTGGTGAGCAACCGGGAGGTGGTGAGCCGGGCAAGGGAGATGCTCAGCGACCAGGGCTTCGAGCAGCATCCCTGCCTCTACTGCAGCGACGCCAATGCCGACGCGCCATTCCTCTGCCAACAGCAGCAACAGGAGAAGGCGGCGCTGTGATTATATTGTCTGTGGTTTAATTTGTGTCGGTGTGAGCTTTAATTACGTGTGAATATGGACAGATACGAACCATCATGATGATGACATGCCATTATTACTGATTTCTTCCTATTTGTATCTGCAACTTCTCATGCTGAAGAAAAATATTTCTGTTTATATTCCGTAACAATTTTCTCCGCCATCAACCTGAACTCCTGAAGAAAAGAAATGGGCAAACCTTTTAAATTTCTGGGCTGGAAATGCTCTGTAAAGAACTCCTGGGCTGGAATCACTTACTACTGTCCACTAAGCAATGGTGTAGAAGACCAGGTCTCGGTCCTCATGAACGGCAACGTAGTGCACGCACTCCTGAAGTTTAGGATCCTATCTCTTCCTGCATGTACTCCTAGATTGTAGGATCTGTAGCTGCACACGATCGGGCATGAGGCCTTCTGTATATGTACCCAACCATACAGCAATGAGAACTTGAGCTTTCTAGCCTTTTGCCTTTCTACATGGTATCAAGAGACTACACAGATCCAGCTCCATTCTTCCGCTGCTCTTCCTGTTCGTGCCATGGCGTCCGAGCACTCCAGCTCCTCCGGCACCACCAACCCCTTTGCTTCTCCCACTCATTCTGATCCACCCCCTGCTGCCAAGATCGCCATGATCAACATCAAGGCGCATGTTCATGTGGAGCTTGGTCAGGACGCTGCCAACTTCCGCTAGTGGCGCACCCTCTTCGGTCTCACCTTCGAGAAGTTAGGCATCGTCGACCACATCGACGGCTCCATCGACGCTGTCCTGATGCGCCATGACCCCGAGTGGATGCAGATCGACTCGTGCATCACCTCCTGGCTCTACACCACCGTGGCCAAGGACATCATGGACATCGTCTACAAGCCCAGGAACACGGCGTACTCGGTGTGGACCGGCATCAACTCGCTCTTCCTCGACAACGCTCTTCAACGCGTTGTCTATGCGCAACAGGAGTTCAACAGCTGTTCCAAGGTGACATGTCGATCTCCGAGTACACCGGCCGCCTCAAGCGCCTCGCCGATGAGCTCTACGACGTGGGCGCCGCCGTCACCGACCACGCGCTCATCCTCAACACGCTTCGTGGCCTCAACGACGACTTCTGTGGCGCCGTCACCTACCTCACGTCTCAGAAGGATCCGCCGACCTTCATCTTCACGCGTGGCTACCTCCTGCGTGAAGAGGCCAGCATGCGCCACACCAAGAAGATGGCGGCTGCCACGGCGCTCATGGCCGTCGGCTCCTCCAACAACCCGGCGCCTCGACCTCCTTCTGTGCCGCCCACATCTGCCCCACCCAGCCCAACGGTGGTGGCGATCGCCGCAAGAAACGCAAGGCCGGTGATGGACGTCCTCGCAACGCCGATCCACGCCAGTCCGGCGCCCCGCAGTGGGGCCAGATCTACAATCCCTGGACGGGGGTTGTGCAGGCCTGGCCCATGAACCAGTGGCGTCCTCAGGCTTCCAGCGTCCTCGGCCCGCGCCCTGGCTCGGCGCCCCCCCAGGCACTCACCGCCTTCAACGCACCACCCTTCGCCGTGCCGGCCTTCAACACCGCCATGCCGTCTACGCCTCAGGTTCCACAGGCGCTGTTCTCTGCCTTGAACGGCATGCCGGCTCAAGCTCCGATGGGCGGCGGCGGTGGTGATTGGTTCATGGACACTGGCGCCACGTCGCACATGGCATCCAACCCTGGTATTTTGTCCACTCACACCTCTCCTTCTTCCCCATCTCAGATCATTGTTGGCAATGGGGCTCCTCTCTCTGTTCTTGGCACTGGTTCTACTTCCCTTCCCACTTCCTCCTCACCTCTACAACTTAGCAATGTTCTCATCTCGCCTCATTTGATTAAGAATTTGATATCAGTCCGTGCTCTCACACGTGATAACTCGGTTTCTGTTGAATTTGACCCCTCTGGTTTCTCCATCAAGGATCTTCGCACTCAGACGGTTCTGCTCCGCTGTGACTCCACCGGCGACCTCTACCCCGTCCGGCCATCCTCGCTTCGGAGCCCTGCCGGCCATCTTGCTCTTCAGGCATCGCATGACACGGTGTTGTGGCACTCGCGGCTTGGTCACCTAGGACATGATTCCCTTAGTCGCATTTTGAATTCCTTTGGTTTCACTTGTAGCAAATCTGACAAACATTTGTGTCATGCCTGTAGGTTGGGCAAGCATGTACGTTTGCCATTTTCCATCTCCAATAATGTCAGTGCTGCTCCATTTCAATTGTTGCATTGTGATGTTTGGACATCACCCATCTCTAGCAATTCAGGTTTTCAATATTATTTGATTGTGCTTGATGATTACTCTCACTTTGCATGGACTTTCCCCTTACGACACAAGTCTGATGTTCTTCCCACTCTCATTTCATTCCATGAATACGTGCGCACACAATTTCAATCTAACATCCAATGCTTCCAAACTGACAACGGGCGCGAATTTGACAACACTGCCTCTCGTGCGTTCTTCGCTACTCACGGCATTGTCCTTCGCCTCACTTGCCCCTACACCTCTCAGCAGAATGGCCGCGCTGAACGGGCCTTGCGCACTCTCAATGACAGCATGCGCGCCCTACTCTTCCACGCCTCCGTGCCCCCCTCGTTCTGGCCTGACGAGCTCGCCACGGCGACCTACCTGCTCAACCGTCGTCCCTGCCGCCCTCGCCAGCACCTCACACCCTATGAGCTCCTCTTTGCTCGCCAGCCTGACTACGATCACTTGCGCGTATTTGGCTGCCGCTGCTACCCCAACACGGCGGCCACCGCGCCTCACAAACTCGCCGCTCGCTCTGTCACCTGCGTGTTCATCGGGTACCCAACAGAACAGCGCGGCTATCGGTGCTATAACCCCGAGTCACACCGTGTGATCACGTCACGGCACGTCTACTTCGACGAAACTGTGTTTCCTTTTGCACAGGTTGCGACACCTCCGTCATCGTCGTCAAGCTCGGCGCCAGCATTGGCCCTGGATGATCCACCCATCCATGTGCCACGCCGCACTCGTACGGTTCCCCGTCCTCGCCGACAGCACCACCGGCGCCCGCTGCGATCGCGTCTCCATCAAGCCGAACGACCACGTCGCCTCAGCCGGCTTCACCAGCGCCTTCTGCGAATCCACCGGCATCGCCCCTGCCGCCACCAGCCGATCCACCCCAACGGACTCCTACATCTCCGATCGTGGACTGCGCGCCCGCGCTCTCCCCAGACCAGTCATCACCAGCACGTCCGCCTGCGCCGTCTCCAGATCCACCGGCATCGCCAACGCCACCGCCAGTGGATCCTCCTCCACGGCACCACATGGTCACGCGTGCTCGCGACGGCATCGTCAAGCCCAACCCCAAGTACGCCCACCTCGCCACGTCGAACACTCCTTCGCCACCGCCTTCCTCCGTCCGGGCCGCCCTCCGGGATCCCACGTGGCAACGTGCCATGGTCGAAGAGCACGACGCACTCGTCTCCAACGGCACCTGGACGCTCGTTCCTCGACCACCCGGCGCAAACATCATCACCGGCAAGTGGCCGTTCAAGAACAAGCTGCACCCCGACGGCTCCCTGGAACGGCGCAAGGCTCGGTGGGTTGTCCGCGGATTCCACCAACGAGAAGGCGTCGACTTTCATCAAACCTTCTCGCCGGTGGTCAAGCCTGCCTCGATCCGCACCGTCCTCAAGCTAGCGGCGTCCAGGGATTGGCCCGTTCACCAACTCGACGTCAAGAATGCGTTCCTCCACGGCGAGCTCGCAGAACGCGTGTACTGCTACCAGCCTGCAGGATTCGTCGACCCCGATCGCCCCGATCATGTCTGCCAGCTGATCAAATCCCTGTATGGGCTTAAACAAGCTCCACGGGCATGGTTCGAGCGTCTTGGTGGCCATCTGCGCACGCTTGGCTTCCACCCTACAGGGTCTGATGCCTCCCTGTTCGTCTACAACCGCGGGGGCCACATCGCCTACCTCCTTGTCTATGTGGACGACATCATCCTGACCGCGTCCTCCCAGCAGCTGCTACGCGACGTCATCACCAAGCTCGGTAGTGAGTTCGCGATCAAAGACCTTGGCGACCTCAAGTTCTTCCTCGGTGTGCAAGTCCGGCGTGATGCGTCTGGCTTCTTCCTCACCCAGGCCCAGTATGCTGAGGACGTTCTTGAGCGCGCCGGCATGCAGAACTGCAAGCCCGCCTCGACGTCGGTGGACACCAAGTCGAAGCTCTCGGTGCACGATGGCAAGCCAGTCACCGACGTGTCGTTCTATCGAAGCATTGCGGGCGCACTGCAGTACCTGACCCTGACGCGTCCCGACGTGGCCTATGCTGTGAACCAAGCTTGCTTGTTCATGCACTCGCCTCACGACGTTCATTGGAACCTGATCAAGCGGATTCTGCGCTACCTCCGTGGCACGCTTGACCACGGCGTTCACATCACCTCCTCCCCGTCGACACAGCTCATCGCCTACTCCGACGCAGACTGGGCAGGATGGCCAGACACACGTCGCTCGACGTCTGGCTACTGCGACTACCTTGGGGACTCCCTGATTTCCTGGTCGTCCAAGCGGCAAACGACGATGTCACGCTCCAGCGCCGAGGCCGAATACCGTGGCGTGGCGAACGCGGCGGCCGAATGCTGTTGGATCAGGAACTTGCTCCGGGAACTCCTCGTCGACGTCACCAAGGCCACGGTTATCTACTGCGACAATATCTCTGCCGTCTACCTCACCGAAAACCCGATTCATCATCGCCGCACCAAGCATGTTGAACTTGACATCCATTTTGTTCGGGAGAAGGTGGCCGTCGGCCATCTGCGCGTCGTGCAAGTTCCCTCTCAGCTGCAATATGCTGACATCATGACCAAGGGCCTTCCACCGGCGTTATTCGACGAGTTCAAGTCCAGTTTATGCATTCGTTCACTCGATGCTGCAACTGCGGGGGGTGTAGAAGACCAGGTCTCGGTCCTCATGAACGGCAACGTAGTGCACGCACTCCTGAAGTTTAGGATCCTATCTCTTCCTGCATGTACTCCTAGATTGTAGGATCTGTAGCTGCACACGATCGGGCATGAGGCCTTATGTACCCAACCATACAGCAATGAGAACTCGAGCTTTCTAGCCTTTTGCCTTTCTACAAATGGCCGCACGGCCCAACCTGAGTTTCTCGGCCCAGCCCAATATTGGTAAAGAAGGGAAAGATGAAGAAAACCCTGGAGCTGGAGGACACGGCCGCCGCCAATACCCGCTACACCCAAGTCCCCGACCGCCGCCCCTCCTCCTCCGCCCCCTCCCCCCGCCCCTCGCAGTAGCAGCTACGCCCGCCACCGGCCACCTCTTCGTCGCCCTATTCTGCAAGAGTCGTTTCGCTCATGGTTCGCACCATCAAGAAGGCCAGGAAGGCCAAATCCAAGAAGGTACCATACAAGATATTATTTCTGGAGCTCGGATTGATGCGTGTTGTTTCTTCAGTCGTTTCAGTATGTTCTTTGATTCACTTGCCTAATTTTGCTGTATTGCTGGGCTGAAGAAAGTTGAAGCTTCCTCGTCATCTAATCCTGCGGTGGCCTATGGTCCGGCCAAGGTGGGGAGAAATTCCTATCCTTTGTTTTTTCACACACCCAAAATATGCTGTTTGCTCGTAAAGTTACGCCTAAATGAATAACATTTTCTTCTTTATTTCTTAGTTTGCTCCTTTTTAAAGATGACGCATATTGTTTGTGAGGTATACTGAACTAATTGGTGCTTCGTTTTAGGTCTGGCAACCGGGTGTAGATGCACTGGAGGATGGGGAGGAGCTTCAGTTTGATCCGGAAGCTTACAATTATCTTCGAGGGTTCAGCATTGGCTGGTCTTGCTTGAGGTAATGTTTCTCCATATAGGCACTGTTTTTCTTTTTTGGTGCTAACTTAAGGTCAATGTGATCCATTCTCATCGAATAACCTTCCATTGCAGTTTTGATGTTGTGTGCGATCAACTTGGACTCGTCCGATCAGAGTTCCCCCATACATTCTATGGTGTTGCTGGAACTCAGGTTGCCTTGCTCTTTACAACTTCAAAACCTAGACATTGCTACTGGCAAAACTTGAATTCATGTTTACAGGAATATTAATTTTGTACCGTTGCACCTGTTCTTCTATATTTTTAATTTGCAGAAAACGTCATGGGAATGTGCTATGATGTTGCCTATTTGTATTTGTGTTCTTATTAAGTTGTTTTTTTATTTAAAAAGTGTGCCAATGCTGATCCTAAGCTCCAAACAAAAGAAGTGCTAGAAACTTACTGTGAGCACTCGCGGGCATTTATATCGAGAATCTTGCTAGAAATTGTAGTAGATTGCGACTGAGCGGTTTTGGATCGTTAAATGATTAATTTAAGCATAAATTCAGTAACTTCCTTGAATGGATTGATCTTGCTCTGGACACTTCAGTTTAAAGGATGGCATAAGGTCGATTGAAACGCAAATAATCATTAAACTTCAATTTTGTTTCTCTGAGTTTGGAGCTAAACTGTTCTTCAGGCTGAGAAGGCTGCATGGAATTATATTGGCGTTTTCAAGCTTTCTAACATAAGTGGGAAGAAGCGGGAACCTATACCAGCTTCAGCAGTTGATGGTGACCCTGATGTGGATAGTGATAGCAGCAGCGATGAAGAAGACGAAGAAATTAATGAGGATACAAAGCCTGTTCTACATGTATGTTTTTTTAATCATGATCACAAGCCTGTCCTACATTATCCAGCAAGTTACGTTGGTATACAGTTTGTGATGTGTTCTGCTGCTACGTTTCAATGTACCAGCTAAAAAAGGTGGCCCACGCAGGGTGTGTAAATCGTATACGCTCCATGACTCAAAAACCACATCTATGTGCTACATGGGGAGACACTGGTCATGTTCAGGTAACTCATATTTCTTTTTCAGTTATTGCGATCGTTGGCAACTTAAACCTGTATATCTATTCTATACGCATTGTATTTCCTTTGAAAACCTTTGTCCAGAAACAGAATACACCATGTCGACTTTTTTTTTGTGCATTTCCACTGATACACTGTCACCCGATTGCTAAATATGCAGGTATGGGACTTGAGCTCCTTCCTTAATTCTTTAGCAGAGGCAGGGGCTCCTGCACCCAAAGAAGATGATGTTATCCACAAACACTCACCTGTGAAAGTATTTAGTGGCCATCAAGATGAGGGGTATGCAATTGATTGGAGTCCCCTTGTTACTGGAAGACTTGTTTCTGGTGTGTACCTGATCATGTCCATTTCACGATATTTGTCATCTAAAATGTTTCCGTAGTCGAGAACTTAATGCATCATGTAGTTCCCTCTATTCCATGTCCATAAATTATCGATATCATTTAAGTTGGTGTATAGATATTTTGATGGAATATTTAATGCTTTTTCTATGCAGGTGACTGCAAGAAGTGCATCCACCTGTGGGAGCCAACTCCAACCAACTGGAACGTAGATGCAAATCCATTTGTTGGACACTCTGCAAGCGTTGAAGATCTACAGGCATGCCGCTGAATGATGTATCATGTACCTATTCATATGTTTCCTCGAATGTGATTGTGTCAACTAATATAAGTATATCCTTGCAGTGGAGTCCTACAGAAGCTGACGTATTTGCCTCCTGCTCTGTGGATGGTACGATAGCGATATGGGACATACGTACAGGGAAGAAACCTTGTATTTCTGTGAAGGCTCATAAAGCCGATGTGAATGTTATATCATGGAACAGGTATACCCAGTGGAAAAATTTATTGATTTATCAGTAATTCTGCTTCATAATATTTTTCTCACGTTTTGACTTGCATTACCAGGCTTGCTAGCTCCATGATAGCTTCAGGGTGTGATGATGGCAGTTTCTCAGTTCATGATCTTAGAGCAATTCAGGTATTTCCTTGATATATCACAATTTCTATGTTTGTGATTTTCAGATGTAGCCAACTTGTCATTTTCCTCGATTTGTGTTTCTGTAATTTGCTTTAGGTTGGGGTTCTGTTTGCCTCTAAGCCATTTGTGGGAAGTAAATTACACAAGAATAGTGTTCAAGATATTAGGAAATGAGTAAACCATCTCGTGGATAAAAATATTTGTTACGCTTTTGCCACTAGATTTTTGAAACAGATAGCCTACATTAGATATTGTCTATCTTGACATAATGGACTATTCATACTGATTATAGTAATTCTGGTTTTGTACTTGGTAATGTTCGTGAATCTTTTTCTCCTTGTGCTTTCTATCGTACTGGTAGGGGGACTCGTTGGTAGCCCATTTTGAGTACCACAAGAAAGCAATTACATCCATTGAGTGGAGTCCACATGAAGCATCATCATTAGCTGTAACGTCTGAAGATCATCAACTCACGTAATACTCCCTCCATCCCTCATTCATGTTTTAGATGCACTGGACTGCCGAAATGTTTTTCCCAGTATTTGCTGACGCCTCTTATGAATTTTTTGGATTTAGAATTTGGGACCTTTCATTGGAAAGAGATGCAGAAGAGGAAGCCGAGTTCAGAGCGAAGATGAAAGAGCAGGCAAATGCACCTGATGATTTACCCCCACAACTTCTCTTTACTCATCAGGTACTGGTATTAAATTGTTCTCATTTTATCATGATGGCATTAGAAATTAACTTAGTAGTACGGCCTTACCTTTGGTGTCTATCAATTTTTCTTGCACGGTTCTATTGCTTGCAAAGAGTGAAATACATGACGCTGACTGTTTGTATGGGCAGGGCCAGAGAGATTTGAAAGAACTGCATTGGCACCCACAGATACCCTCGATGATCATATCAACAGCAGTTGACGGCTTCAATGTGTTGATTCCCAGCAACATCGATATAACCATTCCTGGGGACACTGATGCAGCCATTCCTGGCAACACTGATACAACCATGGCATCTGCTGAGCCATAGATGTTTTTGATAGCACCGTGCAACTTATATTTGCAGGTTTATGCATCCAGTAGAGTGTATCCTTGTTTAGCTGTCTTTGTGCTCAGCGTGCTGTGTCTGAGCCGCTTTCAGAAATTTTGACTGGCTTACATTCGATGATATATAGATAAGATTTGATATATGGATATTGGTAGCATCCGGGATGTTAATTCTGCTTGAGATGCCACGTGTTTTGCCCTGATAATTCAGGTGGATGTTGGCCCAGCATATATCAAATTATCAATCATGTTGTGATGTTGAAGAAAAAAAATGTTTGCTTCACAGCTAGCATCCTAAGGTGGTATTAGTCCTAACGCTAAAAGGGAAAATTTAATTGGTTGTCATGCTGCATGCATAGATTTGATAGATGCTATTCCACAGATATGTTTGTGAAAGTAGGAATCTGAATTGTTGCAGTTGCAGCTGAGTATCCATAGGCTGTGGTTATGGCTAACTGGTACGCCCAGACTGGAAGGACCTTTGTAGAAAATTAAATATATAAGGTAGGCACATATTCTTTCCATTAAATAGTTGGTATCTGGTGAAATTTCAGGTAAGGTAGCGTTTATCTTTGGCATGAAAAACTGGTGGCAGTAGCACGAGCAGGTTAGTTTGATCCTCCCTAAAGCGTTGAGCAGGTTACTCGTGGCACCACTGTTTATTGAAATGTATTTATACCATCAGAAGAGTGCCTTTTTAGAAAAAAAAGGTTATGTTTTCCAAGTTAAAAAGTTACTATAGGAATATATGGCTAGGATCTCATATATTTATGAGATAATAAACAAAAATTCTAGACAATCATTTTTACGATTCCGAACTAAATATAATGAAAGTTACTGAGAATCAAAGTTTTAAAAGTTTGTCAAGATAAAATAAAAAAAGAAGTTGTGAGCAGTATATAATTCGTCCAGACTCCTTATTTTGGCCAACGCAACAGCACGGACAAAAGAGGACGAGAACAAGGCAGGAACTAGAGAGGGGAATTCACCTTTATTTTTCTGCAAAAGGGGAATTCACCTTTTGCCGTTCCGCGATCAACACGAACCAGTCTCCATCCATCGTTGCTTGTGCATTTGTGATCGAAGGACACACAATGCGTCCATCGATCATGCGGCGTTTCCAACGGGATTATTAAGCGATCAATCACCAGCCGATTGAATCGATCAAGAGAAGAGAGAACACCATGGACGAGGTGGAGCAGCAGCTATCCAAGCAGCAGATCGAGGAGTTCCGGGAAGCATTCAGCCTCTTCGACAAAGATGGCGACGGTATACACGCCCATTTTCTGAATTGGATTGCATTGTTCATCGATCGATCAATTATTGCAATTGTAATAATTGATTGACAAATTTGATGCAGGGACGATCACGACCAAGGAGCTTGGCACGGTGATGCGTTCGCTGGGGCAGAGCCCGACGGAGGAGGAGCTCAAGGAGATGGTGAACGAGGTGGACGCGGACGGCAGCGGCGCCATCGATTTCCAGGAGTTCCTGACGCTGCTGGCGCGGCAGATGCGCGAGACCAGCGGCGCCGACGAGGACGAGCTCCGCGAGGCCTTCCGCGTCTTCGACCAGGACCAGAACGGGTTCATCTCCCGCGACGAGCTGCGCAAGGTCCTCCAGAACCTCGGTGAGCGCCTCTCCGACGAGGAGCTCGCCGAGATGCTCCGCGAGGCCGACGCCGACGGAGACGGCCAGATCAACTACACCGAGTTCGCAAAGGTCATGCTCGCCAAGTGAGTCGCCCAAAACCAAAACATCTCGCTTTTCTTCTTCATTGCATTATTGATTATTTACTTCCTTTGCATTGGATTGTGTTCCTCCTATTCTTCTCGCGTAGATTACCATAGGCTTCGTTGATTGATGAATCAAACTAGGCACTTCGCAAATACACATTTTGTACATACACATACTTGGATTGCATTGGGTCTGAATGTTCAGCAGTAGTAATATTGCAGTAGCAGTATACTGATGGATCAAACTTGAGCTGAAAGAATTACCTATGCATGATTTGCATCTGAAGCCTGAACCTGGCACTTATGTTGGGTCCTTGCGTCATTGTGCAGGCGAAGGAACCATGAGTTGGAAGACCATGGGAGTGACTCATCTCATGCAAAGACCCTCTGCCCATCCTGTACAATCCTCTGAAACTCACTCTGAGAAAAATGTAACGACGTTCGCTGTGTAAATGGGGAAAATAAAATGGTGACCAATATGATTTCCCAATTAACTTGCCAGGTTTCTGTTGAAACGATGAAAAAAGCTGCTTAACTCTTCTATTCAGTACTAGAAAATGAGGCAACATAACAAGAGCAGCAGTGCAAGCCCATACATGGCTTAGCTTCATTTTGCAGATTCTGCGCATAGTATTTCAACATGATTCATAGGCAATGCATAGATTTACGAAGCTCACATACTCACAAAAATCTACTGAATGAACTTCACTCCAACTACAGTCTACAGCAAGCAATTCGACCTCTCAAAATGCACATTTACAACAATGGTGGAGGACCCGTTTCAAAAAAAAAAAATGGAGGACCAGCACAATTTACTGGGCCACACACAGGTACATATAGAACGCAATCTGCTTGGAAGAATGAGACATAAATAATTTGCCATCCTTCCTCTCCTGAGGTTCTGCTAAGCAGCAGGTTGTATTTGCAGATCCTCGGATTTCCAGACAACGTCCTTTAAGGTCTTGGAAAGATTCTTGTAGAACTGCAGAACATCACAGTTTACATATAAAGATACTGTATATTGTTGAAGAACAAAAGATAAATTATGAATCTCTGTAACTTAGTGAGTCCAAACTACTGGTGATTGAAGAACCCTACGGATAGGAATTAATCAACTTCTCCTACGAATGGCTCAGCTTCTGAATCATATTACATGAATAAATAGCATGATGTCTGTGTTACCTTTTGAAACTCCAGAGTGTCGCCTTTTGCTTTTCGGACTTCTACCATATGAAGAGAGGGGGCAAC
This sequence comes from Echinochloa phyllopogon, assembly GCA_033239725.1. Classification (NCBI taxonomy): domain Eukaryota; kingdom Viridiplantae; phylum Streptophyta; class Magnoliopsida; order Poales; family Poaceae; genus Echinochloa; species Echinochloa phyllopogon. Next base: position 1,686,342 of record BTCW01000008.1, on the reverse strand, counting down.
TTGCAGTATCTGAACCAAATGCATAATCAATGTTAGGTACACGAAGTTTAACATAAAAATATTGGAGTTCAGGATTTTTTGTATCTCCCATTACCTCAGTAGCTACATTGAGGTTTCCTTTCCTCCCTGCTTTCACCTTTTCGAGTCTCAACTGATCGCACAACAAAAGCGAATTTCAGCATGAGGAAACATATATTTAAAGTTTGTATGCATTATTGACAAGTTTAAAACTTAAAAGGAAAATATTAAGATTATCAGTTATCATAGAGTTGTGGGGATGAACCTTGTAATTTTTCTTCTGAACATCGAATCCTAGAGATTTTGCGGCTTCCTCAATCTTGCGGACAATTTCCTTGGGTGGACATCTTGAGCTGAACCTTGTTTCTCTTTTGAATTCCTGCAAATACAAATGATTACAAATATAAGTAGAAAGTATAGAAGAATGATGATTAAACAAAATCCTAATTTGTGAAAATAGAAAAATTTCCAGAACCAATGTTCTAATCACAGGCATATAGAAGTATTAGTTTGTAAATGCATTGTAATTGTGTAATTGACTTGACCTTCACTAGCTATTCCAAAGGAAACTCAAGTGCATATCGCAGTCATGAGGCAACGTCCTTGGTAAGTCATGAATGATTTAAGCTATTACACATTGCACTTTCAATTTTCAGGTTACTACAGATGAGTCAGGAACATCCTGTACCTGCTCTGAGTCGAATAAGTTTCCAAGGTTTAGGCCTGCGGACATTGAAATCAGTTCAAATGCATTCAGAGATACCGGTTCTTCTTCTTTCTTTTCTGTCACGTGGTGCTCCTGAGTGATGTCAAATAATATTAGTAAAAGTAGTGGGTAAAGTAAAGTCTGTGGCATTATGCATGTGGCAGAAAATAGAAATGCACCATTTACTCACTTCTGAATCATTGAAGACAGCATCCACATCATCCAATGTTGTGTCATATTTTTCGTCAAACTCTGGGCGCTTGTAGCCCATTTTAAACCACTCATCCTCTAATATTTCTGGGATTGTTATTCTCTGCCATGATTTACCAAACATGAGCCTAGGGTTATGAAGGAAGATAGAATCACAAATGTTCATTCATTTTGAAATCAGACTTAGCACATTCTCATGATGAAGATGAACCATAATCCAGTTTGAACTCTTACCTCCCTGACTGCGAGTTGCAATTCTTTCCTCACACAAGGGGATTCGTTTTGACATATATGCTTTTGTAAATGATATTTTTCTCAACTACATCAAGTAGTGGTTATGTGCGTACTAATAGTACATTAGGAACTTCTAAAATTTGTATCAGTCTGGGCTACATGACAACCACTGGGTTATTGTTTCATAAAAAAACACTGGGTTAATTGGGACATCATTTGGTTGTTCAATATCAGTATCATCAGGTGATCTATCAGCATACTAGCGAATACAATACATGATGGGTATGTATCTGTTCCATTCCATTATCTTAAGATTGTTTTGCTAGCTTTTTTTTCAAGCAGCTTGTGTACTCTGGCATACCGTCATTGGATTTGGATCAAGGATTCTTGTTAACAACCTCTTTGCAGGAAAAGACGTCCACGGTGGAAATGTATATTCTGCATTTGAAATCTGCCAGGAATAGAAGGATAAAATCAAATGAGCATGGATAGGCAAGACTACAGCAGTGATCTAAAATCTGTGAATGCTCACTTTCTTATACAATGTCATAAGATTATCATCCTCAAAAGGCAAATACCCTGCTAGCAGAACAAACAGGATAACTCCACATGACCACAAATCAGCCATTGCACCGTCATAGCCTTGATCTTCAAGAACCTATAACGAAGTTGGTAGATATATTTAAACCATTGTATTCGTAATGAAACTATAGTTGCCACAGTATCCATTATTGGATCAGTTTGTACAGTTTTCTAGCATTACCTCTGGTGCAACATAGTTTGGAGTCCCACAAGTTGTGTGCAACAACCCATCATCCTGAACAAGATAGAAGAGATAAGAAACATGACTAAAAAATGTTGAGGGATCTGAAATTTTTTTTTCAGAAATAAACGGCTATGTTTAATTATTGATGCAAAAAGTGTGAAATTTGACCCTATTACTCAAGTACTCGTTGGTAATTTAGATGCACATATGCAAGAAGTCATATACCTTGATTTGCTGAGATAGCGCACTCAGCCCAAAGTCTGAGACCTTCAGGTTTCCATGTGAATCAAGCAGTAAATTTTCAGGCTGCAAGTATCATAGTTTAGATTCTGAAATAGAGTTCTTAATTACAGAAAAAAAACACAGAGAAAATGAGCTCACTTTTAAATCCCGGTGGTACACACCCCTGCTATGACAGTAATCAACTGCATTAATTAATTGTTGGAAGTACCTCCTTGCCTCATCTTCCCTCATTCGACCATGGTTAACCTTTATGATGAGGAACACAAAAAGTTTAACATCAATGAAAATTTGTCAGTGATAAATTGAACTTTGTAGACACTGAAACAGTAAGGCAGTGGGTATAGCAGAAACTGCATATGCTGGAATGGATGTTCATATCACTTACAATTGTGTCAAAGAGCTCACCACCGGTAGCATATTCTAATACAATGTAGATCTTTGTTTTACTTCCCATCACCTAAAGATGAATGAAAACATTGATCTGTCAAAGATCAGCAATTGCATGCTCACAGTGAAAAGAAAATAGGCGTGCTAAATGATTTATGTTAGGAACTTCTGATTTGGCTCTTTTCTTATCAACAGCTCTTTAAGACCAACTAGAGATCAAGAAAGATAGGTACCTCGTATATGCGAACAACATTAGGATGCTTAATCAACTTCATCGTCGAGATTTCCCGCTTAATCTGCAGTCAACCATATATTTTTTTCATCAATAACAAATTGCTCCCACCGGGAGTTGTTAATTCAACGCTGAAACAAGTTGCTAAGTTCATAGACCATTCAAAAGTAAAGACACTAGAGGGTAGGGGGCAGAATCTGAAAGAAGGGGCCACAATCCGTGAGATGTGAAATATCACCAAACATTAAAAAATGAATCAATAATGCAAATTGTGTCATTGAAGGTGACCTGTTCAACCATCTTGTGCTTGAGAACCTTCTCCTTATCTAGGATCTTGATGGCTACCGGTTCCCCTGTCTCAGTGTTCTTGGCGAACCTGACCTTTGCGAATGTGCCTTCGCCTATGGTCCGGCCGAGCTCATACTTCCCCACACGTCTCTTCACCTTGGTTGTACTCATTCCCTGCCTTATCTCCCTTTTGAAATGTCAGGAAGCTTCTACGCAATCCAATGGTTTCAGTCCTGTGTGGAAAATTTACCCAGATTATTGCAGCTCACGATGGAAACAATGGCATCCTAACACTTTCCTAACTGCACAAACTTCTGAAAGTAACTAAGCAACAGACATTACACTAGTTCAGCTAGGACATGCGATGCATTCTTAACCCATTTCTTACTTCAAATCATCACCAACCAGCACTAATACCTAGTTCTTATCACAGAAACTGAAAGTGCCCAAATGAAAATCCAGGACGGGTAAACAGAAAGTTCTTCACGCAAGCAAGTCAGAGAATTGGCGGACGACTTAATCAGTGGGGGTTAGTTGAGTAGAGAAGATCTTGTGAGATCCAAAAAATAGTTTTTTCCCCTCACTCTCGCCTAGAACTCGAATACTGAATTTGGAGTCAAAGAGATGTTAGACCTTCCTTGGGATCTGGACAGAATATATGTTAATCAGCCACGAGGGGGCTGCAGAAAAGCTATCTATTGAATATTATCTGTCGAGAAAAAAAAGCTATTGAATATTCAATCGTTTATTCAGAAAGCATAACACAACATGCAAAGGGCTGCGTATGGGCATATTCCGTTCCAGCAATCGGGCAGGCCAAGAACATGCCAGTGCCCTCAAACAGGGAATGAATGGAAGAGATTTTAAGGTTGGGGGAGAGGGAAATAAATAGATAAAAAAAACTAGCAGGAATAGCCCCTGATTTCGAACTTGAAATATACAAGGTTCAGGAGAGTCCCCCATATAAGAGTTAAGAAATCAAGATTTGCAGGGAAGAACGAAGCAACTGCATGTAGCCGGGACATTGAGCAAAATCATACGGCTGAAACACAGCACCAAACAACTTGTACTGAAAAGGAGCAGTCACATCACTGCATACTAGAAACAGCAAGGAAAAAGGAAACACGGAAGAGGCGAGGCGGAGGAGCTTACCACTCTCTCAGCTGGACCGGATCCAACGAAGAAATGCAGAGTGTGTGGAAGAGCTGCTATCCTCCACTGGTGCTTAAAAGATCTCGGGAAACGGCTGTTGGGGCGATGAAGAGCTGGTAGCCAGGCTTGTGGGGAGGCAGCTGCTGATTGCTGAACAGTGAACAGGGGAGGAGGGAGCTTGACGGCCTTGGTGACACTATCTGGCCTTGCTGATACTCCTACCAACCAAGCAGCCTGGCTATTTAGCAGGTCAGGCAGCACGGGGTGCAGGAGGACATAAAAGTGAAGAGCTGAGACTGAGCGGTGGGGAAGAGGAAGACGCAAGGGGAGGAGCAGAACAAACAATCCACATGGACTTTTCCCTGCTTCCCTTGAGAAACTGAAGAAAAAAGAAAGAAACTGAAGAGAGCGAGATGGAACAAGCTGCCAGCCAAGGCTTCGGCCCCTGCTGCCAGAGGTGGGTGGGACCCACGGTGCGAATACCGGCGTGCAATGATTGATCCCGGCCGAGATTCGCGATCGAGATCGCCGGAGGTGTCGCTCCGGTCGCGAGCTCATTCACTCGCCGATCGTGACGGTACGGATCACGGATGGATGCTCTGTGCGTGCCACATGCTACGCTCATTGCTCAGCATGCATGTTTGGCAAAACGCCAACCAAACGGGGAATCTGAAAGCCAATCAGCGTTTACTGCACAGGACCGAAGCAGTAGCTTGGGTTGTTAATGGAGATAAAATACTTGCATCATGATCTTGTCGTGATCAAATTTTAGGTTTAATTGACAAACAGTTTGTTTATTGATATACGACTTTCTTTTAGTAGTATTGTGTGTTATACTTCCTTCTCAATGTTTGGTTCATAAAGTTTTGGTTGATTAATTATTTTACTTAAAGCAATCCATGTCATTTCTCATTACTATTATATATATGTCCAATGCCCTAAAAAGATCCTACAAATACACGTTTGCTTTGTGGGATGGAGGGAGTACAGTAAAAATAAATTTGACGGAAACCATGGCATCACTGTCAAACATAAAACCTACCACAAATTAAAAGAATTTATATAAAACAAATACTCAAAATATACGAGACATAACAATCGAGGCCCTACACATACAATCAGTAAGTCCAATAATTACGATCAAGTTTGTGTAATCCAATTGCATGCGCGCGGGAACGATTATGAGAATCACACTAGCTAGTACTAGCTACTAGTAATACTTTATTATTGCTACACGTTGCTTTCTCAATGAACAATTCTATAGCGTATAATTAGATGTGTTGTCTAGCTATAGGTTTATTTAGTTCTCTCTTGCCTTGCAGCTCGATCTGTCCAACACAATTTGAGTCTAAGTCAGCAGCTCCTATCCTTTTGCGTGTGAGGCCACGTCACCTGTCCGGGCATGCTTTGTGTGGATTACGTTAATTAATCATGTTCATCCAATCATCTCTGATTATTCCCAGCCGCGCGGTACGGTCAAACGCTACAACTTTTTACAGATCGTCGTCAACACAATCAAGCTCAACAGAAATTTATAAAGGACCGGATCAACCAATCATGCATGCATGCAGCGTGGCTTCGACGGATCGACAAGAACACAATCAACAACGCGCAACTTGTTGATGGTCCTCAACCCTTCCCTAGATACGCCCGTGCTACGTTGGTGGTCAAGAATGAATGATGACCAACAACAGGTAGCTGATGAGCTCAGTCGTCCAAATTAGATAATACTCCGTAGTTAAAATATTCCCTCCGGCTCTAAATATGAGGACTTGTACGTATCATTTAAATTTTATCCCAAAATATAAGAACCTTTAGGTATCCAATCAAAGTTGGTCAATAAAAAGCTGGCATGTGCATTAATTGTTGGAGCTGGTGGTAATCAGTAGTAGTTGTCTCAATTGCTTTAGGGGCATGAGAGGGTTTTCTATCCTTGTGAAATTAGAAGTCCTTACATTTAGGTACGAGGCTATTTAACTAATAACTTCAATTTTACTAGAAAAATGTACATGCAGCACACTCGACATGTAGCACAACAAGACATCGTCTTAATGTTTCTATTTTCTAATTTTACCTTAAAATTTTATTAAAAAAATTTCCGCAGCATCGCGCGGTATATCACCTGTTTGTGAAACAAGTACGTCGGCCAACGGCTATGATTCTAATTTTAATGCGTCTTTTGCGACTGTTACTTACCTCGCTAATAGCTTTCCTTTTCTGATGATGCACAACAGCACAAGAAGCAGCGGCAACAAAAAAAAGGGAAAAAAACACGGTGGGGTGTGTATACAGGGCAGCAGGCTGCAGGGTGGGTTAATGGGCCTCCACGAGCTATCACGGTTAGTTTGGGCTCTAGACACAGTCTTTATTTTCGGCCTGCCTCTTCTTTTTATACCCACCATTGGGTTGGCTGGCCCAAAAACAGTGCAGTCGCCGCTGGCTTTGTTACTCTTCCGACTCTTGTGCTCTTGGCCGCCGCCGCCCACAAGCAAACACAAGCTACAAGTTTCTATCGAAACACAGAGAAAACACAAATTGCATCTTTTATCTTTTATTATTGTTTTTCCCTCAGTGTTACTTGAGTGCATGCTTTAATGTGCCATGGAAGGGTCCTGCGGGCCATTTCTAGTAAATTCTTAAGATGCGCATACTAACCACTGGCACATCGATGGAGCAATATAAATGGAGGTAGGGATGAAAATGGCGTGGATAATTTTCGCGTCCGATCCGATCCGAAACCGGATTTTAATGATATGGAGAAGAGTTTTGGATATCCGTGCGGATATGGATAATCCGAATCCGTGCGGATGCGGAGTAGGATATGGTTTTAGTGAAATCCGATGGATATGGATTATCCGATAATTGATCGCGGATTATCCGAAGCTTATAATAGGATATCCGACTACTTTTGTGAGTCTACTATAATAAAATTTAAGCCTGGCCCATATACATAATATTTTATAGTCCAAAAACCCTCATGTGTGTGTGTGTGTATATATATATATATATATATATATATATATATATATATATATATATATAGGACGAGTTTTATCTACCATCGCTTGTAGCTACCATCACCATCAATGTACCATTGTGTGTATGTTTACATACTCATTTATCAGTTTGAGTATGTTCGTATATTAATTCTAAGATACTCCAAAGCGACTTGCACGAAAAAATTCAGAAACAACCCTATTTTTTAAATTTATTATGATTATATCATTATATTAGTATATAGAAATTAGTATGTCCGCATACTCAAAGTATGCTTACATATTCAACCTACATACCACCCAGATAGTCTAGTATCATCATATACTACATGTCCATACTCTTCGTTGGGTCATATACGTCTTCTAACATGAGATACACGGGTGAAGATAGCTACCACCGATGATAGAAAGGAATTTTCCTATATATATATATATATATATCACATAAAAATACATCAGTGCCGCCCCTAGCTGGTGTGTTGTGGTTCCCGTCCAATGCAACGTGCGTTGTCCAAGTCATCGGTCCTCGGCGTTTGTTGCATATATCGTCGTCGTCTCTTCCTTTCTTCATTCAGGCCGGGCGCACTAGCTAGTGCACCACCACGTACGCGCGCGTGTGCGTGCCGCCCGGGCCGGGCCGCGGCGTCGCGCCGCGCCGCGCCGGCCTCTACAAATCTAGCTGCTAGCTAGCCTTTAAATTTGATCGTCATCGGCAGATGATAGAAAGGAATTTTCCTATATATATATCAGTGAAGTGTTAAGTACCATTATCAATGTTAAGGTTACTTTAGCTGTGTCGTAAACTATAAAATGGAGTATTTTTCATGCTATATTATTTCTTTATGGTTTTCGTTTAAAAAATATTTTACCATCATAAAAAGTTACACAGATGTATGTATTATCCGTCTATTTTAATCCTCTTCCGCACCATCTCCGATATCCGAAAAAATCCGTATCCATAACCGTATTCGGGTAATATCCGCTCCGCTCCGCATCCGACGAAAAAAGGTGGATGAGGATATGGTAAAGGTATTATCCGCTCCGATCCGATCCGTTTTCATCCCTAAATAGAGGAGATCATACTAATACTAGCCACTAGCACATCGATGGAGCAATGTATGTAACATCATCTGGTCAGTGCCAGCATTGTCATGGCCTCCTATAATAATACAGGCTAAAATCCTTAGGGAACATTTGGACTACTAGTCATTATCGTCCTTGACCTCCCAATAAGGTCTTCCCTTTTGTCCACGTCATCAAGCAATAACAAGGATCCGATCCACTTGTTCACTTATTATTACACGGTTTTTTTTGGTAAGATCGAACATGACAGAGGCTGAATCTTTATTGAAGACTTCAAATATGTGATAGATTGATGCCCCATAGTTCTGAATAATTTAGATTTCTGATGCTAAAAATCACGCAAATGAATGATCGTACACACACTATATATACAAGCAAAAGAATGATCTTAGTGTAATTGTATCTTCTCGATGTAATTGACTAAGATTAATAGAGTTTCCCTTATCGAAATGTAACACCCTAAATTTCATCACATAAACCAACTAGCAACTCTCTGAATTTTTCTAGGATTTATTAAGGCTCAATAAAAAAAATTTAGGATTTGATTGGAATCACCTAGTCTTTTTAATCAATTTAAACATCATATCAAAATAATTTTAGTGAAAAAAAATAAGTTTTTGTTGCATTTATGCTGTTGCATTGCTTTTTGTTGCTGGTAAATTAAGTTGTAATTTAAATTCAAATTTGATTTACTTTTGTTTGAAGTTTAGAATAGTTGTTTCTGTGCGAGTTCGTTTATCTTTTATTGTTTTTTCCCTCAGTGTTACTTGAGTGCATGCTTTAATGTGCCATGGAAGGGTCCTGCGGGCCATTTCTAGTAAATTCTTAAGATGCGCATACTAACCACTGGCACATCGATGGAGCAATATAAATGGAGGTAGGGATGAAAATGATGTGGATAATTTTCGCGTCCGATCCGATCCGAAACCGGATTTTAATGATATGGAGAAGAGTTTTGGATATCCGTGCGGATATGGATAATCCGAATTCGATTTTGTGCGGATGCGGAGTAGGATATGGTTTTAGTGAAATCCGATGGATATAGATTATCTGATAATTGATCGCAGATTATCCGAAGCTTATAATAGGATATCCGACTACTTTTGTGAGTCTACTATAATAAAATTTAAGCCCGGCCCATATACATAATATTTTATAGTCCAAAAACCCTTAGGTGTGTGTATATATATATAGGACGAGTTTTATCTACCATCGCTTGTAGCTACCATCACCATCAATATATCATTGTGTGTATGTTTACATACTCATTTATCAGTTTGAGTATGTTCGTATATTAATTCTAAGATACTCCAAAGCGACTTGCACGAAAAAATTCAGAAACAACCCTATTTTTTAAATTTATTATGATTATATCATTATATTAGTATATAGAAATTAGTATGTCCGCATACTCAAAGTATGCTTACATATTCAACCTACATACCACCCAGATAGTCTAGTATCATCATATACTACATGTACATACTCTTCGTTGGGTCATATACGTCTTCTAACATGAGATACACGGGTGAAGATAGCTACCACCGATGATAGAAAGGAATTTTCCTATATATATATATATATATATCACATAAAAATACATCAGTGCCGCCCCTAGCTGGTGTGTTGTGGTTCCCGTCCAATGCAACGTGCGTTGTCCAAGTCATCGGTCCTCGGCGTTTGTTGCATATATCGTCGTCGTCTCTTCCTTTCTTCATTCAGGCCGGGCGCACTAGCTAGTGCACCACCACGTACGCGCGCGTGTGCGTGCCGCCCGGGCCGGGCCGCGGCGTCGCGCCGCGCCGCGCCGGCCTCTACAAATCTAGCTGCTAGCTAGCCTTTAAATTTGATCGTCATCGGCAGACGACCAAGCGCGCGACGCCGATCGAGTCGCGCGAGATCGAGACCACCATGGCCGCCGCCGCTTCCGCGGCTGCTGCTGCTGCAACAAGATCGCCGTCGTCGTCATTGCTGCTGCTGCTGCTGCTCATCCTGCTCATCGCCGTCGTCGGAGCTTCTTCCCTGCCGACGAGCCTCGCCGCCGCCACAACGCCCATGGACAACGCAGCATCAGCCCATGGCGTTACGTTGCAAGTCGACCGCCGCCAGGTGCGTACTATTACTATCTTAGGCAGTGAATCACCGCATATATATATTTACTGTACGTGTCCATATATACAGGGGATATAACTAGTATGGAGTATATATGTTGCCATAAGTTTCTTTTTTCCCTTTATTATTACCTCATCAATCACTGAGCCTATACGTTTCGCGTCTTCTTCTTTCCGTCCCTCTGCATGGACGCCTACATATCGTCTTCGTTGGCATGCATATAAGCATGCAGGTGCTGGTGGACAATGGCATGGTGCAGGTGACGCTGTCAAACCCGCAGGGCCACATCACCGGCGTCCGCTACAACGGCGACCGCAACCTCCTACACTACGCCGCCGGCCAGGAGAACACGGGAGGGTAAATTAATTAAATGCATGACATAATATATTATTGGACTGCAAGATCAATTTCATCCGTTGCGATCGAAAATGGCGCGCGCGCGGCAACTATGGATGCATGGATTGAATAAATTAAATAAATTTTCTATTGCATTGGCAGGTACTTGGATGTGGTGTGGAACTATCCCGGCTCTGATCACCCAAGAGGGATGATCGACATGTGAGTTGTTCGCTCTCATCAACCCTCACTGCACCCACAATCTTTTAGTTATTTAGTAACCCAACCAAACCTCACCTCCTTGGTGTGTCTGTTGCTCATCACCCATGCCTGCAACTCTAGATATATAACTCGATCAAGATGATGTTGCATTGCATAATTAATCCGCGAGCGCGTTGGTGGCTTTGTTTTAATTTTAAAAAATTCCCTGTTAGTTACTCAGCTCGCGGTGCTGCTGTTGTAGTGTTGTTAGTTGCTATATGTAGTATTCGCCGTTGTATCAAGAAGATATGTGCTGTTATATATATGTTCGAGGTCAGGTCACAATTACATCAATCTCGCACCATATCATAATCAAATTTTCTGCAACTCAAAAGCAGTTGGCCGGAAACACCACCATACCTGCTCAACAACTTGTACGTGTAAACGATTGTTGGGTTTATGGAAGCGCCGTCAGACACAAAAGATTGAGGTTCTCAATCTGCTAGGCATAGTGTTCCAGATAGGAGATCCAGCCAGCTGGTACTCTACGAATAATGTGCACCGAAAGGATGATGGTTATTAACCGAGCCCTCATTGCAATCTGTAAAGTGTGACTCGCTCCATCCTAACTTTTTCTGAAAATCAATGCTAGCTAGTCTTAAACACCGTCAGAGAGATCACTGCACCGAAATCAACAAGCTATATTTCCAAACTACTAATCTCCAAGGCATAGGACGCATTGCGATCTAGTGCATCTCACGGTCTAGTACAGCACAGTACAGTTGATGAAAGTATTTGCGCATGTGCTGCAACTGTTTGGATCCTTTTGGGTGTAACTAACTGCATTTTTTTTCGTAAGCAACTAACTGCATTTGACGTACAGGTTGGACAGTACGGAGTTCAAGATCGTGTCCTCAAGCCAAGAGCAAGTGGAGATTTCTTTCAGGAGCACGTATAATCCATCACACCAAGATAGTGTTCGGCTAAACGTTGACAAGAGGTGCCGCATTCGATATACTCCGTATATATTCATCGCATTTTTTTGAGGACTTCAGTTTAAGTCTTGAAAGAAATATGATAATTAATTTCATTTTACTATTCCTCCTTCGAAACACTAGTACAAGTTACCTGTGACACATTTCCAAAAATAAATGTCGCTTTGTTCCAGGCTTGTGATGCTGAAAGGAAGCTCTGGGTTCTACTGCTACGCCATCTTTGAGCACACCAGAAACTGGCCTGCCATGAACATCTCAGAGGCTCGGCTCGCTTTCAAACTTAACACTGACAAGTGAGTAGTACCCATTTTGTTTTTCAGACATCAACCATCTACCACTCTGCAATTTCCAGTTATCACATAAGTAATTCTCTTGGCTTGTGACCGACCGAAATGAGATTTTTCCTGCAACAAACTTGAATATGTTAGGTTCAACTACATGGCCATTTCAGACGACATACAGAGATACATGCCCAGTGCAGCAGACAGAGATGAGCCTCGAGGTGCTCCACTGGCCTACAAGGAGGCTGTTCTGCTCGTTAACCCCAAGGAGCCACAGTTCAAGGGAGAGGTATGTCACCTAAGCATGCATGACATGCTACTTGAACAAATTAAAATTTTGAAGAGAACCATAGGCCTGCAACTCTCTGAACTTTTTTCAGGTGGATGACAAGTATGAGTACTCGCTGGACAACAAGGATAACATCGTCCATGGATGGATCAGCAGCAGCCACCCCAACCCCATGGGCTTCTGGGTCATCACCCCCAGCAATGAGTTCAAGAGCGGTGGCCCCATGAAGAGGGAGCTCACCTCCCATGTCGGACCCACCTCCCTCACCGTAAGAAAAACTTCTGACATTACCTTTGAATCCCCAATCAAGTTATATTCAGCATGAGAACTTTATGATAATCTCTCTGTGCTCATCAGATGTTTCTTGGAACGCATTACATTGGAGACGACATTGTCCTCAACATCGGCGACGGCGAGTACTGGAAGAAGGTGCTGGGCCCGGTGTTCATCTACCTCAACTCCAGCCCAAAGCGAGGAGACCTCCGTGCTCTCTGGTACGATGCCAAGGCACAGGCGCAAGCCGAAGCCAGCAAATGGCCCTACAGCTTCCCAAAATCACCGGACTTTGCCAAGGCCGGAGAGAGAGGCTCCGTCACCGGCAAGCTCATGGTCAGAGAGAGGTTCGTCAGCAACGACGACATGCCAGCCGGGATGGCATACGTCGGTCTCGCCACGCCCGGGCAACCTGGCTCCTGGGCGATAGAGTGCAAGGTACGTGTGCTTGTAGTGATTCTGAAATCTTAACTTCTGACGGGCATTGTCATCAGAATTCAGACATCACGAATTCCTGAATCTGTTATGCGTCTACTGCTGTGCAGGGCTACCAGTTCTGGACGAGGGCCGATTCGTGCGGCAGCTTCACCATCGGCAATGTCCGGACGGGGGTGTACAATCTCTACGCATGGGTCCCCGGGGTTCTTGGAGACTACATGTACACTTCTCGTGTCACTGTAACTCCAGGTTGTGCCATTGACCTGGGTGATCTCGTGTTCTTGCCTCCGAGGTCAGGCCCTACGCTGTGGGAGATCGGTGTCCCGGACCGGACCGCCGCGGAGTTCTTCATCCCCGATGTCGATCCCAGATACGCCAACAGGCTGTTTCTGCACAAGGACAAGTAAGCTCCTTGATCTTGATCGATCACGGAAACACTGATCAGCTCTGATCTGAATATCTCGTTCTCATCTGACTGATTTGCCTCAAATTTTGCATAGGTACAGGCAGTATGGCCTGTGGGAGAGGTACGCCGAGCTCTACCCTGACAGCGATCCTGTCTTCACGGTCGGACAGAGTGATCACTGCAAGGACTGGTTCTTCGCGCATGTCACAAGGTGCGTACTGATGCTGAAGAGAGCTCTCTGTCAGTGCTCCTCGTCTCTTCGTTTCTACTACAATTTTCAGACTGCTAGCTACATCTATCTTGGAATATTGCAGGAAGGTAGGCAATGGTTACATGCCAACGACGCGTCAGATACGGTTCAACCTGGACCGCGTCGTGACAGACGGCACCTACACGCTGCGCGTCGCTCTTGCAGCTGCTCAGATGTCCAGACTGCAGGTACTATATATACGAATCCTTGCAGCAGACTGCATCCTGCGTGTAATGGAATGAATGAACACAGCTCTGATCAATGGTGAATGTACTGAAGAACTCCATCTGTTTGCGTTTCGGTTCTAAATTTAGGTGCGCGTGAACGGGGGCGGCGCGATGAGGAGGGGCGGCGGGGTGTTCACGACGCCAGAGTTCGGCGGCGGCAACGCCATCGCGCGGCACGGCATCCACGGCGTGCAGTGGAGCTTCGAGTTCCCGATTAGAGGGTACCTGCTGCAGGAAGGCGAGAACCACGTCAGCATCACGCAGACGAGGGCTTTTGGCGAGTTCTTAGGCGTCATGTACGACTACATCAGACTGGAAGGGCCTCCTGGATCCTGGAGAGACCCCACACTACGTGCATGATCATCGATCATCACCGGCTAGGAAAGTAGGAATTGTTTGATGATATTTTTTACAGGATATACATTGTATTATTATAGGAGTAAACTGGAGATTGTCAGAGCTGTATAGCAGGGTGGATTTCTGATGATTGTATAACAGCAGTAGGGGAAGACAGAATATACTAGTAGAGTGGAATGGGCTACTATTTTGGAATTTTTTGGAGAAATGGGCTAAAATAAATCATCTTGTTCTCTTCTCCTTCTCCTTGCACAACAATTCTACTGCTTGTACTTGGCTACATGCTAACAACATTTCCTAGTGGTCAGCTAACATTTCCTATTGGGAGTACATGATATTTAAGACATGGCACGCCATCTCTAATATACACACGTGATAATCTTTTTCTATCAAAATAGTACTCTAATAAATGTATAATAACATGGTCTACAAAAGGTAGTAATACTTTGACTAGCAATTTCTCTGAAAATCTGCATTGCAAATATAATGAACAACACGTGAAAGTATTGCAAACATAATGAACATAGTCAACACGAATCTTTTATCTGTTGATAGTAAAAATAGTAGTAATTTGACCAACAATATAACAATAAACCGACTTACTTGAGGGAGTAATATATTCATAGAATCTAAAAATCATTAGATTAAGAAGTGCACTACTCCATTTATGCAGAATTTCTTTACCATTTTCTTGAAATAACATTAAGAAGTGCCACCAATAATGATTTAAAATCTACCAAAAGTAGACACTGACTACTAAGTAAAATAAAAATTGATACCACAAAAGTTCTATAATAATTTTGGTAGCTCTTCAAGGATAGTATAGTAAATTATAGAAATCAACCCTAGTTTCATCAGAAGGGCTGACTTTTGACAACTTGCAACCGATATATATAGTTGCAGCCGGATCGGATGTTGGAGCATTCGATCGAGTCCGGCAGGCAGAGGCTGCTTATTTGCAACGACACAACGGATTGTGCGTCTGCACCTTCGTCAGAAAAAAAAGGCAAGAAAGGTGGGAGGACGTCCGCCAAGAGAGCGCCCATGCTGCTGCATACCTGAACAACTGACCTCATCTTAGCTAGCTGTTCCGGGCAACAAGATCGAACAGGTTGAACCTGTACGTACTTATGCCAAGAGCTTCAGCTTAGCTTTGGTCTGAAGTCTAGATTCCTTTTTTTTTTGAAAGATTGAAGTCTAGATTCTTTTTCACATATATGTACATGCATGCAGCAGCTCATTGGTGTCTATATATATCTCTCTATTCAGGAGTCAGGACGCCAGTACTACACACCACCTTCTGGCTGCTGCAAACGTCGTTGCCGGGAGGGCATCCACCATGACCACTGCCGCGCTTGCTCCAATACTGCCGATCATCCTGCTCGTCCTCGCCATTGGAGCGCCGCCCCTACTACACCTCGCCGTCGCCGTAGTCCCGCCGCCGGGCGCAGCCCATGGTGTTACGTTAAGCGTCGACCAACTCCAGGTGCGTACGACCAATTTTGTTTTGTTATCCATGCATAAAACGGGTGTTTCTTCATTTGTAGTACTATAATTAATTATACATCTTTTCACTATCATCTAATTATCTGTCGAAAAGAATATCACGACTGAAATCCGTCATTTTCCATCTTCGTTATAGATAGGTTTGGATTCATCCATCCATGTTTGATAGTTCCCACGGGTGAATGTGAATGCATGATAAAATTGATATGTCACTTTCCAAAACATTTTATTTCTCCACTTAGAATATTTATTTCTCCACTGTAATCTTTTTCTTGTTGGACGGGAACATTATAAATATTATTTTTAACAAAAATGTTAAATGACATTTCTGTTGACTATATATGAGTCCAAATTCATAGTTAGCTAGAGTACGTTTCAATAAGTATTTTCACCATTATTTATGTAGTAATAATTATATATGGGTGTGCTGTGTCTAAATTTAGAGTAGTAGTGATTTATTAAGGGTCTAATTTTTATGGTACGCTAAGGAGGGTTAACTCGTTTATGTATCTAATAGAAAAGTATTTTACGTTTTAATTTGTATATCACGTGCATTTGGTGGTCTCAACATATTTGACCACTATTTATATGGGGATATACGGAGTATTAAAAAACTAATGAATACAAGAGATTATGAAAATATTTATAAAAAATTAAGGCATGCTAAGTTGTTTTATTATAATTTACATCAGGATATATTCTTTTTATCAATTCAAAGATGTATGTTTAGAAGACAATATGTACGTAGTAGTTAATTAGCTACAAAATTAATATAATCTTACAATATTTTGAAAACAAACCTGTTGATGTAATATCGTAAACTAATCACAGATATAGTTTGATTAGTCATTGGTCAAAAAATTGCAAAGTTTAACCTTTTGAAACCATGATGCATGTACCTTCGTAATCTCTTAGTTACCCAAATCCAAGGTTTACGCACGATTAAGGTTTTACTATTTTCAACTCGCATTGCTGACCTTAGCATTTTTTACTAATTATTGGTATTTTCTTTTCTGCAAAATTTGGCCTTTTGAAATCAAGATGCGCCTTACTAATCTATTTAGGAACAAAACCTATGGCTCAGGGATATGATTGATCATCAAGTTGTTATTGACTCTTATTATCACCGATCTAGCGTTTGGCACGTTGTCGTGTTCCACCTGCGTACTCAACGTCGCATGGATATGAATATGTGATGTTTGCAGGTTGTTGTGGACAATGGCATGGTGCAGGTGACGCTATCAAAGCCGCAAGGCCATATCACCGGCGTCCGCTACAACGGCGAGCAAAATCTGCTCTATGACGCCGGCGACGGCAACTCGGGAGGGTAAGTTAAATGATATAGTATTACGTACCAAAGTTATATTGATCTTGTGTTCAAATTATATGTAAATCTCCTACAGGTACTGGGACGTGTTCTGGAACTATCCCGGCTCAGGTCATCCAGGTGGAATGATCGATATGTGAGTGGATGCAGATCAATAGCCTAACCTGTTTATCCATCTTTTAATTTACAATTTTATACTCATTTGATCACATCAGCTCCTTGATCCAGTAGACCTGTAGGAAGTAGAGAAATGACGTTGGATGTAACTAGCTGAATTCCAATTTGTTCAGGTTGGATGGTACAGAGTTCAGGGTAGTATCCTCAACTGACGAGCAAGTGGAGCTTTCTTTCAGAAGTGCGTATAATCCATCAAGTCCAAACAGCGCTCGGCTCAACATCGACAAGAGGTACACAAGCAGTGAGCTACTAGTAATCAATCCGGAGCTGGTTATTTTGTTCCTCCAGTGAAAATAGCTAGTGCCAAACTTCCACCGAATTTTCAGGCTTGTGATGCTGAAAGGCAGCTCTGGTTTCTACTGCTACGCCATCTTCGAGCACGCCAGCAACTGGCCTGCTCTCAACATCGCCGAGGCTCGGCTCGCCTTCAAGCTCAACACGGCCAAGTAAAGGATTGATCATCTACTCGAGACTCTGCAGCTGACATGCATGTACAGGATTTTCGTCACTGAACTGACCAACTACTGATCCAGTTTCTCTTACTTATGGCTAGGTTCAATTACATGGCGATTTCAGACGAGATACAGAGGTACATGCCCTGTGCAGTGGACAGAGATGGGCCTCGTGCTGCTCCACTGGCCTACAAGGAGGCCGTCCTGCTCGTTGACCCCGTGGAACCACGGTTCAAGGGAGAGGTGGATGACAAGTACCAGTACTCGCTGGACAACAAGGACAACGCTGTCCATGGATGGATTAGCAGCAGCCATCCCAACCCCATGGGCTTCTGGGTCATCACTCCCAGCAACGAGTTCAAGAGCGGCGGCCCCATGAAGACGGAGCTCACCTCCCATGTCGGCCCAACCTCCCTCACCGTAAGATAGCATCTTCTTCCACCGTCAGATGTTTCTTGGGTCAAATAAAGCATGCTAGAGCGGTAGAGCCATGCAAGTCCCTTTCAAAAAAAAAGAGCCATTGCAAGTTTGCAGAGTACAAAATTCTAATGCTTTGCCTCTATGAAACTGCTGTCAGATGTTTCTTGGGACGCATTACATTGGGAACGACATCATGCTCAACCTCGGTGATGGCGAGTACTGGAAGAAAGTGATGGGTCCCGTTTTCATCTACCTCAACTCCAACCCTAAGAATGGCGACATCCGGGCTCTCTGGGACGACGCCAAAGTGCACGCACAAGCCGAGGTCAACAAATGGCCGTACAGCTTCCCTGGATCACCGGACTTCGCCAAGGCCGGTGAAAGAGGCTCGGTTGCCGGCAGGCTCTTGGTCAGAGACATGTATGTGAGCAAGGACGACATGCCTGCTGGAACGGCAGCGTTCGTTGGGCTCGCCGCGCCCGGGCAGCCTGGCTCATGGGCGACAGAGTGCAAGGTACTGCAACTCTGCAAGTTGGTAGAGATGATTCTGAATTTCTGATGAACTTCTGATGCACATTGATTGTCATCATAGACACCCTAATGCGAAGATGTATATATACTATCTGCAGGGCTATCAGTTCTGGACGAAGGCGACGACCTCCGGCGGGTTCACCATCGGCAATGTCCGAGCAGGGGTGTACAATCTCTACGCATGGGTGCCCGGATTTTTGGGAGACTACATGTACACTTCTCCTGTGAATGTAACTTGTGGTGGTGCCGCTGTTAACCTTGGTGATCTTGTGTTTGAGCCACCGAGATCAGGCCCGACGCTGTGGGAGATCGGCGTTCCTGATCGAACTGCGGCGGAGTTCTTCGTCCCTGACGCCGACACCAAATACGTCAACAGGCTGTATCTGAACAAGGACAAGTCAGTTAGCCTTCTTGATCATTACATTCATGTCGATTTGGTTCAGCTCTGATCTGATTGGTATGGTTTATATGGTTGGACAGGTACAGGCAGTACGGTCTGTGGGAGAGGTACGCCGAGCTGTACCCTAATGATCTTGTTTTCACAGTTGGTCAGAGCAACCACTCCAAGGACTGGTTCTTTGCACATGTCACAAGGTAAATCTTCAGTGCTTTCTCTCTGTTTATTTATGTACTGAGATCAACAGATGGAATGGTCTAAAGGAAGTATGCAAATAAAACATCTCTGAATGTCTGCAGGAAGGTTGGCAACGTCAGTATACCCACGACACGGCACATACGCTTCAACCTGGACCATGTCGTGGCCGACTGCACCTACACTCTACGCATTGCCCTTGCAGCTGCTCACATGTCCAGATTGCAGGTGCAAATCCTTTAAACAACTAATAATCAATGTCAACAATATCTAGAACGAATATATACATGTCTGTTAATTAGGTGCTGATGGAATGTGTGTTTTTGTATTTGAAGGTTCAAGTGAACGGGGGCAATGAGAGGATGGGCGACATGTTCACGACGCCGGTGATCGGCGACGGCAACGCCATCGCGCGGCACGGCATCCATGGCGTGCAGCGGAGCTTCGAGTTCGCGATCAAGGGGTACCTGCTGCAGGAAGGGGAGAATACCATCAGCATCACGCAGACGAGAGCTTTGGGCCTCTTCTTGGGAGTCATGTACGACTACATCAGACTGGAAGGGCCTGGCGAGACCCCACGCGAGGTGCACGATGATCGTCAATTTGCTGGAATTTCGTAGGCTGTAATTATATTGGCTATACTCTCGAGAATTAAAGAACATGTAGGCAATAGTATTAGCAGCGTAACAGGGTGAACTGTTCTTCTTACGTGGATTACTACATGTATGTATGTCACATGGCTAGCGACACCGTTGAAGCACCTTGATACGTAGTATATTCATCGACATTTCGCGCGTAGGCAGGGTCTGTTTAGTTCCAAAAAGCACCTCCCAAATAC
The DNA here is from genome assembly GCA_033239725.1 of Echinochloa phyllopogon. NCBI lineage: Eukaryota > Viridiplantae > Streptophyta > Magnoliopsida > Poales > Poaceae > Echinochloa > Echinochloa phyllopogon. The sequence continues at coordinate 1,666,019 of BTCW01000008.1, read as the reverse complement.
ACTGTGCAAAAGAAGATTCATCATCACATCAAAATGACATAACATGCATGAAGTATTAAATGTAGATGAAATTAAAAACTAATTGCACAATTTTGTTGTACTCAGCGAGACGAACATTTTGAGCCTAATTAATCAATTTTTGGATAATTTTCACAAATACAAACGAAATGCTACAGTAGCGCAATGATTACGAAGTGACATCTTACTCCCAAATTCAACCTCCCAATTCTAAGGTCTAAACACCGCCTAGTTTAGTTTGATTTCAGTGGTAACTGTCAGCATTGGATTGGAGGAAAGATAACTAATGGACGAATCAAAGAGGACTCATTGATTACGTACCAGCGACGATGACGGTTGGACCTGGGACAAGCTTTGGACAGGCCCTTCGATGCTCTGCACATGGGCCTTACTTTGGGCTAAGGCAGTAGGCCCAAATAAGTAGCGATCCCAAGTCGTAATAGGCCCAAAATTGGCATCTTCCTCTCGCTCGCCGGCCGCTTCAGCCGAAGGTAACCGACGGATCCCATGGCGGCCGCCGCGCCGGTGTACCGGCGGGTGCTGAGGGCGGTGCAGAAGCACGTCGGCGGAGGCGCCTCCAAGCAGCACTTCCGCGACTTCATCGCCGCCGAGTTCCGCGCCCCCGCCGGCACGGAGGCCGACGCCAGGGCGAGGCTGCGGCTCGCCGGGGACTACGCCTACCTCCTCACCAGCGTCCACAACCACAAGGTAGGAGATCGAGTGCTATGTTTGTGATGTGGAATGTTTGGTTGCTGCTTCCGAAGGGGTTATGATCTGGACCTGTTTTACGAGGGAAGTCATGTGTTTGATGAAATGCCAAAGAAAGCTTCTTTTTCCCACACTTCATTCTTTGGATCTGCTATGTGTTTCATGTAGACAATGAGATTTAACTTAACGATAGCTCATTGTTTGTGAGGATTTGGGTAAGAAGCTTAGAGATGATTTTTGCTATGCAGCGGGAAAATTGCTAGTTGTTGCCTGGCTCAATCCCCATTGAGCGCATTATACTTTAGGTGTCATTTGGTTCCTAACCATGCAGGAGTGGAACAGAAGATTGCACCATGTTTATATTCATTTTAATAAGAATGTGGGCGAATGGTTGTTTACCTGCTGATGATTGGATACCAATTTTTTTATGCCAAGCAAGTTCTTTGCATTGATTCAACAATTCCATGATGCAAAATATAAGGTCTGCTTCTCATTTACCATCTACTCCATTAACTGGGGATCATGTTTCAATTTCCAGGACCTGCTATTCTCATACAACATAGCTGTGGACAGATCTGATGAAATGAAGAAGATATTGAACAAATCTGCTGCAAGTGTAGGCCTTCAGCTTCCAGATGTCTACCAGCCATGAGGGCTTATTCCTTCAAGTATGTGGGACCGATGGTATTGTCTTTTAGTTATGGGACTTTACTTTGAGTCCCTCAATAGTTTTCCAGCAAAGTTTAGCTTGCTAAATGTACTCTTTTCCAAATAATGAGCGCTGACATTGGTTTGTTAATGATGTCTTGTAACCTTGTTTCATGCTTTATGAATTCTTTTTTATGAGTATCAATTGCTTCCCGGCAACTCACACCACATCTAGATTGTTACATACTAAATCTGGTATAAGGCAATCAGAGTTTGTTACATTGTTCTAAAATACTCCCTCCGTCCCAAAAAAGAAGACACTCTAGAAATTTTAGGACAGATTAACAAGGAAGTAAAATGACCTTGATTGTCCCTAATTATTAGCCATATTTGGCATTAATTGGTTGTTGCATGCGCATGCACTTACTAAATATAGTAAAATGACTTCTTTTGTGGGACAAATTTTGAATCCTAGAGTTTCATCTTTTTTGGGACGGAGGGAGTATGTAGCAAACAAAAGGAAGTAAAACCACCTGATTAGCATCGATCTGATAGAGATAAAAATACCGTGAGGCTACCGACAAACCAAACAGCAATGGAAGCATACGCTCCTTGTGTCCTTCAAGAATCATGTCAATCACAAATCATGATGGCCATATCTTGTTATCTACAAACAAGTTCCCAAATATATGGAGGTAAAGGATGCTATCTGCTCATGTCTTCTTGAGATTAGGTGTTTCTGTTTGAACTATCACTTTCTTTAGCATCACGCTCACCTGATGGCTCTGTGTTAACTTCTGCAGATGCTTGGGTGGAAGTTATATTCGGACTCTCAATTTCATTAAGATCGTCCTCACTTGTTTCATTGTTGCATGCCGTGGTAGCTGCTGCAGATGTACCAGCACCTCCATTTCCATGTGCCCAAGCTGAAGGACATGGCGTTGTTTTCCCATCCTCATTCCTGTTCTTGTCTACTGAACTATCTTCAAAGTAACCATAGTCTATGTTCTGAAGTACTGTTGGGATCTGCATACCCCCAACCAGTACTTCTTTGTTTTCCATGTCTAGATCAATCTTCTCCCTCGGGGTTGTCCCATCCAGCCCAATGTATGGAGTGTAGAATCCGGCTTCAAGTGCACCCTCACCCACCCAGGAACGGAAATTGTTCATCGGAGGAGGTATCTTGGTAAAGAACACTTCCACAAAGTTTGCTGCAATTCTCTTTCGGTAGGGATTGTCTCTCTTGTCATAATGGTATCTGAAGTTCTCATATGTTGTCTGTAAGATATGAAGTTAGTATCAGTAAAACTATAGGATGTGACAAGTATTAATACGAGTACAGTAGGCATTGGAACTGTTGGAAACTTTATACTACTCTGCAGACCAATAAGAATACTTTCAATTTGGACAATATATTGTTCACAACCGTCATCTGTTTGTTTCTACATTGTCCTACATATTGTAACAAAACCCAATATTTCTTTCTTTCTTGTATTTCTGTATGATTGTTTAGTCTTTATGTATTAATGATTTTTTAGTAGCAATCTGACAATCTCCCATTCAAAAAGAAATAAAAAACTTTTAAAAATATGTAGTCAGTGCAAATTCATGTTGCTTTTACTGTACCTTATTATCTTCCAGTAGCAAAGCAAGAAATTAATTAATTTCCCTGTGGACCACTAGTTCAAGATATTGAAATAGTCTCATAGTCCAGTCAAGTGCATTACTTAAAGTCTGGTATAAGGGAATAAGAATTTGTAACAGTATTCTAAAAATATGTGCAACAGAAGGAAGTAAAACCACCTGATTGGTACTGATCAGATAGAGATGAAATACTGTGAGGCCTCCGACAAACCAAACAACAATGGAAGTATATATGATTAGTGCAAAAGAGTATGCTTCCTTGCGCAGGGCCATCCATACGGAGCCACCGTTGTCTTCCGTTTGGCTGTAGACACTGAGCCATGCAAAAATAAAGATGAATATGCACAGGAAAGTCGATGTTGCTATGAAGAGGAAGAAGTAGCGGTAGTTCCTCTGCAAGGAGCATGAAAAAGAAATGGTGAATATTCTTATCCAAGGAAACTATTTAAGAACGCAAATATTAATGAAACTTACTAAGGCAGTGTTTGTTAGTATGACATTATTGTATTTCTGAACTATGACTTTGGATTATGTTACGTTTGTCTAAATAGTTTTCAATGCAAACTATGCTCTATCCTTGAAGCCTCAAAAGTCAGTTAGTGAGGCATATGTTAAGTGTGGTTAGTGAGGCATATGTTAGGTGTGGTTCATTACTTTCCTTTAAAGTTTTGGAAGTTCACTCTTCTAGTTACTCCATAGGTGTCTAATCTGATAAGCAAACCCAGTTAGAGTTAACAGCTTTCCCTGTTGATTTTAGATAAACTGACTGTTTGGTCTAACACAACTAAGTGGATCTTTTTTTTTAGTTAATAGTGCAACTAGAGCTGTATGCCACTATGCATTAGTGCAAATTGCTTGTTGATCGCTGTAGATTCAGGAACAACTTAAAATGAGATAAGTACCAGGTACTGTTAAAAGGAAACTAGGATAAGCTTGGGCCCTTGCAGTCTCTTACTGAAACCTAAATTCATTCCACAGTGCTTACAACAGTTTCTTAGTAAATTACTATTCATTGTTGACTTTTTTTCATAACGTTTGACCATTCGTCTTATTCAAAAAAAATTGCAAGTATCATTTGTTTTATTTGTGGCTTACTTTATCATCACATATACTTTAGGTATGAGTTATTTTTTCGCATATTTGAACAGAATTTTTGAATAAGACGAATGGTCAAACGTTGTGAGAAAAAGTCAACAATGAATAGTAATTTGGAATGGAGGTAGTAGTAAGAATTTCTTACTTACAAGTCCAATGCACTGACCGACCCATGGGCAATGGTGGTCAAACTTGTGGACACAATTGTTGCAGATGGAGCAGTGTGAGGATCGTGGCGGGCGATACCTCAGGCAGGTCTCGCAAAACTTCACCTTCACCGTGAAGCCATTCACGATGACGTCTTTGGTGCGGCGGAACCTCATCCGTGGGGTTCTCCCGCCGCTCCAGTCCATGGATGGTGTGTTAGAGCCAAGCAGTAATTCATCAGCTTCAGGTGGTGCTCTTGTGTTCCTTGGCACGATCCCTGGATCTCTGGCAGATGTCATGAAAAGGAAGACCAGGTCCTGCATTTTAGGCCAAGTTGACACGGATTATTTCTGCTTTAGGGTCTGGTTGCAATTGGAATTTCAATCTTGAAGAACTGGTTGATCACAGTTTCAGATATCAACCCTGATACCACTGTTGAATTCATGATGGTTGCTGAGAACGACAATAGAGTTGGTAAAGATAGTCCTAACTCCTAAAAGATATGCAGCAGTAGCAAGTTGATGGCAGCATGGATACTGACCATAATTGTGGTGATGATGACTATCAACACTGCCGCTCCATGCATTTGCAGTTGGGCAGTACTACTAGAGTGGTGGAATTTGGATTCCATCTGGTAGCAGAAGATGATGGTTGGGCCAATGATGAGGAATGTCGTGAGCAGCAGGGATGCAGCATCTGGTCCAAATATCAGCCGGCCACCACACAGGAATACCTGCAGATTGAGGAAGCTGCTTCATGAGTAAATTCTGCTCTATTGGTGGCAACTCGTTTGAAGAACCCTCAAATCATTTGAAGTTTGTGGGGTATCTATCTGGAGTTATACAGTTGCCTCATGGGTGCAAGCTTTGCCTCTGAAGAACAATTACTGGTATAGGCGAGAAAAAGATGAGGAGAATCGAGCAGTCGTGCATACGTTGTTTCCCTTCCAGGCTTGGTAGAGCCTCCTGGGCTTGGCCTCCTGCTGCTGCGGTGGTTCCTCTTCAGGGTCTGGCTTCATGATTGATCACACCCTCTCCTAGCTGCTGCTGCATGAAGCTCTGGCTCTCATGAGTCATGGAATGATGACAAGGAAATCTGTGTATGGTTTGCTTTGGTTTGAACGGATGACCAAACGGGCAGGAGCATTGTTATTGCCGTAGGAGTCATGGGATGATCAGCATCCTGTACTGCAGGCTAGTAACTGCATTACACTTTCTAATTTATGGAGTCCCCAAGGACGAGAGAAGGGATGTCCTGTGTGTGAGCATACAGGCATAGGAATTGGGGTGCTTGATTTTGTCCTGGCCTGTCCTGTTGTGTTAGGTTCTGTTAGGTGCGTCTTGGTTGACAAACGAAACGAAATCGACACGGCGGCGATAGTATTGCCAATCTTGTCCTGCCGCGATCCCCGTTGGAAATGGAAATTGGGCACGCCTGGCAAAAGGTATGAACTGAGGCAGAGCTCTCTCTGCTCTTGGAGTGGCAGTTTGTTTAACTATACGGTTAGGACAGTAACAACTGCAATGTTAATTATGCTTGTCTGGTTCGCTTGAATTATCCGGGAATCGTAAAATATTATAATAATGTTATTTATGCTTCGTTGTGTACAGCAACTATGTAACTGTACGGTGTACAATGCGACGTTGGTCCAGTGGTTCTTGCTTGGCGTCGTTCTCTTGTCGCTGATGCATCACTTCTGTAGTATATTACTGCACGGAGACCGGATAAAGTTTACTGTCTTGAAGAATCATCCTGTTAACAGCATGGGATTTGCTTCATTGTGCTGTTTGTTATGGGAGGCAGTTTGGTTATACTTGTGGTCAATGATGGTGGGCTTTTTTTTTTGGGTACCGATGATTTGCTTATTGTTGTGATGTGGCGGGAAACCAAACCAGCAGGGCTCATCAGAGTATCAGACCGAGGATATCTAAAAAAATCAGACGGAGGATCATTTTCGAGAAACGATGATGAGTGAAAAATTGAGAGTGGAAATAGAAGGCCGTATTTTTCGATCGAATCAATCATACCACATTTACATGGGAGCTTTTTTCTGGGGGGGGGGGGGGGGGGGGGGTTGAAAATTATGAACTCCAAGAGCTCATATGCTAGTTACCCGGCTCAGTAAAACCGGTATGTAACCATATGCTCGCGCGTTTATATATGAAAAAGATACGTGAGAAAACGATAGAAGAGGACACGATCGCTGTAACCATATGCCAGTCACGATCGCCGTGACTGTGATATTGCGCACGTTCCTTCACATGAGGGAAAACGACTGGAGAAGGAGAAGAGAGCTGGCTTGATTGACCGCATAGGTGAGGTGGGAATGGATGGCTTTGCCAACGTGCTCGGACCAATGGAATCGCTCCAACTCCAAAGTTGCAGGTCCCGCCCCCGGGATCTTCTACGGACCAAATGATGCGGAAGGCCACCTTTGGTTACAGCCAACGCGGTACACTCTTGACGCTCTGCCAAATGCAAGGGTGCAAAGGGAGACTATGAATCTTGGAGCTTTCAAGATAAATCTTGTATAATTTTAAAATTACTAAAAGTAAGCTTGTTAATGGAAAACAATTAATAACATTTCGCATAATAGTTTTCAATACTGTATTTATACGTTGTCTTATTGCCCTATCATCTTACTCCTTTTACGCTGCACTTGTGCATCACTAACCTCTCAATAGGTAATATCATAACTATTTTGGTACATCAATGCTTCATATTAGTTCGTATCTAGTTTTGTTCTAAGTTAATCATTTCTATTAATTTCTAGAAATTTGTACAGTTAATAGCATAAAGGAAACTATAATGTGGGTTTTGACGCCGAATGAATTTAGCACCCATTTAAAAAATGGGCATCGGTGTGTAGGCTGCGATGTAAGCATTAGGTGTGTTTAGTTGTAAAAAGGAGTGGGTAAAATTTGGTCGAAAAGACACATCAGACACTGTAGCGTATTGTAGCACTTTTCGTTTGTTTGTGGTAAACATTGTCATACTATGACCTAACTAGGCTCAAAAGATTCGTCTCGTCGTGTACATCAAAACTGTGTATTTAGTTTTTTTATTTACCCATGTTTAGTATTCCATGTATGAAGAGAGTGATTTGATGTGATGGTTATGTGATGGTTGAACAGTGAAGTTTGGAAAAAGAATTTTGGGTTTTTTTGGTGGAACTAAACAGGACCATTGTTCTTGAAGACCATCAGGTTGATGGATGTCTTTTTTTTTGGTTGCACGAGCAATGGAGGCACGTGAAGTAACAATAAACTCATTTTTTATTCGGTGAGCCTTGTTTTACATTAGTTTTGTTTATTGCAATGTGCAAATCGATAATAACATGAAAGAGAAAGAGCATTGGTTTTCTCCGATACTATGGCTGCTCTAAAATCTATGTTTTCATATTGACTGTAGAAAAATATTTAAATATTTAAATATGCAGAGCATCAGTTACATATTATTATTCACTTATATATTAAGAAGAGGTGTAGTTTGCATATTGTTAAGCTATATAACTTTTCAAATTGATAGTTCAAGATAGAAATGTTTCAGTTTAGGATGATATAAAACAGCAACTAACTAAAAACAAGAGAACATTTCAATCCTAATCCTCCGTCCAATCAATGCCGATGAAGTAGGCACCTTTACGCAAAAAAAATGTCAACTTGAACTATACTCCATCACATGAGATTGCAAATGCAGCAAATTTCATCATAGAAGTAGTTCGATCTCCTTTCTACTTAAAAAAAAAGCTGGTCCGATCTCAGCGAAAATCCAGAGAAAAGTCGTAGCACTCGGCAGTCGGCACGAGTCCACCCGTCGGCCATCGAAACGACGCGCCTTCTTCCTCGATCCTCCGCACTACTCGTCTTCTCCGGCCGGCCGACGCAACTACAAAACCGATGAAAATCACTGCTACTCCTTGCCCCCACAGTGCGTAGAACCTTTCTCTCCTCAAGAACCGAAGGTTCTAGAAGACCCGCCCGCCCTCCCGCCAGCCAGCCGCTCAGGATGTGCGGGATCTTCGCCTACCTCAACTACAATGTGTCGCGGGAGCGCCGCTACATCCTCGAGGTCCTCTTCAACGGACTCCGTCGCCTCGAGTACCGCGGCTACGACTCCTCCGGGATCGCGCTCGACGCGGACGGCGCCGCCTCCTCCTCCTCTGCTTCCCCTTCTGATGCACCGTACGCGGGGCCGCCGCCGCTCGTCTTCCGCCAGGAGGGCAAGATCGAGAACCTCGTGCGATCCGTCTACTCAGGTCAGCTCTCTTCTGATCTTTGCTTTTTTTTTGCGCTTTTCAATCTCTGGGTCCCTGATTGGTTCCTGGCGCAAAGCAGAATTTTGTCGTGCTTCACGCGGTAAAAACTTCGTGTTTGACCGGGTTTGAGGCCACAATTTTGGGATAACTTTGTTACTTGGTGTAGTAATTTTGGAATTCTGCTTTTCTTACTTCAGCATTTTGACATTGGAACAGCGTACTCCCAACATTTAGGATCTTCTTTCTCGATATGTTGAACCTCACATGGCTTTATCACAAAAATAAAGTTGGAACTCCATGCTATACAATTGCAGTTTGGGGGTCTCCTGTCATACGTGGAACCCATGAACTATAGCAGTAGCACAAAATCTAAATTTTATCTCTAGATTTTATTTTATTTTTTGACTTTTCAGAGGTTGATGAGAAAGATGTGAACTTGGATGCTGCATTCAGCGTGCATGCTGGGATTGCCCACACCAGATGGGCCACGCATGGTGTGCCTGCCCAAAGGAACAGCCACCCCCAATCCTCTGGTGCCGGTGATGAGTTCCTGGTTGTCCACAATGGCATCATCACAAACTATGAGGTCTGCTTGCTTTGTTGTTGTGGCATTGTTTGATACAATCCTTGCGAATTGTTTATTTTGTTCTATATGATCTCTATAGTTGTCTTCGCATATGAATCATTGAAATCACATGCCTGTACCAATCTTTTACCAATGCTACAGTGTTCTTTGAGCCCCTCCACATGGGATGTCTCCTTATCTTCCTTCCTACTCTTTAAAGAGGGAATCTGCCTTTTAGTTTACAACCTCATATAATAACTGGTACTAAGGAACTGTTACTGCAGTACAATATTTACTGGTATTTAGCTAATGAAGTAAATTACCTTTTTTCAGTTCTTTAGATTGTTTTACCACTTCACAGTTTCTGTCTAATTAGTAAATATATGATTCCCAGCAATTAATGTTAGAGTTCAAAAGTGGACCCTAATATTTGTTGGATATTTATGACACTCAAGCCTCAACCATCTGAAACTTGAATGTATGCCATCATTTGCATCCCACTGATACCGATGTAATGTAAGGCGGCACCATATGATAAACATAGGAACAATTCGAACTTGATTCTTTTGTTATATCTGTTCAGGTCTTGAAAGAGACACTAACTAGGCATGGGTTCACCTTTGAATCTGATACGGATACAGAAGTCATCCCTAAGCTAGCAAAGTTTGTTTTTGATACATCTCACGATGAGCAAGGTAATGTGTTTATATCCTTGATATTGGAATATTGCCACTATTGTCAAAATGTCCTCTCATATTTATCTAGACAATTTAGCCTGTAATTTCTCTTATGCTATTTCCATGGAGCATTGCATGATGACAAAAACATTAATATTGTCCCCTAGGAAACATATGAGGCAATAGTTGATACTTGATACACATATATGCTATTTGTACTCAGCACTTTCTGCTAGCACATAGAGACTTCTTAGACAACACACTGCTCCAAATTTGGCAGGAGTGTTCCTTGGGCATGAAAGAATGCTTATTGTGCATTACAGAATAAATAATTGCTGACCGAACCCATTCGAGTTTTCTCAGTTCTTTACATGGTTTTTCATTTTCTCAGGTGATGTGACATTTAGCCAAGTTGTTATGGAAGTCATGAGGCAGCTTGAAGGAGCCTACGCACTTATCTTTAAAAGTCCACACTATCCAAATGAATTGATCGCATGCAAACGAGGAAGCATACTGATACTTGGTGTCAATGTAAGCGAAATGACATCCTTATACCTTTGGTAATAGAGGAAATAGCACGCTTAGTAGATTGATTAACCATGGAAACACATGTTACATATATATAGCCCTACAGCCAAAGCAATCTACTTATGATTTATGGAAACGGGATCAAGAGAGAATTGTAGTTGTTGGGCTGGCGTGATATGCGCGCAGGAGGTCTAGGCATGCAAAACAGACACAAGCCTAGCGTGCCTAACGGGAAAAATAGGAGAAAAATATATGGCAGGAAAAACAGCATGATAGTAAAAATAAAACATTGAAGAAAGTATTAATAATACTCTATAAATTCATTCTATTATCATATCTATTCTCTCATCAACGGAAATTCTTAACAAGATACACACACGTGTACTCAATATTAGTAATGAACTGACAATTGGCAGGAAAAAACAGCATGATAGTAAACATAAAACATTGAAGAAAGTATTAATAATACTCTATAAATTCCTTCTATTATCATATCTTTTCTCTCATCAACAGAAATTCTTAACAAGATACACACACGTGTACTCAAGATTAGTAATGAACTGACAATTGTCGCTTGTCTTTCAGGAATTAAGTGGTCAACAAAATGGGAAACCATTTCATGATGTCAAAGCTCTGACAACAAATGGAAAGCCCAAAGAATTATTCTTCTCCAGTGATCTATGTGCTATTGTAGAGCATACGAAGAACTATTTAGCTATTGAAGATAATGAAATTGTTCATATTAAGGTATTGTTAAAGGGTTTATTTGTTAGTTCACATGCAGTTCCTGGTTTTTATGTTGCCTTTATTTTTTTTATTGAAGGTTCATCCATTTTAATTCAACAATTTCTAGACCTCGATAATCATCAACGCCATTCTTGATTTTCTGCCAGCATGATGTTATGTTCAAGTAATATAATTCCTTACATTTTACTATGCCTAATTGGTTTAAGCATTGCAGGATGGCAGTGTGTCTATCCTCAAGTTTGACCCCCATAAAGAGAAGCCAGCATTTGTGCAACGAGCATTGTCTGTTCTTGAAATGGAAGTTGAGCAAATAAAGAAAGGAAGTTATGACCACTTCATGCAAAAAGAAATCCATGAACAGCCACATTCGTTGACAACAACAATGAGGGGTAGACTGAAGGATGGTGGGGTTCTTTTAGGTGGACTGAAAGAATTTCTCAAAACAATTAGGCGCTGTAGAAGGGTGGTTTTTATTGGTTGTGGTACAAGTTACATTGCGGCTTTAGCTGCAAGACCTTTTGTGGAAGAACTGACCGGTAAGTCCAATCAATTACTCCATCTGTATTCTCTATATGAGTAAAATTTGGGAAATCGTCAAACCAATTATAATTTAGTTAATGATCCTGTACCTCAAGTCCTTTTTTCCATGCTTTATTTGGATGATAGGTATTCCTGTGACTATGGAGGTTGCAAGTGACTTGCTGGACAGACAAGGTCCCATCTATAGGGAAGACACTGCAGTCTTTGTTAGTCAGTCAGGGGAGACAGCAGATACCCTCCTCGCTCTTGATTATGCACTAGAAAACGGAGCTCTTTGTGTTGGCATAACAAATACTGTTGGAAGCACACTGTCGAGAAAAACACATTGTGGAGTTCATATCAATGCTGGTTGTGAGATTGGTGTTGCCAGTACCAAGGTTGGTCTATATAAATTTTCATGCTGTAATGATTATCGTCATTTTTTAACATCTGAGTTCCTGTGTCCTAACATACCTGACAATCTTGCAGGCATATACAAGTCAAATAGTAGCCATGGCGATGATGGCGTTGGCTATTGGATCTGATCAAATATCCACTCAAGCTAGAAGGGATGCTATCATCAGTGGTCTTTCCGGTCTTCCAAGTATGTTGAATTGGAGCAGAAATTTATTGTGTAGCCAGGTGAAATGTTGTTTTTGACTGACGTTTCCAATTTGAAACAATTTTCTATGTAGGTAATGTTAGTGAAGTTCTCAAACTTGATGTTGAAATGAAGGAGCTTGCCTCTTCCTTGATCGATTCAGAGTCACTCCTTGTGTTTGGAAGAGGTTATAACTATGCCACTGCATTGGAGGGTGCTCTCAAAGTTAAGGAGGTTGCGCTCATGCACAGTGAAGGCATGCTTGCTGGTGAGATGAAACATGGGCCACTGGCACTGGTGGATGAAAACCTTCCCATCATTGTGATTGCAACCCGTGATGCATGCTTCAGGTAATCAAGCGTTTTGAAAAGGAACCATGTCAGCTTTCAGTTTTTATTAGTAACAAGGCTCTGCTTAACAAGTCCACCTTGCAGCAAGCAACAGTCAGTAATTCAGCAGCTACTTTCACGCAAGGGGCGCCTGATAGTGATGTGCTCAAAGGGAGATGCATCAGCCGTATGTTCTAATGGATCCTGTAGAGTCATTGAAGTTCCAGGGGTTGCAGATTGTCTCCAGCCTGTGATCAACATAATTCCACTACAGGTTTGTCTGAAGCTTGTATTGTTATTTTCTGTGTAATCCTCAAGCCTCCTTATTTACCTTTGCCTCTTTACTACATACAAGTTCTGTTGACTGAACATATATATTTTGTTATTGTTGTTTCAGTTGCTTGCATACCATCTGACTGTCCTCCGTGGTTTCGATGTGGACCAACCAAGGAATCTGGCGAAGAGCGTGACCACACAGTAGGTAGAAGAGGTAGAGATGTGTGTCGAGTGTATCCCTATGTTGTATCGGGCAGGTAGCACGCTGGCTCTAGCTTTTGATTAGTTATTCGTTATTATTCTTGAGGTGGCTAAGTATTACAGTATGCTAAACAAGTTTACTTGAGAAAGAAATGTGCAGAAGTGTGTCTGTAATTATTTACTAATATTGTTTTTTGAGGAAAGAGAGTGGGCCAGATTTGTTATCTGCCACATATCGCGGCTGCAGCGTCGCTGACGGGCCGTGGGCCGATCGGTTTGGGATATGTCTCTCTCTCTTTCTATTTTTCCTGGGAAGAAAAGAAAAAGGAGAAAACTGAGACCGAGCAGCTTGCAATTGTCATAGAGATGATGTCGAGTTTGGAGTCCGTTTGAAAGACCAAACGGTACGAGCTCTAAGTATTTTAAAAGATATTTTTTCTAATGATCTGATTTTAGCACATAGTTTATAATATAAATGATCTTACACATCATCCTTATATAATCTCAAAGTAGGTATATGAGAACGGGATTATCTTTTAATCAAAAGATAACCTTTTTCTTTAAAAAAAAATAAAATCTAAGAAAATATTCTATGAACAACAAGGGCGTGATTGGTAGGGAAGTTGAATGGAAAAGCATATTTTGTCTCTGATTCAGCTAGTCATTTTTCAGTGTACTCTTTCTCCTCCATTCTACAGTATCAGGGGAATCAAGATATAAATCATGTCAATGCTTTGGTAGTATATGGAAGACCTGGCACATGTTATTCTGCAGCATATCCGTTTGGTTTACCTTCACTCATTACTAGCTTTATCCAGGCAATTGCAGATGCTTGATGCTTAAATGAATCAGAGTAGCAGCAATTGATAATTGGTGGATTGCAGCGCCACTTGCTTCACAGAACTGTATGCATCAAGTACCTAATGAGAGTCCCATACTATCCCTACATGTTCAAGTCTGCTTAATCGCTTATTTCACCCCTTTCTTGTGTCACAGTTATGTTGGTATGGGAGCTCTTCAGTAATATAGTTGTTTCTGTATGAGTCAGTGCCAGTTTCAAGTTCCAGTACGGGATTTGCAGTATCCACCTTGCACATCTTATTCTGCAACTCATGACAGCTTCCCTTCTGCATCTCATGGCAGCTTCCCAGATCATACTCCTCGGTGAACCAAGCTGCACTTTCTGTTTCACCAACGTTACGACATCCAGACAAAATCAGATCTAGCATTTTCCTTCGCACATCATATACAGGATTAGGCTCAATCAGGCAGCCTTTACTGTAACTCTCCCTAAGAATGACTGTCTGAACACTTCCCTTGGTCGAGATATAGAAAATTCCTGGGTATTTAAGAAGAAGCTCCCGCAAGTTTACCTCCATAGCAAAAACTCGTCTAAAGTGAGACAGTCTCTCAAGTGGTATCATCTTTTCTACAGTAAGGCTTAAAAGTTCATGAAGAATACCAACAATGCATTTCTCAAGCCGCTCCACATTGTGGATTGGATGCAAATCATTCTTCTCATAAGGTTTGGTGTAGGGAAGTCTCTGCCAGTTCTTGAGTTTTTCCCTAAAACCTTTCTCAATCTTAAATCCAGTAGGGAAGTTGATTGGAAAAGCGTATTTTGTCTCTGATTCAGCTAGCCATTTTTCAGTGTACTCTTTCTTCCTCCATTCTTCAATCTTAGCTACAGCTAATTCATCATCCCTAGAGACAAGTGACAGAGTATCAGGGGATTCAAGATATAAACCATGTCGATGCTTTGGTAGTACGGAAGACCTATAATCATCAGGCAGTCCAAGTTCCCTTCTTACAAGCCACAATGCGTGCATATTCAGAGTTCCAATCGTGGAGAGCATGAGAAGTTTCTTAAGGCGCTGCACTGTGTCGGCCTCATTCTCCCCTGATCACAGCATCTTCCTCTGCAATCAAGTCGACCATCTTTTGGGTGATCTTGCAGCAATGGTTTCTCTTTACAGGGTGCATGTAAATCTGGAAAATGTGGGGATATTTCTTGAGGAAAGTGCCAATCTCAATGTTCAACCCGACCTCATGTCTACACTTCGAAAGAAGTTGGGGAGAAGCATATCCATTCCTCTGCTGAGATATCAACTCACGTAAAGCCAAGGCAAGTCTCAAGTTCCTCAGTTGAACCATTAGCTTGTCCAGCCTATGGTCCCTTGTTCTGCCCTCTAGACGGGTTCTTGCTGAGTCTACTGGCTTTTTCCACCTCCGCTGCGTACCACAGTTGAAGGGGCCATACTGAAATGTTGCGCTCCCACCCAATATTCTCAGCCGCACAGAGAGGGCGTGCAGGTTTCCTGGACTGAATATGATAGGTTCCATTTGCTCTTATATATATTAGAACTCCAATCCTTAGAACATATGAAGCTGCATCAAGAGCCACGAGCACATCTGTAGGGCAATGACAACCTGCCAAAGTTCATCACATCTTCAGATTTGCAGAACATGTCACTGGCAGGAGCACACAGAGGAGGATATCAGTATATGATGCCACAAATACATGCAAGCAAGTGGGAACAAAGCATGACACCATCATGCAGTACAGCAACACGGAAACCTGAATTTTACCCTGCTAGGCATTTCATCAAACACTGCATGCGCATCACCAGAGCGGAGCCGCACGAATGAAGTCAGTCAGCTCCTGGCTGAGGCAACCCTCGGGTGGCCAGAGAGAGTACGAGAGGGTGCCAGCGGGCTTCAAGGTAGCAGCTGGCAAGGGCCAGGACGAAGCAGCGTGGCCGCGGGAGGTGATCGGCGATTCGGCGGGCGGGGGAGTGCGGCGGGCTCCCGGAGTCGGAAGTGAGAAGCAAATACATGGGCCGTTGCCTGCCATTTGGGCCGTTGGATTCTTTTAATCAGCAGCCCTCTGCCACTTGGGCTCCCGCAGGCCGCGCAGCAGGGTTTAAGCAAAGAGAGCAGAGCGCCCCCTCGCCTCGCCGCCGACCCCTCTCCCACCGGTTGCTTCCGCCGCCGCCGCTCCGCCTCTACCCGGCTACCCCCTTGGTTGCCTCGAGTTCGAGCCCCATTCCGGGCTGGGACTGGGAACCCCGACGAGTCCCCAACCCTAGCGAGGCGCGAGGGAACGAGCAACCGGATCGACGAGACGATGCCGAGCTTCCCTCCGCCCGGCGCCGTCACCGTCTGCGAGATCAACCGCGACCTCGGTACGTACCTCCTCTAATCGATTCCTACTGCTCGACGACCTCTGAATCAGTCACTATCAGCAATTTTGTGTGCTCATCCCGACCTGGCTTGCTCTCATCCGCAGTTGCGGCGGATGCCTTGTCCGACGACCGCGCCAAGGAAGCCTACGGGGATGTCCTTGTCAGTTCACTTTCCTAGAAATTTCGCCTTTACTTTTCTGTTTCCCTACGAAGCGAATTGTGCTTGTCTGACGGCTGATTATGTGAATTTTGGGGTTTGGCATTTGCAGGGGATGGTCTTCAGCCCTATCCCTTTCCAGGCAGATGCTCTTCATCCCATCCGCGAACCCCCTGCCGCGGAGCAACCTGAGTCCAGTGAGAGCGTACCCGCAGCGAGCTTGACTTCCACCATATCCAAGTTCTTCAAACGGATGATCTTCCCTCCATTAGATGTGAGTTGTATTACTGTATCTGAATTACTTTACTACAATGTGCCCCAAGTTTCTTTCTACCCAAAGGGACTTGCACACTTAAACCATTTCTGCGTGTACAAGAGGTCAAATCTCAATGTCTGGTTCCAGAGGCTGGG
Organism: Echinochloa phyllopogon; assembly: GCA_033239725.1. Classification (NCBI taxonomy): domain Eukaryota; kingdom Viridiplantae; phylum Streptophyta; class Magnoliopsida; order Poales; family Poaceae; genus Echinochloa; species Echinochloa phyllopogon. The sequence goes on along the minus strand of BTCW01000008.1, from coordinate 1,649,305 downwards.
GGCATTACATGTTTCTCACTTCTCCACAGTGAGCATACATGACTAAATCTTGGTTCAATAGCTTCTTTGACATAGTAGTGTTACTCAGATTGGATTGCAACTGTACAACTCACCATAGATTGAAGGTTGCTGTTATATCAATGCTCCATTTTCTGCTTGTCCAACAGCATTGACTGTGGATCTATTCATGGATTTGATATCCTCCAGCATGCTTTCTAATTTTTTTTCATTACTAAGTTATCTCAAAATTAAAGCCTAAAGTTTTTATCCTTGTGAAAAGCACCCCGTATTTGCTTCCTGATTGTTGAATTAGTTAGGTTTCTCACAATGTGAGTTTTTTTTAAGAAACTCATTATACTCATGCTCATAAACAGTTATTCTGTTTTACCAGCCAAATCTGCTACAAGAATTTGACACCCAGAAAGTAAGTTGGAATCCACACAAGCATTGTCTAGTATTTGTGTCTGGGAAGAACCAGATTACAGTACATGACTTTGAGGATTCAGGTGAGATTTGCCTACCTTGTTATGTTGAATTAGTTTTACGAACTGAACTATATCCATCAACTTAGTTGCAGCACACAATAATGACCGGCCCTTTTAACAGATACTAAAGAGCCATGCATTTTGACAAGTGACCATCAAACTGATGTTAAGGCTGTTGAGTGGAGACCAAATAGCGGGAAGATGATTGCAGTTGCCTGCAAGTGTGTTTTACTACTGGCTGATCATATAGTTCTTCAACTTGGCTCATCACTCTCGTCATGTCTTAATAATTGGTGGCATATCGTATTTTGATTTTAATTTGAGGTGATTTTTTTTTAGGGGAGGAATATGCCTCTGGTCAGCATCGTATCCTGGCAATGTTCCATTCATGAAATCTGGAGCCACCACTTCTTCCTTTACTGCCTTCCCTAGAGGAACTGGTGGTCAGTGGATATTGGTGGATGTCCTTCGTGATTCTTCTGCTGAGCAAGTTAGTGCACTTTGTTGGAAGCCTGATGGAAGATATCCTTGATAAGTTTTCATAGTAGCACCTGGCAAAGGCTACCATTTGTTTTCATATATATTTTAAACTAATTGCATACAGAAAAGTTTACAGTAGCAGTCAATTATTTGTGGTAAGAACCAACATCTGTATGCATTTTTTCCTTGACAAATTTCCACATACTTGGCATCTGCCTCCTGTAATAGTCCATCTTTCACGATTTGGGATGTTTCTCAAGGTAGGTATGGCTATCCTTTTTTTTTAATTCAGATAAAAATCTCGTTTGATACAGAACTGTGCACTAATATCTGGATACCTTTTCTTTTGCTACAGGGTTGGGTACTCCTATACGGCGGGGATTAAGTAATATATCACTAGTGCGGTGGTCACCTAGTGGAGATTACCTTCTAGCCGCTAAATTGTATGGCCAATTACCCTTTACATTTCCAGTTACTAATATTTCCAAAGATTTACAAAATTTTGTTATATATTAGTGATGGAACTTTTCACTTTTGGGAGACAAACACATGGACTTCAGAACCTTGGTCTTCATCTAACGGATATGTGTCTGTATGTAACATCCTCAGTCCTAAATACCTACTTTTGGAATATTTACTCTTTACATTGGAGTACAATACTAGTTAGTGAAGGAGTAAACAAGATAATGCATTTTATAGATTGCTTGTTACTGTAGAAGTTGTATGCGATTTTTTGGAAATGGATCATTTCCTACATAGCTTTATTCACGAATCAGTTAGGGTATCATATAAGTTATCTTGAAAGTTCATATGTTAACTGATGCATATTGGAACATACCAATTTTCTCATTGCATATAAACCTTGTTACTGTAGAGTTTATTTTCTTTATTTTAATTTTTTAATCATTTCTGAATGTTTTGTAATCCCAATAGCTGAAAACTGTTTGATTTTTCAAAATGAGAATTTTTTATTTGGTGGGTATTTTTTTGCAACAAATATGGATGCTTATTTGGCAGTTAATGGTGACTGACTCTAGTTTGGTAATTTGAATATTGTTAATATTGCATAAAGCTTAGTTTGATTGATTATCTAAGCTAGAGCAACACATAATCTTGATTTTGGCCAATCTACAAATGTTTCACATGTTTGCTTATTTCTACTTTGGTTCCTGTCAGGGAGCAAATTGGGACCCAGAAGGTCGTGTCGCATTGTTATCCTTTTCTAACTCGACAACACTTGGCTCAATTCACTTCTCATCTAAGCCACCATCCTTAGGTATATACAGATATCCGTACACAAATTTTGTTGTTAAAGCAATGCTGCTGTACTATTTTTCTAAATCCTGATATTTTGTCCTGTGTTCCTTATCTTCAGATGCCCATCTCCTACCTGTTGAACTTCCAGAAATTTCGTCCTTGATTGTCAGGTAACAGCAGATGCATTAGAATTATATACTCTTGATCTTATGTGCATCTTATGCTACATAATTTTGACACCTTATTGATCTGATGATTTTCAACTAAACTCATTATATTATCTAGCTCAGAAGCCAGTCTTGATTATGTAGCTTGTAGCATAAGCCTGTAGGGTCACAAGGAGAGATAAGCACTTGTTAACTAACAGAAGCATGCAACAATTCATTTCCCTAAATTATCTTCAGAATCTGGCTTTTGCTACCTCGCACCACACATGTTTGCGTTTGGTATACTTTTTATTTATGAAGTTTGTCCATTTATTTTAGCCTAGAATCACATAACTATGCTTCAAATAAAGTTAAATTATCTTCGATTCACATACTTATGCTTTAATTGTTTTGTCTAGCCGAGGCATAGAGAAATTAGCATGGGATGCTTCAGGGGAACGTCTGGCATTGTCGTTCAAAGATGGAAATGAAATGTACTGTGGTCTTGTTGCTGTATATGATGTGAGGAGATCTCCACTTGTCTCCTTATCACTAGTGTAAGAGCAAGTTTTTATTATTTACTGCATCATATTGGTCATTAACTTATGTTTCAGTGTTATTCCTTAACCGTTCTTTGATGATATTCTTTTGTGCATATCTAGTGGATTCATTAGAGGACCTGGAGAAGGAGCAAAACCACTCGCCTTTTCTTTTCATAACAAATTTAAGCAAGGACCCTTGCTTTCTGTGGTATGATATCTGTGAACCCTGCACTTATGGTTAGATAACAGTGGCTTGTGCTTCCAACTGTTTTTGTTCACATATGGTTCCAACTGCACATGCAGTGCTGGAGCAGTGGCTGGTGCTGTACATATCCACTGATACTCCGTTCTCATTAACTCCAATGTAAGTTTCTTAAGCAGACTTAATGTTAGTTACCTTTTTTTCTCGAATGAAACCTTTGATGACTCAATATTTGTGTTGCCTACTGTTTTGATACTTTCATGTTCGTTTCCTTTTGTTATCTAGCTTAGAATGGCGTCAGGACTGAAAGTTTTGACTACTTGTTGACCTGGAAGATTGAATGTGTAAGAAACAGGCTGGAAATCAATGTCTCAAGTATTGTTGATGTCTTGTTTACATGCATTGCAGCCTTGCTTTTTTTAAGCAGGTTCAATTTCTATGAGCCTTGGAGAAATGCAAAGCATGAATTGCATCATATGTATGTAACATTTAGCTTGAAAGGGTGTATTTGACCTGCATGTACATTTTGCTCTATATGTTGATTTTACCAGTTATTCAGTGGACGTGGATAATCTTTGCCATATTGAGTGCATGTGAGGCGGGAAAGGAGGGGGACGAATCGTAGCATGGTAGCCAATTTTGGACACTGCTGACCCGTTAATCTCTCCTGGACCTACATACATGAGCTGTTATCATCGTCCACTAGTATTTATAGCAATGGCCTCGAGCTTCAATTCAATCCGTCATTAAAAAGACTACGAGCAACAGACGAACCAACGTACCTAGCTACTCCAAATAATCTATCGATCCGCCATGGCGAAGAAGATGCTCCTGCTTATTGCCATCGTTGTTGTGGCAGCACAAGCAGCAGCAGCGCCGGAACCATTGTTCTCCACTGATAAAAAGTCGATCGACCACTTGAAGTTGAGGCTGCAGGAGGTTGTCGATGCCGTTGTCGCCGCCGCCCCGCCGGCCGAGCAGCCGGAAGTCAGGCGTGCTGCTTTGGCGCACCTCCGAATCCCCGAGATGGCTTTTGCCAAGGCCACAAAGACCGGAGACGAGCAGAAACTCGCCGACCTTGTCTTGAGCTTCGAGATCGCCATCGCCCTAGTCAACAATGCGCCGCCAGAGGACAAGCTCAAGGTAATGGAGGAGTCCTTCAACTCGGCCGTTGCACCAAAACCAATGGATTGCCCCGCCGCCGGCAAGTCCTACTGTGAGATGAACGACAAGGTTCAGAAGGCCTACACTGAAGTCCTCGCGGCCGCCCCACAGGACAAAAGGCTGGAGGTCCAAGAAACTGTCATCAAGAAACCAATGCGTACCCTTGTCTTGACCATCAACAAGGCGTATGCGGATGGAGATGACAAGAAAATCGCTCGACTTCTTGCTGCCTGCAAGAAGGCAGCCGATGCGGTCATCGCGGCAGCTCCTGCTGACAAGCTCAAAGTGATGGAGCGGGCCTTCGCAGCGGCCGCCAAGAGTGAAGAAAAGTGACCCTTGCTTAACTTCATCTACCATCTTTCATTTAACATTTACTGCAGTCCATCCACTTATTCTTCTTGATCAGAACTATAAATATTTTAAGTTTATCATTTTATTTGATAGACCAAATGTTTACCAACTTTAATTTATACTATTCATTTTTCTTTTATTTTTTTCAAGAACAAATGTGGTGGCTCTTTTTAACATTACTAGCAATTCAACTTCAGCCCATTAAGCGTTAAGCCCATTAACCATTAAGCCTTTGGCCCTTTGCGGTAAACGAGAGAACGTGAATCGACCAAGGCAAGCCTTAGCTGCTCGTATTCTGTTCCGCTGTTCGGTTTCTACGCCTTCTAATTCCATCGCGGCATCGCACGGCATTCATTGGTTCGTCGCCGTTGTGCAAGTCCTGCCGCAATGGCAAGGCGTGTGTGCACCTGTGAGTGTGGCTCATGTGCGAGGCCACCACCAATGCAAGATGTGCTTCGTATCCTCCAGCGTCCAGAAGACGAGCATGCTGCGGACTGCGGAGTCCCGTGGCGAGAGCCTGAAGAAGAGGAAAGGCGTACACCGACAAGCGGGGATAGAGGAAGAAGAGAGCTTGATTTGTTTTGCACGTGGGATGGTCTTTGAATGGCTGAGATCTTGCAACTGCTTAAGTTGCAGTGGCTACTTAAATTTTGAACCTTTCAGATTTTGTATAAATCCAATTTATTTTCTTTGTTTAGTTAATTAGCTAGGAATATTCAAAACCATTTTTTTATAAATTAAACTTGGACTAAATTTGATTCATTTGGTAAAAGTGACCCTTCGCAGTGGCCGCCAAGAGTGAAGAAAAGTGACCCTTGCTTAACTTCATCTACCATCTTTCATTTAACATTTACTGCAGTCCATCCACTTATTCTTCTCAGAACTATAAATATTAGAGCTCTTTTACGGTGTACCATACTAGCCTTAAAAAGGACTAGTATGTAAAGATTGGAGGACTAGTATGTAAAGATCGGACGGACCAGATTAATTGTATACTACTGTAACCGTTTTAGTAGTACTAGTCCGTTGACCCGTGCGTCTGCATGGGCTAGTGATGATTTTGAAATATCATAGTCGGTGAAGTATAGTAAGATGTTAAAGATTTATACCGTAAAGAAGATATTCCATTTGCATCACATATCTATATATAAATCCATTAGTGGTTGACTTAATCTATGTGATTAATTAGTGAGCAATTGCGACCAAATATTTAAACAATTTGATCTACTTGTTCATAATTTTTTGAACGGACAGACAATACAGATATTATCGTGCTTACTCCCCAGGTGCATAGCATGCATGGTGTTTCGGAATGCCGTTGGGGAAACCATCACCAAGCTTAAAGTATCATGTTTAGCTTCATCAATTTCGAGGCCACACATATAAATCAAAATATTTATTAGCTTTGTTTAATGTAGGATTTTCTAGGTTTTCCTCTCCTAGGTTTAACATGGGTTCCAGAGAAGTTTTCAATTAGTATATGTGAAAAGGTCTATGCTCTGCAACCCCTTGAACACCTATTCTGATGTCGTATACGTATAAGTTTAAACTTTGATATTGCATATATATGATGTTTAATATTTGTTCTGAAACATAGATTTATATATATCAACATCTGAATGAGGACTAATAATCTTTTGGGTTGAACGCATGACAACTACACTCACGTTTTTTTTTTACTGAACCATACACACTTCGGCTAAATCTAATTGTTGATTAATCTCGTATTGCAGCAGTCTTTATACCCTTATAATAGTTATGCTTGTATGGTTTAACAAAAAGATCATATTGGTAAGAGTTCTACCAAGTATAAACTTATATAGTAGAGTTATTGAAAATGCAAATAACACAGCTTACCTTGCGCAATTTTGCTCGTTACCTTTAGTAAAGACACATTGCAGCATCATAAATTTGGTTTGTTCTCTGCAAGAGCATCACCATTATTTTCAAGCACGTACATTAATACAATCATGTAGCTCCAGGCCATACCTGCCACTTCACCTAAAAAAAGAAGTTGCAACAATGTAAGAAGTTTATAATTGGTTATCGGTTCTGCTGAAGTACCTCATCCCTACCGCAATGGTATAGTGTCAATGGATGGTGAAACATATCAAATCTTAAGATATATATATACCTTATTCAAGAAACTACATGATTCAATTAGCGATTTATGACAAAGAATTTTTTTTTGCGGGTATATGACAAAGAATATAATTCAATATTAGCTAATAATTATCATCAACGTGAAATTAAAACCATCTATACTCTTAAATTTTATATTTATAGTCAGGAGTTCGCATTCACCATGAGTGCTTCTTGTTAGCCTCCATGCCATTAGGAAAGATATCCACCACATTGACTCAGGTTCAAATGCCTTAAATACATACCTATAATTTATTTAGGTTCCCTTATTCTTGTTTGCTGGCCTCGATCTTGTTTCCTTGGTCAAGCTCCCTTTTCTTTGCCTCGACGTGCGTAAGGCACAGGCATGTGTTGCATGCACCGCTACTACCTCCGGCCACCTCCGCTTGGCTTAATTTGTTGGTCGTTGCTAACAGCATGGCTGGAACATGTCGTTTGTTTCATGCTTGCTACTCCTTGCTTCTGAAGAATCGAGGCTAATGGCACCGGCATGCGCTGTGGAAAGCCTGTCGAAACTGTTCGATCGAGCACACTGATAGCATCTTAGCATCACCCTGCAGAGCTTGTCCTGGCAACGGCGGCAAGGAACATCGCAGGCCTGCAAGCGCAGCATACATGAACCTCATCTTTCCTAATTACTCTCGCGTACATCACATATGCCAACCTCCATGTACATGGCGTCACGCCTCTACCTCAGATGTTTTTCTGAATAATGCTCGCCTTGCAAAACGATGATTTACAATGGCGGCTAGGGTTTAGAGGGTTAGAGCCATGCGCATGCACGTGGTTGTAAGGGAGTAATTTGGATGGTCGGTTGATTAGATTTTTTTAATGGCGGAGGTGGGTAATTTAAAAGAAAATATTAGGGATTATTTTAAACTATTTTTCTAAATAACTAATAGATCTAATGGATGGTGATTAGAGTCTACTGAATTGATGGCCAGATGTTTCTGATTTTTATGAGAATTTCTAGGATTTATCTTTTTTTCTAGCGCGTCTCGTTAGGATTAATGTGGAGGCTTCAAAAGGAGCCTCCAATTAGTAATAGTAAGATGGGTAGTATAAACTCAGTAGTATAGATAGTATAAGGGTATTATGGGAAAAAATGGTAGATATGTAATTTTGACATATAAGTTTGGAATGACAGATATGTAATTATGGCATATCTTTTTTTGATCCGGCAGCTCGGACGGGCGAGACAGGGGTGCGCACACGGGCGAGACAGCACGGGTCCGGCCACCTGGAAAAATTTTTTAGGGGGAATTTTTTTTATGTTACCATAATACCCCTGTCAGTATCTAGTTTATACTACCATACTAGCAGGTGCAAGTATGGCACACCGTAAAAGTAACCAAATATTATAGGTTTCTCATTTTTTATATAGGCAGAAGTTTTTTTTACTGACTCTAATGTGTACTATATATCTATTATTATAGGATATTACTTCTTGTCTAACATCTGAAGATTACTAGTACTTGATAGTTAAACTCATCTACTTAAAAACATGTAAAAACAGGGGAAAGGAGTGTATCCACCATTCCTTTCCTAGCAACAGGTGATTGTTTCAGTTAAGTGCCATGTGTGTGTGGGTGTGAGTCCATGTAAGACTATTTTCTTCTACTACAACGATACACAGCTCTTTTGCATGTTCGAGAAAAAAATAGTGCATTCATCACATTGTTGTTGGAAATTGCATTTCTAAATGATAAGTCCAATACTATATCTAATATATGTGTTTTAATAAGCAAAGATGCAAGTCTCATTACAGAACAAGATGGAAAAAAGTAACCTATATAAGTTATATCATTTTCAATCCATTTTATTATTTATGGTATCTGTTATAAAAATAAACCTCTTCATAGAAAACATAAAAACTAAATTATACCTTTGGTCCTATACATAATGTCATGTTAAACTTATTGTGTTAAGCTATACGTCAACCAAGCAAAACCAACTAACAGTGGCATGCATGTGGAGAAATAATGAGATGCTCTTTTATCTTTTATGTGTTTTGGCTTCTTTAAGCAGTCACTCATATCGTGGATGGTCCGCTCATCGACCTCTCATACTGTATTTTCTTTAAGCAGTCACCTAGCTAGAGATGATTTCTTTATGTACTTGTGGTTGTATTATTTTATATTATTTTGTGGTTGTAAAGGTTATATATACATGACAGTTTGTTCTGTCGCCTAGGGCCAGATATATTATTTTTGTGGTTGTAAGGGCTATATATACACGACAGTGGGCTTGTCCACCTGATTAATCTGTGATAATTCTGTTTTCCATTAAATCGATGATCTTTGATATTCATTAACTTCTTAGTACGAGCTTTATGTACAAATTTTATCTCAAAATGAAGACAGGCTCCGGTGTGCTCTGATATCTATCGACAGGCTCCGGCAGCGTGTGGCGAGCGCTAGGCCGGGTTCATGGTGGGAGCAGCGGCATGGCATAGCATTTCTTTTTTTTTCCTGCAGGGCTCTTGTTGGGGCTTAATTATGTTCTGATTAAGCTTTGTGATTGTTTCGAATCCAACCATCGCCAATCCTATTATTATTGCTCTGATTTCTCAAAATTTTCCTACTAACATTTGGTGATTGTAGTCATTAACTTGTCATGAAAACATCTATTTTTGGTGATAGTCCTACCTTGCATGTCACCAAAATAGTTCTAGTGACTGTAACTTACTACCTCTTGCCAAAAGTGTACGACAGTCACCAAAATTCTCTTTTCTAGTAGTGATTTGTGTCTATGCAGCAGCCCTTTCTCAGAGCGTAAGAGGCCTTTCTAATTGAACTTGCATGCGCTAGTTTGCCTCAAAAAAAAAGTAAAGAACTACTTAGCGATGGCTCCATGGCTCCCCCTCTTGTAAAAAAGATACATTTTTGCCTAAAAAGAGATTTTTTAACTTGATCATAGCGATTCAATAATAAAAAAGGGGAAGATGATCCATCTTAAGGGGCATATTACCACATATTACAGGGTTTTCAATGATTCAGCCTTAATCTAGACATATTCCTTAGAATAAAGATTGACCACCCAATAAAATACGGACATATGAACATGAAAGGTCACTGTGGTTGATTCATGGCAGAGGATATGTAAAATGCTAAGAACACATTATGCAATCTAGTCCAACCTTTGTAGTAATCACAGAATTGGAAAAATATGAAAAACTAGTCTTGTGTCCCAATAATAATGTGAATATTCGCCGTTGAGTCTTCAATTTTTGACACCTCTTGTCTTACTGAAAAATATATATAGGAAGCATTAATAATTGGATGATTTTGAGTTCACGAGGGGAAGTGCCCACTCATTACTCTGTTTGCACACAGGAAAACGTTCAGAATAAATGGTAACAAGACAAATCATAGCAGTCGAACTTGCAAGAAAAGGGAAAGTGAGTATATGGTAGTAGACAACAGGCAAGCAGATATCCTTATTGCTTCCGCACGATCAGTTGCCTGCTTATAGAATAAGAAGAAGAAGCATGGGGCTTCAATTATTCCTCCTCGACCTCATCTTTCTCCCAACCGCCAGCAATCATCATACTTCACACAAATGCATGAATAAAAATGCTACTAGCTAGCACGTCATTTGAATATGAGTCCACGAGGTGTTGTTGTGATTAAGATATTGTTGTTCCCATTCTCTTGGATGTGTTGTGTGTTGCATATGAAGTGGGACGGCGCATGTTTGTGTGGTCATATGTTGCATGAAGGTTGTGCGCGCGCGCGCGTCGATCTTAGATACTATTATTCTTTCTTCAATTAGTTGTCATGTGTTGCATGAGATGTGGTGTGTTCTTTTTTATTTGATAATGTGGTAATTTAGTGGCATGTTCCTAGGACTAGCTAGCTTGTTACATATTGCAAAGTAATCTTTTTAAGTTGTGATACTGAGAGTGTACCAGATATGAAGGCACATATATGTCTCCCTACTATATCGAGGACCGAGTGCACATCTAATTCCATCAACAGACTCAAAGTTAAATTGAAAATAAAAAGAAAACTCATGTTGTTTGGACACCAATAATCGAGCATCTAACTAATATGATCTATAGTAATAATGTTTCCTATGTAGCGATGATCTACATTCTACACATTCAGTTTAAGCGGCGCGCCAAGGCCAATTAAGAACATTAATTATTCAAAAGTTTTGGCTGTAGCTTGCATTTTCCCGGCCAACAATAGAGGGACGAGTAAGTTGAGCTTCTTGACAAAATATGACAGAGAGGTAACACCTAGCAGTACAGTGCCATTTTTGTTAAAACGGCGTTGTTTTCTCTAAATTGGCCGGGCTGGTCATGTGCGCACTCCTCCTGCTCTCCTTAAAAGAGATGCGCTGCAGCGCTCTTCGATCATCAGTTCCTCGTATACCACTACCGCAGACAGAAGCTAAGCACACGCGTAGTCCAAGAGAGCATTGCAGCTGCCTGGATTAATTCGACCCGTCTCCATCTTTCTCTGGTTCTTTGCATTGCGTGCCTTCAGTTCGTTCTCCATTGTACCTCTCATCTCTGGTGTTTGTGATGATGTTCTTCTTAATAATTTTCTAGACCGGCCGGCGTGATGAATGATCTACGTTCTTAATTTATTGGCTTGCTGCGAGTTTGTGTTGCCGATCAATTGATACAACTAATATATATGTGCTGTGCAGGCAGGGCAAGTAGTAGGCATGGGATCCAAGGCAGGGGCCTTCTTCCTGGCGTTCTTGGTGATGATAATGGTGAGCTGCGAAGGAGGACAAGTGGACGAGCACAAGGAAGAAGCGTCTCTGCACCTGGACCTGGACTCCACCAAGTCCAGGCAGATCCCACACACTCTCTTCGGGATCTTCTTTGAGGTGAGTCTTCGTTCATCATCATCTTCTTCCTCTCGAGTTCGAGTCTCTTCTCCTTCCTTAATAATCATCCAACAATCCACGAGACAATGACGATGACCAGAGGGAGCACAGCAGCATGCTGTTTGGCGGCCTGTAATCATCTGGGTGGGTTACAGGGCCGGCCGGCGCATGGCCCATTTTCTCGGTGCTTTTGCTAGGCCCAAGCTCAAATCCCCAAGCAAGCCATTCCCCTTCCTCGCCGACCCTTTTCTATTCTCTCCAGGAAGGCCATTTTCTTCCTTTGTTTTCCCCCCTTCCCGTCCCCTCGGCGAGGATCATCATCTACCTCCGACGCCCTAGGGTGGTGGGTGATGATCCCTAATCGTCCATCTGTCGAGGATCGGAGACCATGCTGCAGCCAGAGCGCTGATTTGGGCTGCAGGTTGAGGTGGACCTCTAATTTTTGCTTGCCAAGGTTACCTTCTCAGCGCGCGGTTGCTCATCGTTTAATTGCCACAAAAGTTTTCCTTCCTATCCCTCCTTGTAGATTGGTGTAGTTTTAGTTCAATATGGGGGATCCTTTTAGATCTGTGCTTCCGTACCAGTTCGAAATGCAACTTTTCTTGTACGAGTTCGAAATGTTGCATATTTCTACGACAGGCAAGGAGCCGGCCTCAACTGATTGTATTAATATGCATACATGATTTGTGAAAGAGGGTGTTTGGGCAGTGAGATTGATCTTGCAAAATCCAAACTCCTTTCAGCTTCTTCAGTCACATCGTTACCTAGTAGAAACGAACAGAGTATTTCTTCGTGATAACGACCACTGAATGTTGCAGGAGATTAACCACGCCGGAGCTGGTGGGCTATGGGCAGAACTGGTCAGCAACAGAGGTAACACTTGCGTTACTCTTAGCTTCTATTTAAACGTAGTACTGCTATTACCTGCCATGACCGCCTGGGAAAAACATGCTCTTTACAAGTGACTTGATTACAGTTGATCTCACTTGGTTATTTCAAGGAAATAGATACATAGTTTAAAATCAGGGAAATGAAACATCTCCTTGTCGGATTGTCCTTTATTTCACATTTTAGTTAAGCATTTTTTTTCAGAATATTAAGCTTCAGCAGGACATATCCAAAATATCCCTTACAAGGAAGGGTTTGTAGACAGGCGAAATGGTTGTATTTTTAAATAAAAGAGTAAACTGCTCATTTTGTTCAAACTAGACAAATGCATTTTCTTGAGGAAACCACAGTATTATTTATTATAAATAGGACAGCTCTAGAAGAAATCTCCTCGACAGTTTTCATTTCTTTATGCATTTGACCTTTTTAGTTATAACTGTCATTAACATTTGAATATTAGACATAACTGAGTCTTGCATAATTTGTCCCCTAGGTTTTGAAGCTGGAGGGCCCCACACCCCTTCAAACATAGACCCATGGGGCATCATTGGAGATGACAATTCCATTAATGTGACAACTGATCGTGCCTCTTGTTTCAGTAGAAATATGGTTGCTCTGAAAATGGAGGTTCTCTGTGACAATTGCTCAACTGGTGGTGTTGGAATTTACAACCCGGGATTCTGGGGCATGGTATGAATTCATCTTAAACATAACTTAACCAGCATATCAGCATGGATGTATAAGTGTAATAAATAGAATATAATATTTTAGAAGTTTTTTGAGAAAAAAAAGTATATTTCAGAAGTCAACAGCTCACACACTACGGTTGTTACACAGTGAAAATGTACAATTTTTTCTAGTTGCGAAAGTAAACTATGTAGCAAAATAACTGTTCGGTTCATATTCATGTTGATTCTTTCGTTAGTGTTGTTAGCTTTCCATGAGCCTATCTAATGGATGCACCTCACTTCATTTCCAACCGTTGTTATGATTTTTCTCCAAATTATTTCCACTCCCCCCTTCTTGTTTTATGATGATCCTGGCCCATTTTTTTAATAAATGATCCTGACCATACATTTTCCAGAACATAGAAGAAGGAAAAACATATAATCTAGTCATGTACGCCAGATCTCCTGACTCTGTGGAGTTGACTGCTTCACTCACATGTTCAAGACCTTCAGACGCATTGCAAAACCTTGCATCCGCTTCTGTACAGTATGCATCTTTTCTTTGACATGGAGGGTATTTTAAGTTTGTTCTTTTCTTCACTGACTGATATAGTTAAATATTGACTATTGCAGAGATTTTAACCTGTCTAACTGGACAAAGGTGGAACTCCAACTATTAGCTCAAGGAACATGCAGAACTGCAAGACTTGAACTAACAGCCTCCAAAAGAGTAGTATGGCTTGACCAAGTGTCACTCATGCCTTCAGATACGTACAAGGTGCACTGCATTTTTATTCTTTGTCTCTCTTTTGGCTATTCGCAGCACAAAAATATTATAGCGTAGCTCATGATTGATATGAAGATCCAAGAAGAAATTATATTACAATTAATTGTAAGAAAATATATAAGCTTGATCTGTTTCTTAGCTATTAGGCATATCCACTAAAGTTAATAGCGAACACATATTCAATACCATATTCATAATATGTGTGCCGTACCCCGATCAAAATTATCCAGCCATAATCAATGATCAATCATGACCTGCTTGTCCAAGTGTTTGTTTTGGTAACCTATTAGATGAAAGCAGATAAGCTATATTCTTTTTTGTAGAAATTTGAAATATCTTAATTTTCTAACACCAGATCTTTCATACTATGATGCTGACATGGTCTGTTAATTGCATTTCATTCAGGGCCATGGTTTTCGCAAGGAGCTCATATACATGCTTTTGGATTTGAAACCACGGTTCCTACGTTTTCCTGGTACTTTCTAGGTTTTATGAACAGAATCAGCCAAGCTTTTTTTCTGGCAGAACTTCAACTTTGCATTTCTTGCATGCTTTAATATAGCCATTGACTCACCAAGTCACCAATAGCATTTTCCTCTTCAAGTACCAAGTGTTATATTATGTATGAAGTTAGCTAACCCAACTAAGAAATCATGGCACACAATGCACTCAAAAGACATATTTTATCTTATGATATAGCCCAACATAATACCTGCACATGATACAACATTTCCTAATTCCTATTAGGGAACTGTATAGCTGATTATAGCTTACCATGTATAGCTGATAGGCTTGCCATGTATTAGGATTGACTAGGATTGTTTCCTTGTAACACAAGCCATATTGGCTATATATATGAGAGGTCATCCCCCTGATTAGGTGTGGTGTTTCCCCCAATTACATTCTCTACATGGTATCACGAGTCTCTGGGTTCTCCCCTGATTCGGTTACCCCCTCCCCCCTTCCTTCCGCTGCCCCTGATCCAATCTAGGCGCCGGCCACCATGTCTGGCACCGAGTCCTCCACCACGGCGGCTCTTGGGCCGCCGGCCGTCTCTGGTCCCGTCTTCACCATCCCCTACGCCACCATCAACGTGAAGACGCACGTCCCCATGACCCTTGAGATGAAGCAGTCCAACTTCTCCAAGTGGTCCTCTGCTTTCAAGGCCATGTGCGGCAAGTTTGGCCTCCTGGCGCACATCGATGGCACCCCGCCTCGCCCCGACGACGCCGCCTGGCTGCAGGCGGACTACTGCGTCCGCAGCTGGTTCTTCGGAACCGTCTCCGACGCCGTCCTCGACCTCGCCATGGACTCTTCCGAGCAGACAACCCATCAGCTGTGGACGACGATCCACAACCAGTTCCAGGCGAACAAAGCTCCGCGCGCCATCTACTTGAGTCATGAGTTTCACTCGATGACTCAAGGCGACGACTCCATCGACGCCTACTACCACCGGATGAAGCGCGCCACCGATGCGCTTCGTGACGTCGGCCACGACGTCCCAGAGCCCACTCTGGTGCTCACCTTGCTGAAGGGGCTTAACAAGAAATACAGCGGCGTCGCCGATCAAATCGCCGCCTCACCGACCCTCACCCTCGCTGACGCGCGCAATCAGCTCAATCTCAAGGAGCTGCGCCTGTCAAACGAGGAGAAGGTCACGGCGTCCACTGCCCTGCTCGCCGCCTCCTCCGCCTGCACCAACTCCGGCTGCCGCTCCGCCTCCTCGGGGCCGAGCGCCGGCCACCAGCAGCAGCAGCCGTCGCAGCCCGAGGGCAAGAAGAAGTGGCAGAAGAAAGGCGGCGGCGGCAAGAAGCCCTACTACGGCGGTGGCGGCGGCGGGTCCTCCTTCGGTGGTGCGGACGACGCGCAATACAGGGGACCGGCCCCCATCGCTGGACCCTGGATGTGCTTCCCCCCTGGGCTGGGCCGCCGGGCGGGCAGGCCGGCCCAGGCCGGGGCGGCCAGGGGTGGCGCGCGCCCGGGCTCTTGGGCCCCGCCCCCCAGGCCCACACCGCCTTCGCGCCCTTGCACGCCTCCCAGGCCCAGCAGGCTCCGGTCCAGTCCCAATCTTGGGATCAGGCCGGCCTCATTGCGGCGCTACAGCAGATGTCCATGCAAGGCGGCTCTCCATGGGTGGTGGATACAGGCGCATCTGCTCACATGACGTCCAACGATGGTATACTGACTCATCGTCTCCCTCCATCCACCTCTTCCATTATAGTAGGCAATGGCACTTCTATACCAGTCACGTCTAGGGGTCACTCTACTCTTTCCACCAGCACGTCTAATTTTTCCCTTAAAAACATTCTAGTCGTACCCTCCATTGTCCGAAACCTTCTTTCCGTTAGACAATTCACTCGCGATAATGACTGTTCGTTTGAATTTGACGCTTTCGGTTTCTCTGTCAAGGACACTCGGACGGGACGCGTGATTCTTCGCTGCAATAGCGATGGAGACCTCTACACCTTGCCGGCCGCCGCACCCACCTCTGCTTCTAGCCTCCTTGCCGTGTCTGCATCTCTGTGGCACCAACGTCTCGGCCACCCCGGTCCAGCAGCCCTCGCCAGTCTGAATAAAATTAATTCGATTGCTTGTAATAAGATAGAACGATGCATTTGTCACTCATGTCAGTTAGGCAAACATGTTCGTCTTCCTTTCAGTTCTTCTACGTCACAGACTGTTGCACCTTTTCAGTTATTACATTGTGATGTTTGGACCTCCACTGTCACTAGTATTTCGGGCTTTTCCTATTACCTAGTGATTTTGGATGATTACACACATTACTGCTGGACTTTCCCTCTACACCGCAAATCTGAGGTCCATCAACACTTGGTGGACTTCATAGCCTATGCACACACTCAGTTCAGTCTCCCTGTTAAGTGCTTTCAGGCTGATAATGGCACTGAATTTGTTAATAATGCCACTACAGCTCACCTCGCCTCTCGTGGCATCTTGCTCCAGATGTCCTGCCCCTACACCTCCGCTCAAAATGGCAAGGCCGAGCGGATTCTTCGCACCTTAAACAATTCCATCCGGACACTCCTTCTCCACGCCTCCATGCCCCCTTCCTACTGGGCTGAGGCCCTGGCTGCCGCCTGTTATCTGCTTAACAGGCGCCCTTCCTCGGCGATCCGTTCCGAGGTACCCTACTCCCGCCTCTTCGGTACACCCCGACCTACGCTCACTTACGCGTTTTTGGCTGCCTGTGTTATCCCAACCTCCAGGCTACCTCTGCGCATAAGCTCGCCGCTCGTTCTACGGCGTGTGTATTTTTGGGTTACCCTGCTTCCCATAAGGGATATCGGTGCCTCGATCTCGCGACCCGCCGCATTATCATCTCTCGTCACGTTGTCTTTGACGAGTCCCTGTTTCCCTTTTCTACCACGGCACCGCCCCCACCCACCACCTCCCTCGACTTTCTACTAGACGATGATGTGGTATTGGTGCCTTGTTCTACTAACCCTGCAGCTGCATCACCAACCACCGGTGCTGGTTCTGGCGGGCGTCGTCACGTGCCCCCGCCAGCACCACTGGCGTCCTCAGGTCCGGGCGGGCGTGGTCCAGTGCCCCCGTCAGGACCTGTGTCTCCGGGCGGGTCCGACTCCGTGTCCCCGTCCAGACCTCCTGCGGCACCTTCAGCACCTGTAACACCCTAAAATTTATCACAATTAAATTGTAGCAACTCTCTAAATTTTTCTAGGATTTATTAAAGCTTAAATAAATTGCCTAGGATTTAATTGGAATTTCTAGCCTTTTATCAATTTAAATATCATATTAAATAATTATTTTAGTCAAAATAAGTTTTTGTTGCATTCATGTTGTTGCATATATTTTTGGTTGCTAGTAAATCAAGTTGGAATTTAAATTCTGTTTAAATTCGAATTTGATTTGCTTTTGTTTGAGTTTTAGAAAAGTTAAAATAGGCAGAGTTCGTTTTTGCCCCTCCAACTCTTGGCCCGGTCCAAGTTTGCCCCCTCTATTTCTTTCCCCTCCCGAACCGGCCCGATTTCTTTTCCCCGGCCCAATCTCTCTTCGCGGCCCAACTATTCCGCGCGGCCCGTTCCGTCTTTCTCTCTCTCCCTCTCGCCGACAGGTGGGCCCCACCTGTCAGCCCTTCCTTCCTCCTCTCGCCGTCGCCGAACAGGACTCTTCCCCGAGTCCGATCCCGCTGCGCCGTCGTGTCCGGCCGGGACACGCGCCGAGCCCCCTCCCGGCCTATAAAACTCGGCCG
The DNA here is from genome assembly GCA_033239725.1 of Echinochloa phyllopogon. Classification (NCBI taxonomy): domain Eukaryota; kingdom Viridiplantae; phylum Streptophyta; class Magnoliopsida; order Poales; family Poaceae; genus Echinochloa; species Echinochloa phyllopogon. Next base: position 1,631,117 of record BTCW01000008.1, on the reverse strand, counting down.
CCGCCTCCGCTTTCCCTCCCATCAAGCCGAGCCCGCAAACCCTAGCCGCCCGAGCCGCCATAGCCGCCGCCCGCCATTGCCGGCGATTCGCCGCACTCGTTGCTCGTGGTGGAAGACCAAGATCGCCAGAAGCTTCCCCTCATCATTACGCGTCGATCCCGCCGCTCCTCGTCGTGGTTCGGCCGCCGAAGTCGTTGTTTCGTGTGAAGCCGAGCTCCGCCGCCGCCTTCTCTCGTCGCCGGCCGCCGTCGTCGCTCTTCCGCCGTCAAGAACCCCTGGAGTGAGTTCGCCGTCCCCTCCTCTCTCTTCCCGTCCAAGTCTCGTCGTGTTTGGTGCATCGTAGCGCCGAATCGCGCTCGCTCCGGCGAAGCGCCGCCGCGGGAACGAGCGGCGCCGCCGCGTCCGTCGTCGCCGGCGTCTCCCCTCCGCCCGATTCGTCCGTAGCCGTTAGATCAAGATCCAACGATCCAGATTAGACCGCGTCCCGAGTCAAACCCGAGAGTACCGGTCAACCTAGGCAATTTTGCTAAAGAGCCCCTGAGTTTTCTGGAAATCAACCCGCGGTCCTAGTTAGTTCAAAAATAATTACGTTTTGGTCCTTTTTCTTCTGTTTTAGCCCCTGCAAGATTTGAAATAGCGCCCGCAGTCCAGCCCCTGTTATTTTATGGTTTAGCCCTCGAGTTTTTATACAAAATTATGTTTTAGCCCCTGGTTTTTCGCAGTTAAGCCCCTGGAACTTTTAAAACTTTGCCAGCAAGTCCCTGAACCTTAGAAAAGCCATATCTTTTGCGTTTTAACTCCGATTTTAGTGATTCTCGTGCTCGCGCGTTCGTTGTGACGCGTAGATTAGTTTTGTGCTGTTGTTTTGATCTGTTGGAATTGTTTGGTGTATTGTTTCTTATTTGTTGTATTGTTTCCTTGCATGTGAATGTGTGATGCGATTAGGAAACGACCAGTTCGAGGATTTCTCTAAAGAACCAACTGTTGGAGAAGGATTTGAGCAGCAACAGAGTTGGGAAGAAGGCAAGTGTATTATGTCATGCAAATGTCCTAATAATTATTAATTTCACCACCCATGCATGTGTCTTAATTTGATGGGTTCCTATTTAAGGATTTGCCTAGCCACTATATTTCCCTGTCCCTGAAACTGGGGTACTTAATTAATTTTGATGGTAGATGATGCTTAGTTTCTCAATTGGGATTGGTTAAATGAACCCCTACTCTATGTTCCAAATACTCTTTTAATTAATTAATTGGCAAGATCATTTTTTTTAAATGGAACATGGAGAACCACCCAGGAAAACAGTACAACCATGAGTGCCATGTGGCTCTGGCTTTGACTGACTAATTAGGTGCTCTAGTTTATGGTAGCTTTACTCGAAAGGGGCATGGGGGGCGGCGGTTGACGGGGTATAGCTCGGTCCTTTTGAGATGTGGGCTTTGGTAAGAGACAGACCTCATTAGGGAGGGTTATGCTTTGCTTCTGAACCGGAAACCTTAGCGGGCTGTCATATATATGAGTGCTTTTGTAAAGGTCTCATAGTGAAACCCAGTATTCGGTCCACGTGGTGTGGGAAGGGTACAATGCTTCGGCAATGGGAATCACGGCTTATGGTGAAAGTGTACAACCTCTGCAGAGTGTAAAACTGTTATAACAGCCGTGCTCACGGTCAAGAGCGGCCTGGACCCTTACATGATAATCATACTTGAACATGATCTAAATCGTGGTTATATGAATATGTTGGGGAATATGACATTCATTAATTTGTGGGTGGTATATACTTTCATTTGCTAGTAAACAGTTGCTTAATAAAATTTGACCAACTAAAAGTGCTTACTGCAGTATGGTCATTCAACCTTTTTGCCTCAGCCTTGTATGTCATACTACATTTGCTGAGTACGTTATGTGCTCATACTTGTTTTCTTTCTTTCCTTTACTGCATCAACTACACCCGAAATGCTGCTCAGATTGGGAGAATTTTGAGGATTTCACTACTGATTTTGAGGAGTTCTAGGCGAGTCTCCCCCAGTCAATGCCTGTGGAGTTGGAGTCACTTTTGCTTTGTTAGATGAACGTTTATTTAAGTCTTCCGCTATGACATTTGAGTCAACTCTGAGATTGTAATAAATGCACTATAATACTCTTTCGTTATGCATGGTTATGGATATTCACTTGTGACGTCTACCATATGTGTGTAAACTGATCCTGGCGCACATATGAGATGCACCTGGTTTTGCCTTTAAAAAAATTCCAACAGATCAAAAAAACAGCACAAAACTAACCTACGCGTCACAACGAACGCGTAAGCACGAGAATCACTAAAATCGGAGTTAAAACGCAAAAGATATGGCTTTTCTAAGGTTCAGGGACTTGCTGGCAAAGTTTTAAAAGTTACAGGGGCTTAACTGCGAAAAACCAGGGGCTAAAACATAATTTTGTATAAAAACTTGAGGGCTAAACCATAAAATAACTGGGGCATGACTGCGGGCGCTATTTCAAATCTTGCAGGGGCTAAAACAGAAGAAAAAGGACCTAAACGTAATTATTTTTGAACTAACTAGGACCGCGGGTTGATTTCCAGAAAACTCAGGGGCTCTTTAGCAAAATTGCCTAGGTTGACTGGTACTCTCGGGTTTGACTCGGGACGTGGTCTAATCTGGACCGTTGGATCTTGATCTAACGGCTACGGACGAATCGGGCGGAGGGGAGACGCCGGCGACGACGAACGCGGCGGCGCTTCGCCGGAGCGAGCGCGATTCGGCGCTACGATGCACCAAACACGACGAGACTTGGACGGGAAGAGAGAGGAGGGGACGGCGAACTCACTCCGGGGGTTCTTGACGGCGGAAGAGCGACGACGATGGCCGGCGACGAGAGAAGACGGCGGCGGAGCTCGGCTTCACACGAAACAACGACTCCGGCGGCCGAACCACGACGAGGAGCGGCGGGATCGACGCGTAATGACGAGGGGAAGCTTCTGGCGATCTTGGTCTTCCACCATGAGCAATGAGCGCGGCGAATCGCCGGCAATGGCGGGCGGCGGCTATGGCGGCTCGGGCGGCTAGGGTTTGCGGGCTCGGCTTGATGGGAGGGAAAGCGGAGGCGGCGGCCGAGTTTTATAGGCCGGGAGGGGGCTCGGCCCTCGCCTAGGCGTGCGTGTCCCGGCCGGACACGACGGCGCGGCGGGATCGGACTCGGGGAAGAGTCCTGCTCGGCGACGGCGAGAGGAGGAAGGAAGGGCTGACAGGTGGGGCCCACCTGTCGGCGAGAGGGAGAGAGAGAAAGACGGAACGGGCCGCGCGGAATAGTTGGGCCGCGAAGAGAGATTGGGCCGGGGAAAAGAAATCGGGCCGGTTCGGGAGGGGAAAGAAATAGAGGGGGCAAACTTGGACCGGGCCAAGAGTTGGAGGGGCAAAAACGAACTCTGCCTATTTTAACTTTTCTAAAACTCAAACAAAAGCAAATCAAATTCGAATTTAAACAGAATTTAAATTCCAACTTGATTTACTAGCAACCAAAAATATATGCAACAACATGAATGCAACAAAAACTTATTTTGACTAAAATAATTATTTAATATGATATTTAAATTGATAAAAAGGCTAGAAATTCCAATTAAATCCTAGGCAATTTATTTAAGCCTTAATAAATCCTAGAAAAATTTAGAGAGTTGCTACAATTTAATTGTGATGAATTTTAGGGTGTTACAAACCTACCCCCTTAAAGAGAATCTCGTCCTCGAGATTCGGATGGATTAGAGAAAATCTGAGGAAACTCTGTCATCAACTCATCCTCTCTTTCCCAAGTTGCCTCACTTTCCGCATGATGACTCCACTGAACTTTACACATCTTAATCACTTTACTCCTAGTAACTCTTTCAGCAGTTTCCAAAATTTTAACTGGGTACTCCTTATAAGTCAAATCCTCCTGCACATCCAACTCATCCATAGACAATTCTTCCTCAGGAACTCGAAGACACTTTTTCAACTGAGATATATGGAACACATCTTGCACATCTGACAGTCTGGCTGGCAACTCTAGTTGATAAGCAACCTCACCTTTTCTATCAACAATCTTGAAAGGTCCAATAAAACGAGGAGATAATTTACCTTTCACCTTAAACCTTCTCAAGCCTCGAATAGGAGATACTTTCAGATACACATAATCACCCACCTCAAAGGTTAACTCTCTCCTTCTTGTATCTGCATAGCTCTTCTGCCTGGACTGAGCCGTTCTCAAATTCTCTCTGATAATCTGAACCTGTCTTTCTGCTTCCTGCAGTATCTCTGGACCAAACAACTGACTTTCACCAGTTTCACTCCAATACAAAGGTGTTCTGCACTTTCTACCATAAAGCGCTTCAAAGGGGGCCATCTTTAGACTTGCTTGATAACTGTTGTTATATGAGAACTTTGCATATGGAAGACTCTTGTCCCAACTGCCTCCATGCTTCAAAGCACAAGCTCTCAACATATCCTCCAAAATCTGGTTAGTCCTCTCTGTCTGACCATCTGTCTGAGGATGATATGCCGAACTGAAATTCAACTTTGTATTCATAGACTCATGCAACTTCTGCCAGAATCTAGATGTAAACTGAGTACCTCTATCAGACACTATCTTTTTAGGTACACCATGGACACAAACAATTCTGGACATGTATAACTCTGCTAACTTAGCGCTGGTATAAGTAGTGTGAACGGGTATAAAGTGCGCTACGTTAGTTAATCTATCCACAATAACCCATATGGAGTCATATCCTCCTCGAGTGCGGGGTAACCCAACAATGAAATCCATACTGATTTCTTCCCACTTCCATTCAGGTACCTTGAGTGGCTGAAGCAAACCGGCTGGTCTCTGGTGTTCAGCCTTAACTCTCTGACAAACATCGCACAATGCCACATGGGCAGCCACATCCCTTTTTAGTCCATACCACCAATACCTTTGCTTCAGATCCTGGTACATCTTGGTGCTTCCAGGATGAATAGAATATGCGGAATCATGAGCTTCCCTTAATATCTGCTCTCTGAGAGACTCGATATCCGGTACACATATCCTCTTTCTAAACCAAATTGTACCTTGATCATCTTCGGTGAAGTCGGGAGCTTTCCCTGCTAACATGGTTTCCTTGATTTCCTTTATCTTCTCATCAGTAAGCTGACCCTTCCGAATTTCCTGCTCCAGTGTAGACTCAACTTCCATTGTCACACCTTCTGTCTGATTCAGGAATCCCAAGTTCAGCTTTTCCATCTCTGCAAGCAACTCAGCTGGTAACTGGCGACCAAACATTGCATTTACTTGTGACTTCCTACTCAACGCATCAGCAACCAAATTAGCCTTGCCAGGATGATAGTTGATCCCCAGATCATAATCCTTGATCAACTCCAACCATCTTCTCTGCCTCAAGTTCAGATCCTTCTGAGTAAATATGTACTTCAGGCTTTTGTGATCAGTATACAGCTCACATCTGTTACCTAGAATATAGTGCCTCCAGATCTTCAAGGCATGGACAACAGCTGCAAGCTCCAAATCATGAGTAGGATAGTTCAGCTCGTGCTTTCTCAACTGCCTGGATGCATAGGCTATAACTCTGCCTTCCTGCATGAGCACACACCCAAGACCTCTACGAGAAGCATCACAATATATATCAAAGTTCTTGTGAATATCTAGCATAGCAAGCACTGGGGCTGTAGTCAACTTCTTTCTCAACTCTTCAAAACTGGCCTGACACGCTTCTGACCAAACAAACTCCTTGCCCTTCTCTAATAGCGAAGTAAGAGGTTTCGCTATTTTAGAAAAGCCTTCAATGAATCTCCAGTAATATCCAGCCAATCCCAAAAAGCTTCTGATCTCAGAGACTGTGGTAGGAGGTTCCCAATCCAACACATCCTTGACTTTACTTGGATCCACTGCAATACCTCCATCAGTAACAATATGACCAAGAAAAGACACTTGGTTCAACCAAAACTCACATTTACTAAACTTGGCATACAACTGGTTCTCTCTAAGAGTCTGCAACACCAACCTCAAATGCTCCTCATGCTCCTCCTCATTCTTAGAGTAAACCAGAATATCATCAATGAACACCACCACAAATTTATCCAAGTACTCCATGAACACCTTATTCATCAGATACATAAAGTAGGCAGGTGCATTTGTCAATCCAAACGACATCACAGTATACTCATACAACCCATATCTGGTGGTGAATGCTGTTTTAGGAATATCGGAACGCCTGATCCTCAACTGATGATAGCCAGATCTCAAGTCAATCTTGGAGAAAACCTTAGCTCCTCTCAACTGATCAAATAAGTCTTCAATTCTGGGCAATGGATACTTATTCTTGATGGTTACCTCATTCAATGAACGATAATCCACACACATCCTCAGAGTACCATCCTTTTTACCCACAAAAATTACAGGTGCTCCCCAAGGTGAAGAACTAGGACGAATGTAACCTTTATCCAACAATTCCTTAAGTTGTTTCTTAAGTTCTTCTAGTTCATTAACAGCCATTATATAGGGTCTTTTAGAAATAGGAGCAGTACCAGGTAAAAGCTCAATAATAAACTCAATGTCTCGTTCGGGTGGCATACCTGACAAATCATCTGGGAAGACATCCGGAAACTCACAAACAACTCTGATATCCTCCAAAGGAACACCACTGGTCTGATTCACTGAGTAAGTTGAAGCTGAGGGTTGAGTGGCTCCGAATTCAATCTTCTCTCCCTGAGGACTAATTAACAACACCGACCTCTTGGCACACTGAATCACCGCATTGAAAGCAGCTAACCATCCCATTCCAAGTATGACATCAATTCCCTCAGAGTTTAGGACTATCAGATCAGCAGGAAAGTCTACCCTAACTATTTTCAGATTAACTCGGGGACAGATAAAATTGGCTTTCATGTTTCCACCGGGAGAGCTAACTAGCATGGAATTTTTCATAGGGACCATAGATATATTATACTTAGCTACGTACTGAGCAGTAATAAAAGAATGGGATGCTCCAGAGTCGAATAAAACTCATGCAGGGGCTGAGTTGACAAGGAACATACTAAGTACCACATCCTGGGCCTCCTGCGCGGACTCTGCAGCAGCATGGTTCACCTTGCCCCGCATCTGATTCTGCTGGCCCTTGTTGCTCTGGGGCGTCGGGTTCACATTCCTTTTTTTAGAAAAGGGAATATATTTCAATATTCCAGCCTCTGCATAAACCTATGCATATAGTTGTTCCTTATTACAGAAGAGAACACAAAATGACTCGAGAAATAAAACAACTTGTTTAAGTAAACAACTCGAACTAACTGAAAGCAATTCTATTCATAAAAGACCATCCATTGTGGGCAAAGATCTCCATCGCCGTGGTCTCAAGCGCACGGCACCCACGAATAATGTGTAGTCGCTCGTCCTCCTTCTGCAGCAATGTCCAAAAACGGATCAAGTGAGTCCCGCGGAAGATAACCTGCATAGGAGTAACAGCTCGAGCATTGTTAAAAACCATATCATTTCTACATAACCACATTGCCCAGCACAAAGCGGACGCTCCAACCAGGATTTTATACTTAAGTTTATTATTAATCCCATTAAGTCAATCAGAAAACATATGAGTAATGCTTACAGGCGTTATTAGATTAAAGGAAACTTGTACAATCCTCCATAATGTTCTAGCTAGTTGACAATCAAAGAAAAGGTGTTGTATGGTTTCCTCTAAGTTACACGAACAACACTTTAAACTTCCCTTCCATCGTCTACGGGCTAAATTATCTTTGGTTAGAACTATTCCTTTTTGTAAGTACCAGATAAATATTTTAACTTTCAAGGGCAACGGTAATTTCCATATCACATTTTTCCTTGGTGCAGGCAACCGACTGATCAGCCTTTCGTACATGGATCGAACAGTAAATTGACCATTTTGTTTTAGAGACCAAATAAAATTGTCTCTCTGATCTGATAGTTGAACATTTACCAGTTTAGCCACCAACTGGTGCCAAGGCTGTAAATTGTTGCCAACTAAAGATCTCCTAAAGGCCACATTCAAAGGATTCGATCTAAGAACCGTTGCTACAGTCGCGCTTTTCTTTCGCACAATATTATATAAAGCTGGGTATTGGATTTTAAAAGGAGTATCTTCCAGCCAGGCATCCTCCCAAAAACGAGTTTGTGACCCATCTCCCACGTTGAATTTGCCCATTCTCAAAAAGTCGTCTTTAGTCTTCATAAGACCAGACCAAAAATGAGAATCACCAGGCATATATTCCACTTGGGTGATTGTTTTATGCCTCAAATATTTATTTCTAAGGAGTCTCTGCCAAATGCCATCCTCGTTAATAAGTCTAAATACCCATTTACTAAGTAAGCACTTGTTCTGAAGGCTTAGGTCTAAGATTCCTAACCCACCCTGGTCTTTGGGTGTACATAATACACCCCATCTTGTCAATCTATACTTCTTCTTATGTCCATCGCTCTGCTAGAAGAATCTAGATCTATAGTAGTCTAGTCTTTCCAGGACGCCACGAGGAATCTCAAAGAAAGACAACATAAACATAGACAAATTGCTAAGAACCGAGTTGATAAGAGTCAACCGACCCCCAACAGATAGCATTTTACCTTTCCAACCACTTAATCGTTTTTGAAACCTCTCCTCAACTTCTTTCCAATCAGAATTCAGGAATTTTCTATGATGCATAGGAATACCAAGGTATCTAAACGGGAGAGTCCCCATATCACAACCAAATATTTCTGAGTACTCCCTCCCAAGGTCCCTAGCGTTACCATAGCAGAACAATTCGCTTTTATGGAAATTAATCTTGAGGCCTGACAATTGCTCAAAAGCACAAAGCAAGGGCTTCATATTCTTGGCCTCTTCCAGATCATTTTCCATAAAGAGGATTGTATCATCTGCATACTGCAAAATAGATAAACCATCGTCTACTAAGTTTGGGATCAGACCTATGAACATTCCATTATCTTTCCCGCGAGCTATCAAAATAGCTAGGACATCTACAACAATATTAAAGAGAATAGGCGATAAAGGATCCCCTTGCCTAACCCCTTTCTTTGTCTGAAAGTAGTGACCTACACTATCATTGACCATAACTCCTACAGAACCTTTCGACGTAACTTGCTGAATCCAAGACGCCCATTTAGGTGAAAAGCCCTTCATACGCAACACCTGTTGCAGAAAGGGCCATTTTACCTTGTCATAGGCTTTTTCGAAGTCAAGTTTTAGAATAATTCCATCCTTCTTTTTCCTATGCAACTCATGGATTGTTTCATGAAGAACAACCACCCCTTCCATGATATATCTACCAGGTAAGAAGGCCGTTTGGGAAGATCTAATAACCTTTTGCGCAACCAGATTAATTCTATTCGTAAGAACCTTTGTAAAAATCTTAAATCTTACATTCAATAAACAAATAGGTCTATATTGTTGAATCATAGTCGCCTCCATTTTTTTAGGCAGCAATGTGATTACCCCAAAATTGAGACGGTGCAGAGGTAAAGAACCCAAATGGAACTCATTAAACAGCGCCAAAAGGTCAGGCTTTATAATATCCCAGAAATGCTGATAGAACTCAGCCGGGAAGCCATCCGGCCCAGGTGCCTTGTTGTGTTCCATTTGAAAGATTGCCTCTTTAATTTCACTCTCACGAAAGGCCTCTGAAAGAATTACATTTTCTACATCTGAGACCTGAGGAATGTCCTCGTTGAGAGTCTCAACCAAAGTAAAATGGTTACTTTCCGGGGAACCAAACATACCTTTATAATAATTTGTAATATAAGTTTTTAGATTATCCTCTCCCACCACGACACCTTCGTCCTGTTCTAGTTGATAAATTCTTGTTTTGCGATATCTACCATTTGCAAGTAATTGAAAATATTTTGTGTTATCATCGCCTTGCAATAACCTAGAGGCTTTAGATCTTTGGATCCAGTATAACTCCTCTTCTTTAAGCAACTTGGTTAATTCGGCATGAAGTAAACATTTATAATCAGTTTCTTGTAGGGATAACGCATCTTCCTCTGCTTTCCTATCAAGAAAATCTAATTGCGCCAATAATCTTCCTCCCTCATTATTATCTAAAAGATCATCCTCATCAAAATCTTCCATGCAGCCGTCACCATCATGTTGCTGTCCCGCTGCGGAACTCTCTGGCTTTTCATTTTGTTTGGATGATGCGAAATCAGTCTGCTTTGCTTTTTTTGTTAGCATCCTCCATTTCTGTGTCTCCATCTCGATTACCTCTATCATCTCCCTCTGCATTATCATTGGTAGCAGGCTGCGCTGACTCCCCGGATGGCACAAATGGCTCAATCTCAAACTGAAGTTCAAAAAACTGAGTCCCAATAACGCAGTCCATTTTAGTTGGCACAATGGCGGGATTGAGGACAGCAACCTTAAATCTGCCAAATTTGTTCTTTCTTGTTGTTACCATGTCCACGCTCTGAGTAGCCCCTATCATGGTTCCCACAGCCCAGAGCACCTCATATGTTCTAAGGATTTTTGGCAAATTAAGAACTCTCATCCAAACCATAGGGAGTTCATGACCAAAATATTCCTCCTCTTCAAAGCATTCAAAATTCAGCCGCATTCCATTCTTGAGATTGGCTGATCCAAAGTTTATGGCACGAGTAAATTCGACCTTTGATGGAAAGGTGGTTACCCACACCCCTGGTGCTTGTGCTTGTAAAACCCAATCAAAATTATGTGAAAACAGATGCTTCAAATGACCTCTGAGGTCCTCCTTAGTCAGAGCTCCTCCCTCCACCTTTACCACAGCAGTAATGTTATCCACTTTAGATGGCTTAAAGGGGTCATGTGGAATGTGATAGAACCCCAAATCATCCACAGCATAGCCTACAGCAAGTGCCACCGGCCTAGGCTTTTTTTTAGCGGACATTTGGCTGCCACATGCTCATTGCTTTCACAGATATTGCAGAATAAAGGTGTGGTACACTCAGCTGAAACATGACCTTTTGAGCAACATTTGAAACACCAAGCTTCCTGCTTGCCTTTACCGTCTTTCTTCCTCTTCTCCCCAACAAGAGTTCCTTCTGTAATTCCTTCCCCTGGCACTCCTACATGGTCTACCATTGGTGCATTCGCTTGAGCACTTGGAGGTTGACCCAATGGTTCTGTAGATGGGTCACTAGCACCTGTGTTAGCCACCCCTGGCTGCACAAAGTTATGTGGCAGCACATCCCGGGCGCCCACCACAGCCGCACCAATTCCTTGCTGAACATCCTGAGCCCTGAAAGCAGACTCCCGAATGAAACCCCGGCCTGCTGAATTTCTGCCCCTTCCTCTGTCCCGGCCATGCCCTCGCTGCCTAGACCATCCTCTTACAGTTCCCTCATCTTGATTGAAACCACCAAAAGAATTTGGCCCTGACCCCGACGAGGCACCAGGGAAGTGCTGCTGCGTTGGAAATCCACCAAATTGCACCTGCTGCCCAAATACTTGCTGCCCACCGAAGCCCTGCTACTGAGTGTTGAAGGTGTGCTGTTGCAGTCCGGCACCAAATGATGGACCTGCTTGCCTGCCCCAGCCGTGGCCTAAGAGCACCTGACCCTGAATCACAGCCGTTCCCGGAAAGCCACTGCCCCCGCCTCCACCCTGAAAACCCCCTGCTCCACCTGCGCCAAGCACATTGCTGCTGCCATGTGACTGACCCTGATAAGCTCCTGGGCCAGCTCCCTGAAACCCCCTTGATCCACCTGCGCTATGCAAATTGCCACTGCTATGACAGGCAGACTGCTGGGGAAAAGAGGGGACCGAACCATGCTGCTGTTGTGGCTGCTTGCCGCTACGGTTTTGCCCCAAGCCATGAGGATCCTTGCACTCCATCTCCTTGCACCGGCGCAGAACGACTTCGGCGTAGGACGGAGAGCCACGAGTTAGGTCAGGTCCGCCGCCGCCTCCGCGAAAACACAGCGGTAGGGTGCCTCTTCGCGATAGCAGATGACCAACGTGAGATCGGAGACCCACTCGTGTCCAGGCCGGGCCCTCTTTCAGCCAAAATCCAGGTACGTCATCCCTGGACCGGCCCAACAGTGGCCCTATCACGCGGTCATCACGCTCATCACGACAGAAACGCCGCCGGTCTTCTCCCCGCGAGGAAAACGGATCGGGACTCCGATTCAAAATTCGAATTGTGCCATGGACGTCTGCCAGACGGCTGCCGGCGCCGGGGAAGCTCCCTGTAGCCACCTGCACTGAGCAATCGCCAAGAGTCAATGGTGGCGAAACTCGCTTCGGTGGTAGAGGACCTTGCCAGACCCCAGCAGCAGCTCGCCTGGTTTCCATCGTCCTGATGAGTTTTCTTGCTAACTCCGTTGGACGATCCATGGATGTCGGCGTGGAAGAGGCCAAAATCTTGTCCCAAGTTCCTGCCTCGTCCACCACGGCCGCAGCAGCGACCATCTCCTCCTCGGAGAACCCTTCTCTCACAGCAATTCGAACCAGGGATGCCGTCGAAACCGACTCCGGCGTCGCTGCTCGTGGTTCAGGTTCATCCCCGTTACCCCAAAACCGTGACGATGATCCGCAAGTCCTTAGACCATAAAGAGGATCGCCGTCATTTGGTAAGGATTTTACTGGAGTTGCCCAAACCACTGCATCTTCCACCTCGTCCACTGCTTTCAACGAAGTTTTTCCCACCATAGATGATGCAGACTCCTTTACCTGCCTTACCGAACGCGAAGGAGAGGTTGATGTCCATCGCCGCCGAATCTCCCCGACGGGTGCAATCCGTAGCCGGCGACCTCTCATCCTCTCATCCTATCAGCTTGAGGTAGGTCACTTCCTGAAGAGCGCCGCGTTGTAGTCGTTGCCACCAAACTCGCCCACGATGAACAGGGAGTTATGGAAGCACTGTAACGAGCTCTGCTGTGGAGTTGCCGTTGGCCGCACTCGGAACGCCGGTTCTGTTCTGCTGCTGAGGGGTATTCTGCCTAGGTGCACTGCCACTCTGGTGCTGTGGGGTCTGAGCATTCCTCTTAGGACAGTTGTAACTCTCATTCTGAGAATCCAAAAATCATGATCTTTTGTCTGAACGTAGACTATCAAATTCTGAAACTAACCCAACTTGAATCACCTCAATCGGAATTTTGTGGCTCGAGGTATAAAATAAACAAGACAGCTGTGTCAGGACCACGGGACAGATTCTGGTTACTCCAATAAAACCATTATATCTCTCTGCCAGAACCTCCAAAAATCACGAAAAATTGCCAGAACCTAGGTTATCAAGTCCTTAATCCAAAACTGGATTTATGTCAAACGGAGTTCTGAAGCTCCAGAAACAATTCGGACAGTACCAGGATATCATGCAGCAGCGAGAACAGATTGTCGCATAACATGATTTATATGAGGGGTACAATTATATGGATAAAGTGATAGTTAAGGGCTAAGATTAGAGACCAAGATAAACCCAAACTAACTAAATTTATTTATTTAATAATTACTCAATTGTGGTCATCACTCCACAATTAAGTTCAATCATTACAAAGATCCAAATCACACACTTAGCACAAAAGCAAACATCTCTACCACACTTTTAAACCAAACTAAATCACATGCTACGCACGAGTCTCAACGATTCTAAACGTACTGAACTAACAAAAGAGAGGGTATCCTATCTTAATAGGTATGGGTGAAGCAACTAGACGATCCACCGAGCACTCTCTAGCGGGGCGGTGAATGACCCATCAACCCTTCTATATCTTCATCCAAGGGCGGAAGTGCTTCTCCCTTGAGTTCAGCTATCAGCCTCTTGTTCTTCCTTCGTTCAGCAGCGAGTTCTTCACGCACTTCTTGTAGCTCTCTTGTGGTGTCATCGGCGTGCACGTTGAGCATCTGGGTGAACGCCACCTGGACGTTGAGTGTAGAGTTTACACCTGGCGGTTGTGGCACAACCCCAGTTGGAGTGCCTTGCTGCCTTCGAGGAAGATATGCCCAAGCAGTGTGACGTACTTCAGCAGCCTCCTCATGACAAAGCACAGAAAGTGCCCGTCTTGCTGCATCCTGGATTCCAGCTTCGAAGGTTGATCTCACGGCGATAGCATGGTGCACTGCAGCCTCTTTGGTTCCTCCATACTCATAATCAGGCTCCCGGATGTGCACAGCGACATCCCAGTCCTCTGGATAATTTGGATGTGTCCTCCTCCTTCCACAATATTCTATCTCCACTGGGTAGTTCAGACGCTCGAATAGCATTCGAAGCATTATCGGGAACCCACTGTTGCCTCCGTCGTGGTGGTGAAAAGTCACTACCCACATGTCAGGCGGCGGAGAGGGTCCTTCACTTCCTTCAGATCCAGCTGGAGCATTCCCTCCTGAGTTGACTTCTTCGTCCATCACTTCCATCTCTTCAGGTTCCGGTTCCTCTTCTTGCACCGAATGCGACGAAAAAGAGGAAAGAGTGCTTGCCAATCTACGAGCACCTTGCCTTGTCAACACCATCTATGGTTTAAGCAAGAAAGGGGTGAGAACAGTTCTAAAAACATCAGAACCAGGTGAGATGGTGAAAAAGATAGACCAGAAAAAATCAAGGAGGAGACAATTATCAATGCCCAGGAATAATAGCAAAATAAGCAAAGAATAGGTAGAACAAGAGTAGTTAAGCAAAATAATCCTTAGAGAATGACCATTGCTATCTAGGCTTGCGTCCTACAGTCAACACAGCTCTGATACCATTTGTAACACCCCGCCTTTCACGAGCCACCCCGCACAGCCCTTCCGAGGGGCGTGCACGCGTACACATAGCACCCTGCTTACACTTTCGTCCTCGCTTCGTGTAAAAGGGTTAACCCGAAGGTGCTATGGCTGGAAGACAAAGGCTTATAAGTTGCCTCCACCCTTGCTCAACTAGCAATGTGGTACTAAACACGTGCGTCCCGCACTCATGGGCCACTACTGGGCCATACAAACTGGGCCGGGTGTGACAGCACCGCCCCTGCTGGTCTACTCCCGGCGACCTCAGGCGGCTGTACCTGCGCCTGCTCCGCCGCCCCCTCCTGCGCCCACACCACCGGCGCCTCCTGTGACTCGCACACAGTCCGGCGCCATCCCGCGCGTGCAGTACAAGGGGCTCGCTGCCATCATCCCGTCACCCGTCCCGTCAAACTACCGCAGCGGGCTTGCCGACCCGAACTGGCGCACAGCCATGGCCGATGAGTTCCAGGCTCTCATCGACAACGGCACCTGGCATCTGGTCCCGCGACCGCCGGGCGCCAATGTCGTCTCGGGGAAGTGGATTTTCAAGCACAAGTACCACTCCGACGATACTCTTGCTCGACACAAGGCGCGCTGGGTCGTCCGCAGCTTCTCTCAGCAGCACGGCATCGACTACGACGAGACGTTCAGCCCAGTGGTCAAACCGGCAACCATCCGGGCCGTCCTCAGCATCGCCGTCTCTCGTGCCTGGCCCATCCACCAGCTCGACGTGAAGAACGCCTTCCTTCACGGCCACCTCGACGAGACGGTCTACTGCTAGCAGCCGCCTGGCTTTGTCGACCCCGCCACTCCCGACTACGTTTGCCAGCTGCAGAAGTCCTTGTACGGACTCAAGCAGGCTCCGCGGGCGTGGTACCAGCGGTTCGCCTCATTCATCCGGCAGCTCGGCTTCGTCGCCTCGGCCTCCGACACCTCCCTCTTTGTTCTCAAAGAGGGCGACAGCTTCGCCTACTTGCTCCTCTACGTCGACGACATCATCCTCACCGCCTCGTCATCGACACTGCTTTGACAGATCATGGCCAAACTCGCCTCTGAGTTCGCCATGACCGACCTCGGCGACCTCCATCACTTCCTCGGCATCTCCGTCACGCGCTCGACTGGCGGCCTGTTTCTGTCTCAGCGACAGTACGTCGTGGACCTTCTCCAGCGTGCCGGCATGGCTGAGTGTCACTCTACGGCGACCCCTGTTGACACTCAGGCCAAGCTCTCGGCCTCGGACGGCGCCCCGCTGTCCGCCTCTGACAGCTCCGACTACAGGAGTCTGGTGGGTGCTCTTCAGTACCTCACCTTGGCTCGCCCCGACCTGGCGTACGCAGTCCAGCAGGTGTGCCTCTTCATGCATGACCCTCGCGAGCCTCATCTCGCTTTGGTCAAGCGCATTCTGCGCTACGTGAACGGCATGCTCTCCTCCGGGCTTCACATCAGCACCGGATCCATCGACAGCCTGACTGCCTACTCCGACGTCGACTGGGTAGGCTGTCCGGACTCCCGACGCTCGACCTCGGGCTACTGCGTGTACCTCGGCGACAACCTGATTTCGTGGTCTTCGAAGCGACAAACCACGGTGCCACGGTCCAGCGCCGAGGCCGAGTACCGCGCGGTCGCTCACGTCGTCGCCGAGTGCTGCTAGATTCGCCAGCTGCTTCAGGAGCTTCACGTTCCTCTCGCTTCTGCCACCATTGTCTATTGTGACAACGTGAGTGCTATCTACATGACGGCCAACCCTGTTCACCACCGGCGCACGAAGCACATCGAGATCGACATTCACTTCGTCCGTGAGAAGGTGGCGCTTGGACAGGTCCGGGTTCTTCATGTTCCCTCCGCTCATCAGTTCGCTGACATCATGACCAAGGGTCTCCCTGTACAGCTCTTCACAGAGTTTAGGTCCAGTCTCTACGTCCGCACTCCTCCCGCTCCGACTGCGGGCGGGTATTAGGGAACTGTATAGCTGATTATAGCTTACCATGTATAGCTGATAGGCTTGCCATGTATTAGGATTGACTAGGATTGTTTCCTTGTAACACAAGCCATATTGGCTATATATATGAGAGGTCACCCCCCTGATTGGGTGTGGTGTTTCCCCCAATTACATTCTCTACAATTCCTATACCTGTTCAGGAACAAAATAAGCTATTTTGAGAACACATTTCTTGTTACTTCAGTGTCAGATGCCAACACATTTCCAAGGAACTCGTTTTTATTATTGGCACGGTATAATTATAACAAATGGATATTTAGAACTCTCAAGTAAAACTTCCAAAACATATGGTTTGTTAATCAAGAATCCATGTTAAAATTCATGGTGAGTTAATTAGTTCCTTTCTTTTGGTTACCATGAAGCATAATCTTTTTTTGTTGACAGAAATCAATTGAAGCAACCAACTTTCTAACAACATACTACAACAATACATAGATTGAGTTATATTACAGTATCGGTGCATTATTTTTTTATAGGGGGCTGCTTTGTTGAAGGCAACTGGTTAGCAAATGCTTTCAGATGGAATGAAACTATTGGTCGATGGGAAGAGAGACCTGGACACTATGGGGATGTTTGGAATTACTGGACCGATGATGCCCTTGGATATTACGAGTTTCTACTGGTAAAAATCGATTATGTCATATGCGTTTTCCTCTTTTGGTTTCTCTATAACTGATCCTATTTTCTTTTTGACACATTAACAAAAGCTTGCAGAAGATCTGGGGGCTCTCCCAATCTGGGTTGTTAATGCTGGTAAGTAGTATTTTTTATTTACATTTTATCCTTTTTTTATACGTTGAATATCAATATCATAATCCTGAAGCTCTTGAAATTTTTATTTCAATTTAGGGATGAGCCATAATGATGGAGTTAACAGTAGTATGATCACACCTTATGTTCAGGTACCTTTTACCTAGATCTTTCATTGCTTGCATGATGTAACAGAGAATTTTTCTTCTTCAATGAACTGTAAACAAATGTTGTGTTTCAACCTATTGTATACTTGTACGTAAAACATGTAATGATTAATTGTCGCCATTGCACTCATCAATGTATTTTAGATTTTATGCATGTTTGAAGCCCATGTAGCTCTGTAACCCATGATGAAGCCAAACTGGCATAATTGTTTTTTTTATGGCTAGTTGATCGCATATGCCAATGTTCTTGGTTAAACAGTTATTCCTTCCTTTTCTTTTTGGGGTCCCATAGACATAGCAAATAGCAGCACGCATACAAATGTGCCTTTTTGGTAATTTTAAGTTCATTATTTGAATATTTTCTCAAATAACTTCATCTTTCCTGCTATAGGACGTATTGGATAGTCTTGAGTTTGCAATGGGGAGTCCAGAATCAAATTGGGGATCTGTTAGAGCTGCAATGGGGCATCCAAACAGTTTCCCCCTGAAGTATGTCGCAATTGGAAATGAAGACTGTCTTAAGGAGTTCTACCAAGGTAAACAAAGATTAACATATTCAGTTTTAACCAACCCTCTTTTTCTATTAATCTATCTATATATAAACCGTTGTCACTATGCTTTAATACTGGATAGCTACCATGAACATCCTACTCTGTCCTGATTCTGTTCAATGATACTTAACAGGAAACTACATGAAATTTTACACTGCTATACGCAAGGTCTATCCAGACATTCAAATTATTTCTAACTGTGACGCTTCAATTAGGCCACTGAAATATCCTGCTGATTTGTATGATTTTCACGTAAGCTACTTATGTTCCTATTTGTTTGTATCATTAAGCCCTGTTTAGATCATGTCTAAATTTTATGTTATTCTTTCTTGCTCTTCATGTTTGTAGATATATACTAATGCTACAGATATGTTTCTCAATAAGAACAAATACGACACTGCACCGCGCACTGGAATGCCTAAGGTATGCCTTATGTGCAATAGTTTACCTTTTTACTGGGCCTACAGATCTTTTTCTCATGAAATGGAAAAATAGCATTTGCCTTATTATTTATTAACAGTGATGTGGAATCATCTGCATTTCTGTGCCTATCTTACTTTATATCCTCCTTAACTTTTGGATAGACAGATGGTAGCTTAGAACTAACCCAGCCACTTACTGTGCAATTTTTCTCTAGGTTTTTGTTAGCGAGTATGCGGTACAAGATAAAAATGATCCTGGTAATGCAACCCTTTTTGCTTCACTGGCAGAGGCAGCGTTTCTCACCGGGTTAGAAAGAAATAGGTGATCTCTCTACCTCCTTTGTTCTTCACTGTCCAGATAATCTCTGTTTTTGTCGGGTGGTAAGGAAATAGTAGTCATGTGTAGGGTGTTCAGATCAGGCGTGAGGTATTTGTCATTATATTGATATATAATTTTAACCACATTCCACTTTCCTACACAAGGAAAAACTATGTTCAACATGTACAAGATAAATAATTCGAGTAATCAATTCTTCAAATCATAGAGTTCTGATTTCTATTTAAAGGGAATGGAAGACAAATCAAGATTCTCATGCGGATTGAGATATAAATAATAATTTGAGTAATAGGCAATGTCAATACTGAGAAAATTATAAGTAAATGAGATGGCTATCTCTGCCATGTTTCTTTGCAGTGATGCCGTTGAGATGGCCAGCTATGCACCACTGCTCGTGAACACTAATGATCGTCGCAGGTTATTGTTGCTCTATTTATTCTTTTTTCTAATTGGTGACACTTGTAGTGATTGTGTGAAAGCATGATAATCAGCTGGCTTCCGGATGCAATAGTATTCAACGCGTGGCAACAGTACGGAACTCCTAGTTACTGGATGCAGACACTTTTCCGAGAATCAAGTGGCGCTATGATTCATCCAGTTACAATCACATCCAGCTACTCTAATTCATTGGTAGCATCTGGTATTACATGGAAGGACACTGAGAATAGCTTCCTGAGAGTAAAGGTAAAACCAACAGTTTCTTATTTCCTTGTAGATTTTGTGGTTGCTTTAACAAATTTGAAAAGTGCTGGAATATTTGAATGACCACCAAAAACCTGCAGATTGTAAACTTCGGGTCTCATGCTGTGAACCTCACGATACGTACAAGTGGACTTGAAGATGGTATCAATGCAACAGGATCAAGAGTCACTGTTATGACGTCCAGCAACGTTTTGGACGGGAATTCCTTCAGCAACCCCAATAATGTAAGCGGGTGACAGCTCAACAGGCTTGTTCTTATTTCCTCCCTTTTAATATAAGTTCCGAGTGTGATAGCATATCAGTCAATTAGTGTAGTAGGATAGCTACAATTTGTCAAGATGCATAATTTTGAGCTTTGAAACCCACACTTTCATTTCTGGCATCTCTTTTAGCAATGTGTTAGAATCATTTTCCAGGAATAGGTCACGTTTCATGTGACAACACACCATTATTACATGGCAACAGGATCATCTAACCCAATACTTGGGAACAATGCAGGTAGTGCCTGTTAGCAGTGCAATGCCAAATGCCGGAGAAGAAATGCAGGCATTGCTTGCTCCATACTCGTTCACTTCGTTTGACCTGGCTCTGGAGCAGTAGATGAAGGATTGTCATTCTTGTTAGGTTATAGTATTTGTTTATCAGGCGTCAGCTCGTGTTAAGCTTCTGTTGACTGCGAGCATACTCCAGATGATCTCTACTTTGGCTTAGTCAGACTGACTGAAGTGAATATGCAGTTGTCCTGAATGCGGATAATTATTATTTTTTCACTTTGGTTATAAGCATTATATGAGGATAATTATAATTATTTTCCAGTTGGATCGCCTGAGCCCGGTCCAGATTAGACCGGACAGAAACAAGGCCACCATGAATGTGTCGTTTTTTTTTAGCTAACTTGCGGTCAGTAGTTTTGGTTCTCTTGGTGCTGTGAGGAAGGAGCAGAGGGAGCTCAGAAACAGGCTTACGAGTTGCCATGCTCAGGGGGTCAGGGCCTAGGGAGGTCGTGTCCGTCATTCTGTCGCAAGAAGATAGAATAGTTGAGCTAAATGTAAATTAGGAAATAACGTGGAGCCAAATCTCTTCTATTCATGGCGATATCTTCCTCCAGAAAAGCAATGTGTAGAAAGAGAGAAGAAATACAACTTCACATTCGTTTGAAAAAAAAACTTCACATCTCACAGAAGCGGATGCAAATTCTGAAGAAATGCAGGCTATGACATCTCAATTTTATTCAGAAACCATATGAGGCAGGTGGTGGACATGTGGGAATTAGCATTCGCTAAGATGAGTGTCTGCTGTCTGGTTGACTGGTTGTGCTCGCCTTTTACGGCAAGAGAGGATTCGGAAGGGGCCTTGTTTCGAATATTTCCACTATGGCCAAGGAGCTCATGGTGTAGTGGCAAAGGCCACTAACTAGAAGGCTCCCACCCAGGGTTCAAATCTTGGGTGAGGCACATTAAACTTCAAGGGTCTCCCTTGGGGTATTTCTTTCAAAAAAAATATTTCCACCATGAGAGGATGCATATTGTGTAGACTGCTGAGGCATTGCCAGGGATTCGGTGGTAAACGGCCTAGAATTTGTCCTAAAATTTTAAGGATCGAATTCAATTAGAGTGGTCAATATACTAGTTTTTAGCTAAAATTGACTAATAGCTAAATGTTTGTGTGGATCCAGGCCGATATGTTTGTATTATGAGACTGCTTAATCTCTTTTTCTACCTCTTATTAATTACAAATAATATAGACCTGCCTTCCCCCGAAAAGAAACTTGTGGTCATTAGTAAAGTTTTCTAATTTTGCATGTTGTATCCTCATTTTTGTATAAAATGTGTACTCGAATTTCTTCATAAAAAATTTAATGCCTGCATAGAAAAAATTTGAGTCAACAAATCTTGTAAAAATATCATATCGATATTTTTGTAAAATTTAATCAAAATTCTTGTACAAAAGAATGCGGAGAGAGCGCTTTGCCGCAGCTAGATTCCATGAGCCGAGCATATCCCATTGGCTCAGGGCAAGCATAACGGTGGAGACAGTTGTTGTCCTTGTATAACGGTTGTCGGTGTCGAAAATGGCCGGCACTCCCTTCACCGCACAGAAATGCGTTGTGTCTCGTCCCTTAATGGTCGATGCGGAAGCTAACACAAGGACACGGGTTTATCCTGGTTCCGGCCACGGGGCCGTACGTCCAGCAGGGGCGTGCTCGCGCACTCGTATTAGCTTTGCACCGGGGTGCTTGTAGAGGGGAGCTACAAGTGGATGCGGGAGAGGAGAGACGTTCTCAAAGTCCCTGGCTTGTGGTGAGAGTGATTGAGTCTGGTGCCGATATCGGGTGTGTGTTGCTGTGTGTTCGTGTCTCAGCGTGAGCCAAGGCGTGCGAACTGTCTCTTTTCTACAGGGCTCCTGCCTCTCCCTTTTATAGTTCAAGGGGGAGAAGGATTACAGTCGTGGGTACAATGCGTACTACAGTGCGAGCTACAGTGCGATCTGTACGGTGTATCTTGCAGAGGGGGCGTGCTTGCTTTAGGTGTATCCCTCCCCTGTAGTTTAGTTGAGAATGTCTTTAGGTCCTGTCCGTTGGTACGGCGCTTCTTTGCATCTGTCTTGTCAAAGCCTCGAGGGGTCGCTCGATGCTGCCTCGAGGCGGCAGAACTATCGCTTGGTCCCTCGCTCGAGGGGGGCTCCGTGCCGCTTCGAGGGGTCGCTTGCTGGGGGCACGGAGGCTAGCGTGGTGTAGGCCGCAGCCTAGTGTCAGACACCTTTACCAGTTATGATGACCAGGAGAATATGGCCTACTCCGTTGGGCCGGTACGGCCGGCTTTTTCCCTGCGACGGTGTTAGGCCGTATTCGTACGGGGCGGCCACCGCTCGGGTGGCCCGATAATCTTCTGTATTCGCCATGGGGGGCCCCTTCCGTTGAGGACGGGGGCAGGTGATGTAGGTGTGCAGCCTACTGTTGCCACAGTGTACGCTCCGTCGCCCGGAGACGTGGTTGGCAAGGGTTAGGAGACCCTTTGCTTGCCTTGCCGGACCGGCAACGTCGTTTGACCAGGGCTCGCCCCCCGGTCATTGGTGGTTTCTTGTTGGTGGGGTCCCCTAGACCCGCTCGAGGGCGTTTCGGCGTGGGAGGCGACAGGTGGCCCCCGGTGAAGCTGTGCGGGAGTACGATTGGAGTCAGCGACACCAGGGGTATAGTGCCGCGCATGCCCCGCGCGGCTCTCGCCTGTCCGTGTTGCAGGGGACACAGTGCTCTCAGATCTTGTCAGAGGCGACGTGCAAGGAGGATTTCTCTTTTGACTTCGGCGCCCGGTGCGGGAGGTGGGATCGCCGGTCCCTGCACCGCTGATGAGGTGCATACTCGAGGGGTCGAGATGAGCTCGAGAGGGGCGGAGCGGGGGTCTGTGGCTCGAGGGGGAGGCGTAGTACCCTCGAGCGAGGTGGAGTTTTGGGTGCGAATGCGTCGTACCCTCGCGGGCCATTGTCGGGCCTGGATGGCTGGTAGTGGGCCGCATGATTTTGCTGGCGTGGGTCCATGTGTTTGCGGGAGGTAGTCTTTGTTGTGCGTTTTTGAGGGTGGTTACCCTGATGATTAAGGGACCCCCCTAATTTGGTCCCCGACAGTAGCCCCCAAGCCTTTATGGGAGCGGTTCGCTCGTATAAAGGATCCATCTCGAGGCGGCGTCTTGTGACGTCCCGTGTCGGGGCTTGATTTAGGATATGCACGACTTTCGTGGGGGCGCGCTAGCGCACCCGCGGGTGTAGCCCCCGAGTCTTTGCGGGAGTGATTTCACTCGCGCGAACGCTATAACCCTCAGGCATCGGGTTTTAGGTTTCGAGGTAGTACCGTGCGCGGGCTCGAGCTTTGCCCTCGAGGGGTGTTACGTCGTTGTGCGGGGAGCCCCCGAGCCCTCTGGCCTAGAAGGGTCGATCGGGTCGAGCTCCGCGTCTTTTCGTAAGGCGACCCTCGCTTCCCTTCCGCAGGGCTGAGGGGTGAGACGCTCTGCGCTACCCTCGAGCGGGTTCGCGAATGCGACGGTCTCGTTTGAGATTTTAACGGGTAGTTCAAGTGGGCGTCCGTGCCCCGTTCGTTGAGGTTCGGCTCGTGGTCCGGAGACACGTCCATCAGCGAGCACTCGCAAAGGTTTGCTAGGCAGGGGCTTGGTCCCATCCGACAGGGACCAAGGGCGCGGAAGCTCTCCCTCGGTGGGATCCCTCAACTAGCTGCCTTTGTCCGGCCTTGAACACAACAGGGGCGTCCCTGAACTTCGCGTCCGGGGTAAAGTCATGATGAGCACGCCCGAATCGTCCCTGACTCTGTCGATCTGAAGCGCCTGTCGAACCCGTTCGGGGGCCAGGCTTGAGCTTTTGATCAGTAAGGCCACGGAGGAGGCGTGCGAGCCTCTCCGCTCGAGGGTCGAGCCAGCTGCCCTTCCCTTGTTTGTTTCCAACTCAGCCGGGGCGTCCGTTCGAACCCGTTCGAGGGCTGGACTTCGAACCCTGGCCTTCGTGGAACGCCTCATGGCGATTTAGCTTACATTGGAAGCAATCGTTGCCCGTTATTATCTTTGACCGGGGGGTGGTCTTCCGCATTTCGCGCGAGTCGTGGTTGGCGTGGCAGTGCATCGGCCCGTCGACCGGAATCAGCCGTTCGCATCCACACGATCTCGGCTGACGTGGCGCGGCGCTCCGCGTGGGAGTACGGGCGCGCCTTTTTAGGTAGAGTGGCGTGCATAGGTGGCGGTTGAGGTGACGGGGCGCCCAGGGTGTTAGTCGGCGACGGTTCGTTTTACCGTGCCGCAATTAATGCGGCCGCCCACGCCGGGGCGGTTTCCGCTAGGGGGGTCCGTGTGTCAGCGGCTCAGCCCACGGCCGCACTTGACGCGTGTGTTCCCCGGACCAGGCGGTCAAGCCGTTGTTGATGGCTGACATATAAAAAGAAATTGAGGAGGATGGGGGGAATACTTACCTCAGCCGTCCCATGCTTACCTCCCTTGCCTTGGTTTTCTTCGAGTTCTTTGCATCCCTTCGTCAAACCCGAGCGCCTCCTCTGTCTCCGATCCTCTTCGTCAATCCTTCGTCATGCCTCGCCGTCCCAACGCCGCCGCGGTTGAGCTCGAGGAGCTCGCCGAGTGGACGCCGTCCACCGTGATGGAGGATTTGCTGGCCGAACTGGTGTACGGCGGCTTGCTGTCGCAGAAGGGTGCCGAGGCGTCGCCGGCATGGATGGTGCCGCCCAAGACACACAGGCAGCCCACTCCGCCGCCCGGGTATGTAGTCAGCTTCGTTCGATTCGATGAGCGGGGGGGATTCAATGCCCCTGCTTGCGCGTTCTTGCGCGGACTTTGCGACCATTATGGCGTGGAGCTCCACAATTTTGCCCCAAATGGGATTTCTCAGGTGACCGGGTTCGTGGCCACCTGCGAGGGGCTGTTGGGGATCCCGGCTCACTGGGGCCTCTGGTTCCATCTTTTCGTCGGCGGCCTCTATCTGGCGAAGGGTTCCTCGGTGGGGAAGTGCAGGCCCGTCCGCGCCGGCGGCTTCACGCTCTCGGTGCACGAGAAGCGGAAGGAGCTCTACCTTCCGAGCAGGATGACCACCAACAACAGGGGTTGGAGCAGCGCGTGGTTCTACCTCCGCAATGACGCGCCTGGGCTCCCGGCCTACACCGGGAAGGTGCTGCGGGAGGGGAACCAGCGGTGGTCTCATGGCGTGAGTGATCCCACGAACCGGCGGAAGCTCGATCCCCTCCTCGACGCGCTGCAGTGGTTGGCATCCCGGAGGGTGTCCATGACTACGGTCATTGGGCACTTCCATAAGCGGAGGGTGCTTCCCCTCATGGAGCGAAAGCTTCCTCTGTTCCTCATGAAGCCGGACGCCTCGGCCGAGGACCTGGCTGCTTCTCGAATGAAGGAGGAGCCACTTCTCGAGGAGTACGCCTTCATGCGGGCACGGATGGCGGTGGATCAGAAGGAGATGCCGTGCGATCCCAAGCACGTCTGGTCCTTCCGGCTCCTTCCGGAGGAAGGAAGCTTGTCTTTGGTAAATTCTGTTCCTCTTCTTTCCTTCGCTTAGTTACCTTGTATCTCAATCTCGGCTCTCATCATTCTCCTGTTCTGAATTCAGGAGGTGGCCGCGAGCGTTCGTTGCCCCAAGCCTAGGACCGCCGAGTCGAGGGCGGCGAATCGTGCCAGGAACGATCAGCTCCATGCCCGGAAGGTTGCCGAGAAGGAGACGCTGAGGCGGCGACGGGAGCGGAAGGAAGCGCACGAGGCGGAGGTGCGTCGATGCAGGTTGGAGGGCCGCTCTCCCCCTTCGAGTCCAGAGGACACGAAGGAGGAGGAGGAGGAGGAGGAGGAGAGCAGCGACGATGAAGTGGCGCTCCCGGAGATGGTGCAGACGGCCGTGCCACCGGAGGCGGCCCCGGTGGTCGGGAAGGGCGAGGGGTTACCCCGGTCCTCGTCGTCCCGGTCGCGTGTGCCCACAACTCCTGTACCCGCGGCAGGCTCTTCGTTGGGAGGATGTCTGCCTTTGGGGATCCCGTCCCGTGTCGGGGGTTCCAGCTCGGCGTCTGCGACGTCGTCGAGCAAGAGGTTGGGACAAGTCAGTGCCAAGCGGTGAGCGTCCCCTTTCTAGTCCTCTTTATTTGCTTCGCGTTCCGAGCTTAATCCTTCTTCCTCCTCCTTTTTTTGCCAGATTGTCGTTTCGCCCCTCCCCCAATCTTGCCCCCGTGAAGAGGCTCAAGAGGGGGCCGGGGGACTCTCTGGGCGTGGTTCAGGACGGCTCGGGCGCGGTCACGGGGGTGACCGCGGAGGGCAAGCAGGGCCCCCAAGGGCCTCGGTTGAGGGATACGGAGACCATCCCAACGCCCGCGGGCGAAGTCGCAGGCCAGGAGGTCGTGGCCCGTGCTGGCGATGAGCACGGGCTCGCGGTCGTCGAGGGGGCCGCTCTTGATGCAGCAGGAGCGCCGGCGCCGGGCGCCGCCAAGGGCCGCGAGCTCGTGGAGAGCGCGGGGATCCTTGGTGACGCGACGGCGGTGCACGCGTCCGATGTCGGTGGCAGTGCGCTTGCCAGCTGTGGTGTTGCCTTTGCGTCCTCTCGGGTTCTTGAGGACCCCAGTGCGTGGGATGCGTGGCCCGAGGAGCCACAGGGATCTCTAGCGGCTCAGGCCGCTGAGACGACGGCCAAGGTCATCCGCGCACTGAGCCAGACCGGGGTCCCAAGCAGCCTGGTCGCCGCCGTGGAGGAAGAGAGGTCGCTGTGGGAGGGCCAGCGCTCGAACGGTGACG
This sequence comes from Echinochloa phyllopogon, assembly GCA_033239725.1. Lineage (NCBI taxonomy): Eukaryota > Viridiplantae > Streptophyta > Magnoliopsida > Poales > Poaceae > Echinochloa > Echinochloa phyllopogon. The sequence continues at coordinate 1,604,189 of BTCW01000008.1, read as the reverse complement.
CCATTCTGGACGCGCTCCGGGACGCCCTCGACCATCATGACTCGAGGGGGTTCGAGCTTCATCAGGTCGGTGCCATTATCCTTTCCGTTACCTTGGCTTATTCTTTATTTCGTGGTTTTGTTCCGCGTTGATCCTCTTTTGCTTTTTTAGCAGCGACTCCGGCGTGTTTCTGACGAAAAGTCGATCGCGCTGGCCAACCTTCATGTCGAACGCCAGGAGCTCCAGCGCGCCAAGGAGGCCCTCCACACCGAGGTTCGCCAGCTGCGGTCGGACCTTGGTGCTCAAAAGACAGCCGTTGGGGAGCTGACAATGAGGCTGGCGAAGGTGAACCCTCTTCTCCAAAAACAGGAAGCAGCCCTGCGGAAAGCCTGGCAAGCGGTACAGGGCATACCCTCACTCAAGACCTCATTGCAGGTGAAAGTGTAAGAGGCCCAGGAGGCGAGGAACGCCCTCGAGGCAAATGTGCAAGAGCTAGCGTCCTTGCAGGGTCGCTGTGACGAGGCTTGCAAGGAGCGTGACGAGCAACGTCTCCTGGCCGAATCCAGAGCAAAGGACCTCTCGGCCAAGACCGAAGCTTTTGCCGAGCTTGAGCGCCAACTCCGGGAGAAGGAGGAGGCGCTCACCGCAGAGCTGGCTCACCCTCGTGTGGACCCGGCCAAACTCAAGGAGGTCAAGCAGCAACTGCGGGAGCGAGAGCAGGCGCTCGAGACGTCGCAGAAGCTTGTCGAGGGTAAGTTCCAGACTCCCAGTCCCTGTTCTTCGAGTTTTCTTCTGTCTTGGAGCCTGCTACTGAGGTGCTTGCATTTGTCCTTTCAGAACTCCGCAAGATGGACGCGGATTCGTCGACAGAGTTGACGGCTCTTCGATCCGCTTACGAGCGGGCAGAGAACGAGCGCCAGGTTTTGGAGGATGCTGCCGCAGCTGCTTGTGCGGTGGTCAAGGGTGCGGGTGGTCCAGCGGGGGTGAACTTGTCAGAGCGTCTGGCCTCGGTGGAGACGGTGTTCACCGAGCGCCTTCGCGACGCTCTCCGCCTTGGGGTTCAGAAGGGCCTTGGCGTGATGACCACCCACTACGAGGTCGATCTCGACCTCGTAGCTGAAGGGTATACCATCCCGACAGGTATCGAGGGCGACGCGCAGCTCGCCGTGATCGACGAAGCCGATGCCGAGGCTAGCGATGCCGCCACCGTGCTCGCCGCCAAGTTTGACGTCGACCTCTTCCCCGAGCTTTCAGCCGATGACGCGGGAGTGAACCTCGGCCTTGGACCTGCTGCTGACGACGCTGGAGTCAACCCCGTCCCCGACCCTGCTGCCGACGACGCTGGAGCCAACCCTGCTTCCGACCCTGCTGCCGACGACGCCTAGACCGACTTCTGGAGGGCCTTGAGCCTCTTAGCTTGCTTATTTTTCTCGTATTTGGTTGTAAACTGTCTGCTGAACTTTTGAGCGTGTCGCCCCTGTGTGGTCGCGACCTCTTGACTTCTGCGATCGAGTTTTCTCTTGTTTGTGGTTCGTATGCACTATGTTTCCCTTCTCGGCTCGAGATCGATTTCGGCGGAGGGACACAAGTAACTTTGGTGTCGAGTGGCGAGGGGGAAGCCGTAGCCTTTCGAGGGCGTAGGCGGTCCCACAACTCGGCCGGCTCTTGACCGCGGTAGGCCTATGCCTCGCTTTTATCTTTCTGAGCGGTCGAGAAGAGGCTTGGTAGCACGTTTTTAAGAAGAGTGATTTGTATTTGTTAGTCGTTCGATGTGTTGCACCCTTCTCTTAGCCCGAGATTGATTTCGGCGGGGGACACAAGTAACCTTGGCGTCGAGTGGCGAGGGGGATGTCGTAGCTTTTCGAGGGCGTAGGCGGTCCCACGACTCGGCCGGCTCTTGGCCGCGGTAGGCTTGCGCCTCGCTTTTATCTTTCTGAGCTGTCGAGGGAGGGTTTGGCAACGCATTTTCGAAAAACGCATGGAAAAGGTTAGAACTGTTGGGGGGTTAGTCCCCCAGTAGCCCCCGAGGGAGGCTCGTCTTTACCTCGAATTTGCTTCGAGGGTAAAGGCGAGTCGCCCTGTTTCATTGTTGTTAGTAACAATGTTTTCATGCTGTTACGAATCTTTATTATTATCCTCGTGCGATAAAACAAGATTGCAGAAAAAACAAGAGGTTCTATGGGTAAAAGCGACGTAGCTGTTGGATGTTCCATGCGTTGACCTCGCCCTTCTCGTTCGCTAGCTTGTAGGTGTCGGGCTTGAGGACTTTGGCGACGATGAACGGTCCTTCCCATGGTGGTGTGAGCTTGTGTCGGCCTCGGTTGTCTTGTCGTAGCCTCAGCACCAGGTCGCCCTCGTTCAGGTCTCGACGCCACACCTTCCGCTCCTGACATCGTATCAAAGACTGCTGGTACTGTGCTGAGTGCAGGGTGGCCACGTCTCGAGCTTCGTCCACCAAGTCCAGTGAATCCTCGCGCGTTCGCTGATTCTGTTCTTCTTGGTAGGCCTTGAGCCTTGGGGATCCATACTCGAGGTCCGTTGGCAAGACGGCCTCAGCGCCGTAGACGAGGAAGAACGGGCTGAAGCCTGTGGCCCTGCTCGGGGTGATTCTCAGGCTCCAAACCACTGCGGGTAGTTTGGTTACCCACCTTCGACCGAAGCTGTTCAGCTTGTTAAAAATCCTCGGCTTTAGCCCCTACAGAATCATGACGTTGGCACGCTCCACTTGGCCGTTGCATTGGGGATGAGCTACGGCCGACCAATCCACTTGAATGTGGTGATCGTCACAAAATTCCAGGAACTTCTTTCCTGTGAATTGGGTGCCATTGTCGGTGATGATCGAGTTGGGCACACCGAAACGGTGTATGATGTCGGTGAAGAATAGCACGGCTTGCTCCGACTTAATGTTGGTGACAGCCCGAACTTCGATCCACTTTGAGAACTTGTCGATCGCAACCAGCACGTGCGTGAAGCCCCCGGGCGCTTATCGAAAGGGCCCTACAAGATCGAGCCCCCAGACCACGAAAGGCCACGTGACGGGGATGGTTTGTAGAGTATGCGCCGGGAGGTGCGTCATGCGTGCGTAGAATTGACATCCCTCGCAGGTGCGCACCGTTTCGTTGCCGTCAGCCATCGCGGTGGGCCAGTAGAAGCCTTGCCGAAAGGCATTGCCCACGAGGGTCAGTGGCGCCGCGTGGTGTCCGCACACGCCGGCGTGGATGTCGCAGATCAGCTGCCGCCCCTCGGGAATGGGTATGCATCGTTGCAAAATCCCCGAAGCGCTGCGCCTGTAGAGCTCCCCCTCGATCGAGATGAATGATTTAGCCCTTCTCGAGACGCGGCGAGCCTCGGTTTGGTACGAGGGTAACTCCCCTCGATCAAGCCACGCGAGGTATGGGGTGCGCCAATCTTGCGGCGGCGGCGGGTCGGCATCGATCTCCATTGCTTCGGCTTCGTCCATTGAGGATGTCTCGAAGTCGGGGGTCTCGGGATCACCCTCCAAGGGGTTCTCGTCCATCGGGTCGTCAGCCCCCGAGGGTCTCAAAGTCTTTCGAGGGGGATGTTCGGCACCCTCAAGATCGACCGAAGGTTTTTCGAGGTCGCGGGTGAAAACATTGGGCGGAACGGTAAGCCGCTCGGATGCGATATTCGCTAGCTGGTCCGCTTCCTCGTTATACTTGCGCGGGATGTGGTTGAGCTCTATGCCGTAGAACTTGTCCTCGAGCTTGTGTACCGTGCTGCAGTACGCCTCCATCTTATCGTCGCGGCAGTTCGAAGTCTTCATGACTTGGTCCACCACCAGTCGAGAGTCACCTCGAACATCGAGACGCTTGACCCCGAGTTGTACGGCGATGTGGAGCCCCGCGAGAAGGGCTTCGTATTCCGCCATGTTGTTGGACGCCGGGAAATGTAGCCGCACTACATAGCAAATGTGCTCCCCCTGGGACAAAACGAAAAGGAGGCCTGCGCCTGCCCCGGCCTTCATTACCGACCCGTCGAAGTACAGAGTCCAGCATTTGGCCTGGATCTGTGGCGGGGGAAGTTGTGTGTCCGTCAATTCGGCCACGAAATCCGACAAGATTTATGATTTTATCGCTTTTCGAGGGGCGTAGCTGAGGGTCTCGCCCATTAATTCCATCGACCACTTAGCTATTCTGCCGGCGACATCGGGATTGCAGATTATCTCGCCCAGAGGGAAAGACGAGACCACTGTCACCGGGTGCGCTTCGAAGTAGTGTCGCAGCTTCCGTCGCGCGAGCACTATAGCGTAGAGCAGTTTCTGAATGTGGGGATATCTCATTTTGGTGTCGGACAACACCTCACTGATGTAGTATACCAGCCTCTGCACCGGCAGGGCGTGGCCCTCATCTGCCCTTTCGACGACAATGACCGCGCTAACCACTTGAGTAGTCACAGCCACGTAGAGCTGGAGGGGCTCATTGTCCCGTGGTGGTGTCAGAATGGGCGCGCGCGTGAGCGTCGCCTTCAGCTCGTCGAGAGCTTTCTGCGCCTCGGAGGTCCACGCGAAACGTTCGTGTTTCTTTAGGAGTCAGTACAAGGGCAGGCCTTTCTCGCCGAGTCGCGAGATAAAACGGCTTAGCGCCGCGAGGCAGCCTAGTACCTTCTGCACTCCCTTAAGATCTCGGATCGGCCCCATTCGCTCTAGGGCCATCACCTTCTCAGGGTTGGGCTCGATGCCTCGTTGAGAGACAATGAAACCCAATAGCATACCGCGCGGTACCCCGAACACGCACTTCTTCGGGTTCAGTTTTACCCCATTCGCCTGGAGGCGATCGAAGGCGATTCGGAGATCCGAATCGCCGACTAGGTCGTTCGCCTTCCTAGACTTCACGACGATATCGTCAACATATGCCTCAACGGTCCGCCCGATGTGATCTCCGAACACGTGCTGCATACATCGCTGGTATGTAGCTCCGGCGTTTCGGAGACCGAATGGCATTGTGACGTAGCAAAACATGCTAAACGGGGTGATGAATGAAGTCGCAAGTTGATCCGATTCTTTTATCTTGATTTGGTGGTAGCCCAAATAAGCATCAAGAAAGCATAAAAGCTCACACCTAGCAGTGGAATCAACTATTTGATCAATGCGCGGCGAAGGGAAAGGAACTTTGGGACATGCTTTATTTAAACCAGTATAGTCTACGCACATGCGCCATTTTCCATTCTTTTTCTTAACTAAAACAGAATTAGCTAGCCACGTAGGGTGAAATACCTCCTTGATGAATCCGGCTTCCAAAACCTTGCGCAGCTCCTCCCTGATCGCCCGGCGCTTTTCCTCGTCGAAGCGTCGCGGGCGCTGCATCACTGGTCTGGCTTGAGGTCGGATATCAAGGGAGTGCTCGGCGACCTCCCTCGGAATGCCCGGCATGTCCGAGGGGCTCCACGCAAAGATGTCGGCGTTGGCGCGGAGGAAGTCGACGAGCACTGCCTCCTATTTGGGGTCGAGGGTGGAGCTGACCTTAACTGTTCTACCCCCGAGATTATTCGGATCGAGGGGTACAACTTTGGTCTGCTCCGCGGGCTCGAAGTTGCCCGCATGTTTGCGGTTGGCGTCGGCGGCCTCATTGAACATCTTCTCGAGGTCAGCTACCTGAGCTTCGAGGCGGGCATGGGCCTTGGCGCATTCGACGCACTCCACATCGCATTGGTAGGCATGCTCGAACGACGGCCCGACCATGATGACGCCCTTCGGCCCCGGCATCTTCAGCTTGAGGTAGGTGTAGTTGGGAACCGCCATGAACTTGGCGTAGGTAGGCCGTCCGAGTATGGCGTGGTAGGCACCTCGAAACCCCACTACCTCGAAGGGGATGACTTCCTGGCGAAAGTTGCCCGGCGTGCCGAAGCAAACGGGCAGGTCGATCCGCCCGAGGGGTTGGACCTTCTTTCCCGGCGCGATGCCGTGGAATGCAGTTAGGCTAGGCCGTAACTTGTCCACGCCGATCCCCATCAGTTCCAGGGTGCTGGAGAACATGATGTTGAGGCTGCTGCCTCCGTCCATCAACACCTTGGAGAATCGGGTGTTGCCGATCACGGGGTCGACAACAAGCGGATAATGTCCCGGGTTAGGGATGTAATCCGGGTGGTCTTCGCGACCAAAAGTTATGGTCTCCGTCGACCAGTCGAGGTACGATGGCGTGGCTGGACGCACGGCGCAAACTTCCTGGCGTTCGCGCCGTCGCCGTCGCGCAGACATGTTCGCTGAGGGACCCCCGGCGATGAAGAAGACGTTCTCCACAACCAGGAACCCGCCGCCGGCAGCGTCGCTGCCATCGGCGTCTTTCCTCGCGTCCTTCTCTTTCGCGACAAGTTGTTGGTAGTGCTTCTTGATCATCTCGCACTACTCGAGGGTGTGCGAGACGGCGGTGTTGTGGTACGGGCACGGCTTCTTAAGCATGTCGTCGAACCGGCCCCCCGGAGGCGGCGGGAGCCGCGGTCCCCGCCGGGCTTGATCAGCGGCGAAAGCTTCGTCGGGGTCGTCTTCGCGCTGATTGCCGCGCACGGGCTTCGGGCCTCGCCGGCCTTGGTTGCTCTGCTTATGTGGCTTGGGCTTTTTCGTTTGCTCTGCGGGTCGGCCGTCCTCCGCAGGCGCCTCCTCCACACGCTTCCCCTTCTTGCCATCACAGATGGCTCAAACCGCTTCCTCCCCGGACACGAAGCTGGACGCAATGTCGAACAGCTCACTGACGCTGGTGGGGTGATTGCGGTCAAGCTCGTGCACCAGCTCGCGGCACGTCGTGCCTTCTAAGAAGGCGTTGATGACCTCGGCGTCACCGACGTTGGGAAGCTCGGTGCAGCGCTTGGAGAAGCGTCGAATGTAGTCCTCATGGGCTCGCTGGCCCTCTGGCGGCACCCTCGCAGGTCCCAGGAATTGCCCGGGCGCACGTAAGTGCCCTGGAAATTCCCTACGAACAGCTTGACTAGGTCGCCCCAGTCGTGGATCTGGTTCGCAGGCAGGTGCTCGAGCCACTGACGGGCCGAGTCCGCGAGGTGGAGCGGCAGGTTGCGGATGATCATGTAGTCGTCTGTGGCGCCGCCTAGCTGACAAGCCAAACGATAATCATTGAGCCAAACTTCGGGGTTGGTCTCACCTGAATACTTGGTGATGGTCGCCGGCTGTCGAAAGCGAGGGGGAATGGCCGTCGTGCGGATGGCGGGGCTGAACACCCGAGTCCACGCGGGCTTAGGCGTCGGGCTCTTGTCCTCCTCTTCGTCGAAGCGCCCCCCGCGTCGTGGATGGTACCCTCGGCTCGTCGCGGTATCATATCTCTTCTGGTTTAGGGTGTTGCGGGCGTCGCCATCGTCGGCGGCGCCTCGCATATCCTGAAGCCGGTCCCTCGCCGGTCTTCGCTCGCCTGGGTGTTGGGTTATGAGCGCCTTGCCGTCGTTCGTTGGACGGTTCGGCGTCCACTTTTCCCGGCGAGGGGTGTGGACGGACTCCTCCTTGACCTGTCGGCCACCTTCGGCCCTCGAGTTGGCCTGCTGCCGAATGCGAGAGGCGGAGCTCTCAGCCTGTAGAACGGCCGCCTGCTCGACGAGACTTCGCGCCTCGCGGTGCAGGAGTCGAGCCGATGGCGTAGACGGCTCGAGAATGGCCCGTAGCAGTGTTACCGCGGTTACGAGCTTTTGGCTTGCGCGCGGCAAGTCGGTGCCGTCGTCGTTTTCGATGCGGGCGTGAGCAATGCGCCCTGCAGCCCTAGCGCGATTGCCGCGCTGAGGCTGCTGCACTTCCAGGGTTGCCCGCAGCTGCTGCACCTGGCGGCGCTCTTCCTGGAGCTTGTTCTCCAGCTCTCTGACTTGCGCCAGCTGGGCCTGCACCAACGCTTCGTCACCTTGCGGCGTCGTGGCGTTGACGTTGGTGGGCACCACGGCCTCTGGGTTCGCCAGAGGACGGTCGCGGAACCATCTTCGTTTCCGAACCCGACGTCGTCGTCGACGACGAAGCACTCCAGCAGAGGATCGCTTTCTCCTTCCCTGGAGACGTCGAAGCAGTAATCGACGGAGCTCAGGAACTGCCAGAGCGCCTCGGCGTCCCGAGGCCCGGCGTAGTCCCATTCCTCGCCGCTTGAGCCTGGTGGGTACCATTCGTCAGGCGATGCGGCGTGGTGGTGGGTCGTGTCGTCCGACGAGGATGAGTGGCGGGCGTGATGGCGTCCCCTGCGCGGGCGCACAGGACGCGCAGCCGTCCGTCCTCGAGGTGCGGCCACGTTACGCCGGTGCGTTGACGTGTAGCTACCCCGCGGAGGGGCAGGTTGGCGAGTTCCCCCCATACTTGTAAATTCCATTCCGGAGGTCATTCCGTTTTTGCTCTTGGAACGGAACATTCCGGTATCGGCCGATACCGGTGTACCGTTCCGGACTTTATTATATTAAAAATATATGAATATACATATACATAAATATTCATATAAATATATACTTACGGCATAATTACGCTTCATCACACTGACATTTTTACCAAACTCACATATAATTCATTAAGTTCACCTGACCATAACCATATTTCATACTCCATAGCTCATACATGGAAAATAAAAACACAATCATTTGGTTTTAGCCCGGTACCGAAATGAGCGGAACAGGCGTTTCGGCCGGTATTGGCCGGAATGGCCGGAATTGACCGGTATTTGACCCGGTACGGGATTTCAGCCCTTCTATGCCGGTTTAGGCACCGGAACGGGGCATTCCGGCCATTCCGGCCGGTACCGGAATGGAATTTACAACTAGGGTTCCCCCGCCGCTGCGCTGGGCAGTGGGGGGAGACGCTCGAGTTGGCTCCGGCCGCACGCGTCGTGGTCGCCGCCCCCATCGTCCCCGGTGGGTCGGGGGGAGCCCGGCGTGCTCCGGGTTGGTGGCACTGCGACTCACGCTCATGTCGGCATTGACCAACGAAGAGGTCGTCGCGGCAGTGTTTCGCATTCCCATCGGGAATTGTGCTGGCACAACACCCGCTGCTTGGCGGCTCCCCTCCGCGGGGTCCGCCGAAGGCGGCGCGGCTTCACCTGACTGTGCGTCAGGCGGTGGTGCCCGCGGATTGTCCCAGTTAGGGAGTCTTATCCGCGAGGGTTGCCGCTGCTCGACCTGCACCTGCAGGCCTTGCAGCCGGCGGCGACTCCACAGTCCGCCCGCCGTGGGCGACGACGGAGCGGCCTCTTCCTCATCGGTGCGGCGAAGCTGCATGAGGTAGTCGGATCCGTCGGACTCGAACGTCAGGCTCCCGAACTGGATGATGAATCCAGGTGGGAATCCGTTGGGAACCCCGTCGGAGGGCCCCAGCGTCGGATGGTCGTCGCTAGTAGCCATCAAGGGAACTGGTGAGAAAAGTGAATCGCACAGCGCTTCCCCTACCTGGCGCGCCACTGTCGGTGTCGGAAATGGCCAGCACTCCCTTCACCGCACAAAAATGCGCTGTGTCTCGTCCCTTGATGGTCGATGCGGAAGCTAACACAAGGACACGGGTTTATCCTAGTTCTAGCCACGGGGCCGTACGTCCAGCAGGGGCGTGCTCGCGCACTCGTATTAGCTTTGCACCGGGGTGCTTGTAGAGGGGAGCTACAAGTGGATGCGGGAGAGGAGAGACGTTCTCCAAGTCCTTGGCTTGTGGTGAGAGTGATTGAGTCTGGTGCCGATATCGGGTGTGTGTTGCTGTGTGTTCGTGTCTCAGCGTGAGCCAAGGCGTACGAACTGCCTCTTTTCTACAGGGCTCCTGCCTCTCCCTTTTATAGTTCAAGGGGGAGAAGGATTACAGTCGTGGGTACAATGCGTACTACAGTGCGAGCTACAGTGCGATCTGTACGGTATATCTTGCAGAGAGGGCGTGCTTGCTTTAGGCGTATCCCTCCCCTGTAGTTTAGTTGAGAATGTCTTTAGGTCCTGTCCGTTGGTACGGCGCTTCTTTGCATCCGTCTTGTCAAAGCCTCGAGGGGTCGCTCGATGCTGCCTCGAGGCGGCAGGACTATTGCTTGGTCCCTCGCTCGAGGGGGGCTCCGTGCCGCTTCGAGGGGTCACTTGCCGGGGGCACGGAGGCTAGCGTGGTGTAGGCCGCAGCCTAGTGTCAGACACCTTTACCAGTTATGATGACCAGGAGAATATGGCCTGCTCCATTGGGCCGGTACGGCCGGCTTTTGCCCTGGCGACGGTGTCAGGCCGTATTCGTACGGGGCGGCCACCACTCGGGTGGCCCGATAATCTTCTGTATTCGCCATGGGGGCCCCTTCCATTGAGGACGGGGGGCAGGTGATGTAGGTGTGCAGCCTACCGTTGCAACAGTGTATGCTCCGTCGCCCAGAGACGTGGTTGGCAAGGGTTAGGAGACCCTTTGCTTGCCTTGCCGGACCGGCAACGTCGTTTGACCAGGGCTCGCCCCCCGGTCATTGGTGGTTTCTTGTTGGTGGGGTCCCCTAGACTCGCTCGAGGGCGTTTCGGCGTGGGAGGTGACGGCGGGCCCCCGGTGAAGCTGTGCGGGAGTACGATTGGAGTCAGCAACACCAGGGGTACAGTGCCGCGCATGCCCCGCGCGGCTCTCGCCTGTCCGCGTTGCAGGGGACACAGTGATCTCAGATCTTGTTAGAAGCGACGTGCAAGGAGGATTTCTCTTTTGACTTCGGCGCCCGGTGCGGGAGTTGGGATCGCTGGTCCCTGCGCCGCTGATGAGGTGCATACTCGAGGGGTCGAGATGAGCTCGAGCGAGGCGGAGCGGGGGTCTGTGGCTCGAGGGGGAGCGTAGTACCCTCGAGTGAGGCGGAGTTTTGGGTGCGAATGCGTCGTACCCTCGCGGGCCATTGTCGGGCCTGGATGGCTGGTAGTGGGCCGCATGATTTTGCTGGCGTGGGTCCATGTGTTTGCGGGAGGTAGTCTTTGTTGTGCGTTTTTTAGGGTGGTTACGCTGATGATTAAGGGACCCCCTAATTTGGTCCCCGACAACGATGGAGACAGCTGTTGTCTTTTTGACACAAATAGACATCTTGTACAATTGGCTGTCTGTTTGGCTGTCTGCATGGTAATTAATTCATTATTTGACACACAAACCTATGATGATCTAGCGCACAATTGATCTTTGTAGCCATTTTGTTGATAATGCACAATACATTTAAGTAATTGGTATGAGTCTTGAAATAAGCATGTAATTCAATCATCTCTAATTACCATCCCATTTCAACAAATTACCGTCTAATTTCAAAAAGAGAAAGAAAGAAAGAAAGAAAGAAAGAAAAGGAGGGTGGCTTGCGTCACGGGCTCAAGGGGGGAAAAGAAGAAGAAGAAAAGAGCAGCAGCCGGCCCATTTGCTCATCACGTCACGGGCAGCCGGCACCCAGTCGTCTTCCTCCTCTCTCCACACGCCATGGGAGAAAGGGGCATGGTGCTCGGAGCTCTTGATTTCCATGGCTGGGCCACGAGAACTCGAGATGAGGCTACCAACACGATGCACGGGACATGGGCGATCGATTTTAATGATTGGTTGGAGGAGGAGAGGGGTAGCGAGGGGTCGGGTGGTCGGCCATGTGAAGCCGGAGCTCTGCTCCCTCTGCTCGGCGGTCGTGGTGGCGCGAACCTAGACAGCAAACGAAATCCCCCCGCACGCAACGGACCCGAGCTTTCACCGTCTCCTCGCAGCGGTTCCTACAACGTGCGCCGAGCCGTCGCTCGGGCCTTGGAGCACGCGCCTCCCTCGTCGACGAACGAGACAACCATGCCTCAGAGACACGCGCGCGGGCTTCTACAAAACTTGCTTGCATGTCTACGCATGTCGACGGGGCGTTGTACATGCCCCTCAGGTTGCCCGTACTGCCTGTATGCATGTGAGAGAGCAACCGCATGCCCAGTTGATGCAAATGGATAATAATCTCAAATTATTTGATTGACAGCAGCAAACGGTAGCAGGGCATTAATTGCCGCACAATCAATTACATTCCACCTGAAGGATTCGTCATATCTGGTCATCAATAATCCACATTAATTGCCTATTTATATTATTTTAATGCCTGCCCTGCAAAACTAGCGTACAAATAGACAACGATATATCACAGATTTACAGACGTCTCATCTACCATACCCACCACACTTGATCGAGAATCCACCGAGAAAGCGCGACCATGGCCTTATCGAGCCGTATGACGATGAGCGTCGTCGTCTTCCTCTTTGCTCTCCTACTCGCAATATCTAGTAATCACACAGAGGTCGTTGCCGCGCCCATCGACCCGCTCTTTCCCATCTGCAAGACTGTCGGCGGCGGGAGCCCATACTTCGATGTCAATTTCTGCATGCTGGCCCTGGGATCCGACAGCCGGAGCCATGACGCCGGCAACTATCAAGATCTCTCTGTAATCGCCGTCGACCTCATAACGGCCAATGCCACAAGCACGGCAGCAAAGATCGACGGCCTGCTCAAGAAAGCCGGCGGCGATGCCACGGTGCAGCAGGGCCTGCTGTCCTGCCAAGTGCTGTACAAAGGCATAGTGCAGAGGCAGCCTAGCTGCTTGGCAGCAGTCAAGGCAGGCAAGTTCAGTGAGGCCACATCGAGCTTGGAGCAGACGGCAAGTGCCGCGAAGCAATGCGAGGACGTGTTCGGCAGGAGCAAGGTGGCGTCGCCATTGACGCTAGAGGACGACCACGAGTTCAAGCTAGCCAAGCTTGCTGTGGCCTTGCTCGATTACGCCAAGTGATATATATGGATGATCGAGAATTGAAGATGGATAGATGCTGTTGCTTTTCTTTGTAATTGTTTTTTGTTAGACCAAAGTTACATCCGCATGCATGTGCTAGCTGTAACAATGTACCTTGCTTATAATAAAGAAATGAGTTTTGCTTTTTACCATTATCTGTCGATATATTTTTAGCAGAAAATCTGTCAAATTTTTTGGCGTTGCATGTTGTTCTCTAATGTTTAAATACTGTGCTATGAGATATTGCAAAATGTTTCATGATTTAGGAGGAGAAAATATGGCAGATTTATTGATGTTACATATGCTAAACATTAACTCTAGCATCTTGCGGTACTTGTATCCCTCTCATATGAAACATGATCGCCGGCCTGCTGAACGTGATTGAGCAATGAGCATGCATCTCGGAATATTCAAAACCATTTTTTATAAATTCAAACCTGGACTAAAGTTGAGGCAAAGTTGATTCATTTGGAGTAAAATTACGAAACAAGCCATGAAAGGAGGTTAATAAAGCTACAAATTGGATATTTTAATTTTTATTTATTTTCTTTTGTTAGTTATTTTTCCAATATACATGCATCAATGTTTTTCTCTATCTTGGCTACGTATTCTTTAGAATATGAGCCTCATCGAGTGATATGAAGCCCCAAATGCTTGGAACATGAGCATAATAGCGGTATCAAGCCAGCTAAAAATATGATTGGAGTGGTTTGTTTATTTTAAAATGGTATACGTTACGTGCATGATTATTTTCTTTTGTGTTATTAATTACTAGCTACAAAATTTTGCAACGTGGAAGGTAAGTTGGGCAGGTGAAAAATACATGTAGCGGTGGACAAAGGCGGTAATACACTATATGGTCAATTGCAAATTATTTCCAACCAAAAGTGTACCTAACTACCTTTGCAAATTTGTAGAGAATTAAAACATTTAATACAAAAGAGTATTTTAGAACGGAAACTCTTTTCAAAAATTTACTAGTACACATTATTCACAAATCTGCCAGGTGTTTTGTGCTTGTGCGTCATCACCTGTTGCATCTCAAACAAACAGGGGAAAAATGTGCGACACCCTGTGTTTTAGGATTCAGGCAATTAGCAAATCTCACTCCAAATTTGGAACTTGATGATTGACATTTAAAAACACTCACTACGGAAACCCCATATATGCCGAGTGTCTAGCTCTTTGCCGAGTGTATTTTCTCAGACACTCGGCAAACAAGCTCTTTGCCGAGTGTATTTTTTCTGACACTCGGCAAACAAATAACACTCGGCAAAAAGCTTGTTTGCCGAGTGTCAAAATAATACACTCGGCAAAGAAACCATGTTAGCAGGGAAAGCTCCCGACTTCACCGAAGATGATCAAGGTACAATTTGGTTTAGAAAGAGGATATGTGTACCGGATATCGAGTCTCTCAGAGAGCAGATATTGAGGGAAGCTCATGATTCCGCATATTCTATTCATCCTGGAAGCACCAAGATGTACCAGGATCTGAAGCAAAGGTATTGGTGGTATGGACTAAAAAGGGATGTGGCTGCCCATGTGGCATTGTGCGATGTTTGTCAGAGAGTTAAGGCTGAACACCAGAGACCAGCCGGTTTGCTTCAGCCACTCAAGGTACCTGAATGGAAGTGGGAAGAAATCAGTATGGATTTCATTGTTGGATTACCTCGCACTCGAGGAGGATATGATTCCATATGGGTTATTGTGGACAGATTAACTAAGGTAGCTCACTTTATACCCGTTAACACTACTTATACCAGCGCTAAGTTAGCAGAGTTATACATGTCCAGAATTGTTTGTCTCCATGGTGTGCCTAAAAAGATAGTGTCTGATAGAGGTACTCAGTTTACATCTAGATTCTGGCAGAAGTTGCATGAGTCTATGGATACAAAGTTGAATTTCAGTTCTGCATATCATCCTCAGACAGATGGTCAGACAGAAAGGACTAATCAGATTTTGGAAGATATGTTGAGAGCTTGTGCTTTGAAGCATGGAGGTAGTTGGGACAAGAGTCTTCCGTATGCAGAGTTCTCATATAACAACAGTTATCAGGCTAGTTTGAAGATGGCACCGTTCGAAGCACTTTATGGTAGAAAGTGCAGAACACCGTTGTATTGGAGTGAAACTGGTGAGAGTCAGTTGTTTGGTCCAGAGATACTACAGGAAGCAGAAAGACAGGTTCAGATTATCAGAGAGAATTTGAGAACGGCTCAGTCCAGGCAGAAGAGCTATGCAGACACAAGGAGACGAGAATTAACTTTTGAAGTAGGTGATTACGTGTATCTGAAAGTATCTCCTATTCGGGGCTTGAGAAGGTTTAAGGTGAAAGGAAAGTTATCTCCTCGTTTCATTGGACCTTTCAAGATTGTTGATAGAAAAGGTGAGGTTGCTTATCAATTGGAGTTGCTAGCCAGACTGTCAGATGTACATGATGTGTTTCATATCTCTCAGTTGAAAAAGTGTCTTCGAGTTCCTGAGGAAGAATTACCCTTGGATGAGTTGGATGTGCAAGATGATTTGACTTATAAGGAATACCCAGCTAAGATTTTGGAAACTGCTGAGAGAGTTACTAGGAGTAAAGTGATTAAGATGTGTAAAGTTCAATGGAGTCACCATGCGGAAAGTGAGGCAACTTGGGAAAGAGAGGATGAGTTGATGGCAGAGTTCCCTCAGATTTTCTCTTATCCGTCCGAATCTCGAGGACGAGATTCTCTTTAAGGGGGGTAGGTTTGTAACACCCTAAAATTCATCACAATTAAATTGTAGCAACCATTTGAATTTTGCTAGGATTTATTAAGGCTTAAATAAATTTTCTAGGAATTAATTGGAATTTCTAGCCTTTTATCAATTTAAATATCACATTAAATAAATATTTTAGTCAAAATAAGTTTTTGTTGCATTCATGCTGTTGCATATATTTTTGGTTGCTAGTAAATCAAGTTGGAATTTAAATTCTGTTTAAATTCGAATTTGATTTGCTTTTGTTTGAGTTTTAGAAAAGTTTAAATCAGCCGAGTTCGTTTTTGCCCCTCGAACTCCTGGGCCAGTCCAAGTTTGCCCCCTGAACTTTTTCTCTCGTTCGCTTCTTCTCCCCGCGCTTTTTCCTTTCCCGGCCCAATTCTTTTTCTCCGACTCCGCCCGGCCTCTTCCATTTTCGGCCCGTTACCGGCCCGTCCCGATTCTCCCCGCTCTCTCTCTCTTTCTGTCGCCGACAAGTGGGGCCCGGCTGTCAGCATCTCCGTCTTCCTCTCGCCGTAGCCGAGTGGGACTCGTCGCCGAGTCCGATTCGCCGCCGTCGCCGTGTCCAACTCGAACACGCACGCCTGCCCGAGCCCCTGCTCCGACCTATTTAACCACCGCCGCCTCTGCTGTCCCTCCCATCGACCCGAGCTTCGAAACCAAAGCCGCCCGAGCCGCCCTAGTCGCCGCCATCACCAATCCGAGCGTCGCCGTCTTCGATTCTCGTCGTCGCCGCCGTTCCTTCGCCAAGAAGCATCCCAGGAGGTTCGCCTCGACATCCCGCACCTCCCCTTAGTGATCTTGACCCGATTTCGGTCGCGCACCGTGCTAATCGAGCTCGCCGCCGTTCTGACAGAGTCGCCGACCGCCGTTGTTCGTCGCCGGCCGTCGTCATCGCCTTTCCCTCGACAAGGCCTAGCCCCGTGAGTTCCCCTTCTCCTCCTGGTGCTATAGCGCTTGATCTTGTCGCAAACCGTTGCACCATAGCTGTAGATCGCGTGTTCGCCGGCGATGCCCCGCCGCGGAATCGGGCGGCGCCGCCGTCCCGGCCGTCGTCGCCGTCGGCCGAGAGCCCGAGCCGTTCCTGACCGCCCGATCTAAATCCGACGGCCTAGATTAGATCCAGCCCGAGTCAACCCGACCACATAACGGTCAGCCGTGGCTGTTATTCAAAGAAGCCCCTGAGGTTTTCAAAAATCAACCCGCGGTCCAGTTTAGTTCAAAAATAATTACGTTTAGGTCCTTTTTCTTCTGTTTAAGCCCCTGCAAGATTTAAAATTGTGCCCGAGGTCCAAGGTTTGTTTTTTTACATGAAAACCCTCGAGTTTTTATATAAAATTATGTTTTAGCCCCTGGTTTTTCGCAGTTAACCCCTGGAACTTTTAAAACTTTGCCAGCAAGTCCTTGGACCTTAGAAAAGCCATATCTTTTGCGTTTTAACTCCGATTTTAGTGATTCTCGTGCTCACGCGTTCGTTGTAACGTGTAGATTAGTTTTGTGCTGTTGTTTTCTCCTGTTGGAATTGTTTGGTGTACTGTTTCTTATTTGTTGTATTGTTTCCTTGTATGTAAATGTGTGATGCGATTAGGAAACGACCAGTTCGAGGATTTCTCTGAAGAACCAACTGTTGGAGAAGGATTTGAGCAGCAACAGAGTTGGGAAGAAGGCAAGTGTATTATGTCATGCAAATGTCCTAATAATTATTAATTTCACCACCCGTGTCTTAATTTGAAGGGTTCCTATTTAAGGATTTGCCTAGCCACTATATTTTTCCTGTCCCGGAAACTGGGTTATTTAATTAATTTTGATGGTAGATGATGCTTAGCTTGCTCAACTGGGATTGGTTAAATGAACCCCTACTCTATGTTCCATATACTCTTTTAAATAATTAATTGGCAAGATCATATATTTTTAATTGAAACATGGAGAACCACCCAGGAAAACAGTACAACCATGAGTGCCATGTGGCTCTGGCTTTGACTGACTAATTAGGTGCTCTAGTTTTTGGTAGCTTTACCCGAAAGGGGCATGGGGGGCGGCGGTTGACGGGGTATAGCTCGGTCCTTTTGAGCTGTGGGCTTTGGTAAGAGACAGACCTCATTAGGGAGGGTTATGCTTTGCTTCTGAACCGGAAACCTTAGCGGGCTATCATTTATTAGAGTGCTTTTGTAAAGGTCTCATAGTGAAACCCAGTATTCGGTCCACGTGGTGTGGGAAGGGTACAATGCTTCGGCAATGGGAATCACGGCTTATGGTGAAAGTGTACAACCTCTGCAGAGTGTAAAACTGTTATAACAGCCGTGCTCACGGTTAAGAGCGGCCTGGACCCTTACATGATAATCATACTTGAACATGATCAAAATCGTGGTTACTTGAATATGTTGGGAATATGACATTCATTAATTTGTGGGTGGTATATACTTTCATTTGCTAGTAAATAGTTGCTTAATAAAACTTGACCAACTAAAAGTGCTTACTGCAGTTTGGTCAGCCAACCTTTTTGCCTCAGCCTTGTATGTCATATTGCATTTGCTGAGTACGTATGTGCTCATACTTGTTGTTTTTCTTTCTTTTATTGCATCAACTACACCGGAATGCTGCTCAGATTGGGAGAATTTTGAGGATTTCACTACTGGTTTTGAGAAGTTCTAGGCGAGTCTCCCCCAATCAATGCCTGTGGAGATGGAGTCACTTTTGCTTCGTTAGATAAACGTTTATTTAAGACTTCCGCTATGACTTTTGAGTCAACTCTGGTATTGTAATAATTACACTATAATACTCTTTCGTTATGCATGGTTATGGATAATCACTTATGATGTCTACCATATGTGTGTAAACTGATCCTGGCGCACATATGAGATGCACCTGGTTTTGCCTTTAAAACCGGGTGTGACATAAAACAAGCAAATTAAGTCTAAAAATCATGAAATTTGTCGTGAAGTGATTGCATCACATATAGGGGCTGTGAGAAAAAGTTGAGAACGTTTGACACATTTTGTCATAACGATGTTTACAAATCGAAACATCTCACAAGAAGTGTATTGTAATTGTGTGTGAAAGAGTTCGTGGGTATATGTTTCGAATACAAACTTTTTTATATGATCTCATATGAAAAAACACTTTATACCAAAGTTGTACACCTCGATGAAATATAAAACTTTGTAGTTGACAACTTTTGTATTTGAGATCGTTCAATGCAAGAAAAAAATTATTACAAGTTATCTAATTTGAAATTTGAAATTTGAAATTTTCAAATGACCTCGAATGTGAATATGTTCTATATCAAAGTTGTACATATCCATGAAATATAAAACTTTGTAGTTAACAACTTTTTATTTTGAGATAGTTTATAGTTTAAAATATTCATATAATGTATCTAATTTGAAAAGTTGATTTTTAAAATTTTTAAATGACCACGGATGTAAATATGTTCTATACCAAAGTTGTTGGTATCGAAGAGATATAAAAGTTTGTAGTTTATAACTTTTTCATTTAAAATTGTTTAGCTATCCAAAATTTGATTATGAGAACCCATAGAAAACACAAGTGCCACGTCATCAATCCAACACCTCAAAATGTTGGCCTCTGATTGGTCCAACAAACACCACCCGGATCCCCCCTCTCTCTCTCCCTCATCCATCCATATCCACCCACCGCCGCACCCTCTCTCTCCCTCATCTCCTGCTCCTCCCTCATGCTCTCTCCCCTCTCTCTCCGTCCCTCAGGCCGCGGCGTTGGCAGCTGGTGGCAGGGGCGGCCGGCGCGGGCAGCCGGCGGCCGGGCCGGGCGGGGCGGCCAGGCGCGCCTCCGACGTGGGCCCCGACGCGGGCCCCAGGCGATGGCCGGCGGGGGACCAGGTGGCCGCCGACGGGCGAGGGGCGCGGCCTGGCGGCGAGCACGGCGGCCTGGCGTCGAGCGCGGCGAGCACGGCGGCCTGGCTTCGAGCGCGGTGAGCAGGGCGGCCGGGCGGCGCGGCCAGGCTGCCGGCGGGGGGCACGGCCAGGCGGCGGCCGGCGGGGGGCCAGGCGGCGTGGCCAGGAGGCCGGCGACGGGCGCGACCAGGCGACCGGCGCGGCCAGGCTGCCGGCGGGGGGCACGGCCAGGCGGCGGCCGGCGGGGGGCCAGGCGGCGTGGCCAGGAGGCCGGCGACGGGCACGACCAGGCGACCGGCGTGGGGGTGCGGCTGGGCGGCGAGCAGCCAGGCGACTGGCGCGGAGCGCGGCCGAGCGGCACGGCTAGGCGACCGGTGGAGAGCGGGGCGGCCGGCAGCAAGCGCCAGGCTGCCAGCGGCGAGGGCGGCCAGGCGACAGAGCGGGGCGGTCGGGTGGGCGGGCTGTTTTTTTTTATTTTTCTCAAAAATGTTCGTCGAGTGTTAGAATTGGCACTCGGCAAACTCATTGTCATTTCAAAAATGTTTGCCGAGTGTTGTGTTTGGCACTCGGCAAACTCTTTGCCGAGTGCCCGACAAAGGACACTCGGCAAAGGGCAGCTTTGCCGTAACCAGATATGCCGAGTGGCCTTTGCCGAGTGTTACACTCGGCAAAGACTTTGCCGAGTGTATTCGTGGGTTTGCAGGCACTCGGCAAACTCCAGGTCTCCCGTAGTGACTTGCGGGCACTAATGGTAATGCAAAGAATGATGAGCAAAAAAACCTCCACTCAATCGATTAATTCAGTCCATATGCATACCATGCCAAACTCGCGCATTAATAAGCGTGCACCATACGGCGGGCATCTCATATATATCCATCCAACACAGAGCTAGCAATCGAAAAATTAATCCGCCATGAAAGTGACCATGGTCTCCTCTTCCTTCATCATCGTCTTCCTCCTTGCGGTCCTAGTAGTCTCAGCCACCCACAGCAAGGCGCAAGCGGACCGCGTGAACCCGCTGCTTCCGACCTGCAAGACCGTCGGCGGCGGCAGCACCTACTTCGGCATCGACTTCTGCATGTCGGCCCTCGGCTCCGACAGCCGGAGCCGCGACGCCGCCGGCTACCGCGACTTCTCCATCATCGCCGTCGACCTCTTCAAGGCCAACGCCACCAGTACTGGCGCAAAGATCGGCGGCCTGCTCAAGCAGAAACCCGGTGCCGGCGGCAAGGACGACGACGAAGCCACGACGGAGTCCCTGCTGTCGTGCCAGGCGCTGTACAGCGGCATAGTGGATTTGCTGCCCGGCTGCGCCGCCGCGATCAAGGGCGGCAAGTTGGACCTGGCGGCGTTAATCCTGGAGAAAGCGGCGAGCGCGGCCAAGGAATGCGACGATGTGTTCCGCAAGAACAAGGTGGCGTCGTCGCCGTTGACGGCGGAAGACGACGCCGCGTTCAAGCTGGCCGAGCTTGCTGTGGCCCTGCTCGGTTTTGCTGGCTGATCGATTACCTTTACCCGAGAATGATTTTCTTTATTTTCTCCATTCTTGTTTTTCTTTTGTATCGGCTGAGGCCGGCGTTACAAAAAGGATGATTATGTTGTGTGTATGATGCATCTTTTTCCGTCGAATAAGATGAGCATAGCAAAGGAGCTTAGTTACAAGGAACAACAGTACATTGTGTTGGTGCCATCTCAGTTACCTCGTATATATCGATCCTAATAATTCCTATCTTAACTTGGGGATCAGAAATTCCTCTGAGAAACCATTTCCTCAAAAAAAAAATCTGAAGCTCCTTGCCTTCGATCCAAGCAGGGCTGAAATGATACTTTTTTTTAACATCCTCAAATTCACCGAGACACACTCTCATGCGAGAAATCAATTACATCTTTTGAATAGTTCCAAGTAGATCATGGTCAAATAGACTCGTGCTCGTCATATTTCCCCCTAATACAAGATTGAAAGCCAATGCTTTTATAAACCCTCTTAAAAACTTCACAAGCAGCTAGCGTGTCGAGCAGACACACATAAACCTACCACCAAAAGTACGTCATCCCCTCGCAGGCATTAATCTTAACATTATACTATATAATAACAAGACGAAGATAGCTGCCGCATCACTTCCAGAATCAAGTGAGCAGCAGAGAAAAGACAAGAGGATCATGACAATGCTAAATTTACTAGGCAACAACAAAATTCAATAGTCATGAGTTGATATCAGGACCCCAAGCTGCAGTTTATCAAGCCAGAACCTGCACATAGAAGAATAGAGTCTGTGAACAGCTTTGCTAATTGTCTGAAAGGGAAATGCCAAAAGAGTAAAAGCAGAATAATATTTATGAGGATTATATAAGACAACCATCCAGTATACTGTAATGATACTATCTAAAATGTTTGGTTGTCTCCATATGTAATTTCTTCATCAAAGCTATCACACTTTTCACTTTCTCAAACTCAAATGTGAAGTTGGCCCACCAAAAGTAAGCTTTGCAGTTCTGCTGATTCAGCTAAGTGCTCTATACGAATATATTTTTTAATCTAACCTCAACATGGACATATTTTGCTAGCCTTGTATCCATTTTTGAACCGAACTAGCCTTGTATCCATTATTACTATATTATTAAAAAAAACTGTGTTGTTGGAGCTAAAATGACTATCCAGGACAACATAGCAAACACAAATGCCAAACAGGATGTTTCATAATAAACATGCTATAGGAAGATGTTATAGAGTTTTTTAAGCAAACATGATGTATGATACAACAGAGCCATTGCATGATGAATAATTAAGCACTAGCCCCATTTGGCAGAGCATAACCAGTCTGTTACTATGTTATTTACTGCTTAAAAGTGGTGAAAGAAATTCTAATAAAAGAGTTGAAAGAAAATTGCTGTATTGTTTAAGTTCAACCAAACTGAAACTTGAGGAATTCCTGATGTAACTCAAGAAAACTTAAGGACCGTTAAGGGATGGATAACAAATAAACTGTAATTAGTTATATTGCTCCAGTTTGTTTACAGTCTCAGAAAACACAAAATCTAAAATGAGCAAATACGCGATGAATACTTAAATGCTTGGCAACTAAGATTTTGGAAAGGAAAAATAGTTGACGTATAGCAGAACTATAATTCATACATATAAGCAAAAGACATCTCACACATAATAACTATGTGTAAGTGAGCTTATTTCACACCATTATGGTGGACAGAATTAAAATGCACAAAACATATGTATGTGTATGTATATGGCAATAGACAAGAAAATTAACAATAAGCTATGCGTTTCTGAAAAAAAAAATATGACATCCAAACAATAAAACACTGTAAATGCCTGCTTACCTGGAGCATATAGATTCGTGCTGAATGCATGGATAGTCCCGTCATGGCTAACAGGATTAGTTTGGAAAATCTTTTCAAACTGCATTGACTCGAGATGGACAATGAAGACGCCTCTATAAGTCGACACAAGTATCACATTGTCATTCCCATCAAGCCCAAGTACTGTTCTGTATCCTGGAAACCCCCATGATCCGAGCGAAAGAAGCGTGTCCAGTTCAATTGTTCTACCTAGCATCCATCGAGCAACACCATCAGAGTCGGGCGTCCTCTCCCACACTTGGGCTTTGAGGTTGGGTAACATGACAATCAAACTAAGCCCACCGCCGCCCTTTGCTAGCGTAGTCAAGTAGAGGCCACGATGTTGATCATAGACATCCCATGGCAGTGGCACCTCAATCACTGATAGGCTCTGGCGACGCAAATCGAATTCAAGGACGTGAAGCTGCCTGCCAAAGCCAAACAGAATCCAGTAGAGGGAATTCCCCACCAGGACATTGCGAAATCCAACAAGGAACCCAGATTGGGACTGGACAGCCGTGGAGACGACATCGCCGGTCTCTGACGAGTAAACGCAGACATGCGCACTGCGGCCGCCGTTCCACACCAATGCCACCTCGAAGGGGCCCTGCTTGTCGCCGGCGGCACAGATCACCGCCCCCTGCACGTTCCTGAACATCGGATCCGGGAAGTGCGGAACGGCGACGAGGTGGTGTTTGCCCGCGACAGGGCTCCACACGAGCATCTGGCGGAGGTCGTAGTCGCAGGGGGGGAGGGTCCGGTTGAAGAGGAGCACGCGGCCGTGGCGGCAGCCTTGGAATGCCCAGGTGCACTCATCGCCGCCGCCGCCGGAGCAGGAGGGCACGGGAAAGGAGAAGCGCTCGGGCGGGATGGAGCCCCGCGGATCGGAGAGGAAGCTGAAGGAGGTGTGTTGGGATCCTTCCGATGGGACGCCGCTGAGGAAGACGCCGAGGGGCTTCCAGTGGTGGGCGCGGAAGCGGCGGAGGAAGTAAAGGTCGGTGACGATGCGGCGCCAGCGGGTGCAGACGAGGGACGCGCGGGGGAGCGACGACGGCAGCGGGGGCAGGCGGAGGTGGATCTCGGAGAGGAGCTCGTCGACGTCCAGCGGGCACACCGGGCGGCCATCGAGTTGTTCGAGTCTAGTCGTCTTCGTCACTAGCAAGGACACCGACGCCTCGCGAGTTCGCGTGCAGTAAAAAAAGGTGAAGGACGTGCATGATTCGGATTGCTGGACGGGCCGGGAGAGAAATCTTTTTCCGTCGCAGGCGGGCCGACATGCATTGGCAAAAAAAACAAAGAGGTAAACGACGTTTTTATTATTTTTTAACCAAAGTTAGCAGAGACCTACCTATTTTTTATTTTTTATTCTAAATCTAAATTAATTCGTTTCGGTCGGGAGTCGAACTTGGTCTATATGCTGCTGGGTGCTGCTCAGATGCTCTAACATGTTAGTGATCCACTCATTTAACTACACTCGGCTATTAGAAAAATACTTGTATGCCGATTTTTTCTGCTTTGTTCCCCCCAAATACTTGTTATAGTACTTGTTCCCCCAAATACTTGCACAAACCATAGCAGTTTAACAAACCAACACGATCAGCCTGAATGTGTGCGTACTAGAAAAGCTTATAATTAGAACACCAGAGTGCAGGACATGATAAATGAAGCAAAAGCTTGCCCATGCATCTTATTCCTATCTTCTTCTCAGCCACACCTGACAGCATTTCAGATATAAAAAAGCTCTCCCAAAAAGGTTAGCAAGCAGCTAGCATGTCGAGCAGACAGACCTAAAACTTCCACCAAAAGTCCCCTCGTTAGGCATTATGCTTAACAGTATACACTAGATAACAATGTAGATAGCTGATTCTTCAAAAAAAAAGATGATGAAGATAGCTGCCGCACAATTTAGATTCAAGTGAGCAGCATACTAAGCGGCAGCAAAAATACCATAAGCCATGACCATGAGTTCATATCAGGACCCAAGCTGCACTTTATCAAGCAGTACCTGAACATAAAAGAACACAGATACTGTGAACAGCTTTGCTAACTGTTTGAAGGGTGGTGCCAAAAAAATGCAGAATAATATCTATGAGGTAATATCAGGCAAAGAAGTCTGGAGAAAATTTTAATCTGAACCTATTCCTCAATCATATATTCTACTGCATCCTCTCTATCACCTTCCAGGCCTCAGTTCTCCTGTGTCCTACCCGACTCTATCACCTATTTTATTTAAGCCGCAAAAAAAATCGACTGACTGAAGTCAGACAAAGAATTATCGAATATGATGCAATTATGTAAGCAATAAATGACCGTTAAGGGATGCGCAACAAACAAACTGTAACTGTTTATATATCCCTCACATGACACTTATTCCAGTTTGTTTACAGCCCTCAGAATATGCCAATCTCTACTTAAAAAAGAAAAGAAAATGCCAATCCGAAATGAGCAAATGTGTGATGAATATTTAAATGCTTAGCAACCAGGATTTCGAAAAGAAAAACTAGCTGATGTATAGCAGCATGTCACTACTCACTTCATCATCTTATCAACACAAAACAGTAGCAGGACTTGATAGAAACATTATTCATACTTATAACTTATAAGCAGAAGACATAATGGCAGACAAATTAAAATGCATCAAAACATACAGTAAAAGTGATCGTGAATCATGAATTTTAAATTTTTAATAAAGTTATCCTGATAAAGCATAGGTTCATTATTTTCTTTTTTTTTGAACGTGTCACTAATTAAGCAAAGCTCTTCAATAAGTGGCAAAGAAGAACCATTCACTAGTTAAGAACAACATGTCACACGAGTCACAAATGACGATTTCAAATTCAGATTGATACCAAGATTCAGATACTAGTTTGTCATTTCATTTGGTTCAACTGTTAAAGTCTTGGCACCTTGACAATGTCCAACTATTATGCATCTGGGTGAAAAGATCTATACTACAGCTATGCAAATATTAGTGACATACATGGCAAGTTACATATATGGCAATAGACAAGAAAAACTAATGATGAGCTGTGTAATTCAGAAAAGCAACAACCAAACAACACAACAGTGTAAATACAAGAGCCCATCAAGCAGCCAAGTCAGATATATGATTATTTGAGTTTCCATTGTTAGTGCAACATTAAAGGATTTGCTGTATTCCACAAAGTCATTATAGGAAAAGAAGTGAGCTTCTGGTATACTTTCAAAGTAAATCCATGCTATTACCTGGAGCATATAAGCTTCTGAATGGATGGATAATCCCTTGTTGGCTAAAAGGATTGGTTTCAAAAACCTTTTCAAACTGCATTGACTTGAGATGAACCATGAAGACGCCTCTAGATGTCGACACAAATATCACATTATCATCCCCATCAAGCCACAGTACTGTACTGTAGTATTCTGGAAACCCCCGTGAACTGAGCGAAAGAAGCTTGTCCAGTTCAATTGTCCCTCCTAGCACCCATTGAGCAACAGCACCCATTGAGCAACACCATCAGAGTCGGGTGTCCTCTCCCACAGTTGAGCTGTGAGGTTGCCTGACATGACAATTAAACTAAGCCCACCGCCCTTTGCTAGGGTTGTCAAGAAGACGCCACGATGCTTTGCATAGACATCCAATGGCAGTGACACCTCTATCACAGCTAGGTTCTGGTTACCCAGATCAAATTCAAGGATGTGAAGCTGACTGTGAAGGACATATAGCATCCGGTAGAGTGAATTCCCAACCAGGACATTTCCAAAGCAAACAATGAAGCCAAATTCAGACTTGACCGGCACCGCTGTGGAGACGATATCACCCCCATTCAGCTGTCTCTGACGAGTAAACGCAGACATGAGCACTATCACCGCCACTCCAGGTCAAAGCCACCTTAAAGGGCCCCTTGTCACCGGAGGCACAGATTACCGCCCCTTGAACACCCCTGAACCTGAACCTGTTGAAGTTAGGATCCGAGGAGTGTGGAACGCCAAGGAGGTGGTGCTCGCCTGCGACGGGGTCCCACACCATCACCTGGCGGAGGTCGTAGTGGAAGCCTTGGCGAGTCCTGTTTATGAGGAGCACGCGACCGTGGCGGCACCCTTGGAATGCCCAGATGTAGTCATCGCCGCCGCCGCCGCCGCCGCCGCAGCGCGCGGGAACGGAGAAGCGCTCTGGCGGGATGGAGCCCCGCGGATCCGAGATGAAGCTGAAGGAGACATCTTCGGATCCCGATGGGATGCTGCTAAGGAAGACGCCGAGGGGCTTCCAGTGGTGGGCGCGGAAGCGGCGGAGGAAGTAGGGGTCGGTGATGATGCGGCGCCAGCGGGTGCAGACAAGGGACGCGCGGGGAAGCGAGGACGGCAGCGGGGGGAGGCGGAGGAGGATCTCGGAGAGGAGCTCGTCGACGTCGAGGAGGACACCGACGCCGGCGACGGGACAGGAGGGGCGGCGACCCGCAGCCGGTGAGGCGAGGCTAATCGAGTGGGCTTGGCTTGGACTCGGGCCGCAGCATTCTTCGAGTCGAGGCCATCTTGGTCGGCCTGATTGGCAACGATAACCCTTCCCTGGGCTGGGCTGACTAGTTATTATTATGGGCTATATTTAATATTTTCGATTAATTATTACATTGAGTTCAATATAAACAAATTATCGCAATTTCTCATTTGTTGTTAGACGCGCTTCGGGTGCGCTAGTACAGACTCTGGTCTTCTTTGGATTTGGGGAAGAAGAGATGTCAGAGCATCAAAAACTGCTCATCAGTCATCGCAGAAAATTTGGAATAGAAGTAGAATAACATGTTACATGGGCTAAGTCGCTAGGATAAATGGTGATCCATTCATTTAACCCAGAGAAATTAGGACGCGCTGTAGTTTTTGCTGATGAATACTACACTCGGCTATTAGCAAAATACTTGTAAGCCACCAATCTAGATTCCCCCCCCCCCCCCCCCCCCCCCCCCCGCTTTGTTCCCCAAACATGAATTATTATATTATTACTGCACAAACCACAGCAATTTAACAAACCACCACTATCAGTCTCAATGCGTGCGTACTAATAAAAAGTTAACAATTAGAACACCAGGAGTGCAGGACACATGTTAGATGAAGCGAAAGCTTGCCCATGCTCAGCCGCACCTGACAGCACTTCAGATATAAAGCAGACAGACATAGACCTACAACCAAAACTCCAAGTCCCTCTTTAGGCATTACGCTTAACACTATACTAGATAACAAGATGAAGATAGCTGACGCGCAATTTCCAGATTCAAGTGAGCAGCAAAGAAAGGGGGGAAAAGGATCATGTCAATGCAAAATTTACTACGCAGCAGCAAAAGCACCATAAGCCATGACCATGAGTTGATATCAGGACCCCAAGCTGCACTTTACCGAGCCAGTACCTACACATAGAAGAACACAGATACGGTGAACAGATTTGCTAACTGTTTGAAGGGTAATGCCTAAAAATATACAGAATAATATCTATGAGGCAATACCAGGAAACTATTAGTACTGTATCATCGTATTATATCAAATGTTAGAGGCACCCACTATCACTTTCTCAAACTCAAATGTGAAGTTGGCTTAACAAAAAGTATGATTTGCAGTGTTGCATAGCTATTATAGAATCGTTAACCAAACATGATTACATGCTGAATTGCTAAGCAATCTACCGCCAAGAGATGCGTAACAAATAAACTGTAACTGGTTATATCCCTCGCGTGATACTTGCTCCAGTTTGTCTACAGCTCGCAGAAAATGCAAGTCCAAAATGAGCAAATAGGTGATGTATAAATGATTAGCAACTGCGATTTGCAAAGAAAAAATAGTTGATGTCTAGCAGCATGTCACTGCATCACCTTACCAACAAAACTTGCAAGACTTGCCAGAAACATTATTCATACTTACAACTAATAAGCAAAAGATATGTCATGCATAATTATTTTAAAGTGAGCTTATTTTACACCAGAATAGCAGCAAAATTAAAATGCACCAAACATACAGTAAAAGTGGTTGTGAATCACGAATCTTAATAAAGTTATCCTAATAAAGATGAAAAAATAGGTTCATTAATTTTTCTGGTGCGATTGAACTTGTCACTAAAAGCAATTAAGCAAGGCTCTTCAATAAGTGGCAAAGAACCGTTATTTCACAAGATAAGAATAGAGCAAGGCACTCAAGTCAAAACTGATGATTTTAGACTCAGACCAGGATTCATATAGAAAAGAAAATGCTTGAAAAAAATGCAAGACTTTAAGCCATAAAATGTGACAATCGAGTTACTAATTTGTCATTTCAGTTGGTTCAGGCCTTGGCATCTTGCCAATTTCCAACAATTATGCATCTGGATGAAAATAATTACAACATGTGTGTATGTGTGCGCGTGTGTGCGTGCGTGTGGCAATAGACAAGAAAAACTAACATTAAGCTATGTGATTCCGAAAATTAACATCCAAACAACAAAAAGCTGTAAATGCAAGAGTTCATCAAGCAGACAAGTTACATATATGGTTTGGAGTTTCAATCGTTAGTCCAACATTACAGAACTTGCGGTACTCAAGAAACCAAATTGTAGGAACAGCTGTTGGTATACTTGCAATGTAAATGCATGCTATTTACCTGGAGCATATAGATTCATGAATTGATCGATCGTCCCATCCTGGATAACAGGATTGGTTTCGAAAATCTTTTCAAACTGCATTGACACGAGACTGACCATGAAGACGCCTCTATACGTCGACACAAACATCACATTATTATCCCCATCAAGCCCAAGTTCTGTTCCATGTTCCCCTGATCTAAGGGGACGAAGCCTGTCCAGTTCAATTGTTCCACCTGGCATCCATCGAGCAACACCATCAGAATCAGGTGTCCTCTCCCACACTTGAGCTCTGAGGTCAGCTGACATGACGATTACACTAACCCCACCGCCCTTTGCTAGCGTAGTTAAGTAGATGCCGCGATGATTTGCGTAGACATCTGATGGCAGTGGCACCTCTGTCACAGCTAGGTTCTGGCTACCCAAATCAAATTCAAGGATGTGAAACTGGCTGCCAAAACCAAATAGATTCCAGTAGATGGAATTCCCAACCAGGACATTGGGAAAGCTAACAACGAAGTTCGATTCAGACTGGACATCCGCGGTGACCACATCACTCCATACACCAGTCTCTGATGAGTAAACGCAGACATGAGCGCTGTGGCTGCCGTTCCACACCAAAGCCACCTTGAAGGGGGCCGGCCTGTCGCCGGAGGCACAGATTATCGCCCCATTCACATTGTAAGAGGACCTGTTCCAGTTAGGATCCGAGAAGGGCGGAGTGCCTAGGAGGTGGTGCTCGCCGGCAACGGGGTCCCACACCAGGACCTGGCGGAGGCCTTCGCGGTGGCGAATCCTGCTGATGAGAAGCACGCGGCCGTGGCGGCAGCCTTGGAATTCCCAGGTGTAGTCGCCACTGCCGCCGCGGCGCTTGGGCGGGATGGGGCCCCGCGGATCCGAGAGGAAGCTGAAGGAGATATGCTTGTGTCCCGACGGGAAGCTGCTGAGGAAGGCGCCGAGGGGATTCCAGTGGCGGGCGCGGAAGCGGCGGAGGAAGCAGGGGTCGGTGACGAGGCGGTGCCATCGGGTGCAGACGAGGGCCGCGGTGGGGAGCGAGGGCGGCAGCGGGGGCAGGCGGAGGAGGATCTCGGTGAGGAGGTCGTCGATGTCGATCGGGGATTGCAGTCGGCTCATCTGGTGGATCTCCGTGTCCCGCGTCGTCGTTTCGGAAGGCCGACGATCAGCAGTAATGGGGGTCTCGGAGGAGATGTCCGCGGAGGACAGACGCCGACGCCGGCGGCGGGGCAGCTGGGGAGGAGAGTTTTTGTCGTCCATGGCGCGCCGGCGATGGGCGGCGGCGGGTAATAATCTCCTCGTTGTCGCCTTTTCGGCTCGGCCTCGGGCCGCAGGATAGTTAAATACGTCTTGGGCTGGGCTGATGACTGGCGGAGCGCGGTCCTCCTTATCTGGCTGGGCCGGGCTCGCTAGTTATCATGGGCTGAAGTAAATTTCTATCATTATTATTTCTTTTATTTAGTTCCAATAAACACTTCTCTTCCTCTCAGACAAAAAAAAAAGATGCGTTCACCAGGGATGGAATTTACTTGGCTGAAGCGTTTGCTCTGTCTCAGTTCTTCTGAAGAAATGTTGTGCTTCTTTACCAATCAGCTGACAAGTGGCAAAGCACGATGATGCACCAAGTTTGAGCTAAACAGCAAGCAGCATGCGAGCTAGACACTGCACGGCTACGCAACAAAATGACGGGCTAACAGAACATTGTATGAGTAAAACCAAGCAAGCACGAGGGTCAAATAAAGTGAATCCAGATATTAGCAAACTGGATTCAAAGCCAATGGTTACTCGAGCAAATTCAACCAGGCAGAGTAGAGACAACAAACATTTAGGCAAAAGCTCACGGCTCACTTTTCAGACCATGACGCTGAACATCACTGCATACATACATACAGCCCAGATAGGTCTCTTGCCAACTTGGCATACATAGGCACTGATAGTTACTACACTCAACAGACCTGGAACATGAAACTAAACTACTATAGGTCTATAGCACATAATGAGTCTTCAGCCTTCCATCACAACACACTTCAACGGAAAGCTCACCTTATGACAAAGGGAGAAACCAAGATCAACCAGTGAAGAATTGGGACCAAGCTCTTCCCAGCCTTCCCTTCCACATTTGCCACCAGCTTCCTCTCTCCATCCCTTTCTTGTTATCAGATTCAATGCCTATTCTCAAGACACGCTCTCTTGCAGTTGCCAATCTTGACTCTAAAGTAATGATCCTGTCCACAAGAGAGTTCTTCTCATCATCAAGTAAGAAGGCATCTATCTCAGTGAAATTCACATTGGAATCATCAATCAAGGTTTCTTTGAATGAATGCAGTGCCGTGAAAAGGACAGGGGAAGTTTCTTCTGTTGCTGTGCCCATAGGACCATTATCTTCAGAAATGTCTCCAGTAACTCCGGTTTCCGAATCGAGCTATGACATAAAAAGAATTCACATATAAGTAAAAAATCTAAACTTTTGCAAAGACAATTTTGTGCAGGGCTATAGATTCTAATGGTACAGATCATTTCATTTAGCTTTTACAGATTAATTGCAAACATACACCACTGTCATCGTATTGGTTAGCATTATAGAGTAAGTGGACAAAGAATTCCAGCGATGAAATATCAGCAATACAGCACAAACCTTCCTACTATCACATACAATACTCTTGAGCTCGTCCATTACATGTTATGAAATCAGACATGTTACTTCGTCTAAACCTGAAAAGCCAATGAAAGATTTTGACAACAATGTAATAGTCCAATGCTCTCGTGCCCTGCAGACTGCGTACTAGGGGCAGAACATATTTTAGCTACACCTTACACACATAAGCACGGGCTCACCTTGTTTTGTATCAAAGAAGATGGCCAGCTGGTCAGGATGTAGGGATCCATTGGGCAGCTTAAATGCCTGATTCTAAAGAGCAAATTCACCTCGGCTGTTTCCAAGCAGAAGGACAGGAACCACCTAGGAGGTTGCAGGGGTTGCGGTTCCCAGTAGGAAACAGATAGGTACACAAAGCCATTGATAACCATCATAATTTCCACTTGAACGTTTTCCACATCTGGACGTTCAATGGTCTCCTTGACACTTGCTTGCATTGGAAACATCTTGTTCAGCATAAATTTATCGACACCGTCATGGTTAGCAGTCCAGAGCCAAACAGAAAGCTTGCATTCATGTACATCTACGATGCAGAGCTTCCCACCCTTGGTCTGTCCAAGCTTAAATTTTGAGAATGCCAATTTCAAGGCCAGCGGCAGATCCATTCGAAAGACTTGAAATGTTGCGGTGTTGAGCGCTACAATGTGGCCCTCTCTCCTGTGTATCCAACAGATAAACTCACTGACAACCTTACCAGCCATGTATGCTTCGCCCTCGCCCTCGCCCTCAAGCGGCAGGGTACCAGTCTCAGCTAAGATGTTCCACTCCATGGGTAAGATTTGCCACTCCATAGTGTCAGATGAGAAGACGGCGACGCGCGCCCATGCCCATGAGTATTCGTAGTGGACACAGACTACGCGGGAGGGCCGCTGTTCCTCTCCGTCGGGGGAAAGCGAGTGGAACTCAATGCAGGTGTCATCGCCGACGTGGGGCTTCTTGGGGAAGATCCTCAGGGCCTGCGAGTGCGGGCTATAGTCCACCCATTGCTCGGTGGTTCGGTTGATGAAGCTGACGTACCCGTAGCAGTAGGGAATCGAGGATTGATTATCGGATTCCGTCCACCACTCGGAATCGGCGTCGTCTTGGATTAAATTGGCGAAGCCTGGGGACTCGAAGCTGTCCTTGCCTCCAGCTGCAGGGACGAAGGCTCTCATGTAGGGAACGAGGAAGATGGCGAGGAGGGGCGGCGCGTGGAGCTCGCGGAAGTGGCAGCGGAAGGACGGGGAGGAGCGGACGGCGCGGAGGAAGTCGCGGCAGCTGAAAGCCGCCCGGGCGAGGCTCGTGACGGCGGGGAGGCGCAGGAATATCTCGCGGAGAAGGTCATCATTGAGCGAGCTTATGGTGGTGGGAGCGGGCGGCAACGCCGGCGGCGGCGGCGGCGGCGGTGAGGAGGCCATGGCTGTGAGCCAGTGAGGATGGAACTGCGGCACCGGGAAGGGGCTTGGGGAATGGAACGGAAACCTATCGGGTCTCGTCCTGTAAGGCCGGACATAGGCCGGCCCATGGCCGAAGGCCCATCTTTCTCTGCACGGTCTTCTTTTTGCTGTTGGGAGTGTTTGGGCCTGCTACACACACCCGCGGAGCCTCAACGGAATTTTAATATTTTTATTTGCAAAAAACAATTGCACTAACACGTAAATAAATAAACTTTGAACGCGTTGCATATATGTTCTGTAACAATAAAACATGTACAATCCTATGCATAATAGTTCTACACGTAGATCTCGTGCGGTGACTTCCTATTTCTAGGTCTATTGACTTAGGTTTGGAATGAAATATGTACTGGTTAGAGAAACATAACAGCAATGAAGCTCAAATCCAGCAAATCTTCAACTCCTCTCTTCATCTCTCCCTCCTTTCTTTTTTCAATTATTATGGTATTTAGTCTGAATTTTTATCCTTTTGTAACAAGTTTAGAAAAAACAACAACAAATAAGCAGGATAGACTATTACACGGTCATGTCACCAATATGCATTTCTGATAGACTAGTAAAGACATGCTACTACGCGTGGCGGTTTCCCTCCTCGGGTGCAAGCCAAATGGTTAACACCTTGTGCCACCTATTGTGGTTTTTTTTCTTCTGCAAAATATTTAGTGTTTATAAAAACGTGTGCACATAAATGACATCATCAATTCGAGTGACATAAGGTCAAAGCTAGCCTCTCTGCACACTCCATCCCCATCTTTCACAACATACCTTGCTCTACGCTCTCTTCAGCAGCCATGAAAATGGCCATGGCAGCCGCCGCCACCTCCTACTTCAGCAGTGCCAGCATCTTGCTCTACGTTCTCTTCTTCGCCGGCACTCACGCCGAGGCGCTAACCTCTGAAGAAGTCCCAAGCATACTCCCAGTATGCAAGACGGTCGGCGGTGGCAGCATCTTCTTCGACGTCCAGTTCTGCCTGGAGGCACTCGGCTCCGACGACTGGAGCGCCAACGCCGGCGTGAACTACCGCACCCAGTCCCTCATCGCCGTCGACCTCCTCACCGCCAAAGCCACCACCACGGCGGCCAAGATCGACGGCCTGCTGGTCCCGGAGGCCGGCGGCGGCAAGGACGGCGAGGCCACGGCGACGCGGTGCCTCCGGTCGTGCCGGGCGCTGTACGGCGGCGTGGTGCAGAGGCAGCCCGGCTGCGCCGCCGCCGTCAGGGGCAGGAGGGACGGCGAGGCTACGAGGTGCCTGGAGAGAGCTGCGAGCGCGGCGGAGGAGTGCGAGGAGGGGTTCGGGAAGAGTAAGGTCGCGTCGTCGGTGACCATGGAGAACGACGACGCGTTCAAGCTTGCCAAGCTCGCCATCGCGCTGCTCAGCAACGCTTATTAATTACGTACTGAAGAAAGCTTCTTCATGCTGTTGTTACTAGGGCGAGCAACATGTTTCATCTAAAGAATTTGATGTGGCTACGTACTGGTAGTCTGGAACTGCTCTTTTCGGATGAATAAAATGAGTAATACAAAGGGGATACGCCGTATCTGATTCTGAAATGCAAACCGAACGTGGAGAAAGCACATCAGTCAACAGCAAACCAACAACCTGGTGTGATTTTTATTTAGTATCTGCATCGTGTTACACTATACAAAGCTCTATCAAGATGCTAACAACAACTCTCCGGTTGCTGGTATTTGCATATCACACCTTGCATATTCCTCATGTATCTGTTACCAGTCTGGTATGGGTGCTACCACTTCACATCTCTGCTACAAGTTTGGACTGAGCCAGCGCGAGATCGAATGAACTGAAGGAGTGAGGAGCCAGCATGACTTGCATCTGCTCTGCAGCGTTGCTCAGCTCGCTCTTAACCGGCGCCACCTGCACAATTATTTACAATCATCAGGCTTTGGGTTCAGTTGGGACAGAGGACACAAGACCAAAACCGAATAACAAGCACGCAAGCATGCATTGTGGCATATGGTCATTAGGCTTTGGATTCAGACAAATTAAGCGAAAACAAGGGCAGATTACCTTGGTTGGGTTACTGAAAGAATTTTCATCCATCACATTCCCAGATGTGAGGACAGTGGCTGTTGATCCCAGAGCATTAACACTAGCCTGAAGTCCGCTTGTGGAGATTGTGAGGCTAACAGGATCTGATCCAAAGTTTACAACCTGCACAAAAGCTTCTTGAGATCACATATTTGTAACAGGTGCAGGCTAGGATGGATGTGATAAATTTTACTTGCCTTTACTCTCAGGAAGCTATTCTCTGAATCTTGCCAAGTGATGGCAGATGCCGCCAGAGAACCAGAATAGCTGGAACTGATTGTAATTGGATGAATCATAGCACCACTGGACTCACGGAAAAGTGTCTGCATCCAGTAACTTGGAGTTCCATAATGTTGCCACGAGTTAAAGACGATAGCATCTGGGTTCCACCTGATTGTTTTATTCAAACAGAATAATTGCAATGTTAGTTCAACAAGGGCACAAGAAACAGATAAAGGATAAAACCATGAATACTGACGTTTGATCATGGTCGTTCACGAACAGTGGAGCATAACTTGCCATCCGAACAATGTCACTACAAAGAACCGATAAAAGGTCATCTAACTCACAGTAAAATATTAGTATCTTGGTAGCTCAGCTCACAACCAAAAATTTAAATAAAGGACAGCTCAGCTCACCTGTTCTTCTCCAGTCCAGTCAGGAAAGCAGCTTCTGCCAATGAAGCAAGAAGACTTCCCCTACCCGCATCACTTCTCCAAACAGCGTACTCACTCACAAAAGCCTGCATTTGAATCATATTCGGAAACATTTTTACTGTCCAAATTCTAAACAGGATATGGTGACACCAATAGGTAGGTATGATGATGTAAGTAAGCAAGAAAATCAATGAAATTCTTGAGTGGGTCCAGAACATGGAAATAAAATCACACACAATAGGACTCATCACGCAGGCTCCACTAGTCAACTTATATATTCCTCATCGTTCTTAGAATCACAACACCTTGAAGAATTGTACCCTCCCCACCTCCCTCCCTCACGGGTTTTGCTAGCAAAAAAAGGATCCAATTGACCATTTCATACTACACAAAGAACATCCCAAAGAGAAATGCCAGGAAGTCCAGAGTCCATGTAAATGACTGGTCATGAAAGAGGTCTGTATCACAAGAATCTTCCTTGTGAAATTGAGATTTACCTTGGGTCCACTACGAGATGTTCTATCAAATGTGCTCTTCATGTTAAACAAAGTCTTCGAATCTGTGTAAACCTAGAAAAAGAAGCAATATTGAAATTTAAGAGAAGGCAAGTTGACCTTGACAATGAATGTTTAAACAGAACCACAGAATCATGACAGAGAAAAATAAGACAAATAGACTTTACAGAAAGAACTTTACATGGAAGTCGTATAAATCAGCAGGATGATCAAGCGGTCTAGATGAACCATCACAGTTTGAAATCATTTGAATATCTGGATATGCCTGTCTTATAGCATTGTAGAACTTGAGGTAATTACCTGTTCAACAGAAATAAAGAATATCATGACATGCAACTAAAATTAGGTTTCATCTGTATAAACAGATTGTAGCTGAAGTATTTCCCTTGGGAACTACCACTGGGAGTAATGTTCAATTTAATTTTCTTTCCTAGTAAACACACACCAGGCGGAAAGTGCCCTTGTGCACACGTTCATGTTGACCTAGATTGTAAAATGGATGCAATAAAAATGTAGTTGACAAATTTACCACGGTAAAATTTCTTCCCACAGTCTTCATTTCCAATCGCAACATATTTCACTGGGAATGGTTCGGGGTGCCCCATTGCAGCCCTAACAGAGCCCCATGTTGAATTTGCGCTCCCCCTTGCAAATTCTAGACTGTCCAATACATCCTGTAGAAAGACAAACATTTCAATAACAATGAAGCTACTTTATGACTATAAAAACTACCTAAATCTATAAAATATATAAGGTGTCTTATTGAGATTGTTATTATTCATATTAATGAAAGAAGTTAGTTCATGGACAACCTTGGTAAATGCAAATGTACAACTCATCTCTGCATTTGAACTACATGAATAAAATGTAATTGAATCATGTCCACCATCATTTCTTTTGCTGCACTAGTGAAGAAGATTACCTTTACAAAAGGAGCAATAGCAGCAGTATCAACTTCATCATTGTGGCTGACTCCTGAGTTATTACAGGGAACTTTCCATCAGTTAAGAAGGCCAGCAATGATATAAGATTTAACATATCTGAAAACAATTACCATTGTTGAACACCCAGATTGGGGCAGTATCCAGGTCCTCCGCAAGCTTTGATGTAGATTTCAGAATTAATTGTTTGGGGGGCGACAATAGAAAAAGAAAGGCTAAGGGTCTGAAGCAATGTAAACTGGTACCTGAAGAAATTCATAATATCCAAGGCCATCATCAGTCCAGTAATGCCAAACATCCCCGAAGTGTCCAGGCCTCTCTTCCCATGGACCAATAGATTCTCTCCACCTGAAGGCATTCCTTAACCATTCACCTTCTACAAAGCAGCCTCCTACAATAGCCCCAAAATGTATTTAACACGTAGCAATATATCATATATGCCTTAACAGCAAGAACCTGATTTTCAGTAAGAAAAACAAAGCATACCAGGAAATCTCAAGAACCGTGGTTTCAAATCCAACAGCATGGATATAAGTTCTG
The DNA here is from genome assembly GCA_033239725.1 of Echinochloa phyllopogon. Taxonomy (NCBI): domain Eukaryota; kingdom Viridiplantae; phylum Streptophyta; class Magnoliopsida; order Poales; family Poaceae; genus Echinochloa; species Echinochloa phyllopogon. Next base: position 1,566,181 of record BTCW01000008.1, on the reverse strand, counting down.
TGCGAAACCCGTGTCCCTGTGTGTGCATGATAAGTATTGAGTACACTAAACAGATGAACCAACATATAAATTCAGAAAACAAATCAAAGCAGTGAACTGGGTTCTACAATATTCTTCTCTGGAGGTAAAGGGTTATAAGGAGGCAGTCGCAAGATTTGTAGGATGAGTGGATGACAGAGTGCAGATCATAATAGAAATGTTTCAGTCAAGTGGGTGACACAAAGCATACTTGCACATGATCGAGGTACCCAGCCTCAAGACTTAGTAATGAATTAAGGAAAAGGGGATTCTCGACCTACTGACCTAGTAATTTTTTAAATGGTAATTTGCTGCTAGGCATAATTAATTGATCGGCGCTTCATACTCAGGGGTTCGCTACTAATCTATATTTATAAATCATATTTTATACTGGTATTTCTTTCTTGGCCTTATTTGTGTATATCACTACTAAGATCCATAACAATACCTTGTATGTGTCTTCAGGCATAAGTGATACTTGATCAAACCAGACAACTCCTTGCTTGTTAGTCGTTATTTGAAGCCTTGAGGTTCCATTGGTACCTTTAGCGACCAACTTCTGCTCCAGTTTTGTCCAATTTGATGTGCCGGAAACTCTACAATAGGTGAAATACTTTCAGACATTGCAAATAAAAAAATATTTCCTCTTGCTCAAATAATAAGAGAAAAGGTACTAACGTGATTGTAGCTGAAGCCATATTTTGCAACCCATCAGAGCTTGTTAGTGAAACTGTTAAGTCCGTTGTCTCTGGTGACTTAACATACATAACTAGATTGTAAGTCTTTCCATCTTCGATGTTCTGGAAGTTAAAAAGGAAGAATTATGGAAAAGAAAAAATAAGTAAGCAAGGTAGTAAAACAGATGTACAGAGTTTGCATAACATCATAACACGAAAACTACACTCCTTAACGTTCTGAAGAAAATGCATGGAACTCAATGATAATATTTATCACCAAACTGTACTATCATACAAATTACTGATATTAACTAAATAGCTATGATAACCTATCTATTTCGAATGGCAATATGAGAAAGAAAATATACAATCAACAAGAAGTAATATACCATGCCCCAGAATCCTGGGTTGTAAATGCCAACACCACCAGCTGGACAGTCATTGCAGAGGACCTCCATCCTTAGAGCAACAATGTTTCGACTGAAACATGATGTGCGATCAGTCGCCACAAAAATGGAAGAGTCATCTCCAATGATGGACCATGGGTCAATATTTGATGGAGTATGGGGGCCTCCAGCTTCAAAACCTGTGGCGTAAATTCAGATGATGTTTAAGCATAGCTTCAACATTTGGCAGTAGCTTCTTTAGATGAAAGGCCTATTATGTTCTATTTAAGCTTATGCTCGAAATAAAATCTTGTATTTATTGATTTCAGAATCTTTTCAAGATTATGTTCAAAACAAGCACATGTGTCACTTTTCAGACTATTCACACCAAAAGGCACACATTAAAAGTCAAGAATAGCTGAAGTACCTCTGTTGTTAACGAGTTCAGCCCATATTCCACCAGCTCCAGCATGGTTGATCTCCTACAGTGCAACCAAGCTGGTTATTGCAAGAACATAATGGGACATGGAGTATATTTGGATTATTCTGATTATATGAGGTATAAGACATTAGAAGATCAATAAAACTGGTGTTTACCAAGAAATTACTGTCTCACCTCAAAAAAGATCCCAAATAGTGTATCAGGGATCTTCCGAGCAAGCTGCGGTGAGGCATCAACCTTGATGGTTGCCGTCTGGGTGGCTTTGAATTCTGACGCTAGGCATTTGCAGCCTAAGCAGAACAGAAAGAAGAGGCAGAAGACGATTCGAGCGTGTGATTTCTTGGTCCCCATACGCTTACACCTGTAAACTCTATTTCAGCCAGTGTGTCTATTGACCAAATAAGAGAAGATATCAGAGGTCAGTAGAGTTAGGTGACAGGCACAAGCTACCACAAAGTGATACCTTCAGATTAGGAAATTGCAGAAGCATTAGAACTAACATAAGGCGAGCATATACTACATATCTAACAACTAGATAGATGTCAAAGCATTATCCGTAAGCTAAATGATTTGTATCCATCTTGTTTAATAATTCAGTGCATCTGCAATTTAAAATGGCCTTCATTATCTCATCAGACAAGAGCTGTACAGGAACTTGCAATAGGAAAAGAAGAGCGGATGCATCAATTTAAAATGCCACTACAATCATTTCATCATCACAGATTAATGAAATTGACCTCGCTTGGGCATTCCACCGAACAACTTGTGTGCACAGCCAATGCAAGAGATACAGATTGAAGAAGCTGGAACTAGACATCCAGAGAATTGAAGAAGTAGGACCGCAAGAGACGAATAAATTGATTCAGCGAGTTGCTCACCATGCGGCCAGCATCCAAGGCCTCCGACTGAATAGGCGAGCGAGTGGAGTAGGACAGGACAGGAAGGAGCCCCCGGAGGCGTGCGTTTAAGTAGAGGAAGCAGTGGCTTTGAAGGGAAGTGTGCCTAGGGAAGCCACGCAAGCGGTGTGTGCGAGAGAGCTCCCGTCGCCGGATTCTGATCGGGTCACGCCGCGGCGACGGGGAAGGGGAGTGGAGGACCAGCCCGGTCGCGGCGCGGCCAGAGTTGCTTGCCGGAGCGGGGCTCTCCGGCGGTGGTTGTCTGCGCTCGCCCATGGACACGTGGGCCCGGCTCTGCGTAATCCACATCGTTTGGATATTTGCTAGTCGTTGTCGACAAGGCTGGGCTTTCGGATATATCTTTGTGGGCCCCTTTCCGTGGTATCCAGAGAGGCGGTAAACCTATAGCGCTTCCACGAGTTTTTTTAACTAGTTAGTTTCCTGTGTCTAGATTCGTGCACAGAGATGAACGGACTAGATTATTGCGCGGACAACAGCAAAAGACGTGCACGTGTGGAGGGACAGCTGGAGCGGTTGCTACATGCTGCATGCATCGGACGGATTTCATTTGGATTTTGATCTTTGATTTCATTTTTTTAAACTATAAATCATTTTCAAATCCGTTTGAACCGTCGTCTTAGTTAGAATTTATGCAACAAAACAAGCTCCAATTTAAATATATTTCATATTTTTGATAGTTGTTTTTTTAAATCAACATTTATCGTAGACTAGTTCAACATTTACAATATACTATTTCAACATTTTTTTAGAAAATGTTGAATTAGTTTTCTAAGTGTGTTGAACTAATATTCTTAAAATGTTGAATTAGGTTGATAAAATGTTGAATCTGGTATCACATGGAATTGTTAGAGGCTAATAAAATTTCGTGCCAAAAAAATTTCGAATATAGCTACACGTGTGTTGGCACTCCTTACGGCCTACAGATAAATCCGCAAGCGGACGGATACCGATGTAGCTTTCACCCGGGAGTATTCCAATGTATCGATTTCCACGGAGAACGAGAAGTAGACTGATTCTAAACTAAGTTGTCCTAGGTAGATGGAGTGGAGTGAATGGTATGGATGAAATGGATGACAACAACAAAGAGAAGAGGAGTGATAGAAGGGTAGAGAGGGTACGAGTCTGGTAGAGGTATTCTACTGATTGATCGAGCAGATCAGAGGGTACAGATAGATACTTGCTTCGGGACAAGGGAACCGGTGGACACACAGAAAGGGATGAGAATGGGTGCCACTATTTCCCCACTGGGGGATCCTACGGACCGGAACTAACGTGATGGGCTACAAAGACCGGAAGGGCTGTCACCACCTTACGGCTACCACCTCCGTTGCGACCGGAATAAACTAAGTTAGTCTCAAGTATAGGCACCACGCCTACACTAGTCAACTAATACTTATCTCCTATAGAAAGATAAGCAGCCAAGCTAAGCAACCAGTATACAGTTATACCAATCAACAAAGCATTGAACGAAGAACCAGCAAGCATATAAAAGTAAGAACTGAATGCTCAATTAATCAGAGAGAGATACAAGAGTTACCAGACAAGACCCGGATGTTACTCGAAGTGAAGTCGCATCCGTAGAGGTACAACGGGAAGAGGGGCCGACACTTCGGCTCCTCTCCGGGACGCTCACCTCTCCTCTCTCCCTATCTCTACTGATACAAGTGGAGAACTAACAGTGCTTCGCCTGACTCTACTCTTGTGTTGTGTGTTTTGCAGGTGGAACCGGGCCTCTATTTATAGCAGGGAAGTACGGTGGAGGCAGAGTAGCAGCCAAGGCAGCTGGGAGGCGGTGCCGGGCCGTTCGGCCGAATTCCCCGGTTCGGCCGAACTGCCCAGTTCGCCCGAACCGGTGGATGCACCGCCTCAACAGCCAAGGGCCAGGATCGTGCCCTGGAGGCGGTTCCTGCCTTCGGCCGAACAGGCCAATTCGGCCGAAGTGGGCCCGGCCCAGTTCTGCACCGCCTTTGCCTTGCACACGTGTTTGTCCAGCTCCTAAGGTCGGTTGGCAGGTCGGTTCGCGTCTTGGGCTGGCCTGGAGGGTCTCCGGTGGACTCGTGGGCTCCGTCGGGTTGGATATGGGCCACCGGTCTTCTGGATATGGGTTGAGCCGGCCCAGAGTGGCGTGGTCGTGGTCCACAGGTATTGCCCAGCTAGGGGGGGCAACTGGCCGAACGGAGTCGTTCGGCCGAAACGGTCATTTCTAACCCTTATAGCACGTGTTTCTCCATTTTGTACCTGCACAGAGGACAATCACCAATACTTGTGGAAATAGTCAGTGATAAGCCCTATAGCTATGGTGTGTGTCCCCATTGTGTTTGTTTTATACTCGGTTGGAGGTCGGAAATCGGTCTGTAACGACCGCCAACAACGTGCGATTGTTTTCAACGAAACAAAAAAAATATTGTGGGGGAATGAATAGGCGATTGGGGTGATCATAGGTAGTACTATCGTGTTTTTGGGCCTAGTTGGGCCTCTAAGCCATGTTGGTTGCACGTGGAAGCCACACGGCAACCCCCGACAGAGAGGCCCCTGTTCTGTTGAGCTGGGATGGGACCCAGGCGTCAGTGTCGCCATGGCTACTCTCGACCGGTCCATGTCCATCAGCCGCACGCCGCTCAATCATTGGTTATGTTGCCACTAATCAGGAGATCAAAGACTGAAGCACAAGCGTCCCTTCAGTTGCAGAATGCAGATAAGACGGAACGAGGAAGGAACGGCTAGTCAAAAACAAATTAGACTCATCCCCTCATGTGTTCTTCCCGTTCATGCATGCGTTCCTGTGTTGATTTATTAGAAAAACAATTACCAACAAAAAATTCATAAGCTTTCCATTCATCTATGCTTATCTTTGCATTCAGCTTTTTTCCCTGAGTTTTTTTTCCTAGATAGGACCTCGACATTTGAAATATCGGTGTACAACTCAGGTACATACATGGTTCATTAAAATTAAAAACTAATTAATATAGGAAAGTTAGACACCCAAATAAATTAAGCAAGAGAATTGTTCAGCAAGAAAAACATCTTTTTTATGAAGAGATTGGCACAGACAAAAACATATATAGTATATTGTGTATGCATCGTTGAACTATATACTAATTAATCCGATATGTGTCTTGATAGTGTGGTAATATGTTTTCGTATGCGGTGCGTTTATTTGGTCTTGGGTATATATGTTAATGTATTGTCTCCACAAATTTGATTCGAAGTTAGAAATATGTCTTGATAGTGCGGTATATATATGATTCGAAATACAGATCATTTATTTGGTATTGTTTATATTAATAGATTTTTTTCTATAGAACTGATTGAAGATATAATATTTTTATTTACAACAAAGCTAAAACATTTTACTGGATGGAAGTAAGGAAGTACGTACAGTTTGATCTTTGGATTGCCTTCATGGTCCGATAAGCCTTCTAGATCTGGTGACGTCATCTAACTAGCTTGGAGAACGAAGGAAACAAAGCACTCTACAGAGTGTAGTGTAGTGTGTTATAGGCATGCGCATATATGCACTTCTCATCGATCCATTATTATTATTACCCAGGATTCAGGAGCACGCATGCATGGATGCACTATACTCGGACTGAATAATGTGGATGTGGAATTGAACGTTTTGCTGTCGATCGCTTTACATTATTATGGACTCCTGTTAATCATGCATGCTTTGCATTATTACTGGCTCATGTTAATCATTATTATTATCTGATCGATAGATCTCTAGCTAGCTAGGTACTGTACATGATGTGTACTCCTATGTTATGCGTGAAGCGATCGCTTTGCGTGGTTCAAAACGCAAGCAACAACACATCGCATATCAATCAATCAATTCAACTTTTGCTGGATAGAAATGCATGCGGGAGCGACTGGGATATATGAATATATGATTGATGCCCATCGTCCGACTATATAATGTCATTTCCTGGTGCGCTACGCATCGTATCACGATCATACCATCCATCCTTATTATATATAAAGTATCCTCCACTACCAGAATGATCCATATCTGCACCGGGTGGGAAAGCCCTTTAGCATCGGGTTTCCCACCCGGTGCTAAATATCCGAGGCTAAAGGGGTGTCCTTTAGCACCGGGTGGGATACCCGGTGCCAAAAGGTCCTTTTAGCACCGGGTCCAGATATGACCAAAACACTCCTCGTCTCTTTCCTCTCTCTCTTCTTACCGCTACATTCTCTCCACAGTTGTTCTTCAAGAAGAAGAACGAATCGAAGAACAAATATATTACAAAATCAAGATCCAATATCTTTATTACAAACTCAAGATCCCATAACTTTAGGTTACAATATCAAGATTCAAAGATTACATCCAAGATTCAACAACCAAACTGTAAAAATTACATCCAAGATTCAACAACCAAACTGTAAAAATTACATCCAAGATTCAGCAACCAAAGTGCAAAAATTACATCCCAAATCAACAACCAAAACCGCAAAAATCCCAGATCCACGCGCGCCCAACGCGCCGGCCGCTGCGCCTCGTCCGCCGCGTCGCCTGCTGCGACCACGCGCGCGCCTCGCACGTCGCGCCACCTGCTGGGCGCCCACGCACGCGCCTCGCCCGCCGCGCCGCCAGCTGCGCCGCCTGCCTCGCCCCCCGCGCCGCTGCTGCGCCCGCGTGCGCCTCGCCCGCCGGTCGCCCGCTGCGCCGCCTGCCTCGCGCGGGCCCGCGCAGCTGCTGCGCCCGCGCGCGCCCCAGCGTCCGCGCTGCTGCCTGCGAGAGGAAGAGGAAGAGAGCTATGTGAGAGAAGGAAGAGAGAAGAAAGGAAGAAAGATAAGATTGAAAGACGGAGAGAAGAGAGAACTCAGCAGATAAAAAAAGGAAGGGATGAGCGGTCACGGTGTGCGATTTAGCACCGGTTGTAACCTAAACCGGTGCTAAATGTGTCGAGGCACATTAGCACCGGTTGGTAGTTGCCACCGGTGCTAATGGGGACCTTTTAGCACCGGATTTTGCTATGATCCGGTGCTAATGTGCTCTGCCCTGCCACTTCTAAGCGCCGCTCAGCTCCTAGCCGCTGAACCCGGTGCTGATACAATATCAGCACCGGGTCCAAAAGTGGCCGAGGCGGAGGAGGCGGGCGGATGTGAAGTATTCTGGTAGTGCTCAAAGAATACTGGGATTACCAGTTTACAATAAAACATGCTTCCACCGACATCCAACAAACATCCATCCTCGTTTTCGGAGACACGCACACGGTCATATGGATATGCTGGCTCCGATGATCGACCCTTGTCGTTGCGTGCACGCGGTTGCGTCGCCGGAGCGCATATATATGTGGAAATCTTTCTATAACCGTAGTACGTTGACGACGACGCAACTGCGCCAAAACAGAAAGAATATAAAACACACGCACGTACTCGATCTGCACGCCCAGCGTGGGTACACACGGCCAATAAAATCAAAACTGCACGCGAAATAAGCACTAAAAAAATCGGTGTGCATGAAACACAGTACGTAGTACAGTGTGCGTGTCCTATTAAGAATGAAGACGACGACTCTATCTAAAAAACCATCACGTCCTATGATTTTTTGCTGCAAGCCATATAAATTTATCCGGGCACACACTTACATTGTGTTTGTTCTAATTGCTTCATTCCCCAGTCTTTACATTTTATTTTTTCACTCACCCAGTACAATAATATACTACCGATCGGATTGTACGTGCACGTCATCACAGAGTGGATGTTTACGTGCTATATATTTGCGTTGCGGGCGCGCATAGAAATAAATGGATCGGATCGAGTCGTCCCGTCTACTAAAAGAACCCTGAAACTACATACTGCACGCGTACGCATCGCGCGAAAGCGATCGATCAGTACATGATGTCGACGATATACCAGCAGTCCAGACTCCATAGGCGGTCAATGCATTGGCATTAATTGATTGGCTGCATCAGTTAGTTTTGTTGCAGCCTATTCGTTTGGCCGGTGGCTAGTCGATGATGCTGATTTGTGCTGAGAGAAAAATACTACTGGTGGCTTGTGGCTGGTGCTGATTTCTGCTGAGAGAAAAATACTGCTGGCTGGTGGCTGATAAGCCAAGCGAACAGGCCATACGGTCTCCTGGGTTGGCTACTTGGCAATACGTACGTTGATGTAGTAGTATGCTTTTATCATTAATTTTTCTTATGATGATTGTCAATTTATATGAAAAAAACTAAGTCCTCTTGGAAGATATCCATTAGAATTTACTTACATATATAAATTGTATGCCGTCAATCTACCTACTAGTAGTATTTTTTATATGTTTATGACGAAAGTTAACCAGCCATGCACTGCACATGTTTTATTTGCTTGTAGCAACGATCCTACAAAATGACTTATATGTTTACAAAATGGGATGTGGAGTATTGTTTCTTCTTACCTTTGCATTCATATGCTACCCAAGTGGCCAAGTGTCTCTGCATAATTAAGCTGGTGATAAGCATGTGTATGACTCCTACTTGCAGCTGGCTGATGTGTTACACCGTCCCGGATCGATCGATGGATATGCCCCTTGTTTTTCATGAGGGCGATAGCTTATTTCTCTGTAATAATGTGGTCGACGAGGACATATATATATGTCTGCCTATATATGCAAGTACATTGTTTTTTTTTGCGTGGTTTCTTCTGCATCATCTCTTTGCTAATTCATGCGAAAGCCCGGGGCCGGTTGAACCTTGCTTATTTATGCTTGTTATTGCTCACCTCTCCTCTCCTTTTTCCCTCTGTAAAGAAAAAACCGATCCAATCTAGGCCAAACTCAAAAAGGTTACTTAAAAGGAAAAACCAGCTGGAGGGGAAGATCGAGTCTAGGGAATATTTCTTTTTGTTAACAGCAACTCAGAAATATTTCTTCTTTTTGTTAACAGCAACTCAGAAACATTCCTTCTTTTTGTTAACAGCAACTCAGAAATATTCCCTAGACTTATGGTCAGATGGTTAGATGATACGGTTGTCCATTCGCATATTAAAACTGCTCGTGTTCGCATCCATCCTTTCCCTTTGCTTTGCTAGCCGCCAGTTCCACGCTTTCCCATCTAGGCCCGGCCCAAATAGGTGAACAGGCCGAGCAGCGGAACCAATCAGTATGCAGGCCCAACTACGTTGCTCCTCCTCTCGTCTCCCCCGTCGTCGGCATTCCTTCTTTTTTCTTTCTTGCCAACAAGGAAAATCGCAGTTTCGCCCACCACCACCCGAGCCCAGCAGAGGCAGAGCAGAGCTCGAGAGAAGGAGAGCCATGGATCCTTCGGTGCTCAACAACCCGCGGCTCAAGGCGCTCATTGAGGTATTCCGTTCCACCTAGTATAGATAGACCTAGAAAAAAACATTTGATTTCAGTACCCATCGGCGGCGCATCTCGGTTGATCCCCAGATGATTTCCCCCTCTAGGGCTCTCTGATTGCTTGGTATACCTTGACACGCACCTATGATGGAAACCTAGGTCTGATCTAGTAATTCGGGATTAAACGTACTGTTTCTTGCTGTGCCAACTGCGAACCATAAACCCGCTCCTGGTATTCGCATATACCCCTTTTCCATTGTTTAGTCTTATTATTCGTCGATGTGCTATAATTCCTTAATAGATAGTAATAGAGCTAAGGGAACCTCTTATTAGATGAGAGCGAGAGTGCCCCTGAATTTGGGGCTTTGAGGTGTGCCGGGATTTAGTATTGAGATGCAATTAACTGTTGCTAAAAAAACCCTAGGACGGTTTGGGAAAGTAATGGCTGCCACTAGTGAGATATCCGGTATCAGTGCGTTTGCACGGAATCGCAATATAATAAGTGATATATTTTGATATGGGGGTACTTTTGGTCCTAAAGCTTGGTTCGATTCAATTGTCGAAAGGGATCATCAGATCCAGTACAACTGCAGGCAGCCAAGTGCTGCTTCTGGGTTTGACTGATTCCTGGTCCCTGCTGTTTGGACTACAGCTGAAACTGAATGGCACTAGCGACTTGTGAGGATTTTTATTCAACTAAAAAAAGAGTGTGGCCTTATGTAACCAGGAAAACAATCTATTTCATAAAGTAATTGTTCAAAGTTAAACCAATCCTGAATCCCCAGGACCAGGAGAATCTCTGATGTACACAAGGGAACCAGTTTGTTACTTCCCGTGAATTTAACAGAAGTGCATGCCTATTTTGGATATAAGTAGGGCTGCAGCATGTTATTTCAGTGAATGGGTGACTGATTTGCAGTCCGCATCTGCAATGGTGGTTGTAGCATTTGGGGTATAAACAAGTGTGTAGAAGTTGCTTGGTTCCGAATAGCACAAAACTCAGCATGTATACTCTTATGTGATCCAATGCAAATGTGGCACCAAATTTTGTAAGAAGCTGCTTGATCAGTTACATTGCATGACATTTGCAAGGCTTCTTCATAACCTTACCTTTTTCTTAGGTGCAATTTGTGAGCATCTATATATATATATTTTTTAAAAGACTGCTAAATGCAAAGTGTTGTGGTTGGCTGGTTGTAATGTTCTTTCTCTTGTGTAGCATGCATGAAAAGGCTATTAGCTTACAGAAGTGATTTGGGCTTAAACCTAGTAGTTCTTGTTGCACGAATTGTTGATTCCATCGTTGAATTAGCTTTTACCGCTTTTCCATTGTTTAGCTTTATTTTTCAGTGTGCTAGAATTCCTGGATAATAATAGAGATAAATATCTTATCAGCCGGGAGTGCGAGTGCCCATAAAGTTGGGGTTTAGAGGTGTCCCGGGGCTTAGGATAGAGATATGACCAGTGTTAAAAGCCTAGGAGGATTCAGGAATGTATATGGCACAGGTGACATATCTAGTACCACTGTCTTGCTCAAATGCCTAGAAGTGAAGTATACCATGGTTCAATTTTTTGAAAGGGTCTCAGATCCATTCTCCAACGGGAGGTAGCCAAGCTGCTGGTACCAGATTTTGACCGAATCTTTGTGCACAAACTATCCATAGCCTTGACTGTATCTCCCTGCTAATTCTGGCTAAGCCTGAGTTGCACTTTTTCTGTCAGCATCTTTGATGGCTCCATAGTGAGAGTTGCATAGTTGTGAATAGCATCAAATTTTGTAATTTGAGAGAATAATTACAAGAGGCAATGCTGCTTTGCTTCTAGTATGCTTCAGGGACAATTAACATGGCCTTTTTTACATTAACTGGGTGGAAACTGATTACCTGGTATCCTTTGTACTCAAGGAGCTGATTTCTGTCTCAATTTCATTTTGTATCTGCATACTGAAGAGTTAATTGTATCATCTCTTGACCCTTGGAATCTTTTGAATAATTTACAATTAGCATACCTGCCTCTTGTATCTTTTTGGAGGGAAAAAAACTCTGCAGCTGAACTGGCATAGTGATGGTTGTTCTGACAGAAATCAAATTACTAAAAAAATTTGGTGTGTTGCAGGAGGAGAGAACGAAGGCCTTGACAAACGAGCTCGTGGCAAAGCTGACTCTTGTTTGCTGGGACAAATGCGTTACTGGTAGTGTCGGAAGCAGCTTCAGCAGGAGTGAGGCCTCGTGCTTGTCCAACTGCGCGAAGCGCTTCGCGGAAGTGAAGATGATGACCATGCAACGCTTCACCGGCGGTAGCTGAAATCACATAGGAGTTTCTCTACAGCTAAAAATAATGTACCCTCTGGAGTATCCAATGGGGTAACCTGTGTTCTGCTGTAGCACGAATTTTGTTATCTTTTTGTTGGCATACTATCGTCGGTGAGGTGATGAAAGACATGCACAATGACACAAATGTTCTTTTGGTACTTCAGTTTTAGCCTGGAATGAAGTTGAGGCTAGGAGATATATGCTGTGCGTTTTTGGGTGACGTTGAATTGAAATAATTTTGCGCTGCTGATGCAATATGGCTCACAACTTCATTCTAGCCTGGCCACGTCAACTACACCGCTGATTCACCAGTTTATTTTGCGGCCGCTACTTTGCACTATTTTTAGTTGTTTCCAGCAAACTCCAGGGGCGCGTATCTCAATGTTCATCCATGTCCAACGGTGGAGAGTGGATGCACTGTTTTGTTTGGTGAGAGCCAGAGATTAATGAGCGGTGACACGACTTCCTTTGCAGTGTTCGTATACGTGTATACAACTTGAAGCGACCTGAACGAGGAGCAACTCCAACACTGTGCCCGCACTCGGTGCCTTTTTCTCCATGCTTTGTGAGCTCTGAAGACTCCGCGCACAGTTTGCTCCGACGACATCCCCAAGGTTACGACTCTCATCTCATCTTTCCTAGCCAATCTGCTACTCTACAAGTTTTAGCCTCAACACTGAACTCGTGATTTTGCTAGTGTTCTTTTGCGTGTGTAAATGGTTGCCTCAAATGACCTAAGATTTGACTGTGAAAGAAATGCCCCCTCTTTTTTTCCCCCATCCTTTCTTCATTGATGATACCTGAACTTTTTTTTTATTAATGTCAGAGGTGGAACGTGCAGCAGTAGCTCGCTGAAACATCTGTGTGTCATGTGAATCCATCCACTCGAATCAGTAGTAAATTTGGATACCATCAATATTAGTTACATATATATCTAGTGTGACTTCTCTGTGCTCAGCAACAGATGTATTTAAGATCAACAAATATGCATTTTGCTCTAGATTTGTTTATTGTTGGGCTTAACTAGATATTATGCTCCTGTTATTTTCTTTTAGAAGATTGTTTGCTCGTCATCTCTGTTCTTTCTTACTTATACAAACCTACATACATTTCCACACGGCAATCACAGTTTGGCAGTTATTTTATCACTGCCACCATCACAAATAAAGACTGCTCAGTGACTCTTCTTGACCATTGTTTTGTGCAACTACCAGGAGTTCACCATGGAGAACTCTCGAGAAGAATCAGAAAATGACGAGCAAGAGCAACCCTTGGAAATGAAGCCATTGCGGTCATTAGCGCCAATGTTCCCGACTCCTCTGGGATATGATGTGGCAACCCAGTCAACTGATCCAATGCTAATTTTTGTCACACCATTTAGGCCCTGCACCACGCCAGCACAATCTCCAGCTTCATTTGGTCAACCCTTACCAAAATCACCAATTCCTCTGAAGGCTACTCCAATCTCAGCGGCATTTCCCACGCCACAACATGAAGTTGGATTGTCGGATGAAGACTACAAGCCATTATGCAATCAGAAAAAAACACCACCACCGAAGGCAGCCAAGAGGATCCACCAAGCTGGGTGCTCCAATGCAGCTAACATCAAGCGCAGGTCAACACAGAGAAGCCTCAACATAGAGCTCGCCTCCTGTCCATCCTCATCAAGCGTCTCAAATGAATCAGTTGAACAAATGATGATGATGTTTGATTCACTTCGGCGCCGTATCCTGCAACTGGATGAAAAGGAGGACACCAGCAGGCGGGCTGACTTGAAGGCTGGTACTCTCATGATGCAGAACGGCCTGAGGATCAATAACCTGAAGACCATAGGACCTGTACCTGGTGTTGAAATTGGAGATATTTTCTTCTTCAGGATTGAAATGTGCATTGTAGGTTTACATGCACCTGCGATGGCTGGCATCGACTACATTTCTGCTAAGCATGTTGGAAAAGATGAAACTCTGGCTGTCAGCGTCATCTCGTCTGGTGGTTATGAGAATGATGATAATGACACGGACATTTTGGTTTACACAGGCCAGGGAGGCAATAGCCGGCACAAGGAGAAGCATGACCAGAAACTTGAAGGAGGTAACCTAGCTCTGGTGAACAGCATGAAAAAGAAAAACCTGATCAGGGTTGTGCGCAGTGCACAGGACCCTTTCTGTAACTCGGGAAAAATTTACATCTACGATGGACTTTATAGGATCGAAGATTCCTGGATGGACACAGCGAAGAATGGTTTTAGTGTTTTCAAGTTCAAGCTAAGAAGAGAGCCAGGACAGCCTGATGGAATTTCAGTTTGGAAGATGGCTGAGAAGTGGAAAGCAAATCCTGCAACAAGAGACAAGGCTATACTACTGGATCTATCATCAAAAGTTGAGAACCTACCTGTATGCCTTGTTAATGATGTTGATGATGAGAAAGGGCCAATCTATTTCAACTATGTAACTGGAGTGGAGTATTTGAGTCCATTTAGCAAGACAAAACCATTACAAAGCTGCAAGTGTCCTACTGTGTGTTTGCCTGGTGATCCTAATTGTTCATGTTCACAACTGAATGGTGGTGATCTTCCTTACAGCACCTCTGGATTGCTTGTGAAGCACATTCCAATGCTTTATGAGTGCTCTTCCAAGTGCCAGTGTTCTCTGAATTGCCGAAACAGGGTCTCACAGAAGGGTGTTTATCTGAACTTTGAGGTCTTCCGGACCGGGGATTGTGGATGGGGTGTCCGGTCCTGGGATCCCATCCGTGCTGGCTCATTCATCTGTGAGTATGCTGGTAAGGTTATTGATGAAACAAATATGAACATGGATGGAGAAGAAGATGAATATACTTTTCACACATCTTGGCCAAGTGACAAGGTTTTAAGATGGAACCTGGGAGCAGAATTACTTGAAGACCCGAGTGCTAATGTCACAACTGAGAGCTTAAAGAAATTACCTATTGTCATAAGTGCAAAAGGTTCAGGCAATGTGGCTCGTTTTCTGAACCATAGCTGTTCCCCAAATCTTCTTTGGCAGCCCGTACAGTATGACCATGGCGATGACAGTTACCCACATATCATGTTTTTTGCAATGAAACATATTCCTCCCATGACTGAACTGACCTACGATTATGGAACAAGAGGAGCTCCTCCTGGCATTAAGGGAAAATTTCCAAATGCTTGCAAACTCAAGCCATGCCTCTGTGGCTCTACCAATTGCCGAGGTTCTTTTTGATAAAACTGAAGGACAAGCTGGGAATACATGAACTAATAATGTAAAGCAGGTAAGTAATAATATCGTCTCTAATCACTATGCAGTAAAAATACTCTGTCAATGTAAATTAGTATCGATCCATTCTACTGAACCCTTTACTGTTCTGCCTATTTCTTTTATGATGATTGTATCCTTTTCAATGAATGTATATCATATCAACATATATTGAATAAAGTCTTATATGAGTAGTTGTTTTCCTTAAAGGCACCATTTATATTGCTTAATAATTCGGTTATGCTTGCACTGCTTGTGCATTTGTCAACCTATGAAATTGCGACAGAATTGAACAGTTAATTTTGTCAAGCTCAATTTAGCGTTGGTTGCCTAATCTTGGCTTTTCACTTTTCAGGTTGCAGTGTTCCTTTGGGCTTGTATAAGCAGTGGCGTGTTTTGTACTGGCAAGTGGCAACGGGGATTTTAGATTCTACTGGCAAGTGGCAACGGGGATGACAGGCAGTACTAGATTGAAATGCTGCGTTAGGAGTCAGTGAGGGCGTGAGGCGCTCAGCTTTTGTGGCAGTGGGTGTTTTGTGTTATGATGCATGACTGGAATGCTCTTGTTTAGGAACAATGTCTTCTCCCAGACTCTGGAACGCTAGTATGTGGCGGCATGTATATAAGTACTGGAACAATGCTCTTACGCTACCAGCTTCTGAACTTCTCTGTTATAAGTACTGTAATATAACAAAAGGATCACCAGATATCTGATAGATGATGTTCTGATAAAATATGAGCAAAACTGCATAGTTGCCAGAGTAATGTCAGGGACAGACAGCAAAAAAAAAAGAACTAAAAACAAATAAAACAAATTGTCTGAGCCCAGGTTCGAACTGGGGACCTTTAGTGTGTGAGACTAACGTGATAACCAACTACACCACCCAGACGATATGTATACTAATTTTTTGATTAAATATTATTGGATAATTAGGCGATTTGGGCAATTAGGCGACTTCCCCAACTTGTTCGGACGATTGTTGGTTGTATGTGTTCCCAAAATATTGCGAGGACGTGATTACAAAATTGCCCTACGAAAAAAATATTTGAGCTTCTTCTAGTGCTTGTACAATTTGATATATCCCTCATCCAAGCTATATACTCCTAGCTAACAATAAATGAATCTATATGCATGGCCTCCTTGGCTTGAGTAGTTTCTTGTTTTCTCTGGCAATAAAATAAAAGTTAGTTTAATGTGTAAAAAATAATGCAATGGATGCCACCGACAATATAAAATATTCTAATCACGTAGTACCCATCTATATGGCCGCCTCCACTTTGGGAACCATCCAATTAATTGCAATGGGTGAATCTCTCATAACCTAATTTTGACAATTGAGATATACTAGCAGCAAATGATCAATAACAAGCACCGGCAACTCGAAGAATGGAGGGCATGAAGGGTTTGTAAATCAAAGGCAGAAGGAGGTTTGGGAGTGATAAACCTATCCACTCGCAATGATGCTTTGCTTCTCAAAAATCTCCACAAGTTCTTTAATAGGATGGATTTACCATGGGTCAAATTAATCTGGGATAACTATTACACAAATGGTAGTCTACCTTCTATTGCTGCAAAAAAAGGGTCTTTTTGGTGGAGAGATATTCTTAAGTTTCTTGACATTTTCAAAGGTATCGCAGCGCCAATCATTGGAAATGGAAATACCATTCTTTTTTGGCAGGATATGTGGGCTAATACCATCCCTTATTTGCACTACCCGGAGCTTTTCTCCTTTGCCAAGAAAAAATCCATCTCCTTACAACAAGCATATGGACTGGAAAATTTGCATGTGATTTTGAGCCTGCCTCTTTCAGTACAGGCTTTTGACCAATATCAAAGAGTTCATCAATCTCTCTCAGGGTTAAACCTTACTGAGGAAAAGGACCAATGGCACTACATCTGGGGCTCACACTATTACTCTTCTTCAAAGGCATATAAGATCCTTGCGGGCCATGCTGATTTGCCCCCTACTTACAGATGGTTATGGAAGTCTTCTTGTCAGCTTAGACACAAAGTTTTCTTCTGGCTTTTAATAAAGGACAGGTTAAGTACTCGAGATCTCTTACAAAGAAAAAGCATGGACCTTCCTTCATATGAATGCGTACTCTGCTCAGCACAGGCATTAGAGACAGTAGAACATCTATTTCTCCACTGCCCTTTTGCTGCACAATGCTGGAATCTGGTTAATTTGCAAGTGCCTCAAGTTTTAGATCCACATCTCATCTTACAAGATTTCAAAGCAAGCCTTGTTGTCCCTTTTTTCATGGAAATAATTATCCTTCTTTCATGGAGCATTTGGACTACAAGAAATGAGTGGATCTTCGATCAGATTTAGCCTACAGTGAATGGTTGCAAGGCAAAGTTTATGCATGAATTTGCAATGCTTATGCATCGTGCAAAAAAGAGTTATTTTCTGCTTATGAGCGAATGGCTAGATCTCTTGTAGTTCGTCTGTTTGGTTTTCCTTTTGTTTTCTTTGTTTTTTCTTTCAGTTTTTAGGTTTGTTCTTCCTGTTTCTGTCCTTAATTTTTTAATATATAACCAGTAGGGGTGAGCCCCTCCTGTTCTTTCAAAAGAAAATCAATGATGGCATACCACATGGCCGGATTCGCATTGTACGGCCACAGATTTCTCCTCATCAATTTCTTTTTTGTTGCCATTAAAAAATTCGTGTATAAATATATGTATGCAAAAACCAAAGCTTTGCAACACCCAAAGAATCTGCCATGAAACTGGTGATGACCTCCCTCCTCCTGTTCCTCCATTAGTAGTGTGAGTGTCGTCTTCCTCCTCTTCGCCTTCCGTGCTGGGTTGATGCAGCAGCGCACGTTGATCCATTGTTAATTTCCAATATGCAAGACAGTCGTCAATCGATACTTCGATATCAACTTATGCATGGAGGCTCTCAACTCCGACAACACGAGCAGTTACGTCGGTGACTACCAGAAGTTTTCGATCATCGGCATGGAGCTCCTGACGGCCAATGCCACTAGCACTGTGGGGCAGAGCCAGCAGGGGGGCTAGGGGGCTGGAGCCCCCCTACCCCATGCAATCCATGAAGCCTCCTAAAATTTGTAACCATAGACGAAGGAAAAGAGGAAGAAAATAAGGAAGAAAGAGAAGAAAAAGAGAAA
The DNA here is from genome assembly GCA_033239725.1 of Echinochloa phyllopogon. Classification (NCBI taxonomy): domain Eukaryota; kingdom Viridiplantae; phylum Streptophyta; class Magnoliopsida; order Poales; family Poaceae; genus Echinochloa; species Echinochloa phyllopogon. The sequence continues at coordinate 1,547,758 of BTCW01000008.1, read as the reverse complement.
AAGAAGAGGAAGGAGGAAATCAGCCCTCCCCCAGCTCTCATCTAGCATGACATATTATATTGGTGCTCTGCCGGTAAAGGCGATGGCGGAGATGGCCCCATGAAGTGGTGCCTGCAGTCGTGTTGTACGGTAGCATAATGCAATTGCAGCCTGATGCTTGGATTTAGCCAGGGATTTTCGGTACAACGAGGCCAAGTCTTGCTTGGAGCAAGCGGCAAAGGCGACGGAGCAGTGCGAGGCCGAGTTCGTCAGAAGCCATGTGAAGTCACTGTTGACGGTAGAGGATGACTGCGCTTTCAAGCTGGCGAGGCTTGCGTCGGCCTTGATCGATCATGCTGATGATGATTGAACAAAATTTGTGTTGTTTGCTTGTTACCCTCATTATCAAATATAAGATTACAAGTATGAATTCATTCCTTGTACAGCAGATCAGATTATTCCAGTCCTGCATCCATGGATCTGTAACTTCTTCAGAGAACGAATTGGGTGCACAAAAAAAATGGCAGCCACTGAATCGAGTCGTACAATACTCTGCTCTGACTCATAAACACAGGGTGCATGCTGCGTCCCATGCGACTGTCAGATATCTTGCTACCAGATTTGGCACTTCGGCAGTTGCTGATTATGAGTAGTTTTGCTTCTGGACACTCTTCAACTACCGCTTTTGCTACTGGACACTACTCATATTTGTCTTTGCTGGTGGACACTCTTTAGTTGTGGCTATTTGCTCATAGACATCATACCAATTAAAATAATAAGTTTATAGTCTTCGCAAGAGATAGCACTTCAAAAATGACGATAGTGCCCCTGATCTCAATCGCGGACTCAGCATTTCACGTGCTGCAGCCTGCAGGACAGGCCCGCTAGCCGCTGATGCTATCACGGTCATGGACGACACCCGCATGCGTGATATCACAAAAGGAAATAACTCTACTGGCACTTAACCCCCCAAAACTGATGGACATTTTAGTCCATTCATCACAATTCTCTCTCCCATCTCATAAATATAATATTATATTAGCTCCCATATCCATTAGCAAATTATTATAATTGAAGAGTGTCCACCAGTAAATACCTATTTAAATAGTGTCCTACAACAAAAATCAACATTGAAAGATGTCCAGGAGCAAAATTACCCATTATACATCTACAATTTAGGGACCAGAAACTCAAGAATATCTATGCTACCTGACGAGAAGTACGGACTGGAAATTTCTTTTGGCTTTGCTATCCAGGATCATCTATTTCGGTGGTTATTCAGGATAATCAAAGTACAGGCTGCTGACTAAGCTCTCGTGCAAACTGTTTTGCATGGGCATGGTAAGTTCGCAAAGAAAAACATAGATTTGACTAAGCATAGTCCGGCACAACAGGCCGAGTAATAAGCTGAAGCGCAAGCAGTATTTTCCTCTCCCTATTTGTGCTATACGGAGTATAGCTGACAATAAAAATGATTGAGCCTATCCTAGATCAGCATTGCCAGAAAATAGAGCAAAAAAAGACAACCGTTTGTCTGAGCCCAGGTTCGAACTGGGGACCTTTAGTGTGTGAGACTAACGTGATAACCAACTACACCACCCAGACAATCTAATCTGCAATGTGCAGGTCCACATTTATCAGTAGCACCACTAATGACGACAAACGGGCCCTGGATATATGCATTGGCAGGTTCACAACTCCTCAGAACAACTATCTAAGGCTCCGTTTGGATGTCGATATTGGAGGCCCTGGCATTGAATTGGGTTCAATACCAAATCAGCCATGATATTGAATTGAGCCACAATTCAATTCTATTGTTTGGATGACTATGGTATTGCCTTTTGGAATCCTATCAAGTAGAACAATTCGATTCATGTTTGGATGCACATCACCATGGAATTGAAAATTGGTCGTCTGCATCCTCGAGCTCGCCGCACCGCCACTCCTGCTCTTCCTTCATCCCCCATCCTCGCCGCGGAGGTGGGGCTCTGCCCGTCCGACCGCCACCCACCCCTGCCTCCCATGCCCCTATCCCCCATGCAGAACCGTGCGCGGAGAGGGAGGCAGGGAGCGAGCGCGGAGGAGCGGGAGGCAGCGAGCGGCGGAGCAGAGGGAGGAGGCCCCGCCGGAGGAGAGGGAGGGACAGGCGGGCAGCGCTGGAGGAGGTCACAGCCGGAGGAGGCCCCGCCGGAGGAGGAGGCGGGGCAGCGCTGGAGGAGGAGGCCGCGGAGGAGGCAGGGGAGGGGCGGCGCGGGGCTCGGTGCGGAAGGTACCAGGGGAGGAGCCGCGCGGATCCTCGCCCAGCTACCTTCGCCTACTCCCGCTCCGGCGTGGCGCCTCGGGCACCCTCAACCTCTACATCTCCCCCGTCCCCTCCGCCTCCGATTCCGCCACCTGCCGCGAGGCGCTCGAGGTGCCCAACACGCCGCCACTCCCGTGGGACCCCATCGCGCTCAAGGGCCGCCCGTCGCTGACCCCCCGACGACGCCCACCTCGTGTACATCTCCACCGCCGCCGAGCCCGAGCAGGAAGACGGAGGAAGCCCGGGAGGAACGGCAGTCGGAGGCGTAGGTCGTGGGAGGAGCTCGCCGGAGATGGGGAAGGGGCCCGGAGTCGCCGGACACGGGGAAGAGGCGCTCGCCTCGCACCGTCACCCGCCTGATCCCCAATTCCGCCCAATACAGAGGGTCACGGGTCTGTATTGAGGGCGAGGGGGCGCAGTGAAGTGAATACTGGTTCGGCATTGAGGACGAATTCCAATTCCAAAGTCTAAGCCACCCAAACAGCTGACATTGGTGCTATTCACTGCAAATTCCAATGCCGAAGCTTCAATTCGAACATCCAAACGCAGCCTAAATGTAAACCAGATGGATCTTTTTATGACAGATCAATCAATTCTCAGGTGGCTTGTCAATTCGCATGGCATAGTTACCACCGTGCTCTGGCTCGAGTTCCATCAACTCTCTGATCATCCTGTCGCCAAGTTCTGGCTTGCTATGAGTCCCACAATCCTGGATAAGTGCCCTGTACATTGCAGCATTTTTGTGCGATATCCATGCTCTGCATCAGCATCATGATCAGCGCGCGCAGTGTTGCGACACGGCGGGCGGCGCTGCTGGATCTGCTGCACGTAGGTTCATTTGAGTTTGGGCAGCAGCGCGCTTGTGATCATACGGGCTGAAGAGTGAGTAGTTCCTGCCTGGGCTTCTAATTTACCATGTTGAAATGGGCCGCATCCATTGCCGGGGCTCCCGGCCTCCGGCCAGTACAGAGCAGCGCACAAAAAAAACCCGCAAAAAGAAAAGGATGATTGATGCTTCACTCTTCTGCTGAGGGAAAGAACTCATGTGCCGTTCTATTTTTTTGCTTCCCAAGTCATGTGACATTAACGTGTAAGTAAGCAAACATCAACTCAAGGTACGTACCTGCACCGACAGACTAAAATAACTTTTGTCCTAATATAATTAATGAAGATCTCAAGAAGATTCTCTGGTGATATAAATTTTATAAGCACCGATGCATTGGTGTTAGAGCTAATTTAAGACAACGGGTCAATATCAGACGCAAGAACTCAGACGCAACGTTGTTTAGAAGGCCGCAAGCTAAAAATGTGTGAAGTGATTGGCCTCAGGGTCGTTCTCAGGAGTACGGGCAACAGATTTACTCTGAACTTATTACAAAAGGAGAATATTCATGCGTGACTATTGGCTTTTATAGTGTGAAATGTCATGTGCTTTGTTTCATGTGAAAACACTTTGCTTAATTATATATCTCACACAACATTTTTGGGATTAATCTTTCAGAAAGTAGCATGGCTCTGGGATGTATCCATAATTAAAGTTGGTCAACTTGTAGATCCTTTTGAGCCAAAAGTATAGTCAGACGCAAGCGTTTTACTACTACGGTAGTGTATAACATACGGCGGCAAGTGTAGACTTCACACTCGTTTAGACGAAAATACAAGCCATCTCATCGTTTCTCTCGCTGCATATATAATATAAAATATGCAATGCGATCTTGATCAATCACCTTAATAGCTTGCATGTCATGTTCATTTGATTGAGATGTGGTCGCTTACTTGTGATCTGAGAAAAGGTTGCATGCATCAAGATCATATTATTGTTGCCTTGTTGGTAGGAGGGCCATGTGAATACGGGGCTGGCATCAACTTGGCGTGGGTTCTAAATTTTGATCCAGGTTAAATTGCATGTACGTAGTTTCTCAAAAAAAAATGCATGTACGTACACTAAGGCAGGCATCGCAAATCTATTTTACATTTTTTCCAATTTACCGAGGATGTTTCTTAACCGGTTGATGCTATGGATGCACTCTACTGTTTTCAATTGATTTTTAGGGTCCACTGCTCCACACTACTATTTTAAATTGATTTTTAGGATGTACATACGCTTTACCTTTTAGGAGGTACACTAAAGATTAGGCAACCTGATTGCTAGTACTACAATGGATTAAAGCTGTACCTTGCGTCCTTGCCGATGCCAAGAATTTGGAACAAAAAGAGGCATGAAAATAAATGATATGACAAATGATAAGCTAGGAGCTTTCAATTTCCAGAATGAGGTTCCCTTAAAACACAATAATTCTCATGAATTTTGTTGTGGAAAATATTAAACGTAGTAAAAATGGCATTTCGAGGTGTTGGCATTGCCGCATTGCCAAGCATTTGGACGGACAGATATGATGGCATTTTTTTTTGTCGCTTTACTTGAGAACGAAATCATGACGAATTAACCGAGGAATTTGTCGGCTTGAATCGAAATTAACGATAAAAAGAGATGAAATAAAACAAAGTGGAAGTGGAGTGACCCGTCCGGTAACCTGGGCAGAGATCTGGGAGTTGCAAGAAATAACTGTAAACCAAAGGGGCGAAAAGGGAGAATTAAAAGGGGAAATGGAAACAGGGTTATTTAACTATTTGTCATCCTTCCGAATGGCCGTCCTTCAAATGTCAGTTTTAGGATGGCAACAACACTATCGTCATCGTCTCCCGAAGATGCTTACAAATTTACCACTTTTGCTGACGTGTCGCGCTATGTCGGCGAGTGACCGTGCCTCCGACGTGGCCGAGCCGCACGAAATGACCCTACTACCCCTCCCTTATCCATGTCGAAGTGACCGTGCCTCCGACAGGCTCGCTGGCCAGCTCCCAGAGGTGCAGACGCTGGAGCTGCTGGTGGCCGTGACCATCTTCGTGGCCATCCACTCGCTGCGGCAGCGCCGGTCGCAGGGCCTCCCCGCGTGGCCGCTCGTCGGCATGCTCCCGTCCCTCCTCCTGGGCCTTCGCGGCGACATGTACGAGTGGATCACCGGCGTCCTCAAGGTCCGCGGCGGCACCTTCACGTTCCCCGGCCCGTGGTTCACCAACCTCCAGTGCGTCGTCACCGCCGACCCGCGCAACTTGGAGCACCTCCTCAAGACCAGGTTCGGGAGCTTCCCCAAGGGCCCCTACTTCCGCGACACCGTCCGCGACCTCCTCGGCGACGGCATCTTCGGCACCGACGACGAGGTGTGGCGGCGCCAGCGCAAGGCAGCCAGCCTCGAGTTCCACTCCGCCGAGTTCCGCGCCCTCACCGCGAGCTCCCTCGTCGAGCTCGTCCACCGCCACCTGCTCCCCGTGCTCGCCGCCGCCGGCGCCGCCGTCGACCTCCAGGACGTGCTCCTCCACCTCACCTTCGACAACGCGGGCCGGGCGGGCGGAAGGCGGAGAATAGGACGAAGCGCGTGCCGGGCCCGCCATTGCAGAGGAGGCCGAGCATGGGGAGCGCGCGGCGGTGGAGCTCCCGGAACCGGCGGCGGAAGCCGGCGCCCGTGACGATGTCGCGGCAGCGGGTGCAGACAAGCGCGGCGCGGACGAGGCGCGCCAGGTCGGCCGGCGGGAACCGCAGCAGGACCTCCTCCACGAGCTCCTCCATCAGCGCGCTCGCCGACGGCGGGGACGGCGGATCTGTCGCCATGGCGGTTGGCTCCGGCGGCGGGCGGCAGTGGCGTGGGTGTGGAAGTGTCAACAGAGGAGAAGGAGATGTGGATCTTTGGTGTGTGCCTGTCAGTGGGCCACTGGGGTGCTCTGCTTTTTGTTTGTCTTGACAGGCTGGCGCCAACCAAAACCAGGTGGTTTGTGGGGGCGGTTCTGCCAGGTGGGGTCAAGAGAACAAAGATAAGGAGGGCAGTAGGGTCATTTCGCGCGGCTCGGCCACGTCAGATGCACGGTTACTCGCCGACATGGCGCGACACGTCAGCAAAAGTGGCAAATCTGTAAGCATCTTCGGGAGACGATGACGATAGTGTCGTTGCCATCCTAAAACTGGCATTTGAAGGATGACCATCCGGAAGCACGGTAAATAGTTAAATAACCCACGGAAACGAGCCAGCTATTCATCCTCAGTCTGTGAGTCCGTCACACACAACACAACACAAGACAACACAATACCGTGTGTGCTTCTCCTCGTCCTCGGCCACACCCGCCGGCGCGGCGCCCACCCAAATCTCAGATCAAAGGGCACCACGCCGGAGGAGACAGGGATCCATTGCTTCCGATCAACCCAGCGGACGCGGAGCGCTCCGCCACCGCAGGTAGGTAATCCCTCCTCCCCTTCGCGGTTTCCTCCTCTGCTTGGTGTTTTGTTTCCCCCCCTTTTTGGGGTCGTTTTGGGATGAGCAAGCCCCTTCTTCCTCTCTCGTGGCCTCATGTGTGTGTCCCGCCGGCCTCTGCCGTCCCCGCGGCGCCCGCCCGTAGCCGCGGTTCGTCTGCGGCCATGGAGTGGGGATGACGAGCTACAATCGCGAGGTACTAGCAACCTGCGGTGCGGCGAGAGGCGACGGCGATGAGGGTGATCGACAGAGGCTGGCTGTAGAGCGTAAGCGCGCGCTCGTCTTGCACGCCGCGGCAGTACGGCACCAGTGGCTGCCTGCTCTTCGTACTCTACAGCTTCGTCGAGAGATGGCGCGTGTTGATCGTGAATCGTTGTCTGATTGTCTGTCTGATACTGATAGCAATAGCATGGTCTCTGCTTGTGCCGTGGTGGCGTCTGCCTGCCTGGTGGGTGTTTGATACAATGCCTAGGTAGTCAGTGTTCGTTCGTTTGAATTAGAGATGACTGTTGATTCTACCTGAGGGACTATTGCCTGCTCCTGTAGCCGTGTGTGTGCTCCATACTTGTTGTGATGCGGAGAATGCGCAAAACTCAGACCATATAAGTTACCTCTGCTGTGTTATTTAGGGTTGCTATTTTTTATTCAGTTTTTCTAATCACTTGAACTTTTCTGCAAATCTCAGCCCCAGACAGCATAACCCACCAAGGACTTGTAAAAACTGTATCGTTCTGTATTATGGCTTAATTGGTGAACTGCTCCCCTTAATTTCACATACAGAGCAATTTGATCCATGTATAGTCATCTGGTGCAATATCGTTGCTCACTTGTGATTAATCACTTCACTTTCTGCAGATCAAGCTTGGATTCCTGCATCTGATGGCATTGGTGTCTTGGACACAGTAATTCAACAAGCATTGAGTTGAAACTGTGAAAGTGGAGATGACTTCTCTGAAGAAATCTGACAAGAAGGCTACCCTCGACTTTGCAGCATGGAGTTTCAATGTATCTACATCCGTTGGAATCATCATGGTCAACAAAGCATTAATGGCTACATATGGATTCAGTTTTGGTATGCCTATGCTTAGCTGATGATTTATTTTTAATATATCTGACTATCACCTTGGGTCTCTAGTCCTTGTATTTCTGGCTATTATGTTGTGCTCGAGTACTTTGTTATGCGTTTGTCAGACTTTGAGCAGAATGTTGTATGCATAGTTTCTGTTTTTTTTTCTGGATATTTATTTTCCCCTGAACAAAGTGATGGTATTTCTTTTTTAATGTGGACATTTTCATTAGGCAGTGCACATTTCGAGGACTGGCATCTTATAAACTCTTTTAGTAGTTTTACAGTGCTAATGAAAATTTGGTACCTAAATTTATTTAAAGGAAAGGGATCCATACTTCCATTCCAATTATGTATGATCTTCTGTCAATAAAAAATTGATTGCAAATGCCAGTGTAGACCAAAGTATGACCCTGAACCTGAAATCTACACTCTTCTAAATTTCCTTGGTGTAAATTGGTAATGTGTTTGTTGAGCCTTAATGGCCTTAATCAAAGTAATAGGAACATGCTAACATTATGTAATTTCTTACATATTACGCAGTTGCAGGTTCTACCATATTTCTACAAATTTACATGGGCACTTGAATATTTCTCCTGCCATGTCATTAATTATTTTTTTTTCTTTTTTGCAGCCACAACACTAACCGGACTTCATTTTGTGACTACCACCTTGATGACAATAGTATTTCGGTGGTTAGGCCTGAGCCAGCCCTCCCAGTTACCTCTAGCGGATCTGATTAAATTTGTGATATTTTCAAACTTGTCAATTGTTGGGATGAACGTGAGCTTGATGTGGAACTCTGTGGGCTTCTATCAGGTTAGTGGATTTTTAAGTAGCTAAACTCTGTGGCTTTAAATTGTTAATAACTGATTTTATTCTTTTTCCTTTTTCAGATAGCAAAGCTGTGCATGATACCTGCATCGTGTCTTCTGGAGGTTGCCTTTGATCATGTACATTATTCCCGGGACACAAAGCTGAGCATAATGGTTGTGCTTATAGGAGTTGCAGTTTGCACGGTTACTGATGTCAGCGTGAATGCAAGAGGTCTAATTGCGGCTGTTATAGCTGTTTGGAGCACAGCTTTGCAACAATACGTAAGTTTGATCACCTTCTTATGCTGATTTCTTATATGTCAGCTCACCGTTGAGATTTTTTGCTATAACTGTCTCTGCTTCTGGTTACAATTAGCTGCAAGTTCGTTGTCATGCTTTGAACCTTTCCAAAAGACAAAGTATTAGAATATGGTACTATAGTGACAGTGATGCTCCTTAGTTCTAGTGTTCTACAAAGTCGTGAATGATTAGCAGTTTCTGATATAACTCCTTTTTTCTAGACTTTAGGATATAGCTGCTCACCATGCCAGTATTGTTATTTTCTGTTAGAATTGATACCATGTCCTCATGATACCACTGCTTATCATTACACAAGTTATAATTCCATTTCACAAATGTGAAAACATGATTTCATTTAATTTTACAACTTAAGCATTCTTATAATATTTGAGTGTGCTGCCCAACATTTTCAGTAATTGTTCTATTTGCACCACATATGGACTTCATTTATGCACTGTACCAGATTAAAACGGGCACTGTTTCAATTGTTTTGTAATTTCTGCTCATTTTACAGTATGTTCATTTCCTCCAACGGAAGTACTCTCTGAACTCGTTCAACCTCCTGGGACACACTGCTCCAGCCCAAGCAGGGTCCCTTCTGCTAGTGGGACCATTTGTGGATTACTTGTTGACAGGCAAAAGGGTGGATCACTTCGGTTTCTCATCTCTTTCTCTGGTAAGGGGGGTCTCATAAGAATGTTTCTCTCTGATCATATGGCAATTTTTGCTGCTGCTTCTTGTCTACAGTATCTGTTTGCTTAGAGATAATAAAATGGTGATTACCTTCACTAAGCTGGTTGACTGGTTGAGAATTCACAACTCTGCATATGTCATGGTTTAAAAGTTGAGTTAAATGCATCATTAGTACACAAACTTGGCAAGTTGGTGCATTTAGGTACACCATCTCTCTAATTGCTCATTTAGGAGCAACAACTTGACACGTGCGTGCAAATAGGTCACCACGACGACACATAGCCAAAAAAATTGCCATGAAGGCAGCATTGCAGCGATGTGTTAGCCATTTTTTTGACCGAAGTCGGGAGGGCAAGCCCCTACCTATTTTTTTATATTTTTTTATTCCAAACCCAATTATTCGCTCCCACAGGGAGTCGAACTTGGGTCTGCTGGGTGCTACTCAGGCTCTCTAACCACTAGGCTAGAGGCCCTTTCACTATGTTAGCCCTTTCACTGTGTTAGCCATTTTTTTTTGTAAAAGTCCTTACTCGTGACGCAATTTAGGTTAGTTTAGTAGTATCTTTTTAGATTTTGTTTGTAACATCTTATAGACAAGAATATCGTAAATTTTTTAAAATCTTATATTTTACGAAAAATATTTATTTTTGGTGAGGTGAAATAAAATAATATAACAAACAAGATATATATTTGGCGTTGATTGTAGGCACCGTATAAGTGCAAAAATTTGACCTTTTGATTCTTAACTCGGTTTGCAGTCCCTGCCTCTGACAAAGTTTGAGTGGTAATATAAATCCTCAAATTGTTGTATTATTCTGACATATTGTTCATCCTGTATTAGCATCATAAAAATTTGATGTTTATCAGAACTAGTATATGTCAAAATGAGTCCTAATAAATAATAAAATAACACCAAATGTAAACATATGTTGTCAACATGACGTTCTTTTTGCCCATGTGTCATGTTGGTGACCTATTTGCACCCATATGCCAAGTTGTTGCTCCTAAATGAGCAATTAGAAAGATGATGTATGTAAACGCACCCACTCGCCAAGTTGTTGATCCTAAATGAGCAATTAGAAAGATGATGTATCTAAACGCACCCACTCGCCAAGTTTGTGTATTAATGATGCATTTAACTCTTAAAAGTTTATGGAGCACATATATCATGGTCTTGTGGATGTTATGAAGAATTTTTCACACTAGTTAAATGATGTCATTAGTTCTGGTGGCTGAAATTCCACCACTTCTTGGTCTGGTAGCACTAACTTCTAGCAAATATGGCTTCCTTCAAGTGTCATTGTTTTGCTGGATTAGAATTATTTGACTGTCATTTTTACCATAGTATTTCCTTGATTCTGCAGTTTTTCCTCACACTCTCATGCTTCATCGCCATTGGCGTTAATCTGAGCCAATTCATCTGCATTGGGCGATTCTCTGCTGTATCCTTCCAAGTCCTGGGCCACATGAAGACCGTGCTTGTTCTGTCCCTTGGGTTTCTCTTCTTTGGCAAGGAGGGCCTGAACCTTCAGGTAGTCCTCGGGATGGTCCTCGCCGTTCTTGGAATGATCTGGTACGGCAACGCGTCTTCTAAGCCAGGTGGCAAAGAGCGGCGGAGTGTCCTGCCAGTGAGGTCTGCGAGTCCCAAGGGAAGTTCAGAAGAAACGGATGGTGCCGAGAAATAGTCATGCTATCCAGACTCCAACTGAGATGGGGAAATTTTCTGCGAGATTAAATTTCTGGTCAAGAAATGGAAACTCTGGCTTTACATTTTGCCGCAGAAGATGAACTGTTCTTCCCATCTAGAAATTAAACTCATGATTGCTATAGTTACAGGTATACAATAGTAATACTTCATTTTTTGGCGCTCTGAATCATTTGTAGCGAGGGGAATGACACCTGTGTTACGAGGCTTCAAGACAATTTTACCCGATATATTGTAATTGTTTGGAAAAACATAGCCTTCTGTATGTCGTGTGAATTTGTTGAGATTACTGAACGAGGCTGTTGAATTGCAGTGACGAAGATTGAACGAGGCTGTTGAATTGTACATTACTGAACGGTAGCTTAAGGGCATGTTTGAACCCTTGGTGTTAAACTCTAGCAAGTGCTGAAGTTTAACACCTCAAATGGAGGTGTTAAAGGTTCAATAATCTGCTCCTCACGACGATCCATGGTGTGTCATTTACACATCTCATCGATTCTCTTGGTTCGTGTGTAAGCCTTTGTGCCAGCAATCTAAGACGACCAAAATCCGCCCTTTTCATGTCCACCTCAAACCTAGCTAAATAATTAACCTGATGGTGCTTAATTTTCACCCTGCCATCAATAATGCTGAACGCCAGCTGATGGTGCTTAATTTTCACCCTGCCAGCTGCTGCAGCGAGATGGGGCTGCAGATGCTCGTCATCATCGTCTCGGAGTCGGAGCTCGCCGCCGCCGGCGAGGATGACCATGACCAGTTGGCGACGACGGCCGCCGTGGGGCTGTAGAGATCCCACCACACGTGGCGCTCCGGCGCGGCGCAGGCCATCTCCTTGCTCAGGCAACCCACCGTCGCCTTGAATGGGCCCAGCCCGCAGCACGCCTCCCTCGTCTCCTCCAATCCTATTCATTTGTGTTTACATTATTCACAGTATCAGTTTGTAGTGTACATCAGCGGCAAACACCACTCAAATGCATGATGATAGAAATATAAAACTTATGATCAGCCACCTTAGACTATCTCCAACAAGGTAACCCAAACCCAAAAATGGGTTGTTCACAGTGCATTTGGGTAGCAAAACTACCTCCAAGAGGTGACCCAAACCAGCAACCCATTTTGGGTACGAGTCGTCGCGCGAGGCAAAGATGCGTCCTCCGTCCGCGCTTTTGCGTCTCCACCCAGACGTCGGGCCCACTAGGCGGGGGCGGGGAGGCGCCGGTGAAGCGGGGGGAGGAGCCGCCGGCGCGGGGACAAGTTGGAGCTGCCCCTTCCGTCCGCCCACTGCTGGAGGCCCGAGCCGAAGCGCCGGCCGGGGGGACGAGCTCAAAGCTCCGCCATGGCCGGTGAGTCGAGCTCCCCATGGCCGGCGAGGTCGCCGCATCCAGCCCCTGTTGGGTAACGATGGATGCTACGCTAGCTCACACAAAAACTCGTTCACCCAAAATAGGAACAGTAGCAGTTATAGATCACAGATTGTTACCACTAGACGCGCAGTTGCAGCGGAAGCCGTCTCGATGTAGACGAACGCGTCGAAGTGGCAGTGCAGTGCAGTTGCTTACGTCCGTCTGGTCCTGCACGTGCGGTTCGTCCTTGTGCTCCAAGCGCAGCACCTCCGAGGTATCCACACGTACGAGGATTGAAACGTCGCGCACCGGACTGCTAGGTCCGCGAGCACGATGGGGAGAAAAGCAACTATTGCTTGGAAGTCGTGTCTTTCTCAGGAGGGGTTTGGTCTCTATTTATTTGGATGAAATTCTCCACACCATATTCCATTAGCAATATGGGACTAATAAATAAAGCACCCCTTCCCCTGGTAATGGGCTTCACAACATTTGTGGCCCATTAAGACTAGTGGATCGAATCCAGTTGTCTCTTGGGCATATTCCCAACAATCTCCCACTTGCACTAGAGACAATCTCATAAGCAAGTTTTCAGTGTTCCAAACCTCTTAAGTGTGTGACCCTATGGGTTCACGTACACATAGACATGGTTCGAGTACTCCTACTCGTTCCAATAGTTGATAGCGGCCTCTAGCAAGACGTGTCAACTCCCATGAATACGTAAAGATCATATCAGACGAACCACCACAACATCACGTACAAGCTATTCCCTTTGCCTCACGATATTTGGTCTAACTCCAAGTAAGACCTCCCTTTCTCGAATCTGTGAGTCGGATCCTTCAAGAGGTTAACACTTAACCTAGCACGGCCATGCATTTCTTGATCCGATCACTCGAGGGGCCCAGAGATATCTCTCTCGTATAGAGAGGGGCAAATCCCATCTTGATTGACCATGCCTCACAACATGCTTCCTGACAAACCCGAAAACCACCTTTATAACTACCCAGTTACGGTGCAGCGTTTGGTAGTCCCTAAGTAGGTCAATTCACATCTTGAGTACATACGACAATCTCAGGTCTAAGGACAAAGCATACGCGTTGTGAAGAAGAGATAAACAAGTCTCAAACTGGGTCAGTCCAGCCCCATGTCATACATGTGCCCACATTATTAGTTTGACATCTCCATGTCCATGACTTGTGAAACATAGTCATCAACTAATACATGTGCTAATCAAATTAGGGACAATCCTTTTGAATAACCATACAAGTATTGAGTTTCACAAACAATTCACATAATTGCTAATCATATACAAGTTGCCTTTCATGGATATTCAATAAATAAACAATATGTCATAGATACAAAACATTGTCCACTCACACTGGAGCTAATCTAAATGATATCTAATACCCATAGCTCTCGTGTGTGATTCATGTTTAGGCCGTGGAAGAGCCTTTGTCAAAGGATCAGCAATATTCAAATCCGTATGTATTTTGCATATCTTTATCTCACCATGTCTAACGAACTCTCGAATGAGGTGAAACTTTCGCAGTACATGTTTGTTTTTCTGGTGATTCCTCGGCTCCTTAGCCTGTGCAATTGCCCCATTGTTGTCACAGTAGAGTTCCAATGGGCTAGATGCATTGGGAAACACACCAAGCTCAATGAGAAACTTCCTCATCCAAACACCTTCCTTCGCCGCTTCCGAAGCTGCGATGTACTCTGCTTCCGTTGTAGAATCAGCCACAGTATCTTGCTTAGAACTTTTCCAGCTTACAGCACCACCGTTTATTGTGAACACAAATCCCGATTGCGACTTTGAATCGTCTGGATCAGTTTGGAAACTAGCATCAGTGTAACCCTTTACAATGAGCTCTTCCTCACCTCCATAGACTAGGAACACATCTTTAGTCCTTCTAAAGTACTTAAGAATGTTTTTCACCGCTGTCCAGTGACTTTCACATGGATTAGTCTGGTGTCTGCTCGTAACACTTAGAGCATATGAGACATCTGGACGAGTACTTATCATGGCGTACATGATGGATCCAATTGCTGAAGCATAAGGAACCTTACTCATGCGCTCCCGCTCATCAGTCATCGTAGGACACTAAGTCTTGCTGAGGTGTATGCCATGTGACATAGGCAAGAACCCTTTCTTGGACTGTTCCATGCTGAACCGATTCAGCACCTTGTCAATATAAGTATCTTGACTTAATCCTATAAGCCTCCTTGATCTATCCCTATAGATCCTTATGCCCATAATGTATGCAGCTTCCCCTAAGTCCTTCATAGAAAAACTATTTTTCAGCGAAGTCTTAACGGATTCTAGCATAGGAATATCATTCCCAATCAACAATATGTCATCCACATACAAGATTAGAAATACAACAGAGCTCCCACTTTCCTTCTTGTAAACACAAGCCTCTTCTTCATTCTGCCGGAAGTCAAACCCTTTGACTACCTCATCAAAACGAAGGTTCCAACTCCGAGATGCTTGCTTTAATCCATAGATTGATTTCTGAAGCTTGCAAATTTTTCCAGCATTAGTTGGATTGACAAAACCTTCTGGTTGTATCATGTATACATCCTCCTCTAGGTTCCCATTGAGGAAAGCTGTTTTGACATCCATTTGCCATATCTCATAATCGAAATACGCAGCTATTGCTAGAATGATCCGGATAGATTTAAGCATCGCTACTGGAGAGAATGTCTCGTCGTAGTCAACTCCTTGAACTTGTCGAAAACCTTTTGCAACAAGTCGTGCTTTATAGACGTTAACATTTCCGTCTACATCTCTCTTTCTCTTAAAGATCCATTTGCACTCGATGGGTCTCACACCATCAGGCGGGTCAACTAAGTTCCAAACTTGATTTTGCCCCATGGAATCTATCTCGGATCTCATGGCACTTTGCCATTTCTCGAAATCTGGGTCCATCATAGCTTCCGCATAGGTCCTAGGCTCATCGTTGTCCATCAACAATATGTCACGCTCTCCCGTAACTAGGAGATTCATTTTCTGTGTAGCGCGACGTGGCCTTTCCGACCTTCGTGGTTGTGGCGGTTCTTCTCTTACCACAGGTGCCTCAACTCGTTCTGCTACATCAGCATCACTCGTAAAGTCTTGCCTCATAGGCTCATCTCGAATTTCTTCAAGATACACCTTCTGTCTACTTTTCTCGCTGTTGAGAAACTCTTTCTCCAAGAAAACACCGTTCCTAGCGACAAACACTTTGCCCTCTGATCGGTTGTAGAAATAATATCCAATTGTTTCCTTTGGATATCCCACGAATATGCACTTGTCCGATTTTGGTGTAAGCTTGTCCGACTGAAGTCGCTTGACATATGCATCACAACCCCAAATTTTCAGAAAAGACAAACTGGGAGTCTTGCCAGTCCATATCTCATATGGTGTCTTCTCCACGGACTTAGATGGTACCCTATTTAGTGTGAAAGCTGCTGTTTCTAGAGCGTAACCCCAAAATGATAACGGTAGATCTGACTGGCTCATCATTGATCGCACCATGTCTAACAAGGTTCGATTACGTCGCTCGGACACACCGTTCCTCTGAGGTGTTCCAGGTGGCGTTAGCTGTGGAACAATTCCGCAACTCTTTAGATGAGTGCTAAACTCGTGGCTCAAATATTCGCCTCCACGATCTGATTGCAAGGCTTTAATTTTCTTACCACGCTGATTTTCAACTTCATTCTGAAACTCTTTGAACTTTTCAAAAGTCTCTGACTTGTGCTTCATTAAGTAGACATAGCCATATCTACTAAAATCATCAGTGAAAGTTATGAAGTACTGAAATCCACCTCGAGCTGTCGTGCTCATTGGTCCACATACATCAGTATGTATGAGTTCCAACAAGTCTTGCGCCCTCTCAGGAAAACCTGTGAAAGGTGCCTTGGTCATCTTGCCTAGCAAACAAGCTTCGCACGTCTCGTATGATTCAAAATCAAACGAAGTTAAAAATCCATCAGAATGGAGCTTCTTCATGCGCTTCTCACTTATATGACCCAAACGACAATGCCACATATAGGTAGGATTCAAATCATTTAGCCGAGGCCTTTTAGCAATTATATTACATATAGGTGAATCATCAAGATTTAAAATGAACAACCCATTCACAATGGATGCAAGAGCCACAAACATGCCATTCTTTGAGATCACACAACCATTGTCTTTACTCGCGAATGTATAACCATCCTTCATCAAACATGAGGGAGATACAATGTTTCGACTCAAACTAGGAACAAAATAACAATTATTCAATTCCATGATAAATCCTGACGGAAGGTGGAGTTGCATCGTCCCGACGGTCAAAGCAGCAACTCTTGCATTATTGCCCACTCGGAAATCAACTTCGCCTCTTCCCATGCTTCTACTTCTTATTAGTCCCTGCATCGAATTGCAAATATGAGCAACCGATCCGGTATCAAATACCCAGGAATTAATAGAAGATTCAGCGAGAAAAATGTCTGTAATATTAATGTCAAGTGTACCTGATGCGGAAGTACTCTTACTACCGCCTTTCTTCAGAGAAGCCAGGTACTTCTTGCAATTTCTTTTTCCAGTGACCAAGTTCCTTACAATAAAAGCACTCCTCTTTTTCTGCAGCTGGTCCAGACTCAGTCTGGGGCGTTGAGCTTGGCTGAGAGATCATATCTTTAGCCTTGCCCTTCTTTTTCTTCCAAGATTTGCCCTTCTTCTTGAAGTTAGGCCTGTTTTGGATGGCCATCACATGGCTGCTGCTAGCGCTTTTCTTGATGTCAGCCTCTGCTGTCTTGAGCATGCCACACAACTCATTCAATCCCTTCTCCGCCCCATGCATATGGTAGTTCGAAATGAAGTTCCCAAAGCTAGGCGGAAGTGATGCTAGAATAAAATCAGTGGCTAACTCTGGGCCAAGTGGGAAGCCTAGCTTCTCCAACCTCTGTGAGTAACCAACCATCTTGATCACATGTGGCCCTACAGCTACGCCTTCTGCTAGCTTAGTTTCCACAAAGGCCTTTGAGACATTGAACCTTTCAGTCCTGGCCTGAGTTTGGAACATGTCCTTAAGCGCCTCGATCATATCGTGCGCCTCATGGTTTGTCTCAAACTGCATCTGCAGCTCGGGTTCCATGCAAGCAAGCATAAGGCAGCTCACTTCAAGATTGACATCACATGCCTTCTTGTAAGCATTTTTCTCAGCAAGGGTTGCGTTATCATCAGGCTCAACTGGTAATGGGGTGTCTAGAACATCTTCCTTTTTCTCAGCCCTGAGAACAATTCTAAGGTTTCGGATCCAATCCGCATAATTTGTTCCATTCAACTTATCCTTCTCAAGGATCGAACGCAAAGAAAACGGTGTGCTAGGTGCCATTGATCTACAACAGAAAATAATGCAAAAATACTAAGACAATATATCTATGACAGAGCAAAATACATTAAACAATTTAACGGAATTTACTCCCACTAAAATCAATATCCCTCCATTGATACTTAGTGATTCAGGATCCACAACTAACAAGTCGACTAGTGAGCTTTAGCATCACCGCTAGAAGACATGGTAGATCGGTAAGCAACTTTCGCTAATCATATCACATATGACTCCTGTTGTTGGTTGACATCTCTATGTCTCGGCGTCCAACCTTTATGTCCCAAGGTCCTTAACCGTTAAGATGACCTTGTTTAAGTTAACCAACCCTTTATGCGAGTAAGTATCCGATACAAACCCATCTAGTCAAGGAAAACTAGTGGCACCCTAATTTCATAGACCCACCACTAATTGTACAAGACGTGTGATGGTGCAAGATTTAGTTGGGAGGACATTCAAAACTTAAACATTTCTGAGGGATCGTTTTCAAAATTTTAATTTCGCCGGACTGTCCGACGTTCCCTGCGGACCGTCCGCCGCTTCCTTGCGGACTGTCCGACCTGTTCTGGCGGACCGTCCGACCCTCTGGAACGCTGGAAAACGCTTCTGTCAAAATTCCGACCGAATTTACGGACCGTCCGCCGCTCTTTCGCAGACCGTCCGCCGTTCTTGCGCGGACCGTCCGCCGTTTTCCCCGGACTGTCCGATTCGCTCCGCGGACTGTCCGACCAGCTCTTGCGGACCGTCCGACCCTCTGGAACACTAGATAACGTCTCTGTAAGATTCTTGACCGAATTTACGGACCGTCCGCCGTTCTCTCGCGGACCGTCCGCCGTTCTTGCACGGACCGTCCGCCGTTATCGCTACCGTCAATATACCTAAATTCGATCCGACCAATCACATTGATCTATATTTCACCATGCCTGGGTTTACGTGTATCACTTAACTCCGGTGGCGGAATTCCGACCGGTAGGAGTAATTCGTTACACTACCATCATAGTGGATCCAGTCAACACTGTCGTATATCGACATGCGACGCGGTCATTGATCTAAGTTCGATTCGACCAATCCAATTGATCTATATCTCACCATGCCTGGGTTTACATGTATCACTTAACTCCGATGGCGGAATTCCGACCGGTAGGAGTAATTCGTTACACTACCATCATAGTGGAGATTACAAACCGATCAGAGACTAATCTACATCCAAGCATATCTCTATATGCATATATCCGAATCTATAACAAAACAGCTACGGCTCTGGTACCACTGGTGGGTAACGATGGATGCTACGCTAGCTCACACAAAAACTCGTTCACCCAAAATAGGAACAACAGCAGTTATAGATCACAGATTGTTACCACTAGACGCGCAGTTGCAGCGGAAGCCGTCTCGATGTAGACGAACGCGTCGAAGTGGCAGTGCAGTGCAGTTGCTTACGTCCGTCTGGTCCTGCACGTGCGGTTCGTCCTTGTGCTCCAAGCGCAGCACCTCCGAGGTATCCACACGTACGAGGATTGAAACGTCGCGCACCGGACTGCTAGGTCCGCGAGCACGATGGGGAGAAAAGCAACTATTGCTTGGAAGTCGTGTCTTTCTCAGGAGGGGTTTGGTCTCTATTTATTTGGATGAAATTCTCCACACCATATTTCATTAGCAATATGAGACTAATAAATAAAGCACCCCTTCCCCTGGTAATGGGCTTCACAACATTTGTGGCCCATTAAGACTAGTGGATCGAATACAGTTGTCTCTTGGGCATATTCCCAACAGCCCCTCCATGGCCGGTGTGGGGAGCTCCACGGGCCGCCGCGTGAGGAAGCTCCGGAACCGCCTGGAGCGCCCGCAGCTGCGCCTCGAGGGAGCGGCCGCAGCGGGAGGAGGACGCACCGTCGCCGCTCGTCGACCCACGGCGCCTCTTCACCGCCGGCGGCCGCGACATCAGCTCCTCTCCTTCTCCTCCACGGCTAGCGCCGGCTTGGCCTCCTCCACGCGCTTCCGAACGGCGGGCTCCGGCTCGGGAGGAGGAGGAGGAGGGGGAGCGGGGCGGTGCTGCTGAGCTTGGTGCGGCGGATGAGCGAGCTGAGGTAGCGGATGCGGCGCTCCAGCTCCTCGGACGCCGGATCCATGTCGGCGGCGGCGGGCACAGGGGCGGGGGCGTCCCGGGCCGGGCGGCTCACCTCGCCTCGCAGCTCCTCTCACCTCACCCGCGGCGGCACTGGCTGTCCCGGATCCGGTCAGGGGCATGAAGGGGTCTGGCGGGACGGCGTCGGCCGGAGCGGAAGCAGCGCAGGCGGCGCGCCGGCGGAATCCTGGTGGTGCCGCCCTCTTCTCTTTCCTCCTCCTCTGTTTTGGCGCGCTGGAGAGTCGCTTCCCGCGCGCCGTGATCTTTATGCGTCGGCTGTTGGAGATGGCAAGTTTTTGGGTGGCGACTCTTTTCGTGTGCAAGACCTAAATCGATGAATGGGTCTTGTGTTTAGGTCACCATTGCTGGAGATAGTCTCAGCAGCTGACGACCATTGTTCTGTATAGCTGGCTTGTTGTGTAGAACGCAACATAAAGTGAGAATCGTGCATGATCATGATGCAGAGTACGCAATTCAGTTATCTAGAACGATTCAGAACCCGTTGGTTTTATATGCTATTAGTAGGACGGAGTAGAAAATCGTATGAAGATTAACGTATTCCAAAACTTAATAATGCCTTGCAGCAACATGCTTATCGATGGACTAGATACCTCATCACAGTATGCTATTGCTAAAGTCTATCATAAATCTTATCATCAGCCACCTTGGCAGCTGACCATTGTTCTGCTTCTGCACAGGCCAGAATTGTGCATGCCCATGATGCAGAGTATGCAACTCAGTGATCTAGAACGATTTAGATCCCGTTGGTTTTCTTTTAAGGAAAATCAACTCGACCATGATTCCACGCTTACCATATCTGCCAGGATTGGAGATGATCTCCATCATCCCCTTGTACACGTCGCAGAAGACGACGTCGGCGCCAGGCAGCTGCGGCCGCAGCTCCTCCAGCCTCGCCGCGACCCTGGCGTTGTACCCCTGGATCAGCTCGTTCGCCTCCTCCACGCAGCCATGGCCGGCGCCGCCGCCGCCGCCGTCCAGAACGCGCGTCCCCTCCCACATGACGCGCGGCGCGCAGCCCAGCGGCGGCACCCCCATCACCGCCACCCTCCTCACCTCCGCCTCGTACAGCTCCTGCAAACCATCAAATCGTTCGTCTTCGTGATCGATCGAGTTGCGGCTGCAGAAATTTTGGGGAGGCGACGGTACTGAGACGGCGCGGGCGATGCGGTCGGCGAGGAGGCGCGCGAGGCCGCGGCGGCGTCGGCCTCGGCGGGCCGGCGCGCGAGGAGGCGCGCGTAGGCGTCGGTGCCGAAGGAGAGGACGAACACCGCGGCGGCGGCGGAGGAGGCTTCCTGCGGCGTGCCGGCCTCGAGCTGCAGCAGCTGCAGCGTCTCGGCGGCCAGGCGGAGCTGCTGCCCGACGGCGCCCATGCGGAACATCCCGCGATCGCCGTACTGGCCGCCGAAGTTGACGCCCCTGGCGGCGGCGGCCGCCGTGCCGTTGAGGGTGGAGATGGGGGGAGGCGAAGGGAGCCCCATCTTGGAGGCGAGGAGGTCGGGGAGGAGGCGGCGGGAGGAGGGTGAGGGGCACGGGCCGGCGGCGGAGAGGGAGGGCGCGGTGAGGTTGAGGGGGAGGATGCTGTTGCTGGCTGCGCAGCTGACGGTGGAGTCGCCGAGGACGAAGAGCGCGGTGGCCGGAGAACGAGCCGCATCGGCGGCGGTGAAGAAGCAGAGCAGGATGGAGAGGAGGAGGAGCGCCATGCCTGGGGCGTTGTGGCGCGAACCGGTTGCTGCCGTTCGCGGCGAGGTTGAAGTTGAAATGTCAAATGGGTGCTGCCCACTTACAGGTGGCCCTCATCAACAGATACAGCGAGACCTGGGCGGGCTTCAAGCATGGCCTTGGAAGGAGACCCAACAATTATGTCGATTATGATAACTTTACCTCCACCAGTTGGTTTC
Organism: Echinochloa phyllopogon; assembly: GCA_033239725.1. Taxonomy (NCBI): domain Eukaryota; kingdom Viridiplantae; phylum Streptophyta; class Magnoliopsida; order Poales; family Poaceae; genus Echinochloa; species Echinochloa phyllopogon. Next base: position 1,525,853 of record BTCW01000008.1, on the reverse strand, counting down.
TGGGAACAAATAAATGGCCCTCTTGCACTGATCGAGTTAGTCTTCACGCAATGCTTATCGCTCCAGTCATGCATTATGTAGCCGCCAATGCTGTGGCATCGTCAGCAGCTGGTGGTTGCATAGTGCTAATGACATGAGGAAGGTCCAGCACCGAGCACTTGACACGCGGAAATGCTAGCCCTGGCAATGGCCTTGGCCGCGCCGCCGGTGCCTCCGCCGACGTCGATCAGTGAGCTTACGCCGGCGAACGCCTCGCCGCACCTGGCGATGGCGAACTCCAAGGCGAGATGGCTATCGGCTTCCATGCCGGCGTTGAAGACCTCGCTGTAGCGCGGGTCGAGGCGCGCGGCGTCCCAGGAATCCATGCCGCCGTGCGCCATCCTGAAGGGCATCTCCACGTCGGCGCCGCCGTCCTCGCCCATGAGCCACTCCGTCAGGTGCTGCGCCGCCGTGACGTGGTACTTGGTGGTCTGCGAGAGCACCCATGGAGCCAGGCTCGTGCACCCGTTCACCGTGGCGTCGTCCACGAGGAGGCGAGACATGGGCGTCAGGCTGTAGGCGGCGGTATCGCCATCACCATCAGCGGTGGCGAGGATACCTGTGGCTGCAAGAAATCTCAAGAGGCGAGGTAAGAATGGCTTTCGGTGTTGGGGTAGTACTGGGATCAAGGCGACAAGGTCAGACAGCGTGGCGGTGCCGCCACGACTGTGAACGGCGTTTGGTATGCCCAGGCTCACAGCGCATTGTAGCGCCATGGACTTGAGGTAGCCGAAAGTGAGGTTCCACAGTTCCACGCGCGCTTGCGCAAATTCTGTGCTTGGGAAGCTCGTCATGGCTGGGTACGCTAGCTGGATGCCTTGATCGGCTCCTAGCGAGCGCCTTTTATGTGCAAGGGCCAAAGGCGTGGCGGCTACGGTGGTGGAGTAGAACTAGCACACACATGACATGCCTAAATACACCGAGTCGACACTCAGGGTATGGCCGGCGTCTCCAATAATAAATGTCAGATCCACATACACCACACCTGTGTATGGCGGTTTAATTGCGCGATGCCGCGGGAATTTCTTAAATAATATTTGAAAACACTAAATTGATTGCATAGCAATATTTTTTTTACAAACGATATTATACATGATTTAAGATTAAATTTGAAAATAGAAACACTAAGGTAATTGCATGGCAATATTCTTTTGCAAACAATATTATACATAAAAACATGTTCATTTTGTTGTGAAAGAACGCCAATAAAGAAGCATGGAAGGTGTATATGATGAAATAAAAGGACATGTATTGATTGAGTAGGCTGGGATGGCCTAAGGAAAGTCCCAATATGGTGACTAGGATATAGTTTTATGGCATTTGATAGCCCGACATGTAAGGCCATTCCTAGTGCAAAGTTTCATTACACTGTTTAAAAAATTGCCATATCATCAAAAAGGTATTTGAGTTGATGAATCAAACTAGGTCTTCCAATGCAAAGTTTCATTTTACAATTTTATATGGTAGTTTCACATGGTTTCCAGTTGGAAACAATTAGCACCCGTTTCATCCTTTGAAACTGCTCTCATCTCTCTCTTCATAAATATTTTGCGATGTCACCATATTAGCTGATATGTCACCTCATTTATTGTGTCTGAAATATCTACGAAACCTGCATTAGGATTGGCATAAGAAGTTTAATGAGGAAATAAGGATGAGAGAGAAGGAAGTGTTTTTTAGTACAAGAAATCATGGCTACGGGAGACCAAGGAAAGAATTAAGAGGATATGGAGATTAAAGGTGAGAGAAGGAAGGGGATTGAACAATAATATTGAGAATGTGGTTTCTATATGTATTATTTATATGACATGGCAACTACAAAAACTACATGAAAAGTGTTTGAGTTGGGATTGTGCTAAGGGCACTTCAAAAATCAGTTGGTTATTATTCCCTTACGGAGTACTCCGTATTTGGTTCCTAGTTGCCATCCTCCATACCAAACTTGGTGGCACCATAAAAATCGGAGGAGCTGGTTGATTCTCATTTCATCTTTGGTGCGTCATCCAAGCACTTGCAGTTTCCTTTGTACTATTTTGCCACCGGCGTGGCGTCGATTCTAGACACCACAACATGTGGTGTCCCTCACCTGCGGTGTGACAAGATGAGAGGCCGGCGCCAAGTAGGCCCTTTATCCCCACAAAGATGACTTGATGTTTAGGGCATCTCTAATAGTTCCATATTAGTTAACTCTTAAAGGACCAACACCATTAATCTCCCTTCATGGAGGAAAGATAAAGAGGATAAAGAATCAAGCCAGCCTTTGTTGAAGAGATATGCTGTAGCTAAAAATGAGGTAATTACCAGAATTATCCATAAATTTGCAAGTAATTAATAACAATAGGAGTTATTTATAGACCTATAGTACTATTTCTAATGGAAAGTTTCATTTTATTGTTCCAAAGTACTTGCTAGCTTATTGGCTGCCTAGCTGATGTAAGCGCCATGTCGTCCTGCCCGGTAGTAAAGGTACCACGCTAGATACAAGTTATGTTTATGCCAACAATATATAATAGATAACTTCACCAATTATCTAAATGTTTCATGCATACTATATTGGAATGCTAAATCATCTACAAACTAGCTAGCGTTAAATTATTTCTCTCTTCACATATCTTTTCTGTCACGTTGGACTAGGGATGGAAAATGGATACATAGATATCCTGATTCTAATATCCACACTAAAATGGATACCTAGATATAATTAATGATATTTTTAATATAATATATTTTGGAATAAATACATTACTTTTATTTATTATGAACACGACATGTTTGTTGCTATAAACTAGTTTAAATACTCTACTTTATTTATTCCTTGATGTAAATTATCTTATAAACATAAATTTTATTATTTCATTGTAAATAAATTTAGTACTTTGTAATATTAAAAATAATACCCTCCACATTCCATGACATTCATCATGTCAACTATCCTCGATAAACACCACAAGTAATATAAAAAAATCATAAATATCCTCCCCATTCCATTTCTATGTCATGTTTGGATCCACTTTAACTAAAATTTAGCTAGCTAATGGTTAAAACCTTTGTTTAATTATCTAAAGAGTGACTAGCTAAATTTTAGCTAGGGATGTTTGGATCCACCAGTTAATTGAATTAGTTAGACTATCCAAACCTTCATTAATTGTGGACAATGTTGTGGCAGTGGGAATTCCTATATACTGATAGGGGTATTTGGGTCTTTAAATTCATTTAGTTGGGTTTAGCTGGGCTCAACCAGCTAGAGCAATTTTGCATTATTTGGCTTGCAGCTAAATATTAGCTGAGTTTTATCTGCCCCTCTTTGGATCCTTTAGTAGCTAAACTTTAATAGCTAAAGTTTAGTTCAGGGATCAAAATAGAGCCTAGTGTGTTAGTATGTCTTTGGACCTTCAGTACGATTTGTGTAGATCTCAAAGCCTGTCAAGAATGACTTCTGCGGTCCTTAGAGCATGGTCAGCTAATTCTCAGAGATCCCAAAAGCTATTTAGTTACATACGCAAACCTAGAACGGGTACGAATTCCCGGGCTTTTCCTATAAACACTCTAGGTACGTAATTCTAATCTACTCATTGTATGCATGCTTTCAAAGATAAGCTAAGGACCTCGAGTTCGAATTTTGGCTAGATGTTTTACCAAACATTTGATAACCTAAGGAAAGCATTGCATTGAAGGAAAAATATAATATCCATACAATTTACGTTTATTTTTACCCCATAGACGGAGTATGTAGAGAGCAAGTAGCTTCATTTTAAATTACTATTTGTCGTTGATTTTTTTCTCATAACTTTTGGCCATTCGTTTCACTCAAAAATCTATGCAAGTATTATTATTTTGTTTGCAACTTATTTATTCTTAAACATACTTTAAACAAGACTTATTTTTTTATATTTAGACTAAAATTTTTAATAGAATACTCTCTCTGTCCCAAAATAAGTGTTGATTTAGAAAATTTAACACAGATTACTAGTCATGACAAATGACCATGTAACCCCTCATCGGAACTACAAAAGTAGCATTAACTAACTATTTGATTGGCTTTGTGCGTTTCTCTATGGACTTTTGTGTTAATGTGTGTATCCCTAAAAGCTAAATGAAAACTCTTTGTGGGACAAAATTTGAATGCTATATCGACACTTATTTTGGGACGGAGGGAGTAATGATCAGACAATTGTAAAAAAATCAATGGTAAATAGTAGAAAGGAAGAAGTAGCTTAAGTAATTATGAAATTAATTGCTTGTGCACAACTGATGTTTAATGCACTTGCTGAACTACACATGTGATAGCAGCTCTAGCTCCACAAACTTTGCGACCTACATGGTAACAATTAATTAGCACATGTGGTATGTTTATCTTGCCACATGCAGTGCATGCATGGGATCACGATAGATCAAGATATTTAAGTATTTAGCCATCTCAAAGAGACAAAGAATCTTCTAAGTCAGCTTATGTTACCTACACTTGCCCCGAAACACTTTTCCTGCAAATTTGGAATACTTCTCGATCTCAAAATATACTGTAACTACGTTTATATTTGTCCAAAATGAAATATTTTCGTTTTTAATCAACAATATCTCTACAAAATAATTAATTGTAAATAGAAAACTTGGATCGAACAACTGGATCATCCGACAAAATTTAGAGCATCGGGCATGCTTAATTTTCTTGCATCAAACAATTGACGTAAAATCCGCACCCCACGCCAAGCACACAGCAAGCCGAATTAGCTGGCTTCACACGCAGCACGAGCGTTTGAATCCGAAAGCGTGCCAGTCAATTTTCCTGAAACTGACAAAGGGAGAAAAGATGTTTAGATAACACCTGGAACGTGCCGGGTGAGACCAGACAGTTCCATATTTGCGGCTACGGAGCCAGTTTCGAACGACACATAGCTACAGAGAAGCTATCTGTCGGCAGTTAAAGCTTCATTCGGCAATCGTCAAGGCACGCAGGGAGCGCACTGCCGAATGCGTGACGTAAGCATGACGAAAGATCGGCTTTCAGCCGAATGAACATTGTAACGCATACTCATAGCCGATTAACGAGAAACAAAGCATGATAGATAAATAAAAGGGCGAAAGCATGACCATAATTTCATAATAAACAAGAATGCATAGATTAAAAGCACTAGTCTACCGCATGTCTAGGTACTTTCCAACCCGTCAGGCATGAAAACAAACAAGTTAATCCACCGCATGATACGACTTGCTTGGAATCACACCACCAACCAAGGATAGGGCAATCCACCGCATGATACGCCCTAAACATGGAAGGCTAAAAGCATTCTTTATTTAAAAACAAAACCGTGGACGTGTTTCACTCGTGACGACACTGCCGAATTCAGCTATATAGCCGAATCGGGTTCCGTGGAGAAGGAACACGCTTCGTCGATGATGATAGATCTATCAGATCGAATCGAATTCTAATCCACCGGATGATTAGCTCTAAGACGACCCAAAAACCTGCATCTACCGCATGATACCCGGTTCTGTCAAGATCTACACAAGACCAACGAGCCTGAACCCGCAACACGTGGCAATCTAGATTGACTTCGAATTCGGCTATGAAAAGCAGAGCATCGTGAGCTGGAGCCGATTCTAATCAACCTAGACTGGGCAAAGGAGTGTTGTAAGGAATCGAACACGAAGGTAAAATCCAGAGCAACACATGGTAACTTAATGAATCTATCAGATCTTGCCAAAATCCAATAGAGCCGATAACTTGGTCCATACTAGATCTTAGCCCACCGCATGGCTCATGACCTAACAGAGGAACCTTCTTGAGACCACAACTTAAATCCACCGGATGATACTAAGCATGGTAACAAGACTACTTGCATCAAAGCTTAAATCCACCGCATGATACTAAGCATGATAACTTGGTCCATGCTTAAATCCACCGCATGATCCGGTTCATCAAGAAGTGCTTGCTGTCTTTTGCTAAGAACAGGAGTGGTGCGCCGTTTCTCAAGTCGGATCTGCCAAGAGTTCTTTTGCCGGGACAATCTGATCTTGCTGAAGATGAAGAAAGGGAGAAGCTTTCTAGCTTGTTGTACAAGGCTTTGGGAGAAACAATGACCAATCATAATGCTGCATTCCTGAACAGTTTTCGGCTCATACTGGTCAACATCTTTGGTCAGCACGTGGATAAGCCTTTTGAGCAAGTGCATGGGCAACTTGGTGGACCAACATATTTCAATGTTCAAGCATCGGTTCCGAAACGTCATGGTAAAGGTACTGAAGAAACTGAAGCTTCTGGAACCAAAGACGCGAATGGACAGCCGATTCAGCAAGAGCTTCAGCATGCATTGCCGAAACCTCGTACATATGGTGATATGGCATTCGGCACCACGGGAAATCCACCTGCTTCTGCTTATAAGATATCCCCTCTGAACAACAGGCTGCAAAGGGACATGTATGGAAACGGATATTCAGAGTTTATGGATTACAATGCTATCGACGCTCTCCCGAATCCTGGGTATGTTGGTACTGCAGGCATGCTTGCTGGAAGGCCAGGGAATCAAGATACCAGTATTGACCTCATGGTGCAAAAAATGACCGATGTATTGCAAAATCAATTCGGTTTGAAGCCTAAAAATCAGGGGTACATGTACTCGTCTCCTTTCCCAGAATGGTACCAAAGGGTATCATTGCCGAATAGAGTCAAGGTGCCTACAGAGTTTACTAAATTCTCAGGACAAGATGATACTAGCACTGTGGAGCATATAGCTCGATATCTGATGCAGCTTGGAGAAGCTTCGGCAGATGAGGCTTTCAGAATCAGATACTTTCCTTTGTCACTGACGGGTCCAGCTTTTACATGGTTTGCTTCTTTGCCTGCTCAGTCGATTTGTACTTGGAAAGACCTGGAGCAGAAATTCCATGCTCATTACTACATTGGCAGTACCGAGAAAAAGTTGGTTGATTTGACCAGCTTAAGGCAGAGGAATAATGAAACACCTACGGAGTTCCTCAGGAGATTTAGGGAAACAAAGAGCATGTGCTTTTCTCTGAACATACCTGATGACCAGCTAGCTGGTATGGCTGTAGCTGGCATGCTGCCTGCCATTCGGGAAAAGCTATTCGGGATGGAGTTTGATGATCTGGGCCAGTTGTCACACAGATTGGCCTTGATGAGTAACCAGGCATATGGTTTCAAGAAAGATGCCAGATTTGCTAAAAATAATGATGTAGCTGACATCTATAACCAATTCCTTGAAAGAGCAGATCAAGAAGATGAGTATGAAGATAGCGAGGAGATAGCCGCAGCAGAGATAGTGTGGAGTAAAGAACCAGTCATGGTGAATCAGAGGTGGATTAAACAGAATAAGGGCACCTATGATTTTGATGTAACTAAGGCAGATAAATTATTTGATTATCTTGTAAAGGAAGGCCGAATCAAGCTACCAGAGGGGCATTCTATGCTTCGGCCTGATGGAGTGAAAGATAAGAGGTACTGTGGATTCCATGATAGAAATTCTCATTCCATCAATGAATGCAGGGTTTTTAGAGTGAGGATTCAGAAAGCTATCCAAGAAGGGCATTTGAAATTCGACAATAAGATGAAGTTGGACAGTAACCCGTTTCCTCAGAACATGGTTGGGTTCTCAATCAATATGGTGAGTACTGCCGATAAGGAAAAAATGAGAGTCCTGACGTCAAAGAAAGCGAAGCAGAGTGGCTCAGTAGATCCTAATCGGCAAATCACGATCGAACAGATTCGCGAAGAGAGACCTCGCTTCCCGAATAGCCAATTTGAAATTGGGAATTCTTCTAAACCCAGAATCACATCGCGTATTCTCCTCAATAAGTGGCAGCGTTAGCAAGAAAAAGAGCACTACCAGAGACGTGAATACGAAGAGGAGAAAAGAAGGCGCGAAGAAGAAAGGTTTGAGGAGGAACAAGAAGAATATGTTCGAGAACAAGAACGTGCACATTGGGATTGTATTTTCTTCAGACACTGTTGGAACGAGGGTTTAAAGCTGCCTACGTGGAATAACTGTCCTGAATGCAATAGTGGATATGTCGAACATAGGCAAAATGTTGCCATTTGCCGATCCGTCCACGAAAGAATTGGAAGGGTACATCCTAGTGATGATCGGCGTCTAAAAATATATAAGAATGATGATCAACCAATGAAAAGACGTGCTGATTATAGATGGATTGATCATGAGGAAGAAGATCGTGAGTATGTTTGGCAGAAAGGACAGTGGTGTCCACCTGGTTTAAGAAGGAGCCAGAAGAGAAGAGTCCAACGCCTGAGGAATCAAGAATTGAAGCAAGCAGGAACCAGGATGAAATCGATATGGCGTCCAAAAGACAGGCCTGACGAATCGGGTCATTCGGCTCCTACATGCATGGTATGTTTCTTGCCGAATGAATTCATGGCTCCAGCTAATCAAATTGTACAGGAAGAGATATTGTCAGAAGTGGATGAAGCCGAACAATATGGGTTAATGGCACAATTGGTATTGAATAAACAAGCTATTTTCGAGAAGCCAGTCCAGAATCGGCACATGAAGCCACTATATTTAAGAGGATATGTCAACGGGAAGCCACTAACGAAGATGTTTGTTGATGGTGGAGCTGCTGTTAACGTGATGCCATACAATACATTCAGGAAACTTGGCATGAGCCCTGGAGATCTAACGCCAACAAGCATAGTGTTGAATGATTTTGCTGGAAATCCTTCGGACACCAAAGGATGTGTACATGTAGATCTGATGATTGAGTCCAAGGTTCTGCTTACAACCTTCTTTGTTATTGAAGGCAAAGGGGCATACAGCTTGCTACTTGGAAGGGATTGGATTCATGCGAATTGCTGTATTCCGTCTACTATGCATCAACAGCTTATTCAGTGGATAGATGATGAAGTGGAAATTGTCCCAGCAGATGATTCAATTAGCGTGGCTAATGTGGAACCAGCCTTCTGGGAATATCAAGGCATAGATTGCTTCTCAGGTAAGGACTGGGGAGAAGGTCCTGTTGAGCCAGTCAGCAGTGATCAACAGCCGATCAAAGCAGTCGGCTCTTTTAGCAATTTTTAATGGATAATCCAATCGATGGAACTGACGGGAAGCTAGGATATGGATTTGTGTCGGCTGATAAATTAGAAGAAGTAGACATTGGAGACGGTGACAAACCAAGGCCGATATTCATCAGTGCTAGCTTGAATTCGGTTTCCAGGGAGAAGTTGATTGAGTTGTTAAAAGAATACAAAGATTGCTTTGCTTGGGATTATTCGGAGATGCCTGGTTTAGATCGCTCCATTGTTGAGCATCGATTGCCGATCAAGCCTGGTTATAAACCTTACAAGCAACCACCCCGGAAAATCTACAAAGATGAAGTGTTGGCCGATGTGAAGAAGGAAGTGGAAAGATTAATAGCAGCAAACTTTATTCGGCCGTGCAGATATGCAGAATGGATCTCTAATATTGTTCCTGTGTACAAGAAAAATGGGAAGATGAGAGTTTGCATAGACTTTGGAGATCTAAACAGAGCTACACCCATGGATGGATATCCGATGCCCATTGCTGATTCGTTGGTTGATGCTGCTGCTGGATATAAAGTGATTAGTTTCATGGATGGTAATGCAGGGTACAATCAAATTTTTATGGCATTGGAAGATATAGCGAAAACGGCTTTCAGATGTCCAGGGCATATAGGGTTGTTTGAATGGGTTGTCATGACGTTTGGTTTGAAGAATGCTGGTGCAACTTATCAGAGAGCTATGAATTATATTTTTCATGAGTTGATCGGCAAGATTGTGGAGATATATATCGATGATATCGTGATTAAGTCATTGGATCATGAAGCACATTTGGCCGACATAAGGAAAACTCTAGAATGCACTAGGAAACATGGGCTCAAAATGAACCCAAATAAATGTGCTTTTGGAGTTTCGGCAGGAGAATTTCTGGGATTTCTGGTGCGTGAAGGAGGAATAGGAGTTGGCAGGAAAAGTATGAAAGCCATTGATGAAGTTGTTCCTCCAATTAATCTTAAGGAATTGCAGTCACTGCTTGGTAAGATCAATTTCGTAAGAAGATTCATATCAAACTTATCACAAAAGGTGTTGCCTTTCTCTTCACTGTTAAAGGTCAAGAAGGATCAGAAGTTTGTATGGGGCGACGAACAACAGAAGGCTTTCGATGAGATCAAGGAATACATGAAAGAACCACCAGTATTGGTACCTCCACAGCTAAACAAGCCTTTTAAGTTGTACGTGGCGGCCGATGCCCAAACTATTGGATCGGCCCTCATACAAGAATTCGAGGGAAAGGAAAGGGTAGTTGCATACCTTAGCCGAAAGTTGCTTGATCCCGAAACGAGGTATTCGGCTACTGAGAAGCTTTGTTTATGTGTTTACTACTCCTGTACAAAATTTCGGCACTACTTGCTACATGCCGAATGCATTGTGTATTCAAAGTTTGATGTGATAAAACACATGTTGTCTATGCCAATTTTGAACGGAAGGATTGGCAAATGGATTTTAACTTTGTCTGAATTTGAGTTAAGGTTTGAATCGGCAAAGGCTGTTAAAGGACAGATTATTGCTGATTTCATTACTGAGCATCGCGATTTATCAGTTAATTCGCTTGAAATTGCTCCTTGGGTATTATTCTTCGATGGCTCTTCATGTGACAAAGGTGGTGGAGTAGGTATTTTGTTAATTTCACCAAGAGGAGAGGTATTTGAATTTGCTATTCCTATTCAACCTATTGTCACTAATAATCAAGCTGAGTATGAAGCGTTGCTCAGAGGACTTCAATACTTGAGAGAAGCAAAGGCCATTGCAGTTGAAATTTTTGGAGATTCAGAATTAGTCATAAGGCAACTAAATGGCGAGTATGAGTGCAGAAATGATGTCTTGAGGAATTACTACGAGGAATGCAAGCAAATCTTAAAGGAATTTCAGTCAGTAATTCTGCAGCATATTCCTAGGAGAGACAATGAAGAAGCAAACAGATTGGCTCAAAGTGCTTCGGGTTATAAAGAGCTTCAAGAAGTTTTTGCTAATAATGTATATGCTTTCGGGAGTAATCTGGCAGAAGATGATTGGAGAAAAGAGATTGCCGATTATCTGGAGAATCCATCCCGAAAGGTTTCTAGAAAGCTCAGGTATAAAGCTTTAAAGTTTGTTCTTCTTGATGATAATTTATATTATAAATCCTTAGATGGGGTGCTGTTACATTGCTTAAATCATGAAGAAGCAAAAAGGCTGATGAGTGAAGTACATGATGGGTTGTGTGGAGCACATCAATCGGCCTACCGAATGAAATGGGTTATTAGGAGAACTGGATATTACTGGCCGACAATGTTGGAAGATTGCTTTGAATATTATAAGGGATGTCAAGACTGTCAGAAATTTGGAAACATTCAGAGAGTTCCAGCATCGGCTTTGAATCCCATTATCAAGCCATGGCCATTCAGAGGATGGGGAATAGATTTGATTGGCCAAATAAATCCTCCATCGAGCAAGGGGCATAAGTTTGTACTTTTAGCAACAGATTATTTTACCAAGTGGGTTGAGGCGATTCCATTGAGAAAGGTAGCATCAGAAGATATGATTGAATTTGTCAAAGAGCACATCATTTACAGATTTGGAATTCCTCAGACAATTACCACAGATCAAGGGACTCAATTTACATCTTCAGAATTCAGAGACTTTGCTGAAGGTATGGGGATTAAATTATTGAATTCTTCTCCTTATTATGCTCAAGCCAATGGACAGGCAGAAGCTTCCAACAAGATCATGATTAAAATCATACAGAAGAAAATTGATCAAAAGCCAAGAAGGTGGCATTCGGTACTCAATGAAGCATTGTGGGCTTACCGAATGGCTCCTCATGGGGCAACAAAAACGTCTCCTTATGAACTAGTGTATGGACATCATGCCATTTTGCCGTGGGAATTACAAACAGAGTCAAGGAGAGTACAGTTACAGAAAGATTTGAGTTCTAAAGATTACAGTAACTTGATGATGGACGAATTGGAAGATTTGCATATGATTCGTCTCAAAGCATTGGAAAATATTGAGAAAAATAAGATGCGAGTTGCCAAATATTACAACAAGAAGGTAAAAGTTAGGCAATTTGCAGAAGGTGATCTAGTTTGGAAAGCAATATTGCCGATTGGTACTAAATACAGTACATTCGGTAAGTGGTCACCAAATTGGGAAGGTCCTTTCAGAGTGGTTAGATGCGTGCCTGGAAATGCATATATTTTGAAAACTTTACTGGGAGAAGAATTCACTGCTGCTATAAACGGAAGATATTTGAAGAAATACTATCCTAGCGTTGAGATTGATCGTTGATTAAGACACAATGGAAATAGCCGGCATTCGGGAAGAAGCCGCCTTCAGGACAAAAATTTCCGACAGAAGAAGAATGGCCAGTACTGAATGTATTGCCCTTAGCACAAAATATATTACATCAGGAGTTCATGCAAGATCACAAAAGATAAGTTTTATTGCCGAAATTCCATAAATCCCTAGTACAAACTACTGGAAGAGCCTGTTCAAAACAGACTGGGGATGAATGGAATCGGCAATGGTAGCACCATGGCCATCAAGACGATCAATGGAGGCGTCAATGTCTTCGATGTCTTCTGGGTTGCTGTTGGCAAAACCAACCGGCATCCTGGAATAGTCAGTGCCGGTGTGCGTCGACATGGCAACGAGACCCGTAGCAACGCCCAGGCGAACGCCATGGGAGGCCACCTCATCGACACGGCTTGCCACCGCACCAAGGCGTGCCTCGGGTGTGTCCCCTTGGGCGTTCACCTTGTCCGCCAGCTCCTCCACCAGCGCCTTCAGTCGATCAAGTTCAGCATCACGCGCTGCAAGGTTACAAGGGGATAACAGATTAATGTCATTTGGAGGACGAGATTGAAATTGAGCAGATTGCAGGACTCACCATCAATGACTTCGAGCAACTGCTTGCGCTCGGCCTGCCATTCGAGGTCCGCAATCCCGGCTTGCTTGGAAATAACCTCTAGTTCGTGACGAGAGTCGTCGCGCTCCGCCTTGAATCGGCGAGCATCGCCGTCTGAGTAGCGGGAGTCGTCCGATGAGAGAGTCCGATTGGACGAACTCGAAGAGCTGGACGCCGCAGGAGCAGCGGCTGGAGCCGCAACTGGCGCACCAGCGGCGACAATCCATTGGATTACCCTGAAAAAACAAAGAGATTCGTCAAGGAGAGGGTAAATCTCGAGAAGAATAGAGAGAAGCAAGCAGCCAATCACCTGCGGCGAGCGTCGGCGCGGCTTCCTTCGGGCTCGTCGGCGGCCGGTCGCCTTCCATTCGCCATTGGGGTTTTCTTGAGTTTACTGTGCTTGGGGAAAGAAGAGTTCGAGGAAGGCAAGAGACTTGATGAAGAGATAGCGGCACTCGGTATGTTTATTTATAGAATCCGCAGAGGAGATCGTGGTCGGGGATCGTGGCGCGCATTCCAAAATTTCAAAAGGTGGAAAGCCCCACGAACCGAGCAGTTGCCGTGTCGTTTGGGATTCATGCCGAATCGGGTTCGGTTCTACTGAATTGGATTCGGCTGTGTTGTGTTAGGTCGTTTTTCGGGTCTGACGCTGTTACGACTAAGCTTTGCCGAATGTATTGTTCACAATAAAGCGAGGAAGGGAGCAAAGATTGGTGAGACTACAAAGTTGGTAAGACATTCAGCTAATTAAATATTCGATACAACTACACACCCAAATACTTGGAGATTACATCTTTAGCATCAGATATCATTCTATTAATGGTCTCCAAAAGATGTTTGCCTGCTTCTTGGGTTTTTATCAGAGCAGAGAGCTTCGTTTTGAGCTGTTTATCTTCAGTTAGAATTGCCGATGCTTCCTTTCGTATCTTCTCTGTCAGATCAGGGAGTTCGGCTAACTTCTTCTCGTCAGCTTCGATTTCGGTTGACAGAGTCCTCAATTCAGCTTCTAGTTCAGCTTTTCTGATCTTCTTCAGATCAAGTGCTGGCTGCAGTCTAGCTGACAATTCTTTATTACTTTGAGCTTGAATATACAGATCTTTCAAGGATTGCTTAGCTATGGCTCTTCTTTGTTCTAAAGCTGGTTGTAAAGATTGACTTTTCAGAACCTGTCTGACTGCAGCAAATTTTTGATCCAATTGAGAGATTGGTTCCAAAGAAGCTTGAATGTCAACAGGGAGGTTGTGTTCAATGGGCTCGAGCATATCTCTCAGAAGATCAGCATCCTTGACTTGATCCTGGATGTCTTTGTGCAGAAAGGAGAAGATTTCCTTTAGTTTTGCATGGGTTTCTTCTGATAAAGCCTGATTAGAAGAAATTTCCTCTACTTGTTCGGCAACAAGATCATCCAAAGGAAATGAGTAGCTGGGTGATGAAGTTATTTTCTCCTGGAAAGAGATATTGCCGAATTAATGATTATCCATTGAATAAAGAACTGGGAAGACTGGGTAATTATCTCTACCTCATTCCTGATCTCTTGGATGGAGAGAGAGGGCAGCTCAAGCTCAGGCAAAGATTCTTGTATGTCATGCTGAGGAGAGCTTAGAAGATCTTTTGGTGGGGAAGAGGCTTCTGGCTGAGGAACATCAGGTGAAGCTGAAGCTGGTTCTTGATGAGAAGAAGAGCTCTCCAAGATTGGGTCCATTGAGATTTGCTCTGCAACTGAAAAAGAATCAATGCCGATGGAGAGGAACTTTGAAGACAAAATAGTGAGAAATTTTACCAATCACTGAAGCATCGGCAGGTTCTGTGCTAATGGCCAATTGTTGTGATTTGGCCTGAAATCATAAAGGAGTAGAAGATGAATGGAATGGAAATGACATTTTATTTGGCAGAGGAAGGATCTAACCTGAGCAATTATTTTGCTACTTGTTCTTTTCTTCTTTATAACCGAAGGAGCAGTTAGAGAAGCAATCTTCCTCTTGGCAGAAGGTGGTGCAGCAAGAATTGGATCCAGACTGGCAGGCCTGGACATTATTTGAGCTAAAGAAGGAGAGAGATGCCCCAAAATAGATATTGGGCCTGCAATGTTATATGCAATCGCTCTGGCCAGAGGGGCAGGGACTATGTCCTGCAGGATAACAAAGTTAAAAGTCGATGAAAGAGGATGTTATTGGAAAAACAGATGGATTATAAGCATATTTACCTCTGAATTCGGCTGATAATCAGGCATTAACTCAAGGCAGAGAGGATGAACCGGCACATTGAAGATATGATCATGGAGTTCTTGCCACCAAAGAATGAAGGGGGGATGAGCAAGTGCTGTTGGCACGAAAGGTTCGATTTGATAAATAGCGGAATAGCACTTATAATCAAAGACCCTTCTTGTTTCTGTGGAGTCTTTGATGATCTGCCTAGGCTTGAGGAATTCATGGAGAAATAATCTTGGGGGCACTTGGCCACATCCTAGTTGCCTGGCGGCTACATTCGGCTGGTAATATTCATATGAACTTTGAACCAGCCTTCCTCCACAAAATTCGGCTGGTAAGATGCAAGGCCGAATGAAAGTGTTAAAAATTGCTGAGGACTCTGTATCTATGCATCCAGTCTCGAAGCTGAATTCACAAGGGAAAGTGAGATTGTCATTGTCCATGTATGGGAACCAGAGGGGGTTAGCAAAGCCTTTGAAGAAAAGTTCAAACAGTTCTCCAATGTTCTTGTTGATAGCAATAGTGGAGGCTGCTTCCCCATAGGTTTGACAGCCTTTGGTGCTCTGGGCTTCTGCTTCCTGGTAATTGACCGAGGGGAAATGTCGGCTGTTGAGGTCAATGGAGACAATTTGGTGCATGTACAATTGCAGCCACATCTGGACGAACCACCAGGGACCATTAACGCAGGAAATTTTCTTGTTGGTGTGCATCTGATAAATGGTCTGATGGAGCATGTGATAGACACTTCCCAGGAGATATTTCCCGAGAGGGATGAGTGTGCCTGCAGCCAGGTCTTCGGCCATTACTATGTGATTCAGAGTTGGCTCATTGGCTTTACAACAGAAAACAAATCTGCACAGCCACATGTTCAGAAAGGCCCTGTATTCAACGTCAGTCAGAGGACCATCATGCATATAAGTCTGGATGTATCTCTTATAGCCGACTCCAGTCTTCACCCCTGTCTGTTTGGAAGAACCTTTGTACCTGTATGGGTGTGTTATCCCTGTGATGTTCAGGCCGGTTATCATGTAGACATCGGCCAGGGTTGGAGTCATTGGTCCGTGACCAAAGAGAAAAGCATTCATGCCATTGGACCAGAAGTGACAAGCTGCAATCAGGAGGTTTTCATTCTTGGGTGTTTCGGCTAGAGATAGCTCCAAGCAGTGAGAAATACGAAGACTGTCCCAATTCTGTGTCTGAGGACTTTTATCTTCAAGAATCCTTTTGTACCAGTTTCTCCAGCCAGCGATTGGGGGCAGAGGCCAGTTCTTGAATGCATCTTGCCATTCATGAGGTCTCATCAAAGAAGTTTTGAAAGGAATCCTCTGAGACTCGGCCGCAATAATTTCGGAGGGATCTGGGTTCCCTGAGGGGCCGAGGAAGAAAGATGCGGATTGTTCTTCAGTGGGGGTCAAGATTTCGGTGGCCAGAGCCTATCAAGAGCAGAGGAAGAGCAAATCGGAGGTTCAAAATGCAGCTCGAAAAGAGTAATGCCGAATGTGATTGAGGGAAACAAAACTTACTTGAAGAATTTGATCCTGGTTCGCCATTTGAAGATTGGAGCTTGAAGGATTCGACGAACTAGGGTTTGAATTTGGAAAGCGCACTCTGAGGATTTAGAAACGAAAAACGGATGTCGAGCAGATTCAGCTTGGAAATGTTGGGGATTCCTGGTCAATTCCGAGATAAAAGTGTCCTTTATCCCGAAATTGAAGGGGCATGTGTTAACACCAAAAATTAGCACCAGGAAGAGGCTGACATGTGGGCCGGATTTGGTGGAAGGATGCCATTCGGCTAAGGGGCTTTCTCTGAAGCATTCGGCAAAGATGCTCTGCGGTCGGGAACGCGTCGCCATTCGGCTAAGGAGCTTTTTCTGAAGTATTCGGCAATAACACTCTGCGGTCGGGTATGCGTCGTCATTCGGCAGAAGCATGGTTCCGCAGGCAAAAGCGGTAGCATTCGGGAAGGCGTGATGATGTGGAAAAACATAAGGAAAAGGCCGGTTCGAACAAGGAACGCAATATGGGCACGAAGATTCGTCATTTATTTTTAGAAACAAGTATTGTAGTCGTGTCCGACTAGGAGTTGTATCAAGACCTGGGTATAAATATAAACCCATGGCAGCTGTAATAAGGATCATCATCCAATCAATCATACAACAAACCGGCCCCGTGCCAACATCGAGTCCTTTAGTCGAGTCGTCGAGTTCTTCGAGAGGAGTCATCGATCCGTCGACCTCCGTAAGTACCGGCAACCTTGTATCATGCTTAGTATCATGCGGTGGATTTAAGCTTTGATGCAAGTAGTCTTGTTACCATGCTTAGTATCATCCGGTGGATTTAAGTTGTGGTCTCAAGAAGGTTCCTCTGTTAGGTCATGAGCCATGCGGTGGGCTAAGATCTAGTATGGACCAAGTTATCGGCTCTATTGGATTTTGGCAAGATCTGATAGATTCATTAAGTTACCATGTGTTGCTCTGGATTTTACCTTCGTGTTTGATTCCTTACAACACTCCTTTGCCCAGTCTAGGTTGATTAGAATCGGCTCCAGCTCACGATGCTCTGCTTTTCATAGCCGAATTCGAAGTCAATCTAGATTGCCACGTGTTGCGGGTTCAGGCTCGTTGGTCTTGTGTAGATCTTGACAGAACCGGGTATCATGCGGTAGATGCAGGTTTTTGGGTCGTCTTAGAGCTAATCATCCGGTGGATTAGAATTCGATTCGATCTGATAGATCTATCATCATCGACGAAGCGTGTTCCTTCTCCACGGAACCCGATTCGGCTATATAGCTGAATTCGGCAGTGTCGTCACGAGTGAAACACGTCCACGGTTTTGTTTTTAAATAAAGAATGCTTTTAGCCTTCCATGTTTAGGGCGTATCATGCGGTGGATTGCCCTATCCTTTGTTGGTGGTGTGATTCCAAGCAAGTCGTATCATGCGGTGGATTAACTTGTTTGTTTTCATGCCTGACGGGTTGGAAAGTACCTAGACATGCGGTAGACTAGTGCTTTTAATCTATGCATTCTTGTTTATTATGAAATTATGGTCATGCTTTCGCCCTTTTATTTATCTATCATGCTTTGTTTCTCGTTAATCGGCTATGAGTATGCGTTACAATGTTCATTCGGCTGAAAGCCGATCTTTCGTCATGCTTACGTCACGCATTCGGCAGTGCGCTCCCTGCGTGCCTTGACGATTGCCGAATGAAGCTTTAACTGCCGACAGATAGCTTCTCTGTAGCTATGTGTCGTTCGAAACTGGCTCCGTAGCCGCAAATATGGAACTGTCTGGTCTCACCCGGCACGTTCCAGGTGTTATCTAAACATCTTTTCTCCCTTTGTCAGTTTCAGGAAAATTGACTGGCACGCTTTCGGATTCAAACGCTCGTGCTGCGTGTGAAGCCAGCTAATTCGGCTTGCTGTGTGCTTGGCGTGGGGTGCGGATTTTACGTCAACACACTTTTTGGCACACCAGGTGGGACGTAAAATCCGCACCCCACGCCAAATCCGCACCCCACGCCAAGCACACAGCAAGCCGAATTAGCTGGCTTCACACGCAGCACGAGCGTTTGAATCCGAAAGCGTGCCAGTCAATTTTCCTGAAACTGACAAAGGGAGAAAAGATGTTTAGATAACACCTGGAACGTGCCGGGTGAGACCAGACAGTTCCATATTTGCGGCTACGGAGCCAGTTTCGAACGACACATAGCTACAGAGAAGCTATCTGTCGGCAGTTAAAGCTTCATTCGGCAATCGTCAAGGCACGCAGGGAGCGCACTGCCGAATGCGTGACGTAAGCATGACGAAAGATCGGCTTTCAGCCGAATGAACATTGTAACGCATACTCATAGCCGATTAACGAGAAACAAAGCATGATAGATAAATAAAAGGGCGAAAGCATGACCATAATTTCATAATAAACAAGAATGCATAGATTAAAAGCACTAGTCTACCGCATGTCTAGGTACTTTCCAACCCGTCAGGCATGAAAACAAACAAGTTAATCCACCGCATGATACGACTTGCTTGGAATCACACCACCAACCAAGGATAGGGCAATCCACCGCATGATACGCCCTAAACATGGAAGGCTAAAAGCATTCTTTATTTAAAAACAAAACCGTGGACGTGTTTCACTCGTGACAACACTGCCGAATTCAGCTATATAGCCGAATCGGGTTCCGTGGAGAAGGAACACGCTTCATCGATGATGATAGATCTATCAGATCGAATCGAATTCTAATCCACCGGATGATTAGCTCTAAGACGACCCAAAAACCTGCATCTACCGCATGATACCCGGTTCTGTCAAGATCTACACAAGACCAACGAGCCTGAACCCGCAACACGTGGCAATCTAGATTGACTTCGAATTCGGCTATGAAAAGCAGAGCATCGTGAGCTGGAGCCGATTCTAATCAACCTAGACTGGGCAAAGGAGTGTTGTAAGGAATCAAACACGAAGGTAAAATCCAGAGCAACACATGGTAACTTAATGAATCTATCAGATCTTGCCAAAATCCAATAGAGCCGATAACTTGGTCCATACTAGATCTTAGCCCACCGCATGGCTCATGACCTAACAGAGGAACCTTCTTGAGACCACAACTTAAATCCACCGGATGATACTAAGCATGGTAACAAGACTACTTGCATCAAAGCTTAAATCCACCGCATGATACTAAGCATGATACAAGGTTGCCGGTACTTACGGAGGTCGACGGATCGATGACTCCTCTCGAAGAACTCGACGACTCGACTAAAGGACTCGATGTTGGCACGGGGCCGGTTTGTTGTATGATTGATTGGATGATGATCCTTATTACAGCTGCCATGGGTTTATATTTATACCCAGGTCTTGATACAACTCCTAGTCGGACACGACTACAATACTTGTTTCTAAAAATAAATGACGAATCTTCGTGCCCATATTGCGTTCCTTGTTCGAACCGGCCTTTTCCTTATGTTTTTCCACATCATCACGCCTTCCCGAATGCTACCGCTTTTGCCTGCGGAACCATGCTTCTGCCGAATGACGACGCATACCCGACCGCAGAGTGTTATTGCCGAATACTTCAGAAAAAGCTCCTTAGCCGAATGGCGACGCGTTCCCGACCGCAGAGCATCTTTGCCGAATGCTTCAGAGAAAGCCCCTTAGCCGAATGGCATCCTTCCACCAAATCCGGCCCACATGTCAGCCTCTTCCTGGTGCTAATTTTTGGTGTTAACACAAACACTAAATGTGTTGACACCAAAAATTGGCACCAGGAAGAGGCTGACATATGGGCCGGATTCGTTGAAAAGATATCATTCGGCAAAGAAGTTTTTTCCCCAGAGCATTCGGTAAAGACGTTCTGCGGTCGGGAACGCATTGTCATTCGGCAAGAAAACTGTTTCGCAAAAGGCATTCGGGGGCGCGTGATGACGTGGATCAAGTATAAGGAAAAGGGTGGTTTAACTTGGAATGCGAGACGGATACGGTGCCCCGGCGTTTTATCTTTTTTAGGAAATAAATAATGTAATCGTAATCGATTAGGAGTCGTGTCGAAACCTGGGTATAAATATAAACCCATGGTAATTGTAAGGGATCAATCAATCAATCATACAACAAACCGGCCCCGTGCCAACTTCGAGTCCTTTTAGTCGAGTCGTCGAGTTCTTCGAGAGGAATCATCGATCCGTCGACCTCCGTAAGTACCGGCAACCCTGCACCATGCCTAGTATCATGCGGTGGATTTAGGCTTTGGTTCAGGAAGGTTCCATTGTTAGATCATGAGCCATGCGGTGGGCTAAGTTTTAGCTTGGAACAAGTTATCGGCTCTATTGGATTTTGGCAAGATCTAATAGATTCATTAAGTTATCATGTGTTGCTCTGGATTTTACCTTTATGTTTAATTCATTACAACACTCTTTTGCCCAGTCTAGATTGATTAGATTCGGTTCTAGCTCATAATGCACTGCGTTTCCATAGCCGAATTCGAAGTCAATCTGGATTGCCACGTGTTGCGGGTCCAAGCTCGTTGGTCTTGTGTAGATCTTGACAGAACCGGGTATCATGCGGTAGATGCAGGTTTTTGGGTCGTCTTAGAGCTAATCATCCGGTGGATTAGAATTCGATTCGATCTGATAGACCTATCATCATCAACGAAGCATGTTCCTTCTTCATGGAACCCGATTCGGCTATATAGCTGTATTCGGCAGTATCGCCACGAGCGAAACATGTTCATGGTTTTGTCTTAAATAAAGAATGCTTTTAGCCTTCCACGTTTAGAGTATATCATGCAGTGGATTGATCTATTCTTGGTTGGTGGTGTGATTCCAAGCAAGTCGTATCATGCGGTGGATTAACTTGCTTGTTTCATGCCCGACGGGTTGAAAAGTACCTAGACATGCGGTAGACTAGTGCTTTTAGTCTATGCATTCTTGTTTATTATGAAATTATGGTCATGTTTTTGCCCTTTTATTTATTTATCATGCTCCGTTCCTCGTTAATCGGTTATGAATATGTGTTACAATGTTTATTCAGTCAAATACCGATCTTTCGTCATGCTTACGTCACGCATTCGGCAGTGCGCTTCCTGCGTGCTTTGCCGATTGCCGAATGATGCTTTAACTGCTGACAGATAGCTTCTCTGTAGCTATATGTCGTTCGAACTGGCTCCGTAGCCACAAATATGGAACTGACTGGTATCACCCGGTACGTTCCAGGTGTTATTTAAACATCTTTTCTCCCTTTGTCAGTTTCAGGAAAATTGACTGGCACGCTTTCGGATTCAAACGCTCGGGCCACGTGTGAAGCTAGCTAATTCGGCTTGCTGTGTGCTTGGCGTGAAGTGCGGATTTTACGTCAACACACTTTTTGGCACGCCCGGTGGGACACACAAGCTTCGAAGATGCCTGAATTAAAAGACATTCTGGATGTCACTTTCGAAGAATTATCTGATGAACATCAACAAATGGTGAAGACTGCTGCAGATCAGTTCATCAAAAAATGCTTGCTGTCTTTTGCTAAGAACAGGAGTGGTGCACCGTTTCTCAAGTCAGATCTGCCAAGAGTTCTTTTGCCGGGACAATCTGATCTTACTGAAGATGAAGAAAGGGAGAAGTTCTCTAGCTTGTTGTACAAGGCTTTAGGAGAAACAATGACCAATCATAATGCTGCATTCCTGAACAGTTTTCGGCTCATACTGGTCAACATCTTTGGTCAACACATGGATAAACCTTTTGAGCAAGCGCATGGACAACTTGGTGGACCAACATATTTCAATATTCAAGCATCGGTCCCAAAACGTCATGGTAAAGGTATTGAAGAAACTGAAGTTTCTGGAACCAAAGACGCGAGTGGACAGCCGATTCAACAAGAGCTTCAGCATGCATTGCCGAAACCTTGTACATATGGTGATATGGCATTTGGCACCACGGGAATTCCACCTGCTTCTGCTTACAAGATATCCCCTCTGAACAACAGGCTACAAAGGGATGTGTATGGAAACGGATATTCAGAGTTCATGGATTACAATGCTATTGATGCTCTCCCGAATCCCGGGTATGTTGGTACTACAGGGATGCCTGCTGAAAGACCAGGGAATCAAGATACCAATATTGACCTCATGGTGCAAAAGATGACCGATGTATTGCAAAATCAATTCGGTCTGAAGCCTAAAAATCAGGGGTACATGTACTCGTCTCCTTTCCCAGAATGGTACCAAAGGGTATCATTGCCGAATAGAGTCAAGGTGCCTACAGAGTTTACTAAGTTCTCAGGACAAGACGATACTAGCACTGTGGAACATATAGCTCGATATCTAATGCAGCTTGGAGAAGCTTCAGCAGATGAGGCTTTCAGAATCAGATACTTTCCTTTGTCACTGACGGGTCCAGCTTTTACATGGTTTGCTTCTTTGCCTGCTCAGTCAATTTGTACTTGGAAAGACCTGGAGCAGAAATTCCATGCTCATTACTATATTGGCAGTGCCGAGAAAAAGTTGGTTGATTTGACCAGCTTAAGACAGAGGAATAATGAGACACCTACGGAGTTCCTCAGGAGATTTAGGGAAACAAAGAGCATGTGCTTTTCTCTGAACATTCCTGACGACCAGCTAGCTGGTATGGCTGTAGCTGGCATGCTGCCTGCCATTCGGGAAAAGCTATTCGGAATGGAGTTCGATGATCTGGGCCAGTTGTCACACAGATTGGCCTTAATGAGCAACCAGGCATATGGTCTCAAGAAAGATGCCAGATTTGCTAAGCACAATGATGTAGCTGACATCTATAACCAATTCCTTGAAAAAGCAGATCAAGGAGATGAGTATGAAGATAGTGAGGAGATAGCTGCAGCAGAGATAGTGTGGGGCAAAGAACCAGTCATGGTGAATCAGAGATGGATTAAACAGAATAAGGGCACCTATGATTTTGATGTAACTAAGGCAGATAAATTGTTTGACTATCTTATAAAAGAAGGCCGGATCAAACTACCAGAGGGGCATTCTATGCTTCGGCCTGATGGAGTGAAAGATAAAAGGTACTGTGGATTCCATGATAGAAATTCTCATTCCATCAATGAATGCAGGGTTTTTAGAGTGAGGATTCAGAAAGCTATCCAAGAAGGGCATCTGAAATTCGACAATAACCCGTTTCCTCAGAACATGATTGGGTTCTCAATCAATATGGTGAATGTTGCCGAATCTGGAGAAAAGGGAAAGATGAAAGTCCTGACGTCAAGGGAAGCGAAGCAGAATGGCTCAGTCGATCCTAATCGGCAAATCACGATCGAACAGATTCGCAAGGAAAAGCCTCATTTTCCGAATAGCCGATTTGAAATTGGGAAATCTTCTAAACTCAGAGTCACATCGCGCATTCTCCTCAATAAGTGGCAGCGTCAGCAAGAAAAAGAACGCTATCAGAGACGTGAGTACGAGGAGGAGAAGAGGAGGTGCGAAGAAAAAAGGTATGAGGAAGAACAAGAGGAATATGTCCGAGAACGAGAACGTGCACATTGGGATTGTGTCTTCTTCAGACATTGTTGGAACGAGGGTTTAAAGCTGCCTACATGGAATAACTGTCCTGAATGCAGTAATGGATATGTCGAACATAGGCAAAATGGTGCCAGTCGCCGATCCGTCCACGAAAGAATTGGAAGGATACATCCTAGTGATGATCGGCGTCTAAAAATATATAAGAATGATGATCAACCAAGGAAAAGACATGCTGATCATGGATGGATTGGTCATGAAAAAGAAGATCGTGAGTATGTCTGGCAAAAAGGATAGTGGTGTCCGCCTGGTTTAAGAAAGAGCCAGAAGAGAAGAGTCCAGCGCCTGAGGAATCAAGAGTTGAAGCGAGCAGGAACCAGGATGAGATCGATATGGCGTCCAAAAGACAAACCTGACGAATCGGGTCATTCGGCTCCTACATGCATGGTATGTTTCTTGCCGAATGAATTCATGGCTCCAGCTAATCAAATTGTACAGGAAGAGATATTGTCAGAAGTGGATGAAGCCGAGCAATGTGGATTAATGGCACAATTGGTATTGAATAAGCAAGCTATTTTCGAGAAGCCAGTCCAGAATCGGCACATGAAGCCACTGTACTTAAGAGGATATGTCAACGGAAAGCCACTGACGAAGATGTTTGTTGATGGTGGAGCTGCTGTTAATGTGATGCCATACAATACATTCAGGAAACTTGGCATGAGCCCTGGAGATTTAACGCCAACAAGCATAGTTTTGAATGATTTTGCTGGAAATCCTTCGGACACCAAAGGATGTGTACATGTAGATGTGATGATTGGATCTAAGATTCTGCTTACAACCTTCTTTGTTATTGAAGGCAAAGGGGCATACAGCTTGCTACTTGGAAGGGATTGGATTCATGCGAATTGTTGTATTCCATCTACTATGCATCAGCAGCTTATTCAGTGGATAGATGATGAAGTGGAAATTGTCCCAGCAGATGATTCAATTAGCGTGGCTAATGTGGAACCGGCCTTCTGGGAATATCAAGGCATAGATTGTTTCTCAGGTAAGGACTGGGGAGAAGGTCCTGTTGAGCCAGTCAGCAGTGATCAACAGCCGATCAAAGCAGTCGGCTCTTTTAGTAATTTTTAATGGATAATCCAATCGATGGGACTGACGGGAAGCTAGGACATGGATTTGTGTCGGCTGATAAATTAGAAGAAGTAGACATTGGAGATGGTGACAAACCAAGGCCGACATTCATCAGTGCTAGCTTGGATTCAGTTTTCAGAGAAAAGTTGATTGAGTTGTTAAAAGAATACAAAGATTGCTTTGCTTGGGATTATTCAGAGATGCCTGGTTTAGATCGTTCCATTGTTGAGCATCGACTGCCGATCAAGCTTGGTTATAAACCTTACAAGCAACCACCCCGGAAAATCTACAAAGATGAAGTGTTGACCGATGTAAAGAAAGAAGTGGAAAGATTAATAGCAGCAAATTTTATTCGGCCATGCAGATATGCAGAATGGATCTCTAATATTGTTCCTGTATACAAGAAAAATGGGAAGATGAGAGTTTGCATAGACTTTAGAGATCTGAACAGAGCTACACCCATGGATGGATATCCAATGCCTATTGCTGACTCGTTGGTTGATGCTGCTGCTGGATATAAAGTGATTAGTTTCATGGATGGTAATGCAGGGTACAATCAAATTTTTATGGCATTGGAAGATATAGCGAAAACAGCTTTCAGATGTCCAGGACATATAGGGTTGTTTGAATGGGTTGTCATGACGTTTGGTTTGAAGAATGCTGGTGCAACTTATCAGAGAGCCATGAATTATATTTTCCATGAGTTGATCGGCAAGATTGTGGAGATATATATTGATGATGTTGTGATTAAGTCATTGGATCATGAAGCACATCTGGCCGACATAAGGAAAACTCTAGAGTGCACTAGGAAACATGGGCTCAAGATGAACCCGAATAAATGTGCTTTTGGAGTTTCGGCAGGAGAATTTCTGGGATTTTTGGTGCATGAAGGAGGAATAGGAGTTGGCAAGAAAAGTATGAAAACCATTGATGAAGTTGTTCCTCCAACTAATCTTAAGGAATTACAGTCATTACTTGGCAAGATTAATTTCGTGAGAAGATTCATATCAAACTTATCACAAAAGGTGTTACCTTTCTCTTCACTGCTAAAAGTCAAGAAAGATCAGAAATTTGTATGGGGTGACGAACAACAAAAGGCTTTTGATGAGATCAAGGAATACATGAAAGAACCACCAGTATTGGTACCTCCACAGCTAAACAAGCCTTTTAAGTTGTACGTGGCGGCCGATGCCCAAACTATTGGATCGGCCCTCATACAAGAATTTGAGGGAAAGGAAAGGGTAGTTGCATACCTTAGCCGGAAATTGCTTGATCCCGAAACGAGGTATTCGGCTACCGAGAAACTTTGTTTATGTGTTTACTACTCCTGTACAAAATTTCGGCACTACTTGCTACATGCCGAATGCATTGTGTATTCAAAATTTGATGTGAGAAAGCACATGTTGTCTATGCCAATTTTGAACGGAAGGATTGGCAAATGGATTTTAGCTTTATCTGAATTTGAGTTAAAGTTTGAATCGGCAAAAGCTGTTAAAGGACAGATTATTGCTGACTTCATTACCGAACATCGCGATTCATCAGCTAATTTGCTTGAAATTACTCCTTGGGTATTATTCTTCGATGGATCTTCATGTGACAAAGGTGGTGGAGTAGGTATTTTGTTAATTTCGCCAAAAAGAGAGGTATTTGAATTTGCTATTCCTATTCAACCTACTGTCACTAATAATCAAGCCGAGTATGAAGCGTTGCTCAGAGGACTTCAATACTTGAGAGAAGCAAAGGCCATTGCAGTTGAAATCTTTGGAGATTCAGAATTAGTCATAAGGCAACTAAATGGCGAATATGAGTGCAGAAACGATATCTTGAGGAATTATTATGAGGAATGCAAGCAAATCTTAAAGGATTTTCAGTCAGTAATTCTGCGGCATATTCCTAGGAGAGACAATGGAGAGGCGAACAGATTAGCTCAAAGTGCTTCGGGTTATAAAGAGCTTCAAGAAGTTTTTGCTAGTGATGTATATGCTTTCGGGAGTAATCTGGCAGAAGATGATTGGAGAAAAGAAATTGTTGATTATCTGGAGAATCCATCCCGAAAAGTTTCTAGAAAGCTCAGGTATAAAGCTTTAAAGTTTGTTCTTCTTGATGATAATTTATATTATAAATCCTTGGATGGGGTGCTGTTACATTGCTTAAGTCAAGAAGAAGCAAAAAGGCTGATAAGTGAAGTGCATGATGGGCTGTGTGGAGCACATCAATCGGCTTACCGAATGAAATGGGTTATTAGGAGAACTGGGTACTACTGGCCCACAATGCTAGAAGACTGCTTTGAATATTACAAGGGATGCCGAGATTGCCAGAGATTTGGAAACATTCAGAGAGTTCCAGCATCAGTCCTGAATCCTATTATCAAGCCATGGCCATTCAGAAGGTGGGGAATAGATTTAATTGGCCAAATAAATCCTCCATCTAGCAAGGGGCATAAGTTTGTGCTTTTAGCAACCGATTATTTTACTAAGTGGGTTGAGGCGATTCCGTTAAAGAAGGTGACATCAGAGAATATGGTTGAATTTGTTAAAGAACATATCATTTACAGATTTGGAATTCCTCAAACAATCACCACAGATCAAGGAACTCAGTTTACATCTTCAGAGTTCAGAAATTTTGCTGAAAGTATGGGCATCAAATTGTTGAATTCTTCTCCTTATTATGCCCAAGCTAATGGTCAGGCAGAGGCTTCTAACAAGATTATGATTAAAATTATACAGAAGAAGATTGATCAGAAGCCAAGAAAGTGGCATTCGGTACTCAATGAGGCTTTATGGGCTTACCGAATGGCTCCACATGGAGCTACGCAGACGTCTCCTTATGAATTGGTATATGGACATCATGCTATCTTGCCATGGGAGATGCAGTCAGACTCAAGGAGAATTAAGTTGCAAAAAGATTTAAGTTCTAAAGATTATAATGATTTAATGATGGACGAATTAGAAGATTTGCATATGATTCGTCTCAGGGCCTTGGAAAATGTTGAGAAAAATAAAATGCGAGTTGCTAAATATTACAACAAGAAGGTGAAAGTCAAGCAATTTGCAGAAGGAGATTTGGTTTGGAAAGCAATATTGCCGATTGGAACTAAATACAGTACATTCGGTAAGTGGTCTCCAAACTGGGAAGGTCCTTTCAGAGTGGTCAGATGCGTGCCTGGAAATGCATATATCTTGAAAACTTTACTAGGAAAGGAGTTTACTGCTGCTATCAATGGGAGATACTTGAAGAAATATTATCCTAGTATTGAGATTGATCACTGATTGAAATATTTAATGTCAGGACGACTGAAACAGCCGGTATTCGGGAAGGAGCCGTCTTCAGAACAAAAATATTGACAGAAGAAGAAATGGCCAATACCAGAGCGTATTGCCCTTAGTGCAAATATATTACAAAAAGTGAGTTTGACCAAGTTATCACAAAAAAGACTGCAAAAGATAAGTTTTATTGCCGAAATTCCATAATCCCTAGTACAAACTAATGGAACAACCTGTTCAGAACAGACTGGGGATGAATGGAATCGGCAATGGCGACGCCATAAGCATCAAGGCGATCTATGGAGGCCTCAATGTCGTCGATCTCCTCCGGATTGCCATTGGCAAAGCCAGGCGGTAGCCTGGAATAGTCAGTGCCAGTGTGCGTCGACATGGCGACTAGGCCTGCGGCAGTGCCCAGACGGATGCCATGTGAGGCCACCTCATCGATGCGGCCTGCCACTGCACCGAGGCGAGCTTCTGGCGTATCCCCAGGAGCATTCACCTTGTTTGCCAAAGACTCAACCAATGTCTTCAGTTGATCGAGTTCGGCGTCGCGAGCTGTAGGATTATGAAGCAACGGCGGGTTAGTCCAAGATCAGATTGAAGTTAAGCGAACCGCAAAAATTACCGTCGATGGTCTCGAGCAGCTGCTTGCGCTGGTGTTGCCACTCTAGATCTGCGATCCCGGCTTGTTTGGAGACGACCTCCAGCTCATGCCGAGTGTCGTCACGTTCCTGCTTGAATCGGCGGGCATCGCTATCTGAGTAGGGCAGATCCCAGTTGGGCCTAGGGGATCGGCTAGATGACTCCGAAGAATCACCCGCTGCAGCCGGAGCCGCAGTCAAGGCAGTAGCGGGGTTCCATTGGATGAGCCTGGAAACACAAAGAAAGTTGAGAATAAGGCAAAATCTGGAGGAAAGGATAAGGAGAGGCAGACGGTCATCACCTCCGACGAGCACCGGCGCGGCTCCCTTCAGCTTCGTCGGCGGCCGGGCGTCTTCCGTTGTTGTTGGTCATTGGGGTTTTCTAGAGATTACTGTGCTGGAAGAGGAAGAGACTCAGGCTAGCAGAGAGCTCGAGTTGAAAGATTTGGTGGAAGATTAGGAGTGCTCAAGGTTCTTATTTATGGAACTAACGAAGAGATCGTGGCCGAGGATTGTGGTGCATATCCCAAGAAGCTCGGAAGGTGGAAGGGATTTTCCAACCGATCGGTTTCCATGTCGTTTGGGATTCTTACCAAGTCGTATTCAGTTTTGACTGAATGAGATTCGGCTATGTCGTGTTTGAAGCATTTTCGGGTCTGACACTGTTACAATCAGCTTTGCCGAATGAGTTATTCACAATGGAGAAAAACAGAGTTAAGAAATAACAAAGTTACAGGATTGATAGAGCATTCCGTTATCAACTATTTGTTACAATTACAAGCCCAAATACTTTGAGATCACATTTCTAGCATCTGATATCATATTGCTAATACTCTCTAGTAAGTTTTTGTCAGCTTCTTGGGTTCTAGCCAGAGCAGCAAGCTTTGCCTTGAGTTGTTTTTCTTCGTTCAGAGCTGCTGAAGCTTCCTTGCATATCTTCTCTGTTAATTTGGGGAGCTCAGTTATCTTCTTCTCATCAGCTTCAATTTCGGCCGATAGATCTCTCAATTCGGCTTCAAGTGCAGCTTTTCTGACCTTCTTCTTTTCAAGTTCAGATTCCAATTTGGTCAGTAATTCTTTGTTGTTCTGAGCTTGAATATGCAGGTCTTTCACAAATTGTTTGGCTGTGGATCTCCTCTGTTCTAGAGCTGGTTGAGAAGATTGGTTTTTCAGAGCCTGCTTTACTGCAGCGTATTGTTGATCCAAATGAGAAACTGGTTCCAAAGAAGTTTTGATATCATCAGGGAGTTCTTGGTCAATGGATTCCAGTACATCCCTTAAGAGATCAGCATCTTTGACTTGATCTTGAATACTCTTGTGCAGCAAAGCAAGGATATTTTTCAGCTTTGTTTGATTTTCTTCTGACAGAGTTTGGCCAGAAGATGTTTCTTCCCCTTGTTCGGCAACCAAGTCGTCCACAGCAAAAGAATAGCTGGATGATGAAATGGATTTCTCCTGAAAGAGAATCTTGCCGAATTAGTAATAATCCGCTGAGTAAAAGGGTAGAGAAAATTGAATGATTTTGTTTACCTCGTTCCTGACTTCCTGAATGGGGGAAGGAAGCCTCTTAGGCTCAATGGAAAGATTCTGTGTATCTTGCTGAGGAGAAGCTGGAAGATTTCTTGGTGCAGATAATGCTTCTGATTGAGGAAGAAGTTGCAAAGCTAAAGATGAATCGTGACGAGAAGAAGAGCTCTCCAAGATTGGATCCATTGAGGATTGTTCTGCAGTTGACAAGGGATGAATGCCGATGAAAAAGAAGTTAAGAGGATAAAGTGGTAGAATTTTACCAGTCAATGAAGCATCGGCAAGATCTGCACTGATTGCTAGTTGCTGTGTTCTGGCCTGAAATCAAGAAGAGATAAAGTTGAGCAAAATACTAATGGCATTATGGTCAAAGGAAGAAGGCTCTAACCTTGATAACTTTTTTGCTGCTTGTTCTTTTCTTCTTTACAACTAAGGGGGCAGTTAAAGAAAGGGTTTTCCTCTTGACAGATGATGGTCTAGTAAGTATTGGATATAGAGAAGCCTGTCTAGCCATCAGTTGAGCCAAGGTAGGAGATTGGTGCCCCAAAGCAGATATTGGACCTGCAGCTTTGTACAAAATTGCCCTGGCAAGAGGGGCAGGTGTTATATCCTGCAAGATGACAGAATAAGAATCAATTGGGGTTAATATTATTGAGACAGATGAAAGGATAAGCATATTACCTTTGAAGTTGGCTGATAATCAGGCATTAACTCGAAGCAGAAGGGATGGATTGGCATGTTGAAGATATGATCATGGAATTCTTGCCACTAGAGAGTGAAGGAAGGATGGGCAGATATTATTGGCACAAAAGGATCAGGTGCATAGATAGTTCCGCAGCATTTATAAGTAAAAATCCTTCTTGTCTCTGTGGAATCCTTGACAATCTCCCTAGGCTTGAGAAATTCGTGAAGAAATAGCCTAGGGGGCACTTGGCCACATCCCAATTGTCTAGCCATCATATTTGGCTGATAATATTCGTAAGTGCTTTGAACTAGCCTTCCTCCACAGAATTCGGCTGGCAGGATGCAGGGCTGGATGAAGGCATTGAAAATCGCTATAGATTGTACATCAGTGCATCCAGTTTCAAAGCTGAATTCGCAAGGGAGAGTGAGGTTGTCATTGTCCAGATATAGGAACCAAAGAGGATGAGCAAAGCCTTTGAAGAAGAGCTCAAACAGTTCACCGATGTTCTTGTTGATAGATACAGTGGAGGCAGCTTCTCCATAGGTTTGACAACCTTTGGTTCTCCAGGTTTCTCCTTCTTTGTAATTGATTGAAGGAAAGTCTCGGCTGTTGAGATCAATAGCGACGATTTGATGCATGTACAACTGCAGCCACATTTGGACGAACCACCAAGGACCATTGACACATGGGATTTTCTTGCTGGTATGCATCAGGTGGGTGGTTTGATTGAGCATATGGTAGACACTTCCCAGGAGGTATTTCCCAAGTGGAATGAGTTTTCCGGCAGCCAGCTCTTCAGCCATCACGATATGATTCAGGGTTGGCTCATTGGCTTTGCCACAGAAGACTGATCTGCATAGCCACATGTTCAGGAAGGCTCTGTATTCGACGTCGGTCAGAGGGCCATCAGACATATGGTTTTGGATGTATTTCTTGTATCCAACCCCTGTTTTTACTCCTGTCTGCTTGGAGGAACTTTTGTGGTCATATGGATATACAGTTCCTGTAACGTTCAGGCCGGTCATCATGTAGACATCGGCCAAAGTGGGAGACATTGGGCCATGACCGAAGAGAAAAGCATTTGCGCCATTGGACCAAAAATGACAAGCTGCAATCAGAAGGTTCTCGTTCTTTGGTGTTTCAGCTAGTGACAGCTCCAGGCAATGAGAAATACGCAGATGGTCCCAGTTCTGTGTTTGGGGGCTTTTGTCATCAGATATCCTTTTGTACCAATTTCTCCAGCCAGCAATTGGGGGCAAAGGCCAGTTCTTGAAGGCGTCTTGCCACTCATGAGATTTTTTCAATGAAATCTTGAAAGGAACCCTCTGAGATTCAGCCGCGATGAGTTCGGAAGGATCCGAATTCCCTACAGGGCCGAGGAAGTAGGATGGAGCTTTTTCCTCAACGGGGATAAGGATTTCGGCAGCTAGTGCCTATCAAGAATGGAAAAAGATGAGAGGAAATTTAAAATGCAAAATCGAAGGAAGAATACCGAATGTGCTTGAGGGGATTGAAGTTTACCTGGAGGGCAAAATCTTGGTCCGCCATTTGAAGATTGAATCTTGGAAGTCGATAACCTAGGGTTCGGATCTGGATGAGAGCTCTGAAGATTCAAAAGGAGAAGCGGGTGTCGAGCAGAACTAACTTGGGAATGTTGAGTGCTTCTGGTCAATTCCGAGATAAAATTATCTTTTATCCCGAAATTGAAGGGGCATGTGTTGACACCAAAAATTGGCACCAGGAAGAGGCTAACATATGGGCCGGATTCGTTGAAAAGATATCATTCGGCAAAGAAGTTTTTTCCCCAGAGCATTCGGTAAAGACGTTCTGCGGTCGGGAACGCATTGTCATTCGGCAAGAAAACTGTTTCGCAAAAGGCATTCGGGGGCGCGTGATGACGTGGATCAAGTATAAGGAAAAGGGTGGTTTAACTTGGAATGCGAGACGGATACGGTGCCCCGGCGTTTTATCTTTTTTAGGAAATAAATAATGTAATCGTAATCGATTAGGAGTCGTGTCGAAACCTGGGTATAAATATAAACCCATGGTAATTGTAAGGGATCAATCAATCAATCATACAACAAACCGGCCCCGTGCCAACTTCGAGTCCTTTTAGTCGAGTCGTCGAGTTCTTCGAGAGGAATCATCGATCCGTCGACCTCCGTAAGTACCGGCAACCCTGCACCATGCCTAGTATCATGCGGTGGATTTAGGCTTTGGTTCAGGAAGGTTCCATTGTTAGATCATGAGCCATGCGGTGGGCTAAGTTTTAGCTTGGAACAAGTTATCGGCTCTATTGGATTTTGGCAAGATCTGATAGATTCATTAAGTTATCATGTGTTGCTCTGGATTTTACCTTTATGTTTAATTCATTACAACACTCTTTTGCCCAGTCTAGATTGATTAGATTCGGTTCTAGCTCATAATGCATTGCGTTTCCATAGCCGAATTCGAAGTCAATCTGGATTGCCACGTGTTGCGGGTCCAAGCTCGTTGGTCTTGTGTAGATCTTGACAGAACCGGGTATCATGCGGTAGATGCAGGTTTTTGGGTCGTCTTAGAGCTAATCATCCGGTGGATTAGAATTCGATTCGATCTGATAGACCTATCATCATCAACGAAGCATGTTCCTTCTTCATGGAACCCGATTCGGCTATATAGCTGTATTCGGCAGTATCGCCACGAGCGAAACATGTTCATGGTTTTGTCTTAAATAAAGAATGCTTTTAGCCTTCCACGTTTAGAGTATATCATGCAGTGGATTGATCTATTCTTGGTTGGTGGTGTGATTCCAAGCAAGTCGTATCATGCGGTGGATTAACTTGCTTGTTTCATGCCCGACGGGTTGAAAAGTACCTAGACATGCGGTAGACTAGTGCTTTTAGTCTATGCATTCTTGTTTATTATGAAATTATGGTCATGTTTTCGCCCTTTTATTTATTTATCATGCTCCGTTCCTCGTTAATCGGTTATGAATATGTGTTACAATGTTTATTCAGTCAAATACCGATCTTTCGTCATGCTTACGTCACGCATTCGGCAGTGCGCTTCCTGCGTGCTTTGCCGATTGCCGAATGATGCTTTAACTGCTGACAGATAGCTTCTCTGTAGCTATATGTCGTTCGAACTGGCTCCGTAGCCACAAATATGGAACTGACTGGTATCACCCGGTACGTTCCAGGTGTTATTTAAACATCTTTTCTCCCTTTGTCAGTTTCAGGAAAATTGACTGGCACGCTTTCGGATTCAAACGCTCGGGCCACGTGTGAAGCTAGCTAATTCGGCATGCTGTGTGCTTGGCGTGAAGTGCGGATTTTACGTCAACAAAATGGTATCACAAATTCACAATGCTCACCGAGTCACAGGATGACACAACTTTCTGATCACCTTTCGTAATCAAACACTTGTGAGTTGTGACATATTAGGAAATAACAACCTTTACAGGTCAGCTATAATTAACTATGTAGTTTATGTATATTACACGAGACATAAGATTAATTTCCTTTTTTTAGCAATAGCAGTGCATTCGATCATGATAGTAGCAACTTATCTCCTTGTTTCATCGATTAAATCACTAAGCCATATGTAGCAACCCTCAGGTATTTTGCTAAGAAGAAGTGCTTCTCATGTAGGTCTAGAAAACCCTCGAACCCCCACCCCACCCTTACACATGGGCACTATAGCCGGAGTTGAACCTAAGATCTGAGGAGTGCTATTAGAGTCACCTAACCAACTCAGCTAGAGGCCCATTATATTCGCATAGCTTCCAAGTCAAATATATCGCTAGATTTACTAAAAAAATATATCACTGCAGGTTTTGGAAAAAACACTATATGTATTAATTATTAATATTTTATTTTTTTAACATGTACTGAAGTACAATGGCGATACTGCATGGGATTATATATGATATAGATCAGAGACATCTGTAGTCACCTTCATCTAAGATGCACAACACACACATGTTGTAAAGCATCCACAAACTTCGGGACCTATGGGGTAGAAATTAATTAGCACATGTGGTATGTTTATCTCGCCACATGCACTGGATGCATGGGATCACGATAGATCAAGACATTTAAGTATTTAGCCATCTCAAAGAGACAAAGAATCTTCTAAGTCAACTTGGTTATATTAAAGATGCACAATACACACATGTTGTAAAGCATCCAAGTTCTGGTGCATGTTACCATCTCAGAAGAATTAAACAAGATAATATATTTTGAGGTGCGTGGGATTGATCATGATATAGATAACTTGTATTACATGTCTTCATTTAATCAGCATGTTCGCTAAAAATAACTATCTTATACGAGAACTAAAGATAATATATATTTTATTTGACAAGACACTAGAGCATTATTTTTAGTTATTTGTTCATAATGTTTTAAAAGTATTTTGGTACACAAAATTTAGATTAGTTTTAAATATAGCCTAAGTTTGTGGTTTTAATTTTAAAACTGTAGAAATGCATGTGCCCTTTCATATAAAATATGTTCATGTCTATTTGCTATATCATTAGAAAAAGTTTCATGGATTTTATAGGTGATTTGGAGGTCATTTCATCTTAATTTTTTAGGTGATTTGGAGGTCACTGGAAACTCCTTTATATGATGAAACACAAACACCTCATTTTTGAAATAAAGGGCAGGAGCACTGTCATGTCATTTAAGAAGGTAGCAAGGTTACATCACGAGTTGAAGCGAAAGGAAAAAACACATCACCACCACTCAAACAACGCACGTAAACAACGCACACAACAAAACACTACACCCCCACGACAGGAGAGGAGTCAAAGTTTTTCTGATGTGACATAAAGTTTAATGACATGAAACTCTTTGTTAAACTTTTATTATTTGGCCTTATCTGAAGAGATAAAATATGAGTTTCAACCCATAACATCCTACAGATACAGTTACCAACATTGCACAATGGACTTACTTTGATCCAAAGTTGTTTTTTCTAACCTTTAGTACAATTTGTGCATATCTCAAAGCCTATCAAGTACAACTTATGCAGTCCTCAGAGCCTGGTTAGCTAATGCTCAGAGAGCCCAAAAGCTATTTAGTTACATACCCAAACCTAGCACGGGTACGAATCCCCGGCTTTTCCTGTAAACTCTCTAGGTACGTAATTCTAATCTATTGTACTTAGTGTATGCAAGCTTTCAAAGATAAGCTAAGGACCTCGAGTTCCAATTTCGGCTAGACGTTTTACCGAACACTTCATAATCTAAGGAAAGCATTGGATTGAAGGAAAAATTTAAGATCCATACGATTTACGTCTATTTTTTACCCCATAGCCGTAGTATGTACAGAGCTAGTAGCTCCATTTTAAATTACTATATGTTGTTGGTTTTTTTCTCATAACTTTAGACAATTCGTTTAACTTAAAAATGCATGCACTTATTGTTTATTTTGTTTGTGACTTATTTTATTACTAAAGATACTTTAAGTATGACTTATTTTAAAATTTATACTAAAAGTTTTAATTGAATAACGATCAAACAATTGTAAATAAATCGATGGTAAATAGAAGAATGGATGGAGTAGCTTATGTAATTATGAAATTAATTTTTCGTGAACAACTGATGTTTAATGCACTTGTTGAACTACACATGTGACCATGGCTCTAGCTCCACAAAGTTTGGGACCTATGGGGTAGAAATTAATTAGCACATGTTGGGATCACGATAGATCAAGACATTTAAGTATTTAGCCATCTCAAAGAGACAAAGAATCTTCTAAGTCAACTTGGTTATATTAAATGTTACTTACACTTGCCCGGAAATACTACTCCTGCAAATCTGGAATACTTCTTCTCCATCTCAAAAGTCAACTGGATCATATATTAATCTACAATATCTCTACAAAATAATTAATTTTAAATAGAAAACTTGGATCGAACAACTGGATCATCCGACAAAATTTAGCGCATCGGGCATGCTTAAGGGGTTGTTTGGATTCACATGGCAAGAGCAAAAAAAAAGCAAAACTTTTGCCCTCAAGAAAAGATGGTAAAAGTTTTGCCATTAGAGGTGTTTCGATCCAATGGCAAAACTTTTGGCAAAAACCCATTTAAACCCATTCTCCCTCCTTTTACCATGGGGTGTGTGGAGGCAAATGGCAAAAGTTGTCTTTTTGTTCAATTTTGCCACAATGTTGAGCCAAAATATTTTTGTCATCTCATTTTTTATTTGCCCTTTTGCCATGGGGTTGTTTTGGAGGCAAATGGCAAAAAAAATGGTAAAATTTTTGGCATTCGCCATTTGCCCATGGATCCCCTAATTATATTGCATCAAACACGGGATGGTATCACAAATTCGCTATGCTCACCGAGTACAATGACAATATTACACGGGATTATATATTATATAGATCAACGACATCTCTAGTCACCTTCATCGAACATGCACAAAACACACAGGTTGTAAAGCATCCACGTTCTGGTGCATATTACCATCTCACAAGAATTTGCTGATGTGACATAAAATTTAATGCTGACATGAAACTCTTCGTTAAACTTTTGTTAATTGGCCTTATGTGAAGGGATAAAAGATGAGTTTCATCCCATAACATCCTGCAGATAATAGTTACCAACATTGCTCAATATGAACTTACTCTGATTCAAAGTTTTTTTAACCTTCGGTACGGTTTGTGCAGATCTCAAAGCCTCTCAAGTACGACTTTTGCGGACCTCAAAGCCTGGTCAGCTAATATCTCAGAGAGCCCAAAAGCTATTTAGTTACATACCCAAACCTTAGCAGGGTGCATGTGCAGTGGATGCTGCTTATTGTAACGAAACATATGTGGCGCGGTTGAGCTTGGTCTTTCGATCACATGATCAACTCCTATATAATACCAAGGTTGGTAAACAGCGATGTCATAGCTAATTGCGATCGAGCGCTGTAACAGTCCTCATATAGCTAATTGCAATCGAGCGCTGTAAGCAGTGTTCCATGGGTTCTTTGAAGGCAGGAGAGCCAACTTTTGACACGGGACGTACTCATAGCGGGCGAGCAACTATCATGGGCATAGGCAAAGCCGTGCCGGTGCATGCCGTTCAGCAAAAAATGTACCCTGATTACTATTTTGACATAAGTAGCAGCAATCACATGGTGGACTTGAAGGCGAAGTTTGCAAAAATATGTAAGTGCACATAAACTAGAGTACTACATTCAAGATATATTTCGTTCGTTTTTAATACAATACAGTCTGTAGTCTGTACACATAGGTTTTGCTGGCTGTTTATTAGGCCAGTCTCAATAGGGATTTCATGAGAAGTTTTATGACATTAAATGTGTTAATGTGACACATAATTAATGCATGCTAGCTGTTTCTATCATCGCAAAAACGAACCATTGATTCTAGACATTTTTTTCGCCTGCGCGCGGCTATATATTAACCACTTGATCAAATATGCATTTCTCTCATCGGTTTACGTTGTCGATGTTTAGTATCTTGTTCCATTAACATATAACTTGATTGCAGGCGAGAATACGATGATTGAGAAGCGACACTTTTACATGTCGGACGAGTTGTTGAGGAGCAATCCATCCATCACGGCGTACAAGTCCCCTTCCGTCACCCTCCGGCAGGAGCTCGCCGACGAGGGCGTCCCCCGGCTCGGCGCGGAGGCGGCGCTGCACGCCATCAACGACTGGGGCAGGAAGGCCTCCGACATCACGCACCTCATCGTCTGCACGTCCAGCAGCGGCTGCCTGCCCGGCGCCGACTGCGAGCTCCTCCAACCTCCTCGGCCTCCCTCCCTCCCTCCACGAAGCGGGTCATGCTGTACCAGACCGGCTGCCACGGCGGCGCCGCCGCGCTCCGCCTCTCCAAGGACCTCGCCGAGAACAACC
This sequence comes from Echinochloa phyllopogon, assembly GCA_033239725.1. Taxonomy (NCBI): domain Eukaryota; kingdom Viridiplantae; phylum Streptophyta; class Magnoliopsida; order Poales; family Poaceae; genus Echinochloa; species Echinochloa phyllopogon. Next base: position 1,486,584 of record BTCW01000008.1, on the reverse strand, counting down.
CCGGCGCCCGCGTCCTGGTGGTGTGCTCCGAGGTCATCCCGCTCTCGCTGCGGGGCCCCTCCGAGTCCCACGTCGGGAACCTCGTCGGGCAGGCCATCTTCGGCGACGCCGCCGGCGCCGTCGTCGTGGGCTCCGACCCTGGCTCCGGCGAGCGCGCCATGTTCGAGCTGGCGTGGGCGGCGCAGGAGGTCGTGCCCGGGACGCGGGACGGCGTCATCACCAAGCTCCGGGAGGAAGGGCTCGTGTTCACCCTGCACAGGGACATGCCGCTCTACGTGTCCGGCGCCGTGTATCCTCCAGATTAGTCGTTAATTACGGACTTTGCTCTGTACTATTTTAGTTCCCTTGGTACCAACATTTTCAGTGTAGTTGTTCAATTTGCACCGCTATGGGCTTCATCACTATCGTGTACTCGATTAATTAAAAGAATAAAGTTCATTTTTAGCCGTTCAACGATCGCCTCGGTTTAGTTTTGACCATTAAACCATAAAACTAGAAATCTTTGGTCACTCAGCTATCAAAACAGTTCATATTTAGAGCTCAGAGCCATCCGACTGTTTTGGCAACATGTGGCAATGGGCCCCCCGACGTGACATTCAGCTCACCGTCGAGACCATCCTCCTCCGTGCGCTGCCCAAATAGCAACAAAATGATACGATCCTTCATATATCTCCAAATTAAACACAATAACTGTGGCAGACTGGTTCTTCTTTCAGAACCCACGAACTGATCGATTACAGATTGTCTGCTGCATTTCTGATCATGTAGAATTCACCTTTATCTACATTATCCAAGTTTGATATTTACGACGGCTACCCATAGTTCTCAACCTCACTCACAGTGCTATTGTAGTAAGTTCTACACACATGGGTTGCAAACAACCAATTAATAGCTTGACCAAGACTCACTGATTTTTTTTAAAAAAAATACTCACTGAAAATAATTGTCCAAGATAACTGGCATATATATTGCAGATGTCACAGTCGAGATTAAACAATAGCAGGCCAAGAATAATTCAACATCAGAATACACCACAAGATGGAAATCCTGGAGTCTGTTGGCTAATGATGTTCCATAACAATAGGCAACAGCCAGCGGGCCAACAGCCGGGGGCGGCAGGAACAGTGTACGGATCATAATAAGCTGTTCTTTGTAATTGGCTGTGTTTAGTTCCCAAAATTCCAAAACATTAAATATAGCAAATGACGCATGTATGAAGCATTAAATGTAGATAAATAAAAACGATAATTGCATAGTTTTGATGTACACGATAAGACGAATCTTTTGAGCCTAGTTAGGCCATGATAGGACAATAATTACCACAAACAAACGAAAAGTGTTACAGGGCGCTACAAACAAACGAAAAGTGCTACGGGGCGCTACAGTGTCCGATGCGACTTTTCTACCAACTTCTCACAGGAACTAAACACACCCAACACATATACAGGGAGTATGGAAAAACAATCTTCTTTAGAATTAAAGACACCCTTCGTGAGCCAAATTTGAAGGCAAAACACAACATATTTTAAGCACAGCATGAAGCTTTTGCAAAAAATAAGCACCAATAGACTTAAACCACATCAATAAGGCAAAAGAAAAGGGGGGAAATGTCAATTTGTTATAAAAAGGAATGAAAATGTAACACATGTTACGTTCGAGCAAAATCAACAATTTAATCATCCCTCAGAATGCCATATCTCGACAGTGCACATGGAGATATTGGTTCCTTCAACCTCCCAGCAGAGTGATGAGGAGGGAGCACCAACTGAATGAGCGCTCAGATTACTAAAATGCTCATCATGGGGATATATATGAAAAATGCATGGGCAACACACGGGAAAAGAAAAGGAAACAAAGTGACGTTCTGACACCATGTCGCCATGCAATTGCTGATTTGATCAAGTTACTATCAGCTGGCCAACACATTCTGAAGGAAACACAATGCATCTCAAATTCTTAATGTATCGGTTTCTTTAACTTTTCAGGTCTGAAAATGGAGGATTTAGAATATGGTAGACCATGGATAGAGCACAGCCATCCTTATAGCATCAAGCCAAGCGTTTGTTAGGTCAACTACTACCATTAAAAAAGGCAAATGTATAAGACCAAATGAGTTTCTTGTTTGCCATATCAATGTCAAGCACGCAACTATTATTTTCTATGATGAAAGTTGGCTGATGCCAAACAATAATACCTAGTCGGCCAGTCCAACTAATAACTGATACTACCACTGACCTGCCGCTCTATCTTGAAGCAACCTCTCTCTCTCCTCTTTCATCTTATTCGCAATCTCAATTATCTTTGGGTTATACAAACGATCCATAACATACTTCTTTTCCTCTGCTTGTATTTCTTTGATGGCACTTGGGTATGGGTTTGGAGGTGGTTCCTTTCCTTCATTGCGGGCGATTTCTTTCAGTTCCTTGTATGCCTTTTTCTTTGCTTTCTTTTCTTTGCGATACTCCATCTGGAAAAAGGATGATAGTCATCGAATAAAACCGACAGTGTTTATAAAATTGTACAGGTCTATAACTTTGAATTTAAATATAGTGGGCTAAATAGGACTTTGCGTTAAGGGTATTTGATAAAAATTAAATTAACAAAAGGATATCTTCAGAAGACAAGTATTACATCTGCTACAGCCATAGCATAGTCTTCACTGACTCCTTGTTCTTTCAACTCCAAGACACGCCAAGCAAAAACTCGTGCCGGTGGTGGATCAAATCCACTTATCCTGAAAAGATTGGGCATGTAATAAGATTCATGTTCAAAAAGAGACAAATTTAAATAAGATCACCACTTCTCTCAGCAAAGAAATGCGCAAAGAAAATAGACAAACAATCAAACTTGTCTTTTCCTTCAGAAATTTGGAGTCTTAAATGCATGTATACTATTTCAACTATACAGTGCCGCAGTGGCAAATTTTTTACAAGGAAATCACATAACACATGAGTAGGAACTTACTTGATTGCATCATGGTAGAGCGAATCTGGATGCTTTTTGAAGAACTTGTTTACGTACACATCCTCCGGCAGCTGAATCTTCTTGATCTTTCCATCCACACGAGGAAATGTCACTGGAGGTGCCCTGTTTCAATTGACCAGCAAGCAATATGACAAACAAAAGAATGTGATTATAACGGAAAATTAAAATAGCAGTTCCAAAAATCAACTATAAAGCTTGCATAGATTCACTGCATCTTTACTTTACAAACTCTAGCCTAACAAAAATGATAATAAAACAGCAGGAACTACAAAGTAGCGAAATAGAACTGCCAAAAGAAATGACGCAAACCCTTTGACAACAGAAATGATAATAAAGCAGCACGCAATACCATGGTGTTTAGGGTGACTGATGAGAAAGTAATTAGATGTCAATCGTGCTTCAGCACAAAATCATGTCATTTAACAACATTTCAATTTATACATCCATGGATGAGCAGTGAAATGAACCGTATGTGATGTATCGTAATGTTTGTTGGCATATGGCTATCACAGCACAGTTTACGTGCGGATCTGATCCTAATTGCGGCTAGGATGATAAAGTAAATGAGAAATGCAGGCGTAAATGCACGGGCACAGCACAGACAGGGAAATGGAGATGCGGGGTTAGGGTAGAGGAGTGCACTGACTCTTCCATGGCCTTGAGCCATGTGGGCGCGGGCTTGGCGAGGCCCTTCACCAGCTTCCGCGTCTTGGTCAGCAGGTCGCCGCGCATGTACGACATCTCCCTCCTATCGTGGTGTCCGAGGACCTCCCCGTCGGAGAGATTTGCGGCGCCGCCGCAACGGGTGAAGGCTGGAGATCTCTCTTCCTCCTTCCTCACCGCTAGGTCTAGCACAGCCGGGTGTTCGATGCGGCGGCGCGGCGAGCGGAGAGGGATGCGATGCAGCGATTGCTGGGAGAGAGAGGAACGGTGTGCTAAGTGGGATAGATGGGCTTTGCAAGGCCCAAATAAGCCCAGTAACTTGTAGTACGGTTACAACCTAGGTATATTTCCGCTTTCTGTGGAAGGGAAACGTAAAATGGCTGCCGGAGTGTGCTTGCCTTCTTAAACCTAGCGAGCGAGCAAACGCTTCCCTGGCAAAAACCCCAGGAAAAGCAGCATCCCATCCCATCCATGGCTATGGCGTCCGCCCTTCCGCTCCTCCTCGCGCGCCGTCTCGTCTCCGCGACCGCGAGGCCCACCTCGCCTCTCCACTCCCGCCACCTCGCTCTTCCCCGACCCGCCAACCTCTCCGCCCCAACCGTCGCCCGCCCGCGCAAGGTCGGGCGCCTCCAGCAGCTCAACGCCGCCTCCTGCTGCAGCGATTCCGCTCCGGCCGCAGGAACCACAGGAGGAGGCGCTACTGGCGCCAAGGACTGGCGGTTCTTCTTGGCATGGTAATTTTGATTCTGCGTTCAGTGCTTCTTATGCTCTGCCTGTCGCTGCTGTCTCCAAATGTGTCTACCAGTCTTCAGACTGTATTTGTGCATTGCAACAGGTATTTGATGTCTCTTGATAAGAATCCAATTGCAACTAAGGCGGTCACTTCTGCTGTCCTAACTTTGGCTGGGGACCTTATCTGCCAGGTACTTTTGCTTCAATCTGATGCAATGCAGCATGGATTTCGTAGTGACTTTCAGGCAGCCTAGTAGTAATTTTGTTACAGTACTGGAGTATATGTTTACCACTGACTGGCCTTTGATGGGGTAGGTTCACACCTATGGAACTTGAAAGACCAAAATTCTCAGACAAGCAAACTGTTAAAGACTCTTATTATACTATGTAATAACACTGATATTATTAACTCTTTTGAAATAATTTAATTGTAGGCACACAAAAAATGGAAATTAATGAACAAGCAAGCAAATGAAACCTAAGAAGTTCAACCCATTGACGGCATAGGGGATTGCAGCAAAAAGTGTATAGCACAAGTGCTTAGGAAACATGCTTAACATTTGTATGACATTGTTAAGGTTGGAAACTTGCCTTGATGGCCCATGGAAGTTTCTTTATCTTATATTACGACTGCTGCTATTGTTTCCTACTTAAACACCAACATGTATAGTCCTAATTCCACTTTTCTTTCTGTTCCAGCTTGTGATTGATCGAGTTCCAGAGCTCGATTTAAGGAGAACATTTGTATTCACTTTTTTGGGACTTGCCCTCGTGGGGCCAACTTTACATATCTGGTAATCATTTCTGAGCTACAGAAGTAATTATAAGAACTTAGTGTAGCCAACATTCTCGGCCACTGCTGTTTGTTTGATAGTTAGTCCTTATATGCAGGTACCTTTATTTGAGTAAATTAGTGACAATTAGCGGAGCATCAGGTGCCATTGCTCGCCTTATACTTGATCAGGTTTGTTCATGTTTTTCCCTCTCTTCCTTGCAACCCCAAGGAAATATATTGTAGTCATGAAATTTCCTTGTGTGTCCTTCAGTTTATTTGCTTATAAAATTATTGTATTTTCTTTTGATTCTTTTATCTTCTTCTCAGTTCATTTTCGCTCCCATTTTCATCGGCGTTTTTATGAGCTTAGTAGTCACCTTGGAGGGAAAGCCTTCTCTTGTAGTTCCAAAGCTTAAGCAGGTGAGCTGAACTTTTCAATACTCTTTCACCTCCTGGTACAACATGCATAAACTCTTTTCTGGCAATCTAATTTTCATTTCTTACATCTACAGGAATGGTTATCATCAGTGTTGGCAAATTGGCAATTATGGATACCGTTTCAGTTTCTGAATTTTTACTTTGTTCCTCAGAAGTTTCAGGTCTTGGAATATGTTCAGTTTCGCAAGTTATTATATTTGCATGCTTTGTGTGTTGCCCTCGCCAACCAACTGCCATTTTTTTCAGGTGCTTGCTGCTAATTTTGTAGCCCTTGCATGGAACGTGATTTTGTCATTTAAGGCTCACAAGGAAGTTATTGCGAAATAGGTACTATTAGCTTGTCTATCTTAACCTGGCTTTAGGCTCTCAGATTAATTTGCTGAAGTTATAATTACATTCTTTACTGACTCCACACCATTGTTTTGTTTGTTATAACAAAAAAGTAGTAAACATGAAAATTGGTATGACATATCTTTCCCCACTGATGCTTGCATGTGGTTATTCATCGTTTCCTGCTGATGGCTGTCGTGCGAGCATTTTTTCCTAGAACAGTATATCTGTGATAGTGGATGCACATATTTGTGTTTCTGATACTTTGTGGTACGTGCTGCATCTCAATTTCATCTTCCATTCAGGAGCAAATAATAATGAAATCTTCTGTACTTCGATTTGCACTAACGATGTCATGTGTTCACTATTAGGAACTTATGGTTTCTGATATTTGATTTGTTTATGATGAGGCATATATGTAGTGTGTGACTTTCTCTCACAGATGTATTGAAACTGATGTGCATTATATAGCGTAGCTGAAATACTGGGGCCAGCGTCCACCAAAGTGTTTTGTAGGTTGAGGTATTCACTGTCCTTCCAACTTGGACTCGACTAAGACACGTTTGAACTGCGACTGTGTATCCTATTTCTTCTTGCGTTTTTGTTCCTACCAAATCAAATAGGGAGATAAGGTTCTCATAGTAACCCCCATGTCCAATAGCTATTGTTACTGGGCTTATCTTTTCTACCACGCGAAAGCAACCTTGTGGACTTTGTTCTGAAGTTATTGTCACTTGACATCCCAAAAGTCAGACCATGATAACTTCCAATGCCTTTTGCAATTCAACATGATGTTGATTGATGCTAAAGTTCTTTTTTGTTGTTTTGCATCATGTGGCTAGAATCTGGACAGAAGCGGCTGCAAATGTGGTCAAAATGGTGTTGGTTTAGTTTTCTATGGTCTGACTTGATTGCCAGCATCACAAATTTTATTGCAATTATGTTAAAGAGAGGAGGTGGCAGTAGGCGATGCGTATGCCTCTGAGCTTATCTTTCTTTTCTTTTTGGCCAACCCAGCTCTGTTTCTCTGTGCTTTACTCCATGACAATGTGCTTTCATCCCTGGACCTATTTCTCTGCCGGCCCAGGAAGCAATGCTGTGGATGAATTGTGACTGCTGGTTGTAATTTGTTGACCTCCAAAGTCAGATCTGTGATCTGTCAGCTTCCACCTTTTGCAATTTAACATGATCCTGACTGATGCCAAAGACTCTTTTTGTTCTTTTGCAGAGGTCTTTAAAATCAAAGGGATGTAGTAGTATAAAAAAAAGGGGATGGACCTGGTCAAAAATTGATGTTCCGGATTATATTCTTGCATGGCTGCTAGCACTATAATTGCATTTTGCGAGCACTAGAATAAGTTGATTTTCTTGCGGTATTCAATATTTCCAGCTGTAACTCGTTTTATATACTATGAATTATGTTGCCACTCACTTATTTCTTGATCGTTCACTGATCTCCATCTCCTTGTTAATATCTTGGGTTTCAGTATATTTAGCTGGTGATGAGGAGTGTAGCGGCCAACTCCAGGCGAGGTTGTGGTGGCCGATACTTGCATGTTAGTGGTGTGTAGAAACTGTTAGATTGTAAATTATTATCGTTGGGGAGTGCGTCGTTCTGATCAAGGTTGAAACGGAGTGCATCATGGTTATGACACGTTTGTATAATATATGCTGGAGGACAATGAACGATCTCCTCCTAGGTTTACCGATGTGCATGTGATCTACCGTACCTCGTTTTTTTTTCTTTTGGCATGAACATGTGTGTTTTTCTGTTCTGACGATGGATTAATGGAGCCATAATGGTACTCCATTCGTTGAAGATTATGTACGTGCATGCATGTTTTTCTCATACGTACTTACGTGCAATGCAATACCATAATGGTACTCCATCCGTTCAAGATTATAATTCATGTTAACTTCACCGGGCTATTCTAACTTTGATCAGGTTTTTCTAAAAGATAATATATCAACATCTATGGTACCAATATCAATGTACTGTCAAAATATATATTTGATGGTGGATTTAATTAAAACTAATTAGATGTTGTAAATGTTGGCATTAGTATTACACTATATGATGACATGAGCATGGCGCGATGATGGCGTCTGCCTGTGGACCTGGGAGTGGGTTGGCCGCGAGGAAGCAGCAGCAAGCGTGTGCGGTGACCGGGGAGTCCAGTCGGGTGGTCCGGCCGGCCGGACAAAAGCGTCGCCGTCGTCTTCTCCTTCCCCCCGTGGACTGACTGTAGATCGAGCTGGACCCGGCCCGACCCGACGGAGGCCAGAATGGCTATTGGAGCAGAGCACGCAGCAGTCAACAGAGCAGATTCCATTGTCTGTCCTTGCATCGCATCGCATCGGGCCGCTATTCTTGACTCTCCTGCAATCAGCAGCTAGCATCGCTCCAAGCAGATTCCATTGTCTTCGCTCTCTGTCACTATACCATATACTGCAGGTAGCAGCATCAGGTTTTACCATTACCGCTAGCAGTAAACGTCGACATATGGTTTCATTAATTTGTCACGATCACGATGCCAACCCAACCAATGGTCATTTCAGTCGGTCTCTAATTGAGGCCAAGTATTCTCTACGTACTCGGTAACAGTGATTAGTACATGGATGGATAGCTACATGAGCCAAAATAAGACCTCAGCTCTCCTCACAAAGAAGAAAGATGTTTGGACTTTGAACCTACAGACTGAATGATGGCATGGGTTCAGTTCAACCCATCGCACACAAGAAGCCAGGGCCAGTCCTAGCTGGCCGTCCTGCATTTCATTTCGTTTGATGATGACAACCAAGTTGACTCATCAGCTCCAGCGGCGATGATGACATTGCCCGGCAGCCATCCTTTCTGAGCTGCTTTAGCACTGACGAGATTTCTTCCATTGTTTGCAAAAACAGAGGGCGCCGGCCCCAAACATGATGCACCATTGTCGACTGGGATTCAGCTTCAAATTCCTGAATCGCATGACATACATGTGCTTCCGATTGGGTTAGTTGTAGGATCAGAATCCAAACATGGATCCATCTCGATCGTATTTAATTCTCGAGGACGTGGTGACTCTTGCTCTGTCGCTGTCCAATTCCATCAGGTTGGCTTCATCTCGACGTATCGTATGGTCTAAGCACAGCCTGCTTTGTTTTTTTTTTTGCTTTGTTTAACATGCTATTAATAACAACAACAATTCACACTTTAATTCGTCTTGGTGCTTTTCACTCACCAGCCATTTAAGCTGAATAATGCAGCGATCGAGCACCTCACAATGGCAGGCAACCAAACCAGATCACTCTTAGCTCGTTCTGATTTTTTTTTTCATTTTCCACTTGAGAGACGAGAGAGAGAGAGAAATCGGAGAACGTGACAAGTACTGTAGCAAGCAATATACGTATTCAAGCTGTAGCTGAAGAAGAGAATCGATGACCAAATCAATCAGCAATTAATTACCGCACTGATGCTTACAGCAGCAAATCACATGGATTCATACGAGCAACAAGCCAGACTGATCATCATCAGCAGCAAAGAAATTAAAAGATGCCTGTGGATGGATGTTGTCATCATCAGCTCACCGTGCCTGCAGTGCAGAGATTTAATTTGATGGATGCTATTACTAGTAATTAGAAGAGAGCATCCCATGAATCCAAGGTGGGGAAGCCACCACAGCTGCTGCTACCGCTGTTGCTGCCGTAGCTGCAAGCAGCCACTCCTGCGCCACCGTCCTCCGCCTGATCCAGCGCGGGCGCCGCCGTCGCCGACACGGCGCAGGGCGCTGTGGGCGCGGCGAGCAGGAACGCCGACGTGTCGAGCGTGGGCAGCATGAGCGCGCCGGGCGGGCCGGCGGCGCGGGAGGGCGCCGGGCGGCAGATGAGGGCCTCTGGAGGAGGGGTGGGCAGGTCGTCGGCGCCGGTGACCTGGTGCACCATGCGGCGGAAGCTGGCGGGGTCGGCGGTGATGTAGGTGGTCGGCAGCTTCCGCGACGGGCGCGGGCGGCGCTTGGACACGCGGCGTGTAGAGGGAGCGGCGGGCCGGAGGTGGTGGTTTGATGGCGGCGCGGCTGCGGCGGGCGTCGGTGAGGACGTGAAGTCGCCGAGGAGGTGATGGTCACGAAGCCATGGCGGCGGCGCGGTGGAGGCGGAGGGTGAGGGGCCGTGGGCGTGGGCGGAGTCCATGTGCAAGTGCAAGGCGGCGGTCATGAGCATCGTGGTGGGTGATTTGTTTGGTTGCGGCCTGCGGGATTGGAATTGGATTGATCTCGTCTCGCCGTGGAGGGGGGATGAGCGAATTCACGATGAGGCTGCCTGCGCTAGCTCGGTTTATATGGTGCCGGGTATATGCGCGCTTGTACAAAAAGTCAGCAGGATCGTCGCCACGCCACCCACATGACTGACGCATCGGCTTCTTGGCGCGGGTGGGTGGGTCCCACGATGACAGTGACCGCGAGAGAGAGCGGATGCATGCGCGCTTCTAGGTGAAATTTGAATTGAATTGAATTTCCGAGTTTCAAACAGAAAAAAATGTCTCCCATTTACAAACTGGATTCTCTATGCACTGGGGGAGCATTTTATACTGCCAACATAGTTATATATATATATAGGACGAGTTTTATCTACCATCGCTTGTAGCATCACCATCAATATACCATTGTATGTATGTCCACATACACATTTATCAGTTTGAGTATGTTCGTATACTAATCCTAAGATGTTTCAAAGAAAATTGTATGAAAAAATTCAGAAGCAACCCTATTTTTTTAATTTATCATGATTATAGCATTATACTAGTATATAAAATTAGTATATCCACGTACTCAAAGTACGTTTACATACTCAACCTACATACCAACCAGATAGTCTAGTATCATCATATATTACATGTATATATTACATGTACATACTCTTCGTTGGATCATGCACGTCTTCTAACATGAGATACACAGGTGATGGTAGCTACCAGCGATGGTACAAAGGAATTTTCATATATATATATATATATATATATATATATATATATATATATATATATGCATGCATGTACGACCGAGCGTATACAGTAGCTAGCAAGACGGTAAAGTCGGTCGGTTCGTTCGCTGGCAGCTTAATTATTACTATTATACGTACGAGGCTGCAAAAATTGCATATACCAGGACCATACGATTTCCCCAGCTTAGACGAGTCACGTACGCGCACGCGCACAGCACGTACACTAGCTACGACTGTACGTACGTGATCAATAGCTCCATCAAGCAAGTGTGAGCACGTACAACTACTCGTGTTCTTGGGCATGCATACAGACACATGATGACCTGCAAAACAATGTACGGGCCGGGTCCACGTCAAACCATGCATACTACAATATCTAGTGGCCACACAAATTTCGACGACGGACCCGATTAGATCTTACTACGTACTCTGAAGAAGGAGCTAGCCAATAGGATATATTATTATTTGCATTGTGTGCCAAGTTGTTCGATGCAAAGATTACTCACACATCAATCGATTATTGCATTATATATATGAAATCCAAGCCTTTGACTATAGATCGACGATTCAAATTAAGGAGCGCTAAGCCAGACATTCCATATTGTACATGAACGACGATGACACGCCACATCATATTATATTGTTTCACAAAATATATATTTATTTGTACCCGTAGACATTGACTTTGAGTCAAACTGTAAAAATACGCGCGCATAACGCAACTGGCGCTTTCAGTGATGACACTAGAAAATCAAACAAGGCACACCATCAAGTCGATCGTCAGCGCTAAAGTAATAATAAACTGCTTCCACTTACATTTGTACTTAACCTGCTCGGGGATTTGATAGATCTTGCGTTACACCCTCCTCCCATTCCTAAATGCATGCAAGCATGTATGACGTTTTTTTACATCGGCACCATCTTTAATATGTACTGATGATTCTTCATATATATGGAAGTGATAAACGAAATGATTCAAATTATCCAAAATTTCGACGGAAAACATGTACTGTAGTATACATGAAAATACTTTTTTTCACAGCAAATAAACAAATCTATTTATAATTATGCCCAATGATGATTTTTTTAAAAAGAATCTTGAATCAATCATCAAAGTTAGCCAACATTTATTTAGCTGGCAGTAGTATACACGCATGTCCCTTGCATCATGCATGGTCCAACACGTTAGCTGCTACTAGTACATTTGATTGATCCAGTTCCTACTTATTTTCTTCAAGTAGTGTGCGTGTGAAAATGGTTTGGTACAACTTGACACTTTAGGCCGGGGTCAATTACTTTTGCGGCTTGCTTGACCGTGTCAGCGAGAGTACGTACGCACTGGGGGATGGGGGTTGACTTCTCCATTGACTAGTACTAATACTAGTACTACCTGCTAGTAGCTCTGGCTACCAATCTGCCATCTTCAAGCGAAAGGCCTCACTCATCATCAAAATCCTTTTGGACTTCATGCATTCTGCACCGTTCTTTCCCTTTCTCATTAATTACCTTTCCATTTTTATTGACTGAGCATGCATGCTTCATTATTATTATTTTTATTTTCAACTGATTTATTTTTATGCTGAAAAGCTCGTATGTTTGATTAATTGTGATCATAGATAGATGATCGTACGGCTTTTGAGGGTCAAGTACGTTACTAGAAGACATACATTTATTTGGCCTCCATTTGATTTCGCCGTTTTTCCCTTGTGTGCCTTTTCGAAACATACAAATGATCAGACATCCTAAAATCCTATGAAATTCTATGGAACGGCTAATCCACACGAACCTTAGAAGACAGCTGTGACTAATTAATATGATTCTTACACATGCTGGCCCCTTAGTCACCTACTAAAAGTTGTTAACCGCTCGCTAAGCTGAGATGATACGGCATGCAGGCATTCTATCTTGCTTTCCTATAAAAAGTAAAAGTAAAAAACTAGAAAGCATCAAGACTAGTGCTGGACCTTGACGGAACCATAGAAGAGAAATGTCGAAAGCTCTAAATTGATCGTTGAAAGGAGAAAAGAAGAGAAATGTCAAGCTGCTTTGGTTCTTTGTTGAGTGGGATGGAACCCGCTTTTGGACTCGAAGTATGACTCTTGTTCGTCTGTGCTGTACCAGTCAGCATATATAGTGATCGAAGCATGCATTGCCATTTTCTTTACGGCCTCTACATCTTAATGTTGATCCTTTCAGCTGCTGCTGTACGTTTAGATCCTTTTTCTAAAGATTTGCTAGCATTTCTCGGTGCTAATAATCCAAATTCAAACATACGTGCCTAGCAGCAGGCCACCTGAATTTTCTACTCCGGATTATTGACTGACATAAGCAGGAAAAATTTGAAGTCCACGCAGAACAACGTACCGTATCCGATGGATGGGATCTGCACGTGACAAGTGAGGTGAAAGGTTGTCATATCGTTCATGGCGGTGTTCACTTTCCTGAAAAGGGAATGTGAATTTGGGTGAAAATGTCACATCGAACACTGTAGCGCACTGTAGCACTTTTCGTTTGTTTGTGGTAATCATTGTCGTGGATTGTCATACCATGACCTAACTAGGCTCAAAAGATTCGTCTCGTCGTGTACATCAAAACCATGTACTTAGTTTTTTTATTTACCTACATTTAATGCTACATGCATAAGGAGAGAGATTTGATGTGATAGTGAATAGTGAAGTTTAGAGAGAGAAAGTTTGGGGGAAGTTTTGGATTTGAAGGGAAGTGAACACCGCCTATGTCGTGTTGCTGAATGCCAATATAATTGTAGCCGGCAGTCATATATAAATACTAAGTGATCCTCGCGTGATGTTGCAGAATTTCTTAAACAAAATTTTAAAATAAAATTAAAATTAGAAATACTAAAGTGATTGATGGCTCTTCTTAGTCTTAGTCTTAGAGTATTGACAGCAACAGTATTACCATCTTCATGCTTCCTTTCTTGATCGTGAACAAATTGTTAGCAAGAAACCATTAATCCTTTTTGTTGGTTTTGTTTGTTCATTTATTTATTGCTTTGGATTTTTTTTTGAGAATTATTTATTGCTCTGGATGCCACTGCCAGCCATGGTCGTCACCTTCAACGCAAAATGCAATCGTAACACGGCCCAACCCAAGCAAAGTCTCCAGCCCAACATAGATAATGGGCCCTACTAAGAACCTGCTTCTTACTAGAGTAGATGGACCCCACATCGCCTTCCTCTCCTCCTCCACCGAAACAACTCGCCGGAGAAGAAGAAACCCGCGACGCGCGAAGCATCTCCTCCTGCTCCCCGCCGCCCACCCATGCCGTGCTCGCTCCACCCCCCGACCCCCCACCCGCGGGCATGATCGCCGCCGATGGAGGATCCAGGCCTGTCTTCCGCCGCCCCTGACCCTCCCCTGCCCCCGCCCCCACCGGAGGAGGGGGACGGCTGGATGCTCCTGCCGCCCAGCGAGGTCGAGGGCGTCGTCGCGCCCAAGGTCATCCACTGGGAGGACCTGCAGCAGGAGCTCGCGCGCCTCTGGAGCCTCTCCGCCGCGTTCCAATCCGCCAGGGACCGCAAGGCGAACCTCGCCGCGCGCCTCGAGTCCGCACTGGAGGTAACCACTAAGTTTGGGAGTCACTTCAGGTGCCTCTCCTTGCTCTCGATCCCTAGCGGAACGTTCGGATCCTGTGCGCTCTGCCATTTGATTCTGCACGGCTACTCGGATCTCAGTGCTTTCCTTTTCATTCATTTCCGTGCCTTTGATTGTGCTACGAATGTTAAAACAAGGGAAACCCCCCATTCCACCTGTTCTCTAAGACTAATCTCAGTGGGGGTTTCATGAGAGTTTCGTGGCATTAAATATGCTGATATGGCATAGGAGAGAAGCAAGAGTTTCATGGGACGTGTGTCACACCCGGATTTACACATAAACCCGAATGCTACTATATGTGTGCCCAGGAAGTCCACAGAACACATATAGCTAACAAATATGATAAACAGAGTACATATGCTCGAATAAAATGGTTTTACATCAGAGTTTGACTCAAATAACTAATTAAAACAGCGGAAGACTCTTTAATAACTCTCTCTAAACGAAGACGAAGACGAAGCCGAAATCCATAAACCACAGGGACACCGACTGGTTGAGCACAGCTAGTAGAATGGTAGATCTTCAGGAAATTCAATAGCAGCAGTACCATCTAATCCATCTGTTACCCATCCGGGATTTTGTTGAATGGCAAGTGTAAGTAAATGTCTTACTTAGCAAATACAACACGGGTAATGAAGGCTTAAAAGAAAGGCTTGACACGGCTGAACTGCATTAGCAATTTTAGTTGTTTCATTTTATCACCATCATAATTACTACATTAAGTGAATCCCAGTTGCAACCCAATTAATAAAGTAGAGGTGAACATTAAACAATAATAAATATCATCTTCTAATCAAAAAGGATCCAGGCCGCTCTTGACCCTGAGCAAGGCTATCATGATAGATTATACACTCTGCAGAGGTTTCGCCCTTTACCCACCAGTCGCGTAAAAGTTCAAAGGAACTTTGCACCCAACCACGCACATCAACACTTCCGAGGTGTGACTGCATAGGGACGCTACGAGGCTTTTCACAAGACACCCTAACAAAACAGTAGCCGTTATGGTACAACCTAGGCAGCATGACCCAAGGCACCGAGATTGACTGACGCCCATGTCGCAACACGAGGGGGTCAATGGCGTCCTAGCGCGGTAATAAACATCAACAACAAAAATAAATAGCGCAACGTGTGGAACCCCCGCCATACGGAAGCTCCCAACACGGGACTGTGCCTCACGGGGACATAGCCAACGGATACTCCGTCCTCGGTGGATCAAACCATACTCTCACCCATGCTTCCCATAACGCCGTCGGCCCGTCGGTAACTACTGTCATGCTAGAGCCGTACATGTTACTTGTCCAAGACCAGAGCCATTATAGTTCCAGCGGTGGCGACAGGTTCCTGGGTTGCCGCTTTAAGAACCAGTCCTTACGGAGAGACACTAGGGCCAAGCATGAAGCATACGCCCTAGCTCCCTGATCCAAGTTGCTAAAAAGCAGGTTTTACCATTAACGTTGAAGTGAACCATTAAGTCAAGATTAACAGTTAAGCAAAGTGACAGTAGCTGCGCTTAGCAAAGGTCTACCCAGATGCAATAACCCAGGGTAATCAAGGTATAGGGTAAACAAAACTAGGTACAACCTTAATAGAAACAATTTAGACACATGCATATGCAGTAAATAGTGTAAAGGTGTGTTTAGGTAGCAAGGATTGTCCGTGCTGTACTTGCCTTCGTCCAACTGCTGCTGCTGCTCCTGCTGCTGCTGTTGGTCCTGCTCCTCGTAACCCTCGAACTCAAACGCGTACGGCTCACCGACTGGACTCATACATCAACACACAAGCATCCATACAAGCCAGTACATGCAAACAATATTATTCTATTAGAACAGTACACCAATCAATAAAAACAGAACCAAAGAAGGCTGAAAAACTAATCTACGCTTCGCTACGAACACGTGAGCGCGAAAATCACTCAAATCGGAGCTAAAACGAAGAAGTTATGGCTTTTCTAAGGTTCAGGGGCTTGCTGGCAAAGTTTTAAAAGTTCCAGGGGCTTATTTGCAAAAACTCAGGGGCTAAAACATAATTTTATATGAAAACAGGAGGGTTTATTCGCAAATTAACCAAAGCAGGACCTCGGGTACTATTTTTAATTAGGACAGG
Organism: Echinochloa phyllopogon; assembly: GCA_033239725.1. Taxonomy (NCBI): domain Eukaryota; kingdom Viridiplantae; phylum Streptophyta; class Magnoliopsida; order Poales; family Poaceae; genus Echinochloa; species Echinochloa phyllopogon. Next base: position 1,469,963 of record BTCW01000008.1, on the reverse strand, counting down.
GGGTTTTCTGTAAAAATCAGGACTTAATTGTAATTATTTTTGAATAGATTTGGACCGCGGGTTAATTTTGAAAAAGGACAGGGGTTCTTTTGCAAAACAGACGTGGCTGACTTAGTTGACCGGTATGGTCAACTTGGACCCCGAGGCTTGACTCGATCTGGGTCGTTGGTTTCGATTTGGACGGCTTAGATTAGATCGGGGAGAGGGGGTCACCGGCGGCGCTTCGCCGGCGAAGAGTGGATCTCGAGCTACGGGGCACGGTTGACGCGGGTTTTGGGCGCTACAGGACCGGGGCGACACTACGAACTCGTCAGGGTGGGTCTCGTCGGCGGCGGAGCAGTGGAGGCGGCGCGCGACGACCTATGGCGGCGGCGGCGCTCGGGTGATGATGGCGAGCTCGCAGCAGAGGGAGGGAGAGAGCAGGGAGTGGCTCGGGAGCACGAGTACCTGCTAGGGAAGCTCCTTGGGCGGTTAATTCGGCCGGAACGGCAGCAGGACGGCGGATCGACGGCGGGGCGGCGACTTCGGGCGGCGGCAGCGCGGGTAAGCTTGGAGCGGCGGCTTGGGCGCGGATTTGTTGGGGGAAAAGGCGGCGGGGCTTCGGCCTTTAAGTAGCGCGGACGAGGGGAGAGTCCGGGGAGGGAAATCCTCGGCGTCCGTGCCGTGGCCGGTCGGGACTCCGGCGCCGCGTCCGGGTCGAACACCGAAGCGAGGAAGGACGCGTCGCGAGGTAGGAGACGCCTGACCCGTGGGTCCACTCGGTCAGCGGCAGAGGGGGCGGGGCGTTGCGGCGGGCTGGTTGCTGGGCCGTGGGGTGGGCCGAGCGGCTGGCGCGGGAGCGGAGCGAAGCAGGCCGGACTGGCTGCTGGGCCGAGTCGGGGAAAAGGGAAACGGGGCGCTGCGCTGGGCCGGAAGCGGGGCGTGGGAGGCTGGGCCGCTGCGGGAAAAAGAGTAGGAGGGCCAAATTCGGCCGAGAGAAATAGTTTAGGGAGGAAAAGTGGACTCGGGCCGCAGAAACTTTTCTAGAGCTCCAAACTAAGCGATTCAAATTCGAATTTAAACAGAATTTAAATTCCAATTGAATCACACACAAACAAAACTCAATGCAGTCGGCATGAATGCAACAAAAATGTTTCTAACCCTATATTTAATTTTATTTCTCATAAATAATTTATTTTCCTTAGATAAATATGAGCATAGAATTAAATAAATACAATTTAATTACTAAAATTTTAAAATAGGCATTTTTAGGGTGTTACAACGTGAGAGGAGATGAGTTTCATCACCATGACACTCTTTTGACACAGTTACCTAGTTTCTGATCTAGGTAACCGTGTAGTGAAATAGTGCACTGAGACTGGCCTAAGGCGCATGTGCTGAAACTAATCCAATAGCATCAACGGAGACCAAGCCACATTTTGTTCCCAACAGTGTTGTAGATTTATAACACTGAAACATTATTCTCTTTGCGTGACAGGCTAGACGGGCGTTTCTCGACCAGGATAATGAGTTGGCTGAAATGAGTCAGAGACTGCAAGTGCATGCTGATCAATTGGGGGATCTGAAGATCCATACGAAGATATTGTCAGAAGATGTTCAGAACCAAAGGGCAGAGTTTTCCGTCAGCATCAGGACATTGTCTGTTGCAAGCAAAACACTTGGCACGGCATGCAGTAACCTGGAGGTAGTCAATGTTTACATTTTGTTTCCTTTTCGAGGTTTAAGAATACCGTCAGCGTCGAACTAAAACGCTACATAAATATGCAGTATAGCTTCCTTCATAAACTTTTTAGTGCAAATAAAAGGTGGTTACTTAAGTGAATCGTTGTCTTGTTAATATGTCTATCTGAACTTGTATAATATGCATTCATCCTTTACATGCATTGCTTGTTGCATTTGACAAAGCTGTTCTATTCCACCAATCTGAACACAATATTTTATTTTCTGGTTATAGGATGCAAACAAATTGCTGTCAGGGGAAAATGGTCATAGGTGCCTTAAAAATCTAAAACAGAAGTTACAGATGAGACAGCAATATATGATAACACAAGTTGCTCAGATATATCCTGTGAGACCTTTAGATGAACAATCTCCATATCAGAAGCCTGGATTTACCTCCAACATCATCAAAACAAGTATGTCATTTTCTGCGCTGCAACTTCCATGGGTTTTCAGTTCTCTATTCACATTTTCTACAAAATTCTACAGCTATATTTTTCACAATTGAATTATTGTATTACCTGTGTTCTGTGTTGGACCTTATTTTTTTTTAAAAGGGAGTGCCATATGATAGCCAAATTATAGGTTAAAACAAATTCATGAAGTGTTCATTATGATGATTGACTAAGCTACAATTTCCTTGTTGCAAGACAGTATGGTTGCTAATACAAATTGCCCAAATCGATAGTAATTGTTTTAGAGGACTACCGCTACTTGTTAGCTGGATTGCTTGAAAATTTTTCTAAGATATTGGAAGAGGCATATGTAACATGGAACCTTGATATTTTGGCCAGGCTGGATAGAGTACTAGTTCTCTAAAACTACTGCCACTAGTGCATCCGTCCCAAGAATCTTTATTCTCAAATTGTGTTTTTTTTTGGGTCAAAACTTGAATGCTACTGAACTTTTTCAGGAAATGCTGAATCAGTGTTGCCAAATAGTTCCCAAAACAGACCTTTAGCCATATTGGGTCTACAGTTATCAAAGCTTTCTGTGAAAAGGATCGGCTACTTCAGTGACAAGACAGAGTGCCAGAAATCATCAACTGTTCTGGGCTATGCTGCACATGTACGTATAATCTAGAGGATTCCAAAATGTTATTGGTTTATAATACTATTAGAGTAAAATGCACCAGAGGTCCACTAACTTATAAGCAGGTGTCACTTAGGTCCATAAACTCCGAAAGTGCATTTCTGGGTCCATAAAGTTGTAATTTGTGTCACCTGGAGAGTTCTGAAGGTCTACGTATGACCGAAGCCCATAATATAGGTGGAGGAGAGAAGCGATGTCTTTAGAAAAGTGGAGAAGGTCATAGGGTAGCTCATGACGGTGCTGGACTCTGGTCAGTCCAGAGTGGTTATTAGTGAGGGGTCAGCTATTTTTGGACAGTGAAATTCAAGAAGATCGACCTTTGTGGCCATGTTCATGGCCGCACGACGGCTCGTGGACAAAGCAAGTAAGAAACTCATGGAGTTTCTTGACCACAACGAGATCCTATTCAAAGTTTAGCACGACAGACTCAAAGTCTAGCATGGCAGCCTCGGAGATCACCGCCGAGGAGGTCTCCAGTCAGCATACCATGGCAGCACTATGGGTATACATGGAAGAGTATGAACTTAGATGATGCAAATTATAATTTTCTGGACCTAAAAATATATTTTTGGAGTTTGTGAACCTAAGTGACACAAATTACAAGTTTATGATCTAAAAATGCACTTTTGAAGTTTGTGGACTAAGTTTTCATAGTTTGTGGACCTAAGTGACACAAATTACAAGTTTATGGACCCAAAAATGCACTTTCAGAGTTTGTGGACCTAACTGATACTACCTTACAAGTTAATGGATATCTGGTGCATTTTACTCATACTATTATGCTCTAGAACAAAGAGATATTAGATTAGGTAGACGTTTAACTAATCACTATTCTTCAATTGTACTATTTTACAATGATAGAACTAACTGGTGATTTTTATGAATCCTAGGCAGTGTCCCTCATTGCATCATATCTCAATGTTCCTCTTCGATAGCATTTGCGCTTTGGAGGTTCACTGTCATATGTTCTTGATCATGCGCCTTCAGTAGAGCTATCAGCTATAACTTCAGTTGCGAGTTCTGTACCTCCAAGCACAAGCATGAGGATGATGGAATTCCCTCTGTTTTTTGATGGCCAGGAGACAACAAGGTCGGCATATGCAATATTCTTGTTAAACAAGGTTGGTCTCCTTGCTAATTTGGCATAGTAGTGCAAAGTGAGCACTTTAATATAAATAACTCTTATTCTTTAGTGGTTCTTCATCGTAAAACTCAGATGAAGTGTAAGTAACTAAGAAGAATATCATATTTTTCTCTTGTCGCCTTGTTTGGCAAATCTGGAATACTTTTTAGCAAGTCACTAGAAAGTAGAAACTTTGAAGTGCCTATAATTTTTATTCTTTAGTAGTTCTTCATCGTAGAAGTCAGGTGAAGTGGAAGTAATAAGGAAGTACACGCATACTTTTCTCTTGTTGCCCTTTTTGGCAAATTTGGAATACTTTTGGCAATTCACTAGAAACTTTGAGGTGCCTGTTTCTTTTTGCTGACACCCTGATTTAACTTGAAATTGACTGTTTACTTATACACGAAGACAATAAATGTGTTTTGATATTTGAGTTGGAGAATGAGTAGAAATAGCTCGGATTAGAGTTAGATTATCATATGTTTAAATGAATTAGACAATCATGATGATCCTTGAATGGCTACAACAAATGGGGCTGTGGCGGCACAAATAACCCAAAAGCTACTTTTAGAACCTGAAATAGTTACCAATAGGCATCTGTGCACTCTTTTCTCTAGTACAAACCTTGGTGCATGAGATCTCTAGGATTTCTTCATATTATCATCTGAAATTTTTCATTTGGTTAATTCTGTTACAATCTGATTATGAAGACTACAAGTGTTCTTTCACAATGGTTCTCTTTTTAATATATATATATATAGGAATATTAATCTCAGGCTTGTGTTTCCTGGCAGGATATTGAACAACTTTTGAATTACATTGGCGCTGAAAGTCTTGGCCCGAGACATGTATTAGCTAACCTTAAGAAGCTGGCAATGATCATCCAGTCGCAACAATACATTTCTAGTTGATGGATTTGACCCTAAAAGTTTTAGGAGTTCTGAGTGCGATTAGTGCCGAAATGGATTGGTGCTATTTTTACAGGCACCATTCTTTTCTTAATAACACAGAAAGCTCCATGTTTCTGCTGATATGTTACTGTAAACGAGTAAATGAACTTGTTGGTGTAAAATGCATCCAGGGTGTATAGGGAAGATGTGGATATTAGATGAAATGCTAGCTATCAGGTCAAGCTGCTTGTTCCTTAGAGAATTGTGATCTGTAAGCGTGTGTTTCCACTCAGCGCTGGCATTGCCGCATTTTGTTGCTGTTCCTACATAAACCATACTCCCTGCTGTCTACGTCTGTGGGGTGTTCCTGTTAACTGCACTTTTTGTTGAAACACTTATAGTCATGGTGAACAAGCTCTTCGATGATTGGAGAGATAACATTGGAGAATGCTGATCTTGCTATCGAGGTTAAGCAGAGAAGAAATCTGAAAGTCAAATTCTCGACATGAGAAGAGAGCTTCTGATGGTATTTTGCATGATACTCGGTGTGCTGAAGAAAATGTTGTATCCTATGTCAGGCTATTCTGCTCTTTGTGCAAAAACTAGTACATGTGTTGAGGGCAACTTCATTATAGAAAGAGAAGCTTGTCAATGTAATCTGGAAGAAGGTCAAGATGCAAGACTAGAGCACCAAGATGCCAGTATCGGTATGTCCAGTTGAATTTATGAGCTCATGCTGGTAACCTGTCATGAACAGGACGGACTCTGTATCTGATCTTACTGGGAGTTCTACTGATCCAATCTGGTACTCGATCAATTGAACCCAGCGATAAATCTGGGAACTGATGTGTCGATCACCTTACCCTGTATCTGATCTTACTGGGAGTTCTACTGATCCAATCTGGTACTCGATCAATTGAACCCAGCGATAAATCTGGGAACTGATGTGTCGATCACCTTACCCTGTATCTGATCTTACTGGGAGTTCTACTGATCCAATCTGGCACTGGATCAATTGAACCCAGCGATAAATCTGGGAACTGATGTGACGATCACCTTACCCAAATGAAGATGGCGGAGTAGAAGGAAAGAGGTACGATGGAAATAACTGTAAGGATGCTATCGAGTATGAAGAAAAGGAAGTAACATGGGGAGTGCGATGAATGTCCAAAGAGCAGCATTCAGAAATTGGAAATCCAGAAGAGGTCCATGGACTTGCAAGCCACTGATGCATCTCAGAAGTTGGAGGACGCATCACGCTTTGGTGTTCAGGTTCCATCCATTTCCAACCCATTTGGCTGTTCAAATCCTGAGAAACCGAGAGAGTTGCCACGTATTCCTGATCCAGCCGCATCCACTCTACTTTCACGGAGAAATCTAAAGATGCTCGCATGTCATGATTGTCACTCAGTATGCAAACAGAAGGGAGCAATCTGTAATGGCAAGATGGTTCGGTGGCAGCACGTATAGGTGCAGAGGAGATCAGAACCCAAAGTGCAGCAACTGAGCCAGTTATTCAATGTAAGTTGGAACTAATCTATCTTCTTCTTTCTTTCCTTTTGCTCCCTCTGAAACAAAACTTTTCTACAACTTTGTAACGTTTTGATTGATTGACGCTCATGAATCTGTAACATTTAGCAGGACAACGGCACGTAGTACAAGGGAGAAGGGAAGGAAAAGAAAAAAACGAGAAGTACTGGGCCGCTCGCACCCACCGACTTGGAGCCCAGGCCCAGCAAAAGAAACAAATTCCCCTCAAAAAAAAAGCGAAAGAAACAAATGCCTCTGCTCCAACGGTCCCCAAGTCCCAGACCCAAATCCGAGCGCGAAAGGAAGCTGTGGCAAGAAGCCAAGAACCCCCTACGCCGGCCGTCTGCCCGTCCATCTGCCGATCACGAGCCGCAGCGCCCTTCGCCTTGCCGGTGGACACGGCCGCCTGCTCGCCGGCCGCTCAAGAGGAAGATCGTCTCCTCGCTCCTCATGCGGCGAACCCCTTACCCCGGGAAGAAGATTTCACGCGCTCACGGCGCCGCGCGGACGCCGTAGTCTCCGATCGGCGAGGAGAGGGCACGCCGTGCGCCCCCACCAAGAATACTTGAGGCGACGGGAGGAATCCATCGTCGTCCCCAAGCCTTAGCGAAAGGTAATTACTTCTTTATTGTCGAAACTTGGACATGTTCTTCTGTCCCGCCCCCTGTTTCTTGATTTCTTCATCAAGAAACGTTGTTCTTGTTTCTTGATTTCTTGTCCTTGATCTGTTTCTTGGTGCTTTTGCTAAGAGCTAACAGCGTGCTTCATGGCAGGCAGCTCTTCCTATCTGGGGCCTCCAGGGATGGCAAAGAAAAAGAAACTGACTTGTGCGAAGGGTGCTGCTGGTGTCCATAATCTTCCCAGGGTACCTAGTCACTTTCTTCTCTCTTCCTGTCACCTCGCCTCCTGAACACAACTAATTGATTATCCTTGAACTTTTAATCTTGCTACATTGCAGAACACTGTCTCTCTTAGCCTGGATGGTACGTTGGAGGAGTATCAGCAAGATTATGAGCGATGCCACAGCTACTTCAGGTATTGGATGCTATGTAAAGCGGCAGTGCGTGTGCGCATTGGCAACAGGCTGATATTCACTACCCCGATAGATGGGACATTTTACTTTTGTTTGAGGTATCGCGGTCGCTACATAGTGTTTCCTATCGTAGCCAGGATGGCTTGGTTAGTCGGTTTCTATACCGCCAATGGCGTGTTTCAGATGGACTTTGAGGGCCAAGCGTGCTTATACATGGACAGCGAGCTGTGCGAAATGACTGGTTTCAGTGCTGGCCACGGGACCATCACCGCCACTTGGCCGGGGGACACCTGGCTTGGCCTTTACCGCATGCGCAATTGCTTTGACATGATTGCTGATTACCGAGGACCACACTATCCTGAGCCACCTGGTTTCAGGCCTGCTATTGGAACTGTAGTGATCCACCTGATGGAGGTGAAGTTTAGGGAGATATTTATTCGGAGCTGCAAGGGAATCATCGATCCTACATTCAGCAGACTTGGGCTAGATTTTGTGCATTTTCTCATAAAAAACTGGAGCTCACTGTCCGAGGAGGGCATGGCTGGAGTGGATGATCCGGATTATGTGATTAGCAATCATGGTATCGAGGAAATCAGAACCCTGTCAGATATCCTTGATGGTATCTTCTTCCTACATGTTGATGCATACAACAAAGGGATATTCTTGCACGAACAGTTGCCACCTGCACCACGGGAAATGACATGGTGGCCGATTGACCCTGGTCACGGTGATGGTGACATTCCTCTGCCGGACCAGAGGGCAGGAGCACGAGCTGGAGGACACAAGCGCAGCTGTGTGACAGAAAGAGGAGACAAGGACAAGAAGAGGAGGAGAAGGGAGCTAACTGGAGGAGGAGCTGGGGGGCCTCCGGTTGTTCCAGAGTGGTTCATCAACTGGGAGCAGAGGGATGATGTGAGTGAAGAAAGCTGATTTGTTTCCTGTTTTCTTTCTTAGTCGATTTCCTTATTATAGCAACTAATTGCCCTTGATTAGTTTCTCCTAGCACAGGTAATGTTCATATGCATCTTGAGTGTCCATTAATTGAAATATCAAATTGATTGCAGGAGTTGCAATGTAATGATGTGGAGCATCATCTATCTGAGCTGGGGCTCCATGTCTCGCAGCAGTGCTGTTCCCCTGCTCCTGCTCAAGATGTTGCTGCTGCTGATGCCCCTGGTCTTGTTCCTCCTGCTGCTGCTGCTGCTGATGATGATGATGCCCCTGGTCTTGCTCCTGCTGCTGCTGCTGATGCCCCTGATCCAGCTCCAGCTGCTGCCCCTGATCCAGCTCCAGCTGCTGCTGCTGATGCCCCTGGTCTTGCTCCAGCTGCTGCCCCTGATCCAGCTCCAGCTGCTGCTGCTGATGCCCCTGGTCTTGCTCCAGCTGCTGCCCCTGATCCAGCTCCAGATGTTGCTGCTGCTGACGCCTCTTACAATCCAGCTCCAGGTGCTGATGCTGAAGGCCCTGATTCAGCTACTACTTGTGATGACTTGGCCCTATCCAGTGCTGACCTGCAGAGCCTCGAGGGGCAGAACATGTTATTGGACAGCGTCATCAACTTGGTGTTCGCCCAGATGTCCTCTGCTTTCTCCCAGCAAGGAGAAGACGACCTCGTGCTGGTACCGCCAGGCCTCTCCCTGGTGCTGGGGAACCTCCAGGACCCAGGCACCGTGGCTGCTCATGCCGCTCCACTGCTCCGCCGCGCGCGCCTGGTGCTCTTCCCCGTGAATGACAACGACAGATTGGACCAGGCGGACGGCGGGACCCACTGGAGCCTCCTGGTGCTCCACATCGCTGCCGACGGCACCAGCAGCTTCATCCACCACGACAGCTTGGGCGGCGCCAACCTCCCACACGCGCGCCGCCTTGCTGACGCGCTCCGGCCACTGCTCCGCGGCAACGCACCGGTCATGCTCATGGAAGGCCCCACCCCGCATCAGGAGCCAGGAAGCAATGACTGCGGCCTGTACGTTCTGGCAGTGTCCCAGATCATCTGCGCCTGGTGGAGGGACGGAGGGCGTTTCTGGAATGGGAGCGGCGACTCTTGGTTCCCGGCGGTGGTGGCAGATGTCAGTGCGGCCAGAGTTCGGGCCATGAGGGCGGAGTTGCGTCACTATTTTAAGGACCGGGAGATGGCATCTCCCTCTTGAAGCAAGTCAAGATTAGAGAATGGACCTGCTTGCCTGCCATTAACAGCTTCACCTCCGTATCCTCCTTTGTTTCTGCACAACCTGTGCACCGCATCATGTACTTAGCATACACAGTACTATAGAAAACCACATCCAGTACTACCAGCAACACTGATGTACGTGTATACAAGACTAGAGTTTCTCTGCTGCTGAATCCCACTCATTGTTGTTGGGGAGGTTAGATTGTTGCAAGTGAAACATATTGAGGTTCATTTGTTGCAGGTGCAAATGTGTACTCCATTTATGTAGGTGAAGGAACATTGGTGTGTTTGCCCCGTGTACAAATTGGTAGATGAAAAGAAAATTATAACGCCGTTCGTCGTATAATTTCTCTCCTGTACAGTGACCTGTTGTTTTGGTTATCTTTGATGTCTGTCGTATTTCCCTTGATGTTGGATAGTCAGTTTTAGGAACTTGCAAACTTAAAACCAGCAGACAGACAGGGAGCATCAGGAAAGTGGTACCCTGTGCATGTAATGCTAATTTTTGTACCAGTCAACAACGTATAGAGCAGGCCCTGCCAATTTAAGGTTTTCCTACCCTGTTCATGCAATATATACTTTTATATTGCACAAAGCCATGGAAGCAAATAAGAATGACACAAATTCGGTACCATATCAGCAAAGAGAAATGCGGCAGGGGAGGTACAATGGGATTACCTGCATCCTTAGATCAATGATGACAAAAGGTTCTTCTAAATGCAGAAGCCAAAAGTCTATGGCCCATCTAATTTCTTTGCTCCTAAGCTCATCATCAAAACAATCAGGTCAATCAACGCCATCTGAGCAAGTTCTTCAGCTTTTTGTTACAGCCCATTCCTCTCCACCCCAAAATAAAAAAAATATTTACAAATTGAATAAGACACCATAAAATCTCTGAGCAGATATTCCAAAGAGTTAAAAAAAAGCCTACTGTTTGACTCCTGAGCCTAGCATACCTTTACTTTCTTGTTTTCTTCCCTCCTTCAGATGCATCAAGGATCTTTTGCGGCGAACTTCTTGTAAAACTACAAGAGTTCCAGAGAGATCCACTTAATGCCCAGGACACACACCTACTGATTTCTGATTTTATTGTTTGAAATATGATTTTTTTTGTTCTGATAACAACCATGCATCCTTCATAGCCAATATGAGCTCAGAAACAATTGACATATAAGAATCTTCAATTCATATATAAGTAAATAAAGAACTTACACTCTAAACAGAAGACTTCGTAAAAGAAATAGAAAACATATCAACCCTATACTGAAAACAAATGAACTATGTGTTCAATAGAAACGAGTGAACATTTGCCGAGCAGTAAATCTACATAAATATCATTATTTTCTGCTTGTACTAGATTACAAAAGGCCATAGGCCTTGCTAAATGGGACCAAAGTTGACCAAGACACCTTCACCGATATAGTGGCAACATCAAGTTTGAACTCTTGCACGTCATATCCATGCGCTTTAGCTTTGAATTCATAGCATTGACGAGCATGATCCGAGCCACCTCTCTGGTGAACTGTGATGTAAACAATCAGTGCAGTATCCCTCACCACAGCAACAACAGACCTGTTTAGGTCACATGGTTCAGCAATAACACCTTGAAAGAGCTCAATCTTGGGGGGTATTCGACTAACAGAACAACTTAGAGAGAGGTCTAAGCCACAGCCATGATGCATTTGCGACACCCCAACTTGTATTGTGGCCTCCACCGCATCGCGGAGAAGAGCGAGACATATGTCCACCGCACCACAATCACCCACAATCCGTCGTGTGTAATCGCAACAGTCTAGCGAGGTTAATTCACTGAAGCACACAGCCCCGTCGATGAGCTGCAAATCATCTTCCTGTCTCCCTCCTCTCTTGATCTTCATGTCAAATTCCATGAGCACAGTAGCTCTCATCTCAATGCCTCTCTTGGGGCCAGCCATTTGTATAAAAAAACTAGAATTGCCGCCCTGTTGCCCCACAACGAAAGGATCCTCCCTGGTGCGGTTGAAGATGTAGTTACGCAATGGGTTCAACCTATCCCGGACAGCTATGAATCCATACAGCTGAACTGGGCCATCAATGGCCACACTAGTATGAGCCAACTTGAGCGAGAAGATCTGCATCATGGCGCACCCGCGGTGAGCTTTGCAAGCCCACACGTTTGGCCGGCAGTCAGTTGGAGTTGACAGCATCATTGGCTCCAGAATGGCTGAGTGGCAATAGACATCATACATCATAATATGAAAAATAATTAAAATTTTAAACCCAACTTTGAATCAAAAGCAAACTAAACAAAAATGAAATCCAGGAGGATAAGCAGGGTTTAATTAGCACATAATGCGTTGTCATGGCAGAAAGCACTAGTCAAGCACTAGTCATTTTAAACTTTTGAAAGTGTTCAGCATTTTTCTAAAACTATGAGGATGCTATCATTGCCGTAACATACTAAGCATAGATTAGGACAATCTGATACGAAAAGGCTAAATTTTGACATCAAAGTCATAATAACATAATAAGCATGGAGCACTACAATTTGATATAAAAATGTTATCATGATAAATAACCATGATATGAGCACTACAATTTGATATGAATAACATACTAAGCATAGATTAGGACAATCTCATACGAAAAAGTTAAATTTTGAAATCAAGATCATAATAACATAATAAGCATGGAGCAGTACAATTTGATATAAAAAGGTTAAATTTTGATACCAAAATCATAACATGCAATGCATAGAGTAGGGCAATTTGATATGAATAACGTACTGGAGTAGAACAATTTTTGATATAAAAAAGGAAATTCAGTATCACTACCATAATGTACTAGGATAGAGTTGATCAATTGATAGTTAAATTTGACAGTGTACTAAGCATTGAGCTGAACGAAATTCTGGGTGATACACCGGAAGCCTAGATCCAAGGTATAGTAAGGAAGCACAGTTAAGAAAAAAGAAAAATACAATACACTATTAGTACTCGGTGTTCCTACTTATCAAGGCTGGCATGGCTGATGGAGAAAATAAGAGGAAGAGAGCCAGGTATACAGAGGATGAGGGATTGAGAGGCGTACTCTCTCTGGTATCGGCGACATGATAAAATCTGTGCCAAAAGTCGGTGCCACTATAGATGGATCCATCGCTATGCTTGCTGCACTCAAGAACTGAGTGGATTACCCTGTCGCCCGACTCGTCGTCGTCGTCGTCGTCCGACGACTCGTCTGGCCGCCGGCGCCGGCGGTCGGCGGCGTCGCTCTCCATCCCCTCCCCTCGATCCGATTAGACCTTCGGTGAGGTTTAGTTAGGGTTCTCTCTCCTCCCTCTTGTTTGTTTGCCTGGCACCTTCTCCCTCGTCCGCTTTTATCAATTTTGATTTGAGATCCGATTCCGAGTCGGCTCCGCTGCCGTCTGCTTCTCTTCGCTTCGCCAACAATGTAACAGCAACAGTAAGAGTTACGGGCTCTTACTGAAAATGTACATCTAGAACGAATTTGATATATATATATATATATATACATATGCAAATAATGCAATCTGCAGCCAAGGTTCGTCAGGAGAACAGCAATTCGGTTCTTGATTATTTCTGTTGCAAGCAGTTTATGCTCCACCAAGCACCATTGATGATGAAATTGCACAGCTGATGATAAAAGCAAGTTAAGTTTTTTTAAATACTTCCTTTTTCTTTCTCTTTACCACTGGTGGCATATCATCTGGCGCGGTCGTTGATCTAGGGCTAGCAGAGCAGAGCAGACACTGATCATTCATTGCTGCACGCCCCACCATTAACCAACCCCACAATAGAAAAGGTGAGCACATGCTGCACTATATCATTGTGTGTGCCATCTGGAACCAAAAAAGAGAGAAGATTTTCCTCTGTGTATGTAAATTTCGTTACAGAAGTTAAAATGTTCATTTGCATCTGCATTGCAAATGCTAAAAAAAAGAGACTGGTACGGTATGGTCCTCCCTCTTAACTAACTATACCAGTCCAATCTGCAGAGCTGCACGAGCATCAGGCACAGCCAGGTCAGACTGGGTTGGACGGTCCTACTGCTACTCGATCTACCTAAAGGAGACTGTTTCGTTTGGAAGAAATGAGGTGAGGCGAGCACGACAGCTATGGATCAAGGGTTGATGCTACTATCATGACCTTGCACTTTCCCTTTCCCCACTGCAGGCTTGCCGGACAGACATTGCCGTCAGGTCATGGACTCATGGCCGCCTTTCCGTGCCGGCTAAACCATTCTTGCTGCTGCTTAAGGTGGTGCTTCTCCATTCTCCAGAGCAAGGAAGGAATCCTAGACGAAAAGTGAGACACTGCACTGCAGCTTCGTGCCTTCCCTCCTCTGCACTTTTTCCTAGCTCCCTCCCGGCACCTTTTCCTGTTACATGCCCCCATCGCTTTCCCCATCCTCACCACCCCGTCACCTGTTACTGCATTTGTGCGAGGCAACTCCGTGAGGGATTCCTCTTGGCTCTCGCCGCTGCGGCGCTGCCTGTCGTCTCGTCGAGGCAGGTGAGTTACCCACTTCTTGTGCGATGAATTTCTTGCGCCGTCCATACTGCTCCTTTTCTCTGTGGAGCCATTGTTGGGTTCTTCGTCAGTGTAAGCCACATGCTTCATGTCTCCATACTTCATTCTGCACAATTTCATACAGTTTAGTTGATCTGCACATTTTCTCAGCTTTCCCTTCTCTTAGTTTAATTTTTAGCATCTTGTTCTTAGTTTTCCATCTTCTGGGCTGCTCTTGCTGTACATACGCATATAACTATTTAGTGCTAGTAGATTCAGAAACCAGCTGTTTGGTGAAGGGTAGGTTTTCTGATATAGTTTAATTTGTTTTATGTCAGTGTTATGATCATTTTACTGAAGGTTCCTTTCCTCGTTCATGCACAATGTTAGACCCTAGAGATCGTATTTCACAACCTAATGTCAATGTTATTAGACATCAGAGCTGCAAAGATGAAATATTCTCTGGCTAGAAAGATCAGATAGCTGCCACTTCTCCTATTTCTATTGATACTGACTTGACCACCTTATATCAAGCGTTGACTTTTCTTCACAAGTTTAGATGCTTACTAAAGGACTGCATCTTTCTTTCTTTTTTCAACTGTTACCATACTGAGCTGCTTCCTCCTTTCTATTTCCAGGCTATATTTGTATCTCAGGGCTGAGTTCAAGGAGACCAAAATGCCATTTGATACGGAAAATATCATGTTGCACATCAAGAGAATAGTATATCCTTCTATTAGACTTGGCTATCAATCTGCCTGTGACTATCCTATTGTACTGGGCATTGGACTTTTCTTGCTGTTCCTACACAAACTTTGTCCTTCTCTGTTTACTTTCCTTCTGTCTTCATCTCCGGTGTTCCTGTTAACTGCACTTCTTCTTGGAGCACTATTGAGTTATGGGGAACCAAGTGCTCCACTGATTGGAGAGGAAACATTGGAGAACCAGAAAATATCGTCCCCTGAATCCAAAGTCTCCGCTACTGAATGCTCAGTTGAGGAGATTAAGAATGTTGCTGTCACCCATGCAGCAAAGAGTTTTAAAAGTCCAGTTGTCTGCATTGAGGAGAAATCTTCTGACATGCTTGTGCATGACACTAACCGTGATGAGGAAAATGTGATATCTGTCTCTGCCGATACTGTTATTTGTGCAGAAACTTCTGAACTTACCAAGAATGAAGTTATTGTGGAAAGAGAAGAGCATGTCAAGGAAATCCGCGAGAAGGTTGAGCAGCAACAATTTGGAAGCACCACTACTGAAAGACATCACTATGAAGTGAACAATCAGTATCAGTTTGGTGAACTCATGAGCTCATGTTGGCAACCTGTTATGAGGCAGGAACCTTGTTCTGATTCTGAATCTGATATTACTGAGAGTTCTTCTGATGCATCAATAACTGACATTATTCCAATGCTTGATGAGTTAAACCCTTCTGCAAACTTGGGGGCCGATCACCCTTCCTCAACATTCAGAGATGTGAGCTCCTCGTCAGATGACGATGAAGATGGCTCTGAGGAGGATGGTAACCTCAGCTCCTATGAAGATGGAGCAGAAGAGAAGAAAGACGGTGGAAATAACTGGATGGACTTTGTGGATTCAAACTCTTTGGATACAGAAAATAATGGGAACTCGGATAGTTTAATGGAGCGGAGAAAAGTAAAGAATATTCTGAAGTTTGAACTTGACAGAAGCTTAATGGACATGCAAGCTGCTGATGCAATTAAGAAAATGGAGGAAGCATCACGCTTCCGTGTTAAGGTTCCCTCTATTTCTACACCAAGGCCTAACACGTTTGATCCTACAAATGGTTCAGAGGACATAGTAGAGTTACCGCAGGTTCCTGATTCAGCACCATCTGTTCTCCTTCCCTGGAGAAAACCATTTGACCATATTGTGGACCGTGACAGTCGTTTGCAGGAAACTTGGACTCCTCGCACACGCTTTCCATCAACACAGTGTAGGAAACATAAGAACTTGCATTTTAGGCAGTCTACTTATCTGGGACATCACAATGGCATGAAGCCGGAGAATCCTGAAGTCAGTGGAAAATATGTTAATGACAATCACTCAGACAGCGATTCTGAGGAAGCATGGAAAAATGGCAAGTTATTTGGCTCACTGGAACCACATGTTGGCGATGAGATAAAAATACTAAGTGCGGCAATCTCAGATGTATGTGTATTAGAAATAAATCATGGAACTAATGAATGCACTACAAGTACGGATTCCATCAATCGCACAAATTCATCTTATATCCAACAATCTATATCAAGCACATCAGAAGCAAATGTTTCAGTTTCTGCAGGTAATATTGGTCATTTTCAGATTATTACAAATGCTATTCAAATTATGTACTTGCAATATCTACTCAACTAGGCTGATATGGTGCAGGTTATGAGCAATCTCTATTCTGTTCTCCATCTGAAGAACATAGTACTGAGAAACATATCGTTGAAGCAGACTCCATCAGTGAAGTTAACTCGTTATTTAAGTGTCGCATGGAGGAAGTACTAGTGCAGTCCATTTCAGAGTCTGGTCTCGATCAACCCTTGACAGGTAAACTGGAACATGAATTGAATGACACTTTATCCACAGAATCCTCGATGCCTGTAATTGACGCAAGATCGGTAGAAGAGTTGAATTCACAATTTGCTCAGCTCAATGGAGAAGCAGTAGCAAGTTTTCATCATGAGTTGATCCAAGATAGATCAAGTGAAGCATTGCCTGTGGAAAATGGGCATACTTCAGAACTACCAGCCGAAAATGGGCATTCTTCATATTGTACTCTTGAGGGTCCAATGGCTGTGAAGGTTGAAGGCGAACCAAAGGAGGTAACTGAAGATGGCGATCTTCCTCTTCTAGAAGCAAGCTCGGTTGAAGAGAGGAACTCGCTATTCAGGCAACTGGAAGATGAATCGCCGGCAGAGATGCCTCATAGCTCAGAGCTAATGTTGGGTCAACATAATGGAGAGACCGATTCTGGTGTGCTAGTTCCTGATGCAAATTCTACTGAAGATATCAGTTCTGCTTTTGAGCACTTAAGAAACGATGATGATAAGATAAAGATTCCTGGAGGTGGTGAAGTAATCCTTGATTCTGCGGAGCTAAGCTCAGGAATGCATGTCATGGAGACCAAAGCTCTGAATGATGATGACACATCAGGATCCAATAGTAGCAAAGCAATTGAGACCAAAGAATCACCTGAAAGGGCTTAATCGTCTGTTACTGAAGGGCAGCCAGCTGAAGAGATGCGGGAGTATTATTTGATCACAGGGTGTATAGCTATGTCTTGGACATCAGGCATTAAGTTTAAAAGATCCTCATAGTACACCATCTCCTCAGAAATATTTTTGTTGGAGAACAATTGATCAACATGTCCATGATCATAATGTTCCCTCTTTTGGTTACTCTGTTCAATACTGTTTTTTTTTTGACAAAACATGGTGATATTCGGAGTTGCAGTTTTATGGTAGCATGGATCACTAGTTTATCTGCCGAGTGCGAGATTTTGTGTTGAAAAGCCATTTGCTTATTCCATATATGCTCCCCATGGACTAATAATTATGTAAATCCAAGAGTTACTACTTTTTTGTCTTAAAGAGTTACTACTTACTATTACCACACTCGTAAACTCTAACACATCATGAAGTCTAATGAGGAAATTGTGCAGTTAGCAACTACCATTGTGTTCAATGGGAAGGAGGATGCTTCGATTTGGCAATACCTCCACTGGAGTGTATTCCACACAGTCCCTGTATAAGATCATTAATTTCAGAGGTGTGAGGCAAGTGTACTACCTAGAGAAAGAATAAAACTTGTCTTTTCTGCTTTGAAAATGAAAGCCTGCACCTCTTTCTTCACGGTGTTGTTGCCAACAGAGTTTGGCATACTTTAGATGAGGAAGCAGACTTAAGCTATGAAGCAGTCGCTAATCTTTGGCTTGATGATAAAAAATATGCTGTCAGGAACATGGTCCATGCAGCAGCCCTTCGGGGAATTTGGAAACTGAGAAATTGTATTTGTTTTCAGGATCATTGCTGTCTAGGTTAAGAAAGGCTGGGAAATTAAAAATACAGAGGCGGCCATGGCCTGAAAAAGGCTGGGAAATTAAGAAGGCGCAAAAATAAATAGCACTGCTTCATGGAGAAGTAGTTGCTTCCAAATGAACTCACAAACGTGGATGCGAAAGGGAAATAATGCTGGATGACACCTAGCACACAGGTTGGCATTGAAAAATCGAGCAAGTATATATATATCGATCGGGTCCTAGGATGCATTAATGTGTTTTCTTTTTTCTTACTAGTGATATGCTTTTTTATTCAGCAGGCCATGTTGAAAACATACGCTTTCCGGAGTTGAAGTTGGAACAAAAATATGGATTTTTTTCGTTAAATTGTTTATATGTGGATGTCAGTTGCTGATTGTCGTTAATTACACTTATCAGAGCTCTGGATGCCTGGATCGAAGAATAAACTTATATACTAGACTGTAATTTCTTTTTTCGGCTCAAGTATATATACTGCACGGCTTAGGCTGATGGACAAACACAGGAGATCATGAATTAATGATGATGTCAGTGCAGGTGCAGCAGACTAACCCCTTGAATTGATACTGGAGCTGTCTATGGAATTCCCGTGTTGTGACTGCTGGTGGTTTGATCTTCATATGTTTGGTCAATTATATTGGCCTACATACGTGACCGACAGCTTTAGTCCAGCCGTGCACACATATGTAGAATTGTAGACCATCGCGTGCGTGCGTAC
This sequence comes from Echinochloa phyllopogon, assembly GCA_033239725.1. Taxonomy (NCBI): domain Eukaryota; kingdom Viridiplantae; phylum Streptophyta; class Magnoliopsida; order Poales; family Poaceae; genus Echinochloa; species Echinochloa phyllopogon. Next base: position 1,451,135 of record BTCW01000008.1, on the reverse strand, counting down.
GTACTACGTCTGTCTCGGTGTCTCCTCTTGTTTATATCCTTTTGTGCCGGTGGAGTTTGCGACCATTTCGTGCGGTACAAAATAAACTAGTACTGTACGGTTTAGCTAGGAGATGACAACCAAGAGACTAACCTTTGATTCTTGGAGCAAATGGAGCTCTAGTGTATGTAATATAGGGAAACTCTCTCCTGCCTGAGTTGGAATCATGAACGCAAATGAAAAGAAATACAGAGGCGGCCCAGGAAGGCTGGAAATAAAGCACACAAATAAATAGCATTGCCACAAACTGGCTGTTGCTTCCAAATGGACTCAACGCAAACATAGATGTGAAAGGGAAATGCATGGTGGATATATAACACGGCGTACATGCTGGCACTGCAAAACTGAACAAGAATAAAAGACAAGGAGGATACACGCAAGACGCGACGAAAGTAGAGATGCATAGTTAATTAGAAGTAACAAGATTATTGAGATGAACAGAGAAAAGGGGAGACAAAAGCCGTCTAGACTCAGTAAACCTACACCTTTTTTTACAGTACCAATTTCCAACATTACAAACTTATGAATCAAACTTTCATTCTTTCTTTTCCTTCATAAATCTCACCAACTAATTCTGAAAAAGGTATATCACCTCGATCGTCTTTGAATAGCACCCTGGTTAAATGGTGTTCTGTATGATATGTCAGTTTAAAAGGTTATAAACTATAGTATATTATAGGATTTTTTCTCTGATTAAGTGATTTTTGATGTTTTTTTCCTTAAGATCATATTTGAAAACGTAACTTTCATTTTTCCAGAGTTTACGCTGTAACAGTAGTATGGAATTTCCATTCGATTGTTTAAATATGGATGTCATTTTTAATTAAACTAACATCAACTCTGGAGTCTGGACGATATTAAACTGATATGCTAGCTAGTAATTTCTTGAAGGCTACAGGAGGGCAGCAGTGTGTGTCTATTCATCTGGTGTGAATAGAAAAGATGCCTCCCAAATTGGAGGGGAAAGCTACACATGTTGACGATCAAAAATTAAAAATGCCACTATCACACACTAGCATATATTATGAGATGCATTAGACCATGCATAATATGATCTCGAAAGCTCAATTAAAGTGGAACAAATTAAAATACTTGTAATGTATTCTGAAAAATGGAATGCTAGAGCACAGCAAACTGCAGTGTGAAGTAGATAGATAAACTGCATTATACAAATTACAAAACAAAAGGGATGAAAACGAGCATTACGAGACAAGAGGAGGGTGCATGTAAAGTAGAGCAGGGTTGTTTCACAATAGGCAAACAATCTCTAGCAGCAGAATCGTTTCTTATACAAAAGTAAAGGGACGAACGGCAATGTGAAACCTTGTCTTCTCTGACTATGCGTGCCTTTCTTCATCCTCGAGCTCCAAACTTCATTATCAAGCTGCATGATCAAATCACAACAACTCCCGCATTAAAAAATTAAGTAGAAAATAATAACATAGCACCTGGTCTCAACTGTCAACAAGTACTTTATACTAGCAGCGAAGCATGAACAGCGTGAGATGACCGTTTCCCTCGTGTCGTCCCTTTCTTTTGTCTCCTTCCTTTCTTCTTCGTCGTCTTCGTCTCTCCACTCGTCTCCATCAACCAACGCGGCTTCAATTCCTCGCCCTCACGCATACATAAACGACCGAAGCCAACGTTCCCCACGCTCGCGTGCTCTGTTTCCCATTTCCATTTCGTCGCCTTGCCTGCCCTGTTTCCAGTTCCAGCGGCTCAGTCAGCAAGGGAGAGCTCTCACAACAACTAACTCTGCTTGCTTCACCATCGCCATGGCCGACCGCGTCCACCCCGTGCCGGCGCCACCGTCTCGACTACCCGATCAACCACCCGCCGACGCCGACGCCGACGCCGACGCCGGTGCCGGCGCGGCGGCCACGGAGACGACGCCGCTGCAGCTGCACCCGTCCTTCAACCAGCGCCCGCTCTCGCCGCCGCCGGGAACCTACATCATCCAGGTGCCAAAGGACCAGGTCCTCCGCGTCCCGCCGCCGGACCGCGCGCGCCGCTACAAGAAGCTCGCCGGCCGCCCGGCCCGGCGCCGCTGCCTCCGCCGCGCGTGCTGCTGCACCTGCGCCGCCGCCCTCCTCCTCATCCTCCTCGCCGCCGCCTTCGCTGGCGCCGTCTACCTCATCTTCCGCCCCCGCGCGCCCACCTTCTCCGTCGCCTCCCTCTCCATCCGCGGCCTCGCCGACGGCGGCGGCAACAACCTCACCGCCGCCGGCGCCGTCCTCTCCCCCGAGCTCGACGCCGCCGTGCGCGCGGACAACGCCCGGAACAAGAAGGTCGGCGTCGACTACCGCGGCGGCGGGACCGTCACGGTCTCCTACTCCGGGCAGCGGCTCGCCGCCGGGGAGTGGCCGGCGTTCCGGCAGCCGGCGCGGAACGTGACGGTGTTCACGGCGGCGATGAGGGGACAGGGCGTGAGGTTGACGGAGGAGCAGGCGAAGCAGCTCGCGGCGGAGCGGGCGGCGGGCGCCGTGCCGATGGCGGTGGAGGTGAGGGTGCCCGTGCGGCTGCTGCTCGGGAAGGTGCTGCGGACGTGGACGGTGGACGTCAAGGCGCGGTGCGACGTCGCCGTCGACAGGCTCGCCGGGAACGCGACGGCGGTGAACAGGGGGTGCAGCGTCAAGGTCAAGCCGCTCTGGTGGTGGTGGTGAGCTGGTACGGTGATCGCCGCCGGCGAATGGCGTCGCTCGCGTAAATCCACATGCATGCATGGTTAATGCCGCCCTAAACAACAAACGGCTAGTAATTACTACTAGGAGGCAGCAATGGTGCATTCAACACAGAGATTACTGGCAGGTTACCTGTTAAGTACAGTAATTCCTTTTTTTTATTTCTAGACTAGAGAATAATTTTTGGGTTGCATTTGGAGTTGATGAGAAGGAAGGCTGTCAGTGATTCAGTATACAGAATGCTCGATCGGTTGCAGATGGTTGCTGATGTAAATGGTGGAATTAATATTACAGCTAAATTTAGCTACTGTACAGAAGAAAAGTAAATAATCGGATCATTTTACTTTGCGCCCCCATGACTAATGAGGGCTACCTACTGTGAATGTGATGGTGATGAAATTTTAAGTTGAGTCGGCGTTGATGTAACATGTAAACCGTACTGTGTAGCCGAGTCAGTCGTCCCGTACGGCAGTTTTCCACCAACTTAATATTGAGTCAGTCTTCATCTCCTCTTGCGTTTTCTGAACGATATAATCGAACTTTTACGGTTGCACTGGGGATGGCGATTGCATATGTAGGGGGTACCTAAAGCCTATTTGATCTTGTTCTTAAGATAAAAATGCATACAAATGCTAATTTTCATTTATTCCAAAGCACTAGACATGTATATGTGCAAGCCCCATTACTATCTAAAAACAAATGTATATGTGCAAAGTAGTACATGCTCATGAAAGGCTGTTTGTCCATGTCTCCCTGACCGCGTGCACTAATTACCAGTTAATATAGCTAGCATCATCGGGCCTGTCCTGTTGCTTGTTTTCTTGTGTCAGGTCAGGCCGGCATAAAATACACCGGCGGTCCTCGAACTTGTCCAACTCTCAGAATGCATATTTGAGTCTCTGAACTTGGTAAACTGTGTCATCTAGGTCTAAACTTACAAAAATACCCCAATGTTATTGATGTTTGTCCATCTCTTGATCTATAATTATCGATATGGTACAATCAAATAAAGTTATTTAATTATTGTGATGGAAATTTCATGCTTAATTGGCAGCCATGTCATCATGCATAGGGGTATTTTTGGAACGTTGGACCTAGATGACACAGTTTAGCAAGTTCAGGGACTCAAATGTGCATTTTGAGAGTTCGGGGACCTAGATGACACATCGGGACAAGTTCAAGGACCGCCGGTGTATTTTACTCTTTTTATATATATACGGACCCACTCGATCGGAGTCTCGGATGGAATTAGCGCTATGTATACATTATTAGAGAACTCTTATTAAGCCTGTTAATTACTAGTCCTAAAAGTCTCAGCTCAGCTGCTGGCGCGACGGGCGATATATGAACAATTCAACGAGAAATGGTGCGCTGCAAGAAAGCTGTGTTTCGCTACCCCAAAAAAAGGAGAGAAAATGATGTAAGAAATGTCATATATAATTATTCTGTGTTTTCATTCATATTTTTCCTTGTAACCAGTTGTCCAGTTGTATCTATCTATCTAGTTGCATCAGCAAATTAGATAAGTCAAGCAAGTAGCTCCGTTCCGTTTCCGTCCAGGGATGGGAATGGGCCGGATCAACAGCCAACAGGGCAGGGCAGGGGAGGGCAGCTCTTCTGTTCTCTTCTGTTATGTTCTGCACTCCATCCATCATAGCCAAGCAAGAATAATGGTCAGGCTCAGGCCAAGCTGCGCCCTGGAGCGATACAATACATGCATGCGTTTCTGCATCTTCATATGATATCAACGTGGATGAATGGGAGCTCCATTTTCTGAAATATACTACAACACAGGCAGAGCTCTAATTTCTTGAAATTTCGTGCATTCCAAAGCAGCACAATTCGTGCATACGGAGAGCTGGTACTAGCTCTCGTATATAGTCCGGCCCTCCATACTATGCTGCGTTAGTCTATGTCTTAATTCTTAAGGCTCGACTCGGCTGGCCCGAGTGATGAACAATTGTTTTCTTTATCTTTTCTTCTTGGAAGGGAGCGATGAACAATTCAACGAACGAAAGCAGCGTTTTCATTCACCCATCGCCCTCAAGCCTCAAGTACGTCGCCTACTGATTTGGTCTAAACTGGACCTTTTTTGCAACCGTCCTGCACTGCAGCTGTTTATCTAGTCATGTATGTCTGTCTGTATGTCACAGCATCGGTACATGCATGGAGTATTAAATGTAGATGAAATCAAAAACTAATTGCACAATTTTGTTGTACTCTGCGAGACGAACATTTTAAGCCTAATTAATCGATTTTTGGATAATTTTTCACAAATACAAACGAAATGCTACAGTAGCGCAATGATTACGAAGTGACATCTTACTCCCAAATTCAACCTCCCAATTCTAACATCTAAACACCACCTTAATCGATTTCTCCCAGCTTTACAAAGAAACAGCTAGTGTCTTCTATGAGAAGATAAGGAGACTTGATCGATCAGGTTAGAAGAGATCATGACACGATCAGGCATAGCTCGATTGATGTAATTTGGTCAGCTTCACCAAGATCGGTGCTCTGACCAAGCTAAAGCTTGGAGTTGAACAGGAAGTTCAGAAACCAGCAGTTGCTGAAACCCTGAGTTGCCAATTAAGAACGAATGAACGATAGTACTTGTGTATTCGAAAAAATATGGCCATGCGTTTGTCTGTCTGTGTCACTATAACTCTTAGGCCCAACTCGGCTGGCGTTAGCAATGAATAATTCTTTTCCTTTTTCTCCTTTTCTCTCTACTCTTCCTTTTCTTTCAGGGGACGGAGCGATGAACAATTTTATGTTCAACGAAAGCAGTGTTTTTATGGACGAGCCCCATCACCCTCATGGACGTCACTTACTGATCTTGTCTAGGCTGAACTCTTGTTGAAACCGGCCTGCCCTGCAACTGTATTTCAATCGACATTGTCGATCTAATCCTCTCTGTCAGTCATCTTTGTGTTTCTTCCACCTAGAGCCCACGACAGCCGCTGTAGCCTTTTGGGCTGGGAATCTGGGAATGGGTGGGCTTTACTTCGGTCTTTCGGTCAATTCGATTAACCGCGGCCCAAAATTGAATTACCCGTAATTGACTCGGTTAATGCTAACTGCTTACCAATTTGTGACCGAAATATTCAGTTTTGGTCATTTCAGTCTCGGTTAGCGATCCAAATGTATGCATGCATTTGTGCATGGCACCAGTACTGGTCCTGTACCCCTGTATGTTGGATCGTGGCATTATTACGCTCATCAATGTGTCATGCATGCATCTCACTGGATCTGATATTGTCAACAAATAAATCAGTTTGAAATTAAAGGTTGTACAGCAAAATGAAGTAGAGGTTCATCTAAAAATTATATAAACACAAACGAAGCCAGAAGAGATAGATCGAACTGAGATGCTGCTGATGGCATCTTGACTTGAACACCACTGCCACTATTTATGTGGAGTTGCCGCTTAAGCATGCATGATTAGATTCTTTGTAGACACGACACATGACAAAAGTAACCCTTTAGTGGGGTGCAAGTGCAAAGTGCTGGGGGCTTGGGGCTGGAATGGTAGCTGGAAACATCATTCAAAGGTGTTGGCCCTTTTTGCAGTTGCAAGTGAAGCCTGCTTCGCTACCAGAGCAGTGAGACCCAGCTGCTCTAGCTCTACAGAGAAGAGCAACTGATATGTGAGACCAACATATATATACACCCCACGCCGCGAGGAGCAACCTCCATCCGGATGTTAATTATTAGGAACACCATCGGATACCGATTACAACAACGACTGTAAGTGTGGAGAAAAATGATTACTCACGTATTTGTCCTCCTTAGCTCTTAGCCAAGGCTCCATTATCCTGGCCAACAAAGTCTGTGGTGAATATATACAACATTATGTATTTGTGACTTAAGGGATCACAATTCACAACAAACATAAAGATTATCTTCCTTCAAATCAAATACTAGGTCAAATCCCTCTTCCCTTATTAAGCCTTTGAATTAATTAAGTACGTGTGTGGTAAACCACTTGTACTTCCATTTGGATCGCTAATTAAGCAGGGCTATTCATTGATTGCCTTTAGGCCACCATGCATATCCATATGTACTGTACCATTTTTCTTTGCAGGATCTTAATAACCCATCAACAATTCGATATTGAATCCTATATATGTGGAGGAATGTTTTGGATTGTGTTGTAAGCTATGATAACCACAACATGTGTGTTTTCTTTGTGCTTTTGATTTTTGCTGAAGAGTGAAGGTAGCTTGTTGTGCACATACATGTAGCACATGGCAGTACTCCTTTTCATCATGACGTGATGATGTTTTGGCCGTGACGTACGCAATACTAGTTCCCACATACTACTTCATAGGCTTTGTTTCATAGCATATGTTTTTGTGCATAGCCTTTTTTAGTATCATTATCACTCTCTTAGTGTTCAAGGGATCAAAAGACATAGCACTACATATATAGTTATCTGCTAGAAGAAATGGAAGGGGCATATATGTATGTAGTGATGACGGGGGACCATGCACACGCTCCATTTGGCTTCCAACTTCCAATCCATGAACGAGGAATCATGACACGCGGTCAGAGAAAATGATTATGCTCGATTACATTGGATGTTGGATGATGATAGATGGTTATAAATGGAAGTACAAGTGGCTTACCACACACAACAAAAAGGAACCTTAAGTGGAATTTTAATGTCCACAAGTCATATCATAACCAGCATATATATGATTTGTATAACCTATTAGTGCACCTCTTTTGAATCCAGATTTTTTTCCCAGTATGTATCCACCAATAATGTACGTTATTGCTAAAAAAAATCATTGTACTAAGCATGAAGAATCATATTGATAGTGACAGTCCAATAAACAAAATTAAAGGTGTGGTCATACATGCATAAATGCCACAAAAAGGAAAACATCAGGTGCTACTTTTTGCCGACTCTGCTGAACTGTATACATGATATACAAATAACCAAAAAGATCCATGTATATAGATGCATGGAGATAGTATATATGTATTTTTGTACAGGTACATTATGTTAAGCACAGGCTGAACAAGAAAATTTTCAATAATCTTTTTAAACACGGTACATGAAAAACTACTGTCCTGATTAAAGTTTATTTTTTGAAACTGAGATGATCGATTAAAGTTTATAATAATGTGAAATTGAGTATGAATGCAGAAGGGTAGAAAGCGATGCGTGCATGATGCGTGGTCCTTGGGTTGAGCAGAAAGGTTGATGGAGGCATAATTTCGCCCATCAATGTTCATCCGCGTTGGATGCGATCATCTGTATGTTATGCTTGTATTATTGGCCCAAGGGATTGCTCAGAGGACCATGGCCAGGGAGAGCAAGAGCCATACCTGTTGTGTGAACACGCAAAAGCTTTGCGCCATTTTTATTTAAAAGAAGGGCTCAAAAATCCACCAAAAGAATGTGCTGAAGCCTCATGGAGGAGAACCTGAGCTCTGAAATTAGCAGTTAGCATCGCCATCTATCATGGATATGGAAAAATTGTCCCCTCAACCAACCGATGAACTAGATGAGATCCTCCTCCCCTCTCGTGGACCACCTGACACACCATCCTTTTTCTTGTACTAATATTTTAACTAAGCTAACTTCACAGTTGTATATATTTCATTTCCCTTGGGAGTTTTTCATCTCACGCCAAGAGGACCTCTGACTTTGACCGTACCTCCGTAATAATGTGAAAACGTGTGATGGGAGATCAAACACGCAGAACCCTCTCCTCACACAGCTACTACTGTTCAGCATTGGTGTCTGGTGGTACTGCGTGACATTATACCATCAAACAGGCAGTAGCCTGCTGGTTTCTTTTGTCTGGTCTGTCGCTTGTTAGCTAATGATGCCCCCATTGCTCCATTATACTCTAGTCCAGAAGCAGCAGCTTCTTGGTGCTAGAAAACATATCCGGCCGTATGTACTATCTTAATGCTCCCGAGTCAGCAGAGATGACCACAATCAGCAGAAAACAAACTGCATAGTATAACTAACTTAGGGGCTGTTTGGATCCATGGGCAAATGGCAAATGGCAAAAAATTTACCACTTTTTTTGCCATTTACTTCCAAACACCCCCATGGCAAAAGGGCAAATAAAAAATGAGATGGCAAAAATCTTTTAGCTCAACATTGTGGTAAAATTAGGCAAAATAGCAAAACTTTTGTCATTTGCCTCCAAACACCCCATGGCAAAAGGAGGGAGAATGGAGTTTAAATGGGTTTTTGCCATTGGATCCAAACACCCCTAATGACAAAACTTTTGCTATCTTTTCTTGAGGATAAAAGTTTTGCTCTTTTCGCTCTTCCCTGTGGATCCAAACAGCCCCTTAATTTAACCCTTCAGTACACAAAGTATGGGGATTAGTGTACAGCGTTCCCATTACAAAACAAAAACACATACATTCCAGACGGAGGACGCAAATGGGGCGGCCAGCTGCCAGCGCACATGACCTGGCACGCTCCGTGCATACTGACAGCAAAGATTCTGCTACAATGCTGCCAGCAATCTCAAAAGCCCCTACTGTGCCTTGCTGACACACAAGACAACCAAAAGTTTTTACACCATTTCCCAGCATGGCTCATTGAACAACCTGTGATGGCAAGAAACAAACAAAGGCAAAGCCCAGAGGCACCGCCAGCTGCTGTTTTCTCCAGCCTTGGTTTCCCCGTGTCCACAAGCAGCAGCATTCCAGTGTGAGCTTGCTTCTGTCTGTTCTACCTACAGACACCCATACTTGGCATCACCTGTCCACCAAGGTATCACTTCGCGTGTGTGCAGGTAGCTAGTTTAACTTACTGTAGATGCATACATATGCTTGTTATTGCAGCAAGTGCTACTAATTTACTAGTAGTGTACTACTCAATGTTGCTTCTCATTTCAGCACTATACCATGTTACCTTGAACAACTTAATTTTTGAGACATCATAGCATGTGTACGGTGTACCTAATTAGAAGTGTGCCTAATTTGAAGTGGCAGTCATACTCCAGCTCTAATTCCCAAACTTTAATCTACAAGTACAGACCATATCTCAGTTTCCTTATACTCCCATGATTTCTAACATGAACCTGAACATGCAACAACAAAAGTGAACCCCCTAAAGAACACTGCATGCTTCAAAAGTGAGCACCTTAAAAGATTTTGGCCAGATCACGTATCACAGATTGTTCATGCCCTCTCCCTATTGAAGATTTTGATTCTGTAGCAGAGTTCAAAATGAGTCAATGTATAAATGAATGCATCTACTTTTCTTCGTTAATAGTCTAGGTCCCCACTGACAGCTCTACATTACACTTATAATATTTCTAACCAACTTGACAATTGACAACCATGCTAGAATACTACCAGAGAAAAAGATAAGCTTTGGAACTTTTCAAACAGAGCGTTCTTGAATCCTTCTGTTCAGCTCATATCACATCTTTTCTTCATTGATAGGTCTTCAATGACAGCTCTTCAAGAAACTTACAATACCCATGACTAACTTGGCAATTGAAAACCAAGCCAGAAGAAAAAAGAGGAGCTTAGGAATTTTTCTAACAGAGCATTCTTAAATCCCTCTGTTTAACAATTTGTTTTGTGGATTGGTCATGATTACATTAAGCATACCTTCTAGTTCGTACACTGCAACCACTAAAAAGTGGAACTTGACAAAAATTGGCATTGACAAGAGCGATGCCAGATCATGAAAAAAATACAATTAGAAATTAATTTGTTTCCCAAGCAACAATTGGAATACACAAACATACACAGCGGATTAAAAAACAAATGGCCATGAAATCCAAACTGACGGAATCAGACTAATTACCACAAAACTAGATAAGTAACATGTACATGACTACATCATCTTAGCAGCTGTCTAAAGTCTAAACATTAAATGGAGAAGAAAAAGAAATGAAGTCGGATTGAAACTGGATGAATGAATTTCTCCGACACGGCATGACGCAATGTGCAATGAATGTTACCTCAGCTTTATTGCCAAGCCCATTTTCTTTCGAATACATCAACCCCAAAAAATAACTGAGGATTTCAAATCTGATATAATTAACATTTCCCCCTCCATTGCTTCCTTGGAGATGAAAGGAACTCCCATCATATGAACATGGCAACTATGAACATGAAGAATAGCCATTGCTTGCAGTACAAAATGCAACCTTCTGAACAAGTCAACAAACCCACCAAAAGAATGTGCTGAACCCTCATGGAGCAGAACCTGAGCTCTGAAATTAGCAGTTAGCATCGCCCTCACTGATATGGAAAAATTGCTGCCTCAAGTCCTCAACCAACCGATGGACAACCCGGTCGCTAGCCATCACCATCAAATCCTTTAGTTACTAGACTAGAACTCTGCAAAAAGCTCAAAAGAATACTATGCAGCATAATCATTCTCAATCACCGGTTGTGTCCGTGTCCCCAAGGCCACAGGTGCCTGCGTCCTTCCAACCTGCGCCATCCGCAATGTCTCCCCAACCTCCGCATTCCGTTCCATAACCTCCAACTTCCTATCCCTTTTGTACCTCACCAAACACAGCACAAGTGCAGCCAACAACCCCAATGCTATGGCAGCCCCAACCACGCTAACGGCAATCTTCCACGCCTTTGAGTTTCCCTTCTTATGGCCTCCCTCAGTCGGTATCGGCGGGGAAATTGTGCCAGGTGGAGCAGGAGCTGGAGCAATCTCACTGGAGTTCACCACAATTGAGATGTGCCCTTGTCGAAACGTCGAGCACACATTGCTTCCCTCCAGGTCCCGGAACTGCGGCGTGCCATTCAAATCGAACACCACACACCGCGGCGCCGCGCTGCCTGCCGGCACCGGCCTGACATCACCGAAAGTGACAGAAATCGGACTACCTGACGCGACAATGTCGAGCTCCTGCAATCCCACGGCCGACAGGTTGGCGGCGTCGTAGGCCAGCAGCCCGAGCACCGGCGCGAGGTAGGTGTACCCGGGGAGCGGGTAGTAGTGGTCCGAGGACTTGCCGAGGTTGTGGTACACGAGCACCACGCGCTCGACGTACGGCTGCACGGAGACGCCGGTGGGGACGGCGAACTCGAAGTAGCCGTGGAGGCCCTTCCGGCGGAGGCTGCCGCTGCGCAGGCGGACCGCGGAGGCCGCAATGCCAGTGAGGTTGGCGGGGAGGGTGGCGTTGTAGACAATGCCGGTGTGCGGGCGCACGAAGGCCCGGTACGCGTAGCCCTGCAGCGCGGCGTCGAGGATCCTGGCGGGCGAGGGCGGCTGCGACGACTGCGCCGCCGCCCCGGCAGAATAGGCAGCCAAGAGCAGCAGCTGGAGGAGGCCGGAGCAGATGGAGAAGCCCATAGCAGTGGCAGCCGCCGGCCGGAGAGCCTGCCCAGGCAGGCAGAGCCGAGTCAGGACGCGCTCCTGGCCCTGCTCTGCTGCAGCCCGCTCGAGTTCGCCCGTAGACTCCTTGAGTTCGGCCGCAGCTCGCCCCAGCACGCCGCGCCGCCGCCGCAGCTGGAACTCTTTGACTGGCCGCAAGGTTTCCCGATCTACTAGGGTGATGCAGTGGTGGAGGCGCTAAGAAATTGGTGCAGCGGAGCCCGATCTCATTTGGGCTCGTGCTCTATTTGGGTGGAGAGAGATTAGCGGCGGCATCTGATTGGGCTAGAGAGAGAAGGGGGATAAATCGTGGGAGAAGACGAGCTGCCAGCTGTGCCTGCCTATGCTGTGCTGTGCATCAGGCTAAAGAAGGCAGGGGGCATGCGGCCCATTATTCAATGGTGGCCCGGCCCAGTCACGGGGAAGAGGGCTGGTTTGGTCTATTTTTTATTTTCAATTTTTATTTCTTTTCACGGGGAAGAATGGTCAGGCTCAGGCAGGCTGTTGCCCGGAGTAATGGTTCACGATCTTCGTACGGTTGCCATAGCTCCATTCTAAGCATTGAGACAGTTTACAGACCTTAACCGATTTCTCTGAATTTTTACGAACAAGCGGCTATTGTGGTGTCTTTTAAATGAGTGTCTAGACTGGCTCGACAAGTAGCCGACAACATCATCCATGTTCTTACATCATCCATGTTCTTCGCCCACAATGCCCATACGGGCTTGGCCCTGATCGTGAAATTCACAAAACAAGCAGTTTCTGAAACCTTCATCTCGATCCGGCCTCTTTTCATGTCTACTACAATATTGCTCTTCCTGCACCCTCCATTCGCTTTCTACAACACAACAGGCCAGCAATTACGCCCGATGTAAAACATAATCTTGGGCTCTTGGCAATGCCTTTGTGTCTCTTTTAGCAACTGGGACAAAGGAACGTGCAGTGGAAAGATCAAAGCAGTCTTCAAACCGACATCAACAGGCAGCAAACCCTTTCTTTGCACAAGCCCTTCAGTGCTCAGATAGCTTTCCACACAAGATTAATGGTACCCATTCTAGCTAGATTGATATACTGTCACAAGATAAATAAGCTCTAGGAGTTTGTAACACTATCATCTGAAAGGCTACATATTCTACCAGCATTAGAAGCTGCAGCATTGCAGTTTCGAAATGACCATCTACCATATATACATAACAAAAGAGAGCCTGCTAATCTCACTACCCATCACTCATTAGCCACCATCATCACTTCTTCCTCCTTTTGGAAGTCCTGGTTGCCCTCGAAGCTCCTGCAGAAGACGCCTCTTGAGCAGCCTCGACTGGCTCGGCTTTAGCACTTCTCATGGTCGTCCTCCTAGGCGCCGCTGCTGACGGACCTGCATTGTTATTTTCTTCCACCAGTTCAGCTTTGACTCCCTTGCGCTTCTTCCTCGATGAACGGCTAGCTGATGCAGTTTGATCCTCCCCAGGCTCATTCACATCATCATCGCTAGCGGCCTCACCATCCTCACGGGGCCATTCGGTACCACAACCTGGACAGGCTCTTGAAGCCTGCATATGAGGATAAATTAGCAAGTCGTGGCTTCTAACACCAAAAAAGGTAACAATGCCAACTAGAATTAGGCGACTACCTTTCGCTGTGAAAACTTCTTCCTCAGACAATACTCATGAATCCTTACATTGCACCCCTCATTAGGACAGCTAGATGCCTGTTGCAAAACATAAACAATAGAAAAAAAATAATATCACTACTTCAGCAGGTTGTGCAGTGAATTTATAGCAAGAGCAAGGCAGATGGTGAGAATCATGAACACCACGTATCAGTACCTTTATACAAGCTTCGTTACAGACCACACACGATGGGATGTCGTTATCACGGAACCAGCTCCGGAGATCAAGAAATGATCTGATGCCCAGACCAATCTTGCCTGTGGGGGTGTATGACAGCCAACGATCCTGTATCAGTTCATCGAGAGTTTTCTCTTTCTGGCTCATCGTGAAGTTCTTTATGGAAGTAGGAAGACGAGATTGGCTGTCCTGTGAACCGTCCACAATTATGACCTGGGAACAGAACAGTCAACAACTCGTGACAACATATTGCAATCAAGACTAAACTTTCAATCAGTATACAAATAGTGCTGCCATGTTGTGCCAGAGAAAATACGGAAAGGTGCTACCATTGATGACAATGTAACCAAAAAACAGTATATGAAAGTAATGTGTGCTTACTTAACTGCTTGTACATTTATAAATATCATGAGCTACACCGAGCTGATGATCACTTAGTATATGTATAAGATGATGTGTGGTGAATAAATACACAAAAACCGACAAATCATGTTCCCAGAATTACTGTATAAGTGTATAACATACCTGGTTATCCAGCCGAACATTGAGGGCATCAATACTGGTTATGCTACCATCAGCTTCCTGCACTACTGCTTCTAACTGCCACAGGAATCATTAGTTGCATCAGTACATCTGAAGGTCAATGCTGCATATGTAATGTCAGATTGAGCGATGCAATGCAAGCTATCACATACCAGTCCCTTGTAGAATGCAATCTGGGGCACAGAATATTTTGTCCCAAGCTTTGATTCTTCATCAGCAATATTGTTAACCACTCCATAATACATCATTCCATCATACTGGTTTATGCATGCTCGCAACTCAAACTGCAAAAATGCGAGCTCCTTGTTGATCTTGAGAAGTGTATCATTGAAAAGTTGTTGATGTGTGGCTGCAAGTCATGATATGGAATAAGTGATTGGAGACTAGACATTTAGTGAAATGAATTAGGAGAAGCTTGCAACCCATAGGCTATAAACTCTCTACGACTGGTACTAGATATATGATTCAGCCAAGTAGCTAACCAGGGCTCAGTTTAACTGAAAATGATTCTAAACCCATGTGGAACGAAGGCCATTCAGATAATGCGTGTGATTTTTTAATTTTGAGCAAAACTTTGAAGCAATAGTCCAAATTCCATATTTCTATTTTTTTTATGAGCAAGCAAGTGTAGCTACTTCGGGATCAGACAAAAAATGTTTGTCTCAAGGTGCAACACTGGGCAATGAGTTTATATAGTGAGCACGAGCAGGTGAAGAGAGACCAAGTTAAATAAGAAATGATGACTGAGGTCCAACAAGTAAAAATCAATGCGTAAACAAGGTGCTAGCAGCCTTCAAAGGGCAAGCTTTTTTGTGCCAAAGAAAGAGAAAAGGGAAAATAAGCGGCATCAGGCTTTGTAAATAGCAGAATTTGCCCAACAAAATTAGCAAGAGACCAAACATCACTTTTTACTTGAAAAACAGTGGATTTGCTAGACAAACAGAGACATATATATGTACTAGACAAACAGAAATATAAATGTATGTATTCTAAAAGGGAAAAGAGATGTACACAAGACGTATTACCACCACCGCAATAAGCCAAGCGCAGAGAGGATCATTTTCATGGAACAGATGGAAATAGAGCATGGAGCCTAGCCAGCATAGGTTGGTACCGGGGTCCCTGTCGGATACAGCAGCGAAGACCGTGAGGAAGTCGGGCTCGGCAAGGGGGCCGCGAGAGAGCAGCGCCTGCAGCAGGGCGTGATGCCGCTGGCGCCAGGGTAGAGGCGCCATGGTCTGGTTGCTCCCCCTCGCTTGGACTGGGAGATAGGCAAGCACTTGGGAGTAACTTGAACCCTGCTGAGTGTAAGTGAAGGATGGGTTGGCTGGTGTACTCTGGAAGGAAGGGAAAGGAAAACGGGAATGCTGGCTGTGGCTTGCAGTGTAAGCTGCGTGCACCTGCAGCACTGCTCTCACTTGCTGAGGCTATAACAAAGGCCTCCATGTCCTGGTGTCCACAACTCATTTTACTCCACCCCAGAGCACCCGTTCTTTCGTCCACACACGGTATGGTACTCCAGGTGCGGCCGACTTCCTGCGAGCCAGCGACGCCCAACCGGCATTTCGTCGAACACTTGCTGGGCTACGACGGACGCGCAAAGAGAAGAGAGGAGAACATCGATCCGATGACGTACCGGGGTTCTTGCCGGAGACGCCAGCGAAGACGGCGTGGAAGTCGCGCTCGGAGAGAGGTCCGCGGGTTAGAAGCGCCTGCAGCAGGGTGTGGTGCCGCCACGACAGGGGCGCCATGGCTCCCTGCTCTGCTCCCGCTTCCGCTCGGGAATCGGGGGAAGGGGAAGGGGATCGGAGCGGGTACTCCTAGGTTTTGGCCCGATTGGATTAGACCCGACGCGAATCGGGAACCAAACCTCCACGGCGAATTCCTCCGCCCCGGGGAGAGGGGAGGAAGATGAGGGGTGGAGGGAAATCGATTCTGTTGGTGGGAAATTTTTGGGGGGTCGATTGGCGTTTCGCGGGAAACGAAGCGCAACACACGACACACGGGGGGAAAGGAAATGTTTTTTTGTTTTGTTGGGTTGGCAACTGCAGCTGCAACGGCCGTGCATTCGGAATGGGCTGGGCCTCCAGGTTGGTACTGGGCTGGACCACGTGGCTCTGGGACGCCCCCATGGGCCACAAGTTTCGCGGGCCGGTTTGCTAGATATTTTGGGTCGGCGCCGTTCGACTTTTGGAGGTGGCCAGGCTGGCAGGCCACCACCTGCTTTGGCAGCCAATGATGGCCACACACGACACGAAGAGTCCGAAGGAAGGAAGGAAGGAAGTGAATGATCCTTTGCCTTCCTTCCATGGCGCTCGCGCCAACAACCATGGTGCTTGCCGCGGCAAAGCCTCTCTCCTCGTCTCGCCCCCGGCCGCGAAACCACCACCATCTGCCCGGCGTATCTGATCTGCTGTACCCGCAGCAGCAGCAGCGTGGCAGTAGCGGTGGCCGGGCGCGCAACGCCGACCTCCGCTGCCGCCGCCGGCTCCTCACGGCGCGAGGCGAGCGCCCCGACGACGAGGAGGATGACGAGGAAGAGGCGTCTTTGGCGGGTGGTGGGTTCGACGCAGCGGTGGCGCTGTTCAACGGCGGTGAGTACCACGCGTGCCACGACGTGGTGGAGGAGCTCTGGTACGCCGCCGAGGACCCCGCACGGACGCTCCTCCACGCCATCCTCCAGTGCGCCGTCGGATTCCACCACCTCTTCAACCAGGTCCATGTCCATCCGACGACATGCATACTCATTCATCCATCCATGAATTATTCTTCGTTGGATTTTCTGATCGATCCATCCATCCATGAATCCTGAATTTGCTCCATTCATTCGATCGGCGTGCAGAACCACCGCGGCGCGATGATGGAGCTGGGCGAGGGCCTCTGCAAGCTCCGCAAGCTCAACCTCGACGGCGGCGGCGACGATCCCTTCGCCCGGTTCCGCGACGAGGTCGCCGCCGTGCTGCAATTCCTCTACCGCACCCAAAAGGAGCTCGCCGCGTGTACGTGCACATTGATCGACTTATCATTCGCCGATCACATCACTTGTCAATAATATATCGCTATTAGTATCTCTCTCTTCTCAGATGCTCATTTCAATTGATTCAGGCACCGACGACCTATGCTTAACCATGGACGGCTCGGCGAGCTCGTACCAACTGCTCGGCAACTTCGCCGCCGGCCAGCAACTCTACCACCGCTTCCAAGCTGCTGATGATACTACAGACGACGGCGCTTCCAGTTCCAGCATCATCTTCTCTGTGCCTGACAATCGCTCTTCACAAGCAGCTCCTGCTCCTCACAGAGTGAAACTTCCAACGTTACATGCGACCGAGCAAAATCTGACACAGCTTCAAAGTTCATATCAGTATATGTAATCGACCATTTATCTATACCAATATATATACCTAGCCCGGCAAGTGATTGACTAACAGCATTGATGGGTCCACCCTCGATGGAGGCATGTTCCACCGTCAATTTTCATGACTTGTTAAAAAAGAAAATAAAAGGTTATAAATTAATAATTGTAATAAAAATTGGGGATGTAGCTTAATTGGTAGAGCACTATGATAAGCTTTTTAGAGGTCCGGGGTTCAATTCCTCGCATCTCCAACTCAACTCTTTTTTTGTATGGAATAATAATGACTTTTTTCCCTTGAGCACAACAAATTAGTATTTTAACGTGCATGGTCTGGAATATTGTCTTGGGCGTGTACTGCATTTTTAAACATGAAAAATCAATATGTTTTTTACTTTTCTGAATAAACTTCACGTTATTCAAATCCTATTCAGTTATAGTCAAATCTAGTCATCTAAATGTTAGGCTAGTCATTAACGATTCGCAGTAAGTATCCAGTTATTGATATCATAACATTTTACGGCATTTGGCTAGGGTATGTATGCTAAAAATCTAGTTGGACTAACTGCAATTTTGTCTCTCCTGTATCGTGTCTAATCTCATATTGACTATTATTGTACTACCTTCAGTTTCATACCGCCATTTATTTATGAACATAACCTTTCCTGAGTAATTAGTTTGTAAGATAATATGACTGTGTAATATGGCCCTGTTTAGTTCCCAGTCACATCACCAAACTTCTTAAAATTCTCAACATGAGGGAGATGTGTACAGAGGTAACTAACCATGAATCATTTCTTTATAGGGTAGGCCCCCATGACTGGCAAGGGCAGGAGGAAGGATGTGCTTGTGAACAAGGTTCATCAGCAAGATGTTTCGATTGGATAATAATTCTGAATCCATCATTATCGTTCGTGTATAATCCTCACCTCGTGACTCCACTGTAACGCCCGCGTTTTAATCTCTGGAAAATCACCTAAGTAATGCATCCGGTAAAAACGTTTTCAAAATCTTTTACCACCCGAGCTCCCGCTTCCGCCAAAACCTTGTCCTTCTTGTTACCACCGTTTCCCCCCCCCCCCCTCTTTTCCTGTTCGCCTCGTCGTCGCCACCCTCTTTCTGTCCCATCCCGCGTCGCCCGCCCTTGGGTCGACCGCCGCTGGCCGACCGCCTGTCAGTTTTTCCCGCCGCGAATCCCGCCGTTTCCCCCCCCCTTTTTTTTTCCTCTCTCTTTCTCTTTTTCCTTTTCTTCTTTTCTTTCTTTCTTTTCTTTTTCCCCTTTTCTCTTCTTTTTCCCTTTTCCCCTCCTCTGCTTCCTCTGGCCGATACCGCCGCTGCTGCTCTGCCCGCCACCGGCCCCACTTCCCCGACCGGCTACGCCGACCGCAGTCACGCCATCGCCGCCGTGCCGCCCATCGCAGTGGCCCCACCACCGTTGACGGCCCTACGCCACCCCGACCCGAGCTCGTCGTCGCCGTCCCCGCCGCAGCACTGCCACCATTACCATCCGCCCGCTCGGCTCTGCCCGCCGCCGGTCGCCCCCCCCCCCCCCTCCTCTCACCCCGCACCGCCGGCCGAACCCTCCCCCTGCTCCACGCTCCAGCACCACGGCAGCTGCACGCACGCACGCCAACCCTGCTGGCCCGACCACCGCCGTACTCGCACCGACGCGCCACGCCATCGCCGGCCGGCCTCCCCTCCCTCTGCTCGACGCCGACCGCCTGCATCACCGGCACGCCGCCTCTGCCGTGCCGCCCTCGCTCTGCCGTGCCGTCCCAGCTCTACTGCGCGGCCACGCCACGCCCCGACCGCGCACGCGCGCCATCGCCGACCACCGCACCGCCCCTGCACGCCACCACCGTCCTCGCCAGCGGCCCCACTCACTCGAGCGCGCACGCCACGTCGCGACGAACGCAAACGACAAGCACAGGGCCACCCGTACCACAAACTCGTCGGCCATCTTCGTTCCCGAACGCCGGACGCCATTAACGCCGCCCGACCTACCCCTCTCGTCGGCCCACTCCCTCACCACCCCTCCGCGCCTATAAATGGGGTCCTGAGCACCCTCTCCCTCACCACCAGCTCACCCGCCCTCCAATTGAACCCCTCCGCCACCGTAGCGCCGCCGCCCCACTGCCACTGTTGCCGCCACCGCCTGCTCCCGTGGGCCGGCCACCCCACTCCACCTCCGCCCGAGGTAGGACCACTGGTGGACTTGCCATGTCTCACTCTCTCTTTTCCCCCTGCCCCCGTTCACCGCCGCCGCCCCAATCGCCGGCAATCCCACGGCCGCCGCCGCCAATTTCTCCCCTCCCCTGTTCCCCTCTGTCGGGGGAAAGAAGAAAGGTGCTTTTGCGCATAACCCCCTGCCCTTTCCCCTATTCTAACCCGCAGTCCAACAACTTAAATCTCTCTCTCTGGAACGTTTACACATAACCCCCTGCACTTTAACCAAATCAACCCGCAGTCCACCAGCACTATTCCACCTCTCTCTGTTATTTTCGACAGAGGCCCCTAAACTTTCCCATAATTATAGAAAGGTCCTTATCCTTTATAAACAGCCCCTAAACTCCACTAAACTCGTCATTTCATGCGCCAAATTAATCCCGTTTGACCCCAAACTCCACCACAATTTTCACCGATATATTCTCGCCAAACCCAACCAGTCCATACTCAAAAATAACCATGTCATCATCATTCGCTCTCTTTTTCCGTTCTTTCTTTCGGAGCTCAATAAAAGCTTTTTCTTTTATTTATTGGGTGTTTGTTTGTGTGTGCCGTAGACTCCGCTGTGAACGAGGAAGGACTCGAGGAGGAGCAGTGCTACGAGCAGGAGCTTGGAGACCAAGACCCCGGGCAGGAATCCCCCGAGGGTTGGGAGAACGGCAAGTGCAATCCCACCCTTTGATGCATACTGTTGTCCCAGCTTTTATAAACACACCCCATGGCCTGATTTATAAAACTTGCATAATTTTACTGCTAAACCCGGTTGGATAGCCATGCCTTGATTGCTTGAATGTTTCCTTGACAACCTAGATTAATATTTAAATATGACAATGTTCTATTTGAATATTAGTCACTGCTAGAAATGCTTAGGAACATTTTACTATTATACCCCCATGACAAATACTTGGTGTTTACAAAAAAAACAACCGTGTGCGTACTTTAAAATAAAAGAGATGATTTGTGTAAATAAAATGAGTACCCGTGTGGGATGAGACAGACGGTATTTCCGTGTGAAATACCGAGGTGAGCTCGAACCGGTATGATTGAGCATGGTGGGAGTTGTCTATCCTATCACAAGTTTTGGGATGATGTTGATGTGTCATCTAGCCTAACCCATTTCTTTTTCTGTACCACCACTCGACCGTTGTATGTGGCAACGGCCTAGCATAAATCCCACTAGTTGAGCTGCTGGTTATATGGTGTGCTGGTGAGCAACAGAGGGCCATGGAGCCGGGGATACGGTCTATGTGAGGTATGCCCCTGGGTAGAACCTCGTTGGTAGGTTGCTTACCCCCTGGTCGCGTCTGTGATAACTTGTCAGTCTAGCTATGGTGGGTAATGGCTTTGATAGGAGCTGCACTGACACTAAGGTGTTCATGCTGTGGTAGCCTACTTGTGGTTGTGTACACCTCTGCAGAGTTAAAACCTATCCGGATAGCCGTGTCCACGGTACTGGGCGAGTTACGGCTTGGTCACTTCACTAGTCCCCTGTTTTGGTGTAAGAAAGTGTTGGTGTTTGGTTGAGCTGAGAAATGTTTTGACATGGGCTACGACAGATGGGAAATCTGGTAGCAACAACATCTTGTACGAAAAAGTGTTACACTTACTGTTCCTTTTAAAAGTAATATTTGTGAAATCCCATTGCGAAAACCAACCCCTTTACATGTGTAATAAAATTTGCTTTGCTGCTAAATAAACCGTAAGCCTTCCTTGTTGCTATCCTGAGCATACTTCTGATATACCCTCCGTGGTTGGGGTTGCGCTTGTTGAGTACGTTTGTACTCACCCTTGCTTAATCTGTTGCAGAGGCAGACCCGGACTTTGTGCCCGAGGATATCGTCTAGTGGGGTTCGTTCTGCACCCAACCTTTGCCTGTGCGTTAGGGTCACCCGCTGGAAGCCGCATGCGTTGCCACTCTGATGAAGACCTCTATGTCATCAACCTTTTTATCTGGAGCTTAGTGTTAGTTCTGTTTGTTGTGGCCCTGCAATGCCACCGTTACCCGTAATGTTGTTTTTGTACTGAACCAACTGTTGTAATAATGTGAACCAGCATCCTAGGACTGGTATTTGTATCACATTAAGTTCTCTCTTTCGAGGGGACGCTTCATCCACCCGCCTGCAATGGCCTTGGCTTCGGAGGGCGCGGCCAGCCTGTCGTGTCCAGGACAGGACTCCAGGATAGGCAGTCATGGCGAGCTGAGTGCGACCACGGCGCCGCCGGCAGTGAGACACGCCGCCCGCCCGGTGCCAGCGTGCGCCGGGACACGTATGTCGCGCGTTCTGAATGGCGTCGACAGCAGGTTGAATCCCTGTTCATCCCTTGTCAACGAACGCATGGCCATCTTCTGCTACAAGCGAAGGGATCCTATCGTTGTAGGCAGCCGTTCACGTTCACTGGCTGGTCCGTGACGGAGGCAAGCCAAGCCGTTCATGTTCAAGTACAGGCACTCTGCCGTTCATGCTGCTGGTCCACGATACGCAAACTTTTACCGGCAGCCAGGTTGAGGCGGCGGCGGCGAAGACGGCGACGGAGCACGGGCTTTGCAGACGCGAGCATCTCCGTCCGCAACCCAGCCGGCCGGCCGTCGATCTCCTTGCCGGCGGGCGCCATGGATGCTAGGTTTTGTCCTGACCATATCGGTCGACCTTCCCATCTGCTCTTGAACGGCCGATGGAGCGACGAGGATTCCTTGTCGTCAACCAGCCGGCGGAGCGGCCACTCGCCGACGAGCTCCAACACCGCCGCGTCGTTCTCCCGCACCCGTACCCGCACCCGCACCCGCTTGACGACGAAGACGACCGAGTCGCTGACCGCAGCCCGGCCGCACACGATCTCGGCCGCAGGTAGTCGATCTGACGGCCGCCGGGCCCCTAGGGGTGATCGGTATTTCAAATACCGTCCACCCCCAGGTCAGTACCGTCCCGCTCCGGTCGTCGCATGCGACGGCGGCGCGCACGCCGTGGCGAGCCAGAGCACCGCCGCATCCCAGGGCGCTAGTTGCGTGTGTTCGGGGGTCTATAGCCGCCGGCGCCGGGGCCGGGGCGTGGTCCCTACCCGCCGCCTTCCTTGGCAGCCGCGAGGAGCGACACGGCGCGGTGCTAACCTCATTGCTTCGGACAGTCCGCCGGCACCGGCGTGGAGAGCGATAGCTGTCGTGCGAGCGTCTAGCCACGATGACCACGTGCGGAAGTAGCCGCTGTTGGCCGCCGCCGCGCACGTCTGGCGCCGGCGACACACGTACGTTCACGTCGTCGTCCACGACCCTTGGCTGCAAACATGTCGTCACAACCCTTCGTTGCAAATTGTGCCGCAACTAACCCAGGCGGCGGCGGCGGCGGCGGCGTAGGGGCACGATCCTTGGCAGTCGCGCGCATCTCCGCCCGCAAACCAGCCGGCTGACCGTCTCCTTGGCGGCGCCCATGGACGCCAGCTTTTTGCCCTGACCTGTTCGCGTCAGATTGTATGGTCTTGAATGAACGGCCGACGAAGCGGCGAGGATTCCCGCATCCTCGATCGGCGGCGGGCCTGAGCTCCAGCACCGCCGCATCGTGTTCCTCGTGGATGCCCAACGAAGACGACCGAGTCGCTGACCGCAGCCCGCACCCGATCTGGGCCGCAGGTGCTCGATCAGACGGCCGCCGGGCCCCCAGGGGTGGTCGGTATTTCAAATACCGTCCACCCCCTAGGTCGGTACCGTCCAATCCGGCAATCCCAGGACCGCCGCAGGTGACGCCATGGCCACTGGAGCGCCGCCGCACCTCCGGAGACGAGCCGCCGCCAGGTGGGACGTGGTCTCAACAGCAGTCGCCTTCGTCGGCGTCCGCGAGGAGCGACACGGCGCCACCGGCTCTGGCCTTGTTGCGTTCAGATAATGGTGGTGGTGTGGTGTCTTGTCCGCCGGGACCGACGCGGAGCGCTGCCGTGCGTGAGGTCCACGCGGCGCATATGTAGCCGCCACCGCCGCACACACTCCCGGCGCCGGCGACACGTCCGCGCTCTCGCTCTGGGGCCTCGACGTCGTGCCCTCCGTCCGGGAGCCTGGCTTAAGGAGCACCACCGCGTCCTAGAATGCTATAGGAGATTGCGGGGCACTGCAGCAGCGCGCGTCCTGGAGTTGCTACCCTCCCGGTCCACATGTGATTACGGGGGCTGTCCTCCACGCCGGTCAGGAAGAAGAACCAGGCCAGCATTGAACGGGAAAAGCAGAGTCCTCATGTAACCTGCTTGCTTGCCAAAGGCTAAAGATCATCCTCTGCTTTTGAAAGCATCTAGGCCCCTAATTGTGTTTTGGTAATTAATGACAACTCTTGTGGACTAACAATTTTATTTGAGATAATGAGATTAGGTTAGTCCCGAGAGTTGGAATGAGCTTTAAAAGACAATGTGTGGATAGCATGTGTGCTATGGGATTATGGAAGCTCAAGGCAAAGGTATATGATAGGCCTTTTAAATTTGACCGGTCATGAGGCGATTAGTGGGTGAAAAATGACCGGATTGATAGGTTACATAGCCGTACTATCAAGAGGGATCAACGTCGTTGGTTCGATGAAATATTAGTGCCACAATGGTCTTTGATGTGCATGTAGTGCATTTAGAATTTGTGGTGACTAACTTGGAAGGGTGCACTCTGAAATTCTGTTGAAACTCCGCCCTGTCGTGTCTGGCGGACGGTCCGCGGTGTGTTGACGGACGGTCCGCGGAGTGTTGACAGACGGTCCGTGGTGCTGGCGGACTGTCAACTGTGTTTGCTGTACTAGGGCCCACGTGCTTTGACTTGGAGTGATCTCGCGGACGGTCTGTGATGCGTCGCGGACGGTCCGTAATTCCGCTCATTTTCTCCAGGAGCTAGAGCTGTTGAGTAGACGGTCCGGCCTTCTCTGGCGTACTGTCCGTGGTGATGGCGGACGGTCCGCAGGTGCTTGGCGGACGGTCCGCCGAGCCCCAACGGTCGACTCTGACACACTCTGACATCACTTCATAGCCGTTGTAATTCAAACGCGGACGGTCCGCGTGCACGATCCAGAACGGATTTTTCCCCAACGGCTAGTTTTGGGGAGAGGGCTATATATACTCACCCCTCACGGGCATGGGGTCTCTTGGCACTTTGAAAAGCTTAATACTCATACTAGAGCCCTTGTTCTCCTCTCTCTCACTCACTTGCTTTGAGGTTGCATTTCTTTGTGAGATTGAGAGCTTCTAGTGCATTGCATCAATGATTTGATCATTGTGGCACTAGGATTCCATTGAGCTCGTGGTTGATTTGTTACTCTTGGAGGTTGCCTCCTCCTAGACGGCTTGGAGCTCGTGATTCCACCGAGCACTTCAAGAAGATTGTGAAGTTGCCGTGGAAGATTGTTGTGAGAGGTCTTTGTGCTCACCTCGCCGGAGTGGTGAAGAGCAACTCTAGTGGAATCGAGATTTGGAGCGGTTCATTGGTTCTAACCGGCTTAAAGATCAAGAGGAGTCTTGATAGAGAAGCGGTTGAACGTTGAATCCATCTCAACGTGGATTAGGGATGACCGGCAAGTCATCGACACCACGAGTTAAACTTGTGTCTCTCACTTGTGATTTGATCCTTGTTTCTTATCTTGAACAATTTACCTTGTGCAAGTTATTTACCTAGAACTTGAATTGTTGCTTGTCATCCTAGGTTGCAAACCCTTCAACATAGGACTAGAATAGCTAGAGATTTAATTCACCTTGTGGTTCTTATTAAATTTCTCTAGTGTTGTGATTGAAGTTTGAAACCGCCTATTCACCCCCTTTAGTCGGTAATCCTAGATCCTACAGCTTTGGATCCTGCTCCAGCGGTCTCACTCACCAACCTAAACAAGCCACAGGCGAAGTGCGTGCACGCCGTGAAGCCTCCGATGTTGCAAGCAACTATACAGAAATGCTGGAACCAAGGCATGTCTCGCCGGTGCACGTTGCCAGGAAGGACCAGCTATATACAGAGTATGTGTTTTCAGAACTAGGGGGTTGCCCCCTGCACCGGCGATCTCGCCATGGCGACGCGGCATCAGGGCCTGGTCAGGGTCGGCAGCTTCTTCTCGCCCTAGACCATCTCAAGAACAACATCAGCTTCTTCTGGTACAAAGCGAAGGGATCCCTGTCGTTGTAGCTGTTCACGGCCACCGGCAATCTTTGAAGCTACCAGCCGGTGACAAAAGGAGCATCAGATGACGAAGCCACCGGCCGGCCGTCTCCTTGCTGGCGCCCACGGACTACGCTTCTGCCCTGACCGGCCAGATCGGGCGAGCTTCTTCAATTCTATGGTGTTCAACAACGACAGGTGAAGCGGCGAGGATTACCGCATCCTCGACCGGCGGTGGTCACTCGCCGACGAGCTCCACCGCCGCCGCGCCGCGTCGCATTCCCACGCCTGCCTGACGAGGACGACCGAGTCCTTAACTGCAGCCCTCGCACGATCTGGACCGAACATTCTCGATCTGGCGGGCGGCAGAACCCCAGTGCTGGTCGGTATTTCAGATACCGTCCACCCCCGGTCGGTGTTTCGTTCACCGTCCCGCCCCTTCACGTCGCAGAGGACGTCGCCTCCGCCGCACGCCGCGGTGAGCCGGAGCTCTGCTGCATCCCCGGAACGTTGGTGGCGCGTTCGAAGACGAGAGCCGCCGCAGAGCGGCCGGGCCAGTCCCCACCGGCCGCGAGCGCGACACGGCGCCGCCGGCGCGGCGCTGACAACCTTGTTGCCGAGACTAGCTGGCGTCGTGCGAGCGTCTAGCCACGACGAACACGTGTGATGTGTGTACATAGCTGCCGTATTCCGCCGCCGCGCACGCCCGACGACGACGCGCCGACGAGCTCCACCGCAGCCGTGCCGCGTCGCGTTCCCACGTCTCCCTGACGAGTCGTTGACGGCCGCCCGCGAACGATCTGGGCCGAACGTTCTCGATCCGGCGGTCGGCAGGACCCCAGGGGTGGTCGGTATTTCAAATACCGTCCACCCCCGATCGGTGTCGTTCACCGTCCCGCTCTTGGGCATCGCAGCGCAGAGAACGCCGCCTCCGCCGTACGCCGTGGTGAGCCGGAGCGCCGCTGCATCGCCGGAACGCTAGATGCGCGTTCGGGGACGAGAGAGGTGGAGAGCCATCGCAGAGCGGCCGGGCCGGTCCCCACCGGCCGCGACCGCGACACGGCGCCGCCGCGCCGGCGGCGCTGACGCCCATGTTGCTTCGTACGGTGTGGTGTCCGCCGAGACCGGCGTCGTGCGAGCTTCTATCCACGACGAGCACGTGTGGACGTAGCCACCGTTGTCCGCCGCCGCGCATGCCCGGAGACACGCGTTCGCGTCGTCGTCGTGTCCGTCCTCCGTCCGCGAGCCTGCCCTGAGCCTGAGCCGGACGGGGAGAAGTCCTTCAGATGAGAGCGACCAGTCGATCCCCCACCTCCCCGTGGCGTCTTGCTTGCTTTGTCGCTCGCCGGAGCACCGCGGCGCGCTGGAGTCGCTCGCTTCTCTCTCCTCCTCTACCTGTACGGTGTCTCTGTCCACCGCGACGGCTACTTCAACATATGAAACACCGGAGCAGAGTCCAAGCTCTGCATATCATCCGAGATGAACGTCGCGGCAGTACAAAACAAAAGTAACCTCGCACTGCCATGTTCGGAATGCAACATTACCTGAAATTGTGATTGCGATTTGCAATTGCAAGCAAGGGACCATGGAAACCAACGGCCGGCCGGGACTCGTGTTCATAACAGACCCGCTTTATATTTATTCAAAAAAAGAAAATAAATTATTATAAATTAACAATAGTAATATGATGTAGCTCAATTGGTAGAGCACTATGATATGCTTCTTAGAGGGGTCCAGGGTTCAATTCCTCGCATCTCCAACTCTTATTTTTTCTATAAAATAATAATGTTTTTTTGTTCCAGAATATTGTCTTGGGCGTACTGCATTTTTAAACATGAAAAATAACATCCAATATGTTTTTTTTTCACTATTCAATTATAGTCAAATCCAGTCGGCTAAATGTTAGGCTAGTCAAATCTAAAGAGCGAAACTTCCAACTCTGCATGTCATGGAGCAAAATCTGAATGTGCATACCAATATATGTAACCTACTGTCCCAGATTGATCCTAACTCATGTTAACATTGAGTGCAGAGAAATTGACACGATTGTCACTCCAATTCCATGAATCCTTCTGGACGAATTCCAACAAAATGAACACTGATCATTTTTACTAATAAAACACAACACTTTCATCCTGAACTATTTTCAACTGAAATCACCTTCTCTGCTCGTAGTACACCTATCAGTATCAGGTTAGTTTAGTTATCTCCAGTACAAGATTGGATCGACGATACACACGTCTGACCGCTCAGGCGCTGATCTAGAAAAAATGGAGAAAAGGTTGCAAGCGAGCTTCCTACAAGAGAGGATCAGAAGATGAACGAGCTGTCCCAAAGGGTACCTCGCTCGTGCTACACTGCTACTGCTAGCTAGCTTACGGCCAATAGGCCATATGACCTTGAAATTAATTCACATAAACTGACTAACTAATTCTGCCTGGGGTTGTATCTGCTCCCCGGCGCCGACCTCATGCTGGCGTTGAACTCCTCGTTGTCCTTGCTGGCGCCTCTGGCAGCCGTCGTCGGCGTCGCTGGCCGTTGATGAGCAGCGCCGGCGTTGACATGGAAGGTGTTGGTGGCCGTGGCCGCCGTCGGTGGTCGTCTCAGCAGCAGCAACCTCCTGGCCCTGGCCGCCGCCCAACCTTGAGCGTTGCCGTCCGGTGGCTGCAGTGTCGTCGCCGGCGATGCTGCTGCTGCTGTCGCAGTAGTGATGAGGAGGAGGAGATGGAGCAAGATCCCGGCGCTCATGGCCGCGCTGCAGCATACAGCCTTCATCGATCGATCTTCAGAGACTTGAGCTGTGATTTGCTTCACTCCACTTCACTTGTGAGCAGGAGTAGTAAGTAGATCTTAATTGCTAATTGGGGCCGGGTGATGGTCGATGGATGTAATGTAAGACTAGTGCTGGTCTCAGGTCTCTGTTTGGGCTTTGCATAGTTGTCTTAGTAACCGTGGCCTGTACATATATTGTGTCCGGGCAGGTAACATGCTTGCGAAAGGAAGAAGCACGCTGCTTCCACGTCCATGGTCCACTAGGTGGGAACATGCAGAGAACATGGATCCTACTCCATATGTCTAGTGCAGTAGTGCTGGAGTGGAGCAAACTGCAAAAGGGCATGAGGCATATGGCCGAGCTGTAGTGAACATGTCACCCTGAGATCTGTATGCATCGCGCTACTTATTTATTGATATATTTTGCAGGTGGAGAAACATAGAAACATACAGTGCGCTCTTCAGTTCTCTCTGTCTTTTCTTGAGCTCTGGTCGGATCTCAAGCATGCAGATCCAGACGCCTAAAAAGTTCGATAATTCAGACATCTAGGTACCATTACCATCCTGCATATGCATTCTCTCACTCTCTCAAATCACATAATATTTATCTGGTCAACTGCTTAATATGGTCAGTACTGATGGAGTTCTGAATGCCGACCATGTGAAGTTCATCTTACTTTGACTAATATTTGTCCATATTCGGTCTCGTATAAACTGTATTTAGTTAAGCCGCGCCTATGTCATGTGATCAGATCATAAGCTCGCTTTTTGGGGCTATATTGCAGTTAGGATATTTTTTTTTGCGGGTAGCAGTTAGGATAGTTGAGGATCTTGTTTGCTCGTGCCTACAATTATACGGCAAAGCTTCAGTTTCAGATCGGCAGTGTGAGCAATGTACGGCTAGTAGGTCACAACCGAATCAGACGCAGATATAGCACCATGCTCTCTCCTTAATTTGCAACTGCAGCAGCAACTTTGTGTTCTGGAGTTACTCTGGAGCAAATTTTACCAATAATCGGCCTATCCAATATTCCATTATAGTTGTGTTCCTAATGCTGAAGTCTACCTTCTCAGCTCTCAAGTTGGTCATTGCTAATATACTGGTCTGATGGCAGTTCATGTGAACTTGAACTAGTTGCACATATACACCAAAGTGAAAATGTCATGATACAACAATTCGAGTAAACAATGCATTGCCAAGTCTACAAGTGCGTCTCCACATGGAATAGGTGCTGGCCAAGGACCATCTGTCTCTCTACTCCACAGATTTGACCTTGCCGAGCTCCAATCCTCCTTCCTTTGCTCCTCTGCAACCATTGAAACATATTCATCCTTGGCTTGTTTGCTCTTGGACCACAGCGGTTGATGGCATACTCAAACTAACATGGGAGCACTTGGACTAGCAATACCACTACATAGTATACATTTCTGTTTAGCATATAAATTGGACGTCTGCCCTGCAAATGAGATGACACACTTTCTTGTGTGAACATAATTACGTATGCTCTGCCAAGTGCCACTTCAACTCCCGCCTACTCCCTCCGTCCCATAATATTAGCATTCCAAGCATTCAAACTAAACTAAAGAAATAATAGAACTGGTAAAAGACCTCTATACCCTCATTTTACACTACCCACCAACTCTCTACCCACCCCCAACCCATTTAATTTTGTCCTATCTGTAGAAATGCTTACATTTTGGCACAAAATTTGAACCCTACGAATACTTATATACTGGGACGGAGGGAGTACTTGTTAACCTTTTACTTTTCAGACATAAACATAAATTCCATTAGCTATCCAGTACTCCGTACATCCAAATCGCTACCATCTAGGACATAAACAACCCGGTAATGCTCTGGCGCGAGGAGTCGCGCTCGCGCGGGAGCGCGCGACCTCCGCGGCCCGTGAGCCTGGCCTGACCACCATGTAGTTGGACCTGAGTTTGCTTCTATTTGCCTTGGGCTTGGTGCGACTGGGTGCACGAAAGCACGTTTTGATTATGTTAAAGCTAAAGCGTGGACTGTTACAGCTGGACACGGAGGTGGGCTATTGCGGCCCACGTGTTTTATTTGTTTTGTCTCTAAAAAATGTGATAACTTACTTCTCAAGTGTTCGTTTTCAATTCTGTTTGCATCAAAATATGTTTGATGGTGAGATCTATAAAACTAGATCCATGATGCATTTCCCTCAAAAAAAAAGATCCATGATGTATATATTTTAAAATAGTTTTTATGTGCTAACAACTTATATTAAATGTACAGTAGCTAGTTCTATATTAACTATATAGCAACTTACATAGAAACCTATCAACTTATATTGATAGTACAACTTCATTGAGTAAGTTGATAATACAATCATATACAAATTGATGTATTGTCTATATATTGATAACCATATAGATCGATTCTACATAAGTTCGATACATATATAATAAGTTGATACATAGTCTTTATAGTACTAAGGAATATAAATGGATATAATCATATGTTGATAGCACTACCACACATATGAATGAGTTGATAAATAGATATATAATATAAGTCGTTACATAATCTAAAATCTCTATATAAGTTGGTACATAGTCCCTATATAAATTTAAATACCTAGAAATATAAATTGATAAAATCACTATGCGTAAATCGATAGTATTGCACGTATAAAATGCTGGCAAGGAGGCATACAATATATATTCCTATACAATCTTTACATAAGTTGATACATTATCTCTGTATAATTAAGTTTATACATAGTTATAGAAGTTGATTGTGTTGTATTATATAACTTGATAGAACCACTCTGTTGTGATAACGTAAAAATTGTCACGCATTCTATACATATATTGATACAAAATCTTGTTTAGTATAATGCACTATTTGAACTATCATATTGATACATTGTGTCTATATATGTTGATATATACAGGTTGCCATACAACATCTTCATAAATTGATACATGATCTCTGCATAAAATGACATGTCACTTTATATAAAATACAACACATTGCCACAGAGTTTGTATATATATTGCTATTGTATATCAACATAAGTTGATAGTTGTGTAAAATAGCTTCAAAACATATCAAATATGGATCTAGTTTTGTAGATCTTGCTACAAGTAACACAACGGCGCAAACGGATTCAAAAATGGATGCTCGGTTAGGGAGTTACGCTCATTTTAAAAAACTTTCTAATGTTTTAAAGATAACATCATCAAAGATACTTGAGTTGATTGGACCGTGCATGTAACAGTCCGATCTTTGGTTGGTTGGAGGAGAGGAGTCACATCATTGGTCAGATGGGAGGGGAAAATGACCGGAGGTCAAAAAAAATAGAAGGGGGGAGGGGGGTCGCGCCGGAGCGGGATTGAGTGACTTTACGAAGCAAAGTCAGGAAACACTGTAGCGGTAACTTTCAGCCCCCTATAAACCGTCTATTTCGAGATCTACGGCTAGAAGCACATGAACAGTGTTGGCTACAGGACCGGTGCACAGTTCAAGCGCTACAGTGTTTTTCTACAGTGATACACAGTACAAATCGGCACAGTATTTGCTACAGTATGTAGTGCTGCTGCAGCTGTCGATCTCAGGATGAACGGTCTGTAACTAAAGTTACCGCTACAGTGTTTCGTGACTTTGCTTCACAAAGTCACTCAATCCCGCTCCGGTCGCGCCGTGCGCTAATGCACGACCGGTCGCGGGTTATCCCGGTCCCAAACAACCGATGCCAAACATACTATGTGAAAAAAATAATCTCATAAAAAAAATTCAGTGGTTTAATCTTTTATAACAGTCAATCCCACTAAAACGTACTTCAGCCGGGCTGCAAAATCTGAGGCCCATCTAAGCCCATAGGCAACTCTTCTGCCACAGTTTGACACGACCTGAACATTGTTCTCCGCATGATATAAGGCTATAAAGGTACAAGGTTCAACTCCTCGCATCTCCAACAAGAAGATTCTTTAATTTAATTTCTCTTCCGTGTATACAAAAAAGATATAAAATACTTATAGAGTGAAATTAATCAAAAGTTAGGGATCTAGTTCAACCGGTTACTCTAGTAGAGTGTTAATCTATGCATGATAAAGGTACATGGTTCAACTCCTAGCATCTCCAAGAAGAGTTTTTTTCCCTTTAATTTATCTTTCATGTATAAAAATATATATTAGAATATTTATAGAGCAAAATCATTTGAAAGTTGGGGATGTAGCTCAATTGGTAGAGCGTTAATCTATGCATGATAAAGGTATGGGGTTCAACTCCTCGCATCTCCAATAAAACCTTTTTTTTTCTTATGCTAGAAACAATGCACGATTCCTGGTAGAGTGTTAATCTATTACGTGGTTCAATTCCTCATATCACCAATAAAAGGTTTTTTTATCTTATTTCTCTTTCATGTATCAAAAAGTAGATTAAAATATTTATAGAGCAAAACCAATCATATGTTGGGGATGTAGCTCAGCTGGTAGAGTGTTAATCTATGCATGATAAAGGTATGGGGTTCAACTCCTCGCATCTCCAATAAAACTTTTTTTTCTTATGCTAGAAATCAATGCTGCGGTTATTTTCTCTTTCATGACAATGAATATCGATGCCGCGTCCAATCCATGAAGTAATGGGCAATATTTGATGTCACTTTGTTCTATTGTTGATTCTAATGAGTTGTGCAAGTAAATAACAGGATAAAAAATAAAACTATAATTAAAATTAAATAAAAATCGGGGATATGACTCAATTGGTAGAGTATTGTGCTCAAAGCATGGCCAGATGCTCGAGTTTCTGACTCCTCGCAATCCTCGCATCTCCAAAATCCTTGATTTTTTTTTAATTTTTTTCTCTCGTGGATCAAACGTTTTAGGTCAGGATAAACAAACAGGTACGAGACCCTCCAATGCAACTTGATGATTAATTGGTACTCATATAAACGGCCGGAGCAGAAGGGGCGATCTGCACGAATACCAAGACCGCAAAACTAGCAGATGGAACTCTCGCCCAGGCTGCCTAATCGTGCAACACCAACCAGCTTGACTTGAGGGAGAAGTTCATCACACACGTATACACAAGAGATGACAGTGCATCCCACGCACCTTTCAAATTGATTGCATCCAATCCACGAAGTGACGAACGATATTTGATGGAACCTGTTCCATTATCAAATCTTATGAGTTGTAGGTGCAAGTAAATAAGAAGATAAAACATTTGAAAAAAAGATAAAAAAATAAAATTTATTCTAATGGACAAATAAAAAAAAATAGGGGATGTAGCTCAATTGGTAGAGTACTGCTCAAAGCATGACCAGAGGGCTCGAGGTTCGACTCCTCGCATCTCCAAAATCCTTTTATTTTTTATAAAAAAATTATTTTCCTCTCATGGATCAAGCGTTTTGGGTTTTTGAATGGAATATTTTCTGAGAAACCTCAGAATATAATAGATATGTAACGGAATTAAATAATGGAGGGGATGTAGCTCAAATGGTAGAGCGCTCGCTTTGCATGCGAGAGGCACGGGGTTCGATCCCCCGCATCTCCATTTATTTTTGTTTTCTCAATTTTTTGGCCGTCGTCCCTCTCCTCACCGGTGGCCGTCCGTCCCCACCGGTCATCCTCAGGTGAATGCCACCCACCACCACCCCCGCCATTAGCAATCCGCGCAGCAGCTTCCCTTCCCGCTCGCTCCATCCTTTTCGCTCGCATTGGGTTTCACTCCACTCCACCCACCTCGCCTCTCGCGTCGTTCCCTCCGCCCGCCCGCCCGCCCGCCCGCCGCACCAATCCAGTCAACCCCCCGTACCCGATGGCGTCGTCGGCGTTCAAGTCCACCACGCGCCGGGACCTCCACGCCTCCGCCTCCTCCTCATCCACCTCCCGCTCCTCCGGCCCGCCCCCGTGCCCACGCCGCTCCCGCTCCCTCAGCGTCAGCGCCGCGCCCTGCGCCCGCGGCCTCGACAGCCTCCAGGACGACTACGCCAACACCCGCACCAACCCGCTCTTCGACTCCGCCGCCTCTCCCTCCGCCTCCCCTGCTACTAGCGCCGGCGGCGGGGACGCGCCCAGGCGGGACAGAGGGCGTGAGCCGCTCAAGGGTGGGTTCGCGGCGGCGACGGCGGGAGAGCGCGGTCCGTGTCTGTCGCGCCGCAGCGGCGGCACAGCGCTTCGGGGTCGTCGGCGGAGGGTGCTGGCGCTGTCGGTGGGAGGAAGGCCTCGCGGGCGCGGTCGGTGGCCGACGACGCGCCGCCGTACCGGGGCTCTGAGGTCAGTCTCTGCTTCACATCTCACCCGTCCGCTGAAATTGGGTCTCCAGAAAAGTTCCTCGCTTTTCATAACTATATATGGTTTGCAAAATTTCTTTGTGTTCCTCTCTCTACTATATGATCAACTAGCATACGCCGTGTAGATATGCAGATTAATTGATACCCAATCTGGAATTCTGCATTCTATCTCCATCAATCTGAATATGACTATAACAGACAGCTTTGTCTTGCTACATCTGACAGATGCAGAAACCAGGGATGCACCAAGCAAATTGCAGCAATGGAGGATCCGGCATTCAGTTCCGGAAGTATGTACCTTTAGATTGGAAGCTTTATGTGTACCTTGAATGAACTTGAATTCTCATCTAGTAACACCCTCACAGGGAAAGCACGGGGGAACTGATGCTAGCTGTTCATCTCAGTGGTCAACAGTCAGAGTGGTATGTGAATAGTTTGTTAAAGTTTGTACTTTGGTCAAATAATACATCACATGGGGTTTACTGGCCACATGAGCATACCAGTTACTAAAACTGTGTTTACCGTACACAGGGTTGCTGACAAATGGATGGAACTGCCCATTCAGAATCTGGCACAGTTGTTTCTTCACCTGGTCATGATCTTGAACATGTAAGAACTAATGAATCACTCGTGCGAAGCTATTGTTCTTTGCAATTCCTTGGTGTAGCTATGAACTTGAGAAAGACTTTTGACTTCGCAGTCATATGCAATTTTCCTATTTTTAGGGTCATTAAAATGGACATGCCAACATGATGCCCACTTGTTTCTCTGAGTTCACAGCATGTTCCTTTTCAATATAATATTGCCAGGTTGAAAATGTGTTTTCTAGAAATATTTTGCTAATTTTGCTTTCTGTTTGAAAAGGTGGAACTTTTGCCTTTATTTTCAGCTTTTGCTTTGAATGTGTCTTTGCTGATTTCTCTACTATACTAGAAACATATGCGTGGCTTTGCCACACCCTCGTTGGAGAGAACCAGTCCATCAGCTTTCCCAATCAAGGGACATCACTGTGCTATCCGAGTAACATAACATGTAAAATAGAGTGCTCCAAATTGCAATGTGGTTGGCAATAAAGATTTATAATTACACAATCTTGCCATAGCAAAATATCTAGAGAGTTACATGATTAGTTCTAAGTATGCATTGGATTACCTTAGGTGAAAAGGTGATCTTAATTAAAAAAAATCTGCAGAGTTATAAAAATGTTACATGATTGTTTTCCCTATAATTTTCAACATTCCTAGAATATAGTGTCCAGGTTCAATGTTCATCCATGTTTGTGGGATGTATGTTGGATTAAATATGGATCTGATGGTCAATATGAATCTTATTCCCTATTATATTCTGTCAATGTTTTTGTTGTAAGTAAAATTGTTTCCCACATTTACATACTGGCCATAGAGTTGATAGCAGTATGATGGTTTTCATACGAAATAAAGAATGCTGAATCACTATGCTATCACATAGATTTGGTATTGTACATGAGATGTTTCTTAAAAATGCTAAATCCAATATTACTCAATGCCCGTGTGGTAGTGTACTATGTAACGGCTAACAGTAGTTATGGAAGCATAATTCATTGAGATATGTACGTACAAATACTTTACTGTTTTCCCTTGCCATGTAAGGGAGATTCTATTATCTGGCGATCTCAAATAGGATAAAAGCATATTACATACAAGAATAAAGGCACATTAGTTGTATACAGTATATAACTTTTCTGTTTCTTATTTTACTACAGTTACTCCACGAAAGAATAGAAAAAATACATAAAACATAACTAAGAATTTAAGTGGGTAAATCAGAATTAGAGACAGATTAGAGTGCTTTGCTGGGTAGAACCGGATGATGCTTCTGCTCATCGCACTGATGGACAACGAAAGGAAAGTTCAAGAGCTAAGTTCAGTGATTGTAAATTTGTCATCTAAGATAGAAAATCTGACCATATAGGCATGTTCCCTTCAGCTGAATTGTCATAATAAATCCAATTGAAGGCTAGGTTTTACATGAATTTGTTTCACAGAAAGGGAAAAACAGATAACCTTCAGAAACATACAGAGGGAAATAGTTGTGTATAGCCACTGCTAGCAGAAACATAGAGTCTATAAAAGTTGTGTATAGACACTGCTGACAGAAACATACAGTAGGGATAAGTTGTTCACATGAACTTTTTAGCAGAAATTGCTACTATTGATTAGTGCTACTTTGGCTATGTACAGCCAGTGCTACCAAGGGTGGACACTGAACAAATCTGTTGATAGAAGAATAAGATAAATCTAAAATCCAGGCTGCTGCAAGTACCTATCGAGGTATATGTAACGGCAATTGCCAATCACTTTGCCCTCTGAAACTGCATTCAGGTATGAAAGGGAACTATCATCTGACCGTTGAGTGCACTCTTGCTTGTTCTTTCCAGATATCTTCCTCATATCATCATTTAAACCTTGGATAGTTCATTAAACAATAAAACAGAAGCACAAACAGTATGTCTCAACACAATTAAATAGCTGTAAAATTGATATATACAGTAAAAGTGACTTGCAAACAATTTCAGATACTGAGAAGCAGTCTAAAATGGTTCAAGGCATGAATAATTTTTTTTTTAGGACAACATAACTTCAAGAATCATGTCTTTGCTGTTGGTTTGAGAGGTACTAAAATGGCAAACTGGAAGTCTACAACTAATATAACTGAAACTTATTAATACCTATGCTATGTGGAAAATCCAATTGCATAGTGAAATCATAACATGTCTCTGTATCCTATGCTATGCTGTAGGAAATGCCATTGTAAACGAAGTTAAAAAGTACCTCTAAATCCATAGCTAATATTTTTTTAGCTATCATCATCCATAATGAGGTAGTGCCTTGGTCTGTAATCAGTAGAGCTTGTTGCTTTCATATGCCACAGGCGTATATGTGAGCATGTTGTTGCAAGATCGACTCTTGAGCATTTCACCAAACACTTGTACGTACCTCAGGCTGCATAAGCCATGGCAGATGCAGACCCTCTCCATGGTTGACTCGACGTGCGGAGCATCAGCACAACCTTGTGCTCTTCTCGTCGAGCCCCAGACGCCGCACTTGGTGCCCGCCCGGCGCTCGCAGCTCCCGTCTGTCTCCCGTAGCTGGTGGGGGTAGGGGCACACCTCGAGTGGCAGAGGAAGAGCCAGGTGCATCACCGTACGGGGTGGGATGTCCTGGAAGATGTCAGCGGTCCCACCGGCGCTGACGAACTCCGGCAGCACCACGTGGCTTCCGCCACCACCATATTCCGGCAGAACGACAGTAGCTGGCCGCGAGGTGTGGCGCAGCAGAGGTTGTAGGGTGCGCCGCTCAGACTGCAGCTGCGATTCAGTTGGAGGAGGGCACAGGCCGCCGCGTACAAACGGCAACCGTCAACGGGGAGAGGAGGCGGCGGCGCGGCGAACACGGAGGGGACTTGAAGAGAGTTTGGATCCACGCTGAAGCGGGTGAGAACCGAAACGGATCCGAATCGGATGGTCCACCACTATGAGCTTCGCGGATCCGACGGTTAACAGGCTAACGAGCGACGTGGTCCGATTCCCGCCCGGATTTTCTGCCGGGTTTCGTTCTTTAGAGATTCTGTCTAGACCTTTCATTCATATTTTATTCTCTTGTGCTAATTTGTTCATGAATCATGATGCTACTATTCTTCTTTGATCAATAGGTCATTTGGCAGCAGAACCATTCAACTGTCCCAGTCGACCCAGTTCTGGAAATTCCTCCTGAGTTTGATCCAGATTCTGCTGAGTTCATCTCTGATATAAGTGATTATGCTTATTCAACAGAATACCGAAAGAAAGATGTTGTGGAAATTCCTCTTGATTTTGATACAGATGCTACTGAACTGGTATCTGACATGAGGAACAGTGCAGCTAAACAGCATTGGGAGCAAATGGAAATTCCTCTCGAGTTTGATACAGATGCTTCTGAGCTGGTTTCAGACATATGGCACCATGAAGCAAACCAGCAAAGAGGGCAATTGGAAGCTCCTCTTGAGTTTGATCCTGACACATCTGATCTGACTCCTGACATTACAGAATATACAATAAAACTCAAGCAGGTCCGTAAAGTGTTATGCTGGCTGGGTGTTCTCCCTTTAGTTAAATGTAGCCATCACTCATTAATTGTAACCTTTTACTGCTTGATTGCAGTCGCATGAACGTGCTCGAAAGCTCCGGGCAGATTTAGCAGTTGAAGAGCAGCGGGAACAAGAACTGAGTAGAATGCTGAAGGACATAGTAACAACTCCAAATTTTACTGAGACACATAAAAAACGGCCAAGAAGAAAGGTAATATACCTGTTAATCAAGAGTTCCAAACACTACTGCAATCCATTTATTCATGTAATCTAGAGATTTGTTTGTGTTAATATGCAATCTTGGTCTTACCTTTGTATCTGCTTTGGGATTACAGAGTAGCATAGAAAGAATGAAAGTGTCAAGGCATTTAGCTGAAGAGGCAATGAATTATTTTGAGGAACATGTTTCAATTTCAACACTGGATAGCACTGATTTCTC
Source organism: Echinochloa phyllopogon (assembly GCA_033239725.1). Taxonomy (NCBI): domain Eukaryota; kingdom Viridiplantae; phylum Streptophyta; class Magnoliopsida; order Poales; family Poaceae; genus Echinochloa; species Echinochloa phyllopogon. Next base: position 1,411,429 of record BTCW01000008.1, on the reverse strand, counting down.
ATCACCTGAGGATCCTCAACCAAATTCAACTGTGAATGTCCAACCAAAGATCAATAGTAGGTTTTTTCAGAAAGGGCGATCAAGCTTTCAAGAACCCCACACTCCAGCTGATCAACGTGGCCTTCATGAGGTAAGTGAATTGATTTTTCTCTTAGCTTGGAGTTTTCTTGTTCAAGTTCACCTTTTGAGGTTCTTTCAATATGACCCTGTATTAGACTCAAGATTGAATAATTCTTGGGATATGTCGTGCACCCTAATTTCATGATATCTCCAGCACGTTAAGTGTTCTGGATCATGGGGAGCACCACAAAATTTCACTATTCTATTCAGAAGTTACATATATTTTTCACTGTGTGGAGATACGAACGTAAAATGTAAACACCTTTTAAATTGATTTTGGATACGAAACATGGTGTTTCTTACCAATAGCTTATAGTGGTCCATGAGACCATGCTTTGTTTCAATAAATTGTCATATATCATAGTATTGTCATTCATATTGTCAACCTTCTCCAGTTCTCATATTCTATTATTATCTATATCATTTTTATGTTGGATGCATAGATTCGCAGAATATCCTCACCTTGCATTTTCCATGGTATTCCCCCTCCTCCCAGGAATCGGACAAGCAAACTCAGTGCTCAATTAGCATAACTGGATCTGATGTCTCTGACAGTGTTATGTTTAGTCACATGAATGCCCCTGGTTTGAAAATTAGAAGCAACTCAAATGATGATCTCGATGGCTTTGACACTCCACTGAGCAGAAGTTCTTGTTTCTCTTTCACCCACGAGCCAGTTAAAAATGTTGAAAACTGTGATGTCCGGCAATACCTTGGGAATTTTGGAAGGGGAAACAATAAAGAGCTAAGAGAGACGAGGTCTAGTTATTTTGCTGATGACTATGTCTCTCTGAAAGTTAATCCGGACTTACTAAAGGATACGGTGACCTTTCAGGATCGAATGCAATATGGAGGGCTTCTTATATGTAACATTAGAACATTCTGATAGAGAACAGAGTAAATTAGTGCCCACTGGCCAAAGAAGTTATGTAATTATCATGATTTAGGTGTAAAGATATTAGCATTCTGCAACTATTTGTATTGTTGTTTATTTATCCATCTATTTTTTTCTTGCCAAATGTATTTTTTTTCGACTGCTATGAGCCTATGACCTTCTATTATGTTTCTGTAACAATCTAGCATTAAAAGAAGAGCTTTTAGATGTCCCACAGATGATGTTCATATGTTTGAGCAGAAGATGCTGCGAGAACAGTTGAGAGTTGAGAATGTCATACTCACTTTTTTATGTTGTAAATCCAAGTCGATAGTGTTTGCTGTTAACTTTGCAATTCAATACATTGAGTGGTTGGTCCATGTCAATTCTATTTATTTATTTTGCCAAAGAGGTCTATGTCCATGTCGGTTCTCGATCTGGGGGTTCTCGTTATGCCCATCATCATAAAAACTGCAGGTTTGACTTGCTCTGTCCTATCTTATATTCTTATTACTACTTCCATATCTGGTCTGCAGGATTTAGAGAACCATTGGTGAGGATATACCACTGTTCTTGTAGTACGTGGACAGTTGTCAGCAGCCAAACATGTTGCTTCATTACGGGTGAGAGATTAGATGGAAAGTTTGGAGTTTCCTTGTCTTTGGTGCAGGAATCTGATAACCTAAAACTTTTTACTTCGTCAACTCAAAGACCCGTAAGGTAGATGAGAAACGATGTTGACTGCTGTTGGGGGTCGAATTCTGGAAAGGCCTTACCTCCGACAAGTGTCACGGCACCGTCAAAGGTAAAGGTTCAACATAATGGAAACATCGGAATTACAATCGAAGGTGATCATGGGATTCGGCGCACGAAGTAGAAGTCAAGGTGACCTTCGAAGTATAGGCTCGCCGGAGCATGGTCTGCAAGCTTGTGACGAAGGTAAAGCCATTCGAAAGCACGAAGATAAAATTACCACCAGAGAATAAAGCAAAGAGAGGCAGGGCGAGCGAAGGTCTAGGAGAGCTCGCAAAAGGGTATCTACTCTCCCTGGCACCTTCGATCATCGTTTTGAAGGCCGAGGATATATGTATTTAGGTCTTTAGTCAAATCGGAGAATGTAGAGTAAGTCTTTACCTTGCGAGGTCATAATCTATATCTAATAGATTTTAGGCAGTAGTCAAATGGTGCACGTCATGTATGTAAAATGCCCTCTTTACCCATGTTGTAAGTCGGTTGGTCAACTCTTGTATTTGTATGTTGGTAGGCCCAGAGAAGAGGGTAAAAGTGTATTTTGTTGGGCTTGTAACCCCCTATAAAAGGAGGTCCAAGGGCTCCTTTTTTGGGGGATGACTTTTGAAATTCTGAGATACATAACACATCTCATGATGTCATCCTAATCTTTTTACTGCTGGTTTTGTTCATCGTGTGGAAAAATCAAGACCAACAACTGCTAAATCAAACACTCACCTCATTACCTGCACTACAACCAAACGTGCTTTTGAGTTCTTCAGACTTTTACTGCTGAGAAAACTGAAACTGTTCTGTGTTTGGTAGTTTTCAGCAGTTGTGATGCACCGAGTGTGACTGTGTGTATATGAACGCGAATAAGATGGATTTGAATACTTGATGCTGCTTAATCATAAGTACAGTTTTTTGAAACATAGTCATAAGTACAGTAGATTTGTAAGGGCGCTCTCTGGTTGATTGTGACTAATGAGTAACCTTTTAGTTGCAGAATTCCGATCATACTTAATAAGCAACAGAGGAGCCAGGAGGAACAGATCGCGACCAGCTTGCGAATGCCTCGCATCATCTTTTGGACTCGGACAACAAGTTACTCTTGTTCTATTGTTGATTCTTATGAATGCTATTGGCAGAATAAAAAAAGACTTACTGCAATTATAGAAAAGATAAAGAATTATAAAATTAACTTAAATGGAAAAGTAAAATAAGTTGGGATGTAGTTCAATTGGTAGAGCATTAAGTCACGCTTTCTTTTATTTTTTTCAGACCTTTGCATTTGGAATACTCATCAAATTGCCGCACAGATTCTTTTTTTTAATATAAAAAACCTCTGGGTCTTTGCACTCAGTAGTTTTCAGTGCTTGTGGTACGGTTGTGCATCTGAATGTGAGTGGGGAAGCTGGATTTTAAGTTGGTTGCTTAATCACTGTGGAGCGACAGTAACAAATATGAGGGTCCCTTGGAGCTGCAGAGGATTTCTATTTGTTTTGGTTTTGAACTGATGCTCTTATTACACAGCAATTACGATATGAGGCATTATCTCAAAAGAGCGACATGAGGCTCTAGCTCAATGCATGGACGGAATAAATTTAAAGCCTGACGGAACGGAACGGAAGGACTTACGGCGTTAGCGTTTTCAATGAACATCGGTGTAACGGGAGAGCCTTTGATTTTGTTATTTCCCGTGCTGGCAGTCATATGTTCCACATGATAAATGATGGGAGGCCGTTAACCTCAGTGTCTATCAGTTTTCTGAATAATTCTCGCTTCTCGGTGTACGCTTTGTTAGTCTATTTTTTACTAAGACCAGTGTTAGTGGGGTTTCATGGGAGTTTCATAGCATTAAATACGCTGATGTGGCATAGGAGAAAGAAGGGAGAGTTTCATGGTATATGAGAGGAGTTTCATCACCATTAAACTCTCTTGGCACAGTTACCTAGTTTTTTATCTAGATAATCGTGTAGTGAAACGGTGCACTGAGACTGGCCTAAATATACAGCTTCGAAAATGGATGAATGACACGTCTTAATCAATTTCCGGTAAATGCAGTTCACTAGTAAGATAAGGGAACTTTCATACGCCTTTATTTTTTTTGCAATTTTTTAAATTTTTTTAGATAATGGAAATATTTCCGGCCTCTGCAATGAATGGCCATTGCAATGAATGCACACAGCCAAATTCTTACAAAGTCTTCAGCTCAATAGCTGAGAAAAAGAGAAACAATACATAGGAAGAGAAAATAATCATAAGCAATGTCTAATATTGCCTATCCATCCATTCTTGGAGAAGATATCCAAAGCTTCTATTGCTTGGCTCGTCGAATAGACGGTCTTCCTAGTGTCTTCACGCTGCATTGATAAATCATAGCCAATATGTTCCCTCAAAAGGTAGCTTTCAAAGCAATGTAGAAGATCGCCCACGAACATCCGAGCACGAACAATGAATGCTGAAGCACCATATGGATCTCCACGACGACGTCTTCAAGAAGAACATGACGCCAATGGCGCCATCGTCATCGGCCCGAGATAGGGCTTGGATTTCACCGAAGAATCAAAACATGGCCATATATTCAGGGAAGTATACACGAAGTCGCCTCCAAGGAGGAAGTGGCACCCGCAGGCGTCATCGACTAGGCTTTCGCCTCAACCTCCACCACGCCATGGCAGCAACCGTTTGAGCTAGAATATGCCTCACCGAGCTGCTGCTGGTGCCTAGCATGCCGCGATTGTTGATAACCAACTGTTGGCAACTCGATTCATGCCTACCGCTGCAAACACAACTACTGTTGTGTCGTGTGCTCGTCCATTGTCCACTGCCGGCCACTGTTATTGGGCCAGGGAAGACGACAGGAAGGCTCCCCTGACGGATCCGGACTGGGGACGACATCAAGATGTCCACCCCTGACGGTGTCGGCCCGGGGAAGTCGACGGGAGGGTCAGCAGGGCGCACATCCGCATTGCCAGACCGCACCAGGCCCCGCATGGCCGCCATCGAATACCGTGATCGCCGGCGGCGGCGACGGCCAAATCTGGCGATGGAGGATGGCGGCGCCGGCAGGACCTCCAAATCCAACAGGAGGGGGCAGGGGTGTCGATGGGCCCAAGCCGCCGCTGCCAGGGGCATGTCGTCCATGCCAGAGGCGGCGCCCATGTCCGTGTCCGCGCCCGAACCCCGGTGAGGCCGGCGGCGACGGATCTGGTATGAGGGCTCGGCCGCATGGATCCGTCGAGGGGGGCGGCAGGCGGCGCCGGATACGGGGTAGAGGAGGCGGATCCGCCGCGGCGACGACCGGCGGCGCGAAGAGGAACCGCAGCAGCGGCGAAGGGCGACCTCGAGGGATGGCGTGTGCGTGGAGGAGAAGGGAGGAGGAGAGGATGGAGAAGGGGGCGGGGCCGCCGCCGCTACGCGCTCGACGGTAGCAGCGGCGGCCAGCGGCGCTCGACGGGGGCGGCCTTGTGGCGGCGGCCGGTGGAGCCCCTCGAGTCGCCCCTTTTTTTAAAAAATGATAGATAAATGAAAGGGAATGGCAATTGGACTGCTTGTGAGTTGTGACCTCATGGCATGAAAGACGTGATTCAAAATGTGATCCTAGAGATCGTACTGCCGATTAGCTGATAATAATGCGCATGTATTGTCCCTTTTGGACCAGTGTTTAGTAAGTAGTAGTAACAGTATTCTCATCTGAGTTGGTTGGCAAATTATTATATATTTATTTACGTCAAGAAAAATCGCCTGTTAACAGCATCCTGATTGCTGAGGATGCATTGCAGCGTCTCGATCATGAGTTGTCGTTTTGTTGGCGGAGGTAATTAGCTGAAGTTTTGCCCTGCCACCACTTACTGTGGTACGGTGGATGATTGAATGCTGATTGTGGCCTGGCTTTTGGCTCTTGCAGGAAAGAAACAACAATCAAGGCAATGCAGCAGAGCATTGCTGTGCTGTGTTTGGACAGGTGTCGTGATGGACTGCATGAGAAATGAAACCAACGGCTCGGGAACAAGGCAGCAGTGTGCATGGGCATGGCGATGGGAGGCTACAGCTACAGCCATGCCATTGCCATGTGTGCGAGTGCAGTAGAGGGGCGTCCAACATGTGTTTGCTGATTACGCAAGTATCGCAACGCCATTTTCGTCCCGTTCTGCTCTAGGCTCGAAGCCAGAGGCGTGATTATGCTGCATGTCCTGTCTTTGCTTGCATGCCTTCTCCCCACCGTTCGAGGCGCGACTCCGTTCCGTTTGGCATGCGTCAACCCTTGCAGCCCAATTTTTTAGAGAGCGAAGATTACAAAAATCTACATGATTCTTTTTTTTTTGCAAATATACACAAGTATCTTAATCCACTGCCGTCTAACATCTACAAGTTTTACATATTTTCAGGTCTCTTGTTTTTTTCTCAAGAACTTGGCTGAGCAACCATTTCGTTAAGAAAAATAGAGAAAGTTTACACCTTAAAGACGCGACTAAAAGAGGCCAAATCATATGTGAGGTTCTGCCACAAGTAAATTGGTTTCTTTGGTCGATGGACTCAACCACGTATTTGAAAACAGACACATAGTATCTTACTAGAAGGATATTTAGAAAATATCATTCTTTTTTTTGCTATTTTCGATTTACAGCTTCAAACCAGGCTCAATCATTCTTGATGGAGTAACTGATTAGCCAGCTTTATGTGAACTGCACACGTAGGCCAACAACGGGTTCTGTTCTGTTGGCAGGCGAGCAAACGATTACAGCACCCATTGAAAGAAACAAACAGGTTGTCATGTGGTGTGATGTACAGCTCTAGTATTCCGTAGTAGCGGACGGGACGGGAGAATTGGAGATGTTGACCAAAACCCCACCCCCCACCGCTGCCTCTTGTGCGTGGCGTGCGCTATAAAACCCTCTGCTTTCCGTCGATCTCGCCGGAAAATTCACCGGCGAACGAAACCAACACGCCGCCACCACCATCATTCATTCATGCATCAGGGAGCGAACCCATAGAGAAAGGGAATACAGAAGAGACACAGAAGAGATCGATCATGGAGAGATCTCCTCCCCCTGTTTCCTCCCCTCCTTCCTCCTCTTCGGCTTCCTCCTCCATCTCCATGGAAGAAATTCCTACTACTACCCGCAAGAGAAGGGCGACGACGACCCACAACAAGGCCACCACGGCCGACAAGCCCAAGAAGGCCCGCCGCCGGAGTAAGGACGACTCTGCTGCTGATCCTCCCATTCCCAATGCCGCCGCCGCCACCGGCAAGAGGAGCTCCGTCTTCAGGGGAGTCACAAGGTACGTACGCGTCTGTCCATCCTCGGCATCTGCATGCCTCACTTTCCTATCCCATCCCATCTCCTGATTCCGATCTAGTATTTCAATCGCAATTCCCCGCGGCCCTGCATTGCTGCCATGTTTCTCGAAAGCAATTCAGATTTCAGAGTTACTGGAAGACTTTCCGATCTCCAGCACACAACAGCGGAGGCAATGTTTGCTACGGTTGTTTCCTTCTGTTCACAATTGCTGCTTCCTTCCTGTGGGGGTCGAATCTCCGGCCACTTGCATGTTGCATTCACCGATTCTGGATCGCAAAGCTGTCTGTCAGTTCCTGTTTTCACTGCTCACCGTAGGGCCTAATTCCAAGTGTTGCCATGTGCTCTACTGCCTGCTGCTCTGTTTTCTTCAACCCCAACTGTCACTTTCTTTCTCTGCTTGTCCATTTTCCCACTGCATAGCATTTTCTTTTTCAGAAGAGAAGAAGAGGTCGTTTTCTGATAGCTAGGAAGTAGGAAGTTAGTTCATCTGCATTACTGCCAGCAATCTTGTGGTGCCCTGTTTCTTGGATTTGTTTTTCACCCCTTTCTCCTTGTTGTAAGGCGAGAGTTGTAAATTAATGCTGCTGCTCACCCACATACGCGTCGCATTGCATGCGTGTCAACAGGCACAGGTGGACAGGCAGGTTCGAGGCCCATCTCTGGGACAAGCATTGCCTCACCTCCATCCAGAACAAGAAGAAAGGCAAGCAAGGTGTGTATTGCTACTAGTATCACAAATGATTTTAAGTTTTTTTCATTTGCCATGTTCTTTTATTTTCTTCTGAAAAATGGTTCCTTTTAATCTTATTTAATGTTTCAAAAAGGAAAAAAAAATTCTAATACGAGGATTGATGCCAATAGGAACCCAAACAATTAAGGTCCTTTGTCCTCTGCAATGATCCTGATGCATCTGCCAGTAGTGTAAAGCTTATTTCAAAAGTGCACCGAATTTTTAAAGGCTGACATTCTGATCAGGCTTTGTTTACCTCCTTTCTTTCGGTTATCTTTGGTGGGGGCCCTTCACTGGTGATCTGCATGTGACTATGATCTACTTCTGCTTGCTGCTGAATTGGGTGCCCTTACTCAATAGTCTATTTGGGTAAGTCCCACAATTAAGTACTAAATATATCTAAGCCGTCTTTGTCAGATTCATGTTACTTGTCATCAGATCGTGGTGTGATCTGCATCCTTGTCTTTGGTATGAAACCGATTAATTGTCTATGATCTGCAGGGGCCTATGATACTGAGGAGGCAGCTGCTCGTGCGTATGACCTTGCAGCTCTCAAATACTGGGGTCCTGACACAGTACTCAATTTCTGTGTAAGTTCCTGTATGCTCCTAGAAAACAAGCTGTCCCAAATTTAGCAAGAATCGACCAGGACTAATAGTATTAGCAAACTACTCCTGTATTGCAAACCAGAAAACAGAGTGAGGTGAGAATGGCTGCTTTTGATGCATGCTCGATTGTTTATGAACATGACACCAGCCAGTAATAATAAATTTAGACGTCATTGAGTGATGAGCTCACAAGTCACAACCACTGTCGCCTTGTTGCAACTAGTAGCAGGAAACATAAACGTTGTAGGAACAGACAAGACTAGCCTACATTAATGTGTGGTCCTAAGCAAGCAGGAGTAACTAGCCGTCGAAGTTCGTTTGCATTTGGTACGCATGTGAACTATATTAGGTGAATTCAATCGACTAAGCATGGTGATTTGATTGATGTAGGCTGAGGATTACTCCAATGAGATGTCCGAGATGGATGGGGTGTCGCGAGAGGAGTACCTGGCCTCCCTCCGCCGCCGGAGCAACGGCTTCTCCAGGGGCGTTTCCAAGTACAGAGGCGTCGCCAGGTACTACTTGCTATTCAGTGCTCTTGGTTTAATCACCTATTAAATTAGGCTCTACGATCATGCACATAGACAGTCTACACCACTGCTTTGTTTTCAACTAGCACATGCAGAAGCCAGCAATGTTCATGAAACACACCTGGCAAATCTGTGCAGCTCAAGTACCAAAAATGGACCTGAGAATGGGGTCCAGTCCAGAGTGCAGGCTGACTCAAAGACAGAAACCTTTCTGCTGTAGTGTTCTCTAGTCGGCTGACACGGCGTGTTGGAGATGAAGTCCACCTGTAACGTGACTGCCATGCAGCACCTGGGCCTGTGACACGTCACACGCCAGCCATGACAGGCATGCATGACTCACCAGCATTGTGCACCTAGGAATGCCAGCTCTGTACTGCATGCATCACTTGGTTTTGAAACCAGTGCAGCACTTATTCTCTCCTCAATGTTCAGAGATGCATGATAAATTCATCATTCAGTTTATACAAGCTAAATAATGTTATTTTTTTCTAATTCTTGTTTTGATGATCCAGGCATCACCACAACGGGAGGTGGGAGGCACGCATTGGGCGCGTCTTTGGTAACAAGTACCTCTACTTGGGAACATTTGGTATGGCTCCTATTCTTTGATAGAGCAAGACGGTTTTAGTAGCATTTAATGTTACTCTTGTTTGTTGTAGAATACTATTGCCCCGCAAGGGCCACCTAACTTTAACCAATTTTATGATGGTGGATCAACCTAACTTCTGCACGTTTCAATGGCTTGTATTTCTTGTTTCCCTTTAATGCTGACTTGGCAATTCCCCTACTATATTGTACTTTCCAGACATGGATGATCTTACCAGTGTCTTATCCTGTTTAAAAAATGAAAAAACATTAGATCTAAACATCTGATCATCCATGAGATCAGATCAAATTATAGGAGCATAATACTGATGTGTTTTTCCTGTTCCAAAACTGTTCCTTTCCTGAATGTCAAGATCAAGACCATGAGACCAAGATACTATCATATAAGCAATCCCCAGAAGACTGATCCTCCAACTGTGCAACTTGCCCTTAAAATTAGTAGCATAAAATCTGCAACCTGTTGGCTAATTACCAGCCAAAACTACATGACCTCCAAACTCATGTGACATGCACGTGATGTGAAGAGCCACCACTCACCTGCCAGCCACTGCCAGTTGCAGTAATAATAAGATGGTGCCTAGGGATCTTCAATTCCTCTGCACTGCGGCCTTTTGTTTTTTCACTTGCCTGTGTGACTCAGCACCAGCAGCCAGTGATCTCTTCACGTGCATCAAGATCAAGATTCAAGATCCAGACAACATACTTGCTTTCACTGCTATTACCATTGCAAAAGGCCAGTGTTAGAGGAAAACACTAAGGTTAACTACTTGCACTGAGATTGGACATGTCAAATGACTGACACGTGCAAGTAAGCAGACACTGTCTGTCAAAGTAGTGAACAGCCATTGTATGCAAATTAGTATATCCTGTTAAGCACAATTGTGCCTCAATATATGATCATCTCCTGCATGTTGTATTTCCAAACCAACAAAAACATATTATATATTCACCGAAATCTGTTATCACCAAATATTTGTCTTACTTTCCAATTGTACTGTACTCTAAAACAATGGAAACTGAACAAATTTTGCATCGTGGAATTTCTCAATATATTAGTCAAGCCATCATGTCAAAATTGCATTATTTTTATGCACTCATTCAGACAAACTTACCATCGTTCTCTTCCTGCAGACACTCAAGAGGAGGCAGCCAAGGCCTATGATCTTGCAGCCATTGAATACCGAGGTGCCAATGCTGTAACAAACTTTGACATCAGCTGCTACCTGGACCACCCGCTGTTACTGGCGCAGCTCCAACAGGAGCCACAGGTGGTGCCGGCACTTAACCAAGAATCTCAACCTGATCAGAGTAAAACTATGGTCCAAGAGTCTGACTCAAGCGAAGTGAAGACACCTGATGATAAAGCAGAGCCTGATGAGAATGCAGAGCCTGATGATATTGCAGAGCCCCTCACAGTCGATTACAACATTGAAGAGAGTTTATGGGGCCCTTGCATGGATTACGAGCTGGATACCATGTCAAGATCTAACTTTGGCAGCTCCATCGATCTGAGCGAGTGGTTCACTGACACAGACTTTGAGAGCAACATTGGGTGCCTGTTCGATGGGTGTTCTGCAGTTAATGAAAGCAAGTTCGATGGGTGTTTTACAGTTGATGAAGGCAGCAAGGATGGTGTAGGCCTGGCAGATTTCAGTTTATTTGAAGAAGGTGATGGTAAGCTGAAGGATGTTGTTCCAGATATGCAAGAGGGAATACATCCTCCAACAATGATCAGTGTGTGCAATTGATTGAGCAGCCTATAGGCACTAGTCTGTCTCTGAGATCTGAGACATCCAAGTAGGTTTTCCCTTTTCAGGTGTAGGTCCTGTCATGGGTACACTTAGAGTTATCCAATGCCACAGCTGCAAAGAAGCTGAACTTCTTGTAGAAAGCCCCATGCCATTTTGCTTGGCATTAGACAAGCATGTTAATGTTCCTTAATTCTTTGAATCTGCTCCAAGCTGCTTGACTAACCTCGAGGGATTGTCTCACTTAGCCTAGATTCAACTAATCACATCATGATGAATCTGAAATGTGATTTGATGGTTGTGTAGTATCACAGTTTTACATGGCAATGCTGCCAATGCAGCATATATTTATTTGTTTCGACAGTTTACACGGCTGTATTTCAAATAGCTTCAGCTTAAGGAACATAGCTTCTTTTTTTTCTGAATTATCTTAACAGAAGACCTTACATGGATTTTTTTTCAAAAGCCCATATTTTACCCAGATGCTTAAAATAACTTGTCACCCATTGCCCAAAGAATAAAAAGATAATAGGAAGTTTGTAGACAAGTGCTCCCTCCGCTCTCAAACCGTTTAGGACAAATAAATTAGTTCATTTTTGAACTAAATCGCTTGTCCTAAACGTCATATATTTATGTATGGATGAATCAATATTTATGTAAGTAGTATCATTTTTCCAATGGATCATATATGAATTGGATCTTTATATTTCCAGTATCACATCCTGATGTCAAAAGTTGTAGATAAGTATTTTCTTTTCAAGGCATCATACATGAATATACGCGGTATTCACATCGTCAACATCCAGTAAAAGAATGGACAAAAATTTAAACATCCTAACGACATCATAAAATTATCTCTTTTCCCTACAAACATGACTACCTTTTTAACATTCTGAATGATGGCATGTCTTGAACGCTAGAAATGCCTCCGATAGTAAGCTCTTTTTCTAATTGAACTCGTGTAGACTTCAGAACCTCCTAGTAAAATAGAAATAGAGATAATCAACTCAAACAAGCTGATGAAATGGAAATCCATTAGAATGCATAGTTTATTGTCTTAGTGAACAATGCTCACATTGAATTCCATATAAGTAGCTCGCCTTGCGAGCCATTGAGCATCAAGCACCTGAAATGCTACACAGAAAAGGTTATCGAAAGCCACGCCGTCATCTTCAAGTAGTTGAACAAAGTGAACACCAGCTTTTGTGCTCATTTTTCCTACAAAGAGGTATAACAGTTAAGATTTAGTTCTCAATTGATTGCTTGCTTATATGAACCAAACTCCAAAGGCAGTGGAGCCGTGGAGCGAAAATGAATCCAAATAAATATTTAGCAATCAATGCATTCCCTCACCTGATTGCAAATCCAGCATTTGAACTAGCATATAAGATATGTTTACACCACCTGCTGCAAAAGGATACTCCCATTCAGCTCTCTTACCCTCTGCTTTGTGCAGTAGCCTCTGAAAGGAATCCTGCATGTAAAAGCAACTGCAGAGCATTAAAACAACAGTCACCCACACCCACTAATGGCCAATTTATAGAGCAAGTATTCAGGATGAATAGAAACATACTGGGTAATTTCTGGCAAAGTATATCAAATTCTCCAAGGACATGAACCCACCTGCCCTGCAAGTTCAGCATACAAATCATATTGGTTCAAGTTGTGGCAACATAACGCATGATAATTTATCATGAAACATCATCATTGTAGAACTTTTTTACCTAAAATCTGTTGATGGGTCAGAGTTCTGCCAGCCCATCTCCTTCCACAGATCTGATTTTAGAGGGGGAAGTTGTCGGTTAGGATAAGCCAACCTCCAAAGCTCTTTCAAAGCATCCTGAAACAGAAAATGATATTAACTTTCCTGATTCACATAATCTTTTCAGTCACAAATATCAATATTTCAAATCTAATTATATTTATCCCATTCCTCTATGGTAGAAAATTATCAGTCACTTGACAAGAAAAGGGTTACCATAAAGGTAAACTGTACACAGAATTAGAACCTGATGCTTGATAGAGGAGCAGTCATATGACACATCTAACCTTTGTCTCAACAATCTTAATCTTTCATCCTGCAAAGTAAGTCAAACTGTCAAATACCACAAGTGTCTAACAAAGTTGAGGAATGCAAACACTACTTTAGCAGCCCATACGGAAATCAAAGTTGCTCTCTAAAGAAAGTCGAAATCAAGGAAAAAAAGATTCCTTTGATTTCTTTTGTACACATGCATGTCAGCGTCCGTGGAGAAAGGCAATTGAAAAAAGAAATCAACAACAGATTTTACATGGTTACACAAACATTTGTAATCATGATTGTAAAGAAGGCAAACAAATAAGGAGTAAGGACATGTAGATGCAGAGGGAAGAAAAGGTTTGACTTTAAGCACCAATCAACTCATCCAAGAGCTCAAGCTTATAGCCTATTAGGGGAATATGAGAAATTTATACTTGTACTAATAGCAAAAATCTCCTGATAGCATACTGGTACTTTATAAACTCATGCTTTCAATAGAATGATTCCCCTTTTGCTGTACAATAGTTCAAATGAATATAGGACTTTTGTGAGCACCACAGTACCTGCAATGGACTGAGATTAAGTGGAACTATCTGTCCATTTTGTGAACTTTTGGGAGCAGAAGAGCAACCAAAGAGTCTTGCAAGCAAAGATCCAAATCCAGAAAGAACATTTACTGCAAAGACAGAAGTGGGATTTTTCAGAACAATACTTCAGAATGGCATGGGTGACAATTCTAAGAGCAAAATATTCAGAAAAGGAATACAAAGGTGAATTTCAACATAGACGATAAATAAATATTTAGATCTTGTATACATAACACAACGTACATTTCTTATCAATTTTTGGACTGCCCATAGTTTCAAAATCATTAAGAAATAAATGTGAACTAAGTGGATATTTTGAGGAGTAGAATTACCAATTTAACAGTAGCATCCAAGTGACAATTCGTAATGGCCAAAGATGAAGAACTTATCAAGCAGGACTGTAGGAGTATGTTCTTTTATATAGTATATAGGAGGACACTACAACATTAACATCTACTGTAGCTCTTCTTGGATTAAAGTTTCATGAAAAGTACCTATCTTTCTTGCTGATCGAGCAATAAAAACTGACAGAAGATTCGCCCAACGAAGGCACTCCTGTCTTGTCCCATCAAAGAAATCTGACCGTGTAGTAGGTTCATATCTCTGCAAACAAATAAAAGAAAGGGCATACTGAAAAAACATGAACTAAAAGTTGGTCAACGGTCAAGCATTTCAGGAGCTACTTACTAACCTTGGATTTATCTTCATGAGGACCATTTCCTAGAAGAGGTTCTGTTACAGGGTGTGATATTGTTGTCTCCATTCGTTTTTCATTTGTTTCAATAGTATCAGCACTGCAAGGCTTTCTCTTTATAGCTTTAGAGGCCATACCAGAGGACTGTATGAATCATGCCTTCTGTGTAAGAAATATAGAACAATATCAAAAAACTTAACCAAATTAGTAGAGAGCAACACCAAACCTACAAACAACAAGACTCTAAGTTGCCAAGGAGCTCATGGTGTAGTGGCAAATGCCATGGCTAGAAGGCTCCCACCCAGGGTTCAAATCCTGAGCGAGGCACGTTAAACTTCAGGGGTCTCCCTTGGGATATTTCTTTAAAAAAAACAAGACTCTAAGTTAAAATTAATCAAATGACAGAGGATGACAACAAAAAAAACCAGGCTTCTGAAAGCAATTTTCACCAACTCACAGCTTACTTGGCATTAAAATTCACAAATTTAAGCCACTTTTATCATGTGGAAGGCGGGTGCAGGTGGTATTCATGTTAAAATCCAGGAAAATGGCAGGATTTAGTCCGCCTCCACTAACATGACAACACAGTTCACATAAATTGCTCCAAAGGGAATAAAAGAAGAAGGGCAACCAGCGACATTTCAATCAGGTCGCGATTCAGTTGTTACCTAGCCAATCGCGATTAAAGCGAGTGTTCCCACCCGATTGAGGCCAGATTCAAGTCTCCGAGCTTTCTCGTCTTCCCCTTTTCCTCCGCAAGGTGCCGAGGACAGAGGAATGGAGCGTCAGAGATCCCCCAGTTCCCCACCTGCAAGCATGGACGGACGTCCTCATTGGAGGGTTATTCGTGAAAATAAGCTATGAAGCATGCTACTACTCCGTTCCCCCCTTGCAAAAACACAAAATCGCACATGGCCCCTGCTCCTCGGCTTCGAGGAGACGAGGGCGGGCCCACCTGTAAGTGGGCAGCACCCATTTGACATTTCAACTTCAACCTCGCCGCGAACGCCAGCAACCGGTTCGCGCCACAACGCCCCAGGCATGGCGCTCCTCCTCCTCTCCATCCTGCTCTGCTTCTTCACCGCCGCCGATGCGGCTCGTTCTCCGGCCACCGCGCTCTTCGTCCTCGGCGACTCCACCGTCAGCTGCGCAGCCAGCAACAGCATCCTCCCGCTCAACCTCTCCGCCGCCGGCCGGTGCCTCTCCCCCTCAGCCCGCCGCCTCCTCCCCGACCTCCTCGTCGCCAAGATGGGCCTCCCGTCGCCTCCCCCCATCTCCACCCTCAACGGCACGGCGGCCGCCGCCGCCAGGGGCGTCAACTTCGGCGGCCAGTACGGCGACCGCGGGATCTTCCGCATGGGCGCCGTCGGGCAGCAGCTCCGCCTGGCCGCCGAGACGCTGCAGCTGCTGCAGCTCGAGGCCGGCACGCCGCAGGACGCCTCCTCCGCCGCCGCGGCCGGCGGCGCGGTGTTCGTCCTCTCCTTCGGCACCGACGCCTACGCGCGCCTCCTCGCGCGCGGGCCCGCCGAGGCCGACGCCGCCGCGCCCAAGCACGGCCGCCGCGGCCTCGCGCGCCTCCTCGCCGACCGGATCGCCCGCGCCGTCTCAGTACAGTGATGAATTCCTCCCCAAAATTTGTGCAGCTGCAACTCGATCGCGAAGATGAACGATTTGATATGATGGTGTGCAGGAGCTGTACGAGGCGGAGGTGAGGAGGGTGGCGGTGATGGGGGTGGCGCCGCTGGGGTGCGCGCCGCGCGTCATGTTGGAGGGGACGCGCGCTCTGGACGGCGGCGGCGGCGCCGGCCATGGCTGCGTGGAGGAGGCAAACGAGCTGATCCAGGGGTACAACGCCAGGGTCGCGGCGAGGCTGGAGGAGCTGCGGCCGCAGCTGCCTGGCGCCGACGTCGTCTTCTGCGACGTGTACAAGGGGATGATGGAGATCATCTCCAATCCTGCCAGATATGGTAAGCGTCAAGTCTTTCCACTTTTGCCTATACTTTTCAGCGCTTATTACTTCAGTGAACAATGGTCGAGTTGATACTGGAAAAATTAGTGCGGTTCTTGATTTTCCTTAAAAGAAAACCAACGGGATCTGAATCGTTCTACATAACTGAATTGCGTACTCTACATCATGATCATGCACGATTCTCGCTTTATGTTGTGTTCTACACAACGAACCTGCTATACAGAATAATGGTCTGCTGCCAAGGCGGTTGATCATAAGATTTATAACAGATCAAGCATACGTACTTCGGTGATGTATCTAGTCCATCAATGACAATGTGCTCTAAGCCACTAAGGTCAAAATTGAGCATATGAAACTATTAGTTCAGAAGGTCAAAATTCTAGCTTTAGAGCATCAACTTATTTGAATTCGCACTGAAAATCCTCATGGATCAATATAATGTGCCATGCTCTGTTTCAATATAACTGGAGAATCAAAGCACTTGCTCTGCATGCCTGAAAGGGATGCATCCTTTCGGCGCTCAGATACACTATTCTGGCACCAACATCGTATATCCTCCATTTTTGTTTTCACAAAAGAAAGGAAGGAAAAGGAAGAAAGAAGATGTCTAAGGTTATTTATATAAATCTTAACTATTGGACAGTTAACATAGTCAATATGAAACTAGGCCCAATGTATATTATTTGAGCTGAAGACTGTTGTTCTTCGAAATTCATATTGCATCCATAGTCCATGCTGCTCATGTGCACATCGCCTCTGTGTGTAATGTTATGTTTAATGTGTTCAATTAGGCCAAGCCTCAAACTTGCTAGTTACCAGTCCTTAATCCAACTAAAAAGAGCAAGCATGTCTCAGTGCACATGCAGTTGTGCAGACGATATATGGCCCTTCATATCATACTCCCAACCCACATCATCTGAGGGCAAATGACAAAAGCAACAAATTGGATCACCCAAGGCCAAACCCACTTTCCTCCAGCTCTTCCATGTTAAGGTCTTCTTTCATCTTTCTGGCATGCTTGCTACATTGGAGTGTCCACTGTCCAGGTCGCAGGGCTCTTCATCATCCTGCACATCACTTCTGGTGTAGCTGAATTGTTCTGTACATGTATAGCACCAGATTTCTAATAAAATCTTCGAGTTCTTCCATCTTGTCTTTTGAACATTACATTTCTCTGGTTCTTCAACATTTTCAACACACGCCTCATACAAATCTCTACTGCTGCATAAACTGAAACTTCATTGGAACTCCATAGTTTCCATAGTCTTCACATGGCAACAGAACTGGCAAACGTTTGGGACAGTAAACTTTTCACTTCCCTAAATGAACTATTTGCAGATTTGCAAAGTAAAAAAAATATTAGTTGCAGCTAACAAATTGAACAACTACACCAATCAAAACAAACCCTGGTAATCCTTTTGGGTCTGTGGTGGTGTTCAGTGTTCTTTCTTCGCACCCGTGGGTTAACCCAACCTGCCTGCTGAAGTAACAACTAACAAGTAACATATTTTTTCATGCTACCGTGCGCGCCAAGCGCGTCAACTTTTTACCACCGGGGATCCAGCCTATTGCCATCAATTATTAAACTGTCCGGTGTGTTTTTGTCGTATATATGAACATGGTTTGTCCTAAAGATCTAACGATGCAAAACCCAGTTTTTCTGGTGAAAAGGAAAGCTATATGGCTGGTCTCCCATGTCCAAGGATTGTGGTTCCTCACTGAATAGGACAGGACATGAGGATGGTCCTTGCTGATCAATCATGAAAACAAACATGTACCCATTCTTGTATGTGTTGCATGTGAGAAAAAGAAAACTTCACTGTGCGATTGCTGAAGATGGATTGAGAAATAACAAAGGAATCAATTTCAATTCCATCGGTAAGGTAGTTGTTGCTTGCCTCCAATCCAATTGCCGTCGGTACGACTTGACCGGAGGCCGGAGAGTCGAGGCCCCATTCATCCCATGCTATTGGCCTGTCCGTTTGTGATTGCATACAAGTTAGTTTTAACTTTGAGTTCGTGTTTGCTGGTGAAAATAATTTGGTCCTAGAATCCAAAGCTGGCGTTTTCTGGTAAAAATGAGAGGTATATCTGAATGATTCCCTGGTGTTGTCCTTCTGCTTCCAAGTATTATATGACTTCCCACGTGCCTGAAAAGGACCACATGAGCTGACATAATGTAGGCCGTCCATTTTATCAAAATCATGGGGAGAAAAAGAAGGCAGAACATGCCACCTTTTCTTGTGTTTTCTTGCGTGCGAGGTACTATTAGCTACTAGTAAGCATGGTTTTAAATAGCGGGCTAAGGGATTTAGCGGTTGGGGTAAAAAAACAGCTAATAGCGGGCTAAATGAGGCTATAACGGTTTTTAGTGGCTAAATTGTACGTCATTTAAAATAGCGGCTTTCTGTCTCAAAAGGCTATAGCGGGCTATAGCGAGGCTATAGCGGGAGATTTAAAACCTTGCTAGTAAGTTTTATATTTTTATCATCTTGCATTTGAGTGTTTACTGATGACCATCGATGAGGATGTCGCTGATGAATGTAAAAACCTACAAATGAATAGGATTGGTGGAGACAAGGGAGGCTTGCTGCGGGCTGGGCCCATTCAAGGCGACGGTGGGTTGCCTGAGCAAGGAGATGGCCTGCGCCGCGCCGGAGCGCCACGTGTGGTGGGATCTCTACAGCCCCACGGCCGCCGTCGACGCCCTCGTCGCCAACTGGTCATGGTCATCCTCGCCGGCGGCGGCGAGCTCCGACTCCAAGACGATGATGATGAGCATCTGCAGCCCCATCTCGCTGCAGCAGCTGGCAGGGTGAAAATTAAGCACCATCAGCTAGCGTTCAGCTAGAATTGTTAATTTGGTGTCAGGCAGATCGAAGATGAAACAAGGAGGGCGCGTGCGGGGACAATAATATGCGATCCGGTAAAGTAGCTCGATCTCAAAGTAGCTATAGAAAAAAGATGAGGAGAGCTAGGAGACACAGCAGGTTAATATTAGCTAGGTTTGAGGTGGACATGAAAAGGACGGATTTTGGTCATCTTGGCACAAAGGCAGACACACGAACCAAGAGAATCGATGAGATGTGTAAACGACCCACACTAATCGATGGATCGACGACGACGTACTATGTTATGTTATTGGTAAGATGAATGCATGCGTGACTGTTGGTAGCTGATTTGCATGTGTTAGTTTGTTAAGCAACGACTGTCGGATCGGACTGGTAGGTGGTATAATGTCACACCCGGTTTTAAGGCAAAACCAGATGCATCTCATATGTGCGCCAAGATCAGTTTACACACATATGGTAGACGTCACAAGTGAATATCCATAACCATGCATAACGAAAGAGTATTAAAGTGCATTTATTACAATCTCAGAGTTGACACAAATGTCATAGCGGAAGACTTAAATAAACGTTCATCTAACGAAGCAAAAGTGACTCCAACTCCACAGGCATTGACTGGGGGATACTCGCCTAGAACTCCTCAAAATCAGCAGTGAAATCCTCAAAATTCTCCCAATCTGAGCAGCATTCCGGGTGTAGTTGATGCAATAAAAGAAAGAAAACAAGCATGAGCACATGACGTACTCAGCAAATGTAATATGACATACAAGGCTGGGGCAAAAAGGCTGGCTGACAATACTGCAGTAAGCACTTTTAGTTGGTCAAGTATTACTAAGCAACTATTTACTAGCAAATGAAAGTATATACCACCTACAAATTAATGAATGTCATAATCCCAACATAATCAAGTAACCACAATTTAATCCATGTTCAAGTATGATTACCATGTAAGGGTCTAGGCCGCTCTTGACCGTGAGCACGGCTGTTATAACAGTTTTACATTCTGCAGAGGTTGTACACTTTCACCATAAGCCGTGATTCCCATTGCCGAAGCATGCACCCGTCCCACACCACGTGGACCGAACACTGAGTTTCACTATGAGACCTTTACAAAAGCACTCTAATAAATGATAGCCCGCTAAGGTTTCCGGTTCAGAAGCAAAGCATAACCCTCCCTAATGAGGTCTGTCTCTTACCAAAGCCCACGGCTCAAGAGGACCGAGCTATACCCCGTCAACCGCCGCCCCCCATGCCCCTTTCGAGTAAAGCTACCATAAACCAGAGCACCTAATTAGTCAGTCAAAGCCAGAGCCACATGGCACTCATGGTTGTACTGTTTTGCTAGGTGGTTCTCCATGTTCCAATTAAAAAGATATGCTCTTGCCATTTAATTAATTCAAAGAGTATTTGGAACATAGAGTAGGGGTTCATTTAACCAATCCCAGTTGAGCAAGCTAAGCATCATCTACCATCAAAGTTAATTAAATAACCCAGTTTCAGGGACAGGAAAATATAGTGGCTAGGCAAATCCTTAAATAGGAACCCATCAAATTAAGACACATGCATGGATGGTGAAATTAATAGTTATTAGGACATTTGCATGACATAATACACTTGCATTCTTCCCAACTCTGTTGCTGCTCAAATCCTTCTCCAACAGTTGGTTCTTCAGAGAAATCCTCGAACTGCTTGCTTCCTAATCGCATCACACAATCGCATGCAAAGAAACAATACACTAAATAAGAAACAGTACACCAAATAATTCCAACAGAAGAAAACAACAGCACAAAACTAATCTACGCGTTACAGCGAACGCGTGAGCGTGAGAATCACTAAAATCGGAGTTAAAACGCAAAAGATATGGCTTTTCTAAGGTTCAGGGACTTGCTGGCAAAGTTTTAAAAGTTCCAGGGGCTTAACTGCGAAAATCCGAGGGCTAAAACATAATTTTGTATAAAAACTCAAGGGCTTACGGGTAAAAAGACCAAAACAGGACCTCGGGCGTAATTTTAAAACTTGCAGGGGCTAAAACAGAAGAAACAGGACCTAAATTGAAATACTTTTGAACTGAGCTGGACCGCGGGTTGATTTTCAAAAACTTCAAGGGCTCTTTTGCAAAATTGGCAGCGCTGACCGGTATCTCGGGTTTGACTCGCGGACGGATCTAATCTTAGCCGTTGGATCACGATCCGATGGCCAGGGATGGATCGGGATCTCGGCCGACGACGGCGACGACCGGGACGGCGGCGCTGCTCTCCTCCGCGGCGGCGCTTCGCCGGAGCAAAGCCAATCTAAGGCTACGGTGCACGGTTTGCGACGAGATGAAGCGCTACGGGTGCGGCTCAACGAGACGAACTCATCTAGGGGGTTCTTGACGACAGACAAGCAACGACGAAGACCGACGACGAGCTATGGCGGCGGCGGCGCTACTGCGACGGCGACGCAGCGACGACAGCGCTCTACGGCCACAAGAAACAGGAAAGAAAAGGCGCGGGAGTACCTTCACCTCGACGCGAACCTCCTGGTGCAGCAAGAACAACTGGAGCAGCGTCGGGCGGCGAGATCGACGGCGCGACCGAAAGCTTGGTGGCGGCGACGATGGCGACTCGAGCACAGGCGGCTAGGGCTAGAGAAATTGGATGGGGAAAATCAAGGGCGCGGCGGCGGCTATATATAAGTCGAAGACCGGCCTCGGCGTGCGTGAAGAGGAGGGTCTCGGAGTCGGGGCGGAGGCGGCGGCGCTCGGACTCGGGTTCGAGTCCGGCTCGAACACGACGGGGAAGAGGAAGCTGACAGGTGGGTCCCATCTGTCGGCGTCACAGGTAGGAGAGAGAAACGACGACGGCGCGACGCGACGACGGGCCGCTGCTGGGCCTAAAGCGGAAAGAAAACGGGCTGAGCGGGGAGGAAATGCGAGCGAGGGAAAAAGTCCAGGGGGGCAAAAGCGAACCGCGCCAGGAGTTCAGGGGCCAAAACTAAACTCAGCCTATTTAACTTTTCTAGAACTCAAACAAAAGCAAATCAAATTCGAATTTAAACAAAATTTAAATTCCAACTTGATTTACTAGCAACCAAAAATATATGCAACAGCATGAATGCAACAAAAACTTATTTTGACTAAAATTATTTAATATGACATTTAAATTGATAAAAGTTAGAAATTCTAATTAAATCATAGAAAATTTATTTAGGCCTTAATAAATTCTAGAAAAATTCAGAGAGTTGCTACAATTTAATTGTGATGAATTTTAGGATGTTACATGTAATCGATCGCTAGTACTCTCTACTACTCCGTACCATACAACAAGTAGTCAAGTACTCCAATCCATGTTAGCTAGCCAGTAATTAACTACTCAGTAACTGTTGTGGGACAGTGACAGTTCTCGTGTATTGACACTACGTGCTGCTTCACTGCTTCGTACTACACATACAGACCGGCCATTGGACGGATGAATAAGTTTCAGTGCGCACATGCATGCAGGCATGAACCCGTCCCGTAGTTGCTAAAAAAATGAGTAAAATAGAGAGACGGTCCCTAAACTTGTCATGCGGTGTCATCTAGGTCCTCAAAATCTCAGAATGTATTTTTAATCCTCAAATTTGTCGAAATGTGCCATCTAGGTCCCCGATCTTTCAAAATATATTTTTAAGTCCCCAAACTTATTACAACGTGTCATCCGAGTCCATAAACTCTCGTAATGCGACGGAAAATGGTGAGATCTAGTGCTAGAATCGGGAGAAGTCTTCATCCTTGTATCCACGTAGTATATATCCGACCCTTAGCTAATAATTAATACTACCGGTGATGGACACGCTAT
The DNA here is from genome assembly GCA_033239725.1 of Echinochloa phyllopogon. Lineage (NCBI taxonomy): Eukaryota > Viridiplantae > Streptophyta > Magnoliopsida > Poales > Poaceae > Echinochloa > Echinochloa phyllopogon. Next base: position 1,388,241 of record BTCW01000008.1, on the reverse strand, counting down.
CGTGTACGCACAGTGGCCACATTTATATGGTAGCCGGCCGCATCTCGCGCGGCAACAAATAAAACGCATTCATGCTGCATGCTACGGCATATCTATGCGCTAGCTGTTGCTATCGACCCACCCATACATTCATGGCCAGCAGGACATAGCCCAAATTAGTTAGGGTGGTGATGGCTCTCTTCACCTCTTCCTTCCAATATAATATCTATACGTATATAATAGTAATCCATGCATGGACCCTACCCCTGCATGCATGCTACTTGACCGGCCGGCCGGCCACCATGGTAATTAATGACCTTGCCAGTCGCGCAGTGGCTACGTGCCAGTGCCTGCGCCGCACACCGCTCCAAATGAAGCGCACACCACCACACGTTGAATTGGTAGCTGGTTGGTAGGTAGGTTAGGTACTAGCGCTCGTGCACTCTTACAAATAAATCCGGCCGGCCATCTAATCAGACGCCGTACGTACGCACTCCTCAAATTGTGGAGCCAGCAAGCCAACACAAATGTGCTGCTACCCGGCCTGCCAGGGGCAATCTCGTCCTCCCAGCTACCTTCGTTCCACGCACTTCCACCATTCATTCATTCTTTCTTTCTTTCTACCTACCTACGCGCAGAAATCGCAGTACTTCCCATTATATATATAAGCCTGCTGCAGTGTTGTGTGCGGTGCCATGTGCTTCAGATCTACACGTGTACAGAGTTCGTTCACGGCCCTCAGCTCCTTGAATATTCTCAACTTCCTTCTCACACCACGGCTAGCTTAGTTGTTACCAGTGAGAGAGAGTATCGCTTGGATCGGATTCCTCCTCCCTCCTTCCACACATACACAGCTAGCCTTAGAGATCTAGCTGCCTAGGCCACCGACGGACGACGATATGGAGAATAAGCCAACAAGCAGGGGAGAGGAGGCAGCGGCGAACAAGGTGCCTCTGCTGGAGCCAAGGGCGGCTGCAGCAGGCAGCATAGTCAGCAAGGTGCAGCAGCAGGAGGAAGATGAAGATGATGACTCGTCGCTGGGTCGTCGTGCGTGGGCGGAGAACAAGAAGCTTTGGGTGGTTGCGGGGCCCTCCATCTTCACCCGCTTCTCCTCCTTCGGCGTCACCGTCATCAGCCAGGCCTTCGTCGGACACATCGGCGCCACCGAGCTCGCCGCATACGCCCTCGTCTCCACCGTCCTCATGCGATTCAGCAACGGCATCCTGGTAATTTCACATCGATCTAGCTATATCATTACTCCTGTATTTGTTATTAGGAACCAATTAATCTATAGTACGTACGTGTGCTGCTGCTTCGATCCATCCATATTTTTGTTAACAAAAACTCGACCGGAAAGCTCTACAAATCAAACAGCTAGTTCACCACACCCACCTGCAGCCTGTGTGCTAATCTCATTTTTACTTTCTACTCTCCAGTCTAGGGGCAGATAGCACTAGTGCTAGGAGAAAACCGGTGCGTTCTGCAAAACAACCAACTCGCTTAGCCGCCTCAAGTGCAAACCAAGGCAGTCAGTCTTTTTGCCTGCGTTTTCATTCCTAAGTGAGCACGTCCATGGACAAAGACCAGAAACCGCCGGCTAAGATCAACTTTCCTAACCACTCATTAGCTAGCTAGCTTTACAAATCTGCTGGCCTCATCAAGAGAGTGACGTGAGACACACAAGATCGATCAGGACAATCATGCTCATGTACCGAATGACTTCAATAATAAAGCAAACACCCAATTGTGTATTGTGGTCCATAGCATCACTTTTAACAACTCCAACTGTTTTTTAGGCCCACTGTTAAATTCAGAGTAAAGTTCGGCACCAATTGGCACAGCATTTTCAATTTTCTCTATAAATTTCTAGCACGTGCAGTGCAAAAGAAGAGACATCGAATAGGTACGTGGTCCATTTGCTCTGTTCTTCTCTCGGTCAAGAAAATGCCAACACGTCCAGTCTCCAACCAGTACCTATCATCGATGGCGAAGTCAGTGTCCATTCTATCGAGCCCCAAAAGTCGCGGAAGAAAATATGAATGCACAACTCCAATGAGTTAATTGCTGAACTTCCATTTCTTGGCCGGCACAAGCACTTTCTTTTGCCAAACCAGACGAGCAACCTCCGCTCTGGAGTGCATCAGCTCATAGCCAACCAAAAACAACCTGTAATCAAAACATTAACAGCTGAAAACAACATGATAGCATCAACAAGGATAGTATCTGCATATGCCAACCAGTGTAATTAACACTCTATCTAGAAGTTTAAATTAACTACGCACTTCATGGATGTTACTTACTGTGAACTGCAGCTGGGCATGGCGAGCGCGCTGGAGACGCTGTGTGGCCAATCCTACGGCGCTAAGCAGTACCACATGCTAGGCATCTACCTGCAGCGCTCCTGGATCATCCTCTTCGCCTGCTCTGTCGTCCTGCTCCCGGTCTATCTCTTCACTGAGCCGATGCTCGTGGCCCTGGGCCAGGACCCCAAGATCTCTGCAGTTGCCGGCACCATCGCGCTCTGGTACATCCCGGTCATGTTCTCCTACGTCTGGTCCTTCACGCTCCAGATGTACCTCCAGGCACAGAGCAAGAACATGATCATCACCTACCTGGCCATGCTCAACCTCGGACTCCACCTCGTCCTGTCGTGGCTCATGGTGGTCAAGTACCACCTTGGAATTGCTGGGGTCATGGGCTCCATGGTTATTGCTATGTGGATCCCTGTGTTTGGGCAGCTTGCCTTTGTCTTCTTCGGTGGTTGCCCTCTCACATGGACCGGGTTCTCATCTGCTGCGTTGACTGACCTTGGAGCCATTGTCAAGCTCTCGCTATCTTCTGGTGTCATGCTCTGGTAAGCAGCATTTTATGGTTCAGTATGCATAAAACAATTTCAGACAAAAAAAAAGTAGCTCAATAGTAGCAGTGCACATGCCTACAAGGTGTTAGTGTCATGCTAATTATATAACTTCTTTCACTGATTTTATCAAGATTTTGATACACCTCTAATGCATACCCATCACTCTGCTTGGCCTTTTCAGTTTGGAATTGTGGTACAACACCATATTGGTGCTCCTCACAGGGTATATGAAGAATGCAGAGATTGCACTTGACGCCCTTTCAATATGGTAATATACAGAGACTCTACACTTCACCTAGTAGTTGTTATTAATTCACAATTCTTCCATACACTTCTGGCTCAAAATAGGTGCTAACTACTAGAATAGTAGTTACATGTCATTGTACTGGTCATGATCTTCCTTTTGTGGTAACTAACCTGTGTGGTATCTATCCGTCAACTGTGCAGCCTTAATATCAACGGTTGGGAGATGATGATTTCTATTGGCTTTTTGGCTGCAACAGGGTAAGTACTCCATCTTTAGATTTTTATTAATTATTAATTTATACTTTCCACAATTTTGATATTAATGCAATATATCTTCAGAGTGCGAGTAGCAAATGAGCTTGGAGCTGGAAGTGCAAGAAGGGCCAAGTTTGCAATTTACAATGTGGTCATCACTTCTTTCACGATCGGATTTGTGTTATTTGTGCTCTTCCTTTTCTTCCGTGGAAGCCTTGCCTACATATTTACTGATAGCCGAGCAGTGGCCGACGCGGTTGCTGACCTTTCGCCTCTGCTAGCCTTCTCCATATTGCTAAACAGTGTTCAACCAGTGCTATCAGGTATGCTTCTCAGTTCTACCTGATGATAGAGATTGATGCAATATACCTAATTCTAGTGACACTAAAATAAAATTTCCTCATTTATAGGTGTCGCTGTTGGTGCTGGTTGGCAAAGTATAGTTGCCTATGTTAACATTACATCGTACTACTTGATTGGCATTCCTCTTGGAGCAGTCCTAGGCTATGTGGTGGGATTCCATGTAAAGGTGAGATCATACAGTTTGGAACTACCATCGTGTATACTGCGTGTTGGCTGTTAGTTGTGTTCCTCACTCCACTTGGTCGTCTGTTGGTGCAGGGCATTTGGATTGGCATGCTGCTTGGGACACTAGTCCAAACTATAGTGCTTCTGTTCATAACATTAAAGACCGACTGGGAAAAACAGGTTACCTTGGCTCACTGTTGCTTATTGTTGTACTTATGCTATCTCCAATCTTCATTGATAATACCATGGACTGCTTGAAGGTTACACAATATATTGAATTATTCTTTGTTCCTATTTGCAGGTGGTGATTGCTCAAGAGAGATTGAAGAGATGGTACATGGAAGAGAACAGAAGACTGCTGGGCTCGAGGGGCGATCCTTGAACCGTAACTTCAAAGTGGGCCTTTTAGGGTCCTCGAAAAGTATTTGCTCGGCATCAGAGACCCTTTGGCAGATGCACATATTTCCTCACCATCGTAAGAACAAAAAGAGGGAAGTTTAGCCTATCAAGATTGTGTGTTCCTCCAAGCCAAGCAATGAAATCAATTATCAGAAGTAGTGAACCCTCCAGTAGAAAAGGATTGTATTATTCCAGAGAGAGGGCATATATGGGTGAGCCTTTGTTGGTTAACCGTGAGTTTGGTGAGAGTGTTGTTGCTCTGCATCAATTTTGGGTATGCTAATGTCCCCCATCAGAGCAGTGGTTGTGGCCTTTATGGTTTGGGGCATTTGTGCTGATTGCGTGAGTACATTTGCACATATAATGAGTTGGAAATGTCAACCCACTGGGCCCTTGTGTATCTATCTCGTTGACTCTACTACTAATTTGGCAAAATCAAATGGCAATTGGGCTACGCTAATTATATACAGGTTGCAGGCACGGTCTGAATCTGATAGGGTTTTGTTGTTTGCAATCTCGCACGTCGCACTAAAAGTGTTGATTCAGATTTAATCCAATCGATTTTCACAAACACATGACGCAAAACTGCACGACACTCGACACTACAATGCAACCCGAGACAGATTTGAGCAAAGCAAGCAAAATCGAACGCGAGATCAGAGGAAATGGGAGGAGGGGACGAACCGAGGTGAATGGGCGGGCCGCTTCCATCCTGTCCTACAGCCTACAGGCTCGTGCGTTGTCAGCGCCCGAGCGTTGCCTACTCCCCTCCTCGAACCTCGATTAACCCATGGCGGCAGATCGAGACTTTCCCGCCGGTGTCCAGGGCTCATTCGCCGCCGCCGCTCCCCGCCGCCGGTGGGCAAGCAAATAAGAAAGGAGACCGGTTGGGCCTGGGCCCTGGGTTTCTCAGTCTCTGAGACTGACACCATGGTCCCACGCTTCTAGTGGTGGCGGAATCAACACGGCCCACCCTTTGGGCCCACGCGCCAGAGAGATGAGCTCCGTGCGTGCGAGTACACATCCCCCAAACCTCCCTTTCTCCGTCGACGGCGGCGGAGGATTACCAGTGGAGGTGCGCCGGCCGTGGCCCCAGCAGTTGGTAGCCCCAATTTCCCCCCCGGCGAATCCAAGTTGCGGAAATGCCGACGCCGGTGAAGTCGGTGCTCCCCGTGGTGCTCCTCGGCTGCGGCGGCGTCGGCCGCTACCTCCTCCGCCACATCGTCTCCTGCCGTCCGCTCCACACCAACCAGGTATCGCTCTGACTTTGTCCGACTACTTGTATGTCTGATCGATTTGGCGATCACTGATTCGCTGATGGTTTCTGTTGTTTCACTGCCGATAGGGCGTGGCCATCCGGGTGGTGGGCGTCGCCGATAGCAATTCCCTGCTCGTCGCCGACGACGTCCACTCAGGCGGCCTCGATGACGCGCTTCTCACCCACCTCTGCGCCGCCAAGGATGCCGGCTCTCCCCTTTCCTCCCTGCTTGGCCAAGGTAGATAGATATTCCACTATTTAGTTCTGCTCATCTTCGTTGACATGTAGAATAATAGATGCTTGGATGTGCAATTTCAGGCCAGTGTCAGCTGTTCCAGAACCCTGAGGCTAGGAGCAAAGTCATTGACGCTGCTACCACGCTTGGGAGAACATCTGGTTCGTTACTCTGCGCTCTACTGCACATACATCTTTCTCTTCCTTTAATGTACTTTGCTTTCTGCTTTTTATGTTCCAATCAGTAGACCACCAAAAAGCTTAATACATGCTTACTGTTTTTTTATTTGGTAGGTTTGAATCATATTTCTGGTTTTGAACCCACATTTCACATTTCGTTGTCATTCAGGTCTTGTCCTAGTTGATTGTTCTGCAACTTATGACACTGTTAGTCTGCTGAAGGATGCCGTGGATCATGGATGCTGCATTGTATTGGCAAACAAGAAGCCTCTTACCGGTGTTTATGTAATGCTATTGGATTTCCTCTTTTCTGCTTAGTCTTTCATAATGCTGAAATAACACTACCTTCTCTAATTCAACAAAGGGCTTTTATCTGATTAAAATGCGTTTGTTGCTGTCACAGGAGGATTTTCAAAAGTTGGTCTCCAACTTCCGTCGGATAAGATTTGAATCTACTGTATGCTCTTGCTTCTATAAGTGGTTTCAGTTTTTTTTCCCGTCTTTCCCATCTTGATGCCTGTACATACTACTGCTGTATGCTATCTATATATGACCAGAGTCTTGCTGCTATTGGTTTATGTCAGAACCTTGCCTGTGATATATTGGATTTTGTGGTATTCTGATGCAATTAACTGTATCATTGCAATTTCATTCTTTCAGTGTTACAGTGAATCAGTTTTGTATAGGACTGCTGGTTCAGTATTGTTTGCTCAAAACCCAAAGATAATGAAGATATATACATGATAACAGTCACGGCATGCATATAACATAGTTCTTAGCACTTTTCTCTCATTTATGGTGTTTTCACTTCTGCTAAGGATCCTTTGTGATTGATACGTGCAATTGTTAATTTCAGGTTGGAGCAGGTTTGCCTGTGATAGCTTCGGTAACCCGTATTATTGCATCAGGGGATCCAGTTTCTCGTATAGTTGGCAGTCTAAGTGGTATGCAGTCATTAGTCTATTATGTAATAAAGTGCCCTATTTTTTTAAAAAAAAAAAGTAATACAAGTTTTCCTTCATATGGGTTTGTAGGTACACTTGGATATGTGATGAGTGAGCTGGAGGATGGAAAGAGATTTAGTGAAGTTGTAAAAACAGCCAAGTCTCTTGGCTATACAGAAGCAGGTCTTACAATATCTTGTTGAAATATTACTTTCATTACAATTTCATGTTTTGATTTGTAGTTAGCTCTTGTTTGTGAAGTGGGGCTGAAACAAAAGTAGGCTAATATAAGTAATCTAAGCATAAGGAACACAACTTTAAGTATTTATTATTTCACCAGCTTGAAATGTGCATTTACTCATGTGTTCATTTTTACCAGATCCACGTGATGATCTTGGTGGAATGGATGTGGCTAGAAAGGTAAGATACCTCATAATTTCCCATGCAATAAGTGGTGTTTTGTTTGTTGCTTGTTTTTCATTTCCAAATGAACTGTTATGTGTTGCATGAACTGCTGCTATGCTGAGTTTATTTGTGTCCTACTAGCATTTGATGTGGAAAATCTTATGAACATAAGTGTTATCACAAAATGTTCATCCTGTTCCAGTAGGCCATGTTATCCACTTGTTCATATTTGTGTTTCATACTTTCACGCTTTGAACTCTCATATAGCCATCTGCATATTGTTAAGGTCACAATATATAATGACCTTTTTGTGAAAGGGGTAGCTGAGGTTTGGTTCGAAACTTCAAACTTCCCTGTTTATCTTTGCTAACAGGCAGTCAGCTCTAAGAACTTCATGTTTGGATGCAGGCGTTGATCCTGGCTAGGCTTCTGGGGCAACAAATCAGCATGGAAAATATCAATGTACATCTATCTATACTATTTCTCAAGATTTACAATTTTAGCTTTGATATGTATACTGGGTGATATTTTCAGTTTTTCTAGTGTTTATAGCTGAAACTTATATGGTGTGCTACTTCACTGTTACTCTGGCTGTTCAACATTAACATAGGTCTGGGCAATGTTACTTCCTGTTTCACATGCTCTACTTGTGGAGCCATCTTTAGGCTTGTGTCCTGGTTTGCAGGAGCACATATATACTTGTCTGAATTTTTTACACCAATCGTATGCAGACATGCTAAGTCTGAAAGAGTATACTAACCAGCCTCCAAACTTGTAAAGTTGTTTATATTTCTGATTGATTACACCATTTGTTTCTTGTAGTGCAGTTTGATTCGTTTATACGACACAAGAGCTTTCTCTTGATTTTGTATGATATGATAGCTATTAATTTGAATGTTCTTAATACAAAAAAATCATTCCTTACTTTAAATTCCTTTCTTTTATACAAAGCTACAACATTATTATAATTCCCACAGTTAAGTGAATCACTGAATTGTAATCAATCAGGCACTGTGTTTTCGACAATGTTTGAGTGAGCCAATTTTGTGTTTCTCTTCACTCTCAGGTTGAGAGCTTATATCCTAGCGAATTAGGACCTGATGCAGTATCCACAAAGGACTTCCTTGAAAGTGGTTTAGTACAACTTGACAAGAGCATGGAAGAAAGAATTAAAGCAGCATCTTCAAGAGGAAATGTTCTTCGCTATGTCTGTGAAATTGAAAGCACAGGGTATGCCTCCATCCCAGTGTGATAGTACTGTGAAACATCCACTTGCATCATAAATCAGGCTCCAATATGTTTTCTGAATCCACAACATGGTTTATTGTTATTGTCATCATTGTTCCAAAATCTTGTTTTTGAACCTCCTTCCAATCTTGTTTCTTGCTGGCTGGTTGTCAATCTTTCTGCTGTCTAACGTCCCAGTTTGCAGGTGCCAAGTAGGCCTTAAAGAGCTCCCAAAAGATTCTGCGCTGGGTAGATTGAGAGGAAGTGACAATGTGGTATGTTTTACCCTTCCTTGTCTTACTTTCTTCATTTTGTTTGACCATCTGTCACCAGTGTCTGTCTCCCAAAACGTCCGTATCGTGTTTGTTTCGCTCTTACCAGAGTAATGCTCTTCTTTTACACAGCATCACAAAGAATTACCCAGCTATCATTTGGCTGTCCCTGGTTGGAGAATTGACAAATGCGTTTCTTTGTGGTTGTCAGGTGGAGATATACAGCCGATGCTACGAGAGCTCACCTCTGGTGATCCAGGGCGCAGGAGCCGGCAACGACACCACAGCTGCAGGCGTTCTTGCTGATATAGTCGACCTCCAAGACCTGTTGCAGAAGACGGCATGAGCGTGAATACATTACTGGCATCTTGCTAGCACCTGAGTGTTTAATTGCGTTTTTTTTTTGTTCATTCAGCTGCCGTACTACTATGCGATCAAATTGGCAAACTGAGACGTGGGACTTTGGAATATACAAATTTTGAAAGACGGCATGGCGAGTTTTCTTGGAGAAACAAATCTTTATCCTCGCTTTGGGCATTCCCGTTGCTGCTGGCTGAATCAGCAGCGGCCCACGCTTTGGGCCCACACGCCAGTGAGCGCGCGAGCTGTGTGTGATCCAAAACCTCCCTCCCCATTCCACGGAAGCCATCCCATCCAAATCCAAATCGAGCGAGCGATGCTGCGGCGCAACCCCACCCGCATCGAGCTCCGGTCTTCCGACCGCGACGAGCTCGAAGACCACCTCCGCGCCGCCGCCGGCACCACCCCGACAGCCTCCTCCCCCACCGGCTACACCACGCCGCCCCCAGCCCCGCACGCCTCCTCCTCCTCCAACCCCCTCCTCCACCTCCTCCACCCGCCGCCCGGCGCCGCGCCTTCCAAGGCCCAACGCATCGGCCTCCTCTCCACCCCGACCCCCCCGAACCCCAGACCCTAACCCCCCATCCCCCCGATCCATGGAGGTCGAGATCAAGCTCCGCCTCCCCGACGCCGCCGCCCACCGCCGCCTCTCCTCCCACCTGGCGCCCCGCCTCCGCCGCACCCACGCCCAGCGCAACCTCTTCTTCGACGCCGCCGCGCGCACCCTCGCCGCGGCCACCGCCGCGCTCCGCGTCCGCCTCTACGACGGCCCCGACGACGACCGCGCGGTGCTCGCGCTCAAGCGCCGCCCGCGCCTCGACGCCGGCGTCAGCCGCGTCGAGGAGGTCGAGGAGCCGCTCGACCCCGCGCTCGCCCTCGCCTGCGCCGACGACCCCGCGCGCCTCGGCGGGGTCGACTCCCCGATCGTCCGCCTCGTCGCGGCCGAGTACGGCGTCGGAGGGGACGCCGCGCCCTTCGTCTGCCTCGGCGGGTTCCGGAACACGCGCGCCGTCTACGAGCTCGAGGAGGAAGGGCTCGTGCTGGAGCTCGACGAGACGCGGTTTGACTTCGGGACGAGCTACGAGCTCGAGTGCGAGACGGCGGAGCCTGATCGGGTCAAGGAGGTGCTGGAGCGGCTGCTCACGGTGGCCGGCGTGCCGTACGAGTACTCCCGCAGCAATAAGTTCGCCTGCTTCATGGCAGGGAAGCTGCTTCCTTGACCTTGACTAGGCATGTGTCTGTTCTTGGTGTTCTTTGAGTGACAATAACATTTTGATTATTAAGGAAGGCTGCTCGTGAAATTTGGTGTATGCTTTGGAGTTGCGGCATATGTACTGGCTAGCCTGAGCGCCATCTATATGATTCGATTCCACTCGAATCCACGGTGCCATTTCATCTACCATACCAACTTGGCATTTCAGTACAAGATAAAGTTCCTAGTTAAACCGATTTCCCTGTTTTTCCTATTGTTAATGTGAAACCCACTTCTTCCTTGCAGTTCCACTTTGCCTAAAAAATTCAGGCGTGCTCCCACTTTGATTTGTAGTAGTACAATACTTGGAGATGCCTGTCATTTTTAAATGGGTATGGAATATAGTTAACCAATTATGCTAATCCAACCTTTTGTGTTGCGACTTCCATTCTGTCTGCAAACTCTTACCTGATGATGCATCATTGTTGCCTGACTGCCTGCCATGTTCAACTTCAGGAAAATAAGTTTGTCGATTGCTGCTTCTTTCGATGCTCACTTGTGTGTTTCCTGCTTAGATTCGCTGGTGGTGTTGTGTTACTTGCATTTGGTGACAGACCTGCTTGTTGTTCAACATCTACCACATGTCCACGGTTGCGGTCCCTCCGCAATTGCTCTTGCTACTGTTTGCTGAGAAGCACTTTTTGGCATTAGCTCAAATCTGGATTGTTCATTCGTCCTGGGAGCGATGACTGGCTTTCTTTCTTCCTTTTGCTTTCTCCTATGCATACTACTTTCTCCTCAAAACAAAGAGCGGACCCTCTGAGCTCTTACATAAGGTTGGGTCCGAGCAAGTGAATTTCTAGCAAAACCTTTTGGCAAAATTGATTGCTAGACTTAGAGATCACGAGTTGGCATATCAATGAGTTGTTTTCGTTCTGCCACATCCCTTAAAATGGTGCCAACTTTCAACTCAATGGTCGCAAAACAACACTATCATTTGTTTACTTCTGGTTTGAGAATTCACAAGAACAGTTTGTGTGGTGATCAGGTGGAGATATACAACCGATGCTAGAACTCACCTCTGGTGGTCCAAGGGCCAGGAGCTGGCAACGACACCGCTGCTTCAGGTGTTCTTGCTGATATAGTCGACCTACAAGACCTGTTCCAGAAGACGGGCGTACTTGTTTATTGAGGCATCCACGCCGTCAACAAGTTGCTTGTTAGCCCCGGAGCGTTTTGAACTTTTGATTGTTGAGTGCTGGTCTGCTGTCTGCGCTTACAGCAACTCCAGTGGAGCCCTCAAATTAAGGCCTTCAAAACTCATTTGCAGGCCCATCTCTAAAAAATAGAGTACCAAAATAAACACTCAACTGCATTGGGCATATGAACTCGGGCCTCTATTTCTCTGTGGGCCCACCTGTCAGCCGCATCTACCTCTCTCTCCCACTTTTGGAGGGGGGAATTGGAGGGCCTCTAGGAATGGAGGCTTGGAGGGGAGAGTTGGAGGCCTATGCAAAATGCAGGTCCATTTGAAGGTCCTGCTGGAGTTGTGTTTTTGCTCGAAGACTCTAAATTTTGGAGTAGAGATCCATATAGAGGCCCCTGCTGGAGTTGCTCTTATGGGAGGGTTAATTCAGCTGCTGGAATATACGAACAGATTGGCAACCTGGGTCGTGCGGCAGACATTGGAATAGATATTGAGACGGAATGCTGAGTTTTCTAGTGTACTTCTCTTAGAGAGAAATCTTTACTCCACAGAAATAAGGCCCCCTTCTGTACAACCAAGCGGACATGCACGATATCTGATTGACTGATTGGCAGTTTTTTGTTTTGCGTTCAAACGAATTCCTGGGTGTGTTTAGTTCCAAAACGAGGTAGGGAAAGTTTGGCGAAAATGTCACATCGGACACTGTAGCGTATTGTAGCACTTTTCGTTTGTTTGTGGTAAACATTGTCCTACTATGACCTAACTAGGCTCAAAAGACTTGTCTCGTCGCGTACATCAAAACCATGTAATTAGTTTTTATATTTACCCACGTTTAGTGTTCTATGCACGAAGAGAGAGATTTGATGTGATAGGTAAATAGTGAAGTTTGGAGAGAGAATTTTGGGAAGCTCGGTGATTTGATGCGAACTAAACACAGTTGGTATCGTCAACGCTGGTAGGCAAAATGAGCTCTGCGCTTTGCCAATGTACAACCTACACTCGCACAAGAGTAGTCACACAGCTTATTATGAGCTGCGAGCGTGCTGGCGTCAGCAGGCAGCACCATCGGGCAGCAGTGCTCGCCGTCGTCTTCGCCGTCGCCGGTATCACAGCAGAGAGAGGATCTCGTTCCTTTGCGGTGGCCAGTGGTCTCCCGGGACTGACAACAGGGCCCCGCGAAGGTCTGGCAGGTGGGCCGTGCAGTAGGGATGGCAGGCTCATTGACAGGTGGGCCCATGCCCACCCCTCCCATGGCCGTTGCTCTTGGGAGCCATATGAAGAAATTCGAATCGCCTCTCTTGGTCTTGTCGGCAGGCCGCCACCCACCAAATCCCATCGGAGCCGAGCAGCCATGGCCGCCGCACACGAACACGCAGAGCAGGAGAAGGAGCTCCTCTCCTCGGTCGTGGGCGACATCCGCTGCTACTCTGGCTCCGACCCCCTCCGCCCATGGCTCCGGTACGGCACCATCATCATCATCCACCGCTACGCCCCCTTCCTTCCCCGTTCTCCCTCTCCCGCCCGGCTGCATCGTTTTCTTTGTCGATCCATAGACTGATTCGCCCCCTCGTTTGGCGTTTCATAGGGGCATGCGCAAGATGGAGCGGGCGCTGCCGCCGGCGACGCTGCGAGAGAAGCTGCCCAGGTTCCTCCAGAAGTGCGCCCAGGAGTTCCAGGACGACGCGCGCTACCGCGACGATCCCCGCTACCTCCGCGTCTGGATCCAGCTGGTGAGCCACCCACTGACCCTCCGATTTCTGCAACCACCCGTCTCGACCCTTCTCATCATCCCCCGTTACTGCTCACTACATGCGCTTCATTGGGGGATGTATCAACAGAGGACAGTGATTGATTGCGTTCGATGCTAGCTTTCACCAGTTTGTGGCTTTGGAGGTTTCCGAGTGAACTCCTAAATCTGCACTAGTTCAATCGAATTGCCATTTTTATCTAATGTATTTATATCATAATAATACTTTTTCTTAGCTCACTGATACTGTAAATTTCATCACATCATAGCGTGAATGTCGTCCTGAAAAATCTAAACTAAAACAACTGGCTCTCTGGAAATTTTGAATGTAATTGTATCATAGTGGCTCTTGAGGAAATGACAACCATATTAAGGGCCGTGGTTATAAGGAATGATCTTTCTGTGTTCCTTGATTTTGTAGATGGACTATGTGACGGATGCGAAGCCTTTGCTCAAGAAGATGGAGAGGAATGGAATAGGCCTCAAGAGAGCTTCATTTTATATGGCTTATGCACTATACTATGAGAAGCACAGGAGATTCAGTGATGCAGAGAAGATGTACCTTTTGGGAATCCAGAAGTAAGCTCTTACCTCAATTTTTTTTTAATAATACCATCTCCTGCTGCTGCAATTGTTGTTATTGTGTGAGCTCAACTTCCATTAGCTAGTTTCCATATATTTTGATATCTGCAGAAAACAGAATCTTGCATGTACTTTCATCATCTGGAACTAAGCATATCTCAATTCCACCTACTGTAGATCAGTAGTTAAAAAAAACAGTGTCTTTTTATTATGGATTTAACTACAAATCCCTGGATACTATCTTTTTCTGAGATGCACTATGGACTATGGTAGCTTCATGTCCAACCTGAACAGCTCTATTAAAAAACAGTAGCGCACAGTTATACCACACTTTTAACTGTTTGATACAATTAGGGAAGAAGGATTGCAAGTAACACTTCATCTGAAGATAGATCCCAGTGCATAGTTCCTTTGAGAGTAAAAGCTGGTTACTGACCGAAGTGTCTAATAGCCTTGCAGAGCCAATTGGGGAGTTGCACAAAGCACATGAACAGTTTATTGTGCGCATGGAATCATACAAGAGGAGGAAAGATAAAGTATTAACTCATTACGTATTACTACTACAATTCAGATCATGGACAATGTTGGGTTTCTTGACCTCCCTTCTTATTTATGTGCTTTAGCTGCAGGAAAGAATGCCTGGGAGAGCTGGATCAGGTGCTACAACCATGAACCAAATCAAAGGTAGGCCTATGAAAAAAAAGGCGCACAAAATCAATTCCTGTGTAACTAATATAAAAAAGTGCCTTTGCCACTTTTCTCTCTATTATAAGCTTACTACCTGATCTTTCCCGAAATAAAAGAAAATTATTTATTCTTATAGTAGATCCCTACTTTGAACATTCCTTTCTATAACATGCATTCTGATTTAATTGGCACACAAATAGAATGGATGTTTTGCCAGTGTTGTCTTACTTATTTTGGGAATATGTTGCAGGTGAAAGCAGAAACAGTAAAGAACTGAAATCCAATACAATGCAAAAGTCAGGAAGCAGCTCTACTACTTCATTAGGTTGTTATCCTCCACCAGGTCCTGCTAAAGTTGGTATGTTATCCAGAGGCAACTCAGGAGCTAATAAGAATTTGTCCCGTTGCAATAGCGACGATACTGTAGTTGTACGGTTTGTAGGTTCTGCATTGGTTGGGAAGTCAGAAACTGAAGATGCCTGCCATCACGGCCTAGTTGAACCAACTATAAACACTAAAGAGGCCATGGATGCAATCAATAGCATGTTTTTGGAGCCACTTGAACCTGAGACAGTTCTCAAGAGACGATCAAAGCGTGAAAAACCAAATTGTAATCAGCAAACAAGTGCATTTGATATCTTTGTTGATGAAGATGAATCTAACCATAATGATCCAAAGATGCTCCACAACAACAGCATGAAGCAAGACCATCCAAAGCTCAGTCAGGAAACAAGAGGGTTTGAGATCTTTGTAGATGAGGATAGCCCTAATGGCAACAACCAAAATGCAGGGCAGAACAGGAACTGTAAGAAGGAAAACATGAAGTTAAATCAGGAAACAAGTGAGTTTGAAATATTTGTTGATGAAAATGAGGCTAATTGCAATGTCCAGAATGCCATGTGCCACAAGAATAGTAGGCGTCCTCCAAGACCATTGTGTGATTCCTCTAGGCACAAAGGAGAAAATGACTTTCAGAAGCCATTTGTTGGAGGATTTGCAATATTGCCAGATGATGAAGAAGAACAATGTGAGAAAAGTGATGATGGTGTCAAGATAAATTCCAGAACCGTGCAGCCTACACATTATAATAATGCTTTTCTCTGTCCAGTTCAAGCTGATTCAGAAACAAGATGTCGTGAAGGTCGTCATCCTGTGAGTTCTGGGCCCCGAGAAGACACAGTCATTCATAGGTTCGTTGGATCCACTATTGATGATGAGGCCAAGGTGGAAAATGCATGCCACCATGGGTTAGTCGATCCAACTGTCAACCTTAAGGAGGCTATGGATGACATAAATAACATGTTTGGGAGACCACTGAACTTCAAGGGTGACAGAACAAAGCGGAAAACCAATGCACTGTCAGACAGAAAAACAGCTCCAGTTTCTGGTTTCTCCATATTAGCTGATGATGACCCAAAAGAAAACCCCACCGGCAAAGCCAATCAGAACAGTTCTTGCAAATTTGATGCTGAGGATGGTCTATTTGAGCCCACAATCACTACTCGTGATGTTATGGCAGAGATCAATGATATGTTTGGAACGCCGCTGGACTTCTAATATAATTGATTAGAGGGAATAATTTAACTCAGCATACACATTTTTCCCTTACCATTTCGGCGTTCCCATGTGAAATATGCAGGTGAGCATTTTCTTCACAATGAAACTTGTTTTCTCAGTGTGAAATCCAAACATAAATATAAATGTTGCATGTCGTTATCAATTAATATGTATTGGAGTGGGAGGAAACAGACATTAGGTTTGCATCAATCTACTGATGTGCTGAACTTTGCTCTGCTAGCTACTTAGCAGGAAAATGCTTATCGCTTTATCTCTAGATCAATGTCCTAAGTTGACCTTGGTAATTGGTTGTAATGGATACAACAATCTAGAGATTCATTGCTTCTACTGGTGCAGGTCAGCAGGCGGAGATACACACAAGATGTTTCTATGGTAGGAGTAGGAGAGCTTGCTCCCTGGGTGATTCAGTGTGAAGGAACTGGCAAGTGGCAATGATTCTACTGCTGCTGGAGCTGTTGCTGGTACAATTGGTTGCTATGGTCTTCTCTAGAGAAGGGAATGCTTAGCATCCAAATCTTTATTGGTACTGATCAATTGATCGCTTGTGTGGTGTCATGTATTTGCTGACATTGCCTTAAATGTTGGCTCAAGGCTTCATTTTCCAGTTGAAAATGCTGAGACATGTATATTGGCTGAAATTTTCTGCAAGCATGGCTGTGCTGCTCCGATGTCTGATATACAAGTGTTCGTTGCGCATGTCCCTGCTGAAGTGCTGATGACAATTCCATGTCTGTGTTCGGAGAATATTTTCAGCATGACGAAGCAGCACTATTACCTTTATTAATACTAATTCCCAACAGATAAGTCATATGTACAGCTTAAACAGGCCTGCATGAAAACAGCTTAAACTACACTGGAGCTTAAACTAACTGAAACCAGATCAGCTGTAGTAGGTTCGTTTACAAGTTTTTGCCAACTCGTAGAAAAACTTCATCTCGATTCAGTTCATGGGCGGCCGATGCTGAGCTGCGCGAGCCGCGCGGCGATGTCCCCTCCGCCGGCCGCCGGCGCGCCCTCCTCCCTCGCCATGCGGAGCCCCGCCAGCGTCTCCGCGACGCCGTCGATCTCGGGGCTCCTCACCACCGGGGCGATGGCGCCGCAGACGGCCCCGCACGCGGCGTCGTCGAGGAAGCAGAGCGCGAACTCGTCGCCGGACTCGGGCTCCGCCCACGTCAGCGTCGCGCCGTCCAGCCGCTCGAAGGCGTCGCCGGGGAGGATCGGGTACACGAACACGATGCGCCGCGGCTGCTGCTGCTGCCCGTCGGGGCCCGCGGCGTACAGGACCAGGGATTGCCCCTGCGGGCGGAGGAACGTCACGGCGGCGTAGGCGGCGCCGAGGTTGCTCCATTGGGCGGCGCCGCCGCCGCCGGGGAGGTGGAGGAGCTGCACGGGATAAGCGCCGCTCGCCATCAGATCGGCTCGATCTGTCGTGGGAGTGTCGGCTCACACGACGGAAGGAAATCACAGGAGCTGCTGGGGAATAACGTCACCTGGTAAGACTCATCTACACCGTTCGTGTTCAGCCACCGTTACAAATTGGCTGCGTTTAGTTCCAACAAGTGGATGGAAGAGTTTGGTGAAAATGTCACATCCGATACTGCAGCGCACGGTAGCACTTTTCGTTTGTTTGTGGTAAACATTTTCCTATCATGACCTAAGTAGGCTCAAAAGATTCGTCCCGTCGTGTACATCAAAACCATTTAATTAGTTTTTTTATTTATCCACGTTTAGTGTTCCATGCATGAGAGAGATTTGATGTGATAGATGAATAGTGAAGTTTAGAAAGAGAATTTTGAAAAGTTTGGTGATGTGATGGGGAACTAAACACAACCATTGTTTAAGGTTTTGCCTTTTTTTCATAACAAACTACCTTTTTCTGTGAACTTAAATTCGAACTATCAAACTTGAACTAGATAATCAAATCAGATGCAAATGCAACGCAGGGCGGCAGGGCTTATAGAGTTTCAAATATTAACCAACATGGCTACTTGCTTGCAATTCCTCCCTATGGTGAATGCTGAATGGGAGTGTACATGTCTAGCTAAGTAAAATGGCTTATCTTGAAGACTACCTCAGTGCCTCGACATTTTGTTTTGTAGTGTATAAAAAATAAAACAAAAGAAAACAGTGTAGTAAAGTGACATCTGAAAAGAGCTATCAATGATGATATGTGTTGATGGTGAGATTCCATCCTTCTCTTCTCTATTGAAAATAACTTCATTTCTCAATTATTAGAGTGACAACAATTACCAACCAACAAATGCTGGAATGAATTGTCACTTCTATCAAAAGCTACAAATCATTTTTTTTCTTCAAAAGACAGCATCAACTACAGTTTGCTGGCCCAGGTTAGTAATGCTTATGTAGGGAAATTCTACCATCTTATGCTCACGAAAATTGATCAAGGGAGATGGCATGGTCATAAATTTCAAAAATCTTCGGGACTCCAAGTACTTGATCAGTGTGATTAACCGATTTAACAACTGTTAACATGCTGTCAGTACCGCATTAGTAGCATGGCCATGCTTTCCTGGAAGACTAATGTCACATCGGGTTAGTATCAACAAATGAACCTGTACAAATGGTTGCACACCTACCATGTCCTCTTTCCCTTAAAAAGGAAAAAAAAGTGTGCCTGCCGATTCTTATAGATCACTAATTCACTAGCACTGCTCGGATATATCAATCTCACCTCATGTACTGAAAACAGTAACCCACAGGCAACCTGACAAGAAATATATATATGCAGAGGGGAGCACAGAAACTAACAAATTATCAGCAAAGCATTACTACTTCATTCCATTTGGAAGCTTGAACACCATACCCTCCATGTCGCAGAAGTTTGCTCAGATGGAAGAAACAGGTAGGGACGAAACACACTGCTACAGCACTGAGACTGGCGTTCGTGCAGTGACACCTGCTAACACGCAGATGCAACCGCTGCGTTTTCTGCAGTATTGTGCTTCATGCAATCGTACACTTGGCCCAGAGGTTGACATCTACATTTACAAGTAGGTTTCTTGGCTTTGTCTTGATACCTAGAGGCTTATTGAGTTATTCAATCCTTTGTTTCTCATCTCTCAATTGTATGCTAGGTTTAACAAAGTTAGCTTTTGATCTGCACTTGCTAACTGTTAATTCTTAAATTTTTTAGTGTTCTATTTTGGTAAGGTCATAAGGAGATCTAGTTGAGTTAATTTTCATCGGAACTTGTGTTCTTATGTAAGAAAGAATTCCATTTGTTCTTCTTTTACAAATGTTTGAATCTTGTACCATTCTTCATACGATATATCTGTAGCACCAAGGTAACTCAATTTATCCTTGCCTTATAAATTTTTCTCCTTTCTGGTTAATTCATTGATACTGCAGGGGAGAGAGTGCTTTCTGTAGTCCTGAATGCCGAGAGAAAGGAATGAGGATTGACCATGCTGGAAGGAACAAGCCGTCTTAAATTGTGCATCCATTCTCTCTAATACAATGAACCGCAGCTTTCCTACGTTTTCGAAAAAAATTGTGCATCCATATCTAGCAACAATTAAACATTTTGAAATTGTGTTAAGAGAAAGTAGCCTAATATAGTTGTCTGTTCAATTATTTATGTACCATGTCGATCTTGTACGAGATGAAAGTGGCACTTCTGTGTTTGATGTGTTTCTTTAGTGAACACCAACTTTGGAACATGATAAAAAATAAACGAAGAGGCATGGGCATTACAGTAGCACCAATTGAAACACTGAACACTTCAATTATCTGATACCAAATGAGAGCCTTTCATGCTTCTATAGATTTACCATCTTGTTTGATCTGTATGGAACAGAGTACAGAGATACATATGACTGCAGACTTTTAATAACTGAAAATTGTTAACACTATGCTAGTTGCCTACTAACCTCCTTAATCTCCCCACCAACTAAATCAAATTAATTATTGTCCATGAATTCAAGGCTTGGTATCAGTTCATGAATCATGATCTTTGGAATTGGGTTTCCAAACCGATGTGGAAGGGGTTAATCTTGATTCTTGAGTGCAATTTGCACTCAAGAATCAAACTCAGTTTCAGTACTATGAATCATACTCATAACTTCATCAGCACTAGCCAACAACGTCTAGTAAGATAGCAAGCACTTCAGGGCATGCTTCAAATCGCCTCTATTTCCTAATCTCAGTAGTGTACACAATGTTTCATGTTAGTGCTCCAGGTACTTGGAACGAGCATTGCTGTATCCTGCATATGATCTTGAGCAAAATTCTGCATTCCACTTCCATGTACTGCTATCTGCTACTAGGGGGCAAATAGGAGTTCTTCCACGCCAACTTTCATGTTGGGACCTGATGCAAACTTGATGAGTTTGTTGTCAGGAACTGCAACCTCGACGATGAACACACTGCAGACGGGACGATGGTCTGAAAATTTTGACTCCCCACGGATATAGGACAGCTGCACTATCCCTTCACCATACCAGAGAATCCGGTCACACCTACAAAATGTTTTTTGGTTGATGCACTGAACATTTTAGTACCCCCATACTGTTCAGAAAACAATGTAGGCTGAAACTGAAAGAACTGCAGGCGTGTTCTGAAGTCACAAGATCATTGCCTTACCATGCTGGTGTCCTTCGCTTCTTCTTCGACGTGACGTCTTCACCAGCATAGTTATCGGAATTCCAAGAGTACTTGTATGTGGGAGCAAAGAATATCTTGCCTTCATTCCACCCTCTGAAAACTCCACTTTCCCTTTCAGTCTTGAGCTGTTCAGTTCAGAATGCCCAATGAACACTTTCAGAACTCTGACAGACTATGTGCCATACACTCATGAATTTGGTTAGTTACCTGATCCTTCTCGAAGAGAGTACCCCAGTCATTGGCCACAACGAGCTTCTTGGCCTCCGAGTAGCTCAGAGCGATCCGGTAATTCAGATCACCGAGCCAGATCACACGGCTGCAACCATGGTCACTTATCAGTTCGCATTTCTGAATTCAGGCATCAAGTGTATGCTGAGTGGATAGTGTATGAGAAATTACTCGTGATCAAGGATTCTCTCGGGAATCCTGCGGCCGGATCTCTTGCAGAGCCTACGGAACTGTGTGTTCTTGAGGATCTCGACGACGTCGGAGTTCCTCCTGAGCTCGTCGCCTTCCTTCTCCCCTGACGCCAGGTGGCTGCAAACGAAGCACAGGCTCGTCTGGTGCAGAGACATGCTCACAGAGATGCATCCCTGCAACCAAACACATATCACTTGATCTTGAATTCTTGATGATAATGGCGACGTGGCAATGGCAATGGCATGGTGGTTCAGAGTTCAGACAGTTAACCTTGTTGCCGAGGTATCCCATGATGCCACGTCCGACGCAGGAGAACCTGACATGGCCGAGGTGCGGCACCAGCTCTCGCCTCACCCACACCGTCGCGAACAGCCCCACCATCTGCTTGCACGCCACCAGGCAGTACCTCTCGCGCCGCCTCAACGCCGCCGCCGTCGCCGGGCTCTTCATCACGTCGGCCACGGCGAAGCTGCTGGTTCTGGCCTCGTCGTCCTCCTCGTCCGACGTCGTCGTGTCGCTCCCGACGGCGCCGGCGTCCTTGCCGCAGCCCATCATGCACGGCGCCCGGCTGTAATACGACCTCCGGCGCCGGAGCCGCTCCGGCGGGCAGGTGCACGACTTGAGCCGGCGGCCGCGGGTGATGGCGGCGCGGCGGATCTCTGTGTTGGAGGACTTGTGGAACAGCGACGGGTCGAGCGGGCTGGAGCTCGGCGTCGGGAGACCGGAGGTTGGGGAAGCAGAGGCCGTCGTGTCCACGGATCGGCAGAAGGAGAAGCTCGCTGCAGCTTCAGAAATGGCGGAGGCGTAAGCTGCGTCAGAGGGTGGTGAAGGCCGGTTCAGCGCCTGGTTGATGAGGGCGAGCCATCTGGACGCCGGCTCGTTGTCCTCGATCACCAGGACGTTGCCGGCGTTGAGGGGGACGACTTCTTGGAATCTGCATTGCAATTTTCGCGGGAATAATCCTATCAGGTTAGTGTTTACCACTTCGACGTAACTTAGGTTAGTGGTACTTAGTCATCTGTGGATTAAAATTGCAGTTTTTTTTCTTTTACGATTAGATGTTGGTCAAGTTACTACGGTAACTGATTTTCCAGAGATGAAATTAGTTTAATGGGTAGATAGCTGACAGTGTTAGTTGCTAGCTAACTGTCGATTGGATAGATGTGTAGGACAACCACAAGAAAACAAATTATGATTTAAGCTCAAGAGCAAAACATAAATGTGCTGAAATCTCTTGTGGTGCAGGAGATATGAAAATGACAGCGAATTAAGCTCAAAAGGAAACGTGTCATAATGTTTGAAGATAATTCTCTATCTGATAAGACAATAGCAATAATGCAATTTTCGTGATGATTAAATCTGTGCATACCCTAACACATAAATGTCTGAGTAGTCATCAGAAGGCAGGAAATAGTTCAGATCGAGACCCCTGTCTGGGGTTTTTCCGGCTACGTTCCATGTGGCTGCAAATACCCTGAGAAAATCAGAGCAAGAACAGAGTAAGTATCTAAGCTGAGCTAATGAAAATATGCTATTTGGACATGTAATGAAATAAATATTTGAATCTCGTAAAAGAAGGAGTGGAGCTTTTGGAAATTAGGATCTTTACTGACGACTATGCTGACCTGAAAGCTTCTACATGGGCACTACTGGTTGTTGCAGGAGAACTGAAGCCACTGAATTTTAGACTTCTACTTTCTATTTTGGAACAAGACGAAGTTAGAAAAAGGGGGAGGAGAACCAGGCTTAGAATTCAAGGTCAAAAGAATTAAGATAATACATCGAAATACAAAACCAATTAATGATCAAATGTAGAGCAGCATGAAATAGCAGGTAGATACCAGAAAGACTTTTGAAGAAGGATGAGGATGATGCTGACGGGGAAGCCACCGATGACTGCTCTGGGGACTCTTTCAGATCAACTAAGAAAACAATGAACGATGTTTTACTTTGAGTATATTAATTATAATATTTTTTTATAACTGAAAACTTGAAGTTAGTAATTATGCCATACGCAAAGTTAATATGAATCAAACTTCAATTTTCCAAGGCTCACAAGGAAATGGATTCTGTTATCGCCATTTGCCGATAAAAACGATGCTATGAACTCAAGAACAAACCTGTGGACTTGATGGAGTATTCCATGCTATGCGATGACAAGGTATTCACATCCTTTGCTCCAAGAACCTTTGGAAAACGAAACTGAAAAAGGAGAGGGTAGATAAACTGTCTTGTACTGTTTATTTGAAATGATGAAAACTTGCCTGAAAGAAGAGAGAACATGTTACCTTCTTTTTTTTGACGGGTTTCTGATCCATTTCTGCACACGGTTTCTGCCTCCAGCATCAAATGAACAGCTTATGAATCAGAGCAATCATTAAGCAATGGGCAGAGGTAATAGAACGCCTGCATAAGTTTTTTTTTAAGAGAAAGTCAGGTAGGTAGAAACGAAGAAATTTTCATGTTGCACAAAAGTATGTAGAAGAGACTAGTGATCAAAAACAGGGAACCAAAGGTAGCCACAGAGTTTCAAGACTTGTTCGTTTGGACAAAGACTGATGCAAAAAGAAATTCAAAGCTAGAACGAGAAAGTGAAAAGACAACAACAGCTCATTTAGAGACATTATTTGAATAGTAGTATGAACCTAACTGGACACACAAATCTCGTCAACATCACCAAAAAAAACAGTACTAATTTTCTGCAAGTGACCTCCAAACATAGATGAACAAACTGAAACATTAATGGTTAGAACTGCTTTGGGAAGTTCGAAAAAGAGACGGCATAAAAATGTTTGAAAGTTTATAGAGAAAGCACAATATGGGTTTTTAACTTTCATATAACAATGATGGACAAATTTTTGTTTACCAAGAATGTATGGCCCATTCTCAACAGAACAATCTACTTGATGGATATCTCATCCAAAGTTCTAATGTTGATTCAATCCAATGGAACAGTAGTAGTTGACCAAACAAGTTTAGAACTGCTTTGGGAAGTTCGAAATGGAGGATACAGCTCTGGAGATATCATTAAGAAAACTGGAATCCGAGAAGCATTGTTTAACATGCTGGATAAAATGAAACAACCCACAGGAAACCTCATCAAAACAATGGACAAGACAACCGGGTGAAATCGCATTTGTGCGGACAAGAATAGGCATATTCGACTAACCTAGATCCTAATTCCTTGACAGATCGAAATGGGCATTGCAGGGAAGGTGTTCTGTCATGTTTGCGATAAAATACAATCAATGGAGTTTTGGAAAAGAATCATCAAAGGAAACCCAGAAGAAGGAGCCCCAAGGGGGGAAAAGGTCACCTTTTTTATTACAGAAGAAAGGCAAAGCAGAGATCTTGCATGCCTTTGGGAAGCATGAAAAGTAAATGAAGAGAGTTGGAAACCAAAGACGCTTCAGAAAATTGGAGTTTGACAAGCTGTCTGGCAGTAATGAAGGAAAAGTTGTCACGGACTGAATAAACTATAGCCTATATATAAACCAGGCTTTCAAGAACTGCATAGTGCTGTATTAAGAAATGATAGGAAGCATCCAAATAAGGACATTGGTTGCTCTAGGAACCACCGGAAGCTAGAAAATAGCTGAAAGTTTTGAAACAGAAGATTGGAAGAAACCTCCAAAATCCGTATCAGATATAGACAACGGGAAGAAACCAAAGCTGAACAACATACTTTGATTCATAATAAAGTAGTAATCAGACACCTAATGGCCAATCGCGCACGAAAACGAAGAAGGGGGAAGACCAAGACCGCATTATTGATTTTCCAAGATAGATGTTTTGGCTTTGGAAGCATCCGAAACAGTTGTTGATCGAGGCTCTCCAAGAGAAAATGAAAGAAACGGATGGTCCAAATTTCATTGGAAACTTAAGAGCATGGTAAGTTGGAAGCAAACCTCACAACATAGCTAGACTGAAAAGCGTGCCAACCTTATGTGCAAGATACACTGAGTAAAGTATAAAAAAAAGTTTGCCATTGGTATCATCTGCTGATCGAGGATGTAAAATTTAAAGAAAGAAAAAATCTTACTGCATTATTAGAACCATGAAAAGAAGAAAAGCAAAGCTAGGAGGAAGAAAGGTTAGAGGGAATGAAAACAGAAGCCAGTCCATCAATGATGAAGTGAACTACGCCAGATAATTAATTAGAAATGAGCGGAAATTGAAACAAGAGAAATGGGGATTGAGAACAGGAGAAGTTATCTGATGATATTCATACCGCAACGAAGAAGCCGGCCGCTAGGTAGATCTCCCATGTTGATTGGATCCAGCTGTTTCATGGATCTTCTGCCACTTGAATGGTAGCCGCCATGGCCATGGCGATGGATGGGGAGAGAGAGGCGTGCCTGCCAAATGGAGAGGAAGCAGCCTGAACGCGAACGACTGGAATGGGAAAGAAAAGAAACGGCCGTTTGAAAGGGAAACAATGCAAGCAAGTGGTTAAAAAAAGGAAAGCGTATATTATATTTGAAATGAATGTGTGATGGTGGTTTGGAAACCGCCGGCTCTGGGAAGCAAGACGCGATGGTGATGCCGTCGTGGTTCGTGCCTTTGGCTGCCGGAGACCTGGAGGTTGACGATCGACGTGGGGCGCGGTGGTTGGTGCATGCCTCCGATTCGCTTGCCAGCCTCGGTCAAACCCCAAACGGGGCCATGGATTCTCTTGTTGCTAGCTGCTGCTCAGCTCGATCCTGAAGCCTATGCTGCTGTTGTCTCCTTGTCTGCTGTGGCGTCTGCAACTAACGGCAGCTACCTGCTTCGTGCACGCCATTACGGAGGAGTGTTCGTCTCGATCATCGGATCATCCCCTGCCCGCTTCATTCCACGCTTCATTCCAAACTTGACTGAATTGAGTCTCCAAGCAATGTGCATCTTTTTCATGGACCACCGTACCACCTGACGGCCCGGGGCTACTAGTTTAACTTGCTTTGACTTCCTGTTTCGTTTGGGATAACTACTTTGCACGCGAGCTTTCCTGATGATGATTAAAAAAGGACACAAATGGGGTTACTACAAGTTACAGATGATTTAATTTGCCATCCACTTTTGATAGCATCGTTTAATCTAAGCGCCCCGATCAGTCATGGTCCACGATGGTCAAGCTTAAATTTCGCCATTTGGTTAAGTGCACTGATCAGTCATGTTTCATCATGGCCAAGCTTAACTTTTGTTACTTGGGTCCTGATCACCAGATCGGTAGTTTTTACTCAGTCATGTTTCAAGATAGCCATTTTACTCAGTCATGTTTTTACTCAGTCATGTTTCATGCACCTACAACTTTACCGCTGCAATGAATATGTAAATTCCTAGTAAGGAGCTATGCATGAAACATGTAATGCATATCTAAGAGAAAAAATGACTTCATTTCACTACAAATATTCAATAGTTCTGAGTGTTTTCCTCAAATGGACGAGTGTTATTATTCTTATTCATAAAATTTTCCCTAAATGACCAAGGGTTTTTTCTTCTGATTTCAACAAATCCCCTGAACGAAAAACAAATTAGCAACCAATACCCCTAACCAAAATTTTTGAACAAAACAAATCAGCGTCCACTCAAGAAACCCTATCTATTTCTTTGAGAAAATTCTAGAACAACAACAACAACACGTTGATCACTCGCAGAAAAGCATCGGGGAAATGTTGGGCCCATATATATAGCAGCTTAAGCTGTGGTGCTGTCACAGGCCCTGTGAGCCCATAGCTAGCTGGATCGGAGTTAGATACTCTTATTTGGGCCCACTTCAACTCCTGGGCTTGTTTGCCCCTCGTAAGCCCAGGACAGACTGTCCAATTACATGTATCCAGTACCTCCTTGCCCAATGTCATTGGGTATAATCAACGTTGGAAAAAGAAAATATCTATCTCAGTTACCATGCATGTTGGCCATTCTCAGTAGCTAGGCCTCGTGCGCTTGTGAACTTGACCGGCCCTTTTATAAAATTGACACGCAGATTATAGTTTTTTTTCAATGAACGCAAGGTTTTTGTACGCTGGAAAAAGATACATTTGTCACAATCCAAGAACTTTGTAATAGGTTCTACGAACCTAAAGGTGCTACCAACATAAAGTAATCAATTCAGCCTAATTGGTCAGTTAATGAAAGCCGCGTGTCGACAAAATAATGCCGCCAGCCAGCTAGTTTTGACCAAACGTCATATCACAGTATTGGTGGAGTTTTTGTTTTCATGGGGACACAACGGTTTGCCCAAGACCCCAGTGGATCGAACAAAATTAAAGGACGAATACGTCTCCAAGAGACCAAGACGAGACTTGAACCACTGTTTTTCCCAATTTCGAACTCCAACCAGTACTATTAGAATTATCCTTCAAAAATCGTTCTAAAAACAAATCTTGTTATATATTGTATCCAACCTTTGATACCTTGAAGATATTAACGGGTTCTAGAACGTAAAGAAAAATGTAATGAAGGTAGCAGGAGTACATCTGAATTCTGGAGATGCAATCAAGCAGCAGGCTGCTTAATTTGTAGAGCAGCCTCGGCTTGCTCTCCTGATGTTATGGATACCGATGGCGATCTGTTCGGTTGGCTGGTGGCTAGTGGCTAGTGCTGAGAGAAAAATACTGCTGGCTGACTGACTGGTGCTGATTTGTGCTGAGAGAAAAATACATCTGGCTGTCTGCTGATAAGCCAATCGAACATGTATGTTCAAGATCACTGGTGGTCCAAATTAAAACTTTTACTCACACACGAGCAAGTAGGCAACAATGCAGAAGAAAATCAAGTTGCTTGCAGCTGGCCTGTGGTGGTGGGGAGTGGAAGTGTAGAGTGTGGCCCTCTCAGATCCGCCTTGGACCAACGGTTTTTATTAGCAGAGACCCTGTTGAAGGACAACCTGCAGCAGGGACCAGCCATGCATCTCCATCCTCGTCCAATCCATCCCCATTTCACCGGCGCGATCACAAGGACTTCAGGACCCCCAGCAGTCTCCACACATGCATCTGTGCCCTGCCGAGTGTCCATCACGACTTCGCATTACCTCCTTGTATATATGTATCCCGAATCGACTACAACAACTTGAATTGATACAGTAGCAAACTATAGCAAATTACTTTTCAAGGCAAATCTACTCATAAGTCATAATACTTCCGATATATTGAAGCTTTAAGGTTTAAACACGTCGCCATAGCCTATACAACATTTATTTAGGACCGGAATAAGTAGAAAATTGGATGTTTTATCTACTTCCAAATCAGCTAACGAAGTCGACGCCTGTTGGAGAAGGCCTTATCCAGCTCTAAGCACTCTAAGAGATAGCTCCTTCAATGATCTAGCTCCTAACACCTGGCTCATAACATGAATGACTCCACACGTCATCCTCACATAATCTCGAAATACGTGTATGAGACTGTCTTTTAAACAAGAGCTAGCTCTTAATTTTGCGCATTGTTCACGGATTAAAAAATTTATGAGATAGCGTAAGAGTCAACCATTGGAGATGGCCTTACAAGGCCTATCCAGCTAGCCAGCTAGCAGGTACTCCTATAGTCGTATAGAGAACTAATAGCTGTGGGAGCTGAAACAGACACTGACATAATAATCGATCATACTAGTAGTAGCCTCTTGCAAGAGGCTTAATAATGTTGCTAGCACTAGTGTTTAGGGCTTTAGGCACAGTGTCATGATCTAGTTAAACGAAGAAACACAAACGTGCACGTTGTTCTGGCCTGATATATGGGTCGACGACACAGGATTAAATGGAGGGTACGGAACTCCTTTTCCTCATTTACTAGTTTGTTCCCCAACAGTGGTCCTAATTATCATGAAGTAGCTAGCACTATGTGGCATGATTTGTAATATATATTAGTACTAATTCTTCGTTCGTCCACACCCTGCTGCCGCTGCTGCTGCTGCTGCTGGCCTGCTGTGCTATATATATACTCTATATGTACATATATAGTATATATTTGTCCAGAGATATGCAATTAAGCCGCGAGTCCTTTTCTCTCACACATCGGTCCACCGAATTGATGATGCAGACAAGCATTGACAACCCAAGATAATGACTATACTCACTGTGACACCATAACTTGGGGAAAAGAACTCTGGCCTGGAAGCAGACGATATTGACAATTATATTTAGTTCTATCATTTCCAGGTTCTAGTGGTACGTAGGTCCTTCTGTGATCAGATCAAGAGGTCATGCTATATATATTCTACTAGTATCTTGGATCCAGAAAGTACGTTGTTAAGGACATCAATGTGTTCTACAACAAGGGCAACCGTTCGACTAGCAATTGCCTGACCTTTTATGTCTCGTTTGGTAGATATTGTTAGCTCCATGTCGGATATGAAGTTTGTAGGCTAAAATAAAGTGGTTTTAAATATATATTTAAATTTAAATTTGGAATGCACTTATTATGGTTTGGGACAGAGGGGTATGAGTCATAATATAATTGAGAACACTCGGGCAGGTCACAAAGAGCGAGAGCATGAATCAATGAGCTATATAGCTCGGTACTTTAGTACACACTTTACAAATATAAAGAAAGTATAGTACAATAAAACATAACGGTTAAAGTGGCACGTTTGTTATGACTGAAGTTATTAGTAATTTTCTATCTTCAATTCATATGTAGGTAAACATATAGCGTGAGCACAGTATGTAGCTAGTTGACATGGACGGTCCAAAATATACTCAGTGTATTCAACTATATGCTATAGTCGTAATTTTTCTCATGTTTTATATATTGTAAACTGTTTTTTTTCTAATTTGTATAATCATATTGCCGGCCTGAATGCCTGTCCTGGCGTCCTGTTGCTGACAAAAAAAACTAATGAAAAAACTAATGGGTGTGTTTAGTTCCCGCGAAAAGTTGGTAGAAAAGTCACATCGGACATTGTAGCGCACTGTAATATTTTTCGTTTGTTTGTGGTAAACATTGTCCTACCATGATTTAACTAGGCTTAAAAGATTTATCTCCTCGTGTAAATCAAAACGATTCATGCATGCATCATTTGTTATATTTAATATTTTGATGTGATGTCGATGTGATTTTTTCGTTTGGAATTTGAGGGAACTAAACACACCCAATATATGCTAGAGCGGTGTGTATTTGCAAGCATTTCTTCGTACACTATGCACGCATGAGGGCAGCTAGTATATTATAGTAAGTGGGCACGTGGGGTTATAAATAAGAAAAAAGCGACGGGTTGGAAGGGCGTGATACCTGAGAGACGACGTGGAACCCAAAACTCCCACAAGCTGCACAAGGAGGAGATGCTGCTGTGTTGTGGCAGTGGCAGGGCATGGCTACTGTGTACACTCTGTGTTGTGGATTAATTGGATTGGATCCGATCCGTCCACGGGATTACGTCCCTTGCATTGGTGCTTCTTATACTGTTACACAAACATGCTTTGCTGCAGTGAGTATTTAATGCATCGATGCAAAGTCTCGCAACAGGCCGGGTCATGGCTAGTGAGCTAGCAAATCAAACTCATCAATAGCACGATGAGATTCTGAACTATTTTGTTGTGAGCTAGCCAAACAAGAGAAAAAATATATCACGTGGGTACCGAATCATGAATTCTGATGATCACCACTAGTGTGGGTGATAATATTTAATTGGTAGGATAATCAGTTTCTCCGCAATTTCATTGCATATGGTGTGGCTGCTTGGTTGTAGACACATTGCATGACAATGCATGTGGACCAGCTAGCCTTGCAAGTTGTCGTTATGAGGGTGGACCTACTGCGTCACTTCATCATAAAATCGTATGAACTCATTTACTTGTTGATATATAATTATATATAGTAGTAGTAGTAGGCTGATCCAAGTTATATTAAGAAAACTTAATTAGTCATGCGCTATAGCTTAGAGTTGTGCTTGCACACCTGAGTGCTAGTAAATTCCTGCTCTCTCTGTTAATAAATTTATATCATTTTGAACATGATATGGTTCTCTAATATACAGCTTTTATTTTTATGGATATAAATATTTGTAAAATTACTATGTTTCCACAAGAAATCCAATGGTACTACGTTCTGTTTGTATATGTGGCCAATCCAAATAACGTTACTCAAAATAGTGGTTGAAAAGTTAGAAATTTAGACCCTATTTGGCATAGCTCCAACTCCAGAAAATCTATGAAGTTCTTGGAGTTGGGTGTATAAGGAGCTACAAGAAATCCAGGAGTTGGAGTTGGGGATACATAGATAGTATGTAAATAAATGATTTGGTTTACAATTTGTACTAAATATTAATATTTAAAGTATATTAATTTAGTATAGAAAGTAAAATCTAGACTAAAGTTTGGAGCTGGAGCTATGCCAAACAGGCCTGCACAGATTTATTTTGCAGAAACAAAGTTAAAATGTCAAAAGAATCATCCAAAATTTTCAAAATTGCAAGAACTTTTAATTTCTAGCTAGAACATAGCTGTCATCCAACTTGGGGCGACCTCTAGCTTGTTTCCTACATGCCGGCGAATAAAATACCTTGAGCGAGTATGCAAAATTAAAGTCTAGAAAGCCAACGTATACTCGCTTTAAATTCACACAGTAGGCAACAGTAGCAAACAGTTCCTCTAGGTAATCCTTGCTTTGAAGCTGGGCTCATCGCTGCGTCAATTTCTATGATTCGATCATGTGACAGGGAAAAGTTGACAGAAAGGGAAAGCTAGCGAGACTGGCTATATAGATCGACATCAGTGAAAAGAAATCATCAGCGAAGGTAGTTGCTAGAGGGTGTTGGTTAGTTAGATGATAGCAAGTGAAAAGGAGCTCACTCACATTCACCTCGCATCCTATATAACCAGCAGCTCAGCTAGCACACACTGCTCATAAGACACTACTCCTGCTGCGTGCCATATCTAGCTTGCAGGCCCTCCATCCAGCTGGTACACCGGCCGGCCGGAGACCGACAAGCTAAACGACGACGGCGACGATGGGGAGGCCGCCGTGCTGCGACAAGGTTGGGATCAAGAAGGGGCCATGGACGCCGGAGGAGGACATCATCCTCGTCTCCTACATCCAGGAGCATGGCCCCGGCAACTGGCGCTCCGTGCCCATCAACACCGGCCTCATGCGCTGCAGCAAGAGCTGCCGCCTCCGCTGGACCAACTACCTCCGCCCCGGCATCAGGCGAGGCAACTTCACTCCCCATGAAGAAGGCATCATCGTCCACCTCCAGTCCATGCTAGGCAACAGGTAACTTACTTTTAATTAATTTTCTGTAGTTTCTTGGCACCTTGATTGCTCAATCTGTACGGCCATGGCGTCCATGGCGATTGCTGACATGTATATATGTATATATGCATCATGCAGATGGGCTGCCATTGCGTCGTACCTCCCGCAGAGGACCGACAACGACATCAAGAACTACTGGAACACCCACCTGAAGAAGAAGCTCAAGAAGCACCAGGCCATCGGCGCCATCTTCGCGCCGCCTCCAAGCTCCTCTGAATCTTCCATCATCATACCTCCCAACGCCGGCGCCGGCGGCCATGTCGGTCACCATCATGACATGATCGCTACTGCTAACCCCCTCTCCAACAAGGACAGCTACGCAGCACGCCCGGCCTACAGCAACCCGGCCGAGGTCACCCAGCTCATCGCCCGGCGATCGCCGTTCGCCGCCGCCGCCGACGGCGACAGCTCCTCGTCGTCGTACGCCTCCAGCATGGACAACATATCCAAGCTTCTCAACGGCTTCATGAAGAGCTCGCCGCCGCCGCAGAACGACGCCGCCGCCGACATCAAGCCCTCGGCCACCGAGGTCATCAACCCTTTGCTGTCGTTCAACCACCACATGTCAGACTTCACCGACATGCTGCCGTCGCCGCCGCAGCAGCAGCCGGCGTTGTTGACGGGACACGGAGGTGGTTACGACGACGACGAGCTCAATAACAAGCAGCAACACCACCAGCAGCAGGCGCCGCTGTCTACGATCGAGAAGTGGCTGTTGGAAGAGGCTGCCGAGCATCATCAGGTCGTCGACCTCATGGATCTCTCCGACGGCTGCTGCTCAGTTCCAATGATGTTTTAACAATTATTAGATCAAACAAAGAAGAGATCAATATACGTCGCGTACGTCATCTATAGTTAGATAGGTTAATTTGTTTCTGCAAGTTATTTTTTAGGAGAAAGCTATATACTCTATGCGTTACATGGATGCATGCATGTGAGAGAAGCAAACCAAGATACATACATACCGGTCAAACTCTCCTGTGAAAGTGACGCAGCCATCGTCTTACCCATCTAGGTATACAAATGTTACTTGTGGTAGATTTGACAATACAAATCAAAAGTCAGAAGAATAAGAGAGCAAATGACACGTAAGCATGTCGTGGTGATGTAATTCCATACGTGATTTCTATTTTGATATTTTTTTTGTTATACATATTCCTGTGCATTCTGATCAGTTTATTGAACTTTTGATTTGTATTTGCCCACTAATACAAGTAAAACTCTTTAATTTCAATAAAGTACATGTAACTAGACTTAATTTTGTCTGCAGTGAAAAGTTTCTGTGTACAGCAAGCAATGCAAGCAAGCCATGCATGACTTCTCTTGTGTATGGTACTGAAATATGAATTGCAGAAATGGCAGTACTCAGTGAGAAAAAAAATAAAATATGAATGAATACATAGAGTGTAGGGTTATTTTTGCTAGATAGAAGCTGAATAGAGGTGTACTCAAGAAAAAGAAAAAAGAAGCTGCAAGAGGTGAAGTAATTTCAAGTCTCTATCAGCAAGCAGATGGTCCCTAATCACATTCAGTGCAGAAAGAGAACTCGTCCTGATTTCATTTTCCCTACTCCCCTACCCATCCCAAGGTCCCATTCAATTAGCACAAATCATTTCCTTTCTTTTCAAATGCTTGAATGACACTTCCATGGAAATTGAACAGGTGTTAAAGCATTTATGCGTAGCTTTCAATGAAAAATAACACATATTTGCATGTTGCAACCATTGGCTCAAAATATTGGCAATAGATGGTGCCTAGCAAGCTGCAAGCCATCAACATAAGTGGAAATGTATAGTTAGTGAGTCATGTGTCCTGAAATATTCTATGAATAAGACTTTGTCTGACGTGTCCTTCTCTAGTACACGTCCCTTTTATGTCATTTGCAGGAAACGGAAAAACCTTATTTGCATCTAGAACTTATTGTTATGCATGCATATTTCATAGAGGAGAAATGGTTTTAAGTGATGTACAGTGCACAACAGGCAACCTGACCTTACGGCCAAAAACAGAGACAAGCTATTACATACTACTGACATAAAAACGACAACAGCCAGAAATCAACAGTGCTTTCATCATACACTCAGCCTAACATACATTATATCATAGAAACACGACAAAAGGCAGTGTGCAAATTAACTTCACATGTCAATGGTGGATTTCTTTTTGTTTAAAACCTCCGAGCAAGTGTAAGCTGATGACGTTTCAGGCTTTGATTGTTCTGCCTGTACAACGCCTATTCTGTCGCCGGAAATCCTGATGTCGTGCACGTGAGTACAGAGCGCCCTACCAAGCTTGCTTGGTGCAGATATATGCATTTCTCGGGTCAGGTAGAGCTGGACCAGAGATCATATGGGCATACACCGTTCAAACTTGTCCTATACGAACCACAACCAGGAATGTCAGTCATAGTCTAAGCAACCGATATCGTTAAGTGTCTTCAACCAAATGAAAGGAGGATGACAACCAACTGAGGTACATCTGCATTCAAGCCAGAAAAAAAAACAGCAATCCCAGCACACTCTACAGTTATGCAGACTAAGAAATATGAATGGCCAAGTGAACTTATACATATCAAACTCTGTCTGCGTATGATGTATGTTTGATTGAAGGTAACGCCATGATAACTGCATGTTTAACTCATCCATGCGAAAGCATCCAGTAACTACACACCTATCTAGAGAACACAATAAGCAATTAAGCATCGATTAGAAGCATACATTGTCTCAGTCTTGTAGCCATCAGTGTACGTACAGGAGGGACCAGATGGACCATGCATATGGCTCGTGTAACTGAACCGCACCAATGGAAGAATGTGCCAGCACAACCAACCCGCAGGTAGGAATTAAGTATGAAAGGTCAATTTACATTACCTGACAAAGCTCCACTGCCTTTCAGGAAACTTCTTGCGGCATAGTAGTGCAGAAAGTTGTCAGTTTTGTCGAAAAGCTGTTTGCACATATCTGTTTCCATAACAGGCAAAATCAATCCTCGGTTCTGGAACTGAAGTGCTCTGAAGACCGTTCCTCAAATTTTTGCAGCACGTGCTGAGGGGCAGTTAATGACCACTGATTATCGGTTCTAAAGAAAATTCTGAAGTCTTTTGTGCAAAGATTTTACCTTGCAGATCATCATCACCAGCCAAAACAGGAGTCTTTATGTGCAGAGGCTTCAACTGTTCTTCTCTTCATGCAGACCTATACCACTTCTGTGAGGATGGTGTCCTTGTTCTGAGGCCTTACATTAGCCTTATGTCCAGATGCACATTCCATATGGCGTTGTCAATTGACAGACATAAGTTGCCATCGCTATTGTTTCTTCACAAAGGCAGTAGACTCAAAGCTGATTATTAATACCAGGTGGTCCCTAGCCATAATAGATGATACCCTCCCTCTGGAATAAGAAATACAAGTCGTCTGAAAGTGACCCATTCTGCAGCATAAGGATAGTGTCATCATCAGTTCTTTAATTGCTATTTAATAGGCAGATGACGTGATAACAAAAGAAAAAGAAAGATCTAACAACCTGAACAATGTCATCCATGAACATTTGAATTGAATAATGATTTCAGCTTAACTCAAATACACTTCCCACTCAAATTTGTAACACTCACAGATTGACAGATATATGTAGGACTTCGACAAGGTTTACAACACGAATCTACTATACTACTCTTGATGAAAACATGTGCAAGCTTTTTACCACCAGCCAATAACGATTTCAGTCAGTTAAGTGGCTTGGTGTAACAAGTATTTTACTATTTCAGAAACTACTTTCTATACTTAATGTATCATATACACACATCGTGCAGTTTTTCCTTTTATTCATGTTTTGTCAATGCAGGAGTATTTTTATGTATAAAAGGCATAGCTACATGTAAACCCTATTCCAGTGTCACAGAAGATTGACTTGTTTACAACTTTACAAGAGAAGCAGATTACTTTTTTTGTTTTACAAAGAAAAATAAAGAAGATAGCACTCATAGTCATATGTTAGCCCTTCCTGTATCTGCAAAACACACAAAATAAAAATGTCTTCTGGAAACTTGACATGTCAATGAATTGGCAATAGCATTGCAAATCCTGGAAATTATGTGTCCATACAAAACCTACCACCTCGTCTGCCAGGGAAATAACCTGTACAGGTATTCAAGAAATTGCCATGACCTGCTTCTGTACTGAAGAATTAACTGTTTTCTGCTCAGAACCCTATGAAGTTTTAAGTTGAAGTGACAAACTCAGAATATTTCTGTCAGTACTACTATAATAATCATCCAACAGTATTTTAAGTACTCAGCAGGCCTGACGCTACATCTAAGTATAGGTGATCTATAAAGAGGTAATATTGCAAAAGCACATGACCTTTCACCACTTAACTCGAGGTTGCTAAAAAACAGAACTACTGCAGAAGTTACTAAAAGCAAAATTGCTGCTGCATAAAAATGAAAAGTATTATTTATCTTTTACAAGAGAACACCTTCTGCGTTGCGCTTTTGTTCAAAAGATTGTCAACAACACTTTTAGACAAGGCTTTAACTTGTCTATATCTTGGTTCACATGGAAGTACATTTGTACAACATCATGGTGACAGAGTTAGTAGCTACCTCCCAACTGCTAACCAGACTCCACAGGGAGTCAAGGACCACCTCAGCCAGTCAGTTACTTTTGTTGTTGAGTAAGACCATCACAGCCATTGCTTCAACTAAACACTAACTAGTCCTGTTGTGACCACCATATTGTCATGATAACATTACAGATACCAAGCTCTTGGTAGATTCTTTTTTGATTTCAGAATAATATAGTTTCTAGATATATCCAAGAAAAAGGGATTACAAATCAACCAGGAGAATTGTAGATGATACAAAGGTTGATGTTATCGAAATTCCTTCTTGGTTGCTTAGGGGGGAGGAGGAGATCAAGACAAATTAGAGGAAACAATTCATTGGCTTAATTAATTGTGGACGATTCAAAATGGTCAAAATTCAGACCATTTATCAAGCAAAACATTTTTCACGTAAACTGATCATGAATTTTGAATTTGCGTGAAAGCTATTTCAGGCTTGATGCTTGAATATCTTTTTATAATTTTATATTCATGTACAAAGCAAGGTATATAAGGACATCATGACGATTCTTAGTGGCTGTGCCCCCATCAACCAGAATTTTAAAGCATGACACATGATTATGCTGCTTATAAAGAATTAGATAAGACCACTAGTTGTATGCAATTCTTACAAGAATAGAATATTATTTTATGGGAAAATCATGTTACAATTTCCATGACTGAAAATGGCTAACAAACCTAAAGAACAGTAGTCAATTTGTCATCGAACCACAACGAAAATCCCTGGGCACTCCAGGGAACAACTTTGATGTTGATTGTGTAGTAGAAAGTGGCATGTCTGATTGATGTAAACTAAACTGTACAGGCAAAGCTCTCAATTGAAGATACGGTCCGAAGTTCTTCACTGCTTCCAATCAAAACGATGCTATCTGATAGGAACGACACATAACACAATTGCCAACTAGAACACAACATATAGGATGTTTATGCATCAACATTTTGTTAAACAGTTAGCCAGCAACGTCAACCTTGATCAATATTGGATTGGACATCATGATTAGACCTTAATAGAGGAAACCAAGAGTTAGGTATTGGAAAATTGGCCTTGCTAGCTGTTAGGTTGGAAACCATTTGGCCATTTGGCCAGTGTTTTGTTGAAGGGAAGACCGAAGACCCTTTAAAAAAATGACCGAAGGGAAGGTGAATTATTGAAGAAGGCTAGTCAAGAATGCAGAGAAATTCACATTCATATTAAATGCTCAGTAAACAGTGATACTTAGCTAGTGATGCATAATAATGGCTAATGATAACCAAATGAAAGCGATCTTGTTGGTGTCCAACAAAAATCAAGCAGATGATCAGAAAGAAGGGGAACTTACCTAACAGACAACCCAGGTGCGGTGGACCACTCCACCGTGCTGATTGGTAACATGGTAGTAAAAGCCAGAAACGGTTGCATAGTCAGACATGCCTGTGGCCAGAACCAGGGCACGCTGGCGCTATCCCCTCTTGACCAATGGTATTGACAACTGCCGCAGTCTTAAAAAGGAAACATGAGCTGTCATGCAGTCCCCATTCACAGCCCAAACAGTTTCTAGGCCCATTTGGGCTCCAATTAAGGGCCAGAATTTATAAAGCCCACAGTTGATTGTTATAACCCGGTTCAAAAAAGAAAAAACCCTTGATTATCACTGCAGAGTGCAGTTGCGGCAGGGACTGAATCACTGCATATAAGCAAAAAGCATTTAACTTGCAAGCAAACACTTCCAGCAAGAGGAAGACCGAAACTCAAACTCAACTGAACAGACTTGTCAATTTATTTATCTCAGCAATGCTCAGTAGGTAATAGAAAGTACTATATCAATCTTCTTCGAGAATAAGGATATGATTCAAATATCAGTTATTTTATATGACAAATTGCAACAGAACTAATTTGGAAAACTGCTGCATACATATAATATGGAATGAAAAAAAAAGAAAAAAAAAGGAGAGGGTATTTCCAGTTTTTAGTTATACGATCAAACAGCAATACAGTTAATTCAGTTAGAACCTTACTTCCTAGCACTTTGATTACTCATACTATATAAGAAACATATCTCACAAGGTCATTCAAACTGCATTCATATAATGCAACAGAATTTTCATACAAGAAACCTATGCTTAAGATCAAATTGAGATGACCAACATTTCACACAGATGAAGTATACCCTAAAATTGAATCAGATAACATTAGCAATTTATTAGCATATCAGTTAACAACATGGAAATGGAACTCTGCTCCACTTTTCTATCATACTCATCAAAGAATGATGAACTTTGTGATGGCTGATTGATAAAATTCAAGTTCTTATCTATAATGTATAAAATCACTAAAACTGTATCACATATTAATCTATACCTGTAAGATACAAACTACTCGCTAAAACTGTGTCACATATCAACCTATACTTACAGGAAAAGCTGTACTGTCAAATATCACATACAATGCTATTCACGACTGAAGGGTTGGTTTGTAGCCTAGTGGATGAACACGACAGGTCGACAATTACAACTCCACAGCAATCATAGGACTTCGTTGCAATTTAGCACCCTCAGGAGAACATGTTTACTGCATTGAGGAAGTACAGCTCTGAGTGGCTAAGCTACCTGATAACCTGAACTATCTGGACAAGATATGACATACAAACAAGAGCAGCACACAATGGAAGTTCAAGAGACTTGGTGATACAGAATTGAATACAACAAATGTTGACAAGCATGTTTATGCAGATTGCCAGATACAGGTACAAACATCGATTCTATAAGGTAAAGAAAAACAGTAAACAAATATACCTTGCCCCCTCTGCACTAGAATTAAGTTTGCATCTGAATCTGGTAGATTTATCATTTGCTAATGGGGGAGTTAAAACAGAGGAAAATCATCTTCTCAGTTTCTAAAGTCATTATCACAGGGCAGCTCAAACTTAGCAAAGCAGAATGCTTGTCAGGCTGCTTTCACTATGTTAGTGAAATGGCAGGTGGACTAGAATTTAGGACAATACATGCCTCAAGCACCTTTATTCAGAGAGAATCATGCTCATGCCTGAGCCTCCCATCTTGGGTCCTGAAAGAACCATCCACGTTTTACAAGCTTGTGCCATCCGATCATAGCTTCTCCGTTAGCCGAATCATGAAAGAACTGACAGCAACAACATCCAGAACAATCCATGATGACTCAAACATGTCATGGAAATAATCTGCGCCGATCTCCTCTGCTGCTGATCTGAATGCATTGCCAAACGCATTACCCTGAACAGCCCCAAGCCTTGGCTTTCCACATACCCCAACAACCAGCACCTTCTCAGGCTCCTTTGCCAAGCAAGCACAGATTAGTGGCTTCATCCTCGCGCCCCTTTCCTTCAGCGCATCCATCAGAAAGAAGCAGAACTTGGTGAGTGCCTGAGGGTGGCAAAGCTTGTTGGTGTCCACGGGGTCATCAAGCTTCACCCACCGGAACTTCTTGGCACTCCGTATAAAACCCGTCTTCGTAATCGCCGAGCTTCCTTGCCTCAGTATTGCTCTCTGTATTTCAATTGCGGATTGCATCCCTTTTCGCAACTGATCAACATTGC
Source organism: Echinochloa phyllopogon (assembly GCA_033239725.1). Classification (NCBI taxonomy): domain Eukaryota; kingdom Viridiplantae; phylum Streptophyta; class Magnoliopsida; order Poales; family Poaceae; genus Echinochloa; species Echinochloa phyllopogon. The sequence goes on along the minus strand of BTCW01000008.1, from coordinate 1,347,665 downwards.
TCAGTGACAATGCAGAGTAAGCAACCCAAAACTGCTCAGCAGCTGAAGACTCCTTTGAATCCTTGGACTCCGCATTCAGGGATTCTAGCAGTGCTGTGACGCCATACACAACATCTGCAGCAGAAACCTTGGACCTGTACCCGTGCACTCTCAAGAAGCTCCGGTAGTAGAATTCAGTGAGCCCATACTCGGGCAGGAAGCGGTCAAACTCATCCCGCATCTTGCGCTTGACCTCCATGCTCATGTACTGGAAGTTCTTCTGGCAGTCGGCAAGCGGGAACCCCATCCTCGCCAGCAGCAGCTTGAGCTTCTTGAGGCCATTGTCGCTCCACGTCTTGAGCTTGGTGGCGACATAGGAGGAGCAGAGCATGGAGTCGAACAAGCTCCACTCCCGCAGCAGCATTAGCCTCGGCTCGTCCTCGTAGGCGATGCGCGAGGTCTCGGGCGCCCGGATCTTGGTGCCGTCCTTGAGCGTGACGACAGAGCCGACGCCCGAGGCGTCGAGGTTGCCCGAGCCGTTGATGTGCTGCTCGAGCTCCATGACGGCGGCCTGGTATCGCTCGTTGGTGATGCGGTCGTGGACGAACTGGTCGGTGAGGGCGACGCAGGCGAGCCAGAGGAGCTCGTTGGTGTTCTCGCGCAGCGCGTGGGCGAGGTCGTACATGAGGCAGCCCGACGGCTTGCCGTGGAAGGTGCCGAGGCGGTAGTACTCCCGGCGCAGCTTCCCGAACAGCCTGACGGGGTCGCCCCCTTCCGCCTCCGCGTCGTCGGAGAGGCGGCGCCTCTTCCTCCTGCCGCCGCCGCCGTCGGAGTCGGAGTCGGAGTCGGAGGCATCGGAATCCTCGTCGTCGTCGGGGACGACGCGGAGGTGGTCGTCGGCGTCCCCGTCGGCGGCGAGGTCGGAGGCGTCGGCGAGGGAGGAGAGGTCGAAGTCGTAGGAGAGATCGGCGGTGTGCTCGTCGTCGGCGGTGAAGAGGACGACGACGCGGTCGTTGTGGGCGCAGAGGTTGTGGAGGTGGACGGGGCGGTGGGAGTCGACGACGAAGGCGGTGGCGGCTGGGGGCAGGATCCGGCGGAGGTCGCGGTGCGCGCCCCAGTTGACGAGGACGCAGCAGAGCGGGGCGGCGGCGGAGAAGGAGGCGAGGAGGTCCCTGGCCCTGGCGGCGGAGGCGACGGGGTAGATGGAGAAGCGGATGGAGTCGGCGGAGAGGACGTGGGCGAGGGCCCGGACGGCGCAGAGCGAGTCGGCGTCGGCGGCGGAGGGGAGGATCAGGAGCGGGGAGGAGGAGCCCGCGGCGGCGCGGAGGCGCGCGTAGAAGGAGTCGACGCGCAGCTCGCGGACCATCGCCGGCGCATCAATCGGGATCGAGGTGCGGGGAATTGGAGGAGGGAGGAGCTCGCAGTCGGAGCTGGAGGGATTGGGAAATGGGGATCTGGGAGCGAGAGGGAAGAGGGGTTTGGATTTGGGCGTTTTGTGAGGGCGCGCGGGGATGGAATTTGGAATTTCGTTTTGGGAGGGAAAGCCCCGCCAAGACACTTTTGGTCTTTGGGTGGCCGCGTGGGGGATTAAGCACACCAGAGACTGACGTGTGGGTCCGGTAGTATTCACATTGACGTGGGCTACAAAGGCTTCGGCCCAGAGAGCGTTGGACCGGGCCTCCATCTTTTCTGGATCAAAATTGCGTACGTTTGGGCTCGCTCCAGCCTCCATCCAACCGTAAGTTTTTGGTTTCAGAACAGTGTATTGCAGCGTACTCCCTCTATTTTTAATTATTAATCACCTTTAGTTTTGTTCTATTTCAAACTTTTAGCTTTAGCATCAAAATTATTTTAATTGAATCCATTATTTCTTTTTACGAGGGAAGCCCGTCAATTGAGTATTTCGATTTAGGAGGGAAAGCCCTGAGGATTGAGTTGAGATTTGGCGTTCATTGCAATCCAAATTTCCCACTCACAACCACACACACACAATCCAAATTGCACCGACCGCACCTTGCTCTGCTCCACTTCCGTTCCGGCGTCCGGCGAGGCTTACTTGTCTTGGTGGTGCATGCGCTCTGTAAATTGAACGCGCTGAAGCAGCTCACGCGTGTGTAATCGCCGGCGCACCAGCAGGAAAACGGAAACGGCAGGAACAAAGCTCGCCGCAGCGCCATCCAAAAACCGGCCACCGCGGCAAGCAGCCGGCGGCGCCCAGCTGCTTACGGCTACGGCGGCGCCACCATGATCGCTGTGCCGGGCAACATGGCAGAGACTTCGTTCCGAGGGTGAGGCGTGAGGGCGCTCCTATGGTGTCTGGCCGTTCATGCGCGACGGCGGCGAGCACTCCGATCGAGAGGAACAGCAGAGCAGGGACGACGGAGGCTAGCGGCGGCGGGGCCGGAGTTCGGCGCCGCTCCGGACGTCTCGGTAGTGGCGGCCTCCGTGGGCGCGCATGCCTACCATGCCATGCCAGCCGTCCCGCTGCGCCCAGCGACGGCGGCGACCCATTCGGCGCCGCGCCATGGCCCATGGCAGGAGCCGGACCCGGACACCAGTAACATAGCCATTCGGCGTGCGGCGGGACGACGACGGAACGTACTCCGGCAAGCCAGGGCGTGCGGCGGGACGAGCGCATTCGACGTCCCTGGCCGCCCGGACCTCGTCAACCGGTTTGTGCAGAGCCGCCGGCGACGCCCCCGGATCACCCCGCCGGAGGCACCGTGCAAGACGCACCCCGGCCACGGCGCCGACGTACAGGACGCTGCGCATAAGTTCCACACCCCCAAGGACCGTGGGGCCGCGCTGGACGGCGGCGGCGCGTCTACGGTGAAGCTTGTGCGCGAGGGGGAGACGAGACGAGCAATTAACCTGAATCTCTCTGAATTAACGCCGCAATTATTCAGATTTCTTCTATCTGTCGCCTGCTGATTAAAGCATGCAACCCTGCAGCCTGAATATCTCTGAATTAGTGTGCACGTACAGTAAAAATTCGGGAAAGTGACTCGAAGATATCAGACCATATATGCATTGGAGCTAGTCCGTAGGCAGCAATGACTGATCGACAGCAGTGAGGCCGGGTGAAACAACTGAAAATGATGCCAAGATATGGCGGCAATGTATGTTGACATTATTATCATTTGACAGCAACATGCAAGAGTGCCTCCGGCACAAGCACAGTACTCCATTTTTTTTTTCATTCGACCGGATCATTAGTCTTCAACAGTCGGCAGGGACAACGGATATATCTACAGCTACAGCAACAGCACCCATGAAATTGACAAATGGGTAACCATGGACCAGAGAGAGAGTCCTGCCGAGTCCCAATATAAGCTTTTCTCTCAAATATTCTCATCCATGATGGACATCAGCATGATGAACCAATTACCCGTCATCCCAGCTAGTGGGAGGACAATATATAGACAAGCGATTACATTCGATTAAACAAAACAAAGTGGGCTGATTACTTTCCGTTCAAGGGAAAAGGCATAACTTTGCGTAGTCATTAGTCAAAATAAAATCAGACTTCGCAGTGAGTAAACAAGATTAAGCCTCAAGAGCAAAAGCACCAACTAATGCAGGATCATCTTCAATTCCCCACGAAAATTCAGGTATGATTCAGGAACACAAGATCCCAAATTCTCAAGCAAGAGAAACACATGTATCTACAGAATATATTGTTTTCATTTCTATACGGAAATAATTAACATGGAACCCACTCAACTATATACACACATAAGCGCACATCAGTTTACACAATCACCATAAGTATACCAACGATCAACACATATGTTACATCACACAAATTTCACTGAAAATCCAAGGCCAAGAGAGGATAAACGAAGAAAATAAATATTGGGTCCATATACGGCGGCTGAATATAATGTACCTACCAATCATTTGAATGCCTTGTCCCCCATGAGATCGATCTTCTAGCAGGCTCACATGCATGTGCAAACCAGCAATAATCACTGATGATCTATCGATCTCGAGATTCATCATCAGCCGGAGGTGGTGGAGGAGCAGACGTCGCAGTCGGGCTCCACCTCGCGCCTGTGGAAGCTGCGGTGGCACCCGCAGGCGGCGCACATGAGCGCCGCCGCCGTGCCCTCGGCGCCCGACGCCATGAACTCGCGGCACCCGTCCACGGCGTGCCCGCCGATGCTCGCCGCGTGGTTGCGCTGGCACTCCCGGTAGTGCACCACCTTCGTCTCCTTCCTCGACGCCGTGCCGTTCGCCATGGACCGGCGATCTTGCTGAGGACCCATCGATCACCTCCCTCTTGGTCGTTGATGTTTGGTGATGGATGGGGAAGATGCTGAGACGACTTGAGATGGAAGGAGCTAGTAGAAAAAAAGGGCACTATTGCTATCACGGCTTGGAGCCTGCTTGGAGGGTGGGACTTTTATATGTGGGAGGGGCTAGTATCTAGTAGGTGGGAAGAATCACGGGTTAAAGAACCAACCTTAGAACAATGGGCTTACTTGGCGTTTTTTTTTTTGCAAAGTACCGAAATGGAAATGCATTCACTCTTTATTCATTTGTCGTTTCAGGTACCGCTAATTTACACGTAATTTGTTTTTTAAAGGAAGATATACATGGTGAGTCACAAAGTAATCCAATACTAATATTAAGGATCATGGGGTAAGAAATTCGCTATATATTTGGGTGTCGCCTATGGCAATGCGTGTTTTTTTAGCCATATTTATTTGCACGAAATTTACTTTCCAAGTGGATCATGAGTCACGAAGCATGATATGGTATAATCTTTATGAATCACGCACTACGACAATTCTTTACTATGTCTTGGCATGACCATTTGTTTAATAGTAATGAGTGCACTCCTTTGTTTATTTCACTTTTTTTAGATGGATCATGAGCCATGTAGTAATCTGATACTACTTTATAAATCACATGTTTGGGCAATAGTTTAGCATGATCAGAATTCTCCAGAGTAGTAATAGTAATGTAGTTTATATTGTCTCATCGATTTGTTAGCAATTTGGGTTTTCTTCAAAATAATGTAGTAGAGCAACACCGCCGGGATCCCCAACTACTTGATTTTACTGATCGAAAACGTGACAATTCATTACATGCAAGTCCTGGCATACCAGGAAGAGATTACATCCGAGCAAGAACCATTTGGAAACGTGCACTGGAATAATGTTTTTATGCTTGTTTATTTTCATTTGATCTTGCTGGTAAGTACGATGTCACACTATGCATGAACTAGTACAGGTCGTTGTTTCTGTTGGCAGTGCTAAATTATTTGCACTGATAAAAAGCTATTTCCTATCTTGTGATGTTGCTACCATTGGGCCACTAAAGGTGGCAGTTTGGTGATTCGTATTATTATTTGTCAAAGACCAGCATGACCAACTAACTAACATTTTTAGTAGGTCTATTAGTGGACAAGATTAGATCTGAAAATTGACTTGACAAAACGTCTGAGGCGTCTTCTCGGTAGATCGAGACTCATAGCTGCTAATGCCGAGAAAGGTTTTCGTTTACTGATACTGACATCTTGACACAGAAACATGAAAAGAAAGGGGGAAATGCACATTGTTGACGACCAAAATTGGCACGGCGGTGCAAACCGGTCTGACCGGTATGCACAAACCGGTCAGACCGGTATAGGAAATATTGTCAAAATATGAATTGGACTTCACCAGTGCGTAGCTCTCGTCGAGACGATCAAGATGCATATGTGGAACGCCGGACTCCAGATGAGAGAGTTATGACTTCGACAAGATCTACACTCGGGAAAAGAGGTCAGACCGGTTTCAAAACCGGTCAGACCAGTTTTTACGCTGTAATTCGAGTTAGTTTAGGATTCCGAGTTTTGTCCCATATTGTAACCGACTCATGATGGGTAAGACTTCCCCGGCCTATAAATATAAAGGCTAAAAGGCCGATTGAGATATCCCCAATCGAATCTATCAATTACACTTTTATCTTTTTACCTTTCGTTCCCTTTACCCAACTTTTCCAACCCCATGTGCTGTCCTTCTTCTGTCTTCATGGCATGAGGAGGCGCCCTAGCTGGCCTGCCGAGCCTAGGGCAAACCAAGGTGCGCCTGCCCTGCCGGGGTCCCTCCCGGGCGGACGTTCGTTGGTCTCTCGCCGGGCACCGCCGATGAGACCGGTCTGACCGGCCATCATACCGGTCTGACCGACCTGCGTGGAGGAGCAGCAAGGAGCACCTCCGTGCAGCGCATGTTCAAGTGCGATTCGTGTGTTGGCCCGAATTGACGCCAACACACGTCCAAGTTGGTTAGATTTGGGAGATTCAGCAACCTGTGTAGGAACACAGTTACACGGAGCAGAAGAAGAAAATCAGGCATGAAAAAAAAGTTTTTTTGGATGCACATAACATCGGAGGTTGGACAGAGAAGCACTCCTCTCCAATTGACTCTTCGTCCTCCGGCTTCTCCGTCTGCTACTTGCATTGCTTCTGCCACCTTCCCTCTGTTTATTTATTGATATCTGACCAATTGAACTGATTAATTTATTGCTCATGTGCTCCAATTCATCAGGTCACCATTGGTCAATGGTGTTGTGATGTTGCATAGCTGTGTGATATGAACATTGTGGGTCCAATGCATTTCCTGGAGGTAGCTACAACATTGTGGGGTATGGCTCCATGCTTCAGAGTCCAGATCTTGTTCCTATTTGCCCACATTTGAACCTGTGATATCTGTGCCTAATTTGTTGAAACCTAAGCCGACGACGTAGCTAGGAACTTCAGGCAGATTCTTCCATACTGGGTTGATGGACAATTGGACATGAATCGGGTGTAATGTATGGTGATGAGGCTTAATGCATGAAAGATTAGTACCGTGATATTTGCTTGTCAAAAGGTTATGGGATCTTTTCAGGAAATAGGAAATAGGATTTATAGTGCTGTAGTAGAATCACTTACTCCGTAGGCTGGTAGAGTAGCAGTAGTAGACTTCGGCCATTGCAACAAAAATACAGAATGGTCGTTTTCAGAAGCCGAACTTGTATTCTGTGGTGGAACCGGTGATCAGACAATTCATGTTCTGTCCTCTCTAGAAAAAAAAAAGACTCTGAGCATATATTCACAGCATCAGTGCTATACTGAGAAAAAAAAACGCACGGTATATATTCCTACTCTTCTTGACAACTTTCCTGAGTGAAAACGGAACATATTCCAGCAAGGAAATGCCATTATTTGCCATCACATAAAAAAGGTTCAACTAAGTTCAGTTTCAAAATAGTACTGTACATCTCTAAGTCTAAGCACTATTTTCCATTTTTTACTTGTAATATCAAAATCACATAGAAAGTAATGAACCAGGGTAAATGTTTCTCAGGATCTTATAGACAAACCTTGCATAGAAAAAAAATGCAGTGCTTGTTTTGCTTCCTCTACCGACTTAAACTAATATACACACAAAAATGGCCGCCAAACAAACTGTTGCGTTGGACTTGTATAAAATTTTGCTCCCTCTATTGTTTGCTACACGTCATAATTACTGTTCCAAGATCTAAATCTTTCTACTTAGCTTTATGTTTAAAGCTAATCTTCTCACGAGTTAAGACCATATGCCATTGGCAAGTTGATGGAATTCTGTCAACCTAACAAAATGGAGTTCCATTCTTATTCTTAATTAGTTGATAGCCTTAAAATTCAAGTACCATGAAAAATGTTGCTTTTCATCATCACAAGCAACAAGAATGAACAATGGTATATTATATTAGGAGTACCTTGGTACCCCACGAACTGCACTGGATCAAAATCTTGAAAAAGTTATGCAAGTACATTTGGCTAAACTTATTGCCAATTTACAAGTACTAGCCGTTACAATTATAGGGGCTCAAGTTGTTTGACCTCGTGAATTTCCAGAGAAGGGAATGGGCCGGGTCCTACTAGCTGGTGGATAATGCGATATTAGGCTCCACCTATCAAATCAAATAATGCAACGAGATGCCAAGCAACATGGGACACACTGCCTCATCAACTCCGCCATGCATTTCCCTCTGTCCTCAGGCCATCAGAATGTCTGTTTTCCAGGCCACTGCCATCGAAGATCAGGCGTACAGTGCTTCTGTTGCCGGCAGTTAGTGGAAGAATCACTCAGCTTCTGCCACTTATCATGTTTAAACCTCACCTTGGCTGGCTAGCATCAAACAAATGGGACACTATTTGGGAGAGAGGGAAAGATGGACGTGAAGGCAGGAAGGTCCCCTACCAATTGTTGGTGTATGTTTCATGTGGGCGTGGGGAACAGTGGTTGATGCATTGGCTGGCATTGATCCTTTGCGACGGATGTGTGAATCTGCATGTGAAGGAGTTGCGTGCAATTGAAGTCCTCTTCCTTTCGGCCAGCTTGGCTCCAAGCACCGCAAACTTGGTTGGATCGGAGCTAGCTGTTCTCGTCTTGTATCAATGTTTGACAGATACGCGACGAGTGCACGTTTGTCGCAGTGATTAGATGAACAGCTTTGCAACAGCGACTTGAGATGTACTACAAAGAACAAGAAGAGCAGTGTTATTTCGTGGAAAAGCAAAACAATCGTCAAAATCAGAACTCAGAATTCAGAACCTTGTACAGTATGTAGTGAAAATATATTTGTGACTAGTTAAGAATCTGCAGGCATCGAATCGATCTTTCCATTCAATTAGGTAGTGAGCGACAGGAGGGGAAGGTGGCAACTGGAGGCAGCTAGGGCCAGTGTGTCTGCCATTCGTGGAGGGATGTTGTTGTTTTTTCTGGTTCGCGTCCAATCGGGCGTTGCAAACCAGCGACACCAAGAAACAGATGTGCTGACTGAAAGATACAGCAGGCGGCTTGAGTTGATTGGCTATGAATTGAATGCAGGCCACTGAAGGTACACCGAATCACAAAGTCAGAAATTAAACGAGCTGAGATAGACGGATGGAATGAATCAGTCATCAGTGGATGGAGAACTAACTGTGGAGCGAGGGAGATTGGCAGATTGCATGGTGTGGTTGTCCTTCGAGGACAAAAGGCATCGTTCATCTCTGCTCAATGGCTAGTGCCGGGCCTGCTGCCTATGGCAATATGAAATGTGCAGCTAGCAGTGGAGTGGACTAGTATCATAGCATGGCATCTGATCCTGATTTATTTCACAAGTCAACTGTTACTCATGTAATCCTCATTGATTGTAGTAGTTGGTAGCGATCAATCACCGATCTGATGGTGTGCATGATTATTTGGGGGGCGTCCTAGTGATGAATGAACCTCTTACTCTTTAATGACAAGAAAGCAACCCGTGTGTGGGAAGATTAGGCGAATAAAGACTAGCAGGCTAGGGGATTATAATTATAAGAAGAGAAAAAGAAAGAAAGACGTCTCGTTCAGTAGTCTAGCTGTTCTGCTCATCAGAGTCAGACTAGTAAAAACGGGCTGGGCCGAGACACAGCTCGTAATAATAGATTAAGGGCACTTGGGCCCTCCTCTCTTGTTCTTCCAGTTGTTGTAGCAGGGGCAGGTGTCCTTGTTGCCGTAGGTGCCGGGCGGGACGCAGAGGCATTTGGCGCAGCACTTGTTGCAGAAGAAGAGGCACGGCTTCTTGTGGTGCGTCTTGGAGCACCGCCGCTCGCACTCCGACGCGCACTCTGCATTACGCGATACGTACATTATTATATATTGTTCAGCATTATTATTCGCACTTGCAATATATTGCTCATCACACCAATAATCCAAGCATGCATGTTTGATTCGATTCACAGCAACAAAGTAGAAAGTACTGTGCCACCAAACTGATTATCGAACGCAGCAAAACAAGAATCAGATGAGTGTGGCTTAATTACGAGAAGGCTTGAGATTTCCCTTGCCATCGTTGTTGCCCTGCACGTATATACACACACGAGGCAGCAGATAGATTAGAGTAGTATGTATTATCTGAAAGTTGAGGCCGATCGATTCAATATAATATAACACTGATTGGCCGGTTACCTTGTGGCTGTCGATGTCGTCATCTTTGTTGAGCTCGTCACCAGAGACCCCATTGTCAACGACCTTCAGATCGACATATTGTCCATGTAAATATCCAGAAGTAGTGGTGAGAAGAATCCAAAGGATCACGTAGGTAGCTGTATACTGTTTGCATACCTGGGCGGAGGCGAGCCCGAGAAGGAAGATGAAGCAGAGGAGCAACGTCAACGCCTTGGCTTTGGCCATGTCGTGAGAACCTGATAATGGATACTGGCTGATCGAGGCAAGGCAAAGCTCAAGTGTCGTGCGGGCGAGGAGATCGATGAAGGGTGGAAGAAGGGAGCAACAAGCATACATAGGATCGGAAGAAGAGATATCATGCGATGCGATGGAATAGATCGTCGCCGTTAGACGCGAGCTAAGAATAGATAGATTCGGTTGCATATGTGCCTTGCCAGATCAAGTTGTAGACAGGATTCAAATGAAAACAAGGTATGATACGACTGACCGGCTCAGACAGAGTGTTGTAATCTGTCTGGTCTCTTTCTATGTGCATGCTACCAGCGCCACCTTACCCGGCCGGTCTGGAGTCCACCGCATGCATGCATGCAACCTCCGTGTCAGTCAATCCATCTCTGATTAAAACACGAGAAGTGAGGAACCGAGCCTAGTTGTTGAAGATCGAGTAGCCGGTGCAGACATGAGATATTGAGATTGAAGAGCTCTAGCTAACAGCCATCTTCATGCGATTGTGATGTGATGGACACGGGGCTCTCGTGCAAACGGCACAACTATACATTGTGGCTTTCACCCCAAGCAGGGTCATACCAAACATACAATGCAAATACTATGTTAGATTAGAGCAAGTACATTGATGTTGTCTGATAGACGGTGTAATCTTGAGACGACTTACCAGACAACCTATTGTACAATAGATAATACAAAATCCCTTATTTTGTAGTGAAGAAATAAGTTTTATTAGTTGCATGACAACAAAAGTCATACAATGGTGGGAAGTTGTCTTGTAGTCATAAAATTTAGTCCACGGCTTCGTTCTCTCACATCGCTCTCAAAATGACCTATTGTACGACTGACGTGTAGCAATATACCTGCCTTGTCCATTTATCCTAGAGTACCACTACCACGCTAGTACGCTACCACACCTTTGTCTGTCTCCACTCTCCAAATCTCCACTGTTTTTTTTTGAGGAAATCCAAATCTCCACTGCGGCAGCTTTGGGCCATCTTTTACTTACGGGCTTACGGCCCACATCAACAATGGGGCCACGCGAAGCCCAAAATAATCCAAAATTCTTCTAGAAGACAAGCAGAAGAATGCATCGGACACACGCGTCCTTGGCTTGGGCAGTTGGGCTCTTCTTCCTTTGGGTTATTTAACTATTTGCCATCCTTCCGGATGGCCATCCTTCAAATGCCAGTTTTAGAATGGCAACAACACTATCGCCATCGTCTCCCGAAGATGTTTACAGATTTGCCACTTTTGTTGACGTGTCGCGCCATGTCGGCGAGTAACCGTGCCTCTGACGTGGCCGAGCCGCACGAAATGACCCTACTGCCCCTCCTTATCTCTGTTCTCTTGACCCCACCTGGCAGAACCGCCCCCACGAACCACCTGGTTTTGGTTGGCGCCAGCCTGGCAAGACAAACAAAAAGCAGAGCACCCCAGTGGACCGCTGACAGACACACACCAAAGATCCCCATCTCCTTCTCCTCCGTTGACACTTCCACACCCACGCCACTGTCGCCCGCCGCCGGAGCCAACCGTCATGGCGACAGATCCGCCGTCCCCGCCGTCGGCAAGCGCGCTGATGGAGGAGCTCGTGGAGGTCCTGCTGCGGTTCCCGCCGGCCGACCCGGCGCGCCTCGTCCGCGCCGCGCTCGTCTGCACCCGCTGGCGCGACATCGTCACGGGCGCCGGCTTCCGCCGCCGGTTCCAGGAGCTCCACCGCCGCGCGCTCCCCATGCTCGGCCTCCTCTGCAATGGCGGGCCCGGCACGCGCTTCGTCCTCTTCTCCGCCTTTCGCCCGCCCGGCCCGCGTTGTCGAAGGTGAGGTGGAGGAGCACGTCCTGGAGGTCGACGGCGGCGCCGGCGGCCTCGGCGGCGGCGAGCACGGGGAGCAGGTGGCGGTGGACGAGCTCGACGAGGGAGCTCGCGGTGAGGGCGCGGAACTCGGCGGAGTGGAACTCGAGGCTGGCTGCCTTGCGCTGGCGCCGCCACACCTCGTCGTCGGTGCCGAAGATGCCGTCGCCGAGGAGGTCGCGGACGGTGTCGCGGAAGTAGGGGCCCTTGGGGAAGCTCCCGAACCTGGTCTTGAGGAGGTGCTCCAGGTTGCGCGGGTCGGCGGTGACGACGCACTGGAGGTTGGTGAACCACGGGCTGGGGAACGTGAAGGTGCCGCCGCGGGCCTTGAGGACGCCGGTGATCCACTCGTACATGTCGCCGCGAAGGCCCAGGAGGAGGGACGGGAGCATGCCGACGAGCGGCCACGCGGGGAGGCCCTGCGACCGGCGCTGCCGCAGCGAGTGGATGGCCACGAAGATGGTCACGGCCACCAGCAGCTCCAGCGTCTGCACCTCTGGGAGCTGGCCGGCGAGCCTGTCGGAGGCACGGTCACTTCGACATGGATAAGGGAGGGGTAGTAGGGTCATTTCGCGCGGCTCGGCCACGTCGGAGGCACGGTCACTCGCCGACATGGCGCGACACGTCAGCAAAACTGGTAAATCTGTAAGCATCTTCGGGAGACGATGGCGATAGAGTTGTTGCCATCCTAAAACTGGCATTCCAAGGATGGCCATTCGGAAGGATGACAAATAGTTAAATAACCCAATTCCTTTCCCTTCTCCCTTGTTCGCAGCGACAGCGACGACTCCATCTCACTCCTCAATCAGAAAGAAGGGATTCAGAATCAGATCGATCCGCCAACACCAACGCCATGCCCCCTCCATCTCTAATCCAGCCATGACCCGCGCCACCCCACCCCCATGGCGCCCCGCGGCCGCACCCTCCTCCTCCCGCTCGCCGCCGCCACCGTCCTCGTCGCATCCACCATCTTCCTCTTCGCCGCCGTCGCCCCGCGCTGGCGCCCCGCCGACACCGGCCTCCCCGTCCCGCCCCACGCCTTCTCCTTCGCCGCCGCCGTCCCCGTGACCCCCAACGCCACCACCGGCGCCCGCAAGGAGCTCTCCTTCCTCGATGAGAACGGCCGCCCCGACGACCCGGGCTCAAGCTCCGGCTCCGGCTCGGACGCCGGCGCCGCGCGATGCGACCCGCGCGCCGCCGCCGTCAGGGTCTTCATGTACGACATGCCGCCCGAGTTCCACTTCGGCCTCCTCGGCTGGTCCACGCCCTCCCCCGGCTCTGTCGTCTGGCCGGACCTCACCAACGACGCCGCGCCGCCGCGCTACCCCGGGGGGCTCAACCAGCAGCACAGCGTCGAGTACTGGCTCACGCTCGACCTCCTCTCCTCCACCTCGGCCCCCTGCGGCGCCGCCGTGCGGGTCGCCGACTCCCGCGCCGCCGACCTCGTCTTCGTCCCCTTCTTCGCCTCCCTCAGCTACAACCGCCACTCCCGCCCCGTGCCGCCGGAAAAGGTCGGCAGGGACAAGGCCCTGCAGGAGAAGCTCGTCAGGTACCTCGCCGCGCGGCCGGAGTGGAAGAGGTACGGTGGCGCTGACCACGTCATCGTCGCGCACCACCCAAACAGCTTGCTGCACGCCCGGGCGGCGCTGGCACCGGCGGTGTTTGTGCTGTCAGACTTCGGGAGGTATCATCCCAGGGTGGCCAGCTTGGAGAAGGATGTCATTGCGCCGTACAAGCATATGGCCAAGACGTTCGTCAATGACTCGGCTGGGTTTGATGACCGGCCGACGTTGTTGTACTTCCGCGGAGCTATTTACAGGAAGGAGGTAATTGTGCTTACTACGAAACAAGTGCATTGCAACGTTAACATACTAGTAGTTTGGTGGTTAATTTTGTTGGTTCTATACATTATGAAGCTGTCAAGTATTGAACTTTCTACTAGGACTAGTAGTCTAGTACTGCCACAAAAAAATTGTCTTTGTGCCAAAGAACCATCCTTTTTCTACCAAAACTTGACAAACATAAATCGCATTAGGAACAGGCAAGCTTTACAGTTAAGAGTGTCCTAATTTGGAATTAGGTGAAATTAGCTTAGGGGTCATGATTAGGTGTTATTCACATTCAACTAGTTTATACCAAATAAATCTGCAAAAACATTGATTCTTTTTCATCAGAGTTTCGTAATTGTTCTGTTTCTTCAAAGTTCATGAATTGTGATGTAATTTGTGAGTTCAAATGTTGACGTGTTTTGATAGCACAAGGTACCTGTGCTGGTACTAGTTACTAGTAAAGTAAATTTAGGAGTATTATGGGGCTGTCTGGTTATGTTGCTTTTATTTTTCAGAATCTTATATCTACCATTAACCCTTTAAGGAGGTTAGGCTTATGCATACAGGCTCTTTCTTTATTAATCTACACCCATCACCTTATTTGAACGCTTGAAGTTTCTGTAATTTTTATAATCTTCAGTGAAGTTTACACAAAGCATTCTTGATCTTCCATCTTTGTCCGAAAGGCTCCCGTTTTTTGTTTGTTTCCTCAAAATATTGTTTCAGAGGTTAATAGATTAACCCAAGCCCTTTGTTTCAGTCCTTTGACATTAATAAATGATATCAGCAAAATATGTTTACATATGCCAAGTATGAAGCATCTATGGAAACAAACAAGTTTATTGGCCCAAAAAGAGATGTGTGAACCTGTTCTGATTGCTACCAGCTTGTTGTGATTTTCTTATTTAAGAACTGTCATGCTACTAGTTTTCAGCGTATTATGTCTGTGGTTTAGTGACAATTGGCGATTCATAAGCTAATATGTTGCATCATCCATACCCAGGGAGGGAGCATTCGACAGGAGCTATATTATATGCTCAAAGATGAAAAGGACGTTTACTTTTCCTTTGGAAGTGTCCAAGACCATGGGGCCAGCAAAGCCAGCCAAGGAATGCACTTGTCAAAATTTTGCCTAAACATTGCTGGGGACACCCCTTCTTCCAATCGTCTGTTTGATGCTATAGTGAGCCACTGTGTCCCTGTTATCATCAGTGACGACATTGAGCTACCTTACGAGGATGTATTGGATTATTCAAAGTTCTCCATCTTTGTCCGTTCGTCTGATGCTGTTAAAAAGGGTTACTTGATGAGTCTGATTAGTGGTGTAAGCAAGCAGCAATGGACAAGGATGTGGAAGAGGCTCAAAGAGGTTGATAAACACTTTGAGTATCAATATCTATCCCAAAAGGATGATGCAGTCCAGATGATCTGGCAGGCATTGGCTAGAAGAGTGCCAGCAATCCAGCTGAAGGTGCATAGATCTAGTAGGTTTTCGAGATCTGACAGAGGACATAAATAGACAAGAAGGGGGTGTATCTGTCTCGTTTCTGTAGGCTGATCTAACACAGTACACAGAGTCTCAGCTCTTCACGGTTGCACAGACTATAATCTAACATCATCGAGGTTGTCTGTTGGTTGTCCCATACAATACAAAAGCTGAATAGCTTAGGATTTCTGCCCAGCAGAAAGTGTATATGTCAAGTCTTCTTGTTTTTTGTAACATTACATATTACATAATTATGAAAGAGGGGCATTGTTTTTCTGTTTCTGAACATCGTGGGATCAAACAAAGTTTTTCTGTCATGTAGCAAATTTTATTGTCTTGCGTATTAAGCAACTGTTGCCATTTTCTGCTGCTGCCCATATACTCAGGCCATCATTTACCATTTTCTATTCTGAAGAAATTCAGGCCAGCGCTGACCACGTACTGCACTTTTCATTCTTGAATTTTAGTGGTTGCATCAGGTGTGGCGTTTATTTGGCAAGTTGCGTGTGAATAAATAAATGCTTGCTTCTGAAGAACTGGGTATCGCTTTGGCCTTTGGGGGCAAGGCGGCATGAAGCGCAAATTGTGCTTCGTTGAGGACTAGAAGAGTTCCAAGACGAAATACCTGCAGACTTTCACAATATATTAAGTCGAGATACAAGGTATTGAAGTTTGTCTTTATATGTAATCAAGTTCTTGAAAAATCTCAAATGCGCTTTCATTCCAGTGGTTGTTTTTAGCAAAGAAATTGTTGACATACGACCTATTTGTACAAACACATGGAATATACCTGCACTTAGGCAATTGACATCAATCAGAATAACCAACACGGCAGACATGCATTTCACTGAGAGCTGTGGACATTTTGTCAACGGTTCATAGTTTTGATGATGGTAGGACAATATCAAATGCATACATGTCATATGTCCAACTCAAAATTAGCTCTGGAAGGCAGGAACACACCCTCATTTTTCAGCTTTGTAAAAGGCATTATATCAGTGCAGATTTTTGTCAAGAATCACAGTTAGAGCACAACGCCCTTCCAAACAGAATTTCAGCACATTCTAACAGAATCACATTCATCATACATGGATCATCGATCAGTAGCGGTAACCGGGAGCCAAAATGGTTGGATGATTTGGATGGATTTCAGCCATATTCCTTAGCGCATTCCTAGCTTGCTGAGGCGCTGCTACAAAGACACCTGAATCTGCACTTTGGCGTTAAGAAGTACACAACAGGTAGAAATCTCAGACTTAAGAGATATGGACAATTTGTGGCTTCCAAGTTTTACAGATCGGGGACAATAACAAATGCACAAATTCCTTGCATTTAACTGAGACTTCATTCTGTGGCAGCAATAACATCGATCTGTCGATCATCCTGCTTCACAGAAAAGCCATCAATGCCGAAACATATAGCACCGGAATCATGCTACAGTGTATGAATTGGCTGAAATATTTCCATGAACTACAACATACTGTGAAGCTTCAAGCCAAGAACAAATTCATTGTTAATGCATCAGAGAAACAACAAAACGGAAGTTCAAACATTCATAATAGAATTTGGAAATAGAACTTGGCAACCCAACAAAAGGGACTATGAATCACAAAAGTACCACCCTTGTAAGAATAGACAGAGTAGTTAGATAGATTCCTCTGCAAAAATGTTGAATTAAGTATTATTTTGGTTAGAATAACTAGATGGCAAACAAAGACACTGCTGCTGACTAAGCAAACATGGAAATACCTGAGATCCAGGAGTCATTATATTAAGATTAGGAAGAAATACAACTTGAAGACGACCTGTTTTCCAACTGACAATCTTATTAATGAAAAATTACATCAGTGGTAGCAGCAACCTAACACCACATGCTAAGTGGTGACCCGCTGTAAACAACTGGTTCCTCCTCCTGGCTGACACCAGACACCAGAGAAGACCTTTCTTTCTTGATCTTCGAATCAAATCATACCATCCTTAAGAGATAAGATGATACATGTGATTCCTTGTGCTGGATCATTGATGGAGGGATTTGTTATGAGCTGGAAGCCACTAATCTTCAACAGATACTGATGTGAAATTTACAGGCAGCGAAGACAAAAGATTTGCCTGCCTTCTGTTGTAAAAACACTAGACAAACATGTGATTTTTCAATTCTCCTGTCATAAAACGCATAATGGTACAACTAACTTGCATTTGTCAAGCAATGCGGTGGCATGGTAGTCAATCGACAGTCCTGCACCTTTACATCTGATATGTAACCGACTAATTGGTGCATATCCTACATGAAAAGCATGAGCATGACTATCGATGTAAATATTATGAAATACTTAGATATCTAAAGGATTACAACAGATAGTATGCAACTGAAATAAACCAAAAGAGGGAAATTAAACAATTGAGCCCAGCATGGTCCAAATAACAGATCACCTATAAGTCTATAACAAAACCAAAATCAAAAGAGGGAAGCTAAAAGGCATCAATTGGTAGCAAAGGGCAAACTTCTTTACAACTCAATGCGGTAACAGGTTGACCATGAACATAAGAAAAATTGAAGGTAAACTATAATAGAATCAGACAATCAGAGCATAGATCGATTAAGTAGTAAAACAACACATAAACAAGATCATTTTTTTCTTGGCCAAAATCATACGGTTTGAAATTTACTAGTGAAAAATAAACCGAAAGGAAATCATCGAAAGGAGAAATTTGTGTTGGGGTGAACCCGCGCGGCCATCATCGCGCGCGCTCCGACCGCGGGCAGTCGTCATCGCGAGCCGCCGGCGGCAACCACAGCGCCGTCGCCGCCTCTTTACCCCAAGGAACCGCGCCACCATCCCACAAGCCCAGGAGGGCGGCGGGGGCAACACGGCCGTGGGAGAGGAGACTCCGGCCGCCGGCGGCGCCGCCGGACGGCAAGCTCGGATAAGATCAAGTAGTGTTCGAGGGCCGAAACCCTAGCTTTCTTCCTCCTTCCGCCATGGCCTTTTATCACAAGACACCTTAGGGCCGTGCCAAATTAGGCCTCCGAAGGCCCAGTATGGCCCATTGGCCCAGCCCATCGTTGTCTCACGGGCCCAACCATTCGCTTAGGCCCACATGTCATAACAACAGCCGCGGCGATCACTCAAAACCCTAACGCTTCCAGGCTATATAAACCTTCTCTCCCTTCGGCCCCCTCTCTCCGCCGCCCCCCTGCCCAAGCCGCGAACCCTAGCGCCGCCGCCGCCTCCTCCTCCGCCGCCGCGATCCCAAGCAGACACCACCGCAACCCATGGCTGCCGTCCTCAGCCGCCCGACCCCGGGCACGGTGCAGTGTTTCGGCCGCAAGAAGACGGCGGTGGCCGTGGCCTACACCAAGCCGGGGCGCGGGCTGATCAAGGTGAACGGGGTGCCCATCGAGCTCATCCGCCCGGAGGGGCTCGGCCTCAAGGCCTTCGAGCCCATCCTGCTGGCCGGCCGCTCCCGGTTCGCCACAATCGACATGAGGATCCGCGTCCGCGGCGGAGGGAAGACGTCGCAGATCTACGCCATCCGCCAGGCCATCGCCAAGGCGCTCGTCTCGTACTTCCAGAAGTACGTCGACGAGGCCTCCAAGAAGGAGGTCAAGGACATCTTCGGCCGCTACGACCGCACCCTCCTCGTCGCCGACCCTAGGCGCTGCGAGCCGAAGAAGTTCGGTGGTCGTGGTGCCCGCGCCAGGTTCCAGAAGTCATACCGTTGAGCGATTGCTTGCCTGTGATCTGGCTCCTATCTATAGAGCTACTTATCTGGTTCTACTATATCTAGCTACTGTTTTACCTTCAAGTTCAGAACTTTAAGCCTGTGTCGAACCGTTTTGACATTGTGATATGAAAGTGAGAGGGATTTTGTATTCTCTGAAGTATGTTTTGCTTGTCACCTATGTCAACGAATTCTGAATTTCTGATGTGGTTATCTGATATTCATGCAATAGTATGAGTAGTATTCCAATTTTAGTCGGCTTACCTGTTTAATTCTTTTTATTATTTTGCTTGTTTGTTAAGTTCTGTTTTGCCTTTTAACTCAGTGGAGTGGATTATGTGACTGTATACAACTAGTTGGCACCACTGATCAATGATAGGCTGCACATTGTTTGTACATTTCTGTTTATGGTAGGCCAGGCATTGCATTGGTAATGTGTCATCTAATCAGATATATGTGAAGTCCATCTTATGTTGATTTGCTCATCCAATGTGATAACTAGCTGCATCTACTAGTTATTTATTGATTGCCATAAAATTATCAACGTCCACTCCTCCGGTTTAGTGTTTATCACTCTTGTTGACATGTCTTGTACTACAAGTAGTTATGGCATAAGAGCAGCAAACCAGCAAGTTCTGCCTTATTGTTGGGTTATTTCTTCATAACTAGTTTAGACATTGTCATGCTTAGTCAAGTTCCTCTTTGTTATGGATGTGACATTGATGACCTTAGACATTTGGGTGATCATATTAGCTTGTTCTGTTTACTGTAGGATTTACATACCTTGAGTTTTCCTTGTATGTGGTCTTCCTCTTTATGGTTCCTTCGATGTGGTCTTCCTCTCTTATGGATAGGATGCTCTTCGAAGTTATTTACAGTGCCGTGATGCATGGTTTGCATCCGATTTGTGATTGTCAGCAGTGCACATTGAAATTCGCTCCTTACCTTGGCAAGGTTTTGCAGTGGTGTGTGTGTCTGTCATCATTTTTTTGAATGTGCCTCCCTGCTTGGTATTTTGTCATAGAAGGATGGCATTGAAATACAGTTCATTCTTTTGTGGTGTTGTTCCAGATTGAGTTTAACTGTATAGAATTGTTCATGTCTGTTAAAAGGGATTATTTTTGCCTTTTTACTCTTGTTGTGTGGCTGTGGGTGGATCTGTTTCACTTCGTGTTGGGGTACTTGAGGATGATCTATGGAATGATTGTGGACTTAATTGTTTATATATTTCTGAATTCTGAGAACAATGCGATATCTCACACAGTTCCGCTATGTTGTCATCCTGTGGCAACTGCATGTTTTGCTAACTTTGTCTAGTGTGCGGTGTGCTGTGCACTAAAACCGTGCTTGCGTGATGTTGTGATTGTAACTTAGCAAATGTGACTTGAATGTTGTTGATGCTCCATCTTTTCATTTCTATGTTAGCGAAGCGAATGGAATGTCTCACGAAACTGGGAAGCTGGTTACCTCCGCTTGCCTTGTGATTGTTCAGCTTCCCTTGGACCCAAACCATCAGTGTTTAAGGAACAGAGTAGTCAAATGCCGAAACTACTTTATTTGCTCAACTAGGAAAAATGTTTTTATACCTAATATAAATTGGTTTGACTAGTGTCGTCCTCTGCCTACATATGTTTCTATTTTCTGAGAGTTGAATGTGACCCTGCAAGTGCAGTTTGCTCTAGGCGTGTGCTTTACAGTAAGTGCAGTTTGCTCTAGGCGTGTGCTTTACAGTTCATCGACAATTTTGAGGTGTGTCATGCATTTGTCACGGGCTCAATAGTCAATGGACATGCTCACTACATGGTGTCGACGGCCAGACGGACACCGTTGTTATTTGTCAAACCTGCATACCAATAGCGCCAACTGATTGCAGCAGGCAAAACACATTTCACTCAGGTTTCAACTCTCTCACTCTACCTGAGAAATCTTCAACTTCAAATTGAACTCTGGTTTCAAGTAGACCTGGCCCATTTGTTTTGATTCATTTTGGTGTGGAGGTGCGCAGAGATAGGCTCAAGCTCATTGTGCTTTAGTAATTGCACTGTTGCTGATGGACATGCCAAAAGAAAAAAAATTATATCTTGATTAAATTTGATCTTTAATTGCGGTGTAGTTAAACCACCTTAATACTATTATCTTGTTTTCTTCTGTCTCTTGTTCTGTCACAAAATGATAATCTCACTGCCTGACAAATAATGCAAACACACAACAGAGACATATATATGTGGAGGTTAAATGAACCCTGATTTGATGTAGACTAGGGCCCAACTGTGTCGATTCATTTCGGTGTGCAGGTGCACTGCTGGATGGCTTATATGCTCATTGTGCTTTGGTGCAGTACTACATGGTTTGGTCAGTTGGTCAGATAATATTGCATGACAGCTCACAAGATACCGAGTTTCAGTGCCATGGCCCTCTTCTATTGATTTAAGTTACATGCACAGAGATGATTTTAACTCCTAATGTGACGCAAAAGATGTTTTGTAACTTTTTTATGGTAAAATTTCTGGCGATGAGTTGGTTGTGTGCTAGCTGTTAAAGCCTGTATGAGCTGATGAATTCATCAATCAAAAGACAACACTCAAGTAGCTTTGAGAAGGCATGCCTGGATGCTACTTAACGAAAAGAATGTTCAGCGATTGGCTTTCTGAGAAAAAGAATACATTACGTAGTTCAAATATGCTAGTAGCACGAGTAGTTTCAGTTGGTTTGCTTTAGTAACTGCTTCTGATGAAGATGAAACAAAATAGCGAGATGGAATTTTCATATTCCTCTGTTTCTCTAGTAACTTGAATGATGATGTGTATTTTTAAGTAACTGGCTAGCTGGTACTGCTGCTATTGCCGGCCCAATGTACATGGGTTGAAAAAATAAGCAGATCCGTTTGGGTCTACTGGTTCTACTAATCTGTACCTGTGGAGACAAATCAAGAGGTTGGTGTATCAAGTGAGCAAGCAAAAAACTACGGAGCATCCTCGAGCTCTGCTTTGCCATCAAGAAATGCATCAGTTACCGCTCATCAGTTTCGTCTTGCTTGTGTTGAAGTGACCTAATGCAAATTCCCTTGGTTTACCTGATGCCACGAACTACTCTGTCTCTGCTCAACATGGAGGCATCAGGCATGAATCATTGAAATGATCAAATCTATGAAGCACACAACGACTCTGCTTTGTCAGATTCAACGTATTTGTCACAACAAGGGGTTTCTGTTTTCCTTTGCGTATGAGGTTTCAGATTACAGAAGAGAAACGTTATGTTGGGATTTTTAGTTAACACATGATGATAAGCTAACACATTGCAGTTTAACCAAAAGGTTGACGCAGAGACTCTGGTAGTCCGTCACAATTCATCACATATTCACAGCCAGAAGGAAACTCAGGTGGAGCTATTTACGACGAGTGATGAGACGCGTTTTCCTTATCTGACAGAGATTGCTGGTGGCAGAACCAGAACCTTCAATCCGCCAGGAGGATGCTGACATGCAGAGAATCTTCGGCAACCTTCCTCCCTACCTCACGCGGAAGAAGATGCTCGTCTACCCAATCGACTTCCACCTGCGCTCCATTGCGGACTTCCGGCCGCGCTCGCCGTCCACCCCTGGCCCATCGTCACCTTCAGAGGACGGGGACAGCGGGCCGGACGGACACCCGACCGCTCGTATGGATGCCGGCAAGGAAATGGAGGCCCTCGTCTCTCCGTGCTGCCGCGGCGAGACGGAAGGAAGACGACTGCCGACGCTAGCAGTTTCGGCGGTGCTGGTGGACGTCGATGCAACGGCGGCGACGGGTTGGAGCCTTCCAGACCGGCCGGCCGAAGCATCGACGGCAACTCAGAGCCAGCTGATGCCGACGTCAAATGCGATGGCAGCGACGGGCTGGAAGATTCCAGACCGGCTGGCCGGAGCTCCGGCGACTCCACGGTGGCGGGTCACCGGCATGAGGACAAGGTTGCGGAGATAGCAGGGAATCTCGCCTTTCCGATGTCCGAAAGGGAAAGTGCAAGCCAAAGCAAAAGCGACGGGCCCGTGGAAAAGGAGGCTGACCGGTCCGCTATCAACGACAAAGATGGGCAGCTGTCGCGGCCTGCCTCCCCTGCCGTTGCCCTGGCTGTTTCTCCCGATCTGCGCCGCGTGGTCCCGACGCCGGCTGCAGACCCAAGGCCGATCGTGCTGCAGGCTGGTGCAGCGGATCCCAGGCTGATCCTGTCGGCGCTCCCCGCCGCAGCCTCGAAGAATTCAAACGAGCCAACGGAAGATGCCAAACGCCTGGAAGAGAAGGACTCCGCTTCGGTCGGCGTGGCGATTGTTGGGGCAGCAGATGTCGCCAATAGTACTGACCCACCTGTCGGAGCGCCGCAAGACACTGAGGGCGCCACGTCCCCTGCCTCCGAGGTAGACGGAGTGGTCGCATCGGCGCCTCCCTGCGACACTGGGCCGGCGCCTCCCGCTGGGCCGCCAGCAACCGCGGCTGCAGCTCTCGAGGACTTCGTGAAGTCTGTCCGCGTCAAGTTGGGCACTCCACTGCTCCAAGCGCCCCTGAGTGCTCCTGATGAGCCGCAGACGCCGCCGCATGCGCCCATGGCGGTTGCTGCGAGTGAACGCCGGCTCGCCGTGCCTGTGGCGTCGCAGTTGCCCAAGAGGAGCGAGCGACTGAAGGGCCAGAGGCTGGCCTGCATCCCGGTGACGCACCGTGGGGAAGTTATCCTCATGCAGAAATTCAACATGGCGGACGGGACGGCGATCGTGTCGCAGGCTACCAAGAGTTCCTACGACGGCGTGTTCCGCGCGAAGCTGGACATGAAGGACCACGGCGCCAAGATCAAGGGCGTTTTCCCGGCCGGCAAGGCCGCGGGCGGCGACGCTCCGACCGTCCTGGTCGTTTGAGACGTTGGCGGCCTGGTTGTGTAGACTTCAATGTATAACACCAATATCATTGCATGGAACGTCCGTGGCCTGAATACCAGGGGCCGACGTGACGTTGTTCGTCTACTGGTAGAGGATGCTAGGGCATCCATCGTGTGTCTGCAGGAGACCCGCGATGATTCTTGTGATCCGCAGGCCTTGATCATTAAGATAGTCGCTGATGCGCAGCTCTGGGTTCTAGCTGGCGCCAAAGACTTAGGTTGTCTGCGTAGCGAGTAGTCCCGTAGACTCCCCGTGGCTGCGACCCGGGCCGGTTGTTTTCCTTTTTGCGCAACTTTGTGCGTCTTGCTCTTGAATCTGTATTTTGTTCACTCCCCTTCTTTAATTCAAAGATGCGCAGATCTCCTGCGGATTCGAGAAAAAAGAAAAAGAAAAGAAAAAAAAACATGGGCACGTTAGGCGTCGCCTGCCGATGCATTGTCGTCGACTTGTAGCCAGCCTCTTCCACAGCCGCAAGAGTGGAGTGGTGGTCCATGTGTTGATCCATGGCACGACACTGGATCGAGCAGAGAGGCGGTGACGTTGATGATCAATGGATATCGTTGCTGGAGGGGACGAAGCAAAGACACTGTGCCGAGCGTCCTCGCTGGGACGATTTTCGCTCCTTTATTAATTTCGCTTGACCAAGACTCGGCCCCTCTTGGCTGCTTTTCCCTTGTACAGTACAACGCGTGAGCATTTGCAACAACAACACATTGCTATGGAAGAATTGCAAGATCATAGAATCCTACCCCATGTTCGATTTGATTCTAACAGGAGGGACCGAATTAGAATAGCTCCATTTCAGTTCACTGGCCCGGCCAAGCGGCACATATCTGCATTATTACTCGTCGTGGCCTGCTGCTGCTGCTGCTGCCCCCCTTGGTTGGCAGTTGATAGTGCTTTCACAAGGAATCTCACAAGCTATCAGAACAATCAAGTGAAGCTGCTCATCCCTGGCAAATCCAGATCTAGGCTCAAGCTGAGTTAGCACCTGGATTGCCCATCCCGGATCATGAACCTCTGCTTTGTATACACCGCATAGGAGAAAAGGGGGCTCCGCATCCGGAAGTGACACAACCAAAATCAGTGGATCTGAGCTCAAAGCTCTGATTTGGAACCATTGCATAGGAGGAAAAGAGAGGCGACCGTTGGAGATGCCACAAACGGAGGCAGCACATCGTCTGAGCTCCAGGTATTTAACGTTACTTCTAACCATGAGCTATTATTTCTTTTGGTTCCTTGTTCCGTGCTTGTCACACCCGGTTTTAAAGGCAAAACCAGGTGCATCTCATATGTGCGCCAGGATCAGTTTACACACATATGGTAGACGTCACAAGTGAATATCCATAACCATGCATAACGAAAGAGTATTATAGTGCGATTATTACAATATCAGAGTTGACTCAAATGTCATAGCGGAAGACTTAAATAAACGTTCATCTAACGAAGCAAAAGTGACTCCATCTCCACAAGCATTGACTGGGGGAGACTCGCCTAGAACTCCTCAAAATCAGTAGTGAAATCCTCAAAATTCTCCCAATCTGAGCAGCATTCCGGGTGTAGTAGATGCAATAAAGGAAAGAAAAACAACAAGTATGAGCACATGACGTACTCAGCAAATGTAATATGACATACAAGGCTGAGGCAAAAAGGTTGGCTGACCATACTGCAGTAAGCACTTTTAGTTGGTCAAATTTTATTAAGCAACTATTTACTAGCAAATGAAAGTATATACCACCCACAAATTAATGAATGTCATATTCCCAACATATTCATATAACCACGATTTAGATCAAATTCAAGTATGATTATCATGTAAGGGTCCAGGCCGCTCTTGACCGCGAGCACGGCTGTTATAACAGTTTTACACTCTGCAGAGGTTGTACACTTTCACCATAAGCCGCGTAAAAGTTCAAAAGAACTTTAAACCCCACCATGCCGAGGGGGCCAATCCTCTTAAATCACACTACCGAGGTGTGACCGCATAGGGACGCTACGAGGCCTTTACAAAGATTCCTTAGTAAATAGTAACCCGCTAAGGTTTCCGGTTCAGAAGCAAAGCATAACCCTCCCTAATGAGATATGTCTCTTACCAAAGCCCACAGCTCAAGAGGACCGAGCTATACCCCGTCAACCGCCGCACCTCTTGCCCCTTTCGGGTAAGGTCACCATCCACTAAAGTCTCCAATTAATTAGCCAAGACCAGAGCCATATAGTACTTATGGTTGCACTGTTTTCCTGGGTGGTTCTCCATGTTCCAATTAAAAAGATATGATCTTGCCAATTAATTATTTAAAAGAGTATATGGAACATAGAGTAAGGGTTCATTAACCAATCCCAGTTGAGCAAGCTAAGCATCATCTACCATCAAAATTAATTAAGTAACCCAGTTTCAGGGACAGGGAAATATAGTGGCTAGGCAAATCCTTAAATAGGAACCCATCAAATTAAGACACATGCATGGGTGGTGAAATTAATAATTATTAGGACATTTTCATGACATAATACACTTGCCTTCTTCCCAACTCGGTTGCTGCTCAAATCCTTCTCCAACAGTTGATTCTTCAGAGAAATCCTCGAACTGGTCGTTTCCTAATCGCATCACACATTCACATACAAGGAAACAATACAACAAATAAGAAACAATACACCAAACAATTCCAACAGAAGAAAACAGCGGCACAAAACTAATCTACACGTTACAAGGAACGCGTGAACGCGAGAATCACTAAAATCGGAGTTAAAACGCAAAAGATATGACTTTTCTAAGGTTCAGGGACTTGCTGGCAAAGTTTTAAAAGTTCCAGGGGCTTAACTGCGAAAAACCAGGGGCTAAAACATAATTTTGTATAAAAACTCGAGGGCTTACGGGTAAAAAGACCAAAACAGGACCTCGGGCATAATTTTAAATCTTGCAGGGGCTTAAACAGAAGAAAAAGGACCTATTTGGAAATATTTTTTAACTAGAATGGACTGCGGGTTGATTTTTGAAAACTACAGGGGCTCTTTAGCAAATTCGCCACTGTTGACCTGTATCTGATCTAATTGACTCGGGGTTAGATCTGAACTAGACCGTTGGATCGCGATCGGACGGTCGGGAACGACTCGGGCTCTCGGCCGACGACGGCGGTGGCCGGGACGGCGGCGCCGCCCGTTTCCGCGGCGGAGCATCGCCGGCAAACTTCGAATCCACGGCTACGGAGCACTAAACTCGACGGGACTTGGCCGGGGAGAGAGAGAAGAAGATAGCGAACTCACTCCGGGGGTTCTCGTCGAGGGAAGA
Source organism: Echinochloa phyllopogon (assembly GCA_033239725.1). Lineage (NCBI taxonomy): Eukaryota > Viridiplantae > Streptophyta > Magnoliopsida > Poales > Poaceae > Echinochloa > Echinochloa phyllopogon. The sequence goes on along the minus strand of BTCW01000008.1, from coordinate 1,320,436 downwards.
GGATCGCAACGGCCGGACGGCGATGAACGGCGGCTGGCGGCACTGGAGATCGTCGACGAGCAATGTCAGCGCGGTGCAGAGCCAAACTTGAGGCAAGAACAAGGTGACGAGCTCAAGGGCATCACGACGAACCTCCTGGTATTGCTCGGGTCGAAGAAGAAGAAGCGGCGGCGCGAATCGACGACGACGGCTTGGGTTCGGCGGCGGCGGCTCGGGCGCTAGGGTTTGGGGAGCTCGCGGCTTCGATTCTTTGATGGGAAGGACGGCGGGCGGTGCACGCGCTTAAGTAGGTCCGGAGCGGGGGCTTGGCCACGCCTAGGCGTTCGTGAAGGAGACGGACACGGCGGCGCGACGGAATCAAACTCGACCTCGGTGGAGTCCGGGTCGGCGACGGGAGGGAGAAGGAAGAGCTGACAGGTGGACCCCACCTGTCGGCGAGAGGGAGAGAGAGAGCGACGAGGGAGAAAAAGAGCGGGCTGGCGTTGGGCCGAAAGAGGAACGGGCCGAGGGAACATAAAAGGAATCGGCCGGGGAGAAAAAGCGAGCGGGAGAAAAAGTCCAGGGGCAATCTTGGACTGGGCTAGAAATGTGATATATTAATGTGATATTTAAATTGATAAAAAGGCTAGAAATTCTAATTAATTCTAGAAAATTTATTTAAGCCTTAATAAATCCTAGAAAAATTCAAATGGTTGCTACGATTTAAATGTGATGAATTTTAGGGTGTTACAGTGCTGCCGGTTCCTCATTTGTATTGCGCACTTTCTGCTTTCTCTGGCAATTTCTTGGGCAGATAACATGGCCTTTTGTTCCGACTAATCTAAGGCACTGAACTGAAGGCTGAACACTCCTTGAGTCACAAATCATAATAATAACTACAAGGACGCTTCAGTGCTTGACGCTGTGGTATGCAAACCTTCGCATAATCAAATACTTCTTCTACTTTCAAGTTTTGTTATCTATTCGGGTTCGCTGCATCATATTAAAAATAAAAGGAAACAAACCTAGGACAAAATAAAAGAAATTTAAGATTCATGCATTGGCTCTTTATGATGCTAGGCACAAGAAGGGCGCAAGTGTCTGTCTGCAAAGTGCGAATTAGGAAGCACTTCACCGACTCAGAGGCTCAAGGGCAACGGATACTACACTTGATTCCACAGGTCAGATATCTGTACTATCAACCACTGTTTTATGCACCGGATCTGAGTCCCCTTTGTTGGCATGATGCAATTAGTTGTGACCTGTAAAACCCCTATCCTGGAACAGTTCATTTTGCAAACTCTTTCGTTTTTTTAAATAGCTTCTAATTTCAAAATTCAATTGGTAGGAAATCTGGGTTAAAGAGGGCACTCACAAAAACATGGTCGGTATTGAAGCTGTTGTACTATCTGCAGTAACTGGAACCTTGAAGATTGTGGGCAACAAGCTAGCTCCACTGGTCATAAAAAGATACAGCTCTATAGTTGGTGTGGAAAAGGATCTCCAGGAGCTCCAAGATCTAGCTGAGCAGATCAACTGTTGGCTGCAAATAGTGGGTGAAAAAGCTATAGGAGATGCTCCATCCTTTAAGTGGCTTAAAAACTTGAAAGACGTTGCTTACGATGTTGATGATGTCGTGGATGAGTTCCAGTTGGAGGCTGAAAAACATGAAACCTATGGTGAAGGTGGTGTTTTGTCCAAATACATGCACAACACACCAAAATCAGCTATATCTCGATGGAAGGCAGCCAAGAAGATCAAGGAAATCACGAAGAGATTTTCTGTGATTGTGAAGCAGGCCATAAGAGACAATAGTTTATTGAATGTAGGGGCCGTAGAAATCAAGGAAATCAAGGCAGGCCATAAGAGACAATAGTTTATTGAATGTAGGGGCCGTAAAAAATGCTATATTTGGATGCTTGAGGTTGAGCTATTTCGATTTGCCATCCCATCTAAAGCCGTGTTTCACAATATGTTCACTGTTCCCAAAAGGTTACTGGATTGATAAAGGACAATTGATTGACCAATGGATTGCCCACGATATGATTGCGATGGAGGATGGTGTTGATTACTTGGAGTTTACTGACAAAGAGTACTTTAATTCTCTTGTGCAAAAGTCTTTTCTACAAGACGTGGAAGAAAAATATGGTGGGAGAGTGGAATGTAGAATGCACGATTTGGTTCATGATCTTGGCCGGTGTAGGGAAACGATGGAAGCTACGCTAGCTCACACAAAAACTCGTTCACCCAAAATAGGAACAGCAGCAGTTATAGATCACGGATTGTTACCACTTGACGCGCAGTTGCAGCGGAAGCCGTCTCGATGTAGACGAACGCGTCGAAGTGGCAGTGCAGTGCAGTTGCTTACGTCCGTCTGGTCCTGCACGTGCGGTTCGTCCTTGTGCTCCAAGCGCAGCACCTCCGAGGTATCCACACGTACGAGGATTGAAACGTCGCGCACCGGACTGCTAGGTCCACGAGCACGATGGGGGAGAAAAGCAACTATTGCTTGGAAGTCATATCTTTCTCAGGAGGGGTTTGGTCTCTATTTATTTGGATGAAATTCTTCACACCATGTTCCATTAGCAATATGGGACTAATAAATAAAGCACCCCTTCCCCTGGTAATGGGCTTCACAACATTTGTGGCCCATTAAGACTAGTGGATCGAATCCAGTTGTCTCTTGGGCATATTCCCAACAATCTCCCACTTGCACTAGAGACAATCTCATAAGCAAGTTTTCAGTGTTCCAAACCTCTTAAGTGTGTGACCCTATGGGTTCACGTACACATAGACATGGTTCGAGTACTCCTACTCGTTCCAATAGTTGATAGCGGCCTCTAGCAAGACGTGTCAACTCCCATGAATACGTAAAGATCATATCAGACGAACCACCACAACATCACGTACAAGCTATTCCCTTTGCCTCACGATATTTGGTCTAACTCCAAGTAAGACCTCCCTTTCTCGAAACTGTGAGTCAGATCCTTCAAGAGGTTAACACTTAACCTAGCACGGCCATGCATTTCTTGATCCGATCACTCGAGGGGCCCAGAGATATCTCTCTCGTATAGAGAGGGGCAAATCCCATCTTGATTGACCATGCCTCACAGCATGCTTCCTGACAAACCCGAAAACCACCTTTATAACTACCCAGTTACGGTGCAGCGTTTGGTAGTCCCTAAGTAGGTCAATTCACATCTTGAGTACATACGACAATCTCAGGTCTAAGGACAAAGCATACGCGTTGTGAAGAAGAGATAAACAAGTCTCAAACTGGGTCAGTCCAGCCCCATGTCATACATGTGCCCACATTATTAGTTTGACATCTCCATGTCCATGACTTGTGAAACATAGTCATCAACTAATACATGTGCTAATCAAATTAGGGACAATCCTTTTGAATAACCATACAAGTATTGAGTTTCACAAACAATTCACATAATTGCTAATCATATACAAGTTGCCTTTCATGGATATTCAATAAATAAACAATATATCATAGATACAAAACATTGTCCACTCACACTGGAGCTAATCTAAATGATATCTAATACCCATAGCTCTCGTGTGTGATTCATGTTTAGGCCGTGGAAGAGCCTTTGTCAAAGGATCAGCAATATTCAAATCCGTATGTATTTTGCATATCTTTATCTCACCACGTCTAACGAACTCTCGAATGAGGTGAAACTTCCGCAGTACATGTTTGTTTTTCTGGTGATTCCTTGGCTCCTTAGCCTGTGCAATTGCCCCATTGTTGTCACAGTAGAGTTCCAATGGGCTAGATGCATTGGGAAACACACCAAGCTCAATGAGAAACTTCCTCATCCAAACACCTTCCTTCGCCGCTTCCGAAGCTGCGATGTACTCTGCTTCCGTTGTAGAATCAGCCACAGTATCTTGCTTAGAACTTTTCCAGCTTACAGCACCACCGTTTATTGTGAACACAAATCCTGATTGCGACTTTGAATCGTCTGGATCAGTTTGGAAACTAGCATCAGTGTAACCCTTTACAATGAGCTCTCCCTCACCTCCATAGACTAGGAACACATCTTTAGTCCTTCTAAAGTACTTAAGAATGTTTTTCACCGCTGTCCAGTGACTTTCACCTGGATTAGACTGGTGTCTGCTCGTAACACTTAGAGCATATGAGACATCTGGACGAGTACTTATCATGGCGTACATGATGGATCCAATTGCTGAAGCATAAGGAACCTTACTCATGCGCTCCCGCTCATCAGTCGTCGTAGGACACTGAGTCTTGCTGAGGTGTATGCCATGTGACATAGGCAAGAACCCTTTCTTGGACTGTTCCATGCTGAACCGATTCAGCACCTTGTCAATATAAGTATCTTGACTTAATCCTATAAGCCTCCTTGATCTATCCCTATAGATCCTTATGCCCAGAATGTATGCAGCTTCCCCTAAGTCCTTCATAGAAAAACTATTTTTCAGCGAAGTCTTAACGGATTCTAGCATAGGAATATTATTCCCAATCAACAATATGTCATCCACATACAAGATTAGAAATACAACAGAGCTCCCACTTTCCTTCTTGTAAACACAAGCCTCTTCTTCATTCTGCCGGAAGTCAAACCCTTTGACTACCTCATCAAAACGAAGGTTCCAACTCCGAGATGCTTGCTTTAATCCATAGATTGATTTCTGAAGCTTGCATAATTTTCCAGCATTAGTTGGATCGACAAAACCTTCTGGTTGTATCATGTATACATCCTCCTCTAGGTTCCCATTGAGGAAAGCTGTTTTGACATCCATTTGCCATATCTCATAATCGAAATACGCAGCTATTGCTAGAATGATCCGGATAGATTTAAGCATCGCTACTGGAGAGAATGTCTCGTCGTAGTCAACTCCTTGAACTTGTCGAAAACCTTTTGCAACAAGTCGTGCTTTATAGACGTTAACATTTCCGTCTACATCTCTCTTTCTCTTAAAGATCCATTTGCACTCGATGGGTCTCACACCATCAGGCGGGTCAACTAAGTTCCAAACTTGATTTTGCCCCATGGAATCTATCTCGGATATCATGGCACTTTGCCATTTCTCGGAATCTGGGTCCATCATAGCTTCTGCATAGGTCCTAGGCTCATCGTTGTCTATCAACAATATGTCGCGCTCTCCCGTAACTTGGAGATTCATTTTCCGTGTAGCGCGACGTGGCCTTTCCGACCTTCGTGGTTGTGGCGATTCTTCTCTTACCACAGGTGTCTCAACTTGTTCTGCTACATTAGCATCACTCGTAAAGTCTTGCCTCATAGGCTCATCTCGAATTTCTTCAAGATACACCTTCTGTCTACTTTTCTCGCTGTTGAGAAACTCTTTCTCCAAGAAAACACCGTTCCTAGCGACAAACACTTTGCCCTCTGATCGGTTGTAGAAATAATATCCAATTGTTTCCTTTGGATATCCCACGAATATGCACTTGTCCGATTTTGGTGTAAGCTTGTCCGACTGAAGTCGCTTGACATATGCATCACAACCCCAAATTTTCAGAAAAGACAAACTAGGAGTCTTGCCAGTCCATATCTCATATGGTGTCTTCTCCACGGACTTAGATGGTACCCTATTTAGTGTGAAAGCTGCTGTTTCTAGAGCATAACCCCAAAATGATAACGGTAGATCTGACTGGCTCATCATTGATCGCACCATGTCTAACAAGGTTCGATTACGTCGCTCGGACACACCGTTCCTCTGAGGTGTTCCAGGTGGCGTTAGCTGTGGAACAATTCCGCAACTCTTTAGATGAGTGCTAAACTCGTGGCTCAAATACTCGCCTCCACGATCTGATCGCAAGGCTTTAATTTTCTTACCACGCTGATTTTCAACTTCATTCTGAAACTCTTTGAACTTTTCAAAAGTCTCTGACTTATGCTTCATTAAGTAGACATAGCCATATCTACTAAAATCATCAGTGAAAGTTATGAAGTACTGAAATCCACCCCGAGCTGTCGTGCTCATTGGTCCACATACATCAGTATGTATGAGTTCCAATAAGTCTTGCGCCCTCTCAGGAAAACCTGTGAAAGGTGCCTTGGTCATCTTGCCTAGCAAACAAGCTTCGCACGTCTCGTATGATTCAAAATCAAACGAAGTTAAAAGTCCATCAGAATGGAGCTTCTTCATGCGCTTCTCACTTATATGACCCAAACGACAATGCCACATATAGGTAGGATTCAAATCATTTAGCCGAGGCCTTTTAGCAATTATATTACATATAGGTGAATCATCAAGATTTAAAATAAACAATCCATTCACAATGGATGCAAGAGCCACAAACATGCCATTCTTTGAGATCACACAACCATTGTCTTTACTCGCGAATGTATAACCATCCTTCATCAAACATGAGGGAGATACAATGTTTCGACTCAAACTAGGAACAAAATAACAATTATTCAATTCCATGATAAATCCTGACGGAAGGTGGAGTTGCATCGTCCCGACGGTCAAAGCAGCAACTCTTGCATTATTGCCCACGCGGAAATCAACTTCGCCTCTTCCCACGCTTCTACTTCTTACTAATCCCTGCATCGAATTGCAAATATGAGCAACCGATCCGGTATCAAATACCCAGGAATTAATAGAAGATTCAGCGAGAAAAATGTCTGTAATATTAATGTCATGTGTACCTGATGCGGAAGTACTCTTACTACCGCCATTCTTCAGAAAAGCCAGGTACTTCTTGCAATTCCTCTTCCAGTGACCAATTTCTTTACAATAAAAGCACTCCTTCTTTTCTGCAGCTGGTCCAGACTCAGTCTGGGGCGTAGAGCTTGGCTGAGAGATCATATCTTTAGCCTTGCTCTTTTTCTTCCAAGATTTGCCCTTCCTCTTGAAGTTAGGCCTGTTTTGGATGGCCATCACATGGCTGCTGCTAGCGCTTTTCTTGATATCAACCTCTGCCGTCTTGAGCATGCCACATAACTCATTCAATCCCTTCTCCGCCCCATGCATATGGTAGTTCGAGATGAAGTTCCCAAAGCTAGGCGGAAGTGATGCTAGAATAAAATCGGTGGCTAACTCTGGGCCAAGTGGGAAGCCTAGCTTCTCCAACCTTTGGGAGTAACCAACCATCTTGATCACATGTGGCCCTACAGCTGCGCCTTCTGCTAGCTTTGTTTCCACAAAGGCCTTTGAGACATTGAACCTTTCAGTCCTGGCCTGAGTTTGAAACATATCCTTGAGCGCCTCGATCATATCATGCGCCTCATGGTTTGTCTCAAACTGCATCTGCAGCTCGGGTTCCATGCAAGCAAGCATAAGACAACTCACTTCAAGATTGGCATCACATGCCTTCTTGTAAGCATTTTTCTCAGCAAGAGTTGCGTTATCATCAGGCTCAACTGGTAATGGGGTGTCTAGAACTTCTTCCTTTTTCTCAGCCCTGAGAACAATTCTAAGGTTTCGGATCCAATCCGCATAATTTGTTCCATTCAACTTATCCTTCTCAAGGATCGAACGCAAAGAAAACGGTGTGCTAGGTGCCATTGATCTACAACAGAAAATAATGCAAAATACTAAGACAATGTATCTATGACAGAGTAAAATACATTAAACAATTTAACGGAATTTACTCCCACTAAAATCAATATCCCTCCATTGATATTTTAGTGATTCAGGATCCACAACTAACAAGTCGACTAGTGAGCTTTAGCATCACCGCTAGAAGACATGGTAGATCGGTAAGCAACTCTTGCTAATCATATCTTATATGACTCCTGTTGTTGGTTGACATCTCTATGTCTCGGCGTCCAACCTTTATGTCCCAAGGTCCTTAACCGTTAAGATGACCTTGTTTAAGTTAACCAACTCCTTATGCGAGTAAGTATCCGATACAAACCCATCTAGTCAAGGAAAACTAGTGGCACCCTAATTTCATAGACCCACCACTAATTGTACAAGACATGTGATGGTGCAAGATTTAGTTGGGAGGACATTTAGAACTTAAACAATTTTTGAGGGATCGTTTTTCAAAATTTTAATTTCGCCGGACCGTCCGTTGTTTCCTTGCAGACTGTCCGACCTGCTCTGGCGGACCGTCCGACCCTCTGGAACGCTGGAAAAACGCTTCTGTCAAAATTCCGACTGTATTTGCGGACCGTCCGCCGCTCACTTGCGGACCGTCCGCCGTTCTTGTGCGGACCGTCTGCCGTTCCTGAGCGGACCTACGATTTACCTAAATTCTATCTGACCAATCACATTGGTCTATATCTCACCATGCCTGGGTTTACGTGTATCACTTAACTCCGGTGGCGGAATTCCGACCGGTAGGAGTAATTCGTTACACCACCATCATAGTGAATCCTAGTCAACATCGTCGTATATCGACATGCGACGCGGTCATTGATCTAAGTTCGATTCGACCAATCCAATTGGTCTATATCTCACCATAACTGGGTTTGTGTGTATCACTTAACTCCGGTGGCGGAATTCCGACCGGTAGGAGTAATTCGTTACACTACCATCATAGTGGAGATCACGAACCGATCAGAGACCAATCTACAACCAAGCATATCTCTATATGCATATATCCGAATCTATAACGAAACAGCTACGGCTCTGGTACCACTGTAGGGAAACGATGGAAGCTACGCTAGCTCACACAAAAACTCGTTCACCCAAAATAGGAACAGCAGCAGTTATAGATCACGGATTGTTACCACTTGACGCGCAGTTGCAGCGGAAGCCGTCTCGATGTAGACGAACGCGTCGAAGTGGCAGTGCAGTGCAGTTGCTTACGTCCGTCTGGTCCTGCACGTGCGGTTCGTCCTTGTGCTCCAAGCGCAGCACCTCCGAGGTATCCACACGTACGAGGATTGAAACGTCGCGCACCGGACTGCTAGGTCCACGAGCACGATGGGGGAGAAAAGCAACTATTGCTTGGAAGTCATATCTTTCTCAGGAGGGGTTTGGTCTCTATTTATTTGGATGAAATTCTTCACACCATGTTCCATTAGCAATATGGGACTAATAAATAAAGCACCCCTTCCCCTGGTAATGGGCTTCACAACATTTGTGGCCCATTAAGACTAGTGGATCGAATCCAGTTGTCTCTTGGGCATATTCCCAACAGCCGGTCCATCCTGGGTGACAAAATTTCACTAGTTGTGCCAAAAGAGGCTACCAGTTCCACCAAGAGCTACAGATACTTTTCTTTAACTGAGCAGACAATGAATCCACCGCCCAAAAATCTTTTTCGAAAAACACGTGCTATATATGTTGATAAAGGTTACAATGAAACAAGATTTGGCAAGGCACTGAACAAGGCAAGACATTTGTGCAGTGTGACTGTGGAATTCGACTGCAAAACAGCACTACTCATCGGCATATTGCAGATAAAAAACCTGAAATATCTTGAGATTTCAAGACTGGATTGTGAAGAAATCCCTGAAGCTATTTCAGAAATTTGGAGACTACAAGCTCTGCATCTAACATGTAGTAGTCTTCTCGAGTTGCCTGAATCCATTGGTAAGCTGCAGAAGTTAAGAACGCTGAACCTATCACAATGCGAACAGCTAAAGTGTTTGCCAGATTCAATTGGTAATTGTCAACTGATTTCAAGCATTGATCTCTGCAACTGCAAGAAGCTTATGGAGTTGCCAAACTCCATTGGTAAGCTGCAAAAGTTAAGAACACTGAACCTGTCACATTGTAAAGAGCTAAAGTGTTTACCAGATTCAATTGGTGACTGTCATATGCTTTCAATCATTGATCTTGGTGATTGCAATGACCTTACAGCATTGCCAAACTCTATTGGTACAAACGAAAATATAAGAGTACTGAGATTAGGTTTGACGAAATTTGGGAGGCTACCATCATGTATCACAACACTGAGAAATCTGGAGTGTTTGGACCTTCATGGTTGTGGGGAGCTGGTAGAGTTGCCTGAAGGCATCGGCAACTTGGAGAAGCTTGAGGTTTTGAAGCTCGTTGGATGTGGAAATTTGAGAGGCATGCCTGTAGGTATCAGGCAGCTTAGTCGACTGCAAAATTTGGACTTATTTGTTGTGGGTGAAGATGAAAAATGTGCACGAATTTCTGACCTTGCAAGTTTAGGTAGGAATAGTGAGGACCTAACTATCAGATATATTGCTCCTGTGGCAGAGCCAGAAGATGCACACAAGGCATGCTTGAAACAAAAGACAAACTTACAGTTGTTGCACCTACAATGGAGGAGGTATGCTGCGGGTGAGGTGAACACTGAGTTGGTGCAGGCAGTACTCGATGGTCTTGAACCTCCGTCAGGGTTGAAAGAGTTAACAATTGATGGGTATTTAGGCAGGCAGTATGCACGGTGGATGCAGGACGACCAAGTTGGTAGTGGATTGTTGCATGGGCTTCCTCTTGCTTACTTCCCATTTCTGAGGGTGATGAGGCTATATGATTTCCCGAACTTGAAGCATCTATGTGGCCTTGCAGAGCTTCCTTGTTTGAAGGTGCTTGAGCTGCGACGGATGCCTTCTCTTGAGAGCATAAACGGCGGCCCATTTCCTTCGCTGGTGTATTTATGGATGGACAGAATGCCTAGTTTGGGAGAGGTATGGATGGAGGATGGTAGCAGCAGAGAGGACCATGCCGGACGGGGAAGAGGGAGGAGGGTGCAGCAATCGCACACCTCATCACTTGGGACAAGTCCTCCGAGTTGGTAATTGCATGCGGAATTTGAATATAACTGATTGTCCTAAGTTGAAGGTCAAGCCGCACCTGCCTTCGTCGCTACATTGCTTGCTGTTGTCCGGGAGCAGCGAGCAACTGCTGCAGTCACCCGGCCAATGCGAGGCGTCCTCTTTGTCCTGCAGTTTTAGTCACCTGAAGGAGCTTGCGATAGAGACGGTGTTAGGATCAGAATGTGGACGTGGGTGGGGGCTACTGCAACACATGACGGCACTCGAGTCGCTGAAGATTTATGACTGTGATGATGTGCTAAGCATGTGTTTGGTTCGGAGACAAAGTAGGCCGTTCCTCTTTTTTGGAACAGGATCATCCCGTATTGTGTTTGGTTGGGAGGGATAGATTCATCCCTGTTTTTTTGGTACGAGGGATAGAAATGATGGGATGGATGATGCTTTACAGTACATGGCAGGCCCCACCTGTCATTACGTGGGTCCCATCTGTCATCCTCAGTGCATCTACTTTTTTCCCCTGGCCTTATCTTCTTCCCCACCACTCCCACACCGCCAAAGCTCTCCCTCCCCTGCCACCGCTTCGCCTGCTGGTGCCGCCGGCGCCCGGGCTTGGCCGCACCGCCGGCAACCTCGCCTCCGCCGCGCCCGCACGCCGGCAGCGCCGCCTGGCCGCGCCACCCGCCTCCGTGCCGCCACGCAAGTTCGCCTCCGCGCCGCCCGTCAGCGCCTCCCCGCCTCCCCGCCGCGCCGGCGGGCCTCTCCCGCCGCGCAGGCCCGCCTCCGCGCCGCCGCTTGCTCGCGAATCGGAGACGGAGCGCGAACGGCGTGCAAGTGGGATGCCCCCGTCCGCTCGATTTGGCCGGACGGGGTCATCCCGCATCTAGGCAGCATATTCCTATATTGGGACGTCCCCCATCCCTCATGTCTCCAAACCAAACACTCGTGAAAATAGGATCGACCCGTCCCGTCTCGCCCCATCTCTGGAACCAAACACATGCTAACCGAGCTGCCAGAGAGCCTGCGGAGCCTCACATCCCTCCGAACTCTGCACGTGTACGAATGCTCTGCTATTCCCACGCTGCCCGAGTGGCTAGGGGAACTCCGGTCTCTGCAAGAGTTGACAATCCATAAGTGTGATAGCCTGAGCAGCCTTCCTCAATCAATGGGTCGCCTGACATCCCTCCAGCTGCTCAAGATAGAAGAGTGCGATGCACTTGAACAACTGCCGGAATGCCTAGGAGACCTCCGCTCTCTACGCGAACTCCACATTAGATGGTTGGCGGGGCTGACTTGCCTTCCCCAGTCCATGTGCAGCCTCACCTCCCTTAAAAAGCTATACGTCGTGAACTGCCCGGGCGTCAAATCCTTGCCGGAGGGGATATAACGCCTCACGGCCCTGCAGAAGTTGTGGATCTGGGGCTGCCCCGATCTACACAGGCGGTGCGAGAAAGGAAAGGGGGAGGACTGGCACCTCATCTCCCACATTCCGGATGTGATGAGATTACTTTATGCTTAATACAAAATGGTTATGTGCGAGTTGCCCTACTTTGATTTCTGGTAGACCAGGCCTATTTCTGTTGAGGGCTTCTTGTTTATATTGATTCCTTTTGGTGTGGAGAGCACCATACCATTGTGCCTTGATCACACGGTGTCACAAGCTTCAGAGTATAAGGTTTACATGCACAGCGATGACATACCCTAACTACTAAAGTGATGCCAAAAATGCTTTATCTGTACTTATTTTCCTGGATCTGAGAATGCTTTACACGATTCACTTGTGTGCTCGTACAACTCGATCATATAGAATGCTTTATACCAGTTGACACTGTATAAACGTGCACTCATGCGGTGATATACCATTACTTATTTTCACATAGAATACTCTAACAACTCAGTACTTATTAAGCACTGCCCCTGTGAGCTTATTAAGTTTTGAACCCAGTTGAACACCCTAAGTTTAACATACAGATGGGGCGTGATTTGATCACTTGAGTAAGCTAACCTCGGAAACCCGACGCCCCCGCGTCGCCTCCCAGGGGCGACACGGGCGGCTCCCCCGGCGTCCCCCCACACCAACCCCCGCCGCCCTCCCTCTCACCCCCCGCCGCCGCCGGAGCTGCGCATCAGACGCCGGCGAGCAGCAAGGAAGGTGGCGGCGGGGCCATCTCCCTCCCTTTCCTCCCATCCCAGCTTCTCTTCTCCTCTTCCCCTCCTCACAATCTTGCCCTTGGCCTTGACCTCCGGCCAGATCCATGGCGGGGGCGGCCGGATCCACGCCGAGGCGGCCGGATCCGGGGTCTGGATGGCCAGATCCGCGAGGAGCCGGTGGTCCTTGGCCGGTTGGCGGCGGCGGCCAGGCTGCCTCGACGTGGCTCTACCGGCTCCTGCGGGGGCTCGCCCGGGGCTCCCTGACGCCCAGCTTGCCGCTCCCCCGGGGCTCGCCCTTGCGGCAGACGCAGGCGGCGGCGGCGTCTACAGCCGGCGGCGGCGGGCCATGGCTGGGGGCGGCCCGGCCCCTGTCCCTCGCCGGCGGTGGCTCGGGGTTTGGCCGGCGGTCTGGGCCCTGCTCCCTACGGCGGCTTCGGCTCTGGTTTGGTGCTGGTGGCGCGGCCAGCGGCGGCTTGTCTGGGCTGGTGCTAGCGACGTTGTGGTGGCGTGGCTAGCGGCGGCCGAACGATGTGACACCAGGGACGCCATGGTGGTGTAGCTGGTTGTTCCGTGCCGTCTTCTTAGGCAGCGATGTGTCGGTGGTGCCGTGGTGGCATGGCCGACGGCGGTTTTTGCACGGCCTGTTTTCTCAACGCTGCCATGGTGGTGTAGTTAGCTACAGCCGTGCGGCGGCCCACCAGCAGCACCACGGTGGTGGGGTTGGTGGCGCCGGCCGTCTCTCTTTTCCGCGCCACGGAGATGAAGCGGGGGAAACCCTTCTCTTTTTGAGACAACGTAAATGGCGCTTCTGGCGTCATGTCCTTTCTGAAGGTGACGTTGAGCTTCTCCGGCGGGAGACGGCTGCCTAGGTCCTCCTGCTTGGTGCCTCGGCGATGGTGTATTGTGAGAGTGCTTTCTTCCCTCTCCTTCCTTTTCTGTTTTTCTTTTCTGTGTTTCGGTTTAGGTAGTTGATAATAAAAGAAAAAAAAGAGTTAGAGTAGAGAAGAAGAGAGTTTTCAGTTAGTGGAAGTGGTGCTGGGTTGCTCGTGTTGATGTCCCAATCCGACCGAGTAGAGTTGGCTCGTGTCGATGTCCCATTACGACCGAGCAGAGTTGTCTGAGTTGCTTTGAGTGGTGTTTGCTGATGACCCAATCCAGCCCACCGGTTTGCTCTCAGTTGAGTTGTGCGGTTCTGGTTGATGTCCCAATCCAACCCACCGGAGTTGTAGAGTTGTTCAGGGTTCCGTACCCCTTGAGTTGTGCAGTCGTTGGACCGGAGTTGTGTGAGATGGTATGATACCTCTCTAGTTATACGGTCTTCGGACCGAAGTTGTATGGTTTTCGGGCCCGGTTTTCCTTATAAACAGGGCCAACTCTCTTCTTCTAATAAAAATTTGGGAAAGCATAAGCTTTCGCCGTCCGTTCAAAAAAAAATCACTTGAGTAAAATGATCTGTCACGTTTAGAAAAAAGAATAGTACGCAGTTCATATCTGCAAGCACCACTACAAGATGTAGTTACCGTTGGTTTGCTTTAGTAATTGCATTGCTACCGATGGAGATGTACAACAGATAAAAATAAAAGGAGAAAATTCTGTACTGCTTCATTGATTCATTCAATAATTTGAGTGAGGATGTAGTTTTGACTTTTAAGTGCCTGCCAATTATTGCCAAACTTGTTCTTTCAAGGAAATTTTAAATTTCAGAACAAACTTGTTCTGCTGTATGCACAAGATGAGCTGATAAGTTGCATATTTCTTTCAGTCATCTTACTATTACTAATTGGAGGCTCCTTTTGGAGCCTCCACGTTAATCCTCACGAGACGCGCTAGGAAAAAAGATAAATGCTAGAAATTCTCACAAAAATTAGAAACATCCGACCATTGATTTGATGGAGTCTAATTACCACTGATAATGATAGCCATTGGATCTACTCAACATCAAAAAATTACCCACCTATGCCATTATAAAAAAATTATCCTAAAATAACCCCCTAAATCAATATTTAAAATTACCCAAATATGCCATTAAGATATTATTCCAGCGAAAAAAAATCAATACCCATCAACGGCGAGCCAGGGTGTCAGCTCCGCCGCTGACGGCGCCTGCCGCCTTCGCGTGATCTGCAGTTCCTGCAGCTTGGATCGTCACTACCTCTTCATCTACGGCAGCTAAGCTTGACGCCAGGATCTCTTTTGTGCTTGCTGCGAAGGCTACAGCGCCACGCCAAATCAAATGCATCTAATTGGTGTTTTGGCCTCTCGCTGCTTTCATCAACCGAAAGGTATGGACGATGACTCACCTCTCTCTATTCCTCATGTTTGTACGTATTCCTTCTGATTCTATCTCCCATACTTAAAAAAGTCCAAACCACTGATTGAGGCGACTACTCTAGAAAAGATCGGATGACACCCTAAATTATAGTTTCAAGTTCTTCACCACCGATACACTGTCTAAATAAAAAGAATAAATGTGGACAGTTATCTCTTAGGTCAAACATTATCATTGACTTTACATTTGAGGTGACCATCGAGTTACTGAACATATTGGATCAGTAGAATTAACCTGGCCAAACTTTGCATTGACCAAAATCCCTGATATTGTGCTGCTGACAGAGTATTCTGTTATAATTTTTTTCTTAAAAATAACTGAAACGAACCGGATTCTCAACGACGAGAATCCGACTCCCTGTACCCTCGAGATAGTCCCAGGAATAGCAGCTATCTCGTACAGAACTCATCTCAGTCGATTATCACATCCATACAGCGATAAAAGAGATCCAGTCATGACATATATAAAACATAGCGTCTGGTACAAGCCCTCTGGGCTAAATCGACAATAAGAAACAGCTACGCAGCGGTAGCTAGATCATCGGGGTCCACTCCACCACAGACAACCTTGAGCGTAGCGCGCTCCCTTTAGTCGTACCAACCGTCCTGGTTGAACTCACGGTCAGAGTCTTCACCTGCGTACCCAAAGTCTGTCCCCAAGGAATTGGGACAGGTCCACATCACCAATCATATATGCAGCAAGCTTTGAAGTGGTCTAGCTAGTAATAAAAATATTCAAGGGAAATAAGCCGGGGCT
The DNA here is from genome assembly GCA_033239725.1 of Echinochloa phyllopogon. NCBI lineage: Eukaryota > Viridiplantae > Streptophyta > Magnoliopsida > Poales > Poaceae > Echinochloa > Echinochloa phyllopogon. The sequence continues at coordinate 1,304,578 of BTCW01000008.1, read as the reverse complement.
TCCTATGCGCAGCAGCAATAAACCCAAGTTCAACTCAGCACCAACTCCTTTCCTCACCAAAGAAAACACACTTCCCAAAACCACCATCAGCCTCACAACCACATCGGGCTCGTCCTGTCTCAACAGGTTCCCGCAAATATCATCCACCAACGCCTTTCACTCGCTAGTCGACTCGGTGAGCTCCCTCCCCACCTTGTCTCATCAGCAACGCTGGACCAACCTCTCATTACCCAAAACCAAGGAAGAGGTAAGAAAGCAGATACCCGGGCTATTCTAGACGATATCAGAAGGGTCGTCCATAACCGTGGACACGGCTATACGTATAGTTTTCACTCTGCAGATGTTGCACTCCTGGAACCATCCGGGCTGCAGACGGTAATGAGCCGTCTTGAGACACAACCCACAGCAAAGACCCTAAGAAGTAACGGTGTCATACTGTCTCCCTGGGCTCGGGAAACAATCTGAGCTAACAGCTGCCCCAGGGTCATGAAACCTTCCCACCGGGGCCAGTCGGGGGCCATGGTAATTCAGGGAGAGTACGCCGCAACGAGTCCCCCCTACACATATCAATCTCGAATCTCCTACAGGTCTGGCACCGCACTAAGTAGGCTTGCTAGAACCCTCCCCATTCTGGGTAGACGGTGAGCACTGTAAATCCCACTGAAAGCCGCCATTGACACGGTCCTTAATTGTCGGTAAAGCAAGTATCAGCATCAAAAAGCGATCCGCCGCAACGGTCCGCAATCGGCACCCATTATAGGTATGGCCGCCCAACTCCTCAAAAGTAACCAAAGTAACCACGTACCCACAACAGGTACTCCGTAGGGACTGCACGAGTGCAGCCCCCAAGCACCCCAATCAAACGATCGGGTTATTATCACTCGCTTACACCGCCTAGCTGCACTACACCTCCAATACCGCCCACAACTCACGCCAAGAAGATCAGATCACAACCATCCCAACACATGCATCGCATAGCATATAACATTCAGTGGATAATAGGATGGCAAGGTAACAGGATATAAACAATGGCAGTGCAGGTTTATCATACGAGTAAAGTAAAGCGCTAGCATACTAGTTTGCATGTCTAATAGATATTTCAGAGATTGGTCGGGCGTGAACCTGAGCAAAAGTCTTCGTCCTCGTCAAAGCAGTTGTCGTAGGGTCCGGCTCCTCCTGGCTTTCCGGAGCTCCTAGGGTTGCGGAAAAAATAAATAAGACGCGGCTACTAGTAAAGAAACACCAAAATAGCGAGGAAAGAAGACCCAAGAACACCAAACTCTACACTATCGCGTAGGTCATGGTTTTAGAAAAATATAGATACTGGTTTCATATTTTTCTGAGCTACGGTTGATTTATTATGAATTTTCCAAGTTTAAATCTTTTTCTGAAAATATTAAATAATTTCCGAAAAAAGAAAAACATACAGAAATTAGTCTGCTGACGTCAGCATGACGTCATCAGTGGGGTCAGCCCTATGCTGACGTCATCATGGGTCCGGATGACGTCAGCGTTGACCGGTCAACGATCAACGGTCAGCGGGTCAACCCTGGTCAGTGGGTCCCAGCGGTCAGTGACTCGGCGAGTATGACAGGTAGGGCCCTCACGTCAGCGCAGTTAAACAGAAAAAAAAGAAAAAAAGGGAAAGAGATGGCCGGGCTGAGATTGGGCCGAAAGCTATGGGCCGGCCCATTAGAACTTGGCTTCTGGCCCACGACCGCGGAGTTGATGGGCTCGGCTCGGTGGTCGCGGTCCACGGTGAGCCGAGAGAGGGGTTCACGGTGAGCTGGGTCCATGGGATCAGGTGCGGCCGACACGGGATCTTCTGCGGGTGCTCGTGCGTGGAGTTGGCGTGGTCTCCGGTGTGGTTTTGGCCGCGGCGCGACGCGGACGCGCACGGGCGCTCAGCGCACGGCCGGCGGCGACGGCTCAACAGCGATCGGCGGAAAGAAAAGCAGGCGAGGCTCGGGATCGGTGGCCAAAGCTTCGCTAGGGTTTCGCGAGGTCAAACGCCAAGAAAAAAGGGAAGGCTTGACTGGGGTTTTGGCTTCCCGACGCGAGCGGCGGCGGCGCGGCTATGGCGCCACGGCGGCCGGCGGCGCTCGCACGACAAGGGCGACAGGCTCGGCTTGGCAGGAGAGGCACGCGTATGCGCGGCTCCAGCAAGTGCTGGGACGCAACGTCGCGGCCTCGGCTAGGTGCGCGTGCGCGGGCACACGGTTGCCCGTGGCCGCGACACGGCCGCGGCTCGCGTGCGGTGACCGGCATCCCGGCTTGCGGCGGCGTTGGCTGCGAGATCATCGACGGCGGGTTTGCGGCAGGGTTAGCGGCTCGGCGATGAGGTCCTGCACGAGATGATGGCCACGGCTCGAAGACCGGGTCCCAGAGGTAGGCTAGCAAGGCGATGCGGCGGCGCACGGCCGGAAACAGGGGAGAAGGCGGGGTCGGCGACGACAGCTCACCCTGGGTCACGTCGTCGTACTCAGCAGCTCGGGGAAGGTGTTCGTCGTCGTGGCGGTGCTCGCGCCCCTCGAACAGCTCCGGTCCGGCTCCTCCTCGGCGTCCCCACGAGCGGCGGCGCTGCGGCGGCACGGCGCTCGGCGTCGGCTTCGGCCTTCTCGTCCTCCTCCTCTCCTCCAACTCTTCTCCTCTCCTTCCCCTCCTCCAAGACACACGAAAGAGATTGGAAACCCCGAAGGGCAATGGCGGCTAGGGCTCGGGAGAGGCCACGGCTAGGGGTTTATAAGGCGGCGGCGGCTAGGGCTTGGCGGCGACGGACAGCTCGCGATTTGAGCGTCCGCGCTCCTTTCCACGTGGCGGCATCGCGACGGGCCGCGGAGCGCGCAACGGGATTGGATCGCGGCGCTGGCCGGGTCACGGGCGCGCTCGAGCAGAGAGGTGGCGCCGGCGCGGAGGAGAGTTGGGAGGTAGGGGGTAAAGCTGACAGGTGGGGCCCGCCTGTCGGCGACAGAAGAAGGATGGGGATGAGCGGGTGAGATGCTGGGCCGCAGCTGGGCCGGATGGCCGGCTGGGCTGATTGGCTGGCTGGTTCGGGGAAAAGAATTAAAGGGTGGTTTTCGGACTTCGGATAGAAGATTCGGCCCATGAAGAAGTTAGCAGGGTTAGAATTAGTTTGGCCAATTAGAGTTTGAATTCAAATCTAGAATTTGAATTCAAACCAACCAAAAATCCAATAAAACCAAAGTAACTCCAAATCACAACTATTTGGTCCTTAACACTTCAACTTATTTTTATTTAAGTTTAAATTTGCCTAAGAGCAAAGGAAGCATAAAGAGAGCAATCTTATATGTTGGTTTGCATGCACCACAATTCACCAAAAATTTTAAAAACCACATTTTTGCATTCAACAAATCCTATGGTAATTTTTAGGGTTGTTACAATAACTACCAAACTTTCAATGTTTATATGCTTGCTACGAGCACCCTTGTTGAACTAAAATATACTCCTGTTGATAGAGTATCTCAATAACTTTTTTTCTACTGATTTACGGCGCATATTAATTACACAATCTTTCACTTTCACTTCTAAATTTACAGTGATGAAAATGTTAAATCTAGATTTTTTAGGAGCTAAAGTTGAGGAAATCGATTATATGACTAAGTCCCATGCCATCGCAATACAACTGTGAGGAAATTTGGCAGTAAGTCTTCATTCAATATTAGTCATTACAATAAATCTCACCTTGGAAATTAAATAACTGAGTGATATGTTCGCAAGGTATTCTGTGTCATCAACCAATGCAGAGAAATTTTTTGTAGGTTTACCTATTCCTGAAACTACAAAAATTTAGATACTATATTTCTACTTTAATCTATGAAAACATGATATATATATACACTCACGTACTCGATTTTCATGATACTTAGCTGCAAGACTTGGGCACAAACGGGACAAAGGAGAAGATAGGAATCTATAATGATATGCTACTAAGGGCAGGTACATTGGTGTCGTCTAATAGACAGTCTCATGCGGTGACACGTAATCTTGAGATGACTTATCAGACAACATGTACAATAGGTTGTTGTTTTAGCTGTCTCATAGTAATGCAATCTTCCTTAATTTATGGGAAAAATAAAGGAATACTATTGGTTGCATGGAAACAAAACTCATACAATGGTGGAGGAGTTGTCTCATAGTCCTAAAATTTAGCTCATGAGGCGGTTGTTTCGCGAAACAACGACCTCTTTCTCTCACCTCGCTCTCTCTCCTCCACATCAGTAAAATTCCTATGTGGCACTGCATGAGACGACCTATGAGACCGCTGACGTGTAGCAATGTACCTGCCCTAATATCACGGATCTCTGAAGAAAAATTGAAGCTAACTGTATCTAGCAATTTCCATACATATTATGAACTACATCCTTCAAATTTTATTGATCTCGCTCCCCAATTATGACTTCATGACAACCAAATGCTCATTAATATATTATGTTTTACTCCCTCCTTTTGCTTTTATAAGACACGACTTGACTTGACATGATCTTCTAAATTACACTTTGACCATTAAATTATCTTATATTATATTATTTATAATCATTAGAAAGTATTTTTCATTACTAATCTAACAATTCTAAATTCGCATTATAAAAGATAAAATTAGTTGCTTAAATTATTGGCTAAAGTTTGTCGAGTTTGAATCTTGATGTACATGTGCGCCTTATAAAAGCAAAATGAGGGAGTATTTAGTGATTTGCTACAAAATTACATGTCCTTTTTATGGTGCCACAATAAATTGTTTAAACAAAAAATAGTTTTAAAATCTTAATGTACCACAAAGCAAGAGTCAAATTGATTAATTATTCTTTCTAAAATTAAACAAAAACTTCTAATATTCATATCACCTAAGAGTGCCCATGCGGTAGCATGGGTTGATGGACTAGTATATTCAATGTGGACTGATCGAGATTGCTGACTGCTGAGTTATTTTTTATGATGCATATTTCTTTCAGTCATATATCAACCGAGATACATTTGCTTTGTCACTGCTCATATATTCAATGTGGTCAGCAGAGCAGGCTCGTCCACCGTGAACATGATGCCACCGTGAGCGTGTAGGTTTCTGTTACAATTATTATCTTTTTGTGCACCTTTCCTTCTAGCTTCATATATATGGCCGACACCGACACCCTTTTTGTGGAGCTCCTGAGAGATGCCACTTAGCATCTGTGTACTTAGGGCATGTACAGCCCTTAGACAACAACCAGCCTGTAGAACCTCGAACTGCGCGTATAGACAGATGTATAGACAGCTCATACAGCCCATAGACAAGAAGGCTGTCTGTAAGCTGTTTAATGCTTTGCATGGAGTTTAGATCAACTACAAATACATCTGTGTACACCATTGTGTGGCTCGATTTAAATCCTTTTGAGTTGCTTAAGATCAACAAAACATTCTCTCCCATCACTCACTCTACAAAGTCGCTTTTGCTTCCAATCACTAACCCATCAGATCACAAGTTCTGCTCCATCTCAGCTCTGCTGGCATAGCATCCTCTCTCTCTGTCGGTGGCTTAAAAAAATCTCTCCAACTCAGCTTTGATGGCATAGCATGTCTTGCAGCAAGCAGAGCACCTCCTCTCTCTCTCTCGGTGGTTCTCCTCTCTCTCTGTCGCTAGCTAGAGAGTGACCGACACCGTTGGTTCGTCCCCGAGCAGCAACCAAGCTATCTAGCTAGCCATGGCCGCCAAGGAGGCGGCTGCTGCTGCTAGGAGCTTGGCCATGGAGAGCGGCGACCTGCGGGGAGCGGAGGAGGAGGAGGAAGCGTACGCGCAGGACGGGTCCGTGGACCTGCGCGGCAACCCCGTTCTCCGCTCCAAGCGCGGCAGCTGGACGGCTTGCTCCTTCATCGTCGGTAGCGCTCGCGGCGGCCGGGGATTGGGATGGCGGAGAGGGCCGGCGTCCCTGCCTCCCCTGCAGCGCTCGCGGTGGCCGGGGTGGAGCAGCCCGCCGTAGCAGCCTACCGCGGCGGCTCGTGACGGCCGGGGCTCCCTCCGGCTCAGATCCGGCAGAGGTCGACGAGGACGGGGAGGTGTTGGTCGGCGCGGAGGGCGGTGATGCGAGGAGTAGAGGCGGCAGCGCGGGCGCGAAGCAGAGGCCCTCCTCGCCGTCCTAGAGCTCGAGCTCGGGTCGGCGGTGGCAGATCTGGCGGCGGCGAGTCCGAGGGAGCGGCAGCGCTGGGTCGCGGCTAAATCCCGTGCGGCGGCGGAGCTCTGACGCCTTCCCCAACCTCCGCCGCTCCCACCCCCTCCTGCATCATCTGCTTCACGCGACCACGCCCGCGGCCTGCATAGTTGGCGCGAAAATCTCCCCCGCTCGGGATCCTAGCGCGGTGTCGCTTGGTAGAGACGGCCTCTACAGCCCGGCGTCGCGGCGTCGCTGAGCATCGGGGAACGGGACCAGGACGTCGCCTGGTCTAGCGACGCGCGGGCCGTCTGTGCGGAGGCGTGGGGTGTTTTTCGCAAATGTGTCATCCAAGCGACGCGTCCAACAGACGGGCTGTACATGCCCTTATGCATGCTGAACATTCTACTGCTACTGCCGAGTGGGCACCGTGTGAAACCTTGAGAGCTTGCTAGCTTGTAGTATCTTCAACTGCAGCTGATACTACCTCGGCCTTGGTTTCTTGTAGGGGTGCATCAGTGTCTCTGGGCACCTCAACTATCATCTTCCTGACACGAAACATCGCCAAGTGGATGTCACCTGCAATCGATACAAAATGCAAAATTCATAGTTCAGAACCAAAGGGTCTTTTCTTCTCTAATAATAACTATTGAATTGAATTGGATGGAGTCATTGGCGCTAACCGAAGATGAGTAGGCTGCCGGGGTCAATGGGGATGGCGAAGCCAGGGTTGAGGCGGCGCTCGTTGATGTAGGTACCGTTGGTGCTGTCCAGGTCAGTCACGAACAGCTTCCCGTCTTTCTTCTCCAGCCGAGCATGTGTGCCAGAAACTGCATGCACGCAGGAAACTGAACATCAGATTGTTGCTTGTTTAATTTGGTCCAGGTTCCTGAAGTTGGCAAGGCATCCAATTACATCACATTCACATCCACGTTGGCTTATCGATCCCATGCTGAATTAACAGTATACATACAGAGTTCAAAGAGGGGGAAAAAAAGAAGAGTACACACATACAGAGTTAGTGACTGTATTTCTGCAAGAACCGACTAACCTGTAGCAACGGGGAGGACGATGTCAGCCTTCTCAGCAACCCGACCAACGGTCACGGCATCCTGGAAAATGTGGACACCACAGTTCTTTTCGTCAAGGTGTTCAGTAACGTTTGGCAGTTAGTTGTTCAGTGTACAAAGAGGATGATGATGATGAACAAACAGCACATACAGAGGCTATCTCGAACGCGCCGGGGCGTGCAACTTTGTAGCCGATGTGGCGCCAATCACCGTCGCCTGAAATCAACAATGCAAAGTGAATCTGAGCGAGTATTGTTATGCAGCAACCTTTCCCAAGTATAAGCTGATAGAGCTAGTAAAGGATACAGGAAGGATGTTCAGGACCGCAACTAGTGGTAAATTGCATAAGGACACGACATACTTTCAGAGCTACTGGAAAAACAAATGCTGGAATCAGTGATGTAGGCTGTAGCAAACCTGCAGGATCAAGAACCCATCTTACTGCAGAACCAGCGGTCGATGGGCCATCAGCGAAGCTAGAAGAACACCTCAGGGTGCTGCTCCTCTTGCTGTTCAGCCATGGCACAGCCAGGCAAACCAGAGGCTGCTGCTTTGCACTGGAGACGACGGAGCAGCTGTTGCAAGAAGCTCGAAGCAACGAGAGCGAAGGCAAGCTCGTTAGTGATGATGATCTCCTGGGAGCAGTGGAGAAGAGGACCAGGGAGGTTGTAGTGGCCGCTGCAGCTTCCATCGGATCAGGCGTTGCTGCCTTGCTGGGCGCAGCAGGGGAGGAAATGGAGGGGACGGGCTCTAGAGGCCTTGGTTTTGCTTGCGAAATGAATTGGTCTGTTGCTTTCGATTCAGTTATGTGTGGATCATTGCAGATAAGAGTTGAGGCTGCTGTTTGTCCTGTGCACAATCCCACACCTGGCCTCATAGCCAATCGTTCCGAATTGTCATCTGCTGCTACTCGCTGCGTCTTCATCTCTGTGTCACCGTGTGCACGGTGCACCGTACAGCATATGTTTTACATCTACCACCTGGCCATTTTTTTTCTTTTGAGAGAGTGACGCTGCTGCAGTATATATAAACTCTACATCAACGCCCTCTGATATCTGGGCCCGCACGTCAGCCTCAGGACACGTAAGACAGCCTCTGATATCTGGGTCCACACGTCAGCCTCAGGAGTTAAGCATGGTTGCAACAAACAACGTGCTGGCTCCCTTCGCCTCCAGAATCAGCGATACGCCTATACCGATTCAGATCGCGGCCACGGCGACCCAGAGGAGAGGAACCAAACCAAGCGAGGCAGCACAAATTCCCAATCTTTGATCCCCTCCTCCGCCGAAAGGTAAGATTTTTACGAGATCTCTGAGCTCAATTGTCTGGATCGAGTTTTTGTTTCGTCAATTTTCCTCAATTTTTTTGGCATCTATTTTGGCGATCGTCTGGATTCGATTCGATCAGATGGCGGCGGCGTGGGCGGTGCTGGCAATGTTGCTGGTCGCCGCGCAGGTGGCCTCGGCGGCGACGGTGGTGGCGCCTGCCTTCCTCTGGGCGCCAAAGAACTACGGGTGGGTGACTTGTTGAACTTATCTTTTCCGTCCCTAAGCTTGAGATCTCGTGCTAGATGCCTAGGTATGATGCGTGATGTTAATAGTGGGGGTGCTGTTGTTATGCTTCACTTAGAAAGTAGATAGCCATTGTCAAACCATTGTCATGCCACATGTATTCATGGAATAATTGCTTCATTTGCAGTCTGTACGTTATTTTTGTTTTGTTAAATACATTACTAACTAGATAGATAGATGGCCCAACCGATGGGATAATTAGCTCATGTGTTAAATGTCCTACTTTGCCTTTGGGCTTCTATGCCATAGAACATCTTATTGGAAGGAAATAGCTGTTTAGTGCAGATTGATTTGTGCATTATCACAATGTATCAGATTATTTTTCATTTAATTTTGGAAAAAATATGTTCTCCAATGTATCGATGAAAAATCAAGATCGAGACTTTAGACCTAGGGAAAACAAAAGGTCAGTGGCCCTTCTCTTGAAAGACTAAGGAAAATTTTGTGTTTTTGATGTCGCACAGCGCACATTGTGGGATACTAGCTTGTGCTTGAAAATACTGTATGCCCTAATTTTGGTACCTGGAGTATGAACTGGGGTTACTTTTGGGCTCTTAATTTTTATTGGACCACCTTTAGCCTCTAAATTGCAATGTAATTTGAAGCCACGAATTCAGTTAAACAAAACAATGACTACATCTTAAGCATGGAACACTTTCTACCTAGGTTACATGTCAGTATGTCACACCTGGTTTTTTATGCTGAATGATGGATGCAATACTATTCCTATACTCTGCTGTTCCTAATCAGTCTTACTTAGTGACATGAGTTCAGTTGCTTGCTTATCAGATCCAGTGATACCCTCCTCAACCTTGTTGTCTTATCAGTTTACTTAGTTGCTGACTCAAGCCAAATTTACTAAATCATCTCAAATATTTCTTGTACCATCAAATTATTATTTTTAGCAATCACATGTTAGTTCACTACTCTAGAATTTACTAAGATTCCATCAACCTTTACCATCCAGTTTCCGATCCGATGATGCTAAGGAAGTAGTCCACTATCAGACTGTGTCGCCAACGAGCTTAGCCAAGTCTGTTCTCGAGGAAGGTGGATGGTCCAACTTGGTGGTAAGTATCCCCATTGCTGAAACTTAAGCTCTCATGAACTTCTTTTAATTCGTCAGCTCTTGGATTGAAACAAGCTTAGTCAGTTCCTTGATGTCGTGATTTCTGATTTCATTCTTAGTGTTCAAAGGAGGATGCTCAGAAGCATGCTGATGTCGCCATTGTTTTTCTTGGCTCAAAGGTACTTATTTGATACTCATCTATTTTTACCACTTTTAAATTATCTGCTTGTGCAAATATTGTTGAATTAAATACTTTTTAAAACTGAAGCGGTGCTTGTTCAAAAATTTGAAACTAAAAATCGACATAAATAGTGTTTTGCTATTTCTATGAAGCCATAAAACTAGCAAATTCAACAATCTATATATTGAAGTTATTACTAAGACAGCCATTGCTTTAGTTTTCACTTTTCACTGACCATTGACTTGTTCCTTTTTCCTTAGCTACAATCATCAGACATATCTAAAGATAAGCAAGTTGATCCAACTTTAGCAGATACATTGAAGGTAATCATAGGGGCTCATTCCTCCCTCCCCTCACTCTCTCAGTTACTGTTTAACTGAAGCATTGGAATTCTTCTTCTTCTTAATTTAATGATGCACAGCTCTCCTGCGTTTTCTGAGAAAAAAAAACATTGGAATTCATTGGCTTATAATCCTATGCTTCTTGCAGCACTCCTTCACAAGTTCAGAGTTTTCCATGGCATTCCCTTATGTTTCCATGACAGATGATGAGAAATTGGAGAATTTGTTGCTGTCTGGCTTTGCTGAGAATTGTAAGAGTGGTTTTGAAAGAAGTCGTGTCACCTACACAGACACATGTGCTGTAACTGGTCAAGATCTGAAGAAACATCGCAGCATGGACTCTATTCGTGTAAGTTATAGTATTTTTTTTGTTCTTCGATGCTATATTTGTTCTGTACATGACAAGATGTACATCACAGGACCTAGTTATGTCACGTGTGGGAAACAACCCAAGTGGACAGACCGATCTGGTTGTCATCTGCAGTGGTGGTTTTGAGGGTTTGGACCCTGCGAAATCAGAAGGTTAGGATAAGACTACTAGCATTGCTCCTTTACTTTTAATAACTGTACAGCTGAAGGCTAATTTAGTACTATGTCACTGCAGGAGAGTTGCTTTCTGAGCTGGTCACCATGCTGAAGAAGTCTGGAGCTAAATATACCATTCTTTATGCTTCTCAACCATCTGGTTTACTGGAAAAACCTTCTGACCTGCCATTAGGCAGGTATCTTGCAGAGAAGACCAATACTAGTAAAGCTGGCTTGGGCAAATGTGATGGGGAGTGCTTAGTCAAATCATCTCTTCTGGAAGGAATTTTTGTTGTAAGTTGTTACTCGTATTCTGTTTCCCTACTGGTTAGCTCTATTATGAAATGTGTGCTCTGCTGTAAAATGGTTGTATACCGACATACCTTGTATCCTTGCATTATTTTCTCACACTTAACTACTATGTGCAGGGCATAGTGCTTCTTATCATCTTGATATCAGGACTCATGTGTATGATGGGAATCGATACTCCCTCAAGGTTCGAAGCTCCCCAGGAATCTTAATCACAGTTTAACACAGGATATGGGTGCTTGGCGAGGCGCAAGGAGTTAAAAGACACATGTTTGTTGGTCTGCACTGTGGATATTGTTAGTTTCCTGTCCTGAATTGCCTTGTGTATTTTATTGAGCAACTGTTATTTACAATGTGCTCAATTTTTTGTGTAATATTACTTCTCATGTCTACGGAGATCTAGCTGAGCTATTGCAAGCAAATACACGGGCGAGGCGGCTTGTGCTGTACCAGACATAGCATTGCCTCCCGTATTTTCTGTGAATAACCTGAAATTCAGGTACCCAATAAGATGGCACTGTGCATCAAAATAAAAATGAAATCTTGTTATTTCTTTGAGATCAGAAGGTACTATACTTTAAACATGTGTGACGTCTATTTACATCTTGTGCCTCAACTGATACTGTGAATTGTGTCTGGTTATGCTGTTAACATCTATGGTGAGACTGCAATGCATTGATCCTTATCCCTGACGAAGATGTTTGCTTATTTTCTGGCTAGTCACTATTGAGGATCCCGTGTGGACCCCACATTTCGTTACTTGGTAACGAATCAACAAGTACTATTAGACCATTTCGGTCGATCTAGCAACTTGGCTGATTAGGACACCATTAAAAGACACTTTTGTAGCTTTCACTTGTGAGGTTACTGTCAGGGCGAGCTTATCGCGCAAGTGATCACTTGACGCAACAATAATTCTGCTTCTAAAAATGCTTTCGAGTCTTTCTCTGGGGTCAATTTGTCCTTTATGCTGTGGGGGTCCTGTCTGGCTTTGGCTTAGAACTCAATCACCTGGAAATTTGTGGCACCTGCAAATACAAAATGCTTTCATTTTCCTCGTTAATATGGAGGTAAATGCAAACTCAAGTTGTACAACTATGAATTCTGTAGCAAACCAAAAGGGCATATTTACTTGTTTCTCAGTGATGATTGATATAAAAAGGAGGAAATTAGCTAACCACTTGTTAACCGGATACATACACTACCAGAATGATCGACATCTGCACCGGGTGGGAAAGCCCTTTAGCACCGGGTTTCCCACCCGGTGCAACTAATCCGAGGCTAAAGGGGTACCCCTTTAGCACCGGGTTGAATAACCGGTGCTAAAGGGTCCCTTTAGCACCGGGTGCAGCCACGACCCGGTGCTAAAGGGCCTGTCCCGCAGCGCCTCTAGCAGGGCCTTTAGCACCGGGTCGTGGCTGCACCCGGTGCTAAAGGGCATGCCTTTAGCACCGGTTGCTGTCTGCAACCGGTGCTAAAGGCCCTGGATTTCTTTTTTTTTTTGCTTTTTTCAGTAGCCATGCATGCGCGTCTATACACGTGTATATACGTATATATTCTAATACGTGTATTCTAATGCGTATTCGGCCGACTCTATATTCATATTAGCTGACATTTCATCAAAATAGAAGACATATATATTACAAAAGTAGATATTCATGCATGTCAACTCGAGTTATATATATTTAAACTGTATTTTCTACATAATTAAGATTGACGACTAGCTAGCTCTCGTTGGACTGTCCGGCACGTCCTCCAGTATTGGCGAGTGGAATTCTCCTCGGGGATTGACGACCTCATCCCAGATCCATCCGACGAGCTGTTCTGCAATTGCGTCAATTCTTTCTATCTCTAGGGACTCTTCCTTCAGGTTGAACATCTATAATTTAAAAATATTTGAAAGATATTTAATCCGTCAAGTTGGAGACAATAATTGTGCACTTAATAATAATGGAAATGTGTTTATTATTACGTACCATAATATCGCGTTGTGTGAGCTTTTTATGTCCCCAATTCCACATGTAGTCGCACACATAGTATGCACATAAATTATTTCCCGGTCCCTGTTTGGCACACTGTCGACCAAAAGAAATCTAGTAAAATTCATATAATATATTAGTCGATGCCTACATGTACAAATTACTTGCTTACCGGAAAGCCAATGTTCCATTTTAGTGTTTCATGTTGTATACCCGTGTGTTCTGTACGAAATTGAATCCAGGCCCTGCGAACAAAAAAATTGAGTTAAGTCATTGCGAGTGGAAGGGGTGGATTAAGTAGGGGAAAATATACATCACCTTGCCATCATGTCCATGATGTTCTGTAGTTTTTCTTTTGGGGTGTGCAATGAATCAAAAACGTTCACGACACCCCGATCAGGACACAATATAATTAGGAACCAGTGGAATCTGTGCACATGTATACATTATAATCAGAAATGAATTGTTACACAGACAGTATAAGAAGAAGGCTGTGAATGTACTCACTCGATGTTGTACGGGATTAGTATGGAGTCACAGTAATTTTGTTTCTTGATATATTTGTATAGGTTTAAATATGTTTCCTCAGGATTGTGCATTATCATTGCTTCACTTATCCTTCGAGGGTCAACGAAACCAACGTCATATATATTGTCTCTGCGACATTTTTGAATCTCCATTCTGCATATGTTAAGCAATAAATAAAGCCCGCGTCAACATAGATTGGAATTATTGTTTTCAAACTGTGAATTATAAGCAACAACAAAGTACTTACAGTGTCCAACATGTGATCAAATCCACGTCCATGGCGTCGCGGTGGTACAGCTCATATATATCATTAAACCGGAGCCAGACAAAATCCGCGTCACCATTGTAGAAGTCTTGGTCCTTCACGCCTACTTTTATCATGCGCCGTTTATTCCTTCTTGATTCTTCCAAATACCAGTCATGGAATCGGCGCATCTTCATTTGTAGCTTCCTCTCCATTTCAGGAGGGACCATAGGCTCGCCAAGCTTAAACGGCCACTTCAGCGTTGTGTTTACTGGCACATCTGCTTCCCCGAGGACTTGCGCTCTGGTTAGTCCAGTCTCGGCCATTACTCGTTGAATGTTAAGCTCGTCCAGAGATGGCAATGGACCCAAGGGACGCTGAGGTTGCTGGCCGAGCTGAGGAACCTGTTTGGATGGGCCCGCCTCCTTATCCGCAGCCTTCCGTTTCCGGCGAGTTTTCAGTAATGAGCGGTCATAGTCTGTTACTATTACTTCCTTCTGTTGACCCTTGCTCAAATTACCGAGGAATGACTTCACGATGGTGGGATCAAGCTTCGGCTCCGGCTCAGGTTTTCTCCTCCACTCGGCCATTTGCCTCTTTGTGTCTGCTTTTACCGAGGCTTCGAGCTCCTCTAGAGTCTTCTCGCCCGCTCTTTTCTCTGGTGCGGGCTTCTCTCTAGTTTTTCGCGCCTTCTTCGCTGGTGGAGTGGGGGCAGAGGCTTTAGTGCGGCGTCCCCTCTTTGGCGGAGGGGGCGGAGACCTCCGCGGCGGAGGAGACGGAGACCTCTTCGGCGGAGGAGACGGAGACCTCTTCGGCGGAGGAGACGGAGACCTCTTTGGCGGAGGAGACGGGCTTGCATCAGGAGCTCCCGGAGAATCGTCATGATCCTGTGGATCTCTTGGAGGTGACGGGGGCTTGTTGGTAGCCGCAGGTGTACCGGGTATGACGACGTCTGCCTTGCTCCATAGAATGATGCAGTGAGAACACTGACCGAGTTTTGTTTCTCCGTCACCTCCGGGGATGTCAAGTTCCAAGTCTTCCCAGCTGGTGACGACTTGCTCCACCTCAACAGGTACGTAACCATGTGGAATGTCATTGCAGTGCCATTTTTGCCCTTCTTCCACACGTTTGGTCATACCGTATGCGACCTGATAAGTTAGTAGTCACAAAGAAAGTTAGTAAATGAATGGTATTTACAGTGAAATGTATGCAGTATGAACTAAGGTCGCATACGTACCACCACAGCTAAGTTCTTCTGCCTGACGACAAGCTCGCACGCGGTCCGTTGAGTTATTTCATCCACGGTGTAACGGACCGCTTCGGCGGCCTGTGTGGAAGCGTGACTGCTTTGATATTGCTGTGGAGGGCTAATAAGGGCCGCATCTTGGAGAGGTGCATGCTCTGTGGAACCGGTCCCGCCTGTGGCTTGTTGGAGAGGTGCAGGCTCTGTGGAACCGGTCCCGCCTGTGGCTTGTTGTATCTGCAGCCATGCTACCTTCATCCGTCGCTCCATCTCTGACTCCATTTCTTGGAGCTTTGAGCCCTGGGCGGCAACCGTTTGCTCTAGGTCCCTCACCCTCTGCTCATATTCGGCCTTCTTCCTCGAACGGCTCCTATAGGTGGCGGCGTGCTCTTGGAAACCTTTCTTCCATGAGACGCTTGTGCCTACGCCGCGCGTCCGTCCAGGATGCTCCTTGTTCCCTAAGGCATAGGTTAGCTCATCTCTGTCTCTATCGGCAACAAATTCTCCCCTATCAGATGCCCTGAGGATATCGAGGAGACGCTGAGCTAGTTCTCGCAAGTCCTCGGGAAAAACTAAGGAGCCGTCGATTGGGCTTAGGGTGCCTCCATGACCATAGTACCAATGCTTGGTCCTTGTGGGCCAGTCATGTGTCGCTGGAGTGATGCCTCTATCATATAGATCTTCTTCCATCTTCTTCTGATACTAATGGGCACATTGTCCCGTACAATTACCCCGCACTGAGATACAAATTTCTTGGCCACTTTTGGGGGCTCAACTGGCTCCCCGTCATCCTCCACTCGGGTGATGTGTAACTTGACATCCTTCAGCTTCTTCGTGGTCGATCGTTTTGATTTCTTAGCAGAGGCGGCCTACACAAATTACATATATACGAGATGATATAGAGATGGTATACATAATTGACATGTACAGTACAAATTTATGTTATCTATATACACACCTGACTAGACGAGGGCGCGCTAACGGCTCCTTCAATAGTTTCGGCCCTTGCAACATTGTCGCCCTGGACATTTGCGGCCCCTTCAACATCTTCGGCCCTTGCAACATTGTCGCCCTGGACATTGTCGTCCCTTCCAATGATGCCCAACACATCATCCATGGACATTGGTTGGGTTACAATATTGAAAAGTTGATTCGCAAAGAACGTGTCGTTGTCCTCTTGCATGGGTGGGACAGGGGTGTTGCTGTCCTCTTGCATGGGTGGGACAGGGGTGTTGTTGTCCTCTTGCATGGGTGGGACGTTGTTGTTGTTGTCCGCCATCTATAGAATTAAAAATAATTGATAAGAAATATATACAAAGCATACATATTCCTAATATTTCTAACATTTTCGCTAAGGGGGTCGGTGCGTGAAAAACGGATTCGCCAAGGGGTTCGGGTGCGCGGTGTGAATTGATTCGCTAAGGGTTCGCTAAGGGGGTCGGTGCGCGAAAAACGGATTCGCTAAGGGGTTCGGGTGCGCGGTGTGAATTGATTCGCTAAGGGTTCGCTAAGGGGGTCGGTGCGCGAAAAACGGATTCGCTAAGGGGTTCGGGTGCGCGATGGGTTCGGGTACGCCATAGAATTTCCGATAATAAACATTTTCGATAGTATACATTATACAAACATATAACATTTCCAATATACATTTAAATGAAGCACATATATTTCTAATATACATAGAATTTCCAATATACATTTAAATGAAGCATTTTCCAATATACATTTCAAACATATAACATTTCCAATATACATTTAAATGAAGCATTTTCCAATATACATTTCAAACATATAACATTTCCAATATACATTTCAATGTAAATATCTCCAATACATTTAAATGAAGCATTTTCCAATATACATTTCAAACATATAACATTTCCAATATACATTTAAATGAAGCATTTTCCAATATACATTTCAAACATATAACATTTCCAATATACATTTAAATGAAGCATTTTCCAATATACATTTCAAACATATAACATTTCCAATATACATTTAAATGAAGCATTTTCCAATATACATTTCAAACATATAACATTTCCAATATACATTTCAATGTAAATATCTCCAATACATTTAAATGAAGCATTTTCCAATATAAATTTCATACTAGTAATGTAAAACCCAAAGCAATCCCAATCCTACAGCCTCTGTTTCTCTGTTCATTGCAAAACAACCATTCCCAACCCATGCACTCACTTCAACTAGTGTAGCGCGGGGACGACGGGCGCGGGGACGACGACGGCGGCGGGGACGACGGGCGGTGGCGGCGTGGGCGCGAGGACCACGGGCGGCGGCGGCGTGGGCGCGAGGACCACGGGCGGCGGCGGCGTGGGCGCGAGGACGACGACGGCGGCGGGGACCACGGGTGACCACGGCCGGGCGGCGGGGACGACGACGGCGGCGGGGACGACGGGCGGCAGTGGCTGAGGAGACGAGGCGGCGGTTTCTGTGAGGATTGAGGGCGAAGTGAGGGAGGGGAGAGAAGTCCCCGACCTATATAGGTCTGGGGCCTTTCGCACCGGGTGCAGCCACGACCCGGTGCTAAAGGCCCTTTCGCACCGGGTGGTGGGAAGACCCGGTGCTAAATGCCCCCCCTTTAGCACCGGGTCTTCCCACCACCCGGTGCGAAAGGCCCTTTAGCACCGGGTCTTCTACACCCGGTGCTAAAGGCCGTAACTGTGCGCCAGACGAAGGCCTTTAGCACCGGGTGCAGCCACGACCCGGTGCTAAAGGCCCCCCTTTCGCACCGGGTCTTCTACACCCGGTGCTAAAGGCCCCGTAACTGGCGCCAAACGAAAATTGGGGGCCTTTAGCACCGGATTTTAGATCAACCCGGTGCTAAAGGCCCCAACTTTTCGTTTGGCGCCCAGTTTCCAAACGGGCCTTTAGCACCGGGGGCTACTATTTGGGAATCTTATAAATATAGTTTTTAATGTATAGTTATTAATACTTGTTTTAATTCAGTTATTAATACCTGTTAAAAATATATATTAAATAAGAAAATCTTATAAATTAATAGAAAATCAATATAAAATGCTAGAAAATCTTATAAATTACTAGAAGAACTATATGATGCTTTGGCTCGTCTTGTGATGGGTCCAATTGCTTACCCCCACCTTTCTTATCGGCCCCTTTCTTCGGTCTGCTAGCCATGTCCTTCACATAAAAAACTTGTGTGACAGCTTTGCCCAGGACGAACGGTTCGTCTAGAAAGCCAATCTTGCTTAGGTCCACTAACGTCATTCCATAGTCCGCTTCAACTTTAACACCTCCTCCAGTCAGCTTCACCCATTGGCACTTGAACAGTGGGATCTTCAAAGGTCCGTACTCTATTTCCCATATCTCCTCTATGATTCCATAGTATGAGTTTGTATTGCCATTGGTGTCTGTCGCGTCGATCCGGACACCACTGTTTTGGTTGGTGCTTTTCTTGTCCTGGGCTCTTGTGTAAAATGTATACCCATTGATGTCGTATCCTTGGAATGTCAAGATCGTGCTCGATGGACCTCTAGCTACAAAAGCTAGCTGCGCATCAATGCCCTCGACACCCATAAGACGTCTTCGCAACCAATCGGCGAAAGTACTATTGTGCAGACGCTGAATGAAGGCCGCAGACTTTGTTGAGTTTTCGTCCCTGAGAATCTGCATGTGCTCCTCGATGTACGGAGCAACTAAGGTTGATTGTTGCAAAACTGTGAGGTGCGCTTTACGAAATGTCTCAACGTCCTTGATCACCATCGATCTTCTCCCTAGTGTGCCCTTTCCACCAAGTCTCCCCTCGTGATGGGATTCGGGCACACCAATCGGCATAATATCGTCGACAAAGTCAACACAGAATTCAATGACCTCCTCCGTTTCGTATCCCTTAGCAATGCATCCTTCTGGACGAGAACGATTACGGACATACTTCTTTAGGACTGCGAAGAACCTCTCAAATGGGAACATGTTGTGTAGAAATACTGGGCCCAATATACGAATCTCTTTGACGAGGTAAACCAATAGATGTGTCATGATATTGAAGAAGGATTGTGGAAATATCATCTCAAAGCTGACAAGACATTACACCACGTCGTTCTGTAGCTGATCTAAGTGGTCTGGATTGATCACCTTCTGAGAAATTGCATTGAGGAATGCACATAGCTTCACAATGGCTTTCCGCACGTTAACTGGTAGCACACCCCTGAGTATGACGGGAAGCAGCTGTGTCATCAACACATGGCAGTCGTGAGACTTCAGGTTTGTGAACTTCTTCTCTTTCATATTTATTATTCCCTTAATATTGGAGGAGTATCCAGACGGAACCTTGATACTGTCCAAGCATTCAAACATGCTTGCCTTCTCTTCTTTGCTGAGAGTGAAGCTGGCAGGATGCAAGTACTGGCGTCCTTTGTCTCTCTTTTCTGGATGTAGATCAGTCCGTTGCTTCAATCGTTTCAGATCCTGACGTGCTTCCAGTGTATCTTTTGGCTTCCCATAAGTACCCAGGAAGCTTATCAAGTTCACGCAAAGATTCTTCGTCAGATGCATCACATCAATCGCGTTACGGACCTCTAAACGTTGCCAATAAGGTAGCTCCCAAAAGATAGACTTCTTCTTCCACATCGCGGCACGACCATCCTCGCCCGTCGGAGCAGCCTGGCTTCCGTCTCCCTTGCCAAACACCACGTGTAGGTCCTTCACCATATCAAATAGCTCTTCTCCACTCCGGTGTCTCGGCTTTGTACGGCGGTCAGCATTCCCGCCAAAATGCGCACATTTCTTTCGTAGCTCATGCTTCGCCGGAAGGAATCGACGGTGACCCATGTACACAACTTTACGACAATGTTTCAAATACATGCTTTCGGTTTCCTCTAAACAGTGAGTGCATGCTTTATATCCTTTGTTTGATTGTCCTGATAGGTTACTTAGTGCAGGCCAGTCGTTGATGCTTATGAAAAGCAGTGCTCGAAGGTCAAACTGCTCCTGCTTGCCCTCATCCCACACGCTAACACCTTCATTCTTCCACGGCTGCAAAAGTTCGTCAACCAATGGTCTTAGGTACACATCAATGTCGTTGCCAGGTTGCTTTGGGCCTTCGATGAGCACTGGCATCATAATGAACTTCCGCTTCATGCAGAGCCAGGGGGTAGGTTGTAGATACAAACAGTCACGGGCCAAGTGCTATGACTACTGCTCATTTCACCAAAAGGGTTCATGCCATCGGTACTTAAACCAAGCCTAACATTCCTCGCATCAGCATCAAACTCTGGGAATGCTCTGTCGATGTTCCTCCACTAGGATCCATCGGCGGGGTGTCTCAACATGCCATCCTGCTTACGTTCTTCTTTGTGCCAGCGCATCAGTTTGGCATGGTCTTTGTTCCTGAACAAACGCTTCAAACGGGGTATCAGAGGGAAATACCACATCACCTTCGCAGGGATTTTTTTCTTAGAACGCTCTCCCCCAACATCACCAGGGTCGTCCCGCCTGATCTTGTATCGCGCGCAGGTGCAAACCGGACAACGATCCAAGTGTTCGTACTGTCCGCGATAGAGGATACAGTCATTAGGACACGCATGTATCTTCTGCACCTCCAAACCGAGAGGGCAAACAACACGTTTTGCTTGATACGTTGTCGATGGCAATGTGTTACCCTCTGGAAGAATCTTCTTTACAAGTTTCAGTAGCTCCTCGAAACCCTTATCAGTAACACCATTTGCTGCCTTCCACTGCAGAAGTTCAAGTGTGCTACCCAACTTCTTTAGCCCCTCTTTGCAATCTGGGCACAGGTCAGTCTTGTGGTCCTGCAACATGCGCTGTATCTTTTTCAGTTCCTTATCATTGCCGCAGTCTTTCTCGGCATCACGCAACATTTGCCCGAGCCCATCAGTAGGTTCATTTTCCTGAGCAACATCTTCCTGAGCATCGCCTTCCCGAGCAACATCTTCCTCATCGGCATCACCCATTGCAGCATATGCAAAGGAACCGTAGTATTGAGCCAATAACGGAATGTCGTCATCGGCCTCGTCTTCTTCATCTTCATCCATTAGAATTCCTCTTTCACCGTGCTTCGTCCAAACAGAATAATTCCTCATGAAACCGTGCCTCATCAAATGCACTTGAAGACAACCTCTTTGTTTGTACGATTGTATATTTTTACAATGGGTGCATGGGCAGAACATGAAACCGGACGGCGTCCTGTTAGCCTCGGCGGCATCGAGAAACGTCCTAAGGCCATCACGGAAGGCCTGAGCGTGGGGGTCCCCGTACATCCATTGTCTATTCATCTGCATTATTAACCAATAACAAATATACAATACAATTTAAAGATAAAAAAATTTAATATATAAATAAATACAAATTATAATATATATTCCATTATATAAATAAGATTTATATAATCACGGAAGCCTTATAAGATTTATAAGATTTATAAGATTTTCTATTAATTTATAAGATTTTCTAGCATTTTATATTGATTTTCTAGTAATTTATAAGATTTTCTATTAATTTATAAGATTTTCTATTAATTTATAAGATTTTCTAGCATTTTATATTGATTTTTCTAGTAATTTATAAGATTTTCTATTAATTTATAAGATTTTCTAGCATTTTATATTGATTTTCTAGTAATTTATAAGATTTTCTAGTAATTTATAAGATTTTCTAGCATTTTATATTGATTTTCTAGTAATTTCTAAAACCACATTACTATAAGCCTTACAACTATTCACAAGTCATACAAAACAAAATACTAACTAGTTTGCCTTCTCTCTCCATTTAAAACACAACATGAACACTCTCTCCACCATGAACTCAAGCTCTCTCCTCTCTCTCCTCCAAGAACACAATCTCTCTCTAGCTAGCTTTACTTTGATTCACAAATCCCTCTATTTCTAAATCATAGAAGGATTACAAGCTAAATAAAACATTAGAGAATGAAAGAGTGTACCTTGTAGTGCTCCTTAGATGAGTAGATTCTTCACAAATTTTGAAAAAAATTTGGGCAGCACCTCCCCTCCCACGGCCGAGCAGCATGAACACAGCGCCTAAGTGTTCAGCTGGCTCGGGCGGGGGAGGGGAAGCCCCTATATTCAAACACATTAGCACCGGGTCGTGGCAAGACCCGGTGCTAATGTTCACCCTTTGGCACCGGGTGCAGCCACGACCCGGTGCTAAAGGCCTCGGGCACATTAGCACCGGGTCGTGGCTGCACCCGGTGCTAAAGGGTGAACATTAGCACCGGGTCTTGCCACGACCCGGTGCTAATGTGTCCGCCCGGACACACCTCCGCGCCGCCCCCGCTCCTAGCCGTTGGACCCGGTGCTGAAGCCCCATTAGCACCGGGTCCAAAAATGGCCGAGGCGGAGGAGGCGGGCGGATGTGAAGGATTCTGGTAGTGATATATAATCATGCTCATGAGCTAGCAAATTTGGTGCAAACGAAATGCATTACAATTGCAAGCAAAATACGCATGCCCTTTTGCATGCGTATTTTGTCTCTTTATTTTGTTGACCAGCATCCTCATAGCTCGTATCAAGCTTCTTCTGCCACTTGTTCAATACGCAACACACTGGATAGAAATACTCGAGCGTGTAGCATGTACACGCCAAGAGATTGATGAGCTAGATTCATCATCCCATGCTTATTATCTATGATTGGTAGATACCGGCCGGTTTGATACTGGTCTGAAAATGACGTGCAAAAAGAAATGAAAGCAAAATTGTTGAAGGCAACATGCACGTACTCGCTCTAGATTTTCGTATGGTCGGTGCTGACGACGACATTTTGGCCATACGCAAGCTGCCAGATCAGCGCATGTTAGGTTCTGAGGAACCATGCATGCCGGAAGAGTAGCCTGCAAGACATGACTTGCAAGAAAGAAAATTATAGAAATTCAGATCGACGCGGAATTCTTCCAAAAATTATTGAAGGTGTGCATGTCACCAAAGGAGATGCATATATATCATCAGATGCTGATGCTAAAGGGACCATGCCCTACTAGGTGGCATGCATACTGCTAGCACGTGAAAATGAATGGGATACAGGGACGATGGAACTTGCACCGGCTTTTGTTGCAGAAAAGATGCCCCCAGATGCTAGTAGAAAAGGTGATTAGCATTAATCTTTTACTCTCAGTGTACACACTCTTCAACCATATATACTCCATCTATCATATGCAAGCTGGATGCCATGTGGGTTTGGAAACTTAACTTCAGTTTGATACTGCTTTCCCGGCCATCATAGTTAACAGCTCTGATTTTTTTTGAACGAACAACAGCTCTGAATTAGTTTTATTATTTACGCGTCTCTTTAATTATGTTAAGGTATTAGAGATTGTTGAATGATTTAAGATGAATGATCATTATTATCGTGTAACTTGCGCGCGCACATGATAATTTGCGCTGTGTAAACAAATTTATGCATATCTATCTGTACCACAGAAAACTGTTGAAAATTGGCAAAGTTATATTTAGTTTCTGAGTTTCAGCACAAACAGCTATTCGGACAGAGAAGACAAATGATCAGCTGAAGGCCTGAAGTGTCAAGCATGGCCGTTGATGAATGCGCGCAGTTCCAAGAGATGGATACGCTGGCATGCATGCATTGGTTACTAGCTAGCAGCTGTCATGAGTAATATCTATATCTAACTACGCGCTTTCTATGGTTGTTCCTCCATTTCTTCTGTAAAGCTAATGGAGCGTGACGTCACCATGTGGACTGCCCTGCACTCTGCATGCATATCCGCCGTCCAACTTGCTGTACCGACCTAGCTGGCGGCACGTGATTTTCTGATGAATCCAATCCATCGGGGCCGCGCCGTCTCTGACAGACTTATTAGCTGCTTGCACCAAGCTGTAGAAATCTCATCTCATCGAGGCCACTGCCGATCCTGACTTGAGCGCCAAGATTACAAGCGCGCGCGCCTTCGTCTTTAGTTAGTGCCAAACTGATGAAGTGGCATATTCTTTCAAAAAGAGATTCGGTGGTGGTACATTACATAATAAAAGAAGACAAGCTGCATATATACTGTACTTCCATTGGTTATTAAGGAAAATGACATATATATCTGTAGCAAGTCACAATATGTACGTGTCATGCATGAAAATATCGGCACCATATACTACACAAGAGAAAATTCTCACCAACTAAACAAACATTATATTTGTCCTTTAAATTTCTATAACCCCTAAAACAAACATTATATATGATCTCTCAGTCTCCGAAGAACTAAATCAATTAAGCAACCGACAAAACTGCCACAAAATAACTACAACGACGATATCTAAATTCTGTATAGTAGCCCTATCTGTTTAGTAGCGCACTAGCCGGCCATCACCTAAATTCTTAGCAGCTGGTCCAATGGCAGCAGCACCACTTGTAAGATTAGTGGCATAACTTTCCCTGTAGTTCCCCAGCTTCTGCTGCGGCATGCCCAGTAGTGAATTCTGATGCACAACTCCTGTCACCGACGAACTTGGTAAACCACCAGCGAAATTTGGAGAAACAATGTCCCCTCCTAGAGCTTTCGCCACCATTGCCTGGTGATGCAGGTTGTAGCTTCCCATTGCCTGATAATTATGGTCTGCGTGATGAAGCATGTTCCACGAGGAGCTGTAACTGCTGCTTGTTGGAGTTGCTGAATTGGCCATGGCCACCTGGTGCGGGTTGTTGATGATGCCTCTTGTGTCGTTGAAACTGTAGTTATTAGTAGGAAGGTCGGCGAAGCTACTCGTCGTAACTCCCGCGGCGGTTGAAGAAATGGGCAAACTGCTGGCACCGGAGTTGAAGTAGGCGGTGGGATTATTGATCAAGGAGTCGAGAAACTCATCTCCTTCGACGACGGCGCCATCTGACACGACTGATGAGCTGACGTTGGGCGTCCCGGCAGAATACTCCTCGCCGGGCTTCTTCTTCGGTTCCCCATTCTTGTGGTGCACCTTGCACACGACCCATTCATGCTGAATAGTGAACACAAAACAGAATTGGAATTCAGTTAACTCTCATGTTAATCTGATAAAAAAGTCGAAAATCATTTTTTCAACATGGATAGTAGTACAAGTAGTAGAACACGTATATACTATACCTTTGGATCGAAGCGTAGGTTGGTGCTGTTGTTCTTGGACTTGCCCTCGAGGCGGAACTCGTGCATCACCCAGTTGGTCTTGGATCCCTTGGGGGCCCTGCCCATGTAGAACACCAGCGTCTTCTTCATCCCCACCAGCTCACGGCGGCCTGCTGCACCTCCATCGGCAGCAAGCTTGAAGATCTCCCTGTCCTTGCCGGTGGCCTTCCAGTAGCCCTCCTTTGTGGCGCGGTTGGTGCGCATCCCCGTCGGGTATTTCATGTCCTTGTGCACGAAGAAGTACCACTCCTTCTCCCCCATCTTCGCCTTGCCTGTGGTTCATCCATCAATTAACATGGAGGCCGGATAACATCAATCAAATTAGCTCAAATAAATCCTAAAATGTTTGCGCGGTGGAGCAACTGATCGAAGAACAACGTATGAAGCATAAGGTGCATGATGACTTACTTGGGAGATCCCATGGCTCGCACTTGTTGAGGTTCACCTCCCCGATGGCTCGCGGGTCGAAGCTAGGGTTCTGGAACTTCTGCAGGAGATAGCTCGTGATGATCTCCTCGTCCGTGGGATGGAACCTGAACCCGGGAGGGAGGAACAAGCCGCCTCCTTGCTCTGATTTCACAGCCCGCTCCACCATGATCGCCGATCTCTTGGAAACCCTATGGACTGCAGCTTGACTAGGAACAGCAGGGATCTCAGAGGGGAAAAGCAGAGAGAAGCTAATAAGCTTGCTAGAGGAAGGAAGCTTGTGAACACAAGAAAGGTGGGGGGTCAATAGAAAGGGGAGAAAGAGAGGAGTAAACCAAGTTTTATAGTTGCGTGTGAGAGGCGTGAGGCCTGATCTTCTTCTGGAAGGAGCCCAGCCTCCTATGACTTGCCTAGTAAGGAAGTCTTCAGTCTTAATTCACTCGGTTTTGATTAGGACAGCATAAAAAATGTGTCAATTAATTATTATCTTTCCTATGTGGCCATCTAATCAGAATTAAGAGGTGTTATCAGAGGCACAGTGTATGATGGTAACTTATTCTGCTTTTAAAATTCTGTTTTTTATTTATGGTGGTGTGAGTGACAGCTATTTACAGCTAGGGGACTACTAACTGTCACAAGGCTTCTGAGGTAGGCCAAATGACTTTATTTTTGTTTTGTAATGATTAACTTTGATGTAAAACATATGAGTATATAGTTTACTTGATGCTAGCTGATTTTACCGGAAGATTCAATTCTAATGATAAATCTATTAAATTCTTCCCCTTGCGGCTGATTAGAATTGAATCTAGTGGCCTGGCTAGCAGAAATGGTAGGCTTAGATGGATTGAGCAAAATTGACCTTCAGGCTTTGCCGATTTTTGTACCAATAAGTTTGTTTTCTCTATGTATCTATACCAGCTGTATTTTATATAGATTGAAAATGATCTCAACAGATCCAAAGGATTAAAATCCCACAAATTATAGGCCAGTAAGCTTATGTTGGTTTCCCGGCCTTATTATTTTTCCATATCCACAATAGAATTTTTAGTTTTGGACGGATGAGTTTGTTCAGGTCACATAGCGACAGAAATGCTTAAAAATTAGATCTTTCCTCACATATTAGAGATTTGTACGTGCAACTGGGGTTCTCGGGTTTCGTGGTAATTGCCATCCCTTTTGATTCATAGACATCAGTGCGCATTCATTCATAGACATATACATGGGCTGATCCGGTCTTTTCCAAGAGGTGTTAGATATTTCTTTTATATATATCATATATGCCAGGTCAAATTCTCTTCAATTTCTTTGGTGTACAGCCCACGCTGATGGATACATACGTATATAGTTACATATTCATGTTTTTTTTTCGTATTTGATCAATCACTGTGCATGTACACATTATAAAAAATGTAGGTGGGCAAATGAAATTAGTTGGTAGTTGCTAACAAACATATGACGTACTGACATATATAGATCTATCGAATGGCAAGTTGAGATCCCTGAATTATCGAATGACGGCTGTTCACACCACCACCATGCATGGAATGGAAATGAATGGCGGCTGGGACAATCCAAATTTGTGAGGTCGTCTCGATCAGGCTCTCATCAGCGTCTGTGGCCAGCATGGGATTCTAGGGCACGTGCATGCATGCTACCTCCAGAACAGAGTGCTGAAACGATGATCTGGCTGCCGCCGGCCGGTGATTTGGCGGCCAACCGGCGTTCAAAGCCGATCTTGACCCATCCAGCTAGGCTAGCTATTGGAAAGTTGGTTAAAAGCCCACCCGTACGGTTTCTCGAAAGTTGGCACAGTTTTTGCTGACTTGCTTCACGTGTCAAATACAAAAAGGTGAAACATCGTCTTGACACACAAAGATTCGTCGACTCATCTTTGGATGTTGATTTCTCCAACACGCGAAGGTCTTTTGGCCCGTGGTTCGATTTCTCCACACACTTTTCAGCCCAAACAGCCCATTTGTGGCCTAGAGCTGTGCTGATGGGATTTATGGCCCATATAAATTTTGGCCCGGGTTACTCTCTAGAGCGCCATTTTAGCATGATTACTCCAAGCTGAATCAGGATCAGGACAGCTACATCAGTTCATGCCACTCAAAGCAACCAATTATCAATGGTAATGGCTACCTCATTCTAGAAAAGGAATCAACCGCCCATGCATGTCATATATAGTGGATAAGGTAGTCTTTATTAGCCTTTTGACGTACAACAGGCGCAATTCAAAAAGCTTTTCATGAGCATGCTTAGAGCGAGATAATCTATGATATGTCTTAGGGCATGACTTCATGCAACCAGCAGATATGGACCTTATTACTCTCCTCATCTCTTATCTACTCTCATCGGCCATCACCTCTTTTTAGACTCTCCTCTCCAAGCACATAGACTAATACAGAATCAGGCTCCAATCCTACTCCCATATGGGTAGACTCGATCTATAACATGTGACTTCATGCTGCACTAGTTTAATTTCTTGGTGATTGCTTCTAAGCATGGATTAGTAATTTGCAGAGGTAGACCGTCTCCAAAAGTTATAGCTGCATTGTTTGCATTATCTTCTTGTCCTGCATGGTAATGTCCGATGGATCGTGTGAAAGGAGAAAGCTACAAGCTATAGGACGCATAAACAAATGGCTGTCTCCAATGAGGAGACTTTCTTAACCAAATGGGTTAGGATTAATCAACTAAGGGCTTATCTAACTGCTGATGGCGCATGTCATATGTGGACCATCACCAACCGTGCATGCTTATATATATAAAAATAACCAATGCAAGTGGTATTCGAGCAACGTGCGCCGCCGCCGCCGTCGTTGTCTTTCCGGTGTCCTGCGCGCGACCATTAAATTAGAGGTAGCTCCGGTGATGACGTTTTGCCATTTCATTGGTCCACAACGCATGCACGCATGCGCGGCCAAACATGTACTTGTTCAATGTTGAATTACGGGCTCCATCCCAAGAAATTGAATTGATTTGTTTGTCCTCGATCAAGTACGTCTTTGCCTCTTGGACCATGGTTTTTTCAGTGACCGAAAATGAGCAAGAATGTTGTGATGTGGAATAACTGAAGAAGAGACCACGCGTATGGATCGGAGTAGTATGACTAAGATACACGTCAAGATAACCTTAGCATCAACAGCACAATTCAAGGACAAGGTCTACGCATGATAACCTTAGCATCGACCTTAGGATCAGCAGGAAACAGCCAAGGTATATTCCAATAGGATCTGACCCTCTCCAAATGGATAAGGATACCAACGGCACAAGTCAACAAACACATGGAGTATAGTACAAGAAACGTGGTCATCCTTCATTGATCCACACGTGACTTTCAGTAGTACACCTCGACCCCTAATTTACAATCTTCTACATGAAAAAAATTGAAAACGAAATGCTCGAGAAATGTTGAATTTTTCCGGACTTCCGGTCACATGTAGCAAGAATCCAGTCTATCCTTTGTAGATCTCCTCGGACTAAATCAGACGTCCAAATTGAGCATTCCCCTCAGCTCTGTTTGTTTGACCCAATGAGGTTTAATTTCATTTGTATGAATTCAGATCAAGATCTCGGTGCAATAGTAGCACACAGATAATACTACTGCATCTCGAGGAATGGATAGTTCAGCAGGCTGCTGTACTGAAAGCCATTTGTGTCCACAAGCTGCTGGTTGCAGTAGCTGCTCGTGCTGCCAAAATGGCCGTGGCTGCTCCTTGAATCACTTGGCAGCTTCAGTTTCCTACTGAAAGTACTGCTGCCATCATCGAAGGATTCAGCACCATCCATAGTCATCACTCGCTTCCTCTTCAGACCGTTGCAATTAGTCGCAACAAAATCTGAAGATGCGTCTACTTGTGGCAAATTAAAGTTGCTGCTGTTCATGTTTCTGTTATAGTTAAGTGCTTCGTGTGTTTGTGTAGTTGCTGTGTAGATTAGCGGTGGCTCAGGTTCAGCTGGGCCATCGAGGAGCTGCGACAGAGCCGAGCAGTCGATGGTGTTGAGGAGATCAGTGATCGAGAACGACTTGCTCATCGTCATGGTCGTCGGATGGAACTGATCATGATCGTTATTAGCTTCTTCAGACTTGGGGGAGACTGCACTTGCAATATTGATGTTGTTGTTGAGGGATTCTTCCTCCACAGTTGAGCCCTCCTGCTCATGATCACTGAACTGAAAGTTGTTGCTCTTCTTGTGGATCCTGCAGAGGACCCAGTCGTCCAGCTGAAATCAACCACGATAAATTAACAATTCAGCAAACACCATAGGTACGTCATCAGCTAGCCGTGCAAGTAACTGCAAAAGAATATTACTTTAGGAAATTTATCTCACCCTCATGGAAGATCCTCTGCGTTTCGTGGTTTTGTTAGCTCCAGTGAGGCGGTACTCGTGCATGATCCAATCAGTCTTGACACCCTTGGGTGGCTTACCCCCATAGAACACAAGGGCCTTCTTCACCCCAATGTTCTCACTCGTCGGAGTTGACAGGATGGCTTTGTCAGTGCCGGTGGCCTTCCAGTATCCCGATCCGGCAGCACGGTTGGGACGGGCGCCATTCGGGTACTTGCGATCCCTCGGGCTGAAGAAGTACCACTCGTTCTCGCCAAACAAAGCTTTCGCTGAAAACAGAGGAATATGGGGAAATTTTTGTCAGGTTCAGAAACTGAACTTGCTGAAGAAATCGTTTGAAAGCTGTGTCAGCATAAACTACGATTGTGGTGCTGCTGTCAGATATATAGCAGCAATTAATTACCAGGAAGATCCCACGGGTTGCACTGGTAAATGTTGACCTCAGCGATGATTGGGACAGGGCATGGGATGGAGGAAGCCTGGTTCATGAGGTAGTGAACGATGAGCTCCTCATCTGTGGGGTGGAACCGGAACCCAGCTGGAAGATTGGGGAGTTTACTGGAGCTCGGCATGGTGATAAACAATGGCGAACACTGTGTTCTGTGCTAATGGATTGCTAATGCTAGCTACCTCTACAGTCAAAACACACAGTTTATGTTGACTACTGTGGAGAGCCTCAAGGAAGGAGGAGATGAGATGATAGCTATCTAGCAGTGCTTAGAAGGCAAGCATGAGTCTTGAAATTTTTGAGATGGAGGGTCTGGGCCTCCGTTTTATAGAGGCCATGCCCTTGTCTTCTTGCTCGTCAGAGCGTGCATTAGGTGGACTATGGATTAGGATGACGTACAAGGGCACGGTGGACAATTGGCATATGCCATGCGTCAATATATAACTCAGCCTGCTACGCGACTGCATCCTTTTCAGTTTTCACACCTAGTTAATCATTATCAAGTACTGTAATTACTGTAAGCTAATGCATTCTTCAGAGTATGCGGCGTCAAACACACAAAACAATTGGACGGGGAGTAGTTTTAGAGCTAATGGAGTGCTTGCATATGACTAATTTGTCCTTGATCACGTAGTTATCGGCGTGGATCCACGTAAGGTAACCCGTGTGCGAGGGGGGAAGAACGTGGATAATGAAAGCAAAAGAATGGTTCGATCGATAGGATGAAGACGACGAGGACGGCGACGTCAACCGCACCACGTGTCGATCTTCCCTTGACGCCAATTATATGTGACATGTTTTTTGGGCAGCTTTGCAGCTGGCTAGGGTGCTCGTGGCTTTTGACTGGCCCTTTGTTTTCCTGAGGTTGATCCATAGGGAAGGGCCCACCTCGTGGAAACCATGCGCCCCTCAATTCTAAATTCACTTTGGTTTTGATGTTAAATGCTTGTTTGGTCTAGGTACTAGAAGAAAAATCAAGAGATGATCATATACGCCTCTATGTAACATTATATTGAATTTGTGCAGCTTTGAGTGGTTCCAATAGGGTAGCTAGAGGTGGCAAAGCTTGTTGACTTTATTACTTTAACATGCAGAACTATATTTGATTTTATCATGTTGGATAATGCTTTTTGGTTGAGCCTAGATTTTGCTGAGGGATCATGAGTTTTGGCTGGCTGAAATCGCCCATAATTCCATGTATGTAGTGATGAGCCTACTCTCAAGGAAAATTTTGATCTTTCTTCAACAACACTGTTCTTACACGGGCCAATAATTTTAAGGGACATACATATTAGGAATATATGGACAAACTTTATTCCCAGCAACCTTTTACTTTTGACACTGTACATAATTTTGGCGCTTTTTTTCCTTTTACTTTTGCGGTACGTGTGGTGGCTTGCTGCCGCTCGGCTCATTTGTTCTCATCCATCTAAGGCAACCTCTTGTTTTTAATATATCAGGCAACTCTCCTAGATGTTTATTTAAAATAAAGACATTATGTAACCTCTTTATCTAGCGAGGAAAAATTTTGGTTATTTTTTATAGTGGCAAATGTGAAGCAAAAAAAATCTCTCACAAGTTACATGGTTCAAAAGTTAGGATTGTATTCTTTATAATCAAAAGCAAAAGAGAGGGGACAAAATCAGCACTTGATTGTATTCTAAATTCATTTTGGTTTTGATGTTTTATACTTGTTTGTTCTAGGTACCAGCAAAAGAAAAATCAATACATGACCAATTGACCATACGCCTCCTCTATGTAACATTATATTGAATTTGTGTTGTGTAGACTTGAATTGTTTGATCCAAGGGTAGCTAGAGTTGGAAATAAAGCTTGTTGACTTTAATATATTAAGAACTGTATTTGATTTTCTCATATATGTTTGGATAATGCTTTTTGGTTGAGTCTAGACTTCGCATAGGAATTATGAATTCTCTGGCTAGGTGAAATCGCCCATATTCCAATGTCTGTAGTGATGAGCCTACTCTCAAGGATAATTTTGATTTGTCCTCAACAACACTAATCTTACATGGGCCAATAATTTTAAGGGACATAAATATTAGGAATCTATATATGGACAAACTTTATTCCCAGCAACTAATTAATTAAATTTCTTAGCTTTTCTCTTTTTATGTTTTGTTTATTTTCTCAGACAAAATAACCCGGCTACTAGAAAAAAATCGAGGAAGATTCAGGCTTCGTTTTAGTTAACGATGGGAGCAAAACAACCAGCAAAGCTTCTCCAATGGTCATGACCACCCAAAACCCAACCACATTGTATGTACATAATTTTGGCCGCTTTTTTCCTTTTACTTTTGGGGTGTGGCTGCTGCCGCTGCCACGCATTTGTTCTCGTTCATCTAGGCCTAATATATCAGGCCAGCACCTCTGGCGGTTTATTTAAAAATATATAGAAACCTTTTATCTAGCTAGGAAAATTTTGGTTATTTTCATAATGGCAAATGTGAAGCAAAAAACAGCTCTTACATGGTTCAAAGTTAGGATTGTATTCTTTACAAACAAAAACAAAAGAGAGGGGAAAACAGGAAACTATGCATACTTCTTCTTTGATTACCTTATGGATAATCATGGCAAATTCATGCTTGAAGATATTTTTTTCGACATCTGTTGAAAAAGGGTTTTGCTTGAAGATGAGATTATTGTGACTAGATAGATTGTCCAGGGACATGAGCACAACAACTTTCATGAAGAAGGTTTAGCAATGCCCTAAAAAAAATGGAGGTTTATCAATCTGCTGGACTGAAGGCGCACACTGGTTTCAGTTTGTGTACAAATGGGCTGATGACGGCCCGAGTGACGAAAATTTGCGAAAGCGATGCCTAGATATAGCTACTACAACTACTGACAGGTATACTTTTGACAAGCTCGATTGCTTGGATAATTATATAAATAACTTTGCACGAATGGCCTTTTGATGACCTGTGTGCTGCTGATGGATGATGGAGCTATCTAGCTAGCTGTCCTGCAGGTAAAAGCGTCGGCGTCGCATCTGGCACGCATGCTCTGAGTGCATGCATTGACAAGCTAGCCGCCTAGCTTAGCCTCTGTGTACTACTGTACCATCGTCATCTTATAATAACAGCACTTGATTGGCTGCGTGTTGATGATGAGATCGAGACGCGGTAGGTCACGCAAGAGAAAGAAGCCAATTATTTGGTCACCACGTACCCTTAGCTAGCTTTCCTAAGACAGAGACATCGTCCATCGATCCATATGCTGCATGCCTATCGCCATATCGACAAGCGAGGCATGCGCACACGTTCACAAATAAATGAGCGTGTTACATACGTTCACATGCATTGAGGATGGATGAGAACGTACAGACGCATGCATTTCACATGCACAGTGCGTACAAAAGGAGGCAATATAATGATACATCTTTAATTGCATCCATATGCATATGCGGCCCAAGTATACATCCAGCACGCCGACGCTTATGTTGTGTCACTGATCGACTCAGTGCAGTGGCAAGCACGCGCGTCCATCATATATATGGAGGGAATCTCTTTATTCTTTTATACGCAATCCGGCCTCCTTTATGTTGTTTTCCCTTGATTAAATTAAGCACACGAGCAGTAGTAGCTCACTACTCTCGGCAGCAATAATAATTCCTTTTTTTCCTCTCCATCTTTTGATCGAGCGCATCCATGGGAGAATGCTATATATATTAATTATTGACATGTGGAAATTAAGAAGCAAAGCTAGCGTATATGCAGGCGAGAGTGTGTACATATACAGCATGAAATTAACGTAACGGCAGCAGGGTCAACATACTATATATAAGTGGAAAATCCTCTGGAGTCTACTCTGAACGTACTGCGCGCTGTTCAAACACACGTACGGTACATTTATCCACTCCATCGTCATGCAGCAGGCCGTCCTTATTAGTAGGCTACCTACCTACTTGCCACCTGATAGCAGAGATATGATTAACGCCATCAGAACTCAAAGTCCAACGGAGGAGTAGCGACCAAACATGTGGAAGCAGGAGTGATATCCCTGGGAGGCGAGGGGGATGGACGGCGAATCCGGCGAGCGGAAGGCCGCTGAGGGAGGCGACGAGGGGGAGCCGCCGCACGGGAGGCGACGACGACGGCTGACGCTTGCGCCGCGGCCGTGGGCTACAACGGCGTGTACCAGGCATGAGGCGGAGGTGAGTACGGATGTTTTTGCAGATTCAGACAGAAGGAGCGATGGGGCATCACCGAAGAGCAGCAAGGTACTGTCGGAGCTAGAGGATGGCTGGACGCGCTCTAGTGTTGGTTCTTCGTCGGACATCCTGGATGGATTCAGGCGGGAGGGGAATGGCTCTCGCTTCTGGGCGCTCGCCAGCTATGAAAGCTCTGACGAGGAGTCCGAACCCGCGGAGGAGGGGTACCCGTCCGATGAGATAGTGGCGGCAGGTTCGCCATGGCTACTGGAGGACTCTCGGTTGACGACGACAACAGCAAAAGATGGAGATGAGGGAGAGGCGGTGTCGGTCGGATTAACGCCGGCCAGGTCGGCGATGATCTCGAGCTTGCATCCTAAGCTGATGCAGAAGAGACTGAAATCGTGTAAGCCATGGAAAGGACCGCTGCCGCCGGCGAGACCTACCCAAGCCAGGTCCCTAGGGGACTTTTGGGTCAAGGATTGTAGATCAGGAAGAAGACACTCTGCCACTAAGCTGACGGACATTGCGGAGGAGCTAAGCTCGCCACTAGTGCATAGAGGATCACCGGAGACGGAGAAGACGAGCAGCCTCCGGCGAGATCTAGATTCAAATTTCAAAATTTGGATACCGGTGACAGCAAAGGCTTTTGGGCCGCTTGCAACAGCCGAGATGGGCCGGGTTGGAGCCCAGCAGGCATTTCGGTGTGCAGAGGGTCTGTGCAGACTCTTCAGAGGGGGAGGCAAACCGGTTCACCTTCTACCGGGTTTCCCATCTGCTCTGTCGTCTGACCCTCCGCGCGGCGCTCGTCGGGCGACGCGGGTGATGGCAGCGCGGCACCAAGATGAGGGACAGGGAAGAGCCGGAGAGAGAAACTTCCATCAAGAGAGAAGAGTTTGGCTGAGGGGGATGGAGGCTAGGGCTCAGAATCGCAGATGGCAGCAGTTCGATAGAGAGGCGGCAGCAGGAAGGGGTTTTGGGGGTGTTCAACGAAGCTTTGAAGGAAGAGGTGGGGATGGCTATGGTGTTCAAGGTCGTGGCCCTTTCCGTGGTCGTGGGGACAGGGGCGGTGGTAATGGAGGGGGCTATGCTACTCATGACCGCGCGCCCTATGGGCCTGATCGCCATGGAGGCCGGGGTGCTGCGGGAGCAAATAATCAGCGAGAAAAGGGCAGAGCTGCGCAGGCTGTCGAGGCTCGGAGGGCTGAGGAGATGATGCGTTCGCAGCAGCAACAGATTGAAGGGGAGGGAGAGGATGCGGTGATGGAGGAGGCTGGCGAAGGGGACGATACAGAGGCTAGGGAAACAAAATTTGTGACAAAGTGTGTCCGCTGCACCAAGAGGGGACATGTAGCTGCCAGTTGCATGGCGGAGCTGTACTGTATCATTTGCGATAAGCATGACCATGTTAATTACAGATGCCCCATTCTCAAGATGCCAAGGCCGACAGCTAATGCAGTTGGCTATGCGGTGCATGGGTTGGGGTTTTATCACATCCCGCGACCTCCATTGCCGAGGGCAAAGAAGGATTCGAGGACAGCGCTTATCTCAGTTGAGGGTGGGCAGATTGCTATGGAGGAGGTTAAATACCAACTTGAGAGGCTGTTTCCTGGAAAGTGGGTTTGGGAGCTTAAGGCTCATGAGGAGAATTCTTTCTTGGCTAAATTCCCATCAAGAGTAGAATTACAGAGGGCTGTGGCTTTTGGGGGTGCGGATATTAAGGGTGAAAGGATACCGGTTGGGGCTAGGCTCAAGTTTGAATTGTGGCAGGAGAAGGGGGTGGGGTATCTGTTACCAAAGGTGTGGGTTAAGGTATTTGGGCTAAGAAGGCAGCTTAATGAGTATCTCGAATTATGGGCTGTTGGGTCTATGCTTGGCTCTACTCAGAAGGTGGATATGGAGACCACCAGGAAGAATGATTTTGGGCGTGTTCAGGTGGCTATTCTCAACCCAAGTTTGATCCCCGAGCAACTAGATGTGGTTATTGGGGATCATTACTTTGAGTTGGCTTTTGAAGTGGAGAAGAAGGGTTTTGATGAAAATGGAGAGGAAGTGGAATTTGAATGGCCTAAAGATGTTGGGAGAGAGGACAGGGAGGAGTATCTAGAGGGAGGGCAGCATGGTGAAGTGGGGGATGTTGAGAGGACGCCGAAGAAGCAGAAGGGAGGAAGGGATAACAGTGAGGTGGAGGGGGCGGCTGGAGTGGTGCAGGGTGCTGAAGAAAACATTGTGACATGGAAGGAGCAAGTGCAGGGCATGTCGGTGCAGGAATTCGAGGCCTTTCTGAGAAATAAAGCGACAAAAATATTGAACAAGGCGACGGATGATGTTTTTGAGGAGTTGGCAGATAAGGTGATGGGGGAAGTGGATGAGGGGCAGCAGGAGGAGGGGCTGTTTGGTGATGGAGAGCAGCCAGGGAGAGGCAAGGGTGAAATGATGGGCGACCGGGTCAAGGATGCTGCGGCAGTTTCTGAGGCTAGTAAGCTGCAGATCAGGGCTAGTCCGAGGCTACAGCGGTCCATGGACGAGCACACCTTGGCTAAAGCCGAGGAAAGGGTTGCTAGGAAGAACCTAGAGTTCAATGAAGGTATACCTTTATCCACTCATTTGCTTTCGGTAAATAGAGACTTAGCTTTCAATTGTCTACAACAAATAGGGCTCAACCTAGGGGATTCTAGGGTAGACAAGGACTTGAATCTTGATAATATTTTGAACCTTGAGGTGGACAATTACATAGGAGAACCGGGGTCCGACAGGAATTGGTCAGAAGATGACAGTGAGGAGGAGAGTTTGGAGGAAATAGAGAAAAAAGCTCTAAAGAGTTTATGTGGGGATTTGATGGATGAAATTTTTGATGAGTCGAGCTTTCCTTTAAATAGCGAACTCGACGATATCAAGCGTAAGGGCAAGTCGCACGCTAAGTCGTGTTTGAGAAAGACTTGCAAAGTGAGGAGGGCAAAATTTTCCAAGAAAGGTGTCAAATGAAATGAATCTTTTGGAATAGCAGAGGTCTTAGTGACTTGGCTAAAACAAGGTTTCTTAGGGAGAGTACCAAGGAGCAGAACCTAGCGTTTATTGCTCTTTTGGAGACAGGCAAGAAAGATTTTCACAAGATGCACTAAGTAGTTTGTGCGGGGGAAAGAACTTTGTATGGCACTGGACTGCACCCCATGGGAGATCAGGGGGCATGTTTCTAGGGGTCAATTTAGATATGTTAGATGTGGGCAGTATTGATGATGGTGACTTTTTTGTGAAGTTTAGAGTCAGAGATAGAAGAAGTGACTTTAAGTGGATACTGGTAGCAGTGTATGGGGCTGCCCAACCGGAATTCAAAGAAGCTTTTCTTACTGAGCTAGTACAATCTTGTAGTAAACAAAAGTTGCCATTGTGTATAGGGGGGACTTTAATATCTTACGGAGCAGCAAGGAAAAAACAATGACAGATTTGAGGAAAGATGGCCTTTCCTTTTTAATGCTGTCATTGACAGTTTGGACTTGCGTGAATTGGAGATGTCAGGTCGTAAGTTTACCTGGGCCAATTCGCGTAGGGTACCAACTTACGAGAGGTTGGACCGTGTACTAGTTAGCACGGAGTGGGAGCAGCAATTCCCATTGGTGACAGTGGAGGCCCTTAATAGGGAAATTTCTGATCACACGCCTCTCCTGCTTAGTACGGGTGAAAAGACCACTCCCAGGAAGCTACCACCATTCAAATTCGAATTAGGTTGGTTACTAAAGGAGGGTTTTTTCGAGGTGGTTTCTGAAACATGGAAAAAAGAGAACAAGGGGAATACACCGATGCAAAGATGGCAAAACAAGATTAGACGGTTGAGACAATTTCTGAGAGGGTGGGCCAAGAATATGAATGGGGCCTATAAAAAAGAAAAACAAGAACTGTTGAGGAAAGCGGAGGAACTTGATAAGAAGGCGGAATCTCAGCTGCTAAGTCAGCGTGAATGGGATTTAAAACAAAGCATGCATGATAGAATAACGCAATTACTCAGGGAAGAAGAGGTGCGGTGGTTTCAACGAGCCAAGACCACCAAGATTTTAAAAGGGGACAACAATACGAAGTACTTCCAAATGGTAGCAAATGGAAATAGGAGGAAGAATAGAATTCTTCACCTTGAACAAGAGGGCGGAATTGTGGAAGGGGAAGATCAGCTTAAGAGCTATATCACGAATTACTATAAGAATCTTTTCGGAGGAGCTGATGCTGGCAGCTTATCACTCAATGAATCTTTGGTGGAGGGTATTTCTCAAATCACCAATTCGGAGAGTGAAATGCTGGTAGCTGATTTCTCTGAAAAGGAGATCAGAGAGGCCATTTTTCAGATGAAGCATAATAAAGCACCGGGGCCGGATGGGTTTCATGTTGAATTTTATCAAGTATTTTGGAGCCTCATAAAGGATGACCTAATGGCCATGTTTCGAGAGTTCCATGCGGGGGATTTACCCCTCTTCTGCCTTAACTTTGGAATAATCACTCTACTTCCGAAGGAGCAGGAGGCTAGGAAAATTCAGCAATATAGGCCCATTTATATGCTCAACATTAGTTTCAAGATTTTTACGAAGGTGCTAGCAAATAGACTCACTTCAGTGGCGTGTAGGATTACTAAACCCTCCCAATCTGCCTTCCTACCTGGAAGATATATCTTGGAAGGGGTGGTTGTCTTACACGAGACTATACACGAGCTTAAAAGAAAGAAGCAAAAAGGCCTCATTCTCAAACTAGATTTTGAGAAGGCATACGATAAGGTTAATTGGAACTTCTTGCAGCAGGTTCTTAGGATGAAGGGATTCCCTGATACGTGGTGTCAGTGGATGCAAAAAGTGGTCACGAATGGAAATGTGGGGGTACAGGTGAATGAGGATGTGGGTCATTTTTTTCAGACAAAGAAGGGTTTGAGACAGGGTGATCCTTTGTCCCCTATTCTTTTCAACTTAGTGGCAGATATGCTGGCCGTTTTGATTGAGAGGTCAAAAAAATTTGGGTTCTTTGATGGATTAGTTCCTCACTTAGTGGAGGGCGGTCTCTCAATCCTACAATATGCAGATGACACAATTCTTTTCTTGGATGATGATTTGGAAAAGGCCAAAGGCTTGAAAGTGGTACTAAGCGCTTTTGAAAAGTTATCAGGTCTGAAAATCAACTTCCATAAAAGTGAGTTATTCTGCTTTGGGGAAACGGGTGAGAGGAGTAAGGAATATGTGGAATTATTTGGTTGTAAAGAGGGAGAATTTCCTTTCAGATACTTGGGTATTCCTATGAGTCCTAGGAGACTTTCTAATAAAGATTGGAGAATAGTCGAAGAGAGATTTCAAAAGAAGTTAAGCAGTTGGAAGGGTAAGTTATTGTCGGCAGGAGGGAGACTGGTTCTGATTAACTCAGTCCTATCAAGTCTACCTATGTTCATGATGTCCTTCAGAATACCCAAAGGGGTTTTGGAGAAATTGGACTATTATAGATCAAGATTTTATTGGCAATGCGATGAGCAAAAGAAGAAGTACAGGTTAGCCAAATGGAGCATTCTTCATAAACCTAAGAGTACTGGGGGCTTGGGAATTGTGGATCTGGACATCCAAAACAAATGCCTGTTAAGTAAATGGATTATGAAACTAATCAATGAGGATGGTATGTGGCAACAATTACTCAAGAAGAAATACCTCAAGGGCAGAACTTTATCACAAATGGAGAAAGAGTGGGGATTCTCATTTCTGGTCTGGCTTAATGGAGGTGAAAAAGCTTGTATTGGAGAGGGGTAGGTTCAAGGTGCAAGATGGGACCCAAACTAGATTTTGGGAAGATCTTTGGCCAGGGAAAGAATCTCTAATGGATAAATATCCTACCTTATATAATGTGGTAAGAAAGAAAAATATGACGATTGCCCAAGCACTTAGTACTACCCCGCTAAACGTATCGTTTAGACGTGCCTTG
This sequence comes from Echinochloa phyllopogon, assembly GCA_033239725.1. Lineage (NCBI taxonomy): Eukaryota > Viridiplantae > Streptophyta > Magnoliopsida > Poales > Poaceae > Echinochloa > Echinochloa phyllopogon. Next base: position 1,263,929 of record BTCW01000008.1, on the reverse strand, counting down.
GTGGGGGATAATTGGGATAGATGGCTGTGTATAGTGAGGAGCATCTTGTCGGTGAATCTTAATGATCACAGTGACTCTTTTGTTTGGACAGCCAATAAAATGTTCTCAGTAAAGAATATGTATAATGAACTAGTGGCGAAATCAGATGTCCCGGTTAATTGTAGGATGTGGAAGGCTAAGATTCCTTTGAAAATTAAGATATTTCTTTGGTATCTTAAAAATGGGGTAGTGTTAACCAAAGATAACTTACTAAAAAGAAAGTGGAAAGGATGTGCTAGGTGTTGTTTTTGTATGGAGCCCGAAACAGTTCAGCACTTATTCTTTGATTGCCCCATGGCTAGTCTCATGTGGAGTTCTGTGTGTTTCACTTTTGGAGTGTCAAAACCGGAGAGCAGGGAGCATCTTTTTGGGTCTTGGCTGGGGAGTTTTCCGAACAAGCAAAGGAATTTGGTGTTGATTGGGATGGCGGCATTATGCTGAGCCTTATGGATCAGTAGAAATGATCTGGTTTTTTAAAAGTCACAATATAAGTCTATTTTGCAGGTGATTTTTAGAGGAACATTTTAGATCAGGAGCTGGTCGATTCTCTCAAAAGAAGAAGTACGAAGCATTTTGAAGGAAGGGTGTCGGGCTTTGGAAGCAGTAGCTTTGGAGATTTTTCACAAGACCGGTTGGAATGTGATGAAACGCATTGAGTTGTAGGATTGATGTTGCTGGTAGTGCTTAGGCCTATCGGTTGAGAGGAGTGCTTTTGTTACTGCAGTATCTGGTGTTAGCAGTCTGTGTGCTGATGCTTGTATCAGGTCCTGTTGTTTCATTTTGTTTCTGCAGTCTAGGTGCTGCTATGTTCTAAACATTTGGCTGCAGACAATTCCTGTAATTGTTGAGGCCGGAACTGCATGTTCCTTTATCTAAAAAAACCTACTTGCCACCTCCATCGCTGGTTTAATTTACCGTCAAAAGTCAAATGTTCGTGTTTGAAAAGTCAACAACAATGCTGTTTTGGTCCGACAGCTGCTTGCAGTTTCTCTCTCTGCAGCCTCTGTTTCTTCAGTTCAGAGTTCATACTTTCTCATCAGTCAGGCCAGCTAGCTAGCTAGCTAATTGTATTATTATTATTATTATTATATATATATATATATGATCAATCCACACCTGCGCGCGTGCGTTGAACAGCGAGCCAAGTAGCCATGTAGTATGCGAGTTGGCAGCCTACTACCCTTACCAAACTAGCTGGTCGATTTGTAGTGCCCCTGTAAACCTAGTGTCTATTTGCAAACATCACTCACAGCACATGCGAAGTCGTATGGCTTTTTGTCATTTTCAAACACAAGATACATATATAGTGCTGAGATATAGATCACTGCAGCTAGCAAACATCTCTAGCGAGAGTCTGCCTAGTACGCTTATTAGCTGCAGTCCGAGGATTCTAATTTTTACAAGGTTCTGAGTAAATCAAAAGACCAACTTTCTTATCTCCTTTTTACAACAAGGTATTTCATTTCTTTTCTGATTTTTATGTACAAGTGAATTTGGATAACAAGGACTGACAACTACTCGAAGGCATGGCTGATATCTTCAGCCTGCGGTTTCCCACTGGAAAATGGATAGTGGGCTGCAACTTGACAATGGGCTGACTCTGAAAACAACTTGACATTGGGCTCTGAGTTTACTGACGCCGGGAATGAAAAAGAAGGCTTCACCAATATAGGCCCTCTTGCTAATTGGGCTTGTAACATTATAGAGAAAGATTAATCGGTAATGCTCTTGCTAATTGATCGGACGCTCCATCCACCGTTCGACCGTCCATCCGGATCCTACGGTTGCAATACCCATCGCATTTCACCGGTCATCTCTCTCCCCCGTCATTTCTCTCTCGCTGCTCACCCCCACGCTGCCGCCGCAGCCATCGCCGCCTCCCCCGCGATTACCGTCGGCGACGCAGCCCACAGAGCGGACGGCAAGGGTACGCCCCCGCGCAATCGAGGGTGCCGTGCGCAGTCGCCGGATCCCGGGACGATGGGCGAAGCGGACGGCAGCGGCTCGGGCGATGCGCAAGTTCAGCGTCAGCGCCGGAATGAGTCGAAGCAGAAGAAGAGTGCGAGGCCCCCAAGTGAGTACCCCGCACGAGCACCACTGTGTCTATTCGTTCCTTCGATTTGTTAGATTTCAGTGAGTTAGGGTTCCATTTTCCTAGCAATTCAGGCTCTGATTTGTCTGGATGAAATACTATGGTTCCTGTCTAGTGATTTCGCTGTGCTTATGGTCCTATTTTGTTAGGGATTTTGCCTTAATTTTAGGTCCATCCTGTGAGATGATTTTTGAACGCCATAGCTGCTAGACTGCGCTGCCACCCATGCTTGTGATTTTGCCATGCTTAGGCCTCCTTTTGCTTGAGATTTCGCCATGAGTTTTAGGCCCCATCATGTGAGATGTTTTTCAAGTGCTATCGTGACTCTAGGCGTCACTGCCATGCTGAAAATGTTTCAATGCCATTCAGTTGTAGTGCTTTGTGTGATTTTCAGGGATATCCAGGCATGTAGCGATATTTTGATAACACAATGCAACTCTTTATGAATGGTTGTCCCCTGAACTAATATCATCTGAACTAAATTAGTTTTTGGCTCCACTTTTTTTTGTTAGATTAATATGTTGAATACATTATATACACTATCAGTTATAGTTGCCTCTAGTATTTTTTCCATTGTGAGTGCTAGGTGGCATTGCCATCCTGTAGATGCTTTAGTGCCATGTTTTTTGATGGGTGTTTTCAGCTACAGTGCTTGTGTGATTTTCATGAATGTTCAGGGATATGGTGTTTCATTTGACCATCCCCATCATATGTCACAATCTTAATATTGAGATGTTTACTAACAGTACCTGACTCCATGCATTATGTGTTGCATAGGGTGTTCTTTTCTGTTGTATTTTTCAATGTTTGCTTAACCTGTAAATATTAAAATCTGAAATACTGGTGAATCGTGATTACTCTGCGATATCTGATATCCTGCTGATGGGTTTGAGAGGGGAAGCCACAACAGGGATGGCAATGTCCAGGTGAGGTCCTGATGCCGATGGAGGCGGAGACCCTGGTCCTTAGTTCTCCCTTTCTTCATCATGTGTTGCATCAAATAATTTTCAGTGTTGTAGTATATTTTTTTTAGTGTTGCAGCATGTGGATTTTGATGTTACATTAGCATTTTTCTAATATTGCAGCAGTGAATTTAGGTGTTGGGGTTATTTCTTTTGGGTGTTGCATACGATGAGTTTAGATGTTGCGATTATCTTTTCTCAATGTTGCACTGAGCGAGTTTGCTTGTGCTTGTGGGGGATATTGTGTTCTTTGTTGCAACCGGCAGGTTTGGATGTTGCAACCAGTCAGTTTAAATGTTGCCTTGATATTTTCATGAAATGTTGCATTAAACATTTACGTATGTTGCAGTTGATTTTTTTTGTGTGTGATCAAGCTCTTACTGTAACTTTTTGTTTTTTGATGTTGGATGCAATATGGCCTATATGTTGCAGTGGGAATTTGTTTTATTGCTTGTCCGATCTCACAACAGATTCTAGATCTCAAGAGGATTAATATATTTTCCCATGTTCCCTCTGCGCAACTTGAATTATAATTTTTAGTTTGCCAACCCTTGATGAAACTCACAAATCTTATTGCCTCATATTCTTGTGACTATTGTGCTCATGCACATATAGATGTTGGGAAGGTTTCTATTATCCTTCATTAGTTGCATCGGACAAAACTCAGCATTCTTCTTGTCTTGACATTGGCAGCTTCGCGATTTTCGGCCACACACCTTATGGTGATATTTAATAGGTCTTATATGTTGCATAGATTATTCTCATATGTTGCGTAGACTACTCTCATGTGTTGCAATTATTGTTCATCAATTATCCTCCATATTTTTTTATTTTTTGTTGTAATTGAGCTGCAGATATGATATGCAACAAGAATCTTTCAATTGAGCATTTCAAGACTCGGTTTTCAGTTTACAGAATTCCTAATTCAGTTCCATCTCTCCACAATTCTCATCCACCGCTTCTCTATTTTCTTTTTGTCCCTTTGCGAGGATTGTCACATCCCCATGAGCGGTGTATCTAGATCCTTGACCCTAGCTGCACGCGAAGGCGATGATCCATGCCAAAGACTCGCGCAGATGAGAAGTTGTCTCTCAACAGGGAAGGTAAAGGCAAGAGGCTCATCCGGCGACGCGTTGATTTGAGACCCCTGGTGGTTCATGAAAGGGAGAAGCTACCTCAGCAGCATTGCACATAGGCGAGGAGCCACTGTGGCATCACGTGTTGGTAAGAGTAGAGGGGTCGGCGGTGGCCTGACAGGCACTCGAGCACCAACTAGACAAGTAGATATTGTATTCCATCAATTTCCCCTCACCAGGTAGCTGCAGCCTGGGATTTTTGTCAGAGAGAGATTTGGGATGTTGCAATAAGTTATTTATAATGTTGGGACTAGTGATTTCTAATGTTGCAGTATGTGTGTTGAAATTTGGACATTGTATTAAGAGTTTTGGTTGGGATATATCTTCTTCCCTTGTTACAATGATTATTTTAGAATGTTACAACAGTTGATATGGAATGTTGCAATATATTATTGAAATTAACTTTAATTTTTTCCCAATGTTGTGGTACGTTTATTCAGATGTTTCAATGAGTTATATATGATGTTGCAAGGGCATATTTATAGAAAAATTGTAGAGCACCGATGACTTGATGCCCTCAAATGTTGCATGAAACATTCGCACAAGTTGCAGCTGTTCTTTTTTATGTTCAAAGCATGTATTTAGAAACATGTTCCTGGGATGTTGCACGCAACATGCATCGTATGTTTCAGTGGGAACTTTTTTCCTGGGATGTTGCACGTAACATGCATCGTATGTTGCAGTGGGAACTTTTTATTTCTCAACCATATGATGGACTTGGACGTTGCTTGCAACATGTAGTATATGTTGCGGTGGGAACTTTTGAATGGCTGGAGCGTCCGACGCTAGCGCCCGGATCGGACGTCCGGGCGCTAGCAGGACCGTTAATTAATATAGGACAAAAGGGCATTGCATTTTGTATACAATATGTGGAGAAACATAGAAAGTAACGACTAAAAATGCCAAGAATGACAGGCGAAATCAGTAGATTGTCCGCAGAACGGTATATGTTTCACATGTAAATTCAGAATATTCCTGGCAGTCAGTAGGGACCCATGCTGATTGGCTGGGTGTTCTGCTTCACTCGTCTTGTCAGTACTCAGTAGTATATAGACATGTATGATTGGTTGAGTGGTTGATTGATAATTGTAGCTGAACATGTATGATCGCTGGACTGTAGAGTGAGGAAGACAGCTAGGGACGATCAGACGTTGTTGTCATGGCTGGAGTCAGTACAAGATATTATTTGTTACCTTATTTGTTACCTTTTGAGATTTATTAGGACAACACTTCAGCTTCCTTTGATTGATACGACTACATGAGCCAATGCTTAATTTTCATACATACTCCGTAGTGCCGTTCAATTGCAATAAAATCTGAGAAACAACTCTAGAAATCAGACATTTATTTCTTATTACACCGGAGGCTTATAAACTGTCCCATACGGCGATGCAGAGATTGATCATGCATCCTGAAGCCGTTTTTGAGTTGACAGAGCCTCAATAGCAGTGCCCAGAGGCCACGCTGCTTCGACATAGTACTCTCCATGCTTCACCTTGTCCACCACGGTGATCTCCTTTGTCGGCGACACGCCTGCAATGCACGTACACAACCTTATCAGTTAGAAATGTCGTGTTGCCGTAAATACTAGTAACTGAAAAGATTATTGAGCATTGATCATCTATACTAACCGAAGCCATCGACGAGCAAAGTGTACTGGTAGGCAAGGTCCATGCATATGTATGGCAGATCGGCATCATGGACGTTTGGGTACGCAAGTTTGGCTTCCTCAACGCTCAGCTGGCAAGCCTTCTCTGCAGAAGCTCTGAATGCGGCAGGGGTAGCCTTTCCACTTGGCGCATTGCTATCTACGATGCCAACCTTTTACAGAGAACAAATAAATCTTGTATTTTTCATACATTCAAATTAAACTTATGCAGATTATTAGCTTAAACTAGTTTGTTACTACCTCCGCGGCCACGTAGTAGAAGCTGGATGCCACGTAGAGGTTGTCTTGGCCTGCTCCGCCACCGCCATTCCATACGCCATTGAAAGTGCAGTTCTTTGTTTCACATGGCGCATTCAGGTTCAGTGCTTTGCCTATCTCTTCTCTGCACTTGTCATAGGCTGCTCCTTCTGGTGCAGCGGTTGCATCATACTTCTCCCCGTTGTAGGTGTATTCACCTGTAGAAAAAAAACGAAAAGAAAACACAAAGAGATTTAGTTATGTGGTTACCTGCTAGAAAATAAATCTAGTGTGATAGATGTATCATTATGTTGTCAACATTTATACCATTAAATCCACGCAACATGCAGTTGCTGAATAGTCCATTCTTCGCCTTTAAAATCTCTGCTCGTGATGCAAAAGCGCCATAGTGCAAGTAACTGCAAGGACATCGATCGAGGGTCATGCCATGCCATCTTGTTCAACGGAATGGCTTATCAAAACCTAAAAGTAGTATATATACACTTATTTCCAAAGTTAATATTAACATTGGTGATTCAAACCTGTGAGTATAGATGTTGTAATCTTTTCCTTTAAGATATTCTCTTGTAACATATGAATCTTTTCCGCCAGGCACAGCTGGAGCATTTGCAGCAGTAGTGGCAGAAATGGCATAGGCCATTTGTACTGATCCGCCACCCATATCAACCACTCCTACTGTCTGGGAGTAGTCCCCTCCCAATTTATCCAATAGATAATTCAGAGCAACCTACACCCCATGTGAAGCACTTCAACTTTTTTCTAAAACATACTACGTGTGTAATATGTGATGAAACCAAAAGAATAGCATGTGCAAAGATTGCTTTTGTTTGTGCTTGGTAACTCATACCCATAGGTAAGACCCTTCTTGAGTTCCCTCAATAACATTGATCCACTCGGGCTTGTACTGAAATTTGCTCTTAGTGTGGACAAGGTTCCTGACCTATATTAAAATCAGTTAGCAAATTATTCAGGTAATTTCTATGCCAACAGAGAACCTGGGGTAAATTAAATTACCGCTTCAAGAATCTGCTCCGATTGCTCATCTCCAATAAGTCTCAACCCTGCAGTTGCCTGCAATTTTCGGTAGGCTAACATTAAAACAATTCATGGATCTGGACCAAATGAACTAACTCTGGAATTTTCAAATGTAATCCAGCTGATCCAAACAAGTATATATTTACTGTCAACAACAATAAACTTTTAGCATTGCCAATAGGGGACTCATACTGTACCCATTGTTTGCTCTAGTAGTTTTGGATGCAAAACATGCAACCTTCAGATCAAGGATAGTATATTAGTAAGGGTTGCTGTACCGAATCTTGAAGTGCTAGAGCAATTGAATATGCCGCTTCTTTCTGTCTCAAAATTGTGTTTAGGAGCTTTTTATTTGACAATTTTCAGTGCATATTCTCAACGGCGGGTAACTAGGTAAGTAGCTAGACTAGAAGGTGTCGGGTGTGGATTTTTAAATGCAAAATTAGCTGCAGTTATCTTGGAAGTTGTTCATCGTCACTTATAATAGATTTATGGTGAATTCGTTCACGTACTCCAAGTTTAACGGGGGTCCTTTTCGCAAGCCGTGCAGGGACGACGCTTTTGGCCTTGTTAAGAAGAGGCAGTATGGAATTTGCAGCCTCTTGGGGATGTCCAGCATATGAGCTCAGCCCGGGTTTCACCTGCAGCAATGCAACAAACAAGCAGGTTAATTTGCTCGTTGCCGTATGATCATGATTAGAACGAAATTAATCAAAACTGATGTCCAAATGATGCTGCATGCATGTACCTTGGCGAAGACCTCGATGCCATCATCGTCTATCTCGAGGAGGTTCAACTTCTTGTCGAACCTGAAGACGTGCACCCGGGTTCCGGTACTTCCGGCGTCGAAGATCACGGCGTACCTCCCCGCCGCCGCCCGTGCGTTCTCCGGCGCCGCCTCGTCGATGCTGCCGGCGGCTTTCCGGCCAAGCACGGAGTCTGCAACTGCAAGCACCGCGCTGGGGTAGGACGAGGCCAGCTGCAGGAGGAGCAGCGCCGCGATGCCGGCGGCGTGAGCCATTGCCGACGGCTGCCTGCTAATATTAATGCAGTGGCGACGCGGCGGAGGACAGGCGAGAAGCCGCGCTCGTGCTCAAGAGAAAATGCAAACGGTTCCTTTTAAAAGAGAGGGAAAAGAGAGTTTTCACACCCAGCACCTCAGGGTATGGTTTGCATTGCAATTCAAAACGCTGCAAAGTCTGCTTCTTCACGTTTATACAGCGATCAGGTGCATGGGTTTCAATTATGCAAAGAGTGTGCAATTTCAGAAAAATCCGGGGGGTGGTACTAATATTGAGTTCCTCAAAAAAAGACGCTAGCTCCTAATATTGGAGGACCTACTCTTAGTTTTTTTAAATATTGGCGTGTTACACGCGATTCCATCCTCGTGGGTCTCTCTATGAATAAAGGTGACGTCTTTTCACGTTTAAATTAAACGTTGTCCCTAACTATTTTAGGTTATTTCATTACATCATGCTATGCTTTCAATGACGTATTGCTTCTTTCATAAAAAAAAATCCCTTTCTAAACTAAATTAAGGAATCATGTCTCAAACATTAGTGAAAGGTCACCATGATCAAAATTGATCAGTACTTTTTTGCAAGCGTGGTTCTACCTGTGCACAAAATATATAGAGGTTATCATCTTTCCTCTTGATTGAGGTACTCCTTTGTAATAATGTATGAATCCTTGGCATCAGGCATAGCTGAAGGCCTTTGCAGCAGCATTTACGGAAACGGCATAGGCCGAGTAGTCGATCCCCTCCCCCAATAATGCAAATCATTGACACCAACCGACCGACTAGTCCCCTCTCAACTTTCCTATTTCAGAGCATCATGGCACATGCATGCATCATATTTACCTATTTGGGACTGTACTGATATTTGCTCGATCTTGGTGTGGACCAGATGTGGAACCCGCATCAAGAACCAATTAAGCAAGCATACTTTGTGTCTACATAATCTCCTATGCTTTCTTATCTCCGATTAATCTTTTTTTTAGAATTACACAGTACAACGCAGACGCTCACACACGCACGCACACTCACCCCTATGAATACACGTACGCAAACCCTACCCCCGTTCCCAGTAACTTTTTTTATTTTAAAAAAAAGTCTAAATTATTACCCTCAAGTATGGACAAAGTCCAAATAACCCCTAAAGTATATTTCGGTTCCTATTACACCCACAACTATCTCATCAATAGGTCCAATCTACCCCTTCGATTTTTTTAATTTCTCCATAAGCCGTGTTCTAAGTCAAAGCTTTGTGGGATGATAGAGCCGCATAAAGTATTTTAAAAAAATATAATATAAATTTTTATCATCATTTCTCATAAAATTTTATATCAATATGGTTAATTTATTATTACATACTATAGCCAGGCCCCTGGTTACCAGCTGTTGATTAGCCATTTTCCTTCCAAATTAGTTTCAAAGCCAACAGTAGGTCAGTAGCCCAATTGATAGAATAATCAGATGCAAACAGACGACTTTTCCATGGCCAACGCGACTTCCAAAGGAGTGTTTGCGGCCATGGCCAGCACCGAAGCCGCAACAGCTGCCTGCGTCGACGAGTTCCCGATTGCCGCCGTTGCCATCTCCGTGTATGGTGTATCGCTGAGTGGCAGAGTATGAATCCTGTTCTTTTGGCCATGTCCGTATCGCAGTCTGCATCTCTCAATCTCTGATCTAATTTCGATCTTATTTCTCAGTAGGATACAGGATGGTGCAGAAGTGGATCCGTGATGCTTGTTCATCGGTTTTATACATTGCATTTCGAATCATGTTTTCCTGTATCGGTTACCACGAACTTCATTATCTTTATTATTAGTTTAGCTTCTGTTCTATTTGGTCATTCAAAAAAAAGCTTCTGTTCGATTTGTCATGTCTTTTACAGCTAGAAAATATAACGGTGCTGAAAAGCTCAAGAGACAAAGAAGGCTTGAACATTTCTTAGAATTGCAAAACATGTAAAGCTATATAATAATCAAAATACATTTGATTATTTGTATTTTTTTAGATACAGAGCTTCATTATGTGTTTCGCACCGGGCCCCCAAAAACTGTGGTACGGCCCTGACTATAGCCTTTCAAAATAATGATGAAAAAATATAATATAATTTTTAAAAAACATACTTTATGTGGTCCTCTACCATCCCACAAAATTTTAACTTAAAATGCTGCTTGTACATGGAGAAACAAAAAAAAGACAAATTTGACGAAACGGTATATTGAATCGATTGAGATACTTGTGGGTGTTTAATGAACCAAAATATACTTTAGGGGATTATCCGGGCTTTGTCCATATATAAGGGTAGTAATTTGAACTTTTTTCTTTTTTTCAGTTTGAGAAGAAATAAAAACAGACTATTTTTTATGGGCTTTACCAGGACCAACAAATTTACAAACATGCATACATAGAGAGGACATGAAAAAAGTGACGGGGTTCAAATTTACTCTCCCTTCTTTTTTTCCTTCTTTGTTGTTACTAGCAGAGGCACATGCGCGCACGCACATGTTTATAAAGAATTGAATATTTATATACTAAAGTTGCAATGTCCGCGCGGCACGCTCGTTTATTGATGACACGTAGATATTGTCACTTTAGTAGGCCATCGTAAACAGACCAGTCGTGCGAGACGCTTTTAAAATATTTTATATTCGCTCTCTCATGTATAGAGAGCTTTATGTATATTCTCAAAACTCAATTGTTGGCATTTATTTATATGAAGAAAAACTCTCTGATTTATTGTCTATTAGCAATACGGGATAGACGTGGGTACGAATGTGGGTATATTTAGGTGGGTCCTTTTTTGGGTGAAAAAAGTTGAGCGATGAAACAACTAAAAGAGCCTGGAACAGTCAATTTTTTGTTGCGTTTTTTGTTCTTCCCTCCCACCAAAGCCCGACAGGTGGGTCCTCTGTGAGAGGGTGGGGGTGGATTTTTTGGTGGAACATGTTTTCAATTCTCTAGGATCCTTTTAGTATAGATAGATATAAAGTGTATGACACTAGCATCCAAATTCGATGGGATCATGGCCCTGTTTAGTTCCCTTGAAAACCAAAAAATTCTCTCTCCAAACTTCACTATTTACCTATCACATCAAATCACATCAAATCTCTCTCATGCATGGAACACTAAACTTGGGTAAATAAAAAAACTAAATACATGTTTTGATGTACACGACGAGACGAGTCTTTTGAGCCTAGTTAGGTCATGGTAGGACAATGATTACCACAAACAAACAAAAATGCTACAGTGCGCTACAGTGTCCGGTGTGACATTTTCACCAAACTTTACATTCCCTTGTCGGGAACTAGACACAGCCCAGATCAGATACTCCCCGATCCTGCCACTGTTTGTGTTATCACAAGAAAATAAAAGCTGATCCATATAGGGCCTAAGAGGTCACGTGCCATATATGTGAGACCCATCATGTGCTACTTAACTTGTGCCGTTTAGAAATTCATCACGTATTGCTTGGGTCCGGAGCCGCAACTTGTCCAGCGGTGGCAGGTCATCCTTCACCGCTGATGAGCTCAAGAAATTCCCCATCCAAGCAGATAGGGAAGGGAACTTCTCCTGTGTGATCATCTTCATGCCGGTGACCTCCTCATATATTGGGATCACATACGACATCGAACCAAGTGATAAATCAACGAACCCAATCTTGTCTCCGGCAAAGAATGGCTTCCCATCGAGCTCCTTCTCCAAAACCAGCAGCTGCTCTATGGAGGCTTCATATGCATCCTCCTGCTCTTGCCCCTGTGTTGTGAACCACCTCCAAATCGGTGGTGAGAGCTGCAAGCACATATACGAGCTGAGTAGATCGAAGCACGGTTCCTCTCAGAGTTTGCATGCATAAATTTCTTCAGAAAATCATGATTCACTGACACAGCTGACTATACTTGAAGGATGAGGCATTGAAGCACAATGAACAACTGAAATTAAAGAGTTAAAAGTGTAAGGAAATTACTGACCTTATCATGCCTAAACAAGGCCCAGAGACGGGCCATGGCACGCTCATAGGGATCTTCCGGCAAGATACGATGACCGCAGTGCTTCCACACGTCATCGATGAACTCGACAATGACGTCTGACTCTGCTATCGGTTTGCCCTGATAGACCAGCAGGGGAACCTTCTTGTGCACAGGGTTGTACTCCAGCAGCTGGTCGCTCTTCTTCTCCAGATCCTCCTCGATGTACTCATATTCGACTCCTTTGATCCTTAGCGCCCATATCACTTTGAGAACATAAGGGCTGAACCATACACCAAACAGCTGCACCTGCTTCGCAGCTTCCTCCTCTACAGGATTCATGGCCTCTCTTTTGTGGTGCACTGGTGAACTCAAGAGTTTATACTGATATTGCTGCTTAACAAGTTGCTGCTTTTCTAGTGAACTCAAGAGTCTATCAAAATATTGCTGCTTTTCTAGTGATATTTGTGGTGAAGATTATTGCCAACGTTTAGTCAATTTTGGTGGCATGATTTGTATAGAATAGTCAGCATAACAGAGCACGTCGCTCTCGTCTTAAATGTGAGTTGTTGATTATTTCTAACTGGTCATTGCATTTTGTAGGCCCTGTTTAGTTCCAAAATTCTACTCCCAAATTTACTATGTAAAAAGAAGATTTCTCATCATATCAAAATGTCATAACATGCATGGAGTTATAAATGTAGATTAAATCAAAAAACAATTGCACAGTTTTGTTGTGCTCTGCGAGACCAACATTTTGAGCCTAATTAATCAATTTTGGACAATTTTTTTACAAATACAAACGAAATGCTACAGTGACGCAATGATTACGAAGTGACATCATACTCTCAAATTCACCCTCCCAAATTCAACATCTAAACACCACCTGAGTTTGTTTGAATGGATCACACTGGAAGTAAGTTGTCTTCCAGAACATGTACCAACTCCCTCGGAAAATATGCTACTGCTGCTGATGCTGTAACCCGTTCGCTTGGCTTATCAGCAGACAACCAGTAGTATTTTTCTCTCAGCACAAATCAACACCAGTCAGCCAGCCAGCAGTATTTTTCTTTCAGCACAAATCAACACCAGCCACCAGCAACCAGCCAGCCGAACAGGTTAAAAAATCAAACATGCATGCTATGGTCGATCAAAGAAAGGACTATAATATAACTAGGAGCATCATGATCTACAGCAAAGTTCAGTCTATCAGTGACACGGCTTAGTTGAATGCATTAGGCGTGGTATCTGGTCAAATTCCTAGTACATGTAAAATATCTTGGTCTGTGTAAAATCTCTTCCAAGAAAGAACAGGGGAGTAGAAGAACGGGACCTGCTTTGTCTCATATTGTATTGAAGCATAGTAGCTTCATGCCAATTTATTAAAGTAATGGAACCAACTCTTTCAATCACAACTTTATATAGTATAGAAAAAATTCTCATAGTTTCATAATTTCTGACTAAGTAAAAAAAAAGGTGGCCTTAGAAATTGTTGTGCCATAGATTGACATATATCCTTCTCCACGCAAATCAAAATGGGACAGATAACATGTAGCTGCAGCTGTTCAACTCTAGCTCTTCAAAAACGCTTCACGCATTGCCTGGCACCTGGGCTGCAGCTTGTCTAGCGGTGGCAGGTGATCCCTCACGATCGGCGAGCTCAAGAAGCTCCCCATCCACGCAGTCAGGGAAGGGAACTTCTCCTCTGTGACCATCTTGACGCCGATGATCTCCTCGTATATCGGAATCACATACGACAGCGGACCGAGCGATAGGTCCACGAACCCGATCTTCTCCCCTCCAAAGAACTGCTTTCCATTGAGTTCCTTCTCCAGAACCAGCAGCTGCTCCATGGCAGCTTCATATGCGTCCTCCTGTTCTTGGCCTTGCGTGGTGAACCACTTCCAAATCGGTGGCGACAGCTGCAAGCACATGCTAGCTTGTTTTATGTTCAGAACTGATGAACAGAGAGGGCTGGAAATTTCTGACCTTATCCTGCTGAAACCTCGACCAAAAACGGGCCATGGCACGCTCGTAGGGATCCTCCGGTAAGATGCGGTCACCGCAGCCCTTCCACGTCTCATCGATGAACTCGAGTATGACCTCTGACTCTGCGATGGGTTTACCTTGATAGACCAGCACAGGAACTTTCTTGTGCACGGGGTTGTACTCCACCAGGTGGTTGCTTTTGTTCCTGAGGTCCTCCTCGATGTATTCGTACTCGACGCCTTTGATCCTTAGCGCCCAAATGACTTTGAGAACGTAGGGGCTTGACCAGAAGCCGAAAAGCTTCACCTTCTCTCCCTCTTGTTGATGATTCATGGTGGATTGTTGGTCTGGTGTACTGGTGAGCTAATCAGTTCTTTAGTTATCTTGGCTTTTGTAGTGCTTTATTTTCTTGTGGTGGAGAGTAGTTTCAATGTTTAGTCAACTTTGTGGGCTTTATTTTCCTGAGGAACTATTCAATGTTATGAATAGTCTGCATAATATATAGAGTATGTCACTCTCATCATAAAACAGGCCAGACATAAATTTCCTGGAACTATCCCACAAGTAGCATTCAACTTACAAGTAGGGTGTATAAAAACCTGCTTGTATTTTGATCTAGATTTCATCCAAATAATTACACCGAACATGCAAGCTGCAAAGCATATAACTAACAAAATAAAAACATACAAGATTGGCGCCGGCGCTCCTCGGATATCTGTCTGCCCTGCTGCTGCAGCTCCTCCGGCCCGGGGAGCCTGGTGGTGGTCCGCATCGTGGGCTTGGCTGCCAGGACCAACTCCACTTGCTCCGGAGAGACCCTGCCTCTTCATCACCACCTGCACCTGCTTGTTCGTTTTCTTCTCCACCGTCGTCGCCACGGCGCCTTGTTTCTCCTCTGCCGTGCTGCTGCAGTCCCTGTCCCTCAGGTTTTGGACACCATCCATCTCCGAGGTATTGCTAGATGTCGGTTTTTCGACTTTCGTCGTCTCGTCCCAAGATCAGATCAATGTCGGTTTTGACTCACATACGATCGAGAGTCGAAACGCAGGTTCTATATATATCTGTATGTATCAATTTGGGTGGAGCAACTTGGCCGATTCGAGTAGGGGATCAGAGTAGGACTCCGAATCCGATCCACCAACACCACGCATGTAGAATGGCTGCCCACCCCACGGCCCAACGCCCCTCATCGGCTGCACCTGCGCATCCATCCATCGTCCAGTCCATTGATGAAGCTGAAGCTGAAGCTGACGCCGACGCTGTCCGGGCTCCTCTCTAACGCCCGCCCCAGCTGGACGCCGATGAGGAGAGCACCGGAACATGGGCACCACGATGATGAGAAGCACGGCAGCCCCGGAGAGCCTGAGCTTTGCCATTTCCATTTCTCTCTCCCTGCAACAAATTAGTTGGATGGCTGAAGCAATGCTAGCTGCTGGACTGGAGCGCTAGTCTAGGCTATATACATATGTAGGCATTCCTCTTACAATCTGTGGATAGTATCGATTAATTCAATTCGATTGACATTATTGAGTCTTGTCTCTGTCAATCAGCTGCCGGTGCAGCGACGTTACGTTGATCGGGACATCCAAGGAAACAAGACTAAGTAGCCGGTGCTCACTCCATAGTCCATACGGATACGATACGGCTGCTGATCTCGAGCAAAAAAATAAAAATAAAAAAATGCTGCTCGGCTCGGCTTAGACAAATCATCTGCTCTACGGCCCATCGGCCCACCAACAACACCTGCTTTCTTCTTGTGGAAGGAACCTGGAAGCCCAGCCCACACGGATCGTTCCTGCCTTGGCCCTTGGCCTGCTCCTCTCCAAGAGCACCAGACGTGCCAGACTGCCAGTCGAACAGTGCTTTCCTCCGCCGCCGCGCCGCCGCCATGCTTGGCCATCTCCGGCGATCCCTCTTTGCGTTTCACCGCCTACCCGCCACCGGCCACGCGGCCTGCGGCCTCGCCCCCCTCCACCGGTGAGTCCCTTCTCTTTCGTTACCCAGTCCCCTACCATTACTCTATAATCCCCGCCTTTTTTCCATTCCTTCAAATCACCATGCTTATCTCCCACCAAATCACCACTTCTACCACTTAGCTAGCCGCAGTAGCGGTGTCGAACAGCCAGTTCACTTTTAATTGCAAAAAGATTGCTGCTTCATGCCGAGCCTGGCGGACAGGGCTCTGTTTCTGTTTACCTATTCGCACTAGTGTTTTTAAGCGCTCAATAGAGTTGCTAATGTGACAGTATAAGAGACGCTCGGAATTTCTCCTTAGCTTTTCTTGCTCATTCTTGTTTCGAGTTTTGGCAATCCTGCTATTTTCATAATTCTCTTGGATGGTCCATCTAAAATGCAATTAGCTACCTAGTACTGCTCTTTACTAGTTGTTCAAACGTGTAGCTTGTGCACTGATGCTATTGCAGGTGTTCAGAGTTTACAAAGCAATGCGATTTTTTTCCCTTTTTTCCCTTGAAGAAACGGAGTTATGTTTTCTGACACTAAAGTATTCCCAGTTATAAATAAAAAAAGTAGTCTTTTTTTGTTGGCAAGTGTCTATGTCGATGAGGGTGGAAATTACACTTCTAAATATTTGATTGTCGAACTATAAATTGCAAGTTCCTAAGTTTTACATTCCCTTTTACTTGCTTCATGGTTTATTATTTCTCAAGGAGATGGTGTTTGATAATCCTTTTTCTTTTTATTTACACTGTGCAGGTTTTGGAGTTCACATATAGAGGTACACTCCTCTGCATCTTAAGCAAGAAGTTTCTCTTCCTTAATTGTTTAAGTCCTAAAATATTTGCACCTATGGATCTTCTGTTTAGCCCATATCTGGTTGGTGTAACAAGCATGCTGCCAGAGATTTCTCTACTTCCAAGAACATTACCAAAGGTGGAGTATATCAGCAAAAGGAGTTAGAACCAGCTACACCCGCAAAGGTATCCACAATGCTATCACAATTTATTTTTTTATTGAAATATTTCAATATATCTTGTAATTAGTTGTGTTGCCAGTCTTCCTTCTTGTTGTTCACTATTCAAAAATACTATATTATTATTATTTTGCTCAGCATGCCAAATAGCCTAGTCGATATTCAAACTAGATGAAATTCGTCAGTGTTTCCATGAGGATGCACTGATTGCGTAGAATTATTTTTGCACTGAACATTTATGTTTCTTGAGGTTGGTGGATTTGTTTAGCTTCAAAACCATGGCATTATATAAGGTGTGGATTAAAGAATTTACTATTTCTCTTACAGGATACTGATGTAATTATTGATCGCATACGAAAGAGCACAAGGGAATTGGAACAAGGGCCTATTGGAAAAAATCTGTCTTCTGCAGAGAAAAGGAAATTTCTTGTCAACACTGTATGTACAGATAGTATTGATATTGTTTATGTTTTTCAAATGATGATGATGACCACTAATAATGTGTTTACAAACGTTTTGAAAACTATAACTGACAATGAAAGATACATTGACAAGATCTTTTAGCATGCATGTAATTCCATTTTTTCATTTACCAGAATTAAATTGTATACAGTTTTCTTTCACCTGTATAGTAGTTAGTTCACATTTCACATTATTTTCTTGATTCAGGTAGAAGAAAGATAGCGGCTAATTTGTATATGATGAAATGTTGTCCTAGGAAAGTAGATTATGCTAGCACCTGTCGGCTCTTCTTTGAATGACAAATAGGATTGTATCCTCCACATATAAAATATTGACCTGGGTGCACATATTATTACCTTCATTCTTGTTCAGCGTGGATACATTGAAATTTTTCAAGAAGAATTTTTTTACTGCAGTCATTTAGGTGCTATTGCCCAGTGCAACAAATTACTGAGTACTACATTATCTAACTGCAGCTCCTTGGCCTTGAAGATTCAAGAGAAGTTGTTTACAGCACTCTTGATGCTTGGGTTGCCTTTGAGCAGGATTTTCCATTGGCTTCACTGAAGCAAGCACTTTCAGCTCTTGAAAAGGAGGAACAATGGCATAGAATTGTCCAGGTATTGTATCTTCTAATTACTGTGTTTGTCTTCTATGCACTGTGAAGTAATTTTTTTCTGTCTACATACTCAGGTGATAAAATGGATGCTAAGCAAAGGGCAAGGAAATACAATGAGAACATATGAGCAATTAGTGTGTGCACTTGAGAAGGATAATAGAGCTGAGGAAGCACATAAAATCTGGCAGAAGAAAATAGCACATGACCTGCATTCAGTTCCTTGGCGTTTCTGCCATCTTATGCTGGCTATCTATTACAGAAATAATAAGCTAGAAAGGCTCGTGAAGGTTTGAACCTGAACTCTGTCACTTATGATCCGATTTAGATTATGTTTTACGTATTTCTCATGTGACACCACATCTTTTATGAACGAATTTCCCTGCCTTTTCTGATGAATTAGCTCTTCAAAGAACTAGAAGCATGTGGTCGTAAACCTCCAAGCAAAGATATTATTCGGAAAGTTGAAGATGCATACGAAATGCTTGGACTACTAGAAGAAAAGAAAGCTTTGCTTGAAAAATACAAGGATTTATACAACAAGCCATCTCGAGATGATCGAAGGAAATGCTCCAAATCCAAAAAGACTGAGATGAATAAGACAGAAGGTTAGTTTCCATTTCTCATGTGAAAAAACCTTTCAGACATTATGAACACGACTGAAATTTCCATTCTTCTCAGACGCAAAAATTAGTGCTTTTAGGAGGATATATGGCAGACATAGTTTAATCTTTAGAGTATGACTACAAATACAGCATTACTATTCTTTTCTCAGCTGATGGAAGCATGCAAGGCAAGATGGAAACATCTGAAAATCTTCAAGATCACTGTTGCCCTTCAGATAAGGATTCAGATGTCACCGTTTAGTCGTGATACGAGGTACTTTACGCAGTTGATGAGTTTTAATATACAGTTATGTTTGTCAAAGTGCTGCTCAGACATTACATCTCTCTTCTTTGTTCTCCTTCCAGATTCATTACTGATCCACTGACAACTGATATCAAATCAGACCAGAACCAGATGCTGCAGGCCTGCAGCATTTGCAATGTTGATGCTCTCGTTACAGGTTTGCTCTTAGAAGCTTCTAGCAGATGCAGCCAATAATGTGTCTCCTAACATGGAACATTCCATCTCCTTTTCTTTTCCTGATGCTATCAATAGTTAGTGCTATTCTGAATTTGGTTTCTCATTGCCTGGGCTAAACATGTCATCCCACAGCCATCAATAGTTTGTACGGAATAGTGTTCGGTTGGCCATGGTTTGTATTTGTAGGGAAACTGAAAGTTTTATGTTGTTACTAAACTGACATACAGGCGCCTCTAGTTTCCTGTCGGCACCATCTAGTCATCTGAATATGTATCTCAAATTTACCATATCAAATATGCAATGCTGATTACTAGCACTTTGCCAGTAATGTGCAGATTTTTTTTTTTAAAAAAAATTGTCTTCTGTACAATGTGCAATGCTGATTACTGGCAAAGTGCCACTATACATATACCAATTCGATTTAATCTGCACAGGGAATTGAATTTTTCATGCTAGGCGTTACTGTAACTCTTTTTTAAAAAAATCAGCGTTACTGTAACACTCTGAAGGTTAAAGAAAAGGATTCCTGTCTCAGAAAAGAATGAGGATAGTTATGATGACAAGTGAAGTGGTAAGGTAAAGCGGGTGGCCATATCTTTGCTTTCATGATGCTTTGCCTTCCTTTTTCTCACTGTGTGACAAAGCGGTCCATCAGAAATCAGGGAAACCTACAATGGAAACTTTGAAGCTTGCATTTTTGTTGGGCCCAGGCCTACCCGAAGAGCTTTGTATACATGGGGTTAAGGGTCCTTGTGCTTGTGCTTGCACTGTTCGTTTGGGTTATCAACCACCGGTCAGCAGTGTTTTTCTCTCAGCAAAAACCAAACCATCACCAGCCAGCAATGTTTTTCTCAGCAAAAACCAGCATCAACCACCAGCCAGCCGAACAGGCTGGCTGCGCCGCCTACCTCTAGTTTTGGACCCAGAGGAAGAAGAAATAAATGAGATGATGATGGAACCCTAGTTGTGATGCATAGTGGCAGGGATTTCAGTTGTTTGCACGCTCAGTTGATCAGCATGATGGTGCCCATCTTGCTCCCAGCACGTGCCTGTGGCCCGCTACTCGACTGTGTGAATTGGGTGTTAAAAGATTGTGTATAATGGAAGGAACATTCCGGTGCTGCACGAAGGAGGAGGGCATGGGCATTTGGTTCCTCTAAAAAGTGTAGGTTTGTGCGCATCGCATCTGATCTGGCTTTTGGACATGCATGTTTGCAGTGCCTTGCACGAACGTGATAGATGGTCCACGGACTCCCTTATGCGTGCATCGGATAATCCGTGTTGATTCGATTACATCGAATAAAAACTAGAGACGGTACATAATAACTTAGCACACATATAGTAGATTGAGAGAGTGTCTCGGGCCTGGGCTCTCAGAATTCATCGTCGTCGGAGACTTCCACTTGTACCTGGACGTATCCCTTGGTGTCGAGTTCATGGCGGTAATGGTCCTGGATGCTGCGCAGGAGCTCGTGGTTGGCCCTGATGAGCTCCTTCACCCTGGCAGACTGGCGGCGGCACTCTTCGGAGATGGGTCTGGACTGCATCTCCGGGGACAACCTGGCCAGCGGCGTCGGCTCTTTCGCCAGGACGAACGCCACGTGCTCCGGGGGGACAGTCCTGAGCACCTTCTTCGTCTTCTTCTTCCTGGCGGCGGCGGCGGCGCCTTCATCTTCTTGGCAGATTCCTCCTCGGCCTCCGCAGTCCGGACGGCGAGACCGACCATCTTCTCCATCTCCGTCGCCGACCTAGGGATTGGTGGTGGCGGTGGGTGCCTCGCTTCTCGCTTCTTTCCCCTTCTTCTCTATTTATTATTCGTTATTTCACCTAAAAAAATATTATTTATTATTATGGTATTATAGACTCCGACTCCGCCTCCGCCCTGTACGTGTGTCATCTGGGACTCTGGTGCATCGGCATGTTGCTCTTTCTCTCTCTTTTCTTTTTCTCTATCTATATTTATTTCTTCCTATATAATATTTATAATTGCTGCAGTGTAACTATGCAAGATGAGATGGCATCACGATTAACAAATCAGCTGCAGTGTAGATTTGTTGCCAACAAGATACAATGCAAATCGGCAAATTGCCTCCATGAATAATTGTTAAAAAAAATGAGCTGCATTGCATATATATGGTTTGCCGTAGCTAGTGACGACAATCTGATTGACCCGCTGTCTGATTGTGCAGGCATGCACGTGCGTGAAGCGCAAATGCGGGCAGGATGTAGGTTATTTTGTCAAGATCCACAAGAATGGCCTCCTCTGGATCAGCAACATAACCAGTAGAGTAGCATTGGATCCACAAGCAAAGGAAAGGAAATGATAGAAACGTGTCACTGGAAAGTAGAGCAACTAACCCCCAAACTTATCTTGTCCATAACCTTTACTGATGAATAAGTGATGATCTAGACACTGATGTGTCCTCTGAAACATATATAATCTTGACTCTATTTTTATTACAATATACTATTTGCAACACATAGCAAGAGTATAACGGAATGAATGAAATTACATTTCGATACAAACTTACTCATATTATATTCCACACAACCACTAACTGTTGGAGTGATCAGCGATAAAACTGAATATGTCTTAGTCGTTTGACAAACAGAGCTACTGTGCCGAATTCTACATTTTTGTTATTGAGGACCGATAGAGAGAAAAAAAATGGAGAATTCTCGGCAGACAAGCTGGACCCGGCGGACAGAGCACAGCAAGAATCCACTTGTTTTCTGTCAAGACTAGGGATCAACGGAGGGAGAGAGAGTGAGACGCGTCCAAAGCAAAACTGCAAAAGCAGGGTTTTGGGCCATCCATGAGGGTCCACTTGACTGAGTTTCTCTCGTCTCACCCCGCTAGCTGCACACTCACTCCAGCACTCCACTCCGCCCCTGCCTGCTGTAAGTGGTGTGCTTGGTTGGTTCCACGGCAGAGCAGAGCAGAGAGAAAGAGAGGCGGCTTGAACGCGCCCCGCCCGAGGAGGAAGAAAGCGAGAAAGAAAGAAAACCGCTTGCTTTCCTTGTTTCCTGGAGCTTAATGCGCAAGTAATTACTCCATTACCAACCCCACCACGACCAATACCAAGCTGCAGCAGGAGGAGGCGCACACTGGGAGCGGACGCAGAGCAGAGCACAGGTGACAGCGGAGTGAGGCGCCACTACCCAATACCATGAAGAAGGGGCACCAGCAGCAGCATTCCTCCTCTCCCGGTGGCCTGTTTCTGCCGCCCAAGCGCCGCTGCAACGGCCTCGCCGCCGCCGTGCCGGCCCTCGTCGTCTGCTCCATCCTTCTCCCGCTCGTCTTCCTCCTCGGCCTCCACCGCCCCGGTACGGTGTGCCACGAGATTACCTCCCCTCGACTCGGATCTGTGCGCCTTTCTTGCTTGTTCTTCTAACCGTGCTGCTGCTCTGCTCCCCGCAGGATATGGATCGGAAGAGCACACTGCGGTCGTCATCAGCACCGTAAGAAGCTTCTTTTTGCCGCAGCCAATTCTAGTGCATTTTCCGAGTACCAGACTTCATCAGTTCATCTTCTGATTAATTTCTTTCTGCTGCGTAATCAGGAGTTGGCCGGTCCTGGGGCGCGCGGTAATAAGCGGCATCTGGACAATGGGAGCGCCATGAAGCACAAGCTGCTCAAGGTACTGCCACTATTCAACTCCTCAACTACCATCTCTGACCTCTGCTACAGTACTTACGCATTCACATAACTGTACCGCCCTTTGCTATCCTATATCTTGGCGAAACCCAAATAACTCCGTGATTCCGCACCAATCGTGCAAGACGCCGTAAAAATTTATGTCAGGACGACGAGAATCGTACGTGGTGATTTTTTTTACAGCTGTTTTCGCGGAAAATGAGAAATTTAACTCCCTGCCTCTTCAGATTTAGTGCGTTCATGCGCTCCGCGTGTGCGTGCGTGTTCTGCGGACGTCGGCAGCTGCGTGTTTGTGACACTTAACAGCCTACCACGCGCCTTTGTCTCCATTCTCAAGTTACTTGCTATTCTTGTAGGTGGCAACCCAATGTTGTTTATTTCGTGATGCCTTGCCATTCCTCCGATAAAATGTACCCAAAACTGCTGTTGCTGGCAAGATGATCTCTTGCTGTACCTTCTAGAATTCCATTGCAGGATTCCTCTTCCATTGCTTGCCTTTTTCTTTTGTCCTTCAAACAATTGGTTGGC
Organism: Echinochloa phyllopogon; assembly: GCA_033239725.1. Taxonomy (NCBI): domain Eukaryota; kingdom Viridiplantae; phylum Streptophyta; class Magnoliopsida; order Poales; family Poaceae; genus Echinochloa; species Echinochloa phyllopogon. The sequence goes on along the minus strand of BTCW01000008.1, from coordinate 1,240,490 downwards.
CTTTTCAATACTGTAACCACCTTACTGCAAAACTGCAAATCCATAGCTGAATTAAAGAGCTAGCGCAAAATATTCTTACACAGCCTCTGAATTCAGAGTGTTGCGCTAAGCATGTTATATCACTAGTGACTAGTGATATCAAAATAGATCAACCGGCTGTATGTGATGTGTCCAATACTGCTGATGAAACTTTCCTCAAATCTGGAAACTAGTGCACAATTAGCTATCTAGATGAACCGCTTTGCCACGCTGATGTTTCCCCGCTTGCCTAGAACAATACAATCATCAAGAGCCTGCTGTACTAAAATGTCAGATGTTTTCTTTTCAACTTTTGACTAACCTCCTTCCTTTTTTAACTTTGTATGCAGGATGTTTCCAAAAAGAAGACATCTGGATCTAACGGGATTTCAGCTGGCATATCTACTAGATCAAAATCTAAGAATCTTGCTACCAAATCAAAAGCAAAGCTCAAGGGTGCTTTCTCTTTAATTGATCTGAATAATGACACCTTCAAAAGTAACGGTGAGCATTAGGAGCATACAAACAGAAAACCATTGCTAGTATCTTTGTTCAAGAAAAAAAAGGCACTTCCAGTATCCATCTTACTGTATCGAGTGGTGTTTCAGGACCTCATTTGCCCAAAAGATATCAATGGAAGGACCTGTCCTCTAGATCAAAGGTAGCAAAATCTCTTTATTTGCCTTCATTTTTTAGTCGTTTAAGTTGTCTGCAACTCTGCATTTTCCGCATTTGAATATCAGTGGGATAGACTTGAGGGCAACTCGCACAACAAATGTGAGCTCAGTTTAGCTTATGAGGCTTTAACAACAATCATTGTACCGCTCAGCATTTAAGTTCGTATTGATCAAGTATTTCTTAGTTGTGAAATTGGTGTTGCATTTAATGTTTTATAATGTAAGAACATATATGTATATATGTATTCATCATTAGTTCTTTAAGGCTTCAGAAAACCCATGTGAAAGCCAATTGTAGTTAGTTCAAATGTTGGCATGACAGCTTTGTAGATGTTGGTGCAGGATGCGGCTCCTGTATTCCTGCGGTGATCTGTGCTTATAATTTAAGGCCCATTTTTTTCAATTAGGAATCCTTCATAACTACTTTACTTATGTACCAGAGGATTCTGAAATTGTTTTGCGACAGGATACTGCTGTAAATGGGAAAACGAACCATGGTCAAGAGACAGAGCATGAGGGGAATCCTAAGTCTTGTGAACATGAATATGGAAGTTACTGCCTCTGGTCTACTGAGCATAGGGAAGTTATGAAAGATGCTACAGTGAAGAGGCTCAAAGATCAACTTTTTATCGCAAGAGCTCATTATCCTAGTATTGCAAAATTAAAGCAGCATGAAAGATTTACACGTGAACTGAAGCAAAGCATTCAAGAACATGAACGCATGCTGAGTGACACCATCACAGATGCCGATCTGCCACCAATGTTAGTATCATCTTAGATTAAAATCTTATATGATTTTTTTTGTTTTTATAAACCGTTTTCCTCTTAACAAATGATTAATATATTGTTAGAACAATTTACTAACATGGCTTGGTTTCTTGTTTCAATTGACATCTAGTTTTCCTCAAGCAATGAAGAATGTAGCATAGACCATTATGATGCATGTGACTTATTTTATAAAATATTGCATTGCAGTTTACTTTTGTTTATTCTGTCCTCGAATTGTTTCTGAAGGTAATGGCTGCTTGATCTTTTCAGATTTGCAAAGAAGCAAGAGAAAATGGAGCACACAATTGAGAGAGCCAAGTCTTGTGAAGTAGGATGCTCTAATGTCGAACGGAAACTTAGGCAGTTACTTGATATAACTGAAGATGAAGCTTATTTCCATAAAAGGCAGAGTGCACATCTGTATCATCTTGGTGTCCTGACTATGCCGAAAACTCACCATTGCTTGAACATGAGATTGACATTAGAATATTTCAAATCTGGATCAATTCACATGGACCAACTAAATAATCAGAAGCTTGAAAGTCCTACCTTCCATCACTATGTAATATTTTCCAGAAATGTACTTGCAGTTTCAACGACTATTAATTCAACAGTTTTGAACTCCCAGGTATACTGTTACTCTGAAATAACAGAAAGGTTTTGATATATCCGTCTAATTCCTAACTCGTACTATAACACATTTCAGGATTCTGGCAGCATTGTTTTCCATTTGTTCACTGATGCGCAAAATTTTTATGCGATGAAGCATTGGTTTGACAGAAATTCATACTTGGAGGCTACTGTGCATGTAACTAACATTGAGGATCATCAGAAGCTCCCAACGGATGCAGATTTACTTGAGATGCAACAATTATGGCCTTCAGAGGAATTCCGTATTACAATCCGTAATTATTCTGAACCTTCCCAGAGGAAAACTGAGTACATATCTGTTTTTGGCCATTCACATTTCCTGTTGCCAGACCTTCTTCCTAGCTTGAATAGAGTTGTTGTTCTGGATGATGATTTGATTGTCCAGAAAGACTTGTCATCCCTGTGGAACCTTGATATGGATGGTAAAGTGATCGGTGCTGTCCAGTTCTGTGGAGTTACATTAGGACACTTGAGATCTTATATTGGTGAACATAGTTTCAACTCCGATGCATGTGTGTGGTTGTCTGGTCTGAATGTCATTGAATTGGGAAAATGGAGGGACCTCCGTGTCACCAGTTTATATGATCAATCACTCCAAAAGGTCAGTAGAACTCACCATTCCCCTCAGTCCTAAGGATTCACATTGAGTTGTCAGTGCTTTTCTTAAGAAATTTTTATTTGGTTTTCTTGTAGTAGCTCTAGTGCTATCTTCCTTTTCCAGACAAATTCCTCCTGTGCTACTGAAAGTTCTGAAGTTTCCTTACATGCCACTGGTGTCTCAGTGACATGTGGGCCCAAAGGGAACTGTAAAATTTCACAGTGGCATATTGGGAATTACCCTTTTTCTAATGGTCTGCTTATCTTACATATGCCATCTTCTGATGCGCTACATATGCCTTATTTTATAGTTGCAAAAGGAGAGGCTGACATCACAGCGACTGAAAACACTCCCTGTTAGTATACTTGCCTTTCAAGATCTGATATACCCTTTGGAAGACAGATGGGTTCAGTCAGGCCTTGGACATGATTATGGAATTAGTCGAGACGATATAGAAAAGGCTGCTACTCTACACTACAATGGTGTCATGAAACCTTGGCTTGATTTGGGGATACACGATTATAAAAGCTACTGGAGGAAGTACTTGACGACAAGGGAGAAGTTCATGACAGAATGCAACATTCACTAATTAGCAGTGACATGAAATGCAGCAAACACACTTTTGGGCATTTGAACCACACAGATTTCATGGACTTGCTCAAACAACAAGGTTATGATGAACAGATAATCGCCCGAGCCCTGCAGATGACCCAAATACACCCTATGGAGATAATACTCCAATTCCAAAAGGACTGATCAAGATAGGGGTCGATTCTTTCACCCGTTTGTACGCGGTTGGACGACCTTTTTCATTTGTGGCTTGGAATTGCAAAAGTGCAGTTCCTTTGCTGCTCATATTTTGTATAAAATGTTTGATGCTATTCTTTTGCTCACTGTACAAGAGCAATACTAAGGAAAATGTTAACCGTGGCACATCATGTACAGGGAACAGCAAATGATGCGTGAATTAGAAAGTAGTCGCATGAAATTCTTTGCCATAAGGCTTGCTGTTATTATTGTGGGGTTCTGATGTCCCATTGACGCTAAAGGATGGTTGTTTGTTCTGCTCAATGGCATTCATTTTTTGGGTTAGGATATTTTTGTTGTACGAATCTCATTTGTTTCTCTGAACGAATGAGAATTCAGATGGATGTGCCTAACAGAATGGCGGCAAAGCACATCAAACAAAAAAAGAAACAGTATTCTTTGAGACTTGCATAACTGTCATCTTGTATTCTTGGTGGCCATGCCTGGAACATATGCCGTCATAGCTCAGCATGTTAGGGTCCTCAAAACAATCTGTCAAAATACACAGGATATATCAGCAAGGTCTAAACATTCAGTTGGGTTCACCATTCACCTCTGATATGTAGCTAAAGGGCAACTCTTATATGATCCATGCACTCTGTCAGGACCACATTGCTATCTCGAACTATAGTCTCAGATGAAGGCACGTAAACAGTGCCCGTTCTACAACCTAGAGAGTGCACTGTGAAGCTTCAGGTAACAGAGAATAAACTTTAGTTCCTGTGGTATCACAAGCCATGAAGCTTGGGACCATTAGGGTGATGGCCTTCCAAGGGACACCTACAGTGCTTCTGCAACTCCAGGTACCTCTCCATGTCAAACTTCTGCGCGGTGCAAAGCATTCTCTGCCTCGACAAAAACAGCCTCTCCATAAAGTCCTGATACGTTGGGTCCCTTGAGGTGATGAGGAAATAGGCATAGCCAACAAGCAGGCCAGAAGCAGTAGTGAAGAAGGCGATCGGCTCCATCACATCCCATGATAATTCCCAGAATGTGAGGCGGAAGAAGAGACCCACTTGGCACATGAAGAAACCTAGGCCAGACCATAGGATACGCCGAACTTGCTTGTGCGCTAGCTTGTCAATCTCTTCCTTCTTTTCCTGGAGCTGCTTGAACTCCTCTTTTCTCGGGTCATTCTCTGGTCCGAGTGCGAGGGGCACAGCTCTTCTTACCAGGTCCACCACCTAAAAAGGTCAATAATCAACCGATACAAGATTCAGTCAGAAAATTACACCAAGGCTCCTTTTGCCCATCTTGGGACCTATGTAAGGAAAACCATTAACTCTAACTAAATAGGATTATATGCATTATCTTCACTGTCAAGAATAGCAAAACTGTTGCAGCGTCGCTTTCCTATAGGACACAGCTGAAAGCAACAGGAAAAAAAAATCTCACGCTGATGATGCAATCCTTGTTGAATAAAATTTTAGCCTTTATTGATGTAGACTCTACACTTCACTCAAAGAATAAAGTAGCACCTTTATCACAGGTGGATGCTTAGATACTTTTATTGCCATGGACGACACAAACAAGATTCCACTTTTCCTCTGAGATCACTACATGGCCTTTGTTCTGACCATGGTAGGTGAAGAACAAACAACGGTTGAGGAGGACCGGAGGCTACACAATCGAATCGCAAGTACTAGTGATGTAAACATATAACCATCCTACATTGAATATGTACATTACCGTAATTAAATCTGCATGTTGATCCTATGGTACATCAGCAACTGCATCCGCGTGTTCCTGAGAATTCAATGTGCATCTTGACCTATGTTACCTCGTAATTGTAATTATACCCGATACTATTCTTTTCCTCAGTATTGTGGTAACTGATGCAAGAGCACCATTGCGCAAACAGGACTAAAAATGCAGTTGGATGAGTTCATCTCGAACAGTAGAGGGATATTGGAACAGCCAAGAAGGGTAATTTATTGCTCTGGGAATTTGAAGGGTGTTTTGTTTTTATGGTAGAGGGAATTTATGGATTATAAGTTTCATTTGTAACTGAAACAGGCCGGTAAAAGGGAATCTGAATCCAGAATAAAACCGTGACGAGAGCAGCAAAGCTATTTCGTAGGGCTAATAAAGAGATGCGGGTGACTTAATAAAGCGAGTAGTAACTGAAAAATGCTTGGAAATGTGACCTTCTCGGGGTGGAGGTACGCCTTGTCCCTGAAGAGCAGCACGACGCCGGCGTCATCCATGGCCCGCGCGAGCGCCTCTGCCTCGGCGCGCGTCCGCGCCGCGCCGGCCTCGACGCAGGCGTCGAGGAGCTTGCCGTAGCCCACCACCTCGTCCCGGCCGTCGCGCAGGCGGCGCTTGAGCGCCTCGACGCCGACGAGGCGCACGAGCCGGCGCGCCTCGGCGGGGGTGACCTCGGCCGACGGGGCGGGGTGCGGCGGGGGCGGGGAGAAGTGGCGCGCGTGGAGGAGGAGCGCGTAGGAGGAGGAGGCGGTGGTGGGCGGGGGCCGGGAAAGGGAAAGGGAGAGGGGCGGCGAGCGGCGGAGCAGGAGGCGGGAGGCGGCCGCGCGGCACAAGGACATGGTGGTGGTGGAGCGGCAGCGGGCGGTGGCCGGAAAGCTTGGCCGGCTGACTAGTAAAATGACGGCTTTGGTGGGCTTATGGGCCGGGACAGGATGGCGACGCTCTTCGTTCCTTCTTTTTTTTTCCCTTTCTCGCATTTATATAGGCGGTTGATTGCTCGTGGAAATTAAAATTGGGTTAAAATGGAAGGGATTACGCTAAACATGTCACGCGCGAGATTGTTTTTTTCTTTTGGCACGTGTTTGAGGTGATGATGATTCTTGGTGCGGTGTGGTGTGGTGGATGGATTTTGATGCGTTCTGTTTTGCGCGCGAGTGACATTTGGTCTCCCGAATCCATGGCATCGTTGGTTTTCTGCAATGAAAGGCTCGAGAGGCACGTTCCGGTGTGGAATTGCTTGCCTTGAAGATAGGCGACGTGCAGTCCACGGCGGCAGGCAGGCTGCACAGCCATTTTTCCGTTGTTAAAATATAATAATAATTGTCCTTTTTCTTTTCTTTTTCTTGAGAGATGGAAAAGAAACAATATAGGCTTGGCTTACGATGAGCAAAACAGGCTCGGCAGGCTCTCGTGGATTTTACAGAAGAAAGAGCCGGCCTGGTGGGCCAATGAGCTCCAGCCTGTATGCGTTTCAGCCAGGCCCACCATCTCATTGCAGCAGGGCAAGCAAATGCGGACGCAACGGCGGGGTTGGGCTCAGCCCAGGTCATTCAAGGACAGACAAAGGCCCCCTTTCTTGCTATATCCAAAGATTTCATTCTGAAAAAAAAAAGAACCAAAGATTTCTCGATTGGGATTCCAACATGAGGACCATGTGTATCCGAGGACCGGTGGATGGTCGCTTCTCAGTGTGATGAGTGATTGACAACGGTGTGTGGACTGACTCTTGGCCTAGTACTGCAGGTGTTGGTGCGACTTGGTTTGCGTTGGTGCAGGTGAAGAACAAGCGCGAAAGGTCTTAGCCAGAGAGTGGCCTCCGAGGTGTGGAGAGACAAGTAGGCTTGGTTCGAGGGACCCGGTGGCCAGACGGGATCAAGTGCAGTCAACATGGTGCAAGAAGAGCAAGACGAGGTCGTGGACTTGGAGCCGGTGCAAGGTGGCGGCTAACGACCGAAGCTTGTACGCGGGGTTTGATGGTTGGGCCACAAAACCATCGGAGGAGGGTTTCTCGGTTTGGGCCTCAAAACCGAGCCCGAAGGCCCAACGTGACGGAGAAGGTGATCCGGGCGCGTTCGGGAAGCTTCGAAGCGGTGGACGCGTGGAGGGATCCGGGAGCTTGCGTCGGAGGGAAGCAAGGCCGGATGGACGGCGTGCCCAGCCGGAGGAGTTATCTGCAACTTTACCGTTTTGCCCTTAAGGGCGTGTATCGTAGAGTTAAGTTGTAGGGGTAGTATGGTCACTTCCCTTCACCAGGACACTTAATATAAATAGGAGGTGGAGGGGATGGCAAGTAATCTCTCTGGAACCCTAGTTCATTTCTTTCTTGCTTCTCTAGGCTAGCCCGTGCTTCATGTCGATCTTAGCGGGAGGATGTTTGGGAGGTTGCTAGCCTTGTATAGAATCTGACCTTTGTTTGTTGGAATAAAATCAAGTGCTAGTTGAATCTCTTTGTTTCTCCTCGAGTTTCTTTTTGTGCTATTTTTGTTCTTGGCTCGATTCCTCGTTTCTAGACCGTTTGGCTCCGGATTTGTTTGAGGGGATCATGGGTGAGTGCCTTGCGCCTCTTTGTGTGTGATCTTGCCCTCTCAAACGCCGGGAATCGGTCTCGATTCGTAGTTTTTGGGATGAACTCGTGAGAAAGTGTTCTTCCGTGTGATCCGCGATTTCTCGAGTTGTAGGGAGTTAGAGGCCGAGATTTTTGGGGAATAGCTTTCCCTTAGGGTGCTAATCATCTCCCCAAAGTTTCGTCTCAAGAGCTCTAGCCGTTTGGGAGATCCGGTGATGGATTTGGAAGGAGAGATCCGCGGGTTACTGTAGCTGTTCGTTCTGTTCGTCCGTCGTGTTTCTCGGACGGTCCGCGCGGGGTTGGCAGACGGTCCGCGAGGTTGCCGGACGGTCCGCATGTGATTGGCGGACGGTCCGTGCAGAAGCGTTCGACGGTGTTGTCTTGGATTTGGCTAAGTGTTTTCACGGACGGTCCGCGTGACCACCTCGGACAGTCCGCGACACTGGCGGACGGTCCGTGGTAGGAGCTCGGGCAGTCCGCGAAAGGGCCTGGAGCTACTGGAGATTTGAGGTGATTTTACGGACGGTCCGCCTTGTCTAGACGGACGGTCCGCCTTGTCTAGACGGACGGTCCGCCGAGACCACGGACAGTCTGCGACCCCTATGCGGACGATCCGAGCTGACCCAGGCAGATTGCGAATCGTTTTGGTTCTTGAGTTGTGCTTCCGCTTGTTAATTTGTTCTAGCTTGTTCCTAGGGTTGGTAGGTCCGCTGTGACTACGCTACCTTGACTGGCTTGTGAGGAATCTTTGGTGAGTGACTTTGGGACATAGGCCGAGTTTCGAGAAGAAATTTCATCGGCTCCCATTCACTCCCCCCTTCTCTGGTCACCACTTCGATCCTTCAATTGGTATCAGAGCCGGTTACGGATCTTTGAGATTCTAACCTCTCTTAAGATCCAAGGATGGCGTACGCCGGAAAGGGTTCGGGTCCTCCTCTCTTCGATGGGAAGAATTACCGGATGTGGTCGGTTCGCATGGGAGCTTTCCTCCGAAGCAAGGGACAGTTGATATGGGATACCACTCTTAATACGACCTATATCACCCCTGCTTCGAGAGAGACACAAATTGCTAAGGACAAGTTTGAGGCAAATGCAAAAGGTGTTGATTTCTTGTTCAAAGCGTTTGACGAGCATGAATTCAATCGTGTGATCGAAGAGCATCTTGCGTGGAAGATTTGGCAAAAGTTGGAGATCGCCCATGGAGGTGATAGTGGGGTTAAGGCTCGGCTCTTTTCGACGTACCGGAGGGAATATGAGAACTTTTCTCATTTGCCCGGTGAGTCAATTGATGCCATGTTCCAGAGGTTCACCGTGATAGTGAACAACATGAGAGCCAACATTAACAACCTCCCGTATACAGACCATGATATGGCTTTGAAGCTCTTACACTGCTTGGATATGTCTGTATGGGGCACTAAGGTTGAGGCGATTATGGAGTCGGCTAGCTATCTGACACTCACAGTCGATGGGTTGTTCTCAAAGCTCAAGTCCTCAGAGGTTGATAGGATAGCTAGAGCCAAGCTTGAGAAACCGACTGATTCCCATAGTCTGGCTCTTATGAGTGGTTCTAGTTCTAGATCTGGTGCTAACTCTTCACGGCAGTTTGCCTTGTCTTTGCTTGTGTCTTTGCCAGATGAGGAGTTCGAGGTGCTGAGCGAGGAGGATCTCGCGTTGCTCACCAAGAGGTTCGGGCGCATGTACGAGAACCGCAAGAGTACAAGGTGCTTTGGGAGTACGTGCTACAGGTGCGGCAAGATGGGACACTTCATCGCCGAGTGTCCGGAGCCAGCAGAGCCGGACCGCAAGCACAAGCACCGCTCGAGGGATGATCACAAGAACCACAAGTACAAGTACAAGTACAAGGACAAGGACAAGAAGAAGCATGGTGACCGCAAGCACAAGCACAAATACAAGCGCAAGGAACGAGCCATGGTGGCCGGGGCGAGCGACGTCGACACAAGTTCAAGCAACTCTTCGTCAAGCTCAAGTAGCGAGGATGAAGATCAAGGTCGACGCCGGAGGAACGAGAACTTCAATGGCTTGGCGTGCATGGCGTCCCGAGGCTTCTGTACCATGGCGCACAACTCCGACAACAAGAAGAGTGCAAAAGAAGACTCCAAGTCAGAGTCTGAGGATGAGGTAAATCGAGATCCCAACTTCTTGCTAGAGGAGAATGCTAGGTTGAATGAATTGCTTGATAATCGTGATGATGTTCTTCGTAAGACCAACAAGGAGAAGAGGGAGTTTAGATCGTTGCTTGGTGAGTCCAAGGAAAAAGTTGTTGAACTTGAGTCTTTGCTTGTTGCCTCTAAAGATCAGATTGCTCAACTTGAAATATCACTTGCTAAATCTCAATCTGAAATTGATGCTTTGAAAATTGCTCCTGTTGTCTCTGATGAGCATACTTGCAATGATTGTGATGCTGTGATGAATGAATTGGTTGAACTTAAAAACAAGCATATGTCTAAAATTGAAGAATGTGACTTGCTTAAGTCAAATCTTGAAGAATTGAAATCTAGATCTGCTTTGCTAGGATCTTGTACCTCTTGCCCTGTCTTGCATGCAAAACTTGATGATGCTCTTGCTAAAATCAAATGTCTCGAATGTTCTGCTAAATCACCTGCATGTGCTGTGTGTGATAAAAATGCTTTGAAGAACAGTGAAATTGATGATGCAATGAATCGTGTGCAAAAAAGAAAATGACAAGTTGAGACATTGCTTGGGTTGGATGTCAAGTCGAGAGCCCTAGTTGAAAATGATGATGGCTGAGCTCAGAAGAGGTGATTCTCGTGGGCTTGGCTGGGAGACGGTGGTTAAGAATGAGGGAATGATTTGTGAGGGTGTGCCATTTCCTCCATAGAAAACCCCAGCCAAAAACACCTTTGATCCTAAACCCAACCACCTGAGAAACAAACTCGATACTATTCTTGATCCACCAGCTTCTATCACACCAGCCAACAACTTCCAAAAGCGAGTGATTTTTGTGGGAGAGTCGAGTGGTCTCAAACCTAGTGAGAAGCCAGGGCCAAAAGGAGATCCAAAGCCAAAACCAGTCCGTTACCACTGTGGGTTTTGTGGTAAGGATGGTCACCAAGAGGAGTTCTGCTTCAGGAAAAAGAGAGAGATGAGGCGTGAGAAGGAAATGGGTAACCGGGACAAGTAGCGCTCTTCTCATAGCGTACCTGAGCCTCGTGCACCTTTGCCTAGGGGTGATGGTTTTGTTCGTTCGATTCCTAGAGAGGATGCTCGTGGCTTTGCTCCTCGTGGGAGAGTTCCTCAGAGACGTGGTGGTTTTGCCAGGCGTCCTCCTCCTCGTGGTCAGTACGAGTTCAGGAGAGACGACCATGGTTTTGGTTACCGGAGGGAGCCTGGACCGCGTTTTCCCCCGCGTGGTGTTCCTCCGGTTAGGCGTGAGAGGTTTCCACAGTTTGATAGGTTTGGTAGAGTGGATTTTGCTAACCCTTCTTTTGAGCAGATGACTCAGCACTGGTTTGACTCCTTCTGTTCTAACCCCAGTTTTGAGTCGTTTGCTCATTCTCGATCTCGTTTTTGATTTTGCAGGTGGGAGGCTTGAGGAGCTTGTGGTTGATTGACTCCGGTTGCTCTCGACACATGACCGGAGATCAAAGGTGGTTCTCAAGCCTCACCCCGGTGATGACAAGGGAGTACATCACTTTTGGGGATAATGGTAAGGGTAGAGTGCTCTCAGAAGGTGATATTCAGGTGAGCGAGAAGTTTGTGTTGAAGCGTGTTGCTCTTGTCAAGTCGCTTGGCTTTAATTTGCTTTCGGTCTCTCAGCTGCTTGATGAGGGCTTTGAGGTTCGGTTCGTTAGTGGTGCTTCTCGGATTCTTGATTCTCGAGGTGACCTTGTTTGCATGATCATTCCCGAGAGTCAAGTTTTCGTTGCTGATTTCTCGAGGTCTTTCGGTGTTGCTCGTTGTCTCGTTGCTGGTTCCTCTTCCGAGCTTTGGAAGTGGCATAGGAGGTTGGGTCACTTGAGCTTCGACTTGCTCTCTCGTTTGAGCAGTCTTGACCTTATCCGAGGATTGCCCAAGCTTCGGTTTGAGAAGGATTTGGTTTGTGCACCTTGTAGACATGGCAAGATGGTCGCTACTTCCCACCCATCTCTGACCGATGTGATGACTGAGCGTCCTTGGGAGCTTTTAGATATGGACTTGGTTGGTCCAGCTCGCGTTCGCTCAGTCGGTGGGAAGTGGTATGTCCTTGTGATTATGGATGACTATTCTCGCTATACCTGGGTGTATTTCTTGGCGGCTAAGGATGAAATGTTTGGTTTTGTTCGAGATCTGATCTTGAGGTTGAAAAATGAGCGAAATGGTGATGCCATACGAGCTATACGCAGTGACAATGACACGGAATTTAAGAACGCTCGATTTGAAGCCTTTTGCCGTGATCTAGGTCTTGAGCATCAGTTTTCTTCGCCTTATGTCGCTTGTCAGAATGGTGTTGTGGAGAGAAAGAATTGGACCATTTGTACTATGGTCAGAACGATGCTCGATGAGCATAGGATTCCTAGGAAGTATTGGGCCGAGGCGGTGAGCACCGCGTGCTATGTGTCTAATCGGATCTTCCTTCGTGCGTTCAAGAAGAAGACTTGCTACGAGCTCTTTCATGGGAGAACCCCCAAGGTAAGTCACTTTCGAGTTTTCGGTTGCAAGTGCTTCATTCTCAAGAAGGGTAATCTAGATAAGTTCGAGTCTCAATCTCATGATGGTATCTTCTTTGGTTATGCTAATCATTCTAGAGCATATCGTGTGCTCAATCTTGCCACTAACCAAATCATGGAGACTTGCGAAGTAACATTCGATGAGACAATTCCATGTAGCTCGTCTGTCTTTGAGTGTGCAGGTGATGAAGAGATGGGACAGACGATCTTTGAAGACAAGGATGGGGATGATGAAGATGACGATGGAGATGGTGATCCTCCGATGGCGATTGTACCTACTACTTCCACTACGACGACTACGGTTGATGATGGTCCACCCACCACTTTGACATCAACACAAGTACATGGAGATCAAGTGGAAGCAGCGGTTGAGGGGGAGGCGATTTCAACACGTGAGGCACCAAGACACATTCAAGCTCGCCATCCACCCTCAGGAATGATTGGAGACATCGATGAACGTACTGCACGGTCAAGGTCAAGGAACAATTCTAACTTTGCTCATTCTGCATTTGTTGCCTCCTTTGAGCCCAAAGATATTGGACATGCTTTATCTGATGCGAATTGGGTCAATGCCATGCACGAAGAGCTTGAGAACTTTGAGAGTAATGAGGTGTGAGAACTTTTCAAGCCTCCACCAAATTGCCACCCTATTGGAACAAAGTGGGTTTGGAAGAACAAACAAGATGAAAGTGGTGAGGTTGTGAGAAACAAAGCGAGGTTGGTTGCCCAGGGCTTTTCACAAAAAGAGGGAATTGATTATGAGGAGACATTTGCTCCTGTTGCCCGTTTGGAGGCAATTCGAATCCTTCTAGCATTTGCTGTTGCTAAAGGGTTCAAGTTGCACCAAATGGATGTGAAGAGTGCCTTTTTGAATGGGGTGATAGAGAAAGAAGTGTATGTGAAACAACCACCTGGGTTCGAGAGTGAGAGATATCCCCACCGAGTGTACAAACTCCACCGAGCACTATATGGCCTGAAGCAAGCACCTAGAGCATGGTATGGAAGGCTGAGAGGGTTCTTGCTGAGTAAGGGGTTTGTGATGGGCACCGTTGATAAGACCATGTTCCTGCTTCGTGTTGGCAAAGATATCTTGATCGTTCAGATTTACGTGGACGATATAATCTTTGGTGGCTCTTCTAATGTGCTTGTTGCCAACTTTTCTGAAGATATGAGCAGGGAATTTGAGATGTCGATGATGGGAGAACTACAATACTTCCTCGGGCTACAGATTAAGCAAGTCAAGGACGGGACGTTTGTCCATCAAGCCAAGTACACGAAAGATTTGTTGAAGAAGTTCAAGATGACAGATGCAAAGCCGTTGTCCACTCCCATGTCGACGACAACAGCTTTGGATGCGGATGAAGATGGAGAACCGGTGGACTAGAAGATGTACCGGAGCATGATTGACTCACTCTTGTACCTGACGGCGACGAGGCCGGACATACATATCGCCGTGTGTCTATGCGCTCGTTTTCAAGCTTCGCCAAGGACGTCACATCGCCAGGCTGTGAAGAGAATCATGAGGTACCTTCGTTTCACTCCTGAGCTTGGTTTGTGGTACTCTGCCTCCTCCACACTCACACTCTGCGGAGATTCCGATGCGGATTTTGCTGGGTGTAGGATGGATCGCAAGTCCACTTCTGGGACTTGTCAGTTTCTGGGTTCGTCTTTGGTTTCTTGGTCCTCTCGCAAACAGTCAAGTGTTGCTCAGTCTACAACCGAAGCCAAATATGTAGCCGCAGCCAGTTGTTGCTCTCAGTTTCTTTGGATGATTTCTACCTTGAGTGACTTTGATTTGAGTTATACCCATGTTCCACTTCTATGTGATAGCACCAGTGCCATAAGTGTAGCCAAAAACCCGGTGCTTCACTCAAAAACCAAGCACATAGACGTGAGATACCATTTCTTGAGAGACAATGTTGAGAAAGGACATATTGAGTTATCCCATGTCTCCACCCAAAACCAACTAGCCGATATTTTTACCAAACCGCTTGACCAAGCTACTTTTGCCCGTTTGCGAGGGGAGCTTGAGGTGTGTTTTCCCTTCTGAGTTGATTTTGGAGCTCACTTTGTAGCATATGTATAGCCTTCTTGTATAATTTGTATATCATGCTTTTTTGTTGCATGTGTATCATATGTCTTGCATTTGTCATATAGGATGCATTGTGATATACTTAGAGCTTGTTTCTTGTACATATTTATTTTGAAGCATGATAGGATGAGCTTCTCTTATATGGAGTGACCAATATAACTTGCTACATTTAAGCTAATGAACTTGTGGATAGTCTTGTCGTGTTGGATAGCTAAGCACTTGATTGATTCTTTGTATATCCATAATGTGCTTGCTAATGATTTTTAAAATGCTAAACTTGATCTCACCCATGAGCAAATTGGTTAAATGTTTGAGTTCAAGCCTAAATGCTTTTTCATGCTTAGGTTGTGCTTGGGTATCTATTTCTTGCCATTTGGGTCAAAGATCATTTTATCATTGCAAATGTTTAGCCCATTGTGTATGTTGTGGAGAGGCATAAGCTTCTTTTTGCCGCAAAGGCATTTCATGTACCATGTTTAAAATCTAAAAAAGAAGTGTTAAAAATTCAAATATATGCTCTCCAATTGGTTGATCATGTCATTTGTGTTTAAATGTGAAAATTGGGTGCTAAACCGCTGCATGTGTCTACCAAAGAGAAGTCTCTTGTTGGAAGTAGACACATGGCTCGGTAGCTTTAACATGACATGAACTAGATTGTGGGTGTTTGCAATGATCTCTTGCTAAGAATAGGTAACCGGGGACAACTTTTGCATGATATAGCTCTTTTTGGCTTGAAAATGACTTTTTGCTCATGAGGTGGTGAATTTTTGAAAAACTTGGTTAAATTGGAAACTACTTGGCCATATGCTTATACAATCATGAAATTTTGTTGGCAATGATTATACAACACCTAGGAATATCTTACTTGCTCATTTGACCATGTGTAGCATTTTATATTGTTCATTGTATATTTGAGAAAGCTCTAGGTTGAATCTTTTGCATTTGTGCCTTGATTCATGCATTGGCAACAAGGGGGAGAATTTGTTCCAATTCAGTATATATGCATTGTTTTGCATTAAGAGGGATACTCAGTTCAGGGGGAGAACTTGAGTTTGTATGCACTTGTTCAGGGGGAGTATGCATTTCTGCAGGGGGAGCTCCTTGTGTTCCTGATTTTTGTGTTTTTCTCTTTTGCCGATGGTGTTGAGCCCTTTCTGCCTCTTCTTGAGGGGTCGGCATTCGGAGCTCGTTGTCTCGGTTGTGTTGAGCTGTTGCCCTTGTCTTAGGGGACCGAGACTTTCTCTTTCGAGTGACTTTGTTTTCGGCTTGTTCTTCGCTTTGGTCACTTGATTGAGTCTTCTTTTCTTTTCTTTTCTGTTCTCCTTTTTCATATCCTGAATTATGTGTGTGTTGTCAATGCACTCATCAAGGGGAGATTGAGGACCATGTGCATCCGAGGACCGGTGGATGGTCGCTTCTCAGTGTGATGAGTGATTGACAACGGTGTGTGGACTGACTCTTGGCCTAGTACTGCAGGTGTTGGTGCGACTTGGTTTGCGTTGGTGCAGGTGAAGAACAAGCGCGAAAGGTCTTAGCTAGAGAGTGGCCTCCGAGGTGTGGAGAGACAAGTAGGCTTGGTTCGAGGGACCCGGTGGCCAGACGGGATCAAGTGCAGTCAACATGGTGCAAGAAGAGCAAGACGAGGTCGTGGACTTGGAGCCGGTGCAAGGTGGCGGCTAACGACCGAAGCTTGTACGCGGGGTTTGATGGTTGGGCCACAAAACCATCGGAGGAGGGTTTCTCGGTTTGGGCCTCAAAACTGAGCCCGAAGGCCCAACGTGACGGAGAAGGTGATCCGGGCGCGTTTGGGAAGCTTCGAAGCGGTGGACGCGTGGAGGGATCCGGGAGCTTGCGTCGGAGGGAAGCAAGGCCGGATGGACGGCGTGCCCAGCCGGAGGAGTTATCTGCAACTTTACCATTTTGCCCTTAAGGGCGTGTATCGTAGAGTTAAGTTGTAGGGGTAGTATGGTCACTTCCCTTCACCAGGACACTTAATATAAATAGGAGGTGGAGGGGATGGCAAGTAATCTCTCTGGAACCCTAGTTCATTTCTTTCTTGCTTCTCTAGGCTAGCCCGTGCTTCATGTCGATCTTAGCGGGAGGATGTTTGGGAGGTTGCTAGCCTTGTATAGAATCTGACCTTTGTTTGTTGGAATGAAATCAAGTGCTAGTTGAATCTCTTTGTTTCTCCTCGAGTTCCTTTTTGTGCTATTTTTGTTCTTGTCTCGATTCCTCGTTTCTAGACCGTTTGGCTCCGGATTTGTTTGAGGGGATCATGGGTGAGTGCCTTGCGCCTCTTTGTGTGTGATCTTGCCCTCTCAAACGCCGGGAATCGGTCTCGATTCGTAGTTTTTGGGATGAACTCGTGAGAAGGTGTTCTTCCGTGTGATCCGCGATTTCTCGAGTTGTAGGGAGTTAGAGGCCGAGATTTTTGGGGAATAGCTTTCCCTTAGGGTGATAATCATCTCCCCAAAGTTTCGTATTAAGAGCTCTAGCCGTTTGGGAGATCCGGTGATGGATTTGGAAGGAGAGATCCGCGGGTTACTGTAGCTGTTCGTTCTGTTCGTCCGTCGTGTTTCTCGGACGGTCCGCGCGGGGTTGGCGGACGGTCCGCGAGGTTGCCGGACGGTCTGCATGTGATTGGCGGATGATCCGTGCAGAAGCGTTCGACGATGTTGTCTTGGATTTGGCTAAGTGTTTTCACGGACGGTCCGCGTGACCACCTCGGACAGTCCGCGACACTGGCGGACGGTCCGTGGTAGGAGCTCGGACAGTCCGCGAAAGGGCCTGGAGCTACTGGAGATTTGAGGTGATTTTACGGACGGTCCGCCTTGTCTAGACGGATGGTCCGCCGAGACCACGGACAATCCGCGACCCCTGTGCGGACGGTCCGAGCTGACCTAGGCAGATTGCGAATCGTTTTGGTTCTTGAGTTGTGCTTCCGCTTGTTAATTTGTTCTAGCTTGTTCCTAGGGTTGGTAGGTCCGCTGTGACTACGCTACCTTGACTAGCTTGTGAGGAATCTTTGGCGAGTGACTTTGGGACATAGGCCGAGTTTCGAGAAGAAATTTCATCGGCTCCCATTCACTCCCCCCCTCTCTGGTCGCCACTTCGATCCTTCACAACATGAGACATGCCGTCACCCACTATGACCATCGGTTGACGTCCCAATCAAATCACCTATTGGAAGGGAGACACAGAGAGTGTTAACGAAGTTGCAATGAAGGATTAAGATAAGGAAGCCACTTGGCTACATATTTAGAATTTTGGTTTAATTGATGTTTGAATCGACTCAAAAATGGTGGATGAGGACCACAATATACCTAACCCTACACACCGGGGAAACCTCATCCACCATCAGGTTATGCTGCCTCCTAAGGAATCCTTCTAAACTCAAGACCGCCACTGTGGTTTTGGCAACTCTTCCCCAAATGGCTTTGGGCATGTCCAACAACCACCATTGTCACACCCGATTTTATAGGCAAAACCAGGTGCATCTCATATGTGCGCTAGGATCAGTTTACACACATATGGTAGACGTCACAAGTGAATATCCATAACCATGCATAACGAAAGAGTATTATAGTGCATTTATTACAACCTCAGAGTTGACTCAAATGTCATAGCGGAAGACTTAAATAAACGTTCATCTAACGAAGCAAAAGTGACTCCAACTCCACAGGCATTGACTGGGGGAGACTCGCCTAGAACTCCTCAAAATCAGTAGTGAAATCCTCAAAATTCTCCCAATCTGAGCAGCATTCCGGGTGTAGTTGATGCAATAAAAGAAAGAAAGAAAACAAGCATGAGCACATGACGTACTCAGCAAATGTAATGTGACGTACAAGGCTGAGGCAAAAAGGTTGGCTGACCATACTGCAGTAAGCACTTTTAGTTGGTCAAGTTTTATTAAGCAACTATTTACTAGCAAATGAAAGTATATATCACCCACAAATTAATGAATGTCATATTCCCAACATATTCATATAACCACGATTTAGATCATGTTCAAGTATGATTATCATGTAAGGGTCCAGGCCACTCTTGACCGTGAGCACGGCTGTTATAACAGTTTTACACTCTGCAGAGGTTGTACACTTTCACCATAAGCCACGTAAAAGTTCAAAAGAACTTTAAACCCAACCATGCCGAGGGGGCCAATCCTCTTAAATCACACTACCGAGGTGTGACCGC
Source organism: Echinochloa phyllopogon (assembly GCA_033239725.1). Classification (NCBI taxonomy): domain Eukaryota; kingdom Viridiplantae; phylum Streptophyta; class Magnoliopsida; order Poales; family Poaceae; genus Echinochloa; species Echinochloa phyllopogon. Next base: position 1,221,724 of record BTCW01000008.1, on the reverse strand, counting down.
ATAGCGACGCTACGAGGCCTTTACAAAGATTCCTTAGTAAATAGTAACCCGCTAAGGTTTCCGGTTCAGAAGCAAAGCATAACCCTCCCTAATGAGATATATCTCTTACCAAAGCCCACAGCTCAAGAGGACCGAGCTATACCCCGTCAACCGCCGCGCCTCTTGCCCCTTTCGGGTAAGGTTACCATCCACTAAAGTCCCTAATTAGTTAGCCAAGACCAGAGCCATATGGTACTTATGGTTGCACTGTTTTCCTGGGTGGTTCTCCATGTTCCCATTAAAAAGATGTGATCTTGCCAATTAATTATTTAAAAGAGTATATGGAACATAGAGTAGGGGTTCATTTAACCAATCCCAGTTGAGCAAACTAAGCATCATCTACCATCAAAGTTAATTAAATAACCCAGTTTCAGGGACAGGAAAATATAGTGGCTAGGCAAATCCTTAAATAGGAACCCATCAAATTAAGACACATGCACGGGTGGTGAAATTAATAATTATTAGGACATTTGCATGACATAATACACTTGCCTTCTTCCCAACTCGGTTGCTGCTCAAATCCTTCTCCAACAGTTGGTTCTTCAGAGAAATCCTCGAACTGGTCGTTTCCTAATCGCATCATACATTTACATGCAAAGAAACAATACAACAAATAAGAAACAGTACACCAAACAATTCCAACAGAAGAAAACAACAGCACAAAACTAATCTACGCGTTAGAAAGAACGCGTGAGCGCGAGAATCACTAAAATCGGAGTTAAAACGCAAAAGATATGGCTTTTCTAAGGTTCAGAGACTTGCTGGCAAAGTTTTAAAAGTTCCAGGGGCTTAACTGCGAAAAACCGAGGGCTAAAACATAATTTTGTATAAAACTATGAGGGCTAAACCATAAAATAACAGGGGCTGGACCGCGGGTGCTATTTTAAAACTTGCAGGGGCTAAAACGAAAGAAAACATGACCTAAACATAATTATTTTTGAACTAAACTGGACCGCGGGTTGATTTTGAAAAACTTCAAAGGCTCTTTTGCAAAGACGCCACGGCTGACCGGTATCTCGGGTTTGACTTGGATGCTCGGGCTGACGTGGACCGCTGGATCTAGATCGGACGGTCCTAAATAGATCGGGCAGCGGGGTGACGCCGGCGACGACGGACGCGGCGGCGCCGCTCGTTCCCGCGGCGGAGGCTCGCCGGAGCAACCACGAAATCGCGCTACGGTGCACGGTTTGCGACGAGACTTGGACCTAGAGAATCGGGAGGGGATGGCGAGCTCACCTGGCTAGCTCTTGGCGGCGGAAGGGGAGCGCAGCGGCCGGCCGGCGATGAATGGCGGACGGCGGCTCTGCTAGATCGGCGGCGAGCAAAATTAGCGCGGCCGAAGCGGGGAAACGAAGCGCGGGCGACACGGGAGGGTTCCTTACCTCCTTGCGAACCTCCCGCAGTGGCTCAAGTCGAAGGAAAGGCAGCGGCGGTGCGAATCGGCGACGGCAGCGCTCAACTTGGCGGCGGCGGCGCGGGCAGCTAGGGTTGCGGGCTTGGTTTGATTGGAGGGGAAAAACACGGGCGGCGGCGGATTTATAGGTGCGGGGTGGGGGCTCGGGCCATGCCTTGGCGTGCGTGAAGGGGACGGACACGGCGGCGCGGCGGGATCGGACTCGGGGAAGAGTCCTGTTCGGCGACGACGGGAGGAGGAAGAAAGGGCTGACAGGTGGGGCCCACCTGTCGGCGAGAGAGAGAGAGACGGAATCGGGCCGACGCGGCGAGTTGGGCTGCGAAGGAGAAATGGGCCGGGGAAAGAAATCGGGCCGGGTCGGAAGAGGAAAGAAATAGAGGGGGCACGGCCGAGCTGGGCCAAGAGTTGGAGGGGCAAAAACGAACTCTGCCTATTTAACTTTTCTAAAACTCAAACAAAAGCAAATCAAATTCGAATTTAAACAGAATTTAAATTCCAACTTGATTCACTAGCAACCAAAAATATATGCAACAGCATGAATGCAACAAAAACTTATTTTGACTAAAATAATTATTTAATGTGATATTTAAATTGATAAAAAGGCTAGAAATTTCAATTAAATTCTAGAAAATTTATTTAAGCCTTAATAAATCCTATAAAATTTCATAGGGTTGCTACAATTTAATTGTGATGAATTTTAGGGTGTTACAACCATGGCGACTATCATAATCATTCCCCAAAAGAACCATTCACAGCTTTTCTGCAAGTCCAAGGCTGAGTAGAGCACTTGAGCCCAAGTCCAAGGTTAGAGAGACCAGTGTCTCCCCATGTTGCTGACCTCGTGTAGTATCTCCTCCAAGAGAACAAGAGACAACAGGGTGCGGTTTCTGCTGTGAGAAAAGGACTGGTCATTTGGAAGAAATGCTGGGCCCTGGGACAGGAAAAGAGAGGGAGGGCACAGCACAAAGGCTTTGTAGGATAGAGGAGCCATCCCCAATCATGGCAACAAGTCCATTTATGTCTGCTCTCTAGGAATTCTTTGGGTTGGTTTGCCTCCGTCAACCTCTCTCATGTCCACTCTATAATGAGGAAGCAGCATGTTATCAGAGGATAATCCTGCAAATGGCATGACTTGGCCCCTGTGGCTGTGGGGGCAAAATGCTTTGATGAAGCATTGAAGGTGATGTTTTCCTACAATATTGGCTGATAACCAAGTATGGAAATGACCAGGAAGCCAGGTAAGCTATTTCCTAGTACTAATAACAATTCCTTCTTGCCCCACTTCTGATCTCGACAACATTTGTAAACTATAAACAATACACAACTGAGTAGTTTGCATAAACAATGCACAGAGAGGTAGTTCTAAGTGAGCAAGATAAGCATAAAACAAATAGCACTGGCAAACAACCAGTGAAGTGGGATTGCTTGATGGCGACGGTGAACTAACAAAATACCGCCATGTTCTCACTTGTGGAATGTGATTGGGGAAGGAAAAGCAATAAGGAATTAAGGATGTCGAGCTCATATCATGCCATGGGCCCATGGCTAATTGGTCAAAATGTCCAGGAAACAAGAATTGACTGTTAGATCAAAACGATCTGCATTTGCTTAACATACTTAAAACAGGATCATCTATTCTAACAAGATCACATCTAACTTAGCTAATGCGGATAAACATAAGATAGTTCAGCTTATACCGGCGGCGTTGGTGTCCATCGTCGTCGGTGTAGAAGTCACGAAGTCGATGGCGTGAGCAGAGTCGAGGACGTAGCGTAGACGCTCCTTGAGCGTCTTCTCGGGGTAGCGGCGGCCTTCTGGTCTCCACCGGCACTGCCCCGGGCGTGGTGCTCGAGCTTCCGAGCCTTCCAGCGCGCTTAGAGATCGGTAGGGTGGTTTAGGGTTTAGGTAAACCTTGGATTGCGTGAAGCAAAGGATGAGAGGAACCCTTGGGGTTGACCCTCTACTTATAGTCGCGCTGTAGGCAAGGGGCCGAGCCCAATGGGCTTAGGTTTCGCCTCCCGATCACGGCGAAAACGGACTCGGGATAAGATCCGAGTCCGAGGTTTTAGGGGTGATGGAAATCCCCTCTGAGTCGTTGGTTTGTTGTTGATCGAGGTCAAACTGAAATATCCAACATTGACAAGCTGATGAACCTCATGGAAGAAAAGGTGAAACTGATGTTAAAAGTAAACAATGCATATCCAAACAAAAAAGGTGAACTCCACTAAAGATAACAACGCCTCATGCAAGATTAGATTCAACTTCTGCTCATTTCTGGAGAAATAGGAACACTTTCGTAAAAGTGCCTCCATCTTCTCAGCAAGAATCTAAACTAACCCACAAAAAGAGCACCCGGTAATGTACTTTATGGTCAAGGGCTCTTTTTATAATGAATCAACAGGGATTATTAGCACATGAAGATGAAAATTAGGACTGATTGGCCAGATTGGTGAAGATGATCGACAGCTGAACAAAATCTACCATGAAACTAAGCTTATATCAGTAAATATGACGGTGAAGACATCTAGCAATCAGTGATCAGAAAAGAGGAAATGTTTCCATTTCCTAATCTCATAACTGACAAAATTGAGCAGCTACCTAAGCAGGCAAAAGATCTGGGCAAGAACCTCAAGTAAGATCTAATAGTAATAGTAGTAATGCTTTAACTCTGTAAATTTGCTCGCGTGGGGTCTGAATTGGGCGCCAAGCAGATGCAGTGAGCAGGCAAAGATCGTTCCATCCAGCTTCAGAGCATCATTCTCCTCCACGAGCGTGTACCCGCCGGAGGCGAAGTCGCGAACATGCCAAGCAGCAGCGACTGTGTGCGAGCTTACCAGAGATGAAGAAAATGAGAGAGGGTTGGTTTGAAGGGTAAATTGACAAAAAAAAATGCGTGTTGCCACGTCAGAAAACAGAAAAACACTCAAGTGACATCAAGAAATCCATCTATTCTCCAATGTAGCTCTTCCTCTCTGATTGCCAAAAGCAGCACATGGTATGGTACGGGATGCAACCATCTCCATCAGCAAACGAAACCACTGCATTATTGCAGCTACTAGATCTTCCCCGAACGGGTTTATCACGTCCAACAACCACGCCCCGACTATCATCATCATTCCCCAAAACCAGCCTAGCTTTTGCAGGTCCAAGGCTGAGCTGAAGCTGAGCAACAAGCCAGTAGGCACTACTGGTACGAGTACCTTTCTACAAGAGAACAAGAGACAACAGGGCACGGCTTGTGCTGCGAGAAAAGGACTTCTCATTGCGAGTAACACTGGGCCCCTGGGACAGCAAAAGATAAGCAGAGCAGAGCATAAAAAGTTTGTAGTAGGAGAGAGGCCCAAGCCCCATCATGGCAATTGCCAATGGCAAGAGAGGCAGCAAGTTTCATTTCTCTCCCAAGGACTGTGCTTTGCCTCCCTCAAGTCCTCAACAACTCTCTCATATCCAGCACCCCATAATGAGCATGGAACATGTTATCAGGGAGTAGGACAATCCTGCAAAGGGCATGAGAGGTGGGGCAGATGGCTTTGATGAAGCCTTGAAGGTGATTATTTCTTACAAGATTGGCTGATAACCCAGTTTGGAAATGTGACTAGGAAGCAAGCTAATGTAACAAGGCAGGTACTGAGACTGCAACAAACAACACTTTCTTCCTGCCCCACTTTCATTCTCAACAAATTTGAAACAAACAAAGCAACAAAACACCAGTTTGAATGACGTGACACCCCAAGAATGAAGCAAAAAAGAATTAGCGCCACTGGTGAAGTGGGATTGCCTGATGGGGACGGTGAACTAACAAAATAATACACACACAAAAATAATCCTCACTACTGCAACCTGACCTGCATTAGGGGATGAGACACGGATCAAATCTCATTCGTCAATCATCACGCAGAAACTAATAAGTCAATGTGTCCAGGAAGGAAGAATTGACAGGCTAATGACCTCATAGTGGAAAAAGTGAAAATGACGTTAAAAGTAAGCAATGCGCATCCACATAAGCATGGGCGAAGTCCAGTAGAGAATAGAGATGACCTTGACTGATGCAGCAACATAAGGCAAGATATAGCTAGATGAGGTAATAAACCGGAAGGCGAGAATCAGCAAGGTCTATTAATTAAATATGACTAACAGTGATTAAACTTGGATTTAGGATGCCCTTGATCTAGCCACATATCTGAGGTAACACAAATCCTTAGTGGTTAGTATTTTCTTCACCCAACTTCTCAAATTTTCTGCACAAAAATAAGAACCCCTTCCTAAAATTACCTCTATCTTCTCAGGTCTCAGCAAGAGTGTTATACTGATAAAAAGAGCACCAGATATTATACTGATCAAGGGCCCTATAACCTATAAATTGAAAAATAATAATCAAGCTGAGAATTAGGGGACTGATTGGCCAGATTGGTGAAAGTGATCGACAGCTGAACAAAATCTACCATGAAGAAACTAAGCTTACATCAGTAACTATCACTGTGAAGACATCTACTAGCAATTAGTGATCAGAAATGTTCCCATTTTCCTAATCTCAGAATTGACCAAATTGAGCAGCTAGCTAAACAGGCAAAAGATCTGGGCAAGAACCCCAAGTAAGCTCTAGTGGTAAAACGCATTATCTCTGTAAAAATTGCTCTGAATTTTAACGGCATGGGGTCTGAATTGGGCGCCAGGCAGATGCAGTGAGCAGGCAAAGATCCTTCCACCCGAGCTTCAGAGCACCATTCTCCTCCACGAGCGTGTACCCATCAGAGGGGAACATGCCGAGCAGCAGCGACGCCTGCGCGGCGGCGCTGCCAGCGAGCGACGCCGATCGGAACCCTGACTGTGCGAGCTTCTCGCGCCAGCTCCCGAACTTGACGTCGCCGGTGCGCGCCGGCCCTCCCACGGCGAGCACGTTGCGGATCTCCCTCGACAGCAGCTGCTGCTCCACGACATGGCGCTCCGGGCTGTCCTCGCCGTAGCTCGCGTCCAGGGAGTCGAAGAGCGCCGAGTAGTAGTGGATAGCCTCCACGAAGCGTGCCAGGAAGGAGCCTGAGTGGCTGAGGTCCTGCTCCACCATTGTCACCACCTTGGGAGCCAGCCTGCAAATCCGTGGTCCACGGAGACGTACAGACAGCATCAGTACGAGCATTTCGTGGCCATTAGTCATTAATTAGATGCTGTTGGCAAGGACAAGATTGAGGCAGCAACACTTAGCAGTCTAATGATGCATCAAATCCAGGACATTGCAGTTTAACTAATGTTTCCCCTAAAGTACATGCTAGTGACAGAAGTGTGGCAGTCAATCAAATGGTAGAGGTGAGAGAGATAAAAGCTAACACCTTTGCTAAGCTTTAGAGCTTAGCTTGGGCTTGGCGATCTGTTAAGAGATGGCAATGGTTAGTAGAAGATGACAATTATTCCATCCAGTAATCATGATTCTGGCACTTGGAACTAGAAAGTTTAAACCTTTTGGCATGGAAAGTTGGTCATGATGATAAGAAGTTTCAGCTGCTCGTCCTAGTGATCCACTAACCAAATTCAAAGGGTATCTTTTGTGGGTGGTTCTGGGATCACCAAAGACCATGGAAGAGATCATCTCAAAAGCATTGCAAAGATGCAACCTTTTTAGCCTAGAAAGTTGGACATCATGACTAGTAAACTTTTGGAGCTCCAAAACGCAATTTTTTTTTGGGAGTGCCTAGATATCTGTTGACAGATTTATGACACAAAATCTGTCAGATTTTGAACCAATACAAAACTGCCATGTCAAAAAAAATATGACAGATTTATAAGACAAAAACTGTCATATTCTCAACTAATAGAAAGTTGCCACATCACAAAGAAAAAATATGACAGATCTATAAGATAAAATCATCAAATTATCAACTAAAGAAAAATTGTGACATCATAAATAAAAAATGCAACAGATAAAGCAACAAAAGATCTGTCAAATTATTAGAAATTAAGGGGGAATGAAAGGGGATGAGAAGAAAATCATCGGAGAAGAACCCACTTTTGTTAGTTTTGCATGCATCCTGAAGCATATCTAATGGACATAAATCTGACAGATTTTTTCAAAGAAATCTGTTGACAGATAAATAGTATTTCTCTTTTTTTTATACTAGTATAAACCGGTGTTGCGTTGTTGTACTGGATGTACTGCGATTGATACCTGACGTTCTTTAGCAATGTGACATTGGTTAACTGAAAAGTGTTTGCTGAAAAGTAGTCATGATGGTAGAAGGATTTGACATGGAAGCAAGCAATGGCGCACCCCTACCTTTGGATGAGCCAGAGCGTGTTGGGGTCGGAGCCTGTGACGTCGTAGAGCGAGTGGTGGAGCCAGTGGACGGCGACGGCCTCCCGGCGCGTGACGCCGAGCTTCTCCGGGTCAACATTGCCGGCCTTCTCGGCGACGGCGCAGAACTCGAAGGGCAGCCCCAGCGTGTCGGCGAAGTCGGAGAGCCTCTTCCCCGTGGCCTCGAGCGCCTCCATGGAGGCTCCGAGGCCGGTGAGCCTGACCCTGGGCGGGCCGCCGGGGCGGGAGGCGAGGATGTGGAAGAGGCCCGGCCACTGCAACCCCTGCATGATGTCGAGGTCGATGATGTGGACCCGGTCCTCCCTCTCGAAGGCCTCCTGGATGGCCTGGTTCGCCGTGAAGTGCGAGAACTTGACGAAGGGGCTGATGCCGTTGAACACCTGGAACGCGGCGGCGACGCGGCCGTGGAGGCGCGCCGCCGCGGGGGACGCCGGCGGCAGCGGCGCGTAGAGGCCGAGGCAGGAGCTGACGAGGCGCGCCGACATGGCCTCGGCGAAGTAGGCGGCGACGCGCTGCGTGGAGGTGCCGAAGGGCGTGGCGAGCTCGGCGATCTCCAGCAGCGTCTGGTGCGCGTCGTCCAGGTTGTCGGCGTTCACAGACTCGGCGCACTGCAGGAGCAGCGTCAGCAGGTGGAGCCCCTCCTCGTCGCGCTGCTTCCGCCGCTGCTCTTCCTTTCTCTCCTTGGCCGCCGCCGCGGCCTGTGCGGCGGCTGCTGCGGCGGCGGCGGCGGTCTCCTCCGCCGTCGAGGGCTTGGGCGATGGCGGCGACGGATTGGTGGGCTCCTCCTGATGCTGGCGGCGCTGCTTGTCTGGAAGTTGGGGAGGAGGAGGGAGCGCTGGGGCGGCGGCGGCGGGCGGCGGGGCGGTGTGCAGGAGAGCCGGCGGAGGAGGATGCGGGAGCGGCGGAGGTGCGGGGTCGGCGGTGAGGAGGGAGCGGAGGCGGAGCTCGAGGAGGGAGGCGAGGCCGGGGTTGCAGGGGTGGATGATCTCGCGGACGTTGTGGATAAGCTGGGTGATGGAGACCCCCGCGCCGCCGCTGCTGCCGATGATGTCGCGGATGATGCCGTCCACCCACGCCGTCGTGGACACGTCGCCCGCAGCCTGTTGCTGCTGCTGCTGGTGGTGGTGGTGCGCCGCCGCCGGGGTCGCGTGGGGGACATCCACCACCGCGTGCTGATGCTGCTGGTGCTGGAACGCGGGGAGGTGGAGCTGGGTGGGGAGCGCGGGCAGCTGCGCACTAGCGGCGGCCGATTGCTGCGGCGGCGCACCAGCGGCGGCGGCGGCGGTGACGTCGGAGAGGTCGCCCGTGACGTGGCGGCGAGGCGGCGGTAGGTCCATGTCGGGCGGCGGGGGGCGCTTGCGGACCATGGCGGCGGCGGATTGTTGGTCTAGGTGGTGGAGGTAGTGGAGGAGGGAATGGCCCTGGTGTTGGTCGGAGGGGGAGGGGAGGTGAGGGGAGGGGGGGAGCGGCGGCAATAAGGAGTGGGAGGAGGTGGAGGTGGCATGGGAATAAGGGGAGGCCGTGGATGCGGCGGAGGAGGACGAAGGGAAGAGGAGAAGGGAGGAGGAGCCCATCTACAAACGCCAAGAGGAAGCCGCCGCGCGCATGGCGATCAGCAGCTCAGCGTGGGGAGGGAGAGCCCGGCCAGCGTGTGTTTTGGCGGCGCGCGGCGCGAGATGCAGTCCGAGCTGTGTGCTGAGGTGAGGAAGGGATGAGTGGAGTAGGAAGGAGCACAAGACGGAGGAGTAAAGAGGAAGACGCCGCCGGGAGACGAACAAGAGCGCAAAGGAGCCCTTACCTTCCTAATTTATGGAGCCGCGACAGTAGTTGGAGTTGGAGGAGTGGTAGTAGGATTTTCCATTTCATGCCCCTCCCTTGGGCTCCGTGCTTACATCATTTTCTTATCGACACTTTTGCTACCACTCTATTTTAAATGTACTAGTATCGTGGTAAACAAAGAGAGACTAATTTCTATTCTGATAAAAAGCAAGGTTGTCACTAACTTTTATTTTCATATATTCAAACCAATGTATTTTCATCATGCACAGTAGATGGAGTGGTTTCTAATCTGTATTGTTGGATTTTTGGCCCATTCTTCTGTTCCGCTTTTTCACATGGCCTTGTTTCATTGCCCCTGAGCCAAAAATTTTCAAAGGGAATCTTACATACATGGAGTACTAAATGAAGTCTATTTGCAAAACGGTTTTAGAGATGAGTGTAACTTTACGCGATGAATCAATTAGCCTAATTAGTCCGAGATTTACGACAGTAATGCTACAGTAATCATCCTTTAATCGTGAGGTCAAATGTCTCATTAGATAGGTCTCGTGAATTAATCCGGAGTTGTGAAGGTAGTTTTATAAACTGGCTTTATTTAATACCTTTAATTTTTCCACCCCAAAGAGACACAACCATGATGTGAAAAGCTGTTTTTTTTGACTTAGACCGGTCTCAGTGGAGTTTCATGAAGAGTTTCATACCATTAAATGTGTTGATGTAGCATAAGAGAGAAGCCAAAGTTTCATGGGATGTGAGAGAAGTTTCATCACCATGAAACTCTTTTAGCACAATTACCTAGTTTCTGATTTAAATAATGTAACACCCTAAAATTCATCACAATTAAATTGTAGCAACCATTTGAATTTTTCTAGGATTTATTAAGGCTTAAATAAATTTTCTAGGAATTAATTAGAATTTCTAGTCTTTTTATTAATTTAAAGATCACGTTAAATAATTATTTTAGTCAAAATAAGTTTTTGTTGCATTCATGCTGTTGCACATATTTTTGGTTGCTAGTAAATCAAGTTGGAATTTAAATTCTGTTTAAATTCGAATTTGATTTGCTTTTGTTTGAGTTTTAGAAAAGTTTAACTCAGCCGAGTTCGTTTTCGCCCCTTCAACTCTCGGCCAAGTCCACCTTTGCCCCCTGAATTGTCGGCCAAGTTCTCTTTTCCTCCCCGCACTCTTTCTCCTTTTCCCTGGGCCGATTTCCTTTCTCTTTCCTCGGCCCGTTCCACTTTAGGCCCAACACCGGCCCGTCTCGATTCACCCCGCCGCTCTCTCTCTCTGTTGGTCGCCGACAAGTGGGCCCCGCGCGTCAGGTTCATCGTCTCCGACCCGGTCTCTTCCCCGACGCCGTCGCCGAGCAGGACTCGCCTCCGTCTCCGACTCCGCCCGCCGCACGCCTGCCTGAGGCCGCTCCGCACCTACTTAAGCGCGCACACCGCCCGCCGTCTCTCCCATCAAGTCGAGCTCGCGAATCAGAGCCGCCCGAGCCCGCGTCGCCATTGCCGAGCTCCGCGCCGCCGCCGACGATCCGCCGTTGCACCACCGCTCCACCCTTCTCGTTTGCGCCAGAGGCTTCGCGTGAACGGGTTGAGGCCGCCCGAGCAATTTCCCCTCGTTTTCCCCTTCGATTCGGCCTTCGTTCGCGCTCGCCTTCGTCCACCAGCGCCGCCGGCCGCCGTTCATCGTCGTCCGACGCCGTTGCTGCATCTCCCTCGACGAGAGCTAGCCAGGTGAGCTCGTCGTCTTCTCCTCTCGCTTCTCGGCCAATTCCCGTCGAGTTTGGCGCACCGTAGCCCTAGATCGTGTTTCTCCGGCGAAGGACCGCCGCGTCCGCTGGCGGCGCCGCCGCGACCGCCGTCGCCGACGATACCCCCCTCGGCCGATCTATTTCAAGCCGCCCGATCTTAATCCGACGGCTCACAACAGATCCAACTCGATACCAACTCGATACCGGTCAGCCCTGGCCAATTTGCAAAGAAGCCCCTGTAGTTTTTGAAAATTAACTCGCAGTCCAGCTTAGTTCAAAAATAATTACGAATAGGTCCTGTTTTCTTATATTTTAGCCCCTGCAAGATTTAAAATTGTGCCCGAGGTCCAAGGTTTGTCTTTTTACATGAAAACCCTCGAGTTTTTATACAAAATTATGTTTTAGCCCCTGGTTTTTCGCAGTTAAGCCCCTGGAACTTTTAAAACTTTGCCAGCAAGTCCCTGAACCTTAGAAAAGCCATATCTTTTGCGTTTTAACTCCGATTTTAGTGATTCTCGCGCTCACGCGTTCGTTGTAACGTGTAGATTAGTTTTGTGCTGTTGTTTTCTCCTGTTGGAATTGTTTGGTGTATTGTTTCTTATTTGTTGTATTGTTTCCTTGTATGTGAATGTGTGATGCGATTAGGAAACGACCAGTTCGAGGATTTCTCTGAAGAACCAACTGTTGGAGAAGGATTTGAGCAGCAACAGAGTTGGGAAGAAGGCAAGTGTATTATGTCATGCAAATGTCCTAATAATTATTAATTTCACCACCCATGCATGTGTCTTAATTTGGTGGGTTCCTATTTAAGGATTTTCCTAGCCACTATATTTTCCTGTCCCTGAAACTGGGTTGTTTAATTAATTTTGATGGTAGATGATGCTTAGCTTGCTCAACTGGGATTGGTTAATTGAACCCATACTCTATGTTCCATTACTACCTTTTTAATCAATTAATGGACAAGATCATATCTTTTTAATTGGAACATGGAGAACCACCCAGGAAAACAGTACAACCATGAGTGTCATATGGCTCTGGCTTTGACTGACTAATTAGGTGCTCTGGTTTATGGTAGCTTTACTCGAAAGGGGCATGGGGGGGCGGCGATTGACGGGGTATAACTCGGTCCTTTTGAGCTGTGGGCTTTGGTAAGAGACCGACCTCATTAGGGAGGGTTATGCTTTGCTTCTGAACCGGAAACCTTAGCGGGCTATCATTTATTAGAGTGCTTTTGTAAAGGTCTCATAGTGAAACCCAGTATTCGGTCCACGTGGTGTGGGAAGGGTACAATGCTTCGGCAATGGGAATCACGGCTTATGGTGAAAGTGTACAACCTCTGCAGAGTGTAAAACTGTTATAACAGCCGTGCTCACGGTCAAGAGCGGCCTGGACCCTTACATGATAATCATACTTGAACATGATCTAAATCGTGGTTACTCGAATATGTTGGGAATTTGAAAATCATTAATTTGTGGGTGGTATATACTTTCATTTGCTAGTAAATAGTTGCTTAATAAAACTTGACCAACTAAAAGTGCTTACTGCAGTTTGGTCAGCCAACCTTTTTGCCTCAGCCTTGTATGTCATATTACATTTGCTGAGTACGTATGTGCTCATACTTGTTGCCTTTCTTTCTTTTACTGCATCTACTACACCCGGAATGCTGCTCAGATTGGGAGAATTTTGAGGATTTCACTACTGGTTTTGAGGAGTTCTAGGCGAGTCTCCCCCAGTCAATGCCTGTGGAGTTGGAGTCACTTTTGCTTCGTTAGATGAACGTTTATTTAAGTCTTCCGCTATGACATTTGAGTCAACTCTGAGATTGTAATAATCGCACTATAATACTCTTTCGTTATGCATGGTTATGGATATTCACTTGTGACGTCTACCATATGTGTGTAAACTGATCCTGGCGCACATATGAGATGCACCTGGTTTTGCCTTGAAAACCGGGTGTGACAAATAACCATGTAGTGAAACTGTGCATGAGACTGGCCTTAATATACCACGAAGGAAGATTACTAGATCAGCTTGTTGGAGATTTAGAGTTTTTTTTACTTTCATTTTGTCATCTCTTCTCTTGGATATATCATATCTTCTGATGTCTTGGCTACATATTCACTTGGAATATGTGCTTTTATTTATTTGAGATAAAATAACAAATTTTAAACGTCATATATGTATAGTTTGATTTTTTTCATAGAGTAATAGTACAATTGAGTAATTCAAAAGATATTTACGGTTATTTGTTTCCATAACGATGTATGTGGACAATTCATATGCAAATTTATGTGGTTCCATTAATTAATAATGAAATATTATGTAATATATAGACATTTTTAGGGGGTGAAACTAACAACCTTCTCCTTCTAAATCTTCTCAATAACACAACTTATCTTCTCTTTACATCCACACGACCACACACCATCTTCTAGGTCCTCCTTTGCCTCACTAATCTCCCCTCCCCATCCACTTAACCTTTTATTAGTCCTTATCGTGGGCGGTCTAGCTACTACTTCAATTCCTTACTGAGACTGGCCTAAACAAGCCTCTATATCTTCAATTCAGGAAGAACTATAAATCTACGACTTAACTATCCATTTATTAGGGAGACATCTATTCATGGGAGTTGTTGTTGGAGTTAGAGCAAATCTTAATACCCTGGAGAAATATAGAGGTGGTCCATATTATCTACTAAGAGTGTTTGATTTGGAGTTTATTGCTAGAGCTGCTCTTATATAATTGGATGTAGTAGTTGTTATTAGCTATACATTTTTTTTAAAAAAAATCCCCAACGTACACAAAAGGCCATTGGCAAAATTTCGGTTGCATGTTACTTTTTGTTAACTTAAAGCTAAGTGGTTGCATCACTAGTCGATGTCTTTGACTAACCTTGTTGACTAGTTCTCGTTTACTGAAACGTTGGTGATCTCAGCCTTGGGGAGATCGAATCCTAGCTACTCATCCACCAGATTTGCACGCAGCGACACTAGTGTACGCAGGAGGTCGAGATGTTGTTGTCTACGGGGCTTTTTAGCAAGTCTGGTGTTGAGCTGCTTTGGCCACGTATTCTTGTTTTGACCATGGCATATATGGCTGATGAATCGATCATCAACTCTCTTGCATTGCCTCTCGATCAGATACGGTCGGCGTGCAGTGAGCCACGAAATGCATGCATGGCGAAGAAGAGGGATCGATCGGAGCCCCATCTATCCTTGGCTGCTACCTGTCCCGATAGATGAGCGAGTGTATATGCAGCAGCTATAGGCAAGGCAGTGAGATATATATTCTCTCTGATCGATCTGATGGTGGCGTCAGTCTCCATCGTTGGCCGGCTTTAATTTGTTTCGCCGTCAGCGTGATTGCCAAGGCCAAGGCTCCGTCGTCATCGTCTCGTCGGCATGGGAATACGGGGTGCGTGCCGTGCCGTTGCCGTTGCGAGCGGCAACCGAGCTCGCTCCCCCGGCCCGGTTCTTTCGGCTTTATTTTGCTTTCGCCTGTAGTCATCATCTCTCTTGGATCTCTTTCGTTGGTACAAGTGTTTTTCGACCATTCTTTTGTTCCACGATCGAGAAAACGGTATGATCGAGGTTGTTGCCCAATATCACCACTTCAAGCATTTACCATGAATAATAATGTAACGCCAGATCGACTGACAGCGCCGAATGAACTTTTTTGAGATACAAATAATTGTGCTTGATTTACTAATGAACAGCTTTTTTGCTATAAACCGAATCATACAATGGCGCACATTGCTGAAACATACATCTACCCTCCGACGTTATCATATCCCACTCTATTTTTATTGGATCGAGTCAACGCCTGGGTTTATTTGGCCAAAAAGAAAAACCATGGCTGACTTGCACTGAAAGTCGAAACTGGCCGGAGAAAAATAGAACACTGTACCACCAAAGTAAGCATTTGGCAAATGTTGTGTCTGTGGGGACTTGAAAATAAATGCATGCGTGGACGTGGACCTGGACCTGGCTGCTCCGATCCAGTCTTGGAAATAACGCGTCTGGCTTGGAAAGCTAGTTAGGTAGTGTAGTTTACACAAGTCAGATTTTGAGCCTTGACTCTCGGCCTAGCTCCGGGATTATGTTTATCATCAGTCAAGTGTTAGCACTAGTAGAGTAGCAGTACACACGAGTAATAGATGGAGGGATTCGTGAAAAAGGCTGCATGCAGGTGAGTGCATCGTGGATTGGACCCCGGCCGGCTTTCCAGTGGTGTCTTCACTTGCATGCAGATGCATGTGTGGCCTAGTTTCTGCTTCCCTTGCCGGGATGCGAAAAAGGGTCTCGCCTTTTCTTGCCCTCGGAGTAGTACCTTTTCGTCACTTGCGCCCTTGTTCTTCTCATTTCTCACTGCACTGCGTGCTTCCTATCCTCATGTGCATGCTTCCATTTCCACGCACGGCCCGGCCATGGCCACGGAGACATGCATGGAGCCGAGTGTCTTGATCCTTGTTTCCCTCCATCGATAGATGGAGTCAAATGCTAGCTACTCCTATCCTATATGCTGGTTGGCAGTCTATATATTGGCACTAGCTAGCATTTGGTCACAATGAGAAATTATATGTACAGTAGCAATGTAGCACAAATTTCCACTGACCGTGATCGAGTTCCTAATTTCAGAGAAAATAATGTAATTGCATGTCAAAGCTTGGGAATTGCATGCAGCAAATCCTCTAGCACACAGCAAATTAAAGAGGATCACGCTTTTGCCAGGCAAATGGACAAGCCCTTGCAACAAGTTTGGCTCGTGGGCGTACGTACTATTGGTGATGTGGCTGAATCGGCGTGCTGCCTGAGGTCTGAGCTGAGCAGCTACACTGCTTCCCTCTGGCCTCTGCCGCCATTAACTTGCTGAAGCTGCAGCCACGCTGCTCGTCTGAGACGACTCTGCTGAGAGCATCGAGAGACGACGAGGGCTGTGTTTCCCCGTCAAATCACCAAACTTCCCAAAATTCTCTTTTCAAACTTCACTATTCACCTATCACATCAAATCTCTTTTCTCGTGCATGGAACACTAAACGTGGGTAAATAAAAAAACTAATTACATGGTTTTGATGTACACGGCGAGACGAATCTTTTGAGCCTACTTAGGTCATGATAGGACAATGTTTACCACAGACAAACGAAAAGTGGTACAGTACGCTATAGTATCGAATGTGACATTTTCACCAAACTTTTTCATCTACTTTTTGGAACTAAATACAGCAGGGCTACAGGCTACAGGCACGCAGCAGGCACTCTGGGCTGTCCCGCTTCATCAGCTCAATTCCTTTGTAATCTTGTCCATAATTTTCCATTTGGATATATTCTGTTCTGGGACCCCAATTTAAACGGACAAGACCAGCAGCTGTCCGTCCAATTGTGCATGCATGCATGCATCACAAGGGAACAGACCAACAGTGCTCGATTTGTAGTAGTACCAAACAGTGCTCGATTCCGTAGTCCGTGATTGAATATCACGGGTTTTTGCCCCTATCACAACATTGCAATCAAGATCTTCTCTGTTGCTCACTGGTATGGCGCCTCATGTACAGTGTTGCTCTTCCACAATCAACACAGTGAAATACAGTAGCAGGACACGCACTAATTAAATTTGATCAGGACTGTGAATTAATGCTAACACATGGTGCATGTGTCGTCGTCTACTGCACCACACTGTAATCTGGACTTGTGGAGTTTTGCCTGCCGGGGTCCTCTTCATTTTCCAGACTGCAGAAGCTCAATGCTCAGGACTGTACCTGTCTGTGGAACGCGCACCTTCAAGTCTTCAACCATTCTCTGGACAAGTGTTAACTCTTCGGTCTGAATTCTGAATGAAAGTGGTATTAAACACTTCACCTAACGTAAGTTATGGTGTGTGTTCAGTCCCCGTCACATCATCAAACTTCCCAAAATTCTCTTTCTAAACTTCACTATTCACCTATCACATCAAATCTCTCTCCTCATGCATGGAACACTAAACGTGGGTAAATAAAAAAACTAATTACATGGTTTTAATGTACACGACGAGACGAATCTTTTGAGTCTACTTAGGTCATGATAGGACAATGTTTACCACAAACAAACGAAAAGTGCTACAGTGCGCTACAGTGTCGGATGTGTCATTTTCATCAAACTCTTCCATCCACTTTTGGAACTAAACACAGCCATGGACATGAGTAAACGCTTCATCAGGTTCTGCCACTCTAGGTACTACAATAGCAGTTTGTACCTGCATTCTTCCTCTATTTTTATATGGATTATTGAAATAATGCGAAACATCATCTTTCATGGTTTATCAAACGATGAAAAATACTACCTCAATCAATGGTCGGATGTGTACTGCTTTTTTTAAAAGCAACAAAACATTTTTCTAGTTCATTATGTTGCCGGGAAGGCTTCGAAAGAATCTTCCATTGATACTTAGTAAGTAGTAATGAGCTCAAAAACAAATATAAAGTTAAAGCCAACCTCAACAAACATAAAATTTAAACGGAGGGAATTTTCCGTGGAGAACTTTATCCCTTAGCTTCTCTAAAATGGATCGAATACAGTGTTTATGAACTATTTCTTTGAAATAAGACCTGTTCACATTGTGATGATTTCTAAAGTATCTAGGTTTGGTGTAAGACTACCGTACCCCTCTCTTATTAGACAGGTCATAAACACTCGCCCCCGTAATTCGATTGATCATGCATGTGATGATACGTAGCTGGAAACAAACGAACGAGCGTAAGTCAACACAAGAAGAATAATGCATCTGCAAAGTAGCCTTTTGGTGAGCATTTCTGCGTTTGACTTGAGATTGCATCAGAGGCACGTTGCTCGAGGGCCATCATCAAAGGATCCTATGGCAGCTCAATCCATTCATGTCTAGTACAGTCTACGGAGTACGCTACGAACGTGCCATGAGAAAAGCGAGTCGGATTTCCATGGGCACCCAAAGCTTGCACTTTTCCTGTCAGTCTGTCACTACTCACTAGTCAGCTGAAATAAAACTGAGACATGATGCGGGTACCACATTGACACGTTTAACTTAACATTTTCAATAACTTATTCTCTATAAAATTATAAACGTTTGCGTCTGCTCAAAACCAATGGGTAGCACTAGACTATGTTTGTATAAATACAAAATTTCGAATATTAAGAGTTATATATATATATAATTTTAATTTTTTCTATAAAATGTACAAATATGTTTTATGATGAATAATTAGCATCAACCTTATTTTATTGATTGACATATTGGAAGTTTTATATATTGACGGTGAAAAGTAAAAAAATAAATTAGAACATGATTAAATGGATTTATATTTGGGAAAATGTACGTAGTCCATAGCAATCCCTAGTCCGTGAACACCTGCCAGTTGATCATGTCATGGAAGCTAAATTTGTGCTTTTGTAGTGTGTTCGTGTGTTCTTGTTAATGCTTTGGGCTTGAATATATGGCAATCACATTGTCCTCACTCTTGTCTACCACGACATATGTAGAAGGACTTCAACCATATTGAGAAAATCGTTGGCTTACAATAACTAAGGTTACGAGTGAAAGGGAGTGTTAACTATTTCCTCCATTTTTATTTGTAAAGCGCGCATAGATATATCAATATTTAAACTTTACAATCTTTGGTCAATAACTTAGCCAACATGTTTAACTTTTATTACATAGTTGAATTTATAACCAATGTACTCTTAAATAATCATAAGTTTATAACAGTAAACTATAAGATGAAAGAATCGTCAAAAGGCTAAAACCGTTCAATCCAGCGTGGAGCATAAATGCACAACAGCGTGGCGTGCCATGTAGACAAGGGGCAAGGTTGAACGCGAAAGAAAAGTTTAAGAATTGAAATGATCATCTTATAGTTTAGGAATAAAATGGAGTTGAAGGCAAACAAGAAACATGCACGTTGGGCAATGCAATCAGCCGAGCAGGGGTGGTGGGACCACTGGACCAGAGAGTATGCAGTAGGGTCTTTGACGTGGTGACGGATAAGGAATGAACGGTGGGCATGCGCAATGCCTGGTAGAATACAAAGAAGCAAAGTAAAAGGCCGGGCAAATGCGATGCAACAATCGGTATGATCAGCTGCAGCAAGCTTGCTGTAAGCTACGAAACAAGCCACTCTTGCAGTGATCGTCACGGGTATTTGTTTATTTGTTGGCATGCAAGTCCGACGACATACTGCGCTGTACCTAGTAGGGGATCACAAGTGAAAATTCTGAATGCAAGCAAGATACAGTAGCAGCAGCCCGGCCCGGGTCATTTTGGCATTCTGCGAAGGTACAGTACCAGCAGCTAGGTAGGGATCGAATAACAACAAGTGGAGCTGCACATCGTACGTTTTGTTGCCACATATACTGCAGAGATGATGTGTAACACCCCGCCTCCAAAGCCGTCCCGCACAGCCCTTCCGAGGGGCGCGCACGCGTACACATAACACCCTGCTTACACTTTCGTCCTCGCTTCGTGTAAAAGGGTTAACCCGAAGGTGCTATGGCTGGAAGACAAAGGCTTATAAGTTGCCTCCACCCTTGCTCGACTAGCAATGTGGCACTAAACATGTGCATCCCGCACTCAAGGGCCACTACTGGGCCATACAAACTGGGCCGGGTGTGACATACACCCCCCTCAAAGAACCCGACGTCCTCGTCGGCGCAACTCACCCACACGGGCAAATGTCCAGGACCGTTCCCCCTTAGCGCACGACCATACATCCAGTGCCGGCGCCATAGTCCATTCCGTATGCCCTACCCGGGCCATACGCGCCATGCGCCCTATGCCCGCACACTAACCCGTACGCGCAACCGCGAGGGTCGGCTCTGATACCATTTGTAACACCCCGCCCTCCAAAGCCGCCCCGCACAGCCCTTCCGAGGGGCGCGCACGCGTACACATAGCACCCTGCTTACACTTTCGTCCTCGCTTCGTGTAAAAGGGTTAACCCGAAGGTGCTATGGCTGGAAGACAAAGGCTTATAAATTGCCTCCACCCTTGCTCAACTAGCAATGTGGCACTAAACATGTGCATCCCGCACTCAAGGGCCACTACTGGGCCATACAAACTGGGCCGGGTGTGACATACACCCCCCTCAAAGAACCCAACGTCCTCGTCGGCGCAACTCACCCACACGGGCAAATGTCCAGGACCGTTCCCCCTTAGCGCACGACCATACGTCCAGTGCCGGCGCCATAGTCCATGTCGTATGCCCTACCCGGGCCATACGCGTCATGCGCCCTATGCCCGCACACTGACCCGTATGCGCAACCGCGAGGGTCGGCTCTGATACCATTTGTAACACCCCGCCCTCCAAAGCCGCCCCGCGCAGCCCTTCCGAGGGGCGCGCACGCGTACACATAGCACCCTGCTTACACTTTCGTCCTCGCTTCGTGTAAAAGGGTTAACCCGAAGGTGCTATGGCTGGAAGACAAAGGCTTATAAGTTGCCTCCACCCTTGCTCAACTAGCAATGTGGCACTAAACATGTGCATCCCGCACTCCAGGGCCACTACTGGGCCATACAAACTGGGCCGGGTGTGACATACACCCCCCTCAAAGAACCCGACGTCCTCGTCGGCGCAACTCACCCACACGGGCAAATGTCCAGGACCGTCCCCCCTAAGCGCACGACCATACGTCCAGTGCCGGCGCCATAGTCCATGTCGTATGCCCTACCCGGGCCATACGCGCCATGCGCCCTATGCCCGCACACTGACCCATACGCGCAACCGCGAGGGTCGGCTCTGATACCATTTGTAACACCCCGCCCTCCAAAGCCGCCCCGCTGTCACACCCGGATTTACACAAAACCCGAATGCGGCCATATGTGTGCCCAGGAAGTCCACCGACACATATAGCGAACAAATATGGTAAAAATCAGAGTACGATGCTTTATTCTCATCATAAAGTAGCGGTTACATCAGAGTTTTGCATAAATGAAATACATGGACAGCGGAAGACTAATACATCTCTCTAGCGTAGCCGCAATCCCACAGGGACTCTGACTGGGAGAACGCCAACTCAGAAGTACGGCAAATCCTCTGGAAACTCCACAGCAAAATCAGCCTGACTCCAATCTGTTACCCGTCCGGGATTTTGCCCAAAAATAGTAATAACAGCAAGTGTAAGTAACAGGATTACTTAGCAAGTATAGCACGGGTTATGAAGGCTCGAAAAGGCTGGACATTGGCTTAACTGCATTAGCACTTTTAGTTGGTTTGTTTTAACTTTATCCAAGTTACTACAAGTGAATGAGAACCCAGTTGTAACCCAATTAAATAGTGTAAGTGTCATTAAGCAGTAATAAATACCATATTCTAATAAAAAAGGATCCAGGCCGCTCGTGACCCTGAGCAAGGCTATCATGATAGATCGTACACTCTGCAGAGGTTTCGCCCTTTACCCACCAGTCGCGTAAAAGTTCAAAGGAACTTTGCACCCAACCACGCACATCAACACTTCCGAGGTGTGACTGCATAGGGACGCTACGAGGCTTTCACAAGACACCCTAACAAGTCAGTAGCCGCTGGAGTACTATACAGTGGTGAAAACTTAGGCACCGAGATCGACGTACGCCCACGGAGTCACACCGTGAGGGGGTCGATGGCGTCCAGAGCGCGGGTATCGCACCCATACTGCGCAACGTGCAGAGTTCTCAATCGCTGAGACTCCTACACGGGACTGGGTCTAACGTGACCTAGCCGACGGGGCTACCGTCCTCGGTGGAATCGGAGATCACCCAGCGCCGTACCTCCCACAACGCCGTTGGCCCCTCGGTAACTACTGCCAAGCTAGAGACGTACAAGCTACTTGACCAAGACCAGAGCCATTATAGTTCCGGCGGTGGCGACAGGCTCCTGGGTTGCCGCTTTAAGAACCGGTCCTTAGAGGGAGACACTAGAGCAAAGCACACAGCACATGCTGTAGCCCCCTTAACCATGTTACTAAAAAGCAAGTTTTAATCATTAGAGTTGAAGTGGACCATTAAGTCAATATTAACAGTTAAGTAAAGGTGACAGTAGCTGCGCCTAGCAAAATGCTACCCATATGCAAAAACCCATAGGAATACAAGGATAGGGAAATAAATGCTAGGTACAATCCTTAATGGTAAACAGTATTAGACACATGCGTATGTGATGAACAGTGTATTAAAAGTGAGATAGGTAGCAAGGATTGTCTGTGCTATAACTTGCCTTCCTCGGAGTACGGCTGCTGCTGAAAATCCTGCTCCGGCACGTCCTCAACGTACTCGAAGTCCAAAGCTACGGGCTCGCCGACTGGACACGAACATCACACACGCATCCAAAACAATCATTACATGCAAACAAAGTAATTCTATTAGAACAGTACACCAAACAGGGAAAACAGTACAAAAACAGGAGCTAAAAATAATCTACGCTTCGCTACGAACACGTGAGCGCGAGAATCACCAAAATCGGAGCTAAAACGAGAAAGTTACAGCGTTTCTAAGGTTCGGGGGCTTGTTGGCAAAGTTTTAAAATTTCCAGGGGCTAAAACGAATAAAACAGGACCTATCTGTAATTATTTTTGAATTAAAAAAGACCGCGGGTTGATTTCCAGAAAGTCCAGGGGCTCTTTAGCAAATATGCCAGCGATGACCGGTACCCGGGGTTTGACTCGCGACGTGGCGCGACGTGAGCCGTTGAATCTGGATCGGGCGGCTGGGATTTAAAACGCGAAGGGGTATCCGGCCAATCTAATCTGGGCCGTGGATTTATGATCGGACGACCGGGGTGGACTGGGGTCGTCCCCGCCGGCGGCGGTCGGGATTGCGGCGGCGCCGCTGGTCTCCCGCGGCGGAGAGCTCGCCGGCGTAGCGCGAACTCGCGCTAGCGGCCTCGGTTCGCGACGGGAAAAGGACGGGGAGAGAGCTGGGAGCAAGGAGAGTGCAATAGGCCGGATCAAGTCGGCCAATTCCTTGGCGAGCGTGCCTGATGGCGGCGAGCAGTGGGAGGCGGGGCTCTGACGAGGTCGTACGCGCGCTAGGGGGCCTAACAGGGAGCGAGAAGATGCTCGGGAGGGTCCTTACCACCGCGTGGAGCTTCTGGGCAGCTTGATTTGGCCGAAGCGGAGCCGTGGCGGCCGGTCGACAACGAGCGGCGGACGCGGCTCGTCGGTGTTCGTCGGCGACAGTGCCCCGGAGCGCGAGAGCGGGCGTGGGGAGGCTCGGAGCGTTCCCCGCGCCGGAGAAGCTTCCCCGGAGTCGGCCGGGGCGGGAATTGGTCACCGGAGCGCGGTGACGACGGCGGCCGGTGGTCTTCGGAGCGCGGCGGCTCGGGATTGCGCGAGCGGCGGTCGGCGGCGCTGCTAGGGTTTCGGGCGGTGGGTGAGGGGAGCGAGGCAGTGACGCGGGCTGGATTAAGAAGGCACGCGGGCTGGCGGCATCGGCGTGCGGGCCCGGCCGTGGTGAGCGCGCTCGGCCGCGCCATTTCCGGCGAGCCGGAAAGAAAAGGGAGGGGAGGCCGCTGACGCATGGGCCCGGCGTGCAGAGAGAGAAGGGGGAGAGAGGAGGGCGCGGCTGGCTGGGCCGTGCTGGGCCGAAAGCGGAGCGGGGAGGGGGGGGAAATGGACTTGGTTGAGCGGGCCGAAAGCGAGAAAGGGAAAGAGCTGGGCCGAACCAGAAAAGAAGAAAAGGGGGAGAAAGTGACCCGGGAGAAAGGTTCAGGGAG
Organism: Echinochloa phyllopogon; assembly: GCA_033239725.1. Classification (NCBI taxonomy): domain Eukaryota; kingdom Viridiplantae; phylum Streptophyta; class Magnoliopsida; order Poales; family Poaceae; genus Echinochloa; species Echinochloa phyllopogon. Next base: position 1,197,747 of record BTCW01000008.1, on the reverse strand, counting down.
CAAAAACGAACTATGGGCCTAACAACTTTTCTAGAGCTCCAAACAAAGTGATTCAAATTTGAATTTAAATAAATTTAAATTCTTGTTTGAATCACAAGCAATACAAAAATAAATGCAGCAGCATGAATGCAACAATAAATGTTTCTATCACTTATATTTGATTTTAATTTTTAGAAAATTATTATTTAGCCTTTATAAAATAGGTGGAAGCATTAAATAATTAATTAAATGCCAAAAATTTTAAATTGAGCATTTTTAGGTGTTACAAACCTACCCCCCTTAAGGTGAATCTCGTCCTCGAGATTCGGATGTAGAAGTGAAGAGCTTTGGGTACTCGGACTTGAGGTCTTCTTCCCGCTCCCAAGTCGCTTCATCTTCTGAATGCCGGCTCCACTGCACTTTGCACATCCGAATGGTCTTGTTCCTCAGCACTCTCTCTGACACCTCCAGGATCTTGATCAGATACTCCTCGTATGTGAGGTCCTCCCGAACATTCAACTCCTCAATCGGGATCTGCTCTTCTGGCACCCGCAAGCACTTCTTCAACTGGGACACATGGAACACATCGTGTACTCCGGCTAGTCTCTCAGGCAGATCTAGCCGATATGCCACTTCGCCCATCCGTTCCTGTATCCTGAACGGTCCGATGTAACGAGGCGCCAACTTGCCTTTGACATTGAACCGCTTTACACCTCTCATGGGTGACACCTTGAGGTACACAAAATCATCAACTCTGAAGCTGAGGTCCCTCCGTCTGACATCGGCATAACTCTTCTGTCTGGACTGGGCCACCTTCAGGTTCTCTCTGATCGCCTGCACCTGCCGCTCTGCATCTCTGAGTATCTCCGGACCAAAGACCTGACTCTCACCAGTCTGATTCCAGAACAATGGGGTCCGGCACTTCCTGCCATATAATGCCTCAAACGGTGCCATTTGCAGACTCTTCTGGTAGCTGTTATTGTAGGAGAATTCTGCATACGGCAAACTCTTATCCCAGCTGACTCCGTACTGCAATGCACAAGCCCTCAACATATCTTCTAGTATCTGATTGGTCCGCTCTGTCTGACCATCTGTCTGCGGGTGATAAGCTAAGCTGAAGTGCAGCTTCGTGTCCATAGACTCGTGTAACTTCCGCCAGAAGTGTGAGGTGAACTGTGTACCACGATCTGACACAATCTTCTTCGGCACCCCGTGTAAGCACACAATCCGCTCCATGTACAACTCTGCTAGTCTGGCGCCTGTGTAGGTGGTCTTCACTGGCAGGAAGTGGGCCACCTTGGTCAGACGATCAACAATCACCCAAATGGAGTCGAATCCTCTCTGTGTGCGGGGCAGACCAGTGATGAAGTCCATGCCAACTTCTTCCCATTTCCACTCCGGGATCTTCAACGGCTGAAGCAATCCAGCTGGCCTCTGATGCTCTGCCTTGACTCGCTGACATGTGTCGCACAATGCCACGTGAGTCGCCACATCACGCTTCAGTCCGTACCACCAGAATCTCTCCTTGATGTCCTGATACATCTTAGTGCTGCCTGGGTGGATCGAATAAGCTGAGTCATGTGCCTCTTTCAGAATCATATCTCTGATCTGCGCTATGTCTGGCACACATATCCTCTTCCCATGCCATAGAGTTCCCTGATCATCAACTCGAAATCCAGGGGCCTTTCCCAGTGCAACATTTCCCACGATCTCTCTGATCTTCTCATCCTGCAGTTGACCTCTACGGATCTCCTGCTCGAGTGTGGGCTCCACTGCCATCTCTGTGATGCTGGTGACAAATCCCAAACTCATCCTCTCAAACTCTCGGCTGAGTTCTTCCGGCAAACAGTGACCAGTGATCCTGTTCACATAACTCCTCCTGCTCAGAGCATCTGCCACCAAGTTGGACTTCCCTGGGTGGTAGTGGATCTCCAGATCATAATCCTTGATCAGCTCTAACCATCTGCGCTGTCTCATATTCAGATCCGACTGAGTGAAGACATACTTGAGGCTCTTATGATCAGTGTAGATGTCACATCTGTGCCCAATCAAGTAATGTCTCCAGACCTTCAGAGCATGAACCACAGCTGCCAACTCCATGTCATGTGTCGGATAGTTCTGCTCATGCTTCCTCAGCTGCCTGGACGCATAAGACACGACTCTGCCCTCCTGCATAAGGACGCAACCCAGTCCTAGACGGGATGCATCGCAGTAGATGGAGAAACTCTTAGCCAAATCTGGCAATACTAGCACTGGGGCTGTAGTCAACCTCTTCTTCAACTCTTCGAAGCTGACCTGGCACGCCTCTGTCCACACGAACTTGGCATTCTTCTCTAGCAAAGCAGTCAACGGCTTAGCAATCTTGGAGAATCCTTCAATGAACCGTCTGTAGTAACCGGCCATCCCAAGGAAACTCCTGATCTCGCTCACATCCCGTGGCGGATTCCAGCTCAACACATCGCTGACTTTCTTCGGATCAACTGCTACTCCTCCATTGGACAACACGTGTCCCAGAAATGCTACTTCCTTCAGCCAGAACTCACACTTGCTCAGCTTGGCATACAACTAATGTTCCCGAAGTCTCTGCAGCACCAACCTCAGATGTTCTTCGTGTTCTTCCTCATTCTTGGAGAAGACCAGAATGTCATCAATGAATACCACCACAAACTTATCAAGGTAATCCATGAACACGCTGTTCATCAAGTACATGAAGTATGCAGGAGCGTTGGTCAATCCAAAAGACATGACCAAGAACTCATACAACCCGTACCGAGTAGTGAAAGCGGTCTTGGGTACATCTGACGGGCGGATCCTCATCTGGTAATATCCTGATCGAAGATCTATCTTGGAGAACACACAAGCTCCCCTCAACTGATCGAACAGATCATCAATCCTTGGCAGCGGGTACTTGTTCTTGATGGTCACTTCATTGAGGGCTCGATAGTCCACACACAACCTCTGAGTACCATCCTTCTTGTCGACGAACAACACCGGTGCTCCCCACGGCGAAGCACTCGGACGAATGTACCCCTTGGCCAACAACTCGTCCAACTCCTTCTTGAGCTGCTCCAGCTCCTTTGCTCCCATCCTATACGGCCTCTTGGCTATAGGTGCAGTGCCAGGTTTTAGTTCAATAACGAATTCAACATCTCGTTCTGGAGGCATACCTGGCAACTCGTCAGGGAACACATCCGGGAACTGGCTCACCACCCTGATATCTTCAGTTGTCGTCCCTTCGGCTTGATTGGCTTGGCCTTGCTCTGAGGAACTGGCTGCCTGGTACTCCACCTTGTCACCGGACTCTGCTGTCAGCTGGATGGTCCTCGTAGCACACCTGATCACTGCATCATATCTGGTCATCCAGCTCATACCCAGGATCATATCAAATCCAAGGGTCTCCAGTACTATCGGACCTGCCTTGAACTCTACCCCCCTTATTATGATGGGCACATGGGGGCACCGTAGAGTTGCCCGCTGTTCACCTCCCGGTGAGCTTACTAGCATAGTGTTCTTCATGGGTTTCAGGGCTAGTAAATTCTTCTTCACAAAAGTAGCAGAAATGAAAGCATGCGAAGCTCCAGAATCAAATAAAACAGTGGCGGGGGTCGAATTGACGAGGAACGTACCCACGATGACATCAGTAGCTGTCTCTGCTGTCTCTGCACTGGTGTGGTTGACCTTGCCCCGAACGAGAGTCTGCGGAACACGACCTCCCTGCTGCTGACCCTGCGGCTGCCCAACTCTCTGAGTACTGCCCTGCTGGTTCTGTCCGGCGGCGTTCTGAATCTTCTTGGGGCAGACATTGGCGAAGTGCCCCTGCTCACCACAGTGGTAGCACACCCTCGGACCCACCGGTGTAGTGTTGGTTGGGCTGATGCGCTGAACTGGGCTCGGCTGCACCTGGCTGCGCTGAACTGGACCCATCTGTGGCTGACCCTGAGGACGCTGCTGCTGTGGTGCCCGAGGAAACTGAGGACGTTGCTGCTGGTACTGGCCACGACTGAGCAAGCCGGACTGGCCCTGGAAGCGCTGCTGGCCTCCCACCTGCTGACTCAGGGGAGGTGTGAAGCGTGGACGACTGCTGCTGCCCACCTGCTATCCCTGGAGCTTCCTCTTCTTGTCCTCCATCTCACGGCGCTTGTGCTCCAACATCAGCGCGCCGTCCACCAGCTCGTGAAAGGTCGGGAACTTGGTGCACATGAGCTGGTACTGGAGAGGATCCCGCAGACCGTCACGGAACCTGGCCTGCTTCTTCTGGTCAGTGGCCACGTCTTCTGGAGCATAACGGGCCAACGCGACGAACTTGTCACGCTAAGCCGTGACACTCATCCCTTCCTGCTTCAGAGCCAGGAACTCCTTCTTCTTCAGAACCATCAAAGCCTCCGGCACGTGGTGTGCACGAAAGCTGCTGCAGAACTGCTGCCAAGTGATCTGAGTACCGACCGGACGAGAGGACTGGTATGAATCCCACCAATCCAACGCCGGCCCCTGAAGCTGCCCTCCGGCGTACAGTACCTTCTCTCTGTCATCGCACTGGGCGATGTCCAACTGTCTCTCCACTGCCTTGAGCCAGTCATCTGCCTCAAGGGGGTCGCTGGCCTTGCTGAAGGTCGGTGGGCGTCCCTTCAGAAACTCGCCCCTCTTGTCTCTGGGCGGTGCAACTGCCTGGGGATGATGCTGGTTCTGCTGGATCAGCCTCATCATCTCGGCCATCTGCTGCATCATCTGAACTTGAGCATACATCAGCTGCTCAATGGTGGGGATCTGATGGTTCGGATTCAGGCTCGGGGGCGGGTTCTGGTGCGGAGGCTGCCCGCCCGCATTGCCCCCGGGGTGAGCCATCTATAATCACATAGGTCAGATGTCAGATGATTAGTACGAGAAAATATATACATATACCCCTGCTATCTAAGCAATAAAGTCCTTAAGCCTTATTCCAACATCTAGATGGTTGCAGACAGGTGTCTACGCCCATCACAATCATTACAAAGAACCAAATCAAACATATGCATAATAACAATAAATACAAGCAGGTGAAGGCATAAACTCACACAAGACTCGACTGTTAGATTTTTAAAATTTTTTTAAAAAAATGGGGGTCTCCTAGTAATTTGTCAACCGTACTATCTAGGCTGCGTTCCTACAGTCAGCACGGCTCTGATACCAATCTGTCACACCCGGATTTACACAAAACCCGAATGCGGCCATATGTGTGCCCAGGAAGTCCACCGACACATATAGCGAACAAATATGGTAAAAATCAGAGTACGATGCTATATTCTCATCATAAAGTAGCGGTTACATCAGAGTTTTGCATAAATGAAATACATGGACAGCGGAAGACTAATACATCTCTCTAGCGTAGCCGCAATCCCACAGGGACTCTGACTGGGAGAATGCCAACTCAGAAGTACGACAAATCCTCTGGAAACTCCACAGCAAAATCAGTCTGACTCCAATCTGTTACCCGTCCGGGATTTTGCCCAAAAATAGTAATAACAACAAGTGTAAGTAACAGGATTACTTAGCAAGTATAGCACGGGTTATGAAGGCTCGAAAAGGCTGGACACTGGCTTAACTGCATTAGCACTTTTAGTTGATTCGTTTTAACTTTATCCAAGTTACTACAAGTGAATGAGAACCCAGTTGTAACCCAATTAAATAGTGTAAGTGTCATTAAGCAGTAATAAATACCATATTCTAATCAAAAAGGATCCAGGCCGCTCGTGACCCTGAGCAAGGCTATCATGATAGATCGTACACTCTGCAGAGGTTTCGCCCTTTACCCACCAATCGCGTAAAAGTTCAAAGGAACTTTGCACCCAACCACGCACATCAACACTTCCGAGGTGTGAATGCATAGGGATGCTACGAGGCTTTCACAAGACACCCTAACAAGTCAGTAGCCGCTGGAGTACTATACGGTGGTGAAAACTTAGGCACCGAGATCGACGTACGCCCACGGAGTCACACCGTGAGGGGGTCGATGGCGTCCAGAGCGCGGGTATCGCACCCATACTGTGCAACGTGCAGAGTTCTCAATCGCTGAGACTCCTACACGGGACTGGGTCTAACGTGACCTAGCCGACGGGGCTACCGTCCTCGGTGGAATCGGAGATCACCCAGCGCCGTACCTCCCACAACGCCGTTGGCCCCTCGGTAACTACTGCCAAGCTAGAGACGTACAAGCTACTTGACCAAGACCAGAGCCATTATAGTTCCGACGGTGGCGACAGGCTCCTGGGTTGCCGCTTTAAGAACCGGTCCTTAGAGGGAGACACTAGAGCAAAGCACACAGCACATGCTCTAGCCCCCTTAACCATGTTACTAAAAAGCAAGTTTTAATCATTAGAGTTGAAGTGGACCATTAAGTCAATATTAACAGTTAAGTAAAGGTGACAGTAGTTGCGCCTAGCAAAATGCTACCCATATGCAAAAACCCATAGGAATACAAGGATAGGGAAATAAATGCTAGGTACAATCCTTAATGGTAAACAGTATTAGACACATGCGTATGTAATGAACAGTGTATTAAAAGTGAGATAGGTAGCAAGGATTGTCCGTGCTATAACTTGCCTTCCTCGGAGTACGGCTGCTGCTGAAAATCCTGCTCCGGCACGTCCTCAACGTACTCGAAGTCCAAAGCTACGGGCTCGCCGACTGGACACGAACATCACGCACGCATCCAAAACAATCATTACATGCAAACAAAGTAATTCTATTAGAACAGTACACCAAACAGGGAAAACAGTACAAAAACAGGAGCTAAAAATAATCTACGCTTCGCTACGAACACGTGAGCGCGAGAATCACCAAAATCGGAGCTAAAACGAGAAAGTTACAGCGTTTCTAAGGTTCGGGGGCTTGCTGGTAAAGTTTTAAAATTTCCAGGGGCTAAAACGAATAAAACAGGACCTATCTGTAATTATTTTTGAATTAAAAAGGACCGCGGGTTGATTTCCAGAAAGTCCAGGGGCTCTTTAGCAAATATGCCAGCGATGACCGGTACCCGGGGTTTGACTCGCGACGTGGCGCGACGTGAGCCGTTGGATCTGGATCGGGCGGCTGGGATTTAAAACGCGAAGGGGTATCCGGCCAATCTAATCTAGGCCGTGGATTTAGGATCGGACGACCGGGGTGGACTGGGGTCGTCCCCGCCGGCGGCGGTCGGGATTGCGGCGGCGCCGCTGGTCTCCCGCGGCGGAGAGCTCGCCGGCGTAGCGCGAACTCGCGCTAGCGGCCTCGGTTCGCGACGGGAAAAGGACGGGGAGAGAGCTGGGAGCAAGGAGAGTGCAATAGGCCGGATCAAGTCGGCCAATTCCTTGGCGAGCGTGCCTGACGGCGGCGAGCAGTGGGAGGCGGGGCTCCGACGAGGTCGTACGCGCGCTAGGGGGCCTAACAGGGAGCGAGAAGATGCTCGGGAGGGTCCTTACCACCGCGTGGAGCTGCTGGGCAGCTTGATTTGGCCGAAGCGGAGCCGGGGCGGCCGGTCGACGACGAGCGGCGGACGCGGCTCGTCGGTGTTCGTCGGCGACGGTGCCCCGGAGCGCGAGAGCGGGCGTGGGGAGGCTCGGAGCGTTCCCCGCGCCGGAGAAGCTTCCCCGGAGTCGGCCGGGGCGGGAATTGGTCACCGGAGCGCGGTGACGACGGCGGCCGGCGGTCTTCGGAGCGCGGCGGCTCGGGATTGCGCGAGCGGCGGTCGGCGGCGCTGCTAGGGTTTCGGGCGGTGGGTGAGGGGAGCGAGGCAGTGACGCGGGCTGGATTAAGAAGGCACGCGGGCAGGCGGCATCGGCGTGCGGGCCCGGCCGTGGTGAGCGCGCTCGGCCGCGCCATTTCCGGCGAGCCGGAAAGGAAAGGGAGGGGAGGCCGCTGACGCGTGGGCCCGGCGTGCAGAGAGAGAAGGGGGAGAGAGGAGGGCGCGGCTGGCTGGGCTGTGCTGGGCCGAAAGCGGAGCTGGGAGGGGGGGGAAATGGACTTGGTTGAGCGGGCCGAAAGCGAGAAAGGGAAAGAGCTGGGCTGAACAAGAAAAGAAGAAAAGGGGGAGAAAGTGACCCGGGAGAAAGGTTCAGGGAGCAAAAACGAACTATGGGCCTAACAACTTTTCTAGAGCTCCAAACAAAGTGATTCAAATTTGAATTTAAATAAATTTAAATTCTTGTTTGAATCACAAGCAATACAAAAATAAATGCAGCAGCATGAATGCAACAATAAATGTTTCTATCACTTATATTTGATTTTAATTTTTAGAAAATTATTATTTAGCCTTTATAAAATAGGTGAAAGCATTAAATAATTAATTAAATGCCAAAAATTTTAAATTGAGCATTTTTGGGTGTTAAACCCGCACAGCCCTTCCGAGGGGCGCGCACGCGTACACATAGCACCCTGCTTACACTTTCGTCCTCGCTTCGTGTAAAAGGGTTAACCCGAAGGTGCTATGGCTGGAAGACAAAGGCTTATAAGTTACCTCCACCCTTGCTCAACTAGCAATGTGGCACTAAACATGTGCATCCCGCACTCAAGGGCCACTACTGGGCCATAGGACGGGTGTGACGTGATGAGACGACGATCGACCGTGGCGAGAGCCCCTTTCATTCGTTCACTCTCGTTTTATGCATTCTTGTAGCATTTGCAGAGGATTCATTTGCAATCTTGCGTTCTCGATCAGTGGATTATTGCTTCAGGCAGCAGCTCGATCTGTAGCCTGCATGCATGCGTATCAGCGTATGGCATGACAATGGCAGTGACCGGAGAAGACATGCGCGGCTGCTGGGTTGGGTCTGCATCGCATCGATCAGCTGCATGCATGCATGCCTTTCCTGCAATAAGTAAGGCTGCGCGTGTGGCAACGGGCAAATATTAGGTGTCGTGTCGTGTAGTCTAGCCATATTCACGTGACACTTGCTAGGTTCACTGCTCCATGTACGTACTGGTCCCTCCGCGCATATATATGGCCCATGCATTATTCTCCAGCTAGCTACAGAAATTATATATATATATATATGTCACACCCGGATTTACACGAAACCCGAATGTGGCCATATGTGTGCCCAGGAAGTCCACAGACACATATAGCGAACAAATATGGTAAAAATCAGAGTACAATGCTTAATTCTCAACATAAAGTAGCGGATACATCAGAGTTTTGCATAAAAGAAATACATGGACAGCGGAAGACTAATACATCTCTCTAAGCGTAGCCGCAATTCCACAGGGACTCTGACTGGGGGAACGCCAACTCAGAAGTACGGCAAGTCCTCGGGAAACTCCACCTCATAATCAGCCTGACTCCAATCTGTTACCCGTCCGGGATTTTGCCCAAGAATAGTAATAGCAGCAAGTGTAAGTAACAGAATTACTTAGCAAGTATAGCACGGGTTATGAAGGCTCAAAAAGGCTCGACACTGGCTTGACTGCATTAGCACTTTTAGTTGGTTCGTTTTAACTTTATCCAAGTTACTACAAGTGAATGAGATCCCAGTTGTAACCCAATTAAATAGTGTAAGTGACATTAAACAGGAATAAATACCATTTTCTAATCAAAAAGGATCCAGGCCGCTCGTGACCCTGAGCAAGGCTATCATGATAGATCGTACACTCTGCAGAGGTTTCGCCCTTTACCCACCAGTCGCGTAAAAGTTCAAAAGAACTTTGCACCCAACCACGCACATCAACACTTCCGAGGTGTGACTGCATAGGGACGCTACGAGGCTTTCACAAGACACCCTAACAAGTCAGTAGCCGCTGGAGTACTATACGGTGGTGAAAACTTAGGCACCGAGATCGACGTACGCCCACGGAGTCACACCGTGAGGGGGTCGATGGCGTCCGGAGCGCGGGTATCCCACCCATACTGCGCAACGTGCAGAGTTCTCAATCGCTGAGACTCCCACACGGGACTGGGTCTAACGTGACCTAGCCGACGGGGCTACCGTCCTCGGTGGAATCGGAGATCACCCAGCGCCGTACCTCCCACAACGCCGTTGGCCCCTCGGTAACTACTGCCAAGCTAGAGACGTACAAGCTACTTGACCAAGACCAGAGCCCATATAGTTCCGGCGGTGGCGACAGGCTCCTGGGTTGCCGCTTTAAGAACCGGTCCTTAGAGGGAGACACTAGAGCAAAGCACACAGCACATGCTCTAGCCCCCTAGTCCAAGTTGCTAAAAAGCAAGTTTTATCATTAATGTTGAAGTGGACCATTAAGTCAATATTAACAATTAAGTAAAGGTGACAGTAGTTGCGCCTAGCAAAATACTACCCAAATGCATAAACCCATAGGAAAACAAGGACAGGGAAATAAATGCTAGGAAATAACCTTAATGGTAAACAGTATTAGACACATGCGTATGTAATGAATAGTGTATTAAAAGTGAGATAGGTAGCAAGGATTGTCCGTGCTATAACTTGCCTTCCTCGGAGTAAGGCTGCTGCTGAAAGTCCTGCTCCGGCACGTCCTCAACGTACTCGTAGTCCAACGCTACGGGCTCACCGACTGGACACGATCATCACGCACGCATACCAAGACAATCATCACATGCAAGCAAAAGTAATTCTATTAAAAACAGTACACCAAACAGTAAAAACAGTACAAAAACAGGATCTAGAAATATTCTACACGTCGCTACGAACACATGAGCGCAAGAATCACGCTAATCGGAGCTAAAACGTGAAAACTACAGCGTTTCTAAGGTCCAGGGACTTGCTGGCAAAGATTTAAAGTTTCCAGGGACCTATTCGTGAGAAACCGAGGACCTATACGTAATTACGTATAAAAACACGAGGGCTAACGTGCAAAAGTCCACTGACAGGACCGCGGGTTCTATTTTTAAAAAGCTCAGGGGCCTAAATGGATAAAACAGGACCTAATTGGAAATATTTTTGAACTACACAGGACCGCGGGTTGATTACGGGAAAGGACAGGGGCTCTTTAGCAAAAGGTACCGGCGCTGACCGGTATCGGCTGGTTTGACCCGGGCTCGGGATGGATCTGGACCGTCGGATCGCGATCGGACGGCCCACGGCGCTCGGCTCGCCGGGGAAGACGAAACCGCGGCGGCGACGCTCGCGCGCGGCGGCGCTTCGCCGGAGTTGGCCGTATCTCAGGCTAGGAAGCTCGGCTCTCGACGAGATCTGGCCCTGCACGCTCAGGAAGCCACGGCGGATCGATCTAGGGGGTTCAAGTTGTCCACCGGCCGACGTGGGGGTCGGACGGCGACGAGCGGCGGAGCGGAGCTCCGGTGATCCATGGGACGGGGTTCTGGTGGTGTTGGGGTCGGGTCTTTTTTTGGCTCTGGAGCATCCTGGTGAGGTGGTGAGTGCGACTAGGTGGTGCTATGAGTGTTTCGTGCAGTGGACGGGGCGGACGACGGCGACCGGCGGACGGCCATCGCCGGCGATCGAGGGGAAGCTAGCTACGATGCTCAGGAGTTAAAATCGAGGGGATGGGGAGCTCCAGTACCTCGAGGCGAAACTCCAGGTGCGAGGAATCGACCGGAGAAGGGCCGAGGCGGTGGGACGACGAGCAGCGGCGGAGAAGAAGCTCGGCGGCGCTCGGACGGCGGGGTCGGTGAAGGGGTTGCAGGGCTCGGGGACGAGCTCGGAGTGGTTCGGCGCGCTCCACGTGGCTCGGTGGAGATCCTCCAGGGGTCGGCCGGGGCGGAGGAGCACCGGAGCAGCGGGCTGGCGGCGACGGCGGCGCTGCGAGCTCGGGGCGGCGGCGCTGTGTGGGGGAAGGAGGCGGCGCTAGGGTTGGAACCTGGACGAGATGGGATCGGGGAGGGGCGCGGCTGTATATAGAAGGCGCGCGGGCCTTGGCGTGCGGGCGTGGGCGGCGGCGCGCGGGATCAGCGGCGGCGGTTTCGGGCGGCGCGGCCGGCAGAGGAGGGAAAGGAAAGGGGAGAGGGTAGCGCTGACGTGCGGGCCCGGGCGGACAGCGGCACAGGGGGAGAGCGGGGCGCGCGCGCGGGCGTGGGCGGTCCAAGTTGGGCCGGCCAATGGGCCAAAAGCGGGGAGGGGCCGGGGAACGCGCGGGGAAGAAGGGAGCGGGCCGGCCGAAAAAGGAAGCTGGGCCGGGAAAGAAAAAGGGGAGAAAGGAGAAAAGGGGAAAAAGGTTTGGGCCGAGAATTCGAGGTGCAAAGGTGGACTTCTGGAAAGTTTAGGGAGGGAAAGTGAACTATGGGCTGAACAATTTTTCTAGGGCTCCAAACAAAGTGATTCAAATTTGAATTTAAATAAATTTAAATTCTCGTTTGAGCCACAAGCAATACAAAAATAAATGCAGCAGCATGAATGCAACAATAAATGTTTCTATTGCCTATATTTGATTTTAAATTGTGAAAATTACTATTTAGCCTTAATAAAACAGGTGGAGCATTAGATAATTCATTAATTGCCAAAAATTTTAAAATTGAGCATTTTGGGTGTTACAAACCTACCCCCCTTAAGATGAATCTCGTCCTCGAGATTCGGATGTAGAAGCGAAGAGCTGTGGGTACTCGGACTTGAGGTCTTCTTCCCGTTCCCAAGTCGCTTCATCTTCTGAATGCCGGCTCCACTGCACCTTGCACATCCGGATGGTCTTGTTCCTCAGCACTCTCTCTGACACCTCCAGAATCCTGATCGGATACTCCTCATATGTGAGGTCCTCCTGAACATTCAACTCCTCAATCGGGATCTGCTCTTCTGGCACCCGCAAGCATTTCTTTAACTGGGACACATGGAACACATCATGTACTCCGGTTAGTCTCTCAGGCAGGTCTAGCCGATATGCCACTTCGCCCATCCGTTCCTGTATCCTGAACGGTCCGATGTAACGAGGTGCCAACTTGCCCTTGACATTGAACCGCTTTACACCTCTCATGGGTGACACCTTCAGATACACAAAATCATCAACTCTGAAGCTGAGGTCCCTCCGTCTGACATCGGCATAACTCTTCTGTCTGGACTGGGCCACCTTCAGGTTCTCTCTGATCACCTGCACCTGCCGCTCTGCATCTCTGAGTATCTCCGGACCAAAGACCTGACTCTCACCAGTCTGATTCCAAAACATTGGGGTCCGGCACTTCCTGCCATACAATGCCTCGAACGGTGCCATCTGCAAACTCTTCTGATAGCTGTTATTGTAGGAGAACTCTGCATACGGCAAACTCTTATCCCAGCTGACACCATACTGCAATGCACAAGCTCTCAACATATCCTCCAGTATCTGGTTGGTCCGCTCTGTCTGACCATCTGTCTGCGGGTGATAAGCTGAGCTGAAGTGCAGCTTCGTGTCCATGGACTCATGCAACTTCCGCCAGAAGTGTGAAGTGAACTGAGTACCACGATCTGACACAATCTTCTTCGGCACCCCGTGTAAGCACACAATCCGCTCCATGTACAACTCTGCTAGTCTGGCACCTGTGTAGGTGGTCTTCACTGGCAGAAAGTGGGCCACCTTGGTCAGACGATCAACAATCACCCAAATGGAGTCGAATCCTCTCTGTGTGCGGGGCAGACCAGTGATGAAGTCCATACCAACTTCTTCCCATTTCCACTCCGGGATCTTCAACGGCTGTAGCAATCCAGCTGGTCTCTGATGTTCTGCCTTGACTCGCTGACATGTGTCGCACAATGCCACATGAGTCGCCACATCACGCTTTAGTCCGTACCACCAGAATCTCTCCTTGATGTCCTGATACATCTTAGTGCTGCCTGGGTGGATCGAATAAGCTGAGTCATGTGCCTCTCTCAGAATCATCTCTCTGATCTGCGCTATGTCTGGCACACATATCCTCTTCCCATGCCAAAGAGTTCCCTGATCATCAACTCTGAATCCAGGGGCCTTTCCCAATGCAACATTCCCCACAATCTCTCGGATCTTCTCATCCTGCAGCTGACCTCTCCGGATCTCCTGCTCAAGCGTGGGCTCCACTGCCATCTCGGTGATGCTGGTGACGAATCCCAGACTCATCCTCTCAAACTCTCTGCTGAGCTCCTCTGGTAAACAGTGTCCAGTGATCCTGTTCACATAACTCCTCCTGCTCAGAGCATCTGCCACCAAGTTGGCCTTCCCTGGGTGATAATGGATCTCCAGATCATAATCCTTGATCAGCTCTAACCATCTGCGCTGTCTCATGTTCAGATCAGACTGAGTGAAGACATACTTGAGGCTCTTATGATCAGTGTAGATGTCACATCTGTGCCCAATCAAGTAATGTCTCCAGATCTTCAGGGCATGTACAACAGCTGCCAGCTCCAAGTCGTGCGTCGGGTAGTTCTGCTCATGTTTCCTCAGCTGCCTGGACGCATACGACACGACTCTGCCCTCCTGCATAAGGACGCAACCCAGTCCTAGACGGGATGCATCGCAGTAGATGGAGAAACTCTTAGCCAAATCTGGCAATACCAGCACTGGGGCTGTAGTCAACCTCTTCTTCAACTCTTCGAAGCTGACCTGGCATGCCTCTGTCCACACAAACGGGGCATTCTTCTCTAGCAAAGCAGTCAGCGGCTTAGCGATCTTGGAGAATCCTTCAATGAACCGTCTGTAATAACCGGCCATCCCAAGGAAACTCCTGATCTCGCTCACATCCCGTGGCGGATTCCAGCTCAACACATCGCTGACTTTCTTCGGATCAACCGCCACTCCTCCATTGGACAACACGTGTCCCAGAAATGCCACTTCCTTCAGCCAGAACTCACACTTGCTCAGCTTGGCATACAACTGATGCTCCCGGAGTCTCTGCAGCACCAACCTCAAGTGTTCTTCATGCTCTTCCTCATTCTTGGAGAAGACCAGGATGTCATCAATAAATACCACAACGAACTTGTCCAGATAGTCCATGAACACGCTGTTCATCAAGTACATGAAGTATGCAGGAGCGTTGGTCAATCCAAAAGACATGACCAAAAACTCATACAACCCGTACCGAGTGGTGAAAGCGGTCTTAGGCACATCTGACGGACGGATTCTCATCTGGTAATAACCCGAACGGAGATCAATCTTGGAGAACACACAAGCTCCCCTCAACTGATCAAACAGATCATCAATCCTCGGCAGCGGGTACTTGTTCTTGATGGTCACTTCGTTGAGGGCTCGATAGTCCACACACAACCTCTGCGAACCATCCTTCTTGTCGACGAACAGTACTGGTGCTCCCCATGGTGAAGCACTCGGACGAATGTACCCCTTGGCCAACAACTCGTCCAACTCCTTCTTGAGCTGCTCCAGCTCCTTCGCTCCCATCCTATACGGCCTCTTGGCTATAGGTGCAGTGCCAGGTTTTAGTTCAATAACGAATTCAACATCTCGTTCTGGGGGCATACCTGGCAACTCATCAGGAAACACATCTGGGAACTGGCTCACCACCCTGATATCATCAATCAATGTCCCTTCAGCTTGATTTGCTTGGCCTTGCTCTGAGGAACTGGCTGCCTGATACTCCACCTTGTCACCGGACTCTGCTGTCAGCTGGATGGTCCTCGTAGCACACCTGATCACTGCATCATATCTGGTCATCCAGCTCATACCCAGGATCATATCAAATCCAAGGGTCTCCAGCACTATCGGACCTGCCCTGAACTCTACCCCCCTTATTATGATGGGGACATGGGGGCATCGTAGAGTAGCCCGCTGTTCACCTCCTGGTGAGCTTACTAGCATAGTGTTCTTCATGGGTTTCAGAGCTAGCAAATTCTTCTTCACAAAAGCAGCAGAAATGAAAGCATGCGAAGCTCCGGAATCAAATAAAACAGTGGCGGGGGTCGAATTGACGAGGAACGTACCCACGATGACATCAGTAGCTGTCTCTGCTGTCTCTGCACTGGTGTGGTTGACCTTGCCCCGAACGAGAGCCTGCGGAGCACGACCACCCAGCTGCTGACCCTGCGGCTGCCCAACTCTCTGAGTACTGCCCTGCTGCTGCTGTCCGGCGGCGTTCTGAGTCTTCTTGGGGCAGGCATTGGCGAAGTGTCCCTGCTCGCCACAGTGGTAGCACACTCTCGGACCCACCGGTGTAGTGTTGACTGGACTGATGCGCTGAGCTGGACTGGGCTGTACCTGGCTGCGCTGAACTGGTCCCATCTGCGGCTGACCCTGAGGACGCTGCTGCTGTGGCGCCCGGGGAAACTGAGGACGCTGCTGCTGGTACTGGCCACGACTGAGCAACCCAGACTGGCCCTGGAAGCGCTGCTGGCCTCCCACATGCTGACTCTGGGGAGGTGTGAAGCGTGGACGACTGCTGCTGCCCACCTGCTGTCCCTGAAGCTTCCTCTTCTTGTCCTCCATCTCACGGCGCTTGTGCTCCAACATCAGCGCGCCGTCCACCAGCTCGTGAAAGGTCGGGAACTTGGTGCACATGAGCTGGTACTGGAGAGCATCCTGCAGACCGTCACGGAACCTGGCCTGCTTCTTCTGATCAGTGGCCACGTCCTCTGGAGCGTAACGGGCCAACGAAACGAACTTGTCACGGTAGGCCGCGACACTCATCCCTTCCTGCTTCAGAGCCAGGAACTCCTTCTTCTTCAGGACCATCAAGGCCTCCGGCACGTGGTGTGCACGAAAGCTGCTGCAGAACTGCTGCCAAGTGATCTGAGTACCGGCCGGGCGTGAAGACTGGTATGAGTCCCACCAGTCCAACGCCGGCCCCTGAAGCTGTCCTCCGGCGTACAGTACCTTCTCTCTATCATCGCACTGGGCGATGTCCAACTGCCTCTCAACTGCCTTGAGCCAGTCATCTGCCTCAAGGGGATCACTGGCCTTGCTGAAAGTCGGCGGGCGTCCCTTCAGAAACTCGCCCCT
This sequence comes from Echinochloa phyllopogon, assembly GCA_033239725.1. Taxonomy (NCBI): domain Eukaryota; kingdom Viridiplantae; phylum Streptophyta; class Magnoliopsida; order Poales; family Poaceae; genus Echinochloa; species Echinochloa phyllopogon. The sequence continues at coordinate 1,180,986 of BTCW01000008.1, read as the reverse complement.
CTTGTCTCTGGGCGGTGCAGCTGCCTGGGGATGATGCTGGCCCTGCTGGATCAACCTCATGGTCTCTGCCATCTGCTGCATCATCTGAACTTGAGCATACATCAGCTGCTCAATGGTGGGGATCTGATGGTTCGGATTCAGGTTCGGGGGCGGATTCTGGTGCGGAGGCTGTCCGCCCGCATTGCCCCCGGGGTGAGCCATCTATAATCACAAAGATTAGATATTAGAGGGTTAGTGCAAGATAAATATATATACCCCTGCTATCTAACAATAAAGTCCTTAAGCCTTATTCCTATAACTAGATGGTCGCAGACTGGTGTCTACGCCCATCACAATCATTACAAAGAACCAAATCAAACATATGCATAATAACAATAAATACAAGCAGGTAAAGGCATAAATTCACACAAGACTCGACTGTTAGATTTTTTTTTTTTTTTTTTTTAATTTTTTAAAACCTGGGGGTCTCCTAGTAATTTGTCAACCGTACTATCTAGGCTGCGTTCCTACAGTCAGCACGGCTCTGATACCAATCTGTCACACCCGGATTTACACGAAACCCGAATGTGGCCATATGTGTGCCCAGGAAGTCCACAGACACATATAGCGAACAAATATGGTAAAAATCAGAGTACAATGCTTAATTCTCAACATAAAGTAGCGGATACATCAGAGTTTTGCATAAAAGAAATACATGGACAGCGGAAGACTAATACATCTCTCTAAGCGTAGCCGCAATTCCACAGGGACTCTGACTGGGGGAACGCCAACTCAGAAGTACGGCAAGTCCTCGGGAAACTCCACCTCATAATCAGCCTGACTCCAATCTGTTACCCGTCCGGGATTTTGCCCAAGAATAGTAATAGCAGCAAGTGTAAGTAACAGAATTACTTAGCAAGTATAGCACGGGTTATGAAGGCTCAAAAAGGCTCGACACTGGCTTGACTGCATTAGCACTTTTAGTTGGTTCGTTTTAACTTTATCCAAGTTACTACAAGTGAATGAGATCCCAGTTGTAACCCAATTAAATAGTGTAAGTGACATTAAACAGGAATAAATACCATTTTCTAATCAAAAAGGATCCAGGCCGCTCGTGACCCTGAGCAAGGCTATCATGATAGATCGTACACTCTGCAGAGGTTTCGCCCTTTACCCACCAGTCGCGTAAAAGTTCAAAAGAACTTTGCACCCAACCACGCACATCAACACTTCCGAGGTGTGACTGCATAGGGACGCTACGAGGCTTTCACAAGACACCCTAACAAGTCAGTAGCCGCTGGAGTACTATACGGTGGTGAAAACTTAGGCACCGAGATCGACGTACGCCCACGGAGTCACACCGTGAGGGGGTCGATGGCGTCCGGAGCGCGGGTATCCCACCCATACTGCGCAACGTGCAGAGTTCTCAATCGCTGAGACTCCCACACGGGACTGGGTCTAACGTGACCTAGCCGACGGGGCTACCGTCCTCGGTGGAATCGGAGATCACCCAGCGCCGTACCTCCCACAACGCCGTTGGCCCCTCGGTAACTACTGCCAAGCTAGAGACGTACAAGCTACTTGACCAAGACCAGAGCCCATATAGTTCCGGCGGTGGCGACAGGCTCCTGGGTTGCCGCTTTAAGAACCGGTCCTTAGAGGGAGACACTAGAGCAAAGCACACAGCACATGCTCTAGCCCCCTAGTCCAAGTTGCTAAAAAGCAAGTTTTATCATTAATGTTGAAGTGGACCATTAAGTCAATATTAACAATTAAGTAAAGGTGACAGTAGTTGCGCCTAGCAAAATACTACCCAAATGCATAAACCCATAGGAAAACAAGGACAGGGAAATAAATGCTAGGAAATAACCTTAATGGTAAACAGTATTAGACACATGCGTATGTAATGAATAGTGTATTAAAAGTGAGATAGGTAGCAAGGATTGTCCGTGCTATAACTTGCCTTCCTCGGAGTAAGGCTGCTGCTGAAAGTCCTGCTCCGGCACGTCCTCAACGTACTCGTAGTCCAACGCTACGGGCTCACCGACTGGACACGATCATCACGCACGCATACCAAGACAATCATCACATGCAAGCAAAAGTAATTCTATTAAAAACAGTACACCAAACAGTAAAAACAGTACAAAAACAGGATCTAGAAATATTCTACACGTCGCTACGAACACATGAGCGCAAGAATCACGCTAATCGGAGCTAAAACGTGAAAACTACAGCGTTTCTAAGGTCCAGGGACTTGCTGGCAAAGATTTAAAGTTTCCAGGGACCTATTCGTGAGAAACCGAGGACCTATACGTAATTACGTATAAAAACACGAGGGCTAACGTGCAAAAGTCCACTGACAGGACCGCGGGTTCTATTTTTAAAAAGCTCAGGGGCCTAAATGGATAAAACAGGACCTAATTGGAAATATTTTTGAACTACACAGGACCGCGGGTTGATTACGGGAAAGGACAGGGGCTCTTTAGCAAAAGGTACCGGCGCTGACCGGTATCGGCTGGTTTGACCCGGGCTCGGGATGGATCTGGACCGTCGGATCGCGATCGGACGGCCCACGGCGCTCGGCTCGCCGGGGAAGACGAAACCGCGGCGGCGACGCTCGCGCGCGGCGGCGCTTCGCCGGAGTTGGCCGTATCTCAGGCTAGGAAGCTCGGCTCTCGACGAGATCTGGCCCTGCACGCTCAGGAAGCCACGGCGGATCGATCTAGGGGGTTCAAGTTGTCCACCGGCCGACGTGGGGGTCGGACGGCGACGAGCGGCGGAGCGGAGCTCCGGTGATCCATGGGACGGGGTTCTGGTGGTGTTGGGGTCGGGTCTTTTTTTGGCTCTGGAGCATCCTGGTGAGGTGGTGAGTGCGACTAGGTGGTGCTATGAGTGTTTCGTGCAGTGGACGGGGCGGACGACGGCGACCGGCGGACGGCCATCGCCGGCGATCGAGGGGAAGCTAGCTACGATGCTCAGGAGTTAAAATCGAGGGGATGGGGAGCTCCAGTACCTCGAGGCGAAACTCCAGGTGCGAGGAATCGACCGGAGAAGGGCCGAGGCGGTGGGACGACGAGCAGCGGCGGAGAAGAAGCTCGGCGGCGCTCGGACGGCGGGGTCGGTGAAGGGGTTGCAGGGCTCGGGGACGAGCTCGGAGTGGTTCGGCGCGCTCCACGTGGCTCGGTGGAGATCCTCCAGGGGTCGGCCGGGGCGGAGGAGCACCGGAGCAGCGGGCTGGCGGCGACGGCGGCGCTGCGAGCTCGGGGCGGCGGCGCTGTGTGGGGGAAGGAGGCGGCGCTAGGGTTGGAACCTGGACGAGATGGGATCGGGGAGGGGCGCGGCTGTACATAGAAGGCGCGCGGGCCTTGGCGTGCGGGCGTGGGCGGCGGCGCGCGGGATCAGCGGCGGCGGTTTCGGGCGGCGCGGCCGGCAGAGGAGGGAAAGGAAAGGGGAGAGGGTAGCGCTGACGTGCGGGCCCGGGCGGACAGCGGCACAGGGGGAGAGCGGGGCGCGCGCGCGGGCGTGGGCGGTCCAAGTTGGGCCGGCCAATGGGCCAAAAGCGGGGAGGGGCCGGGGAACGCGCGGGGAAGAAGGGAGCGGGCCGGCCGAAAAAGGAAGCTGGGCCGGGAAAGAAAAAGGGGAGAAAGGAGAAAAGGGGAAAAAGGTTTGGGCCGAGAATTCGAGGTGCAAAGGTGGACTTCTGGAAAGTTTAGGGAGGGAAAGTGAACTATGGGCTGAACAATTTTTCTAGGGCTCCAAACAAAGTGATTCAAATTTGAATTTAAATAAATTTAAATTCTCGTTTGAGCCACAAGCAATACAAAAATAAATGCAGCAGCATGAATGCAACAATAAATGTTTCTATTGCCTATATTTGATTTTAAATTGTGAAAATTACTATTTAGCCTTAATAAAACAGGTGGAGCATTAGATAATTCATTAATTGCCAAAAATTTTAAAATTGAGCATTTTGGGTGTTACAATATATATATATTTATTACAGCTACTGTGCATCATCTGTTTTTTCTCCTTCTGTATATACTGTACATGTCTGTGGAGGTGCATGTAAAGCATTGAACAATATTCAGATCAAGCAGTATTATTAAAAACAAATAAAGATGTGGCACGTACACATGCATGCAGACAACATGTAGCAGAAATGAATTATCATATCAATTTAGGTTGATGACAAAGAAAAAAAGAAAAAGTAAACCTGATACCGATAAGATATCATATATCATCCAATATGAATGGATCATGCATGCATGCAGCATGCATGGATGAATACAGCCTCAATAAAATAGATTACTCCGATCCAGACTAGACGGGCCGGGGATGAGAAGAATGCGACACAAATGTCTTCTCGATTACACCTTGATCTCGGACAGAATACCGATTATCCCGGGGAGACAAGCAGTAAAAGCTGAAGCTTGGGGCTATACATAATCATGACACTAGCAGTAGAACCCGTACAGTACCAGGTTGGTGGTATTTCATGCATATCCGCCGGCCGGCCGGCCACTTGTTGCTTCTCCATACTACACATGGATCGGATCTTCTTCTGTTCTTGGAATCACCTACATGTCTTCAACATACCGGACGACCGAAGAGTTTCTGTATTTGCTAGAAGTAAAGACCGAGGAATAGAGAGAATGCATGATTAAAATTGTCACACCCGGATTTACACGAAACCCGAATGTGGCCATATGTGTGCCCAGGAAGTCCACAGACACATATAGCGAACAAATATGGTAAAAATCAGGGTACAATGCTTCATTATTCAACATAAAGTAGCGATTACATTAGAGTTTTGCATAAATGAAATACATGGAACAGCGGAAGACTAATACATCTCTCTAAGCGTAGCCGCAATCCCACAGGGACTCTGACTGGGGGAACGCCAACTCAGAAGTACGGCAGATCCTCCGGAAACTCCACAGCATAGTCAGCCCGACTCCAATCTGTTACCCGTCCGGGATTTTGCCCAAAAATAGTAATAACAGCAAGTGTAAGTAATGGAAATTACTTAGCAAGTATAGCACGGGTTATGAAGGCTCAAAAAGGCTAGACACTGGCTTAACTGCATTAGCACTTTTAGTGGGTTCGTTTTAACTTTATCCAAGTTACTACAAGTGAATGAGGAACCCAGTTGTTACCCAATTAATAGTGTAAGTGACATTAAGCATGAATAAATACCATATTCTAATAAAAAAGGATCCAGGCCGCTCGTGACCCTGAGCAAGGCTATCATGATAGATCGTACACTCTGCAGAGGTTTCGCCCTTTACCCACCAGTCGCGTAAAAGTTCAAAGGAACTTTGCACCCAACCACGCACATCAACACTTCCGAGGTGTGACTGCATAGGGACGCTACGAGGCTTTCACAAGACACCCTAACAAGATAGTAGCCGCTGGAGTACTACAAGGTGGTGAGTCCTTAGGCACCGAGATCGACGTACGCCCACGGAGTCCACCGTGAGGGGGTCGATGGCGTCCAGAGCGCGGGTATCCACCCCAACAATGCGCAACGTGCGGAGTCCTCAATCGCTGAGACTCCCAACACGGGACTGGGTCTAACGAGACCTAGCCGACGGGGCTACCGTCCTCGGTGGAATCGGGAAAACACCCCGTGCCTTGCCTCCCACAACGCCGCTGGCCCCTCGGTAACCACTATCAAGCTAGAGCCGTACAAGCTACTTGACCAAGACCAGAGCCCATATAGTTCCGGCGGTGGCGACAGGCTCCTGGGTTGCCGCTTTAAGAACCGGTCCTTACAGGGAGACACTAGAGCAAAGCACACAGCACATGCTCTAGCTCCCTAATCCAAGTTGCTAAAAAGCAAGTTTTATTCATTATGTTGAAGTGGACCATTAAGTCAATATTAACAATTAAATAATGGTGACAGTAATTGCGCCTAGCAAAAGTACTACCCATATGCATAAACCCATAGGATAAACAAGGACATGGAAATAAATGCTAGGAATAACCTTAATGGTAAGCAAAATTAGACACATGCGTATGTAATGGACAGTGTATTAAAAGAGTGAGTAGGTAGCAAGGATTGTCCGTGCTATAACTTGCCTTCCTCGGAGTAAGGCTGCTGCTGAAACTCCTGCTCCGGCACGTCCTCAACGTACTCGTAGTCCAACGCTACGGGCTCACCGACTGGACACGATCAACACGCACGCATTCCAAGACAATCATCACATGCAAGCAAAAGTAATTCTATTAGAACAGTACACCAAACAGTAAAAACAGTACAAAAACAGGAGCTAGAAATATTCTACGCGTCGCTACGAACACATGAGCGCGAAAATCACGCAAATCGGAGCTAAAACGTGAAAGTTATAGCGTTTCTAAGATTCGGGGGCTTGCTGGCAAAGTTTTAAAATTTCCAGGGGCCTAAACGAATAAAACAGGACCTATTTGTAATTATTTTTGAATTAAAATGGACCGCGGGTTAATTTTGGAGAAACTGAGGGGCTCTTTAGCAAGAGTACCGGCGCTGACCGGTAAGCTCCTAGTTGACTTGGGACGGGGACGCGTGGCGGCCGTCCGATCATGATCTGGCGGTTTGGATTAGTCGGGGGGGTTGGGTCGCCGGCGGGGACGGAGTCCGCGGCGGCGCTGCGCTTGCGACGGCGGCGAGCTCGCCGGAGTTCGGCGGATCTGGGGCTAGGGTGCGCCATTTGTGGTGGGATTTGGTGCGCTGGCCTCAGGAGAGGACGGCGAGCACAAAGGTGGGGTTCGTGACGAGCTTAAGGTGGCGGTGGTGGCGCTCGACGACGGCCGGCGGGCGGCCATCTCCGGCGAGGTGGGTGGGGGTGCTACAAGGCTCGGCTAAAGGCGCTACTGGGTGCGAGATGATCGGGAAGGGATGCCAAGGCTACCTGAGTGACGCAATCGAGCGGAGGAGTGGCGGGGATGGCGGCCGACGACGAGCGGCGGAGCGGCGGCTCGGTGCGTGTCGGCGACGGTGCTCCGGGGCGCGAGGGGGGTCGTGCGGGGGCTTGGCGTGCTCCTGGCGGCCCGGCGGTGCTGCTCCGTGGATCGGCCGGTGCGGAGGGGCGACGTGTTGCGCGGCCGACGATGCGCGGCGGCCCCGGCGGTACTGTGCAAACGGCGGCGAGCGATTAGCCACAAAACCGAGGGACCGGGGAAGGTTGGATGGCGTGACTAGCTCCGTTACCTCCGGGCGGAGCCCCTGGTGGGTTGGAGTCGGCCGGAGAAGGGCCGAGGCGGTGGAGCGACGAGCGGCAGCAGAGCTGTGAGCTCGGCGGCGCTCGGATTGTGGCGGGGGTGGGGCAGTGGCAGCGCTAGGGTTGCTGGTGAGAGGGGGATGGGTGCGGGGTGCGGCGCTAGGCCGAGTTAAGAAGGCGAGGGAGGAAGGGCCTCGGCGTGCAGGCCCGGATGCGGCAGGGGCGCGCCATCACCGGCGAGCAGGAAAGGAAGGTCGGGGGGGAGGAAGAAAGGGATGTGACGCCAGCGTGGCGTCATCGCCTGACGCGCGGGCCCGGGCTGGCAGCGACACACGGGAGGTGGTGGCGCAGCGGGCCGGCGCGTGCGGACGAGCTGGGCCGGGGCGCATCGGTGGGCCGCGGGAGAAAAGAGAAAGGGGAGGGGGAACTGGGCCGAAAGTGGGAGGCGGGGCTGCTGGGCCGAGAAAGAAAAAGAAAAAGGAGAGGAGGGGTTGGGCTGGATTGGAGAAAAAGTTGAGGGAGGTAAAGTGGACCAAGGAAAAAGTACAGGGGGCTGAAGTGAACTAATGGCTTAGAAACTTTTCTAGAGCTCCAAACAAAGTGATTCAAATTTGAATTTAAATATTTTTAAATTCTTGTTTGAATCACAAGCAATACAAAAATAAATGCACCAGCATGAATGCAACAATAAATGCTTACACGGGGTGCCGAAGAAGATTGTGTCAGATCGTGGTACTCAGTTCACCTCACACTTCTGGCGGAAGTTACATGAGTCCATGGACACGAAGCTGCACTTCAGCTCAGCTTATCACCCGCAGACAGATGGTCAGACAGAGCGGACAAATCAGATACTGGAGGATATGTTGAGGGCTTGTGCATTGCAGTATGGTGTCAGCTGGGATAAGAGTTTGCCGTATGCAGAGTTCTCCTACAATAACAGCTATCAGAAGAGTCTGCAGATGGCACCGTTCGAGGCATTGTATGGCAGGAAGTGCCGGACCCCATTGTTCTGGGATTAGACTGGAGAGAGTCAGGTCTTTGGTCCGGAGATACTCAGAGATGCAGAGCGACAGGTGAAGGTGATCAGAGAGAACCTGAAGGTGGCCCAGTCCAGACAGAAGAGTTATGCCGATGTCAGACGGAGGGACCTCAGCTTCAGAGTTGATGATTTTGTGTACCTGAAGGTGTCACCCATGAGAGGTGTAAAGCGGTTCAATGTCAAGGGCAAGTTGGCACCTCGTTATATTGGACCATTCAGGATACAGGAACGGATGGGCGAAGTGGCATATCGGCTAGACCTACCTGAGAGACTAGCCGGAGTACACGATGTGTTCCATGTGTCCCAGTTGAAGAAGTGCTTGCGGGTGCCAGAAGAGCAGATCCCGATTGATGAGTTGAATGTTCAGGAGGACCTCACATATGAGGAGTATCCGATCAGGATTCTGGAGGTGTCGGAGAGAGTGCTGAGGAACAAGACCATTCGGATGTGCAAGGTGCAGTGGAGCCGGCATTCAGAAGATGAAGCGACTTGGGAGCGGGAAGAAGACCTCAAGTCCGAGTACCCACAGCTCTTCGCTTCTACATCCGAATCTCGAGGACGAGATTCACCTTAAGGGGGGTAGGTTTGTAACACCCAAAATACTCAATTTTAAAATTTTTGGCATTTAATTAATTGTTTAATGCATTCACCCATTCTATAAAGGCTAAATAATAATTTTCACAAATTTAAAATCAAATATAGGTGATAGAAACATTTATTGTTGCATTCATGCTGGTGCATTTATTTTTGTATTGCCTGTGATTCAAACGAGAATTTAAATTTATTTAAATTCAAATTTGAATCACTTTGTTTGGAGCTCTAGAAAAGTTGTTAGGCCCATGGTCCGGTTTTGCTCCCTGAGCTATTCTTCCAGTCCACCTTTTCTCCCTCCACATTTTCCCCCGGTCCAGCCCACCTCCCCTTCTTTTTCCCCTCGCGGCCCAGCTACCTCCTCTCCCCCTTTCCGCTGGCCCAGCCGGACCCGAGCCGGCCCAGCGACTCCTTCCCGGCCCAGCAGCGCGCCCCGCCCCGCGCGCGCCCCTCTCCCTCTCTCTGGCAAGCCGGCCCCGCGCGTCAGGCGATGACGCCATGATGGCGTCACCTTCCCCTTCCTCCTTCCCGCTGATGGCGCGGCTCACCGCGGCATCTTCGGCCGACGAGGCCGCATCCCTCTCGTGCCTTCTTAACCGAGCGCCACGACGCCGCTCCGCTCCCCTCACCTTTTTCCCCAACCCTAGCGCCGCCTTCTCCCCTCGGTGCAGCGCCGCCGCCGCCACCCGAGCACCGCCACCGGCGCCATTGGCGTCGATTCGCCGCGCTCATCATCCACCGAAGGAAACCGCCGCCACCACGAGGTTCCCCTCGACGAGACGAAGCTTCCCCGAGCTCCTCCACGCCCGTCCCTGCGTACCGGAACCCCCTCGCCGACGAGTCCCGACACCAAGCGCTGCACCTCGCCGTCGACTCATCACTCCACGCCCTCTCCGACCAATTCGGCACCTCCAGGAGCTTCGCCTCGAGGTACCGATGCACTCCCACCCTCCAATTTTGGCGCTAGAGCACCGTAACACCCTTCCCCGCGAACCCCGCCGTCGGCCGACCGCCGGTAACCGCCGTCCGCGCGTTCCAGTGCACGAAACTTCACTTGATCATCGCCAGTGCACTCGCCATCGATCACTGAGCATCCAGAGCCTAAAACCCAAGCCCAAGACCCCCCAGAACCCCTCCCCCGCGGTACACCGGAGCTCCGCTCCGCCGCCCGTCGTCGCCGGCTCGATTCGCCGGCCGACGCTCGTCGTGAACCCCGCAGGCCGATTCGCCGTTCTCCCCTGAGCCCGTAGCACCCAACCCCGTCCCATTTGGTGGACCCTAGCTCGAGTTAGGCCGAATTCCGGCGAAGTTCGCCGGCGTTCCGAGCGGCGCCGCCGCGCGCCTTTCTTCCCTGGCGAGCCTGTAACAACCCTAAAATTCGTATAGGTTTTGTTGAGTGCAAAAATTCGAATTCAAAAATTTTTGGTGGAATTGTGTGCATGCAAACAAACATATAAGAGTGTCTTCTATTTGCTCCCTAAATTCTTAGGCAATTTAAATTCAATTTAAAATCAATTTGAAGTGCTAAGGATGAAATAGTGTGATTTGGAGTTATTTGGATTTATTTGGATTTTTGGTTGGTTTGAATTCAAATTCTAGATTTGAATTCAAACTCTAATTGACTAAACTAATTTCCAAATCCTCTTCCTGTTCGTGGGCCGAATTCCCGCAGCCAAGTCCATCTTTCGCCCTTCAACTTCTCTCCCGAGCCAGCGACCCAGCCAGCCCGGCCGGCCTTTCGGCCCAGCTCGGCCCAACCAACTCCCCGCCGCGTCGACTCCGCGTCGCCCCTTTCTCTCGCTGACCGCTGGGCCCCGCCTGTCAGCCTTCTTCTTCCCCCGCGTCTCCTTCCTCGCGACGCCGCTCCCTCTCTCCCGAGCGCGCCGCCCGTGAACCCAACCACCCGGCCGGCCCCATCGCTCCCTGTGCGGCCCGTCCGATGCGCGCCGCGTGTCCGCAGCCGCCTGGCCATCCCAATCTCGCCGTCCGTGCCCGCCGAACCCTAGCCCTAGCGCCTATAAAACCCGCCACCGGCCATCTTCTTCCCCAAGCCGCGCCGCCCTTCGGGGTTCCATCCAGATCCAGTTCGAGAGCAGAGAGGAGAGGGAGAGGAGTGGGGAAGGGTGTGGAGCAGTCGGAGCAAGAGGAGGAGAGCCGGAGCGCTTTCCCCGCATCGCCGTCGCCGAAGCCATCGCCGCCGTCCGTGGACTCGCCGACGAGGAGCCGGACCAGGGACGAGAGGAAGCGCACGAGCATCGCCGAGCCTCGACGAGTCTTCCCCGAGCTGCAGCGTACGACGACGAGACCCTGGGTGAGCTGCCCGCGTTCGCCCCCCTTCGTCTCTGTTTCCGGCGGAGCGCCGCCGCTCGTGCTCGCCGTGCCAAGCCAAGCCCCTGTGAGCCAGCCTTCGTGCTGTGCATCTTCTTGTGCAGGTTCCCGTCGCCGCTAAACCCTTTGCAACCCGCCGTCGCTTGTTCCCCGCAGCCGAGGCCGCCGCGGCCGAGCTCTGCTCGCCCCGCGCGCGAACGCCGAGGCCACGCGCGGCCGTGGGCGACCACGTGCCCGCGCGTGTGCACCTAGCCGTGCCCCAGCAGTCGCTGGAGGCCACGAGCGTGCTAGCCGAACCCGAATCGAGCGCAGTTGAGCCAAAACCCGAGCCGCCGTCGTGCTCGCCGGCGCACATGGCCGTGTCGCCGCCGTCGCACGTCGGGAAGCCCCAATCCGAACCCAGCCATGGCTTTTTTCCCCTCGAGCGTGTTCGCCTAACCCTGGTGAAGCTTTTCCGACCGATCTTGAGCCCAGCCGAGCCTTTTCCGGCGAGGTCCACCGCCGACCGTCGCCGCCGGCGCGTTCCAGTGCGCGCCGCGCGCGCGTCACGTCGCGCCGTGGCCGTGCCACACCGTGGACCACACCAAGTCCCTCTCAGCCGCGCACAGAAGATCCCTGTCAGCCACAAATTGATCCCGTGCACCCGGCTCTCGTGAACCACTCTCACGGTGCACCGTGGACCTAGTCCACCAGGCCAGATCCAGCAGCCGCCCCTTCGTGGGCCGAATCTCGCGTTTAAGTCCGTTTAACCACCTTGAACTCTTCCGGCCCATTCACTTTCGGCCCAATTCCAGCCCAGCCATCGTTTATTCTTTTTCCTTTTTCTTTTAACAGCGCTGACGTATGGGACCCACCTGTCATACTCTGTGAGTCGCTGACACATGGGGCCCACTGACCAGAGTTGACCCGCTGACCGTTGACCGTTGACCCCGTTGATCGTTGACCGGTCAACGCTGACGTCAGCAGGGCCCACTGCTGACGTCATCCTAGGCGGACCCCACTGCTGACGTCAGCATGACGTCATGCTGACGTCAGCAGGCTAATTTCTGTCTGTTTTCTTTTTCGGAAATTATTTAATATTTTCAGAAAATGATTTAAACTTCGAAAATTAATAATAAATCAACCGTAGCTCAGAAAAATATGAAACCAGTTTCTATATTTTTCTAAAATCATGATCTGCGCGTTAGTATAGAGTTTGGTGTTATTTGAGTCTTCATTCGTCGCTGTTTTAGTGTTTCTTTGCTAGTAGCCGCGTCTTATTTTCTTTCCGCGCCCCTAGGAGCTCCGGAGAGTCAGGAGGAGCCGGACTACTTCAACAACTGCTTTGTCGAGGACGAAGACCTTTGCCCAGGTTCACGCCCGACCATCTCTGAAATACCTATTAGACATGCAAACTAGTATGCTAGCGCTTTACTTTACTCGCATGATAAACCTGCACTGCCTTTGTTATTATCCTGTTACCTTGCTACCTACTACTCACTTTATAAATATGCTATGCTATGCATGTGTTGGGATGGTTGTGATTGATTCTCTTGGCGTGAGTTGTGGGTGGTTTGGGGAGGAGTAGTGCAGCTAGGCGGTGTAAGCGAGTAAATAACAACTCGATCGTTGATCGAGGTGCTGAGGGGCTGCACTCGGGCAGTCCCTATGGGGTACCTGTTGCGGGTACATGGTTACTGGTTACTTGGGGTTGGTACTCGGTGAGTACCTGAGGAGTTTGGGCGGCAATACCTGTTATGGGTGCCGATTGCGGACCGTTGCGGCGGATCGCTTGTGATGCAGATACTCGCTTTACCGAACAATTAAGGACCGAGTCGTGCCCCCACTTCGGACTTGGGAATTACCGTGCTCACCATCTACCCAGTATGGGGAGGGTTCCAGCAAGCCTACTCTAGTGCGGCGCCGAGACTGTAGGAGAATCGAGTTTGATATGTGTAGGGGGGATTCGTTGCGGCGTAATCTCCCTGATTTACCACGGCCCCCGACTGGCCCCGGTGGGAAGGTTTCACGACCCTGGGGCAGATGTTAGATCGGATGTTTCCCGAGCCCAGGGAGACAGGATTGGCGCCGTTACTGTTTAGGATCTTTGCTGTGGGCTGTGTCTCAGGTTGGTTGCGGACTAGCCTTGCAGCCCGGATGGATTCCTGGAGTGCCACCTCTGCAGAGTGTAAACTATACGTATAGCCGTGTCCACGGTTACGGACGACCCATTTCTGAGAAGCCCCGGCTAGCATGGGAAACTGCTTTCTTACCTCATCCTTGATTCGGGTTATGAGAGATTGGTCCAGCTGAGGCTGTTGAGACGAGGTGGGGAGGGAGCTCACCGAGTCGACTAGTGAGTGAAAGGAGTTGGTGGATAATGATTTGCGGGAACCTGCCGTGGCAGGACGAGCCCGATGGGAATATGTGAGGCTGATGGTTGGTTTTGGGGAGTGGAGGTGTATGTGTGTGAGCAGGAGTTGGCGATGAGTTGAATTTGGGTTATTGCTGCTGCTTGCATAAGAAACCCTGGCTTAAACCTTGATTATTTCTTTATCCCTAGAATAGGCCACCTTTAAAGCTTGCATCATATTATGGTTGGTGACGTGGACCTGTCCCATTTCCTTGGGGACAGACTTTGGGTTCTCAGGTGAAGACCCCGACCGCGAGTTCAACCAGGACGGGTGGTACGACTGAAGGGTGTGCGCTACGCTCAAGGATGCCTGTGGAGGAGTGGACCCAGTTGTTCTAGCTACCGCTGCGCAGATGTTTCTTATTGTCGCTTTAGCCCAGAGGGCTTGTATCCTGTCGCTTTGTCTTTATATGAGTCATCTATTGAATCTTTTATCGTTGTATGGATGTGATATTCGACTGAGATGAGTTCTGTACGAGATAGCTGCTATTCCTGGGACTATCTCAAGGGTACAGGGAGTCGGGTTCTCGTTGGTGAGAATCCGGTTCGTCACAGTTGGTATCAGAGCCATACTTGACCGTAGCGCGTAACCCATAGAACGGAAACCTAGGACAGAAGCTCTAACTGAGTCCTCTATTCTATATGAAACCCCTTGGACTATTTGAAAACTATATAAGTACATCTCATCTATTTGCAAAACTTTTACCCTTACCTTACCTTACTAACTTGCTAACTTACTAACAACCCACTAACTGTCTGGCAGATGGAAGGAAGATCAGCAGATGAACGACGAGAAATCAGGACCACCGGAGCAGACTGTGGAGGTTTGGCAGTGCTGCTGAGGGAGGTGCTGCGTACAGTGGGGATAGATGTGGACAGCGTTTTCTACGAGGGATGGACATACGGACCTGGAGAGGGAGTACATACCCGGTTGCAGATGGTTGTACCCAATATCCCTGGACGACCAAGGTCACTGATGCTACGAGCAGCTACCAGCGAGAGCACTTTCAGTCGGGCAGTGCGGACTATAGCTATGAGGATACTCCGACTTGCCACACTTGTATACCAGAGTCAGCTCAGCCACACTCGTTTCCGGTACCTACCGCGAGCTCTTGAAGATCCGACGGACAGAGACGCAGTCAGCTTGCAGGCTCACGCAGCAGACCGAGAGCGGAACGTGACTCTGCGGACCTCAGTTCAGTGCATGATTGAGCAGGAATACTTGAACATTGGCCTAGAGGAGAAAGTTGCCAAGCTGAAAGAGAGGGTATGGAAGCAAGACCTCCAGCTGATGGAGAAGGACAACAGGATCGCCTTACTTGAGGAACAACTCAGAGCTAAAACAAGGGAAGTCAGAATCTTGAACCACGAAGCTCGAAACAACAGGCAGTTGGCAGGACTGATCCGAGCAACTCATCATGCTCGAGATGTTCGCCTGGAAGATCAGCTCGCAGAAAAAGACAAGGAACTAGCAGCCAAGGAAGAAGAGATAGAAGGTCTGAAGGAAGAAGTATACTGGTTGGACAGTCTCAACTCAGAACTCCAGGAAGAGGTGGATAGCTACAAGGAGAAGAGTGGACGAAACTACCAGCTGATGAAGTACCTGAGTCTTCAACAGATTATGGCAAAGGATGAAGCTCGAAGGACCCTTAGTAGTTGGGTAAGATCAGACAGGAAGAGAGTGGCAGAAATGATCACAGTGAACCAAGGACTACCAGAAGAACGCAGAGTTGAACCCAGAACAGAGAACTACAGAGTCTCACCAAGCCGAGTTGAGCCGATACCGCCACCTGAGGCTCGAACCTTTACTCCCGAGATGACAAGACTGAGACAAGAACTGGCACACCTAGAACAGCAGTTGACAGAACCTGAGATGGACATAATGAGGTTGGCAGCGCGCCTCACGGACACCCACCGAGACAACAGGCAGTGATCAAGCAGCAGACAGAGACTGAGGCTGTGAGGTTGGCAGCGCGCCTCACAGGCACCTTCAGCAGTATGAGACAGATGCAGTAGGCAGTATCAGCAGATGTCAGCAGTTGAAGAGATTTGTATCTATCTTCAAGGGTAGATGTTTAGACTTAGTAGATCATGACCACCTTTTGGCTCAGCCACGATGTAGCATTCGCTTAGATGTACTAATCCTCAAGGTTTCAGGAGCTGGCCTCGGGATAGTACACATGTCTAGGGTGTAATGCTGTAATGATTGTTCGATCTTATTGGCTGTTCTTGCAGTTTTATTGTTGTTCGTCTTGAGTGTACTTTAGTGTTGAGTCTATTTCTTGTGTGCAGCTCCTACTCTAGTTACGCTAACCTAACCATTACCGACCGCCACTAAATCTGCTTAATGAAAAATACAGCAAGATGTCGATCCGAAGATCCAACCGTTTGCTTGCACATTTTGAGGAAGCTGAGCAAGAAGAGGCAGCAATGGCAGCTAGAGGCAGAGGACGTGTCAGAGGTCGTGGACGTGGAAGAGCAGCAGTTGCAGTTAGAGGCAGAGGTCGTGGACGCGCAGCAGGCGTGCTCCAGCCCGAGAACAACGCACCAGGAGAAGAACAAGAAGTGGAAATGGAAGAACCAGCAGTGGAACCTCAGCAGAACCAGCAGAACAACCAGCAACCACCGCCACCGCCTAACTTGGCAGAAGTGATGACTACTCAGACACAGCTGATGCAACAGATGGCACAGGCCAACACACAGATGATGCAAGCTATGCAGCAGATGCAGGGAAATCAGAACCAGAACCGTCAGGGACACCGTGAGGAAGACCTACAAAGGAAGATTGAACGGTTCATCAGGCTGAAAGCACCCACCTTCGACTACTCGGACGAACCACTCGATGCACACGACTGGTTGCGTACCATCGAAACGAAGCTTGACCTGACAGACTACACTGAAGAGGAATGTGTGGCCCTTGCGGCACACCAACTTGAAGGAGCAGCGAAAGCGTGGTGGGAGAGCTACTGTGACTCTCACGCAAACCCAGCTCAGATCACCTGGCAAGAGTTTTGTGAAGCTTTCAAGGAGTACCACATACCAGAACAAGTCATGGTGCATAAAGCAATGGAATTCAGGACAATGACCCAAGGAAGTTTGTCTGTAGCTGAGTACGCTCGGCACTTTGCTAAGATGTCAAGATACGCTCCTGAAGACGTCAACACTGAGAAGAAGAAGCAGTTTTGGTTCCAGCGTGGTTTACACAGAGGTCTGAGGACAGCACTCGCAGCAAGTTCACACAGGTCACTAAGAGAGTTGATTGACAGGGCTATCGCAGTTGAGAAGGAAAGAGTGGGACTTGAAGATACCTGGCGAGAGAAGAAAAGAAAGGCTGAACAGTTGCACAACCACAGACTAAGTCAGAGGCCGAGGAGTGGCCAGAGCAACATGCTCAGGAGAAGCTTTCAGCAGAGCAACAACCAAGGAAGCTCAGTGTTCAACAGAAACAGCTACCAGGGTAACCGAGGCAGTAACAACAACAGTATTGGCAGCAGAGGGAACAATTACAACAGCTTTGGTAACAGAAACAACAGCTACTCAAGTCAGGGAAACCCCAACTGGAAGCCGAACAACACACCCAGAATTGGTGGAGGGACCACAGTGGTCTGTTTTGCTTGTGGGAAGCCCGGTCACAAGTCCTTTGACTGTCCGGAGAAGAAGAACAAACAAACCCCAGCCAAGGCACCGGCACCTGGAGGACAGGACAGGCAGCCAGCAACAACGCAGAGAGGACGCCTCAACCACTTGACAGAGGAAGAAGCCGAGGACGCTCCCGACGTTGTGCTCGGTGAGTTTTTAGTAAATGGCATTCCAGCTTTGATATTGTTTGACTCTGGAGCAACTGGATCCTATATCTCGACAAAGTTTGTGAGAGAGCAATCACCCCCGACAATACCTAAAGCTAGACCTATAGTCACTACTTCTCCCTTAGGAGAGCTTAGGTGCACTTTAGAGTGCCCCGCAGTTAGACTGATGATAGGAGGCCAGGAGTTCGAAGGAAACTTGACAGTCCTGGAATCGGATGGAATTGACGTGATACTAGGAATGGATTGGCTTACAGAGCACAAAGGAATAATCAGTTGCTCACCCAGAACAGTTGAGTTGACACACCCTAGCGGAGTCAAAGTAACAGCAGAGCCACAAAGAAGAACAGGGAAGAGATCCAGAACATGTATTCTGAGACAGTTGGTATACTCCATTGAGAAACAGACGATCGAAGAAGTACCTGTAGTATGTGAGTACCCGGACGTGTTTCCCGAGGAACTACCAGGATTGCCACAAGACCGAGACGTAGAGTTCATAATCGAACTGCAACCAGGCACAGGGCCTATTGCTAAGAGGCCGTACAGAATGTCAGTGGAAGAACTGGAAGAGCTCAAAAAGCAGCTGAAAGAGATGCTTGAAAGCGGTGTGATTCGACCAAGTGCATCCCCCTGGGGATCACCAGTGTTGTTTGTGAAGAAGAAAGACGGGTCAATGCGCATGTGCGTGGACTATCGATCCCTGAACGCAGTAACGATCAAGAACAAGTACCCGTTACCACGGATTGATGACTTGCTAGATCAGTTGAAGAAAGCCAAATACTTCAGTAAGATTGATCTGAGATCGGGATACCACCAGATGAAGATTAGAGAAGGTGACATTCCCAAGACAGCTTTTGTGACTCGGTACGGACAGTACGAGTTCACCGTTGTGTCTTTTGGATTGACCAACGCACCTGCTTACTTCATGAACATGATGAACAAGGTATTCATGGAGGAACTAGACAAGTTCGTAGTGGTGTTCATTGACGACATACTAGTTTACTCAGAAACAGCCGAAGAACATGAGAAGCATCTGAGGATTGTACTAGAGAGGCTGAGACAGCATCAACTCTACGGAAAGTTCAGCAAGTGTGAATTTTGGTTGGAGAAAGTAGCCTTTTTGGGTCACGTGTTGACAGCTGAGGGCGTAGCAGTCGACCCAGAAAAGATTGAGGCAGTAGCAGAATGGAAGCAGCCAAAGAGCGTTACGGAGATCCGGAGCTTTCTGGGATTGGCAGGATACTATAGGAGATTCATTGAGAACTTCTCCAAGATTGCCAAGCCAATGACCGAACTACTCAAGAACAATGTCCCATTCGAGTGGACGGACAAATGTGAAAGAAGTTTCCAAGAACTCAAGCACAAACTCACTACAACTCCAGTATTGACCCTACCAGATATTCGCAAAGATTTCGTAGTCTACTGCGATGCTTCAAGACAAGGTTTGGGATGTGTTCTAATGCAAGAGGGCAAGGTTGTTGCCTATGCATCGAGGCAACTGAGGAAACATGAGGAAAACTACCCCACACATGATTTAGAACTGGCAGCAGTGGTACATGCATTGAAGATCTGGAGGCACTATCTGATTGGTAACAAGTGCGATATCTACACAGATCACAAAAGTTTGAAGTATTTCTTCACCCAATCTGAACTGAACATGAGGCAAAGAAGATGGTTAGAACTGATCAAAGATTATGATTTGGAGATACACTACCATCCTGGCAAAGCTAATGTCGTGGCAGATGCCCTAAGTCGAAAGAGTTATTGCAACAACTTGATGATAGAAGAAAGTCAACCAGAACTAGCAAAGGAATTGTACATGTTGAAACTCGAGCTAGTAGAAGAAGGAAAACCCCAGGAAATGAGAGTGAAGTATAACCTAGAAGACCGAATCAAAGAAGCTCAAGGAAAGTGCCCAGAAATCCAAGAAGTAAAAGGGGATATCCAACGAGGAGTAGCACCTGACTTCAGGATCGATGAAGCAGGGACAGTATGGCTGAAAGACCGTATTTGTGTACCACAGGACGAGGAAATCAGGAGAACAATTCTCTCAGAAGCTCACGAGTCCAAGTACTCAATCCACCCAGGATGCACTAAGATGTATCAGGATCTGAAGGATAAATTCTGGTGGAAGAAAATGAGGGAGGACATAGCAGAGTATGTAGCCAAGTGCGACTCTTGTCGAAGAATCAAAGCAGAACATCAAAGACCAGCAGGACTGCTGAAACCACTGGAAATTCCAATGTGGAAGTGGGAAGATATCAGCATGGACTTCGTAGTTGGTTTACCCCGCACTCAGAAAGGGAATGATGCCATATGGGTCATAGTTGATCGATTGACGAAGGTAGCCCACTTTATACCCGTCAAAAGCACACACTCAGTAAGCAAACTAGCAGAGCTATACATAGACAACATTCTTAAGCTGCATGGGGCACCAAGAAGTATTGTGTCAGACAGAGGACCCCAATTCACAGCTCAATTCTGGCAAAGCCTACATCAAGCCATCGGGACAACCTTGGAGTATAGCACAGCTTACCACCCCCAGACAGATGGGCAGACTGAAAGAGTGAACCAGGTTCTTGAAGATTTGTTGAGAGCATGTGTTCTAGCTTACAGCACAGACTGGGAGAAGAGTCTATCTTACGCAGAATTCTCCTATAACAACAGTTACCAGGCCAGCCTACAGATGTCACCCTTTGAGGCATTATATGGCAGAAAATGCAGAACACCTCTAATGTGGTCAGAGGTGGGAGAACGAACATTCTTTGGACCTGACATGATTGTAGAGGCAGAGGAAAATGTGGCCAAGATCCGAGAGCACCTGAAGGCAGCTCAGAGCAGACAAAAGAGCTATGCAGATAAAAGGAGAAGAGACCTAGAATTCGAAGTAGGAGACTTCGTCTACCTGAAAGTGTCACCCCTCAGAGGGCACAAGAGATTCCAAGTGAAAGGAAAGCTAGCACCCCGTTTTGTTGGACCATACCAGATACTGGAGAGAGTAGGAAAGCTAGCCTACAAGCTAGACCTACCAGAGGAACTAGCGGGAGTACACCCAGTGTTCCATGTATCTCAGCTGAGAAAGTGTCTGAGAGTACCAGAACATGAGATCAAGACAGAGGCATTAGACCTACAGGACACCTTGGAGTACCTGGAGTACCCAGAGAGGATACTAGACAGAGCAGTCAAAGAGACCAGAAGCACAGCTATCCCGTTTTGCAAAGTACAGTGGAGCAATCACTCAGAAAGGGAAGCGACTTGGGAGAAAGAGTCAGAGCTGAAGGAGAAATACCCCCACTTGTTTAAACCATAGGTATCACAAATCTCGAGGACGAGATTCTTGTGAGGGGGGGAGACTGTAACAACCCTAAAATTCGTATAGGTTTTGTTGAGTGCAAAAATTCGAATTCAAAAATTTTTGGTGGAATTGTGTGCATGCAAACAAACATATAAGAGTGTCTTCTATTTGCTCCCTAAATTCTTAGGCAATTTAAATTCAATTTAAAATCAATTTGAAGTGCTAAGGATGAAATAGTGTGATTTGGAGTTATTTGGATTTATTTGGATTTTTGGTTGGTTTGAATTCAAATTCTAGATTTGAATTCAAACTCTAATTGACTAAACTAATTTCCAAATCCTCTTCCTGTTCGTGGGCCGAATTCCCGCAGCCAAGTCCATCTTTCGCCCTTCAACTTCTCTCCCGAGCCAGCGACCCAGCCAGCCCGGCCGGCCTTTCGGCCCAGCTCGGCCCAACCAACTCCCCGCCGCGTCGACTCCGCGTCGCCCCTTTCTCTCGCTGACCGCTGGGCCCCGCCTGTCAGCCTTCTTCTTCCCCCGCGTCTCCTTCCTCGCGACGCCGCTCCCTCTCTCCCGAGCGCGCCGCCCGTGAACCCAACCACCCGGCCGGCCCCATCGCTCCCTGTGCGGCCCGTCCGATGCGCGCCGCGTGTCCGCAGCCGCCTGGCCATCCCAATCTCGCCGTCCGTGCCCGCCGAACCCTAGCCCTAGCGCCTATAAAACCCGCCACCGGCCATCTTCTTCCCCAAGCCGCGCCGCCCTTCGGGGTTCCATCCAGATCCAGTTCGAGAGCAGAGAGGAGAGGGAGAGGAGTGGGGAAGGGTGTGGAGCAGTCGGAGCAAGAGGAGGAGAGCCGGAGCGCTTTCCCCGCATCGCCGTCGCCGAAGCCATCGCCGCCGTCCGTGGACTCGCCGACGAGGAGCCGGACCAGGGACGAGAGGAAGCGCACGAGCATCGCCGAGCCTCGACGAGTCTTCCCCGAGCTGCAGCGTACGACGACGAGACCCTGGGTGAGCTGCCCGCGTTCGCCCCCCTTCGTCTCTGTTTCCGGCGGAGCGCCGCCGCTCGTGCTCGCCGTGCCAAGCCAAGCCCCTGTGAGCCAGCCTTCGTGCTGTGCATCTTCTTGTGCAGGTTCCCGTCGCCGCTAAACCCTTTGCAACCCGCCGTCGCTTGTTCCCCGCAGCCGAGGCCGCCGCGGCCGAGCTCTGCTCGCCCCGCGCGCGAACGCCGAGGCCACGCGCGGCCGTGGGCGACCACGTGCCCGCGCGTGTGCACCTAGCCGTGCCCCAGCAGTCGCTGGAGGCCACGAGCGTGCTAGCCGAACCCGAATCGAGCGCAGTTGAGCCAAAACCCGAGCCGCCGTCGTGCTCGCCGGCGCACATGGCCGTGTCGCCGCCGTCGCACGTCGGGAAGCCCCAATCCGAACCCAGCCATGGCTTTTTTCCCCTCGAGCGTGTTCGCCTAACCCTGGTGAAGCTTTTCCGACCGATCTTGAGCCCAGCCGAGCCTTTTCCGGCGAGGTCCACCGCCGACCGTCGCCGCCGGCGCGTTCCAGTGCGCGCCGCGCGCGCGTCACGTCGCGCCGTGGCCGTGCCACACCGTGGACCACACCAAGTCCCTCTCAGCCGCGCACAGAAGATCCCTGTCAGCCACAAATTGATCCCGTGCACCCGGCTCTCGTGAACCACTCTCACGGTGCACCGTGGACCCAGTCCACCAGGCCAGATCCAGCAGCCGCCCCTTCGTGGGCCGAATCTCGCGTTTAAGTCCGTTTAACCACCTTGAACTCTTCCGGCCCATTCACTTTCGGCCCAATTCCAGCCCAGCCATCGTTTATTCTTTTTCCTTTTTCTTTTAACAGCGTTGACGTATGGGACCCACCTGTCATACTCTGTGAGTCGCTGACACATGGGGCCCACTGACCAGAGTTGACCCGCTGACCGTTGACCGTTGACCCCGTTGACCGTTGACCGGTCAACGCTGACGTCAGCAGGGCCCACTGCTGACGTCATCCTAGGCGGACCCCACTGCTGACGTCAGCATGACGTCATGCTGACGTCAGCAGGCTAATTACTGTCTGTTTTCTTTTTCGGAAATTATTTAATATTTTCAGAAAATGATTTAAACTTCGAAAATTAATAATAAATCAACCGTAGCTCAGAAAAATATGAAACCAGTTTCTATATTTTTCTAAAATCATGATCTGCGCGTTAGTATAGAGTTTGGTGTTATTTGAGTCTTCATTCGTCGCTGTTTTAGTGTTTCTTTGCTAGTAGCCGCGTCTTATTTTCTTTCCGCGCCCCTAGGAGCTCCGGAGAGTCAGGAGGAGCCGGACTACTTCAACAACTGCTTTGTCGAGGACGAAGACCTTTGCCCAGGTTCACGCCCGACCATCTCTGAAATACCTATTAGACATGCAAACTAGTATGCTAGCGCTTTACTTTACTCGCATGATAAACCTGCACTGCCTTTGTTATTATCCTGTTACCTTGCTACCTACTACTCACTTTATAAATATGCTATGCTATGCATGTGTTGGGATGGTTGTGATTGATTCTCTTGGCGTGAGTTGTGGGTGGTTTGGGGAGGAGTAGTGCAGCTAGGCGGTGTAAGCGAGTAAATAACAACTCGATCGTTGATCGAGGTGCTGAGGGGCTGCACTCGGGCAGTCCCTATGGGGTACCTGTTGCGGGTACATGGTTACTGGTTACTTGGGGTTGGTACTCGGTGAGTACCTGAGGAGTTTGGGCGGCAATACCTGTTATGGGTGCCGATTGCGGACCGTTGCGGCGGATCGCTTGTGATGCAGATACTCGCTTTACCGAACAATTAAGGACCGAGTCGTGCCCCCACTTCGGACTTGGGAATTACCGTGCTCACCATCTACCCAGTATGGGGAGGGTTCCAGCAAGCCTACTCTAGTGCGGCGCCGAGACTGTAGGAGAATCGAGTTTGATATGTGTAGGGGGGATTCGTTGCGGCGTAATCTCCCTGATTTACCACGGCCCCCGACTGGCCCCGGTGGGAAGGTTTCACGACCCTGGGGCAGATGTTAGATCGGATGTTTCCCGAGCCCAGGGAGACAGGATTGGCGCCGTTACTGTTTAGGATCTTTGCTGTGGGCTGTGTCTCAGGTTGGTTGCGGACTAGCCTTGCAGCCCGGATGGATTCCTGGAGTGCCACCTCTGCAGAGTGTAAACTATACGTATAGCCGTGTCCACGGTTACGGACGACCCATTTCTGAGAAGCCCCGGCTAGCATGGGAAACTGCTTTCTTACCTCATCCTTGATTCGGGTTATGAGAGATTGGTCCAGCTGAGGCTGTTGAGACGAGGTGGGGAGGGAGCTCACCGAGTCGACTAGTGAGTGAAAGGAGTTGGTGGATAATGATTTGCGGGAACCTGCCGTGGCAGGACGAGCCCGATGGGAATATGTGAGGCTGATGGTTGGTTTTGGGGAGTGGAGGTGTATGTGTGTGAGCAGGAGTTGGCGATGAGTTGAATTTGGGTTATTGCTGCTGCTTGCATAAGAAACCCTGGCTTAAACCTTGATTATTTCTTTATCCCTAGAATAGGCCACCTTTAAAGCTTGCATCATATTATGGTTGGTGACGTGGACCTGTCCCATTTCCTTGGGGACAGACTTTGGGTTCTCAGGTGAAGACCCCGACCGCGAGTTCAACCAGGACGGGTGGTACGACTGAAGGGTGTGCGCTACGCTCAAGGATGCCTGTGGAGGAGTGGACCCAGTTGTTCTAGCTACCGCTGCGCAGATGTTTCTTATTGTCGCTTTAGCCCAGAGGGCTTGTATCCTGTCGCTTTGTCTTTATATGAGTCATGTATTGAATCTTTTATCGTTGTATGGATGTGATATTCGACTGAGATGAGTTCTGTACGAGATAGCTGCTATTCCTGGGACTATCTCAAGGGTACAGGGAGTCGGGTTCTCGTTGGTGAGAATCCGGTTCGTCACAGAGCCGATCTGTCCTGGGCCGCCCGATCAAAATCCGACGGCCCAAGTTGAGCCACGTCGCGGGTCAACCCGGCGCGTACCGGTCAGCGCTGTAGCTTTTGCTAAAGAGCCCCTGTCTTTTTCTGAAATTAACCCGCGGTCCAATTTAATTCAAAAATAATTACAATTAGGTCCTGTTTTATTCGTTTAGGCCCCTGGAAATTTTAAAAAATTTACCAGCAAGCCCCCGAATCTTAGAAACGCTATAACTTTCACGTTTTAGCTCCGTTTTGCGTGATTTTCGCGCTCATGTGTTCGTAGCGACGCGTAGAATATTTCTAGCTCCTGTTTTTGTACTGTTTATACTGTTGGTGTACTGTTTCTAATAGATTTAATTTGTTTGCATGTAATGATTGCTTTGGAATGCGTGCGTGATGTTCGTGTCCAGTCGGTGAGCCCGTAGCGTTGGACTTCGAGTACGTTGAGGACGTGCCGGAGCAGGACTTTCAGCAGCAGCCGTACTCCGAGGAAGGCAAGTATATAGCACGGACAATCCTTGCTACCTACTCACTCTTTAATACACTGTTCTTTACATACGCATGTGTCTAATATTGTTTACCATTAAGGTTGTACCTAGTATTTATTTCCCTGTCCTTGTATACCTATGGGTTTTTGCATATGGGTAGTATTTTGCTAGGCGCTACTACTGTCGCTTTTACTTAATTGTTATTATTGACTTAATGGTCCACTTCAATCTTAATGTTAAAACTTGCTTTGTAGCAACTTGGATCAGGGAGCTGGGGCTTGTGTGTTTTGCCTGGCCCCAGTGTCTCTCCCTAAGGACTGGTTCGTAAAAGCGGCAACCTGGGAGCCTGTCGCCGCCGCCGGAACTATATGGGCTCTGGTCTTGGTTGAGTAGCTTGTACGTCTCTAGCTTGGCAGTAGTTACCGAGTGGCCTACGGCGTTGTGGGAGGTACGGCGCTGGGTGATCTCCGATTCCACCGAGGACGGTAGCCCCGTCGGCTAGGTCACGTTAGACCCAGTCCCGTGTTGGGAGCCCCCGTGAGTGCGGGAGCTCCGCATGTTGCGCCATTTACTTTTGTTGGCATGATTTGCCGGCGCGTGGACGCCATTGACCCCCTCACGTTGCGCCCTGAGGGTCAGTCAATCTCGGTGCCTAAGTTTTCACCACCGTATAGTACTCCAGCGGCTACTGTCTTGTTAGGGTGTCTTGTGAAAGCCTCGTAGCGTCCCTATGCAGTCACACCTCGGAAGTGTTGATGTGCGTGGTTGGGTGCAAAGTTCTTTTGAACTTTTACGCGACTGGTGGGTAAAGGGCGAAACCTCTGCAGAGTGTACGATCTATCATGATAGCCCGGCTCAGGGTCACGAGCGGCCTGGATCCTTTTATGATTAGAAGATGATATTTATTACTGTTTAATGATGACTTACATTTATTATCATGGGATACAACTGGGATTCATCTAAAGTAGTAATTATGATTAAAACGAACCAACTAAAAGTGCTAATGCAGTTAAACCAGTGTCAAGCCTCTTTTAGCCTTCATACACCCGTGCTATACTTGCTAAGTAATTCTGTTACTTACACTTGCTGCTATCATCATTTTTTGGGCAAAATCCCGGACGGGTAACAGATTGGAGTCAGGCTGATTACGCTGTGGAGTTTCCGGAGGATCTACCGTACTTCTGAGTTGGCGTTCTCCCAGTCAGAGTCCCCGTGGGATTGCGGCTACGCTTAGAGAGATGTATTAGTCTTCCGCTGTCCATGTATTTCATTTATGCAAAACTCTGATGTACCCGCTACTTTATGTTGAGAAATAAGCATTGTACTCTGATTTTTACCATATTTGTTCGCTATATGTGTCTGTGGACTTCCTGGGCACACATATGGCCGCATTCGGGTTTTGTGTAAATCCGGGTGTGACAACGTGCCAGGCCTCTGAAAATATTATATATGCTGATGCAAAATAAAATTACACAGGCAAACTCACATGGTTGTTTTTGGTCGTGAATCGGTTTCCGATGCGTGAAGCCCGTTATTTTATCACGGGTTGTTTTGACTGTGCATCGATCGATCAGTGAATGCAGTGGTTGCATCCATCGTGTTCCCCTTGTCCGTTACTTCATTCCACACACCATGCACCTTGCATTGATATGAGTTCTCCCCTCTGCAACTTTCTCCTTGTATACTTCCCTTGGGCAACAGTATCTCACACTATATCCAGAGGCCCAGAGCGTACCTGCCCCATGTGACACTGCGTGCAACATGCATGTCTCCCGATGCAATTAGCTGCTCTATATTTGTACACATCTGTAGTAGTGACGTGTTTGTCTCGTCTCGTTTAGAGCTACATGCCAGCCTTCGTTTAGATTGGACAGTCTTAAATATACCTTTTCTGACCAGCTTTTCTGTATTGTTGGGTAGCCAACGTCTAGGTTTATGCAATTCTACTTACAGTAGTTTTACTTATTTCCTACATTATCTTTCATTTCTTTCGAATATAATTTCCTTTGTGGTTGTTATTTCTAATATATATACATGCATGTTGAATAGGAACGTACGTACATTCCACGCAAGTGGCAGTACGCAGAATGCATGTCAGCTCTCAATTGTTGCTAACCCCTATCTGCCTGCTAATAATAATATGAAGTTAGTTGCTTAGTTTGTCGATGTGATGAAGAAAACTAGAGTGCCTTTAGTAGAGAGATAGAGAGTGTCAGTCAGACCAACGTACATATAAGACGAGATGTTGCAGCTTTTGCTGCTATACCGGACGTACCTTCCGGGACCATGGCCCTTCCCTTTGAAAATCACAAATTTTCTCTCCAAACTTCACTATTATCACGTCAAATCACTCTCCTCATGCATGGAACACTAAACGTGGGTAAATAAAAAAACTAAGTACATGGTTTTGATGTACAAGACGGGGCGAATCTTTTGAGACTAGTTAGGTCATGGTAGGACAATAATTACCACAAACAAACGAAAAGTGTTACAGTGCGCTACAGTGTCCGATATGACATTTTCACCAAACATCACTTTCACTTTTTTTAACTAAACTGGGCCCATATAAACGCATGCATGTTGTTACAGATCCATCCATCCATATGTCTATCTTACAATGTGACCACGCTCGTCATTCGTGTGAAGTACTCAGTACATGTAATAATGTTGGTCCAACAAGTCCTCTCCTTGTAAGTTGTCATATCGATCGAGGACGACATGCTGAAATCCATGGAGGAAGGAAGAGAAAGCTACAGCCTACACACGAGAGAGCTGGCGGAAAGGCCCCAGCTGCAAAAGTACGCTGTACGCGAGTAAAATGCACGGGCGGTACGTAAACTTGGCAGCTGGTGTCATCTAGGTCCCTCAACTCCCAAAATGCACATCTACATACATAAACTTGGCAGTCGGTGTCATCTAGGTCTTAACGGGCGTCGCCCGGACCCGCGTGCCTACGTGGACTCTAATGTGGGCCGAAAGCTGGCCGGCCCAGTCCAACTTCTCCCCTCCAACTTTTTCTCTGGCCAAATCTGCCCCTTCAACTCTTCTCCCAGCTCAAATCCCTACCTTCTTCCTCCTGCCCCTCCCCTCCCCACCCGCCCCGTCGGCACCACCCCCTCTCTCTCCCCCGCCCGCGTCACCGGCGCCGGCCCCTCCAATCCCTCCCAATCGGCTGGCGCGCGGCGGAGGACTCCTCCTCACGTGCCGGCGGTGACCGCGCCGTGCTCGCCCAGTCCGCGGGCCTCCGCACCGGCGACGAGGGGGGCTTCCCACGGCGGCGTGGCGTGGAGCGGCGGCGGTGGAGGCATGGCGTGGAGCAGCGGCAACGGTGGCCTCCAGCAGCAGCGGTAGCCTCCAGCGGCGGCGAGGAGCACGCGCGTCCCCCGCCGCCGGCCGCCGGGTCGCATGGCCACGCCGCACGCGAGCAGGTGCCTCGCCGCAGGCGAGGACGGCAGAGTCCCCAATCCTCGGTCGTCTGCTCTTGCTCCTCCCGCTCGCTCTCCTCCTCCTCCTCGCGGGCGGCGCACGGGCGCAACGGCCATGGCGAACGGTGGCGGCAGAGCTTGGGCGAGCTCGGGGTGGCGCGGGTTGGGGCGAGGATGGGGGTGCGGGGCGGCTGGCACGCGTTTGGCCTCCGCCGCCTCCTGCTCCAGGCGCTGGGCCTTGCCGGCCCCGGCTATGGCGAGCTCGCGTAGCTGGTTAGCCGTGGTGCGCTGGCGCAGCTCGTCGCGCGCGACGCCGTCGCGACGCACCCGGGCGTGCCCGTCGCTGCCGCCGCCTTCGCCGCGCCATGCGTTAGCACGCGTCAGGACATGGCGCTGGTGAGGACCTCCGGCATGCTCGCGGGTCTGTCTCGGATCTGACAGGACGCGTGTCAAAACCGGAGCCAAGATGTTGTAGATAGATGTGCATTTTCTAAGTAGATGGATCTGGACCGTCGGTGCATTTTACGCCATGATTCCCGCACACATGACCGGCCGGGGCTCTACGTACATGCATCTCTGGTTACGAGAAGAGAAGATGAAGCACTACGTGTATGCATCTCTTACCGCGCGCGTGCTTGGTCAGCTCATTGGACACATCAACGGAGCGTATATGCCGATGGGTATCCAAGGCCACAGCCTACCTGGGACTGGGAATGCATGGTACAAGTAACTCGTTTTTCCTTATAAAAAACCGTTTTCAGTGACAGATTACTCCGACCCGTTTCATCTCAAGAGGGAACAAAAGGGCTGCGCTGAGCACTGAGCTACTCAATCTTCATGATCACTTAACATTCCCGCCAGTGCTCAATTTGACGAAAAAAAGCGTTTTTTATCCGTCAAAAATTGAGGCCACTGGCGAGACAAGTGCAGTTGAAAACTGGTACTGGTACGGTGGGCTTGATCATTGTACTGCAGCCCAGCCCAGTGCTTCTGAACTAAGCCCAGCAGTGAGTCTCCAAGAAGCCCAGGACGATGAAGGAAATGAGGCCTAGGATCATTTATTACCCCAGCGATGTCTTGTCTTTCTAGTTCAGACTTCCAGAAATGAGAGAGAGGCTTGTCTCAAAAAAGAAATGAGAGGCTAAATCCAGGCGTTAAGTTCAGGCTGTTCAGATAAATGTGGATGCAGCGCTATCCAAGAACTCCAGACGAGCATCGGTTGCAGCTGTAGCACGAGATGAGATGGGAAAGTTCATGGGCGCTTCTACAGTGCTGATGATCGGTATTACAGACCCAGAGATAATGGAAGCTCTGGCTTGCAGGAAAGCTATGGCGCTGGCCAAAGACCTTCTCCTCCGAAGGGTGAGGGTGGCTTCTGACTGCGCCAATGTGGTGAGAAGTATGGAAGGGGACACAATGGGGCAGTACGGCCACATTGTCAAGGAGATCAGGGAAGGAGCTGAAGCTTTTCAGGAATTTGAGATCATCCATGAGAAGCGGGAGTCTAATCATGACGCACACGCCTTGGTTTTTTGATCCGCCAAATGGCGTTTGTAACATTGACTCTGACATAATTTGCATGGAGTTCTCCTAAAAAAAGATGATTACTCCCATGCATGTCAGTCACCTCACCTGTGACATGTTCACCTCTGACACATATCAAAGTTAATGATTGTTCATGAAAATGAATCGATATTTTGCTGCAGCAGGACAATCTGGGGAACTAGAACAAGTGGAACAGCTGAATCATATTGTATCCATCTCGCTTATATAACATTAACATTTGTAATCTAACTTTGTAATGACTTGATTCTGTACAAACTGAAATTTTCCATTCAATGAACAGGTGAGAATTTGTAGATTCCGCAGGAGTATTATCCTGCAAGACCTATGACACTCACTTACCAATCACTGTTCATGCGTGCAAGCTAGGACGGAGTAGTATAGTAGCAGCCTCCAAGAACTATATATGAGCACGACCTATCCTAACCGCCCGCCCTCTAGCTAGTTCCGATTCCCGATGCTATTCCTCCGGGCATGAGCATGATGATCCGGCCGGGGCGGCCTTCCCGCCGCGGCTACGCCATCTCCGCCGCCGCCCATGCCAAGCTCCGTCGCGATCCCCCCTGCCGCTGGCCTCGCGTACGACTGCAGCACGAGCACCGACGCCATGGTCTGGAAATCCCTCGACGCCAGCAGGTCCCCGATCGGCCCCAGCTCTGGGCACTCGCTCCACTCCGCCATCCCCGCCGTCAGCACCGGCAACCCCGGCACCTTCCCCACCACGAAGAGGTCCTTCCCCAGCGCCTCCACCTCCTGCACCTGCGCCACCATCTCGCTCGCGTCGAACACCCCCCGCTCCCTGTACTCCACCCCGGCGCCGCCGGCGCTCATGGCGTGCGCCCTGTCGAGGAACTCCCTGAGGCATGCGTCATCGGCCTTGCGCTCCTTGAGCGCGTCGAACTCGCTCCCCGTGAAGCTGCCGCCACCGCCCTTCTGGACGAAGCGGAGCACGGTGAGGTCGACGGCCGGGTTGCTCACCATGCGCGTGGCCAGCGCCACCACCTCCCGGTCGTCGCGCCCCCCGAAGAAGAGCGCCGCCACGCGGCACCCGGCGCCGGGCACGCCGCCGCCGAGGCCGCGGTCGACGAGCACCCCCACCGTGCACGGCGAGTAGCGCTGGATGCTCTGGTTGAGCGCCTGGATCGCCGGGTGGAACACCTCCAGCCCGCCGTCCACCGACCGGTGCTTGTGGAACGGCAGCACGATCAGCGCCGCGTGCCGGTCCTCCGCCGCCGACGTCACGTCGTCGTGCATCGTCGCGTACGGCGACACCGCCGCCACCGTCCGCGCCGACACCCCGGCGGCGCTCTCCTCGTACGCCATGAACGCGTGCGCGATGTGCTTGAACTGCAGCTCCACCTGGCTGCGCCCGCCGTGCGCCGAGTGCTCGGCCTCGTAGGACGACGACGGCGCCGACGCGTTGATCAGGAGCATCGCCGACGACCGCCCGGCGAACTCGATCAGGTGTAGCGCCTGCACAGCCACCGGCGACCGCTCCGACGGTGACGCCACGTCGAGGAGGGTCAGCAGCGCCGGCACGTCCCGCGGCATGTGCACGCAGGCCAGGACGTGGAACTCGGCGTCGGGGTGCGGCCACGCGATGGTCCGGCGCTTGTAGAACACGAGGCGCCGCGCCGGCTTCACGACGACGGCCATCAGCGGCGTCACCAGCGCTGTGATCAGCGCCGACATGAACACCAGCACCGTGAACGACTGGTCGCTCATGATCCGTTTGTTCTTGCCGATGTTGAGGATGACGAGCTCGATGACGCCCTTGGTGTTGAGGAGCAGCCCGATGGAGGTGCCGTCGTGCAGCGGCATGCCGAACGCGCCGGCGACGACGACCGCGGCGACGACCTTGAGGATCGCCGCGGCGAGCGCCGCCACCATGAGCAGCACTGCCGCCGGCACGCTGGTGATCTTGGCGGTGTCGGTGCGGAGGCCGCTCATGGCGAAGAAGAGCGGCAGCAGCGTGCCCACCACGAGGTCCTCCACCTTCTCGACGATGGCCACGCCGACGGGTCCGTTGGGCACGGCGAGGCCGAACACGAAGGCGCCGAAGATGGCGTGCGTGCCGCCGGCGTCGGCCACGAGCGCCGCCACCATGACGCCGACGAGCACCGAGCACTCCTGCAGCTCGGTGACCACCTCGCCCTCGGAGACCCGGCGCGCCAGCTGGAGCAGCATCGGCCGGACGATGAGGTAGCTGGCGCCGACGATGAGGAAGCCGGAGCCGATGGTCCAGAGGCACGGGACCACGCCGTAGCGCACGTGCGCGAGCGCGGTGGCGACGGTGAGCCCTCCCCAGGCGAAGGTGTCGTTGATGAGGGACGCCGAGATGGAGAGCTGCCCGACGTCGGTGCCGGCAAGCTTGAGCTGGGCGATGTTGCGCGCCAGCACGGAGAAGGCGGTGGCGCAGAAGGTGGCGCCCAGGAACACCGGGAACGACAGCTTGTTGTTCCTGGCGGCGTCGGTGCTAACGGCGATGTAGCCGGTGGCGGCGCCGACGAGGAAGGGCGGGAGCGCGGAGGCGGCGGCGAACCAGAAGCTTCGGAACCCCGCGCGGAGGACGGTGTGGAGCTCGATCTCGACGCCGATGGTGAAGGTGTAGTAGATGAGGCCGAGGAGGGACATGGACTCGAGGATGAAGAGGCTGCGGACGGGGAAGGCGACGTCGGAGAAGTGAGGGACGCGGCCGAGCACGGAGGGGCCGAGGAGGAAGCCGGCGAGGATCTCGGCGATGTAGC
Organism: Echinochloa phyllopogon; assembly: GCA_033239725.1. Classification (NCBI taxonomy): domain Eukaryota; kingdom Viridiplantae; phylum Streptophyta; class Magnoliopsida; order Poales; family Poaceae; genus Echinochloa; species Echinochloa phyllopogon. Next base: position 1,148,149 of record BTCW01000008.1, on the reverse strand, counting down.
GCGGGAGGCGGAGCGGGGAGAGGAGGAGCGCGACGGCGCGGGTGGTGGTGGTGATGAGGAGGATCTGGAAGAGGAGCAGCGGCAGGGAGAAGTCGAGCGGGCTGTCCCCTGTCCAGATGCCGCCCATGGTGATCTTGCTCGGGTACAGGCACAGCAGCTCGCTCCTGTCCGCCGACATGATGTGCTTCCATAGCTCCGCCAGCGGGTCGCTCACCGCCATCGACGACGTCATCTTCTTCTGCTTCTTCCTCCGATCGTCCTCGTCGGTGACGGTGATCGCTGGCGGCGGCCAGGGAAGGATCGGAGAGAATGAATGAAGCGCTAGCTTGTGGGGTGAGGCCGGAGTGATCGATGGGATGGCCGGGAGGACTTTGCTATTTTTATTGGAATATATTAATGGGCACTGCATGCATGCACTGCTTGTGTGCTTGGTTTGTGGCTGTGAGCTCTGCATGGAGCTTGTGTTGCTTTGCTCATTTTCTTTTAAATATTAGCACTGAAATAATTTCTTTCTTAGACATGTTAACATTCTTTATGCAACTAATTTTGAGCTTATCTACTACTCAATATGTTAACTCAACGTGCACTTGTGTGTATTATAACGCAATATTTTTCTATGCAAACATTTTGCTATATTCTGAACTTACTAGACATGCATGTTAACTCAACTTTTCGCAGAGGAAATAAGACAAGTGAACTCAACAATAGCATATTTTCGTCCAGTAACATGATAATAATGATAATAAAATCTGGGCAGCAATATAGGCTGTTGGGCCGTCGTCCTTTTTCGTCTGTTTGCATCGGCCCAAGCCTAATCGCGTCCCTTCCGAATCCGATTCTGGTCGGGTAATATACGTACAATTGCCTATATAATTGATAGCCGGTCACCAACACGTACCAAAGCAAAACGTACAGAAGATGCAATTAATAATCATCTTATCCTAGCTTGTTTTGATTCTGCTTCCATCCATCTGTTTCGTTCATTCAATTCGCTCGTCGAGAGAGGGAGATCCGATCCAGTTTAGGCCGGACCTGCTCGATCGATCGCGCGCGTACGTGATGGCGGGCGGTGAGCTTGATGACCTCAGGAGGTCGCCGCGGGTGATCAGGATGAAGATGTGCGCGTCGGAGCAGGATCTGATCCTGATGCTCAAGAGAGAGGTGAAGGCTCTCATCAATCGCCGGATGGAGAGGTTAGCTAAGGAGGGTTGTCTCGAGGAGTACATGGCAGGGAGGGAGGCCATGTTGGAGAGGGATCGCAAGGCCCGGGCGGCGGCGGAGGCCCTGGCGCCGGCGGTGGTCCAGCCACCAGCGGCCGCAAAGCAGGCACGAAAGGCGAAGAAGGCGGCGGAGGTGGTCAAGCCGGCAGGGACTAATGGTGAGAAGAAGAGGAAGAAGGTGCTCAGGAGCGAGGTGCCGGAGGATGTCATCCATTACATGATACTGAATCACCGCAAGCCCTACCACCATGATCTCCCACCAGAGAAGCTGCGCAAGCGTTCTAAGAGATTCCGCCAAGTACATGAGGAACGTGTGGCTATCTCTAACAAATTCTCCGAGTACTATCAGGCCATCATCAAGCAGTTCCGTGAAAAGGGCTATGCGGAGGACTATACGGAGGTCAGCGACAACGAGGAGGGGAAGGACAACGACCACCGAAAAACGGATTGCAGCTCGCTCAATCCGCACCGGTGATCTGGTCTTGATATTCGTGCTCTTTTATCTTCTTCTTATGTATTAGCTGAGTATACGTTTTGGCGGTGTTTAGATGACATTTTGATGTGATAGGGAATTTTCTTTTTTCATAGTGTATTTGGGAATAACTTTTTGGAAACTTTTGGGAACTAAACAGGGCCTATATTTTGTGCTCCGGATTGCTGACTGTGTACCTCATCATTATCCTCCCGACTTTTCCTATCCTTATTTAAGTGATTCTGTAGGTGTGTTTAGTTCCAAAAAGTGGTAGGAAAAGTTTGATAAAAATGTCACATTCGACACTGTAGCGCACTGTAGCACTTTTCGTTTGTTTGTGGTAAACATTGTTCTACCATGACCTAACTAGGCTCAAAAGATTCGTCTCGTCGTGTACATCAAAATCATGTAATTAGTTTTTTTATTTACCCACATTTAGTTTTCCATGCACGAGGAGAGAGATTTGATGTGATAGGTGGATAGTGAAGTTTGGAGAGAGAATTTTGAGAAGTTTGGTGATTTGACGGGAACTAACTGTCTGTATCGTACATGTTGACATCATATTTTTTATTCTATTGAGTATTTTGGCCGAGCTCCATGCCATGCCTGGATGTACAGCATTCCATTTAGTACTTTGGCCCAGCTCCATGCTTGGATGTACAACGGCTTCTCCGAAACGCCACCTGCAAACATTAGTTACGTACCACACAACAGATAATGTACAACACAACAATGGGTGTGTTTAGTTCCAAAAAGTGAAAGAGAAAGTTTGGTGAAAATGTCACAACGGACACTGTAGCGCACTGTAGCACTTTTCGTTTGTTTGTGGTAATCATTGTCCTAACATGATCTAACTAGGCTCAAAAGATTCGTCTCGTCGTGTACATCAAAACTATGTATTTAGTTTTTTTTACTTACCCACGTTTAGTGTTCCATGCATGAAAAGAGAGATTTGACGTGACAGGTGGACAGTGAAGTTTGGAGAGAGAATTTTTGTGTTTTTGGTGGAACTAAATAAACACAGCCAATGTACAAAACAGCAAATAATATATAACATCAGATCAGATCGTAAAGCCCAACATCAGATCAAATCCTAAAGTTCCACCAGAAATGTACAACACAACATTCCATTTAGTAATTTGGCCCAGCTCCATGCCTGGATGTACAACGGCTTCTCCGAAACGCCGCCTGCAAACATTAGTTCTGTACCACACAACACATAATGTACAACACAACAATGTACAAAACAACAAATAATATACAACATCAGATCAGATCGTAAAGCCCAACATCAGATCAAATCCTAAAGTTCCACCAGAAATGTACAACACAGCATGATCTACAATAAATAATGTTTTACATTCTCTGTTATTTTCCTAAACAACTTCATGAGAGAAACTTGGGCATCCATAGAAGCAACCTCAACTTGGAGCTCTTCCACCTCTGTGTTACACCTTTGACTCCCGCTCTTACTTCTCAAGTGCTGCCTGCTTATCTGCTAGCATGATCTATAAATAATTAAATAAATATTGCACAAAATTTCAGGAAACACTATAGGATGTTTAAGCACAGAAATGATATAATGCAACAGGTTTTTCTCTAAACTAGAATTGTAAGTGGGGCATTTTTTTTTCTAAAGTAGAATCATGCATTGATTCTGTATCAGCCATGTGAAAATTATAATATATGAAATGATCCCCAAACATTGCTCCAAGTGTTGCTCTTTGTGCATCTCATGTACTCTTTGTGCATCTCATGTACAAGAAAAAAATTGCTCAACAATGAACAAAATTATATTTTCATCAGGTGTTTTATTTCCAAATTCTCACATGTGTCAATCATGTATATCGCTTATACATCTGTACAAAATGCCCCTTAAACAACTTCTCTTTTATTCTTATGAACCTTTTGTTCCACTGGACAACCATTCAGAAAACTAGTGTTCATGAAGCTTGAACATGTATCATAGAACCTAATATATTGGAGCGTGTGGCATTCAAAAAAAGGAGAATAAAAGAATAAGTGGTTTTGCATCAATGCATGCATAGGACCTAGGAAGGGGCATAATCCAAAAGTGTAGCTGTGTACCATCGTGTACTAAGCAGCCGGAGGAAAGAGGGCCATGAACTTAAAAAAAAACAGCCTTGTCCACACTCACCAGTTGCTATTATCCCCAAAGCACACAGGACATCATCAGCAAGCCGCGGCGATGAGCTGCTGCTACTTGAGCGCGGCGCCACGAGCAGCCTCTCGGCGGCGCCCCCGGGTGCGGCGGCGTCGTGGGGAAGTTCGCCAGCAGCACGCCGATGGCATAGCGTCGCCGGTAGTGCGCCTCCAGGAGCGCGGACCAGGGCCGGGAGAAGGAGTTGTTGACGGACGCAACGGCCAACGGTGAAGAGGAGGTGCCAGTCCATCGCGTACTGCAATCAAGACACGCCCTGGTGAAAACAGATAAACAATCGAACACAAAAGAAAGAGAAGAAATCGAATTTAAGAGGAACAAAATCAAGATCCGGCCAGCTCACAGCCCCAAGATGTGCCACACGCGGGTCTGCAGAGCCACATACCATGAACACACTTTCATAAAACCGCAACTATAATGGATAGTTTCATATTTTTTTCATTATAAACAAAAGTGATTCATCAACATATAATTGTTGAGAGACCTGATGTAACTGCTACAAATTTGAACAAGTATATTTTAAGAATTGCATTTGTACATGTCTTTTATACATGCAGCTCTGAAATTTGAACAGGTATATTTTAAGAATGCACATTTAATTCCATGCCGAAACACAAATTAGCTAAGCCAACATAGACTTGTTACAGACAAATTTGAAACATGTACTATCTCTAATAAAATTCCCCTCATAAAATTAGAAAGGGAAAATTGCTATGCTTGCTAATTTTCCTTTTTTACCTCAAATATGACTAACTTTGATTTTTTTTTCCATTCCAAACTTTCAGAAAGCTTAAATAGTTTCCCAAATTGGTTTGTTTAGTATAAAACACCATCTAACATTAGCAAGTTACGACTGGCAGGTAACACAGGCAAAAGACTCGCAAGCAAAATCCTATCAAAATCTAGAGAAATTGACTTAGAGAAATATACAAGCACCCAATGTGATCAACGGCTCTTATAGTGCTATCCAGAACAACCGCTCGTGCACAAGGTTACTTGGCAAAGTCTTGAAGTACCGGTACCTCCTCGGATCGGTACATTGGATGTATGGATGTAGTTTTGAAAAAAAGAAACCAGATTTGTTTATAAATAACGTATCATTGAAAATCACACACAAAGAAGCAAAGACTGAGTGAGCAACAATAACATCTAGGCGGCCAATTAACCAAATCAAAGCAATTTCCACAAATTGCCAGCTGGTACAGACCAAAGCAGAAGCACGGGCAACGGATCACCACGATCGTGCGATGAGTCTTTAGCCTGTTGCTGCAGCAGAGGTCCTGCGACCAGCCCTGCACCTAGCTCTTATCGCCGGCGACACCTGAAAAAAAAAATCCAATGAGGTGAATGGCATACTAAGTAGTGTCAGACCATACCATGAACCATGCAAGACTAGCACAGATGCTGAATTGGTTAATATCTGTATAAAACAAATACCTTACACAGTCGAATGGTAGTGCTTGGTGTTGCAAAGAGGCCACCTTCATCAATAGGGGTCGAAGCCATCCCTCGATCCTCCTGCTCCAAGCTGGAAGGACCCATGGACTGAGGTGTGTGATCTGCGTATTGTTGCACAACCATAAAGCAATAACTCAAAGTGTAGCGGTAATAATGCCTTGTTAGGCGATATGAGTTAAGAACTTGAAATGATGAGCTAATTTTGCTTGTTACCTATCTACTACAGCCTCTCGGTGGCGAGCAATGGACACATCAACTGTATGCTTCCAACCTCTGGACTCACACAGAACATGTCAATATAGATAACCAAGCGAAGAACAAAGATTTCTGAATGAAACAGATGGAGATATACTTAATGAGTGATCTGACGAGGTTCTGAATCTGCTGCAGCAACCTATGAAACGAGAATAGAGTCGACATGAACACTGGTTACACACATAAACAAGTTAAGCAGGGAGGTATCAATGAACGGAGGCGGTGGCGGCAGCTCACATCCAAGGTGACGAATGCTAAGTCCAACTCCTGCAGCCGCCGGAGCAGCTCCAACAACTCGGTCTCCGACTGCAACAAGAGACCAGAGAAGATTCAGGACTAGTTAGCAACAAGGAACCGGCGATACAAACAGCGGCGGACAGGAAAGACCTTCTCTTGGTCATTCAGGAGGATGGCCTTGATGCGCTCGGTCTCAGCGAGGACGGGATTGTTGCAGCGCGGCGCGCCGTCGTCGTCGTTGATGCCCTCGGCGCGGTGGGAGCTGCAGAGGCTGGGCACGCTGGCGGCGCCCTCGGGGTGGAGTTGCGCCGCCGTGGGTGCCCCCGCCACGGGGATCCCGCAAAGGTTGAACAGCACCTACAGCTTTCAGCGCCTACCCGTGCTTGTATGCATATAACGAGCCTGCATTCATTTCACTGGGGGATTTGACTACCAGGGAGGATATTGAGTGGGTTTCCTCCTATCCAAAAATCATTAGAGGTGTTTGTATCATCGCGCGCATTAGTAACGACATCATGTCACATGAAGTACTACTCTCTACCTGTTCAGCTGGCAGGTGGCTGGTGCTGGATTTTACTGAGAGAAAAACACTGCTGACTTGTTGGTGGCTGGTGCTGGTTTTTACTAAAAGAAAAACACTGCTGACTGATGGCTGATAATACAAACGAACAGGGCATCTATCAAAACATACTCCCTCCGGTTTAGTAAAAAAAATCGTTTTGGACAAGGTTTGAATCAAACATTGGGAATATAAATCATGAATAACATTTAAGTAGTTGAGTTTGAAAATATAAAAATTATATAAATAGATTGGTTTTGAAAATTATTTCATAAAAATATACATATATAACTTTTCAAGAAATATTTTTATAAAAAAGAGAAGTCAAAGTTGTGTTTTGGTGACCGTGTCACTGTCCTAAACGACTTCCTAAGTACATTTTTAACAATTTACTTCCGTCGTTGAACGACCCACTTATTAACCACTCCCTTTTCTCTCTTTTTTGTCCCTTAATGAAGCGGGAACAATCCTCGAAGCACGTGATTTCCACTGTGGCACTGTGCAAACCTGCATGGAGTACGGGATCAACGCGGAGCAAGCCAAAGGAAAGCGGCAAATGTTTGCATAGGGATTTTCCAGAAATACAGAATTGGCAATACTACCTTTCCTCTCAGCTCAGTGTTGGCCAGTTTTGCTCCATCGGCGTGATGCAACAGCTCATGTGTTTATAGTTGGAAAAATTCATAAATTAACAGCTCATGTGCCCTAATGGTTGGACTTCTCCATTACATCAGCTCCTGTATTTAGTTTCCCATCACATCACCAAACTTCCCAAAATTCTCTTTCCAAACTTCACTATTCACCTGTCACATCAAATCTCTCTCTTCATGCATGAAACACTAAACATGGGTAAATAAAAAAAACTAATTATATGGTTTTGATGTACACGACGAGACGGATCTTTTGAACCTACTTAGGTCATGATAGGACAATGTTTACCACAAACAAACGAAAAGTGCTACAGTGCTCTACAGTGTCAGATGTGACATTTTCACCCAACTTTTTCATCTACTTTTTCAAACTAAACACAGCCGCGAGGAAGAAGAAAAGACATGCATGTACATGTAAGCCTAAAATTTCCTACGTGACACCAGTAACTTTTAGCTCATGTGCCCTAATGGTTGGACTTCTCCACTGAGCCCAAAAATTCCTATACAGTTACAGTTGTATTCTATGCACCGAGAATGATTATATTTATATAGAGAGTAATCAGTAACTTTTAGCAGACTCTCCAGAAATATCTAGAAACAGTAAAGGAATTCAAAGAAAAAATGTTCTCTGTCAAAAGATGCTGGACAGCAAGCAAAATGTCAGTCATCTATAGTTTTATAAACCAACACAAAACAGCAATCACTCAAAGAAATATGGAAAGAAATTTTAGGTTCAAAGGCCAAAGCATGTACAGGACAGATTGGCATTTGTAATAAATATTCTAAACAGGATATTGTTTGAATTGTCAGATTCTCCCACGTCACAGTGTGAAAACATCAAAAACTGATTGGACATCAGCATTTTGAGCTGTCTCAAGGCCATTGAAATGAAAAATAACTGGCTAATACTTGTAGACACTCGAGTTGTACAGAAGATAATTTCATACAGCACACCTAGTGGTCCATATCTCTAAAAGCAAGGAACTGGTGAATACTTGTAGACACTCGAGTTGGACTAACAGTGTTTCTGTAAAAGCAAGGAAATGGCATATTATGTATGATTTCAGGAATCTAATATTTAGAAAATAGCAATATTAGACAGACCACGGTCCATATCTATATAAGCGGATGAGTAAGCAGAGTGTCACAATATTCAAGAAATAGAAAAGTTAATGTATAACACTGACAGTAGACAGAACAGGGCCATTTCGTCTAAACATAAGCAGTTGGCCTATAGAAGAAATGACAAAAGTTTGCGGAAAATAAGGATATGAAATTGGAGGTCCCAACCTGCTAAGGGTGTATTGAGAAATAAGACCAGTATAAGCTGCATCCAATAGTTTTTTCATTAATCTTGTTAGTCTGCAAGGAAACAACATGCAGACTCCACGCCATGTAAAAAAACTCGAGACCAAAAATCAATTCCTCTACTTTCACCAGGGTATTCCTTGGTGAAATGCAATCACACTCACAAGACTAAAAATCAGAAAAATGAATAATCATAAAACCCTCACATATGTAACACCTAGCAAAGCCATCACCGATAAAAACCGCTTACCGCCATGGAACCCTGAGGCTGCCAGCCTGCACGACCTCTTTCTCACTCTGCAGCCGTTGCCAGAGACGAAGCAATCAACCTGGTGCACCACTTGAGAATTACATGATTTTTTATTGCGACATGTGGCAAATATTAGTCAATTTACTTATAAAAGTTTGATGTACCCTGGTGCATGTGCACCAGGCAAAAATAACATGGTGTCGCCCCTGGCCGTTGCCTCTCCTTGTCTGTCTCCCCCATCACATCCTGCATCCAAACAACCCAATCTAATTAGAGACACGAGATATTATTTTTCCTAGGGAGGAGAAGGCCAGCAGCAACTCACAGGTCGATGACGAAGGTGGAGTCTGAGGAGATTAGCTGCAATAAGAGCAGGAAACGCACTAACAACCTGGAAACATGAGATGTTACAATATGTTATATCCCCAAGTAAAATAAGCACATGTTCTGCTTAAACAATTAGCTGTCTAGATTTAGTTTGAGATAATTGTGAACTAAAGACACTTTGACATATGATTCAGCTCACAAACTCAATAGCCATATTATGGAAGTAGTTGTAATAGTGCCAGCTTAGGGAAATATGATAAAGAATGAATTAAAATAGATACACATAAATTCGAATCGACTAATAACAGAAGAGGTATACTTCTAGAATTGATGTATGAAATCATGTAAATAACAAAATCCTCATATGAATCACTGGTAACAAAAGATTAAGTCTGACAAATTACCAAAGGTATTTGGTTTAGAGATATAATACCTGTATGAATGTCTGGTGAAAGGACACGAGGAAGTCAAACAAAGATTCTCTCAAAGAAGTAAGATGCAAACTCATTTCATTTTTATTCCAGAATCAGCAAAGATCATTATCTATCCAAATGAAGTACCTGGATGAGCAAAAGTTAATGGAAAATCTTCCAATATTTTGGCTGACAAATATTTTTTGTTAAGTCAGGAACCTATATTTCTGATTTCTAAAACAACACAAGAAATAATTGCTTTGACCAATGAACTGAAATACAACAGTAAATTTTAACCAACTACCACTTGGAACTTTGACGTTATTTCTGATTTCTAAAACAACACAAGAAATAATTGCTTTGACCAATGAACTGAAATACAACAGTAAATTTTAACCAACTACCACTTGGAACTTTGACGGCTACACTCACAAAAACACTCTAGTGTGAACTCATCTCACAAATAAAATGACAAAATTCAGATGTTCCAAACACTTTTCAGAGTAGCAGTGTCTTTGGTTGTAGAGGCAAAAACTACGATGCAACTGTCAGGATTCTGCAAAACAACCAAAAAGATAGGATGACTGCATCACGTATCTGAAGTGATATGGTTGTCTGCACTCATTTCCATCCTGATTAAATCATACAGAAGAAAGGCACCCTTAAGGGGTAGGGGGAAAGCTGTTCTGGACAAGCACCAGGTGGATGTTTCAATCGAACTTTTCATCCTGAACTATCTGGGGGCATAAAGAATGAACTAAAAGAGCAACAAGTAGGAAAACTATTAAATAATTACCCCCCATTTCTTCTATGTTCTTATCAACATTTAAATTCAGGCAATGAAACAGATGCATTATTAACTAATATTTGAGATAAGCACATATACCATAAATCTTACGCAACGAGTTGTACCTCTGTACATCCATCAAGGATAATGCCTGTCGACATATGAACCAATATAACTGACTTCCTCACCTGACACCTGAATAAATAATGCCAAGAACAAAGCCTTTTATGGATTCCTGGACAGACCAAAATAAAAGAACACCATACATGTGTCACACCCCAAAATTCTCGAATTTTGGGATGTGAATTTTCAACTAAATTAATACAATATTTTTTCTCAATTTTCTGAAAATTTTCAAGCTTTATAAAATTTACAGGGAATTTAGTAAAGGAAAAATTGTTTTTCTAAATTAAATTAAATCAATATAGGTTTAATGTTGTGTGTTGCACTCATGCTGGCTGCATCGAGTTTTGCTTATGTGTGGTTCAAATCAGAATTTAAATCTAATTTAAATTCGCGTTTGAATTGCTTTGTTTGGAGCCCTAGAAAAGTTGCAGTGGCCCGAGTTTGTTTTTCCTCCCTGAATTCTTTTCCCCGGCCGATTTTTCTCCTCCTTCTCTCCTTTTGCGCAGCGGCCCAGCCCCCCTGCTCCGCTTGCAGCCCGGCCCAGCGACCTGCTTCGCGCGCCAGCCAGCTCGGCCCACCCCGCGTCCCCGGCCCACCATCCCCCCTCCCGCCCAGCCAGGCCGGCCCGCACTGCTCCGCTCGGCTCAACCCCTGCGCGCGGCCCAAGCCACCCGCCGGCCCAATCCCGCCCGCGCCCCGCTTCTCCCCCGCCTCCGCTACTGGGCCACCAACCCAGCCGTCGCCCCGGCCCGCTCCGCTCTCCCGGCCCAGCCGCGCGCGACGCGAGCGCCTGCTCCCGCCCGCCCGCGCGACGCGCTGCGCGCCGCCGCCGCCGCTAATTCCGCCGCCCCGCAATCAGCGCCGCGCCACCGCTCCGGCCTTCCTCGGCGTCTGCGCCATACCAAGCTCGGGTCCGCGCCCCTTTAAAGCTGCCGGCCGCCATCACCTCCCAGCATCATCCCACCACCGCCGCTCTCCTTGCTCAAGCCCGCCGCCGGCCGCCATGACCGCCATGGGCCAAATCCCGGCCACTCCGCTTACCGTCGGCACAGGTGGCCGCCACTATGAGCTTCAGGATGCCAAGCCGCATCTTCGCAGCCAGTCATCGTCGCCGCCCGACCGCCGGAGGCTCTCCTCCACGTGAGCCTTCCGCCGCCGGCCATCTTCTCCGCCACCGACCGAAATCCGGCCGCCCCGGTCATCGCCGGAAGGGAAAGACGTCTCCGAAAGCTTCCCCGCGTCGATCCGAGTCGACCCCGCCACTTCAAGCCATCGGATTGCTGCCGGAGGAGTGTGCCCCCGTGAGGCCCTCGTCGCCGGCCGTCTGCTCCACCACGGCCCGAATTCCGGCCGATGCGGTCGATCTTCTGTGTTGGTGAGAATACCCTCGTGATCGCCTCTCGCTCCCCTCCCTGTTGCGCACCTCCACTTGGACCGCCGCTGACCGAAGCGCCGGCGAGCCACGCCGCCCGGAAGCGCCGGCGAGCCCCTGTCCTGAACCGAGGTAGGAGATGACGTTTTTGCGATTAGGCCCTCGACGAATCATGAAACCCTTAGAGCAAGTCTTGTGTCTTGGCCATATTCCGGAAAACCCCCTGAAACAATTCAACTTCTGCACATAAACCCCACCTGAGCCACTTTTGCGGATCTAACCCCGAGCTCTGACCTTTTTGCGAGCCCTGTTCGCCGAGTCTCTGGAATCTTCCTAGCCAACCCCTGCAATCTGTAGATAATCGCATTTAGGTCCCTGCAACCATGTTTTGTGCATAAAATCCATGTTTTAGCTCTGATTCAACCCGTTCTCGATGCGTTAGATTCATAATGACATAAACTACACATTAGCACTGTCAATTACTATGTGATCTGTTTCTGAAATTTTATTTAATATTAAGTTGATTAAATATTATCTAAAATGTGTTTTCTTAAATAAAATCTAATTAAGGTTTATACTCCGATTTTTCATATTAATGTTAACATGATTAATATTTATTTAATTAGTTTTTCTGAATAAAATATAATTAAGTTCCATCTCGTTTTTTATAAAGTGATATTAATTTGATTAATGATTATTTAACTAGCTCTTTCTAAATTAAAAACAATTTAGAGTTAAACTTCGGATTTCATAAATAAATGTTAACATTGATTAATTATAACGAAAGGTGTTTCTCTGAAATAACCTTCACACATTATTTAATTAAAATATATCCAGCATATAGTTTTATTTGTTTAATCACCAAATCTTCCGATAGTCGTATCTTTTCAACCGTAACTCCCTCTTCAACGATTCTTGCGCTCACGTGACCATCGAACCAAGCCCTATCCTTTAGCGCGCTCTTTTAAAGTTTTTCCTCTGATTGGTGTATTGTCCTTAGTTGTATTGTTTGCTTGCTTGTTTAGCTATGAATGTTGCGAGTAGAGGAAGGTCGTTCGAGAGATTCAAGATGAAGAACTGAAGACTTTGAGCAGCTATTAATTGGATTAAAGGCAAGTTATAGCACGGACAATCCTTGCTACCTATCTCACTTTTAATACACTGTTCTTTACATACGCACGTGTCTAATACTGTTTACCATTAAGGTCGTACCTAGCATTTATTTCCCTGTCCTTGTATTCCTGTGGGTTTTTGCATATGGGTAGTATTTTGCTAGGCGCAACTACTGTCACCTGTACTTAATTGTTAATATTGACTTAATGGTCCACTTCAACATTAATGATAAAACTTGCTTTTTAGCAACTTGGACTAGGGGGCTAGAGCATGTGCTGTGTGCTTTGCTCTAGTGTCTCCCTCTAAGGACCGGTTCTTAAAGCGGCAACCCAGGAGCCTGTCGCCACCGCCGGAACTATATGGGCTCTGGTCTTGGTCAAGTAGCTTGTACGTCTCTAGCTTGGCAGTAGTTACCGAGGGGCCAACGGCGTTGTAGGAGGTACGGTGCTGGGTGTTCTCCGATTCCACCGAGGACGGTAGCCCCGTCGGCTAGGTCACGTTAGACCCAGTCCCGTGTAGGAGTCTTAGCGATTGAGAACTCTGCACGTTGCGCAGTATGGGTGCGATACCCGCGCTCCGGACGCCATCGACCCCCTCACGGTGTGACTCCGTGGGCGTACGTCGATCTCGGTGCCTAAGTTTTCACCACCGTATAGTACTCCAGCGGCTACTGACTTGTTAGGGTGTCTTGTGAAAGCCTCGTAGCGTCCCTATGCAGTCACACCTCGGAAGTGTTGATGTGTGTGGTTGGGTGCAAAGTTCTTTTGAACTTTTACGCGACTGGTGGGTAAAGGGCGAAACCTCTGCAGAGTGTATGATCTATCATGATAGCCTTGCTCAGGGTCACGAGCGGCCTGGATCCTTTTTGATTAGAATATGGTATTTATTCCTGTTTAATGTCACTTACACCATTAATTGGGTTACAACCGGGTATTCATTCACATGTAGTAACTTGGACAATGATAAAACGAACCAACTAAAAGTGTTAATGCAGTTAAGCCAGTGTCTAGCCTTTTTGAGCCTTCATAACCCGTGCTATACTTGCTAAGTAATTTTCCATTACTTACACTTGCTGTTATTACTATTTTTGGGCAAAATCCCGGACGGGTAACAGATTGGAGTCAGGCTGACTATGCTGTGGAGTTTCCAGAGGACTTGCCGTACTTCTGAGTTGGCGTTCTCCTAGTCAGAGTCCCTGTGGGATTGCGGCTACGCTAGAGAGATGTATTAGTCTTCCGCTGTCCGTGTATTTCATTTATGCAAACTCTGATGTAATCGCTACTTTATGTTGATTAATGAAGCATTGTACTCTGATTTTTACCGTATTTGTTCGCTATATGTGTTTGTGGACTTCCTGAGCACACATATGGCCACATTCGAGTTTTGAGTAAATCCGGGTGTGACAACATGCAACTTTTAAGGGACGCATGAATGTCTCCAAATCTGTAAAAAGAAAGAAAGCAAGAATCAGTTTTTAGGCCTGCCGAGCAGAACACATAACGCACACAGGATCAGGAATGTGCAAAAGAACTCTAATTAGATTCTTGACGCACAAAAAAAGCTTCAGAGGATTTTCATCAAACATGTGCCCCACATATATATAAATGGACTTCTTCCTATATATAAATATAAGGTCCACATGAAACTTAACAATAAAAGGCCTTGAGCTAAAATATACATTGAGAATAGATTAAAAGAAGTGTAGAAAATGACAATGTACCGTATAACCACCTTCACAAGCCTTAGTAGTGGAAAGAAAATGGCAAATCTAATCTTATAATGACAGCAGATTATCCAGAGCGCACAAAGCATCAACAGTGCCCACAGCTGGCAACCTTGGTGGATGTAGCAAAGACATAGGTCTTGTTCGCCGGTGATCCTGAAATGCCCTGAAGGACAACAAAAAGGGATCCCCAACAAAAAACATCAAAAACCAAGGCTACATTATCAAGAGGAACATGACAGGAAAAAATAACTCATTTGCGTGTATAAACGAAGGCATGCATGCAGCTTGAGAAGAGGCAGGCTCACAATGGTTTACAGAATCAATTTACTAACTTTTATAAAGAAGTGAGTTTCTATTTCAAGTGCTTAAACCTCAGAGAGCAAAATGTTTCCAGAAGTGGAATGGCAGAGAATGTAGATAGTGAGCCGACTAAAACAAACTATGTAACCTATATCAAGAATGTTTTATTTATTTCTAATTATCTGAAGACAAAACTATGTAAACTATATCTACTGTGAATGTGAAGAGGACTACAGGCATCACCGATTCGCTGGCTCGCTGCGTAAGGGCAGCTGCCTCATGGCTGATGGCTCGTGGGCCAACTTTTGTGTGGGTTGAATTAGCTGACTCTAGATGTCTGGACGGACTGCAGCACATTAACTCTTCAAAAGCTGTTTTTGCGTGGCGGGGGGGGGGGGGGGGGGGGGGGGGGGGGGGGGGCAGAGCCCTGTATGACCTGGCCGTACCTCCACATTCTTACATCTCAACGAACCTAGACCAGAACCATACAGAAAGCCCTAGACGTGCAGGTATTAGAGTCCAAAATGGATTCTCCAAACAATCAATTCATCTATTCAAGAGAATGGACAGTAGTTGCAAAATGATTTTTATATTAGCACAAGTTGTTCTGTGGTAGCGTGATGCAATCTCTTAAGAGGAAAAAAAAACATAGTACCAAGGTAGTGAAGTACACCACATAATGAGCTAACCAGCTTAAGACAAACTATAACTCAAGCTCGCAGCATTTGCAACACTATATACCAATGATTAGCAATCACCTGCAAAACTGACCATGCATAGAACCATAGATCCACACTACTCAGCTAATTGAATATAATTTGAGGGCAAAGCACACCAGCCAACACGGCATCACACCACATGTAGAAGGGCAGCTAACCAGAGATGAGAAGGCTGGACTTGAGTTGCTTGAGGAACTCTTCCCCATGAAGCGCTCAACGAGCAGGACCAGAAGTTCAGCACCGTCCCAATCGTGATGAAAAACTTGCACAAACGAATGGACAATTCGAAAACCTTCATGCAAATGAATAGTTTCAACCATTATAATATACAAAAACAAACTAACACCTTATCAATTTATTCTTTCAAGCGCTGGGATGTGTAGTCAAGATTCAGTAATATAACTATCTTAAGAAACATGCTCCATGTTTCAGAGTTCGCCTACTTGTGACAACTTTTTGTTCAACAGGTGCTGATTTTGAAAATTATGTTTTCGATGACAAAAAGTTTTGTTGATATGAGAATAGACCACTGACACTAAAAAACAAAACATATTATGGTAAATAATATACGGGTGTTCATTCAAGTAATCAAGTCTTGATATTTGAAATCATGCATCTCTTGACAGTAAGGCGTGTGTCCAAGAGAGCTCCTTGAAACCATTGGCTGTATCTGGTATAAATATGATTTCATTGTAGTGAACAAAATCCTTGAACAGGACATTGACGATAGCATTTCACTCATCACTAAAATTGTAAAGGTCCTCTAAAAAGAGAAATCTAAAAGGCGCAGTACTACTGACAACAGAAACAACAAAATCAGCACACACAAAAAATCCGCCGCAAGTAAGTTCCATTAGCTTGGCCTGGCAACACCCCCATAGTCAGTTAACAATTGCAAATCCTGCATCTAATCAATTTATGCTTCTTAAGTTCTTATTACTTGAGGCAGTGAGGTACCCAATCGTCTTATTTTCCTTTTAGGATAAGTGAGCTTCCATGCATATGTTATACTCTATGTTTTCACTTTTGCGTGGCTAAATTGATGGATTTTGGACAATGCTGAATTCAGCAGACATCTAAGAGCAGAACAAAGGGGGTATTCCTTTTTTTAAAAAAAAAAAGCTAACTCATGTATTGCTGATATTCTGAAAGCACCTGACTTTTGGGCTTACTGTTAGGGACATCTTTTAATCAGTTCCACTTCTTTCTTCAACTGCATAAACTGCATCTACGGATCTCCCCACAGACAGCTGTCCCTAAGACACGTCAGAAGCACAATGCAATGGCGCAGTGGGAGCATGCGACAATCATGACCATGTACTGTAACAAACCGTAAACGAATACACATAAGTATGTAACTGTATTATTCTCCAGACTTACCTGATCAATTGAAGCTACAAACCCACAAGCTCCAGTCCAGACGGATCCACGCAAAATACAAACCGCGCAGAAACTGGTTGCACTGGTTAAAAACTTGAAGTGCTACTGGAACCATGAAGACAGTGGGCTGTCGCGCTGAACAGTGCAACTGTATCAGCCTGGTGGAGCAGGAGTGCAGCCAATGCAATGTTGTTAGCTTGCTGCACAGATGGAAACAAATGCAAATCTTGTAATGGACTAGGTCAGCAAATTTATTGAAGTATAGAGAAAAGGCCCATCAATCTTCCAATTGGATCGGCCATGAAGTCCAAATGATGTCATCAAGCAATGAGGTTCTGCAAGCTGAACAGACACTGCTATTCGAACAAATATGCAGCAATGCAATTATATCAAACATACATCCTGATGGTCTGTCAGACAAGACAATAAATTTCAATCTGCTCGTTACTACATAAAATAAAATTCATTTGGTAGATTAATTCGTATAGAATACTCAAATTAATAAAACAACACTAAAAATGTTTGCCTAGGTGATGAAATAATGGATTAGCTCTCATCCACCCGTCTGTGGCTTGCAGGGAACGGCCAAATTGATTAGCACGGACTGTGAACTGACAGATTCCAACATATTACAATTGAACAGCAGTATAAAGAAACTAAACCTCGATAAACTGAACAGCTCATGGCAAAAAGCATTCATTTGGGCCACTACGGTTACAACCATCAGCAATTGCAATCTGGTGATTCATTAGCATAAAACACACCCATCAAACTAGCTGGTTTTTAATTAATAACAAGAGTATCACCAGTGGTAAGGTGTGAATTGTGACAATAACACCAGGACGATAAATAAACACAGGAATCACTAGTAGGAGATGATAACACCAAGACGATGATTACACGATATTAATGAGGAGACACTTTTCGATCACAACAGATGGTACTCCAACTGAGTAGGTTTGGGTAGGTGGATCCTGCATACAGATTACTTGCAAATAATTAACCCCGTTTGCTTCCTGTTCTAGTTCTCTTGGTCGTTGTCCTTCCCCTCCTCATTGCCGCTGACCTCTGTATAGTCCTCCGCATAGCCCTTTTCACGGAACTGCTTGATGATGGCCTGATAGTACTCGGAGAATTTGTTAGAGATAGCCACACGTTCCTCATGTACTTGGCGGAATCTCTTAGAACGCTTGCGCAGCTTCTCTGGTGGGAGATCATGGTGGTAGGGCTTGCGGTGATTCAGTATCATGTAATGGATGACATCCTCCGGCACCTCGCTCTTGAGCACCTTCTTCCTCTTCTTCTCACCATTAGTCCCTGCCGGCTTGACCACCTCCGCCGCCTTCTTCGCCTTTCGTGCCTGCTTTGCGGCCGCTGGTGGCTGGACCACCGCCGGCGCCAGGGCCTCCGCCGCCGCCCGGGCCTTGCGATCCCTCTCCAACATGGCCTCCCTCCCTGCCATTTACTCCTCGAGACAACCCTCCTTAGCTAACCTCTCCATCCGGCGATTGATGAGAGCCTTCACCTCTCTCTTGAGCATCAGGATCAGATCCTGCTCCGACGCGCACATCTTCATCCTGATCAGCCGCGTCGACCTCCTGAGGTCATCAAGCTCACCGCTCGCCATCGCCCGCGATCGAGCCCCAACCTCTCACCCTCCCGAAACAGACCGAGCTCTTCTAGATCTGTGGATTTTTATTTATTATGCGGCGGCTATCAGTATCAGCTTCGGACACGGAAGGAGAAGAGATACCCTACCCCAACCGGCAACCCTAATCGAGCTAGTATATCGCATCCAAATGGGCCAGGCCTACCCAGCTCATTTACCTGGTTTGAGAGCTTAGAGCGTATGGGCCTCTTTTTCTCATGTCCAGTTGGCCTGCCAATAGGCGGCTGGTACACAGGCCCAACGAGCCACTTGCTACTACATTGCAGCATCTTCTTTTAAAAAAAGGAAAAAGTCATTTTGCCATCCTCAACTATTGCCTAAGTCCGACTTTCATCCCTCATCTTTAAAACCGGATATTTGTGGTCCCTCAACTCCAAAAACCGGTTGTTTTTCATCCTCAGCGGTTTTGAGAGTGGTTTTGGGGGGGTAAATTGGACTTTTATTGAGAGTTCGAGGGTGTAAAATAGTCTTTTTGAAAAAATTTATGCAAAATTCTTTTGAAAAAATATAAAATTTTAAAATATGGTTTAATCTTAAAAAAATTATAGAAATTTTATTTTGGACTAGAAAAATATGAAAGTACTTCTAAATTTTACCTAAAATCATGTTTTTTATGCTTAGTTTGGTGCCATCCAAGAAAATACAAGTTTCTTGGTATATCGTGGTCTGAAACATGATTTCAGGAAAGATATAAAACTAGTCTCATATTCTTCCGATCTAAAACATTTTTTCTTTAAAATTTATAAGATTAAACTAGACTTTAGCATTTTTTAATAATAATTCTTAGAAAAAATATTTGCATAACCTTTTTTCAAAAAAAACATTTTACGCCCTCAAACTTTAACTGGAGCTCAATTTACCCCCTCCAAAACCACTTTGAAAACCGCTGAGGATGAAAAACAACCGGTTTTAAGAGTTGAAGAACCACAAACATCCGGTTTAGAGATGGGGAACGAAAGTCGGACTTAGGTAATAGTTGAGGGATGGCAAAAGGACTTTTTCCAAAGAAAAAGAGCGTAAGTGTTGGGCCGTGATGGTTGGTGTTGTGTTTTAGCAGGCTGAGATGTTTGGCTCTCCGGTGACGCCACGACTATATATCGCGCATGCGATAGGTAAGAATATGTTGCCCACACGCATGCGACAGGCATTGACATATGGACCCCATCTGTGACTCATTTTCTTTCCTCTCCCTTCTTCTTCCCTCCACTCTTCCGCGCATCGTCGGCGTAGTTTCACTGGTTAGCTTCGGGTTAGGGTTTGGTGTTGCCGGGGTGGGTTTCTTCGGTGAGGCATGGGTATACAGGGAGGGTCTTTGGTGGAAAGTAGCAGGCGGTGGAGGTGGCAGGACGCCACGACGAAGGAGGTTGGGGGCACAAAGGCGAGCGGTGAGGAAAAAGCCGCGGGGTCATATCGCCCGTGGGCCGCGTTGCTCCTGGGCCACACCTTTAGGTGGCGTTGCAACTGGTGTCACGCGCGTGTCACCTACTCGCGCCCCTCCGATGGCGTCGATGTTTAAGGTTGGTTAAATGAACGTGGACCGCACAATCTCTTTTGGCGTCGTTGCTGCCTTGCGTGTAGGCATCGGTGGGAGGGGTGGCGATTGAGCGAAGAGGCGGAAGCGGCGAGGATGGCTTTTTGGCAAGAAGAGGAGGATGATAAGAGCATCGTATTCATACGTTTGACCATGTTTGGAGAATGGTATAGAGCTCGAGGAGACCAATAGGGATGTCCAAACCAAAAAGTAGACCCAAAGCTTATCCAGTTTGAGATGCTAAGGTGGAGGCCCAAAACAGATCAAGTTCGAGTCCCCATTGGAGTCCAAGAGTAGTACACACTAAAACCGTCGCCCCCGGTTGCATAAGGGGCTTGGTTTCGATGTTCCACGTATGCACGGAAAGCTAAGAAAATAATATTTCCAACAACACTGGTCTCACGTTGATTTTTTTAGTCACCAGGATATAAAGTTTAGAATCTATCAATGTGTTGTGACACCGTCTTTTGGGCCATTGGGTCATGTATTATGTTGGAGCCCATTAGGGCTCCCCCACAAAACTTAGCTCGACCCTAAAAGCATATATTCAGCAGCCGCTGCTACATTAGGGTTTGAGTTTTGTTTGGTTCTAATTTTCCTTCGAAACAAAGTTGATTCATTGTAACTGTTGCGACACATCTTTTTGATGTGATCCAGGGCTCATGTTCACGTCCTTCTAGATTGTGAATTAGTCCATTTAATGATAAGAGCTTGAACTTTATATTTAATTTCGCTTCATTCATACTTGCAATTTCATGCTCACGTTTATATCAAAAACCATATCCTCCTGAATTTGATCTAGTTACATATCCTAATGGTTGGCGTGTTCCTGAGTTTGTTAAATTCAATGGTGAAGATAATTGTACCACTTGGGAGCATGTTAGTCAATATATTTTGCAACTAGGAGAAGCAGCTTTTTATGAGCCATTGCGTGTGCGTTTGTTTTCGTTAACATTGACTGGAACTGCTTTCTCTTGGTTTTCTTCGCCTGCTCCTAACTCTATTCAAAGTTGGTCTCAATTGGAGCGTAAATTTCATGAGCATTTCTTTAGCGGAGAAAATGAAACTAAATTAACTGATTTAACATCTATTAGGCAAAGCCGAGAGGAATCGGTTATAGATTATTTCAGAAGATTTAGGGATACAAAGAATAGATGTTTTAATTTGTCAATTTCTGAAAAAGATTTAGCAGATTTAGCTTTTGCGGGCTTGCGATCTTATTTGAAAGAGAAATTAGAAGGTTTTGATTTTCTTTCTATTAATCACTTGCAAATGAAGGTCATGAGTCTTGAATTAAATCTAAAACATGTTAAGAAAAATGCTAAACCTCATCGTGCAGTTTAGGTCATGAGTACTAGCATCAATTTTAGGGCATGCATTAGGATCTTCTAAAGTATTTTTACCCTTATTAAACGCCTCAAAATTACTAGCCATATTAACAATTAACTCGCTAGTAACAGTTTGTGCAGCATGCAACTTTTCATCCATCATGCGAGTTATTTGTTGCATTAAATCAGAGGGTTCACCGGTTACCTTATTAGGAAGCTCCTCAACTTGATCGTTAGCCAACTTAAAAGCTGGCATGACGAACTCTTCAACTCTCTTGACGAAGCCTCCACGATCCTTCTTGAAGCCCTTCAAGAATTGCGCCTTGAAGTGTTCTTCAGCAATCAGGTACCGCTTCCGCTCCTCATCTGTGAGTTCTTCCGTCGTAGCGGTGATGATGTTGTTCTTGTCGAGCTCACTGGTTGCACCCGACATCTTTGAGGTAGATTAGATCGGTCTTGTAACCAGATTAATCTTCCCCAGCGGAGTCGCCAAAAAGTATGTTGACACAAAGATGCGACAACACACTCGAAATTGCAGCACGGCCGTCACCACGGCCAACACCCGGCCTCCCTCGGGCAAACCGGTCAGACCGGTTTCTAGAACCGGTCAGACCGCTTTCTGACAGGAAGTCGTGAAGACCTAGAAACTCAAGTTCGGGAGGGACCCCGTCGGAGCTCAAGCAATCTAGGGTTGCTCTAGGGTCGGCAGGCCACCTAGAACGCCTTAATACGTCGCGGAGACGAGCAAAGGACAGCAGTTAGGGTTGGAAAAGTGTTTAGGGTTTGAGGGATAAAAGTAAAGGACAAATAATGATTGATTCGATTGGAATAATTCTCAAATCGGCCTTAGCCTTCATATATATATATAGGCCAGGGAAGTCGTATCCCTTCCAATTCAGTTACAATACGGGATAAAACTCAGAATCCTAATCCTACCCGAACTACAACTCCAAACCGGTGTGACCGGTTAGGCAAACCAGTCAGATCGGTTTCCCTCGGCTGCTGCCAATTTTAACTATCAACACTTCCTAATCGATCGATCGATCTCGATCCTCCGAACGATAGATATATCCGCGAAGCTCCTTGTGTTTCGAGGTTGGGGCAGGATGGACCATCCTCGGGCAATGATCAGGTCGTCGGAGCAGCAGGATCTGGGAGAGGCCGTCGGGGCCCGACGACGACCCCTCACCGCCCTCAGGAGGTCCCCGTGGCTGATCAAGATGAAGAAGATGGGCGCGTCCGATCAGGATCGGATCCTGGCGCTCAAGAAGGAGAGGAAGGCTCTCACCAGAGCCGGAAGGAGAGGATTGTTCGCGAGGGTAATCTCGAGGAATACTTAGCGGGGGCGACGACATATGATAGCAGGGATAGGCAGCAAGGGACCGGATCAAACCAGCAGGATTGCTGCAAGGCGGCGGTGGAGGGGTCCGCCGGAAACAAGCAGAGGAAGAAGAAGGTGACCAATAATGGAAACAAGAAGAAGAAGGTGGTCAAGGAAAGGGTGCCTCAGAAGGCTATCGATTTCATGATATTTGTTCGCACCCAAAATTGGCAACCGGTCAGACCGGTTCTAGGAAGCGGTCAGACCGGTTTCACTGTAGCCGATCTGGCAACAGCCAAACCGGTCTGACCGGTTTCCCTATCCGGTCTGACCGGTTTCTCCCGTGTTGGAGTAGGTTTAGGACTCTAGAGTTTTATCCCGTATTGTAAACCAACCTAAAGGGGTACGACTTCCCCACCCTATAAATATAAAGGGTCATGGCCGATTGAGATCATCCAATCGAACAAATACATCTATCTTTTATCTTTTTACTTTTTCTCTTTTCCCTACTTTTCCAATCTACTATTTGCTGTTCTTCCTTCGTCTCTACGTCGATTGAAGGCGTCCTAGGTGGCCTGCCGACTCTAGGACAACCCTACGTGCGTTGCCCCGACGGGATCCTGCCCGGACGACGCTCGAAGGTCTACCGCCAGCTCTGCCTGGCAAACCGGTCTGACCGGTTACAGAAACCGGTCTGACCGGTTCCTGCGTTTGCGCTCTGTTGGTCGCGAATTCGTGCCAACAGATTTGGCGACTCCGCTGGGGACGAAAATCTGGTTGCTCAAACCGTTTTATCGATCCTTAGGTAAATCAATCGGCTGCCATGGCCGGTAAATTACCTAAACCTGCTGATGTCGATGCTGCAAACATTCAGAGGCCGAACGTTGATCAAACGGCGGCTGAGGAGCAGAAAGCGCTTGCGGAAATCCGAAGAAAGATCCGTGAGCATACAGAGCGAGAGGCCCAGGAGTTGGAAGAAGAAGCTGTGAAGCAATATATATCGCACTTCTCCGTGGATCGACAAGGGAATGTCAAAAAAGACAAGGATGTTGTCATTGATATTCCCGCACTGAAGGTACAATCCAATGCCCCTCTTGAAGTTAATTCAGAAATTGCAAATTTTATTGATGGAGCTGTCAGTGCTAGCTTTAATAATAAATTTGTTGCCATGGGTGAAAAATTTGAGTCTACGATTAAATCTCGTTTAGAACATTTAGAGGCCAAATTTGATAAACAATTTTCTGGTAAGGATGTTAATGGATCTACTTCTAATACCGAAAATTATAATGCATCCGAGGATTTATCAAATTTGCATATTCCAAAAGTTCCCATTGGCTCATCACCAGTCCACCACATACATAGCCGGACTACTATTGGTACTTCGGCTGGTGGAGTGAATACGATGGCTGCTACTAATGCTATGATGCCACATACAGTTGTGTATAATGAGCCATCTACAGGTGCATATGTTTCTAATAGTTCGTTGCATCATATTCCTAATACATTGCCGAATCAAACAGCAACATATAGCACACCACAACCCACTCTAAATCAAGTACCACATCCTGGATCATCTAGATCTAGAACCGTTTCGGGGATGGAGGGATTTAGAGAAGAAATACTTGAAATATTTAGACAAACTTTTGGTACGGAGCCTAAAACAAAGAGTCGGTCGTATCAAAGACCGTATCCTGAGAATTATGAGTATATCCCATACCCACCAGGCTTTAAAATACCAGAGTTTACTAAATTCAGTGGGGATGATGGTAGAAGTACTTTAGAGCACATAGGCCAATTTACTATACAATGTGGTGAAGCTGTTTCTAATGATATTTGTAAAATGAGATTATTTCCTTTATCTCTATCGGGTGCTGCATTTACTTGGTTTATTTCTTTGCCACCCAACTCAGTTTATACCTTTGCTAATATAGAAAGTAAATTCCATGATTATTTCTTTAATGGTGAAACTGAGTTAAAATTGTCAAATCTTGTATCGGTTAAGCAAAAATCTAATGAATCTGTCTCTGAATATATTAGAAGATTTAGAGATACTAGAAACCGATGCTATAGTTTGACAATTTCAGATAGAGATTTAGCTGATCTTGCTTATGCTGGTTTGCTTGATGTTCATAAAGACAAACTAGATGGTCAAGAATTTCTAGATGTGAGTCGGTTGTTGCAAAAAGCTCTAGCTAATGAAAGCCGACTTAAAGAATCTAGGAGTTCACAAAAAACCAATGACAAAAATAATCGTCCTATTTATTATGCATCTGATAATTCGGACGATGAGAGCAATGATGTTTATAGTACCGAATTTGTATGGTCAGCCAAAGACAAGCCTAGCACTTGTGAGTCTTTAAAGCCGGTCCGCAAGAATCGGCAAGAGGAAGTTAAATATACTTTTGATGTGGCTAAGTGTGAGAGAATTTTCGATGAATTGCTAAAAGCTGGAAAAATTAGAATAACTCATACTATGCCGCCATTAGAAGAGTTGAAAAGACGTGCTTATTGTAAATTTCATAATTCTTATTCTCATGCAACGAATGATTGCAATGTATTTCGGCGGCAAGTGCAATCGGCCATTGATGAAGGTCGTTTGACATTTCATCCTATGCAAGTTGACACTAATCCTTTTCCTATGAATACCATTGAGTTACAAGATCCTAAAGTGCTAATTCGGCCACATCAAGCCGAAAAAGCCGTTGGAAAAAATGTAATCATTGGAGATGACAAGCTTTCTGATCCAGAAGTGATAAAGGTGCAGAAGGAGGTCCCTCAAGTGCTTGGGGGGCAACAAAAGACAAAGAAGACCGGCAGCGCGCAAACCGGTCTGACCGGTTCTTCAAACCGGTCTGACCGGTTTCTCCAGAAAAGCTGGGAGTGCTCCAAGCACAAGAAAAAGGTGAAGCCGACCTTCGAGGAGCTTTTGGCCAAGTACAAGAAAAAGAGTTCGAGTCAAAAGCAAGGAAATCGGCCTAGTAAAGGTAAACAATCAAAACATCAAAATAAATCTTATTCTTGCAAATCTCGAGTAAATTATGCTGCTGCACCTTGTTCATATGTTGGACCGACCTCACCATGGTCCTGGTTCTATCCTTATTATTGTCCACCTTTAGATTATAACAATTTACATATGCGTTCATATATGATTCAATATGCTCCTACATATGAAAGATATGATCCAATACAAAGACCGTTTGTTATTAACAATAATATGGTCAGAAGTACACCTAGTTCTAAAGGAGATGAGAAGGACGGCAAGAGAGATTCAAAATACTCACAGCCGAGGTGGTGTCCCTCAGGCTTATCTCATACTCAAAAGAGAAGATTGCAGAGGATACGTAAGCAAGAATCAATGGAGCAACAAGCAAAGGTCATGCCAATAAGGTTAACAACTACCAAGCAAGTATGGAGGCCAAAGCAAGTCGTTCCTTGAAGTAAAAGGCAAGTTTATGGCCGATAAAAACAATTATCGCCCTTAGAGCAATATATGGGCGATGTACTGTTGATCATTGTCTTTAACCAATTTTGATTATTATAGATGTTTTCTGACACGCAAGCTTTACCAGAAAACAGGGGGGCATATGTTCGCACCCAAAATTGGCAACCGGTCAGACCGGTTCTAGGAAGCGGTCAGACCGGTTTCACTGTAGCCGATCTGGCAACAGCCAAACCGGTCTGACCGGTTTCCCTATCCGGTCTGACCGGTTTCTCCCGTGTTGGAGTAGGTTTAGGACTCTAGAGTTTTATCCCGTATTGTAAACCAACCTAAAGGGGTACGACTTCCCCACCCTATAAATATAAAGGGTCATGGCCGATTGAGATCATCCAATCGAACAAATACATCTATCTTTTATCTTTTTACTTTTTCTCTTTTCCCTACTTTTCCAATCTACTATTTGCTGTGCTTCCTTCGTCTCTACGTCGATTGAAGGCGTCCTAGGTGGCCTGCCGACTTTAGGACAACCCTACGTGCGTTGCCCCGACGGGATCCTGCCCGGACGACGCTCGAAGGTCTACCGCCAGCTCTGCCTGGCAAACCGGTCTGACCGGTTACAGAAACCGGTCTGACCGGTTCCTGCGTTTGCGCTCTGTTGGTCGCGAATTCGTGCCAACAATATTGAATCGCCACAGCCACAAGGCCTACCCATTTATCCGTGAAGAACACCTGGGCAAGCGTTCTGAGAGTTTCCGCAAATCGTATTATGAAGCAGTGGCTATGGCTAACAATCTGTTGACACTCAAATTGGGCCAAAGGCCAAACCGGTCTGACCGGTTTGCCAAACCGGTCAGACCGGTTTCGTTCTGTAATTCGAGTAGGATTAGGATTCCGAGTTTAGTTCCATATTGTAACCTATTCGAAAGGGGTAAGACTTCCCCGGCCTATAAATATAAAGGCTAGACGGCCGATTGAGGTATTCCAATCGAATCAAACACTTTTATCTTCTATTTTGTGTATCTCTCAAACCCTAATCTTTTCCAACCCCCATATTCTGTTCTTTGCTCGTCTCTACGGCGTTCAAAGACGTTCTAGGTGGCCTGCCGACCCTAGAGCAACCCTAGATCAGCTCAAGCTCCGACGGGGTCCCTCCCGAGCTTGGGTTTCTAGGTCTTCACGACCTCCCGACGCAAAGCGGTCAGACCGGTTCTTAAGACCGGTCAGACCGGTTTGCCCCGGGTGATCAGGAGTTGGCCGTTGTGACGGCCGTGCTGCGCGTTCGATCGATCTTCAAGTTTGTTGGCGCGTTTTCGTGTCAACATACTTTTTGGCGACTCCGCTGGGGAAGATTAATCTGGTGCCACAACCGATTACATCTACTCCAATCATGTCTGGATCGACGTGCGACCTTGACAAGGACAACATCATCGCCGCGACGATGGAAGAGCTCACGGACGAGGAGCGGAAGCGGTACCTGATCGCTGAGGAGCACTTCAGGACGCAATTCCTGAAAGGTTTCAAGAAAGATCGCGGTGGCCTTGTCAAGAGGGTGGAGGAATTCGTCATGCCGGCTTTCAAACTGGCAAACGACCAAGTTGAAGAACTTCCTAAGGTAACTGGCGAATCCTCTGACTTGATGCAGCAAATTACTCGCATGATGGATGATAAATTACTTGCTGCACAAACCGTTACTAGTGAGTTGATTGCTAATATGTCGGGTAATTCTGATAAGGGTAAAAATAATATAGAATTTAATGAATTGCCTAACTCAACTCCTAGCTCATCAGGCATGCCAGAGCATGTTTTAGATCCTAATTTGGGCATGCCGTTGAATTTTTATGCGGGTCAAACACCTTACCCTGGTTCGGTCCCCGAACCGGTCAGACCGGTTTGTATAACCGGTCAGACCGGTTTGCCGCCCAATGGCGGTCAGGCCGGTTCCATGAGTTCGGGGGCGACTAGTGCGATGGTTTTATCAAATACTACTAGTTCTGGTCCTGTTTTTACTGTTCCACGCACTACGGTTCCAGGAGGTATACCCCACGGATCTGGCTCGTTTCACGGGCCGATTCCGAATACTTCCTATAACACAACGTATAGTGTTCCCCGCATTCCACAAAACAGAGGTGACGGGAATTACCAAGCCGAGCTAGCTAAGTTCAAAGAAGACATAGCAAATACACTTAGAACAAGGCTCGGGCTTGAATTGGGTAGTTCACGCTTATATCAAAAACCATATTTGCCTGAATTTGATTTGGTTCCTTATCCTAATGGTTGGCGTGTTCCTGATTTTATTAAATTCAGTGGTGAAGATAATAGAACTCCTTGGGAACACATTAGTCAATATGTTTTGCAATTGGGGGAAGCATCATTTTATGAGGCATTGCGTATACGGTTGTTCTCATTATCTTTAACTGGAACTGCCTTTTCATGGTTTTCTTCGCTTGCTCCTAATTCTATTCAAAATTGGACTCAATTGGAGCGTAAATTTCATGATCATTTCTTTAGCGGAGAAAATGAGGCTAAGTTATCTGATTTAACATCAGTTAAGCAAAGCCGAGAGGAATCGGTTCTTGATTATTTTAAGAGATTTAAAGATATTAAGAACCGATGCTTTAACATAACTGTTTCTGAAAAAGATTTAGCAGATTTGGCTTTTGTAGGCTTACGGTCTCAGTATAAGGAAAAGTTAGAAGGTTCTGATTTTCTCACTATTAATCATTTGCAAATGAAGGCCATGAGTCTAGAGTTGAAGTTTAAAAATGCAAAAGAATCTGCTAAACCCCATCGTTCGAACGTGCATATTGTTGATAATGATTCTGATAGTTCGGACGATGATAAAGAAATTTATGCCGCTGAATTTGTTTGGTCATCAAAAAGTAAACCTGGTTCTTGTCCTTCATTAAAGCCGATCCAGAAAAATCGGCAAGAAGAAAAATTTACTTTTGATGTAGCCAAGTGTGATCGTGTTTTTGATGAATTGCTTAAGAATGGCTTTGTTAAACTTTCTCATGCAATTCCACCAGCCGATCAATTGAAAAATCGTGCATATTGTAAATGGCATAATTCTTTTTCTCACGCAACAAATGATTGCAATGTTTTTCGACGACAGGTACAATCGGCCCTTAATGAAGGTCGATTAGTGCTCGCTGAAATGCAAGTTGACAAGGCTCCTTTCCCTGTTCATACCTTGGATGTGAACACCAAGATGCTGATTCGGCCGGAACAAGCCGATGGAGCTAAAGGGAAGAACGTGGTGATTGGAGATCCAAGGCCGGAAAAAGTTGATGATAAAGTTCCGGCCAGAACAGTGATGATTGGGAGGACTCTTGATGGAAAAGAGTCTCTGAAAATTACAATTAACACATCAAGACCCGGGGGGCAAGGAAGTTCTTTGGAAGAGAATCGGTCCGCTAGCCAGGCGAAACCGGTCAGACCGGTTTCCCAAACCGGTCAGACCGGTTTGTCTCTAGACCGTCCAAGAACTTTCAAGCCTAAGCGCCCGGAAGTGGGTACTTGGAAATTCAATGAGCCAAAGATTCAAGGGAGGGTTCTGAAGCAAGGACCTACTTTTTCGCAGCTCATGAACAAGTACACAAAGGCCATTCAAGTTGATCGGCCGACAAAAAAGAGACAGAGGTCACCACAGCGATGGAACAGTCCTACAGATTATAAACGTCGTGGTGGTGCTACTGGAAATCCGGTGCATAACCGATTGGGCTCGTACCAACCAGGTCACTTGACCGCTTTTCAAAGCGGTCAGACCGGTTTTATGAACCGGTCAGACCGGTTTCGGTCTGAGCCAAGATTTCATGTTCCTCCTAAGCAAGAATACCGTGTCAAGGAGAAAAAGGGGGATGTGCAAGCCCAAGCCAGTAAATTTATAAAAATTGGCGAGATTCCAGTGGCTATACAAGACTTGGGTACAAAGCCGATGGTCATTGGAGATTCGGCTCCTGTTCCAGTCAAAAGACCAATCATGGTTAATGATCATGAGGCTAGCAGTAGCAAAGGCGTAAAGAAGATCTTCCAGCCAAGGTGGTGTCCTTCCGGCTTGACTCACACACAAAAGCGGAAGCTACAGCGTCTACGGAACAAAGAGAAGAGGGAACAGGAAGCCGAGAAGCTGAGGGATGAACATTTCAACAAGTATAGACCCATGATTCCTCAGACCAAGACCTGGCGAGTTGTGCAGCCAGCAGCACAACCGGTCAGACCGGTATCAGAAACCGGTCAGACCGGTTCTGATCAGCCCACCGCTGCAGAAGCGGTCAGACCGGTTTCTGGAACCGGTCAGACCGGTTTGTCGACAGAGGCAGGGGCCAAAACTACTTCAACCATCAATGCTACTCCACCAATTTCTCCAGTGGTTGAAGATGAAGAATTAGTTGATTTTGAGCCTTCTCCAGAACGTGACAACATGGAAATTAATGTTGTCTATTTATCTTCTGATTATTATGTCGTGCCAGAGGAGGAAATTTCTCATCTTCAACTTGGGCCTCGAGATGCTGTGTTTCAAAAACCTAGTGAATCAGAAAATCATCTCAAGGCTTTGTATATGAGAGGGCACATCAACGGGAAGCCAATTTCTCGTATGTTGGTTGATGGTGGAGCCATTGTAAATCTCATGCCATATTCTCTCTATAAGAAGATTGGCGGGAAAGACGAAGAACTGATCAAGACGAACATGACGGTCAGTGGAGTTGGTGGAGGTGATCCCATTGGTGCCAAGGGGTGGCTTCTATGGAGTTGACCGTCGGGAGCAAGACTATTGCTACAGCTTTCTTCGTCTCCGAGGTGCAAGGTAACTTCAGTTTAATCCTTGGTCGAGATTGGATTCATGCAAATAAATGTATTCCATCTACCTTGCATCAATATCTTATTCAGTGGATCGGCGATGAAGTTGAAGTTGTCCATGGTGACAATTCTTCCTTTGTTGCAACGGCCGATTCCGATTCTCTTAGTGCAAATGAGAAGGTCCAATGTTTGTCGGGCATGGATTTGACCGACTATGAGTTGATCAGTTGCACCAAGGATGGTTTTGTTCCTGCTACATTAAAGCCGATGGAAAATCGGTTGAATTACTTATTGTAATTAATGGAGCAACAAAATCAACACAGACAAACCGGTCAGACCGCTTCTGGAAACCGGTCAGACCGGTTTGGGTCTGAACAGCGCCGACCGAGCCAAACCGGTCAGACCGCTTCTGGGAACCGGTCAGACCGGTTTGCGTCTGGACAGTGGCTTCAAGACCGAATTGATCATCATCGAGCTCATTCGGCTGGCACGTTCGAAGCTATTGAAGATCTTGGTGATATGGACAAATTGGGTCAGGGTTTTACATCAGCTGATCCTTTAGAAAAAATAGATATTGGTGATGGTACTATTCCTAGGCCTACTTTTGTAAACAAAAATTTATCGGCTGAGTTTAAAGCCGAATTAATAAATTTGTTGAAAGAGTATGTCGATTGTTTTGCTTGGGAGTACCGTGAGATGCCTGGTTTAAGTCGTGACTTAGTTGAGCATCGTTTACCAATAAAAGCCGGTTTTAGACCTTTTAAACAATCGGCTAGACGTTTTAATCCCGCTATTTGTGACCGAATAAAAGAAGAGATTAATCGTTTATTAGATGCTGGTTTTATTCGGACTTGTCGTTATGCGGAGTGGATTTCTAATATTGTTCCCGTTGAAAAGAAAGATTCGGGAAAACTTAGAGTTTGCATTGATTTTAGAGATCTTAATAAAGCCACTCCCAAAGATTCATATCCTATGCCTATAGCCGATGTCTTAATCAATGAAGCTTCTGGACATCGTGTTGTTAGTTTTCTTGATGGTAATGCCGGATATAATCAAATCTTCATGGCCGAAGAGGATATGCACAAAACGGCCTTTCAATGTCCGGGATTTATTGGTTTATTTGAGTGGGTAGTTATGACCTTTGGATTAAAAAATGCTGGTGCAACCTATCAAAGAGCTATGAATTTAATCTTTCATGATTTACTTGGTGTTATTGTGGAAGTATATATTGATGATATTGTAGTTAAATCGGATGGTTTAGATTCTCATTTAGCCGATTTAAGACTTGCTCTTGAGAGAATGCGGCGGTATGGTTTAAAGATGAATCCACTCAAATGTGCTTTTGGTGTTTCGGCTGGGAAATTTCTTGGGTTTGTTATTCATGAGAACGGCATAGAAGTTGATCCCAAGAGAATTGAAGCTATGAAGAAAGTCGAAGCTCCTATTTGCAAGAAGGACTTGCAAAGGTTTCTAGGCAAGGTAAATTTCTTGAGAAGGTTTATAATTAACTTGTCTGGAAAGGTTGATGCTTTTACTCCTTTACTTCGGTTAAAGAATGAAGCCGATTTTAACTGGGGGGCAAAACAGCAAAAGGCTTTTGAGAAGATCAAAGAATACTTGTCTTCACCACCGGTGCTTCGGGCGCCTAAGCGAGGAGTTCCATTTAGACTTTATGTGGCGGCTGAAGATAAAACTATTGGAGCTGTTTTGACTCAAGAAATCGGCAACAAGGAGTATGTGATCGCTTATGTAAGCCGACGGCTCATTGATGCAGAAACAAGGTATACTTTCATTGAGAAGCTATGTTTATCCTTGTATCATGCTTGTACTCAATTGCGGCATTATCTACTATCTAGTACTTGCATCGTGTTGTGTCAAACCGATGTGATTAAACATATGTTGCAAAAGCCGATATCTAGTGGAAGAGTCGGCAAGTGGGCTTATGCTTTAGTTGAGTATGATTTGACTTGTGAACCTTTGAAATCAATGAGAGGTCAAATTGTAGCCGATTTTATTGTTGAACATCGGATAAATGATACTTGTGAGTTCGACGTCGGCTATGTTAATTGTATACCATGGAAGCTATACTTTGATGGATCGGTTTGCAATGATGGGCAAGGAATTGGTGCTGTTTTGATTTCTCCAAGTGGCGCCGTTTTTGAGTTCTCAAACCGATTGGAAGAAAAGCGAACCAATAATCAAGTTGAATATGAAGCTCTTCTATTTGGCTTGGAATTTTTGCAAGACATGGGAGTAAAACATGTTGAAGCTTTTGGTGATTCGCTCCTGGTGGTACATCAAGTATCGAAGGTATGCCAATGTTATAACGGTCCATTAAATGCATATCTTGATAGATGTCTCGATATCATTGCTTCTTTTGATGAATTTACTATAAGACATATTCCGAGAGAAGATAATGATAAAGCAAATACTCTGGCTCAGAAAGCATCTGGTTATATGGTTGCAAAGAAATATTTCTATCTCCAAAAACCGATGCGAACAAAAGCCGAGATTCTGGTTCTGGACGAACCGGTCACACCGGTTTCAGAAACCGGTCAGACCGGTTGTACTGCCAGAACCGGTCTGACCGGTTCTGAAAGCGGTCAGACCGCTTTGTCCCCTGGCAGAAGCGAAAATACTTTGGATAATGCTAATCAATCCAAAGTTAAAGATCAGGATTGGAGAGTGCCTATTATTACTTATTTGAAAGATCCTGGTCGTGGTGCAGAGAAAAATATTCGGCGAGTATCATTTAAGTATATTTTACTTGGCGATGAACTCTATCGTCGAAACGCCGAAGATTTGTTGTTAAAATGTCTTGACTCGGATCAAGCCAAGGTTGCCATGGCTGAGGTCCATGAAGGAATTTGTGGTACGCATCAATCGGCTCCGAAGATGAAGTGGTTACTTAGACGAGCCGGTTTCTATTGGCCTACTATGACGGCAGATTGTTTTAAATATTACAAAGGATGTGAAGAATGTCAGAAGTTTGGAAATTTGCAACTTGTTCCTGCTGCATTGATGCATCCTATTATTAAGCCATGGCCATTCCGAGGTTGGGGATTGGATTTTATTGGACAAATTAATCCTCCATCATCAAAAGGACATCGTTTCATATTGGTTGCTACGGATTATTTTACTAAATGGACTGAAGCGATTCCTTTGAAGAATATGACGCATCGAGAGGTGATTGAGTTTGTTACTCAGAATATTATTCATAGATTCGGTATTCCTCAAACATTGACAACAGATCAAGGTACTTCTTTTATGTCTAAGGAGGTACGTGAATTCGCCGAATCCTATAGAATTAAGTTGCTCAATTCATCTCCATATTACGCTCAGGCTAATGGACAAGCCGAGTCAAGTAATAGAACTTTGATTAAATTAATCAAGAAAAAGATAGCTGAGAATCCTAAAAGATGGCATGAAGTTTTATCTGAAGCATTATGGGCTCATCGTATATCTAGACATGGTGCTACTAAAGTTACTCCTTTTGAGCTTGTTTATGGTCAAGAGGCCGTTTTACCTGTTGAGGTGAATCTGGATGCTTATAGATTGGCTAAACAAAATGACCTTGATGCTGTTGATTACCACAATTTGATGTTGGACAATATTGATGAGGTAACCGACAAAAGATTGAAGGCTTTAAAGGAGATTGAGAAAGATAAGCTTCGGGTTGCCAGAGCTTACAACAAGAGAGTGCGAGGAAAATATTTTCAAGTTGATGAGCTTGTTTGGAAGACGATCTTGCCTATTGGATCAAAAAGCAACAAGTTTGGTAAATGGTCACCAAGTTGGGAAGGGCCTTATAGAGTTGTCAAAATCATCTTTGGGAATTCTTACATGTTGGAGACACTGAAGGGAGATCCTTTGCCTAAAGCTATCAACGGGAGATATCTGAAGAAATTCTATCCAAGTGTTTGGCAAGATGCGTGAAGATCAATGGCCGATATATTGGTAAAAATCGCCCTTAGTATAAATTTTTTTTTAGCTCCTGAGTTGTATTTACTTGCTTTTTAGTTCTCAAGTTCACTAAAAACGCAGGGGGGCATGTGTTGACACTCAAATTGGGCCAAAGGCCAAACCGGTCTGACCGGTTTGCCAAACCGGTCAGACCGGTTTCGTTCTGTAATTCGAGTAGGATTAGGATTCCGAGTTTAGTTCCATATTGTAACCTATTCGAAAGGGGTAAGACTTCCCCGGCCTATAAATATAAAGGCTAGACGGCCGATTGAGGTATTCCAATCGAATCAAACACTTTTATCTTCTATTTTGTGTATCTCTCAAACCCTAATCTTTTCCAACCCCCATATTCTGTTCTTTGCTCGTCTCTACGGCGTTCAAAGACGTTCTAGGTGGCCTGCCGACCCTAGAGCAACCCTAGATCAGCTCAAGCTCCGACGGGGTCCCTCCCGAGCTTGGGTTTCTAGGTCTTCACGACCTCCCGACGCAAAGCGGTCAGACCGGTTCTTAAGACCGGTCAGACCGGTTTGCCCCGGGTGATCAGGAGTTGGCCGTTGTGACGGCCGTGCTGCGCGTTCGATCGATCTTCAAGTTTGTTGGCGCGTTTTCGTGTCAACACAATCTCATGGAGTATGAGGAGGCCATCGTCAAGCAGTTCCGTAACAAGGGCTACGCCTACGACTATTTTGAGGTCACCGACGACGATGAGGAAGAGAACGACGGCAACGACGACGTCCAGGAGGAGAACTAGATCGAGCAGGATTATTTACTATACTGTAATCATCGATCTTCTCGTGTCTTATTTGCTACTGGTGATCGATCCCTACGTTACGTTACTGTTCTTTGTCAAGCTAGATTCGTCATCTCTAAAATGGTCTATCTGATTCAAATGAGTACCTTTTGCCGTAACTCTTGTTGACGCAATATCAATTGTGTTGCCTTTTGCCATGATCTTCAAGAATCTGATAATTAGTTACCAGTTTATGCTGATATCGATATGCCTTTACAGTGTATAAGTCATATTAATTTTTAGACGGGTGAGTTATGCACTGTTTCATCACCAAAGAAAGCATATGCATATTTACTGTATTCTGCATAAATCCTTTGTCATTATTTTTCGATGATGAGTACACACGTATCTGGGCTGCAAGTTTGCTCGTCCCTTCATGATGTAGGATTTTGGGCCTTCTCTTTTTATGTAGGAAATACTGCAATTTGCCGATCCAGTCCATCACGAGATTTGCAGCTTTGCATTCTTGCGCGTCTCTTCCGTCCCCTTCCCCAGCAAGGACACTTCCCCCGCAGGCGGCAGCCGTCAGGCACTAGCTTCAGCCAGCCAGCGCCACCGCCCACCGCCTCCACTTCAACCACTGCGAGTGCGACCGACCAGCTTCTGCGCGGTTCCGCTCCCACGCAGCCAAGTGCCGATCGCCCGACGGCCGTCGCCCCGCAGGATCCAGGGAGAGAGATTGGTGCGGCTGCTCGGCTAGGTGCTCAGTCTTCATTATTCCTGCATATACAGCAATATCAGATGCATGTTCCAATCATGTTTATTATTGAGTCGATTTATTGTTGGCGCAGCTTCGCACTTGCATCTTGCAGGGATTCGACACAGCTGCAGCCTGCAGATTCTGGATTCGTAGCTTCTATTGACTAGAGCTTCAGTTGGGGGAATATTCTACAGTTACGCGTGTGCATTTACCAATCCCATGTCGTATACACAGGTCCCTTTAGTTTGCGTTGTTGAAGCACTCTAGGAAGGGAGGGACATCCGTATAGACTGTGAAGGGGAAAGTGAAATTCGCTTCCTCCCATCTGCAAGCCCTTTTGCAAAAGCTAGATGCTTTCAGCAGAATAAAAGGCATGGTTACGAATACTCCACCCTACCGTAGCTGTGTGGCGAATTTCGAAAGGTGCATTTCATCTATTTACTCACTCGAAAGGCTAAACATGGATGATAGCAAATGCACAACTAACTACTTTGGCTGCTCAACTACTGGTCCTAAAAGGAAAAAAGGAGATGATTTAGAATTTACCTTGGCATTTTGTCTCATGTAAGAAGCATCAAGTGGTGTGATGTAGGATTCACAGTTGTTCGCTAACCATATAGATGCTGACCACAGCAAGATGTCAAATTATATATAAAGGCTGCAAAACCCACCTAAACCAACATACCTGCTACAGATTTTTTTTATATATTCTGATTCTTTTGTTTCTTTCGTAAGTAGATATCTTCCGCGGCTATAGACTTGTCACTTTCCAAAAATGACAATTCTGTTCTTAAGATAGCGACATAATCAAAATTTTCTTTCTTCTTTATTCTTTTACATGAGCAGAGAGGTCCTTCTCTGTCCTTTATTACAAATGGTTGCCCCTATATATTCTTCCTACTATTCTCCAGGAATATATTCTGAGCACTCTTCCCTCACTTTCCCCTTCACCCTTGAGGGGCCATCTCCAATTCATCACCCTCCTATTCCTTCATACACAGGCCATCATTATACGAGATTGAGAACCAGCAAGGACTGACGGGAAGATGCTGAAGAAATTGCTGCCAAAGACTAAGAGCAAGAAGAAGGAGGCAGCCTCCTCTGCAATACCCACGTTGGATCGGCTCCATGAGGTATGTCATCCCCTTTATACCTAATTCTCTGTCTTCCTTGATCTCGATCTTTACTCTTGCTGTGCTTGTGTTCCCTCGCTAGAAATATATGAGTTGTAGGAGTATTATAACTTCTTTTGTTGGCAAGATAAGACTTGATTAGGAGCATTTCAGTTCATGAAGTTTTAATACGTTCTCAACCCTAAAGTTCTAGAAGTGGAAAATGATCACCTGGAAAATATATATGAAGGATTTTTTTCTTAGAATGGTACTGCCCTTGTCCCTCCCCTCCTGAAGAGTATACCAGAAGAATGTGGCCTGGAACACAACATAATGGAAGCATGTCAAAACCAGTGTCATTAAACGATCCTATACATCCTAAGTTGAATGCTATAATGGAAACATGTGGGTTTCTGAATTCCATGGATTTTCAGAAGTTAGAATGAAAGAAAATAATAGAAGATTAGAAGTCCTCATGTTTGAAAACAGAGAGAAAGGAAGAAGTCCTTATTAAAAGCTGCCAGCCTGTCCTAGATGTTGACCTCTAGGTAGGATGTGTATAGAAGAATATAATCATCTACATTCTAGATGGTCAACTTTATTTCCAATCCCAGTTAAAAAGTTTTCAGCACCTACCAATTTTAAGGACACAACGAGGTATAGTATCAGTTGCCTACACTATGGATGTATCTGTTTTGTGATCGTAAGTGATTGTCAACAAATCAGCAAATTATGTATATGGTCCCCAGATATTTACTTGCTACCTCAGATTTACCTTTCACAATGGCGTATTTTTACTGTTGGTGTGGGCAGACTCTAGAAATGCTGGAGAAGAAAGAGCGTTTCCTTCAGAAAAAGTGTTCTGCTGAAATCGAAAAGGCCAAGGATTATACAAAATCGAAGAACAAGAATGGTAAGCAAGCACATTACCTTGGAGAAAGCACATCTGTCAGTCTTACGTTTTGTTACAATATTATGAGATTTTTCCATACGTAATTGTTAAAGTTGCATATTTTGTTTGTTTGCATAAAACTTTGCCACTGAAAGTCTTCTAAAGAACAATGCTTTCTTCCCATTTTGTTTGGCCAGAAACCAACCTTTATGTCATGACTAGCACACCAACCATCAATAAGCAAAGAAACACTATGGATTATTGAGCTTGCATGTCTAGACATCGTTCTCAGACTGAATTAATCACTATAGCAGGAAAAAATATTTTTCTCAAACCTGTGACGCTTTTCAGTTTTTATAGGTCTTAACATGTATGTGAAATTCCTTGTTTTCTGCAGCTGCAATTCAGTGTCTAAAGAAAAAGAAGCTGTATGAGACACAAATTGAGCAGCTATCAAATTTTCAGTTGCGAGTTCATGACCAGGTGATGAAAAATAAACATGCACAATTTTGATCTTGAATATTGATCACACTTCTCAGTGCTTCTAATTTCTAAAAGGTTGCAATAAACTGATAGGAAGTTAATTTGTAGATTATAATGCTTGAAAGTGCTAAGGCAACTACCGACACTGTTGATGCCTTGCGTTCAGGATCAACTGCCGTCAAAGCTATTCAGCAATCAGTGTAAGGTTCCATTTGCTTTCTTGTTACCACTATCATGGCTTATTAAGCTGTAACATACTACAACTGAAAATGTTACTATTTCCTACATTTTCTCCTAGCACAATGAAAATTATTCTTGATTCAATATCTCTGTCTGTTCGTTGTTGAGTTTGTGTATCTTCTGAAATCAACCCAATTAGCTGACATGTAGATTATATGTTGAAATTTTAATGACTGGTACTTGAACGAACTGTCTGTGGGTAATTCTTGTGCAGGAACATCGATGACATTGAAAACGCCATTGATGAGGCGAACGAGCAGACAGAAAACATGAGGCAGATACAGGAGGCACTTGCGACGCCAGTTGGTGCTTCTGCTGATTTTGACGAGGTACTGTTTCCCTTACCTTTATACTGGGTTAAATCATGTATAAGCTCATAGTAAGCTCATAGAATCCAAACTCCAGTTAAGTAGAAATCATTTTGGAAGGACGGCCTACAAGTAATATATCGCTTGCTACTTTTTAACGACAGGATGAGCTAGAAGCAGAGCTGGAAGATCTGGAGGAGGAAGAGCTTGAGGAAGAGTTGCCTGAGCCACCGGCGAGGAAATCTGTGCCTGTGGAACGATTAGCGAAGGAGACATCCTCTTCCAAACAGGCCAATGATTTGAGTGAACTGACTAAACTTCAGGCAGAGATGGCACTTTAGCTGTAGCTAAACTGACAGTTGGAGAAATTGGCGACATAGCAACCTCTCTTGGGTTTACTGATATCGTGGTGCCTGACCATAGAAATGTTGTAAATTCAGCTTGTTGTAGAAGTTCCGGCCAGCGCTTGTGTTACTTACTCTGACTCAGGGCTCCTGTTTTTATGGAAAGCGGTGTGTTTCATCTGATTAAAGCTTTGACGGGAGTACCATGTTGCATCGCTGGTGCTGTGCAAAGCGTAATAATAAATGGATGGAAAGAAATCGTTGTTAATGAGTGAAAATGAATTGCCTGGATTTCACGGCTTCTAGATATTTTTGTGTGTTTTTCTTCGAGCAATTACTGAATTGCTGTTATCCTTGACAAGGTGAGAATTGCGCGACAGGGAACAGGGATACGGTCCACGTATGTAGATGCAAGTCACGAAAAGGTTGTGGTCTGAATAGTCTCCGGCATATTGCTGTGACTCGTAGCACATTGAAGGGCTCCAGCGCATCGAAAGAAGCAGTCAATCTTGCCGAGCCGGCCAAAATACCGTGGACATGTGTCGGAGAAGGGAAAAAAAACTTTTAGTTTGACCACTGTGTTGGGTTTTATCTGTTGTTGGGGGCAAAAAAAGTTTTCTTGTACAAGTTCAGACATCCGATGGATGAAGATGACACGTGCACATTTGATCCTTGTTTGGACCATGTGAAACCATACAGTTGCACAAATTGTCAGCAAATTTCGCTTTCAAGATGGTCTAGATGTGTGATGGATGTGCATCTGATGCTATGATATCGTGCTGTGTAGGCATATGTTGAGCATATCCAGGCGTCACTCCTCGAATCTCCTCCTTTCTCGTCTTGGCACGCCGCACGCCTGCCATATACAAGAAGAATCCTTTTCTCAAAAAAAAAGGCCACAGTACAAGAAGAATCCATGACAGAAAAAAGTAACAACCAATGACAGGTGGGGTCATGGTTCCTTGATCTTGCTCACTTCAACTGACACCTTGGTCCCACATGGCAGCCGGTCCTCTTTCCCC
Source organism: Echinochloa phyllopogon (assembly GCA_033239725.1). Taxonomy (NCBI): domain Eukaryota; kingdom Viridiplantae; phylum Streptophyta; class Magnoliopsida; order Poales; family Poaceae; genus Echinochloa; species Echinochloa phyllopogon. Next base: position 1,107,356 of record BTCW01000008.1, on the reverse strand, counting down.
GGAGCCACCAGAGCATTCGTCCTCCGCCTCGCCCTCGCCCTCGCCTCGCCGCCACCACCCCACCGCCGCCCTCTCCCCTCCCCCTCCTCCTCACCGCCCTCCCACCCATGGCATGGCGATAGACCCTCCACCCGCACGCCCTCATCATCCCTAACCCTAGATCCCACCGCCACTCTCACAAGCGCAAACCGCACTCCACCACTCCTCCCGCATCTCCTCCGCCCGTGTCCATGGAGGCGGCCACCAGCGCCGGCTGCAGCGCCCGGACGCTGGCGGCCTGCGTCATCGGCGGCATCGTGCTGGGCGCCTCCGTGCTCGCGCTCCACCTCGCGGGGCCCGCGGCCATCCCGTCCCTGCCGCCGCTCGACGCGGTCGCGCGCCGGCTCCGGCGCCGCCGCCGCCGCCCCGTGCGCGTCTACATGGACGGCTGCTTCGACATGATGCACTACGGCCACTGCAACGCGCTGCGCCAGGCGCGCGCCCTCGGGGACGAGCTCATCGTCGGCGTCATCAGCGACGACGAGATCAAGGCCAACAAGGGCCCACCTGTCACGCCGCTACACGAGAGGTACCCTCCAAATCTTCAATTTCACACCATCCTACCATTTTATTGATATCTCATGCCATGCCTCATGTAATTCTAGCATACGTTACACAGGCTATGAGGTTACTGAAGTAATGTTTTTTCACTCACAACCTCAATTTCAGCAGTAAAGTTCTTTTTGAGGATTTCAGCAGTATCAAGTGTTACTCCGCAGTCAATTGTTAATTTTTTTTGGGAACAATGGTTAAAAACTTCGCTTTGGTATCTTCTAGATTCGCAATTTTTCTCGACCAATCCACTTTTGCAATCTGCACAAAATGGGAACAATCAAAAGGGTTTTATGCGCTCTTGTGCTAGTTACTATTGGTTCATCCAGACAGTGAGTTAAAGCTTTACGGGTAAAAAGCACTAGTTTTTATGATGACTCTTTAATAAAGTTGGTAGGTTACTTGGTTTGTCACTTCTCATATGCAAATACTCCTTATATGATCGGTTTTTATTATGTCTCAGTTTTATATTGTGTTCTTCATTTACGCGTGGCCTGGCTGTATGGAAATTTATGTGTTTCTGTAGTGCTATGCCTCTGATTTTGTGGTATTATTTTGTCTCAGTTTTATATATGTTCCCTTATTCCTACGTCTTATAGTAAGTTTCTGATCTTTCTTGTTTTTTTCGGTAATACAGAATGGTAATGGTCCGTGCTGTGAAATGGGTAGATGATATCATTCCAGATGCACCTTATGCCATAACCGAAGAATTCATGAACAAGCTATTCACTGAGTACAACATAGATTACATTATCCATGGCGACGATCCTTGTTTGCTACCAGATGGCACTGATGCATATGCCCTCGCCAAAAAGGCTGGCCGATACAAGCAGATCAAAAGGACAGAGGGAGTGTCAACAACAGACATTGTTGGTACTAATTCCATTTTACCCTGAACAATTACCTTTTCTATTCAGTTTTTTTATGTTAAAATTTGCTTGGCTAATGATTGTATTGAGATCTGGAATAGGGAATATCTAGTTTATAGTTTTCTGTTGCTGGTTATTGTTGATTGAATCTCACAGCTACCTTTGTTGTTGCAATTGATCCTAGATCTGTTGAAAACTTCTTTTGTTAACAAATCTAGTGTTGAAAAGATTTCCTCAGCTGATTTGTCCTTTAGGAAAGTATGTGAACCTAGTGTCATACTAACAAATGTTGAAGTGATGAACAGTCCACTGTTGTGCTTGTTCCCATGAGTCCATGCACCATATGCCTTGTGTTATACCCATTTCTTGTTCAGAATGGTGTGGAGTTCCAATTTTTTCTTCCTTTTGGGGGCCAATGAATAAACCATTTATATTGAATGATCTTTTTTGTGGTTATGAAAAGGTTTGTTTTCATGTTGATTAAGTATTGCTTCATGTATCATGATAGGACGGATGCTTCTTTGTGTTAGAGAGAGATCTTCTGATGCTCACAACCACTCTTCGTTGCAAAGGCAGTTCAGTAGTGGACATGGTCAGAAAGTTGATGATGGTGGATCTGGAAGTGGAACTAGAGTATCTCATTTTCTTCCTACATCTAGGCGGATAGTTCAGTTCTCAAATAGCAGGGTATGACTTCTCCAGTTTCACATGCATTAATATATCACTTCTTGGGCTGTTCACTGATGTTCCAAGACCAGCTCTTGGATAGTCATTTGTTTCGACTGTCAGTTCTGTTGACTGTAGACATTCCCTGCAGGGCCCAGGTCCAGATTCTCGGATTGTTTACATAGATGGTGCTTTTGATCTATTCCATGCTGGGCATGTTGAGGTAAATGTGAATTCTTTTCCACAAGCCCACCCACCTGAAAATTGGAAAGAAAGAGAAAACCGTTACATCTGTATCATACGTAAGTTTAGACAGACAAATGCCTGTGTATGCTTGTGTTGTCTATAATTATATTTTTCTTTTTCTGTTTTTGCAAAGAGCAAACTAAATTAACCCTCCAAAACATAGTAATTCATAAATTCTTGTATTTATAGTTTGTTCCACACAGATATTACGACTTGCTCGAGAACTCGGAGATTTTTTGCTTGTGGGCATTCACACAGATCAGACCATAAGGTAATATAATGATTGTATCTTTATTTTCCTGTTTGTTATTTACAGGTTATAGTGCTTAAGTTAATTCAGTTTTGCTGCAGTCCATGTTTGTGGCTAGAGTGCATTTCTTTTGAAGCATTATATATCTAATGACTTGCATCAACAACAACATTCAGCCTACTTTTCTCTTGGTGTTTACTATATTTGGCAGTTCAACGCGAGGACGGCATCGCCCAATCATGAATCTTCATGAGCGAAGTTTGAGTGTTTTGGCTTGCCGTTATGTTGATGAGGTGATCATTGGTGCTCCATGGGACGTTTCGAAAGACATGGTGAGTTATCTGTTATGTTCTCAACCATGACATTAACTAATGTTGTTATGCATGATGGAACTGTTTGTAGTTACTCCTTGTATGCAGCACTCTGACTACAATAGACAATACATTCTCTGTAAGATCTGTAACATGGCATTTATGCTACACCATTGAAAAACCCGGTCCAGATTATCTTAACCTAGATAAAAATAAGGCTGGCTTGCTCTTATCCATGGATTGAAAGTCTTTGTTTCATAGCATGATATGCTTGTATCCATATTTTAATTTGGATATAAGCTAGGTTTGAGGCTTTGATCTTATCTTAACTGAGCCTTAGACATATGCAAATAGTTGGTTGAGATCTAAACCATATTTCAAATAGCTGTAGACCCATTAACACTCCTTGTTCTGTTTTGGATGCATTATTTATATTGGACAGAAATGACTAGAGATTACACTTGATTTTGTCAGAAACAGGAAGCAAGCTCTTACATTCTCCATAATCACAAATTTTCATAGCTTGAATAAATGTTAAAAAAAGGGGACCTAGGCTCATACCCATAGCCTTAGAAAATGTAAAAAGATGAACCCGAGATTTGAATAGCCAGGAAACATAAAGATAGGCAGATAGCACCTGCACTAAACAATGTCTTTGTAGAGTGATTATGTGCATGTTACTTCACTACAAAAGAAGAGCCAAAAATGAAGTTGACGAAGTGCTGGTTGTCAAGCTTTTCCACTATTTTGTTCCTCATCTCCGCAACAAAGGAGCTGAGAATCATAGCAGGTTGCAAATGAAACACTATGGTTGCTAGGCCTCTGCAAGACTGTCAGTGACTGAGTTTCTGTCCCAACCAAAGGCACCCCTTATGAGACTAGTATACTGAGAAAATGTAGGCATTGTACACTAGGAACACTGATCAGTGTCCTCATTTTTCCGTGTGGCTGCATAACAACTAGTAGGGCAGTAGGCACATGCCATTTAGATATTTTGAAGGTTAACAATTGAGCCCTCTTATGTATTGACTGAGGTCAGGTAAATGACTACCTGATACAGTTTTTGTTATGATTAGTATGTTTGTGGCTGTGGCCTGAGTCCACCTTCCTTTTTTTTATGTGCAGATTACCACATTCAATATTTCGTTAGTTGTTCATGGAACTATTGCTGAGAACATGGACTTTATGGAGGTAATTAAGTTTTACTTTTATTTATGCAAACCATTTCTCTTGTGGACATGCGTAGATAACATGGAAACTAACCGTTGTTCATGCATTTATCAGGATGATTCAAATCCATATGCTGTTCCAAAGGATATGGGCATTTACCGTAGGCTGGAGAGCCCCTTGGATATCACTACAAGTACTATTATCAGGAGGATTGTTGCTAACCATGAAGCTTACCAGGTAACTTGAATGATCGGATGGTTATGGGTCTTCTACAGTATGCAGCATGTTGTACAGTACATATTCACAGTTACACATGTGGTTTGATTTTGTCCTCTTCATATCAATGATGTTCATATGGGAGCTATTGTTTACTGATTTTAAAAGTGCTGATGCATTATTGCTTGAATAAAGTTTCTTGCATGTGTACATTAAATACTGGCGGAGTCCTTGGGACCAATATTTCCTCATATTATCCATGGCAACATGTTCTTTGATGTGGGGTTGGTGTGGTTTCCATGTGTTCTGGCCCATCAATCTGGTGCAGTTTGTATTCATTTTCACTGTTCTTTTGCCTTGTGCAGAAGCGAAATGAGAAGAAGGAAGCCAGTGAGAAGAAGTACTATGAGGGTAAAAGCTTTGTCAATGGGGAGTAAGTTATGAGCAGCAGAACTTCCATCGAAAATTGCTGCCCGGATCATTTTAGATCCCAACCAGCCTTCTTTGACAAAGGCAACAGTTGGGTGATCCACAGTTTTACCCTTTTCTTCAGCATCTTTGATGTTCTGCTGACATAGCTTAGAAGCATCAGGTGCAGGCATTGATGAGTGACTAGCAGAGGTGATAACCTGGGCGAGGTTAGAGGCAGTTCCATTGTGTTCCTCATTTTCTCCAGCAGTCCAGCTTATTTCCTCCTGTACATGTGCCTTTTTCGGTTGTTGTTACCAGCTTAGTTGCATTTGAGATCTATTGTAGTTTTTTCCCCCTTGGAATTGTGCGGTACAGTATGAAACAACTGAATGTTAGCGTGATTAACTATTCGCTGCTGATGTTTCCCATCTGCACTGTATGCGCATTGATCTTATGGCAGTCCTTTTCTCGCTAATCCAGTTTGAGTTCCGTTGTGTTCATGAACATAGACTGTCTGTTGTCGGCGATAGCAACCGTGTCTGATGGTACACCTGGATAGCTGGATGAACCGAACGTGGGTTGGTGACACGTTGGGATCTTATGATATGATATGGATCTGTGAGTAACTGAATTCTGACAAAAAGGTTGCTGCCAAGGTGCTGGGCCCGTGGGCTCCCTGGCTGCTGCTTCGCTACACGTTGTCGCGGACGGAAAGGGATGTGCTACCTGTGATCTGCATTCAGAGCGGCCGGGGGCACACATCTGGTGCTGGGGCTGATTCTGCTTGGTCTCTTGCGAGCAGCTTCTACTGTATATCATATGTCCACTGATTGATTTGCTTGCCAACATCGGTTTCGCTTTGATTTTGGATTAGGACACTCGTCGCCTGTTTCTTTGTGTTGCTCATCTGACTCACTCACATGCATGACTACTGATAAGGTGCTGCAGCTGTGGACTGTGGTGGTAGTAAAATACTGGTATTGCATTGTGACTCGAGTGTTTGCTCTGTTTGGGAAATCATTTCTGTCTTCCACGTATGGAGAAGATATAAGTTGCTGAGGGAGTAGATGAACTGTTCTCTAGTCATCAGTAGTTTTGCACCGTCCTTTTGATGTTCTTTCCCTGACCATACACGTATCAGAAAGCAAATGCTTTATCTTTCTTTCCCTTTGCTCAGGGGTTGAATACTATGCTTTCCAGTCAACAGAGGGCATACAATGGAGAAGGCGAGAGATTTTCGCTGATGGATTGATGGTTTTGACGCGACAATTTAATTCGGCGTGCTCCTGTGGGACAAGACCAAGATCCGGCTGTTGCATCATCTTCCAACGAGCAGACCAGCTCTGACGCGCAAACGATTCTCTCACATGGTCAGGTTCAGGTCACTGAGATTATCAAATGCCCGTCAGGTGTCATCTCCCTCTTATTTCTTCCATCTTGGGGCCTCAAATTAATGAAGATGCTGAATTATGTGCTCATGCGTGTTTTTTGCCTTTCCTTGCAACTTGTTCCACACTTTTCTCTTCGTGTAACCCATGCCTGCATGCATATATACAGATCTCGCATTAGTACTTGGTTTGCACTGGATATGTCCCCTAGTATAATATGGGCATATATATAGATCTTGCATTAGTCTTTGCACTTTTTCTCGGCACTACTCCGAAGAACTCCTTCCTCATAAGCCCTTCGGCCATGCTGAATGTAGCGTCGTTGACTGAGAAAGCTTAAGGAAACTCGATCTACTACCTAGTTGACAATGCCAAGGACGAACACGACATGAAGCCATTAGTGCCGCCTAAGAGGACGAAATCGCCAAAGTAGGATGGCTAGGGGACCAAAACTAGCAACTCTATACAACCATCACTGCCATTGCTGGACCGTCCTCGCCACCGGCCGGAGGGCTAACTCGAAAGGCCGGCAGATGTGGGATGCTGGAAACTTTGAAATTAATGCATATTTCTGATTATACTGTAAACAAAATTTCATTTGTACCCAACCCGTGTTGGTGAAAGTTCCCAGACAACCTTTTCCAGATTATTAGTCCACATTGTGTTTTAGCCTTTTAGGGAAACTAGTTTTCTTAATATCAAGGATGATCAAAACACGCTCAATCAATGGCCCCGTCAGCTCAATGGATCCTTGCATGTGCTTGCTTATGCGTCAGTAATCAGTAGGACTGAAATTGAATAGAAGACGGGAAAAAAAGAAGAGCAGGTCAGCTTTTGTCCTGTAGCTGAGCGTGCGCTTGAAAAATAACTAGGAAATCTAGCTTAAAAGCCTCCAGTGAAGAACTTTTGGCGTGAACTAACAAACATAGAGTAGTTAACAATGATATCACCAGCAGCAGCCTGCTGCTATATATCTAACTAGTAGTAAGTATGTAATTAACGCATCCCAAGGAGTCTTAAAACTTGTAACCATGTGCGTGCACGTCGTACGCTCTTGCAGGCGTAAATCCCATATACAATTCTTGCTTGATCGCAACAGGACAAGCGCGTTGCACGTATCATGCCCGTCTCACTACAAGTTGACATCTAGCATGCATGCAAATGCAACGCATCTAGGGATGATTACTTTACGAAAATCTACTGAATAATGATAAACTCTATCTGTTCATCTCAAGAATCAGCCATGTTCATCATCGAACGACGACTCTGCTTTAGCATGTACGCTAATGACCTGATAATGTAGTTTGCGTGGCCTAATGATGAGCAGCATGGGGCTCTGAACTGAAACCCTGCAAGGCAAAGCCAGACACTGCAGCTGCACGTTCTCCCTCCCCAACTGTCACTGCGGTGCAGGCATTTGTTTACCTGCCCATGCCATGCCATGCCATGCCGCTTCCTTTCCTTCCTTTATCACCAACGAACTTTGCTACTAGCTCTTGCCACTACACTGCACGCTGTGCTGTGCATTAAGCAGCTGGCAGTTATAGGCCACCAACGAACATGGATCCCAAGCATCATTAAACAAATAAGTTGTACCTAGAGTGATAATTGATAAAGGTGATCTTGTGCCTTCTTCTGCTTGGCTAAAAAAAGTTGATCACTTGAAAAGAAAAAAAATAAAGCAGGTAACAGATGGTAACTGTATTCTGCAGGGCCTGCAACAACTGCAAGGCATGCAGATGCCGCAGCAGCTTTGTTCATGGCGATAGCGCGTAGCTTTTGCTAATTCCAAGGTACAAGATCTTCGTCTGCTGCGAGTGTATCTCTGTTCATCCTTTTTTCTCTCCATGGCCGCATCATCACATGTATCTCTGCACTGGCCTCGCTGCTCCCTCCGTCGTGCTCGTACCCCACCCCAGATTATTCACACACACGCTTTGCCATTGCCACCTGGCTTGGCCGCTCGATCAGTGCCTCACTCCTCGGGCTCATCAGATCAGTCCCCGCCTAGGTGCTGCTGCTGGTCGTGTCCGGTCCGGAGCCACCCGTGCACAATTGCACATGCTTGCCTGCCTTTGCCCGTGGTCCGTCCTACTGTTTCTCCAATTCATTTCTCTCAAACTTCAATGAATTGAGGGCCTGTCTCGATGCGCTTTTTCCATCCCATTTCGTATATCATGTGTGTGAAATCAGGCATTGGTATGCACTGCCCCACAAGTATATATGATTGACTGAAAAAGTGTAATTACATCGTGTTTTTAATTCTAATAAAACAATGTTGATTAAACTCTGGCTTCAACAATTGCACTCGCATGCTTGCATATTCAGGAACAACTTCATGCTTGGTTTCCTCAACGTGTTCATGACCAAAGCTAGCTAGTGTGTTTGAGATGTATGTGGATGTCATCCATCGTGGCCATAAACTCCCATCCTTTCCATTTCTGTTGGAGACAAGCAATTAAGTGGTTGTAACTTCACATCATGGCCCACAACATTTCTATCACCAAAAAACGGGACATGGAAATGAAATATCCTCTGGACCGTCCTCAGCCCAAACTGTTCCATTTTATTTTCTCTTGCTTTAATTGAAAAGATCATGCTGTCCATGAAAATCCCTACGAAGCTTTTACCTCAAGAAATGTGACAGAAAAGAAAGGCAACTAATTTTTTATTCAAAGTAATGATAATAACGATCCATTTGAGGACAATATACTCAGATCCGGAAATATCTCTTCTTTGGTACCTATTAACCCATTTGCAGAAATGTCAAGGAAATAATCATACAGCTAGAGGAATCTTTAAGAATTGGTGGATCCCTCTGCTCATGTTCCTAGTACCTTGTAGTACCTACTTGGTACTAGCACTCAAAACAAATCTCCAAAATATCCGGTAAGTCAACTATTACAGACTGTGTATCCACAATGATCTATGGAGCCGTTGATAACAGGACAATCACATGTATGGTGTTTTTTTTTTGAAAAAACGCAGTAAGATCATCCATTGGCCTCTTATCTGTGGCAAAAATAGCAATAAAACACTTAAAATTGTAACTACAATAAAATTAACGATCAACAAATTATAGTGCCGGGAGAACTAAATTGACCACCATAAAGCACAACTACAACATATTCATATGCCAATTTTTACTCACATTTTTCACATCACAAGTAATTACCAACTTTACTAAACTAATAGGTACTAATTCTACTTTGTTCCAACATTTTTTTAATCTTGATTATGTTTACTGCCCGATACCCATAATATACAAGAGTATGAACAAAGCTGATGTAGGAATGATGGAAAAACTTTTTTTTTCAAAATTCAATAATTAAGTAGATCTTATACATTAAAGGAAATCATGAAGAGGGAGGGACGATAAAAGGAGAATACAAAAAGGGGCTTGAAAAAAAAATCTAAAATGGGACTAAGGCATCTTGAAGTAGAAGAGAAACAAGATAAAAGTGAATTCATTTTTTTGTAGGAAACCGAATATGCTATATGGAGTTATCTGAAAATTATTCGACAAGCGGCCGGCTTAGGTTTTCTCAAATTTTAAAATTAAAATATGTGCCCACAACCATTGGATGCATATTAAACGGTGATAGATCATTACAGGTAATCTTTTTGTTCTGACCGTTTTATTTGTGTTTGGCGCGACTCTCTTTTCTTCTTCTTCTTCCTCCGACTGCATCAGCCACCACCATTTTTCTTACACTAATGCTCACCACCGTCTATATATAATATGTCTCCATACATTCCGCTGCCTTGCCTCTCCGCCTAGGGCGAGCGGAATTTATGAAATATAAGGGGCTCGCCGTACTTATATCTTTCTGACTGCTCTATTTTCTAAGCTCTAGCTTTTGTAATTTGAAAAATCTAAACTGAATCCGAGTTCTAACTATCCATTGTTCAAAGAACCATTTGTGAACAACCGAAGAAATGCAAAAGTTTAATACTCCGTACTTGAAACCCAAACAGAGTCAAGGTGATCATCATAAGTGAAGCAGCAGCAGCACCTTTTAAGAGATCCCACACGTCTCCCCCACAAACCTTTGGCTTTGTTTATTACCAGGTTGAGCGCACACTCTCTCCCACACTCGCACGGCTCACAACTCATCCACAGTCAGCTCTAACGGTTGAGGCGTTGCTGGTGAGTCCTTCTTGCACAAGAAGGTGCCCCCTGTTCCGCGCATCCCACACCCACAGAAAGGAAGGGGAAGCCTACAGCTTTGCTCCCCTCACTAAACGAGGAAACGCCCGCAGCTGCAGCCGTCGTCTACCTCGTGACATCGCCGCGTCAGAGGAAGAGGGCGGATGGCATGAAGCAACCTGCCAAGAATGAGAGCCTGGCTTTCCCCTGGTACAAGTAGAAGAACCCCATCAACTGAGCCACAGGGAGGAAGAGGGGAACGAAGAGATGGGCAACTGCGGCACGCGAGAGGAGAATGTCGTCGTCGCTGCGCACGCGCAAGGTATCCTTTCAAGTGTGCCCCCTTGATTTCTCGGAGACTCTTGTCAGTGGAGACTGGAGATAGCTTCGGATGCCATCAAAATTTCATGTTGGTGGATTATTTCTCGGTTCTTGGGTTCTCTTGGTTGGTTGGCTTGTTGCCGATTGCCGATTAGGTTTCCTTTTTTTTTGTGATGGCTTTTGGTTCATCAGTATTTTCAGAATGGCCACGCAGTTGCAAAATTCGATTTTTCTGCGGGTCCATTCCAAATCGGCAGCATGGAAATATCTTCTCAATTGAAATCGCAGGTTATTTTTTGCTCAAATGTTTCTTTTAATACTCAAGTGAGTCTTTGGAGGAATTGTTCTGTTGATTTCCCCTTGGAGACGAATCCAGTCTTTTAGAACTCTGGTTTTACTGTATTTGCTCGGTTTTTATCTTCTTTGGTTGAAGACTTGGTTTGATTCTTCTTGTCCCGTTCTAGGTTGCCGATCTGTGTTCTCTTCTCTGACGTATCTTCTGTTCAAGTTGCCGTGCTCTTGTGCTTCCTCATATTCTTGATTTTGTATGGAAAACCTACTTGACTGTGTACATTACGAAAATCGAATGGCACTTTCCCCAGCGACTGCTTCAATTTCTGTGCTCTCCTCACTATCGACTTCCAATTTCGCATGGGTAAAAATATCATGATCTTCCAAATTGAATAAACATATTCTGTTCCAGTTTCTACTTGCATTTTCTAAAGCAATTTGATGTTTTATAATTTACATGCAACTGTGCAGTAGATCTGGTCCCCTGCCCTGTTCACCCTTGCTGTAATAAATTTGTGCGTTCTTTATTTTTCCCTGCTTCGTACTCGGAAATTTAAGTGTAGTATAAGCTATTATTTTAGGGAAAAGTTCATTTAATGGATGCTAGCAGGTGGCAACTCATTCATTTCCACCTGTTCTTATGTTCTACAATTTCCATGTAGAAATTTTTTATTTCAGCATGAGTAGCTACTAGCTACCTTGAATCCAACCCTGTTTGCAAATGCTGATAATTCTAGGTGAATCCTTGAATGTTGAATCATGTTTTTTTTTCTTAATATATCCGTGACCTATACATAAAACTGAGCGTGAGGATTTTCTCTAGTGGATAGCTTTTGGTACTTTTATCTTATACATCATTTTTCCATCCTTCTGTTTTGCTGAGGACTTATATTCCTTCATGAATACCATGTTTTCAGTTCAGCAGCTCCACTTGTTACAACATCCTGCCAAGAACGCCAATGCCGATAGGAAGCACACCTGCACATCATCAGATTTAAGTGATCCTTCAACACCTAGGAAAATTGAAGATGCCAAGAACATTTCCATATACAACGATGTGATTGCCTTCACATTGTTTGAGCTTGAGACAATCACAAAGAGCTTCCGTGCTGATTATGTTCTTGGTGAAGGAGGATTTGGGACCGTTTACAAGGGTTATATAGATGAGAATGTCAGGGTTGGGCTGAAGTCACTGCCTGTTGCAGTCAAGGTGCTCAACAAAGATGGACATCAAGGGCACAGAGAATGGCTTGTGAGTATCCAAGTTGTTCTTAATTTTCATGCTCGAAAATTTTAAAACATAATTGCTTTACTTGCATGCCTATGATAAGCAACATTACCAAGAAAAGGAACCTGATGCATTAAGATGGAAAGCCATGCGCAAATGTGGTTTTTTAATGGTTAAGCAAGTGTGAATGACTGCTAGTAAAATGCTATTGGCATATTTTTGCACATGGAATTTGATAGCTACCATGCTTATTCATGCCAAAATTATTACTTCAGTATTATGTTTTGCAAAAAAAGAAAAGAAAAGAAAAGTTCATCCATCTTCTTTTTTCCTTTGGTCAGACTGAGGTTAACTTCCTGGGACAATTAAGGCATCCAAATTTGGTGAAGTTGATTGGATATTGCTGTGAAGATGATCACCGGCTGCTTATCTATGAGTTCATGTTTCGAGGAAGTCTAGAAAACCACTTATTCCGAAGTAATCCTTCGCTCCTCTTTCTCAGTTTGTGAATGATATCATACCTTAGTTTCTGTGATGCCACCTTTTACATACTGTCTTCTGTTTTCTTGAATGTTGTCCACTGATCACAACACCTTGAGCTGATAAAAAATGTTGATGATAGAGTTACATTTATCATTTTCATAACTATTGCTGGTATGACCCAACTTCTCTAACCATCATATGGTTTGGTATAGTTACCTATCAACAACTGATTAATTACCTTTGACAAATTCTTTTTACATGCTATTTCAAATTTTGCAAATAATCATTGATCATCCAACTTTGAACTTTCTGATGACTGAACATCCTGGATGATTACTTGCTTGATGAACTGTTTGTTTCACTTGAATACAGGTGGTACCTAGCTGGCTATCATCTATTTTCTGGCTTCTGTATTGATCTTTTTAGGCAACTTCCCAATTTGACCTTGCGACTTTTTTTTGAAATTTCTTGACGCACAAATGCAATTATTTTAGACATTATCTGCTGGAAGTTATTAAAAAGTAATCTGTTCACATTTACACACTTCGACACCTTCGTATTAAGTTCTTCTGCATCTATTGATGTTTCTCATGCTCCTCTAATTATGGACTATAGTTGTTACTTGCTACATTTCTTGATGCTTTATACACATTGGCAATGTCCCCAATAAAAGGATAAATTACTGAATTCTTTCCACTGCTAGCATGCATGATATGTAATGTCAGTACGCTATTTTCTTTGGTTCATTCAATATGAACTTTTATTTCAGAGGAATAAAATTGTATTGACCACATATCCTGTTATTCATGTTCTCAGAGACAGCTATGCCATTACCATGGGGTACTAGGATGTCAATCGCATTGGGAGCTGCAAAAGGGCTTGCTTGCCTCCACAATGCTAAAAGGCCCGTCATCTACAGAGATTTTAAGACCTCAAATATTCTGCTGGACTCTGTTGAGTGTTAATTGCTTGCTCATGCTTTCTCCCTTTTCAGTTCTATATGCATATTATCCATTGGGAATGCATATAATATTTGTTGACATGATTATTTATCTTTTTGTTTCCATTGCCACAGGATTATACAGCTAAACTGTCTGATTTTGGCCTGGCAAAAGTTGGCCCGGAAGGTGATGAGACCCATGTATCAACGCGGGTGATGGGAACCTATGGTTATGCTGCTCCTGAATACGTCATGACTGGTATTTTCCTTCTTGTTTCTCTACGCTTGGTAATTGCCGTCCTTAGAAGATACCATCTGACTATTCAGATATGAACTTCTCCATGTAAAATTTCCAGACACAAACTACTGTTTCTACCCCATGAGCTGAGATCACATATATTTCCGTTTCCTACTTCTTTCAGTGTTTGGATATTACTTTGTAGCAAAACATATGGTCTCAATTTGTATTATTCATAGTGCATGATGTAATATCACATACAGATTGTTTACTGCTTGTTTCTACATTTTTAGACCAAAGTATGACCAAAGCCTACACATGTATGTAGTATTTGTCTTTGTATGTGTACTCTTGTCATGTATATACATGATGGACAGGTCACTTGACTGCTAGAAGTGATGTCTACAGCTTTGGTGTTGTCCTTCTGGAGCTCTTGACAGGGCGCAAGTCAATCGACAAGTCCAGGCCCAGCAGGGAGCAGAGCTTGGTTGACTGGGCCCTTCCCAAGCTCAATGACAAGAGGAGACTTCTCCAAATCATCGACCCGAAACTGGAGGGACAGTATTCGGACAGAACTGCTCACAAAGCCTGCAGCCTTGCATTCTACTGCTTGAGCCACAACCCAAAGGCAAGGCCGCTTATGAGTGACGTCGTCGAAACCCTGGAGCCATTGCAGGGCAGCGGCGGAAGTGATGGATCCGGTCAATCTTCTGCCCTTCCTGACTATAGAGCTCGGCGCAGGCTAACCGGGAGCAACGTCCACTTCAGGGCCATCCCAAACCCCAAGTGCTCCCCTGTTGTCCCAGCATGCAGAGTGAGGTGATGGTGATATTTCAGTTGCTGCTGGAATAGGTTCAGTTGTATATTGCGAGGTCTAAACCATGGGTGGTGTGGGTGCAAGCGTGCACCTGTTCTGTGCTGTTGTGTGGGTTTGGTTTTTTGGGGTTTTGGCCAGCGTTTTGATGTGTAAATTTGATTGGCATGCTGCTGCCTGCTTGTAAGGCCCTCTAATTTTCACAGTGGTCTTCTTTGACTGAGAGCCCTGCCGAAACTGGTGGGGTTTCAGGATTAACAACCTAGAAATGAAAGGCAGAACTAAGATCCATTAAAAGGTTATGGTGGCGTTGTCCATATTTGTGGAATCAATTCGTATTGAATTTCTTGACAAGTTTCTCTTGTTTGGTATGCAGCCACAGGGAAGAATGAATGACTGCAGTCACTATTTTGTTATCTAAACCTGTAGTTGTATGCCCTCTTTATGGATCGTGCAATTGCGTAAGGTCACACATTGATGCTGTTACCCTTGTCTGTGGTCTTGATCTGGATGGCTGCTGATGATGCTTTGATCGATCGAGAACCTGCTTGCAGTTGCCGAGCTTCAGGGTGTCAGTGCAGGAGGCGACAAGCACGGTCACCAACTCCCCATCGCCATGCACCTCCAACTCCGACTACACGCGCCGGCCGGCGGCTCGAAACTTGGCCGGCGACAATGGGATGTTCGTGTTGGTCCCCGGTGGCGCGCGCGGCGGCCGCCATGGCGAAGACGGTGAAGCTCGAAGGCATGGTGAAGGCACGCTCGCTCCGTCAGTGCGTGCGTGCATCCAATGCTCACGCCACGAGGTAGAACGCTTCCTGGGGAAGTTTTTGCGCCGCCGCGTGGCGTGATGCGGGGACGGGAGGCGCCGGCAAGGTCGGCGCCGGCGAGGAGGCGGGCGACGCCGGCATCCAGGTTGGGTCGGTATATGAAATACCGGTATTTCATTTGCCGTCCAGGGCTGGGGTCATCCTGACCGTTGGATCCGATGATTGCGGCTGGGATCGGACTTTTTTCTTTTTGAGAAACACCACCTTTTATTGAATCAAGTGGAAAATAGAGTTACAAGTGCCTTCTGGCGGTGATACAAACCAGACTTGTCTACCTACATCAAAGTACACTGAGCTCCTTGCCAAGGAGTGAGCATCTTCATTAGAGGTTCTGCTCTCATGAGTGAACTCGAAAGATTCAAAAGCCTCCACTCTCGCCCTGATCTCGTGGACGATCTGCCCATAAACACTCTTACCGGCTTCCTTAAGACTTCTTACCACATTGGCACAATCACAAGCTAAACGAACCTTCTGGAGTGTTAGGTCGGTGGCTAGAGCAACTCCCTCTCGACAAGCGATTGCTTCCATCGACTCTGGATCCGTTATTCCTTCAACAACCAGCACTGATGCTCCTAGGAAAGAACCTGTGCCGTCCCTTGCTATTGCGGCTGCAGTTGCTTTGCCCATATTCTTAGAAATTGATGCATCCACATTAATCTTCATCACACCCCCTAGGCACCTTCTGTTGCGGTCCTTTTGCTTTGCGTTGCTCAGGCTTGATGAGGTCTAGATCAGTGATATATCTCTCAACAAAGTAATGAGTAGATAAAGGACTTTGGAAGGAATTTTCATATATTGCCTTCCTCCGCACATACCAGATTGCCCACATGGTGACTGCAACTCTAATCAAGTCATCGGGAGGCAATGTGCAATGTTGCCATTGCTTCTGTCCACCATGCTCGCGCATCTGTTTCCTGAATACCCCATAGGTGCTCAGTCACTTCTTCTCGCTCCAGAGCCCAGACGCATCGAGCCAGGTTGCACTCAAGCAAAGAGTGTTTCCAGGAATCTTGTGCACCACAAATACCGCAGCAGCTCTGTAGCGACATGTTTCTTCGATAAAGAACATCCCCTGATGGTAATGAGTGTCGGGCTAGTCTCCACAAAAATATTTTAATTTTTGATGGAACTTCGAGTCTCCATAGAGCCAACCATTCTTTCTCTTCCGCTCTTGTATCTGATCTTCCCGCAATATTTTCCAGGTATGCTGTTGCTCGTTCCCTGTTAATTACCAACATCCTGTACGCCGATCTTACAGAGAACATTCCTTTGTTGTCATGGTGCCATGTCCACAAGTCCTCCTGTCGTCTAGTACACAACGGAATATTGAGGATGTTTTCCACATCGACTGGTGTAAAAAACATATCTAGCTTCTGTTTATCCCATTGGGCCGTCGTGGCATCGATCAGCTCGCATACCCGCTGGGGGGGGGGCGAGACGACACTCGAGCTTCTGACCGGTCTGAGAGATCCATCTCTAGGAATCCAATTTGTGTTCCAGATTTTTGTTGCTTCTCCCGTCCCTATCCGGCGGATCAGGCCTTGTTTTAGCACATCCCTACCATCCAAAATTGAGCGCCAGATACGTGATGGACCTGACCCCTGACCCCAATTGCGCTTCCAAGAAATCACCTGCTGGATAGTATACTGATTGCAGGATGCGAGCGCTCAGAGAGCTTCCATCCTGTAAAATCCTCCAGGCCTGTTTTGCTAGTAGTGCTAGGTTAAAAAGCTCTATATCTCTGAAACCGAGCCCACCAAAAAACTTTGGTTTCACCATATCATCCCATGCAACCCCACCAAAAATTTCGGAGCAGACTATTAATATGATGGCACAAACCTCTTGGTAATTTGAAGCAAGACATCGAGTATGTTGGAATGGCCTGAGCAACTGATTTAATTAGCACCTCCTTTCCTCCTGCTGATAGACACGTTTCCATCCATCCCTGTACTCTTTTCCACACTCGATCTTTCAAATACTTGAAGGGACCATTGCTCGAGCTCCCAACGTCCGATGGCATGCCTAAATACTTCTCACTAAGTGACTCATTGTGAACTGCCAGGATTGCTTTGATATTATCCCTGGTGACCTGTCGGCATCCCTTTGCAAAGTGGATTGAGGACTTATCCAAATTAATTTGTTGTCCTGATGCTCGGCAGTATATCTGTAGTACATCATTGATCTCCATTGCATTCTCCCCATTTGCCTTGAAAAGCAGCAGGATGTCATCTGCAAAGAGTAAATGACTTACCATCGGAGCCGATGGAGCCACCTTAATTCCTTTGAGTACTGATGACTGAATTCTAGACTTCAATAGGCACGAAAGGCCCTCTGCTGCCAGAACAAAGAGATAGGGAGAAATAGGATCTCCTTGGCGAATTCCTCTTGAAGGGTTAAAGCTTTCGAGGCATTCGCCATTGAAAATCACCGAGAAAGATACGGTTGTGACCAAACGCATTACCATATTCACCCAAAGTTGATGGAACCCCAATTTTAGCATAACTGCTCGCAGATAACTCCATTCAACTCTGTCATAAGCCTTCCTCATGTCAAGTTTTAGTGCACAAAACCTCTGATCCTGAGGTTGTTTCTTTTTCATAAAATGCAAACATTCATAAGCTGCAATGCTATTGTCTGTGATTAGCCTTCCCGGGACAAACGCCGACTGCTCCTCTGAGACAATATCCGGTAGCCATATCTTCAGTCTATTCGCCAAGACCTTTGAAGCGATCTTGTAGATCACATTGCACAAGCTGATCGGTCTAAACTGTCCCAACTCCTCTGGACTAGCCACCTTTGGGATCAGGACAATGAATGTGTTGTTTATGCTTGTTGGATCATCCTCTCCATGTAAGACTTGACAAAGCTGAGCAGGAGCGCTGTCTGGGCCGATAGACGACCCAATTTTATCTGCCCACCAATAATTCGTGGAGGCCCGTCGGTAGATTCGGCCCGCCTCGTCGGCTGCGAGTTCCCCGTCCATTCCATCGATCCCGGCTAGCATTAAGCATGGCAGGTAATACGTCATTATCGATCATTATCCATCTATATATATTTCGCTTTTGCAACTAGTACAGTGATAAGAAACCTCGCTCGGTGTCTTCCTGTTTACTGAGATGTTGCAGCACAACGATAACCTTTGGCCTCATCATTTGGCCCCTAATAATCGGCCGCACCTGAGACGGGCGGAGTGCTAATACAATAATCTTCAGCATGACGATGACCACCATCGATTCGTCTTACCATCTCATGATCTGATCATGCATAAAAATAGCTAGTTGCCATCGTCATCGTCGTCGTCGTCATCGCTCGCATTACATATGGTCGCGTGTGAGGTCGAGGAGAGGGCCACTGGCCACAAGCGTTATTTCTCCGGTTGATAATGAAGGGGGCCAAGGGGGACACCAATGTTTCGTTACTCAAGCCAAAAGTGTCCAGGTTAGGCAGATGGAACGTATCAAGCAAACAAGTGTCACCATTTGGGTCATTCATGTATCTAATCTGACTCATAGGATGGACGGAAAGGAATCCATCTTGGTAGGGCATCGTCAGCTAGTCAATCAGTGTGCTACCTCATCCTGTCATATCCAAATGAGGCTTTTAATTGGTGGCCGATCATCTTAAAAGAAAATGTCAAGGACAAAAAAAGAAAGGAATATGTCACCCAAATTATCGCCATGTATGCATATGTTGTCAAGCTCAGAATCTTTTTGAGTTGTCACTATTGACAACTTGGACAACCTAAGAAACTCCTGCCTGTCGAGTTGCAGAAATCTTCTCCTCTACTTTAGTATTTTGTTGGTGAAACCATCACCATACAGAGTATGAGCATATTGCTTTCAAAAAACGATTCAGTTTTTAGACTAATGTGTACACTCCTATATCTTTTGTTTTATCGGCACTTCGGCACTCCTATATGCTTTTGTTTGTTGGTTCTTCTCATGGGCACTCATTCTGAGAAATTTTTCTATGTCTCCGTTACACAAACCAAATATAAATTCCATGTTAAAGTTAGGGAAAAAAATTGAAAAAAATGGTAGTGTTGAGCATGCATGCTATAATCTACCATATATATCAGAAAATTCTAGCTCAAATGATGATGTGTACTTTTATCCATCAAGCGGTAGCACCGAGATACCAAATTTTGGTATTACAGCAGCAGCTGCTGCTAATACTCTTCTATTATTCTAGATACCAAAATCCAAGTTATGATTTTGCTACCTCCTGCTACATCTTGAAGACTATTTTTTTAGATAATGGAAAAAATATCCGGCTTCATCTATCCGAGGATAGAATCAGGCCTTTATTACAGACTCTCAAAATACTAAGTTTACTGGTGCACACCAGGCACAAATGGCTAAAAAAGAAAAGAAAAAAGCTCATGACTAAATGAAACCAATATGTCTTTGATGAAGCCATCCATTGGAACTGAAAAAGGCTAAAGCCGAAGTTTCAAGATGCGACGCTGCAGCGGCCAATTGACCCTTAACATCTTCATGTCGCTGCAAGTTCGCCCATTGACGAAGCCAGTGAGTTCCTCTGAATAGTACCTGCAAAAAAGTTTTTGGTTTGCATTTATCAAAAACCATATCATTTCGTGTTAGCCAAACTGTCCAAAGTAGTGCTGCTGCTGCTGTTAATAACAATGTATTATACTTTTTAGTCCCTCTTTTTGTCCAAACATTAAAAAAATCCTCAATGTTATGCGGAGGTTGTAACCCAAAAAGTATATGAATAGCACGCCACAAAAATTTTGCATATGAACAATTGAAAAAGAGGTGATTAATTGATTCTGGTAGATGACAAAAAGAGCAACCTTTATCCCCTATCCAGTTTCTCTTAGCCAAATTATCTTTGGTTAGAGTAACCCCCCTTTTTAAATACCACATGAAGATTTTAATTTTCATTGGCAATTTTGTCTGCCAAATATCTTGTGACATCCTAACACCATTGTTAATTAACGCAGCATACATTGATTTGACTGTGAACATTCCAGAAGCCTGTAAACCCCATCGAAACACATCCCTTTGCTGGAGTAATACAACTTGTTGTAATGAGGCTACGATACGATTCCAGTTTGTCAAATTTGCTCCGACTAAATTTCTCCTAAAAGAGATATTTAAATCTGGTGAGCTCATGACTGTTTCAACTGTCTCTTGTTTCCTTCTTACAATACTAAACAACCCCGGGAACTTATCTTTCAGAGGTTTACTGCCTAGCCAGGTATCAACCCAAAATCTTGTTTGGGACCCATCCTTGACAACAAAATGTCCTAATTGCATAAAAGTATCTTTAATGTTCATAAGGCTTTTCCAAAAGTGAGAATCGGTAGGTTTCTTTACGCAACTTCCCAATGTTTTGGTTTTGATATATTTGTTTCTCAACAATTCCTGCCATAACCCTTCTTCATTCAGTAACTTGAATAACCATTTACTAAGTAGACATTTATTTTGTATTTCTATATTAAGAATCCCTAGACCTCCCTGGTCCTTAGGTTGACACATGGTCTCCCACTTGACTAATCTATATTTCCTCTTATGTTGATCATTTTGCCAATAAAATCTTGAACGAAGGCAGTCTATTTTTTCTAGCACACCTTTTGGTAGTTCGAAAAAAGACATCATAAACATTGGTAAGCTAGAGAGCACCGAGTTTATGAGGACTAAACGACCGCCAACCGTTAACAATTTACCCTTCCAACCACTCAGTCTTTTCCCTATTCTCTCTTCGATAATTCTCCAATCCTTATTAAGAAGTTTCCTAAAATGCATTGGTAAGCCTAGGTATTTGAATGGGTAATTTCCAACATTACAACCAAACAATTGCGAATAGAACACTTCTTCTTCTTTCGCCTTTCCGAAGCAGAATATTTCACTTTTATGGAAGTTAATCTTCAAACCAGATAACTGTTCGAAGGTACTAAGTAAAAACTTCATATTTACAGCCTTCAGAACATCATGTCTCATAAAGATCACTGTGTCATCCGCATATTGGAGAATGGATAAACCATCTTCTAATAAATGTGGAATTACCCCATCTACCTGACCGGCTTCCTTTGCCCTAGCAATTAGTATGGCCAACATGTCGACCACTATATTGAATAGTATGGGCGACATGGGGTCACCTTGCCTTAGACCTTTTTTTGTCTGGAAATAGGGACCTAACTGATCATTGACCTTGATATTTACATTACCTCCTTGTGTAAAATGCCTAATCCATTCACACCACTTTGGTGAGAATCCTTTCATCCTTAGAGTTTGTTGTAGAAAATTCCACTTTACTTTGTCATAAGCCTTTTCAAAATCTATTTTGAAAATGACACCATCTCTCTTTTTTGTGTGTAATTCATGAATTGTCTCATGTAAGATAACTGCACCTTCCATTATGTTTCTTCCTGGCAGAAAGGCAGTCTGCGTTGGTTTTATTAGTTTTTGGGCTATGGATAATAATCTATTTGTTGCCACTTTTGTAAAGATCTTGAAAGCGATATTCAGCAAACAGATGGGTCTGTATTGTTGAACGACTCTTGCATCTTTCTTTTTGGGCAATAGGATTATATTTCCAAAGTTAAGTCGATGTAATGGTAATGTTCCCTGATGAAAATCAGCAAACAGTTTCATCAAATCGTCCTTAATTAAACCCCAGAAGACTTGATAAAACTCTGGTGGAAAGCCATCAGGCCCTGCAGCTTTGTTGTGTTCCATCTGGAAGATAGCAGTCCTTACTTCATCTTCAGAAAAAGGCTTAGTCAAGAACTCATTTTCTAAATCTGAGACTTGAGGAATATCCGCCCTCTGGGATTCATCTAATGAAATTAGAGACTCCTCAGACGGGCCGAATAGATTCTTGTAATAACTAGTGATATGATCTTTAAGTTGAGCATCACCAGTAATAATACTGTCACCATCCTCAAGTTGAAAGATTCGAGATTTTCTATGTCTACCATTTGCTAACAAGTGATAATACTTTGTGTTCGCATCCCCTTCCAGAAGGTGTTTCACTTTCGCTCTTTGGTACCATTTAATCTCTTCTTCTCTAAGCAGCTCAGCTAGCCTTTCTTTCAACACATGTTTGAAGTCTCGCTCTGCCTCACTCAAACCAGTTAACTCAGCTTTTTTATCTAACTCATCTATTTTGTTTAGCAAAGTCGCCTTCTCCTTTTTATACACACCACTCACATGTTTCGCCCATCCCCGTAGATACTGCCTAAGCCTTCTAATTTTAGCCTGCCATCTTTCAATTGATGAGCCACTAACCTCAGTATTCTGCCATATCTCCGAGACCATCTCGCAAAATCCATCGCGTAACAACCAGCCTAGTTCGAACTTGAATTGCGGCTGATAAGTAGTTGATGGTTCATTTGTTGAGAATAGCAACGGAGTGTGATCAGAAATTTCCCTAGTTAGTGCATGGACGGTTGTGTGAGTGTATTTTGATTCAAAATCTGTACACACCAACACCCTATCCAATTTCTCAAATGTTTGTACAGGCATATTATTGGCCCAGGTGAATATCCTTCCTGATAAATCTATTTCTCTCAGGTTTAAAGTATCAATTACTGCATTAAACAAAAAAGGCCACCGGTCACTATAATTGGCATTATTTTTCTCATCTGGGCTACGAATAATGTTAAAATCCCCACCTATTATCATAGGTATGGTTTCCTTTGAACATACTCTAACCAGCTCAGATAGGAAGTTAGATTTACGGTCTGACTGTGCCGGCCCATAAACTGAGATCAAATTAAACTTGAAGTCAAGTTCCTTATGTCGCAACAAAAATCTAATAAAGAATTCCCCTTCCTCAATTTGCCCAATGTCGAAAACTAACAAATGAATGCCTAGTAACATGCCACCAGATCTCCCTTTTGGCGCCATACAGTGCCAGATAAAGTCTCTGCCAGCACAGATGGTGTTAAGAGTATTCTGAGGAAAATCGGATCTACCAGTTTCTGATAAGGCAATGAAATCCAGGCTTTTTTCCTTTGTAAGGTCCGACAAAAATCTATATTTTTTACAATCTGCAAAACCATTACAGTTCCAAAAAATTCCTTTCATCTTGTATTTTCTTTGTTTTTATTTTTCTTATATTTCGTGGGCCTTTGACTTTTCTGTGATGCAGGGGTCTGTAAAATCAAAGGATCACAGCCCCCATCACCAAGCCCTTCTGCAATGTCTGAACAGATCATATTCAAAGACTCAAAATCTATATTATCATCATTAGAACAAACTGTTGAGGCATCCTCCACTAACACAGAATTATCATCCCGTGTTGAATTCCTTTGCACTAATCTTTCAAACTCTAGGTCTTTTAACAGTTTAACCGAATGCAACACCTCTACCTCATTACTTCCTAAAACCACACCTAACGACTTTGTTGAATTAACTAAAGCCGAAACCTCTTGTGAAATAAAAGAGGAGGGGAGTTGTGAATTACCTTTGTCTTTTGGAGTTTCTAAGTTCTTCTTTGCTTTGAGCCTTGCAGCTTTTTCAGTGGAGTCCTGATCCACCCTAGTGGCAGCTCTCTTGCTAGATCTCACCTGTGAATCTGTTCCAGTGTTCTTTGATATCCCAGAATCAGACTGCGCAGTCAAGAGAGATGCTTTCCAGCTCCCTGCTGAATTTGTGAGAACAGCCATTGGTTTCTCAGCTGCAGGCTTGCTCTGTGCGGGAATACCCTTCAGCAGTGCCGCCTCCACAGGTGCACCAAGCTTCTGCCCCGCCGTAGGAGGAGTTTCCTTCCCATTAGCTGGCGCATGAGTATCCCCTAGCTTCCCATCAACATCCATCTTCTCCTCTGATTTGTTCCCAATATTGTTATCCTCTTTTGGTGCATCCCCATTAGGATCCGCACCTTTTGGATCATCTTCCTTCGGAGCATCCATATCAATGATCTGAGGCTCTCCATCAGAGTCTCTACTTTCCACAGCAAACTGTAGCTCGTACACATAGTCCCCAATAACCACATCCACAAAACCTGGGACAAGTGTTGGGTCTAGCACTGCTACTTTCATTCTTGCCCTTCCAGTACTTTTAGTAAACAAAGTATCCACAGCTCTAGGTACACCCAGGATAGTTCCAACAGCCCAAATAATTTGGAACTCTTTGAACTCTCTAGGTAGTCCCCTAAACTGTACCCACACTTTGTTTATTTCTCTCTTATAAACCTCACTATCAGTGCCTTTTTCAAACTTAAATCTGCCTTGTACATTCTGACTATAAAGAGGCTCTTTTTTTTTATCTTGCTTTTCGTGGGGCAATTCATAGTTTCATCAAAGTCTCTTTACTGTCAGAGACATCTCAATCGCTTTCGTTAGCTGGCAAGCACAACAAGTCGACCGCTCAACTTTCTGAAATTCTCCCTTTTTCTTTCTATTATTCTAATTCGTGAATCTTAGGAATGTCCATTTTGAGTTCCAGAGGAGGGGCAGATTTGTCAAATGCTCGCCTCTTGATGTCTTCCAAAGATAAAATTTGCAATTTTGGCACCTTTACGGTAATGAAGTTTGAAACTGGCATCTTGTGTGATAATAAAGTTGGAATTTTATTTGGTTATATAGTTGCATCGTCACATCGATCTATGGATGCTTTTCCTTGCCTCGATCGGTCCCTGTCGTTATTATATATTGCCGTCTGCAGCCTTCCTTTCGTTGTGGCACCCATATAGTCCGTAGCTACAAATTGACTGCTCCTCCCTCTCTCTTCCATTCACAATCTTACCAACACCAAACCAAACTCTTTAGCCATGGCCAAGGCCAATCGCAGTGCCGCCTGCATGATCTGTCTCACCGCTCTCGCCCTCCTCCGCATCACATCGCTCCAAGCTGAAGGTGCGTTGCTCAATTGACGGTGGTGGATCGGATCATGCATCATCGACGATCATGAGTTATCGATCGATTGAGTTCTAGCTAATTCTCTCAAGTGAAGCAGGATCCAGCAGCATGCAGTTGGGCAGCGGCAAGCAGAAGCAGAGCGGAAAACAACCACCATCGTCGCTGTCCGAGTACGTGCCGGTGCGGAGCGTGGTGTACCGGTCCATGGAGCTGCCGGCGGCGACAGAGGCAGAGGCGGCGGGGTATCAGCCGTTCGAGCTTTGCGAGGGGTGCCGGTGCTGCTCGACGTCGAACGCGAGCAGCTGCGTGGACACGAGCTGCTGCTACTCCATCGACTGCAACATCCCCGGCAAGCCCTACGGCACCTGCGCCTTCACGGCCCACACCTGCGGCTGCGGCGATACCAACTGCACCCAATCCTCCTGATCGATCCTTCCTCATTCACTTGTCTTAATTTCCTGCAGTCTCGGCGGCTAGCTCTTTGCTGACTCTGACTCTTCTTGCAAGAAAAAAATATATATTGTACTGTCAAAGTCGGCGGCCTAACTTGTTGTCGTATGGAGGATATGCTTTTGATTTGCAGCTGACAGTACGTGCCTCATCAATATATACGAGCAGGTGACCAATAATTGTGCATGCTTCTATCGGGTAGTGGCACCAAATTCATATCAAATAAATATATTATCATGACATAATTTACGGTGGATTTAGTAAAATTAATTTTGATAGTGTAGATGTTAATGTTTTTTTCTATAAACTTAGTCAGTCAAATATATTTAATCTGGAAGTGAACGGGACATGGGAGCATGTTCCTAATGCATAAATACAGCACAGCAGCAAAACTTGGATCCATGCCCACACTTGCGATTCATGATCTACGTCTCCTCTTGCAAACTACTTCTAGCAGTTGCAGTTTAGTTTACTAAAGTAC
Organism: Echinochloa phyllopogon; assembly: GCA_033239725.1. Lineage (NCBI taxonomy): Eukaryota > Viridiplantae > Streptophyta > Magnoliopsida > Poales > Poaceae > Echinochloa > Echinochloa phyllopogon. Next base: position 1,081,180 of record BTCW01000008.1, on the reverse strand, counting down.
TACTGGCATCTCAAGTTCTGAACTCAAGTGCCCGAGGTAAAGTCAAGGTCCAAACCCTACTGCAATTTTAAAATGAATTACAGTAGTGGCAGCTTGCAGGATTGAAATTAAACACACACAAATCAAAGTCACCTGCCTACTTCAAAAATGCTCTGTTTGTTTGTCAGGCATACACATCACCCTGTCCAAGCATACTATATCTTTCTGCATATGTGGAAGCAGACCGAGCGAGAGACGTTGATTGAACCAATTTCTGAGATAGCCCAGTTTCGGAGCCAAGATAAATTGAAGCCCAGCCTGGTCCGTCTGTTAAGTAGTAAAGTCCAGTTGAGCGCAGCGCTAAGAATACGGCCCAACAGCTCAGTCAACAGCCAAGGACTGAAGCCGCAGCATGGGATGCCTAAAATTTCAGTTGTGCCATCGAGCACCATCTCCTTAAGGACAACATATGTGTATGATCTTGTTAAAGAATAAACTTTGATTATACTGGGATAAGTTAATATATGTGACACATTGACGTAGTAATCCATAAACAATCGAATCTCTGATCAAATCTTGGTAAAACATCTTTGGACCGAAATCTTAGTCAGGCTTATCTCTCAATCTCTCTCTGTTGATGAGCCATTTTTTTTTCTTTTTCGCACGGACACAAATCTAACATGGGCCAAACCTAAACCAACTCCATCCTCTCTCCGACCCCTTCTTCATTTTTTTTATAAATAATACCTCTGCTTCAATTTGGATATTCCACAAGCGCATCACAGCTGAGGCAAACGTAAGCGTCGTCAATCACGCTGGAAAAGCAACAACCAATGCGTCGTGAAACATGTACACTTTCCGCTTCTTTACCGTCTTCGTTTTTTGTTGGCAGCATTCAAGTACGCAATCACTCCAATTTGGAGTTCGGTAGACGTAGGTAACACTTTCTGTGCGTGACAAAAGTGTATACGTACGTATAGTAGTTGCATCATACGTGTTGGTCACTTGCCTAGCTTACAGCAATATACCAGAAGAAACATGCAAATATATGTCTTGCCTCTAAAACAATGAACATGTATGGAGTATATATTATGTCATGTACGTTTATGTAATCTTTTCCCCTGCTTCCTGGACCATTAATAATTTGATCGAGGTGCTGATCTCAATTGCTACCAACCGAATAATAAACAGACTATAGGTTATATAGCTACAATGCATGCCGTTGCATAACGTCCAAAGTTTGATGTTGAGTGATAGATGATCAACCAGGTAATAAAATTTGCAACTTGCAGAGATTATCACGTTCCTTCCTTCATGTCATATGTCCTCCTTCCTTTCATATGTGACCACCAAACCCACCACCATTAGGCTAGGCTTGCCATATAGTATAAACAATATGGAGTAACAGACAACATGAGCTCGATGATGATTGGCCCGGGTGAAACAGACGTGACAACGTAAAAGCGCGTTCGCAATCAGTGACCAGTGTTAGCTACTAGTAACTCTGTTTTGCTTATCCCGTCCATGAACCTAAGGGGCATATTAGCTTAAATGTCATTTCCCCCCTAAACATGCATGGACCATTTAAGGCATGTTCGACTGGCTGGTGGCTGTTGTTGGTTTTTGCTGAGAGAAAAACACTGGTGGTTGGTGGCTGGTTTTCGCTGAGAGAAAAACACTGTTGGCTAGTGTGGCTGATAAGCCAAGCGAATAGGCACTAATGATGATGCATACTGACACTAATGATGATGCATACTTGATGTGATTCCTAAAATGTTATGTCGACTAGTTATGTGGAAATGTCTACGAAAGAGAGGGAGCAATGAGAAAGTGATTAACCTCTCCAACCTAATATTGCCACCATTGTTAGCAACGTGGGCTGGATTTTGTGACGTCGTTCGGACTCGCCAGCAGAATGATTAGCCTTGTATATATACTTTGAGATGCAACGAACCTAGCTTGCTGGTTTCTTATTGGGCATTGCCTAGCTAGCGATCACACTGAGAGCTAGTTAGTGCTAAATACATATACTGCATACATGCATCTGGGCAAAATAAAGATTCGCGAGATGATTCTCTTGTTACTTAATATTCACGAGCCCATGTCTCTTCATGCATGCCAACTCGTTTGGGCCATTTGCTGGATTAGCTTAGCTGTTGGGGTACTTGTTGCAATACCTTACTACATATAGGCCCGCGGAGGAAACCTGACAGAAGGCATGGATGCACAACAGTAGTGTTAGCTGTTGGGTGGGATACTTTACTTGTTGCGATACCTTACCACATAGTAGGTACCTGTTGCATGCTGCTCAAATTTGGCACCTGCAAGTTGCTGATGGGAATATTTGCAGAGATGAGACATATAAGTAGACCGGTTGTAAAAAAAAAAATCGTTTTCGTCTTGACCGATGAAATCAGGCATTCAAGCTAAGAATCTGAAAAAATGCTTGTTTATACCCAAATTGTTCGATGATGTGAGGACGTGCTTTTCTTAAGAGAGCAAGCAAATTAAAATACTGATGAATTGTCGAGTGTCTTGGTGGCTTGGAGCAAGCAAAATTAAAGATTGATGGTAAAGCAGCCTCCTGTTTCTGACTGCTGTTTTGATGCAAGGAGATCGATCGAAGCTGGAATAATAACGCACCACGCATGACGCTGACATCTCAGGGTTTCCACTTTCGATCTGGAGGGTTGCAAATTGGAACCGACTCTAATTAATTAAAGAGATAATATCCGAGCTTATAATATATATATATATATTTTCATAAATAATTATCTTCCGAAAGCTTTCTTACTTAGGCTAGTCTCAGTGGAGGTTTTATGAGTTTCATGATATTAACTGGGTTGAGGTGACATAGAAGAGAGAACGTAAAATTTCATGATTTGTGAAAGGAGTTTCATCACCTAGTTTTTTATCTAGATAGCTGCGTAGTGAAACTGTACACTAAAACTGACCTTACGGCCTACTGTTCGGTACAAGTTGTACTAGGTAATGGCATGAGAATCTTAATCCTACATGGCTCACGCACACACGACACGCCACAATCACAAAGGTGCGGCAAACTGGCACGTCGTACGTACGCAAACTAGTACACGCCAGCAGTAGTGACACATGACCCAGTCACGAGTCACCAGCCACGAGTCATGACTCTAGTACTATACTCTCATCGTATATACCTGCTATAAAAAGAGGGGATCGATGCGCCGGCCAACGCTTGTTCAATGACGGCGGCGGTCTTCCCCGATCGATCCAGCTCCAGCATGATGACGGTGAGCCGGATCCACCCATCCGAGACGCCGCCGCCTCTGCAGCTTCCCCACCGCCGCGTTGATTCATCCGGCCGGGCGTTGTCGTCGGCGCTGCGGTACTACACGGTGTGGAAGAGGTCGAGCATGGGCTTCCAGGGCACCGACGGCTTCTCCGTCTACGACGCCGCCGGAGCCCTCGTCTTCCGCGTCGACAACTACTCGCGGCGGTGCAAGATCTTCGCCGGCGAGCTGCTCCTCATGGATGGCCAAGGCGCGCCTCTCCTCGCCCTCAGGCCACAGGTACGCTGATCCACTCGCGAATTTTATTTATTTTAAGCCTGCGCACTGATCGATATGCACGACGATATATAATCATTCAACAATGCTTTGATCCATCATGATATTCAGATGTTCGTCTAAATCATTCAACAATGCTTTGATACATCATGATATTCAGATGTTCGTCTAAATCATTCAACAATGCTTTGATATATGTTGGATTTGGGGATTTCTGGCTGGGTCAAACTTTTTCCCACAACCATTCTCTTCTCTTATCTATTTCACTTTTATATAAAGGTCCTTACACATCTTCTATTTACAACCATACACCAACACTCTCCCTCAAAATGGGCCAAAGATATTCAACATACCCATCTTGTTACATAACAACTCATTATCCTTAGGACCTAAACCCTTTGTGAGACAATCAGCTAGTTGATCGATCACGAGACTTGACATACTTCAACCTCAAACCCCCACTATCCATCTTCTCCTTGATGAAGAACCTGTCAATCTCCACATGCTTCATCCGATCAAACTGAACTGGATTATTCGCTATGTTGATCGCTGCTACATTATCACAATGGAGCTGCATTGTCTCATTCCTCAGCACTCGAAGCTCCTTCAAGAGACCCTTCAGCCACATCATCTCACACAAGGCCAAAGCCATTGCCCTATGTTCTGCTTCTGCAGTAGACCGGGACACTACTGCTTGTTTCTTGCTCCTCCACGAGATAAGATTGCCACCAACAAACACACAATATCCAGATGTGGATCTTCAATCATCCCTGCAACTCGCCCAGTCAGCATCACAATAGCCTTCCACATTCAAGTGTTTGTTCGCCTTATACCGCAACCCTTTGCCAGGGGTCCCCTTCAAATACCTCAGTATTTGGTAAACCACCTCCATATGCTCAGTTTTAGGATCATGCATATACCTACTCACCACACTCACTGCATAAGCGATGTCAGGTATTGTATGGCAGAGATATATCAACCGACCAACCAACCTCTGGTATCTTTCACGATCCACAGGCTCACCCTTTTCTGCACAAGTTTGGTGATTCCTGTCAATGGGTGAGCCACACGGGCGACACCCAAGCATTCCAGTATCTGCCAACAGATCAAGGACATACTTTCTCTGGGAGAGAACAATTCCCTTTGGTGATCTAGCGATCTCGATCCCAAGAAAGTATCGAAGTGGTCCAAGATCTTTTACCTCAAAGGCTTTGCCTAACCTTTCTTTCAGCTTCTTGATCTCCTCCACATCATCCCAGTAATCACTATGTCATCCACATAAACAGCTAGAATAGTGATACACTTGCCCCGATGTTTGTAGAATACTGTGTGATCTCCGTTGCATTGAGAATAACCCATACCACACACTGCTTGTTTGAATCTATCAAACCATGCCCGTGGTGATTGCTTCAGACCATAGAGTGACTTCTTAAGTCTGCACACCTTCCCAAGAGTCTGTTCATTTGCAAACCCAGGTGGAATCTCCATATAGACCTCTTCTTGAAGATCACCATGAAGGAAAGCATTCTTCACATCTAGCTGATGAAGTGGCCAACCAAAGTTGGCTGCACATGAGATCAAGGTCCTCACAGTACCCATCTTCGCCACAGGTGCAAAGGTTTCATCATAGTCAATTCCATATGTCTGACTATATCCCTTCGCAACCAATCTTGCTTTATACCTGTCCACCTTTCCCTCAGGAGTCTGCTTCACAGTGAAAACCCACTTACAACCCACCGCTTTCTTTCCTGCTGGAAGGTGAACAAGTTCCCATGTCTTGTTCTTTTGAAGTGCCAGCAGCTCCTCTTTCATTACATCCTTCCACTTCGGATCCTGTTTAGCACACCTCCAATCCTTCGGAATAGGCACTGCCTGTAATGATGCAATGAAGGTTCTATATGCAGGAGAGACACTAGAGTATGAGGCATACTTGGCAATGTCATGCTCATAACCATAACGAGAAGGAGGTTTACCAGCATTGACTCTAGGCTCTCTACTTTGTGCAAGCGGTAACTCTACATGTTCAGAGGTGGGTGAGATATTACCAGCTGGAGTTGGCGAGCTTGATGGAGAGGAGTCCGAGGAGAGATATGGGACTGGAGCTTCAGCTTGTTCAGGTTGTGATTGCTCCCCCTGTTTCTGCTCCCCTTGCTTCTTTGTTCGCCTCCGATAATACACTATGGGTTGCTCCCCCTGCTTCTCCTCCACCCTTTCTCCAGTGAGACATGGGATTGTCCCAACAACTACAGCTTCATCATCATCCACTCCCTCCTGACCATCACCCTTGGATCATCCTGAGCATCATTCCTGATGTTAACCTCTTCATTCTCCTGAGCATCACTTGCCCGACCAACAGACCCATTCACAAGACATGGGATTGTCCCAACAATCACCTCTTCACGAGTCACTTTACCACCATCACATGATACATCACCATCCTCATTCTCCCCCTCTCTACTGTCACTCTCGGTGACTGAAGAGAACTCCTCTAAGAATGGATCAAGGTCATTCTTCTTTGTGTAGTATGGTTCTTCTTCACGGAACGTCACATCCATACTCACAAACAACCTCTTGCCGATAGGATCCCAACATTTGTACCCTTTCTGGGTAGAGGCATACCCCACAAATATGCACCTGACTGCTTGTGGATCCAACTTTCCCACTGTAGGCCGATGATCCTTCACAAAGCAAACACAACCAAATACCTTGGGTGGGACTTTAAAGTCACACCTCCCCAACAAGAGCTCAGCAGGGGATTTCATACCAAGTATCCTAGATGGCATTCGGTTGATGAGATATGTGGCTATCATCACTGCTTCACTCCACAAATACTTAGGTACATTCATCTGAAACATGAGAGACCTTGCTACTTCCAACAAATGACGATTTTTTCTCTCAGCCACACCAGTCTGAGGTGGAGTTCCACGACAAGTTGTTTGATGAATGTTCCCTTGATCTGAAATATATGACTTCAATTCATTATTCACATACTCCGTTCCATTATCAGTTCGATGGATCTTGACCCTTGCATTGAACTGATTTGCAACCAATTTATGGAAGTCTTGAAAACAATGAAACACCTCACTTTTATGCTTAAGCATATAAATCCATGTCATACAAGTATGACAATCAATGAAGGTGACAAACCACTTAGCACCACTCACAGAGGTGACTGAACAAGGACCCCAAACATCTGAGTGTATCAGAATAAATGGTTCACAACTACGAAGACCAATACTAGGGTAGATGGATCTAGTGTGCTTGCCAAGCTCACATGCATCACACACAAGTCTACTCTTGTCCACTCGCTTAAACATAGCAGGATACACCCGACATAAGTTCTCAAAAGACACATGTCCTAACCGATAGTGAAGTAGCAGAATTGCCTTCACATCCCCTTCGACAGCTGCTGTCAATGCTGACTCCTCATGGCTGATGAACCACAACCCATTACGCCTGACTCCAGTCCCAATCCTTCTCCCAGTCCCCCTCTCCTGAAAGACACAAGAGTTCTCATCAAATGTCACCGTGCACTTAAATTGATCAATGATTGAGCTTACAGAGATGAGATTGACTGGAAATGAGGGAACATGCAAGACAGAGGATAGGCTAAGAGATGGTGTGCATTCTATAGACCCTACACCATGAATTTGTTGGGATGTGCCATCAGCAGTTTGAACAGACTCAGAATGAGTGTATGGAGTGTATGTCTTAAAGGGACTAGACCTACCCGTGACATGTTTTGATGCTCCCGAATCTATGACCCAATCAATGTGATGTCTATATGAGGATGCAAGTGCCTGTGCCTGAGTACCTTTGCCCGTGTGGGCATAGTTGACAAAGTTACCGAAGTTGGAGGTCTGCTCGTCAGGTGAAGTGGAGCTCTCAGAAGATTTGCCCTTCGGCCACTGTTCCCACTGTCTAGCCTGTTCACCAGTCAAAGTAACAGACTCAGTCTCCTCAGTGGTAGCTACATTGGCTCTAGGGCCATCATGGCCTCTACCTCGGCCTCCACCTCGACTTCCACCACGGCTACCACGACCTCCTCCATAGCCGCCACGAGTACCTCCACGACCTCCACGAGATCCACCTCGACCACCACTACCTCGCTTGGGACAATCATAACTCAAGTGCCCCTTTTCTCCACAATTGTAACACTCCCTGTCTTCAATTGCAACATAGGTTGGCTTTACCGGATTGCTAGTAGTCATCACACGAAGCCTACTCTCTTCATCAATCATGGCTGCAACAGCCTCTTCCATGGTAGGAAGGCTGTCCTGGTGACAAAATGCACCTCTTCTCATCTCAAACTGAGGGTCTAGGTTCGTCGGAAAGTGGGTCACTCTCCTATCCTCCACCCACTTATGAACAACCTGAGCATCCTCTGGTGTCTTCATTTGGAGAGGAGCATAGTGATCTAGCTCTCCCCATAGGCACTGAAGCTCACTAGCATACTGCTCCACTGATCTTCCTGCCTGTTTGACCCTATCTGCCTTGCCCTGGATTTCCATCATCATCATCACATTCCCCTTCCGAGAGTATATGTTACTCAAGGTCTTCCATATCAGGGATGGAGTACGCATGGCTTCCACCATCTTGCTCACTGTAGGAGACATGGATGCCAACAACCAAGCCACTATCACCGAGTTTGTTGCATGCCAAACTCTCCACTTAGTGCTGAGCTTATCATCTGGCTCAACACAGGACTCCTGCAGATAGTGCTCCACTCCATTGCCTCCTAAAATCACACACACTCTCCTCAACCAGCTCAAATAATTCTTGCTGCCCTCTAGCTTCACATCATTCGGCACAAGCTCCAACTTCAACTTCACCTCATCATTTGCCTTGGCACCAATCAGACCCAACGCCATAAGCTCCTGGATCATGCTCCTCATCTCACTCCTCATCTCACTCTTTGTAACTCCACTTGAATCACTACCAGATGCTGCCTTCACTGCAGCTTCTTTTTCTGAACTCATCGTCACCACTGCCTACAAACAAATCGATACGGACCAGGCCTCTTTCCCACAAGCACGAAGGAAAAAGTTCACTGTTTCTTCCTTTTTCTACACAGCAGCAATACAACACCACACAAAGCAGCAAGCGCAGCCACCACAGCAGACCCTTTTTTCTTTTCTTCTTTTTTTTAGCACCAGCAGATCAGTACCAGCTACAACACGCACGCACCTGCATTTCTTCCTCCCGCATGCGTGCTAGCTTCTCCGCCTGCACGCTCGCTCGCAGGAGCACACGCGCAGCCCCGCACGCCCACGCGCGTCGCGCCTCACGTGCTGCTCCCGCGCGGCCTCGCACGCCCACGCGCTGCTCCCGCCCGCTCGTGTGGTGGGCCTGCGAGCCTGCGCCGCACGCGCTGCCGCTTCGCAACCGCAGCCGCTCACCGCCGATGCCCTTGGCCGCCACCGACGTCTCCTCGAACCCTAGCTCTGTATACGATGTTGGATTTGGGGATTTGTGGCTGGGTCAAACTTTTCCCCACAGCCTTTCTCTTCTCTTATCTATTTCACTTTTACATAAAGGTCCTTACACATCTTCTATTTACAACCATACACCAACAATATATAATCTAGTCATCACTGATGAATTGATCTTCTAGTTCTGATTACTCCTCTGGATTTTTAGATCGGCAAATGGTCATCCAAAGCTTCATTAATTTGTACTAGCATCTACGAAGTACAACACAAGTATGGTTGAGCGAGAGCAACCAGTTTTGTTGTTCCCGAGAATAACTCTTACCAAATACTACTAGGATGATGTACTAAATTTCATAGCCTCCTTGTCTAGTATTACCACTACTGCAAATATCTGGTAGGTCACCAGAAGATTCTGAGCGACATTTTTTTTACCACGAATTTACTCTGTTAAGAGAAATACACATAGCAAAATGCCTAATGTGTTCGGAACAGACAAAATGATAGATTTTTATTCTTCACTTTGTCCTGTCAGACTCCGTTGCTTTCTTGAAAGTTCACTACAGTCTGATCTAAAATCTAATGTATACGTAAATTCAAAGTTAGGCGATGTTTTATTGTCCCCATTTCATTTCTTTCTTTGACAGGAGTTAATTTTCTCCCAAGTTACAAGTGTACAACAGATGAATACAAACTGGCCAGCAAATTCACTAGAACTAGTAGCAGAAAATGCTAGGAAATTAATTAAAGTTATGTTTTTTTTGGCAACAGATATTCAGCATGCACGACCAATGGAATTGCTACAAAGCATCAGAAGAAAGCCAATGCAAGAGGACAAGATCACACCATCTCTTCTCAATGAGAAAGAGCTCGATTTTGCAGAAAGGTCATGAAGCAGAAGTGTCCATGTCAAGATGCAGCTCTGCATCAGACAATACTGGCCAAGGTCCCATCTTTTGGGTCGAGGGCTGCTTCAGGAGAAGAAGCTGCAAGATCCGCAACAGCGATGGTAAGGAGGTAGCCAGAATAATGAGGAAGAAGGCTGAAGTAGCATCGAATCCTTTGCCGCTTGGTGACGATGTGTTCAGCCTTGTGGTCCAAGGAAATATGGACTGCACGACGATCATGGCTTTCGTCATTGTTCTAGACCGGATTTGTTTGAGGCCATTTACACCCATGATCTGCTCCTCATAGGCCTTGGTGTGATGAAGCCCTTTCTGACTACTATGAATGATCACTGAAGCAAAGAGTGCGCAGTGATTTACCAAAGAAAGGTGGAGAGATAGTTTGGGAAACACAGACATAAATCGGCTACAACTGATCAAGATCTAACTTGTTAAATTTCTGTTCTAAAAAAACTTATGAAATTTCTGCATATATAACTTGTAGGAACTCATGATTTTAGTTTTTTTTAGAAGGGATACTTTGAACAATAGGTAGCATCGCTATGAGCAATGTAACTTGAAAGTTAACTGTATGAGTTGTAACTTTGTTAGTTATATAACCAATTATTCTCATATTACAGCAGTATTATGCTAGTGGTTTCCACCTAGAAGCAGCACTGAAGATGTAAAAGAGAAAAAGGTGTGACCAATGCTTGTTGAATCCTGAAAGAGAAGTTTGCTGATGAAGGAACTTGAGTCAGCTAACCAGTGAATTCAGTTATCTTTGGTACCGCAAAGGAAGTTGAGTGTTCTCATTGAAGACGAATCACAACTGTGCTCCTCTTATTCTATCAATGTCTATTTATCTGTTAAGATGTGTGCTGCAATCCTCATTGACCATAAAGAGAAAAGATTAACAAGACATTTGGCATGTATTGCTGAAAGAGCATATCGTATTCAGTGCACGAGAGAACTTTGTACCAAAAACATCAGAAGAATAGAGGGGGACAAAGTTTAGGGAATATTAGTTCAAATCATCACTTGTCTTGTAAGGATTCATCAACGGTCTTTCATATTCTTAAGATAGTTTTGCTGAGTCAGCATTCAGCAAGAAATGCAAGTATTCACATGTATGTCCTAAATCACCTTCTGTAGACGTATAGAATCAATAATTGTGCTGAAATTTAGTCCTACGTTCTTTAATCCATCATCGACAGAAGATCAATGAGCATGGCATGCTGATGTATGCATATCTTCCTGCAATTGGGTCGCTCCTCTCACCAAGTTAATTGGGCACACCAGCACAGGGTAATTGGTGGCCCTAGATTAAAGCGCATGTTATTTGAGTGATATAAGAAGCAGTAATAATATATAAAATAGTACATCCAACTTGCAAGAGATTACCATCTAAATTAAATAGCAAATTGCAAATTAACACGCTTATTGTTCGTCGTTAACGCGCTCCATCCTTTGGTCGACTCGCAATAAGCCAGGACACCAAACCCACCATTAACTCTATACCAATAGATTATTGACGATGGGGCGGATCAGAGTGTGAAAGCTAGTCTGGAAAGTGGGTAACCCGAAATCTGGCTATATATGAATCGCACCAAATCTCTCGCCATCAATTGCTGTTACATTTTGGTGTTTGTTGTTTTGTTTCTAGGGTACCTCCAGAGTGTTTGAAGGGTGATTGATCATGCAGTAATATAATAATGCGGTAGAGTCTAACTAATCATGCATGCCTATTTCTTATTGACCTGACAGAATATCACAGTGCATAGCGTGTGGGTTTTCATGTTAATTCTAAGGATTCACGAGATGCATGATTTTGTATGCGAGTTGCATCACGGGTCCATGTCGTATTTTCCTTGATGCATATATATGTTTTCTGCCGATGCACTGGCCTGCATTTCATTAGTTTGGCAGCCAAGTTTATTATCCGACCATTTCCCCCTTTTTTAACTGAGTTCTCTCTGTATCATATATGAAATAAAATGAGGCTGCCTATGAGCATCTATAGAGTGGTAGTTGCGAAAAAGAGAGGATTCGCATTTGTTGAGGTGTGTATTTGGTCCGTCACATCACACTCACATCATCACTTCATCAGGTCGCTCGGCCGGGTGCTTCGTTCCTTCCAGGTCCGGCCAATTGTTGTCTGTCAGGATGTTGTCCGTTGACTGCATCTGCACGCGTAGCTGTTCGTGTATACATGATCCTGCTCCTGCATGAGTGACTGCATGCGCAACAAGAAACTAGTGGCTAGCTAGCTAGCTAGATGCTCGCTCTGATGGCGACCACGTACGTCTGACGTGTGATCTGCTCCTCCTCCACTAGCTTCATTTCGCCCCTGCAGCTGGAGCTCACCACATGCATGACGAAGGAGATTAGAACTCTCACTCGCACGAGTAATCATAAGCCATTCTCCTAGTCCTCTTAATACCAGCGTGCTGTGGGGAATAATTGAGGTGCTAGCTAGGTAATTAAACTAAACCGCCTAATAAGATCAATGGATGAACATGCATGCGTGTTGTCCACACACATGTTGCTGAGTTGATTGCAATAATGGCATACTACCAACAGTTGCTGCATGCTGTTTCAACTGATTACGGATAAAATTGTCCCAAGCACCATGTGGCATCCTTTCAGAAATTTCACATGAACCGGATAAGGATTATTTGGTTCCTTTTTAGTTGGTCTGCTGATCCCGGAGAGCGCATGCACTTCCATTCCTAGCTAGTATTGGAAGGTTCATCTAAATAAAGCTACACTGCATCATTTGCTATTTGCATCACGCGCGTACGAAGGAGCACAGATGGCATAAAGGTGGAAGTCTACTCAGCTCACCTGCAGACTCACGTAGCACTGACAATTGACAAACTGTACTGCATGCCAGCTGATCGATGTCGATCCATCGGCATGCGTCATATATGGTAACTAGTACGGCATGCCGACCAAAAGCAGTTGGCATTGATATTATATATTGTACCAGCCGGCCGGCCTGAGTCATGTACTCGTACGTACTTGTGTATATATAAGAAGAAGAGAGGAGCACGCGCAGGCGCAGAGATCGCATTCTTCTTCTTCGTTCTCTTGCATTGTTGTCCATCTCGCTCCATCCACTGCACATCCAGCTGCAGCAGCCCAACCAAATAAAGCAGACGCGCGACGGCCGGTGATGCACCCGGTGCCACCGCGATCCAGCCCCAACATCGCCGCCACGACGACGCGGCGGGTACACCCTTCCGACGCCCACGCCGCCCTTCACCACAGCTGCTCCGCCGCCGCCGCCGATGATGATCTCCAGCCGGCGGTGTACACGGTGTGGAAGAGGTCCAGCATGGGCTTCCAGGGCACCGACGGCTTCTCCGTCTTCGACGCCGCCGGCGCCCTCGCCTTCCGCGTCGACAACTACTCAAGGCGCCGCAAGATATTCGCCGGCGAGCTGCTCCTCATGGATGGCCAAGGCGCGCCCCTCCTCGCCCTCAGGCCACAGGTGATTAATTAGTTGCGCAATTTGCAATTCATTGTAAATCATTAGGGAATGTTCAAATCCACATTGTAGATTACTCTGGCTCCTTTTGTAAATTCCGATAGGAAGTGGAAGCCCATACCCTTTCTTGTTAGTTAGGTGGACAAAGATACCTATCCACCGTGTGTTCCTTTCTTCGATCATATCATGGTATGCGATCCAAAACTTCAGTCTGCAGCACCCATACAACATACTAGTACTACTATATATCTTGCAAAGTTGTTCCACAAATATGAATTGTGTTCCCCCTGTACCAGTAACATATATAAGTTCAAACATTTGGCACCCCTCCACAAAATGCAACTACCTTGCAAGAGCAAACAGATAATGCAGCCAAACAGATGTTTTTTACCGGAAAAACCAAAGTACGCATGCAAGTCCAAAAGCTTCCGAACAGACAAAATGCTTTGTTTCCTCTGTTATGGCTTTTGCCCGTAGTTGTTTTCTTTCTTTCTTCGTTTTTTTTTGGTGAAAAGCCTGCAGTTGGTTTCTTCATGCTTTGTAATAGATGATGTTATTATAGGCTTCCACCTGTATTTTGCAACATATAGTAAAACAGCGGCAAAAATAAAATAAAATAGATTACAAACGTCAGTAGTACTAGCTATCTCCCCTCGTTAATTTTTCTTGATCAAAAGTTCAAAACTATCCATATGGCCCTCCACTTCTGACCAAGCAAAAGTACTTTGCTATTGCCAATGATGCTAACAATGCCCCCTCTGCTATGACAGATTCTCAGCATGCGGGACCAATGGAATTGTTACACGGTAGCAGAAGAAGCCGGCAACAAGAGCTCCTCCAGGCGCCAACAGCTCTTCTCAATGAGGAAATGCTCACTTGTCAAAAGCACTGACGAGGCAGAAGTGTATCTGGTAGGATCAGCATGTACCACCTCATCAGCTCATGATGCCCAAATTCCAAACTTTAGGATACAAGGTAGCTTCTGGAGGAGAAGCTGCAAGATCCGAAACAGCAACGGTGAGGAGGTGGCTCGGATAACTACGAAGAAGGCCAGATCAACATCGGAGTCAGTTACACTAGGTGAAGACGTGTTCAGCCTTACCATCATGCCAAATGCCGATTGTAAGATGATCATGGCTTTTGTTGTCATTATGGACCGGATCTGCCAGAGGCCATACAAACCTTTGATGTGTTCTTCATAGTTCATGCCTTCATGGTGCTGAAGGCCTATTTGAACTCATGAAATTGGACGGTGAAAGGGAAATGAGGTGCTGAGGTAGCTAGGGATGATTGTAGTTGCTCACTACAGATGTCAACTGTCTGGAGCCAACACAAAACATGATCTAACTCCTTTAATGCAAAAAAGATGAAAACTCGGAATTCAATTGGAATCTAACATTGTTATTGCAGATTTTGAGTACACACTGCAATTACATAGTGCAGGATGCAATCACTAACTTTTTCTGAAAATATGTAATCCCTAACTTTCAGGGAAAGTTCCTGGGGGAGTTTTCTTATGCTCAGAAGAAAGATGCTATCCCAATGTGCCTAGGACAAACAGAAAGGGAAGGGAAAAAATAATGGTTACAATAGGGAGCTGTACCTATTGTCCTAGTTGCAACTTTGCTATGTTTGTTACTCAACTGGCTACCAACTCTGCTACCCATTGTTCTTGTAGGGCAGTACCAATGTATCAATCTAAATTGTTAATGGTTTACACCTAGGTGCAACTTGTGAAATAAGTAGCATGTATGACAAGAACACAAGGACAATGCAAAAGACGAAAGTGACCAAAATGTGCTGAATCCTAAAAAGAGGTGCCTGAAAAAAAAATAGATTCAAAATCTGACCAGTGACCTCACCTATATTTGGCAGCATAGAGAAGTTGGGTATTCACACTGAAGGCGAAGAAACACGAATGCTCACTTGACTGTTCTCTCTGCATGTCGCACTACATCTCTGAAGATTTACAATTCTTCATCAGGTAAGGTAGGCAATATGGACAAGACACAAGAGAATGTACTGCAAAAAGAGCATGACATGTTCAGTACTCAAAGAATTCTGATAGCACCATTTTCCATCGGCAAAACAAGTAGCACAGTCCATTTCATTGTACAAGATGAGCAATGCTAGTGGCGGTGCAGTGGTAACCTAAACGCAGGAGCTTTGGCAAAATCTTGGAGTTGAGAGTACGGATGGATAACTGTAGGTGGAATGCACTGAGACAACCGCCCATGCCGGTAACTGACCAGAGGAACATGGCGGCTTGATCGGTGCCATGGCCGAGCGTGTCTTCTTCATCTCCTCCCGGAGCGCGGCGGCGGCCGCCGTGGAAAAAAACCGGGCGTTATTGAGCAGGCCTTTTTTTCTTTTCTTTTCTTTTCTTTTCTTTTCTTTTGAGCAAAGAACATGGCTTTTTCTAGAAACCTGGGCCACTGCCCACTTGATACCTTTGTGTGCTGCCTGGTGCTGTCAGCCCACCAGCTCCTGGAAATTCTAAAGTGAGGCCCATCGATTCGCTCTTACGCCTTCAGGGAATTGAGAGGGAAAAAATGAAAAAAAAAACACTACTTGCAAGTCATGGGAAGTGTTCAAATTTTCAGCCGAAATTTCATGAATTTCATGGATTTGATCATGGTCATGCCCAAAATTACTATATTATATAGAAGTTTGGGTTTTTTTTAATGAAAGACACACCTTTTTAATTTATTTTCAGTCGAAACTCCACGAAAGTTGGTGTTTATGCTGGGAACCAAAAAAGATAAAAAAATAAAATCGTGTGATAAGGACATCACCACGTTGGACATACAAGAGACGGACTCTTCCCCGGGGTACAAGTCGTCACCACGTCGGACAACAACTTCGGTTCGGATTCAGCCGACACGTCTGCGCTTCAACTGCGATATCTCCCTCATACGACGTCCAATCAAGGTGTTCTTGGATGCGTTGGAACCGTGACGACGAAACGCTTCTTTTGGTTCAGGTTTTAGCTCCAGAAGATTCGTGGATCATTCTGTGTGACCACGAAAGGTGCTGCGTCACCTGTTTTGGGCCTTTTCAGGCTTTGTATCGTGTCCATGTCGTGGGCGCGGCGCCCCAACCCTAGCTCGCCCCACGACATTAAATTCAGTAGCCGCCATCATTGAGACTCGGGTTTTGCTTAGATTATTCTGTCGAGAACAGTTTCGCCGTCTATCGGTTTGTAGAACCCTAACTTTCGATCTTAATCATACATCTGCAGAGTCAGTTCAGATTGAGCTGCGTTCTTTCGAGTTCTTGCTTATATTCTTCGTTTTGCAGGCAGGGATTAGCCTTCTCGGCGAGGTCAACCGGGTTGTGACACGGTTGATAACCAGAGGAGTCGTGGTGCTAAGATTGCGGGGTTCGAGTCGCTGACTTGAAGCCGGATCGGTGTGTTGCGCTCCGCCCAAAACGACTTATCCTTCACCTGACGGAAGATCGGGCCATCCCGTCCCCATCAAGTAGTAATCATAGACTCAGGTATTACCGTCAAGATTTACCCTAGTTTAGATTCGTGTTTTCATTCATCCTATAGTCCAGAAAATTGCCTACACAAAAAAAAATCCGCTGTCGTAGAACCCCTTTTCGCCTTGCAATTTCGTTTTCAGATTGGCTTTGTTGAGTTCGTATCCGTGGTCGAGTCTTGTTGCTGGTTAGGTCGTGTTCGTGTCGTAGTTCAATCGTCCGTTGCGTGATTTGTTTGTTTCCGCCGCTATCCCATCCACCACCATCACCAGATTACAAGTCGTTCCACTCCATAACTCGACTTGCCCTCGCTAGCCGCCTTGTGTGAACTCCTACCGTGCATGCCCTAGATAGGTTGCGAGCCGCCCTGTGTTCATCGCCTTGCATCGCAACCCTTCTTGGTTCATCGTGCAAACCCTAGCCATCATTGCGCATCCTGCCGATTTGAGCCTCCAAAGAACCAGATCGTGTGCCTCTCGAAAACCATAACTTGAGGTACCTTCAGTAAAACGGGCATAACTTTTCGCTCAGTGCTCCGTTTTAGCTCAATTTTTTACAGCAGTTTCGTGAATCCATTGTGAGGGGACTCAAACTTGGCTACGCCTTGTTTGCCCCAGCCAAAAAATTCAAAAAAAAATCGGGAAGATAAAGAAAAAAATTGATCAACTCGTTTTCAGTTTTTCAGGAAACGTTCCTGATTTTCTGTAGACCGCATCCTTGCTCCAAAAAAGTTGCAAATTTCTGTGGTTGGAGCTTTTGATATCCTTATTCGGATAAAATATTAAAAAAATAGTTGAAAAAATAAAAAATTCGTGATTCCTACTAGTCCTGAGGTTTCGGAGGGCTTTTGCTGAAAAGATTAAAAACAATTGCATAAGGGTGCTGTTTTGCTCGTTCTGTGAGTTTTTTTTCCATCGTTTCTTGCTCTCACTTGTTGTGCTACGTCTATGATACGTCTACGCCAGCAATTGTGACTTGTACTTTGGATACTTATTGAACTTTGCTAATATGTATTCATGCATTGCTACTCCTTGCTACATACTTTGCCTTCCCAGAGCTCCACAAATTATACTTCAGGTCAGTGCAGCGAAGGACCCTTGCAATCTTGGTACTACCTCCTCACAGGAATCACGAACCAGCCACCGGTTGTACCATCCACTGTCTGCTTTGGTAAGAACCTGGTAAGAACTTGGTAAGACGTGTGTGAGGGTGTAGGTCCACCAAAGCCGACTGCATAGTTCATAGGGATTTTGTTGATCACTAACCATGCCAGACGACGTTCCTGTTTTGTCTAGTCAGTTGGTGCAGGCAATGACCGACCTGAAGGATGTCTTCATGAAGGAGTTGAGCAAGTTAACGACGGAGGTCAAGGCTGCCTGCCATACCATTGAGGGTGTGGACAAGCGAGTCTCCACGTTGACAACAAGGGTTCAGAACCTCGAGTCCAACCCCCCCAAGCCCAAGGAAGAGGATGCCTTTGATGAAGACTACCTCGACGACGATGATGATGTTATTTTTGGATCCGATGGTGAGCCTGATCTCATCAAGACTAGAGCTGAGAGGCTATGTTGTCACCGCTTTCGCAAGAATACCACAGGTATGGGAGGTAACAGACACCGCCGAAGCCAAGGTAATGATGCTCCTTACGCCAAAGTTAAATTTACTATACCATCTTTTTATGGGCGTTATGATGCGGAAGAATATCTAGATTGGGAGATGACGGTAGAACAAAAATTTGCTTCCCACCTTGTTCCTGATAAACATAAGGTTAGACAAGCAACTAGTGAATTTAAGGATTTTGCTATAATCTGGTGGCAAGAATGTGCTTCAATAAACATACAACCAACTTCCTGGAATGAACTTAAAGTTGCTGTGCGTAATCGTTTTGTTCCTGCCTCTTATAAGCGTGATTTGCGTAAGAAATTGCAACGTTTAGAGCAGGGAAATATGTCTGTTCAAGAATATTATGCCGAGCTACAGAAGGGTATGGTTCGTTGTGGGGTAGTAGAGGATCCTGAGGATAAAATATGTCATTTTTATGATGGCTTGAGACGCGATATTCAGGACATTGTTGACTACAAAGAGTTTACTACCACCAACCAGTTGTTGTAGCTTGCTATGCTTGCAGAAAAAGAATTGCAGGGACGACCCAAGACCTTTACACCGTCGCCAGTCGCAAGTGCTCGTCCGACGCCACCAGCGAGTGCACGTTCGACAACGCCGGCGCCATCTGTGGAAGTACGTAATATGTCTAATGTGCAGGTTCCACAACACAAGAAGCCACTTTCTACCTCTTCTGACAAGGGCTCGTCAAGTAAATCTGCTAACATCGTGTGCCACCGCTGCAAGGGCATGGGCCATGTCATGAAGGATTGTCCAAGTACTCGTGCTTTCATCGCTTCGCCAGATGGTAATTGATATGTAAGTGCTAGTGATGTTGAAGATGAATTAGTTATTGCGACTAACTTTGTTGCAGATTCGGAGGACGACAATGAGGCTATAGCAATTGACTCCGAGGCTGCATCAGCGGGGTTCCAAAATTTGGCTCTTGTTCAGCGCGCCTTGAGTTCACATGTGGAACGTGAGAAGGAGAAGATTCAGCGCAAGAATTTATTCCACATGTTCCTCATAGTCAAAGATTATCGTGTGCTCACCATAATTGATAGTGGGAGTTGCAACAACTTGGTGAGTTCAGATTTGGTAGAGAAGCTTCACTTGCCGACACGTCGCCTTGAACATCCTTACCATTTAGAGTGGTTGAACAGTAGTGGTCAAGCTAAGGTAACACAATCAGCACGTATACATTTTTTTGTTGGTTCTTATCATGATTCTGCTGATTTTGATGTTGTTCCGATGCACGCATCATCTCTTTTGTTGGGGAGATCATGGGAATTTGATAATGATGTTGCACACCATGGTAGAACTAATACATATACTTTCATGCATAAGAACAAGAAAATTACTTTGCTTCCTTTATCGCCTGCTGATATTAGGAAACATTTTCAAGAGCTTGATGCACGAGATAAAACTAAAATTGATAGTGTTGGGTCTTCTGATGATAAACCACCAGGGATTAAATTAAAAGGAGGTGCTTTTATTGCTACTACATCCGCTGCTGCTGCATTATGTGATAACCCTGATGCTCCTTATTATACTATGCTTAGTCGAGCTATGTGCTTTATTAGAGATGATCTTTTGCCTCGCTCTTTGCATATTCCTGTTACTAACCTTTTGCAGGAGCTTGATAATGATGGGATGGAGTCGAGGACGACTCCAATTCAAGAAGGGGAGGATGATGAGGACATCACCACGTTGGACATACAAGAGACGGACTCTTCCTCGGGGTACAAGTCGTCACCATGTCGGACAACAACTTCGGTTCGGATTCAGCCGACACGTCTGCGCTTCAACTGCGATATCTCCCTCATACGACATCCAATCAAGGTGTTCTTGGATGCGTTGGAACCGTGATGACGAAACGCTTCTTTTGGTTCTGGTTTTAGCTCCAGAAGATTCGTGGATCATTCTGTGTGACCACGAAAGGTGCTGCGTCAACTGTTTTGGGTCTTTTCAGGTTTTGTATCGTGTCAGGCCTTCGGCCCATGTCGTAGGCACGGCGCCCCAACCCTAGCTTAACCCCACGACATTAAATTCAGTAGCCGCCATCATTGAGACTCGGGTTTTTGTCGGGGACAAACCCAGGGGGCCCCCTAACCATCGGGGAAAGCACCCTGTAAAAACATAAAAACGCACTAACCGCAAAAGAACCGCGTCATCACCCAAACTCCGCCTCGCTCGAGGGTCGCGAGCCCCCTCGAGCGAGCAAAACAACTCCGCCTCGCTCGAGGGTCGCGAGCCCCCTCGAGCGAGCAAAACAACTCCGCCTCGCTCGAGGGTCGCGAGCCCCCTCGAGCAGGCGAAACAAGCTCCGCCTCGCTCGGGGGTAGCGAACCCCCTCGAGCGGGCAAATCAGCCTCCGCTCGATACACTCCGGCGCGCCACCCGACGAAGGCGATTAATGCCCGCCCCACCAGCCAAGCGCCAAAGTCAAAAGGCAATCTTCCCCCATACCGCGCCAGACATCAACAGTGCCCACTGTTCCACCTACTCCACCTGCTCCGGTCATTCAGCGTCCTCTCCAACACTGTGCGGGCGCACGCGGAACTGCGCGAGGTCCTGTGCTGACTGGCGGGCGTCATTCCAAGCCACTATTCTACCCGCTCCCGTCCTCCCCCCCGGTGGGGAGCCCTCGAATGGGCATGGAGGACCCTCGAACAAATGTCTGGGCGACGACCAAGTGCAGGCTCTGGTCAAACGCAGTCTAGCAGCGACGAGTGCCAGGTCTAATCCACCAACTCTCGGCCATCCCCTGGCGAGCCGGGTAAACCGCGCGCTGTGGTTGACCGCAAGCGCCATGCCGGCCCCTGTGCCGCCAACTCTCTGCGGGTGACGGCGACCACCATGTTGGCTGCTGCGCCACTAACTACGGTCCTTCTTTACCTGCCCCGCCCTTGAAGTCAACCAGCGGCGGGAAGCAGGACACCGATTACGGCCACGACACCCGCAGAAGCCGGGGCTCGCCATGAATCCCCCGCCTGAGTCAAGGACGATGGCAGGCCCGACGCCATACTCTCCAGTGCACACCACTGTGGCACACCTCACGCATATACTTGTAAACGCCTCCCCCTCTCTCTCCTTGGTCTATAAAAGGAGGAGGGGACCGACCAGAAAAGGGGAGGAGGACACACGGGACAGACATTCGACTACATCCCAACACTCGCTCTCAGGGACTTGGAGAAATCTCCTCTCCCGCAGTGCTTGTAGCCCCCCTCTGCAAGCACTCCGGTGCAAGATAGTACAGCGCCCTTGAGCGCATTCTGCTGGACGTACGACCCCCACGGTCGGAACCAGGATAAACACCGTCTCATTGTACTAAGCCCTTGCATCAACCGTCAAGGGACGGGACACAGCGCATTCTGTTTAGGCGCCGGGGATTGGCCGACCAATTCCGGCACCGACAGTGGCGCGCCAGGTAGGGGGGCGCGCTGTGATCGATCACACCCGACAAGTTCCCTTGACGGCAAGTCGCGACGAGACCATGCCACCCCGATCCGCCACGGGGTCCCCCGGTCCGCTTCCGCGCGGATACCGGATCACGTTTGGGAGCCTGGAGTTCGAAGCGACCGGTGAGGGCCTCCTCATGCGGCTCGCCTCCAGGCCACCCAGCGTGACGCCCGACACCCCGACATCGCCGACGACAGTCCAGCTCAGGCGACGGCGGAGGCTTCGCGAGCTTCAGATTAATACGGAGCAGTGCGTCGCTCCGCGCGTCGTCCTCCCCGATTGGGACGCCCACTTGCCGCTTCAGCCCACGGCCGCATTGCAGGGGGGCGGACTCCCACCGGCAGTTCCCGCGGAGGGAACGCACCGGGAAAATGTGGCCAGGCTAGCACGCCTCCCGTTCGGGATGAGCAACGCGGCCGCAAGCCACTCCACGGCGATCAGCACCATCCTGGGCGCGCGTGGAAACTCGCCAAGACCTCGGCGGGCCCCAATCCATGACCTTGGCGCTTCTTCGCCCGGTGGGCTCCACTCCGAGTCAGCGGACGAAGAAGATGTGCGCGGCCAGGAACACCCGGACCTGGATTACACCGAGTTGCGCAACCGCGAAAGCCTCATCGCCTTCCAGGCCGTTGCGGACTTCTGCCTCACCTGCTCCGACGACTCCAGCGACGGGGAATACGACCCCACGCGGGAATGCTTCGTCCTCGACGGCGAAGTAGAGTCCGTGGGAGAGGACGAAGAGACGCACGACGAAGCCGGACGCGACGAACCGCAACCGGCACCCGCCGAGCCGGCGAACGAGGCCGCTCTCACACAAGCGCAGCTCGCGCAAGTACAAGAGCTGGAAGCCAAGCTCCAACAAGAGCGCCAGCAGGTACAAGAACTGCGCGCAGCCTTGGAAGCCCAACAGCCCAGGCGGGGCGAACACGCACGAGCCGCCGGGCGCATAGCTCAAGCGCGCATCCTGGGTGACGGCGACGACGTCGGCCCACCCAGGCCGCCACGAGCCAGCCAAAAGCTCATCGCCGCGGCGACCCTGATCCGGGCCATGCCCGAACCGTCAACGCCAGAGGCGCGCAGCATACGGCGCCAGGTGCAGGCCCTTGTCGAAGAAGCGGCCGTTCAACAAGCGGAAAGCTCCGCCTCCCGCATGCGCCACCAGAACAGTTCAAGAGCTGGAGGCGGCAAGTGGGATAAGGAGCAGTCCGTCCACACCCCGCCCAGGGGCGCGTGGACGCCTCACCGTCCAACGAACGACGGAAGGGCGCTCGTGGCCGGCGGTGGCGAAATAAGGAGGTCCGCGAAGGACCGACTTGTAGACACGCGGGGCGCCGTCGACGATGGCGACGCACGCAACATCCTGAACAGGAAGAGGCAGGACGCGGCGCCTCCCCGCAGCAGGCACCCCCGACGGGGAGGTCGCTATGACAGCGAGGAGGACAGAAGCCCGACGCCGGAACCCCCGGGGACCCCGGTGTTCAGCCGGAAGATCCGTTCGGCCGCCATCCCGCCGCGTTTTCGCCAGCCAACCACCATCACCAAGTATTCGGGTGAGACGAAACCCGAGACATGGCTCAACGACTATCGCCTGGCCTGCCAGCTGGGCGGGGCCACCGACGATGCCATGATCATCCGCAACCTTCCGCTTCATCTCGCGGACTCGGCGCGGACGTGGCTCGAACACCTACCCACGAACCAAATCCACGACTGGGACGACCTGGTCAAGATGTTCGTGGGTAACTTCCAGGGCACATACGTACGCCCTGGAAACTCCTGGGACCTGTGCGGGTGCCGGCAGGCGGCCGACGAACCGCTGAGGGACTTCATCCGCCGTTTCTCCAAGCGCTGCACCGAGCTCCCGAGCGTGGGTGACTCCGAAATCATCCACGCCTTCCTCGAAGGCACGACCTGTCGAGAGCTGGTGCGCGAGCTGGGGCGAAACCATCCCACCAGTGTCAACGCTCTGTTCGATATCGCCACCAACTTCGCCTCTGGAGAGGAGGCTGTCGGGGCGATCTTCGACGGCAAGACCAAGGGGAAGCGCGCGGAGGAGCTGCCCGCGGAGGGCAGCAAACCCAAGGCCAAGACGAAGAAGCAGAAACGGGGCAGTAAAGGCAAGGGGCCCCGGCAGGCCGCGTAGCAGCAGCGGCAGGGCGAAGACTCTGACGACGCCCTCGTGGTCGAGCGAGGCCGCAAAGGCCCTCGGGGCCCCCCTCAGGGGGGAGGCCTGTTCGACGAGATGCTGAAAAAGCCATGCCCGTACCACAAGGGCCCTGTCACCCACACCCTCGAACAGTGTGGGATGATCAAGGGCTACTTCAGGCGCACCCCCGCGAAGGAGGATGGCCCGAAGAAGGATACGGGCGATGGCGGCAACGACGAGTTCCCTCATGTGGAGAACGTCTTCTTCATCATAGGGGGGCCCGCGGCGAATGCAACGCCCCGGGAACAGAAGCGTGAACGCCGAGAGGTCTTCTCCGTTCACCCCGCAACGCCAGCTTACCTCGCCTGGTCGGAAGAGACCATCTCTTTCAGCCGCGAGGATCACCCAGATTACGTCCCGAATCCGGGGCGGTATCCGCTCGTCGTCGACCCCGTCATCGGCAACACGCGGTTCTCAAAGGTACTGATGGACGGAGGCAGCAGCCTCAACATCCTCTACGTCCACACCTTGGAGCTCATGGGCATTGGCGTAAACCAGCTGAGGCCGAGCAAGGCACCTTTCCACGGCATCGCGCCGGGAAAGCGGGTCCAGCCCCTCGGGCAGATCGACTTGCCCGTCTGCTTCGGCACCCCTAACAACTTTTGGAGGGAGACCCTCACTTTTGAGGTAGTGGGATTCCCGGGAGCATACCACGCCATCTTCGGGCGACCGTGCTACGCCAAGTTCATGGCGGTCCCCAACTACGCCTACCTCAAGATGAAGATGCCAGGGCCAAAGGGCGTCATCACTGTGGGATCGTCGTACGAGCACGCCTATACGTGCGACGTCGAGTGCGTCGAGGGTGCGGAAGCGCTCGCCTACAGCGAGACCCTGGTGGCGGATTTGGAGAAGATGGCGAACGAGGCCATCGACTCCACCAAAAGGCACGCGGGCACTTTCGAGGCTGCGGAACACACCAAGGCGGTGCCCCTCGACCCCGCTGCCCCCGAGGGCAAGGCGTTGAGGGTCAGCACCACCCTCGACCTCAAATAGGAAGCAGTGCTCGTCGACTTTCTCCGCGCCAGCGCCGACATTTTCGCGTGGAGACCCTCGGACATGCCGGGGATCCCGAGGGAGGTCGCCGAGCACAGCCTCGACATCAAGCCACACTTCAAGACGGTGGTGCAGCGACTGCGGCGGTTCGACGAGGAAAGGCGCCGCGCCATCGGGGAGGAGGTGCACAAACTCCTACAAGCTGGGTTCATCAAAGAGGTATTTCACCCAACCTGGCTTGCTAATCCTGTTCTAGTTAGAAAGAAAAATGGAAAATGGCGCATGTGCGTAGACTATACCGGTTTAAATAAAGCATGCAATAAGGTACCATTTCCTCTGCCTAGAATAGATCAAATAGTAGACTCCACCGCTGGGTGCGAATTGCTATGCTTTCTTGATGCTTATTCCGGTTATCATCAAATCAAGATGAAAGAGTCCGACCAGCTCGCGACTTCTTTCATCACCCCGTTTGGCATGTTTTGCTACGTCACTATGCCGTTCGGCCTCCGAAATGCTGGAGCTACATATCAGCGATGTATGCAACACGTTTTCGGAAGCCACATCGGGCGAACCGTTGAGGCATATGTTGACGATATCGTTGTTAAGACCAGAAAGGCGAACGATCTGGTTAACGATTTGCAGATCACGTTCGATTGCCTCCGGGCGAACGAGGTGAAGTTGAATCCGGAAAAATGCGTATTCGGGGTGCCGCGAGGCATGCTGTTGGGCTTCATTGTCTCCCAGCGAGGCATCGAACCCAACCCCGAAAAAGTCTCGGCCCTAGAGCGAATGGGGCCGATTCGGGATCTGAAGGGGGTACAAAGGGTCCTGGGCTGCCTGGCAGCCCTCAGCCGCTTCATCTCTCGACTGGGTGAAAAGGGCATGCCTTTGTACCGACTCCTAAAAAAGCACGAACGCTTTTCATGGACCCCTGAAGCCCAAAAAGCCCTCGACGGGCTAAAGGCATCGCTCGCGCGCGCACCCATCCTCACGCCGCCGCGGGGCGGTGAGGCTCTCTACCTATATGTGGCTGCGACAACGCAAGTTGTCAGCGCCGTCATCGTTGTGGAACGGCTAGAGGAGGGCCGCGCCCTACCGGTCCAGAGGCCGGTGTACTATGTCAGCGAAGTGCTGACCGAAACCAAGACACGATACCCACAGATCCAGAAGCTAATCTACGCCGTAGTGCTCGCGCGTCGAAAGCTGCGACACTACTTCGAGGCCCACCCGGTCACCGTGGTCTCATCTTTCCCTTTGGGGGAGATAGTCCGCAACCCGGACGTCTCGGGTAGAATAGCGAAATGGTCTATGGAACTCGAAGGGGAAACTCTCTCCTACGCACCGCGAAAGGCGATAAAATCGCAAACCTTAGCGGATTTCGTCGCTGAGTGGACCGACGTCCAACTTCCGCCGCCGCAGATCCAGGCCGAATGCTGGACCATGTACTTCGACGGGTCGGTGATGAAAACCGGGGCAGGCGCGGGCCTCCTCTTCGTCTCGCCCCTTGGAGAACATATCCGGTACGTGGTCCGCTTGCACTTCCCAGCGTCGAACAACATGGCGGAGTACGAAGCCCTCCTCGCTGGGCTCCGCATCGCCATCGACCTCGGCGTCAAACGCCTCGACGTCCGGGGAGATTCTCAGTTGGTCATCGACCAAGTGATGAAGAACGCAAGCTGCCGCGACGAAAAGATGGAGGCGTATTGCAACGAGGTTCGTCGTCTCGAGGACAAATTCTGTGGCCTCGAGTTGAACCACATCGTGCGCAAATACAACGAGGAAGCGGATCAACTGGCCAAAATCGCGTCAGAGCGAATCACCGTTCCTCCGAACGTCTTCGCCCGCGACCTCGACCGCCCCTCCGTCAGCTTCGAACCAAAGGCCGGAGCCCACGGGATACCCTCGGGGGCTGCGGAAATCGAGCCCATGGAAGAGGACCCCTCGAAAGAGGGGCTCGAAGCCCTCGACGCTGAAATCTCTTTGGCCGAGGCCATGGAGATCGACGCGGACGCACAACCACAAGACTGGCGTGATCCGTACCTCGCATGGATCGATCGCGGAGAGCTGCCCTCGGACCGAACCGAGGGGCGCCGCATCGCCAGAAGGGCCAAGACCTTCGTCTCGGTCGGCGGCGAGCTGTACAAACGCAGCGCTTCGAGGATCTTGCAGCGGTGCATCCCCATCCCTGAGGGACGGCAGCTGATCCGCGACATCCACGCCGGGACATGCGGACACCACGCGGCGCCTCGCACCCTCGTGGGTAACGCGTTCCGGCAAGGCTTTTACTGGCCCACCGCCGTGTCCGACGCAAACGAGGTCGTGCGCACCTGCGAAGGGTGCCAGTTCTATGCACGAAAGACGCATCTCCCGGCGCACGCCCTGCAGACCATCCCTGTAACATGGCCTTTCGCGGTCTGGGGGTTGGATCTCGTAGGGCCCTTCCGCCCAGCGCCCGGGGGCTTCACCCACTTGTTGGTAGCCATCGACAAGTTCTCGAAGTGGATCGAGGTCCGGGCCATCACCAGCATCAGGTCTGAGCAGGCAGTAATGTTCTTCACCGACATCATCCACCGATTCGGGGTACCCAACTCGATCATCACTGACAACGGCACCCAGTTCACCGGCAAGAAATTCTTGGAGTTCTGCGACGACCATCACATTCGCGTCGATTGGTCGGCCGTGGCACATCCACAAACGAACGGCCAAGTAGAACGTGCCAACGGCATGATACTACAAGGCCTGAAGCCAAGGATCTTCAACAAGCTGAACAAGTTTGGCCGGAAGTGGGTTGCTGAGCTGCCATCGGTGATCTGGAGTCTCAGGACAACCCCAAGCAGGGCCACAGGCTTCAGCCCGTTCTTCCTTGTCTACGGCGCCGAAGCCGTCCTCCCAACAGACTTGGAGTACGGGTCTCCGAGGTTTAAGGCCTACCAGGAAGACCGAAACCAACGGGACCGCGAGAACTCGCTGGACCAGGTGGACGAGGCTCGCGACATAGCGCTACTTCACTCTGCGCGCTACCAACAATCGCTCCGGCGACACCAAGCTCGGAAGGTTCGGCGTCGGGACCTCCACGAAGGGGACCTGGTGCTAAGGCTGCGACAGGACAAACGAGGGCGCCACAAGCTCACTCCACCATGGGAAGGACCGTTAATCATCGCCAAGGTCCTCAAACCCGGCACCTACAAGCTGGCGAACGAGAAGGGCGAGCCCCTCACCAACGCCTGGAACATCCAACAGCTACGTCGTTTCTATCCTTAAAACTCTCAGTATTTCTTGTAAATACTTCGTGTTCTTAGTTAACAATAATAAAGAGTTTGCGAAAAACACGAAAACATTGTTGCTAACAACATAACTAAGGGGACCTTGGTTTTATTTTTAATAAAGCCAAGCCCCCCTCGGGGGCTGCAGGGGGGTTAACCCCCCTAATCATCCCGGTTTTTTCGAAAGTTGTGCTAAAACTCGAAACGCTTAGAGAGAGGCGGGGCGTGAGTTAGTCAAAGCTGGAGCCGGTCGAGTCGTGAGACTGCTTATGCCCGCGAAAGGCTACAGCGCCTCCCTCACCACCCCACGCTTTAAATTACTCACGAATCCGAAGTACCCGGCCACAATCTTTCGAAAAGCTAAGAGTAGCACATCAGAACAACCAAACAAGTGCGAAACAGGCAATCGGCTTTTAAATTTAGTTTTCATATATATATGTACAAGATACATTTGAAGCCTGAATTCTTCAGGCTCCATCCCCCTGCGAGGGCACGGTGGACTCGGCAGCAAGGGTCGAGGGAACAGACGAAAGCGCCCCGGGACCACTCTCCTCGCCGCTCACCGAAGCGATGTCGTTCTCGAGAGCCGCCACGGCGTCGGCCTCCGGGTCGACCTCGACTTCAGCAGCAGTCGCGGTCTCTGGCTCGGCGTCGGCAGGCGCATCTTCCTCCTCCTCGGGTAAAAGGTCGTACCGGAACTTGAGGGTCAAGGCCGCTGCGGCGCTCTCGGCACCGTCATCAGCCTCCTCGAGGGCGGCGAGGGCGGCGTCATCATCCAGGTCAGCGTCGATGAAATACCCGCGCCCCACCGCCGCGAGGTCGATGTCGTAGTGCGTCGACACCACCCCAAGTGCCTTCTTCACCCCGAGGTGAAGCGCGTGCTCGAGACGCTCCGCCACGCAGCCCTTCAGGGAGCTCAGGCGGCTGGACAGCGACGACCCCGACGGCGTGTCGACGCAGTTGACGTCTCGGCACGCCATGTCGGCCGCAGCCTTCAGCGCCTCGAGCTCCCCCTGGGCCGCGGAGTAGGCAACCTGGAGGGCCGTCACCTCCTCCGCCTTCTTGGCCTCGGTCCGCCTCAACCCTGACAAAAGGCTCGGGCATATCAGAAAGCAGTTTTCGACACAGGGAAAGGCCGAAGGAAGCACGAAGTCTTACCATCCACCAGGGCTCTCGCCTCGTTGAGCAGGCCGTCCGCGGTCGCCAGCGCGGCCTCCTTCTCGCGGAGCGCGGCCTCCTTCTCGCGGAGCGCGCAGCTCAGCTGCTCGGCCTCCCGGGCCTTCTGCTCCGCCTGAGCCGACGCCTCCGCGAGCTGGGACTGCGCGGCCTCACGAGCCCGGCGCTCGAGCTCAAACCGCTCTAACGCCGCGGACGAGGTCCGGGCCTCCCGCTCCGTCGCGGCATCGCGCTCCTTCTCCGCGCGCGCCTTGGCCTCCTCGTGCGCTCGGGCCGCCGCCTCCGCCTCCCTGGCTCGGACGGTGAGCCGGGTCACGTCCGTGCCCAAGTCGGCGTTCGCCTGACGGAGCCGGCGGAGGTCGGTGTGCAAGCCCGCAATGCATGCGGTCTTGTCCACCGCCTCTTGCCGAAGGACCTACTCGAAAGGTCACCAAGATCAAGCCATGAAACCGAAAACGCCTCGAAACACTAGAGATAAAAGCGAGAATACCTCGAAAACCTCCAGCGCTTGCCTGGAGTGGAGGTCGGCGGCGGCCGAGATGGCCCGCTCCAGATCCGTCCCAATCCGCTCGGCCTGGGCCCATATCTCGTTTTCCTCGGCCGCGCTCCGCCAGACCTGAGCGGGGACGCCGGGCCCCCTCGGCCACTCGCTCGGCATGCGCCGATCCTGGAGCTGCGCCGCCTCAGCAGCATCCCACTCGGGCGTCCCTCGGACCGCGGGCATCTGCGGCGGCCCCTGAGACAGGAACCGCGCCGCCGACACCTCGGCAGCAGAGTCCCCGACGAGGGAAGCGCGCCGGCTGCCGCCTGGAGTTGGCGGGGCGACCGCCTCCTGCCCTCGACCGGCAGGAACCGAAGCGGCGGCACGGCCTCCACGACCGCCTACCTCCGCCGCCGGGGTGCCACGCCTCGGCCCCGCCTCGACAACCGGGGCACCTCGCCCCGGCTCCATCGTTGGAGGCGTCCTCTCCTCCCCCGCCGACCCGGAGCCTCGCGGCCCCGGCGCCGGTTCTGCTGGCGTCACCTCGAGCGCCGCTACGGGACGCGGAGCCCCGCGCGAGCGCACCCCCTCGGCATGAGGGGAATCTGTCCCCCCAACCTTCAGCGCCTTCTTAGGCGCAAGATTAGGGGAAGCCTTGGTGACGTCCCGAGCGCTGGACCAAGAAAAAGGAAACATAGGTCAAAAAGAGAAATCATATGGAAAAACGAAATCGAAAGAGATCCAAGGAAGAACTCACCGGACACAGCCTCGCAGCTTCCGCTTCGAGCCACTTAAAGAAGGGGCCATCCTCGAACTCGAGGCCCCCCTCGGATCACTCGGGGGCTGCGAACCCCCCGAGCCCTCGACGCTCGGACGCGACGCCGCGCGCTGAGCCGGCGCGACCATCACCCGCGCCGCCGCCAACACGACGTTGCCCGGAGACGCCGCGGCCTCATCCGGCAGCGGCGCGGCCACCTCTGTTGCCTCGACGGCGGGTCCTCCGCTTGCCCCACTGCCGGCAATCTCCTCCTCGCTCTCCTCCTCGCCCTCCTCCCCGCTCGGAGAGTCTTCGGGGGTCGACGGCGTCTCCCCGCCGTCCCTCCTCCACCGGCGAAGCGCCGCTTCGTGCGCGTCCCGCCGGGCCTGCCTCCTACGACTGCGGGCCCTTTTCGCCTCCTTCGCCTCCCTCTCGCGGTCGCGGCGGGCGCGATTCGCGGCCCGCACCTCCGGAGTTGGCGCTACGGAGCGGTAGAGGCCGCAATCCACCCCCTGAAATCACGACAAAATCAAAAAGAAGTTCCAAAAAGAGACGACGAAGAGGAGAAAAAAGGACTCACCGACAGGATGTGGCCCTCGTCAGGGCGTAACCGGAACGACCGGAGGTCGCTCGGCATGGTATCGGGGTGGACCGCCGTCCGCACCCGCGTGACGACATACTCCTCGAGGAGCGGCTCCGCCAACATGCGCGACGCTGCCAGCGCCGCCGGGTCCGCTCCCTCCGTCATCTTGAACAGAGGGAGTGGCCTCTCCATGAGGGGGACCACGCGGCGGCGGTGGAAGTGCGCAAGCACGTGCGCCACGGTCAATCCTGACCCTTCCAGGGAGCGGAGGACGTCGACGACCGGGCGAAGCCTCTGCCGCTGGGCGTCGCCGGAGACGTCGTAGCCCCAGGAATCGGCCTTCTCCGTCAGGACCTTGCCGGTGTACTCCGGCAGCCCCAGGCCGTCGTTGCGCAGGTAGAACCACCCTTTAGCCCACCCGCTGTTGTTGGTTGTCATCTTGCAGCCCGGGTAGATGCGCTTCCTGGACTCCACCGGCGCAAGCGTGAGGCCGCCCGCGCACGAAGAACGGCGCACCCCCCTCCCCGCGCCGGACGTACTGAGCTCGGCGCGGAAGAGGTGGACCCATAGGTCCAAGTGCGCCTCGACCCCCAGGACGGCCTCGCAGACGCCGACGAACGCCGCCGCTTGCGAGATTGCGTTGGGGGAGAAGTTGTGGAGCTCCACGCCGTAGTAATGGCAGAGCCCCCGCATGAACTGGCTTGCGGGCGCGTTGAAGCCCCGCTCGTGGAAGCGAATAAAGCTCACCACGTAGCCCGCCGGCGGATTCGGCGCCCTGGCCGCCAGCGCCGGAACGATCCACGCCGGCCGCGCTGAATCGCCCCGGGGCGACAGTTGCCCGCCATTCACCAAGCCCTCCAGGAGGTGCTCGGTGGCGGTCGATGGAGTCCACTCCGTGGCGCCCTCAAGGACAACCATGGCGAGAAGAGGAGCTTAGGCGCGGGGCGAAAGTGGCGAGATGCGAGCGGAGCACGACGCGCAGGCTGGAGGCAAGCACTAGGCACGGGCGAAAGCTGGAGCGAGAGATGGCAAAGGTAAAAAATCCCCTTCCGCTGCACCCCTTTCATAAGGGACAGGCTCTCCCCGGCCGCGCCACGCCAGCCCGCGCGTGCCGCCACCGAGCCCGCGCGCTAACCGCGGCGGCATGTGGAGTCACTGACACCGGGGCCAGGCGCACGGCGAGGATCACCAACAACCGGCGCGCGTGGGCGGCAGCATTTACTGCGGCACGGTAAGCGGAAGCGGCGCGCCTGCGATGCATTAACTACACGTCGCCTCGCCTCTCCCGCGCGTGCGCCAAGTCCGCCTAAAAAGGCGCGCCCACTACGCCCATCTCGCCCACTCCGCGACCCGTCGGCCACGCTCACACCCGCCAGCGGTTGCGCGCGGGCCCGCGGTGCCGAAACGACTCAACCATTGGGTTCCCCCCAGGTAAAGCTGCAACGCTCCTCCTTCCCGAGGCATGGACGCAACTAATCGGGGATTCGAAGCCCGAACCTCGAAAAGGTTCAAAGGGTGCCCCGGATCGAATAATGCGAAGGCCACCGATCGCGCTCGGCCAAGCCTCGAGCCCACTGCTCGGGAGCAACCCGCATCTAACGCAAGGCCCTACTGATCAGGAGTACGAAGCCTGGCCCTCGAAAGGGTTCGACAGGCGCTTCAGATCAACAGAGTCAGGGACGATTCGGGCGTGTCGAACGGACTTTACCCCGAACGCGAAGTTTGGGGACGCTCCTGTTGTGTTCAAGGCCGGACAGAGGCAGCTAGTGGGGGGATCCCAACGAGGGAGAGCTTTCGCGCCCTCGGTCCCTGCGAAAGGGACCGAGCCCCACCTAGCAAACCTTTGCAAGCGCTACATGGACGTGTCCCCGGACCACGAGCCGACCCCTAGCGAACGGGGCACGGACGTCCACTTGAATTACCTGCTAACAGCTCACCGAGGCATCCTTGTACGCGGCCCGATTCGAGGGATGCACGGATGTCCTCACCCCTCTCCCCCGCAAAGGGGCAGCGAGGGTCGCGATTCGAAGACAAGAAGCCCCTCCGATCGCCTCCGCTCGGGCCGGGAGCACGGGGGCTCCTTGCAGCATCTCCTCCTCCTCTTATGCGCGAGACATATCGAAGCCGTGCAGGGTCCGCCCCCCAAATTCCGTATAACTCGGTCTCACCCCCACCACGTCGAAGGGGGAACGACCGGCAAAACCCTCGAAAGACAAAGCCCTTGCACGAGTGAATTCACTCCTCCAAGGGCTCGGGGGCTACACCCGCGGGTGCGCTCGCGCGCCCCCACGGAAGAACGTGCATAATCAGAAAGGAATAAATCCCCACATGAGGCCCGGGAACGACCCTGCGAAACCATCAGCCTCTGCCCGACTGAACCTCAGTCCGCCAGAGACTCGGGTTTTTGTCGGGGACAAACCCAGGGGGCCCCCTAACCATCGGGGAAAGCACCCTGTAAAAACATAAAAACGCACTAACCGCAAAAGAACCGCGTCATCACCCAAACTCCGCCTCGCTCGAGGGTCGCGAGCCCCCTCGAGCGAGCAAAACAACTCCGCCTCGCTCGAGGGTCGCGAGCCCCCTCGAGCAGGCGAAACAAGCTCCGCCTCGCTCGGGGGTAGCGAACCCCCTCGAGCGGGCAAAGCAGCCTCCGCTCGATACACTCCGGCGCGCCACCCGACGAAGGCGATTAATGCCCGCCCCACCAGCCAAGCGCCAAAGTCAAAAGGCAATCTTCCCCCATACCACGCCAGACATCAACAGTGCCCACTGTTCCACCTACTCCACCTGCTCCGGTCATTCAACGTCCTCTCCAACACTGTGCGGGCGCACGCGGAACTGCGCGAGGTCCTGTGCTGACTGGCGGGCGTCATTCCAAGCCACTATTCTACCCGCTCCCGTCCTTCCCCCCGGTGGGGAGCCCTCGAATGGGCATGGAGGACCCTCGAACAAATGTCTGGGCGACGACCAAGTGCAGGCTCTGGTCAAACGCAGTCTAGCAGCGACGAGTGCCAGGTCTAATCCACCAACTCTCGGCCATCCCCTGGCGAGCCGGGTAAACCGCGCGCTGTGGTTGACCGCAAGCGCCATGCCGGCCCCTGTGCCGCCAACTCTCTGCGGGTGACGGCGACCACCATGCTGGCTGCTGCGCCACTAACTACGGTCCTTCTTTACCTGCCCCGCCCTCGAAGTCAACCAGCGGCGGGAAGCAGGACACCGATTACGGCCATGACACCCGCAGAAGCCGGGGCTCGCCATGAATCCCCCGCCTGAGTCAAGGACGATGGCAGGCCCGACGCCATACTCTCCAGTGCACACCACTATGGCACACCTCACGCATATACTTGTAAACGCCTCCCCCTCCTCTCTCTCCTTGGTCTATAAAAGGAGGAGGGGACCGACCAGAAAAGGGGAGGAGGACACACGGGACAGACATTCGACTACATCCCAACACTCGCTCTCAGGGACTTGGAGAAATCTCCTCTCCCGCAGTGCTTGTAGCCCCCCTCTGCAAGCACTCCGGTGCAAGATAGTACAGCGCCCTTGAGCGCATTCTGCTGGACGTACGACCCCCACGGTCGGAACCAGGATAAACACCGTCTCATTGTACTAAGCCCTTGCATCAACCGTCAAGGGACGGGACACAGCGCATTCTGTTTAGGCGCCGGGGATTGGCCGACCAATTCCGGCACCGACAGTTTTGCTTAGATTATTCTGTCGAGAACAGTTTCGCCGTCTATCGGTTTGTAGAACCCCAACTTTCGATCTTAATCATACATCTGCAGAGTCACTTCAGATTGAGCTGCGTTCTTTCGAGTTCTTGCTTGTGTTCTTCGTTTCGCAGGCAGGGATTAGCCTTCTCGGCGAGGCCAACCGGGTTGTGACACGGTTGATAACCAGAAGAGTCGTGGTGCTAAGATTGCGGGGTTCGAGTCACTGACTTGAAGCCGGATTGGTGTGTTGCGCTCCGCCCAAAACGACTTATTCTTCACCTGACGGAAGATCGGGCCATCCCGTCCCCATCATCGTGATCCCATGATGGAGATATTATATTTATATACACACCTACATTTCACAAAAGAAAAAAACCCACGTGTCAATTCCTCACGGTTGCAACTTCTATATATTTTTAGATTCTCCTACATACCTGTGGTTGTCATGGACCACGTAAGGATCTATCGACGAGAATCGTGAGAATTTCAAAGCTTCTAAATATATATCTATCTATTCTAAATCTATACTAAAAGAATCCTAGAGAATTGAAAACACTTCTCACCCAAAAAATCTACCCCCACCCCTCACAAAGGGCCCACCTGTCGGGTTGTAGGACGTGCGAAGACGTAGGAATATGTGGGAAAACAGTGCAAAATACGAAACTTTTTTCACCTAAGACTCTACCCATACCCACGCGGACCCACCTGCTCATGATATACCCACATTTGTAACCACGTCTATACACAATTATCCCGTATTACTAATAAACAATAGATTGGAGAGTTTTTTCCATATAAATAAAGACCAACTATCTCAAAAATAATGTGCATCTACATTTGAGAATATCTAAAACTCTCTATACATGAGAGAGCGAATATAAATTATTTTTAAAAGCGCTTCGCACGACTGGTCTGTTTACCATGGTCCACTCAAGTGATATTATTTTAGTACATATGTGTCATCAATAAACGTGCGTGCCGCACATGCGTTCATGCTAGTGTGATATAAGAACCTTTAGAAATTGAGATGCATACGAGTATTTGAAAATTATCCTGGCTTGCAAGCGAATTTTTTCAATTATTTCCCCTCAATAAGGCGATTGCCAGTTTATTTTTGAAGCAGACGGCAGTCAATCGCTGCCCAACATGTAATAATATAGAACTTTATTTTTTGGTCGCAAAAAAACATGTATTAATATAGAAGAGTGGCAGTGATTGCCTTTGCATCAAAATAAATAGTATTATGTTAGTCAAATTATTTTTCGAGATTACAAAATGATACATACGTGGACATCATGCATTTGTTGTATCGTTTTTTTGTTCGAGTCAAATAGTCATTTCTTGCTCGAGGCTACTGGCTACACGACACATGAGTAGTGCTCTTCCT
Source organism: Echinochloa phyllopogon (assembly GCA_033239725.1). Lineage (NCBI taxonomy): Eukaryota > Viridiplantae > Streptophyta > Magnoliopsida > Poales > Poaceae > Echinochloa > Echinochloa phyllopogon. The sequence continues at coordinate 1,044,744 of BTCW01000008.1, read as the reverse complement.
GATAGATGCTTACAAATATTGCCGTTGAATACATTGGTGCGTGTACAAACCGTAGAAACTGGTATTTGAAGAGGGAGGGCAGAGTCGTACTCGAACGACCATTTGCACCAACAGGATGCTCCATTTCGTCGCCGTCAGATTCTCAGATGCGTTATCCGGCATGCAATGCAAGGTAGGCATCCAAGATTCATTCCAACAAGCATATATCCGTGTACGTACGCCACGAGAATAAATTGTGACCGCGACGTGGTTTGTGCCACACCTTTCAGACTTCCTGCATGCCTGCTTCCATACGTCAAAACTGTACTCCCCTGCTCTGCCGCCTTCTCTCCCCCGAGCACACGTACAACCTTCTTCAATTCCTTGCATTTCCATCTCAATATCTTACCTTCTTTTCCTTCTCAGACCAGAAAACCATGAGCAATAGGATACACCCGTCCGATGCCAGCCGCGGCAGCGCCCGTGCTCGTCGGGCGGCGCCGGCAAATATCCCGGTGGTGTACACCGTCTGGAAGAGGTCCAGCATGGGGTTCCAGGGAACAGATGGCTTCTGCGTCTACGACGACGCCGGCAGGCTGGCGTTCCGCGTCGACAACTACTCCCGGCGGAGGAAGCTCTGCGCCGGCGAGCTTCTGCTCATGGATGGACAAGGCACGCCGCTCCTGTCCCTCAGGCCCCAGGTGATTATTAATTACTACTCACCATATATATCATTTCTGCATCATCATCATCCATCTAGGATAGGGGTAGCAAATGATTTTCTGCTTGTTTGGGAGATACATGCATTTTTCCTCATCTCTAAAATATCAGTTTCTACTGCTTTGATGGACGTCTAAATTAAACAACTGGCAATCTTGTTTATACATACAACAACACAACACACATCCCCTGATTGTTCTTGAGTTTACATACTCCCTGTTCATTCTTTACAATGTTCTTCCCTTGCCTGTTAATTAATTTCTTAGAATTGATATACTGTAGCAGAAAACATATGTAATTTATTACCGATCCTTAAAGCTCGATCGAAGACTGGATCAGAGAATTTAGAGTCCACATTTTGTAATCACAAATGTCACCTTTACATTTTGCTATCTATCTCCTTTAGTATTCACGCTTTCACATTTATTTTTCCCCTCGCGTAAAACGACAGCACCTTTTAGGTCGTCATCAGATGAAATGCATTTACCCTAATATTGATTCAAAGATTTGATGACCTCGGAGAAGATTTAGGGGGCCACCAAGTAGGACAAATCGGAGGTAAATTAATGCAATCGCCTACAAAAACAAGCAAACAAAAATGCTTTCATAAGGAAAAAGAATCATATACAAAGGCCTTATTCTGTTGTCACTTATATTTATATTGGTATCTTATTATCTTATTCCAAAACACACCTTTTTTCCTCACAACTTGCAACACGGCAAGCACGAGAATGATCCTAGAGAGGTTTTTACCGTCCTTTCAGCAATTAGTTTTTGACTAAGCAAAACCACCACAGCTACTAATCCTGGTGAAAATACTATTGTCACAGCTTCTCAGCCTGCACGATCGCTGGAATTGCTACACAGCAACTGAAGAAGGCATCGACAAGAATCCGTCTTCAACGTCATCACAGCAGCAAGTCTTCACGATGAGCAGGTGCTCAGCTCTGCGAGGCAGCGAGGAAGCAGAGGTCCACATATCAGCTGCTGGCACGGCTGCATCATCGTCATCCTCTGGCCTTGGCTGCAAACACCCGGGCTCAGTTGCTGCTCCGGGCTACCGGATCGAGGGCTCCTTCTCCAGGAGGAGCTGCAAGATCCGCCGTGGCAGCGACGGCAAGGAGGCGGCGAGGATATGCCGGAAGAACGCCGGCGTGGCCTCCAGGCCGGTGGCGACGCTCGGAGACGACGTGTTCAGCCTCGTCGTCCGGCCGGGCGTGGACGTGGCAACGATCATGGCGATCGTGATTGTCATGGATAGGATCTGTCACAAACAGTACACGCCAATGGTGTGTTCTTCACAGTAGTAGAGGTGTAGTTCGTCATGGTGATGACTGATGAGACTGAGATACATCAGTGACAGTGTAAACCGTAGTTGTAGCAGTAGCAGAGAGCCAGAAGAGATCTCAAGGCAGCAGCGACTCCTCCCTAACCCGTTTTGCGTCATTGCAATATTTCTTCGAAGACTTAAGAAAAATTATAGAAGAAGATTCTGATTTAATATTGGTACGCATAATGACATCAGTCAGGTTGCAGAGGACAAGAGAAGATGGCGTGCATTTGCTTGGGCCTAGTGGATACCTGAAGCACTAAAATTCTAGCCAACTAATGCAATTGCTTCTCAATCAGACCATCACCTATCTCAGAGGGTCCTTTTTGTTCCAGGGACCAGGATCATTTTCAACAACGCCACCAAACAATAGCCTCGATTCTCACCACACAACAGCCACTTGTTGGCATACATGTCAAGTACTCCAGGGCAAGCGCACGATTATAACCAGAAATTGCTTGTTGCAGGTTGCCCTAGTACACCGGCAATGTCTTCAGATAACGGCATATCAACTTGCCCCAGCTAGGTACATACAGAAATAACCATCACATCCCAGTTGCAATATGTGAATTTTCATCGTATGCTAAGGGAGCTGCAAACGTGTCCCAGAATGCACTTCAGGCCGCAGGCAAAAACAAGCTCACAGTTGTTCAGTCCAAGGCATCCTATCATGCTGCCGATGGACAACGGGCTCCAGCTTGGGGCATCCCTTGGGGGCAAAGTGATCCTGATACCCAGCAGGGCACAATGAAAAGGATGAAAACGACTAAAGGTAATCAAATCCAAGATGCAAATCAGTAAAAGCAGAGTCTAAGATCTAACCAGTTATATGAGATGCCTTCACATATGTGTAAAGCAAGTGCAAGTGTTAAAATTCAAGACTAAGCGAAACCAGTGGCCCATTCTTATATCGCATCAATTGGGATCAACGAACCATAGCCTTTCTACACACAAAAAAAAGTTTTACAGTACAAGACGACAATAACAAAGTGCAAATCATAATCGATGATTTTCTAAAAGGAAAAGGATATAAAGCTGAAAAAATCAGCATGATTCTCATTTCTCAAGCAGAACATTTGGGTTGTCAAGAGCTTACAATCAGACCCATCAGCACAGAGCCATGGAATAAAATTTAACCAAGTCAGACAGAGATCGTCAGAGTTCTTGAATTCACGAATCAGTTTAACTTTTGATGTATGGACACAAGCATGGGAAAAGAAGCACCATGCTACTAAGCAACTTATTCAGAGAAAAGGCCACTGCCGGCCAAGATTCTCCAAAGGACAAACATAATGGTTAGTCGGCACTAGGAATAAAACTTTAGCTCCACGCGAAAGAACTACACACACATCTTTCTATCCTAATCCATTTTGTTTAACGATATCTGTTTAAACTATTACCTACATAACTTTTGTCATTTCAGACTTAAAAGCATACTTAAGACAGACTTAAAAGCATACTGAAGACAGAAACTTTTCACTGGAAGGATTGATGGGGCAGATCTAACTACAATATACTTCCTGAAGTAGAACTACTATGAACAGAATATTGCCTTTGAACAATTAGAAAGGTGGAGGCAATCTCAATCCAATCAGTGGTTAAATTGAAAGTATAGATATGCAGTACAAAGGTTATATGATTCTATAACAAACCACAAATTTTCTACTTAATCCTGAAGTGTAACTTTTCCATTTTGGTACGGTTTGGGCTGGTTTAGCACTTTAACCAAAGTAACAAATGACCATAGTATTTTTGTACACTACTTGTGATTTTTAAGTCTGAGTAATAGCCTACAGCTGACCACTAATGTCTTCCTAGAATTGATAACAGAAAATGGTACGTCCTCTCTTACAGTTCCATAAAGGGAAGATTTGGAGCAAAGATATACTTCATCCAGCAAACAGCTGATGCTCTGTTGTATATTAAAACTAGTTTCTAATCAGTAAGAATGCAATCCTTACAAGGGATGACTATTGCTCCATAATACATAACATACCACCATTTCAGTTCACACCACTGAACACCATCACTCCATCACCATGTCAGCAAAATGATAGCTAGATTGCAACAATAGAGAACAAGAAGTACCAAGGCTTATTTATGGCAAATAGTCAGCTCAAATTAGAAACTAACTACTATACTAGATGCAATTCTAGGAGAAAAGAGCGCGGTACTCATTGGCCTCATGAGCCATTTCTTCCATGCTTCTATCCTTCCTGTCAATGTCCAAGTCAAGCTTCTCCTTCAATTCTTTCTCTTTCACATCAATCTAATTAGCAAGGAAAAGGGTAAGTTTCATTTGATCAGATTTCATAACAAAATAACCAGATTGATGGAGAACTATGCCACCAACCGCGTCATATATTTCATCATTTTTCTCAAAATCCCCTTTCTTCCTTGGGATGACATGAATGTGGACATGTGGAACTGTTTGGCCAGCTTGAGGACCATCCTGATAAGAAAAATCATATGTTCATAAGAAACCTTTATGTTCATCATCCGTAGAATATATAGCAAGAAAGAGAAGTCCATAACAAGCTAATCAAACATGAAAATATTAGAAAGAGTAAAAAGGTGTTCGCATAGCTAGAATGACATAGTATAAATATATATGATATTTTCCACAATGTTCATCATATTCACATTTTAGACATCCAAATAGGACACTCTTTTATATTGCAAAAATTAGGGCTACCGAGTACTGAAAGGATGGGCTCACTAGTTACTACAACAGTAAAATTAAAGCACATGCCACACCTGAATAGCAAAGGTCAGTGAAGATGCTTTATGGTACTGTTCAAGACGTACACCAACTTCCTTTGCAGTAACCCATAAATCACTAGTCTCATCGGAACTTAGATCAGCGAATCTTTTCACTTCACGTTTGGGGCACACAAGAACATGTATCTATTGTCAAGGAAAAACATAAAGCAATACACGCTTTCCTCAATGTGTGATGTATGAAACTTGAGTCAAATAAAACTGCCATTAAGATGCTCAATATGTGTTTTCCTCAATATATGATGTATGAAGCTTAGAGTCAGATAAAACTTCAATATGTGATGTCATCCTCTAGAACAGCTGAAAAACAGGTGTAAGAAGAGAACCAATGCAAAGTTTTCACGGGAACTTCCACTTTTCAGTTTATTTCATATAATCATTTTTGTTTGAGTGCTCTTCATGAACCTTACCAAGGTCCCAGCAATTCATTAATCAGTTAGCTGCCCGCAGAGAAAAAGGCAACACAGGCTGAGGAACTGCCACAAAAAAATAGCTTTGAAGAAAGTATACTGTAGTATAGCACCAACTTTACTGAAATAAAAGGATATGACCTGCATAAGAAAGATTTACATGGTTAAGAAAAAGCTGCAGAATACTGACTGATAAAATGAAATGCAAGGAGGTGGTTTGAAGCTTTACAAAGGCTAAATGCAATGCCGACAACAAGTTTTAGTCACTAGTGTCAGGTTTTATTCATCAGGAGAAAATCTAGAATGGAACTGTAACAGATTGTCTGGTAGGCAGGGACTATATAAGTACCACCAGATTGAAGGAAATTTAGTTCAAATTCCAAGCCAAGCAGAAGGCATTGCCCACAATCATCATTGTATAACGAAACAATCCCTAATCGTACAGGTGCTACATTGGATCCTTGCTGAATTGGCTAGAAGGGAGGTGAGAATGGTTCTCAGTACATTAATAAAAAATGATCACTTGGGACTCACTGTTTGATCAATCTAGTTTTTATCAGCCACATTTCCGTAAGAAAGGTTGAAAATTTCCCCTCTTTCTCTCGCGATGACTATTTCCCCCACCCCTTGCAGACAAAAAAAAAATGCTACGAGTATGGTGTAGTGAGCCGAGCTCAGAGTGGCGGGGGGCAGGGCACAGCAAGCAACTGACCATCGGCAAAGGCGAAGTGAGGAGATAGCAGGGAGTATTATTACTCTACCCGGGAGGAGCGGGCGGAGGTTGACCATGGCGTAGGAGAGGGGCGTGGCGAGGAAGACCTCCCTGGCGTCGATCTTGTAGGGCCCGAACTTGTAGGAGGCCTCCATCCCCGGCGGCGGCTGAGGCAGGGAGGAGGAGACGGCGCGCGCGGAGGCGTGTGGCAGGCGGCGAAGGAAGCGAGGCGGCGGAGGGAGTGGGAGTCGGAGGAGCATCAGGATGGAAGGCCTGGCGCTGGCGGCGACGAAAGGACACTGCACAATTATGTGGGCTTCAAGCACGACTAGGCCCGTCTCTTCGAGGCCCAACAGCAACACCTGTGGCGACAAAACGAAACATCTGATTGTTTATTATAGGAGTACAAACTCTACTCCCAACTCCCTAGCCTTAGTAGTACAATATATGCAACGCAAGGGAGCTGCATGCACATATATATTGCCCTTACAACTTCAGATTTTCATGGGCTACAACAGTAAGCCAACAGCCTACTCAAAATTTTGGTTTAGAAACCTTAATAACTACTAAGAAGATGTTTACCCGCAAGAAAGAAACTACTGATCAAGATTTAAATCCTATCATTTCCAAAACATTTATTAGCCTACTTTTCACGAGGGTTGCACCCAAAATTTGCTTCGGGTGCCCCATAGGAACAGCATCAGAATGTCTCCAATGATTGCTTTGCTTATCTGAATCGAATTTCTAACTTGAATGCTTTGCTTGCTATGCCGACAGTACCCATCGATGCATCAACAGTTGTGTACCCAATTAAAAGCAATTTAGCATCGGTTTGCAAGTAGAGCTTGTTGGATCGATGGAGTCAGGGAATTTCACTCATGATCAACGGCGGAGCCGGGGAGCAAATTTTTTTTACCCCTTGATATTAGGCTAAAATGCTTAATTTATTTACTGGGAATTAACTGTTTAGCAATGATCATGCATGGTCTGACGCGTTGAGGACACTTTCAATTACAACAAGGAGTGTGCGTTCTCTATAATGAAGCTTTGTTAAAATTAAAGTGCTCAAAGTATGACTAAAATGGAAAAAACTTTGCAAGTTCTAAATATTTTGGCATAATACCACTTGCTTTTGCATAAAAGAATTATCATTTATACCGTTTATAAAGACTAATGCATGCATAGGTAGCAAATATGGTGAAAAGTATATTCAAACTCTTAAATTTGTTGACAACCTAATTCTAACTATATGTTGATCATGTCTATGCCCCCCCCCCCCCCCCCCCCCCGAGCAAAATTCCTGGCTCCGCCACTGCTCGTGATTAGGAGGTAAGCTTTTCAAGGGCTCCACTCCAACTTCTATTCCTTGTTCAACAAAAAGGAAATAATCATCGTGTAAATACAACAATACAAACAAGACTTCACACATATATGTCGACAATAAAATACAGTTAGCAGTTAGGCTAGCAAGAACTTTTATTATTTCTATGGCTGATTGGTTTGCTCAAACATTATTTATATTACCGGATAATATTTTTAGCTAATATTAACATGCATCCATACCCAGATAAGAGCAACTCCAAGAGACTCTCTAAATTCATCATAATTGCTAGTTTTAGAGATTTTGATTAAAAAGGCACCTTCCAACAGCTTTTTTATTTGGTTATGTAAACATAGCCACTCTCTATTCCGGATTTCTCGCTCTTCAGATATAGAAAAGAGAATAGCTTTTCAGAGTGCACACAAGATATAGAGAAGCTGTTGGAAAACGAAAACATATAGAAAATAATTTTTATGTAAATGACTCTCTAAATGATGATTTAAAGAGTGAGGTTTAGAGAGACTCTTGGAGATGCTCTAAGAAAGGAACATGGAGGGCTCCACCAATTAGTCATGGAACAGCTAAAAGATAATAATAATGGAACGGAAAAAACGGCCACTAATCATTGTAGATCAAAGACCTTCTCATGGCGGACATGAGGGTGTATGCATTGCAGCTAAAAGATAACCATGTTGTTGATTTTGATTTTGGAGGGCAACAACTGTACTCTCCACACCATTTCGCGTGCTATCTCAAACTCTGTTTTCCTAGTTTATATTTGCCGACCATTATCAACCGAGCTGAGAATAACTTTATTTGGATTGCCGTTGAGTTACGAAAGTGGTCGGTATGTGGTGAGGGGCGGCGAAGATGGAATAAGTTCTCGCACCGAAATGCTGAATGCCTATGAATTGCAGCTAGTGTACGAATATCCTGATTCCAGTGCAAAGACTAACGCCTAATCCCATCCATGAAAACCGGTGGTCGTCGTCAGCGAGATTTTTATCATTTGACCACCAAACCAGCGGGCTTCTATAAAATGACCACGAAACTGTGGGCTTCTCTAAAATGATCATGAAACCGTCGTTCATACGCTGGAATGACCAAACTCAAATTTCTTGACCAAAATAGCCCTGTCTTCTTCCTCATGCTCCCTCTCTTCTTCTTCCTCTCTCCATCCTCTCCCCACCGCCGACCAAACCAGCAGCCTCGCCAGCCTATCATTATATTTTCAGAAAGAGTGTGGGCAGAAGAGATAAGCATATCATGCATGTCGATCTAAAGATAGTGGCATGCATGCGGCGAGTGTTCATTATCGAAGTCATGTACGTGTATGTGCAGCTACAGCATACTATGTAGCAGTGACCTGACACTTGTGCCAACGATAGTGTCCCCTGCCAAATTTACATGGCGCCGCTGCATGCATGGATGCATGTGCGCGCGCTGGGCTCTGGCTGGAAGAAAGCGCCACTGAGATAGATGTCTGTATTGCCACTCGATCTACTGCTATTGTGTGGTCTTTGCATGCATGTCATGTGTAACACAGTACCGTGCGCCATATTTCTGCTATTCATGGTTTTGATATATGATACTCTCGTTCTCCCCGGAGTCCGGACACCCAATGTGCGTGTAACGATCTGCATGCTAGACCACGGAATGCAGAACATGATGATATAAGATTGAGTAATTTGTAGTTGCATTCACAGGCCCGGCCGGCCCGTACGTGAAAATGCCCAGCTGATATTTCCAATTCGAAGAAGTTTTCAATTCCACTAGCCATGATCTATCTAGTTATTTATTTGGACGTACCGCTGCCTTGGGAGTGATTATGTTAGATGCAATGCATTAGCACCCTTGCTTCCAGTGCTAGCTAGGTAAATTAACAACTCTGTTCGTGCTTCCATGTATGGAATGGAACAAACAAAAGATAATTATATTCAAGCACGCTTCACTATGTGTCAACATTAGTGACAAAGTAATACTGTACTGTACATATCTCACGTTGTAATAATAAAGTAAAACCTTGATATGTATTATTCTTAATGCACAGATCGAGACCAGCTCATCCTCTCGTAGCTAGGATTCCACCTGCAATTTGAGTGCAGCAATATATGACGATTGACGACGCATCGCCATATATTCATGAATCATGCTGTATATATATATATATGCATGCATTATGACGGATGGTCGGATGCATGAACCCATCAGAGGGAAGAAGCTTCAAAAGATGGACCAGAATCACCAGGGATACCTGATACCTCAACATGCGTAGCCACCCCACACGTGCGCGAGGTATCATACAAAACTATGTTTTAGCTCCCCACTACATATTTCTCTCAACATGCAAGCTTGTCACGTCATCCATCAGAGGGAAGAACGAAGCTTCAAAAGATGGACCAGAATCACCAGGGATACCGAATACCTCAAAATTTGTAGCCACCCCACACGTGCGCGAGGTATTCTATACGATCCACTCCATATCCATCAATTATAATCGTCCTATTTTACTTATCCATAGTCTGAAGTTTTTTTAAAAAAAATATTATGCATACCATCCATGCATGTTTCGACGACGCTAGCCCTGGATAATATATAGGCTCAAGCAATGAATCATGGAACATAATGGAAAAAACGACCAATACCTCGCTCAACAATAATATAGTTGTATATTGTTTTTTTAACCGAATATAGTTGTATATTGGGTAGATCCATAATGTAAACGATTCAAACATGAATGCGTAATAATATATTATTATTACATGAAAAGAACATAAGAGCGGAGAGTTATTGAAGCAAGATAAGCACCGGCAGGCAAAGAAATAGGTCTGATGCGTGGTTTTGAACTCCTCTCAATCCCGCAAGTTTGGTTGGGCACTTGCATGCGTCAGCAACGGCGCCAGAGAACGAACGCTGAAAGCAACAGAATCCCGTTAGTGCTACGTACCGAACAACGCAAAAAGAGGCAGAGCTAGCTGAGTTGCCGCCTTGAACACCATTTCTTTTCTTCTATGGACTGTACAGGACTATGTAGGCTACATAGCTTGAGCTTTCATTCTATTTGTAGAAGGACAAACAAATTGTCATGTACAATGTGGCAATTAGTGTTGTGTAGGTATAGTAGTTAGGCAACATAATAGACAAAGAAAAAAAGGACTGTATGTGGCTCAATTGTGACAGTTGAATTAAGTTTTACAGTTAGATCCGGTGCCAGTATAGGTTAATAAAAAAGGATGTCGGTGTACATCATCTCTGTTTGGTGTACATTCCGGTGCCGTGCCGGAGATATATTATAGCTTGACCATTACGTGTGAAAGTTGAAATGGTATATATGGGTCAGCACGAGCGGTGTACATGCGTTTGGTCCTGATGACCTTGTGTATGCTGCTTAATTTGACGGCAGGCAACGAACAAGGAGTACTTTAGCCGGCCAAACAAGCCAGGCATTCCGTTATCCTCCGAAAGTTTGAATATATATTTTTGGCCGACCATACTACATACATTATTTCCGCGTTATGGAGAATAAAACTTTGGTGCGTGCATGGTCAGAGTGAGAGTGGAAAGTGGCTGAATTAAGGGGCGTATGATATGGGCGATCATCTTGCTACAGTAGCTAGGCTAGTCCTCTTATTCGTTCCACAGGCAGCAATGCAATCGCGCTGTCCTCTATGATCGACTATATGTGCACCCTGATCTCTCATTCGCGCCGGAATTGAAAACAGGTTAGGATCGAAATACGTACTTATTCGCCGGGAGAGCAAATTAAACAAAGTTAGGATCTTATTCGTACTGTATGCGCTAGCTACACTCTGATGAGGTGAGCCTCCTCTCGTCCATCCCAGGAACCAACCACACCCAGAGAGCACAGCAGAGGTCACATGCCATGCGATCCGCCGTCTCATCCGCGTCCGCAAGCAGCCACTGGGTCATCTACGACGGCGACGCCGACGCCGCAGCAGCAGGCAAAGCCAAGCCGCTGCTCTCCGTCCGCCGCCACGCCAGCCTCCGTGCCTCCAGCAAGACGCTGGCGCACGTCACGCCCCTCACCTCGGCCGGCGACGGCGAGGCCTTCGTGGTGGAGGGCTCCTACGGTCGGCGGGCCTGCGTCGTGCGCGACGCCCGCGGGGTCGCCGTGGCCGAGGTCCGGCGGAAGGAGTCACCGGTAGGGGACGACGTGTTCCGGCTGGTGGCGGCGGATTTGGCCGGCGTGTTGCTGTATAGGAGAGAGAGAGAGAGAGGAGCAGGAGGAGAACATCTCACAGGAAGAAGGGAGAAAACGATCCATGTGTGTACGCGCTAGCTGGGAGTCGGAGATAACTACGCTACGGGCACCATCTACGTATACTAATTTATAATTTGAGTAGAGACCGGTATAAAAGAATAACTATCAAATGACTATTTTTTAGGCAAATCAAATGACTAATTTTTTATACTGAATGGCCAATTAATAAGCACATAAATTATCACTAAATAAACAAAATAAATGTAAAAATACATTTTTCTCCTAAATATTAAAGTGTTTTGCTTCTTAGAGACATGTGATGATGCAATTTATTTCCTGCGATCCAAACAGCTCAAACTTTCCATTCCTTTGTTTTAGAATCCTGTAGTTTTCTAGTTTTCCCTTCCTCTCGTTCCTGCGTTTTCTTCTATTCCTCTGTTTTGCAATCCTTTGTTCCAAACAGGCCCTAAATAGATATATAATCCAAAAAATGGCATGCACCATACGAAAGACAAGTGTATAGTCTATATATGCTTCAATTCGGAGTGTAGTCGAAAGTCAATGAAGACTACTTAGCTAGCTAGCCGCCTAGCCTGTCGGTGTCTTCTGAAAAATGTCTTGTGATACTCATCATTTCCAATTTTCAACTTTCTATGCTTATTTCACTTGAGATGATATGTACACCTTTTAGCACCAAATATACACCTATTATCTACAAACAAGCCGTATTATTGGAACAGACCAATAAGGGAAACGGTTCAAACTTGAATGTATGATAGACTTTATAATACTGCAGCAGACATATCCAGGTAGGCCTTGGGTCCATGGATGATGCTTGGTTGTTTGATCAATTGGTAAAAATAAGAAAAAAAAACAGAGTGGATTGGAGGAGGCTCCAACGCTAACTCCAATGTTGATGGTAAGCAACATACAGAAGGACAAAGAAAAAGGAGGACTAGTCCCAGAATCCAAGTACATTCTGCAATTTCCATGGCTCCATACACGCGTCCGCAAAGAGTCGAGATAGAGCTCAAACCATCACCCATCTTCCTTGACCAGCCATATTAAAAAGGGAGTTGCACATGGCACACATTTTGCTTTCTTATCATCTGGACTCCCCAAGCTACACGTACATATACGTGGTCCTTACCTCGCTCTCATACTATCTATAGTACTGTCAGGAGATATCAAAGTTTCATGTTTTTTTTGGTGCAATTTTTCGTAGTTAGAAAACGACAACTCTAGGGTAACTGAAAGATCAAAATTCAGGCCACCTTGTCGCAATTAAATCTTTGTATCTGAGATATCCCAATCACTACTGTATTGTCTATACTAATTTGTTGATTTAAAAATTAAATCTGGTATCTTTGTTGACCCCGGCCTCCTGTTGCTTTGGAGGCAACTGATAACTTTAGTCACTAGGCCATTCCTCTATCTTAGGAATAAGTTGATTCCTTGGTGCCGACCCACCCAAACAAATGTGCCGCGCGCTGAATGAATTACAGTAGCATATATACGAAGAGAGGATATCCTGATTATTCGTTTCACTGGAGCTTATTAAGCGACGAGGAAACAAATTAAAACCGGTTGGAAAATTAATAATATATAGGTTAGCCAACCACAGTGCACGCGCAGCCGTCCCGTATAAATTCCCACCAAATCCATTCCACCCTCTCCGACCACCACACACGCACACGCACACGCCACGCCCGCCTTTCAATTCCCCTGCCTCTTGTTGTTCTCTATCATATCGATCGCCGGACGACAAGAAGAAAGAAATGCCCAAGGTGCACCCCGACGCCGCCGACCCTTCACCGGCGGCAGAGCATCAGGAGGAGCCGCCGCCGGCGGTGCTTACGGTGTGGCGCAAGTCCCTGCTCTTCAACTGCGACGGCTTCACCGTCTTCGACGCCAACGGCGACCTCGCCTTCCGCGTCGACTGCTACGGCTCCGGCCGGCACACTGAAGTTGTGCTCATGGACGCCGCCGGGAAGCCGCTGCTCACCGTCCGCCGCAAGAGGAGCCTCCTCGCCCTGGAGCACTGGGTCATCTACGACGGCGACGCTGCAGCAGCAGGCAAAGCCAAGCCGCTGCTCTCCGTCCGCCGCCACGTCAGCCTCCAACGATCGTCCAACAAGACGCTGGCGCACGTCACGCCCGTAGCTGCCTCCGCCGCCGACGCGTTCTTCGTGGTGGAGGGCTCGTACGGCCGGCGTGCCTGCGCCGTGCGCGACGCCCGCGGGGACGCTGTGGTGGCCCAGGTGCAAAGGAAGGAGTCGCCGGTAGGGGACGACGTGTTCCGGCTGGTGGTGACGGACCAACGCCGCCTGGGCGCCGCGCTGGCCATGGGGCTCGTCATCGCCCTCGACGAGATGTTCCGCGGCGGCCGTGGCGCGGCGCGGTCGCTGCTGCGCCGGACATGGTCGGTGTAGCAGCAACGCCTGGTGCCAATCAAGGGAGCCAGCCAGTGGCCCAACATGTACAGAGACCTCTTTCTCTTTCTCCCTACAGTCCACACCTACAGAGAGATCCATGATTCATGGCATGCCGGAGGCCCCAGGCAGCAGCAGCCGAGTTTTTGCATGCAGGCTCTGCTAATTCTGCCCCAAATAGTCAAGTCAGCCGGCCGCAGACGCCGCGCAGCTAGCTAATTTCGTCTCTTGTATTCTTTTTTTTTGACACGTTCTCTTGTATTCTACACACACACCATGTTCTTATAACAGGATAAATGTTTTGAGCTTCATTCAAATATATGGATTGAATTTTTCAATTCAGAGTTGACAGAAAAGAGATATACTCTGAGCTTGTCTTGATACAACAGGACATGCTATTATTAGCATGAACAACAAAGTATTTACGGGCCTTCAATTGGCCTAACCGATAGAAGAAGAGAAGCAAACCCGACGCCTATGACAGCCTAGCAGTCTCTGTGTCGTCTCTGTCAGTCATAATCTGTCCCAGCAAATCATAGAGCTTGCCACGTTTTAATCGCCTCTGTTTTTGTTTTAACAAGGGAAATGGCAACGAGGAATGCGTGCAATTGCTCTCTATGAGCTCCGCGTCAGCTGCAGTGCTTTGCTTGTAAGAGAGGGCGACGATTTCAATCATGTTTATTGGTCACCACAAGAAGAGGCTGGCCAGGGGCCATATTACAAGAATTTAATATCTTCACCACCATATAGCTAAGTAAGAAGAAGATCGAGCAATATGATGTTTTTGTATGTTGATAATAAAACATCAGCTTTAATTTGCATCCCTCGATCTATGAGCGAAAATTGTTGCAGCTCTCTTAACGGAGTATTATATTTTGCTACAACTTTAGACAATGTTTGAAGAAAAAAAAAAGCCAATCCACAATCTAAATAACCATCCATGAAAAACAAAGAATTGCAATACTGCACTAGTCAGTATGCAACACGCTAGAATAGGGCCTGTTTGGTTATTACCACTGCAACTGAGCCTAGAACTGGAGTCAGTACTTGCATTTAACAATTGAACAGAGAAGAACCTGTAGAAAACGTTTTGGTTGGCACTTGTCAAACATAACATTATTCCTAGTACGACTTAGCTACGTACGAAAGCCTAATCTCATTTGTCAAAGAAATACGAGGATTACTAGCTACTACAGTGACGTTGACACCTAGTGCAGTTAATTTCTTTGTTCTCAGCCAGATTGTCACTCTCAGATGGTGAACTTTTGCACTTTTTTTCTAGCCGAAATGGGAGAATTTCTCCATGAAAGTGTGCACTTTTGTTGCCTAACATTCTCCGGGCATGCATGCATGTCATTGTGTTCATGATTAGAAGCAAGGAATCAAGGATGTGCAGCGTATTAGCTTGTGCAAGTTGTGCACTCCTATCCTAGCTAGGACTGTCCACAATTTTCTCTGCTGCTTCGTCTTGTACCTTTTCTAAGTACAGTACTACTGTATTATCCTGTGTGATGCTTTTTCTAGGGAGATAGCCGAAATTGGAGAACTTTTGAAGCTAGCGGGGAAAAAAAATTATGCTCACGAATACTACACTATATTCTTCTGTCCTTGAGCATACTTTCCCGTGCATCCAAAAGTCGTGGAATGTGTGTGATGCAATGCGTAGTAGGAGCATGATTATCTAGATCGACGACCATGCCTGCTTCCTGATGGAAATTTACGATAATGACGGATACGTGTCTTGAATTGTTGACCACATGTAACGTTACTGCTCTTATGAATTACATTATTTTATTTGCTGATGTCGTGTTGCATTGCATTTGCCATGCACACCATATATGTGCGTGTTGATTCTTTAATCTTTTATCTGCTACTTCTCAATTCGATTTACTAATCAAATTTGAATTGGCTTATATATAGCTGGGTCGGGTGCTACCAGCTTTTTTGGTGTAGTCAAGCGTAGAGATTGTGTGTTATTTTCTTCAGAATACCAGTTTGTAACCTACTAACCTCTGTATCTTGTCTCTAATTCCATTGGTTCAGTAATGGAACGCGTACAAGGCCGGCCCATTGGATTTCCGATGCAGTAAACTAACAACGCGAAGGGAACGGAGGAGGAAACAACGTAGCCTATCATCAATCGGGCTTCGAAACAGACACTAAATTATGTTACAGGGCCAAACATATATGGGCCATTACAAAAAAATGATATTGTGGGCCTCGTTCGGCCCAGTATCCAGCATGGCCCAACGAACTGATATGTGGACCCCGCTTACTAATAGCCCCACCTGTCTGTCTGGCGTGCGGTTTGAATTTTGAAACCTCATTCCCATTCTCTCTCTCTTCGCTACCCTCCAACGTCTCTCTCTCGCAAGAGCCACGCAGTAAATCTCTCCCCGACGATTTCTTCTCCCCATCTCAAAATCCAAATCCACTCGATCTCGCACTGCGGGAGCCGGGAGGGAAGCCAGCCATGGCGACGCTCGCCCCGGGTGTGCTGCTCAAGCTCCTCCAGGCGATGCACACCGACGAGCGCGTCGCGGGGGAGCACCGCTCCCCGGTGCTCCAGGTCACCGCCGTCGTCCCGGCCCTCACCGCCTCCACCACCGACTCCCTCCTCGTCCCCTCCAACGGCTTCCTCCTCAACCTCTCCGACGGCCTCCACTCCACCTACGTCCAGCTGCCCCCCGCCGACGCCGACGCGCTCCTCCTCGCCGCGCGCCCGCACCTCGTCGGCCACCTCGTCCACCTCGACCGCCTCCGCTTCGCGCGCCCCGTGCCCCGCGCCCTCGGCCTCCGCACCGTCCCCTCGTCCCGATCCGTCCCCTGCGTCGGCAACCCCGAGCCGCTCGTCGCGCGGCCCGCCGCCTGCGCCCGCGGGTACGTCATCCAGCCTGCCGCGTCGCCCTCCGACGCCGCGCCGCCGCTCATGCCGTCGTCGTCCGGTTCCGATGCCAATGATGCCGTCAAAAGGACGGTCCTTGGGCCCAAGAACTCCGAGCCCGCGCCGCCGCCGGCCGTCAAGCGCCGGTTCTCGTCCCCGGCGCCGTCCAAGCAGCGGGATCCGTCGCCCTCCGTGAAAGGCGCCCCACGGGCGTCGTCTCCCTTGGTTGTCAAAGCCGCCTCCCGAGCCTCCTCGCCCGCGGTCAGGGGCACGCCCAGGGCCACGTCGCCGGCGCCGTCCAAGTGCGTCGTGCCCAGCCTCGTTGCGGCCAAGGAGGAGAACCGCAGGGCGGCCAGGGAGCCGGCAATTGTCGTCCCGTCAAGGTACCGGCAGCCTTCGCCTGCGGGAGGGAGAAGGGGGGCGGCGTCTCCGGCAGTAGGTGGGAGGCGGGCATCCTTGTCCCCTAGTTCAAGGCGGCTGTCCGGGGAAGGGACTGGCAAGAAGAAGGTTGGGGTACTGGTGGCTGGGATCTCCAAGATGTCTGATTTGGGAAATGGGTCCGCCATGAAGCCTGGCAGGAAGAGCTGGGACGATCCAACAATGGCCCTTGTCCCACCAGCAGCAGGTTCCGTGATGAAATCAAGGGCCAAGATTGACAAGGACACCATCCTCAGGACTCAGGTCAGGATCCTGTTACTAGATTGTGCTTGCTAGTTTGTTTCCTAGCCTAATTGCTGCCAATAGTACTAGTGTCATTTTATCTCAATATAACCATAAGGACAAATACTCCATCGGAGAACTCAAGAAATAGAACTTCATTACTGCCTGCATAGTGACTAGAATAGTAGTATAAGAATTTAATTCATGAAGTTTAGTTGAGAGTTAAGACTATCTTAATTGATACTGAGCTTGAAGGCATATGGCTGTGCTATATTATTATGCAGATCAAAGATCTTGCAAGGCACATTCAGATCAGGTTAGAAATGGATAGCTGCCAAATGTGTGCAAGGGAAGATCCAAAGTATGACTTGACCATGAACGGCTAAATGCACATTCAGATGGGATTATTTTAAATGGATAATCACCATCATACAAGGGAACAGTCCATAGTGTTGTTCAGAATTTATCTGTGCAAATCGAATATCTGACATAGTTTGTTTAAATGGAATCGAAATAAACGGTTACATAACATTGGGAAGGATATGAATAAAAATATCAACTGTAATCCCTTCAGTAATAGCCATAGTGAATTCATATATATTGCGAACTGTTCTGGACAATGCTTTGTTATTTGCAAATTTTGTATGTCGATATGCATGTGTTGATGACTAGAAGATGTGCTATACATGAAAGAAAAACTCCAAGCACATGGTGTTATGATTATAAATTACATACATAAATGATGGTGTATTGGTCATGTTTACTCCAAGCAGATGGTGTATCCATCATTTTTCACTTCAGAGCTGGTATTTATTCTGTATGTGATAGGATATAATCCCAAGTTTTGTCAAGTACAATTCTCAGTAGATAGAAAGTTGCATGCCTGTTCAGAGTACACTAGAAAGTTGTATTTGTATGCCTGTGCAGTAAACAGTTTTATCTGCTTGTGTATCAACAGGAAGCAATGTCAAGACGATTAAGTGATGCTACAACAGAACAGAACAGTAACGATGATTCTTCTGTTGATGAGCGGCCAAAGCCTCGTAAGAAGATAGACTCTACTTCAGTAAAGGCGAAAACTGTAGTTCCAAAAATTACACTTCATGATCCTAAATGGACTGATGGCAGCATTCCATTGGACGCACTTTCTGATAAACTCTCAAAGATCGGAAAGGTAAGCACTAAGCACTCTAGTTCATGGCTAACAGTTACCATTTGTTGTTCTTGACTTGAGTCTCTAACATGATTTCTTTACTGAATTTGCAGGAAGCTATCGAACGGAGAGATGCAGCAGCAATTGCTGCTGCTAGTGCTCTGCAAGAGGCGATGGTCACTGAATCAGTTATTAGAAATCTAAGGTATTTAAAGCCATCTTTTTCGCATTTGGAAACAAAACCAATATGTTTTTTTCAGCAGAAACTGAAGTAATATTATCATGTTTGTTGCTCTCTGCAGCAAGTTCTCAAACATTTGCTCGCTGTCAAAGACCTCCAATCCACTCCCAACAGTCGACCTTTTCCTCGCTGTCTATGAAGATACACTCAAGTGGAAGACAATTGCTGAGTCTATGGTGAGCAATGAGATTGATGAGCTGTTCCTGGAGAAATCAACTCATGATTGGGTTCATGCTGCCTTAGCCACTGATCTTGAAGTCCTCAAGCTACTGAATGGTGCCACTGAATCCATCTCTAGGATGAAGAGCGCCAGTAGGCCAAAGGAACCTTCAGTGGAACCAACAAAAACAAGCCTGTCCAGGAAGCAGTCGCTTGGAACTTCTGCAAAGGTCCAGTCTAAGGTCTCACCGGGATCTCCAGTGAGCTGCACATGGAGTAACACTGAGAGCATGTATGAGGCAGCTGAACTTTCCAAGACCTTGTGGCGTGAGATGCATATGTGGTTCTTGAATTTTGTTGACGAGGCACTGGATGTGGGCTTCCACTTGTTCGAAGATCAGAATGTTGCAAATAGAGGAAATCAGAGCAGTCACATAACGATGGTTCTGTCACACTTCAAGAACATCAGCGACTGGTTGGATCGAGTCGGGAAGATTGCTGGGGAGGAGAAAACCAAGGAGAAGACCGAGTGCTTGAAGCGCAAGATTTATGGGTTTGTGATTAGCCACATGGGGTCTGCGCTCGAGAGCTCTGTATCAATTTCATCAAGGAGTTAAGAAATGCCTCATCCTCTGAAGTTGGCTTATATTATCATTTTTTGGGGTGAAGATTAAGGTTGCCCAACTTAGCAGTCAAGAGGAGGGTAGTGCAACATGCCTCATGTGAATTGTCATACGAGGTCTGCCATTTGCGTTCCAAAGTTATCTCAATTTCATCAAGGAGTTGAGGGATGCTGCTTCATGCTCTGAAGCTGGCTTATATTATCTTTTCTTTTTGGATTAAGGTTGCTCAATTCAACAGTGAATAGGTGTCGGCTACATTGTAGTAGTGGTGTATTTTCTTTGTTTCTAATTTATGACTTCTTTTTCGCGCTGTGAATAGGCATTCCTTTTCGATTGTGATCTTCACATGCCTTGTTTGTTTATCAGTTAGAAGATAATCCGATGTTCGCTACTATGCTATGGTTAAGTTGGCATTCATGTGAATTGTGCCACTGGTCAGCAGGCACTGACTGCTCACTGCTGAGATGAGGTTCCTACAAAAGCATGAAGCACATGTTATGTTTCACTGATAATTTGCCTGCTTACTTCTGAGATCATCTTTTCCTTGATCCCTAATTCTATTTTCAGTGCAAAATACATGTTTCTTTAGCGTTATGCTACATAGAAATAAGAAGAAATTCATTTCTCGGGGAAACTGAAAAGAAATTCATTCCTGGGGGAGTAGCTTTCAATTATTGGTTGCATATGTATGTTTTTGACAGCACTACTAGGGCCATTTTGTGAAATCTGTCGTGCGAAAAGCAAAACTGGTGAATTTGAGCGGGTTGCTGGTAGGTCGCTTCGTCTTTTCATGAGATGTGTAGAGTTTAATGGTGACGGAACACCAATACTATACTTGCGTTTGGACATATATGGTCTCCTTGTTTGAAAATGGCATAAAAGATTAGGTCTTGATTTGGATGAAATTTATACCCATCCTTTAGGATCAAAACAAGCCGTGGAAACCACTTGTTTTTAGGGAAAATAATTGTTTTTATTACGAGGAAAAGAAATGTTTACGAACTTGTAATTGTAGCGCGAATCAAGGTGAGATTTGGAAGGATGAAGACCAAACCGAACCGTTGCGAAGGAGGCGCGTTGCACAGGGGGCGCCTATGCAGCGCACGGAAGCTAGGTAAGCATCTAGCTTCCGGTCCACCAAGGCCCATCGACGCGCCTCCTCGTCCGGAAATCCTATATGGCTTTCGAAAGTTTTTTTAATTAGGTGGCTTCCAATGTTTGAGATCCGTGCACATCATATGAACGAACCGGATTATTGCGAGAGAAAAACGACGGTGAGAGAGGAGCACGTGGAGTTGTGGACAGCTGGCGGTACGCGCATGCTGCATGCATGAGCTGGTCGGACGGGATTCCATTTAGATTTAGATCTTTAATTTCAATTTTCTCTCAAACTGTAAATCATTTTTCAAATCCGTTTGAACCATGGTATTCGTTAGAATTTATACGACAAAACAAGCTCCAATTTGAATATATTTCATATTTTTTGATAGTTTTAAAAATCAACATTTGTCGGAAACAAGTTCAACAGTTGTAATTTACTATTTCAATATTTTTTAGAAAATGTTGAATTTGTTTTCTATAAATGTTGAACCAATATTGTTAAAATGTTGAATTGGGTTGATAAAAATGTTGAATCTGGTATCATATGAAACTGTTGTAGGCTAATAAAATTTCGTGCCAAAAAATATTCGAATACAGCTACGTGTGCGACTTTGTTTTCAACGGAATGAAAAAAGTCTCCTGGATACACGGGTACCCATAGGTAGTACTAGTGTGTTGGGCCTAAATGGGCATCTAAGCCATGTTACTTAACTAGCACATGTAAGCCATATAGGAGCCCCCCTCCTCGTCCGCCGCCCCCGCCCATTCGTCCCCAGCCCCGGCCGGCGGTGGCTGCCGCGCCGCCCGTCCGCCATCCACCCCTGCCGCACGCCCCCGCCCTTCTTAACCCGGTGGGCTCGCCGCCCCCGCGCCGCCGGTCCCCGCCCACCGCTTCTCCTGCCCCGCCCCGCTTCGCCTCCACCGCCAGCCGAGCCGCCGCCACCGCCGGACCTTCCCTCCGCCCCTACCTCCTTCTTTTCTATGGCCGGAGGCCATTGGAGCACCTCCCGAGCTCCAACGCCGCCGGCAACCCCGAACCCTAACGCCGCCTCGCCGCCGCCGCCGTCGGCCTCGCCCACCGCCCGCAGGCGAGATTTAGTGCTCCATGCATGAGGAGAGAGATTTGATGTGATAGGTGAATAGTAAAGTACGAGGAGCCGCTATCAACTTTATCTAGGTTGTGTTTAGTTCCCGAAAAGAGGGTGAAAAGGGGAGTGAAAAAGTCACATCGGACATTTTAGCACTTTTCGTTTGTTTGTGGTAAACATTGTCCTATCATGACCTAACTAGGCTCAAAAGATTCGTCTCGTCGTGTACATTAAAACCATGCAAGTGGTTTTTTTATTTACCCATGTTTAGTGCTTCATGCATGAGGTGAGAGATTTGATGTGATAGGTGAACAGTGAAGTTTGAAGAGAGAAAGTTTGGGAACTAACACAGCCCTAGTCCACTGTCATTCACTTTACAGGACTAAAACAACTCAACTGTCGCCCCCCAACATTGAAATATGAATACACACCAAACTGGGTCATAATTTTATTACCAACCTACCCTCAATCAGTTCTTAGGTCTGATCTCAAGGCCCTGAACAATTAGTCCTTTCTTCCAGTTGCCTCCAAACCTGGTCTCCTTCACACGGGCACGAACCTCTATGTCGTCGCCTCCATGATTGTACCAGTCTCCTAGCTCCACCTCCATCCAACCATCAGGCCTTTGCTTCGGGAGACGAGGTGGAGGTCCTTCCTCGGTTACGTTTTGATCATCGTCACCGACGTAGCCCTGTAGGCAGACCGAGTGGGTTGATGTGTCCTCTCCGACGCTGACCGATGCCTCCTGAAGAGGAGAATCCAGGCCATAGCAGTCATCGGCCATCTTGAATACCAGGTAGGCTGCATAACGCGTGTCACCTGAGAGCATCCTGCATGCTATGGTACCGGAGATGTCCAGCCAACAAACCGCTAGCAGCTCAGCACATGTAGGGAACCTGTATGGTTTTGAAGGACAGTTCAGCTCATTTCATTTTAAAAGGCAACTTACAATGAGAAACCTCAATTACATTGATCATTGATGTACTTCGAGCATCCGATGGGAAGTAACTCGTCGTTGAGTAAGGGGATATAGTGGATATAGACTGTTCTATGCGGGACCAAGAAAAAAGGGAAACCTAATTAATTTGTTGTTCTATGACTTCTATCTAATGACAGCATTAATTACTGGGCATAATTTATATGATGGTGTTAACTTTTGTCATCCATCCAATGCCTCTAGGAATTCCATTAGATGTCACTTGATTAATATCTTACAATTGAATCAACTCCGGTGGTAAAGTCCTTCTGATTATATATTAGTGAGCAACTTGAACAAAACACTGTATCCAAATTTGACATTTCTTACATTTTCAAACAAGACATTCTCCCATGTTATTTTGTACCAGCTAAGTGTTCTATAACAGAGACAAACCAAGCAATACAAAAATATTGAATTCAAATAGTTGTAAAATTCTCCGAGGGAGTCCACTTCCTTAAATATACTCCCCTGTCCCAAATTATAGGTCGTTTTAGCTTTTTAGATTCATAGATTTTTTTATGCACTTAGATATACCCTATGTCTAGATGCATAATAACGTCTATTCAGAAAAGCCAAAGCAACCTATAATATATATGCTATTTTACCAGTGCGAGAGTACCAATTATATGTATCAAGTAAAGCCCAACGATATATGATCCAAGATCCCGATTCAACTAATCAGGCCGGCAAACATCTTAAATTAGGTGTTATACTTATGGCAGTCAAGTTTTATTAACTTAATTTGACATCATTCTATCATTTACAAGTTATTAACGTTAGCTGTGTTCCACGGTTTATGTAGGCTATTTTAAAAAATTTAGGCTCCAAGTTAGCACCGGTTGGGAAACCCCCGGTGCTACTATTCACCTTTAGCACTGGGTCAAATAACCGGTGCTAAAGGTGGGGGCACTAGCTAAAAATATTTGCATATTTGCGTGTTGCAGGATTCGAACTCGAGACCTCTTGGCTCGCGCGCACCCACCTAACCATCTCACCTATGCAGCACATGTGATAGGATTAAAAATGCGCTCCTTTTGAAGTAGCATGTGACACCTACATTAGCACCGGATCATATTTACGAACTGGTGCTA
Source organism: Echinochloa phyllopogon (assembly GCA_033239725.1). Lineage (NCBI taxonomy): Eukaryota > Viridiplantae > Streptophyta > Magnoliopsida > Poales > Poaceae > Echinochloa > Echinochloa phyllopogon. Next base: position 1,020,858 of record BTCW01000008.1, on the reverse strand, counting down.
AAGGGCCTTTAGCACCGGGTCGTAACACCACCCGGTGCTAAAGGAGGGGGACCCTTTAGCACCGGGTTGTAACACCAACCGGTGCTAAAGGGTCCCGGGGGCATCCCAATTTTACGTCCGGTGCTAATGTTGCATTAGCACCGGTTTTTGAGTGCGCCGAGTCATATAGGCGGGGCGGATGACGAATTTTCTGGTAGTGACAGTTATACATTACATATGGGCATAATTAATTAGTTGTTTATGCAACTGCCAACGATAGTTTTATTCATATTTAATTGGTTCACCTAAGAATTTTTTTTCTTGATATGGTAGTCATGTAAAACTCCACCCTAGAAAGTGTGTCGTTATACTTTTGTTAGAATAGTTCTGTTACAATATTTTTAAGGGAAAAGTCCACTTTTCAACCTCCAATTATAGTAAAAGTTTGATTTTCAACCTGCAACTATGAACCGGATAGAGAGGGCCATCAAACTGTCAAAACCGGGCAAATTTGATCATTTGTGTGGTTTTGCATTTTTTTTTAAATTTAAAAGTTTAGATATAATGCAAAATTTATAAGTAATTCATTTCAAATCAGGAAAAATATCAAATTGGTGCCAAATTTTTTTCTACAAATGTAACCTATCTATTGGTGTTCTATTTGGCTTTATTTGAATCATTGTTCTTTGTGTTCCTTGTGTTTTATTACAAGCAATAAAATACTAAGAATAGCAACAAATATTATGTAAACAACACTAAATTGAGTACCAGCAAATAGCCTACATTTTTAGAGAAGTTTTGGTACCAACTTCATATTTTTTGGATTTGAAATGAATTAGTTATGGATTTTGACCAAATCAAAAAGAATTTAATTTTTTAGAAAATGCAAAACCACCTTGAAAACCACCCAAAAGGCCAAATTTGCCCGGTTTTAACAGTTCCATCAAACACCCCATCACCCTTTGTAAAAGTTGTAGCCTGTAATTCAATCTACAACTTTAGTTTTTGGAGATTTTGAAGTTTGGTTCAAAAGTTTGGAGAACAACGCGGTCAAACGAGCGTTGACTGGCGCCCAGAAGCAGACCGGCGCTGCAGAGCATGCCCGCGCGCGCCGCACGCCGCTGTCCCCCGGGGCCCGGACGCCGAGGGCCGAGGCGGCCACGTGGCAGGTGGGAGGGGCTGGTCGTGCCCATGCCCCCGGCCCCCTCGGCAAATGCTGCCCACGCGTGCGCACTCACCATCGTCGCCCGCCATAACCGCCGCCGCCCGCCATTGGAGCCTGCAAGCCAAGCTCTATCTCCCAGGCGCGATTTCCGCCGTGTGACCCCACCACCGCCACCACAAGCACCTACCGAAGCTCCCCAAGCTACCACAACCGTCAGTCGAACCGCCACCTCACCGGAGCAGGCCATCCTGCGGCTGCCGAGCCATTGCTTCGCCGCCCAAGCTCGCCGGTGCCAGCCCGACCCCAATGCTGGCAGCAAACTTGCCCTAGGTGAGCTCCTCGACTCTCCCCGCCACTTCCCCGGCCAACTCCGGCGAAGACCTCGTCGGATTCCGGCTGCCCGCGCCGCCGGCCGCCTTTAGGGACCACATTGCTAGGTCCCTTATCTTTCCAGGGTTTAAAGCATAAAACCAGAAGGCCCCTCTTCCCACCGTCTTTCACCACCGGGCTGCCGCCGGAGGGAGCGCCAGAAGCCTGCGCTGCTCCCTAGGAAGGCGGTGGCGCGGCGTTTCCTCCCCTCCTTCGGGGGCGACGGGCGGCCGCACGAGGCTGCTGCGTCCTTTGGAGATCCTCGTCGGCGCCGGTGGCCTCCCTCTTCGGCGACGGCGGCTGGCCACGGATCCGGGCTACCCCCGTCTGGATTCGGTGGCCCTTGTGCCGGGGGAGGCGTGGCTCGTCTGATGTGTAGAGGGGGGCGAGGTGGACGGGGGGCGGCAAGTGTGGCGGCGGGAGGCAGCGTCTGGCGTCGGCCGGCGACGGTCAAGGTCTGGAGGCGGGCCCTGGCCTGCTGCGGTCAGCATGGACGAAGCTGGCGGCGCCTGGGACAAGGGCCGTTCACGCGGCCAACTCACGGCGGTTGCTGCCCCAGGCCGGCAGCGGCGGGTCACGGGCCGCTTGGTTTCTTGGCCTGCTGCTATTGCCAGAGGTATGCTCCTCCATCTTCCTCGTCAATGGCTTGGGTTACCGCCACCTTGGTGGCGGGGCTGGGGGGCTGCTGGATGTGGCTGGGGCATCGCGGTGGTGCTGCAATCTGCGTCGGGCCTCTTCCTGTGCTGGCGACAAGGAAGCAACGAGGAGTGAGCCACTGTTATGTCCATGTGTCGGCGGCAGGCATGGTGTCAAGTCGGGCTAACGCCCTTACCGACATTCCTGTCGGTGGCCATGGTGGCGGCGCTCTTGGGGCGTCGTTTTTCCCTGTTGAGGGCAACATGGTGAGGCACCATGCTCTCTGCCGCGTTGGGCTGCCCCTCTGGGGATCTGTGGGGCTTCGTGTTCCTCCTCCTCCGGTTGTCTAGCCTTTGTGTTCGTGATTGGCACCTCTGCTTCGTCGCCGAACTCCTTGTTGGTGGTGCCACCAAATTATATGCCGAGTGTGTTCATTTTGCCGGGCGTCCCTCCTTTGGGGTTTCCTTCCCCTAAAGGGCGTTGGATGGTGGAAGATGGAGACCGGATGCGCTGCAAAAGGTGCTACTGCCAGCTTAGAGGGAGGTCGGTGTTTTCAGTCAGCCTTGGCCCAGCGTTTCTCCCACCTTAAGTCCCCCTCCGTTGGACAGTCTTCAAGAGGCAATGGTGTGGCGTAGCTACGAGGGGTGGTGTGGAAATGCATTGGCTTGGGTGAAGCTGGCAAGTATGTTGCTCGACGACAATCTGTACATAGGGTAGCTGGTTTCTCTTTGGCTAATATAATGTGAGCCATCTGTGTTGTGTGAGAGTCTTCTGTTTTCTTCTCGTTCTATGTGTTGCATTGTGTTTGCAACTTCTATGTAATCTGTGGTTTTGCCACCCAAGTTAATGAAAAGTTCAGGTCGGCCTCTGGCCTGCCGTAGTGTTGCTAAAAAAAGAGCATAAAACCAGGGGCTTCTTTGTTAAACCGAGGGCATAGATGTGATTTTCAAACTTAACCCAGGGACCTAACCGATAAAGAGATTCTTCAAGATTGGTGACTATTGGCTGGATCTTGTAAAAGTCGTTTAAAATCATAGAAACATCATAAAAATACAAATCTTTTTTTATCCTTGTGAAGAGTACTAGCTTTTTTAGAAAGCATGTATAGTGTTTTGGTGTGTAGTTTTTGAATTTAAATTCAAACTCTGTTTGAAGGTAGTTCGTCGTAACTTGAAATCTACAAGTGCTCTAGGTCTAATTTTTGGATATGTTGTGTGTGATGGTATCAAAATATTGCACAAAGTTACTAAGTAAATCCTGAGTTATGATTTATTTTGTGATATTGCTAGATCTGGATCTATGATTTTTGTAGCTCTGATTAAATATATCCTGTAGCTCAACATTTTGACATGGCTTACACACAGATAGTCTGGTCTCTGATAAATTAGATAGAAATTTATGACGCAGTTATATGCATGTTCTTCATTTATGCATAGCTAGATGTTTAAATTCATAACTTGAATTCTGTTTAGGTTTAAGCTCTGAATTTTGTGCTAAAGATCGCTTTTGGCATGTTTGACATGTGGTAGAATGTGTAGACCTAAACTCTTTATATATTTCCCTGTATAAATTGTTCTTGTTATGCTAGACTGAAATTTGTGTAGCTTGATATATTTAGTTCTGGAGCTAAATTTTGGTGCACCAGATCTGAACAAAGATACAACTATAGATTCCGGATTAAGCAAACCTTGAGTCCTCGCGCGGGATCCAGCGCCAGTAGTCCGGCGTGTCCACCCAGGTAATACTCATAGCCCTGGCCGCAACCATATAGCACTTGGCGCCGGTCTCCCTGTCCAACCACGCGCTCTGCGGGACGACGAGAGCACGTACATATCAGTACTTTTTCTGTTTGGGGGTATGATCGAGTAAGCACAGCCTACGTACCGTGAGGCCGTCTTCAAGGAGGGCATGGGTTTCAGAGAGGTGAAGGAAGAGCTCCTTGTTGGATCTTGGCGGAGTCGCCGCCGGGTAGGCGAGAGGGGCGAGGTCAGCCGGGAGGAAGCGTGACCAGACGGTGTCGGAGTCGGCCGCGGCGCGGAAGGCCGGGGACACCGTGGCGGCGATGCAGGCAGCCCGCGGCCCTGCGGCGGCGCGGGAGATCACCGACAGCAGGACGTCCGCCGGCAGCTGAATGTCCTCCATCGGTTGTTGGTCTTGGTCGTCGTCGGCGGCCGGCCGGACACCTTCAGTGCTTTCTTATTACTAGAATGGACAGGAGAGAAGAGAAGAGACTTCCTTCATGCGTGTGAGAGCTAGCAGAGGAGTTTAAGGCCCAGGCTGTTTCCTTCACCAGGCTCTAGTGATATGGACGGGACTCTGAGCAGCCAAGTCCCGGCGGACAACCATTTATTACATCGTATATGTTCCTACCAACCTTGTTCTTCAAGTAAAGAGTCACTATCTAAATAAGAAAAAGTTTTTAGCCCCTTTGCAAGTAATTAGAAGAAATCGGGAATTACTTGTTCTGAATATAATATAAGCTAAAAACGGATAGCCGTCAACTGAATACAAATTCATTTGATGGCTAACCATGCATGCCTTCCACACGGTCTAAGTTAGACAAACGACATGCTTGCTACCCTTATCACAGTTTCCCCTCTCCATCCTTACAATTAAGGCCGCTGCTTTTTCTTGCTCGGAAACTTCGTGTCTGATCAAGTCGTCTCCCCCAATCAACTTCGCAGTAGGTGATCTTTCGCTATTATTAGTTTGACAAAATGGCACGTTGCATTGAAGCTGGCCATCTGCTGATCCAATAATTCCTACTCCATAGCAGCAAAAGCCGGCACACCTTTGCTCCCACATTATCGGTCCAGATCTGAGAGGTTCTTGCTGGAGCAGACCAGCAGCAGCCATGGTGGTCGTAGGGGAGATGCTGGCCGCCGCCGTCATTAAGGAAGTTGTAAGCAAGCTGCTTTTGCTGCTCCAGGCTTCGGTCCAAGGTCCCGTGAAGAGGATCCTGAGCTTCAAGGAGGACCTGAACGACATGAAAATGACCCTCGAGTCCATCAACGCAGCCATGGCGGACGCGGAGAAGCGGTCGATCAATGATGAGGTCGCGCGACTGTGGCTCAAACGGCTCAAGCAGGCAGCCTATGAGATCTCTGATATGTTTGATGAGTTCCAACACAGCAGCCCACAGGGGCATGACCCTAGTTGGTTCAAGGTACGCACATGCAAGTAAGCAATTTAAAATATTACCTGACATGTGTAACTTATAAAAGTTTTAAAAAAAGAGCCACCTGTGTACTATTGTTATCTCTTATTAGTTCGCTCTATATTTATAGAACATATATATACACACACACAAACACTCACACAATATGTATATAATTACTCTGTGTGTGTGTGTAATAACTTGATTTCAGGAAATGTGTATGTTGCAGAAATGTTGGTGCCTGAACACATAAATAATGCAAACTCATCACATCAATATTCCCAGTTCTGTATAAGTGGCAATAATGCAATTACAATATCTCGCGTAGTGATCAAGCTCGCAGTTTGGTAACTCCTGCCACTATCTATGTTATTAGCACCGGTGGTAAAGGATCTCCATTTAGCATAACATATACTTGATTAGCGGTTTCTTCGTGTGTATCTAAGTACATAATTTTAAGCTGCTTTTTTTTATCTCAACTTATACATATATACTGAAGTATATACGTTTGTAACCCTTGGATTTGTCTATGTGCATATGCATGATTTCATGCCAAAATAGACATCGTAACTTGATGAATCAATTGTTTGAACAGATAATGTTGAGCGGTGACATGGCCAAGCAAATGAAGAAAATGAACAAAAGGTTGAAACAAATAACAGAGCAAAGAAAAAGTTATGGGATTCATTGGGTATCATCTGAGCCCAAAAATTATGCTGTTGAGGAACAAGAAACAATATCAAGGGTATCAGGCATTGTTGTTGGTCGTAGAGTTGAGAAACTAGCAGTCATTAATATAGTGCTAAGCTCCAATAACAAAGCTTGTTCAACTAACTCATACCATCCAGAAACTAGTCACTGTACTGTTATTCATGGACTTGCTGGTGTTGGTAAGACTGAACTAGCAAAATTGGTGTTTAATGACGAAAGAATCCAGGAGGCCTTTCCTCAACGGGCATGGGTTTCCTTGCACCAAAGTTGGCATGAGAAGGAGATTGCAAGAGCTATAATCTCCATAATTGAAGGTAGAACTTGTAATCTCGAGATTCTTGAATCCATATACCAACATCTCAAAAATGTGCTCCTGAATAGATGTCTCATTGTATTGGACAATCTCTGGGATTCAGGTCTCTTGCAAAAATTGCAGGGTATACTAGGCAGCAATGTCTCGATCTTAGTAACTTCGCGCAGAGAAATTCGTTTGAATATGCCTAAAGCAACATTATTCCACTTGGAACCATTGTCAGACAGACTTAGCTTTGATTTAGTTAAGCAAGTTGCATCCTCGTATTTTCCTGAAGGTGATATTCCAGAAATTGCAATGGAGGAAATTGTACAAATGTGCAGAGGTGTACCTTTGGCTCTTAAATGTGTTGCATCCCTATTGAAACCAGAGATAAGCGTTAATGATTTGTTGAATTTAATAAAAACTATCTTTCCGCCCAAATCAGCATATGGAACAACGGGTATCCAGCAAACTGTTTTTGCATCCCTTAAGCTGACATACCACTTAATGACTCCGAGGCTCAAGTTATGCTTTGCTTACTGTGCAATTTTCCCTAAAGGCTATGAAATTGATCGGGAAGACTTATGCCACCAATGGATTGCTCTTGGGCTAACTGAAAAGATGTATGCAGAGTACAGCATCCATGAACTATTGATCGTGTCATTTCTTCAGGATTCAGAGCCACCTGCGGTGAGTTATACTCTCAGTTACACGATTGTAGGACTCTATGAAATATTTTTCATTCTTTCTTCCATTGGTTTCAAGTAGCCGTTGGTTAAAAGTATGTAATACTTTAATTTTCACTTGAATTTTTCATACAAAGACAAACTGACCCACACACTAATTCAGTGGCGGAGCGCCCGGTAGGGCAAGATATGGTAGCCGCCATACCTCAAATTTTATTGGGCTCACGTACTGCAGATTTGGGTTGTCTTGTCTGTGAAGTATTTAAGCCTTTTAAGCACTATATACTGCACACGCTACACTAGCGCCATACCTCAATACTGGTTCGTCCTCCGCCACTGCACTAATTACTTCTCAGTTCTCACTATGAACATTGAGTGCGGACCCGTCTTATACTGCTCAGATTGTATTCAGAAGAGAAATTGCTTAATCCATTTCTTTGGCTCTCTTTGTATTTAATTTTTGAGTATAAAGTTAAAATTAACAATCTAATTTAATTCTGAAAATGCACTTTTTATAAATTGCGATTTTGTTTTATAAATGGACTCTGGACATGTCTTTTTTAGTATGTTGTTTTGGATATCAACCATCTTCAGATTATTTACTTTTTTGGACCTTCAACTTGATTATTGAAAATTACTTTATTGTAAATTCATAATAACTTCATTTGTCCTGTTGTGTTGCATGACGCACCATTGATTTGTGTTGCACTCACATTGCTCTTTTTTTATTTATAAGGTTATTCAATCTATTATGGTACAAGTCTTTGATGAAGAATGACTCTATTAACATTTCATTTACATGATAAAAAAGTAGAATCATACGGAAGTATTGTTTTCAGGATGAATCTAATGACATCAATGTTGTATTAAATAATAAGGTATTAATAGAGTCATGGATGGCAAAGGTTTTCACTAATGAACGACATAAGCATTATAATGTCAAACTAAGGGAACAACATAGGTATCCGTGAATTTTTCTATGATTATTTTCTAGTATAATGTGGATATTTTGCATAGAAAATTCATACAGACAGATGAATTTGTCAATAATTGGAAATTTATGAAATAGAAAAATGTTTGGGAAATGTATGAATTAGAAATCTAACTATTGTAAGAATGACTTCATATGTCTAAGTGTATAAATCAGTGTCATGTTTGATGCTATTTTCTAATCTTCATGCAAAATTTGCTCATAGTACCATGAATTTCATTGTTTATACTGTTATAAAATAAATTTCCTGGCCCAATTTTTTATCCAGATGCAACCTTTGGCATATATAGAGATCTACAACGCCTATCTGACAAAGAGATAAAAAATAACGATACCACATTTAATTTGTCTTAAAGAAACAAGATACATTAAGTTAAACAAGATTGAACCATGCAAATTTCACAAAAATAATCTTAATTGCACGAGTGATTTCATTGATGTGTGGAATTACTTTTTTTAGATCAGGAGGAATTCTGGAGTTCCTTCCAAACTTAAGATGCATGATCTGGTACACGACCTTGCTAAGTTAGTTGCTGAGGATGAATTGGTAACCATCAATCAGGAGGATATGATATGTGCATCTTATTCACCTCGTTATGCCATGGTTTTTGCTGGTAAGTTGGAAAACTTGCATAAGAATAAGTTGTTAGCTGGGTTAAGGGCTCTTCATATAAAAGATTCAAATGGACTGAAATTTAAATGGTACAAATCCTCATTTGTCAAATGCCTGCGGATCTTGGATATTAGTGGGCAATGTACTGAGAAGCTTCCTTCCTCGATTGGAAATATGATGCAGCTGAGGTACCTTAATGCTTCAGGAACACAATGTGAAGTGCTCCCTAAAGCCATTGGCTCTTTATCCGAACTGCAATATTTCAATCTACATGGCAGTAGAATTGCAGCACTACCAGACTCTGTTACCAAATTGGGTCAGTTGATGCATCTAGACATTTCGGACTGTGTGCATCTGCAGACATTGCCCAACTCGTTTTGTGATCTCGAATGCCTCTGTTTTTTGTCCCTAAAGAACTGTTGTCGACTAAGTTCTTTACCTGACGATTTTGCCAGACTAAAGAATTTGGAGAAACTAAATTTGTCAGGCTGCTCCTGTCTTCACACTTTGCCAAAATCCCTTGGTGGGCTGGACTCCTTAAAACAATTGGACCTATCAGGTTGTAAGAAACTCACCATGCTCCCGAAATCTTTCATCAACCTTACTGGTCTACAATACCTGAACATCTCAAGCTGTTCTGAGTTAGATATACCTGTCGATGCTCTTAACAATCTAACAAATTTGAACTATATAGATATGTCATCTTGTCCGAAACTTCTAGGCCTCCCTCAAGAATTTTGCAGCCTTAAACATCTCCACACACTGAATCTCTCATATTGTTCTAAATTAGCAAATTTACCAGAGAAGCTGGGCCAAATGGAAAGCATCAAGTTCATTTTGCTCGATGGTTGTACGGAATCGGTAAGGAAACCCATCCTACAACATAGACTGGGTGCTGGTCTACAGTCCTTGCCAGCATTTGTCGTTGAAACAAATGTTGGCAGCATAAGGAGCAACATTTCCCAACTCGAGCAGGAGAAGTTCTCTGAGCTGGAACTGTATCGCCTCGAGAATATACGGACAGTTGATGAGGCTAAAGCACTGAAGATGCCTGATAGATCTGGACTACGTAGTTTGGGACTTATGTGGACATTAAATGTTGACCGATTTGTTGAAGATGAAGCACTGCTTCAGGTGCTTGAGCCACATGAAAATCTTAATAAGTTTAGGGTGCAAGGTTACATGGGCGAAAGATTTCCTGAATGGACACTAGAACTTGGTTCCTCCCGGCGGGGTCAGCTTCATGAAGTTGGATTAATGCATTTTCCAATGTGCAACAGTTTGCCGCAGCTTGGGCAGCTTGCAAATCTCAAGAAGCTGCACCTATGCCGGATGCCCAAAATAAGGACATTGGGAAGAGAATTGTCTAGTAACACTGGAGGACTCAGGAATTTGCAAATTTTCACTTTGGAATATATGGAGAACCTTGAAGAATGGTGCACAACTATGACATCAGCTACTGGCCAGCCGAAGCCGGAAGGGTTCATGTTCCCTGATCTTGAGGAACTGAACATATACCATTGCCCTCTCTTAACAATGAATCCCTGCCCTCCAAGAAGTATAAATTGGGAAGTGAGAGCAAGTAGTGGCTCAGCACAACTGTTTCTTCAGAAGGATGAGGTGATGCAATCGTTGGCAGACTACATGGGGTTGCAGTGTCCCTTTGCTTACACTACAGAGCTCCATCTTAGTGGCTCCCGCAGCAGTTCCCCACTTCTTCCTACAGATGGATGGAAATTCAATGGTTCTCTGATCACTCTAAAGAATTTGACAGGTGATTGCTGCAATTTGATTGATACATTGCTGGCGAAAGGTAACAGCATGCAATGTTTAGTTAACCTAGAGATTTCAGGCGTCAAAGATACAAATAGTTTGCTGGAAGAAGTTGAATCAGTTGCATACTACACCCGATCGAGCCTCGCCAAATCATGGCCAGATTGGTTTTCACAGCAACCAGGCATAAACAGAGCATCACCACATTTTATAGTAACAGGTTATGCATGTTGTGGACTCGACGGGTGGATTGATAAAGTGACCACCTTTCTTGGCAACGTTATACGGATCAATATGGAGGACCTTCCTATGTGCGACCGCCTACCGCCACTTGGTCAGTTGCAAAGGCTGCAGGAGCTGCGACTGAAAGGGATGCCTAAAATAACAAGTATTGATAGGGACTTCAGTGGGAGTGACCATTCATCACATGCATTATTTTTCCCAAGGTTAACAAGGTTTGTTTTGAATGGTATGCCAAACCTTGAAGAGTGGGTCACTACGGTGTCAGGTAGAAGTGACCCATCTGGCCAGGAGCAATTCATGTTCCCCAAGCTGGTCAAGTTGACAATTTGGAACTGCCCCAAGCTTAAGCTGAAGCCATGCCCCCCAAGAGCAATAGAGTGGGATATAAATAACAGCGATCAAGTCATAGCGTCAAACTATGACATAAACAATGGAGGTGATCTTGTGACGACTATGCTACAAGTATTGCTATGTAAAGTTCCACCCAACGATTGGAAATTGCTTCATCACCTCCCTGGGATCCAAAGCTTGGCTATTGTTAGCTGCCATGGGATGGAAGCTTTACCAGATAGCATTCAATACCTTTCCTCACTCCAGTCGCTAACTGTAAGTAAATGTGATGGCCTGAAACATTTGCCTGAATGGTTGGGGGACCTCACCTCCCTCGAGAGGTTGATGGTTGTGAGTTGTCCCTTGGAGTTCTTACCAGGGAGCTTGAGGCGCCTCTCTTTCCTTCGGTCGCTCACTCTGAGCTTTTGTGACAGACTGGCAGCACTGCCAGGGTGGATGGGTGATCTCAAATCACTCGTGAAGATTACAATTGAAGAATGCAGGAGCCTTAAATCTTTGCCTCAGCTTTATCAGCTGGAACATCTACTCATTCAGTGTAACGATGAACTGGAAGGGTGGTGCAAATCAGAGGTGAACCAACATAGGTTTCCTCAAACCATACGGAAGGTACAACTTTCTAACGAATAATTTTTTGATGAATTTGAGCATTCAGTGTTATTATATTATCAAAAAGAGATGCATAGCGTTTTAGCAAGCCAATCAACCAACCAGTGCTCCTACACGTGTCAGAATTTTAATTATTAAAAAATAACTACTACTCCCTCTGTAGTCCATCCCAAAGCATATCTACTTCTAGCATTCTAATTTTATATCCTATAATATAGGTACTTTTGAGGTTCAGGTAGGTTTTTTTTTTGGCACGAGAGGTATAAAATACCCTCCATGCACGCAAGCCTCCCTCTAGTTAAATAGGAAAGGTATAATTGCATCTTAATTAGCACATTGTAATTAATGAAGGGTAATATGGACTTCTAATCTGTCCGAAAACACTGGAAGCAACGAATATTATGGGGGCGGAGGGAGTAGTTGTTGGTCTAAAACGTTTGGTCCAAAAACCAATTTAATTTCCTTACTACTTGATAGGCATAATAACTATGTAGATACCATAAAAGTTGTTCTCCTTTGTACCATCCACTCTTGTGTATTTGATAGTTACTACAACAACGACATAAATATGCATTTTAACATGCGCCATATTTGCCGAGATGTTAACTTCAATCGATCGCAAAAGTGGAGCCATTCATTTTTGTAAAATATAATATAATGTAGTTATATTATAGTGTTTAAATCAATATATAAAATAATATAAAGTAGTATCATAAAAATAAATCATTACCACAATGTATTAATATTTAAGTGTGGATTATTATTTTCACTGAATCATGGGTGCATGAGTATTAAGGTAACGTATTTCATAATTTCCAAATCATTGAAATAAATATGCATGTATACAAGGTCTTCATGGCTAGATTTTATCTTCCTTTATATTAATAATGGAATAAGCCCATAATCTAGAAGTGTATATATGGGATACTTTGTGACTGTTTTTTTCAAAATAGCAGTGCTTGGTAGATTAGAAGGGTCATTTAATTTTTTAATAATTATTGGATGAGGAAAATTTAGATGCAGATTTTATAATTTATATTATATAAATTCATAATAACATATGTGAATAATTAATATGTAAATTCATAAGTAATAAAAGATGAGTAATTGACAAGAAAATTATACCATGTGGTTATTGTTGCCGGTCTAGAAAAGTGATTGTTGTTGCTTTTTTATGTGAATTCTATAGTTTATTTTTCTAGTGTGTGAGATCAAACGTGTATAATTAGTAATACTCCCTCCATTTATCTTTATAAGGCGCATACGCATATCGAGATTAAAACTTTGCAATTTTTTACCAATAATTTAGCCAATTTTTTGTTATTTTTAACATAAAATTGGAATAGCTAGATTCGTAATCAAATCTACTTTCCAATGATTATCAATTTATAACCATAAATAATATAGTTTATGATAAATAAATGGTCATAGTGTAGTCTAGGAGACCATCGAGTGCTGTCACGCCCTCATAAAAATAAACGGAGGGAGTAGTTAGATTTTTATTTATATGATTCATATAGCTTATGTTGAAACAACAATTTTATTGGCATTTGTGCACAGGATTTCTTCCTAGAGAGTCCTATGGGGACCAACCACTACATCTTACCAGCTAGATCATTGCATATACTTTGGTCAAACGACGACAGATACTGGAGGTTGAATTCTATTCCTGAGTCCAGGTAAGATTTACACAACTCAAAGGAGCTAAATAATTATTAATTAGTTTTCTTTGGGTTCTCTACTTGAATGGTAAGCTAGCACAAAATTTTGAAGTAAACTGACACTTGTAAAATTAACATGATTTAGTTACCTTACTAATCCAATACAAGAAAATTGAGAGATTTTGGAATGTAATAAAATGTTGTACTGGATTATTGTTGTGGTCATACATGCCTATGGCTACAACCAAAAACTCATTGCCAGCCATGGCAATGAATAACATGAGTGCAAAGTTGGTTGCCACAAAGTCCATGTGGCAGCAAACACGTTTGCAACGACTCTAATTGATGTTAAAAATCTTTTTGTCATCATAGCCTTTGTGATGGTATAAATATAATTATTGTAATAATAAATAAGTTATTTGAAACAAAAATAGTGGGATGTGATACTTTAATTTCTAGATATTAACCATATAATTTTTCTGGATTCCACAAATTTGTTGAATATTGTGAAATAATGCCTTTCCACCATGGAAAATGTATAACTAGGTTGTAGATTAAGATGTGCTTAGAATAATAACAACGCAAAAAATGTATTGCATCCAATATATTGTCGACTCCATGTCTAATGGGCTAAATATCAGTGACCATGGTAATACTTTTCCTAGCTGAAGACCAAAAGTTGAGCTGAAATCACGTCACGACACTGTTAATCTGTTTATTGCAATACAGAATAGAATATAGCAAAGAAAAATCGATTGTCACAATGTCAACAATATATTGCATGACAAGAAAAAACAAAAATTGTATCTTGATGAATGACGATACAATTAACTTTGCAACATTTTTTTTACAAAAATAACAAATATAGATATCTTGATGATACTCATGGAAATAGAGGTGACGTGTTCCCATGGTACTTTTTATCCAGGCAGTATAACACATGTATTACGTCAAGGTTTGTGTGGTTTTAATAATTTTTTCATGGCCTTAGTACAAGTTACTTGAAGCTACTTTTGTATAAGTTCCTATATATAAATTCTGTTCACTTTTTAATGCTAAATTTTGTTTACATTTTGTATAAATCCTGGAAGTAAATTCTTTATAGGTTCCTTGCTGTGGTTGCTTGCCCTTGCTTATTTTATTTGTTATTAGGTTTGCATTATCGATGGAGCTCATAGAAGTCTGGTGGCTCGTGATTGAGGGCTGCATCCCTACAGAGTTTCTCTGCACTGACACTAGTTATGATATATACCTTGTCTACAAGCTCGCAAATGAGCATGATGGCCTCAGATGGGGGGAGTCCTATGTAGAAGTGGATGGAGTACAGACCAATGGTGCCATTGTTTCCTTTGTCGATGAAGATGCTGTGCGTGTAGATCGCGTGGCTTACCCGGTTACCCGTTCAGAAGGTTGGATGGAGCTATGGCTTGGTGAGTTTGACAATAATCATGGCAATAGCGAGGTAAAAGTGAGTGTCTCAGAAAAAACAGATACCTATGCCAAGATAGGGCTCATTATTGAGGGCATGGAGCTCAGAATGAAGAGCCTGAGTATTTAGCTATGTTCATATCAGTAATAAAACTGATATTGGGGAACTTGTCAAACACTTCCAGAAATAAGTTTTGGTTTACCATGCCATGAATTTGCGATCTTTATTGAAACACCGTTTGCCCGCACTAAGTAAGAGAGATCATTTTTAGTGCGCATCATCACATCATATAAAAATTTTAAAAAAAGCGTCTTTGGGCATATATTATTCATCAATACACTCGGTGAAGCTTTTGCAGTCGGCGTCTTTGGGTTTTCCCGTAGTGGTTGTTTTTCCTCCAATTCGTTAACAGCTAGACGTCACTGAAATCCCTTTCCTGCGCAGGGTGTTGACAGCCGGTAAAAGATGTAAAGATCAAGTCATGAAGGCTTTCATGCAGTCTTTCGTATCTCCTTGTGACTGTTCTAGCTAGAGACTGGTTGTAGATACACATGCGCAGACACATGGTGCAGTCGTGGCTGGTGCGGTAGGTATAGGAGGGTTGCTCAATCTCAGGATCTTCCTCGGCGAGGCCAGCCAAGAAGGCAATCCTCAGCTCCGTGTATCGTTATCACCACTAACGCCCGTGCTAGATCTTTGATAGATTCCATACGGTGCTCAGGGCTCATCAACATCCCAATAGTGTTGGCCCTGTTAAACATGTTGGATCAACTAGATCCTAATGGATCACATGAAATAGATAGGGAATGCATTTAGGCATACCATCTTTAGAAGAGGAAGCCATCTAGATGTGTAGATGGTGTGTCAAGTTCTTCCTAGTGCTTGCAGTAGTGGTCTTGATCAGAGGATTGAAAGAGGATAGAGATTAGAAGCTTAATTTAAATCATGTTTTTCTTCCTCTATTTATACTACTGTGCATAAAGGGGAACCGACACCAATATGTCGGTTGTTGCCCACTGATCACAGGCAAAACCATTAGAGGCTTAATGGTTTTGATCTTAGCCATTGATTTCAATATTAATCGCCAAGATCAATTCCACCGTTCTCCCCCTTGATCGTAAGGTTAAACATTATAAGTTTATTTATTAATAAAATAGTATACAAAGATAAAAGGATCGTTACGGTCAATTATGTACCGTAAGAACTTGTTTACTATCGTATACTACTTTACATCAAAACAAACTTCTTTATCTCAAGAGTTCATACATCATTATACATAAGAGTACAGACTCACTTAGTGATAAATAGTACACCAAGACAATAGATTACAATAGTCAATTAAGTACTACTGAACTAATTGATTATGGTTCCTATTACATCTCAAAATGAGTCCTCTAAGGTAGTGGGGAGACGGTGTCTTCGCGGTCCCAATTAATTCAAGATCAAAGGCTTCTCTACCAATCCCATGCCGGCAACATGATCTCTGAAAATACTAGGCGGTAGGCCTTTTTGTAAGAGGATCCGCTAACATAAACTTCGTGTTTATGTACTTCGAACTTATTGTTTGATCTTGAATTATATCTTTCACAACATGGTACTTTATGTCAATGTGTTTGACAGCTCCACTTGACTTGTTAGAAAACCATGTTGTGTTTAGTTCCCTTATCTCCTTGTTCTCTTTCTCTTCCTCTCTATCTTTCTTTCCCTCGGCTCTCTCTTGGCTATGTTTAGTTCCCAAAATCCCACCCAAAATTTCACTATGCAAAAAGTTCCATCACATCACATCAAATCTCTCTCCTCATATATGGAGCACTAAATATAGGTAAATAAAAAAACTAATTATATAGTTTTGATGTACACGACGAGACGAATCTTTTGAGCCTAGTTAGGTCATGGTAGGACAACAATTACCACAAAGAAACAAAAAGTGCTATAATGCGCTACAGTGTCCAATTTAACCCGATGTGACTTTTCTACCGCACTTTTCGCGGGAACTAAACACAACCCTTATCTCCTCTCTCTCTATCCCCCTCTCTCTCTCCCTCTCTGTGTAGGCAGCGGCCTGGCAAGAGCACCCTCCCCGCGCGAGAGTGCGGCGGCGGCCACCCGGCGCGGCGGCATCCAGACACGGGAGGGCGGCGGCCTGGCTGGAGCGGCGACGGTGACCACCCGGCGCAGAGGCATCCAGATACGGGAGGGCGGTGGCCTCCCTGTGCAGGGGCTCGCCGGCCCGACGCGGCAGCCTCCCGGCGCAGGGGCTCACCGGCCCGGTGTGGCGGCATCCTGACGCGGGAGGGTGACGGCCTTCCTGTGCAGGGGCACGTCAGCCCGACACGGTGGCCTCTAGGCGCGGGGGCTCGCCGGCCCGGCGTGGCAGAGCAGTAGGCCAGGGGCGCAGGAGATGCACCAGCCTATCTGGCCGCGGGCGTAGGTGGCCGGGTTGCCGAAGAGCGGGTTGCCTCCTGGCGGCCAAGCGAGCAAGCTGGTGATTTTTTTATTCTTGTGACATTGTCATTTGAGACTTAGATTGTGTTTGTGAGATTTGGGACGGAGAGATTGTGTTGTGAGATGTATTCTTGTGATTTTTGTGAGATTGTGATTGTGAAATTGTATGATTGTGAGATGTGTTCATATGATTATGAGATTGTGATTCTTAGTCTATTGATTGAGAAGGAAAATAAAAGAAAAGAGCAAGAAAATAAAGAAAATAAATAGAAAAGGAAACGCAAGGAAATACTTTTAGTACCGAACGTTGACGGGAGGTATTCCTTTGGTACCAGGTCCCAAAAAATAACTTTGACCGAATATAAAAAATATATATTAATATTTATGATACATAATAAATATCATTAGATAGATATTTGAATCTAGTTTAATAAATTTATTTATTAGAGATTAAAATGTTGCACGTATTTTCTACAAATCGAATCTAAGTTGTGACACGGAAACCAACGGTGACACTTATTTAGAGACGGAGGGAGTAGAGTCGGGGAGGGTCATGCAAGACCTGGACGCCAAAACACACATCACCAATTCACCATGCACTATTATTTCACCTTCCTGCCAAGCGGCAAAGACTGATGTGATGTCCACACGGCGGCGACCCATCTATTTGGAAATGGTTCCTTCGACACGGTGTAGTAACTTTGTTTGCAATCATCAGTTGCACACCTACCTTTTGGGAGAACTACTAAAAGGTGACTGACTGGTCGGCGCATTTTGGGAGAACTATCTCCAGAAAAACCAAACTTGCGTCTTTCATCAGCACTAGAGCTGCATAACGAATAATATGCATTGCAAGCCTTTTTTTCGGAAAATAAATGTTTAGGAACCAAGAATACCAAACCGAACCGTTGCGAAGGAGGCACATGGGCTTTGCCGCTGCACTCACCCACCCTATGCACAGTGGGCCCTCCGATCCGACCGAACCGGCCCATTCCCACTCGCTCCCCTTCTCCTTCCTCCTCCCTTCGTTTGCTTTGCATTTCCCTCTCCCCCCAATTTCAAAACCAACCTCCCCCTGCTAGGGTTTGCCTTTATTTGCGGCGCAGCAACGATCCGGGGAGCGCGATGGAGATCAACATCGTGGACAAGTACGAGAAGCTGGAGAAGGTCGGGGAGGGCACCTACGGCAAGGTGTACAAGGCGCAGGACAAGGCCACGGGCCAGCTCGTCGCGCTCAAGAAGACCCGCCTCGAGATGGACGAGGAGGGCATCCCGCCCACCGCGCTCCGCGAGATCTCCCTCCTCAACCTCCTCTCCCACTCCATCTACGTCGTCCGCCTCCTCGCCGTCGAGCAGGCCGCCAAGAACGGCAAGCCCATCCTCTACCTCGTCTTCGAGTTCCTCGACACCGACCTCAAGAAGTACCTCGACGTCTACCGCAGGGGGCCCAACGCAAGGCCGCTCCCCACGCACCTCGTCAAGGTAACCAACCAACCATACTCACTCATGTGAATTCTGGTTACTTCTTCTTGCTGTTATTTGACTGCTCAATTCCACTAGATAACCTGTAAAAACGATACCTTGCCTACTGATTCTCCAATTCGATCTGGGCAATTGAACGCGTTCATGATCAGAGATTCAGAACTAAGCAGACTGTACATTACAAATCACATTTTAAATTCTGCTAGCATTACAGCCCTGATCATCAGACTGGAAAAAAAACAGACACATTCTATACTGATTCTCCAATCGATCTGAGCAAAGGTTCACTTCGTGATCAGAGCAAACTGTCCTAAACATTATGAATTCTATTTTCAGTTCTGAGGAAGTGAAATCCTAATTGGACTCTCAAGATTGAGCCATATAAATGTTGACCAAATGTAGAATCAAAGCACTTAACTATGAATTAAATGAGGATATTATGTTTGTAAGTTGTATTGGTTCTGCACAGACACAATAGCATTAAACTTTTTCTCAGATTTAGCTGTCAACAATTTGAAATCAATATATATTGATTGTGTTTTGCACTATTGCTCCTATGATGCGATAACCTGTGTTTAAAATTTTCCAAATTTATGGCAAGTTAAATTCCGGAAGCTATCATCTTGCACTTGCTATCCGAGAAATGTTCTCACAGAACATATTTTGACTAGTGAAGCATGTGCAACCTTCGGTTTCTTGACTACTTTTTATAGTCATAGTCGATTTATGTTCATTATATACCAATGAAAGATACTAATTTCTGAAGTTCAGTATCCTTTTGTTGCTTTTGAACTAATGTACTTCTTTTACTTCTAGAATTTTTTATATCAGTTATGCAAGGGAGTTGCGCACTGCCATGGCCATGGTGTCCTTCACCGGTTGGATTTCTCCTCTGATTT
Source organism: Echinochloa phyllopogon (assembly GCA_033239725.1). Classification (NCBI taxonomy): domain Eukaryota; kingdom Viridiplantae; phylum Streptophyta; class Magnoliopsida; order Poales; family Poaceae; genus Echinochloa; species Echinochloa phyllopogon. Next base: position 1,001,367 of record BTCW01000008.1, on the reverse strand, counting down.
AAGCTGCTGAATTCATCAGACAGATGCAACATTGCATTTTCATTAATGTTATTCATGCTCAAATTTACAGGGATTTAAAGCCACAAAACCTGCTGGTTGACAAGGAGAAGGGGATACTGAAGATTGCAGATCTTGGGCTAGGTAGAGCCTTCACCGTGCCAATGAAAAGCTACACCCATGAGGTACTGATTACCATCTGGAAGTTGGATGAACCGATACGATTTCAAAATTTTAACAGAGTTTGTGAGGATGATTCAGTAAGCTCTTTCATATTCTGTTTCTTTTGTGTGTATAGATTGTTACACTTTGGTACAGGGCTCCTGAAGTTTTGCTTGGAGCAACACATTACTCAACTGGTGTTGATATGTGGTCCGTTGGATGTATCTTCGGTATGCCTGTTCTCTTTTTTAGTCTTGATGCCAAGTATCCTATCGTGCACTGGAAAATTTATCTGTACAAATACGGAGTAAAAAAATGCACTAACCAATGATCTTGTACATGGAACTCAATAATGCCCCACAATTCATATTGTCCTCATCATCATTGAAAATATGGCCAACTAAATAGCATATTGTGCTTAGGTTTCAAATTTTGGCCTTGCTCTTCTTAATTAAGAGATCATGCAATTGAAGGATTTCACACTCATACTGAAATCTTTTATCCCATCGCGATGTTCATAACTTTTTAATGCAGCTGAAATGGTCAGAAGACAAGCTCTCTTCCCTGGTGACTCTGAGTTGCAACAGTTGCTTCACATTTTCAGGTCTTCTTTTCCCTTCTGCATTCAGACATTCGTGCCATAATATGTGTAATACCTTGCTTAGGTTCTAAGGATCATCAAGCTACTGTTCTCTTATCAAGTTGAAGGAATGCTTTTCGCAAAAAAAAAGGTTTAAGGAATGCTTGCACTTAACACTTTGCTGCAAATGTTGGAATAAATGAGTTCTTTCTTAGCATAATCTGAATATGTTAGAATATGTGATGATAGTTTGATTTCCATGATTTTTTTAATCAATTTATATTTATATTGTACTATGGATTGACCAAAGTCTTCTTCTGGAAAAGGTTGATGGGAACACCTAGTGAGGAGCAGTGGCCTGGAGTGAGTGGGTTGAGGGATTGGCATGAGTTTCCGCAGTGGAAGCCCCAAAGTTTGGCCCGTGCCGTGCCAACGCTGGAACCCGAAGGCGTTGACCTGCTATCAGTAAGTTATCTGTACTTGAATGTGTTATTCTACCTACTTTTTCTCGAACACGCAGGAGAACTGCGCATCGTTATTCTACCTACTTAAGAGACCTTTCTTCAATTATCTAGCCTGAAGTTGATCCATTTCCTTTTTCATATTTGAAATGGGTGTATCGTCTCTGCTTCTGCTTGTTTTCTTCTAGTGTCTTACCCTTGTATGTGACTTGATTGATCGTTCCAACATTCATTTGCTATTGACAACATTGGTTAAATTGTCAGTTCAGAGCTAAATCAGTATCTGATTATGCCCTAAAATAGAAAAGTCTGCTTATGGTTTTATTAGGATGTTTCACCATTCCCGTTGAACAAGAATCTGAGTTATCTTCTCCCGGAGAAAAGAAAGAAATTTAGCTGATGGTTTTGTGATTGACGTGTTGCAGAAAATGCTTCAGCTTGATCCTTCAAACAGGATATCAGCTATCGCTGCCATGGAGCATCCCTACTTCGACAGCCTTGACAAGTCCCAGTTCTAGTCCTTGTACCATGCGATTCTGAAGGTGCTACCCTCAAGAAGTGTCACTTGCCATCTAGGCAACTGGTTCATACTTATTAGTGACTGCTGGTTACTGAGTGTAAAATTGGCGTGCCTATCTTTTACAGAGAATATTGATGTGTATGACTGAATAAACCATGTACTTTCTTGTACCAATTAAGTTGTTTTGGAAAATGGAAATGCAACATACATGCGACGTATGGTGCAGAAAATGTGTTCAGTTTTGGTTGAAGTGAAAATTTGAATTGATTCGACGATCCCAAGTTGTGTTTTGTCTGGGACTGTTTTTCATATGTGAAAGGGGTCTGTTCATATTATGTGTTGTGCTGATTTATGTGTTGCCGAAAGCGCATCAGCCTGATCTGGCAAACAGGACCGAAATATGAATCGGAAAATTGTACGATTGAGAGCATGGCCTGTCGCCTAGATAGGCCGGAGCATTTGCTTCTGTGGGCATGGTGTCTTGTCGTGGGTGGTGGAAGGAGGGTCTCTCGGATGGGGACGAGCGTGGAAACATGGCGCTTGTAGCCGGGGGTCCTGCAGAATAAGAACACGGGCTGCAGTTATGTGGGAGATGGCGACATCCAACGGAGTGCAAAGACTAGAGATCAAAGTGGGTGCCGAATTCGACAGCGACTGGAAGGAGATTTTTTTTTTGTCCCTTGTAACCACACCATATGTTAGTTGGAGTTTGAGATCCTCACTGGTCAGTTATGTTCTGGTAAAGAAAACAAATTCAAAAACGTGGAAGAAAAAACTGTGGAATTAAGCAGGCGGGACACAAGAATAGGTTAGGTTTGCCGTTTGAGTTTGAGTTTGTGAACGCAAGAGTTTTTTGCAGGTAGGCACAGTTTGACTGCTGGTTTGTTGGTTAACAAGAGCCAGAGACGTAGCATCAGCACAGCAGCTGTCATTTTCTTGTCATCACCCTGGAAAAAGAAGTGAAGACAAGGGAACGCAACGGGACGCCTAGTGAGTGACACGGCAGCAGCAGCCGGCCGTTGTCAAGCAGCATTGGATTTCACCCCCAACCGTGTCTTCCATTAACTCCGGCCCGCCGGACACCGCCCCGGCCATATGCATAGTACTTTCGCGTAGGGAAGGGAGTCCCTATTTATTAATCGCATCGCATCCGCCCAACGCAAAACTCCCCGATCAGATCAAATCAAAATCAATTCAATTCAATCAGTCCCCCTCCAATGGCCTCCTCCGCCGGCGGCAGCGTCCTCCCCACCCACACCGCCGGCGCCGCCCCGGCCTGGCCTTCCTCAACAAGCAAGCCCCCACCAGCCAAGGGAAACAACCCTCGCCGCCGGCGCTGCCTGTGCGTGTGCCTCCTCGTCACCCTCGCCGTGCTCCTCGCGCTCGCCATCACCCTGCTGGTCCTCTTCCTGACGGTCCTCAAGGTCCGGGACCCCACCACGCGCCTCGTCTCCACGACCCTCGCCGGCGTCGCCCCGCGCCTCACCTTCCCGGCGCTCTCGCTCCAGCTCAACGTCACGCTGCTCATCACGGTGGCCGTGCACAACCCGAACCCGGCCTCCTTCGCCTACGACGCCGGCGGCCACACCGACCTGACGTACCGCGGCGCGCACGTCGGCGACGCCGCCATCGACCCCGGGCGGATCCCCAGCCGGGGCGACGGGGAGGTCAGGCTGGCGCTGACCGTGCAGGCGGACCGGCTGGCGGCGGACCTGGCGCAGCTGGTGGCGGACGTGGAGAGCGGGTCCGTCGCCATGGAGGCCAGCACCAGGATCCCCGGGAGGGTCACCATCCTCGGCTTGTTCAAGAGGCACGCCGTCGCCTACTCCGACTGCAGCTTCGTCATCGGCGTCGCGGAGATGAAGGTGCGAAGCCAGCAGTGCCACGACCGCACCAAGCTATGATCTTTCCATGGTCGTCGTCGTTGCTATGATCATCGATGGACCCGTGACGCGCGGCGCCGCCCCGCCCCTGTTGTTGTTTGTTGGGTGCGTGTTCATGTCACGTGGTGCCACCGCAACCCAACCATATTGGTTTGTGAAGCGTCCCCTCGGAGGAGAGACCTTAAGGTGATACAAATACCAGTCCCGGGATGCTGGTTCACACTATTACAACAGATGATTCAGTAAATAAACAACATTACGGGAGACGGTGGCACTGCAGGACCACTACAAACATAACTAAAGCTAGACTCCAGATGAACAGGTTGATAACATAGGGGTCTTCATCAGAGTGGATATCCATGCGGCTTCAAGCGGGTGACCCCAACACACAGGCAAAGGTTGGGTGCAGAACGAACCTCCCCTAAACAACGTTCTCAGGCACAAGGTCCGGGTCTGCCTCTGTAACAAATTAAGCAAGGGTGAGTACATACGTACTCAGCAAGCACAACCACAACCACAGAAAGGATATAACAGGAGCATGCAAAGGATTATACTCAAGGATAGGTCGGTGGTTTATTTTGCAGCAAAGCTAATTTTTCACATGCAAGGGTTGATTTTTGCAAAGGGTTTTCACAAGTGTTTCTTTTAGTTGCATCAATAAACATAATTATTTTACTCACAAGATTTTAACGCTACCAGATTCCCCATCTGTCATAGCCCATGCCAATACCTTTTCTCAACTCAGCATTCACCAAACACATTCTTACACCAAAACAGGGGACTAGTGAAGTGACCAAGCCGTAACTCGCCCAATACCGTGGACACGGCTATCCGGATAGGTTTTAACTCTGCAGAGGTGTACACAACCACAAGTAGGCTACCACAACATGAACACCTTAGTGCCAGTGCAGCTCCTTCAAAGCCATTACCCACCATAGCTAAACTGACCAGTCACTACAGAAACGACCAGGGGGTCAGCAACCTACCAGTGAGGTTCTACCTAGGGGTATACCTCACATAGACTGTATCCCCGTCTCCATGGCCCTCTGTTGCTCACCAGCACACCACATAACCAACAGTTTAACTAGTGGGATTTATGCTAGGCTGTTGCCACATACAACGGTCGAGTGGTGGTACAATAAAATGGGTTAGGCTAGATGACACATCAACATCATCCCAAAAACTGTGACAGGATAGACAACTCCCACCATGCTCAACCACACAGGTTCGAGCTCACCTTGGTATTTCACACAAGAAATACCGTCTGTCTCATCCCACACGGACACTCATTTTATTCACAAAATCCATCTCTTTTATTTTAAAGCACGCACACGGTTGCTTTTGTAAACACCAAGTGATTGTAATGGGGTGTATAACAGCAAAACATTCCTAAGCATTTCTAGCAGTGACTAACATTCAAACAGAGCATTGTCATATTCAAACATTAATCTAGGTTGTCAAGGAAGCAGTCATAACAATCTAGGAATGGCTATCCAATCGGGTTTAGCAGTAAAACATGCAAGTTTTATAAAATAGGCCATGGGTTGTGTTTATAAAAACTAGGACAGAAGTATGCATCAAGGGATGGGATTTCACTTGCCGTTCTCCCAACCCTCGGGGGATTCCTGCCCGGGGTCTTGGTCTCCAAGCTCCTGCTCGTAACCCTGCTCCCGCTCGAATCCTTCCTCGTTCACAGCGGAGTCTACGGCACACACAAACAAACATACAATAAATAAAAGAAATAAAGTTTTTGTTGAGCTCCGAAAGAAAGAACAGAGAATGGGTGGGGAAACGATGTAGAAAGGTTTATTTATGGTCATGGACTGGATGGGTTGGCTAAACTATAATGGTGAATATTGTGGTGGAGTTTGGGGTTAAACGGGATTAAAATGACGCATGAAATGATGGGTTGTAGAAGGTTTAGGGGCTGTTTTACAAAAAAGGACCTAGCTGTAGTTATTAAAGAAGGCAAGGGCTCCTGGCGAAACTGTCAGAGAGAGAGGGAATAGGAGTTTGGACGGCGGGTTGGAATAGGGGGAAGTGCAGGGGGTTATGCGCAAATGTGCCTTCCTTCTTTCTCCCGACAGAGAGAAACAGGGGAGGGGATCGGCGGCGGCGGCGGGCTCGCCGGCGATTGGAGCGATGGCGGCGGCCGGGAGTAGGGGGAAAAGAGAGAGAAGGGTATGGCAAGTTCACCCATAGTCCTACCTTGGGTGAAGACGGCCGGTGGTGAGCTGCCCACGAGGGCCAGCGGGCGGTAGCGGCGATGGCGTGTGGGCGGTGGTGCTGCAGCGGTGGAGGAGGCGATTGGGGTGGTGGGCGAGTGGGTGATGGTGAAGTGGATGCGGATAGGCCTATATATAGGCGTGGAGGAGAGTTGAGGCGGTGGGCCGACGAGAGGGGTAGATGGCGGTCTCGGCGGCCGGCGGGCGGAGCTTTAATGCCGGCCGAGATTCGCGGTCGTGACAGGACGGTACGGCGGCGCTGTGACGGAGCGGCGCGGCACTGTGGTAGGGCAGTGTTTGGCGTGGGCGGCATGACAAAGGAGAGGTGGCTCGGCAGCGTGTCGGCGCGGCGGTTGGCACAGCGACGACGAGCTCGGGGCCGGGGCGGCTTGCGTGCAGCGTTTGGGCGTGGCGCGGTGGGCGGCACGGCAATGCCGTGGTCGGCGCAGCAGCGGTGCAGAGGGCCGGCGCACAACGGCGGCTCGTGGGGCGGCGCGTGCGTGAGGGCGGTTGGTGGCGTGCGGCCAGAGCAGCTGCAGTGCGCGCGGCGGCGATGGGGTCGCGGTCGGCGCAGCGACGAGCGGAGAGTGGTCGGCACGGCAGCGACACACGGCGAGCAGTGGTGGACGATGCGGCTCAGCAGCGCGTCAGACGCAGCGGCGGTGGTGGCGCGGCGAGTCGGCGGCGTTCACGGCGCGTGCACGTGGGGCGGCGCGGAGAGCAGCGCGGTGGCGTGCACGACGGGCGGAGCGGTTCAGCGGCGGCGTGCTCGGGTGGACGGCGCAGGGCTGCAGACGATGGTGGGGCATGGTGGGGGGGGGGCGGCACGGCGTCGGTGAGCAGGGCGGCGGTGCTCGGCGTCGGGAAAAACAGAGGAGGGGGAAAAAGGAAAGAAGAAAGGGGAAAGAGAGAAAGGAGAGGGGAGAAAAGAAAAGAAAGAAAAAGGGGAAAAAGAGAGGGAAGAGACGGCGGGATTCGCGGCGGAAAGCCGACAGGCGGTCGACGGCGGTCGGCCAGAGACGGGCGGACCCGGCGGTCGACCCGAGAGCGGGTGACGCGGGATGGGATGGAAAAGAAGGGGCGGTGATAACAAGGCGGAAGGGTTTTGGCGGAAGCGGGAGCTCGGCGGCAAAAGATTTGAAGATATTTTCACCGGGTGATTTGCTTGGTGATTTTCCAGAGAGTGAAAATGCGGGCGTTACAGTTTGCTGGTCTATGTTGTCCGTCACCTTCGCCGTCGGCATCGGCGGCGCCCACGCACCCACACACATGCCCCTCTCATGGCGTCGCGTCGGCATCCTTCGTTTCTTATGTTTACACGGTCGCAGTCGCAGTACAGCGCTAGATACATCGTTCTGTTCCTGTAGAGGTGGTTGTTTAGATTAAATGCTTTAGTTTTTTATACTAGGTGCTATTACTGTATGATGAGGGGTTTGATCTTTCGCTAAGTCTAACGCGCGCGGGGTCGCGCTCGCGCGGAGCGCGCGACCCCCGCGGCCCACGGCCGCTCGCGTCGCCGCCGCGCCGCCGCCGCTGTCTTCTCCGGCGCCGGCACTACCAGGTTAGTGCCCGGGGTTAGGGGGCGGGGTTGCTGGGGGAGATCCACCGCCGCCGGACCTAGAAAGGGGGTCGGGGGCGGGGGCGCCGGGCGGAGGGCCGGGCGGAGATGGCGCCGCCGGTCGGGCGGTGGGAGATCCCCGGTGGGCGGTGCCGGCGGAGGGGACGGAGGAGAAACGGCGGCCGGCGAGGTTAGCGTCGGCCGCGGCGGTCGGCGGCGGCGGAGGCCGCCGGAGCCGGGGAGGTGCAGGCGGCGGGGCCGGAGAGGGTGCCGGCGAACACGAACGATGGGTTAGCGTTGGGCCGTGGAGGTGGGCGGCGGCGGAGGCGGCGGAAGCCGCCGGAGTCGGAGGAGGTGGGCTGCGGCGGCCACGGCGGCGGGTCGCGCGATTCCCTAACGCGCGACCCGTCGCGTGATAGCCCGGTCCTTGATCTTTGCTTATGTACATAAATATAAACACAGTAGGATCAATGGATGGATATGCAGCTGTGCAGCTTTTTAAAATGCTCATTCCTTTTTTGCACTTTGCTTAGAGATGACATGATGGTGATGATATTCTTATTCCTAGCTTCTCACCTCACCTACCTGCACTACTCAAGGGTTGAACTTTCGAATTTCATATAACGTGTCAATGATTTATTAGGCTCACTCGTCTTTTCACAAAAATTGTTTCATTTTGGGCAAATATAGTTCCAGCACTTATATAAATAAATGTAAACGAATCATGCAAATACAAAAAAACTCACTTGTCTTTTAATAAAGTAGTTTTATTTTGGGAAAATATAGTCTCACCACTTTCTATAACTTAATGAAAAAAATAAAAAACATACAAATACAAAACATGAGGCCCTTTTTGTCAGAAGTGGGGTTTGAACCCACTTCCTCGTTAGAGAACCAGAACTTGAGTCTGGCGCCTTAGACCACTCGGCCATCCTGACGTTAATGTTCAGATTTGTTGTTACAAGTTAATTATCAGTTATTCAGTAATATCAAGCAGGTAACAAAGGCACAAATTGCAGCTGCAGGCTGCAGCGGCCTAACAGCAAAGCATTCGCGATTAAATAATTGTTCACCCTGTATTATCTATACCATACCGACAAGTAACTAGAGTGGCATCCCAACAATTCTTCCCCAAGATATACAGACATTCCTAACTGTGAGTCTGTGACTAAGTAGCTGACACGAACAATCATGGTCTGCTAAAGCTTCTTAAGAATCAAAGGCACGCCATTCCCAGGCTCAATGGTCAATCTGAACGCCGGACAGTGCACGTAGTTTGGCGAAAGCGCAAACTCAAACCTTGACAGCACGAGTGACAGCACAACCTTGAGCTCAACCATGGCCAGGTTCTGGCCGGCGCAGGTCCAGGTACCCACACCAAAGGGCATGTACATATGAGGGGCCTTGCAGGAGCCTGCTATGCCATTGGCAAACCTGCCCGGATCAAACCTGTCGGAGTTGGGACCCCAGACGGAAGGATCCCGGTGAGCCAGTGCTACTAGGATCCTGATGTTGGTTCCTTTCGGAACGTTGAGGCTGCCAAGCTTTATGTCGTTCAGAGCTTCTCGTGTCACGAACGCTGCTGGAGGATACAGGCGGAGGGTCTCCTGGATCACCATTGTTAGCTGCACAAAGATGATTTTAAATTGTTCAGTGAAAGTTTTCAATGGTGATAAGTTTGTCTGGTAAAGGAAAGTACTCGGTTGACTGTGTTTGTAGGCACACCATTTTCAACTTCCGCAGCATGTCAAATTCTATCGATTTCCCTTGACAAACATCCAGTAGCTCAGTCCGAGCATGGGACTGCCATTCAGGGTGTGATGCAAGAAGCATCAAGCACCATGCAGCTGTTGTTGAGGTTGTTTCATGCCCTGCAAAGTAGATGTTCTTGCAGTTGTCGATGATGAAATCCTCAGGCTTCTGTGAAGCAAAGTGGCGGGCTTTAGCACCCTTAATTATTGAGTGCAGGAGATCCTTAGTCAGTAAGGCGACTGAATCTTGCTCGTGCTTTGTTGCTACATTTAAAATGAGACGACGAATGCTGCGGTCCAGGCTCCAGATTTCTCTATTGGTTTTTGTTGGTAAGTATCTGGATCGATGTCATCATTTGAATCAGAAAAGGAGACAAAAAAAGTGGTGTTCAACACCTATCTACTGAAGATGAAAAATGGTACAAAATATGTACGCTGAATATCTCATAGAGCTTACATATGATGTTTACTTTTGAGCAATAGGGATAGCAGAAGCATAATTAAGAAAAAATGGACCATTGTTAGATGAAAAAAAAAAACAGAGACAAGCTTGGCATCTACTGTACCATTTACATATAAGTTACTTTGCTTGAGACAAACGTTTTTTTTAAAGTGCAGTGTATGACTGTATGTATTTTTAAATATACATTTAATTTCCCAGTTGAAACGGGAGTTACACTGTTGAGGTCCAATTGCTTAGTTCATGCCATCGATTTGAAATTTTGAGGAGATGATTGTGCTGAACCAAGCATTCTTGTACGGAGTTAAGCAGACATGCAAGTTAATCATTTACAAAGGCTAATTACATCCATATAAAGCTAATTTGTAGCATAATTAATTTTATCTGAACATTACCTTCTGCATTTTCAGATTCCATGCTAGAGCAGCAGTTGAGACTTCAGATATGAAAGTGTTACAAGTTTGATTTCTTCAACATACCTTACTCCAGGAACACCAAGTACACTTTGCTTTGCCATTGCAATCTGAAGTTTTCGAATCTTGTTGAATATCTCTTTACCTGCAGCAAAATTGCTTCCAAATGAAGTCCTCGATATGACATCAGCTGAAAAGTTCCTCAAGGATTCATCAACCACAATCTCTGCACTGTCCCCTTCCTTTCCAATTATGCTTTCCCATGAAATCAACATTGGCATTGCAGCATCGACCATCACGTGCAACATGCCCTGTAAATATTTCCAGGAAACAAGGCATTCTCAACATGCAGCTACCAAAGCAGAGGTTTAAGGCTTGCTTTTTTACCTTAACCTTGTCCATGAAGAACTCTGGGGCAATCACTTTTCTTTGATGTGCCCAGAGCTCACCATTTGAGGTCAATATTCCCATGCCTAGAAGGGCCCCACGCTCTTTTTGCAAGAAGGAAGGCTTTCCAAGATCCAAAGATTTGCAGTTGGCGAGCTCCTTCACCATGTCAGGATCTGTCATATTCAGAGCCTGTATGCTTCCAGTTGAATACAAGTAGATAGATCCTGCCATAGTTTGGAACATACAATAATTATTGAGATTTGAATAGGAAATGCAAAAACAAATTCTTGCCAAGTCATATCCAATCAGATAGTCCTGTCAATATTGCCAAGTTCACAGTAATGCACTAATTTAGTAGCTCAAAAGTGGATAAATTAAATACATGTGAGAACCTGAATTGACATAAAGAAATACTAAAGTCATTAAAACGCATCTGACAGACAACAGATTCCAGGAGACACCGTGAACTATGTATAAATAATTTTCAGCCTAAGGAACTTTGTTTCAGTGGTTTCACCTCCACCAAATCTTTATATGGCCAGAGAATAGAATGACTCCCCAAAACTCACAGGAGACAAGAATTACCATCGAAGGCACATAATTCAACAGCTTAGCATCCTAGAAAAAAGAAGCTGGCTGAAATAACTAAGGACAAGTCTATGACACTTTCACATACCATAAATTCTGCTCCAATGAAGGAAGTAGGGGAATAGGGTGGCTGTATAATCCGAGGAGAATTTATCAGCAGTCCTTTCTTCAAGTTCTTGGACAGACATGGCCAGTTCCTTCTGGATTCTCCTCATCTCCGCTATGTTTCCAAAGAGGAAAGAAGGCTTGGGGCCCTTCACTCCCTGGCTCCTCAGTTTGTGCCTCAGCCTCTCTGGTCTCAGCCATAGGATGGTGTACAGGTAGGAGAAGAGAAGAACACAGAGCAAGACCGGAGGTAGCAGTCTCGGCCATTGGAGTGATAAGAAGGCTAACTCCATGTTTGTGTGTGTGTGTGAGAGAGAAGCCTTGTTCCATGTTTGTACTTAGAGATATTTGTTGCTGACCCATGCGCAGCTGGGAGCAGTGAAGGTTGGACAGCTACAGAAAAGCTCACGCGTCACTGTGAGCAGTTAGCACATAAGATACTGCCAAAATTCCTAACACAATAAGAAACAAAAAGAAATAAGTAGTGGGCATAAAACAAGCATTAGTTTTAGAGAGAACCTTTGTCTGCTTGCTATGATGAAACTAGCCCACATCACCAGCATAAATCATCTGTGATCTAAAATAATATATAGTGAGCAGGGGATTAGGAGATGTAATTAAGAGTAGGCGGCAAGGTATTTTTATTTACAAGAATTGCGCAAGATGCAGCACAGCACAAATCTCGGCAATTATCCATACTGAAATATGGCCATCAGTGAACTTGACTGACTAACATCACAGACAAGTAACTTGAACCCAATGGACTGAGAAGTCCTAAATTCATCAACATCTGAAATTAACAAACCTAAGAAATTCCTGAAACTTGGGAGTCACCCCTGATTTTCTGAGTTGAGAAGCATGAAAAGAATCTCAGTCCAGACGCATAGATCCCAATTGAATACATGAAATTTCTTATAATCTATATTGAAAAAGGGACAGGTCGCCATTATTAGCATCCAAAAGAGAGTTTCCACGCAGCTATGGTCCGGAGTCGATGGGAAAACGCGCGGCAGAATCGCTCGCTAGCAACGGATCTGGCCAGTACAGGATGGATTTGACCGTTTCAAAGTGGTTCACAAACTGACACTAGAATTCGTTCAGAAATAGACAGATAGAACTCGTAATTGCAGGAGACTAAAGCTGCTTGAGCGCCTGACCGGTTTCACCTTCACTCGGACAGGTTCAGCAAATTGCCATTGCCGTCAGTGAGGAGTGTGGATTACTACGATAAACATTGCAGCACATACACTTAATACAGACAGGTCAAAAAAAAGGATAAGCAAAAGAAAAATTATCACAACACCCGATGTATCATTTGCAGTACATATAGCCGATCCATGGTAATTTCAGCAAAGCAACACATACATGATTCTGTCTATCCCAGATAAATATAAATCCATCCGGTTTCCACAGAGCTTCAATATACAATACCTCTACGCTTATCTCGTCACGACTTTGGAACTTTTGGGAAATGAAGCTTAACAATCACTGGGAGCTCAGATAGCTGCACTTTGGACCTGCCCAATAATACAGTCTTCAGCTTTTCATCACAGTTCACAATGTTCTTATTTGTAGGGTCCTGCAAATCAGGATTGATACCATATCAAAAACATAATAATGATGATGAAACCATGTAAGGGAAAACTTTATTTCTGTAACAAAATGGTTCTCCATTTTGGCTCTAATATGTCACAGTGGCAACCAACTGATAGCAGGTCCTGGTATGGCAGCAGCTTCTTGTTCTTTCAATTTGCTTATCTGCTTGGTTGTGACCCGAACGGGTTGTAATAGTTGACAGTTGATTGTTACTATGCTTTTCACAGAAGTGAACTTAGGGTTTTCTTTCTTTCTACCAAGTGAGTTTTATGCTCCGTGAGAGAGTTTCAGAGTTATTATTTATGCACTATCTGCATTGACATGTGGACAGGAAGGTGCAAAGAATGAGTTGCTTGTCAGTTTTTCCTCACATCAGTCTAGCCAGTGCCAGCCAGTGGAAATACAAAGAGATTGGTCATGAGTGTGCTCTAGTAACCAGCTCGCTAACATATGATATTTGTCCCATGTGAGGAAAAAGATTACACCCGCGGAAATGAAAGAACAAATAGTAGTAAAATGAAAACAGACTCATGCCAGTGCTACTACTGATATTTTTTTGGCATATTCCTGGATGTAAACAGGTCCAAACGGGTTTCAACATGGAAACACAATTATTTGTCAGCTCCAAATCAAATTAAAGTGGTGACTATAATGGTGCCACATTATCAGCTCAAATGGAGGATCTGGAAACAGATAGAATGACAGGCAACATTAAGGATCGAAATTCTCCCACGATGAGCTTGCCCTCCACAATCTAAATGTCAAAGATTCTCGGCTAACAAAGTTTATATTGGTACCTGAAGTTATACATATACATTCGACCGTTTACTATGCATCTTTATCAATGTAATGGAAAAGTGGACAAAAAGTCCTTAGTTGCCATCACTATACGCTGCGGTGCTGCCACACTGATCGATTCCTAGATCATAACGCGTAAACTTCACTGCCAAGATTGTGGGAGATGAGACACTTTTTCGGATAGTAATAACAATAATAATATTCCAAACTCTCATCCCATAAACCACATAGCACAAACAAAATGTCGGCCAGCACCAGCTGCCATTCTGATGTTTTCCCATTAGCCTAAAACTTCAGGTTCCCCCAACCAACACTGTATCAAAGATTGTGTGCGAGCTAACTCTAACGAACGAGCAACTAAATCCTGCCGGCTGCCGCAATAAATGAGCAACAATCATTGCAACTAATTACTGAAATTTCTTCGCAAAGAAACGAGGGGGGCGGGGGTTACCTGTAGGTTGTTTTCCTTGATGTGCGACCATACGCGGAGGAAGAAGGAGAGGTGGGACATCTGGGAGCGGCCCCCGGCGAACTCCCGCAGCGCGGTCGGCAGGTTCACCAGGTCCACCAGCCCCGCAACCTTCTTGGGGCACTCCGCCACCGCCCGCCGCAGCACCATCTCAAGAGGCGACTCTGGATTCGGAGGAGATCCAGCTGCAGCGATGAGCTGACCACCGACGGCCGACGACGAGAGAGGCGGCGGCGATGGGAGGTTTTCCGCGGAAGGTCCTCTCCGTGGGTCGGGCCGGATTGGGCTGTATTTTACCGCTTCCGCTATACTTTTTTTTCGAAATACTTGCAGGAGCACTGCACTGTCATTTATGAGGAAAAGCAAAACGAAAGTTCTGTGATTACAAAATAAAACATAAACACTCCACAAGTTGTCTGAGCAGCGACAATATAGTAGTAACTACTAACGTAATGAGGCTAGAACTCAGTGCCTCCACAGGCCCTCTGACGGAAGCAATCGGAAAGAATGGACCTCGCAGGGACGAACACCCAAGCTGAGTTGTTACGGACAAAGATGCCCAGCCTACGACAAGGCAGTAGTAGCTCATTCAGCAGACCGGTTCATGGAACCATCCATTCATTGGTGCAGAAAAAACAGGCATCACATACATACAGACATACAGTTCAGAGTTGTTGTCCGACTGGACATAATAACATAGGTCCTGGGCACAGTGATATGAGTTAGACTTTGGAGAGGAAACACTTCTATACAATCTTCAGGATCCAGCCTGAATCTAATGAAACGGTTACCAACAGAATATATATTTAGAATCTGCACTCTACCTGCTTCTTCCAAGCAGACCACTAATCGCATCCGCGACGGCGCTCAACGCCCAGCAAAGCCTCGGTACTGTTACAGTAAGGCCTCCTGCCTGATATTGCACAAGTTCAGCAAATTGACGTCACTGATAACTTTTGCAACCAAAGACACCTCGACATGATCACAGCCTTGTCACCACCAGGGGCATGCCGAAGCCAGGCTCAATGGTCAGGCGAAAGACCGGCGCATGCCGGTACCTCGGCGACGGCGCAAAGTTGAACCTGCTCAGCAGGCGCGCCAGCACCACCTTCAGCTCAACCATCGCCAGGTTCTGCCCGATGCAGGTCCGGGGCCCGTGCCCGAACGGCATGTACATGTGTGCCGGACTGCACGCCGCAGTCACGCCATTGGCGAACCGGTCTGGGTGGAACTCGCCGGCGTCAGGGCCCCAGGCGTCCTTGTCCTGGTGCAGCATCGATCTGGCCACCTGGATGATTGTTCCACGGGGGACGTCCAGGCCGCCGATCTTGACGTCCATCAGTGCTTCACGCATCATCATCGATGCCGGAGGGTACAACCGGAGAGTCTCTTGGATCACCATCTTGATCTGCATTTGTAACTCAGGAATTGTAATGTTAAGCGGTCCAAATGGAATGTAATGGATTCATGGAGAATGGTTGCTTGCTCACAATTCTGAGTCGGCGCAGAGCATTGACATCGAGTGTTGCTCCTTGCTGGCAGACCTCTAGTGCCTCAGCTCGGGCGCATTCCTGCCATTCAGGGTGTGCAGCCAGTAACATCAGGCACCAGATGAGGGTCACTGCCGTGGTGCCGTGCCCTGCAAAGTACATGCCCTTGCAGTTGCCGACGATAAAGTCCTCAGCATCACGCCCTTGCAGTTGACAACCTTGTGCGCCATCGATAATGATGCGTAGAAGGCAGTAACCCGTGCTATTATTCTGTTCCTTTATGACATCAAGGATCAGTAACCGAACTTCCTCATCCAACTTTCTTATTCCTTGGTTGGACCTGGTGAG
The DNA here is from genome assembly GCA_033239725.1 of Echinochloa phyllopogon. Taxonomy (NCBI): domain Eukaryota; kingdom Viridiplantae; phylum Streptophyta; class Magnoliopsida; order Poales; family Poaceae; genus Echinochloa; species Echinochloa phyllopogon. Next base: position 985,573 of record BTCW01000008.1, on the reverse strand, counting down.
CAGGTACTTCCTGTAATAGCATTAATGATCTGCTACATTAATCTCAAAGTTCTTTCTTCTTTCTGCAACAAATGACATACTTACCAAAATGCAGAGAGTCCCACGAGGGCATCTTGCTCAGAAACTGCATTTTGAAGCTGCCTAAGCTTGCAAAATATCTCTTCTCCTCTTGTGAAACTACTCCCAAAACAAACCCTGGCGATTACGTCTGCTGACAACTTCCGCAAGTAATCGTCAACAACTATCTCCCTACTCCCTCCCGCACTGTCGAGCATGCTCTCCCATGATTCCAACAATGGAGCAGTTGCATCCTCAATCAGCTCTATCGTACCCTGCATATATACAGTATTATTGCATTCATACAGTATTATTGCATCAAAGATGCCATCCCCTGTTTCGCCAAAAAAAAAGGATGACATTCCATGTTTTCCAGCCCAAGATACTAAGCAACTGTACCACAGTACCTTAATCTTGTCCATGAAGAACTCCGGCGCGATGAGCTTCCTCTGATAGACCCATTCATCACCATTCAATGTAAACAAACCTCCACCAAATAAGGCTTTGCGAGATTTTTTTAGATAATTGGGCTTCCCCAGCTCTAATGGCGTGCAGTGACCGATGTCCTTCACCATTTCTGGATCAGAAACATGAAGTATCTCTAGAGAGCCCGTTGAATATATGAACACTGGGCCTGTTCAAAAGTAACAATTCATTTACAACATTGTAAGAAGAATTGACACAGATAATATAGAACGTAGACATGAATATGGAAAAGGCACAGAATAGATATGGTTCTTTTAATTTAAAGACGGTATGTTTATCAAAATTTTGTTGTTCCTCACTAAAATAGCAGTTCTTGCATATCAATTAGCACCCCATTGGAACCAACATATAGAATCAGTGTGGGAATTCTAATTCGCAAGTCAACTGATGTCCCTTTCAAAGAAAAAGTAAATGATATTACTACTAACCAGCAAGTAGATGAAGGCTATTATATTTTAAAGTGAACCCAGATTCCAAGTAAAACTATACTACTAACCAGATAGACTATTCTAATAAAACACGGTTTATTATTTCCACTGAAATTCTTAGGAAGATGCAGGCAGGCCCAAAACCGTCAAGAGAAGAAATCCTATTATATTTTAAAATGACCCCAGATGCCAAGTAAAACTATATTGTTAACCAGATAGACTTTTCTTTGTTTCCAGCGGAAATTTCTTAGGAAGGTGCATGTAAAGCCCAAGCTGTCAAGGCTGTATATTTTAGAATGACCCGACATTCCAAGTAAAACTATATTGTTAAACAGATAGAATTGTCTAATCAAACTAAATTATTTCAAGCGAGATACCTAGGAAGGTGCATGTAAGCCCAAACTGTCAAGAATGTATATTTTAGAATGGTCTGACATTCCAAGTAAAACATATTGTTAAACAAATAGACTTGTGTAATCAAAGCCAATTATTTCCAGAGAAATTCCTAGGAAGGTGCATGTAAGCACTAAGCACCCAAAAACATCTATCCACATAGTTATGTGCTACTAATGATTTTCAGCACAAGTTATCTCATCCTCAAAAGAGCATCATGCTACCATTTCTCTCAAATGCTTTGTTTAAAGAATTTCCCATTTATCCACAACTGAAGTAGAATAGCAAAGAAAAGAAGATAAAGAAAAGTTTGCTTTAATTTATTGATGATCCATTCATATTTTTTATTTAGAAAGGAGTCAACAAGAAGTGAATTGACTAGTTAAAATTTCACTCCTCAAGAGAATGTGGTCGACGATGCTTGTTAACTAGATTCTTAAAGCAATGGCATTCTGAGACTTATTCTGCATGGTAATTAACACTTCAACAGTTGTACCATATTAAAAAATGTCTCCCCGATATGTGATTGTTCAAAATAAATTAATCAATATCGTCAATCCGATTAAATAAACAATCAAAACACCGCTATAGCACTTGCAGGCATCAGACATACCATAAGTTTCCCTCCAGAGGAGGAGGTGAGGGAATACGGTGGACAAGTAATTGTTGGAATCTTGCGTCTGCACAATCTTGAGCTCTTGCTGGATCCTCTTCATCTCTCTGGTGTTGCCATAGAGCGCAGTAGGCTTAGGACCCTTTACGCCTTGCCGCCTCAGCGTCTTCCTTATGTTCTCTGACCTTAGCCATGCCTGGTGTAATAAGTATGACAGAGCCAAGCTAAGAATAAGAAGAGCAATAGTTAGTACAGGCAACTCCATGAGGCTCAGGAAGAGAGAGGAAGAAAGTGCTCTGGGGATATATTCAGATACACGGCAATGCCAGATATGCTAGAGTGTGCTAGGTCTTCAGGAAACCACCTCTATATTTCCTTAAGACCCTGAGCATGTGGGTTCTCTCGTTTGACCTTAGCACTTTTTTATAGGCTGCTTCTGAACCTTGGCAACTGTTAACAATCAGTTGACCAGATGACTTTTGTATGACACCGTCATTTATTGATTGGCTATTATCATTTGTTTATGCCAATCTACACGAAATATGCCCTCCCTGCTTCACCTCACAAAAAATATAAGAATCAGTCGTCAGTTCCACCCCAGATATGCTACGTTTTACAAGACACAAATTGCTCCAGAGCTTCAGAAAAAGAAAAGAAATCAAGAACATACACAATAGTTTAAACGGAATAGGTAACGAACTCACCAGCCAGGAAGTCACCAATGGATGCCATGCTGGCTGTCTTAAAAAAAAGGCAAGTTGAATTTGGAGGAGCACATTGTTGAGGCACAAATCAAACGAGGATGGCTGAACTTTAAAACTTGAAGGTGACAGTTAACTAAGTTTACAGCATGAGTTTCAGACACACATAACAGTTGAGAAATAGAAAGTATCAAATATCATTACATGCTTTGCCAAGCTCAGAAAATTGGAAAATATGTGATTCACTTCACCACAAGAACGCACTAGTATGGAACAAAACATCAGTGACTTTAAATAAGCAGGAGCACCAGGCACAGCCACACATACCAAATTCGGTATCAGTGTGTGTGATGTATTTGGTAGTGAGGGTGGGGTGTTGCAGGCTTGTCGTCGCTTCCACTACGGCAGACTAATTGATGAGCCCCAAGGCACCAAAGAGGTCATCCTCCTGGAACCAATAGGAGCCATGTTGTACAAGTTTAGTTCACCTAGAGGCAGTAGTGCCTAGAGGAAGCACTTTGTCATCAGGAAAACAGAGACCTTGACAGCCCTGCCACTACGAGGGGCATGCCGAACTCAGGCTCAATGGTCAACCGAAATGACGGTGTGTGTTGGTGCCCAGGTGACATTGAGAATGAGAATTTGCTCAGCAGGCATGCAAGAACCACCTTCAGCTCTGCCATTGCCAGGTTTTGCCCACTACACAGTCTGGGTCCATATCCAAACGGCATGTACATGTGGACCGGCTTGCATGCTGTGGCAGCTCCATTTGCTAACCAGTCTGGACGAAATCCATCAGCATCCACAGGCTTCCCTGTTGAGGTACAGCATTGAAATGGCTACCTGGATAATGGTGCCACGAGGGACATCAACTCCATCAAGCCTGATGTCCGTCAGGGCTTCGCAAATGATCAGTGATGACTAACACAAGATGACTAACATCGCAAGCAGTGTCTACGACCTACTTAAGTACAACCATTATGATGTATGAAAAAGTAGTTACTGTCTTAGGTTAAGGACACTATTCTGACAACCCCATATTATGGGAACTGATGTGGAGTAATTTTCAAGCATAGTTAATTAACAAACAACACTATGCCTCTAGCTTTGTTTATGGAAAGTTGTACAAGGTATGGACCAGATATCACTGTGATTCCAGAATGAAGAAAATAGTCATGATCATGCTATCAGTCTTGCTGCAGCCACCCCCAAACAGAAAAGCAAAAACAAGGATTCTGCACATACCATGAGTCTTCCTCAAGAGTAATGAGGGAACATGGTGGAGGTCATGTTGGTGTCTTGCCTCTTCACACACTTGAGCTCTTGTCGGATTGCATTCATCTCCTAGGTGTTGCCATGGAGTAAAGTAGGTTTGGGACCATTTATTTCTTGCCTCCTCAACTTCTTCCTTACCTTCTCCAGTCTCAGCCATTGGATGTCATACAAGTAAGCTAGAGCTAAGCCAAGGAGTAAGATAAGAAGACTATAACTATCTCAAGTAGTTCCTCCACTAGAGGGGAAAGTATGGGAGGAGAAAATGAGAGTCTGATGTCAAATATATAAGGCAATCAGTACTTGTATAGTGCTCTAGCTTAAAATACTTAATACTGAACATATGAGTAACGGTTTGAATATATGAGTGATGGTTTGTCCTTTTCCTGACCTACTGACCTTTTCCCATTGTTTAGACCACTTTCAGATCCTGGGTGCAGAACAGATACCACCTTGAAAACATGGCAAGTGTTCATCAGTAGACTTGTAGCACCTTAATTTCTGGTTCCCTGCTTGCAAAATTTTCCCTGACTGTTTTACCTCGTGAAAACATACAGCCTCCACACAGTAGTACATATAACTTTGCATTCTGTAACTGCCATGACACAAGAGACTAGAATATCTAGGCAAGAGCTCAACGTCAGGTAGAAAAAGGAACAAAGTACAAATAAACCATATGCATGAGCTTCGAATAATAGATGAAAAATTATCTCGCATTGGAGATTGGTATCCTTTTTAACATAAGGCAAACATCAGAAAAAAACAACAATAGATGGAGTAAACTTTGAAGTGGAGAGTTAAGCACAGTTAAAGAAGAATGAAGCATAGGACTTACAGTCGTATGTACCGGTCAAAGCACAAAAAGCATCATGCACATTGAGTCTTCAAGACAACAGATTTTTTGAGGCATTTACTGAAGAATGCATGGGCAAACTTTCAGGCAGAGTGTTTGTTACATGTTTACAGTTACAGCCTAAGAAACCAGACATAAGAAAACTACAAAACACAAGGTAAAAGTTCAACAGCAGCAAGAACCAGTATGTGCTTTGCTGAACTGAGCAAAGTTAAAAAGATATATGTTCCTGAATTTGTTACAAGAACACCTGAGTAGATCACATCAGCAAACAGCCAAACACAAAGTTTGACCTTCAAATTAAACTTGAACCTTTTCACACAAAAGTGACACAAGCACTGACAACAATCACATGCCATCACAAAGCAATTTGTATCAACAGGTATGTGCTGGATATTTAGAACATAGACCACCAACTTCTTCTTGTGTCTACATGTGTCCTAGTTGTACTCTGGGATCTACGGCACAGTTGCCTTCTAACATTGCCAGCAGGATTAGTGAAGCACAAAACTAGAGCTAAACTGACAAGACTTACAACTGGAGCTGCTGCAATAAACAGCCATCTATGGCGCCCGTGTGTTCTGTTTGGCTGTTGTGAAGAATAAACAGTATGTTCACGTGTATTAGTCTCTTCCATTGTACCACCAACTGTATTAGAACTTCCTCCAACCTCAGGTTCATAAGAACTTTCTTCAACAGTTTCCTGAGGATGGGTATGCTCCACCCCATGGATACCTTCCTCGTTGACTGTGGCACGCTTGGACCTCTCATATTCTGCGTCATCTGTAGGAAGCTCATACCGACAAACTGGGCATGTATTCCTAGAGCTAAGCCATGGCAAAATGCACGATGAATGATATAGATGCATGCATGGTAGCTGTTTTGCTACAGTTTTGATAGGCATGTCATCTTTGCAGACTGGACAGGTGACACCACCATTTATCTCATTGCATGTGGAGATGACCACAGATGGAAGATTTTCAACGGAAGATGTCGCTGCAGGTGGAGCTCCTCTTGTGGTATTGTTATCCTCAGCAAATTGTTCAAGAAGCATTTCGAACTGTCTTGCATCAACATAATCACCCGGATTAGCAATAAAAAGTCTCCTGATTTCTCGCCCTTCTGTGTCTGCCCTCAAATTAGTCCTGCTTACTCCTTGGCTTTCATCTGTTCTCCAAGTCCACACAGTATCTTCAGATTCCTGCTCATTCAATCCACTTGGGGCGATGTCATGCCATTGCTGCCGGCGCTCCTGCATGGTGTCGGTTGCTTCATCCAAATCAGACTCTTCTGACTGCTCATCTTCATCATCTTCTGAATCGTCTGAATCCCAATGACTTACTCCAGCATTCATGGGATCAATATCTGTATCTGTGTTCATATAGCTCTCACGGTCAAGCTGAATGACAATCTCCCTTCCCATTGTGGTTCGGTGCTCAAGAGAAGCATCTGATTCTCCACCATCGTCACCAAAACTGATGTTTGATTCAATTTCACCAAACATGGAATCAGCATAACTGAGTCCATCACTTTCATCATCTGAAGTGTGCCATCTTTGGGATCGGCTTGGTGTAGAACTATAAGATGCCTGATGACGTGGAACTGGCGGAGAATCAACATCTGCTTCATGACCTTGTCTGGATATGTTGATCAACTGGGAGAACTGCTGTGAGAAAATGGCCTGAATGGGTTCATGCCTTGCGGCCCTAGATCTTCGCCTTCTTTGTCTTCTTTGTTGATTAGTGGTGGCAGTGGCAGTCTCATCTCTGCTGTTGTCAGTAAGTACCGTCATCTTGCACTCTCTGCATATCGCTAAAGCTTCAAAGCTATCGATAACCTCAGTATCCAGAGTAAAAGGCCTTGTGCAAACTAGGCATTGAACATCTGGTTGGGTGGCAATAAGTTCATAGCTGGTGGAATGGCCTTGATTGTCAGACATGGATATCTTGCGTTGTGGAACCTGAGGCACAAAATTGTGTCAGCAATGTGCCATGGAAAGCAGCAAACATAAGCCCAACTTAAGGGGCCAATTGTACCTGATAGGAGATTTCTCTGCAGGAAAGTTGGATCAGGTGCCCATGATATGCATCGCTAAGCACATAACAATAGTTTTGCTTAGATGTGAACCTGCCAAAGGAAAGAAAGTGGTTGGTAACTGCAGACAAATAAGGCATCAAGCAGACAAATAAGGCATTGAAGGGTCACATGCAGGAAACACGTTAAATCAGATGTTCATGATAACTGCAGAATGATATCAGATCGATATACTAAGCAATAAACAACCAAAACATTTGGTTTCATTCGGCAATCCGACCTCAAGCCCCAATCCAACACAAGGGAAGAAGCAACCAAACTATAGAGCAGGCATCTGACCGTCATAGCTCGTCAGACTCTATGCGAAGTGAAGAGACCTAAGCAATCTATCAATCTATCTAGGAAACAGCCATCCATAGTAGTGCCTGTCTTGCCATAATCAACTCAGATATAGAATAGTAAAGAAAACAACATGGAGCTAACGGCTGGGAGCTTTTTGATTCCCCGCATCACTGAGGCTGAATGAGATGGAAACGACACAGTTGAGAACAGGTAGCAGGATTCAATGGGACTAGCCGGTGCAGCAGCAGTTGCGCCGGCAACCGCTGATTATGGAAGGGGAGATTTGGGGGAAATTAGTGCTCCGGTTGGTAGGAAAACCTATTAGTAGCAGTAGGCGGTGGCGGAGCTTCCTCACCTTAACCAGGATCGGGATGAGAAAGACCCCAATCACAAATCGTTTAAGCCCATCTTCTCAAGCTACAGCCCAGATCGGCCCAGGCTTGTTGTCGTCATCGTCAAGGTCGGGTTGGTGTTGGTGGGGGCCGAGTTATATGCACAGCACAGCACAGCCTCGCTGTCACCAGCCTTCGACTTTTCCTCTCTTTTTTTTTTCGTTTCATTCTGGGAAGAGGAGGAAGAGGGAGAATCAAGAGTCGCCAGCTTTCCTTTCGGTTGGCCGTCAGCACCACCACGGAGGAGGTCCAGTCCTCTTCTGTGCGGAAGGCTCCACCACCACCAGCCTCCCCGATCCATCCCCATGGCCTACCGCCGGAAGCAGGGTGCCGCCGATGATCAACGGAGCTCCTATCCTCAGGCACGCACTCCTCTCTCTCCCCCTGCCTCATCGGCCTGCCCCCGCTTTCTTTCTTGCTTGCTTGTGCTTGTAGGTTTCCTTCTAGCGTAGCGTGCCGTACCATTTGTTGATTGCCGATTCCAGACAAGTGCTTGTTTCTGTCAGAGACTAACGGTTGCCAAATGGCATAATGTAGGAATTTGCTTCATCATACAGTTACACATCGTTCAAAAGCATAAATGAGCCCAAGCTTGGGTTGTGGTAAACTCTGGCAAGCAAAGCCAAGGGAATTCTCGACGAGGACGCCTTGGCGCATAAGTTTGAGGACTTGAGAAATGAACGACCTCGTAGCAGCACCAGTGCATCCAGTAAAGATCAGGTGAGGCAGCAAGTAATTACCATGTCTGAATATTCAGACACTCACAAATCACATGTGTATGGCCTTGTCTCTCTTCAGTAATCAGTAGTGATTTGCTTCCAGGAAAAAATGTTTCTCTTCAGTAGTGATGTTCCGAGCTGCCTTTCTGAGATCTGAGACGTCTCTTGCAACGTTTGTAATTTCAGGTCCCTCAGCCTCGTTGGTCATTTGAAAACCACTGGAAGACAGGAGAGGCTGCAGCTCGGATCAGGCCAGAGGCTCTTTCTGCTTCTGTCAACCAGCTTGGTGGAAGAATAAAAAATGCCTTGGAAGTAATTGCTTTTACTACTTAGCTCTGTACAGTTGTTTTTTCTTTGGCACCCCTATTAATGACACAACTCTCGGGGGAACTAACTACTTCTTGCTTCCTTTGTTTAAAAGGAAGGACTCACAATTGTGGATAATAAGACATCAAGTATCATTGAGGAAACAAAGAAAATTCAAATTAGAAGGAAGCCTACCGGATCAAGTTCTAATATGTCTAATTCAGCAGTACATACAGTCAGCATTCCTAATCTCTCAACGGATCTAGCTCAATCTGCAGCTGAGGAGGCTCAATTGAAAGCTTCTCGCGACGTAAGGTGCCACATGCTTATATCTTGATGACAAATATGTTATTGTACCATGTGATTACTAAAACCTCAATTTACATTTTCAAATAATTGCAAAATTTAGTGGTCCTTCGACTCAATTTGATTTCTAAGTAGTGGTTTTAATTTTATGAATTGTGTCCGTATTTATTCTCGGTATGAGTAAAGGGAAAAAATATGGATATTTATTTTTCTGCTGAGAGATATTTCTAGTTTAGTTGCCCTTTTGCTAAGTCTTAAGCTCTCAGTTGTGGCTAATGGTTATTAGTGTGCTTAAGAATTAGCCCTGATAAGTTCAGGTGGGCCGCTGGCCCCCCGTTGTTCCCTCAAAAAAAGAATTAGCCCTGATGCCTGCTTAGGTTGCCTAATGTTGTTTTATTTGATTTCTAGTGTAATAGAACATAAAGTATAGTGATCATCTAATTGGAACCATAAGCACTTTTCTCTGGTTGCAATAAACTACCAGAAATGCTTTGGTCCTTGCAAGATAAAAGAATAAGAAATGTTCTACCTTTCACCATGATTATGTCAATGATTCAGATAAGTAAAAATCTTTTGTTATAACTTCCTTTCTGATGCCTTTCTCTTGCCTCCTATTTTTTTTTCAGGTTGCTAATGCAATGGCTGCTAAAGCAAAACTTCTACTCCGTGAACTGAAATCTGTTAAAGCTGATCTAGCTTTTGCAAAGAAGAGATGTGCTCAGCTAGAAGAAGAGAACAAGATATTGCGAGAAACAAAGCAGAAAGGGAGCAAAACCGAAGAGGATGATGACTTGGTAATCTTTTCCTGATCAAACTTATTTGTTTTCCTGTGAAACCTCTTTTCATGAATTATATACATCTTGATTTTCTATTACATCAAGAATCACCAAATTGATAATTTCACGTTTTGATTCTTATGTGCATAAATTGATAATTCATCACCATAGCTATACTACTGTTAATGGTCATTCCATTTTGAAGTTAATTGAATGTTTCTGGAATTCATTCCCTACTACTTGCACAATTTCTGAACACTTCCATGAACTGCTGGAATTTTCAGTACTTGACCTCTTTTGAAGACTCGGCATCACATAAACTTAGTGTGACTGATCTGGTTCTTATGAAACTATATTGTACAGTGATGAGAAGCTAAAGCCATTATCTCATTTCATAATAGCTATTAACTTCTGGTACTGCCTGCTTGTTCTTAACTACATTTGAAGACTTTCACTTTCTTTTAGAACCCGTTCTGTGGAACATGTCTCTACGATACTCTGAATTTTTTGTCTCTGAACAACCCGTTGTTGAAACAGATTCGTGTGCAACTGGAGACCTTACTGGCCGAGAAATCAAGGCTGGCACAGGAAAATTCAACGTATGCCCGTGAAAATCGCTTCCTGCGTGAGATAGTAGATTTTCATCAGTTCACCACTACCCAGGATGTTGTCTCCTTAGATGATGGCGACATGGATGACGATGACCCAGAGGAGGACAGCAACTTCATTTACACTGAGAATATGTTACCTGTCGTTGAAGAAAATTCAGGAGATGAAGAACTCTCCCCGGTGCCCTTGAAGCCTGAATCCCTGGTGGACAGCCCCGGGGAGGAGCCATCATCCCCCATATCCAGCAACTCTCAGGATCCCTCAAAGCCAGCATCTGACACAGCTTGAGGGTATGAATTGCCATATTGTTTGGGATTCCGAATGGTTTTGGTGGTGCCCTTGTGTGCATAATTTTTTGTCCAATCTTTCTCCCACATTGGTTTGCAATTGTAATATACTTACAGGTTTCTTCTTCTGTATAAAGTGTGTAGTTATTGGTGAAAAGCGGACTCTGTGTGGTTATGGAGTCTGTAATATGTATGGTTTGGCTTCCTGTACCGATTATGGCTGAATCTGAGTATCCGGCAACTGTGAATAGGAAAAATGAAGAACGTTTTGGAGAGGGGTTATTGTTACTTGCATGGTACTAGATGTAATTGGTATCATCTTAGAACTAAGGAAATGTTGCATTAAACCATATGAGTTCCTGTCGATGCGCTACATCAACTAGAGAGGATTGAATCCAAATCAAAGAAAGAACTGTCCAATTGCATGCTGCATGGGTTCTTGCAAGCGGCTGATCATCCAAGCTCCACCTACCAGACAGTTTGTGGGTGAGGAGTAAACAACCGGGCGCGGCCGGCAAGCAGATACAGCAGCTCTGCACATCTAGCGGGAGGGGAGCAGACAGTTCATGACACAGGGCACAGACCATTCTCCAATTCATCCACGTCAGGTGAAGCAAGATCCAAAAGACAAGACAAAAACACTTTTTGCATTTTGCAAGCAAAGAACTTTTGGATCTTGTTGTTTTGTGCCTCCCATTTTCTAGATAATTTGCCACTGTCAGTAGCTTGATCAGACAAAAAAAAAGATTGACACCTCCAGCTCCTTCGAGCTTCAATTCCATTCCAGTACCTGCCTGCTCATAGCACTACTCCTCAATCTCACCTGGCTGGCAGGCGAGAAAGGAAGAAGAGGAGCTTCATTTGCTTGCAAAAAGACCCACTGGTAATAAGAATCGAAACGTTAGGAAAGAGGACATGACAGACCAAAAGCGACAAAAGCCAATAGGCATTCTCCTCGCGCAGACGCTGACAACAACGGACCTCTCGATTTCCGTAGACCCACTTTTCAGCGAGCAGGAACGGTAACAAGGAAGCCTGCGATCTCTCTCTCTGTGTCTAGCAGTGGCAGGCAGGGCTCCTCTTCAGTTCAATTCCCTAACCAAACCAACGAACTCTCATCACTCACTCTGGCAGTCTGGCGATCTCTGCCCGCGTCGCAATCGTTCGTGTCGAGGCGTCCGCTCTCCCCGGATTTTGTCGATTTCTCCCAATCTCTCTGTTGTTGCCATCTCGACCGATCGTGTTTGCTTCTTCCCCGATTTGTTGCCGTCCTTCTCGTCGCCTTCCACCACTTTCTTGTTGGACTCTCCTCGCTTCCATCGCCATCGCCTTGCTGCTCTCTCATCTTCTGCTCAAGCCGCCAGCTTTCTTTCTTGGACCGCTCACCCGGGGCTCGCCGTAAATGCCCGTCCGTGCAGAGGATCCCAGCCTTCTTCTCTCCAAATCCCGTCCTTGCTTGCTCCAATTAAGAGCAGCACAGGATTATTCGATCTTCCACGTTCCCTAATCCCAGTCGCCGCCAGACATGACGACGACATCGTCCTGACTCGACTTGCCCCGGGAGCCTCTCCGGCCGGCGGCCGCTCAGCTCTGACTCTGAGAGCCGCCGCCCCACTGCTATGGGCTTCTTCCTCTGCTCCTCCTGCCTCCTCCAGCTGCTGCTCTTGTCCACCTCTTCTGCCGCCGCCGCGGCGCAGTCGTCGCAGCCGCTCTCGCCGGCGAGGATCCTCGACGCGGCGCTGCAGGGCTACGCTTACCGGGCGTTCGCGCGCCGCCCGCGCACCGGCATCGTCTACAACGCCACCCTCCCCGCCAACCTCACCGCCATTGCCGTCTCCGCGGTCCGCCTGCGCAGCGGCAGCCTCCGCCTCAAAGGCTTCTCCAACTACTTCGAGTTCGCCGTCTCCGCCGGCGTCGCCGTGCGGCCGTACGCCGAGCGCGTCGTGCTCGTGTACCACAACCTCGGCGACTCGTCGGAGCACTACTACCCGCTCCCCGGCTACACCTACCTGGCGCCGGTGCTCGGGCTGCTCGTCTACGACGCGGCCAACCTGTCGGCCGTGGGATTGCCGGAGCTCGACATTGCCGCGTCGTCAGGGAGCCCGATCTCTGTCACTTTCGGCGATGTCAGGGCGGTGCCGGTGGCGGCAGGCAGCGCGGCGCCGCGGTGTGTGGTGTTCGATCTGAATGGCGTGCCGCAGTTCCGGGACATGGAGGGAAACGATGTGTGCTCCACGTATCGCCAAGGTCACGTCTCCATTGTGGTGAACTCCAGTGAGATCATTGCTCCAGCTCCTGCTCCGCCCGGCAGAGTTATTACCCCGCCGATACCGACGGAGGGAGGTAATCAGAAGGGAAGCTCATCAAAGGCGTGGAAGATTGCTGTCGGCGTGGTTGGGTCTGCCATAGCGTTGGGAATGTTGGCTGGGCTTCTGCTGTGTTTGGTGAGGTACAAAAGGGATAGGAAGTTGGAGGTTATGGAACGGAATGCCGAGGTTGGGGAGACACTGCGGATGGCGCAGGTTGGGAGGACGCAGGCACCTGTGGCATTGGGAACACGGACGCAACCGGTGATTGAGAATGATTATGCTGCATAGGCTTCTTTTGAGGTTTTTGCAGAGTTCTTGTCTAGTTACAGAAAAGTTGATATTGGTCATGGCTAGCAATGGGGTTGTCTGTCGGTTGGTTGAGGCAGCAATTTTTCCATATCCATGAGGACCATGAGGGCGATGCTAACCGCTAATTACAGAGCTCAGGTTCTGCTCCATGAAGGTTCAGCACATTCTTTTGGTGGGTTTGTTCAGAAGGTTACATTTGTACGGCAAGCAAAGTCTATGTTCATAGTTGCCATGTTCATATGTGGGGAGTTCCTTTCATCTCAAAGCAATATATGTAAGGGAAATGTCAGATTTGGAATCATCAGTTATTTTTTGGGGTTGGTGTATTCAAAAGAAAATGGGTTAGCAATAAAGCTGAGGTAACATTCATTGTACATTGTGCCATGTTGTGTGAGAGAAATTCATTCATCCAGTTTCAATTCGACTTCATTTACTTTGCTTCTCCACTTCATGTTTAGACAGCTGCTCAGATGTAGTGATGTACATGTGTAGTACTTATCTAGTTTTTGGTAATCAGTCTGATTCTGATAGTTTAGACATCATGGCCATTTGTTTTTATGTCCGCTGTGTATGTTTTAAGAAAACTTTCCATTGTTGTGTGGGAAACAACTTAATTTCTAATTCTCTGTTTTTTTCTCATGATCTGACATCGCTCTTGTCAATGCCAAATTTTGTAAAGTTCCACTTTTTAGTGGTTGCAATGTATGAACTAGAAGGTATGTTTGATGCAAGCATGACCAATCGCCAAAATAGATAGGAAAGCAGAGGGATTTAAGAATGCTCTGTTAGAAAACTTCCTATGCTCCCTCTTTTTTCTTCTGTCCGGTACTATTCGTTGTTGATTTTTTTCTAAATGTTTGATCATTCGTCTTATTCAAAAATTTATACAAATATCATTTATTTTATTTGTGACTTACTCTGTCATTACATACACTTTAAGTATGACTTATTTTTTCATATATTTGAATAAATTTTTTGAATAAGCGAATAGTCAAAGGTTGTAGGAAAAAGTCAACATTGAATAGTAATTTAGAACGAATGGAATAGTATTTTGGCTTGTTATTAATTATCAAGTTAGTTATGAGTATTGTAGGTTTCATGAAGAGCTGTCAGGGAGGACCTATCAATGAAGAAAAGATGTGAGTACCTTAAGCAATTGCCAGCATGGTCAAGGTGGATAGGGATTATGGTCTAAAAAAAAGGTGGATAGGGATTAGTGAGTGGGCTTGTGATCTCCCATCGTCACGCATTCCTTGAGCTTGAAATAAGGTGGGCCGGTGGAGGAAGCCTCTAGTGGCCAGTGGGGGCTCTTATATAACAAACGGAAGCTAGATAAGCAAGTTAGCTTTGAAGCCCATTAGGCCCAATAACATCCGTGTCTTACTCATATATCTGTTCTAGCTGATTCTATCTAGATATTGATGTGAGAATCTTTCTCGTGCACTAAAATTTATGCGATTCGTGACTTTCTCTGACTTTTTTATTTTTCCAAATGAATATAGTCAATATTTTGAAATATTAGATTTAATGTTTGTCTAAACTTTGTTCAACAATCCTAATAAACCACTTCAACAATTTCAACATTGTTGTATATAGTTGTTACCTAAGAGATCCAAAGACGGCCAAACCAGTAAATCAACATTTTGAAATACTAGATTCAACAATTTTTCCAATTTAGTTGAACAACTATAATAAACTAGTTCAATATTTCAGGTAAAAATGTTGAAACAGTATATACTGCTTGTTGGACATGCATACCGAAATGTTGAGTCAATACACTCTAAATGTTGATTTTTTAAAAATAAAAATAAATATAATATATACATATGAGATCTTATTTTGTTGCATTAATTCAATAGAGCACCATAGTTCAAACGGTTTAAAAAATGAATAAACGATTTAGGAGATAAATACGTTTGAATCTTAAAACTTACTCACATTCTCACCGCACACCCAACGACACACTGCCACGTAGTATCCTCACGTACTGGTATTGGTTCGTTGTACCACGTCCGCCTCCGCCCGCATGTATCTAAACTGTTGTAAAGGTTCAGCACAAATCTTGTACATCGGAAGCCAGCCCATCAAAAAAAGTTTCCGGAAGCTATATAGGATCGGCGACCTCTAGTGTCCAATGGGCTATATAACTTGGGCTTGTCCATCTGGGTTTCGTTGTTTTATAACTGAGCTGTCGCGTTGGGCCTTGTTCCGTCCTTCCCCTTCTATCTCATTGGGCTCTAAAGTCTTCAACTGGTGTGTACACTGTGTCTTTCAGTGGCCAGGTTGCTTGTGGATAATGTAGTTACGTTAAAAGGGAGGGTCTGGTGAAGTGAAAGAAAAAGAAGGTTCCCCGTGCATACCATGTGTTTCCAATCTTGGATCCCGAGCTATAAAATGCACAATGTACGTTACGTTGGTAATCGATGAGGAATCTTGACGGCGACAACGAGATCAAAAGGTTTAAAGCAACTAGTAGGTACGACCAACATGTAAAGACGATACTAGCATATTGTTGCAGATGCAGTTTCTAGTCTTATTACTTGGTTCTCTCAGAAAACCACTACTTCAGAGTCATCTTCAATTCAGGAAACCTCTGTGTTAGATGGAGCTTAGATTCACATTGACATCACGGCGGTGTTTAGTTCCGGTAAAGAGAAAATAAAGTTTGGTGAAAATGTCACATCGGACACTGTAGCACACTGTAGCATTTTTCGTTTGTTTGTGGTAATTGTTGTCCTGCCATTACCTAACTAGGCTCAAAAGATTCGTCTCGTCGTGTACATCAAAACCATGTGCTTAGTTTTTTTATTTACCCACATTTAGTGTTCTATACACGAGAAGAGAGATTTGATGTGATGGGTGAATAGTAAAGTTTAGAGAGAGATGTTCTGTTTTCTGAAGGGAACTAAACAGGGCCCACGAATTGTTTGCAGACGGACGCGTGCGTTGGGTTGGGCGAGAACAGCCAAACCGGTGGGGACGGCAGGAAAAGCGCCAAGAAAAAGAAGAGAACGTGACCCTGCCCTCTTCTTGGTCTGGCAACCTTTTCTCGATTTCCGTGCCGGGCCGTTGGTCGCCGTGCGATCATGTCACGTTGCCTGCCCAGCCTCATCATGTTATTCCTAGCAAAAGTCGTTGTGCATCGATAGCATATACATGCACCGGCTGAATGCTGGCCAAATCAAACGATGGCTCGCCATAGTGAAATCTAAAAACAAACAATGTAGAACAATTCTATAGGCAAGCCGCTTGGTATCGTATTCAATGGTAGACGACGTTCTCCTAGACAATGAGGCGTTTGCGGTGATTTTATAAATTTTAATATGAGATCTATTGGTCTAGTCCTTTAAAAATGCTCATAGAATAGGGTTTACATATAACGTAATAATATGTCTATACTGTCCGGAAGGTAAATAAAACATACACACGTCGGAATATTATAGGAATATAAAGCCTAAAAAGACACTTATGTTTTTGAAGTAAAAAAAGACACCTACATAAAGCATGCATTCGGAAAATAGAAACAGAGTTCAAAGCTTTGTCACCGTTAGGTTTGCTTTTGCAATAGTGCCGTTATGTCTAGGAGTATCTCATTTTCCCTTCTTGAAAAATGAAACGAGGATGTATATATGTAGGGCCATAAATTGAAGTCTCGAGTAATTAAATTATAAATCATTTTATCTTTTCTAGATAGTAGATTTCTCTATACATTTATATATGTACTTTAGCCGAAAGCTATACATTTTAAAAAATCAAATTAAATTAATTTGGAACGGAGGAAGTGCTAACTAGTAACACAAACACGCGCCAATGAGTGCCCCATATGTAGGTAGTGCACCGATCGCTATGATCTTATATTCTTGATGGTATATATGATACCAAGTGACAGAGCTTGCACGAGCACAATGCTTGCTGCGATGCCTGATAGCATGCAAGATTTTGTGAATGAATGAAATGATCACGCTGACGAGCACTTGCTCGCCAAGTCTAAACTGCCAAAGCTGAAAGGCGCCTCTCGTGATGGTAAGCCTGCTAAAGTGAAAGCGAAAAAGGGTAGCACTGTCCTCTCACTCTCCGGTCTCGACACGCCTCGATGGGTGGACTCACTGGACTATGCAAGCAGTCACAGCAAGGCAACGCACCCAACATGCTTCCACATCATTTCCTTTCTTCACCGACCGACAGACAGCCTTCTGCCCGACTCCACTCTACTCTCTACCAGTACAATATATAATACTAGTCCTGCTTTATTTGTTTGCATGCTTCATTGATTTATTGCCATCTAATATCTTCAAATTATAATCACTTTAGTTTTATTTTAAGTTGATTTTTTAATCTCTCTGATCAAGTTTTGATAAAAATATTAACATCTACTAGATTATATTACCAAGACTATTATATGGTGAATTTTACAAAAAAACTAGTTTTTTATAGATGTTTTCCAAACTTGGTTAAATTTAGAGAATTTTATTAGTACCAAATTAAATTGTCTAACATTTTGAAATGAAGAGAGTATGTTGTTTGGGTTGAAAAAAAACATTTCATCTTAAATGGAGTGATGATTGTTTCCATAAATTTTAGTAGGATTACCTTATTCCTTGTATTTACAATATTTATGTGCAGATATGAGAAATCAGGTGGTAATGAATCAAGTCATACCTAAATATTATTTGAAGGGCAGACCCAAGGGCCATGGCAGAGTTTGGAGAGCTACAAGCGCGTGTGTACGTCTGATTTCTCAAACCAGACTCAACTCAAAGTGCATAATTCACGCGGAACCTTCAGTTTCCTCTTCCTAAAGTGTATGATTCATAGAGGAGGGATTTTTGGGTAATTTATAAACGGCCTGTGCAAAACTATTGCACGCGAAGCATACAAGCAGCCACAAGGTTTGCTTGAGCACACAGGATCTAGTCCCCTTTGAAGGGTTGAATGATTTGGCAGCCACAAGCTGACAGTGGAGCAGACCTTGTTCCCTAGTCACCCAACTATTCCTCCGTCGAGTCACTTTTATCTGTTCCTCCTCAGCTAATCGCCCCACATCAAGACACGAGAATACTCTGTCGTGTCACCTTGCCGCGGGATTTCTTTACTTTGAGAATTTCTTAATGCCACGCGCCCATGACCACTACAGCCGTTATTCCTTCCCCTCGTCCTTTTCTCCTCCATTGGCCGAGGCTCACATTTGAGAGTGAGAGAGAGAGGCAGAGGAAGAAGAAGAAGAAGCGGCGGCAGAGCAATGGGGATGGGAAGCGACAACGCCGCGTTTCCCTTCGCCGTCACCACCACCACCACCACGTCCCCGCGCTTCTGCAACCCCATCAGTCATAGGAGGTGAGGATTCCCATCTCTTGCTCTTTTCTCCCCCACTTATTTTTTTTTCTGAGTTCAATCGTCTTTGCATACTTGGAGGCACAGATTGCAATGCCGTGCTAGTCTTAGATCACCTCAGCATTTGTTGCAGCGGCTTTTCTTGTTTGGCAAATTTTTGATGTGGCGGCTCATGTTT
The DNA here is from genome assembly GCA_033239725.1 of Echinochloa phyllopogon. NCBI lineage: Eukaryota > Viridiplantae > Streptophyta > Magnoliopsida > Poales > Poaceae > Echinochloa > Echinochloa phyllopogon. The sequence goes on along the minus strand of BTCW01000008.1, from coordinate 966,872 downwards.
GCGTTCCATTCTACATTGATTTGGACGCCGCCCTAGCGCCGCCAGATTGTTTCTATGAACACGCCGCATTCGGCGGAATGGAACTACGGAGAGGAGGCAAGATGCCATCTCCAGGGGTTTCACTTTCACGGCCAAGTTAAACTTGAACCGGTTTCAGGTTTTGGAAGGAAGCACGAAACTGCAAATGCTTTTGCTCCACTGCTAAAAGAACCATAGATGCCTTTTTCTCCTCTAAAGATCAGTAGATGTCACTTCTGGGCATGATAAAAACATTACATAATTTTTCTGCTTCCTAGGACTCAAGATTTTTCTAGGTTCATGTCTCTAGGACATCCCTTCTTACACCATCTGAGCAGTTTCTAGAGAAATTCATCAACAAGTTAAGCAGAATTCAAGAACAAGCAACATTGATTGGAGGGAAATGGTTTGTTTCCATTAGTTGATTCTACAGCATCTGATGTTCTTGGGAGTGTGTGGCAAACGAAAAATGGTGTTAAAGAGATTGTACTAGATGTGTATACATTGCCAATTCAAATACAAATCTTGGTGTCTAAAACTTTTTCACCATTGTCTATCGTGCAGGATATTTTCAGATGTTGCAGAGGATGTAACGGTATCTGTGGATGGACAATCTTTTCTCCTGCACAAGGTTCTATTTCAAGAGCTTTACTTGTCTTCATTTTCTGTTCCTTTTGAATAGAACATTTTATTTAGTCTTCTTGTTCTTGTGAATTTTGTACCTTGAAGTGCCAGGTTATTGTTTTTATTGTTCAGTTGGGTGGTTGTATTTCTGCATTTCAGCATTTGAAATGAGTATGTGTGCCAAATTTAATTTCATATTGCAGGGGCATGCCACATTTCAGTAAATAAATTGACAAAAGAACCGATCTGTGTTTTTGAATGAATGTTGGTTATCAATTGAGTACATAAAAAACAGGGGCTTTCCTTGCAAATTTGGTTCTGATATGAGCATAATTCTTGTGTTCTGCTGTTAGTGGTTCACCCCCACAATTTCATAACTGTAATAACCTGCAGAAAGAATGGGTTTGAAGTCTGAGCTTTTCTCTAATAGCTGAAAAGTAAACAATTAACAAAGGCATCAAGGAACCTGTTTTTTATATTTATTTTCAATTACGCTTATGCTTATTGAGCTTTTTTTCGGAAACCATGAAACTTTTTGTTAACTAATCTTTCTGCATAGTCCATGTAGACTACATAAACTGAAGCAAAGGCGTTTGCTTTTCATCATACTCTACCCCTATATTTGTTTTGCAGTTTCCTTTAGTATGTCGGTGTGGACGAGTACGAAAAATGGTAGTGGACTCCAAGGATCCAGATCTATTAAAGCTGGAGCTTGTAAATGTACCAGGGGGAGCTTTTGCCTTCGAACTTGCTGCCAAGTTCTGTTATGGTAGCAATTTTGAAATAACCGCGGCAAATGTGGCCCAGCTCCGGTGCGTTGCAGAGTACTTGGAAATGACAGAGGAGTACCAACAGGAGAACCTCATTTTTAGGACAGAAGCATACTTGAATGAAATTGTGCTCAAGAATCTCGATAAATCCCTGGAAGTTCTTTGTAAATGTGATGGATTGGACCCAGTAGTGGAGGAAATCGGGCTTGTAGATAGGTGTGTTGATGCAATTGCGATGAATGCAAGCAAGGAGCAGCTGGTTTCAGGCTTGGCGCACTTGGAATGTAATGTGGGATCTGGAAAATTGCGTACACACTGCCAGGATTGGTGGGTTGAAGACCTCTCTGCACTGAGAATCGACCACTATCGGCATGTGATCGCTGCGATGAGGAGAACTGGGGTGAGGCCAGAGAGTATTGGCACCTCTATTACGCACTATGCCCAAACATCACTAAAGGGTGTTGAGAGGCGCCATGTATGGGACTCAGGTCCCTTTGTCGGAGATGATCAAAGAATGATTGTTGAAACACTCATCGATTTGTTGGCCACTGAAAATGTTACGACAGTTACTTTGTCCTTCTTGTTTGGCATGCTGAGAATGGCAATTGAAGTTGATGCAAGTCTGGATTGTAGAATTGAAGTCGAGAAAAGGATTGGTCTCCAGCTTGAGATGGCATCACTAGACGATCTTCTGATCCCCTCCACGCAAACAAGTGACTCGATGTTTGATGTTGACACTGTGCATCGCATATTGGTGAACTTCTTGCAAAGGATCGACGAAGATGACTCGGGAGAATTGTCACCTGGTGGATATGACTCCGATGGACTGAAATCTCCAAGCCACAGTTCAATCCTGAAGGTTGGAAGATTAATGGATGGCTATCTAGCAGAGATAGCGCCAGATCCATATCTGAAAGTACAGAAGTTCATGGCACTTATCGAACTATTGCCAGATTATGCACGCATTGTTGATGACGGACTCTACCGTGCCATTGATATATACCTGAAGGTAAAGTGCATTAAATTAGAAATGTCACAGTTTTGTAGTTGTTCTTGTTTCAGCAAATGCAGAGGTTTAATATGCATATTTGATTCAGTAACAATGAATCCCATATTGTGAGTACGTAGACAGGTTGCCATCTAGATATACAAACACTACCCTATATAGACAGGACTATTCACTCTTGATGAAAAATGTGCATATGCAATTAAATGCGATAAATTCTAGCTGATCACAGAACTTTTATCTCTGTCTGATTAAACGTGCCAGATCAATCTTTAAGCCTGAAGTAAAATAGCATAAAAGGCTATCATTGATGAAAATGTGATACTTGTTCGATCAAACAAAATAGACTCTAGCCGATGTCAGATTAAATTAAGACGTGCCTGATCAATCTTTTATGCATGACCATATGTATCTTGTGTTTATTATTCATCATGATCGTCAGGCACATCCATCTCTGACGGAATCGGAGTGCAAGAAGCTGTGCAAGCTGATCGACTGCCAGAAGCTGTCGCAGGACGCGTCGAGCCACGCGGCGCAGAACGACCGCCTCCCGATCCAGATGGTGGTGCGCGTGCTCTACTTCGAGCAGCTGCGGCTCAAGTCCTCCTTCTCCGGCGGCTGCGGCGACGGCGGCGTGTCGCAGCGGTTCATGTGCAGCAGCAGCGGCGTGCCGAGCTCGTGCGTGTCCCCGCAGCGGGACAACTACGCGTCGCTGCGGCGGGAGAACCGGGAGCTCAAGCTGGAGATCTCGCGGATGCGGGTGCGGCTGACGGAGCTGGAGCGGGAGCAGGGGCTCATGAAGCAGCACGGGATGGGGATGCGCGGCGGCGGGGACGGCCGGCACGGGGAGCACGGCAGGGCGTTCCTGGCGTCGCTGTCGAGGGGGTTTGGGCGGATAACCATGTTCGGCGGGCCCGCGGCGGCGGAGAAGAGGAGGAAGAAGAAGAGCTACTCCAGGAGCTCCCAGGGGTCGGAAGGGAAGAACCGGAGGCGGCAGAAGGCGTCCTTCACATTCGACTGAGAGAGCTTGGAATCAACATCAACATGGATGGTGTATGCGATTTCAGCCGGATCGGAGGAGGCACTGGTGGTGAGTAAGCGAGCTTGATCGAGCACATAACAATGGCGATGGAAGATGATGATGCATCCATTCCAAGATGGTGGTGAAGGCAGAACTGCAGGTAGCTGTCGCTTTTTTTTTTTTTTGGAAATGGATACTTTATTAATTTTGAGTTAGATACATCGAGCTGATACACCTACCTGAAAAAAAACGATCCCGGCCTCTGCCAAGTGACACACAACCAAAAAAGAAAACACATATGTTTGTCGAAACTCCGGACACTAAGAGCCGCCAATCCTAAGACTAGACCGCCACCCAAATGCCCGGGCAAAAATAACCTTGGCCACTTGGACCAAGCACTGAGACGCCACTACAAGCCTGTCCCGCGATGAAGGCTGCTGAAGGATAGACCAAGTGCGGAGCCAATGCGACGTTGAGAAGATTACCTGCAAAAAATTTGAAGATTTGTTATCAAACACCACTGCATTTCTACATCGCCAGACCACCCAACATAAGGCCGTCGCGCCTACAAATGCCAGGTGTTTAAAGTTTTGTGGCACTAAATTTAGCCATCCGTTGAACATATTATACACACTAGATGGTTTAGGTAAACCCCAAGCCGCATAGACCGAAGCCCAGACCATACGTGTGAATCTACATTCAATAAATAGATGCTGGATTGACTCATTTTCATGGCAGAAAACACACTGTTTGCTACCATTCCAGTTTCGTTTGGCTAGATTGTCCTTAGTGAGAATGACTCCTCTCTTTAAAAACCATATAAAAATCTTAACCTTTAATGGAAGCTTTGATTTCCATAATTTTCTATTTGTGTTTGGTATATTTTGATATATCAGGGCCAGATAATGTGTTTTCACTGAGAAAACACCTGTCGGGTCCAAACTCCATTTAAATTCATCTCCTTCATCAGTGAGGTTTATGTTTTCCAACCTTGCTACCAAATTGTTCCACATTATCAATTTAGGACCAATCAGATCCCTCTGCCAGGATATATTGGGAATCTCTGTACTAAGTACTTCTGCCACCGTATCCTGCTTTTTTCTAGCGATGTGATAGAGTTGAGGATATTGGTCACGAAGAGGCCTATTGCCTAGCCATTTATCTTCCCAGAACCTTATCTGGGACCCATCCTTTATAGTAAAAGTACCGAATTTTAAGAAGTCATTTTTAACCTTCATTAGCCCCGCCCAAAAGTGTGAATCTCCGCTTTTCCATTGGACCTGAACCAGAGGTTTGGTCCCTAGATATTTATTGCGAAGAATCTGTTGCCAAGTGTCGTCCGATGTGAGCAAACGATACAGCCACTTGCTGAGCAAGGCCATGTTCTTAAGTTCGAGATTGTGTATCCCTAAGCCTCCTTGATCCCGTGGAAGACACAGAATACTCCATCTAGCTAATCGGTATTTTCGCTTATGCTCATCACTTTGCCAAAAAAATCTAGACCGATAATAGTCCAACTTCTTACGGACCCCTTTTGGGATTTGGAAGAAGGACATCATATACATCGATATCGATAGACTGCTAAGAACTGAATTGATTAAGGTTAGTCGCCCTCCATATTAAGGGTTTTTCCCTTTCCGGCAGATAGCTGTCGCTGGAGGAGCAGACCTGCAGATAGCTGTGCATGCTATGCTGGTGAGAGAGATTTAGCGGGAATGCATGCAGGTTCTAAAGATTTGACTGTAATATAATACTTTGACTGAACTCCTAGAGATTTGACTGTAATAGTAGTCTAGTACACTGTTTTGGTTGGGGACACTTTGCCTCAGTAAGTGATTAATGGTCACGCTGCGAGATTTCCACGTTTCTCCAGCATGTTTTGTGAATGTCCGATAATCTATCCGCCAGATTTGGGTGACAAAAATATCTTACCTAGATTACCCGTGTATTTCAATTGTTCTTTTTTTCTTTGCGAGATAGATTGATAGTGTAAATGATACATTTTCGAGGAAAGAAAAGATGAAAAGAGAACTCAAAGCGCCCTTACTAAAATTATGAATATCACTTTGAATCTTTTGTGCCGCTGCCATTCCTCTAGACAAAGAAGAAAGCTCCAGCGACAGCAATCTGGATATGATCCTTTCATCCACTCTCATACTTTGTGTATCTTTTTCTTCTATCCTATTGCATCTCGACAAGTCGCCTCCCTGCGCCAAATGACTCAATCCACTCTCATATCCTATCAACCAAAGCTTACCTGAAGTTCGGTCGTCGCCTTGTGGAACAATTGCTGTTAGTTGGGCGAGGAAGCCCACCATGAAGCAGAGCAAGAAAGCATGTAGTATGTATGACGCCTCCTGGACGCGCATCCCCTCACCTCACAGGTCACAGCGTGGACGCGCCCGGCGATCGATGACTCACCTCGCCGCGTCGCTCCATCACCAGAGCCCGCACGCGGAACGTCACCGCCGCCGGCCATCAACAACTTTCTCCACCCAGCTCGCCGGCGCGCCGACGTTCGAGCTTGCGGTGAGCTACTCGGAGCGCGCACATGGTGTCAGCCACGGAACGGCATGGGCCAGCAGCCGCGGCTGGCACACTGCCGGGCAACGGGGCAGTGTGCCGCCCGTCGATCGTCACCCCGCCGACGCCGAGTGCTCGCCCACCCACCACGCCGCGCCGCCGCGCGTGCCATGTGGACGCCGTCGCGTTCCGGCGTGCGGCGTGCTACTCAGAGGCTCAGAGCACACGCGCTGTGCTTTGGAACGGTGCGATGGAACACCATGGCGGCCGGCCAACGGCAGCCGCGCTGCCGGGCGGCGACGTTGCCTGCGCGCAACGGGGCAGAAGCAGAGAGAGAGGCCGCGGTGATTTGTGAGTTTGTGACGACGCAACCAGCGGCAAACGTCTATTCTAGCGCGGTGTCCTGTTCCTGGCTTCGCTTGCCAGCTCTCTCTCGGCTCGCCGGCAGCAGCCTCGCCGGCGCGCACGGCAGCCAGGGGGTGGTCGGTATTTCATTTACCGTCCACCCCCTGGGCTGTCGAGGGCCGTCCAATCCGTAATAAACGGTCAGGATGAACATGAGACGGACTCTAGCGAAGCGAACAGAGCGCCTGCCGCCGCGCCCTCTCGTCAGGTCGCTTCGCCGACGTCCGGACGAACACCCCTAGCCTTGCATATGCACGAGCAGACACACGGTGAGACGGAGAACGCCATGGAGGCCGGCCGGTGACGCTGACGGAACGGCCGGTGGCGCACGTACTGCCGGGCGGCGACGTTGCCGGCGAGCAACGGGGCGGAGCGGAAAGCCATGGCTGCTGTGATTGGTGACGGCGCAGTCGTAGGCGGATGCCTCGATGACTCCCCTGGTGTTCATTCTAGAGCTGTTTCGTCTTTCTGGCCTCGCTTGCCGGCTCTTGGTTCGCCGGCGGCCGGCCTTGCCGCCGCGCACAGAGACTAGGGGGTGGTCGGTATTTCATTTACCGACCACCCCTTGGGCTGCTTTTTTTTTAGCACACCCCTTGGGCTGCTGAGGACCCTCTTGTTCGTAAGTCGAAAACGACATGGGGACCCAAAACTTATGGCTCGGCCCAGAACTTGACGGCATGACCGATTAGTGTTTTCCGGTGACAAAACTTATTGGAGTTAATTCGGGTCATAATAATGCGAATTGGCTTGTAGTCCAATGATAGAACAGTCCAGTGGGACGCTACCCATCGGGGTTCAAATCCTGATGCTCGCACCTTTTCTTGTGATTTTCCGGCGCTATGCGTTACTAGTGGAATATAAGTGAGCAAAATATCTTACCTAGATGTTTGTGTACTATAAATTCTTCTCTTTTAATTTTCTTTGCAAGATATATTAATTGTGTAAATGGTACCTTTTCGACAAAAAAAAATACGAAAAGGAAACTCAAAACCACCCTTACTAAAATTATAAATATCTCTTTGAATCTTTTGTGTTGATGCCATTCCCGTAGACAAAGAACAAAGCTCCACAGCAAAAGTATTCAGGATCTGATCCTCTACTCCACCCATACCTTGTGTATCTTTTGCTTCTATCCCATTGCATCTCAAGATGTCGGCTCCATGCACAACACAAATGACTCTAGGAAATACGCTGGCGGCTAGTCATATATGGTCGTTAATTTGGTTCATATAATTGGACATCCAAATAACGCTTTATTGGTGTGTTAAGCCGAGAATGAAGTACAGTACATTGTTCACTACTAGGGCTGAAGGGAAATATGTTTATATGGCTGGGTGTTAACATCTGATCTACTTTGGGTGCTTGCTTGCTGCACATATACAAGTCCTTTGTCCTTGTTTTCCCCTTGACTATCAGGCTCTTTTTAGATAAAGGGAAATCTATTTCATCAAGCAAATGAAACTATCCCGGCTGCTACATCATGAGATGTATGAGGCCAATAATTATTACAAGTTTGAACTAAGTGGTTGACTCCTTCGTCCACATAGTTAACACGCTCAACAGCCAAGAGAGAATATGGCTGAGATAAAACAAAGAAGTTCATCATAAACTTAATCTATTGCTAAACCTCCACCCATTCCTGGCAAAAATATCCATTGTCAGAGACTCTAAAAGGCGGCATGCATGTCGCATAAATCCCCTTTCCTTCTCCTTTTGGAAAATCGACCACGTCCGTGTCCAGTGTGAACCCCTGCAAATAACCTGCATATTGACTATCAGGCTCTTGGACAAGTCAATATCATAGAATGGACTTATTCGGAGGAAACGAAAAAAGGAACAGCAAAAAAGAGAAATCCGAACCCTGATTGAAATAATGAACATAATATCTCTCTTTGAATCTTTTGCACTGCCACCATTCCTCAAGCGAAAAGAGAAAAATAAGCTCCAGCCGGAGTATCAAATCTTTTGGGCTTAATTATCCCGTTGCATCCCGAGACGGCGGGGAGGTATCTCCGACCTGGCGAGCTCCCACTGGTGCAGCGTAGGAAGGCCGGATTTTTGTGGGCCCCTAGCGTTATCCTCCGACGTGGCAAGTCGGAGTCCACGGGAGGGAAGAGTTTCCGGCGAGGTCTGGTCGGCGTAGGGCCGGAACGAAGCTGCATCGCTTGTTTATTTGCGCGGCCGCCGGAGACTTCAGACTATAATCCAAAGCTCGATAGCTAGTTGCGTCCTGTACTCTTGTGCTGCTGAAAGCAAGCTACTTATGTACTTTGCTATTGGCAAATGTCGCTGTTCATGCAGCTGCAGGCCTACAAAACAACAAACAGAAACTGGTAGTTGGAAACACTAGAGGCGGACAGCCTTTTGTTTGTGTGATGGCCTGATGGGATGCAGGTTAGTACTGTACTTACTTTCTGTTAGTCTGTTACTGAGTTACATGATCACCTTTCTTTTTGTTATGAATCTTTGTGTGTAAATCATTTGGCGCCATGTATTTGCCTTTACAGGTTGATCGAGGTTAGTACTATGATAAGTACTACGGAGTAGATATCACTGTTTCTGTTTGCCTTAACTTTGGATGATGATGTTGCACCAAATAAGCAAACAGCGTTGTTGTTGTTGAGAAGAACTTTCGAACGTCTCGTAGCCGCAGGATAACGTATGCAGATTTAGCGGTACTGTACATGATGCATGTGAGCATGGAAACGAAGCCGTCAAGACGGAGGCCTGTCTGCTCATCTCGTCCAAGCATGAATCTGACTGACAGACTAGCAAGCAGCAGTGACCACTAGTTCGATCAGTTGCCCAGAAATTGAAACATGGATGGCTGAAGAAGACTAGGACGCCATTCCAAGCCTCACCTTGCATGTGGATGCCTGATTTTTAGTCGCCCCATCAGTGTCGAGGTCCTTGAATAAACACCAGCCATGCAAAATTCCTAGTAGTAGGACCCAATCAGATCTTCCATCTTCTTCCCAAATCCATTGCTGGCTGGCACTAAAAAAATATTGTAAATGAAAGAGGGCCGCCATGGAGTGGAGTGGAATGGAATCTCTATATATGAGATGAGATGCATAAAAAAGGCTGTGCCCCTGCTCAGTCAGAGCTTGCGCACACCTTGGCTAGCTCTTGTGTGCGAGCTCTGTGGCTCGTGCATGCCCCTTCTCTCCTGATCCTTGTGTGCAGGCCGGCGGCTCCCACAGCTGCAGCAGCATCTCTGCTTCCGCCATGGACAGGAACAGGATCATCCAGTGGTATGCAAGCATGCATGCTCAACACACAGCCATCTAGCTCCTTCAGTAATCCTCTGATAGTCTGATCCAAGAACGCGTTCATATATACTGTCTGATGCTTGTGTTATAATTCGCAGGGTTTCGTCCCAGGAGGATGTGCCTGCCGACCTTACCATCCGGATCGCCGACTCCATCTTCCCTCTCCACAAGGCGGTCATGGTGCCCAGGTGCGGCTACATCCGCCGGGCCGTCGCGGCGGCCACCAACAAGGACCCCTCCGCCGCCGTCGAGCTCGACCTCTCCGCGCTGCCGGGCGGCGCCGACGCGTTCGAGAAGGCGGCGCGCTACTGCTACGGCGCCAACTTCGAGATCACCGCGCGCAATGCCGCCGCGCTCCGGTGCGCCGCGGCGTTCCTCGACATGCCGGACCTGCCCCGCCGCGTCGACGACTTCCTCTCCCAGTCGGGGCTCCGCGCGCTGCCGAGCGCCGTCGCCGTGCTCCGCTCCTGCGAGGCGCTCCTCCCGGCGGCCGAGGAGCTCGGCGTCGCGCGCCGCGCCGCGGACGCCGTCGCGCTGAGGATCTGCAACGAGGCGCTGTTCCCGACCCGGTCATCGCCGCCGGGGTGGTGGGCCGCCGAGCTCGCCGCGCTCTCGCCGGCGTCGTTCCGGAAGGTCGCCACGGCGCTGCGGTGCCGCCGCGCCGACCCCAAGGTGCTCGCCGACGCGGCCGGCGCCTACGCGGAGCTCGCGCTGGCGGAGGTCCTCGCCGACCCGCAGGACAGGGAGGACCAGCGCGCGCTGCTCGAGTCCGTCGTGGACGTGCTCCCTGCCGCCGCCGACGCGCCCATCCCGGCGGCGTTCCTCTGCCGCCTCCTCCACGCCGCGGTCACCACGGAGTCCTCCGCCAAGACGTGCCGCGACCTGGAGCTCCGCGTGGCGGCGGTGCTGGACCAGGCCACCGCGGGGGACCTGCTGGGCGTCGCGCTCGACGGCGCCGGGGAGCGCGTCCGGAACGCGGACACGGTGCGGCGCGTCGTGGCGGCGTTCGTGGAGCGGCAGGCGGCGGAGGGAAGCAGCAGGCGGAGCCGGCGGTCGTCGCTGTCCGGCGGCGAGGTGGATTATTCGGGCGCGGCGGTGACGGAGAAGGTGGCGAGGACGGTGGACGAGGTGGCGGCGGAGATAGCGACGGAGGAGACGCTGGCGATCTCCAAGTTCGTGGGCGTGGCGGGGGCGGTGCCGAGGGAGGCGCGGGCGTGTCACGACTGCGTGTACCGGGCGGTGGACATCTACCTGAAGACGCACCCGGAGCTGGACGAGATCGAGAGGGAGAAGGTGTGCAGCGTCATGGACCCGCTCCGGCTGTCGTACCAGGCACGCCTCCACGCCTCGCAGAACAAGCGGCTGCCGCTGCAGGCCGTGCTCAGCGCGCTCTACTACGACCAGCTCAAGCTCCGAAGCATTGCAGTCGCTGGCGATGGCAGCGGGGACGAGGTGCAGTCGTCGTCGGCGGCCGGGAAGGCGCGCGCGCAGGCGATGGCGGACGCGGCGCTGGCGAGGGAGAACGAGGCGCTGCGGTCGGAGCTGGCAAGGATGCGGGCCTACGTGTCGGGGGTGCAGCCCAGCAAGGGGAGCGGGTCGTCGCCATCGCCGGCGGGGAAGGCGAAGGCGAAGGGGAAGGCGAGCTTCCTGGGGTCGGTGTCGCGGACGCTGAGCCGGCTGAACCCGTTCAGAGGCGGAGGCGGGTGGGCCAATAATAAGGACACGGCCAGCATCTCCGCCCATGGAGGACGTCATGTCGTCAAGCCCAAGAGGAGGAGGTTCTCCATAAGCTAGCCAGCCTCTAATCATGATCTCATCGATCATGCGATTTTGGAAGAAGAAGAGTAGCGTGGTTTGTAGTATGTAGTTTCGCTATCATATATGTTTGTTTGTTCTACTTATTAATAATGTTGTGCTATGCTAGTACATATAATGTACACCCATGTGTGCTTGCTTTAAGCAAAACACAAAATTACATGTATATTGTTTTAGTGTTAATTAATGTAACTCTCCCTTGCCTTTGGTGAAAATAAAAGAAATGGTCCATGCTGGAAGAGTGGAAAGTGGGCTTCCAAAGCTCATTTTACAGCCCAACCAACAACAGTTCCGTTCCATCAACAGACAACAGCACATTTCCAACTGTGGGTGAATCCCCATCGTCTTCCACAGCACCGGCGGCCGCCACCGCCGACAAGTCGGAGGTACTTGCCTTTGCCTCATTCCTCCCCCCTTTTTCCTCTCATCTCCCTGCATTCGCTTCCTGAACCGTTGTCGTGCGAGGCTGGGAATTGGAATGCCTCTGCCTTTTCAATGGTCGGGTCTCCTTGATTCAATTGGGTTTGCTTGCGCGTGCTTGCGATCTGTGAAGAAGATGCATCTGTCGTATTGACAAGCATCATAGGCGATGAACTATTTTTTATTACAGGGGTTGCATGCTAAGTATTGACCGGCCTCTATTCCATGCCCATAAGGTGCATCCCTCTTTGTTTTTACCTTGGTCTGATCATGTCTTGCTCATATTTCCAGGATGGCGCAAGTCCAAGGCTCACCGCCATGGTCTGACCTGCCACAAGAGCTCCTTGGCCTGGTCTTCCTCCGCCTCCTTAAACGTGCCGACCGAGCCTTCTTTCCTGCCGTTTGCCGCACATGGTGCTCTGCAGCGCGGCAGTGCCGTCTGCCCTTGCCGTCACCAGTGCCGTGGCTCGTGCTGCCAGGCGGCAACGTCATCAGCTTCCCTCACGGTGAAACCTTCCAGCTGCAGGAGGGTGTGCGTTACCACAGCTCTTGCGGCGAGTGGCTTCTCTTGTCCCGGGATGACGACAGCTGCTTCTTGATGAACCCATTCACCAAGGCCACTTCCCAGCCTGTCTTCGTACAGCTACTACGAAGAGCCTGTGGAAATTGCTGAAGATTTGTTGCCCCCGGAGAGTGAAATGCAAGGTCCGTGGTCGCGCAACAAGGATGCATGCGAGATATCAGTACTCTCGCTAGTTGTGGTCGCTGCCATAGTCGCTGTAGGGTCTCTTGGCACAGTTGCGCTATGCCGACCGGGGGCTGCCACATGGTCAGTGAGCGCACATGAGGACTGCAGGTGGCTCTCACACATGGTCTTATTCCAAGGGAAACTCTACGCTCTTGACAGCAACACTGACCCCGAGGATCTTATTGCCATTGACATTGTGGATGATCATGACAAGGATGAGCCAAGGGTGTCTAGAATTGAGCGCCTCATTGAAGGAGCATCCTTGCCAACCCAAAAGCATTCACTCTGCAAGCAATACCTCCTTGAATCCCATGGCACACTACTAATGATCCGCAGAAAGCTTTCGTTCAAAACAGAGATCACATCTGGAAGAAGATACGGAGGCACTCTTGTGGCCGGAAGCAGCGAATTTGAAGTGTTTGAAGCTAACTTTGAGCAGGGATTGTGGTCTGTGGTTAACACTTTGGGCAATGACCATGCATTGTTCCTTGGGCGAGGATGCTCGAGATTTTGGCTCAGACGGCTACCGCATGCTATACTTTGCTGCATGTTTTAGTTTTAGAGTAACCGTGTTGGAAACTTGGCAATTGGCATGGACGGTTTCCTTAAAAAAAAACATTGGCATCCATTAGCTGGGAAGTCCTTTTGAAGAGATGTGTATCTTTGTTAACGAGCTACTACTGGCCAACATGAATGTCATTGTGACTTTGGCAAGGCATGCATGATCCTGGCATACTCCGTATATAGATACTGCATTGCTAATAAGCCTTTGACCATGGCTTGCAGCGACAGGCTGATTCACTGACATGTGGGCTCCTGTATTGAAACGGGGCCCACAAATCGAATTCACACCTTCCTTCCCATTGGTACCCATCTGTTGGAAACAAAACCCTGGCAAAACCCCACCCCGCCGCTGCTGCTCCGATTCCCTTCCCCCTCAACCCTCGCCGTGCTGATCGGCCGCCCATGGACGCGCGGCACCACCCGACCAACGATCGCCCGGCCCTTGGGGCAAGTATACGCCGCCGAGATCCGCGCCCCCAACCTGCGCAAACGCATCTGGCTCGGCACCGCCGAGGAGGCCGCAAAGGTCTACGACGCCGCCGCGGCCGTCACCAACTTCCCGGCCTCCACCTCCTCATCCATGTCCTTGGCTGCCGTCTCGCCGGTGACCTCGACGACGACGATCACTCCTCCTCATCCGGTGCTATCCTCCGAGGTGGCCGAGATCGAGCTCCTCGGCTTCTCATCCTCCGTCGACCGGATCATCGTCGTCGGTGGTCGATGCGGACGACGAGGTCACGGGGATGCGGTGGTTCGACGACGAGCCCACCACCAGCTTGGAATTGATGGAGCTGTGCCTTCCGCCGGCGGGGAGCCCGTGGGAGTTTGGCGACCTGGGTAATCTCGATGACCTCTTCTCCACGGAGCCGGCGCGATGCGATTTTCTTGGGGAAAAATTCCGTCTTTAGTTTGGTCCGATAGCTTGGTGGTGTTCAAATCGAGAGATGAGAGGAGCGTGCGGAACCTTAGTTTGTAATGTACCTAGTCAAAATTTTGTAGCAGTGGTAGGTCAGTCAATTCAGTTTTGTCAGATTGCTGTATGGTGCCTGAGAAATCCTGGAGAAATGAAACCAAAGTTCAAGTCTTGTGCGATGAGGCCTTTATCTGATAGCAGTCAGGTATGTCTTCATCTTCAGTAATTCGGCATCTGCTTTGTCAAATGCCAATCACCGCTTAGTTCATCTTTCCGTGATCAGATTTCTCAATATGAAATTGGGCGGCTCCGGCGGCCGGCCAGGGAGTCCACGTCAGTGAAAATTTGTTTTACCGTACGATTTTGATTTTACGGTCGCTGGATGGTCGCAGTTGTTTTAACCTCATGCGGCAGCGCTTAATTAGCTGATTGAAAATATCTGGTTCTGCAAGCCTCGGAAGCTCGCTCGTCCGCTCATGCCTCGTCTCCATCGTTCGACTCCGCCGTCTGCCCTAAAATAAAAAAACCTCCGCCCGCCTGCCTGCGCGGCTGCACCAACCTCGATGCGCCGCCCCACCTTGCCGCTTCCCTCTCATGGCGCGGCGCTTGTGGCCGGCTCGCTTTTTCCTCCTCGCAGTCTATAGGTCTGCAGTCTTTAGCCGCCTCGGTGGTGGCACGTAGTCAGAGACGGCTGCGGCCGCGCGTACGATGGCATAGGCGGCGTCAAGCGGACGGACGGCAGTTCCGGCTGCGCCGGCAATGGCAGAGCCGGCGGGATGCCGGCGTACGGCGGCTGCAGCTGCGCCGGCGACAGCGGAGGAGGCGTCGAGCGGACGGACAGCGCTGCGACCGTACCGGTACCGGCGGAGGGTCCAAGGCGGCAGGACGCCGGCGTACGGCGGCTACAACCGCGCCGGCAACGGCGGAGGAGGCGTCGAGTGGGCGGACAGCGTTGCGGCCGCACCAGTGACGGCGTAGGAGGCGTCTGAGCGACGGAGCTGCGGCTGCACCGGTGATGGCGGAGTGCTGAAGGCTCCAGGACGCCGGGTACGGCGGCTGCAGTCGCGTCGGCGACGGCGGAGGCGGCGTCAGGCGGGCGGATGGCGCTGCCGGCACACCGGCGATGGCGGAGGCGGCGTCAAGCGGCTGTGGACGGCGGCTGCGGCCGCTCCGATGGTGGACGAGGCAACAGCGGCGGCCGTCGCAGTTCTCGGGGATGTGCGGGAACAGGCGGATGGCATATGACCGTGAGCCTCAACGTCGCAGGTGAGCCCCCTCCCATAACCATCCTGCAACCTCCCGGAACCATCCTCCTACCTGTTCATCTCCTCAAATCTCTGCGTGAAGA
Organism: Echinochloa phyllopogon; assembly: GCA_033239725.1. NCBI lineage: Eukaryota > Viridiplantae > Streptophyta > Magnoliopsida > Poales > Poaceae > Echinochloa > Echinochloa phyllopogon. Next base: position 951,425 of record BTCW01000008.1, on the reverse strand, counting down.
TGAGTACTGCCCAATCACAAGTCCAATACACTGGATCCAATGCATGCCGCAGCCCAAATTGAGTCCCTTGCGTCCATCACATCTCGACTCTTCTTTCTCTGTCTCATCTTTGCAGGCCATATTCTCCTCGTCGGGTACTCTCTCTCCCCGGCGTCCATCCCTGCTATTGGCTTGTGGAGGACCGACGCCGCTGCGCAGGGTGGCGACATCAGAGACGCAGCATGGGGTGACTACTGCAGCAGCTGCCGCGGAGCCAAACCCGTGGCACCCTGCTGGGCAACCATGGCAGCGACAACAAATTCAGGGTGGGAATGAGGTTAGTTTTGCCCTTGGACCAATGGCGTAGGCAAGGTATTCGATGTATTGTGTCTATGCTTCATATGTACACGGTTCTTTATTAGTGCTCTTTTGGGTTTCTTCATGTGCATTTTTGGCCTGCCCTTGTTTGCAAGTTTTTTCTAATTTGCCCTTGCCATAATGATCCTCATAATTAATCAAGGTACACTTATAATATCAGTTAAAATTGAAATGACCCTCTTCTACATTGAATAGGTAAACAATGCTCTCTTTGTTATACTAATATAGTTCTCTAATATCTCTCTTTTTTGCAGGTCACATTACTACTACAAATTTATGGCATGGATCCTACAATTCCTTGCATTTGGTTATGAACCTCATTCTCTTTCGCCCATTGCTGTTCGTATCCTCACAGGCCTGAATGGATTCATTCAATTGCCAAAGATCTTTGCAAGCAATGTTGTGTTTCAATTCCTACAAGTTAGGGTGTGGCATTCCTTGCACCTGAATATACAGAGAAAATTCATTGCAATAAATTTTGAAGGCATTGAGGAAGTCTGGCTGATCAATATGAACCTTAAAATGAATTTTGGTAAGAGATTTTCTATTGGATCGATTATTTTTCTGGACCTTTAATATATTGTTTCAGTTAAGTTACCTTTAATATGTTATAGAAGTAAATAGCCTGCATTGTTTATTGAACATATAGTGCACTAATATATGTAATTTGTCTTGGAAAACGCATGACCTAATGCTCGGATTTCTCCTATAATAGAAAACTAATGTCATGGCCTATGTCTGCTACTGGAATTACAGAATTACAGAGATGACAGATACTAGGTATTCTGTATAACAGTCTGTTTATTTCAAAGTAATAGCCTGCATTGTTTATTGAACATATAGTGCACTAATATATGTAATTAGTTTTGGAAAACACATGGCCCTGATGCTCAGATTTCTCCTATAATAGAAAACAAATGTCATGGCCTATGCCTGCTAATGGAATTACAGAATTACAGAGATGGCAGATACTAGGTATTCTGTATAACAGTCTGTTTATTTCAAAGTAAACTATCCGGGAGCACGTTATTCTGAGATATTTCAGACTTCCATAAGATGAAACTACATTCCATCCAGTAAATTCCTTAATTGCATTTGGACATAGGGTTTGATTACCCATGGATACAATACTGTTCTTCAGATTTTCTGCATTTCACAAATAGATTGACAAAGTTAAGAGCAGCCATGTGACTCTTACAACCAGCACTTGAAGTCATGTGCTTTTGAATATGATCAAGTAGTCTCTGTGTCTCTCCTTGAAGGTTATGTTTCTAACAATATCCAAAGTTTTGTACAGATCATGATTACTTTGATGTACTGGTATGGGATCCTCCAATTCCTTTCAGAAAAATAGACCTATTACAACTATACATATGAAATATACCAATTTGGTGAACTGGGTATAGAATTTTTCAAAATTGTTACTTTATAATAAATTTATGAATATAAACCCATACCTTCATTTTCACCTGCTCTCTCATTTCAGATTTTAGTGAAGTTGTACTTACCTATTGTGGTAAGCATTCTTATTCCCAATAAACTCAGATCCATGGTTTCTTCTTATGTGTAAGTGTAACATATTTTATAGTAATACAATAACTGTTTCCACCATTATCTGTTTACAAACAAAATATGTCACACGAAATGGTATTTAGTTTTTTTAAAGAAAAAATGTTGTCCTTGATGGCTTGAGATCATCAGGTCTGCTATTTATCTCCTGTAAGCTCTAGATCAGAAAACTTCTTTGGACCCTTTCAAAAAATTTTGGCCCAACGAGCTGCATAGTTCATCATTGATGGGACCTATGATCAGGTTAAAGCCTATTCGATTATTAATTTCTTCGTTGGGACGCTGCACTTTTATAAAAGCCTTCGCAGGCAAGTATTTACTACCACTTAATCATCAACCTATGACATGTAATGGTTTATAACCGTATTTAGCAGTCTAATATGTCCAGGCGAACGCTGTAAATTTTTTAATGTGAGATGTTTCTTATGCCAATCATGGACCCTGATTCTTTCATGTTTTTTTTCTATGTGGTAACGTTGACTGCTTCAATTTGATTGCACATATTGACAAGAGGCCAGGCTAACCCCTCCAGAGCCCTCATCTCCTTGTGTGTAGTTCACGCCTTCAGTCTTCACAGTATGGTTTTACTTTAGTAAGGGCTTGGTTTTCAGCTTTGAATAGCTCAATCTGGCATAATTGGGATAGTTATGTATGAAGCTTGATATGATGAGAAACTATGCGTCAGAGTTAATCAAAAGATAATGCAGCCAATTACGTAAGGGTTAGGAATCTATTACAAATTAGAAGTTTCCTCCATCAATGCACAAAAGAGATGGATGAGAAATATTTTTGATGCTGTATCAACCAAAAAAATCAGATGTAAATATGGTAGGAATTGTAGCATATGGTGGGAATATGCTTTGGGAAAAAAGAAATGCAAAGAAGAGTAAACTTCATTCTATTGCTTCCTCCACTCACTGTGTAAATGTACTTGGATTGTATTCTTAGTGAAATTAACTTTTATGAATTTTGATTATTCAATTGAAGCTTAAAATTTCTTGTGCAAATGGCACAATGTCTGTTGGATTATATGTTTTTGTTGGCTTCTTATTCATTTTACCATTCTGTATAAGAAAAATCCTAAAATCTTGCCGCGCGCATGGGCGCGCGCCAAACACTAGTTATTCATTAGTATGAGCCTGGTGCTCACCGCTCAGATCACATATACATGCGAATTGAATGGCGCAGTCTCCCAACACCCTGATACAAATACCCCCATTTGCTTGCACAATAGGAAATTCGAACACTCAGGCTCCTTTTGGCAGCCGGAATACCCGGGGAAGGGCGCCCGGCCTACCTAGGTCGGGCGGATATCCCGGGGAAGGAGCCGGTATCCCCGCCGGGGTGCTGGTTGCCAAACCAGCCCTCAAAGATTAAGCAGCGCTTACAATGTTTCCACTCGGTTGACCATCTGCATCCCTGCCACTGCGCCATATTCCCTGCAGCTTGCATCAGTTTGAGACTGGTACCCATCTGCGTCACACGCTTCTTTCATTTTTTTTTGAAAGAACTTCTTTCAGTTTCATTTATTCTGCTATCTCCTTGAATGCTCTGTGCGTGTGTTTTGTTGCAATCTCCAATGTGTCTGCATCATGGTCACCCTTTGTAACCATTCGTGCGGCATTAGCAGCAAGCAATCTGTGCAGTTCGGCAATGACCGCACTAGGACAGATTCATTACAGTAGGAACTAATATCTTCAGGAACTACAGTACCACTGCAACCCTTGTCCAAAGATTCATTGCGTGCCGATCTGGTATTCAAGAAATCCCAAGTTCAAGCATAACCTGCATAAATATAACTGCACTGGTTAAAAGGGGTTGCCCCATGCATCAATTTTCTTTTAGCAAAGACCTGATGATAATTGCAGTGCTGAAAATGCTAGTTCAGGAGAAAGATGGTACATATCCGTATGCTATGGCAAGTTGGCAACAGCATAGAATCCACCAAATGGCTGTATTGCATTACCATATCCAAAAAAATAAACATTGACTAACCATTTAACACTAAATCATTCTGGTTCACTCTACTTGTTGATGGAAGAACAATATAAACAGCACGCATCATGTGAGATCCTGATCTAGAAAAGTTGAAAAAGGAAGGCAACATGAAGGGTAGCAGGCCGTTGGGCTTCTGCCGCTGTGCTGCGGGTCCCACGTCCTCTCAGCCTCGAGAAGCCGTTGAGGTGTTGACCACCATGGAATCGCCGTGGAATCGGATGTGCCCTCGCCACGCGGCGCCACCGCTTCCAGCAACGCCGCGCGTGTCACTGTCACCCCTCCTCGCCTCCTGCATCTCCGTCATGCCGCCCGACGAATGGGCGGTGGTGGAGCGCGACGGCCCGCACCTGCGGGCGTCGGGGCGGCCCTTCGTCGTCCACGGCTTCAACACCTACTGGCTCATGTACTTCGCCGCCGACGCCGCCACGCGACCCACGGTCACCGCCGCCCTCGCCGAGGCCGCCGGCGCGGGGCTCAACGTGTGCCGCACCTGGGCCTTCAACGACGGGGGATACCGCGCGCTGCAGCTGAAGCCCTTCTCCTACGACGAGCAGGTCTTCCAGGTGAGCGCGGCCTCCTCCTTGCTCTGTGTACAGCACGGGCACGGCACGGAACTTGTTTGATGAAATGCGTGATCCAGTGCCGTGTTTTATAAAATTTGATTCAGTTATTAATGGCCCTTGCACAATCAATAAGCATGGCAATGCATGGCATGGGCGTTTGTATTACGTTTTTTCTGTACGTATCTGTCAATCGAAGTCTTATTATATCTGTGCAGTAGTACCTCCGACTCCGAGTAAGTGATGACTAAACTTACAATTCCATTCCCGTCAGGCATTAGATTTCGTGCTTAGCGAGGCAAGAAAGCACAGGGTGAGGTTGATACTGTCACTGTGTAATAACTGGAAAGATTATGGAGGTAAGGCACAATATGTAAGCTGGGGACAGGAGGCTGGGTTGGATCTTACTTCTGATGACGACTTCTTTTCTGACCCCACAATTAAGAGCTACTACAAAGCTTTCGTTAAGGTAAACATTTCATTCGTGTGCCACGGACTGTAGTAGTGCACCTCATTGTATTTGTATCTTCAATATTTGGATTCAGCTCATTTTTTAGTCCTTTTTTTTGTGTTTTCTCACCCTTCTGTCATGACTTACCATCGCATTTACACTTTTTAGACTGTTTTGACAAGAATAAACACAATTACAAATGAGGCCTACAAGGACGATCCTACAATTCTTGCCTGGGAGCTGATTAATGAGTCACGATGCCATTCAGATCCGTCAGGTGACACGTTGCAGGTCCATCCTTCAGCTCTACTTTGGTACACTTTTGTTTCCTTTTAATGTAGTATACTGCACATGTTTCAACACGCTGCATTTCTCGTAGGCATGGATAGAAGAGATGGCGTCTTATGTCAAGTCTATGGATCCTGTGCACCTTCTAGAGATTGGTGTTGAAGGGTTTTATGGTCCGTCCACTCCAGAGCTTTTGCATGTGAACCCAGATGCTTATTCTGGAACTGTCGGAACAGATTTTATCAGGAACCACCGTGCACGGGGAATTGATCTGGCTTCTATTCATATTTATTCGGACACTTGGTAAGTCTTCTAGTTCAGTCCCATGTGAGTTTTATGTCTGGCCAGCTATGAATGCTGAACCTAGCCACTTCATGAAATGTGATTCATTATCACGACTAAGATCCTTTTGCCAGGTTGCCTCACTCTGTAGAGGACAATCACCTCGAATTTGTGAATACCTGGATGCAACAACATATTGATGACGCAGCTAACTTGCTTGGGATGCCAGTTCTGATCGGGGAGTTCGGTGTATCACTTAAGGACGGGAGGTTTGGCAATGAGTTTCAAGAAGCTTTCATGGAGACAGTCTACAGAATTTTCTCAAGCTCTTGGAAGAGCGGAGTGATTGGAGGAGGCTGCCTTGTTTGTCAGCTCTTCCCTGAAAGCGCAGAGCACATGGATGATGGTTATGCAGTATTTTTTGCAAAATCACCATCCATATTAAACTTGCTTGCAAATCACTCAAGGAGTCTAGAATATTGAGAACGTGCTGCCTCCCTACTTATATGACAGCTCATGTTCCAAGTTGTGGATGTTCGGTTTGTAAATTGTACGACCATAGTGACGGTATGAGTGTGACACTAATATTTACTGGTCTCCAGCTCTGAAGACTATGTTCTGTCATGTAAACAAAACGTCAATATTAAACCATGAGATCAAATTCCTTTCTTCTGTCATGCACTAACCTAATTGCATAATAATAATATCCTTACCTAATGGAGTATTTTCTTGTTTGAACACAAACTGTTGTTTCATCCTCTATACAACACCAATTGTTTGTCTATCATGAAACTGCTTTAAGTGAAAATTCTATTGTCCATCATCCGAGAACTTTTAGAGATGTCAGAAGTTTGCTTCCTTACAGGTATGTACTTTTTTTAATGGACTTACAGGCATGTACTTTATGACAGCGGGAACTCATAAAAGGCCTCTGTTAGATTTACATGAACCACCCAAAAGTATATAGATTTTAAATTCTCAATCCTCTGTGCAGTTAAAACTGCTTCCGGAGTGACATCTGTACTTTTCTTTTTTTCTTAATGACACATGATCATGTTTATGATGGAACTATACCATGTTTACTTGCACCTTAAACCATTTATGCAGATGTACCTTGAATATTCACCGAGAATCATGTTTCACAAAGTTGAGAATGAGATCCTAAATCTAGTGCTGATTATCATGTGTGATCAATGTTACAAGAATTCGCGCAGGCCTATTCTGTAGGTTGCTACATAATTGCATTATAGAGATTTGACTATCAAATTAAACAGCTGTTCTGGTGCAGAAAAGAAGGGGCTGTGATCTGTATACAACAACAACAACAACATAGCCTTTTGTCCCAAGCTAGTTGGGGTAGGCTAGAGGTGAAACCCAAAAAACACGGCTCAGGCACATTAATTGCTAGTCTCCAAGCGCTCCTATCCATAGCTAAATCCTTAGAGATATTCCACTCTTTAAGGTCTCTAATAACCGACTCGTCCCAAGTTAGTTTGGGTCGCCCTCTACCTCTCTTAACATTATTGGCCCGCTGTAGAACCCCACTACGCACCGGCGCCTCAGGAGGCCTCCGTTGGACATGTCCGAACCATCTCAACCGATGTTGCGTCAATTTCTCCTCAATTGGTGCCACTCCGACTCTATCTCGAATATCTTCATTCCGTATCCTATCCCTTCTTGTGTGACCACAAAACCAACGCAACATACGCATCTCTGCTACACTCAGTTGTTGTATATGTCGCCTTTTAGTAGGCCAACATTCAGCACCGTATAGCATCGCCGGGCGAATCGCCGTCCTATAGAACTTACCTTTTAGCTTTTGTGGTACCCTCTTGTCACAGAGGACACCAGAAGCTTGACGCCATTTCAACCAACCGGCTGAAATTCTATGCCTAACATCTTCATCAATGTCACCATCCTTTTGCAGCATCGATCCTAAATACCTAAAGGTATCTTTCTCGGCCACCACTTGCCCATCAAGCCTGACATCTCCATCTTCATATCTAGTCCCACTGAAATCGCACATCATGTACTCGGTCTTAGTCCTGCTAAGTCTGAAACCTTTGGACTCTAACGTATGCCTCCACAACTCTAACTTCCTATTAACACCTGCTCTACTCTCATCAACTAGCACCACATCATCAGCAAAGAGCATACACCAAGGGATATCACTTTGTATATCCCTTGTGACCTCATCCATCACCAGAGCAAATAAATAAGGACTCAATGCTGACCCCTGATGCAGACCTATTTTATTTGGAAAATCACTACTGTCTCCACCATAAGTGCGGACAACCGTCATCGCATCCTTGTACATATCCTTCATAAGGGTAATGTACTTAGTTGGGACTTTGTGCTTCTCCAAAGCCCACCACATGACATTTCTTGGTACTTTATCATATGCCTTCTCGAGGTCAATAAAGACCATGTGCAAGTCCTTCTTTTGCTCCCTATGTCTCTCCATGAGTTGTCGTATTATAAAAATCGCCTCCATGGTCGACCTTCCAGGCATGAACCCAAACTGGTTTTGGGTCACACTTGTCACTCTCCTAAGGCGATGCTCGATAACCCTCTCCCAAAGCTTCATCGTATGGCTCATCAGCTTAATCCCACGGTAGTTAGTACAACTTTGAACATCTCCCTTGTTCTTGAAGATCGGTACTAATATACTTCTTCTCCATTCTTCAGGCATCTTGTTTGACCTAAAAATGAGGTTAAAAAGCTTAGTCAGCCATACTATTGCTCTGTCACCCAGGCATCTCCACACCTCAATGGGGATACCATCAGGACCCATCGCTTTACCTCCCTTCATCCTCTTCAAAGCCTCCGCAATCTCTGCCTCATGAATTCTCCTCACAAAACGTCTGTTGGCGTCGTCAAATGAGTCATCCAGCTCAAGCGTCGAACCATTCTCCTCATTAAATAACTTATCGAAGTACTCTCGCCATCTGTTCTTGATCTCCTCATCCTTCACCAGAAGTCGATCCGTCCCATCCTTGATGCATTTGATTTGGTTGATGTCCCTTGTCTTCCTCTCGCGGATCCTCGCCATCCTATAAATATCCTTCTCCCCTTCCTTCGTGCTTAGCCGCTGATAAAGGTTATCATATGCACGACCCTTTGCTACACTCACAGCTCTCTTTGCAGCCCTCTTTGCTAATTTATAGCCCTCGATATTGGCTGCACTCCGATCAAGGTGAAGGCGCTTGAAACATTCCTTTTTCTCCTTAATAGCCATTTGCACCTCGTCATTCCACCACCAAGTGTCTTTCGCTTCTTGTTTTCCTCCCCTACTCACGCCAAACACTTCTGAAGCCACCTTCCGAACACATGTTGCCATCTTTAGCCACATGTCGTCTGCATCTTCTCCGTCCTCCCAAGGCCCCTCGCTTAACATCATGTCCTTAAAAGTTTGCGCTGCTTCCCCTCTAAGCTTCCACCACTTCGTTCTCGCTATCTTGGCACGTTTGTCCCGCTGGACACGTACCCGAAATCTGAAGTCCGCCACCATCAACTTGTGTTGAGGGACAACACACTCCCCAGGTATCACCTTACAATCTAAGCACGCACGTCTATCCTCCCGCCTTGCAAGGATAAAGTCAATCTGGCTCGAGTGTTGTCCACTCTGAAAGGTCACCAGATGAGATTCCCTCTTCCTAAATAGGGTATTTGCTAACAACAAGTCGTAGGCCAACGCGAAGCTCAAAACATCCTCCCCCTCTTGATTCCTATTTCCATACCCGAACCCCCCGTGCACTCGCTCGAAACCTACATTAGACGCACCTACATGGCCGTTGAGATCTCCTCCTATGAAGAGTTTCTCGCTGATAGGCACGGTACTAACCATGCTATCCAAATCCTCCCAAAACTGCATCTTGGTGCTCTCACTAAGGCCTACCTGAGGGGCATAGGCACTGATCACATTCAGAGCCAAATCTCCAACTACCAACCGAACTAGGATAATTCGATCGCCTTGCCTCCTAACATCAACAACTCCATTCTTAAGGCTCTTATCGATCAAGATGCCTACACCATTCCTTCCCGAAGTCGGTCCCGTATACCAAAGCTTGGAGCCAGTACCCTCTACTTCCCTCGCCTTCTGGCCCTTCCATTTAGTCTCCTGAACGCATAGAATATTTACACGCCTCCTAATTGCTACCTCGGCTATCTCTCGTAACTTACCCGTTAGAGACCCTACGTTCCAACTACCCACCCGAAACCTAGTTGGCTCGGCTAGCTTCCTTGCCCTTCGCACCCGTCGAGGGAAGTGCAAAGACCCTTGCTCATTTTTCACTACACCCGGGCGCCGATGTAGCGCGCCACTAAGGAAATGACGACCCGGTCCTTGCTCACTTGACACCGTGCCCAGACCACGACACGGCGCGTCTCGGGGGAGACGGCCCGGCCCTTGCTCATTTAACACCATACCCGGGTTCCGATATGGCGCGTCGCTAAGAGGGTTACGCCCCAACGGGATTCTCTTGGGTTTCATCTCCATATGAGTGGCTAGGTTTTACATTGGCTCGCCGAGCCTATCACAACCCTCCTCCTTTACCAGGGCTTGGGACCTGCTATGTTGAGACAACATAGGCGGAGTTAAGGGGCTGTGATCTGTATCTATGACCAAAACCTCACTGGGTGGCCACTTCTTGATCATGGAATCTTGCTGTTCAGGGTCCAGCATATTGTCACGCTCGGTCTTTATGAAAATCCGTTTGACTCGATTTAATCTCTCATCATCTCCTTCAAAGCTTGCAGTACTAATAGCTGCTGTAGGCCATGGTCGCATTAGCATTGAAGCGAGGACTGATTCCTACCAGATAAAGAAAAGGGTAAGTATAAGAAAAGGGTAAATTTTACATCAGTATTCACTCTTTATCAGAGCAGATGCTTGGTTTGTCAGAAAAGGATTCCAAGAAATACGACCATGACATGATAAACAATGGCCTTTTATAAGTTAGATTATTGTACTACTACGTTTAGATTCTAGTGATGTAATAAGTAGTTTAGCAAAGAAGGCGGTTTTGGTGAGCACATGCTCAGATATGTAAACTTTTTTCTCCTAAGGCATATTTCATCATACAATATAAATGTACAATACCTCTTCAGGGCTTTGTTGGGAGAGTCGATCACACTGGAATTCTGGTCTCAAGGCAATGGTTGTTGGAGGATCATCTGCTGCTGCACCAAGTGTCAGTTCAATCTCATTCTCAGGCAAAGTTGGTAACCCCTGTTACATGTTTAATTATATGAAAGGATTGAGGATGCAATTAGTTGCACATAATATTACAACATAAGATAAATGTAGTAAATCCATCACAAATTAAGGTAAGCTATGTAATTGTTTCAGAGTTCTGCCAAAATCTCCTGTACTTTCTGTTTTATGCCTATCATCAAAATGGCTATGCTGAGAATAAGTCAGTTTTCTTTAGGAAATATTGGGTGCCTGGTTGACAGTATCCACCATATTTACCCTACCTTATATCATGCACAGTTAAGCTGTTGCAATTTCGTGATTCTCATATGAATTATTACATTTCTTGTTTTAAAAACCTTAATGTTTGAACTATATGTATGTTTGTTTGATGAATTACTTATGGGGTATATTCTCATCAGTTGCTAGGGGGTCTATGCTTTGACAAGAGAAGAAGGTGAATTTTCAAAACATTACATCCTTCTTATCTTCATCAGTTTGAAATCCAAATGGTAGCATTGTAGCTGCCACAAAAAATGCTTGACTGATCCTGTCAACAAATTCATGCATTACATGAATTACACTCAGCCCTCCAGCACCGTGTCCGACTAGAATCACCTGGAACAAGATTGAAATGAGTTAGCATGGTACGTGTTGACAGTCAAAATTGGCTTTGGCCCGGCCAAACCGGTCTGACCGGTTTGCCAAACCGGTCAGACCGGTTTTGGTTCTGTAATTCGAGTAGGATTATGATTCCGAGTTTAATCCCATATTGTAACCTATTCGAAAGGGGTAAGACTTCCCCGGCCTATAAATATAAAGGCTAGAAGGCCGATTGAGGTATTCCAATCGAATCAAACACATTTATCCTTTACTTTTTATCTCTCAAACCCTAATCATTTCCAACCCCCATATTCTGTTCTTTGCTCGTCTCTACGGCGTTCAAGGGCGTTCTAGGTGGCCTGCCGACCCTAGAGCAACCCTAGCTTGCTTGAGCTCCGACGGGGTCCCTCCCGAGCTCGAGTTTCTAGGTCTTCACGATCTCCCGCCTGAAAGCGGTCTGACCGGTTCTTGAAACCGGTCTGACCGGTTCTTGAAACCGGTCTGACCGGTTTCCCCCGGGGAGGTCAGGAGTTGGCCGTTGTGACGGCCGTGCTGCGCGTTCGATCGATGCTCGAGTGTGTTGGCGCGCTTTTGTGTCAACATACTTTTTGGCGACTCCGCTGGGGAAGATTAATCTGGTTTCAAAACCGATTCAATCTACTCCAATAATGGCTGGATCAATGTGCGACCTTGACAAAGACAACATCATCACCGCGACGATGGAAGAGCTCACGGACGAGGAGCGGAAGCAGTACCTGATCGCCGAGGAGCACTTCAGGACGCAATTCTTGAAGGGCTTTAAAAAGGATCGCGGTGGTCTTGTCAAGAGAGTGGAGGAATTCGTCATGCCAGCTTTCAAGCTGGCAAACGACCAAGTTGAAGAACTTTCAAAGGTAACTGGCGAATCCTCTGATTTGATGCAGCAAATTACTCGCATGATGGATGATAAATTGCTTGCTGCACAAACTGTTACTAGTGAGTTGATTGCTAATATGTCGGGTAGTTCTGATAAAGGTAAAAATAACGTAGAATCTAATGAATTACCTAACTCAACTCCTAGCTCATCAGGCGTGCCAGAAAATGTTTTAGATCCTAATTTGGGCATGCCGATGAATTTCTATGCGGGACAATCACTTCACCCTGGTTCGGTCCACGAACCGGCCAGACCGGTTTTCACAACCGGTCAGACCGGTTTGGCCCCCTCTGGCGGTCAGACCGGTTCCATGGGTGCAGGGGCATCAGGTGTGATGGTTTTATCTAATACGATTGCTCCTGGTCCTTTTTACACTACTCCACGCACTACGGTTGTGGGAAGTATACCCCACAGATCTGGCACGTCTCACGGGCCGATTCCGAGTACTTCTCAAAGTGCGACATATAATGTGCCTCGTTTTCCATAAAATAGAGGTGATGGGAATTATCAAGTCGAGTTAGCTAAGTTTAAAGAAGATATAGCTAATACACTTAGAACAAGACTCGGGCTTGAATTGGGTAGTTCACGCTTATATCAAAAACCGTATCCGCCTGAATTTGATTTAGTTGCTTATCCTAGTGGTTGGCGTGTTCCTGATTTTATTAAATTCAGTGGCGAAGATAATAGAACTCCTTGGAAACATATTAGTCAATATGTCTTTCAATTAGGAGAAGCATCATATTATGAACCATTGCGTATACGGTTATTCTCATTATCTTTAACTGGAACTGCTTTTTCATGGTTTTCTTCGCTTGCTCCTAATTCTATTCAAAATTGGACTCAATTGGAGCGTAAATTTCATGATCATTGCTTTAGCGGAGAAAACGAAGCTAAATTGTCTGATTTAGCATCGGTTAAGCAAAGTCGAGAAGAATCGGTTCTTGATTACTTCAAAAGATTTAAAGATGTTAAGAACCGATGTTTTAACATAACTGTTTCTGAAAAGGATTTAGCGGATTTAGCTTTTGCGGGCTTACGGTCTCATTTCAAGGAAAAACTAGAGGGATCTGATTTTCTTACTATTAATCACTTGTAAATGAAGGCCATGAGTCTAGAACTTAAGTTTAAAAATTCAAAAGAATCTGCTAAACCTCATCGTTCGAATGTGCATATTGTTGATAATGATTCTGATAGTTCGGACGATGATAAGGAAATTTATGCTGTTGAATTTGTTTGGTCATCAAAGAGTAAACCTGGTTCTTGTCCCTCGTTGAAACCGATTCAGAAAAATCGGCAAGAAGAAATTAAGTTTACTTTTGATGTAGCTAAATGTGATCGTGTTTTTGATCAATTGCTTAAGAATGGATTTGTTAAACTTTCTCATGCAATTCCACCAGCCGATCAATTGAAAAATCGTGCATATTGTAAGTGGCATAATTCTTTTTCTCATGCGACCAACGATTGCAATGTTTTTCGACGACAGGTACAATCGGCCCTTAATGAAGGTCGATTGGTGCTAGCTGAAATGCAAGTTGATAAGGCTCCTTTCCCTGTTCATACCTTGGATGTGAATACTAAAGTATTGATTCGGCCGGAACAAGCCGATGGAGCTAAAGGTAAGAATGTGGTGATTGGAGACCCAAGGCCGGAAAGAATTTATGACAAAGTTCCGGTCAGAACAGTGATGATTGAGAAGACTCTAGATGGAAAAGAGTCTCTGAAGATTACAGTTAACACATCAAGGCCCGGGGGGCAAGGAAGTTCCTTGGAAGAAAATCGGTTCGCTAGCCAGGCGAAACCGGTCAGACCGGTTTCCCAAACCGGGTTTGTCTCCAGACCGTCCAAGGACTTTCAAGCCTAAGCGCCCGAAAGTGGGTACTTGGAAGTTTAATGAGCCAAAGGTTCAAGGAAGGGTTCTGAAGCAAGGACCTACTTTCTCTCAGCTCATGAACAAGTATACAAAGGCCGTTCAAGTTGATCGGCCAACAAAAAAGAGACAGAGGTCACCGCAGCGTTGGATCAATTCTACAGCTTATAAGCGTCGTGGTGATGTTACTGGGACTTCGTTACATGACCGATTGGGTTCATACCCATCAGGTCCTTCGGCTGCTCCCAAAAGCGGTCAGACCGGTTTTGTAAACCGGTCAGACCGAAATCTGAGCAAAGGTTCCAAGCTCCTCCTAAGCAAGAATACCGTGTCAGGGAGAAAAATGAGGACGTGCAAGCCAAGACCAGTGGGTTTATAAAAATTGGCGATATTCCAGTGGCTATGCAAGACTTGGGTAGAAAGCCGATAGTCATTGGAGATTCGGCTCCTGTTCCAGTCAAAAGGCCGGTCATGTCTAATGATCATGAGGCTAGCAGTAGCAAGGGTGTAAAGAAGGTCTTCCAACCAAGGTGGTGTCCTTCTGGTTTGACTCATACGCAGAAGCGGAAATTACAGCGCTTGCAGAACAAAGAGAAAAGGGAACAGGAAGCTGAGAAGCTGAGGGATGAATACTTCAACAATTACAGGCCTATGATTCCTCAGACCAAGATCTGGCAAGCTAAACCCGTTGTGCAATCAGCAGCACAACCGGTCAGACCGGTTTCTGAATCCGGTCAGACCGGTTTGGGTCAGCCCACCGCTACAGAAGCGGTCAGACCGGTTTCAGGAACCGGTCAGACCGGTTTGACGACAGAAGCGGGAGCTGAGATTACTTCAACCATCGATGCTACTACGCCAATTCCTCCAGTGGTTGAAGATGAAGAATTGGTTGATTTTGAGCCTTCTCCAGAGCATGACAACATGGAAATCAATGTTGTATATTTGTCTTCTGATTATTATGTGGTACCGGAGGAGAAGATCTCTCATCTTCAACTTGGGCCTCGAGATGCTGTTTTTCAGAAGCCTAGTGAATCAGAGAATCATCTCAAGGCTTTATATATGAAGGGCACATCAACGGGAAGCCAATTTCTCGTATGTTGGTTGATGGTGGAGCTATTGTAAATCTTATGCCATACTCTCTCTACAAGAAGATTGGCGGAAAAGACGAAGAATTGATCAAGACGAACATGACGGTCAGTGGAGTTGGTGGAGGTGATCCCATTGGCGCCAAGGGGGTGGCTTCTATGGAGTTGACCGTCGGGAGCAAGACTATTGCTACAGTTTTCTTCATCTCCGAGGTGCAAGGTAACTTCAGTTTAATCCTTGGTCGAGATTGGATTCATGCAAATAAATGTATTCCATCTACCTTGCATCAATATCTTATTCAGTGGATCGGCGATGAAGTTGAAGTTGTACATGATGATACTTCTTCCTTCGTTGCAACGGCCGATTCCGATTCTCTTAGTGCAAATGGGAATGTCAAATGTTTGTCGGGCATGGATTTGACCGACTATGAACTGATCAGTTGCACCAAGGATGGTTTTGTTGCTGCTACATTAAAGCCGATGGAAAATCAGTTGAATTACTTGCTGTAATTAATGGAGCAAACAAATCAACAGAGACAAACCGGTCAGACCGCTTCTGGAAACCGGTCAGACCGGTTTAGACCTGAACAGCGCGAGGCGAGCCAAACCGGTCAGACCGCTTCTGAGAACCGGTCAGACCGGTTTAAGTCTGGACAGTGGCTTCAAGACCGAATTGACCATCATCGAGCACATTCGGCCGGTATGTTTGAAGCTATTGAAGATCTTGGTGATATGGATAAGTTGGGTCAGGGTTTCACGTCAGCCGACCCTTTAGAAAAAATAGATATTGGTGATGATACTATTCCTAGGCCAACTTTTGTAAACAAAAATTTATCGGCTGAGTTTAAAGCCAAATTAATAAATTTGTTGAAAGAGTATGTCGATTGTTTTGCTTGGGAGTACCGTGAGATGCCGGGGTTAAGTCGTGATTTAGTTGAGCATCGTTTACCAATAAAAGCCGGTTTTAGACCTTTTAAGCAATCGGCTAGACGTTTTAATCCCGCTATTTATGACCGAATAAAAGAAGAAGTTAATCGTTTGCTAGATGCTGGTTTTATTCGGACTTGTCGTTATGCGGAGTGGATTTCTAATATCGTTCCCGTTGAAAAGAAAGATTCGGGAAAACTTAGAGTTTGCATTGATTTTAGAGATCTTAATAAAGCCACTCCAAAAGATGCATATCCTATGCCTATAGCCGATGTCTTAATCAATGAAGCTTCTGGGCATCGTGTTGTTAGTTTTCTTGATGGTAATGCTGGATATAATCAAATCTTCATGGCCGAAGAGGATATGCACAAAACGGCCTTTCAATGTCCGGGATTTATTGGTTTATTTGAGTGGGTGGTTATGACTTTTGGATTAAAGAATGCCGGTGCAACTTATCAAAGAGCTATGAATTTAATCTTTCATGATTTACTTGGTGTTATTATGGAAGTGTATATTGATGATATCGTAGTTAAATCGGATGGCTTGGATTCTCATTTAGCCGATTTAAAACTTGCTCTTGAGAGGATGCGACGGTATGGCTTGAAGATGAATCCACTCAAATGTGCTTTTGGTGTTTCGGCCGGAAAGTTTCTTGGATTTGTTATTCATGAGAATGGCATAGAAGTTGATCCCAAGAGAATTGAAGCTATGAAGAAAGTCGAAGCTCCTACTTGCAAGAAGGATTTGCAAAAGTTTCTAGGCAAGGTAAATTTCTTGAGAAGATTTATAATTAACTTGTCTGGAAAGGTTGATGCTTTTACTCCTTTACTTCGGTTGAAAGATGAAGCCGATTTTACCTGGGGGGCAAAACAGCAAGAAGCTTTTGAAAAGATCAAAGAGTACTTGTCTTCACCACCGGTGTTTAGGGCGCCTAAGAGAGGGGTTCCATTCAGACTTTATGAGGCGGCTGAAGATAGAACTATTGGGGCTGTTTTGACTCAAGAAATCGGCAACAAGGAGTATGTAATTGCTTATGTAAGCCGACGGCTCATCGATGCAGAAACAAGGTATACTTTCATTGAGAAGTTGTGTTTATCCTTGTACCATGCTTGTACTCAATTGAGGCATTATTTATTATCTAGCACTTGCATCGTGTTGTGTCAAACCGATGTAATTAAACATATGTTGCAAAAGCCGATTTCTAGCGGAAGAGTTGGTAAATGGGCTTATGCTTTAGTTGAATATGATTTGGCTTGTGAACCTATAAAATCAATGAAAGGCCAAATTGTAGCTGATTTTATTGTTGAACATCGGATAAATGATACAAACAATTTCGACGTCGGCTATGTTGCTTGTACACCATGGAAGTTATACTTTGATGGATCGGTTTGCAATGATGGACAAGGAATTGGTGTTGTTTTGGTCTCTCCAAGTGGTGCCGTTTTTGAGTTTTCAAACCGAATAGAAGAAAAGCGAACCAATAATCAAGTTGAATATGAAGCTCTTCTATTTGGCTTGGAATTTTTGCAAGACATGAGAATAAAGCATGTTGAGGCTTTTGGTGATTCGCTTCTGGTGGTACAACAAGTGTCAAAGGTATGCCAATGTTATAATGATTCATTAAATGCATATCTTGATAGATGTCTTGATATCATTGCTTCTTTTGATGAGTTTACTATCAAACATATTCCAAGAGAAGAGAATAGCAAGACAAATACTCTGGCTCAGAAAGCATCTGGTTATATGGTTGCAAAGAAGTATTTCTATCTCCAAAAACCGATGCAAACGAAAGCCGAGGTTCTGGTTCTGGACGAACCGGTCACACCGGTTTCAGAAACCGGTCAGACCGGTCTGACTGCCAGAACCGGTCTGACCGGTTCTGAAACCGGTCTGACCGCTTTGTCCCCTGACAGAAGTAAAAATCCTTTGGATGATGCTAATCAATCCAAAGTTGAAGATCAGGATTGGAGGGTGCCTATTATTACTTATTTGAGAGATCCTGGTCGTGGTGCAGAAAGAAATATTCGGCGAATATCGTTTAAATACGTTTTGCTTGACGATGAACTCTATCATCGAAACGCCGAAGATTTGCTATTGAAATATCTTAATTCGGATCAGGCCAAAGTTGCCATGGGTGAGGTCCATGAAGGTATTTGTGGTACACATCAATCGGCTCCAAAGATGAAGTGGTTGCTTAGGCGAGCCGGTTTCTATTGGCCTACTATGATGACAGATTGTTTCAAATATTACAAAGGGTGTGAGGAATGTCAGAAGTTTGGAAATTTGTAACTTGTTCCTGCTGCATTGATGCATCCTATTATTAAGCCATGGCCGTTCCGAGGTTGGGGATTGGATTTTGTTGGGCAAATTAATCCTCCATCATCAAAAGGACATCGCTTCGTGTTGGTTGCTACGGATTATTTTACTAAGTGGACCGAAGCAATTCCATTGAAGAATATGACGCATCGAGAGGTGATTGAGTTTGTTACGCAAAATATTATTCATAGATTCGGTATTCCTCAAACTTTGACGACGGATCAAGGTACTTCGTTTATGTCTAAAGAGGTACGTGAATTCGTCGAATCCTATAGAATTAAGTTGCTCAATTCATCTCCATATTACGCTCAGGCTAATGGTCAAGCCGAGTCAAGTAATAAAACTTTGATCAAGTTAATCAAGAAAAAGATAGAAGCAAGTCCTAAGAGATGGCATGAAGTTTTATCCAAAGCATTATGGGCTCATCGTATATCTAGACATGGTGCTACTAAAGTTACTCCTTTTGAGCTTGTGTATGGTCAAGAGGCCGTTTTGCCCGTTGAGGTAAATCTGAACGCTTATAGATTGGCTAAACAAAATGACCTTGATGTTGTTGATTACCACAATTTGATGTTAGACAATATTGATGAGGTAACCGACAAACGATTGAAAGCTTTGAAGGAGATTGAGAAAGATAAACTTCGGGTTGCTAAAGCTTACAACAAGAAAGTACGAGGAAAATATTTTCAGATTGGTGAGCTTGTTTGGAAGACGATCTTGCCTATTGGAACGAAAAGCAACAAGTTTGGTAAATGGTCACCAAGTTGGGAAGGACCCTATAGAGTTGTCAAAGTCATTTTTGGGAATTCTTACATGCTAGAGACGCTGAAGGGAGATCATTTACCTAAAGCTATGAACGGAAGATATTTGAAGAAATTCTATCCAAGTGTTTGGCAAGACGCATGAAGACCAATGGCCGGTATATTGTTGATATCGCCCTTAGCATAAATTTTAGCTCCTGAATTGTAATTACTTGCTTTTTAGTTCTCAAGTTCACTAAAAACGCAGAGGGCATGTGTTGACAGACAAAATTGGCTTTGGCCCGGCCAAACCGGTCTGACCGGTTTTGGTTCTGTAATTCGAGTAGGATTAGGATTCCGAGTTTAATCCCATATTGTAACCTATTCGAAAGGGGTAAGACTTCCCCGGCCTATAAATATAAAGGCTAGAAGGCCGATTGAGATATTCCAATCGAATCAAACACATTTATCCTTTACTTTTTATCTCTCAAACCCTAATCATTTCCAACCCCCATATTCTGTTCTTTGCTCGTCTCTACGGCGTTCAAGGGCGTTCTAGGTGGCCTGCCGACCCTAGAGCAACCCTAGCTTGCTTGAGCTCCGACGGGGTCCCTCCCGAGCTCGAGTTTCTAGGTCTTCACGATCTCCCGCCTGAAAGCGGTCTGACCGGTTCTTGAAAGCGGTCTGACCGGTTCTTGAAACCGGTCTGACCGGTTTCCCCCAGGGAGGTCAGGAGTTGGCCGTTGTGACGGCCGTGCTGCGCGTTCGATCGATCCTCGAGTGTGTTGGCGCGCTTTCGTGTCAACAGTACGCCAATTCAATTCTTCATAATTTCAAACATTTATCATAAATAGTTCATCAAGTACCTTAAGCAAAAGGGAAGAAAAAATGCACGTACCTTCTCCCCCTCTGGCAAGGTCGAGATGAGGTCTATGAGCGGCTTGTCATACTGCTTGAACGATCCAACTGTGTTGGGATCAGTAGGATCAACACCGCCTCCGGCAAGGTCAATGCAAGTAACACGGTAGCCAGATCCCTCAAGGAGCCATCGGAGTTTGAACCAGCACCAGGCTCCATGACCTTCCCCATGAACAAGGACAAAGTGCTCCTTTGCCATGCCCATTAATCCGGCCTCTTCCTATCAATCTAAGTTTGCTACCATGGATATTAACTACTTGATGGACATGCAGCAGGCCAGCAGGGTAACTGCATTTGCATGGCCAATTCCAAATGTCAAACCGAGCAGGCATCCAGTGAGCTCTATTCTAAATAGAGGGGTCTCAGGCGGTCTATGGTTGTAACATGCAGAATGGCTAAATATGGTAGATGGCGCAGGATAAATTGTGTGGACCAGCGAGTTTTTCTCGCTCTGTGCGTTAGTGATTGCGTTTGGCCTTCTGACCTGATGGATTTTTTTTCTCCTTGCTATCTTTCTGTACTCGATCTGGTTGCTCATTGGCATATCAAAAGCTGAGATATATTTCATCCTTCATTAAAAATAGAATTTTCTTTATACATATGACATAGACATGTTTATTCCTTATCATTGCATACATATATTTATTTAATATTGATGTAAAATTATATTTTGTGGTGGACAACTGATAAATAATCTATTATATGACAACTCAAATTTGCATATAACATAACTTAATGAATAGGTCAAGCCCCCACTGAGATTGCGGATAGCGTTCATCACCGGTCACAATGACTTGAGGATCAGCTCCAAGAGATGGTCTGGTGCAGAGAAGAAAGGACTGTGATCAGTGTCCATGACCATCACTTTTCTCGGTGGCCAACGGCGAATCATGGCCTCCTGCTGCTCTGGCTTGATAGTGCGGTCATTTGCTGTTTTTATGTACACGCGATGGACTGCGTTTACTTGGCTCTTGACACCATCATCGACACAACCAAACCTCGCAGTGCTGAGCACGGCTGGAAATGGGCGCAGCAGAATGGAGGCAAGTGTGGAGTCCTGCAAAAATGTTGACAATTAAGGTGTGCTGGAGACTATCGTTCGCAAATGATTCAGTGATGCAATTTATTCATTGATCATGCAGTACATACCTCTTGGGAGCTTTGTTGGTGCAGGATTGTGCGTTGGTACTCCTTTCTTAGCGCCATGCTTGTAGGTGGATTATCTTTTCCCCGGCCAAAATTCAAGTCATACACATCCCCGAACTCCGATAAATCAGGTACACCCTGCTCATTTTGAATCTAAGTTTTAGGAAATGCTACCATTTCTTCGCAGACATAAGAGGAATACTTGAACAAAGTCGTGACAAGAAAGTATAAGGGAAAATTTTTAAATCACATCTTTGATGTCTTGTTCTGTTTGGTAGCCAAATGGGAGCATGGTTGCTGCTATGAAGATGGCCTGCTTGATTTTGTCTCTGAACAAATGCATCGCATGGGTCACGCTTAGTCCTCCTGCGCTGTGTCCTACCAGAATTACCTGACAAACAATGGTAGGATTAGAGGCATCTATGTTATCAACCAGCAACAAAATAATTTACCCAGTGACTTGAATATTACATCAATTTAGTCTGAATTGAAGTATCATGTGCAGAACTAAATTGAACGTAATATTCAAGTAACACGTGACAGTACATTTTCTGAAATAACAGAACACATAAGCAAGGGTCAATTTGAAACGAAGGAATAGTAAATAGAGAAATGGGAATAACATAAGTATAAGATGACGGCGTATAGTGGCAGGACAGAGGATTAGAAGATACACTGAAGGACTGGAAAAAGGAACATGGAAACCACAGAACATGTGAACCGATGATATAAGAACGCAACAGTTTTATTCAGGTTTACAATCCCTGATTAATGATGAATTTGTAAGGCTGCGTTTTTTTAAACCCTATTGACGATTGGCTGTGAAAAAACCAAGTCCAAATCCAGCTGTTGCAGCCTCATCCATTTCGCGTGGCTGTCATCAGTCATTCCTCTCCCTTTTCATCTCGTGTGACCCAAAACACACACACACACACACCCAAAGCTGCTGTCATGGACGAGCGGCTGGCGGTCGCAAGACGTCGGATGAGGTCGTCTAGGCCTCCATTTTCTCTCAAAATTTCTCACTTGCCTCGGGCTTCAGCTAAAAAAAATGGACGTACTGGGGCTGGATGTTGATGATGATATTCCTCAGGAAAAACTTTAATCCAAACAGAACAGGCCTAAATGATCCAAGGGAGCGATGATGCTATGCATCAAGGCTGTAAAGATCGCGTTCAATCATATATAGAATCTTAATAAATACAAAAATAATCATAGGAAAAAAATATACCCGGCCTGTGTTGTGACTAGAATTAGCTATACATACCGTTAAATCGTCAAGTCATACGATGGAACCAAGAATAAATTGCGAGCTGAGCATGCATGCTCTACGTATAAGTAAGTATGATACGACGACTAATTAACAGATGAGATGGTGATCGACCTTGTGGCCGTCGTCCGGCAGGGCCGCCATGAAGTCGACGAGCGGCGCGTCGTACTCATCAAACGATCTGACGTCGTTGGGGTCGATGAGGCTGCCGGCGGCTCCGGCGAGGTCGATGCAGGAGACGCGGTGGCCGGAGCCCTGGAGGCGGCATGCGAGCTTGAACCAGCACCAGGCGCCGTGGCAGGCACCGTGCACAAGGACAAAGTGCTCCAGCTTATTATTGGCCTTGGAAACCTCGCCGCCCGCCTCCATTGATCTTACACCTCAGCCTGTTCGGTTGGCTGGTGGCTAATGGCTGGTGCTGATTTGTGCTGAGAGAAAAATACTGCAGGCTGGTTGGCTGGTGCTGAATCGTTGTGAGAGAAAAATACTGCTGGTTGGTGACTGATAAGTCAAACGAACATGGCGACGGGGTTGTGTACATGCTTGCCGTGCTTAGTGTCTGTATATATACTAGGAAGGTACGCCGCACGCTTTTTTTTTGCTGGAAACGGTAGGGAAGGCCCTGCCTATTTTTTATATATGTTAACAAAATATGTATACAAGAGGTTTGACCGCAGGCAAAAGAAGCAAAGGTTATAAAGGATTACAAGTTATTACTCAGACCAAATAATGAGTTTATCTTTGACCTTTGGTCTTGCCGAGATGGCTCCACCATCAAAAATAATATTATTCCTGTGATTCCATATCGCCCAACGTGTCACCATAACCAACTATCTGAATATGCTGGATGCAAATGTCTGACGTGCCTGAATAATCATATCTAACATGGGAAGGGTAGCATCCCAATCAATACCCATGAAGATCCAACATGCCTGTAATTATTTGATTTTTGTATTTGTTTTTACAGAGTAGTTATAGTTGATTTATGGATTATTATCCAAAGTAGCAGATCATATAGAGATAATCAAATTTGGGTATTGCCGTCAACTTTGTTTATGCTATTTGTTTTTGAATGGAACGGTAAGAGAAAAAAATAAAAATGGAAGAGAATTAACAAGACAAGAAAAATACAACCACTTCACCCTCGCCCAACAACACAACAACAAAAACAAGAAAAGAGCAAACAAACAATCGCCAGGCAAGTCCAAACAACTGGAGACAACAGCAACAACCTAGACACAACTTCTGTGGAAAGACCGCCAACCTAGGGAAAGGAAGAAAAACTACCACTGTGGAAAGGAACTAAGGCCTTGTTTAGATGTCAAATTCTACTCCCAAATTCACTATGCAAAAAGAAGATTCTCATCACATCAAAATGTCATAACATGTATGGAGTACTAAATGTAGATGAAATCAAAAACTAATTACACAGTTTTGTTGTACTCTACGAGACGAACATTTTGAGCTTAATTAATCAATTTTTGGACAATTTTTCATATATACAAACGAAATGCTACAGCGACGTAATGATTACGAAGTGACATATTTCTCCCAAATTCAACCTCCCAAATTCAACATCTAAACAAGGCCTAAAGTGGAGATCCAGGTGTTCCTGTTGTTCTGTCGAAGGACCCAACCACTTGAAACGCTGGTACATCCTCCTTCATCAAAAAGGACACATTGTCCTTTGGTTCATGTTGAAATACTAGTCGGTTTCACTCTTTCTAGATATTGCACCAAAAATAGACAACTAATTTGTCTATGTTATTAATAGTCGATGTGTTTGTGACTTGTTATTCGCCCAGGAGAGCAATCTATAGAAGCAATGCCGATGTATCAACTCTGGTCATCTCGATCCTCTCCTTGCTAAGAGAACACATCAAACTTCCTATATATGAGATGGAACTAATTGGGACTCAGGAAGGTTGCTTAAAGAATCTAGAAGCGACCTTAGCAGCAATCCTTCCTGTATGGTCTTCCTTCTAGTCAGCATGGCACCTTAGCAGCCAGAGCACCTATAAGTTTTTCGGACTTTTGGGTGGTAATTTATACAATTATACGCATGGTATAAAATTGAAGGTACTCTCTACTCCCTCTGTCCCCATAATAAGTGCTCTTTCAGAAAATTTCAGACACAATAGTGAGGTTGAAAAAAGTCTTTTATACCCCTACTTAATCTGTTTAATTGGTTTTGGTAGTTGTGTTGGGTGCATGGATTCTTGTGTCTGTTTAATTCTGCATGCTAGTATTTAACTCACCATCCAATCTATGAAAGGCTTTTGACTTGTAAATTGTGCTACATCTCATAAATGAACCGTTTTGTATGGTCTGAAACTTATAAAAGCACTCTTTTATGGGACAAGATTCAAACTCTAAAAGAGCACTCTTTATGGGACAGAGGGAGTATTTTTTAATGTCATATTAGGTTTGTTCTAAGTTAAAATTTTCCAACTTTAAATAAGTTCATAGAGAAAAATAGAAAACCATATACGTACATACTATTTTTGTTTCACTCAATCCACCATAAACTATATTTTGATAGGGTATATGTTTGGTATTATTGATATTATTATATTTCTATAAACTTGGTTAAAGTTGGACAACATTAACGTAGAACAAATTAATGTTACATGTATAAAATTGCAATTTGGGAGTTTGGAGACACCACTGGGTGCTGCATGGGTTCACATTTTGTTGGAATTTTGTTGCTGAGATTTCTGATATCATTTGGGAGATTCATAATCAACAATTGTATGTAATTTTATAAATTATTTACATATATAAAGTGAAAAGGAGATCTACGACTATTCTCTGATTAAAGTGCAAGTAACGGACAGACTATATCAACTGAATCTCTTATTTATACCATTTATTTCTCAAACAAGATGACCATCAAGAAGGCCCCTCTCGGCGGATAACACCTGGTTGGTGAAGCCTTTTCACTTGTCTGCATTAGCGCTTGGTCGTCGGAGACCAAGCACCGAGCCGGCGAGGTCGGTATCTCACTTACCATCCACTCTGCTTGCGTAGGGTTCCTCACAGCTGAAGGATCAAATGAGGAACTTTGAAGAAGCATCAATGTCAAAAAACTGGAATGAACTAACTTATCGAACATCAAGCTTTATCACCTTCCTTGATCTTAAAACTTATGTCACAAAATTTAGTCCAACTAGCAAGATGTCTTGCACAACTTGGAGTTGATGCAGCTCCCATGACCTAAACAATGTACATTCAAATATTTTTTAGGTAATAATTCATTTTTCTTTTTGCAAAAAGAAAATTGGGTTCTGAATATAATATTTATTTCATTGATTACTGTAGTAGAATATTATTTTAGCCAAACCACCAATTATTAACGAGGTAATTAGGTCTTCCCGGCAAGCAAAGTGTCTTCTTTTAACACTGCAGCATTAATTAAGATGATGGAATGATTTAATTCAACAAGGGTATTATCCATATCCGCCAATTTCTAGATAGTAAAATAACTCTACCAGCAACATATAGCACATATAAGCATAGAACATGCAAATTTTATCACTATTCAAGTTCTAGATGCGCGGGCAGAGCACCCTCATGAAGTAATATGTGTTCAAAATAAAAAAAATATATGAGCATAATATACTTTCGTGCAACTCAATAAATGTGCTACAGTATAATGATGTGTACTCAAGGCCAGCAGCGTGAGGCACAAGGCGAGGAAACGGCAAAGCATCCACAGGACACGCGTCCCATCACTGGACACGAGTCATTTTCGTTTCCTTGGAGCCTTGCTTGATGCTGCAGCACTGCTAGATCGAGCTTATTACTATGCTGGAACAAGACGTGCAATGCCAGTAATGTGCCGTGGTCTCTGGAAAATTAAATAAAAATGGACGTTTGCAGCTAGTGAACACTGTCCCTGTCCTATCCTTGCTCGGACACATATGGGGTCAACGCGGAAGTAAGTCTGAGGAGGACCAAAATAATTGGAGTACCAAAGAAATGCAACTGTACGTGTGGACTAGACTATTGGACTCCGCGGCTGCTCCGATGGTTTCTTCAGCCGCCATTGTTCAGTCTTGCTCACGACTTTGCTCACTGTAATCCTAGATACATATTTTTTCTCGAAATAAAATAGAGAGATTTAAATTAATACACATGCCAAATTTATGAAAACACATGCATTATATTTGCTAGTATGAATATCTTCAAGAGGTTGAATTAGTATATCTTGAAATAAACCAAGCCATCACTGGCGACATCTTTGCGATCACTGGCGTTTTGCATGGTACATATTTACAATCATAGACCATACGGCACAGATATGTATTCACATTATTTTTTATGTGAATTCTCACGGCTCTACGACATGCGTACACACAGTGATAATACCAGCTATGGTCTAGCTATCTGCATCCGAGGTGATGGATGGAGACAAGCTGCTTACAGTGTACATACATACTCTAGCTAGCCGACTAAGCATTTGACTTCCTAACGAAATGAACCTAAACTACGTCAGGGTGATGAGGTCACTAGTGCCCACGTCATCATACATAATGTCATGCTTGTCCTATAACACCGTACCTACCTGCTATACGCACTCCTTGCAGAGGACCAGCATGTGGATATAGTACGTGTGAGATAAGACTCGTGCGCTGGTCACCGCTTATTATTAGGGCTTGCTTGGGAGAGCTCCCACTCCAAAAAATGCAGTTCTGCTCCAGAAACTCCACCTTTTTCAGCTCCACTTCACCGACTCCAGAAAAATATAAAACTCCAGAAAAAACCTGGAGTTTCGGGAGCACCCCTTGAGGAGCTCCAGAAAAAACCTGAAGTTGGCCTCTGGATCCACTTTTTTTATGGAGCTGGAGTTTCTGGAGTCGGATGTGTTTGGTTATAAGATTTTGGAGCGGAGCTGAAAAACGTAGAGCGGAGCTCTCCCAAACAGGCCTTACTTGCTGTAGAGCGAATAAATATACGGAACTTAGACCTTCTCCAACGATTGACTCTTGGCCAACTCTTAATTTGTTTAACGATGAACAGTACCAAAACAGTACAAAAGTGAGTTGGTTAAAAGCTAGTGGGTTGGCTCTTTACTAGTTCTTAGCCGTCTCATGCTACTAATAACATTCTTCAAAGTAGGGTCAATCTTTCAACTATTAGTTTTTTTTTGACAGACTGCGCATATATCATGCGCATGAGTACGTGGGTTGTAGTCTTGTTCTTTAGCTAGCTTGTTCTTAAAGAGAAATCGATAGAGAAAACCTATGCATGTATATATTATCAGCAGTCATTGAAGATATACTGTATATGGTTACGCTGATGTTGCATGTTTCTCAATGAGCGTACGTACGTGTTTGGGAAGACTTGTTTTAAATCTAGAAACGTGCAACACACAAAATATATCGTCGTGCAACACGTACACGAGAGCAAGACTTGTGTTTGCATCATGTACGTTGTCAGCATGCATGTGCACGTGAACCATCCGAGATCCCCGCCGCGCCCATATCATTCATTCATTTTTTGGTGCTGGACAGGGCCTACACGCAAAGGTTAATTAGTAGTTAGTTTTAATTGGGAGATTATTGGTTTTTGTGTCCATACGACGGACGGTACGGTGAGTGTGAAAGGCCACGTGGGCCTACACGTATGATGTCCAGATTTGCCCTAGCTAGCCTTTTGCTCGGAGATCGAGCAGCTGGGCGTTGGGCCTGCCTGCTTGGCTGGCTGGTCTTTATAAACAAGCAGCAGTGGACTGCGAGCGAGATCAGCGCCGTCAGTGGTCAAGCCTCCATCATCCTGCTGTATCATATATCTTTAGAATTGAAGCAGCTAGCAGTCAAGCAAGCAACCGGCGGAGTCACCCAGCAAGCTTAGCTTAATTAGCTTACACACACGCACAAATAACACGTACTGATCGATCTGGTAGCACGGCGGCGATATGATGATGACTCCAGGGCGGCGGCAGGTCGGTGATGAGCTCCTGGCGCAGCTCAGCGAGCTGCTCTTGCTGACGTCGTCGACTGCTACTCCCCCTGCGTCGTCGCGCCGGCGAGGGAGCAAGAGAGCCCGGGATGATGACAAGATGAGCAACAATGGAGAACAACACGAGGAGCCAGCAACTGCACACAAGACTCGTCAGTCCTGCAAAACAAGGTACACATATATATATACACACACTACTATTACTAGCTGTTGCTGCAGGCTGCTTCGATTAATTTGTAGCTATATATGAATTGGGCGCCGCTGCTGCTGCAGGAAGAAGAATAGTAAGCAACAACGACAGAAGACCAGCAGCAAATCTCTAGTGACATCAGTGCCCGATTTCGATGGCTACCAATGGAGGAAGTACGGCCAGAAGCAGATCGAAGCCGCCATCTACCCAAGGTAAATTAATTACGTACTGTACTCCAATATTAATACTCCCATCTCTCTGATCAGCCGGCAAATCGAAGAAGCTTAATTGGTCCAATAATAATCAGTCTCTGTTCGTCAGAAAAAAGAAACGGCTGCTTTTACGGATCGATTGCATATATGCGTTGTGAACTCGATCAGAAAAGGAGATCGATCGAGTTACGTTGCCATATGATACATGCATGATGCCATTTCATTATCGTATCGAGACAATCGATCAGCAGGTCCACACCAACCTTTGGACAGTGGGATGCCTGATGCATTCTGTCCCTTCAATTTGGTCCCCTCTTGATCGCGCTATATTCGCTAGCAATATATGCTCGCTGCAAGAAGAAGCCTGCAACCAAGCAAAGTTGACTGTCGTGATACACGCTGCCCTGGGCCGGGGGTCGTATTCAAGTCGCGACGAAAGACCGATCGATAGATGGAGACATTAATTAATTATTCCGTCGACCTGCCCACAACAGTACGTGCACTGATCGATCAGGTTTTTATTAATTAATTACTGTACATACGTATGCAGAAGTTACTACAGGTGCACGCGGAGCGCAGAGCAAGGCTGCCCGGCCAAACGGACGGTGCAGCGCAACGACGACGGCGACGATGGCGGAGCTGCCCGCCCAAACTACACGGTGGTGTACATGGGGGAGCACACATGCACGGCCAACGATTCCCTGGAGGCGGCGCCGCCGGTCATCCTCGAAACTGCCGCCGCCGCCGCCGTCCCTGCTGATACTATGAGCATCAACACTAATAAGAGACCTCATCATGATGATGACGACGACGACGACGACGACACCAATAATATTAATAGCATTATGATGGCTTCTACTACTACATCACCCCCTGGCTCTTGCTTATCTACCACCACCACCACTACAGCTGGAACTGGATCTCCGGCGATCTCGGACGACATCACCTGGAGCAGCAGCGATTGCGTCGATGACTACTGCGGGTTGTTCGCCGCCGTTCATGCTGACAGCTGGGCCCCGGCACCGGCTGCTGCGTCGTTGCAGGAGGTGGAGGATTTCATCACAGGACCGATCCGGTCGCCGGTGCACATCGCCGCCGCAGCGGATGGTTGGACGATCGACCATCAGTACCTACTGCATCTCGTTCATGAGCCTCTTTGCCATTTCTAATCATATATATAATCTGCTCTCTTTAATTAATTTCTAGCTGGCTTTGTGGTGAAGGGTGTATATTTGTAATGTACTCGATCAACCTGATTAAGAGACAATGAATCGCTAATGCATGGTAACATGCACATGCCCTCCGGCTCGCTAGCTTCTCTTATTACAACTGATTCGTCCCCACTTCTTTTGTTGAAAATATTATGAGTATATGTGGACATACACCCTGCACGTTCCCAATTGACAAGAGCTTCTACATCTATTCTTTTTTACTTTCAAGATTTCTGATATAGAACTTTAATCATTAAATTTCACATGGAGCCCAGGCCCAGGTAATTGGCCGGTTGGCCCGGCCCATTGGACCATGCGCACGAGTTGCACGATTTCGGCCATGACATCACCACCGTGACGTCACTTTGTTGACGTCAAATTGACTTGCCGCCTAGCTGATGCAGGATGTAATCCAATTTATTAATGTATTACTCCTTAGAATTATCCTTTGCTTGTCACCTTACTTGTTGCTTTTCTTTTTGTCCGATCAACGCATTCATGTTCTACTAGTGTTCATTATTGCAATTGTCTGGTATGTACACGTGTTGCCCATCTTTGAAGTATGGTGGGATACATAAGCACGTGCCAGCTAGCTACTACACCGTTTTAAATTATAGTTCGTTTAACTTTTTTTACCACAAGTTTGACCACTCATCTTATTCAAAAAAATTATATAAGTATAGTCAAATTTAAGTTATTTTTAAAGAATTTTTATTAGTAAAGCAAGCCACCACAAAAAAAATGTAATTTGTATAAAATTTTGAATAAAACGAATGGTCAAACTTAGAGTCGAAAAAATTAAATGAACTATAATTTCAAACGGAGGGAGTAGTTCGGAGATGAGGACCTAAGTTCCTACGCCATAGTCAGTGCCGGCCCTAGGGCAGGGCGAGTGGGGCGACCCTTACTAGTATATTGTGTATATCTCGATCAAATAGAGACATGAGAGCAGACCGCCTATAGTTGACTTTATAAGAACAGCACTACGTACTACTAGTGTAAGATTAGCTCTTGCCCCTGTGTTGTAGTCTGTAGGTGAGTTAAATGGACTATATGTTCCCGCAGGTACAAGTGTTACTTAGAGATAAAAGGCCCATAGTTAGGATAACGAGAGGAAGATCCTAGCTAATCATCCTCGTCAAACG
Organism: Echinochloa phyllopogon; assembly: GCA_033239725.1. Classification (NCBI taxonomy): domain Eukaryota; kingdom Viridiplantae; phylum Streptophyta; class Magnoliopsida; order Poales; family Poaceae; genus Echinochloa; species Echinochloa phyllopogon. The sequence goes on along the minus strand of BTCW01000008.1, from coordinate 920,219 downwards.
GTTCTGTGCTTCCGCGTAATAAAAAATGTTCAAAAAATTAGACTCTGACGATCACGTACGGCGTGAAGTGAATTGAAAGTTTATTTAAAATTTTAAATAAGTGTAAAACATGTTATATGAGATTGGCTAAGAATACTACACAACTGGAATAATGGTGATAAAATGGAGTTGTTGGTGAATTTAACTCTTAATTTTCTGTGTGTAGAGTTATCAAATCCATATGGATTAGATCTACAGATGGACCAAGAAAAGAGAGCTTAAACATTTATTCTTCAATCAATAAATCTAATGTAAATAGCCACTCATATCTCCTGTTTCATCAAGATATATATGCTTTTATCAAAAAGCATATTACCTCTACTAAATTATTCTGGTGTTTAAAATTATATCATATGTTTATAAAACAGTCGATTACTAAATTTATGTATTTTTCAGACAATTGATTTTTGCCTCTGCCCTGGGCTGGGCCACTACAAGAATAACTCACATCCGCACCCCTCATATGCCTCGGTGCACTTAAGATCCGGTGCTAATGTAACGTTAGCACCGGGTGCGAAATTGGGGCGCCCTCGGGAACCCTTTAGCACCGGGTTGTAACACCAACCGGTGCTAAAAGTCCCCTTTAGCACCGGTTGGTGTTACAACCCGGTGCTAAAGGGTCACCCTTTAGCACCGGGTGGTGTTACGACCCGGTGCTAAAGGCCCTTTAGCACCGGTTCGTAAATACGATCCGGTGCTAATGTAGGTGTCACATGCTACTTCAAAAGGAGCGCATCTTTAATCCTATCACATGCGTTGTGTAGGTGAGATGGTTAGGTGGGTGCACGCGCGCGAGCCAAGAGGTCTTGTCACACCCGGTTTTCAAGGCAAAACCAGGTGCATCTCATATGTGCGCCAGGATCAGTTTACACACATATGGTAGACGTCACAAGTGAATATCCATAACCATGCATAACGAAAGAGTATTATAGTGCATTTATTACAATCTCAGAGTTGACACGAATGTCATAGCGGAATACTTAAATTGTCATAGCGGAAGACTTAAATAAACGTTCATCTAACGAAGCAAAAGTGACTCCATCTCCACAGGCATTGACTGGGGGAGACTCGCCTAGAACTCCTCAAAATCAGTAGTGAAATCCTCAAAATTCTCCCAATCTGAGCGGCATTCCGGGTGTAGTAGATGCAATAAAGGAAAGAAAAACAACAAGTATGAGCACATGACATACTCAGCAAATGTAATATGACATAAAAGGCTGAGGCAAAAAGGTTGGCTGACCATACTGCAGTAAGAACTTTTAGTTGGTCAAGTTTTAATAAGCAACTATTTACTAGCAAATGAAAGTATATACCACCCACAAATTAATGAATGTCATATTCCCAACATATTCATATAACCATGATTTAGATCATGTTCAAGTATGATTATCATGTAAGGGTCCAGGCCGCTCTTGACCGTGAGCACGGCTGTTATAACAGTTTTACACTCTGTAGAGGTTGTACACTTTCACCATAAGCCGTGATTCCCATTGCCGAAGCATTGTACCCTTCCCACACCACGTGGACCGAATACTGGGTTTCACTATGAGACCTTTACAAAAGCACTCTAATAAATGATAGCCCGCTAAGGTTTCCGGTTCAGAAGCAAAGCATAACCCTCCCTAATGAGGTCTGTCTCTTACCAAAGCCCACAGCTCAAGAGGACCGAGCTATACCCCGTCAACCGCCGCCCCTCATGCCCCTTTCGAGTAAAGCTACCATAAACCAGAGCACCTAATTAGTCAGTCAAAGCCAGAGCCACATGGCACTCATGGTTGTACTGTTTTCCTGGGTGGTTCTCCATGTTCTAATTAAAAAGATATGATCTTGCCAATTAATTAATTCAAAGAGTATTTGGAACATAGAGTAGGGGTTCATTTAACCAATCCCAGTTGAGCAAGCTAAGCATCTTCTACCATCAAAATTAATTAAGTAACCCAGTTTCAGGGACAGGAAAAATATAGTGGCTAGGCAAATCCTTAAATAGGAACCCATCAAATTAAAACACATGCACGGGTGGTGAAATTAATAATTATTAGGACATTTGCATGACATAATACACTTGCCTTCTTCCCAACTCTGTTGCTGCTCAAATCCTTCTCCAACAGTTGGTTCTTCAGAGAAATCCTCGAACTGGTCGTTTCCTAATCGCATCACACATTTACATGCAAGGAAACAATACAACAAATAAGAAACAGTACACCAAACAATTCCAACATAACTAAACAATAGCACAAAACTAATCTACACGTTACAACGAACGCGAGAGCGCGAGAATCACTAAAATCGGAGTTAAAACGCAAAAGATATGGCTTTTCTAAGGTTCAGGGACTTGCTGGCAAAGTTTTAAAAGTTTCAGGGGCTTAACTGCGAAAAACCAGGGGCTAAAACATAATTTTGTATAAAAACTCGAGGGCTAAACCATAAAATAACAGAACTTGGACCTCGGACATAATTTTAAAACTTGTAGGGGCTAAAATAGAAGAAAAAGGACCTAAACGTAATTACTTTTGAACTAAGCTGGACCGCGGGTTGATTTCCAGAAAACTCAGGGGCTCTTTAGCAAAATTGCCACGCTGACCGGTACGGGTCTGGTTTGACTCAGGGCTCGGGCTGACGTGGTGCGTTGGATCTTAATCCGACGGCTCAAAATAGATCGAGCGATGGGCTCGCCGGCGGGGAACAACAGAGCGGCGGCGCCGCTCGCAGACGCGGCGGAGCTACGCCGGCGCTATGCGCAAACGCGCTAGAGGCCACCAAACGCGACCGAACTAAGTCGAGGAGGGAGAGGGGAGGACGGCAAGCTCACCGAGCTAGATCTCGACGAGGGAAGAGCGACGGCGGCGGCCGGCGACGACCGACGGCGGCGGCGGAGCTCGGCTTCACACGGAACAAGGACTCCGGCGGCCGAACCATGACGAGGAGCGGCGGGATCGACGCGTAATGACGAGGGGAAGCTTCTGGCGATCTTGGTCTTCCACCACGAGCAACGAGTGCGGCGAATCGCCGGTAATGGCGGGCGGTGGCTATGGCGGCTCAGGCGGCTAGGGTTTGCGAGCGCGGCTTCGATTGGAGAGGAAACAAAGGCGGCGGCCGCGTTATATAGGTGCGGAGGGGCATAGGCCACGCCTTGGCGTGCGTGTCCCGGCTGGACACGGCGGCGCTCGGGATCGAACTCGAACTCGGGTGGAGTCCGGGTCGGCGACGGGAGGGAGGAGGAAGAAGCTGACAGGTGGGGCCCACCTGTCGGCGAGAGAGAGAGAAAACGAACTCTGCCTATTTTAACTTTTCTAAAACTCAAACAAAAGCAAATCAAATTTGAATTTAAACAGAATTTAAATTCCAACTTGATTTACTAGCAACCAAAAATATGTGCAACAGCATGAATGCAACAAAAACTTATTTTGATTAAAATAATTATTTAATGTGATATTTAAATTGATAAAAAGGCTAGAAATTCCAATTACATCCTAGAAAATTTATTTAAGCCTTAATAAATCCTAGAAAAATTCAGAGGGTTGCTACAATTTAATTGTGATGAATTTTAGGGTGTTACAGGTCTTGAGTTCGAATCCCGCAACACGCAAATATGCAAATATATTTGGCTAGTGCCCCCACCTTTAGCACCGGTTTTTTGACCCGGTGCTAAAGGTGGCACCCTTTAGCACCGGAAGATTGGCACCGGGTGGGAAACCCGGTGCTAAAGGGCTTTCCCACCCGGTGCCGATGTGCATGATTCTGGTAGTGGGCCCTAGAATGTCAGGACCGGCCTTGGCCATAATTTGTGATGTGGGCCTTCATCAGGAGAATACAGCCCCTTTCCTCAATCTCTTCTTTATTTATCCTTACTAAATAAACATGAATCTCTGATTTGTCCTTTCAATTTTCAAACTCTATGGAGAGACACGATGAACCATGCTGCATATGATGATGGTGTACGTGATGCTTAATATGATGATGGTGTACGTGATGTGTTAGAAATTTAGGCAATATTCGGTATATTTTAATTCCAGAAATTAGCAGCAAATCCATGACATAAGTGACTGATCCAGTGATAGCAAAGCATGTGCGAGTGTTCAAGTTAAATCTCCTAATTAACATGAACAACATGAGAAACCGTAAACAAAACTGAAACAAGTTCAGTGAGAGTGAGTACCCCGAGGCAGGACCGGCACCGGAGGCACCGGGTGCACCGTTACCAGCTGGAGGAGGTGTAGACATCCTCGACTGGCCTGCTTGAAGTAGTCGATCTAATTCGGTGCACTGGCGAGTTGTAGCAGTGCAGTCCCTCGAATGGCCTTCTGGAAGTAGTCGTTCGCTTGAGGGAGATGGACGCCGGGACGTAGTCGTTCAGGTTGAGGAAGAGGCCACCAGGAAGTAGACGAAGTAGTCGTTCATGGCAGCGAGCAGGCGCGTACGAGTACGCTCCCCAAAAACCTTATCGGCCGCCTATCCCGAGCAGGATCTCAGGCAGATGAGGTTCGGAGGCAACTGCTCACGCAAGCAGAGTGCGCGCAGAGCTTGCGTTGGGAATGCAAGAGAGTAGTAGAACAACAGAGAGAGAGTGAGAGGTCTCCTGTATCTGCCAAAGAAGGAGAGGCCTCCTTATATAGGCGCCCAGGATAGGAGAAGGGGGATGAACCTGGACAGTCTTAACCACCCTTGATTCTCTGATCAGTAACGGCTATCCGTTACTAGTCGTGTCAGTTACTGGTCCGTCATGATGGCTATAACGTTTAAACTTGACTGGCAAAAACGGTCATCACACGCAGAGCGGCTCGGCTCGGCTCGGCTCGGCTCGGCTCGGCTCGGCTCGGTCACGTCACGACTCGACTCGACTCGACTCGACTCGACTCGCCACGCCACGGCTCAGCGAGGCGAGCGAGCGCGCGCGCGTGTGGCACGCCTTTCTCCCATTACCAACTTCACAAGCGGTCCACCGTTGGATTAATCCGGGATTTAACTCCCTAGCATTTATTAGTGGACCTTTAATTATTTTGATTAATTGAGATTAAAAAGGTCCAAGGCCCAATTAATCCAACAATCCCCACCAAGAATTTTAAGGCACACAAAGAAATGCTCTCATCTCAACTGTTGTTTTGATATACCAGCCTTATAGTGGAGACTGTTAAGTTGAACATCCACCTGGGGCAAGAGCTACACTTATTCACAACTGAACAATGGACTATGCCTTGAATTGACAGTTTCGTGCAAACAAGCTTGACTCAAACCCCTCTGCCAGTACTAGGCTGCTGTAAGCATCCCCTCGGGTTGGAGCGTATAAGTCATACTCCGTGCCTTTCATGGGTATCTAGAGATCACCCTATCTCATAGATTGTGACTAGCAATCGAACCCATATAGGTGTAACCCTCTAAGATGTTCTGTAGGTCAACATCTTTGCTCCTCATTGAGCCACTCGGATCACATTAAGGTTTTCACCAACCCGCCATACAGATTTAGAAGAGAAATGCACCTCCTTTGGAATGAGCCCTTTATTACAAAGGTTCTCTTCTCTCAGTTAAACAGTAGCAAGACTTCCAGGAGACAGCGCCACCTCCAAGTGTAAACACATATCCACTTGTGGCCTTAATCTCATCCACATCAGATATCCAATTTGAATCACTATAACCCTCCAGTACCCTAGGATACCCGGTATAGTGAATCGCATAGTCCACAGTACCCTTCAAAAAGCGCATCACCCATTCGAGAGCTTCCCAGTGAGCATCTCCCAGATTTGATACAAACCAGCTTAGCTTGCTCACAGCATACGCGATATCGGGTCTCGTTGCGCTTGCTAGGTACATTAGTGAACCGATGATCTGGGAGTATCTCAGCTGATCTCTCATTATTCTCTTGTTCTTCCATAATATTTTACTAGCATCATAAGGTGTTGGAGCTGGCTTGCAGTCATTATACCCAAAACGACTCAAGATTTTCTCCACATAGTGGGATTGTGTAAGGACAACCCCATCATCACCTTCTCTTACTAGTTTAATATTTAGGATCATATCAGCTTCTCCCAAATCTTTCATCTCAAAGCTTTGAGACAAAAAGTCTTTGACTTCCTTAATCACATTAAGGCTTGTCCCAAATATCAGTATGTCATCTACATACAGACATAAGATCACTCCTTCGTCCCCACCATAGCGATAATACACACATTTGTCAGCTTCGTTCGCAACAAAGCCGACTGACGTTAAAGTTCTATCGAACTTCTCATGCCATTGCTTAGGTGCTTGCTTCAGGCCATACAAAGACTTTATCAGCTTACAAACCATGCCTTCTTGACCTTCCACTACAAATCCATCTAGCAGATCCATGTAGATCTCTTCCTCCAACTCTCCGTTTAGGAAAGCTGTCTTAACGTCCATCTGATGAACGAGAAGACCATGAGAAGCTTCCAGAGAGAGTAGTACTCGTATGGTGGTCAATCGGGCTACATGTGAGTAAGTGTCAAAGAAGTCTTCTCCTTCTTTCTGAGTATAGCCTTTAGCCACTAGCCTCGCCTTGTACTTATCAATAGTACCATCGGGCCTAAGCTTTTTCTTGAACACCCACTTATATCCTACAGGTTTGCACCCATAAGGATGCTCCACGACCTCCCAAGTTCCATTAGACAAAATAGAATCCATCTCACTCTGAACTGCTTCCTTCCAATAGTCAGCATCCGGAGAGGAATATGCCTCTTCAATGGTTCTAGGGGTGTCATCCACGAGGTACACAATGAAATCATCACCAAAGGACTTTGCAGTCCTCTGTCTCTTGCTCCTTCTAAGAGCTTCATTGTCATCCTCCTCAGGATTTTCCACACATGATTGTTCATTGTGTTCTATCACAGTAGCAGGTTCTGTAGGTTCATTATTAATAGACAATTCATGACTAGATGTGCTAACAACCTCTTTCATAGGGAAAATGTCCTCAAAAAATGTAGCGTCTCTGGACTCCATAATAGTACCAACATGCATGTCAGGTACTCCAGATTTTACTATTAAAAATCTATAACCCACACTGTGGAAAGCATAACCAAGAAAGACACAATCTACAGTTTTAGGTCCTAATTTACATTTATTGGTTATAGACATATTCACTTTGGCCAAGCATCCCCAAGTCCGTAAATATGAAAGGGTTAGCCTTTTCTTTTCCCACTCCTCGAATGGTGTTATCTCTTTGTTCTTCATGGGAACACGATTCAGGACATGACATGCAGTCAATATAGCCTCACCCCACCATTCCTTGGAAAGTCCCGCTGTGTCTAACATGGCATTAACCAAATCAGTTAGAGTGCGGTTCTTTCTTTCGGCTACCCCATTTGACTGAGGTGAATAGGGAGCGTCCTCTCATGAATTATTCCATGTTCCTCACAGAACGCAGTGAAAACATTAGAAAAATACTCTCCACCACGATCGGACCTAACTCTTTTGATATTTCTCTCAAGTTGGTTTTCTACTTCAGCTTTATAGATTTTAAAATATTGCAACGCTTCATCCTTAGACTTTAACAAATAAATATAGCAAAATCTAGTAGAGTCATCTATTAAAGTCATAAAATGCTTTTTACCACCTTTGGTCAACACACCATTCATTTCGCACAAATCGGAATGAATTAATTCTAGAGATGCCAAGTTCCTCGCCTCGGCCGGAAAATGCGGCTTGCGAGGTTGTTTAGATTCAACACACACATGGCACTTGGAATTTTTGACTAAGGTGAAATTTGGAATTAAACTCAATTTTGCAAGTTGCATCATACAACCAAAATTAACATGACAAAGTCGTGAATGCCAAACATTAGACTCATCATTAACATTTGAAACATGGATCACAACTTTATTACAATCATCTGACAAAGAAAAGCGGAACAAGCCTCCGCTATCATAGCCCTTTCCAATAAAACTCCCAAATTTAGAAATTACACATTTATTGGATTCAAAGACTAACTTAAACCCGTCTCTACACAGAAGAGACCCGCTGACTAAGTTCTTCTTGATGGTGGGGACATGCTGCACGTTCTTCAGTCGAGCGGTCTTTCCCGAAGTAAGCTTCAGATCGACCGAACCAGGACCAAGAACACGCGCATGCGATCCGTTCCCCATCAACAAGGAGGAAGTCCCGCCTGCCTGGTAAGAAGAAAACAAGGAAATGTCAGCACAAACATGAATATTAGCACCAGTGTCAATCCACCAATCAGGTGAATGACATACTGAAAGAACTGTAGATAATAAATTACCGTACCCCGACGTTCCACCAATCTCACTAACAACCATGTTGGCACTGTTGCCATCTTGCTTATCCTTGCGATGCGGACACTTCGCAGCAAAGTGTTCCGTGCTACCACAGAAGTAGCACTTCCCAGTTGGCGGCCTCTTCTTCTTGAACTGAGCCGTCTGGTTAGCCTTCGTTTGGTTCTGATGCGGCTTGTTCTTCTTCTTGTTGAATGCATTGTTCTTCTTCTTCTGCACCATATTGGCACTAGAAGAACCAACAGTCCCTTTACCACGTTGGTCCTTTGCCCTCGCCTTCTCTTCAACATCAAGAGTGCCGATAAGATCGACAACAGTAAACTCCTGTCTCTTGTGTTTCAGAGAGGTTGCAAAGTCCTTCCAAGAAGGTGGTAACTTGGAGATAATACCTCCAGCCACAAACTTGTCAGGCAACTTACATGGTGCATCCTTGCTATAGTTCTCAAGTTCTCTAGCCAGCGCCTGAATCTCATGGGCCTGCTCTACCACAGGACGGTCTTCAACCATCTTGTAGTCATAGAGCTGGTCCATGACATACAACTCACCACCAGCGTCAGAGACCCCAAACATAGCCTCAAGCGCATCCCAAACTTCTTTGCCAGTTGGCAGCAAAAGGTACGTGTCTATAATGCTTTCGGCAAGAACACTCAAGATGGCACCTCTAAACAGGTTGTCGGCTGCCACGAAAGCTCGCTCCTCCTCTGGAGTGAACTGTTCAGGCCTCCCCTGTATGACATGCATGATGTTCATAGCCGTCAGCCACAACGTGACCCTCTGCCGCCAACGCTTGTAATTCGAGCCATCAAATACATTTGGTTTTATGGACGCAGCAAAACCAACTACCGAAAGCCTATTATCAATATAAGGTTTTTGGATTGTTAGAAATTTAGGCAATATTCGGTATATTTTAATTCCAGAAATTAGCAGCAAATCCATGACATAAGTGAGTGATCCAGTGATAGCAAAGCATGTGCGAGTGTTAAAGTTAAATCTCCTAATTAACATGAACAACATGAGAAACCGTAAACAAAACTGAAACAAGTTCAGTGAGAGTGAGTACCCCGAGGCGGGACCGGTACCGGAGGCACCGGGTGCGCCGTTACCAGCTGGAGGAGGTGTAGACATCCTCGACTGGCCTGCTTGAAGTAGTCGATCTAATTTGGTGCAGTGGCGAGTTGTAGTAGTGCAGTCCCTTGAACGGCCTTATGGAAGTAGTCGTTCGCTTGAGGGAGATGGACGCCGGGACGTAGTCGTTAAGGTTGAGGAAGAGGCCACCAGGAAGTAGACGAAGTAGTCATTCACGGCAGCGAGCAGACGCGTACGAGTATGCTCCCCAAAAACCTTATCGGCCGCCTATCCCGAGCAGGATCTCAGGCAGACGAGGTTCGGAGGCAACTGCTCACGCAAGCAGAGTGCGCGCAGAGCTTGCATTGGGAATGCAAGAGAGCAACAGAACAGCAGAGGGAGAGAGCGAGAGGTCTCCTAAAAGGAGTACCAGAGAAGATGAGAGTGTCTCGTGTATCTGCCAAAGAAGGAGAGGCCTCCTTATATAGGCGCCCAGGATAGGAGAAGGGGGATGAACCTGGACAGTCTTAACCAGCCTTGATTCTCTGATCAGTAACGGCTATCAGTTACTAGTCGTGTTAGTTACTAGTCCCTCATGATGGCTGTAACGTCACGACTCGACTCGACTCGACTCGCCACGCCACGCCCACGCCCACGGCCCGGCCGCGCGTGTGGCACGCCCTTCTCCCATTACCAACTTCACAAGCGGTCCACCGTTGGTCCACCTTTTAAGTTGGTTAGGATTCTCGTTGACTCTCAATCCGGGATTTAACTCTCTAGCATTTATTAGTGGACCTTTAATTCTTTTGATTAATTGAGATTAAAAAGGCTAAAGGCCTAATTAATCCAACATGATGCTTAATTATATTTTTGACGGAATGATGCTTAATTACATGTCTAGCTTAATTAGTTATTTGGGGAGTCCCATCTGAATTTTGACCAACAAATCACGGTTCTGGACTAGCTAGCTGTGGTACTATACTTTAAATAGTTGCTTGTGCTCCATAAACAGTCTTTGTTTATCGGCAGTACATACGAGAATAGTATATACTGTATTTCTATTTCAGGCTACACCAACTTGCTAGCTGAATGCAAGGCGACGAGAAGGAACCCTCCGTGTATTTACCCAACCTCTCTCAAGTTTGAATTGTATTGTTTTTATATGTGTCTTAATTAAATGTTACGTAGCTCCTTCAGTTTGTTTAGTAGTTCAGCACTAGCATATATATGAGTAGTAGTTTAAGATAAAAATAGTTGGTCGTCTTGGCTGGAGGCTGAGCACAGAGGTTGCTAAAAATGCTTGATCTTCTTGTAGCTAGCTGTGTCCTACTATAGCTGGAGTTTGGCGTCTTCTTGCTTTGCTATGGCCACAGCAAACTAAACCTAATTCGGTTGTCGATAATATTATCGTTGTCCATGCGACCATGCATGCTGCATGCATAATATTACTTCGCATTATTGCAGTAATCCGATCCATCAGCAAGGGGAGCACACCAAACAATAAGCACCGGCCATCGTGTATTCTTGGCCGGCTGGCTTCGGGTATTATACTCATAATGCACATCGCCACATGCATGATGATATATATGTATTATATCCTCCGGCCAGTTTAATTCTTTCTGTGATGACTGATGAGAGAGCCACATATGAATAGGACAACCGTGTGGCGGCACGTCAGTCCAAAGTCAGATATACAAATATAGTTTGAAAATGGTGGTCCTAAGCTGTTAATTAGTTTCAGGAATACATCAGTTGGAGTGACGTACTGTACAAATTCATTAATTGATACAGTATTTTTGCTACTATATACTCCCTCGTCCCAAAATTAGTGGACATATCACATTTCGAGGAGTCAAACTTTTAAAAGTTTGACCAAATATATACTAAAAAATATTAATGATTATGATACTAAATAAACATCATTAGATTAATCATGTCATATATTTTCATAGCACACTTGTTTATAGACACAAATGTTAATATTATTTTTCTATATATCTAGTCAAACTTAAAACTTGTTGACTTCTCGAAATGCAAGATGGACACTTATTTTGAGACGGAGGGAGTATAGACTATAGAGCCTTGGTGGTAACAGACATACTCCCTCTGTCCCTTTATAAGTGTCGTCGTTGGTTTCCATGCCACGATTTAGATTTGATTTTTAAAAAATATGTGCAATATTTTAATCTCTAAGAAAATTTGTTAAAAAACTAGATTCAAATATCTATCTAATAATATTTATTATGTACTATAAATATTAATATATATTTTTTTATATTCGATCAAAGTTGTTTTTCGGGAACCGTAAACGATAGATAAAAAGGGACGGAGGGAGTACACACTTGAACCTAGAGCATCCTCATCCTCTAAATTGTTTACACTGAAAAATGTAAAGTATGAGCAGTCCTTAGATTACTTGGATGCTTTTGGGGCTTTGCCGAGTGCCAGTGAGCAGGCTAGCTAAGGTGGCTAGACAGGAACCAGTAGTAATTTTCTTTCTTACACCGCCATGGGGACTGAATTGAAGCAGGCAAACAGCTAGCATATATATCCACTCATAGGCTCACAGCTAGCAATTTAATCAAGGTCCCAATAACATTTCATAATTCACTGGCAAGGATGGCATGCATTCTATTTTCTATTTGCTGTGTGTCTTTATGACATAGCAAAATTTATAACCGGCAGTGTCTTTTTAGGACGATCTTTATACGGAGTATTTAGAGACACAGAGGGAGTAGTAATTGGTGAACAATGACATAGATCCCCTTGTTCAGTGTGTGACGATCAGTCGTCAAGCTAAAAAGGCAACTGGTAGATTTGAAATCCTGCAACCTTTAACCTATCTAGTTTAAGCAACAACTTGCATGCCACACAATTACACGCGTTTTGCAGCGCAGTACTATATCGAGTTGGTCCAAATAAAATGAGGAGGTACGCGCGGTAGGGGAAGTTGAAAGTCTGACCTGACCCCCCCCCCCCCCCCCCCCCCCCCCCCCCCCCAATGTCTCTGGCTCGTGCTCGATCGAGGGAAATATGGAGTACGTGGTCATGCACACGCGCCCATGCGTTCACACCGCGAAATGGATGCCTCACTGCTTCTTAATTTTATCCATTTTTACAACTCCATCATCATCGATATGATCGCACGTGTCAATTAAGCTGCTTGGCACACAGCACACGCACATTGGATTGTAGCACTGTACTGCATATATATAACCAAGTGCATGCTGACAGCCTGAAGAATACACTCCAACGACGACCACCGTACCTCTGCTTGCTCGCTCCCTGTCCTCGTCAGTCACAATTATTGACCCAACAACGAAAACTACCTGCTACATACATACACCAGAGATTACTTCGCAATTAAGCTAGTAGTTGTCTTGCCCGAGCCAAATAAAGGCAACCACAGATAATCATCGATCGATCGAGCACACGCACTGATCGGAATATATGGATAGCAAGACCAACTGCGGCTTCATGCTGCCTCCCTGCGGCGGCGGCCATGGCCCGGAGATGATGATGGAGACCATGAGGAGGCAGCAGGAGCTTGTGATACAGCTCCGAGCTCTCGTCCTTCCTCTGCTCCTCGGTGTCGTCGACGATACCTCAGCTGGAATCGCCGTCCAGCTCTTTGACGACGTGATCGGATGCAACATAAGCGTCGCATCTGAGCTTGAGGGATGTCGTCTCCTCACGAGTAGTACTGATGGTACCGGACAATCCGGAGGTGGAGGACCAGCGGTAGTAGAGCTCGTCGATGACAAGTCCTTGGTGAGGAAGAACGGCAATACTACTACTGCTGACAAGAAGACAGAGGAACGAGCGAAGCCTAATAGCGTTGGCCAAAAGAGAAGGTGTTTATATATTAGAGCTATATTATGCATCATCAATTGATTGATTTTAATTTATTGGTTCATATATTGATTCCACATATATGTATGTAGGAGGAACGAGAAGCGATCAAGATCCCTTGTGACCCACGTCCCACATTACGATGGCCATCAATGGAGAAAATATGGGCAGAAGAACATCAACGGGAGACAGCATCCTAGATAATTCTTCAGCAGCTAATTTAAAAGAAGCTATACCTATAGTTTTCCATGAGCAGATCGATCATAATTGTCCTTTGGCAAAATTCTTCATAACCATATATATATATTGCATGAACTTGTGATTAAGCAGGAGCTACTACAGATGCGCCTACAGAGAACGGAACTGCTTAGCAACCAAGACAATTGAGCAGCAAAAACTAAATGGAGGAACCAGCAGTGCCATGGAGAGCGAGGAATTATCAAACTATACTGTAGTGTACTACGGTGATCACACTTGCAAGGACCATAGCATCAGCACAGTACAGCCACACCAGCTTGCAAACAGGGATCTTCAAAATGTGGAAATGGCTCAAATAATGACTACAGACGCTCAAGAGCCTGAGGCAGACTTGGACTTGCCAGCTTTACTAGATGTCTTGAACAATTCTCTCATTAACTGGGATGATTGACAGATGTGATATCTAGCTACGGAGTAGTTTGTGCACTGTGAAGTGTGAACTGTAAGATCATCCTAAATTGAAGGCACAATTTTTGGGTCGGGATTCAAGGATGTGTTAATTCTACTGAAAATTTTTCTCCTCGGTATATACCCTTGAATGCTCGGAAGATGGATAAAATTGATTGTTTTTAACTAAGTATAGCTAGATAGGGCCGGCAGGTATATATGCAACGGAAGACATTTGAAAAGAAAAGAACAAAAAGTGTGTTGAATTGCAGAAAATATAAAATTACCTATATCTTTAGATATATGAAGCTAAAATAACCAACATTAGACTCGGAGGGGGTACAAGGGCTTTTGGTCTTGTGTGGATTTATTAGGTAACGATAAATGAACTATGATGCTTATTGCTTAAACTCCTACAGTACATATTTTTAGCTACAATTATTTGTTAGTGGCCAATGATGGTTCTAGCTAGTATGCACTCGGTTCTCAAGCGGATAATAGTGATAACAAAACACCAAGAACACATTGTTGCCAACCAACGTAACTCATCATTTCGCACAATACTTACATACTTATGAAAAATAATCATCAGTAAAAGCATGAAGCTAGTAGAGTAATAATTTCTTGAAACGATGTTTACCTGTTTTACAAAGTGAGTGTTCTGATGTCCAATCTTGATCTGGCCGGTTCATGGAAAATCATGTCGAAAGCTATCCACTTGTTGGTGGGCATGTTTCTAGCATTATGCTACGAAATAGAGATATAAGTCAACATTTTTTTCTTCAAATATTCTGAAGTTGATCGGTCGCACCAAATTAAGAATTATTGCCCTTGGAAATCTAAGCGTGATACAAGGCATTTCGCAATTACAAGTATATATGTCGGCGGTGATGTGGACTAATGCAGGACTAGCATCCAATACGCATCTGTAAATAGTCCCAGAGAATTTGCAGGCGCTACCTGATGAGTTCCTGAAAGCAACTTTAAGATATATAGTGGTATATATGTTGTACATTCACGTGGAATTTTGAGTTTACGCAACGCTATTATTGTAGTGACGAGCTTGTGGTGACATGAGCTTGCTTGTGTCAGCATATATGAAGGCATAAGTTATCTCGGTGGGCATGAACGTTACTAATTAAGTTATCATCAAAATAATATAAGATGACAAGACAATTTGCAAAATTGATTTTGTGTGCTAGTTGCATATCCATTTGCCCCATCGATCTGTCGCTGCCGACTGCTCTGTGCTCTGACTACAGAGATGGATCAACTCGATCCCTTGCCCCGCAGGCTGTAGTGGGGAAGGAGAAGAGACTGCTTCTGTTCTGTCCGTCTGACCCTGATTCTGTACGATAGCCCCTGGACTGAATTGGAGGTACGTTGCAAATTGGACAGCTCTGAGGTTTTTGCGCTCTGCGCGGTAGCTCAGATCCATTGTACGTGTCTCTAGCTGACTCAAAAGATATCCATCCTGTAATGTTGTTGCCGAAGGAGTTCTGTTTACTCACCTTGCAAAAATGTGATGAAATAATGAAAGGGATGCTCGGTCGGATGGATGAAGGGATGATTGCCTCAACCTTTCTTTTTTTTTTTCAAATAAATGATGGCCTCAGCTTACTATAGCTCCTTTGATGCATCAACAGAAAATCACATAAACCACCACCATACATACAACTTCCATTGGCAGTCCCTTGGCCAAGCCAAAATTTGTCACCATGCACCTTGTTAAGCTTGCACGTAACAGATGAAAAAAAATTGTATTTAATTTGTTATTTTGGAATGGAAATAAGGTTGATGCTTCAAACCATGATACATGTTTTCCTCAAATATATTGCTCCTATTTTATTTGCTAGTCTTTTAATTTCTTTTAAGTGCAACAAATTTCAGTCTCATTTGCAGTTCTCTTCTAGTGCTATATATAGTTCTGGTAGAGACATATAAACAAAGAGAAAAGCCATGAGGAAAAATATGGACCATTTATTGATTATTAGATTGACATTTATGTAATATCGTTTGTAATTCGATCTGTATGGTAGAAAACTGAAATAAAATACAAGTGTGCTAAAAGAGGAAAATAAATTCAAGGAGCATGTATATACAACCTATTACTAAATCTCCATATATCCACGCTTGACAAAGAATCAATAACCTTCAAAGAGTGGCATGGTGTGAGTGTGCCCTGCCTTTTCTTCTCCTTTTCTAGCAAGGCCCAAATGATGCGATTATATCAAAGCTTTACCACTGATGTTGGTCTTTGACCTGCTTCTTGGAAGATCATGTCAAAAGCTAGCCCCTGATGTGGTCGGCACAAAAGGATAGATGTGCTATATATATAGACTGCTATTAGCACTAGATCCCAAAAAGGGTCCACATTTGTGTTGCTCCGTGCTATCGATCTGTAGCTCATTGTTCACTCCAATTAAGAATTAAGTGCCTTTGGAAACTAAACAGGACGCTGTTGGTATAAAGCATTACTTAATTGTTAATACATCTCCAACGTCGTGGACCAACCGCCTAGCACCAGGAAAATTTCAGAGGGACTTTTGAGCTTACACGAAATGCTTACGAAGTTGACGAGTTTGTGCTGACATGAGCTTGCTTCTGTCAGCATGATGAGAATGGGATCATTGGGCAAAATCTACTGTCTCCAGGTAAGCTAGCTTATTGCACCTCCTACGGCATATATGTATGTAACTCACTTCATATGTATTCAAACTTGAGGCTCCAAAAAAAGACATGCATGTCTTGTTTGTGAATATGTGGGTATCAGGCCATGTCCGTTCAGGTCTCAAGGTAAAATGAACTAATTCTACTCCCTTCTTATTCAAACAAGCTGTTAAGGAGAAAGCTCCTCAAGGCAACCCAGAGAACTGTGGTTAGTATGAAAAGTTCAGGTGAGAACTGAAGAAGCCAACGGCTTACTGACGAGACTTGTTTGCTTTAGGAGCAGGGGGTATCTGGTGAACACAAGCGACGATTGATCACGACGAAATTAGCCATTCCTTCCGCCAAGTTGGTTTCCTTGACAAAGGCTGCAGAATCTAACCATGATCTTCCAAATCACTACATACGTACTCATCTCAGTACTGTTACTGTACTGCTAACGCGCGGTAGCTGCCAAGTCAGAGTCCTTCCTGTCTATTTCCATTCCATGTGCATGTGCCCTGCTCCTGCCTACGCACGCATGGCAGGCAATAATGTGCCATTAGTATACTGCCCAAGTTGACCACTAATTATGTTGTATAAGTTATAACGCGGCGCCATTCCACCTCCATCTCCGTATATAACTAGAGCGGATTAGGAGTAACCTTATCGCCATAGCCAGCTGACAAGCAATTAGCCCGCCTTCTCCCACAGCTGAAAGGAAGTGAACGAACCTGTAGTTAATAAGCTTCGTGCCTTCCTCTTCAGAGCTTCAGCCTTCTTCAGATACAAGAGGAAGGTATAGCTAGAGAGAAGCAGAGATGAAGCGCCCCGGCAACAGATATCTTCCTCAATCTTCACCTTCTGATCACCCTTATTTTCTCTCCGACCACCAGTCGGCCATGAACGAGATTGTCAGAGGCCAGTCTCTGGTGACGCAGCTGAGGGCCATCGTCCTCCCTGCGCTGCAGGTCGACGAACGCTGCGAGCTTGTTGCCCAGATGTTCCAGGACATTCTGGATTGCTCCAGCAAGGCCATAACTGAGCTGCAACTTCACCAGCAGTCTGATGCTCGAGCTGATGATGCACTGGTGGATGACAAGAAGAGAGTGAGGAGGATTTCTTCTGACGACTGCATCAAGGAGGAGGGCACAACTGCTAAACCCCATCATCAACACAAGAGAAGGTATGTGTATCCATGTGACCTGATAAAGCGATAAGCACACTTGAACTAGTGAAAGCATACCTTCCTCTTAGAATACCGGCCATTTGATGATGCATGTTATTAAGCTTCTCATTGATATTCTTCTATCCTCAGACAAATTTTAAGCAGGAGATTTGATGACTCGGTGTCACTTGAAACACCTGTCCCGCACTACGATGGCCACCAATGGAGAAAGTATGGGCAAAAGCACATCAACAAAGCCAAACATCCTAGGTACCTTTTCTCTTCTATAAAAGATAAGATATTTTGTTTCTCATGAACTTAGTTTCTTTACTGTTTTCCTTTTAACACCTATCGTATACATACATTGGTATGCATTCAATTCCATTTTGGTCTGACTTCTGAGTATCTGTTTGTGTAAATGATAGTTTTTCTTTTTTTGCACAATTATATTAATTTTGGACTATGATTAATTTGGTTCTCCAGGAGCTACTACCGGTGCACCTACAGGCAGGAACAAGACTGCAAAGCAACAAAGACGGTGCAACAGCAAGATGACAGCATAGGTATTATTGATCATCCCATTATGTACACAGTCGTCTACCATGGCCAGCATACTTGCAAGGGCAACAATGGCGTCGACTCAGGCACCGATGACTCTGAAACAACCACTCGAAGCAGCAGTGACAGCCGATCAAGCATATCAACCACTTGTACAGATCCCTGTGGCCATCAGACATCCCTAGATGACAATAAGCCGCTTGACGAATCTGGAGACTTGATCACAATGGATAACTTGTACGAGCCATTCGACATGACTGCCCTTGCACCATTGGATTTGGACAGCTGGGAGTTGGATGCCCTCCTAAGATTTGGAGCCTGATAATTAAGGTTCTACCGAATGCTGGTGATCAATTGATAGCTTGTTGATATGATATGAAGAGAGATACTAAGATACATATCTCATCAGAGGCTTGTACTTTGTTGGGGCTGAAAATATCATTTTGCCAGAATGTACAGTACGTCAATTTTGTGTGTTTGTATGCAAGAAGTCATGAAAAAAAGAAAAAAAGATCTATTTTACAACATTCGACAGGTGGGCTGCAATTTCCAAGTAACTAACAAAAGTAAGCCCCATTTTTCCTTCAGAAAAAAACAGGTCTCATGGCACCCTCAATCCATTCCAGCACGTGCATGATATGAATCCTGCTCAGTATCATAAAAGATGAAAGGGTCTTTTTTACACCCCCACTATAGCTAGGAATGTACGAGTCAACAATGTTCCTTACACGTCAGCAGGAAGAAAATGCCGTTGATTGTGGAGTATGGACTCCCATCTTTTTTCGTTAGTCTTAATATTTCTAATTCCCCAACTTCATTAGCTATAGCTGATTAGGATATCAACTCATAGTACTCGTGCCTAACAACAGGTACCACCGATACCCACAAAAAAAAGGTACCAGCGGTGAAAACACAAAGTCATGCTAAGAGTTTGAGGGTACCTATAGTATTTATCCATGAATTGTGAATTGAAAACCAAGCTGCCTTTCCCTATCGTAAATGTAAAAAAAACAGTGTACTACCATATTCTGGAAACATGTCAGCATTGTGATGCATATGCAACTAGTTGGCAAGCAAATATAGTACACTTACTATATGGATTATTTAAAAAGAATTCTAGGGGTCTGACCCGCAGCCGCCACAAGATTGTCGTATGTGCTCTTATTTTTTCAATGTGCAATAGCAACTGGGTAGTTAATATATTAAGATAGATGAAGGATTGATGTTGAAACCATATATAAGTAGAAAAGAGGACGTACCACACCCATTTAAACTATACGATGCAGATTAATATAGTTTATCATACAAGTTGGTATATACCAGTATGTATCTGGGGGAGTATATATCTGTTATAAGCCTATAACTTGCATCAAACCTGAATGCAATACTAACAATGAATATAGATGTGAGAGACCACATGCTTACCATTGGACAAGTTGATTCCAATTCACTAAACACCTTACAGGACAAGCAAGATGATGGCTATTGTTTTGATTACATCAACTTTTGTTATGGCCCTTATTTACTAACCTGTGCGTGCACTCTTAAGGCCTGTAGCCCTGGTAATTCATATATTAATGAGAAGTGATCAATCTGCGTAGTATGAAACAAATCTTAGGAACTGTGTGTGGGATAGTAGTTAGCAGAGAGATAATAAGAGGAGAAGAAAATAGGAAATCATGCTGAAAAATTCAAACTGACAAGTATACTGGTGAATTGCAACAGATGAATACCAGTCTGAACTCTGAAGCCATTGGATTCTCGCAATAACGTAATATCCCTGTGTTGTGCATTCTAAAATTGGAGTACTACTTAATATGGAAATCATATGTTCAGAGTCGTGCAGCACTAGCAAGCAACCACATATAATTAATTATTGCATCATGAAAAGTAGCTGCTGATCATTGAGTAATTATATACAGTCTGTTGACCCCGGCCGCCATAACTTTGTCGTATATGCTATCAATGCACGTGCATACCAGATCAGTTGTAGACAGAATTGATGTTGCAACCAGAAATTGGCAAAAGGGATATATATGTATGTAGTTTAGTGCAGAAGCTGGCCTACCTCTAGGGAGTAGAATATGTACAGTGGTTACTTTTGCATCATACCAAGCAATAGTATATAACACGATAACTACTCGTAAGAATTAATAATATGTCGGCATCACTACACCAAACACCTGACAGAATCCAAGCAAGACAATGACTTTGTAAATTACATCAACCTGCCTATATATACATACACCTCTTTCTGAGATTGGTGCCTGTGCGTGTGTTGTGTTTCTGTGCACGAGTTCTTGTGTTTATCTGAGTGTGTGTTTTTGTTTTGTACTGGTTTATCTCCTTTTTAAAATATTGACGAGCAGCTCTTCTGCCGGTTTGAGAAAAAAATGTTATCCAGAAAACAGGCAGTACTAAACTAAGGTATATATATGCTTGTTGTGTTCAAATTCAGCTCGATCTAACATGTCGCTGAGAGTAGGTACTAATTCATTTTATAATGACACACCCAATGCATGTGACCATTGTAGAGAGGAACTGACCATTGAAGAGAGGGATGTTATCGGCATCAATCATCATCATTGTCCAAATACAATTACGTTAACTGAAAAAAAGAACAATGATGCATGTGTTACACCATGACACAAATAAGAGATGTAATGATAAAAAAATACATACATTAATCCATAGATTGTGTTTTTCCTTTAAACAAGATAGATAGCAGTATTACTATTTCATATATAAGTTGTGCAAAATTTATAGGTAGCAGCATTACTAGTTCACATATAAGTTGTGCAAAATTTACAAGTGCTTGGTTACCTGGGTAGGCAAGCAAGCTAATAAAAGTAAAGACCACATATTTGCGCTAGCCCGGAGTTGGGCCGGAATCCAACAAAAGACTACTAGTCTTCTTGTGACAGGCTAGAAAGGGGGTGGTTACTGGGTAGTGGTAGAGAGGCCACCCTATCTTTCCGGTAACTGAATTGGCTTGCAGTCCAATGATAGGACGCTACCCACCAGGGTTCAAATCCTGGTGCTCGCACCTTTTCCTGGAATTTACCAGGATTTACCGGCACTATACGTTAAGTGGTAAGCAGCGTTCCCGTCGACAACGAGGCGCCAATGGTGACTTCGGGAATCTCCAGATCTGCTGGTGCTCTGCTAAGTCCTTCGGAGGTGCTCATAGGGGTAGGGTTTGCGTACGTGTATTCATAGGGGTGAGTGTGCGTGCGTGTGTGAGCGTCTGCGTTGTACTGTGTAATCTCAAAAAAAAGGTAATTGAATTACATGGAGGCTAGTCTACCCAACGGGCTCGTTGCACCAGATTGGACTCCTGCGACGGTATTCCTGTTATGTTGGTGTCTTTGGAAACACATGCCTGAAGTTTTCTTCCATTTTTTATCTCCATCACTCTCATGTCTACTGTCCTACTGCCACAAAGATGTTGATCTTTGGGGGCACACCACAGGCTGCCAATGGCAAACAGTGTGGTAACACATTCTTGGTGCCAGCTATTATCTATGTAATTGGCCTCCTCTACCCCATGTTAGTGTATCAAAAAGCCCTAGGCTATAAGCCAGTGTTTACATGATTGAACAGATATCTCAGGTCGGGATTCATGGTAGACCTTCACAAAGAATTATTAATTTGATTGATACTATGGGAAGGTTTGATATACAAGACTCAAAATTTGAAATTATTTCTATGTTTGAAGATTTGCATCTCAAAGTTGGAAGCACTGATGGCAAGGTCGTCTGTCCACACAAGAAGATTCTTTTTTTTTGTGCCCACACAACGGCACATGAATATGTGAAGGGGAAGCGTGGGCTGCTATTCCGTATGTAGGGGATCCTAGTAACTAGAGATGTCCTTATCTTCCATCACAATCTAGTTTGTTCCCTATATCGATATGTATGGATCACACGTATGCCATTTGTGTGGTGCTCAGGAATCACAGAGGTACCACATATTATTACTTGTTTTCTTCTCTGCTTTGTTGAAAATTATGGTGGTCAGCAAAAAAGGTTCAAGGCTATGGTTAGTCTGAGTGGAGCTATCAGTAGCCTACATATTCATATTAAGAAATATCAAGGATTTGTAGCCACATAACATTCAACTTTCATGGTTGTCAGCATATTTGTCAATTACTTATTAATGTCCATGTTCAATAGAATTCATGCATATCAACCTGGTTAGTACTTTTTCTCATACATGTATAAGGATCAATATATAAATTGAATTTAATGTGTAACAATAATTGATCTACACCTAAACTAAACCTGATGATAACTAATGCTATAACCTACTAAACACTTATTACACTTCATCATAATTCATAACACACATACATTAATTGTATCTGCCATGTAATTTGATATCACTAATCTTTTTTATTGCGTTCAGGCCTGTTTAAATATCAACATCTACCAAACTATATGTATTTTTTAGCACATTAATAGATACTATTAGACATAACTTTTTAGACATGCCACTAAAGCAAAACTATGCATGTCCTTATTTGGGTCTAGCAGATTAACAACGACGTTGCTCTGTATAAAAACCACTGTAATAATTGGCCATATTTATTTCTTTTCATGAATGTCTGTCATGTGAATGATGTAGGCACATGCCATCCTACATAATTAGTCAAGTCTTCGGTTGTCAAAACTCTGGACATCAGAAATAAAACCTGGCCCCAACCTGGTGACCATATCAAACTGAACAAGTCACCTAAAAACGTTTATTCCGACATCAAACAACTTGCGAAGGCAACAATTTTCATACATGAGTACATAAAGACAGCATTGCTTCCTTTTATGCACCAATCCTTCTTAATGTAGATATGATATGCTCAGCATCTGATCAACTACATGTAAGTTAGTACTAATTTGCCTCCCTACAACAATTAAAAGCAGTAGTATAATTAATAACACTACTATTACTTTAAATGTGTCTCCTAACTCCTAATTAAGCACCATCACATAATGTAATTAAACATGTGCATTGAATGACAAATATGCAACTCGCAAGTCATGGTTCATGACTCATCATAACCTGTAACCCATTTATACAGCCTAAATAAAATAAGATATTGAATCCATTGAGATTGTGAGTACTGACATACAGTTGGATAGGGACACTACTCTCCCTAGTCTTTTCTAGTGAGAAAATTTGAATCGGTTCCCTCCACCATGCTCAGACTCCATGTGTTACTACTTGCTTGTATAAATAGATGCCCAAAGCTACAATTACCTCGCATCTTCAACTCCGACGGTCTGACATTATAGCCACATCTATTGAAAAACCATCAAATGAACATCCTTGAATCTTCCAATCATGGTGGCTGCCAAGTGGTGATCAACGAGATTGAACACCAAAGGGATCTCATGAGGGAACTACATGACCTTATCCTACCAATACTTGATCCCTGTAGTGGGCAGGCAAAGCCTGTTCAGCAACTCTTTCAAGATATATTCTGCTGCTCAAGTAAGGTTCTCTACTTTCTAGAACTTCGTGATCAGAGTGAGAAACAGGCGAATCTTATCAAATATAAAAGAAAAGGTGGTAAGAATAACGTGGAGAGTCACGTGTTGGAGGGGGAACTCAAGGAAGTTGGAAATAAGAGAAGGTATGTAGTGAGCATATATTACTTATTTATCATTCACTGGGGCTTAAAGTAGTTATTGCTTCTCTTGGTGATGTTAGGAAGAATGTACAACACATAGGTTCGGTTGTGACACAAGCACCATACTTTGATGGATATCGATGGAGAAAGTACGGGCAGAAGTGGATCTCCAAAGAAAAGCATTCTAGGTATGTAATAAACCATATGGATCGATGTACTTCGTATAGTATTTTCTATACTGAATTTGGATACTGAGATTCTCATATACGTTGATTATTAGCTTTTTCTGTAGTAAAGCTCAAAATTGCATCTATACAAATCTAGTTAATATTTTGTACATAACACAAATAGTCTAATGAGATTATGCTTAATCAGGAGCTACTATAGATGTGCCAATAGTAAAGAGCAAGGGTGTCTTGCAACCAAGACAGTGCAACAGAAGGAAACCGCCGGAAGTGGAATCGTGAGGTTGTTCCATGTTGACTATTATGGCCAGCACGTTTGCAGTAAGGATGGAGTAATTCTCCCATATGTTGTTGAGACAACACGTCATAGTGTCCCAGTTGTCAATCATAACCAGAGCAGTACGTCAACAAGTGCCGATAATGATGCCCATGGAATTCATGATGAAAGCTATGAAAGCATATTCATGGTGCCTGACATGCCAGAATATTTGACAGATTTCACAGATATTGAAACGGCAAGGGCACTTGAGATTATCTCTATGAACTCGCCACTGATCTATGAAGATATATGGGCATAAAGAAATGAAAAAAATGAGGCCCTTCGATTTCGCAGATATGTAAATTGGCTAGCATGGCATTATGAATCCTGACAAGAAAAGGATATGTATGTTACCAACAGAGTCTAAATAGGTGTGAATTGTAATAAGCCAAAACGAAAAGGCATTTCAATAGACAGAAATTATATCTTAGAAAACGTGCACATGGTGCTTGGCATTCTAGAATGTCGATGTACTATACAGGCTTTAATTTACTTTGACACATAATTGTAAGCCATGAGTACTTGTCCTTCCAAGTATGTAAAGCTCGCTGCAAAGTCTTTTGAGATGGTAATTAAAGTCGTCCTGACACTATATTTGATAAGATTGATGGAGAAATGAGAAACACAGGAAGTACACCAATAATACCATGCCAAATGGTTTGTGTTACTAATAAGTAAAGAACTCGACAGAAATGCTCATTCACACACACACACATATGACTCTGCAGCCTATATATCTGGCTGGGTATATATGTTCTTCTGACACGACTCCTTGACATGATCCAGGCTATATGTACTTGTTGTTGAATTGAATTGAACTGAGCCTCTTGCAACCACAGAAGTAAATAAAACATCTGATTTAATTGGTCTGGCGAGGAAACTCTGTATGATTCTTGATTGAACTCAACGATATCAAAATGTGTGGTACTGGAGTAGTAGATGAGCTAGAGGCCCCCCTAGGTTGACCACTCATCTAACCGAAGGAATGCGGCGTTTTTGTTCGGCTCTACTATTGGTGTGAACTAAGAAAATGATGATGGGTCAGAGCCCACGGATTCACAGGAAAACCAAAGGGGAATCCACCCAAATCTATTAGACTTTATTTTCACCGGATACCAGAGAGAGATGCGGACCTGCGGGTCCTGGCGGCTGCAATGACCACCGGAGGAGCCACGGCCGCCGTCGCCAGAGCAGAAACCGCGAGAAGGGAGACAGAGATGGAATGGGTTGGCTGAAAAACTAATTAGTAGGCAGGCCGCAGGCCCTCGTTGCTGCCCTGAACCTGACAGAAAGGAGACCTCGTCCAGCCCAGGTGAGGCCCAAGCCCAAGAAATCGTTGATGCCCCAGGCCAGGCACAAGTCCAAGCCTAAGAAATCTGCATCTCCTCCTCTCCCGCTTCTCCTTCGCCGGCGATCTCTCCCGGTCCCGGAATGACTGCCGATGCCGGCGATCTCTCGGACGGATGGTTTTAGATATTACCGGTAATATCAATAGTACGGTGCCTAATCACCTCTAGTTGTGTTTGTTCTTGTTCCGAGTCCTACTATATTTGGCATGACATGTATCACTGCAGTACCCTCCATCTCTACGTTTAGTCATCGTACTCAACGACATTTCGTTTCATTTTTTTTAAAAGAGGCTACTCAACACCATTATTTCATTTGAATTAACACGTTTCTTATTGCTTAAACTTATCACCTGTGATGTTAACAATCCATCCCTCTCTCGCGCGCACCGACAACACCTAAGTCAATAGGTGCGCTATTTTCAGTACTATCCCATTGCAGCCACAAGCCTGCAGATATAATATTGTTGGACGGTGCCAAGGCTCTCTCTCGCGGGCGCGTCACTCCCGACGCGGGCGGCGCGCACGCCTACAAACCCTAGCCGCCGCCGCTCAAACCACGAGCCTCCCCGCCGCCCGAGCGGGTCTCCTGGAGGTCCATGCGGCCCGCGGGGAAGGTGGCGGCGTGGCCCATCCCCTCCTCCTCCGGGATCCATGGAGTTGGCTCACCGGCGCGGCGCCGTTACACGGCGGCGGGGGCGGAGGCCACGGATCCGGCGACGTCCCGGCCGGATCTGGTGGCCGCGCGGCGGGGCCGCGCAGCTGTGGGTGGGGGGGCGGCAATCGGCGACGGATGGTGACGGCGTCGGCGACGACGGCCGGTGCGGGCTGGCTGGGCTGGAGCGGGCGCGTGCTGTAGCGGCCGGCGCAGTGCTGTGGCAGCCGGCGCAGTGCTGCGCGCGGTGCGGCCAAGCGGCGGTCGACGGCGGCGCGGCCCGTGCGCGCCCAGCGGCGCACGGCCTTCTGCCGGGCTGCGGTGCGGCCTGCGCGGCCGTGCGGGGGCTGGCGGCGGCTCGGCCTGCGTGGCCGGGTGACGGGCGGAGACGGCGTGGCCGCCGCGGCTTGCGCTTGGGCCAGTTGGTTGCCTGTGCATCTGCGGACCGGCGGAGGCAGGTGAGTGCGGGCGATGGGTGCTGCATGGGAGGGTGGTGGTGCTCCTTGGTCGACTCCCCATGGTGATACTGGATCGGCGTCATCTCGGTGGTGGGGCTGGGGGACCGGATGGAGCTTGCTGGTGGCGCCGAGGTGGTGCTTCGGGCGATGCCCGGCTCCTTCTGGTTGAGGGATGCGGAGGCGACATGGAGCGGGTCAAGTGCACGTAGTTGACATGGTGTTGAGTCGGGCGAAAGCCTTCAACGCCAGTGGCGATGGTGGCGGTTCCCTCATGGGGCTGCGCACCCCGTTGGGGGCACCATTGCGAGACATCAAGTTGCTACTGCATGGGTTCTCAAGGGTGAAAACCACGCGATGGCGGCGCCTTTGGCGTCGTTCCCTTCTTGGAGGCATCACATTGGAGACCTAACTTGGCTAGGTAGAGGTTGGTTGGTTGTGTTGCCCGCGTGGCCCGTGCTGGCAGGAAGGTGTAGAGGAGCCATGGTTGCTGGAGGTCTTATGTTGTCATCCATGGTGCGGAGTTTCCGGTGTCGGTTGGACGACGGTTTCGCTCTTAGAGTGGTTCTCAGGTATCTGAGTCCTTGGCAGAGGAGTGAGGCGATGGATGAGGCGAGGCCCCCACGCAGAGTGGCCAGGATCAGTGGGCTTCTTTGGTGCCGTGATGGGAGTGTTTTACTGACGCACTACCGAAGCAGGGGCTTTGACGACCATGGGTGTGCGGTTTGAGGGTGATAGCCCATGGTGGAGGTGTTTGAGCTGCCGCTCAGGCTTGCAGCGAGCTACGGCATTTGGCGTGGCTCATCGTTGGTGACGACGGCGCAGTTTGTGGTGGTTAATCTTTGACTCCTCTCCCAGGCAGTGGGGGTGTAGCGTTATGTTGTGTGCGTTGTTGGCATGCGTTGTTTGGGTTGTGGTGGTGTTACGCTTCGGCGCGTGATGTAACTTTGCTACCTTCTTAAATGACACGGCAGTGCTCCTGCCTTTCTTTCAAAAAATAATATTGTTGGACTGCAGCAGCCCTGCCCCTGCAGGATATATTAGAATACCACTAGTAGCAGCAAACTGTGTGAAGATTGCCGTGTCCCTAAGCTGTTTCCTCTTGGTTTTCTGTGGGACACAGCTGTGTTTGCATAAACTAATTAACTAGGAATCCTAAACCAATTCAACATCTCATTAGGAATTGTTTTCTGGAACCACTTAGGCTGATTCCTACACATGGGTGGCCTTATTATTAAACCAAATATTTATTTGAGTGCCGCGTTTATCGTCTTTGAGAACAATTCTTTTCTTAAGCTGAGTTAGATTCAAGAGACCATCTGCGAAAAAGAGAGGTTAAAATCAATGTGCGCAAATTGATGTTTCCGACGTTATGGTGCTAGGGGGGAGGAACTAATTCAGTTAAGTCCAAGTGGAATGATATCTTCCTTAACTTTATTTTTGTCATTCTAACTTTTACGTCATGAAAGAAAGCTTGGCACCACGTACATATCAGCTGTCAGAAGATAGCACCGTTTAATTTCTATCTTAGCTTCCAGGAACCATCCCACCGCCCCCATCATACGAGTACTACCCAAAAAAAACAGTTTAGATAAATAGCGAGATTATTCTCACTGATCAATTAAGATTGGGCAATTTGCATGCAAACAGCACAACAGCACATGGAAGCACCTTGTATCAACACCACTTTCAAGATAGCAGATCAACTAGATTGTCTTTGGTTTCCTCCATTAGGCTTCAGATATTCAATTATGGGCTGCTCACAAGTTCCAGGGCATCCGCTTACCCCATTGTTTATGACTCATCCCCTTGGGTGTGTTAAAGAAGAACAAAATTAGCAGCCAGTGTTAGAAGTTAGTTTTGCCCTTAATGGAGTATCCATTCCTGATAATGACTTCAATCTTACTATTACTAATTGGAGGCTAAGCCTCCACGTTAATTCTCACGAGACGCGCTAGGAAAAAAGATAAATCCTAAAAATTCTCACAAAAATCAGAAACATCTGACCATTAATTTAGTAGAATCTAATTATCATTGATACTAATAGTCGTTGGATCTATTGTATTTTCTAATAAATTACCCATCTTTGCCATTATAAAAATAGTCTAAAGTAACCCCCTAATTATGCATCAAAATTATCCACCTTTGCCATTATTAATAATTAAAAAATCTACAAATTCTAATAAAAAAGTAATACACATGGCCCTTAATCTCCTCTTCACGTGATCTTTGAAACTGCAGTCCATCCAAACAGTCTGATGATGACCATCGGGAGACCTTCCTCCATTTTTCCCTCTCCTTTTGTTAACCGATATGATCCATCTGATTAAATTAGTTGTGAGTCCTCTCTCTCTCTCTGCCGTGGACATAAGACGGAAAGGATTAATCTATCCAATGAGGAAAGTTTTGAGGAGAGAGATGTGTATGTGTTCATCGAGGCGTAATTGTGTGCCTGGTCGATCGTGCTTGCCACCGACGCTACGTCTGGCTGCATGGTTCATCTCGTGACACTTGCCATGTTATGCTAATCTGATAATGTTAGATTCTTGGTTATTCTAATGACAGGCTACAGATAGCCAGATAGGAAAAGGATCAATCCAGCTACTCAATCCTATATCACAATTATTGTTGGTACATTCGATGAATTGATGCTGCGCCATGATGTGTGTTCATTCTCATTTTCAGAAATACATACGTGGATTAAAAAGAGTGTTAGACACATATGGAAGACATGGAGGACCAAAGAAGTTGATTGGGGACCAATTCTAAGTATTCCCACGTCCCCCATCAGGTTACCACGTCACATTGGCCTAAGGAAGGAAAGAGACCAAATCCAACACGTTTTGGAAAGTCTGGATTCGGACTGCAGGAAAGTGCTGACTTACAATGGCCACCACGGTTTCATCCGGACTCCGTTTTGGGCGTTTAAGTACTTGATGGAAAGCTTATCAAGTCTACTTTCAGATGGATCTGGACTCACCCTCGTACCTGTTCAGATGCGGCCGCAATCATCGATTTACTACAGAGACCTTTTCTGCCCACGGTGCTGCGTCACCTTATTTTGGGCCAATGGGCCGTGTATCAAGTTGGGTCCATTAGGGGCGCGTCCTAGGGTTGTAGGACGACCCCAACCTCGTCCTGGTCGTCCTCCACCCTCTTTTATACCTCCATAGCCACCACAAACAGATTGGGTTTTGTTTAGATCAAGTTTAGCCATTGCTACTTGCTTGTAAGCGCGCGTGCTGGTCCAG
Source organism: Echinochloa phyllopogon (assembly GCA_033239725.1). Taxonomy (NCBI): domain Eukaryota; kingdom Viridiplantae; phylum Streptophyta; class Magnoliopsida; order Poales; family Poaceae; genus Echinochloa; species Echinochloa phyllopogon. Next base: position 890,169 of record BTCW01000008.1, on the reverse strand, counting down.
CCGCCCGTCTTCGAGTCGACGGAACCCCACTTCGTTGGTGATTGAGTTTGAGATTGAGACACTTCAATTCCCATCTAGTAAATTCAGTATTTGTATCATACTTGTTCTTGCTAGTTCTTCGATTGCTTGCAGGACAGGTCGGGTGACGCGCTCCCACAAGATCGCGGCATCCATAGGAGGTGGTGTATCGGTCGCTAAGGCGCAGTCTTTGAAAGGTTGTAGTCGGGCCGTGAACGTCGTCTCCTCCAATCGAGTTATTCCCCACGCCTCTCATCGAAAGATCGGGCACAAACCCCAGCGGGTTCACATCAGTTGGTAATCAGAGCGAGGTTTATCGGTGAGAGTGTATCAATTCTTTGCTGATTTTAATTTCCTATAGTCCAGAAAAGCCAAAAAAATAGTAGATTAGTTTTACCGCAATCCTATAAACCCTTTGAGCCTTTGCTAGTACTGCTTAGTTAGGGCTTGTTGAGTTTTTGGTTGCATCGGTCGCGTCGAGTTGCTGGTCTTAGTTTAATCCTTTAGAGTTTCGAGTTCTTATCACTTTCTGATTCGGAGTCCCTGTCCAGCACGAGAAGAAAACCGACGCAGTTTCCACGTCCGATATCCAAATCAGGTGTTTGAGTACAATCTGGAAAGCTTAACTCGTGCTCTTTCCAACGGATCTGACCATGCTCAAAAATTCCTTCTGAGCACGCCGCAATCGCCTTTGAGATTTGTGTGTCTGGTTAGCTGAAATAAGAATTGTAAATCTGTTTTGTTAGGGGTTGTATGCTGCCATTTGTTTTGGTTGTCATAGCATCAATCAAAAGATTTTAGTCCCCAAAAAGAAGAGGAACAGAAAAAAAGAAACAAGAGAAAAGATAAAAAAAAGAAAGAAAGAAAGAAAGGGGGCTGATCCTATAAACCCTTTGAGCCTTTGCTAGTACTGCTTAGTTAGGGCTTGTTGAGTTTTTGGTTGCATCGGTCGCGTCGAGTTGCTGGTCTTAGTTTAATCCTTTAGAGTTTCGAGTTCTTATCACTTTCTGATTCGGAGTCCCTGTCCAGCACGAGAAGAAAACCGACGCAGTTTCCACGTCCGATATCCAAATCAGGTGTTTGAGTACAATCTGGAAAGCTTAACTCGTGCTCTTTCCAACGGATCTGACCATGCTCAAAAATTCCTTCTGAGCACGCCGCAATCGCCTTTGAGATTTGTGTGTCTGGTTAGCTGAAATAAGAATTGTAAATCTGTTTTGTTAGGGGTTGTATGCTGCCATTTGTTTTGGTTGTCATAGCATCAATCAAAAGATTTTAGTCCCCAAAAAGAAGAGGAACAGAAAAAAAAGAAACAAGAGAAAAGATAAAAAAAAGAAAGAAAGAAAGAAAGGGGGCTGATCTGTTCATCGTGAGTATCTATTGTTTTCGGTGGTGCATTGTAACTTCCCTTGTGTCGAGGCTCGCGTCTCTAGCACGGTCTAGGCTAGGACCAGCACAGTGCCGCCGTTGAACGATTATTCAGCTTGCTTTTTAATTAACGTGGTGCTAGTTATTCCTTGTTTCAGCCCACCTATAGCTCCACATATCCGACTACAGTTTGACAGGTCTTGTTGCTGTAGCACCGATACACTATCTTTGAGGTTGTTGTCTTGTTGGTTGCTGTCACCACCTGTTTGGCTTGGTAAGAATCTGTAAGAGCTTGTTTGAACAAGGATAGTTTGAGAGAATTAAAACCAACACATCTAGTGGTTGACAGGAGGATACATCTTATTTTTGTGTTTCTTGTTGTCAACTAATCATGGCAGGTGATATAGAGATTTTTGAGCGGTTGAAACTAGACCCTCATCTTCAGGATGTTATTCAACATTTGCCATTATATGCTGGTATGTTTGATCCTGAAGCTTATATTGATTAGGAGCTTAAGGTAGATGCAGAATTTGATAATTATGACTTGTCTGAACATGAAATGATTTTTGCTACATCTAGTGCTTTAACAAAATATGCTTTGATTACATGGAAACACATTTGTAGGCACAACAAAGTTCCACAAACTTGGAATGAATTTAAAATGCTTTTTTGAGATGAATATGTTCCAGAATATTATGCTGACTGTTTACTTGAAAAATTGGACAAATTGAAGCAAGGCAGTAGGACTGTCAAAGAATACTATCATAGGTTTAAGATTTGTGTCATGTTTGGTGGATTAGATGAATGCAAGAAAGATGTTATGTGTAGGTTTATGAAAGGGCTTAATTCTGAAATTCGAACCATGCTAATTAGCAAATCATACAACAATATTGCTTCATTGTTTTGGCTTGCTATGAGTGCTGAAAAGAAAATTCTTTCATCTAATAGTACTTGCAAGAATGATGTGTCCCATAGTGTTGGAAATTTGTCCACTCTGCATGCTAATCAAAATGTGAAACCTACAACTGATTTGATTTTGTCACAAGAAGAATTAGTTGTTGTTCCTTATGATAAAGAGAACTTGTGCGATGATGCTTCTTGTACTTCTATGCCACAAGTAGTGAATAAGAGTGATATTTTTTATTTGAAACCATACACATGTGCTGAAACAAAACTTTTCCATCCTATTACTTGTGCACATGATGAATTGAAATTGATGTCTTCTTTAAATACTTTGGGTTATATTGAATTTGATATTCTTTGTGATCTAAAATGTTTAGAGGAGAAACTTTTTGCATATTCTGAATTTTCATGCTTGTCTAATCATACATATCACTTTGTTGGCAAGTATAATTGCAAAGGAGAGTATTTGGTGCATAAAGTTTATATCTGCTCTAATCTGGAATATCCTTTTGGGCTACAATATCATAATCAAATAGAGGGCTGCACTAAGACTAACGATGTTTTGCAAAGTTTCGCTAGTTTTTCTCTTAAGCAACAGGGTCAGCCCAAAGAAGGGGAGCATTTCTGGTTGTGGTCATGCAACATGGATGTACTTCTGTGCTTAAACAACAAAGCAATCGCCGTAGAATGCCACCAGAGCAAGTCGAGAACGACTTGCAGCCAAGAAGGGGAGAATGATGAGGACATCACCGGCTTAGATACGACCATATTAATGGCTTGCAAACCAAAAGTGAATCAATCCTATATCACAATTATTGTTGGTACATTCGATGAATTGATGATGCGCCATGATGTGTGTTCATTCTCATTTTCAGAAATACATACGTGGATTAAAAAGAGTGTTAGACACATATGGAAGACATGGAGGACCAAAGAAGTTGATTGGGGACCAATTCTAAGTATTCCCACGTCCCCCATCAGGTTACCACGTCACATTGGCCTAAGGAAGGAAAGAGACCAAATCCAACACGTTTTGGAAAGTCTGGATTCGGACTGCAGGAAAGTGCTGACTTACAACGGCCACCACGGTTTCATCCGGACTCCGTTTTGGGCGTTTAAGTACTTGATGGAAAGCTTATCAAGTCTACTTTCAGATGGATCTGGACTCACCCTCGTACCTGTTCAGATGCGGCCGCAATCATCGATTTACTACAGAGACCTTTTCTGCCCACGGTGCTGCGTCACCTTATTTTGGGCCAATGGGCCGTGTATCAAGTTGGGTCCATTAGGGGCGCGTCCTAGGGTTGTAGGACGACCCCAACCTCGTCCTGGTCGTCCTCCACCCTCTTTTATACCTCCATAGCCACCACAAACAGATTGGGTTTTGTTTAGATCAAGTTTAGCCATTGCTACTTGCTTGTAAGCGCGCGTGCTGGTCCAGCCGCCCGTCTTCGAGTCGACGGAACCCCACTTCGTTGGTGATTGAGTTTGAGATTGAGACACTTCAATTCCCATCTAGTAAATTCAGTACTTGTATCATACTTGTTCTTGCTAGTTCTTCGATTGCTTGCAGGACAGGTCGGGTGACGCGCTCCCACAAGATCGCGGCATCCATAGGAGGTGGTGTATCGGTCGCTAAGGCGCGGTCTTTGAAAGGTTGTAGTCAGGCCGTGAACGTCGTCTCCTCCAATCGAGTTATTCCCCACGCCTCTCATCGAAAGATCGGGCACAAACCCCAGCGGGTTCACATCAGAAAGTGTGTTTGTCAGAGATGGTGATGTGTTCATAATCGAGGGGTAATGCTTTGTGCATGCATGGTTGCATGATCGTCCTTGCCGTTGACGCTGAATTTGCCTGCACGGTTCATCTCATGTCACTTACCATGCTAATCTAATGATTTTAGGTTCTTAGTTGTTCTAATGGCAAGCTTAAATTTGTGCATGCATGGTTGCATTATCGTCCCCTTGCCGTTGACCTGGGTTTGCCTGCACACACGATTAGAAAAACTACCTTTCATCCACCATAAATATCCGGCAAAAATTTGATCTGCTTAGTAGATGCATTGTGAAACTACCATAACATGTAACTTTTGTAATTAACATAAATATTTTTAGAGATATTGTTGGTCAAAGCCTAAATGGTTTGACTTAGGACAAAGCTAAATGTTGTTATGCTCAAAGACAGAGAGAGTAGATTCATTTTGCCTATAATATTAACATGACTAAAAAAACAACTTGAATTGAATATCAGAGAATTGTTTCATATACAAATGCACCATTTGTAGAACCACTTAAATTTTGAAATAAACAACTTATCTACCATCAAAAGATTTTTTTCATTGGCATGCTGATGCAATACATATATTTTCTCAAACTGTAGAGGAGTAGTGAAGTAATATTAGTAACATCAGGCATGGAAACAACACTTGAGGAGACGCTTAACCTATTTTTGCAAAGTTTGTGGAGCATGGAGCAGTGTCCTTTAGTGATAAGGATCGTGCATGGCACGGAGTTCGGAATTCAACATTGAGTGTCAAATAGAGTTGTTCTGTAAACACATATTTTAGGGTTTGCCCATATCTATAATAACATATATTTCCCACTCCACAGAATATAGCTATGTTTAGGTTTTTCAAAGTCAAATATTTTTAATTTTGACCAAAAATATAACTAAAAACAAATTACTTCAAATATAAAAGGATACAAATTATTGTTGGTTTCATGAAGAAACTACAGACATAGTTTTTATGTTATCAGTCTCTATGATCATTTTGTTATTTATAGTCAAAATTCAAATTGTTTGACTTTAAAAATGTCTAAATGTAGGTATATTTAAGGATGGAGGGAGTAGTTATTAGTTGGAATCACCTTTGTTAGGAGGTTTGGTATACCATTGAACGAGACATAACAACAAATGGAGAAAAACTGGAAAATTCATTCTAATCATATGTCTCTTACCTTTGTGGACCCTAATTGTTGTACCAAATTATTCAATTTCAAAAAGAGAGAAGAAGAGTTCCTACGTTATGATTACATAAACAAGTCTCAGTTTAATTTACCATATTACAACACCAATAGAAAAAGTAGTTATCAACACAATTTTTGTGAAATGAAGTATATTTCGAGTATTCAAGAATAAAATAAAATTATATAAAATATTTTGCATAAACTTATGATACTCATATTATATTTTTCCTTCAAACTATAATTAAGCCCGTGCAGCTGCACGGGTTGATAGCCTAGTATTACTAATGTAAATGGTCTGTTTACATATCTAGTGCCATCATTAATTTAGATGCAAAGTTTATTTTATCAACTTTTGAAGGCTAGTGTAGAGTAAACGATTATATTCCTATTGTTCTCTGCTCTCACGACATCCAAATATTTGACCCTTTTGATGAAGCCATGCATACTTGGGGAAATTCAGTCTTTACTTGGGTGTGGACATTGTTTGGAATTGGCAGTATTTTTAGTTTTCTGAAGAAGAATGGAGTATTTAAAACAGGAATGGATTCAAGGAGGTTCAGAATTTGCCCATTTGCACCTTCCCTGAATCTTGATTGAGGCTAGTTACTACTGCATTACAAATAATATTCAACGATTTGGTATTGAATAGCACAACCGTCTTCTTCATTCAATAAAAAAAGAAATAAATAAATAAAGAATGGTAGGATGAGCTAGCTGTTTGTTTGTACGTGGATGTGTTTGAAGCAAATAAACTAAGCTTGACTGTTTGGATAGGCGACCAGAATGTCCACTAGCTCCCCTAATTCAGAAACAAAATAATGCACGAGATGATGCGGCTACTCCTATAGCCACAATCCCAATGGCTATAATATTAGTATCATGCAATATTATAAAAGGACAAATTGTTTCTATTGATCTGTGCTCATTGGCACGTAATATTAAGTATATTGTGCAAAAGTTAAAAAAAAACACTACTATATACATGGAACTTATGCATTTTTCCGAAGAAAGAGATATAACTATTTAATTACATAATAACCATAACAACTAAGCAGGACTCTTTCTTGGATCAGTATACCACTAATTTTGTCTCCAATGTCATGTTCAAACGGAGCTTAATTGCCCTTCAACAAGTGACAACAATAAACAAATTACAAGTTACATTAAAAACCCCATGATTACATTAAAAAACCCATGATCAAGGACAATAATAATAAACTAATTACATGTTACAATGAAATGAAATTGTGAATTTCCGCCCCACTGGAAAAGTGAAAATCACTCACTGCTCCACTAGTACAGGTGTTGCTTTAAGATTTCTATATTTAAGATTTTAGAAGAGCGTAGAAGCACCACGCAACTAGCCAAGTGGTTTTAATTTTATCATTATGCAAAGTAAAAAAGAAATATTTGAATCATGTCATTTTCAACAGCTCCCAGAGCATATGTTTTCTTTCCATAAGGTCATTACCTTGGTAATTAGTAGTACTTAATCAGGAGACACTGACAAGATCATTTCCTTTCTTTTTATGCTTCTCTCTGTCGGGACTGCTTTGAAAAAAGACTACTTGGCGAAAGTTTTTTCAAAGGGGTGTAGTATTATAAGCTCTTTATTGATTCCTATGCTAGCCTGTGCCGGTGCGATTGATCTTGATCCACCAAACCCAGGATTTTCTAATAAAGCTGCGCCTCCCTTTTATTTAACAAGTAATATAAGACCAAGCTGAGAGTCTCCAGAAATGTAAAGAAATGTAGAGCCAGCCAGCCAGGGCATGATCGAGCTAGCTGTTCTCTTGCACATGGATTTGTATTGACGTTTGCATTTGTTATTCAGATGTGGCGGGCTATCTGATGCCAACCCCATTCCGTTAGCTCTCTCCGTTACTGATTACAGCCACTAAAATTATTCATAAAATTATCGGGCTGAAGTCTGAGATTAAAACAAACAAAGAACGAGGTAGATATCAGGTTTTTAATTTTTTTGGGAAATTTCATACGATATATTCTTAATGCTAGCACAGTTTTCTTACTTCAGCTTGGCATGTAGATGATATTAATTTGCCATTTTCTCCATAAAGAAACAGGATTAAATGCTATGGACCTAAGTTTGTTTGCATCAAAGTTTGTTGTGCACAATTGAAAGAAAGCATAATATATCATTTGGACAAATTCTATTTTTCAGACTGCAAAGGACAATAGTGCTTGTAATTCCTAATAAGGATATAAACTGGAGAAGACTTCTACAGTTCTACCGTGGAGTACAAAATGAGGAAGTATATGTAATAAAATGAAAATGCATAAAGAGGAGCAGCAGCGCCGTTAGAGTTTGTTCCTGAGGCTGCGACGCGTGTTAACGTTGAAGAATGCTCCTGCACCGTCGTTGTTTAATGCTATAAATAATGGTAGTCAGAGCCTCCCAGCGCAGGCTGCCGAGTTCCCCCCAAGAAACGTCTCCACCCTCCCTCCCTCTTCGTCAGTTCAGCGGCCTCCATCCCCTTCTCTCCTTCATCATCCTCGCCATGGCCCTAGACTCTGTTCCTTCGTATCTCAGCGACTTGGGATCCCACATGACTGCCAGAACCCAGCAGCAAAGGATCAGGTACGCGGAAGAGCAGATGCCTCGTTTGCCCCTGCAGCGAAATTTGCATGAATTTCAGTTTCATGCTGCCTTAGTGCCTTTCCTTGAATTTATATTCTGTGGAAAAATCGCCAGGAAAGATGAGCGCTCCTGGACCTCGGACACTTATGCGCCGTATGACGACGGGCACCAGTGGAGGAAGTACGGCGAGAAGAAGCTCTCCAACTCCAATTTCCCAAGGTTCATAGTCCCTCCTGCCTTACCATGCAGTTTGAGTTTTTTTTCCCCAAATAAGTGTTTCTTTTTTCAGTGCATGCATGCATATCGCCTTTGTGTGCAAGAACATTTTTTTTATGGTTTTGTCCTGATACTTATTGCAAATGGTCAATTTAGTCATTTATTAGATCTGCAATGAATTTGTAGGATCTATTTGTGGGTGAATTGAAGGTGGTTACCTGAAATATTTGGAATTTAGGAACAAGTTATGCCTTGCTTTGACTGGAAGCATTCATACTATAGCTTTATGCTATCCTGGCTTCCTTTTTGTATAAATAAAGATATAAGTATTTATATTTCTTATCTCTGATGTTGCTGTTTTCTTCTTAAATAAAGTGTGTTGCATAGTTTAGTGGCCACAAATCTTGGCCAATCCAGTATGGCTCGTTTACCTCTTGATGGTACATTGAAGTTCATTGCCTGTTCATCTAATCATCTTATCTAGTTGCTAGCTTGAGAAAATCGCAATTCACCAAGGCCCTGCTAACTTTGGAGTTTTGAATACCATAGGTTCACCAATCCAAGTGGAGAACAAATCTGGTAGCAGTAGACCTGATCATGTGGTTAAGCTCCAATTTTCACATTAATAAAATCTAAGGTTGCCCACAAATAGAAACAACTCTCTTGCTTTTGGTCAATATATAGTCTTTGTATGTTCAATATGTTCAGTTTGTGGGCCAGATACATTTTCTGCCCCAAATCACATTGCTTCTTAGTGCGCCCAACGTTTGTCTACTAGTCACTCTTAGCATTGTCGGTAGACAGGTGTTGCCATACCGTTGATTGATTGAGTGAAAAGAAATGTTTGACAACTAATAAATCGTTTTATGTAATGACTACTGGCTAGGAAAATAACCGCAGTTGCAACCTCTTTCTTAATTGACAACTCAACTAGACAACCAAAAACTTGCAAAGTGTTACTTCCTATATGAATATACAATTCACAAGTTGGCCAGCTTTATTACCTGTCATTTGCAACTCGTTTGAAATCGAACACTTCACTAGCAGACTAAAAGTTCCCTCATTTGTTTAGCACACTTGTTCTCCAACTCAAATATTTAGCTATTAGTATGCATGCCGACAGTCCCTACCACCCCTTTTCTACTTTCTTAGAGAGCGTCTAGAATGCGGTGCAGACCCCATATATATTGTTAGCCCATCAAGAGCATATATGGTAATAAATGGGAGCTATTGTTTCTTTTTCTAGAAGGCAGTAGACATAGTAGAAGAAAAGGTCCTGAAAGTGTTTACTGATGCTGTTCCACCTAATTTAGGTAGACTGAATGTTGATGGAGAGGGAAAGGACGTAGCTGATCTTCATTTTCCAGATAGTTACCCACTTACTGGGCTAAAGCCTCAAAGGGAAGTAGACCTTTGACATATTCATATTGATAGAAAGTTCAGCTCCAGAATACTTAAGAAAAGAACAAAACAAGTGGGTACACTAAAAGTATGAGGAAGTCTTTAAAAGAAGTTCAACTGTCCAAAACGAACTTTAACAGGACTATGTTGGCATTAGCACTAACTATAGGTGGGTTAATGAAGTTCTAAACATTATAACTTTAGAGAAACTGTAGATAAGTTAATTAGGTTCCAAACATTATAATAGTAAATTAATCAAAATCTATGAAATTTCTTTTGTATACTGTCAGTGAACAAAACGACATGAAGTCCCCTGCTGTCGCACTCTGGTGTTCTCTTGCTAATTTTATTAGTGGAAGAACGTGCCCTTAGTATTATGATTATTGGAAAGCAATGTGTCTTCTCTTAAATGCAACTATTGTTAGCTTTCCAGAAAAAGAATTTATATTGCACTCCACATTTTGGCAAATAATTCACCTCTTTCCCTTTGAAGTGAAATTTTTGGTTCATGGCATTCTATTTTCAGGTTCTATTACAGATGCACCTACAAGAACGACATGAAGTGCCCTGCCACAAAGCAAGTCCAACAGAAGGACACCAACGATCCGCCATTGTTTTCTATCACTTACTTCAACCATCACACCTGCAACACCAGCTCAAATTCCATAGGAAACACAAGAGATATTGCTGCACAATCGTCCTCGAGAAAGGCAGTATCAATCAGCTTCAGTCCTCACACAGCCAGTGAGCAGCCCACATTCTTGACAACCTCGTCTATGCCGCAGTCCCCGAACATGCATTCTTTCAGAGCCACTCAACAACCAGAGAGGAGCCCCTATGCAGGCCAGTTTCAGTGGACAGACACGTCGTCGCCTACAAGTAGCAGTTCGGTTAAGATGGGCATTGACAGTTTTTCGGGAGCAAGCGCGCCGTCCAGCAGCACGGGTGCTCTGCCGAGGACGTTGCTGCCGATCGGTCAGTCCAGATGCATCGAGTATTTCCACTTCTTGTGATGCTGTTCATGGAAGAAGAAGGTTACATATACTGGGAGCCCCTTGGTGCCAGTTTGGAGCGTCAAGTGGAGTTCATATATATCTGGAGCTGGAGTTGGAGGCAACATATTGTCCCGGTGCTGAACTGCAGTGACCCAACCTACAGATCCCGATAGAGAGATTAGTAGATTACTTCCTTACATTCAGATTCAAGCCACATTTTGTGCTTTGAATGATGTGAAGAATAGTATTGGAGTTCCTTTGATCTGGTACATGCATGATAAGGGAACTCAATTTGTTTGTTTAGAGATGAGACTAGTATGCCTCGAAGTCCTCCTGAAACCCGACAGCAGACTCAAGCCTGTCCAACCTGTTACTACTGAAATACAGTAACAGTTTTATAGAGATGTCTTCAGTTTTAGAAGCAAGTTGGTTTCTCTATCAGGCGAAAATGCAGCGTAATTTTTGCCTGGATATTGTTTAGTTTAAATTTTAACATAATATGTCAAGAAAATCGTCCGAATTTGTTCAAAGTTGAACTGGAGATCTGAGACGAGACGAGAGTGGCTTCAGTGAACTTATTTCAACAAGGCTTTACATGTGTCCTTTTCGAAAAACCCAAACCCACTTGCTTCCGTTTCCCTCGCCCCCTCCTCCCGCCTCCGCCTCCGCCTCCGCCGCCGCGCCAGATGCGCCTCCTCGCCGCGGCGGCGAGAGCGAGGCAACCCAATACACCGCACCGTCTTCTCGTCGCCCTCCACCTCCTCTTCTCCACGACGACCGCCGCCTCCACCTCCTCCTATGATCCAACCGCGCAGTTCCTCCATCCGGACAACCGCCGCGTTCTCTCGCTGCCGGCGTCGCTCCGCCATGGCGCCCTCCTCGCGCTCGCGCGCCTTCTCAAGACCTCCCCGCAATGCCACCTCGCGCTTCACGCCGCCACTGCCACCGCCCCACGCTCCTCTGTCTCCCCCTCCTCCTCCTCCACCCCGCTCGCCGCTCGCTTCGCCGCCGCCTCCCGCCTCGCGGCGTCGGCGTCCGCGCTCCGCCCCTTCGCCGCCATCATCCTCGCGGCGCTCCTCCCGGCCGCCTCCACGGACCTCCTTTCCTGGTGCTCCTCCTATGGAAGCACCAGCGGCGGAAGCGCTCGCGCGCGGTACGCTGCGCTCCGGCTCGCGCTCCACGCGTTCCTCGCCGCGAACATGGCGGCCGAGGCGCTCCACGTGCTCGCGCGCGTCCGCCGATCCGGGAATACGCCCAGCCTCTCCGCGCTGGCGGCATTGCTGCGTCTTCTCTTCCGCGGCGGGGAGGTCCGCGCCGCCTGGACCGTGTTCGAGGAAATGGCCACGAGGGGCCCACGTCCGAGCCTCGCCATCTTCAACGCCATGATCCTCGGGTTCTGCCACAGGGGGATGCTGCGTTTCGCCTCCGGGCTGCTTGGGGTCATGGAAAAGAAGTTCAGTATCGTCCCGGACGCGTGCAGCTATAACATCCTCATAAAGGGGCATTGTGTGTTTGGGTGGTCTGGGGACGCCTTCAAGCTGTTTGAGGAAATGTGCAGGTCAGGATGTGAGCCGACGGTCGTGACATATAACATACTGGTGGATGTTCTGTGCCATGAGGGGAGGATGGCGGAAGCGAGGAGGCTGTTCGATGAGATGGCACAGGTGGGAATCCAAGCAAACACAGTCACCTTCAATGTCTTGATTGATGGATATGCAAAGACCGGACGGATGGATGAGGCCAGCACGGCCTACAGGGAGATGAAAGTAAGGGGATTAGTGCCGGATTCCTGTACCTTCAACATTCTAGCTGCTGGAGCATACAAGTTTGGGCATACTGCTCAGTTGCTCCATGACCGTGAAATGTTTGGTTCGCATATGTCGGCTCATGGGTTGGATGTGTTGGTCTGTAGGCTTTGTTGGGATGGCAGATTGGATGATGCGTGGGAGCTTCTGCGTGGTGCTATTGAGCAGGGTGTTCCAATTAGTGTTGCTGGATTTAATGCGTTGATTGCTGCTTATAGCAAGGATGGACTCCATGAAGCAGCTTTTCAACTATATAGAATTATGAACAAGTTAGGACTGGCACCGTCTGCACATACTTTTAATTACTTGATAATGGGGTTGTGCAATCAAGGAAGGCTTGATGAGGCGCAGCTAATTTTACAACACATGGTTAGTAGGGGATATTGTCTAAGCACACCATTTACTATCTACTTGGATGCATCCTTCAGAGAGGGCAATGCCGTTGGTGCTTTGAAATGTTGGGACAATATGGAAAATTTTGGCCTGAAGCCTGATTTTATTGCCTTTTCAGCATATGTCAATGGCCTATGCCGATTAGACTACGTGAATGAGGCTTATCAGGCATTTACTGATATGACAACAAGAGGACTTGTACCGAACAATATTACCTACAACTCCATCATATCTGCATTTTGCCGGGCAGGCGATATGGCTGAAGCTTTGAAGTTGCAGCAGAAGATGATGCAGAGTGGCCTTGTTCCTGATGTTTACACGAGCAACATTCTAATCGATGGTTTGTGCAGAGAAGGAAACTTGAAGATGGTGGACAAACTTTTATTGGACATGTGCAGTAATGGTCTAACTCCAGACACAGTGACATACAATACGATAATCAATGCATATTGCAGGGCTCAGGATATGAATGGTGCTATGAATTGCATGAATAAGATGTTTGCAGCTGGTTGTGAACCAGATATTTTCACATATAATATTTGGATGCATAGCCTCTGCAACAACCATATGTTGAACCAAGCAGGGAAGGTGTTAGATGAGCTTGTTTCTATTGGTTGTCGTCCTAATTCAGTTACATACAATACATTGATGGATGGTATTTGCAGCGATGTTCTTGATCAAGCTATGATACTGACTGGCAGGCTGATTAAGATGGCTTTTCAACCAAACACTATCACACTTAATGTTTTCCTTTCTCATTTCTGCAAGCAAGGATTTGGAAAGAGAGCCCTTATGTGGGCTGAGAAGCTCAGAGAAGATTCCTTTGTTTTTGATGATGCTACTAGAAATATAATTGACTGGGCACGAATGGAAATGGAGAATGATCCCCAGGATAACAATGTGGACATAGACAGGTGTCTGTTTCTCGAGTTCCTAATGGTCATGACATATGAGACTATGCACAACAGCAGATCCTCAAAGGCTACACATGTGCCTGCAGGTAAAGGTTTTGATCCCGCTGGCAGCAACATGATCAAAACTTTGGATACTGGTTGATAAATGAATTTATAGCCACATAAGGCATTGAAAATCTTTTTGGTAGCAATGGTGCCTCTGAGAGGCTACATATCACTACCCATTGCTGTTCAATATCAGCTATCAATCACTTTTGACTGTTTGAGGTGAAATTGGGCATAAAAGATTTTGAAGTCATGTACAATTGGGAACTGCCTAATCTCTGGTCTGCTGTTCCAGCATTTCCTTGCTATGAATTTTGGACGGTGATTGAAGGTTGCATAGGCAGTGACAATTTGTTGTCTTCTGCCCACTTCATTTATACAGATAAGGCAATATAATCAGCATATTGCTGAGTTGGTCCTGCATTCAGAAGCACAATCTTTGTTGTTTCAAGAGAAGGTATGGAACTCTGCCTATATTGTTTTGTAATTATTCATAACCACGGATCTGCTAATAATTCTTGCTACACAGTATCATGAAACGGAGCACATGGTTTCTAGACAGAAGTTTGGTCCACATGAATTTAATTCTGATACTATCCATGCCAAAACTAAAAGGCCTTGGAGGCGAGCAAGAGGATATGGCTTACCTTTCCAGTGCATATCTAGCCTTATTCAAAAAATGAACTCTTAGAAGGATCAAGAAATCTCGGTGGCAAGAACAAATTGAAGAACTAGAAGGATAGGTTACTTGGTTAGTGGTAAACTAGTAAACAGAAGGAGGTAACATTTGTTCCTTTAGTATTCGTCCTAGTTTGGATTGGATTATTTGGCATTGGTCAGTCATAATACACTGTTCAGCACAATATAGTCTCACAGTGTCACAATATAATGTTGCTGTTGTACACAGCCTTAGATCGCAATAAGGTTCACTATGCTTAATTATCTGAATTTTATACCATTCTAGCTAGTAAGTTGAAATCACTGCTTAATAATATGACACACCATGCACCATCTCTTGGCTTAAAAGAAGGTGTTTACAACAAAATTTTGTGCCTGCACTGGGATATTATTTCCTTAATCAAATAACTTTTCATTTCTCCAATGATTCTCTGGGAAATACTATACAAGCAATTGTGCTCCATTTCTTCAATTTCAGTTGTAAATCAGACGAATTTAATGTCCAATATTCAATGACGTCCCTAAATTTTGGTGGATATATTTATGTTCTTGTCTACAGATATGCTTGCTAACATTTAGACTGGTTGCTGCAGATGCCATGATACAGAGTACATGATATTTAAGGGAACCACTTGGCATCAAATTGGTAATACCCAAGGTATATTTCTTTAATTTGTATGTTGTTCGAATGCATGATTCAATACTAAGTGAACCTCAATTTTTTTTGTGTAGGTTTTCACGCATGAACGTGAAGTTCATCCAGTGACCAGTGATGCAGGATGGTGGCGCTGGGTTGGGCCTGCTTACCCTGCAAGTGTGTGAGAGGCGTGGCGCATTCAGGCCTGTTTGTGCCTTTGGGCTTTGGCTACTAGATTTGTGTGTGGTACATAAGTGGGCCACGTGGCACGGGAGAGTTTCCGTGGACTAGGCCAAATATACTTCGTGTTTCACATTGGTGAAGGCCTAGAACAGTAGAACTCGCACAAAGCTCTTTTTTATGTATTCCTCCCTACAATCTTAACTTTTGGGTCGAGGCTTTCGTTTGCATGAAGAAACTAAATACAAAATTATATTGTCAGTCTGTCATAACCTGGTACGGAAATTAGTGAGCCATGCAAAATTTCCAAAAATATTAAAGGCAACACGTTTTGAAACTATTAATCAGCAACTTTGGAGGTCAAGGCAGCAATTCTCGATGTGTCTAAAACAATATTTACCAGACCTAATTAACTTTCATAAAAACATGTAACGCAATAATTTTTTAGGCCTTGGCCAGAATTTTGCAGAACCTGGGAAACAATCTAAACATCTGAAATTGTCTTAAGCAACAATCATCGAAAGACCAATGCTATATTCCAAAAGGGCATGCTCAACATAATTTTATTCAGAAAAAAGAAAAGAAATAAAGTGCCTCAATGAAAAAGGATTAATGTAAGGAAGTAAAAATGGTAATAGACCTTAGGACGCCTTTGGGAAACAAAAAAAAAGAAAGAAAATTGGAGGATTTGAATCCTATATATGAGGCCCTTTGGAACACAATATTGTCCTATACAAATCATATGGAATGGTTTTTTGGATGGGGATTTTGAAGGAATTCGATTGTAGCAAGAGATTCAATCTCATGAAAAAGGTTTCAAATTCTTGAGATTGACCAAAAGCTGTTAACAAGTTGTTACTTTCACGCTTCATTGCAATTGACCAAGCTAGGTACGTACACATTAGCTAGATTGCAGATTTCAAAATATCACATATACATGAACCCTAGTCTATCCTTGACGTCTTGTGGAATTTCACTCAGCATCAGGACAGCGATAGGCCAGTCTCACTTTTGCATGTGAATGCACGCTGCGCCACGATCCAAGGACACGCATTAGTGGCCGGGCTATAGAAATTAAGCAGCCCTAATTAGTTTTTAATCTCCCACTAGGTATATCTAGGTTGATCTGGTCGCCACCTGAAAGTTTTGCTTTCATCAAAGGAACAAGGCTTTATGTGTACACATGAACTTTGGTTTTGTGGGATTATTATTGTGTTTTTGTCAATGTTAGTGGGCCAAGATGAAGTGATAAACATAGGATAGATAGGGGTGACATATAAATCCTTAAACATATAGTACCCATGCATTTCCGGGAGGGAAATCAAAAGCAAATAATCATGAGAGTTGAATCGAATCAGCTGCAGAGAAGGTACATGAGTGCTGTACCACTCAAAACAGCCTCAGAGAGAAATTATAAAGCAGTAAAGTGTACGCGCTACAAATTGTATAATGGTCTGCGTGTGGAAAGACGACATGGTGAAATTAAGAATGGGGAAAAGGGTGCAGTGCAAATCTAGCAAGGATATGATCATATATGCTGTTGGGGTCGGGCGTGTCGTCGTCAGGTCGCGAGTCGTTTCAGTCGTCGTTGTGGACTAGCTTGCACAGTCAACTACCTCTTTTATTCTCTTCTTTGTGTAATTACGTTGGCAAGCATGACGCATGACGGTCTTACCTGACGTTGGCATCACGATCCAGTATGTAATTTCTTTTCACACAAAACAGTGCATCTTAATCCCTTCCCTTCCAGTAATAAGAAGAGATGACTGCATGCGCCATTGTAAGAACTGAGGTGCCTTGCTGATCAGTTACCCGCAGAGGTGCAGTATCCAACATCAATATTCTTTGACAATCGATGAGCCCTTTTAATGAAATACGTGTTCGGGCATGTTCTAAAAAAAATAGATGAGTAGTATAGTACTGTTGGCTGCTATATATATCCCTCCATCACATGGTATATATAGCAGGCAAAATAAAGAGCTCATAAACGAACTGCAAGCTAGTTTAGCTGCATCTTCTGATCTTCAAATGGGTGAAAAATTAAAGCACATATATTAAAATAAAATATGAATAATAAATGGATGCTCGAGCTCCAATTTCAAAAGGATATGAATTAAAACTAGCTACATGGTTGTGTGTAAATAATGGACAGGCTGTTTCCATCATTCGCTGCGGTGGGTCCTGCCCTGTGTCATAGAGCAATAGTGACAGAATTGGCTGCTTGTAACAAATCTAGTACATGGCGTATATAGTAATTAAACGTAGCAATCATCGATTATTATCATCTCTACTTGATTGCTACATATATACATTCCAGCAACTTGATGGTCCGGTCGTCAGAAAGGATGTTCTATTCTTAAGCTTTTACAACGTACAACACGTGTTTGATTATACTAGTCTAGCTTAGTTTGCACAATAATATTGATGTCAGATCGATCGAGCACATCGAACGGTTAGCTTTTGCTAATCAATGGGTGAGCTGTATGTACTAGCGGCATACATGCATGTGCTTCTCTGAAACCTGACCATGCATGTACAAACTGAACCCTACTAATTTTGTTAACTGATAATCTAACTACTAGTATATTCCCCATGATCTGGACTCTGGAGCAGCAGCAGCTAGCAGCTCATCTGACTCTGACTCCCAGCTGCTTGTCTGCATATGCATGCGCAGGGGTTGGCGCGTGCAGTGCAGTATTAGTTACCACGTACGTTTGTTTCTGCGGTTCAGATTTTGGCTTATTCTCCCCTTGACTGCGTGTATACGCGTCGTCAACTCTGTCAGGGAAATTAAACCCAGTTTATGACTGAACTTGTATCTGTGCGCGTAGCAATATAACTAACGCAGCAAAGAAATTAATAGAAAAAAAGGTTCGAGCTTCATTCGAAGCATCTTCTTGGATTAGTGCCCCGATCCCACACACCTTCAGTTAACTTATAGTATAGTTAGTGAACTACAAAAGCTGCTTATGCATCACCTGTCGAATTACGTACACGCGCTCTGGTCCACTGAAAGTTAGACCGGCCGCCTTAACGCATATAAAAGCAGCAGGCGCCGAGCTCGGTATCCAGCAAGATCGAAGCTAGCAGCAACAATTTGTAGCTGCCAGCATCAGATGATCGAGTAGTAACACAACGATGGCTTGTTGTGTTGTGGATGATCGCGAGCGCGCGGTGAAGGAGGTGGCACAGGTGTATGAGCGCATCAAGATCCAGCAGCCCCTCCTCCTCGTCCACTGCTCATCGCCGTCGACGGCGACCCATCAGCTGCAGCTGGCGCAGAGCCTCCTCGGCGACGCCCTCCGACGAGCACTCAACGTCGCCCTCTCCGTCATCAATCAACCTCCTGCTGCTGCTCCAACAAGAAGCATCATCGTCAAATCTGAACCTCAACAACGACTCTCGCCGCCCACCCCAGCATCTGCCGATTCCCAAGCAACAGAGACCACGCCGAGAAGAGCTAAAAAACGAAGGTGAGTCTCGATCGAGAGCATGCGCGCGCATCAGTAATCTATCTGTTCGATGCGTACCGGCCTTTCGCTGACTGTTGCATATTCGATTGAACTATCTGCATATGGATGCAGATCATCAGTAATGGAAGAAGGGCAGCATCAAAAGTTGTCATGGGTCGACTTTACCACCGTGCGTTACGAGGACGGCTACGAGTGGAGGAAATATGGCGAGAAGAAGATCAACGGCACCGCCTACACGAGGAGCTACTTCAGGTGCACCTACAAGGATGACACCGGTTGCATCGCCACAAAGCACATCCAGCAGATGGATAGCAACAGTGACCCTCCCTTGTTCCAAGTCACCTACAACAACAAGCACACTTGCAACAACACCTGCACTGCTACCACAGCTGCCAACAGCAGCGAGGGAGTGATCACGATCAATAATCCTGATCTAAATGGCGGCCATGCCGCCATGGTGAAGCAAGAGCCACCAGTGCTGCCTCCTCTTATCGAGGCTTCTGCCCTTCCTTTCGATCAAATGTTGCCGATCCATCAGCAAGAGCCGTTGTTATTTCCTGCCAGTATGCCGCAGCAGCTCGAAAGAGATTGTCATGGCAATATCCCGTCCACGTCAAGTTCTTGCATCTCCGGTGAGTCCTTTGAGGAGATGGGGCAGACGATGCCGGCAGAGGAAGCATCAGCTGAAGACGATCCTTTCTGCGATTTTGAGCTTCTTCGCTTCCTGTGCAACAGCTTCAGGGAATACTAGCTACATACAACCTGCACGAGATGTTAGCTAGTTCTTTTCTTATGGAAACTAGCTATATGGTGTGCATCGCGTGTAGAAGACAAGTTCTGACTGATGATCTTACTACTAGGATAGTATAGTGTAAGAAAATGTTTTTTTAACAATACAAGACAAATAATAAAGTACTGTACGTAGTATAGAGTAAAACAAAGAGGAAAGGCCAAGGGATCAAATCTAGTGAAGGATCCGCGTTGCCTGTGATTGGTGTTAAGTTGCAACTTTGACCGCGCGTAAGCATGACAGACACCATATGATGTCAAAGTTAAGCATATCACTCCTGATGTCAAAATTGCGAAATTGTTACAACTTGCATGCATGTCTGAATCAAGTGGGCCAGCGCGCTACAAGTTCCAGAGGGGCTGAGCAAGAAATGAGCTGAGCTAGTCGATCAAATGATAGACCTAAAAATTTATTTTTTGTGTACTGATTATTGAAAGCAACCGAACAAGACTGGCACTACTGATACATTATTGTTACAGCCACATGCGCAATCTATCTCGAAACAATAAAGTATCTAGAGTATAGTATATATACGGTTGATGCTTTCGGTCGTCATCGATCCACACAACGCAAGGGGACAATATAAATCACCACATGATCATCGTACACTTCAGTATATTATATTTGCATTGATAAGAACATCGCCCTGTGCAATAACAATTGGATCCTTTTGGCAAAGAAAACACAATTGAATCATGCGGTTCTTTTATACCGGCGCCGGCCAGTTTGAAAGTTGATTGTTCAGTTATTTTCACGCTGCATTGCAATATATACCAAGGTAGCAAGGACCGCAGGTTTCAAGAACACCGTACCATACATGCATGAACAGCACGCCAGGCAAAGGATCATTCTCGACCACACTCACGTTTGAACGCACGCTGCGCCACGAAGCACACACACTAGTGTCTAGTGGACGATATATAAAACTAAACGGACCTAATTAGTTTATCTCTCCCGCAGATAGATCATCAATAATGTCCGAATCTGTTAGACACTCCACCTGAAAGATTTGCTTTCGTCAAAGGACCAGAATAGAAACAGTATGTCGAAACAAACTGCTTGCTTGATGCTTAAGAACCAAACAGTGAAGCTTGGACAAGCAATTTTTTTCTTTTTTGTGGCAGCATCAGTGCTCTACTGCTCGCTTTCAGCAACACACATAAAAACTTGACAGGCAAACAGACTGAAACTTAAGCTCAGTTTGGAGTATATGAAACCAAAACGGCCATGGTGCCATGCATGTGTGTTCAACGGTTCAACTGGAATCTGCAGGGAAGGTACATCAGTGTTGTACTGCTCGGCCTCTTTAGGGAGAGTAAAGTCACACCCTATACTATATGCACTGCGCGTGTGGAAAAGAAGTGCACAAATTAGAAAGGGCTAATTAGAAGGGGACCAACAACAACTAACAGTAAAGAATGGGAAAAGATGAACCATCAACAATATTTTATATATCGGTCACTATCTGTCTTTTGCTTACGTTGGCATGCTGATGATTTTGTTGTGGCATTGGCATACCGTTCGTTCCTGTATTATCCATCTCAATCCTTTTTGTAGCAAGAAAGAAAAAAAATGAGGCGATTTAGCAGTATTTATTTGTTAAAAGCTGCGAGCAGGAACGCACCCGGCCTATTTTCTCCAAGTGTAAATTCTGATGACAACCGTTAATTTGTTGCGGTCGTCGTTTGTTCCGTTGTGCAGGTTTTACATGTATAGGAGCCATCCACTACTTGACTGCTTACGCGTCGTCAACTCTGAGAAGGAAAACCTTTGATTATGACTCAACTTCAATTCGTTCTCCGCAAACGTGCAGCAATAGCCAGTTGCAGATAAAAGATTCAAAGCTTCCAATTCAAGCATCTTCTAGGTGGATGAGGTGCCCAGATTGAGCCCACTGCACGCACGGCACCATCAGTTAATTAAGCATAACATTAGTTTTGGTGAGGTCACCTGCTGCTAGCTCCGTCCTCGATCGATACTACCAACTGCTTCTGCGTCACATATCGAATTCCACGCGCTCTGGTCTCTACTTTCTAGTCCATGTCCAAGTCCAACCAAATTCAGAGTTCAGACCACACACACACATATATATATAGAGTAACTGAGTAAGCACGCGCCGAGCCTGATACCGCGCGCCAGCAGTCAGCACGCAGCAATACTGCATCCCAGTTACAATAATGGCTTATGTGCCGGATTGTGATGAGTGCGCGGTGAAGGAGGTGGCGCAAGTGTACGAGCGCATCAAGATCCAGCAGCCTTTCCTCCTCCTTCACTACTCCTCGCAGCTGGCGCAGAATCTCCTCAGCGAGGCGCTGCGAGGTCTCAACATCGCCCTCTCCGTCATGAACCAGCAGCCTGCTTCTTCTGCTGTTTCGGTGACAAAAAAACAAATCATCAAAGCCGCCGAGGCCCAACTTTCATCGCCCAGCCCTGCAGCAGCAGCAGATTCGAGCGCAACGACAAGCACGGCGAGAAGAGGCAAACGAAGGAGGTATGTATGCTTGTGATGATCTACACCTGCTAGGTTATTACGGAGTAGCTGGAAATTAAAATCATCTAACCATCGGAGAGTGACTGTACCTAATTTGATTTTCAACGTATATTCCAGATCGTCAGTGAACGAAGGGAAAAACTCATCGTCATGGGTTAACTTGACCTCTATGCCTTACGAGGATGGCTACGAGTGGAGAAAATATGGCGAGAAGAGGATCAACGGCACCACCTACACAAGGAGCTACTTCAGGTGCACCTACAAGGATGACACTGGTTGCATGGCCACAAAGCACATCCAGCAGAAGGACAACAATGACCCACCCATGTTCCAAGTCACCTACAACAACGACCACAGTTGCAACTGCAATACCACAACTGCTAAGAGAAACAACAGCAACAATAATCCTCCATTTCTAGGCTACTTTAACGGTGAAGCAGGAGCGATCAATCCTCCAAATAATGGCGGCCATACTTCCATCGTCAAGCAAGAAGAAGAACCACAGCAACTACAGCCTCTGCTAGCTGAAAGTTGTGCCGCCCTTCCTTTGGATCAAACAACGCTTCAAGGGCCACATCATGCTAACCAACTAGTCTATGTTACTGCTACTTTGAGTGCACATCATCATGCCGGTGTGCCGTCGACAAGCAGCAGCACTGATAGTTCATGCATCACCGGTCTGTCCTGCGATGAATGTCCTGGGGACATGGCGGCGGTGGAACCAGCGGCAGAGAATGACCCTATCCGTGATCTCGAGCATTTCCTCATGTATGACATTGACAACTTATAGTACTAAAAGGAGCTACAAGGCGTATGTTGAGAAATTGGCATGTAATTAATGGATGCATGAGCCTGCATTGCCAGATTTGTAGGTTTGTTCCTACTCTACTCTTCCATCCCACCCAAAGCCAGCAATAGACGCGAAAAGAAATGCGTTGTGTTTTTCTTGATACATATAAGATAAGAAAAAAAATAAAATTTGCAGAGAGTCAAATCAGGGAAATAGTGAAAGCATCATGATGTGTGCTTGAGCATACTGCATCATTGCGTATTTGCGTCAATGGTGCGCTTCTGTATGAAGTTTGCCCAGCTAGGAATGTGAAAATGGATCCATCCAGCATGTTCTCTATCTATAAATTTAGGCCCATTAACCTTACTTGGTGGGCATGATGACACACATTGGATAGGTTATCAATTGAAGAAAAGGCCCACAAATGCCACCAGGCTTCTCAGTACCATTTACGACGGCCCAAATGTAACACGTGTTATGTTTATTTGATTTTCCACAATCCTCTAAAAAAAATTGATTTTCCACAAAAAATTTGATGACAAACAACGCAACAAATATGCAATTTGAGAAACACTGGCACCATTCAGTGGAAATGTTCAAAACCGCCCATGTCACTTAGAATTTAAGATTCTTCCGAATCATCTTATTCAAATGCTCATCTGTACTTGATTTTCCTGCAAAAACTACCATAGTGTACACTTGCTTAACTTACTCAGTCCACCTTTTATTCTGAGACCGCTAATGTAGTTTTTAGCCAAGTTATAGATAGTCTATGCATTTAAGTCTCAACATTTTTTTGGTTATTTCACTAAACTGATTAAGGTTTAGATATTGTCACGTCGATTTTTACTATTTGCAAACTTAAGTCGGCTAACTTAGCCTTTTATAGATTTACATAAGTAAAAAGGTATAAAATTGATTAATCATATGGATACCGCGTAGTGTTTGCAACAAAATGGGCAAAAGCATTTTTACAACAAAACGACATGCAAAAGTACAAATTATCACCACATGTTTCGTTAAAAAAAACAAAAAACACATGTTAACTTGCTGGTCTGGTTTGGTCACGTGTTCCTAGTTTTGGTTCACCACGAGCACGAGGCTTCACTGCTTTGTACCCCGTGTCCTTCCGTCTCCTTCGGCACCTCTCTCTCCCCAAGAGGCCCAAACCAACCCCGCCTGACACGAAAAATCTCTCCCACTCCAACTCCTCCATCCGAGTAGCGGAGAAGTGTAGAACTCGCTCCAACGCCCTTCCCCGCGGCCGTCAAAATCCAATCTTTCCGGGCTCCTCCGTTTCCGGCGCTCCTTTTTTAGCCCGAAAGCCGCAAGATTGATCTTATCTTGCTCCAATCGAACCTCATATCTCAATCCAATCCCCAGCTGGCTTTCGCGAACTGCAAAGTCCGGCCGTGGATCGGAGCATGGGGTTCCGATCCGGCGGCGCGATGCTGCGGTTACTGGTTTGGTCGGCGTTCCTGCTTGGCTGCTGCCACGGGAGGTTCGTGGTGGAGAAGAACAGCCTCAAGGTGACGGCGCCGGATGACCTCAAGGGCACCTACGAGTGCGCCATTGGCAACTTCGGCGTGCCCCAGTACGGCGGCACCATGGTCGGATTCGTCGCCTACCCCAAGGCCAACAAGAAGGCCTGCAAGAGCTTCGACGATTTCGACATCTCCTACAAGGCCAAGCCGGGGGCGTTCCCCACTTTCCTGCTCGTCGACAGGGGAGGTGAGCAAAATTACAAGATTGCTTCTTCTTCCTCTTCTTGCGACTGTGGTACAGCATTTGGTCTCTGTTAGGTCATCCATCTATGGATTTGCGATTTTACTGAGCAAGTCCTTTTCAGCCCCAATTCGTTGGATCAGGTAGTCCAGATGCTCTCTGTTTGGTCATCCGTGCGTGGACTTTTCTCGATTGTTACCTAGTACTGTACTTTACTAGTCTTGGCTAGTTTGACTGGATAGACTGAAGTTGAAAGATTGACTACAAGTGGCCAGTTCTTTTTTTAGTCGTGTGGTCTTTACTTCGGTGAGTACAAGATTAGATCTTGTCATGTGACCATGTTGTTAAGTAATTCGTTGACCCACTTCAATACAAGACCAAATCTATGACTTGATGTGTGAAGCAAGGGAACTAAATTTTAGCGTTTACAGCTCATTACTCTTTCATTTTGCAGTAGTTATGTCACTGTCTTGTCTTTTTTGACCTTTCTGTGATGTTACATTCATTTTGTTCCAACCAATTGCTGTTTATTTAAAACTCCTTTTTGTCTTTTCTAAGATGTTGCATTGTACTGTACCTGCTTAGTTAATTGCATAACGGATTGCATAATATGGGTTTGGTTGTGCTCAGATTGCTACTTTACAAAGAAGGCATGGAATGCACAGAATGCAGGAGCAGCGGCAATCCTTGTTGCTGATGACAAGGATGAACCTCTGATTACAATGGACACCCCTGAAGAGAGTGGGAGGGAAGATTACTTAGAGAACATCACTATTCCTTCTGCACTAATAACCAAGAGCTTTGGGGATAGGCTTAAGAAGGAAATTGATAATGGTGACATGGTTAATGTGAATTTGGATTGGAGGGAGGCCCTGCCCCATCCTGATGAGCATGTTGAGTATGAATTTTGGACCAACAGCAATGATGAATGTGGCCCAAAATGCGATAGCCAGATTGATTTTGTCAAGAGCTTCAAAGGAGCAGCACAGGTACTTGAGAAGAAGGGCTACACAGAGTTCACTCCTCACTACATTACCTGGTACTGCCCAGAGGCCTTCATTTTGAGCAAGCAGTGCAAGTCCCAGTGCATCAATCATGGGAGATACTGTGCACCTGATCCGGAACAGGATTTTAGCAAAGGATATGATGGGAAAGATGTGGTGGTCCAGAATTTGCGCCAAGTTTGTGTGTTTAAGGTTGCTAAGGAGCACAAGAAGCCTTGGTTATGGTGGGACTATGTTACTGATTTTGCGATCCGATGCCCAATGAAGGAAAAGAAGTACACCAAGGAGTGTGCTGATGGAGTTATCAAGTCACTTGGTATGTTGTATTTGCGTATGTTTCTTTGTGTTCTGTGGAAAGGTGCAGTTTTTATACTGAACTTGTTTATATAATTCACAGGCCTTGATCATAAAGCAATAGATAAATGTATTGGTGATCCAGATGCTGATGAAGAAAACCCTGTTCTGAAAGCTGAACAAGATGCACAGGTTAGTACTTCAATGTGCATATGTGATCTTTTCTGTTCAAGTGTTCATCCTATTATTGATCTGAATACATCATCATCCATAGATCGGCAAGGGCTCCCGTGGTGATGTTACCATCTTACCAACTCTGGTAATCAACAATAGACAATACAGAGGTATGTGCTGTTCTATCCTGTAAATTATGATGAAGTCTGTGTTGAGATTACCAGATGAACTTATCTGAGTCTATGTTTCTCAGGGAAGCTTGACAAAGGAGCAGTTCTTAAAGCACTTTGTGCTGGTTTCCGGGAAACCACTGAGCCAGCTGTTTGCTTGAGTGAAGGTTGGTGCATTGTCCGTAGTTTTTCCATGTTTACTTCACCAATTATAACTTGCATGTAGCATGTTCTTATATAAATGTAATGTTTTTTTATAACCTTAGATATACAAACAAATGAGTGCCTAGAGAACAATGGTGGCTGTTGGCAAGATAAGGCTGCTAACATCACGGCATGCAAGGTACTTCCTATGCTGCTAGATTTTTCTTGAAAATTTTGTTTATCAGGTGTTTGTTTTGTTTAGCTTATGCACATAATAATTGTTCGGTGAATTTGTAGGATACTTTCCGTGGAAGAGATTGCAAGTGTCCAGTTGTGAAAGGAGTAAAATTTGTTGGTGATGGCTATACTCATTGTGAAGGTAGGATTTTCTTTTCTTATATGTTGACAGAATTGGATAACATAGAAAGATTGCTGAGATCAATAGTTCTCACTAACCCACTAGAGCCTTCTGAATGATAACATATGCTTTTGTTATTGTAGCTTCTGGATCTGGGCGATGTGAAATTAACAATGGGGGGTGTTGGAAAGAGACCAGGAATGGCCGGACATACTCTGCCTGCACTGTAAGTGGCAATTTGGTATTTCGCTGCCCTTAAAACTGCCATATTATCAGTAGGATCATGTCCTGTTTTTTATTAAAAAAATGCTTCAAAAACTGAATTTTAGCTGTGGTGTCTGTAATCTGCAGGATGATGGCTGTAAATGCCCGGATGGGTTCAAGGGTGATGGTAAGCACAAATGTGAAGGTAAGGATCATTTCTGAGGTCTGTTAAGCTTTTAGGAGTGCTTGCATGTTATCAACAGCTTCTGCTGTAATGGACATATCACATATGTGAATATGCATTTCAGAATTGGCTTTTTCTGTTGAATTGTTCCAGTTTCCGTTGATGCTGATGTGAAATATTTTGTGACAGATATTGATGAATGCAAGGAAAGGACTGCATGTCAATGCAAAGAATGCAAATGCAAGAACACATGGGGAAGCTATGAGTGCGGCTGCAGTGGGGGCTTGCTTTACATGAAGGAGCATGATACATGCATAAGTATGCAGCTCTCATACATACACACTTTTTTTTAAAGCTATACGGCGGGGGAAGCCCCCACTGCATACATACACAATTTCAGCTTATTACTCACATTTTTCATGTTGAATTAGTTTACCAGTGAGACTTTGAGGTCATGAGTTAGCAGAAGTTGCTGGCTAGCTCACCTAATTGAGATACATGAATCATAATTTTAGATTTTTGTTTCGGTTACTGACAGTTGAAAGCTGAAAGTAGCA
The DNA here is from genome assembly GCA_033239725.1 of Echinochloa phyllopogon. Taxonomy (NCBI): domain Eukaryota; kingdom Viridiplantae; phylum Streptophyta; class Magnoliopsida; order Poales; family Poaceae; genus Echinochloa; species Echinochloa phyllopogon. Next base: position 862,693 of record BTCW01000008.1, on the reverse strand, counting down.
ACATATGCTGAATCTAGACATGAATGTGGCATTGAAGTGTTGTCATTGGGCATTTGTTGTACTCAGGCAAAAGTGGAGGAACAGAATCGGGCTGGGACTTCTTGTGGGTAATCTTCTTCGGCCTTCTGGCGGCAGGAATCGCAGGATATGCAGTGTACAAGTACAGAATCCGGGTAAGATATGGGCAGCATACATCTGTTGATATTTTTAGGTTCATTAACTTTTCATAACTTAAGGGTGGCATCTAATTCTATTTTTCAATTGCCTGTGCCTACAGAGGTATATGGACTCAGAGATCCGTGCCATCATGGCTCAGTACATGCCACTGGACAACCAAGGAGATGTTCAGAGTCATTCTCACCATATTGAGATGTAAGGAGGATGCAGACTATGAGAAGAAACCGAAACTTGATCCAGCTTATATACACTTGGGGAGTTAGATGTGCATAACTGTAACGACCTTGTGTCTAGCATGCAAAGCGAGATTCTCCTGTAAATTTCTTGACCGTTTTGTATCCGTTTTCTGGTTTAGGCTTAGGCTGTACCATGACATGATCTTGTTTAGTAATAATTGTCATCTCCTCTTTTAGTACCAATAAAGGAGACGGCAGACAGGCTAGTCATGTTTATTAGTGCTTGTTTCGGTTGGGCTGATCATGCCTACGAGTCTACGACTATTGCTGATCTGAACCTTCTGTAGATACTGAGCAGTGAGCGTGCACTCTGAGCTGCCGGTTCATCTTAGTTTGGTATCTCTTCGAGCCAGACTACGGCAGGCAATTGCCTACCTGAACTTGTATTAAATTGTTGGTCTAGTGCAAATGGCCCAATGATAAACAGTTTCCTGGCCAGTAGCAACTAAAAATAATCAGAACCAAACTTGTATATTCATAGCTGATCTGAACATGAACAATAGAACCGAACCGATTTTTTTCAGAAGATTTGTAGCATACATCACCCACTCCCCAATTTTCCCTCGTGGATTCTTTTTTTTTCTTTCTAGTAAGCTATTTTGTAAACAGTCGGCAGAACTCGTGACCCTCCTGTCAGAAGCAGAATAATGTCACGCCAGTCGTCCTGCGAGCCCAAGCACGTTTCAGGCCGGAGTCCAACGGCCCAGATCCATCTGTAGCTCCTGCACCACCGCCGGTGCTCGCCGGCCGCGGCGGCGCCCTTGACCTACCTACTGCAACTCCACCATTCCCGATGGCCAGAGCTATACCTGTGCGGAACATCCCTCCATGGCCAGAGCAACCTCTCCACCGTTTGCGCGCGGCCATGTCGTCCCGGGCCGTCGTCACCACCGCCGCCTCCTCAGTCTCCACAGCGCCGTCGCCGCGCGCTCCCCTCCTCACCCTGGCCGCCGCCACGGAGCGCGTGCGGTCCGGGGCGTTCGGCCCGGAGGACGCACGCTAACTGCTCGACGAATTGCGGCTGCAGGGCACACCCGTGCCGTCCCGCGCGCTCAACAGATTCCTCGCCGCGCTCGCGCACGCGTCGCCGTCCGCCGCCTGCAGCGATGGCCCTGCCCTCGCCGTCACGTTCTTCAACCGCATGTCTGGAGCAACGGTGGTGTCCCTCTCATTGCACACCTACTGCATCCTCATGGACTGCTGCACCCGTGCGCGCCGCCCGGACCTAGCGCTGGCCTTCTTTGGCCGGCTTCTCAGGACAGGCTTGGGTATCAGTGTCATCACCTTTAGCATCCTTCTCAAGAGCCTCTGTAAAGCAATGCGGACAGATGAGGCCTTGGAAGTGCTGCTCCACAGGATGCCCAAGTTGGGCTGTGTACCTGATGTTGTCTCCTACAGCATAATTTTGAAGAGCTTCTGCGACAACAGAAATAGTTGGCGGGCATTTGAGTTGCTACAGATGATGGCTGGAAAGGGAGTTGGCTGCTCACCCAATGTGGTCACGTATAGCACGGTCATCCATGGCTTCTTTAGGGAGGGCAAAGTTGCTGAAGCATGTGATCTTTTCTCTGAAATGATGAAGCAGGGGATTTCACCTAATCTTGTGACTTATAGCTCCATTGTTGATGCACTGTGCAAGGCAAGAGCAATGGACAAAGCTCAAGTGGTCATTCGGCAAATGGTTGGTAAAGGTGTTGAACCAAATATCAGGACATATACTAGCTTGATCTATGGATATTCCTCACGGGGCCAGTGGAAGCAGGTGTTCAGGATATTCAAAGAAATGACTAGTCGGGGTGTTCTACCAAATGTTGTTACTTGGAACTCGTTAATGGCTTCCCTTTGCAAGCATGGTAAAAGCAAGGACGCTAGAGATGTTTTTGACTCGATGGTAGTGAGGGGCCATAAACCTGATATTATCTCCTACTTAATTATGCTGGACGGGTATGCTACTGAAGGATGCCTTGTTGATATGACAGACCTCGTCAATTTGATGCTAGAAGATGGTATTGCACCTGACCACCGTATTTTTAATGTACTGATCAAGGGATATGCTAAATGTGGAATGCTGGATAGGGCTATGATTGTCTTCAATGAAATGAGGCAGCAAGGAGTGAAACCTGATGTGGTAACCTATTTGACAGTAATAAATGCACTCTCCAGGGTGGGTAAAATGGATGATGCTATGGAAAAATTTAATGAGATGATTGGTCATGGAGTAGCACCCAATATAGCTATTTACCACTGCCTGATTCAGGGCTTTTGTACTCATGGTGGTTTGTTGAAAGCTAAGGAATTGGTTTTTGAAATGATGAGAAAAGGTATGTGTCCTGATATTGTGTTCTTCAGTTCAATAATAAACAACCTTTGCAAAGACGGAAGGGTAAAAGACGCACATGACATATTTGACTTAATTGTAAGTGTCGGTCTACATCCTGATGCTTTTGTTTATGGTTCGCTGATGGATGGATACTGCCTAATTGGCAATATGAATAAAGCATTGGGAGTATTTGATGCTCTGGTGTCAGCTGGCCTTGAACCTGATGATGTAGTGTATGGCACACTTGTTAATGGATATTGCAAAGCTGGAAGGGTTGATGATGGGTTGAGTCTTTTCACAGAAATGTTGCGTAAGGCAATCAAGCCCTCAACTATCATGTGCAACATCTTACTGGATGGGTTATTTCAGGCTGGTACAACAGTTTGTGCAAAAGAAAGATTCCATGAAATGATGGAGAGTGGAATCTCTGTTGACACTTGTACATACAACATAGTTCTTACTGGACTTTGCAAAAACAATTGTTTTGATAAAGCACTCACCCTTTTCAGAAAATTATGTGCAATGAAGATTAAGATTGACATCATAACAATTAATATTATGATTGCTGGAATGTTCAAAACTAGGAGAATTGAAGAAGCTAAGGATCTGTTTGCTTCTATCCCAGCAAGTGGGCTGGTGCCTTCTATTGAGACTTATAGTTTAATGATGACAAATCTTATTAAAGAAGGTTCCCTAGAAGAGGCAGATGATATGTTTTCATCTATGGAGAATGCTGGTTGTGATCCCAACTCTCGACTGCTGAATCATGTGGTCAGGCTGTTGCTGGAGAAACATGAGATAGTCAGGGCTGGAATTTATCTATCTAAAATTGATGAGAGGAACTTTTCGCTTGATGATTCTACCACAATGGTGTTGGTCGATCTCTTCTCAAGCGGAGGAACATGCCAGGAGCACATTAGATATCTCCCCGAAAAGTATCATACTCTTGAAGGAGCAGGTCCCAGTTGATTGTTAAACGTGAGCAAAGATACCCAGAAAATCTTCTTGTTGTTTGTCAGGACAGTAAATTACCTGGACACTGATAGTCAATTGGATATGATATTTTCTCTTTCTGCATGATTGAGGTGTAATGAGCTGGTTGCATCATTCCTCTAATCAACAAGTTTTCTGAATTGCTAGATTTGAGGAATTAAAATGTGCATTAATTATTATATTGTGGAAAGTAACAATTGTTATGTGTGCATGTGCACCAGCAACTCATAGCGGATTTATTGATGCTGATGTGAAGGGTTTGAGTTAGTCTACGTAGGGGAAGTCTTCACTGGTGTCTTTTCAGATAGGTTGACTTGATGATACTAAGTAACAATACAGGAAGCATCTATAGTACAGTATCATGCATTTGCTGCATATAGCATATTCGTGTGTTGCTATGAATTGTCTTGCTTTTCTGTAGAGCGTTGAGTTGATGAGGCTAGGGGACTGCACATCTGGAAGTCTGTCCTCTGGTGGTACAGGGCTTGTCCTTTCCCCCCTAGGTTGTGGTCCTACGCTTTCTCAGGGTAGTGTTTTGAGTAATTGCAAACATATCTCAGTTAAGCATCAAATTGAGAAACAATCTCGAAATGATATTGTGCCAGAAATCCTCGAGCTTCACTAATTTGAAGGTCACAAAACAAACTACTATATCAGCCTATATCAGAGCATTAATGGAAAATGGTTCTGATCTTCAATTAGAACCTTTCTGTTGAAACAGAGTGCAAAATTTCTGTCTATATACCCTTGCAGGTTCTTTTATGTGTCGTGCGCCTGTATGTAAACTTTCAGTCATGCTTCTGTTTTGACTGTCAGTTACTTTAGCTGTGATGGTAAAATGTCCAACTTAAATGATGCCTAATGTTTAGCCTGAAGATGCCTGTGGCTGGAAAAACCTGCAGCCGAGGAAAACTTTCTATGCAAGCACTGCACGCTTATTGTTACATGTTCAATTTGTTTACCAGTGAGACTTCGAGGTCATTAGTTAGCAGAAGCTGCTGGCTAGATCACCTAATTGAAAGCTCAAAGTAGTAAACATATGATGAATGTAGACGTGAACTTGATATTGAAGTGATGTTAATTGGGCATTTGTTGTACTCAGGCAAAAATGGAGCAACAGAATCAGGCTGGGGCTTCTTGTGGGTAATCATCTTCGACCTTCTGGCGGCAGGAATTGCAGGATATGCAGTGTACAAGTACAGGATCCGGATAAGATATGAGCACATACATTGTTGGCAATGGCACACGCACAGGTGAGCTCCCAGCTCACTCTTCTTCTTCCCTGGTTCTCAACACAGGTAGTGGAGGTGGTAGTTTTGGTGCTGCTGAACACACCCCGAGCAAGCAGCTGCTCTGTTCCTTTATAAACTAGCAAAGTCACACTCCTAGTACATGCTACAGTGAAGTAGGAATACCAACTACTACTACTAGTACTACATACATCATACTAGCAGGGCATGCTTGCCCACTACTGATACATCAGCCTCTTCTTGGCTGTACAAAAGCAATGAGGAGTTCTACCAACTCCCTGCTACTAACTCCATTGACTTTGGTTGAGAGAACATCTAGGAGGAGGAGCACAATTACTCAACAATTCTTCCCCTAATTGTGATGCTCCTGCTTGATCTCCTCTACTCCCACCTTCTTCCTCAGCTCCTGGAACCGAAGCCGCCCAAGTGGCTTGGTGAGAATGTCACCGAGCTGCCGAGCTGTCTCAACATACTCGATCTTGATCCGTCCTTCTTCAACACAGTCACGAATGAAATGAAACTTGGTGTCGATTTGCTTGCTGCGATCGTGAAGGACTTGATTCTTGGTCAGTGCAATGGCAGACTTGTTGTCCACATTCAGGACTGGCGCCTGGACTCCATTTCCAGTGAGCTCCTTGAGCAGACGCGCCAGCCAAACTCCCTGGCAGCTTGATGTTGCCGCCGCGATGTACTCTGCCTCGCAGGTGGACAGTGCGACGGTCTTTTGCTTCTGTGATTGCCAGGACACCGGGCATTCTCCAAGGAAGAACAGCACGCCGGAGGTGCTCTTTCTCCCATCAATGTCGCCCGCCATGTCGCTGTCGCTGAACCCAGTCAGCTCCAGCTCTCCCTTTCCTTGCCGTGGATATGTGATCCCAAATCCACTCGTCCCTGCAATGTAGCGCAGGAGGTGCTTGACCGCGGCGAGGTGATCTTCCCGCGGATCCTCCATGAAGCGACTCACATAGCCGACGGCGAACGTGATGTCCGGCCGTGTGTGAGTCAAGTACCTCAATCTGCCCACAATGCTCCTGTATCTCGTGGCGTCGACCTTCGCCGCCGTGCTGTCCCTTGACAGCTTGAGCTTCTCCTCCATTGGAGCCTGGCATGCCTTGCAATCACCCATGCCGCTCCACTCCAGGAGCTTCTTCGCGTAGGCGCTTTGGTAGAGGGTGATGCCGCGGCGCCCCTGCTCTACCTCGATCCCCAGGTAGTAGCTGAGCAGGCCCAGATCGCTCATGCGAAACATTGCGGTCATCTCCCTCTTGAACTTGCTGATGTCGCTCTTCTTGTCGCCGGTGATGATCAAGTCATCCACGTACACGCCGACGACCAGCGTGCCGCGCTCCGCCCGCCTGGTGTAGAGCGCGTGCTCCGACGAGCACTTGGCGAAGCCGGGCGAGATCAAGCTCTCGTCCAGCTTGATGTTCCAGGCGCGTGGCGCCTGCCGCAGGCCGTAGAGCGCCTTGCGCAGGCGGAGCACAAGGTGCTCCTCGCCGGCGACGATGAATCCCGGCGGCTGCCGCACGTACACCTCCTCCATCAGCTCGCCGTTGAGGAAGGCGGACTTGACGTCCATGTGATGGACCTCACAATCCTTGATCGCCGCCATCCCCAACAGCAGCCGCACGGACTCCATCCGAAGTCGATCCCCTCCTGCTGGACGAACCCCTTCGCCACCAATCGCGCTTTGTGCTTCACCACATTCCCGTGCTCGTCGTGCTTCACCTTGAAGACCCATTTGAGCCCAATCGGCCAGCAATTCGCCGGCGGATCGACGAGGGCCCAAGTCTTGTTCTCCTCGATCGAGCTCATCTCCTCAGCCATGGCCTTCTGCCATCGGGGATCGTGTTCCGCCTCGCGAAACGTCGCCGGCTCCTCCGCGCTGCACAGATGCATCTCCTGGGCGTCGAGGACGCGCTCCGCCAGCCCCGGCGGCGCGCCATGGCCGATGATTTTGTCCACTGCGCGGAATCGCGGTGGCTCCCCGTCGTAGTCGTCGTCGAGGACGTCCGACACGTCCGGTGGTGGTGAGGCGTAGCGCACCGGGGAGTGCGCCGCTGGAGGACTTGCGGCGACCTCTGCTGGCGAGGCCTGTCCCAAAGGCGTGCCCGCCGCCGGTGATCCCTGTCCAACAGGGGCGGCTGGCTCCTCTGCTTCGCCGGCCGCGGCCCCATCTCCATCTTCCTCGACCTCCTCTGCACCTCGATACACCAAGTGCTCGATGGTGAAGGAGCTGCTCAGGCCACCTGTGCCTTCTTCCCCGTCGCCGGACTCCTCCCACTTCCAGTCGCGCTTCTCGTCGAACACGACGTCGCGCGACACGCAGACTCGCTGCGCTCGTTCTCGTCGAACAGGCGATAAGCTTTGCTTCCCGCCTCGTATCCAAGGAACACCATGGGTGTGCTCCTGTCCTCTAGCTTGGTGAGGCCCGGCTTCTTCTTCACGTGTCCCACGCACCCGAACGTGCGCAGGAATAACACATCCGGCTTCCGGTCGTGCCATGCCTCAAAGGGTGTCATTCCCTTCAAGCTCTTCGTCGGCGATCGGTTCAAGATGAACACCGCCGTGGTCACTGCCTCGCCCTAGAACGTCGCGGGCACGCCCTTGGCCTTCAGCATGCTCCTCGCCATGCCCACGATCGTCTGATTGCGCCTCTCCACCACGCCATTCTGCTGGGGCGTGTATGGCGCCGTGAGGTGCCTCTGCATCCCCTCTTCTGCACAGAACAGACCAAATTCAATCGAATTGAATTCACCACCGCGGTCCGTCCTCATCACCTTCAGCTTCTTCCCCGTCTCCGTCTCCACCTTCGCCTTGAACTGGCGAATCGCCGCTGCCGCCTCTGCTTTCCCTGACAGCAGATGCAGCCACATGTAGCGGCTGCAGTCGTCGGCGAGGAGGAAGAAGCGTCTCCCGCCGTGCGTGGCCGGCGCAATTGGCCCGCACAGGTCTCTGTGCACGAGCTCTTTGGCACGGTACCTCGCCGTCTTCAGGAATGGCCGCCTCCTCTGCTTCCCCGCGAGGTAGCTGTCACATAGCTCGCCCGCGTGGTCAATCCTGGGCAGCCCGCGCACCATCCCATGGCGCTCCAGGCTTGCCAGCGCGTCAAAGCTCAAGTGCCCAAAGCGCGCGTGCCACAGCCAGGCCTCGTCGTCGCCGTGCGCCGCCAGGCACACCGGTCTTGTCAGCTGCAGCTCGATCTTGTAGAGGCGGTTCGCCGAGCGCTTCACCTTGGCAAGCAGCTGGCGGCTCGTGTCATGGATGCAGAGCACTCCGTCGTCGATCAGCACTTGGCAGCCCCGCTCGTCGAGCTGGCCAATGCTGATGATGTTGCTTCGCAGCTTGGGGATGAAGTAGACGTCACTGAGGGCGCGGTGCTCGCCGTTCTGGCACTTGAAGACGATGGTGTCGCGCCCGCGGATCTCCACACGCGAGCCGTCGCCGAACTTCACCATCCCGACAACACCCGTGTCGAGCTCGGAGAAGGCCCCGCGTTCTCCAGTCATGTGGTTGCTGGCGCTGGAGTCCAGGAACCACATCTTCTCCCCGCCGTGCTCGCCGCCGTCCTTCTCCCCGAGGTGGACTTGTGCTCGCGTTTCGTCGAGCACCACGCGAGCACGCGGTGCGTCTTCTTCGGCGTCGTGGAGAGCGCACACCTGCGGCATCAGGAGGGAGGGCTCGTCGTCGTCTTCTTGGGCCAGATGGGCCCTTTCCTTGCGCGGCTTCTTGCAAACCCAGGCCCAATGCCCGGACTCGCCGCAGTTGAGGCACTGGTCCTTCGTGACCTTGCTGCCGCCGTCGCCGCGGCCGCCGCCGGCTCCACGACCCCTGCCTCGTCCGCGCCCTCTGCCGCGTCCGCTACTCCCGCCGCCGCGCGGAGCAGAGGACCCTTCCCCTGCTTCGCGTCCGCGCGAGCGCGCCACCCACTCGTCGTGGGTGAGCAGCAGCTGGCCGGAGGCAGCTCCTCCGGGCGCCGCCGGCTCCTTTAGCCTGCTGTTGGCGCGGTCCTCGACCGCCTTCAGGCGCCCGGTCACATCCTCGATGGTGAGGTCCCTCGGACCGAGCATCGTCTCGATGGAGAGCGCGATCTCGTCGAACTGGGCCGGCACGACGCGCAGGTACTTGGCGATGACATCTGCTTCATCAATTTCATCTCCCAACACGACCAATTGATTCACTAACCCGGTGAGGCGCTGCTGCAGGTCCTCGACGGTCTCACCGTCGAGGTAGGTGATGGCCTCGTACTCGCGGCGCAGCTGCTGCGCCTTGGCCTTGCGCACCCGCTCGCCGCCGAGACGCATGGTCTTCAGCTTCTCCAAGGCCTTCTTCGCCGTGGCATCGTCGGCACCGCCCTGCGGAGTCACGAGCTCCGGCGGGACGCCCTTCAGGATGGCCTCCATGGCCATCTGGTCGTCTTGCTCTTCGACGTCGTCGGAGGTGACCGCCGCGTACAGGCCCCTGGCCTTGAGCATCACCTTCATCATCACTGCCCACTCCGGGTAGTTTGTGCGGGTGAGCATGGGGTACTTGGCGCTGCCGACGTCGCGGACGGTCTTCTGCACCACGTATGTCGCCCCGCGACGTGGTGAGATGGACCTGTCCCGACGGCCGCCGATGGAGTGCGCGCGCCCCCGGCCGCGCTCCTGGCGCCCTCTCCCCCGCTTAGCCATTGCCGCCCGACCGAGCTCCAACCGCGGCTCTGATGCCACTTGTTGGCAATGGCACACACACACAGGTGAGCTCCCAGCTCACTCTTCTTCTTCCCTGGTTCTCAACACAGGTAGTGGAGGTGGTAGTTTTGGTGCTGCTGAACACACCCCGAGCAAGCAGCTGCTCTGTTCCTTTATACACTAGCAAAGTCACACTCCTAGTACATGCTACAGTGAAGTAGGAATACCAACTACTACTACTAGTACTACATACATCATACTAGCAGGGCATGCTTGCCCACTACTGATACATCAGCCTCTTCTTGGCTGTACAAAAGCAATGAGGAGTTCTACCAACTCCCTGCTACTAACTCCATTGACTTTGGTTGAGAGAACATCTAGGAGGAGCAGCACAATTACTCAACATACATCTGTTGATATATTTCGGTTTGTTATCTTTCCATAACTCTAGGGTGCATCTAATTCTATTTTTTTCATGGCCTGTGCCTACAGAGGTATATGGACTCAGAGATCGGTGCCATCATGGCTCAGAACATGCCCCTGGACAACCAAGGAGATGTTCAGAGTCATTCTCACCATATTGAGATGTGAGGGTGCAGACTTTATGAGAGGAATTTAAACATGATCCAGCTTATATACACTTGGAGTTAGATGTGCATAACTGTAACGACCTCCTGTCTAGCATGCAAAGAGAGATCCTCCTGTAAATTTCTTGACCGTTTTGTATCTGTGATTTCTGGTTTAGGCTTAAGCTGTACCATGCCATGTCTTGTTTAGTAATAATTGTCGTCTCTTCTTTTAGTACCAATAAAGGAGATGGCAGATAGGCATGACTGGTGTTCAGTCATGTTTGTGACCTCTGGTCAGTGGTAGAGGGATTTGAGTGACAACAAAATATAAAAGTATGCCATGCGTCCATTGTTTGAGTCCTGATAGCTATCTACTGAATGAGAAATTGTGTGTTTTAAGAGCAAGGGACTGGAGCCATATGTGTTGTGATACTTGGAGGCTGGTGTCTAACAGACGTATTGCTCCCTGTAAAACATATATGATTTGGCTTCGACTGGTTAGCTGAATTCCGCATCGCCTTGGAACAGCACCTTGCCACCTTGGCACATGTGCATAAGTGCATTGAAATATGAGATCGGCAGGGCTGACGGTAAATTTATTTATTAAGCTGTACGCTACGCTGCTGAATTGGATTTCGGTTCTCATACTTAAAGCCTCTATCTTTAAACATGTTGCCTCAGTTATAATTATTGTTGGCTTAGTGATGACAACTTTAGAAAGATATGGAAGGGAAGCTGCTGTCATGTATTTGGTCAGAATGCATATTTTGTTATACCTTTGGAATGCAATTTGAAAAGAAAACAAAAATCATTGGTAGCCATAAGTGTTCTAATACTCATGTTCTTGGATCACAGTTAATCAGCTATAATCAGGAGTTTGAGATATAAGATTATGAGCTGAAAGTTCTGAACATAATGTTCCGTTTGTCTGTAGCAAGAATCCACATGCAACGGAAATATAAATTTCCTTGGGGCAAAAGATACATAGCATTCGTACATGTGAATGGGACTAAAATAGCCGAACAAAAAACTAGCGCTCTCTTGTAATCCCATATCCTCTTCAACCCTCTATGCTCTGCTCATATACTGTCCGGTTCTTGAATCAACTAGGATGTCATCGCCTGTGTTCACAAAAGAGGGAACCGTGACAACAGCTCCAGTTTCCAGGGTTGCTGGCTTTGTTCCTCCTACAAAATACAGTAACAATATGATTCCAGTTACGGTGATGCCAAGTTCCATCAGAAAAGAAATGTCCGACATAACATTGTCCCCCTTCAGTCCTTCACAACTAGATTGTAGGAGGTTACTTTGGTTAAAAACAACTTGGTTAACCAATTGCAGGTACTTCTTGCAGAAGCATACTGGATATTACAGAATTATGTACCTTGCACACTGTCACTTGCCCCAGGGTCAGTATCAGTCACAGTAAGCCTCACGGTGATGGGCAGATCGAAATCAATGATCTACAAAATTATCACAGTTAATGGAAAGCATATTTTACTGCATAAGAACAAATCATACTATCATCTAGCATAAAAGTCCCCTGGTTCTATAGAAAACTATGAGAATGTAATTCATTAGTCAGTTGAATGGCAAATAATCTGAAAAACAAAATTAGAAATACCTTCCCATTCCAGTACAACAAATTGCAGTCCATTCCCTCTTTCAGCCACTTTTGCTTGTCGCCGACATCTGCTTCATTTAACCGACTTTCTTCAAATGTTGTCTGGAAAGGGAAATTAACAAGAGCACTGTAAGATATTAACGAAACTGTTTACATATATCAGGATCTTAAGTCTGAATTTGTAAAGAGATTCAAAAAGTTGCTAGTTTACATTCAGACATCAAGCTTTCCAGGAAGACAAAAACAAAACCATTTTTCTTCAGTATAATGTAGAAAAGATGATCTAAGAAAAGGGTGCCTTGGGGTGTTGAAGTGGGACAAATTCTGGAGGAAACTGAAAGGGGGTGGTAAGTGGTTGGTAACTGCAGTACCATTCCTAGGAAATCATCTAAATATAAAGCTCACTTCTGAGTTCTAACAACCAATGCCATGAGGAAAATTCGGAAAACATAAAGCAAGGTGGCTTACAGTGACACGCATTTTTACTTATTTGGGTGAAAAGTGAAGTATATACCAGATCCATGAACACAAACTGGGAGCCATCCTTGTATGTAAATTGCTTGGTTTCCTTTGAAAGGGATGGTTCCTGTAGCTGAAAGTAAAATAAAGAAGCGACTATTAGTCGTTGCATAACTGAAAAAAAAATAGGAAGAGACCATGAACATCATGGATTGATGGAGCAAAATCAATCCACGGTAGGCCAAAGATACAGGATGCATAATTCCAGAGATTACAGAAAATAAGAAAATCCAAGAGTTTTGTTAATTAAGCTAAATCATGTACCAGCAGTTTTTCAAGGAAAAAAGAAAGATGTGCACACAGCCACTGAGGTGGGAAAGCAGAAGAAACGTTAAAATTGTGGCCATAATCTGAAGATGTGAGTTAGAGGCGAGATTACCGTACTTCCAGCTCGAAAGGTTTTCTCAACTGTGTTGCCGGTGACATAATTGCGCATTCTTGTCCTGACAAAAGCAGCACCTTTTCCAGGCTTGACGTGGAGAAACTCTGTTGTTGGATGGACAGGAAGAATTATATTTCCCATAACAACGATAGGCATTGCATGGCAGCTGCTAAGGCTACATATACTCTAGACAGATTTGTGTTTACAAAGGAAGCGCCCTTTTCCCTCAACGAATTCTAGTGCTGAGCAAACAAATCACTAATTCTCAGGAAACGAGGTACATGTACATGGATTTGACAGATTATGCTAGTAAGTATGTTGATTGTTGCGTATCCTTCAAGAGCAATTGAGGAAGAATTGCAAGAGATAATGTACCGCATTGTCTGGTCTAGAAAAGAAATGCGCTAGTGCCTAGTGAGAAATGTTTGTCACCTAGAACTTTCCATGGCGCGCCGTCGACCTCAATGTTGGTGCCAACCCTGATGTCATTGCTGGAGAGCGCATAAACCCCTGCGAGGGAAGAACATTGGGTGCTGGAAACCGTAGCAGAAGAAATGGTGTGGCGTGGGTTGAGTGAGAGGAGAAACGGGGCAGAGCAGTTACTTACGGGTGAAGAAGCGGCGGGGGGCGGACCAGGACGAGGGCAGACGACGGAGCTGGAGGGAGGTGGTGGCTGCCGGGACGCCGCTGCGGTGATGGTGGCAGGTGGGGCCGGCGGCGAGGTGGCGAAGAGAGGCCGCCATTCCTTGCTGCTTCCTCCGCAGGCCACGCACACGCAGGTGGTGGTGGATGTTGTGATAAGGAAGGAAGGAAGGAAGGAAGGAGGCTGTGCCCCCTGCCCGGCCGGCGTGCTGCCGTCGTCGCTGGCAATGCCAAGCAAGTTGGAGCGAGGATTGGGCCAGCCCGTTACACTTGTAGCCCACCATCGTCGTCGTATCATAGGGCCCAAAGTTCTCTGTCTCACACATTTCTGAGCATCAAGCAAGTGCGCGGACAGAGAGATATGGAACGGCCCGGATCCTTTCTCCCGGCCAGCAACCTCTTCTTCTCTAAACCCCAAGTTTGAAGGTTGGCAAGGCGCGCTACAGCGACTATATACAATTGATTGAAAGGTAATCCCACTGTTTCAAGTTATTTAGGCCCTAAAAAAAGTTATAAGTTATTTAGTTTTATTATATTAAATCATTCTTTTATATTTTACAAGTTCGTAGAAAAATTATGTAAATATCTACGATGCCAAACTTTTTTTAATTTTTTTTTAAAAGGGAAGCTTTATTGATCTTAGACAATTACATCAAGGTGATACAATTATATAAGATCCAACCCGGCCTCTGCATAACTAAGATGCACACAGCCCATAAAAAGGAAAAAAACACCATGACCAAAATATCATGTCGGAGCAAGCTACCACAAGCGACTTCACCTTCATCCGCTTCGCAAAACAAAGCAGCTCTTGGACTATGACGTAAGCTCCCGAAACAACGCATCCAACGAGGAAACGGCACGCGCACGTGCCGACATTGCAGTGACCCAATCAATTAAGACCAGATCAAAAGTTTTCGCCCGAGGGAGTAATTCATCTTAATCCAAACAATGCCTTCAACAAGGTCACTGCCAGGTACAACCAATTAAGGTCAGACCTAGGAATTTCTTCCCGGAACCGGTGAATTAGTAACCATTACCACCACGACATAGTCACACCGTGTTGCTTCCTCCTTCTTACCAAGCCAATGCTTTCATATAAACCAGACCTGACCCACTTCAAACGGCCACGAACTCCAAATCCGGCAGACCATCTGAAATCGTAACCTGAGATATCATGCTGCAAAGTAGCCACTGGGTACCCGTGCATAATCCATCGGAATAAATTGCAGATAAAATCCGTCTTCGAGTAAGAGAATCCGCGAAAGAAGGCAAGGTGACTCATGTCTCCTGGTCTATATAAAAATAAAGACGAAATTGAAGATGACATCACCAGATGTAGTTGCAAAGTTCCAACCAGGGGTCCGTCCCCCGACCCCGGGGCTGCCATCACCGCCGCCGACTGCCTTGGGGATCCGACCCCGCGCAGCCGCCGGCCATGGCACCCACACAGGCCGCCTGCCGCCGTGAGCCACCCGTGCCTTGCCGCTTGGCCGTCATGTACTCGCCGGCGACCACCGCTCGCTCGCCGTCGCAGATCCACCTGTGGTGGGGGTGGATCCGCCCTTGTGGGACGTGGATCCGGCTGCCGGCACTCCGGAGTCGTACCCACCGCGTCGCGGCGCGCCGCCCGCACAGTGTCGACGCCGCCATCCCCGAGACGCCGCCCCACCGCCGCCCTCCTCGCGAGGTGCCGGACTTCCGGCCCCTTGCTCCGGCGACGACGAGGGAGAGGAAGGGAGGGAGGGGGTTCGGCTGTCGGCGGCGCCGACGTCGCCCCCGAGTCGCCGCGGGGCGACGCGGGGCCGATCCGGTTTTCTCGCTGCAGGGCCAACTTTTTTTAATTACACCTAAAACATATTGGTCGTGTATTACACCTAAAAATATTACAATATATAATTTGGTTAAAATTAAATTTTGATTTATCACGAAACTTAGAAGACAGAGAGAAAGAGAATATATTTAATACCTAGTGGACGATGGGAGATTGCGTCAATAGAAGAGAAACCTAGGACTAAGATGTCAACAAAGTGAAAGGTTGTCTGAGTGTAAGAATGAAAAGATGGCGACACCCAATGCGAGAGGAGAGAAGATAGACCGGCCATCGTTATTTTCTCCTTTTTCTTATCTTGATTTGAAATAAGAAAGAACAAGAGTGCAAGAATATTCATTTGCCGGTCAAAACACATGTGTCCACGTGAACGGACTTTTGGAATACCATTTGTCCGGAAATTCCACCATGTGTGCGTGGATAGACGATAACTTCGTTGAATTCAGCTCTCTCTTTTTTTTCTGTTGTTCTTATTATGTATCTCTTGGGAACTACCCTTGACAAGTTTGTTGACAAGTCCAGACCATACATACAAACCAAAAACTGCAGGCCGGCCATGACATGCATTTGATTTAGTATCTTTACCATTTTTATCTTTCCCGGGCCCTTAAGAACTCAAAAGATACAGTGCCGGCTGAGTATGTTATTAGTTGGGTTTATTAGCTTTATCTGAAGAGGTTATGCTAAAAAAAAGCTTTATCTGAAGAGGTCAGAGGAGGAGGACAACGACGACGTTAATAACAATCGTCACTGATGAAGACAGGCCGGCCGGTGTTCCAATTTCTTTCAACAAGGGATCAGATCAGACGGACCTGCACTTCCAGTTCCCCTCCCCTCTGTAATCGTATTGTTACGTCCCATCTTACATACTCCGTACCCACCAAGCGAACATCAATCGATCACCCTTTTTTCACCCATTTGGTGTGTTTAGTTGTAAAAAGGGGGGGTAAAATTTGGTCGAAAAGTCATATCAGACACTATAATGTACTGTAGCACTTTTCGTTTGTTTGTGGTAATCGTTCTCCTACCATGACCTAACTAAGCTCAAAAGATTGTTCGCATCGTGTACGGAGTACATCAAAACCATATACTTAATTTTTTTTATTTGCCTACATTTAATGTTCCGTGTATATGGAGAGAGATTTGTTGTGATAGGTAAATAGTAAAGTTTGGATTCAGAATTTTAGGAAGTTTGTGGGACTAAACAGGCCCTCAACCACAGCATCACATATTCTGATAAAAAACAATTAATGAATCTCATCTCTCTGGTGCTCGCTACTACGTCCCTCATGGCGACAACCCATATCATCCAAGCTAGCTGCAAATTAAAAGCACAGGCCGGGTTCCAGTCAAATACGGCATACTCCATCAGATCAGCAGAGTATTTTTCAACCCACTTGTATGCATGTGTTTGTACCAGGGCTTGACTTTTGTCCTCAGTTGGGCCGGTAAAAGGAGACAAAACTCAACGTCTTGACGTTGCTGTTAACCATAGCCCGCACCTACCCACACTGCACTGCTGTCCGTTCCGTTGTAGGTGGCATCATATCCATCGAATTAGTAGGTTAGGTCTCTACTCTCAAGGCAGCCAATCAAAGCCTTCCTTCCCTGCCTCTCATCCTACCTACCAAACTCCATCCATCGGTCACACACTCTTTTAATTGCCTGCTCTTCCGTCTTCCTTCATGCGTGCAGTTCTAATAGGTCTCTCCTGCACGACCATAAGCTCAAGCCTCTCCTCACCTCCATCCATCCGATCCCTCCCTTGTCGTCAGTTCATCAATACGTGCCCAAGGCAAAAGTAAGTTGATCGATCATCTTTCCATTCTTTTTTTTTCTTTTGAAACGAAATCATCTTTCCATTCTTTCACCATCCTTCCATCCTATCATCGTAATACCATATCCAAAATCCCCAATTTACCACTGCCCAAGAGGCAATAATCTGAATTATGTGCAAGGATCAGTCCAGAAAATTAATTAAACACGCAATAATATACTCCCTCCGTCTCAAAAAAGAAGACACTCTAGAAATTATAGGACAAATTAAGGAGAGAGTAAAATGACCTTAATTGCCCCTGATTATTAGCCATATTTGACACTAATTGGTTGTTGCATGAACATGCACTTACTAAATATAGTAGGATGACTTGTTTTTTGGGACAAATTTTGAATGCTAGAGTGTCTTCTTTTTTGGGACGGAGGGAGTATATCATTTCGATTTCGTTGTACTAATAATAATCTCTACCTGTTGCATACATGCATGTGCAGTGGGGTCGGAGACGGAGACGGTCACCGTGGAAGGCATCCCGTTCCCGGCGGAGATCACCGTCGGCAGCAACCCTCTCTCCTTCATAGCTAACGGTACATATGCATTGATCAGTTCTCTGAAGCCGTTGCTATATGCCTATATACAGTATTACCTCTGCTCAATCAGACCCACTCAACAGAGCATATATTCTCTCTGAAGTCTGAATAAATCAACCAACGACTGACACCTGCAGGCATCACGGACATCGAGATCCACTTCCTGCAGATCAAGTACAACGCCATCGGCATCTACCTCCACAAGGACACCAGCGACGGCGCCCTGCTCGATCACCATTTGCAGAGCTGGAAGGGCAAGACGGCCGACGAGCTCTTGGGCGACGACGCCTTCTTCCAGGCCCTGGTGTCTGCACCCGTCGAGAAGCTGTTCCGCGTGGTGGTTATCAAGGAGATCAAGGGCTCGCAGTACGGCGTGCAGCTCGAGAGCTCCGTCCGCGACCGCCTCGTCGCCGCCGACTGCTACGACGACGACGAGGAGGAGACGCTCGACAAGGTCACCGAATTCTTCCAGGCCAAGTACTTCAAGCCGGGCTCCGTCATCACCTTCCACTTCCCTGCCACGCCTGGTCCTGCCGAGATATCGTTCGCGACGGAGGGCAAGGGCGAAGCCAAGATGAGCGTGGAGAACGGCAACGTCGCCGGGATGATCCAGAAGTGGTACCTCGGCGGCGACTCCGCGGTGTCTCCGACCACCGTCCGGAGCCTCGCCGATCGCTTCGCAACGCTGCTGTCAGCATGATGATTACTATCTGATTACTATCTTCAGGCTTGGTAGTTGTGATATTCGTCGTCAATGCTCTGTCCTCCTATCCTCTCGTCGTCTGTTGCAGCAAATTAAATTGCAAATAATTGAGACTGGTTTTCCAACATACACATACGCTGCTGTACGTCAGCATGACCATATTGCTGATGCAAGGGCTCCTCTGATGTGCTTCGATCAGGTTTATTACTTGTGATTCGTCGCGAATGCTCTGTCCTATCCTATCGATTGTCTAGTATGTTGCAGCAAATTAAATTGCCAAATAGTCGAGACCGTTTTTTAACCATCTGGAAGGCACGTATGCTATCTTCTCATGGCATGATTTCTATTCTGATGGCAAAGATCTGTTTAAAGCATGTATTATATTGCCGACTATATATCCTGAATGAACTTCTACAGCCAAAAAAAAAGGCAGTTGCATTATGTTGCAAACCCCAAAGGCACATGCATGCTTAAAGCAGAAAACCTAAATGAGGGGGAAACACATGGAAGCACAGAGATGACAAAGCCGTCGGTACAAAGTCGATATCTCCAGCTCTACTAACACGCAAATGACAAATGGAAATACAACTCTGGTGTTCAGCATTCACCAAATTACCAGGCATGGCAATACATACCAAATGTACTGGTTGTAACACATAAGACTCAGGAAACCATTCTAGTTCCAGCAACCTTCTTGCTAACTAAAATTAAGATAACTGCAATCGCTAGGGCCTGTGCAGTACTAGCCAAAACCCTCGCAAGGCTGAACAACATCACTGGGCAGCACCATAAACTAAACTGGGAAACATCCAAAGGCTACCTATCTGACTGTAGTCCGGCGGGTATGCAAAATTATACACCATGCTGTGAATTGTGCTATGGATCGGCACTGACTGACCAAGCTCCACTGCAGTCCAAGTTTCATCAGGATCATCAAATAGCCTTGCAACATAAATGCAGTTACTCTTTCCTCCCCATCTTTCAGGGTCCATGCAAGAAAAAGCAGGATTCCTCTTATCAAGGCTAACAAACAGAGCTTGATTTCCTAACTTCTCCATCTTCACCCACTTAGCTGGCTTGACTGAAAAGTCAAGGCGAAAGACCTCAAACATTCTGGAAAAATCTTTCGCCTCAAAGGCATTCCACCCATGAGAGCAAAATGAGAGGTCAACCATGAGAAGCATGTCACTACAGGCCACTAACCAAGGGTTCATAGGCAGGGTCTGGAGCGAGTGCAACATAATTTCTACTTCTTGCATGCTGAACTGAGGTGTTAATTGCACAGTGTGAAGTCTCCTAAGAGTATCTATGACAAGTATACGACCTTTGAAGAACACGATCTGATGGATGCGTTCAAGATCAATATGAAGAGGATGCACTGACCAAGAGTTTGTTCCAACCTGCCACTCAAACATGGAAGTCCTCGAGAAAAGGAGGAGGCGTGAGTCGGGTGAGCTGAATGGAGCCGTAAGGACGCCCATGCCACAACTGTAGCCAAGTTCATTGTCGCATGGGAGTTTGGGGGTCTTCACCTTGTCACCAGTGTACGCATCGACAAGAAGGCAGTGCTCCTCATAGGTGAAGATAAGATACCCATATGAGCAACCCAAATAATGCATTGTATTTGGAGTATTTTGAGACACTGAACAACAAAGGGATAAGTTTTTCCTGCAAGGATCACTTAGCTGCCATTTGCAATTAGATAAAAGGAGGGGCTTAAAACCTCTGCTATGTGGACGAAAATAAGGGCCATCTGGTTCGAGGTGGAGAGGCGGGAAGCTGAAGGAATACACACAGGGGAAGGAGGAGGCTGCAGCGCGCCAAGAGCGGCAGGTGCCAATAAAAGCAAGGAAGTCATGGAATGAGTTAATGAGAACAATGATTTCATGAAGCAGGCTGTCTAGGAGATCGGCACAAACATAAGGTCCAGATGAAGTCGAGGAGGTAGAGCCTGAGGCGTGGCAAGCGTTCTTAGAGGGCCTCTCCAAAATGGTAACTTCTCTGCCACATAGAAATTCAAGAATGATGGATCAGAATAAAGAACGAAAATATAGTACACTGTAGGAAATGCAGCAGGCTTTAACTGAACAATGAGGCAAGGCTATCTTTTTTGACATACTAAACTTCAATCAGAACAACCGACAGCTTGACTTTTTCCACCCACAATAGCATAACTGGAATGTGTCAAACAGTATATACAATTGTATTATTTCAAATCATGATAGAAGGGTGGTTCGTAGAGTATCCTCAAAATATAAAATTGACATAAAAGCGCAATATGCTGCACTTCTTATACACATAACCTGCATGTGGCCATTTGCTTTTGTATAATTCAGTTTGTTGTAAAGAGAAGTGAGGATTGCGCCTTGCAGCCCCATGACCATGAGGGGTACCAAATTAACATGAGACTATGTGGCGATGAAATGAGAGGCCCTCTTTTTCTGATTCCACTGGGGAGCCAACACATTCACTCAATAAACCAAATCACATCGAGTACACATTTCCATAACATTAAAAGGGCGATATCCATTTCCGGTTTTGTGGAAAACTTTGGTTTTTTTTTCCTATAGCTTATTCCTTGCCAACAATCAGGGTCACCAGAAAAGTATCCACCAGAATCAAATTTTATATTATGTTTCACTTCACCACCAAACCAAGTGAGCAAAGTTCAAGGCCATCTACCAATTAGGTCTCTACTCAAAATAGTAACAGCTATCTACCAATTAATTCAGGAATTCTGAAACAATTTGTCTTCTACAAGAAAATGAAGTTATCTAGAACTAATATGGAGCGAACATGTTCAACGTTAATAAAATGCACTAAATCAGAATACTCTGAAACAACGTACACGCATTATAGACAGGGGTGGAGACCCAAGACTAAAGGAGGCGGCCGGTGCACTGAATACCGCTACTAATTGACAAAAATAACCTAAATATCATTGCCTCTTTTATGACATGTCAAAATATAATAATTCATCTAAAGAAGCGGGGAAGGAAAAAGGAAGACGAGCAAGGTTAGGGTTTTGTCGGGGAGGGACCTGTTGCTGAGAGTGGCGTCTGCGAACGGCGTGAGTTGGGCGCCCTGCTGCGGCGACCGCGCTCTCCCGCGGCGGCTTCCGGCCATGGGGGGCGCACCAGTAGCGGTCGCTCCGGGGGCGGCGCCGCGACGCGACGCGACGCGTTGGAGTGAGTGGAGGCGATGCGAGCGAGAGAACCCGAGAGGTCGTTTCCTTTGCTCGCTCGATGGAGAATGGATGTGGGTTCCGCGGCCCACTCACTGGCGGTTGCTCAGGCAAAACAGAGCCCGGTCAATGTGCGGGCCGTTGCCGCACCACCATCACGGCCCGGTTGTTGGCCGCCTAGAGCAGCGTCTGCTGGGCCTGGGCCTATCTCACCCACTGTCGTGTCTATTCTTTTCTGTTTTTTTTTCCTCCATCCATCCATCCATCCACGATTTTCATGATTTTACACTTGTGGTCCACGTACGGTGTGGGCGCTATCTATGTTGTGCTTAATTTCCCCTGCCCAGGCACGGTCCTAACGTTTTCGGGGCCGGGACGAGACTCAAACTAGGACCCTTAATAATAACTAGCATGTGCTACCACGTACGGCTTCCATGTGCGGTGCATCGACATGTGGTTCGCGGCGCACTCGTCATGCCCGGTATGCCGGAACGAGGTTGGAGCCGGCGGCGAGGCAACGGCGGCAGGGGCAGGCCCGGTCCTAGAGGGGGGCGAGAGGGCGACTGTCCCGGGCGGGAATTCTATATAGCTTCCACATATTTTTTGGACCACCTAGCTTTCAATGTTTGAGATTCGTGCAACCATCCCAAGCCGTCCGATCTTCTTCTTCAGCTCTTCTTCCTCCTTGTGACCGACAGGCTTACCGAGCCAGCCGATCCAGCAGTCCCGGCCGGTCGGAGGAAGAGTAGGCTGGGACTATGCACCGCAAGTTGGACCCGATGCATGCGGCGAACTCGGCCTCTCGCTGCGCCGCCGCCTTCGCTGCTCCCTGCTTTGGGTGGCAACCGCCCACCAGCGAGAGAAAGAGATAGGATAGAATGGAATGAGAGAGGCCAGCATCTTCTGGAATGTGAACAAGGACAAGGTAATTTGGACCTTCATGACTAGGCCGTGCTACTCGATAAAAGAAAACAGCAGGGTTAATTAAAGCCCGCAGTTTCCCCTCTTCTTTATTCTCTTCTCTTTTATTCCAAACATCGGTTGAAGTTATGTTTACAGTGAACTGAATTTGATACACTCTCGTTGTTTTGTATCATGAATTATTGTGTATCAAACATTTGTAGAAAAACAAAAAATGATGCCATGAGTTATAACCGGTGAAGGAACAAGTATAAGCACAGTGCATCACGGAAAGCATAAGAATTTTCATTAAATTTAAATCAGAAAGTTCCTTCGATTTTTGGCTTATTGGTGAGACATACTTTCAATAATAACGTTTAGCAATATAAATGCACATAATCACAGTATAATAATAACTCTCGTTGAGGATTGTTGGGCCTCACGTGTCTGTATTTATAATCACGTCCATTACGGAAATTAAATTAAAATATGAGATAAAAAAGAAAGAAATCTACATGGATCTGGACCGGTTAAACCTTTCAATATATATCCATGTGATTTATGTCCGTAGCAACGCACGAGCACATTTGCTAGTGGAGAGAAAATCATGAAAGGAGACAAATAAGAAACATACAAAAAAATGTATGTCGTCCTTATTGAGAGAAAATCATGAAAGGAGACAAATAACAAATCAAAATGACAAAGACTTCAGCACATTGTAAATTTGTACCCACGCCCTATATATATTTTTACAAAATGTCAATGATAGTTTATATGCGAGATCTAAACAAAAAAATAGCAAATATAAGTTCTAAGAAAGTTAATTTAGGAAAAAAAAATCATGTGATTTGCACCACATGGCCCCAACTATACAAGAAATTGCAAACCAATGATAAACGACCATGCATGCTGTCCGGTGGCGCTGCACACTAGTCTATGCCCCTTCTTCCCCTGCCGCCGCCGTTGCCGGCTCGAGGAGCGAGTTCCGGCATGTCGGGCAAGAAGGGTGCGTGGCCAGCCACATATCGATGCACTCGACATGGAATCCATGGTGGCACCTCGGGAGCACCCGCACCTTGTCGCCGTCGTCGAACTCGCCCAGACAGATGGCACATTCACTCGCCCAGGACACGCCGCCGGCCTTGACGACCTGATGATGATACACCACCACCGGTATCCTCGACGACAGCTCTCCCCTCTTCTTCAGCCCGGCATCGTCAGTGGCCGAAGAAGCCATGGCGACCGCGGCGGCGTGCGGTGTGGCCACGGTGATGAGGGTGCGGCGGCGGACGCATTGGAGGCGGAGATAGTCGATGAGGGAGCTGAGGCCGATGGCGCAGGCGAGGACACAGAGCATCGCCGCGAGGATGAAGACCATGTCGGCGTCGAAGCTGGCGTCGCTCCCGCCGCCCGTCGCCGCCGCGGACGCTGGCGTGACGAGCAGCGGCGCCGAGGACGCATCGACGGCGGCGGCGGTGGGGCTGTCTCTGAGCATGCGCATGGTGATAGACGGCGCGCGGGATTCAGTGCTGGAATGGTCGGAATAATATATGCTACGGAGTAGAACATTTTGCTGCCGCACGTGTCAATGTCGTCGTTCTCGCTAAGAGCCGCTCTGCACCTGAGGTTGCATGGATACCATTTGGATCGTTTTTGTGAGGAAGAAGAGAGCAGGAGGATATATGCGTCTCTAATTTTTTTGTTTGGTTGCCATGAGAACCGATTGAGACGTGTGCCACTAGGCACAGAGGATGGAGTCGTCGTCTATGCTTAATTGGGTCCACGTCACTACAACTACATATATCGCGCGCTGTTCCTTGCATCGCATGCAACTGTTGAGGTGAGAGCGAAAGCGTGTGCTTCAGGCCTGCAACATACCGCAAATTAATGTAACAACTCTACTTTGTACCTTCCGTGTAAGCAATGTTCAGCTAGTGTGGACGTGTGGTCGGCACAGCACTGACTCTCTAGTGTGTCGCTAGCCGTACGACGTCCTTGCCCGCATCGAGGCAGGGCCGGATAAAATGCTCGAAGCTCGTTAGCTCGTTCGGATCACAGGCAGCTCGGCTCGATGCATATTCCTAACGAACCGAGCAAGAGTTTATGCTTGGTAGTATAACGCGCGAGTTCGAATCGGCTCGCGAGCCAAACGAGCTAGAAGGTTTAATAGACTGATGAGCAAATTATTAATTAATAGTAATATATGTATATATGCGTAATTCTAGATGATGTTATGATTATATTTTATTATTATAGTATCATAGAGTAGATTTTAGAGGTATTAAGACCATAAAAATATTATAATTTTTTATAATATATATGATTGTGGTAATTTTAAATTTAACTCTAGCTCGCGAGCTTAATGAGCCGAACTGAGTCAAAATTTTTGCTCGTTTCCTTGACGAGTTGAGCCGAGCTGGTTCGTTTGGCTAACGAGCTCGAACGAGCCGAGCTGGCTCGATATCCACCCCTACATGGAGCTGCGAGCAGCTGTTAGAGTTGTGTTAAATAGGTGTAAAAATTGGTTGAGACTTTTGTAATTGCTTGTTGCGAGCAGCTGATGTCTAACATAACCTTTGTACATGTCGTCGATCAGTGGTTACAGATGGGTCTGTACTCGATATTATGTAGGGTTGGCCCAGACAGCAACCATCAGGGCACCGGATCCACTAGAGCACTAGCAATATTATGTAGCTAACTGAAACAAAGGTGAGAGTATTTACTTTTCTCTTGTCTCCTCGGGCCATGAGAAATAATAGATTGGTGACGAGTTGCTCATTCTAGATGAGTAGTAATTTTTCGATTTCTTTTCTCTAGTCCACGTCAACCACAAGTCGATCCTGTCAGTTAACTACGTCTCCAACTGTTGGAAATGTCCTAAGACAACATATATTTTTCATGTTGGTTGAACGAAGCTAGCTTTATATTACCTTGTGATTGTGCTCATGTCCTAAACGACATGCATGCATGTATTTTGTAGCGGATGGATTTCGAGATGCATCAGCATATGGGTATTGTCTGAACAATAAGCACAGCCGACAGCGAACAGAAAACGATTAATAGTCTGAACAAGTAGGTGCCACTGGACAGTATAGTAGCAGTTGTTCACATTAATCACATAACACAAGCTAGCATATACAGCTAGTATAATATGTGTTTCAAAATAAAGCTAGCCAGCACCGCCACACGTATACATATATATATATATATATAACCATGCATGTATATGCATGCACACAGAGTGCAACAGTTACATGATATAGACGCTGCTGCCACAACTTCATTTTATTTTACTAGCTAGCTGCTGGTTTCCGATATATGCATGTGTGCTTCGTCATCACCGTACCGTACGTAGGGTTGATGCATGATGAACAATTTAGGCGGTGACCCTGAGCCAATTCAAATAATGTAGCTAATAATTAGCTATAGCTTAAACAATGAAACACATATATAGGAGCGAGGAGAAGACAGACGAGGAGGAAGAAGAAGAGATGATGATGATGATGATAACTAGCTTAGCTAGACAGTACAGCTAGGTGTAGACACGTACTTGTTGCAGTCGGTGGACATGCTGATGGGGAAGGGGACGGAGACGCCGCACTTGCCGGGGATGGTGGCGACGGTGCCCATGTTGACGGACCTGACGGTGCTGGCGAGGCTCTTGAGGCAGCGGCACGCCTGCTGGCGGTCGGCGGTGGTGCGCGCCTGGCTGTTGAGGCTGCGCACGCCGCTGCAGCACCCCGTCGGCAGCGCGCTCGCCTTCCCCGTCGCGTACGGGATGCACGGCGCCAGCGACGTCCCCACCTGCCCGCACGTGATCGCCGCCGACGCCGACGCCACCAGCAGCGCCATCAACATGGCCAAACCCACCACAGCATGCAGCTTCTTACTCAGCCCCGCCATTTTTGTTGCTAGCTGTAAGCTGTGTAGGTGTGACTGACTGACTGTGCTGCTAGTGTGCTGTGGAGGAATGAGCGGGCATAGGAGGGTTTAAATAGAGCGAGCGAGCAAGGAGATGATGACGACGTGGAAGATCGCTACAAGAAGATGATTGAATGATCCATTGATGGCCGTCGTTGCCAGGTCGTTGGCCGTTGGACTCACGCACGCACACTACTCCACTGCTACCTAGTAGTACTATAATAGTAGTGCTGTACGTGACTTTCAATTCATTTAATTAGTTTATCAGCTAATTTATATGTTTGTTATTTCTATCACAATCCAAATTAAATATACGAAAATTGACATGGCATATATATACAGTTTCATTCTTCCCACGTCCGTCCGTCCAGGGTGTGGACTGTGGACGCTTCTGCAAACAGCTTAGGCCATGTTTGGATCCACCAGCCAAACTTTAGCAGCTAAGAGATCCAAACGGGGTAGCTAAAACTCAGCTAAACTTTAGTTGCATGCTAAAAGGTGCACGATTCCTTTAACTGATTGAGCCCAGCTAAACGCAGTTAAACGAGTTTAAAGACCAAAATACCCCCACATATTCATGGAAATTTTCCACCGTCACAAGATTCTGTCCATAATTAATGAAGGTTAGGATAGTCCAATTAATTCAATTAGCTAATGGATCCAAACACCCCCAGCTAAAGTTTAGGTAGATACTTTTTAGCTAGTTAAAATAAACCACTACAAATTAGCTGGCTAAACTTTAGTTGGGGTGGATCCAAACAGGGCCTTAATAGAATTGCTATATATAAATTCCGAGTCATTTAATTCCCCCTCCTCAAAAAAAAAGTCATTTAATTCCCCCACGTGTGTGTGGGCTGTGTACGCTTCTGGTCTTCTGGAAACAGCTTATTACTTGCTATATATAAATTCCGAGATTTAATGCCCCCTTTCGTTTGGAGAGCGAGCGAATTGAACTGTGACTGGAATTTTCGCAACGGCAACTGATGAGCTCTCTCTCTGCATGCTTTCTGGCAACTTGTATATGCTACGTGTGGCAGGCATTTTTTTCTGCGATTCCCTGAGGAAGCGGTACCTCAACAGTAAAAGATCCTTCCTTTGGATGCTCAAAGTGATGATGTGGTTAGCCTAGTTAATAGGTCAAGTGGCTCCCATCGATCATCAATCACCGCTCCCATCAAATTGTTTGTTGCCACGTCTCTGTACATAGATGCAAGGCTGGCCAGACAACAAGCTCCCATCATCTTGATCTATCAAAAGCAACATTCCATTGCTAGCTAATTGCCATCGCTCTATCTCCCATACTCAAACCGCGTGGATGCTTCTCAGCCACTACGACTTTATTTGTGTGTTGTGTTCACATGCAACCAACTTCAATTCCAACTTCACATCATGTATATGCTATTGTGTCCGGCGCCGTTTAGTTTGTTGGCTCTCCTTAATCTTTTAATTTAGGCACGTGAACAAATTAATGAAGAGCTCATCATCTACAATTTATTTATTGTCTTAGTAAGTAACTATTTTTTTTGGCAGGCCAGAGGCCGACCTGAACTTTTCATTAACTTGGGTGGCAAAACCACATATTACATAGAAGTTGCAAACACAATGCAACACGTAGAACGAGAAGAAAGCAGAAGACTCTCACACAACACAGATGGCTCACAATAGCCAAAGAGAAACCAGATGCCCTAAGTACAGATCGTCATCGAGCAACATACACTACCAGAATGATCGACATCTGCACCGGGTGGGAAAGCCCTTTAGCACCGGGTTTCCCACCCGGTGCAACTAATCCGAGGCTAAAGGGGTACCCCTTTAGCACCGGGTTGAATAACCGGTGCTAAAGGGGCCCTTTAGCACCGGGTGCAGCCACGACCCGGTGCTAAAGGGCCTGCCCCGCAGCGCCGGTAGCAGGGCCTTTAGCACCGGGTCGTGGCTGCACCCGGTGCTAAAGGGCCTGCCTTTAGCACCGGTTGCTGCCTGAAACCGGTGCTAAAGGCCCCGGATTTCTTTTTTTTTTTTGCTTTTTTCAGTAGCCATGCGTGCACGTCTATATACGTATATATTCTAATACGTGTATTCTAATGCGTATTCGGCCGACTCTATATTCATACTAGCTGACATTTCATCAAAATAGAAGACATATATATTACAAAAGTAGATATTCATGCATGTCAACTCGAGTTATATATATTTAAACTGTATTTTCTACATAATTAAGATTGACGACTAGCTAGCTCTCGTTGGACTGTCCGGCACGTCCTCCAGTATTGGCGAGTGGAATTCTCCTCGGGGATTGACGACCTCATCCCAGATCCATCCGACGAGCTGTTCTGCAATTGCGTCAATTCTTTCTATCTCTAGGGACTCTTCCTTCAGGTTGAACATCTATAATTTAAAAATATTTGAAAGACATTTAATCCGTCGAGTTGGAGACAATAATTGTGCACTTAATAATAATGGAAATGTCTTTATTATTACGTACCATAATATCGCGTTGTGTGAGCTTTTTATGTCCCCAATTCCACATGTAGTCGCACACATAGTATGCACATAAATTATTTCCCGGTCCCTGTTTGGCACACTGTCGACCAAAAGAAATCTAGTAAAATTCATATAATATATTAGTCGATGCCTACATGTACAAATTACTTGCTTACCGGAAAGCCAATGTTCCATTTTAGTGTTTCATGTTGTATACCCGTGTGTTCTGTACGAAATTGAATCCAGGCCCTGCGAACAAAAAAATTGAGTTAAGTCATTGCGAGTGGAAGGGGTGGATTAAGTAGGGGAAAATATACATCACCTTGCCATCATGTCCATGATGTTCTGTAGTTTTTCTTTTGGGGTGTGCAATGAATCAAAGACGTTCACGACACCCCGATCAGGACACAATATAATTAGGAACCAGTGGAATCTGTGCACATGTATACATTATAATCAGAAATGAATTGTTACACAGACAGTATAAGAAGAAGGCTGTGAATGTACTCACTCGATGTTGTACGGGATTAGTATGGAGTCACAGTAATTTTGTTTCTTGATATATTTGTATAGGTTTAAATATGTTTCCTCAGGATTGTGCATTATCATTTCTTCACTTATCCTTCGAGGGTCAACGAAACCAACGTCATATATATTGTCTCTGCGACATTTTTGAATCTCCATTCTGCATATGTTAAGCAATAAATAAAGCCCGCGTCAACATAGATTGGAATTATTGTTTTTAAACTGTGAATTATAAGCAACAACAAAGTACTTACAATGTCCAACATGTGATCAAATCCACGTCCATGGCGTCGCGGTGGTACAGCTCATATATATCATTAAACCTGAGCCAGACAAAATCCGCGTCACCATTGTAGAAGTCTTGGTCCTTCACGCCTACTTTTATCATGCGCCGTTTATTCCTTCTTGATTCTTCCAAATACCAGCCATGGAATCGGCGCATCTTCGTTTGTAGCTTCCTCTCCATTTCAGGAGGGACCATAGGCTCGCCAAGCTTAAACGGCCACTTCAGCGTTGTGTTTACTGGCACATCTTCTTCCCCCAGGACTTGCGCTCTGGTTAGTCCAGTCTCGGCCATTACTCGTTGAATGTTAAGCTCGTCCAGAGATGGCAATGGACCCAAGGGACGCTGAGGTTGCTGGCCGAGTTGAGGAACCTTTTTGGATGGGCCCGCCTCCTTATCCGCAGCCTTCCGTTTCCGGCGAGATTTCAGTAATGAGCGGTCATAGTCTGTTACTATTACTTCCTTCTGTTGACCCTTGCTCAAATTACCGAGGAATGACTTCACGATGGTGGGATCAAGCTTCGGCTCCGCCTCAGGTTTTCTCCTCCACTCGGCCATTTGCCTCTTTGTGTCTGCTTTTACCGAGGCTTCGAGCTCCTCTAGAGTCTTCTCGCCCGCTCTTTTCTCTGGTGCGGGCTTCTCTCTAGTTTTTCGCGCCTTCTTCGCTGGTGGAGTGGGGGCAGAGGCTTTAGTGCGGCGTCCCCTCTTCGGCGGAGGAGACGGAGACCTCTTCGGCGGAGGAGACGGAGACCTCTTTGGCGGAGGAGACGGGCTTGCATCAGGAGCTCCCGGAGAATCGTCATGATCCTGTGGATCTCTTGGAGGTGACGGGGGCTTGTTGGTAGCCGCAGGTGTATCGGGTATAACGATGTCTGCCTTGCTCCATAGAATGATGCAGTGAGAACACTGACCGAGTTTTGTTTCTCCGTCACCTCCGGGGATGTCAAGTTCCAAGTCTTCCCAGCTGGTGACGACTTGCTCCACCTCAACAGGTACGTAACCATGTGGAATGTCATTGCAGTGCCATTTTTGCCCTTCTTCCACACGTTTGGTCATACCGTATGCGACCTGATAAGTTAGTAGTCACAAAGAAAGTTAGTAAATGAATGGTATTTACGGTGAAATGTATGCAGTATGAACTAAGGTCGCATACGTACCACCACAGCTAAGTTCTTCTGCCTGACGACAAGCTCGCACGCGGTCCGTTGAGTTATTTCATCCACGGTGTAACGGACCGCTTCGGCGGCCTGTGTGGAAGCGTGACTGCTTTGATATTGCTGTGGAGGGCTAATAAGGGCCGCATCTTGGAGAGGTGCATGCTCTGTGGAACCGGTCCCGCCTGTGGCTTGTTGGAGAGGTGCAGGCTCTGTGGAACCGGTCCCGCCTGTGGCTTGTTGTATCTGCAGCCATGCTACCTTCATCCGTCGCTCCATCTCTGACTCCATTTCTTGGAGCTTTGAGCCCTGGGCGGCAACCGTTTGCTCTAGGTCCCTTACCCTCTGCTCATATTCGGCCTTCTTCCTCGAACGGCTCCTATAGGTGGCGGCGTGCTCTTGGAAACCTTTCTTCCATGAGACGCTTGTGCCTACGCCGCGCGTCCGTCCAGGATGCTCCTTGTTCCCTAAGGCATAGGTTAGCTCATCTCTGTCTCTATCGGCAACAAATTCTCCCCTATCAGATGCCCTGAGGATATCGAGGAGACGCTGAGCTAGTTCTCGCAAGTCCTCGGGAAAAACTAAGGAGCCGTCGATTGGGCTCAGGGTGCCTCCATGACCATAGTACCAATGCTTGGTCCTTGTGGGCCAGTCATGTGTCGCTGGAGTGATGCCTCTAGCATATAGATCTTCTTCCATCTTCTCCCATTTAGCGATGCTTGCCTTGTAACCTCCCGAACCCATCTTATGCGAGTACTTCTTATTTGCGGCGTTTCCGGCGTTTCTAGCGCTAGCCGTTGCACCCTCTTCGGAGGTTTTGTACTCAATGAATGCTTCCCACTCGTCATTGGTGATCTTCTTATACTTCTCAGGATCCGGGGCCTCTCCGGTTTTGAGAAATTGCGAGTACAACTTCTTCTTGAAATCCTGAAACAGAACTGCCATCTTCTTCATTGTCCAATCCCTCAGTTCTGCTTCATGAGTGCTAGGCCAGTCGAATATTGCCTTTAATTCCCTCCATAGCATCTCCTTCTCTGTATCGGGGAGCACGTACTCCTCAGTGGGGTCCGTGGACTTCCATTTTCTGATACTAATGGGCACATTGTCCCGTACAATTACCCCGCACTGAGATACAAATTTCTTGGCCACTTTTGGGGGCTCAACTGGCTCCCCGTCATCCTCCACTCGGGTGATGTGTAACTTGACATCCTTCAGCTTCTTCGTGGTCGATCGTTTTGATTTCTTAGCAGAGGCGGCCTACACAAATTACATATATACGAG
Source organism: Echinochloa phyllopogon (assembly GCA_033239725.1). Taxonomy (NCBI): domain Eukaryota; kingdom Viridiplantae; phylum Streptophyta; class Magnoliopsida; order Poales; family Poaceae; genus Echinochloa; species Echinochloa phyllopogon. The sequence goes on along the minus strand of BTCW01000008.1, from coordinate 830,681 downwards.
ATGATATAGAGATGGTATACATAATTGACATGTACAGTACAAATTTATGTTATCTATATACACACCTGACTAGACGAGGGCGCGCTACCGGCTCCTTCAATAGTTTCGGCCCTTGCAACATTGTCGCCATGGACATTGTCGTCCCTTCCAATGATGCCCAACACATCATCCATCGACATTGGTTGGGTTACAATATTGAAAAGTTGATTCGCAAAGAATGTGTCGTTGTCCTCTTGCATGGGTAGGACAGGGGTGTTGGTGTCCTCTTGCATGGGTGGGACAGGGGTGTTGTTGTCCTCTTGCATGGGTGGGACAGGGGTGTTGTTGTCCTCTTGCATGGGTGGGACGTTGTTGTTGTTGTCCGCCATCTATAGAATTAAAAATAATTGGTAAGAATTGATTCGGGTGGGACGTTGTTGTTGTTGTTGTTCGGGTGCGCGGTGTGAATTGATTCGCTAAGGGTTCGCTAAGGGGGTCGGTGCGCGAAAAACGGATTCGCTAAGGGGTTCGGGTGCGCGATGGGTTCGGGTACGCCATAGAATTTCCGATAATAAACATTTTCGATAGTATACATTATACAAACATATAACATTTCCAATATACATTTAAATGAAGCACATATATTTCTAATATACATAGAATTTCCAATATACATTTCAATGAAGCATTTTCCAGTATACATTTCAAACATATAACATTTCCAATATACATTTCAATGTAAATATCTCCAATACATTTAAATGAAGCATTTTCCAATATACATTTCAAACATATAACATTTCCAATATACATTTCAATGTAAATATCTCCAATACACATTTCAAACATATAACATTTCCAATATACATTTCAATGTAAATATCTCCAATACATTTAAATGAAGCATTTTCCAATATACATTTCAAACATATAACATTTCCAATATACATTTCAATGTAAATATCTCCAATACATTTAAATGAAGCATTTTCCAATATAAATTTCATACTAGTATTAGGTATAAAACCCAAAGCAATCCCAATCCTACAGCCACTGTTTCCCTGTTCATTGCAAAACAACCATTTCCAACCCATGCACTCACTTAAATTATCCCAAAGTTCATCAGTTGCAAGCCCTGAAACCTGGAATTTCACTTCCATTTAGCACTGTTTAGATCACAAATTTCACCCTCAAAGTTTACAATGCAAAAAGAAGATTGTCATCACATCAAAATATCATAGCATGTATGGACTACTAAATGTAGATAAAATCAAAAACTAATTGCATGGATTGGTTGTACTCTACGAGACGAACATTTTGAGCGGCGCGGGACGAGGGGCACCGGCGCGGGGACGACGGGCGCGGGGACGACGACGGCGGCGGGGACGACGGGCGGCGGCGGCGTGGGTGTCGGAGCGCGGGGACGACGGGCGCGGGGACGACGACGGCGGCGGGGACGACGGGCGGCGGCGGCGTGGGCGCGAGGACCACGGGCGGCGGCGGCGTGGGCGCGAGGACGACGACGGCGGCGGGGACGACGGGCGGCAGCGGCTGAGGAGACGAGGCGGCGGTTTCTGTGAGGATTGAGGGCGAAGTGAGGGAGGGGAGAGAAGTCCCCGGCCTATATAGGACCGGGGCATTTAGCACCGGGTGCAGCCACGACCCGGTGCTAAAGGCCCTTTCGCACCGGGTGGTGGGAAGACCCGGTGCTAAAGGCCCCCCCTTTCGCACCGGGTCTTCCCACCACCCGGTGCGAAAGGCCCTTTAGCACCGGGTCTTCTACACCCGGTGCGAAAGGCCGTAACTGTGCGCCAGACTGAGGCCTTTCGCACCGGGTGCAGCCACGACCCGGTGCTAAAGGCCCTTTCGCACCGGGTCTTCTACACCCGGTGCTAAAGGCCCCGTAACTGGCGCCAAACGAAAATTGGGGGCCTTTAGCACCGGATTTTAGATCAACCCGGTGCTAAAGGCCCCAACTTTTCGTTTGGCGCCCAGTTTCCAAACGGGCCTTTAGCACCGGGGGCTACTATTTGGGAATCTTATAAATATAGTTTTTAATGTATAGTTATTAATACTTGTTTTAATTCAGTTATTAATACCTATTAAAAATATATATTAAAAAAGAAAATCTTATACATTACTAGAAAATCAATATAAAATGCTAGAAAATCTTATAAATTACTAGAAAATCTTATAAATTAATAGAAAATATTTTAAATTACTAGAAAATCCTGTAAATTAATAGAAAATCTTATAAATTAATAGAAAATCTTATAAATTACTAGAAAATCTTATAACTTACTAGAAAATCTTATAAATTACTAGAAAATCTTATAAATTACTAGAAAATCTTATAAATTACAAAAATTGATAACTAAATGAAAGATTTTGGAACATTAAACGGTCTCAGATGAAAAAGTCATGAATACCAAAATTTCATATCTCATCAAGATCTACAATCTTTATTTAAGTCATTTTTGCATTTGAGAAAGTGGTAGTGTACATTGTTCATTAATCCTAGATTCACTCGCATAGTTTCCAAAACTTTGTTAGAGACTTGTCAAATTTCTACTACATGTTATTACCCATTTTGAAAATGACAAAATGACCTAAATAAAGATTGTAGATAATGATGAAATATGAAACTTTGGTATTCATCACTTTTTCATTTGACATCACCTAGTGTGAAAAAAACCTTGGTTGTAGGTGTCATTTTTAATTCAAAATTTGGATTGTTCAAACACGAGAAGATTTTTCAAAATAATAACATTAATATGTTTCATAACCTGATAGAGTATGATTTTAGGAATTTTTAGGAAGAAAAATGATCTTTTTTGAAGTTTGTACGAGGGAGAACGACTAGTTACAACTTTTATACAGAGATTAAAAAGAAAAATTGTTCTTGTTCATCCAGTGACGTGGCCGGCCGCCGCACGGCCCCCGCGGCCCGGTCGTGGCCTTTAGCACCGGGTGCAGCCACGACCCGGTGCTAAAGGCCACGACCGGGCCAGTGACGTGGCTCGTGTGCGCCCGGTGACGTGGCCAGCCGCGGTCGTTGCCTTTAGCACCGGGTGCAGCCACGACCCGGTGCTAAAGGCCTAAATCTTATAAATTAATAGAAAATCAGTATAAAATGCTAGAAAATCAATATAAAATGCTAGAAAATCTTATAAATTACTAGAAAATCTTATAAATTACTAGAAAATCAATATAAAATGCTAGAAAATCTTATAAATTAATATAAACTCTTATAAATTAATAGAAAATCAATATAAAATGCTAGAAAATCAATATAAAATGCTAGAAAATCTTATAAATTACTAGAAAATCTTATAAATTACTAGAAAATCAATATAAAATGCTAGAAAATCTTATAAATTAATAGAAACTCTTATAAATTAATAGAAAATCAATATAAAATGCTAGAAAATCAATATAAAATGCTAGAAAATCTTATAAATTACTAGAAAATCTTATAAATTACTAGAAAATCAATATAAAATGTTAGAAAATCCTATAAATCAATAGAAATTACATGGCATCATCGTTTACGTGGACACTAATAAACTTCCTCTTTACAAATGTTCCTTGATTGTGATCACGCCGTAGATACGGTGTCTCCTCCGCCGCTAACAGGATGCTTGGGTCATCAGCCACTGAGAATGGAGGCCGGCCATCGAGCATATCATAATCTTCATCCGTCTTGTCCTCAACTCCTACGATTTTTCTCTTTCCAGGAAGAACTATATGACGCTTTGGCTCGTCTTGTGATGGGTCCAATTGCTTACCCCCACCTTTCTTATCCGCCCCTTTCTTCGGTCTGCTAGCCATGTCCTTCACATAAAAAACTTGTGTGACAGCTTTGGCCAGGACGAACGGTTCGTCTAGAAAGCCAATCTTGTTTAGGTCCACTAACGTCATTCCATAGTCCGCTTCAACTTTAACACCTCCTCCAGTCAGCTTCACCCATTGGCACTTGAACAGTGGGATCTTCAAAGGTCCGTACTCTAGTTCCCATATCTCCTCTATGACTCCATAGTATGAGTTTGTATTGCCATTGGTGTCTGTCGCGTCGATCCGGACACCACTGTTTTGGTTGGTGCTTTTCTTGTCCTGGGCTCTTGTGTAAAATGTATACCCATTGATGTCGTATCCTTGGAATGTCAAGATCGTGCTCGATGGACCTCTAGCTACAAAAGCTAGCTGCGCATCAATGCCCTCGACACCCATAAGACGTCTTCGCAACCAATCGGCGAAAGTACTATTGTGCAGACGCTGAATGAAGGCCGCAGACTTTGTTGAGTTTTCGTCCCTGAGAATCTGCATGTGCTCCTCGATGTACGGAGCAACTAAGGTTGATTGTTGCAAAACTGTGAGGTGCGCTTTACGAAATGTCTCAACGTCCTTGATCACCATCGATCTTCTCCCTAGTGTGCCCTTTCCACCAAGTCTCCCCTCGTGATGGGATTCGGGCACACCAATCGGCATAAGATCGTCGACAAAGTCAACACAGAATTCAATGACCTCCTCCGTTTCGTATCCCTTAGCAATGCATCCTTCTGGACGAGAACGATTACGGACATACTTCTTTAGGACAGCGAAGAACCTCTCAAATGGGAACATGTTGTGTAGAAATACTGGGCCCAATATACGAATCTCTTTGACGAGGTGAACCAATAGATGTGTCATGATATTGAAGAAGGATGGTGGAAATATCATCTCAAAGCTGACAAGACATTGCACCACGTCGTTCTGTAGCTGATCTAAGTGGTCTGGATTGATCACCTTCTGAGAAATTGCATTGAGGAATGCACATAGCTTCACAATGGCTTTCCGCACGTTTACTGGTAGCACACCCCTGAGTATGACGGGAAGCAGCTGTGTCATCAACACATGGCAGTCGTGAGACTTCAGGTTTGTGAACTTCTTCTCTTTCATATTTATTATTCCCTTAATATTGGAGGAGTAGCCAGACGGAACCTTGATACTGTTCAAGCATTCAAACATGCTTGCCTTCTCTTCTTTGCTGAGAGTGAAGCTGGCAGGACGCAAGTACTGGCGTCCTTTGTCTCTCTTTTCTGGATGTAGATCAGTCCGTTGCTTCAATCGTTTCAGATCCTGACGTGCTTCCAGTGTATCTTTTGGCTTCCCATAAGTACCCAGGAAGCTTATCAAGTTCACGCAAAGATTCTTCGTCAGATGCATCACATCAATCGCGTTACGGACCTCTAAACGTTGCCAATAAGGTAGCTCCCAAAAGATAGACTTCTTCTTCCACATCGCGGCACGACCATCCTCGCCCGTCGGAGCAGCCTGGCTTCCGTCTCCCTTGCCAAACACCACGTGTAGGTCCTTCACCATATCAAATAGCTCTTCTCCACTCCGGTGTCTCGGCTTTGTACGGCGGTCAGCATTCCCGCCAAAATGCGCACATTTCTTTCGTAGCTCATGCTTCGCCGGAAGGAATCGACGGTGACCCATGTACACAACTTTACGACAATGTTTCAAATACATGCTTTCGGTTTCCTCTAAACAGTGAGTGCATGCTTTATATCCTTTGTTTGATTGTCCTGATAGGTTACTTAGTGCAGGCCAGTCGTTGATGCTTATGAAAAGCAGTGCTCGAAGGTCAAACTGCTCCTGCTTGTCCTCATCCCACACGCTAACACCTTCATTCTTCCACAGCTGCAAAAGTTCGTCAACCAATGGTCTTAGGTACACATCAATGTCGTTGCCAGGTTGCTTTGGGCCTTCGATGAGCACTGGCATCATAATGAACTTCCGCTTCATGCAGAGCCAGGGGGGTAGGTTGTAGATACAAACAGTCACGGGCCAAGTGCTATGACTACTGCTCATTTCACCAAAAGGGTTCATGCCATCGGTACTTAAACCAAGCCTAACATTCCTCGCATCAGCATCAAACTCTGGGAATGCTCTGTCGATGTTCCTCCACTGGGATCCATCGGCGGGGTGTCTCAACATGCCATCCTGCTTACGTTCTTCTTTGTGCCAGCACATCAGTTTGGCATGGTCTTTGTTCCTGAACAAACGCTTCAGACGGGGTATCAGAGGGAAATACCACATCACCTTCGCAGGGATTTTTTTCTTAGAACGCTCTCCCCCAACATCACCAGGGTCGTCCCGCCTGATTTTGTATCGCGCGCAGGTGCAAACCGGACAACGATCCAAGTGTTCGTACTGTCCGCGATAGAGGATACAGTCATTAGGACACGCATGTATCTTCTGCACCTCCAAACCGAGAGGGCAAACAACACGTTTTGCTTGATACGTTGTCGATGGCAATGTGTTACCCTCTGGAAGAATCTTCTTTACGAGTTTCAGTAGCTCCTCGAAACCCTTATCAGTAACACCATTTGCTGCTTTCCACTGCAGAAGTTCAAGTGTGCTACCCAACTTCTTTAGCCCCTCTTTGCAATCTGGGTACAGGTCAGTCTTGTGGTCCTGCAACATGCGCTGTATCTTTTTTATATCCTTATCATTGCCGCAGTCTTTCTCGGCATCACGCAACATTTGCCCGAGCCCATCAGTAGGTTCATTTTCCTGAGCAACATCTTCCTGAGCATCGCCTTCCCGAGCAACATCTTCCTCATCGGCATCACCCATTGCAGCATATGCAAAGGAACCGTAGTATTGAGCCAATAACGGAATGTCGTCATCGGCCTCGTCTTCTTCATCTTCATCCATTAGAATTCCTCTTTCACCGTGCTTCGTCCAAACAGAATAATTCCTCATGAAACCGTGCCTCATCAAATGCACTTGAAGACAACCTCTTTGTTTGTACGATTGTATATTTTTACAATGGGTGCATGGGCAGAACATGAAACCGGACGGCGTCCTGTTAGCCTCGGCGGCATCGAGAAACGTCCTAAGGCCATCACGGAAGGCCTGAGCGTGGGGGTCCCCGTACATCCATTGTCTATTCATCTGCATTATTAACCAATAACAAATATACAATACAATTTAAAGATAAAAAAAATTAATATATAAATAAATACAAATTATAATATATATTCCATTATATAAATAAATTTCTAAAACTACATTACTATATTCATTAAATATAACATTACTATAAGCCTTATAAGATTTATAAGATTTTCTATTAATTTATAAGATTTTATAGCATTTTATATTGATTTTCTAGTAATTTATAAGATTTTCTATTAATTTATAAGATTTTCTATTAATTTATAAGATTTTATAGCATTTTATATTGATTTTCTAGTAATTTATAAGATTTTCTATTAATTTATAAGATTTTCTAGCATTTTATATTGATTTTCTAGTAATTTATAAGATTTTCTAGTAATTTATAAGATTTTCTAGTAATTTATAAGATTTTCTAGCATTTTATATTGATTTTCTAGTAATTTCTAAAACCACATTACTATAAGCCTTACAACTATTCACAAGTCATACAAAACAAAATACTAACTAGCTTGCCTTCTCTCTCCATTTAAAACACAACATGCATGAACACTCTCTCCACCATGAACTCAAGCTCTCTCCTCTCTCTCCTCCAAGAACACAATCTCTCTCTAGCTAGCTTTACTTTGATTCACAAATCCCTCTATTTCTAAATCATAGAAGGATTACAAGCTAAATAAAACATTAGAGAATGAAAGAGTGTACCTTGTAGTGCTCCTTAGATGAGTAGATTCTTCACAAATTTTGAAAAAAATTTGGGCAGCACCTCCCCTCCCACGGCCGAGCAGCATGAACACAGCGCCTAAGTGTTCAGCTGGCTCGGGCGGGGGAGGGGAAGCCCCTATATTCAAACACATTAGCACCGGGTCGTGGCAAGACCCGGTGCTAATGTTCACCCTTTAGCACCGGGTGCAGCCACGACCCGGTGCTAATGTGCCCGAGGCCTTTAGCACCGGGTCGTGGCTGCACCCGGTGCTAAAGGGTGAACATTAGCACCGGGTCGTGCCACGACCCGGTGCTAATGTGTCCGCCCGGACACACCTCCGCGCCGCCCCCGCTCCTAGCCGTTGGACCCGGTGCTGAAGCCCCATCAGCACCGGGTCCAAAAATGGCCGAGGCGGAGGAGGCGGGCGGATGTGAAGGATTCTGGTAGTGATACTTGCTAGCTTCACCCAAGCCAATGCATTTCCACACCACCCCTCGTAGCTACGCCACACCGCTGCCCCTTGAAGGCTGTCCAACGGAGGGGGACTTAAGGTGGGAGAAACGCCAGGCCCAGGCTGACTGAAAACACCGACCTCCCTCTAAGCTGGCAGAAGCACCTTTCGCAGTGCATCCGGTCTCCATCTTCCACCATCCAACGCCCTTTAGGGGAAAACCCCAAAGGAGGGACGCCCGGCAAAATGAACACACCCGGCATATAATTTGGTGGCAGCACCAACAAGGACTTCGGCGACGAAGCAGAGGTGCCAATCACGAACACAAAGCCTAGACAACCGGAGGAGGAGGAACACGAACCCCCACAGATCCCCAGAGGGGCAGCCCAATGCAGCAGAGAGCATGGTGCCTCACCATGTTGCCCTCAACAGGGAAAAACGACGCCCCAAGGGCGCCGCCACCATGGCCACCGACAGGAATGTCGGTAAGGGCGTTAGCCCGACTTGACACCATGCCTGCCGCCACACATGGACACAACAGTGGCTCACTCCTCGTTGCTTCCTTGTCGCCAGCACAGGAAGAGGCCCGGTGCAGACTGCAGCACCACCGCGATGCCCCAGCCAGATCCAGCAGCCCCCCAGCCCTGCCACCAAGGCGGCGCTATCCCAAGCCATGGATGAAGAAGATGGAGGAGCATACCTCCGCAATAGCAGCAGGCCAAGAAACCAAGCAGCCCGTGAGCCGCCACCGGCGGCCTGGGGCAGCCACCGCCGTGAGTTGGTCGCGCGCACGGCCCTTGTCCCAGGCGCCGCTAGCTTCGTCCATGCCGACCGCAGCAGGCCAGGGCCCACCTCCAGACCTGGACCGCCGGCGGCCGACGCCAGACACCGCCGCCCGCCGCCACACTCGCCGCCCCCCATCCACCTCGCCCCCCTCTTCACATCAGACGAGCCACGCTTCCCCCGGCGCAGGGGACACCGGATCCGGACGGGGGCAGCCCGGATCCGTGGCCAGCCGCCGTCGCCGAAGAGGGAGGCCACCGGCGCCGGCGAGGATCTCCAAAGGACGCAGCAGCCCCGCGCGGCCGCCCGGTGCCCCCGGAGGAGGCGAGGAAACGCCGCGCCACCGCCTTCCTAGGGAGAAGCGCAGGCTTCTGGCGCTCCCTCCGGCGGCGGCCCGGCGGTGGAAGACGGTGGGAAGAGGGACGGCGGCTAGGGTTTGGCTTCCGCCCGTGTCGCCGCGCGGGGGCGACGCGAGCGGGGGGAGGGACTCATCACGCCAACTTCATCTTAGTAAGTAACTATAGGTAAATACAAGAGGAAAAAAGATCTACTACACACAGTGCGCTCATCACAGCAAGCTAAGAATTGATCATGTGCATAGGCTGTCTTTTTCCCTACCATAAACTAGTTCACGGGTTCTGTATATGTTGACGGTATCACTCTCTCTAACTGATTTTGTTTCTAGTGCACGGGTTCTTATAGCAAGTAAAAGAAGCGACTAAGTTAATTCTCTTTGCAAACACTAGGGCGACAAATTATCAGATTAATTAAATAAAAGAGCAGGAAAAACATCTGCTATGCAGTGCGATCATCACAACAAGCTAAGAATTGATCATGTGCACAGGCGCGGCTGTCTTTTTCCAACAATTAGCTAGTTCACACGGGTTCTGTATATGTTGACGCTATCACACTCTCTCTAACTGATTTTGTTTCTAGTACACGTCACTCATCATCTCTATTAACAAAAGACTGATCATGTGCTTATAGGTTGTCGTTTTCCTACCTGGCCCTAGACTGTTAGAGATTGAGAAGAGGTTTGGTGCAATATATTTCTACAAGAAAATGTGGTGCAAGATGACTCTAAGATTCATATCGATGCAGACTTTACAATTTTGACCCATGTGCAAGGATTGATTGATTTTTTCTTTGATTCGTCCAATGGCAGCTCCTCTAGTTTAGCACAAGTTGGCTCACGCCATATCAAATCAACGTAGAGAACAGATTGTTGGACAGCCTTGAACAGGTCCTATATATATTACAAGCACAAAAATTAAATTATCCCTTCATTAAGCTTTGTGAACGTACTCGTGATGACTTGCCAAGTTCGTCAACTTCAGCTAGCAACAAAACTTGATGACTTCAACTATCTCTTGCTGCAAGCATGATGACTTAAACTGCTTATCCTAGCCTCTTGTAGATTATTCTTGTTCTATATACTTAGTGCAAAACTATATCCAATTACATGTGAATTGTGTATGTTCGATAATACAAAATGATATATATGCAATTAAGTCTTGCAAAATCCTTTAATTTGCCCATCCTTGTCTAGGCTAGTAGCAGGCTATGACAATGCCATTATCAAGTTTCAGAACAAATCCATGTTCACTTAACATTTTAGGGAGAGCGAGGATTCTGTATTATATTGAAACCAAAGGCCCACACCCTTTTTATAGGCCTCCTAGTGCGCACAGGAGAAGCCCAGGTGAATACGTGTATGTGGATGACTACAGAATCACCTCAAGGCCCACGTTTTGTCTCGCTTTCTTTCTTTCTTTCTTTCTTTCTTTCTTTCTTTCTTCTTTATAGTTCCAGTTATTTCTTCTCCTGTCCTAAAAAAGTTATTTCTTCTCCATTTTCACAATTTTGTATTTTCTTTTTTTGTTTGGATTTACACACATCCATATACATACACACAAAATTTCAGTGACCTAACGAACGAAGTGATAATGCGATTATTACAGCTCGGTTTAGCTGGCTCTAATTTTTCTTCTTTTTTTTGGTTTCCGAAGACTAATAACCAAAGCAAATGAAGAGCTTACATACTAGTTTGATTTATACAGTTCATAGTTTTTTGAAAAAAAAAATATGAATATGAATGGACCTTATTAACCTCATCTAGGGAAACTATTGGATGATACCAATCCTAAATCACATCAGTTCATCAATAATTATGATAGCAACAAATAATTTTGATGACAACCATAGTCAATGAAAACGATAAATTTAAAGTCACTATATCGATTTGGATTGGTAGCTACTAGCTATAGCCACGATAAAAAGAAAACCTTGGCCTTAAAACTATATACTTCCTCCAGATAAAAATTAAGAAATGATATTTTGGTATTATCTTAAGTCGGCCATTTCAGGTTTGCTTACTAAATATATTTTGTATATATGTTACTTAGATGCTTAAAAATAATATAAGTTTTTTTAGGACAGCTTAAAAATAATTTAAGTATATTTGTATCAAAATTCAGTTTCGTAAAAGTGCACTATTGCTATGTTTTTGTAAATATCATACAACAAAAGGTGCTAGTCAAAGTTGTGTTTTGGGACCTTGTTGACGTCAAAACGTCACATATTTCTAATGCAAATATAATAGGAGAATTATATGAAACATGAAGCATGAGCTCTGGCCGGAGGATCAACTATATGTACAGCATTTAGACAATTAGATATTTGGGGAATAGCTTACCAGTTGATCCACTGAGTTTTTCTGGGCCCATATATATGGTTATACAAAAGTTCATTTTATTTAGTCGTTAATTTTGTTTGGTTTCTAAATTTAAATTTGAAATTAAGAATATGCTACCTAGCTAGTGTCATGTTTTGCAAGTTATATCTCCTCGTATACCATATGTACCAAGAAGCGGGCCATCTTAATCTATACTATAAAGATCCAAAACTTTCGAGGGTCGAAGGGTCCACAAATCATTGAAACATTACCCTTACCCCTCATGTCTTAAAGAGTTTGACTAAACAGTCCGTGAAAAAAAACACGTGCTTGCGTGAAATCGTCGAGTTCGTAACCAATACGGTCTCTGACCAACTATCCGTTATATAATCTTACGTGATCTTTATAGTATTAATTTTTTATTAAACGTGCGTGTCGCACGTGCGCTTCTTGCTAGTTCCTAAAACATGGGTAAGAAAGTTTTTTTCTGAGACCTTTCCTAGTTGGGTTTTTTATTTGTATTTGGCGGGAAACAAATGGCTTTTGTGTTGGTTGTGAGTGCAAGTCTGATAGAAAATCTTGACAATATTTCAAGTGATTGAAATCATCTTGTTTAATTTCCAACCACCGTGTTAATTACTGCTTCTTGGTCAAATTCGTTTAACCTCTCTCATCGGTCATTAATATCTATATAGATAGAACAATTGATATTGATATGCTGTTTGTGTTTCATGCACGCGCTTATTACAAATTGTAAAGCTGATAATTGATGATGCGAATTGAAGCACCGAAAGTCATAGTAACGAAGACACACATGCTGGAGCATACAAAAAGAGGTGTATGCATTTATATAAGGTACAGGGCACATGGTACAAACTCGCGCGGTCTCACTCAGGTCTCGGTCTCCTCCGAAGAGGAAGCAACAAGCTAAGAGAAACAAGATCGAAAATACCGTGCACACACAAAACGTAGAGAAACAAGTCTCTCACACGAAGGTCGTACACACTAGCATGCAAGCGTATAGCATCAGTGCGCGACGCCTGAGAGATTTTATTCATCAGTACAAATATATAGCGACGATGGAGGCAGGTTCCGTACGGCGCGGTAGAATGGGCGGTCGATTATTTAGCTCACCCTGCATGAAACAATTTGAATTTGCTAGTCATCGATCAGTATATGCACGCATGCATGTAGATATATAGCTAGTGATCATACATACGTACATACATACATATATATATATGACATGGCTGCCAATTGAGCATGGAATTTTATACTATTTCTCTAACTAAATCGGTTGTTTCCATCATAATAATTAAATAACTTTATTTGATTGTACCATATCGATAATTATAGATCAAAAGATGGACAAATATCAATAACATAGAGGTATTTTTGGAACTTTGGACCTAGATGACACAGTTTAGCAAGTTCAAGGACTTAAATATGTATCTTGAGAGTTCGGGGACCTAGATGACACATCGAGATAAGTTTGAGGACCGCCGGTGTATTTTACTCTATAAATTAATACGGTAGGTACCTGGAGCAGTCGGTGGAGGTGCTGATGGTGTAGGGGATGCTGACGCCGCACTTGGAGGGGATGCTGGCGGCGTTGCCGGCGTTGAGGCCGGAGATGGATTTGGCGGCGTTCTTGAGGCAGTTGCAGGCGGTGCGCCTGTCGGCGGTGGTGCTGGCCTGGGAGTTGAGGCTCCTCACGCCGCTGCAGCAGCTGGCCGAGGGGCCGGAACCCTGCCCGCGGGCGTAGCTCAGGCACGGCCCGATGGCCGAGCTCACCTGACCGCACGAGATGGCCGCCTCCGACCTGGCCGCTGCGGCCAGGAGCACCGCCGCAACGACGGCGAGCACCACAACCTGAGCGCGAGCCATGGCTAGTTAGCTAGTGTGTGGTCGGAGGAGATGGCGAGATGAATGCAAGAGTGGTGAGTGCAAGGTGTGGTGCTAGCTCTAGCTGGTGAGGAGGTAGTGCAAGGGAATGTTGGTCCTTAAATAGATGAGAAACTATAGCTTGGTGTCGTACGTGTCGTGTGTGCTGCAGTGCTGAGTGATGATGCTGCGCGCCTACTGTTACATGCATGATCGATCGAGTGGCCATGGCAGCAGTTTCAGACGTCGTCGGTGCAGTGGATCCATGTCCATGGCGTGTGTGTGTTGTCGGTCGCGATCGGGCGGGAGTTAAGAGCTCGGCAGGAGGTAGTTGGAAGTTGGGGCAGATCCTAGTCGAGACATCAGCAGCAGCAGCTGATGGGTGAATTGAAACGCGGCAGCAGCTAGCCGCCTAACACGACCAAGTATGCAGCTGGAGGCCGCATTCATTCAGTGTCGATCAGTGGCAGTTTGGAGTTAGATGTGAGTGATTATCACACAATTAAACATGCATCATCGCTAATAATACATCCGTCCATCGAGGGAACGAACGAACCTTCCAGTAGTCTTCCCACAACCAGACACGTACACATGCAGGAGGTTAGGCGTTGGTAATAAAGCAGTAATGAATTTGTCCAGCAAATAGGGGTACCGGCCCCATTTGTCTGTATCTCCATCGGTCTGAGATCGATCCATTATGGCTGTGTTTAGTTCAAAAATGGGGTGAGAAAATGTCACATCGGACACTGTAGCGTACTCTAGCACTTTTCGTTTGTTTGTGGTAATCGTTGTCCTACCATGACCTAACTAGGCTCAAAAGATTCGTCTCGTCGTGTACATCAAAACCATGCAACTAGTTTTTTTATTTACCCACGTTTAATGCTCTATGCATGAGGAGAGAGATTTGATGTGATTTGATATGATAGGTGAATAGTGAAGTTTGGAGAGAGAATTTTAAGAAGTTTTTGTGAACTAAACACAGCCTATATATTTCCCCTCATCTGATGCACAGATGGACGACAGTGGACGATCCAAGCACCGACGGTTGCCGAGACTCGTCTTTCCTTCCGACGGTTCAGACATCTGTGTATTATGTCCGATAGGAACAGGGATGTCAGCAAATTAAGAACCGTCGTCGTCGTCTGCCATGGACAACTCCAAACTACACCAGGTGCGGTGCGGTGTGGTCTCAATTCATTTAGCACGTACAGATCGATGCATATGGTAACATATGCTTATGCAACAGCGCGTATTAGTTCGTTGCATGTGAATAATGTGTTAACGCAATTTTGCCTATCGAGTATTATTGTTTGAAAGATGTTATTAACTTTAATAAAGTAGTAGTTGGAGCTGCATCACCGTTTTGTGAACGATGCAGGGATTATATACAGTAGTGCCCGATCGGTCTTCTTCGGAGGGGATGCGACAACTGAGGCCCTATTTATTTCCATAGTGCTAAAGTTTAGCACAACATTTTTTTTTTGCTAAACTTTAGCAAATTGAATCCAAACAGGTGTGCTAAAAGATGCTAAAAGTGACCTGCTAAACTTTAGCACTATGGAAATCCTTAGCACCTCAAAAGAGCTTAGCAAAAAAAGTGCTTGCTGGTGGGTATTTTTCACCCAGTATCCCTCCCCTCGCGGGCCCAAGGGCAGTAAATAAGAGTAATTTGGTCTTTCATTCATTTATATGCTAAACTTTAACACCACTATCCAAACACCTCAGCTGCTAAACTTTAGCACTTCAAATTAAGATGCTAAACTTTAACAATTTAGTTTCCAAAAGTGTGTAAGGGTGAGGAAAGCGGTGCAACATATACAGCAGCGCTGCCATCTGTACCCACTATCTAGGCATTTATTACCTTGTATGTATGTATGTATGACGAGTTTTATCTACCACCGCTTGTAGCTACCATCACCATTAATATACTATCATGTGTATGTTCACATACTCATTTATCAGTTTGAGTATGTTCGTATACTAATTTTAAGATACTCCAAAGCGAATTGCATGAAAAAATTCAGAAGCAACCCTATTTTTTAAATTTATTATGATTATACCATTATATTAGTATATAGAAATTAGTATGTCCACATACTCAAAGTATGCTTACATACTCAACCTACATACCACCCAGATAGTCTAGTATCATCATATACTACATGTACATACTCTTCGTTGGGTCATATACGTCTTTTAACATGAGATACACGGGTGAAGGTAGCTACCAACGATGGTAGAAAGGAATTTTCCGTATGTACGTATGTACAACAAAAAAGAAATCGGACTCTGACGTACTGTACAGCACTAGTACGTATTACGTGCTGCAAACGTGTCGTACGTGGTCCAGCATGCATGTGGCACCGCATGCAGGAGCAATGCATCTAGTAGCTAATTAAGCTACCAGAGACGCCAGCTGATCATCAGCATAGATCTTGTCCGTGCCTACATGCATGTACCTAGTAGCTATATTAATTATCTCCTCCTAGCTAGTTTTGTACGTGTACGCGTCAGATAAAAACAGAGTTTTCAGCTACACCCTGCATATATACGTCGGCTCTAGGTGGATGGTGGTGGCCCCCGCTCGTTTTATTTGGGCAGCTCCCCAATATGTCATATACTCCGTCCTTTCTGAAAAACCTGACGTTTAAAACTGCGACACGGTCTCTAAAACACAACTTTAACATCTTGTTATTATAAAAATATTTATCAAAGGGTG
Source organism: Echinochloa phyllopogon (assembly GCA_033239725.1). Taxonomy (NCBI): domain Eukaryota; kingdom Viridiplantae; phylum Streptophyta; class Magnoliopsida; order Poales; family Poaceae; genus Echinochloa; species Echinochloa phyllopogon. Next base: position 814,537 of record BTCW01000008.1, on the reverse strand, counting down.
GATATATGTATACTTTTATGAAAGTATTTTTCAAGATAAATCTATTCATATAGTTTTCACATTTTTAAACTCTTTAAAAGTTATTGATGATTTATATTCTCAATGGTTGACCCAAACCTTGTTCTAAACGTCAGGTTTTTCAGAATGGAGGGTGTATGCATTAGTCATATTAGGGCAATCCCAACCCAATGACTAGGATGATGTCCATAGCATTAAATAAGGTGACATGTAGGATAAAAGATGATGTGGCAAGTGAGTTAATGAAGAAAGAGGAGGAAACCGGGTCTTGCATGAGACATGGTTTCTACACGCTATCCAAGATAAGACGAGAGATGAGCAACATTTAATTTAGTCATGGAGCATCCGTGTCTGCTTTGGGAGGATAGTGTCTTGTACTAATTTTTTGATGATGTGGAGCCTATGGACATACTACTAGTGTCTTAGGTTGGGACTGTCCTTAATGGCGATGAATATTTTAGAGACAAGATCCATTTTGCAGTTAGCCAGTTACATCTGTAGCCTTGACAATATAACTGAATAATGAAACACTGAACTATTTTAACCTGAAAAACAATGGTCAATAGTTCAAAGACCTATGCATATGTGTAAAAGTGAATTCTCTGCATTATTAAGTAGATCTGAAATATCCTTAGCCCATTCACTGAAAATAGCAATGATTCCAATAAACCTCATAAGATGCAGCTACAAGACCATAAAGCATTACACATTTTCCTAAGCAAGGATATAGAAAATTTCACAACATCGTCACAAGAAAGTTGCATACCTGATTCACTGTACTCCATCCCAAGATACTGCTCCCAAGCATCATAGACCTCTCTCCTCTGAAGTAATCAAGGAAGGTTAGCAAACAGAGAAAATGCACGGAGACAGCAAAAAAGTAGTACCCTGTCCAGGTAATGCTTGAAAATCAAACTGTAACCCAGGTGAAAAAGGAGATATCACAGGAAAAAACAATGACAACATACACGAACTGAAGGCGTGCAAGATAGAAAAGGTGGTAAAAAATAAATCCCTGCAGAATGCCATCCCAATTAGAAAAGACTTGACAGTTGTAACTTGTAAGGTTCTAATAAGGAGAGAGAATCACACACCAGAAACGAGATTCCTTGCTAGCTGATTAACCTCCTTTCCTGTACGCCTCTCTTTTACTCTAATCCAATTGCTCAAGTCTGATACCTCAACTGCATATGTGCCACTTTGTTTTCTCAGCACTAAATTGCAGTCTGCTTGAGAAAGCATGTTGCAGTACTGATCATAGTACAGATTAATTACCTGCTGCAATGGAAATATTGATCAAGCAGGGCACTAACTGATCATAGTAAAGATTAATTGTTCCCAAGTTGACTATCTCCTACGAAGTACATTGTGAGTTCATATCCCCATGTGCCTCCATCAAGTCAACCAAGTTGAGGAATGGGCCAACAAGAACCATTGCAGCAATTGATGGATCCTCCGCTCCATACATTAAACTGGAAATAATATATGTAAAGAGTCAAAGGCTGAATCTGCTTTAGATGTATAAAAAAATGTATGGGCAGGGTTTTTAGTGTTCAAGCACACGTGGAGAGGGACATGTTATATAGAATAAATGCTTTAAAAGAAGATAAATGTCTGGACGTTGTGATGTAAATGAGACATTGTTTCCTAGATGAAAATATGGCGTGGTTAAGACTTTATAATTCATAATAACAAAAGGGTGAGAAACAAAGGGATCATGTTGCACGGCCACATTTCTACTAACACTTAATGCAAAAAACATACAAGCAAACTGAATCTTCAGAATAGGAACATGTTTAGTTTATATCTTCTATATGCTCAAGAACTCACCTCATTACAGCATAAGAACCAGTGCATGATAATAAAAAAATGAAAATGAGGTAGGGTACTGCACCTGCACACTTGGTGATGCACAAGTGTTTGCATGGAGCACGACAGTGATTTCTGCTGGTACTTGCATTTTGAGCTTGCCATAGAGATCCTACAACCCACCATTTGATCTAATTCAGGAACTATATATACCATACTGTCACTACAAGAACATATCTTGGGTATTTTGAAATTCATAACCACAGTTCGTTTGGCCCTTTTCTATTGTTTTCTGGTACAAAGAAAAGGGTAGACTAATGACGAAAATGCAACCTTCATGAGAGAACTTTGTTGGCAGCATTATAAAGATGTCTCCAATTAAATCAATGAATTGCTTTTTGGGCCGGCCAAGAAACTGCAGTACTGCACATAGCAAGGATGGAATGCAGGTTTGCAAAAGGATAAGTCCTGGCGACGGGATTGGCGGGGGGAGGCGGACGGGTGGGGGACGGACGAGGTCGCACGTACGCGGTTCCTGAGCACGGGATTTTTTTTTTTTTTGAAAAACTGAGCACGGGATCATTAGGAGTAGAGATTATTGGATTGTGATTTGTACCCATTGGTGCTCTCTTATCTTTTTTGTCTAGCTTTTTTTTTGAGAGGTTTTGTCTAGCTAGGCTTGAGCAATGCAGCGGGTCCAATAGTTTGTCGTGGCCTGAATACCGCTGTAACAGGCTTTGGGCCGTGCTAGAGATCACATGCCGTCGTGTGGCAAAGACAGTAGGTCGAGGCCCAAACTTGAGAGGTTCAGCCCATTCCTAGCCATACCGCCAGCATAACAGAGTACCAGAATCTCTACTGCTAAAAACAGAGTAACAGAAGACTTGCTGCGTATACAACACAACCATGTATTTTGCATAGTTTTCAACCAAGTCCGCATTCTTTTGTTTTTCAGAAACCAGCCTAATGCATAGAGTTGTCGTCTGAACCTGAAACAGAGCAGCATGCAGATGCTGGGGCAAGTGGCAACGGCAGAGCCACACATTGTTGTGGATTGGAAAAGATGGCACATATATATAAATAATATATGGTCACAAAACAAAGTTTATTCATTCATCCAGAGACCTATAGCAATTAAAGCAGCATGCATGGGGTGGTACACGAAAACAGAGGCCGGCCTAATTAAGAAACCCATGAACAAAGGGTTGCATAGCTGGTACACACACGACGACAGAGGTGTTGTACGTAAAGGTAGGTGACGATCACTGGATGCATGGCTTCTCTCCCTCTCGCACGTACACCGATAGACAAATCTGCTGCTGCTAGCTGATCAACGATGACCAACATCCAACAAGCATGCACAGCAGCTACCATCTTCATTCGTCTTATCAGTTAATCCTGCATATATACACACACAGCAGGTAATTAATCATCAAGACATGCATGTATTATTATTGATGCCGGCCATGCGCTGCTGCTGTACGTATGGTACCTGGAGCAGTCGACGTTGGGGCTGATGGGGACGCCGATGTTGACGCCGCACTTGCTGGGGATGCTGGCGGCGTTGCCCATGCTGCCGCCGCCCAGCCTGCCCGTCATGCTCTTCAGGCAGCTGCACGCCGCCTGACGGTCCGCCGTCGACGACGCCCTGCTGCTCAGCGACCTCACACCGCTGCAGCACGCCGCCGACGGGTTCGCCGTGGTGCCCATCGCGTACCCCAGGCACGGCGCCACCGCCGACGTCACCTCGCCGCAGCTCACCGCCGCCGACGCGCTCTCGGCCGCCACCAGCGCAGCCAGCACCGCGACCACCGCCACAACGGCCAGGCGGCTAGGAGCCATTCTCTATTGCTTTGCTTTGCTTTGCTTGCACACTCTGCTGATGGAGCTAGTCAAGTGTAAAGATGCTAGCTAGTGAGCTTGTTGGATTGTTGAGCTTGTGATTATGGTGCCAATATGGGAGGGTATAAATATATGAGGTGAATTTGCATTGGAATGGTACTCCATCTGCATACATGTGCGTGTAATAGCTGAGTCTCTGAGTGCAGTGAGTGCAGGTGCAAAAGGTGGTTGATGAGGCAGCACCAACCAGTCCTTAAGGACCGTCGTACGGTACAATCAGATGAATGCATGCACGTGATCGTGCTTCGTTTGCATTCGGACTTTTGGTACTGATCGATATGATATAACCTGCAACCTTCAATATACGCATGATTGATTGTGCATATACACATGACACTACATGCGTATCGATCGATCTGTGCAGTGCCTGTTGCACACAAGACTGCATACATATGCATGTCTGAATGCACAGTTCGTATACGATCGACACGGTGTGTACGTCCACCGTACCTTACGGTCCCGTCCCGATACGACCACACGTATGACTTGCATTGCATGGGCCTGGCTGTACGGACGCACCATACTACTGTTCTGTTTCTGTACATCATCGTCGTCGTCACTAATTAACTTGTTCGATCTATACGTAGGGGTGGTAACGGATCATGACCCGTTTCTTCCTTCACAATCTATCTTGGCCCTAACAAAATTTAGCCCAAAAACTAGTATTATTTTGATCCGGCCCTAATCCGGCCCGATCCTTAATACAAAGGTGAGGGCCCTTTACCACCCCTATCTATGCGTACATGTACATGCTGCTCGCACTGATCGAGCACGTACTCGTATAAGTACGTGGACACATTACTGCTGAACGTGCCAATAATGCATGACTAAAAGCGCGCAATTAACCACCTTCATTTGCCGATCGTATACTCGCGTGTACTGGGAGTAGACAGAATTGCAATTGTTGATAATAAACCAGATCGAGCAAAAGCAACCAATTAAGTTTGCTTTTGTATTAGCCTTTTGCATTGAATGGGTAACATGCTCGCTCGCATATTGATGATGGCTGGTAAAGTTTGGTGAGGTGCCAAACATAGGACCAACCGCAATCAAAACAAATGCAACAAGGAACCACACTTGCCATGCGTTTCTGACTCGCGTGGTGGTGGATGGGTGAGGGCCGGAGAACAATCCCAAAAACCAGAAACTATCCTACTTTTTTTTTTGCTATCTTATGGATTGCTATCTTATTAGACACAAGTATAGAGAAACTATGTCTCCAATGGGGTGTTTTTTTACCCATCCAATCAAATCTCTTATCACTCCTTTTCTCTCCATGTTTCCTCTTCTTCTTTTTCTTGGTTTCAAGTAGAGGTGGTTTCTTTCATGAAAGTTTCTTTTTAATTTTCCCATATGTTATTAGCAGTCTTGCCACCTTGCATTGTTATTCTACTTACGCTGCACCACTAATTATGAAAACTAGCTTACTCTACACGCTAGATGGTTTGTATACCGATGTCATCCCTGTTTACACATGGGCAGGGTGATTTAAGCATCTTTACATGTAACCATTTTACATTTAAAATCTATAGGTGACATTTCAAATGTTTACATATAAATGATTTTGGTGGCACAACAATATATATAAACAGAAAAGAAGACGCATCATTTCTGGTCATTTAAAATTTTCTACGGAATTTCCTTGTACAGGATCGGGTTAATTAGTTTACTCAATCCTGCAGCAAGCTATGCCAGAGGCCTCAGTTGGGTTGCTGCCCATGGATTAGTGGGCTGGTCGCTACTCCATGACGAGTCGTGGACTTCGAAGTTGGTTTTGTTTTTCACTATCTTCTGTAATTGGACCGAGAAATTCCGTACAAGGAAAGCTAATTCGGAAATTGGGCCGAATTATATAGTTTTCTCAGCCCAAAACTAATTCGGAGAGCTTCTCCGATCGAGCACGCAGATGGGAGGAATGAATCTATCTCAAAAAAAAAGATGGGAGGAATGAATACGTTGATGTACATAATCATGTAGTTGCATGATTGATCTGTGTGTTTGAAGTACATACATGGTCCTTCATGCTAATATGCTATAGGGTCTCTTAATTAAGTTTAATCTCTGATCGGCTCCTGGTGAGAGGAGGCGTTGTTGATTGAGTAAACTAATTAACCCTCACACACAAATATAAATTGCAACCACAACCACAACGCAGCTATAGGATCTGCAGTAGCAGTATATAAGCGCTACTGTATCCAAGGAGCAGCACAAGAATGTTGTAGGAGAGTAGCTTCACGGCACAAGTACAAGTAATAATCGATCCATGCATCTTTAATTATTGTTCCTGATCGATGTTCCTTACATACTATACGTCTCTTAATTACTGCACCCTGCATGCACAAAAATGTCAAAGGAAGACGGATCATATCGGTCGTCAAATGGTGGATGATGCTACTTATAACAAGGGCATGTTAAATTGTTAATTGAACACTTACTTGTTGCAGTCGGTGGATCGGGCGATGGGGTATGGGACGTCGACGCCGCACTTGCTGGGGATGCCGGCGACGAGGTCGGGCTTGAGCGCGGGCATGGCGGCGGTGATCTGCTTGAGGCACTTGCAGGTGGCCTGCCGGTCGGCGGTGGTGGCGGCGGCGGCGTTGAGGTTTCGGATTGCGGAGCAGCAGGCCTCGGAGGGGGCGTTCCCCTTGCCCATGGCGTAGCTGATGCAGGGGGTCACGTAACCCGCCACCTGCCCGCACGTCACCGAGCTCACCACCGCCGGCGCCATCATCATGACGAGCACCACCATCATCACGAGGGCGGCGACCTGCTGCCTGCCTACTGCTGCAGGGCGAGCCATGAATGGTTTGATTTCTAACTACTAAGATCACTTACTGCTAGATCGAGTACGTGGGGTGCTGCGAGAGCGAGTGATCAATCTGAGGTGTCAGGTCAGGGTTTATATAGGGAGGGAGGGAGGGATGGAGCTAGAGGCCGGGCAAGAGCTTGGCTGCATTTTTCCATTTCTTTTCCTTAAATTTCGATGGAAACGAAGTAACCTATGCCGATGTTCAGAGAGCGTTTCATAACTTTGTTTGAATTACAGTTGCATTGGTGGCGGAGGACCTGGGTGGGTGGCCCAGCAGTGTTTAATTAAATTTTCCTCCTTTACAGTTTCCAGAAGAAAAGAGGCAGGAGCTCTGCCATGGATTCAGGATGGACCGAGCTGGCGTACGTTTCAGAGTTTGGTGGAATTATTTCGAAAAAAGAGTTTGGTGGAGTCATATTTTCCCTTCATTTACCGGTGATCATCGATCTGATTGTAATCCAACAAATACACTAGCTGCCAATATAATGGTGCTGATGCCGCCAGTGCTGCGGCCGGCACATGCACGTCCACGTCGTCCGCAACGGCAAGGATGCCATTGTTAGCTGCCGGATGCTTTGCTTCATTTGTTTGCATTTCATAGATCCGAGTTGATGCCTTCTTGGATCCAATTTCATTCATACCTCCACACCAAACCTGACGACGCCTGTAACTGTACGTAACCTCGACATATATACCAAGCTATGATGGTACCTTCGCCTGTAATTCTTGGTACCAGCTAGCTGAACACGCATGCACGCATCTTCATCAACGCGATCCAGCCAAACACCGAGAAGGTACCATCATAGCTTTCAGAGTTTGTTTTCAAAACATACCATTCTGTACATGGTTCCAAGATCGACGATGATGTTGCTTTTCGCTCACTGTTTGTTTTCTCTTGCCTACAGTACTTGTGCACAATCATTCCCACTTCAGCTACAGTTTTACTTTTTTTACACTAATTTTACTTGTATTTTGAGCTCACATATATAGCCGGATTACTGGGGATGAACGAAATCAAGCCGCCGCCGTGCGATGCATAGTCTGCCCGTCTGCTTGTCAGTTCACTTCATTGCAATGCACGATCCATCTCTCCCATGTTCCCCCTCACCATCACTGGCTGATGCTGATGGCTCATCAAGTCATCAGTTCATCACATGCAGCCAGACTCTGCATGCGAGACACCATCAGCAGATCAGCTACACTGGTCTGTCTCCTGTATGTAATACACCTAGCATCTACTATCTAGTAGTGTGTCCTGGAGGCGCACCACAGTTCATCAGGGCATTCGTGGTTCAGAGAAATTCAGCACATCAGCTACACTGGTCTGCATGTGTTGCATTTAAATACAGTGAAAAAAAATCATGTAGGTTATTGCAAATTGCAATAACAGTTTTCTAGCTGAACAGATCATCAGATGAGCTGCATGGCCTTTACTCTTTGACAAGTAATAGACTTTTCAGCGCGATTGAAACGAAATTTCCATTTGACCTATTCTAGTCAAGAAACTTTACTCCAAACCTTTACAGGTTTTGTTTCTACAGGCTGCACACTGCAGAGAAGAATCCGGCTAGTGTAGAACTTGTGTCTTGTGTGGCTCATTTCTAACCCAAGTGCTTGCATCATTGAAGGTGAAGTATCTTAAGCTTTGGGCAATCTGTTGTAGCCTAAGTTTTTTATGGACAAAACAACTGTTACTTACCATTGTCTTATAAAACAGTCCTCTGAGATCAAGTAAGCTTTAGGACTTCCGTCAATTGTTTGGAGTAGAAACATCTATCACCAATTAGTAGAGCTGCTAGCGATTTTTCATGTGCCATCACACATAGTTATGACCTCCAGAGGACTGAAAACACAAATGGCCTGCAAAATATGATCAGACTGCTTCTGAACATGTACAACTTACCAAATATTAGGATATGCTATGCACAAAGTTAAATAAGAAATAGTGAATTACCACCATGGAGCAACATACTTACCAGCAACAAAACCCAAGAGGCTCCTGCGATGAGTCCGACCACTGCACTGTGCAGTTTGTGATAGTTATATGGCTAGCTATCTTACATGAACTTGACTCCATGCAACATGCTTTGAAACAGTGCGTCCTATCACCTTGGTTCTCAGATGTTCAACATCATCCCATCGCTCTGCTTCTGCATAAACATTTGATACTGTGATAGCATCCCCATCATCAGTTGGCATCAACTGATGCAGTTCGTGGAAAGCTTTGTTGGCAAGGTCAAACTGCCCGTGCACTCTGCATGCAGCCATAACCATCTTCCACAGCACGGAATTCGCCTTGATTGGCATATCCTTGATCATTTGATAAGCTTCACGTACTTCACCGTGGCGACAGAGCATATCAATCATACAGCCAAAATGCTTCACACTGGGCGCGATTTTGTAGTCTTCAGTCATGTTGTCAAAATATGCTCTCCCCTCGTTCACTAGGCCGCTGTGGCTGCAAGCAGACAAGACACCCAGAAATGTGATATGATCTGGCTCGATGTTCATAGAGTCAAACAGCTCCAGTGCATCAAGCGATTGGCCATGGACCGACAACCCAACAATCATCGCATTCCAGCATGTAATATCCCTGATTGACATGCTGTCAAAGACCTGTCTGGCAAGCTCTAACCTACCACATTTCGCATACATATCAACCAGTGCATTGCCAACATAACCATCAGCTGCAATACCCTTGCTCGCAAGGTAATCATGGATTCTCCTCCCCAGCTCCAGCTCTCCCAACTCTGCACAAGCCCCAAGCGCTGACACAAGAGTAAGCTCTGTTGGTTCCATGGCATTCTCCTGCATCTCTTGAAAAACATCTAGTGCTCGTTTATACATCCCAAGCTTTGCATAGCCACCAATCATGGAGTTCCAGGACACAGCATCCCTCTCGGGCATCTCCCTGAACATCCTTGCTGCCTCACCCATATCCCCAAGCCTCACATTTCGCATGATCTCCATATTCCACCACGATATGTTCCTTGCTGGCGTCGCCTGGGAAACACACTCTGCACCCTCCAAGTCCCCAGCTACACCATGAGCCGCGGCAAGCGCATTCCAAGAGACGGCATTCTTCACCGGCATTTCATCAAACACCTTCCTTGCGTCCCCGAGGCGCCCGCACTTGCCATACATTGACACCAGCGCGTTCTGCACGTACCGATCCTGACTGCATCCCAACTTGAGTGCGCGGCAATGCAGCTCGGCGCCCTTGGCAGCGAACACCGCAGCGGCTCTGGCGCGGGAGCTGAGCTTGAAAGCGCGCGCACAGGACTTCAGGAGAGCGGGAAATGCGGGGAGCGGGGTGGGGAGGGAGAGGGAGGAGACGTAGTTAAAGAGGACGAGCGAGCAGGACGGGACGGGAGAGGAGGAGAACGCGGCGATGACTGGGCAGAAGAGGGACGGGGTGAGGACGTTGGGAGGGGCGGCGAGGAGGAGGGACAGGGACGAACGGGAGGTGGCCGGGAGGTGAGAGAGGAGAGCAGGGAGGAACGTGGGGTGGAGGAGGAGGCCGAGCTTGGCGAGGAGTGCGTGAAGTTGTTCGCCGGCGGCGGCCCTCCGACGGCGAAGGAGGCGGAGGACGGCGGCCGGAGTGTACGAGTCGGCAGGCACCGGCGACGATTGCATGGGCTTGCCGTTTGCGCTGCTCGTGGGCCGATGGGCCGTAGATGTGCGTAATGGCCGGCTGGGCGTTTTGGTCTACTGGCCCCCGTAGCACAGAGAGGTTAATTGGAACATTATTTTTTACCAGTAGAATGCACGCGTGTACCGCGCGTGTACTATCTTTTAAAATTGGATTGAATTTCACATTGTTATGTTAGAATTTTTTTCAAAATAGAGTATCCTAAGTATTTTATAAATGAGTTAAATTCTACAAATTTCATAGTTTTTTTTAAAAATTCTAACGAAAGATGACAGGAATTTAATAGATGAACAGTACGAAAAAAACACATTTGTAATTTATAGGTCTAATACAGAAAAATATAGACTATAGATCAGGATTGATCAGTACATAGGTAAATAAAAAAGAAAAAAAAATAATATCTTTCGCTATAAGTTGGACATTAGGAAAGCAAATGACACAACTCACTTATCTCATCCCAAATAACAAGATGTTTGGTGGTGGTAGTTGGACAGGTAGCAATTTTTTCATCTGAAAATTTTTAGAAACTAAAAAAACATGCTGGAACTTCTTTACGCCTCCGCCAGGTCGAACGTCCTCGATGCTGTAGCCAAGGGGGGCTTCCTACATCATGAAACGACTACCTACTGCTAGACTTCTTGCCACCTTGCTTAGACTCCATTAGTACATCAAATTCCTCTAGGAAGAGGAAATTTAAATTAGTTTGTCTATTACATGAACAAATTCTATCGACATTTTTCTCTACTTTTTATGAACATCACGAGCTAGAGAAGAAAGTCAATCATACATGCTGGTTACAAGAAACAGTTGCTACATACCACAAATATGAGTATAGAGAATGATACCACCAAATAAATATTTTCAACAAATTATGGTAAATAGGTGCCAAGTTATTCATTCATGTAAATTTAATCACAGATCTGAAGGTCCAATCAATGCTTAAACAACAAGAGCCCGGCGGAGGTACAGACCATTCAAATGAGCAGTTTGGCACCCAGCTACCCAGCTTTCATTAATAATGCTAGACATAACTTTAACGGTATAAAATTTAGCTAACCCAACTAATATATGCTTTGTATTTGAGATTCCAAAGTTTTTTTTAGCTCAAAGGAAAAGATCAACACAAGTTATGTCAATTAGGAGGCAAATAAGGCATATAATAAAAATCAGTACCTGTTCATCGCAGTAGGTGACCACGAATAGATTGGCCGGAAAGACCCACATCAAGACCAATATTTCCTGCAAACTAAAACAAAATGTTTAATATTATTCAGTAAGCGTTTTTTTATTATGCGCAGCATCAAAACTTAGCAGGGTGATGTTTGTGTGTATTAAACTACTTTCAAAAGCATGCATCTAACATCATATCGCACATGCATGTTGGAATCTTGGGATCCATATCGACAAACCTTCGCATCATCATCGGTGGAATCGTTCAACCTACACTGATTAAACACCTCCCGATCCTTGCATGGGACCTATCGAGCGCTGACTTATCGTGATGTCCGGTGGCGGCACAATGGGTGCTCCCTCCTCGAGGTCCAGCAACGGGGCGTTATTGCCACCGTGCAGCAGGCTGAAAAGTCTTGCCAAAGATAAAGTCCATGGTGCCCAGGACCTCACAGTTGTGGAAGAACTGATGTTTCGCGTGCACGTATAGTGTGTCCTGGTACACCTTGAATCGGCAGTTGAAGAACGCCGACATGACCTCGTGCACGTGCATCGCCACCGCCTTGGTGAGTGGTGACCCTCCGGCCCACCGTACGTGTTCACGAACCCCATCGACTTGCGGATGAACCTGTTGCCCTCCGCTGTTGCACACACACACCAACAATGTATCCGTCATCAAATTAAATTAATTGATCGATGATGTATGTAACCATACATATGCAGCTAGATACTTCCAGAATGTAGTGCCACCAGTGCTGGCACGCGGCGCGGCCACAGCAGCACCCTCGGCACGGTATGGATAGACTCAAAGGCAAGAACAACACGATGAAGGCAAAGTATAACGAACATCCTCATGCATGGCGGCCGCTTCGGCAACACGATGACAGCGCAACAACGACCTCAAGAACGCTGCTCGATGCTGGTTCTCGCTGGTGGACATCCGCAGCAGGCAAGATGGATGATATGAGGCAGCGGCGGCGCTAGGGTTCTCGTCGTCGGGTTGGGCCTCGCGGCAACCTCGTTGATTCGATACTCCAGGAGTTCAGGTGCTGCCAGCTCGGTGCAAACCTCGGCATTGGGTTCTTCAGTGCCGAGTCGCGCGACAATGATGCAGACCTGCGTCGGCAGGTCCTCCATCTTCGGCAGGGGCGGCACAGAAGCTAGCTAGGGCATGCTGGGCAGCGCAGCGATTTGCATGCGGAAATAGAAATCGCTTGTGGCTGCGGCTTTATATAGGAGACGTGGCCAGATCGTGAGCTCAACAGCCAGCAACGGCCAACGGCGACATCTCCATGGCTCGTGCTCTCGGTGATAGCCATCTCTGTGACATCCCCAATCGCGGTCTCCAAGCGCGGTCTTTTGATTTATTTATAAGTGCGATGAAGTGTCCGACTGTCTTACATATGGTTTAGGAAAGAAAGAGACCGAGAAATATGGAGTGCTGCGTTTGGAAAACAATCCGTACTCGGCTGCAGAAAATACGACGGACCAAAAATTAAAAGCAGAAAAGACGAACGATTTGTTATTATGGGATTACTAACAAATATGCCCGTGCGTTGCTACGGATATAAACCACATAGATATCACTCCTATGAAAATATGTATGAAACCCTACTCTGTGAGCATAGCCGACAAAAGATTAAAATTAATAAAGTCATCACAGGTACCTAGCGCCGGTTAAATTCTAAAATGAATCTGTGAAAATACGAATTAGTGCTAAGTTGAGGACTTGAAACCTGTCAGGTTTCACTATAAAGATCTTACCAACTGATCCATGATCAATTCACAAAATGTATTTTTGCTCTAGAAAAATAAAGTACGGTGATTTATGTACATAGTCTGATTCTGTAATTAATGTTTATGCTATGAGCTGAAGTATAACTAAACAATAAGGATTGTTATTTTATTTGTCCACAAAACCAATGGGGTATATGTTAAAGTGTCGTAACCTTATCCCAGGATGGCCCCATTGGATGCATGCGCAACCAGCTGTTGCGGTGTTGCCGTCTCCGCCCGCTGCGCTCGCTGTATCTGAAAGTCTGAATCCACCGCCAGAGGCATGCCGCACAAACCAGTCGTCCAGCTGTGGACCAGCAGCAGTTGGACATGGAGGTCAACTCCTCCTCCGCTGCCGCATGTCTCGAAGCCTGCAGACCAACAGTGAGCGGTCATGGAGGTCGATTCTTCCGCCATTGCCGAGAAGCAAGCTATCAGTCAACGGTGACCTCATCCTCCCTCTTTGTTCCTCTTCCAGAGCCCCTCGTTTGCTTTTCTGACCGTCTCATATCCTTCATTATATCCTTGGCGCATGAAGAGGAGGAGGGGGACTGGGAGAGGGCTTGGCGTGGAGCTCGATTCGCCGTCTGGATGCTTTGCCTCTTCGTGGCCCAATGCTCTGTCTTCTTTTTTGATTTACGCCCTCCGACGACCTTTGGCTATGATTTGGGAACGGCGCAGGAATCACGCGGTGGAGTTGATGCATCTGGAGGGACTCGGGGAAATCGCAAGAAGGGGAAGTGTTGACGTAAAATCCGCACCTCACGCCAAGCACACAGCAAGCCGAACAAGCTGGCTTCAAACGTGGCCCTGGCTTTCGAATCCGGAAGCGTGCCAGTCAGTTTGCCTGAAAACTAACAAAGGGAATAAAACGTTTAGATCAAAACCTGGAACGTGCCGGGTGAGACCAGACAGTTCCATATTTGCGGCGTTGAAGCCAATCTCGAAAGACATATAGCTACAGAGAAGCTATCTGTCGGCAATTAAAACCTCATTCGGCAATCGGCAAGGTACGCAAGGAACGCACTGCCGAATGCATGACGTAAGCATGATGAAAGATCGGCTTTCAAACGAATGAGCGTTGTAACATATACTCATAGCCGATTAACGAGAAACAGAGCATGATGGATAAATAAAAGGGTGAAACATGATCATAAATTCGCAGTAAACAAAGAATGCATAGGCCGAAAGCAGCACCCGTCAAGCATGATAACAAAACAAGTTAATCCACCGCATGATACGACTTGTTTGTAACCACGCCACTAATCAGATTAGATTAATCCACCGCATGATACAATCTAATCATGAAAAGCTAAAAGCACTCAAAGTTTAGTTACGAACCCACAACACAGTCACGAATTTACATTGAAAACAAGAATGCATAGGCCGAAAGCAGCACCCGTCAAGCATGGCAACGAACGAATTAATCCACCGCATGATACAACTCGTTTGAAGCCACACCACCAATCAGATTAGATCAATCCACCGCATGATACAATCTAATCGTGAAAGGCTAAAAGCATTCATTGTCCAATGCAAACCCACGAACACACGTTCACTCATGAGAGCACTGCCGAATACGGCTATTTAGCCGAATCGGGGTCCATGGCGAAGGAACAAGCCTAATCGGTAAAGATAAATCTATCAGATCGAATCGAATTCTAATCCACCGGATGATTAGCTCTAAGACGACCCAAAAACCTGCATCTACCGCATGATACCCGGTTCTGTCAAGATCTACACAATGCCGACAAGCTTGAACCCGCGACACGTAGCAACCTAGATCGGTTTCGGATTCGGCTGTGAGGGGATAATTCATCATGTCATGAAGCAAAGCCGATTCTAGCCGATCTAGATTGGGCAAAGGTGTGTTGCATGAATTAAGCACATAGTAAAAACGAAGCAACACGGGGTAACTTAATGAATCCGTTAAATCTTGCCGAAATCTAACGGAGCCGATAACTTAGTCCATACTAGATCTTAGCCCACCGCATGGCTCATGACCTAACAGAGGAACCTTCTTGAGACCATAACTTAAATCCACCGGATGATACTAAGCATGGTAACAAGACTACTTGCATCAAAGCTTAAATCCACCGCATGATACTAAGCATGATACAAGGTTGCCGGTACTTACGGAGGTCGACGGATCGATGACTCCTCTCGAAGAACTCGACGACTCGACTAAAGGACTCGATGTTGGCACGGGGCCGGTTTGTTGTATGATTGATCGCGATGATCCTTTTCTACGATTGCCATGGGTTTATATTTATACCCAGGTCTTGATACAACTCCTAGTCGGACACGACTGCAATACTTATCCCTAAAATAAACGATGAATCTTCGTGTCCATGTCGCATTCCTTGTTTGAACCGGCCTTTCTTTTATTCCACGTCATCACGCCTTTCCGAGTACTCTTTCCATACGATCAGCGCTTCTGCCGAATGACGACGTGTTCCCGGCCGCAGAGCATCTTTACCGAATGCTTCACATCTGCCGAATGACGACGCGCTCCCGACCGCAGAGCGTCTCCTGCCGAATGCTTCACCTTTGCCGAATGATAACGCGCTCCCGACCGCAGAGCGTCTCCTGCCGAATGCCTCAGCAAAGCCTCCTAGCCGAATGGTATCTTTTCACCAAATCTGGCCCACATGTCAGCTTCTTCCCGGTGCCAATTTTTGGTGTCAACACATGCCCCTTCGATTTCGGGATAAAGGTGATCTTTATTTCGGAATCGACCACAAGCACCAAACATTCTCAAGCCAACTCTACTCGACATCCGCCATTCTCCTTTGAATCCACGAGGCTTCCGCTCAGATCCGCACTCTAGGTCATCAACGTTTCAAGACTCAACCTCTTCATGGCGAATCAAGATTTCGCACTTCAGGTAAACTTTAATCTCTCCAAGCTCATTCGACAATCTTTTCTTAATTCTTGTCTCAAATCTCTTTACCCTTTTCCATGCTTGACAGGCCCTAGCTGCCGAAATCCTCATCCCTGTTGAAGAGAAATCCCCATCGTATTTTCTCGGCCCTGTAGGGAACTCAGATCCCTCTGAATTCATCGCAGCCGAATCCCAAAGGATCCCGTTCAAGATCTCTCTGGCCAATCCTCACAAGTGGCAAGACACTTTCAAGAACTGGCCTCTGCCCCCGATTGCAGGCTGGAGGAATTGGTACAAGAGAATATCAGATGATAAAAGCCCCCAAACACAGAACTGGGATCGTCTGCGCATATCTCACTGCTTGGAGCTGTCATTGGCTGAAACACCCAAGAATGAGAACCTTCTGATTGCAGCTTGCCACTTCTGGTCCAATGGTGCCAACGCCTTTTTATTCGGTCATGGTCCAATGTCTCCCACCTTGGCCGATGTATATATGATGACTGGTCTGAACATAACAGAAACTGTTCGACCATATGACCACAAGGGCTCCTCCAAGCAGACAGGAGTCAAAACAGGGGTTGGATATAAAAAATACATCCAAAACTATATGTCTGATGGCCCCTTGACCGATGTAGAGTACAGGGCCTTCCTGAATATGTGGCTGTGCAGGTATGTCTTCTGTGGCAAAGCCAATGAGCCGACTCTGAACCACATCGTGATGGCTGAAGAACTGGCTGCTGGTAAACTCATCCCATTGGGAAAATACCTCCTGGGCAGCGTCTATCACATGCTTAATCAAACTACCCAATTGATGCACACCAACAAGAAAATACCTTGTGTGAATGGTCCCTGGTGGTTTGTCCAGATGTGGCTACAACTGTACATGCATCAGATTATTGCCATTGATCTCAACAGCAGAGAATTCCCTTCCATCAACTATGCAGAGGGAGAGATCAAGAAGACCAAAGGTTGTCAAACTTATGGAGAAGCTGCTTCTACTGTATCCATCAACAAAAATATCTGTGAATTATTTGAACTCTTCTTCAAAGGCTTTGATCATCCTCTCTGGTTTCCATATCTGGACAATGACAACCTCACCCTCCCCTGTGAATTCAGCTTTGAATCTGGATGCACTGACGTACAATCTATAGCAATTTTCAATGCTTTCATCCATCCTTGTATTCTGCCAGCCGAATTCCATGGGGGAAGACTAGTTCAGAGCACATATGAATACTATCAGCCGAACATAGCAGCCAGGCAATTGGGATGTGGCCAGGTGCCCCCAAGGCTATTCCTTCATGAATTTCTCAAGCCTAGGGAAATCATCAAAGATGCCACAGAAACAAGAAGAATCTTCTCTCATAGATGCTGTGACACAATCTATGCACCTGAGCCTTTTGTGCCAATAATATTTGCACACCCTAGCTTCATAATCTGGTGGCAAGAACTTCATGATCATATCTTCAATGTGCCAATTCATCCTCTCTGTCTCGAGTTGATGTCAGACTACCATCCAAGCTCAGAGGTAATATGTTCAGCTTTTATTCACTTTCAATCAAATAAAGATCCAACTTGACCTTGACTTTACCATCTTTGCAGGACATCATACCTGCCCCTCTTGCCAGGGCAATTGTATACAAGGCAGCAGGCCCAATCTCAGCTCTGGGATATCAATCCCCAACTTTAGCTCAAATAATGGCCAGACAAGCTATCCTGGATCCAAAAATCACCAGGCCATCATCTGTCAAAAGGAAGACCCTTGTCCTGGCAGCCTCTTCAGGCACAAAGAAAAGAAAAGTGGTTCCCAAGAAAATCATCAAGGTCAGATCTCTCTTTCTTTGGTCATGACGTCAATAATATTCTGCTCAACTTCATCTTTCCTTGTCTTTTCAGGCCAAAGCTCAGCAATGGTTGGCCAGTACAGAAATTGCCGATGCCTCATTGGACGGTAAAAAATCTACCACTTCATTTTTCTTAATTTCTTGTCATCGGCATTTACTCTCTTGTCAATTGCAGAACAAGCCTCAACAGATCCTGCCTTGGAAAGCTCTTCCGTTCCTCATGATTCGTCTTCAGCTTTGCTGCCCCTTCCAGAAACAGGAATAGAATCTTCTTCAATTGACACTCCGGTTTCTCCTCAGCCAGATACACAAACTCCCATCATGGAACTTAAAACACTTCCATCTCCCACTCGGGAAGCCAGGGCCGAGGTAAACATAATCATTCAATTCTCTTGACTCTCTCTCATTCGGCAATTCTTTTACTAATTCGGCAAGAATCCTTTTCAGGAGAAATCCACTTCATCACCCAGCTATTCCTTTGCTGTGGATGACTGGGTTACCGAACAAGGAGAAGAGATTACTTCTAGCCAAGATTTATCAGAAGAAACCAAAGCAAAGCTGAAAGACATCTTAGCCTTGCTGGATAAGAGCATCCAAGACCAGGCTACACATGCTGTTTCATTAAGAGACGTACTGGACTCCATTAATCAAGAACTCCCAGCTGACATCAAGACCGCATTGGAGCCAGTCTCTCAATTGGATCAGCAATTCGCAGCAGTGATGCAAGCCTTGAGCAATCAATCTTCTCTGCCAGCCTTAGAGCAAAAAAGATCTCTGATCAAGCAGTCAGTAAAAACCCTGCACTCTCAAGATCAAGAGAATAATGAGCTGTTGACCAAGCTGGCATCTGATCTTGAGAGCAAGAAGGCCAGGAAAGCTGCACTTGAAGCCGAATTGCAACGCTTATCGGCCGAAATTGAAGCTGACGAGAAGAATATTGCTGAGCTTCCCAAGTTATCAGAAAGAATACGAAAAGAAGCTTCAGCCACTCTGAACAAGGACAAACAACTCAAGGCAAAGCTCAAGGCTCTGGCTAAAACCCAAGAAGCTGACAAAAACTTGTTAGACAACATTAGCAATATGATCTCCAATGCTACAAATGTAATTTCAAAATACTTGGGTTTGTAACTTGTAACCAATAACTTGTAGCCGAATAATTGCCTCATCTTGTGAACTCGTAGCTGTTAACTCTTCTTCTCCATTATTGCGAACAATTCATTCGGCAAGATCATCTACAAATAATATTAAGCTAAAAAATGCTTTCAACTTAACGCAGCCGAATCTTACCCAGTCAAAGCCGAATACGATTCGGCAAGGATCCCAAGCGACATGGGAGCCATTCGGCTAGGAAAACCCTTTCCACCTTCCGAACTCTTCGGAATACGTGCCACGACCTTTGGCCACGATTTCCTCTGCGGGTTTTATAAATAAACACCCAGGCAGCCCACGGTTTCTTCATCAAGTTCTTCGCCTTCCAAGTTCTTGCCGGTCCAAGCCATTCTCTTCCCCATCCACAGTAATTCCGAGGAACCCCAATGGCCGACAACAACAGGAGGCGCCCGGCCGCCGATGAGGCCGAAGGAAGTCGTGCCGGCGCTCGCCGCAGGTGATTAGTTGCTTACTTCTCTCCGTCCTTTTCGAGATTTCCTCCCTCTTTCTTGACGAATCTTTTCGTTCTCCCAGGGTAATCCAATGGATTGCCGCCGCTGGTGCGCCAGTCGCGGCTCCAGCCGCTGCTCCTGCGGCGTCCGGCTCTTCGAGTTCGTCCAATCGAACTCACTCATCGGTCGATTCCCGTTATTCAGACGGTGATGCTCGTCGATTCAAGGCGGAGCGCGATGATTCTCGTCGCGAGCTGGAGGTCATCTCCAAGCAAGCCGGGATTGCGGATCTCGAACAGCAGCACGAGCGCAAACAGTTGCTCGAAGTAATCGACGGTAAGTCCTGCAACCTGCTCTATCTCAATTTCAACCCCCGAATGATATTAATCTGCAATCCTCTTTTGTAAACTTGCAGCGCGTGATGCCGAACTCGATCGGCTAAAGGCGCTGGCGAATGAGCTGGCGAACAAGGTGAATGCTCCTGGGGACACACCAGAATCTCGCCTCGGAGCGGTGGCGGGCCGCATCGATGAGGTGGCCTCGCACGGCATCCGTCTGGGCACTGCCGCAGGCTTAGTCGCCATGTCGACGCACACCGGCACTGACTATTCCAGAATGCCGGTCGGTTTTGCCAACGGCAGCCCAGAAGACATCGATGATATTGACGTCTCCATTGATCGTCTCGATGGCCATGGTGCTGCCATTGCCGATTCCATTCATCCCCAGTCTGTTTTGAACAGGCTCTTTCAGTAGTTTGTACTAGGGATCTATGGAATTTCGGCAATAAAACTTATCTTTTGTGATCTTGCATGAACATCTGATGTAGTATATTTTGTGCTAAGGGCAATACATTCAGTACTGGCCATTTTCCTTTTCTGTCAACATTTGCTCTGAAGGCGATTCCTTCCCGAAAATCGGCTGTTCGGCAAGTTAATATATCAATCACCGATTGATTTCAACACTGGGATAATACCTTTTCAAATATCTTCCATTTATAGCAGAAGCAAATTTTTCTCCCAATAATGTCTTCAAAATATATGCATTTCCAGGCACGCATCTGACCACTCTGAAAGGACCTTCCCAATTCGGAGACCATTTGCCGAATGCTGCATATTTGGTTCCAATCGGCAATATCGCTTTCCAGACTAAATCACCTTCTGTAAATTGCTTAACTTTCACCTTCTTATTGTAATACTTAGAAACTCGCATTTTGTTCTTCTCAATATTCTCCAAGGCCCTGAGACGAATCATATGCAAATCTTCTAATTCGTCCATCATTAAATCTTTATAATCTTTAGAACTTAAATCCTTTTGCAACTTTATTCTCCTTGAGTCTAATTGTATCTCCCATGGCAAGATAGCATGATGCCCATACACTAACTCATAAGGAGACGTCTGTGTAGCCCCATGTGGAGCCATTCGGTAAGCCCATAAAGCCTCACTGAGTACCGAATGCCACTTTCTCGGCTTCTGATCAATCTTCTTCTGTATAATTTTAATCATAATCTTGTTAGAAGCCTCTGCCTGACCATTAGCTTGGGCATAATAAGGAGAAGAATTCAATAATTTGATGCCCATACTTTCAGCAAAATCTCTGAATTCTGAAGATGTAAATTGAGTCCCTTGATCAGTGGTGATTGTCTGAGGAATCCCAAATCTGTAAATGATATGTTCTTTAACAAATTCAACCATATTCTCCGATGTCACCTTCTTTAATGGAATTGCCTCAACCCACTTGGTAAAATAATCGGTTGCCAAAAGCACAAACTTATGCCCCTTGCTAGATGGAGGATTTATTTGGCCAATCAAATCTATTCCCCATCCTCTGAATGGCCATGGCTTGACAATGGGATTCAAAGCCGATGCCGGAACTCTCTGAATGTTTCCAAATTTCTGACAGTCTTGACATCCTTTATAATATTCAAAACAATCTTCCAACATTGTCGGCCAGTAATATCCAGTTCTTCTAATAACCCACTTCATTCGGTAGGCCGATTGATGTGCTCCACACAATCCATCATGTACTTCACTCATCAGCCTTTTTGCTTCTTCATGACTTAAGCAATGTAACAGCACTCCATCCAGGGATTTATAATACAAATTATCATCAAGAAGAACAAATTTTAAAGCTTTATACCTGAGCTTTCTAGAAACCTTTCGGGATGGATTATCCAGATAATCGGCAATTTCTTTTCTCCAATCATCTTCTGCCAGATTACTCCCGAATGCGTATACGTCATTAGCAAAAACTTCTCGAAGCTCTTTATAACCTGATGCACTTTGGGCCAATCTATTTGCCTCTCCATTATCCCCTCTAGGAATGTGTTGTAGAATTACTGACCGAAAGCTCTTCAATATTTCTTTGCATTCTTCATAGTAATTCCTCAAGGTATCACTTTTGCACTCATATTCACCATTCAATTGCTTTACGACCAATTCTGAATCTCCAAAAATTTCAACCGCAATGGCATCCGCTTCTTTCAAATATTGGAGCCCTTTGAGCAACGCCTCATACTCAGCTTGATTGTTAGTAACAGCAGATTGAATGGGAACAGCAAACTCAAATGTTTCTCCTTTGGGTGAAATTAATAAAATACCTGCTCCACCACCTTTGTTGCATGAAGATCCATCGAAGAATAACACCCAAGGAACAATGTTAAGCAAATTTAACGATGTATCATGATGTTCAGTAATGAAATCGGCAATAATCTGTCCCTTAACAGCCTTTGCCGATTCAAATCTCAATTCAAATTCAGACAAAGCTAAAATCCATTTGCCAATCCTTCCGTTCAAAATTGGCATAGACAACATGTGTTTTATCACATCAAACTTTGAATACACAATGCATTCGGCATGTAGCAAGTAGTGCCGAAATTTTGTACAGGAGTAGTAAACACATAAGCAAAGCTTCTCTATAGCCGAATACCTTGTCTCTGGATCTAATAACTTTCGGCTAAGGTATGCAACCACTCTTTCCTTCCCTTCAAATTCTTGAATGAGGGCCGATCCAATAGTTTGGGCATCGGCCGCCACGTACAACTTGAAAGGCTTGTTCAATTGTGGAGGCACCAATACTGGTGGCTTCTTCATGTACTCTTTTATTTCATTAAAAGCCTTCTGTTGTTCGTCACCCCATACAAACTTTTGATCCCTTCTTATTTTCAACAGTGAGGAAAAGGGCAACACCTTTTGTGACAAGTTTGATATGAACCTTCTCACAAAATTTATCTTGCCAAGCAGTGATTGTAGCTCTTTAAGATTAGTTGGAGGAACAATTTCATCAATTGCCTTCATGCTTTTCTTACCAACTCCTATTCCTCCTTCATGTATCAAAAATCCCAGAAACTCTCCAGCCGAAACTCCAAAAGCACACTTGTTCGGGTTCATCTTAAGCCCATGTTTCCTTGTGCATTCTAGAGTTTTCCTTATGTCGGCCAAATGAGACTCATGATCCAAAGACTTGATCACCACATCATCAATATATATTTCCACAATCTTGCCGATCAACTCATGAAAAATATAATTCATAGCCCTTTGATAAGTTGCACCGGCATTTTTCAATCCAAAGGTCATGACAACCCACTCAAACAACCCTATGTGTCCAGGACACCTGAAAGCTGTCTTTACTATATCTTCCAATGCCATATAAATCTGATTGTATCCTGCGTTACCGTCCATGAAACTGAGCACTTTGTATCCAGCAGCAGCATCAACCAATGAATCAGCAATAGGCATTGGATATCCATCCATGGGTGTAGCCCTGTTTAGGTCTCTAAAATCTATGCAAACCCTCATCTTTCCATTTTTCTTATAGACAGGAACAATATTAGAGATCCAATCCGCGTATTTACAGGGCCGAATGAAATTTGCATCTAGTAATCTTTCAATTTCCTTTTTCACATCGGCCAACACTTCTTCCTTGTAGATTTTTCGGGGTGGTTGCTTGTAAGGCTTGTATCCAGGTTTGATTGGCAACCGATGTTCAACAATAGAACGGTCTAGACCGGGCATCTCCGAATAATCCCAAGCAAAGCAATCCTTGTATTCCTTTAACAATGTCACCAACTTTTCTTTGAAAACCGAATCCAAGTCAGCACTGATAAATGTCGGCCTTGGCTTGTCACCATCTCCAATGTCTACTTCTTCTAATTTGTCGGCCGACACAAATCCACGTCCTAATTTTCCATCGGTTCCATCGATTGGATTTTCCATCAAAAATTACTATGAGAGCCGACTGCTTCGATCGGCTGTTGATCACTGCTGGCTGGTGCCACAGGACCTTCTCCCCAGTCTTTGCCTGAGAAACAATCTATGCCTTGATACTCCCAGAAAGCTGGTTCCATATTTGCCACGCTTATTGAATCATCTGCTTGGACAATCTCCACCTCATCATCTATCCACTGAATAAGCTGTTGATGCATAGTAGATGGAATACAACAATTTGCATGAATCCAATCTCTTCCAAGCAGCAAGCTATATGCCCCTTTGCCCTCAATGACAAAGAAAGTCGTAAGCAAAGTCTTGGAACCAATCATCAGATCAACGTGCACGCATCCTTTGGTGTCCGAAGGATTTCCAGCAAAATCATTTAGAATTATGCTCGTTGGTGTCAAATCTCTAAGGCCCATACCAAGCTTCCTGAATGTGGTATATGGCATTACATTGACAGCAGCTCCTCCATCGACAAACATCTTGGTCAATGGTTTGCCATTAACATATCCCTTCAAGTATAGTGGCTTCATGTGCCGATTCTGGGTTGGCTTCTCAAAAACAGCTTGTTTGTTCAACATCAATTGTGCCATTAACCCAAATTGTTCGGCATCATCTATATCGGGCAATATTTCTTCCTGTACAATTTGATTAGATGGAGCCATGAATTCATTCGGCAAGAAACATACCATGCATGTAGGAGCCGAATGACCATGTTCGTCAGGCCTGTCTTTTGGGAGCCATATCGATTTCATCCTAGGCCTTGCTTGCTTTAATTCTTGATTCCTCAAGCGTTGGACTCTTCTCTTCTGACTCCTTCTTAAACCAGGTGGACACCATTGTCCTTTCTGCCAAACGTACTCACGATCTTCTTCCTCATGATCAACCCGTCTGTAATCAGCATGTCTCTTTCTTGGTTGATCATCAAAACGCCGATCATCACTAGGATGTACCCTACCAATTCTTTCATGGACAGATCGGCGATTGGCAACATTTTGCCTATGTTCGACATACCCGTTATTGCACTCAGGACAGTTACTCCTTGTAGGCAGCTTTAAACCTTCGTTCCAACAGTGTCTGAAGAATGCACACCCCCAATGCGCACGTTCCTGTTCTCGAGCATATTCTTTTTGTTCTTCCTCAAACCTTTCTTCTTCGCGCCTTCTTTCCTCTTCCTCGTATTCACGCCTTTGAAAACGCTCTTTTTCTTGCTGACGCTGCCATTTGTTGAGGAGAATACGTGTAGTAACTCTAGGTTTAAAGGATTCGCCCACTTCAAATCGGCTATTCGGGAACCGAAGATTTTTCTGGCGAATCTGTTCCATTGTGATCTGCCGAGTGGGATCAACTGAACCATCCTGTCTTGCCTTCTTTGATGTTAAAACTTTCAATTTTCCCTTTTCTCCAGATGGAACAGCATTCACCATATTAACCGAGAACCCGATCATATTCTGAGGGAAAGGGTTACTGTCCAGTTTCATCTTGTTGTCGAATTTCAGATGTCCTTCCTGGATAGCTTTCTGAATCTTCATCCTAAAGACTCTGCATTCATTAATGGAATGAGAATTTCTATCATGAAACCCACAGTACCTTTTATCTTTCACTCCATCGGGCCGAAGCATAGAATGCCCCTCTGGCAATTTGATTCGGCCTTCTTTCACCAGGAACTCAAATAATTTGTCTGCCTTAGTTACATCAAAATCATATGTTCCCTTCATCTGTTTGATCCATCTTTGAGTCATTGTAACTGGTTCCTTGCTCCACACTATCTCTGCTGCAGCTATTTCCTCGCTATCTTCATACTCATCTTCTTGATCTGCTCTTTCAAGGAATTGGTTATAGATGTCAGCTACATCATTATTTTTAGCAAATCTGACATCTTTCTTGAAACCATACGCCTGGTTACTCATTAAGGCCAATCTGTGCGACAACTGGCCCAGATCATCAAACTCCATCCCGAACAGCTTTTCCCGAATGGCAGGCAGCATTCCAGCTACAGCCATACCAGCCAGTTGATCATCAGGTATGTTCAGAGAAAAGCACATACTCTTGGTTTCCCTAAATCTCCTGAGGAACTCTGTAGGTGTTTCATTATTCCTCTGCCTTAAGCTGGTCAAATCAACCAACTTTTTCTCGGTGCTGCCAATGTAGTAATGAGCATGGAATTTCTGTTCCAGGTCTTTCCAGGTGCAAATCGACTGGGCAGGCAAAGAAGCAAACCATGTAAAAGCTGGACCCGTCAGTGACAAAGGAAAGTATCTGATTCTGAAAGTCTCATCTGCCGAAGCCTCTCCAAGCTGCATCAGATATCGAGCTATATGTTCCACAGTGCTAGTATCATCTTGTCCTGAGAATTTAGTAAACTCTGTAGGCACCTTGACTCTATTCGGCAATGATACCCTTTGGTACCATTCAGGGAAAGGAGACGAGTACATGTATCCCTGACTTTTAGGCTTCAAACCGAATTGATTTTGCAATACATCGGTCATTTTTTGCACCATGAGGTCGATATTGGTATCTTGATTCCCTGGTCTTCCAGCAAGCATACCTGCAGTACCAGCATATCCAGGATTCGGAAGAGCGTCGATAGCATTGTAATCCATAAACTCCGAATACCCGTTTCCATACAAATCCCTCTGGAGTCTGTTGTTCAAGGGAGATATTTTGTAAGCAGAAGCAGGCGGATTCCCTGTGGTGCCGAATGCCATATCACCGTACGTGCGAGTTTTCGGCAACGCAAGCTGAGGATCTTGCCGAATCGGTTGTCCATTTATATCTTTAACACCAGAACCTCCAGTTTCATCAGCATTCCCTTTACCATGTGGTTTCTGAACTGGTGCTTGAACATTGAAGTATGTCGGGCCACCCAATTGCCCATGTATCTGCTCAAAGGATTTATCCACATGCTGACCAAAAATGCTTATCATTATATGCCGAAAACTGTTTAAGAACGCAGCATTATGATTGGTCATTGTCTCTCCCAAAGCTTTATATAACAAGCCTGAGAATCTCTCCCTTTCTTCTTCTTCAGTAAAATCAGACTGCCCAGGAAGGAGAACTCTCGGCAAGTCGGACTTGAGAAAAGGTGCACCACTCCTGTTCTTGGCGAAAGACAGTAAACATTTGTTAATGAATTGATTGGTAGCAACCTTTACCATCTGTTGATGCTCCTCAGACAACTCTTCCAAAGTGACATCCATGATGTCGCTCAACTCAGGCATCTTGAAAACTTGTGTTCGTCCCACCGGGCGTGCCAAAAAGTGTGTTGACGTAAAATCCGCACCTCACGCCAAGCACACAGCAAGCCGAACAAGCTGGCTTCAAACGTGGCCCTGGCTTTCGAATCCGGAAGCGTGCCAGTCAGTTTGCCTGAAAACTAACAAAGGGAATAAAACGTTTAGATCAAAACCTGGAACGTGCCGGGTGAGACCAGACAGTTCCATATTTGCGGCGTTGAAGCCAATCTCGAAAGACATATAGCTACAGAGAAGCTATCTGTCGGCAATTAAAACCTCATTCGGCAATCGGCAAGGTACGCAAGGAACGCACTGCCGAATGCATGACGTAAGCATGATGAAAGATCGGCTTTCAAACGAATGAGCGTTGTAACATATACTCATAGCCGATTAACGAGAAACAGAGCATGATGGATAAATAAAAGGGTGAAACATGATCATAAATTCGCAGTAAACAAAGAATGCATAGGCCGAAAGCAGCACCCGTCAAGCATGATAACAAAACAAGTTAATCCACCGCATGATACGACTTGTTTGTAACCACGCCACTAATCAGATTAGATTAATCCACCGCATGATACAATCTAATCATGAAAAGCTAAAAGCACTCAAAGTTTAGTTACGAACCCACAACACAGTCACGAATTTACATTGAAAACAAGAATGCATAGGCCGAAAGCAGCACCCGTCAAGCATGGCAACGAACGAATTAATCCACCGCATGATACAACTCGTTTGAAGCCACACCACCAATCAGATTAGATCAATCCACCGCATGATACAATCTAATCGTGAAAGGCTAAAAGCATTCATTGTCCAATGCAAACCCACGAACACACGTTCACTCATGAGAGCACTGCCGAATACGGCTATTTAGCCGAATCGGGGTCCATGGCGAAGGAACAAGCCTAATCGGTAAAGATAAATCTATCAGATCGAATCGAATTCTAATCCACCGGATGATTAGCTCTAAGACGACCCAAAAACCTGCATCTACCGCATGATACCCGGTTCTGTCAAGATCTACACAATGCCGACAAGCTTGAACCCGCGACACGTAGCAACCTAGATCGGTTTCGGATTCGGCTGTGAGGGGATAATTCATCATGTCATGAAGCAAAGCCGATTCTAGCCGATCTAGATTGGGCAAAGGTGTGTTGCATGAATTAAGCACATAGTAAAAACGAAGCAACACGGGGTAACTTAATGAATCCGTTAAATCTTGCCGAAATCTAACGGAGCCGATAACTTAGTCCATACTAGATCTTAGCCCACCGCATGGCTCATGACCTAACAGAGGAACCTTCTTGAGACCATAACTTAAATCCACCGGATGATACTAAGCATGGTAACAAGACTACTTGCATCAAAGCTTAAATCCACCGCATGATACTAAGCATGATACAAGGTTGCCGGTACTTACGGAGGTCGACGGATCGATGACTCCTCTCGAAGAACTCGACGACTCGACTAAAGGACTCGATGTTGGCACGGGGCCGGTTTGTTGTATGATTGATCGCGATGATCCTTTTCTACGATTGCCATGGGTTTATATTTATACCCAGGTCTTGATACAACTCCTAGTCGGACACGACTGCAATACTTATCCCTAAAATAAACGATGAATCTTCGTGTCCATGTCGCATTCCTTGTTTGAACCGGCCTTTCTTTTATTCCACGTCATCACGCCTTTCCGAGTACTCTTTCCATACGATCAGCGCTTCTGCCGAATGACGACGTGTTCCCGGCCGCAGAGCATCTTTACCGAATGCTTCACATCTGCCGAATGACGACGCGCTCCCGACCGCAGAGCGTCTCCTGCCGAATGCTTCACCTTTGCCGAATGATAACGCGCTCCCGACCGCAGAGCGTCTCCTGCCGAATGCCTCAGCAAAGCCTCCTAGCCGAATGGTATCTTTTCACCAAATCTGGCCCACATGTCAGCTTCTTCCCGGTGCCAATTTTTGGTGTCAACAGGAAGGCATTAGAATCGCGCTGTGGAGTCCAATCGCAAGAAGGGGGAATGAATTAGAATCGCGCCGTGGAGTCGATCCGAACTCGGGGAAATTGCAGGGGACGGAGGAGACAGATGTTAGATATGGATAGAAATACAAATAGATTAGGGGGTTTTTCATAAAATTATGACGTACCGCAGAAACAATCCTTGCTTTATAATTAGGTAGAGAGTAGAGATATAGCTGCACGCTTCCTTTTATTTGGCCTAACGATGGAGGTTTCTCGATCCTTTTGTTTCTCATCTTTCCTTCCCGCGTCATGACTGTGTACCTTGAGTTTGTATCTGTCTTGATGTCAGTTTTCACGGGTTCAGTTGTCAGGAAGAGATTGGTTTTGCCAGGTGCACGGAAGGATAGGGTTCCTTCCGTTTCTGTTTCAGATCGGAAGAGATCGAAGTTTTATCCGGTCGTGATGTTTTGTTTTTTTCGATGACGGACGAAGGAAGCGGACGGGACGACACAGGACCGGTCCGACACATACATGAAAACCGAAAGAACAGTAGGTCGACGACGC
This sequence comes from Echinochloa phyllopogon, assembly GCA_033239725.1. NCBI lineage: Eukaryota > Viridiplantae > Streptophyta > Magnoliopsida > Poales > Poaceae > Echinochloa > Echinochloa phyllopogon. The sequence continues at coordinate 785,101 of BTCW01000008.1, read as the reverse complement.
ACGAATACAACATACTTTACATGTGGGTTAATTTCTATAAATATTAGGGTTCTTTTCATAAAATTATGACGTACCGCAGAAACAATCCTTGTTTTATAATTAGGTAGAGATTTTAGGGCTATCTGATTGGTGGGTACATGGGCGGGTAAAGAAATTCCATGTTGAGAAAAGTAATACCTAAAACAGCAAAAACTCTCTAGAAACATCGTTTTTTAAAAACTTTCCACGTCGTTTCCACCGTTGGACCTGACATGTAGGTCCTCTGTAAGGGGTGGTTAAGATTATTTTGGGTGAGAAACGTTTTCAATTCTACTGGATCCTTATAGTATAGATTTAAAATTTAGGAATGGGCATCATTTCTATGACATATTCTGCGATGATTCTTCTTCTTGATCTACACAATTTACAAAGAATAAACAAAATAAATTTTATATACCTAGTGATGTTATCCATATTGAGAGTACCTAACCACTTGTGCTCTTGTGCTACAAGATCACTACACTCTTTTTTAGTTTGAAATTAGTAATTAAGTACCATCTAAATAGCTAGAGATTGAATAGTTGCCCAAATAGTAGCATGGATAGGCATGAGCGCTAAAATAATATTAATTTTATGATTTAAAAATATCTATTTAATTCTCTATATATATACCACAAATCAATGTTTGATAAAACGCATAGCACCACATGTCACTTATAAAATCCATGTTAAACTAAAAAGTTTTCAAAGAGAACTGTTTAAAGCACATTGCGCAAATTTTAGAATAATAGTGATAGCGGCAAAATATCTATCACCTTGTTTTGGACCTGTACAACAAAATTGTTTTTTACCAACTCTAAACGTCGAGTGAATCATTATTCTACTTTGCGTTCTATATCATCCAGGGAGGGAAGTAGTACCATTTTTCATTTCAATGGGCGCAACCGCTTCTATAGCGCCTTGGATCATCCATTGCGTGTGTCAATCTCTATCTAGTGTTCAATCGATGATGCAAGCAGGCGTGGTGACAAATGTGAAAACCCAACGCTGCAAGACAAAGACAGCAAGAGGCAGTCCACGCGAATGCGATGCACGTATAGCAAAGTGAAGCCACCAAATTGATGCAGGGAAAAAAAAAGAGAAGGTAGAAAAGGAAAATGGTGCCTTGAAGACTCTTCCTCATCTTCATCGTCTTCCTCCCGCGCAGAGACTCCGATTAAGTGCAAGAAGAAACCAAATCGCCCCCGACGCGCGCAGGCATCCCGGCGTCGTCAGTTGTGCCTGCGCAGACATAGCAAGAGAAGAGGATACAACAAACAGGGGAATAGAGAACGAAAGTTGAGAGACAAGAAAAAACTGACTTTTTCTCACAATTAAATCCCTCATTCGCTCCCGTGCTCCCCAATCCTGCACCCTCCCTATTCCCTCCCTTCCCTCGCCAGTGGTGCCCCGATCGCGAACCTGCCCGCCCACCCTCCCAGGAGGGAGGCCCCGCTCTCCAGCGTAAGCTCCTTGGTCTGTCGTCGTTCTCGGCATCGCCTCAAGTCGCCTGCTCTACTGATTGGTTGCTTGCCGCCGCGGGGGAAGAGGTTCTCCTGCTCGTGCGGGGATTGGGGAGCACGGGAGCGTGCCCATGGTGGACATCGACGAGTGGTCGCCGGTGCCCGAGCCCGCGCCTGCACACCCGGACCCCTCCTCGATCTCCCCGGACGTCTGGCGGCGCTTCGACAGCGCCACGCTATCTGTGGTGCACAAGATCCAGCCCACCGCCTCCTCCGAGCACCTCCGCGCCGCCATTATCGACTACATCCAGCGCCTCTTCAGGTTCGACGCCGGGTATCAGGTACTCAGTTTACCTTCCCTGCTACGATTATTTGTGGTCTTAATGTTCTATAGCTTATCAAAGGCTGGGGCTTTATGCATTAATAGCATGGGTGGAACACCTAGTTTTTTAGTCAGTATATGATGTCCTTTGAGCCATCGCATTCTTCAGATTATGCCAATGACTGTTTGGGTGCTTCAGGAGGAATAATTAGAGTCTCAGTGCCATTGTTCATATTTTAGGTCATGGAATTTAAGACCCTGCCCATCTGATTCTATTTAAAATGCATCAAGTAATTCATAATCATAAATTTCAATTAAATATATGTGAATGAGTAAAAGGTGGAACTTTGTTATTGGAAGGGCATTTGTACCTAACTACTCATAAATGGTTACTCTTTTTTTTAAGTAGAGTCATAAATGGTTACGAGAATTGGTTGAGTTGGGTAGGGATCATATGTAAACCACAGTGATGGTTCTACCAAACCTCGTCTGCTACTAATATAGAAATGCAATTGTCAGATCAAATTAAGGTCATGGCTAATAGTGAATCGGTCAATAAACCTAGTATTATACGACACAAGACATTAGGTGAATCAAGTCTTTGACTTGGCTGTGATTATTGAGGTTATTTTGGATTTTTCTTCATATGAGTGCAAACATGAGATCCGGCAAACATGCACCACAATTTGACATAAATTGGCTACAAGGCTTATAGGGATAAGTTTAATTATTTAATGAAATGAGGAAGGCACTAATGTGCGGGTCAATGGGTGCTTGTTTGTTTCTACTAGATGGAATTTCAGATGTACACATTTAGCTAGCACTGCACTTTTGTACAGGCGCCTAAGTGAGATATCACTATTTTACCAAGGTTTGTGCTGCTCTGGTGCTGTCTTAAGCTATATTAATGTCACCTTTTGTGCTTGTGAAACATAGGTCTTTCCATTTGGATCTGTTCCATTGAAAACATATCTTCCTGACGGAGATATTGACTTGACTGCATTCAGCCCTGCAATTTCTGATGAGAATCTAGCAAATGAAGTATGTGCTATTCTAAAATCAGAAGGGCAGAGGAAAGATTGTGAATTTGAGGTCAGGGATGTCCAATATATCAATGCCACCGAGGTATTCTGTTTACCATATTGCTCTCTGTTTCGAACATATATGCAATTTGAGGTCAAACATCAATATATCATCTTTGAGATTTTTTTCACTCCAGTGGAGGTGTTTGTTTCATATGGGCACAGCTTGTCTAGCTAGCATACTTTGAATTACCTTATATGACATCATTCATTTCTATACATTATGTAAAAAATGGGAATTTTTTGTTTCTGTGTACTAGAATGCAACTCCCCTCCATCTTGCCTATAATATCAGCGCAACATATGGATGTGCCGATATTTCTATATGTGATTGTTTTGTTTCATATATTGTTATCTGATGATAGATCTTCCCGATGACAGGTCGAGCTGGTGAAATGCGTGGTGGAGAACATTGTTGTAGATATCTCTGTTAATCAGATTGGTGGGCTCTGTACACTATGTTTTCTTGAGAAGGTAATATTCCAAAAGTTGCTTGATTATTTCTGTTGTCTTAAACATCAGATATGATCTGATAGCATAAAAACATGTTCTTTTTAGTTCCTACTTGAGTTTAGACTTATGAGGATTACTTCAATGTTAAGCACATTGATAACAATTTCATTTGTAGGTTGATCAAAATTTCGGAAAAAAACACCTCTTTAAAAGAAGCATAATGCTGATTAAAGACTGGTGTTATTATGAAAGCCGTATTCTTGGTGCTCACCATGGTCTAATTTCTACCTATGCCTTGGAGATATTAGTGCTATACATTTTTCATATCTTCCACAAGTCTCTAGATGGCCCCTTAGCTGTAAGTTTTGGCATAAATATTGCTGCTGCATGTTTACGTTTTTTTTGTCACCTTATTAAAGTTCTTCAAGATACATAACTTCCTAGGGTGAGATGATTGTCTCTCCTTCTGCAGGTCCTCTATAGGTTTCTTGACTATTATAGCAAATTTGATTGGGATAATAAGGGAATCAGCTTGTTTGGTCATGTTTCCTTATCTTCACTGCCTGATCTAGTTAGTAAGTGAATGAACTCTTAATTGTGAAGTATTGTGGCTATTTTTGATCGAAATTATTGGTCATTGACATGGCTTTTGTTGAATAGCCAATCCACCAGATACTCATGATGATGATTTTCTTCCACGGGAGGAATTTCTCAAAGAATGTGTAGAGGCTTTTAGTGTCCCCGCTAAAAACTTTGAGAAAGATGCACAAGTATTCACTCGAAAATTTCTGAATATAGTTGATCCACTGAAGAAGAATAACAATCTTGGACGCAGTGTCAGCAAAGGTTAGTTTTCTGCCTCTAGGCCTGAACTGTGTAGCAGTGCATGATCGGGTATTTCATTTACTAAAAGAATTTTAACTAAATTGCACCATTCCATGAACAGGAAACTTCTATCGAATACGCAGTGCATTTGATTTTGGCGTGCGTAAGCTTGGAAAGATTCTTCAAGTGCCTGCCAGTTCTACTGCCAATGAAGTGAATCAGTTTTTCAGGAACACATTAAAGAGAAATCATACTGGGTTAAGACCAGATGTTTTGGTGAGGTCTTCTGATGATGGTCTGATCGATCATGCTACCAATGATTCTTTGTCACTGGGCTTGGATGCCGACAGAGTCAACAAGAGCAGTTCACCTTTATACAACAATTCATGTGGTGATCTTTCTTCTCAGTTTAGTAAGATTGACATTTCAGATTCCAACAATCATGGTTCACTAGAGCAAAAACAATGTAATTCTATGGCTGGGCACAATGAGAAATCTACTTCTGGTGGGTTGCTAGATAGTGACACCACATGTCATGCAACTACTGATTCTGGAAGTGTTAGGAATGGCGGTGACTTCTATGAAGCTTCAACCACAGCTAGTGAAACATGTACCTTGCCATCTGGGAGACGCTGTGCCCCACATCAATTTTACCAATCAGAAAATGGAAAGAAGGTTGATGTTAGGGATGGCACAGACCTATCACACCATGGGATGCCAAAAAAGCAGTTTGCGGACATATCTCACCACCGTTTTGAAGATGCTAAGTGTGACAATGAGTTTTCAGGAAGCTTTCGACCACCCCTTGAGAATAATGCGTACTGTTCTGCTGGCTCAATCAATGGCCTGACCACATCTAATTCAATGTTTACAGCTGAAAATTCACAACCTGGTGGTACCGCCAATGACATTGTGCCAGATCTCACTGGAGATTTGTTTACAAATTTTAGTAATCTTATGTGTGCGCGAGGTTTCCAGCAAGATAACAATCCAGTACATCAGTATTACTACCCAATGCTTCCTCCACCATCGCTGCAATATCGGAACACACACCCTTCAAATGGTCATGGCAGAAAAAATTCATATGGATATGCTGGCATGAATGGAGCAATCCCTCGTCCTTCTTATCCACCTGGTTATCTTGTGTGGAGGCCATTTTATCAAACAAATGATCATATGGCTATGAGGGGCCGTGGAACAGGCACTTACTTTCCCGATCCAGTATGTTCCCTTCTTGCATATTCTTCTTATGTTTGTAAAACTTAAAGCAGCACTGTTAAACAAGCTCCATCCGCCGCTTGTTCATATTTGTTCCACATGATTTACACGCTAATGTTCTTGTAGCTCATTGATTATGTCATTTACTATTCTTTTTATACAATAACCTAGAAGATGTCCCCATGATGCTTATGTTTTTACTGCAGAATAGCATTAGTTTTGCTAGGTTAGGTGTCAATTTTGTATTATTGACAACTTTATCTAGCGTCCATGCTAATTTTGTCTGCCTTGTTGGATATTGTAGAATTTGCGCAAGGACAGACCATCTGCTGGACGTGAGGAGAGAAGAAGGAATAATCTCTCTTCAAATAATTATCAAAAGTTTCATCACAATGTTAGAACAGAAATGCCTGTAGATATGGTACCTGTTCAGGAATTGCGGCATGAGGTACCACTGCACATATATATTCCTGATGCAAATGATCATGGAATACCATCTTCAATGAATATGCCAATGCCATCTCCATCTTCCCAGTCTCTAAGGGATCCATTGAAGGTACCAGCTCATTCTCCATCTTCCTCTTCTCAGGTTCGAAGGGATAATTTTCATGGCAATGGTTTCATGCTCCTGCAATACAGTAAACTTGAGTTTGGGAGATTGGGGGCATTGCCTTTGGAAGTTACCTCCAAAGACCATGTTAGTAAATCAGATTCTGCCTTCAGCGATCAAATTTCTGAACCTGTGAGCCCCATGCCTGCCGTAAAAAACACCGTAACAGGTTCGAATTGGATGAGGTAAGTATGATGCGTAATTGCAACACCAGTAACAATTATTTGATTGGAAAGGCAATTTAGTGTCCATTTCCATGTTACAACAATGAGATGTTTTGGCTCTATGTTGGTATGTTTATGCAAAGTTATATAGATGGTTTTGTGATGTCCACTGTTGGGCATTAATATTTGGAGTACAATCCAACATAGGCCCTAAACTTTCGAGTATTGTCTTATTGAGTTACCTGGTCTTGAGAACTGCGCGTGCATACCGCCCTAAACTTGAACAATCAGCTAGTTGAGGTTCAGTCCTTTTTAATTCATAATTGCAAATAATGCCAGGCGATCAAAATCACCATAGGCCGCACGATTATTGTCATGTAAAGTCTACAAAGAACTGATATCCTTGGATTTGGATGAGGCTTTTTAGATGTGTTTGGGCAAATTTTACTAGCTTACTGCACCCTTCTTCCAAAAAAAGTCATTCTAGGAATTCAAGGACAGATTAACAAGGAAATGACCTTGATTGCTTCTATTTAGTAACCATGTTTGGTACTAATTAATTGCTGCATGCACATGCGCCTTTCAAATAGAGTAAAATGACTTTCTTTTGACAAAATTTGAATCCTAGAATGACTTGTTTTTTGGGGACGAAGGGAGTAGTTACTATGTTCTACCACCATACATTTGGACCATGTTTGGGGATATTAATATGTATTTCTCAAACACATTTGGCATGGACCTTACAGGCAGTTATGCTAGTTGTAAAACCCTACTTCTGATATACTCTAACAGTACTAGTTTTCAAGGTAGAAAGGATGCAACTATGCAAGTTCAGCTTGAAAATATGCTCCTTTTCCCTCACTCAGTTTTCAGAGTTTACAATGGTTGACCCCATGTTGTACAATTTACAGGAAAGCTCAGCCATACCACCTGAACGACAGTAGTGAGTTTCCACCACTATCTAGTTGATTATGATATGCTATATGGACTGAGAAGCAGTGCAGGCTAAGAGGAGATACTGATGAATGGCGTACACTCAATGCAGCAATGGCAACGCCATGTTGCATCGGGTCATTTCCTCTCCCTATCTCTCTCCAGATGCCCATCATGTCACGGCAATGTAGTCTATGCTTCTGTAACTGAAATTTCACTCATGTGTTTGACTAAAAAAATATGAGAAAGAACAATAAAAAAGAAGTGAGAAAGAAAGAAGGGATGGAGACTTGATGAGAGGTAGATACTTTTGGGGGGAAAGTCCCCTTGTTTACCGTTTATAGGTTATGGTGGCCTGTCGGACGTCTCGAGGGAATGGATATGTTGGAGAAGAGAGAGATAATTAGCCGTGTTGTTTTGAGCTCAGGATCATTGGAGAACTGGAGCTTCTCCATGTCCATGTGTAATAAGATAGTGTTTTAGCCCCTGTTTGCGTTTGGAGGGAGGTCTTGTGTTGAAAGGCCCCGTTTAGCTGATTGAAAATTGGGTAGATGTACACAATGTCTTTTCAATTAACCGTCTTGATAGAAGCATTTAGTCTTTACAAAAAGAAAATGCCTTTTGCTGTGTGCTCCGATGTCAGTAATATGTGGAATTTGTAACAGCTTTTTGTCAATGGTGATCCTGAAACTCCATGTCTCAGCCTGAGTTAAAATTAAACTGCATAGTGTTTAGTCACAAAAGGTTATTTGAGCATAGCAGAAATAATCTAGTATGTGAGTATATGCATCTGCAGATATGAAAAATATGGTATTGTCTTTATTTCCCCATTCTCCTTCACATACTAGGAATCTAGGATTCGGCTTGCGAAACGTGAACCTACAAAATGTTGCATCCTGTATTAGAGACGAAAACAAAGTCAAGAACGTGTTCTTGATTGCGGATCTGCTTTGTACAAACATCATATAAGTTTTGATACAATGGCATATACAATTTGTTGCAGCTTGTAGGTCTCAATGTAAGGCACGGTCCGTAGTTCACTGGGCTGCAAAACTACACGTTCAGTAAACTGGGTATCTTAACCATCGAACTATAGAAATTGGACTAATTTGAAAACCCAAACCATCAAACAGTATAAACTGGACATGTTGAATGTTGAAAGGATATATTTTATAGTCTGTGAAAAACAAATTATGTGAGTACCCATAGATGATGTTTTCATAAAAACTAAATACCCACTTTGCTAATTTATTGGATATTTTCAGATATCCTGTTGGATATGAATATGGTTAGATATTTCTTATCATGCATCCTACGGACCCATATGTTATAGGATTTTTGCAATAGAAAAAAAGAGAATACATCCTTTCTCCAAAAATTTAAAAATAATATATATAGTGTGGGCTAGATCATAAGAAACACAAGTGTTTGATTTTTGCCCCCTTGCGTATGAGATGTCACACTATAGCAAACAAGTAGCAATCATTTCTCCAAAATATTGTACCTATAGATTGTGGTCACACTAACCCCTGCACTTCAATTATGCTCACTTGTATACGCTTCTTTTGGTGGATGGGTCATACAGATATAGCATCTATAATAGATTCTATACCTCAATTATTGCAGTCAATGTTTAGAAAAGTTAAGATCAGGCTAACTTACTCTTAGGTGGGTCCCTCAGGAGTTGTAGGGTCAGAATAAGAAGATGTGGGCCTTGCAGTTCTAAAAAGCAACTCCCAACTTCACTATGCAAAAAGAAGATTCTCCGTCACATCAAAATATCGTAACATGCATGGAGTACTAAATATAGATGAAATCAAAAACTAATTGCACAGTTTTGTTATACTCCGTGAGACGAATATTTTGAGCCTAATTAATCAATTTTTGGACAATTTTTCACACATATAAACGAAATGATACAGTGGCGCAATGATTATGAACCCCAAACTCCTAAATTTGGTACACCAAATTTGGGAAGTAAATAAGGCCGTGGACTTAATTCCTTCATGACTAAATGGCTGCTCATTTGATTTGCATTCCCAATTAACTGCAGCCGCCTGCCACCACCGCGCGTTGCGCCTGCAGCCGCCATCGCCGACCATTGCACGCTGGTTCTGGACGCCTTGCAGTTCGCTCGCTGCGAGGAAGCGAGGAAGGACCACTACGAGCCGGGCACCGAGCAGCCATGCGCTGGCCCTGCTGTCCACGCCGAGCCTCCAGCTGCTGGCCACGGCGCCTAGCTGCATCAGAGAGATTGGATCACGGGGGAGAGAGGGAGAAGATGAGAAGCGTGAGTCAACGCCTCACCACCACAAACAAAAAGAGAGATAAGATGAACCGTATGTTACTATGTTGTTGACAAGAAATAAACATCCTTGCGATTTTACATTTCAGCACTTAATAAATATAAAAAAACATAGAGGTACTATAAGCGTAGAAGGATATAAATGAAATACAAAATTTATAATAAAAATAGCATAAGAGATGTAACAATTCTTTTAGTAATAAATCAAGAATCTCAACTTTTTATGATGCCTCTTGGAAATTATTTTTATTTTTATATGATTAGCAAATTGTTTGTAGTTACAATTATTTCTATCCCGCTGATTCCATTTACAGCATGCCGACTTTATTATTCGGCGTCCTTATCCAGTAACCGTGGGCCCCATGTATGCCACAAAAGAAACGTAATCCCCGTAGGCTGCACAAGTCTCCACTATTCTAATTGAACATACTGTTGAAATCAGAAGGAAATACATGAAGCAAAGGAATATAAATTTTCTAACAAACACTCGGTACGAAAGAAAATAAAAAAAGTAAAAATAACCACAGTTAAGTTAGTTGAACAATGTGTTCGATATTTTTTCCCTATAATATCATAGGTCAATAGGTGTCGATAATAATATCAAACGAAAACACACCAACCACCAAAATAGCTTGCTCTTATAATAATACTACATACACGTTTTACACCCTTTTCTCACAAATTCTATTATTATATATATGCTACAATATTTCCAATATACAATAATATAACAACAGATCACAGGGAGGGTCAGTTTGAGCGGCAACGCCGCTCAATGTTCTAGTTTTAGACTGAATGGAGGAGCTTAGATTATTCCAGCCTCCGCATCTGGGGACACATGCAGCTTTTATTCACCACCAAAATTATTAGAAGCACACATTAAACTTAATTGTACAAGTTTTGCTATTTTTTCCTTAAAACAACAAATAAAAGTCTACTTATAATTATAATAAGTATGACAGAGCGCTTCCGTCAGAGATAAGCGAAGTCAACTAAGAATCATCACATATTTTTTACTGGAAAAAAGAAACTTGCATCTTTAATATTCTTGAGACTGCGGCATACGCATTTTTTTAGTTGGATTGGTTTGTCTTCCCAAATCCCAATTAAGCTCCTCTACCTTCCCCTACATATTTCAACTCTGAAGAACCTTCATCATCCCCCTCTGAAAGCAAAGCAAACGGGCTGCACACAATAACATCCAAATCGCGGAAGCTTTCGCCACTCTGCCCCCGAGCCCATCTTGTGCTATTTTCCACACAAATTCCTGCAGGGTGCAGAAGAATCCACCACAGAGAGAAGATGCTTCCGTGGCATAGATTCTTCAAGTTCAGAGCCCCCTTGTAACTGAAATGAATGAGCAAAGATCTCATCAGCTCACTCAGCTGAGAAGAGAAATAGCAAGTCTCGTCTATTTCTACACATAGTATTCTCACCACATCTCTCGAGTCTGGACTCTCTCATCAATCCAGTAGCTTGCCTTCTTCCAGGTGAGAACAAAGGCAGGGAGATCGATTTTTTTGGTACATATTCTCTGCACCTTGAATTTTCCATCCATCGTTTATTCCTCCATTTCTAGCCTCATCTGCACACAGCACACCTATCAGGTGTTGTGTCGTCTTGTCACAGCTCGCAATCAACAGGGACACACATGTAATTATTGGTTCTGTGATCCATCGAAAGACATCAGAATCGAGTTGCACTTTGGAGGGAGGCATCCTGTTCCATCACTCAACCCAACCAGTGTTATCATCTGCCAGGAGAGAAGGACCCTTGTTATTGTGGTGCGCGTGCGGGTGTCGCTGCCACATACATATAATTCTCTCTTTCCTTTGGCAGCCAGCGTCAGATGAGTGCACGACCCTGCTGCCTCGGCGCCGCGCACCACGCGCACGCAGGGGTTTCGTCCTCGTCTTCTTCTTCTTCCTCCTCTGCTGGTTGTTCCTCCTGGGCTGCGCCGTCCATGGCGCCGTGGGTCGTCGCCGACTACTCCACCCTCAGCTGGCTCCTCTTCCGCGTCTTCTTCACCTACGACACCCACGACTTCGCAAAGCCAACCATCTAGCACACACCCATATCCATCTTCTAGTTAATTAGCATCTTCAATTCCTCCCTTGTGTTAATTTCCTGCAACCGATCGATATATATATCGAGCATGTCGTCGGGGCCACGGCGGCGGTGCGGCAGCCGGCGGCCGGCGGTGGTCGGGGACAACACCAACGGGTACGTCGAGACCGATCCCACCGGACGCTATGGCCGGGTATGTACTACAGCTGCACACATCTCTCATCGCCCTTAATTTCCTCCACTTCGTTCCATCTATTGCTGATGACAAACAAGAAAAAGTTCGTTTTTAATTTCTTGCTCTTCGAATTCGGAGCACACATATGCTTTAATTCAGAACGAATAACAACCTGACATTTTAGCAAGGCAACTACTAAAAGATGATGATTAGAACAAGAGTTTTCCCACAAATTTCTTTACTTAATATTGGTTAATTATTGATAATTTGTGCTAGATATGGACTATTCCATCACATGCTGACAGCAAACTTTAGTTCATTAAGCTTATAGGGTTCTTCTAAATCATTTTGAGGATAGGTATTCCATTTGTGATGTGCACATCGGAGCTACCTCTAAAACATGACACAATTATTGTGTGCTTTTTCTCCTTTCTTTCCATGCCCATTTGGCGTTTGCTGTGATATATGTAGGAGCTGCACTGCGCATCTTGTTTTTTTTCCTTTGATGAATGAGTTTGTAGTAGTTCTTTATATATATATATATATATATATATAACACACGTCAGTTGCATCGAGTTATTTTTTTATTTACTGAAAAATGAATATTGTTATTTTATTGTCCTTGTAAGATTTTCTGTAAATAATTGGTGAATCAATTTGCAGTAGCTTCCTTCCTATATATATTATGCATTTAGCTGATTGGTCACAAGCAAGGTTGACATAGCACTGAATTAATGGATCTGCAACATGCATGTTTAGATGAACGGTGGAATCATCAAGACAATGATGACCAATATTATATTGTTGAACATGTTAAGATGTGTACTTAAGTATTCAGTTGCTCAGGTGGATTCACAGATGGCGTCATCGATCATGTGAACAATACTAAACAATTCGTTATACAGAAAGTAATACCAATATTCTATTCGCTACATGGTCAACCAGTGAATGATTAATTTGAGATGGTTGGGGGAGTTTTGATTGTGATTTGTGGTCCATAAGAAAAGAGTGCGCAAGCTCCATCCAATAGTCAGAGTTGGTGTTTGATTGGTATTTGAACTTTCCCGAGTTGGATCGATTTGCTGAGAGGCTTTGCCCATCTGTCAATATGCCAATAATAACATGCTTTGAAAATAAAGCTTCAAAAGAATATGCTCTTGCCAAGTCATATCCAATAGATATGGTGGTTCACCTTTTCCTAGGTGGTGTTTACATGTTAGAATTGGGAGGTTGAATTTAGGAGTAAGATGTCACTTCGTAATCATTGCGCTAATGTAGCATTTCGTTTATATGTGTGAAAAGTTGTCCAAAAATTGATTAATTAGGCTCAAAATGTTCGTGTCGCAGAGTACAACAAAACTGTGCAATTAGTTTTTGATTTCATCTACATTTAATACTCCACGCATGTTATGACATTTTGATGTGATAGGGAATCTTCTTTTTGCATAGTGTATTTGGGAGTTGAATTTTGGAACTAAACAGGGCCCCAGTCACTTTTCTTCGTCCTGTCGATCAGTAGATTGATTTGTACAGGCATTTAACTACTGTAATACTTTTGAGATACAATCCATAAACTAATTGCTTGCTAGTAATTTGAAGGAATGATAAATTATTTTGTGTACGTTGACAATAATTGACATGCGTGCGTGCAGTTCGACGAGCTTCTTGGCAAGGGTGCGATGAAGTCGGTGTACCGGGGCTTCGACGAGGAGCGCGGCGTGGAGGTGGCGTGGAACCAGGCCAGCCTCTCCGACGTGCTCCGGACCCCCGACGCCGTGCAGCGCATGTACTCCGAGGTCCAGCTCCTCCGCACGCTCCGCCACGACGCCATCATCGGCTTCCACGCCTCCTGGGTGGACCTCCCCGGCCGCACCTTCAACTTCATCACGGAGCTCTTCTCCTCCGGCACCCTCCGCTCCTACCGCCGCCGCTACCCTCGCGTGAGCCTCCGCGCCGTCCGCTCCTGGGCGCGGCAGATCCTCGCCGGCCTCGCCTACCTCCACGGCCACCGCCCGCCGGTCATCCACCGCGACCTCAAGTGCGACAACCTCTTCGTCAACGGCCACCAGGGCCAGGTCAAGATCGGCGACCTGGGCCTCGCCGCCATTCTCCGGGAGGCCGGCCAGGCGGCGCATAGCGTCATCGGCACGCCGGAGTTCATGGCGCCGGAGATGTACGACGAGGAGTACGACGAGCGGGTCGACGTCTACTCGTTCGGGATGTGCATGCTGGAGATGCTCACCGTCGAGTACCCTTACAGCGAGTGCTCCAACCCCGCGCAGATCTACAAGAAGGTCACCGCCGGCAAGCTGCCCGACGCGTTCTACCGCGTCGTCGATGACGATGCCCGGAGGTTCATCGGCAGGTGCCTCGTGGCGGCGGCCAAGAGGCCGTCTGCGGCGGAGCTCCTGCTCGACCCTTTCCTGCTCGACGACGATCATCATCATGGTTGCACGGCGTCGGCACCATCTTGTGTCGCGATGCCATCGTTGTCGTCATTGCCTGCTGCTGCTGCTCCTCCTTCTCCAACGACGACATGCAGCAGTTCGTCGTCGTTGGGTGATGATCAGGAGGAGGATGCAGCAGCAAGGACGAGTGACATGACCATCACCGGCAAGCTGAACGCCGAGGAGGACACCATCTTCCTCAAGGTCCAGATCGCCGACGAGACAGGTCACTTGCGCAACATCTACTTCCCGTTCGACATGGCGAGCGACACGGCGATGGAGGTGGCGGAGGAGATGGTCAAGGAGCTGGAGATCAGGGACCGGGACCCCGACGAGATCGCCGCCATGATCGAGCAGGAGATCCAGAGGCTGCTCCCCGGCCGAGAGCAGCAGCACGAGTACAGTGTGTACGCAGCGGCGGCACATAATGACGATGACGAAAACGAGGAGAGGCCTTCTTCTACCTCTCCTCGTCTCCGAGCTCCTCCCAGGGCTCTCTCTGCGGGGTGGGGCCCGGAGGCTTCTCTGGCCCACATGGCGGTGGCTGGTCAAAAGGTAACTGACTTTCCTGCTTCAGTATTCGACATGATCAACTACTTTTTACTAGTCGATATATAATCTGTGGTTTGTGTAGTGGTACGATGCACGAATGATCTTTTTTTTTTAAAGTTAAATAAAGGGGCACACACCGCACACGCGGAGTCTTGAAAATGGGAATATATCATACTCCTTCCAACCCATAATATTTGACGTTTGGTTAGTTGAAAATATATACTCCGTATAGTGTATGGAGGTGGTATGTGATCGAGTAGTTGCAGTGTATTGTATGGGGTTTGGCAGCAGATACACGACAAGGTTTTGGTTTGGTCAAAAACAAATCAACAAATGCACATGTCAGGCCTATATACGTGGAACCTATAGGCTATATATCTTTGCTCAACTGCTTTTGTACCTGTGTGGCTGCCGACGTGTAATGGATAACATCAAGGCACCGAGAAATTGGACTGCACATATAGCTAGAGTGTTGACTATTCTCGTTGATTTCGTGGCGCTGCACGCCGTAGCCATCTTAGCTAGTGTGTGGAATATTTGGTGCAGCAGGCACACCCGTACGTCACGGCATCATCTGTGTTTGTTTGTTTGTACTGCACTTTTGACTTTTGCTTCCTGCATACATGTACATGGTGGTCGTTTCTCTGCATTCTTCTAGCTTGTAGAGGGGGTGTCTGTTTGCAGCATCATGCATACTACAGTTAGTTTATCTTCAAGGGGAGAGTAGTGTACTATACCATTGAGCCTTGACACGTACGTTTAATTATATTTTGGTCAAAACTTTGTTGGTGTAGATCAATGGTACGCTTGTTTAAGCGACGACGATGACATGAGCTCCACGCACTCCGGTAAGTACTCTGCTCTGCATTACGCCTCAGGTAATGAAGAAGAGGAGCATGTGGTAGGAGGGCCCAGCTGCGGCTCAAAGGCAGCATCAGGCCAGCAGGCTAACAAGAATACAACAAGATTCGGCCCTGCCCATCAGGGGAGAGCAGCAGCAGAAGCCCAAGGAGAGTAGATACAGCCCAGCAGCAACAGTACAACCGGTTGCTGCAGCGGCAGGGCAGCATGGTGTCGCCGCACGCCGGCCGGACACGGCGGCGCGAGGACGGCCGCCGCCACGGGAACGGGAGGATGCCTCGGAACCGTTCGATGGTGGAGCCAGCTGCTGCATCGGACGCTCGTCGAGGAGCTCAACCGCCGCCTCTTCTTCAACACCGTCGGCGCCGTCGAGAACATCGGATTCCGGGCACCTACCACCACCGCGGCCTCCTCGTCGTCGTCGACGCGTGCTGGAAGGAGAAGCAAGGACGGACGACAAGCATCATCATCAGTACGTCATGCTTTGAGCAAGAGTGTGATCGGATTCTGGTCAGTACTACTGTATAGTACATTATACAGTGTATTCACTAGTAGAGAATGGTACTATGCCTCGTCACCAGCGTGGCCGCAAAAATATGTGTATATTTTTTGAGGGTGTAGGGACTACTAGAAAAATGTAGCACGTGCTGCCGGTGAAGTTTACTTGACAATGTGAGTTATTATTACTCCAAGTAATATATGGCAAAACGGTACCTATATGCTCACCGGCTTGTCCTTTTCCTTTTTCTTTTTTCCACTACTACTGACATACTACGATCTACTCCCTCCATTCATATATGTGAATGTAATATACAGAATTATAAATAAGTTAGTATTAATTTTTATACTAATATATCCGTAGCATTTTCAAATATCTAAGATCAATATATATAAAAAAATTGAAAATTAGAGTTTGAAATGGTTGGTTACAACGGAAAAAGTCATTTATTACTTGGGACCATAGGAGGTAGTTACTGCATCCTAAAAATTTTGGTTTTTTTGAATACATCATCTAACTATTTAGGAAAATCAAAGCGACCTACATTTTAAAATAGAGAAAGTAGTGATTTGTATTAAATTAAATTGTAGCATCAGTTTAAAGAATAGACTACATTTCAGAATAGAGAAAGTAGTTTACAACTACCTTTTCGGTTGGCTGGTAGCTGGTGCTAAGAGAAAAATATCTGCTGATAAATCAAGGGAACAGATCGTGGCCAGCAACCTAGCATTGAAGGCCGGGGTTGGTTGCTTGGGTGTGATCAACTGGAGAGGGGGTACTGGCATGCACATGACTTTTGTGCACGTACGTACTCAACCGCGTGGATGCAAATTAAAAGGCCGGCAAAGCGCGTAAAACTTGCAATTAAAATATTTGCGGTCTCGGTGTCGCCGGTGGCTGGCGTGGACCCACCCCGGCCCTTTGCATCAAGTCAGCGGTCTGCTTGAGGCAATAACCTTGGTTGTAGAGGCCGGCTGAGAGACAAGTGAAATGAAATTTGGGGGAAAACAAGACATATCTTGCAAGGCAAAAGGCTGGCTTGCTTATGAATCAATGTTGCAATCCTTAACCTTTGTAATAATAAAAGAAAATAGATAATCTGGTCTATCTATCAGTCAATTGGTGCGTTTGCTGGGGGCGGAGGGCAGTGGCTGGCTTCCTGCCAAGCAGCCATTGGTGGTAGCTGCTTCCTTCTCCGGGTGCCGCCGGTGATGATGCAGCAGCTGCAACCGCCGCCGCAACAGTCGTCGTCGTAGTTTGCTGGGTGGGGAGATGAGGCAGCAGCAGTATGATCATGTTGTTGTTCTTGGCAAGAGGCGGCAGAGGCCTGGCGCAGTTGGAAGGCCGCGGCGTGAAGACGATGAGCAGCAGCAGGATGGCAATAAGCAGCAGCAAGTGGAGACGACAGCGGCTGGGTGGCCGCCGGATTACGATGGTGCAGCAGGCCACCATTATTGATGATGAGCAGTGAGCGAGCCTGATCGCTGACCCTAGCTGATTTTTTAGCAATTGGTAGTAGGCGTGTGTGTGTGAGAGAGAGAAAGCAGAAGAAGCTAACAAATTAAGCAACGAAACGAAATTAACAGGCAGGGAATCAACAAGACGTGTGTGCCACGAAATTAAAGGATGCAGCATGAAGTCGCCGATCGATCGAACGCGTCAGCTGGCCAAGAGGAGCACTGGAGCAGGCACGGGGAGAGATCATGGCTCCGTGATATTTTTGTATTGTATCTGATTAGATTTGGTGGCTAAAAAAGAGTTATACGGAAATTATTTTTAAATGGCACAGGCGTGTAATTTAGATATCAATTTAGCGGGTTATTTTAGACTATTATCATAATGACAGAGGTGAGTAATTTTTTTAAAGACAAAATAAGATCCAGTGGCTATCATATTAAAGACTACCAAATCAACGGTTCAAAGTTTCTGATTTATGTGAGAATTTTTAGATTTATCTTTTTTTTAGTGCCTCTTGTGTGGATTAGTATGGAGCCTTAAAAAAAGCCTCCAATTAGTAACAGTAAGATTGTTTTTTTAATAAAGCTAGTACTCTAGTTAGTGGTGCTATGAAAATTATGTAAAGCTTGCTCCATGGCATGCATGTATGTAGCTAATCAACCAGGTAATGAATGTACCATGCATAGGTTATAAAAAAAAAAGCTAAGGTACTGAAACACTACAGCGACGCTATATTGAGCAACTGCTTTTTTTTTGCATGGAAAGACTGCCTGACCTGCCTGCGTTTGACGACAAGGGAAACGAAACGAGGATCAGTGGACTCGATTCAGGGTTGAGCGAGTGTTAAAATCGGATTGGCAAGCAAAGGGGGTCGTCGACTCGACTCCGATATCGATCCGGGTCTCCTCCCTTGGCGGCGTGTCATTGGAAATTGGACTTATATATTGGAGAAGAAAGATCGCGAATTGAACTCCCCGGCCTGCTGGTTTTTACGTGTTGGTGTGTAAATTAACAAGGTTTTGGCCGGCACCACGATCATCCCAAGCGAACAAGGAGGCATGGACGCGTCCAACTTCGGAAACCGCGCCGCCGTCGTCGGAACAACCACTAGTCACCGGCGTGACCCTGGAGACCTCCGCCGTCTCGACGACACCAAGCGCCGGCGCCTGGAACAACGCCACCGCTTGTACGAGCCCCAGACCCAGGAGACCCACGCCGCCTACGACGCCCTCCTCCACGTCTTCCGCCACCACCTCGCCGGCGCCCAGCCGCTCGACGACGTGCTCGCCGCTGCCGCCCTCAAGGACGACGGCAGCCCAGCCGAAACGAAGAAGCAAGAGATCGAGAAGCTCCTCAACCCCATCTCCGACGAGATGTTCGCGGAGCTAGCCTCTATCGCTGACCGCGTCACGGATTTTCACCATAACGACCACGACGCCGCTCCCGCCGCCAGCAGCAGCAGCAGCAGCCATGGCGCGTCCGCCTCATCTGTATCTGATGTTCACGCCGCCGTGGAAACGACGACGATGATCCCGGATGACGGTGACCGACGTCGGGCTGGTCCTCCTGCTGCAGCCAGATTCCACAAGCAGTACGAGTACCGCCCCAACAAGATGGTCATCTTCGGATACGACGACAATGATTATGATGAGAATCAGATGCAACTGCAAGACGACGACGTCGTCGTTGTCGACGACAATGACTACGGCGACCTATACCACAACGACGACGAATCCAGCCAGGCGCCGCCGATCGTGGACGCTCGGGACATCGATGCTTGCTGGCTTCAGAGGAAGGTATGCCAAGCGTACTACGATGCGAGTGAAGAGATTGTTGGTTCGCAGCAAGTCCACCATGATCTTGCCGAGGAAATTCTCAGGATAATGGAAAAGTGTAACGACGACAGAGATGCCGAGAATCGGCTCGCCGCTCTGTTTGATTACGACAAGTTTGATCTCATCAATCTGCTGCTGCGCAACCGGCTCAAGATCGTGTGGTGCACCCGCTTGGCACGGGCTCAACATCACGAGCAGAAGAGGAAAGAGATCGAGGAAGAGATGGCGAATGATCCGACCTTGGCTCGGGTATTGGATCAGCTACGACATGCAGCCAGAGCATCCAAAGAGGAAAAAGAGGAGCAGAAGCAGCAGGACAGCCAAGATGCCCAAACACAGCAGTAACAATGGCCTTGGTCCTGACTCCTGAGATCAAGTGTGCTCTGAATTAGCTAGTGGTGCTCAACAAAATTTAGTATGCTCCAAAAAAAAAATAGTATGCTCCATACCAGACATTATTCTAGCTATGTACTCTGTTTTGTACACACGTCATGCTCACTGAAAACTGAAAATTCTTAATTTTGTTTTTTTATTTCAAGGGGAAACTTTCCACCAAATTGCATATTTTATAGTGACATGGGCCTTTCAGATTCTGATGCAGTGGCCATGGTTTTATTCCTTCATTATTATCCAGATTAATGACCTTATCGACATCACATATAAGACTCTTGCACAGTTGCACCAATATAAAAAAGTACTAAACTGTAAGTGCCTAGCTAGTTGTACATACTACAGTTTGCTGAATGGCTTCCAAGAAGCTTTCTGATCGCAGTCGTCATTGCACTGGGATGAAGCCCTGCTGATGACGACAGAGAAGCACCCTGCATGCCACCACCGTGTCGCCGACCTTCACTCCCGGCGTCACAGTGAAGGCAACGCTAAGCTTCTCCTCGATGTCACCTTCTCTGACGCCAGATGCATTTGCATCCACGCTCTCCATCCACTCCTCGGCGTACTCGCTCCCTCTCCTCGCGTAGAACATTCTGACACTCTGATGACCCGAGCAGCGCGCCATGGCCACCCGCAGCGCCCACGCCGACCTCGCCATGGTTGCGAACGCCCGGTAGAACCACGTCCTCGGGTGCCCGCCGAGCGACACGAACGCCCTCTGATCCAGGTTCCGGAACATGGCTGCCTCCGTTCCCGACGGCACGGCCACCAAGTATCTTGACCTGCAGAATCTTGAGAAACTGGAGCTTGGGTACTGCATCAAGGCGTCCATAGGGTCGCAGAACGTCATGATCCGATCGAAGCGAGCAGCACTGACTTTTAGTTTAAGCCATTCCTCTTCCTCTTCATTGGTTCCGGCAGTAGCACCGAGCATTGTTCGCGACAGGTGTGCCTCAAGTGAGTACCTCCTCCATGACTGCTCTGACGAGAGATCTGCATTATCGCTGACACTGCAGTTATCTGAAGATACCGGTATCCTAGAAGCAATCAACTCTGCAAAGTCGTGGACAGATGCCCAAGCTACCTTGAACAGCTCCATCAACGCACTCGGTGTCGTTGTCGCCAACTCTTTCTTCACCACGAAACCCTTGTCATCAGTTTGCTTACTAACTGAAGATGACGGCTTTTCTCTCTTGATCTGCTTGTTCAGTCTCGAGTTCTCCCTCTGCAGCGCCTCCAATTCTCTCTTGAGCAGCACAATCTCTGAATCCCTCTTCCTCGTCTGGGCTTCCAGTTCCTGAACCAAGGACCACCGCTCGTTGACCAACGACCCGATCCCACAACTTGAGCTGCACAGGCACTGCAGAGCTGCTACTGAATCGAGCTCAGACGTGATGATCTCATCAGCGAAGGCGATCTTGGCAGGGTCATAGGGGATGTGGGCTCTCTGGACCTTGATGTAGGCTGACTTGAGAGATCCCATTGCTTCAAACAGCCTTATGAGAAGTAGCCTCTGATCATATCCACCGCCGCAAGTTCCAGGTTGTGATTTTGCCTCATCGTCCAGCGTTGGCGCTGCGCAAACCTTGGTGAGCTTGCAGAGCTTGGTGAGGCCGACTAGGAGCACAGGAACAGTGCAGGTAGGAGTCCTTGTTGAACTGCTTCGTGTTGTTGTTGACTCCATTTTGACCTGTTTAGTGACCGCTTCCAATCCAGCAGCATTCAGGAAATGAAAGAAAAATCAAAATCAAGAACAAGTATGAGAAAAACCGAAACTTTGGCATGCTAAAACAACAGAATTGACATACGAACTTTGCAATGTTTTTGATGCAGGTACTACATGATAATTGGCTCTGCTTGTTGCTTATATGCAAAACATTTCTTTTTCTCTCAAGATTAAACAAAACAGCTAAATTGGGAAACGTCTTGGAATGGATAATCTTGGATACAAATCAGCTCTGTTTCCAGCAGGACTGCAGGAGTATGCAGTTTACTAATTGAAGCAGGATGAATCACAGAATGGCTAGGTATTTCCAAGAAGGAGCAAGATAGATCTAGTCCAAGATCTTTGATTTAAAAAAGAATCAGGTGCTGCCATGAAATTGTCACGTATATATAACTTGAACATGTGAGGGGATCTAAATAACGGAACAAGTTGTAAGGATTACATGTAGCATCAAACACGGGCGATATAACAAACAAAATCATGTTAGGTTTTACCTTTTGACAGAAGCCTAATAGCAAATGAAGCCCATCAGCAAACGCAATTATCGGTTAATGATGGACAGAGAGAAACAGAGAAGATAAGAGACAAGAAACCTGCTGGTGGAATGAACGGTAGAGTGATGATGGAGATCAGTGAAGCCTTGGCCTTCGCTTGCCTGCTCTAAAATATTTTCGAAACATACTGAGGTCTGGCCGGCGGCGGCAAAGCGAAGCGAAGCGAAAGCACTGGTGAGTGGTGAGGGATGGAGGTAGCAGATAAGATGAGCAACAACGTGCTAATATGATGATGACAAGAACGGAGGTCGACAACTCGTCATGGCATTGGGAACAACAAAAGCAAAAGGTTTCTGTGTCTGGGACCAAGGTGCAGGGTCCAACTCTACTCAGCGTCGTGCAAAGGCAAAGGTGAAAGGTGAGGTGAGGAAGTGGTAAAAATGAAATCCAACCATCTATTCTTTTGGAAAGGCAGGTGAGCTGCTTCAAAAATCATAAAAAAATTGTGCTTCGCTTCCCAATTAGTACTGGAGATTTAGAAAATCATGCAAATTGCGCTCCCCTCCCCAATTAGTTGATCCGCTTAAGACCTTTGACATGGATAGCATATTGAGCAACTATGCACAATAATTAAAGCTTAAGCTAGTGAGATACTCCACAAAGGACGATTTGCTTATACTTTGACTGCAAACGTGACAAGATTTAAAATTTCCTTTCACACAATCAAAGCATTATACTATCCGGAACCAAAAGGACGACAACTAATAATTAATCATCATCAGCCTACCGCAGAGAACAATGCAGTCTGTGCACCGGTGAAATAGTATTGCAGGCTAATTAAACTATGAGAATTATTAGTCAACATGAATTTATATATATACAATTTGTGGAAGAACTACCACCTACTATAGGAACACAAAAAAAAAATAAAAAAAAGAGCTACACCATGTTCTGTGCTGCGTTAACAACGGTGCCCGCCTGCCGGCGCCTACCGTAGCCCGGCACAGCGGGCAGGTGTTTTCTTGCGAAGCCACTTGGCGACGCAGGGCTTGTGGAACATGTGGGCGCAGCCGGGAAGAAGGCTGCATGTCTCGCCGGCCTCGTAGGGCGTCACGCAGATGGCGCACACCTCCCTCTCCCTCTCCATGTCGCCGTCGGCATGATCCCCGGCAGCAGCAGGTGGTAGGAGGTCGTGGTACGCCATGTCCGGGATGCTCTCCAGCAGCTCGTCGATGGACAGCGTCGTCGTCGTCGTCTTATTATTGCCACGGCGGCGTCGCCTCCTCAAGCAGCTCCCAGCATATTTGATCGCATGGTAGACGCAGAAGACGATGACTATGAAGGCAAGCACCATCATGAAGACGAAAACCAAGGCGAGGAACAGCCATACCACCCAATCGTACAAATCCTCCCAGTCCATGCTTATCAATACGGTTGATGTTGCCAGGTCGTTTCGCTGCTGGATCGATCGATCGTCAGATTAATTAGTTCGTTGTCGCCGTTTTATTTGTGGATAATATATAAGTACTCCGTATGTAACTTTATTTATTGGTGTTATATGCGTGGTGGGTTAGCAGTAGCACGCGCGGTCTCCCGTTTTTTTTTTTTTGAGTCACGCGCGGTCTCCAGTTCGGACTCCAACACAGTACGTACGGCGATTCGGATTCAGCAAGCAGCTAGGGCAGCTCCAAACGTCGAACCAACTATATCGGAGTCCATCACGATATATATATAGTTTAACTATATATCACGTACAAAAACACATGCCCCTTGTGCAGGGCTGAACTGCAATGGTTGGCTGTCGTTGAAGACATGGTGTAGATATGCAGTATGTGGTTCACTAACGTACTGTACATTATTTGTACGTACTGTATACAAAGATCACAATACTTCATTTTATATATCTTTCGTTCATGAAAACTTTTTCTAGTCAATTATTCATGTAAATAAACTTTTATGAGCCTAGAGTTCGGTTCGACCTGCGGATCAATTGATCGATCGCGGAGGAGGTCGTCTGGACACGATCGTGCAGGGCGCTGGGCTAAGTCATGCATGGTGTTTATTTTAGTTCTCCTTATATCTACCTAATTATAAAGCAATGATTGATTCTACGGTACGTCATAATTTTACAAATAAATCCTTATATTAGTATTTTTTTTTTGTATATTTTGGTTCGTTTACGAGTTCTGCTCAATCTCGCGCCCTCGCGTGGCTAAGTCGCTGCTTTCACAACACGACCAACGTATGACCCTCGAATTTGATCACACACAACACCCTGGTGGAATCGGCCTACACAAAGGCGATGAAAAAGACTGCAGGAAGCAGGATGAGGCCGGGGCAGCAGCGGAAGATTATTTGCGACGGGATGCTTGTTGCCGAGTTAGCAGATCGAAGCGATTCGAGAGCGGACGCCGTGAGGAGCCACCGCCGCTACCGGGATTTAGCAAGATTGCGGCGTTGTTGTGTCGGTGTTGACGTCGGCCCCGTCCTTAGAGTCCACGTTCATGGACGATGTGGGTGGCTTCTACGGCGGCCTATGGAGTTTGTTGCTCGGCGGTCGCAACTCAAGGATGAGCGCGCGCTAATCTTTCAGTGGCCTACGCAGCGAGCCAGCCACATGGGGTTCCTACGGGCAATGCTCCTATGGTCATGCAGATGGAGGAGCAAGTACTGGAGCAGCAATAACATGATTGGCGACGAGGAAGAAGGGAAGAGGATTAATTGAAACACGGTTGCCTTGCTTGCTCGTGGATGAACAAGCTAGGGATCGAGTATATATGTAAATAAAGGGGAAGCAGGTAAATGAGTCGTTCGTTTAATTTGCTTGCAGTGAGATGGCGTGTGGTACTATTCATTTGGAGGCAGCGGTACGGTGGTTTTTTGGCTTTGTCTGCATCTTGATCATGGATTTTGGAGAGAAGAGCAAGGAGGCCGCAATGCCGGATACATTGGAGAGCTTGCTTGTGGAGAAGGATAGTACGTGAAGGAGCCATGTGACTGTTGCGCATGGAAGAACAGCAATGTGGTGCCGTACTGCCGTGGATGTGGTGTCTACACGAGTAAGGGATTGATGCATGAAAGAGATGAGGCCGTGTGGGAGAAAAGCAAGCAGCTTGGCTGCTGGTGGACGACTTACGGGGAGAGAAGAGGAGATTTGTGAGACGGTAGTTCATAGTACATTAGTACTCCGTAGGTGGTTAGGATTAGTTCTATATGAAGTTGGGTTATAGCTAACGGGCCAGACAGATATAATCTATGAAATTTTATAATTTGTGGTACAATTAGATTGATTATTTTCTCGAAATAGATAGTGATAGAATTAATTAACAAAATCAGCAAATAATACCATTAAATATGCAAGGGTTTTCCAATATAATATTTTAAAGGATTAGAAATTGGAAATTTTTTGCAAAGCACTTCGAATTGACCTAGGGTTTGCAAGCTTGAGCTCGGATTTGGGATTTTTTTTTCTTCATATGTCAAGAAAGAAATAGAGGATAACATAACGATTGTATATTTTTTAGTTTAATTTATATCAGGGAAAGGTTGTGAGATGAGCCAAGATAGAAAATAATCATTATAGTTATTGGATTGTATTCAGGAGATGAGCCGGCAAAATTCTTTTGTCTAACGGCAACGTCGTTAATGGCCTAACAGTATAAAATTAGAAAGAAGTTGGAAGAAGATATGATGTAGAATGATAATAAGTTTCATTGGACTGGAAAAAGGAAAATTGGAAGAAAAGAAAGAAAATAAGTGAGGAAGAAAATATGTAGAGAAACATCCTAAACGAGTTTAACCATAGCATAGGCGCATAACAATATACAAATAACCTCTACGGCTCTATCCGTAGCAACGTACGGGCATATTTGCTAGTTTAATAAATACTACAAGTCTATTTTAGTAGAATACATATACGTTTTCTAAAAGAGTTTTTTTTTGGAGAAATGTTATCTAAAAGAGTCAAGATATACTATATCTACAAGAGTTTCACCCTAATTAAGCCCATCATCCTGACCAAGTCCAAATCTGTTGTAAAACCATACATGCATACTCTCTCTGTATACAACAAGGACAAAATCTCTCCGTATACAACAAGGACAAAAAGAGAAAACGGGATCATATAGCTCTAATAGATAACCGAGCCGACACCCCAACTACACTTCTAATTTCCTCCATAGTTGGCTGGTTCTTCCGACGCATTCTTGAGCTCCATTATTGTTCCCACTTTGCAACTCCTTTATGCTATCTTTACAGTTCCTTGACACGATTCTTCCTTCGGAGTAATTTCTCCCTCTAATTCTGTACCATGTCCTGCATGTTTGTTGCCCATGCATATTAACATCATATCGACAAATATGAGTAATCTGCGCTACAAAGTGCAAGGCAACACATATATCTCATCGGCTTGAATGTATGCATTGCTTACAATAAAGAGAAATAGAGAGGGCATTATTAATTAGATGGAGTTAGTAATCTGATACCTGAGCTTTGCATGCTTTGAGCCTCATAAAAATTGGCGGGCAGTTGTTGGGATAGAATTAGAAGCTCATTGATTTCAAGGGCTTGGGCTAAGTTGCCTTTAAGGAAGGAATTGTCTCTTTCAAGAGCCTCCACCTTTTTTTTTCCAACTTATCCTTTGCCGGCAACACCCGAGAATACATGTGCATCAGGGTACCAGCGAGCCCAACGACGGCCACACCGGCTGTAATCCTAGCGCGTGCTGCAGGAAGAGCGAAATTAATTAAACAAGCTAGATAGATATAGCATGCATGTCTGTCGTCCTCGATGATCGATCGATGATGTAACAAAAGAAGATGGATGTAACTGAAAACTGAACTGAATCGTAGATGGTATATTTACCATCTCGTCGATGGTTAGCGGTGGCGGCGTGGAAATCGACGAAGCACGAGGATTAGGGGACGTGTGGCCGTGAAGTCCACGGCGAGGATGCGAAGCAGCAGGAGGCCCTGCAGATGAGCTCCTCATGCCGTGGAGTCGTGCCACAGATCGAACGACCGCCAATCGATCCCTCGCTCCTCCCGAATCGAATTCGTCTCGTGGATTGGATTTGATTTGTTGATCCCTCGATCGGTGCCTCCTCTGTCTATACAGATATATATGATTTCTTCATCAGTAGCAGAGGCTAATTCCGTTCCGATTCCGATTCCAATTCCAGTAGGCCGTCGTCGGTCTTGGGTTCGGAAGAGGACTGCTATCGGATCCTAACCTCCATGCAACGCACAGTAGGCTCTTCAACGTGTGCGGTTGGAGCATGAAAAAATTTGAGCGCTACACTAAAAATTTAGCATCACGCAATGTAGTAATTAAAAGAAAAACGTATGGGATCATGCAGGTTGCAGGGCTCTCTTCGTTTTTGAATTATGTATGGCGGCATGGTGCTCCATGACACAAGCCTGAGCTGCTCACTGTAAACATTTATTAAATGTAGTAATAATGCAAAATTATAGGCTCTGACCTGCGGGT
Source organism: Echinochloa phyllopogon (assembly GCA_033239725.1). Taxonomy (NCBI): domain Eukaryota; kingdom Viridiplantae; phylum Streptophyta; class Magnoliopsida; order Poales; family Poaceae; genus Echinochloa; species Echinochloa phyllopogon. Next base: position 757,717 of record BTCW01000008.1, on the reverse strand, counting down.
AAATTATGCGCCTCACGCCCTCACCTGCGCATGACAGGGTGCAGGTAAGCACGGCCTTGGCTGTTGTCAACAAAACAAGCAAATTATATTATATTAGGCCAGAGTGAAAGGTTTCACTATACGGTTATTTAGATCAAAAACTAGGTAAATGTGTCAAAAGAGTTTCATGATGATAAAACTCCTCTCACATACCATGAAACTCTACCTTCTCTCTCCTATGCCACATCAGTACATTTAATAACATGAAACCCCCCACGAAACTCTTATGAGTATTTTGGTATTTTTAAAATGAAAAAGGTTTAATTTTTAAAAGTCTATAAATATAACAGCAGTTTACATAATCACCCGATTTTCCATACTAAACAATAGCCTAGAAGTTCCAAGACCTCTGATAACTTGAAACATTAAATGCAGTATACGGAGTACTGTACTATGCGATAACCGGCGGTCAACGCGAGAGGCAGAGACCTCTGTTGTTCCATAGGCTTCCAGAGTTGGCCATCCAACCGTTGGATCGGATCTGACGGTTCTGGACACAGACAGGTGCCGGGATGAATTATCGGGAGTCCCCGACAAAAAAACGGAGAGCGAGAAAAATCCCACCGCTTCTCCTCGTCTTCTTCGCCGGGTCGGCGGCAAGGGCGCACCCCCGACCCCCAATCCATCCATCCATCCATCCTTCCTTGCTACAATGGCGGCCCTCGAGTCCGTGTCCGCCCTGGAATCCGCTTGGCAGGTAACCCATTCCCCCTCTCCTCTCTCCCTCCCTCTGTCACTCGGTCTTCTCACTCCAGATCTCCAATGCAGCTCCTGATCGCCAACTTCACCGAGTTCCAGCTTGCCACCGTCATCACCTTCCTGCTCCACGAGTCCGTCTTCTTCCTCTCCGGCCTCCCCTCCCTCCTCTTCGAGCGATTCGGCCTCTTCGCCAAGTACAAGATCCAGGTATTTATTATCTTCTCTCTCCTTTTCACCTCTGCGCTGCCGCCAGCGTTACCTGATCTGATCTGATTCATTCATCAACCACTCACCTGTGTTTGTATTGCACGCACCATTTGTGAATCAAATTTGATTCCTTTTCTCTGCCTGCCAAGTAAACCGCAACAGTAACAACAAGATTGGACTGGAGATTCGGATATCCAGAGGCAGGCGACCAGTTTCCCTCTCATCTTCCTTTCAGCTATCTGTAATGGATTCAGTAATCGCTTTCTTTCGTCGCCGTAGTGCTACTGATAATCGACAACAGCACAATCTAGATAGCAAAGATGACAGCGATGCTTCTCGTTATTTCCCCTTCCATGTCCAAAGCAAGAGCACGCAACCTGTAGCCTACACGCCTCCTGTCCAAATCACGTTGCCATTGTCACCATCTTAAAGTGTGCTCTGGGTATTCACACGTCACAATGTTAGGCCACCACCTTCGCTCACAGCTCCACTGCTTTATTGCTACTTTAATCAGGCATATTTTGGCTGGGAGTGTAACGTGTGAAATTTTACAACTTGGGGGGAAATAAAGCAATTTTGAGATGTCGTCTTTGCAAGGCTCACCTTGCAATAGTATTGTTTCAGCCATTCACGAATCTAATTTTGCTTTCCCTAACAATTGGCATTTACTTGTTCTATCACAAGTAGGTAACTAGGTACCACCCAGGATTAACTCCTCTTTGCGAGGAATTCCTGTGATTATTTTTGTTCATGGTACCATGATGCCTACTTCCTTCTTGACTATCTCACTTTGTTTTAAATTTACACTGGAATGTGATGCCTGGATCTCACTGTTTCAAAGAGACCATGTGTTGCTATCATATTCTGTTCCCAGTTTATAGTGTTAATTAAAGAGTAACCGGTTCTTTTTCTATCATTTATTTATTTTTGGTGATATAACATTTCATCTGTTAGAGCTAAGTAACTCATTGAGCACCTATACTTATCTTGCTGGTGCTGCATCTGGTTTCCTCAACAAAAATTCTGTACGTCTTTGCAGAAGAAGAGCAACACCTCTGCTTATCAAAACAGATGTGTCCTGCGTCTCATTATCTACCATGTCTGTGTCAACTTGCCTGTCATGATTTTCTCCTACCCTGCCTTCAAATTCATGGGCCTTAGAAGCTCTCTTCCTCTGCCTCACTGGTACTGACTCACTTGCTTCTTTTACTCTGCCCATGTTATTTATGCAAAGCTTCAACTTGGAGAAAAAAATGTTAACATGCTCGACCTATATTTTCTACAGGACGGTTGTTGTATCTCAAGTTCTTTTCTATTTTGTACTCGAGGATTTTATATTCTATTGGGGCCATCGGGCACTGCACACCAAATGGCTATACAAGCATGTTCACAGTGTCCACCACGAGTAAGCAATATTGCTTCACTTCACTGCATCTTACTTTACACAACGCATCATTTTTTTTACCAGTCTAGTCTCTGAGACAGCAAATCTGTGCAGATATGCTACACCCTTTGGGTTAACTTCTGAATATGCCCACCCTGCTGAAATTTTGTTCCTGGGATTCGCCACTGTTGTTGGTCCTGCTCTTACTGGCCCTCATTTGTTCACCCTATGGGTTTGGATGGTGTTGAGGGTATTGGAGACAGTTGAAGCTCACAGCGGCTACCACTTCCCATGGAGCCCATCAAATTTTCTGCCACTGTATGGCGGGTAAGCTAGAATTAGCATTGTGTCCCATAAAAGTAGCTGTATAGGATGGTTCAGGGATTGTTTTTTAGGTCAATGTCTAACACTTGTGAGATTTCATCATGAACAGCTCGGACTTCCATGATTACCATCACCGCGTGCTCTACACAAAGTCAGGGAACTATGCCTCGACTTTTGTTTACATGGACTGGTGCGAATCGGTGTTCCCATTGGCATTGCTGTTTTGGGTTGTGTGAACTACCTTACATGTTGATGGAGCACTTTAACCCCGTCGGTGTTTCAGGTTGTTTGGGACTGACAAGGATTACCGCAAGGCAAAGACCATCGAGGAGAAGGAAGGGAAGAAGCTGTAGGTCTCTGAGAGCTGGTGTTGTGGTAGAAAAGACGTGAGCAGCACTGGTGGTGTCATGGCGTTGGTTGCAGGAGAGAAAGATGCAGCCTTTGAAACAGTTACCTTGAGGTTTTGCTTCCCCATGTTTGCTTGGTATGATGTACCGTGGGATGGATGAGATGGCGTTGCAGCAGTAATAACCATTATATTTGAAGCAGCAGATGATGAGGTTGATGTAACATTTGCTTTTCATCAATGCGAGTGAATTAAGCAAAAAACATAGCAAGTACCTTACCTTGCACTGTAAACCCTAGTACATTTGTGATCCTGTTTTATGTAAAATTAATGTACACAAAGCTTTTGCATACTCTCCAGAAAGAAACAGAACATTATCTTTTGAAAATGGAAAATCCTTAACTGAACATGATCTTTTTGTTCTTCACCAAGCGAATTATATTTACATCCAACTCTTCGATCTTGTCCCTGTATTGTCTATATATATGCTGGCTAATAACGTGAACGTGCTGCGCTCTCGATCGAGCCGGACTACTATTGAATCCTGATCCGATACGGACTAGAAGGTCTCTGCTATCTGCTTAATTGAATTGTTTGTTTGATGATGAGCAAGCAAATTAAGCTTGACCGACCGCGATTCCCATCCCATTGGCATTAATAACTCTCGAGCAAAGAGATCGACATCCCTGACACCACTTTTGCATTTGCAGTTTTTTGAATGAGTCACAGTTTGCATGCAGGCGTGGTACATCTAGAGAGGGACTATGCATTTTCTCTCTTATTATCTTTCTATCTCAATTTTTCAGACCTTTTCTTGGTTTAAAGCAAAACAAAAAGGATTGCGCTTATCAATTGCATGCACCAGCATTTTGTTATTGCGTTTGATCCTTTCTTCCTTTGCTTCTTATCACCCTAGATGCGCGTGCATGTATACTTATTTCTATGATATATACTTGAACTTGCGTTTAAATTGAGGGTCATATTATCCCATTGGTTAAAATTGTGATTTCACTATCATCACATAGCCAAATTCATAAAAGTATATAATATAAAATACATATGTGTAATAATGATAACTGATGTTTAAATTGGTGATCCAATTTATCAATTATATTTATGCTTAAGAAATCATAGAAAATTTTAAAAATATCAGTTCATACGGAGAAACAAAAGATAAAGATTGACAAACATGATCATTGAGGGCATGCTTTTGTTTTTATATACATAGACTTATCACTTTGATCGTTATTGACAAAATTTTGCTTTTGAGTACACATAGACTTATCACTTGGATAATTTTGTTGGGGCATGAAAAAAGAATCATATATTATATACGATCTAAGACCCATTATATATTCTGAATGGAGCGCGCTGTAAGGTCGCATGCATGATTTTTTTTCGGAAACAAAAAAAAGGAAGAATAAAGCTATCTACTAGCTACACCATGTCCTCTGCCGTGGTAATGGTAACACGCTGTTGTTGTGGCGGAATAATGAGTGTGGTTGCTCTGCAGATAAGGCGTGAGATCACAACAATGAGGTTAGTGGCACATAAGAACATTGTTGAGCTTCATGAGGTCATGGCGACACGGAACAAGATCTATTTTGTCATGGAGTATGTCAAAGGTGGTGAGCTCTTTGACAAGATTGAAAAGAGTGGCAAGCTCACTGAGGCTGCTGCACACAAGTATTTCCAGCAGCTCATCAGTGCAGTGGATTATTGCCACAGCCGAGGTGTGTATCACCGGGACTTGAAGCCTGAGAACCTTCTGCTGGATGAGAATGAGAACCTGAAGGTCTCTGATTTTGGACTGAGTGCACTTTCCGAATCAAAAAGGCAAGATGGATTGCTCCATACCACCTGTGGAACACCAGCTTATGTAGCTCCAGAGGTGATCAGCAAGACTGGCTATGATGGTGCAAAAGCGGACATCTGGTCTTGTGGTGTTGTTCTATTTGTTCTTGTTGCTGGTTATCTCCCTTTCCAAGGCCCAAACTTGATGGAGATGTATCGAAAGATACAGCATGGTGATTTCAGGTGCCCCAGTTGGTTTTCACATAAACTCAAGAAGCTATTGTACAAGATCCTGGACCCCAACCCAAGCACAAGAGTTTCAATCCAGAAGATAAAAGAGTCTACCTGGTTCCGAAAAGGTCCTGAGGGGACCCGCACAGTTAAGGAGAAAATTCCCTGTGAGAATGCCACCACAAATGCTGCTCGGGCACTTTCTGTGAGGCGCAAAAAGAATCCTTCTGAAGATATGAAGCCACTGACTGTAACAAACTTGAATGCCTTTGAAATTATCTCTTTCTCCTCGGGATTTGATTTATCTGGCCTATTTATTGAAAAGGAGTGCAGAAAGGAGGCAAGATTTACTTCAGATAAGCCAGCCTCAGCCATCATCTTGAAGATTGAAGATGTCGCAAAGATGCTAAATCTCAGGGTAAGAAAGAAGGATAATGGTGTTTTCAAGATTCAAGGGAGAAAGGAGGGAAGGAATGGTGTCCTTCAGTTTGACACGGAGATCTTTGAGATCACACCGTTCCATCATCTCGTTGAGATGAAACAAACAAACGGTGATCTACTTGAGTATCAGAAATTATTCGAAGAGGACATCCGGCCAGCGCTGAAGGACATAGTCTGGGCCTGGCATGGAGATGATCAGCAGCAAAAGCAGGAGTAGCTTTGGATGCCTCAGTTAGTTTTTGTTACGAAAATTCGTTGAATTCTGTTCTGCGTGCTTGTGTTTCCCTTTTAGAAGCTAAATTCTTTTTTCCTGTTGTATTGGAAGAGCACCTAGTGAATGGTGGTGTGTGAACCACTCGCTATATCCAAAAATTGTTTCTGTTCTGTAATGGTTGTTGTCTTGTCCCTATCAATAATGAAATACAATGCTTTCAATCCTGGAATAAGATTGAGCTTTCCTGTACTTCTCTAATAGCTATTTTTGGGGAAATTTGTGCCAAACATTTGCAAAGATATACAGCTCAGCACCTGCATATGGAATCACTTGATTTTAGCCATCACTTCAAGAATACTGTATATGTCCTTTTCTGACACTTGAGATTCAAATTGACTGAGCCCACTAAATCTAATAAACCGATCTTTGTACTTACTATGATCTAAATGTTTCGACCAAAATTGCATAGGATTTTTTTTTTGCATACCATAAGATGGTGTTGTGCTTTGAACCTCAACTTCCTTATGCGTAGATCAACTTTTCATGGGGGTAATCAGCAAGTAACTCTTATTGCTTGGTCAGTCTGCATATTCATAAATGGTGAAAATAACTTGGAAAAGAAAAAGGAAACCAGTGTACAAATAGTGAAGTAGACGCAGCACCTTCATTGGAAACTAAAGAAATAGAGTGACAAAGAAAGCAAGGTAAAATACACTCCATATATCGAAAGATATGAAACGTAAATCACATGTTGACAAGTTCAATCTTCAAGCAATTTTAAACTACTCCACTAGTCCACTTGCACTGAAAAAAGAATTTGTCCCCATCAACTGGGATTAAGGATACACCGAACAGCTTTTTTTTTTGCACATTCCTAATCAACCACCGGAACCACTTTTCAAGCGGAATCAAACCCAATCCGAATATCCAATTAGTTTCATCAAAACAATCGCTGTTATGAGTTTATGACAAGTTGTGCATAATTATGGGATGAACTGTTTGGGTTACAGATTTTCAACATAGGTTCTTTTGTTCTCGATGAGGTTCCATGATAGATGCCTGATGCGATGTATCTCCACAGGCCACAAACAAGAGACAAAAGTGACGCTACAGATAAACAGATTCAATAAGGAAATTTACTTGGTCAGTTTTGTTTTGTATATGGCTTGGCTCAGTCATCTGCACAGCTGATGAACATGTATTACCTAGTGGTGTGGTGTAGAAAAATCTCCTTCAAGCAGATAATTATCAAATATAACACTTAGTTATTGGAGTTGATTACTTAGCTTCCATGTGCATTGCATATGCATAGGTTGTAGTAGAATGATTGGTGTGGGAGTTCCAGACGAGCATCCTCGAAAATATGCTGGAACTAGAAGCAGTGATTCTGCAAAAAGCAGTGATCTTGGAATACCAGCAGGCCCTCATCAAGCAGTAGTAACCAAATAATATTATCCTCTTTCAACATGCAGTATTGCCTGATACAGACAGATATATATCTTTAGTGCTAATATATAGAGCATCACTGAGTAGAGAGCATGTGACTAGAACAAAGTAATATTCGAAGTAGGAGGTGCTCCAGGCCGTGGACCTATGACTGAAAAAAAAACCCCACAAAGGAAACCCACAAAAAATATTGGGTCCATCAAGACACGACACAGTTTAAGATGCCTCTAGGCTTTCTGCAGCTGCGGTTCAGGCGTTCGGCTCTTCATTTTTTTTTCCCTGACACGGAAGAAGGCACATCCATTAAACACTGGCTCCAAGCAAATCGCCAGATACCAGAGCTAGAGCTAGTACAAAGTCCGGGGGCCTGACTATGTATTCATCTGATTCGGCCTGCAAATTACAAGCCCCATGGGCAGCTAAACTGTGTGCTACCCTGTTACACTTTCTAGAACAGATAGAGACAGTACAATGCACAAAATAGCAAGACAAACTCTCGTGTCTGCTTAAACAGGCAACCATTTGGGCTTCGATCCATCTCCGTTGATATTAAAAGCAGTCCCCAGGGTTGCTGCATCTGTCTCCAAAATCCCTCTTGACATGCCCAGTTGTACCACTCGTTGCAGAGTACGATGAACACCCAGCGTTTCAGCTTGCAAAATACCTGAAACACGACTGAAACTCCCTGCACCTGCTTCAAGAAAGTCGCCATTACAGTCCCTGGCCACAACCAGGTTTCTGACCAGAATCCAACCTATCTGCTCTAACTTTTGAACATCATGGCCGCACCAGATTAACATGTAGCAACTGGTAGTAAACAAAACCGACATGTAACCATGACAAGCCCTGTTCAAGTTGCATCACAATTCACAAACACCAGAAACCCAGGAGGAAGATTTACAAGCACAGTACAAAGCAGTAGAATACCTTTTGGAAGGAAGATGCCACCAACAGAACATCACTTCAACAAAAGAAAGTTGCAGACTTGCAATCCAAAAATTTTCTTTCTGAAATTTTCAGATTTCAGCCACGCACATTAATTACATGCTCCAACTCCCACATTTAAGCATGGATTTAGCGGAAACTAAATTCGTGCAAACTTCTGCTTAAATGTCATGTCCAAAGTTCATATCACAGCATTGCACCCACTTACAGTATTCTACAACTCAATGCTCAAACATGAACAATTCTGCACACGTACTTTAGCATATAATCCCCAGCCATGTTACATTTGCCTCCGTACTACACATCAACACCAACATGTAAGAATAACAGATTGTGCCAATCTTCACCACTGTTGGCACTCAATCACCGCCGTATTACACATCAACTCCAACAGGATTGTGCCAATCTTCACCTCTGTTAGCACTCAATCAGAAAATTACAAAATAAATTATGAACATTTGTCACCGAGCTTTTTCCGATTCAGATTTTGCTGGTTGTGCAACAAGGGTGCGCCAGAGGTACCGCCCGCTTGCCATGTCCACCATAGTCCAGAATCCGGTTTTCACAGCCGATCCAACCTTGATTAGTGTAGAAAACAATCTTTCAGATTCTGAACCAGTTGTTATTAAAGAAACAATATTGCATCTTTGAGATTTGTACATAAGGGAAACAATGAGCTGATGATTTAATATTCAGACCAAGTAGTACTTAGTGATCATCGATTGTGCAGCATGCTGCTTAACTATGCTTGCTTTTTCACGTGCACAACACAGCTCAAGTCCACTGGGCTCATGTTTCTATGCAGTTAATTTTGTAAACAAATTCAGACACTAGATCCAAAAGGTTCATGGCATGATTTTTGTCAGAGCTAAAGATGGTTAGATTGTTTGGTGAGATGCCAAATATTTCAAGCTCTAGCGAGTTTCAAGGTTACCAAGCTCTGCTCAATCAAGCAGTTTTTTTTTTTTTTGACTGAATTTGCAATTGCTTTAATCAGTGCAAGCTCATTGTGCGTCGAAATTGGAGGGCTTGAATGTAATCCTACTAGTCACTGCCAGGAATTTGTGACTTGCGGCTGAGCGCATGCGAGAAGCTAAGAATAGGGGGGGAGACAGTGCAGGGCAGGTAGGCGTTACCTTGGAATAGAGGGGCACGGGGGCCCTGGGAGATCCCGAGTCGGAGGCCTTGTCGTCGTCGGCGTCGAATTGGTCGGGCTCGGCGTTGAGGCCCCGGATGATAAAGAATCCGGCGATGGTGGCGGAGAGGAAGATGAGGATTACCCGCAGCGGGCACATCTTGTGTTGCCTGGGAAGCAAGCAATCAAAACTAATGGATCCCCTTGGCGGAAGGGAATCGATTCAAGAAAGGCTGCGGCTTTCTTGCTGGTTGCGGGGCCTCGGCTGGTGTAGGGTTGCAGCCTGGTGGGTGCGGCGGCGGATCCCTTCCCCTTGCCGGGATGGATTTCTTTTGACTGCGCCGAGGCGAGCACGCGTCCCTCACCAAACGCCTCTCCTCGCAACTTGCTGCCTTTAATTATTGAATTGGATAGAGGGAACGAGAGAAAGAAATGGCGCAAAGCGAGGAGAGAAAGCAGGTGGAAAAGGACAAGGGAGTAGCTGAAATCAAAATCCCAGGAGGACAAGAATGAGAGAGAGCGGGAAGGATTTGGCACGAGGAAGGAAGGAAGAAGATGAATAATCTCCCCGCGGCGCGTTGGCATCTCCTCCTTTTTATTACCACCACCCTCGAGGCTGGCTGGCGGGGCGGGCCCCCCTTGCCAGTTTGCCAGACCAGTCAACACGCGCCGGTTGACAGCTTCCACAATCTGGGCCCAAGCTGTCAGTGGAACAGACCTTTTCTACCGTGACGACGACCCCGCTCATCTCGTTTCCCCTCCCTCTTTTATTAATGAGATTGATTTGATTTGACGTGGTATTTGCCGCATGCTGCTACCCTTGCACACTCTCAAATGGACAAATTTTCGATGTGGAAGCGCGGGGCTCAAAAATGTTTGGTTTGAATAAGTATATTTGAGTCATTTGACATCGAAAAAACAAATAGCCCCAAGACCAAAAACGATTTTTTTTGTATAAATTAGATTGTTTTGTTTCGCTATAGTCCATGTGCTCCTCAGGTCGAAGAACTTCTTTGGCCGCTAAAGTGGATAATTCCTCCTCTCGCTCTCTTTCCCCTTGATCCTTTCAATAACAGTAGCCTTTTTTTCTTTTAAGTAACTCCTCATGCATTCAAGACTGTTTCAACCGGTTAGTGGGGGCCAACCTCCATGTTCATGCGACAACTAGTGTCGTCCTTTGTCAAGGCAAGCAATGCATGCGCTTCCAGAAGGTGGACCAAAAGATTGTTGATTATGATAAGCACAAGTATAGCAATGTCAAAATCTTTCTAGCTTAGTTATTCATACGAAAAATTTTTTTAAAAAATGGGAGTATTAATCTAATTTGAACCTCAACTTTGGTGACCAAAAGTATATCATCACATTGACATTTTTTCAGGAAATTCGAAATACCTTTTCTCATGAAGTTTCACCGTTTCCAATCTTTTGCAGATTTTCAGAATTATATATATATATATTTATTTTTCATTAGCGAACGAAGAAATGCAGCAACAATGAGTAATGCTAAAGCTGGTTGTTCGTTGGGGAAGTCGAAGCACACAGATATCGTAGATGCAACGAACTAGGTATATATGTAGTGGTTGTCAACCAATACGTAGTGATAATATATATATATATATATATATATATATGTGCATGATTAGTGAGTCATACAAGGTGAGGTGGTGGCCACGACGACACATGCGTACCCGGCCGGGGGTGCGCTTATGGTTTGTGTGGAGAAAGATGCAATGCGAGGAAGAGATGGAGCAGCAAACGGGCGCCGCAACAGACGAGAGTCGTCGCGGCAGGAAAAGTGGTTGAAGAGTCGGTTGCAGGCTGAGTCCTGCCTGAAGCATCATCGTAAGCCATGTGCAAGCTAGGCCGAATTGGAGTTGAATTTTCCACGGATGGACCCACCTGGCACAAGTGCACAAACCACGCGAGCTTCCAAATTGCTTCCCAGCCACTCACTAGTGCAGTGAATTCCATTCTACTCTTGATCAAGCGAGCTCCCTCTAATAGCTGCTTAATATAAGCTTCAGTTCACGACATCCAACAGGCCAGTCAATCAGCAAAATCCACTGCAAGCAACCATGGACGTCTCTTTCGTCATACACCCAACCAATGGCAATGGATAGATATCATATGGATGCAGAGACAAGGCAAGTTTCACAAGGGCACGAAAAGTCCGGCTGCTCCGTGGTAGCTAGTGACCAAACAGTAGAGGCCGGTGAACCACTTGCAAATGAAGCATGGCCTCTTCCAGTCTCCTCCACCCAGCCCATCACTACCACTTTTTTTTTGTCAAGTAAGCTAGCTGCTGATCCAAGTCAGGCGTGCAGATTAACAAACAATTCCGCCAACGCCATCTTCCCAAGATCACTGCTAGTAAAACAAGATGACAAACATTCCTGACCGGATAACAAGCACCAACTGATTGAGGGGAAAATGCGACCACCACTTCATCCATCACCATTTCGTCAACCTTCTTTCCACTATGGTATCCAACCTTTCTCCCCTCCACCACAACTCGCACAAAACACCGTAGTTCTTACATACAGATGAACAATATACAGAACCAACCAACCTTTCAAAAAAAGCAAAGAGCCAATATAGGCACGTGCAATTGCATATAGAGAAAGAGACCTGTTAGCGATAATCTATGGAGTATGGACCCAGTAATCTACAACTAGAATGATCGTGAACATGACAGTGACTGTGCAATAACTCCGTCCCCATCTCGATTTCTGACTGAACCCACAGGTTAATATATGATGAAATGCCCCCAATACATCAATCAGGTGGGAGAGGCCTAATGCAATGCATGGGCACATGTTAACTGCTCAGGTGAGTGCTACTTAACAAAATGGATCATACTTTTGCATCAACGAACACAGTCCAGCTTATCTCCTTAGTAACCCCTACACCACTGTAAGGAGGAGGCAAGGAAGTCTTGGCTCGACATTTCATTACCTCTATATAATCAAAGTTTGTTTGTTCTATGCTGTCTCTTTTTCATTGAATGACCACACTGACTGTACATCAGGACTTGTTGAGCAAAATAAGCCTCCAGCACCAACATGTGCACAAGGGGCCGACGATATATGCTTTGCTTCCTGAGCTCCGTTCAGCACCAGTTCCTCCCTGCATAAATCATAACAAAGTCGTCAGTTCCAGAGTTTATGCTAGTATGAATGGATGGTACTGCTACCAAAAGAAAACATGCATTCAGATAAGACATTGATAGTCAATAACTCCGCACAAATTCTCTCACCGAAAAGGAGAAAAAATAAATAAATGAAATCAAAAGCCACGCAAAGGGCACAACTATGGTAAGTGAAAAAATTTGGCCAATCTCGGTGCCGTGCAGGTCAATATGTACTTAATTTCAAGGCAAACATGTTGAAGGTGCAAGCCATATACTTGAAACAAGAAAATTCAACCACCAATGAACTCAGTCTAAACTAAAACACAAATGTGCACGCTATCTTATTTCACTCGAGCCATACATATGAAAAATGTAAACTTCACGCATGGATGCCCATGCTAATCTAGTCCTGCAGAGTATCCATCAGCTTGGACTCTGTTAATAGGTCAAGTGCCTCACTCCTGCATGCAGCCTGGTCTGTCAAAAGCAGATGCTGTCATACTATCCGAGCATTCCAACCTGACTTAAAATGAAATCACGCCAAGTAAACTGAACGCTGTTTTTTTTCATGTTCCCCTGAGCCACATTTTGATGCGGGCAGCAACACACTTGCACAAATTGTGTGGATGTCACTCCTATAGACGTGGCCATGGGATCTGAGTGAAGACCCCATGTCCCCATGGGACGACTCCAAAGTTGTGTCCCAACCGACTCCCCCTCCAGTCACAAATAAGTGACGTTTTGGAGATTGACACGGTCTTCAGTTAGTTGATAAAATATAGGACAAGTATACTTTTATGAAAGTAGTTCTTGCACCGCAGCACGCTGCAAACTGCTTTTATGCATCAAGGGGACTACCCCACCACCCATGCAAACAGAAACCGAGCTACCAATTAGTGAATTAGCACCTCAAGAAATCCTACCTGATACATCCAACAAAGCAAAAGATCAAGCAATGCCTAATTACATTCACAACAAGGTCAAACAGGATGCAGTCACCAATCAACACTGGTGAACAGCATTTCTAAGAATCATGCAGCCATCTACAGTGCCAAAAGTCCAATGCTATCAATCAAACAAAATATTTCTATAAGAACACAAACCTTGGCTAAAGAACAACACTAGCTCCCATAAAACCACCCAGTCATCCGTTCAAGGGTTTTGTCATTGCACAAACTAGAGAAATACTCCCTCCGTCCAGGTTTGATCAGCGTATTTGGTTTTGACACAGTAACCAAGGATGAAATAATAACCCTCTAATCCAACTACACCGCATCGTAGGATATGCGACGCTTAAGTGCCCTGCCCATTGAGTTGCACCTACCAGGCGTCATTGGCTGCCAGCCCATCCCAAACTGCATCAATGGCCACAGAATTAATGTTCCATCCATACAAAGCAAGACACCCGCAAGGAAACAACTACAACAATTGCTTAGACATTGATCAATTTTTGGATTTCTTCGTTTTGCTTAAATGCGGATAAAACCTGGATGGAGGGAGTATTTAATGATCCATTTTGGCCTTTGGAGTAGTCAGGTCAGTTTATTCTACCTCCAATCTCATATTATTATTTTCTTGGATGTGGTATCACCCCAATATTACTAGAGATAAAAATAAAACTAAAACACTTGGTATCAAACTATATGTAACTCAAACAAATGCCAGCAACAGAATAAGTTTTGCCTGCAGTGACCTCTGATTTTTCACCATCTAACTCTAGCCTCTAGTTATATCCTAAAAGAAGCATCCCACAATATTTTGGAAATACAGCAAACCAATATTACTATCATAAAATCATGCGTTCACTCTGATTATCCACTCCAAAAGTTCTTCCCATTGTAAACACAAAGGACTTGATAGTTGTCAGACACTAGTACCCTGGAATCATTGAAAAACAAATGACAATATTTTTTTCTTTTGTTAAAATACGAATAATGCATCTTACTTCATGGTGCCACAACTACATTGACTGTCAAAGGAACACATCATCAAGACCAGGGACAAAAAAAGCTAATGATCCCATAGTTCACGATGGCAACTACATGGTCCTTAACTTCTGCACCCTCATTTCTAAGCAATTATTTAGACCAAGCAATGAATGCGCATCTGGATTACTTTCAAAAAAGAATTTGCTTAACACAGAATTTCTAGCTGGGTTGAAAGAAATGCATGCCCAACTCATTCATCAACCATGCAATTGTTGAAACAAAATCCTCACTGGCAATACATAGAGCTTTTAAGGTTTAACATCACAAACAGTGGAACACACCATGCAACCAGCTCAGGTCCGATCCCAGCTAGCTAGTTATTCGTGATGGCAGTTTGTCAACTGAGAATCGTGAATCATTAACAGAATAGAACTCCCAGCTGTTAATACCATTTCATCAAGGAACAATAAAGAAATATCAGAAAAACATATCTGTGATTAAGAATTCTAAAAGGCTTTAGGCACTAGGCAGGCAGCTGGGAGGTTCCTAGAGACTAATAAGTGTTAGGCAGAAGCTTCGGTAGATTAGGTGGTGAGTAGGCAGTACACAGGATGGTAATGCCTAGCACCTAGGTAGGCACCTTCTAGAGTAGCGACTTCAAAAGCCAAAATTGGTGTGTCATTCATTAAAAAAGTTCTTCAAAAATTCTAGAAGCAGCGCCCATTCCATGCCGCGACCCAAATTGTATGTATTACTCATAAAAAGGATCCATGAGAAACTTCCAGATAATCATTGGAGAATAAAGAGCACCAGTGCCTTTATTCTTTCCAAGATGGATCATCCATATACACCCAGTGTCACATTTAACAATATAAGGTTAGAATAAATTAGCACTCTGTTATACCAAATAACAAGATAATGCACTTCGATTTTAGAAACCTTTCATTTCTATGCATAAATTTCCTGGTTGACATAAGTAGTAATCCACAATCACACATGGAGATGTTGCACATGTATGTAACTATGCACATAAAAATTGATGAATATGGCGTTGAACAATTATCATACTAAGTGGTGAACAGGAAAACCTGAATGACTCGCACAATTGCAGGAAATGAGCATGACCAATATCTAGGGAATGGACAACACCTATTCTCTCATGAGTTATCATACCAAGTTTCTAGCTCAAGTTAACAGTATCAGATGATCAGCAATGATGCAGCAAAATTTCCGAAAAAGATAAAAGGGCATCAGAAAGTACATACTTGGGCCATGGACGACAAGGCGGCCCAATGGGGTGTTCACAGGCTGATTTGTTTGGAGACCCATAAACCAAATCATTGTGTACAGCTTTTCCTTGCACTTCATGTGGAAGGAACAGGCTTGGTGTATCAGGTGGCAACTGCTGGAAGGGTGCTTTCTGCATCCATGGATCACTGCCATTCAAACCAGTACTCAGGGAGCTTTTTGTTCCACCGTTGAAAAGATTGGCGCTATGGTTAAATTGATTTGTACTTTGTTGAAGCCACTGACTCTGAGGACCTTGCAAACCTAAACTTTCCTGAACCAATGGCGTGCTCCACATTTGCCATGTGCCTTGTTCACTGCTAGCATCAGGCAAAACGGAACTACCAGGCCCTTTTGTGGCTGATGAGTGCAGGGGCTTGATAGGCTTTTCTTCAACCATGCGTGACCTTGATAGAGGAGACTCAATTGGTGAAGGCCTCCCATGTGATTCCTTGGTGACACCACTCGAGATGAACCCACAATCAAAGTCTGGAGGGAAGTTGTCTAGAGACTCTGAAACTGGCCCAAGTAATGCAATTGCATCTGGATCATAGCATGGGTCTTCAAATTGTTCTGTTTCTTCAAATACCGTTGATTCTGCATCATCATAGAAGGGCACGTGTCCAGCAGGAAAATGAGGTAATGGCTTAATGGGAGGTGTTCCACTGAGTGGTGGAAAACCTGGAAATTGCATGGACTGGCTTGAACTTGGCTTGCTTTCCAGAGGAGGATAGTGAGAGAGAAACACGTGAGCATTGCTTATTTGTGCTCCATTTGGTTCTGGCTTCCGATTCATATCACAAGCTGAAGTTGAAACATCAGGATAAGGGGACACTGGTGTTGAACGACTAAACAGCTGATGCCATGACTTTTTAAGGCCAGTAGGGTGTGGCTGCACATTTGGACTAACCTGCATACAGCATAATACAAAAGAATTGGAAGATTTAAGATGAAAATTCAGGTAAAAGCAACAGATGCAATTGGTTCTAACAATAAGATTTTATATCAAAATGGCAACGCCCTTGTTACTCACAGGTCGATTGACATTACTCCATGAATTTCTGGTATCTCCAGCTGTAGCAGATTTGGCTGTAGCTTGAGTGGCTGCATGCTGGGTTTCTCTTTTGACTGCATTACCATGGTCAGTTGCAGGAACTACAGGTCTACTAACCTTGTTAACTTGAGGGGCAGGGGCCTGGGCACTTCTGCCAAAGAAGGAACCACCGCCAAACCCTCTTGAAGAAGATAAAAAACCACCCGTCATACGGCCGAAATACTTTGTTCTGCTCTCCACTGTCTTGTTACTATGATTGTTAGCTTCAAAGTAATGAGGTTTATAACCCTCACGCTTGTCCAAGTCACTCTTTCTGTCAAAGTCTCTCTTCCTATCGCTTTCGCGGCTCAGTCTTCTATCAATGTCCTCACAATCTGAATTGCTCTTGCTTGAACCCTTGTCCTCTTTCTTCCTCCTCTCCTGCCGCCGCCTCTCTGCCTCCCTCCTAGCATCCTTCTCCCCAACAGGGGTAACGCTTTTAGAGCGCTCCTCAGCCTCCGCTTTCTCATCCCTCAGCTTCCTGCGCTCCTCCACTAGCTTTGCCATCTCCTCTCGCTGCTTCCTTTCCTCCTCCTCCAGCATTTCCCTCTCCAGCCTCGCCAGTCTCTTCTCCTCTGCCTTCCTCCTCGCCTTCTCGACCCTGCTCTCCTCTGCTTTTCCTCCATTCTCCCCTCTCTTTGACAACCTTTTACCATCCGGGCCCAAGCCGTCATCATCACCTGACGATGTAAATCTGAATATCTTCCTCAAGAACCAGCTCACTGTTGTTGTGCAAAAGGACGACAGCAAGCGCCATGAGAATGCCAAGAAAGAGTTGCTATTGCCGGAGGAGCAGCGCATGTCGGGCCAGTATCCGCAATCCTGAGAGCAAGGCCACCCGGTGGGTACCTTCCCGGCCGAATTAAGGTCCAGCACGGGACGCTTGGAGACATGGCCGCAGTAGGAGCACATGAACTTGCCGCCGCCGGGGTTCTGGTCCCTGTAGGGGTTGCTGCAGTTGCGGCAGCGTCGGGTGGCGGTCTTGCGGAGCTTGTGGAGCTCGAGGGCGTGGGCGCGGCGCTCCTCGCGGAGGCGCGCGGAGCGGCGGGCGCGCCAGAGGGAGAGGCGCGGGAGGAGGATCTCATACCAGAAGAGGGTGAGGAGGAGGACGGAGACGCAGGCGAGGCGTGGGGAGGTGACCTCGAAGCGGTAGGCGGCCGGGAGGAGCAGCTGGGTGGTAGCCCAGATGGCGATGAGAGGGATGACGAGCCACGGGAGCATGGTGGCGACGCGCCGCGACCAGCGCTGCACGGAGCAGAGCGGACACATTGATTACCCGGCCGCCTCCGCCGCCCTCGGCCCCTGCTGGATCGCCAGCGCCGTCTTCAAAGCGGATGGGGTGGGTGGGCAGGTTGCTTGCTCGGCCGGCGATTCGATTTGGGGGAACGGGAGGGGAGGGAAACCCTCGAAATGGGGTAGGGGAATCAAAGCGGGCGGCTCCTTTTGTGGAGATGCGAGATGCGGCAGCTAGCAGGAGAGCGTGGCAAGAATGAATTCGTGGAGGGGGAGCTCGAGGTGGGCGACGGCCATGGCGAAAACCCTAGCTTTCCAATCCCTTCGCTTCGCCTTCCTTTCCGATGGCCTGCCTGGTTTTTTTTTTTCTCTCGGTCGGTGACGGAAGCGGGACGAAACTAGTGTGAGAAAACCGGATAGAGCTTCGTCTCCGTTGCTCTCGATTTTTTTATTCTTTTTATTTATTATCGAGACACCTCGCCATGAACTGATTTTCAACTAAAAACTTTTTAAATTAAGCTACAGAACTTTTTATATAAGATAATTTAAAATAAATACAGATATAAGTTCACGTAATATACGTCCACTGAAAAAAATCACCGATCGCACGCCAGCTACTATTATCATCCTCAGACGGTAAAATAATGGATAAAAGAATTATATACGCAAGAGAAGAGCATTTCAAGCTGCGCCTCACGCTAAGATTGGATGGGCTAATAGAAATGTTGATAAACAAAGTCAACAATCAATATATTTGCTACACATATGAGGTTGCCATAATGTAAAAGCGGATATTAGATTTTTAAGATTATATCGAGCATAAATTTTATCCTACTTACAAAGCGGAGTACTATCTATCTTTCAGAACAACTAAGCTTATTGGTTAACCTAGACATTCCTCTAAGGTAAGAAATGTCTCTCGTACTAACACAATGCAAAATAGGCAAGGGCTTATATTCATAAAACTCTAAAAACAGTTCTGTATATTAATAATTTGTAGTTAAATGAATATAAGAGCTTATAAGGACTCAACTTCAAATCCTATAATACCAAAAATTGTTCATACTTAGATTTAGGAAGAAAATAATTATACAACCATGTGTTTTGATTAGGATTTATGATGCACGAGTTTTAAAGTTTCATATGGAGAAGGTCCTACTAGTGATAGAAAAAAATTCTCATGCTCCAAAAAGAGCTAACAAGCAAATTTGAAAGATATCACTATCTTTAAAGAAATATGCAAGAATCTCTGTTCTAAATCAACTTTGACGGGAATGGGGCTATATTTTCCTTCTAAGGTTTTGCCATTTGTCCATTCCAATGTAGCTTGTCAACTTAAATAATGTTCAAATAAGTGTGAGAATTACAGTACCCTTTAAATTAATTTATACTGCTCAAATTAACTGTAACTTGTGTGGGCATAATTTTCATAACTCTCGACAGACAACATAGTTATTAAAATTAGTATGGACATGAAAGCTTAATTGTGCTTTTAGTTCTATTTATATGACTCCATAGAAATCAGTTCATGCACATTTTTATGTTAAAGTCATAAACAAAATTTCCAAGTTGTAATAAGTTCTAAAAATATATTATCTAGACAATGAAATGAGAATGATGAGTTTAAACTTGCATTTTTTTCGTTAATTTGACATAATTGTCCTTTACTTTTAAGTTTTTGTTTAGAAGTAGTACTACCATTTTTTAAAAAGTCAAGGGCATACGTTTGTTATAACCTGGTCGGATTTATTGGGTATTAATTTATAATCTAATAAACTTGTAAAATGCACTTGATTCCATCTTCTGATTTGATTGCAAATTGTCACTTTACGCACTATAAATGTGTAGATTTTTGTGGGTATTTTAGGCATTCCAAAGATTTATGTTTTTAACAAAATATTCTTCAAGCTATTGGTACAAAATTGAGACGAAAGTTTTCTTTTTATCACTCACAGTGTTATACCAAATTCCTCTTTAAAAAAATATTCGGTTAAAATTTTCTACAACCAATCAGAGGGACTCAGCGTGGCGCTGGTTATGGGGCTTCTGGCCGATGAGCAATCAGGCCCACACATTCCCCTCTTGTCCTTTCCTTGCCGACTTCATCCATTCCACTCCACCCTCCAGAGTCCGAGATCCTGCAATCACGGCGGCCATGGCGAGCACCTCGCGTCTCCCCACCTCCCGCAGTCTGGCAACCGGCAGCGTCACCACCAGGAGCAGGAGGGCAACCATGGCGGCCATTGGATGCGCTCCCAACGGTAGCAGGATCCACCGGAGGAGTGCTGGGCTTTCCCTGTGCCGCTCCTCCTCCACTGCCGGAGCCGAAGGGAGCAGGAAGATGGAGGATTACAACACCGCCATGGAGCGGCTGATGCGCAACCCCTACGAGTACCACCACGATCTTGGTATGGGCCCACTATCTATCCTCTTCCGATGGCTCCTGGTACGATCTGGACCATTCTGTGCTCATACTCTGTATGGATGGTAATAGTACTTAGTCTCATGTTAGCGGTGCCACACGACTGATGCGGTACGAGGTGGAATTTCTGCTGGGTTTGCTTCAACATTGGATTTTCGTACATAGGCCTCCATTTTTCTCGGCCAAATTTATTGTATTTGGTATATAATAATCGCTTTTAGATAATATAAAATTGGTATAATCTTAAGACAGAATATTGTGAGAGAATGATGTATTGCTTTGTTCACAGGGCATTGGGATAATTGCTGCTTGGTATTCTCAGTTGCTGTTACCTTGTCAGTTATTCTGACTTTCTAAGGTGTAGCTATACTGTCCATCTTGTGATATGGGTTTGCCAGGATAATGATATTCTCAAAGCATCTTAGTGAATTGTTACCTTTGTGACTCGAAGGAAGTAACACATTACTGTTAGTGTGATCCTCTAATGGGAAACTGCAGTACTTGTTTGACAAAATTTCATAGCCTCATGTATCAGTTTCATTGTGTTTTCTCAAAATGAACTACTGTTTGACTCGTTATTTTGTGGCAGTTCAGATCAGCTTAGATCTGTGTTAGGACATTTAAGAAATCCCTTCTCGGCACTTGTTATTTTGCCAAAATATTTTGTCACATGCCAAAATAACAAGTAGTTCTGAAACTATTGTGTAAACATCTGATTCCTCTTGTCATTGAATCAGTGAGGTTTCCTTGTCTAGATTTAGTCTATTTTTAGTAAATTGCTGTTCTAGGTGCAATACCTTGTGCTATAACGAAAGGCATGATTTCATTTAAAAACAGAAGAAAAAACGTGCTTTTATTAATGAAAAAAATTAATTCTTACATATGGAACTTAGGTATGAATTATGCTGTCATCAGTGATAGCCTGATTGTTGGCTCGCAACCTCAAAAGCCTGAAGATATTGATCATTTGAAAAATGAAGAGAATGTCGCCTGCATTCTTTGTTTACAGCAGGACAAGGACATTGAATACTGGGGCATTGATTTCCAAGCTGTTGTCAATAGGTGCAAAGAACTTGGCATTGAGCACATCAGAAGACCAGTGAGCTTCTTATTTACTATTTGATCCTATATCGTTTTATTTATTAATTTTCTTTTGAATTTCTGATACCTGAAAAAAATTAAATCAGTGTCCTGTATAGTTTTTTATTCTATCTACAATCAAGTGTGATATACATTTGCAGCATTTGGCCTCTTGTGTAGGCTTTAAGTTTCTTGGTTGCAGGCAGTTGACTTTGACCCGGATTCCTTGAGATCACAATTGCCAAAGGCAGTTTCTGCACTAGAATGGGCTATAGCACAACGAAACGGGCGAGTTTATGTCCATTGCACTGCTGGACTCGGGAGAGCACCGGCAGTTGCAATTGCTTACATGTTTTGGTTCGAGAATATGGATGTAAGTTTGTTTCATCCTTGCATACATACAGTGTTAGAAAATTAGATGCTCATTTATCTCCCACATGCAGCTTAACACAGCCTACAAAAAGCTGACATCTGTAAGGCCTTGTGGACCCAATAAGAGAGCTATCCGTGCTGCCACCTATGATCTAGCCAAGAAGAATGATCCATGGAAAGAGCCTTTTGAGAATCTACCAGAGCATGCTTTCGAGGGCATTGCGGACTGGGAGAGGAAGTTAATTCAGGATCGGGTGCGTGCTCTCCGTGGAGCATGAGTTGGAGAAGGAAACCTTACCAATAGCCTCTTTCGCCTACACTTGGTTCACTCCAAGATCTCTGTCACCAGCTACTGTTTTCTCTAGCAGCTACTTTTTTTTCCTTTCATAAGATAGAGATTTTCACCAGGATATGCACATGTCGTCTCATTTTTAAGAAGAGATAGTAGGCTCTCACATCAATGGATCATCTAAATATAAGGTGGCTTTAATTTGTGTGCCCATACATAGGATGCTCTATCAGCTGTCTCCTCTATCTATACTACATCTCGGATAGTATCACTTGCATTATGAGCTCGATCATCATCTGTCATGTATAGATGATGACTTGCCTGAGCTCTAACTATGTGAGTGAGACAGATAGATCATAATGTACTTGTGTTTGCACAAAAATAAGCAGTCTCGTCTTGAATGACAATGTCAATGCATGTTCCAGCAGGCACGCATTACGTGCAAGCCTCTATATACCGTAGTTGGTTATATATATAAATACAGATTTTCAAATAATAATATGATAATATTTGCGAGCTATTCGATGCTATAGACTATAGGGCCATGTTGACCTATTGGGTTGCTTGATTAGCATTTATTTTTTCTGATTTGATTTCAATCAGATTCCTGTCCAATAAGGGTGTGCCAAGTCAGCAAAGAGATTCTTCGTGTATTAGGCCAGTCTCCGTGATAGTTTTATGGGGAGTTTCATGACCTTTAATGTGCTGATGTGGCATAGGAGAGAGAAGCAAGAGTTTCATGAAATGTGAGAGGAGTTTCATCACCATGAAACTCTTTTGACACAGTTACCTAGTTTCTGATTTAGACCGTCTGTGCTGCTATCTACTAAAAACTGAGCAGCTGCGCTCCCATCGTCACATGGAGCCATACCTTGCATTCCCCGTGTCCTGCACCTAGTGGATCGCCGGCACGGGCATGGCGCTACGTACGGTAGTTGTTGCCCTTCCTATCTTCATCTGGCTGAAATGGTCGAACCACGTCTTAATATATCTCCCTAGGCTTCAGCAAGAGCATGATGATGGTAATCCTTATTGTTTTCCATAACCGGAACTAACAATAGATTCACACTAAAGGTCAGTACTCAGTATCTCACACAATGGAGAAGTATAATCACAAATGGTAAAACCAGGAAATAAAATAGCCGGAAGTGGTGCTAATGCAATCAAGTAGAGGTCAGGTGTTGCTTTATTTTTTTTAAAAAAAAAGAGGTCGGGAGTTGCTTGTGTTTATTAACTGCATCAACTTCTGACACTGGTTCGGAACTTCGGATGCACTCAACAGCAGGCACGTTGGCTGGAGCTCAGTTTCGGGACAAAATAAGAAAACTAAAACAATAAACAAACCATATAAGAAAATTATTTTTTTTAAATAAATAATTGTTAGCATAGGAAAAATTAGTTACTCGTGTTATTGCACGGGCCACCTTGGAGAAATATATAAGGGTCCCTTTGGTTGGGCTTTTGGCTCTCAACCAAAAAGCCAAAAGCCCAACCAAAGAGGTCAAAAGCACATGCTGCTTTAGGCCAAAAGCTGCTTTTGCTGTAGTACAAAGCTGAAAGCGGGTTCCCCCTTACTTTCAACTGCTTTTGGGTGAAATATTTACCCACCTGCTAATAGTTATGAAAAAAAAATGATTCGCTCTTTCTTTCTTTTTCCTCTCCCCCCCGTCCCCCGGTCGCTCTCCGTCGCCGCCCTTGCAGTTGCACGCCGCCCGCCGACCCTCCGCGCCTCCGCCTGCCGCGTCGCCCGCCGCCTCAACATGGGCTCACTCTTCCCGCCGCTGGCCGCGCCAAGGACACCGGAGCACGGCAAACAAGGGCCCGATGGAAGTCCGGCGGAAGTCCGGCGGCGCGTCCGCTTGGAGATCCCGCAGTGAAAGTCCGGCGACGCGTCCGATTGGAGATCCCGCAGTAGCACCGCCGCGACGTCGTCGGAGGGGTCGGGCTCGGCATCCTCGTCGCGCTGGAGGCCCAGCCCTCAGCGGCACCCCGCGCCTCCGTCCCGCCCGCCGCCGGCGCCTGCTGCCTCCGCCCCGCTCGATGGAGCGTGCTACCCCCGCCCCGCCCGCCGCCGGTTCCTGCTCCCTCCGCTCCGCCCGCCGCCGAGCGCCGCCGCCTCTTCCTGCAGGCGGGCAAGTGCGCGCTCCACGCCGGCCTTGCGGGTGTGAGCCGTGCTTCCGGTCGGGCGCCGCCGCTACCTCGCGAGCGTGTGTGTGCGGTGCTACCGTGGTCGGTCGGGCGCCACCGCAACCTCGCGGGCGTGTGCATGCGCCGGCGTCGGGCGCTGCTGCAGCCTCGCCGAGGCGCGGGCGCCGTCGGCTGGCGTCTCGCAGGCGTAGCGGTGGAGACCAGCGCGTCGGGGCCGGGGCCGGGCGAGCCGAGTGCCGGACACGCCGCGGACAACCAGCTCGAGCAGGGGAGAGTAGTGGAGCAGGGGAGGAAGAAGAAGGGGCATGGGGTCCACTCGTCAGTGAGAGAGGGGGAGGGGGCCATGAATGACATATGGGTCCACTAGCTATTTTTTTCAAAAGTCACAACACATCTAACCAAACAGTCTTCTGCTTTCCCACAACTGCTTTTCCACAGCCCACAACAGCTTTTCCAAAAGTCACAGCCCAACCAAACACACCCTAAGAGCAGTCTTTAAGCTCTTACGGATACCTATAAATGGTCTGTTCGGTTGGCTGGTGGCTGGTACTGGTTTTTGTTGAGGAGTAAAATTCACCGGCGGCCCCTAAACTTGTATGGTGCCCGGTGGTGTCATCTAGGTCCAAACTCAGGATTTTTGATATTTGGGTCCCTAAACTTGTACGACGGTGTTGTCTAGGTCTCAAACTCAGGATTTTTGATATTTAGGTCCCTAAACTTATATGATGGTGTTATCTAGGTCCAAAACTCATAGTTTTAAATATTTAGATCTAACAATTTGTCCGGTTGATTAAAAAAAAGATTGTAGCTAACCCTTATTCGTGGTGTCAATTCCTAACCCTTGCTGTTTGATTTAAATACCAACTTCTTCTCAATCTCGAAACCGCCGTGGCTGAACATGTTTGAGACCTAGATGACACCGTTGTGGAAGTTTATTTAGGGCCCAAATATCCATAATCGTAAGTTTGAGACCTATATGACACTGCTGTGTAAGTTTAGGGGCCCAAATATCAAAAATTCTGAGTTTGGGACCTAGATGACACCACCGTACAAGTTTAGAGGCCGCCAATGAATTTTACTCTTTGCTGAGAGAAAACAATTGCTGGCTGGTTGGTGGATGTGGCTGATAAGCTAAGTGAACGGGCCGAAACACTGTGGGCATGCTGCGTTGATCTGTGTGAGCTGGGGCAGGTAGTCACCGGTAGCCTAGGTAACAAAATGTTTTTCTGGTAGCTGCTCTTCGCCTTCCCTTTTCTGCCTCTCCAAACGTTTTGTTTCTATAGAGGCGTTAAAGTGAAAGTGTTGTAATTCCTCTTCTTTCCTCTTAATGAAAAACATGATCGGATACGGTCGCCAAAAAAAAATCTATACACTACGAAGGTGGTCTTTATGCTTGTCAGAACTATGAGCCACCCATATAGCTATTGACCGGCCATAAGAAAACATTATTACCTCTCTCTCTACAGAGCAATCCCCTTCTCTCTCCCATATCTTTGCAACAGCACGTGAAATGATGGGCACATAATTTTTTTTTTACCGTAGATATGGGCTCACTTGTATACTGCCTTCAGCAATACACATTGTGAAATTTACAATAGTTATAGACTACTTCTCTTGACCCCACTCATATAGATCGGTTGATCTACAAACATTGTTGCTGCCCTAATAACAAGAGAGCAACTAGCTTGTGTAGGTGCAGCCGCCTCGATCTGCAGCTGTGCTTTGTTTATACGCGCGCAGGTATCTCAATCGATCACTTACAATTTGTTTGTGTCGAGCTAGTACGCAGTGGCACATCAGGAATGAAGCCTGTGCCAAGGCACACAAAAGAGTGTGACGACGATGCAGTTTCTTTTGTTTTCCACGACATAAAGAGCGTTTATCTGTCTTCAATTATTCATTATTCAGCGGCGGCGGGTCGCGGGATCAGGGGTGAGGTGGGGATGTCTTCTGTGGTTTTTGTTTTCCACAACATAAAGAGCGTTTATCTATCTTCAATTATTCATTATTCGGCGGCGACGGGTTGCGGGATCAGGGGTGGAGTGGGGATGTCTTCTGTGGTGGTGGTGGGAGCGCGGAATGGAAAGCTTCTCATCGTCGTTTCGTCGTCCTCCGCTCGCCACCTGCGCTGCGCCCGGTGCATTGCAGGGCCCCACGTGACCGAGGACCACCGCGTTGCTTGGAAGGGTCGCGTGCGTGGCGGCGCGCACAACCAGTGTTCCGAGGCGCCGGAGCTGGAGGAGAGCTCATGCTTCTCCTGCTCCGTCCGATGCAGCCATTTTACTCCGCTAGCATCCGGGTCATGCGGCGGCGCCCCCGTCCTCGCGCTGGAGCTTCGCTGCCGCCTGCGCGCATAACCCCCAACAGCAAACTGGATGTCAAGTGCTACTCGTCTCTACTCTCTACCCTCCACGAGGCTACATTCCTGACTCCTGTAATCATATTGCTCGATGAAATGTTTGAGAGGGGCTTGCCTTCTGTTTGCTGTGTCAATCAGGATTAATGCTGCTGATTTGGTTCCTGGGTCTTGGCCCATTCTGTTCAACGAAATATTCTCTATTTCTTCCTCACACCGGCAGGCCCTTCATCTCTGCTTTCTCTGCTCCCTCTACAGATATGTTCCTAGTAACATGTATAATAACATGGTTCTGATTGTTTGCATGATCCTCCTTAGAGTATGCTTTTTAAATTTTACTTTGCTATTCAGTGGGACACTGGCAATTGTGGACCTTGTTTTTTGTTATTATAATATGTTTGTAACCACAGTACCCAACTGGTTACAAAATTATATTGGAGAGAAGCAAGTGGTGGCTCATTTGCAGTGCTGACTGCTAGAGTTATGAATCTATGGTTTCCATATATTCAAATTTGGGAAAATAAATTTCTACAATCACATTTACAAAAATTTCCAGCCACCAGAGCCTTTTCTTTGGATCTGGAACTCAAGATGTTGCAATAAGCTAAGAGTTTTCTCTTGGCTCTTACTGATGGATAGATTAAATACTAAAAACCTACTCATAAGGAAAAAACTTCAAGATTGAAGGAGAGGATTATAGCTGTGTCCTATGTGCATCCAATAGAGAAGAAACCACATTCATCAAGTGCAGTTTTCGCTAGCTAACTCAGTGGTTTTTGGCCAACTTGGAGCCTGTATGTTTCGAGTTTTCGCTAAACATCAAGTGCAGTTTTTGGTCAAGTTAGAGAGCGTAATGTTCGATCTACAGGTTGGGCTATTTCTAGTCGTGAATTTCGAAGCCTAGCTAACTGAATTTTGCACCAAAAGTGGTCCAAACCGAATGGCTTTAGGTGTTCAGAAAAACGTGTTTTTCTCTAAACCTGGTGCTACTGTACCTCTCAAATTATTTTGTTTATGACCTAATATATTTACAGAAGTTGAAGCCCTATATACCAGATCCAACTTTGCTATAGATTCTAAGGTCGGGTTCTGTGGCGTTTTTCCGAGTTTGGGCCACCTGAACATGACCTGCTTGAGGTGCTCGTGACTGAATCGAAACGATTCATCAGTTTGGTCAGTACTACGTCTGTAACGAACGCCGGTTGAAACCGAGCCAAGTCCTTTTGCCACACGTCCTGCCATGTCTTCGCCATCCCGTACACGCCATGCAAACGCCTACGCCTGTGCGTGTCGCCAAATCGTAGAACCGCCGCCCATGGTCTTTCACCGCCCCATTTACGTCGTTCACTGGCCTCCACCAAAAATTACCACGCCTCAACTGACCCTCCATCGATTCACCACACCAGTAGTTCATCCACTCCACCCTCGAGTTCCTAGAACGCTTCTCCCTCACCCCAGAACCCCACATCGCCGGAGCCAGAGCCGACCAGACCGCCATTGTCGCCGCCCGACCTCCACCGTGGGCAGCCTTGCTCGCTGCCTCTCTACTTCAACAAACCCTCAAAATAGAACCATGGTATGTCCCTGATGCTCAATATCTCACAGGTTTTCGCTGTCCATGGCTTGGTTCGCCGGGACGCGGAGCTCGCCGCCGCAGCCGGTCGAGCGCATGGAGCCCCGACCGTAGACAGAGAGAAGGAGGGAGAAGAGGGGTGCCGCGGACGTCCTGTGAGGTATGTATGCTTGTCCGAGTGCGTGTGTATGTGGAGGAGGAGCAGGGAGGCGAAGGGAGCCGCGCCGCCGCCGGTGCAAGGCGTTCCTGGCCTCCTGGGCGTGCTCCCGTGAGGGAGGAAGAAGGAGGTTAAGTGGCCACGGAAAAAGTTTGAGGGGGTCATACGAACTCTGGAAAAGGTGGGGGAGGTTTCCTGGGCTGGGCTGAGTAGAAGAAAAGGGGGGAGGTGGTGTTGTACTGGGCTGAGGGAGGCGAATTGGGCTGAGGCTTGTGGTTTGAGTTGAACCTGGCCCAAGTCAAGTTTTCGATTTTAGCTGTTTTCAATCTTTGAGTTTGAGTTCAATCTTGCAAAATTCATATGAAATGGTAGAAAATTATAAAAAATATAAAATAATTTTTTTGGATTACTGGTAGTCAGATGTATATCACCACAGTGTTGGTTCATATGTTTTTCCTGTTTTAGATCTCGAAATAAATTATTCCATGAAATGTAGCTAGAATATTGTTTAATGTAAGTGAGATGCATTATATTCGAAGGAAGCTTTCTCAACCAAAGAACCTGATCGAGGGAATTGCTTTGTCTTCAAATAAATTCACTCAGTCTCCATGGTCAGGGATGCATGCCCGCCGAGCTGCGCGTGCGCCTCGATCTACATTAACATTGTTAAATATGCATGCATGTTTGTTCAACTGATTCTGGGACCGACCGAGTCTCAGTTGGACAACACAAGATAAGCGCCACATGTTTGGCCCTTCTCCCTGTACGACACAAAGAATCCTTTTTGGGTGCATTGTTAGCTCATCAAACATGTTAATTACCATACATCAGTGATTCAGTAGCATCATCCTTTTTAACAGCAAAATTAAAGGCAGGGCCAGGTGACCAAGCGAGAGGCACGCCATACACTGTCGTAGAAATCCAGACAAATATGAGGGGCAGAAAGAACCCTCTTAGCTACGGAGTATAGGTGGAACTTAACATCTAACCTCACTGGAGTGCCAAGAAAGGAAATCTTCGGCGGTCGAATAAGAAAGGCTAAACTTTCTAGAACTGTGGGTACCGTTATAATGTAATGATATATAAGAAATATTCTCTAAACATATATTCATTTCTCAAAGTCCACTCCATTTTTTCCCATCTTGTTTTTAGATGCAAGATTCATCCACAAGGGAAAAGATGAACCATTCCTATGGGAAGTTTAATTTCCTGCAGTTTACCTGAACTATTTTACACTGTAAATTTCTGTTTTACTTTTTGAATCAATTGGGCCACAATCACTTCCCATTACTCTTTTGTTGTGGAGTAGTATCGATCTAATAGCGCGATGGTACGTCAAGATGGAGCGCCCACAAGGCCACAAAGGACTTGAATGCAGCCAGAGACAGACTCCACAAAACAGTGAGGTTGCCCCCGGCCTTGGTTCGGTGGGACGAGTTTTATTTTTTCAATTGTTGGACAAAGGATATGCTTCAACACATACAGTCATACACAATATGTGAATTGATCGAGTGCCATGTATATTATATAGTACTATGTAAAACCCAAGAACATGCATGCTCTTACATCATACTCTTAAATTTACATCCAGTACTACATCTATATGATGGTGTATGGTACTAGTTGATTTCAGCAGTGTGTACACCCACGGCCTAACTATTACATGCATAATTGCATATATTTTCTAGAGAGGTAGCAACTGCTAATAATAAGATCCATCTCATATATGATCGAGCTATATTTTATATGTCTATATATAGATGCTGACTGGATCATTCATGGCCTCCGTTCCGTTCCGTTCCATTCTGTTACCCGCTTGAAATAATGATGGCTCAAGGTGATAAGGCAGCTGCATGGAACAGACGAGACAACATCGATCAGGCATCTACTACTACTGCATTAATTCATCTTCACGAGCAATATATGTGAATCAATATAATCATCATCAACTGAAGAACATCTTGGGGAGGAATCAATAATTAATAGAGTAATAGATGTTGCTCTCGCCTGAAGTGGGCTTCTCCCAGACGTCAGGAATGCGGCCGACGAGCGGCGGGGTTTGCTGCCCAGCTGCATTTTACAAATTCATGAGATCGATCAAGCATGTGTCAGTTCAGGGACCTGGATGCAGAGATGAGAAATGCATGAGGATGCAGAGAAAGAGAACTCACTGAAGCAGATGTAGAGGATCTGCGGTGGAAGGACGACGCCGCAGGCGATCGGGAGGTACATCATGCGCACCGGGTCCATGGGCTTGGGAAGCATCTTGTTCACGTCTCCGAGGATCACCGGGCACAGGCACCGGAGAGTCCTGTCGCCGTCGCCGGCAGCCCTGGAGCTGTTGATGAAGGTGGCAAGTCCGCTGCAGCACTCGCTCTCCGGCGTTGGCGTGCTCTCTTCGGTTCCAGTCAGGAACTCTCCACAGGTCATCAGACCTGCAAGCGGCGCCACGCACTCCAAGCCGCCGCCTGTTGCCCCGGGCCCGGCGGCGTTGTTGCCTCCTGGACGAGCCGGGAAGGGGAAGCCCACGGCCGGACGCGGAGCCCAGGGGCAAAAGCAAGGCGGCTGCCGGAAGACACGCGGCGGCGGCGGCGGCGACTCCATGCCGCAGTCGTCACCGCCGCCTGCTATCGACAGCTCGGAGACGCCGTCCGGGGAGATGGTCCTGTTGCATAGCGTGGGGTAGGGAGGCGACGGCGGTGTTGGCGACGGTGGCGAGGGTCTCCAGAATCCTTCTCGGCGAGGCTGGGGCCGATGCGGAATCCTGATCGCACCGGCATGCACGAGCATCATCGCCGCCGCCGTGAGCGCAACAAGCACGACGGCGACGTGGTTCAACATTGAGCTACTAGTCTTCGTCATTGCAGCCAGTACTTGTGCTACCTGCTGCTGCTGCTGCTGCTGCTAGTACTTGTGCTAATTGCTACTAACAACAAGAGTCGCCTCGATCGATCTGCAGCTGTGCGCGCAATTCTTCTTTATATACACTACGATGCAAGATCATGCATCTCAATCGATGGACCTACGTACAAAGACTGTGACCACACCTTCTTTTCTTTCGTGTTCAATTATTCGGTTTCTGGTTGTAGCTACTAGCTCACAAATATATGAAATTTAAGTGAGATGCATTATTGTATTCAAAGGAAGGAAGCTTTCTCAAGTCTCAACCAAAGAAGCTGATCGAGGGAATGAACTGCTTTGCCTTCTAGTGAATTTATTTGAAGGTCAGGGAGGATGCATGCCCGCCGAGCCGTGCGCGCACCTCGATCTAGAGTACATTATTAACATTAAATATGCATGCATGTTTGTTCAACTGATTCTGGGATCGACTGACAACATAAGTGCCGCAGATCCTTTCTCCCTGTTGTATGACACAAAGAATATATCCTGTTTAGTCCATTTTCCATGGGTATTTCATATTTATGTTTATTACAAAGATGTCACATAAGTAGAATGACATTTAATTCGTAGTTGGAATAATACCTCACTCTCAATGCAAAGTGAATACTAATACTTCATTATTAGCTTATCCAACATGTCAATTTATTATTACTGTCTAAACTGATACTAGTACATCATTGATTCAGTACCAATCATCCTTGAACAGCTAGCAAAAGACAGGGCCAGGTGACCAAGCGAGAGGCACGCCATACACTGTCGTAGAAATTTAGACAAATATCCAGACTCCACAAAACAGTGCTGGTTGAGGTCCCCGCCATCCTGGTTAGGTGGGACCCTGCTAATTCAGAGGACGTTTCCCCCCGGTAGAGTTTTTTCTTTTCCAGTTGTTGCACAAAGAATATAATTTCAGACATACACAATATGTGAATTGAGTGCCTTGTATATTATATATAGTACCATGTAAAACTAAGAACATGCATGCTCTTACATCATACTCTTAATTTTACAACTTGTACTACGTGTACATGACGATGTATGGTACTAGTTGATTTCAGCAGTGCATACAAGTACAACCACAGCCTAGCTATTACATGCATTGGGGTAGGTGGGGATAACTTGGTTAAGGCAATCATACCATACGCATGAATTGGCCATATTTTGTAGCGAGGTAGTAGCTGCTAATTATAAGACTCATCTCGTATATGAATGTATATATGATCGAGCTATATAGCTTATATGTCTATATATCTATATCTATCTATGTATATATAGGACGAGTTTTATCTACCAACGCTTGTAGCTATCATCACCATCAATATACCATTGTGTGTATGTTTACATACTCATTTATCAGTTTGAGTATGTCCGTATACTAATTCTAAGATACTCCAAAGCGAGTTGCATAAAAAAATTCAGAAGCAACCCTATTTTTAAAATTTATTATGATAATACCACTATACTAATATATAGAAATTATTATGTCCACATACTCAAAGTACCCTTACATACTCAACCTACATACCATCTAGATAGTCTAGTATCATCATATACTACATGTACATACTCTTTGTTGGGTCATACACGTCTTTTAACATGAGATACACAGGTGATGGTAGCTACCAGCGATGGTAGAAAGGAATTTTCATACATACATACATATATATATATATATATATGATGCTGACTGGATCACTCATGGCCTCGATCAGTTCCGTTCCATTCCGTTCCGCTTGAAATGATGGCTCAAGGTGACAAGGCAGCTGCATGGAAAAGAACAGACGAGACAACATCGATCAGGCTCAGGCATATTCAGGCATCTACTACTACTTCATTCATCTTCACGAGCAATATATGTGAATATAATCATCATCAACTGAATTGAAGAACATATCTTGATGAGGAATCAATATATAATTAATAGAGTAGTATAATGCATGTTGCTCTCGCCTGAAGTGGGCTTCTCCCAGACGTCAGGAATGCGGCCGACGAGCGGCGGGGTTTGCTGCCCAGCTGCATTTTACAAATTCATGAGATCGATCAAGCATGTGTCAGTTCAGGGACCTGGATGCAGGGATGAGAAATGCATGAGGATGCAGAGGATGACACAGCATAGGAGACATGGCACTCACTGAAGCAGATGTAGAGGACCTGCGGTGGCAGCACGACGCCGCAGGCGATCGGGAGGTACATCATGCGCACCGGGTCCACAGGCTTGGGAAGCATCTTGTTCACGTCTCCGAGGATCACCGGGCACAGGCACCGGAGAGTCCTGTCGCCGTCGCCGGCGGCGCTGGTGCTGTTGATGAAGCCCTGAAGGCCTGCGCAGCACTCGCTCTGGGGCGTCGGCGTCTCGGAGTCGCTCCCCGTCAGGAACGTCCCACAGGTCATCAGCCCCGCCAGCGGCGTCACGCACTCCGTCGGCGACGACGATGGCGTGGAGCCGCCAGGGAGGCCGGGGAAGCCCGGCACCACCGGGAAGCCGACCGGCGGCTCGATCGTCGGAGACCTCGCGCAAGGCGGCGGCGGCGCCAACCTTGGCGTGGGCGGGGACGGGAAGCCACCGGAGGATGCTGGCGGCGACGGCGGCCTGGCTCTGGGGTAGCCCGGGAAAACGGGGCTGCGCGGCCTGCTTCCGGCGCGGCCAGGGAACCGGAGCGCCGCGTCCTCAGGCGCCGCCTCCGATGGTTGCACCGCCATCGCCATGATGAGGACGATGGCAGCCAAGGCGAGCACGCGCTTGGCCATGGATTCCTTGCCGACCTGCTGAATTGGATCGATTGCTGTGACCACAGGTGCAGATCAAGTGCAGCTTAATTAGCTGGCTGTCTGTGTCCATCTGATGATTCATTGTCTCGCCTTTATATTCCACTCAACTCAACTCGTCTGTCATTTCTTATACGGTTAGTGCGAAGAACATGGGATTGTTCTACTACTCTATATCAATAAACAAATGTGCATGTTCCAGAAAGCAGGCATTTTTATTTATACGAATAATAATATATGGAAGCAAAGCAAGCAGGTCAGTTGTGCCACGACTTCGCTAATCTGTGTTTGTGTTTATGCAACCATTTAGTCTGGGATCTGGAAGTAGTTGATCCATGCAGAATGCCGTGACAAGACAATTATAATAGTTTCAAAGAGCAGGAGAATGCCCAACAAATCCAGGCCTACCACACCATTTTCATAATTCATAATCTCACTGTTTCCTATCGAAATAGAATGTGTAATTCGTGTATTGTTCTACTCGATATCTGGTCCAGTCACCTATGTTGTACTATTGCTCTCTTCTATGTTAAACTCTTCTGTAGTTATGGCTGATACTATACTCTGGAGGTTTCCCTATATCAACCTGAACTTCCTTCGAAATGTGCAAACAGAGATAATTATTGATGACAACCTAACTTTTAGGAACATTCCGGAAGCACCTCCCCGAGGACACTCGCAGCAGCTCCCTGTGTGCAGTCAAATCTCAGAACCGTGGACATCTTGACCTCGCAGTGAGAACAAGAACATGAAAGACGAAGGACACCTTTTTTTTCTTTTTTTTGGGTCCCCATATACCTGTTCAGGAATAGGCCTGGGCAGCAACAGCCTGAAGCCTGGCAAGATTCGTCTGGAGCCGGCCCAAATGAAATGCAATGAGAAGCCACAGGAAGCAGAGCTGACGTTAAAAGAAAATACAGAAAACTGTTTAGTTCTATCTCCCAGAACTTGATAGGCAAAAAAAAAAATGCTGGACACAAATAAGCTTATCAATTATTTCAGGTTACTCTGGGTTTCGCACTAATTCTTTTCACATGCATAAAGATATTCTTTTCTACTTTTTCTTCAACCAAGAAAAGTCAAAAGGGATCCGACGAACTGCCAAAACTCATGCCCTCTAGTGTTAAGTGATATAAGGGAGGCACTATATGCTTTCCAAGACCCAACAATCCAATGCAGTTCCTTCTTTTATCCCCAAAAAGAATATTAGCATTACGACTAGGATTACATTTTCATAAAATTTTCACCATAAGCAAGGTACCATTGCATTTGATCAAGTGATGCAAGCACCCTGAAGACCTGAGGACCACCCTGAGGCACTATTTTTGGAGATAAAATGCCGCATATCACTGGAGAAACAAGAAATCGACTGATTACAAATAAGATTCATACCGGCAATGCATAGAGGGTGACCATGGACGTTTTCTTCTCGAGGCTGCTGAACAAGAGCCTGTAAATTCCAGCAGCTGTCGCATCACCAAGCCTTTGTACAATAACATCTATACAGACCTACATAAAAAATTATAAATATTTTTGAAAATTAAGGTTAGATGGGTGCAAAGCAAGAAAAATATTGTACGATTTGCCAATATGAGCCAAGATGTTATTAAATAATCTGATGCTCACGATACCGGTAGGCAATTGCAAAAGTTGTCTCTTTCCCATTAATGATTTAATCTAATGTTTCTGAAAACATGTTTTTTGAGTTTGCTGCTTATAAGACAATTAACTTTCTATCTTAAGAGACAACCGTGGCTCCCATGGAGCTGCAATGCTGAATGATCAAATTACTGAACTTCACACCAACCTATGATTTCATTACCAGTTGATCGACAATATTATGGAACAATTATTTTGTGTGTGAAAGAAGTCATGACAACATGAAACATGGGCTAAACCACAGTGCTTGATCCTCTCGTGAGTGCAAGTCATGTTCTTTCTGTTCCCTACCATCAATCTCGAAATAGATACCAAAAAACATATTTTACCTTTGCTCTGTATTTTTCATCCTGCGAGACAACTGTGAATAATAACTCCCTTCCAGGCCTTGTTAAAACATAAGTAGTTACCTGCAAAGAATAGAGGTTAGTTGTACTCTTCAATATACCTCTGAATATAGAAATGATAACAGAGTAGAAACAATAATGGACAAAAGTATCCGGCAGGCTCCTCCTATTATTAAATTACAATTGCTATTTTGTCATGCCCAAAACTTCAGTACATATAAACAAGGAATTGGTTGCAGCTACTGTCAAAGCTTATGAGGCACACAAGCTCTTTTATGTAACTAAATTAAAGACATGAGCCAGTGCATGTCACAATATGCATATCCGTTCATTAGTTGATGATAATGAATTACTATGCTTTCATTAATGGATGCTGGCATCTATCTGTCAAATCAAAATATATCACAATAGAAGTTCAATCAGATTTAGAGTACTCTGTTCAACCGATACCTTTCTAATTGTTTCAGTGATAGCCACAGCAACCCAAGTTGGCCATGCAGCAAGAGCAACCAAATTTGAGGCAGCAACAAAGGGAGATGCACAGATAGCAACTGTGACACCAGCTACTGTAAGGATATGGCCCTGAAATATTTACCAAAATCAAGAAATGTACTAGGACTACTGGAATAAAGCTAACAGAGCATAATCTTTTAGATGCAAAATACCGTCAAAGTGAGCTGCCCCACAAGAATAAAAACTGCTATAAAGCTGTTTATTAGAGCAAATGTTCTCCTTCTAGCAGTTGGGCTTGATATTGTAGTGGCAACTATTGTCACTTTCTGTAAATCATGGAGAAAAATATAATTAAGAAATAATCAATGATGCAAAGCAGTACACATGTACAGAATGACCATACCTGAAAGTAAAATACAGATGAGACAACTGCACTTAGCCAAAGAAACAGAGATATGTATATCAGGTAGGGTGATCGCAAGATCAGCCAGAAACCTTCAAACATTGTGAAAAATTGAGGTTTGGATTTTTGAGATTGGATAGGTGATCTAGGTGAAGTGACCAATGAAGACATCTCATCATCGTCTGCAGTACTAGGAACTTGTCTGGATCTGCAGTTAACAATAAATTGGAATGGATCTTAAATTCCTACCCATGAATATCGGAAGCAGCAAACGGTCAAATAAAATAATCAGTAAAACCTCTACATTTGTTGCAAAAAGGTGATTTTTTCTAACTAATGTCTGCACTAAAAGTCGTCAAGATGAATAAAGATTGTTACAAGAATATAGTTGATCATAAATGGAAAAAGGTGATTGTTTCTAACTAATGTCTGCACTAAATGTTTGTGGCTCAAGTTTTCATAATGGAAATTGACCAGAAATGTTTTCTGCAAAAGATTCAGATTGCTCAAGTCAAAATTATCAGGAAGATGAATGTATGACTTCTAACTAATGTCCAAAAGGATTTCATACCCTATTTGAGACAATTCAGCAGAAGCATGATTTCCATCAATACAAATTCCTTTTGATGACAGTGCAGCAAGTTCCATCAAGAGCGAAGAAAAAAGGAGCAGAACTGAGAACAATCAGGAGAAAAAAGGAGCAGAACTGAAATTGCATTTTGTCAAACATTAGAAACTAGTTAATTCATTGAAGAGAATCATACATACATGGCCCCAGCCATGCCATACTTGCAGCAAACAATGAACCAAAAAGTTGCCCTAGCGTAGCACCAGCCCCAATAAAACCAAATAATCTTGAACCTGACTGAACTAAAAGAGAAATGAGGATTTGGAAAAAAAAAAGGTTTGACAGGCAATGTGTGTTCAGAGCTACACATGATTCTTGGCAAATACTAAATGGTACCTCACTGTCCATGACATCAATTACCCTTGCCCAAGTTGATGATATTGTAATAAGATTTAGCAAAGCAACCTTTAGATGGAAAGAGTCAAATCAATTATCATCTTCAATATCACAAAACATAAACAGTATCATGTGATTATTGTGAAAGGCCATACCCAAAGAAACAAACTTATTCTTACTACTATGTAGAACCAGCCCTGATTTCTCCATCCGGTAGGTTTATTCGAACCATCTTCACTTGGCTTCATCAGCATACAAGGAAACAAAGGACATAAATCTTTTGTATCAAGAACTGTTCCTCAAGATTCCAACAAAGAAATATTAGATGATAGATGGACATAGGAAGTGGCTAGACTGAAAACAAGGTATTCATGGTCAATTTTGTTTTCTCAAGATTGCAAGCAAGTGCTGTAATATTGATGGATGTGAACAGAAAACAACCCATGGTGTCATCAGGATCTAGTACCTGACTACCTGGGACATAGATACATAGTGCCCTGGTGTAGAGGTATACCAAAGCACGAAAAATGCAAGAAGAGATATGCTGAAGAACCTGTGTATCATCACCAAAGCCTGAAAAATCATACACACATGATAAAATTAGCTTGATCCAAGTAGAAGCATTAGATTGCCAGAGATTTTTATACTACATATATATATTTTACAAGACTATCTCAATCTTGGAAATGGAAATTTCACCAACACGACGGAAAACAGATAAAGCAACTGGTTGGGGGTATATTTCAAGTAAAAATGGCCATAATGATCCAAGCAACTTCATAAGTATTGTCCTAACAGGCTCACACAGCAAGGGAAGCAATTGAGTGCACAGAGTTCACACTTCTCAGTACATGATCCAGCACAACTTTTAACAGTGGCACACTAAAGCAACACAACATGTGTCGTAAGGAATCAGCCTAGGAACATCTCGAATCACATAAAGACAAAGCTAACATCTTTGGAATCTGATACAATTGAAATTCCTAATTTTGGCTACAGGAAACAAGAAAGCATGAATCAGTCATGACTCGTGAGCAAAATGATTGAACTGGACGAGCATTGCTCTCCGAGTAAAATGAGTTTAATGTTTGAAAGAGCCTACTGTAGTCTATCAACTTCAGGCTACAAAAAGCTGCAGTGCTAATTAGTATCTAGTAAAAGCTAACATCTTTATATGTGAACAATTCAAGGGAAGGCCCTTTTCATGATGTATATATAGTCCGGTGAATAATAGAACGGCCCAAATGAAGTGAGGAAAGGGAGGTGGTACGGGCAAACCTTGGGCTTGGGGATTGAGGGAAGGGAGAAGGCGAGCGATGCGACGGGGGCGGCGATGACAGTGAGGAGGAGGGAACCGGCAAAGAGGCCAGGGAGGGTGTCGAGCCCCAGAGAGATGGCACCCTCGTCCCGCAAAGGTAGCACCACGAAATAGGCGCTCAGGATCTGCGCATCCACAGGAGAGATTCTGATGCCTGCGTTTGCACTGGAGAAAGAACCCTTGCAGGAACGGAAAGATCAGATCAGGGGAAGTTTGGCTTACGAAGAAGAAGGTGGCGGCCGCGTTCATCAACGGGGAAATCTCGTGGGAGCGGACTGCCAACAGAGAAGCCACCGCCGCCTCGGCGCGCTCCCGGAAGAGCCGCGTCGCCATTTCTTCGGACGGCTTGGGTTGACTCTACTATTCCGCATCGGCAGTCCTACTAGTACTCGTGCATCTTCATCTTCTACACAGGCTATTAGGGAGTCAGGGAGAGTTTCCAGCAAGCTCAGTGCCCCCAAATTGTGCGCAAAATGGGACTTTATCGGCGAACGATGTAATACCTGACTGTTGTTTCTGAAACCTTAAACTTTGATGCAAATAAAATTGTTGCACAATCTATCTGCTGTTTCATTGACTAGTGGTGCTGAAAATTTCTCGATATAAGTTGATTGCCTGCAACCGTAGCCTAATACATTTCCTCCCGTGCGTCCCTCAGGATGTATACAGTTTAATTAACACAATTTGTTTACGACGATACAAGATGAAAAGAAAGCAGAAGCACAAGAGGACACACATCCTTCATCCATTTATGACCTTATGTACAAACTATTTGCATCATCATTTCAATTGTTACATGCTCCGCGTCCGCGTGTTCTTCCAACCTTCAAGCATCACTGAGCAACACCCCCTCCATTGAGCTGACTGTCCTCATATGGCTGGTTGGACAAGCTTGTACAAGCGCGCACACATCATTCTTCTCGAGGAACTTCTCACCATTCACCAGGATGAGAGGAATGTATTGCAGGACCAGTCTCTTGCACTGCCAGCAAGAAGAAGATTAATTAGCTCATTCCATCATTGCATCAATGTGTTTTTATTTGGTGCCCAAATATGCCTTAGGTAGCCAAGCCAAATTTTGGCCAAAATCTGGACTGGTAGCCCCTCTCCTTTGACCAACTTAGTACATTTTGGTGGGCCAGAATTTAGCTTGGCTACTATATGGCAACTTAGAGTCCCAGCAGTTGAACAAGTAGAAAACGGCCCCAGCAGTTGAACAAGTAGAAAACACAAAACAGCCCCTGATATTAAACACAGCCTGATAGCTTACCTGCTGGACATGACCTTCAATCTTATTGCACTCCTTGATGAGAATTTGAATTATTTCAAACTACAGACATCAAATGGAAAATGTTAGGAGCAGAAAGGCAAACTCAGGGTAGGGGATATGTAAATGACACAAAGCAATTACCTCTGCATCTGGATCTTTCAGTTTGGACATAATTTCATCAAGCAGGTGGTGGCAAAAAACACACGTGCTGTCACTCCTCACACCAGTGAAAAGGGACATGTCCCTGCACAGGCCATACTGTTTGCAAAACTCTTCTGGCTTGATTTCCACAATCTTAGAAAACAGGAGAGTTGCATATGAGTCCATCATCTCGACACACTGCAAAGATAGAAAAGTTCTGATGAATCAGATTTGTGTCGAGTATATAATAAACATATGCACTTTATTCATTAGAGAGTAAATATCTTTTCAGCATGGCAGGTAGTAAGGCGACCGGATGTTTATGCAAGTAAATGCATCTTGCAATCGTGGTGGTAGTTTCCTTTTCTGCGATACAATAACATGTATTTGCCTACTTAACAAAAATGTTCAAAATGATCACCTTCTGTTCCAAGGAGAATGACTGAGAACAAGCATTGTGAAGGAATTCCATTATCTTATCTTGTGTTTGCTTCTCACTGAGGTAACTGACAGCTTCTTTCGCAAAATTTTCGCAGGCCGAGCATACTGGGCTGCTACTCTTGAGATGGTCAGGAACTTTGGTTGTTGAAATTTGTTCCTTGTTGACTGGGCTGTAATCTGGCAGTTCAGTTGTGTCAAAGATCAAGAATTTTTTTTGGAAAAGCAATAAAATGGGTATGATAATTTTGTAGGCGAGAGAATGATCTCTAGTAAGGAAGGGTCATTTCATGCATTCAGAGCGCAAATCATTACTTGTGCCTATAACTTGGCCACAACATGAATTAACATTTGAGAGAAATATAAGATATGTAAGCTAAAAAATTGGGGTTTTCCATGCAGTGTGTTGTGACAGGTGCAGCCATCATCCTTGCATTGTACTGCAAGGAGAAACAGAAAACTCTGTGGAGGCCAGGCCAAAGTTTGAATAAAGTACAAGGAAGCAGGATTTGTTAGAAATCTACTACGGCAATGTCAAGCTGTTAGATGTGATGAAACTATCTTATCTATCCATAATATTGAGGCAACTGGCATATGAGGGCTAGGAAATAACGCATGCTGAATTTCAACTTGAACCGAGTAAACTACCCTAAACATAACATGTAAACATACATGCAACTAACGTTTATAGATAACAGAGATGTGCATAAGCAAGTCTGCATGGAAGACGGTACTCTTTTTCTGAACCTAACAACACTGACAAGAGTGCCACGGTGATCATTTTTTTTTTCAAGAAAAGAGTGCCTTGGTGATTGATTGTAGTGCGCAGCATATCAGAGACAGTAGTGCTAATATGATGGTAGAAAGAAGAGGCACTCCTGACAAGTTTTTTATTAAAAAAAACGATCCCTGAGAAGATAGAGTAGTAAGCAATTAGGAGATCCATACCAGCATCCTTGGCTTGTGCAGGTACCAAGCTGACAAGCAGCAAGAGGAGCAAGAGAAAGAAAGGTGCTTTAGACCCCATTGGTTGGTGTTCGTTTTCCGCTTTCCTGGTTACCAACCTGCCACGAAGCAAAAATTACAGACAAAGACTTCAATATTCCGGTTAATTTGAGCTAATCAGGAACCGCCCCCATCCAAATCCCAAGGGGAACACGCGAAACAATCCCGACGACAAATCGACTGAAAAGAAATCGGCGAGGAAGGGGTTGGGGAACGGGAAGAAATCAAGGAAGGAGCAAATCAGTCGGCGGAAGAAATTAAAGATGAAAGAGCAAATCGAACAAACCCGCCAAACGCCAGCGGAATCGCGGATCACAGGCACAGGATTTCCAAGAGAGAAGATCACCTCACGGAATCAATCAACCCGAGGAGCAGCGAGGAATCAAATCGAGGCACAGCAAGGCCGCGCGCGGAACTGGGTAGAAATCCACCGTGAGGAAGGGGTGGAGGCCGGTGGCGATTGGCTATCCTTGTCGGTTCTCGGTTGGCGTTGCGTGCCGGATTTCGAATCCGTTGCGTAATTCTGTCCGGTGTTCACTTCCTGAAAATGGAAGGTGAATTGGGTGAAAATGTCACGTCGAACTGTATCGTAATGTAACACTTTTCGTTTGTTTGTGGTAATTATTGTCCTACCATAATCTAATTAGGCTCAAAAGATTCGTCTCGTCGTGTACATGTACTTAGTTTTTTTATTTACCTACATTTAATACTCCATGCATGAGATTTGATGTGATAGTGAATAGTGAAGTTTAGAGAGAGAAAGTTTGGGGGAAGTTTTGGACGGTGAACACCGCCCTAGCTACAAGTCGACGCAAAAAAATTAGGAAAAAAAATGCCAGCTACAAGTCGACGCAAAAAAAATAGAAGAACAAAACCGTCGACAGCAGGGTTCGAACCTGCGCGGGCGTAGCCCAACAGATTTCAAGTCTGTCTCCTTAACCACTCGGACATATCGACGCTAGCGGACAAATTGTCCAAACAAATATATAAAAACTAGCAAACATATCTGTGCGTTGCAGCAGGTAAGAACTAAGACTCACATGATAACACATTATAAAAAAAGTGTCATTTGATACCTTCATGTATGACCTACGTCATTTATTTTCAAAATTGCAATTGGCTCCAAGTTTAATTACAAATCTAGCTATTAATTTGAATAATCTGAGTGGAGGCACGTGAAGGTTGCGGACGATGCTTGTGCTGTTCTTTGAGCCTGCTCTTGCGTGAGAGCAGCGGCATCACCCGGACGTCAGCGGGCTGGCCGCTGCTGTTGTTCTCGAACACGATAAAGCTAGGCTCTACCGATCAGGATGATCGTGCCTGCCGCATGCAACAGCGCGCGTCAACGAGTCGGACTACCTTCCGCTAGCCAGTTGAGCAAGAGCAACTGAAGATGTGCTCTCACACAAGTTTCCTTCGCATGAGTTGGGTAGGAACGTCATCGGTACACAACCAAAGATGCGTCGCGAACCTGCTTGATGAAGTGTGGCTTATTGAACCACGGCAGGAACCTCTTTCTGGCTCTGTTTTGATGATGATATACTTCTCCAGTTCTCCAAATAGTATTCCAATTCAATCAATCACGTGCCGATTCGTTTCAGTCGTAGCATCTTTGTTCCGTACAAGAGGAGACACGCACCAATTCTGCCGGGAGAGGTGGTGGCAGGCAACGAGAGGGTATCGCAGTTGAAGGAGAGGAACTCGACGCCAAACGCGGGGCGGACGCGACCGTGGCTGCCTGCCCCTAGTTCGTCTCTTCTCCTACTCTTGCCTGCTATGGGTGGCCAGGTGGGTGGAGTTTTAGTTCCAATTGAAGA
Source organism: Echinochloa phyllopogon (assembly GCA_033239725.1). Classification (NCBI taxonomy): domain Eukaryota; kingdom Viridiplantae; phylum Streptophyta; class Magnoliopsida; order Poales; family Poaceae; genus Echinochloa; species Echinochloa phyllopogon. The sequence goes on along the minus strand of BTCW01000008.1, from coordinate 713,965 downwards.
TTGAAAAATTAGAGAAATAAATAAACTATATCCTTATTTTTTATTGGAAAACACAGAAACGTATCGGATTTGGATTGTAAATCGATCAGTTAGGAAGTCCATGACCGACAAACAGAAGCACTTCGCGAACGATGGACGAAACTGTGTAGGTCCAGAAAAAGGACTGCGGGTTAATAATAGAACTTTTATAGGGTCTTTATTATAAAATTATGACGTACCGCAGAATCACGTACCGTGGAATCAATCCTTACTTTGTAATTAGGTAGAGATATATAAATGCTATACCACTGATGAATACGTTGATTTTGTCGGTTACTTACCACGATTACCAAAGTTGTTTCACCAAAAGTGCTTACCATATTAGAGTAAAAGAAACCTACGCTTGGTGAAGGCGACCTTCATTTTTGGAGATCTAACAATTCCTTATGTCCTAGCCTCAGATGCTTCAATTGTAGATTAGTATTGAGCAAAAGGTTACACCAATTAGACCCCGTTTGGTCTCAGAGACTGAAGTATAGTTCATGTCACATCGAATATAAGGATACTAATTGAAGTAAAGTCTATTCTCTACTAGTGAGAGCGTATTCTTTTTTCTTCGAAGACGTTGTAACAGGCATGATCAAGATGGGTGACATCACACCAATTGAGTGGCACTAACGGGAAATCAGGGAGAACTTTCAGATGGATTAATGGAGAGCTAGTGCAAGCTATAGCTATCTGTTTTTTCAAGTTTGTAATCTGTCCACTTTTATTTGCACAACTGTAAAAGCTTAATGTTGCAACGATGTGTTCAGATTGATGTCCTTTTATTCAAATAATTGACAAATATATCATTTATTATCTGCATGGTCTTTAATTTTTATAGGCCATCGATCTGCAGATTTGTCGCACAGGTTAATCTATGCACAGTTCTAGTGGTATTTTTGCATATACCCTAACACTAGGAGTCCAATCTTGCTAAACATTTGTCCATCTCCTGGTAATAATAATGATCCACATACGGGACCATGCCAGCTAGAGGCCGATCTTAATATCAAGTTCATTTGCAAAGGTGAATTAGTAAACACGATCATGAACAACCACCAAATGAACAAAGGTCTATGCATGCTCATTAATGCATGTCATATAAAGTTCAAAAGCACACAATTAGTATGTATAATAATAATAATCTCGGAACCAAGTCCTAAAGAACCTAACTAAAACCTTATCTTTCCTTAGCTAGCTATAGCGCTGATTAACAAGCAGGAAGCTTTATTTGAAAAAAAAACAAGCAGGATCGATGAAGAAGAGTCCATCTACACAAGCAAGTAGTGCGTATTTTGTACATATATCCGTATACATGCATGGCTACTCAAGAGGCTCACGTTCATGTATTTAATTTCACGTAGAGGGATTCACGGGATCAGATGCAGCGCTTGCATATGGGCCGTCACGCCCCGTCCCTTCGTTAATTAGCACATCATCATTTTCACATTAAACTAGGTCTAAAATTCTTTACAACCCATAATAATATAGGTGGTTATATTAGGTTGAGCTACTAGCATGGTATATATGCTACTGGGTCCGCTCCTGTCTATATATATATATAAATATATAAGACCTGCATGTCTTATCTCTTGATATTCAATGGGGCGGGTCCGGCGGCCAGCCAGAAGGGACACGTCGTCGTTCGGTTAGCAAAAAAAAGCATTTATTTGCCGTCTCAAACAACACGTGTTGGCTATTGGTTGGATAGAAGTATAGAACCCTCCAGAATCATCTCGAGCTGTTCCTTCTCCGGTTAGAAAATATCTCGTCTGCTTTCTCTCCTCGCCCGGTCCGACCGCAATCGATCTTCCTGGCGGTGGTGCGTAGTCGACCATGGAGCCGCACACGCAGGTAGCAGCTGCGGTGCACGGCGGACTAGGCCAGTCGCTCGGCCAGACGGTGGCGGCAACGGTGAGCGAAGATCGTCGAAGTGGGCAGGCGGCGGCGGCGGCGGCGGAGCGCAGACGCAAGCGACGAGCGGCGGCGTCACAGCACCCGTAGTGACGAGGACATCACCGGCTTAGATACGACCATATTAATGGCTTGCAAACCAAAGGTGAATCAATCCTATATCACAATTATTATTGGTACATTCGATGAATTGATGTTGCGCCATGATGTATGTTCATTGTCATTTTCAGAAATACATACATGGATTAAAAAGATTGCTAGAGACATATGGAAGGCATGGAGGACCAAAAAAGTTGATTGGGGACCAATTCTAAGTATTCCCACGTCCCCCATCAGGCTACCACGTCACATTGGCCCAAGGAAGGAAAGAGACCAAATCCAACACATTTTGGAAAGTCTGGATTCGGACTGCAGGAAAGTGCTGACTTGCGACGGCCGCCACGATTTCATCGGCGTTTAAATACTTGATGGAAAGCTTATCAAGTCTACTTTCATATGGATCCAGACTCACCTTCATATCTGTTCTGATGCGGCCGCAATCGTCGATTTACTACAGAGACCTTTTCTGCCCACGGTGCTGCGTCACCTTATTTTGGGCCAATGGGCCGTGTATCAAGTTGAGCCCAATAGGGACGCGTCCTAGGGTTAGAGCACGACCCCCACCAGGTCCTGGTTGTCCTCCACCCTCTCATATACCCCCATAGCCGCCACAAACAGATTGGGTTTTGTTTAGATCAAGTTTAGTCATTGCTACTTGCTTGTAAGCGCGCGTGCTGGTCCAGCCGCCCGTCTTCGAGTCGACGGAACCCCACTTCGTTGGTGATTGAGTTTGAGATTGAGACACTTCAATTCCCATCTAGTAAATTCAGTACTTGTATCATACTTGTTCTTGCTAGTTCTTCGATTGATTGCAGGACAGGTCGGGTGACGCGTTCCTACGAGATCGCGGCATCCATAGGAGGTGGTGTATCGGTTGCTAAGGCACAGCGTCCATTGGAAGGCTGTAGTCGGGCCGTGAACGTCGTCTCCTCCAATCGTCCCCACACGTCTTGTCGAAAGATCAGGCAGAAACCCGGTTCACATCACGTAGCGTGGCGGTGGGCACCACGAGGACGTCCATGGTGAGTGTGTTGTCTTCGCTCTCCTCTTTGCCTCGCGCTCGTCCTTCCAGCTCGTGCTGCCACTGCTCCTCCCCGTTGCGGAGTCCACCGCCGCGCCGCTCCTATCCTCCGCGGCCGGTGAGCCACCGGCGGCCTCCATGATCTCTTGGCGCAGGGACACGGTCCCCCGGAGCCACCACTTTGGTTTCCCTCTTTTCCATCGAGTTGGCAATTCATATCGTCGCTCGGCCCTTCGCACGGCGCCATGTCGATGGGCAGGCCAGAGCAAGCGAATGCCAGTGCCCAGTGCAGCAAATAGATGGAAGGGTTTATGCCTGCGGTGGGCTCCTCCTCCTGTTCCGTTCCTCTCTCCCTGGGCTCCTATCCTTCTCTCTCCCTCTCTTTCCCTTTGATCTACCACTGCTCAGATCTACCGTATGCAGCGGAAGTCGCCGTGCCTTGCAGCCCCTTCAGCCCCAATATCAGGGATAACCGGCTTTGGAGAGCTCGGCCTCGGCGTCGAAGGTTTCCGTGGCGGACTGCACAGCGCCGCCAGGTGAGGGTCGTGGTTGGAAAATTAGGAAGCCCAGGTGCAGCAAATGCTAGCAGCAATGCAGCATAGCAGTAAGAGGTACCCCGCTGGTATCTTGGGTCCAATTCGGCCGCAGGCGAATGGGATTGGGGGCAGGAGGGCAGGAATTGTAATGCTTGCTTGCGTCGTGACTGCAGGCACACATGTAGACCTCTCATCTCAGTAATAATGATCCAGGTATTTTATTCTGATAGCTTCCCCAACTATTCGTTACTTTATTTTGATGCTCAATATATTATCAGATTTATGTATTTCAACTACTCAAACATATATCCATACATCGGCAACAAAGGGAGCAAAGAACAGTTGTGTTCATTCATATGTTTCAGTAGAATCAATTGTCCTCCTCAGGACCCTTGCGATAAGCCACCTGAAAGGTTCTCATTACTTCTATTGTTCTCCTCTATTGTTGGTCAAGACATTGCCAGGTATCATGAGCTACTTTTCTCCCCTTTTACAGATCAAATGAGTTGTATATCCAAATTTGCTAGGCATATGCATCTAGCTGTGATTTATTTCACGATTGAAAAAACGAATAGAGTGCAACGTTGTTAATTTGTAATAGTCAAAGACGTGCCACTATTTTTCCGCCTGCTCTCTGTTATTTTAGATTTAGATTCTAATGAACAGAGTGTGCTACATGGAGTCTTATGTTAGCAGATTTTACCTTTGGCAGGTAAGCCCACTAAATTAAAAAAAAGGTTCCATGTTGATTTCAACAGGACTGCTTTGCTTTGGCAAATTTGAAGCTGGGTAAGCATATCTGTTTATTGGCGCAACAACTTTCCTGCCATCTGGGCTCATGAAAGTTGTTCATTTTGCAAATTTAACTTTTAGTAGTCCTGCTTGCAACAGCTGTGCAGTGTCTATTAGTAATATATAATTTTCCTTTGATATTTATGTCACCTAAATACATAGAGCTAATTACAATTGAAGATTTATGTCACATTGGTTTCTATTCTATGTTGGGATCTTAGTTATGCAGCTTGTCATCAGAAGCTAATTTTGAAGATTATCGGAGCTTCCACAGCATTGACGTGTCTCTGTTCCATATGTGTAGTTTATTCAGTGTCCATCTCAGAACATTGCCCACTTACCATAATTGTAATGGAAACAACCTTTGAATGAGTACTATTCTCGCTTCCACCATAGGTATGCCTATATTGTTGCTGGGAATATAAGCACCACCTTGTTTCTATTTTTTCTGTTTATAACAAAATCTGTATTCAATGAATGATGCAGCAGGTAACACCTGGCACATACTTAAAATTCAGTTTGGTGATATTCATACTGATTTTAGAAGCCCCAACATTGACTCATGAGCTAAGATATATGACTTTAGGACTGCCAAAATGTTGGTAAGTAAATGCTACTTCTTTCGGCTACAGCTTATTTGAGTAAAAACGAACTATAGTGAGCAGTTTGGTGATTTGTTTGTATGTCTAATTTCTTGAACTGTTACACCATATGCCTGTTCTGCAGAATAAAATTCTCTTGCTTCTTCAGTGGGTTCCTATCTGTGACTTGCCTTGTTTACTGGAGCTTTAGATTTACATGCATTTCTTGTTACTGATTCCTTTTCTGACTTCTAAGTTATTTAGTCCTTATACATTTCATACTTTGTTCCTGACATTCCTCTGTCCATTGCCTCAGTTTCTGATTCTACATTTTTAATCTCTTTTGCAGGGCTTTGCTGGGCGAGAAGGACCCGGGTTTCCTGTAATGGATTTGCGTTTGTAAGTTCTCTAATGATCTTTTCTTTCCTGGTCGATTGTGTACACAAAAATGATTGCATTTTCAATTTTTACTGCTTGGGTTCATGCTGATCTTTTGTTTCAGATCCCTTTTACTTCTTGTGTTTTGGAACACTAACAGATTAACTATGTGCTTTGTGCTCAGCACTTTGGGTGAGTTGCCAGGGGCTACTCTTTTTTGCCATTATTGTTTCAAACTTTCAACCCTATAATTCACATAGGGTGATACATTGTCCTGCAGTTGTCAGGTTGCTTGTGTATTTATAGTGATTCTTCTCTTCTATGCTGCTTTCTGGCTTCGTATGACCTATGTGTCCAAGGCCATATGTATTTTTCTTTTGCATCTAAATCTTACATTTTTGTTCTTAATACTATTTGAAAGGCTAGATTCTTCCTCTGCCTATGAAGAGGGCTGATTAACCAGATTGGTCCAACAAATGCTGGCTTACAAGTTTACTGAACAACTAATATGTGGACTATTTTAATATATAAGAAGGTGTAGTGTTTGTTTCCCTACCTTATAAGTCATGAATGAATCCATAATTTGCTACCCGGAAATCATACTATGTGGATCCATATCGCACTATGCTAGCAGCTTATAGAAATGAGCTTGTGATACAGTTATGGTATTGATTATGATCCATAAGTCATGCTATGTTAGTTCCTTACGGAAATGAGGCTGCATTTCAGTTACTTTTATTTTGTGATACAATTGTGGCCTTGCTGCTGTTTCATGATCTATATCAACTGGTTTTTTGTACAAAAAAAACCGAGATGGTATCAGCGTGCTTATTTCTCTATTCACTTTGCCTATTCTGTACAGGTCTGCATCTGAGCACAACCAGGCAGCTGATGACAATTGACAACAATGTGGAGCTTCAGCTTTTCTCGTTCTCACAGGAACACAAGGGATAAGGTTAATGGTTAGTTTTCTTCTTCTATTCCCTACTCCAATCCTCGACGACAACAAAATTAGACAGTTTAGTATTACATAACTTTTTTTTTACTCTTTTTTCACACAGACTAAAACCAAAGCTCCATCACTTATTCGAAATCCTTCAATTATTACCATGAAGCTATAGCCACATATATCACCAAGTTGTGTATGGACAGTTGCGTAAATTGAGCAGTCCTCTCTACATATATCACCAAGTACTGTAAACCTCTATGTAAGCTGCTCAGCCACACGCCTTTAAAGAATACTGCAACATTCAAGCTTTCAGATTTTATTATTATGAAGATACTGGTGGCATCAGTTTACTCACATTGACTCACCACTATATTCCTTTGTTTTTTTATATACAGAGTGTTTCCGGTGAAGGTCGCAACGACAAACACAGTCGTTTCACCACCAACCACAGCCGCTTCTAAGCAGCTGAATCTACCACTCTAGCAATGAAATTACAAGTTTCTTTGTACTCCTCTCATAAGTGATATGCACTAAGCTGTGTATTAGTGTTTGAACTCCGTTGCTATCGAACTTGGTATTACGGTAAAATATACGTTCTTATCAGTACCAAATCATCACAGTACGTACAACTATATGTATTGAATCACCGCATTATAAATAACCGTCATAAGTGTATTTATGTGCTTGTTTAGTCCGCCCTTTACATCTTGTTGCATACGGTGCGCGCGCGGTTGAGGGCACGCAGAAAGCCGGCCGCCCGGGAGGGAGTTCATTCGTTCCAACGCACGATGAATAAGCTTGTGTTCTCGCCGTCTGCTTCCTACTCCTCCTGCTTGTCAATGGTTCGTCGTCGATCTTTTAATTTAATTACTAGTTTTGTTGCTGCTGGCATGATGATGCAACCGCAAGCCTCCAACGGGAGGAGAGGGGAAGACGGTGAGATCACGTCAGTGGTTTTACCCCTAGGGCAGCTCCGACAAGAATGCAATACCGGAGTCCCCTCCGGCGTACAGCAATGGCCGGCTCCGGCGCCTTGTCCTCATCTGATGAGGACCGCCCTTGGCTTACTCGGCAGATTGACCAATTGAGGCACGGCATCGTCGAGCTGAGGATCGGGACCTCCAAGACTCGGTGGCGCTCATCGCCTTCTCTGGCCTCAAACGACTACCAAAGCCGGCGTCACAGTCACCACCTCCTCCGACCAAGTCAGTACTACATACTGCTGCTTGTTTATTTACTACTCATATTAATATCGATCTCATATATATAACTTAACTATATATAATGCGCATGCATATGCAGATGATCGACGACGCCCTCCAGTCCAGGTACTCGCCCTGATGTGCTGAGACCGGGGACGGCTACTGTGGCCGGGCAGCAGGACGACGGCGGCAACGCGCTCTACAAGCTCTGCCCTGACCCGGAGAATTTCTTCTACTGGGACCACATGCACCCCACACAGGCTGCCTGGGAGGACGTCATGAACAATCTGCAACAGCCTATCCAGGATTTCTTAGACATCTAGTACCTTAGTTTAATTAGCTTATCTAGTAGCTAGGGATTCTTTGATTTATTGATAGGCCGGTTTTGGATTTTGCTAGTTATATTACCATGCATGCAATGCAATTGCTGCATGCATATGCTTACAAGTTTTTGGATTATATTTAGGAGATGATAGATCGATCATCTGTTAATTGGTTAGGAATTAGTTAGGCCGTTGATTTGTTAATTGAGGCTGGTAATCCGTTGGTTGGACGTACATATCTTCTTCACTGCATGCTAGTACGTTGTTCACTTTAATTTGCTATGATCTTGATATCACCCCTAGCTTCTTCTGGAGAAATAATTCTTCTTCTTTCTCATCACGAAAAGATACAACTATCCGTCACACGTATATAGGCAAATTAAAATCTTGAGCTCTCTAACTGAATCTAATCGATTGCCCATATATTGAGCCACGCTGCTGTTTGCGATGTGCATTTAGTTAGATCAACCAACTTTTATGCACATGCAGACGCTCACGTACGTACGGAAATTCTCCCGAAACAATTACATAATCCTTTTTAGAACCTCCGGACACATTAGAACCTATATATATGGATAACCATATGATAGGTTCGTGCTCGAAGAATGCTTTGAAAATTTCCGAAGTGGGATTTTGATGCACGCATGAAGATGAACCCATTTCTCTTGTCGTGACGATGCTCCAAGCCTACAATATAATAATTTTTTTATGTAAAATTAAAGGTTGTGCAATCTATTTTTCTGAAAGCTTCCCGTGCTTAAAAGGATTATAGTATATGAGCTGTCGTATGTAGGCCAACGAAACTCTAGCGTACGTTGGTTTGAGAATGCGTAACCGGCAACAGCTCCATGGAGAATATCATCATCATTATCGTCGATGATCGTCCAAAGTTTTCAAATAAACGCTCTCGATCGTAACTAATCATGTCTCTCTAGCTTGAATAACAACCTCTGCCGCGTTTTCCTCGAAAAAAAAAACCTCTGCGGCATAGAGTAGAAGGAAGCCCAAGTGCACTACGTACTAGTGCGTGTTCTATTTATCTCTAGAAAGAGATTGAGAGCATAACTCGTCGTCAAGTCGTAGATAGAATGGAAGCTCGTTCATCTTGGGTTTGCAATTCCCCCCATCCAGACCTATAAAACCCTGCACGCCTCGGTTGAAAGCACACAACGCGCCTCAGCTCGGTTGAGATCGAGCACGTACGACCCAAGCAACGCGAGAGGCCGCGGCAACCTAGCTCGCTCGACGACGATGATGAAGCTTCTCTTGAGCGCGTGGTTGCTACTCCTCCTTGTCAACGGTATGCATGGCACAAGCTCCTTGGTCGTTCTTGTTGTTAATTACTAGTTGCTGCATGCGCGCGCCATAATTAAATTAAGGTGCATGCATGTTTCTTATTATATGGATCCAATCTAGCAGGTGGTCATCATCAGGTGGTGGAGTGCCGTCGCCACCGTGAATGGCGCAAGGACTACACGCTCTTCGTCTTCGGCGACTCGTTCGTGGACGCCGGCAACCTCCCGAGGTCAGCCAAGAGCAGGGCGTCGCGTGGGTGGTACTACCCCTACGGCAGCTCTGACTCGGCTCATGCCAACAGTGCAACCGGCCGCCTCTCTGACGGCCTGGTGCAATCAGATTTCCTTGGTAATTAAGTACTAGCTAGCATTATTATTGATGGATATGCATGCGTGTTTATTCGTTGATCTCTCATGTATTGCATATATTGCAGCCAAGATGCTGGGGAACGATGAGTCCCCTCCGGCTTACAGTCCGAACGGCGTCAACTTCGCCATGCCCTTCTCCGGCGTGTTGAACGGCCCGCAGGAGGAGCCGGCGCTGAGCAGGCAGATCGACCAGTTGGCAGGCCTGGTGAACCGTGGGATCATCCAGGACGAGGACCTGGACCAATCCGTGGCGCTCGTCTCGGTATCCAACGGCCACGACTACTCGCACGTCAGCGACAGCACCAGCTCCGACCAGATGAACGCCTACATCATGGAGGTGACTGACAGGATCGTCGACGCCGTGAAGCGCCTCAAGGACGACCTGGGCGTGTCCAAGGTGCTGGTGAACTCGCTGCCCCCTGTGGGCTGCACGCCGTGGCGCGCCAGGCCCAGCGGCTACGTCCGCTGCGACGCCCGCGGCAACAACATCGCCGACAGGCACAACATGTTCCTCGCACAGAAGCTGTCCGGACCCGGATTCGACAACGTCCTACTGCTCGATCTATACTCGGCATTCAACCAAGTCGCCCAATCCAAATCAGGTCGGTACTTTTACTTACTATATATCATATGTATTATAATTAAAATTATCAGTATGCTGAATTGAATGAATGAATGATTGATTTGCAGGCTCTACTCCGTGCTGTGATACCTCGGACCCGAGCGGCTACTGCGGACAGGAGGATGGCAGCGGCAGAGCTCAGTACACGGTGTGCGCCAACCCCGACAGCTACTTGTACTGGGACTACCTCAACCCCACGCAGGCTGGATGGGACGCCGTCATGGATCAGCTCAGAGGACCCATCCAGGAATTCTTGGGCATCTAGATATATGAATGGAGATATATAGAATTATACTTTTGGTAGTTGCTACTTGGTAGCGGTACGTAGTGTTACCATGCATGGACTTGATCGCCTAGCTTGCTTGTTAATCATATCATCAGTTCGTTATAGGTAGGATTTGGATTTAATTAGTTAAGTTTAGCTAGGTAGGATTCGGATTAAGTTTTAGTTAGGTTCTTTAGAGGTGTGTTTTGCTCCGAGATTAATACAGATATATATATATATCAACTTTGTGTTTAATTATGTGGTCAACTGCCTTAGCTTGCTACGAGATTATTCATGAGGTCATGCATGATCGTGTTCACCTATATATATGCAAATGATCTTGATATTCAGATTGGCATAGAATTCTCGCAAAAATAAATAAATTAACCAGTGACAAATCTGCAGATGGCACATAGTAATAAATTACAGACTGCATGCAGAGAACAAATGATATATGTTCATTATTTGAACAAAACGACGTCAATCTGCAGAACACATTATTGGTTAAGCTAGCTTTCACAAATTGTGCGTGCAAATAAAAAAATGGACAGATTACAAAATTTGAAAGATAGTACGATGGAAAGCAAAATCAAGAACATAGAACAGAGCTATATATAGCGTGCACTGTCACTTAATTAATCCTTCTGCAGTTCTTCCGATCCGGCCTGATCTCCCCGTTAGACCCTTTGATCATGCCCGTCACAAAGTCTGCGAAGAATACGCTCTGGCTGCTAACGTATGATTCGTATAGGACAAGCTGATCATCGTCGTTCCCGTGGAGAGACGACAATCTTCTTTTTCGCACAAAATAAAAAGATACCATATGAGATACATGCCTATTCGCACGAACATAAGCAGAATTTTATTCATTAATTATATATAAGTGCACTGCACTTGAGGCTTGACAGCAATATGATGACTCAGGCCGCGAGCGAACAAGACCAACAACACACATACACAAACTGATGGGCCGTCTGTCAGTAAGGCTGAGGCCCACAACAACACAAGACACGGACTACTGGACAAAGCTACCGGCTCTTTCACCTATACTTGGTTCCATCCAATATCTCACCAATACTCTACTAGGTGCTAATTTTTTTTCTTTGACATGATAGAAATCACATGTTCTTTTAATAATAGATAGCAGGCGCTCCCATCAATGGATTATTTAAATATATATAAGGTGAGAATAGATAACAGGCTCTTCTATCGATGGATCATTTAAATATATATAAGGTGACCCGTTGATGGAGAATACCGTTAGTAGTAATCATGGCAAAAGCATTTGTTGCCAATGTTTACAAGTGCAACATGCAAAATGCACATGATCCGTTACAACTGAAGTATTACTTGTATCTGATGTGGTACCTTTTGCATTTTGCACCTGCAAATATCGGCAACAAATGCTTGTTACATGATCAGAAAAGGGGTGATGTGTATCCTCATGTATTCTCCATTCAACATAGAGCCACCTTATATTGCTAGCATTTAACTTTATTTATTGGTTCAGTTATTTTATTTTTACCCCTACTGTTTTAGCGCACCAATAGCCTCTTTTTGCTTTTTTAGATAATGGATAAAATCCAGCCTTGACCAAAAATGGCTACGGCCAGATAGCCTCTTTTTGCTTAGCCTTTGGGATGCCAGTACGTAGATATTTAATTCCTGAAACTAGTAATTAATATGCATACTCCTAATTTTTTATTCTTTGATTCTTTGCTATTAATTTTGAAATGTTTTAGGGAACTGATCACAAGTTAATTGGTAAGATTTTTTAGTGAAACTTACCCATCTAGTTTAAATCCCTGACTTAGAAAGAGGTTTTTTCTGGATTTATTTTAGGATTTAATCTGCCCTATTGTTTGAGTGGTACCCAATGTGCCCCTTGACACTAATTTCGTCAATCTCAATATCTGCATACAACACTATTCTTTTAGTGCTAGCTAACATACCCTCGATGATTACTTACTCAATCTCGACATCTACTAGATTTCATCAACTTTCATATCTGTCGGCTCTCTCAGATATAATCATAAGGAAAGGTTTGCATATGGTGCATGTGGTCTTTCACAAAAAAAATTCAATGATGTTGATGGCATCAGGAAATTGACCAAAAGAGAACCAATTATACTACGACATATGAAAGCATTTTTTTCAAAAAAATAACACATTGACAAAAGCAGTTTATCAATCTGAGCATGCTCATGTCCCTTACACGTTTTCTCTTCATACCTAAGATGATGCCCCGCCGGCTGCCAGTGCATGAAGCCAAAGCCAGAGCCACAGAGCCAAAAATACTAGCGTCGGCAGGCAGTTGTAGTCGGTCGGGCTGCCGCCGCCTGGGCCTGGCGCCATCGGCGGAACAACCGAAACCCCAGCAATGACAAGTTTGTTGGGGGGAAGCGGAGAGCTGGGCATCGTCGGCGGCGGCCTTGTTGGCGGCGAGGGCCTTTTGCTGTCGCGGCCACGCCTCGTGCCGCGGCCCCGTCGGCCGCCGGGGAAGCCACGAAGCTCGTGGACATGTGATGAGGCCACCGCTTCCGCCTCAAAGTCAGAGGGATCGGCGGTGGTGACCGCCTGCAGCGCTGGCTGCTGTGGTGGCGACAACGCAGGCATTGTCACCGCCAAGGTAGCGAGCCAAAGGATGTGCAGCTTCATGGCGTTGCCGTCATTGCTCCTGTTGCTGTGAATCGATGATGTGAGTGATCGATGACAACTATAACCCATGTTCGGCTGGATTGTTTCCAGCCAGCCAGCAGTGTTTTTCTCTCAGCAGAAACCAGCACCAGCCACCAGCCATCAACCAGCCAGCAGTGTTTTTCTCTCAGCAAAAACCAGCACCAGTCACCAGCCACCAGCCAAACAAATAGGGAAGATGAATGCATATTCTATTCTACCGTACCGTACTTGATGGGGGAGGGCAATGCGTGGATCCATGATCTTGATTCTTGAGCGACAAACACATATGTGTTCGGTTCAGCGTTCTTTTGCACTGCACGAAAAGAGGATATACGTGCGTCTTCTAGAAAAGCAGCAGACACTAGACAACTGGATTCAGCTGTGCGTGCTGGGTCAGTCTTGACTATCGGACAAAGCTACTGGCTCTTTCACCTATACTTGGTTTCATCCAATATCTCACCGCTACTTTACTAGATGCTGTTTTTTTCTTTGGCATTTTTTTAAGAATAGATAGCAGGGTCTCCCATCGATGGACCATTATTTATATATATATAAGGGTGAGAATAGATAGCGGACACTCCCATCGATGGATCATTTAAATATATATAAGGTGACCTGTAGATGGAGAATATCGTTAGTAGTAATCATGGCAAAAGCATTTGTTGCCAATGTTTACAAGTGCAACATACAAAAGAAAAAAAAAACAGCACCTAGTAGAGCAGCAGTGAGATATTGGATGGAACCAAGTATAGGTGAAAGACAGTGGCAATCACCAGCAACAATAGGTGCTTGAACGCCATTTCGCTAGCTGCTTAACTCTTGTCGGTTGTTGTCTCTTTCTTTCTTGCTTCATCAAAAGAGGTCAGTCAGGCTGTCTTTATAAAACAAAAATAAAGCAGTCGGCTTGTTTGCTTGCAGTCCTGGCAAAGCTGCCTGGCGTAGGCAGCACCCCTAGGCGCACGATTTCATCGGCCTGCGGTGGAGATCGCTGCCTAGCCGTGGAGCTGCCTGCCAGGCTGCATCCAAACAGTTTCTTCACTTGCGATTGGGACTTATGATGCTAGGCGCGCTGCTCACTTCAAGCGCTCTCCTCGCTTGTCTCTGATCATTGTCCATTGTTGCTTGTCGGAAAAGGAACCGTAAGAAATTGTGTATATAAGTGTTTTTAGGATAACTATTGGAATGGGGACTCTAATAATGTGCTGGCAACTCATACATTTGCGTGACTGAGGTTCAGGTGGTACTCCCGGACAGAACTCAAGTGAGCCAAACTCACAAAGGGTGCACATCTGCCTCTCATATTTCATTTTCTTTGTTTTCCCCCTATCATATTAAGAAACTTATTGGCTTTCTATAATGATATATTGGCTTAATATTTGTGCTATTTTTTCATATATCTCAAATGTTTAATCTATTTTTCTCTTTTATAAAAACAAATCTATCTCTGTTGTGTAGGTGATTTTTTTCCTAACAGTTAACCATTTTGAGCCCATCTGAAACCAATACAAGAATATGTGGATCTTGATTTCAGTTACTTGACGAACTTTATTGAGTCTTGTCATTTACTTAGTAGTATGTCTCAATATATTTTCTTGTTAGCTTGCCATATATTTGTTTCAAAAAATTTGCTTATTAGGCAATTTAGTTTTAGCCGTTAATTTTCAGATATTATTTGTCTATCTTGTAGCACCAATTACCCACAATTCTCTCAGGATTGTCTAGGATTTTAGAGACTGCAAAAATTGTCTGTTTTATCAAGGTGGTATTGGTGTCCAAGGATCAGAAAGCTGGGAAGCTCGGTGGAAAGAACTGGTAAATGGTAATTAAATTTTCCGTGTATTCACTTTAGCATCGTAGGCATGGAAGATTAGTCATGCTTTATGGACAAGATTCATGAAGCGGTTCCTACCAATCAACACTTCAACAACTTGAGCTTTTGCAGAAACTGTCTCAATGGAGCTTTATTCTCAAGCTTGTGTGAGCAGCTCCAAGACAATATGAAAATGGGTTCTATTGATTGAATGAATTGAGTGCTTTTAGCCTCAGACGTGTTATACTTTTTTCACAATTAAAAACTATATAGTTTATTATACACAATTTAAAACTATGTGTAAAGTGAGCTCTGGTATGAGCTTCACTGTCGGTGTATATGTTCGATCTCTTTTTTTTAACCATTGGATCTTAATTGATTGTTATCTTTTAAACTTGTGCTGGACATGTGTAATCTAATTGATTCGAAATAGAATGCTACATATTGTTGTCCTTTTATCTCATTATTTTCAAATGCTAGCTTACTTTATAGCACGCGCGTGCCGCGTGGACATTGTTACTAGTCTATTAACAGTTCATTCGTTCATGCATGCTTATCGATCGGTTACACGTTGCCATGTCGTTCCCTCCGCCGCCATATGTGCAAGCTTCTCGATGGGTACGGAGTACATACAACGTGATAATTAAACTCATCGATCAAGATCGAAAAACAAAGTCTGTTGTCTGCGTAACAAACGATAGATTACTTATTTAAACGAACAGACATTTAAATTAAACACACATTAGTAGTAGAACACGAATGATGGTTTCACAGTGAGCGCATGGAGGAACATCACAATTTACACATGAGAATGCTCTAAAAGAAAAATGAACCACGACGAAATATATATATATATATATGAATCGTTAATTGATATATGTGATTAAGGAGTGGCATTTGATAGGATGAACATATGCCATATTTGATTGGATAAAGTTTGGAACTATATATACTATGTACTTATGTAGTCACACAGCCACCATCATCCATATATAGTACACTTGTTTGCATTGGGCAGACTATATATATAGTGACTTCGTCGATCTTAGGCCTTCTTCAATAGGCATCGAAATCGCTAGCATGTCAAGCCAGTACTACAGAGTCTCGCACGTCAACAAAAAAAACTTTGTGTCTCTGCCATGAGCATGCAACGCATACAACTCGTTCATCATATATTGATGAGGCTATGCATGCAAATGATCTTGATATTCAGATTGGCCGGCCAGCTGCTAGCTGGCCCCATATGTAGATCATTCTTATATCAGGAGATCGATGGACAAATAACGTTTGGCAACATTGGACTTCGTTCTAGTGTTTGGTATATATGCAAAAATGCCACTACAACTGTGCATAGAATTCTTGCAAAAATAAATAAATTAACTAACCAGTGACAAATCTGCAGGTGGCACACATATATAACAAACTAGGTGGTACCCCACGTGATGCCGCGGGAATTTCTTAAATAATATTTAAAAACATTAAATTGATTGCATAGCAATATTTTTTTTGCAAATGATAATATACATGATTTAAGATTAAATTTGAAAATAGAAACACTAAGGTAATTGCATGGCAATATTCTTTTGCAAACAATATTATACATAAAAACATGTTCATTTGTTGAGAAAGAACGACTCTTAAATGATTGATCATCTATGTATTTCTACCGTACGAATTTTGTAGCATTGTACTTGTAAAGACCATGGATACTATTGGTAATAGAAGACCGGTGGATGACATCTACTATGCGAATTTTGTAGCATTGCACTCGCAAAGACCATGGATGATATTGGTCATAGAAGATCGATGGATGACTTAAATGGATAGTCCTAGTGGATGGATGACATGGCAAGCTTGCATGTTGAGAGAAATCTGTAGTGGGGAGCTAAAACATAGTTTTTTATGATGAATTAAAGACTGCATGCAGAGAACAAATGCTATGTTAATTATTTGAACAAAAGGTCATAAATCTGAACACATTATTGGTGCGACATTAAGCTTTCACAAATTGTGCAAATAAAATGGACAGATTACAAAACTTGAAAGATAGTACGATAGAAAGCATCACCAATAGAGACTAGCGTGCCACTTCCTCTTAATTAATCCTTCTGCAGTTTTTCCTGATCTCCCCGTTAGACCCTGTCAATGGTGTAATGTCACCCATCTTGATCATGCCCGTCACAAAGTCGGCGAAGAATGCGCTCTGGCTGCTAACGTATGATTGGACTTGTGCATCAGTGGATCCACCGTTGAAGAGCTCCTGGTCAGAGTGTAGAATCCCCTTCTTGCAAACAAGATTCTTATAGTAGTTGTTCTCAAAGATGGTTGGGGTTTGAAGGTCCAGAGGTTCCAAATTGTTGTCACCTGAACCGGAGGTTCTAGGACAAGCTGATTGCCTTGTTCTTGCAAAGGCGCCATCGATGTTGGTGTCATTGTATACGTGGGCTCTAAAGTTAGTGCAACGTGCTTGGCCAATGGTGTGCGCTCCTGGTAAAAGAGGCAAAGCAACACATATATAATTTAGAATCTTCAGCGTGAAACATGATCGAAAATTAGGAACGATGGAAAAAATGAACGATCTGCCACTTTACTTAATTTATCACATATAAAGTTTTGAAGCATCTTCTTTTTAAGAAGTACAGGCTGTTCCTGATTCTCTAAATTTATGAGAAAGCTAAAGGTATTTAGGTGTATGTATAAGGATTTTGGACATGCTTTTTAGTAGTATTTTGTTGTATTAAGATATCTGGTGGAAGACTGATCTTTCATCCATTGACATACTTTAGTAGTATTTTGTAGCTAGCCTGACGTACCAGAGAGCGCGACCATGTCCTTTTGGGAGAGTCCCTGCGCGGCGAAGAGGGATGTCAGGTTGGAAAGGCCCGACGTCGGCGGCGGGATGTTGTTGTTGGCGCCGCTCAAGCTCGCCGTCGTCGAGTCCCTCCTCCCAACCTTCACGTCCCAGTTGGGCCCACCCAGCTGCACGCATGCATCATCATTCATCAGTTTCAGGTTCGATCAGTTCTCGATCTGCAAGAGATCGATCATCGATAATGAGTCAAAGGACGATCGAAAGGCTTACGATGACTACGCTGTCCCTGGCTGCGATGGCGAGGATGTCGGCGCAGGAGACGACGCCGGGGCAGACCTTCTCGACGGCGGACTTGATGGCGTCGATCACCTCGAAACCTCTGACGGAGCCATTGTTGGGTGTCGCCATCTTCTCGCCCTGGAAGCTGGCCGTGTCATCCAGGAGCAACGACGCGTCGCAACCCTGCAGGATCAGATCAACAGTACGTCCTGTGAGGTGGATTATTATTAGCCATGCATGCGTATTATTGAGTGATGGAGTAGTAGCAGCATGTAGTACTTGGACGAAGCAGTCGTGGAAGAAGAGGCGAACAATGGAGGCGCCCATGCGCTGCTCCGTGGCGATGGCTGACTGCATCACCGACTTGACGGCGTCGTACACGCCGGGGCACGAGCTCGAGTAGAAGCCGGTGGACAGCTGCGCTGACGAGCTGCCGGCAAGCAGCAGCAGCACGAGGAGAGCAACGACGCTGCTGCACCTTGCAGCTGATGCACGAGTAGCCATCGTCGATCGATAGATCAAGGGATCAGCTAGATGGCCGGCATTATTCCTATACCTATTCTCTGTTCTGATCTTGCCTGTGGAGCTAACTGGCGAACATGGCTATTTATAGCCCACGATCGAAAGCCATGATGTGCATGCCTTGGTTTGTAAGTATAAAACTGAACTAGTATTATATTGAAGCTGCTAGGCCTCAATGCTTGCATATAAAAACACATGATTAGGTTACATCATGTATCAGCAGCTAGCTTCACCTACTCTGTTGAACTTTGAGTTGAAAAGCAATCGATCATCCGACAATCAAGGGTACAGTGCTTGCATTGACCAACAGGGGATTTCACACTCGTGTACCTCCCTAGGGGATTTCACACTCGTGTGTTATTGTACTCGAGAGTTTGGCAGTAGCTAGCAGGAGACCATGCATGACTGAAGCAGGCAGAGTTGAAGGCCTGCTTGATTGCCGGCATCTCTGCGTACTGTAGTTTAGGACAGCTTTATTTTGGTGAATGGGAACGCCTGCTCTGCAGTACTACGTCTCAAAGCAAAAAAAGAGCAACACGTTCAACACGGTCTGGTAAAGGCACCCTGCCTCTTAAAAATAAAACTTTGGGACGGTTCAGCGAAGCTATCCCCTCTTCAGCTTGTATGTGCTATCATTCATCTGTTGGAGATAGTTGCTTTACGTGTGATGGGCAGAAGGATTCTCTTTTCTGCAGGCAGAAGAGGAAGACCCGGAGGCATTCAGAGTCCCGAGAGCTATACATATCTACTCATCGGCCATCATGGAAAGCATGACATGCCCGGGGAATGATCAAACTACGTAGTAAGCATGCATGCATGCATGGCTAGCATTATATATTAATATATAACAGTGGCAATTTAAACTGTACTACAAGATTACATATGACAGTATAAATCCAAATAATTCTCTCTGTTTCAATATATAGAACTCGAGATGTTTTTTTTGCCCTCATTTAGTTTGTTTTGTCAGAGTACGTATATATATGACCAGAGTTCAACAGTCTTTGATGTTAATTTGTTTTTAGCTTCAAAGTTGTTGTGAATACGTCCAACGTTGTGAAGATGACCTGTAAAAAATTTGGAACCTTTGTTATCAAAAACCTGGACCTGAAGGAGTGTGAGGACATGTAGTTAGGTGGTCAATTATATCTTCAAGGCAGGGAACATTCCAAAGCTACTTGCGCCTGAAAGAGGCAGTATTTCAGCTCCAGTTCCAGCTAAGTTAGTTACTTTTGGGGGTCAAATGGTCTACCATTGCTTTGCGTGCACATGCATACTCCGTTTATATGGTAAAAAGGACAGGAAATCATTTTATATTTAAATTTCGTTGGTGTTCCTCGCAAAAAAAAAATCGTTGGTGGATGATACCAAACTAATTAGTAATTAGTAAACTGGCCAGAAAAGTGAGGAAGCAAGATTTCATCTGGAAGGCTTGGAATAGGTATGCTTTCCATTTTCTGAGGGCGGAATTAATCAGCTGAAATGTCGCCGATCTGCAGAGATTTGGTATTGATCAATTAGTTGGCCGGTGTGGAGGCACCGATCAGCTGCAGCACATGTACGTCACTGTAGCAGGTGACCAGCTTAGTCATCTAATATTCCTCTGTTAGATATTCCAACGCGCTCATGCATGAAACGGAAATCGAAGGATTGCCACTGTCGTCTGCTCTATATCTGCGTAAATATCAGGGCAAGTTCGATGGCCACTGGTTGGGCTTTGTGTGTGTTGTGCTTGTCTCTCCTTTCAGTTCAGTTCAGTCGAGTTGGAGCCGGAACGACATTGTCGGCAGCATACCTGTGACACGTGCGTAGTTCTGTCCTAACCACTCCTAAGATAGACTTTCATCTAGTTGGGTGCGTGGCTCACCAAACTTTGCATGGTGTTCTGTTGTTTTCCTATATATTCCAACATTTTCAAGCTACTCCTACACCCGCGCATGTATATATAGTCTCTATATATGCTGCTGGCCGGTTCATGGCTCGTACTGGGGCATGCTTGCCCTAGCAAAAAGTTTGCTAGAAATTAAAGCACGTCAACTTAGACATTTCAAAGCACATTAAAGAGAGTGGGTGGCTTGCCACCAAACAACCATGATATGAGAGAGCAGAAACCTAACCAAGGAGTTGTCTCTTTGGTGAGATGGCAGGAGCATATCCATTTTAGAGGAGAAACGACGACGCTGCAGGCGTTCTTTTTCATAGTATGACCAATCATCAGTTTGATTTGTACTAAATATTATTCCTTGAAGAAGAGTTTACAGTTAGACATTGTTTCTTTTCTCTCTCTCTCTCTCTCTCCTTTTCTGCAGGTGCAATTAGTGTTCCTTAGTTACAAAGAAAAGAAATTAAGGGTACACAAATTAACCTTTATATATATCTATATATATACATGAAGCCGCAGCTGACTAGGGAGTGTTAGAAATTTATTTGTCAGAGCAATTTAGTATCAGATTGGTACCCCACCGAACCTAAGGCCGGGCAAGTCAAGGAGCGAACCTTTACTCACCTAAACTTGATGACTCCCGGTTTGGCATGCAGCAGCACAAGAATCAACAATGCAGAGCCGCCGACAAAAGCATCCCCTCGCCTGCCCATATACTCTGACTAAACCAAAAATCCTAGCAACTTGGATCTGATTGAGGGAATTGAACCAACATCAAGTGGTTCATATATTAAGAAATCAACAAATTATAAGAATGAAGCGCTATGTGTGCGTCTCTGTTTGCAGCCGTAGAATTGGAATAACAGAGATGCATGCATGGTTTAATACTAGAAAATCGAGTGAGTACACTGATGATGATCTAGGTTCCATTTGGGGTGTGATCTACCAGCACAGGAGGAAGACGATTTTTATGCAATTGCAGTGGGGACATGGGAATTTGGCCTTGTATTCTGATGCTTCAATTGCTCTACACCATATGTGAGCGATTGTATTCTTACACACACCACTATGACTTGAGGCTATTTAACTATTTGCCATCATTCTCAGATACAAGTATCTAAAAACCATTCTTATGAACCCTTCTTTATTTTTACCACTCAAAATAAACCTACAAATTTCTTTTGGCCATTTATGCTGATGTGCTAAGACATATCAACCTACCAGTATGGATTGATGACGCAAAAAAGACCTTATTGTCCTTGGGTCCATCTTCCTCCTCACAGTCACTCTTCCCTATTTCCTCTGCTTGTTTTCTCCTCTTTCCCTCTTCTCACCCATCAATCTCTTTATCTGAGACTCTTCATGACACGAACAGGGGGCGGCGGGCTCTGGGCAACTGGGGAGAGATAGAGAGATTATCTGCAAAGAAGCTTGTGCCTACACACTTCAAGAATTCGCTATACTTGGTTTATTGCGAATGTTTCTTTTCGACCCAACAACGTACTCGAGGGGAAGAGTAGGTTTTGAGTCTGGCCAGATAGCCTTGTGATTTTTTTTTCTATGGGTGATAGTCTTGTGATTGATCTGATTTGGCAAAACGGGTTCTCATGTATTTTTATGAATGGTAAAGGATGTGTAATGATCAATATGTCCCTCCTATTTTATATGATTGTATACATGATTCATATTAACAGTTAGTTTATAGTTTGATCTCATATGAACGAAATAAAGGAAAGATCAATGAATAAAATTCTAAATTAACGGTAATTAGTGGCTTAAGCGGCAAAAAATACCTTTTTACGGTGCTTCTTTTTTTCTACGGACCTTTTTTTCTCAAGTTTTTGCATTCCTTATCTAGTTATCTTACTGCCTAACACACCATCACAGCTTTAATTTATTCGCTCGTCCTCTTCCTGCTTGTGAAGAGCAAGATGGTCCTGGTTGCAGGGGTCCGGAGTGAAGCCACGTAGAGCCAAATTTTTGGGCTACGGCTTCATATGTTGGCCCATCTCAGTGGGTTTTCCGAGCCCTAGCCGCAGAGCTATTTGCCCGGTTCCGTTTTTGGTAGGGCTCTGGCAGAAGCCGTTGTGGAAGTCCTACCAAAAGGGTTTAAATTTTGCTTTTTAGCTAGCGAATTGACACGGATGTTACTCATGATTCATAAATAAATTAAAGTTAATTTTCATATTTGAATCAACAGAAATATAAATATATAGCAAGCAAAAGAGAGCGCATGAGGTGGAGACACGTACTTTTCTGATCGTGTTCTATATGCGCGCATGAGGTGGAAAACTAGCTCTGAACTAGAGCTAGTATTCCAAAAGTACATGAGTTCTTAGATCCAAAACCTCAATACCAAGGAACAACAATTGACAAGATAAAAGGCTAAAAGACTAAGAAAAAAAGCTAGAAAGATTAAACTTCAAACTTCTTCTATGTTCTTGCTTCAAACTTATTGTTTTGTCCTCGCATAACAACACCTCTTCACATCACTCGTTTTCTTAGAAACGGTTGATGTCGGAACCATGCTGCCTCACAGTCATATGTTGTCTGAAGATACATCTCATGTAGAAACCGCACTCAGTCGAAACATACTACTTCTACCAGGTAGTATATATGTTGTCAGACGTTGAACATACTACTTCGACCAGCTAGCACGCATCACAAGATGACTACCAGTGATGATGCAGATAACAAGTCATCCATTCATTATTTAAACGAAGCAACATATGAACACATCTCAACACGAACAACACAATTCACAATTGTTAAAACAAAAATTTAGAAAAAGGCTACAAAGTGGTTGAACGTGATCGACTGAAGAAAAGCCACAAAGATAATCCGCATTATTCCATCTCTTCCCATTAATTAATCCTTCTGCAGTTCTTTCTTATCTCCCCGTTGGAGCCCGTCAATGGTGTAATGTCACCCATCTTGATCATGCCTGTCACAAAATCTGTGAAAAATGCGCTTTGGCTGCTAACATACGATTGGACTTGTGCGTCGGTGGCTCCACCATTGAAGAGCTCCTGGTCAGAGTGCAGAAGTCCCTTCTTGCTAACAAGGTTCTTGTAGTAGTAGTTCTCAAAGACAGTCGGGGTTTGAAGGTCCAAAGGTGCCAGGTTGTTGTCACCTGTTCCTGAGGTGCTAGGGCAACCTGATTGCCTTGTCCTTGCAAATGCACCATCGATATTGGTTTCATTGTATATGTGAGCTCTGAAGTTGGTGCAACGTGCTTGACCTATGGTGTGAGCACCTGGCAAAATTAAGAGGCCAATCAAGACGTAAGGAAAGTAAGTTATGACATTAATCTAGTATTTGTTTTGCAAAGAAGATAGATCACTGACGATACCTTCTTTATTCTGTAAATATATAAGAAAGAAAAAGAGTATCGGTTCTAATTATGAAGCGACGCAAAAGGAACAATGTGTGTGGTTGTAGTTAACTTGATTGCAATCTTATTAGCTGGGAGATGCATGTCGACCGATCGACTTTATGCGCTTCTTGCTTTTAGTATAAATATATAATCGAATGAAGATATCTGATGGCAAATTGATCTTTCAATATCCACACTTTTTTTTTGAAGTTGCCAGTATTGACATGCAGAGGAATAAAGCTAGCTTCTACACACAAACTTCTTTAATTTCCCTCCAGAAACTCATATACCGACAACATGCTTGGCATCGTTGTCACCTTTACAAACTTTATGCCATTCCATCCACATCTATTACCTACTCTCTTGCTAGAAGTGTGTTATGTGTTAGTAACCGACAATATATTAATTAAGCTTCATCTGGTCATCATCAATTCACTAACAGGGTAAACGACCCGCCTGTCACGGCTTTGATATACAGTACACTAGATAAGTATGTGAATGAAGGTAAAAGTCAAAACCGAGCTATCAATTCCGTTGGCGATAGTATCTACCAGCTTCTATTTATCTAGCCACCAAATTAAAGATACCTGCTTTGATGAGAAGCAACGTGTGGAGTGTTCTTTTTTCTCCCATTCTAACGAATATGTATTTGATTTGTCAAAAAGATGTGTCATCATCCATGGTTGAACATGTCTAAGTTGCAATCAGTACGTACAAAATTTAATTTGAAAAGATGCATGACAACCGATCGGTGTTACCATACGTTGATAGCACTTTATGAACTAATAAGTAGGAAAAGTTTGTAGTACGTGTGGGCGTACCGGAGAGCGCGACCATGTCTTTCTGGGAGAGTCCCTGCGCGGCGAAGAGGGATGTCAGGTTGGAGAGGCCCGACGTCGGCGGCGGGATGTTGTTGTTGGCGCCGCTCAAGCTCGCCGTCGTCGAGTCCCTCCTCCCTACCTTCACGTCCCAGTTGGGCCCACCCAGCTGCACGCATGCATCATCATTCATCAGTTTCAAGTTCATCAGCAGGCTGATCAGTTCTCTCTGGAAGCGATCATCGATAATGAGTCAAAGGACGATCGAAGGGCTTACGATGACTACGCTGTCCCTGGCTGCGATGGCGAGGATGTCGGCGCAGGAGACGACGCCGGGGCAGACCTTCTCGACGGCAGACTTGATGGCGTCGATCACCTCGAAGCCCCTCACAGATCCATTGTTGGGTTTTGCCATCTTCTCGCCCTGGAAGCTTGCCGTGTCATCCAGCAGCAACGACGCGTCGCAACCCTAAATATGTACGTACAGGATGAAAATTTCAACTGATAAGATTAATTAAGTGATCATCAAAAGTTCATAAGCTAACTTTGAGTGTGTGATCGTTGAGAGAAGTTAATAATTAGTATAAGCAACTCCAGTAAGTACTTGGACGAAGCAGTCGTGGAAGAAGAGTCGAACGATGGAGGCGCCCATGCGCTTCTCGGTGGCGATGGCGGACTGCACCACCGACTTGACGGCGCTGTACACGCCGGGGCACGAGCTCGAGTAGAACCCGGTGGACAGCTGCGCCGACGAGCTGCCGGCCAGCAGCGCCAGGAGCATGAGGCCAAGAGCGATGCTGCTGCATCTTGCAGCTGCTGATGATGGACGAGTAGCCATGGTGATCTGCTAACAATTAGGTGCTGTGATAGCTAACACAGTGCGTGCTTGTCTTGCATTGGCCGGTGCAAAAGATAGCCGGGACGACAGTGATATTTATAGGCTGGAGTCGGTCGGTTTGTATCGAAGGCTGTAGTATATAGACTGATTAATTAGATTGCATCATGTATGTGTCGTCTTCACCTACTCCTCCGTTGGACTTTGAGTTGAAAAGGCAAGCAAGCCACCAAAGGCCTGCGTGTTGGCCGCGCAGGAATCACGCGTTTCACACCAACCAAACCTGCTGATGGCTAGGTGATTGGAGCAACTGTTGCATACGTATACAGCTGAAGCAAGCCTGATTATTGCCTGCCTGCCGGTCGCCCGGCCACCCTACGACTTTGTGAAACGGCACTATGATATCCTTGTGCTGCTGAATGGGAACACTTGGACCTGTAGCTAGTATCCAAGCAAACTGTGCAGGCCAACACACGGTTATTAACGCTACCAACTCCTGCTTCTATCTGCCACTGTTAATGTTGCCCATCACCCTGAATTATATTAATGCACTCGTACTTCCGCTTTACAGTAATAGTGCAATTTCACGATGATTGAGCTTCTCACATCATCAACAATATCTGACAAGGTTGCTTTGGTTGATAGATCCTGCAAAGTTCATCCGGCTGCTGGAAATGGAATCGTTCTGGTCATCCACATATACGTACTCATACATGCTGCAGGGCAGACATGCATGCGCCATATGGTCAATTTTGTGCGGCACTGACCACCTATTCAACTATAAATTAAAGTCTCCTTTCACCTTTACAAACATGATATACTATTCCATGCTCTGCTTTGTATAAAGTCATCATGCATGGTTAGTTAGTTATCTCCATTAGTTTTCCACATCATGCATGCATGGCCACGAGTCAACAGTCTCTACTCTGTAGAATGTTTTGCTTCAATGTTAAGTTGTTGGGAATAGGACAAGCATATAGGTCCACATTTTCAGAGCAGTTCAAAGCTATGTTGAAGTTTCTACGATGCATATGGTTGTACCATAACAATCTGGTACTACTGTATGTTAGACACCGAACGGCGGTGAGCCGGCAGCGAGTGGGCAGGAAGAACACATGCGAGAACACTTGAACACAAGAATTTGGTGCTGCCTGAAAAAGCAGCGTTTTCTGATGATTGTATTGCTATTTATTGAAGTACAAAACAGTTGAGATACAAGCCACGGCGCACACGATTGCGTGGAGTGCGCACGTCCATCCCCATGCGCCGCAACAGCCGGCCATGGCTTGCATGCTCGAGTTCATGGGAGCTAATCTCGGCCACGACTCCTGTGCACACGGTAACCACAAGTCGGTCCTCGTGTGCGTGCAGATGCTAAAAATAGACATGCTAAACTGAACTGAACAATATCTGATAACTGAATAAAACATGCCATGCAGAAAGGAATACTAGGATTACTAACAAATTCTCCTCCTAATCCTAGTGTATATGCTGTACATCAACTACACCGATCCTGGAGCGCATCTCACAGAAGAGTTCACGCCCCAGAGCTTTAGTGAGTATGTCCGCCAGCTGCTCCGTTGTCGCGATAGACTGGAGCTTCACCCTGTCTTCTTCAACACATTCACGAATGAAATGATAGCGGATATCGATATGCTTACTGCGATCATGGAAGACAGGGTTTTTGCTGAGTGCAATGGCAGACTGGTTGTCAATCTTCAGAGTGACGGCGCTGTCCTCCTCGCCCTTGAGCTCAGCGAGCAGTCGCGCCAGCCATATGCCCTGGCATGCTCCTGTCGTCGCTGCAATGTACTCAGCTTCACACGAGGATAGGGCCACGATCTTCTGTTTTTGTGACTGCCAGGTGATGGTGTTGTCGCCGAGGAAGAAGAGGATGCCTGAGGTGCTCTTGCGCGTGTCAATGTCCCCAGCCAGGTCGCTGTCCGTGTAGCCGACAAGGTGGGGATCCTTCTTCCTCTTATAGTGGCAGCCAAAGTGCAGGGTGCCAGCAACATAGCGCAACACACGCTTCATGGCCACCAGGTGCTCAGTGGTTGGGTTCTCCATGAACCGACTGATGAAGCCCACTGAGTATGACAGGTCGGGTCTTGTGTTCACCAGGTACCGTAGGGAGCCGACCACACTACGATACATGGTAGCATCAATGGATGGAACTGAGCTCACCTTGCTGAGTTTCAGGCGGGGCTCCATTGGTGTTGCGCTGGAGTTGCAGCCTGTCAGCCCTGCCGTTTCCAGGATCTTGGCTGCATAGGAGCTTTGACAAATGGTGATGCCAGTCTCGGTCTGGGACACCTCCAAGCCGAGGTAGTAGTGAAGCAGCCCCAGGTCGCTCATCTTGAAGGTGGCCTTCATCTGATCCTTGAAGGTGTCGATGTCGACTTGGTTGCCGCCGGCGATGATCAGGTCGTCGACGTAGACCCCAACCACCAGCCGGCGAGCTCCTGTCCCGCGCAGGTAGACAGCATGTTCCGAGGCACTCCTCCGAAACCCGAGCCCAAGAAGAGACTCGTCGAGTTTGGCGTACCACGCCCGTGGAGCTTGACGGAGTCCATAGAGCGCCTTGACGAGGTGCAATACCTTGTTCTCTTGGCCACGGAGGACGAACCCAGGAGGTTGCTCGACGTACACCTCCTCCTGGAGCACACCGTTCAGGAACGCGGACTTCACGTCCATATGATGCACGACCCATCCTTGAGTGGCGGCGTGGGCGAGCAGGAGCCGAACAGATTCTAGGCGAGCGACGGGGGCGAAGACCTCGTCGAAGTCCACACCCTGCCGCTGTACGTAGCCCTTCGCGACGAGACGGGCCTTGTACTTGTTGATGATGCTGGCGGCGTCCTTCTTCGCCTTGTACACCCATTTGAGGCCGATTGGCCTGACGTGTGCCGGGCGTTCCACCAGCCTCCATGTACCGCTGGCCTCGATGGAGGTCATCTCGTCGAGCATGGCGTGACGCCAGCACTCGTGGCACGCTGCCTCGTCGAAGGTGGTCGGCTCAGCGTCGCTCGCCAGCAGCAGGCGCTCCTCCAGCTCGCGGTGGGCGAGCTCGGGCGTCTCCGCCTCCCCGAGTATGTTGTCGATGCGGCGGAAGCGGAGAGGGGCGTCGTCGTCGTGATCGGCGTCGAGGTAGTCCTCCATCCCGGCTCCTGGTGGGGATGCGAACTCCACCTGAGAGTGTGTGGTGGAACCGGGTGTTGATGAGACGCCATGAGTCATCGGTGAGCTGGTGTCTGGGAACACAGCCGCGCCGGATGGAGCAGGTGATGCCGAGCTTGACGCAGGGGAGGCCTCCGTAGTAGTTGTAGTGGTGATGATCGCGGAGGGCTCTGCGTGGTCCTGCTCCTCGACGGTGAAGTCGCTCGGCTCGAAGGAATCTGCCGCAAACCACGCCCACGCTGCCGCTTCGTCGAAGACGACGTCACGGCTGATGTGGACACGTCGCGTCGAGGGATCATAGGACCGATAGGCCTTGGACCCCGGTTCGTAGCCGATGAAGATCATGCGGCGGCTGCGGTCGTCGAGCTTCTTCTGGTACGGCGTGGTCACCTTCGTGTGGGCGACGCAGCCGAACGTCCTCAGGTGCTGGACAGACGGCGTGCGCCCGTTCCAGAGCTCGTAGGGGGTGCGCCCTCCGATTGCCTTGCAGGAGGATCTGTTCGGCAAGTAGACCGCCGTCGACACGGCCTCCCCCCAGAACACACCAGGGAGAGACTTGGCCTTCATCATGCTTCTGGCCGTGCCCACCACGGTTTGGTTGCGGCGCTCGACGCCGCCGTTCTGTTGAGGTGTGTACGGCGCCGTGAGCTGCCTGCGTACACCGAGTTGGGCACAGTAGTTGACGAAGTCGGTGGCGGCGAACTCTCCGCCACGATCAGTGCGCAGCATCAACAGCTTCTTGCCGCTCTTGCGTTCCGCCGCGGCCTGAATGTTCTTGATGGCGGTGGCCGCGGCGTCTTTGGATGGTAGCAGGGCGATCCACATGTAGCGTGAGTAGTCATCGACAAGCAAAAGGAAATACTTGTTACCACTCGGAGTTGCTGGAGAGATGGGTCCGCAGATGTCTCCGTGAAGAAGCTGGAGCGGCTCCACGGAACGCCAGAGCGCCTTCTGCGGGAACGGCGTCCTCCTCTGCTTGCCGGCGAGGCAGGCATCATAGACCTGCTGAACTTGGTCGATGATGGGCAGCCCGCGGACCAGCTCCTCGCGCCCCATCTTGCGCAGTGCGGCGAAGTGGATGTGGCCGAAGCGCTGGTGCCACCTCCAGGCGTCGTCGTCCGTGCGCGCCGCGAGACACACCGGACGGGCGATGGTGACGTCGAGATTGTACAGCCGGCCTGGGCCCCGAGGGATCTTCGCGAGGAGGCGCCGGTCTTCGTCACGTACCCGCATCACGCCATCCTCCACCAGCACCTGGTAGCCGCCCTCATCGAGCTGGCCGATGGAGATGATGTTGGCGGTGAGGCGGGTAGGAAGTAGACGTTGGCGAGCGCTCGGTGCTCCCTGTTCTTGCAGTGGAAGAGCACCATCCCGACGCCCTCGATGCTTGCGACGGAGCCATCCCCGAATCGGACGGAGCCGGTGATGCCGGTGTCGATGTTGGCGAAGGCGGCGCGGGATCCTGACATGTGGTTGGACGCGCCTGTGTCCAGGATCCAGCGCGATGGATCTCGGTCCGCCTCATCATCGAGCTCGGGGTGGACCTTCTTCTCCAGGAGATGGAGCTCATGCTGCGCCAGCGGTGGTGGCGACGGCGGCCTGGTGGTGTGCGGCGGCTGCGGCGAAGGGGAGAAAGTCTTCTCCTGGATCGACCCGATGGCAAGCATCAGAGTCTGCTCTTCTTCTTGGGCCACATGGGCCTGTTGGGCCGGCTCCTCCTTCTTCTTGATGTGGCAGTCGCTGGCCCAATGTCCCTTCTTCCCACAGCGCGGACAGGGGCTGTCCGGCGGCGGTCGTGAAAAGCTGGAGCCTCCGGCGCCGCGGCCGCGGCCTCGGCCACGGCCTTTTCCACGGCCGCCGGAACTAGAACCGCCGTGTCCGCCATCCGACGCCTCCTTCTTGTACTTCTCCACCCACTGCTCCCTAGTGAGTAGCAGTTTGCCGCCCGCGGTGTGCGCCGGGGCGGGCTCGACGTCGTCGGCGGCTTTGAGGCGGCCGGTGACCTCCTCGATGGACAGCTGGGAGAAATCAAGAAGAGTCTCGATTGAAATCACGAGTTGCTTGTACCGTGAACGAGCGACGCGCAGGTACTTGGCCACCACGTGGGGCTCTGGCTCCTGATCTCCGAGGGCCGCCATTCTCTGTGTGATGTTGGTGAGGTGGAGGGCGAAATCCTCAATGGCCTCGCCGGGGCGGAGCGCGATGCTCTCGTACTCCGCCCGGAGAGTTTGAGCGGTGGATCTCCGCACACGGTCGTTGCCGATGCGGAGTGTCTTGATGGCCTCCCAGGCGTCGTGGGCGGTGTCCTTGTTGGCGAGCACGGCCACCATGTCCTCCGGCACAGCGCTGCAGATGGCGTCGAGGGCACTCCGGTCCTCGTCGTACTCGGCGATGTCGGGGTACTCGACTGCCTCCCAGAGGTGACGAGCCTGCAGCTTCAGCTTCATGCGCAGTGACCATTGGTGGTAGTTGCTGCGCGTCAGCTGCGGCCAGGTGTTGGAACCGCCACCCTCACGGAAGATGCGCTCGACGACGATCTCGCGAGGCTGCCGGCCACGAGACCGGCGTGGTGCCCGGGAGCGACGCGGGGAGCGGCGCGGTGAGCGACGCCGTGGTGAGCGTGACGGAGAGCGTGACAGAGAGCGGCGCGGCGTCTTGCTGCCGCTGCCCTCCGGCTTCTCCTTCTTCTCCGGGGTGCGATTGCGGCGCGGTGGTGAAGCCATGGCGCCGCTGCAGGTCCTCTCAACTCTCTGGCTCTGATGCCACTTGTTAGACACCGAACGGCGGTGAGCCGGCAGCGAGTGGGCAGGAAGAACACACGCGAGAACACTTGAACACAAGAATTTGGTGCTGCCTGAAAAAGCAGCGTTTTCTGATGATTGTATTGCTATTTATTGAAGTACAAAGCAGTTGAGATACAAGCCACGGCGCACACGATTGCGTGGAGTGCGCACGTCCATCCCCATGCGCCGCAACAGCCGGGCATGGCTTGCATGCTCGAGTTCATGGGACTGTATGCCATTGTAATATTTGTTTGTCATTATTTGGTCAAAGAATATGATAAAGTAATTAATTAGGTACAGTAACTTCTAATCGCTTGAATAAAGTAACTCTCAATTAGGCACCAGTGTCTCTACTATATCTAGGAGTCATGATCATTCCTACTCCGTAATCACTTGAACCCAAGTAGGACTGGCACAGTTACTCCTTTTCATTTGGGCATTATTACTTCTGCCTATGTCTTGCTTCGAATTCAAGGGATTTAAAAAGATGCGGAGGCTCCAAATGGTGTATACTTTTCAGCGTGATCAGTCTAATCAAGCTTCGTTAGCATCAAGCAAAATGGAGATGGCATTTTTAAGAAAATATATATATCCTTTTCTTGTTTTGACTTTAGTAGGTTTTACATCACAATACAAAAATTGACTCTACTAAACAGATATGTTTGCTCTTCCTTTTAACTTCAGTAGTTATATCCTTTATCTAAAAAAAGCAGCTATATGTGATTTTCATTTCGTCATGGCGGTACTAAACAGATGAAATGTCGCTGATCTTATTGGGTGAACAACTGTTGAGGAGCTGACGCAAAGCCGGATTGCCGCCTGCGACTTTCTAACAGGGCATCATCACGTACTGCAGACTAGTGTAGGCTAGACAGCATGAGTTGCATATATATCTGGTTGTGGTGAATGGGAAGACCTATCCTATAGATCCAACCAAACTGCTGGTCGGCACTGTTATGCATGTTGTCCATTATCTGATCCAGATATAATTTTACTTTTTTTGTTAAACTGATTATCAGCCCTCAGTAAATATGCCAACAAAGGTTTCGTCATTACATAACCCTGTGGTTTTCTGTCATCGCCTTGATAGCGTTTTTGTAATTTCCAAATGGTCAAGCTTGATGGAGAAGAATTTTCTCTTGCTGACTTGCTGGAAGCATTCTGGTCGTCATTCTGGAAACATGGACGAGTATTAGTCATGAAGAGAAAAAATATTATCTCCCTCATGTTCTGTTTCTCTAAAGTCGCCATGCATAGTTAGCAAGTTATTTCCATTAATCATTAGCATTTTTTTGTTGCAATACATGGCCAGGAGCCCAGGAGTCAACAGTCCCCAGTCTGAGCAGGTAGTTTTGCTTCAAAGTTGTTGGGGGACAGGACAGGCATATGCATCCGCAAGATCAGGAAAGTTCAACCGTGATTTTTTTTTTGTAGTTCTACAATATAATGCCTGGACCAGAACCATCTGCTTGCGTATGTTCCCGTACTCTTTATTTTGAAAATTGTTTGGTTAAGGAATATGATAAAGTCATTAGGTATGCTTCACTGTTCACACATCCAACCATATCTTCTTGGGGGCATCGTGGTCATTTGGAACTCAAGCAGTAGCTACGACTGTTGAATGCTTTTCAATAGGAAATCCTTCTACGTTTGCTGTCCATGTGTCTCTTGCTTCTTTCAAGGGGGTCTAATAACGACGGGAAAGGCTCCAAACGGTATCTAATTTTAACAGCGATTAGAGTCTAATCAACCTTGGTTAGCATCAACAGTATGTGGATGCCACATGGTACTAGAATTGTTGAAATAAAAAAAAGAGCAATTGGTCATGCACGCATGTTTTGTCTTCTCTCTTTTTTACATGAAAGGACAAATATAAGCTATAATATATTGTCTTCATACAATTCCACGTGGCATGATATGACTAAATAGCTGAAATGTGGCTGATCTGACCTGCAAAGATTTCGTTTTGATCGATTTGTTCATGAGTAGCCATCACACCTATCACTGTACGTAGTAACAGGTCTGCAGGTGGCCGGTTTAATCATCGCGATCTGCAGTTGCAGAGCATGCATTACACTAAATCCTATGTATTATATAACATTAGCCATGTATGTCTATGTATTGTTACACGCTATGTTTACTTGACTTATCAACCACCAGCCAGCAGTATTTTTCTCTCAACAGAAATCAGCACCAGCCAGCATTATTTTCTCTCAGCACAAATCAACACCAGCCACTAGCCAAGAGGACTTCGTATGCGAAGACACGCGAGATCCATGGACGCCCCCAATTTTACATCCGATGAGGGACGTGACAAAAAAGAGAGAATCTATAGACGCTGTGTATAGAAACAATAGCAAATCAACGACGAGGATGCGAGGGACGTGAGCAGATGAAAATAGTGCATGCAACGGTGAACAACGAGAGCAAACGAGGTATTGCAGGTTGACTGTAGATTGACGCATGTCGTGACATTGACTGCTTATCTTACGCTCCGATCCACACCTAAAAGGTGGATGATAAACAAAAATCTGATCGAGTAAGGTAAACCAGCTCTACCAATGAAATCGAATCATTCGGACATGCAGATAAGAAGTGAAAGCTCTCCGTGGTGAAAACCAGACGTTGGCGCCGTCGCGCCTTTGCCTTCCTGAAGGCGTTGTTTGGAGGTTTTCCTTGTAGCCGTTGGTGGTGAAGCTTTAGGCACCGTGGTTGGTCGGGTCCAATAGATGGTGTGTTGTTCTCTTGACCCTTTAGTTTGGCTCAGCTCTGTTGCGAGACCTAGAGGGTCCTTCTTAGAATCTGTTGGATGCCGCTCCTAAGCGGATTGTACTTCACTGTAAACCGGTAATCCCAGTATTTTTCTGGTGCTTTATCTATAAAGCTGGCTACGGTCTTTGCTGGAGAAGTGGGCAGCTGCAACAGACAAGATAACAATGATAATTTTGGCTCAAATAGAAGAGGGCGGGCCAACAAAACTTCCCGATAGTATGTTTGGGGAGAAAGAAGATAAAGACGACTTTTGCATACCTCAGATGGAGATGATTGGAAAAGATCAATAGGCCGTCCTCGTCGGGCATGGCAAGCAGCTGTATGATTTTGACACCTTTTGACGCCAAGCAACATTGTTACAGGCAGCAATGGTCGCAAAAAAAAAAATGTTACAGCAAAAGTTGCAAAACCCAAGCCCCCTTTCGTCAATAGCTTTTTGACAAACACTGCATCTAGCCAGCTGTATGCACGATTGCGTTTGACACTTCATTTTCTGTGTATGCCGTTGCCTCTACTCTTCAACCAACCAACAACTATAGGTTAAATAAAGCTAACATCATCTTTGTACTTTGTTCGTGGAATTATGGCACACATGCATGCATGCATGCAGTTTACATTGGTAGTATGCTGTAATCTCACGATAGAGATGAGCTAGCTGGTGGACTGGTGAATTATATATTTATATTAGACAAACAAATATTTACATTGATAGTGCTGATAGCAGATTGTACATTGAGCTGACATGCCTGACATGGATTATTTCCTAACCCACCTATAAAATCGAATTATGCGGATAAGAACTACAGCTGCTGCAGAGTGCAGACAGGATACAGAGCTCAATCGTAAAACTGGTGGACGGTGGTGGACCTTTCTTTATCAAGAGCTACTTTGGTCTCTAGATAAACTACGTGACCCAGGCGATCTAAATTTTACATCCTTCACTTTGAACATGATTGGCCAGGGGTCGGGCTAGCTGGCGACGACGTGAGAGATGATGGACTCGGCGGCCCGTCTAATTATTTCAGATTGGGGAAGTTCTGTTGGGCCTTGAGATTACCTGGGCTGTGGCCCATTAGTTGTCAGGAGAGAGAAAGAAAAAAGGGGAATAGCTCCGGCGACCGGCGGCGATCCGATTTGGACGGGATGGATGCCGGCAGCGGCGGCGGGTGGGAAGCAGCAGGACCTGGAAGAGGCGCTGCTCCAGATCGTACAACAGCACCACCACCAATCCCTCCGCCAACGCCAGCAAACTGTTGGATTCCTACAGTAGATTCCCTTGATTTCGATTATGCAGCAGCTGCTGCTACGATTTAGGTAGTGAACCAACAGATTAACGACACCCTCTTGCGAGCGCAGAGAGAGCCAAGAAGGATGCCTTGAGGAGCGCGGTGCGGGTCGCCGATCTCCTCGTCGACGGCGGGGTGCAGGAGCTCTTCGTCAACGAGAAGCGCATTGAGCTTGAGGCCCGCGCGCTGCTCAGCACTATTGCCGAAGCAGTGGCTGGCTGCCACCAACCAGATCGACTCGGTCTTGAAGGTAACTCACTCAATGCGATGCTACTCGCGTGCCCGCCTCGATCGAATTCTCAGTTTCACTGGTGTATTACTAAATGCAGCATATAGGGTACTGCCCAAGTGAAATTTTATTATCAGGGGCTAAGGCCATGGGACTATGGGAGCATATAGCTTCCACTCTCGGCCTGTTCCTTTGTACAACCTTTGCCTGAATCCTACTACACTGATTAGAGAATTTGTTTTGCATGTTCTCTGATAAGTAAGCTTGTAAGGTTACATTCAGTATTGGCCAAGGAGCTCATGGTGTAGTGGCAAAGGCCACTAGCTAGAAGGCGCCACTATCCCACCCAGGGTTCAAATCTTGGGTGAGGCACGTTAAACTTCAGGGGTCTCTCTTGGGGTGTTTTCTTTCAAAAAAAAAACATTCTAGTATTGGTTAGACCACCATTCCTTTAGGTTTGGTTTCATTTCCCATTGATGAATCAATACATAACACTAAACTACCAATCCAATATTCTGTGCTTTTTTGTTATTGCTGAAGCATCTGTTTGTTAATTTATCTCTAGGAAATTGGAGACTTCGAGAACTGGATGAAGATCATGGACTTTGACTGTAAAAGTATCAATGCAGCGATACGAAATATTCATCAGTCGTGACTCTGCCTGCGATCACAACGTTCATTTCATTAGATGCACTGATTCAAGTTATGTGAGCTAGAAACCATCTTGTATAGAACTGTTTCCTGTTTTCCGTGCATAACTGTAGAACTTTTTTTTTGTCAAGCGTCTGTGCTATGAGTACCGTCTCTGATCCCTTCAAGTTCAAATTTATGATATATATGATCAAAATATACCTTAATCTGATCAAATCTTCCTAGTGGTGTTTTACGTGTGCCATTATCTGAGCAGTTTTTGTCCATGAGCTTCCTTGTCAAGATTGGTAGTGGAAACACTGAAAGGTAAGACCTGTTACTGCATGAAAAAGTATTATTCATGCCATTTTATTCCTTGCACATGTATGCTTTGAAACCAGTGAATACATCTTTGGGGAAGACTATTGTATCATGAAACGGACACTTCTCCCTCTGATGATGATTACAAGGTAATAAACCACACACTAACACGAGCGGCAATAATGTGAGTCCTACTTTACCTTCCTGCAATAATGTTATTGTCGCCAGTCTTGTTTGGACAATTTGATTTCAGTGATGTTGCGGAAGATGTAAGAGAGTATTCATACAGGATGTTTGAAAACCTGAATATGCTCTGTGTTATCAGATCAGTTGAGAGGATGTTCAACTATTTTATGGTGGCAAGTTTTAGCTCACAGTAGATAATTCTTTGTTTTCTCAATTTTTTGTTATCAATATCAGAGTTGTTAACTGAGGATGTTATTGTACTAAAGAATTTATTAGCCAATCTTGTGGGTTGATGTATTTGCAAAGAGTTTGACTCTGCTTGGCAATTATCTGTACCTGAAGTTCATACATATCTAACTGATTTATATGAAAATGACTTCCATATCATTGTTGTTGGGAAAATATACAGATGGAGCCATAAAAAATAACATGCATTTAAAATATGACGTTATATTATTCTGGAAACGGGAACAAAGAAAATACTGGCCATAGCTTCGTTGCATGCGTGTGAGCGTTGCCACTATGCACGATAACAATTCAATGAAGAAGCTTGCAGAGCCTCTGCTTTATCATGAACGAGCACTAGAGAATCAACTGTGAACATCCAAAGGTTGCTATTTGCTGTGTAGACTGAGTATTGAAGTATAAATTTTCATTTGGGCACCAGGGAATATTGTTCATCTTATGTCAAAACGTACATGGAATTCAGCCATTTAGGAACTGCTGTCGAGTGGGATGACTTGGCCATTAGCAACAGTTTTGGCGGATGGTCGTCGAAAAGCCAAACAAAGTGGCTCCAAGTTGGAGCGGTTGTACATAGCATATGTCCGACTGAGTGAGGTCTCACTGTCTCAGTATCCATCAGCTTGATAAGAACGATCTCAGGTGTGAACCATTTCGATTTGGCCGAATCTTCTTTGTCAACAAGCTGGGCAGAATCAGCCACTGCCCGCCGAAAACGTTGCGTCAAGAGAATTATTTGTGTGCACAAGTTCAGGCCCAACACCAGAAATAGCGACACACGAAGAAACTATGAATAACCATGGGCACATATTATAACACATAGTATATGCTTCCAAACAGGCGAGTGCTTACTACTGTGTTAACTGCTCATTTCCTCAAACAGCCAAATCATTTTCAGATCTCCCATAATACTATGCTATGAGCTTGGTAAAAGGGACATTAGCGGGGCACCACACCCCTCGTGGTACAAGAGCTATCTAATGCTATCATAACTCGCACCTACATTGTACGCGTAACTACAGTAAACTAGATCTGTACAAGAAAAAGGCCATATACTCTAGGATCAGCTTCAGTTTTCACTCCAGTTCAGATTCTGATACCTCTTCCTCTGGCAGTTCAAAGGCGTCAATGTCTGCAAAGTATGCTCTCTGTTTCTTCACAAAGTCTTCAGGTAACTTGGGTGTGCTTGGACGGGGGCACTTCTGTTTAAACCATTGAAAGCAGTCAGAAAGTTGAACATCATTGTAAACAAACCGAAGATCGTGCAACTAGCTCATTTTTTCAAACAGTTGAATGCTCCCCTAGTTTTCAGATTGAGCACTTCTGTATTAAACATTGAAAGCAGTCATAAAGATGAACATCATTGCTCTTGTCCCAGCCACCATTTTTGTACCCCCCTAGCCCATGTACTAAATATGTGACCTCTACATTCAAAACAAAGGGAGATGATCAATACTACAGATGAGATGACACAAAGCTAGATGATCCATAAACTGTTGCTAAATGAGCATATGTTACATGGAATTGTGGCCATCATAAGGATCAGAACTACACCTTACAGATGCACTATCAACTGTACTTCAAAAATGCATTACTAACATTCAAAATATCCATGTCATCGTATTTCCATATGCAGTATCCCAGAAGTGTTCAGGGCAGATGCACTTATGCAAAGGAGCATGGAAGAGACAAATTTAACCAAAAGCTGCAAATCTTGTTACAGGAACTGCTCTGTTTATCATATATTAACACATGACAAGTTAACAAAGCTATGAGCTTATGATAGTACGCATAATGGTATCCCATTATGTACATCCTCAGAGATATCACCATGACCTGAGTCTTAATAACACAACACAGGGCTTTGTACACAGGAATGCACTCAGATCGCTTACCTTTTGAGCTTCATGACAAGGAGCTGAAGAAGAAATGGGCCGAGTATCCTTAGCCATAGTCTCTTTCCTGAAAGAGAAGTGTAATTCAATATTCAGAAAATGAATTGCACTACGACTGTAACCGTTAGATATGGATGAGCCACTGGGTCACTAAAGTATGGACTTCTGAATATCCTGTACCTGTGAGTTATGACACTACATGATGCCGTAAGTTTATTCTGTCAGAAATGCTAAAGGTTTCACACAAGTTCTTCTAATCTATATCATTACATGGCAATTCAGAGCAAGCATGCTAGCGCTTAAGACAAGGAGTAGTACAATAATTCCATGATCTGAGAAATAATAAGGAACAGTGAGGGCTTGAATTCTTGTTACTAACTCGCATATGCAGGATGAGCACCATTTTGAACCCTGATGTACATCGACTCTCACTGATTACTAAATCATTGTACCCTTCCCATAACAAGTTATTGATTCCGGAGACAACTAGAAATGCTTTTTTTTTTGTCAAACTTAGGTGTACTAAAGACAATGATGATTAGTCCAAAATACAAGGGAGAACCTAGCACTAAGGGTGTCCCAATCTCGCAATCATTTTTTTTTGAGAATTACGCAGTAATTATGCGGACGCAATCAATTGCACGACGGAGAGACATGTGCACTGCAGAGGGGGGGCTGAATCGAACATGCCAAACGCATGTGACACTATACTGGGCTCAGGTTCAGGCAGCACTCTCACCTGCTGCTGGTCCTTGTTGGCCTTCCAAGTGGGGGGCAGCTCGCCGTTCCGGAAGCAGCAATGGGTGCCTTGCCCTTGCTGGCTGTGGTAGTCGACCTGGTGGTGGGGTTCCTCGTCGTCGTCCTCCTCCTCCTCCTCTCTTGTGGATCAGCAGTCCCGCGCCGCCCGAGGATGGGGGATTGAAGCACACTGCGCTCCTCCTCGAGGACTGCAAATCAGGAGCAGGATCAGAAATCCCAGCCCCAATGGGTATCGAAGACCCCACTAACAGAACCGGCCGTAGCGAGATCGAGCAGAAATGGGAGCCGTAGGGTTCACTCACCGGCGGCGGACGAGGGCGGCTTGGGCGCGGGCGTGACCGATGCGGTGGAGGAGGGCGTGGGGAGGGGCCGCAGTCCAATCCGTCTAGGCTTGATTGGGGTCGGGGTCTCGGGGAGGAGGAGGTTGGTGATGTCGCCCAGCGGCGCCGCCGCCTTGCGCTGCCGCTTGGTGACGACGGACTTGGGGCTCGACAGCTCGGGCGCCGGCGGTGGCGGCGCGGTTCTGGTGGTGGCGGGCTTCATCGCACGCGTACAGGGAATGGGAGAAGGGGACTGCTGCAGTGGATTTGGGGAGGGCGGGAAGAGGGGAGGAGCCGCGCGGAGAAGAGAATTCCGGAAGGAGAGGATTCCAATTCCAAGCAACGTAGGAAGGAAGATTGGAGAAGAAGATTCCTCTCGCCGGTGGTGTTGGATCGTCGCGGACGGACTGGGCTGGGCTTTACTTTCCGGGTTGAGGTGCTTTTTTGTGTCCGGTCCATGGGCCTCTCTTATTTGGTTTGCATGGAAAAAACAGAGAGGTCTCTTCTTATAAAAAGAAACATCATCAAGTACTATCCACAAACTTGATTTCTTACGGAATGTGTATGACAGCTAGAGTAGACTAGCTTTTGATATTTTTGTGACAAGCATCCCCTTAGGTTGGAGCTGGAATCATTGGGCCTATTTTTTTCTTTCAAAAATCATTGGGCCTATTTGCTTGACTTAGGGCACCCCCAACCCTCCATGTCAGCTACCGTGTCAGCTAATGTCCATAGAATTAATTAGGGTGTCAATTCAGCAAAAATCTGACGTGGCATGGTAGAATTAAGTAGGGTCCATTTCCTCTCGATCCCGTGCGCCGCCGCCGCGAGGCCTGCCCCGCGCGCCCTGTGATTTCTCCCCGCCCGCCCGCGACCGCTCTTCCGGCGCCTTCCCGCGGACTGGCGGCCAGCGCGGCTCCCCGCCTCCCCCTGCGCGCGGCCAAGTCCGGCGGCGGCGCCCCGCGGCTCCTCCGAGCGGTGGGAGGAACAGCGGCATGCCGGAGGAGGAGCAGCGGGAGTCGGCGTTGGCGTGGCCGCGGCCCGTGGTGGTGGCCGGCGAGGAGGATTCCCGGTCCCTCGACGAGCAACACCAGCAGCTTCACTCTTATTTTTCTTCTACCTTCACGCCGATCGATCGATCAGGAAGTCAAAGCTGCTAATCTCGCTACGATGTGATGAATCGCTGCGTGCGAGCAGGGGGCTGCTGCGGTGGCCTACAGCCGGAAGAAGACGCCGCAGCGGGCGACGAGCAAAAAGGGAGATGATTGGCACCAAAAAGATCAATAAAATAGTATAGTTGCAGCAATAATTGGCATGACGTGGCGGGTTTGTCCCCATCGGAATCGGGACCGACTACCTGCTGCAACATTGCCTTGCCTTGTCTGTCACTATCACTCACAGCACCAGGTTGTACGTACAGTTGGATGTTTCCATACCTAGGGTACCATTT
The DNA here is from genome assembly GCA_033239725.1 of Echinochloa phyllopogon. NCBI lineage: Eukaryota > Viridiplantae > Streptophyta > Magnoliopsida > Poales > Poaceae > Echinochloa > Echinochloa phyllopogon. The sequence goes on along the minus strand of BTCW01000008.1, from coordinate 672,531 downwards.
CCTTCCTTCAGTTCAATGGTTGAAGCGGCATTGAATGTTGATGATGACGACTATAATAATGCTTTTCTTCAAAAAAGTCCCTCTTAATTAGGTTACAAAGTCCCTTTCAACAATTCTGGTCCACGATCCCCTTCATTCATTTTATAATCATGTAACAATCATTTTATCTGAATTTAAATGTGCAATTATATGTAGCTTGCCACCTACGTATAATTGCACATAATTGAAATCTTTGTGCCGTGTCCAACTGCAATAACATTCAGCATGATTGGTTGCTAGTCCTAATTAACCCGCGGCTACCTGCTGTTTTGCTAATCATTCTGTTTGAAAATGGAAGAGACCTGAGGACAGTTTAGTCAGTGTACTTGGAACGAAAAGGGTGTCCATGCACCGACTACATTCATGAAGATCAGGGGAATTTTAATTCCCTGGATTGTCTCAGTCAGCAACCACCGCATACCAGTTCCGGAAAAAGAAATAGCAGCACACCATCCTGCTGCCTGTTCCTCCGTTCATTTTTATACCCGGCCCTCACCCAACGCGAAGCAATGTCGAACAGCCTGCTGTTAGCATCATTGCAGAGCCAAAGGCAGAAGGAGAAGGAAGCAAGGAGGCGGCGGGAGGTAGAAGAAGAAGAAGCATGGATTGCTGCATCTGCAGCCCCATGGCGACCATGTACAGGCTTCCGAGGAACGCCATCTGTGCTCCCTGCCATGAAGGTGCCAAGGCCATCATCGGCTTCCTGAACAAGGATGAGCAACAAGACGATGATAGCCGCAGGTCCCACGCGTCGATGAAGCCTAACAGCTCAACCAAGGTCAGATTTCCTCGCTTCATTTGTAAAAACATCATATCTCATGAGTAGACACTGAGCATTTAACGAAAATGATTTCTGCTTCAACCATGTCTAAGTAAGGTCAGAGGTGCTAGTAAGGGTTTTGCTGATTGAATGCAGGGGATGAGAGATGCGTGGGAGCAGGTGAAGGAGATGAGAGACAGGGAGCAGGAGACCAGGCAGAGAGCTGCCTTCCTCCAACAAGGCTTCGCGCTGGCGTGGAAGGAGGGAATCCACACCGACATCGTCGTGAAACCTGGCGCTGGGGCCCCAATTCCAGCCCACAAAGCCATCCTGGTGAACATTTGGGCTTTTCGGATTCTTGATTAATTAATTTAATTAAAGCCCAACTCATGCGCGCACGCAGGCCGCGAGGTCGGAGGTGTTCCGGCACATGCTGTCCGGCGACGAGCAGTGCAAGGCCCCCGCCGGCGACTCCATCTCCCTCCCTGAGCTCTCCCACGGCGAGCTCTCCCTGCTCCTCGCCTTCCTCTACACCGGCGGCCTCGACCTCGACCACCAGGAGGAGCAGGACCTGCACGCGCTGCTCGTCGCCGGCGACAAGTACGACGTCCCGTTCCTGCGGCGGGCCTGCGAGGCGCGGCTGGCGGCGCGCGTGGAGCCCGGCAACGCTCTGCGGACGCTGGAGGTGGCGGAGCTGAGCTCCAGCGCGGTGCTCAGGGAGCGCGCCATGGACACGGTGGTGGAGCACGCCGAGCAGGTGGTGTTCTCGCCGGAGTACGACGAGTTCGCCGCCAGGAACGCCGGGCTCTGCGTCGAGATCACCAGGGCGCTGCTGGCCAAGACGATGTCGCCGGCGACGACGACGACTAATAAAGTCCATTGCACAAATTAAAGGATGTGTAGAGCTTGAAACCTGCTGTGTGACAGTGTGTTTGACCACACATATATGAGAAAGGAAGGCTGTATATTGCTTTAGTTTTGAGTGATGTGTACATGAACATGCCTGTGTTATATAATTATAAACTAACATGAACAAACTTTGTCCACGTTGGACTAATGATAATTGGTGAGAATTACATCAGACGATCAACTTATATATACATGACTGCAACTGGCTTAATTACTGGCACGTGGGATTGCAGGCAGGGCATTGGGCCTGGCATTGAGCCAGCGACGCGTAAGTAACACACTGATTCTGGCGGTTCTTGACAGCAATAGCACGACGGCACTCCGGATGATATGCCACCAAAATACTCAGCTGGGCATGCTTGCTCTGTGCAAAAAACCATGTGTAGCTTCCTCTCATCATCTATTAAAGATGTGGAATTGGTAGTAACAATCTTAGTACCACCGGCCTTGAGTAGCTCACGACCTATTACAAAGAATTGTATTTGTCACCATATATTAGTCATGTATATACTCGAGTCACCATCCCTGATACTATAATTTGCGGTGAGCTTTTACATTAAAAAAAAGCTTTTGAAGAGAAATACTACTAGCTAAAGGTGTGATTTGCCTCTGTGCTTATGTATAAAGAAAGAAGGCATGATTTGCTTGGGAAGCTGCCTAGGATTATGTATACAAAGAGAGTCGGATTTAACTAGAATTTCAGGGTATATGTTTTGCGGCCAGCGAAATTATTACATTATGCTTGCATGCATATGCATCACATCTGTGAAACGCATTCGATCTTTTCAAACAAGAATTGTTGGGTAATCACTTGAATAAACTTACTGTGTGCGGGAATCACGGCCAGGGCTCCAAACAGCACGACGGTCAGGCCACTCCTCATATTGTAGAATGTATGTAGATGCTTGGTATTGGACGTGTAAGGGATGACAAATTGACAATTGCTTCTTCAACCAGTCTCCATTTATTTATAAACAATATACGTTATTAATTTCCACATAGATGGAGTATTTATTTGAAAACGCTTCAGGTAAATATAATGGAAATTAACGTGTAGTACAAGGTAACTGCAATTCCAATCCGTTTGACTGATATATATAATTTTTTAATTAAAAAAAGGCTACCTAGTCTCAAGTGTGATCGCCCATGTACAGGTGACCTCATTACATACTGACGGAAAAATCGAGTAATTCAAGGATCAAGCTACTAATAACTAGTACACCTGAATCCATCTTATTCCTTTTATCTTCACTGGATAATTCACAGTTGTTTGCTGACCCCTTTACATTTTTAATTGTGGATAGAAAATACTGATACAAATTAACAAAGACTTGCACTAGTGTTTCGTTGTGAAACCATAGCGAGGAACAGAAAAATAACTTCTACTTCGTCACGATCGAATTCCTTGGCCAAGCTTGCGCTAGCTCCGAGGAGTAACTAAAGGATGGCAAATTAAGTTGGGGTTTCTTTCATCCATGATCTGATCTGTTACTCATGCATCGTCGTCATCGGCCATGCATTTGCTGATGGCCTGCAAGACAGCTTGGCGAACCATTTGCTCATCCACGCTTCCACCACTCGCTGCACCCTGCTGCCCATCGCCGCCACCTGATCCCAGCTGCGCTTGGAGCCGGAAGGCCGTGTCGTCGGCGCAGGAGACGTCGGCGTCGAGGACGTCGATGCCGAGGTCCTCGAAGGCCTCCAGCACGGACACCAGCAGCCCAGGACGGCTCCTCTCCATCGATACGTTGATCCTGAAGCCTCTCCTGCTGCCACTGCTGCTGTCCAGTTCCACTGACGAGACGCTCACCTGCACACACACATATATAAATTGCTTGAAATATATATAATTGCCCCGATCTGCAACGACAAGCTACTGGTTCGGTAGCAGTATAGTAGCAATGATATAACGTGTGTATGTACTGTTGCTGCCATGTCGCTGCCAGAACTAGAGCTACTGTCAGCCGGGGAAGCAGAGGCTGCTTCTTCAGCCTTGTCCTTGAGCTCCTTGATGTACTTGGACGCATCTACCAGGATTGACGTCTTGTTTGCCTGCATTGCTCATACAAACCAACGATAGATGTGCTGATTAATTAACTTGATGGACGAGTATGCAGTATTGCAGTCCACTGTCCACATGTCAAAAATGGTCAGATATAAGAGACCACCAAATGAATTTCACAAACAACATACGCATGAACTTCCAGTTCAAAAAAAACATACGCATGAACCAGCAAGAACCACACCGTCTTTTTTTTATGTATAAATTACAGTATAGTAGAAGATCATGAGAAGAAAATAAATTTAATAACTCCCGAGAACAAATAACAGAAAAACATCCGAGTTTCCAGCAAAATAACACCGAATCTTTCCTACGTTTTTCTTCAGTTTTAAACCAGAAATGTGTTGTGTAGAAAGTACCGCATTGGACTTTGTAACGGAGCGCAGATGCTGGAGTTTCTCTTCTAAGGCTGCCTTCTTCTCTTTTCCTGACATATCTCCCTCTCTCTTACATCCCCACAGTCTATAGTGAGGATTTCAGGAAGGAGCTCCTCAGGTTATATATATACAAGGAGTCAAGGACTAAGTAGAAGACGATATGCTCTCTCTTTTTTTCCCTTTTTTTTTGAAGATCAGTAGTAGACCGTCCTGTATTGAGCACTCATCTATCATTGGGTGCACATGATATACAGTGGCTGCTGGAGAATCCTAAGGCAAAGGCTGTAGTATTCTAGTCTCTTTTTTTTTGGCCATTGAAGTTCAAATCGTTTTGTGTACTTGGTTAACAGGTACTTTATTGGTCGTAATATAATGATGCTGATGCATGCGTAATTGCTGGGTCACCATGTTTTCACGGCTTAATTCTGTTGTTACTTGATAGATTAATAATTTGTGGTTTAAGTTGTTCTTGTAGTGCTCGATCGAATGACTTACATCTATATAGAGAGTAGCGGGGACTTCTTGGCAAGCTATATTTGGCTTGCTTGCTGATTATTGTTGTTAGCAAGCAAGCAATGGAACAATTCACCTGCAAATTAATGCTGAACCTCTCTATCATTTCCCTTTCCTCTCTTCTGTTAGTAAAACTAGCTTGCTGTCGATGTTCGGTCAAAGGCTTTTAGAGTATAGTCGTTTTCTTCTTTTTGCGTGTGGACCGTCAACACGGTTTCATTCACAATCATCGGACGCTAAACTATGTGTGGAGCCTTAAAGGGCATAGATCATTTGCGAAAACCACGTCCTTTCTTTTCCATCTTAAGGTGGGCCTGACGATCAACCAAATTGATGGAAGTACACAGTTTTACCATCACAATTAGTAACAGTAAGTGATCAAGAAAAATAGGACAGGTCGATAAATAATAGGACAGAATGAACAATTACTACAAGGAGCAATAGATCGGAGAGACAACGGATATGATGCTTGCGTGGTGAGGTGAGGCAAACGCGTCTTGATATGATAAGCTAGCATTGCATATATAATGTGTGCATGGTGCCATGCACGCTCGACCTCATTGTCATGTCGATCAGTTGTGGTGTGGCATCAGCTCTCAAGCAAGCTAGCTAGGCTCCAAGAGTACGCGTGCAGGAATAGGATGGAAAAGGAGAATAAAGCTTGTTGCTTTTGTGTTGGTTGTACTACGTATGTTTTGTTTGGCTAGAGATGGACGAAATGCAAACAACAAGGTCTCGTGGGGGGCGTGAGCTGTACGTCGTGTGCCTCCAAACTGCATGCCTCTCGATCGATCACGGACTCGATCGATACCTAGTCTCCATCTCATCTCATTACTCCTCCTTCCCTTCTTGCTTCCTTGTATTGTATTGTATTCTCCATATATGGCTGTCTCCCATAGAGGTAGATGCATGCACGATCGTCACTCAAATTTACTTTTGTTTTATCCTAAAAATATGCATGTACAACACACACGGACCAGAAAGCACTGGCATTTCGAAACAAATTTTCACAGCTGTTATATAAATTACATATACCTAAATATCACAGATATAGCAAGCTGGGTGTTTGGTCTAGTGGTATGATTCTCGCTTCGGGTGCGAGAGGTCGCGAGTTCGATTCTCGCAACACCCCACTTAGTGTTTTTTTCGTTTTCTCCCCTCTCAAACTTTTGCACCAAACTAGTTTTTTCTTTTCTTCCCCAACCTGTTGCTACGCTGCCATGTTTTTCCCTCTGCTACAAAATCCCAGTGCTGTGCTGCTCGAAACCAGATTTCTTTTCACCTGTTGTTTGCTGGCCCCTCTGTTGCAACAACCCAATCTGCTGCAACAAATTACTGAGCGTGTTTTCCACTGTCACAAGATCCCAGCTCTGTGCTGCTCCAAATCAGTTCTCTTTTCACGTTTTATTTTCTAGCAAGATTGGCAAGCTTTCAAAACACGAATCCTTCTGATCAACTGAGGTCTATAAAAAAGAATGCAAAATCTGCAGAGAAAGAAGCTGAACTGCCACATATTCGTTCGCTTGGTTACTTAACACGCAGCGGATTCACCAGCATCACAATCTTTGCCCCTACATACTCCCTAGTCCCTATATGGCACACATTCTACTAGCTACAGCTAATGTTACAACAACATATCTACTTCAAGATGGCATCTCTCACTTTATCACACCAGTAGCGTGCTCTAATCTCAGCAGCAAAGTCCACAAAATCGCTGCATATCATAATTCTCTGCAACAAATCCAATGACTGTTTTTCTTCAGAACCAGTTCGAGTAGTCGAAGTCTCTGAGCTTCCTGAAATGCTTCTCCACATCTTGCCTCGACTTGGCCCACTCTTCTCTTTGGATGATAGTGGTGGCATCGTCCCTTTTAGTCTGATACAGACATGCAGTGATGATATCATTAGCCAAAATTACTATTTGAGCCCACTCCAACCAAATAGAAGTCTAGATATAAGAAGCAAGCATACTACCTTGTCAATTATTCTAAAAGACTCCCCTCCATCGCGTATCAGTAGCAGGTCGTTTCGCCTATCTCTTTTCTTTCCTTCAGGAACACTAACCTGTCAAACATGGGTGGATATCAGTGACCTAAGTAGGTACTTTATTCATTTAGTTTGGTACTTGATGTCACATAGAATTTTCTGAAAGTTCATTAAACAGGGAAAATTACTCTAAAATTCTTAAGAAACACACCTTATGGAACCCAATTTATCAAAAGAAGTATTGTTTGAATAGCTTATACAGAACAAGATATTGAATATCTTACCACAACTTTTGCTCTTGTGATTGACCTTGTTTTCGAGTCAATAACATAAATCTCCTCAAAATCAAGGAAAAAATCTGGGTCGTCAGCGCGCCTGTTTCTGTAGTGTTTGGTTAAGAAAACCTGCAATACAGATATTCTGAATATGAAAATCACAAGGACATAAGCGCGACTTCTTACTGTATCATAACATGGGAGAAGCAATCTACCAGTGTCAAACTATGCTGTACATAAACAATACGAACAGATCTTTAATATGTGCTAGGTATTAACAACAGACACGCTTCACACTCCAGGGTAGAATGAGTTAAAAGTGAAGGTTCACCAAATAGAAGCTCACTGATTAAACCTAGGTGGACAACTCTATTTCAACTGATTTGAACAATCTGGAATGAGCAAAGATACATAAAATTCCAGGATGCCACTACCCTTAGAAGTGCATTCTAGCTATGGTGCAAAGCTGGGCCACCAAACCTGTGCTGGTATCCCCTAATCTTAGTCTGCAATATATCTTGTTTCTCTCTTTAATAGCATGTTAATCCCTCACAGCACTGTGATTGTTAATCCCTCGCATTCTACCAATCGTGCTAATTAACACATGAAAGCACACCATTGCCTTCCATAGAAATAACACAGGCGCTAAATATGGTGCAAAGCACATTCACCAATTGGACCTTTGCTTTTGGCAGAAGGAAGCATAATTGGGGTGTGAGGGGAAAAAAAAAACTGGAGAGAGCAGATATCAGCATACCTTCATGATCTCCCTCTCAGTCTTGTACAGGGGATCACGCAAATGCTGAACTGGTGGCTCAGTCACATTGTAACGGCCGAAATCTTTCTTCGTGCACCTCACGTACTAATTGCAGCAAGGAGAAACAACAATTACACGTCAAGGCCAGTTCAGATTCAGAAGAAATATGAAATGCCAGAAGCTTCAGTGCACACCTTCTGTGGCATCGGGGCAAGGACCCTCGGAATGGAGTAGATATCAGTGTCTGGCGGCGTGACATACATCTGTTGCACAGAGAATATCATGTTCAGCAAAACGAGCAGCGCACCCCGATTGATTCAGTTCAAGAGACTCGTATGTGTGATCATGTAAATTTGGAAAGCATCGCCAGACACGTGCTCGATGAAATGTCTCACAGTCTTAGAGCAAGTTTGATGAAATGCCGCAAGCACTTGTCACAAAACGTGCTAGTTAACCAGCAGAAGTAATGAAATGAGGGGGAATGGATAACTCACTTCTCTGAAGTCGAAGACGTCGTCGTCGGGGTCGGGCACCTTTCGGATAAGGAAGTCGCAGTGGAGCAGCCTTATCTTGTGGAACTCGTCCTCGTCGACGGAGTAGTCGACGACGGTGTCGGAGGCGGAGTCCTGCGTGGAGACGAAGCTCTCGGCGGCGACCATGGCGATGTCCCCCTCCTCCCCGGACAGCGAAGACGGCGGCGGCGGCGGCTTGACGGGGGCAAGGAGGCGGTCGTAGTCGACGTCGTAGTCCTGCTCGTTGTCGATATCGTCGTCCTCGCCGACGCCGTCCGCGTCGTCGGCGTCGAAGTCGCCGAAGTCGTCGTCGTCGCCGTAGGCCGCAGAGACATAGAGGCGGCGCCGCGGCGAGAGGGGCGCTGCAGGGTTGGCGCGGCGGACGGAAATGAGGAGCGGGAGGCAGGGATTGTTGGGCTCGGGCTTGAAGGAAAAGGTGCGGCGGCGGTGGCGCAGTGATGGTGGTGGATAGGGGCGGCGGGATGAGGACGAGACGAGCGGAGAGGCGGCGGTCGCCCTCCCCGCCATTGCTTTGCTTTGCTTTGCTTTGCTGCTGTCTCCTGGTAATCCAATCCAATCCAATCGCGGGGCGAGCAGGCCCATCATCAGCCAGCCAGAGCCCAACAACCCGAAAATTGATGTCGGTTTTTTCTAAATCCAATTCGCATGCCGTGCATTAGCAACATTGCCGTAATATTTTTATAAAAAAATCCAAATTACTTCCCTCAGACATGGATAAAGTCTATAACCCCTAATACATCCAATCAGCCATGATATTAAATTGAGCCACAATTCAATTCTATCGTTTGGATGATCATTACATTGTCTTTTGAAATCCTATGAAACAGTCTAAATCGATTCATTTTTTGATGCACATCAGCGTAGAATTGAAAATTGATCGTCCGCATCCTCGAGCTCGCCGCACCGTCACTTCTCCTCTTCCTCCATCCCCCACCCTCGTCGTGTGGTGGGGCTCTACACCCGTCCGACCGCCACCCACCTCTGCCTCCCGCGCACCTCTGGAGGAGAGGGAGGGGCTGCACCAGCGCGCTAGAGGAGGCCACGCCGTCGTGCCGGAGGAGGCCGCCGCTTGGAGGACGTCGCGGCTCCGTCGAGTGTGAGAGATGAGGAGGGGGAGAGATGTGCGAGAGAGACGGAGAGAGGAGAGATATGAGTGAAAGAGACGCGTGTGAGCGGGGAGGTCCATTTCACCCAATACGGAGCCGGTTGGCTCGACATTGTGGGAGGGGGCGCGGGAGTGCGCTGAATGACATTCGGTATTGGACTGTGATTCCGTCCATCAATACCAAGGCCGTCCAGGGGTACCAATGCAAACAAGATGTAGTGTATATGTCGGTCCATTTTGCACCCCCTCAGCTATCTAAATTGATCCATTTTACCCTTCGTAAGATTTCTCTTTTGTTTATCTCCATACACACATGCTATTTTGAGTCGAAATTTTATGGTATAATAGACCATATCATAAAAGAGTATTTTTCCATTCAGTTTGACTCGAGCCAAGTCGAAAGGTCGTGCTTGCGCGCGCATTTTATTAATTGTATGAAAAAATTGTTCCACTATTTAAGATGGATTGACTTTTTAAAGAAAATTGAAATGAGTAATAATTTTGTGCTAAATGGATTAACAAATGGCCAGAATGACCATGTACTTGAATAAATACTACACAAATGTGATTGTATGCTGGCTCGGTAATTAAAGCAGGGGTGAAATAACAGGCAATCGTCACTCTATAACAGAAACGGTGGTTTAGCACGGCGTGACAAAAAGGATGCGACCACTTTTTGTCAAAGCAAGGGCACGATGTGTATGATGGAGCAGGTAGAAGAGAGATCCTAAGTTGCCAAGTTGGCGTATCACGTAGGTAGGCAGTGTCATTCGTTTCATAAGATGTTCCAATTTAAAATTCATCAAAGAGCATCTCCAGCAGAGGATCTAATGGATTGGTAAACCTAAAAACTGGCAGGGGACCTAAAAACAACCAAAAAACGTGCTCCAGCAGGGGACCTATATGAGTTGCTATTTTAGGTCCGGACCTAAAACTCACCCTTGGATACCCAAATATACCAACCCAAGCATGGGTTGCTACATTTTTTTCATCCACCCGGGAAAGCCCAACCGCTAGTTCTTGGATTCTTCCGTGCGACGCCCGCCGCGCCGCTGCAGCCCGCCGCGCCGCAACCAGCCGCATCCGCACGCCGCCCGCCCTCACCTCTCCGGTCCTTCTGAGCGCCGGGAGCAGAGGAGAGGATGAGGGAAGACGGGGTAGGAAAGAGGGGAGAGCATAAGGTTGTTCATTTTGCACATTGGACCCTGAAAAAATAATTCCTCGCAGATTAGTCCTAGAGTGAAATATAGGTATCCAGTTTTACCAACACTGCGGGAGAGAGCCCCTTTGTGGTACCTAAATTTTTCGTTTTCCAGGACTTAAAACCATTTTTAGGTCTCTAAATTTAGCCACACTGCTGGAGATGCTGATCACGTTTATAAGCAATAATACCAAGTTTTACTAGGGGTACTGTACATTGGCATTTCAAACTCATCTCCTGACCAGCCAGGCCAGTCGAACTCGAAGCCTCCAAAGGCAAAAGAAGCGTGGGCGCGTGGCGTGTCGAAGAAGAAGATCCGGGCGCGCGGTGGCGTGTGGTTTTTTGGGTGAATCAGGAGCGTCCGTTGGACAGCGCGGACCCCACATCCCGCTCAATCTCTCCTCGAAATTTCGAAACAGCGCAGCCCAGCCGCCCGCCGCCGCTATAAAACTTGCGCTGTACGGACGGCCAGCGAAGCATTCCGTTTCGTTCCGTTCCACCGCAAGCAACCAACCAACCCCTCGATCCCCTCCCCTCCTCCTCGGCGGGCGGCGGCCGACATGGCCCTTCCCGTCGCCACGCCCTCTCGGACCTCAAGGATATCCTGGGCAACGACAAGCTCGGCATCGCGGAGGAGGAGATCGGCGAGTCTGACGGGAACGAGGAGATCGACTCCGACACCGACAACCCCAGCCGCCTCCCTGACAACGCCAAGGACAAGTTCGGCTCTCCCAGCAGCGAGGAGGAGGAGGACGTCTACGGCGGCGACGACGACGGGCAAGGGAACGGGTGGATAGTCCTCAACATGGGCGTTCTCCGTCGCGTCGCGCACCTCGCCGGCCTGCTCAAGGAACTGATCGATCGATGAGGTAATCCCACTCCTCAAAGTCGACCCCTCCACCCTCCAGCACCTCCTCGTGGTCGGCAAGGACATCCACCGCGCCGGTGAGCACGTGCCGGGGAATGCCGGTCAACTCGCCGTGACGTTGGGCAACCGGATCCAGAAGCTCGTGGGCCACGCCTTCAACAAACGGCACAAGGAGGACCAAGGAGGAACGGGGGCGGTGGGTTGCGGACCGCCGCTGCGAGCTGCTCGACCAGGTCAAGGGGGGTGTATCAGCGCTGCCCAGTGCCGATGGACCCAGAGCCAGAAGCAGAGGAAGAGGAGGAGCCCGCGGGTCCTCTCCTCCCCAAGCAACCTAGCCTTTCTCAACAGGAGTCCTACATACAAAGCTGTGAGTAAATGTTGATTCATCGGGTGGGATGTAGTACATGTGCTTCGGGTTCCGCATAACTGAGATCGGTAGAGGTGGTTGCCTTTGATCCTAGTCACAGGCAAAGGCAGTTAGTAGATTCATCGGGTGGGATGTAGTACATGTGCTTCGGGTTCCGCATAACTGTGATCGGTAGAGGTGGTTGCCTTTGATCCTAGTCACAGGCAAAGGCAGTTTGCAATAGAGTTAACCAAACAGTTGAGGTTCTTCTGATTTGTTTCGCTTTCCCTTAGTTTTAGTTGCTGTCATGTCATGACTCTTTCCTTCAATCTTTGGATTCATCGATTTTGTGGCTAAAAGTTACCGCTCATCAGGGTCAGGGCAAATGACTAGTGCTCATACATATGTGCTGGCTGAGAACGAGTGCGTGTGTTGGTAAATGTGTTTTGCTCCAAGTAGAGCAGCCAAATTTCTGACTGTTTAATTCTGGCATACCATACCAGTTACAGTGATGATTCGGTTGTGTCTGTCTTTGCTCTGGCTGTGTTTAGTTCCCAAAATCCCACTCCAGATTGTTTCCAATTGTGCATGGGAATAGTACCTCCTGTTAGCACTGTCAGCAGCAACTAGTATTTCCAATTGTTTAGGTCAGCCCCTGGACTCCAGATTATTGGCCTGTGCTTTAAACTTCTGCTCACCTCATTCAAATACTTAATTGTTCCTTTGTTCTGTTTTCAACATGATTAGTTACCACAGCACACAAGTTATGCCTGATACATATTTATTTCTAGTAGTGACTGACACAAACAAAAGTTTATTCAGCAAATCTGCATAAGTTAATTCCCTCTGTTTCACGAGTAAATTGATTCACTGCATGAAACTGTAAGTTAAGCTACATGGTGTTTTCTGACAAGCATATTTTAACTTGGGCATTGGACTTTTTGTGAAGATGAGTCCAGTGTGTTAAGAAACTGCAGAGAACAGAGTAGCCATCTTTACAAAACTATGTGTGCAATTGTAATTTTGAAATATTTAGGAGCATGACTTACAAATGTAAAAGTTGCCGTTTCAGAAACCAGGTTACAACTGAAACCTGAGTTAATTTCGATCATTCTATAAGTGGATGATCTAGATAGATCTACTTTGTGGTACTATACCATGTTTCCATGATTGCCTCCCTCATTACTTTCAATTCAAGGCACTTGTCAGGCCGTGCCCCTCTCCAGCTCTCTATATATATGAACTTGTCTCGTTTTACATGCTTGAAACTATACATAAAACTTTTTTTTAGGAATGTTTTTCCTAGCCAAGCCCACCCATTATTCAGGTGTTATGGTTCAACGAAATTAGGATCCTCTTTGAGCTGGACCATTTGGCTGTAAGACATGGTCTACAAGATGCTTTATAAGGAATACAATATACCCATTGAGTAATCAGCAAGGTTTCTACCCAATAATTTCCTCCTTTTGATTTTGAGAAATCTGACCTATGGACCTATTTCTAGAACTTTATCTGCTGTAGTAGTAGCTCGATAATATGGTGCCATTTCTTTGTTTGGGACAATGGTCTCTTCACTGAGTCCTTTGCTGCTGTACCAAAGGCTTGCTTATTCTGCTGATATGTCCAGTGAAGTAATTGTACTAAAGCTACTCGCACTATGGTATTGTAGATCATTTGGGCATGTTAAATGGAAGCCTTGTTGACTCCAGGGAAGGTTTAGGTTGTTGCAATTTGTCTTCTGTTTTCCATATCTGGTTGGATATAAATAACTATGAAGCGGAACTTGGATAGTTTTTTTCCCCAGCATTTTACTCACCAAGTGTCTTGTAAATCTGTCATTTGTTATTAGGGGCAATACTAAAATGCTGTACTGTAGCTGATGTCATTTCCAGCTGTTATTGTGCTAGATAAGTCAAACTCCAGCGTTCAGTTTTTTTTTTTTTGGGTGGGGGGGTGTAAACTGCTCAAGAGTTTGTGGATGGATGTTAGATACATCACATATCTTGTATTCATTTTATTTTATTATAAGCTGCAATTTTAGTTCCTGTAAACGGCATCCTGTATGCAATGGCAATAAACACGATGGTGATCCAGCTATTTAGAGACAGCTTGTCCCACTACTATGATATATTGTGAATGTCTTGCAGATGGTTTGCTGGTCTTGTTTTGGTTTGCTTGTGGACCGTTTTACCTCTTCTTATTAGTATGATGATGGGCAGATCTACCGTCAGTTTGAGAAAAAAATTGAATATCTTGGTGTCATTATATTACTTGTGGTTATAGCCTTAACTAGGGCGTTAAAGTGAAAATTTTGTGGGCGCTATTTTCTTGTTGTTAATATCTGTTTTAGCTTAGGATTACAGTCCCAGGTTGAAACAAGTACGGAAGTACCCTACCACCCGGATTGTTACAATAAGCAAGACGCTTTTACAGTCTGGAAGCCGAAAGAAACAGGGTTAACTCAAGTGAGGTGCGCCGTGCGCATGACTGCGAGAATGTGCATCGACTCCAGGATTGTCTGCCTGGTTCTTGGGTCCAAAATAAAATGACATTCATCACCTCACAAATAGGCACTCAGTTGATCACGAATACCTTGCAAATCAGCAACAGGAGAGCTGTGTATATGTTATTTGAATGCCTGCCCTTGCCTATCTGTGCCGTATTATTTTACCTCCGATGTCTTGGGAAAACTCCAGAGATTTAAACCTACCTGTACCTGCCTCAGCAACACATGAATCTCTGATAGCGAAGAAATGCACAATGGACAGCTTAGCACTCTAAAAATAGCATAGCAAAGTTCCACTATTTATTTAACTATATATGACAACATGAGTATATAGCTCCAGCACATCCCAATGACCTAACCACATGTCATATCACAGGGACAAGCACTGAACAACCGAAAGTAAACCAGAGTACTGCACATTGGACACGACATAATAAGATTGCATAATGCTAAACCTGGCGTCTAAAGTTCAACAGCATGGCATCGGCGACAACACGTAGCTTTACTATGGAAGGAACTTTAGGCTCAATGTATGTCCTGATAGCCAAGATTGCTCGTTGAGCTTCCATGAGAATATCAATGGGCAATGGGGAGCATTTGCGACGCTTTTGAGCAGGCACAGAACACTTAAAAGAACTCTGATATGCCTCCAGTGTAAGGTGCTCAAGTGATGTTATGCTCTCAACAACATGGCATGTTAGCTCAATCAGACTCCTCGCAGACGTGAATCCTATGATCTTCACTCTCTTTATCTTGTGATGCTGTTGTCCTTGCATCTTCCTCAGATCTGAGGGATCTGATACCTAAGATTAAAAGGAAGAAAAGTAGTAAGGGTTACCCTGTGATAGTTACTAAAACCATAGAAATATGAGCAGAAACTTACATCCAAAATCAAATTCTCCAAGGAGGGACAAGCGTCAAGAAAGGAAACCAGAGAAAAATAATCATAGGCCGGAGGAAAAGTTCCTGCACTAAGAGCAATACTTAGCTTCTTGAGGTGGAGAAACTTGCTATGCAGCATTGGTGTATTTTTCATCTGCATAAAGATATCAGGTTAGTTATACTCCAAGGTATGACAGATGTAGTATCATGATGTGCAAATTGCTAGCCTAGTCAAAACTCTAGAGTATACCTCTCTGCTCGAACGTATAGCGGCAATTTTAAGGTTTGGCATGCTGGATGGAAGTTCAGCACGAGCATAATGAACTGCACCCGAGAAGATCATGTGTATGTTCTTCATTTGCAATGTTTCTCCAAGGGAAAGTTGTGATCTCCCTCGAAGCAGAAGCTGGATATATTTGCAGCTTTGCTATCTATCACTCGTAGCCTGTCACAACCAAAAATCTCTAGGCACCTGAGCCGCTGCAGCGTGCAAGGGATCTTCAAGCAAACTATCCCATCACAGTACCTTATTTCCAATTGCTCCAAAGCAAAAGAATTACATAGAAGGCACCCTAACTCATTCCCAGTAAAATAGACAGCATGGAGCCGCACTTTTGTCAAGCTTTTTAACCAAGCAAGCTCAGCTGTGGGACGCAAGGAGCAACCAGCAAGGTGGAGACACCGGATTGAGTCTCCACTCCCATTAGATAAAAGTGAGCATGGGAAATTGTATTCTGTCTCCATCGGCAGCGTAACTGCAAGTTCTTCAATTCCTGGTGTAACAGCAATCTGCAGCCAACTGTTGAGATAACAAGAAACCTTGGCATTGCAATATTTAAACATGTGAATCTTAAGTTTCTTCACACCAATCCCTGAGTGATTCCTCAGAATTTGGTCAACTTCGCTACAAAAATCTCTGGCAATTTCATCATTTCGAGATGTATTTTTATTCATTCCCAATGTTGTACTGCTGAAAGTGAGGTTGGGATGGCATCTCCAGGAGCGCAGAAAAGCACGTGAGACACAAGCGGCTCGGGCAGCATCTCGCATTGGCATCAGGGAATGTATATGATGCCAGATATCCTGCATGCAAAAGCATGAGAAGCTCAGCATCAGAACTGTAAAGGCAAATGACAGCTTACAAAAGACTGCCAGTGGCCAGACCTGATTAGATACTACGAAATCAAAACAAATGTGTTACTGCCCAAATCAGGCATGTGCCCAACAATACTGGTTTCTTTGTATTCGTGCCAAGTATGATGGGCAGGATGCTATTTAACAGTACAATAGTGTGCGCTTCTGGACAGGGTACCAATAGTGCATTATAGGTAAATATGAGGTGTGTGTTCGAGGGAAAAAAAATAACATGAGGTCCATGTAATTGTGTAATATTGATCACGACGCGTTGACAGCTAGAGTGTAAGAAATGTGACGTAAAACTTAATTACTGAAGTTATAGGATAGTCGATTGAACAGGTCAGGTAAAAGAATGCCATCATACAAGGGTAGACAAGCCAAAGCTATAATGTTATTGCTTGTAATGATCTAGTGAAGATAACATGGCACACTTAGACTTCAAGGAAATGGAATGTAATGATGCTACATTGCTACAAAGACGTGAGTTATGAGTGACCTAGAAAGCAATCATTTCTTTTAGATTGTAAATTACAAGGAACTTATAGAACTTATGAGGCTCATTTGGAGGCCAGAATATGGTTGCAACATTATTATACCTAGGATTAGGACCAAACACTATCCGTTCTTGAAAGCTAATTATGAACAGTTGGGAAAAAAGTGAGGGTTTCGTGGTCATTGTGACACATGGTTCACTGAAATTTTAGTCGCAGTCTGCACTAAGCCTTACATAAGCAAAATGTCACCTCTGGAAGGTTTGGTGTATGTATCTCACCACCTTGAGAGTCATCATCTTGCTGGCAGGGCAAGGCCTTACTTTTAGGCCGTGAAGAAATCAATCCACCTGGAGCACAGCACACATGGCCATGAATAATTCAGACATTTGAGGCACAAAGCAGGCAAGCAGCAACTTAAAAATTTGAGAGGAATCCATTTGTTCTCTTGTTAGTGCAGTAATAATAACACCAATAGCTTAAAATTGAGGTTGAGCATGCAGGATTTTTTTTAGAGCATAGCAGCCTCCCCTCAAGTTTAATCAATCTATTTAAAGCTACAAAACAAAGGCGATGCAGGCCATCAACCATTGCGGTCTCCGCAATATCTCCTCTCTCGCAATGCTCAAGGTTGGATTTTTCTATCAAACAGATAAGAAAAGGTAGCCGCGAAAGAGCGGGGGGAGGCTTACTAGAGGCATGTGCTCGCCGACGCCGGCGGTCTGGCTGCCGCTCCATGGACATGTGGCGCATGAGATCCACAGGGCCCATGCCTATCTCGTCTCAGCAGGGGAGGCCGGGCAGGAACTCTCACTCCTTCCTTCCCTAGGGGAGCAGTTTGTTTATTGAGTTGGGAACCCAACAAGAGTTTGGGGAAGTCCGAATCAAATCCAATCCCGCGCAATTTTCATTTGGAAATCTGTTTGTTTTTCATTTGGATTCATCTGGAAATCTTTACTTTTTTTTGAGAGAGAGGGAAATCTTTTTACTAGAAGGAACGATGGATTGCCATGGCAGCAGCAGGCGGGCTGCCTTGCCCGGCCCACAGAGGATGCGATGGCGTATACTGGGCTTTTTGGTTGGCCTGCCTTCCTCTGTAGACGGATGATCTGGGGGAGGGCCGGCCCACAGAGGAGGCGACGGCCTCCCAATGGTAGCTTGTACTCGGTAGGGACCTGGTAACCCTACCGCCGGTCATGGCGGCGGCCGCCGGCGAGGCCTCCACCTCGGAGCCCGCCGCCGCGAAGGAGAAGCCCATCGTCGTCCGGGTCAAGCGCAAGCCCTCACAGACCCGCCCGGACGCATTCTGTGAGCTCCCCTTCTCTCTTCCTTACTTTCTCATTGTCCCGTCCCCTTCCTCCTCCAATTTCTACAGTACCCAACAAGAGGAGTGGTTTTGACAAATTTTGGTTGTTTGCTCTATCAGGGCTAGAGATTAATGAGAGGCCAGCGAAGAAGGCGATGCTCGATTTCTCCGGTCTCTCCATCTCCGAACCCTCTTCCTCCTCCTCTGGTGCTAAAGGTACAATCCAAACAGAATAACCTTGTCACCATGATGATAGTTACCAAATTTCCAAAACAAAAATGATGATAGTTGCCAAAAACAAATTTGCCACCATACATCAGTACTATACATACATGACATGACCAAATTTATTTTCCTCATTCACAGCTTCAGAGGAACCACGAGTTAAGAAGCTTCTTGTCCAACATATCGAGACAGTACACCATTCTGAAGCTGTTGGAGATGTTTTACACTCTCTTTTGGTAATATTTCTTTCCTTTTCATTTGTCCTTTTCTTATCTGTTTCTTGATAAATTTGCTGGCTTAGTATCCAGATTCAGCATTTAGCATGGCATACAGACATAATTGTTACTTAGCCTGTGTTTAATTTCAGTTCACATTTCGTTTCTCATTTGTATCCAATGATACTACCACTTCACAGGAGTCTTGTTAATTTTCTTCTCTGCAGATTATATGGAACTCACAATTAATCTTTATCACAGCATCGTTAATACCCTTCTCGAGTTGAAGTACTGCAACTGAACAGCTTCTTTGAAATAGAAAAACAACCTTGCCATTTGTACCTTAGGTTTTCATCTTTTTTTGAATGGAAACACAGGAGTCTGTTTCTGTTATGCACTCAAACATGTTGCACAATGGATGCACGTTTACTTGTTCAATATAAAACTTCTCTGTAAACAACTCCAATTTGTTTTTGTAGCTTGCTGACTCAAATAGCAAAGAGATAAGGAGCAAGACAAAGGAGTGGAATGACAGAATCAAGCAAGACAAGGTAAGCCAAACTGCTGGCGCCTAGTGCATTAATTTTTGTCTTCACTGTTTCCCATGGGGATTACATAATAAGTGAACCTTTAAGTTTTCTCCTGGAACATTGCTGGGACTAGCATTACTATTACACGGATATTGTTTTCCATATTTAGCTGTTAAAATGAATTTAGTTGGTTAAAACTAAAATGGACCTTTTTTTCCTGTGAACAGAAACCAGAGCAGCTACGATCAGCAGCCAGACAGAGGCATGAGGTACACATCATATTATTCTGACTGCAGTCAATTCTTCCTTCTCAAGTTTGTATGAGTTCTGACAAGACAATGAATTTAGTGATGGCGTAGACCATGAAATTTGCTATAAATCAAACATAGAGTTCTAACTGTAGGAGAAAACAAAGGGTTAATGCAATTTGCTATACAGATTTTAAATACCCCTCATTCACCTATCACCATTTTGAACTTGCAAATTGTGTTTTCTATTGCAATATTTATATATATCCTGTTCCACCTAGTCTAGTATTAAGTCTGTTGTGCATACTCTGATTGTGATTGGTAGACAATTGACTAGTGCAGGAATGCTCCCACCATAATGTTATACGGAGTAGTATGTATTTTTGAAGTGTTTACACCATTGCAACTTCTGTGTGGCAGTTGTATGTCACAACTCACCTGCAATACGTAGTTTTAGATTTTTAGTTCCATACCCACACGGATCGTCTGTGTTGGGCCTGATGGCAACATATGCTGTGGGAACAATCAGGTTAACCAATCTATGCTAACAGTCTAACAGTGTTGCGTCCCAAATCGGGTTATTGGTTGGGAGTTGGATTCTGGGAGCATTCCATTGCCACAAGCATATGGCAAGCCAGGTTGTAGATGTAAAGCTAGTGGCATGTACAAGCTAAATTAACTATTCCATGGTGTACATTGTGAAACCCAAGAGGCCTGAGTACACTTGTGTATATTGATGGATTGTTCTGGGCACTTGTATTAGTGTTTTATAAGTAATGCGGTTGTCAGGTTCTTTCCGATTGGCATATTGGATTGTTGCATGTGGATAGGCTTAGTCCAATAGAAATCGGGCTAGTCCCCAGGAGTAGCTACAGGATGGGCCTTGTAGTGTTAGCTTATGTCTGTCAGGATTTCATGAGGGAACTGCTTTTCCTAAGTGATCCTGAGACTAGAAAAACTGTGATAATTTTCTTTTTTTGTAAATGCCAGTGCTCTCTTTTGTTCATTCTTATGCGTGGTTTTGTTCACTGACCTGTATAGGATATGGGAAGAAATGCTCGCTTTACACAAATATGGAGGAGTCGAAAGGGAGAAAAGAGTGAGGCTGATGACTCACCGAGAGAAATGTGCCATCTTTATGATGCTGTCCAAGTAGATCCTGACGAAGAGAAGCCTTCATCAGAACCACGGCAAGCTTGCTTTCTGATAATTTACCAGGCCTTTTGGAATCTACAGTTGTACTGGTGCATGTTTTCTTACAATGTTCCCTGCAGGATTATATCTTTGGAAGAGGGTGCTGTCTTATGCAACTTTCTTCCACTTATACGTGAGTACTTGCCATCAGCTGCTGAGGAAATTGAGTCAGATATTATTTCATTGGCACAATCAGAAGGTATGTAAGCTTCCTGCCTTGAGATGTAATGGAAAAATTCTTGGTGTTTTCATTAGTAACAGGAAGAAGTGATTTCGAATTCTTGTAGTAATACTAGAGCTCTACTAGTAGTAACTGGGAGCAGTTTAGCTCAAGCGCTAATTTTGACGATTCTATATTTGCTGACAAGCAGATTCAGAGGTTTATGACATATATACTGTCAAGGAGGTGGATGACACAAACATGGAGGATACATCAGCAGTTTCATATCCAAGGTAAATCTGAATCATGTGGCCCACTTATTCAATCCTGCTTCTTGTGTCTTCTAAAAGATCTCTTGTTAGGTTGCAAGTGGACAATGACGAGGATGAATGTTACGATGATGACTACCCATATGATACTGATGATTCAAATGGTAATTGTACATTCATTCTGATTCCTTAACTAATTGGTGAGATCCTTTACTTATTACTCTTTCCATCTTGAATATGCATGCAGCTGAAGACAATCCGCTTTTTGATTATCCTGAAGAATTGTCAGAGGATGATGATGATGGTAGCAATGGTGAGGACCCTTTTGGAGACACAGAAGGTTCCGATTCCGAGTATGAGAAGGAAGAAGTAGAGGTGGAAGATGATAGATGATCACGCTAGGAAATTATGAAACCTGCAGTTGTAGATGCGGCCATTTTATGAGCTGAATGGAATGTTTGACAACGATATATGTTCAGTAGCAGATTACTAGACCTTTCTGTTGCTCAAGCTTTGAAAGGAATGGACTTGCTCAACATTGTGTACCACTTTCACCTAGCATTGTACATCAGTTTATTATGATAAGCTGTTCCCTAGATTTCCCAGAGGAAGAATCAATAATTTCTTTGGAATTTGGATTGTGTTGCTTGTTGTTGTACTTGGTGTCCATGTCTGGTGGGTCCAATGTGCCGTGAAAAAGGCCCGTGGGCCTGCCAAACCGGCTGCCGTTAAAGTCCACGGGCTTATTTTTCAGCCCGCGGCCCATGGACTCACTCGAGAGAATCTATCAAACGCCACGTAAGAAACGGGTGAGAAAAAACTGAAAAAAAGAAGAACGGCGCGGCGTGGGGGACGAGACGAGAGCCGAGAGAAAGAAAGAAAGAAAGAGCCCGAGACGCGGCTGCCGGAAGACGAAGACTCACTCCCCTCCGGCCTCCGATACATCCTTGCGTCCTGAAGGCATCCACGACTCCTGAATCCGGTAAATGGATATCGTGTTTGTTGTTCTTTCATTTTTCCCTTCTTATTTAAATTTGGTTCAGATTGTTGAATCTTCCACCTGATGATTCACTTCAACACTTGATCTCCTAATCCCGTTCGCAATTAGCATCCGGTCGCTTCTAAGCATAAGAATCTGCAGCTTTCCTTTGTCCAGAGGAACCTAGTTCTTCTTAGGGTTGCCGCGCAGAGGCTTCGCCATGGCGTTTGTACTTTGTTTTTTAATTTAATTTTATCTTATCTTAGCAAGAAAGTGGGGGAGGGAAGGGAATTTGGCTTCTGACGTCATGTGTAGTGGAGGCATGTTCCCTGCACCTGCTGGGAGTTCGGATGCCTTTGGTGATTGGTGATGCGTTTGATCCTTTCCTTCTTGATGATAAGAGTACCACCCTTTTTGTTACTTGTGCAGTTGTGCTTCCTTTGCTCTGAAAGGGCCTCATGACTTGCTCTTCACATGTGTTTCTTTCTCGGTTCTATCTATCATAGCGTTCTTCTAGTCTTTGCTATCTCCACTATCTTTTCCTGTTACTCTACTTATGCAGCTTCATTGCTTGGTTCCAAATTGAGTATCTTGATAAATGGGAGCATTGCTAGCAGATATCTCTTCTCTGGACAGCCAGACCAAATATGAGGAAATCGCCTTCAACGCAGGGGGGACCATCTACTTCTGGTGCGGTATGTGGACTTTCAATTCTTCCCTGCTATTATCCTATACGCTGAATTGCCATTGCTTTGTTCAACTCTTGCATGGATTATTAGTATTTACTATAGTCCTTTTTTCTGTCACGCTATGTGCCAATCAGCCGCTACCCTCTTTTTTCTAGTGTTAATGATGTCTAAACCTTAAGGTGATCAGAGTACACTGATGATGTCTACTCATTATCCTTGGCACCCCTGTTATTCGAATACTAAAATTTTAAAAATTTAAGTGTAAAGGCTTATGAGTCCTATAGTCTCACGCACCACCTAATTTGGTGATTTCATAAATTCTTGAAACATGTCTGTCATTAAGTTAGAAAAACAGCATAACTAAATCTTATTGATTTATATGTATGAAGGTCCAAATTAGTCAAAAGTTCCGTAGTTGTCGCTTTGGTTATTTCTTATTCTCTAACAGCGACTTGATTATACAGGTTGATGATAGTCACTCAGCTGACAGGGTTGAAGATTCACAACTGTTCCTCTCTGTACCTGCTTTAAATCAAGCTGCATCTTATCTTGCCCAGACAGCTTCATTTCTCACTCAGTGCCTCCCTGTACCTGGTTATGTGGGTTGGTTCTTTTTCTTCCTTTGGAAAAATTATTCTCTCATGCCAATTGCATAAGCAACACGGACTCTTATGGTAATTCCATTTTCTTAGAAAATTAATTGTTTTTATTATCAATGCACTAATGCAGGTCTATCTGAGGAGGGCCAAGAGTTAGTAACACTGCCACCTGCATCTGCTGCAGGCAGGCTTTCTGTTCAGACTTCTTCTGAAGAGTCTGCTGGCATAGCAGATTGCAGTGGAAGCCCCTCTCAACAAAACTCAGGACAAATGGTGCCTTCACATGTATTTCAAAATGGATCTTCACTGTTTCAAGGGTACAGTGCGGTTTGCTCTGGAATATTTATGTTTTCTTCATTCTTATGCCTTAAAGAGTCAATTCATGTAGTGCTAAACTTTTCATAGAATTTCCCATGCTGCTGATCTGTCTTGCCCGTACTGATTACTGAAGAGTAAACTCTGCAACTCAGAGTATAAAACAGATGCCATTCTGATGAGTTTTTTTTTACTAAATTTTGGTGAGAAATTAAATTTAGTGGATGTAAGTCTTTCATAATATAAGGTGTTCCTTTATTGGTATGATAGTCTTCTGATATCTTGTGCAGCCTTGTAGAGCGTGCTCGGAAAACTGTCCGTGGTTCGGCAGATGATATCGGCTGGCTCCAGCGGGATCAAAGCTTACCTACAACTGAGGATGGGACTGCCAGATTCTTGGAAATTTTGGAATCTGTGAGGTCAGAAAAAGTATCAAACTGAACCTCAGTGCTGATGATGTGTTAATGATTCTTAAGAAAAATGCAACATATCTCACATGGAACATTTCATTCTTCTTCAGAAAAAATGAGCACAGGCTACCTGATTCAGTGGTTTACTTGTTGGTTCCAGGTTTGTCAGTTATCCATTCCAATTATGAGCTATCCATTTCCAATTTTTAATGGTAATGGGCATCAGCTTTATTGCTGTTTATAGGTCTGTTTAGTAACCATGGACCACTTTACTTTGTCAAGACAAAGGCATACTTCTCCAAGATGGGTCTAGCTTGTCATATTGCGAAAATTCATAGTGAGGTACTTCCATACACTAACCTGTAATTTGCCTGTTGAAATTTATTTTTATTAATTAATACATGAAAAAACCACCTTGCAGTCTTCAGTAAGTAAAAATGCACGAGAGATAAAGGAATACATCGAAGAAATATACTGGGGATCAAGGAAACGTGTGCTACTTCTTGGTCATAGTAAGGGCGGTGTAGATTCGGCTGCAGCCCTCTCCCTCTACTGGCCACAACTGAAAGACAAAGTAGCAGGTTTGGTATTGGCTCAAAGTCCATATGGTGGAAGCCCAGTTGCTTCGGATATCCTGCGAGAGGGGCAGCTTGGTGACTATGTCAGGTTGCGTAAAATCATGGAGATCTTGGTATCCAAAGTCCTTAAGGTATTTACCTCGATCATTTCAGCGAGTAACTATCTTGTGCATTGGATGACGGTGTTGTTGACTCTATGCATTGTGTTATCTTCAGGGTGATCTGCTGGCTCTAGAAGATCTGACTCATGAAAGGAGGAAAGAATTCCTGCGGCAGCACCCGTTGCCCCAGGATGTTCCAATTGTATCATTCCACACAGAAGCGAGCATCACTCCCAGTGTGCTCACAGCACTCTCTCATGTTGCACACTTGGAGCTCCCTATTGCTGCCGATGGCAACTCCACCAGGATACCAGTTGTAATGCCACTTTCAGCTGCAATGGCAGCATGCTCGCAACTGCTGGTGGCAAGGTATGGTGAGAAGAGTGATGGTCTTGTGACGAGGAAAGATGCTGAGGTTCCTGGATCAGTGGCTGTCCGGCCAGAGCGGAAGCTAGACCATGCATGGATGGTGTATTCCTCGCTGAAAGAAGAGCCTGGGGATCAGGCCGACACATCGCAGGTATGCGAAGCCCTGCTGACTCTGCTTGTGGAAATCGCGCAGAAAAGGAGGCATGAGATGGCCATGAAAGATGAGTGAAAGTACTAGTTAGTGTTGCCCTGGGATGTATCTTGTAACAGTAGACTTTGGTTATTAGATTTTTTTTATAATGACTTTGGTTATTAGCTGGCTGTACAGAATTGCGCTCAAAGTGCTTCTGGACCTGTTTTTTGTTTGGTTGCAGAAGCTTACGAATGCTCTTGGTTATCGTTCATGTGGATTTTAGAAGCTGTTGCTCCCTGTTTTGCTCAATGTGCTTCTAGGCTTGTTTTGAGTTTATTCTTTTTTATAACAAATATAAATTGTATTAGAGATGACTGATCGGCCGGAAAACAGAGACTCTGTACCTGATAGAGTCGACAGCAACGCACTCCGGCCCCGACGCTGCCGCCTTCCAACTGAGTCAAAAATTTCCAATCCAAAAATTCAGGAAGAGATAGCGGTATTGGATTCGGATTTCCCTCCCAAGTCCCAACTGAATCAAACTCTTGTTGGGTTCCGGAATCTCAGTCCAATCCCCTTCCTATAACATAGGGAAGGCAGAAGCCGCTTGGAGGGATAGTACAACCGATTTCTCGTCTCTTTTCTGTCCTCAGAGATGATGTCCATGGAGCGTAAGCCGAACCGCCGTCGTCGGCGAGCCCAAGCAACTAGTAAGCCGCCGCCTCCTCCTCCTCTTAGCCGCTTGACTACTTTTTCTTGAAGTAGGTTAAGGTTCTCCACGTACAGATTCTGTTGTTCGTAGAGGGGAAAAAAGGGAATTTTATTTTATGCAAGGAGATCTGCAGAGGAATATAATACCACCAGTGTTCAAATAATGCTACTACAGTAGTACATTCAATTGTGAATTCATTCGTTTCTTTTACCTCTATAAGAATCAAGATGAACCTTGTGGTGGAGGAGATCAGAGGTGATTATCCAAGACTATATTGATGGCAATGGCTGATGGCCTGCACCGTCTTGTTCCTTTGGCTTGAAATAGATTGGAGAAACTTGAGGGGAGGCTGCTATTCTCTTCTAAAAAATCCGCATGCTCAATTTTAACAAGTTGCTAGTGTTGTTGCACAAAAGTTGGACAAGAGAACAAATGGATTCCTTGGTGTGCCTGTTATTTGTTGTTTTACACCTCAAATGTGTCTGAATTGTTTATAACCAGGTATGGGTGTGCTGCAGGCGAATTGATTGCTTCACAGGCTAAAAGAAAGGGCTCACCCTGCCAGCGATATGATGATTCTCAGGGCAGTGAAGTACAGATACCAAGCCTTCCAGAGGTATGCCGTGACATTTTGCTGGTGTTTGTGTAATATAATGTTGCAATCGTCATCTGTCCTCTAATGTGTAAAAGCTGGAATTTCTTAGACTTTGAGCTTTTCAAGTTACCATCAATAAAGGGCACTTGCCATTAATCTTTGTCATCTATACAAGTTCCTTAGAATTTACAATCTTTGCGGCTCATTAAGTTCAATTTTTCTTGATTCTTAACAAGGGTTCCAAGCCAAGGAGCTCATGGTGTAGTGGCAAAGGCCACTAACTAGAAGGCTCCCACCCAGGTTCAAATCCTGGGTGAGTCACATTAAACTTCAGGGGTCTCCCTTGGGGTATTTCTTTCAAAAAAAACTAGGGTTCCATATTATCTTTACAAGACCATTACACGCAACGCAAGAACATTGTAGCTTAGACCTATATATCCTTAGGATGGCATTCTTTTATCTAACCTGTTTAATCAGTTGCTGTACAACTTCGTCCATTAAGGTCTATATCAGGTTTCTAACACTGCACCTGTCGAAGTTGTCCAATATTACACAAATACATGGACCTATCGCTGTTTAAATATGATTCACTATTGGTACTCTGTCCAGAAGCAGAGTTCTTTCTTTCAAGTAAAACATCATAATGTCCATCGTAGTTGGCACAGATGCAAAGAAACCATAAACTAGTATTGCTGGGCACATTCCTGATTTGGACAACACCTTTTTTTAAATAGAAAGGTAGGGACAGATTTCTAGTATATAATCAACTCTGGCTGCTGACTCTGTTTTTTAAGCAGCCATCAAGAACACACTGTGTGACAACGCGCATAAACAAGGGTTACAGTACCATATTTTTCTTATTTAATTTTCCCCTCCATCTGGAGTAACCAGTTGTAATGCTGATTGTCTCCTCCATGCTTTTGTAACTTGCATGCAGGACATATGGTGTCGTATACATTCCCTGATGCCAATGCCAGCTGCTGTCCAAGCCGCTTGTTTGTCTCGTGCTTTTCGGCGCTCCTGGAGAAACCATCCCAACCTCACTTTCAGTAATACAACTCTGGGATTGGATAACAAGGAATATGAAAATAGTAATACAGCCATATACTTCTCTAGCATAGTTGACCAGATTCTGGAAAGGCACTCAGGCGTTGGTGTGAAGAAACTCAAGTTTCACATGTTTGAAGGTTGCAATGCAAATGACTCTTGTCATCTTGACAGTTGGCTACAGATTGCTGTAACACCAGGAATTGAAGAACTTACACTTGCATTGCCAATACTTTCAGTTACATGGCCAATGGAGTCAAAATACAACTTCCCATGCTCGCTTCTATCTAATGGGAGTGGAGGCTCGATTCATTATCTTTTCCTTTCCGGTTGCTCCTTCCGTCCCACAGCTGAACTTTGTTGGTTGAGAAGCCTGAGAAAACTGTACCTTCATGACGTCAGTATTACGGGGGACGAGTTAGGGTTCCTTCTTTGCAGTTCTTTTGCTTTGGAGCGGTTGGACATCAGGTATTGTGATGAGATTATTTGCTTGAAGGTCCCCATGCTGCTGCACCTGAGATACCTAGACATTTTTAGTTGTGGCAACCTGCAAAAGATAGACAACAAAGCTCCAAATATATCCAGCTTTCGCTACGAAGGAGATCACAGTGTTCAACTATCACTCGGAGAAACATTGCAAATGAAGAAGCTAGATTTAATGTTCTCTGGTGCAGTTCATTACGCTTGTGTTGAACTTCCATCCAGCATGCCAAACCTTAAAACTGCGAATATATGTTCTAGCGAAGAGGTACACTCTAAAGCTTGTGGCTGGACCAGAGGTTTGCATAATATGATACAGCAACAGTCATACCTTGGAGTATCGCTAATCTTTCATCTTTATATGTAGATG
The DNA here is from genome assembly GCA_033239725.1 of Echinochloa phyllopogon. Classification (NCBI taxonomy): domain Eukaryota; kingdom Viridiplantae; phylum Streptophyta; class Magnoliopsida; order Poales; family Poaceae; genus Echinochloa; species Echinochloa phyllopogon. The sequence goes on along the minus strand of BTCW01000008.1, from coordinate 644,260 downwards.
ATCAATACACCAATGCTGCATAGCAAATATCTCCACCTCAAGAAGCTAAGTATTGTTCTTAGCGCTACAACATTTCCTCCGACCTATGATTACTTTTCCCTGGTTTCCTTCTTTTATGCTTGTCCCTCCTTGGAGAATTTGGTATTGAATGTAAGTCGTTGTTCATATCTGTATAATACCAGTAGCTATCACAGTGGAACCATGACTCTAACTATATACTTTTCCATCTTATTAGGTATCACAGTGGAAAATGGAACTTGTATCTGTATTCTCAGATCCCTCGGATCTGAGAAAGATGCAGGGACATGAGCATCACAAGATGAAGAGAGTGAAGATCCTAGGATTCACGTCTGCTAAGAGTCTTGTTGAGCTAACATGCCACATTGCCGAGAGCACATCATCACTTGAGCACCTTACACTGGAGGCCCATCAGAGCTCGTTTAGGTGTTCTGTGCCTGCTCACAAACGTCGGAAGTGCTCTCCATTGCCCACTGATGTTCTTATGGAAGCTAAACAAGCCATCTTGGCTATCAGGACATACATTGAGCCTAAAGTTCCTTCCATTGTAAAGTTACGTGTTGTTGAACCTTGCCGCCGATGCCATGCTGTTGAACTTTAGACGCCAGGTTTAGCATAATTTGTTATCCAAATATTATGTAGTCTTTGGATGGGTCATCGTTTCTTCAAGCTATCAGAAGTGTGTACTTAATGCCTCTGTTTACTGTGTGTGTAGTCTTTTGGATTGGGATGTGCTGAAGCCAAATTGTCATAACTCAATAAATAGTGAAACCAGATACATGTAGATTTTTTATCTTGATTTTTCCCCCCGAAAGGGGTTGTAGGTTGCTCTTGATTGATGAATTGATAACACAGCACAGAACAGAGATAGATCAGGGCAGGCATTCATATAGCATACTCAACTGAATCTTGGTGCTGTGTTGCATAAGATTTGCAGACAATCCAGGAGTCTATGCATATTCTCCAATAATTATATAATAAATCAGGGTACAGCAGGACATGTTCCCTTGTTATCAGATTATAAACCTCCAATGACACTATTACTAGTTTATATATATATATATATATATGAAAAACAAAACAGTGAATCCCTCAAACCAGAATCATAGTGTACAGAAATGATTTTGCTCAATCAATCGGTCCCCAAAAATCTGAATGTCCCCTTGCTTTGACAGATCAAGGTAGATAGAAAAAAAAATCACCGGTATGCATCACATGATCAATCTGTCCTCAAGACAATTAGGCACAGACAGAAATTTGGCCAGAACGAAAATCAATTCAGAAGGGATACAATTCTAGGCTGGAAGAGAGCAACATTGTATTTTATTTGAGGGCAGGCAAACAATTTTAACCAATGTTAATTAGGCATACAGTGATCACAAATAAGAAGGATGTTGCTCAGATGAGCAACAATGATCAGAGCACAAGTTAAATTAATCGAACGGCTAGAGAACAAACTCATCATCAGCACAAAGGGGTCTGTTAGCAGATTCAAAACAGAGAAGAGGCAGATGAAATATGGCATCCACAAATCAAAGAGATGGAACTGAATACTTGAGAGCCGATCAGTATAGTATATTCAGGATTAGTTGGAATTGCACCTCCTTACATCGAATGCAACACAAACCCGTTGATCATCTTTTTAGATAATGGATAATGTATTACCCGGTCTTGACCAGAACGGCTACGGCCAAACAAAATAAGAGAATTACATCTCATCATGGGGTCAAGTAGTCCTACACGACCACCAAGATCGCTATAACACGTTTACCAGACCTTACAAAGAACTGAAAACGCTGGACACCAACCACCATTGATGTTTCTTCGAAGGCAACAGCACGAAGACTTGGTGCAGATAATGCTAACCAACCTTCGAACTGTTACGCCATCCAATGCCTCCTTCGCCCTGCGCTGAATACCAAACTTAGTGTCCACACGGCCTTGGCAACCAAGAACTTCGACGACGCGCCTGCACTGCCGCCGCCGGCCTGGAGAAATCAGGCTAGGTTTTCACCCAGTTATTGATCAACCGCGGGAGCAATAGGGGACGGTCTGACCAACGACTTCAGCAGCGCCTTCAACAAGGTGTGTGTCACAAACACATCACAGCCACCGGTCTGGCACAACATGCCAGACAAGGATTTCCCCCAGATCGCCGCCACCACCGTCACCACAGTCACCCTCACCTGAAGGACACAGTATCTTCGTACAGCCACAGGACACCGCCATCGCAAGAAAAGACGCACTCCAGCCACCGTCGACGAACACCACCACCCGGAGCAAGGTTCCGCCGGTAAAGGGACGGCACCAACCCATGAGAAGGCAGCTGCACGACAGCTAGCGAAATCCACCCAGATTGCCCCCGTAGGGGTGACGCGAAGCGATGAAGGCGTTGAATCTATCGCCGCGCAACGACCGCGTCGCCGTTGGCCTCGCGCGCAGGCCGTCGAGCGCTGTAGACCCGCACGCGCCAACGGCCACAGCCCCGCGGCACGACGCGTCGACGGATGGCCCGCCCACGCGCCCGGAGGTCGCCGAGCCGACGGCGGAGTCGAGCGTCCGTGCCGGCGCCCGAATCGCCATGGCCGGAGACCTCACACCGCCACCCCGGCCGCCGCAGCGCCTCTGCTCGCCGTAGATCCGGCGAGGGGACGGCCGGATCCGGCCTTGGGGGCACCGAGAATCCGCGTCCCAGCGCCACCACCGTCGCCATGGCCGCCGCCGTCGCACCTCACACCGCCGCCCCGGAGAGATGTCGTCGGCTGCCGAAAGAGCCCTGCCGCCGCCGTCCTGAAGGCCTGCCCGGGCTTCCAGCCGGCCTCTCCGGCGGCGGCAGGGGAGGAGAGGGGAGGAAGTGGGCTGACTTGGCGGGGACGCGTCGCCGCCCGGGACGCCCGAGCGGGGGCGCCCGAGCAGGAAGTCAGTAGATGCAACCACAAATGCCCAAACCCGTTGATCATCTACAACTGAATTCCGATTGGATCTTACTACTACTTGCAATCCAAAGGGGAACCCCTCTCCGGCCACTATACAACTGAATTCCGATTGGATCTTATTCCTCCTATGCAATTACTTGCGCTTGCTACCGAACAAGCAAGCAGTAGATGTACTGCTACTAGTCTACTAGTTGTGGACAGGGAATGACTCACGCGATGGCAAGGCAAGGCGAACGTCTTCGTTCGTTCTACTTGAGGATGACGGCGTGGCCCTTGTAGACCCCCTTGGCTTGACGGCAGAGCGACTTGAGACGCTTGGCGACCCATGCGGCGCGGCTGGCCTCGGTCCTTGGCTCGCCCTGCTTGTCGTTGAAGGCGTGGGAGACGAGCTTCTGCACCCTGTTCCCAAGGGTCACCGACAGCTTGCTCGTGGTCCCAGTTAACACCACGGACCCGATGCGATGGATCTCCTTGCCGTTGGTGAGCAGGCGGCGGAGGATGTCGCCGGAGCCGGGGTCGCGGGTCAGCAGCGGGACGATGTCGTCGAGGAGCTCCTCCAGGACGGCAGCGAGAAGGGCGACGCGGCGGAGGGGCTGGATGTTAACGAGGATCCATCCATTGCCGGGCTGCTCCTCCTCGTCCTCCTCCTGCTGCTGCTGCTGCTGCTGCTGCTTGTAGGAGTTGCCGTCCTCGTTGTCGTTGTAGGAGATGTCGGAGTCCCAATCGTCGGAGTCGTCGCTGGCGGAGTGGTCGTCGAAGTCGCTGTCGTCGTCGCTGGAGTAGTCGTCGTGCCCCTCCTCCGCCTGCTTCTCCGACGATCCCACGCCATCCGCCTACTTCTCCGACGACGATCCCACGCCCTCCGCCTGCTTCTCCGACGATCCCACGCCCTCCGCCTTCTTCTCCGACGATCCCACGGCCTTGAGGTTGAGGAACTTCTTCGTGATCGCCTCCAGCATGGGCAAGGCGTCGCGGACCTTGTCGTCGACTCCTCGAAGGATGACCCGGTGGGGGCAGTCGATGAGCATCAGGCTCTGCACGTCCGCTAGGACGCGAACCTCCGCGATGGGGAGGGCCATTCTCCCTCGCCTCGCCGGTAGGGAAGTGGGGTGAGAGGCTGCAGGGGCCGGGTGGCGGTTTTCGGGGATTTGGTCGGTGCTACTGGTAGGGGAAGCTAGCGGAGGTCGGGGTGGTTGGGAATGGAGGCGGTGGGAGGGGAGGGTGGTAACGGAATGCTCCGCCGCCCGCCCGTAGCACTCCACCATTTATAGCGGCCGCGGCCGCGGCGGCTTCATTCGAAATTGGCCGGAGTTGAGCCCCGCCGTCCATGGCTCTGCCTCGATCGGGGAGCGGCCCAGATCCATCCGCCACCGAACCTTCTCGACTCGGCGCTCGGCTTGCTTGCGGAGCAAGGAACCGACGAGTCAGGCAAGCCGCTCCGCCGGCCGGCCGATGATGGATGGATTGGTTCGACTCGAATTGGAAAAAGTCCCATTTACCTCCCTGGATACAAGACCGAGTTCGCGAAACCACCCTAGACATCAAAACCGGGTGAACTACCTCCCTCAACTTTCAAAACCATTCACTTTGCCTCCTTGTCGTGGTTTTAAGCGGTTTTCAAGGTGGTTTTGGCTTTTTTCAATTGAAAATAAATCTCGTACATATTTATTAAACCACGAAATTTTTTTCTAAGCTTCTAAAAGTTCCGAGAAAAATTTTAGAGATGGAATGAGACGCAATAAATCTAAATAAAATATTTAAACTAGTGAAAATATCAATAAAATTTTGTAAAATTTAGATTTAGCTCTAGCAAAATAGAAAATATATAAAATTATATATATATATATTTAAATTTATATCTACATTTATGATGGTTTAATGAATTTACGATGAATGTATTCATACTGACTTCATTATCCATTTAGAAAAGTTTATGTGTGTTTAAGTTTTTGGATATATTTCCATTTTGCTAGCATTAATTTAGAAAATGTAGTCATTTTAACTAGTTTTAAATATTTTATTTAGATTTTTTGCATCTCAATCCATCTCTAGGATTTTTCTCATAACTTTTAGAAGTTTAGGGATATTTTTTGTGGTTTAATAAATATTTACGAGATTTATTTTCAATTGGAAAAGGTAAAACCACCTTTTTGCATCTCAATCTATCTCTAAGATTTTTCTCATAATTATTTTTAGAAGCTTAGGAATATTTTTTGTGGTTTAATAAATATTTTCGAGATTTATTTTGAATTAAAAAGTTAAAACCACCTTGAAAACCGCTTAAAACCATGGCAAGGAGGTAAGGTGAACGGTTTTGCAAGTTGAGGGAGGTAGTATACCCGGTTTTCGTGTCTAGGGTGGTTTTGCGAACTCGGTCTTATATCCAGGGAGGTAAATGAGACTTTTTCCACTCGAATTCGATCGCTGCTGCCAGTCTGCCTGCCTGCCTCGCTCGTTAGTGGGCTGCCTGGCTCCCCACAATTAATTCATGGGTTGGGCTTTATTACCTTCTTCAGGATTCATTGGGCTGGCCGGGCCGGCCACAGGATCGATCATCGTATGGGCTGGTTCGTTCTCAATCAAAAAAAAAAAGAGTGAAGTACGCCCGCGGTCCTCAAACTTGTCCCGGGGTGTCATCTAGGTCCCCGAACTCTCAAAATGCATATTTGAGTTCTGAACTTGCTTAACTGTGTCATTTAGGTCCAAAGTTGTAAAAATACCCCTAAACATAATGTCATGGCTGTCAATTGAGCATGAAATTTTATACAATTTCTCTAAACAAATCGGTTGTTTCCATCACAATAATTAGAGAACTTTATTTGATTGTACCATAGCGATAATTATAGATTAAGAGATGGATAAACATCAGTAACATAGGGGTATTTTTGGAACTTTGGACCTAGATGACACAGTTTGACAAGTTCAGGGACTCAAATATGCATTTTGAGAGTTCGGAGACCTAGATGACACCTCGGGACAAGTTTAGAGACCGCGGGTGTATTTCACTAAAAAAAACTATCGTTTCGTTGGGTAGCTTGCCCAAGTTTATGACTGCTTTGACTTGTTTGGGTGGCATAACCTTTTTCCTGCTTATTAATATTTTTTGGCGCAACTGTAGCAATTGAAAAGGGAGGTGTGGTCAACGTGGAACAAATAGGAGGCAGGAAGTATGAGGAAAGAGGACCCGTAAACCAATTTAGCGTGCCAATATTGGCTACATCGAGATCACCCTATTTTTTGTGTGGTAACATTGGCTATACCGATATCACTATATTGACAAAAAGGAGGTGTGTGGGCAACGAGAATTAGGGTGTACTTAGTGCAACTATATCTGCCTTTAGCTCCGCTATTGAAGCGCTATTATAGTAGTGTGGAGCCAGAGCCAGGAAAGCCATGTTTTCCCGTTCAAGGCTTCTTTGGAAGCCCGAAACCCATTGGGTTCCTTGCACTTTCCCAGGTCGAGAAATATGCGGGGCAGGCTTGCCCCGGTCAATTTTCCGCGGCCTTTGGAAGCCCGCATGATAGGTATTCACCGTCCGATTCCCTTCCTTTTTCCTCGGGTGAGAAATCTAGGAGTTATTACATCGTGGAGCGATGCCATCTTTGCCTCCTTCGTCGCCTCTCTTCCTTAGTCCGGTCCCTCATCTATCAAGCATAGTGACCTCGCCTCCCTCTGGGGATCCCACCAAACTGCCACAAGGGAGCGGGAATTCTCTTCCAGAGAATTAACGAGGTTTCCTTGTGCCGCTAAAATCGGGCTTTGATTCCGTGGGTTAATCCGCCCTCCTTTCCAAACTAGCCATCAACGTTTTCTCGTTCCCCGCCATTCATTTTTTTGCATGGATTTTAAAACAACTTCACACTATATTGATGCACAATGCATAGTAGTGTTAGGTACAATATTTTGAGCAAGTAGCCAGAGCAGGATAAAGCTCCACCAAAAAGACCCTTAGTCTCTATGATGATGATAACCAAGAAGAACATATTGTTCCTGTATGATAACAACCAAGAATAACATGTCTCTACCGTCATCGGTGGTTGAAGATATGTGTAGAACCGTATGCTCTTTATTGGACAATCCATATCAATCACCTGGAGATAACTATATTTTCAGACATCTACAATCAAGAAGAACATGTCTCTCATCGGTGGTTGAAGACAAGCGTACAACCGTATGATTTCCATCGCACAGTCCATATCAACCAGATGAAGATAATACTATTTTCAGACATCTATAAAATATATTAATAAACGGAATCAAGACGAAAAACCAGAAAAAGAAAAGACGGAGGAGGAAGACGACTGACTAAACTAGCGACTAGAAGAAGAGCAGAGCACAAATGGGCACGAGCATGCTGCCGGGCACTGGACTTGCCCCAAAAGGCCAAAACGAGTAAAAACATTGGAATCCATTTTTCCTTCCGGTTTTATTTTTTATAGCAAAGAAAGAAAGAAATTTGTTCGGCCCCGTCAACGTGATCTCTCTCGTCTCGTCGGCCTGGCCTGCCTCCTCCCTCCCTTCCCTTCTCTCTCCCCTCCCTGCCCTCCTTTCCCTCTCTCCCAGGTCCCAGCCGCGTCCAAACCCTAACCCTAAACCCCTCCAACAACCTCCCCACCCCACTGACCTGGCTGCCCCCTCCCGATTCGCCACGCTGGCCCGGTCCGATCGATGTAGGTGACCAAGCTTTCCGACCTCATCATGGCCGCGGGCTGAGGACGGAAGAGGACACACACAGCAAGCGTCCATGGCATTGGGAGATCTCATGGCGTCCAGGCTCGTCCACTCCTCGTCATCGCCGTCGCGGGCGCCATCGACAGCCGCGCCCCCGGCGCCGCTGCCCAATCTCCACCACAACCACATCACGGGTGACCTCCCCGTCGCCAACGGACCGGAGCTCAGGAATGGGCTGGAGCCCGCCGAGGTTGACAAGCCGGCGCCCGTGACGTACCTGCCCCAGGTGGTGGTGCTGTGCGAGCAGCGCCACGAGGGGCTCGACGAGGCTGCGGCGGCGGCCGCCGGGCCCTCCACCAGCGGCTTTGTCTCCAAGTGGCGCCCAAAGGACCGGGTAATGGATGCGAGGCTGTTTCTACTGCTTTTGCTATTACTCGATTGTTTGCTGGATTAAGCGCTATTGGGCGGGCGTGGAGGATTCATAGGATTGCAGCTAGCTGTTTGAGCTTAGAAATGGTAAACTAGGGGCGGCTGCTGGTCGGGTGGGATGGTTATGGTGCTTGCAAACAAAACATCATTAATCAATTTCCGTTACGGAATAAGTTTAGCTGCATTGCTGTCGGAATGTAATGAGACCTCCGTGGTCGTGAAATACATAATGTTATGTTCGCTAGTCTTGCAAGCAGGACAATCGTGATGCGTTGGAACGAGTTATTGTTCGCCACAGCTGCTTCCCAGGCTTCTCCAAAAGTTGCGGGGGCTCTGGGGGGCAGGCTTAAATAACGCCATGCTACTCATTTACTGTATCACGCCGATTGGATTTAATAATAATAATAATAATAATTAATACACAAGGGAAATATTGTAGCCAGCTATGACATCATACTTATGCACGTTCTAATTTCATTTAGGAGTACCGTGGTGATTATCAGTGTTTCGATCAGCCTGATAAAAATTCCAATTAGCAAGTAAACAGTATTACACTGGACTTGCCTAACAGGTCTTGTCAACACAGCGATGGTTATGGTGGCCTCTGCAGTCAGCATTACATATACAACAAAATGGAAATTGTGCAATCCTCTAAAAGGTTTCGGGTCAATAGTCGCAGTTGCTTTCAAAACAAATAGCTATTCCCCATCCAAATGAGGCTACTTATCAGTTACTGAGTACTGATTGTCATCGTATTGTTAAAGAAATGATTAGTCTCGCTGTGTTACTTTTGGTGAAGCTATAAGTTAGAACATGGACAAAATCTGGACCATGTCATTTAGTAGCCATTGGCCGAGGTAAAGTTTGCTGCCCAAGTTAGTAGTATCACCGCAGGCTTAAAGAATGTTCAAGATATTCCACTGTAACAAAGCTAGCATGCAAGAACACAGTGATTTCAGGGATGCTGCATTGTACACATTGCATTGGCATGAAGCACCAGACTAGATGGGAAAGGTTGTTTCACTTCATGTCAATGGACAATGGACATATGTGATTGCTGGATGGGAGGTTTTGATGATAGAGATGAGGTTGACGTACATGGAATGGAATTGGAAATCAATTCAACATTATGACTTATGAGCCTTGAAGCTCCTGGGTTAATTTTAGAGATGATCAATCTCTTGGGCAAAGAAAATTACTTGTTCTGCGCATACATATGTTCCATTTTACTAGATTTTTTTTTGAAATTTCACAGAACCGCTTGGTGTAACAGTATGCCATTTTAACGTCCCTTTGATGTTTGCAGCTTATGTCTACTTGTCTGAGTATCACGTTGACTTTTAGCAAACCAGTGTTGAACTTTTAAAAAATATGCATGCAGAATAGTACTATCTGCATATTGCATTAATCTATTTGTTCATTGGCTGCCTACTTTGGTTCAAGTGTTGGTCTGCAACAGAAATTACTATGTGATCATGGAATTTATAGCTATTTAATGTTTTGTTTTGTCTCGCCATGAGATGATTATCAATTATTTTTTGTATGTTGTATGCATGTTTTACATGACATTTACTAATGATGGATTTGGTAGTGCAGATGAAGACTGGATGTGTTGCCCTTGTATTATGTTTAAACATAAGTGTTGATCCACCAGATGTAATTAAGATTTCCCCTTGTGCAAGAGTGGAGTGCTGGACAGGTAAATGTTTATTTGAGTGTATGTTTCCAAGTTTCTAATTACCTGATGTAAAAATACTAGTTATCTGCATTTGTTAGAATGTTTTGTCTTTGATGATTGTGGAATTCAGTTCATCTCCATATGAATATGCCTTGCAAGTTAGGATGCACTAAAAAGTGATATTTCTTCACCATTTGTTTGAAACTGTATCCTTTTTGAACCTTCTGCATTTCTCAGTGCCAAATGAAATCATATCATTAACTGGAAGTAACTGCAACAATGAAACTATCTGGCACTACTGTTCCCATATGACATTTTTTTGCTCCATAGTTAGACCATTTTATGCATCTATCCCAGAGTTAAAATTGTATAACTGGCGTTTTTGTTGTAGATGAATTATAACATTGTAGTGATACTGCATTTCTTGGAAAACTATTTCTAGAGAAAGTGGAAAATTTACTGGATATTAGACATGGCAATTCATATTGATTCATAGGTTTGTACTTAAATACTGTTATTGCACTCGTGAATTGCCTTGAGATCTGTTCATAGATCACCGTTTCTTCCTTTTCAGATCCATTTTCTATGGCACCTTCTAAAGCCCTTGAAAATATTGGAAAAACGTTGCACTCGCAGTATGAGCGCTGGCAACCTAAGGTGAGGAACTTCCTTTCCTATTTAACTTATGTTGAATTTTGATGTTGATCGTTTGCATCTTCATGTCCTAAATCCTAATGTCAAATGCAGGCTCGTTACAAGCTTCAGCTAGATCCAACCGTGGACGAAGTTAAGAAGCTTTGTAACACTTGCCGCAAATATGCCAGATCAGAGAGAGTCCTTTTCCATTACAATGGACATGGTGTACCAAAGCCCACAGCTAATGGTGAGATTTGGGTGTTTAACAAGGTAAATGGTACTAAGACACTATATTGCTTGCTGCATGCACTATTTATAGGCGTCTCTCATGGAATGATCTTTTTTACAATTCTTTGCAGAGTTACACACAATATATTCCACTTCCAATTACTGATCTTGATGCGTGGCTGAAAACACCTTCAATTTATGTTTTCGACTGCTCAGCAGCTGGAATTATTGTGAAAGCTTTTCTAGAGGTATGATGTATGCTTCTTGCTAATTTATATTTATCTTATTCTTGAAGTTGAAGGTAATCATAAGTTCTGTTTCGTTCTTGTTCCTGAATTGTCTATTTTACATCGTGACTTTTGTTTACTTCAGCGCCTAGATTGGAGTTCTAGCTCCTCTGCATCTGCACAGAAGGATTGCATTCTTCTTGCTGCCTGCGAAGCACACCAAACTCTTCCCCAGAGTGCAGAATTTCCTGCTGATGTGTTTACGGCTTGCCTCACAACGCCCATCAAGATGGCATTGCACTGGTTTGTTCTCCCTCCCTCCGTACTCCCTTTTTCTATTTAACATTTTGTGCTCACATGGGGCCATGCCTATAAACTATCCAGGTTTTGTAAGCGATCTTTACTCCGTGGTTCTATGGATCATTCTCTTATTGACCAAATTCCTGGAAGGCAAAATGACCGTAAAACTCTTCTTGGAGAGCTGAATTGGATTTTCACTGCTATTACAGACACTATTGCATGGAATGTTCTTCCTCATGGTACGACATCTAGGAGATAGATTTAATATTTTGAAAAAAAAATTAGAGAAGATCATTTGTGTTAAAAAGTAAAACCGTCTGGCTGTATTGGGTTTATGATGGAGTTTCACTGTGCAGATCTGTTCCAAAGGTTTTTCAGGCAAGATCTTCTGGTTGCTAGTCTCTTTCGTAACTTCTTGCTTGCTGAGAGAATCATGCGATCTGCAAATTGCTCTCCAATTTCTTATCCGTTGTTACCACCAACACATCAACACCATATGTGGTAGCTAATCTGACTAGTCCTTGTATTTTTGCGTTAGCTATTTTGTGCAATTTTCTAACTTGCGAATCCCAGGGATGCATGGGACATGGCTGCTGAGATTTGCCTTTCCAAGCTTCCCCAGTTAATTGCTGATCCAAATGCAGAGTTTCAGGTTTTCTATTTGTGACTTACCCATATAAGAAAACAACTTTTTAGGTTATTTTGTCATTTGGATATAATCACTTAAGTATAACCAATTCATTTGTCTCATATTTCAAACCAGCCGAGCCCATTTTTTACGGAACAACTGACGGCTTTTGAAGTGTGGCTTGATCATGGTTCTGAGGACAAGAAGCCTCCTGAACAGTTACCTATAGTTCTTCAGGTAAGACATTATGTTTGTTTTATACAAGTCAATATTGTTTGTAAAATCTAGTTTAACTCTGTTATCTTTTCTGATGTACCTCATTGTCCTTCTCTTCGCTTCTATAATTTTAATTTAGTAATGTTTCTTTCCCTTTAGTTATCCTATCTACCACATTTCTTGTTTTACTTTCCTACTTACATCTTGTGTTTCGTGCAGGTCCTGCTTAGTCAATCACATAGATTTAGAGCTCTTGTTCTGCTTGGAAGATTTCTTGACATGGGACCATGGGCAGTTGATTTGGTTTGTATTTGAGCTCTTCTGCATGTACCTTTTTACAAGTGTTCGTTTTTTATGTTCTGATGCGTTCAAACCGCTTTGCATCATTGTTTTAGGCTCTGTCTGTTGGAATCTTCCCTTATGTGCTCAAACTGCTTCAAACAAGTGCAATGGAGTTGCGCCAAATTCTTGTGTTCATATGGACAAAAATTCTCTCTCTTGATAAGGTATGCACTATTTTTTGGAATCTTTTGAAGTTGTTTGTGCTGTACTGTAAGGTTCAGGTGTTATTAACATTTAGACTTTTCTCCAAATGACAGTCGTGCCAGGTTGACTTGGTTAAAGATGGAGGGCATGCATATTTTATCAGGTTTCTTGACAGTTTGGATGCATACCCAGAGCAGCGTGCAATGGCCGCTTTTGTTTTAGCAGTTATTGTGGATGGGCACAGGAGGGGTCAAGAGGCCTGTATTAATTCAGGTCTTATAGATGTTTGCCTGAGACATCTGCAACCGGAAAATCCTCATGATGCACAGACGGAGCCTTTGCTTTTGCAGTGGCTTTGTTTATGCCTTGGCAAACTCTGGGAAGATTTCCCCGAGGCCCAGTTACTTGGTCTGCATTCAAATGCACCAGAAATAGTAACTAATTTATTATCGGAGCCACAACCTGAGGTGCCATGCCTTCATATTTCATCTGTTCTTTCCTTTGCTTACTTTACAAATAATTTTATTAAATATTTGGTGTTGCCAGGTCAGAGCTTCTGCTGTTTTTGCACTTGGGAATCTCCTGGATATGGGATCAACATCATTAAATGGTGTTGATGATGATTCTGATGATGATGATAAGATAAAGGCCGAAATAAATGTAGTTCGAAGCCTTCTGCAGGTCTCTTCAGATGGTAGCCCACTTGTTAGATCTGAGGTTGCTATAGGTATGTGCATTAGAAAAAAATGTATCTTTTTCATAGGACACCAATTTGATTGTGCAGAATATTCTTTTTAACCTTCTGCGAACCATTTTGAGTTGGCATATGTTTTTTCCAGCACTTACTCGATTTGCATCGGGCCACAATAAGCATCTCAAATCTGTTGCTGCTGAGTATTGGAAACCTCAAACCAATTCATTGTTGAAGTCACTACCATCGCTGGCCAATATAAGTAGTCCAAACAATGTCTACAGTCCGAACAACATTCTACAAGGCAGCAGTGGTCTCGCTTCTCATATTGGTCCTGTGCTAAGGGTTGGCAGTGATAGCAGTGCCACTGGTCGTGATGGAAGAGTTTCTACGAGCAGCCCGATTGCGACGAGTAGCATGTTGCATGGCTCCCCCCAGTCAGATGATTCTTCCCAACACTCTGATTCAGGCATATTACTTAGAGAGAATGCAAGTAATGGTGGTCTCAGCTACACTAGATCGAGGCCTGTTGACAGTGTCATTTATTCTCAATTTATATCAACTATGTGTTCTGTTGCTAAAGATCCTTACCCAAGAATTGCAACTATTGGTCGGAGAGCACTGTCCCTTATAGGTGTTGAGCAAGTGGTCATGAAAAACAGTAGATTTAACACTGGAGGTGCACATCAAGGAGAGACATCGGCACCTCCATCAAACTTTGGAATGGCACGCTCTTCTTCCTGGTTCGATATGAATTCTTGTAAGTTCTAATAACTCACTTTCCTTGCTGTGCTTTGGACTTTGGGACACACCTCAGTTTTGTGCACCGGTTGTTCAGGAAAAGACAAGAATTATTGACTTGAGTTTTCCAATATTTTGCAGCAAACCTCACACTTGCATTTAGGACGCCTCCTGTTAGTCCCCCTCAGCATGATTATCTTACAGGGCTACGCCGAGTGTGTTCTATGGAGTTCAAACCACATCCTATGAATTCACCTGAAGGCTTAGCTGATCCCCGTTTAAGCTCTGCTGCAGCTCCCAGCAATGCTGAACTAAGTATAATTCCCCAGTCAACAATTTACAACTGGAGTTGTGGTCACTTCTCAAGGCCACTTTTAACTGGTTCTGATGACAATGAAGAAGCCCATGCTAGAAGAGAAGAGAGAGAACAAATTGGACTAAATTGCATTGCTAAGTGCCAGCGATCCTGTACGTGGTCAAATACATCATTCTGCATTACATTTTTGTAATTGATATTCTTGTTTATTTATCTGCTGTTTTTTTGTTGTTTACTCTGGGAATAGCAGCTTGCAAAATGACAAACCAAATTGCTAGTTGGGATACGAGGTTTGAGTCGGGTACAAAAGCAGCATTATTGTTGCCATTTTCTCCAATCGTCATCGCAGCTGATGAAAATGAGCAAATAAGGTGAAATTGTCATTTCAATTAACAATCCTAGTGCTTGAAGTGTACTACTGCAGTTGTGCTAAGTTCTGTCTCATGTCAGAGTGTGGAACTATGATGATGCGCTACCGGTGAACTCTTTCGAAAACCATAAGCTGTCCGACAGAGGGCTAGCTAAACTCTTGCTTATCAATGAGCTTGATGAGAGCTTGCTTTTAGCTGCCTCAAGTATGCCTCGCCTATATGATTTTCCTTTTACACTTGTCTTCTACCATTGCACTATTAATTTTCATGTTGCAGATGATGGAAATGTACGTATATGGAAAAATTTTACTCAAAAGGGAGGACAAAAACTTGTTACTGCTTTCTTGTCGGTTCAGGGCCATCGAGCTGCTGGCCGCAGTATTGTGATAGACTGGCAGCAGCAATCTGGTTATCTGGTAATATTATGTTATTTTCCCTGTCGCTCTGTAATTTCATTTTATATATGCATTGTAGATTTGTAGGTTGTTCTAACACAGGGACTTGCTTCCTTTTGTTGTCCAATAGTATGCATCTGGTGATATGTCTTCCATCTTGGTATGGGATCTTGACAAGGAACAACTTCTCAGCACCATTCAGTCATCTGCTGATAGTCCAATTTCTGCCCTGGTAAGTTCTTGTTGCCATGTGCAGTATGAGTAATTCAAATACTAATTCAGTTAACTTCTTTTTATTATTTGACTAGGATATCTTGCACTTTGTCACTGAGGAAATAACCATAGTTCGTAGATCTGTGATTCTGTAATTACTGTTATGTGGTTCATGCTTTATACTTGATATTCCTGTTTTATATTAATCGATAACCTGCAACATTACCGTGTAATGTATTTGATTGCTAGTCATTAGTATCATATAATCCAGGGTTTGTATTTGATGGTTAGATTGACAGCAGTAATACATGTGGTAGAAAAGAGTTAAGGTACATCCGCATATGAATTGCTGATAGAGGTAGTGGAATTGCACCTCCTAGTAATTGTGTTGAATTGAAATGGCTGTGTTTTTTATGAGTGGAAGTGGCTCCCTGGTGTTGCTTTCTGTGATTGTCAACTTCTCTCGACTGTCGAGTAGGTTGAACAATGTGAACAAGAGGCAAATGTATGAATGTCCCAAAGGATTTGTTCTTGTCGGGTCTTAAACTATGATTTTTTTTACTATCCAAAAATATGTATCGTGCTCGAGTGTATTGTTTTATCAGCTTATCTTGTTATTCTCCTATAACTTAATGGAAATTTGTTTCTCAAGAATAATGTATTTTCATTCAGTAGGCATGAAATTAGCTCTTTGATTGCTTTACCTATTTGATTCTTGCTATTGCAGCAAGTTTTAAGTTAATCTGGTTTTGATTTGTCTGTTGTTGAACTTGACCTTTGCTTGTTGCTTCTGTTTCAGTCTGCATCTCAGGTCCGCTGTGGACATTTTGCTGCTGGTTTTGCTGATGGTTCTGTCAGGATATTTGATGTGCGCTCTCCTGATAGGTAAGTACAGTAGTATCTACATCGTCTGTCCTTTTGCCATTTATGCACACCATGCATATGTTATATGTGCTGTGTGCGCTATCCAATGTCGTGATTCCACTTTTCTTTTCTGCCAACTTAAATCGTTCCTTTACTCTGAATATTCTTTTCCTGTAATGTAGGCTCGTCTATATGGCCAGGCCACATGACCCAAGAACGGAAAAGGTTGTGGGCATAGGTTTTCAGCCTGGGTTTGATCCATACAAGGTAAAATACTACCACTTCTTTGCATTGATATGTTTTCTAGAAGCAACTGTGGGCCTGCTTAAGCTTTACAACGCTCCCTTTTCTACCATTTATGGTATCGCAGATTGTAAGTGCATCTCAAGCTGGTGACATTCAGTTTCTCGATGTCAGAAGGGCAGCAGAACCCTATGTGACCATCGATGCACACAGGGGTTCACTTACGGCATTAGCTGTTCATCGGCATGCCCCAGTTGTTGCAAGTGGCTCAGCCAAGCAGATGATTAAAGTATTCAATCTCGCTGGAGATCAGCTGGCGCTAATTCGCTACCAGCCGTCCTTTATGGGGCAAAGAATAGGCAGTGTAAATTGCCTTTCCTTCCACCCATACAAATCACTCTTGGCTGCTGGTGCTGGTGATAACGCTCTTGTCTCTATCTATGCTGAGGAAAATTACAAGTAAGATGAGGTCTACTTCACCTGCTGACATGCATAAAAAATGCAACCGATAGGCCTCATGTTTTTGGCCAAGCGATGGGTCCTTGCCTGGTCCGGCTACAAGATCCAAGATGATATGAAACCTGGTCACCGACATGGTGGTGATGGGACCGAGGCTCCCAGTGCATTGCCTGTTGGACGATGAGTGCAGTTTGTAAGATACAGCCAATATTCATTAGCCTCCATGCAAAAGGTTTGTGAACCCCTACCCTGATCCTGTCATTGAACCTGGAGGCTTCCCCCAAAATAAATTAATCATACCTAGGTTAACAGAAATGTAAATAGTCACCTCATTCGGGTTGCCTGTACCTTTGCTTTGCCAACTGTAAAAAGGTTTGGAGATGGTTGATACCATAAATCAGATGTGGTAGGGGCTGCTGCTGCCTGGGGGCAAGTGGGGTTGTGCATATGGGCCCAGGTAGAATAGAATGCATGCACATGTCTCCTGCATTCACAGATGGATGCTGAATAGATAGTTGCATTTGTCCAGCTAATATAGCACTAGATGGGGGGTTAGTATGGCTTGCGTGAATGAATCTGTCTTCGAGTCACTTGCATTTGTAATCACTGGACAGATTGTCTCCATTTGTAAATATGAATGGTGTTTGTACAGTTGTTAGCTATCCGGTTTCGAGCCAATATAACATTCCTTTGGTTCTGCTGGCCTTGGGGTGTGTATTCGTTGGGTGTAGTTCATTGCAGAGAAGGGGAAGGCCCTTCGGTGTGTATTCCTTGTGTAGTTTTCATCCTTGCAGAAAAGGGTAAGGAAGGAAAAATAAGCCTGAGCGGGCTGTCGAATGCCTGAGATTTGTTCGTGGTATCCCTGCGATGCTTCTTTTTGTACGTGATGATCACTGGACCCTGGAGTGGACTGAAGAGGAGGATATTTGCATTTCATCCACCTGCGCCATATTGGCATTGGGCGCCTGTGCCTGGGCTCCCCCTGACCCGAGAATTCACAGAAAGCAAAGGCGGTTGAGATTGTACCTGTTGACTTAGCAATTGATTCAAGGGAGGGAGATGCATCTATGTCCGGATGTGTTTTATACTTGTATTCTGGGCTTCTGGCTAAACTAAGACGATGCATTTGAGAATCATTGTGAATAAACAGGAGCTGCATCCAACTCTGCCATTGTTTTTTCTTGTTAGAAAGCATTCCAGTCATACAGTGTGGTGTTCTCCAGTCAGTGAGGTTATATAAAGGTTGTCGCGGTTGCAGCAGCGCCACCAAAATCCCCTCCACTGATGCTGATACTAGTCACTAGTGAGATGAACCCAACACGGGCGGAGGCCACCTGCCACCACCGCCTGCTGGTGACTCTCGCGCGCCATGGCCGCTTCGCCGCCGCCGCCACCCTCTTCTCCTCCGCCCTCTGCACGACCCGCGCCCTCAACTCCCTTCTCGCCGCGCTCTGCTCCCCCTCGTCTTCTCCCCCCACGTTCCTCCGCGTCGCCCCCTCCGTCCTCCTCCGCGCCGCGCCGCACGCCGCCCCCGACGCCGACACCTTCCGCATCCTCACCTCCGCGCTCTGCCGCGCCCGGCGGCACTCCGCCGCCGTGGACCTCCTGCGATGCATGCCCGACCTCCTCCTCGACCCGGACCCGCGCCACTGCCGCGCGGTCCTGGCCTCCCTCTGCCGGTGCGCGCCCGCTCGGGACGCGCTCGCGTTCCTCGACGACATGCGCCGGTGGGGCGTCACGCCGAGCAGGGCCGACCACCGCGCCGTCCTCGACGCGCTGCTGCGGGAGGGGATGGCGGCCGAGGCGTACGAGTTCGTGGCGAGGCAGATGGACGCCGACGGGGTGGCCCCGGGCCTCCCGGAGTTCGAGCGGGTGCTCCGCGCCTTCCGCTCGAACGGATCGCTCGACGCCGTCGACGAGGCGTTCGACGAAATGCTCCTGCGGGGGATCGTGCCGGGCGCGCGCGTCTACGACGCCTACGTCGGCGCGCTGTGCGACAGGGGCGACCTCGCCAGCGCGCGGCGGATGCTGGGGTGCATGGAGCGCGCGGGGTGCCCGCCGGACGTGACGACGTTCGGCGTCGTGGTCGCCGGGTGCGTGGCCGCCGGGGACGAGGGCGCGGCGAGGGAGGTGGCGCGGGAGGCCGTCAGGCGCGGCCTGCGGTGGGACGCGCCGGCGCTGTCGGAGCTGGTGGGCGCGCTGCGTGGCGGCGGCCATCTCGCGTCGGCGCGGGGGCTGCTGCTGGACATCCTGCGCGACGGCTGCGCTGCCGGGTTGGATGCGTCGGCGTTTGAGCAGAATCTGCATCTCATAGGAGGAGGAGCGTTGGTCGACGAGGCTCCGTCTCGCCGACCACCCTTGCAGCCGGGCGCCGAATGACCAAGCTACTTGTAATTGTAATCCACTGCCACTGGGGGATATCTGCAA
Organism: Echinochloa phyllopogon; assembly: GCA_033239725.1. Classification (NCBI taxonomy): domain Eukaryota; kingdom Viridiplantae; phylum Streptophyta; class Magnoliopsida; order Poales; family Poaceae; genus Echinochloa; species Echinochloa phyllopogon. Next base: position 625,086 of record BTCW01000008.1, on the reverse strand, counting down.
TTAATTGTTCATCATAGCAATTAGCAAGCCTGTTTGAAGGTGCATTTTACAATGTCACGTTAGTATGAGTGTATGACCGTGCGTGTCCTTCACCGGCGGCGAGGTGGCCCTCGATATGAGTATTACGACTACGAGGCCCTCTGCTGAAAGAAACAAAGCAGACGCGGTACCTGACTGACACATGGGCACCACCGTTGGGTGGGACCAGCTTGTCATTGAGGGATAACTCGAATCGATACCCGCAGATGCTGTATAATGTAAAAGATGAAAGAAATGCTTCCCCAACCCCTAGAAACAGAACCCTCCTCCCTCACACCCTTGGAGCCGGAGGCGGCGGCGGGGTGGGCTATGGACGGCGGAGGCGCGGCGCCGCCAGATGCCGCCATGAGCATCTCCCCCGCGCACAGCGTCGCGGGTGCCCCCACCGGAATCAGTAAGTTCCCGTTCCCCCAACCCTTCCGCCCCCACCATTTCACTAAACCCGTCTGATCCTTGCCGATTCGCTCAATTCCTCAGATATGATCTTTGCTAGCAGTACCTTGTTACTTCTTACAGTTACCTATCTGCCCAGAACACAGTTTAGTTTGACCTTCTTTTGAGTAATTTACAACATTAGCTTGCTAATCAAGCATCCTACTGGAGGCTTCCATTTTTAGTTCATCCCAAAATTGTTCCTTTTTCACGAACATTACAGTACTGCCGTTTTCTTAGCTGCTTTATGCTTTATTTGGCACAGGAGTTGAGAATTGCTATGTATTCAAGAGCCGCCTGCAAGAGTACGCGCAGAAAGCAGGTCTTTCAACCCCAGAGTACCATACCCTCAAAGAGGGCCCGTCCCATGAGCCCATCTTCAAGTCCACAGTGGTCGTTAACAACACCAAGTATGATTCTCTGCCTGGGTTCTTCAGCCGAAAGGCTGCAGAGCAGTCAGCCGCCGAAGTTGCCCTCATGGAAATAGTCAAATCCATTCCAGTAACTGAAACCAAAAGCATCCCATCAGTGGTAAGTTACTCTTTTGCGCACATAGTTACACGTTCGTGCAGACATTGTTGCTAAAGATTCCAAAAGGGAAAATCTGTGAACTTGAGGGCGTATGTGAATGAGTGGTGATCTGCATTCTTTTGCCCTGCTGTCCTTGGGAAAAAAGAGAACCGACTCATTAATTGATTGTTATATGTTGCCTAGAACATTTACATGCTTCTTCAAATTACATATGTTGAGCCCTACCAGATGTGCTTTCTGCACTTTTATTTCTACTCATGTTAAATCATCTGATGTTTCCTCTGTTAGCTTGGCATGGTTAAGTCTCCATCGAATGTATTGGATGAAATAATGATAACACCTATTATTCATTGCCGTTATTACCTTTTCAAGCAATGTTAATTAGTTAACCTGAGTACAACCATGGAAGTTTGTTTTGGGTTTCATGGTATTTCCCCAAATTCAATGATGTTTCTTGGTTTGAAAATTACTGAAGCTCTTGGTTACGCTAGGTCTGTGAAGACAGTAGGGAATTAGTCATGAAGATGCTTGCGAACTAGCTCTGCCCAGTCTATGAACCATGAGCCATGCATAGGTCACAGTATGGTTATTAAATTTTGTTACCATGTCCAAAGGCATTCTTAAGAGAATATGAAGATCCTTTACTTCTTAGGAATTAGGATGACTAAATTAGCATTGCAGTGCAGTATCTCTTCTTAAATGATGTATTTCTTTGCTACTTGCTATGCTTTTCAGCAAGAAACTGGCCTGTGCAAGAATCTTCTTCAGGAGTACGCTCAGAAGATGAATTACGCCATTCCATCTTATATTTGCACTAAACAAGCTTCAGGCGTAGCTCCTTTCATATGCACTGTTGAGATTGGTGGCATACAATACATTGGTGCTTCTGCTAGAACAAAGAAGGAGGCCGAGATAAAAGCTGCCCGAACAGCTCTTCTTGCAATCCAGGGTAATTTTCTTATTATTTGATCCAGGCTCATTCGGTATGCAAAAATTATCCCTACTTTCTGGCTCTGACTTGGATAGGGTCATAAATGGGCAATCTTTGGTGCAGGTCAATCAGAAGGTTGTGCAAATGGTGCCACGAAGTATATTGTTGTTCCTGGACAAAGGCAGGTTAAGGAGACGGATAAAAAGCCAACTGAAATCCCGGAATCACTTAAGGTCAAGAAACGTGGTGGCAAAAGGAAATGGAATAAGCGGAAATTCACGAGGAAGACTGACCAGATTGTTGATGCTGAAAGGTATGGAGCTAGGGAGGCTGGGGATGTTCATGATTCTGATGTCCCAATGCAGGCAACACTAACAGAGGACCCATCCAGAGGCAGTATCATGCTGCATGCTGACGACGAAGCTAGAAGGGTGGAACAGGAGCTTCTTAGGGATATGGCAACGATGCAACCTGACAAGGAAGCTATAAGTGTAAAGCAGAGGCTTGCAATGCTTCTAAACTATGGGGAAGCTAGAAGAGTAGAACATGACTTATCGAAAGACCCTGCAATGGTTCCATCAAATGAGTTCCGATCTGATGAGGAAGCTAGGATAACAGATCTGGAGCCACCCAGAGATCCTGCAATGGTCCAACCTAACGAGCAAGCTAGAAATGTAGAACTGGAGCTGCTCAGTAGTGTTCATGTGTTGAAGCCTAACATGGAAGCTAGGACTGTAGAGCAGGAGTCAGCGAACGCCTATGTAGCATTGCAATTTAATAGGGATGCTACGGATGTGAAGGAGCCACCAAGCAATACTGCAATGATGCAGTGTGAGCAAACGGAAACCACAAGGCAAGAAACACCTCGAAGTAATGAATTGGTGCAACCTAACTAGGGATTTATTTTTGGAGAACAGCAAATCTTTCTGAACAAGAAGACCAAATATAGTAGATGCATTCATTGCTGGAGACAAATAAGTCCACGGGAGATATATGAGCATAAAATAAATTGCGGGTGGTTGACTCCAATTGTAAGGGCCTTCCAATGGTAATAGTGTATCAACACGCAAAAATTGGGTTTTCCAGTTTAGAGAGAATTCTGGGGAAACAAAAATAGACGACAGTCCGTGAAGGTAGTTTATGTTTGCCATAATTAGCTGATTGTATCCCTGGTGAACTATGTAAACTGAGGTAGGTAGTTTATGGTCGTTTTTTTTCCCTGTCATGTTTGAGCGCTGGTTACTGGATGGTTGCTTAAATGCCATTCATCATTTGAATCTCTTATCCCAAATTATGATCGCATAAAAAAACAAACAGGCAGCCTACTTTATACATTTGTATGCATTATGCACAAATGCCCGAACTATGATCTAAAATATTTTCAAGAGTATGAGTGTGGCTGTGTTACCAAAATGCCTGGTAAACAATGCATTCACTATTCACATCCACTTCAACACGAAATGTTGCTGCCCCTAACGTGGCTATTCTGTTGTCATAATCAATCACCACCCCCTCCTATATGCAACATCTGTGAATGGCTAAATCTCAAGGCTGGTGTAACCTTGCGCCTTCTGCACTTGATTCTCAGCCATCTTCCTCCTGGTGTCCTCTGCAGACTGCCAGTCTCCATCTTCAGCATAGACATGCGATAGGGACACATAGGCACCATCACTTCCTGGCGCTAGTCTCAGGATCTTCTCGGCAGCAAGCACGCTGAGTTCTTTGTTCCCGTGGATCCGGCAACCGTTCATCAGTGACCTCCAAACCGCAGGCCACGGCTGGAACGGCATTGCCTCGATGACGCCTTCCGCCTCGTAAAGGAGCCCTTTTCGTGCCAGAAGATCGACCAGGCATGCATAGTTGGCCCTTGTTGGATTCATGCCGTGAGCAGACAGCATGGAACTGAACAGAAGCTTCCCCTGCTTGACTAGCCCAAGATGGCTGCAAGCTGAGATGACAGCGACGAACGTGGCTGGTGTTGGAGCCAATTGAAGTCGTGTCATCTCTTGGTAGAGGCTGATCGTTTCGTGTATCAGACCATGGTTGGCATAAGCTGTCAGCATGGTGTTGTACAGTATTGTGTCTTCAGTCGAGGACGAAACAACCAAGAAAGCTCTCTCTGCAGCAGCTATATCACCGCATTTCGCATAGGCATCAACCAAAGCGCTTGCAACACAAAAGTGCTTGCTGTGTCCAGTCCTGGCAACAAGCGAATGAACGGATTTGCACGGCCTGATTAATGCGGCATTTGCGCAGGCGTTCAGAACAGTAGCCAGGATGAATTCATCAGGCTTCTCTGCGCAGTCACTTCTGAATAAGTTGAAAAGGAAAAGAACCTCATCGTTCAGGCCATGCTTCAGGAATGCGGACATAGTGACTCCCCATGACACCATATCCACGTTTTCAGCATCCTCAATGACTTTCAGTGCACTCTGAACTGAGCCAAGGGATGCCTTTGCTTTGATTAGTGAAGTTGACACAAACTGACATGAAGCAAATCCATGTTTCAGGGCACTTGCGTGGATCTGCTCATGGTTCCTTGCATCATGAGCTTGCTGGAAGGCACACAAAACAGCTGGATAGGTGAACTCATCCGGTCTTGCTCCGAAGCAGACAAAGCTGCGGAAGAGCCTCATTACATCTTCAGAACAACCTTGGAGAGCATAGCCTGCAATCATCTCATTCCATGTCGCAACATTTCTGGCACTGAGATTACAGAAGAAGCCATAAGCACAGCTGAGAAGACCGCATCTGGACAGCATGTTGATGACTGCATTTGCTACAAGAACGTTGTCAGTGTAGCCATGAAGGTAGGCAAGCCCGAAGATCTGAAGACCGAGGGAAGCGTTCTCTTTAGCACCACTCAGCCTCAGCATGGCAGAGAGTGTAACTTGATTGGGATTGCAACCATATCGTGACATGTGAACAAAGCAGTCTGCAGCCACCTTCTCCTCGTCATCATGTGCGAGACCGCATATCACTGTGTTCCAAGAAACAGTATCCTTTCGTCGAATCTTGCCAAAGATAGCCATGGCGATTTCCTTGAGTCCTGCTCTGAAATACATATCAACAAGCGCGTTCATCACTGAAGTATCAGACTCGAGCATGTTCTGGATGACAAGACCATGAAGCTGCCGCCCAAATTTGAAGTCGTTGGTGATTGAAGAAGCCTTTACAGCAGAAATACAGGTGAAAACATCAGGCGGTATTCCACACCGATGCATCTGAACCACTGTCCTCATCGCATCAAACCCACGGCCATTGGAGACATAGCCCTCCAGCATCGCATTCCAGCATGCCAAGTCTTTGGAAACTATGTTTGCAAACACCTGCTCCGCAGCAGCAACATGCCCGTGCTTCTTGGCATATTGGCATACATCAGCATCAACGAGCTCCCCACGTAAGGATTGGCATCCAGGCCAGCTTTGACGGCGAGTCCATGAAGGGAAAGGCCGAGATGCACATTGAAGAGTGACGGTGCCTCCATGGACGACTGACAGCAGGCACTGAGCGCGCTAGCAAGAGCAAACTCGTTGGGGCATAAGCCACCAGTCGTTAGCATTGAGACAAACAGGCGGAGCCCCATGTTAGGCTCACCGCCGCGCACCGAGGCGGAGACCATGGCGGTCCAGGAGACGAGGTTCCGGCTTGGCATTTCGTCGAACACGTGGAGCGCGCCGGCGAGGTCCCCGCGCCTGGAGTAGACGATGAGGAGGTGGTTCATGGTGAAGGTGTCGGCGGACACGCCGAGCTTTATAGCGGACGCGTGGAGCTGGGATGGCGGCGAGGTGGAGGAGGCGAGCGCATTGGCAAAGGCGAAGGTGGTCCTGAAGAAGGAGAGCCTCTTTGCCGCGGCGGGTGCTTTCATTCAAGTTGCTGCTTGACAAGCCGCGGCCCACGGCCGACTACTCACTCTTTTGCTGGGCCCTGCTCTGCTCGATGGGCCCGCTCGGACCCTCGACCCCGACTCCGACCTGGACACGGTTCTTCGTGTTCCCTCTCTGATATATGTCAGTCAGAACCGAAGCGCCGCCGCCGAAAAAAAAAAAGAATCACACTGGGTAGGGTAGGGTTCGCCGACGCTGCGGGGGGAAATTCCTCAATCGACTCCGGGCGGATCGGCAGCATGCCGCGCACGCGCAGCGGTGAACAAGGGGCAGGAGGAGGAGTCGGCCCGGATGGGCACCCATATGAGTACATCATCCTTCCCGGAGCCGGAGGGGGCGACCGCTTCGACATCCCGGAAGGGGAGGACAAGCAAGAGTGGATCCAGTTCTTCGCTGAAGCTAGCCGAGCCAGCAGAGAGGTCATCGCGCGCCACGGCGACGGCCGCCCACCCGACGGCATCAACCGCGCCGCCATACTGCCAAACAGCACCCACCGCGACGGCTCCATATACACCGTCAACCGCGGCTGGCACAAGCGATACCGCATCTCCGATGACAACGAGAGTGAGTCACTAATATATCTCCTTTTCTTTTTACTATCGATTTCTATTCTATTCAACATGGACTTACAATTTTCCGATAATTCGTTTCATGTCAAGCTCAATTGGAGCCGATGCCCCTTTCAGACCCAAGCGATTGTAAACCGACTTTTGAAACTTGCCAATTTCATTACGCGCGACCAATGATGCAGATATTTTCAATACGATTGGGTAAAATTTCAATGGATGCTGGTCCAGTGCACCTGTATGGTTATATCGCTACACGAGACACCCGAGACCCCTTACGCAATTATGTTTTTAATCGGAGCAGGGATGATCCCATTACTTTGGAAGAGGTAACCAACCATATATCTCTATCATCCGTCTACTTTATGAATAATAAAATTTTAGTTACTAGCTGGAGGTAATTTATATTCTACATTGTTAATTTCATTAGTTTATTATAGTTAAAATTAACATGTCATTACTATTCATAATGTTAATGATAAATGTTGTGCAATCTATCTTCTCCATTGTTCAATTTTCTTAGTTTATAGTTAATTATCAGGCCATTACTAACCATTGTGTTATAAATAATTATAAATATCTGTTTTTTGTTTCTAAAAAGCTATTATGACGTTAAATTAGTTCCAAAGACGTATTATTATATTATAGTTAGTATGGAATTGAATATAATTCTATGTTTTTGATGTTTTTGAAGAAAGATGTGTACTTGATTTCAGCAATCGTTAATACAAGATTTTTCCTGATGTCTTAAAGCCAACTCTCAGGACTTAAGTTTGGTCTAATGTTTACATGCCAATTAGGAGTAATAAATATAGACTAATTGTGAAACTAATTGCACAAGTCGCATTGGTCATAATTAGTCCAAGTTTGTCAATGCTATATAACCTATATTAAACATGGGCGAATCAGGGGTTAATTAGGATTAATAGACTCTCCCCACGGCCCACCAATTAGCCCTGACTAATGCAATTCTAATTGGCATCCAATCATCAAAATCAATAGACTAGTTTTTAGGCGATGGGATCCAAACGGGGCCTAAGTGCATCGACTCGAGCAGTTTTCTTCAATATAATATGAGATGATCTATTTGTGACTCTTTATTAGCCTTTAATGATTATTGTTTCTTATGTTTGTGCCACCCTCTTACTTTACAGAATATCCTATCCTGACCAGAGAATATAGTTGTAACTCAAATTTCACAATTGGGCACATTTAGTCTAGAAGTACTATTTCTTATTTTTCCAAGAGTTACTAAAATAGTGATTTTGCAGGGTTCTCTTATAGAGATGATTGGGCCCAAGCGAGGTATCGAAATGCACTCAGCTGTCCTAATAGAGTATGACATGAGGATCAGGAAAGGAGAACAAGAAGCAGATGATGTGCAGTTAATTGATGGAGTATCAGATTTTGATGAGTTAACTACACCGTCATGTAAACCGTTCTTGAGTCGTATTGATGGTGTTGGTGGTGCAGTTGACATCACAGTAGCTATGTTTCACAGTGCTGTGGAGGCAACAATAGAAGTGGACGTATCACAAGTTCATGGAAATGGTTTCAGTTTGCTTGTTAGTTCTTGTGTTAGCGGGCTACAGAAAGAAATCCAGCTGTTTCATGGCATTGTTAGTCAGTCACGTGGGCTAAGAAGGTTTGTGGTTGCTGTGGTGCTGGATACTTGGATGCATTTGAAGTTCAAGTTCGGTGATGAAAGAGGAGGCTCTATTGACCAAGTCGAACGTTGCGCTTCCTTCAAAGCAAAGAAGCATGGATATGACAGTCAACAAATAGAGCTTGGTGAGGCCTCTGTCACGGTTAAAGTGAATTGGTCGACCTGGTGAACTTCATGAAGCAACTATTACCGTTTTTATATTCTGGTTGCTTAGACTCTCAAAATGTAGCTTGTGTGTTAGTAGTTTAGTACTCTATTTTTATCTCCACTTTTAGTACACTAGCAAATATGCCGCACGTGCTACCCTTATTATAGGATTATTTTAGATTGAAAATCTGTTCCCCGGGCCGTATATGCAAACTCTCTACCAGCTCTTTTTTTTCATTCTTTAAAAGCATTGTTTTTTTTTCTTTCGCCGTTGCACCTGCTTCTCATATGCTTCCCGAGGATAGGGCCACGTGAACCCCATGCTCCGGCTCGCCAAGTGCATCACCCCATGCGGCACCTCAAGATGGTCGGCCGGTTGACGATCGGGGCGCTGCTTTTTTTTTTTTTGAGAAGTGCCAGCTCTTGTGTTCATACTTCATAGGGCATGTCACTTTTCGTTACTATGTTACCTGTGAGTGCTGGGTTCGAACTGTTTTGTTAAGCATGCTTTGACAAAAACAAGAGCCTGACAGGTTGGGGTCGTAGGAGGGATGATGTTTCAATGGCTGGTGGGTCTGTCGGCTGTCAAAAGTTTTGGATCTTTATAGTATGTATATATATATATACACTAGTAGAGTGCACGTGCGATACACCCGTATATAAAAAAACGCACATTTATTTGAGACAATCACTTTATCTACTCATGGTCAACCCTAAAACCAACCATCATCTTCTCGCGCAGACGCATATAATCACTTGGAAGAAAATCTTCTCGCGCAGACGCATATAATCACTTGGAAGAAAGATAGAGTACTCATGCCGGCACATGAGGTATATTGGATTAATCATGATTCATAATTTCATATGTAGTTCATACCGGCACACAAGGCATATTGGATTGTTCCTGAACTCGTAGAAGATGGAGCAATAGTGGAAACAAGAATTCTATATCTAATATATAATCTGATACATTTATATATTTATAACAAAGACGTACACATGAAAGTGACATATTTCTGAAAATTCTAATAAACAAAAAATATATTTAGTAACCAACAATTTAGCATAAGACACATTAAAATTGTTTAATAACAAAAAGCATAGCTCATATCATAATTATTTTCGTCAGCGTCAAGCTTTTAGAAAATGCTACTGACATGTTTGCATTTTATTAGGTGTGCATGTGCCACAAGGACGTGTTTGAAAAAAGTCTAATGAAAAAGATGTTTCAATTCAATAGAACGTTGATCCTAATTTCACTTGGGCAGGAGATTCACTTCTGAAACTGATGCCAACACCCTTTTTTCTGCTTCACTATTTGATGCACTAAGATCACGAAAACGAACTCTTTCTTGACAAAGAAATACGATCGTCGGGTTTCTGAAAATTAGTCACGCCAAAGGTATTCAAATTTAAATGGGTGCCAAAAAGAGAGAATTTCGGTGTGGAGTCTATTACGTCATCAGGATGAACGTGGGTGTAATAAATTAGAAAAGACATTTTAACTCATGGAACCGTCAAATGGAGCGTATTTTATAGTTTCCTTCCCAAAGAATTAGATCCTTTTTATCCGTTCAATAATTGTTCAGACCGTAGAAAGTGGTTCAAGATGCCACCAGCTAATCCACAACAACAGTTCAAAACTTCTCTTGTTGCTATTCCTGCTACCACTTTACTTTTCCAATCGACTTCAAAAACAAAAGTAAGAAAAAAATTGAAAGAAGAATAAAACAATAACCAAAAGCAGCTCGCGAAGCCATGAAACCAGTGAGCTGAAACCTAGAGTTATTGAACTTGACATGCAAAATAAAATAGTGGAAAGTCTCTCTTCAAATTAGTAGAAACTAAATGCTCTCTAAAAATACACTATACAAAAAATCTTGAATTTATGAAGATAAATATTATTCTCTCCCCCTTTCCTTCACATGAAAAAGGTCGATCAAATCATGCACTAAATGATGTCCAGGATCGAGGAAATACGGCAGGCCAAGGAGCTCATGGTGTAGTGGCAATGCCACCAACTAGGAGACTCTCACCCAGCATTTAAATCCTGGGTGAGACACATTAAACTTCAGAGCTCTCCCTTGAGGTATTTCTTAAAAAAAGGAAATACGATAGCACATGCAAGTGACACAAAATTATGAGGTGCTACAACTATCCTAAAAGGATGGAGGGGAGCTGAGGGAGAAATGGGCCGGCTCGGGAAAATTGGGGCAGAGGCGGGTGAGGGAGAGGGAGCTGCCAGGTTGGGCTGAAAGGATGGAGGGAGAGAAAACGAACCAAGGAAGAGTCAGGGTGCAAAAGAGGACTCGAACAGAAAGAACTATTCTAAAACTTGAACAAATACAACTCAAATTTGAATTTAAATGAGATTGAAATTCTAATTTGAACTACAAGACAAAACTCAATGCAATAGAATTAATGCAACAAAAACTTATTTAATTGAAAATTACTTACTTTAAGTTGAATTAATTCATAGGAATTTCAATTAATTCCTAGAAAAAATTATTTAGGCCTTGATAAATCCTAGAAAATTAAGAACGTTGCTAAAAAATTATTGTGATGAATTTTATGGTGTGACATGTCACTTTATAAGTGTTGTCATTTTAGACCCAACTTTCCGGTTAATTATGTTTCATATAGTAGCGTGCTAATATATTCATGTAAGTGCGCATTGTTATGAACGAATTTCACACAACATATAAAAATTTATCGTAATGTTTGTTATTCATGCGAGATGTTTGTAACAACAATATATGGCATGCTAGATATGCATTGTTTATGTCCGACGATTGACGCCCTATTCGTTTGGCTGGTGGCTGGTGGCTGGCGCCGGTTTTTGCTGAGAGAAAAACATTACTGACTGGTTGGTGGCTGGCGTTTGTTTTCGCTGAGAGAAAAACACTGTTAACTCGCTGGAAACAATCCGAACGAACAGGGCGTGAGCCCGATGAATTTGAGAGCCGCCCGCGGCGTTCAAGTGTTCAACGATAAATGGCATCCTTCTGATGTGCTTCTGACGGGCTTTGAAAATCTTTTTGTCAATCCAGGTTGCGGCCATGAGTTTCGTCGTCTAGAAATTTTCTTCATTGTGGGAGATAAATGTTCCGGCCATGAGTTCGTGTAGTGGTTTTCTATTTAATTTCTATTTATCGAGTGCCTAGTTTAAGGGACTGGATATAAAAGTATTGTGATAATAAAATCTAACCCTTTTTTAAAAAGAAAAGACAAGCTTCACCTTACTTTTTTTATGATGATCGATGATATATGCATCATATTTCTTTTCTCCTGAAAAAGGCTGAAAAAAAAGAAAAAAGGCTGCGAAAATTCGCTTCCCGCTCAGGCGCGCCTATCCGTGCGGCGCTCCTCCCCCCTTCAATCCGACTCCGTCTCGATTCCAATCCTATTCTCATCCCCCCTCCCCCCTCTCTCGATCGCTTCAACCCCAAACCCTAGCTATTCAATTCCCCGCCCCGCGTTTCATCGAAGGGCGATCCCGGGGCGTCGTCGCCGGCGATTGCGCGGCGCGGCTCCCCTTTTCTCCTCTTCCTCGTCGCCGCGGCGATCGGACCGGGGCGTTCGTCGTGTCTTCGGCTGATCATCGAGGTCTCTCACCGTCGTCTGATCGATCGTTTGCTGGGATAGGTCCTCATCACCGGCTCACCGCTCTTCAACGTGAGCCCTTCTCCGCTCCCCACCAACCCCACTCCTCTCTCTTCCTACGACACACCGGAATTCCGAATCGATGGCTGGACGAGCGCTTGCGCGTCGGATTTTGGTACCAAAATAGCGTTGAACTAGAGATTGCTGGAATTTGCGAATTTTGGTACGGATTAGAGCTGAACTAGAGAGCCGCACGCGTTTCTGAATGAATGTTTTGGCGGGCTTCACCCTGATTTAGCGCTGGCTTTACATGGGCCTACATACTTGTTGCTACGATTCAGTTTTTTATGACTCCCAAACCATGATGAAACTTCACAAGGAAAACGAGGAAATTAATATGTATACAATAGACGAGCCTTATTTAGTAAACCGTTAGTGATCTTACCTGTGAGAGTAATGAGTAGTGTGATTATCTTAGGGGATCCACATCTGTTTGCTTTGTGCATCCTGATAGAAACTTCTCTAGATCTGTTGGTTCTGGTGTTTAATAGTGCACATGCAATTTTTAGTCTCTTGTGGTTCATTGAGCTTCATTTAAAGTAAGCGCATGCTTAACTGGTTCTGCAGTTGTTGTTCCTCTTATGCAATATATGCTTTGTCAGGCTCCATTGTTATAGTTTGATTACATTTAATCTAGCATTTTTAAGTCATGAGAGGCTTATTTCAGTTTTCCTTCCCTGAGGGCAGATAAACAAATCCCAGGTGATGGCAGATCAACCTGCCGGAGAGGAGCCTACCCCGCGGGTAAAGATACTGAATCTCGTTTTGCTTATAGCGCAATAGCAACTGTATTATCATATAAAGTGATGCATTTACTCCATCTTATTTCTGAAATCTTGCACTGTTTTAGAATACTGTCACGTTATCTTTGGATGGTGACCAAGACGAGCCTCTTCATGGTTACCAAAGATCCCAGGGCCATTTCCGGGCCTGGAACAGGTACAGGGGAATCAGAGTTGACGTAAGCAATGTATTTGGAGATCAGAGAGAGGTTTACACTACCCCTTCCTCGGGAACCTTCTACTATGTGGTCCGATATCGCAGGCGTAAGTTGACCTTTGTGATCCAGGCAAGAGGGGGTTGGCTGGTCGGGTTCTATGGCCCAAATGGGACATATCAGCTGAAATTAGAGGATCAAGATACCCCCTATATGAATACCAGTGATTGCACAATCTTATCATTTAAGGGTAATCACAGGTTCATTTCAGACAGTGACCCAGGCAGCACAAGTATTGGCATATACAGCTTACGGGCTGCATTTGATGCGCTTTGGGAATACACTGGACAAAACCCTGAACCCCATAACATCAGGAGATCCATTGGCATCTTTGTCGTGTACTTATGCGAGGCTGCAAAGATTCAGAGTGTGTTTGAGCGTATTTGTAGATCCTTCTCTGATCCAAGCATAAGTAGACTCAGTGCTGAGAGTGGGGCTGAGTCACTGCTTGGCGATTGCTGTCAGGAGTGGAGCAAACTCAGCACAGAAGGAATGAGATACATACACCATCGTATCAGCTCGAATGATCCCATAGGTTCTGCTATTGATAATCGTGGGATACAGACAATCGTGACAGCAGAAGATCTTCTGAGGACTATTAGAATCCTGCACCGTGATGCATATAACCAAGGCTTATTCAACCATGAAGCTCCGCCATCACCTCCTCAACAATGGGAGCCCATTGACCCTGGAAATGGTGATAGTGACAGCGATGATGAAAATGGTTCTGACCCAGAAAATGATGATAATGATGATGATGATGGTGGCTGGGGCAAAGGAGGCAGGAAAGGAAAGGATATGAAATATGAGAAAAGGAGACGTGGACGACAGAGAATATACAGGTACAGTTCTGAGAAGAAAAGACTATCTGGTGGTGACCCAGTTAGCTTTCCCGACAGACTCCTGGACACATGGAGCATTTGCCCAGGAGAGATCTTCTGGAATAAAGAAAATGAACCTCCTGCATCATTTGCAGACCCCACATTGGTGAATTCCAGTCAGATGAGAACACCACTATCTTCATATTCTGGGTTTGAGCAAGGAGAATGCTCAAGTAGAAGACCAAGTGTAAGTAGCATCCAATTTCAGTTTATCCTTAAGTTAAATCCTTAGGTTGATGTTATTTCCGTTGAATAATGGAAATGGGGCAGTGCCTCGTCTCGAAAAAAATCCTTAGGTTGATGTTCTATCAAATATCAAGTTCAGATTTTACAGTAATTTCATGATTGGTTTTGATATCGAATGTGAAAGAGTTTGCTTTCAATTCTTTACAGTACAGGACACAAACACCGGGCTGCCTTGGAGAGGAGAGGATATGGCTCATCTTCCCAGACCTCAAATCGCTCCTTAATGATGAATCCAGGAATTCAATAATGCTTATGAAAGGAAAACATGGCACAAAGCTAATTGTACCAACAATTGGTTAGTAAAATTGTTCTAGTACTGCGTATGTTGTATTTGCTTGAGTAAGATACATATTCAATCATATGCATATTACCTCAATCATACTAGTTTGTTGTAACTTTCCAAACAAAGCAAGATAGAGAACAATGAAATAAAACATGAGCTGTCTATGCAGGATACCAAGTACTCCCCGATCTGTTCCCTAGCATTTTTTGTAGGTGCACAGAGTGGTGGTCAGTAAAGACAAAATAGAGTATCATTTCTAATCCTCCTGCCTGAGACCTTTGTTCATAAGAGGAGCATGATGTTGTAGGCTAGGCTTGGTGGGGCCCAGAGGTAAACCATGATAGGTGAAGGGGACATACGGTGTCTATGTAGGAAAATATATATTATCCCCTTCTGTTTAGCACATGTGAGCATAAAGAAAAAGATTTGCTAATAACTGGACATTATTTTGATGGAGCTCCTTCTCATTTTTATTGTTTAGGGTAAAGATATCCACAATGCTTGTCGTGTATCAGCAAATGTGCTTGCTGCAGTGTTTACTTGTGTTTTCTGGTATCATATGATGCTCTTTTGTTGAACCCTTCTTTTATTCTTCCTGCCAGTCATCCAAGAACTGGATTGCCTGAAACAGCAGGAAGGCTTGCGTGGAGCAGCTTCAAAGGTGCTTTCTGTACTCAAATGGCTTCAAGAATGCACAGAGGATGTAAGCTGGTGGATCCATGTCCAGAGTCCATCTGAGATATCAGTAACACCAAGTCCATCCTCGCATCCTATTGAAGAATGCCAAGAAGAAGGTACAGGTTCCTTGCTTAATCTGGCAACTCTCTCCAGCTCCATGAGAAGTGGCACTAGTGTTGTGTATCCAACAACAGAAGACTACATTGTGCAATGTGCTGTTCAATTCAAGAAGGCTGAAAGAAGGAATGAGAAAGTTGTCATTTTATCTGACAGTGACACCATAAAGGCCAAAGCTAAGCGAGAGGTAACATCATTTCTTATTGTGCCAAATATGCTGAATTTATACAGATCAACTCAGATTTGAATGTCTGGTACTTGTTTGCAGGGCTTGCCATGTGAGGGAGCGAAAGAGTTTTTCAAGAAACTGATGGGCCCCAGTGCCAGCGGAACCTTATGCCCTAAAGAAGCACTGAAAGGGTCGAATGCGTTGCTTGAGAATTTGCAGGATGGCAACAAGAAGTATTGACACTAAAATAGGGAGGGCTTCTTGCTAGTATGTGGAAGAGTCAGCAGATAACTTTGCAAGCAAGATCGGATACTAGCCCACAGGTAGAATGTATGCACACGGCTCATTATACTTGTCCTTGGATATATAGGATAGATATAGATCCAGTTGGTTGGCCAGCAAATAGTTACAGCAATAGAAATAGATGCATTGGCCAGTCATTAGTTGGTATGCATAGCTAGCACGAAACCCCAATACCTCCCGGCTGGGCTCTGCTGTGGTATTGTACATGTTCTTTGATGATTGGGGGTGATACAGTACACTTGCTTGTAGATATGGAAGAATGACTTACGTTTTGTTTGTGGAGTACACGGTTGACTCGTTACTTTGTTAGCTATCTTGTCTGGAGATGGATGCCTTTTTTTTTCCCCCTCTTGCCAGTTACTTGCGCATCTGGACTTGAGGTGAAATGATGTCAATGAAAGGAAGGATGGTTATGTCATTTCTCAGTGGCAATAATTCTGTTGTGCAGTGCTCGATCGTTTTGTTTTGATGCAACGCGTGCCTTCTTGTAGAATGCTATAGCCTATATATGGCGATGAATGTGTGTGATGACTGAAAGAAACCATACATCGTCCTGGCGCCCCAACCCATCGGCCGGTTGCGTCAACTGGGCCTAGGTATGCTGGATCGACGGTCGGAGCAAGGCGCATTTGAAGGGTGGAGAAGGTGAAGGCAATGGCAGCTTGGCAGAGTAACAGAGGAGAGGGGAGCAGACTGGTACCTGACATACATGATGTAGTAAGAACCTAGTGTGCTGTATTTACAATTCTAGTCAATCATTGGCCATCAAGTCAATGGTAGTTTAGTGTTTTGAAGTGAGAATTCTCCAGATTCTAGAGCCCATATTAGCAGCACTATCACCGCAGAAGAGTCTCGCTATCAGCAGCACCCAAGTTTGACCGTTCTATGCATCCCAGGACGGCCGGGCTGGACAGATCATCTCCCCGCAAAACCTCAAAACCAAACAGAAAACAAGCGCACGCTAGTGTTGTTTCTCCTTGCTAGCGTGCGTTCCGCCATGGTCCTTGTCAGCTCTAAAGCCGGTAACGGCAATGCTCCAACCATCGGAGACCACGACGCCGACGCTGCCCTGCGCTCCCCGATGCTCCTCCATTACCGACCTTCCACGCCGCCGCTCGACGAGCACCTCCTCCTCGTCGACATGCCGCAGCACCAGCCGCACAGCTGCGGCCGCCGTAAAGCCCATCCCGACGACCCATCATCCGCTGGCCACGTCGACTGGGCCTCCGTCCGCCGGACTTGCAAAGAATGGATGGCCAACCCCATGAACATTGCGCTGCTGCTGTTTCTCCTCTGCGTCGCCGTCTCCGGCGGCATGCTGGTGCTCCTCCTCCTGGGGCTCCTCGACGGCGCGTTCCCGGCGCCGGAGGAGAGGAACCACTGGATCGAGATCAACAACCAGGTCCTCAACGGGCTCTTCACGCTGCTGAGCCTCTACCAGCACCCCTCGCTCTGCCTCGACATCTTCCTCCTCTGCCGCTGGCGCCCCCGTGACGCCGCCGAGCTCCGCGCCGCCTACTGCAACGACGCCGCGCCGCGCCGCCGGGACCGCCTGCACATGGCCGTCGTCGTCGCGCTGCTGCACCTCACCGTGGTCTGCCAGTACGTGCTCTGCGGCCTCTACTGGGGGTACACCAGGCGCGCCAGGCCCGAGCTCCTCGAGGACGGCTTCTTCGTGCTCGGCGTCGTCGCGCCGGTCGCCGCCGCCGTGTACGCCGTCTGCAGCCCGCTGGGAAAAGACGCCCAGTGCCAAGACTTGTCCTTCTCCTTGTATGACGAGGCGGCCTCGGAGACGAAACTGTAGAATAGAGATGATCAACTGGATACTTTCATTGATCTTGTATGGTTTACATTTATAGTGTACAAAGGGCCTGAGGCGGACGAGTGGGCGCCGAGGAGTCCGGGCGCGGCGACGCGCACGGCTGGGCGCGCTCTGCGGAGTCCGTTGGTGCGGCGAGTGCGCATGCGGCCGTTGAGGCGTACCGATCGTGGTCGACGCGAGAGACCCGGTCAGGCTCTAGCCGTTGGTGAGCCTGATCCGCTGACACCCCCCCTCAGTCTTGACGTCGCCGGTCGTGACGGAGAGACTGTCTCTGAAGTCGAGGAAGAGTGCAGAGGGAAGCCCTTTGGTGAACACGTCCGCCAGCTGCCGTGCACTGGGAACATGGGTGACGCGGAGCTCGCCGATGGCGACCTTCTCCCGGACGAAGTGGATATCGAGCTCGATATGCTTGGTGCGCCGGTGATGAACAGGATTCCGGGACATGTACACCGATGAGATGTTGTCGCAGAACGCGATTGTAGCTGTGTTCACCGGACAGCGCAGCTCGCCCAGCAGCTGTCGCAGCCAGGAGCTTTCGGAGACGGCATTGGCGATGGCACGGTATTCCGCCTCGGCACTCGACCGTGACACCGTAGTTTGTCGCTTGGATGACCACGATATGAGGGATGAGCCGAGGAACACACAGAAGCCGGACGTCGAGCGACGGGTGTCTGGGCAGCCGGCCCAGTCCGCGTCCGAGTAGACCGTGAGCGTCGGCGTCGTAATGGTGCGCAGCTGGACGCCCAGGGAAGTAGTGCCTTTGACATATCGCAGAATGCGCTTCAGCATTGTCAGATGTACATCGCGCGGCGCGTGCATGTGGAGGCAGACTTGTTGGACGGCGTACGCGATGTCCGGACGCGTGATGACGAGGTACTGCAGCGCGCCAGCGAGGCTCCTGAAGGTGGTGGCGTCGGAGATAAGCGTGCCCTCGGTCGATGATGTCTTCGGCTTCGTGTCAGCGGGCGTGGAAACTGCTTTGCAGTTGGCCATGCCGGCGCGCTCAAGCAGCTCCTCGGCGTACTGTGTTTGCGAGAGGAAGAAGCCGGTGGAGGTGCGGCGAACGTTGATGCCGAGGAAGTGATGAACGGGTCCCATGTCCTTCACCTTGAATGCATCATGAAGCCGCTGGATCAGATGTCGAAGTAGCGCAGGCGTGGATGCAGATAGGATCATATCATCGACGTAGAGCAGCAAGTACGCCGTGGCACCGTGCTTGTTGTAGACGAACAGGGACGTGTCGGCGCGCGACTGGATGAAGCCGAGGGAGGTGACATGGGCGACGAAGCGGTCGAACCACGCCCTTGGAGCTTGACGAAGGCCGTAGAGGGATCGGGACAGGAGGCAGACGTCGTTCGGCCTCGCTGGGTCAACAAAACCGGTTGGTTGTTGGCTGTAGACTTGTTCACGCAGGTTGCCGTGCAAGAACGCGTTGGAGACGTCCAGCTGGTGCGCCTGCCAGCCCTTGCTTGCGATGAGCGTGAGGACGGTTCGGATGGTGGCCGGCTTGATCACAGGCGAGAACGTCTCGCCAAAGTCGATGCCGGGCCGTTGATGGAACCCGCGCACAACCCATCGAGCTTTGTAACGCTCTAGTGTGCCGTCGGGGTTCATCTTGTGCCTGAAGACCCATTTACCGGTGATCACACGTGCTCCCGGAGGCCGTGGCACGAGGGACCATGTCTTGTTGGCTTGGAGTGCGTCGAACTCGGCTTGCATCGCAGCATGCCAGTTGGGGTCCTTGACGGCGGAGCGGACGCTGCGGGGGACCGGCGAGATGGGGCCGGTGGCCGCCAGAGCGTACTTCGGGTTGGGCTTCGAGATGCCGTCGCGTGCGCGGGTCACCATGTGGTGACCAGTGGTCGCGGTTGTCGGCATCGAGGAGGACGCAGGTGCTGCAGCCGTAGACAACGTGGAGGACGGACTCGACGTCGATGGAGATGAGGATGCCCCGGGGTCCAGAGGCATGGAGAGTTCGGTGGCGATGGTGTCCACGCGTGCGTCGCCGTGGCGCACAGTCCGTGCGCGCGTGGGATGAGGCGGCGGCGGTCGACGTCGATGTGCCGGCGGACCAGGAGGCGGTATGTCGTCGTCGGAGTCGGAAGCAGATGGTGTGTCGACGACGTTGTTGGGCGGCTCTGTGGTGACGCGGAAGGGGAAGATGTCCTCATCGAAGATGACGTGCCGTGATGTGATGACGCGGCCGGTGGCGATGTCGTAGCACCGGTAGCCGCGGTGATCTGCCGGGTAGCCGATGAAGACGCAGGTGGTAGACCGCGCGGCGAGCTTGTGTGGCGTGGTGGCGGTGATGTTGGGGAAGCACCGGCAGCCGAACACACGAAGCTCGTCGTAGCAGGGCGTAACACCGAAGAGCATGGAGTACGGCGTCGCGGTGCCTGTGGCGCGGCAAGGTCGACGGTTGACGAGGTACGTTGCCGTGGCAAGCGCCTCGGCCCAGAATTCCTGTGGGGCTGCACTGTGAACTAACATTGTTCGCACACAATCATTAACAGTACGTAAGATCCGCTCAGCCTTCCCATTTTGTTGGGAAGTATATGGGCATGAGAGCCGCAGCTGTGTGCCAATGGAAGAAAGAAGAAGCCGCATGGCTGTAGAATCGTATTCTCTACCATTGTCAGTCTGAAGGGCTAGTATGGGGAGCTGGAATTGGGTGTGGACGTAGGAGATGAACGCTCGGATGGTATGGAATACCTCGGATTTGTTACGTAAAGGCACGGTCCACAAGTAGTGAGTATAATCATCGAGAAAAAGAACGTAGTATTTATATCCAGAGTGACTAAGAACCGGGGAGGTCCAAACATCTGAATGAACAAGCTGGAAAGGGAAAAATGACTGGGAGACAGACTTATTGAAAGGTAAACGTGTATGCTTGCCTAAACGACATGATGAACAAGAGTGAGCATCAGCTTTATTACATTGGAAATCAAAGGATTGTAAAATTTGTGAAGTAACTGGGTGTCCAGGATGACCCAGCCGCTGGTGCCACAGAGAGGTCGTCGCAGACGCGGTGAGAGCTTGGTGTTGTGGGAGCCGGAGTGGGTAGAGATCACCGCTGCTGTTACATCGGAGTATCTCCGCCCTGGAAGGAAGGTCCTTAATGGAGAAACCAAAGGGGTCAAACTCAATCGAAACATTATTATCACGGGTAAGACGTCGAACAGAGATTAAGTTTTTGATGAGCGATGGAGAAATAAGGACATCGTTTAAATGAAGAGGTGAGGTGGCAGTAGGAATGAATGTTTGTGCTTGGTGAGTGACAGGAAGCCTAGCACCATTGCCTACTGTGATGGAAGAAGAAAGAGGCCGAAGAACGGAGGGAGGAAAGTTACCAGAGGAAGATGACATGTGTGACGTCGCGCCGGTGTCGATGTACCAGTCAGACGCGTTCTGCGGAGGCTGCTGGTTGTTGTTGGAGGAGCGCGACCCGCCGCCGCCGCCGTTCCCGTTGTTGCGGCCACGACGGCGAGCGGAGTTGTTGGAGCGGTTGTTGGAGCGAGTGCCGTTGCCGTTGTTGGAGCGATAGTCACGGCGAGGCGCGCTGTTGGAGGAGCCGTCCTTGGCAACGGAGGATGCGCCGCTGGACTGATCCCCGTGCGTGACAGTGAGAGCCTGAGTGGCTTCGGCGGCGGCATCATGCTGAACGCTGAGCTCCTCGAGAAGAAGGAAGGAGCGGGCGCTTTGGAAGGTGTGCGGCGG
This sequence comes from Echinochloa phyllopogon, assembly GCA_033239725.1. Taxonomy (NCBI): domain Eukaryota; kingdom Viridiplantae; phylum Streptophyta; class Magnoliopsida; order Poales; family Poaceae; genus Echinochloa; species Echinochloa phyllopogon. Next base: position 604,011 of record BTCW01000008.1, on the reverse strand, counting down.
CGACTTGGACGTGATCACCGGCTTGACGTAGCGGTACTTCGGGTTGAGGCCGCGAAGCAGATTGAGCACTTGACTCGGATCGGAGACAGGATGGCCGATGTCGCTCAGTTGGTCGGCGAGCCGCTTCAGCTTGGCGCAGTACACGGTGATGGACATGTCGCCTTGCATGACGGTGCGCAGCTCGTGTTCGAGGTACACGGCGCGCTGCAGCTCGTTGTCCTGAAACACACCTTCGATGGCATGCCAAAGAGAGAAGGCGTCGTGGCGCGTGCGGCGAACGACGTCGAACACGCCTTTGGAGACGGTGGCGAGGATCCAGTTCTTGACGCAGGAGTCAATCCTGCGCCACTCGCCATCGCGCTCGTCGTCGGGAGTGGTGGAGAAGACGTGATGCTCGAGCCCGAACTTCTCAAGCGTGGACTCGAAGAAGTGGCGCCACTGCCCATAGTTGCCTTCATCCATCTCCAGAATGACGGGGACATGGTGGCGGATGGAGAGGCCTTGAATCTGAGAGGAGGTGGCTGGGGCGACGGAGAAGCCGTCGTCGGTGGAGGAGTCAGAGTGGTTGGATGAGGGAGCCATGGAAGCGGAAGAGATGGCGTTGAAGAGAGTTTAGGATCGGAATTAGACTGATACCATGTAGAATAGAGATGATCAACTGGATACTTTCATTGATCTTGTATGGTTTACATTTATAGTGTACAAAGGGCCTGAGGCGGACGAGTGGGCGCCGAGGAGTCCGGGCGCGGCGACGCGCACGGCTGGGCGCGCTCTGCGGAGTCCGTTGGTGCGGCGAGTGCGCATGCGGCCGTTGAGGCGTACCGATCGTGGTCGACGCGAGAGACCCGGTCAGGCTCTAGCCGTTGGTGAGCCTGATCCGCTGACAGAAACCAGCTGGGCACGTCGTGCTCGAGCCCGACTGGGCCGGCGGCATGTTCGACTGCTGCTGCGGCGGCGGCGCGTCGTGCACCGGGTGGTGCCTCTCGCTGTCGTGCACCTTCTGCGTGTTCGGGTGGAACATGGAGAGGCTGGGCTTCGGCAACGCCTACGTGCACGCCGTCACGTTCGCGCTGCTGTGCTTCGCGCCCATCTGGATGCTGGGCGTGTCGGCGCTGCACATCCACGACGTCGTCATCGGCGACATGGTCGGCGGCGCCGGCGTGCTGCTCTGCGTCTGCGGGCTGCTCTACGGCGGATACTGGAGGATCCAGATGAGGACAAGGTTCGGGCTCCCGGGGAGCACCGCGTGCTGCGGCTCCACCTCCCTGACGGACTATGCACGGTGGCTCTTGTGCTGGCCGTGCGCGCTGGCGCAGGAGGTGCGCACGGCGAGCCTCTACCATGTCGACGGCGAGGTCTTCTACTCCAAGGTTGCTGATGACGATCATGAAGACACCAAGCAGCTGCCTTCTTTGCTCGTGGTGTCCCATGATCGTCATGACGTTTTCAGGGCAACAGAGGCGGTTTCTGCAGTGTCGCAGGGGCTACCGCCGTCAAATGATCATATGGTTGTTGTTGTTCATGACGAAACGACCATGGCTCCTCCACCGGTTCAGGTTGTGGTTGTGCAACAAGCGGAAGAGGATCATAAGACTGAAGAATGCAATGTTGATATTCATGGAGAAATGAGCAATCCTTCGATTCTGACATCGTTGACGACCAGGGGAGAAGATGCAGGAGCTTTGCTGGAGTCAAACCGAGCAATAGCAGAAGACGATGCTCATAGTATGTTGTCTGATGGAAGTTGGAGGGTGGAGAAGGTGAAGAAGCTGATCAATATGGTCACTGTGGTGTCTTTGCTCATTCTTTTGTACACAAGGGGAATTATTCTCTAGATAAGCACAAGAAATTGTACATATATAATACAGGGTGTGCAGTACTAGATGCTATAAATTAGATGTTTCCTGTTTCTCCTTTTTTTTTTGGTGAAAACAGGATTACATTCGATTCTTTGTGGAGTTCACTGGTGTGTATATACTGAAACACATACTTTTGGATGAATATAGTAAACTCCAACTGCAAATTGGAAAACATAAAGGCGTTTTTACAACTTGTTCTGTCTGTTTCAGTTTAGTCAGTGTTTCAGATTCTAATTTACAATGGTGCGACGATCCTCAATCATATGGATTATATTTATATACCTGAAAACATAGATGAAGGCCAACTAGAAATAGCAATGATTTGTACTGCTTTTTTCGGGCTGTTTTGTGACAGCATTGAAATGGAAAGGAACTTAAGAGAAGCGAATGATCCGGGCCGATGATCAACCTGACTCCTCCTGCGTCTATTCATAAATCATTAAGAGCAAAAGTATAATACACTTGAGTGTACCTATGTTGAAATACCGGTTTATCATATGGTGGTTTGCCGCCTATTTTTTGCGAACCTACGGAATCTGAGTATGATGTGTATGTGTGGTTGCGTTGTGTGTAAATCTGAAGACCATCAAAGTAAACTGCATTCTGAACTGCGAGTCTTACATGGTGTGCTGAAAGCATATACTATATGTTTCCCTATTATTTTTCCGTCCTAATTACATGTTGTCAAATTCTCTTTTGGCGTACTGTGAAGATTCAAGCAGTCTCGTCTCTCAGTCTCTGAAACTATCTACTGAACGAATGCAACACGCGCAGTAGAGACTGAATTGAACTGGTCCATTCACTGGGCCTGCACGTTTTGACCTTTCCGTGCTGAAACCTTCTGATAAATTCAAGCATTGGCAACAAGACCAGGACTTCAGTATATTATAGTAGAAAGGAAGCACATCTAGTCTTGCCATGTTGAAGGAAAAAAAAAACAGAAATCAGTTCTGAGCTCGTTGCCTCATCCAGATGATAGCAGCTCTTTGGAAGTTTTCAAAGCACCACAGTTCAGCAGATCTGAAACCCTTGCCTGCAGCATTTTTATATATCACATTGCCCTATGTATCTGATTGTTAGTGGATAAAATTAAGAGGAAAATTGTGGTCTTCAACAATAATAGAACATGTGAGATTTTAGACACACACAACACTGAAAAGTATTATATAAGAAAATTCACGTCCTGCTATTTTAGGAAAGCATGGCAATGGAACTTCAGAACCATTATGCCAATTGCCAAACATTATCAGGCAACAACGAAAAGTATATTATAAGAAAGCACACCTTGTTGCAAGAAAGCAAGACAATGAAAGTTCAGAGCTATCATGCTCAACATTATCAGGCAACGCTGAAAAGTGTAATAAAGCGTGAAAGTCCACATCAGTTGCAGGAAATCATGACAGTGAAAATTCAGAAACATGCTTGAAGCAACACCTAAAAGAAAATTCCCATCTTGACGCCGTTGGAAAACATAGCTTTAGAGACAAATAAATCTTGAACTGTGGCTGACACTCATAGAGACAGTAAAGCCCAGCTAATCTTTCAGGTAGAGATGTTTCAGAAGTGGTGTTTTGCATCTTACAGCAAACAGCAAGATGGGTGTGCAGATGAAGAAGAGATGGAGAAGAGGAGAGCAGGTGACCTGGAGGGCCTTGGAGAGCTCATTGGCGAAGCAGAGCCTGGGCTCGGTGGTGAAAAGCTCGACGACGGCGACGCAGGAGCCCGAATAGGGTTGGGGGATGGAGGGCTGCGCGGATTGGGGCGCCGCGGGACGGGGGATGGAGGGCTGCGCGGATTGGAGGCGGACGGAGGACTCGAGTGGATTCGCCGGTAGATAGAAGACAAATATTTATTAGGAGTAGAGAAAGAAGAGAAGAGATGACGGGTGGTGCCGCCGCCGCCGCCGCAGTCCGTCGGCTCCTCAGTCTCACCACCCAACTCCCACCGCTCACCGTCAAGCTCCTCCACGCCCGCCTCCTCCGCCTCGACCTCCTCCCCGACCTCGCACGCCCCCTCCTCCGCGCGCTCTCTTCCACCGGCCTACACCTCCACGCCCTCCGCGTCCACTCCCTCCTTCCCAACCCCTCCCACCTCACCTTCCCCTTCGCATTCAAGGCCGCCTCACGTCTCCCCGACCCGCTCTCCGCCGGCGTGCAACTCCATGGCCGCTCCCTCAAGCTCCCCTACCACTCCAACCCCCACGTCCTCACATCCCTCCTCGGCCTGTACGCGAAATGCGGCCTGTTGCACGACGCCCAGAAGGTGTTCGACGAAATGCCCCACCCCAGTACGGTTTCTTGGACCGCGCTCATCACCGCGTACATGAACGCGGGGCGCGTCCGTGAAGCCGTTGCGCTTGCAAGAAAGGCGTTTGCGAGTGGCATGCGGCCTGACAGCTTCACGGCTGTCCGGGTACTCACTGCGTGCGCTCGTGTCACTGATTTGGTGACTGGCGAGGCGGTGTGGAGGGCGGCGCAGCTGGATGGCATCGCAGCAGCGAGTGTGTTCGTGGCAACTGCAGCGTTGGACTTGTATGTCAAATGCGGGGAGATGGACAAGGCTCGACAAGTGTTTGACAAGATGCAGAATAAGGATGCAGTGGCCTGGGGTGCTATGGTTGGTGGATACGCCTCCAATGGCCATCCACGAGAGGCTCTGGAACTGTTCTTTGCAATGCAATCAGAGGGAATCAGACCAGACTGCTACACGGTGGCTGGGGCACTCTCAGCGTGCACGAGGTTAGGCGCATTGGATTTGGGACGTCGAGCTGTCAGAATGGTGCACTGGGATGAGGTTCTTGACAACCCAGTGCTGGGGACTGCACTGATCGATATGTATGCCAAGTGCGGGAGCCCGGATGAAGCATGGATGGTGTTCCGGCAGATGAGGAAGAGGGATGTCATTGTTTGGAACGCAATGATCTTGGGCCTCAGCATGACTGGCCACGAGAAGATTGTGTTTGCACTTGCTGGTCAGATGGAGAAGACAGGTATACCAATGAATGATAGTACCTTCATTGGTTTGCTCTGCAGCTGTACACATACTGGCCTTGTAAAGGATGGGCGGCGGTATTTTCGTAACATGACTCAGTTATACAATATAAGCCCAAGGATCGAGCATTATGGCTGTATGGTTGACCTACTCAGTCGTGCGGGGTTGCTGGAGGAGGCTCACCAGCTGATCGAGGACATGCCGATGCAGGCAAATGCTGTTATATGGGGGGCACTTCTTGGTGGTTGCAAGATCCACCGTGATGCTGACCTTGCTCAACATGCCTTGAAGCAGCTCATCCTGCTGGACCCATGGAATTCTGGAAACTACGTCATGCTCTCTAACATATACTCTAACAGTGGAAGATGGGAAGATGCGGCAAACCTCAGGTTGGAAATGAAGGCAAAGGGGGTTGAGAAGATCCCTGCATCTAGCTGGGTTGAAGTTGATGGTAAGGTCCACGAGTTCCATGTCGGAGATAAGTCACATCCCCTCTCAGATAATATCTATGAAAAGCTCGATGAATTAGGCGTGGAAATGAAGAACATGGGTTATCAACCAACTACCGAGGTCGTGATGTTTGACATTGAAGACGAAGAGAAGGAGCACACACTAGTGCATCACAGTGAAAAGATTGCAATTGCATTTAGCCTTCTCACCACTAAACCAGGCGAGACCATAAGGGTCACCAAAAACCTCAGAGTTTGCAGTGACTGCCACACGGCTATCAAGCTCATATCGAGAATAACCGATCGTGAAATTATTGTTCGAGATAACAATCGATTTCATTGCTTTAGAGATGGCCATTGCTCTTGCAATGACTATTGGTAGTATACCACTTACAGTTTTGAGCAGCATGGAGAGTTGGAAGCATCTCCACTCCATTTTTTGTTTGATGTAAAACTGTAGTCAGCTAGAGTTGTGATTAAAGCATAGAAGAGACAGAATATAACGCATGCTGATATTGCAGTTCTTTTCCCATCGAATTGTTTCATCTGAAAGGAATCAATTTGTATGGCTAAAGGTTGCTTAAGTTTCCAATTTCCTTCCTAATGCTGCCTGGTACGTTACCTTGTTCTCTCAAGGGAATTGTGACCCATTTAATCTGTGATAAATTAACCATTTTGCCTGGTCTAGATTGCTTTCCCCCAAAAGTCCAAAAGCTATTGCCATTTACCGCGGCGTTCAAGTTTCTACAGCGCCAGGACCTGTGTACCGTGTTGCTTTCAGATGCATGTGTTTGGGACTTTTCGGATAGATTGTACTACTCTGCCAGAATCACGACCGGACCTGATTCATGTGGCAAACAGTGAACGCTTCTGACAACAGTTCATCTGTACATTCCCAGATTCACACTTCTTATGGTCATACGTTGATACTTAAATCATAAACTCCTGTCTTATGGTTTCTAATGCATGTTCATTTGCAGCAAACTGTACAAGTACCTCAGCAAGAAACTACGTGGCTATCAATCAGATCATTGAGAGCTGTAAACTCCAGGTTCAGCTCCATTAGTAGACCTGAATGTTTGCGCTGAGCTGCTCTCTTCTCCAATCCCACGGCTTCTCAGGGTTCTCTGACGCCCAAAGCCCTAGACGTGCAGCTCTTGCCTCTCTTTCCCACTGCAAAATATCAGAGCGCTAGTGAAAAATTTCTAGGAAAGGTATACCATATACACACGGTTCTGAATTTGGATGGTTGAATACAACTGTATTCGAATTGTGTACACAAACTGCAGCGTCCAGATCTAGATACTGATCAACAAACACTATATATTAACTCAAGGATATTCATGTTTAAAGCAATATTGTAGATTTCTCAGAGAGCAATTTGGAATTTATTACCTGTGCAAACTCTGGCCGCTTGTCGTATTTCTTGAAATGCCAGACATGACCACTCTTCAGCATTCGCTCCTGAACAACTCCAGAGACACATTGATCATATCATAATTGAAGCAGTGCAAGCATAGGTTGTGTTCTGTCAGGTACTAGATAGTTTATGTTTTACCTGGATGAACACATCATCACAATATATGTCACCCACATAACGCCCAAACTGGTCCTGTCCATACACATAAATTGCGACCTTTCTCCCGCCAATGAGCTTCACCAATGCATTCTTGGATTCCTTCCCATTCTCCATTTTAAGTTCCGGTGCGTCAATACCCCTTCAAGTCATGAAAGTGCATGCACTTGAAAACAATATTTTTCAACTATTACTTAATCTACAAGTGCAATTTAGAGAAACACATACCTCATTCTGATTCGGTATTTCTTTGCAAGTATCTCTTCGCCTGAAATCATTATAATCCTGCTCACAAAAATTCTTAGTAAGTTGTGCTTCCAGCGAGTCCATAAACAAGTATACCAGAAATTGTTTCCCGATAACATCTATTAATGATATTTTCCTGATTATTCAAACTGAACTATATTCCCTGCGGTGCTGTATAATAACAAAATGCTAAACTAACACAATACTTTGTCCAAGATCTAGTTTATTATCCAAGGAACTGAGTGTATTTAAATTCTAAAATAAAAAGGACTTTCATGTTATATATGGATTTAATTATATATAAAGGATTGTAATGGTTCAGTTTGAGTACTTGTATCCTGCTTTGTTGAGGCTCTTTAGACTAGCATTGGCCTTCTGATAAAAAAAAAACTCGACCCCTGGGGGAATGACCTCCCCCGAGGCATTGACTGGAAAGATAGAAGTTTCTCTCTTCCGCAGGGAATGACCTCCCCCGAGGCATTGACTGGAAAGATAGAAGTTTCTCTCTTCCGCAGGGTCGAGAAAAGGTCACGAACCCCGGCTACCCAGGACGTGCCACTGAAGGCGAGGACGCGCCTGCGGCCGCGTATCACGCTGCAACCTTCAGTGGACCACGTATATTTCTGTTTAAATAGCGCAGCGAGTGGCCTTTTTTTGTTTCCACAAATCTGGGGGGAAATCCCCCCTGGTGCGGTGCGGGGGTTCGAACCCCCGCCGGCTGCCTCCCGACGTGAGGGATTTGCCACTGGGCCACAGGCCCGTCCCCTATCGGTATGTGCTTGAGTCATTTCGATGACCATCTCATGCACTTCCAGTGGCACATTGGCAGACTCCCTTGGGTCGGCTGTGTCAACATAGGCACTAAAGCCGTCTCCATCTCCAATGCACTTGTTGTGAACCTAATAGCAGTAGTGATAGATGGAGAACATCATTGGAAAATTTGATCTAACACACTGTTCAAAATGTGGCATTGTTGGCTGATAATTATTTTTTTTGCAACATTCGACAGAGGCCGGGATTTTTTCAGACAGGTGTATCATCTCGATGTATCTAACTGAAAATTAATAAAGTATCCCTTTTCCAAAAAAAAAATCTGACCGGCAAAGTGTTCAGCACAAACTGTACGCCCTCTGGTAGTGAGGAAGGATGGTGGTCTGAGGATGCTGCTGCTGCTGGGAGTAATGGAATCGGGAGGTTGTAAAATTCAAGAATACCCTGAGGATAAAACATTGCAATTGGACGGAATGAGTAGAACGTACATATGCAGCCATTAGTAACATTAATCTTTGAACACAAAATAAAAGGGGTGAGTAACAATTATATAAATTTTATGGTATATAACTCATATATTATTAGACTAATTGCTGGTCAAGTTGTTAACTTGGATATAGTCAAACTAAGCCTCGTAGATGTTCTACATCTTAGGCCTTGTTTAGATGTTGAATTTGGGAGGTTGAATTTGGGAGTAAGATGTCACTTCGTAATCATTGCGCTACTGTAGCATTTCGTTTGTATGTGTGAAAAATTGTCCAAAAATTGATTAATTAGGCTCAAAATGTTCGTTTTGCGGAGTACAACAAAACTGTGTAATTAGTTTTTAATTTCATCTACATTTAGTACTCCATGCATGTTATGACATTTTGATGTGACGGGGAATCTTCTTTTTGCATAGTGAATTTGGGAGGAACTTTTTACATCTAAACAAGGCCTTAAACATAAGTCACTGCTAATTGATGCATTATTCCTGAATGGTGACTAGCTATTACTATTTTTTTAAGTGAAAAGGCGGGGAAAATTAGGTTACCTCCAAATCAGCTCTCTGAATCCTGCTTAGGGCTGTTGCAACTAGTATGGCTGCCTCTCCTGGTGTTTCCAGTCGGGAGCTCGAGTTCTTATATGCCTCCAAAATATTCCGGTACCTAGTATTGTGAAAATTAGAAGACCGAAGCATTCATTAATTTTGTCCAATGGATATTCAAGTTGCTCAGCGGTGTTTGTTCTGCTTATTTTATGTTTAATGGATAATTCTCCATATATGTTGAAGCATGGCTTGTTGTATGTTTGGATAAGTATGGACAACATTGACATAAGAAAACTCAAACAGCATTTGATTGAGGTTCCCTTTTCTTTTTTGCTACTATCATGTGCCTTAAGTTCTTAGCTCTGTTGAACTCGGGGAGGAATGAAAGCAAGATTGACATCAGTAGGTACACTAAATATACTAATAATAAAAAAAGCGTCAAGTGCATCATAAGCTTTTCGAAAGTGCTCCCTACCATTTAACCTGCGTTTTCTTGGATGATGTAACATGCTGTCCGAGTGCTTCAGGTACCTGAAAATAGGACAACCAGAATTTCTTTACGGTGTCTCATCATTGGGAAACACAGAGCAAAGGGGGGCAAATGAGGCTGTGAAATGTCCAATGAATCATCAGGATGCTAATATTTGCAAGTGTCTTCCAATAACAGGGTAGTGGTTGCAATGTCACTTTTTTTTCGAGGAACCCAATGTCGCTTTACTGCAGCAGTTTTAGCATTGTTAATACACATTTCCATCCAAATGCTAAAAGGATCAGAGATCAACTGTATCAAAACAGACTCAGAGGCAAGTTGATTTGCAATATGTTCCTTCGGAAAACACCCAATCGTGCCTATGAAGTGGAACACAATAGAAGTGAAAATAGGATCGCCTGTACAAGTAAAATACTGTAGCCGCAACAGAAAAGTTTTCTCCCCGAAGAATCAACGGGGGTCAAAAAGCTCACGTGAACGAATTCAGTAACGATAGATTGGTCCAGGAGGTTTGATAGAACAGAACAAAATTTCATAAAGGAATAGTTAATTGCTTGCAGTATAGAGCTATATCTTTATATATTTCCTTTGGAGAAAGAAGCTTGTCATGGGAAGGTCAAAGGCTGAAATTCTTCAAATTCCAGCTAGCCTTAAGTATTACACACACGCGCGCAAGTTGATCTGCACAATTTGTTGGATGGTGAACATGCATGCTGACTGACATTCCGCGCGCCTAGAACTTTTTCAGGGACTCGCAGTGCTGTGTGACTCGAAACCAAGATGCATAAAAGGAGCATGTTACCATGGATGTGGATTCGAAGTAGATGAGGTCCTGAAGCAGGGAGGCGACGTCGTCTTCATCTTCATTGTCGCTCTGGCCGTAGTAGGGGTGGTGGTCGTCACCACTGTCGTCTTCCTCTTCCCCTGTGAATTGGAAGCCGAGAGGCGGCTGAGAGGCTGCTGCTGCTGCTGATTCAGGCTCATCCTCCCACGGCCAGCTGCCGCTCTGCAGTTGGTAGCGAGGCCTGGAGGTTGGCCGGTAGTAGAGGTAGTAATCGTCATCGCCATTGTCTCTTCCCCCCGTGCAGCACCTGAGGATGTTTCCCATGGATATGCTGCTTTTTCTTCAAGCTCTCTCCTGAGTCTTCTCTGCAAAGCTGCTACTGATTCCTCCACTTCATGGATCACTTGTAAGGTGAGGAAGGAAGGTGAAGAGGAAGGCTGATGGTGGGACCGGCCTACTACAAGTGGACAAGGAAAGGAGAAAAGACCGGCGCAGGCCATTGACTTGAGACGATCGACCAGCATTCAGTCTAGTCTAGTAGTGTGCAAAATTTGCCCGGAAACCCTCTCTCCCTCCAATATTCACATCAATTAAGGGGTGATCCACGTCAATCGCTTGCATTTGTGATCAAAGAAAGTACTCCGATCTGCTTTGATGAAATTAACATGACTATATTATCAAACTTGTAGATGTTTCCTTCCTCAATTCAATAGCATTATGTAGACTAGCTCTAGGCATCCAAAATGCGTTTGGTACCAAAGCCAAGGTGCCATGAATCTGTATCCAGTGAAAAGAGAGATTGGACACACAAACACTATGAATAATGTTCTTCTGTTCTGCCTTTTTTTCTCTCTCTCTTTCAAGACAAGATGCAGAGTAATTCGGATCCATCCCTCCTAGCTGATGAACTGATCATTACAAGAAAAATTAACAGCAGTGAAAAACCAGGGATCGATCGTCGATCAATCCGCCCATTGACTAACTTCCAAACAAGTTTAAAGTATTTGTTGCTTTTGCAGAAAAGCGAAGACGTAAACTAAGGTCATACTGTCCAGCTTATGTTCCTTTCTTGGGCTTCCTTAGGTCTGTGCATTTCAAGAAGAAAATATGCAAAGTAAGAGGACTGATCAAACGCGCATAAGGTTTTATTTCACTTGGACAGGAATGTGCTGGACAACACTAACTTATGTTAGTGCTGAATCCAGCCTATGCTAGACAATGCTAACTTAATGCTTCATTGCCTGTGAATTGTGGTTTCATATATTCATGTTGAAATAAATAGGTATTGTTGCTATATCTTCATCATAAGATGCTTACACTAATGAATTCTATAATTGTGAACGTTAGTGTATGCATGTGCAACTAAAAGAAAATCCACTGGAAAGCATTTCCATGTCTAGCCCTCTAACCTGGAAATAGCTTCACGTAGCACCTCAATTGACAATTGGAGCACCTTCTTCCCTCTCTTAACTGAGAAGAAACTTGCATCTGAGATCTTGTATGGCCATTCTGTCAATATTGAGATTCTTTGGCTTTCTGAAGTAGCATCAAGTTATCTCTACTCTTCCTGCTATCCTCTTAAACTAAGAAAGTGGTGCTTTGCAATCAAAGCGCCTTCATTCGGGGACGCTCCATTTTGGACAATTTCGAATATGTCCAACGATCGGCGGTGATGCTGCGAAAGAAGAAGATCCCCAAGCTGCTCCTCAAACTCGACATCTTGAAAGCTTTCGACTCGGTGTCCTGGCCGTTTGTGCTTGAGGTGCTGCATGCGTGGGGTTTTGGCACAAAGTGGTGTGCATGGGTCTCCCTCCTTCTATCTACTGCTAGCACGTAGGCTAGCGCTAGGCATCTAGAATGCGTTTGGTACCAAGCCAGCGTGCCATGAATCTGTATCCAGTGAAAAGAAAGAAAGGACACACAGACACAAGCACTATGAATAATGTTCTTCTGTTCTGCCTTTTTTCTTTCTTTCAAGATAAGATGCAGAGTAATTAGGATCCTTTCCTCCTAGCTGATGAACTGATCATTACAAGAAAAAAATAACAGCAGTGAAAAACAATGGATCGATCGATCAATCCGTGCATATATCTAGTAGCTACTACAGTATTTCTAGTCATTGGTGGAGCGTGCTGTGCTGTTTGGATTGGGATTGGGCGGCTGCTGCTGGATGACGAGGATGGGGACCTTGGAGGCGAACATGTCCCCCAGCACCCCCAGCTCCGAGAACCCGCTCCACTCCGACAGCCCGCTGGTCAGCGCCGCCGCCGACGACGATCCCTCGCTGCGGTCGCCGCCGTCGTCGACACCGCCGCGGCGGCCCACGATGAGCAGGTCGAACTTGTCGCTCATGGAGCGCACGACGGAGGCGGTGCCCTCGCTCGGCGTCCTCCACCGTCTTCTCACGTGCACGACGCGGTCGTCGCTGTCCCTGTCGTGCCTGGTCCAGAAGTCTTGCAGCACCTCCTCGTCCCTTTTTTTTGGAAATGGGATGTTTTATTAATTTTCAGTTAGATACATCGAGGTGATACACCTGCCTGAAAAAAGATCCCGGCCTCTGCCAAAAGACACACAGCCCAAAAGAGAAAACACAAAAGTTTGTTGAACTCCGGGCACCAAGAGCCGCCAATCCTAAGACTAGACCGCCACCCAAAAGCCTGGGTAAAAATAGCCTTGGCCACTTGGACCAAGCACTGTGACGCCGCTACAAGCCTGTCCCGTGATGAAGGCTGCTGAAGGATAGACCAAGTGCGAAGCCAGTGCGACGTTGTGTAAATTACCTGCAAAAAATTGGAAGATTTGTTATCAAACACCACTGCATTTCTGCATCGCCAGACGGCCCAACATAAGGCCGCCGCGCCTACAAATACCAGGGGTTTTAAGTTCTGCATCGCCAGACGGCCCAACATAAGGCCGCCGCGCCTACAAATACCAGGGGTTTTAAGTTTTGTGGTACTAAATTCAGCCAGCCATTGAACATGTTAGACACACTAGATGGTTTAGGTAATCCCCAAGCCGCATAGACCGAAGCCCATATCATCCGTGTGAATCTGCACTCAATAAATAAATGCTGGATTGATTCATTTTCATGACAGAACACACACTGTTTGCTACCATTCCAATTTCGTTTAGCCAGATTATCCTTAGTGAGAATAACTCCTCTCTTTAGAAACCAAATAAAGATTTTAACTTTTAATGGAAGCTTAGATTTCCATAATTTTCTATTTGCATTTGGTACATTTTGGTATATCAGGGCCAGCTTAAGTGTCTTCACCGAGAAAACACCTGTCGGGTCCAACTCCACTTAAATTCGTCCCCTTCATCAGTGAGGTTTATATTGTCCAGCCTCGCTACTAAATTATTCCACATTATCAATTTAGGTCCAATCAGGTCTCTCCGCCAGGATATATTGGGAATCTCTGTACTTAGTACTTCTGCCACCGTATCCTGTTTTTTTCTAGCAATGTGGTAAAGTTGAGGATATTGGTCACGAAGAGGCATGTTACCTAGCCATTTATCCTCCCAGAACCTTATCTGGGACCCATCCTTTATAGTAAATGTACCGAATTTTAAGAAGTTATTTTTAACCTTCATTAGCCCCGCCCAAAAGTGTGAGTCTCCGCTTTTCCATTGGACCTGGACCAGAGGCTTAGTCCCTAGATATTTATTACGGAGAATCTGTTCCCAAGTGCCGTCCGATCTGTTCCCTGGACGAGGAGATGGAGGCAGAGAGAAGCGCATGGTCCTCAGCTGGTCGCCCAGGAACATACATGCCCTGCTGCGAGTTGACGAGGTTGTTGTCGTAGCACGCCGCAGCAAGAGGCCGGCTTCACCGTCGGCTCCATCGCACTCCCGCCCGACGACCGCAGCCATCCCGTCTCTTGCTGATTGATTGTCTCCCCCCTACTAATCTGTTACTGCTGTTAATTAGCTACTAATCGCTAAGGGTACGTGATGGCTATGTGTTGAGCAGCGCCATTGAATTTGCCGGAGAGGTCGAGCTCCTCTTCTCCTTCTTTCTTGGCGTTGGTCTGTAAGTTTGAGAACAACAACACAATGCATGAGTGTGGGCTGGCTGGGAGAGAGTGAAGCTAGGATACATGCATCAACGGATCCAAGAGGCAGGCTCTGCTTGATTCAGCTATTTTTTTTTTGATTGAGAAATTGATTCAGCTATTTTTAGTCGTGTGGACGACCGAGCAGAGATTATTAGATAGATGGTTAAGAAGAAGGAATTATTAGATGATGAATTGCAGTTGCAGGTTACTACTATTATGGGCTTGGATCCTACAGTCACGTCTAGCATAGAAAAGCCCAACGAAGAAGACCTGGCCCAATTATAGCCCAACAACGCAGCACAACTCTTGATCCATCGATGCATTCTCATGTCACCAGACCATAAGTAGTACATGCATCTTCTATCTCCCTGTTACAAGTGAAGAATGTACATCCGTGTTGCCTTGCCATCACACGACGGTTACAGCCTTGTATATCTATAGCACTCTACCCAGCTTATACAAATTTAAAAACGACAAACAGTAATTACTTTCAAAGTCGATCATGTTCATGTTTGCCGTCAGCAACAAATTTAAGTTATTACAGCAAATGCAAACCACATCAGCACCCAACATCACAAAAACAGCCAACCATGCATGCAGTGGTGAGACATGATGGTTTCACAACCGATCGAGCACAACGAGTTACATCACTTACATGCATGCATCAGTAGCTTTATCCAAATTCAACAACCTGAATGCGGCACGGCATTATGTCAATCCAATCCTAAAATCATTTGTGGCCATTAAATCACCTCTGCAGCCATGCACGAGTAGATTTAGTACGTGTACCGGCCACGAAAACGACGACCCATTCCATTCAGTCATCATTCCCTGTCGTCTTCGTCTTCATCCATCCAATTCGACCGCCTCCGCCAGCTCATCACGCGCCCCATCCGCGGCAGCCTCATCACCGAGTTGGCCCGCGCCACCCCCTCCAGAGCTCTCCACACCGTCGTCCCTTCCTCCGACGCCTCGCCGCCGCCGCCGCGGCGGCGGCTCAGAACCTTGCGGAAGCTCCCCGTGAACGACGACGACGACACGGCCTGATGATCATGGCGCGGCTTCAGCTTCACGTCGTCATCTCCTCCTGTGCTGCCTGGGAGGCTATCATCGTTGGGTGAGGCCGGCCGGTTGAAGAAGAGGCACACGACGGCGCAGTCGTCAACCATGGACGTCGGGTACTTGCGCCGCCATGCTCGGACAGCACGGTCGATCAGCTGCCTCGCCGCCTTGGATGGGTCGGTGGCTGATGACACCACCCTCACCACCTCCTTGTTCGACAGCACGTCCCAAATCTACAGCACATTTATTTTAGCAAGGAAAAAATTTAACTTTTTTTGTTAGCGTAAAATCATGTCATCTAAACCTTTCACTATTGTCCAATCAAATCCTTATCAGCTACAACTATCATGGAATGAATTTTTTTAGATAATGAACTATCATGGAATGAATAGGTGACAGAGATATGTCACTTTCAGTTAATATAGTTTCCGTTGCCAGTCTAATCATAAAGGGATTTATCAATTGGAATGGAATTGCAGTCCTTTCTCCTTAAAATGAAAGTGACAGAAACCTGAAACATCCAATCAAATAAATGACTTTTCGTGTTTATTACCCCATCAGTTGCAAGCACCAAGAACTCATCCTTTTCAGATAATTTCCTGTAGTAGACTTCAGGTGTACAGATAAGGCCATGATTCTTCAGGCAGAAGTCCCCAAAGGCCCTTGCCATGGCGAGACCTGGCGCATCCTGGTCCGGCAACCACATCCTAGGCACATCCGGTTCGTCATCCATGGCAAAAACTCGTCCCTTGCAATTCAGAATCCTTGCGAGTTCACCTATTGCGAGTGAACAACAACGTGAAATGTGACCAAGAAGTGTACACATATATACCACGTTTCAAGAAAGCAAAGATACTAGCTCACTTGGAAGATCTGGCTTCAAGTCAGTGGTGAGTTGGACTGGAATCAGACGGTCCTTGCTGTCTCGGGTACAAAGAACAGCACGCGAGTCACCCAAATTGGCGATGATCAAGTGATCACCCTATGCATAACAAGGATAACCAGGGAACAGAATAAGTAATGTTTATACTTCCTAGCAACAATGACTGCTGGTGTGCCACTACAAATGGACAATTGGAGAACACAATAAGCGCAACAAGATTTCCAATTCAGCTAGTTCAGTTCGCGCTCTTTCGGAATCTTAATTTTACTGTGTACCAAAATTAGGGCAGATCTACTGAGGAGAAAAAAGAGAGACGATATACTATATGTTTCTGAATTTTATCACTGTCGGTAAAATAAGTTGCAAGCTTATTGTAGTCATAGTAGTATTAGTACCTGCCTAACAACAGTGACTGCTGTTGTGCCACTACAAATGCAGTCAATTCCTGAATCTTGCCTGAGCTCTTCATCCACCAGGTCAAATGTCTTGACAAATATGCTTTTCCAAGTAGACAACATGTGCTTCTCATCGCTTGGATCATCACTGAACGAGGTGGAGTCTGACTTGTCAGAAGAATCCAAATCTGTATTGCTTGAGGGGTCTTCTTCAGTTCTGAGCTTCAGAGTATCGGTTGAGTGATATTCTTCTTCTTCAGTTTTCGGTTTCAAAACAGAGGATAGTTTGACTGGAAGGGTGTCGCGGACATGGCGAGCGACTTCACGGCCAAGAGGGCCATGGCCATCAAATACCCCGCAGAAGATGTGGCCTTTGTGGCCAGCAAAGTCCTAAGCATCTTGACACAATTGTGATACATCAAGATTCATTCGAATTATTGTGCACATAAAAGAGGAAAGTTAATGTCCTTGCACTGGAGATGCTAATAATGTACAACAAGATATGGATGTGCCCCCGTAATTTTCAATTGCTCAGGTTAGTGTACAATTCAAGGTTTCAGCACATTGCTGGGAAATAAAGATGGTGAAGTACAATAAGATCTTATGTTTTCAGCAAATGCAAATTGCACTGGTTTAAGAAGCTTGCAGCAACACCCTGAAACAGAGCCTTGGTGCTGCCCCAATAAAGAGAAATAAACAGAAGTGTGAAGATACATACGAAAGCATATACATGTGGCTAGGGAATTGAGGTGCATTTCAGGTTGCAGAGTTTGAGTTGCAGTGAGTAGAGATGGATTCAGTGCACTGTTGTTGAGCAGAGAGTTGTGGATGCATGATGCCTGGTATGTCAGCTTTTGTAATAAGCAAGAAGTTGAACTAGGAGGTCACCTGGCAGACAGTCATGGCGTCCTGGTTGGTGCCCTTCCAGCCTTGCTTGGTGTGCATGGAGACGGCGGCGGTGGTCCAGAGGTGGTGATGGAAGACGTCGTCGTGCATCCATGGGAATCCCAAGCCCTCATCGTCGTCGTCGAGGTCCCCTGATGAGGCTGCTTTGCCCTTGCTGCAGCAGATCCCCATTGTTGTTGCCTTGCCCTTGCCTTGGCTCTCCTACTCCAAGCAGGAAGAAGGAAGCTAGGAGGACTGGAGGAGGAGGAGCCTTGCCTTTGTTTGTTTTTAATGCATCATGTACCTGTGGTTGGTTGGTTCGTGGATGTGGGTGGAGGAGGTCCCCGCACCGCAGGCATTAATGAGGAGAGGACGGACGGGTAGCAAGTTCGTGATGAATGAAGGCTCGGGTGCTCAAGTATGTACTGTATCTGCCAGGATACTAGTTATCTGCTGCAGCTAGCTTGAAGATCGGAAAACAAGACAAGAAATGGATCGTCAGAAAGAATTGTGTGTGTGTTTTGGTCATCAATCTCTATCACTATCAGTGGAATCTGTCTTTGCTAACCACACATAAACATATATATGAATCTCATCAATTGGCCTCTATCGGTGTGTGTCGAGGGATTGATTGATTGCTGTGTTGTGAGCTTTTCATTTCATGCTTGCTTGAGCAACAATTGCCCTGTCCTGCCGGCTGCCCTGGGCTCAACGCAACGGCTAAAGACAGATGGAGCATGCATGCAGATGGAGACGGACGGAGATTCAGATGCCATGCATTTACTAGCCCATTGCAGATCGCCAGCCCTGCAACGTGATGCCTTCATCTTCTTCAATGCTTGCTTCCATGGCCATGGCCGCCTACCTACCTAGCTGTCTCGCTACCTGCTTTGCCGTCGCTTCCTACCTTTCAGTGCCAGTCTGCCTTCAGTTCATTACATGCCTCCTGTTCTGTTCTGTGTGCTTGAGTTCCATGAATGATCCTGTTCCGTCCAACACTGACAAGTGACATCCATGCGCCGTGTGTGCCTCCTTCTACCACGACTCCTTTTATAATTCTTCCGCACAAACCACAACAATACATTGCAAATCTTGGTAACAAAACAAACCAGTAAGCATACCCAAGGAAGGCATCACTTCACTCCACTGCAAATAGGCACAGATATATCCACCAGTGTGTTTCAGTTTCATCATGGATTCCAAACACAATCGAGCCACTTCATAACGGCATTCCAAACATCATGCACCGGCCATGACTGTCACAGAAACAGTGCAAGCCGTATCATCAGTCATCCCACAAGGCTACTATCACCCAAAAATTCATCCCTTCAATATCATTCTCTTCCATTCATCTCTATGCTGCTGTACAACGCAAAGCACAACTCCCTGATTTTGTTTCACAAAACTATAGTACAAGGTTTAGCCACTCGATCAAACCAATGTGAGACTGGATCTACTCAACTATAGTATACACTATCAACATACTTCAGCCAAAACTCAGTATTGCCACAGTACCCCAACAATCACACTACAAAACTTCGAGCTTGTTCATCATTAAGTCCTCACTTCTGAATGCCAGTCAAGAACCCATCCATCACCACAATGCATGCCCTTGGTTCCCTCAAATGCTATACACTTCTCGCCTTCTCATCGTACAAGCACATCTTGTGACTGTTGCTTCCATACATCACAAGGTTCCACCTCCACCTGCACAAGAGCACACCGCTTATTATTAGACAACTTTGAAGTTCACATATTTGTAAATTTTAGTAAATGCAAATTCATTTAATTCTACAGCCTTATAAGAGGATTGGATATGCTGTGTTCATTTGTTTTTCAATACCATCTATAACCAAAGCATGAGTTTGGTGCTTTCAAGCAAAGACATGGTAATAAAGGGGGACAGATACTCCTTGACTTAGACATAACTGCACAGAATGGTTTCATAGAACTAGAAATTTTGAGACAATCTTGCAGGACCAATTGGGTCTTATGATGAAGCAAATAGTTTGGAGTGTGTTCAGGTAAAAGCAGGAAAGCCAGTTTGATGGACACAAGGATTCAACATAAGGCAGGAGTAAACAGGCAAGAAGAAAGAAAATTGTAAAAATACCTTATATGGTTTATTGATCCACTGGAAAATACAACCACGTGCCTCAACATTTTTTATCATATGAGGAGGCATCATGGATTTGAATGCTTCATGAAGCTTCACTTTTGTCAAACCACCAGAGACCAGAAGAGCAGCTATCAAGCCATTAGGTGTAATACCCGCTAAATGTACAATGGTCATGTTCTGCAACCCACAAATGCTAGAAAGGGAAAGAAGTCCGATGTCGGTGACTGAACAGTATGACAAGTTTATCTGCGATGAGACATACACGCTATTAGCACAACTGAAAGTAAAACATACATGGTACTAATAGAATTCAGCTACGGGAGAAAGATCTAATACCTGACGGAGGCTGTGAGAGAACTGGGAAAGGTAGAGCATGCCCACATCATTAATCTCAAAGCATTTCTTGATATCAAGCTTGGAAAGCAGCCTGCACCCCATTGCTATTTCTGAGAGCCCAGCGGATGAAACCTTGGGGCAGCCACGAATCTCCAGTGTATTTAGCTTTGTGCATTTTGAGAGTGACATCAGTGAACGGTCTGTTATTTCTGTACAGTAGGATAGATTGATAGATTCTAGCATTGGGCAGCCTTGAGCAATTTGAATAACCCCATCATCACTAATGCCTCCACACCTGAAACAGAAACTACAAGTTAGTTTAGTGACAAAAAGAACCAAAGAAAGAAAACTACAAGGCATGTCTAATAATGACCTGTACAAGTCAATGTCTCGGAGTTTTGGGCAAGACTTTCCAATGTGGGTGAGGCCTTCGTCACTTATCCTCAAGCAAATGCCAATTTTTAGGCTCGATAGTTTGCTGCATCTGGCGAGAGCTTTCAACCCTGCGCAAACAAGTATATACATAGTCAACTTCATGTCCATTTGATCCCAAAAAAGAATTCGATGGCCAGTTCGGTAAGTACCTTCATCATCCAAGTCACTGTCAGTAAGGTCCAATTCTTCCAACTGAGAACAGTGCTTCCCGATCAGTTGGAGTGCTCCACTTGAAACATGGCTACAAGACTCCATCCTCAGAGATATGAGTGAAGTGCACGAACTAGTGATGGCAGCTACTGAAACATCAGTGATGTTGCGACAACAAGTGATGTCCAGCTTCAGCAGATTCTTTAGCCTTGACACAGCATAAGAGAGCTCCATATCTGTCACTCCAGAGCACTTGCTCAGACTTAACTCCCTGATAGAAACACAAGAGCTCGAAATGGTTTTCAGTCCATCAGCCATGAATTTGCAGCCTTCCAACTTCAGAGTCCGCAGTTTAGGAATCTTTTGGAAGCCTCTCACCATAGGAGTAACCTGCTACAAGAAGGATGTAGATTAAGCAGTGAGGCTCAAGTTATGCGCAGGTAATACGACTATATGATTAGCTACTTACAGGACAGCAGTATGAAAGATCCAAATCCAATAGATTGGGTATTGACTTCACTATGGATGAAACTCCCACATCAGTGACATTCTGACAATGAGACATATCAAGCACCTGCAACGGTACAAACATGGAAGTTCAGTAAGCAGCTACTATCAAACACATGTTTTACCACAACACAGTAAGTTCAGATAAGGCATCTACAGAGTTCAGTGCCTCACAGAGTAGTAAGCTGAAGCAGAAAATAGTAACACTACTCTAGTGTTTCAAATGAAGATGATGCAGTGCTAGTAACAGGGGAATTAAACTGGGAAAGTACCTGTAATGATTTACTGCACACTTTGTCAAGACTAGCAAGGGCATCATCATCAATTCCAACACACCCCACCAGTGTCAAGACCTGGAGATTGGGTAGCTTCATGATGGCAAGAAAGCTCTCTTTTGTGATCTGCATCACAAGATAGGTTTCCATTAGTTCAGCAGTAAAGGCTTTTTTTTAGGGCAATACTAAAGGCCAATTGGACAGAAGAATATCGATACCCACTACACTAGACTGGCCCAATCCATCCACATTTCTAGTGGAGATCTGATGCCTGGCAATCAATCAATCAATCAAGAAAACTAAAGAAAGACAGAATTTTCCGTCTTGTTGATTGATCCAAAGCAGAGAAGAAAGAAAGAAATCAAGAAAACTAGAAAAAGGGCAGAGTTTTCCGTCTTGTTGATTGATCCAAAGAAGAGAGAGACGAAAGAAATCAAGAATACTGCGGCGGCGCTCACCATGGTGTAGGAGAGATCCAGGCTGGTGAGTTTCTTGCACTTGAGGGCGAGGAGGTTGAGCCCCAAATCCGAGACCCCCAGGCACCACTTGAGCGAGAGGTCCCTGAGTTGGGCGCATCCGACGGCGACGCAGCCGAGCCCCATGTCGGTGAGCGCCTTGCAGCGCGAGAGGGAGAGCCTGCGGAGGGTCCGCATCCTCGCCACCTCGGCGGCCGCGGCGTCCCCGAGATGAACCCCATTGGAGAGGTCGAGGTCTTGGAGGTCCGGGCAGGCCCCGGCGAGCGCGGCGATGCCCGCTGCGCCGAACCCCCGGGAGCGGGAGAGGTCGACGGCGCGGAGGGAGGAGGAGGATCCGGAGGCGCGGAGGGCGGCGTCGGGGACGCGCGCGCAGAGGGTGAGGTCGAGGCGGTGTGCGGACGGGTAGCGGGCGAGCGCGGCCGGGAGGAGGTCGGCGCGGAGCGGGCGGAGGAGGCGGCGGTGGCGCGACTCGGCGGCGTGGCAGGCGCGGGAGGCGAGCGCGAAGGACTTGAGCGCGCGCGGGTCGGCGGCGGCGACGCGGTCGAGGACGAGGAAGAGGAGCTCGTCGGCGAGCGAGTCGAGTGGTGGCGCGGTGCTGGTGGTGCGGCGGCCATGGCCATGGATGTTGTTGTTGTTCTTGGTTGAGGTGCGCAGGCAAACAAGAAGAGAGCGGAATGCCTTACCTTTTCCTGAATGGAGGGCGAACCATCCCAGATGTTAACTAACCATAGTACGGGAGGAGGAAGATGACGAGACTGCCCCTGGAACGTGTTGTACTGGGGCGGCGAGTTGCGCGTGTGTTTTCCATGTTTGCCCCTGGTATATCCCGGTAGGCTGGTGGGCACTATCCATCTATCCGGGGGTAGTATGGGAAGTGATTGCCCACAAGGTACGGTACGGAGGGCGTACCTGCGAGGGCAGAAAGGGAAATTTCTAAAGCAGCGAGAGAGTCGAGTGGGGATGGGGCGATGCGGGGAGAGGACGCCCATCGTACAGCCGGACGGGTACGAAACAAACGCCAATCCTAAACATACCGGGACCGTGACCTACCCGCGTCACTGACATGCGGGCCCGCTGCCGGGGCTTAGAGGGAATCAAAGCGTGCACCACTTGTCCTAGTAGATGTACTACTCACTCCGTTGTTGACTGGTCCCGGGCTCCCCGGGGACGGTTCGCCCTGCCTTGCCTATGGTGTCAGCGTCAGCGGCACGCTAGTACGTTCCGTCCTGTTCCGTTCCACAGGTGGACCACCGTAGTAATTTACTCCATTAGCAACTTGTACGGACACCACCATTAGCCACAATGATTAGTTAACTCTCCTTACCAGAGGAATAAAAGTATACGTGGAGTCTTCACCTGACCAACCAGAAAAAAAAAATACATAAGTTAAACCGGCAAATAGTACTCGTTCCATGGTTTTTTATATTGTTCTCCGTCATACAACAATACATATTGCTTATTAAGATAATTGATTCAAGACTGGTTGGTTTTTACTCCTGGCACTTCCTAAAAAGTTTTCGTTCAATCCTATCATTTCCTATTTAGTTATTAATTTAAGACAAGTAATTCATCTTTGTTCAACATCTACCCTACGCTATGGTATGCTCTAATTTGTTATATGGCAAGAGATGACGACGTGGACATAGCAAAAGAATGTTAGGTATTTGTCAATTAAAGACCTAACTAGATATCCTCCACTCTTGGTACTCGAATAATAAGCTCTCCACCATTCACTGTCTTGAGCATCTAGCAAAAGTATTTCCTTTTCATGCACATACCTAAACTCTGTCCATTTAGCCTTCTTTTGTCCTTACTAATCTAGGCTCTGTCTACTTCAACCTTCTTTTTTTCATCTTATTATGAAGAATCCAAAACTAAGCGATGACTAGTATTAGATATGATCTTATATATGAATCTAACAAGGCTAGGAAATGCGGTACAGATTTGTACTCTTTGCTTTTATTTTTTTCCTATGAAAGGCAATTAGTTATTCTAAAAGGAGCAAGAGGCCGGGGATCAACAATACCATTGTACGTACTTTGTTTTTGTTAAGGTCGTGAAAGTATTGAGAAAATATGCTAACATTTTTAAGTGTAAGTAAGAACCGCCAAAAACCCAACATGCATAAAAATGGTTGTTATTCATAAACTAAAAAAAAGTTGGACGCTGATCTGTTGCACTCATTTATTTATTTGTAGCAAGGAGACATTGATTTGTACCTTTTGCTAATAATAAAAAGGTTAAGCAGTATTCTAATGAATTTAATATATAATTTCATGGGGGAGCAGACCTAACGTTCTGCCTGTGATTGGATGAGTTTAAACAAAGCCTATTGGAATGTCAGGAGGAGAAGAAAACACAAAGGAGCATACGAGTTTTTTTTTTAGAAAAATGCTACAAGGGGATCAGAAAAGTAAAAAGAAGAGAAATTTATACTAGACTAGTTTGCTCACTTTTGACATAACAAAGCTGTCAAACCAAATTTGCCATTTCTTTTTTTTTCCAAAAACAAATAAAAGTAGGGAGCTCCTACGATTGACCCTAGAAAAAAAAAAGTTGACCCGGTTTACACATTGACTGAGTACGAGTTCACAGAATCGAGACTGGACCTTATTGTCGGTTGCACTTGAGCCTATACATATCATTTTATAAGCGAGGAGCAAACTGAAACACATATGCTGCCCACTGATTTAAAATGAAAGCTTTGGATCGTTGAGATGGTGCGCGGTGAGGTTGGGTGCCGTACCTAAAAAGGACGGATGGATACATGAGCGTGGGGTCGAACGGTTGGTACCTGGTGCTACCACTTTGACGATAGTCCAGTAGTCACCTCACCCTGATAAGCACTCGATAGCCTGTGGAGTTGAGCATGGCTGGTGCGTATCATCCTGGGAAGGCTCTATCTGCCAAGGCTCACCTCTCATTTCACACTTTACAGCCGCACCTGCCTTTGCCTCCCTCTCTAGCTATATTCTGCTTCTAAGTACAAGGTTTATGCAGAGTATCATTTTCTTATAAATAATGTTACTTCCCCGTACTTAAAAAAGTGCACTCTTTATTTTTAAGTTAAACCATTTTAGGTTTCTTGAAATTTCTAGAGGAAAGTGATCGATATGTATGGCTCAAATAGGCATACTGAAAATAATTATACCTTTTGGTATCGCAAATATTGTACTTTATATAAACTTAATCAATTTTAACATGCATACGACTTACAACAAATCTATAGTGATCTTTTAACGGTCGTGGTATGTCTCGTGGCCTTAAAAACTATACAAGACGAAAAGAATACTACCGCCATAGTTACAATTGCATCCATAGATGTTTGGTAGGTATTCCGGAAAAAAAAGTTTCAGAGTGTCGCTTAATTCAGTCCTACTAATATGTAGATCAATAATTTAACTTTGCAATGGCTACTTTACTAGCCTATGTTTTTATGCAGTAATTGCGAATCTACAATGTTAGTATGAAGGGCAGTGCGTTTTCCATTTGCCATAGAAAAAAATTGTATGGTCAATCAAAAAAAATACAACAGTGAAACTTGGAACTAATAGTGAACCGTTCAAGTCTCTAGAAATCCGCATGACATGCTAAATAAAGAATCTCTCAACTTGGGATACATAGCTAAGCACTTTAGTTTTATTCCATTTCTGCACATACCTAAACCCTATCTATTTTAGCATTCTTTTTCGTGGCGTGCTTATTCTTTTATTTATTATTGTTTTCTTTTGACAGGTGGTTATAATTTTATCATAGCATATGAAACTATGTATGACCTTTACAGGATGATGTTTATTTTTTTTGGCAGCCCGCTTTTTTAAAAAAAAAACTTTCAGGTAGGTAAAAAGGAAAGAACTTTGCTTCTCAGAGTAAAATCATATTCTGTTAGGAGCAAACCTAATATATATGTGATGGTCCCCTTCATTTAAAGGAAAACTATGGGTTGTGAGACCTAATGTCCGTGGCCCCTGATTTAAGAAAAAGTAAGGGCATGTTTGGAAGACTGGTTTTTGGCCTAAAACCGGTGTAAATTACAGATCGGTAACTTTTTCCGAGCTGAACACAAATTCGCTGTTTGGATGGCAAGTAAACCTATTTAAATTACAACCGGATTAGCCTGTTACAGCCGGAAATAAAAAATCTTCTCCGGAGGCGACATTTTTTATCCGACAAGTATCGGGCTCTCTTCCTCGCGTCGCTTCCGCGGGCGCCGGCTCCCCGTGCTACCCCGATTGCCATGGCTGCCGGTTTGATCCTCTCCCCGTCAATGCTGCCCGGATTCCCATGGCTGCTGGCTCCGATCCTCTCCGTCAACGCTTCCGCACTACCTTCGCCGCCACAGGCTCCGGCATCGCCGTGCGGGCACCGCCTCCTGCGCCACCCCCCCCCCCAACTCCTCTGTTGCGCCATCAGGGTTGCCGCTTCTTCGCCGGCGAGCTCGAGAATCAGCCCTTCCCACAAGTTTGCCTCCACCCTCCATCGCAGCTATTTCTTATGCTCCGAAATGTGATATTCGATCTGAATGCTTTGAGCTTCACGTCTCCAATTCGATGCCCCTGTTCATCGGACTATTCATTGCGGACCTCCAATTTATTGCTTCGATTTGAATTATTCTGGAGGTCGAATCGGCCGATAGACTTCAGGAGCGCTCTCAATGTAGCTTTCGTCCGCAGGCGGTGTTATTTGCCTTCGCAAGATGCTTGTGCTTGTCTCTTTCTCTGTCAATTTGACTTGTAAAAGCGGCTCCGCGATGCTGCTACCCAAACAGCTAGTTTACAAGTGAAAGAAATTACCGTGGTTTTCTTGTGCACAACGAATTACATCTGGAATCCATTTACAGGTGTAAACTCTTACAAGACTCCCAAACAGGCCCTAAAGTTTCCTTTTCTTTTTTCTCAAAAGGTAATACAAAGTTGGCGCTGGTGCCGTACCTGGGAAAGGACGGACGGGACGGCATTTCCGTTCCGTTCTGCACTCACTCCGCCACTATCTTCACAGGTCAGATCTAGCAAATGTGTTTGTGTGGCCGGGTTGCGTATCTTGTTAGGCCAGTCTCAGTGCAGCGTTTCATCGCACGGTTACCTAGACCAGAAACTAGGTAACTGTGCCAGATAAGTTTCATGGTGATGAAACTCCCCTCACATTTTATGAAACTCTTCACTCTCTCCTCTGCCACATCAGCACAGACTGACCTTAGGAAGGCTCTATCTGGTGCTACCTACCTATCAGCCCAGCTGCGCCTGCTTTTGTGCATTGTCGAACAGAGGAGCCCGCAGGAAACGCTTCCGTATACGAAGTACTGTATAGTATTGATCACCTCTATGGTCACTCCTATCCTATGAGCTATTTTTAATAAACCACCAAAGTCGCTGATGAAGTTAGTATTCAATTTTGATTTTTTTAGAAAAGAAAGAACAATGGCTAGAGCACCCCGGGCGTGCTGAAGGTTAGCTACTCTGAAATAAAATTTTCAGGTTTGACTAAACCCGGCAGACAGAGAGGTGGGATGGATGTACGAGGGGGCGTGCTGCCGTACAGCTGCTACGGCATGGCGTCAGGCATGGATCAGCACGCACGGGGATTGCAACTGAAAATTGCAGGAAAGAAAAGAACAACTATGCTTCGCGACAGTTCCGTGAGACAAGGGCGGTGTTCACTTCCCTTCAATTCCAAAACTTCCCCCAAACTTTCTTTCTCTAAACTTTACTATTCACTATCACATCAAATCTCTCTCCTCATACATGGATCATTAAATGTAGATAAATAAAAAACTAAGTACATGGTTTTGATGTACACGACGAGACGAATCTTTTGAGCCTAGTTAGATCATGGTAGGATAATATTTACCACAAACAAACGAAAAGTGCTACAATGCGCTACAGTATTCGATGTGACATTTTCACCCAAATCCACATTCCCTTTTCAGGGAAGTGAACACCGCCAAGATGACAACATTGCCAATTTTGACTTTCATTCAATCAAGGCTGTGCCGTACGAACGTGCTACGGCCTCCAACTAAGCAAGTTGACTTGTCATCAGAGAGTAACGACGATATACTCTTGTGTTGGCTGTCGAGTCATTGTCATGGGATGGATGCTTCTCCATTCCATTCCCTTTGCCGGGGGAGGCCGCATTCGATCCCCCAGCAGGCAGTAGCAGCATCACCCAAGTACGGTATGTCCGGCAATGCATTCCCCACGTCTTTCCCTCCCTGAATCACATCACAAGTCCTTTTCAGAGTTGGCAACCCTTCCCTCTACTCTCTACTCTACTACATGATCGACTCCGATTAACCACATTACACATGTATACGTGAAATGATATCAAATGAAAAGAAAAAAAAACTATTACATGGACACAGCATATAAGATGGAGCGAGTAACCAAATCTCCTTTCTTTACCAATATAAGCAACGACTCCAACAAAGATTGCATTCATTACAAATATCCAATGCTGATGGTTTGCATAACCAACCTGCTGCCCTCATCCATACACAAGACAGAGTCGGCCTCACTTATCTTGCTCTATCATCCTCCGGCGCCATGCACCTACTTCCACACACACACTCCCCCGTACCTAGTCCCTCCTCGATGTGCAATGCATGCCAAGTCCAAAGCACACTATCAAGTCCCAGCTTGGAGGACAACCCTCTCACATGTCACATCATATATCCTACACCATGGCCGTGTTTAGTTGCCTAAAGTTTCCAAAAAGCAACTCCCAAGTTCACTATGCAAAAAGAAAGATTCCCAAGTACTAAATGTAGATAAAATCAAAAACTAATTTCACAGTTTTGTTATTCTACGAGACGAACATTTTGAGCCTAATTAATCAATTTTTGGATAATTTTTTACACATACAAACGAAAATGCTACAGTAGCGCAATGATTACGAAGTGACATCTTACTCCCAAATTCAACATCCCAATTCTAACATCTAAACACCCCCCATAGCATGAGTAAACCTGCAAACCAGATGAAAACACCCATCAGCACATGATGATGATGATAAGATGCAAACACATTACTGCTCAAATAGCTAACTCAAACTTTAACTATTCTGTTAAAAAAAAAGTCAAACTTTCACTACTACTACCGCTACCAAATCACCCACTTGGGCCACAAACCACATGTGCACTGCAGCAAGTGCAGTAGAGGGTACACCAGTGATGGTATCCAACAAACATCAAACTAGGACAGGACCTACTTTGTTTTTCAAATTGACACGCACCATCTGCCAAACAAATCTCAAAGACAGTAGCCAAGTTAGGAATTACCTAACTACATGTCTAGCAACCCCATAAATAGACAGGTTAGAATCTCAACAACAAATGCGCTGTTTCCCTGATTCAATTTCTAACATAATTCACAACACCATATAGCAGTGATGAATACAGGAACAATTACAACTGTATGAGGTCTAATTCCAGAGAATAGGAACAATATGGCACAACTGAACTATGGGAGCTTCATAGGCAGTACAGTTAGGATCAAGGATAGACCATTGATCAGCTCCAGATAGCCTGGCGTGCAAAGGAAGGGATGACATGCACCCGCTAGCACCCCAAGAGAGTGAACAACTAAAGCTTTTTCAGAATGCATAGCTGATGCTTCATGTATCTCAACTTCTTGTTCCTTGGTAGCTTAAAAAAAATCAGCCTAGCAATTTATAGATCAATGCAACTTTGCAACAGGATACTCTGATAGCCTATTTTTCTATGTAATTACCATCCACACTATTCATATGAAGGGAAGCGTCTCACCCCCCATAAAAAAATATGGTACGGCTATCTTTAGTACTAATTACTATACCAAAAATGACTCGTAAGACAGTAATGGGAACATAAAAAAAATAGGAGCAAAACCTGGAACTAATAATGAACAATTCAAGTCATTACAAAACCTGCAAGGCATGCTAAAAAAAGAACCCCTCAACTCAGGGTACATACCTTGCTAAGACCCCAAAACACTTTGGTCCTATTCCATTCCTGCACATCTGAACCTCATCAGCAGGTTCCGGTTTTCCTAGAAAATCAATATGAACAAAAGATAACGGCATCAACTTCAGAAAGCAATTGAAGATTAGAGTGGAAGAACACTGTACCAATAATTGATGAAAAGTATATCTCATTGGCTAAGTAACAACTGAGGAAGCGGACCAAAAAAAAGAAAAAAAAATCTGATCAGAGGATATGGGCTTGAATCTTTTAACAATCTATAAGAGAGCAATCACTTACAGCAGTTTGAAATTCAATTCCTGCTAACATAGGCCCTAAGAAACCTAGCATACGGGGTAATTTTCACAGGGTCCCAATTTACACAGGGGTCAGAGAATGTAACAAAACAAACAGAGAGCTACATGTTAGTCTGAAACCAGAAAAAAAGGCCCACAACCATTTGAGTCTTAAACAGAGTTGTTTTTACCACAAACTCCAGTCACCACAAGTAGCAAAATATTTCATGGTACCACCCAGCGCAGGCCATCTTCCCAGACTCCCAATATTGGAAGACCAAGAGAGTACAGCCCTACACGATAACCTCTAGACCCAAGCCAAACTGATACAGGTCATTCTTGTTGCACGTGCTTGAATTGAGAATTGTACCTCTCTATTGAACCATGCAAAATTCTGACACTAGGCAGTTTAACCATAATCAAATTACACAGAATAGGCAGTTCTGCACGGATAATCACATCAATCTATGGACAGCAACACTCCAACAACATAGAAATGATTGCAGGATTTGAGAAACAGACCTGCTCAAGAACACGGAGATTGCTCTTCTCCACTTCCCTGGCAAGCTTCTCCAGCTTCCTGAGCATCCCTGCATACATATCATCCATCTCTGCGGCCTGGCCTGCGGCGGAGCCCAGGAGCCCTTGCAGCCTCCCAATCCCAAACCCATCCACCATTTCATCGACCGCCTTCTGCTCCCCAATGGTGTGGGCGAGACCATCGGGCGCAGGTGAGGATGGCAGACAGGGCATGGGGGACTCTGGGAAGAAGGCGTGGTACTGGTCCCTGAAGCCGGGGCCGACGTTGACGACGGTGAGAGAGGCCGGGACGAGGCGGGAGGCGAGGAGGAGGAATGCGCGGTAGTCGTAGGAGTGAGTGGAGAAGTTGGGGGAGGCGGAGGGCGAGACGAGGATGAAGAGGAGGGGGTGGGCGGTGGTGCGGCCTACATGTAGGGTTTCGGCGAGGGAGTGGGCGAGGGCGACCTCGCGCATGGAGGGGCGGAGCGCGGTGCGGCGGCGGGAGGAGAAAAAGCCGACGGCGGCGGCGTGCGCCGAGGCTGGAAGCGGCCGAGGGGATCGGAAAGGGAGGAGGGGTTGGAGAGGGAGCAGTGGCCGGAGACGGAGATGGAGAGCGCGGGGGCGGGCGGGGCGGCGGCGAAGTCGTCGTAGTCGGAGAGGGCGGCCGGCGGCGCGGGGAGGTGGGAGGCGCGGCCGAAGAGGAGGCCGTCACAGTCGCCGGCGGCGGCGGCGCAGCGGTGGAGGAGCGCGGCGAGGGCGGCGCCGGAGATGGAGAGCTTGGGAACCGGAGGAGGGATGGCGGCGGCGTCGCCGAGGGCCATCGGATTGGAGATCTCTGGACTTCTGGTGGCGTCTGCTCTTCCGTTTAGTATTTAATTTAGGATAAAAATGGGATGAAATGGAAAAAGACTCATGAACACGCAGCAGGAGCACGAGACACTTGTCGATCTTGTCTTACCCCAGAACACAGAACTACCTGTTGACGACCAAAATTGGCAGGGCTGACTGTAATTCGAGTAGGTTTAGGATTTCAGGTTTTATCCCATATTGTAACTACTCAGAAGGGACTTCCCCAGCCTATATAATAAAGGCTAAGGCCGATTGAGAAGATATCCCCAATCGAATATATCATATTTATCTTTTATCGTTTTGTCTTTTTTCCCTTCTCTTCCAACCCTACAATGTTGTTCTTCTTTCATCTCCGCGATGTCTGAGGACGTCCTAGCTGGCCTGCCGAGCCTAGGGCAAACCAAGGTGCGCCTGCCCCGACGGGGTCCCTCCCGGGCGGGCGTTCGTTGGTCTCTCGCCGGGCGCCGCCGACGAGACCGGTCTGACCGGCTACCAATACCGGTCTGACCGACCTGCGTGGAGGAGAAGCAAGGAGCCCCTCCGTGCGCCGCACGTTCAAGTGCGATTCGTGTGTTGGCCCGAAATTGACGTCAACACTACCATTCGACACAAAATTGTGTGGTTGATTGATCCTGCCAAATCTAAGCGATAGACAAATGAAGAGTGAAATTGAGTTTGTAGCACTCATCGCTACCATTACATTGCTCAAGGGTGGTTAAGCTAGGATGATAGCTGGGATCTTGCAAAACAAAATAAAAACATTGTTCCATTGATATAGAATATCACAGCTCGTTACTTGGTACTTTGTTAGCCGAAGGGTGCTGGTGCAAGTAAAAAAAAAACAGTTTGGTTCTTCGATAGCGCAATTCAAGCAACAATTTTGATTAGTTAGGGGGCTGTCTTCTACAATCGTTGAAAATGTCCAACATAAGTGAAGTGCATTTTGCAGAAAGGCCCCGTTTAGTTCCCGGTCAAATCATCAAACTTTCAAAAATTCTCTCTCCAAACTTCACTATTCACCTATCACGTCAAATCTCTCTCCTCATGCATGAAGTACTAAACGTGGGTAAATAAAAAAACTAGTTGCATGGTTTTGATGTTGTCACACCCGGATTTACACAAAACCCGAATGCGGCCATATGTGTGCCCAGGAAGTCCACCGACACATATAGCGAACAAATATGGTAAAAATCAGAGTACAATGCTTTAATCTCATCAAAAAGTAGCGATTACATCAGAGTTTGCATAAATGAAATACAAGGAACAGCGGAAGACTAATACATCTCTCTAAGCGTAGCCGCAATCCCACAGGGACTCTGACTGGGAGAACGCCAACTCAGAAGTACGGCAAGTCCTCGGGAAACTCCACCTCATAGTCAGCCTGACTCCAATCTGTTACCCGTCCGGGATTTTGCCCAAAATGATAATAATAGCAAGTGTAAGTAACATGATTACTTAGCAAGTATAGCACGGGTTATGAAGGCTCAAAAGGCTTGACACTGGCTTAACTGCATTAGCACTTTTAGTTGTTTCGTTTTAACTTTATCCAAATTACTACAAGTGAATGAGATCCCAGTTGTAACCCAATTAATGGTGTAAGTGACATTAAACAGTAATAAATACCATATTCTAATCAAAAAGGATCCAGGCCGCTCGTGACCCTGAGCAAGGCTATCATGATAGATCGTACACTCTGCAGAGGTTTCGCCCTTTACCCACCAGTCGCGTAAAAGCTCAAAGAACTTTGCACCCAACCACGCACATCAACACTTCCGAGGTGTGACTGCATAGGGACGCTACGAGGCTTTCACAAGACACCCTAACAAGACAGTAGCCGCTGGAGTACTACAAAGTGGTGAGAACCTAGGCACCGAGATCGACGTACGCCCACGAAGTCCACCGTGAGGGGGTCGATGGCGTCCAGAGCGCGGGAATCCCTCCCATACTGCGCGACGTGCGGAGTCCTC
The DNA here is from genome assembly GCA_033239725.1 of Echinochloa phyllopogon. NCBI lineage: Eukaryota > Viridiplantae > Streptophyta > Magnoliopsida > Poales > Poaceae > Echinochloa > Echinochloa phyllopogon. The sequence continues at coordinate 570,667 of BTCW01000008.1, read as the reverse complement.
AATCCGAGACTCCCGACACGGGACTGGGTCTAACGGGACCTAGCCGACGGGGCTACCGTCCTCGGTGGAATCCGAAATCACCCCGTGCTTTGCCTCCCACAACGCCGTAGGCCACTCGGTAACCACTGCCAAGCTAGAGACGTACAAGCTACTCAACCAAGACCAGAGCCCATATAGTTCCGGCGGTGGCGACAGGCTCCTGGGTTGCCGCTTTAAGAACCGGTCCTTAGTGGGAGACACTAGAGCAAAGCACACAGCACATGCTCTAGCCCCCTAGTCCAAGTTGCTAAAAAGCAAGTTTTACCATTAATGTTGAAGTGGACCATTAAGTCAATATTAACAATTAAATAAAGGTGACAGTATTTGCGCCTAGCAAAATACTACCCAAGTGCATAAGCCCATAGGAAAAACAAGGACAGGGAAATAAATGCTAGGTACAACCTTAAAGGTAAACAGTATTAGACACATGCGTATGTAAAGAACAGTGTATTAAATGAGTGAGTAGGTAGCAAGGATTGTCCGTGCTATAACTTGCCTTAAATCCATTTAATAGCTGCTCAAAGTCTTCAGTTCTTCATCTTGAAATCTCTCGAACGACCTTCCTCTACTCGCAACATTCAAAGCTAAACAAGCAAGCAAACAATACAACTAAGAACAATACACCAATCAGAGGAAAAACTTTAAAAGAGCGCGTTAAAGGATAGGGCTTGGTTCGATGGTCACGGGAGCGCAAGAATTGCTGAAAACGGAGCAACGGTTGGGAAGATACAGCTATCGGAGGATTCGTATTTAATGAGAGACTATGTGCTTCATTTATTTTAATTTAATAAAACCATGTATAAATTATGAATACAAATTATATTTTTAATCTGTAGAAAATACGAGGTAAACTTAGTCATATTTTAATTATAATTATTCAAGTATAATTTATTCATATTAAAACATTAACTTGAAAAGAAGCATGTGAGAGCAACTAGTCGAATAACTTTATGAACCGTGTTGAACTAATCAATATTATAAAAACACATTTATATTAATATTAATCAATGTTAACATTTATTTATGAAATCCGAAGTTTAATTCTAAATTGATTTTAATTTAGAAAGAGCTAGTTAAATAATCACTAATCAGATTAATATTATTTTATGAAGCTGAGGTATTGCTCTAATTAAATGTTATTCTGAAATTAAGATTAAAAAGAATTATTCAATTTAATAAGTATTTTAGAAAACCGATGGGTAAACCCTAATTTGCTTTTATTTGGGAAAATGCATTTAAATATCATTTAATCAACTTAATATTAAATAAAAATTCAGAAACATGTCACATGGTAAATGACAGTGCTAACGTGTAGTTTATGTCATTATGAGTCTAACGCATCGAGAACGGGTTGAATCGGAGCTAAAACGTGGATTTTATGCATAAAACAAGTTTGTAAGGACCTATGCGTAATTAACCAAAGATCTGGAGGACTGGCAGCAAACTTTAGCAAGACACTATAAATAGTGCTCGCAAAACAGGTAAACGTTGGGGTTATCATTGTAAAATGGCTCGGGTTGGGTTTAAGTGCAGGAGTTTAATAGTTCCAGGGGGTTTTCTGAGAAAATGCCAAGACACAAGAATACGTCCAAAATTTACGTGATTCCTCGGGGGCCTAAGTGCAAAACAATCGTCTTCTTCCTTTGAAGCAACAGGGGAGTTCGCCGGCGCTTCCTGGCGGCTCTGCTCGCCGGCGATTCCCCAGGTTAGGGCGGCTGTGGGATAGCGCAGGTTGTAAAGGAGGAAGAGGGGATCTAGTGAGGGTCCTCACCGACGCGGGAGGTCGACGGGGATGGCCGCGATTTGAAGTCCGGCGGAGGCAGTGGGTCGGCGGCGAGGGGTGCACGGGGTGGAGGCGCTCCGGCGGGGAGACGTCGACGAGAGCCGGTGGCGAACGTTCGTCTTGGAGAGGGGAAGCTCCTGGTGGTGATCTCCCTCGCCGGCGTCGGCCACGGCAGCCGGAATCGCGTCCGCGACGGAGCAGGCGGCCGGCGACGAGGGGCTCGCGGGGGCGCACTCCTCCGGCAGCAATCCGACGACTTGAAGTGGCGGGGTCGACTCGGATCGACGCGAGGAAGCTCGTGGTGGTGTCGGTGCGCCTCGACCGGCTGCAGACTCGGCGGTTCGGCGTCAATGGCGAGCGGCGGCGCTCTGCCAAGGCGGCGGCGTTGCGTGCAGGGGCGCAGAGGGCGGCGGTGGGCAGAGGCGAAGGGGGAGAGAGCGGTGGTGGTGGTGCTGAGCTTTGGTGGTGGCCAGCGGCTTAAAGGGGCGCGGACGTCGAGGAGAAAGGAAGGCAGCGGCGCGGCGGCGGGAATCACGGCGGCGGCGTCGGCGCTGCGCGTCGCGGGGGCGGGCGGGAGCCGGCTCGGCGGCGTGGGCCGCGCACGAGCTGGGCCGAGCGAGAGGCAGGCCGCGCGTGGGGGGGGGGGGGCGAGTTGGGCCGCGAGCTGGGCCGCGCTGGCTGTGGGGGAGGCGGGCTGCGCGCGCGGGGGCGGCAGTGGGCCGGGGGCTGGGCCGGATGCTGGGGAAGAGGGAAGGGAGCGAAAGCGAGTCGGAAACAAAGTTTAGGGGACGGAAATGAACTCGGTCCAAAACAACTTTTCTAGGGTTCAAACAGAGGCGATTCAAACGCGAATTTAAATTGAATTTAAATTCTTATTCGAACCACACAAAATCAAAACTCAATGCAGCAGCAACAACGTAATTTATTTACATTTTGCAAATATTTTCTTTCTCTCTTTTTTTTTATCATAAATTCCCTGTAAATTAAACAAAGCTCGCAAAATTTTAGAAAATTGAGAAAAACTATTTTAATTATGTTGAAAATTCACATCCCAAAATTCGAAAATTTTGGGGTGTGACAAGCTACCCCCCTTAAACTGAATCTCGTCCCGAGATTCGCAGAGGCTAGAGATCAAGGATGAGAATGGAACAACAGGGTTCTAGAAGGGAGTTGGATCTATCTTCTTCGTCTTGTTTGTTGATGCAGTTGCGGCGTTTCTACTTCGGATGTTCTTTAGCTTCGTTTCTTCATTGCAGGGATTGCCTTCTGTTTTCATTCTTGAAGTTCTCCGCTTGATTATGTGAATAGATAGCAAGAAAAACAAGGAGGTACGGGGAAAAGTAGAGAGAACCCAACCAGACAATCATTACAAAGATCCAAATCGATCAAAGGCACAAGGACAGGCATTACAAACACAATCAACCAAGGTTAGACACACGAGCATAAAAGCGACTCTAAACGTTGTCAATAATGTTAAGGGAATCCTCCTATGCGAGGTTATCACTTCGGTCTTCTTCATCTTGCAAACTCGTCTTGAGTGGTGTCCAACTTCTTGGTTGTAGTGGCACTGAGGGTGACGTCGTCGTGTATTCTGTAGTCGTTCGGCTTGAGCTTCTTGTAGCAGACGGACGGTATCTTCAAGTGACTTGCAAATGCGTCGGGACGATACAGACAATCTAAGTGTTTTAGGATAAAGGAAAAGTCGAGAAGACACTTTGAGATCAAAAGCCAAGGAATGAATCCAAAGTGACAATACTTGAAGAACAAGGAGGAGAGAAGTGGAAATAGTATCAAGGAACGAGTGAGTAAACAAGGAGACTCACAACAGTAATAAAAGATACGCGGTCAAGGGGAAAGCAACAAGGAGGAGTTAAATAGACAATAGTTGAAAATTAGCAATCAATACAAGGTGGAGATAAATAATCAGAAGTCAAGGATGAGAAGTAAATTATCAAGGAGAGGATAAGACATCCAAGGATATAATGACCAAAGAGAAATTGTCAAGGAGGGAAGTGCTCAAGGATAGCACTTTTTATGAATCAAAATCTCAAGGGTAGAGAAAGCAAGGGTTATATGGTAAAATGAATCTTTAATGGATGGCCAGTACTATCTAGGCTGCGTTCCTACAGTCAGCATAGCTCTGATACCAATCTGTCACACCCGGATTTACACAAAACCCGAATGCGGCCATATGTGTGCCCAGGAAGTCCACCGACACATATAGCGAACAAATATGGTAAAAATCAGAGTACAATGCTTTAATCTCATCAAAAAGTAGCGATTACATCAGAGTTTGCATAAATGAAATACAAGGAACAGCGGAAGACTAATACATCTCTCTAAGCGTAGCCGCAATCCCACAGGGACTCTGACTGGGAGAACGCCAACTCAGAAGTACGGCAAGTCCTCGGGAAACTCCACCTCATAGTCAGCCTGACTCCAATCTGTTACCCGTCCGGGATTTTGCCCAAAATGATAATAATAGCAAGTGTAAGTAACATGATTACTTAGCAAGTATAGCACGGGTTATGAAGGCTCAAAAGGCTTGACACTGGCTTAACTGCATTAGCACTTTTAGTTGTTTCGTTTTAACTTTATCCAAATTACTACAAGTGAATGAGATCCCAGTTGTAACCCAATTAATGGTGTAAGTGACATTAAACAGTAATAAATACCATATTCTAATCAAAAAGGATCCAGGCCGCTCGTGACCCTGAGCAAGGCTATCATGATAGATCGTACACTCTGCAGAGGTTTCGCCCTTTACCCACCAGTCGCGTAAAAGCTCAAAGAACTTTGCACCCAACCACGCACATCAACACTTCCGAGGTGTGACTGCATAGGGACGCTACGAGGCTTTCACAAGACACCCTAACAAGACAGTAGCCGCTGGAGTACTACAAAGTGGTGAGAACCTAGGCACCGAGATCGACGTACGCCCACGGAGTCCACCGTGAGGGGGTCGATGGCGTCCAGAGCGCGGGAATCCCTCCCATACTGCGCGACGTGCGGAGTCCTCAATCCGAGACTCCCGACACGGGACTGGGTCTAACGGGACCTAGCCGACGGGGCTACCGTCCTCGGTGGAATCCGAAATCACCCCGTGCTTTGCCTCCCACAACGCCGTAGGCCACTCGGTAACCACTGCCAAGCTAGAGACGTACAAGCTACTCAACCAAGACCAGAGCCCATATAGTTCCGGCGGTGGCGACAGGCTCCTGGGTTGCCGCTTTAAGAACCGGTCCTTAGTGGGAGACACTAGAGCAAAGCACACAGCACATGCTCTAGCCCCCTAGTCCAAGTTGCTAAAAAGCAAGTTTTACCATTAATGTTGAAGTGGACCATTAAGTCAATATTAACAATTAAATAAAGGTGACAGTATTTGCGCCTAGCAAAATACTACCCAAGTGCATAAGCCCATAGGAAAAACAAGGACAGGGAAATAAATGCTAGGTACAACCTTAAAGGTAAACAGTATTAGACACATGCGTATGTAAAGAACAGTGTATTAAATGAGTGAGTAGGTAGCAAGGATTGTCCGTGCTATAACTTGCCTTAAATCCATTTAATAGCTGCTCAAAGTCTTCAGTTCTTCATCTTGAAATCTCTCGAACGACCTTCCTCTACTCGCAACATTCAAAGCTAAACAAGCAAGCAAACAATACAACTAAGAACAATACACCAATCAGAGGAAAAACTTTAAAAGAGCGCGTTAAAGGATAGGGCTTGGTTCGATGGTCACGGGAGCGCAAGAATTGCTGAAAACGGAGCAACGGTTGGGAAGATACAGCTATCGGAGGATTCGTATTTAATGAGAGACTATGTGCTTCATTTATTTTAATTTAATAAAACCATGTATAAATTATGAATACAAATTATATTTTTAATCTGTAGAAAATACGAGGTAAACTTAGTCATATTTTAATTATAATTATTCAAGTATAATTTATTCATATTAAAACATTAACTTGAAAAGAAGCATGTGAGAGCAACTAGTCGAATAACTTTATGAACCGTGTTGAACTAATCAATATTATAAAAACACATTTATATTAATATTAATCAATGTTAACATTTATTTATGAAATCCGAAGTTTAATTCTAAATTGATTTTAATTTAGAAAGAGCTAGTTAAATAATCACTAATCAGATTAATATTATTTTATGAAGCTGAGGTATTGCTCTAATTAAATGTTATTCTGAAATTAAGATTAAAAAGAATTATTCAATTTAATAAGTATTTTAGAAAACCGATGGGTAAACCCTAATTTGCTTTTATTTGGGAAAATGCATTTAAATATCATTTAATCAACTTAATATTAAATAAAAATTCAGAAACATGTCACATGGTAAATGACAGTGCTAACGTGTAGTTTATGTCATTATGAGTCTAACGCATCGAGAACGGGTTGAATCGGAGCTAAAACGTGGATTTTATGCATAAAACAAGTTTGTAAGGACCTATGCGTAATTAACCAAAGATCTGGAGGACTGGCAGCAAACTTTAGCAAGACACTATAAATAGTGCTCGCAAAACAGGTAAACGTTGGGGTTATCATTGTAAAATGGCTCGGGTTGGGTTTAAGTGCAGGAGTTTAATAGTTCCAGGGGGTTTTCTGAGAAAATGCCAAGACACAAGAATACGTCCAAAATTTACGTGATTCCTCGGGGGCCTAAGTGCAAAACAATCGTCTTCTTCCTTTGAAGCAACAGGGGAGTTCGCCGGCGCTTCCTGGCGGCTCTGCTCGCCGGCGATTCCCCAGGTTAGGGCGGCTGTGGGATAGCGCAGGTTGTAAAGGAGGAAGAGGGGATCTAGTGAGGGTCCTCACCGACGCGGGAGGTCGACGGGGATGGCCGCGATTTGAAGTCCGGCGGAGGCAGTGGGTCGGCGGCGAGGGGTGCACGGGGTGGAGGCGCTCCGGCGGGGAGACGTCGACGAGAGCCGGTGGCGAACGTTCGTCTTGGAGAGGGGAAGCTCCTGGTGGTGATCTCCCTCGCCGGCGTCGGCCACGGCAGCCGGAATCGCGTCCGCGACGGAGCAGGCGGCCGGCGACGAGGGGCTCGCGGGGGCGCACTCCTCCGGCAGCAATCCGACGACTTGAAGTGGCGGGGTCGACTCGGATCGACGCGAGGAAGCTCGTGGTGGTGTCGGTGCGCCTCGACCGGCTGCAGACTCGGCGGTTCGGCGTCAATGGCGAGCGGCGGCGCTCTGCCAAGGCGGCGGCGTTGCGTGCAGGGGCGCAGAGGGCGGCGGTGGGCAGAGGCGAAGGGGGAGAGAGCGGTGGTGGTGGTGCTGAGCTTTGGTGGTGGCCAGCGGCTTAAAGGGGCGCGGACGTCGAGGAGAAAGGAAGGCAGCGGCGCGGCGGCGGGAATCACGGCGGCGGCGTCGGCGCTGCGCGTCGCGGGGGCGGGCGGGAGCCGGCTCGGCGGCGTGGGCCGCGCACGAGCTGGGCCGAGCGAGAGGCAGGCCGCGCGTGGGGGGGGGGGGGGGCGAGTTGGGCCGCGAGCTGGGCCGCGCTGGCTGTGGGGGAGGCGGGCTGCGCGCGCGGGGGCGGCAGTGGGCCGGGGGCTGGGCCGGATGCTGGGGAAGAGGGAAGGGAGCGAAAGCGAGTCGGAAACAAAGTTTAGGGGACGGAAATGAACTCGGTCCAAAACAACTTTTCTAGGGTTCAAACAGAGGCGATTCAAACGCGAATTTAAATTGAATTTAAATTCTTATTCGAACCACACAAAATCAAAACTCAATGCAGCAGCAACAACGTAATTTATTTACATTTTGCAAATATTTTCTTTCTCTCTTTTTTTTTATCATAAATTCCCTGTAAATTAAACAAAGCTCGCAAAATTTTAGAAAATTGAGAAAAACTATTTTAATTATGTTGAAAATTCACATCCCAAAATTCGAAAATTTTGGGGTGTGACAGATGTACACGACGAAACGAAACTTTTGAGCCTAGTTAAGTCATGGTAGGACAATGTTTACCACAAACAAACAAAAAAGTGCTACAGTGTCCGATGTGATTTTTTCACTTCACTTTTAACCTTTTCTCACGAACTAAACACCCCCAAAGAGATTTTCTGTGAAACATCGCGTGTCTCTCAAGCATCTCTAAGAGCTCTGGTATATCCTCTTAGCTAGCTAAAAAAATAAAAGAGAGAAAAAATTGCATCGAACAGACTGGTCAACAACTGGCACGCTAAGTATCCCCCAGGTATCTTTGTCTAGCCAGGCGCGCTCTCCATCCATGCTTGCCAGTTTTAAAGAGTCTGGTGGTTTATCCTACTTTTTAGGAAGCTTTTTCTTTGTTAGCTAACCTCTTAATTTTTAAATTTAGATAGGATTATTGCTAGTCTCTTTTGAAGATGCTCTAAAACTTGTGGGTCACATGTCACATATCTCACATTCATTTCCTTCTTGAGGGCCGCCAAACATCATAATTAGGGATGAAAGTGGTGTGGATAATTTCCGCGTCCGATCCGATCCGAATCCGAATTTTAAAGATATGGAGAAGAGTTTTGGATATCCGCGTGGATATGGATAATCCGAATCCGATTGTGTGTGGATGCGGAGTAGGATATGGTTTTAGTGAAATCCGGCGGATATGGATTATCCGATAATTGATCGCGGATTATCCGTGTCACACCCCAAAATTTCCGAATTTTGGGATGTGAATTTTAACATAATTAAAATAATATTTTTCTCAATTTTCTAAAATTTTCTAAGATTTATGAAGTTTACAGGGAATTTAGTATAGGAAAAATATTATTCTCTAAAATAATTTTTGAATCAATGTAGGAGAAAATGTTTTTCCCGAATCTAGTAATTAATTTACCCTCTTGTTGTTAGTGCTCATAATTAATATAGGCAAAATAAATATTTTCCAAATTTAAAATCAAATATAGGTGATAGAAACATTTATTGTTGCATTCATGCTGGTGCATTTATTTTTGTATTGCTTGTGATTCAAACAAGAATTTAAATTTATTTAAAATTCAAATTTGAATCACTTTGTTTGGAGCTTTAGAAAAGTTTTTAAGACCCTAGTTCACTTTTTCTCCCTGAATTTAATTCCCAAGTCCACTATGCACCCCTCAACTCTTTCCCGGCCCAGCCCAGCAGCCCCGCAGCTCCGCTTCCGGCCCGTCCCCTTCTCTTTCTCTTTTTCCACCCCCGGCCCATTTCTCCCGCGGCCCAACTCCAGCGCCCGGCCCAGCTCTCCCGCGCGCGCCCCGCTCCTCCCTCTCCCTCACCGCAGCTCGGGTCCCACACGTCAGCGCCATCCTCTCCCCCCTTCCTTTCCCCGCTCGCCCGCGCGCCGCACTCGCCGGCGAAATCCCCGCTGCGCCGCCGCCCCTGGGCCCGCACGCCTAGGTCAGGATTGAGCCTTCAAATGTGGCCAGCCCCCTCCCCGATCCCATCTACCCATCGCCCCCTCTAGCGCCGCCTTCGCCACCCCCCTCGCGCAGCGCGCCGCCCGCCATTGCCGCCGCTCGGAGCGCGCCGCCGCCAGGCCGTTCCAACGCCGCGCCACCCCGGCTGTCACCCCCCATCGATCCGCCTGGAGGTAACGAAGCCACCCTTGCACTCCCGTCCCCTTTCCGGCTTTGAACGCGGCTGATTTTCCCTCGACGTCCGCAGTGCCGCCGCGGCCGTCCGAGCGTCGCCGCCCCTCGTCCCGCCGCCTCGACCCGACTCCAGCCGATTCCTCGCGACAGGAGCTTCGCCTCGAGGTACTGAAGCTTCCCCCCCCCTCCAATTCGTACTCGCGTGCACCGTAGCCCCGTTTCCCGTGCACACCGTCGATGGCCGGCCGCCGCCCGGTGTCGACAGACCGCCACACCGCACCCCGCTCGACTTGATCTACCCCACACTACTCGCCACATCTTCACGAAGCTCCAGAGCCAGAAATCGCTATCAGAATCCCCCCAGAAACCCACTCCCCGACCTCACCGGAGTCCGCTTCCGCCGCTCGCCGCCGTCCGGCCGTCCCGCCGGCCAAGGGTCGACTTGGTCACCCTGGATCGACTCGCCATCCCGTCCTGAGTCCATAGAGCCAGATCTCGTCGCAAACCGTGGCCCCTAGCGTCCCCTAGCCCCCACTCCGGCGAAGCGCCGCCGCGCGCGAGCCGCGCCGCCGCGCGTCCGTCTTCCCCGGCGAGCCTCCCCACCAGAGCCGTCCGATCGTGATCCGACGGTCCAGATCCATCCCGAGCCCGGGTCAAACCAGCCGATACCGGTCAGCGCCGGAACCTTTTGCTAAAGAGCCCCTGTCCTTTCCTGTAATCAACCCGCGGTCCTGTGTAGTTCAAAAATATTTCCAATTAGGTCCTGTTTTATCCATTTAGGCCCCTGAGCTTTTTAAAAATAGAACCCGCGGTCCTGTCAGTGGACTTTTGCACGTTAGCCCTCGTGTTTTTATACGTAATTACGTATAGGTCCTCGGTTTCTCACGAATAGGTCCCTGGAAACTTTAAATCTTTGCCAGCAAGTCCCTGGACCTTAGAAACGCTGTAGTTTTCACGTTTTAGCTCCGATTAGCGTGATTCTTGCGCTCATGTGTTCGTAGCGGCGTGTAGAATATTTCTAGCTCCTGTTTTTGTACTGTTTATACTGTTGGTGTACTGTTTCTAATAGATTTAATTTGCTTGCATGTAATGAATGCTTTGGAATGCGTGCGTGATGATCGTGTCCAGTCGGTGAGCCCGTAGCGTTGGACTGCGAGTACGTTGAGGACGTGCCGGAGCAGGAGTTTCAGCAGCAGCCTTACTCCGAGGAAGGCAAGTTATAGCACGGACAATCCTTGCTACCTATCTCACTTTTAATACACTATTCATTACATACGCATGTGTCTAATACTGTTTACCATTAAGGTTATTCCCTAGCATTTATTTCCCTGTCCTTGTTTTCCTATGGGTTTATGCATTTGGGTAGTATTTTGCTAGGCGCAATTACTGTCACCTTTACTTAATTGTTAATATTGACTTAATGGTCCACTTCAACATTAATGATAAAACTTGCTTTTTAGCAACTTGGACTAGGGGGCTAGAGCATGTGCTGTGTGCTTTGCTCTAGTGTCTCCCTATAAGGACCGGTTCTTAAAGCGGCAACCCAGGAGCCTGTCGCCACCGCCGGAACTATATGGGCTCTGGTCTTGGTTGAGTAGCTTGTACGTCTCTAGCTGGGCAGTGGTTACCGAGTGGCCTACGGCGTTGTGGGAGGTACGGTGCTGGGTGTTCTCCGATTCCACCGAGGACGGTAGCCCCGTCGGCTAGGTCACGTTAGACCCAGTCCCGTGTTGGGAGCCCCCGTGAGTGCGGGAGCTCCGCACGTCGCGCCTTTTACTTTTGTTGGCATGATTTGCCGGCGCGTGGATGCCATTGACCCCCTCACGTTGCGCCCTGAGGGTCAGTCAATCTCGGTGCCTAAGTTTTCACCGCCGTATAGTACCCCAACGGCTACTGTCTTGTTAGGGTGTCTTGTGAAAGCCTCGTAGCGTCCCTATGCAGTCACACCTCGGTAGTGTTGATGTGCGTGGTTGGGTGCAAAGTTCTTTTGAACTTTTACGCGACTGGTGGGTAAAGGGCGAAACCTCTGCAGAGTGTACGATCTATCATGATAGCCTTGCTCAGGGTCACGAGCGGCCTGGATCCTTTTTGATTAGAATATGGTATTTATTCCTGTTTAATGTCACTTACACTATTTAATTGGGTTACAACTGGGAATCTCATTCATTTGTAGTAACTTGGATAAAGTTAAAACGAACCAACTAAAAGTGCTAATGCAGTTAAGCCAGTGTCGAGCCTTTTTGGAGCCTTCATAACCCGTGCTATACTTGCTAAGTAATTCTGTTACTTACACTTGCTATTATCATCTTTTTGGGCAAAATCCCGGACGGGTAACAGACTGGAGTCAGGCTGACTATGAGGTGGAGTTTCCGGAGGATTTGCCGTACTTCTGAGTTGGCGGTCCCCCAGTCAGAGTCCCTGTGGGGTTGCGACTACGCTTAGAGAGATGTATTAGTCTTCCGCTGTCCATGTATTTCTTTTATGCAAAACTCTGATGTAATCGCTACTTTACGATGAGAATAAAGCTTAGCACTCTGATTTTTACCATATTTGTTCGCTATATGTGTCTGTGGACTTCCTGGGCACACATATGGCCACATTCGGGTTTTGAGTAAATCCGGGTGTGACAGATTGGTATCAGAGCTATGCTGACTGTAGGAACGCAGCCTAGATAGTACGGTTGACAAATTACTAGGAGACCCCCATGTTTTAAAATTTTAAAAATCTAACAGTCGAGTCTTGTGTGAGTCTATGCCTTTACCTGCTTGTACTTATTGTTATTATGCTTATGTTTGATTTGGTTCTTTGTAATGATTGTGATGGGCGTAGACACCTGTCTGCGACCATCTAGATATAAGTATAAGGCTTAAGGACTTTATTGTTTAGATAGCAGGGGGCGTCTCTATGTTTCCCACGTACCTCCTTGATTCTCTTGCTATCTCCTCCTAATTAATCATCAAGAAGGAAGACAGAAGGTGATCACCGTAATTTCTGGAGTGGAGGCTCCGCGACCTATATCAACACAAGAGGACGAAGAAGCCCGATGGTTCAACTTCAGAAGAGCTCTCTTTCTCAAATCTTGTTGTCCCGTTCTCCGCCTTGTTCTTACTCTCTGCGAATCTCGGGACGAGATTCAGTTTAAGGGGGGTAGCTTGTCACACCCCAAAATTTCCGAATTTTGGGATGTGAATTTTAACATAATTAAAATAATATTTTTCTCAATTTTCTAAAATTTTCTAAGATTTATGAAGTTTACAGGGAATTTAGTATAGGAAAAATATTATTCTCTAAAATAATTTTTGAATCAATGTAGGAGAAAATGTTTTTCCCGAATCTAGTAATTAATTTACCCTCTTGTTGTTAGTGCTCATAATTAATATAGGCAAAATAAATATTTTCCAAATTTAAAATCAAATATAGGTGATAGAAACATTTATTGTTGCATTCATGCTGGTGCATTTATTTTTGTATTGCTTGTGATTCAAACAAGAATTTAAATTTATTTAAAATTCAAATTTGAATCACTTTGTTTGGAGCTTTAGAAAAGTTTTTAAGACCCTAGTTCACTTTTTCTCCCTGAATTTAATTCCCAAGTCCACTATGCACCCCTCAACTCTTTCCCGGCCCAGCCCAGCAGCCCCGCAGCTCCGCTTCCGGCCCGTCCCCTTCTCTTTCTCTTTTTCCACCCCCGGCCCATTTCTCCCGCGGCCCAACTCCAGCGCCCGGCCCAGCTCTCCCGCGCGCGCCCCGCTCCTCCCTCTCCCTCACCGCAGCTCGGGTCCCACACGTCAGCGCCATCCTCTCCCCCCTTCCTTTCCCCGCTCGCCCGCGCGCCGCACTCGCCGGCGAAATCCCCGCTGCGCCGCCGCCCCTGGGCCCGCACGCCTAGGTCAGGATTGAGCCTTCAAATGTGGCCAGCCCCCTCCCCGATCCCATCTACCCATCGCCCCCTCTAGCGCCGCCTTCGCCACCCCCCTCGCGCAGCGCGCCGCCCGCCATTGCCGCCGCTCGGAGCGCGCCGCCGCCAGGCCGTTCCAACGCCGCGCCACCCCGGCTGTCACCCCCCATCGATCCGCCTGGAGGTAACGAAGCCACCCTTGCACTCCCGTCCCCTTTCCGGCTTTGAACGCGGCTGATTTTCCCTCGACGTCCGCAGTGCCGCCGCGGCCGTCCGAGCGTCGCCGCCCCTCGTCCCGCCGCCTCGACCCGACTCCAGCCGATTCCTCGCGACAGGAGCTTCGCCTCGAGGTACTGAAGCTTCCCCCCCCCTCCAATTCGTACTCGCGTGCACCGTAGCCCCGTTTCCCGTGCACACCGTCGATGGCCGGCCGCCGCCCGGTGTCGACAGACCGCCACACCGCACCCCGCTCGACTTGATCTACCCCACACTACTCGCCACATCTTCACGAAGCTCCAGAGCCAGAAATCGCTATCAGAATCCCCCCAGAAACCCACTCCCCGACCTCACCGGAGTCCGCTTCCGCCGCTCGCCGCCGTCCGGCCGTCCCGCCGGCCAAGGGTCGACTTGGTCACCCTGGATCGACTCGCCATCCCGTCCTGAGTCCATAGAGCCAGATCTCGTCGCAAACCGTGGCCCCTAGCGTCCCCTAGCCCCCACTCCGGCGAAGCGCCGCCGCGCGCGAGCCGCGCCGCCGCGCGTCCGTCTTCCCCGGCGAGCCTCCCCACCAGAGCCGTCCGATCGTGATCCGACGGTCCAGATCCATCCCGAGCCCGGGTCAAACCAGCCGATACCGGTCAGCGCCGGAACCTTTTGCTAAAGAGCCCCTGTCCTTTCCTGTAATCAACCCGCGGTCCTGTGTAGTTCAAAAATATTTCCAATTAGGTCCTGTTTTATCCATTTAGGCCCCTGAGCTTTTTAAAAATAGAACCCGCGGTCCTGTCAGTGGACTTTTGCACGTTAGCCCTCGTGTTTTTATACGTAATTACGTATAGGTCCTCGGTTTCTCACGAATAGGTCCCTGGAAACTTTAAATCTTTGCCAGCAAGTCCCTGGACCTTAGAAACGCTGTAGTTTTCACGTTTTAGCTCCGATTAGCGTGATTCTTGCGCTCATGTGTTCGTAGCGGCGTGTAGAATATTTCTAGCTCCTGTTTTTGTACTGTTTATACTGTTGGTGTACTGTTTCTAATAGATTTAATTTGCTTGCATGTAATGAATGCTTTGGAATGCGTGCGTGATGATCGTGTCCAGTCGGTGAGCCCGTAGCGTTGGACTGCGAGTACGTTGAGGACGTGCCGGAGCAGGAGTTTCAGCAGCAGCCTTACTCCGAGGAAGGCAAGTTATAGCACGGACAATCCTTGCTACCTATCTCACTTTTAATACACTATTCATTACATACGCATGTGTCTAATACTGTTTACCATTAAGGTTATTCCCTAGCATTTATTTCCCTGTCCTTGTTTTCCTATGGGTTTATGCATTTGGGTAGTATTTTGCTAGGCGCAATTACTGTCACCTTTACTTAATTGTTAATATTGACTTAATGGTCCACTTCAACATTAATGATAAAACTTGCTTTTTAGCAACTTGGACTAGGGGGCTAGAGCATGTGCTGTGTGCTTTGCTCTAGTGTCTCCCTATAAGGACCGGTTCTTAAAGCGGCAACCCAGGAGCCTGTCGCCACCGCCGGAACTATATGGGCTCTGGTCTTGGTTGAGTAGCTTGTACGTCTCTAGCTGGGCAGTGGTTACCGAGTGGCCTACGGCGTTGTGGGAGGTACGGTGCTGGGTGTTCTCCGATTCCACCGAGGACGGTAGCCCCGTCGGCTAGGTCACGTTAGACCCAGTCCCGTGTTGGGAGCCCCCGTGAGTGCGGGAGCTCCGCACGTCGCGCCTTTTACTTTTGTTGGCATGATTTGCCGGCGCGTGGATGCCATTGACCCCCTCACGTTGCGCCCTGAGGGTCAGTCAATCTCGGTGCCTAAGTTTTCACCGCCGTATAGTACCCCAACGGCTACTGTCTTGTTAGGGTGTCTTGTGAAAGCCTCGTAGCGTCCCTATGCAGTCACACCTCGGTAGTGTTGATGTGCGTGGTTGGGTGCAAAGTTCTTTTGAACTTTTACGCGACTGGTGGGTAAAGGGCGAAACCTCTGCAGAGTGTACGATCTATCATTGTCACACCCCAAAATTTTCGAATTTTGGGATGTGAATTTTCACACATAAATAATACAATATTTTCCTCAATTTTCTAAAAATTTCCAAGCTTTATAAAATTTACAGGGAATTTAGTAAAGGAAAAATTGTTTTTCTAAGTTAAATTAAATCAATATAGGTTTAAATTTCGAGTGTGTTGCATTCATGCTGCTGCATTTATTTTTGTATTGCTTGTGGTTCAAACGAGAATTTAAATTTATTTAAATTCGAATTTGAATCACTTTGTTTGGAGCCTTAGAATAGTTGTTTCGGCCCTGGTCCATTTTTGCCCCTCAAACTTTCTGCTCGGCCCGCCTTCCCTCCCCTGTCTTCTTTTCACCGAGCGGCCCAGTAGGCCCATCCCCCAGCTCGGCCCAGCCCCTCAGCCACGCACCCCGCCAGCTCGCCCCGGCCCAGTTTGCCCCGGCCCACCAGAACTTTTGGCCCAGCCGCCCGCGCGCCCTGCTCCCCTGCACCGCCGCGCCGCCGCCAGGCCATCCTCGGCGTGCACGCTGGCTTAGCGCCGCCCTGCCAACCGAGCTCCGCCGCATCTCCCTCGGCCCTACTTAAGCGCCGTCCCGCCGTCTCTCATCGCCCCACCACCACCACCACCCCTCTTCCTTCACCTCCAAGCCGCACAGCGCCGCCGCCGGAGCTCCACGCCAAGCGCCGCCGGCCGCCGCCGATTCGCTGCTGTTAAGCGCCGACGGAGCAAGCCGTGGCCGCCAGAAGCATCCCTAGGCGGAGCCGAAGCTCCTCCGCCACCTCTCGTCGCAGCCCCGTCGCCGGAACGCCGTCCCCCGCGAGAGCTTCCACCGCCGTGCCAATCCGAGCGCCGCCGCGCCTTCGACCCGCCGAACCGCCGTCGCGCTGTCCAAGCCAACCACCGGGGGAACTTCGCCAGAGGGTAAGCTTGCTCCCGAGCCTTTCCCCGCTCCTTCTCTCCCTCTTACGCGTGCTCCCCGCCACTTCCCGAACGCCGCCGCCGCCATGGCTCGTCGCGAGCCCACTCCGTCGCCTCACCGCCGACGAGAAGCCCCGGGACGAGTTCCCCGGATCCCCAGCTCCCTCCTCGGCCAAGTTCCGTCCCGAATGGCGGTCGGGAACCCCAGAATGGCTCTGCTCCGGCGACCGTCCGCCGCGCACGCGGGCGGCGCCACTGCCCACAGCCCCGCCGGTGACCCCCCCTCTCCTGATCTGTTCTCCGCCGTTGGATCAGCATCCTACGGCTTAGATCCAGTCGCCCCCAGTCAAACCCTAGAGCCTACCGGTCAGCCCTGACATTTTGCTAAAGAGACCCTGCGCTTATTTAAAATCAACCCGCCGTCCAGCGCCTTTGAAAACTAATTACAAATAGGTCCTGTTTTATTCGTTTAGGCCCCTGAGCTTTTTAAAAATGTAACCCGCGGTCCAGCTCGCGTAGTTTTACGCGTTAGCCCCTGAGTTTATACGCATAATTACGTATAGGGCCCTCGGTTTTTCACAAATAAGCCCCTGGAAGTTTCAGAAACTTGCCAACAAGTCCCTGAACCTTAGAAACGCTGTAGTTTTCACGTTTTAGCTCCGATTAGCGTGATTCTTGCGCTCATGTGTTCGTAGCGACGTGTAGAATATTTCTAGCTCCTGTTTTTGTACTGTTTTCATTGTTTGGTGTACTGTTCTAATAGAATACTTTTGTTTGTATGTAATGATTGTATTGGAATGCGTGCGTGATGATCGTGTCCAGTCGGAGAGCCCGTGCCGTTGGACGCCGAGTACGTGGAGGATTACCAGGAGCCAGATCTGCAGCTTCAGCCTTACTCCGAGGAAGGCAAGTACTAGCACGGATATTCCTTGCACCTACCACATTATTAATACACTGTTCAATTCATATGCATGTGTCAAATTTTGTTCGCCATTAAGGTTGTACCTAGCATTTATATTCCCTGTCCTTGTATTCCTATGGGTTTTTGCATATGGGTAGCACACTGCTAGGCGCTACAACTTTTATTCGCTTAAATGTTAATCTTGAATAATGGTCCACTTGAATTAAATGTAAAACTTGCTTTTTAGCAACTTGGATCAGGGAAGCTGGGGTTTGTGTGTTTTGCCTGACCCCAGTAACTCTCCCTAAGGACTGGTTCGTAAAAGCGGCAACCTGGGAGCCTGTCGCCGCCGCCGGAACTAAATGGGCTCTGGTCTTGGTTGAGTAGCTTGTACGTCTCTAGCTTGTCAGTGGTTACCGAGGGGCCAACGGCGTTGGCGGAGGTACGGCGCGAGGTGATTTCCGATTCCACCGAGGACGGTAGCCCCGTCGGCTGGGTCTCGTTAGACCAAGTCCCGTGTTGGGAGCCTCCGTTAAGGGGGTTCCGCACGTTGCGCTTTTACTTTTCCTGTTGGCCTTCGTGCCGCGCATTGGACGCCATCGACCCCCTCATGTTGCTACATGGGCGTACGTCGATCTCGGTGCCTAAGTTCTCATCACCGTATATTACTCCAGCGGCTACTGACTTGTTAGGGTGTCTGGTGAAAGCCTCGTAGCGTCCCTATGCAGTCACACCTCGGAAGTGTTGATGTGCGTGGTTGGGTGCAAAGTTCTCTTGAACTTTTACGCGACTGGTGGGTAAAGGGCGAAACCTCTGCAGAGTGTACGATCTATCATGATAGCCCGGCTCAGGGTCACGAGCGGCCTGGATCCTTTTATGATTAGAAGATGGTATTTATTATTGTTAATTGAAGACATACAATAATTAATGTGGGATTCAACTGGGATTCATCTAAAGTAGTAATTAAGATTAAAATGAAACAATTAAAAGTGCTAATGCAGTTAAGCCAGTGTCAAGCCTTTTTAAGCCTCATCCCCCGTGCTGTACTTGCTAAGTAATTCTGTTACTTACACTTGTTGTTATTATTAAATTTTTGGGCAAAATCCCGGACGGGTAACAGATTGGAGTCAGGCTGATTACGAGGTGGAGTTCCCGGAGGATCTGCCGTACTTCTGAGTTGGCGTTCACCCAGTCAGAGTCCCTGTGGGATTGCGGCTACGTTAGAGAGATGTGTTAGACTTCCGCTTCCATGTATTTTATTTCCAAAGCACTCTGATGTACTCGTTACTTTATAATTGCATTAATAAAGCATTTGATCTCTGTTTTGCCATATTTGTTTGCTATATGTGTCTGTGGACATCCTGGGCACACGTATGGCCACATTCGGGTTTTTGTGAAAATCCGGGTGTGACAGATTGGTATCAGAGCCGTGCTGACTGTAGGAACGCAACCTAGATAGTACGGTGGACAAATTACTAGGAGACCCCCATGTTTTTAAAAAAATTTTAAAATCTAACAGTCGAGTCTTGTGTGAATTTATGCCTTTAAATGCTTGTATTTATTGTTATTATGCATATGAATGATTTGGTTCTTTGTAATGATTGTTAGTGTTAGGTTAGCTTTCTGCCTAGCCGGGTTCTTTCTTTCTAGGGCTTGTTCCTCATTTCTCACCCCTCCTTCTCCTGCATTTCCCCCCCAGATGATGAATCCCCTTGAGAGGAATGCATATAGTGCCCCCGAAGAGGAGGCACCAGCTGCTTCAATCCATCTCAGGATGGCGGAACTTATGGCAGTACAAACTCAGGCATTGCACAAGATGGCTCAAGCTATGGAAGAGATCAATCAAGCTATGGCGGAGCAAGCTGCACTTCTTGGTAATTACAACACAAGCAATAAGAGGAGCCATGGAGTACCAGAGCTAGAGCGGAGGCCATCACATGAGGACACCAGGATTCCAGAAGGGTGTGCACGCTGTGAACACCATGGCCTTCCATGTCCTCGAGTTGGAGCTAGCTTAATGGCAACTGAGGCACTCCAGCGATATCATTCGGATACCCACAGGGCGTCTGCTGGAAGGTCGGTCCGAAGAAGGGTTCCCCAAGTTCAAGATAGAACCCCAACTATGGATCTTGAAGGTTGGAGTATCACCGTCACAGAATTTCAACCCCGGAGAGGCGGTGGGTCTAAGAAGCAAGCAAACGAAAGGAGTCAAGGAAAAGAGTTACCGGAACCGTGGGTAGCTGGTGACATCTGTCCCAATCCCATTCAGACGCACGGATTCCTAGATCAACACCCGAGGCACCCTGAAGATGTCCGCCCTCCACCCCGCAGCTACCTTGAGATGAATCCAGGAGTACACGCTACTCCACTCGCATGGAACGCGGTACAAGAGGCAAGTCGAGATGAAGCTTATGAAGAGACCACAAGCCAATGTTACATCCGTAACGGGACAGGTAACCAGAGCGGAAGGAGACCATCTAAGAAGAAGAGGGGTAGAAATGAATTCCAACCGTATCCCTCGGACTACGAAACGATAGTGGCACCAGCTGGTCAATGGCCGATGCCTCCAGAATTTGCTGCAACCATCACATGCTACCGTTGCGGCGAGAGAGGTCATATTGCCGCGAAGTGTCCTACGAAGACTGGATCAGCCGTAACCCACGACTCTGGCAGTGGAAGCATGAACGCCGCCGAAGCCAGGAGATGCTACCGTTGTGGCGCAGAAGGACATTATGCGCACGCGTGTCAGGTCACCGGCCTTAGTGACAACAAGTGACCACAAGGTGTTTTAGAGTATCCCTGCAGTATGAAGAAGTGTAATTCTCATGTCCCTGTAATAGCTACTGATATGAATAAAGTCAACGAGATGTTGGATGCCACCTGCATAAACCCTTCTTGCTAGCCTTTCTCCAGAATCTCGGGACGAGATTCCTGTTAAGGGGGGTAGCTTGTCACACCCCAAAATTTTCGAATTTTGGGATGTGAATTTTCACACATAAATAATACAATATTTTCCTCAATTTTCTAAAAATTTCCAAGCTTTATAAAATTTACAGGGAATTTAGTAAAGGAAAAATTGTTTTTCTAAGTTAAATTAAATCAATATAGGTTTAAATTTCGAGTGTGTTGCATTCATGCTGCTGCATTTATTTTTGTATTGCTTGTGGTTCAAACGAGAATTTAAATTTATTTAAATTCGAATTTGAATCACTTTGTTTGGAGCCTTAGAATAGTTGTTTCGGCCCTGGTCCATTTTTGCCCCTCAAACTTTCTGCTCGGCCCGCCTTCCCTCCCCTGTCTTCTTTTCACCGAGCGGCCCAGTAGGCCCATCCCCCAGCTCGGCCCAGCCCCTCAGCCACGCACCCCGCCAGCTCGCCCCGGCCCAGTTTGCCCCGGCCCACCAGAACTTTTGGCCCAGCCGCCCGCGCGCCCTGCTCCCCTGCACCGCCGCGCCGCCGCCAGGCCATCCTCGGCGTGCACGCTGGCTTAGCGCCGCCCTGCCAACCGAGCTCCGCCGCATCTCCCTCGGCCCTACTTAAGCGCCGTCCCGCCGTCTCTCATCGCCCCACCACCACCACCACCCCTCTTCCTTCACCTCCAAGCCGCACAGCGCCGCCGCCGGAGCTCCACGCCAAGCGCCGCCGGCCGCCGCCGATTCGCTGCTGTTAAGCGCCGACGGAGCAAGCCGTGGCCGCCAGAAGCATCCCTAGGCGGAGCCGAAGCTCCTCCGCCACCTCTCGTCGCAGCCCCGTCGCCGGAACGCCGTCCCCCGCGAGAGCTTCCACCGCCGTGCCAATCCGAGCGCCGCCGCGCCTTCGACCCGCCGAACCGCCGTCGCGCTGTCCAAGCCAACCACCGGGGGAACTTCGCCAGAGGGTAAGCTTGCTCCCGAGCCTTTCCCCGCTCCTTCTCTCCCTCTTACGCGTGCTCCCCGCCACTTCCCGAACGCCGCCGCCGCCATGGCTCGTCGCGAGCCCACTCCGTCGCCTCACCGCCGACGAGAAGCCCCGGGACGAGTTCCCCGGATCCCCAGCTCCCTCCTCGGCCAAGTTCCGTCCCGAATGGCGGTCGGGAACCCCAGAATGGCTCTGCTCCGGCGACCGTCCGCCGCGCACGCGGGCGGCGCCACTGCCCACAGCCCCGCCGGTGACCCCCCCTCTCCTGATCTGTTCTCCGCCGTTGGATCAGCATCCTACGGCTTAGATCCAGTCGCCCCCAGTCAAACCCTAGAGCCTACCGGTCAGCCCTGACATTTTGCTAAAGAGACCCTGCGCTTATTTAAAATCAACCCGCCGTCCAGCGCCTTTGAAAACTAATTACAAATAGGTCCTGTTTTATTCGTTTAGGCCCCTGAGCTTTTTAAAAATGTAACCCGCGGTCCAGCTCGCGTAGTTTTACGCGTTAGCCCCTGAGTTTATACGCATAATTACGTATAGGGCCCTCGGTTTTTCACAAATAAGCCCCTGGAAGTTTCAGAAACTTGCCAACAAGTCCCTGAACCTTAGAAACGCTGTAGTTTTCACGTTTTAGCTCCGATTAGCGTGATTCTTGCGCTCATGTGTTCGTAGCGACGTGTAGAATATTTCTAGCTCCTGTTTTTGTACTGTTTTCATTGTTTGGTGTACTGTTCTAATAGAATACTTTTGTTTGTATGTAATGATTGTATTGGAATGCGTGCGTGATGATCGTGTCCAGTCGGAGAGCCCGTGCCGTTGGACGCCGAGTACGTGGAGGATTACCAGGAGCCAGATCTGCAGCTTCAGCCTTACTCCGAGGAAGGCAAGTACTAGCACGGATATTCCTTGCACCTACCACATTATTAATACACTGTTCAATTCATATGCATGTGTCAAATTTTGTTCGCCATTAAGGTTGTACCTAGCATTTATATTCCCTGTCCTTGTATTCCTATGGGTTTTTGCATATGGGTAGCACACTGCTAGGCGCTACAACTTTTATTCGCTTAAATGTTAATCTTGAATAATGGTCCACTTGAATTAAATGTAAAACTTGCTTTTTAGCAACTTGGATCAGGGAAGCTGGGGTTTGTGTGTTTTGCCTGACCCCAGTAACTCTCCCTAAGGACTGGTTCGTAAAAGCGGCAACCTGGGAGCCTGTCGCCGCCGCCGGAACTAAATGGGCTCTGGTCTTGGTTGAGTAGCTTGTACGTCTCTAGCTTGTCAGTGGTTACCGAGGGGCCAACGGCGTTGGCGGAGGTACGGCGCGAGGTGATTTCCGATTCCACCGAGGACGGTAGCCCCGTCGGCTGGGTCTCGTTAGACCAAGTCCCGTGTTGGGAGCCTCCGTTAAGGGGGTTCCGCACGTTGCGCTTTTACTTTTCCTGTTGGCCTTCGTGCCGCGCATTGGACGCCATCGACCCCCTCATGTTGCTACATGGGCGTACGTCGATCTCGGTGCCTAAGTTCTCATCACCGTATATTACTCCAGCGGCTACTGACTTGTTAGGGTGTCTGGTGAAAGCCTCGTAGCGTCCCTATGCAGTCACACCTCGGAAGTGTTGATGTGCGTGGTTGGGTGCAAAGTTCTCTTGAACTTTTACGCGACTGGTGGGTAAAGGGCGAAACCTCTGCAGAGTGTACGATCTATCATGATAGCCCGGCTCAGGGTCACGAGCGGCCTGGATCCTTTTATGATTAGAAGATGGTATTTATTATTGTTAATTGAAGACATACAATAATTAATGTGGGATTCAACTGGGATTCATCTAAAGTAGTAATTAAGATTAAAATGAAACAATTAAAAGTGCTAATGCAGTTAAGCCAGTGTCAAGCCTTTTTAAGCCTCATCCCCCGTGCTGTACTTGCTAAGTAATTCTGTTACTTACACTTGTTGTTATTATTAAATTTTTGGGCAAAATCCCGGACGGGTAACAGATTGGAGTCAGGCTGATTACGAGGTGGAGTTCCCGGAGGATCTGCCGTACTTCTGAGTTGGCGTTCACCCAGTCAGAGTCCCTGTGGGATTGCGGCTACGTTAGAGAGATGTGTTAGACTTCCGCTTCCATGTATTTTATTTCCAAAGCACTCTGATGTACTCGTTACTTTATAATTGCATTAATAAAGCATTTGATCTCTGTTTTGCCATATTTGTTTGCTATATGTGTCTGTGGACATCCTGGGCACACGTATGGCCACATTCGGGTTTTTGTGAAAATCCGGGTGTGACAATCATGATAGCCTTGCTCAGGGTCACGAGCGGCCTGGATCCTTTTTGATTAGAATATGGTATTTATTCCTGTTTAATGTCACTTACACTATTTAATTGGGTTACAACTGGGAATCTCATTCATTTGTAGTAACTTGGATAAAGTTAAAACGAACCAACTAAAAGTGCTAATGCAGTTAAGCCAGTGTCGAGCCTTTTTGGAGCCTTCATAACCCGTGCTATACTTGCTAAGTAATTCTGTTACTTACACTTGCTATTATCATCTTTTTGGGCAAAATCCCGGACGGGTAACAGACTGGAGTCAGGCTGACTATGAGGTGGAGTTTCCGGAGGATTTGCCGTACTTCTGAGTTGGCGGTCCCCCAGTCAGAGTCCCTGTGGGGTTGCGACTACGCTTAGAGAGATGTATTAGTCTTCCGCTGTCCATGTATTTCTTTTATGCAAAACTCTGATGTAATCGCTACTTTACGATGAGAATAAAGCTTAGCACTCTGATTTTTACCATATTTGTTCGCTATATGTGTCTGTGGAC
Source organism: Echinochloa phyllopogon (assembly GCA_033239725.1). Lineage (NCBI taxonomy): Eukaryota > Viridiplantae > Streptophyta > Magnoliopsida > Poales > Poaceae > Echinochloa > Echinochloa phyllopogon. Next base: position 546,604 of record BTCW01000008.1, on the reverse strand, counting down.
TTCCTGGGCACACATATGGCCACATTCGGGTTTTGAGTAAATCCGGGTGTGACAATCCGAAGCTTATAATAGGATATCCGACTACTTCTGTAAGCCCACTATAATAAAATTTAAGCCCAGCCCACATATATACAAAATATTTTAGTAATGTTTATTTTGTTTCTCTCTCGAACTGAGGATTGAATAATTTTTGTTCGGAGTAAGTGTGGAGTACCGCTGTCAACTGTTAAGGTTACTTTAGCTGTGTAGTAAACTATAAAAGGACTATTTTTTATGTTATATTATTTCTTTGTGGTTTACGTTTAAAAAATATTCACCATCATAAAAAGTTACACATAAGTATGTATTATCCGTCTGTTTTAATCCGCTTCCGCACCGACTCCGATCCGCGTCCGCACCATCTCCGATATCCGAAAAAATCCGTATTCGAGTAATATCCGCTCCGCTCCGTATCCAACAGAAAAAAGAGGATGCGGATATGGAAAAAGTATTATCCGCTCCGATCCGATCCGTTTTCATCCCTAATCATAATCATCCGATGGGACTAACACATGTTCATATGTAATACTTGATAAACTTGCTAGCCACTTGTTAATTATTTGTCGGTAAAATAGTCGAGTTGGTCCCTCAACTCTTGGCCACGAATTAGCTATGTGAACTAGACGAGAGTTACATGTATCACCCGTACGTGCATTTGACACCTATATAGCTAGTATATATATATTCATCAATCATGCGTCCATTTCATTCTTACATGCATGTATATATGCTGCAAGGGTTTTATACATTACACATGCCGCATGAACCATCAACAAATTAATGCGAAACGGAACAGTAAATAATAATGATATGATGCATAAAACGTGCTGAGGCACGATCACGAAAAAAATAATGATGATGCATGGTAGCTGCTCTAGATAGTGACATATGGATCAATAATTAAGGAGTACGTAGTATGCCTTAATCATACACATGCGCGAGGCCCATTTATTTAATCTCCAGCTATCGACGAAGGAAGCTAGCTAGTTACATACACCGGCCGGGATCATATATATACTAGCTAGTATCGGAAGCATGCATGGAAGCCGTATGTACGTCAAGCTGCAGCAGGATCGCCGCCGCCGCCGGCCGGCGGGTTGTTGTTGAAAGGTTGCCGCTCGCGATCGGCCGCCGCCTCTGCAGCCTGCGGCGACGACGAGCGTCCAGTCCCGCTGGCACCAGTAGCAGCGGATGAGCGCCTCGACGTACGGAAGGCACGCACGCGACGAGGAAGAAGATGAAGATGCCGTTGGCAAAGCCATCTTTCACCCCGGCCGGCCGGCGGACGCCGCCCACTGGTCGGTGCACCTTCGTCGTCTCCCTCCACCACCACATCGATCGATCAATTGTGTCGGCCACGGCGAGCGCGTGACTACTGCGTGAGACGATATCAGCAGATATGCATGTATGCATGCGTACGTGTGGCCGGCAGCTTCATTCATGCATGTGTGATTCCATCGATCGATCTGTACGTTTCTGCCTCACCATCACTTCTTGATTCGCATTGATATATGCAACGTACAGCCCAAGATCGATCTCAGCCCCACCAACATCATGAACATAGCGTGGCCTTGTGTCATCAGCTAACAGTATCCATTATTCATCAGGGACATGAGACGAGAGTCCAGGCAAGAAGCAGCAATGCGAGAGTACGTGTTGCTCATCTGGCTCCGGCCACCGCTACACATCTCTGTGAGGGACAAATACAAAAGAGGATTGATTGGTCACCTCACATGTGGGTCCATTCTAACCACAGTTAATAGCACATGCATGCATGGATGGTGAGACTGATCATAATTTAACATAGTGAAATCATAGTTTAAGAGATACGGAGTAGGTAATATGACTACAAATTCAAATGTATGTTCTCGTTTATATCACTAAGACAAGTATGCACATGCATGTGTAGCTAGACTAAACAGAAGCGTGGGAAAAACATCAAATGCCAAAAAAAAAATGTTGTTGCACGCGATTGATGAGGGCATTCCCTTTTTTCTTCTAACAAAAAAGTCAAAAATATTATCCTTATGTGTACATCTACACATTTGTAAATTGAGATGAAAAGAAAACTGAGAAAAAAAACACAGTCCCTTGCTAGTCAAACCTGCCCCTACATGCAAAATGGGACTCATGCATTTAGACGATTGTGGATGCATAAGTTTATGTAACATACATGCTCGTCATGTATAAATGGAGTTTGCATGTCAGTTATGGCGGTGTGATCGAGGAATGTCTGTCTTTTTGGATCCAGATCCATGTACGTACTAAAAAAAGATAGACCCTTCAATGAGTACATAGGTGGCATGCGTCTTATCCAAGACCATTCTCTGTTGAGGCTTAGTCCACTAGTAACTACTTGTTAGTCAAAGTTGAATTAGTCCAACATGCCTTATGCGGTTGCGTCATATCGTATTTCTATTATTAGCACTTTTACTCTCTATTTATACGCATAACTTCTAAATGCAAATCATCAGTTGTCACTCACTTCCAACAAAGTATATCACACATAGTTTAAGTTTAATATGGATGCGCGATGTGCTGCTCTATGCTTCTTCCTAGTTCTTGTCCTACATGGACAACCGACGTTGGCAGGTTTGTGTTCCTTAGATTTTTTCCACTCTACCCATGTATATATTTACTAGTATATGGATCCGCGATAGACTTCCATCACTTTGTTCTCTGATCCAACTTATATTTAGTCATTTGTTGTTCTTATATACTCACTGTTGGATATTATTGTCAGATTGGTGTGTATTTTATTTTGATGAACATATCAAGTGCGATTATAATATACTAACATGGGATGTATTTATTTTACAGAAACTTGCAGGGAAGTAGCTAAATACCATCCATTCTGTTTTAAGGATTATTGCAAGGCAAATTGTTTTATCGAGGGCAAACTCTCGGATGGTTCCAATGTTAAGGAATACAGATGTGAAGGAAACATATTTCAGTCCGTGTGTATTTGCCTTTTGTGCAAAAATTAATTAACTCAAAACAGTACCAAGAGGACAAAAACTTGTGTTCCAGTCCATCATCAAGGAGTGTTGTCAAAATAATTATATTGTAGCATAGTTAACTAGTTAGCTTTTATCTAGCCATTCTCATAGTTAATAATAGTTAACTAGTTGTTATTTTGTTTTAAAATCTCATATGTGTTTGTTTTGATAGTTTTATATCAAGAAAGACATGTTTCTGTGGCCAAACACTTAATAATATATTGTCTTATTCCCTTTGTGTAATTTTCTAAGACTATTGGAAGTTTCTTGTATTTTGTTCATGTCAACTCGAATCACGTGATGATGAACTTACACCGATCTTAATTTATTTGAAATTAATGAGTGTATTTTCGTCCATTTGATCTACATAAATATGAATCTTTTGACATATTCATGATATTCCTAGTTTTGTTGAAATAAGCCTACAACCACACTCATACATTCATCACTACAAAAGTTTTCTTTAATTTGACTCTCAATTCAATTTTATTAGTGATTATAGCATGCATTGGATCCTACTAAAGTATAAATATTGATATTAGCACTAGCTTATAATGAATCCAACATAGCAAGGAACTATAAGGTTAAAAAATATAGAAAAATAAAAAATTAGCAAGACAAAAAACATGGGAAGCTATGCAACACAGTATATGACAATCAATATAACTCTGTTATGAAGAATAATCAATTAAAATGTGAAAAATATTCAACATAATAATCAAATAAAGGATGCAAACCGTACCTAAGCAAAACATGTGCATTTGGTACAAATAATAATCAAGGAGCATTTCGGTCCTTGCCGCTTCGACCGCGCGCATGCATGACAACGGCTAAGAGGTTGGTGATGGGTATGGGCGTATGGCCATGATTGGTGATTGCCACGCCCCTTTCTATACTATCTTTGGGTGATGGGGAAGGAAGAGAAGGGAAGAAGAGAAGGGGAGGGGCAAAATCTTCATTTCATCACGGTTCTCTCTCTTACTTGGCTGAGAAATGATATTTTATTAGCCGCGGTGTGTTTGTGGCAAAATTTCAAAAAATACAGTGTTTGCCAGCATATGACGCAGCCAACGGTGCATCTTGGCAAATCCACTTTGCATGTTATATAGTAAATTTTGCCATATTTATATCAGCACTAGCTTATAATGAAATCAACAGAGTAAGAAACCATATAAGAATTTAAAAAGTAGCAAGACAAGATAAACATTGGTTGCTATACAACGCAGTACATGAAAATCAATATAACTCTATTATGATAGATAATCAACTAAAATGTGAAGAATAATCAAAAGCATAATCAACTAAAGGATGCAACACCTAAGCCAAATATGTGCATTTGTTACTAACAATAATCAACTACAAGATACCTAACAACAATAGAAGGCCAATAGCATAAAAGCACAACAATGGAAATTTATGAGATAGGTTTAGTTCCCCTAGTTTTTGAAACTGATACGCACCATCCATCATATAAATCTTAGAGATAACATAAAGATGCAAGTGGGTATCAAATGGTGTCTTTTTGGTCGACCAATTATAACGAAAGAGAGATTGCTAGGGCGCTGCTTTATTCGTTCGTGCATGCATGTGCGTGCGATTCTGTTTCTGTACGTGTCTCACCGGCCAGGATCGATGATCGGACGATTCTGTTTCTGTGTGCATGCAGCTAGCATATTCGCCTACGTGCCCTCTCAACTGCATGCAACTACTATATGTACGCGTACAGCATGCAGCACGAACATAGCGTGTCGCCGACTGGCGTCAGGTACTAGCTGTTTGTCGAACTATCAGGGAGGCCAGGCCAGGTCGTTCGATCCCGCTAGCTATAAAGAGAAGGTGTGGGTGGCCAACTGCATGCATGGCGATCACATGCATACAACACTAGCTAGCTAGCTTACTTGACAGCACTGCACGCAGCTAGCTTGTTCACAGATCGAGCAACGACGACGACGATCATCCGATCCAAAACCAACCGGCAAAAATTCCTTCCATCATCAGCTTAGCTGCTTAGGCTTAATTAGTGCCAAGGACGAACGAACGTAACACTCCATCCGCCGCCATGTCTGCCCCTGCCGCCGCCGCCGCCAACAACAACAACAGCAGCAACAATGGCGGCGTCGAAGAAGCCGCATCATGCTGCCATCGCTTCTGCGAGCAGGTCCCGCCGACCCCCATGTCCGTCCGGCGCAGATACGCGCTGCTCTTCCTTGTTTCCAACGTCTTGGCATGGGTGGCACGTGAAAGCCACGCGATAGCATCTTTCGAGGGACGACAGCACCATAGCGACTGCCACGGCAACCACGACTGCCTTGCAGCGGATGCTGTCTTGCTCATCAGCCTCAACACCTTCGTACGTCCTCAGCTCGCTAGCTCAGCTCAAAAATATACAAAAATTATTCGCGCCTACGTACACACGTACGTGTTGGCCTTATTAACAAAATTAAATGCATCGTACGTATCAGATGTTTTTCTCGGTGATGTTCTTCTCCACCGTGAACACGAGGAAGAGACAGGACGTAAGAAACACATGGCACTGCCGGCGGTGGGTGGCCAAGCTTATCCTCTTTCTGTGCTGTATCGCCATCTCTACAATGCTACCACTCAACAGCATCCACCTCTATGGTAATAAGTTTGGAATTCCAGCAAACGTACTGATCCATGGATGATGATGTTTCTCTGATATGTGTTTCAATTGTTTTTTAGGAAAAGCTGCACCTTATGGAGCAGGGTACGTACGTACCTCGAGATCGATCACGTCACACCTTTCCAGCTCTTCTCCGTCCCTTTCACTAACACATGGATATTGTATATATCTGGAATAATTGAACAGGGTATTCCTTGTTATTCAGCTCCTAAGTGTGATCAGATACATCACACGGTTCTGCAACGGATGGTGCCGTGTAGATACCGGAAACCGGTAGATTTGCTTCATTTACCTTTCCATATATGCATTCCGTTTTTATATTATTATTATTATTATTATTATTATTATTATTATTATATTTATCTAGCACCGCGCCATCCATTGTCTGTTTCAATTGGCTTGCACGTACGCAGCCCCCTACAGGTGATAGCGCTCTGTATCCTACTGTACAGTGCCTGTTTGGTAGCGCTCATATTGATGGCCGCCTGGTACATCGGTTGCTGGCTCAACTTCACGTTAATTTGCACCACAGCACTGCTGGTGTGCATCATCATGCCTCTAATCTCACTGACGTCCGAGGTACATCTAATGCTAAGAATTAATTAATTGGAAAATGGGTGAAATAATGATGATTTTGGATTATTGTCAACTGTTGTACGTCCTAATTAGGCCAATGGATTCCTGGTGGGGCCGGGGCTAGTGGGGGTGTACATTTTGTGGCTATGCTATTCAGCGATTAAAAGGTAAAGTATTTCTACAAAATGAATATTATGCTTCATATGGCTGGCTATTAGGGATTGAGCTCAGTTTATGGTACATGCAGTGAGCCAGAAACAGAGTGCTACGAGAAAGAAAAGGCTGGTGCAGGTGCAAATTGGCAAACCATGTTGGTAAGCACACTCTTTATTTTGCCATGGTCCATACCTATGTAGGTACAGTGATCGATATGTCAGCAAATAAATATTCTATATATTGACATTTCAAAACTGGCAGTTTTTTTTTGCTGGGCTGGTTAGCACTGCAGCGTCTGCTTTTTCAACAGGCAGCGACTACAAATGTATACAGGTATATATTGTGAGTTCATTCCAGGTTCCAACTAAACAAACAGTCAGATCAATAAAAAATAGAAATGTGCTGTGGCGCTTTAGTGAAATAATATATATGCCCTCAAACATTTGCAGCTGAGGAACATAGAAGTGTTGGAAGACGATGTACCGTATGGGTATGGGTTATTCCATTTTATCTTTGCTACAGGGTCTATGTACTTTAGCATGGTGCTTCTTGGCTGGGACACACATCGTACAATGGAAAAGTAAGTTGATACAGAAATAAACCCGGTCAGAATAGAAAAACTGATTGAAATGATGTGTTCTTTGTTTCTTGGCTGCATGTTTGATTTATTCTGCATCAGGTGGAATGTGGATGTCAGCTGGACAAGCATGTGGGTCCATATTATTAACGAGGGGCTAGCGGTAATATCGTTCGGTGAGTAATTAAGATATAATGCCTAAAATCCTCAACCTCACTAGCTGACATTATCAAAAGAAAAAAAAAAGTTGGCCACAGCATGCATGTCTTGACCAAATTTTGTACTTTTTATATATGTTTGATGCAAATTAAGAAACAATAACACTGTACGTGTTAGATATGTGGTTATTGGCAGATGATATATATATATATATTGAAAGGACCTTGATGTCACCTAGAGGGGGGGGTGAATAGGTGAATCTGCAAATTACAAACTTTTTTACACAATCAGTACTAAAACCGGTCAGACCGGTTTCCAAAACCGGTCAGACCGCTTTGCCCGGGGGAAAGCGGTCAGACCGCTTTGCCAAAGCGGTCAGACCGGTTTTCAACAGAGAAAACCGACTATGTGAAATTAACCCCCTCTACGAGTTCTAGCACAAACCAAACTTGATGATGAGCTCTTGTAGATGATATCAAGCAGGTCCACTAAGTCCCTGCACACAATTAGAGCACACCCAAGTAGATCGAAGCGGAAGCGAATTCAAATGCTAGAATTGAACTTGTGAAGGTAAACAAGAGACAAAGATATGTTTTCCCGAAGTTCGGACTTCACCGCTGCCACTAAGGCTGTCACAAAGACACGATGAGTCCTAGTCTCCGTTGAGGGCCTACGAAAGGCGGGCTTATCCACTCCAAGCCACTTTCCTCGGTATCACTAGCTTTTGACCCTTTTCCACGAAGGAGGCAAGGCCAGCCTTTACAACCAATCCGTGGCTTACCACACACGAGGTAGCTCACCGGCGACGCCTAGCCGTCTAGGAGGATCACCTCCAAGAGTAACAAATGCTCCAATGGATGCTTGGCTTCACCGGAAGTGCTCAACACTAAGTTTTGCTCACTATAGCTGATATGAACTATCAATTGCTATCTATTGCTCACAACACATACATCCCTCAACCCAAATCCAATGATATGATCAAAATCAATCAACTCTCACAAAGAGAGGCTTGGGGAGAGCTTGCTGGTGCTTGGAACAGCCCTAGGCGTGTTAGAATGGAATGGCAACCAGCACCCCTCAAAGGAGAGGGGTATGGGGTATAAATACCCCACACAACCAAAACTAGCCGTTATAGCCGTTGGAAACCGGTCAGACCGGATTCCCAAACCGGTCAGACCGGTTTACAAACTATACTAGCCGTTACACCTGTCAGAGCCCAAACCGGTCAGACCGGTTTCCCAAACCGGTCAGACCGGTTTGGGTAGAGTCAGCACACTTTAGTCCCAAACCGGTCAGACCGGTTTCCCAAACCGGTCAGACCGGTTTGGGTGGACTTCAGCACACTAAGTCCCCAAAGAACACCACTCTCAAGGCTATCTCACATGGGTTAAACTATGAGCACTTTTTGGTGTATGCCAAGACAACTAATGTTGCATCCCTCTTGATAGTACGGCATTCCTATACTCAAGATTAAAAACAATAGATAGAGTCTACCACTTGAGCTTGTATATCTTCATTGATGCCATACTTGATCATTCTCAACTTTGAGGGCTTCAACACTTCATGTCTTGCTGAGCAAATCCAATGTTGAGCTTCATGACTTAGAATTTCCATTGCATGAAAGAATTCATAAGTCATTCCATTATAAGATCAATAAAGGATTAGATGCTTCGCATTGCTTCACTTGATATGACTTGATCGACGCATAGAACCCAAACTAAGATGCTAGACCTTTCCACCAACAAAGTCCCTCGGCTACAAGACCAACTTGCCCTTCACCTTGTTAGGAACGTCACTCCCATCTAGCTTGATCCCTTCCGTCCTCTCTTGCCAAACTAAGCTTTGCTTTGCATTGCATCATCATGAAATCCACAATGAAATCCAATTCTTCAATTGATTTGAATGTCTTCTTTGGTAATTGACTTGTCCATAAGCTTCAATGCACTTGAGACCATATACTAACCATAGAATCATGTCTCATTTTGAATGTAACCATTGCTATGGAACAAGCCCAAAGAAATCCTAATTTCTTCAAATATTTTTATCCCAAAACCTTTGACAAGTATCTCATCAAGTGAAACCAACTAATATGCTTAAGTCCTTGTCTCACTTGTCATTTACAATCACTTGTCATTTTATGACTTAGTTGCATGGGATGATTACCGCTTGTTTGCTTTCTTGTCTTTTGTACCAATAATGAGCTCTTATTCTTCAATAATCATATTCCTTAAATATCCATAAGAATAGAAACCTGCTCATATGCTTAAGCAAACAAGTTAAATGGCTAATCATGTTGTCATCCAAAATCACCAAAACATATAAGTGCCTAGATGCACTTTCATATATATATAGGAAAAATGCATTCTACACGCGCGTGTAGCTACTCCCACCTGTGTATCTCATGATACACGATGAATCTGATCCAACGAAGAGTATATATACGTAGTATGCGATGATACTAGACTATCTGGGATGATATATACCTTGGGTATGTAAGCATACATCGAGTATATGGACATACTATTTTATACAGTATTATAAAGGTATAAATCAAAATACATTAAAAAATACGGTTGATTTTAAAATTTTTTCGTGTAAATCGCTTTGAAGTATCTTAGAATTAGTATACGAACATACTCAAAATGATAAATGAGTATGCGGACATACGTACGATGGTATACTGATGGTGGGAGTAGCTACACGCGCGTGTAGATAAAACGCGTCCTCTATATATATATATATATATATATATATATATATATATATATATATATATATATATATATATATATATATATATATATATATATATATATATATATATATATACTGCTATTTAGCACCTAGAGCGTTGAATATTATTCAACAATCCAGACGGAGCTCCGACGTCGTTAACATCCTTCAACATAATTAGCATCGACTATTTATATTCCATGGAATATCTAAACGCATGCATGCACAGATAAAGATGATTCAAGGGTGCATTAATTGCTCGGTAGTTTAATGCCTTGACTCGGCATGCATGCATACAGAACAATCATGCAGAATTTCTCTCTATAAAAATATGGGCCATGCATGTCTCCTTTCCATTTCTCTCTCCCTCTTCCCAAGCTGAACACGGCATACCACTCATAGACAAGATGCTGGTCGGCACCTTCGATGGCCACTTGACAAAATACTCCTCTAAGCAATGAATAATACTAGTGCCACTTGACAAAATACTCCTAATATTTCAAAAATAAATACTCCTTTACTCAGTTAAAAAATATTCTTGACATTTGCAAAGTACTCCTTGTCAATTGGGAAATACTCCTAACATGAGCAAATAGTAGAAAATACCCTGGTATGGAAGCAAATACCCTGGTATAGAAAATACTACTCTGGTATGGAGATTATTACTCCAAATAGTAGAAAAATACCCTCGTTACTGGGAGTAATTAGTCACATGCACAAAGAATAATCATTCCAGACCAAAGGAGTAATTGTTTTAGAAGATGAAATAATTTTCATAATTATGTCTACAAAGATAAATGGAGTAATTATCCATAACCATGACCAATAATCTTGGACACAAAAGCAGTAAAATTTAGAACAAGCAATTTCCCTTATGAAAAAGAATTATCTTTAGATCATGCATGCGTGGCACGTACAATGACCTTGCTTATCGCCTTGCTATTTTTTTTGTCCCGCAATAGATAATTCTTGCATTCAAATCAAGGAGTAATATTTATCATATACTTCACGTGCCATGCAAAATTACTCCCTACTTAATGGCTAATCTCCATGTTTTTATGACTAATTACTTCTTTATCAAAAGTATTACTATCTGTCTCTCTTCCTGCAATCACGTGATTGACTGCATGCATGTAGTTTGAATTCCTGCCATCATGTGTGTTTATAACTGTATATTGATTCCCTAAATCTCTCTCGCCGCATGCATGCAACTGTTATTAGCTGTTTCTAAATAAACCGCCTAGCTAGATAGATAGATGCGGATCAATTTTACGGCTACAGGAATAAAATCCTTACATTTTTACGGCCATATCATCTATGTGCATCAATAGATATTTAGATCAAGCCAAAGATAAATAGATGATTTTCAACCATGTCAATCTTCGAATATAAATCATGTCATTCTTCACACCAATAATCTGCTAAAAATGACGCGAAATTGTTTGCCAAAGCAATTTATTATGGCTTTGACGACGGACAGAACAACTAAGAATTAAATTCCGTATAGAATACTCCTCATACTCATACTGCCCTTTTTACTCCTCTGCATGGAAAGGAAGTAAAAACACCTTTAAAATCACATTGACGGAGGACGGACGGCGCACCATATATATATATATATATATATATATATATATATATATATATATATATATATATATATATATATATATATACACACACACGGCAGCGCTATTCTACACCTATATTCTACACCACTGCCTATTATTGAACAACTGACTGGGAATTACTGAACCGAATGTACTGGACTACTGAACGTGACTCTATAGTAGTTCGTCAGTAATCGCGATCGGCAGTAAATACTGAAAATTTTGTTCAGTAATTCTGTCCAGTAAAGAAATGGTGTAGAATAACTGCTACACCTAGGGTGTAGATTAGCGCGCGCGCATATATATATATATATATAATGTGTTTGCATTTGCAGTGGCGATACTAGTTGCTCGAATGAATGGACTAGGGTGGCTTCGGCAGCTGCTTGTACGGATCTTTGGAATAGGTTAGCCGCCGCCGCCGCCACAACCACAGCAGCAGCAGCAGCAGCAGATGGTCATCATCGACTTGAGCAGGAGTAGTAGCGGCGCTAGTGCTGGCTGGGTGGCACCTCCGTCGTCGCCGGTGTCCCCGACGACCACAAGAGAGGCACTAGCACTAGTGAGGAGGGATAATGCTGGGCGAGGAGGGCACGGCGACGACGTGGCTTCGAGCAGCACCAGCACCAGCACCAGCAGGAGGAACTTGGCCGGAGCTGAGCCCCCATCGACATCCAGGGCTCCGCGGGACATCCACGCAGCAGCAGGCCGATCATCAAGCCCTGATGAGATAGTGCCGGCCAAGGATGACTGACTTCCACACACACACACACTCTGTTTCTCTGTCTCCATGCCCAATCCTCTGTTTCGTTCTATCTAGCTCGTCGAGTGGTATCCTCTGTCTCCCTTTATGTCTGATGGGGTTCACCTGTTCTGTTGTGTTCTCTGCTCTTCCGTGCTGGTACTCAATTCTCTTGCACCAAAAAAAAGAAGGAATATACATTTCTAGCTAACCATTTGACTCGAGGAAAAAAAAACATTTGACATCACAGGACTACCAAATATTCCTCCATCAGTTCAGTACCATCTCAAATTCACATCCGGTGTTGCTGCATCATCCATCCAGACAACACAAAAAACTCGAAAGTTTTACACTTCTCCGATTCAGGAACAAGTGGAGGAAGAGCTTCACAATGTCTACAGCTGTCAGTTCAGGCTAATATCTTCTAGGTCTTGACTAATATCTGTTTCCTAGTCACTTGTTTGTCAGAAGCTACGTCAATTCACCATGTCACAGTATTGTTCTAGACAGTCAGAGAACAATGGCCGAGCAGTAGCATCTCCTGCCAATTGACTTCAGACCAGTAGTCACCCAGCCACAACCTTCCTTGTAGCGCTCCACCTGACAACAAATGTATCGCCCAACAACAAAGGCTTTACTGTTAGTCACCACACAGCTGCATAGGAGAATCCAAATGATAAAACAGGTGTTTTAAGGAACCCAAGAATACTTGCTCCAATGAAATGCAGTAGACACTTCCATGTGAGACTGATATGATAACAAATGACAATCGCAGTAGGGACAGGAAAGCAAAGATAATAAAACCTAAGCGCTTGAGGAACCCAAGAGCCTGTGTTCATCTGGAGCGCAGTACATGCTTTCATGAGAGACTGATATGAGAACAAACAGTATATGCAGCTGATGCAGTCAAACCCTTTACAAAGTAGTCATTCAGGGACTAACTATCAAACTCTTGAGATCAAATATAGGGATTTTCATTTGTTATTCTTGATGCCAGATCAGTTGTGCTGTTAATGCAACATCGACAGCCAAACGGAGATGCTAAGAACGGAATTTATCTCTAGCTCTAGGTGTAGGTACCTACCACATCCAAGATTGTATCTGCTTCACCTTTCACCCCACCAAATGTGAATATCGAGCCACCAAGCACAGCTGAAGAATGGTATCCTCTGGTGTAGTTCATGGGTTCAACCATCACCCATGAAGGCATCCTTGGCTCGTACACCTCAACGGTAGCTACCATTGCTTTAGCCCCAGTATCATAACCACCAATCGAGAATCTGGAAGAAATACAAGACCAAATTACGTCAACAGAAAAAAATAAATACACCTGATGCACACATGCCTTCGATATGTTGGGCACAAGTTATACAGCAATTTTTTTTGAAAGGGAACATCCTACATATATTTTCTTTTTTTTAAGAAACATCCTACATATCTTCAATTCATTGTTTTAACGCACTACAAAGAAAGAGATACAGACTTACATCTTGTCATTAAGCACTGCAAGCGTATGACAGCCCCTTTCTGCACTCATCCTTGGGAGCATTTTCCAGTTAGGCTCTCGAGGATCAAGTCTCTCAGCAGAGCTGGCAACACACGTTACAAAGTTAGCAGAAAAGTGATCTTGCATTCCTCCCACTTCAAATTCAAAGAGAGAATAATTTCACGATCTGATAGCAATACGGAATAGGCTAATGCATATTTGTGAAACGATTCACTTTATTCAGATTTACACTAAGCCATAAGCCACCACATGAGTTTGAAATGTTTGCAGGTTTTTATAAGTTGTATTTCTACCAGATCAAAACTGAACCAATCAAATACTAAGTACAGGCAGGAAAAGGACGGTACCTCAGATATTGAACACCGTTGAAGCCACCAACTGCATAAATCACACCATTAAGTGCTACACCAGCTAGAGCAAAGCGCTGAAAAACAGAGTGAAAAAAGTCATTCAGCTAAAGAATTCATCATATTATGCAGAGAATTGTGTGTCAAGCAAATATTTTTCCAAAAAAAATGAGAGTACAGGGGGAAATGGAATCAGGAATTGTTTTGCATCATTGTAGAATTACACATTTTTTGCCATGATTGGATGCTTATTATTTCCCCTAGTAGTTTATGTCCAAGGGAGGATCGAGGACCCAGGCTACGGGGGCTGCAGCCCAGGTCCAGCCCATGTATCATTGAATACCCCCCTTCCTTTATGGATCCGCCACTGTTTATGTCAGGCAAATTTGTGCACACAGCAAACTCCAGTAAATGCTTCAGTAGTGTAGGTATGAGACGGGAATAAACCTTTCATGTTTAGACCAAATTAACACAGGAAAGTCATACTGATACCTTTTCCAGCATAGGTTGATTCTTTATCCACTTTCCATGATTAGGATCAAATATCTCAACATCAGAGAAACATTGACTTCCATCTCCACCACCAAATGCATATATTCTCCCATTAACACTAATCCCAGCAAGGCTCCCCTTTTCATGAGTCAATGATGGGCAAGCGGTCCAATCATCACGGCTTCGGTCATAGCAGTCAACTTCATGCAAAAGATAAATGCAGAATCAGGACAGAAATTACAATCCAAGAGCTCAACATGGAATTAAACATAGAAACCAATTACTAACCTGTATCAAACCAGCAAGCACCATCACCACCACCAAGAACAAATATCTTGCCATCTAATGCAACAGTTGAGGCATATGACTTCCCAACACTCATTGGTTTGAGAGGTGTTAGTATGTCCAACGAAGGGGAAAAGGAATCAAGTGATGGCAAAAACGAGAGGCCATCAAAACCACCAACTAGATAAATGACATCTTCTGAGCCCAAACATTGTTCAACAAACTGGTTAAGTGAATCATCCAGGGTTAACGGGTCTATTTTTGAATTCAATGCCTTCACTGTGCCCTTTAGTTCCACAATTCTTTTCAGTAACCTCTCATTCACCCCTTGCAAGTATTTGACTTCTTTGTTGGACCAAGCCTGCATTTTGAACATATATTAGATCCGACCACCAACAAAGATTGATTTTCTGGGACTTCCATGCTTTAGTCAAGAACATATGATATTCCTCACAAGAATTAACAAACCTACTTTAAAGTATAATCACTAGGTTAAAGCTAACTAGATGCCAGACCAATTTATATAGAGCCGGCTCCTAACAACCTAACAATTATCCTAACAGACCAACTAACTGATCTAATATCTCTCCTAATCCTTATCTCTTGACGTGAAGGATAGATGGGCTGGCCCTGCAGCCACCCATAACAGAAGCATAACATAAAAAAACATTTCATTCGATCATGCATTACTTCTTTGATTTCCAGTAAGCAAGCAGGCGTGATGCCACTACTTCATTCTTTTGGTTCCTACTTTCAATGCCTTCTCTTCTGATGCTACGGTATATAAAGACATCTCTTCTGAAGTGCAATTGCTAGTTTATATTATGCATATAACAATTCATAAATTTAAGCTTGCATGGTTCAGTATAACATATGTAAGGCGTAAGGCATTTCAAGAGGTTATAGGATATCAGAAGAGACCTGCTTCTTTTCCATCATCTCTATGCGCCCAGATAAATCTTTAACTACATCTACCAGCTGCATAAACAAAACTAGTGTGAGACATTAGGAAAATATAGAAAAGAATTAAGGATGTTAGCAAGACAAAATGAAGTGACGCACAAAACAAGGATGATAGCATGGGATGCAACTATCAGCTGAGTTCAGAGCTCTAACCTTGGCTTCTGTGCAGGCTCCAGAGTCTAATAGTTCAACTAACAAATTAGAATGCCCCACAGAGAGCTGATTAAATTCAGCATATAAGGCCTCAGGCAAATTAGATTGTCCATCCAGAGCTGCACATTTGACCTCTTGTGCATACTTACAGCCATATGCATCATTGTCTCCAGTCTCAGTAGCATTGGCATACAAATCAGGATTCCACTCCTGTGCAGGCAAAGCTGCATGCCCTTTTAACACCCGATCAAATCTAAGCAGTTTTCCCTGCTTATCAGAGTGATGTTGCTGTTTCATTTCAATTTCAACTGCCTTATCTGATAGTCCATACTCCTCCCTGTCCGGTGGTGTGTATCCACAGTCCAGATCATCAAAACCATTAGAAGAGTCATTACCTGAGCTCACATGTTCTGCATCCACATCTCCTTTCCCAACTTCCTCAAGTTTTTTCTTCTTTACCATGTCCGCATATGACTTTACAACCTTTTCTGATTTGAGTTCACTGTTCCTCTCACGCTCTGTTGCCCATACAGGTGCCGATACTAATTCTCTCACATGGTCATCAGCCGGTGCTGCAACAGGGGGCATCCAGAAGTTGTTGGGAGGAGGCGACGGAGTAAACATATCCATCAAAACACTTGTTTGGGCATGATCCAATTCAAACTGGAAAAAGTGAAGCTTCTGTCCAGGGACACTGGGCATGTTCTTCTGATAGTAGTTGGCTACAATAGCATTTCTGAACTGATTCTCTGCAAGTGGAAAACACCACACCCTTACCCGCATTGCAACCTAAACAAACAAAACGGAATTGGCATGCACATAGAGGTCATTTCATTGAGAGTAATTAAGAAGATAACATTCAAAGATACAGAGGCAAGCGATTGTACCTGGGCAGGATAGCTTGTCTTTCCCTCGCCATCATTTGACCATGCATTTGATTCAGGGCAGAACTTACCATTGCCTGCAGCTTCATAGATGCCATACAATTTGCGATCATCATAATTGAAGAGGAAGAGAGGTAGTCCTTCCTTTATGTTTCGTACATAGGAGATATGTGCTCTTGGCAAGCCTGGAAAACATGGCACAAATGGTTACTTGGTTTGCTATTCTTTGGCAGGCAGGACTGATATTTTCCCCCTCACAGGAAAAAACACAAATGAATTAAAGGGGTAGCTCAGTTTTGTAAATACATAGCTTAGAAAAGAGTTGTGATTAAGAGAAAAGAAGAGCATACCGAAAAGCTGCCGTGAGTGACACTCTGCAATGGTATTGTTTGTGCACCCAAATATCACAGCTCCAAGATCTTGTGGTTGGAGATTTCTTGTGGAAATGGACAGGTTTGTTGGCCTGGTGTTTTTCACAACCTGGCTCCACGAGGATTTGCTCTTCACCATTTTCTTGACTGATGCTAGCAAGATGAGAAACAAAAGGAGAGGAATAAATAGAGTACACTCTGCTTGCATGCTTGATGCATGAGTCAAGAAAAGGCAATGTTCTTTAGGAACCACCAGAAAGTATTGTTTTTTTAAAGATGATGTAAGAACAGACCAACGTACAGTAATACAAGTACAGTTACTACAGTTTGGTGGGAGTATTATCAAATCATTTCACTAAGCTTATTGTACATTAAAGTTGAAGCGCACACTTAGATGCTGCACAGTATATATTTGCAGACTCTTGTTCAGACTCACAACAAACAAGAAGGAAACATAACTAGGTGCATGAATGTATCAAAGTGAGCTAGCCCTTTATGAGATACTACCTTTTACACAGATTTTCTGGGAGTAATTTTGCAAAATTTAGTGAGAATATGCAACTACATTACTACATGGTCAGGTGCTCCAGGGACTCGAACAAATGCAACTGTACCTCCTCTTTCCTGACTGATGCTAGCACATGGAAGATAAATGTAAAAAATCGAAGGTGGAGTCACTGGACTGACGGATGCAATGGAGCACCAAAATCAGCTCAATGAATGCCTAAGTACTAGATGGAATCAGTACATAAATAATTCCCCAGTCCTCTGACAGGATAAGATTGTCGTGGGGCAAGATCAATGAAAGAACCAAACAAGCTGTACATGAAGGGACTATAAGTAATAGATAATTATAATTGGGCAAAGATGAAACATGTGCTGAATAAATGAGGAGGCAATGGAAAAACGCAAACGGGCAGGGCAGGGGCAGTTGATGAACAAATAACCACAATTAGAACCCCCGCCACCCTCTCCAAAAAAAAAAAAACATTGCCCTAGACGGCTAGACTGCATAGATGGCTGAAATCGGCTACATACATTGCATTATTATCGGAGCGAAATCCCAGCCCGAATCATGAGCGCACGCAAACGAAACAAGAATAACAATCATGAGCAAGAAAGGCGGGCGGGCCATGATGGATCAATCGAGAGCACTTGCACTACACTAGGAGAAGAGCATCCACCGAAACTAATTAAATCCGAGAAACAGCAGCATAACGGAAAAAGGATGCGAGATTCCCTTGTGCTAGGCTAGGCTAGCTTATGGGGTTTTTGGATGGTCAGGGAGCGGTAGGAGCAGTGGATTGGGTTGGGTTGGGGGGAAATGCCACCGTACCTTGGTTGGAATCAGAAGAGACGAGCAGGCGGAAGAGAAGAACAGGGGCGATCCCGCTGCCTTCCCTCCTCTTCCTTCCTTCCTTGCTGCCTGGAGGCAGCGAGAGAGAGCGAACCCCGCCGCAAGTACTAGAGGAGGGGAAGAAGGCTCAAGTGAAGATGATGGATGGGTAAAGTAAATAAAAGCAAGGCCGTGGTGTGGGTGGGTAGAAAATGCAGTGCCGTCCCTCCGCCTCCAGTCAAGAAAGCAGTACGAGTCCTGGCCCACCCGACAGCTCCCGTCACAGGTAAATTATTGGAAGAAGCGATTTCCGTCATATGCTCCATGGGCTTCAGTTTCTCCTCTCTCTTTTTTTCTTTTCTTCACTTATTACTTAAATAAAGCTGAGGTGGTGTTTGGTTGGCGGTCCGGTAATGGTAACGTAAAGGGAAATGGATCACGGAGGTATCAGGGGTGGAATCAATATTTACATGCTTTGTTTGGTAGCTTCAGGTAACGGTATCAAGTAGCGATACAGCCGTTTGGTTTACAACTCAGGTATCAAATAGCTTGAGACTGATGCATGCCATACATTTGCCTTCCGTTGAGATTACAGTGCTCATACAGCTTGAACTTGACGAGCACCAGGAAGCATGTATTGCCTTCCGTTGGCTTGCTAACAGGTTCAACAAAAAAGAAATCCACCATACCAAAAATCTGTTACATAACAAAGACATGAACCATATCCAAACAATGGATTCTGAGTTAAGCAACACATATAATTGGAAACCTCTAGAATAAGCTGAGAACTCTCCAGTCAAGCAAACCACAAAACAGGAAAGTGGGACACTGCAAACAAAGATACCAGCACGCTTTGGATATTCAAGCTCCAACTCACTCAGGATAGTTTAACCATATGAACTCCAAAAGATGCAAACCCCCTATCTTGTTCCACCTTCCAGTCACTTTCTTCTCTCTTCATCTTCAAAAGAAAAGGCAGAACAAGTAATGAACTGTCAAATTATTTATACAAACAACAATAGGCATATTGATTCAGCAAGCATGATATCACTATAGGCTACTTCTATTATCAATAATTGACTGACTATTTGTGATCAAGATTAGCAGCCTCAAAATATGTAAATACAAAATGCTGTACACAAAATATTTCAGAAATTCAGGAACTAGATAAATATTGTGCTAGTAAGTACTACGATATATATGTGTGTTAATCACACACTTCTGTGCAAATATATATAGTATTGTGTGTTATTCAATATCAGCCAGAATTTACAAACAAATAAACTTAGAGGATTAAGCAAAGCACGTGGAGACAACACAAGCCAGCTAGTATGCACATATATTCCCAGAGCTGGCAGCTCTTGCCTTGATAAAAATCGATTTCCACAACACAAGAAAATTATATGAAACTGAGCCTCTAGTAGTTATTGTTGAGGACTGAAAAGATAGGACAGATAAGCCAACGGTGCGCTGCACCACATTATCACCCAGATCTTGATTCAAGAAATCGGAGAACAGCAGTACAAATTTTAACCTTACTGGTAGAATTGATGTGCAATGTCCAAAAGCATATAAAAAAAGGGTCTAAATACAACCAGTACTGAAATAGCACGCATATTTGTCAACTTGTAGGCCTATCTTTGACATACGCAAGGAGCTAGTGTCAATTTTGGCAGATTTGTCACTAATTGCAGGAAAGATACGATTCATAAAAAACATCACTCATTAGGACTTCAATTCAAGAAACTCAACCAATGATTCTACAACAAAATTAGATAAATCGGCAAGGGGATTAAAGGGGATTTGAGATATGTGGGAGAGGGCAGAAGATTTGTCGCTTGGGGAGGAACTCACCACGGAAGGAAGCAGTGGTGTCGTGCGTCGATCTTCTTCTCAGAAAACAGATGGTCACCGTGCTCCTCCTCCTCCTCCCGTCCTCCTGCTTCTCCTCCCACGGATCGTCCTCGTGCTTCTCATCCACGGATCTTTCTGCAGCTTGAAGAAAGAATCGAGTCTAGGGTTAGGGTTATGAGAGAAATCGCTTGTGCATCTGGACAGGGGAGAGAGGGAGCAAGGGCTCACCGCCGATGAAGCAGCCTGTGGTTGCCGGCGAAGCTACTCGCGCCGAGGGGAAGAGGCGCAGGCGGAAGCTGGGAAGAAGCGCTCGAGTCTTCTGAGCGGTGGCGGCGCGGCGGTATTGTAAAGCGATAACCCTCGAGGAGCACTGTAATCAGCGATGAATGGACCGGTATCCGATTACACGGTAACACATAACGGACTAACGTGAACCAAACATCTATATCTGTATCAAATCCCTGGATGTAATCAGATACCGTTACATTTGCCGAAACAAACGCCATCTGATTCTCAAAAAAAAAAAAAACTTAAATAAAGCTAGCACTACTTGTTTTCACAATTCGCATACAAGATATCAACAGTGACATGTATCATCTACTCTATTACCTAAATAAAACTACTGCATTTACATCCACGTTGCGATATTCTGGCGCCTAACTTTCCAAACCACCACGTCGACCATAACACAACCTCAATGGCAGCGATCAGGCACCGACAAAAATAAAAACGAACACAACAAGAACAAGATCATCATGTCAGAGTTGAGCGGCATCCTGTTTCTCTACACCTCTCTCCACGTTCTCCATTGCATCATGTTCTGTCGACACAGGGACAAAGGCAAATTTGAATTCAGTTAGGTCGTCACCTCCCAGCAAAAAAAATATGACTGCACCAAAATAATAAAAAAAAAGGACAGTATGTGTAACACAAAATAGGCTGCATCAATAGACAACTTCACATTAACACATGCCTTTCAGATACTAAGCAGCAACATGAAAATCGTGAGCAAGCACACAACATATATGTGCAATCATACGGTTTTTATACTCTCCTGAAACCATTCAAGGTCAAGGTGTCCTACAGGTATCAAATAAAAGGTGCCACAGTAGCTCACAGATAAGGGGTGCTTAATAGACACAAAAGCCATGATTATGTCCACAAACAAATTCACAGATAAGGGGTGCCAGTGTGCCACTGATGAAGCCTGGCTCTCTCTCTCTCTCTCTCTCTCAAATACTACCAAGATATGCTTCGTACCACATTATGCAGAGAACTGAAACAGCACCAGCTGACAGGCACAGAAGCTCTGGAGCAATTTGTTCGGTTTACCTCCAAGAGTGATGGGCTCTGGAACAATTTATTTTTGAAAAATAGGAACAATTTGTTCAGTTTTCATATTTAACAGCACATAACTTGTAAAGCATCACTGGGAGCTCCTGTGACGATATTGTGAACGTTCATCGAAAAGATAGTTACTAAAGTGGGCATGTTAGAGACATCAAATTAAAACGGCTACCTGAATAAGCACATGTCTCCTGAATCGAATGCAGCCTGCAAGGAAATACAATGTCAAAAATATTTGCATGCATGTGGAGACTGAAGACAAAGTTTGAATACACCGTACTCACCTCTTTTATCGAATAAAGGTACCAGAGAGGATATCTGCTGGTGTCCAGTCAGCTGCCTTGCTGCTGCGTCACCTTTGGGATCCCCGTGCTTTGCTTTGTGAGTTTGACAGACAGGAGAGTTACTTGCTAGTGATATTGGATAAAGAAATGAAACACAGATTGGCA
Organism: Echinochloa phyllopogon; assembly: GCA_033239725.1. Classification (NCBI taxonomy): domain Eukaryota; kingdom Viridiplantae; phylum Streptophyta; class Magnoliopsida; order Poales; family Poaceae; genus Echinochloa; species Echinochloa phyllopogon. The sequence goes on along the minus strand of BTCW01000008.1, from coordinate 524,381 downwards.
CTGGAAGATGAAGTGGGGGCATGCGCGCTCTGCGGCGTCGGAGCCACCACCGGTGAGCACAGTGAGGGTCTAGGCGGAGCGGAGGTGAACAATGAGGGCCACAGACCGCGGACTCCTGTGCTCAGGAAGGAAATACTGCAGGTAGCGGTCCGCCTCATCCCAATGTCCCAACCTCAGCAAGTGCTCCATGTGGCCAATGTTGAAGAAGATGCCCCATCGCCTTCCCCACCCTAGCAATTCAGGTGCAAGCAAAGTGATCGATTCGTCCATTCATTAGACACAATCCAATGCTAACTTCGTTTAAAAAGTGTGCAAAGATTCTTGGTTGCAACAATTGGCCTAGTATACTTGAAATAAAACCTGCAGTCACTCCCAAAATATGCAACATGGATCGTAGATGAAAAATTCGGTAAATTTTTCAGCAAGAAGATGCACCAGGATCATTTTTCTGTAGAGAGTAACAGCACATGGTAGATAAACATTCAAGATTGGCCCAGCCCAATTTATTGACATATACAATGCATCACATCTCACTTTATGTCTCCAGGCAAGATCAATGGTTTAGAGAGATTTTACATACAAGCTAAGTGAGGGAATTTAGATCCTTTTAACAAACTAGAATAGACCAGTCAGATGGAAAAGACCAAGAGACAATACATGACGTACAGACTACAGAGCTTAGTCAGTACATATATCTTGAACAAAGCATTCCAGAGAGGTTAAAGACATATCTTAAAGATGTGTAGGAGTAATGCAGTAAACCATTAAAAACTTAGTCAGCAAGGATCTTGTTCATTACATATGCTGAGGCCATTAATGACAGTGATTAATTGTACAATCCACCATGTGTTCACAGCATCAGGAACAATTCTTTTGTTTTTAGACAGAAAAAGGCTAATAGACTGAGGGAATGCATGTATGGTATATGATTTGTAAGAAAATCTCAGGCAAACATTAACAGAAATAGAACATTTACCTTTAAAGAACAACGCCCAATTGGTTAGCTCCTGCTGTGATTGAGTGTCCAGCTGGTGTTAGAAAAATCTACCTGCAGGAACACAATAACACATGAAAGCATACTATCTCATCTAAAAACCAAGAAAGTAGCACCTGGTACACTCCAATAATAAAATCAAATGTACTATCAATTTATCCTCCTGAAACCATGTGAACAACAAACAGAGTGCAAAGAAAATTAGAAATGCAAATCATTATCATGAGTGTAATTTCATTCAATTTTATGTCAAGCACTGACCAAAGACACAACTTTTCTGGCACTACAAATGCAAAGCATTTATGTTTTCATGGCACGGTCACGAATGGCCATGAAACAAAGGAAAGGAAAATGAAAAGGCATTTTTCGTGTTCCATAGGATTAAGATGTTAGCACGTTTCATTCTTATGTTTTTCCTATTCCTGTGTGTTATGGTGGATATTACGGTAGATTAGATCCTAAACTTGCTTGATTACAAAGTTCTGCCGTGAGCTATATATATAGCCTTGGCGGCAACAGACTCCTAACTAATTAAATACTTAATCTCTTCCTTGCTAACAACTTAACTAACAAACTCTAACCAATATTTATTCAACAAGGACTCTAAAACTACTATGCTAGCTGTTGCTTGATGTGGACCCTTGTGTCTTCTTCGGCCTGCACTTGTACTTGATGCCCACTAAAGCGTCCACTACACTGTGTTTTTAGAATCATATGTTCCTAAGAGGCCCTAAAAAGTTAAATTTTCCTACAAAAGCAGGATTAGTTCCCCCACCTTCATCGTCCATTATTCCATCTATCACCTTAGCAAGAAATGAATAGCGTGAGATCTACCATTTGGCATGTGCCTTGTCAGTGGCACACATCCTAGTCAAGAGTGCCTGTGCTCAAGGCCATGACTTTCTTATCTCTCCAAATGAGACATTTTCTTAATAAAATTAATTCAAATGCCAGGTGAGGGCACACCATCTCTCCAGCTGATCGATCACGTATCACAATGTACATGTCAATCGTTCGATCGGCGGTACAAACCTAGCTGGTGATTAATCAATCTTTCCTAGCTGCCTTAAGTAATCTTGTGCTAGCAGTGCTACTGGCATCTTCATCAATCGACCCCATCTTGCGCCTCTTCTCCCACTTGCTTGCATCTTCTCCAACTTCTTCATGGATCGCATTCCCTCGTTCCAATGCTCCTGGTGCTGCTGCACGAGAAGAGAAATCACTTTATCAAATGGCGATCGTAGTTAATGTTGATGCTGGAATCTGGATGCAAATTTGTCAATGGAGAATTTATGGCAACGAATAGCATTGGTAGTATGTGATTTAGAATATGAAGCAGCAGCAGAAGATAGCAAAAGCAGAGACGCAGTCATCTTACTTTGGACAAGTGGTGGTAGAACTTGCAAGTCATATTCCATATCCATAGAATCAGAGGTTTCAATACTGGAAAATGCTGTGTTTAAAAAACATTGATTATCAGGAACTATTAGTAACTTAGATGTGCATCGTACAAAATATGCTGAATAAGACAACCAAATGGATGAATTGGGAAGAAAGGCAGACCTGAAAGGCTTCCCATCACCACTCGTCTGTACAATTCAATGAATTCATGTAAGTTTCAACAGGTATAAGGAGAAAGAAGCATAGTAGATCACACATTACTTACCTCTTTTCCTGAATTAAACAAGCGAGATCACGCGGTTTTTGTTTATTGAGTTTCTTTCTGTAAGGCCTTAGAACTGGGCGCACTCTGTTAAGGCGCACCAACGATGCATGTGAAACATGGAAGAAAGGCGGATATCAATAATGAATAGATTTGCTGCTGTTTAAAAGAAAAGAAAATGAAGAGCACACTAGTCCAGTCCAGTAATTAATGGTTGGGCATGCAGGAAACAGGAAACAAGATGGATGGAATATAATGGAACCCACCCAGAGAGATTAATTTGCCAAGACTTGGGAGTGCATTGTGGCAAGTGCAGCTTGGGTTTGAGTTCTGGGCAGTCAAGGGCCAAATCCTTTAGCTTTTGTGCGGCCAACTCCCAAGTCTGCCTCCAATAGGTGAAATCTCTACATACATACAAGATGAGGTTGAGAAGAAGAAATAATAAATTTGGTGAAGTGAATAATATGGATATGGAAATAATTAACTCCGGGTTGGGTCGTTAAGTGTTGACCTGTGTGGGCGTTGTTGGAGGACTTGGTGGAAGAAGGCGTGCAAAGCGGCGGTGTGGGGATTGGCGGCCTCGGCGTCGAGGAGGGGGAACATGGTGCGGACGTCTTCCGCATGGTCGCCGCCGGCAGCGATCCTGCCGAGCACGGAATAGACGTGGAGGCAGCGAAAGAATCTCCAGGCCTGAGGAGATCTTCCGTAGAAGGGGGGCATGAATCGGGTGACGTAGGAGCGAAGCTGGTCGAAGCGCGCGGACCTGGCCAGGTGCTGGAGGTGGGGAATGTCGAAGAACACCGCCGTCTCCCTCTCCAGCCTGCAATCAATCCGATCCAATCAATTGAAGGGCTGCAGCAGATTGGGAAACGATCGAACGAGTGGAAGGAGGAGGGACGTGCTGCTTACTGGTGGGCTGCGCCCTCGAGGCCGTGGCTTCTGAGGAAGCAGAGGATGCGGCGCGCGCAGAGGCTCTTGCCGGCGGTGTTCCAAGCAAACATGGCGGCGGCGGCGGCGGCGGCGGCTGATGACTGGTGGTGGGGGAAGTCGGGACGAAGCACCGAGCGAGCGAGTGTTTCTTTCTCGTTTTTCTTTCTTTCAATCAACACGCTGCGATACCATATATATACCCCTAAAAAATATATACACACTACGTAATAAATATAAATCGACTCGTTACCGCTTCGGAGAGCTGGCGGTGGTGGTGGGATATTTGGGCTTTCTTGGGCCTTGACAATAGAAAGAAGCTGCTACCGGTTCCATTTTCGAGATTCCTTATCTCGGGCTCCGTTTCCAATTAACGTGAAAATAGGATGGGATTAACTTCAATTTCCTTCTATTCGAGGTTAGCAGCTTCTTTCTATTGCAAACCATGGCATGAAAATAATAAAATAAAAACAATGCTCAGATTAAAGTTGCAGACATAGTCGTCGCTCAAATCATGAAGCGCTTGTACTATAAGGTAAGTACTAGAAGGTGCTAAAAAATTAAAGAGGACGGAACGGATCATCAAACCGATTGTACTGTACAATTAAAGAAGAAAACTGTAAGCTGTCATCATAGGGATGATGCAGTGCAAACCAGTAGATGGCGATCAGTATGAAAAATGCAGAGCACTAGAGGACTGACTACTAGAGTTAGAGTGAGTATGTAATGCAAGCTGCCTAGCTGTACGTGTACGATCATCCACGGGACCCAGGTGGTACTGTCTGCAGTCTAGTGTGAATCAAGCAGGCAGCATATGAGGACGGGACGGCCGCTAGAAGAACACAAGATGTCCAAGATCACGCGGCGGCAGCGATGACGAGCTCTAAGCTTTGCAGCGTGCATGGCAGCACGGCGCGGCAGCCGCCCTGATGATTGTTGCCGCCTTGTAGGTGTGCCCTCAGCCGGTCGACCCCACAGCCCCAGAACACTTTATGACAGGAGAAGCAGCGGAAACCTCTTTTGCCGTCTGCGGCCCGCCACACCTTGTCACCGTACCTCCATAACGGGCTCTGTTCCTTGCCACGGACAGCCGCAACCAGAGGCCTGCAACCAAACGCAGCTCATGGCATCGCACATAAATATACTACAATATATGTAAATGGTTCTAGTTGATTGATTATATCCTATGCATCCTTGTACATAACTAACACCATACCTTAGCTCAGGGAAGTACAAAAACATGTAATCTTTTATCTCTGTTCCGGTCTCCTGTGTGCTCTCGGCCATGCTGATGGATCAAGTCATGCATGCAGGCAGCCACAGGATGAGGCAGACAAATTATTAGTTGATGCAATAAAGAGAATGAAGGAAATTAACTGATACACAAGTTGTACTATATAGTATGCTGCTGCAACAGTAAACCAAGACGCTAGCAAGCATTGATAAACGCGAAATGCAATCACTAAGCAAACATCGTTACGTACGGTGGTAGGGGAAGCCGTCCATTAACAATTTCATCCAGCTCATCGAAGCGGTCACGGAGCCATTGGCGCTCTTGGGGAACAGAGTCACGGAGGGGCCCAACGTGCTCGTCGAAGTAGCCACGGGCAGCGCCCTCGTCAAGGTTCAGAGTAACCAACTCGAGCACGTGTGGCTTATGTGCCGACAGGAAAAGCTCAGCATGCACAACAACTAGGACATCACGTGTTGCGCCTTCAGGAGCAGGCACCACAGAGGCACCGGCATGGAACACCACAGAGTTCTTCAGGTACTCTACCAGAGCAGTCCACCTCTTCTCTTGCATGAGGCTATCCACCACCTCAGCATCGAATTCTCCTGACTCCAACCTTCCAACCAGCAAGGCTCATTAGTTAGTTAGCTGCAATCAATCTGATCAGATCAGAACTCAGAAGCTAGCAATGAATTGAAGCTTGAAGTTAACGCTGTTACTGTCTGGAGTTGGTGTGGTAAATATAATTAATTAATTTGATCAACAACCGCGTCACCAGCCAGCTATGGCGCTCTGGTTAATATTGTGGAGTACATAGCTCTGCTTAATTATTATATTATCTCAGTACATACAAATTACAACATGCATGGTTGCGAGTATGTAATAACTAATTAACAAATAATATATGTATTAACATGAGCATCTAGGTACAGGAGTATGTATACCTGAGCTCAACTTTCAGAATGGCTGTGTATGCATCGACTTCCTCGGAGGTGCAATGCGTGATGGAGGATAGTCATCAACCCAATGGATCGATATTATATATTCAAATGTATTATGCTAAAACGAAACGGCTTCGAATAATTAAACTCACGTTTCATGATCATCGCTGTTCATCTTTTTCTCCAGCTCTTCCAGCTCTTCCAACAGATATGCCCCCCTATTACACACATATATAGACTTAGGTGTGAGAAAGTACTAAAACAGAAGATGAAGCACGTACCGGAGTAGGGACATTTAAGAGCCAATGGAGTCTATTTTGAAAACAAATAGATATGCCAATGCAAGCCTTCAGTCAATCATGCAATGCAATGCAATGCTGCAGTACAGATCAGTGATATCTCAGAGTGTGCACTCAGATATTAATATCTTCAGGTACATCTGCTATAGCGATACTATCATATTTTTAAACTTAACAGAATGGCAGACAGACTCGGTTAATTTCATTATCATCGGTGTTCAGCATTTCCTCCAACTTATTGTAGTCTATAGTTGCTGCTGCTTGTGGTGGCAGCGCCGCCCTATTACCCACATATATAGAATTTGGTGTGAGAAAGTTAAGATCCAGGTATAGTTGTACTAAAACGGAAGATGAACCAGTAAATATTGGAGTAAAGGACATTTAAGAGCCATGCCAATTTAATTTGAAAACAAATAGATAATTCCATACAAGCCTTCAGTCAATCATGCAATGCAATGCTGTAATACTGATCTGTGATATCTCAGAGTGTATGAACTCACATTTCAGCATCATCCTTGCTCGGAATTTTCTCCAGGTCATCTGGTGGTGGTGGTGGTGGCTGCAGCGCCCTGCATATATATAATATGACATATTCCAACTAGAATTAGGAGGGCTAGTCGAGAAGTATAAGGCAAACTGGAACAGTAAGAGGTGAACTAAATAAAACTTGAGGAGATACATGAAGAAATCACAAGTTATAGCATTATACTCCAGATGAATAACAAGGCATTCTTGGATCTGTGTACTCACATGGTCTATAGTAGTTGGAAATCAAGATGATATAACTGCTTGTTTAACTCCAATATACAACCATTGCCTATACTTGTTCCGAAACGAAATCCCATGATAGTTTAAAAACGAATTCCAGTAATAATCCATGCCATAGATATACTTTTCCAGATGAGAGAATGCAGTCCATAATAATTTGAAAAGGAGAATTCCAATAGTCCGGCCTTCTTGTCCAAAAACAAATCCAAACCCTAGCTAGCAACCTAGCTAGCAATAGATCCAATCGTAATAATAATTCCAGCGGTATGTAGCAGTTCCATATAACAGAGACACGATGATGATGTCGTTAATTCCACTCCACCCGAACGCAGACCTCCATGTCATATTCCACCGACGACGGCTAGCTAGCAAGCAAGGGGGAAAAAAATTAGATAGAGGAGTAGAAGAGGCGAACTCTGATAGCGCGGCGGCGGCGTCGGCGATCGCGGCGTCACCGCGATGGGAGGCGTCTCCGCCGCCGAGAGCCTCGTCATCGTGACGGGAGGCTCCCCTGCTGCCCCCGCCGCCGATCTCCGAACCATCGGAGCCCCTGATGCCTCCTCCGCCGATCGCCGCGTGCTCGCCGCCGATCTCCGAACCATCGGAGCCCCTGATGCCTCCTCCGCCGATCGCCGCGTGCTCGCCGCCGATCTCCGAACCATCGGATCCCCTGATGCCTCCTCCGCCGATCGCCGCGTCCTCGCGACCGCCTCCGTCGCCAATCGCAGCGCCCGACATCGGCATCACCGCAGGCGCTCACCGGAGAGGAATGGGGGAACTCTCTGCGCTCGTCGATCGGCTCGCTGGTTGATGGGATTGGATTGGATGGGATTGGGATTGTGTTGGGATGGGATGAGATGGGGGATGGAGATTTTCCTCTCTTCTTTTGAACAAGGAAAGGAAGCGAGGGAGGGAAGTTTGCGAATTATTTCAGCCTGTCTGCTGCTGCCTGACTTCCGCCGGCAGGCGCAGGCTAAACAATCCGGCCCGGCCCGGCCCACTTCTCCGCTTTGTGCCCAACCCAAAATAACCCGCACAATAATTCTTGCTTTGCCATCCCTCCCAAGTCCTAGCTAGTCCGTGTCAAAAAAAAAAAGGTCCTAGCTAGTCCTCTATTCAGTTGATAATACGGCAAATTAAGTTGGCATTTGTTTGCCTTGTTTAGCTCCCAAAAATAACTCCCAAATTTACTATAAAAAAAGATTCATCATCGCATCAAAATATCATAACATGCATGGAATACTAAATGTAGATGAAATCAATAACTAATTGTACAGTTTTGCTGTGCTCTACGAGACGGACATTTTAAGCCTAATTAATCAATTTTTGAAAAAAAAATCACAAATACAAATGAAATGCTACAATGATGCAATGATTATGAAGTAACATTAAACTCCCAAATTCGACCTCCAAATTCAACATCTAAACGAGGCAATATACATATCTGAATGAAGGATGACTCTGGCATTGTTTCTGACGAAACCGACAGCTATAAGCAGATGGATGTGAAATAATCAGGTCCACCAAGCACTTGCCACTGCCGCTAGTTTTGCAAAAAGAAACTACAGGTACATGCGTGAGATGCATGCCGCTGTCAAGTACGAAATTACAGATACTGATCGAGAGACGCGACGTCATCTATCATCTGTGCTTTGACCAGTACTATCTGCAGCTCGTGAGTGAGATGCAGTTCAGAATTCACCACCTGCTGCTTGCGTGTGCTCAAGTTGAGGAACCACCAAGTTACGTACTGTAATTCACCACTTCTTTGCTCCAATATATCTGAGTTAATTGGCAATGTCGTCTCTTGATGAATGTTTCTTTCTTTACCAAAGTCTAACCTAGCTGGACGTAAATTAATTCTGTTGACGGGAAATTAAATAATTATTTTGAGATTTCTGTGGATCGATGGCATGGGAGCCGAACCAGACGACCTGGCCTCGCCCCGAACATCTCATCTTCTTCCAAACAGATAAGCGGGTGACAATTCACTAGTCCTTTGTTCACATATTTCTGTGAATCAAGTCGCCAATGTTTCCTGATGAATTTGATGTAGACAGCTACGTGATGATAACACAAATAATGTGATGAATGTTCCAAATAATGAGGGATCAGCTGGTAATAAGCAGAGACAGATGAATAATGTTCGAAATTAACAAAACTTGAGTCGATCTGCAAGTGTGATCAGCAGTCAGCAGAGTGGGAGGTCCGGTGGAGGTGCTTCGAGAGACTGGAGCTCCCCGACGCCATCCTCGACGAGGAAGGCCATGGCGAGCCCCCAGGTGATGTGCACGTCGAGATGGCAGTGCATCAGCCACACCCCCGGGTTGTCGGCCACGAACCTGATGACAGCCCAGCCGTTGACCGGCACGGCCACCGTGTTCCTCATCGGCGGGTCGTCCAGGTTGAACCTGGCGGTGTCGGCGGCGGCGTCGAAGTTGCCGAATCCCTCGGCGAGGATGTAGAAGTCGTAGCCGTGGAGGTGGATGGGGTGGTTCTCGCCGGCGAAGATGTTGGTGCCCTGGAGCACCACCTGCACGGCGGCGCCGTACCTGAGCCTGTACACCTTGGTGCCCGGCACCGGCTGCCACAGCGCCCGGCTCACGTTCGCCGCCGTGTAGTCGAACTGCACCGGCGGCTTCCCCGGGAAGTCGGCGGTGAACACGCCGCCGCCATTGTCGTTGTCGTAGTGCGCCTGCAGGATGGAGACGGTGGACGGGAGCACGAAGGAGACGTTGTTCATGCTCGCAGCGAACCGCGTGTTGTTGGGCCCGCCGCAGCCGCCGGAGCCGGAGCAGTTGAAGAGCCCCACGCCGACGGTGAAGAAGAGGTCCTCGTCGACGCGCGACGGGAGCTCCGCCTTGCGCAGGCCGCGCAGGCTCGTCGTGAACGCGGAGGCCGCCGCCGTGTCGTTGTACGCCGGGAGCGTCGGCATGGCCGCGGGGCTGCTGCTGCTGCTGCTGCTGGTGGAGTTGTAATCAAAGATGGCGGTGGTGGTGGTGTTGTCGAAGGGGACGCCCTGGGCGCTGGCGTAGGCGCGGGCGGCGAGGTAGTAGCGGCCGGGCGGCTGGTCGAAGGTCACGAGCACGTCGGTGGTCTGGCCGGGCGCGATCATGAGCACGGAGGTGGAGTAGGGCTTGGTGTAGGAGGCGTCGGCGCCCACCACGGTCATGGTGTGGCCGGCGACGGAGACGAAGAGCTCCGTGTTGAGTGCGGCGTTGATGAAGCGCACCAGGTTCGTCTCGCCGGACTTGACATGGAACGTCACCGTGTCATTGGAGGAGCACTTGAAGAGGTCGCCGGGCTGGCCGTTGACGGTGAGGGCGTCGGAGATGTTGGGCGCCGCGCCGGTGCGGGTGGCCGTGCGCACCACGTCGATGGGGTTCATGTCCCACCATTCCCCTGTACATACGTTCAATTCCCATCATCAAACACACAGATTTTTTTCATCAGTAAGAAAGGCATGCAATTTGTACATGCTCTGTTTCGTTTGTTCTGATAAATCCGTTGAATTCATTGCCACAGTTGCAATGCAATCGGTTGGTGATCGTGCGATGCATCATCCCGAATTTCGCTACAGCAATTAGCTTTTGACTTCTTCTGAAGGAGGACTAGTAGTCAATAGTCATCAAAACCTAAGGCTGTAGAAGAGCTACATGCACGTTAGGCCTATTGTGAAATGCATGAGGACCACAGAAAAGCAGCAGCCAACTGATGTAATTTTGATTATGTATATGCAGCTTGAAAAGCGTACATGGTACACTACAAACAAAATAAAGCCCTATATATAGATTAATTTAGTATAAAAAAGCTCTTTTGGAGTGAAGTGAAATCATTTCGTCCGGCAACTGAAGGTGCTCTGGTTGAGGAAACTCTGAAACTAGTTGCCTGGCTTTAAGAATGCTTCAGTGGCAAGCTTAAACATTTTTGTGTTGGCAGCTGATGACAAACTTAGTGTTGATTAACCATAAGAAACATACTAATATTAGCATATTTTTCCCTATACAGTATGCATGGTCCACTATGCTATTCTTTTTTCCTATCCGGGCCGGGGGACACATTTTTGTTGTATGCATGAGAGGTGCGGGACCGGGCGACATGTCGGTGTCATGCCTCATCATCATTTGTAACTAAAGAAAGATCTCACATGAGGTACGTACGTCATGAAAACCTTTCTGTGCGACCGTCATCGTTAATCACGAATTTCTTTTCCCCTTAATTTCTGTAGGAAGACCGACCACCGTCGACGTCTCGACGACGCTTTGTTGTCGAAATAAAAGGTGCTCACTTTTGTGATCCAAACATGATGACGATGCATGTGTATGTTTGACTCCCATATATGCACCTATAGCTAATAAGCTAACGAGCGAGCAAGCAGCTGGTATCAACCAACGACTAACAGAATGATAACACTGACTAACATGCGGGAAAAGCGAAAAAGAAATGCTAATCATCTACTCTCTCCGTTCCAAATTATTAGTCGTTTTGGCAAATCTAGATTCATAGTTAGTAGTATGTATCTAGACATAAGTATATATGTAGATACATACTACTAATTATGAATCTAGATTTGCCAAAACGACTAATAATTTGGAACGGAGGGAGCAGTAAGTAGCTAGATCTCATATATTATCTCTGGCCCACACCGCACTTGCAAATTAAACCTGGCCAATCAGGTGACTGCTTCCACGAGCTTGAGATTGGACTAAGCTTATATGTTAGTTGGTTGGAGATTCCAATTGTGTCTGCACACTCTCAGCGCCTAGGCTGAAGGCTGAAGCCTAATTTCCAACTAGAGTACGTTTCAATAGCGATCCAGCGTATACGTACCGAGGATGACGGGGATCTCGGTGCATGGCGGCTTGCCGGCGGTGTTGAAGGGGTAAGCAGCGACGCCGGCGCGGGGGCGGATGATGAGGGCGCCGTGGACGGTGGCTCTCAGCCATGAGCTGTGGGCATGCCACCAGAGCGTGCCCTCCTGTCCGGCGACGGTGAAGCGGTAGGTGTAGCTGTTGCCGGGGCGGATGGGGCACTGCGTCACGAACTCGGGCCCGTCGGCCCATCCCGTCCTCATCTGCCGGACGCCGTGCCAGTGCATCGTCACGTTGTAGCTGCCACGGTTGATGACCCTGACGATGAGCGAGTCGCCCTCGCTGATCTCCAGCGCCGCCCCCGGGAACTGCCCGTTCACCGTCATGATGCTCTGATTCCGGCACAGCCTCGTCACCACCGCCTCCTTCACCTGCATATTATGCATGGAAATTACTAGTTACGTACTATATCTTATAGAATGAACTAATTCGAACTTGCATGAGGATCGGTAAGAAACAGTTAATGGTATGTATGCATGGCAGTTACATACCACGAACTCATGGTACTGCTCCTTGGCAATGGTGAGCTGAAGCAACAGGGAGCAGAGCAGAGCAAGAACAAGGGGCACCAACGGAATGCTGCTGCTTCCTGATGAGCTTGACATGACGACTGCTGCTGGTAGTAGTTAGCTACCTTACTCTCCCTCCCTCCCTCTTGCAATACAATGCAAGGCCTTCGATCGAATTGCCGCTTATGTATGCAAGCGGCCAGGTTTCTGTTTATATAAGAAGAGGTAGGAGCAGATGGTGGTGGAGGTGCAGGGTAGGGCCGATGCAGAACACACGTAAAAAAAAGATCCTGGCTACAATGTCATAGACGACATCGGTGGTTTTGTGGTTGGCTTTATTAGGTCTTGAATCGATCCTGTTGTTGGCGAACGAATGCATCCATGCATGGCCTCATCTTTTGACATTCCTTCACTCGCTTCATGCATGCAACTCCGTTATTCAACGTGCATGCCACTGACAGTAACAAGCACAGTCGATTGCTGCATCGTCCTTCCATTTCAACTTCAGAATATCTCCTGCCCCCTTTTTGGTCAGCTAATAACTTACTACAGTCTACAGAGTATAGATTAGCTATATGGGATATCCTATGCCAACCGAAAGAATGTGGGGGCTTAGGAATCAAGAACCTAGATATACAGAACCAATGCCTTCTAAGTAAATGGTTATTTAAGCTTATCAATGAAGACGGCCTGTGGCAGCAAGTATTAAGAAATAAATATTTGAGGTCCAAAACTATTACGGAAGTAGAAAAGAAGGCGGGAGACTCGCATTTCTGGTCGGGTTTGATGAGGGTGAAGGAAACCTTTATAGGTTATGGTACTTTCCACTTAAATGACGGCACACAAGTCAGGTTTTGGGAAGACAAATGGCTAGGAAACTTCACTCTTAGACAACAGTATCCATCCTTGTATCATATTGTGAGAAGGAAAAATGATACCGTAGCTACTGTATTCTCCTCTATACCTTTAAATGTATCCTTTAGGAGGTCATTAGTTGGTATGGATCTGAATTTGTGGCACAACTTGGTTAGTCGCATTAGTCAGATACATCTAAATGATAGTGCAGATAGCTTTAGATGGAATCTCACTCCATCTGGTTTGTTTACTGTCAAATCTATGTATATGGCTTTTATTGGTAATGGTAATGGCAATTTACAACGCGATTCATATATCTGGAAGATGCGAGTACCGTTGAAAATTAAGGTCTTTATGTGGTATTTGAAAAGGGGCGTCATCCTTACAAAGGATAACCTAGCTAGGCGGAATTGGAATGGGAGTAAACTTTGTTCGTTCTGCTCTAGAGAAGAAAATATTCAGCACCTCTTTTTTGACTGTCACATGGCTAGATTCTTGTGGAGGACAGTGCATATTGCTTTTAATATACCAATACCCAACAGCTTTAATCACGTTTTTAATAATTGGCTTGTAGGGGTTAATGAAAAACAAAAATACAAACTGTTAGTCGGTGTTTCGGCTTTATGTTGGGCACTATGGCTCAGTAGGAATGAGACAGTATTTGACAAATCACCGATGAAAACTTATTTGCAGGTACTGTTTAGAGGAACATATTGGCTCCGGTTCTGGGCGCAGCTACAAAGGTGTGAACAAGACCGAGAGGAAATAAGGGACGCGTGTCGGGCATTGGAGGTGCTGGCTATGGGTCTATTTGCTCACCATGGATGGAGGTTTAGCAATAGGATTGCGTTGTAATCTCTCATCGAATTATCTGGTGTGGTTTATGTTGTGAGACTAAAAAGGTAGACGGAAGGGCTACCAGTTCTGTAATTTGGCCGTAGCCATTCTGGTCAAGGCCGGATAATTTAATTATCCATTATCAAAAAAAAGTCTACAGAGTATAGATAGCTATCTAGTACTGAAGAAATATCTAGTTTTTGCCTGCTAATTTAATTTTGCAATCATGCTGTCTAGTAAAATTCCCTCTGCATATGAAGATGAAGGTCCTCAGAGGACAGCTGAACCATCATAGTACATAACAGAGCTTTCCAAAGATTAACTAATGCGTGTGGCCTTGTTTCTATTAGTTGGCTGGTCTTTTCCGGAAAGGAAACAGATTAAAAGGACAATGAACACTCTTAATGTTTAGTCACGAGTTTTGGGTTGCATCATACTAATGTGCAAATCCTGTGATCATATGCTTCCATTCAATCACGAGTTTAGTCTTCCTCTCCTCTGGACATACTCAAGGACAGACTGAACATCATCATAATAAAGATCAATGAGTACGTATGGCATTCGTCGTCAGATCTTATCCTACAAGCTAGTAAAATACAAAGGACATCCTGTATTGTTGCATCATGGATTGGCTTCAGTGCCCACACTGTACGTGTGCATAACCATATGTATGACATATTTGTGTAGAGAACCTGTCACCGTCGATGAACTTGATCACTTATTTACTACAATAGCTGAATCGGATACAAAACCAACACGCATCAACTTCTCCTTTTTGAACTCTATCCATATCAAATCACTGTAATAGAGGCTAAGTACCTAAATTTTTAAAAATGAAACAGAGAAAGCAGCCTCATGTTCATTTGTTCAACAAGCAGAGCGCTAAAAGCCAAATGTTTTGGCAGACTCATGGTCAGCAGCATGCTTTCAACATTTCAATTCATCACATGAATAAATATATATCCTAACCAAGAATCATAGAGCTGTCTGCAACTTACATTTTACCATGATCATTTTGCACCACATGCTTCTTATCACAAATTATGATGAGTATGTTTCCATTAGGAAAATCATATTATGCATGGATTAATAAGGAATCATAGCCAGTGGGGCTACTACTCCTGCCAATGTTTCCACTTGCAAGAAAAGGTTCCTTAGCTTTTGTTTCATTTTGTTAGAACAAACAACTCATTGCTAATTCTGATCCTCTGCATCAACCTTTTTCGCATCCAAAATCCCATGAAAACAATGAGGTCACTAACAACTTACTTTCGTCCTTTTGACTGTCAAATCTCTCTGTATCCATTCTTTCCGAGCATAACTAACTGAATCTTTACTTTGGCAAGGGTTGTTGATCTTGCACTACCAAATTTCACGTGGAAGTATAACTACACTGTTTGACCATAATTACATGTCTTTGTTACCAAAAGTGCATCACTTCATCTAGATTCTCCTTTTTATTGCTTGCACCACTGAACCAAGTAATCAAGATGTGAAATATTCTAACCTGAACTTGTCAGATCAAACGTGTTGAGAATAGTAAATTTGCGCAAACTTAGTTGCTAGAGACCATAACGACATGCTTCATTGATTATACCAGTACTACTTTAGACTCGTCGGTAACCAGAAGTTCAGAACCAAGCTTAGTTTTAACAGTTAGACAGTGCGGAAAGCTTTATTGCTCTCCAGCAAAAGGAAAACAAATTATTGTTCAAATATATATTTCTGCGGACTCTGAAACTGTAAAGTTGTCATATACTTGTTTCATCAAATGATTCGTGTCCATGAGCTGTGGTTGGTAACAATACAAACAAGAAGCGTGATGTGTGCTAAGTGCTAATCACCACCTACTGTTCATCGATTCAGTAGGCAAAAGTACCCAATCTGTTCTAGCTTCAGACGGTTTCTTGCAATTGAAGGCAGTCTAAAGTCAAATGGAAAGAGCAGCAAGAATCTTCAGGAGGAAGGAAGAAATGCAATTTGGCATAAAAGGGAGAGATTTGCTTGGTGGCAAAGGGCTCAAAGAAATATTTTAATCCAAGGCTGGGATGTAGCTCGATGCTAATTTGGAGGCATCTAACAACTCTTGTGCTCCACTACTTGTCCTTCAGAAACTGAAAAGATGTTTCACATGGTGGTGTGCAAACATACCAGGCCCCATAATTTTCTTCAACTCCATCCATAATATGTTTTTTTTTAAAAAAAGAACTGATCTCATGTCATGTGATGGTTACTTAATGGATAAATCTCAAGAAACACAATATATTTCCTCATTTTTTTAGTTTTAGTACTGTGGAGTGACCAAGCTTAAAGCTGAACTTTGTTGGCGATGCAATGAAGGTGTGACATGCGAGAGAAATCTCAAATAAAAAAAATGTTAGCAGCCCACAATCCCAGTGAAATAATGCTAGTGATTTGTTGAAGCACCTGAAGACTATGATAATGAGTCGCATGTTTAGCTTAGCATGAAGTAGAGAGCCAAAGATATTGTGCAGTCGTGCAACCAATAAGCTGATTGTGGCTGCATGTCAGTCACCAAAATCTCCCACTGCAACCAACAAGCTGATTATGCATTTGAGAGTGCTACTAATTAAGCAAAAGATACCTTTACAAACCTTTTTAATTGGAAACAGCTGAAGTAAGAATCTCATTTATACAGCAATATTTCAATAACATTGATAGTTTGATGCAATGATATTGCCGCATTTCTTTAAACCTGTCATTGGCTGGCAAGTCTTGATGGCGCCCTTTTTGCAGTCTAGACTTGCAATGGATGCCAAAATTGGTTCACAGCATTGCGTATCTCCATGCGTTTTAAACATGTGGCAATGTGCTTTATGAAACAATTCTTATGTGTTTGGAAGGAATGAACTGGTTCCCATGACAATATAGTTGGTAGAGAAATCCTGTTGGGGGAATTTGAGTAGCTGATGTTAACATAAAGATAACGAACACCATCGTTCAATTTTACTTCGTATGGCAAAAATGAAAGAAAGTAGATAGTTTAGGTTAGGAAGATGGAGACGATCAGACAGGGTAGCATGTAACCAGCTATATCCGTACATGATTTTGTTTGTCCATATCTCATTGGTGAGGAAAAAATGTTAAGTCGTTTTATAGGTCATACATTTTCTCCTCTTTAGGGAACAACCGAACAACGACAGTCTTGCAAGACAAAGTGTCTAGGTAAGATAATACCGTAGGTGCTCGTCATTAATTGTGCTGTACAAATGCGGCGCCTGGTTTCTTGATAGCATCACATCCTGACATTTGGAACATGGCACCCATTGGACAGACAACTGGTAGTCTTGAGATTGAAAGCCACATTATTCATTTAGTCAATAATTGATTAAGCTCAGGCTTGAATGCCTGCATATGAAATTCTTGTGGTGTCTGCAGTGACAGAAAAGATAGATTTGGTAGGGTGGATAGGTTGTTCGAGTTTACCCCAACCTGTGTTCTTGTCTGAGTTTCTATCTGTCAAACTTCCTGCACTGTTTTATTTATTTGCTTCCGTCTAGCAATATCACTGTGTGACCAAAGGCCTGTTTGCATTGGTGTCATCATAAAAATGGTGTCGGTTCAGAGTCCTGCAAGCAGGCTGGTAGTATAAGCTGATTGTTATAACTGAACTGATGTCTGAATTTCAGTTGTGGCAAATTCAGAGAACTCTAGTAGTTGGCAGGTGCTTTCTGTTTGTGGCACCGCGCCCAAAGTACTCCACTGTTGGACAGCATGAACAAAGACCGTGTGGCAAATTCAGAGAACTCTAGTGCAAATTCAGAGAACATCCACTGTTGGACAGCACGAACAAGTAAATGAAATAGAAAAAATGCATTATTATATTACTAGTAGTATTTCTCCTCTTTTCCATCCTTGTTCGTGGGCTGATTACACACAGCCATTGACTCTAGAGTGCAAATAATATTTGCCTATACAAACTGAAAAATACCTAGAAACCAAAGGGATCACCAGTGGTAGAAGTAAAGCAATACTTCGCGATCAAACGAATCAAAGAATTCCTAGAAAATATCTCTCTAGCTAAACGATTTCTTTTCTTCTCGAAAATATTCTTGCAGGTTGCTGGCTGGTGTGCTAGTGCTACTCATCATCACCTGCAGAAGCCACCGGCACATGCGCGCCGCCACCCTCCTCACCGCTCGGCCCGGCGGCGCCATCTGACCCCGGCCTGATCTGCTCCAGCTGCCGCACCACCTCGCGGGCCTCGGGCCGCACCGACGGGGCCGGGTCCACGCAGTGCAGCGCCAGCTTCAGCGTGTCCATGAGCTCGTCTCCAACGGGCCCTGTGGCGGCGTCGCGCATCAGCTCCAGGTCGAACACCTCGCTGGTCCACTCCTCCTTCACGATGGAGGCCACCCACTGCGGCAGGTCCATGCCGTTGGTGCTCTCGGCTGGGGACTTGCCCGTCAGCAGCTCCAGGATGATCACGCCCAGGCTGTACACGTCCGTCTTGGCGTTCGCCTTCTTCAGCTTCGACAGCTCCGGCGCGCGGTACCCCAGGGCGCCTGCTGCCGCCAGCACGTTCGAGTTAGCGGCGGTTGTCATCAGACGGGACAGCCCGAAGTCGGAGATCTTGGGGTTGTTCCGCTCGTCCAGCAGCACGTTGCTGGCGGTCAGGTTGCCGTGCACGATGCTCATGTCGTCGTGGAGGTAGGCCAGGCCACTGGCGGTGCCCTTGGCGATTGTCATCCGTGTCGCCCAGTCCACCGGTGTGTTCGGAGCGCGAGCTGCATCAACGCCATTCCATCAGGAAACATAAGTGTCAGTATACACAACTTCAGAGTTTTCAGTCTCACAAGTGTCAGAATGCAGAGTTTCAGAAATGAAAGGAATGCCAAAGTTGGGAACAATCTATAAAGATATTTCGTAAAACAAAGTTGAACGATGCTGATGGATCAGTACTGTTGAAACAAGAAATTCATCAAGAGATATTCCATAATTCATCAAGAGATTGTTAGCAAATTTTGTATGGCAACTTCAGAGTTTCAGTTCAGAAGGTACTGAACACAGAAAAATGCAGAGTTGGGAACAAAATTGTGAGCAGAGTTGAATAATGCTGATAGAGTAGCACTGTTGGGACAACAAATTATAATTTTGTTCTTGGATGGCTATTTCGTTCCTTGTTCAGCCCAAAACGCACTAATTTGTATTCTCTGAACCTAACACGAGCACTCCGTGCATGCTACTGAACTTTTCTGCATCAGTCATGAAGATGCTCTGACTGACAGGATTTTTGGCATGCTTAGGTCTAGACTGATTTCACTCTTGTATATTAATTAAAATCAACTGCAAAAGTTTGCAACTCTAAAGCGAACCTGCATCAACCTTTGCAAAGTCTGAATCTGTAAATGTTCAGACCACACCTTTACTGAAACATACTAGCAGTTAACAAACTACAAGACTTGACATGCAAATTCACTCATACTTAACGAAATTACCTATCAATTTCTCAAACGAATCGCATATAGTATCTGAAAGTATTAGCTATGAACATATGCAATCCATTTGTGAATATTTGGAAACAAACAAATAATGGTGAAGTTAGAAATGCAGAGCAGGGATAAGAAGTCTGACCGTGCAAGAATGAGGAGAGGCTGCCCTTTGGCATGTAATCGAAGACGAGCAGCTTCTCCCCCTTTGGCCCCAGGTAGTAGGCCCTGAGCGCCAGCAGGTTGGGGTTTCGGATCCTGCCGAGCACCGCCGCCTCGGCCTCGAACTCCTTGTGTCCCTTGGTGATCTTCTCCCTGAGCCTCTTGACGGCCACCAGGCTGCCGTCCTCCAGCGTGGCCTTGTACACCGTCCCGTAGGTGCTCTTCCCCATGATCTCCGCGGTGGCGCAGAGCAGGTCGTCCGCCGTGAACGCGAGCGGCCCGTCGAAGTGCACGAGCTTGCCGCCCACGTCGCCGCCGGACTCCACCTCCGCCGCGCCGGACCCAGGCTTCTCGCCGCGCGCGGCATCCTTGGCTGCCGCCGCCTGCTTCCCGCTCCTTGCTGCAGCTCTGCTGGAACTGGAGGACCTCTTTTTGGTGAGGAAGCAGAGGAGGAGGCAGCAGAGGAGCAGCAGGATGAGGACGCCGACGACGATGCCGGCAATGATGAGTATGAGCTCCTTGGTGCTGAACTTTTTGCGGCTGCCGTGGCTGGATTCCTCCGCGGGTGACGCCGGCGCGGACGGGGACGGGGCCGCCGGGCAGGGCGTGGAAGCAGAGTAGCCGCAGAGGAGGATGTTCCCGGTAAAGGACGGCTCACCGAACTTGTTGGCGAGGGACTCCGGCACGGCGCCGGTGAGGTTGTTGCAGGAGACGTTGAGGGACCGGAGCGTGGCGGTGAGGTTGGCGAGGCTGGGCGGGATGTCGCCGGCGAGGTCGTTGCCGGAGAGGTCGAGCGCCTTGAGGTCGGCGAGGGATCCGAGGTCGGCGGGGATGGTGCCGTTGAGGTTGTTGCCGGCGAGGTCGATCTGGTGGAGCTTTGTGAGCTTGGTGAGGGACTCCGGGATGGGCCCGTCGAGGGAGTTGTGCGCGAGGCTGAGGAAGACGAGCTGGTAGCTGCCGGTGATGGATTCCTTGTTGAGGAGCTTGGAGGGTGATTTGGTGGAGCCGGCGAATGCGTCGGGGATTGGGCCGGAGAGGTTGTTGTAGGAGAGGTCGAGGGAGAGGAGCGACGCGGAGGCGACGACCTCGGCGGGGATCTGATCAGAGAGCGCGTTGCGGCTGAGGTTGAGGCGGATGAGCTTGGTGGAGTTGGCGATGGCGGGCGGGATGGCGCCGGTGAGGCGGTTGGTGCTGGCGTCGAAGGACTGGAGCAGAAGGCAGGCGCCGATGGAGGCGGGGACGGCGCCGGAGAAGCGGTTGTTGAAGAGGTAGACGCCGCGGAGGTCGGGGAGGAATCCGAGGGAGGCCGGGATGGGCCCCGCGATGGCGTTGTCGTGGAGGCTGAGCCTGCGGAGGCGGGTGAGCTGGCCGAGGCCGGACTGGGAGAGGGAGCCCCCGAGCCCCCGCCATGGGAGCGTGATGGCGACGACGCTGCCGAGGACGCACTTGACGCCGGCCCATGCGCCGGAGCAGGCGGTGAGGCCGGAGTCGTTCCAGGAGCGGAGGAAGCCGTAGGGGTCGGCGAGGTCGTGGCGGATGGCCTGCAGGCCCTGGTAGTCGGCCTGGATGATGACGACGCCGTCGCCCGCCGGGTGGTGGCCTTGGGCGGCGGCGGGCTGCGGCACGAGCAGGAGGAGGAGCGCGGCCGCGGCGGCGCACAAGAGGTGATGGTGGCGTGGAGGAGGCTTCCGCCGCGGGGGCAGCATGTTGATTTGGATTGAAATCGAAGGGCAAGAGTTTGTTTGGTTGGAAACTAGCTAGGGGGAGGAGGAGGAAGAAGAAGAAGAGCATGCAATGGAATGCAATGCAACGCAACGCAGTAGAGAAGTCCTGGAGTGTTGATCATGATCAAAAGGGGAAGCAAGGGAGAGGCAGAGGCCGCAACGGCTAGTCGGAGGAGAGGGAGTCACGAGCCCAGGCATGGCAATCTACGTACCAACGGCTAGTTACGACCGCAAGGGCCTCTTTTTTTGGACGTTTTGGCCCGGTCAGCCTCCTCCTCCTACTTGTTTGCCTTTTGTTTCGGTCCGCAGGCCCACCTTGTTCCTCGCGGCCTAACAAACAACTAGGCCCAACAAAAGAAAAGGCAGCGGCGCCCAAGTGCAATCCAACACCAACTAGGCCCAAGTTCTTTGTTAATAAGTACTCGTACGTGATACAAATCAGCCAATTCCGCTGCCTTCCTTTAGAGTTTTGTCGCCAAAAAAAAAGTCATCGTCGCCGGAAGAAAGAAACAAACGACAATGTGACCTGCCAGTACACGAAAGATGAATCCACATAACAAGATATCAGACTAGGAAATCAAGATCATGGAGTGTAATAAGACAACATTTGAAAATAGACAATAGGATGCATCTAAAACATCTTGAGCATATGGCCATAGAAATATCATCGAGTCACGAAGATACAAGCGAAACAGTAAAATGTGGTATAATGATGCCAATTGAGGCATGAATAAATCGACTTCCTCATAGTACACCAAAATGGAAATTAAGCAAAACAAAACTAGGTATATATGATTATTGTTTGTGTATTCTTTAGCATCCATCCATACTCTGATTTAATCAGTATAGAGTATATAATCGTACTGGTAACAATAATCTCATGGTACAGACGTGTACAAGGAGCGGTGGTATCCTCAGCACAGCAGCAGGTGGCAAAAGAATGAATCAATTAAAGGAGCACATTGACCTTGAATCGAGGGGAGATGTGGCACGCTCATTGGATCCTATACGCGTCCTCCTGTGGCGTTGGCGATGAATGAGAGCAGCGGGTTTGGCGGATCTGAGCGAGACGGTGGTGGAGAAGAGGAGAGAGAGCTGCCGTGCCGTGGCAATACAAAGGAGGAGAGGAGGTTTCCTCTCCAAGTTAGGCAGCAACACACCGGTAGGCGTAGGTCACTAGCCACAACTGCAATCCTAATGCATCTTCTTCCTTTTTCTTCAATACCAATCAAGCACCATGTACCTGGTTCTGGAATAAACCGACAATACACCTCTTCCACCACACTTCAGGAGCATTATTCCTTCATCTCATTTGTTTTTTTTAATTCTGTGCTAAGCCATCAAACAATAACGTACAGCAAATAGTTCACCTACCACAAAATAGTGTCCATTCAACTTTACTTACCAGCCATTGTCCCCTACCAAACAAAAACAAGATGGGCCGAATAGTTAAGGGCCAACCGAGATAACCAAGTTTCAGCGAGTCAACACAGCACAAGTATGCTAGGTTGCATTGAAACAAGTCTGTGCTCCAGTTCCACATAACACTCTTCACTTAACAGTTCAGCACAAACGAGCTGATATCTTACAGCATCGTCCTTATTGGGCCATAACGAAATGGACATGACATTAGGTATCACAATTTTCCTTCACTGAAGCCACGCCTACAAACCTCCAAATAATCTAGAAGGTGGAGCCATTCCAACCAAAGTCTGAGCGCTGCATCATCACATAACATTCAAAATTAGCACGATGCAAAGATATAACTGGATATTAAAAAAAACACTAACACCATCTACATAAGCAAGCACAAAGGAAACAGACGCAAAACTAGGAAGATGGCATGAAACAATTTATTTACATGAACTATTCTTGATGCAAAGCATGCAAACATTGAGCATGTTCTTGTGCAGGATGAGCCTAACAAAGAACAAAATTGAAATAAGAAGTTGGTGATGGTTAAAAGGACCCATGAATCACATGCCCAGTCAACAAGAAATAGTGGTTGCTTACCTTTGAATCGTGGAACTTGAGGTAGAAGCGGGACTTGGGAATGGACAGCTTTGATTCCAGAATAGAAGCAATGCCAGCACTCAGCTTCTTGTTCACATCAGCGTTCAGCCCTCCGATGGAAACCAGCTCACCATAAGCTGCAGGGTCCTGGGTACCACCAAATGCCATTGGCACTGAACCCTTGACAACAACCATCACATACTGTGGGAGGAACAACCATTTCATTAATTCCTCAAGATGATACTACCAAAGAGAAATGTCTTTGACTTTATATATCAACCACAGATAAACAATAAAGTCTAAATTCAGCAATTTGAGCCAAGCACCACGGGTCACCCACCAGTAATCCAAAGAATTACAGTATGAGAAATTGAGAATGAGCCTAGCATGATCAGGTTTTGAATCCAAAGTATTCAGACAGGTAATTTTTGTCCATGATAGTAGCAAAACAGCTGCCTGATTAACACTAATTCAGACCACCTGCCTAACAGATGACGAAAAGGGACCTCTGTATCTAGTAAAGTCAGGTCACTTGATCATAAGAATTTGGGTGGTGACTATGTAGCAAAGCAGCTGCCAGACTAAAAATAACATGAACGATTGATAAACATGAGCTTTCAACTTTTAAATATGTGTAAAGTTGCAGACGGCTGTAGTATTAGGGATAACGTAAAGGAAAAGCATATGCAGCCCATGGTGTACAGATTTAACAGCACCTGAGATTAGCGCTGAAGAATGGTACACTAGGGGTTGCTGGTTGCTAGAAATCTAGTCCAGATAAAGCGTGAGCATAGACTTTCATCAGTTAGTTTGCTGTAGATACTACATATGTTGTTGGTGGATTGATGTCACATTTCTATTCAACAGTCAGATTGGCAGGATAGTGAAATTGCTAGACGAATGGCTTGATATTTCTTGTACTGAGTGATCACAATGGTCATTATATCATCAAATCCTGGATAGACACTGGGGATGCTGTCTCAGACCACTGAGTTATCTGGTTCTCTTCCTCAATAAGTGTCAAAAATTACAGGTTCAATTTATATATGAACTCGATCTAAGAAGGGCCATGATAAGAGATTGCAATCCCATTCTGGGAGTTTTAGGTTGCTCGTGTGAATATTATTAAAGTTTTCGAGTGAGTATCGACATTGTCCATGAAAAACCTAGGCAGTACTCCCTCAAAATAAATAAAAGCCTAGAGGTCAAAATCCCCATTGAAGTAGTAGTATTTGTCAAAGGGGAATATTGGGAGATTTACTGATTCACACGAATTCTCTTTAAACTACCATCTGCAAACACGTTTAATTGATTGATAACCTAGAGAAATGTGTCATTCGGTGATGCACATCCTGCTGAAAAGTCAAAACCCTAACAGGTTGCAGGTACAAAATGGAAGCATAATCTCATCCAACCAAATAGATGCAGGAGGAGAGACGTCCCGTCCCTAGAAGAAACGAAGCGAGAGGGGAAGAGAGTAGAGGAGGGAAAGGGGGGGAGAGGCGAGGGCTTACGGCCTCTGGCTTGCCGATGATGTTGGCGACGGCCTTGGAGGCTTCGGCGAGGATGGCGGAGGTGTCCACCCCCTCCAGGTTGACGTTGGTGGACACGTTGAGGCACGGCATCCTCCCTCGTCGCTTCCTCCTCCTGCTGGTGGTGGCTTGCAGTCTCCTCCGCTTCCCCTGCGACCGGCCGCCTTCTCCCTCCGCCTCTGCTGCTTTGCTTGGCTGCGGCGGCCTCTCTTCTTCTTCTTCTCTATCCTTTCGTTCCTGCTGTCTCCGTCCGGACTGAGAGAGAGAGACTAACGGAAAGGGATCTCGACCTGGGCCCTTAATTCTTTCCTGCACCATGGGCCTCGCCCATTGGCTTTCCAGTATCCTCCCATGGGCCTCGAGGCTGGCTCAAATTTTAGCAAATTTGAAATGTCCGATGCTGCTGCACTTGCACAATACAACTAATATTATTCTATTTCAGACAATCACTGAGTTGAACAAATGAAAAAAAAAAGAGAGTTACCAGATCCCAGAATGTTAGACAGTTCATTTACATGCAGGATTTTCCGGGAAACAAATTTTACATGATTGGCCTTTTATTCGATCCCAACTTTCTTGGTAAACACTTGAAAGTTGTGAAGGGCCTCCTACAGCAGGCAGGTATAACAAGAGAGCTCAGCTAACAAACACCAAATACAAGTGTATTGTGTACATATTTCCACATATCTACATCAGCTATCTTGTTAACTGTCACACAGGCCTTCTGTTACCAGGGCTAGGCCTGCAGGCAGCAACGTATGCGTTCTTGCTACCGTTCCCCTTAAAATTGACCATAGGAGATCAATTGAATATAAACGGCCACATCTGTGCTTTACTCACTCTCTGACCAGATAATTTCCCAAGGTCCACCTTTGCTCCATAACCTGAAAAAAAACAGAAAATCATGTCATTCGTGCTGCTTGGTTCCTTTCCCCCAAGTTTACAGCTTGGTTACTTGAAAAAGAAAGTCCGAACCAAGAGACTGCTACAAATGAAGTAATCCATTACTACCTCCAGAAACCAGCAATTGCTCGCAAACTCATAAATAGAGTAAGACCAGCCCAGATGCCACCGAGACCAAATTTAGGAGCAGCCATAAGTAGGAATACCGATGACACAGCCCCCGCAAAAATCTGAAAACCAATGATTCCATATGGTTAGCATGACAAAGCTATGCTGTGCTATGTGATGACTAATAACATAATAACGTGACAGTATCAGAGACAAAATAAATGTGATAGAGTAAGAATATGAATCAGAACCGTAGAGTATGCAGCATAGGCGAAGTCAGAAACACCATAGTAGAGCCCATCAGCTACAAATGCAATAGCATTTACCGGCTGAGAAATAGTGACAAACTGCAACAATCCAACATTCACATTGTTAACATAAAATCACTGCACACACTACTTGAGAAACTAAGCATCGACTTCTCGAAATTATCAGTACCCAAACTCCAGATCGGGCAACATCCAAAACAGCAGGATCATCTGTAAACAGCAAGGACAAAGATCCAAACCCAACGAATAAGGTAGCAGCAAGTGCAACACCAGTCACACCACCAACCTACACAAAAAAAAAAGGAACAGTATCAGCTAATTAAGGCAAATAAGAAACTTGGTGTCATTTCTGAAGTTTTCCAAGAGATGACTTCTTAACCTGCAGGACTCTGTATAAAACCATGCGGGCTTGCTTGTAATTCCCTTTCGCATATTCAGTAGCAAGTAGAGCCTGCACAAATTAGGGATACCTCATAAGGAAATACTCAGGTAAGGAGTATGATGAAATGTCCACCACAGTAATTTTGCACACCTGACCAGCAAGGGCTAGAGCATCATTCAGCAGAGACATTGTTAACCACACTTGCAAGCATATCTCATAGCCAGCCATTGGAACAGGCCCTTCCCTTGCAGCCAGGGATGTAGATAATGTCAGTGTCAGGAATACTGCAATTGTTCTGCCAATCAGCAGTCCACCTGAAAATCGTTCAAACTCAAGTGGTTGCCATAAAGGTCTATTGCACTAATATGTAACATAGGGAACGTAATACAACAACTATCAAACAGAAATGAATTCATGGATAGTGTGCCCATCTGTTTGAATCAGTGTTTGTTTACATTAAAGCAAAACCATGAGATCTAACGTCCTTGGATACGACTATATCAGCACGAGGGATATTTACCAACCAGATTTCAGGTAGCGGATCACTCCATCTCCAATGATATCCCATGAGAACAGGTCTACTTCATTATTCAGCTTCCAAAGGAGGATGAACGCTGTTAAGTACCTGAACACATGTAAGACAGTTGATACAAATACTTTAGGGGCTTATAATTATTTAAGTATAGATGGAAATAAGAGGAAGCAAAGATACTCCAAATGAGGAAAGTTAGTTTTATTGCTAGAATCATCATAATTGCACCAACATACTCAGAGTACACTGTTGCCAAGGCAGCGCCGCTTACTCCTAGACCAAGTGGAAAAATAAGTACAGCATCCAGTATTGCATTTAATAGGTTTCCAGCACCTGTATGCATCATGATATTAGTTCCTTGCTTAATCATTTTACATCAATTACATAGAGCACCTTAAATGGGAAAAAAATCCATTACAACAAAAATGGCATTAGTTCCTAGCTCAATCATTTTACATCAATTACATAGAGCACCTTAAATGAGAAAAAAAATCCATTACAACAAAAATCACGCTATTTAAATACCAAGGTACAAATGCACCCTGAGCTATCATACAGTGACTTACCAACAGCATACAATGGTGTCTTTGTATCCAGGAATCCACGAAATGCACCCTGAGCTGCAAGTGCCACTATTATTGGTGGAGCACCATATGCCCTCAATGTAAGAAATTGTTCTGCTGGTGCTCGCATTGGTGAATCCTGTGTAGACAGTAAACAAAACAACTTCAGCGACAGTGTCTTGGTAGTAAACTGCATGGGCAATTAGTCATAGAACCAACATTTTGGTCACACTGTATCATATGTCCTAGTGGCATAATTAGCTTATATACATATTGTAAAATGTCCACTGTTTCCAGGATGATGAAAAGACGATTTTCTTAGTACCCCAGCTACCAGAAAGCATGTGAACAGAAGGACTAGAAAAAGAACATTCAAAGATTCAGGTAAAAATTAGGAATAGTGACTTCAGAATGGGGCATCAAAAGTGGCGCATAAAAAACATAGACGCTGGAGCTGCATAGACATTAGATTGTTCAGACCAACAGCACGCATAATACCGTAAAGAACATTCAGTGCTGACATCAAGTTACAGAGAAGACATAGGTCCTAGGAATCTGAGTATGCCAGTGAAATTAGTGTTACGTACGACGGGTATACCAATGATGTTCATCAGTGTCCCAGATCCAACAATCAGTGCCACCATCTCCAACAATCCAATGCTAGCAGCTAGAGCCAAGGATGTTGAAACTGCCGGGAGAACCTTCCTTTGTTGGCTTGTCTTTTTTTGAGGTGTCAAAAGTTCATCTCCTAAACACTAATCAGTGTAATGTTGATAACAGATCCCATCAGAAGAAATGCAATAGAACTCTTCATTTGCTTACTTTCTCCAGCGTTATTAGAACTGTCATCGACTGCCTGCTGCTCAGCAACAAAGGATGTGGTGACATTAAGCAACGGCACATTGAACAGCTTGGATACCAAATTGAAGATGGAAGCAGATGCGCCAACAGCCGCAAGTTCAGCGGAGCCTGACAACATACACGCACATCAAGTGATTGATCCCCTCAAAGCAGATGTAAAATTTTCCTGTATTCTGTACTGAAACTTGTACAGGCTATATAGCCTGTTAATAAGATTGCTTTGTGCTGCATGATTCTAGTTGTCAAATGAAGGAGGGCACTAGATTCCCGCATGGGTCAGCTTATGACCTACCAATATGGCCGACGAAGGCGGTGTCGATGAGCGCAGTGATTGGGTCGGCGGCGAGGGCGAGCACGGCGGGCGCGGCGATGCCGATGATGTCCGCCGCAACCCCGTCAACCTTGAACCAGCTCAGCACCCCACGTCCCGCACCGGCCTCTGCCTCCTCGTTATCTTTCCTCTCAGTCCCCGGTCCCCTCGGTGCCGCCTCCTCGACGACGTCTGTGACGACCGGCTTCCCTTTACGGCTGCATCGCGGGGGTCTCCAACAGGGAGTAGAGCGGTGGCGGCGGCGGCAGGGCAAGGAGACGCGATTGATCCCTGGATATGGGGCTCGGGAAAACGCGGCGGCTGCAGGCCTCGTGGCCGTCGGCGGCGAGGTCGTCGCCATGGGCGTGTGGTTATTATTATTATTATTATTATTTGAGAATTTGGCGTGTGGTTACTGTGGTGTGGGAGCGGAGACGCCACGCCAGAGAGATTGGATTTGATGCGATGCGGGCCTGATGCCCTTTGGGCCCCCATTTTGTTGGCAAGAAAACGACCCAATAATATCCAGCGCGTCGGTTATTGGGCTTCAACGACCCCGATTCGTCGTCTGCTCGCCTGAAAGCACCCGCATCGCCGGCGACCTCAAAGCCGCCGCCGCCGCCTCAGCTCGCTCCGGCCACCTCTCCCCTTGAGGATTCACTGCGGGAGAATCATAGCATGAGGTTCGCGGGCTGGTATCTGAAGATCGCCGCGGTCGGAGCCTCGATTGGCGCCGCCATGGAGCTCTTCATGATCCACACAGGCTTCTGTGCGTCCCTTCCCCCATTTTCTCCCTCCCTTGTCCCTGCTCAGCATCCAACCCTGCCCCTTGTACTTTCTTTGGCATTTGTAGTTAATAAATCATACTTGGATGAATTATCTACACAGTCCATGTGGCAGCAACAATCTACCCCTAAATTCATCTGAAGGGTAGCTTTATACAGATTGCAAAACTTTCTACTCTCCTAGGTCCAATTGGCATTTTGCACTCTGCTCTCATACTAATTCAGTACGTAGACCCAGCGTTAATCAACGAAATCAACTGCCCTGTTTAGTTAAATCATTGGGAACTCGTCAAGTTTCCCAAAACTTAACTCAAACAAGTAGTATGTGCTTTTCAGTGCATCTTCCCATTCAACAACAACAACCTCTGCTTCCATTATTTTGGTTGCCACACAATTACTTTTCAGATTATTTAGTACCTTTCATCCTGTCAAATTCATTCGGTTGTTCGCTGCTGCATAGGAATGCCTCTTAAATTTCTTTTCCCTCTATATGGTTCTATGCTACAGATGACAAGGTAACTGTCTTGGAGTCAGAAAAACGAGCTTGGGAAAGCAGTCCAGAGGCCCAAGCTATGAGAGAAGCACTCAATCCATGGCGCAAGCATGATGAACAGAAGAAATAGTCATCACTTATCTGTTCTGTCAAGTATTTGCATCCTCCATTTGTACACCCTTCATTGAGGTAATAATATAAATGTGAATCTTTTGCATTTGGTGAACAATTTCAACATCTCACAAATTGCTAGATGCCTCGATGGTACATCCTATGAAAGGTTTAAGGGCTATAGGCAAATGTGCTAAACTTTATTTTCAAGGGAACAACTGTGCTTAACCGTACACTTTCAGACTGGATTTCACTTGTTCATGTTATGCTAACAGTATAGTTCCTTTTCAATTATCGCTCACCTGAGTAATCCATCTAGGCTGTTTTGCAAAATTTAGAATTTTGTGTGCCATTTTGTGATATTCGAAAGACTCATTGTGCCCCGTGTTGCCAGAAGTTAACTCCCAGGAACTTTTAAAGGTTTACGGGCAACTGTGCCAACAGCCAACCTGTACACATCCACACTTGATTTCTGTTTCTATTAGGTTATTTTAAAAATATAATAGCGAAATTTATAGGATCAGAAAGACAGCAGATATCCATTTCTTTGCATGATAATTGAATACCCTGGGTTACTTACAGCACAATGGAGTGGTCCATCTAATCCATCCTTCCAAAATTTTAAAACTTTGTGTCATTTTCTGCTATTTAGTGGACCCATTGCTCTCCTTATTTAATGTCAACAGTATTGCCCTGACAAAGATTAAAAATATTGCCCCGAATTCTAGCATGCCTTGCATCGATAAGTAGTACGGGCATCAATATATAAAAAATTATATAGGTCAACAATGTAAGATAGATAGATATTACTAGACTCACCATGAGAAATACTTTCAGAATATTTCATTACATTCCTTTGAAATGTCATATTCTCATTGGCCAAAATTTTGCCTTGTAGACTGCGTCAATGTTCCAAACATATTTTGAGTCAGAGGGAGTACATAGCAACAGTAAATATGGAGGATTTTGCACGTATCTCAGTTCAACCAGCAACACACATTCCAAACTGATTTCATGCAACATTGGGCCTACTTTTTAGTATTAATGCCCAGTAAATGGAATACTGGCTCTGTACTTTACATACCAGCTACTAAGCTAATAATTTCCTATCCTCTTGATGTCTCTTGTGATGGTGTTCATTTCATGTATTGTACCTAACCCATTTCAGCTAGAACTAAACCAAAATTTTGTACAAGCTAACCGTGATCTCAAAGCAGTAAGGAACTGATCAAGGAGTTTCTCTGTTAACTGGAAACTTGGTGAAGGTTCTTATAACTTGATCTACTAGCAGTAGTATCATAAGCTTGTTTTGTTCTTCTGAATAGAACCATGCTCGATGCTAAACCCAGAAGTGTGATGCAACCCCACAAGAAGAAGGTGGTTGAGTAGCACTTCACCCCCATGCACACAATCATGGTTTCAGCAATGCCAGTGCGGTTATCTTTTACTGTCATTCTTTGGCCATTTGCGTCATATACCAGGGCAGCAATCTGTCCATAGAGGAATGAGCCCAGAGGGATATTGGTGATTAGTATGTTATGGTTCACACCAACACTATTTGGTCCAAAGAGCTCAGAGGTCACGGACACTGCTGCAGCGAAGATGAACCCTGAGCTTAGGCCAACTAGTGCTGTTCCTACCGCCAGAGCGCTTCCATCTTGTTGTTTCCACATAAGGAAAAAGGCCATCGGCATTGGCACCAAGGCAGCAGCAAGCCACCCTGTCCGAGCAAGTGACATCCTCCTGTATGCAAAATGGATTATAGTTAGTTAGGAGGCCATGTGATAATAATTGAGATGTTGAGTGAAACAGATACCCGTGAAGGGAATCGGGGAGTGCAGAGAGAAGACGGCCGAAGAAGGAGAAGGATGAGTAGACAGCAAGTAGCATGGTGAGCTGTGACTGCTGGTGCAATGACTGTGCAATCTGCCCCAAGTTGTTGCTGTATACCAAGCCAACAGTGGCTCCACAGAAGTAGGCTGTGTAGTAGAGCCAGAAGTCCACACACCCAATTAGCCTCTTTGCACTATGTTCTTCACTGAGCACCACCAGGCGGCCCTTGTCCAGCATTGATCCACCACAACTGCCCTGCAGCTGGCGCTCCATTTCTTTTTGCATCACGGCATCGGGCTCTGTCTGATGATTTAGGAGTGGTTTATGTGGATCATTATGGTTTAGTGGCAATGCAGGGTCAGGTGTATCCATGAATGAGCAACTGGAGCAGGCAGGGATGATGAGAGGAAGGGCGAGGAGGACCATGGCGCCTGTGAGGATGACCCATGCAGTAGAGCTGGTTGTGGTGAAAGATCCAAAGACCACCAGATATATGCCAGTGACGGAGGCAATGATGTAGAGGCCGAGGAAGACACTTCTGTCATGATTGGGCATGCTGTTGAGGTGGCTGCTGCCTTGCGTGTGGCAGAGGAGGATTGGTGGGAGGGCAAGAATAGAGACTGCAAGAGGATGGCATTTAGGAGGAGGTAGACAGCTGGGGAGGTAGGGGAGAAGGCATTTGCAAAGAGAGTGTAGAAGGCAGCGCTGAGCCCATTGAAGCTTATTGAGAGGGAGAGGGCCAGGGGGCGGCTGCTTGCAGAGAAGCTACGTATGCAGAGAACAAAGCAGACTGTGTTGAACCAGCAGATGCTGCACCCTGCTATCAAGCAGACCAAGAACACCTGCAAGGCAACATATGAATCAGAATCTGATCGACTAACTAAATTGACTATAAATTGCATGCTGTGGCATATTGACAATTCAACCTGTGTTGTGTCTACATCTTTGCTTCATACATTTGAATAAACTGTTCACAGCAGTTCCTCTCGAGAGAATAATTTGTGGGCTAATATAGGTTATCTTCTGAAGACTGCAGGAGTGGTCTGTATATTGGGAGCCCTAGGTGATATGGAAGGCATTGTATTACTACAAAATGAAGCAACATTTTTTGTTTCCTTTTGAATACTTAGTGACAAATTCTCTCAAAAATGTGTTATATCAGTTTCCTCAACCGTTCCCAGTAGCCAGTTGCATGGTGAGCATTGAGGTATGGGGCTGGGTGTGGTGGGCAGGGAAGGGAGCACTTCCGTCCAATAAAATTTACTTTGACATTTCTGGGATGGTGAAAGTCTGTAATTGTGACCTTAAACTTTGTGATTCCATTTGTGTGCGTGACATGCTATTTTTCGTGTTGTTCGATACCGAATATATCATAGTAAGGAAAGACGTTGTGAAGTAGGTGGTGGACGATGTTGTGAGAATGGCATTATATTGCGCATGCCGCAGGCGTGTGTGATATGCTGATACGGAGTACGTTGGTATCTAAGGTGATGTGGCTGCGATGTTTGCGTGAATCAGAGCCCGTTCCAGGGTGATACAGGTTCAATCTCTCTAATTGAGAACCTAACAATCAACAAATCGTTTTTGAGGATAGTTAAGTGCGCATGTTGTGTGTGTAGATGGCTGTAACACCCTAAAATTCACCACAATTAAATTGTAGCAACCCTCTGAAATTTTTCTAGGATTTATTAAGGCTTAAATAAATTTTTTAAGATTTAATTGGAATTTCTAGCCTTTTATAAATTTAAATATCATATTAAATAATTATTTTAGTCAAAATAAGTTTTTGTTGCATTCATGCTGTTGCATATATTTTTGGTTGCTAGTAAATCAAGTTGGAATTTAAATTATGTTTAAATTCGAATTTGATTTGCTTTTGTTTGAGTGTTAGAATAGTTGTTTTCTGTTGAGTTCGCTTTCGCCCCTCCAACTTTTGGCCCAGTCCATCTTTGCTCCCTCAACTTTTCTCTTTGGCCACCGGTCTGTTTCCCGAGCCGGCCTGTTTCATTTCCCGGCCCAAGCCCACTCCCTTCGCGGCCCAACTCTTCGCGCCGGCCCGCTCCCATCTCTCTCTCTCCGACAGGTGGGACCCACCTGTCATCTCCGTCGTCCCCGACGGGGACTCTGCCCGAGTCCGATTGCGCTGCCGCACCCGACTCCGGCCGGGGCACGCACGCCAAGGCGTGGGCCCAAGCTCCACCCCGGGCCTATAAAACCGCCGCCGCCGTTGCCTTCCCCTCCAATCGAAGCCAATCGAGCTGCAAACCCTAGCCCGCGCCGCCATTGCCGAGCTTGAGCCGCCGCCGTCGATCTTCGCCGCCGGAGCCTCGCACTCGCCGTGAAGCACTCCAGAAGGTTCGCCTTGATGCTCCGAAACCCTCCATCGCGTTCTTGCTCCGATTTTTGCCGTACACCGCGCTAATTTTGGCTCGCCGTCGATCCCGCAGCTCCGCCGTCCGCCGTCGCTCGTCGCTGGCCGCCGTCGCAGCTTCTTGCTAATCGTGATCTAGCTTGGTGAGTTCGCCTTGATCCCCTCTTGCTCCCTGTCCAAGTCGCGCGCGTTTTGGTGCTCTGTAGCGTGCTAGCGCGTTTACTCCGGCGATGCTCCGCCGCGGCCATCGCAGCGCCGCCGTCGTCTTCGTCGCCGCCGTCGAGTTTTCCCCTAGATCTGTTGTGGACCGTCAGATCTAGATCCAGCGGCTCAGATTAGATCGCGTCCCAAGTCAAACCGACCGCGTACCGGTCAACCATGGCCACTTTGCAAAAGAGCCCTTGAAGTTTTTGAAAATCAACCCGCAGTCCATCCTAGTTCAAAAATAATTATAGATAGGTCATGTTTTCTTTCGTTTTAGCCCCTGCAAGTTTTAAAATAGCACCCGCAGTCCAGCCCCTGTTATTTTATGGTTTAGCCCTCATAGTTTTATATAAAATTATATTTTAACCCTCGGATTTTCGCAGTTAAGCCCCTGGAACTTTTAAAACTTTGCCAGCAAGTCCCTAAACCTTAGAAAAGCCATATCTTTTGCGTTTTAACTCCGATTTTAGTGATTCTCGCGCTCACGTGTTCGTTGTAACGCGTAGATTAGTTTTGTGCTGTTGTTTTCTCCTGTTGGAATTGTTTGGTGTACTGTTTCTTATTTGTTGTATTGTTTCCTTGCATGTGAATGTGTGATGCGAATAGGAAACGATCAATTTGAAGATTTCTCTGAAGATCCAACTGTTGGAGAAGGATTTGAGCAGCAACAGAGTTGGGAAGAAGGCAAGTGTATTATGTCATGCAAATGTCCTAATAATTATTAATTTCACCACCCATGCATGTGTCTTAATTTGATGGGTTCCTATTTAAGGATTTGCCTAGCCACTATATTTTCCTGTCCCTGAAACTGGGTTACTTAATTAATTTTGATGGTAGCTGATGCTTAGCTTGCTCAACTGGGATTGGTTAAATGAACCCCTACTCTATGTTCCATATACTCTTTTAAATAATTAATTGGCAAGATCATATCTTTTTAATTGGAACATGGAGAACCACCTAGGAAAACAGTACAACCATGAGTGCCATGTGGCTCTGGCTTTGACTGACTAATTAGGTGCTCTAGTTTATGGTAGCTTTACTCGAAAGGGGCATGGGGGGCGGCAGTTGACGGGGTATAGCTCGGTCCTCTTGAGCTGTGGGCTTTGGTAAGAGACAGACCTCATTAGGGAGGGTTATGCTTTGCTTCTGAACCGGAAACCTTAGCGGGCTATCATTTATTAGAGTGCTTTTGTAAAGGTCTCATAGTGAAACCCAGTATTCGGTCCACGTGGTGTGGGAAGGGTACAATGCTTCGGCAATGGGAATCACGGCTTATGGTGAAAGTGTACAACCTCTGCAGAGTGTAAAACTGTTATAACAGCCGTGCTCACGGTCAAGAGCGGCCTGGACTCTTACATGATAATCATACTTGAACATGGATTAAATCGTGGTTACTTGATTATGTTGGGATTATGACACTCATTAATTTGTGGGTGGTATATACTTTCATTTGCTAGTAAATAGTTGCTTAATAAAACTTGACCAACTAAAAGTGCTTACTGCAGTATTGTCAGCCAGCCTTTTTTGCTCCAGCCTTGTATGTCATATTACATTTGCTGAGTACGTCATGTGCTCATGCTTGTTTTCTTTCTTTTATTGCATCAATTACACCCGGAATGCTGCTCAGATTGGGAGAATTTTAAGGATTTCACTGCTAATTTTGAGGAGTTCTAGGCGAGTCTCCCCCAGTCAATGCCTGTGGAGTTGGAGTCACTTTTGCTTCGTTAGATGAACGTTTATTTAAGTCTTCCGCTATGACATTGGTGTCAACTCTGAGATTGTAATAAATGCACTTTAATACTCTTTCGCTATGCATGATTATGGATATTCACTTGTGACGTCTACCATATGTGTGTAAACTGATCCTGGCGCACATATGAGATGCATCTGGTTTTGCTTTTAAAACCGGGTGTGACAATGACTCATCTACCGGTCAAAGGAAAGCAAAGTATGGTTGGACGCACGCGACTGGTAGGAGGAAAGCAGAGTTGAGTTAGCTGCAAACTACTACTACTCGATGATCGATGTTGGTAGCAGTAGCAGTAGCAGATTAGAGATTATTACTAGTATCTTATCTTAGAGCATCTCCAACAGAGTTGGTAAAATTGGGGACCTAAAACTGATTTTAGGTCCAGGAGAGAGAAAATTACAGGTACCACAAAGTTGTCTTCTCCAATAGTCTCCAATAGTGTTGCTAAACTGGGTACCTATAATTTATTCTCAAAAGAGTTTCACTTTCGATAAGCCCATGCTAGGCGCGACGTGCAGGACCGGCGGCGTGACGGGCGGCGGTGGCGGAGTTGCGCCAGCGACGGTGAGGTCGGAGCTGCAGCGGGAAGTGGTGCACGAGGTGTTCCCGAGGCTGGAAAGATCACCTGAGGTCGTCGGTGGCGAGGAGGAGCAGTGACGGCGACGCTCCACGAGCTCCGGCGGCAGCAGACGACGCGAACGGCGGTGGGGCTACATGAGGCGAGAGGGGAGCGGGTGAGGGTCGGCGGAGGTAGAGGACATGCGGGAACACGCGACGGCGCGAAGAATGGCGCCGGAGGCTCACCGGAGGAGGAGATCGGCGCGGCGGCGGTGGATCTTTGGTGGCGGCGAGGAATCCGCAGCCGTCCGAGGGAGGCCGCGGTCGGAGCGCCGGCATCCTCCCTCATCTCCGTGCCGCCCTCCTCCCGCGAATCGACGACGACAGGCGCCAGCAGGCCACTCCCCACGGCCAGCTCGTGTGCTCGTCATGGGCGCGGCGGCGGCAGAGGCGGCGGCGGCGGCGTTCGTGGATACCAACACGGCGTGCGCGGCACCGCGTGATTCAAGAAGGAGACCGAGCTGGACGGCGCCGCCGCCGCGTTGCTGCACTACTCCAGCCAGCAGTTGGTCGAGCTGCCGCAGCTCGAGAGCCCGTCGTCGCCGACAGCGGCAGGTGGGGCAAGAAGAAGGCGCGGGCCGACAAGATGGCCACGGACTAGAGGGCGCTCGACAAG
Source organism: Echinochloa phyllopogon (assembly GCA_033239725.1). Classification (NCBI taxonomy): domain Eukaryota; kingdom Viridiplantae; phylum Streptophyta; class Magnoliopsida; order Poales; family Poaceae; genus Echinochloa; species Echinochloa phyllopogon. Next base: position 486,896 of record BTCW01000008.1, on the reverse strand, counting down.
TTCATCGCGGCACAGCTCAGTCCAACAGAGTGCGGCGGCGGAAGCATGGAGGCGACGACGGCGGAAGCATGGAGGCGACGACGGCGGAAGCATGGAAGCGATGGCAACGGCGATGGAGCTCTGAGGCGGAGCGCGGCCCCGACGGAGCTCGGCGGGAGTGGCGGGAGTTGGCCTTCAATGGCGGATCCGCCGGCCGGAGGCGGGAAGGGCGGCCGCGTCGCTCGAGAGGAGGTAGGGAGGGCGGCGATGGCGTTGGAGCGGGCGGCGCGAGAGCGGAAGAAGAAGCGGGGGAAAGAAAGGACAGACGGTTGGGCCTCCCGCGCGTGGATGGAAGAAATAGCAACTCGGGTTTGGGTTGGTATATTTGGGTCCCCATGGGTGGATTTTAGGTCCGGACCTAAAATAGCAACTCATATAGGTCCTCTGTTGGAACTCGTTTTTTGGCTGTTTTTAGGTCCCGATGTAGTTTTTAGGTATAGCAACCCAGTTTACCAACTGTCCTGGAGATGCTGAGTTGGATGATCCGATCGGATCGGAGAGGAGATGCATATTCTAGTACCAGTGTATGAATATGATACTACATAAATAGGTGTTGCATGCACAGTTGATGAAGTGGCAGGATAACCTATATATTACATTAGATTAGAATTAATTTAGTGAAGGGGAGGATAGATAATTAGAGATGACAGGTGATGGAGCTATTGACGGAGGACTGGACTGGAGCTGGACGGAAATTAATTGATGGGGTAGTCTGTGACTGCTGCAGGGCAGTGAAGTGAGGCTGATAAATCCAACAAACCTAGTTTTATATATCTTTTAATTGTAAAGTTGTATCCGTAAGGAGTAACTTATAAAGCCTTGCGTTAATTTTTGAACCAAAAGAAATGGAGGGAATCATATATGTGGTGTAAATAAATAAATAAATAAAAATAAAAAGGTGAGAACCGGATGGGATAATAAACGAACGTAAGGAAGGAGCTGGGTCGTCGTTCAAGAAAAGTAAAGGCAGAATTTACCTGATGCAAAAGTGGCTTAAAATAAGGAAGAGAGGCCTCCTTTTCAGCTCCGCCATGGAAACGAAACAAAACAAAACAAAACAAAACAAAACAATGGAGCTAGAGCTCCACCGTACGTACAATCCATTCCGTATCCTGATATATACGTGCAATGGCTGCTATCAGCCTAAATATCTACGGAGTATGTCCCTTGGCTGTCATCAGTATCTAGTCGCCATCTATGCCTATTAATTGCTATCTTGTTCAATTTGATCTTTCCCCTTAACCCTCACACATGAACAGAATCTGGACACGCCTCACCTAGCAGCTAGCTAGCAAGCGGATTATTGGCAAATTATTGACGCAGCTAGCAGCATATCGATCAGACAAGCATATAGAATCAATCAAGCAATTGATCGATTATCATTTAGTTTAGCAAGCTAATAGAGAAGGAAGAAGAAGAATAATTAATTCATACGCACCAGAGGGTATGGGAGGGTGAAGGAGGGATGATTGGCGAAGGCGAGGCAGCAGTACTGGCCGGCGTAGGCGGCGAATCCCAGCGCGGCCGTGAGGAGGAGGACGGCGTGGAGGGGCATGTACAGGAGGGCGAGTCCCGAGGACCACCCCAAGGCCTTGCCCAGGTCGGAGGCGGTGGCGAGGTAGTTGAGCGCCTCCTGGGAGATGCCCAGCGACGATTTCAGCGCCGACGAGTAGGCCGCGAAGTCGAAATTGGTGCCCGTCAGGGCCTGGATCCACACCGTCGCAACCAGAACAGACCAACGCCGCCACGCATCATCGCCGCCGCTCCGACGATCCCCACCCTCCACCGCCTCCTGCCCTGTTGCCAATGCCATTCGCGCGCGGGCGGGGCCTCGTGTGTGCTTGTTGGATTTTTCTTTTATGGAGTCGTTGGTGTGCCAAGGCGCCTACCTACCTACCTATAGGCCCCTCCCCTCCCCTGGCTGCTGTACGTCTCTATCTGCTTCTCGTCGTCGTCCATTCCCAACGGCCAGTCCACCGGCCAGCCTACCTCTATATATCGCATCTATATATAGGGTACCCATCACCCATGCTATACTTGCCCGTCTACGCAATTATGCTATAATTTCATGGCCAGCCTCTCTGCTGGCTCACGTGCCTGCATATTCCCTCGGCTCCATCAAACGATACAAGGTACACGGTGTATTTTTCTTTTTCTTTTTTCCCATCATTCTCCCCTGGTAGGCCTGCTAATGGGCCAAAACCCGCTCCCAAACCCACCCCGCCCCATTTCTAACTAGTTGAATGTGTCAACCCAACCCTACCCAAAAATCTAGCTAGCAAACCCGCCCCGCCCCAACCCATTAGATGCATTTGCACCCTAAGATCAACACCCATGGAGTACCCATGGGTCTCAGTTTGGGGTCTTACTCTTGAGGTGGGGCCCACATATTAGATCTATCACCATACTTTGTACAAAGTTGATGATTATGATCTTGAACATCTCCAACAAATTTCGGTCAATTTTGCTAGAATTTTATAGTGTGAACGCGAGGTTTTAGTTTTAGGGTCCGACTCCTGACGTGGTGCCCACCTCTAGGTCTAGTCACGCTACTTTGCACAGAGTTGCTGCTTATCATACCGAGTCATCTCCAACAAATTTCGGTCAATTTTGCTAGAATTTTATAGTGTGAACGCGAGGTTTTAGTTTTAGGGTCCGACTCCTGACGTGGTGCCCACCTCTAGGTCTAGTCACGCTACTTTGCACAGAGTTGCTGCTTATCATACCGAGTCATCTCCAACAAATTTCGATCGATTTTGCTAGAATTTTATAGTGTGAACGCGGGGTTTTAGTTTTAGGGTCCGACTGCTGACGTGGGGCCCACCTCTAGGTCTAGTCACGCTACTTTGTACAGAGTTGCTGCTTATCATACCGAGTCATCTCCAACAAATTTCGATCGATTTTGCTAAAATTTTATAGTGTGAACGCGGGGTTTTAGTTTTAGGGTCCGACCGCTGACGTGGGGCCCACCTCTAGGTCTAGTCACGCTACTTTGCACAGAGTTGCTGCTTATCATACCGAGTCATCTCCAACAAATTTCGATCGATTTTGCTAAAATTTTATATTGTGAACGCGAGGTTTTAGTTTTAGGGTCCGACTGCTGACGTGGGGCCCACCTCTAGGTCTAGTCACGCTACTTTGCACAGAGTTGCTGCTTATCATACCGAGTCATCTCCAACAAATTTCGGTCAATTTTGCTAAAATTTTATAGTGTGAACGCGAGGTTTTAGTTTTAGGGTCCGACTCCTGACGTGGTGCCCACCTCTAGGTCTAGTCACGCTACTTTGCACAGAGTTGCTGCTTATCATACCGAGTCATCTCCAACAAATTTCGGTCAATTTTGCTAAAATTTTATAGTGTGAACGCGAGGTTTTAGTTTTAGGGTCCGACTCCTGACGTGGTGCCCACCTCTAGGTCTAGTCACGCTACTTTGCACAGAGTTGCTGTTTATCATACCGAGTCATCTCCAACAAATTTCGATCGATTTTGCTAAAATTTTATAGTGTGAACGCGAGGTTTTAGTTTTAGGGTCCGACTGCTGACGTGGGGCCCACCTCTAGGTCTAGTCACGCTACTTTGCACAGAGTTGCTGCATATCATACCGAGTCATCTCCAACAAATTTCGATCGATTTTGCTAAAATTTTATAGTGTGAACGCGAGGTTTTAGTTTTAGGGTCCGACTCCTGACGTGGGGCCCACCTCTAGGTCTAGTCACGCTACTTTGCACAGAGTTGCTGTTTATCATACCGAGTCATCTCCAACAAAATTCGATCGATTTTGCTAAAATTTTATAGTGTGAACGCGAGGTTTTAGTTTTAGGGTCCGACGGCTGACGTGGGGCCCACCTCTAGGTCTAGTCACGCTACTTTGCACAGAGTTGCTGCTTATCATACCGAGTCATGTCCAACAAATTTCGATCGATTTTGCTAAAATTTTATATTGTGAACGCGAGGTTTTAGATTTAGGGTCCGACTGCTGACGTGGGGCCCACCTCTAGGTCTAGTCACGCTACTTTGCACAGAGTTGCTGCATATCATACCGAGTCATCTCCAACAAATTTCGATCGATTTTGCTAAAATTTTATAGTGTGAACGCGAGGTTTTAGTTTTAGGGTCCGACTGCTGACGTGGGGCCCACCTCTAGGTCTAGTCACGCTACTTTGCACAGAGTTGCTGCTTATCATACCGAGTCATCTCCAACAAATTTCGATCGATTTTGCTAAAATTTTATAGTGTGAACGCGAGGTTTTAGTTTTAGGGTCCGACTGCTGACGTGGGGCCCACCTCTAGGTCTAGTCACGCTACTTTGCACAGAGTTGCTGCATATCATACCGAGTCATCTCCAACAAATTTCGATCGATTTTGCTAAAATTTTATAGTGTGAACGCGAGGTTTTAGTTTTAGGGTCCGACTGCTGACGTGGGGCCCACCTCTAGGTCTAGTCACGCTACTTTGCACAGAGTTGCTGTTTATCATACCGAGTCATCTCCAACAAAATTCGATCGATTTTGCTAAAATTTTATATTGTGAACGCGAGGTTTTAGTTTTAGGGTCCGACTGCTGACGTGGGGCCCACCTCTAGGTCTAGTCACGCTACTTTGCAAAGAGTTGCTGCTTATCATACCGAGTCATCTCCAACAAATTTCGATCGATTTTGCTAAAATTTTATAGTGTGAACGCGAGGTTTTAGTTTTAGGGTCCGACGGCTGACGTGGGGCCCACCTCTAGGTCTAGTCACGCTACTTTGCACAGAGTTGCTGCTTATCATACCGAGTCATGTCCAACAAATTTCGATCGATTTTGCTAAAATTTTATAGTGTGAACGCGAGGTTTTAGATTTAGGGTCCGACTGCTGACGTGGGGCCCACCTCTAGGTCTAGTCACGCTACTTTGCACAGAGTTGCTGCTTATCATACCGAGTCATCTCCAACAAATTTCGATCGATTTTGCTAAAATTTTATAGTGTGAACGCGGGGTTTTAGTTTTAGGGTCCGACTGCTGACGTGGTGCCCACCTCTAGGTCTAGTCACGCTACTTTGCACAGAGTTGCTGCTTATCATACCGAGTCATCTCCAACAAATTTCGATCGATTTTGCTAAAATTTTATAGTGTGAACGCGAGGTTTTAGTTTTAGGGTCCGACGGCTGACGTGGGGCCCACCTCTAGGTCTAGTCACGCTACTTTGCACAGAGTTGCTGCTTATCATACCGAGTCATCTCCAACAAATTTCGATCGATTTTGCTAAAATTTTATAGTGTGAACGCGAGGTTTTAGATTTAGGGTCCGACTGCTGACGTGGGGCCCACCTCTAGGTCTAGTCACGCTACTTTGCACAGAGTTGCTGCTTATCATACCGAGTCATCTCCAACAAATTTCGATCGATTTTGCTAAAATTTTATAGTGTGAACGCGAGGTTTTAGATTTAGGGTCCGACTGCTGACGTGGGGCCCACCTCTAGGTCTACTCACGCTACTTTGCACAGAGTTGCTGCTTATCATACCGAGTCATCTCCAACAAATTTCGATCGATTTTGCTAAAATTTTATAGTGTGAACGCGAGGTTTTAGTTTTATGGTCCGACGCTGACGTGGGGCCCACCTGTAGGTCTAGTCACGCTACTTTGCACAGAGTTGCTACTTATCATACCGAGTCATCTCCAACAAATTTCGATCGATTTTGCTAAAATTTTATAGTGTGAACGCGAGGTTTTAGTTTTAGGGTCCGACTGCTGACGTGGGGCCCACCTCTAGGTCTAGTCACGCTACTTTGCACAGAGTTGCTGCTTATCATACCGAGTCATCTCCAACAAATTTCGATCGATTTTGCTAAAATTTTATAGTGTGAACGCGAGGTTTTAGATTTATGGTCCGACTGCTGACGTGGGGCCCACCTCTAGGTCTAGTCACGCTACTTTGCACAGAGTTGCTGCTTATCATACCGAGTCATCTCCAACAAATTTCGATCGATTTTGCTAAAATTTTATAGTGTGAACGCGAGGTTTTAGTTTTATGGTCCGACGGCTGACGTGGGGCCCACCTCTAGGTCTAGTCACGCTACTTTGCACAGAGTTGCTGCTTATCATACCGAGTCATCTCCAAAAAATTTCGATCGATTTTGCTAAAATTTTATAGTGTGAACGCGAGGTTTTAGTTTTAGGGTCCGACTGCTGACGTTGGGCCCACCTCTAGGTCTAGTCACGCTACTTTGCACAGAGTTGCTGCTTATCATACCGAGTCATCTCCAACAAATTTCGATCGATTTTGCTAAAATTTTATAGTGTGAACGCGAGGTTTTAGATTTAGGGTCCGACTGCTGACGTGGGGCCCACCTCTAGGTCTAGTCACGCTACTTTGCACAGAGTTGCTGCTTATCATACCGAGTCATCTCCAACAAATTTCGATCGATTTTGCTAAAATTTTATAGTGTGAACGCGGGGTTTTAGTTTTAGGGTCCGACTGCTGACGTGGGGCCCACCTCTAGGTCTAGTCACGCTACTTTGTACAGAGTTGCTGCATATCATACCGAGTCATCTCCAACAAATTTCGATCGATTTTGCTAAAATTTTATAGTGTGAACGCGGGGTTTTAGTTTTAGGGTCCTACTGCTGACGTGGGGCCCACCTCTAGGTCTAGTCACGCTACTTTGCACAGAGTTGCTGCTTATCATACCGAGTCATCTCCAACAAATTTCGATCGATTTTGCTAAAATTTTATAGTGTGAACGCGGGGTTTTAGTTTTAGGGTCCGACGGCTGACATGGGGCCCACCTCTAGGTCTAGTCACGCTACTTTGCACAGAGTTGCTGCTTATCATACCGAGTCATCTCCAACAAATTTCGATCGATTTTGCTAAAATTTTATAGTGTGAACGCGAGGTTTTAGATTTAGGGTCCGACTGCTGACGTGGGGCCCACCTCTAGGTCTAGTCACGCTACCTTGCACAGAGTTGCTGCTTATCATACCGAGTCATCTCCAACAAATTTCGATCGATTTTGCTAAAATTTTATAGTGTGAACGCGGGGTTTTAGTTTTAGGGTCCGACTGCTGACGTGGGGCCCACCTCTAGGTCTAGTCACGCTACTTTGCACGAGTTGCTGCTTATCATACCGAGTCATCTCCAACAAATTTCGATCGATTTTGCTAAAATTTTATATTGTGAACGCGAGGTTTTAGTTTTAGGGTCCGACTGCTGACGTGGGGCCCACCTCTAGGTCTAGTCACGCTACTTTGCACAGAGTTGCTGCTTATCATACCGAGTCATCTCCAACAAATTTTGATCGATTTTGCTAAAATTTTATATTGTGAACGCGAGGTTTTAGTTTTAGGGTCCGACTGCTGACGTGGGGCCCACCTCTAGGTCTAGTCACGCTACTTTGCACAGAGTTGCTGCTTATCATACCGAGTCATCTCCAACAAATTTCGATCGATTTTGCTAAAATTTTATAGTGTGAACGCGAGGTTTTCGTTTTAGGGTCCGACTCGTGACGTGGGGCCCACCTCTAGGTCTAGTCACGCTACTTTGCACAGAGTTGCTGCTTATCATACCGAGTCATCTCCAACAAATTTCGATCGATTTTGCTAAAATTTTATAGTGTGAACGCGAGGTTTTCGTTTTAGGGTCCGACTCGTGACGTGGGGCCCACCTCTAGGTCTAGTCACGCTACTTTGCACAGAATTGCTGCTTATCATACCGAGTCATCTCCAACAAATTTCGATCGATTTTGCTAAAATTTTATAGTGTGAACGCGAGGTTTTAGTTTTAGGGTCCGACTCCTTACGTGGGGCCCACCTCTATGTCTAGTCACGCTACTTTGCACAGAGTTGCTGCTTATCATACCGAGTCATCTCCAACAAATTTCGATCGATTTTGCTAAAATTTTATAGTGTGAACGCGAGGTTTTAGTTTTAGGGTCCGACCGCTGACGTGGGGCCCACCTCTAGGTCTAGTCACGCCACTTTGCACAGAGTTGCTGCTTATCATACCGAGTCATCTCCAACAAATTTCGATCGATTTTGCTAAAATTTTATAGTGTGAACGCGAGGTTTTAGATTTATGGTCCGACTGCTGACGTGGGGCCCACCTCTAGGTCTAGTCACGCTACTTTGCACAGAGTTGCTGTTTATCATACCGAGTCATCTCCAACAAATTTCGATCGATTTTGCTAAAATTTTATAGTGTGAACGCGAGGTTTTAGATTTAGGGTCCGACTGCTGACGTGGGGCCCACCTCTAGGTCTAGTCACGCTACTTTGCACAGAGTTGCTGCTTATCATACCGAGTCATCTCCAACAAATTTCGATCGATTTTGCTAAAATTTTATAGTGTGAACGCGGGGTTTTAGTTTTAGGGTCCGACTGCTGACGTGGGGCCCACCTCTAGGTCTAGTCACGCTACTTTGTACAGAGTTGCTGCATATCATACCGAGTCATCTCCAACAAATTTCGATCGATTTTGCTAAAATTTTATAGTGTGAACGCGGGGTTTTAGTTTTAGGGTCCTACTGCTGACGTGGGGCCCACCTCTAGGTCTAGTCACGCTACTTTGCACAGAGTTGCTGCTTATCATACCGAGTCATCTCCAACAAATTTCGATCGATTTTGCTAAAATTTTATAGTGTGAACGCGGGGTTTTAGTTTTAGGGTCCGACGGCTGACGTGGGGCCCACCTCTAGGTCTAGTCACGCTACTTTGCACAGAGTTGCTGCTTATCATACCGAGTCATCTCCAACAAATTTCGATCGATTTTGCTAAAATTTTATAGTGTGAACGCGAGGTTTTAGATTTAGGGTCCGACTGCTGACGTGGGGCCCACCTCTAGGTCTAGTCACGCTACCTTGCACAGAGTTGGTGCTTATCATACCGAGTCATCTCCAACAAATTTCGATCGATTTTGCTAAAATTTTATAGTGTGAACGCGGGGTTTTAGTTTTAGGGTCCGACTGCTGACGTGGGGCCCACCTCTAGGTCTAGTCACGCTACTTTGCACGAGTTGCTGCTTATCATACCGAGTCATCTCCAACAAATTTCGATCGATTTTGCTAAAATTTTATATTGTGAACGCGAGGTTTTAGTTTTAGGGTCCGACCGCTGACGTGGGGCCCACCTCTAGGTCTAGTCACGCTACTTTGCACAGAGTTGCTGCTTATCATACCGAGTCATCTCCAACAAATTTTGATCGATTTTGCTAAAATTTTATATTGTGAACGCGAGGTTTTAGTTTTAGGGTCCGACTGCTGACGTGGGGCCCACCTCTAGGTCTAGTCACGCTACTTTGCACAGAGTTGCTGCTTATCATACCGAGTCATCTCCAACAAATTTCGATCGATTTTGCTAAAATTTTATAGTGTGAACGCGAGGTTTTCGTTTTAGGGTCCGACTCGTGACGTGGGGCCCACCTCTAGGTCTAGTCACGCTACTTTGCACAGAGTTGCTGCTTATCATACCGAGTCATCTCCAACAAATTTCGATCGATTTTGCTAAAATTTTATAGTGTGAACGCGAGGTTTTCGTTTTAGGGTCCGACTCGTGACGTGGGGCCCACCTCTAGGTCTAGTCACGCTACTTTGCACAGAATTGCTGCTTATCATACCGAGTCATCTCCAACAAATTTCGATCGATTTTGCTAAAATTTTATAGTGTGAACGCGAGGTTTTAGTTTTAGGGTCCGACTCCTTACGTGGGGCCCACCTCTATGTCTAGTCACGCTACTTTGCACAGAGTTGCTGCTTATCATACCGAGTCATCTCCAACAAATTTCGATCGATTTTGCTAAAATTTTATAGTGTGAACGCGAGGTTTTACTTTTAGGGTCCGACCGCTGACGTGGGGCCCACCTCTAGGTCTAGTCACGCCACTTTGCACAGAGTTGCTGCTTATCATACCGAGTCATCTCCAACAAATTTCGATCGATTTTGCTAAAATTTTATAGTGTGAACGCGAGGTTTTAGATTTATGGTCCGACTGCTGACGTGGGGCCCACCTCTAGGTCTAGTCACGCTACTTTGCACAGAGTTGCTGTTTATCATACCGAGTCATCTCCAACAAATTTCGATCGATTTTGCTAAAATTTTATAGTGTGAACGCGAGGTTTTAGATTTAGGGTCCGACTGCTGACGTGGGGCCCACCTCTAGGTCTAGTCACGCTACTTTGCACAGAGTTGCTGCTTATCATACCGAGTCATCTCCAACAAATTTCGATCGATTTTGCTAAAATTTTATAGTGTGAACGCGGGGTTTTAGTTTTAGGGTCCGACTGCTGACGTGGGGCCCACCTCTAGGTCTAGTCACGCTACTTTGTACAGAGTTGCTGCATATCATACCGAGTCATCTCCAACAAATTTCGATCGATTTTGCTAAAATTTTATAGTGTGAACGCGGGGTTTTAGTTTTAGGGTCCTACTGCTGACGTGGGGCCCACCTCTAGGTCTAGTCACGCTACTTTGCACAGAGTTGCTGCTTATCATACCGAGTCATCTCCAACAAATTTCGATCGATTTTGCTAAAATTTTATAGTGTGAACGCGGGGTTTTAGTTTTAGGGTCCGACGGCTGACGTGGGGCCCACCTCTAGGTCTAGTCACGCTACTTTGCACAGAGTTGCTGCTTATCATACCGAGTCATCTCCAACAAATTTCGATCGATTTTGCTAAAATTTTATAGTGTGAACGCGAGGTTTTAGATTTAGGGTCCGACTGCTGACGTGGGGCCCACCTCTAGGTCTAGTCACGCTACCTTGCACAGAGTTGGTGCTTATCATACCGAGTCATCTCCAACAAATTTCGATCGATTTTGCTAAAATTTTATAGTGTGAACGCGGGGTTTTAGTTTTAGGGTCCGACTGCTGACGTGGGGCCCACCTCTAGGTCTAGTCACGCTACTTTGCACGAGTTGCTGCTTATCATACCGAGTCATCTCCAACAAATTTCGATCGATTTTGCTAAAATTTTATATTGTGAACGCGAGGTTTTAGTTTTAGGGTCCGACCGCTGACGTGGGGCCCACCTCTAGGTCTAGTCACGCTACTTTGCACAGAGTTGCTGCTTATCATACCGAGTCATCTCCAACAAATTTTGATCGATTTTGCTAAAATTTTATATTGTGAACGCGAGGTTTTAGTTTTAGGGTCCGACTGCTGACGTGGGGCCCACCTCTAGGTCTAGTCACGCTACTTTGCACAGAGTTGCTGCTTATCATACCGAGTCATCTCCAACAAATTTCGATCGATTTTGCTAAAATTTTATAGTGTGAACGCGAGGTTTTCGTTTTAGGGTCCGACTCGTGACGTGGGGCCCACCTCTAGGTCTAGTCACGCTACTTTGCACAGAGTTGCTGCTTATCATACCGAGTCATCTCCAACAAATTTCGATCGATTTTGCTAAAATTTTATAGTGTGAACGCGAGGTTTTCGTTTTAGGGTCCGACTCGTGACGTGGGGCCCACCTCTAGGTCTAGTCACGCTACTTTGCACAGAATTGCTGCTTATCATACCGAGTCATCTCCAACAAATTTCGATCGATTTTGCTAAAATTTTATAGTGTGAACGCGAGGTTTTAGTTTTAGGGTCCGACTCCTTACGTGGGGCCCACCTCTATGTCTAGTCACGCTACTTTGCACAGAGTTGCTGCTTATCATACCGAGTCATCTCCAACAAATTTCGATCGATTTTGCTAAAATTTTATAGTGTGAACGCGAGGTTTTACTTTTAGGGTCCGACCGCTGACGTGGGGCCCACCTCTAGGTCTAGTCACGCCACTTTGCACAGAGTTGCTGCTTATCATACCGAGTCATCTCCAACAAATTTCGGTCGATTTTGCTAAAATTTTATAGTGTGAACGCGGGGTTTTAGTTTTAGGGTCCGACTCGTTACGTGGGGCCCACCTCTAGGTCTAGTCACGCTACTTTGCACAGAGTTGCTGCTTATCATACCGAGTCATCTCCAACAAATTTCGATCGATTTTGCTAAAATTTTATAGTGTGAACGCGAGGTTTTAGTTTTAGGGTCCGACTGCTGACGTGGGGCCCACCTCTAGGTCTAGTCATGTTACTTTGCACAGAGTTGCTGCTTATCATACCGAGTCATCTCCAACAAATTTCGATCGATTTTGCTAAAATTTTATAGTGTGAACGCGAGGTTTTACTTTTAGGGTCCGATTGCTGACGTGGGGCCCATCTCTAGGTCTAGTCACGCTACTTTGCACAGAGTTGCTGCTTATCATACCGAGTCATCTCCAACAAATTTCGATCGATTTTGCTAAAATTTTATAATGTAAACGCGAGGTTTTAGTTTTTGGGTCCGACTCCTGACGTGGGGCCCACCTCTAGGTCTAGTCACACTAATTTGCAGAGAGTTGCTGCTTATCATACCGAGTCATGTCCAACAAATTTCGGTCGATTTTGCTAAAATTTTATAGTGTGAACGCGGGGTTTTAGTTTTAGGGTCCGACTCGTTACGTGGGGCCCACCTCTAGGTCTAGTCACGCTACTTTGCACAGAGTTGCTGCTTATCATACCGAGTCATCTCCAAAAAATTTCGATCGATTTTGCTAAAATTTTATAGTGTGAACGCGAGGTTTTAGTTTTAGGGTCCGACTGCTGACGTGGGGCCCACCTCTAGGTCTAGTCACGCTACTTTGCACAGAGTTGCTGCTTATCATACCGAGTCATGTCCAACAAATTTCGGTCGATTTTGCTAAAATTTTATAGTGTGAACGCGGGGTTTTAGTTTTAGGGTCCGACTCGTTACGTGGGGCCCACCTCTAGGTCTAGTCACGCTACTTTGCACAGAGTTGCTGCTTATCATACCGAGTCATCTCCAACAAATTTCGATCGATTTTGCTAAAATTTTATAATGTAAACGCGAGGTTTTAGTTTTAGGGTCCGACTGCTGACGTGGGGCCCACCTCTAGGTCTAGTCATGTTACTTTGCACAGAGTTGCTGCTTATCATACCGAGTCATCTCCAACAAATTTCGATCGATTTTGCTAAAATTTTATAGTGTGAACGCGAGGTTTTACTTTTAGGGTCCGATTGCTGACGTGGGGCCCATCTCTAGGTCTAGTCACGCTACTTTGCACAGAGTTGCTGCTTATCATACCGAGTCATCTCCAACAAATTTCGATCGATTTTGCTAAAATTTTATAGTGTGAACGCGAGGTTTTAGTTTTATGGTCCGACGGCTGACGTGGGGCCCACCTCTAGGTCTAGTCACGCTACTTTGCACAGAGTTGCTGCTTATCATACCGAGTCATCTCCAACAAATTTCGATCGATTTTGCTAAAATTTTATAGTGTGAACGCGAGGTTTTAGATTTAGGGTCCGACTGCTGACATGGGGCCCACCTCTAGGTCTAGTCACGCTACTTTGCACAGAGTTGCTGCTTATCATACCGAGTCATCTCCAACAAATTTCGATCGATTTTGCTAAAATTTTATAGTGTGAACGCGAGGTTTTAGTTTTAGGGTCCGACTGCTGACGTTGGGCCCACCTCTAGGTCTAGTCACGCTACTTTGCACAGAGTTGCTGCTTATCATACCGAGTCATCTCCAACAAATTTCGATCGATTTTGCTAAAATTTTATAGTGTGAACGCGAGGTTTTAGATTTAGGGTCCGACTGCTGACGTGGGGCCCACCTCTAGGTCTAGTCACGCTACTTTGCACAGAGTTGCTGCTTATCATACCGAGTCATCTCCAACAAATTTCGATCGATTTTGCTAAAATTTTATAGTGTGAACGCGGGGTTTTAGTTTTAGGGTCCGACTGCTGACGTGGGGCCCACCTCTAGGTCTAGTCACGCTACTTTGTACAGAGTTGCTGCATATCATACCGAGTCATCTCCAACAAATTTCGATCGATTTTGCTAAAATTTTATAGTGTGAACGCGGGGTTTTAGTTTTATGGTCCTACTGCTGACGTGGGGCCCACCTCTAGGTCTAGTCACGCTACTTTGCACAGAGTTGCTGCTTATCATACCGAGTCATCTCCAACAAATTTCGATCGATTTTGCTAAAATTTTATAGTGTGAACGCGAGGTTTTAGTTTTAGGGTCCGACGGCTGACGTGGGGCCCACCTCTAGGTCTAGTCACGCTACTTTGCACAGAGTTGCTGCTTATCATACCGAGTCATCTCCAACAAATTTCGATCGATTTTGCTAAAATTTTATAGTGTGAACGCGAGGTTTTAGATTTAGGGTCCGACTGCTGACGTGGGGCCCACCTCTAGGTCTAGTCACGCTACCTTGCACAGAGTTGCTGCTTATCATACCGAGTCATCTCCAACAAATTTCGATCGATTTTGCTAAAATTTTATAGTGTGAACGCGGGGTTTTAGTTTTAGGGTCCGACTGCTGACGTGGGGCCCACCTCTAGGTCTAGTCACGCTACTTTGCACAGAGTTGCTGCTTATCATACCGAGTCATCTCCAACAAATTTTGATCGATTTTGCTAAAATTTTATATTGTGAACGCGAGGTTTTAGTTTTAGGGTCCGACTGCTGACGTGGGGCCCACCTCTAGGTCTAGTCACGCTACTTTGCACAGGGTTGCTGCTTATCATACCGAGTCATCTCCAACAAATTTCGATCGATTTTGCTAAAATTTTATATTGTGAACGCGAGGTTTTAGTTTTAGGGTCCGACTGCTGACGTGGGGCCCACCTCTAGGTCTAGTCACGCTACTTTGCACAGAGTTGCTGCTTATCATACCGAGTCATCTCCAACAAATTTCGATCGATTTTGCTAAAATTTTATAGTGTGAACGCGAGGTTTTCGTTTTAGGGTCCGACTCGTGACGTGGGGCCCACCTCTAGGTCTAGTCACGCTACTTTGCACAGAATTGCTGCTTATCATACCGAGTCATCTCCAACAAATTTCGATCGATTTTGCTAAAATTTTATAGTGTGAACGCGAGGTTTTAGTTTTAGGGTCCGACTCCTTACGTGGGGCCCAACTCTATGTCTAGTCACGCTACTTTGCACAGAGTTGCTGCTTATCATACCGAGTCATCTCCAACAAATTTCGATCGATTTTGCTAAAATTTTATAGTGTGAACGCGAGGTTTTACTTTTAGGGTCTGACCGCTGACGTGGGGCCCACCTCTAGGTCTAGTCACGCCACTTTGCACAGAGTTGCTGCTTATCATACCGAGTCATCTCCAACAAATTTCGGTCGATTTTGCTAAAATTTTATAGTGTGAACGCGGGGTTTTAGTTTTAGGGTCCGACTCGTTACGTGGGGCCCACCTCTAGGTCTAGTCACGCTACTTTGCACAGAGTTGCTGCTTATCATACCGAGTCATCTCCAACAAATTTCGATCGATTTTGCTAAAATTTTATAGTGTGAACGCGAGGTTTTAGTTTTAGGGTCCGACTGCTGACGTGGGGCCCACCTCTAGGTCTAGTCATGTTACTTTGCACAGAGTTGCTGCTTATCATACCAAGTCATCTCCAACAAATTTCGATCGATTTTGCTAAAATTTTATAGTGTGAACGCGAGGTTTTACTTTTAGGGTCCGATTGCTGACGTGGGGCCCATCTCTAGGTCTAGTCACGCTACTTTGCACAGAGTTGCTGCTTATCATACCGAGTCATCTCCAACAAATTTCGATCGATTTTGCTAAAATTTTATAATGTAAACGCGAGGTTTTAGTTTTTGGGTCCGACTCCTGACGTGGGGCCCACCTCTAGGTCTAGTCATACTAATTTGCACAGAGTTGCTTCTTATCATACCGAGTCATGTCCAACAAATTTCGGTCGATTTTGCTAAAATTTTATAGTGTGAACGCGGGGTTTTAGTTTTAGGGTCCGACTCGTTACGTGGGGCCCACCTCTAGGTCTAGTCACGCTACTTTGCACAGAGTTGCTGCTTATCATACCGAGTCATCTCCAACAAATTTCGATCGATTTTGCTAAAATTTTATAATGTAAACGCGAGGTTTTAGTTTTTGGGTCCGACTCCTGACGTGGGGCCCACCTCTAGGTCTAGTCATACTAATTTGCACAGAGTTGCTTCTTATCATACCGAGTCATGTCCAACAAATTTCGGTCGATTTTGCTAAAATTTTATAGTGTGAACGCGGGGTTTTAGTTTTAGGGTCCGACTCGTTACGTGGGGCCCACCTCTAGGTCTAGTCACGCTACTTTGCACAGAGTTGCTGCTTATCATACCGAGTCATCTCCAAAAAATTTCGATCGATTTTGCTAAAATTTTATAGTGTGAACGCGAGGTTTTAGTTTTAGGGTCCGACTGCTGACGTGGGGCCCACCTCTAGGTCTAGTCACGCTACTTTGCACAGAGTTGCTGCTTATCATACCGAGTCATGTCCAACAAATTTCGGTCGATTTTGCTAAAATTTTATAGTGTGAACGCGGGGTTTTAGTTTTAGGGTCCGACTCGTTACGTGGGGCCCACCTCTAGGTCTAGTCACGCTACTTTGCACAGAGTTGCTGCTTATCATACCGAGTCATCTCCAACAAATTTCGATCGATTTTGCTAAAATTTTATAATGTAAACGCGAGGTTTTAGTTTTAGGGTCCGACTGCTGACGTGGGGCCCACCTCTAGGTCTAGTCATGTTACTTTGCACAGAGTTGCTGCTTATCATACCGAGTCATCTCCAACAAATTTCGATCGATTTTGCTAAAATTTTATAGTGTGAACGCGAGGTTTTACTTTTAGGGTCCGATTGCTGACGTGGGGCCCATCTCTAGGTCTAGTCACGCTACTTTGCACAGAGTTGCTGCTTATCATACCGAGTCATCTCCAACAAATTTCGATCGATTTTGCTAAAATTTTATAATGTAAACGCGAGGTTTTAGTTTTAGGGTCCGACTGCTGACGTGGGGCCCACCTCTAGGTCTAGTCACGCTACTTTGCACAGAGTTGCTGCTTATCATACCGAGTCATCTCCAACAAATTTCGATCGATTTTGCTAAAATTTTATAGTGTGAACGCGAGGTTTTAGATTTAGGGTCCGACTGCTGACGTGGGGCCCACCTCTAGGTCTAGTCACGCTACCTTGCACAGAGTTGGTGCTTATCATACCGAGTCATCTCCAACAAATTTCGATCGATTTTGCTAAAATTTTATAGTGTGAACGCGGGGTTTTAGTTTTAGGGTCCGACTGCTGACGTGGGGCCCACCTCTAGGTCTAGTCACGCTACTTTGCACGAGTTGCTGCTTATCATACCGAGTCATCTCCAACAAATTTCGATCGATTTTGCTAAAATTTTATATTGTGAACGCGAGGTTTTAGTTTTAGGGTCCGACCGCTGACGTGGGGCCCACCTCTAGGTCTAGTCACGCTACTTTGCACAGAGTTGCTGCTTATCATACCGAGTCATCTCCAACAAATTTTGATCGATTTTGCTAAAATTTTATATTGTGAACGCGAGGTTTTAGTTTTAGGGTCCGACTGCTGACGTGGGGCCCACCTCTAGGTCTAGTCACGCTACTTTGCACAGAGTTGCTGCTTATCATACCGAGTCATCTCCAACAAATTTCGATCGATTTTGCTAAAATTTTATAGTGTGAACGCGAGGTTTTCGTTTTAGGGTCCGACTCGTGACGTGGGGCCCACCTCTAGGTCTAGTCACGCTACTTTGCACAGAGTTGCTGCTTATCATACCGAGTCATCTCCAACAAATTTCGATCGATTTTGCTAAAATTTTATAGTGTGAACGCGAGGTTTTCGTTTTAGGGTCCGACTCGTGACGTGGGGCCCACCTCTAGGTCTAGTCACGCTACTTTGCACAGAATTGCTGCTTATCATACCGAGTCATCTCCAACAAATTTCGATCGATTTTGCTAAAATTTTATAGTGTGAACGCGAGGTTTTAGTTTTAGGGTCCGACTCCTTACGTGGGGCCCACCTCTATGTCTAGTCACGCTACTTTGCACAGAGTTGCTGCTTATCATACCGAGTCATCTCCAACAAATTTCGATCGATTTTGCTAAAATTTTATAGTGTGAACGCGAGGTTTTACTTTTAGGGTCCGACCGCTGACGTGGGGCCCACCTCTAGGTCTAGTCACGCCACTTTGCACAGAGTTGCTGCTTATCATACCGAGTCATCTCCAACAAATTTCGGTCGATTTTGCTAAAATTTTATAGTGTGAACGCGGGGTTTTAGTTTTAGGGTCCGACTCGTTACGTGGGGCCCACCTCTAGGTCTAGTCACGCTACTTTGCACAGAGTTGCTGCTTATCATACCGAGTCATCTCCAACAAATTTCGATCGATTTTGCTAAAATTTTATAGTGTGAACGCGAGGTTTTAGTTTTAGGGTCCGACTGCTGACGTGGGGCCCACCACTAGGTCTAGTCATGTTACTTTGCACAGAGTTGCTGCTTATCATACCGAGTCATCTCCAACAAATTTCGATCGATTTTGCTAAAATTTTATAGTGTGAACGCGAGGTTTTACTTTTAGGGTCCGATTGCTGACGTGGGGCCCATCTCTAGGTCTAGTCACGCTACTTTGCACAGAGTTGCTGCTTATCATACCGAGTCATCTCCAACAAATTTCGATCGATTTTGCTAAAATTTTATAATGTAAACGCGAGGTTTTAGTTTTTGGGTCCGACTCCTGACGTGGGGCCCACCTCTAGGTCTAGTCACACTAATTTGCAGAGAGTTGCTGCTTATCATACCGAGTCATGTCCAACAAATTTCGGTCGATTTTGCTAAAATTTTATAGTGTGAACGCGGGGTTTTAGTTTTAGGGTCCGACTCGTTACGTGGGGCCCACCTCTAGGTCTAGTCACGCTACTTTGCACAGAGTTGCTGCTTATCATACCGAGTCATCTCCAAAAAATTTCGATCGATTTTGCTAAAATTTTATAGTGTGAACGCGAGGTTTTAGTTTTAGGGTCCGACTGCTGACGTGGGGCCCACCTCTAGGTCTAGTCACGCTACTTTGCACAGAGTTGCTGCTTATCATACCGAGTCATGTCCAACAAATTTCGGTCGATTTTGCTAAAATTTTATAGTGTGAACGCGGGGTTTTAGTTTTAGGGTCCGACTCGTTACGTGGGGCCCACCTCTAGGTCTAGTCACGCTACTTTGCACAGAGTTGCTGCTTATCATACCGAGTCATCTCCAACAAATTTCGATCGATTTTGCTAAAATTTTATAATGTAAACGCGAGGTTTTAGTTTTAGGGTCCGACTGCTGACGTGGGGCCCACCTCTAGGTCTAGTCATGTTACTTTGCACAGAGTTGCTGCTTATCATACCGAGTCATCTCCAACAAATTTCGATCGATTTTGCTAAAATTTTATAGTGTGAACGCGAGGTTTTACTTTTAGGGTCCGATTGCTGACGTGGGGCCCATCTCTAGGTCTAGTCACGCTACTTTGCACAGAGTTGCTGCTTATCATACCGAGTCATCTCCAACAAATTTCGATCGATTTTGCTAAAATTTTATAGTGTGAACGCGAGGTTTTAGTTTTATGGTCCGACGGCTGACGTGGGGCCCACCTCTAGGTCTAGTCACGCTACTTTGCACAGAGTTGCTGCTTATCATACCGAGTCATCTCCAACAAATTTCGATCGATTTTGCTAAAATTTTATAGTGTGAACGCGAGGTTTTAGATTTAGGGTCCGACTGCTGACATGGGGCCCACCTCTAGGTCTAGTCACGCTACTTTGCACAGAGTTGCTGCTTATCATACCGAGTCATCTCCAACAAATTTCGATCGATTTTGCTAAAATTTTATAGTGTGAACGCGAGGTTTTAGTTTTAGGGTCCGACTGCTGACGTTGGGCCCACCTCTAGGTCTAGTCACGCTACTTTGCACAGAGTTGCTGCTTATCATACCGAGTCATCTCCAACAAATTTCGATCGATTTTGCTAAAATTTTATAGTGTGAACGCGAGGTTTTAGATTTAGGGTCCGACTGCTGACGTGGGGCCCACCTCTAGGTCTAGTCACGCTACTTTGCACAGAGTTGCTGCTTATCATACCGAGTCATCTCCAACAAATTTCGATCGATTTTGCTAAAATTTTATAGTGTGAACGCGGGGTTTTAGTTTTAGGGTCCGACTGCTGACGTGGGGCCCACCTCTAGGTCTAGTCACGCTACTTTGTACAGAGTTGCTGCATATCATACCGAGTCATCTCCAACAAATTTCGATCGATTTTGCTAAAATTTTATAGTGTGAACGCGGGGTTTTAGTTTTATGGTCCTACTGCTGACGTGGGGCCCACCTCTAGGTCTAGTCACGCTACTTTGCACAGAGTTGCTGCTTATCATACCGAGTCATCTCCAACAAATTTCGATCGATTTTGCTAAAATTTTATAGTGTGAACGCGAGGTTTTAGTTTTAGGGTCCGACGGCTGACGTGGGGCCCACCTCTAGGTCTAGTCACGCTACTTTGCACAGAGTTGCTGCTTATCATACCGAGTCATCTCCAACAAATTTCGATCGATTTTGCTAAAATTTTATAGTGTGAACGCGAGGTTTTAGATTTAGGGTCCGACTGCTGACGTGGGGCCCACCTCTAGGTCTAGTCACGCTACCTTGCACAGAGTTGCTGCTTATCATACCGAGTCATCTCCAACAAATTTCGATCGATTTTGCTAAAATTTTATAGTGTGAACGCGGGGTTTTAGTTTTAGGGTCCGACTGCTGACGTGGGGCCCACCTCTAGGTCTAGTCACGCTACTTTGCACAGAGTTGCTGCTTATCATACCGAGTCATCTCCAACAAATTTTGATCGATTTTGCTAAAATTTTATATTGTGAACGCGAGGTTTTAGTTTTAGGGTCCGACTGCTGACGTGGGGCCCACCTCTAGGTCTAGTCACGCTACTTTGCACAGGGTTGCTGCTTATCATACCGAGTCATCTCCAACAAATTTCGATCGATTTTGCTAAAATTTTATATTGTGAACGCGAGGTTTTAGTTTTAGGGTCCGACTGCTGACGTGGGGCCCACCTCTAGGTCTAGTCACGCTACTTTGCACAGAGTTGCTGCTTATCATACCGAGTCATCTCCAACAAATTTCGATCGATTTTGCTAAAATTTTATAGTGTGAACGCGAGGTTTTCGTTTTAGGGTCCGACTCGTGACGTGGGGCCCACCTCTAGGTCTAGTCACGCTACTTTGCACAGAATTGCTGCTTATCATACCGAGTCATCTCCAACAAATTTCGATCGATTTTGCTAAAATTTTATAGTGTGAACGCGAGGTTTTAGTTTTAGGGTCCGACTCCTTACGTGGGGCCCAACTCTATGTCTAGTCACGCTACTTTGCACAGAGTTGCTGCTTATCATACCGAGTCATCTCCAACAAATTTCGATCGATTTTGCTAAAATTTTATAGTGTGAACGCGAGGTTTTACTTTTAGGGTCCGACCGCTGACGTGGGGCCCACCTCTAGGTCTAGTCATGTTACTTTGCACAGAGTTGCTGCTTATCATACCGAGTCATCTCCAACAAATTTCGATCGATTTTGCTAAAATTTTATAGTGTGAACGCGAGGTTTTACTTTTAGGGTCCGATTGCTGACGTGGGGCCCACCTCTAGGTCTAGTCACGCTACTTTGCACAGAGTTGCTGCTTATCATACCGAGTCATCTCCAACAAATTTCGATCGATTTTGCTAAAATTTTATAGTGTGAACGCGAGGTTTTAGATTTAGGGTCCGACTGCTGACGTGGGGCCCACCTCTAGGTCTAGTCACGCTACCTTGCACAGAGTTGCTGCTTATCATACCGAGTCATCTCCAACAAATTTCGATCGATTTTGCTAAAATTTTATAGTGTGAACGCGGGGTTTTAGTTTTAGGGTCCGACTGCTGACGTGGGGCCCACCTCTAGGTCTAGTCACGCTACTTTGTACAGAGTTGCTGCATATCATACCGAGTCATCTCCAACAAATTTCGATCGATTTTGCTAAAATTTTATAGTGTGAACGCGGGGTTTTAGTTTTATGGTCCTACTGCTGACGTGGGGCCCACCTCTAGGTCTAGTCACGCTACTTTGCACAGAGTTGCTGCTTATCATACCGAGTCATCTCCAACAAATTTCGATCGATTTTGCTAAAATTTTATAGTGTGAACGCGAGGTTTTAGTTTTAGGGTCCGACGGCTGACGTGGGGCCCACCTCTAGGTCTAGTCACGCTACTTTGCACAGAGTTGCTGCTTATCATACCAAGTCATCTCCAACAAATTTCGATCGATTTTGCTAAAATTTTATAGTGTGAACGCGAGGTTTTACTTTTAGGGTCCGATTGCTGACGTGGGGCCCATCTCTAGGTCTAGTCACGCTACTTTGCACAGAGTTGCTGCTTATCATACCGAGTCATCTCCAACAAATTTCGATCGATTTTGCTAAAATTTTATAGTGTGAACGCGGGGTTTTAGTTTTTGGGTCCGACTCCTGACGTGGGGCCCACCTCTAGGTCTAGTCACGCTACTTTGTACAGAGTTGCTTCTTATCATACCGAGTCATGTCCAACAAATTTCGGTCGATTTTGCTAAAATTTTATAGTGTGAACGCGGGGTTTTAGTTTTATGGTCCTACTGCTGACGTGGGGCCCACCTCTAGGTCTAGTCACGCTACTTTGCACAGAGTTGCTGCTTATCATACCGAGTCATCTCCAACAAATTTCGATCGATTTTGCTAAAATTTTATAGTGTGAACGCGAGGTTTTAGTTTTAGGGTCCGACGGCTGACGTGGGGCCCACCTCTAGGTCTAGTCACGCTACTTTGCACAGAGTTGCTGCTTATCATACCGAGTCATCTCCAACAAATTTCGATCGATTTTGCTAAAATTTTATAGTGTGAACGCGAGGTTTTAGATTTAGGGTCCGACTGCTGACGTGGGGCCCACCTCTAGGTCTAGTCACGCTACCTTGCACAGAGTTGCTGCTTATCATACCGAGTCATCTCCAACAAATTTCGATCGATTTTGCTAAAATTTTATAGTGTGAACGCGGGGTTTTAGTTTTAGGGTCCGACTGCTGACGTGGGGCCCACCTCTAGGTCTAGTCACGCTACTTTGCACAGAGTTGCTGCTTATCATACCGAGTCATCTCCAACAAATTTTGATCGATTTTGCTAAAATTTTATATTGTGAACGCGAGGTTTTAGTTTTAGGGTCCGACTGCTGACGTGGGGCCCACCTCTAGGTCTAGTCACGCTACTTTGCACAGGGTTGCTGCTTATCATACCGAGTCATCTCCAACAAATTTCGATCGATTTTGCTAAAATTTTATATTGTGAACGCGAGGTTTTAGTTTTAGGGTCCGACTGCTGACGTGGGGCCCACCTCTAGGTCTAGTCACGCTACTTTGCACAGAGTTGCTGCTTATCATACCGAGTCATCTCCAACAAATTTCGATCGATTTTGCTAAAATTTTATAGTGTGAACGCGAGGTTTTCGTTTTAGGGTCCGACTCGTGACGTGGGGCCCACCTCTAGGTCTAGTCACGCTACTTTGCACAGAATTGCTGCTTATCATACCGAGTCATCTCCAACAAATTTCGATCGATTTTGCTAAAATTTTATAGTGTGAACGCGAGGTTTTAGTTTTAGGGTCCGACTCCTTACGTGGGGCCCAACTCTATGTCTAGTCACGCTACTTTGCACAGAGTTGCTGCTTATCATACCGAGTCATCTCCAACAAATTTCGATCGATTTTGCTAAAATTTTATAGTGTGAACGCGAGGTTTTACTTTTAGGGTCCGACCGCTGACGTGGGGCCCACCTCTAGGTCTAGTCACGCCACTTTGCACAGAGTTGCTGCTTATCATACCGAGTCATCTCCAACAAATTTCGGTCGATTTTGCTAAAATTTTATAGTGTGAACGCGGGGTTTTAGTTTTAGGGTCCGACTCGTTACGTGGGGCCCACCTCTAGGTCTAGTCACGCTACTTTGCACAGAGTTGCTGCTTATCATACCGAGTCATCTCCAACAAATTTCGATCGATTTTGCTAAAATTTTATAGTGTGAACACGAGGTTTTAGTTTTAGGGTCCGACTGCTGACGTGGGGCCCACCTCTAGGTCTAGTCATGTTACTTTGCACAGAGTTGCTGCTTATCATACCAAGTCATCTCCAACAAATTTCGATCGATTTTGCTAAAATTTTATAGTGTGAACGCGAGGTTTTACTTTTAGGGTCCGATTGCTGACGTGGGGCCCATCTCTAGGTCTAGTCACGCTACTTTGCACAGAGTTGCTGCTTATCATACCGAGTCATCTCCAACAAATTTCGATCGATTTTGCTAAAATTTTATAATGTAAACGCGAGGTTTTAGTTTTTGGGTCCGACTCCTGACGTGGGGCCCACCTCTAGGTCTAGTCATACTAATTTGCACAGAGTTGCTTCTTATCATACCGAGTCATGTCCAACAAATTTCGGTCGATTTTGCTAAAATTTTATAGTGTGAACGCGGGGTTTTAGTTTTAGGGTCCGACTCGTTACGTGGGGCCCACCTCTAGGTCTAGTCACGCTACTTTGCACAGAGTTGCTGCTTATCATACCGAGTCATCTCCAAAAAATTTCGATCGATTTTGCTAAAATTTTATAGTGTGAACGCGAGGTTTTAGTTTTAGGGTCCGACTGCTGACGTGGGGCCCACCTCTAGGTCTAGTCACGCTACTTTGCACAGAGTTGCTGCTTATCATACCGAGTCATGTCCAACAAATTTCGGTCGATTTTGCTAAAATTTTATAGTGTGAACGCGGGGTTTTAGTTTTAGGGTCCGACTCGTTACGTGGGGCCCACCTCTAGGTCTAGTCACGCTACTTTGCACAGAGTTGCTGCTTATCATACCGAGTCATCTCCAACAAATTTCGATCGATTTTGCTAAAATTTTATAATGTAAACGCGAGGTTTTAGTTTTAGGGTCCGACTGCTGACGTGGGGCCCACCTCTAGGTCTAGTCATGTTACTTTGCACAGAGTTGCTGCTTATCATACCGAGTCATCTCCAACAAATTTCGATCGATTTTGCTAAAATTTTATAGTGTGAACGCGAGGTTTTACTTTTAAGGTCCGACTGCTGACGTGGGGCCCATCTCTAGGTCTAGTCACGCTACTTTGCACAGAGTTGCTGCTTATCATACCGAGTCATCTCCAACAAATTTCGATCGATTTTGCTAAAATTTTATAGTGTGAACTCGAGGTTTTAGTTTTAGGGTCCGACTGCTGACGTGGGGCCCACCTCTAGGTCTAGTCACGCTACTTTGCACAGAGTTGCTGCTTATCATACCGAGTCATGTCCAACAAATTTCGGTCGATTTTGCTAAAATTTTATAGTGTGAACGCGGGGTTTTAGTTTTAGGGTCCGACTCGTTACGTGGGGCCCACCTCTAGGTCTAGTCACGCTACTTTGCACAGAGTTGCTGCTTATCATACCGAGTCATCTCCAACAAATTTCGATCGATTTTGCTAAAATTTTATAATGTAAACGCGAGGTTTTAGTTTTAGGGTCCGACTGCTGACGTGGGGCCCACCTCTAGGTCTAGTCATGTTACTTTGCACAGAGTTGCTGCTTATCATACCGAGTCATCTCCAACAAATTTCGATCGATTTTGCTAAAATTTTATAGTGTGAACGCGAGGTTTTACTTTTAGGGTCCGATTGCTGACGTGGGGCCCATCTCTAGGTCTAGTCACTCTACTTTGCACAGAGTTGCTGCTTATCATACCGAGTCATGTCCAACAAATTTCGGTCGATTTTGCTAAAATTTTATAGTGTGAACGCGGGGTTTTAGTTTTAGGGTCCGACTCGTTACGTGGGGCCCACCTCTAGGTCTAGTCACGCTACTTTGCACAGAGTTGCTGCTTATCATACCGAGTCATGTCCAACAAATTTCGGTCGATTTTGCTAAAATTTTATAGTGTGAACGCGGGGTTTTAGTTTTAGGGTCCGACTCGTTACGTGGGGCCCACCTCTAGGTCTAGTCACGCTACTTTGCACAGAGTTGCTGCTTATCATACCGAGTCATCTCCAACAAATTTCGATCGATTTTGCTAAAATTTTATAATGTAAACGCGAGGTTTTAGTTTTAGGGTCCGACTCCTGACGTGGGGCCCACCTCTAGGTCTAGTCACACTAATTTGCACAAAGTTGGCCATAAAGAACATGTAAACTCCATTGAGGATACGACCCATTTTAACCCATTGCAACCCGCACCGACCCATATTTACACTAGACCCGTCCCACCCCGCGCCACTCATTGATACAACCCATTTTAACCCATCCAAACACAACCCATATTAAAACCCAACCCATAAAACCCATTAGAACCCGACCCATTAGCAGGCCTATCTCCTGGTATCCTTCAAATCCATAATTTTTTTGGGGGACCAAATCCATAATTCTTACTACTATATACACAAATGTGTACATACACTCACACACCCACCTGTGCATGTGCATGCGAACCAACCTGTGCTCGTGTTGATCAATGATCTCGTTATTATTAATTACTTGCTAATAAGCAATTTCGACTTGTATGCTGCGTGATCGATCTATCGGCATATACACAAGGACAAATTATTTGGTACGGCGCAGGTGCCGCCGCCGCCGCAATGAATCGATGATCAATCCATGGATCGCACACAGTACACAAAAATACGATCGAACAGCGGTTTTATTACTTGGACTTGCCTTAGCTTGTTGTATTCTAGCCCCTATCGTGGGCAATACAAATTTGGCTATTCAAACCAAATTTGGCCTCAAAGGCTCAAACCAAATGCGGGATTGAAAAAATCTAGCTCAAAACAGCTGCCACCGCGGCTGCATGATTTCAAGCGGCGGTTCATGCTCTGCACCCGGCTTTGTAAATGTATATATAAAGCACGGCATCAAACGTCATGTCGACAAACACAAAAGGTATATTTGGCTATAAAGAGACGTCATAGATCGATCAACATCTATTTGCTAGTTGCACCTGTTATTTGACACTGAGAGCTGTACGTACTTATAGCAGCCGGCCTCATGGCCAATGTCCAATGTATATATATATATGTGTTAGATTGTATTAGGTGGTCACCTGCCCCTTGGACATATGTGGATTATAAGCTGTCGACGATATTTTTTTAACCAAAATTGCGCTGGCCTGGTCATCATACGTGTGTATGTATGTCAACAAACAAGTCGTGTCGTCTATAGTCATACTTGAACATCATATCTATCCACCTACTTGCACTTGTTATTTGACTATGACTAGCAGTTGGAGTTGTAGCCGCCTATGGTCAATTTGGAATCTCAATTTTGGATGTCTTTTAGTAAGCAAAAACTTAAGGATCACCAACCAGCAAGTTATAAACTCAACCAAAAGTATAGAAAAAGTTGAGCAACCAAAAGTATAGAAAAACTTAAGGATCGATGACCGAGGGCTGCTACGTACGTACTGCTAGTTTTAGTGGACCAACCTGCAAAGCAATGAGTTCAAACCACAGAAAAGGCATCTGAAAAGACACCTGTACGTATATAATAAGAGACATCTGTACGTATATATCAAAAGATAATCAGCACGTACAATTGCAAAGCGACTGTGTTTGGTGTTGTTTGACTCTGTGTGAGAGAGGGAAAGAGATTGTGGAGGGCTGGTGGAGATTAATTTTGGGCAGGCCCACTGGTGCGTCCACCTGTCTGCAAATGGGTCAGCCCACTGGGCCTCCCTCCCACAGCCATGGCCTGTCTCCTCTGGCTCGTCTCATTCGTCAACGGCGCCGGCGGCGACGACCCAGGCTCCGGAAGCGGCGGCGGCGGCGACTCTGGTGGTGGGCTGCGACGGCGTTGCGCTGCACGTGGCGACGACCATATATAAATTACTGCTCAGGTTAGGTAGGTTCCCATTCTCGTTCATTCCACTGCTGAAACGTGGTGCTTTTCTTGCTTGCTTAACTGCCTGCCTGGCTGGCATCTGAATGAATACTGCTTGCTACTGATTATGTATTGTTGTGGTTGACGTAGCTGCATCTTGCTTCCCCAGCTTCAGTGAGGCAATGGTGTCAGGATTATACATCTAGGGCATCTATTGATTCGTAACTTGTGTTTCTTTCTAATGGCAGATTTCTGTGGAATCTTCAGAATTACTTACGTTGCTCTGTCTGTCGTGCGCAAACAGTTGGCCTGAATCTGATATACGCACTAATTTGACTTGCTGCTAGCTCATTTATTCCGCCGGTCGGGAACGTCAAATATTCACGACCGGAGGGACATAGTATGTAGTGTGACTGACATAGTATGTCATTTGTACATGAGGTAGCCGTACAAGAACTCGTTCCAGACGTCAGGAACACCAGGGAGGCACCAGTGCGTGCAATCCGCACAACTGGCTGGGTTCGCCATCCGTTGTTTCGTCAGAGGGGCGAACTGTTTCCTGAACACCGTCGGGTGCCCGTCCTTACGGTAGTCAGACAATTCCGTGATATCCAGTATATCGACATGTATGCCCTTCTGCTCCAGTGTCCCAAAATACGACCTAGCCTTCTCCATAATACTGTAATCTGTACCTGGCGCTTTGTATCCAACTTTGTAGATTGGTTCTGTCTCATTAAGGCATTTGTTCCTGTGCACTCCACCCCAGTTGATAGCCCTGAAAAACATATGTACATCTTGGATCACTTTCAATGTTTCATGGAAATGCTGGTATCGAACCATTGTTTCACTTCTGTTGGCGCAAGATGCAGTAGTGCTTGACTCTCACTCACCAGGTATGTGTAGGTGATGATCCTGCGAAAAAGATTCTAGTCTTGTTCTTGTCGATGTTCTCACCCAGCCATTCGGTTAGCTTTTTCAGAGCTATCTCGAAACCATCCACCATTTCTACTTCCTCTATCCTTGCATCACCATCCTCAAACGAACCATACCTGCTCAAAACAAAAGATGTTGCTGATATTCATTGCCTTTCAAACGTCTTGTTAGTTTGTACTTTTCTTAGTTCTAATAACTTTAAAAGCATGTGAAATCAGCAATGTGATAGGATAAGATTACTTGACCTTAGATCACCTTACCTAGGTATGAGTAGGAAGGGAAAGGAAACAAATGAACTTACATGACTTTCATCCTCATGTCAGCCTTATGCTTCCTCCACCACACATACGAATTGAAGATAATGATGTCAGCATCCCTCCAGGCACTGGCATGCTTCTCAATTCTATCTGCCCTTATGATACGGTATTCCACCCGGTGGACATTGGGGTCGTCGCTGTTGGACTCCACCAGCAGCGGCGACCAGTAGAAGTCTATCGTCGCATTGTATTCCTGAAATGATTGTATATTCAAATAAAAATTGTTGGTTTCTGAAACCTATATATTTTATGAAGGAAAATTTGAAGTTTTGAACTAAAAGAAGACCTAAGAACATACTAATGCCTTGAAGGAAATAAGTGAGCCATTGAAGATGCGCATCTTGAGCCTAGCAGGTATAGAGGCCTCCACCATGCACACCAGGGAAACCCATTGGTTCCTGTTGAGTGAGTCGCCCACAAACACCAATCTCTTGTTTCTCAGCTTTTCAAGCAGCCTAGTGGCGTTGAATCTGTTGGCATGGCGAAAATACAGGCAATGTTTCATGAACACCACGCATTCTAAGCTGATCCAGTTGACATGGTCTATGACTGAATTTTATGCAAGATATGATCTCCTTTCTAGCCTTCCACTCCTATCAAACTGGAACGGATAAAAATAAGTAGGCAAGATTTTTTCCTCGACGTTAGTCTTTCACTGTCAGTTAATTATCTAACCACCACAATCAGATCAATTTTACTATCTTGACAGTAACAGCTGTTTTTTCTGCACTTCTATCCTGTGTTTGCTGTTCCAGTTACATGTTAAGTGAATGTTTCCCTGCTTCCTTTAGTAAAACAAAAAAATTTACTTTAAAATCGCAACTCTCTGATTTTGACACATCTTGTTGTTGTAGTACTGCACATTCAGATTTTCTTGAACTGTTGGCTTGACAACGACAGGAAAAAAATTGAGCTAGAAATACTACCAACTGTGCTAGGGAAATCTGTTAGAATCATACCTAGGAAGGTCGCATCGATGAGGTTGCCATCTCCAGTGCTGGTACATAACATCCTTCCTGCCATATTTGTCGCAGGGCAACTCAGGGAAGATGAAGGCGCACTTGAGTCCAGAGTACAATGGCCGGGACACGTTGTCATAGACCCATCGTCCTGTTGACCAGTTGCACTCCTCCTTACTGGCATCTGGGAGCTCAGCTGTCAACTGCAACTGTGCCTCCTTCGCTCTCAGTTGTTCATGTTGCTCAGCCACTACCTTCACCTGCATTTCTTGGTGTTCATGCTTGATCTCCATTGGCACCTGTCCATCCTGGCCTTGGTAAAACAAGAAGGTGATGGAGCTGACGAAGACAAAGAAGGCAACTAGGGAGCTGAGGATGCTCCTGAATCCAACAGGAGAACTGAGAGCCGTCATCTTGGGGGTGGTTTCTGGTTTCATTCTTCTTCAGAAAACTGCATTGCAGTGCGTAGCTCCCTCTTTTATTGTGCACTCCCTAGTCCAAGTGGTCCAGGTTTGTTGCTAATCAAGTAACCTGAACACCACTGACCCTTGGGCCATGCATATCAATGGAGGCAGTGTCTGAGTGTTTGGTATTCTTATGGAGGTGAAGCTGAAGCCCTACCATCATCCAAAAGTTATTATAAAAAGTATACATACATAGAAATCAAATCTTGAACAACTAATTAGTTACACCAATCAGTGTAAAAGTACATGTGCATCGAAGTGAAATCTTTAATAACCAATTCAGAGGATGAGAGGAATGCATCTTTTTCAACATGGTGGTGCCACCATTACCTACCGTCCTTTTGAAACCGATGATCAGTTATTTGGTTTCTGTTTGGCATCCTCTCCATCTCATTTTTTTTCTTGATAAAAAGAGTACGCTCAGATTATGAATAAGGAAATCAGTTGTACCGACATGACGATTCAGCCTGATGCATGTACCTAGCATCTTGTTAAATGGAGATCACAAATTACCGCACAGTATTGTAACATGCATCAATTTGGTTTTGTGATGAGTCTTCAGATGGTGAAAGTACTCTTCTTGGTGCTAAACAAATAGTAGTCAGTAGCTTCTTTTGCCATGTGCAGCTTCAGCACATTGTAACTAATTGAGTTCCTCCAAAGACCAAATACAGGGTTAGGTGAAACTGTGTGGTGCTTTTTGCTGTGTTTGGTTTTGGTATCATGTCTTAACCATTAGGGTCTATTCTAATGACAGTGCTTGGGCTTGGGCCTAGCTATTCTCTCTAGCAGGTATGGTAGCTATGTAAGCATGGATGATGAGGAGCAACATTCAGGGAAACATCAGCGAGCGACACTGGAGAGTGGTAAGATTGTTACTGATCTATAGCAGGAGATGTGGGAGCCTTACAAAGCCTAAGGTGAACTGGGTATGTACACATTACACACACGTTAGCAGTAGTGAGCAGTTACTAACATGGGATATACCTGTTACCTAATCACATGGTTTCCCTTAGGGTCAGGGATCAGGTACTTCCTGAAAGTCCAAGGAGAGTCCGTACAACTGCTATGGACATCTTCTTCTTGTCCTGGATAGAAAGGCATGTAAAAGACAGCAATTAAGTGTGCTTCAGCTAAGTATATAGAAAAAAAGTGTGCTTCAGCTAGCTGCAAAGGCAAGCAGTAGTTAAATGCTTTCCGTCAATAAACTGCCATGATAATAAATATAATATCCACTGAAGATATGCACACCGTCCTGGACGATAACGTATTCTCTTAGATTGTTCTCTAAATGTAAGTGGTTACAGAACTTGGAGGAACTCGTTCTCCATTTTTTGCCTCATGCATATGCCCTTTTTAAGTAAAGAGTGGATCTTTCTCATGAATATGCACCTTTATTTCCAAATTGTACTGTTACATTTGCAATTCCTTTGGGAAAAAATCGCTTGCATTTGCAATCCCTGAGTGATTGATTAGTACACAGGCAATCACTGAATTAGTTCTGGGCTTCCCATGGATGGGCTGCTCGGCTTAGTTCTGGGCTACACACACGCACACCCACACACCTTCATGGCACAACTAAACTTGGGCCAGATATTGGGCCTTGCCTACCAAAACATTGTGATGATGTTAGTGTCATGGATTGGGCTCGGCCTTCTAGCCCAGCCCGTAAGCCCATGGCTTGGAGAACGGCGGCGGCGGCAGAGCTTGTCCCAGTTGGGGTCTGTTCGCGTATGCTGCTGCGCGGCGGCGAGTCGGCGGCAATGTGGAACCTGCGTCTGGTTGAGTGACGGCAGCACTCAATGTTCAGGTCACTCTTCTCTCCTTGATCCACTGCTCAAATGTGCTGCTTTTCTTGCCTGCCTGCCTGCCGGTCTGAATGAATTGAATTTTGGGTAAATTTCTGTTAATTTTGCAGAATTATGTTGCTCCGTCAGATGAAAACAAATAGTACACTGATGCACATTGTTCATTTTGACTATCTCCTTTTGTGATCCTGTGAGGTGGTACATACACAGACATATCCTTTGCTTTTCTCCTTTTGTCTGTCTCTACATGTAAAAAAAAACTGTGATGGGGCCAGACATTCTCTTCCAAAAAAAAACCCCAGCCTAATCTAAACACTATAGATCTGCCATCGTGTATCATTTGTACATGAGGTAGCCGTATAAAAACTCGTTCCAGACATCGGGAACGCCGGGGAGGCACCAATGTGTGCAATCCGCGTAGCTGGCTGGGTTCGCAATTTGCTCTTTTGTTAGAGGAACAAATTGTTTCCTGAACACAGTGGGATGCCCGTCCTTGCGGTAGTCAGACAGTTCTGTGATGTTCAGTATCTGAACATGGATGCCTTTCGGCTCCAATGTTTTAAAATAGGACTTAGCCTTGGCCATCAAGCTGTAGTCTGTCGATTTGTATCCAACTTTGTAGATCGGTTCTGTTTCATTGAGACACTTGTTGCTATCTTCTCCACCCCACTTGCTAGCCCTGAAAATTTACATATATCATTTAGGCATCAGTATTGACTTCCATATGAAAACCTGATGCCACCGAGATGTAGGTATTGTACTATTTGTGTTGACAGATGATGCAAGGGTATGGTATCTCTCTCACCATGAATGTGTTGCTGATGACCCTGCAAAAAATATTCTAGTCTTGTTCTTGTCAATGTTCTCGCCAAGCCATCCTGTTAGTTTCTGAAGAGCTATCTCAAATCCATCGATCATTTCCATTTCATCTAACCTTGCATCACCATCTTCAAATGAACCATACCTGCATATACAATACAAACAATGTTACCCAATTCATTGCATCTGGAGACAAGGTTAATTTGTATTTTACATTTATAATTCTGAGAGCTTTTCCTGGTAAGTGAAGCTGACAATGTGATGCCAATTGAGTAGGAAAGAAAGAAATGTACTTACATGACCTTCATCCTCATGTCATCCTTCTGCTTCCTCCACCATAGGTAAGAATTGAAGACAATGATGTCAGCATCCCTCCAGACACTAGCATGCTTCTCGATTTTGTCAGCCCGTATGATCCGGTACTCCACCCGGTGGATTATGGGGTTGTCGCTGTTGGATTCCACCAGCAGCGGTGACCAGTAGAAATCTATTGTTGCATTGTATTCCTGAGAATAAATTTGTCTTCGTATCAGCTAACCAAAATTTTTGGTTTGTGTAGCCGGTAGATTTGTGAAGCAATACATACCAATGCTTTGAAGGAGATGAGCGAGCCATTGAAGATGCGTATCTTTAGCCTGTCATCAGGTATTGAGGCCTCCACCATGCACACGAGGGAAACCCATTGGTTCCTGTTGACTGAGTCACCCGCAAAAACCAGTCTCTTGTTCCTCAGCTTTTCAAGCAGCTTGATGGCATCGAATCTGTTAAGAAAAAGTAATTTATGCCGGATATGATCTCCTTTCTACCCATACAGGCCTATTGATGGTACAGATAAGATAAAATAAAAGGTACGCAGTTTTTCCTCACTTCTGATCTTTCACTGTCAATTAGTTCTGCTGCATGTTTATTTTCTTGTTGGCCTCCAGCTAACAACCGTAATCAGATCAGTTTTGCAATCTCAAAGTAATAGTTGCTTTTCTCTCTGCAGTACTATCCTATGTCTTATATTCAGTTACAGATTTATTGGCTGTGTTTAGTTCCAAAAAGTAGATGAAAGAGTTCAGTGAAAATGTCACATCCGATACTGTAGCGCACTGTAGCACTTTTCGTTTGTTTGTGGTAAACATTGTCCTATCATGACCTAAGTAGGCTCAAAAGATTCGTCTCGTCGTGTACATCAAAACCATGTAATTAGTTTTTTTATTTATCCATGTTTAGTGTTCCATGCATGAGGAGAGAGATTTGATGTGATAGGTGAATAGTGAAGTTTGGAAAGAGAATTTTGAGAAGTTTGATGATGTGATGAGAAACTAAACACAGCCATTGTGTTTTTTTTTTCTGCTTCCATGAAACAATCAGACACAGCTTATTGTTCTAGAACTGCACCTTCAGATATGCTGGAACTTTTTGAGTGACAAGAAAAAATTGAGCTAAAAGTACTTGGGAAATATGCAATCATATAATACCTTGGTAGGTCGCATCCATGAGGCTGCCATCTCCAGTGCTGGTACATGAAATCCTTCCTGCCATATTTGTCACAAGCCACCTCCGGGAAGATGAAGGCACACTTGAGCCCTGAGTATAATGGTCGGGATGCATTGTCGTACACCCACCGCCCCCTCGACCAGTTGCAGTCCTCCTTGCTGGTGTCTTCCGCCTCAGTCGTGCCGCTCGCTGGTTCTTGGAGCCCAGCTTCCACCTTCACCTGAACTTCCTGGCGTCCATTCTCAACTGCCATTTGCACTTGCTCTTCATGGCCCCTGTCAAAGAGGAAGACGATGGAGCTGGCTAAGATGAAGAAAGCCACTAAGGAGGTCACGATGCTCCTCACTCCAACCGGAGATTGGAGCACCATCATCTTGCCACCTGCTGCTACCGCCTTGTGAGTGGCCTCTGTCTTTATTCTTTCTTCAGAAACCATGGTGCTTAGCTCTCCTCTTTCATGGTTGCCTCTGGAGTGTCTACA
Organism: Echinochloa phyllopogon; assembly: GCA_033239725.1. Taxonomy (NCBI): domain Eukaryota; kingdom Viridiplantae; phylum Streptophyta; class Magnoliopsida; order Poales; family Poaceae; genus Echinochloa; species Echinochloa phyllopogon. Next base: position 451,822 of record BTCW01000008.1, on the reverse strand, counting down.
ATGACAATGGTAGTAACACGCCTGCACATGGCTATATGGTCCTAGTCTAGAAAAAGTAGTGCTACTCAAGCAATCTGGACGCTGACCCTTGTGCTAACCATAAAAAGGAATGTGGTGTCAGACTGTTTGGAATGTAGTTGTAGAACTGAAAAGTTTTGCAGGGCAAAGTAGGTAGATTAGCCCTTGTAGAACGGAAATGGAAAGGTTTTGTGTATATACAGGTATACTGTTTGTTTTATAATTGTACTAGCCTCTGAATTTGCAAAATCATCTACAAATGAGTATCATGCATGTGGTCTCCATGCATGAGCGGTCACTATTTTTTTCCAACAAAAGCAAAAAAAATGATAGAATATGAGTACTGTAGCGGTGCCTATTTCCGTCACCGACAAGTGTGCCAATCCACCACAGCATCACCAACCGTTATGGATAGGACTAGGATCGGAGGCCAATAAACAAAGGACTGAAACGCTACTGAGTGTGTCACTTCAAAAGGATAATATTTACATCTCAAGCAACATAATTAAGGTGATGGCCAGCATCCTTGCCTGGCATTGTGATGGTTTTTCTAAAGCTATTAAGCTCCTGAATGCAAAGGACACTAATTTTTTAGTTCAGATCAACCATAATCCCCTATTTCTGGCCATACTCTAGTAAACCAACCAATATGTGTTCTGTCTTCGTTTTTTCCTGAGAACTAAAATGCTTCAATATTGCAGACATTTTTAAGAAGAAATTACCCCTGCAAATCAAATTGGCGATTCTGTCCAACACTACGTCAGTAGTGAATAATTCGAATTTGTTATGGTCCCCTTGTTCCCACCTAAAAATGCAGCCTTGCTACTAGACGCATGAGTTTGACGTGATTTTTTTTTGTCAGAATTTGTTTTTAAGAAAGGAATTTGTTAGTGACCAAACTGGCCTATGTGTGCATAATTTGGAGTAAACTAAGCATTGACACATTATATTGGGAAAAGTCCATTTTACAACCTCCAACTATCACAACAGTCCGATTTTCAACCTTGAGCTACAAAACCGGATAACAAAGGTCATCTAACTATCAAAACCGTGCAAATTTAGCCCTTAGGGTGGTTTCGAAGGTGGTTTTCCATTTTGTTAAAATTAAAAATATTCAAATTTAAACTAAAAAAATCATAAGTAATTCATTTTAAGTAAAAAAAATACAAAATTGGTATCAAAAGTTTTCTAAAATTGTAACCTATCTATTTTCACTATATTTGTCAGTTAATCGGATCCATTTTTTTTATGTCCATAGTATTTGGTTGCTTATAGTTATGCCTATTATTTTTGAATAATTAAGATTCAAATAGAGCAATAATAGATAGGTTACATTTTTAGAAATTTTTTGATATTGGTTTCATATTTTTCTGATTTAAGATGAATTAGTTTTGATTTTTTAGATATAATTGGATTTTTTAAATTGTTTTACAAAATTCAAAACCACCTTCGAAACCACCATAAGGGCTAAATTTGCACTGTTTCAACAGTTGGATGGCCTTTGTTATCCGGTTTTGTAGTTTAAGGTTGAAAATTGGACTGTTGTGATAGTTAGAGGTTGTAAAATGGACTTTTCCCCATTATATTTTAAGTTAGATCAATGCTCTCTTTTTAGAATGCGCATGAAAGCTGCAGATTTTGACATTATAAGATGAAAATAGTTTTTGCAACTGCCACACGTGTGTGAGTATGAGTCAACCATATCAGATATGTTTCCCAAATGTGTGTGCATGCATCGAAGGGACCATGAGACTGGCCTCTTAGTGCATCAATACGAATAAGTGATGTCGGAATGCATCTCCCCCATTCTAGCTTTAATTTGGTTTCATGCTGAATCTTAGAATGACACAACTGGGTGCTAAGTAATAGGCCCTTTTGCATTCTCCTCTTTCAGCGTAGAAAGAAATGAGTGGCTCCAAAGACCCAAAAATGGGTTAGGTGAAATCGTGTGGTCACGTTTGCTTTATGGAGTATCATGTCCTATCCTTGTGGGGTCTAAACGAGAAAGGCTTGGCTGATGAGTGATAATATATTTGTGGTGTCAGTCCGATATGATTTTGCGTTTTCAAAAAATACTAATATTCTGCCAGGTACCTGCAGTCACGAAAAGCATGCACAATGAGCAGCAGCATTCAGCAAAAAAAAAAAAGGAAAACATGCTTTTCAGGACTGCTGGATGGTACAATTATTACTGCATTGTACACAAGATGATTGATCCTTCGAAGGCTATTAAGATCTGTAGTTGCAACCGAATGCTGGTCCACATGATCCCCTGCAGAATCAGGTACGAGTTACTTCCTGCGCAAGTCCAAGAAGAAGCTGTGCAACCAGTATTTGGACACCTCTACCAGCTGTGCTCTTGTTCCTCATTAACAATCCATGTAAAAGTGTAAGATTGAAGCATGGATGAGCGAGCAGTTTAAGGCACGTATTAGCTGGAAAGTTTGCATTATAATTGCCATATTGACGATACATGCACTGAATTTCAGCATAATCAGAAGGAAGCTTTGATTTTGACCCTCCACCAGTTACTGATTGATCGGGTAGATAGAAGGTTGCTGCAATTTGCTACAGACTAAAAATCACTTCATGTCTGCGGATGTTGCAAGTACCACAGAATGTTCTGGAATGCTATTGCTTGGATCATTTGGTGCTTCAAATGATGGCGCAGTACGATTAGGAAGGTAAAATGTACTTGTTCAGTTTGATGAACATTATTAATTTCAGTGCGGCTGGCATGGCGCACTAGCTACTAACTATATATATACTTTCAGGAAGGGGTCAATATAATCTGTCGGAGGTCTGCGTGAATGGAGAGGAGGTGCGCATGCATCTTGAGCCGTCGATTGGCAGTGTACAACAAGACCGACAAGAACTGTAGCAAATTGGTGGCTGTGCCTGCAATTCATCAGCAAGGGGTGAGGGAAGCTGGAAGAGTAACATCTAGCTGCAGTGTCCAAGGAAAGAAACTGTCATCAGGTGCAGGTGCAGTGTACGGAGTACATTTTAATGGACGCGGTGACATCTAGACATCTCTAATCTTCCTCAAAGTGCCAGTGTCCTACTACACCTAGACATCTTAGGTAGGACAAAGCTAAAAAAGCATCACGCAGTGCCAGTGCCAGCCTCAACCACCTCACCAACCATGTCATTTAGTCCTAATAACAAATCAATTTGTGGAACTCGGAAACTTTATTCAGCATCGAATCTTTTTAATCCACCGACAATATGTGTGGACTTATAGAGCAAAAAAATGGGAGCACGCTCAGTGTCTTAGACTTTGGAGTGAAAAAACCATGTCTGTAATAGGTTAATAGTGAGAGCACTCTCTAATCTTCCTCAATTCACAAATCCTTGTATGCCTCTACTTTTGCATGCATCTATAAAGTTCAGGTAGGCAATTTGCCTGCCGTAGTACAGTTCAAAAAAAAATATGTGTGGACTTCAAACATTGATTAGTGCTTTTCCCACTAACATCCTGAGCATTTAATCAGGGAGGTTGAGATGACATGCAGTACTGTATATGATGTCTGCGATTCATCGATCCTAATAATCCTCGAGTAGAAATCGAGAGATTATCCATCCAGGAGGAGGGTCCACGTACAGATGCTGCCTTTCTGCTGAGCTACCCACACGCCTTTGTGGCCCAACGAAACTTGTGCCAGTATTGGGCCTGATAAAAAATAGTGACATGGGGTCGGCCTTGTAGCCCAGCCCGCAAGCCCATAGCTTGGAGAACGGCGGCTGTGCCCAGTTAGTGACAGTATCAGCAGTTCAGCACCCCTTATTGTTCGATCAGGTCATCGCTCTTCTCTCCTTGATCCACTACTCAAATATAAATATGCTGCTTTTCTTGTTTGCTTGCCTGCCAGCCTGCCGGTCTGAATGAATTGAATTTCATGGACACCTAGGACAGATTTTCGTTCTTAAGTTCTTCTTTGTCATGGTAAATTTCTGTTAAATTTGCAGAATTAAATTGCTGTGTCAGATGAAAACAAGCAGTACACTGATATACACTGTTCATCTTGAGGAGAGACACAGGCAGATGCTTGCTTTTCTCCTGTTCTCTCTGCATGTAAATGTAATGGTGCCAACCATTCTATGCATCTAACCTAGACGAAATATGTTAATAATCTGCCACTGTATATCATTTGTACATTAAGTAGCCGTATAGAAACTCATTCCAGACATCAGGAACGCCGGGGAGGCACCAATGCGTGCAATCCGCGTAGCTGGCTGGATCCGCAATCTGCTCTTTCGTCAGAGGAACGAACTGTCTTCTGAACACCGTAGGATGCCCGTCCTTGCGGTAGTCAGACAGCTCTGTGATGTTCAGTATCTGAACATGTATGCCTTTCGGCTCTAATGTTTTAAAATAGGACTTAGCTTTGGCCATCAAACTGTAATCTGTAGTTGCGGCTTTGTATCCGATTTTGTAGATCGGCTCCGTTTCATTGAGGCACTTGTTCCTGTCTTCCCCACCCCAGTTGCTAGCCCTGGAAAAACAAATGTATATCTTTCAACACTTCCACAAGAACAGCACCTGACATCACGGAGATGTAGCTAATAATGAAAGGATGTGTTTCTCACCAGGAATGTGTAGGTGATGATCCTGCGAAAAATATTCTAGTCTTGTTCTTGTCAATATTCTCTCCAAGCCATTCAGTTAGTTTCTTGAGGGCTATCTCGAAACCTTCGATCATTTCCATTTCGTCTAACCTTGCATCGCCATCTTCAAATGAACCATACCTGTACATATAGATGATGTTATACACCAAATTCGTTGCCCCTTGGACTTTTTTCATTTTTTTAGTTCTCGTAACTTTTTCCTAATATGTGAAATTGATAATGTGATACCTGTTGAGTAAGAAGGAACGGAATGCATACTTACATGACCTTCATCCTCATGTCATCCTTCTGCTTCCTCCACCACAGGTAAGAATTGAAGACAATGATGTCAGCATCCCTCCAGACACTGGCATGCTTCTCAATTCCGTCTGCCCTTATGATCCGGTACTCCACTCGGTGGATAATTGGGTTGTCGCTGTTGGACTCCACCAGCAGCGGCGACCAGTAGAAATCTATTGTCGCGTTGTATTCCTGAAATGGTTATGTTTTTAAATCAGGTAACCAAAATTGTTGGTTTCTCTAGCCATTTGAATTGTGGAGGAAAACATACCAGTGCCTTGAAGGAGATGAGAGAGCCATTGAAGATGCGTGTCTTGAGCCTGTCATCAGGTATAGAGGCCTCCACCATGCACACCAGGGAAACCCATTGGTTCCTGTTGACTGAGTCACCCACAAACACTAGTCTCTTGTTCCTCAGCTTTTCAAGCAGCTTGGTGGCATCAAATCTGCTTAACGTGGCAAAGTTCAGACATCATGTCATACCATGGAAAGTTATACGAAGATATGATCTCCTTTCTACCCTTATAGGATGGTACAGTCACAGTCTGACAGATAATAAAATAAGAAGCAGTAGAAGTTTTTCTTGGTTCTTATCTTTCACTGTCAGTTAGTTCTCTTGCATGTTTGGTTTATTGTTTGCCTCTGGCTAACGGCCATAAGCAGATTGTTTTTTCAATATTAAAGTAAGTTGATTTTTTTCTCTGCAGTACTATCCTTTTTTTTTGTTTCAGTAACAGACTAATTAAGTGTTTTACTTCTTCCATAAGAGAAAAAAGGTTGCACAATTCTTGACTATGATACTGACAGTGCTTGTTGTTCTAGAACTGCACCTTAAGATATTCTGAAACTTTTGGGCTGACAAGAACAGAATTGAGCTGAAGATACTTGGGAAATCTATCATCATCATACCTTGGAAGATCACATCCATGAGGCTGCCATCTCCAGTGCTGGTACATGACATCCTTCCTCCCATATTTGTCGCAGGCCACTTCGGGGAAGATGAAGGCACACTTGAGCCCGGAGTATAATGGCCGGGACACGTTGTCGTATACCCAGCGTCCCCTGGACCAGTTGCACTCCTCCTCACCGGTGTCTCCCACCTTGGTAGTCCCTCTCATGGCTGGGTCTTGGAGCCCAGCCTCCACCTTCACCTGCATTTCTTGGCGTCCATGCTCGACCGCCATTTGCACCTGCGCTTCCTGGCCTCGGTCAAGCAAGAAGGTGACAGAGCTGGCGATGATGAAGAAGGCCATTAGGGAGCTCACGATGCTCCTCACTCCAACCGGAGCATGGAGCACCGTCATCTTGTGAGTGGCTTCTGTCTTCATTCTTTCTTCAGAAAAGTGTGGTGCTTAGCTTGTCTCCCCTCTTTTATGGTGCACCTCTCTTCTCTGCCATGGGGGCGTTACATTTGCACATGGCTAAGTGGCCCAGGTCTGGTACTAATCAAACAAACTGACCAGTGACCCCTGAGCTAACCACATGACGGGCGGTAGAGTCCGCCTGTTCTGAATCATCAAACCATTTGGTAACTAAGAATGAGAAGGCTCTTTCACTCTTTCCAGTGCTGAAACTGAGTTAAATTGAATTATCTAGATATTAGTTTACGGTTTGTTGTATAGTCGTCTAAATTTGCAAATCGCAAGCTAAATTGATCCCATACTTTTTCCATATGATCAAAATGTTCCAATTATGTTTAAACAAAAAAAGTAAAAGGGATAAAAAGATGCGAGAAGGTCGAAGTGCTGGTTTCTGGTGCCGACAGTATGTCCTGTCAACCCACCACAGGGTCACACCAAACATGACAGAAAGGATGTAAATAAAAGGTGAAGTGAAATGTTTGGGCTTCTCACTTGCACGGAGTTTGTAAATTACTCCGTCAGCAACAAAAACGTTTGATCGCCATAAAAATATACTTTTTTGATGTTTCTTGACAATCAATAAACTAATTAAACTTGAAGTTATTAAGCCACTAATGCATAAGAAAGTCCACCAGTGTTCCAGACTTCCAGCTCAAAGTAGCATCTTAATCTATCTTAATGTTTGGTTGTAATATATTGTAACAATATATGTACTTTTCTAAAAATATGTCTGTACATGTATTTTTGTCCTAGTATTCGTAATATTAGTGATACTCCTCCTAGACGAAATGGCCTGTTCTATCAGACAGCGATAAAATGATATACATGTGACGGTCAACTTGGTCATCAGTGAGTCTACTGGAGTCAATTTGGTCCATATTTTATTTTAGGAATGCATTATTTTTTTTAGGAATGTATTACATGCTATTTTTGCTTTTAATGAGTGAGAGACAGAGCATGCACTGACGACCCAGCCTTTCTTAATGAATCATTTTTAAAGGACTGTGCCTTTGTGAGCATAGCGGTGTTGGGATCATATTTTAGGAAACATGAAGATCTGAATTTGATTTAGAGAGACCAGATGATCATTGGTGCCACACCAGCACCTGCAGTCTCTTTTAAAGTAATTATTGGCCACGCCTTCTATTTGCCTTTCTTTAATTCTTTTCAATCTTTCTTCGTCCAAAAGGTACGTTCAGATTTAACAATAATGAAAGGCAACTGGTGGTGATACAACGATTATTTAATTTGACGCTGGTACCTAGAGGCAAATGCCACATCATAATCATCATCACATTCTTTCATCAATTTGGTTCAGTGCTGAATTGTAAGATGGCTCTACTCGGTGCTAAAAATGTAGTAGCCTGTTGTGCGTTACCTTGTTTGAGCAAAGGACTAAATGAGTGCGTCCAGAGACCAAATTAAGGGTTAGGTGAAAATTTGTGGTGGCAGTTGCTTTGTTTGGTATCCTGTCCTAACCAGTGGGCTCGGATGTGTTTAGCTTTGCATTGTACTATATATTAGCTGCTTTCAGTCATTCTGCTGGTTTGGTCTGGCCATGTACTGAAAAAATTCCTTGTTTCAGGTGCAGTAGATCTGGAAAGCGTGGATGAGGATTCAGCAGAGCATCTGGTTGCAAGGTTGGAGAATGGTACAATTATTATTGCTGATTGGCAGTACATACATGAGGTGAGGCGAGCCTTAGAAGGCTAGTAACGTCAGAACAGTAGAAGCTAGCCTAGCAGTTGACGCCATGGGATTCCTATTCTGCTAGTTGATGGCCACATGGGCTGTGTTTAGTTCCATGAAAAGTGTGGTCGAAAAGTCGCATAGAGTCAAATCGGACACTGTAGCATTTTTCGTTTGTTTGTGGCAATTGTTATCCTACCATGATCTAACTAGGCTCAAAAGATTCGTCTCGTCGTGTACATCAAAACCATGTACTTAGTTTTTTTATTTACCTACATTTAATGCTCCATGCATGAGGAGAAAGATTGGATGTGATGTGATGAGACTTTTTGCACAGTGAAATTTTGGGTGCGGTTTTTGAAACGAACACAGCCATGGTTGTTCTCTGAGCGAGGGATCAGAGGGAGTTGCTTCATGTGCAAGTCCAAGAAGTACGACCATTAATTACATGACGCTGTCCTTGCCCTTTGAGGTACGTTCCTGTCCTGGATAGAGAGCTCTGCTCTGCATGTAAGAAAGATTCAGTACATTTAATTATATATGTATCAATTAGTGGCTGCCAAGGCACGTATATTAGTTGAACGCTTTATGTCACTGAGCTGCCGCGCTACCAAAATACGCAGTGGTGTCACTGAACGGATGAATGCTTGTCTGTGTGGGTCAAACTGATGATCTCCTGTTTCTGTTTGTGTGAATCTTTCAGCAGTCCATTGGCATTAATATTGATGGTTTAAAATGGTGACGCACTGTGTCCGATTCCGTCGGATGAACATGCATCTTACCGGCCGCGACTGGTGATTGATTGACATTCCTAATCCTAAAGGCTCAAGACAAGAGCAGGTTCGTCGTCGGCTGGAGCTGGAACCTGGAAGAGCAGAAGCAGAGCAAGAGCTAGCATCCACCCACCGCCAACATGCTGGCACAAGTCAAAAAGTTTGAGAAATATCGACCACACGGGACCCACTACCTACAAGGAGTCCAGGACAAGCAAAAATGTGTCAAGTGTCATGCCTGATGCCTCCCTCAACCACCTCACCAAACCATATGCACTGTTGGTAGTACGGCCGACAATAATAATTCGGATCCCTCCTTCTCCCTGAATGACTGAATCATATCCATAGATGCATGCAGCATTATTGTCAATTCTTCTGCCATGAGGATCGGATGCAATGCAATCAGGTGCTAATTGCATGACGTTTTAGACAGGCTCGGCTGCTTAATTAATCGCACAGCATATGCAGTTTCCCCTAATGACAAATGTTAAGCCACAGCACGTTTCAAAAAAAATGTTAAGGCACAGCAACATGCACGTACGTACGGTGCATGCAATCTTTCTTGTTAATAATCCCACCGACGGCATGTGTGGACAACATAATGCTGCTGCTTACTGATCGTAGCACAATCGTTAATTAGTGATGTCCCAGCCATTAGCTGTTTAGCACAATTTGTGCAACTTGTTCCTCCACTTCTTTTCAAAAAAAAAGGAAATAAATTGCGACTTTTCTTAATCTCAAGATCTGTCGGTCTAATCTCTCAGAGATGCTCATAGAATAGGAAAGTGAGTGTGCGTTCGTGTATGAGAGTGTCTACGTGTATATTATATATTGTGTTTCACAAAAAAAAGTAAGTGCAATAGAGTAATTTACAAATACTATGTTGACCAGATGAATTTGTTTACAAAAAACTTAACTATGAGACTAGTCGCAATGCCCGCGCGGCACGCGCGTGCTAAACTCTTCTACATATTTGTCCCAACTCATGTGCCACCGTATTCAGATCATGATTATAACATGTTATATTACATTAATACAAGTTTCCCTGTTAAAAAAAGTTATAATATAATATAATACTCTTTTTTATACTATGAAAAGATACAAACCAATGATATTAGAATTAAAAAATAGGTGATGTAAATAGATTTTTTTCTATTTGTTGTGATAGAAAGAAGAATGTATTTGTAGCGGCAGCTTTGGAGTATCAATGCAGTAAAAAAAACATAGACAAATTTTAATATTCGGTAACCTAAATGCACTTAGCTTTATTTCAACTAAAAAATTATTACATTGAACTTGATGTTTATAAGATGTATCCTATTTTCTAGAGGTTAGCCCTACTCTTCAACACATGTTGCTAAATTTGTAGAAGCCTATCACATCAACACATGAGAAGACGACCTTGTAAAGAGCCTTCATCCCTTGTAAAGAGCCTTCATCTCATCCAAACAAAGGGTAGTTCAGAAATCATTTGCTCTTCTGTCATGCCCATGGACCTAGGTTCAAGCTGATAGAAATGGAAAAACATGATAAATTAATTGAAGGTATGCATGCAAGAGCTTTATTCAGAATACAATTTCCAGCAAACACCAATTAAGTAATAGCAACCATAGGTTTTATTGAGAATACAATTTCACATGAATAATCGAATTTAGTCCAAATATCAAGGCAGTAGCAAGAATAGTAAAACAATTGCTATTGGGAAAGGGGCTGAATATCCATTGGGAAAGGGCAAGCAATTTTAGAAAGACTGTACCTGACGTTCTAATACAAGTGGAAACCCTTGGACCAACAACTCAACATTGAGATCCTGTCCCAAATCCATAGAAATCTGCAGTAAAAGGAAGAGAATTAGATAATCAAAATCAAGAGGGGATTGAACGGAAAAGGTGGAAACCCCATGGCCAAAGCGAATCTGGGGTAGCAATGTCCATGCAAATCGGTGACCATGGCAAAGGAATTTTCCCTAACCAGTTAAATTTCTCCCATAAAATCCTATGATTCTCCAAATTGAATGTGAATCCATGTTAAATGTACAATGTTGATGTTAAAAGTGGATAAAAGAAATGCAGAAAAAATCAAAGCAATGCCAAAAGAAAAATGGATCACACAGCCAGCTGAGCCTCAGGAAGGTGTTCTGGATGTAGGATAACAAATTGTACATCAGAAGAGAATCCGCTACTTCATTAAGAAAAAAACTAATTCACCACTAAATAAGGAAAACAGTAATTCCGTCCTACCTACTGCAACATTTTAGTTCATGACCACCTCCCCAATCATTTCCTTTTATTCCACCAAATTCAGTTAATATTTTGTGACAATTCCCTACATGATATTCAGCGGCTGTGTTCTCGCAAAAAAATGGACCAAGATCACCTTCCTGAGGCTTTGTTTTCCATGCTTCAGTTATTTTCTTATTGCTCCCTAAGCAGTAATCAAAACCTCAGCAATGAGATTGAAATGCTGTATCAGGAATAGACAAATTCACCGCAAATCAAAAGTCCTGATAACCATATCCAAAATGTTTATGATTTCTATCAGATATCTGCGTGACATCTATGGGACACTGATCTGCACAAAATCTGCATGAATTTTTAGTTACCAAAACACTTGAAAGTAATTTTCAGTTTTTTTATCATACTGGCATACAATTCAGATTTTAGAGGAGCTAATAGAAAATGCAGTGTGTGGGATATTGCAATTTTAAGCAAGTGTAAATTGTAACCTAATCGCCAAAGAACAACCCATCCAACAGATCATAAACACATCACACAAATTCCTACACTAAAAAAGGGAACCCAAAATTGGATCTTGACACAAAAAGAGAGGAGATGCCAAAAATAAAATCTGCATGCAAACCAGAGGATGCAAATGTCTTGCATATGTATTGTCACAGATAAAATCAGACTTTCAAGACCACATGCTGCCTCCAACATGCATTTCCATTTTATTGCATACTGCTGATGTTATAAACCAATATTCCATTAGTAAAATTTGATATCAGGAAATAGTAACCTATACAAAATGGCATCAATGAAATATATACTGTACTTTTCATCCTGCACTATCCTTATTCCGAACTTTTATAGCTGTAAAGAACTACAAATTTCAAAGTGAAATACAGAAGAGTAGACAGTTTAAAAAAATACACTAATCTTTGTTTCAGGAAATGAAAGCTCTATTATTAGTGTTCATAACTATCCAATCAATGTCACTAAACAGGGCCAAAGGATGGTACCTGAAAGGGTATATGCACTCTTTTTTTTTGTCATTTCGCTTTATCTGCTGCCTACAGTGATGAACGACTTAAAGAAGTATTATTACACGCTACAGTTCTCAGCGATGAGAAAGAATGGAATCGTGTATTGGTCTTCCATACTGCAGCGCTCACATTCTCACAATGCTGCAGGCAGCATATTTGTAATTTGCCGCCTAGATTCCGGCCTTGCAGATGTCAAGAATAGTTCCCTGCAGCATCACAGATCATCCTTAAGTCCATATAGATTAAAGACTCGTCAGGAATAATAAGGGCTACAATGCGCACCCATGTAACATCAAGGGCTAGTAAGGAGTCAATGAACAGATAGCATGCATCATCACAAACTCATTCATTAAATCAAAGAATTTCTAAAATAAATAACTATCATGTCGATTTCTGAAGAATTAGTACAGGACAAAACCATGTCCAAGGCAGGAACGTGGTAGCGCGCTGAGCGGCGACTGTTGGAAAGGATTGGGATAAGCCAAAAATATTATATATGTGCAGCATCAGTAGGAAGAGCAAATGCTACCTGGGAATGATGCTCAAAGGTGCATTTCTTCAGGTTGTTGGAAGCCCCTTCTGAAATAGATTGAGCAAAAAATAAATAAATTGGAACCTTTGATCTACAGAAAGATATGTGTGAACAAGAAAGCTACTCCCTCTCCATCATTTGCTAATTACTTCAGTGCTTTGTGTACTGGCATACTAAAGCCCAAAAAATATATATATGTGCAACATCAGTAGGGAGAACAAATGTGGGTAAATTATATCTTTAGGTTATTGGAAGACATGGATAGTTGCATACACATCTATATCTTCGGGTTATTGGAAGCAGTAAAACTCGTTCAGTTCTGAATCACAAAGACAACTACCTTGATGAGATTCAATGAGCTGAACGCTTGGCGTGCATCATATCTCAGTGGTAGAGCACCTTGGAGCCTAATCAATCAAGAGAAGGAACTATTCAATCAGTACCATTAATTATAATGTGCAAATTAAGATATGAGGGGAGAGAGGCAGCTGGGCCTCACTGGGTTCATGGACGCGCCGGCGATGCAGTTGGCGCTGACGGCAACTTCATGGTTTTAACAAAAGTGCAGCTTCCCCGACCTTGCCGATTGCTTCCCCGACACAAATACCCATCCTGTCTAGTTTCCTAAGCCTAGAGGCAAGATCCTTATTAGAACGCATTGAGATTAATGCAGTTGCAGGAAGTAAAAAGTATTTCACTTGTTTTTCCTTCGAAAATTAGAAGCTATTTCCCTTAACACAAAAAATATAGAACATTCCCTAGAGAGGGAGGAATGTTCTGTATCAGATAAAAGCAGAGATCATATTCACAACTCCACAAATTATAAAATGTATCAGATTAATCAGAAAATCAAAGGGCGCCTACTATTGCTTCACAAAAGAGTAGAGCCTATTCTTGTATTAAAACCAGATCAAAAGCTAAATCAAAGGAAAAAGATGAGTGACACTAAAACCTCAATGAATCTGGTGTCGTTGTTCTGTCAAATAGTCTCCAATAATTTGATTCTAACAGATACTCTCTATGCTCTAATGATACTTGGGGAACACCATTCTTTTTTTAGTTGCTAGCGAGAGATTAAAGCCCTAATGGATGCCACATTTCAATTGTGCTTTTTTAGGGGAAACAAAGAATAACCTAGCCGCAGGAAGACTGGAGCTGCAAAGATAATACCTCAGTTACGAGAACATTTGATCTCTGAACATCTGATTTGATGATGAAGCATATATATGCTTGAATGATATGAAATAAAGTTTTGCAAGCCTAGTGAACTTTATTGTCAGTGTAAGAATTTTTTTTACCTCTCACATTCACCCTTTTGCATCTCCCCATCCATCTGAGCCATAAAAAATCAGGAGAATCAATAGATCCCGGCTTCAATAGCTGCAAACAAGGCCAACAAGCACAAACAATCCAGCGATATTTATTAATTATGCACGAACCGCAAGCCAGGAGCAAAATTACAAGGGATATATGCATCACAGCATGGATCGGATTCCCATTCAAAGTTTCAAACCAATTGCCCAAGGTAAAGACAACAACACCCAATCTCCAACCAGGCACACAAAATAGAGTAACCAGATGAGCCAATTGCACACATCATGCATTATTTTTAACCACTTTATTTCATATCTCCCTTATATGGCATAAAAATGACATTATTCTAGCCAGTTGGAACTTGGAAGCAATGCAATCTTCAGTAACTTAAATGGAAAAGGATGGATATAGCATCTGGCAAGGTTATTTTTTCTCGATAGAGAGCATACAAATAGTTTTCTGTTCAATACCTATATTATTGAAGAATGAAGCCTACACCCTTGTTGTGTTTTGTTTCTCTTCCATTGACCAGATATTAGTTCTGCAATTATAGGTTTTCAGTTACCAACAAAAAGGTCCAAGTTTAGCCTGCCAGAAGTTGATCAATCTATACTACAAAGATCCTAAAGCACCAAAACCACATGTCATTCGATTTAAAAAAACAACTTGCATTACAATGTTTTATGATTCACACATGAGGTATACATTCTAAAAGTTATATTTTCCTTCCAAAACACGAACCTTACCAGTTGGACTATCTTTTTAGCTCCAATACCATTTTTCAGGTCATAAAGGAGCGCAGCCTTTGTTGTTCCTCAATTTCTGACATGCATTTTTTATCTTCAACTATGATGCCAATATTCAGGTGATCCTATTGCATCAGCAGAAGGTACTGAAGAATTGTAAACGCATTGCATGAAATGATTTGATCAGTAGTAACATGTTCGGCTGTTCAGAAATCATACATATGTGGAAAGCTAATTTATAAACATATCTTGGGCTATTTCCGACCAACGAAGGTAGAGGAAGAAAAATGACCTGCTAAAAGATCAGGCTTGTCGTTGATGTGGGTAGAGCATAGTGGCCAGAGTGATAACTTAATTCCTCTTGCTAACATGTAGGCGCCCCCCCTCCTCCCAAGCCACCCCTTGAGCAATTTGTTGAACACCTTGTAAGTTGTAGCCATTGTATCTGCGCTTGGACCAGAGGAGAGGCAATCTGCATGAGGTGGGCATTAGAAAGATGGAAAAGGAGATGGAAGCAGACACAGAAGGGGATGATGGGCAATCTCACCAACGCATTGCTTCACCTTTCGTCCACAAACGGTCGCGAGCAGCCGCTCCTTTCGTGACCTGGTAGCACAGCCTTGTGCCACCTTTGCTGGATGGCTTCCAGACTCCTGCTCGGCATAGTACAGCCACTCGCCGATCCTTGGTCAAGCCAGGGCTGAAGCTCGTTGTTCTCCACGTCAGCTTGGCCATGGATGCGTGTCGGCAGGCAATGGTTGGTGGACGGCCTGCAGCATCTGAGACGCCTGAAGGTGAGCAACTGGTCCCCGCGAGAGGGACGGCGTGCTGGGGAAAAGGATGGCAGGAAGGCCACCTGCTACTATGTAGAATTGGGGAATTGCAGACAGGCGGGAGGGCGACGCCGAGCATGGAGGCGGGCAGGGCGATGCCGTGGAAGACGAGAAGCTGAGAAAAGGAACAACTCAGACGAAAAGCTCACCTGCGACGTTGAGGCTCAGGGTCATCTGCATCTCCTACTCCTCTCGCTAGCGCGCGTCCGCCATCCCCCTGTGCCCGCACGTCCCCGTGAACTACGACGGCCGCCGTCGTTGCCTCCTCCACCGCCGGAGCGGCCGCCTCCGCCATCCGCCTGCTTGACGCCGCCTCCGCCATCGCCGGTGCGGCCGCAGCGCCATCCGCCCGCTTGACGCCGCCTCCGCCATTGCCGGCACGGCTGCAGCTGTCGTACGCTGGTGTCCTGGCGCCTTCGGCCCTCCGCCGTCACCGGTGCGGCCATCGCCGTCCGCCCGCTGGACGCCTCCTCTGCCGTCACACTGGTGCGGCCGCAGCGCTGTCCGCCCGCTCGACACCTTCGCCGCCGCCGGCGGCGGTGCGGCTCCAGCGCCGTACGCCGGCGTCCTGCCGGCCGCCCGCTCGACGCCGGATTAGGAGCGGAAGAAGGGCGGTTGGGGGAAGTGGCGTGATCTCAGGCGGGCCTGGGAAAAATGGATGGGGCGGGGGCAGAGAGAGGGAAGAGACGGCCGGCCGCCGTGATGGACGCGGAGAACATGGAAGGGCGATATTTGGGGCGGAGATTGCGCGGCAGAGAGGGAGGAGATGGCGATGCGACGCCGAGGAGGCGCGGCGCAGATCGGGAGGGGGAGGGTCGCTGCTAAGTGGGACCGGCGGGTAAGCTCCAGCCGCGGTGACAAAATATTTTTGGTTTCGGCGGATTCACGATTTCCATCGTCGTCTCGCCTCAAAAACCGGAAATCGCGTGACATTTGGGCCCGACGTGAGACGTGGGTAGAGTATTTTGTTGGTAAAAAGTGTTTCAATTATTTAGGATCTTATAGATAGATATAGATAGATAGAAAAGAGAGAGAACTAATCAATACCTTAGAGCATCTCCAAGAGTCTCTCTAAACCCCACTCTTTAAATCAACATTTAGAGAGTCATTTGCATAAAAATCATTTTCTATATATTTTCGTTTTCCAACAGCTTTTCTATATCTCGTGTGCACTCTGAAAAGCTATTCTCTTTTCTATATCTGAAGAGCGAGAAATCCGAAACAGAGAGTGGCTATGTTTACATAACTAGATAAAAAAGCTGTTGGAAGGTGCATTTTTAATCAAAATCTCTAAAACTAGCAATTATGATAAATTTAGAGAGTCTCTTGCAGTTGCTCTTAGACGGTTAGTGGGAGTGGTTTTACCCCTTACCTCGCAGGTGCCAGAGATTGAACGTCGGGTTTAACGTTGATCCTGTGCATCTCATCAATGTTAAGGGTGAGTACATGTGTCTATATTATGTTTTCCAAAACAAAAATAAAAAATAGTGCACAATGATTAGATTTGGTGATGTTTCTATGATCCTTTTCTTGAATCCCCTAGCAAGACAAGGAGCAATTTGAGGGTTGCAGGCTTGTAGCTTGATGGATCAAGAGGAGTAACCTAGTGCCCTAAAAAAAAGTTTTGTTCAGATTTTTATCCCCAGGCTAAGTTTAGGCCTAATATCCCGAGAAAGGCCCAAGTTTGGCTTTGCATTGCTGCTGCTTTGATGTGTGTGTAAGTAGAGTCCAAAGCAAGAGAAATTGCTGGGCTATATGATGCGTCTGATCTCGGAGTTGCGGCCCATTTCTCAAATCACAGATCATCAAACAGCATGATAAGGCACAACATAAGGACAGGCTGGTGCTACTGTCCAGTTCAAAAAGGCTGATGCTACTGCTACCACTGAAGTACTACTAAACAAATACTACTGCTAGTTATAGATAAGTGACATTTGTGACTGGAGGAAGTATATATATGTATATAACAGCAGCGTGTTAAAAATTCATCTTCCATGTGCACCATTTTTTTGGAAAAGAGACGCTTTATTGAATTCCATGTGCACCATACCGGCCAGAAACAAGACAAGAGTACTACGCATTGATCAATGATTGTTTTCTCTTGGTAAAGATTATTCAACTGATGGACTGGTTATTAATTGGAGCCAATGCTATCTTCCACTGATACTTCAGGCTGTGAAACACAGTTATTAATGTTTTCATATGCTTATTTACAATTTAGTGGGTTTATCTGATTCTCAAATGTGAACCCCATAAACAAAATTATATTTTTCCATTATCTTTTAGATCGAGAGGGACTAATATAGTAAATATCACTTGCTGCTCCTGGTGATATTCACCATTTGACGATCTTTACCATGAAATTCTGAAATATGCATTGCTTGTACGTACGTGGCCGGTGGCCGGCCAACAGGCTAAGCATGATCAGAACAGCAATTGAAAATCTTGGGTCGGTCAGTGGTTCCGTGGGATCTGCTTTGTTCGTCACAGATTACCTCCTCACGCTGTCTGCTGTGCAATTGGGTTTATTAAAAAATAAACTGAGTTCTGGGATGATAAATAAATAAACCCAACCCAATTGTTCGCCTCCAGGAATCATTTCTTACGAACTGGCTTTGTTTTTTTAATAATAAAGACACAGATTATGCTGCTCACCGAGGGTGGAAGCTTTGTGCAGTAGTCGTAAATTAGTAGAAAACATAGAAAAATCACAGTTCACATAAATTGTTTAAGTTTTTATACGAGCTTGATCCTCAAATATTTAGGACCCCACAATTCACCCCACACGGCCACACCACGTACTACAATGAAACTTAACTTTCCAGTATGTAAAGAGAGATATCACCTGCCAAAGTTTTAACAAAATCGTCGTTAGTTGTAACTTGAGAGTACGTCATACGTGTCCCTTTCTTTCATGTGCATCACCAAACCACAAGAGAAAGGACAAGAGTTAAGGTTAGAATCGAGTTTGCGTCTATTCATCTATCCTTAACCCATCAATCATTGATCTTAGCTTGGTAAAGATCAGATCACTCGCGCGCACTGGTTGGACTTGGATCCAATTCTATATATACTTACTGCAGGATAAGATGAGACACTTCCAAACAATAAACACAAATGTTCAAAGGGTCAGACAAAAGCAACTGGAATTGTGCATTCTCTCTCAAAAAAAAAACTGCTAGAACCAAAGCGGGAGGTAGCGGAATTTCTCCCTTGTTCATCACCTAAAATAAGTGAGTTGTACATCAGTATTTCTTTGTGTAAACAAGGCAGTTAATATTCCATCTCAAAAGGAAAAAAAAACTAGCAAAAAGCTTTGGTCATGCATGCATGCAAAAAAAGCCAAGGACCGTCCCTACCCAAGGCCAAGGGTGTATCCATATGAAGCGGCACTGTGGGGGCTACACCGCTACACAGCTGATACTTTTTTGGTTGTCCTAGATTACCTCCTCACGCATGCATGAACCTTGACAGTATCAAAACCAAGCCAATCATTGTCAAAACAAACATGTACAAATAGTAGAAAGCACTTAGCCTCCACGAATCATCTCTAACAGATCCATCAAAGCAAATATACTTGCAACTCAATTCTTTTCTGAACAAAGAAGCAAATAATTAGGTTTGTCTTGGTCGGTTTCTTAATGACACTTGGCACACGAGTATTTTGTTATTCTAATGCCTTGGCATTTATAAAGTACCAATGTACCATTTTAGTGTAGCCAAGCCAGGTAAGCACTTGTGCAAAACCAGCGGATCAAAGGACACACGTCTAGTGCCGAAAGCTTAGGAATCTAGTAGGTCAGGTCTTCCATTTGGATGTGGCAGTCATACAACTCCGGCGTGATTTGAAAAAGGCTTTCGTGATGCTTCATGTCCAGTTGTCCTCGAACAAACTCATAGAATCTACTGTGCACCATGTGAATCCAAATGCATGCGTTCACATCGCTGACTCTGAGCAGCAGCGTCTGCATAACGAACGGAAACTTGCATTGTCATGCCTTTGACGACAATACTTTCACCTTTTGAAGATCTATCAGTTTTGTCTTAACTCTTAATCTTTCAGTAGAAAAGGCGAGGTTATGGTGATCATGTGACCCAATTATCTCCTCTTAATCTCCTATATTGTTGGAAAATTACAGAAGTGGACATCAGAGATATATAGAGACAAGATTTTCGGATCTTATAGACGAATGGAAATGCATAATTCATGCCCATAGGGACTCTTTCTTGAGGCACACATCCTGCAGCATCTTTGCAGTGCTCCCCGAGGAACCCAAACTGCCCAGCATCTGCTGATGATGATGAATGGCAGAGCTGTTCATCGTGTTCATCAAGGTATTTTGCATGAGGAGGCTACCATAAGCCTCAGTGTCCATCTGGTTCTGCTGTTGCCGTTGAATTTGTTGTGATGATGATGGTGGTGAAGCAGTTGCATGGCCATCGTGCTGCATTTGGACGCAGAGGATCTCGGCCTTGGCAAGGGCGAGCTGCATCTGGAGCTGGGAGACCTGCTGCTGGAGGTAGGAGATGGCACCGACACACCCATAGACTGGGTCCCTCATCCGTGCGTTGGCCTCGTACACCAGGCTGCTCACCGCATCCGCCCTCTGCTGGGCAGGCAGATCCTGAAGTTATGAATGAAGGAAACGTTAGCTAGTTTGCCACGCAGGCTGAACAATAGTCAATATGCGAGGAATGAACAAGATGGTCACTGATAGAGGCATATATAGAACTAACAAGAGCAAGACAGCAGAGAATTATATTGAGAAGCGAACCTGGAGCATCTTGCTGACATTGCTGGCGCCAAAGACCTTGTGGACAATGGCGAACTTGTGAGGATCCTCAGGAGGGAAGTAGGGCGCAAACACACAATCCTGGGTGCACCGCCGTCGTAGCAGCTTGCATGATGCGCACGGCGAGCTGCTCCCACTGCTGCTTCCGGTCCCGGCCATGGTCACCTCTGAATCTCTGTTTCCCCACAGGTCTTTAGCCCGATCAGTGAAAAGATGGAGAATGGTTTGCGAAGGGAAGAGGAGGGGAGACTGCCAGGTGCAGAGCCTCCTCTTTTATAGAGGAACAAGGCAGGTTACAACTGATGGGTCTGGTGATAGGGGAGAGGAGATAGTTTGACCTAACCAGTGGGTCAGGACAAACATGATTTGTGTTTAGTATTCTATTGTCGTGCTGATCTATCAGCTAATGACCTTCACCCCTGCTGGATCACAATACGCATGTTATGGGCTGTACCTGTACTGGTAGAGCAGTGTGTATGGTTTCCTGGCTTTTTTGTCTGTATTTAGCAGCAAGGAGAAGATTGATTGGTCACAGCATATACAGCTGAGAAAGTCTCTATCTCTCCTTAATAAATAACTAGAAACAACAAACAAAAGTGAAAGATGGTCTACGCGTTCATGCATGGTTCATGGACTACTCTAAGCATCTCCCAATCCGTACGGTTGTAGCCTGGAAATACTACCTTCGCATTTCACATTCACACATTATGCAGCAGCGGCCTCTAATACTTCTAGTTAGACAGATGCGGAATGCATATATATAAGCATTATTACACCTCAGACTTTCACCCCTGCCACACATCACAGAGCACACCATTGTATCGTCTGGGTCTGACAAATTAACCATGTTAATCGATCACATTTTTCAACCACACTTACAATAATCGTATATCACTTGAGAAATGCGTTGACCATTGAGGCGGACTGTTGGCAGTGCGCTACACCTAGGCTCTCTAGAGCAGGCTTATTTGACCACATGTACTGGGCTTTTAGCACCCATGCACGTTCGGACTTCAGAGTTGACCTTATTGGGATGAAAGACTAGTCAGATCACCCTTTGAGTAGTACTGTACATATAGGCGTTGCCAAGTCTAGCACAACGATAGCTCTAATATTGCTATTAATTAGAGCTTAGAAGATGAACCAAGCATGGATGCCCTGGGCTGAGACATGGAGATTAATTTAATGACGGTTCGATTCGACCGTGGACATCTACATTTTTTTTAGACATTCACGTGGCCACCTCTCCCAATCCCATCTCCCCGTTAGTTTTTTTATATCAATCACGGCCACATACACGATGATAGCTAGCTTCAACTCAATCCTCAGTATGTATATTGGTATAAAATGATCATTAATCAACTAGAGACTACACGAGCAAGAGAAAACGACAAGCAAATTAAGATGACGAGGGAAGCTGACACGTATGTATGCAGTAGTTCAGGAGTGGTTACCAATGCAGCACAAGGCCAAGACAAAAGCAATATAGAGGCAACTATGCTATGCATCTGTCATACATATTGTCCAAGAAGAGTAGTAGACCTCCATTAGGGGATGACACATGTACTATATGGTCTGGTGCCCACCAGCAGTTGTGACGCAGACTCTACAACGACCTTCTATTTTACCCACATCTGTTTCAAGTTTGCATGACAGAACAAATTCGCGTCGGAGGCCTGCTGAAGCAACACTACAAAACCACGCATGCATGCATATCAGCCAGCCCTGACTCGTGCGTCAATCATTTCTGCTAGTATGAAAATAAAAAAAGAAACAGATACAGAGAAACAAGGAATTTTTTTATTTCTATTGGGCACTGCACCATGCTATGCTTCGTAGCTCCAGATCAATATTAAGCAGCTAAAAACCTTTCACGATAATTAATTGGTCTTCAGACAAGACATCTTAATTATTATCTCTGAAAGAGATCAGCTTTTTTATTTTCTTGCTGAGCGCATGCATGAGATGGAAAAAAAGTTGTGAGTTGCATACAAACTGCAAGTCTTCCGACCAGGAGGAGGCAGGACTTCTACGGAAGGTTGCAGACTTGCAGTGATGCATGGGTGCACATGTGGTTGCTATCAAAACCTACCCTTCCAAAGGTTTGATTGAAGCCTAGTATGGATGGATGCCATGCCAGTCAAGTACAATTGCAGCTGCCAGGTCCCCACCGTTAAATTATGCTTGCCGACAGTGTTACTTTCACAGGCAAACTCTGTAAAAACTAATACGCGAAGTCTTCAACAAGTGACATTTAAAGTCAAATTCAACCCATCACTGAGGACGCGCCCACATGGCCCAGACACATGTGTCACCTCTGCATATACCCGTATCGCTCGTGGTTATGTTATTCTAAACTCTTTTACTTAGCATCCCAAGTTTGCTTACTGGAACATGCATGTCCTTTTCTCAAAACACGACCACATGTTCCCATCTAAGCAATTTGTAACACCCTAAAATTCATCACAATTAAATTGTAGCAACCCTTGAATTTTTCTAGGATTTATTTAGGCTTAAATAAATTTTCTAGGAATTAATTGGAATTTCTAGCCTTTTTAACAATTTAAATATCACATTAAATAATTATTTTAGTCATAATAAGTTTTTGTTGCATTCATGCTGTTGCATATATTTTTGGTTGCTAGTAAATCAAGTTGGAATTTAAATTCTATTTAAATTCGAATTTGATTTGCATTTGATTGAGTTTTAGAAAAGTTAAAATTGTTAGAGTTCGTTTTTGCCCCTCGAAGTCTCGGCCAAGTCCACTTTTGCCCCCTCAATTTTCAGCTCGGCCTGCTTCTTCACCCGAGCCGGCCCATTCTTTTTTTTTTCTTTCCTTTATTTCCGGGTCAATTTCCTTGTTCCCCGGCTCAGCCTGCTCCACTTCTGGCCCATCTACGGCCCGTCCGGCCTCTCCCCCGCCGTCTCTCTCTCGCTCTCTCTGTCAAGTGGGGCCCGGCCGTCAGGCCGTTCTTCCTCCTCCCGTCCGACCCGGACTCCGGCCGTGTCCGAGCGCCGCCCGTCTCCGTCGTCGAGTCCCGCGCGCCGACGCTCCCTTTTTTCCCGGCCTACTTAAGCGCCGACCCCGCCGTCCTTTTCCCCAGTTCTATCGAAGCAAATCGAGCCCCAATCCCTAACGCCCGAGCCGCCGCCATTGTTCTTCGTCGTCGCCGCCTTTTCTTCGACCGGAGCAACACCAAGAGGTTCGCCTTGACGCTCTGAAGTTTCCCGTCGCGTTCTTGCTCGGAGTTTGGCTCCACATCGCGCTAATCT
Source organism: Echinochloa phyllopogon (assembly GCA_033239725.1). NCBI lineage: Eukaryota > Viridiplantae > Streptophyta > Magnoliopsida > Poales > Poaceae > Echinochloa > Echinochloa phyllopogon. The sequence goes on along the minus strand of BTCW01000008.1, from coordinate 428,320 downwards.
CGACCATCGACGTTTTTCAGAGCCGCCGGCCGCCGCTCGTCGTCGTCCGACGCTGTCGCCGGCCAATCCTCGTCGGGATCACCTCTGGTGAGTTCGCCGACTTCCCCTCTCTCTTCTCGGTTTGATCTAGTCGCCTTTAGTGCTCCGTAGCAGCACGTCCGCGTCCACCCGAAGCTCCTCCGGTCCGGCCATGGCGCCGCCGCCGTCGATCGTCGTCTTCGCCGCGCTTCTGTCGTCAAGATTCCCATGGTTGAGTTCGTCGTGGCCTCACGAGTCTGTAGGACTTGTTCTCGTCGCAAACCGAAGGCCGTAGCGTGTTTCCGGCGATGTTCCGGTGATGCGCCGCCGCAGCGCCGCCGTCCCTGCCGACGAGCTGTTCCCCGATCTGTTTCCAGCCGTCGATCTAAGATCCAACGGTCCACATCAATCCCAGTCAAGTCAAACCTCCAGATACCGGTCAACCTTGGTTAATTTGCAAAAGAAACCCTGAAGTTTTTCCAAATTAACCCGCAGTCCAATTTTAATTGAAAATAATTACAAATAGGTCCTTTTTCTTCTGTTTTAGCCCCTGGAAGTTTTAAAACTTTGCCAGAAAGCCCCTGAACCTTAGAAAAGCCGTATCTTTTGCGTTTTAACTCCGATTTTAGTGTTTCTCGCGCTCACGCGTTCGTTGTAACGTGTAGTTTAGTTTTGTGCTGTTGTTTTCTCCTGTTGGAATTGTTTGGTGTACTGTTTCTTATTTGTTGTATTGTTTCCTTGCATGTGAATGTGTGATGCGAATAGGAAACGATCAATTTGAAGATTTCTCTGAAGATCCAACTGTTGGAGAAGGATTTGAGCAGCAACAGAGTTGGGAAGAAGGCAAGTGTATTATGTCATGCAAATGTCCTAATAATTATTAATTTCACCACCCATGCATGTGTCTTAATTTGATGGGTTCCTATTTAAGGATTTGCCTAGCCACTATATTTTCCTGTCCCTGAAACTGGGTTACTTAATTAATTTTGATGGTAGCTGATGCTTAGCTTGCTCAACTGGGATTGGTTAATGAACCCCTACTCTATGTTCCATTACTACCTTTTTAATCAATTAATGGACAAGATCATATCTTTTTAATTGGAACATGGAGAACCACCCAGGAAAACAGTACAACCATGAGTGCTATATGGCTCTGGCTTTGACTGACTAATTAGGTGCTCTAGTTTATGGTAGCTTTACTCGAAAGGGGCATGGGGGGCGGCGGTTGACGGGGTATAGCTCGGTCCTCTTGAGCTGTGGGCTTTGGTAAGAGACATACCTCATTAGGGAGGGTTATGCTTTGCTTCTGAACCGGAAACCTTAGCGGGCTATCATTTATTAGAGTGCTTTTGTAAAGGTCTCATAGTGAAACCCAGTATTCGGTCCACGTGGTGTGGGAAGGGTACAATGCTCTCGGGCAATGGGAATCACGGCTTATGGTGAAAGTGTACAACCTCTGCAGAGTGTAAAACTGTTATAACAGCCGTGCTCACGGTCAAGAGCGGCCTGGACCCTTACATGATAATCATACTTGAACATGATCTAAATCGTGGTTACTCGAATATGTTGGGAAATTGACATTCATTAATTTGTGGGTGGTATATACTTTCATTTGCTAGTAATAGCTGCTTAATAAAATTTGACCAACTAAAAGTGCTTACTGCAGTTTGGTCAGCCAACCTTTTTGCCTCAGCCTTGTATGTCATATTACATTTGCTGAGTACGTATGTGCTCATACTTGTTGCTTTTCTTTCTTTCTTTTATTGCATCAACTACACCGGAATGCTGCTCAGATTGGGAGAATTTTGAGGATTTTGAGGAGTTCTAGGCGAGTCTCCCCCAGTCAATGCCTGTGGAGTTGGAGTCACTTTTGCTTCGTTAGATAAACGTTTATTTAAGTCTTCCGCTATGACATTCGTGTCAACTCTGGTATTGTAATAATCGTACTATAATACTCTTTCGTTATGCATGGTTATGGATATTCACTTGTGACGTCTACCATATGTGTGTAAACTGATCCTGGCGCACATATGAGATGCACCTGGTTTTGCCTTCAAAACCGGGTGTGACAGAGGTGGTATCAGAGTTATGTTGACTGTAGGACGCAAGCCTAGATAGAAATGGTCATTCTCTAAGGATTATTTTGCTTAACTACTCTTGATCTATCCATTCTTGGTTTAATTTGCTATTATATCAGGTCATTGATAATTGTCTCCTCCTTGATCTTTGTTTTCTGTTCTATCTCATCTGGTTCTGATATCTTTAGAACTGTTCTCACCCCTTTCTTGCTTAAACCATAGATGGTGCTGACAAGGCAAGGTGCTCGTAGATTGGCAAGCACTATCTCCTCTTTTGCGTCGCATTCAGTGCAAGAAGAGGAACCGGAACCTGAAGAGATGGAAGTAATGGACGAAGAAGTTAACTCAGGAGGGAATGCTCCAGCTGGATCTGAAGGAAGTGAAGGACCCTCTCCGCCGCCTGACATATGGGTAGTGACTATTCATCACCACGACGGAGGCAACAGTGGGTTCCCTATGATGCTTCGAATGCTCTTCGAGCGTCTGAACTACCCAGTGGAGATAGAATATTGTGGAAGAAGGAGGACACATCCAGATCACCCAGAGGACTGGGAAGTCGCTGTATACATCAGGGAGCCTGATTATGAGTTTGGAGGAACCAAAGAGGCTGCAGTACATCATGCCATCGCCATGAGATCAACCTTCGAAGCTGGAATCCAGGATGCAGCAAGACGGGCACTTTCTGTGCTTTGTCATGAGGAGGCTGCTGAAGTACGTCACACTGCTTGGGCATATCTTCCTCGAAGGCAGCAAGGCACTCCAACTGGGGATGTACCACACCCGCCAGGTGTGAATTCTACACTCAACGTCCAGGTGGCGTTCACCCAGATGCTCAACGTGCACGCCGATGACACCTCAAGAGAACTACAAGAAGTGCGTGAAGAACTCGCTGCTGAACGAAGGAAGAACAAAAGGCTGATAGCTGAACTCAAGGGAGAAGCACTTCCGCCCTTGGATGAAGATGTAGAAGGGTTATTGGGACATTCACCGCCCCGCTAGACGGAGCTTGGTGGATTGTCTAGTTGCTTCACCCATACCTATTAAGATAGGATACCCTCTCTTTTGTTAGTTTAGTACGTTTAGAATCGTTGAGGCTCATGCGTAACATGTGTTTTAGTTTGGTTTAAAAGTGTGGTAGAGATGTTTGCTTTTGTGCTAAGTGTGTGATTTGGGTCTTTGTAATGATTGAACTTAATTGTGGAGTGATGACCACAATTGAGTAATTAATAAATAAATAAAGTTAATTAGTTTTGGGTTTATCTTGGTCTCTGATCTTAGCCCTTAACCGTCACTTTATCTATATAATTGTACCCCCCCCCCCATATAATTCATGGTATGCGACAATCTGTTCTCGCCGCTGTATGATATCCTGGTACTGTCCGAATTGTTTCCGGAGCTTCAGAACTCCGTTTGACATAAATCCAGTTGGGTTGGATTAAGGACCTCATAACCTAGGTTCTGGAAATTTTTCGTGATTTTTGGAGGTTCTGGAAGAGAGATATAATGGTTTTATTGGAGCAACCAGAATCTGTCCCGTGGTCCTGACACAGCCGTCTTGTTTATTTTATACCTCGAGCTACAAAACTCCGATGGAGGTGATTCAAGTTGGGTTAGTTTCAGAATTTGATAATCTACGTTCTGACAAAAGATCATGATTTTTGGATAAACTGAATGAGAGATACAACTGTTTAATTAGGACGAACAGAATCTGTTTCAAAATTTGGATTGGCTGACATTGGAAACTCATCTACATTAACTCTTATCTGTTTATGATTTGAGTTATATCTTTTTAACACTTTTTGAATCTCATGTTCTAACCACCAGATGGTAAACACCAGGTCTGGAAGTGGAGTGGATCGACCACCTGTGATTCGTCAAGGACGTGCCAACCCCAATCCAAATCCTCCGCCGAATCAAGCACCTACAGCAATGGATCAGATCCTCGCCAACCAGACTCAGATTCTCCAGGGCATGGCTAACACCTTGGCAGCCATGCAAGCACAGAACAACAACAACAACAACAACAACCAGAGAGACAAGCACCGGGAGTTCATGAGTCACAAACCGCCTACCTACTCCCACTCAGCAGATCCACTTGATGCTGATGATTGGCTGAAGACCGTTGAGAAGAAGCTGGATATGGCTCAGTGCAATGACAGAGAGAAGGTCCTGTATGCCTCAGGACGCTTGGAAGGATCAGCTTCAGATTGGTGGGATGCTTATCTTGCTGCTCATGCCACCCCTGATGCTATCACCTGGCAGGAGTTTAGAACCAACTTCAGGAGCCATCATATTCCTGCTGGTATCATGAAGCTGAAGAAGAAGGAGTTCCTCTCACTTAAGCAAGGTGGGATGACCGTCAGTGAGTACCGGGATAAGTTTATCCAGTTGTCCCGTTACGCCCCAGATGAGGTGAAGGATGATGAGCAGAAGCAGGAGCGATTTCTGGAAGGATTGATTCCGCCGCTTCAATATCAACTCATGTCTCACACCTTCCCAACATTTCAGAAGCTGCTGGATAAGGCTATTGGTTTGGAGAGCAAGCGCCGTGAGTTGGGAGAGCAAAAGAGGAAGTTCATGTCCTCAGGACAGTCAAGCAGTAACACCCGCCCTCGTTTCCAGCAACCTCAGCAGAACATGCCCGTTCGCTTTGGTGGGCAGGGGAGTAACTTTGTGCAGAGTCAGGGTCAGCGGTCAGCGCCGCCACCTCAGCGACCAGCATTTCAGCAGAATCGCCAGACCACACCGACTCAGACTCCAGTGAAGGCACCTGCACCCGGCAGTGCTCCTACTCCTCGTTCCTGCTACATTTGTGGAGATCCCAGCCACTATGCTCACAACTGTCCTCAAAGGAATGCTCAGACCCCACAGCGCCAGAGTGGCAGTGCACCTACTCAGAATACCCCTCAGCAGCAGAATAGGAATGTGAACCAGACGCCCCAGGGCAACAAGAGCCAGCAGAATCAGATGCGGGGCAAGGTGAACCATGTTGCTGCAGAGACCGCACAGGAGGCCCAGGATGTGGTACTTGGTATGTTCCTCGTCAACTCAGCCCCTGCATCGGTTTTATTCGACTCTGGAGCATCTCATTCTTTTATTACTGCTCAGTACGTAGCTAAGTATAATATATCCATGGTACCTATGAAAAATTCCATGTTAGTTAGCTCACCCGGTGGAAACATGAAAGCTAATTTTATCTGTCCCCGAGTTAACCTGCAAATAGTTGGGGTAGATTTTCCTGCTGATTTGATAGTCCTGAACTCTGAGGGAATCGATGTCATACTTGGAATGGGATGGTTAGCTGCATTTGATGCGGTGATTCAGTGTGCCAAGAGGTCCGTGTTGTTGACTAGCCCTCAGGGAGAGAAGATTGAATTCGGAGCCACACAACCCTCAGCTTCAACGTACTCAGTGAATCAGGCCAGCGGTGTTCCTTTGGAGGATATCAGAGTTGTTTGTGAGTTTCTAGATGTCTTCCCAGATGATTTGCCAGGTATGCCACCCGAACGAGACATTGAGTTTATTATTGAGCTTTTACCTGGTACTGCTCCTATTTCTAAAAGACCATATAGAATGGCTGTTAATGAACTAGAAGAACTTAAGAAACAACTTAAGGAATTGTTGGATAAAGGTTACATTCGTCCTAGTTCTTCACCTTGGGGAGCACCTGTAATTTTTGTGGGTAAAAAGGATGGTACTCTGAGGATGTGTGTGGATTATCGTTCATTGAATGAGGTAACCATCAAGAATAAGTATCCATTGCCCAGAATTGAAGACTTATTTGATCAGTTGAAAGGAGCTAAGGTTTTCTCCAAGATTGACTTGAGATCTGGCTACCATCAGTTGAGGATCAGGTGTTCCGACATTCCTAAAACAGCATTCACCACCAGGTATGGATTGTATGAGCATACGGTGATGTCGTTTGGATTGACAAATGCACCCGCCTACTTTATGTACCTGATGAACAAGGTATTCATGGAGTACTTGGATAAGTTTGTGGTGGTGTTTATTGATGATATCCTGGTTTACTCGAAGAATGAGGAAGAACACGAAGAACATTTGAGATTGATGTTGCAGACTCTTAGAGAGAACCAGTTGTATGCCAAGTTTGGTAAATGTGAATTCTGGTTGAATCAAGTGTCTTTTCTCGGTCATGTTGTCACTGAAGGAGGTATTGCAGTGGATCCAAGTAAAGTTAAGGATGTGTTGGAATGGGAACCTCCTACTACAGTCTCTGAGATCAGAAGTTTTCTGGGATTAGCTGGATATTACAGGAGATTCATAGAAGGCTTTTCTAAAATAGCGAAACCTCTTACTTCGCTATTAGAGAAGGGCAAGGAGTTTGTTTGGTCAGAAGAGTGTCAGACCAGTTTTGAAGAGTTAAGAAGGAAGTTGACTACAGCACCAGTGCTTGCTATGCCAGATATCCACAAGAACTTTGATATATATTGTGATGCTTCTCGTAGAGGTCTTGGGTGTGTGCTCATGCAGGAAGGCAGAGTTATAGCCTATGCATCCAGACAGTTGAGGAAACACGAGCTGAACTATCCTACTCATGATCTGGAGCTTGCAGCTGTTGTCCATGCCTTGAAGATCTGGAGGCACTATATTCTAGGTAACATATGTGAGCTGTATACTGATCACAAAAGCCTGAAGTACATATTTACTCAGAAAGATCTGAATTTGAGGCAGAGAAGATGGTTGGAGTTGATCAAGGATTACGATCTAGGAATCAACTATCATCCTGGCAAGGCTAATTTGGTTGCTGATGCGTTGAGTAGGAAGTCACAAGTAAATGCAATGTTTGGTCGCCAACTACCAGCCGAGTTGCTTGCAGAGATGGAAAAGCTGAACTTAGGATTCCTGAATCAAACAGAAGGTGTGACAATGGAAGTTGAGTCTACACTGGAACAGGAAATTCGGAAGGGTCAGCTTACTGATGAGAAGATAAAGGAAATCAAGGAAACCATGTTAGCTGGGAAAGCACCCGATTTCACCGAAGATGATCAAGGTACAATTTGGTTTAGAAAGAGGATATGTGTACCGGATATTGAGTCTCTCAGAGAGCAGATATTGAGGGAAGCTCATGATTCCGCATATTCTATTCATCCTGGAAGCACCAAGATGTATCAGGATCTGAAGCAAAGGTATTGGTGGTATGGACTAAAAAGGGATGTAGCTGCCCATGTGGCATTGTGCGATGTTTGTCAGAGAGTCAAAGCTGAACACCAGAGACCAGCCGGATTGCTTCAACCACTCAAGGTATCTGAATGGAAGTGGGAAGAAATCAGTATGGATTTCATTGTAGGATTACCTCGCACTCGAGGAGGATATGACTCCATATGGGTTATTGTGGACAGATTAACTAAGGTAGCTCACTTTATACCCGTTCACACTACTTATACCAGTGCTAAGTTGGCAGAGTTATACATGTCCAGAATTGTTTGTCTCCATGGTGTACCTAAAAAGATAGTGTCTGATAGAGGTACTCAGTTTACATCTAGATTCTGGCAGAAGTTGCATGAGTCTATGGACACAAAGTTGAATTTCAGTTCTGCATATCATCCCCAGACAGATGGTCAGACAGAAAGGACTAATCAGATTTTGGAGGATATGTTGAGAGCTTGTGCTTTGAAGCATGGAGGCAGTTGGGATAAGAGTCTTCCATATGCAGAGTTTTCATACAACAACAGTTATCAGGCTAGTTTGAAGAAGGCCCCGTTCGAAGCACTTTATGGTAGAAAGTGCAGAACACCGCTGTATTGGAGTGAAACTGGTGAGAGTCAGTTGTTTGGTCCAGAGATACTGCAGGAAGCAGAAAGACAGGTTCAGATTATCAGAGAGAATTTAAGAACAGCTCAGTCCAGGCAGAAGAGCTATGCAGACACAAGAAGACGAGAATTAACTTTCGAAATAGGTGATTATGTGTATCTGAAAGTATCTCCTATTCGAGGCTTGAGAAGGTTTAAGGTGAAAGGAAAATTATCTCCTCGTTTCATTGGACCTTTCAAGATTGTTGATAGAAAAGGTGAGGTTGCTTATCAATTGGAGTTACCAGCCAGACTGTCAGATGTGCATGATGTGTTCCATATCTCTCAGTTGAAAAAGTGTCTTCGAGTTCCTGAGGAAGAATTACCCTTGGATGAGTTGGATGTGCAAGATGATTTGACTTATAAAGAATACCCAGCTAAGATTTTGGAAACTGCTGAGAGAGTTACTCGGAGTAAAGTGATTAAGATGTGTAAAGTTCAGTGGAGTCACCATGCGGAAAGTGAGGCAACTTGGGAAAGAGAAGATGAGTTGATGGCAGAGTTCCCTCAGATTTTCTCTAATTCATCCGAATCTCGAGGACGAGATTCATTTTAAGGGGGGTAGGTTTGTAACACCCTAAAATTCATCACAATTAAATTGTAGCAACCCTTGAATTTTTCTAGGATTTATTTAGGCTTAAATAAATTTTCTAGGAATTAATTGGAATTTCTAGCCTTTTTAACAATTTAAATATCACATTAAATAATTATTTTAGTCATAATAAGTTTTTGTTGCATTCATGTTGTTGCATATATTTTTGGTTGCTAGTAAATCAAGTTGGAATTTAAATTCTGTTTAAATTCGAATTTGATTTGCATTTGATTGAGTTTTAGAAAAGTTAAAATTGTTAGAGTTCGTTTTTGCCCCTCGAAGTCTCGGCCAAGTCCACTTTTGCCCCCTCAATTTTCAGCTCGGCCTGCTTCTTCACCCGAGCCGGCCCATTCTTTTTTTTGTTCTTTCCTTTATTTCCGGGTCAATTTCCTTGTTCCCCGGCTCAGCCTGCTCCACTTCTGGCCCATCTACGGCCCGTCCGGCCTCTCCCCCGCCGTCTCTCTCTCTCGCTCTCTCTGTCAAGTGGGGCCCGGCCGTCAGGCCGTTCTTCCTCCTCCCGTCCGACCCGGACTCCGGCCGTGTCCGAGCGCCGCCCGTCTCCGTCGTCGAGTCCCGCGCGCCGACGCTCCCTTTTTTCCCGGCCTACTTAAGCGCCGACCCCGCCGTCCTTTTCCCCAGTTCTATCGAAGCAAATCGAGCCCCAATCCCTAACGCCCGAGCTGCCGCCATTGCTGACTTGAGCCGCCGCCATTGTTCTTCGTCGTCGCCGCCTTTTCTTCGACCGGAGCAACACCAAGAGGTTCGCCTTGACGCTCTGAAGTTTCCCGTCGCGTTCTTGCTCGGAGTTTGGCTCCACATCGCGCTAATCTCGACCATCGACGTTTTTCAGAGCCGCCGGCCGCCGCTCGTCGTCGTCCGACGCTGTCGCCGGCCAATCCTCGTCGGGATCACCTCTGGTGAGTTCGCCGACTTCCCCTCTCTCTTCTCGGTTTGATCTAGTCGCCTTTAGTGCTCCGTAGCAGCACGTCCGCGTCCACCCGAAGCTCCTCCGGTCCGGCCATGGCGCCGCCGCCGTCGATCGTCGTCTTCGCCGCGCTTCTGTCGTCAAGATTCCCATGGTTGAGTTCGTCGTGGCCTCACGAGTCTGTAGGACTTGTTCTCGTCGCAAACCGAAGGCCGTAGCGTGTTTCCGGCGATGTTCCGGTGATGCGCCGCCGCAGCGCCGCCGTCCCTGCCGACGAGCTGTTCCCCGATCTGTTTCCAGCCGTCGATCTAAGATCCAACGGTCCACATCAATCCCAGTCAAGTCAAACCTCCAGATACCGGTCAACCTTGGTTAATTTGCAAAAGAAACCCTGAAGTTTTTCCAAATTAACCCGCAGTCCAATTTTAATTGAAAATAATTACAAATAGGTCCTTTTTCTTCTGTTTTAGCCCCTGGAAGTTTTAAAACTTTGCCAGAAAGCCCCTGAACCTTAGAAAAGCCGTATCTTTTGCGTTTTAACTCCGATTTTAGTGTTTCTCGCGCTCACGCGTTCGTTGTAACGTGTAGTTTAGTTTTGTGCTGTTGTTTTCTCCTGTTGGAATTGTTTGGTGTACTGTTTCTTATTTGTTGTATTGTTTCCTTGCATGTGAATGTGTGATGCGAATAGGAAACGATCAATTTGAAGATTTCTCTGAAGATCCAACTGTTGGAGAAGGATTTGAGCAGCAACAGAGTTGGGAAGAAGGCAAGTGTATTATGTCATGCAAATGTCCTAATAATTATTAATTTCACCACCCATGCATGTGTCTTAATTTGATGGGTTCCTATTTAAGGATTTGCCTAGCCACTATATTTTCCTGTCCCTGAAACTGGGTTACTTAATTAATTTTGATGGTAGCTGATGCTTAGCTTGCTCAACTGGGATTGGTTAATGAACCCCTACTCTATGTTCCATTACTACCTTTTTAATCAATTAATGGACAAGATCATATCTTTTTAATTGGAACATGGAGAACCACCCAGGAAAACAGTACAACCATGAGTGCTATATGGCTCTGGCTTTGACTGACTAATTAGGTGCTCTAGTTTATGGTAGCTTTACTCGAAAGGGGCATGGGGGGCGGCGGTTGACGGGGTATAGCTCGGTCCTCTTGAGCTGTGGGCTTTGGTAAGAGACATACCTCATTAGGGAGGGTTATGCTTTGCTTCTGAACCGGAAACCTTAGCGGGCTATCATTTATTAGAGTGCTTTTGTAAAGGTCTCATAGTGAAACCCAGTATTCGGTCCACGTGGTGTGGGAAGGGTACAATGCTCTCGGGCAATGGGAATCACGGCTTATGGTGAAAGTGTACAACCTCTGCAGAGTGTAAAACTGTTATAACAGCCGTGCTCACGGTCAAGAGCGGCCTGGACCCTTACATGATAATCATACTTGAACATGATCTAAATCGTGGTTACTCGAATATGTTGGGAAATTGACATTCATTAATTTGTGGGTGGTATATACTTTCATTTGCTAGTAATAGCTGCTTAATAAAATTTGACCAACTAAAAGTGCTTACTGCAGTTTGGTCAGCCAACCTTTTTGCCTCAGCCTTGTATGTCATATTACATTTGCTGAGTACGTATGTGCTCATACTTGTTGCTTTTCTTTCTTTCTTTTATTGCATCAACTACACCGGAATGCTGCTCAGATTGGGAGAATTTTGAGGATTTTGAGGAGTTCTAGGCGAGTCTCCCCTAGTCAATGCCTGTGGAGTTGGAGTCACTTTTGCTTCGTTAGATAAACGTTTATTTAAGTCTTCCGCTATGACATTCGTGTCAACTCTGGTATTGTAATAATCGTACTATAATACTCTTTCGTTATGCATGGTTATGGATATTCACTTGTGACGTCTACCATATGTGTGTAAACTGATCCTGGCGCACATATGAGATGCACCTGGTTTTGCCTTTAAAACCGGGTGTGACACAATTCGAACAGCATATATCAAGAACAAAATGTCCAAGTGTTTGCTTAAGGAAAAAGTAGTGTGTCTGTGTCATTACAGATTTTTTTTCTGTTGTGCAGTTCTGTCGAATAGCACATTTCCACATAATAATGTAGACCCTGCCCACTTCTTTCCTTTTCAAATTTTCTTTTCAAAAGAAAAAAAAAGATGGTGGAACATTTCCCAATCAATAGTCTCAAAAGGAAGTGCTTCACACGCACTGTTTTGCCAACACTCAGCGAACTCATAAGTGAGCAACGGATTTCAATTCATATGATTGTGATGTGACATGTAAAGCATGACAAAATTGCTATCTATTATTGTTCTGCGCATGGACAACGTTCTGCAGACAGGGGGAAGGTGGCAACTTACTTGCAGAATGAGACACAGGTAATCGACAGCTTCTTAACGTTGAGTCAAAGACTAAAACATGAACTCCACTTCCTGTCTCCCTTGTGGAAATTCTCACCTAATTGAGTTGCAAGTAAATATAGAAAAGTTCAATATTTCTGAAATATATACTAAGCAAAAACTGTACATAGCGTAGCAGCAATACTTCCTCTGATCAGATTGAGCAGTAATTGGCCAGCAAGAAAAATGATAGGGCAAAATGTAGTTAAACATTGTAGTAAATGTAATCCCCAAACCTTTTATAGAGAATATGCCAATGGTATGATGCTGCCATGTAAGCATTTAATTTCAAAGCAATTGACTTGTCATTAAACTTCTGATCTCAAACAAGACATGATGGAATAGTCACAGTTTTTTTAAGAAAAATATTCCAGGGATCCAGTGCTATAAAAATTAAGCTAAAAATACCATAGTGTTATCCCAGGGAACTGATGAACGGGGTTCCACATGAACATGATGACATGGGTTACTAAAGAAGATGAGGACGGCTGGCATGCACATGCTACCGATGCAACCCCCACATATCCATTTTCAATAATCGGATGAATGTAATGACAGCATACAACAGGCTTCAGTGTGTCCCGATGTTCTGATCAACGATGCATATAGAAAGGAATAACTGAATCCCTAAGACTTGGTATGGTCCATATCATTCCTATGAGCTGGTACTGGTACTGCAGATGCTCAACTAGGCATAAGAGATCGAAGTGCATTACATATGCACTGTTAGCAAGAAATTGGTAAAATTAAGGAATTGGATTCACCTCTTACAAAATAGCTCTTACTGAAGATCATGTTCATTCTTCTCAGTCTTGTGGAAGATGACATAATATTCCTTCAAATACAGCCCAAATTCCTTTCACGACTAAGAAGCAGTTTCTTCATGTTCCTTGTTCTGATCCCTAGCCTAAACATTGAGATTCCTGGTAACTTTGGTTTTCCTGATTGCAAATTATACCTCTCATGAACACCTGAAGCTCTCTTTTTCATGTATTCAGCTGACTGTGTATGAACTGTCACAGCAGAAGTAAATAGTATTAGAAAGATATTTGGAAAAAAAAAGCATGATCAAACATTTCAAAGATACAATAGAAAATTCGGTGCCCCAATGGGTCCCCAACCAACCTAGATAACAGACAATACGTTTGATAAAGAAAAAAGAAAGCCATTGGCTACTCAAACATAAAGAAAGGCATGCATTTGATCGGATTTGGATCTCTATAATTAAAAATATATCATTCTTTCATTCGCTGAACTTGTAAAATTAAAGCAAGTTCAGTATATCTGCACTTGTTTTTCTTGAAAAAATAAAAAGCAAGCTCAGTTTCTCTGCATGAATTTAAACAGCCTGTGGCATTGCAAACTCACCAGAATTCTGTGCAGATAACGACTTGGCCAAGTTTTGGAGTCCTGTTATATCATTGATCTCGACCTTCTCCTCAATGGAATTATCAGAGCCCAAGTGCCCTGTGTAGCTTGGATGAATGTGCGCAAGAGCATTTGCAAAAGCCTAAAATAATTTACAAGGCAGGCCAGTGTCATCCTCCATAGAGTTATTAATAACAATATTTGTTTATGGCTTTGTGCTAAGATGTACAACCATAAATAATAGTGTATTAATAACAATATATCACACAGTCATCAAGCGACGAAATGCTTCAGACACAGCAAAAGATGATACTTCTCCATTTCAACAATAGAAATTGGTTGGTGCCCAGAGAAAATAAGAATTGGAGTTACTTTTTGCTGAATGCTGATAGATAGAGTAATTTGAACAGTTATTACATTTACTGATAGAGTTATTTCAACAATTTTTTCTGAAATGATTGAGACATATTTTGTTCTTAGTACTTATTACCATCAGCCTGATACTCAGGGTGGCATGTAAAACTTACACATGAGCATTAAACTTTCCAACACTTGGAATCGGCTAAAACTAATAATTCAAGGGAGATAAAAATGTAAGCATCAAAGCAGGTGAGAGATGAAAGCTTAGATGCATTTGGTGGTAGATCTTGAGGTCGTAGAGGCATGTGCTTGAAATTTCGGGATTGCTACTGGATTGTGTTCGTCACACTATTGAACCAAATAACATTAGCCGTAAGCATGCTAATCAATTAGAATAGTAAAGGGGCATTACCTGCAGGGCTACAGCTGAACAAAATTACCTTGGAAGCAATGGTGTAAAAGCCATTATCAAGAGAGTCCTTTGCGAAAGTTAGCCACTCCTGGCGGGACACTTGCAGGTGAAGGTCGTTGGAGTATTTGGCATCTCGCAGAAGCAGGGCCTCATATCTCATGGCAAGGCAGCTCTGTAAACATATATGAAGAGAGTCATTTAAGTATTGGCAGAGAAGAACAGAGAAAATGCTTCGTAAACAGAAGTAAAAAAAAGAAGAAGAGGATGCATTCAAGTCAACCGGTTAAAGCACACTGCGGTTGATGAATCGATGACTGTTACAGTCTAGTGTGTATCAAACATGCTGCAATTTGGAATGTTTACTGAATTGAAGCATCGAAAAAACTGTAGGTGGTGACCCAATCAGGGTAAAATCGCACAAACTTGGAAGAGCAGTGCATAAATGTTGTGTAGTGATGGGTGCAGACCTCGACGTCACCGACGAGGGCGAATGCACGGGCGAAGAAGTCGGCGATAGCGAGGGTCCTCCCATGATCCGCCACCAGTGGACCCGGCGCGGCGAACGCCTGTGGCGCGCTTGCTTGGAGGAGGCGGCGTGCCGCCGCGCGCGTGGCGAGCAGAGCGGGGACGTCGGCGCCAGCGGAAAGCGCGGCCTCGAGCACCCGGAGGTCGTCATCCCCAAATCTGCGGTGGTGACCCGGTGCGGTGCAGCGACGGATCGAAGAGGGTGATTAGATGAAGCAGGCGGGGGAGTGGAAGGTGCGCAGCGGGGCCAGGGCATACCTGCAGCGGTTGGAGAGGCGAGCGGCGAAGAGGGAGAGGGCGTCCGCCTCGGGCTCGGGTTCCTCCACCGCCGCCGCCGCCGGCGGCATCGTCCCTTCCCTTCCCCTTGCGTGTGGTGTGGTGCTGCGCTGCGGGCGAGGGATATGATTTCAAATCAATCGCCGGAGATCGAATTAATTTCAAACTGTTTCTGTTTACTGCGGAGTACTACTCAGTGTGGTGGGCCGCAATAACTGTACTGAATGGGCCGATCATCATATCTGATGGTCTGCTGGGCCATCAGCAGGCTCGGTTGGGCCTTGAGCTTTCAGTAAATAGTAATAAGTTAACCGAGTAGTACGTGAGCATCTGCGTTGTACTGTACAGTCTCAAACAGAAAAAACCGAGCAGTGTCCTCTCCCACTCTCCCAGTCTCCCGTCTCGAAAGAAAAAAAAAATCTGATGCATGCAGTGGGAACGGAATTTTCTGTAGCTTGCTTAGCGTTCGTGCTTGAAAGTTCGGTGGACTTTTGAGGCCAGAGGTTAAATATACAGAGTACGAACGAAGCGAAGGGGATAGATAGATTAGATAGCGTGTCAAAGGTAAGCACATGTGATTGACGATGATGCATCAGTACTACTAGTAGTAGTTAAAACGACAGATGTGGAGTGCATAATGACCGCCGGTCTGTCCAGATGCATATGACGGACGTGGATGACAAATCAAAGAACGCGCGTGAGCCCGCCACACGCCGCCCCCGCACTGCACACCAACAAACACGAGAAAGACTTGGACTTTTGTGTGCTGTCGCAACCACGCAATCTCCTTTCTTATCTCATCTCTTGGAGGAAGGGAGGATGTGTGGTTCACATTCTTGCTACCCGAGCCGGAGATGCTCTGTAGTCTGTAGGTCATCATCAGGCGTGTGGTCGTCACACGACTCTCTACTACTCCGTAGACTCCAGAGGTGCTACATTTAAATATTTAAGGAGCATCTTTCGTAATAAAGTTCAGTCCCAATCTACGATGTCTATAGATAGTGTCTATAATATCATATTAACAAGACATTATTTAAAAAACTATATTCTTCAACCCATGATTTTCTAGTATGGGCCCTTAGTAAATTTATCATTTATCCTCTATACCAGTCATGTTTGCTTTTTATCCATCATGGAAGACACTATACATCATCTCTCAACCCAAACTTGGTTACATAGATTCTCGTGTTGAAATTGGGTCGTGCATGAGACCCATTTTTTTTCTTTTCCTTCTCTCTCATATTTAATGCCACATAAGCAAGTAATTTTATGTAACAACCTATTTAATGCTATTAAAACTATTCTTATTGAAGGGTTAGGAGTGCCCTAATAGTAACAATATTGTAGGTAGCTATAAACTATACACACCAGTAATACATGATTTACTAATAGAAGTGCAATATTTTAGGTAGCTATTTTAGGGTTAGAAGTGCCGTCCGTAGAGGGCGGGGCGCTCGCCCGCCACGCGCTCCCCCCGCTCAAAGCAATCTGAACCGTCCACGTGTCTTTGATCCGCGAGGCACACGCGCCTATATCTATCTACCGGTAGCCCTTTCCATTTCCACCGCACATTTCCTCCTCAGCATTCCAGAATTCACGCATCTCTCTCTCTGCTGCTCCACCGGCCACCAGAGAGTAGACGATGATGCTTAGGGTTTCCCCGTCCCCGGCCGCCGCCGCCGCCGCCAACCATGCCTCGGGACCTTCCTCGACCCCCGCCGCTTCAGTGAGGCTGGCCGCGCCGCGCGTCTCGCCGTCCGCGTGCAGGGCCGCCGGGAAGGGCAAGGAGGTGCTCAGCGGGGTCATCTTCCAGCCCTTCGAGGAGATCAAGGGGGAGCTCTCCCTCGTGCCCCAGACCCCCGACAAGTCCCTTGCCCGCCAAAAGTTCCTCGACGACTGCGAGGCAGCCATCAACGAGCAGATCAAGTACGAATCACTGCTCTCTGCCTCTCTGCTCACTCTCATCCTCCCCGTGCTCTCCGACTTTGTTTGTTCTATGTGTAATTTGATTCTATACTTGTTTGCTGCGCTTCGGACGAATACATATACATATATGCTCCTGAGACTCGGTGTCTGTGATTTCACTTATCTGTTGCTCGGGTAATTTCTGCTGGTGTGTTCTGTTCTGTCTGCAAAATTGTGCAAATTGACTCCTTGTTTCGTTCGAGCGGGTGCGATTGCTAGGCAAGGCTTGATAATGTTAGTCCATTTTTTAGTGTTATATGCCAGCCATTCCAGCCGTATATCCCATGCAATTTGATTTGGATTCAATTCAACCAAATATGACATCCATCTGCTCTTATCCTGCAGTGTGGAGTACAATGCCTCCTATGCTTACCACTCCCTCTTCGCCTACTTCGACCGCGACAACGTGGCTCTCAAGGGATTTGCCAAGTAAGCCATCAATTTCGTCGGCCTAATAATTTAGCAACACATCATGCCATAATTATATATCTTCCCCGCACTTTAACATTATAAAGAAAAAAATAGGAAAAATCTTCCCTATAATGATGTTCTTGTGTGGGTCCAACAGGTTCTTCAAGGAATCAAGTGATGAGGAGAGAGAGCATGCTGAAAAGCTCATGAAGTACCAGGTATTACTACTTCCATCGCCTCTCTCCCTGATTGCTATGGTCATCTGATCGGATCCATTGTACGGTGATGTGATACTGATGTTTCTTGTGCCACTGTCAGAACACACGTGGAGGCAGGGTGAGGCTCCAGTCAATTGTCACGCCCTTAACCGAGTTTGATCACCCTGAGAAAGGCGATGCTCTGTACGGTGAGTTGCCATGTGTTTTCTGCTTATTCGGTGATGCTAGCTTCTGATTAGGGTGGGATCTGAATATTAAGGGCCTTATAGGAGCCTGCATCCTGTGGTAGAGCAGGGAAAGTGACATAAGTCCACTGTTGTTGTGGACGAGGAATTTATGCTGCAACTAAATCTAGTCGAATGAGTTGGAGCTTTCAGTTATGGATGGATAATGGGTTGAAAGACTGTTAGTGATTACCGGGACTTATAGAAAATGTTTTAGTTGGGTATCATCTACGTGGTTGGTCTTCTGTTCATATCTGGTGTATTTGGAAGCTATCCTGATTGCTTTGTTTTGATGTGCGCGTGTCGTTGGTCTCGTTTCAGCTATGGAGCTGGCTCTGGCTTTGGAGAAGCTGGTTAATGAGAAGCTGCACAACCTGCACTCCGTAAGTTGCTTTCGTATGCTTAGTTACGGAGAAATATTGTGTGGTAGGCTCTAAGAAAATTTACTGAAGTGTGATTAACTTGTTAGAGTCAATACAAATGTAACACTTGCGCTACATGCAGTTTGTAATGAACTTTTGCGCATATTTAATAGGTGGCGACAAGGTGCAATGATCCTCAGTTGGCAGACTTCATGGAGAGTGAATTCCTCTCAGAGCAGGTAATAGCAACAAAACGTTTCTCTAGTATTGAAGGAAATATGCAAAAAGATATTTTATTCACACAGATCTCCTGTGCCGCTTGTGTAATTCTGACTGTGCAAAAATTGTGCTTCCATGAAAGGTCGAAGCCATCAAGAAGGTCTCTGAGTACGTTGCCCAGCTGAGGAGAGTGGGCAAGGGGCACGGTTAGTCTGTTGTTGAACAACACTATTTCATCTGCTATGCCATTTCATAAGGTATCTGTTGATATTGTTGGGATTTGGGTGCAGGGGTGTGGCACTTTGATCAGAAGCTGCTTGAGGAAGGGGCCTGAAGAAGGGAGTCAGCGTGGAGTAGAAGAGGTGTGAGATGATCAGATTATGTGGCCGAAGCAATCAATCGCTGGGTTTGGGATTTTAGAGGGTCTTTTCCGTTGGGTCTGGGGTTGTAGTAACAGTTGGATTGTGTTGCATAGTAGATGGTTCCACGCTCTCCTGCAGGGAACATAAAAGCAGTATAACTTGTCATGTTATTGTTGTGGGTGCTCGTTGCTACCCCTTGGGATTATTGGAAATAAAACATGGCGATATGTGTTCGTCTAGATCAATAAGATAAGATGGCACCCCTACGTGTTGGTCTCAGTGTGTTGCATTGTGTTGGTCTCAATGTGTTGCATTATGAAGTTCAAAAAAAAAATGTGTTGCATTATGCGACACGCCGACACCGTACTGGGAAGATGAGCATTGGCCATTTGGCCGTAGTTGTCTAGTGCCAGATGTGGAGACATACTACGCAGATGATGACTGCCAACGAATTTCGTTTTGCGTTTCGTGGAACTCCAGCCGACCCGATCCGATCCCGCCATTAACAATTGGGCCCACGTGTCATGGAACAATAGGCCCATTTTGCAGGCTCTTTTTTTCGTTTTCTTCTTTGGGAAAGCGCCTTCCTTTTTTTTCCTAGAGAGAGAGAGGACAGCTGGAGCTCTCGTGTGGGCGGAGAAGCTGGCAGGTTCGGCAAGGAAAGCATAAATTCGCAGCAGACGCTGACAAGTGGGCCCATGACCCACCTGTCAATGCCCGGGCCGGCTCTTCTCTCATCTTCGTCGTCGTCTCCAGCTCCAACTCCAACCCAAACTTTTTTTCTTACAGTTGAGCCCTCCCCATCTACGTATATCTCTCTCTCTACAATTGAGTCCTCAAACAAAACAAAACCCTAGGCCAGAGCTGAAGCAGAGCAGAGAGTCGCCCGGCCATCGATCGAATCCAAGGTGAGATTGACATCTTCTTCCCCCCCGAATCCGCCGCCTCTTCTCCGCCCTCACCCCACCCGATCCGTGCAGGTTCCGCCGCTCCGCGCGACCTGGATCTGACGCGCCTCCCCTTGCCGCCCTCCGCCTCCTACCTCCTCGCGGCGGCCGCCGTACTCGGGCTCCTCGGCGGCGGCCTACTCTATATGCTTCCCCGGAAGCGGGGGGTCGACGCCGGCGAGGTCCAGAACCTGCACAAGGCCCCCCGACCCGCCGCCCCCGCTACCGCCCAGGACCAGGACAAGGAGGAGCTCGTCGCAGACATGGCCGCCAGGGCGCCCGAGATCGATGAGGACCTCCACAGTCGCCAGCTCGCCGTCTACGGGCGCGAGACCATGAAGCGCCTCTTTGGCTCCAACGTCCTCGTCTCTGGCCTCCAGGGACTCGGCGCTGAGATCGGTATGGCTCTGGCCTTGTTTACTCCTGCTCATAAATTTTGAGCTTATTATACAGATATACACTTGTTTACTCCTGCTCATAAATTTTGAGCTTATTATACAGATATACACGGTAATAAACCGCGAGAAGGAGCAGGCTGGTTACCTTAGTTGTGCTCCTTTTATTTCTTGCCCGATCTGATCTTGCAAACCCACGCTGTTTGTTGTGTTACCAGCCAAAAGTTGACCCTTTGTTTCCATGGCAGATATTGCTACCTTCTGATGTCCTGTAACATATCAAATACCTAGTTACTGTGTTAATTCTCACTTCACCTAGTTCATCTCCACCAGACAGGATATACCTTAAGTGCTCCTCTAATTGATTTCTGTCCATGTTTGTTTAAATGCTCCAGTAGCTCTTGAACTTGTAGAACAGTAACCTTTTAGTGCTCTTCTACTATGTAGAAGGAGCAACTATCTTAACTTCTTCTGTTATCCTGCATGCACTCTTATGAATGCCTTCAATCTTCATAGCATCAAATTATTTCTTTCCTCTATTTGTTTTGCCAGTGCTTTTCATCATTAGACATGAATATTATGGCATGTTGCAGTTTTTTTTTCCTGCACTCTTTATTCTTGCCAACTGAATCTGTGTTAGTGCAGCATTTGCCCCTAACTTTTAACTTTGATCTCTGCAAATCTTAATAAGCATTGAACATGGTCATTAAGCTCACCCTTAGTTTTGGCCTACGTTTCTAATTGTCTTCCTGAAAATGCACTGTGGTGATGGTCACTGGTCAGTTCGATCTGCTGTATCACTTGACCAAATAATAGAACTTGTCTTTTTTTGTCAGCAAATGGTAGCCAACCTTGTTGTGTTTTTAAATTTATGATGCAATGCTGGTAGCCACTGGCACAATTTGGGAGCTTCAGATGTAATAATTATGTAAAAGCAAAATATGTTTTCCCTAGCATGCCAGCTCTTTTGTTATATCAATGTTTAGCATTAGGTATATCTCGTTTATAGCTTGTGAATTTTGAAGTGTTTCCAAGAATTAAGACTACTCAGTTTATAAGGCACCTTCTGCCTTCTCTATTATGGATACACTACTTAATGCTCACTTAATTCCTGCAGCTAAGAACCTTGTCCTTGCGGGTGTCAAGTCTGTAACCTTGCATGATGATGGCAAAGTGGACCTATGGGACTTATCAAGCAACTTCTTCCTCTCTGAGAAGGATGTTGGTCAAAACCGTGCTCAAGCTTGTGTTACAAAGCTTCAAGAGCTTAACAATGCTGTTATCATCTCTACCATAACTGGTGATTTGACCAAGGAGCAGCTTTCTAACTATCAGGTACATGAGCATGAAACAAACTACCCGTTATAATTCCTACGGTCAAGCTTGTGATACAGAAGTGCTACAAATTCCTATGGTTATAATTTTATGACTAGTCGCAATATATTGGAAGATACATTAAAAATGGACTAAAAAGGCCCTCTTATGTTGTTCCAACTTCCAACTGCCCAGTAGAAAAGTACAAAACAGTTCATCAGCATCTGTTCTGTTGACATGCATTATCAGTTTAGTTCATCTTTTATTGCACATATTCCACCATGCCAGCATTCTTGCAAAGAATTTATTAGTTTGTCTAGGTTTATTGAAATTTCAAAGCCATGTTCTTGTTTCAAGTGATGGCAATTATTTTCCAGGGGATCTGGGCGTCTCTAGTTCCTTGAATTAGTGGAGCTGGAGCTGCGGGGTAGACCGAGGCTATTTACATAGTGAATCATCTACTTCCTACTTCAGACTAGACTAAACCTAAATGCATAAAGCACTTTTTCAGCCTATGAAAATTTTGGATATGGAGCTCTCACAAACAAGCCTGTACTTGAAAATATAGCTGATCTATTGTATGGTGCTTTATGAAATATATTAGTAGATGCTTCTTGATTTAGACTGGGTATTTATTTGTCTGTTCAATTCTCAAAGTCTCAAACTTATAACTTCCTGATCAACTTACAGGCTGTGGTATTTACTGACATCAGCATAGAAAAGGCAGTTGAGTTTGATGATTACTGTCATAGCCATCAGCCACCAATTGCTTTCATTAAGTCAGAAGTTCGTGGTCTTTTCGGCAGTGTTTTTTGTGATTTTGGTCCTGAGTTTACTGTTTTGGATGTTGATGGTGAGGAGCCACATACAGGAATTGTGGCATCAATCAGCAATGACAACCCAGCACTTGTTTCTTGTGTGGATGATGAGCGTCTTGAGTTCCAGGATGGTGATCTAGTTGTTTTCTCTGAAGTGCACGGAATGACTGAGCTTAATGATGGAAAACCAAGAAAGATTAAGAATGCTAGGCCTTATTCCTTTACTCTAGAAGAAGACACCACCTCATATGGCACTTACATTAGAGGTGGTATTGTCACACAAGTGAAGCCACCAAAGGTTCTTAAATTCAAAACCTTGAAGGAGGCAATCAAGGAGCCAGGAGAATTTCTCATGAGTGATTTCTCCAAGTTTGACCGCCCACCTCTTTTGCATTTGGCCTTCCAAGCTCTGGACAAGTTTAGGACTGAGTTGCTGAGATTCCCTATTGCTGGTTCGGCTGACGATGCACAAAAGCTGATTGATTTTGCTGTTAGTATCAATGAAAGTCTTGGTGATACTAAGCTTGAAGAAATCGACAAAAAGCTCCTGCAGCATTTTGCAAGTGGTTCCAGGGCTGTTTTGAATCCTATGGCTGCAATGTTTGGTGGTATTGTAGGTCAGGAGGTTGTTAAAGCATGTTCAGGGAAATTCCACCCACTTTACCAGGTTAGAATCTGCTGCTTCTTTGTTGAATATACTCTGTAATGTAATATTCTATTCTGTCCTGTCACAAATGTTTGACATTTTAGACAAGATCCGGCCAAACTTTTGAGACTGACTGACTGTAACTTTAAAATAATTAGTTTGGAAACATAAAGATCATATGTGTAGATTTACGTGATACTTTCATAATATCATAAGTTTATTATATTATTCTAATAGAAAATAGTGGCCAAAGTTGCACCTTGAAGACTGTTATAAGTAAAAAAAATTCAAGTATTTTGATTGGAGGGTATACATTTGCTGAAAATTTGTAATATTAATGTATCATCTTGGTTTTGCAGTTCTTCTACTTTGATTCTGTTGAATCTCTGCCAGTTGAACCGTTGGAGCCTAGTGATTTGAAGCCAGAGAACAGTAGATATGATGCACAAATTAGTGTATTTGGGGCTAAGCTTCAAAAGAAACTGGAGCAGTCAAAAATCTTCATGGTTGGTTCTGGGGCTCTTGGATGTGAATTCTTGAAGAACCTTGCATTAATGGGAATTTCTTGCGGTCAGAATGGGAAGCTGACTGTGACAGATGATGATGTTATAGAAAAGAGCAATCTCAGCCGCCAGTTTCTCTTCCGTGACTGGAACATTGGGCAGCCCAAGTCCACGGTTGCTGCTACTGCTGCTATGGCAATTAATCCTAAGTTTCATGTTGAGCCCCTTCAGAACAGGGCCAGTCCTGAGACTGAAAATGTGTTTAATGATGCCTTTTGGGAGAGCTTGGATGCTGTTGTCAATGCCTTGGACAATGTGACTGCAAGAATGTACATTGACTCTAGATGTGTATATTTCCAGAAGCCACTTCTTGAATCGGGGACTCTTGGTGCTAAGTGCAACACCCAGATGGTCATTCCTCACCTTACAGAAAATTATGGGGCATCCAGAGATCCACCAGAAAAGCAGGCACCTATGTGCACTGTACATTCATTTCCTCATAATACCGATCACTGCTTAACGTGGGCAAGGTCTGAATTTGAGGGTCTACTTGAGAAGACTCCCACTGAAGTAAATGCATTTCTGTCGAATCCTAGTGGATATGCTACTGCTGCAAGAACTGCTGGTGATGCCCAGGCTAGGGATCAACTTGAGCGAGTTATTGAATGCCTTGACAGAGACAAGTGTGAGACATTCCAAGATTGTATTACCTGGGCTCGGCTTAAGTAAGTTTTGTGTGTTTTGCACAATTGTAGCTTAATTGGTATGGTCCATTTTGGAGCTGCATATACCTGCTTAATTTCACATTTATTTCACGTTTGTATTATAATGTGCATGCAAAGTTCTGAAATGTTGAAATACTGCTGTAAAAGCGTTTGCATATCGATCGTTCTATTTATTCTACTATGGTGCTCCTGTTGAACTACATAAATCTAATGTTTCTCCTCTGATTTCTGTTGATGGCTTATTTTAGGTTTGAGGATTATTATGCCAACCGTGTGAAGCAGCTGACTTTCACTTTCCCTGAAGACGCAATGACAAGCTCTGGTGCTCCTTTCTGGTCTGCTCCTAAGCGGTTCCCACGACCTCTGGAGTTCTCGTCTGCTGACCCAAGTCACCTCAACTTTTTGTTGGCTGCCTCAATATTAAGGGCGGAAACATTTGGAATACCCACACCTGATTGGGCCAAAAACCCAAAGAAACTCGCTGAAGCCGTTGACAAGGTCATCGTGCCTGATTTCCAACCTAAACAAGGGATTAAGATAGAGACAGATGAGAAGGCTACTAGCCTGTCCTCTGCATCTGTTGATGATGCTGCTGTCATTGAAGAGCTTATTGCAAAGTTGGAAGCAATTTCTAAAACATTGCCACCAGGATTCCACATGAACCCAATACAGTTTGAGAAGGTCAGTATGTCCAATAGATCACATCTAAAACTTCAATCCTTTTCCAAGATTTCTCTTGCATCCATGTACTGTAGCTTTTAGCTGTCTGTTTGGTATCCACGAATGTTTCTAAAATGTGTTAGATATTCAGAAGTCCAGTGAAATGTGAGTTGCTGAGCTATTCTTTTTATATGCAGGATGATGACACCAATTTCCATATGGACTTGATTGCTGGCTTTGCTAACATGAGGGCAAGGAACTACAGCATCCCTGAAGTTGACAAGTTGAAGGCAAAGTTCATAGCAGGTAGGATCATCCCAGCCATCGCCACCTCGACAGCAATGGCCACGGGCCTTGTCTGCCTGGAGCTTTACAAAGTCCTTGCTGGTGGGCACAAGGTTGAAGACTACCGGAATACATTTGCAAACCTCGCTATCCCCCTATTCTCCATGGCGGAGCCTGTTCCGCCCAAGACCATCAAGCACCAGGACATGTCCTGGACCGTCTGGGACCGCTGGACCATAACTGGCAACATCACGCTGAGGGAGCTCCTGGAGTGGCTGAAGGAGAAGGGCTTGAATGCCTACAGCATATCTTGTGGGACCTCGCTGCTGTACAACTCCATGTTCCCAAGGCACAAGGAGCGTCTGGACAAGAAGGTGGTTGATGTGGCCAGGGAGGTGGCCAAGGTGGAGGTGCCCTCGTACCGGCGCCATCTGGATGTGGTGGTGGCCTGTGAGGACGATGATGACAATGATGTGGACATCCCTCTTGTGTCCATTTACTTCCGGTGAAGAGTTTACATTACATGATCCTGTGCGGTATTTTGCCAGAAGGGGTCAGTGTTATAAGTTGTTGCATGAGCCACTGTGAACTAGGTTGGGTTTAAGCCACAGACTGCTGATTCCCGTGCTACCATCCGGTAGAGTTGGTTGAGATTTCTCACGGAGTTTGGTATCACCGTTATGGAATTTTAAAGCATAACATCATGATATTTAATGCATGTGCTGCCATCCTAAGCATTGCTATCTTCGTACTTTGAATGCATGTACCGGTGTGAAATGTTGACCATTGCGATCTGTGTGCCAGTATATGTTTCTGGGAGTCTCATCTTCAATTTGTGTGGATCTTGTGCTCCTTTTAGCGTAAAATTGAACCCCAGAAAATAGTTGGTGTCTTAGCACGGTGTTGCGTTGTCTGAACTGAATGCCAGCCGACATTGAATTGATGTCCATGAATAAGGAAACATGTGACCACGTCTTAGTTGTCGGATGCACTTGCGCTTGTTTCTAAGGCTAACACAAGTTGCTGGAACTAATATCAGCATACAACATGGCTTTGCAGCTAACAGATAATACACCAGTTTAATCGAATTAAAAGGCCAAAATGAGTACACAACCATGAATGTAAAAAAGAAAGAAAACTGTGTTTGTTCAAAAACAACAACAAAAAAAGATGCCCGCCAAAAAAAAGACAGAAGGTGGCACAGCCAAAAGGAAGAGGTGGACATGATGATTGTAAAAAAAAACAAAACAGATAAAATACAAGGGGTGTTGCGAACCTCTCGCACCCGAAGCGATAATCATACCACTAGACCAAACACCCTGTTTTGAGAAATGGATGCAATGTTATGTATATATATGCAAACTGTCAAATTTCATTCTGCACCTTGTACCGTGATAAGATATATATATCCAATAGACGTGTGAGATGAACAGCCTACCGTTCATGATCGACGATGACATCACGAAAGCTACACCGCGAAGCTTCCTTGCAGCTTAGTATTGATTTTGTTTAGTGTATACTGCAACGATACACTGTCTCTGAGATTGTTTATTTGAAGAAAGTTTGGTGAGAGGCAATTCGATGCGATGCAGGACATCTAACTACGATCAATATGCATGCTTGGTCCACCACCTCACGTGCTGTGTCGTTATCAGTCTACATTTTCAGTCATTTATATATTGCGAGTTTGGTTGAGCGATCTAAGGTTTTATTTTGGAGTAGGTATAGGAGTACTACTACAACCTACCCGCAAAAAAAAAATACTATAACCATTAACCAACAAACTGTGCAAGCGGTGGCACGGGCTGACGGAGGAAGAAGAAACCTTGCCTGCCATTCGATCAGTAATGAAAAAAAAAGAAATAAAGAACAGGTTCATGTCCCTAATTTGACTTGTTCTCTTAATCGATGGTGATTAATGAACTTGCTAAACAAACAAAACAATTTGTGCTTACCCGTGCATTATTTCATTTCACGTAACATAAGCATCGATATACTTTGGGTTCCTTGATTGAAAAATTGAGCTCAAATGTAGACACATCAACTAATTTCAGATAAAAAAATAAAATACAATTCAAATGCACACGTCACCTGGTTAAGGAACGACGGCAAGTAGCAAACAATTTCTTGTACACATCACCATCATGCTGTGGCTTGGAGTTTGGACTTGACCTGGGCATATGGTCTATATTGACTATTCACGTACTCATACAATAACTCAGTAATTAACTTCGCCATAGGCCCATAGTTAAGATAACAAGTGAGAAGTGACTCAACTCGCGAGTAGGTGGCATGCAGAATTGGCACGAAATTGCAAGCGGGTATAATGGTATATACGTCCATGCAATGGAAGAGGACTCTCTTGATGATGGCGACACATGCAAATAATGGCGAAACGTATGTGAAGTTGTGTTTGGCCTCCACCAAGTCTACTACCAAGGCTGCTTCAATCTTAGACTCAGTTCTTGTCTACCGAATGAATGAATCGTTGAGTACACTGCCTGCCATGATTTTTTTTCCTTTTGTGTCATGTTTGGTCTAGGGGAGAAAAAATAATTAAGAAAAACGAAAAAACTCTCAGAAAAGAAAATAAATGAAGCCTCCATGTCGTCCATCAGCTGGGCAATCAGAAGGGTAAGATGCGTTTCAGACTTTGAGTGCATCTCATCTGCATACCTGGCTGGGCATAAACGGACAGACATGCTCCAAGTCCGGTGCGCCACCGAATTGCACTTGAATATTATTTCTGCTGACAAGCCTTTACAGGTACTCCTCTTTTCCTCAAGCTTTTCGTTTCCATTGGCTTCTCGAGTTCGTTTGATTCCCAGGGCACTAACTGCTTGCTCTCTCCTGATTGCTGCTTGCTCCTGATGAGCACAGGAGAAATGGCAGGGCTGGGACTGTAGATCAGGCATTCTCCTACCTTCTCTTTAACTTATTTGCTGCCGGTTTGGATTGGCTTCCGTGAGTCCATCCTCTCTTCTCTACTTGTTCTAAGTTTCAATTCTAATTGACGGAGCACTAGCTCTAGCTACCATGATTCTTTACTTCAGCTACTGCAGTTCCCAGATCCTCTCCTACTTTTCTCTTTCGTTTTCACATGTTTGACATCTATCTTGCAGGGGGAGGGGACACACAAATGGATATTGTTCAATTTTGCCAACTCGATTCGTTTCTTGAGGCGGTATGCAATCCAATCAAATCCACAGAGCAAAAGATAGACATGAGGTTTCCGACATCAACCTAGCTAAGCTTGCTTGTACAGTCAGTAATCATAGGTAAATATATATATTCGATCGAATCTATGGTGCTGCTGCCCCTCCCTCTTTTGTTCTGTCACCTTGTTTCTTAGTCTCCTTTTAACACCCTCCATGTAGAGAGAAGAGGTCCGAGCTCCTTCCTTGTGCCTGGGGACAAATATGGAGATACGCAGAACCAGAGCTGCGGCCTACCTGTTATTCTTCTCCTTGCTCGTGTCTCAGAGACCTTGTGCTTCCATCAACCAACAAGGTGAGTGACAAGAGTTCTGATGGACAGTGGCTGAAAGGGCCTGAAACACATTACAAACTAGCTACTTGGTATGAGTTCCTGACTAAACATTTTCTATCGGTGTTATTTCAGAGAGACCTCTTTTGAGATTTGGGGAGAGCACAGCAGATGACCCAACTGGATCTTTGTCGAATCAGGGAGTGCTTAGCTGCTCAGATGATGGCAAGGTGGCGGCCTTGTAAGTGATGTTCTCGTTCAATCTTCAGTTTTTCTTCTGCTAAAATCTCAGTCCTTGGTAGATTCAGAATTCAGGGTAACTGTCTCTTAATTGCGAATTGCGTATATATGTAAATATCATTTAGTCAAGCATGTAGCTACCCCAAAATTAATTTTAAGGCAACCATGCAATGGAACAGGTACTTAGTTCAGTTCGTGATAAATTTTGCTATCTCCTATTGTTGTAAGTTTTAGCTTCTAGGACCAGGAATTAGTCAAATACTTCTAGAGCAAGCTATGCTTGTCCAAGGAGAATTCTGAACTTTGAGGATTTCTTGATGCCCTTTTTTATCTTTTCAAATTTGACAATCTGTATATGTTTACTTGGTGGGCTTCAGGCACAAAAAATAATCATTAAATAAGAAACATTGAGAATAAAAATCTTAATAAATAGATCAAAAGAAAGAGTGAACAGTCTTTATCCGAAAAAAAGAGTGAACAGTCTTCACCATTAATTATTGTGTGGGGCTGGATTAGATGACTTACAATATCTGATACTGCTAAGTCAAACTGCAATATTCACGCTCGTCACAAAAAGCAATTCCTTCAGATCTAGGGGAAAACATGATTTGAAAAATTAAATCATGTTGTTTGGCAGCTCTCCTGCGCATTCGAGAAAAAAATCCTGTTGTTTGAGTTGTTGATTCATAAGTTAAATCACATGATAATCTATGCGGCTTACTAGAGGGATACAAGTCATCAGGTGAATTGTACTCTGTTCTGACTACTGACTTGCAAAATCATACTATACAGAGGCTCTTTCTGATGGAGTGGTTGGATCATGCTGAGAATGCTTTAACACAGTCACTATTTCTTCTTTTACTATTGTGGAGTTTCGTAACCGTACATTTCAACTTCACCCCGTTTTTTTCCTAATCTTATGTTCATCCATGACGCTAAACAGAACAGTTAGGTGTGCCATCCAGAGACGACTCCTACGTCCACAGGATCGCCAAGGCCTGGAATCTTCTACCACTGCATCAGGAGAAAACTCACATGTAGATCGTGACCCTGAAAGGAGGACGATATCCCGCTTGGCAATCTACGCAATAGCCATCGGTGGAGCACTTGTCTTTGTGGCTGTAGCTGCTGCCACTGCGTATCTGTTCTTCTCTCGTCGGAAGAAGGATACCACTGTCATGCCGTGGTCTACTGGGCTCAGTGGACCACTCAGGAAAGCCTTCGTGGCGGGTCAGTCTCTCATCATCTGGAGCTTTAATTTATGGGTCAATCAAAATGGGCACAGTTCATCAGACTAGCATATAGTTTCATCAGACTTGGCTTGCGTATAAATTGGCTTTGCAGCATCGCAATTACTTATGTTGTTTTTCCTTTAAAATGTGTTGCTATACTGTGTGTTCAGGTGTTCCTTCTGTTGGAAGGGCAGAGCTTCAGACAGCTTGTGAGGACTTCATCAATGTGATTGGCTCTTTGTCCGAATGCACACTGTATAAGGGAACTCTGTTAAGTGGAGTTGAAATAGCAGTGGTCTCCACTTCAGCTAACTCTGACAAAGATAGGTCAGAGGAGCAATTTAAGAAGAAGGTAACTATGCAATGTGCAAACTGCAAAGCTATGTTATTCGTTTTGTCAGGTCAACTAGTGTTCACTGCTATGGATCTTACTGTTACTGAACACAAGCAACCACTCTTGTTTCAGATCACTGTTCTGTCGAGAGTGAACCATAAGAACTTGATGAGCCTACTGGGTTACTGCACGTGCGAGGAGCCATTCACAAGAATGATGGTGTTCGAGTACGCGCCGTGTGGTTCCCTGTTTGAGCATTTGCATGGTAAGTGATCCACCTCTGCATATATTCCTTGTGAAGAACATGCATGCATATATAGATGTTGAGTGTAATGATGATGGGATTGGTTGTTGTGCAGTTAGAGAAGCAGAAGATTTGGACTGGGCTACACGGCTGCGCATCATGATGGGAGTAGCATACTGCTTGGAGCACATGAGCCAGCTGGAGCCTCCGGTGATGCCAGCGAGCCTGAGCTCCTCGTGCATCTACCTCACCGAGGACTACGCGGCCAAGATCTTCTTCTGCAACGACGAAGCTGAAGGCGGCAGAGATGATGGTGAAGAGATCAGCATCGTGTACAGGTTTGGCATTCTGCTGCTGGAGGTCATCTCCGGGCGGCTGCCATTCTCGGAGGACCATGGCCTGCTCGTGCTCTGGGCTTCCAGCTACCTGGACGGCAAGAGGCCGCTGAACGGGATGGCCGATCCGATGCTGAGGTCCTCCGTGCCTGACAAGGATTTAGCGGCGCTGTCTGACGTTGTGAGGCAGTGCATACAGACTGACAGGCCGGTGGCCATGGGAGAGGTTGCGATGCTGATGAGAGGCGTGACGGGCTTGTCGCCGGAGCAGACCGCGCCCAGGGACAACCCGCTCTGGTGGGCGGAGCTTCAGATTGCACAGGACACGTAACCTGTTTTGCTGCTGATCACTGTGAATTCCATGTGCAAATCTGTACAAAGTAGAGTGGAAACACAAGAAATTTTTGTATTTCCGTTAACTGTAACGTGATTTGCCAAGTCTTGTTTGCCAAAGTCCAATCACATACTGTATATAAGATATCCACCGCCTGAATGCTGGGCATATCATGTTTATATACATGTACTACTACAATGCAAACTAAATAAAAATGAAAATTCACAAATCTCATCTAATGAGCTGAGGTCAGGGATGGATAGATAGATAGATAGATAGATAGATAGATACTTCCACCATTTGCCAAGTCTTGCTTGCTTTCTTCAAGTCCTAAGCTCTCTACTGACAAGTCGAGTCCCATGGCAACCGCATCCGGCAGCACCCACCCGCCCCACGACGATGACGATGCATTCGACGACGATGACGATGAATTCGATGATGACGACGACGGCGAGCCCTCCGATGAGGCGCGCCTCGAGGCCGTGCTTCGGCGGCTCACCGCCGACGAGGTCCGGATCCGGGTGCACCAGGTCGCGATCCGGGGCTGCGCCCGCACGCGCCGCGCCGCTGTCGAGGCCGCGGTGGGCACCGACCTCGCGCGCGCCGCCACCGTGCGAGACCTCGTCCGAGCTGCCGCCGCGGCCGGCGACCGCCTCCGTCGCCTCGGCGCCTTCGATACTGTCTCCATCACGCTCGATGCGGCTCCGCCAGGGATCCCCGGCAGCGCCGTCGTCGTACTCGTTGACGTCGCAGAGGCCCGCGGCCGTGCTGCCGCTCAATTCGGCATCTTCGCCAACACACAGGTACCCATCCAGTCCTTTTTTTTTATTCTTCTTTCACAGACAGAATTGATCCAATGCTCATACAGTATTCTAGTGCATTCAGTTCACTGCTTTGCTTCACCTATCTAGAATTTTAGATAGGGCTTTGCATTCTTTGACCCTTTGCATCCATTTAGAGACCTCACACCTGAATCTAAGCTAATCTCAACTAAAAGAGGGTGTTCTCAATGGACATTGCAACCTTATGGACTGCTCGTCAATACAATTAAGCAGATTTTGCTGATGTGCTTGCTTTCAGAATGATCAGACAAGACGCATGCTACATATAATTTTCATATAAGCTGGTGTTATGCTAGTATCTTTACAATGTCTTGGACGATGGAAAGGACTACTAGGACAATTGAGTTGTGCCTGTTTACCTGAGTCATTTGTTTAAAAAAAAAGATATGGAACATGTAGTTCTATGCCAAAATCACAAGTTACCCACAAAAAAGCTCAGATGGAAATTGTCCCAGAATATCTCTCATGCATTCTCCTTCAAATAGGTGTAGGGTGCCATTATGGCTGATGATTTAGTATCATTATATCAGATGAATGGCCCCAATTAGTTCTCAAATTCACTTCCTCAAGACTCAATCTTTGTCATGTAAACCTTTTTTGCAGACAAGATCATGTTCACTGGAAAGCTCACTGAAGTTGAAGAACCTATTTGGATACTGTGAGACCTGGAAAGCAGCGGGCGCTCTTGAATTAGATCAGACAGCCGAACTAAGTGCTGGAGTGGAAATGCCCAGAATCGGAGCAATACCAACTCCGCTGATGGCCAGAATGTCATTTCTGTCTGAGGACTGGTTGAAGTCCTCATTCAAAGAACACCTGATGGGTGTTTCTGTTGGCTTGCTCTCCACCATGAACCACAACCTTACTTACAATTTGACGTGGCGAAAATTAAATGATCCAGCACGCATGTCATCCAATTCTGTACAAGAGCAGTTAGGACATAGCCTTTTATCCTCTGTTAAGTATGCGTACAAGGTTGACCAAAGGGACTCGAGCATAAGACCAACACGTGGATATGCTTTTCTGTCATCTTCTCAAGTTGGAGGCCTTGCACCACAGAGCAACTATTCAAGGTTTCTTAGACAGGTATATCTTGTCTTCCTCTGTGCCCCATCCTTTGTCTTGATTTAAAACTAGGGCTTACACAATACACCTTTTAATTGAATCATAAGTGACCCTTATTATTGTCTTTTTGTTCGACAGCATTAAGAATATTAGGACATTTTATACTTATACTCTGTATTCTATTTGTACTTCTGGCTTTGCCAACTTCATGATCAATACTAACAATGCAGACTGTGGTCAGTCTATATTTCTCCGTTAGATATACCTTTTGTTGTCTGGCCACTGGCCAAGGTCCAAAAGCCTTCAAAAGTTCTATGCTCTGTTAAAGCATCCAAATGGCTTATCCTTTTTTTCAGCCCTTGTTCATAGCACAAGACCCAGCTATTTTAAATTTCTGTGAAAATGGTCTCATCATTTTTATTTTGTAGAATATAATGCACCGCACATTAGGAATTTTTTTATCAACAACTGATTTAAACCGAAACATATTCATTCTTTTCTTGATTCCGTATCAGGAATTTGATCTTCGAGTGGCTTTGCCCCTGGGTGTGCTGAATGGTGCTCTCAATGCCGGAGTGGCTGCAGGAGTGATACATCCATTGGAAAGGGGATCCACAGGATCTGTCTCACCACTTGCAGAAAGGTTTTACTTGGGTGGTAACAGGTCTCTTGTATGCCGTTTGGGTGGACCATCATCACTCTTAGGCTTCAAAACAAGAGGACTGGGAGCAACGGAATTCAGAACCTGTGACCCCACCAATTCTGGAAATGGTACTTCCAGTTCTCCTGAGCTAAATGGTGTTGGAGGTGACATAGCAGTGACGGCATTCGCTGACCTGTCCTTTGATATACCTCTGAAGTCACTCAGGGATCTAGGAATTCATGGCCATGCGTTTGTCTGTGCTGGAAATCTTGGCAAATTAACCGAGTGTGATCTACGGAAATTTCCCCTTAACAACTTCCTACAAACGTTCAGGGGTTCTGCAGGATTTGGCATAGTCGTGCCAACCAGATTGTTTCGCATAGAGGTTTGCCCTTTACATTCTCCAGCTGCGCCACTGAAGTTATCAATGAAATACCCTGTTTTGTTTTCTTACTTTTGCTAACCAAGTGTTTCTCCTCTTGGCAGCTAAATTATTGCCACATCCTGAAACAGTTTGACCATGACAAGGGAAAGACAGGCATACAGTTTAACTTAGCTTCACCCTAATTTCATTGGCAAGATGTTCTCATCCGGATGAATAGTTGTATCTTTTTTTTTCTCAGTCACTATTCTGATTGGCAAGAGCTTACCTTGCGCACTGTAAGTGATAAATTCTTTGTACTGGGTTGTGGATTTAATCTTATGACTTGTAAAGCACAAAAGCAAAAGGGAAGCAAAATTGGTTTGGAGCTTCAGTTTTTCAATGCTGATCACAAGATCCTGGGTCTCGATAAAACTATTTCTATTTCTTTGGCATGAGTTGTTTTACAAGCATTTTTCTTTAGATTCTAATTGTTTATTTCTTCTTCTTTTAAATTTTTTACTATACTTATTTTTCTTCCCCATTTCTTCTTTGCAGCCCAAGTAAAGTGGCAAATGTGCCCCTGGTCATTTTGGTTAAGACTCAAGTCCATTCCCCGACCCCAACCCACTCTGCTGTTGAGCCGGCGCCATATGGCCTCCTCTCTGCTTGCATTGCTGATCTGAAGGTTTCTGGACCGGACGTGATGAAATGTGTTGTACAAAGATCTGTGTCAATAAGCCAATAGCTACAGAGAATTGTACATTCCTGGGACCCACTCTAGTAGGAAACTAGGAATTGCAAATGCCCATCTTCAGTACAGTTTTTGTCGTGAGGACGGTTGGGACTGGCCAAGTTGGGTATGAATAATTGGCATGCTCTCCATTGTCACATACATTTGTTGGGTATGAATCTGTTGCATACTGGACGTCTAGTCTTACGAATGCATGGGCAGACAAGACCTCTTGTTTGGACTATATATACTATATATATAGGGACAGATCCGTCGTTTTCATCCATTAATGGTGTGGACCGATTGTGTATTGCTGATTTCAATCCGAAAGTGTGATATTTCTATATGCTGGAGCCTGGATTGGACTGAGTGAACAATGTCGTGACACCATATATGATCCAGACAGAACAGCACCTTCAAATTTCAAAGTAGATGGGGACATTTTTTATCCAGGTGCTATGTACAGCTCACAGACTAGTGGCGTTTTTTCTGCAGGTTGTAGGTGAGGTGAGGTGAGGCAGCCACCAAGCTTGACGCAGGCAACACACACAGGTCATGTCAGCTTGGTCAATTTGCTGCAATGTATCAACGCGTTCTGACAAAGATGCATGTTTCTTGTTACCCGTCACGTGCCTAGCATTATATTAGAATCAGTTTAACCATAATACTGAACAAATAATACTCGTCATCACTGATCGAGTCTAAGAACGAAGTTGCTACAAGCAAAAGCATACATTTCTGAAATATATCCATCAATGATGCGCTTAATGCACATGACTGAACAGATACGTACAATATATAATCAGGCACGTCACTTATATATATTATCTGATTGTACTGCATATCTGATTGTACTGTGTACACACACATATGCATGTAGTCGAGATCCCAATCAACAAATTCTCTGGGTGGCGTGGTTTCATATAAGGCTAGCTACTAGGAGAACAGAATGATGCAGGGAACTATGGTCTAGGTGATCGATAGAGATGGTACATATACTACATAGGTCGCTTGCTGCTGCAGGTATCAACAAAAGGTTTATAAGCTTTGATTCACTTTGAAAATAAAGGAATTGAACCATGAGTTGCTGCGCACCAAGGGGCAGTAATGGAAAAGGGGAAGGTGCCCATTCTAGTAATTAATAATCACGGTTCTTTTGATCAATTATGCTGCATTTTATTTTTCTCTTTATAAATTGGCACTGTCTATTGGAGACTATATGCATGAAATAAAGTGCAAAAAAAAACCAAAATGGAACTTACAGTAAATTTCCGACAAGAATAAAATGGTACGAGTTATTGAAAATATTTGTAATGTCAAAACATACAGAGAGTGCAACAAATTGAAGAATTGAAAATTTGAGTATTTATAATATGCATGAAGAAACGTAAAGCAAAAGGAAAGAAACGGAAAAAAACATGAAATGGGCAATTGGCAACAGCTAATATTTAAATTGTAAACGGTACTAGATGTGGTAGAGATGTCACTTTCTTGAGAATTTCTGAAATAGAAACAAGAGTCAAAAGAGGAATTTATTGTGTACAAAACGTACCTAAAAAGATAAAGTGCCATGGGATTAATTTACATGTATGGTTCAACCAAATTTAGTTAAGGTGTCTCGTTGTGCCATAAGTGCTACTCTCTCTATCCTGGAATACAAAACATCCTAGATATTCTATGACGGATTAGTGGTGCTACCAAAAAACATATATACCCCTGAGTTATAATGTGGAAAGTTGTGTTGTGGGGTTATTTTAATACTAGTTGATAACAAGGAATCTATATCAATTAATCGCCCAATCAACAAATTAACGATGTTAACTTCGAGAAAGATTTAAATGAACAATTGATTACACCTAGAATGCCTTGTATTTGAGTAAAAATTTGAATCCTCAAGTACCTTGTATTGCAGGATAGAGGAAGTAGCTAATAGGCAATACCCTAGTGACGACATATATATGTCCATATGAATATGATTGGTTATCTACTAGTGACATCTTTCAAGTACTACTACATACTAGCTAGGGTATTAAACCAAAGGTAGCAAAAATAGCACTAAAACAAAAAAAAATCTAACGACATGTACTAGGCTACTATAGACAGGACCGATTCGTACGAATAGTTGATGGAAGAGGGTTAGTTTTATGTTGCATCCGCATAATTACACATTTACACTGGTCATAGTTTTGGTTCTGTAACATGGTTGTGTGTACTTTTACTCCTTTTGTTTTCAAATTATAATTCATTTTGGTTTTATCTAAATACATATTTTTTTTGCTACACACGTAGATATACGCTAGCTATGTCTGTATATAGTAAAAGGTATATATCTAAAGAAACCAAAATAAATTGATAATTTAGTATGGAGGTAGTATTTCTTTCTTTCATTTTGTTTGTGAAAGACCGCCACTATAGATGTAGACACTTACACGCACGCACACCACCTCTATGAATACAGGTACGCAAACCCTACTCCTTTGAGCATCTCCGAGAGATTGGGCTGGTAGATCCGATTTTTAGATTCATGAAATCACCAAGCACCTCGTTCGACGGGGACATCGTTTACCACTGAAATAATATTTCTAGTTAATTTCTGAAGTAAATCAAGAAAAATGCAACACCCATCCTGAGTCGAGTACTCGAACCTAGATTGGCAAGTTCCACTACAAGGAACCTTACCAACTGACCTACGTTCACAATTTATTCTTTCTTCTTTTCTAATCATGATTCATGGACTTTTAACCAAATAAATGCCCTACTGTCTTAAGAAAAAAGAGAGACAAAAAACAGAGAAAAGTAATAAAAAGTAGAAAAGAGTAACATAAGAGTACACATATAGGAGTTGTGTAAAAGGAGGTTTGATGTCGAATTGTTGACGTGGCATATAGTGACATGCATGCAGCAGGTCAGAGCTGTGGTACCCGCCCAAGCTAGGAAAGCCGTGGATATTAAGAGAATGTGATTGTGCGAACTGAAAAAGGCACTCAACTTTTCTGCTTGCAACCACCTACCATGCATCAGCTGAGCTGAGCTTTCGGGTCATGCATCCTTCAATTCCTCCGAATGCATGGCCAGAGCTACTACCGCTGAATTTCTTCGGAGGAACCATAGGTCCCTCTTATTAGACTCAGTTGGTACACTGCGTTGATTAGTCAGTCACTTACTAATTCCGGACATCTTGATGATGATGATAATAGAGTTGATGACTACCAAAAAAAAGACTCAGTTGGTACTGGAAGAAATTTTAGTATTTTTTGTAAGATGAAATTTTACTATGTAGATACAGTTTTGATTGGTATACCTTCGTGGGTATAAATTTGCCATATCTTCTGATACCTCCCAAGAGTATAAAGGGACACTCCTTTTAGAAATTTTTTTTGCACATTTTATTCAGTACTTTTGTTTAGACATGAATAATTCAATTTCTGTTAGTTGTCAGCATCCCCTAATCCTACTTCCAAATGGGACCTCAAAGTCTTGAAAACACAATCATATATGCCACGAGTAATGATATTGAGCCGTTCTACCTAATTGTACCGGTTGCTTGCTTTTCGTTTGTTTGAATGGTCTTTCCTACCTCGAAGTTACAACGTAACATACAAATGAGCATGCATGCAATCAAATCACAATTCTTTGTTTCGTGTGTTCCTTGATTGGAAAAAAGAGGATTATATATGTCATCTCCACAGAGGGTGTATACTATGTACATTCAAGCACTTGACCAATATGTATGTGTATGACCACGTATGCAGCATGCCATATGTGCATGGACCAGCTACATTTGGACTAATAATGATCTTCTACTTGGTCGTTTGTTCTAGTCAGTCGTGTACACTGCTCCTAACAGATGGAGACAGAAATAAAGCTGCTACAGACCAAAATATTGGTAACTGGCCATGACCAATATCAATCAGAAGCCAAAGACTTTAGGGCAGCTGCTGATTTTAGTCCACACAGTACGTTCGTTTTCTCTATAAGGTTGTCATCGATCAGTTATATTAGCACGATCAATTAATTGTAGTTTCACCTTTTTGAGATCATATATCAACATCCATAAAATAGGATCGGCCCCCGCGTCGCCCCGCGGCGACACGGGCGGCGGCCGCCCCTCGCCGCCACAGCTCCCCCCTCCCTCCTCCTTGCGACCTCGCCGCTGTCGGAGTGGGCGGCCGGAAGTCCGTGCTCCCCACGAGGACGGCGGCGGCGGGGACTTCTTCCCCCGCGTCGGCTTCCCAGGGGCGGCTGACTGGAGGTTCTCTCTCCGGCGAGCTCCCGCCGAATCCTCGCCGGGAATGGCCGGATCTGCTCAGGAGGCATCCGGATCCGGGTGCGGCGCAGCTGGTTCGGGCATCCGGCGGCGGCGATGCGGCGTGGCGGACGGCGACGATGCGGCGCGTCCCGACGACGGGGCTTGTCGGCTTGGCGCGAGTCTGGCCGTGCGGCATGCGTAGCGGCGGCCGGGCCCTGGCGGCAGCGTGCCTCTGGCGGCGGGGTGCCGAGGCGGGTGGCCTTCGGCGCTCGGGCGTAGCGTGGCCAGGCGCGGGCCAGCGGCGGCAGCCTGGAGCGCGGGCGCCCGGCAGCGCACGACGGCAAGGAGGCGGCCCAGCGCCCGGCGTGGCGCGGCGTGAAGGCCGCGGCCGCAAAAGGTGCATGGGCGGCCAGCGAGGGCTGACCCCGGTGGAGATTGCGGAGGTGGCGGCGACGGCCAGTGACAAGTTTTCTGGATCTGACGTCGGCTTGGCCTCCAATGGTGACTCCTCTTCGGCAGATGCGCCTTCGGCCTTGGTGTTGGAAGGGATAGTTCCGGACTTTGCAACTACATCTGGTGATGACATCTTCAATTTCGCCTTTACTTTTCATATAGATCAAGAGACATGAGTCACCTTGGCTTCGTTCGCGGATTCTCTTACTCGAAGACGGATTTCATCTGTAATTTATTCCTAGTGGATTATGCATGGGTACCCAGTGGCTACTTTGCAGCATGGTATCTCAGGTTACGAATTCGGATGGTCTGCCGGATTTGGAGTAATTATGGCCGTTTAAAGTGGGCCAGGGCTGGTCTATATGGAAGCATTGGCCTGGTAAGAAGGGGGAAGCAACACGATGTGACTTGGTCGTGGTGGTTAGTGCTACTAATTCACCGGTTCCGGGAAGAAATTCCTAGGTGTGACCTTAATTGGTTGAACCTGGCAGTGACCTTGTTGAAGGCATTGTTTGGATTAAGATGAATTACTCCCTCGTGAAAACATTTGATCTGGTCTTAATTGGTTGGGTCATTACAATGTCGGCACGTGCGCGTGCCGTTTCCTCATTGGAGGCGTTGTCTCGGGAGCCTACTTCAAAGTCCAAGAGTTGCTTTGGTTTGTGAAGCGGATGAAGATGAAGGCGCTTGTGGGAGTTGCTTTGGTTTGTGAAGCGGATGAAGATGAAGGCGCTTGTGGTAGTTTGCTAGGTCATGGTGCTCTCATTTTTTTTCTTTTTTATTTTTCATGGGCTGTGTGCATCTTAGTTATGTAGAGGCCGGGTTGGATCTTATATAATTGTATCATCTCGATGTAATTGTCTAAGATCAATAAAGCTTCCCTTTTCCAAAAAAAAGTTTCACCTTTTTCCCAACCGTCCGGCCTCTTTCTTTGATGATGCGCTTCTTTTCAGAAAGCCATACTAGCTAGCTAGCTCATATGTGGATGTGGAGTATCTATCCCGGGCATATATATATAGGCCGGAGAGATCTCGCTCTCAAACGCCCATATACAGACATGTGCATCATTCTAGTTTGTTAGATTGCTTTGATAGAATGATCCATGACCATGACTCACCTTTTTGTTTTCGTTTTGGCCATGTATTTGCTTGTTTCTGAGAGTTAGATCGGTGTGACGAGATGCAATAGCTACAAAGATAGATGTCGCAAGAGAGTGAGAGAATTGGTCCGTCGTCTTCAGCTCACCCAGCATCACCATCGCCATCGATCTACTGCTACTGGCTTGTCTCTTGTTGATCCGTCATATCTCGATTGCTAGCAGCTTGATCGCGCATGGAGGGAAGTAGTGGCCAAGGCTTGGACGACATCTCTAGGGATCATCATCTGCCGTCGTCTGGAGGTGGCGACGCCGAGGAGGAGGAGGATTCTGTTGCTACCGATGATGTGCCTCCTCACGGCGGCCATGGCCATGACGGGAGCTCCAGCAATAGCGGCAGCACGGTGGAGCTGGATGAAGCGGCGGCCGCCGGCGGCGGCACGAGGAATAATAAGACGACCGGCGGCGCCTCATCAAAGTCGTCGTCGGTGCGGCCCTACGTGCGGTCCAAGAACCCCCGCCTCCGCTGGACGCCGGAGCTCCATCTCTGCTTCCTCCGCGCCGTCGACAGGCTCGGAGGCCAAGATCGTAAGCAATCTGCTCACTTCCCCGGCCGCTATATTTTTGAGTACTACCACCATCGATATTACACATATATATCCTCGTGATTTCGATTCATTTATTCATATATGCTTGTGTACGTACGAACATATATATGTAGGTGCAACTCCCAAGCTCGTTCTTCAACTCATGAACGTTAAAGGGCTTAGCATAGGCCATGTTAAGAGCCACCTCCAAGTACGTACCCATCTTCACCTTTCTTCATGCGCTCAAATAAACTTGATTTGCACCTAATTTATTACTTATTTCACATGCCTAGCTAGCTTGCATGGTCAGAGATCTTATTAATTTCATCATGTGTGCTTCTTCATTCTTTTTTTTTATGTTTTCCAGATGTATAGGAGCAAGAAGATTGACGACTCCGGACAGGGTAAGACTAATTCATGAATAAACATCTACTTCTTTGACTCTGTTGCTAGTATATGTATAACTCTCCACTGACCTGGTCGATTGCTACCATTTTGCAATTTGCAGTGATAGGTGGTTGTTCGTGGAGAGATCATCAGCTCCAAGAAAGGGAGCAAGTGTACAAACTCGGCCATCTTTCTTCCTTGCATCACGGCCAGACTGGTGCTAGTACCATATTGTCAGCAAGGTAGTTGGATCCTTTGCCTGGTCATGGGATGGGACACACTTGCAAACAAAATCCCATTAAATTTCTACGCCTTTTCGTTGCCTCAATAATAGCATGCCTTGTTCTGACTCGGTGATTTGTAACCAACTAGGTTTGGTGCATGGCCTCATTGGAACAATTTTCATCAACCATACTGGCTTCAAGGTCACCATGTTCTTCGATCGAAACCCTACTACACATCAGCAGCTGAAGCCGATGCATTATTCCTTAGAACCCGTGCTCAGTATGTTGCAAGCAGCACTCCAGCTTCGGTTCTTCAACGGTGTTCATCATACCAAAATGATCAATCCATGAACAATCAAAGACGAAATGGGGATAGCAGCCACCATGATCCTCTTGATCTTGAACTCGCATTGGATATTGGGCCACGGCAGGACAAGAGAATAAAGAGATCAGGTTGCAATTGGGGCAGAGAAGACGAGGAGAATTACAGGGATCAAGAAGCGGACGAGAGTGCTACTGATACTGGGCTATCTCTTTCTTTGTTCTCATCTCCTCCTGCGAGGACATGTAGTGGAAGTCTCTGATGTGTCAGTATGGATAGATAAAGGGAAAGCTCATCCAACAAGGACAAGTACTCTTGATCTCACCATATGATCTGCTGCGGTGTGGTGATATCTTGTGGTACTTGTCCGTGTATGCAGTAGAGAAAGACACATGCATGCATCATGCGCGCGTACAAATATATATCTGCATAGGTAGATTTATTCTTTATATATACATATATATGATGTTTAGAGTTTTTTTAAGTGGCTACACCTCATTTTTCCCCTATATATATTTTACGATCCAGTCTATTGAGGTAATATTGGTCATGGGTATGTCCATTTGAAATTAACTTTGTCGATTGACTCTCTAATGCAACTTATCCAAGTTCTCCAAGGAAAAAAATATAAGAGTAATGATTCTTAAGTTCGACAAAATTTCTAATTTGGTTTTGCTAGAGCTAAGAGAAAAATGAGACAATGCTTTTTGTAGAATTAATAGTCTTCTTCTTTCCTTAACATAGAGTTATTAAATTTTGTTGTTCCTCATGTCTCTAGTTTTCTACTACCTCCATTTGTTTCTATTTCTAATAGGCAACCAAATATTTGAAAAAAAAAATTCTTTAGACAAAACATCATTAAATTGTTATTATAACCACCAATTTCTCTTACAATATATCATCAATTGCTACAAATCAATATCATTAAAATATTTTTGAAATATAAATTATTCATATAACTTTTATACACTAAACAATTGTCACACCCGGTTTTAAAGGAAAAACCAGGTGCATCTCATATGTGCGCCAGGATCAGTTTACACACATATGGTAGACGTCACAAGTGAATATCCATAACCATGCATAACGAAAGAGTATTATAGTGCATTTATTACAATATCAGAGTTGACTCAAATGTCATAGCGGAAGACTTAAATAAACGTTTATCTAACGAAGCAAAAGTGACTCCAACTCCACAGGCATTGACTGGGGGAGACTCGCCAAGAACTCCTCAAAATCCTCAAAATTCTCCCAATCTGAGCAGCATTCCGGGTGTAGTAGATGCAATTAAAGAAAGAAAGAAAAACAACAAGTATGAGCACATACCGTACTCAGCAAATGTAATATGACATACAAGGCTGAGGCAAAAAGGTTGGCTGAGCAAACTGCAGTAAGCACTTTTAGTTGGTCAAATTTTATTAAGCAACTATTTACTAGCAAATGAAAGTATATACCACCCACAAATTAATGAATGTCATATTCCCCAACATATTCAAGTAACCACGATTTAGATCATGTTCAAGTATGATTATCATGTAAGGGTCCAGGCCGCTCTTGACCGTGAGCACGGCTGTTATAACAGTTTTACACTCTGCAGAGGTTGTACACTTTCACCATAAGCCGTGATTCCCATTGCCGAAGCATTGTACCCTTCCCACACCACGTGGACCGAATACTGGGTTTCACTATGAGACCTTTACAAAAGCACTCTAATAAATGATAGCCCGCTAAGGTTTCCGGTTCAGAAGCAAAGCATAACCCTCCCTAATGAGGTCTGTCTCTTACCAAAGCCCACAGCTCAAAAGGACCGAGCTATACCCCGTCAACCGCCGCCCCCATGCCCCTTTCGAGTAAAGCTAACATAAACCAGAGTACCTAATTAGTCAGTCAAAGCCAGAGCCATATGGCACTCATGGTTGTACTGTTTTCCTCGGTGGTTCTCCATGTTCCAATTAAAAAGATATGATCTTGCCAATTAATTGTTTAAAAAGAGTATATGGAACACAGAGTAGGGGTTCATTTAACCAATCCCAGTTGAGCAAGCTAAGCATCATCTACCATCAAAGTTGATTAAATAACCCAGTTTCAGGGACAGGAAAATATAGTGGCTAGGCAAATCCTTAAATAGGAACCCATTAAATTAAGACATATGCATGGGTGGTGAAATTAATAATTATTAGGACATTTGCATGACATAATACACTTGCCTTCTTCCCAACTCGGTTGCTGCTCAAATCCTTCTCCAACAGTTGGTTCCTCAGAGAAATCCTCGAACTGGTCGTTTCCTAATCGCATCACACATTCACATACAAGGAAACAATACAACGAATAAGAAACAGTACACCAAA
This sequence comes from Echinochloa phyllopogon, assembly GCA_033239725.1. Classification (NCBI taxonomy): domain Eukaryota; kingdom Viridiplantae; phylum Streptophyta; class Magnoliopsida; order Poales; family Poaceae; genus Echinochloa; species Echinochloa phyllopogon. The sequence continues at coordinate 383,963 of BTCW01000008.1, read as the reverse complement.
TAATTCCAACAGAAGAAAACAACAGCACAAAACTAATCTACGCGTGACAACGAACGCGTGAGCGCGAGAATCACTAAAATCGGAGTTAAAACGCAAAAGATATGGCTTTTCTAAGGTTCAGGGGCTTAACTGCAAAAAAACCAGGGGCTAAAACATAATTTTATATAAAAACTCGAGGGTTTTCATGTAAAAAGACAAACCTTGGACCTCGGGCACAATTTTAAATCTTGCAGGGGTTAAAATATAAGAAAACAGGACCTATTCGTAATTATTTTTGAACTAGATTGGACCACGGGTTGATTTTGAAAAACTACAGGGGCTCTTTAGCAATTTTACCACGGCTGACCGGTACGAAAACGGTTTGACTCGAGATAGATCTAATCTGGGCCGTTGGATGTAGATCGGACGGTCAGGGGGGTTCGGAACCTCGGTCGCCGGCGAGGACGGCGGCGCTGCGCTCCTCCGCGGCGGCGCTCCGCCGGAGCAAACCCGATCTAGAGCTACGAGGCTCGGATTGCAACGGGATCAAGTCCTATGGACTCGCCGGACCACGACGAGTTCAACCAAGGTGATCTAGACGACTGGGTCGGCGCGCAGGCAGTGGACGACGGCGGCGGCGCCATGCGCGGCGGCGAAGCTTCGGGCGGTGGTGAACTCGACGCTACGGCCCACTAAACACGACGAGAGGTAGACGGGAAGATGGAGCAGGCAACGGCGAACTCACCGGTGGCGATCTCGTCGAGAAAAAGCTCACGTCGGCGACGGTCGACGATCAACGGCGGTGGCGGTGCTCGGCTTCACACGAACCAGGAACTCCGGCGGCCGAACTACGACGAGAGGCGGCGGAATCGGCGCGCCACGACAAGGAGAAGCTTCTGGCGGTCTTGGTTTCGCTCCCCGAGCAACGACGACGGCGAATTGCCGGCAATGGCGGGCGGCGACTAGGGCGGCTCGGGCGGCTTTGGTTTCGAAGCTCGGGTCGATGGGAGGGACAGCAGCAAGGGCGGCGGTGCTTAAATAGGTCGGGGAGGGGCTCGGGCAGGCGTGCGTGTTCGAGTTGGACACGGCGGCGGCGGCGAATCGGACTCGGCGACGAGTCCCGCTCGGCTACGGCGAGAGGAAGACGGAGATGCTGACAGCCGGGCCCCACTTGTCGGTGACAGAAAGAGAGATGAGAGAGCGGGGAGAAGAACGGGCCGCTGATGGGCCGAAAGTGGAACGGGCCGGGGGAAAAAGAAAAGGAATCGGCCCGGGAAAAAGAAAAGCAGGCGGGAGGAAAAGCGAGCGAGGAAAGAAGTCCAGGGGGCAAACTCGGACTGGGCCAAGAGTTCGAGGGGCAAAAACGAACTCGGCTGATTTAAACTTTTCTAAAACTCAAACAAAAGCAAATCAAATTCGAATTTAAACATAATTTAAATTCCAACTTGATTTACTAACAACCAAAAATATATGCAACAGCATGAATGCAACAAAAACTTATTTGTACTAAAAATAATTATTTAACGTGATATTTAAATTGATAAAAAGGCTAGAAATTCCAATTAAATCATAGAAAATTTATTTAAGCCTTAATAAATCCTAGAAAATTTCAAAAGGGTTGCTACAATTTAAATGTGATGAATTTTAGGGTGTTACAACAATGCATATATTTGACAAATTTCTGGTCAAAATTCATGAAGTTTGTTGTCCTTAGTACGACTATTGAAAATGAATGGAGTACTGTTAGGTATGGCCTTTGTTGTGGATGCTTGATTCAACTCTTGTAATAATTCATTTCTTTTTCCTCGTGATAATTCGTGTACTTCCATATAATTATTCAGTGGGAAGTGGGAAATGAGTCTGATACTGTGAAGGTGGACATCATGTGAATTAGTTATTCCACAACACAAAGGACCATGACAAATACAAAGTTAATAATAAACCATGTTTTCAAACATTGTGACTACTAAAGAGTCTAGAAAGACGATGGTTCAGCCACAAGGATGTGAGAAAACAATATATGAGATAGTCTGGAAGAAGACAGCAAAAGAGGAATCACATATCTGTCCAAGGAACTGATAATAATGTGCGTGGAGGGGATGTAAAATGTTATAAAGTAAAAGAGCAGAAATATAGTAAATGGACATTCTCTCCAATAATTGACCCCACGAATCTAACTGTATTTTTGATAATAATAGCATAGTACGATGGCTCCATGCTAAGCTGGCTATTATTGATAATATACTTATTAATTACAGTCACGCCTCCTCAATGATCACACATCACTCCAACATGCTCATGTAGTCATTGTATTACCAACAAACCATCTCCACCATAGCCCACAAAGGAAAAGAAGTGAAACTAAATGGCATATATCTGATGGACAAATGCCTTTCATTCGTACAAGTGTTTTCAACGGTTGGATCGTGAATGACACTCGAGTTGTATATTGAAATGATTGTACGCATCGATTCCGCCACTTCTAGTCGTGATTCGGCCACCAGAGTTCTTGTTCCGTGTGAAGCCGAGCTCCGCCGCCGCCGTCGGTCGTCGCCGGCCGCCGTCGCCGTTCTTCCCTCGTCGAGATCCAGCCCAGTGAGTTCGCCATCCTCCCCTCTTCCTTCTCGGCCAAGTCTCGTCGAGTTTAGTGCTCAGTAGCGCGATTTCGTTAGTCGCCGGCGAAGCTCCGCCGCGGAAGCGAGCGGCGCCGCCGCGTCCGTCGTCGCCGGCGTTCACCCCTCGGCCGATCTATTTAGGACGGTCGGATCGAGATCCAACGGTTGAGAACTGCCTGATCCCCGAGTCAAAGCAGCCGCGTAACGGTCAGCCGTGGCGAATTTACTAAAGAGCCCCTGAGGTTTTTCAAAATCAACCCGCGGTCCTGTTTAGTTCAAAAATAATTATGTTTAGGTCCTGTTTTCTTTTGTTTTAGCCCCTGCAAGTTTTAAAATTATGCCAGAGGTCCAAGTTTTGTCTTTTTACATGAAAACCCTCGAGTTTTTATACAAAATTATGTTTTAGCCCCTGGTTTTTCGCAGTTAAGCCCCTGGAACTTTTAAAACTTTGCCAGCAAGTCCCTGAACCTTAGAAAAGCCATATCTTTTGCGTTTTAACTCCGATTTTAGTGATTCTCGCGCTCACGCGTTCGTTGTAACGTGTAGATTAGTTTTGTGCTGTTGTTTTCTTCTGTTGAAATTGTTTGGTGTACTGTTTCTTATTTGTTGTATTGTTTCCTTGCATGTGAATGTGTGATGCGATTAGGAAACGACCAGTTTGAGGATTTCTCTGAAGAACCAACTGTTGAAGAAGGATTTGAGCAGCAACAGAGTTGGGAAGAAGGCAAGTGTATTATGTCATGCAAATGTCCTAATAATTATTAATTTCACCACCCATGCATGTGTCTTAATTTGATGTGTTCCTATTTAAGGATTTGCCTAGCCACTATATTCCCCTGTCCCTGAAACTGGGTTATTTAATTAACTTTGATGGTAGATGATGCTTAGTTTGCTCAACTGGGATTGGTTAAATGAACCCCTACTCTATGTTCCATATACTCTTTTAAATAATTAATTGGCAAGATCATATCTTTTTAATTGGAACATGGAGAACCACCCAGGAAAACAGTACAACCATGAGTGCCATGTGGCTCTGGCTTTGACTGACTAATTAGGTGCTCTGTTTTATGGTAGCTTTACTCGAAAGGGGCATGGGTCGCGGCGGTTGACGGGGTATAGCTCGGTCCTTTTGAGCTGTGGGCTTTGGTAAGAGACAGACCTCATTAGGGAGGGTTATGCTTTGCTTCTGAACCGGAAACCTTAGCGGGCTATCATTTATTAGAGTGCTTTTGTAAAGGTCTCATAATGAAATCCAGTATTCGGTCCACGTGGTGTGGGAAGGGTACAATGCTTCGGCAATGGGAATCACGGCTTATGGTGAAAGTGTACAATCTCTGCAGAGTGTAAAACTGTTATAACAGCCGTGCTCACGGTCAAGAGCGGCCTGGACCCTTACATGATAATCATACTTGAACATGATCTAAATCGTGGTTATATGAATATGTTGGGAATATGACATTCATTAATTTGTGGGTGGTATATACTTTCATTTGCTAGTAAATAGTTGCTTAATAAAACTTGACCAACTAAAAGTGCTTACTGCAGTATGGTCAGCCAACCTTTTTGCCTCAGCCTTGTCTGTCATATTACATTTGCTGAGTACGGTATGTGCTCATACTTGTTGTTTTTCTTTCTTTCTTTAATTGCATCTACTACGCCCGGAATGCTGCTCAGATTGGGAGAATTTTGAGGATTTCACTACTGATTTTGAGGAGTTCTAGGCGAGTCTTCCCCAGTCAATGCCTGTGGAGTTGGAGTCACTTTTGCTTCGTTAGATGAACGTTTATTTAAGTCTTCTGCTATGACATTTGAGTCAACTCTGAGATTGTAATAAATGCACTTTAATACTCTTTCGTTATGCATGGTTATGGATATTCACTTGTGACGTCTACCATATGTGTGTAAACTGATCCTGGCGCACATATGAGATGCACCTGGTTTTGCCTTTAAAACCGGGTGTGACAGAGGTGGTATCAGAGCTATGTTGACTGTAGGACGCAAGCCTAGATAGCAATGGTCTTTCTCTAAGGATTATTTTGCTTAAACTACTCTTGGTCTATCTATTCTTGGTTTAATTTGCTATTATTCCAGGTCATTGATAATTGTCTCCTCCTTGACTTTGTTTTCTAGTCTATCTTTTTCACTATCTCACCTGATTCTGATGTCTTTAGAACTGTTCTCACCCCTTTCTTGCTTAAACCATAGATGGTGTTGACAAGGCAAGGTGCTCGTAGATTGGCAAGCACTATTTCCTCTTTTTCGTCGCATTCAGTGCAAGAAGTGGAACCGGAACCTGAAGAGATGGAAGTAATGGACGAAGAAGTCAACTCAGTAGGGAATGCTCCAGCTGGATCTGAAGGAAGTGAAGGACTCTCTCCACCGCCTGACATGTGGGTAGTGACTATTCATCACCACGACGGAGGCAACAGTGGGTTCCCTATGATGCTTCGAATGCTCTTCGAGCGTCTGAACTACCCAGTGGAGATAGAATATTGTGGAAGAAGGAGGACACATCCAAATCACCCAGAGGACTGGGAAGTCGCTGTATACAACAGGGAGCCTGATTATGAGTTTGGAGGAACCAAAGAGGCTGCAGTGCATCACGCCATCGCCATGAGACCAACTTTCGAAGCTGGAATCCAGGATGCAGCCAGGAGGGCACTTTCTGTGCTTTGTCATGAGGAGGCTGCTGAAGTACGTCACACTGCTTGGGCATATCTTCCTCGAAGGCATCAAGGCACTCCAACTGGGGTTGTGCCACAACCGCCAGGTGTAAACTCTACACTCAACGTCCAGGTGGCGTTCACCCAGATGCTCAACGTGCACGCCGATGACACCACAAGAGAGTTACAAGAAGTGCGTGAAGAACTCGCTGTTGAACGAAGGAAGAACAAGAGGCTGATAGCTGAACTCAAGGGAGAAGCACTTCCGCCCTTGGATGAAGATATAGAAGGGTTGATGGGTTATTCACCGCCCCGCTAGAGAGTGCTTGGTGGATCGTCTAGTTGCTTCACCCATACCTATTAAGATAGGATACCCTCTCTTTTGTTAGTTCAGTACGTTTAGAATCGTTGAGACTCATGCGTAGCATGTGATTTAGTTTGGTTTAAAGGTGTGGTGGAGATGTTTGCTTTTGTGCTAAGTGTGTGATTTGGATCTTTGTAATGATTGAACTTAATTGTGGAGTGATGACCACAATTGAGTAATTATTAAATAAATAAATTTAGTTAGTTTGGGTTTATCTTGGTCTCTGATCTTAGCCCTTAACTATCACTTTATCCATATATTTGTGCCCCACATATAAATCATGCTATGCGACAATCTGTTTTCGCTGCTGCATGATATCCTGGTACTGTCCGAATTGTTTCTGGAGCTTCGGAACTCCGTTTGACATAAATCCAGTTGGGTTGGATTAAAGACTTGATAACCTAGGTTTTGGGAATTTTTCGTGATTTTTTGAGGTTCCAGCAGAGAGATATAATGGTTTTATTGGAGTAACCAGAATCTGTCCCGTGGTCCTGACACAACTGTCTTGTTTATTTTATACCACGAGCTACAAAACTCTGATGGAGGTGATTCAAGTTGGGTTAGTTTCAGAATTTTATAGTCTACGTTCAGACCAAAGATCATGATTTTTGGATACACATAATGAGAGTTACAACTGTTTAATTAGGACGAACAGAATCTGTTTCAGGATTTGATTTGCCCGTCATTGGCAACTAGTTCTACACTAACTCTTATCGGTTCATGATTTGAGTTATATCTTTTTACCACCCTCTGAACCTCATGTTCTAACCACCAGATGGTAAACACTAGGTCTGGAAGTGGAGTGGATCAACCACCTGTGAATCGTCAAGGACGTGCCAACCCCAATCCAATTCCTCCGCCGAATCAAGCATTTTCAGCAATGGATCAGATCCTCGCCAACCAGACTCAAATTCTCCAGGGCATGGCTAATACCTTGGCAGCCATGCAAGCACAGAACAACAACAACAACAACAACAACAACAACAACTAGCAGAGAGACAAGCACCGGGAGTTCATGAGTCACAAACCTCCTACCTACTCCCACTCTGCCGATCCACTTAATGCTGACGATTGGCTGAAGACTGTTGAGAAGAAGCTGGATATGGCTCAATGCAATGATAGGGAGAAGGTCCTGTATGCCTCAGGGCGCTTGGAAGGATCAGCTTCAGATTGGTGGGATGCTTATCTTGCTGCTCATGCCACCCCTGATGCTATCACCTGGCAGGAGTTTAGAACCAACTTCAGGAGCTACCATATTCCTGCTGGTGTCATGAAGCTCAAGAAGAAGGAGTTCCTCTCACTTAAGCAAGGTGGGATGACCGTCAGCGAGTACCGGGATAAGTTTATTCAGTTGTCCCGTTACGCCCCAGATGAGGTGAAGGATGATGAGCAGAAGCAGGAGCGATTTCTGGAAGGATTAATTCCGCCGCTCCAATATCAACTCATGTCTCATACCTTCCCAACATTTCAGAAGCTGCTGGACAAGGCTATTGGTTTGGAGAGCAAGCGCCATGAGTTGGGAGAGCAGAAGAGGAAGTTCATGTCCTCAGGACAGTTAAGCAGTAACACCCGCCCTCGTTTCCAGCAACCTCAGCAGAACATGCCCGCTCGTTTTGGTGGGTGTCACACCCCAAAATTTTCGAATTTTGGGATGTGAATTTTCAACGTAATTAATACAATATTGTTCTCAATTTTCTAAAATTTTCCAAGCTTTGTTTAATTTACAGGGAACTTATGATGAAAAAAAAACATTTGCAAAAAAAATAAATAATTGCCTTGAATGTTGCATTCATGCTGCTGCATTAAGTTTCGATTGTGTGTAGTTCAAATAAGAATTTAAAACTAGTTTAAATTCGAGTTTGAATCGCCTCGTTTCAAGCCCTAGAAAAGTTGTCTCTGGAAGAGTCTGGTTTTGCTCCCTGAACTTTCCTTTGGTCTGCTTCTGCTCCCCCTTCTTTCTTTCCCAGCTCGGCCCAACCCCCTCCTCCCTCCCTTTTTCCCCCAGCCCAAGCGGCCCAGCTATTCCAACCCTTCCCCCGGCCCATTTCTCCCTCTCGGGCCGAGCCTGCGAGGCCCGGTACGGGCCGGCCCAGCCTCGCGCGACCCGCTGGCGCCTGCTCCGCCGCGGCCCAGCCAGCGCGGCCCAGCTAGCCCCGCTGCCAGCACCTACCAGCCCAGCTAGCGGCCCAACTCGCCCCGCACCGCCCCGGCCCGCACTGCTCTCCCGGCCTAGCCGGCCCACCCGCGAGCGCCTGCTCCCGCCCGCTTGCGCGACGCGCAGCGCCGCCGCCGCCGCGATTTCCGCCGCCGCATCGCCGCCTTCCATCCTCGGCGTCTGCGCCCTTCTAAAAGCCGGTCCCTCGCCCCTCAGCACCATCAGCACCCCCCGCCGCTCCTCAGCACCACCATCACCGCCGCCCTCTCCTCTCCGCGCCGCGCCGTTGCCGCCATCCGAGCCGCCGCCGTCCTCCCTCGTCGCGGCTCGTCGCCGCCAGGCTCCCTCCAGCGAAACCAAGGCCGCCACGAGCTGCGCGTCGCCGAGCCGCTCCCATCCCGCGGGTCGCCGTCGCCATTTCCTCGTCGGAGCCCGCCGCCCACGCGGAGCCGAGCGCCGCCGGCCATCTTCTCCGCCACCGGCCGAAATCCGGCCGCCCCGGTCATCGCCGGAGGGGAAAGACGTCTCCGAAAGCTTCCCCGCGTCGATCCGAGTCGACCCCGCCACTTCAAGTCGTCGGATTGCTGCCGGAGGAGTGCGCCCCCGCGAACCCCTCGTCGCCGGCCGCCTGCTCCGTCGCGGACGCGATTCCGGCCGCCATGGCCGGCGCCAGCGAGGGAGATCACCACCAGGAGCTTCCCCCTCTCCAAGACGAACGTTCGCCACCAGCTCTCGTCGCCGTCTCACCGCCGGAGTACCCTCTATCGCCGCCGACCCTCTATCGCCGCCGCGGGCCGATTGTCGGCCGTCCCCTTGCGTCTCTGCCCATGGTAAGCGTTCCCAAGTGATCACATCCCCCTCCTCTCTCGTTTGCGCCCATCGCCGGGACTCGCCAACAGCCCAATCGCCGGCGAGCCGAGCACCAGAGCCGCCGTCGGCCATGAGCAGAGTCTCCCCTGTGTGACCAGAGGAAGAGGAAGGTAGATTTGCAAAAAGGACCCTGCCAATCCATCTAATCCTACTGTTAGATCTTGTGTCTTGGAGATTTTACAGAAAACCCCCTGGAAATAATAGATGCCAGCACTTAAACCCAACCCGAGCCATTTTACAATGATAACCCCAACGTTTACCTGTTTTGCGAGCACTATTTATAGTGTCTTGCTAAAGTTTGCTGCCAGTCCTCCAGATCTTTGGTTAATTACGCATAGGTCCTTACAAACTTGTTTTATGCATAAAATCCACGTTTTAGCTCCGATTCAACCCGTTCTCGATGCGTTAGACTCATAATGACATAAACTACACGTTAGCACTGTCAATTACCATGTGACATGTTTCTGAATTTTTATTTAATATTAAGTTGATTAAACGATATTTAAATGCATTTTCCCAAATAAAAGCAAATTAGGGTTTACCCATCGGTTTTCTAAAATACTTATTAAATTGAATAATTCTATTTAATCTTAATTTCAGAATAACATTTAATTAGAGCTATACCTCGGCTTCATAAAATAATATTAATTTGATTAATGATTATTTAACTAGCTCTTTCTAAATTAAAATCAATTTAGAATTAAACTTCGGATTTCATAAATAAATGTTAACATTGATTAATATTAATATAAATGTGTTTTTATCATAATATTGATTAGTTCAACACGGTTCATAAAGTTATTCGATTAGTTGCTATCACATGCTTCTTTTCAAGTTAATGTTTTAATATGAATAAATTATACTTGAATAATTATAATTAAAATATGACTAAGTTTACCTCGTATTTTCTAAAGATTAAAATATAATTTGTATTCATAATTTATACATGGTTTTATTTAATTAAAATAAATGAAGCACATGGTCTCTCATTAAATACAAATCCTCCGATAGCTGTATCTTCCCAACCGTTGCTCCGTTTTCAGCAATTCTTGCGCTCCCGTGACCATCGAACCAAGCCCTATCCTTTAACACGCTCTTTTAAAGTTTTTCCTCTGATTGGTGTATTGTTCTTAGTTGTATTGTTTGCTTGCTTGTTTAGCTATGAATGTTGCGAGTAGAGGAAGGTCGTTCGAGAGGTTCAAGATGAAGAACTGAAGACTTTGAGCAGCTATTAAATGGATTTAAGGCAAGTTATAGCACGGACAATCCTTGCTACCTACTCACTCATTTAATACACTGTTCTTTCCATACGCAGGTGTCAAATACTGTTTACCATTAAGGTTGTACCTAGCGTTTATTTTCCCTATCCTTGTATTCCTATGGGTTTATGCATATGGGTAGTATTTTGCTAGGCGCAATTACTGTCACCTTTACTTAATTGTTAATATTGACTTAATGGTCCACTTCAACATTTATGATAAAACTTGCTTTTTAGCAACATGGATTAGGGGGCTAGAGCATGTGCTGTGTGCTTTGCTCTAGTGTCTCCCTATAAGGACCGGTTCTTAAAGCGGCAACCCAGGAGCCTGTCGCCACCGCCGGAACTATATGGGCTCTGGTCTTGGTCAAGTAGCTTGTACGGCTCTAGCTTGATAGTGGTTACCGAGGGGCCAGCGGCGTTGTGGGAGGCAAGGCACGGGGTGTTTTCCCGATTCCACCGAGGACGGTAGCCCCGTCGGCTAGGTCTCGTTAGACCCAGTCCCGTGTTGGGAGTCTCAGCGTCTTGAGGACTCCGCACGTTGCGCATTTTTGGGGTGGATACCCGCGCTCTGGACGCCATCGACCCCCTCACGGTGGACTCCGTGGGCGTACGTCGATTTCGGTGCCTAAGGACTCACCACCTTGTATTACTGCAGCGGCTACTATCTTGTTAGGGTGTCTTGTGAAAGCCTCGTAGCGTCCCTATGCACTCACACCTCGGAAGTGTTGAGGTGCGTGGTTGGGTGCAAAGTTCTTTGAACTTTTACGCGACTGGTGGGTAAAGGGCGAAACCTCTGCAGAGTGTACGATCTATCATGATAGCCTGGCTCAGGGTCACGAGCGGCCTGGATCCTTTTTGATTAGAATATGGTATTTATTCCTGTTTAATGTCACTTACACTATTAATTGGGCTACAACTGGGATCTCATTCACTTGTAGTAACTTGGATAGAGTTAAAACGAACCAACTAAAAGTGCTAATGCAGTTAAGCCAGTGTCTAGCCTTTTTGAGCCTTCATAACCCGTGCTATACTTGCTAAGTAATTTCCATTACTTATACTTGCTATTATTATCATCATTTTTGGGCAAAATCCCGGACGGGTAACAGATTGGAGTCAGGCTGGTTATGAGGTGGAGTTTCCGGAGGATCTGCCGTACTTCTGAGTTGGCGTTCCCCCAGTCAGAGTCCCTGTGGGATTGCGGCTACGCTTAGAGAGATGTATTAGTCTTCCGCTGTCCATGTATTTCATTTATGCAAACTCTGATGTAATCGCTACTTTATGTTGAGAATTAAGCATTGCACTCTGATTTTTACCATATTTGTTCGCTATATGTGTCTGTGGACTTTCTGGGCACACATATGGCCACATTCGGGTTTTGCGTAAATCCGGGTGTGACAGTGGGCAAGGGAGTAACTTTGTGCAGAGTCAGGGTCAGCGGTCAGCACCTCCACCTCAGCGTCCAGCATTTCAGCAGAACCGCCAGACCAACCCGGCTCAGACTCCAGTGAAGACCTCTGCACCAGGCAGTGCTCCGACTCCTCGCACCTGCTACATTTGTGGAGATCCCAGCCACTTTGCCCACAACTGTCCTAAGAGGAATGCTCAGACCCCACAGCACCAGAGTGGCAGTGCACCTAGGCAGAATACCCCTCAGCAGCAGAACAGGAATGTGAACTCGACGCCCCAGAGCAACAAAGGCCAGCAGAATCAGATGCGGGGCAAGGTGAACCATGTTGCTGCAGAGTCTGCGCAGGAGGCCCAGGATGTGGTACTTGGTATGTTCCTTGTCAACTCAGCCCCTGCATCGGTTTTATTCGACTCTGGAGCATCTCATTCTTTTATTACTGCTCAGTACGTAGCTAAGTATAATATATCTATGGTTCCCATGAGAAATTCCATGCTAGTTAGCTCTCCCGGTGGAAACATGAAAGCCAATTTCATCTGTCCCCGAGTTAATCTGAAAATAGTTGGGGTAGACTTTCCTGCTGATTTGATAGTCTTGAACTCTGAGGGAATTGATGTCATACTTGGAATGGGATGGTTAGCTGCTTTTAATGCGGTGATTCAGTGTGCCAAGAGGTCCGTGTTGTTGACTAGCCCTCAGGGAGAGAAGATTGAATTCGGAGTCACACAACCCTCAGCTTCAACTTACTCAGTGAATCAGGCCAGCGGTGTTCCTTTGGAGGATATCAGAGTTGTTTGTGAGTTTCCAGATGTCTTCCCAGATGATTTGCCAGGTATGCCACCCGAACGAGACATTGAGTTTATTATTGAGCTTTTACCTGGTACTGCTCCTATTTCTAAAAGACCCTATAGAATGGCTGTTAATGAACTAGAAGAACTTAAGAAAAACCTTAAGGAATTGTTGGATAAAGGTTACATTCGTCCTAGTTCTTCACCTTGGGGAGCACCTGTAATTTTTGTGGGTAAAAAGGATGGTACTCTGAGGATGTGTGTGGATTATCGTTCATTAAATGAGGTAACCATCAAGAATAAGTATCCATTGCCCAGAATTGAAGACTTATTTGATCAGTTGAGAGGAGCTAAGGTTTTCTCCAAGATTGACTTGAGATCTGGCTACCATCAGTTGAGGATCAGGCGTTCCGACATTCCTAAAACAGCATTCACCACCAGGTATGGATCATATGAGTATACTGTGATGTCGTTTGGATTGACAAATGCACCCGCCTACTTTATGTACCTGATGAATAAGGTGTTCATGGAGTACTTGGATAAGTTTGTGGTGGTGTTTATTGATGACATTCTGGTTTACTCTAAGAATGAGGAGGAGCATGAGGAGCATTTGAGGTTGGTGTTGCAGACTCTTAGAGAGAACCAGTTGTATGCCAAGTTTAGTAAATGTGAATTCTGGTTGAATCAAGTGTCTTTTCTTGGTCATGTGGTCACTGAAGGAGGTATTGCAGTGGATCCAAGTAAAGTCAAGGATGTGTTGGAATGGGAACCTCCCACCACAGTCTCTGAGATCAGAAGTTTTCTGGGATTGGCTGGATATTACAGGAGATTCATTGAAGGCTTTTCTAAAATAGCGAAACCCCTTACTTCGCTATTAGAGAAGGGCAAGGAGTTTGTTTGGTCAGAAACGTGTTAGGCCAGTTTTGAAGAGTTGAGAAGGAAGTTGACTACAGCCCCAGTGCTTGCTATGCCAGATATTCACAAGAACTTTGATATATATTGTGATGCTTCTCGCAGAGGTCTTGGGTGTGTGCTCATGCAGGAAGGCAGAGTTATAGCCTATGCATCCAGGCAATTGAGGAAGCACGAGCTGAACTATCCTACTCATGACCTGGAGCTTGCAGCTGTTGTCCATGCCTTGAAGATCTGGAGGCACTATATTCTAGGTAACCGATGTGAGCTATATACTGATCACAAAAGTCTGAAGTACATATTTACTCAGAAGGATCTGAATTTGAGGCAGAGAAGATGGTTGGAGTTGATCAAGGATTATGATCTGGGAATCAACTATCATCCTGGCAAGGCTAATTTGGTTGCTGATGCGTTGAGTAGGAAGTCACAAGCAAATGCAATGTTTGGTCGCCAGTTACCAGCTGAGTTGCTTGCAGAGATGGAAAAGCTGAACTTGGGATTCCTGAATCAGACAGAAGGTGTGACAATGGAAGTTGAGTCTACACTGGAACAGGAAATTCGGAAGGGTCAGCTTACTGATGAGAAGATAAAGGAAATCAAGGAAACCATGTTAGCAGGGAAAGCTCCCGATTTCACCGAAGATGATCAAGGTACAATTTGGTTTAGAAAAAGGATATGCGTACCGGATATCGAGTCTCTCAGGGAGCAGATATTGAAGGAAGCTCATGATTCCGCATATTCTATTCATCCTGGAAGCACCAAGATGTATCAGGATCTGAAGCAACGGTATTGGTGGTATGGACTAAAAAGGGATGTGGCTGCCCATGTGGCATTGTGCGATGTTTGTCAGAGAGTCAAAGCTGAACACCAGAGACCAGCCGATTTGCTTCAACCACTCAAGGTACCTGAATGGAAGTGGGAAGAAATCAATATGGATTTCATTGTTGGATTACCCCGCACTCGAGGAGGATATGACTCTATATGGGTTATTGTGGACAGATTAACTAAGGTAGTTCACTTTATACCCGTTAATACTACTTATACCAGTGCTAAGTTAGCAGAGTTATGCATGTCCAGAATTGTTTGTCTCCATGGTGTACCTAAAAAGATAGTGTCTGATAGAGGTACTCAGTTTACATCTAGATTCTGGCAGAAGTTGCATGAGTCTATGGATACAAAGTTGAATTTCAGTTCTGCATATCATCCGCAGACAGATGGTCAGACAGAAAGGACTAATCAGATTTTGGAGGATATGTTGAGAGCCTGTGCTTTGAAGCATGGAGGTAGTTGGGACAAGAGTCTTCCATATGCAGAGTTCTCGTATAACAACAGTTATCAGGCAAGTCTAAAGATGGCACCCTTCGAAGCGCTTTATGGTAGAAAGTGCAGAACACCTTTGTATTGGAGTGAAACAGGTGAAAGTCAGTTGTTTGGGCCAGAGATTTTGCAGGAAGCAGAAAGACAGGTTCAGATTATCAGAGAGAATTTAAGAACGGCTCAGTCCAGGCAGAAGAGCTATGCAGATACAAGAAGGAGAGAATTAACTTTCGAAGTAGGTGATTATGTGTATCTGAAAGTATCTCCTATTCGAGGCTTGAGAAGGTTTAAGGTGAAAGGTAAATTATCTCCTCGTTTCATTGGACCTTTCAAGATTGTTGATAGAAAAGGTGAGATTGCTTATCAATTGGAATTGCCAGCCAGACTGTCAGATGTGCATGATGTGTTCCATATCTCTCAGTTGAAAAAGTGTCTTCGAGTTCCTAAGGAAGAATTACCCTTGGATGAGTTGGATGTGCAAGATGATTTGACTTATAAGGAATACCCAGCTAAGATTTTGGAAACTGCTGAAAGAGTTACTAGGAGTAAAGTGATTAAGATGTGTAAAGTTCAGTGGAGTCATCACGCGGAAAGCGAGGCAACTTGGGAAAGGGAAGATGAGTTGATGGCAGAGTTCCCTCAGATTTTCTCTAATCCATCCGAATCTCGAGGACGAGATTCTCTTTAAGGGGGGTAGGTTTGTAACACCCTAAAATTCATCACATTTAAATTGTAGCAACCCTTTGAATTTTTCTAGGATTTATTAAGGCTTGAATAAATTTTCTAGGATTTAATTGGAATTTCTAGCCTTTTTATCAATTTAAATATCACATTAAATAATTATTTTAGTCAAAATAAGTTTTTGTTGCATTCATGCTGTTGCATATATTTTTGGTTGATAGTAAATCAAGTTGGAATTTAAATTATGTTTAAATTCAAATTTGATTTGCTTTTGTTTGAGTTTTAGAAAAGTTAAAATAGCCGAGTTCGTTTTTGCCCCTCGAACTCTTGGCCCAGTCCAAGATTGCCCCCTATACTCTTTCTTTTCTCCCCGGTCGATTCCTTTTCTTTTCCCTCGGCCCGTTCCCCGCTTGCAGCCCAACATCGGCCCGTCCTTCTTCTAGCCCCGCCGCTCTCTCTCTCTGTCTGTGACGCAGGGGACCCACACGTCAGCTTCATCGTCTCCGACCCGAAGTCCGCCCCGGCGCCGAGTCCCGATCTCCTCCGCCTCCGAGTTCGACTCCCGCCGCCGCACGACTGCCCGGGCCTCGGTCCCCGACCTATTTAACCCGGCCGCCGCCTCTTCTTTCCCTCCCATCAAGCCGAGCTCGCGATTCATAGCCTCCCGAGCCGCCCGCGCCGCCAATTTTTCCGCCGACCACCGCTCGCCGTCGTCCGACGCCGTCCCGAGCCTCTTCTCGCCGAGATTGTTCCTGGTGAGTTCGCCATCGTCCCCTCTCTCTTTCCGTCCAAGCCGCGTCGAAGTTCGTGCACCGTAGCGCCGGATCCGCCTCCACCCGAGAGCTCCGCCGCCGCGCATGGCGCCGCCGTCCTCGGCCACCGCGTGCGCGCCTTCTCAGCCAACCAATCCACCCTAGGTGAACTCGTCGTGGTCCAGTGAGTCCGTAGGACCAAGTCCCGTCGTGAACCGAGCTTCGTAGCGCGTTTTCGATCTACTCCGGCGATGCTCCGCCGTCCCGACCGTCGCCGGCGTTCACCTCTCGGCCGATCTGTTTTGGACGGTCGGATCGAGATCCAACGGTTAAGAATCGGCCGAGTCCCAAGTCAATCAGACCGCGTACCGGTCAGCGTGGCTGTTTTTCTAAAGAGCCCTCCCAGTTTTTGAAAATCAACCCGCAGTCCACCTTAGTTCAAAAATAATTCCAAATAGGTCATTTTTCTTCTGTTTAAGCCCCTGCAAGATTTAAAATTATGCTCGAGGTCCTGTTTTGGTCTTTTTACCTGTAAGCCCTCGAGTTTTTTTTTACAAAATTATGTTTTAGCCCTTGGTTTTTCGCAGTTAAACCCCTGGAACTTTTAAAACTTTGTCAGCAAGCCCCTGAACCTTAGAAAAGCCATATCTTTTGCGTTTTAACTCCGATTTTAGTGATTCTCGCGCTCACGCGTTTGTTGTAACGAGTAGAGTAGTTTTGTGCTGTTGTTTTCTTCTGTTGGAATTGTTTGGTGTACTGTTTGTTATTGGTTGTATTGTTTCCTTGCATGTGAATGTGTGATGCGATTAGGAAACGACCAGTTTGAGGATTTCTCTGAAGAACCAACTGTTGGAGAAGGATTTGAGCAGCAACCGAGTTGGAAAGAAGGCAAGTGTATTATGTCATGCAAATGTCCTAATAATTATTAATTTCACCACCCATGCATGTGTCTTAATTTGAGGGGTTCCTATTTAAGGATTTGCCTAGCCACTATATTTCCCTGTCCCTGAAACTGGGTTACTTAATTAATTTTGATGGTAGATGATGCTTAGTTTGCTCAACTGGGATTGGTTAAATGAACCCCTACTCTATGTTCCATATACTCTTTTAAATAATTAATTGGCAAGATCATATCTTTTTAATTGGAACATGGAGAACCACCTAGGAAAACAGTACAACCATGAGTGCCATGTGGCTCTGGCTTTGACTGACTAATTAGGTGCTCTAGTTTATGGTCGCTTTACTCGAAAGGGGCATGGTTGGCGGCGGTTGACGGGGTATAGCTCGGTCCTTTTGAGCTGTGGGCTTTGGTAAGAGACAGACCTCATTAGGGAGGGTTATGCTTTGCTTCGGAACCGGAAACCTTAGCGGGCTATCATTTATTAGAGTGCTTTTGTAAAGGTCTCATAGTGAAACCCAGTATTCGGTCCACGTGGTGTGGGAAGGGTACAATGCTTCGGCAATGGGAATCACGGCTTATGGTGAAAGTGTACAACCTCTGCAGAGTGTAAAACTGTTATAACAGCCGTGCTCACGGTCAAGAGCGGCCTGGACCCTTACATGATAATCATACTTGAACATGATCTAAATCGTGGTTATATGAATAGGTTGGGAATATGACATTCATTAATTTGTGGGTGGTATATACTTTCATTTGCTAGTAAATAGTTGCTTAATAAAACTTGACCAACTAAAAGTGCTTACTGCAGTATGGTCAGCCAACCTTTTTGCCTCAGCCTTGTATGTCATATTACATTTGCTGAGTACGTTATGTGCTCATACTTGTTGTTTTTCTTTCTTTCTTTTATTGCATCTACTACACCCGGAATGCTGCTCAGATTGGGAGAATTTTGAGGATTTCACTACTGATTTTGAGGAGTTCTAGGCGAGTCTTCCCCAGTCAATGTCTGTGGAGTTGGAGTCACTTTTGCTTCGTTAGATGAACGTTTATTTAAGTCTTCCGCTATGACATTTGAGTCAACTCTGAGATTGTAATAAATGCACTTTAATACTCTTTCGTTATGCATGGTTATGGATATTCACTTGTGACGTCTACCATATGTGTGTAAACTGATCCTGGCGCACATATGAGATGCACCTGGTTTTGCCTTTAAAACCGGGTGTGACACAGAGTTGGCAGTGTCTTCAGGAACTTGAATGCTTGTTATGATGTGCGGTGGGCACAGACGCACTAGACGGGAACACGTTTATTAACCCTAGGCTCTCTCACCAATAAAAAAAAAGAACGTTCATTAACCCCGGGCTCTCTCACCAATAAAAAAAAGAATGGCTATGCGAATGGCAATGGAAAAATGGGTTTTGGAAAAAGAAATGAGGCAAAAAATAAAATTTAAAAAAATTAGCACGACGCTCTAACCAACTGAGCTAATAGGCCTTTACGATTGAGGTCAATTGTAGAGGAGTTCTAACATCTTCACATAGAAAAAGGAAAAAGCCTGATGTCTTGGGCCTGATCAGAAGGCTGGGCTGTTCAGTGTGGAGGATAATGGGCCAGGCCCAGTTGAGGAGGAAGCGCCCTCTTCAACAACGACTGTCTGTCACATCGCATCGGACAAGAACGCAACCCACTCAAACTAAAACCCTAGACTAGACTGGAGGTCAGGAGCCTCCGCCGCCGCCGCTTCTTCCGTCTCCCTCTTCCTCCTCCGCCGCCGCCGCAGCAAAGGCGCGATGCCGAAATCTAAGCGCAATCGCCCAGGTTGGAATCACTCTTCCTCGATTCTTGACTTGCCAGTATTCGTATGCTTCGCATCATCTCCGGCATTTGCTTGTTTGCCTCACCAATTGTTTCTTTTTACCCGGCCCATAAACTTAGTTTATGCTTTACCATTCTGTGAGGATACTATTTGCTATGACCTCTTGCTTTTCAAGAGCACAATCATCAGTTGCCATCAATTGTGCTAATTCTGGGCTGGGTGGACGCAGTGACCTTATCAAAGACCAAAAAGAAGCCAGGTTTAGAGCGCAAGGGTAAAGTAGTCACCGAGATAAAAGATGCCGTCGACCAATACACCAGCGCTTATGTCTTTACGTACGATAACATGAGGAATCAGAAGCTCAAGGACCTCAGGGAGCAGCTCAAATCCTCTAGCAGGTACCCACCACTTCGTCTTTGTGGACACTGGACATCAACTAATTTTGCTTCTGCTTTGCTCGTCCATTTCAAGGATTTGTTTACTCTTCCAAGCAATGTTCAATATTGCACAGCTTACACATAGCAACAAACTTTGTTATGCTACATTGCTCCTTTAAAAGGT
Organism: Echinochloa phyllopogon; assembly: GCA_033239725.1. Lineage (NCBI taxonomy): Eukaryota > Viridiplantae > Streptophyta > Magnoliopsida > Poales > Poaceae > Echinochloa > Echinochloa phyllopogon. The sequence continues at coordinate 364,923 of BTCW01000008.1, read as the reverse complement.
ATAGCTGGCACATGGTTCTTAGCTGCTGCATTTTCTGTTCCAGGATATTTCTTGCGGGAAAGAAGGTTATGCAGATAGCGTTGGGGCGTTTGCCTGCTGATGAAGCTAAAACAGGGCTCCATAAACTTTCCAAGGTGAGCTGTTCTTTTTCAGAACTCAGAATACACTGTATTCCAGACCACTAATATGAGGTTTTCATCAAAGTAACTTTGCTGTCTTTAGTACCTTCAAGGTGACTCTGGTCTGCTCTTTACCAATCTTCCAAGGGACGATGTTGAGAGGTAGTATCCATACCTCATCACCATTGCCTTTTTGTTTTTAATATACGCTTCGTTGTGGCTTACATAAAGATTGATTATTATCCTGTATTATACTTGCAGGCTGTTTCGAGAATTTGAGGAGCATGATTTTGCAAGGACTGGAAGTACTGCCACAGAAACGGTATCCTAGTTTTGCTTTTCATTTATCCCTAGTTGCTTCATATAGACTGTTGAGCAAGACCATTCCCCTATGGTGAACAATTGGCCTGTTTGGGCTTTGGGTGTTAACATACTAGTAATATACCAGAGTAACATTACTTTGACAATGAAACTTATTTGCAGCAGCTGCTTAGCCTGCCTCATCTGTTGTTTGTATATTGTGTTTAGCCAAGTTTACAACATTGTTTAAAAAAATTTGCAATGCTCAGGTGGAGCTTAAGGAAGGTCCTCTGGAACAGTTTACACATGAAATGGAACCCTTTCTACGCAAGCAAGGACTACCAGTTCGCTTGAACAGAGGTTTGTAGTCTCCCTTGCATTTATATATGCTTGAATATGCGAAGCAAAATTATTAAAAATTCCACCATTGTTGGCGCAGGTGTTGTGGAGTTGGTTGCAGATCATGTAGTGTGTGAGGAAGGAAAACCCCTTTCACCAGAAGCAGCACAGACTCTGGTAAGGACAACATACTATGCAGTCTTTCTTGCTGCATATTTGATTTGAATATGCAGTCTTTGCTGCATATTTGATTTTAATTTCACTATAATTGCATTTTACACGCATTTCTCAAAATCATATACCTTACACATTTCTCAAAATCATATACCTTACACATTTCTCAAAATCATATACCTTGGCTTGTAAGTGTTACAAAAAATATCATTGGCGCTTAAGTTCTTCAGAAATGTTTGTTAGGGTGCTTCCAGTTGTCCAGTACCATCTCAATTGTAACTGTTGAAATGCATCATCTGCCCATTTTACTCTCAAACCAACATTTACACCCCTTTTTCTATGCCGGTCAATCTGTTTGCACTGAAACCCCTTTGTTTCTTCTCTCGCAGCGTATGCTTGGGATACAGATGGCAACATTCCGGTTATACCTTGTGTGCCGTTGGACTTGTGATGACTTTGAAGTGTACAAAGAAGGCGTGGCGCACCTAGGAGCTGATGATTCCTCTTAAGTTTGTTGGGTTCGCCTCTGCAAGGACGCACTTGCTGTCTTTTGTTGGGACAGTTTTTGGTATTGTGCGTGTGGCCATGTACCCCGGATGTGATCTACAGGAATTCTGTCTGCTTGGGTATTTCTTTCTTTCGGTCCCATCTACTGAGGTGCTGTTGGAGGGTGTAAGCTGATTGGTATATCATACGAACAGGACGTGGAGTTAAGAGGTGGATCATATTGTAACTGATCATGCGGTTATTTCTGAGAATCAACGAGTATTTGCATGTGTGAAAAGCAGAGCACTTTTGTTTGGTTCGGTTTGATTTGGGTTCTTTTGTTTAATATATAGCTCGATGGCAAATGCTGAATCTTTATCCGGTAGCTGGGGTTTGTGCCGTTTAATATATATTGAACGTTTGCACTGCCGTGTTGCTGCATCTCGTGAAATGTGTGGGTGCTTGCCTGCTTGGCTTTAGAAACATCTTAGCCGGAGTGATTACGTTGCACTCTGTGCAATGGAAATCCTAATACTAGGACTAGTATATATTGTTTTGTTAGCATATCTTAGACAGATGACGAGACTGATTATCATTTACACAGCATGTATGAATCGTTTTGGGTTATTTGGACAGTCTTAACTTGCATGTGCGGTGAAGGTTGAGCCCTAAAGGAATCGTTTTCTAAGTCAGGGTCGAATGTAACTCAATTGCAATGTGCGATGCTTGGCTTTGCGGTGGCTGAGTGATTACACTGGCTCGCTGCTTACTTCCAATGATGGAAACCTATTACACAGAGGACAGGAGAGATTTTGCGCTTTAGTTCCGGACCCAAAACGTAAATATGGATAAGATTATCTCACATTGCATGCTACTTGGCTGCCAGTATGCAGCTACCCCAAATTGCGTCCTCATGACAACCTGAATATATTTGCCAACACAAGGTTCATCTAAAGAAACTACTAGGGGACAGGTACCAAAACGCAGAAATTAACATCATAACATCCTTCAACTCAGATAATTATCAGCTAGCATAACAAAGCCACATATTACAATATCCTAACCGATAAATGGCATTGTTTAATTTTTTTTTTGAAAGCAAAAGGGCACAATTGAAGCCTCTCAGCTCAACTCCTATTTATTTCTTTTTGCAGGCTTAGTACCATCTAAGTTTGGTGTCCACCAGGTTTTCCTGTTGCACATATCAATAAAAGTTAGTCATGCAATATTAAATGGAAGACAACATATACGATATTAATGCACAATAGCTAAAAGGAAACCATGGGTTTCTAACCAAACTATTATACTGGTGCAGTCAGCGTATCCTTCCGAAATGCCAAGATGTAAATAAAATAGTAAAAAGTATTTTGCATTTAATTCCATCCACTGTAGTTTCTCTCAATCTATCACTCCCTCCCCGTTTCAACACATACGATCTCAAAAAGAAACTCACAGAACCCTGCTCATAGGAAAGCAAACAAATCCATTGGTACCATTTTTCGTTTTTATATAAGAAACTATAATAAAGTCAGGCTAATGATTTGTTAAAGATCACAAAGTTTGAATCTTAATGTTTGCACAGCTTAAGCAAAAAAAAAGGCATATAAAATACCTGAGGTTTGCATGCCCACTAACCTTTCTAGAGCGGCTACTTTGTCCCCCAATTCGCTCAATTTCGGCCTATCCACACATTGATGGTACACATGACAGGTGATCAAAACATTGACAAATTGGAGTGTGGCTATTATGAACCGGGCCTTGAGTTCATCTTTGAAGGATCGTTTGGACTCAACCTTTGAGCTGAAGATCACAAATGCAAGTGCTTATCTTATCAATCATCATATAATATAATCCTTTAAAGCTCCTAAAATTGTAATAATACAGATATGACACTCGATAGTGAAAATATGTTAATGACATGTGGTATGAGGGGGCACATGTTAGTGAGCCAGGCCCCCAAGAAAAGGGATGTGGATCAAGAGGTTGTCCAGGAGGTCGTACCAGTCACACATATTATTGTTGTTCCGAGTAAGATCCTAAAGAAAGGTAAAGAACACTGGTCAAAACAACATAAAAAAATAAGCGAATGTAAGAATGTAATTATTTTATTCCTATCATAACCTCGGATGTGTAACTCTAATATTTGTTCTCTGTTAGAAATTTAGAGAAAAGTAGGTTCCAAAAGCAAGTATATGTTTTTTTATGTTTCCAATCAACTACAATAAAATAAGTGGTTTAAAATTTGTTGGTAGTGAAAGTTTTGACTCCATTATTTGTCAATCTGATAATGCACCACTAGCGGATATTTTTGTCTACATATATATGTTCTGAAGGGATGAATTAGAATGAATAGACTCTAAGAAATTGAACTGTCATGTTGGTTGGTACGGTGCTGGTATATACGAGACGATATATACTATTTATTGAGTAACAAAAATACCTTGTTGAGGCTGGTGCGGCCGGCATGAGGCCGCCTTGAGTGGTGATAATGGTGGTGGAGTCGACGCGCCGGCACCTTGGTCGTCGCAGATCGAACAAGAGTCATCGTCGTCCTTATGCCCAATCCCTCCCGATGATTCAATCTGCTCGATCTACCCCGAGTCTCCACATACGTTAGCTTTTTCATCTTTTATATATCGAGAAAGACGAAGCAGAGAGATAGAGATAACTCATTCAAAAAGACGCTATATATGAATGGAGTTTGCATTGAATACGATCCGACTAGCCGTCATCGTTCAATCCCACTTAATATAAACTGATCGATCGATCGTAAATCCGATTTAACCGCCCTGTTCGGCTGGCTTGACCAGCCACCAGTATTTTTCTCAGTAAAAACCTGCACCAACCAGTCAGCAATCTCTCAACAAAAACCAGCACTAGCCACCGGCTTGCTCATCAACGAAACAGTCCCATCACAATATCATACACCGACAATGTTTGTTCAACAAAAGGATTCATGTAACCAGAAATCAGCAATTACAAACAAATAGGTCGTTAAAGAAAATAACATACATCGTCTATGTTTGCCACTGAGGCCCCATCAGGTAGGTATACAGGAAAAATGTCTAAAGTTACTATCACACTATACAAATGGTACCAGCTTTCAACAGCTCAGGCTAGCTTCAACCAACCTAATCATCCTCATTCTATCACATCGTAAGATATAAGCATTTCTCAACTCAGGCTAGAGATTTCACTCGCCAAAATTTACTGGTACCATAAAGAATATTGATTCCAAACTGATATAATCTACAACTCCAAACAAGTTCCGCTTCTGCTTACACTGGAACAATTTCGAATCATAATCTAAGCTCCCTGCAAAACCAGATCTAATAGCTTCCCATTGGTGGCATCCCAAATGCTGGCATGGGACCAGGGCCCATCGGAGGCATACCCATGGGAGGCATGCCCATGCCAGGCATCGGAGGTGGAGGACCGCCCATGCCAGGCATTGGCGGGGCAGGCAAAGCAAGAGGAAGCAGCTGGGCGTACATGTTCTGCACAACGGAATGTAACTTGTTATGCCAACTGCCTCGAGCACAATTGATTGATTTTACACAAACAAAAGGGGGTGCTGTTTTACTTTACCTGCTGAGCAACAAGATCTTTCTCCTCCTTTTCTTTCACTCTTTCCTCATTTTGTGACTCAATTTTGTCCTTGACTAAATCGTCAACCTTGCTGGTGTATTCACGAATGAACTGCATGCAAAGCAGGGATGTTACATACAGCAAACTGCACATAAATAAATGCCAGCACGGATATGGACAGAAACAATGTACCTGCAGCAGATATGGGAAGGCAAAGTCCAACATGTTGTTCATCCATGCAAGCTCAAGAGCAACATCAGGACGGATCAAGTCATAACAAATGAAGAGGCAAGAAGCAAAACACTCTTTCTTCCCCTGCATTACATAATTCGATATGTTTTACTAATTAGAATGCAATGCAAGTAGGCAAAGACTAGGCTTTTTGGTATATGTTGTTGGCTTATCACTAGGTCTCATCATGTCAATAGAGCTGATTTAAAAGCAAACCTGCTCAATGAAATAGACAAGCAAGTCCTCCGACAGTTCACGGTCACCAGACTGTGAGCATGTCTCCATGCAATCCCTGTACATGTTGTCTTTCTTCGATAGAGCAATGGATTGCTTCCATCTACCAGCCTTCTTGTAGATGTAGGCAGCAATCCTCCGCATCTCAAGCAATTCATGCTTCTCAAGCTGCTCAAGAAATGGACTCACAAAGTTATTAAACTGAAAGCAAAAAAGAAGAACCATTGCATAATTGTCTGGTTCTTTTTCACCTTCTGGGCAAGACCTATCTGATCAAAGTTATCATGCATGTCAACTGATTCACGGAGTCTCTCATAGTCTTCCTCTTCAACATAAAGCTCGTTCAATGCTTCATTCACAGCAGACACATTGTTACTCTGAACTGCAACCATGTATGGTTTCACAAGATGCAACTGACCAGCCTGTCCAAAAGCAGCGAAACAGTTAAATTTTTGGGATGGAGTTTGAAACAAGGATTCCAAGTGCACAAAGGAAATTAAGTGTTCACTCAGAAACAAACCTTGCGCATTATGTCTACAACTCTGGTATGATCTAGACGAAGTGCAAGCACATTTAGCATGTCATTGATGAGATCAGGGTGCTCTTGCAAATAGAAGTGCACTGCCTTGTAATATAACTCAACATTTGCAACTTTAACACAAACGTCCTTGAACTGCATATGATCCCATGCATCTGGAGAGTGGTTCATGATAGTGGTGGCAGCATTATCAAATTCATCATACTGTATATACAGATAGGTAAGTTCTTTCCAGTGCTGCTGTTCATCACAAGCCCGGATAAGCTTAGGAATGTTGAGACGGGTGGAGAAAAGTTTGATGTGCTCCATAAGCTTCTCAGGGCGGTATCTAGCATACAGAACTCCCAGTTCTGTGAAGATGCCCATGTGTGCACGTTCAAGTCCAAGGCCACTCTCCATGAGAGCAATAAGTTCATTGAAGCATCCTCTATTTTGGTAGTATTCACTCACTTCTTCCAAGTCATCAACCTAACAAAATGTATACGTCAGAAAGGAATAGATTACAGAAGATTTGTAATAGAACCTATCATAGACATGAATAAATAAAATGTGTGTCCTCCTTACCTGGACAATAATATTTAGACCACATATCTGTGCAAGACGGAACTCCTCAGCATCAACACAAGCAAAGCAGACCTCCTTCCATGTTTTAGCGCTGTTAGCCTTGCGAGCAGCATCCACAGCTCCTTGGAACTGCTTCAGCTTAACCAGGGTAACAGCCAACTTAGCCCAGTTTGAGATGAAGGCATAGATGATCTTTGCAGCTTCATATAGTTCTTCATCATACAAACGATCACCAACATTTTGGAGGTTGGCGACATTTGGCATAAGAATGAACTCTTCAATGTCACTGAGTCTATGAATCTTAGCATATGCAAAGATAAGTTCTCCATCAACTTTGGGCTCCCTTGCCTTTTGCCTTACCATCAGAAGGTACTTAACCAAATCATCGTACACATTGGCTTCCTCAGCAGCACGGATGACATCAAGGAAATGTGCTGCATCATCAGCGCGAATGAAGGACTCAATTGCTTCACTGACTAAACCTTCACGTAACTGTGCCTTGGCAACCTGACTCCAAACAGCATCTTCTTCAACACGGAAAGCAAACTCCTCGGCTCTTTCTATGCTTCGGATGTTGTCTAAGAGAACATTGACAGCCTGCACATTTAAGTTGAACTTCTTGAATATAGCAAAAGCCTCCTCATACAATTGTGCTTCAACAGCTACTTCTCCAACAGCAGGGCCATCAAAGTTGTCCAGTCTGTTCACATAGTCCATGACTCTAGATGAATCCGCCTTGATCGCAGTCAAGATGAGCAGGTTCTGCAGATTGAAATTTCCGCTGAACGCGGAGTTCTGAAGAACAATCTTTTCAAGAAGCTCGATCAATTCATGAGGAAGGTCAGCAGTCATGAAAGCCTTAACGGCAGCAGACACTTGCTCAGGGCTCTTGCTCTCAGGTAATGCAGTCGAAACCACCTGGTCAATGAGTTGCCTTCTATATTCATTCTCAGGCTGAAGAACTTTATCCCACAGATCACCATCCATTCTCTCAACCACATATCTGGCATTTAAAAAAACATGATATGAATGTGTAAGTCACCATACAATGGATATAAAGGTTTCGAATAAACACAAGGTGTCACAACAAGAATAAGTACATACCTAGCTTGCAGCTTGAACAATGAGTTTTTGTTAGTGACATTAATAAGTTCATCATCACACTGCCCACGTCTGTACGCAACAACAGCAAGTGTAGGATCCCGTTTTTCACAGTATTTACCCACAACACGAGAATCATAAAATGGATTGGTAGTAAGAAAATGCTCAGGATTATTGTTGCTGTCAATGATGATTTTCCCAAGGGCATTGTGGACATGCACATCTTGGCTGCCTTCACTCACTAAGTGCTCCAAAAATTGAGTGAGCAAACGTAGGCGGTTCCTGATTCACATAACAAACAAATGAGAATAACAGAAAAGCAGGGTAAATAGGGAGGTGGGTGCATCATTTGACCATGCAGGAGGAGGGAAATGAGAAACAAACCTCTTCTCGCATTCATCAACCAATGGCTCAACAGGAAGTAGGGAGCGAACAGAGAGAATCAAACCCTTAATAAAATCTTCGGGGCACTCATCATCGAGTAGTTGCCCCACTACCAAGGGAGCATTCCCAGGATTCACCTAGAAAGAAGAGAGAAATAATCATTCTCATGCTCAACATATTACAAGGAATGAAGCCCAAAATAACACTTAATTCAGAGAGGTGCATACTTTCTGTACGTAGCCTTCAATATACCGAAGCATGTTGTTTGTGTACAGATAGTGAGTGAGATCTGGCACAAAACCAAAGCGGTCACAAACATTAATCAGTGGGCGGGCATCAGGTAGTTTTGCTTCCATCAAGAAGTTCTTTGTTTTCTCAGCATCATAGAAGTTAGACTCTCTGGTTACACGTTCAACTTCTTTGATCTGCCCAGTCCTGGCAGCTGCTTCTATGTATTTGAAGTGGATCTCTGGGTCCTCGCTGTTGCATACAAAGACATCAGGCGTGTCACATTTTGAGAAAGATGCTCAAGTGTCAAACATCAGGATTTAGGAGTAACTACCTGGAGCTCAGATAGGATCCCAAGAAAAAGTAAAGGCCCTCATAAGATTTGAATTGCTCAAATAGTTTTATGCAAGCGTCAACTCCTAGCTGCTCTGAGTATTCTTTTGCAGCCTGCAGATGTACCAAAGATTTCACAATAATTAAAATCAACAAGAAACAGAGATGTCAGTAGGGGTAGGGGATAGGTCAAAGGAAATTAAATAGGATTACCTGGACAACAATTTGAAGATTTCCCCTCAGATTGACCAGTAGAAGGTCCTTCATGCACTCCAGGGCCCACTCTCTTGACAAGGTGCCAAAGAACTCAACAAGTGCCTGTGCAAGAAGGTTGTTAATGGGCAAAACGATAAACGAACATATTCAAACATAACTGGATGCTACAAACCTGTGGCTCAATGGCATGGGTATTGACGATGACACGCTTGATATCAGGTAACTCTGAGTAATGCTGCATCACAAAATGAAGATAGGTTAAACAGATAAGCGAAGAGAAGAAAATCATCTGCATCAATGCAGAGGCACTGACCTGGAGAGCTCGCAAGTACAAACCAGCCTTTTCACACAGCTGAGCAATGCGAGGGCGGTCATAATGACTGAACATACCATTAGCAAGAATGGCATCAGCAACATTTGGGTAAGTCACCAAGTTTATCTCCAAAACCTGTGCATTCAAACAGAAGCTGCTGAGTAACAATGTACACGTCCAGAGGCAATCATTCAAACAGAACCTGCTGAGTAACAAACAATGTACACGTCCAGGGGCATTTCATTCGTATCCAAATGGGGGGAAAATAATTGCTAACCTTGGTTTGAAGAAAAGCGTGCTCTGGCAAATTTGGTTTCAGAACATCCAACAAAAATGCTGTTGCCTCCCGTATCATATTCCTCTGTGAACAGAAGAATGTATGCCAAGGCATGCAAGCAAATTCTACAGTAAATACTAGAAAAGCCATAGGGAATATTACTAGCCAGCCAAACAGCTATATATGAATACAAAGGATACCTGAAGGAAAAGATCGGTGATAGTATTATAGTCAACTGGACAACCTCCCTCCATTTGTGACATCATGAGAGCAAAGTTCACAGCTCCCTGGTTAATATAAGATGGACAATGAAACAAGGATTAAAAAGGTTAAAGAAGCCCACAACCAAGTATCAAATGTTTAATAAATGCCCAATTTTGTTTAAACAATCGGTCACCTGAGGATCTGTACGTAAAATGGTCTGGAGAAGGAAGAGATAATCTGGAGTGTACCCAACCTGGAACCAAGGTGTAGGTCAATAAAATCAAAGCTCAACTCAGGTATTACAGGTAACAAATAAAAACAAATGCTTCAATAAAAAACTAGAAAAACAAACCTGCTTCGAGTATATAAGTATCTTGTCAAATTCCCTCCTTTCAGCAAAAGCAGAAACAACTTTAGGGGTTGCCCTAGCCTTTATGTATATTTTTAGTGCAAGATCATTGTCCACAGTCTACATCAAAGGATACAAGAAATGATTAATGAACAATCCAGACACAAAACAGCAAGGGCATCTTCGTGAAGCATGGTCAAACCCGCACAATCAATAAAAAACACAACTAACGTCTTACCTTGACAAGATCTCCAAGTTCTTCACTGCACTCCAGTTTGTCTTCCGCCAACCAATTTTCCAGAAGGTTCTTTTTGTTCTGATTGACGACAAGTCGAGATAGCTCAAGAGACTCAAAAGCATTGAGCTTCCCTCGAGTTAACAATGTACCAAAGTACTGCAACAGTGGGGGTGTTTGCCCAGCTTGCACAGGAACACTCTGCAAAGCATGCCAACAGCAACTGTTAAGTAAAGGAACCTACGTTGTAAGCTGATAAGTTTTATATGTATATTAGTCCCGACAGGAGATAAACTTGATTGTAGTACATGGAATGACCAACAACCACAGTTTCTCTTTTGCAATAAATGAGATTCCACAAAATCCTTCAATAGACAAAGCCCCATGATGTATCAACTTTCTAGCACAGTAATCACATTGACAAATTTACAATGTAAGAGACAGGACAAATTCTACTACTAACATATCATGCAGGATACCATCACATATTGGCAACGTACAAAGGTGGCACCACAGAAAAAGGTCACAAACATTGATAGCTTCATGGGCGAAAGAATTAGAAATTGACCTGAAACTTTGCAACAGTCTCAGGTGTTCTCAGGAGGCCTTGAGGAGATTCTGCAGCTAGCTCAGCTGCTTCTTTGTATTTTGTTTGCGCAAACAGTTCCTGGAATCTTTGCACAACCTGCAAATACAAGTTCAGAACATCAAGAACATCTCAACACATCAAATGAAATGTCGAAATGTAAATTTAAGTAGAGACTGTAACTTCAACAACCAGTATAGAAGCATCAGTATTAGCACAGCGACAAGGGTAATGGTGCAAAAGTTTTTGTAAATCTACAAAGCACAAACCGTACAAGCAACAGGCATTCATGTAGCAGGATACCCTATCAAAACAAGATATGTGAAAAACAGCTTATGCATAACAGCCAACTGTTAGTATGTGCCACTCTATGTATGAATTAACATGTGAATAAAAGTTGTGCTAAGAAGTGATCAAGCAAGCATTTTGACACTATACAAATGCTTATAAACTAGGGAGAGATAGTTCAGTGATCTAGCAAGTAACATTAGGTTACAGGTCAATACTCACTAGCCAGTCCAACATTGGTACAAGTTAAAAAAACGAGCATAGATAACAGCCAAGAAAGTTCTGCTAGCATCCATATCAATCATAGAAGTGGTGGAGCTTACCAAGTTCTCTGCACCAGGAAGATTGGCTCTCTTGGCAAGATTAACAGCAAGCTCAAGGTTGTTTAGCTGCATACCAAATTGTGTTAAAAGATGTTAGAAATAAGTCTTGTGTGTGCATGTATCTAGTAGTACTAGTTTTGGTGCATTTAATATGCTTTACAGCACCTATGTGTCTTTAGTTAAGAGTCAAGGGGGTTGGTTGAAATTGTGCCATAGTGGCTATATATAGCCCCCCCCCCCCCCCCAAACCTTCTATGTATGGTTGAGAGAAATGAAAATACTATTTGGGCTAACAAAAGAATTATCTAATACATAAATCAAAAAAGAAAGTCCAGAAGTGCACAAGATCATACTTGACCGCTGACGAAAGGCACAACAGTTGCATCATTAACTGTGGCATGTAAAACCTGCCCTCTTCTGTTGATGGCATAAAAACCACCAGTTGAGGAAGATTCTGCTGTCAAGAATATAGGGTCTGGGCTGATTCTATTTCTGTATACTGCTGCGGCAGTTTCCAAATCATATACAAACAAAAGGCCAAGCTTTGTAATTACATATATAAGCCCATACTTTTGTGAAACCTGCAGCAAAAATGGAATAAAAACGTTTTAAATCCACTGTGTGATGTTATAAAGAGTGCACATTTTTTCAGTAAGATGCTCACCTGCATAGCTACAGGAAAATCATCCTGGAAATCCGGTGGGAAGAAGAGGTCAGCTTGTTTCTTAGAAAACCCAGGTTTCCCTACAACGAAACAATCAATAAGAACAACAGTGATAGCAGTGGTCTTGAATGTCTTTCAAAAGGAAAAAATGAAAGCCCACAGGAAAAAATAAGCAATGCTGCATGAGCAAATGAGTCAGTTTTGTACGTCTTCACACTGCTGGATTTTTCTAATGTAGCACTAAGAAGGATGAAAACAGAACCAATTTGATAATTTCTTAAATGCAGACCTGGCTGGGCACCCAGTTCAATGACATGCAACTTTGAAGTGATCTGTCCAGCATTAGTTGTCTTCGAGGCAAAACAAATAAGGGTTGATGGGTTCTCATTACCAGCAACCTAGACAGGTTACATAAAGCAAAAGGTTGGTACACAATACTAGAAATATAACAAGAATATAAGGCTATAATCATCACAAAATAACTGAAATGGTACCTTAAATGTTGCAAAAGATGCTGCGTGGGCTTCAAGTGCTTGGCTACGCTGTTGATCGACAGAAAAAAGTTGCATATTTCCTTTCACCAGTTGTGGTCTCTGATTGAGTGAAAAGGAGAGCAAGCCAATATGAGAAACACATATAGCAAAGAATTATGTAATTACTCATCACTACATACAGAAGCTGCTCTTAATTCAAAAGGACAGAGTTTTACAGACACTATTTAAATCATAAGAGGATTGGAACAAACAATAGAAGGAAGGGGGCAAACAGTAATGGTTGTTTATAAAAACTAATTGATATGTTATCTGTCTACAATGATGTCATTGGCAACAAATTTCTGAATGAGAATACTTTCTCAATGAGCATACCTCTGGGGCACCAGGTGCAATTCCAATAAGCACGAGCCACTTCTCCGCTGGGTCACATCGATAGTTGATGATCTGATTGTTCGCCAAATTAGCAGTCCTATCAAACATCTTGGTGGGCTCAGAATCACCTTCGATTGACCAGTGATAAACTGACATTTGTGTTACCAAACCCAACAACTTGGGGGTGATCCATTTCCAGAACACAACCTGCAAATAAAGATTCACAAAAAATTAACTCAAGTGACCATCTGCAAGAAAAATAAATGGGCGGGAGAACAACGGAAAGACTAATGTACCTGCTCCGGCATCTGATGAGACTTGATCTTAGTCTTAGCCTCAATATTAAATATTTGAAGGTGATCCTGTGTTGTTCCAGGTATTTGGGCTGCAAAAGTCCAGCAGAGGTTTACCATTATTGGGAACCGAATTACAGTGATACAAAATGTCTGAACCAATTATTTGATTCACAATTGCAGGTACTAACAATAATCTGAAGGTGGAACAAAGCATGTTATGTACAAAATGAAGTGGCTGAACTAAAATCCTAATTGAATGTCCAGACTACAGTAACTACCTCAACCAACAGCAACACTGACAAGTAAGCACTCTATCTAGTTAGCAATATTTACTCGAGCGCAAGTTAAACAAGCAATTCCGAGTAAGCCAGTGGAAAGGCATGAATCCAATGTGAGCAGCAACATTGAAGCCTCAAACAGACTCCTAGTGCTTCTTCAGCCTATTTCTACACTATGTTGAACTAAGGGAATTTGAGAAGTTGCGGTGATAATTATATGCATTACTTAGATGGCAGGCTAGAATTATAGCATCCCAGCATAGTGTTAACAGGGCCTTGTTCGTTCTACATGACTTGTACAAGATCGGGCAAAACAGCCTGGTAACATTCTAAGTGGTGATGATACAGATCACTGGGAGATCCCAAGCGAGGACTTGATGTCACTAGCTAGTGAGAAATTAAGATGCTGAAAACTAAGCAGGGGACTACGCTATATATGTACACTAAAAGAATTGGTAAGACTAGATCACTAGCCAATTCCTAGAGATCCCAGGATGCGACAATTCAGCAGGGACGGGCGCTTCAGGGGATGAGATCCCGCGCAGTGGAGTGAAGCGAATGGGTGGTAGATCTAGACAGTAGTTAGAGAGGTAGCCGGTAAGGGACCTTTGAGCGCGAGGATCCTGGTGTTGGGGTTCATGAGCGCTGAGTCGGCGGTGATGGGTCTTCGGAGGGGCTGCATGGGCATGGCCATGTCGATGATGACGACGCTGTTCTGCGGCGAGGTCTCGCGGACGCAGATGTACTTCTCCGACTCCATGGTGACATGGGTGAAGGTGACGAACTGCGGGGCGATGCCCAGGCTGGTGAGCTGCAGGAAGGGAAGACCATACATCAGGGCAGTGGACCAGTGAAGGCGGAGAGAGAGATCTGCGAGGGAGAGGATGGGGGTCGTTACCGTGAGGGCCTCGCGCATGGCGATGGGGGCGTTGGCCGCCGCCATGGCGACGGTCGGCGGCGGCGTGGAGATCTCTGTGGGCTAGTCTGGAGAGGAAGGGAAAGCGGAGGCGGCGGCGAGCGACGCCGAGAGATCTGATCTGATCTGAGGACGCGACGCAAACCCAGCGCAGCAAAGGAGACCAGCGAAACGACGGGGAAGCCTGCCTTTAGTCTAGTGGCCTCCCCTGCCATGTGGACGTCATCTCTTTCGCTCATTAACCCTTCACCATTCCTCTATTTCCTCCTCCTCTCTTCTCTTCTTCTTTATACAGGTGATGAGGTGACGATGGGTTCCTTCGCTACCAAGCCGGAAAACTTCCGCTAATCAAGAGATGGAGCTTCCTTCATCGTCAAGGCTGTGTGTTGGCACAACTGAAATAAGTAAGTATGCTTTCAAATCTCCGAGATTAAGGTACATGTTAATTGTTTGCATGATTTGTACTCAAATTGCTGTATATGTAGTAATATTTATGATGAAATTAGCCACATGATTCTTTGTACAAAGAGAGAAGTAGATGATACAATTTAGGTTAATGGAGAATAAATAATTGTAGACCTTATTTCCTTATAGAACTATAATATTCATGGAAAACCTAGCAGAATATGTCATGTCATCGTAGCACGGGGAAAAGGAGCGATGTCAAATAAAGAATACTAGGATAAGTTACTTTTTCCGAAAACACCAGTGATCATTCTCCTTGTTATATAGAAAGGCATTCACTTGACTACATTATATGAGTATACTGGTACTTTTTCTTATAGGTTGCACTATAATAAGTTGTCACTATGATAGTCATAATATTTTGTAAGAATGAAACCGTGGGATTGTCGTCTAGTCCGTAAATTATAGTTAAAAATAACTTAACCATTCTTTATTTGATGCAAAACTGTAGTATTTTGTTGTTCATATGTGATGACAAGTATTCTATTGATAGATTGTGCTAATAAACGGTATTCTATTGATAGATACTACATCCCTTCTAAATTACTATTCGTTGTTGATTTTTTCTTCCAACGTTTGATCATTTATCTTATTCAAAAATTATGCAAGTATCATTTTTTTAGTGACTCACTTAATCATCAAAGATAGTTTAAGCATATTTTATTTTTTCGTATATTTAAACTGAATTTTTGAATAAGACGAATGACAAACATTGGAAGAAAACTTCAACTGTGAATAGTAATTTAGAATAAAATAAGTACTATTCTTAGTTCTTGAATAGTAATTTAGTAGTAGTATTTTGCTGACGGTTGTATTCTCAGTTATTTTATAACAACCGTTAGAGGCGTGTACTTGGAATACCTAATTTAAGCAGGGTGTATTTGGAAAACCACAACAAGAAAACATGGCTATTAGTGGACTCAACCAAACAGGTTGGGTTATTGAAGAAACAGGCCTGGACTGGGCTGTAGCCCATGGATGAGCTCTACTAGAGTTGCAAAAGGGCCCAATAACATATTAAGGCATTTATTTTAGTTAAGTCGCGTTGGCAATGCAAAATCAATGAGATTGCTGCAGCATTTGGTGCTGTTATTCGGACAACCAAAGTGAAGTTTCTAAGCTGAAAATGGACCTCACAAGAGAAAAAACATCCCCTCAGAAAAAAAATCAATTAACATTGTTTTATACACACTGATTCTCGTCGTGTCCTGTATCCCAATTCCCAATATACCATGCACAGGCCGGAGTAACGAAAAGAAATGAGAGAACCACTCAAAATTTTCCCATGCTATTCCCCAAGCATTTAGAAGCGGTAGGCACCTTTCATGTCATCCAGCAGGAAACAGGTTACATATCGCTAATTTCTGTCTGGAATCTAGTACTATATATATTTATATATTTAGAGGTGTAAGTAGCTGTCTACTAGAGCGATGCTGTTCGCTCAATTGGTTAACTCCCAACTCATTTACACTTCAACTGAACCATCTTACATGCCATGCCATCAGTAATCAGCCCATCCATTTCCTTTTTGCTCCAACATTTACTCAATCTACCCAAAAAGAAAGAAAAAAGAATGAATAATCATACATTTCCCTATGCTGTGGTAAGAAAAAAAAAACCCAAGCCCCCCTACTCTGATTCTCATTGGGGAGGACGAGGCAGTGACTGCAAGGGAGAAGGTGCAGAATTAGAATGCCAAGATGTTTTCGAAAGGATTCTCGTGTATAGTATCTGGTTCCACACGTCCGGCACGCCAGGAAGACACCAGTGGATGCAGTCGGCGAACTTCTCCGGGTCTGCCTTCTGCTTCGGCGTCAGCAGCTTACCTTGCCGGATAGTATACAACGACGTGTGGGCATCCTTCCGGTAATCTGACATCCTCGTGATGTTGATCACTGTCACCGGAACCTTCTCCATGGAGCTGGCCACCTTTACCACCAGGTCGAATATCCGCATGTCATGGTACAGATCCAGGGGTTGGCTGTAGTTCTGATACGGAAGCGTCTCTTTTACGCATCTGATCCCCTTGGGGTTTCCCCAATTTTGTGGGCTGTTTTCACAAAAAAAGAAAAGGAAGCAAGTCTTAGCAAGGTCATTAACTCATAAAAAGATGACATATTGTGCTAATTGCAATTCAGAAACAACAGAAAATATCAAGCTGGTTTTATGCTGACATCATCTGACCACAAATGCTTTTATTTTCTTCCTTCTCCTTTTTAGCTGGCACACGAGTACATCAAAATAAAATCAACCAATGCTCGAAGAACACAATGTGATTCAGCGCCAAAGAAAAAAAATGATTTGCAAACTATAGTCATACAAGATGTGAAAACAAAGTAAAACATTCAGCAAAAGGTGCTTTCTTTCTCTTATGCTGTCCAGGACATGCCCATGTGGAAGCATGTGCGTTAATATTTGTATGAAACATTAGTATAATAGACACCGACACTGACTTTTGCAAAACAGTGGCTATGAGGCACTAAAGACTTACATGATGCCTATATTTTACTTTGCTCTAGAGATGCTCGCTATTGTAACAATACGTTAATTTTGTGTTTAACAATACAAAAACCGGATAATCGAGCAAGCCAGCTAAATTTACCTGCCATGGCCCATATGTAACAGAGCACACTTATGCTATTTTAAAATAAGCCGTAGATCATGCATTAACAACATTATGTTAATTGCAAACTTCACAAACACCAGGCCAATTAATATTGCCACAATTTAGCTAACACCCACATGGGAGATGCAAGTCCGTAACGATCGTGAAGAGTAAAAGATTCTGACTAAGAGATGCTAAACATTCAGCAAAATGGCTGGATTATTATGATAAGTCAACGTCCACCTATATGGCTGTAACTCACTGCAGGCCACATATATAATATTGCATTGATATTTTACTGGTGAAGGCAGCATTGATGATAAGTCAATGGCCACCTCTACTGACTTACCACTCTAAACACTACGTTTCAGGTTTCAGCCTTAGTGAGCATGATAGAGAACTGGGAGTCCCATGAATAATATAGTTTGAGATCCACCAAATGTACTATTATATATTTCTTTTCTTTGAGTCCAGCTAGGAGGCAACATTCAAGTAGATAAGTCACAGATATTTCAAATTCTCCCAATAAAAGCAGATTTCGGAAGGAGCATCAAGTATATCAAACTAATTTCAGATACTAGGTTTACTAGAACAAGACCCCCCCCCCCCCCCCCCTCCTTCTGAAGACAATTTAATAGTCATGGCATTACATTACAGAATGGCAAAAATTGAGCCTCGATCATGACATCTCAAAATGAATTTTAACAGGAACTTTTTTTTCTGGTAAATGTCCATATATCAATCTTTTTCAACCACTAAAACTCACCAGAACATCTCTACAAGTAGTAGTCATAGAGTCACAGTTTAAGCTCTATCAGGAATCAGGATAAATAGAGAAGCCAATCCAAAACAGCGGGGCTCCTGTTTTTCAGGTTGTTCACATGTCAAATCCCAGTTTTCATGTTTCTTGTGATGTGAAAAATGGCACATAAATCTCAGCTAAACCGTACCACACCACATGCGAAACAGCCCTTTCTTTTGCTGTTAGACCAAACAGTGCCTTTTATCTTCCTAATTATGAGCAAGGCCCACATGGCCACATAGAAGCTCCTTGATATCATAAAACAGTCTGCCCCACCAATTTCTACATGCTTTTGGACTACTTTAGCGCTTACTAACTTAATATTCCAAATATCATGTGAATCACACAATGCCTGGAATACAGGGAGGGGATACACTATAAGGCTTTCGAAATTCATACGTTGCATTACCTGTTATTTTTGCAATTACTCAAAATCCCCAACAAAGTCACAGTCTCAGTCGGGAAACAGGACAACTAGAGATGTCAGTTCCAATACATTGGGGTCCCCTTTACTTCTCTACAGGTTGTTTATATGTCAAATCCTAGCTTCATGTTGCTTGTGATGCAAAAAATGACATAGCAGTCTCAGAACACCTACAACAGTGACACAGAACCCATGTGAAATAATCCTCCTTTTATTGTTGTACCAACTGTTGCTTTTTGTCATCCTATTTTTTAGTTGGGTCCTTATAGAAGTTTGTTAGCATTTAGGACACTCTGTCCCCACCATTCCTATGGTTTTTTTTTGTTACTAGCCTAGTATGAGGATGGATGATATTTTGATAATTTCTGCATGCTTTCCGTACTTTTAGCTTGAGATTTCAGGCAGCACGTGAATTATATAATACCAGAACAACAGATGCCAAACTTAAGATTTTTATTTGTAAATTCTGAAGAGTTAACCCCACTAGCAAGTTATGGCACTGGCCGCCTGTTGTCCCTGCCTACTGATTGCATACCCTGGCGAGATACCCAAGAACTGCTAGAGGAAAATTGGAATTGTGCAATTGAATTTGACGTTCTTGTAGCAATGTTGACTATAAGACACATAAGTTAGA
Organism: Echinochloa phyllopogon; assembly: GCA_033239725.1. Classification (NCBI taxonomy): domain Eukaryota; kingdom Viridiplantae; phylum Streptophyta; class Magnoliopsida; order Poales; family Poaceae; genus Echinochloa; species Echinochloa phyllopogon. The sequence continues at coordinate 345,563 of BTCW01000008.1, read as the reverse complement.
GTTAGGCCTGTTATTTTGTTCCTAGTGGGTCAAGAGTTAACTGAAATCCACTGACCACAGAGTTGAGAGTTTGGTGGAGTGGACAGTGACATTGTGCCCTCCAGACTAGAACAGCAGGGAAGGTTGCTTCTGTAGAAGGCAATCTGGGTTTTAAAAAACACATCAATCAGGCCTATGTATGGAGTTATATTGAACCAACCGACAGTGGTCGAAAAAGCTCATAGGTTGCATTGCAAATCACTCCTAAAGGAACTAATCAATGTCTGCAACGGTACCAGAGAAAGAGAAGAAAAAAAAAAGGAACGCGGATTTTATTTAGTCACCTGATGTGTAGAGGAGAGATTGTCATGAAGAAGACGGAGGTGCGGGCAGGATCAATGTTGTTATTGAGCCAATCAGACCACGTCTTGAGCACCCGTCCATATGCCTCAATCCTGGGAACCTCGTCGTGCTGTGACCAGTACCTTGCATTGGGTCTCCTGCAAAGATTCGGCATCCCAGAGTTTGATTACAGAATGCTGGAAAATGCGTTTCCAACAAGTTGAGATGTGAAATAATCCGGCAGAAAGGGACCAGCTAATGATGGAGGAGTCTAAGTGTCTAACCTGACTTTGATGTCTGCGTTGTTCATCCACCAGATGTAGGTGTTGAAGATGAGGTAGTCGACGTCCCTCCAGTACTTGGCGTGTCCCTGGATCCGCTCGGGGCTGATGATCCGTTGGTCGATGCTGTGGAAGTTGGGGTTGTCGGAGTTGGACTCGACGAGGAATGGCGCCCAGTAGAACTCGAGCGTGGCGCGGTACTCCTTGGCGTGGAAGGTAATGAAGTTGCCCCGCTTGACGACCTTCTTCCTGCCCTCGGAGAGAACGGGCTGCACCAGGCAGACCAGCGATTCCCACTGGTTGCGGTTGAGCGAGTCCCCGACGAACATGAGGCGCTTGCCGCGCATGGCCTCCATGAATCTGCGAGCATCGAACCTGCCCCCATGCCAAGCAAATTAATCAGTACAGCAACAGTAGTAGTGGCGAATTTGGTGATGGAGGTGGATCGATCAGCAGTAGATCTGGACCGGATGACCTCACCTCGGGAGGGTGCAGTGGTTGGGTTGCCATTTCCAGTACTGCCACGTATCGTCGGGCCTTCCGTTGGCGAGGCAGGTGACCTGCTTGGTGAGGAAGGTGCATTCCTTCTCCCTGTAGGCCGGGACGGAGACGTTGTCCAAGACCCAGCGGCCGGCGGAGAGGTCGCAGGTGGGCGGCGGGAGTTCCGCCTCCAGCTCCAGGGGAGGCTTGTACAGGTCGGCGTCCGGGTAGAGGTAGTCGTCGATGGAGAGCTCGGCGATGGTGCGGACGTCCTCGCCGTACATGAAGAGGGCGAGCAGGAAGAAGGCAACGACGAGGGTGGTGACGGGGGAGCGGCGCGCGGCGGCGAGGAGGGAGATTTTGGGTTTGGTGGTGGGAAGCGGGGGATCGGAAGGGGAGGGGGAGGTGGTGGGCGGCGATGGCTTGGCCTTGGCCATGGCCATGGCAGCTGCTGCTTGCTGTTGGGACTTGGGGGGAGCGGAGCCCAAGCCCGGCCAATACGATGCAACAAATAGAGAGATGGATGGGCATGATATGATGCAGCATATATATGCATCAAATATATATATCCAACCGTATGTTTTGTAAACAAAGACCAATAATTACATATAATGAGAATTAAATGTAAAGCAACTAATAAGACTGCTAAACTTTCTTTCAGAAAAAAGAGGAGCATGACGATTTTTGCCATGCCCCTTCAATTTATACTGTACTGTATTTAGTAGAGACAGAAACAAAAAAGATTGAACAATGACTTTTGATGCTTGGGCCTGCCTGTAAGGCCCATAGAGCAAAAGAAAATGAGTCCATGAAGAATACACAGCCCATAAAAAAAGTAGGGGGCTGAGTTGAGTAGCAGCACGCAGCAGCGAGGGTAGAACGAGCAGATTACGTGGGCCGGGCTTTCTTTTATGGATAGCCGGGCCCTGCACTGCTGCCATTCATTTTCGGGAGTCTCTCTGTTTCCCTTACCAATATATATAATAAATTCCTTCCTTCCTTCCTTCATTGTTGTCCGTCCGGTTTCTTCTCCTCTGCTGTCCCGTTCTTTTCCAGCTCCGGCCACATCCCCAACCCCCGCCGCTCCGAATAGATCCATCCACCAACAATGCAGACTACGACGCAAATCCAAACAACGACGACGAGAATCAGGACCATGAGCGGCGGCGGGGAGGCTGCGGCCAAGGCCACCGAGGACTTCGACGCCGGGAAGCCGCCGCCGTTCCGCATCGGCGACGTCCGCGCGGCGGTGCCGGCGCACTGCTGGAGGAAGAGCCCCTGGCGGTCGCTCTCGTACGTGGCGCGGGACCTGGCGGTGGTGGCGGGGCTGGCCGTGGCGGCGGCCAGCTGCTCCTCCTGGGCGGTGTGGCCCATCTACTGGGCGGCGCAGGGAACCATGTTCTGGGCGCTCTTCGTCCTCGGCCACGACTGGTACGCATGCTGCTTGATTTGATTTGATTTGATTCATTCAACATGATCGATCGACATATATGCAAATCGATCAAATGCATGCAGTGGGCACGGGAGCTTTTCTGACATCGCAACGCTCAACAGCGTGGTGGGGCATCTCCTCCACTCCTTCATCCTCGTCCCCTACCATGGATGGTAATTACTCAAGTTATATTTGTTCTTGATGATGCATGCATATCCTGGTGTGGCATACAGTACATATGTTTCAATCAATTTATTATTACAGACAGCTAGATATATTTGCGGTTTCATCTTCTATCTTAGCAAAACATCATCAATTGCATCATTCCGCTTCTTCTTCCTCCCTTTCACCACTTTATTCATTTCATTTGGAGAACCAAGGAATCAATAGCATGCATCCATCTGCACGTACCAAAAGTAGAGCAGATCACACATGCCTGCCATCTTTTTGCTCTTTTCAAGAGATTCGGTTCCGTGTCGGCGTCTGAGATATTTTCGATGGATGGATGCTAGTTGTTCGCACCCAAAATTGGCAACCGGTCAGACCGGTTCTAGGAAGCGGTCAGACCGGTTTCACTGTAGCCGATCTGGCAACAGCCAAACCGGTCTGACCGGTTTCCCTATCCGGTCTGACCGGTTTCTCCCGTGTTGGAGTAGGTTCAGGACTCTAGAGTTTTATCCCGTATTGTAAACCAACTTAAAGGGGTACGACTTCCCCACCCTATAAATATAAAGGGTCATGGCCGATTGAGAATCATCCAATCGAACAAATACATCTATCTTTTATCTTTTTACTTTTTCTCTTTTCCCTACTTTTCCAATCTACTATTTGCTGTTCCTCCTTCGTCTCTACGTCGATTGAGGGCGTCCTAGGTGGCCTGCCGACTCTAGGACAACCCTACGTGCGTTGCCCCGACGGGATCCTGCCCGGACGACGCTCGAAGGTCTATCGCCAGCTCTGCCTGGCAAACCGGTCTGACCGGTTACAGAAACCGGTCTGACCGGTTCCTGCGTTTGCGCTCTGTTGGCCGCGAATTCGTGCCAACACTAGTCTAGCTCACTCTTCATGCATGGCTCATCATATATTATATACTACTCCGTATGTATTATTATTATTCTCGGGACATGTATGTATGTATGTATGCATCCATCCATCGACACGGACACTGCGTAGAGAATCTCGATCGAGCTTAATTCATTTTAAAAGCTAGGTTGATTACGCGCGCAGAGAATCTCGATCTGTTGTTTAGTGTACGTTGATGCATATATGCAGCGCGCAGTATATATATGTATGCCTGTAGGATTCCGGCCTATATATACTCTATATAGTACGTAGCTCCGATCCCCAGTTGACAACAAATTAATTTGCAATATTGTCTGTATGTTACTACTAGCGCACATGCATGCGTCGTCTTGTGGCCATTCACAGTTCAAAATTGAACATCATCCTGCAAATCCATTATTCACATTTAATCTGGTTCATGTACGTAATCATGCGCTAAATCGCACCTAGTAGATAGATAGACTTGACTGGCTGGTGGTATGCACATGCAGGAGGATCAGCCACAGAACGCACCATCAGAACCACGGCCACATCGAAAGGGACGAGTCATGGCACCCGGTCAGTCGACTGCATACATGCATACTATAATTAACAGCATCCATCATCTCAATTACTATACATCTACTACATTACTTCATTTTCTTACTGCTACTAATTGCTCCTACATATGTACGTCTTTCACTGAAATAAACATATTTCAGGAACAACTTTTTTTTTCTCGTTCCATGGTAGTATAGCATATATTATAGCATTTTAGCTAGGAAAACAGGCAAAGGCAGACAGTATATCTATCTGATCAGTGTAGTTGTTTGGGCTTCACGACAGTATATATCTTCACCCAGTCTGCCACCGGGTTCAACGACCGACCGTTGGGTTGGGTTCTAGGCGGTAGCAATCGTTGGATCAGACCATGGGCAGCAATGACATACTACGTCCAGTAGCTAGCATTGACAAATACAGTAATCTCAGCACGCAGCATAATTAAGTTAGTTAGTCCGTCCTTGCCGTGTCAGTACGTGTCTGGGACGTCGTCCTTTGCTTTCTTGGGACGACCAGTACTTTTCAGACTGCAGATCTAGCAACATATATATCGACGCACATGGCACTGCAGTTTTAGTAATCAACAAGGCTTAGCAGGCGCAGATCGATTAATTGGTGTGGTCCATGCATATATGATGCCACCAGCACAAATCTGCAGCAGCTGGTAGCTAGATGCCTAGATCCATGCATGGATCCCATCACGTGAGCTGAATTATATTGCTGCCAAATAAATCAACGGTCTTCTTGTCGGGGACCAAATTAGGGGGTCCCTTAATCATCAGGGTAACCACCCTCAAAAACGCACAACAAAGACTACCTCCCGCAAACACATGGACCCACGCCAGCAAAATCATGCGGCTCACTACCAGCCATCCAGACCCGACAATGGCCCGCGAGGGTACGACGCATTCGCACCCAAAACTCCGCCTCGCTCGAGGGTACTACGCCTCCCCCTCGAGCCACAAACCCCAGCCCCGCCTCGCTCGAGCTCATCTCGACCCCTCGAGTATGCACCTCATCAGCGGCGCAGGGACCGGCGATCCCAACTCCCGCACCGGGCGCTGAAGTCAAAAGAGAAATCCTCCTTGCACATCGCCTCTGACAAGATCTGAGAGCACAGTGTCCCCTGCAACGCGGCGCGGGGCATGCGCGGCACTGTACCCCTGGTGTCGCTGACTCCAATCGTACTCCCGCACAGCTTCACCGGGGCCCCCCCGTCGCCTCCCACGCCGAAACGCCCTCGAGCGAGTCTAGGGGACCCCACCAACAAGAAACCACCAATGACCGGGGGGCGAGCCCTGGTCAAACGACGTTGCCGGTCCGGCAAGGCAAGCAAAGGGTCTCCTAACCCTTGCTAACCACGCCTCCGGGCGACGGAGCGTACACTGTGACAACGGTAGGCTGCACACCTACATCACCTGCCCCCGTCCTCAACGGAAGGGCCCCCCATGGCGAATACAGAAGATTATCGGGCCACCCGAGCGGTGGCCGCCCCGTACGAATACGGCCTGACACCGTCGCCAGGGCAAAAGCCGGCCGTACCGGCCCAACGGAGCAGGCCATATTCTCCTGGTCATCATAACTGGTAAAGGTGTCTGACACTAGGCTGCGGCCTACACCACGCTAGCCTCCGTGCCCCCGGCAAGCGACCCCTCGAAGCGGCACGGAGCCCCCCTCGAGCGAGGGACCAAGCGATAGTCCTGCCGCCTCGAGGCAACATCGAGCGACCCCTCGAGGCTTTGACAAGACAGATGCAAAGAGGCGTCGTACCAACGGACAGGACCTAAAGACATTCTCAACTAAACTACAGGGGAGGGATACGCCTGAAGCAAGCACGCCCCCTCTGCAAAGATACATCGTACAGATCGCACTGTAGCTCGCACTGTAGTACGCACTGTACCCACGACTGTAATCCTTCTCCCCCTTGAACTATAAAAGGGAGAGGCAGGAGCCCTGTAGAAAGGGGGGACAGTTCGCACGCCTTGGCTCACGCTGAGACACGAACACACGGCAACACACACCCGATATCGGCACCAAACTCAATCACTCTCACCACAAACCAGGGACTTGGAGAACGTCTCTCCTCTCCCGCATCCACTTGTAGCTCCCCTCTACAAGCACCCCGGTGCAAAGCTAATACGAGTGCGCGAGCACGCCCCTGCTGGACGTACGGCCCCGTGACCGGAACCAGGATAAACCCGTGTCCTTGTGTTAGCTTCCGCATCGACCATCAAGGGACGAGACACAGCGCATTTCTGTGCGGTGTAGGGAGTGCCGGCCATTTCCGACACCGACACTTCTTAATTACAAGTATATTGAAGATGCCTTCGGATCTTATATAGGTAGATTAGTATTTGATCCCTTTTTTCCTGTCCTGTCACCAGCACACATACTTGTGTTGCCCTCTTCTGAAAGCTAGCTAGCATCCATTTGCACGGCCTCTTCAAATGTCTGTAGTGCCGACTGCAGAATCAGCTGGTGTCATACAAAATTCTGATGGGATATACAGGATCCCTTATTAGCCAGCTTAAACATATATGCATATATATGCAGTTCCACCTGCTTCCTGTTTTGAGCTAGCTGGTTCTTAAGCCATAGCAGACGCATGGTTGTATCTAGTCATCTAGTTTTTGTCCTGGTTACATGCTTGCTTCTAATTAGTACGATGGAATATAATTTAAGTTTGAATTGACATTAATGTTTCTGTAACATATATACTGATCATTTGGAGTGATGGAGCAGATCACGGAGAAGCTATACCAGCAACTTGAACCACGCACAAAGAAGCTACGGTTCACGGTCCCATTCCCTCTGCTCGCGTTCCCTGTCTACCTCGTATGTTGCTGTGTGCATGCTCGATCTGAATATATACATATATATGCTGCTGAATACCCAAATCCTTCTGCATGCTCACGATGAATACGTGTTGGCGCCTGTACGTGCAGTTGTACAGGAGCCCTGGCAAGACTGGCTCTCACTTTCTCCCCAGCAGTGAGCTGTTCACCCCCAAGGAGAGGGGTGATGTCATGGTGTCAACCACCTGCTGGTGCATCATGCTTGCCTCGCTCCTCGCCATGGCGTGCGCGTTCGGCCCAATCCAGGTGCTCAAGATGTACGGCCTCCCATACCTGGTAAGAAATAAGTGTTTGCTTCCAAGCAACTCCTTGTTAGTTTCCTAGCTAGCTAGCAGTACACGGCCGGTAATTGTGGGCATGGCATGCAGGTGTTTGTGATGTGGCTTGATCTGGTGACCTATCTGCACCATCACGGCAACCATGATCTCCCCTGGTACCGCGGCGAGGAGTGGAGCTACCTGCGTGGGGGTCTCACCACCGTGGACCGGGACTACGGCTGGATCAACAACATCCACCATGACATCGGCACCCATGTCATCCACCACCTCTTCCCACAGATCCCGCACTACCATCTGCTCGAAGCTGTAAGCTCCATCTCCGCGCATCTCCGATCCTACTGATGAATTACTTTGTCAAAACAGTACGTGTTGCCTTGCCTCTTCGATCTTGTGCTTAAATTAAATTGAAACTTTAATTTGGAAACAGACCAAGGCAGCGAGGCCGGTGCTGGGTAGATACTACCGGGAGCCACAGAAGTCGGGGCCACTGCCACTTCACCTCTTTGGCGTGCTCCTCAGGAGCCTCAGAATGGATCACTTCGTCAGTGACCACGGGGATGTTGTCTACTACCAGACTGACCACACCGAAAACCATAAGCGAAAGTGATTCTGGAAGCTTCAAGTATGTTATCAAGGATATATATATGCGGAAGAATGAACTTCCTTACAGAATCTGAAGCCTCATAGATGATAGCATAGAAATTAATTCAAATAATTTAAGCAGCAAGGGATCCTCCAATTGAAGCATAGATATTTCTATATTGTGCAGCCAGCCCTGCAACACACAGGACTTGCTACAACTCATTGGTTCGTTGATTGGGATCATGAGATTCAGACCATCTCACTCACTAGATCGAGTAGCTAATTAAGCATTACACTATACAATATAATTGTGGCTTGTATTTTACTAGCTAGATGTTGAGTTGGAGGTAAGGATGAGGCATCATATATATCGTGTATCCTTGGTCTCATGAACACTCTGAAAATCTGTATTGCCTGCCTCTCAAAAACATTAGTTTGTGTGACACAAATTGGGCTTGCTTTGTATCATTTATTGCGAACTGATTTATACGCACGCTTCTTACCAAAATAAAAACACTGATTTACCAAAATAAAAACACTGAAACATACATCATCCATGGAGCAACCATATGTATGTACGCACGCTTCTTACAGTATACACATACATGCCGCCTGATTTATATGCAGGGTTGACAAGGCACAGTATTAACATGGCCTTACCCTAGCTAGCTGTGTCTGTGTGCTCAATTGCTGATAGATTACAGCAAAGGCATCCCCATCAACTAGACTAGACTGCTTTGCTTGCTTATTCAGCCACCAAATAATGATGCTATACTATTAGTACTACTACTATATATACTATGACGGGGTTGCGATGGGCTAACCAAAAATACTTACAGCTACCAATAATATCGCAAGTGATCCCTCCCTGTACAGACAGACAGGTAGACAGACACATATATCATCATCAACATCAATCTAGGATAATTCTTGAGGGAAGTAAAGCTCCAAATCCTTCGTCTTTCACAAGTGAGTCCTCGCAAGCGACCAGTCTCAGGGTACACCTGCTCACATTCTTACACTTGACCTTCAGCTGCTCAAGGCTCCTCACAAACACCTGTTCCACCCATGTCGGCACATGCCTCTTCTCTGAATCTGATGCCCATGCTGCAGCCAATACTTGCTCCATGGCACCAACATCTATCTCCAACCTGCATCCAGACCCCACAACACTGCTCATGCTGTTGCTAAACTCCTGCAGCAATTCCTCGCAGAGTTTGCTAAAGTCAATTGGCTTGAAATTGATTGACTCGTCAACTGAACACAGCAGCTTCTCAACAGATCCATCTGGATTATTGCCACACGACTTCTCCTGGCTGCTGCTGCTGCTGTTTCTGTCTTCGTCGCCATCATGGGCTTCATCCTCGTCCTCGTTCACAGGGAGGTTCAAGTCAAACGGAACGCTTGAGGTTCTATGAAGTCGCTTACAAGTGCTCGTCCCCGGTTCTTCTAGCTTTTCTTGGCCATCAGATATGTTTAGCTTCCTCTTACTGAAACAACTGGAGTACATAGATGCTTCAATGTTGCTCAGGGAATTCCTTGAGGACACTATCACTTTACCTCCAGGACCTCCACCGATGTTCGATGTTCCTGGCTCAATTATGATCTTCAGTTGATGTCCGCGAGCTGACACAACCTTATCTTCCGAAAAAGGATGCCCCTCTTCCATCCGAAGAGAGGCCTCTTGACATCCTGGGATCATTCTTGTACACAACACCACGATTGAGTCGTTAAGATCAACCACCCTCCCCCCATGCAAGTCTTTGTACCTGCCAGTCTCCAAGGCATGAGTCAGGCTATCATGAACAAGGCAGTCAGCTTTGTCGACATTCTCAAGGAATATGACTGATCGTCGCTTCCTTCTCAACTCCTCAAAAATACAGTCTGTGGCGGTCTTTCCTCTAAATTTGGAGTTGCCCCAGTCTTGGAGGCTAAGGTCCAGATAAATCAGGTTATCTGAGCTACCATGCATCAGCTCTGCAAGTGCCACACCAACCCTCCGTTTGGCAATTCTGTCAGGGCCGTGAAAACTAAACCATATGTCATTCTTCCTGTTTGCACCACGACGCCTCTCCATCGACCGGCACCGCACGATGGATGCACAAATAGCACTCAAGGCTTCCTCTTGTCTCCCAATTGCCTTATAGAGGCGTTCCATGAGTAGCTTGTAATTGCTCAAATCAAAACTTTGTGCTGCGAGGGGTGAAGGCCTCTGCCATTGGCCAAAGGCAGATATGCCTCCTGAAGCTGCTGAATGCAGAGCACTGCTAGGTGATGTTTGACCCCAATTTGAGGAAGTCCTGGAGGAAGAGTAAGTCTGCACAGAGAACTGGGGAGGCTTCAAATTCAAATCATCAACCTTCTTGGGTGTCAGCTGGACCGACCCCTCGGCAGCATCCTCTACATGTTTACACTGGGCGTTACTTGAATCCTTGGAAGAAGATCCTCGAGGGGTGCCCAAAACCAAGTCAGTTGCCACAGGTGCAGCTGATGATGGTGAAGCATGATCTTTATGGTTGTCACAATTGAATGAATTGCTATGATGGGATTGCACACCCCTATCATGAAGGGGTTCATCACTCTTTGATTGCCTGACCTGAAGGTTCAATACAACGTCTCCATTCCTTTGGTTGGAAATAGATGGCGATGAAATACTCTTTGCAGTTGTGTTGGTATGTGAAGCGGAGACCGCAGAAGGTTTAATAACCTCCCTTTCAAGTACAACTGCCTCTGAACCTTGGCTCGGATTTGGTCCACTTTCCCTGTCAGCTGGAACACCAATGTAATGTGGAAATGACTGGTGAGGATCTCTGTTGATCCTCTGGAAACCTTGGTGGAGCCGCAGGCAGTATTCATTCCATTTCTTCTGTAGATTCAGTATTTTTGTATTCAATACCATCTGATCATCTCTAACCTGCACTGAAGAAAAACTGCACATCTTTTATACCAATCATATCCAAAACTATTCATCTATCAGCGAGCTTTACAGGTTGCATTCACTATTTAACTTCAAAATTCTAGGAGATAGAAGTAGCCTCACACCTTGACTGCATCAAATCCAGAGTTAGGGCCCATCATGCTGCCATTCTGCAGCAGAGAAGGTAGACCTTCCTGGTGAGCTTCAGCTGTAATGCCACTTCCTCTGATGATAGTTGCAACTTCTTGCTCATATCTATCGTTGCACTGTTGACACCGCAGGGCCTGAGGGCATGAATTTGCAGTGAGACTATTTACTTCATAGGTATCGCACATAAAACCTCCAAAAGGAGCAAAAGGCTCCATCAAGCTGCAAATCACAAGTTCGAAACTGTTAGATCCACCTAAAGCTATTGAGCTGCAAATCACAAGTTTGAATCTGTTAGATCCACCTAAAGCTATTGAGCTGCAAATCACAAGTTCGAAACTGTTAGATCCACCTAAAGCTATTGAGCATAACTTAAAATCTCCTAGCCAGTAGCTATCTGGTGGATTTCACTTGAACAAAATAATATAAGTCTGTGTCTTGGAATGAGTAAGCAAAACCAGTAAAAAGGACAGGACAGGAAGAAAACATTCTTCTACTCACGGTCACCGAGTATAGCATATTTAAAGAGCTTATTGACCAAAATGCTCCACTACTAATTTTAGTATTACATACGTGATGGAGTGAGGATATCAGACATGTTTGAGAAACTCAAACACCCATAACGCTACGAAGGGCAAACATCACACAGACCCATACTGCCTAAACATTAAACTAGTGATGTGGAAGAACATAAAACTAATGACAGTACTTGTGCGGATTGGCAGACATATACAAGAAACATCCTGGTTGGCTGATAATCTAGGAAGAGCAATCAGCGCACATGTATTATGCAGAAAATAAACAAGTGGTGTGAGATGTGGATAGAAAATAAAAGGGGAGGAGACCTTGTACAAGTTGCAGGAGACCTTGTAGGCTTGGAAGTGGCAGTGAGCGTGGTGGCAGGGGGAGGCATGACGAGTCCGGCGGGTGCTGGTCCGGCGTCGCGCACGGCGGTGATTGGCAGGAGCTGGAGGTCCCAGTCCTTGTCGACGAGCGGGAACTTGGAGAGGAAGGCGAGGTAGGTCTCGTAGGTGGCGGACCAGCCCATGACCCAGACCTTGTGGCCGGGTGGTGGTCTGTGCGTCTCCAGCAGGCGTGTGACCTCGGACACCACCCGGCGCCCCTTCGCCTGCAGCTGCGGGTCGGCGTCGTCGGGGACCAGCAGGTCCTTGAGGTCACCGATGCTGAGGATGAGGCCGGAACCGGAATTGGTGGCGAGGTCCGTTTGATTGGGGATGATGGAATTGGGTCCGACTCCGACTCCGACGGGGATGATGCGGTAGGGGGACGTGGTGGCGAAATCAGCGGCGGCGGATGCGGCCCCGACGCCGACGAGCATGGGGTTGCGTCCCCGGGAGAGGATCTCGGTGATTCGGCGGCGGTTGTCCTCCCCGGGGGCCGCGCCCGCGAGGGCAGGGGCGGGGGAGGGTACCTGGGCGTCGTCGGCTGCGGCGAAGCTGCAGAGGAAGAGCGGCGGGGGGCGGGCGCTGGTGGGGAGGCGGCCGAGCAGCGGCATGGGCGGGGCGGGGCGGAGGATGGCGAGCTTGATGTCGCCGCTGCGGAATCCGGCGTCGGCGAAGACGCGGCTGACGAGGGGGTCGTCGAGGATGGCGAGGACGAGGTGGGAGAGGTCGACCTTGACGGCGTTCGGCTGGGTGGAGGCTGGCTGGTGGTAGAAATGGAAGGTGTCGGGGTTGCGCCTCTGGTTGGCCTGCGAGCGCTTGATGGCCGCCATCAGGGAGTTGGCCACGGGGGGCTCTCCACTATTTTCTGATGCCGACGACGCCGCCGCCGAAGAGGAAGAGGAAGGGAGGCGGTCGAGGGAGACGGCGAAGCATAGCTCTAGCGCCTTGAGCTGCAGCCGCGGGGAGTAGGCGGCGCTCCGGGCGCGGGCGAGGGCGTCGCGGAGCAGCGGCGCCGCCGTGGGAGCGAGGAGGGAGGAGATGAGGTGGAGGGAGGTGGTCTGCGCGTGGGCGCGGCGGCGAGCGGAGGCGACGGCGGCGTCGAGGGCGGTGACGGCGGCGGGGGAGAGGCACTGGCGCGCGGCGGGCACCGGCGTCGGCATGGCTGCCGGCCGGGGGTGTGGGATCAGATTTGACTGGACACGGGGGCCAAGTGTAAAAACGGGAAATTACGGCAAGGCAGAGGGTGCTTGTGTAAAAGGTGGTGTCTCTCTGATTTTTGGATTGGAATGGCTGCCTCTGCCTGCAAATAATAATCACATCTGTCCTGTCTTTCTTTTATACTATGTCTTTCATTTTCTATTCTCTTCCGTTCCTTTCTTTCTCTCGAGACAAGAAAAGAAAAGAAAAGCAATAATAATTGCAGCAGCAGCTGCTGCTTTTGGGGGAGGGAGACGTCGCCTGCTGGCATGCGCAAGTGCTATTCTCTTTTTGGGGCCCACACGCCTCCACCTTGCCAAGCCCAAGTGGGAAATTGCAAACAAGAGCATCCAATTCCATTCAGTGCAGATTCTCTTCTTTTAGCGGCCATCACTCAGCCTCTTTTTTCACTGTGCTCACGATCTCTCTGAAAGACCTCAAATTGCAACACGTACCCCACGCATTCCTTCCATACGTCTCCTTGTCAAACCATGCATTATTTCCTTTCCTTTTACCAAGACAAGAATCTATACCACCTGCTCCTAGTATGTATTGCTCCCTTTGGCCTACCATTAGGAATGCATTATATTGTATTCTCTTGCTTATATCATGGAAGAGTGGCAAACAAAATTAAGGCATACATGCACCGTTACCGTCACTTTGGTCATGTTATGATGTTCTCGTGTCGGCCTAATATATGTATATATTCTTTTTTTGAAGCGGCGCCTAATATACGTATTTTTCTGGCCATAAATCGTTTTCGTATCTTGTGCGAAAGAATTATTTTTCAATGCAGTGAATTTTTCAAAGTACAGGTTGTTATCCTTTTGCAACATCCTAACCTTGAAAAATAGACCCCTCAACTTTAGTAGGATGGATGGAGACACATGTTTTAGTCTTACCAACACACTACACATACACGTCTTGTTTGGTGCCAATTTTCTTATTCTAAAGTTGCATACTCAACAGCTACAATTCATGCATAGATCACCATTATCTTGCAATACTAACTCGGTCAATTTGTTTGACTATCATATACGTATACGTGTCTTTTGCTCAGCCTAATTTACTCAACGAGTGTTTTGTGTATAAGTGGACGTAGCTGTAATCTCAGTGTTGCTGGTCCAAGTGATTAGTGGATGTGGGGCCCACGATTTAGCTGTGGAGGCTGCTGAGTGCGTGCTGCTGGGCTACCGCGTACATGATCTCATTCATATCGATCGAGCGAGCGAGCAAGAAAAGCCTAGCTATATTTGGCTGCAAAGGGAAGGCAGAGCTCGGATTGCTTTGCTGATAGAGCCCTTTTGTCCGAAAGGCAGCCCAGCCCTTTTCGTGGATAAGCATCTTTTTGTCCCTATCCTTGTTCATTCCCCCCCTCCATATATTATATTTTATCTGTAAATAATAGCATTATTGTGGCACTAGGCCAAGTCATCGATCTACCAGCAGTGAAGTAGCTTAAAACTAAATCTTTGTGGGTCCCAATATGATCAATTCTAATGTAGCACCACGTGGTGCACCACAAACATGGATTATCATCACCCATGGATTATCTATCCATCAGGACAAACCTTATACTATTTAGCTGTACAACCAGGCCGGCCTCCTCCTAACCAATCACGTACGAGTCATCTATAATAATAATACCAGAACTGCTCTTAAATTAATTCCAAACTGATAATACTAGCTACATAGTATGGTCTTCCTTTGTTTCAATTAGTTATGTGTGGTGCTCACAATCAGTAGTGCTTTCTAGTCATTATCAGGAATTCAGGATGCATGACCATACCAAATAGCAAAAGGATGGAACTTGGACGTGCACCACCACCACCATCCGTTGTTGCGTCTCCACTTGGCCAACCACAATCCAGTGCTTGTGCTTTCTATGGATCCCGATCCTTCAGTAAAAATGACACCTTTGTTCGTGTTGCTTTTATCCAATACGTTTTTTTTCATTCGTTATTATATTAACATCATTCTCTGTCCATGTTTAAGTCCTGCTGCTATTATACAATGATGACAATGCACCACCGTACCTTTTCTAGCTCCAGGTACGGAGAGCTAGGAATTTAAACTCTAAGAAATTCCTGATCTAGAGCTGTGTTGAAACACGTAGAGGGCATTTGGATGAATTATTTTAAATATAAATATTTAAAGCACTTTAATTTAGTGTACAAATTACACATATCCAGCTAAATCTCCGAGTTTGCTTAAGCTGCGCCAAACAGGCCGCAAAACCAAAACTACCAACAGTTTTTCCTGCTGTTGTGTTTAACATAATGGTGGGGTATTCTACAATAATGATTTGTTGGATATACACAAGATCACCACAATGCACTTTTCCTAATTATCCTTTAATAAAATCAAAGGCACCTACTAATCATGTCCCTGATTGTTATACTTGGGATACACGTAGCCGATACCGTTTTTCATGCACATACATATCATCATCAGAAAGAAATATCTTTACAACTTGACAAATCTATGATACACACAATTCCTTTTACTCAAAATTGTATAAAAGTGACCTAAAATACTTTTGGTGCAAATGGCCAATTTCCGTCAACGTTCCACCACAAATATCACATTCATAGCTTTACAATCCAAAGGCCATCGAAAGTGACATTTGGACCCCACCACCACACAATTCTAGTGCTCTAAATTATTATGTTCATGCTTTGCCAAAAACTTAGGGATTATAAGCTATGTTATTTTAATCTCAAAAGGAGTGATTAATTGTCACATATAAAAGACAGCCTCTACAAGTATAAAAGTTCCAAGGTGAAAATTGTATTTGGGGATCAGTAACAAGAATCTTTTTAATTGTTAGAAAATCCATACGCTTCCATGGGAGCAACACGATACATAATGGGATGCATAAGCCTAAGAAGGGTGCATGATATATATTCACTGTTAGCGATTGGTGAACAAGTGATCGAAGTTGGCCCTTGGTTGCAAGAATGGAACAGTACCTCCGATCCGGGCAGTGCCAACGTTGACGGGAGGCCGCCATGGACGAAGCTAGCAAAGGAACTCACGGCACTACTTTTAACTGACAGCTGATGACTTGTCGAGCGGGAGATGATAGATATAGTACGTATTTGGAAAACAAAAACTGAAACATCGAAAATGACACCAGTACTACTGTGTGCATGTATATTATTTCAGTTAATAAATAATGTTTTATGTTGCTTTGGCACTACATAACTTTTCTCTGAAGGTGACTTGTGACCAGCTGCACCGTTTGCTTGCTCTAACAATTAACCAAGCTATTTTGTCATGCCTGCCTGCACACATCATGATCGATCCATTTTTCGATTCGTCGTGCATGAGTCTGAAAGAATTAACCTTCATTGGTTTTCACCAATCCCTAACAGTGAATGCCATGCCATTTTTTTAGGGAAGCCATGCCAGATGTTTGTTGCAGAAAAAAGTGGTAACAGAAAGATCACCTACCTTTTGCCAGTTGATGGATGTGCCGGCCATGGATTGGCTTTATTTCTCGCACAAATGCACGCCTCCTTTCTAGGCAAGCTTTTCCCTGTTCTCTTGGATGCGTCAAAGGGACATATTCTTTCACACTTTCTCTTGCTAGTGCGATCTAAAACTTGTGGACTTTGAGTCACGGCACCCTTTCTTTGTCACATTCAATTCAATGTAACACTGCTTGGTTATGACGCCGTATGTGTTTTCCTCACTTACTAATATATGATTCATTTACTAACACGGCAAAACACTTGAGAGTACAAAATATATATACATATATTCCAGCAAACTTTGCAGTGGTGGAAAATAAGGAATGGAAGAATTATCTGCACCTAATACGTACATACCTTTGTTTTCAGCAGAAAGAGACTTGCATTGGAAGAGTGTGATTGAATTCCAATCTTTACAGCATATATAAGCATTTTTTGTAGAAAGAATTACAAATGAGTGAGTTTTCATGGAATTGCATATAATGTTTTCCATTGCTTTGATTATACATCATCCTAACAAAAGTGTTATATATATGAAGTTCTCTGGCGGAAAATGCATGTTTCCCTCCTAGTTTAGCTTGTCATCATATATACAGTATGTAATAATATACAAAAAAACGGAATGAATATATGTTTGAAGCTTCAAGTCAACCTCTAGTTTCTATGGAGAGTAGGGAGGGAGGCTCTGCCCCCACTGCCATTTTCGGTCTAGATAGATAGATAGATAGATATTCTTTTCCAAATAATTAACCATGGACGAGATGGATGCATGTTTTATAATAGATATGTGCATCTTTGTTTTGTCAGCATTCGATCCAGCAATAGCAAAACCATATGCATGAATTTTTCAGTCCCTACTATATTATTTGCTTGGACCAACCTATAGCTACATTAGCACGTACAGCCATATCTTTGTGGGTCCTATTTATTATATATGACGACACACTGCAAACATACCCAAGTCCAAGAAAAAAAAGACAGATAGCAGGATGCCAAACCCTAGTTGACACGGCATGCATGGTATGACTTATTTGTCCTCCATCTCTGGCAACCTAAATTAAAGCATGGTATACAGAGTATGTAAACCGCGTGTGGCTGGATGAACAGAAGAGTTAGTTTATTTTAAGCAAGGAAGGCAGGCAGGCAGACAGGTAAGCAACCACCCAACAAATTAACTCCCTGCATGCAATGCACGCATGACACATGCAATGCATGTCGTCGTCCCTTGTTCGTCCTGAAAATAACGGCATAGAGCCTCAGCCTCCCGTGTCCCGGCTGGCCGACCCTTGTTCACCTTCTCCCATTATTTCTCCATTCACAACTGACGACTTTCTTTCTCTTCCTTGCATGAATCATCCTAGCTCGTTGCGCATGAATTTCATCTACCATATATATTCTTCGTCGCTCATCACCACCATCTCCGGTCGTCCATTATATTGAATCGGTTCGATCATTCATTGTTCCGGCCAGCAACGAGAAGGTAGCTAGAGCAAATAGAGCTAGCTAGAGATGTCGAGCTGGCTTCGTCGTTTCCCCCACGACGTGATCCACAGGAAGGACAACAACGCCGGTAGCAGCGGGCGGAGGACCTCCTCCTCCGCCACAGCAGCGCGATGGAGACGACGACGAGTGCCCCCAGCCACGGCCATCGTCGCCTCCTCCTCCTCCTTCATCTTCATCGTCTCTACAACCACTACGACCAAAAGAGGAAGAAGATGATCATCATCATGACAAGCAAACGGAGAACAACAATAACAATAATAATAATAATAATGTGGTGGTGGTGTCCGCCCAGGCCTTCTCGTTCCGCGAGCTGGCGGAGGCGGCAGGCAACTTCCGGCAAGACAACTTCATCGGCGAGCTGAGGGCGGACTTGGCCGCGTCTACAAGGCTCGGCTGCCGCCGACGATCAACAAAAGTAGCGAACAAAAGCAGCGGTTGGTTGCTGTGAAGCAGCTGGGCCGCAGGGCAACGGCGAGTTCGTGGTGGAGGTGCTAATGCTTAGCATGTTGCACCACCCCAACCTCGTCAGTTTGGTGGGGTATTGCGCCGACGGCGAGCAACGCCTCCTGGTGTACGAGTACATGGCGCTCGGATCCCTTGAGGAGCACCTGCTGCGTGGTGATGACCATCTGCTGCCAGGGGGCTCGAGTATCTGCATGACAGGGGCGTCATCTACCGCGACCTCAAGTCGTCCAACATCCTCCTTGATGCCGAGTACAGACCTAGGCTCTCTGACTTTGGCCTCGCAAGGTTGCTCCCTGTCTCCTCGTCTTCCTCAAGCAGCAGCAGCAGCAACGGTGGCAGCAACAGCAGCAGGGTAATGGGCCCCGACGGCGAGCAGAGCCTCGTCGGATGGGCCGCCACCATGTTCGCCGACCCAAACAGGTCCCATGAGCTGGTGGACCCTCGCTTGGTGATGGCCATGAGGGGACCACCGACATCAGAGGTGAAGCAGGCGGTAGGGGTGGCGGCCATGTGCTTGCAGGAACACCACATCCTGCGACCCGTCATGGCAGACGTCGTCACCGCACTCTCCTTCCTCACCACCATCACCGACATCGACTCTTCTCTGTAGCTCCCATGCTAGTACTACTACTCCATAGCTCACAAATCACATATCTTTCACTTACCTACACATTCAATTTCTCCCTTTTTGTAAATATATATGTAAAAAAAGGAGATTTTGCTTCTTCATTCTTTCCACGATAAAAAGTGGCAACAGATTACACATAGCTAGCTTGACTTCTTGGATTATATATATTAGGAGAAAAGAACCAAAATGCTTAACTACCGTCAAACTGTCGCGTCTTTTTCTCTTTTTTTTGACCGGAACGGTAGGGGAGGCCCCTACCTCTATTTTTCTTTTTCTATTAATAAAGGAATATTTACAAAATGTACAAGAGGTCTGGCCACATGCCAAAAATGGAAGAGGGGAAAGAAGATTACACAACTAGATTACTACTCATCCACTGGGAAATCTTCTCTTTAATGCTTGATTTGGCTCTAAGAGTAACCAGCCGCAGTTGCTCCTGAAAACAGCTCTCCAGCTCGCAAAAGATAAGGAGCCTCCATAAAAAATGATATTATTCCTGTGCGTCCAAATGGCCCAACATGCCACAATAATTAGCTCTCTGAAAATTGTTGAAGCAAACGCTGTTCTCGCTCCATATCTATAATTGGCACCGAGGTGTCGCGGCTTTTTCTTTGTTTCTTTTTTAGCTTACCATGCGTAATAATATATGTTTTTATTTTTTAGGAGAAGCTAAATAACGAGCAAGTTGATTACAGAAGGTGGATAGATGTAGTGGATCCAATAGCATAGAACGGCAACATGATTGTAACATGGTTGATAGAAAGGATGTGGTAGATACGCAAATTAAGGTGGTGGGGTAATGTTAGGCAAACACAAGGTTGGACGACGGTACGTAGTAATGATATTGATCGATGTCACACCCGGTTTTAAAGGCAAACCAGATGCATCTCATATGTGCGCCAGGATCAGTTTACACACATATGATAGACGTCACAAGTGAATATCCATAACCATGCATAACGAAAGAGTATTAAAGTGCATTTATTACAATCTCAGAGTTGACACAAATGTCATAGCGGAAGATTTAAATAAACGTTCATCTAACGAAGCAAAAGTGACTCCAACTCCACAGGCGTTGACTGGGGAGACTCGCCTAGAACTCCTCAAAATCAGCAGTGAAATCCTCAAAATTCTCCCAATCTGAGCAGCATTCCGGGTGTGGTCGATGCAATATAAATAAACAACAAGCGTGAGTACATGCCGTACTCAGCAAAGTTTGGAAATAAATGACATGCAAGGCTTTATAAAATGGGTAGCTGAAAGGCTAGCTGCATTAAGCACTTTTAGTTGGTCAAGTTTTATTAAGCAACTATTACTAGCAAATATAAGTATATACCAACCATAATTAAATAAATGACATAACCCAACAAATTCTGGTAACCACAGTTTAGGTCATATTCAAGTAAAATTATCATGTAAGGGTCCAGGCCGCTCTTGACCGTGAGCACGGCTGTTACAACAGTTTTACACTCTGCAGAGGTTATACACTTTCACCATAAGCCGTGATTCCCATTGCCGAAGCATGCACCCGTCCCACACCATGTGGACCGTAGGATCTTGATCTGACGGCTGGAAACGGATCGGGCGGAGAAGAGGACGCCGGTGACGATGAGAGCGGCGGCGCCGCTGTCGGACGCGGCGGAGCTTCGCCGGCGACACGCAAAATTGCGCTACGGTCCACCAATCGCGACGGGAATAGGTCGAGGAGGGAGAGGGGAAGATGGCGAGCGCACCCCGAGGGTTCTTGACGGCGGAGGAGCGACGACGGCGGCCGGCGACGAGCGATGGCGGACGGCGGCGCTGTGAGATCGACGACGAGCAGATTAGCGCGGTTTCGAAACAAAAGAGAGGGAAAAGAACCGGTCGGGCGGCTTCGGCACCTCTTGCGAACCTCCCGGGACGGATCTTGGCGAAGAAAAGACGACGGAGAGGGAGATCACCGACGGCGGCGTTCAACGCGACGGCGGCGGCACGAGCGGCTGCTAGGGCTAGGGCTTGCGCTGACGGATCACGCGTTGAAGGCGGCGACCGAAGTTTTATAGGCGCGGGGGACGGCTCGGGCCCACGCCTTGGCGTGCGTGCCACGGAGACGGCACGGCGGACCGAGTCAGGCTCGAGTCTGGCTCGGCCGGAGGTCGGGGATGACGGGCGGGTCCCGCCTGTCAGCGACGCGGGGGGAGAGGGAGAAGGGAAGCGGGCCGACGTGGGAGACTTGGGCCGGAAGAGGACTTGGGCCGAGAAAAGGAACTTGGGCCGGCTCGGGAGAGAAAAGAAGTAGAGGGGGAAAAGCCGAGCTGGGCCAAGAGTTAGAGGGGCAAAAACGAACTCGACAGAAAACAACTATTCTAAACCTTAAACAAATTCAAATTAAATTCGAATTTAAACAGAATTTAAATTCCAACTTAATTGAACAGCAAGCAAAAGACAAATGCAACAGCATGAATGCATCAACAACTTATTTTTGACTAAAATTATTTAATATGATATTTAAATTGATAAAAGGCTAGAAATTCCAATTAAATCATAGAAAATTTATTTAGGCCTTAATAAATCCTAGAAAATTCAGAAATTGCTACAATTTAATTGTGATGAATTTTAGGGTGTTACAATCGATCCGAGCTATGTTATGATTAGAATCAAATGAGATACTGATGTTATACAAAACAGTAAATAAATTATCGACTAAAACAACTTAATGGATGGCGGCTAATTTTTTACATCTAAAATGCTAGATGAATACTTCCAGTTAGGATTATATAGTTTGCATTTTTTTAAACATTTATGTGTTGGTATTTTTCGATGCGATTAACAAGCAGCACAGCTTTATTATTCTTTTTGGTCCGTTAACACTAGAAACAAGGGCGCGGCTTTGCCGCTCCAACTTGGATGGAGCCAGTCATATTATGGGAATGAATCAAATAAGATGGATGCTGTGTTTGTTCGTTGAAGATACATTGTATGCTTGTTGTTTTGGATTATATATGTAAAGTTTAAATTGTAGAAAACTGAACTTATCTTCTGTTGTGCAACCATGTCTTTGTGCACAGTACATGTGCGTTAGAGCTGAAGTCATTTAAGGGAAAGGATGAGCTGGTTGAACCAACTGGGCCAGCGCCTTGCCTTCTTACAGTTTTAGCAGTGCTTTGAACTTTAAAGTTGATGAAAATATGGTTTGGTTGATGTCAATATGCAGGCCTAGCTGTAAACACTTACCTGGATAGGTCCCGGGTTTTGCTGTGGAAATCATCCTGCCATAACATGGTTGCAGAGGACCTCAGCATGCACCTTAAAATACAAGGTCCAGTTGCCAAATATGCACTCAAGGCTCCTACAGGTAGCAAAATTCCGTCATCGTATATGGTATCATATGGCTGCAATGAGCAAAACTGGAATAAATCGAAATTATGAATCAGTTGTGTAAAGAAAAATGTAGCAGTACCTGTACTAAACTAAACCCGGTCATTGCTATCTGCATCTAATAGTTCTCTCGTAATTTGGTCCTCTTGTGCATAAATGCAAAATAACTGGACAGAACTTCTATATTATCACAACAGAATGGAGTCGATAATAGAATTGAAAATTTGCTTGCTGTCTAACTGAGGTGAAGGACATGTACTCTTCTTCCATGTGCATATCGACTACAGAATGGATCCATCAGAGACATGTAAACTATAGCATATCGATCTGGCTCAGGCCAGTGTCACTTGATTTCTGTTGCAGCTACTAATTACCCAGGAGCATTGACGTACACAAAATATCACCCTAGTGCGTGGTTGTATCCTCTCAATAGTGAACAATTACTGAATATCACTATTTTATATAAAACCTGAATGGCAGCTAATCAAGTGGAGCAACATAATGTGAGGATGATCATAAGCTGATATAAAATGGAACATCTGTACGCTTGAACCAGAAGTTGCTGCTAACTTTTGAAGAAAGGAGCATTCAGGGAGATGGGGCTGAGTGCATTACTACAAGAGGGAATATATGTTTTCATGTGCCCTGTTTAAAGTTGAATCCCACTTATTAAATTGGCTGGTAGAATGGTTCCCTCTCCACAAACTGGAATTTACCATAAACATTAAACATAGGTCCCTACTGTGCAATGCCTAATATTTTAGATATGTAGTTTGCCGTTTGTGGAGGTTGCATAAATTAGAATAATCCCTGGAAGAACATTGCTAACTATCTTGAGAACCTAAATATAATCACACTTAGCTAAAAGCTTATCTAAGTTTCCATCTCCCCTTCTTAGTTGCCAAGGGTATTTTCAGATTTACAATGGTCATATGGTTTGGTCAAATTTCAACTAAATCTAAATCTACACATATCAAATGTCAATGCTTTGATACATTGATTCCAAATCAGAATGAAATGTTTAGCATTTTAATTGTTGTTCAGTTCACCTAAATGCCAAACTTAAAATTACTTCAGCTTGGCTGCATTCACTAATATTTTGGGGACATTTAACAGAGTTTTGCTGTCTCTAGATGCCAATGCATAGCATGCTATTCTAGCTCTTTAATTTTGGCACTGCTCCTGAACAAATAAATCTCCATCGGGTAAACTTGGCAAATGCAGATATAAATTAGTAGGCACAGAACCTCCAGATTGATCATTACTGCATTAAGAGGCCTCCTCGACAGAAGAGAGAGGAAAAGGAGTTGTGGAGGGGGGCCAGTGTCACACCCCAAATTTTCTAAATTTGGGATGTGAATAAATAATATAAATAAATACAATGATTAAAACAATATATATAAAATATATATAAAATTTATAAAGTTTATAAAATGTTATAAAATTTGGAAAGATTCTGTTTAAGTTATAAAATTTTCCAAGGTTTAAATAATTAACAGGGAATATAATATAAATATATGTATTCTAATTTCAAAACAACATGTGTTTATAACACCCTAAAATTCATCACAATTAAATTGAAGCAACCCTATGAATTTTCTAGGATTTATTTAGGCTTAAATAAATTTTCTAGGAATTAATTGGAGTTTCTAGCCTTTTATCAATTTAAATATCACATTAAATAATTATTTTAGTCAAAATAAGTTTTTGTTGCATTCATGCTGATGCATATATTTTTGGTTGCTAGTAAATCAAGTTGGAATTTAAATTCTGTTTAAATTCGAATTTGATTTGCTTTTGTTTGAGTTTTAGAAAAGTTTAAATCGGCAGAGTTTGTTTTCGCCCCTTGAACTCTCGGCCAAGTCCACCTTTGCCCCCTGAACTGTCGGCCCAGTTCTTTTTCCTCCCCCGCGTCTTTTTCTTTTCTTACCGGGCCGTTTCTCCTTTTCCAGCTCGGCCCATTCTTCTCTTCCGGCCCAGCGCGGCCCGCTCCATCTTCTCCCTCCGGCGCTCTCGCTCTCTCTCTCTCTGGCAGTGGGTCCCGCGCGTCAGGTGTTTCTTCTTTCTCCCGTCCGAGCAAGATTCTGCTCCGAGTTCCGATCCCCGCCGCCTGCGCTCCGATTCCCATCGCGCCACGACCGCCCACGCATCGGTCCCCAACTTATTTAAGCACGCGCCGCCCGTGCTCGTCCTCCCCAATCCAATCGAGCTAGTCGAGCCGCAAAACCCTAGCGCCCGCGCCGCCGCCTTCGTCAATCCGAGCGCCGCCGTCGTTGATCCGCGCAGTCGCCGCCGCTCTCTCGCCGAGGAGTACCCCTGGAGGTTCGTCTTGACCTCTCGAAGCTCTCCATCAAGTTCTTGACCCGAGTTCGGTTGCGCATTGTGCTAATTGAGCTCGCCGACGATCTTCAGTGCCGCCGGCCGCCGCTCGTCGTCGTCCGTCGCCATCGCCGGCCAATCCCCGTCGAATTCACTCCTGGTGAGTTCGTCTCGGTCCCTTCTTGCTCTCCGTCTTGTTCTCGTTGCTTTTAGTGCACCGTAGTGCCGGATCCGCATCCACCCGAAGCTCCCGACCCGTTCATGGCGCCGCCGCCGTCGGTCGTCGTCTACCATCGCGCGTCTGTCGTCCAGAACTCCTTAGGTGTACTCGTCTTGGTCCGGCGAGTCCCTGGGACTTGGTCCCGAAGCAAACCGAGCTCCGTAGCGTGTTTCCGACGAGTCTCCGGCGAAGCTCCGCCGCGGTCGTCGCAGCGCCGCCGCTGTTCTTTCCCCGCGCCGGCGAGCTACTGTTCGATCTGTTTTGGTCCGTTCGATCGCGATTCAACGGTCCTGATTAGATTCCATCCTAGGTCAAACCGTTCACTTACCGGTCAACTGTGGTAATTTGCTAAAGAGACCCTGAAGATTTTCAAAATTAACCCGCGGTCCAATTTTATTCGAAAATAATTACGAATAGGTCCTTTTTCTTCTGTTTTAGCCCCTGGAAGTTTTAAAACGTTGCAAACAAGTCCCTGAACCTTAGAAAAATCATATCTTTCACGTTTTAACTCCGTTTTAATCCGTTCTTGTTGCGTTAGCTTCGTATCAACTTAAACTACGCGTTAGTACTGTTATTTACACCATGTTTGGTTTCTGAAATTTATTTATTAATTAATTTAATTAGAGGCTAATTACATGTGCTTTCTTAAATAAAATCCAATTAAGTTTGACACATCGGTTTTTCTTGTTAAATATTAAAGTGATTAATACTTATTCCATGTGTTTTGTAAATAAAAGTTGACTAAGGTAATATCTCGATTTTCATAAATAATATTAACTTGATTAATACTTATTTCTTGAGCGTTCTAAATGAAATTGAAGTAGATAATATCTTGGTTTCTTTAAATAATATTAACATGATTAATATTAATTTTATAATCTTTCTAACTAAAATTTAATTAGGCTCTATCATGTTGCTTCATAAAATTATGTTAACTTGATTAATGTTTATGATCACTAGTTCTCTAATTAAAAGCTAATTAGAGTTAAACTTCAAGTTTTCATTAATGTTAACATAATTATCATTCATTAATTTTCTGAATAAAATATAAATAAGTTCCATCTTGATTTTTGTAAAGTGTTATTAATTTGATTAATAATTACTTAAATAGCTCTTTCTAATTGAGATTAAACTCCGGCTTTTCATAAATAAAGGTTAACTTTGAATAATATTGACTTAAATGTGTTACAGTTATAATACTGACTAATTCAACTCCGTCCATAAAGTTATTTGGTTAGACGTTCTCATATAATCTATTTTAAGTTAATACTTTAATTAAAATAATTTGTACTTGAATATTTACAATTAAAAATATGACTAGTTAACTAGAGTTATAAAGTTATTTGATTAGATAAACATGTTCCTTTAATTAAAAGCCAATTAAGAATTATATTTTGGTTTTCTTCTTAATGATTAATATGGTTAATATATTATAAGTTTTAAAAGTGATAGTTGAACAAGTTATAATATTGGAAACCTAGATATAACTTTGATGTAACTTGGATTAAGGTTATATTTAGAGTTCATATGTTTTCACATATCACTGTTAACTTGGTTTAAATGGTTATTAACTAGTGTTTCTAATTAAAGCCAACTTAGAAGTTTCACTTCCAAGTAATTTGATTAATAACCCTTCAATGTGACTTTGTTCTAGTGTTCTCGTTTTGCTTATTAATTATATATCTATTAAGTTTTCTCTATAAAATATGATTAAGTTATATTTCGGATTTTAATAAGCTTATGTAAAATTGATTAATGAGTATTAAACTAGATTTCCAACTAAAAGGTGATTAGCGTCAAACTTAATGCTTTCTTAAATGAGTATTAATTTGTGTGAATGTCAACATAAATGTGTTTTATCAATAATATTGATTAGTTCAACTTGGTCAATAAAAGTTAATCAACTAGATGCTCGCATCTGTTTTTAATACTAAAGTTATGTGTTTAATTACATAATGTCTGCAAAAGAAATAGTTATAAATAAAATACAATCTTGGTTTCACATATTTAAATATAATTAAATCAATTTCCAGGAAATAGTCTCTTATATATGATTTTATCAAATTAAAATTTATAAAGCGCATAGTGTTTCCTTTTATAATCTAAAGTCTTCCGCTAGTTTTAAGTTTTCAATCATAGTTCTGTTCTCAGCCTTTCCTATGCCTCTAAACCCAATCCTGTTAGTGCACCCTACGTTTCTCACTTAGTCCCTATTCTGTTTTGCCAATCAACTGTCTCCAATATTTATCGCTTCCTATAAATTCATCGGCCAGTGTTCCAATGTCTGCGGCACTCTTTTCTGCAATCCTGTCGCTAGTCCATCTTTTCTGAGCCATATCACTAAGTTTGAGTATAGATCTTTTCTTATGTTGTGGTTTCTCTGCAAATCAATATTATTTTAATTTTTAACTTTATATTGCTTCAATGATATGGTGTGAGTTACTATGTCATTGTATTGTAATATAAAATTAAATTATTAAAGTAATATATTATTGTTTGAGATCCTCGTATTCATAAATCCTCTGTACATGTGATATTCCTCGTGTCAATTAAAACTCTGCCTTGGAACCTTCGTATCTTTCTTTCTCTTGTCTTCGTGGTCCTTCGGTTCTCGTAACCATAGTAACGAGTCCTATCCGTTAGTACGTTCTTTTAAAGCTTTTCTTTTGATTGGTGTATTGTTCTTAGTTGTACTTGTTTGGTTGCTTGTATAGTTTTATGCTTGCATGCTTGTGTTCGATGATTGCTTCGAGTAGACGGAACGTTGTTCAACTGAAGAAGACTTTTGAAGATATTTTGAGCAGCTACACTTTGGAGAAAGGCAAGTGTCCCTAACCATCCTTCTACCTATGCTTTATTTATAATATCAAGATGTTTTAATCGGAACATGGAGAACCACCCAGGAAAACAGTGCAACCATAAGTACTATATGGCTCTGGTCTTGGCTAATTAATTAGAGACTTTAGTGGATGGTAACCTTACCCGAAAGGGGCATGGGGGGCGGCGAGTTGACGGGGTATAGCTCGGTCCTCTTGAGCTGTGGGCTTTGGTAAGAGACAGACCTCATTAGGGAGGGTTATACTTTGCTTCGGAACCGGAAACCTTAGCGGGTTACTATTTACTAAGGAATCTTTGTAAAGGCCTCGTAGCGTCCCTATGCAGTCACACCTCGGTAGTGTGATGAGTGCCTGATCAGCACAACGTGGTTGGGTTTAAAGTTCTTTTGAACTTTTACGCGGCTTATGGTGAAAGTGTACAACCTCTGCAGAGTGTAAAACTGTTATAACAGCCGTGCTCACGGTTAAGAGCGGCCTGGACCCTTACATGAGTAACATACTTAAACATGATAATTAAATTGATCTCTGGTTATTTCTTGTGGCCTTGCTGAGTACCAACCATAAGTGTACTCATCCTTGCTAACCGCTGCTCAGAAGAAGAACTTGTATGAAGCTGTTTGAAGATGGTGCTCAGTTCTAGGCGTACGCAACCCCCAGTCGACTGCCTGTGAAGTTTGGAGCCTTCGTTTCCAGGATACGCTGTATACTCTGATAGACTCGTAAGTCATTTATATAGTTTATTGTACGTGATACTGCATTTTTTATTCACTACTGGTGTACTGTATGTATGAAACTTGATCCTGGCATACATACAGTGTACACTCGGTTTGTTTTCTAAAACCGGGTGTGACAGCCAGCTGTCCTTTTTTCTTTCGACAGGAGAAGGGGGTACCTTGGGAACGGGCCGGCGCTGCACAAAGACCAGGATGCTCGG
The DNA here is from genome assembly GCA_033239725.1 of Echinochloa phyllopogon. Taxonomy (NCBI): domain Eukaryota; kingdom Viridiplantae; phylum Streptophyta; class Magnoliopsida; order Poales; family Poaceae; genus Echinochloa; species Echinochloa phyllopogon. The sequence goes on along the minus strand of BTCW01000008.1, from coordinate 316,827 downwards.
GGAGGAGGTGATGGAGCCTTCGGAAACCATGGTGGTCCTGGTCCAGATCGGTACCGGCGACGTAGTCTAGGACGAGGAGACCGATGCGGGCGCCGAGCCAGAGTACTGGATGGCGCAGGAGAAACGGCCAGAATAGGCAGAGGCGGAGGGGATAAGGTGCGCCTGGATCGAGCAATCGCGACTGCTGCAGCGGGAGGCCTGCGTGGCGGCAGTGATGGTTTGTCAACGGGTTCGTCAGCAAGGCGACCTCAAAGTAGAGGGGATGGGAAGGGAGTGGGAAGTGCCCCGGTCCCGGTGGCGGCGCACGGCGAATTGGAGACAGAGGGGATGGAGACCATGCGGCGGCTGTGGCAAGAGGAAGGTTGTTGGCGGGCGGCCGAGGTCGGTGGCCGGCACGGCAAGCTGACGGCGGCGGGCCACGGCTGCAGCCTGCAGGCGGAGGGGACGAGGGTCGCCTTAACGGGCGAGCGACTCGCGAAAATCCGCATCGGACGGCTCCCGTCGCCGAATCCGACGGTTGGCGGGCGACGTGGACCCGCTGCCCGCCCGCGGAATTTCGTCATTTAGAGATGGTGTGAGTCGAATGTGAAGAAAAACTGCATTGTCAAATAGAGGAGTAGGAGCAGAGAGAAAAGTCTCGGCTGCAACTGCAATCCATCCCCTCTGGTCAGATCCAACTTCCCCTCCGTTGAGATCCAATCCATGGCCCGCTCCTCCTCCCAGTCCCAGTCCTCCGTTGGCGGCGCCGCCCGCCCGGCCACCGTCGGCCCGCGCGGTACGGCCGCAGCCGCCGCCGGCATGCGCCGCCGCCGCACCACCTCCAGCGCCGGGGGAGGAGGCTTCTCCGGCGGCGGGGGGAGCAACATGCTGCGCTTCTACACCGACGAGGCCCCGGGCCTGCGCCTCTCCCCCACCATGGTGCTCGTCATGTCCCTTTGCTTCATCGGCTTCGTCACCGCCCTCCACGTCTTCGGCAAGCTCTACCGCTCCCGCACCGCCGCAGCATCAGCGTGATCCACCTACTCACATCACCATCAGATCAGGCGCACGCTTTTCAATCAATCATGTTGTGTATCGCGGCCACGCCAGGTTGTTGTGTTGGTTAGGCTTGCTTCATCCTTCCTCCCTCACTTAGATCTGGAGATGAATGGAACTTGAGTTAATGACGCCCTTTCTGTTTATTCTTCTTCCTTTTTTTTTACTTTCTATATACTCCATGATGCAAACAACTATGCCCTAGCCACTGCTTGTCAAATCACTGTAATCATGGGGGTGCTACAGTTAATTTTGCATCTTAGTAACTTAGATGTGCTTGAGGATTCCTACAATTTTGCATCTTGCTAATACTAGCTCCATCTGCTGCGAAATTTATTACTTTACTTACTTTATCAACTATCTTGCTAATGCTAGCTCCATCTGCTGCGAAATTTATTACTTTACTTACTTTATCAACTTGTGAGCTGGTATTACCCAATTGTATGGTTCCTCTGCCCTAGGGATTACATCTGGTTGTTATTTCTGGAGATAACTATAATTATGCATCAAGCTTTTGTTCAGAAATTGTAGTTTGCCCAGTCCTTTCATTTAGTACTTGTATCTTGTTTTCTGGTCTGGCTTTCTGACAAGGAACACAATGTTATTATAAATCTCTTATGCTGGTTTGCCGTTGGGTGAGTTAGAATCTACAAGGACCTGAGCACTCCAGATGTTCCTTATTGCAATACGCATGAACTAGTAGCTGATAAAGAGTTGATTGTTTCACCATGCAAGCTTTTGTCCGGAGATCGCAGATTGGCCAGCACTTTTTTATTCAGTACCTGAATCTTGGTTGCAGATATTAGGAATATGTACATGACAGCTTTCATTTGAATAACTTCCTGAAAAGGAAGACAGTGTTTTCTGAATTTGTTAGTGGTATTGGTTTGCTCCTCAGGTTTGGGTTATTATTTATAAGCAGGGCTTGATGTTTGGATTAGAATTTAGAAGTGTTATCTCAACAGTCCAGGTGCACCTCATTGCAATACACATGAACTAGTTAGTACCTGGTATGAGTTTATCTTGAGAGGACTTTGGTGAAGGTTTAGGCATGTCTTGAAGGATGCACAATGTTTCCCATGACAGTGGTAGCAAAACCTTTGCATCAATAAATGGCTTCTCTGTATTTAGTATAATTTAGCATGCCAATTTTCAGGCAACTGAGAAGTTGATTCGTTAACAAATACTTACAAGCCACATATGGTATATTATAGCTGGTGGTCTCGTTGTGGGGAAGCCTTCTTCAGTACTGAGTATTTGACAGAATGGATGATGGATGAATAATAATGATCCATTGGTTGACAGCTGATCCACAATTGTCATGACGCCTAGTTACCATCTGACTGTGTTCCATTCATGAGAATGAGATTGAGTGAAGTTGCAATGTTGAATTGTAGTGACTTATTCCAGGTATCTGTCTAGTCCAAACCAAGTGTGTGAAGTCTACTCAGGGTGCAGGGTATCTGCACACCTTAAGCTAGTTGTCTGCACACCAGGTGTGTAATTTTGTAATTTTTTGTTGCTGAAGATGCTGATAGTACCACAGCTAGGGTGCCAGTATGGTTGCTTGAGTTTGAATATTTTCTGTTTCCTGGTTGAGAGGCGAGTGATATTATTACCATCATTTTGACCAGGGAGCTAGTGTGGTCATATGATACTGTTGTGGCTGCATTAGACTTGATGTGTGGCACTGTGGCATCTGGCATGCCACTAGTGCGTGTGAAAACCTGAGAGCAAATTGTAATTATTTTTACTGATAGAATGATAGCAAGGATTACAGGTGTGAAGTAACAGGTGAGTGAATGTTTTGACACCTGGCAGTTTATTCTTGTAGCGTAGGGTAAGGATCGGAAAGTGTGGCTCTGGTTGAAGTTTTGCCTTTTTTTTCCTTTTTTCTTTTTGTGCACCGAAGCTCTTGATCCTTTTGATCCGGATGGCAAAGACCTCGTGCCAATGATAGTTTCGATTGTGGCCAGACGTTGCTTCGCAATCTCCTGATCCTGCTGTTAGTAAGATATGATGGAACGAATTGAGTAGCCAAGTCTAGGAAAATGTCAGCTTCAATCCATAGAGAAATGAAAACGATGAAAGATGCTAGCTAGGATAAGCATCCGTGTACCGTGTTAATAACCCAACCAAACGTATTATCATCACAGGGAATCCTATGCTCTAAAAAAATGAAAAAGAAAACATTTCCCCTGATCTCTGCAAAAAAAACTCGGAAATTCATACAGCACGCGACTCTCTTGCGGTTGCTGGACAATAATTAAATGAAGAAAATAAATGTCCTTTTATCTTTTTGGTGTTTGATTTCAAAGGCGCAAGGGAAGGAAATTTGAGAGCAAACCAGATAACGGCAGTTTTGTACTGTCTGTTTCTTGTACTCTTTTTTTTTTTGATGAAAGACCATACATATATTAAAAGAGCGGCAACATTACAGAAAGGTCCTCAAGGAGGACCTCGTTACAATCCTGCCCCAAACAGCAGGGGACATGCACGCACACACGCGTCACCGAAGCAACGAATGAGAAGAACACGCGTCCAGGCAGCAGAACACCATCACCGCCGTCGAGGAGCTCGCCGGCGAGGGCCACCAGAGGCGTCGGCGTCGCGAGGGACCCATGAAGACGCTTGGGGCCGGAGTGGAGATGCCTCACCACGGAGGCATTAAGAGGATAAAGAAGCCATCGAGAAGGCCATTGCCGGCGACCCAAGGATGTAGACGAAACCGGCGCCAACGAGAAGAAGAATGGCATCTTCAGAGCCAGGGAGACGAACAGCCCACTGACGAAATGGAGTCTGCAAGGGGCAAGAACAGAGGAGGCCTGCCGCGACTTGGGAGCGAAAGGATGGCAAAACGACGGCGTGGGCAGCGAGGGATGCCAGTGACGAGGTAGAACCGGTGGGATCGAAGCCAGAGAAGGCTGGATCACCAGGCAAAGCCACCAGCAACAGCTCAACGCCAGACAGAGGAGCGGCGGCGGAGGACAGACCCGGAGAAAATGGGATGGGGGAAAGGGAAACCGGATCTGACAAAGCGAGGTGGAAACGGGGAGGGCCAAAGGCCTTATTGCAGCGCACCTGGCCGACCGAACCGCCGGCGACGAGCAGGAGCACAACGACGGAGGCAACAGTGGCAAGGAAGCACAAGACGTCCATCCGTCCGGACGAACAAGCTTCAAACAAACAAACAAACTTACCTACTGTACAAGTGAAGGAAGCTGGGGCTGGCCCTCCTCCCACACACCGCCGGCGAGAACGCCGGAGCGGAGGGAGAGGGGGCCAGAAGCAGGAGATCCGGTGGAGCTACAGTGAAGAACCAGAGGATAAGGCTGAGCGGTTGGGTCTCGTTTCCGCGTGTTGAGTTGGGACACTGCGAGAGCCGGGCTGCTGTTTCTTGTGCTCTTGATCATCAACCGGGATACATATAATCTTGTGCTAATGAGTATATGGGGGTGTATGTATCAACTACTGAAACAGAACAAATACAAGTAAATGGGTGTGTTTAGTTTTAAAAAGAAGAATGGAAAGTTTAGTGAAAATGTCACATCCGACACTGTAACGCACTGTAGCACTTTTCGTTTGTTTGTGGTAAACATTGTCCTATCATGACCTAACTAGGCTCAAAAGATTCGTCTCGTCGTGTACATAAAACCATGTAATTAGTTTTTTTTATTTACCCACGTTTAGTGTTCCATGCACGGGGAGAGAGATTTGATGTGATAGGTGAATAATAAAGTTTGGAGAGAGAATTTTGGAAAGCTTGGTGATATGACGTGGAACTAAACACACCCAGTTACACGTTCGAAGGAGCTGGAACCAAGCATCAGATACAAATCAATCATATCCTGGAAAGCTGGCAAAGCCAACCTGCTAGAATGCTAGACACAACATACGGTTAGTCTAGTTGTGCTGCTTCACTGATCGCACAGCTGCTGCCACTAAAAAAATAAAATATCCCCTCCCTCTCTGAAACACTAGTATATACATATATATGCTCATACACACTCACCCCATAAATACACATATATACATACGTTTAAGTCCTACCCGTATGAGCACATCTAAGAGCGATTTTTAGCTGAAATAACACCTTTCTAAATTCTAAATATATATAAGTATAGTAACATAAATGACTTGAGAGCACCCAGCTAGCTCGTGGTGTGGATCTATAGGTAGATTAGATGCTCCATTGGTGGAGGAGGAACTTGAGTTGCTCCCTTACCTGGAAATTCTCTCAACTAGTAGCTAGCAGAATAATACAATTCCCTATTGTGAATTAGCACACGGTATGTATATATTTGCATGTTGAGGCCACTGATAGGATTCTTATTCTCTATGCTAGTCTACACCAAATTAAATACAAAAACACCAAAATATTATATATTTACTATTAGGGTCTTGAAACAATATAAGGTTCAAGCTAAAGTTATAAATTTTAATGTAATGCCAATAACGGTAGTTTTATGAATTTGCTTTCATATGCATGCACCTTGATTTGATTGCCATGTTGTCCACATTTTCAGAAAATAGTGTACAAGTTGGTAGAGCATGTGAATCATGGGTACGTGCAAAAAGGTTGTGCATAAGTGATGGCACATGCGCATTACATATATTTCACACGGAAAGATAATGGCATATTGTAACAAAAAGGGTTGTGGGAAAACTTTTTTTTGTAATTTTTTTTGTATGTAGTCATAATGTCTCACCACATTTTTCAAAGTGTACAACACTTTCCACATTTATAATTGCTTTTGTAAAAGTTGTTTATGGATAAAGGTAAGTAGATCTTTGAATGTCCTAAGGCCGGTCTCGATCAATGCATAGTTTTAATGCAGTGTTACCAAGATTGTGTAATCGAGGCACGTGAGTGTCATGTGGATGAAACTTAACTCCAATCTCCTCCCATGAAATCCTGCCTTCTCTTTTTCTTCATTAATAATCCTACCACGTCAGCAAATTTGCTAATATGACATATGATTGAATGCTCATGAAACTTCTTATGAAAGCTCCGTTGAGACTCGCCTAATAACGATAGAAAATTGCAACAAAAGACATGCTTAATCACAAGCATGTTGTTAATTAACTGACAAGCTTTTCACATGCGTATATCCACTACCAACACCAAACTCATCTGTCACTGACTCCATTCATCTTGAAGAGGCCGCCATTATATTGTATCCAAACAAATACTATGACACAAGGATCTATTAATCTAGGAGTATTGGTTGTTCCTATGCATCCTTTTTGAAAAAGATCAACGAATGAATTAATGGAAATGCATTGTATTATTGACCAAGTTAAATGAACAAATTGTTGAGGGAATCAAGAAATAAAAAGCTTAGTTTTTAATTGTTGGACAAATTGGCGAAGTAGACATATGACATATGTTTTGTTGTAAGCACGTATTCAACTGCCAGTGTTAGCTAGGTGTAAGAGTTTATATGTCTAACTTATGCTTGCCTAAAGGAAAAAATAAAGGTGGTTCGATCACATTAAAAGTTGAATAATGTCAATTGAACAGCTAATGTTCTTCAATTCGTACATGCTCTTCTGATGGTTGCATTGAACTGAACTCGTGACTTGAATAGTTGAGTCCTAGATAACCGGTCAGGTCAAGGCTGTTCACATTACCACCAACTATGCTTCCAAACAAAACCATATGTTTATAAAAAATGACCATCGTTTTGGTTGATGAAGAAATCGATTTGTAAACTCTTGTAGGTAGAGGGTGCCATGAACCATGATAATATAGGATTTGTAAACCACATTACTGCCTGCCTGTCCGCCGCCTCCTCGTATCGCATCGCATTCTTCTTCTTGTTGACTTGATCTGTCTTGCTTGACCTGCCCTGCATCGCCCCCATCGATCGGAGGAATCCATTATTCCATTTCTTGCAAGCAACGCGGTCTCCACGCGATTTGCAATAAGAAGCAGCATCATCTTGTATCAGATCGGATTCAGAGCTGCGGCTGCTTCATCGCATCCAGTCCCAGTAGAAGAGCCCGAGGAGGAAGACGACCACCACCAGCAGCAGCAGGACAGCAAAGGAGGAAAGGAAGATGGGGAGCTACGCGTACAAGTACTGCATGTGCTTCACCCGCAAGTTCCGATCCCCCGACGCGCAGCCGCCGCCCGACGTCCGCGCCGCCCACCTCTCCTACTGCTCTTCTTCTTCTTCTTCTTCTGCTTCTGATGGGGGGCACGGGCACGAGGGCCTCCGCCGCTTCCTCTCCCAAGTCCAGGCCGAGTCCCCCGCCGACGTCGACCGCATCCTCGCCGTCCTATCGCCTACTTCAGCCGGCCATGGAATCGCCCGCTTCGTCACCAGGTCGCCGGCGCCGCCCACTCTCGACGACTTCTTCGGCTTCCTCTTCTCCCCCGATCTCAACCCGCCAATCACCAACAAGGTACCAAACCATCTCCATCCCCCTCACTAATCAATCAATCATTCATTCAATGGGGGATTCCTAGCATTTTGATTATTACAGTACTGTGCTGCTATCTACTTTCTACTGTACGTATAATATCCGCTCAAGTAGAATCAATAGATGATGATTGTGATTCAGTTTCATCCACTCTCCTACCAGTACCAATAGTTGACTCAGCAACTGCTATTTGTATCTTGTCACTAACCCGGATCCTCCCCTCCCTCGAACATTCCATTTTCACACTACCACGTTCCTTCTGCTTGGGATGATATAGGATGCCACGGAGGGAAGGAGCTTCATTCATTCAGTCACTATCGCTCCATCCTTTCTCTTCTGTTCTGGGTCAACTCAACCTGCTGCTGCTTGCCTGTCTGCATGTTCCGTTCGATGATTCCGTTCCCTTCCACTACAAGGGTGCTGTGCTCTTCAGTTTTGGACGCTACTACTGCAATGACATTTGCTACTATTATTACACTGACTCTGTTCTCACAATCGCTGTTGAGTTCACAACTAAATAATCCAGATACTAGTACAATTGAGGTCAATAAGTCATCAACCATTCATTACAGACTAGTATACTCTAGTACAAGGCTAAAGGCTACAAGTACTAATACTTCTTTTCCCAAGACGCACATGTTTATATATCTAATTCAGGAAACCTTCACTAATCTTACTTGCAGCATCATTCATGGCACAAAAATTATCATCCAATAGATGTGTCTTTGTGACATTTCAGTTTGCAGCTCATAACTAAACAATATAATGATATTTCGGCTCCCGTACAGAACATTTGCTTTACTATATTGCCCCCTTCCATAGCAGCATATCGTTTTCCCTAACTCTGCCTCGTTGCTCACTGTTACTCTCACTCTTCCCTCAGGTTCACCAGGACATGTCAGCCCCCTTCTCACATTATTTCGTATTCACTGGACATAATTCCTACCTCACCGGAAACCAGCTCAATAGTGACTCCAGCGACGTCCCAATTATAAAAGCACTGCAGAGAGGTGTTAGAGTCATCGAACTCGATATGTGGCCAAATTCTTCGAAGACCAATGTTGATATTCTTCATGGAGGGTATGGATTCCTCCCCTTGTTTTAACCATGTTGACTTTTTCAATACTACATGGAATGATCACAGCATATTTTAGCATACGAAAACGACATCATAGTATTTGAGGATGACATTTTGGGGACACAGTCCAGTTTGTTATAAATAGCCCATACTGCTTCAACTTGTAACCATCCTCTTTTTTTTCTCTCTCTTTACTCTGCAAAATGTTTCCCTGACTCTTATTTTTCTTGGCATTTGAAAGGACATTGACTGCCCCTGTAGAAATGATCAGATGTTTAAAGTCCATTAAAGAATATGCCTTTTGTGCGTCCAATTATCCTCTTGTTATTACTCTTGAGGATCACCTCACAGCAGACCTCCAAGCCAAAGTAGCTGAGGTGAAGCTTACTTACTGTATTATTTCCTTGCATTTCTCCCCTGTATAAACCATCGATTCTAACTTGGAAATTACTATAGATGCTCACTGAAACATTTGGAGATCTTCTTTTCGTCCCTAGTCCAGACCCAATGAAAGAGTTTCCTTCTCCAGAAGCTCTAATGAAGAGGATAATCATCTCAACTAAACCCCCACAAGAATACAAGGAGTTTCTCAAAGTTAAGGATAATCAGAATGGTAGTGGAAACATAGCTGATTTGCCGGACCAAGGAAGCCTCAGAAGAATAGATTCAAATGCCGATGAATCTGATGGAAAGGTCTGCAATATCACCGGCCTTTTCAAGACATGCATCCATTGTATAACACACATGAAGTAAACTTATTGTCATGAACAGGATGAACTAGATGAGCAAGATGATGAAGATTCCGACGAGGATGACCCCAAATTTCAACAGGACACTGCCTGTGAGTATAGGAAATTGATCACCATTCAAGCTGGCAAACCAAAAGGCCATTTACGGGATGCCCTAAAGGTAGACCCAGACAAAGTCAGGAGGCTCTCTTTGAGTGAGACACAGTTAGCTAAAGCGACAGCTTCTCATGGTGCTGAAGTCATAAGGTAATTTGTGTCTACCATTATTTAATTGTTTTTGAAGTCCAATGCACAAGAACGCTAGAAGATTTGGTATCAAATTGTTATACAGTTTGTTCTGTGGGTTTTATAAACTAAAACTCAACAATTAGCTTATGCCCTTAAATCATATTCCTCCATTTTAGACCATAGGGGCTCATCAAGGTTTATACTGTAGTCTTACAATTTGTAATGGGAAACAAATGGAAAAAAAAGAAACTGCCAGTGTTGGCAAGGTTACATGATACACATGGTAATCCAATAAAAGGCCTAACTCCCCTGGAAGCCTACAAAAGATGATCTAGAGAATTTTTAACATTAACCAATCGCAAGATTGCATCTCTTCGAGGTGTATGCCGTACTCCGCAGACTTGCTGAACAGCTTCAATTCTATTCAGGTTCACTCAGAAGAATATACTGAGGGTTTATCCAAAGGGCACAAGGGTTAACTCTTCTAACTATGATCCAATGAACGCCTGGACTCATGGTGCTCAGATGGTTGCATTCAACATGCAGGTGGGATTTCAGTTCTTACTGTCAGTAGTTTGCCTTTTTCATGCCTTTTTATAGTCACATAGTAGTAAGTAAGTTGTTTGGCTGAACTATATTCACTATATGTGAAGAAAGGCAATCTCTTGGGCTTTTCATTTTTTCAGGGGCATGACAAAGCACTCCGGTTGATGCAAGGATTTTTCAGGGCCAACGGGGGCTGCGGGTATGTTAAGAAACCTGACTTCTTGCTAATGACTGGTCCAAATGGTGAGGTATTTGACCCTAAAGCTAGTTTGCCAGTGAAGAAAACTCTCAAGGTAGGTATTATGTTTCCAAGACAGTCACAGCAGATCTTGCTGAAAATACCAATCTAGATGTTCCAGCATAGGAGCTAAATTCGTACAATGTGGAAGTAGGTAAAAGTATATATGGGAGATGGGTGGCGCATGGATTTCAGTAAAACTCATTTCGATGCCTTCTCGCCTCCAGATTTCTATACCAGGGTAAGGCAAGACGGATGTTGAATTGGTTCTTGGCAAACAGTATGCGGTTGCATTATGGGATGGAAGATGTGGCTAAGTGCCGAAGAAGGTCTAATATATCTATGGTCTCTGAAATAAACAGGTAGGAATCGCCGGAGTGAAGGCAGATAGTGTGATGAAGAAAACACGGGTCCTGGAAGACCAGTGGGTGCCGGTGTGGGACGAGGAGTTCACGTTCCCGCTGACGGTGCCGGAGCTGGCCCTGCTGCGGATTGAGGTGCAGGAGTATGACATGTCGGAGAAGCACGACTTCGGCGGGCAGGCCGTGCTGCCGGTGTGGGAGCTCAAGTCAGGCATCCGTGCTGTGCCTCTGCACGATCGCAAGGGCGTCAGGTACAAGTCCGTCAGGCTCCTCATGCGCTTCGATTTTGTCTAGGCTTCAGCAGCTGCAGTCCATACTTGCAGCCGCCCAGTCAGTGAGAGTTTGCATAGCTCTTTTCTTTTTATTTAATTCTTGTGCATCTAGTATGATTGTGTCTACGTAAAGTTATGGTCTAGTATGAATTATTGCTAGTAGAGTATACTCTCATCGCCATGTGATTAGTGTAGAGTAGAATTAGGGGCGGTTGATTCCAGCTTGCGCATATATGTATCATGAATTTATGTACTGATTTTGTCGGAATAAAAGGTTGTACGGAAGGAAGCAGCAGATCGGCCGATCAAGTCCATTATTTTGTTCGAATTTGACGTTCTCTCTGAAATCACTATTTACTCAATTTGATGTTCTATATGTCAAACATGTGAAAGAGCATTGTTAGTTTGTTACTGGAGTTGGATTATGTGCTGGAACTTCATTCCTTTCCGTACTAGCTTATTCGACATGAACAGCCAACTATCTGGTTCAGAATTCAGAATGACACATGGGTCGCGACAAATATAGACTGACACGTAACCATCTTATCGCCATGCTTATCCATTTTGCTGATGCGGGTCCATTCTTTTCTTCGAGGAAGACCCGTTAGCAAATCTAGTTAGTACCCCTCCTTTTGCACGATTTGACTTGCCAATGTTATCTTATTTATAAATTTATAATTATGTTTTGACCATTCATTTATCTTATATTATTATATTATTTATGATCATAGATTTATAATTATTAGAAAATATTTTTTATTATAAATTTAACCATCCAAATTTACATTATAAAAGTTAAAGTTTGTTGCTTAAATTATTGAACAAATTTTATAAAGTTTAAATCTTGATATTTATGCGCGCCTTATAAAAGTAAAAGAAGAGAATACTTTTTATGAAAAATACACAGTACACTCTTATAAAAAATACTTCTTGTCGGTGTTGGGATCGGTCGACCAATCCCCAGCGCCAAACAGATCCCCAGCGCCAAACAGAATGCGCTGTGTCCCGTCCCTTGACGGTTGATGCAAGAGCTAGTGCGATGAGACAAGCGTTTATCCTGGTTCCGACCGTGAGGTCGTACGTCCAGCAGGGTGCGCTCGGGGCGCTGTACTATCTTGCACCGGAGTGCTTGCAGAGGGGGGCTACAAGCAAGGCGGGAGAGGAGGAGGAGTCTCCAAGTCCCTGAAAGCGAGTGTGATTGAGGCGAGTGCCAATATCGTGTGTGGCCGTCTGTGCCTCCCTTCTTCTCCTCTTACCTCCTTTTATAGGTCAAGGAGAGAAAGGTGGGGGTAGGGTTTACAAGTACAAGCGTGACGTGCTACAGGGATATGTACTGGAGAGCATGGCGTCGGGCGTGCATCGTCCTTGACCCTGGTGGGAGATTTATGGCGAGCCCCGGCTTCTGCGGGTGTCGCGGCCGTCCCTGTGCTTGTCCTGGAGCAACTTCGAGGGGTGTCGCTGCTGCAGCCCGCGTCTAGCTGCCCGTTCGCTGGTTGACTTCGAGGGCGGGGCAGGTGAGGAAGGACCGGAGTTGGCAGTACAGGGGTCGGTATGGTGGTTGCCGTCAACCACAGTGCGCGGCGTGCTCGGTTCACCAGGGGATGGTCGAGAGTTGGCGGATTTGACCCGGCGTTCGTCATCACCAGGCCACGCCTGACCGGAGTCTGTACTCGGTTGCTGTTTAGATATTCTTTCGAGGGTTCCTCATGCTCATTCGAGGGGCGTCCCGGGGGGAAAAGATGGTAGCGGGTGGAACAGTGGTGCAGAATGACGCCTGCCAGTCCGCACAGGGTTTTGCGCAGTGCCCCGTGCGTCCGCACAGCGTCAGTAAGGACGCACAGTAACTGGAGCAGGTGGAACAGCGAGTTCTGCGGTGTCAGCGGCGCGGCGTGGGGGAAAGATTGCCTTTTGACTTCGGCGCCCGCCTGATGGGGCGGGCATTAAGTGCCGTTGTCGGTTGGGGCGCCGGGGAGCGCCGCGTTATGTAGGAGCGGCCTCGAGCGAGGCGGAGTTGGCCCGCCCGTTCGAGGGGGTGCGCGACCCTCGAGCGAGGCGGAGTTTGCCCGCCCGTTCGAGGGGGTGCGCGACCCTCGAGCGAGGCGGAGTTTGTGTTGTGCCTGCTCGAAGGGGTGCGGCCCTCGAGCGAGGTCGAGACGGGGGTAGCGACTCGGGCCCACCCGTCAGGCGAGTTCGGACGGCCGTTCTTGAGCCGCGACAGGCTGTGACGGGCCGAGCTGCCGACGATTCGGCCTTTCGTGATATATCGTTCTTTTGAGGGTGATCACCCCGATGATTAGGGGACCCCCTGGGTTTGTCCCCGACAGTAGCCCCCGAGTCTCTGCCGGACTAAGGGTCAGTCGGGCAGAGGCTGATGGTTCGTGGGATCGTTCCCGGGCGTTTTGCTGGGATTACTCCTTCTCGATTATGCACGTTCTTCCGTGGGGGCGCGCGAGCGCACCCGCGGGTGTAGCCCCCGAGCCCTTGGAGGAGTGAATTCACTCGTGCAAGGGCTTTGACTTTCGAGGTTTGTGTCAGTCGTTCTCCTTTCGATGTGGTGGGGGTGAGACCGAGTTTATACGGAATTCGGGGGGCGGACCCTGCACGGCTTTGATGTGTTTCGCGCGTAAGAGGAGGTGGACATGCTGCAAGGAGCCCCCGAGCTCCTGTCCCGCGCGGAGGCGATCGGAGGGGCTTCTTGTCTTTGAGTTGCGACCCTCGCCTCCCCTTCGCGGGGGAGAGGGGTGAGGTCATTCGTGCAACCCTCGAATCGGGCAGCGTACACGGATGCCTCGGTGAGCTATTAGCGGGTAGTTCAAGTGGACGTCCGTGCCCCGTTCGCTGGGGGTCGGCTCGTGGTCCGGAGACACGTCCATGTAGCGCTTGCAAAGGTTTGCTAGGTGGGGCTCGGTCCCTTTCGCAGAGACCGAGGGCGCGAAAGCTCTCCCTCGTTGGGATCCCCCCACTAGCTGCCTTTGTCCGGCCTTGAACACAACAGGGGCGTCCCCAAACTTCGCGTTCGGGGTAAAGTCCGTTTGACACGCCCGAATCGTCCCTGACTCTGTTGATCTGGAGCGCCTGTCGAACCCTTTCGAGGGCCAAGCTTCGTACTCCTGATCAGTAGGGCCTTGCGAAAGGTGCAGGTCACCCTCGAGCAGCTGGCTCGAGGGTTGGTCGAGCGTGACCGGCTGCCTACGCATCGCTTAATCTGGGGCGCCCGTCGAACCTTTTCGAGGCCCGGGTTTCGAGTCCCTGATCAGTAGCGCCCTGCGCCTCGAGGCGGAGGGGGGTCGTTGTCTTACCTGGGAGGGAATCCAACGGTTAGGTCGTTCGGGCCCACGCACGACCGCTGGCGGGCGTGGTCGTGGCTGACGTGGCGCGGAGTGGGCGAGATGGTCGTAGTGGGCGCGCCTTTTTAGGCGGGGTCGGCGTGCGCCGGGGAGAGGCGAGGCGACGGGCGGCCAGGCGCCGCTGTTGCGTCGTTTCGTTTTGCCGTGCCGCAGTAAATGCCGTCGCCCACGCGTGCCGTTCCGCGGGAAAAAAGGGGAGGGGGGTCCCCGGTTGTCAGCGACGTGCCACGCGTGGGTTCGGCCCGTTGCCAGTGGGTTGGTGTGTCGCGGCAGGGACGAGCCCGCTCCCTTATAAAAGGAAAGCGGGGGAGGAAGGGGATTTCTTACCTTCGCCATTCCTCGCACCAGCTCTCGCCTCTGCCTTTCGCTTACTTCCGAGCCCGCTAGTCGCACTCTGTTCGTCCTTCACGCCTTCGTCGCCTTTGCTCCGCGCTCCCTGCTCCGCCGTCCGCCATGGTGATCATCGAAGGCGTCACGGAATGGACTCCGTCCACCGCTACCGAGCACCTCCTGGAGGGCTTGGTGAACGGCGGACAGCTTTCGCCCAGGGGCGATTCGGCGCGGCCGGCGTGGATCGTCCCGGCGCTGGCGGCCAGGGCGCCGAACCCACCGGCGGGGTACGTGGTGAGCTTCATCCGCTTTCACGAGCGGGGCTTCAACGCGCCCGCCAGCCAGTTCATGCGGGGCCTCTGCCACTACTACGGCGTGGAGCTCCACAACTTCTCCCCCAACGCCATCTCGCAGGCGGCGGCCTTCGTCGGCGTCTGCGAGGCTGTACTGGGGATCGAGGCGCACTGGGACCTGTGGGTCCACATCTTCCGCGCCGAGCTCAGCACGTCCGGCGCGGGGAGGGGGGTGCGCCGTTCTTCGTGCGCCGGCGGTCTCACGCTCGCGCCAGTCGAGTCCAGGAAGCACTTGTACCCGGCCTGCAGGATGACCACCAACAACAGCGGCTGGGCTAAGGGGTGGTTTTACCTGCGCAACGACGGCCTGGGGTTGCCGGAGTACACCGGCAAGGTCTTGACGGAGAAGGCCGACTCCTGGAGCTACGGCGTCTCCGGCGGAGGTCAGCGGAAGAGGCTCCGTCCCGTCGTCGACGCCCTTCGTGCCTTGGAGGGGTCGGGCCTGACCGTGGCGCATGTGCTCGCGCACTGTCATCGCCGCCGGGTGGTTCCCCTCATGGAGAGGCAGCTCCCTCTGTTCCGGATGACGGAGGGTGCCGACCCGGCGGCACTGGCGGCTTCGCGTATGTTGTCGGAGCCGCTGCTTGAAGAGTACGTTGTTACGAGGGTGCGAACGGCGGTGCATCCCGACACCATGCCGAGCGACCTTCGGTCGTTCCGGCTGCGCCCCGACGAGGGCCATGTTTTGTCGGTGAGTCGTCATTCTCCCTCTCCGGGCTGTTGGATTGATTAATTTAGAATTCCCTTCCTCAATTCATCGTGATTTCAGGACGTGAACTGCGGCCTCTACCGCTCCCTCGCGCCGACTCCGGAGGTGCGCGCTTCGAACTGCGCTCGCCGTGACCGCGAGAGGGACGCGAAGGAGGCGAAGAGAGCCAGCAGCCGAAGGAGGCAAGCCCGGCGGGACGCGCACCAGGCGGCGCTTCGCCGGAGGAGGAGGGACGGCGGGGCGCAGCCGTCGTCCCCCGAGGACTCCCCGGACCCTCCCAGCGAGGGGGAGGATGAGGAGGAGATCGATGCCGGCGGGGTTCCGTCCGCCGGTGAGGAGGAGATGGCCGCGCCGCTGTCCGAGGCGGGCGTGGTGGCCCCGGGCGATGTTGCGCCGGTGGCGGCGCGGATGGCAGTCGTGCCTGCTCGACCCGCGGCGCCGCGGGCGCGAGCAATTTTCTCCTCCGCTACGGGCGTGTCGCGCCGCAGCGGAGCGAGTGTCGAGGGCTCGGGAGGTTCGCAGCCCCCAAGCGATTTGAGGGGGTCCTCGAGTTCGAGGAGGGCTCCCTCAACGGGCGGCTCGAAGCGGAAGCTACAGGCGCTGCAGGATTGCATCCGGTAAGTTCTGCCTCGAACTTTTTCGTAGCTTTCCATCCTTGTTCGGTTTTTTGTTTCGTAATTTCCGTTCTTTCTTTTTGATTTAGCACGCGGGGTGGCGCCAGGGCCGCCCCTATCCTCGCGCCCAAGAAGGCGTTGAAGGTTGGGGGGTCGGATTCCCCTCACGCCGGAGGATCGCGTTCGCGCGGGACTCCGCGTCCCGCAGCGATGTCCGCAGCGATGCCGGTGGATCCGGCGCCGGGGGTGCGAGACTCCGGGTCGGCGGAGGAGGAGCGGGAGAGGACGCCCCTGGTGGCGGAGCCGAGGCAGGACGCCCCGGTGGTTGAGGTGGAGCCGGGGCACGGCGCCCTGGTGACGGAAGTGGGCGAGCAGGAGGGCCATGCCACTGCCGCGGCCCCTACTGGAAGGAGGCAGGAGGCGGTCGTGCCGGTCGGCGGCGCGGTCATCCTGCCGGCTTTGGGTCGCGCACAAGGCGCGGCCCGGGGTGGCGATGGCGGGCACGTTCCCCCCGCTGGGGTGTCCGCGGCCGAGGCGTCGGCGGCGCGCTTCTTGTCTCAGGGGCCGCCGCAGATGCCCGTGGCCGGGGGAGCGGCCGAGTGGGATGCGGCCGAGGTAGCGCTACTCCAGGGTCGTCGCGGCCCGAGCGCGTGGCCGGAGGAGCCTGGCGTCTCCGCCCGGGTCTGGCAGAGCATGGCGGAGGAGAACGAGCTGTGGGCTCAGGCCGAACGGGTCGGGACGGACCTGGAGCGGGCCATCTCAGCCGCCGCCGATCTCCATTCCAGGCAGGCGCTGGAGCTCTTCGAGGTATCCCCGCGCTCGTCCCAGCACTTTGAGATTGTTTTTAGTCTGTGTCTTATTCCTGATGGCTCTTCGTGCAGCTTCTGCGGCAAGAGGCGGTAGACAAGACCGCGTGCATCGCGGGCTTGTACGCCGATCTTCGCCGGTTCCGCCAGGCGAACGCGGACCTGGGCACGGAAGTGACCCAGCTCACCGTCCGGGTGAGGGAAGCAGAGACGGCCGCCCGCGCACACGAAGAAGCGAAGGCTCGCGCGGAGCGGGAGCGAGACGCTGAGAGAGGCGCGGCGGAGCGGGAGGCCCGAGCCTTGGCCGCAGCGTTGGAGCGGCTCGAGCTTGAGCACAAGGCGCGCGAGGCCGCGCAGTCCCAGCTCGCGGAGGCGGTGGCCCGGGCAGGGCAAAAGGCCCAGGAGGCCGAGCAGCTCGGCCGCGCGCTTCGAGAGAAGGAGGGTGCGCTGGCGGCCGCGGAGGGCCTGCTCCAGCAAGAGCGCACAGCGCTTACCGAGGCCAGGGCCTTGGTGGACGGTATGTCCTCACGCTTTCCTGGATTTCTGTGTTTGGAGTTCGTCTTGACGTGCTTGAGCTTTGTCAGGGCTGCGGAGGGCCGAGGCGGAGAAGGCGGATGAGGTGATGGCTGTTCAGGCCGCCTACTCCGAGGCCCAGGGGGAGCTTGAGGCGCTGAAGGTCGCCGCCGATGCGGCGTGCTGGGACGTCCAGTGCGTCGACGTGCAGTCGGGGTCGTCGTTGCCCAGCCGCCTGAGGTCTCTGAAGAGCTGCGTGGCGGAGCGCCTCGAGCACGCGCTTCACCTTGGAGTGAAGAAGGCACTCGGCGTGGTGTCGACGCATTACGTCATTGACCTCGCGGCGGTGGCACGCGGTTACTTCATCGACGCAGACCTGGACGACGATGCCGCCCTTGCTGCCCTCGACGAGGCCGATGACGGCGCCGAGGATGCCGCCACGGCACTTGCCGCCAAGTTCGGGCGCGATCTTTTCCCCGAGGAGGATGAAGATGCGCGCGCCGACGTTGGGCCTGAGGCCGCGACCGCCACCGAAGCCGAGGTTGATCCTGAGGCCGACGCCGCGGCGTCCCTTGAGGAGGACATCACCTCGGTGTGCCGCGATGACGATGGCCCTGGGGCCCTTGCATCGGTTCCCTCGACCGTCGCCGCCGAGGCTACCGTGCCCCCGCAGGAAGGTGGAGCCTGAAGGGTTCAGGCTTAGTATCTAGATGTATCTTAGTTTTTAGGAGACTAACTCTGTAAAATAAACTAAGATTGAAAGTCGATCGTGCGTTTCAAACTTGTTCGATTGTTCTATTGTGCAACTCTTGGCTTGGAGAGATTTTAGCCGGGTATTTCGAATCCGCAAGCGATTAAAGCGTGGAGTGGAGAGGGAGATGCCGTATCCCTTCGCGGGCATAGGCGGTCTCACGGCTCAACCAGCTCCAGCTTTGGCTAGCTCGCGCCCCGCATCCTCTCTAAGCGTCTCGAGTTTTAACACAATTTTCGAAAATTGGGACGATTAGGGAGGGTAAACCCCCCTGCAGCCCCCGAGGGGGGCTTGGCTTTATTTGAAAATAGAACCAAGTCCCCCTTGTTTGTGTTGTTAGCAACAATGTTTTCATGTTTTTCGCAAACTCTTTATTATTGTTAACTAAGAACACGAAGTATTTACAAGAAATACTGAGAGTTTTAAGGATAGAAGCGACGTAGCTGTTGGATGTTCCAGGCGTTGGTGAAGACCTCGCCCTTCTCGTTCGCCAGCTTATAAGTGCCGGGTTTGAGGACCTTGGCGATGATGAACGGTCCTTCCCATGGCGGAGTGAGCTTGTGGCGCTCTCGATTGTCCTGGCGTAACCTTAGCACCAGGTCCCCTTCGTGGAGGTCTCGACGCCGTACCTTCCGAGCTTGGTATCGCCGAAGCGATTGTTGGTAGCGCGCTGAGTGAAGCAACGCTACGTCGCGAGCCTCGTCCACCTGGTCCAGCGAATTCTCGCGGTCCCGCTGGTTTCGGTCTTCCTGGTAGGCCTTAAGCCTCGGAGACCCGTACTCCAAGTCTGTTGGGAGGACGGCTTCGGCGCCATAGACGAGGAAGAACGGGCTGAAGCCTGTGGCCCTGCTGGGGGTTGTCCTGAGACTCCAGATCACCGATGGCAGCTCAGCAACCCACTTCCGGCCAAACTTGTTCAGCTTGTTGAAGATTATTGGCTTCAGGCCTTGTAGTATCATGCCGTTGGCACGTTCTACTTGGCCGTTCGTTTGCGGATGTGCCACGGCCGACCAATCAACGTGAATGTGATGGTCGTCGCAGAACTCCAAGAACTTCTTGCCGGTGAATTGGGTGCCGTTGTTAGTGATGATCGAGTTGGGTACCCCGAATCGGTGGATGATGTCGGTGAAGAACATCACGGCCTGCTCAGATCTGATGCTGGTGATGGCCCGGACCTCGATCCACTTCGAGAACTTGTCGATGGCTACCAACAAGTGGGTGAATCCCCCGGGCGCTGGGCGGAAGGGCCCCACGAGATCCAACCCCCAGACCGCGAAAGGCCATGTTACAGGGATGGTCTGCAGGGCGTGCGCCGGGAGATGCGTCTTTCGTGCGTAGAATTGGCACCCTTCGCAGGTGCGCACGACCTCGTTTGCGTCGGACACGGCGGTGGGCCAGTAAAAGCCTTGCCGGAATGCGTTACCCACGAGGGTGCGCGGCGCTGCGTGGTGTCCGCACGCCCCGACGTGGATGTCGCGGATCAACAGCCTTCCCTCGGGGATGGGGATGCATCACTGCAAGACCCCTGAGGCGCTGCGTTTGTACAGCTCGCCGCCGACTGAGACAAAGGTCTTGGCCCTTCTGGCGATGCGGCGCCCCTCGGTTCGGTCCGAGGGCAGCTCTCCGCGGTCGATCCATGCGAGGTACGGATCACGCCAGTCTTGTGGTCGCGTGTCTGCGTCGATTTCCATGGCCTCGGCCAAAGAAATTTCAGCGTCGAGGGCTTCGAGCTCCTCTTTCGAGGGGTCCTCTTCTATGGGCTCGACCCCCGCAGCCCCCGAGGGTGTCCTGAGGGTTCCGGCCCTTCGCTCGAAATTGACGGAGGGTTGATCGAGGTCGCGGGCGAAGACGTTCGGAGGAACGGTGATTCGCTCTGACGCGATCTTAGCCAGCTGATCCGCTTCCTCGTTGTATTTGCGTACGACGTGGTTCAGCTCGAGGCCATGGAATTTGTCCTCGAGACGACGAACCTCGTTGCAATACGCCTCCATCTTTTCGTCGCGGCAGCTTGCGTTCTTCATCACTTGGTCGATGACCAACTGAGAGTCCCCCCGGACGTCGAGACGTTTGATGTCGAGGTCGATGGCGATACGGAGCCCAGCGAGGAGGGCTTCGTACTCCGCCATGTTGTTCGACGCTGGGAAGTGCAAGCGAACCACGTATCGGATATGTTCCCCGAGGGGCGAGACGAAAAGGAGGCCCGCACCTGCCCCGGTTTTCATTACCGACCCGTCGAAGTACATGGTCCAGCATTCGGCCTGGATCTGCGGCGGCAGAAGTTGGACGTCGGTCCACTCAGCGACGAAGTCCGCTAAGATTTGCGATTTTATCGCCTTACGCGGTGCGTAGGAGAGAGTTTCCCCCACGAGTTCCATAGACCATTTCGCTATTCTACCCGAGACGTCCGGGTTGCGGACTATCTCCCCCAAAGGGAAAGATGAGACCACGGTGACCGGGTGGGCCTCGAAGTAGTGTCGCAGCTTTCGACGCGCGAGCACTACGGCGTAGATTAGCTTCTGGATCTATGGATACCGCATCTTGGTTTCGGTCAGCACCTCGCTGACATAGTACACCGGCCTCTGGACCGGCAAAGCGTGGCCCTCCTCTATCCTCTCCACAATGACGACGGCGCTGACAACTTGCGTTGTCGCAGCCACATATAGGTAGAGAGGCTCACCGTTCCGTGGCGGCGTGAGGATGGGTGCGTGTGCGAGCGATGCTTTTAGCCCATCGAGGGCTTTTTGGGCTTCGGGGGTCCATGAAAAGCGTTCGTGCTTTTTTAGGAGCCGGTACAAAGGTAAGCCCTTCTCGCCAAGTCGAGAGATGAAGCGGCTGAGAGCTGCGAGGCAGCCCAGTACTCTTTGCACCCCCTTGAGGTCCCGAATCGGCTCCATTCGTTCCAGGGCCGAGACTTTTTCGGGGTTGGGTTCAATGCCTCGTTGGGAGACGATGAAACCCAATAGCATGCCTCGCGGCACCCCGAATACGCATTTTTCCGGATTCAACTTTACCCCGTTCGCCCGGAGGCAACCGAATGTGATTTGCAGATCGTTGACCAGATCGCTCGCCTTTCCGGTTTTCACAACGATATCGTCAACATATGCCTCAACGGTCCGCCCGATGTGGCTTCCGAAAACGTGTTGCATACATCGCTGGTATGTAGCTCCAGCGTTTCGGAGGCCGAACGGCATAGTGACGTAGCAAAACATGCCAAACGGGGTGATGAAAGAAGTCGCGAGCTGGTCGGACTCTTTCATCTTGATTTGATGATAACCGGAATAAGCATCAAGAAAGCATAGCAACTCACATCCAGCGGTGGAGTCTATTATCTGATCTATTCTAGGCAGAGGAAATGGAACCTTAGGGCATGCTTTGTTTAAACCGGTATAATCTACACACATGCGCCATTTTCCGTTTTTCTTCTTAACTAGAACAGGATTAGCAAGCCAGGTCGGGTGAAATACCTCTTTGATGAATCCGGCTTGTAGGAGTTTGTGCACCTCCTCCCCGATGGCGCGGCGCCTTTCCTCGTCGAACCGCCGCAGTCGCTGTACCACCGGCTTGGAGTGTGGCTTGATGTCGAGGCTGTGCTCGGCGACCTCCCTCGGGATCCCCGGCATGTCCGAGGGTCTCCACGCGAAGATGTCGGCGTTGGCGCGGAGAAAGTCGATGAGCACTGCTTCCTATTTGGGGTCGAGGGTGGTGCTTACCCTCAACGCCTTGCCCCCGGGGGCAGTGGGGTCGAGGGGCACTGCTTTGGTGTGTTCAGCAGCCTCGAAGGTGCCCGCGTGCCTTTTGGTGGAGTCGACGGCCTCGTTCGCCATCTTCTCCAAATCCGCCACTAGGGTTTCGCTGTAGGCGAGCGCTTCCGCGCCATCGACGCACTCGACATCGCACGCGTAGGCGTGCTCGTACGGCGATCCCACGGTGATGACGCCCTTTGGCCCTGGCATCTTCATCTTGAGGTAGGCGTAGTTGGGAACCGCCATGAACTTGGCATAGCACGGTCGCCCGAAGATAGCGTGATATGCTCCTGGGAATCCCACCACCTCGAAGATGAGGGTCTCCCTCCGAAAGTTCTTAGGAGTACCGAAGCAAACGGGCAGGTCGATCTGCCCGAGGGGTTGGACCCGTTTTCCCGGCGCGATGCCGTGGAAAGGCGCCTTGCTTGGCCTCAGCTGGTTCGTGCCGATGCTCATGAGCTCTAAGGTGTGGACGTAGAGGATGTTGAGGCTGCTGCCCCCGTCCATCAGCACCTTGGAGAATCGCGTGTTGCCGATGACGGGGTCGACGACAAGCGGATAGCGCCCCGGGTTCGGGACATAGTCCGGATGGTCCTCGCGGCCGAAGGAGATGGTCTCGTCCGACCAGGCGAGGTAAGTTGGCGTCGCGGGGTGAACGGAGAAGACCTCTCGGCGTTCACGTCTCTGTTCCCGGGACGTCGCGTTCACGGTGGGCCCCCCCACGATGAAGAATACATTCTCCACATGGGGGAACTCGTCGTTGCCGCCATCGCCCGTATCCTTCTTCGGGCCATCCTCCTTCGCGGAGGTGCGCCTGAAGTAACCCTTGATCATCCCACACTGTTCGAGGGTGTGGGTGACAGGGCCCTTGTGGTACGGGCATGACTTCTTCAGCATCTCGTCGAACAGGCCTCCCCCCTGGGGGGGGGGGGCCCGAGGGCCTTTGCGGCCTCGCTCGACCACGAGGACGTCGTCAGAGTCTTCGCCCTGCTGCTGCTGCTGCGCGGCTTGCCGAGGCCTCTTGCCTTTACTGCCCCGTTTCTGCTTTTTTGTCTTGGCCTTGGGTTTGCTGCCCTCCGCGGGCAGCTCCTCCGCGCGCTTCCCCTTGGTCTTGCCGTCGAAGATTGCCCCGACAGCCTCCTCTCCAGAGGCGAAGTTGGTGGCGATGTCGAACAGAGCGTTGACGCTGGTGGGATGGTTTCGTCCCAGCTCGCGCACCAGCTCTCGACAGGTCGTGCCTTCGAGGAAGGCGTGGATGATTTCGGAGTCACCCACGCTCGGGAGCTCGGTGCAGCGCTTGGAGAAACGGCGGATGAAGTCCCTCAGCGGCTCGTCGGCCGCCTGCCGGCACCCGCGCAGGTCCCAGGAGTTTCCGGGGCGCATGTATGTGCCCTGAAAGTTACCCACGAACATCTTGACCAGGTCGTCCCAGTCGTGGATTTGGTTTGTGGGTAGGTGTTCGAGCCATGTCCGCGCCGAGTCCGCGAGATGAAGTGGAAGGTTGCGGATGATCATGGCATCGTCGGTGGCCCCGCCCAACTGGCAGGCCAGGCGATAGTCGTTGAGCCACGTCTCGGGTGTCGTCTCACCCGAATACTTGGTGATGGTGGTCGGCTGGCAAAAACGCGGCGGGATGGCGGCCGAACGGATCTTCCGGGTGAACACCGGGGTTCCCGGGGGTTCCGGCGTCGGGCTTCTGTCCTCCTCGCTGTCATAGCGACCTCCCCGTCGGGGGTGCCTGCTGCGGGGAGGCGCCGCGTCCTGCCTCTTCTTGTTCAGGACGTTGCGCGCATCGCCATCGTCGACGGCGCCCCGCGTGTCCACGAGTCGGTCCTTCGCGGACCTCCTCGTTTCGCGGTCGCCGGTCACGAGCGCCCTTCCGTCGTTCGTTGGACGGCGAGGCGTCCACGCGCCCCTGGGCGGGGTGTCGATGGATTGCTCCTTATCCCACTTGCCGCCTCCGGCTCTCGAACTGTCCTGGTGGCGCATGCGGGAGGCGGAACTTTCCGCTTGTTGAACGGCCGCTTCTTCGACAAGGGCCTGCACCTGGCGCCGCATGCTGCGTGCTTCTGGTGTCGATGGTTCGGGCATGGCCCGAATCAGGGTTGCTGCGGCGACGAGCTTCTGGCTTGCTCGTGGCGGCATGGCAGGACCGGCGTCGTCGCCGTCACCCATGATGCGCGCTTGGGCAATACGCCCGGCAGCTTGTGCGCGTTCGCCGCGTTTGGGCTGCCGGGCTTCCAGGGCTGCGCGCAGCTCCTGTACCTATTGGCGCTCCTGTTGGAGCTTGGCTTCCAGCTCTTGTACCTGCGCGAGCTGTGCCTGCGCGAGTGCGGCTTCACTCGCTGGCTCGGCGGGCGCCGGTGGTGGTTCGTCGTGTCCGGCCCCGTCGCGCGTCTCTTCATCATCTCCCACGGACTCTACTTCGCCGTCGAGGACGAAGCATTCCCGCGTGGGGTCGTATTCCCCCCCGCTGGAGTCGTCGGAGCAGGTGAGGCAGAAGTCCGCGACGGCCTGGAAGGAGATAAGGCCTTCGCGGTCGCGTAACCCGGAGTAGTCCAGGTTCGGGTGCTCCTGCCCGCGCGCACTCTCTCCGTCATCCGACTCGGACTGGGGTCCGCCGGGTGAGGAAATGTTGAGGCCGCGGATCGAACCCAGCTGGTGACCTGGCGAATCCTCGTGCGCGTTCGGGTTGGCGCTGATTGCCGCAGAGTAGCTTGCGGCCGCGTTGTTCATCCCGTGGGGGAGCCGCGCCGGCCCGACCACATTTTCCCAGCGCGCTCCCTCCGCGGGAGCCGCCGGCGGGGGTCCGCCCCCCTGTAATGTGGCAGCGGGCTGGAGCAGCAGGTGTGCGTCCCAGTCAGGGAGGACGATACGCGGAGCAACGCGCCGCTCCGCGCGGATCTGCAGCTCGCGCAGTCCTCGTCGTCTCCTGAGCTGGGCCGGCGTTGGCGGCGTCGGGGTAGCGGGCATCATGTTGGGCGGCCTGGAGGCGAGTCGCATGAGGAGGCCCTCACCGGTCGCTTCGAACTCCAGACTCCCAAACGTGATCCGGTACCCGCGCGGAAGCGGGCCGGGGGACCCCGTGGCGGATCGTGGCGACATGGCCTTGGCGTGGCCTGCCGTCAAGGGAACTGATCGGGCGAGGTTGATCACAGCGCAGCCCCCTACCTGGCGCGCCACTGTCGGTGCTGGGATCGGTCGACCAATCCCCAGCGCCAAACAGAATGCGCTGTGTCCCGTCCCTTGACGGTTGATGCAAGAGCTAGTGCGATGAGACAAGCGTTTATCCTGGTTCCGACCGTGAGGTCGTACGTCCAGCAGGGTGCGCTCGGGGCGTTGTACTATCTTGCACCGGAGTGCTTGCAGAGGGGGGCTACAAGCAAGGCGGGAGAGGAGGAGGAGTCTCCAAGTCCCTGAAAGCGAGTGTGATTGAGGCGAGTGCCAATATCGTGTGTGGCCGTCTGTGCCTCCCTTCTTCTCCTCTTACCTCCTTTTATAGGTCAAGGAGAGAAAGGTGGGGGTAGGGTTTACAAGTACAAGCGTGACGTGCTACAGGGATATGTACTGGAGAGCATGGCGTCGGGCGTGCATCGTCCTTGACCCTGGTGGGAGATTTATGGCGAGCCCCGGCTTCTGCGGGTGTCGCGGCCGTCCCTGTGCTTGTCCTGGAGCAACTTCGAGGGGTGTCGCTGCTGCAGCCCGCGTCTAGCTGCCCGTTCGCTGGTTGACTTCGAGGGCGGGACAGGTGAGGAAGGACCGGAGTTGGCGGTACAGGGGTCGGTATGGTGGTTGCCGTCAACCACAGTGCGCGGCGTGCTCGGTTCACCAGGGGATGGTCGAGAGTTGGCGGATTTGACCCGGCGTTCGTCATCACCAGGCCACGCCTGACCAGAGTCTGTACTCGGTTGTTGTTTAGATATTCTTTCGAGGGTTCCTCATGCTCATTCGAGGGGCGTCCCGGGGGGAAAAGATAGTAGCGGGTGGAACAGTGGTGCAGAATGACGCCTGCCAGTCCGCACAGGGTTTTGCGCAGTGCCCCGTGCGTCCGCACAGCGTCAGTAAGGACGCACAGTAACTGGAGCAGGTGGAACAGCGAGTTCTGCGGTGTCAGCGGCACGACGTGGGGGAAAGATTGCCTTTTGACTTCGGCGCCCGCCTGATGGGGTGGGCATTAAGTGCCGTTGTCGGTTGGAGCGCCGGGGAGCGCCGCGTTATGTAGAGGGGCGGCCTCGAGCGAGGCGGAGTTGGCCCGCCCGTTCGAGGGGGTGCGCGACCCTCGAGCGAGGCGGAGTTTGCCCGCCCGTTCGAGGGGGTGCGCGACCCTCGAGCGAGGCGGAGTTTGTGTTGTGCCTGCTCGAAGGGGTGCGGCCCTCGAGCGAGGTCGAGACGGGGGTAGCGACTCGGGCCCCCCCGTCAGGCGAGTTCGGACGGCCGTTCTTGGGCCGCGACAGGCTGTGACGGGCCGAGCTGCCGACGATTCGGCCTTTCGTGATATATCGTTCTTTTGAGGGTGATCACCCCGATGATCAGGGGACCCCCTGGGTTTGTCCCCGACACTTCTCTTAAATAAAAATAGATATATCATGAATGCATTTTCATAACGAATCAATTATGTTAATCTTTTTTGTTGTTGTAGATCTATATAAAATTTTGCTGCCTTAAAACATTATTTAAGATGACCTTCACAGCTAATGCGTTTATGGTAACTACCAATCTCACACAATATCTAAGAAAAATTCAAACTTTTTGTGACTTTGGCGAAGATGGATACGCCTTGGAGCCTAGTCCAAAATAAGTTGGAGATAATTTCACCGGTTCACTTATGCTTTTGTATTTGCTACATGTAAGTGATCATATAGATTCAGCTTTACACGGCGGTGTAATTCACCCTTGATAAATAAAAAAGTGATTAAACCTGAACTCCTGGTGCATACCTGCTCAGAGGTTACCATATGCATAATATGGGAGTCTCAAAGATCAATCAGGGAAGCAGGAAGATACGTGGTTTTTATAACACACTAGTATGAGATGCATAGCTTCAAAATTTGTTAATATTATCTGAATATTTTAAAAATAATTTATAACCAACTTTCTCAATTAGTCTACACCTAGGTAAGATTTATAAATATTCTGTACGAAGCATATACACGTGAAAAATATGTAGTAACAAATACTGACATCACTTACTTTTTAGATAATGATTATTGATAAATTGATATTGAACAATGTTTATTAGTTACTACTACTATACAATAAGGCAGCCCCTCTTCTTAACTATGAATCTTTTAGCCACCGTTCATATTTCAAACATATTTAGAAAGATACATAGGAAGGGTTATTTTAAATAAATTGTTAAAATTATGTCAAGCACAACCTCTCGATTATTCTGAACAGGCAAAAATACAGGGCATATCTGAAAATCATAATTCATTCCATTTCTCTGAGAAATTAATTCTGCAATTTCATTTTTTTTTTCGCATGGTCGCGGCGCGCCGCTTCTCCACCTCCCGTGTGCCTCTCCTCTGCTCCTCGCCTCTTCCTCCCGGACACCTCCCTCCGCCGCCGCAGCTCGCCGGAAGGAAGGGGAAGAGAGGTTGCTGCGTCCATTTCTTGAAGGGAAAAAACAACTCCCGCTCTGAGTCTGAGCGAGGCCTCCCTCACCTTCACCTTGCTGCTATGCATATACGGCCGGCCACTCGCCGGAACCCACCGCCACCGCACCGGGAGCACCACCTAGTAGTTTAGTGCCTGTCCCTGATGCCTATGGCGTCCGACCGCCCCTTTGAGGCCTTCCTCGCTGCCGCCCGCGGCGCCATCGCCCATCTTCACCTTCCCGTCATCCACTTCCCCGGATCCAATTCCAGCTGCAATCCCAATCCCAATCCCAAGCAGCAGGAGGAGGAGGAGCCCAAGCCCGACTGCCTCCTCCACCTCCACGTCGTCGTCACCAACTTCCTCCACAAGCCCCTCAGGTCATTCGCCAGATGCTTCCGCGGCGACGACACCAAGCGCAAGAGACGGGGAGGGAAACACTCGCGGCCGCTCCGGGACCCGCCGCAGCCGCTGGAGCTTCTGCTCTGCATTGCCTTCGACGCCTTCGCGCACAACCTGCATGTGCTGGAGGACGCCTGCAAGCAGAAAGGCGCCGAATTTGGTATCGCTACCAGACAGTCTGACCAATTTCAGCTTCTCAGGAAGGTAATCGATGGAAAGAGAGCAGATTTCGACGGCTTCCTTTCCAACCTGGGCTTCGCAAAGGTTGGGGCACTGCCTGCCCGGGCAGGAATCATGGGTGCATCCCCTGCCCCAGCAACCGTTGGCGACCAGGAGGAGGATGGTGCTGGAATTGAGGACAGGGAGGGGGTGGACAATGCCAGTGGCACGCCACAGCCAGCACAGAAATTACCTGCCCGGCTACTTAACATCCCATTGTCCAATGTGGAGCGACTGCGGTCGACACTGTCTGCAGTTTCACTGACGGAGCTCATCGAGTTGGTCCCGCAGCTGGTTAGCAGATCATCAACATCAGCAGATGGACACCCAGACAAGAAGAAGCTTTTCTCTGTGCAGGACTTCTTCAGATATGCAGAAATCGAAGGTAACATCATTTTTTTTTTTCATTTTTCAATGGGGAGGTGTTATCCATGTCATAATTCTTTCAGTATATAGGCTGATGCTCTGCAGTGGCCAATACTACATTGGTTTTGCCATATGGCACCACCCAAGGAGTAATTATATTTGTGGTCATCAGTCCACAATGTAGAAGGCTGAAATGCCAGTTTGATGTCAAAGTTATTACATTTTACACAGTTTAATCATTGGGCTTCTTCTAATATGCAGATTTAGGATATGCTCTTTATGTTTTATACAATTTGCTTTTTCTAATAAGGCTCCTTATCTAGAAAATATAGGTGAGCTATTATTGAGATGTGTCTATCAGACATTTTCATGAGCCTATGCAAGAACAGGGCAGTGCGTTCCTAGTCAGACTATGCTATATAATTATCATACAATTTTCAAACTGGGGGTTCTAATTGGAGCATCAGCATTGTGCATCCTCTACAAATAATATACTGGAATGCAACTTATGAAAAGGTTGCTCTTTTATGTACTATAGTTGGATCATGAGGTGATATTTGGAATTGATGTTATTCTACGGCAGGAAAGCGATTCTTTGAAGAGTTGGACAGAGATGGTGATGGACAAGTCACTCTAGAGGATCTTGAAATTGCTATGAGGAAGAGGCGTTTACCTAGGAGGTATGCCCGAGACTTCTTACGGCGTACCAGAAGCAACTTTTTTTCAAAATCAATTGGGTGGAAGCAATATTTATCCTTAATGGAACAGAAGGAGGCAACCATTCTCCGAGCATATACCACGTTGTGTTTGAGCAAGTCTGGAACACTTCACAAGAATCAAATTTTGACTTCCTTGAAAAGTGCAGGCCTTCCGGCCAATGAAGATAATGCCGCTGCCATGCTACGGTATCTAAATGCAGATTCAGAAGGATCAATCTCATATGGCCATTTCCGCAACTTCATGCTTCTACTTCCTTCAGAACGCCTTGAGGATGATCCTCGGTATGTCTGATATCCAGTTAGAAGAAACTTACGCCTGAGTTGGCTTTAGCGAATAGTGACTGTGAAATGGAAAATAGTCACCAACGCTAACTATTTTTCAGAATTAT
This sequence comes from Echinochloa phyllopogon, assembly GCA_033239725.1. Taxonomy (NCBI): domain Eukaryota; kingdom Viridiplantae; phylum Streptophyta; class Magnoliopsida; order Poales; family Poaceae; genus Echinochloa; species Echinochloa phyllopogon. The sequence continues at coordinate 287,034 of BTCW01000008.1, read as the reverse complement.
ATGGTGCTCGATTTTACATCTTACTTTTTCTTCACTTAAAATGCATTCAGGAACATTTGGTTTGAAGCGGCTACTGTTGTTGCTGTCCCCCCACCTGTAGAAATATCCACAGGAAGTGTTTTGAAATCTGCTTTAGCTGGAGGCCTTGCTAGCGCGCTCTCTACCTCCCTTTTGCATCCTATTGATTCAATGAAGGTACAGTAGCATGCTTTCTAGTGCTGTTTTTGTTCAAATAAGTCATTCAATAAAGCACAGTATATTCAATTAGGGGCTCTGTATCTGTAGTATCCCATTTTCAACTCTTCCTTTATGGCTATAAGTGCATTAGTCAGATCTTGTGGATTAGCATAGATGACAGAAGTTCAATCTGCCGGCCGGAATATCGAAAATTCATTTGCTTTATCTTCTGTGTTGTGTCAGACACGCGTCCAAGCATCTACGCTCTCATTTCCAGAGCTCATCTCAAAGCTTCCACAAATTGGGCTCCGAGGATTGTATCGAGGTTCTATCCCAGCAATTCTTGGCCAGTTTTCAAGGTCTGCGCCATTTCATTGTTTTGTATGCAAAATCTTTTGTAGGCTGCAGAATTCACATGATGTCATTTTGTAGCCATGGTTTGAGGACAGGAATCTTCGAAGCAAGCAAGCTTGTATTAGTTAATGTTGCTCCAACACTTCCAGAGATTCAGGTACATGTTACTACTCCAGTACCACTAAGTGCAAAATCTGGCTTCTCTGCAATAAAGTTGCCGCGCAGGCCTGAATTCACCAATAGATCTCATGATAGAACTTTTTAATTCTTCTTATTGGTAACATAAACTTTCTTGTATAGCCCTCATTAAGCTCCCAATTACAGCATGCTTGTATGACACTTTGAACAATGTAAGCTCATCAAGTGCGGTACCTGTTCTTGTAAAATCCAGAGTAACTTCTATTCATGCTAGAAAGGGCTGTGTAGCTTAAAATGGAAGCTAGTATGTCTGTACAAATGTATTACATGACATCTGAACAAGGACAGACCGACAGAGGCAAAAAATTAAAATCTGTAATAATTCTTTTGTGAAATTCCTTGATGATCTGCCGTTTCTTCCATAGGTGCAATCATTGGCTTCCTTCTGCAGCACAGTCCTGGGGACTGCAGTCCGCATCCCTTGTGAGGTCCTCAAGCAGCGTTTGCAGGCTGGAATCTTCAACAATGTAGGGGAGGCGATTGTTGGCACCATGCGGCAAGATGGTCCAAAGGGCTTTTTTCGTGGCACTGGGGCCACTCTTTGTCGTGAGGTTCCTTTCTATGTTGCTGGAATGTGCCTCTATGCAGAAGCTAAAAAGGTATCTTGAATTCATAATGATTCTGTATTTTTGTGTACCAAATGGACAAGAGTTAGGGTGTATATCTTTTGACTCTTTTAGTAAATATTAGTCAGTTCAAATGTTTATCGGTGCCACTAGCTAGTGTGCATTTTGGTTATCGTGATTTCAAAATGGTAGTTACATTTAATCTGTTATGAGTATTTTCCTAACCTGCATATGTAATGATGCTGGCCTTGGGTCTTGTAGGCAGCACAGCATGTTGCCAAGAGAGATTTGGAACCATGGGAAATTGTAGCAGTTGGAGCATTGTCTGGTGGACTTGCAGCAGTTTTGACCACTCCCTTTGACGTGATGAAAACACGGATGATGACTGCACCCCCAGGCACGCCAGTGTCTATGCAGACAATAGTCTTCTCCATCCTTGGAAATGAGGGACCCCTTGGACTCTTTAAGGGTGCGATCCCCCGCTTCTTCTGGATTGCTCCTCTTGGAGCTATGAACTTTGCTGGCTATGAGCTTGCCAAGAAGGCAATGATCGAGGATGAGAAGTCCAGAGAGTCGACACAGGAGAAGAAAGCCATGGTGGGTTCTAGAGGTTGACCTTCCTTTAACATTTGTAGTGCAAAGAAACAGAAACCGTGCAGTGATTGGCTGTGTTTAGTTCCAAAAAGTGGATGGAAAAGTTTGGTGAAAATGTCACATCCAACACTGTAGCGCACTGTAGCACTTTTCGTTTGTTTGTGGTAAACATTGTCCTATCATGACCTAAGTAGGCTCAAAAGATTCGTCTCGTCGTGTACATCAAAACTATGTAATTAGTTTTTTTATTTATCCATGTTTAGTGTTCCATGCATGAGGAGAGAGATTTGATGTGATAGGTGAATAGTGAAGTTTGGAAAGAGAATTTTGGGAAGTTTGGTGATGTGATGGAGAACTAAACACAGAAGTTTTTTGGCCCATGTTGCAGAGAGAGAAGCAATAGAACATCTGGTTTCCTTTAGTGATACATGAACCAAGTTGTTATATTTTTCCCTCCTGTTGTGTTAGGAAAAATTGCCAAATTTCCATTTTGGTAGGCCTTGAGATGTCTGTATAGTACTGTAGATGAGAAAAGGAAAGGACTAGAGGCACGTCCTGCTGTAAGTTCACTGTTGTACGTACCCGGATGAGCATTTGGCTTTGACCTGACCGTTTTGGTGTTTGAAATAGACTGATAATAATAAAGAAAATAAATAACAGAGGGTAATGAGTGTTGAAGACGGTCCTTGCATGGCTACGCACATGTCTTCTGAGAGAAGCTATATATGTGCATTGGAGAATCGAATTGCACAAGAAATTCTGGAAGCCATCATAGGAGAGTGATGCGTGGGGATGAAAATAGAAATTTTGGACGGGAACCGGAATGAAGCCGGCGGTGAAGACAGTTTGACCAAGTTTAAAAAGGCGCTGGATGGTTTTGTTTGTAAAGTGGTAGCTTAAGGGGTGTTTGGATCCAAGGGGCTAAAGTTTATTCCCTTAAATAGATGATAATTAGAAGTATTAAATCTTATCTTATCTTACTATTACTAGCTGGAGGCTTCTATTGGAGCATCCATGTTAATCCCCACGATGCGCACTAGAAAAAAAAAGATAAATCTTATAAAATCTCACAAAAAATCAGAAACATCTAGCCATCCATCATAGAATATAATAGCCTTTAGATTTATTTTGTTGTCTTAAAAAGTACCCACCTTTGTCATTATTAAAGTAGTCTAAAATAACCCCCTGATTCTATATATAAATTACCCACTTCTGTCACTAGAAAAAATAATCTTAATTAGCCCTCTAATCTTAAATTAAAGTACCAAAATTACAGACCCTAACGTTAAAAAAAATCCAGCCATCCATCAAGTGCGCTAACAATATTTTTACGGCTCAATATCTTTCCCATGGCTCCAATATATACATACAACTCCCCCAAACGGCTTTTACCATGACTCATGTATCTAAAACAATTTCTCCCATGGAAAATAGGCCACATAGAACCATATATTAGTATAAAACACATATATTAGTTTATAAACTTTGTATATATTGCTCATACACATAGTGGGCAGTGGCGGAGGACGGAGTAAAACCAAGGTATGGCGAAATTTCATAGCTATTCCGGCAGTAGACCAAAAGCTCCTCAAATCTATAACTCACCACCATAGATTCACTCAAACAAATAAATAGCACATAATTTTGGTAATGTGATTGTATGGTTCATGCCTAATCTCTTATTGTCAAACTAAAATAAAATATATTTTTGCTTGTATGCAGATCTAGAGGCGAAATCACTGATACAGAGACGGAGATTGTACAGGGATGTAAGGCCCCAAGAGAGAGCGCGATCATTGCTAAGCTCGGAGAGTTGCTGCTATTCGTTTCTTTTCCTAGTCTGGCATGCATGAGCAGCAAAAAATCAGTGAAATATTCCTATAGGTAGTAATCATTGTTTTGTATGAATGCTATGGCATGGAAATGGAAATCACACATGACGCACATGAGGGCTGAGCAGGGTGTTTTCACCTAAGTTACTCGCATTCCCTACTCAGACATCCACTTCTTCCCTTGACAAAGTTGCGGCCAAATCCTCATCTCTGTGATGCCTTCCAAGTCTGTCTCGTGCACGGCATGATTGCATGCTTCATGGATGTATCTGCTCGCTAATATAAGAATGTAATGTAATCATCATTCAATGTCTGCACGCGCATGCCCATGAAATTAAAATATGATGACGACATTTGGATCGAGAAGATGGACCTTTTGTTTGTAGCAAAGCCAATATCTAGTCTTGGTTTACAAGAAGAAACACAGCTAGTCTCTATTATTGATTACCAACAATCAAGGGGAAGTCTCTCTGCGCATGCATGCGATCTGATGGAACGACAACAGTGCCATTGATTGAAAGTATATTGGTAATTATTAACACACAACATGTACATAATCAATCAGGACATGGATCCGGTTACAGTATTGCTTCAATTTAGTCACGTACACTCTAATTGTTGGGTTTGACTTAGAACAAATATAAAATAACTAGTAATTTGGAATGTAAGGAGTTGCTTGTATTTTAGTAATTTAGTAATTTAGGAATTGTTGGGTTTGCTTGTATTTTAGTAATTTGGAATGTAAGGAGTTGTTTGAAAATTAGTTATTTGGCTTTGCGTGGGACTAAATGGTATTACATGTGGAGCCCAATAAGCACAATGTAAATGGGCCGCCAGTTATTTGGGGGGAAAAGAGAAGAATAATGCTCTTTGAATTAATTACTGATGATGATGTGCTTGCATTGCTTCTACATATCATATTCAGACACACAAATAGGTGCAGATCGGTGTCATCTCCACATCCAGCACACTGCATTAGTCAGCTACGCCGTATGACACTTGCCCTTTGCTTTCTTTCATGTTTGATTTTCTAATTCCATTCCAATGGATGGGAGGATTGGACAATAAGAGTCACTTTACTGGGTTTCTTTTTGACGCAATGCAAAAGTAGAGAGACGGACAGAAAGGCCGAAGCACTCGCATGCTGTACGCAGCTGCAATGATGCATAGGGTGCATGAACTAGTGTGTCAAAGGCTCAAAGCTACTGATCCATGCATGCGTCTCTCAGGCCAGCTCATCCAAGCAAAGCTCTTGAATCATGATTCAGGAGCGAGATGAGGCTGGTCACCAAATTAAAGCATCTGGGAAAAGTTGAGGTGATAATGATGCAGCATTTATTCATCTGAGAGGAACTGATGATATGCCCCCATTTTAGCTTATGGTGAAACCAACATGTATTCGTAAAAATCACTGTATCAGACAATGAATGACCTCATGCCTAATCGACCTTCCACTTTATTATTTACTGTATTATATTAGGACTGGATCCACTAGTTAAAGACGAGCTTACCATGGAGATGGAGTGGTAGAAAAGCTGGTTTTCATCTCCTTCCTGTTCGTCTTTTCTGTCTACTAATTGATTCAGAGTGAGCAGGTTGAGTGAATTCCACTACTGGTTGCAATTCAGGTTGAGCAGGTAGAGAGTACTAGTAGTTGGTTCTCCGGCCCTCCCCTCCCCACCCTGCGGCTGCGGCTCACGACTTCCATGTTCCATGGCTTCCGCCTTCACCGCCGCCGCTCTGCTCCTCTTATTCCACTTGCAGCTGCTCCTTCTCCTCGTCCTCCTTCCACCGTCCGCTGCGCAGCCTGGTGAGCTCCCGTTCTCATCTCCAAAGATTCGTTTTTTTTACAGTAGCGGCGCGGCGGCGCCCTTTTTCCTCCCTGCTTACGCACATAGTCATGGGTGAGGAGATCTGCGAAATTGCAGGCAGCGGCACGGCCACAGCGATTCATTTCATTCCCTGCTTCATTTGCCCCCACACCTTGCATTATTACATAAATCTAAGCTAACTAGCAGCTCGGACTGTGTTCTGTACTTTTTTGTTTTCGAACAACGGTGTGTTCTACAACATCTAATTGCCCCTTCCCATCCTGCGCTGCAGGTTTCATTAGCTTGGACTGTGGGGGAGCTCATGATCACACAGATGCCATCGGGATCCAGTGGACTTCCGACGCTACCTTCGTCTCCGGTGGCCAGACAGCACAATTGTTGGTCCAGAACGGCCTGCAAAGCCAGCAGTTCACTGCCGTGCGCTATTTCCCCGCAGACAACAGCAAGTACTGCTACACCATGAACGTCAGGAACAGGACACGCTACCTCGTCAGAGCAACTTTCCTCTATGGCAACTTTGACAACAGCAATGTCTATCCAAAGTTCGACATCTCCCTAGGAGCATCTCCCTGGTCCACCATTGTCATCGATGATGCAACCACACCCGTGGTTGAGGAAGCAATTATCTTGGCTGCTGCTCCCACCCTCGGCGTCTGCCTCTCCAATGCAAGTACAGGACAGCCCTTCATATCTACTCTCGAGCTTCGCCAATTTAACGGTTCACTCTACTACACCACTGATGAGGCACGCTTCTTCCTTGCACTGTCTGCAAGGATAAATTTTGGCGCAGAAAGCAACGATTCAGTCAGGTACTACTGCACAGCACCATACACTCACCTTAGCTTCATATCAGAGTTATAAACTAAACTAGAGTTCTATGCCCAACTATAGACTTAATATCCTGTAGGTAAAACTATGAATGCATATGATGGTTGTTATAATTCTCTATCCTGATGCGCTCAAAGGTCCAAAGTTCTGATCATGCTTCTCTCTACTGTCACACCTAAGCTTTAACTAGAATTACATTTTCTTTCATGAAAACAGACGAGTGAACAGCGCTCTTTTTCTTGTTCCACAGATACCCTGATGATCCATTTGATAGAATCTGGGAATCTGATTCGGTGAGGAGAGCAAATTACCTTGTTGATGTTGCTCCAGGGACTCAGAGAATATCAACTACAAAACCCATATTTGTCAGTACCAACGAGGAACCACCTGAAAAGGTCATGCAAACAGCAGTTGTTGGCCATGATGGGTCCTTGAACTACCGCCTTGATTTGGAAGGTTTCCCAGCAAATGCATGGGGAGTCTCATATTTTGCAGAAATTGAAGATTTGGCACCAAATGAAACGAGAAAATTTAAGTTAGAGGTCCCTGGCATGCCAGCACTCAGTAAACCAACCGTTGATGTGGAGGAGAATGCTCAAGGCAAATACCGTCTGTATGAACCAGGCTACACAAATTTGTCACTTCCGTTTGTTTTCTCCTTTGGGTTTAGGAAGACGAATGATTCTTCAAAGGGGCCTATTTTGAATGCCTTGGAGATTTACAAATATGTCCAAATTACTATGGGATCTCAAGATGGTAAGAAATTGTCTGCATTTTGCCTACCTTATCTTTTTCTTTGCTACAACAACCCCTGATGTTTCAGCATCGTACAACAAACAAAAAATCCAGTTTCGGACTAAATTGGTATGTGTAACATTGACAGCAAATACCATGGCCAGCATGGTATCACGATATTCACAGGCAGGTTGGGCACAAGAGGGTGGTGATCCGTGCTTACCAGCATCATGGTCTTGGGTGCAATGCAGTTCAGAAGATGCTCCAAGGGTATTCTCAATGTATGATAGCTAGCATATCATTCCACTATCAATTTTTGTCTTCCTTAATGAAATAGTATGTGACACATGAGAATTTTTTTTCTTGCAGCACATTGTCTGGAAAGAACATTACAGGAAGTATCCCTGTGGAACTGGCAAAGTTATCAGGGCTGGTTGAGCTGTAAGGACTGAACATTTTGTATCTTATCTTGTCCAAGTATTTGCCTTCTTTTGTCTGATTTACTTATTTCTTTTAATGCAGAAGGCTTGATGGTAATTCATTTTCTGGCCAAATTCCTGATTTCAGTGAATGCCACAATTTGCAGTATATGTGAGTTTCCAGTTATTTTGATAATATGTTATTCAGAAATGATTCTACTCTAATATATGGTGATTTTTTTTTCATTTCAGTCACCTTGAGAATAATCAGTTGACTGGTGAATTGCCAGCTTCTTTGGGAGACCTACCTAACTTGAAAGAGCTGTAAGTTAAATTCTTGGGTGCACCGTGTCTTAATCTGTTCCATACTTTGGAGAATGGAAACTTTCCCTTTCTATTTTATCTTTATTTGTTCATCTCTGAATTTGTTTTTCTGCTCAAGAAACTCGAATGATCGTTGATAGTGAATTAGTCTCCCTTTATTTTTTCATACAACTACATCTGTTTTTTATGGAAAACTACTTCAGTTCAAGAGTCTTTATGAAAAAGGACCACTCTTATGAACTAAATCTTTTGCAGGTATGTCCAAAACAACAAGCTGTCTGGACAGGTTCCAAAATCACTTTTCAAGAGAAGCATTATTTTGAAGTAAGTTTCACTTTCCTTCCAGATCAAATAGCTATGTCTTTCTTAGGATGGTCACATGACTCCCATCTGTTCTAATTTGTTACATGCCTGCAGCTTCTCAGGCAACAGTGGCCTTCACATCATAAACAGTGGCATTAGCCACACCATAATTATTATATGTGTGGCGATTGGGGTCATTGTGTTACTTGGTGCTGCTATTGGATGTTATTTCTTTACATGCAAGAGAAAGAAGAAAACTCATGAAGGTACAAACTCTTCAGTTCAATTGACACATATGATATTATGCTAGGGCATGCAGTGATTCTTTTGCCATCTCCAGACACGGTTGTTATTGCAGCACCAGCAAAAAAACTTGGCTCATATTTTAGTGAAGTAGCTACAGAATCAGCACACAGATTTTCTTTATCTGAAATTGAAGATGCTACTGACAAATTTGAGAGGAGAATTGGCTCTGGAGGGTTTGGCATAGTGTACTACGGAAAGTTGACTGATGGGAGAGAGATTGCAGTCAAACTTCTCACGAATGACTCTTATCAGGGCATCCGAGAATTCTTGAATGAGGTATGTCCCCATGCTAGCCTTATTCAGTGTCTCCTATGAGGCTTGTTACGGTGCTTGGAGGGAACCAGCCGGTTCCTCTGTCTAGAATTTTTGCGAACCGTCGATTAAAAAAGATCCGCAAGCACCTGGTTCCGTCGTAATTAGGGATGGTTAAGGGCATAATCGTCCTTTTCTTTCCAAATATAATCTCGCTGACGCATGCAGTTGTGCTTCTTCCTCACGCGGACGTCATGCGGTTATTCTCCGTAGGCGACGCTCGTGACAGACACGGATCCTCGCCGCTCAGTTGCCCCTTGGCCAGGGGGGTGCCCAGGGATCCTCGATTCCTCGCCGGCGGCGCTGTACGGCTTTGCGGTCCCTTCCGGTGGTGCCGAGCCACGGCGGTGATCGTCCGCCGCCCGCTTCCGGTACGGTGGTGATCCTACAGCTTCGGCGGCGGCGTCCGCGGCAAGAAGGGCCCACTTGGAGAGACATCGCCGGCCGAACGAGACTCCAGCAGGAGCAGTCGATCGTGTATGCAACGACGCCCAATGCAAGGGCCTAGGGACAAGGAAGATGCGTTGGCGTCGGCTGTGCACCAAGCTATGCCGGATGAAGACCGGCCATCGGCAGCTATGCCGAGCCCGAGCGGAGACGCGCCATCGGCAGCTATGCCGGGTGGAGACGGGCCATCGGGCATTTGCACTGATCGATCATATGTAGCCTTGACGTATTAAACAGAAAGACCAATATACCCTCTGCAAAATTAGTTCCTGGTCCACATTTTTGGTTCCTGGTAATGGGTTCCAGTTCCCTAAAACTGGTTCTTTTTATTTTTTAGCCGTTAGATTTAGACCCATCAATGGCTCTTAAAATTCTCAAGCACCGTAAAAATTCTCGTCTCCTATTGGTGCTTCGGAAAAAGAACCCTGAGATGCTAGAGCCTGATATGCCATGTAATTATCCTTGTTTCTTTATGATCAAATGACCCACTAAAGGGGAATAGAAGTTGCATAACTAATAGCCTCAGTCTATCCTAAAATTAGTCAGAAATAACACTTGTAATTTTTATGCAATTTGCAATTACTGGCATCCTGAAGTATGGAATTTGAAGTGTTCTTGCATAATGACAGGATTGCCCGCTCCATATTTTTTCATGCTTGTTTTCTTCTGCATGGTTGCTGTGATGAATTGATTAGATATCTGGCTAAAATCTCATTTCAGGTCACATTGCTTTCCAGAATACATCATAGACACCTGGTTACATTCCTTGGTTACAGTCAGCAAGATGGAAAGAACATACTAGTGTATGAGTTCATGCATAAAGGGACACTAAAAGAGCACCTTCGTGGTAAGTCCACGTCCAACTTATGGTAAATGTCCATTGTAGGATCATTGGCAAACTGTCAGTAGGTGGATAGTTATTCATCTGCAAGCTAAATGTTTCTATTATAATTTGATTAAAGGAATGCTCCTTGTGCTGTTGTTTTTACATCTTTAGGAATTGCTTAATTAACTGATCGCTCAAACATGTAGTCCGATCAGATGTTCCTTAACGGTAGGCAAGCTTTTCTAGTTTTACTCTCAATTGCGATTGTTATTCAGTGATCTACCTCAACAACAACATGGAATGTTAGATGACTGCACCCCATAGTGAAAACATATACAGATGAGTGCAAACTTTTGGTGGTGTTCTCAGGAGCTGATGATGAAAAAATAACTAGCTGGTTGAAGCGTCTTGAGATTGCAGAAGATGCTGCCAAAGGTCCGTGCTCTCCTAGTTTTGCAATTCCATACTTGTACATTGAATATGGACAATTAGCTGGCATGTTTCTGAATGTGAAATGGCAAAAATCAGGTATAGAGTATCTCCACACAGGATGCTCCCCAACAATCATCCATAGAGACCTCAAGAGCAGCAACATTCTCCTTGACAAGAACATGAGAGCTAAAGTTGCAGACTTTGGGCTGTCAAAACCTGCAGTGGACGGGTCTCATGTATCAAGCATAGTTCGAGGAACAGTGGGATACCTGGACCCAGAGTAAGGCCAAGCAATCTGGCTGAGAACAGCATTTTGTATGATTCTGTAGCACTGTGTCTGAAAACCTTATATTCATGTTTTGTTGTGGATAGGTACTATATCTCGCAGCAGCTGACAGAGAAGAGTGACATCTACAGCTTTGGTGTGATTTTGCTGGAGCTCATCTCAGGCCACGAGCCAATCTCGAATGACAATTTTGGGCTCAACTGCCGTAACATTGTCGCGTGGGTAAGAAGAAAACAGTAACCTTAATTAGGTTTTGTGCATTAATTTTGTTTCGTGTTCTGTTAAAAAGTGGATAACTGCTGATCGATTCCAAAAAAAAAAACTGAATGAACTTGGCAGGCCCGATCGCACATCGAGAGTGGCAACATCCACGCCATCATTGATCAGTCTTTGGACAGAGGCTACGACGTGCAGTCGGTGTGGAAGATTGCGGAGGTGGGCATTATGTGTGTGAAGCCCAAGGGTGCGCAGAGGCCTCCCATCTCAGAGGTGCTCAAGGAGATCCAGGACGCGATCGCCATTGAGCGCTCAACTACTGGTACTATCCAACAGCAGCTGCTCGTGTCCAACAGCAACAGGTCCATGGTTGCGGATTCATCGTCGTCCATGAACGACAACGGTGGCGCATCATTTGACGAGCTGCTGATGCGCCCAGGTCTCAGATGAGATGACAGATATATTCCATTGCAGTAGCACGACCATTGGTCTCATGTATGGCTTCTGTCTCTGTATATGTATGGGGTGTCAGTCAATCCCTGATGACAGTTTGCATTCGTGTACCTAGCCGTAGCTGAAGAACCACTAGATCGAGTAAAGTTTTGGCAGGCAAATCGAATCATCGATCGGTGATCATCGGATATTGGCGGAGGCCAGGGGCTGCGCTCCCCAACGTCCTCGGGCGGCTCCCTCCCTGCAGCCTGGCGGCGTCACGCTGCGTCCGCCTGCCCCTTCTCGTAAGAAACTAGACAAGTGGAGACACGCAAATTAAGCACTGCAAGAAACTACAGATGTGGCGATACTGTGACGTTAAATGTTGCGTGTCTGATGTCTCTCGCTCATACTAAACTGTATTACAAATAATGTGGGACACTTCGCATGAGTGCATTACTTTTATTGTTGGTGTTGAACTGAAGGAGGTGCAATCTATTTGTGCGCACCCAGACCCAGGAGCAATAATATTGTATCCTTCAAAGTTCAAAAAGCTTCATCCCCATCTCCAAATTAAAGCCAGGCATCACTAAATAATAATCTAATCACTCACCCTTAAGTAAGCACCAACTTTTGTTTTGTTTGTTACAAGACAGTCATAACCAGTCAAGCATCGTTTCTTACTAGTAGCAATCTAACTCCCTCAAGCATCGTAGCACTGCAAATGAATGCCTTGATACAAATTACAAGATACAGGGTCCAAAGCCTTCGTTGTTCATTACTCCGCACCATCCCCTGAATGCCTGCAAAACACACCATACAATTATCACATGGCGTTCTCGGTCAAAAGTAATTGCACTGGACACACATTACAAGGGAGGGGCAATCAATCAGTCAATCCCACCTACCTCCAAGATGTCGGCAGATTCCTAGACTTTCGGTCTAACTGGATGTTTTCCAGAGCAGTCGATGCCCGCAGCACCTCTTCAGATATATCATCCGCATCGTATCTCCAGTTGTACTCATCTTTCCTAATGTTGGAAGCTGAAGATCCCACTCTGCGGTCTGAATGTAAGTGCAGAGGGCACATGTTTCAGAATTTACAAAACGAACTACATATGAAAAACTGAATGAATTATATCAGGACACACCTGATGCCTGTGATGATGAGATTGGCCTGGCCAATTCAAAGTAAAATGTTACCCTCACACCTAATGCCAATAACTAATAGTACAATGGTGCAGTAGTATGGCATCATGCTTAATTACCTTGCCATAGAAGGCATGCTCCCAACTGATGATGACGGTGGCCTCCTCATGTTCCGAAGTTCAGCATTTGGTTCAGACTCTGAACTCATCATCCTCCTACCGCCCATCCTTGTTTGAGATAAATTCTGACCAACACAACATTTTCAGACAACCAAAGCACGCCATGGAAATCCATAAATTTTAAGCTAGAGTTTGTTAACTATATTTGGAGGTGAATGGAAAAAAGCTTATTGTTAAGAAGAGTCAAAGTATGCAAAGCAGCTTTACTTGCTCAAGGGCAGTGAAAACCAAGCTAATTTTTCTTTTGAAATTCTTATACGCAATGAACTGAAGTTCTTAGACAGAAAGCACAATAAATGCAGCTCATAACCCAAGCACCATACTAACACAGACTATCAAAAGGAGACCTTGACTCATATCAATATGCTGAGATCAACAAATCACATGTAAACAGATCTCAGTACAATGGTACTGATAATGCATTGTAAATTTGGCATGCCCTATAAGACAACTGACCGAATTCAAAAAGAATATATCAATTTCCATCGATTCTGATTATGCTAAAAATCATTGTCTACATTCTCCAAATGTTTCATCTTTCTAGCAAACTTAAAAATTTTAAAATAGTGAAGATGTGCTTGATCTTGACTACACATATGTCCTTATGCTAAGAATTCAGAATTAAACACCTAAATTTTGTATAAGGCAACACTTTGATGAGTATCATAACTGTCGCAAACCTTAGTTGATACTGAATATAATGCATATGGTTTTCCCAAAAAAATATTGGGCACATTACCCAAAGTGCTTTCCTTCTTTTTTTCTTTACTAGGAAACGCTTCTGTTATATGTTAATGATCATGCGAGAGATAAACCTCGTATTTCAGATAACCTTCAAGAACATCTAATAGGACGGGACCACTTTCAGCACTCCTGCTCCCTTCAGCTCCACTTTTGTTAGAAAAGTCCTTCAGTTCACTCTTCCAGAAGTCTTTGGGCTGATTTACAGATAAAAAATGAAACATTACTGGATGTTGATTTCCAAAACGCGCAAATAAAATATGGAAGAATGGTCACCACTTACAAGGTTACACTCTGGTAAGTAAACTTTCATTGTGTGACTTAGTTGCGCCCACTCCAAGTATTCGCATACAAGTGCAGTTAACAACCTACCTGCAAGAAAAAGAAATTGTAGAATGTAAAACCATTCCATGTTATGGGCAGCTTGCAAAACACATGGGCTAAACTTTATCCATTAAGTACTGAAGATCATCTTAGGCTAGCATGATAACATTAAACATTTCAGATATCTGTGATGAGAGTAAAAACAACATAAACATTGACAACAAAATATATCATTGGCATGCTTCTTTGAACTAACACCAGGGCAGAAGCATCAAAACCAAAGGCTCACACTAGTCACCCACCAACCAAGAGAAACAAATAGGTAACTTTCAGGTATATAGTACTAACTTGTTAGCTAAAAATAGAAAATGTAAAGAATTTCACAGTTTCAACCAGGGAAAAGATTATCATGCAACATAACATCAACCTTTATCATTGTGGATATTTGAGAACAGTGGTACAAATTTCTAGAGGTCTGTCTGTATATGATAGAAAAAAAAAAGTAGCATAAGTATAGCATCATCAGGGATAAGCCAAGCTTCTGAGTAACAGACAAATTAGAAAAGAAAGTAACTGCCACATTTGAAGTGTAAACCTGAAGGTGAAGCATGCAGTTGCTTAGCCCGGTCATTGCAGCTACCAAGCAAAGCAGGATTCCCACCATCTTCATTGTCTACCACCCGATCCTCCTCTTCTATGGCCTCAAACACGCTTGCTCTCAGCTCAGCCTAGTCATTCAGTGAGGAACACCATGAGGAAACTAGTAGAAATATGTGGATTTGATTGAGCATGACATGCTTCAAAAGCTGGCTACATCAAGGCAATGTGAGGGCATCAAACTAGTGAATACAGGGTGTTTTTTTTTGTTTTGTTTTTCTCTGCCAATGTGCGGGCATTCTCAATGTCCTAAGTAAGAACCAAGCAGCAGCATCAAGGCAGTAAAAAATGTGCACATTAGAATTTTAGGATGTGCGGATTTTGGGAAGGGAATCGCAGAAGCGGAGGCGTAGATCCCCAAAGCGGGAGGGGGAGGGAAAGCCAGATCCGTGGGGCGTGAGGGGTGCAGCGGATCAAGGAGGGGTGGAGGGAAATGGGGAAGTGCGAACGGACCCTAATCTTGGCGAGGACGCCCTTCTTCTCGAGGGTGCGGGTGACGAGCGTCTTGAGCTCCATCATCTCCCGCGCGTAGTCGTCCATCCCTGGCCGGGTCTGGATCTGGGGGCGGGGGAGGCGGCGGCGGTGGCAGTGGCGGAGGGCAGGCAGCCTCCCTCCCTCCCTCCCTCCCGGCTGGAGTGAATCGCAATCTGGGCTGGAGGGCGGCAGCGGGCAGGGCGATGGATGGATTGGAGAGATCGAAGGTTGAAGGTTGGGGATACAACACAAGCCGAAGGATGACAGGTGGGCCCTTGTTTTTAAGACGCCTTTGTCTCTCTTTTTTCCCTCCACCTATGAATCGATTTAAATAAAGACAAGAAAACAGAAATTAATTAATCCTTTTCTGCGTTAACTATTGCAAAAATTAGGGCTCAATTTATGAATCGGCTTATTTATCACTAGTGTTGTTTGGCAATCTTTTCCTTCACTAGACACATCCAATTATGTGTGAATCATCGCTCCTAGATCTGCCCATAAACATGACTACTATTTTTCTGTGCAACTATCCTATAAAAACAACTTCGTGTGCAAACTATGAAAACTCTCATCACAACCGTTGGATCTCCATTTAAAGGTCAGAGAGAGAGAGGTGGGAAACTTTAGCACTTAAACCCTTCCACCATTAACTTTTCTAATCATAATTTTTCTAACCCCCTCCAAACTAAACCTGGGACGGAGGGATCCAGTAAATGACATCTCCCCGCATGCCATCGTGAATCGATCTCCAGGCGGCGGCGGGGTCCCAAGCGGTGGAGTCCCACACGGCGGCGGGATCCGTAAACCACACAGTCGCCTCTCGATCCTCTTCGTCTCGTACAAGTATCGTCGCACACAACGCGAGCTTGGACGCGGCGCAGAGGCATGGCACCTGGGCCTTGAGGAAGCTCCGGAGCTGGGCGCAGGAGGAGATGAGCATCGTCGAGCCGACGCCGACCACGTAGCCGATGCACGGCGACAGGCTGAGCGACGCCGGCGGGCAGCTCGACAAGGCCGGGAACGCTGCCGACTGCACCGCCGCCTACTGCGCCGAGGCCAGCGGCGTCGCCGTGACTGTACGTCTTCGGCAAGGACGCAAGAGACGAGGATGTGGACAAGGCGCGGCTGTACTTGTATGAGACGAGGAGGATCGAGAGGCGACCACCGCCTATGACTCCGCCGGCGCGTGGAGATCGGATCGCGACGGCATGCGGGGAGATGTTATTTACTGATCCCTTCGTCCCAAGTTTGGTTTGGAGGGATGTTTTTAGGAAAATTATAATCATCCCTTCGTCCCAAGTTTGGTTTGGAGGGATGTTTTTAGGAAAATTATAATTAGCAAACTAATGATGAGAGGGCTTAAATGCTAAAGTTTCTCTCCTCTCTCTCTGGCCTTAAAATGAAGATGCAGCGGTTGTGATGGGAGTTTCCATAGTTTGCACATAAAGTTGGTTTACATAGAATACGTACATAGACAGTAGTTGACAGGTCTATGCAATACGTTGAGAGCTTGCTGGTGGGCGTCCTTATCTTGTTTATTAATTATTATACACTGGGGGGGTCTAAATTCATAATATTCGTACACGAACATATTGCGGTGTCGATCCTTGAGCTAGATTCCTGGAAAACATTGGGGGGTACATAGGGGTGGACGCCGAGCCAGCTCGGCTGGCTCGTTAAGGAAACGAGCAAAAACGCTGGCTCGGCTCGGCTTGTTAAGCTCGTGAGCTAGAGATAAATTTAAATTTGTCATAACAATATATATGAAATAAAAAATTATAGTAATTATATGGTGTTAATAATTTTAAAATCTACTTTATCATAATATAATAATAGAATATAATCATAACATCGTTTAGAACCACATAAATAGTATATACATGTTATAATTATTTAATAATTTACTCACTAGTCTATTAAACCTTCTAACTCGTTTGGCTCGCGAGCAGCTCACGAGCTGGCTCGAGCTAGCTCGTTAACGAAACGAGCAAAAACAGCTGCTCGGCTCGTTAAAAAATACATCGAGCCGAGCCGAGGCGAGCCGAGCTAGGACCGAGCCGAATCAGCTCACGAGTTTCGAGCTTTTGGTCCAGCCCTAGGGGTACAAGTACAACTATAGCTCTCATACCCATCCAAATAATGACTGGTTCTCACAAGTCTAGCTAATTACTAATTCACTGAAGCGATAAATTTTCTAATAATGATAAATGAAGTCATTTCCAAAAAAAAAGATTGATAAGAGCACTAGGAACAAATCTATGTAAATTCGTATTAACCATCCGCTTAAATAAACTAGCTAATGCTGGGCATAGAGTATTTCAGAAAGAAAATACGTTGATGCACAGTCCACGTGTACAACTGCCACCTCGTGGTAATTCACTCACTCGCACAGAAATCTA
The DNA here is from genome assembly GCA_033239725.1 of Echinochloa phyllopogon. NCBI lineage: Eukaryota > Viridiplantae > Streptophyta > Magnoliopsida > Poales > Poaceae > Echinochloa > Echinochloa phyllopogon. The sequence continues at coordinate 269,692 of BTCW01000008.1, read as the reverse complement.
GCTAAGCTGCCGTATCGATCGACCGGAGGGATACTCTGATGCCCCCCTATAGCCTGCCCTCATCTGTCGTTTCAGAACCTCACAACTTGCTTTGGCTGGCTTCCATGCTTACCCAGGGCCTTCTCCAGAGCCAAGCTGAACTCCCCAAACGGAATCGAATCCATCCTGCAAGCAAATTAACGTTCAGAGGATACATCACTTCTCTCTTTATGCCTCCTTCGCGCAGCAATATCCTCCATATGGGACTAAGAGAACATGTCAAAAGGATCAACTGCAATCCAATAAGAGTAGAATGACATCACATACTCGTATTTGAGTTTCCCTTGGTGCACCAGCCCCAAGAGGTAGTCGATCATCGTTCTGCAATCCTCTGCCTTATCTGAGTTCATCCACTTCTGTAGCCAGAACCCTTGCAGGGAAATATCCTTTCAAAGCATTGCATTGTATTAAGTAACTTACAGACATGAGGGAGCAATACCATATAAACAATGGGAAATCAATACAACCATCCTGGAAGAAATCATCTACCAAATAGTTTGGTCATCATAACATGATGATAGTTCAGCACTAGATTCTTTTCATTTTTATTTAGTGAGAGATTGTGGCGTAATTTTTCTTCTTCATATGATGATACGCAGCTCTCCTGCGTATTCGAGAAAAAAAAAGAGATAATGGCATAATCCAGGTGGGGCAATTTTGATGGAGAAACATAGCTTGCATAAACTAGGCCACTTTACTATTAGCATTAACATTTTTAAAATGGCCTAACAGTACTGCAAAACTGGGAAGCACAAATTCCACGAGCAAGGTCTGGTGTACAGACCTTAAAAATGAAATATGAAGTTGGAACAGTGACAGGTCGCTTGGACATTCCACCATATGTCACCATGGTGCCTCCTTGCCTAAAGAACAAGGGTTATGGCTATGCAAGAAATAAAAATTATAATTTTATCAATTCAACACATTACCGCAAAAACTTGAGTAGCAGAGAAGCAACATTTCCTCCAACGCAGTTAAATCCTAATGCAGGTTCTGGCAAAGCACCCTAACACCACAAAAAACAAAACATCAAATAGATAAGGGTTGTTACAGCATTTGAGCTTGGGCCTGCATAAACTAGTACATCTAATCCAAACTCAGATCGTAATTCGTAACCTTCCTAAGTTTGGTACATTTCAGTTGTCTCGGGCAAAGAAACACATGGATTTTGTGAAGAATTGGCAAGGAAACAAAGTACTAGTTGTCAAGGTCAAGGATGATGTGATTTGAAGAGGCAGGCAGTGGAGAAGTACCAGGAAGCTCTTGACATTCTTCATGTCTAGCTGAGATTCCGTAAACACCTCATCTGCACCAAGTTGTTTGAGTTTATCTTTCGCTTCCTCTGACCCAGGCCTACATCGATTCAGCCACAGATTACTCAAACCGACAAGGAGGATATGTAAATAATTTAAGAGCGAAGCATAAGAGAAGTGCCACGATCATGTAGAGAAGCAAGAAGAAGGATCCTTGATCCCTATTATTTCGAAGAGGTACCTGTCCCTTATAATGTTGATGGTGTGGATTCCATGTACTTTGGCAAGCTGAATTACGCACTGGCCAACAATGCTGGTAGCGCCATTCTGGACAATGGAATCACCTGACAGTGGGATCCGACTGACCTCTTTTATTTTCTTATAACTTCTTCCCTTTGTCAAAATCAAATAAAAGAGCAGCGTACCAGGATTGAGTTTTACAAAGTCTTGGAGCATCCTGAGCGCGGTCAAGGGATTGACGGTGACCGTGGCAGCGTATTCCAGGGGGACATCGCTGCGGACCTTGTGCCACACACTCTGGTGCTTGACGATGAAGGTCTGCCATGTCCCAAAAGACGGCGGGGATGGTATGACCCAATCGCCGGGGGAGAGCGGGACGGTGACGGCGGGGCCGAGGGCGTGGACCTGCCCCACCCCCTCGTACCCTCCGACGGCGCCGGGGAGCGGCGGCCTGACGGGGTAGACGCCCTCGATGCGGTTGATGTCGGAGGGATTGATGGGGGCGGCCAGCATCCGGACGCAGACGTCGCGCTCCCCGATCCCCACCGGCGGCACATCCGCCACCCTCAGCACCTGCTCGGGGGCACCGTGCTCGTCGTAGAGCACGGCCTTGGACGCCGGCGACGACGCGGTGGAGAAGCGGGAGGCGCAGCGCCGGCGGAGAAGCGGCAACGACAACCGGGACATCATCGCTCTGCTGCAGACTTGCCTTCTCTTCTTTTTTCTTCCAGAAAGAAAAGCAAAGACACGACGATTGGATTCCAGTAGACTAGCAGATGGAGGAAGCCCAGCCCAACCCAGCCGATATTATAATATAAATAAATACGGCCCACCGGCCTCTTTTCTCAAAAGCAATAGATATAGATAGATTACTAGAAATATGGCGCGCCAGGGACCCGTGAATTTAGTTTGTGTTATGAGTTTAAATTTGTATTTTTTATGAAATAAAAAAGGTAATAAAATTCTAACATTTCAGTACAAGTACAGTTTCCATACGAATTTTTTAAGGTGGCGGCCCTAAGTGTTAATATCATTGATCATACATATCTTTTGCAATGAGCTCATAATACAACTGCTCAGCATGTATGGTTCGATTCTTGTAATCTTTTGTTCTATTCATACAATTCAAGTACCATTCATGAACGAAGAACAGATTATTTGATATGAAAAATGCTTCAAAGCCCTAAAACATATAATGTAGAACTGCAATAATAGATTGAATAACATGATTTCTAATTCTCAAACTGAAGCAAGAAAGTATATAAGATTACAAGCTGTTGCCGTGGGCTCAGTAACCCCATCATGTCTCACCAATTTAAATTTCTGAGCGCATTATCACTGATGAGGAGGAAACATCAAACTCTACAGTAATACACAGACAACAGTATGGCACAAGAAATTGAATGGACAATGATCTAGAGTCATAAGTGTTGTACAATGGCTATTTGATTGAGAGCCGAGGAAGAAAGATGTGCAAAGCATAGGAGGCTATAATAAATAGAGGCATGCCCATACATGTTTTACATTTAATTTTATATGAATTTAGAATTTCAAAAGTATGAGGATATGACTATTGATTAACTGGTGAACCAAACTGGCATTGTAATTTGTCATAGAGTCGTAGACAAGTTGCCAAGACAGCCTGCTTGAAATCGCAGAACTGAACAATCAAAAGCCTGACTATACTCAAAATGGAACATCGATATCCTAAATTGCAGTCCTGAGTTCTGACAAGTTTAATGGAGCTTTTCGATGTCATCTCGCTGCATGTTAACCAACCGGCACCTGCTGATTTTGCCGCACCCGGTAAGGTCGAGCTTGAGTCATCTTCAATTAACCTCAAAATCCTAAAGCAGACAATTGAGCTTGAGTAGAGCTATTCTGGACGCAACAGAGAACAACCACTTTTTTGAATCCTAAATATTTACCCTAAACACTAATGGCCTGTCACTAAGAGCACAAGGGTATGCGTCTGCCAGGCTTTGGAGACGCTGGCTATGCGTGTTTTTGCACATCATGGATGGAGATTTAGTAATAGGATTATGAACTAATGCTCTATTCATCTTTATGATGTGGGTAACGCTTTGACTTTATTCGTGAGTGCAGACGGAAGTGCTGCAAATTTGTAATTTCTTTGGGCCGTAGCCATTTTGGTCAAGGCCGGATATTTCATATCCATTATCTAAAAACTAAGAGCACAAGGGTAGTAATTTCTTACTTCAGAGTGTATATATTATCATTGTTGAGGAGACAACATTAAACACTATAGTAAAAATAACAGTATAACATAAGCAATTGATGGACAATGGGCTAGAGATATAAACATTGGGTAATGGCTATTTGACTCAGGCATGAAAGACATCTCATAGAGGTTAAATATTTGAGCTCATATCAACCTAGAAGATAAAAAACATGAGAAACCATACAGAAATACCCCCCTAATTCCATTTCCGATGTGTCTAGAACATGGCCATTGGTTAAGTGGCGAACCAAATGGGCATTGTATCCGTCAGTCTGTCACTAACAAGTTGCCTAGGAATTTTGTTCACTACCATTTAGCTTTGGGCATGTTTCAGAAGTAGGAATAACTACTAATTTCATATTTATTGGGAGCCTTCCATCATGCTAAAATAAACAAGCTATTTTTTTGATCTTGCTGCAATAACATGTAATCAATTTTCTTTTTGAAAAGCTGGTAATTAATTTTCAAATTGTCCACGTTAAATACCAGTCTTGTTACTGGAGTTAATATACCTGGTTTGACCTGTACTATTTTACTACAGTGTACCTTACAAAATGTATTCCATCTTCTCAAACAGTTTAAGAGGTCACGATTGAAACTGATGAAATAATTTGTAGCCTATTTTAAAATTGCATAAATAAACACCTCAAGAATCTATCAGTATGAATATGCACAAAATAGAACATGTCCTGACAATTTCAAAAAAAAATTGGAGCTCATTTATTATTTAGTTTGTGTGGAGAATAAGAATACAAAGTAACATGGAAATCCCAATACTCATGGCCGGCAGCTCACAGCTCCTTTCCTACACCTCTGTTCTCTTTGTTCTGCATGCTGACCAAGTACCGCCGGTTGATTTTGCCTCACCAGGCAAGCTCGATCTTGATTTCATCTTCCAATGGTTCTATCGTATTCATAACTCCCATTCGATTACATTGTAGCACTGGTCTGTTGATAAGTCAGTCCGATTTGGAGTTCCTGTTGCTATCATCATTTGTATTGCCGCTTAGTTTCTCACCCTTGTTCAGAAGTTGTATCTCATCTCTGGCCAAGATGTGACCCTTTCTGCAGGCTGGCGGGTGTTGATTCGAGCCCCGCTTTCGTCGTTGCTGCTCCTCACCTCATGCGTCATGCAGCATCTGGACAATGCCGCGCCGCTCCCCACCTCTGCCTTCACTGCCTTGAGAAAGACGATGCAGTTAAAAAGGACACGGAGCTATGAATGGGAGAAGTAAGCGGGGCTGGTGGCACTGTGGCAGCAACGAGCAAAGGCAATGAGGTGCCCCACTGCGCCGGCGGCAAGGACGGCGCGGCGCCGTCTTTCACGCCGCACGCGAAGCTCCCTGCCGCTGTACCAGCGCCGCCGGCGAGGCTCCGGGCTGCGCCAGCCGACACGACTGCCGGCACGGCGCCCAGGTGGAGGTAGAGCAGCTTCTTGGTCCGGTTCCCGATGATCTGGTTCTTGATCTCGCGCAGCGCTCCAGCGCCGGCGCCGGGGCCGCCGCAGCCCGCGCCCAGGGCGGGGCCCGAGGCCGACGCCGAAGGCTCTGCCGCCGCCTCCTCCTCCGGCCGCTCGGCATGGGGGGTCGGAATGCGTCTGGAAACCGAGGGGAAGTAGGAGGAGATAGAGACTCGAGGGGGTGTGGCCGGAGCGCAATCGGGTTGTCCGTCAAGTGGATGACAGACCCGCTCCGATCCGCATCGTACGGTCCATATTACGAGTTAGACGAATCGAACGACTAACGGGTTATAGGGCGACGTGGCTTAACGGGCGAGCGGGGAATGCACCCGCTCTAGATTAGAAAGAATTATGCAGCAGAGCTGGAATAAAACATCCATACTGCTTTTTTTTTCTTTAACAAACAACCATAGATACATTAGCAGCAGCATGCATTGCCCTCCTACCTGACATAGTCACATGCCAACACCAGATATTATTATAATTTTTTGTACGACATAATAATTAACACTAACGCATTACTAGGTTCATTCATCGGCCGATATATCTTCTTCTTCAGAAGATATCGGTGTCAGCATCATCAGCAGGAGCAGGAGCAGCAGCAGCGTCTTGCGGCAGCTTGGGTGGCGCGGCGGCCCGAACAAGAGCCCAGTTGATGCCACGGAAGAAGGGGTGCTGCTTGATCTCCGAAGATCCCTCGTAGGACCCCAGCCTGTTCGCAGGGTCCCGGTGCAGCAGCCGGTACATCAGCTGCCTCGCCGGCAGGCTCACCTGCACCCCATTCCATCCCATCCTCACACCATCCATAAAACGGGATTCTCACCACTGCACCAAAACAAAGGAAACAAAAATGCTTACCTCTATACTCGCAGGAAATCTGATGTCCTTGTGCAGAATATTTGCAAAAGTCCTCTGTCTCGTTTTCCCTCTGAAGGGTGTATAACCATACATCATCTCATATAGAAGAATTCCTGGTCCAACAAACTTATGTATGCTCATTTTTATGTAACGTACATAGTATAATGTTTTGTTTAGTGCAAGATTAGCTACCTAGCGCCCACCAATCCACAGCACTTGTATGCCCAGCTCCAGTAATGATCTCCTGCAACATGCATAACAGGATCCATGCAACAACTCATGATGTCTAACTATCACACAATAAATGAAATGCACACAAGCAATTGTACAAGAAAACTAAAAGAAATATGCATACAGGTGCAATGTACTCCTCTGTACCAACAAACGAATTTGATGCACGCATTGGTTCAGCAAAAAATATGGGAGAACCCCTGCTTTTCCTCCTGCTCTTCTTATCACAGTCTTCTGGAAGAAACACCTATCATCTCAAACAATAGGACTAGTTACCAATTGCTACTAAGAAAAAAGAGAGATTAAGGAGCTGAAAAGAATGGCCCCCAACTGGCACGTGTGATCTATTAATTAAGTTATATTACCTGTGGTCGACAGGATGTCAAGCAAGACAAATCAAAGTCTGTCAGGGAAATGTGCCCGTCCCTCTGAAGTAAAATGTTCTCCGGTTTTAAGTCTCGGTAGATTATACCTGGGGGAAGGAGGGTAGAGTAAAAATCTTAAAAATGTGATGAATTACTGCAAGGGACCCTTTCCCCCCTTCCATTTGCTAAGGAAGCCTTTTGTGAATGGTTACCAGAAACATGCATTAGAGAGGTGGGCTAAACTATGATGGAAGTACGGTTATTGAATATCGATCCATGCTGACAGGTATTCACCACTATTCAAGGATAATTTATGCATATATAAGTAGTATGGTGTATATACCTTGGCAATGCAGGTATTCAAGTGCTGTGACCACTTCTGCAGCATAGAATCTGCAAGAATCGTAGAGCAGTATATCAAGCAATGCTTTGTCACCTACTACCTCAATAGGTTGTATAACAACCACCAAATTAAGGAATCAAGAATATTTCTATTTAATAATGTTTTGTTCCTTCAAGTGCCAAGAATCATGCCTCCAAACAACTTTATCTTGTCAGCAGCTTATTAAATCACACAAACAAACAAAAGCATAATACAAATATTTCCACAAAATCTAAGCAAAAGAAACAGTTTTAAAGTCAATGTTCACCTGACTGCATCTTCCTTTAGAACCTTCATAGGTTGCCTATCAAGGAGCATAAAGAGTTCCCCACCAGAGCAGTAGTCGGTAATAAGACATATATGTGTTTTTGTCTGCAACACATATATGGCAATTTTGAGATGCTAGAAATCAGAATATCATCCACAAAAGCAGAATAAAAAGAGGAGAATAAACAATAACAAGTCGAGCATCATTTCAACATATCTATTAAATTTATTTATGTAACAAACCTGAAATGATGCATACAATGTGGGAAGGAATGGGTGGTCCAACATATCAAGGATTTGTCGTTCAGCAGTAGCTCTATGAACCTGTAGGTATTTGAAAGACAGATACATAAAGCAACAATTAAAGATGGCAGTAACTGAAATTTCAGGCATGAAACCATTTGTAACTCCTACCTTGTTTCGATTAAGCATGACACTTTTATCCATAGCCTTCATGGCAAAGTATTCACCTGTGCCAAGCAACTCAACCAAGTGGACACTGCAATTTTAACAATAATGCACAAGTTTACTTTCTAACACTGAAATAAGGAAACGAGCTAATACTATTTGAAACTAAAATAAAAGCATTAACCTGCCAGTGTCACCAGATCCTAAAGGTTTTACTGGCCTGAAATGTGATAAATCAATGCTTTCACAACTCTCAAGAACCTACAAAAAAAAGTAGCATGATTCATCTGGGAGATTTCAAAAATGGCATACGTACTTGTCTCCAATGGTCTCCTCATTAGGCATATTTACTGCAGATAATACTAAACTGTACAGCAGATAGCATGCAAATCGCTCTCTCAAGTCTCTCCATGCATGCAAATCGCTCTCTCAAGTATCTCCATGATTGTTCCCTTCATCCATTAGCCTCCGAAATGGCATGCAAGTATCTGTTTGGTAAACTATGAAGTGTATAGCATACCTTTTGGATGGCTCTCCATGATGCAGTGTCCTTCATATGTGGCTTTGGCAGGACTGGTTTTGAGTGACTAGCCCATAGATCCTCCGGTCTCTAATACAACCACAAAGTTCTGTTAGAAGTGCCCAACCACACTTAGTTTTATCATTAAACAAAAGGAGTATTTATTTCGTCTGACCAAATTAGCATCAGGAAGTTCCTTTGCAGCCTCGTCAATATTATCTGCAGTTTTCTTAACCTGCTAAATGAAACAGTTCATGTTAATGTATAAGACAACTGAAGGCAAATAGAATTGCGGGAAAATTAGCTTAGATTGATTGAGGGACATGGTTTACAATATATAGGGTGAGGAGATCTTGTGGTTTTTAGAAACAGAACCAAACACGATCTCCTCATATCCCTCAACTAACCAAACCAGAGGAGGCTGGCTGGCTATAAGCCTAAGGTCTGGGTCCATACACACGCACAACATACTTCTAAAAAAAACTATGCTTTTCGACAAGGAAATTTAGAAAGTAAGGCACCCCAAATTTAGTGGTGAAAATTATTTTATACAAACAAAAACAAAAGACAAGCTAATTAAGGAGGGAAGTCACCAGAACATGAATATACTGACCTAAAGGATGCCAACTATGGAGATTTTCGTTTGTCATAATACCACAGTTCTACTACCACCAGTGTTGACCACCATGGTTTAAGAAATCTAAATATCTAATATATGCTAGAATGGCGCTAAATGCTAATAAATATTGCAATCACACACTACAGAAGGCTTGCTTTGATAACATATTAGCCACAGATGTGATAGTCTTCAGTAAAAGTAGACAAACCAGCATAGCGCCATCTTTTGCGGCAGCATCTCGGACACGTTCAGTTCCATCTAACTGAACCCCAATGAAGTACTGAACATCACCCTGATCAACAGCCAAATATGATACTTCTCAAATCACATGTAATTATGCAAAACGATTGCAAACCATGAGGTCCTTTGAGTCCATGACCCATATTATAGTACCTTCTGATCACGCATCGGTTGCAAGTGAAAGAGGTTCCAGAATTTTTTGCCTGTTCAAGTGATAAACAACCACATGCAATTTTAGTTGAACTCAGTCATAGGAAGAGTATATGTATGCATTATCAGCCTCTGCTTCCAGAAACTTGTAGTTTAGTACTCATAAATTAGTAAAACAGTGGAGTTATAGATATTTCGGGGATAAATAATGAACAGAAATTGCATCATGATCTTACATACCGCTTTCCAAAAAAAAGATCTTACATACCACTTTTTGTATAATTTATCAGCTGAACGGTGACCTCTGTTTGGTTATCTATGGCATCTCTTATTTTCTTTACTGTCCCACGGTCAGTTTCAGGTCCTTGAAGAAATCTGCAAGAGAAGTATAGTTAGCCACTACAACATGCAGAACAAATAACTACACATTTTGAAGATTTTGCCACTGTGTCTAGCTATGATTAAACAGTGCATGAAGATTACAAGGGGGAGGGAGGTAGCATACATATATGCAGTTTATGAACAGTTAAGGCAGTGAAATTGTGTGATTAAGAAGGTCATCGTTTACCTGCAATTTCTTCCCAATATTTCTTCACGGCTATACTCCGTCAATTGCAGAAAGCTATCCGATGCAAAAATCTGTAACGCCAATCAACCAAACAATGGATACAGTTCGATGGAAAGTTGATAGATATGTCAATAGAAAGAAGAATGATGTCAGATGCAGAAGACATCCGAGTTGTTGTCTTACAATTGGATTATCAGGTAACCTCGGATCAGTGATGACAAAATTCTTTTCAATACGTTCAAGTGTAGTAGCCAAGTCTATACCCCTTCTCATTTCTTTCCTTCTGAAATCATCATCAAAGCTTTCGGGTCTTTCATCATCACTGTCAAGTAGCGGATCTTCTGTTGGTTTCAGCATGTTCTTCTCTACATTCCCGTGGCCCATACCAAGAAAACTGCACAGATGAATTAAAATATGATAAGAAATGCAAGGAACAGGGACTCTGCTAGGAAACTGTTATAGCAAATGCTGTGACTATATCTTATCTGATTTTTTTTTGTTATCATACCCCATAAATGAACGCAAGCCAGATTTTCTAGTTTTATTCCCTCCCTCAGGCAGTTCACTGATTTTCTGCAGGGAGCTTCTCATCCCACTTCGAGAGTTACGACGAGATCCACTTTCAGAGCTTCTCTTGCCAGGAACTTGAGTCGAAATCACACCTTCTAATTCCTGTGATTTTCTTTTTAAGGTGCTATTTCTGGACTCTGATAATGAGCGTGGATTCTTGAGGGCCAGAAGGAGCTCAGAGACTGAGCTACGGGCATGATCCTTCTGTCTTGCTGCAGTGAATATTATTATTTTCAGTTTGATAGAAACTTTTTGAAAGATACAAAGACTACTGGTAGTAGGGTAAAAGATTATCTAATAGTAGTACCATCATATTTGATCAGTGATTCTGGCAATCCATTCGGGCGAACAGCCGTATCCTTGCTCCCTTCGGTGTATTTACTCACTTCCACTTGCATCCTGTGACATACATATGGTGAAGTGAAATTAGAATGAGAAGATGAATTCCTCCCTAACTCGGTACACAGACAATGGCTGAGTGATTTGAAGTGGCATGATAATGATGGTGTGATGATGTGGGAAATCTGACCCAATGAACTTGAGGACTATGCCATCCTCATCCTTGATTGGGGCAACAGTCAAGAGATTCCAGAATGGTGTGCCGTCCTTCTTGTAGTTGAGAACACGGCCGCAGTAGTTTGAGCCGGCTGCGAGGGCCTGCCTGATCTTTGCGATCTCTGCAGGGTCCGTACCGGAACCCTGAAGGAAGCGGCTGCCCGACACCGAATTAATTAATTGATTAGTTCATCCATTAATTAGGAGGAGAAGAAGAAGCAGCAGCGAGACAGCATGGGAGACTGCAGAAAAGGAAAACGACGAACCAGTTCCTTCCGACGACCTCGTTGGAGGAGTAACCGGTCATGTTGAAGAATCCGGCGCTGGCGTAGAGGATGGGGTGGTCGGGGCGGGTGGCATCGGACACCACGAAGGTCTGCTGGAAGGCGGAGAGCGCGGCGCGGAGCTCCTCCGACACCCGGGGGAGCGCCTTGCCCCTCTCATCGTCGACGGAGTTGGCGCTCTCGCTGGTGCGGTTAGAGCCGCCGCCGGAGCCGGAGGGGCGGGCGGTGACACCCTGGGGGCGGCCGGTGTGCTCGTCGGTCTGGAGGACGAGGCCCCACTCGGCAGCCCTCTGCGCGGCCCGGCCCACGGCAGCAGCATCCTTGTCGTCGAATGCTGCAGCAGCAGCAGCAGCAGGGGGCAGGAGGAATGGGGAGGTGGGATCCCGCCGCCTCGGCGCGGCGGCGGTGGCGGCGGTGGCGGCGGCGGCGGGATTGAAGACTTCCAGGGACCCTCGGGAGTCGCGCGGGAGTCCTGCAATTATTTAGCCACCTCTTCACTTGCACGCTATTTAATTAATTAAGGTAATTAAGGATCACATATGCATGGGAGCAGAGTACTGGACGAGGTAAAGGTGAAATGGACAGTGGAATATATAAATCTATCTATATCTCTACTTTTTTTAATTATAAAGCAAGGATTGTTTCTGCGGTAGATCGTAAATTTATAATAAAGACCCCTAATTTTTACCTAATACTAAGCACACAAAGTCCTGTCTTTGTACTACAATGTTTTCGTCCTGTCTTTTACAGCATGTTTGCGTCCGTCACCACCCAGTTAGTTGTCTCCGTTCCGGACTCGTCTCGAATCCAACACGGACGCCAGCAGAGGGAAAAATAACGAACACAGCAAAGTTATCTTCAGGCCAACTCTCATCCAACAGAGATATACAGAGCAAAAGAAGAAGAAAAAAGAACGCAGCATCCAACATGGACGCAGCAGAGGGAAAAAATCATGAACCAAAATTATCTTCAGGCCACCTCTCATCCAATAGAGAATTAGAGATACAGAGCAAAAGAAGAAAAAAGGAACGCGGACACGGCAAGAGAAAACATCTGTATCTTTACTTAATTATAAAGTAAAGATTGATTCATCGGTACGTCGCAAATTTGCAATAAAGACCCTAAACTTTTATTAATTAACCCGCAACCCTTTTATATTTCGTCGTCCGTCGGTGATCGAGCCGCACACCGCATTGCAACATCGTCCCTGACGCGGACTCCGCTAGCCACGACCGCGATACTATATGCATATAAATGTACGCATCCAGCGTGTGGACTACGACAAAGTGTATTCAGCTTCGTTGCACCTTTTAACGCTGCGTAGTGCATCGTAGCGTCCACGAGGTGCCGTCGGGCTTCCTGGAGCTCCCATCGTTGCCTCATTGGAAGCCAGTTTTCCTCCTCTATGCTGACATGTCGCCCCCTTTTCTATCATAAACGAGGCCAGCCGTGTTTCGCGCTTGCGGTGGCTCACGAGTCACGAAGATAAACACATCTCCTCGTGTTGTTGGCGCAACCGCACAAGCCATCAACCGGCGACGCCTAGCAGATGACGGACAGAGACGTCGCATGGCCACTGATGCAACTACGCACGGCTACTAACGCAACTACGCAAAGATTTATCTGCATCTATCTCCTGTCCAGTTCTGTGAGATATGACCATGAAGGGCCCGCCGAAGTGTCTTATGGCAATGATAGCAAAGAAGGCCTGCTCACAGCATCATCGTCATTTGGGAGATTAAGCTACAAAGTACAGGTATGTTTTCTATACTCTTTTTATATACAATAAATTGTCCATAGGATGATAATGGAAACATGCATTCTTTACGTATGTGCCGCTTGCCAGATGTGCATTCTTGACTGAATCTTCTTTTTTCTCGCTGAGTTGTGGAATTGGTCTCACACCCTAAAGGAACCAATTAATAGTGCTTTTATACATATGTAAGATTTGTGTGGTGTAATCTAAATTAGAAGTTGTATATATGTATGCAATCATATATTCAACACAACACCCATGCTCATGGTTTATTTTCTGATGAGAAGGTAACTGGGGCTCTCAAATTCATTAGGCATAGAATTATAGAAAGAATTGTTAACCCTAGGAATTCTATTGCTAAAGTAAAAAAAAGGTTCAATGACTACTTGAACTAAAGAAAATATATATTATTTCAAATTTCTATGGATTTAGTACCAAACATGTAGTGCAATTCAAATAACAATGGCAGAGATACAAAAAGATACGAGTTTAAGATGAAACTAATGCAATTAGAGTAAAATAATATATTAACTGTTTTGAAGCAGGTCACGCTGGTAATTATATATTTTTCGTTACCATTGACTTTGCTAACTTTCTTTTAAAGATAAAAGTAATGCAAAATGCAATATAAATCTGTAATATAATTATGAAGGGACAAATTATCATACAATCCTACTGTAACAAGATCGGCATACGAGGACACTTGATCTGACGTTAGATGTTAGTGTTATCCATAGTAGGTAGTAGTACATTACCCATAGCAATGCACGGGCATTTTGCTATAAAAGTATAATATACTGAAATTAGTTAAATCTCTCAATATATATCCATATGTTTTATGTCCGTAGCAACGCACGGGCACATTTGCTAGTACTATAAAGATTCAAAACTTTTGAGGCCAACGGGCCCACAAATCAGCCACAGTAGAATTTTTTCGAACCCACGATTTTCATCGGACTCTTTAGTCACACTTTTGAAGAAATCATACAACATTACGTCTTGCCACGAAAAAAAACACGCACTTACGTGAAATCGTCGAGTTCGTAACCAGTACGGTCCTCTGGCCAACTATCGTTATATAATCTTACTTTTTATTAAACGTGTGTTTCCATTAAACATGCGTGACGCACGTGCGTTCTTGCTAGTATTTGTAAAGACGGAAAAGATGCATGCATATAAATATCTGCAAAATAAAAAAGGCAGGGAATTGGATCCGGGCCAGCCTCTGCTTAGAATTGTCGTAGCTACTTTCACTTTATCCCTCTTATTTGAAATAAGGTTCCAAAAAATGTTATAAATCGCACGAAAGTTTGGAATTGAGATTTTGGAAACAATTCACGTCAAACACAAAGCAATGAGGTTGGGTCTCAAATCAAGTTTGCTCCTATATTCCTTTGCAACAATTAGAGGGATTTTAAAAATATTATTAGAAAATATTTGTTCATTTTAAAAGTATAATCACGTGGGTGAGAGTGATTCTTGTCTATATGTTAGGACCAAGAATCATTTCACATAATTAAGAAAGCTATATTTTTCAGCAACTATCGTTTTAGTTCATTTTAGATAATTACTTTATAAAAATAGTAGAGAATCACTTTTCGTTGAAATCATGTACAACAGAGATCCTCGGTTCTGGGAGCTTTGCCAAATATGACCTCCTAAATTCCTTTCCAATAGTTCAATTGGAGGGTTTTCTAAAGTGTTGTTCGGAAATATTTGTTTGTTCCAAAGGACCTCGTAGAATACGCTCTCTCTGTCTCTCTCTCACTCAGCCTCAGGTCGTCCTAGCACATCTAAATACTTTGGAAGCCCATCACATGAGAAAATTTCCCCATATGATTAGCTTAAATTTTTTGAACTAAGGTTAGCTTAAATTAGGTAGCAAACAAGAGAGATGCAAAGCAAGCACCCACCGATGGCCGATGGGGATGGGGACGCATGGGCCTGCTGGAGCTTGACACATGATGCTGATGCTGTCCAAATCGATCTATCACAAGAAGCTACGGGACCATTGATTGCTAGCTTGGGTCCTAGTATCTATCGGATAAGGAAGAATTTGCTGGACCAATCAGAATAAAGTGTCCATGTGTGTGTTCTATTTACTTATTTATATATATGCTTTGGAAAAAGAAAATAGCAGAAATTTTGAGCTAGCTAGTTATTTTTAAAGGAGGCATCAATATATCGGTCTCTCATTCAATTCCACTAGCAAATATAAGCAGCTGCTATCTGAATCAACTGACCTGACCTCACCTCCAGGGAAGGTGAAAGGGATAATGTTATGCTATGGATAACAAATTATAGATGATAAATTAATTCCATATGATCTCCAATTCTCGATGCATGCATCAAGAACAAAGCAAAGCAAAGAAAAGAAAAGCAATCCGTGGATGGATGGAGATACATACCTTTGAAAGCCATTGAATTAGCCGGCCGGTTGGTGATGTTTATAATTATCAAAGCAAAGCAAAGCTATATGCTCTGATGGCCGGCGGCGGAGCATGCAGCTAGCTAGCTAGCTATCACCAGCAATCCAATTCCAATTCTCCAATTCTGAGGCGGCGGCGGCTGTGGCTTAACTTCTGCTGGCTCGATAACTTCTTCGATCTCCACTGGCCTGGGATATCAGATTATATACGGGCCGGCCGGGCGGAGCAGCTAGCTCTGCATGGTAGTGGTAGCTAGCTGATCGATGATGAAGACAGACAGACAGATGAATCATGCATCTATCCCCCGGCCCATGGAACTGATCAGTATGGCTATGGCATGGCCATGGACATGGACATGCAAGCTATAGTGAGCTCGTCATCAACATAACCAGTTGCAGCAGCATATGCGGACGAGATGGAGAAAACACGGACACATCGATCAAGACAGAGGACGCCGAGATCGATGATGATGATGATGAGTACATGTATTTTTCGAAACTTTATCCTTCTATCTACAGTACATATACTGTTACTCTCTCCCTCTCTTTCTCTCTCCTCGTGACTATCAACGTATACTGTATATAATTAGGAGACATGATGATGCAAGTGGGCATCGTCGTCCATGACCATGTGACCACGACGCGCCAGCAGCAGAGGCAGAGTCTGGGGATCGGGGTGATCGCCTCTGCCTATATATGCACGTCCACACTCCGGCCTCTATGGCTATATGCGTTGCTAGTTGCTACTATAACTTATTCACCTCATCGTTCCATGACTATATATAATCTATCCTTTTTTTAGAGGGATGATCTATTAATTTATCTTTGTATACTCATCGATGAGAGTTCCCCTCCCTACGTATGTACGTGTTTCAAACCACTTCACTTGTTCACTTCATCGATCCTCGTATCATATGCATGATGCATATCAAATAATATTATCTTTCTTAATTTGCATAAGAGAATGTGCGTATTGTTCATGAATTAAAAAAGAAAGAAATTTAACCACGCTAAGTACTAGCATATCTAACTATTGCAGTAAATATTAGCTATCAAGCCGACAAGTTAATTAGCGTTATCATTCTACTACTAGGTGGTACCCCGCGCGATGCCGGCAGTAAGACATTTAATGACACTAGTTATCATTCTACTACTAGGTGGTACCCCGTGCGATGCCGCGGAAATTTCTTAAATAATATTTAAAAACACTAAATTGATTGCATAGCAATATTTTTTTTTGCAAATGACATTATACATGGTTTAAGATTAAATTTGAAACTAGAAATACTAAGATAATTGCATGGCAATATTCTTTTACAAATCATATTATACATAAAAACATGTTCATTTTATTGAGAAAGAACGACTCTTAAATGATTGATCATCTATACTCCCTCTGGTTTGGTAAAAGAAGTCGTTTTAGACAAGATTTGAGTCAAACACTGGGAATATAAATCATGAATAACATTTAAGTTGTTGAGTTTGGAAATATGAAAATTATATAAATAGATTGATCTTGAAAATTACTTTCATAAAAGTATACATATATAACTTTTTAAGAATTTTTTTTATAAAAAATAGAAGTCAAAGTTGTGCTTTGGTGACCGTGTCGCTGTCCTAAATGACTTCTTTTACCAAACCGGAGGGAGTATATTTCTACCGTATGAATTTTGTAGCATTGTACTTGTAAATACCATGGATACTATTGGTAATAGAAGACCGGTGGATGACTTCTACTGTGCGAATTTTGTAGCATTGCGCTCGCAAAGATCATTGATGATATTGGTCATAGAAGATCGATGGATGACATAAATGGATAGTCCTAGTGGATGGATGACATGGCAAGCTTGCATGTTGAGAGAAATCTATAGTGGGGAGCTAAAACATAGTTTTGTATGATGATGATGATTTGAATAACTATAACTTTTCTATTATCTTAGGCCTTTTCCAACAATCACTATTAGAAATACTACTATTAGTACCGGTTTCCCAACCGGTACTAAGAATCCGAGACAAAATATCCAGATCTTTAGTATCGGGTGAAATACCTAGTAAAGGGGCTAGCATGCAACACTAGCCCCTTTAATACGGGTTGGTAACACCAACTTGCAGTAAAGGTGTCTTTTCTTCTTTTCTTTTTAGTTCTTTAAATTTTTTTATTTTTTATGTTGCGTTGTTATACGTTCATTCATATAGTTCAAGTTGGAGATGAAAATGTATAAAACCAACATAAACTTAGTCTTTGATCTCCAATATAATAAAGTCCACTAATAAGTTTATGCAAGTCTTGCAATTAATAATAAATAATAAAACACAATAATCATTACAACACTAAGGACCCTACATGAGGTACAAAGTACGATTCATATGGGTAATGTTAAGTCCTAGGAATCTGTTTACATAATCAATTGCATATATTCATATAGTATCCTTAGCCTTAGGGACATATTCTCTTCGTATATTCTTCATTGAATTATTAGATGGATCTGTCAAGAGCATGTGAGCTTGAAACCCATCCTGAACTCAATAGTATGATCTATAAATGTGTACTCTATGCGTCCAAAAATCTGATATGACATTGCCACATGCATAAGTCCACAATAGTAGTCGTCCTATAAGCAAATTGTAGAAACATAGTGTTAGAAGATGAGATATTTATATTTCAATAGCATGTAACAAAGAAAACCAAGGTTTCACAAGAACTTACAAACTCCAATTTATAAGTAGGTGAAATTATTTTCAATATCTCGGTCATGTTTGGCTCATTTGCCTCAAGAGCTTTCACCTTGAACTAATGGTAGTCAGGAAAAACATGGTCGTCTAAGATTCCAAAAGTGTTAGTGCCTCCCTCACTGCTTGTGCCGCAGAAACATATGATTGCTGGTAGGGCCTAGACTATACGTGGATAACAACTCTATCACCACGATTTGGACCGCGTAAGCCACCTTCTTCAAGTCCGAGGGATACGGCAAACATATTACCATTAGCACTTGTTCGGTCTCTTACCACCATAGGACACGAGGCACTAATGCAGTTTAATTACTTTCTTTAACCAATCGATTGGATCAACAATCTGCATTTGTATTTCTGAATCATGAACATGACAAAATAAATAATATATATGTACATGCAACACATGGAAACTATAGATTACCAAATCATAGCGTAAATGAGCTTCTACAAGCTCTGGAGAATGCCATCGTCTATTCAAATGCCTGAAGCGTGCACCAGCGGTGGAGGTAGTCGTGGTGTGTACATATCAATATGCTGAGGTGCCCCTGCGATTAACACTCTCATGTATTGTCTTCTTGACATTGTCCTTAATTAATAAAGAGAAATGTTAAATAAAACATAAGTCACGTTTGCTGGCCCTAAAGTCTTTTTCTTATTTTAAATATACAGGTAATTATAAAATAGATGATATACCTCCAAATTTTATGTGTTACACCATATAACATACCTATATTTCAAAATATAATATAATTAACAAACATAGTATAACACAACAACTATATATGTAAGTAAAATTCCATACAAATTGCATATATATCCATCCATTCAGATTCCATATACATTCAGGTCCAAATTCACATATTCTGATCACAACAAGCTGGTGAAAAAAAGAAGGAAAAAACTCACCTTGGGTCGCTATGGCGTGGGGAAGATGAGGCGTGGGGATGAGGCGGGCAGCACGTGCTAGGAAAGGGTGGCGGAGGATGGGGCGGTCGGGCAGCAGCAGATGGTAGGCGAGGCGTCGATGACGGGGTGGAGCGAGGCCGTGCGTCGGGTGGTGCGCGTCAGGCGGGCAGGGGGCTGGAGTCATGGCCCACTTGTCGTTGCATCAGGGTGGATTGCCGGTTTGGTGGGCGGGCAAGGCGGTGTGGCCGGGTGCATCGGGCCGGGTGGCGTCGGGCGGGTGGGACGGGTAGCGGGCAGCGTCGGGGGCCAGGCAACACAGTGATCTTGCGGGACGAAGAAGGGAGGTAGACGAGCGATAGGGCTAAGTGCTACCATATATTGGATGGCTCTTTAGTCCCAGGTGAAGCCACGACCCAGGACTAAAATTTCTTTAGTACCATGTGGTAAGCCACCACGAGGTACCGAAGGGTGGCTATACGGGATGTGAAACATAGCCCCGACAGCAATTTGTATCTTGCACAACCCCTTTAGTATACCAGGTGGTGTCTCCAACTAGTATTACAACCGGTAATTAAGGTACTCTAGTGGAAAATCACCCCGTGCGGAGCATCTTAAATAATGTTAAGTCTATATAGTGACGGGTCGCGCTGGGTGCGGAGCGCACGACCCACGCGCATCGCCGCCGGCTGGGTTAGGGGCTCCGGGTTGCTGGGGTCGGAGCTCGTCGACGGCCGTAGAAAAGGTGGCTGGGGTGGGGCCGACCGGACGGCGCCGGTCGCCGGACAGAGGGCCGAGTGGCGAGGGCGCTGCCGGCCGGGCGGTGGGGGAATCCCGGTGGGGGGTGCCAGCTGTGGGGTCGGAGACGGCGGAGAGGTGATGGCGGCGACGAAGAAGGCCGACGGCCAAGGGTTTAGTGTGGCGGTGGCGGCGAGCGTCGGCGGAGGCGGCCGTGGCCCCCGTAGCCGAGGAAGGTGGGGGATGTGGCAGAACCGCTCACCCCAACCCAATAAAAGTGCACTTATATCGCCTTAAATGCGACCCGACACTTAAATTGGATGAAGATAGCTGTTTGTCGGGTTTCACCCGATACAACCACGTATTTTGAGATCAAAACAAAGCATACAAATACTCGAATGAAGACGAGTCCAGGGGTTACTTCAATCCAAAATTATTACATTATGGAGGTTCAATTGCCTTTATTACAAACCGAGTTCAAAAGTAAAGTAGTTTAGAGTTCAGCATAAAGAAGCGGAAAAACGAACGGAGTCTAATCGACAATGCAAGTGACATAATAAGGAAGCCTCCCATGACATCATTCACCACCCTCCTCGCCAGTCGAGGACGGGTCCCACTCAACACTCCAACCCGGAGGGAGCTGGCATGGCCAAGTCAGACTAGCAACCATATCCTCTAAATCATTACCTGAAAACAAAGCCACAAGCAAGGCTGAGTATACTAATATTCAGCAAGACTTACCCGACAGTGAAATTAAATTCACGACTTCTAGACATGCAAGACTTTTTGGCTGAGGGGTTTGTTTTGCCAAAAGCGTCTATAAATAGATCCTTACTTTTAAATTTTATTTTCCAGATTCCAGTGATTATAAACCATTCTAAATGAGCACTTATACTAAACAAACATGTTGTACAAGAAATTTAAGTAACAACATATATCCAATATCAAGCTCATGTTCAACTTTTTACTCAATGCAGCATAGTGATCAAAGTAGCTGTGAGAGACAGGCGATTCAGATCGATTTGTTAACCTTGCAAGGTGGACCTAAACACACTAAGTGCAAGACCTCGACGGATCTTCACACCTCAACGTTCCCATCAATCCCCGTTTTGTGTACAGAGCCCGCATCCCTTAGATACAATGCCACAACGGTCCCCGGAACGATGCCGTGCCGTGGCCGTACTTGTACCCACACGATGCACCAAGGGAATCCCATTCTAGGGGTAGCGGGGTAAAGCCATGCCCCGGTTCAATTAGGTACATAGGCTTATCGATTACCATTAAATCTCTCGGCATGCGCTTAGTACGTTCAAAAACTTGACCACGAACACCGACACCTTTCGACCTTAGCAAAATTCTTACTAGACAGGCGGGGCACCAATAAACCTCCAAAAATAACTTTCCCATCCCCACCCATCATCCTTATGATTCCATCATAGGTAAAACAAGAAACTCCTATAACTCGCGAATGACAGGAAATCACTCGACTTCTACCGGGTCCTAGTTAAGCATATCAACTACTACAACCCTTTACTAGTAAGCAACTTGGGATCCTATAGAAAATGCATCTAAGGTTCCAAAATAACTCCTATACTTAAATGCACAAACATAAGTACATAAAAGTATTACATGAATTTTTTTAGAGAAAACCGGGTTATGCTCCGGGGCTTGTCTTCTTGCTCAAAACTGGCCTTGGGCCCTTCCGAACTTTGCTTCGGGTCCTGATTAGCCTCAATCATGTTCAAATCTCCTCCTTGAACTTCAGCTTCCGGCACAAGTGTGTAATTCCCGTCAGTGAGATTAGTGTCTACACGAAATGCACATGCATAGGATTTCATTTAAACACTTGCGTGACAAAAAAATTATTATGTAAGCCAAAAAATTAAGCATGAGGTACACTTGTGGCCATATTCACCTAGATAACAAAGTAAAATTATCTTATCTTTATAAAAGCATGTGGGGTGTTGATGGCGAGTTTCTTTCATTTCTTGTTTGATGGTGATTGTGTACATATATAAAAGCTTTAGACAGTAGCATTACATAAAGTAAACATAAATACAATACGGGTTGATTGGTTTGATAGCTCAAAAGTTTATATGGTTAAACAAGTTGCCCTTTAACAATTTATTCTGTTATTTAACTTCAGGTTGCAGGACATATTTTATTTAGCTATATTATTTATTGAGCATTTCTAACATCCTTACTGACCCATCATAAAAAGTTGAGGACATTTTACTGAGTATTTAATTTACTAAAAATCTTTTACTACAGCAGGGCTAGTAACAAGAATAAATAGGAAACAGTAGCTAAAGTCCATAGTTTTTGGTGCTTTTCATACTGTGAACTAGACATACCATGGGGAACAACATATCCAAAATTCAGCTCTATAGCTTTTCTGTAGCTCAAGTTATCAACAAAAGCAATTAACTCTAGAATGGTTTTTTCATTAGCAAACTACACAGAAAAAGTCTATACATGCTTTGTGAAAATTGTAGATCTAGTCTCGCATAATCCAAAAAAATTTAGTTTGAAATTTTCCGGCTTTTCTACGATTTATACTCAACTAGCAAATATGCCCGTGCGTTGCTACGGGTTAATTTAGACATCACATTTTAGATATTTTTTATATTGAAACAATATCCGTAACTCTATTCATGGCGGCTAACATGTTTATTTCCCCCTCTTTTTGTCTCTAATAGCTAGCTAACGGTGTTTAGAGACAATGAATGCTTTAGCCTTTCAATTTTTTTCCCCTCAATAATCATCCAGTTATTACCAACAGCTGGCACACAAAAAAAAACGCTGCTACTAAATGATAAAAGTCTAGGCTCAAAGAAAAAATTTAGGCAAAGCATCATTGTACACCAAGAGTATAGAGATCTAAGATGAAATCAATGCACTTTAAAGACAAAAGATGAAATCAATCTACGGTTCATTCAGATGTAACTCAAACTCTGACCATTAAAAATAGACCCAAAGCAGTGAATCTAAACTGCAGTCTACGACCTGATGAGAAGCAATAATCAACTATGCCGGCAACACCGATGGCCCATCCTTCTGTTAGGCCCAAGGCCCAGTAGCCCTCATAAAAAAACATGTCTTCTCCCCTCATTCCGTCGTCCCGTTCCGCCGTCTCCTCCTTCCTCTCGCCTCGTCCTTTCCTTTCAAATCCCGATCTCGTGGGCCGTCGGCGCGAGGCGAAGGGACGGAACGCGACGCATGCTGGGCACGGATACAGCTCGCAACGCGCAGTCTCAGCCCCGTACACATGCTCCGATGGGGCAGGTCGGCTCGTGGTGCCCACGGCGCCCGCAGCCGTGCTGCCGGAGTGCCGGCGGCATCTATTTGGGTAGGCAAGGGGCTAGGGCGAGTTGCTGCGACAACAGGACATGCTTCGATTGATATTGCTTCTGTATTTTCTATAGTTGTAATTTGCATCTTGTCTTATTCCGTCCCGTCGTGGTTTACATCCTGCTGCCTTTGTTTTGGTTTGTTCTGTTGAACAACAGTCGAAGTTTTCTTCACCCGTTGGGACTCAAAACAGAGGGAAAATTGGCTGTGTAGCACTGAAAGATCGCAACTTTCGTAAAATACCACCGCCGAAAGACCGCGGCCCCGTAAAATAGCACCGAAAGTTATAAACGTTAACTGAAATTAGCATTCCGTTATCTTTTGTCACCGAAAACTCATTTTTATCCCTTTGCAGCACATAAAACAAATATGAAAAGACTTTTATACCCCTGTCAACAAGGACCTGCCGCCGCCCCCATCTTCCCCATCTGCGGCCGCCGCCCCACCAACCCTCCTCCACCTGATGAGGACATCACCACGTTGGACATACAAGAGACGGACTCTTCCCCGGGGTATAAGTCATCACCACGTCGGACAACAACTTCGGTTCAGATTCAGCCGACACGTCTGCGCTTCAACTGCGATATCTCCCTCATACGACGTCCAATCAAGGTGTTCTTGGATGCGTTGGAACCGTGACGACGAGATGCTTCTTTTGGTTCTAGTTTTAGCTCCAGAAGATTCGTGGATCATTCTGTGTGACCATGAAAGGTGCTGCGTCACCTGTTTCAGGCTTTGTATCATGTCGGGCCTTCGGCCCATGTCATGGGCGCGGCGCCCCAACCCTAGCTCGCCCCACGACATTAAATTCAGTAGCCGCCGTTGATGAGACTCGGGTTTTGCTTAGATTATTCTGTCAAGAACAGTTTCGCCGTCTATCGGTTTGTAGAACCCCAACTTTCGATCTTAATCATACATCTGCAGAGTCACTTCAGATTGAGCTGCGTTTTTTCGAGTTCTTGCTTGTGTTCTTCGTTTCGCAGGTAGGGATTAGCCTTCTCGGCGAGGTCAACCGGGTTGTGACACGGTTGATAACCAGAGGAGTCATGGTGCTAAGATTGCGGGGTTCGAGTCGCTGACTTGAAGCCGGATCGGTGTGTTACGCTCCGCCCGAAATGAATTATCCTTCACCTGACGGAAGATCGGGCCATCCCGTCCCCATCACCACCGACGCCGCCTCTACCCACCGTGACGCCGCCCCCCTTCTCCATCGCGGCGCCGCTCGCCGAGGCGCTCGCGGGCGCCGCCGCCCGCCGCGCTCGCACAAGCTGCCGACCTCCGCGGGCGGCCACATCTGCCTCTCCTGCGCCGCGACGCTCCTCTCCTCCTCGGGCGTGGCCTCCACGCCGTCCCACCACGTCGCGCTCGCCAGCCTCTCCCTGGCGCTCACCGACCCGGCCTTCCTCGCGCCGCTCCGCGCCGCGCACCCGCGCCTCATCGCGGCGCCGCTCGTCAAGGCGCTTGCGGGCGTCGCCGCTCACCGCGCAGGCGGGCGACCTCGCGGCCGACGTCGCCGCCGCCGTGGGCGCCGCCGCCGCCTCAGAGCTCGTCGCCCGCGTACACTACGTGAAAACCTCAAATAGGTAACGCGGGATTGGTAACGGACTCACGAAGCCCGTTACAAGGTGCGACATCAGTAACGGGCGGAAACAACGACCGTTACCAATAAGCGTGTCAGGACCGGGCCCAGCCCCTGCACAACAACGCCCGTTACTAATAATGATTTCTGGTAATGGTCGTTCTTCGCGACCGTTACTAGTATTCCTTGTAACAGACATTACACACAACCGTTACCAATAATACTACCATCCGTAACGGTCGCTTAATGTCCGTTAAAGGCTGGAACTAGTAGTAACGGTAGTTGTATTAGGCACTTAAAGCCCGTTACGTATCTTTGACTAGTGGTAACGATGTTAGGTTTGGCCAGTTAACGCCCGTTACTAGTGTCGGAGCTCAATTATTATTTGCATAAGCTACAGTAGCTACAGTGTGTCATCTTCCACTCCGCTGTTGCTGTCGGCGCAGAGCAGCCCGCCCGTTCTCTCTTCCCGCTCTTCGACTCGTCGTCACCGCGCGGGCGACCGCGCGCGACCGCGCCTGCTTGCCGCCCGGCCGGCCGCTAGCTAGCTAGCAGCTCCGCGACGCCGGCGCGCTGGTAGCCCGCGCGCCCCATCCTCCGCAGCTCGCCGGTATGGATTTTGCCCCACTCGTCGTCCTCCGTCGTAATTCCTAGCTCGATCATCATCATGATAGATTTTGTTGTGAAATATGTAATTTTTAATTAAAAAACATCTATTTTAATCGAAGTTGTGTAGATGATGGCGGCTGATCGGGCTTGGATGTATATACCACCTCGAGATTTGGGGCTGTTCGTAACACAGGTTAAAGGGTTTCTTGGTCAAGCGGCGGCGGACATGAGAAACCGGGGTGTGACTACAATGTGGTGCCCATGTGTTGATTGTGCCAACCAAGAAATGTTCGCACAAACGGATAACCTTTTATATCATCTAGTCACACGTGGATTCACAAAGAATTACACGTGTTAGAACAGGCATGGTGAGGAAGGCCTTAATGAAGGCGAAGAAGGAGCTCTTAATGAAGGTGAAGCGCGGCATGATGCTCAAGGTCGTCTTAATGAAGGTGAAGCGCGTCATGATGCTCAAAGTGGTCTTAATGAAGGTGAAATGCTTGAGTGCATAATGCCTTAACTAACTCATTGATTTCTCGTTGTTCCAGGGTAGAGCGGAATGTCTTAACTCTTTGATTTCACATTATTATTGCAGGGGGGGAGGATGCAGAAATAACTCTGAGGAAGATGAAGCATTCTCACCCGATGTGATGCTGCCTGAGGATATGACTGACCAGGAAGTTACGGGCTTCGATGATGATGTGCTGCCTCAAGTAAACAATGTTGATCAAATGTTGAGAGACGTTGAGTTTCAAGGCGTGTACTCAACTTCTGAATTAGCGAGGCTGAAACAATTTGTCGAAGATTCAAAGAAACCCCTCTACCCTGGTTGTCAGAAGTACTCTCGCCTTTCTGGAGATCTCAAACTTCTACAGCTTAAGGCAGGCCATGGTTGGACCGACAGAAGTTTCAAAGAACTATTTGATCTTTTAAAAGACATGCTACCAGAGGGAAACCAAGTGGCTGGGTCTGTCTACGAGGCCAAAAAGATAATCTGTCCTTTGGGTCTAGAGGTTGAGAAAATCCTTGCATGTAAGAACAACTGTGTCGGGGACAGACCTAGGGGGTCCCCTAACCATCGGGGTAATCACCCTCCAAAAAACGATCAACCACGAAAGGCCGAATCACCGGCAACTCGAAAGGGCCACCAAGGCAGCGCGGCCCGTCACAGCCTATCGCGGCCCAAGAACGGCCGTCCGAGCTCGCCTGTCAAGGGGGCCCGAGCCGCGCGCCCCCGTCTCCACCCCGCTCGAGGGCCGTGCACCCCCTCGAGCAGGCACAACGCAAACTCCGCCTCGCTCGAGGGCCGCGCAACCCCTCGAGCGGGCGAGCCGACTCCGCCTCGCTCGAGGCCACCACTCTACATAACGCGGCACGCCCCGGCGCCCCGCCCGGCAATGGCATTTAATGCCCGCCCCATCAGGCGGGCGCCGAAGTCAAAAGGCAATCTCTCCCCACGCCGCGCCGCTGACACCGCAGGGCTCGCTGTTTCAACTACTCCGGTCACTATGCGTCCTCACCACCACTGTGAGGATGCATGCGGCGCTGCGCGAGGCCCTGTGCGGACTTGCAGGCGTCAATCCGCACCAATATTCCACCCGCTCCCGTCCTTTCCCCCCCCGGCGCAGCCCTCGAATGGGCGTGAAGAACCCTCGAACGAATATACGAGCAGCAACCGAGTACGGACTCCGGTCAGGCGTGGTCCGGTGATGACGAACGCCGGGTCAAATCCACCAACTCTCGGCCATTCCCCGGCAAACCGGGCACGCCGCGCACTGTGGTCGACAGCAAGCGCCATGCCGGCCCCTGTGCCGCCAACTCTCGTCCTTCCCCACCTACCACGCCCTCGAATCGACCAGCGGCGGGCAGCTGGGTGCGGATTACGGCAGCGCCACCCCTCGAAATCACTCCAGGACAAGCACGGGGACGGCCATGACGCCCGCGGAAGCCGGAGCTCGCCATAAATCCCCCGCCAGGGTCAAGGACGACCGCAGGCCCAGCGCCACGCTCTCCAGTACACACCTCTGTAGCACACACTGTACCTGTACTTGTAAGCCCCTCCCCCCTTCTCTCCTTGGCCTATAAAAGGAGGGAGGGGGCGAGAGAGGAGGACGGACGGACACTCAACCACGCACACCGCCTCACGCGATATCGGCACTCGCCCCAATCGCACCCGTTCTCAGGGACTTGGAGACTCCTTCTCCTCTCCCACCTTGCTTGTAGCCCCCCCACTGCAAGCACTCCGGTGCAAGATAGTACAGCGCCCCGAGCGCACCCTGCTGGACGTACGACCTCACTGTCGGAACCAGGATAAACCCTTGTCTCATTGTGCTAGCTCTTGCATCAACCGTCAGGGGACGGGACACAACGCATTCTGTTTGGCGCTGGGGATTGGCCGACCGATCCCAGCACCGACAGTGGCGCGCCAGGTAGGGGGCTGCACTGTGATCAACCACACCCGATCAGTTCCCTTGACGGCAGGCCACGCCAAGGCCATGCCACCACGATCCGCCCCGGGGTCCCCCGGCCCGCTTCCGCGCGGGTACCGGATCATGTTCGGGAGCCTGGAGTTCGAAGCGACCGGTGAGGGCCTCCTCATGTGGCTCGTGCCCGGGGCACCCGGCATGATAGCTATCACCCCGGCACCGCCAACGCCACCCAACCTCAGGAGACGACGAAGACTGCGCGAGCTGCAGATTCGCGAGGAACGTCGCGTTGCCCCGCGCGTCGTCCTCCCTGATTGGGACGCACACCTGTGGCTCCAGCCCGCCGCCGCATTACAGGGGGGCGCACCCCCGCCGGCGGCTCCCGCGGAGGGAGCGCGCCGGGAAAATGTGGCCGGGTTGGCACCACTCCCGCTCGGAATGAGCAACACGGCCGCAAGTTATTCCGCGGCAATCAGCGCCAACCCGAACGCGCACGAGGATTCGCCGGGTCACCAGCTGGGTCCGATCCGCGACCTCAACATTTCCTCGCCCGGCGGGCCCCGGTCCGAGTCGGACGACGGGGGAAGTGTGCACGGTCAGGATCACCCAGACCTGGACTACTCCGGGCTACGCGACCGCGAAGGCCTTCTCTCCTTCCAGGCCGTCGCGGACTTCTGCCTCACCTGCTCCGACGATTCCAGCGAAGGGGAATACGACCCCACGCGGGAATGCTTCGTCCTCGACGGTGAAGTAGAGTCCGTGGGAGAAGATGAAGAAACGCGCGACGGAGCCGGACACGACGAACCGCCACCAGCGCCCGACGAGCCAACGGGCGAAGCCGCACTTGCGCAGGCACAGCTCGCGCAGGTGCAAGAGCTGGAAGCCATGCTCCGACAGGAGCGCCAGCAGGTACAGAAGCTGCGCGCAGCTCTGGAAGCCCGGCAGCCCAAGCGCGGCGAACGCGCGCGAGCCGCCGGGCGTATCGCTCAAGCGCGCATCATGGGCGACGGTGACGACGCCAGCCCTGCCATGCCGCCACGAGCAAGCCAGAAGCTCGTCGCCGCATCAACCCTGATTCGGGCCATGCCCGAACTATCGACACCAGAAGCGCGCAGCATGCGGCGCCAGGTGCAGGCCCTTGTCGAAGAAGCGGCCGTTCAACAAGCGGAAAGTTCCGCCTCCCGCATGCGCCACCAGGCCAGTTCGAGAGCCAGAGGAAGCAAGTGGGATAAGGAACAATCCATCCATACCCCACCCAGGGGCGCATGGACGCCTCACCGTCCAACGAACGACGGAAGGGCGCTCGTGACCGGCGACCGCGAAATGAGGAGGTCCGTGAAGGACCGACTCGTGGACACGCGGGGCGCTGTCGACGATGGTGATGCGCGCAACGTCCTGAACAAGAAGAGGCAGGACGCGGCGCCTCCTCGCAGCAGGCACCCCCAACGGGGAGGTCGCTATGACAGCGAGGAGGACAGAAGCCCGACGCCGGAACCCTCGGGAACCCCTGTGTTCAGCCGGAAGATCCGTTCGGCCGCCATCCCGCCGCGCTTTCGTCAGCCGACCACCATCACCAAGTATTCGGGCGAGACGAAACCCGAGATGTGGCTCAACGACTATCGCCTGGCTTGCCAGTTGGGCGGGGCCACCGACGATGCCATGATCATCCGCAACCTTCCGCTTCATCTCGCGGACTCGGCGCGGACATGGCTCGAACACCTACCCGCGAACCAAATCCACGACTGGGACGACCTAGTCAGGATGTTCGTGGGTAACTTCCAGGGCACATACGTGCGCCCCGGAAACTCCTGGGACCTGCGCGGGTGCCGGCAGGCGGCCGACGAGCCACTGAGGGACTTCATCCGCCGCTTCTCCAAGCGCTGCACCGAGCTCCCGAACGTGGGTGACTCCGAAATCATCCACGCCTTCCTCGAAGGCACGACCTGTCGAGAGCTAGTGCGCGAGCTGGGGCGAAACCATCCCACCAGCGTCAACGCTCTGTTCGACATCGCCACCAACTTCGCCTCTGGAGAGGAGGCTGTTGGGGCAATCTTCGACGGCAAGACCAAGGGGAAGCGCGCAGAGGAGCTGCCCGCGGAGGGCAGCAAACCCAAGGCAAAGGCAAAAAAGCAGAAACGAGGCGGTAAGGGCAAGAAGCCTCGGCAAGCCGCGCAGCAGCAGCAGCAGGGCGAGGACTCTGACGACGCCCTCGTGGTCGAGCGAGGCCGCAAAGGCCCTCGAGGCCCCCCTCAGGGGGGAGGCCTGTTCGACGAGATGCTGAAGAGGCCATGCCCGTACCATAAGGGCCCTGTCACCCACACCCTCGAACAGTGTGGGATGATAAAGGGTTACTTCAGGCGCACCTCCGCGAAGGAGGATGGCCCGAAGAAGGATACGGGCGATGGCGGCAACGACTAGTTCCCCCATGTGGAGAATGTATTCTTCATCGTAGGGGGGCCCACAGTGAACGCGACGTCCCGGGAGCAAAGACGTGAACGCCGAGAGGTCTTCTCCGTTCACCCCGCGACGCGAACTTACCTCGCCTGGTCGGACGAGACCATCTCCTTCGGCCGCGAGGACCATCTGGACTATGTCCCGAATCCGGGGCGCTATCCAGTTGTCGTCGACCCCGTCATCGGCAACACGCGATTCTCCAAGGTGCTGATGGACGGGGGCAGCAGCCTCAACATCCTCTACGTCCACACCTTAGAGCTCATGGGCATCGGCACGAACCAGCTGAGGCCAAGCAAGGCGCCGTTCCACGGCATCGCGCCGGGAAAACGGGTCCAACCCCTCGGGCAGATCGACCTGCCCGTTTGCTTCGGCACTCCCGACAACTTTCGAAGGGAGAGCCTCACCTTCGAGGTGGTGGGATTCCCAGGAGCGTACCATGCTATTTTTGGGCGTCCGTGCTATGCCAAGTTCATGGCGGTCCCCAACTACGCCTACCTCAAGATGAAGATGCCAGGGCCAAAGGGCGTCATCACCGTGGGATCGTCGTACGAGCACGCTTACGCGTGCGACGTCGAGTGCGTCGAGGGTGCGGAAGCGCTCGCCTACAGCGAGACGCTGGTGGCGGACCTAGAGAAGATGGCGAACGAGGCCGTCGACTCCGCCAAAAGGGACGCAGACACCTTCGAGGCTGCCGAACACACCAAGGCGGTGCCCCTCAACCCCACTGCCCCCGAAGGCAAGGCGTTGAGGGTCAGCACCACCCTCGACCCCAAATAGGAAGCAGTGCTCGTCGACTTCCTCCGCGCCAACGCCGACATCTTCGCGTGGAGACCCTCGGACATGCCGGGGATTCCGAGGGAGGTCGCCGAGCACAGCCTCGACATCAAGCCTCACTCCAAGCCGGTGGTACAGCGACTGCGGCGGTTCGACGAGGAAAAGCGCCGCGCCATCGGGGAGGAGGTGCACAAGCTCCTGCAAGCCGGATTCATCAAAGAGGTATTTCACCCGACCTGGCTTGCCAATCCTGTTCTAGTTAAGAAGAAAAACGGAAAATGGCGCATGTGCGTAGATTATACCGGTTTAAACAAAGCATGCCCTAAGGTTCCATTTCCTTTGCCTAGAATAGATCAGATAGTAGACTCCACCGCTGGGTGTGAATTGCTATGCTTTCTTGATGCTTATTCCGGTTATCATCAAATCAAGATGAAAGAGTCAGACCAGCTCGCGACTTCTTTCATCACCCCATTTGACATGTTTTGCTACGTCACTATGCCGTTCGGCCTCCAAAACGCTGGAGCTACATACCAGCGATGTATGCAACACGTTTTCGGAAGCCACATCGGGCGGACCGTTGAGGCATATGTTGACGATATCGTTTTAAAAACCAGAAAGGCGAACGATCTGGTCAACGATTTGCAAATCACATTCGGTTGCCTCCGGGCGAACGGGGTAAAGTTGAATCCGGAAAAATGCGTATTCGGGGTGCCGCGAGGCATGCTATTGGGTTTCATCGTCTCCCAACGATGCATCGAACCCAACCCCGAAAAAGTCTCGGCCCTGGAACGAATGGGGCCAATTCGGGACCTCAAGGGGGTGCAAAGGGTACTTGGCTGCCTCGCAGCTCTCAGCCGCTTCATCTCTCGACTTGGTGAAAAGGGCTTACCTTTGTACCGGCTCCTAAAAAAGCATGAACGCTTTTCATGGACCCCCGAAGCCCAAAGAGCCCTCGACGGGCTAAAAGCGTCGCTCGCGCGCGCACCCATCCTCACGCCGCCGCAGAACGGCGAGCCCCTCTACCTATATGTGGCTGCGACAACGCAAGTTGTCAGCGCCGTCATCATTGTGGAAAGGACAGAGGAGGGCCACGCTCTGCCGGTCCAGAGGCCGGTGTACTATGTCAGCGAGGTGCTGACCGAAACCAAGATGTGGTATCCACAGATCCAGAAGCTAATCTACGCTGTAGTGCTCGCGCGTCGAAAGCTGCGACACTACTTCGAGGCCCACCCGGTCACCGTGGTCTCATCTTTCCCTTTAGGGGAGATAGTCCGCAACCCGGACGTCTCGGGTAGAATAGCGAAGTGGTCTATGGAGCTCGTAGGGGAGACTCTCTCCTACGCACCGCGAAAGGAGATAAAATCGCAAACCTTAGTGGATTTCGTCGCTGAGTGGACCGACGTCCAACTTCCACCGCCGCAGATCCAAGCCGAAAGCTGGACCATGTACTTCGACGGGTCGGTGATGAAAACCGGGGCAGACGCGGGCCTCCTCTTCGTCTCACCCCTCGGAGAACATATCCGATACGTGGTTCGCTTGCACTTCCCAGCGTCGAACAACATGGCGGAGTACGAAGCCCTCCTCGCTGGGCTCCGCATCGCCATCGACCTTGGCGTCAAACGCCTCGATGTCCGGGGAGATTCTCAGTTGGTCATCGACCAAGTGATGAAGAACGCAAGCTGCCGCGACGAAAAGATGGAGGCGTATTGCAACGAGGTTCGTCGTCTCGAGGACAAATTCTATGGCCTCGAGCTGAACCGCACCGTGCGCAAATACAACGAGGAAGCGGATCAGCTGGCCAAGATCGCGTCAGAGCGAATCACCGTTCCTCCGAACGTCTTCGCCCGCGACCTTGATCAACCCTCCGTCAACTTCAAGCGAAGGGCCGGAACCCTCAAGACGCCCCCGGGGGCTGAGGAAGTCGAGCCCATGGAAGAGGACCCCTCGAAAGAGGGGCTCGAAGCCCTCGACGTTGAAAATTCCTCGGCCGAGGCCATGGACATCGACACGGACACGCG
Source organism: Echinochloa phyllopogon (assembly GCA_033239725.1). Lineage (NCBI taxonomy): Eukaryota > Viridiplantae > Streptophyta > Magnoliopsida > Poales > Poaceae > Echinochloa > Echinochloa phyllopogon. The sequence goes on along the minus strand of BTCW01000008.1, from coordinate 236,673 downwards.
GCCGCAAGACTGGCGCGGTCCATACCTCGCGTGGATCGACCGCGGGGAGCTCCCCTCGGACCGAACCGAGGGGCGCCGCATCGCTAGAAGGGCCAAGACCTTTGTCTCGGTCGGCGACGAGCTGTACAAGCGCAGCGCCTCGGGGATCCTGCAGCGATGCATCCCCATCCCCGAGGGAAGGCAGTTGATCCGCGACATCCACGCCGGGGCATGCGGACACCACGCGGCGCCGCGTACCCTCGTGGGTAACGCATTCCGGCAAGGCTTTTACTGGCCCACCACCGTATCCGACGCGAACGAGGTCGTGCGCACCTGCGAAGGGTGCCAATTGTACGCACGAAAGACGCATCTCCCGGCGCGCGCCCTGCAGACCATCCCCGTAACATGGCCTTTCGCGGTCTGGGGGTTGGATCTCATGGGGCCCTTCCGCCCAGCGCCCGGGGGCTTCACCCACTTGTTGTTGGCCATCGACAAGTTCTTGAAGTGGATCGAGGTCCGAGCCATCACCAGGATCAGATTTGAGCAGGCCGTGTTGTTCTTCACCGACATCATCCACCGATTCGGGGTACCCAACTCGATCATCACCGACAACGGCACCCAATTCACCAGCAAGAAATTCTTGGAGTTCTACGACGACCATCACATTCGCATAGATTGGTCGGCCGTAGCACATCTGCAAACGAACGACCAAGTAGAACGTGCCAACGACATGATACTACAAGGCCTGAAGCCAAGAATCTTCAACAAGCTGAACAAGTTTGGCCGGAAGTGGGTAGCTGAGCTGCCATCGGTGATCTGGAGTCTCAGGACAACCCCAAGCAGAGCCACAGGCTTCAGCCCGTTCTTCCTCGTCTACGGCGCCGAAGCCGTCCTCCCGACAGACTTGGAGTACGGGTCTCCGAGGCTCAAGGCCTACCAGGAAGACCAAAACCAGCGGAACCACGAGAATTCGCTGGACCAGGTGGATGAGGCTCGCGACGTAGCATTGCTTCACTCAGCACGCTACCAACAATCGCTCCGGCGATACCAAGCTCAGAGGGTGCGGCGTCGAGACCTCCACGAAGGGGACCTGGTGCTGAGGTTGCGCCAAGACAATCGAGAGCGTCACAAGCTCACTCCGCCATGGGAAGGACCATTCATCGTCGCCAAAGTCCTCAGGCCTGGCACCTACAAGCTGGCGAACGAAAAGGGCGAGGTCTTCACCGACGCCTGGAACATCCAACAGCTACGTCGCTTCTATCCTTAAAACTCTCAGTATTTCTTGTAAATACTTCATGTTCTTAGTTAACAACAATGAAAAGTTTGCGAAAAACATGAAAACAGTGTTACTAACAGCGTGAACAAGGGGGACTTGGTTCTATTCTCAATAGAGCCAAGCCCCCCTCGGGGGCTGCAGGGGGGTTTACCCCCATAATCGTCCCAATTTTCAAAAATTGTGCTGAAACTCGAGGCGCTTAGAGAGATGCGGGGCGCGAGCTAACTAAAGCTGGAGCCGGTTGAGCCGTGAGACCGCCTATGCCCGCGAAGGGATACGGCACCTCCCTCTCCACTCCACGCCTTAATTACTCGCGGATTCGAAATACCCGGCCAAAATCTCTCCAAGCCAAGAGTAGCACAATAGAACAATCGAACAAGTTCGAAACGCACGATCGACATTCAATCTTAGTTTATGTACAGAGCTAGTCTCCTAAAAACTAAGATACATCTAGATACTAAGCCTGAACCCTTCAGGCTCCACCTTCCTGCGGGGGCGCGGTGGCCTCGGCGGCGACGGTCGAAGGAACCGACGCGAGGGCCCCAGGACCATCGTCATCACGGCGCACCGAGGCAATGGCCTCCTCAAGGGACGCCACGGCGTCGGCCTCAGGATCAACCTCGGCTTCGGTGGCAGCCGCGACCTCAGGCTCGATATCCGCGCAAGCATCTTCATCCTCTCCAGGGAAAAGCTCGTGCCCGAACTTGACAGCAAGCGCCGTAGCGGCGTCCTCGGCGCCGTCATCGGCCTCGTCGAGAGCAGCAAGGGCGGCGTCGTCATCCAGGTCTGCGTCGATGAAGTAGCCGTGCGCCACCGCCGCGAGGTCGATGTCATAATGCGTCGACACCATGCCGAGTGCCTTCTTCACACCAAGGTGAAGGGCGTTCTCGAGGCACTCCGTCACGCAGCCTCTCAAAGACCGCAGGCGGCTGGGTAACGACGACCCCGACTGCAACCCCAACGGGATGTCGACGCACTGGATGTCCCGGCATGCGGCGTCGGCGGCAGCCCTCAGCATCTCGAGCTCCCCCTGAGCCTCGGAGTAGGCGGCTTGAACAGCCACCACCTCGTCCGCCTTCTCGGCCTCGGCCCTCCGCAGCCCTGACAAGGCTCGAGCACGTCAAGACGAACTCCAACACAGAAACAGCCAAGAAAGCCAGGAAAGCGTAAAGCCATACCGTCTACCAAGGCCCTGGCCTCGGTAAGCGCCGTGCGCTCTTGCTGGAGCAGGCCCTCCGCGGTGGCCAGCGCACCCTCCTTCTCTCGAAGCGCGCGGCCCAGCTGTTCGGCCTCCTGGGCCTTTTGCTCTGCCCGGGCCGTCGCCTCCGCGAGCTGGGACTGTGCGGCCTCGCGTGCCTTGCGCTCCTGCTCGAGCCGCGTCCGCTCCGCCGCCAGCGCCTCACGCTCCTGCTGGAGCTGGCCCTGTGCCTCCAGCAGCCTGGCCCCGACCTCCTCACGCGCCTTGCGCTCGAGCTCGAGCCGCTCCAACGTCGCGGCCGAGGCTCGGGCCTCCCGCTCCGCCGTGCCTCTCTCGGCGTCGCGCTCCCGCTCCGCGCGAGCCTTGGCCTCTTCGTGTGCGCGGGCGGCCGTCTCCGCCTCCCTCACCCGGACGGTGAGCTGGGTCACCTCCGTGCCCAGGTCCGCGTTCGCCTGACGGAACCGGCGAAGGTCGGCGTACAAGTCCGCGATGCACGCGGTCTTGTCTGCCGCCTCCTGCCGTGGAAGCTGCACGAAGAACCATCAAGGATAAGACACAGACTAAAAAAACAATCTTGAAGTGCTAAGATGAGCGCGGGGATACCTCGAAGAGTTCCAGCGCCTGCCTGGAATGGAGATCGGCGGCGGCAGAGATGGCCCGCTCCAGGTCCGTCCCGACCCGTTCGGCCCGAGCCCACAGCTCGTTCTCCTCCGCCATGCCCTGCCAGACCCGGGCAGAGACGCCAGGCTCCTTCGGCCACGCGCTTGGGCCGCGTCGACCCTGAAGCAGCGCCACCTCGGCCACATCCCACTCCGCCGCTCCCCTGGCCACGGGCATCTGCGGCGCCCCCTGGGCCAAGAAGCGCGCCGCCGACACCTCGGCCGCAGCCACCCCTGCGGGGGGAACGCGCCCGCCATCACCACCTTGGGCCACGCCTTGTGCGCGACCCAAAGCCGGCAGGATGACCGTGCCGCCGACCGGCACGACCGCCTCCTGCTCCCTCAAGTGGGGGCCGCCGCGGTGGCGTGGCCCCCCTGCTCGCCCGCTTCCGCCACCGGGGCGTCCTGCCCCGGCTTCGTCACCAGGGGCGTCCCCTCCCGCTCCGCCTCCGCCGGCCGGGAACCTCGCGCCCCCGGCGCCGGCTCCACCGGCGTCACTGCGGACATCGCTGCGGGACGCGGAGTCCCGCGCGAACGCGAACCCCCGGCGTGAGGGGAATCCGACGCTCCAACCTTCAACGCCTTCTTAGGCGCGAGGCTGAGGTTGGCCTTGGCGGCGCCACGAGCGCTGAATCAGAAGGGAAGAAAGCGGAAATTACGAAACAAAAAACCAAACAAGGATGGAAAGTTGCGAAAAATTACGAGGCAGAACTTACCGGACGCAATCCTGCAGCGCCTGCAGCTTCTGCTTCGAGCCGCCCGTTGAGGGAGCCCTCCTCGAACTCGAGGACCCCCTCAACCCGCTCGGGGGCTGCGAACCCCCCGAGCCCTCGGCATCCAATCCGCTGCGGCGCGGCGCGCCCGCAGCAGAGGAGGAAGTCGCTCGCGCCTGCAGCGCCGCGGGTCGGGCAGGCGCGACCGCCGTCCGCGCCGCCACCGGCGCAATATCGCCGGGGCTCGCCGCGCCCGCCCCGGACTGCAGCGCGGCCATCTCCTCCTCCTCACCGGTGGGCGGAACCCCGCCAGCATCGATCTCCTCCTCCTCATCCTCCTCCTCGCTGGGAGGGTCCGGGGAGTCCTTGGGGGACGGCGGCGGCGCCCCGCCGTCCCTCCTCCACCGGCGAAGCGCCGCCTGGTGCGCATCCCGCCGGGCCTACCTCCTCCGGCTGCTAGCTCTTTTTGCCTCCTTCGCGTCCCTCTCGCGGTCACGGCGAGCGCGGTTCAAAGTGCGCACCTCCGGAGTCGGCGCGAGGGAGCGGTAGAGGCCGCAGTTCATCAATCCTGAAATCACGATGAATTGAGGAAGGGAATCCTAAGTTAATCAATCCGACAGTTCGGAGAGGGAGAATGGCGACTCACCGACAAAACGTGGCCCTCGTCGGGGCGCAGCCGGAACGACCAGAGGTCGCTTGGCATGGTGTCGGGATGCACCGCCGTTCGCACCCTCGTGACGACGTACTCTTCAAGGAGCGGCTCCGGCAACATGCGCGAAGCCGCCAGTGCCGCCGGGTCGGCGCCCTCTGTCATCCGGAACAGAGGAAGCTGCCTCTCCATGAGGGGAACCACCCGGCGGCGATGACAGTGCGCGAGCACATGCGCCACGGTCAGGCCCGACCCCTCCAGGATACAAAGGGCGTCGACGATAGGGCCGAGCCTCTTCCGCTGACCTTCGCCGGAAACGCCGTAGCTCCAGGAGTCGGCCTTCTTCGTCAAGACCTTGCCGTTGTACTCCGGTAACCCCAGGCCGTCATTGCGCAGGTAAAACCACCCCTTGGCCCAGCCGCTATTATTGGTAGTCATCCTGCAGGCCGGATACAGGTGCTTCCGAGACTCGAGCGGCGCCAGCGTAAGACCGCCGGCGCACGAAGAACGGCGCACCCCCCTCCCCATGCCGGACGTACTGAGCTCGGCGCGGAAGAGGTGGACCCACAGGTCTCAGTGCGCCTCGATCCCCAGCACGCCCTCACAGACACCGACGAAGGCCGCCGCCTGAGAGACGGCATTGGGGGAGAAGTTGTGGAGCTCCACGCCATAGTAGTGGCAGAGACCCCGCATGAACTGGCTGGCGGGTGCGTTGAAGCCCCGCTCGTGGAAGCGGATGAAGCTCACCACGTACCCCGCCGGCGGGTTCGGCACCCTGGCCGCCGGCGCCGGGACAATCCACGCCGGCCGCGACGGATCGCCCCGGGGCGAGAGCTGCCCGCCGTTCACCAGGCCCTCCAGGAGGTGCTCGGTAGTGGTGGACGGAGTCCACTCGGTGACGCCTTCGATGATCACCATGACGGACGGCGGAGCAAGGAGTGAAAGCGACGAAGACAGAAAGCGGCTAGCGGGCTCGGAAGCAAGAGAAAGGCGGAGGCGAGAGCTGGTGCGAGGAATGGCGAAGGTAAGAAATCCCCTTACCCCCCCGCTCTCCTTTTATAAAGGAACGGACTCGTCCCTGCCGCGCCACGCCAACCCATTGGCAACGGGCCGGACGCACGCGTGGCACGTCGCTGACAACCAGGGGCCCCCTCCCCCTTTTCCCCGCGGGACGGCACACGTGAGCGGCGGCAGTTACTGCGGCACAGTAAAACGAAACGACGCGGCAGCGGCGCCTGACCGCCCGTCGCCACGCCTCTCCCCGGCGCACGCCAACTCCGCCTAAAAAGGCACGCCCGCTACACCTATCTCGCCCACTCCGCGCCACGACGGCCACGACCATGCCCGCCAACGGTCGTGCGCGGGCCCGCGAAACCGAAACGACCTAACCGTTGGATTCCTTCCAGGGTAAGACAACGACGCCCCTCCGCCCCGGGGCATGGGGTAATACTAATCAGGGGCCCAAAGCCCAAGCCTCGAAAGGCCTCGATGGGCGCCCCAGATTAAGCGATGCGCAGGCTGCCGGTTACACTCGACCAACCCTCGAGCCCGCTACTCGAGGGTGACCCGCACCTTTCGCAAGGCCCCACTGATCAGGAGTACGAAGCCTGGCCCGCGAAAGGGTTCGACAGGCGCTCCGGATCGACAGAGTCAGGGACAATTCGGGCGTGTTCAACAGACTTTACGCAGAACACGAAGTTTGGGGACGCCCCTGTTGTGTTCAAGGCCGGACAAAGGCAGCTAGTAGGGGGGATCCCAATGAGGGAGAGCTTTCGCGCCCTCGGACCCTGTCGAAAGGGACCGAGCCCCACCTAGCAAACCTTTGCAAGCGCTACATGGACGCATCTCCGGACCACGAGCCGACCCCTAGCGAACGGGGCACAGGCGTCCACTTGAACTACCCGCTAACAGCTCACCGAGGCATCCGTGTACGCTGCCCGATTCGAGGGTTGCACGAATGACCTCACCCCTCTCCCCCGCGAAGGGGAAGCGAGGGTCGTAACTCAAAAACAAGAAGCCCCTCCGACCGCCTCCGCTCGGGCCAGGAGCTCGGGGGCTCCTTGCAGCATATCCTCCTCCTCTTATGCGCGAAACGCGTCGAAACCGTGCAGGGTCCGCCCCCCGAATTCCGCATAACTCGGTCTCATCCCCACCACGTCGAAAGGGGAGCGACTAACATAACCCTCGGAAGTCAAAGCCCTTGCACGAGTGAACTCACTCCTCCAAGGGCTCGGGGGCTACACCCGCGGGTGCGCTCGCGCGCCCCCACGGAAGAACGTGCATAATCAAGAAGGAGTAATCCCCGCAGAATGCCCGAGAACGATCCCGCGAACCATCAGCCTCTGCCCGACTGATCCTTAGTCCGGCAGAGGCTCAGGGGCTACTGTCGGGGACAGACCCAGGGGGTCCCCTAACCATCGGGGTAATCACCCTCCAAAAAACGATCAACCACGAAAGGCCGAATCACCGGCAACCCGAAAGGGCCACCAAGGCAGCGCGGCCCGTCACAGCCTATCGCGGCCCAAGAACGGCCGTCCGAGCTCGCCTGTCAAGGGGGCCCGAGCCGTGCGCCCCCGTCTCCACCCCGCTCGAGGGCCGCGCACCCCCTCGAGCAGGCACAACGCAAACTCCGCCTCGCTAGAGGGCCGCGCAACCCCTCGAGCGGGCGAGCCGACTCCGCCTCGCTCGAGGCCACCACTCTACATAACGCGGCACGCCCCGGCGCCCCACCCGGCAACGGCATTTAATGCCCGCCCCATCAGGCGGGCGCCGAAGTCAAAAGGCAATCTCTCCCCACGCCGCGCCGCTGACACCGCAGAGCTCGCTGTTTCAACTACTCCGGTCACTATGCGTCCTCACCACCACTGTGAGGACGCATGCGGCGCTGCGCGAGGCCCTGTGCGGACTTGCAGGCGTCAATCCGCACCACTATTCCACCCGCTCCCGTCCTTTCCCCCCCCGGCGCAGCCCTCGAATGGGCGTGAAGAACCCTCGAACGAATATACGAGCAGCAACCGAGTACGGACTCCGGTCAGGCGTGGTCCGGTGATGACGAACGCTGGGTCAAATCCACCAACTCTCGGCCATTCCCCGGCAAACCGGGCACGCCGCACACTGTGGTCGACAGCAAGCGCCATGCCGGCCCCTGTGCCGCCAACTCTCGTCCTTCCCCACCTACCACGCCCTCGAATCGACCAGCGGCGGGCAGCTGGGTGCAGATTACGGCAGTGCCACCCCTCGAAATCACTCCAGGACAAGCACGAGGACGGCCATGACGCTCGCGGAAGCCGGAGCTCGCCATAAATCCCCCGCCAGGGTCAAGGACGACCGCATGCCTAGCGCCACGCTCTCCAGTACACACCTCTGTAGCACACACTATACCTGTACTTGTAAGCCCCTCCCCCCTTCTCTCCTTGGCCTATAAAAGGAGGGAGGGGGCGAGAGAGGAGGACGGACGGATACTCAACCACGCACACCGCCTCACGCGATATCGGCACTCGCCCCAATCGCACCCGTTCTTAGTGACTTGGAGACTCCTTCTTCTCTCCCGCCTTGCTTGTAGCCCCCCACTGCAAGCACTCCGGTGCAAGATAGTACAGCGCCCCGAGTGCACCCTGCTGGACGTACGACCTCACGGTTGGAACCAGGATAAACCCTTGTCTCATTGTGCTAGCTCTTGCATCAACCGTCAGGGGACGGGACACATCGCATTTTGTTTGGCGCTGGGGATTGGCCGACCGATCCCAGCACCGACAAGCTGTGTGTTGTTTCGGGGAGAATATGAGGACCTTGACAAGTGCCCGAAGTGTGGGTACGATCGGTACAAGAGGAAAAAAGATGGTGGAGACGATGATGCCGATGATGGGAACGAGCCCGTGCAGATCAGAGACAGGAAGGGCAGGAAGGGTAACCGAGGGGGTCCTGTGAGGGTGGCATGGTATTTCCCCATTATTTCCCGCTTGAGACGCATGTTTGCCACACCAAAGGAGGCCCATCTCTTACGTTGGCATAGCGAAGGGTGAAAAAACAAGGGAGATGGCAAGATGAGGCACCCCGCAGATGCGGCACAGTGGGGTAACATTGATGCCCACTATGGTTGGTTTGCCAACGATTGCAAGAACATCCGGTTCGCTATGAGAACCGACAGCGTGAACCCATTTGGTAACCAAAGTTCAACGCATAGCACCTGGCCTGTTGTGCTGTCAGTGCTGAACCTTCCACCTTGGCTATGCAAGAAACAGAAGTACCTGATGTTGTCAATCTTGGTCTCCGGGCCAAAGCAACCCGGTGACCGTATTGATGTGTACCTGAGGCCATTGGTTGACGACCTGAAGAAACTTTGGTGGCCTGGTGTGCCAGATGTTTGGGATGAGTTCAAGCGTGAGTACTTCACGTTGCATGCCATGTTATTCACCACCATAAACGACAATCCGGCCCACCGCAACCTCTCCGGGCAGAGCAAAAGGAAAGGCGAAGCTTGCCCTCATTGCTTAGATGAAACATGCTCTTTGTGGCTCACGCACTCGAAGAAATTCGTATTTATGGGTCACCATCATTTCCTCCCCAAGAGACATGCATACCGGGCCATGGATTGTCAGTTTAATGGAGAAAAGGAGAATCGAACGGCGCCTATGCATGTTTCCGGAATGGAGATCCACTTGCAAGTCTAAGGCATCAAAACTATCGAGGAGTTACCAAAGAAGACCATCCTGGGCAAGAGAAAGAAGAGAGATGGTGAAGAAGAAAATGTGCAAGGGATATGAAATAAGAAGTCAATACTATGGGAGCTACAGTATTGGGAGGTGTTGGTTGTGCGTCATTCAATTGACAACATGCATGTCAAGAAGAACGTGTGTGAGAGCATGTGTGGAACACTGTTACAACAGAAGGGGAAGGGAAAAGATCACGAAAATGCAAGGGAGGATCTTAAAGAGATGGGCATTAGGCCGGAGCTCTATGCAAAGCAAACTGACACGGGGACGGACCTTCCCGTAGCTGCAACCACATTGTCTAAGACGGAGAGAAAACAATTCTGTGAGTTTTTGCATGGTTTGAAAGTACCTTCGGGATACTCATCCAACTTCAAGAGGCTAGTGTCGGTGAAGGACATGAAAATGAATTTCAACCTGATGAAATCTCATGATTGTCATGTGTTGATGACGGCAATTCTTCCTGTTGCACTTAGAGGCATCAAGACAGTAAAGGTTCGCGAGGCTGTCACGAGCTTGTGCTTTTTCTTCAATGCAATAGAACAGAAGGTGATTGATGAGGTTGCACTTGTTGAGATAGAGAAAAGGCATTACGAGACCCTATGCATGCTTGAAGCTACTTTCCCACCATCATTCTTTGATCTCATGGTCCATCTAACAACACATCTTGCAAAGGAGATCTTCTACCTTGGGCCGTCTTATCTTCATCAGATGTTTCCATATGAGAGGTTCTATGGCTTCCTCAAATCATTGGTACATAACTGGACACTTCTGGAGGGAGCCATGGTTCGTGGCTACAGTACCATCGAAGCAGTGGAGTGGGCCATGGGTTATATGGACCCCCAAAAGCCCATTGGTGTGCCTCGTTCACGGCATGAAGGCAGGCTTGCAGGTGTTGGGACATTGGGCAAAAAGTCAATCACTCCAGATCAAGATTCCTTCTCCAAGGCTCATTTCACCGTGCTACAACACACCTCAACAGTTACACCGTATGTAAATGAGCACATGCAACACCTACGTGAAGCTGATCCTAACCGTAGTGAGAATTGGGTTGCAAAGAAGCACATGCAAGGGTTTAACAGTTGGTTCCGAGATCATGTCCATAATGCCAACTCTGCTATAACTGGTGAGCTGATAACAAAACTAGGAGTGGGGCCATTATTCACTATTACAACATACCAAGCATATGATATCAATGGATACACGTTCTACACCACGGCCCAGGATGGCAAGAGCATATATCAAAACAGTGGTGTGCGTATAGATACTGTCGGCAACGATAAGGAGACATGCACATATTATGGACAAATCGAGGAGATATGGGAGCTTGACTATGTAGGCTTCAAGGTAGCCTTGTTTCGATGCCGATGGGTCAATGAGAACAGAGGTGTGACCAAGGACACATATGAGTTTGTCAGTGTTGATCTACGGTCCTCTGGCTACAAAGACGAACCGTTTGTCTTTGCTAAGAATGTTCAGCAAGTGTTCTACGTACCCGACCTGGCAAAGAAGAACTCTCACGTGGTTATGCCTGGAAAAAAGAGGGTTGTAGGGGTTGACAATGTTATTGAGGAGGAGGAATACAATCATTTCGACGAAATTCCGGCCTTTGACACTTCACACATGCCCCGACTCTCGGCAGCTGATACAACACCATACTTGCGAACCGACCATCAGGAAACAATCCATGTCCAAAAATCAAGGAAGAAAAATCAAGGAATTTGTAATATATGTGTCTTGGAATTTGTAATGTATGGAACTTGTAATATATGTGTCCTAGAATTTTGAACCGAATTTTATGATTAGAAGTGAAATTTGTGCTGAGTTTGCATTTCATACTCCGTCTCAGACTCTGTTTCACTATCTGTCCCAAAGTGCCCGTTACTGATAATGAAACAGACAGAAATTTGTGCAGCCAACATATCATAGATCAATACATTTCATTCACCTAGTGAAAGGTAACATATCCAGCCAACAACAGGCTACACACAAACACTACTAGAAAACACTTCAAAAGGACTACAATTTCCTTTCCAATGCATACTAGTGCTTTAACATCAGACACCCATACTAGTGCTTCATCTTCTGTTTCCTTAATCTTGTTCATCAGCTTGTCTTCTCTCACAGTGGCACTGTCAACCTTGACCTTGTTCAGCACTTCAACGTACTCTTCCTCCCAATACCAAAAGCCACAACCACTGCCATCATTCTGCAAAGGCAAACCCAAATTTTTGATGTCATTCAAACAAATCTGACATTGAATATGAAGCAGGGCACTAGAAGCAGAACCTTGCGGCCGGGGCACTTGTAGAAGATGCGCCCAAGATTCGCACTGTCTTCTTTGTTGACCTCAAGCTCACGAATGGTGTACCATCCGCAGTCATTGCAGGTAATCAGTGGCAGATGCGGTCGCTTGCGCACACTTTGTGTCGCTGACGAGCTCGATGTTGGCTGCGTTGGAGCCATGAGTTGTGCGCGGGATGCGTGGCGGCGACGGGCGGCGGGATGCGTGGCGGCGACGGGCGGCGGGATGTGTGGCGGCGACGGGCGGCCGGAGCTTAGCGGAGAATGGAGATTTTTGCGAGTTAGGGATTTGAGTCAACACATATATACACTTAATATGGGTGAGGCGTTCCTCCGTCACCCATCCCCATCGGTAACGGGGGTTGTGTCAGTGACCGTTACAAATTGATATAAGTAACGGACATTGGGAAAGTGCCCGTTACATATGTATGAGCAGAGTCCGTCAAATGCCGTTACGAATTCTATTTCAGTAACGGGCTTTAGAAATGTGCCCGTTACGAATATGTGTGAAGCAGAGTCAGTCAAAACATGTGAAAATATGGTGAAATTTAAGTCATTTCAGTACGAGCAGAGTCCGTCAAATGCCGTTACGAATTCTATTTCAGTAACTTTTTTGACCCCAACGTTGACCGCTCGTCTTATTCAAAAAATTTGTGAAAATATGGTCTAATTTAATTCATTTCTGTAGACTTTATATTAATAAAGCAAGTCACTACAAAAAATATGATAACTTGCGCACAACTTTGAATAGTACGAGCGGTCAACTTTGGGTCAAAAAAAGTCAAACGGCCTACACTTTAGAACGGAGGGAGTATGAACTTTATGAATTGTATGAAACTTTATGAGTAAAGTGCATCCACCATACATGAGTTGCATTACTATGTCACTTTGGCCCAACAAGTTGCAAATGTAGCGATACGATACATTAAGTTACATAATGCGGTTTGTATGGCCTAAAATTACGCAACAGTACGTTGTATTTTGTGTCATGATATGTACTAAGATGGAGTTCCCCATTTTGCGATGTGTGGATCTCAAAATGTTGGATGACAATTTTCAAAAAATATATGAACTTTATGAAAGTTCATGCTCCCTCCGTTGTAACATGTATGGAGTTTGACTTTTTTGACCCCAACATTGACCGCTCGTCTTATTCAAAACATTTGTGAAAATATAGTCAAATTTAAGTCATTTATGTAGACTTTATATTAATAAAGCAAGTCACCACAAAAAATATGATAACTTGCGCACAACTTTGAATAGTATGAGCGGTCAACTTTGGGTCAAAAAAAGTCAAATGGCCTAAACTTTAGAACGGAGGGAGTATGAACTTTATGAATTGTATGAAACTTTATGAGTAAAGTGCATCCACCATACATGAGTTGCATTACTATGTCACTTTGGCCCAACAAGTTGCAAATGTAGCGATACGATACATTAAGTTACATAATACGGTTTGTATGGCCTAAAATTACGCAACAGTACGTTGTATTTTGTGTCATGATATGTACTAAGATGGAGTTCCCCATTTTGCGATGTGTGGATCTCAAAAAGTTGGATGACAATTTTCAAAAAATATATGAACTTTATGAAAGTTCATGCTCCCTCCGTTGTAACATGTATGGAGTTTGACTTTTTTGACCCCAACGTTGACCGCTTGTCTTATTCAAAAAATTTGTGAAAATATGGTCAAATTTAAGTCATTTATATAGACTTTATATTAATAAAGCAAGTCACCACAAAAAATATGATAACTTGCGCACAACTTTGAATAGTACAAGCGGTCAACTTTGGGTCAAAAAAAAGTCAAACGGCCTACACTTTAGAACGGAGGGAGTATGAACTTTATGAATTGTATGAAACTTTATGAGTAAAGTGCATCCACCATACATGAGTTGCATTACTATGTCACTTTGGCCCAACAAATTGCAAATGTAGCGATACGATACATTAAGTTACATAATACAGTGCCTATGGCCTAAAATTACGCAACAACTGTATTTTGTGTCATGATATGTACTACGATGGAGTTCCCCCGTTTTGCGATGTGTGGATCTCAAAAAGTTGGATGAAAATTTTCAACAATTATATGAACTTTATGAAAGTTCATACTCCCTCCGTTTTAAAATGTAGGGAGTTTGACTTTTTTGACCCCAACGTTGACCGCTCGTCTTATTCAAAAAATTTGTGAAAATATAGTCAAATTTAAGTCATTTCTGAAGACTTTGTATTAATAAAGCAAGTGGCCACAAAAAATATGATAACTTGCGTAAAACTTTGAATAGTACGAGCGGTCAACTTTGGGGTAAAATAAAGTCAAACGGCCTAAATAGTTGCCTTGATTTGCATCACTTTCAGTAACGGGCTTTACAAAGTTCCCATTACGAATGAAGTTTTGTTTCGTTAGATGCAGATCCAATGGTCAAAATTTCATCCGCGCCTCATTCCCGCGCCCAAAATTTGCATATTTCCCCCAACCCCGCGTCATTTCCACCCAACCCTAGCGCCATTCCCCCCCGACCCCGCGCCATTCCCCCCACCGACCCCGCGTCATTTCCACCAAACTCTAGCGGCGGCATCCATCCCCAGCGGCATCCACCCCGGCGCGCGCGACATCCCCAACCTCCAAACCCTAGCGGCGGCGCGGCGGCATCCACCCTGGTGCGCGCGGCTTCCCCAACCACCAAACCTAGCGGCGGCGCGGCGCGGCTGCATCCACCCCGGCGGCGCGGCATCCCCGCCCAAGAACCCGGGACCCGGCCGTGCGACGGCGACGCGGACCCGGCCACCTCAAGCAACGCGGCGACACGGATCCACCCCTCCGGCAACGACGACGGCGAGCAGGACTGCTTCCTCTGCGCTGCTGCATCTGCTGTTGCTGTGCCTACTACGCTGGGTGCACCAATGTTCCTGTTACTTTGCTGTTGTTTAGGCTCCGTTCACCTTGACCAGATTTGGCTCGATCTATATGTCATGGATACAGATCCTGCTCTGGTTGCTGATCCTTTCCTATTTTTATTTGTTCAAAGGAAACTCGATCTGTATGTCATGGACACAGATCCTGATGTGGCTGCTGCCAAGTTATCTTTTTCCTTCTTCATTTTTTCCATTAGTTCTGCATGTTCATCTTGTGTAGAATCATATAATCCTAGTGCTTGTTCATCAACCAATCAGGCATTTAATCTGCCTTGTTAATCTGCCTTTATCATGTTTAAATTGCAAATTATCTATCAATTGTTCTGGACTATGTACTGCTACAATTGTTAGTTGTTCTTAGTATGTTAATCTTATGTAGAATCATATAATCCTAGTGCATTTTACTAACCGTTGCTTTGTCCTCTTCTTTCATGTACCTGCCTAATGTAATGTACACTTCAATGATGCTTTGGTATATAAGCATTGGTATATAAGCATCGCACAAGGAAGCAGTTGAAGGAACAACAGAGCTGCTTTGGATATAGGATCTCATTTCTTCAGCCTATCAAAATATGGTTAGTACCTATCCCCAACCAGTATGCTAAGTAAACTATCAATTCTATGTGTATATGTTGTATATGCTGATTTTATTTAGGACCTGTAAGTATACTGCTAAGTAAACCATCTACACTCACGTGCAAGGCAGATTTTCAGGTAAGATGGAAAATCAAGTTTGTTTTATCTTGTTCACTTCATACATATTTGGTACCGGTTATAACTTGTGTCATTTTGGTACATTCATTCAGTGCCCTCAACAGCCATCGGGGTCCCTTCTCTGTGGATTCTATGTTGCGGTGTATGTTATGGATGTAATCTCTGAAATGACCCCATTGAAAAGGGCTTCTGTAAGTATACTGCTCAGCCTTCTCCATTTGTTTTTAGAAACTGATCGACTTTTACCCTGTATTCTCCTAAAAATTGTATTATGCAGGATTTCAAGCTTACCAAAGCACCGATTAATCCAAAAAGACTAAGGGTGGTTGTCACACCTAGATTTAAACAAAAACCTGAATGCTGCCATATGTGTGCCCAGGATGTCCACAGAACACATACAGCTTACAAATATGGAAATCAGAGTACATATGCTCGAATAAAATGGTTTTACATCAGAGTTTAATGCAATACCTAAATAAAACACAGCGGAAGTCTATTAATTATCTTGACAGGTAGAGCCTCTAGTCCACAGGGACACCGACTGGTTGACCACAGCTCAGAAGCACAAACGATCCTCAGGAAACTCAGTAGCTGACTCATTCACTCCATCTGTTACCCATCCGGGATTTTGTTGAATAATGGCAAGCGTAAGTAAATGTCTTATTAGCAAGTATAACACGGGTATATGAAGGCTCAAAAAGGCTAGACACGGCTTAACTGCATTAGCACTTTTAGTTGGTTCGTTTTAACATCATCCAAGTTACTACAAATGTATGAATCCCGGTTGCAACCCAATTAATAAAGTGTAAGTGACATTAAGCATAAATAAACATCATCTTCTAATCGAAAAGGATCCAGGCCGCTCGTGACCCTGAGCAAGGCTATCATGATAGATTTACACTCTGCAGAGGTTTCGCCCTTTACCCACCAGTCGCGTAAAAGTTCAAAGAACTTTAAACCCAACAATGCTGAGGTGGCCAAACCTCATAAACCACACTTCCGAGGTGTGATCGCATAGGGACGCTACGAGGCTTTTCGCAAGACACCCTAACAAGACAGTAGCCGCTATGGTCATACAAGGTGGTGAGACTCTAGGCACCGAGATTGACTTACGCTCATGTAGCGACATGAGGGGGTCAATGGCGTCCATGCGCAGCAAAGAATAACAACAACAAAATAAATAGCGCCACATGTGGAGCCCCCGCACTAACGGAAGCTCCCAACACGGGACTGGGTCTAACGAGACCTAGCCGACGGGGCTACCGTCCTCGGTGGAATCAAGAAAACACCCCGTGCCTTGCCTCCCATAACGCCGTCGGCCTGTCGGTAACCACTGTCAAGCTAGAGCCGTACATGCTACTAGTCCAAGACCAGAGTCATTATAGTTCTGGCGGTGGCGACAGGCTCCTGGGTTGCCGCTTTAAGAACCAGTCCTTACGGAGAGACACTAGGGCCAAGCACGAAGCACACGCCCTAGCTCCCTGAACCATGTTGCTAAAAAGCAGGTTTTATCATTAACATTGGAGTGGACCATTAAGTCGAGAATAACAGTTAAGCAAAGGTGACAGTAGCTGCGCCTAGCAAAGATCTACCCATATGCATGAACCCGGGATATCAACGGAATAGGATAACAAAGCTAGGTACAACCTTAGGGGTACATCAATTTAGACACATGCATATGAAGTAAATAAAATAATTACAGGGGGTGTTTAGGTAGCAAGGATTGTCCGTGCTATAACTAGCCTTAAATCCAGTATAGTTACTTAGTCTTCTGCTCTTGATCTTCAAATTCTTCTCTTTGAAATCTCTTGATGGCACTCCTCTACTCGCAGCAATCATCGGTACAAACATACAAGCAAACAAACAAGAATAACTAAGAAAAATACACCAAACAATAGAAACAGAATAAAGGAAGGCTTTAGAAATAATCTACGCTTCGCTACGAACACGTGAGCGCGAGAATCACTCTAATCGGAGCTAAAACGAAGAAGATATGGCGTTTCTATGGTTCGGGGGCTTGCTGGCAAGTTTCAGAAACTTTCAGGGGCTTAATTGCGAAAAACCGAGGACCTATACGTAATTTCGCGATAAAACCGAGGCCTAACGTGCAAAAGCAGCAGGGCTGGATGGCGGGTTGAAATTTTCAAAAGCGTAGGGGCTTCAGTGAATAAAGTGGGACTGATTTGTAAATACTTTTGAACTAGAGTGGACTGCGGGTTGATTCTGGAAAAGTTCAGGGGCTCTTTAACAAAAATGCCGGCGCTGACCGGCACAGGGGGGGTTTGACTCGGGGCGGTTGGATCTGGGCCGTCTGATCCAGATCTGAGGGCTGGGGAAAGGCCGGGTGACGCGGGTCGCTGGAGGGGAAGGAAACGCGGCGGCGCGGCCCACGGGAGCGGCGGTGGCTCGCCGGAGTAGGGTCAAACAGGCGCTACGGGGCTCCATTTACTGCGGGGTTTGGTCCTACGAGCTCAGGGGAGAAAGGCGAGATCATCTGTGTGGTTCGAGTCGAGGGGTGAGGCGGCCTATGGGGCGCACGACGATGGCCGGCGGGCGGCCAACTCCGGCGAGGCGGAAAATGCTCGTCGGGGCTCGGTTTCGGGTGCGGTTTGGAGCTAGAGGACTAGGGCAAAACGCCAAGCTTACCAGGGGTGATGAAGTCGTGGAAGGAGTGGCGGTGTGGCGAGTCGACGGCGAGCGGCGGAGCGGCGGGTCGGTGTGTGACGGCGAGGAAGCTCCGGGGCACGGGAGGAGTAGTGCGGGGGCTTGGCGTGCTCCTGGCGGCGCGGTGGTGCCGCTCCGAGGGTCTACCGGGGCGGAGGAGCGCCGGAGCGAGGTGACGACGGTGGCCGGCGGACCCTTGGCTCGGCGGCTCGGAAGCGGCGCGATTGGAGACTGCGGCGGCTAGGGTTTCTGGTGAGGGGGTGAGGGGTTGGCGGCGCAAACGAGTTAAGTAGGCGCGGGGGAGCCGGGCCTCGGCGTGCGGGCCCTACTGCGGCAGTGGTGCGGCCAGCCGCGCCATTAGCGGGAGAAGAAGAAAGGAAGGTGACGTCAGCCTGGCATCAGCAACCCTACCAGCGGGCCTGGCGTGGCAGCGAGGGAGGGGGGCTCCAATCCTGGGCCGCTAGCGGGCTGGAAGCGGCGCGCTACTGGGCCGGAAACGGTTTGCGGGCCGGTGCGCTGAGGGGGAGAGCTGGGCCGGCTCAGGAGAAATAGATGAAGGAGGGAAAACGAGTCAGAAAAGAGTTCAGGGGGCGAAAACGAACTCAGGCCGAAACAACTTTTATAGGGATCAGAACAAGGGGATACAAACTCGAATTCAAATTGGATTTAAATTCTTATTTGAACCACCCTCAACCAAAACTCATTGCAGCCAGCATGAATGCAAGGCACTCAATATTAAACCTATATTGTTTCAATTTAATTTAGAAAACAAAATTTTCCTATACTAAATTTCCTATAAATTTTATAAAGTTTGGAAAATTTTAGAAAATTGAGAAAATTACTGCATTAATTTCGTTCAAAAATTCACATCCCAAAATTTAAAAATTTTGGGGTGTGACAAACTACCCCCCTTAAACTGAATCTCGTCCCGAGATTCGAAGAGACTAGGAGCAAGAAGGAGACGAAACAATAAGATTTTGAAAACAGAGATCTGCTGGAGTTAGGATCACCATGCTTCTTCGTCGATGTACTTGCGAAGTCTCCTACTTCGAATCTTTTGTTGTTGGGATTGTCTTCTGGTTTCCTTCTTCATGCTCTTCATCGGTTTGTGAGAAAAGATAGCAAGAAAAACAAGGAGATACGGGGAAAACAGAGGGAGCCCAACTACACAATCATTACCAAAAATCCAAATCACGCATGAGCATAATGACAACCAAACCAAGCACCTACAGATATTATTCACACAAGACTCGACATCACCGGTTTTTGAAAAAGCGTAACTAAATGATTCGTATCACAGAATCATGGTGGTCTCCTAAGGTTTGATCAACCGTTCTAACTAAGCTGCGGCATAGCTCTGATACCAATCTGTCACACCAGGATTTACACAAAAACCCGAATGCTGCCATATATGTGCCCAGGATGTCCACAGAACACATACAGCTTACAAATATGGAAATCAGAGTACATATGCTCGAATAAAATGGTTTTACATCAGAGTTTAACGCAATACCTAAATAAAACACAGCGGAAGTCTATTAATTATCTTGACAGGTAGAGCCTCAAGTCCACAGGGACACCGACTGGTTGACCACAGCTCAGAAGCACAGACGATCCTCAGGAAACTCAGTAGCTGACTCATTCACTCCATCTGTTACCCATCCGGGATTTTGTTGAATAATGGCAAGCATAAGTAAATGTCTTATTAGCAAGTATAACACGGGTATATGAAGGCTCAAAAAGGCTAGACACGGCTTAACTGCATTAGCACTTTTAGTTGGTTCGTTTTAACATCATCCAAGTTACTACAAATGCATGAATCCCGGTTGCAACCCAATTAATAAAGTGTAAGTGACATTAAGCATAAATAAACATCATCTTCTAATCGAAAAGGATCCAGGCCGCTCGTGACCCTGAGCAAGGCTATCATGATAGATTTACACTCTGCAGAGGTTTCGCCCTTTACCCACCAGTCGCGTAAAAGTTCAAAGAACTTTAAACCCAACAATGCTGAGGTGGCCAAACCTCATAAACCACACTTCCGAGGTGTGATCGCATAGGGACGCTACGAGGCTTTTCGCAAGACACCCTAACAAGACAGTAGCCGCTATGGTCATACAAGGTGGTGAGACTCTAGGCACCGAGATTGACTTACGCTCATGTAGCGACATGAGGGGGTCAATGGCGTCCATGCGCAGCAAAGAATAACAACAACAAAATAAATAGCGCCACATGTGGAGCCCCCGCACTAACGGAAGCTCCCAACACGGGACTGGGTCTAACGAGACCTAGCCGACGGGGCTACCGTCCTCGGTGGAATCAAGAAAACACCCCGTGCCTTGCCTCCCATAACGCCGTCGGCCTGTCGGTAACCACTGTCAAGCTAGAGCCGTACATGCTATTTGTCCAAGACCAGAGTCATTATAGTTCTGGCGGTGGCGACAGGCTCCTGGGTTGCCGCTTTAAGAACCAGTGCTTACGGAGAGACACTAGGGCCAAGCACGAAGCACACGCCCTAGCTCCCTGAACCATGTTGCTAAAAAGCAGGTTTTATCATTAACATTGGAGTGGACCATTAAGTCGAGAATAACAGTTAAGCAAAGGTGACAGTAGCTGCGCCTAGCAAAGATCTACCCATATGCATGAACCCGGGATATCAACGGAATAGGATAACAAAGCTAGGTACAACCTTAGGGGTACATCAATTTAGACACATGCATATGAAGTAAATAAAATAATTACAGGGGGTGTTTAGGTAGCAAGGATTGTCCGTGCTATAACTTGCCTTAAATCCAGTATAGTTACTTAGTCTTCTGCTCTTGATCTTCAAATTCTTCTCTTTGAAATCTCTTGATGGCACTCCTCTACTCGCAGCAATCATCGGTACAAACATACAAGCAAACAAACAAGAATAACTAAGAAAAATACACCAAACAATAGAAACAGAATAAAGGAAGGCTTTAGAAATAATCTACGTTTCGCTACGAGCACGTGAGCGCGAGAATCACTCTAATCGGAGCTAAAACGAAGAAGATATGGCGTTTCTATGGTTCAGGGGCTTGCTGGCAAGTTTCAGAAACTTTCAGGGGCTTAATTGCGAAAAACCGAGGACCTATACGTAATTTCGCGATAAAACCGAGGCCTAACGTGCAAAAGCAGCAGGGCTGGATGGCGGGTTGAAATTTTCAAAAGCGTAGGGGCTTCAGTGAATAAAATGGGACTGATTTGTAAATACTTTTGAACTAGAGTGGACTGCGGGTTGATTCTGGAAAAGTTCAGGGGCTCTTTAACAAAAATGCCGGCGCTGACCGGCACAGGGGGGGTTTGACTCGGGGCGGTTGGATCTGGGCCGTCTGATCCAGATCTGAGGGCTGGGGAAAGGCCGGGTGACGCGGGTCGCTGGAGGGGAAGGAAACGCGGCGGCGCGGCCCACGGGAGCGGCGGTGGCTCGCCGGAGTAGGGTCAAACAGGCGCTACGGGGCTCCATTTACTGCGGGGTTTGGTCCTACGAGCTCAGGGGAGAAAGGCGAGATCATCTGTGTGGTTCGAGTCGAGGGGTGAGGCGGCCTATGGGGAGCACGACGATGGCCGGCGGGCGGCCAACTCCGGCGAGGCGGAAAATGCTCGTCGGGGCTCGGTTTCGGGTGCGGTTTGGAGCTAGAGGACTAGGGCAAAACGCCAAGCTTACCAGGGGTGATGAAGTCGTGGAAGGAGTGGCGGTGTGGCGAGTCGACGGCGAGCGGCGGAGCGGCGGGTCGGTGTGTGACGGCGAGGAAGCTCCGGGGCACGGGAGGAGTAGTGCGGGGGCTTGGCGTGCTCCTGGCGGCGCGGTGGTGCCGCTCCGAGGGTCTACCGGGGCGGAGGAGCGCCGGAGCGAGGTGACGACGGTGGCCGGCGGACCCTTGGCTCGGCGGCTCGGAAGCGGCGCGATTGGAGATTGCGGCGGCTAGGGTTTCTGGTGAGGGGGTGAGGGGTTGGCGGCGCAAACGAGTTAAGTAGGCGCGGGGGAGCCGGGCCTCGGCGTGCGGGCCCTACTGCGGCAGTGGTGCGGCCAGCCGCGCCATTAGCGGGAGAAGAAGAAAGGAAGGTGACGTCAGCCTGGCATCAGCAACCCTACCAGCGGGCCTGGCGTGGCAGCGAGGGAGGGGGGCTCCAATCCTGGGCCGCTAGCGGGCTGGAAGCGGCGCGCTGCTGGGCCGGAAACGGTTTGCGGGCCGGTGCGCTGAGGGGGAGAGCTGGGCCGGCTCAGGAGAAATAGATGAAGGAGGGAAAACGAGTCAGAAAAGAGTTCAGGGGGCGAAAACGAACTCAGGCCGAAACACCTCACGCCAAGCACACAGCAAGCCGAATTAGCTGGCTTCACACGTGGCCCTGGCTTTTGAATCCGGAAGCGTGCCAGTCAGTTTGCCTGAAAACTAACAAAGGGACAAAAAGGTTTAGATCAAAACCTGGAACGTGCCGGTTGAGACCAGACAGTTCCATATTTGCGGCGTTGAAGCCAATCTCGAGAGACATATAGCTATGGACAAGCTATCTGTCGGCAGTTAGAGTTTCATTCGGCAATCGGCAAGGCATGCAAGGAGCGCACTGCCGAATGCGTGACGTAAGCATGACGAAAGATCGGCTTTCAACCGAATGATCATTGTAACACATACTCATAGCCGATTAACGAGAAACAGAGCATGATAGATAAATGAAAGGGTGAAACATGATCATAAATTCGCAGTAAACAAGGAATGCATAGGCCGAAAGCAGCACCCGTCAAGCATGATAACAAGCAAGTTAATCCACCGCATGATACGACTTGTTTGTGACCACGCCACTAATCAGATTAGACCAATCCACCGCATGATACAATCTAACCATGAAAAGCTAAAAGCATTCAATGTTTAATTACGAACCCACAACACAGTCACGAATTTACATTGAAACAAGAATGCATAGGCCGAAAGCAGCACCCGTCAAGCATGGCAGCAAACAAGTTAATCCACCGCATGATACAACTCGTTTGAGGCCACACCACCAATCAAATTAGATCAATCCACCGCATGATACAATCTAATCGTGAAAGGCTAAAAGCATTCATTGTCCAATGCAAACCCACGAACACACGTTCACTCGTGAGAGCACTGCCGAATGCGGCTATTTAGCCGAATCGGGGTCCATGGAGAAGGAACAAGCCTAATCGGTAAAGATAAATCTATCAGATCGAATCGAATTCTAATCCACCGGATGATTAGCTCTAAGACGACCCAAAAACCTGCATCTACCGCATGATACCCGGTTCTGTCAAGATCTACACGATGCCGATAAGCTCGAACCCGCGACACGTGGCAACCTAGATCGGTTTCGGATTCGGCTGTGAGAGGATAATTCGTCGCACCGTAAAGCAAAGCCGATTCTAGCCGATCTAGATTGGGCAAAGGTGTGTTGCATGAATCAAGCACATAGTAAAAACAAAGCAACACGGGATAACTTAATGAATCTGTTAGATCTTGCCGAAATCTAACAGAGCCGATAACTTGGTCCATACTAGATCTTAGCCCACCGCATGGCTCATGACCTAACAGAGGAACCTTCTTGAGACCATAACTTAAATCCACCGGATGATACTAAGCATGGTAACAAGACTACTTGCATCAAAGCTTAAATCCACCGCATGATACTAAGCATGATACAAGGTTGCCGGTACTTACGGAGGTCGACGGATCGATGACTCCTCTCGAAGAACTCGACGACTCGACTAAAGGACTCGATGTTGGCACGGGGCCGGTTTGTTGTATTGATTGATTCGATTGTTTCTTTTACAATTGCCATGGGTTTATATTTATACCCAGGTATTGGTGTAACTCCTAGTCGGACACGACTACAATACTTGTTTCTAAAAATAAATGACGAATCTTCGTGCCCATATTGCGTTCCTTGTTCGAACCGGCCTTTTCCTTATACTGATCCTCGTCATCATATCTTCCCGAACGCTACCACTCTTCGCCCGCGGAACAATGCCTCTGCCGAATGATGACGAATTCCCGACCGCAGAGTATCCCTGCCGAACGCTTCAGAGGAAACCTCTTAGCCGAATGGCGACGCGTTCCCGACCGCAGAGCATCTTTGCCGAATGCTTCAGAGAAAACCCTTTTAGCCGAATGGCATCCTTCTACCAAATCCGGCCCACATGTCAGCCTCTTCCTGGTGCCAATTTTTGGTGTCAACACATGCCCCTTCAATTTCGGGATAAAGGATACTTTTATCTCGGAATTGACCAGGAATCCCCAACATTTCCAGGCTGAGCCCGTTCGACATCCGTTTTCTGCTCCCAAATCCTCAGAGTGCGTTCTCAAACTCAAACCCTAGTTCGTCGAATCTTTCAAGCTCCGATCTTCAAATGGCGAACCAGGATCAAATTCTTCAAGTAAGTTCCGTTTTCTTCAATCATATTCGGCATTACTCTTTTCAAGCTGCATTTTGAATCCCCGAATCGCTCTTCTTCCGTCCTCAATAGGCTCTGACCACTGAAATCCTGACCCCTACGGAGGAGCAATCCGCATCTTTCTTCCTCGGCCCTTCAGGGAATCCAGATCCCTCCGAAATTATTGCGGCCGAGTCTCAAAGGATCCCTTTCAAAACTTCACTGTCGGGACCTCACGAATGGCAGGATTCATTCAAAAACTGGCCTCTGCCCCCAATCGCTGGTTGGAGAAACTGGTACAAAAGGATTTTTGAAGATAAAAGCCCCCAGACGCAGAATTGGGACAGTCTTCGTATCTCTCATTGCTTGGAGCTATCTCTAGCCGAAACACCCAAGAATGAAAATCTCCTGATTGCAGCTTGTCACTTCTGGTCCAATGGCATGAATGCTTTTCTCTTTGGTCACGGACCGATGACCCCAACCCTGGCCGATGTCTACATGATAACCGGCCTGAACATCACAGGGATAACACACCCATACAGATACAAGGGTTCTTCCAAACAGACAGGGGTGAAAACTGGAGTTGGATATAAGAAATACATCCAGACTTACATGCACGATGGTCCTCTGTCTGATGTTGAATACAGGGCCTTCCTGAATATGTGGCTGTGCAGATTTGTCTTCTGTGGTAAAGCCAATGAGCCAACTCTGAATTACATAGTAATGGCTGAAGACTTGGCTGCAGGCACACTTATTCCTCTCGGGAAATATCTCTTGGGAAGTGTCTATCACATGCTCCATCAAACCATTTATCAGATGCACACCAACAAGAAAATTTCCTGCGTCAATGGTCCCTGGTGGTTCGTCCAGATGTGGCTGCAATTGTACATGCACCAAATTGTCTCCATTGACCTCAACAGCCGACACTTCCCCTCGGTCAATTACCAGGAAGCAGAAGCCCAGAGCACCAAAGGCTGTCAAACCTATGGGGAAGCAGCCTCCACTATTGCTATTAACAAGAACATTGGGGAACTGTTTGAACTTTTCTTCAAAGGCTTTGCCAATCCCCTCTGGTTTCCATACATGGACAATGACAGCCTCACTTTTCCTTGTGAATTCAGCTTCGAAACTGGATGCATAGATGTAGAGTCCACAGCAATTTTTAATACTTTTATTCGGCCTTGCATCTTACCAGCCGAATTTTGTGGAGGAAGGCTGGTTCAAAGTTCATATGAATATTACCAGCCGAATACAGTAGCCAGGCAATTAGGATGTGGCCAAGTGCCCCCAAGACTATTCTTCCATGAATTCCTCAAGCCCAGGCAGACCACCAAAGACTCCACAGAAACAAGAAGAATTTTTGATTACAAGTGTTGTACAGCCATCTACCAGATCGAACCTTTTGTGCCGACAGCACTTGCTCATCCTTCTTTTATTCTTTGGTGGCAAGAACTCCATGATCATATCTTCAATGTGCCAGTTCACCCTCTTTGCCTTGATCTGATGCCTGACTATCAGCCGAATTCAGAGGTAAACATGCTTATAATCCATTCGTTTTTCTACTGACATCCTCTTTCATCGACTTTTAACTCTGTTACCTTGCAGGACATAGTCCCTGCCCCTCTGGCCAGAGCAATTGCATATAACACTGCAGGCCCAATATCTATTCTGGGGCATCACTCTCCTTCTTTGGCTCAAATAATGTCTAGGCCTGCCAACCTGGATCCAACTCTTGCTGCACTACCTGCTGCCAAGAGAAAAATTTCTTCTCTAACTGCCCCTTCATCTATAAAGAAGAAAAGAACAAGCAGCAAAACAATTGCACAGGTCAAATTTCTCCTTCCTCGAGTAAAAAATGCTAATTTCATTCTGCTCATTTTCTACTCCTTTATGATTTCAGGCCAAATCACAGCAATTGGCCATTAGCACAGGACCTGCCGATGCTTCAGTGATTAGTAAAATTTCTCACCATCCTGTCCTTTTAAAAACTCTTTTCATCGGCACTAACTTTCTTTCAGTCACAGAGCAAGCTTCAACGGATCCAATTTCGGAGAGCTCCTCTTTTCATCAAGAACCAGCTTCAGCTTTACCTGATGTACCTCAGCTAGAAGCCTCATCTCCACCAAAGAACCTTCCAAGCTCTCCTCAGCATGACATACCAGAACCTTTGCCTGAGCTTGAGCCGCCTTCTCTCTCCATCCAAGAGATCAGGAGTGAGGTAGAGATAATTTCCCAGTCTCCTTAGTTCTTTATTCAATGGATAATCATTAATTCGGCAATATCTTTTTTCAGGAGAAAACAACTTCGTCACCTAGCTACTCATTTCCCTTGGATGATCTTGTTGTCGAACAAGCAGAGGAAATTTCTTCTAGTCAGACTTTTTCAGAAGAAACCCAGGCAAAACTAAAGGAAATTTTCTCCTTTCTGCACAAAGACATCCAGGATCAAGTCAAGGATGCTGATCTTCTGAGAGATATGCTCGAGCCTATTGAACACAACCTTCCCGTTGACATTCAAGCTTCCTTGGAACCAATCTCTAAATTAGATCAACAATTTGCTGCAGTCAGACAGGCTCTGAAAGATCAATCTTTACAACCAGCTTTAGAGCAAAGAAGAGCCATAGCTAAGCAATCCTTGAAAGATCTGCATACTCAAGCTCAGAGTAACAAAGAATTGTCAGCTAGACTGCAGTCAACACTTGATCTGAAGAAGACCAGAAAAGCTGAACTAGAAGCCGAACTGAGGGTCTTGTCAGCCGAAATCGAAGCTGACGAGAAGAAATTAGCCGAACTCCCTGATCTGACAGAGAGGATACGAAAGGAAGCATTGGCAATTCTAACTGAAGATAAACAACTCAAAGCGAAGCTCTCTGCTCTGGAAAAAACCCAAGAAGCAGGCAAAAATCTTTTGGAGACCATTAATAGAATGATATCTGATGCCAAAGATGTAATCTCCAAGTACTTGGGTGTGTAATTGTATTGAATATTTAATTAGCCGAATGTCTTACCAACTTTGTAGTTTCACCAAACTTTGCTTTCTCTCCATTGTGGGTAACTCATTCGGCAAAGCTGATTTTAATAGCATCAGACCCGAAAACGCTTCAACCATGACATAGCCGAATCTCATCCAGTCAAAGCCGAATATGACTCGATAAGAATCCCAAACGACATGAGAACCGATCGGCTGGAAAAATCCTTTCCACCTTCCTAACTCTTCGGAATATGCGCCACGATCTTTGGCCACGATTTCCTCTACGAGTTCTATAAATAAACACCCAGGCAACCCACAGTTTCTTCACCAAGTTCTTCGTCTTCCAAGTTCTTGCCGGCCCAAGCCATTCTTTTCCCCATCCACAGTAATTCCGAGGAACCTCCAATGGCCGACAACAACAGGAGGCGCCCGGCCGGCGATGAGGCCGAAGGAAGTCGTGCCGGCGCTCGCCGCAGGTGATTAGCTGCTTGCTTCTCTCTGTTCTTCTCGAGATTTCCTCCCTCTTTCTTGACGAATCTCTTTGTTCTTTCAGGGTAATCCAATGGATTGCCGGCGCTGGTGCGCCAGTTGCACCTCCAGCCGCTGCTCCTGCGGCATCTTCGAGTTCGTCCAATCGATCTCTCGAATCAGACGACTACCGCTACACGGACGGCGATGCTCGCCGATTCAAGGCGGAGCGCGACGACTCTCGTCGCGAACTGGAGGCTATCTCCAAGCAAGCCGGGATTGCTGACCTCGAATGGCAGCACGAGCGCAAGCAACTGCTCGAAGTCATTGATGGTGAGTCCTGCAATCTGCTCAATCTCAATCTTGTCCCCTAACTGATATTATTCTGCTGCCCCTTTTGTAAACTTGCAGCGCGTGATGCTGAACTTGATCGACTGAAGGCGCTGGTGGATGAGCTGGCGAACAAGGTGAATGCTCCTGGGGACACACCAGAAGCTCGCCTCGGTGCGGTGACGGGCCGCATCGATGAGGTGGCCTCGCACGGCATCCGTCTGGGTACCGCCGCAGGCCTAGTCGCCATGTCGACACACACCAATACCGACTACTCCAGGCTACCGACCGGCTTCGCTAATGATAACCCGGAGGAGATCGACGACATCGAGGCTTCCATAGATCGCCTTGATGCTCATGGCGCCGCCATTGCCGATTCCATTCATCCCCAGTCCGTTTTGAACAGGCTATTCCATTAGTTTGTACTAGGGATTTATGGAATTTCGGCAATAAAACTTATCTTTTGTGATCTTGCATGAACATCTGATGTAATATATTTTGTGCTAAGGGCAATACATTCAGTACTGGCCATTTTCCTTTTCTGTCAACATTTGTTCTGAAGGCGATTTCTTCCCGAACATCGGCTATTCGGCAATCTGATACATCAATCATCGATCGATCTCAATACTGGGATAATATCTCTTCAAATATCTTCCATTTATAGCAGAAGCAAATTCCTCTCCCAATAATGTCTTCAAAATATATGCATTTCCAGGCACACATCTAACTATTCTGAAAGGGCCTTCCCAATTTGGAGACCATTTGCCGAATACTGCATATTTGGTTCCAATCGGCAATATCGCTTTCCAAACTAGATCACCTTCTGTAAATTGCTTAATCTTCACCTTCTTGTTGTAATACTTAGCAACTCGCATTTTGTTCTTCTCAATATTCTCCAAGGCCCTGAGACGAATCATATGCAAATCTTCTAATTCGTCCATCATTAAATCATTATAATCTTTAGAACTCAAATCCTTTTGCAACTTTATTCTCCTTGAGTCTAATTGTATTTCCCATGGCAAGATAGCATGATGCCCATACACCAACTCATAAGGAGACGTCTGTGTAGCCCCATGTGGAGCCATTCGGTAAGCCCATAAAGCCTCATTGAGTACCGAATGCCACTTTCTCGGCTTCTGATCAATCTTCTTCTGTATAATTTTAATCATAATCTTGTTAGAAGCCTCTGCCTGACCATTAGCTTGGGCATAATAAGGAGAAGAATTTAACAATTTGATGCCCATACTCTCAGCAAAATCTTTGAACTCTGAAGATGTAAATTGAGCCCCTTGATCTGTGGTGATTGTTTGAGGAATCCCAAATCTGTAAATGATATGTTCTTTAACAAATTCAACCATATTCTCCGACGTCACCTTCTTTAATGGAATTGCCTCAACCCACTTGGTGAAATAATCGGTTGCCAAAAGCACAAACTTATGCCCCTTGCTAGATGGAGGGTTTATTTGGCCAATCAAATCTATTCCCCATCCTCTGAATGGCCATGGCTTGATAATGGGATTCAAAGCCGATGCTGGAACTCTCTGAATGTTTCCAAATTTCTGACAGTCTTGACATCCCTTATAATATTCAAAACAATCTTCCAACATTGTCGGCCAGTAATATCCAGTTCTTCTAATAATCCATTTCATTCGATAGGCCGATTGATGTGCTCCACATAACCCATCATGTACTTCACTCATCAGCCTTTTTGCTTCTTCATGATTTAAGCAATGTAACAGCACCCCATCCAAGGATTTATAATACAAATTATCATCAAGAAGAACAAACTTTAAAGCTTTGTACCTGAGCTTTCTGGAAACCTTTCGGGATGGATTCTCCAGATAATCGGCAATCTCTTTTCTCCAATCATCTTCTGCCAGACTATTCCCGAAAGCATGTACATCATTAGCAAAAACTTCTCGAAGCTCTTTATAACCTGATGCACTTTGGGCCAATCTATTTGCTTCTCCATTATCCCCTCTAGGAATGTGTTGTAGAATTACTGACCGAAAGCTCTTCAATATTTCTTTGCATTCTTCATAGTAATTCCTCAAGGTATCACTTTTGCACTCATATTCACCATTCAATTGTTTTATGACCAATTCTGAATCTCCAAAAATTTCAACTGCAATGGCCTCTGCTTCTTTCAAATATTGAAGCCCTTTGAGCAATGCCTCATACTCAGCTTGATTGTTAGTAACAGCAGATTGAATGGGAACAGCAAACTCAAATGTTTCTCCTTTGGGTGAAATTAATAAGATACCTGCTCCACCACCTTTGTTGCATGAAGATCCATCGAAGAATAACGCCCAAGGAACAATGTTAAGCAAATTTATCGATGTGTCATGATGTTCAGTAATGAAGTCGGCAATAATCTGTCCCTTAACAGCCTTTGCCGATTCAAACCTTAACTCAAATTCAGACAAAGCTAAAATCCATTTGCCAATCCTTCCGTTCAAAATTGGCATAGATAACATGTGTTTTATCACATCAAACTTTGAATACACAATGCATTCGGCATGTAGTAAGTAGTGCCGAAATTTTATACAGGAGTAGTAAACACATAAGCAAAGCTTCTCTATAGCCGAATACCTTGTCTCTGGATCTAGTAACTTTCGGCTAAGGTATGCAACCACTCTTTCCTTCCCTTCAAATTCTTGAATGAGGGCCGATCCAATAGTTTGGGCATCGGCCGCCACGTACAACTTGAAAGGCTTGTTCAATTGTGGAGGCACCAATACTGGTGGCTTCTTCATGTACTCCTTTATTTCATCAAAAGCCTTCTGTTGTTCGTCACCCCATACAAACTTTTGATCTTTTTTTATTTTCAACAGTGAGGAAAAGGGCAACACCTTCTGTGACAAGTTTGATATGAACCTTCTCACAAAATTTATCTTGCCAAGCAGTGATTGTAACTCTTTAAGATTAGTTGGAGGAACAATTTCATCAATTGCCTTCATGCTTTTCTTACCAACTCCTATTCCTCCTTCATGTATCAAAAATCCCAGAAACTCTCCAGCCGAAACTCCAAAAGCACACTTATTCGGGTTCATCTTAAGCCCATGTTTCCTGGTGCATTCTAGAGTTTTCCTTATGTCGGCCAAATGAGATTCATGATCCAAAGACTTGATCACCACATCATCAATATATATTTCCACAATCTTGCCGATCAACTCATGAAAAATATAATTCATAGCCCTTTGATAAGTTGCACCGGCATTTTTCAATCCAAAAGTCATGACAACCCACTCAAACAACCCTATGTGTCCAGGACACCTGAAAGCTGTCTTTACTATATCTTCCAATGCCATATAAATCTGATTATATCCTGCGTTACCATCCATGAAACTGAGCACTTTGTATCCAGCAGCAGCATCAACCAATGAATCAGCAATAGGCATTGGATATCCATCCATGGGTGTAGCCTTGTTTAGGTCTCTAAAATCTATGCAAACCCTCATTTTTCCATTTTTCTTATAGACAGGAACAATATTAGAGATCCAATCCGCGTATTTACATGGCCGAATGAAATTTGCATCTAGTAATCTTTCAATCTCCTTTTTCACATCGGCCAACACTTCTTCCTTGTAGATTTTTCGGGGTGGTTGCTTGTAAGGTCTGTATCCAGGTTTGATTGGCAACCGATGCTCAACAATAGAACGGTCTAGACCGGGCATCTCCGAATAATCCCAAGCAAAGCAGTCCTTGTATTCTTTTAACAAAGTCACCAACTTTTCTTTGAAAACCGAATCCAAGTTAGCACTGATAAATGTCGGCCTTGGCTTGTCACCATCTCCAATGTCCACTTCTTCTAATTTATCGGCCGACACAAATCCACGTCCTAATTTTCCATCAGTTCCATCAATTGGATTTTCCATCAAAAATTACTATGAGAGCCGACTGCTTCGATCGGCTGCTGATCACTGCTGGCTGGTGCCACAGGACCTTCTCCCCAGTCTTTACCTGAGAAACAATCTATGCCTTGATACTCCCAGAAAGCTGGTTCCATATTTGCCACGCTTATTGAATCATCTGCTTGGACAATCTCCACCTCATCATCTATCCACTGAATAAGCTGTTGATGCATAGTAGATGGAATACAACAATTTGCATGAATCCAATCTCTTCCAAGCAGCAAGCTATATGCCCCTTTGCCCTCAATGACAAAGAAAGTGGTAAGCAGAGTCTTGGACCCAATCATCAGATCAACGTGCACGCATCCCTTGGTGTCCGAAGGATTTCCAGCAAAATCATTCAGAATTATGCTCGTTGGTGTCAAGTCTCTAGGGCCCATACCAAGCTTCCTGAATGTGGTATATGGCATTACATTGACAGCAGCTCCCCCATCGACAAACATCTTGGTCAATGGTTTGCCATTAACATATCCCTTCAAGTACAGTGGCTTCATGTGCCGATTCTGGGTTGGCTTCTCAAAAACAGCTTGTTTGTTCAACATCAATTGTGCCATTAACCCAAATTGTTCGGCATCATCTATATCGGGCAATATCTCTTCCTGTACAATTTGGTTAGCTGGAGCCATGAATTCATTCGGCAGAAAACATACCATACATGTAGGAGCCGAATGACTATGTTCGTCAGGCCTGTCTTTTGGGAGCCATATCGATTTCATCCTAGGCCTTGCTTGCTTTAATTCTTGATTCCTCAGGCGCTGGACTCTTCTCTTCTGACTCCTTCTTAAACCAGGTGGGCACCATTGTCCTTTTTGCCAAACATAAGCATGATCTTCTTCTTCTTCACGATCAACCCATTTGTGATCAGCATGTCTCTTTCTTGGTTGATCATTAAAACGCCGATCATCACTAGTATGCACCCTGCCAATTCTTTCATGGACAGATCGGCGATTGACAGTTCCCTGTCTATATTCATCATACCTATTATTGCATTCAGGACAATTATTCCATGTGGGAAGCTTCAAACCTTCGTTCCAACAGTGTCTGAAGAATGCACACCCCCAATGCGCACGTTCCTGCTCTCGAGCATACTCTTCTTGTTCTTCCTCAAACCTTTCTTCTTCGCGTCTTCTTTTCTCCTCCTCGTATTCACGCCTTTGAAAACGCTCTTTTTCTTGCTGACGCTGCCATTTGTTGAGGAGAATACGTGTAGTAACTCTAGGTTTAAAGGATTCTCCCACTTCAAATCGGCTATTCGGGAACCGAAGATTTTTCTGGCGAATCTGTTCAATTGTGATCTGCCGAGTGGGATCAACTGAACCATCCTGTCTTGCCTTTTTTGAGGTTAAAACTTTCAATCTTCCCTTTTCTCCAGATGGAACAGCATTCACCATATTAACCGAGAACCCGATCATATTCTGAGGGAAAGGGTTACTGTCCAGTTTCATCTTGTTGTCGAATTTCAGATGTCCTTCCTGGATAGCTTTCTGAATCTTCATCCTAAAGACTCTGCATTCATTAATGGAATGAGAATTTCTATCATGAAATCCACAGTACCTCTTATCTTTCACTCCATCGGGCCGAAGCATAGAATGCCCCTCTGGCAATTTGATTCGGCCTTCTTTCACCAGGAACTCAAACAATTTGTCTGCCTTAGTCACATCAAAATCGTATGTTCCCTTCATCTGTTTGATCCATCTTTGAGTCATTGTAACTGGTTCTTTGCTCCACACTATCTCTGCTGCGGCTATCTCCTCGCTATCTTCATATTCATCTTCTTGATCTGCTCTTTCAAGAAATTGGTTATAGATGTCAGCTACATCATTATTTTTAGCAAATCTGACATCTTTCTTGAAACCATATGCCTGGTTACTCATCAAGGCCAATCTGTGCGACAACTGGCCCAGATCATCAAACTCCATCCCGAATAGCTTCTCCCGAATAGCAGGCAGCATTCCAGCTACAGCCATACCAGCTAGTTGATCATCAGGTATGTTCAGAGAAAAGCACATACTCTTAGTTTCCCTAAATCTCCTGAGGAACTCTGTAGGTGTTTCATTATTCCTCTGCCTTAAGCTGGTCAAATCAACCAACTTTTTCTCGGTACTGCCAATGTAGTAATGAGCATGGAATTTCTGTTCCAGGTCTTTCCAAGTACAAATCGACTGAGCAGGCAAAGAAGCAAACCATGTAAAAGCTGGACCCGTCAGTGACAAAGGAAAGTATCTGATTCTGAAAGCTTCATCTGCCGAAGCCTCTCCAAGCTGCATCAGATATCGAGCTATATGTTCCACAGTGCTAGTATCATCTTGTCCTGAGAATTTAGTAAATTCTGTAGGCACCTTGACTCTATTCGGCAATGATACCCTTTGGTACCATTTCGGGAAAGGAGACGAGTACATGTACCCCTGACTTTTAGGCTTCAGACCGAATTGATTTTGCAATACATCGGTCATTTTTTGCACCATGAGGTCAATATCGGTATCTTGATTCCCTGGTCTTCCAGCAAGCATACCCGCAGTACCAACATATCCAGGATTCGGGAGAGCATCGATAGCATTGTAATCCATAAACTCTGAATATCCGTTTCCATATAAATCCCTCTGCAGTCTGTTGTTCAAGGGAGATATCTTGTAAGCAGAAGCAGGCGGATTCCCTGTGGTGCCGAATGCCATATCACCGTATGTGCGAGTTTTCGGCAGTGCAGGCTGAGGATCTTGCCGAATCGGTTGTCCATTTGTATCTTTAGCTCCAGAACCTCCAGTTTCATCAGCATTTCCTTTACCATGTGGTTTCTGAACTGGTGCTTGAACATTGAAGTATGTCGGACCACCCAATTGCCCATGTATCTGTTCAAAGGGTTTATCCACATGCTGACCAAAAATGCTTACCATTATATGCCGAAAACTGTTCAAGAACGCAGCATTGTGATTGGTCATTGCTTCCCCCAAAGCTTTGTATAACAAGCCCGAGAATCTCTCCTTCTCTTCTTCTTCAGTAAAATCAGATTGCCCAGGAAGGAGAACTCTTGGCAGATCGGACTTGAGAAAAGGTGCACCACTCCTGTTCTTGGCGAAAAGACAGTAAACATTTGTTAATGAATTGACCAGCAACAGCCTTTACCATCTGTTGATGCTCTTCAGACAACTCTTCCAAAGTGACATCCATGATGTCGCTCAACTCAGGCATCTTGAAAACTTGTGTGTGTCCCACCGGGCGTGCCAAAAAGTGTGTTGACGTAAAATCCGCACCTCACGCCAAGCACACAGCAAGCCGAATTAGCTGGCTTCACACGTGGCCCTGGCTTTTGAATCCGGAAGCGTGCCAGTCAGTTTGCCTGAAAACTAACAAAGGGACAAAAAGGTTTAGATCAAAACCTGGAACGTGCCGGTTGAGACCAGACAGTTCCATATTTGCGGCGTTGAAGCCAATCTCGAGAGACATATAGCTATGGACAAGCTATCTGTCGGCAGTTAGAGTTTCATTCGGCAATCGGCAAGGCATGCAAGGAGCGCACTGCCGAATGCGTGACGTAAGCATGACGAAAGATCGGCTTTCAACCGAATGATCATTGTAACACATACTCATAGCCGATTAACGAGAAACAGAGCATGATAGATAAATGAAAGGGTGAAACATGATCATAAATTCGCAGTAAACAAGGAATGCATAGGCCGAAAGCAGCACCCGTCAAGCATGATAACAAGCAAGTTAATCCACCACATGATACGACTTGTTTGTGACCACGCCACTAATCAGATTAGACCAATCCACCGCATGATACAATCTAACCATGAAAAGCTAAAAGCATTCAATGTTTAATTACGAACCCACAACACAGTCACGAATTTACATTGAAACAAGAATGCATAGGCCGAAAGCAGCACCCGTCAAGCATGGCAGCAAACAAGTTAATCCACCGCATGATACAACTCGTTTGAGGCCACACCACCAATCAAATTAGATCAATCCACCGCATGATACAATCTAATCGTGAAAGGCTAAAAGCATTCATTGTCCAATGCAAACCCACGAACACACGTTCACTCGTGAGAGCACTGCCGAATGCGGCTATTTAGCCGAATCGGGGTCCATGGCGAAGGAACAAGCCTAATCGGTAAAGATAAATCTATCAGATCGAATCGAATTCTAATCCACCGGATGATTAGCTCTAAGACGACCCAAAAACCTGCATCTACCGCATGATACCCGGTTCTGTCAAGATCTACACGATGCCGATAAGCTCGAACCCGCGACACGTGGCAACCTAGATCGGTTTCGGATTCGGCTGTGAGAGGATAATTCGTCGCACCGTAAAGCAAAGCCGATTCTAGCCGATCTAGATTGGGCAAAGGTGTGTTGCATGAATCAAGCACATAGTAAAAACGAAGCAACACGGGATAACTTAATGAATCTGTTAGATCTTGCCGAAATCTAACAGAGCCGATAACTTGGTCCATACTAGATCTTAGCCCACCGCATGGCTCATGACCTAACAGAGGAACCTTCTTGAGACCATAACTTAAATCCACCGGATGATACTAAGCATGGTAACAAGACTACTTGCATCAAAGCTTAAATCCACCGCATGATACTAAGCATGATACAAGGTTGCCGGTACTTACGGAGGTCGACGGATCGATGACTCCTCTCGAAGAACTCGACGACTCGACTAAAGGACTCGATGTTGGCACGGGGCCGGTTTGTTGTATTGATTGATTCGATTGTTTCTTTTACAATTGCCATGGGTTTATATTTATACCCAGGTATTGGTGTAACTCCTAGTCGGACACGACTACAATACTTGTTTCTAAAAATAAATGACGAATCTTCGTGCCCATATTGCGTTCCTTGTTCGAACCGGCCTTTTCCTTATACTGATCCTCGTCATCATATCTTCCCGAACGCTACCACTCTTCGCCCGCGGAACAATGCCTCTGCCGAATGATGACGAATTCCCGACCGCAGAGTATCCCTGCCGAACGCTTCAGAGGAAACCTCTTAGCCGAATGGCGACGCGTTCCCGACCGCAGAGCATCTTTGCCGAATGCTTCAGAGAAAACCCTTTTAGCCGAATGGCATCCTTCTACCAAATCCGGCCCACATGTCAGCCTCTTCCTGGTGCCAATTTTTGGTGTCAACACAACTTTTATAGGGATCAGAACAAGGGGATACAAACTCGAATTCAAATTGGATTTAAATTCTTATTTGAACCACCCTCAACCAAAACTCATTGCAGCCAGCATGAATGCAAGGCACTCAATATTAAACCTATATTGTTTCAATTTAATTTAGAAAACAAAATTTTCCTATACTAAATTTCCTATAAATTTTATAAAGTTTGGAAAATTTTAGAAAATTGAGAAAATTACTGCATTAATTTCGTTCAAAAATTCACATCCCAAAATTTAAAAATTTTGGGGTGTGACAAACTACCCCCCTTAAACTGAATCTCGTCCCGAGATTCGAAGAGACTAGGAGCAAGAAGGAGACGAAACAATAAGATTTTGAAAACAGAGATCTGCTGGAGTTAGGATCACCATGCTTCTTCGTCGATGTACTTGCGAAGTCTCCTACTTCGAATCTTTTGTTGTTGGGATTGTCTTCTGGTTTCCTTCTTCATGCTCTTCATCGGTTTGTGAGAAAAGATAGCAAGAAAAACAAGGAGATACGGGGAAAACAGAGGGAGCCCAACTACACAATCATTACCAAAAATCCAAATCACGCATGAGCATAATGACAACCAAACCAAGCACCTACAGATATTATTCACACAAGACTCGACATCACCGGTTTTTGAAAAAGCGTAACTAAATGATTCGTATCACAGAATCATGGTGGTCTCCTAAGGTTTGATCAACCGTTCTAACTAAGCTGCGGCATAGCTCTGATACCAATCTG
Organism: Echinochloa phyllopogon; assembly: GCA_033239725.1. NCBI lineage: Eukaryota > Viridiplantae > Streptophyta > Magnoliopsida > Poales > Poaceae > Echinochloa > Echinochloa phyllopogon. Next base: position 198,903 of record BTCW01000008.1, on the reverse strand, counting down.
TCACACCAGGATTTACACAAAAACCCGAATGCTGCCATATATGTGCCCAGGATGTCCACAGAACACATACAGCTTACAAATATGGAAATCAGAGTACATATGCTCGAATAAAATGGTTTTACATCAGAGTTTAACGCAATACCTAAATAAAACACAGCGGAAGTCTATTAATTATCTTGACAGGTAGAGCCTCAAGTCCACAGGGACACCGACTGGTTGACCACAGCTCAGAAGCACAGACGATCCTCAGGAAACTCAGTAGCTGACTCATTCACTCCATCTGTTACCCATCCGGGATTTTGTTGAATAATGGCAAGCGTAAGTAAATGTCTTATTAGCAAGTATAACACGGGTATATGAAGGCTCAAAAAGGCTAGACACGGCTTAACTGCATTAGCACTTTTAGTTGGTTCGTTTTAACATCATCCAAGTTACTACAAATGCATGAATCCCGGTTGCAACCCAATTAATAAAGTGTAAGTGACATTAAGCATAAATAAACATCATCCTCTAATCGAAAAGGATCCAGGCCGCTCGTGACCCTGAGCAAGGCTATCATGATAGATTTACACTCTGCAGAGGTTTCGCCCTTTACCCACCAGTCGCGTAAAAGTTCAAAGAACTTTAAACCCAACAATGCTGAGGTGGCCAAACCTCATAAACCACACTTCCGAGGTGTGATCGCATAGGGACGCTACGAGGCTTTTCGCAAGACACCCTAACAAGACAGTAGCCGCTATGGTCATACAAGGTGGTGAGACTCTAGGCACCGAGATTGACTTACGCTCATGTAGCGACATGAGGGGGTCAATGGCGTCCATGCACAGCAAAGAATAACAACAACAAAATAAATAGCGCCACATGTGGAGCCCCCGCACTAACGGAAGCTTCCAACACGGGACTGGGTCTAACGAGACCTAGCCGACGGGGCTACCGTCCTCGGTGGAATCAAGAAAACACCCCGTGCCTTGCCTCCCATAACGCCGTCGGCCTGTCGGTAACCACTGTCAAGCTAGAGCCGTACATGCTACTTGTCCAAGACCAGAGTCATTATAGTTCTGGCGGTGGCGACAGGCTCCTGGGTTGCCGCTTTAAGAACCAGTCCTTACGGAGAGACACTAGGGCCAAGCACGAAGCACACGCCCTAGCTCCCTGAACCATGTTGCTAAAAAGCAGGTTTTATCATTAACATTGGAGTGGACCATTAAGTCGAGAATAACAGTTAAGCAAAGGTGACAGTAGCTGCGCCTAGCAAAGATCTACCCATATGCATGAACCCGGGATATCAACGGAATAGGATAACAAAGCTAGGTACAACCTTAGGGGTACATCAATTTAGACACATGCATATGAAGTAAATAAAATAATTACAGGGGGTGTTTAGGTAGCAAGGATTGTCCGTGCTATAACTTGCCTTAAATCCAGTATAGTTACTTAGTCTTCTGCTCTTGATCTTCAAATTCTTCTCTTTGAAATCTCTTGATGGCACTCCTCTACTCGCAGCAATCATCGGTACAAACATACAAGCAAACAAACAAGAATAACTAAGAACAATACACCAAACAATAGAAACAGAATAAAGGAAGGCTTTAGAAATAATCTACGCTTCGCTACGAACACGTGAGCGCGAGAATCACTCTAATCGGAGCTAAAACGAAGAAGATATGGCGTTTCTATGGTTCGGGGGCTTGCTGGCAAGTTTCAGAAACTTTCAGGGGCTTAATTGCGAAAAACCGAGGACCTATACGTAATTTCGCGATAAAACCGAGGCCTAACGTGCAAAAGCAGCAGGGCTGGACGGCGGGTTGAAATTTTCAAAAGCGCAGGGGCTTCAGTGAATAAAATGGGACTGATTTGTAAATACTTTTGAACTAGAGTGGACTGCGGGTTGATTCTGGAAAAGTTCAGGGGCTCTTTAACAAAAATGCCGGCGCTGACCGGCACAGGGGGGGTTTGACTCGGGGCGGTTGGATCTGGGCCGTCTGATCCAGATCTGAGGGCTGGGGAAAGGCCGGGTGACGCGGGTCGCCGGAGGGGAAGGAAACGCGGCGGCGCGGCCCACGGGAGCGGCGGTGGCTCGCCGGAGTAGGGTCAAACAGGCGCTACGGGGCTCCATTTACTACGGGGTTTGGTCCTACGAGCTCAGGGGAGAAAGGCGAGATCATCTGTGTGGTTCGAGTCGAGGGGTGAGGCGGCCTATGGGGCGCACGACGATGGCCGGCGGGCGGCCAACTCCGGCGAGGCGAAAAATGCTCGTCGGGGCTCGGTTTCGGGTGCGGTTTGGAGCTAGAGGACCAGGGCAAAACGCCAAGCTTACCAGGGGTGATGAAGTCGTGGAAGGAGTGGCGGTGTGGCGAGTCGACGGCGAGCGGCGGGTCGGTGTGTGACGGCGAGGAAGCTCCGGGGCACGGGAGGAGTAGTGCGGGGGCTTGGCGTGCTACTGGCGGCGCGGTGGTGCCGCTCCGAGGGTCTACCGGGGCGGAGGAGCGCCGGAGCGAGGTGACGACGGTGGCCGGCGGACCCTTGGCTCGGCGGCTCGGAAGCGGCGCGATTGGAGACTGCGGCGGCTAGGGTTTCTGGTGAGGGGGTGAGGGGTTGGCGGCGCAAACGAGTTAAGTAGGTGCGGGGGAGCCGGGCCTCGGCGTGCGGGCCCTACCGCGGCAGTGGTGCGGCCAGCCGCGCCATTAGCGGGAGAAGAAGAAAGGAAGGTGACGTCAGCCTGGCATCAGCAACCCTACCAGCGGGCCTGGCGTGGCAGCGAGGGAGGGGGGCTCCAATCCTGGGCCGCTAGCGGGCGGGAAGCGGCGCGCTGCTGGGCCGGAAACGGTTTGCGGGCCGGTGCGCTGAGGGGGAGAGCTGGGCCGGCTCAGGAGAAATAGATGAAGGAGGGAAAACGAGTCAGAAAAGAGTTCAGGGGGCGAAAACGAACTCAGGCCGAAACAACTTTTATAGGGATCAGAACAAGGGGATACAAACTCGAATTCAAATTGGATTTAAATTCTTATTTGAACCACCCTCAACCAAAACTCAATGCAGCCAGCATGAATGCAAGTCACTCAATATTAAACCTATATTGTTTCAATTTAATTTAGAAAATAAAATTTTCCTATACTAAATTTCCTGTAAATTTTATAAAGTTTGGAAAATTTTAGAAAATTGAGAAAATTACTGCATTAATTTCGTTCAAAAATTCATATCCCAAGATTCGAAAATTTTGGGGTGTGACAGTGGTCCAGGTGATCAAGTTCCAGCAGGTGATCAAGGTCCAGAAGGTGATCAAGTTCCAGCAGGTGGTACTACTTGAAACTTGTAGACCTGAATGAAACTTGAGGATGTTTATGGTCTAATTAAACTTGTAGTTTACATGATCAGTCTGCCTATCCCAGTAGGGGATAAGATTCATCCAACTTGAAACTTGTTGCATGTGTATGATAAGATACAAACTTGATGTGTACTTGTGTATATATGTGATGTGTATCTCAATCTGTATGTGATGTGTATCTCAATCTGTATGTGATGTGAATAACCTGGGGGCTGCCAAATCCTTGCTGGTTCCAGGATGCAGCCAGCACCAGGACAGATTCTGTGGTGGTGGAACAACAAAAGGTAACGGGGACATTTATAGAACGTTACAATTGAACACAAAGGTAACGGGCATCAAGTAAGAACCGTTACCTACACAAAGTATCCGTAACGGTTGTTACATAACGCCCGTTATAGGGTCTGACCGGTGGGTCCAGAGAGGAGACTGGTCAATGCACCGCCGTAACGGTTGTTAAGGAATGCCCGTTACACACACTGACCCATGGGTCGAGAAATGAGATCGGTCAATGCTAGACCGTAACGGTTGTTAAGTAAAGCCCGTTACAAGTACTGACCGGCGGCACCGGAGAGAAGACTGGTCAATGCGCCACCGTAACGGTTCTTAAGTCAAGCCCGTTACAAGGTTTGCGTTTTAGTAACGGTTGTTACGTAAAGACCGTTACAAGTGTTGTGGTTTCGATACGGTTCTTAAGTAAAGCGCGTTACATATGTATTGTTTTGGTAACGGTCGTTTGTCTGTGCGCGTTACGAAATTGATCTGTGGGACCACAAAAATCGCAAGTTTGGGTTACTGGTTGCTTATATTGGTAACGGTCATTGTGAAGTGCGGGTTACAGGTTTTGGTCGTTCGTAATGGGCAAATTGCCCGTTACCTTTGACCGACTATTAGTAACGGAGTAAGGGTAACGGGCGCAATGCCCGTTACCTATGGCCATCTACGCCCGTTACAAATCTCGGTTTTTTACGCAGTGGTACTCTCCTCGGCCGCCGCCCCGCCTTCCAGCTCCGCTTGACCAGCTCCGCCGCCTTCCCGCTCCGCCGCTCCCCGCTTGACCGGCCCCGTCTGGACCTCTCCTGCTGCTCCTGTAGTCCCAGCCGTGGAGGCGCGCGGGCCTCGCGGAGGTGCGGCTCCGGCGCGGCGAAGTGGACGGGGAGCCCCCGCGACATGAGCAGCAGGGTGAAGTGCAGCAGCCGCCGGTCCCCCAATCCCGCGCTGCACAGTTGGGGGTATGTTTGTCCTACTTAACAGACGTCCACACAAAATCTGACGGAATGGTAGTTTCAGTTGCATGTTACAACTTTTGGTGGTATTTTACGGGGCCGAAGCCTTTCAATGGTATTTTACGGAAGTCACGATCTTTCAGTGTTATAGAACCTATTTTCCCCAAAACAGAGGGTCTTATCGAAGTCAACGACGGACAAAGCAGTCTGAGAGGAGAAGGAAACTCGAGCCTTCAGAGTTCGAACTCGAAGACATCACGTGCAAAAGAAGAAATTGTTGCACGGGCGGAGACGATGCTGATGTAAGCACAAGTCATGCTGACGTCAGCTGACGTACCAAACACTATTCGCTTTATTATTAGGTAGAGATTTACGAAGTTAGCTGTTTTTAATTCAAAAACTTAACTTAAGTTTTACATTTCAGTCCCTGGTATTTCATGTTCGAGTCCCTTCAAGTTTTAAACCATTTGCAATTGGGTCCCTCATGGCCGGCGGCGACGGGAGCTCAAATTCCGGCGACCGGAGGCCCTAATTGACGACTACATCTAGCCAGGGAGCACCAGGGGCTCACCACAGTTCTATTGGAAGTGGTTTCATGGGCAACGATGGCTCGACAGCTGCGGTCGACGGCGGAGCAGATCGGGCGGCGCTGGCGAGTAAGCTCCGGCGAGGTGGACGGCCGGGGAAGGTCGGGAAGGGGTCGGAGAGATTCCAGTGATGGTGGTGATCGTAGTAGTGGCTTCGGTGTGGGCGGAGGCTGAGCGAGCACGGCCGCCCACGTGGAGGTGGTGGCCAGCGGCAATGGTGGAGTGGCAGCGGAGCTCAGGGAGCTGCGAGGGAGATTTTGGCGGTGTCGGGGAGCTATTCTAGGCCATGGAGAAGGGTGCTGGTGGTGTCGGTTCGAGCTGTGACGGCTTGGAGCGAGCTGCCCACGTTGAGGTGGTCGACGGCGGCGCTAATGGCGCGGGCGAGCTCAAGAGCGAGCTTGGCGGTGATGATGGAAGCTCGGGGGTCCTTTTTATAGGCGGCTGGGGTGGGAAGGAAGCCTTCGACGCGAAGATTTGTAGGCCAAGTGGACGACGGGGCGGGGTACACGCGTCGGTGTGTTGCCGGCGGCATGGGCGCCGCCAGAGCGCGTCGTCCGCGTGGCTATGCGCGATCGGGGAGCAAGCTGGGGCTGCGCGTGGAATGGCAAGGTGCTGTTGTTCGCTGCTCGGCTTGGCGCGTCAGAAGGGTTTGCCAGCCGCGTGGCGCGGCGGCGCCGTTGGGAGCGTGGGAGAGAGCAAGGTGCGGGCGCGAGTCGTGCCATGTGGGGAAAAGAGAGACCGGCGGGTGGGGTCGGGTTGGTGCGGAACGCCGGCAGGGCGAGACGCGCGGCGCGCATGGCCGGCGGCGCACGGGAGCGAAGGGCAGGGGAGAGAAAAGGAGAGAAGATGAACAGGAGAGAGAAAGGAGTTTGACCAGATTTTGACCGTGTTTGACCAACGATTTGCACAAGATTTTACATTACAACCTCAAAATCTCCCAAAATGAAAGTTATGCATAACTGCCCCCTCTATAACTTTCCTATTGTATGATTTTTGATTTGAGCCCTAGATCATGCAGCAGCAGTGGTATCTTCAAATCCTATTCAAATAAACTTTGAATTCAAAATTGGGAATTAATATGATAGTTAGGCTTATGACCATGATCACTTTATAAAATTTAATATTTGAAAAATTTGTTGTGGGTCAACTTGTTTGGTATTGGTCCACCTGGTGTTTGACTTAGGTCAAACATGTGATTAACGTCTAATTTAGTTTCCAAGTGCTTGGGTTGTCACAGGGGCGAGCGCCGCGGTCGCACGCTCTCTCTTTTGCGCGATCAGTAGCGCCTTAACCCGGTCCCTTAAATTAAGGCAAAGCATCTTTTCACAAAATATGTTTTCCACCGCGGGTTAAAAACTTAAATATTCATAGAGTACAATTAGGAGATTAATTTCAAAAGAAGTAAAAGTGTTCCAAAATGTTATCATCGTGTATTTACTTTTTTGACATTTTTAAATTTCAGCAATTTGTTCCAATTGGATACTGTTGTGCACCATCTCTCAGTACTGAAGGGCATATATTATATACTAGCAACCATACCCGTGTGTTATATTATATAACGGGTGAATGCAACATAGACATATTATGACAATATTATATGTAACATAATTTATATGAATGCCAAGATTTAAAAATTAGTATTTACATGTGGTAAGTAACTATATGGAACCATGTTCGGGGGCAAGAAGTTGGCATCCGGTGTGGAGGTGTTGTTGTTCTACTGCTGCATGGTTGGCGGGTGTGGATCGAAGCGCATGACTACTGCCCTTAGGGTTGGACAAATTAAAGGTAGAGGTTCATGGGGGAGGAGTGGTTTTTTTTTTTTTTGGGGGGGGGGGGGGTGGCAAAGCCCCGAGAGACAGTGCACAATGAAGCTTGTGGATGAGGGAGCCAATGGTAAATGGCGACATCTTAACTGTGATGCGATGTCCGTTATATGACTGCGAGGGGATGTCAGTTCCTCGGCTTCTTCTCCAGTCCACTGTCTATGTCTCTCCGGCTATAACTGTGGGGGGTTGTTAGAGTATATTGGGATATCTTCAGATAATGTAGATTCGGATTGTAATCTCGGCTTGCCTATCTCTAAGGAAGGCTATATAATCCGACCATGAGGCTCAATAATAAAATCATCTATTCCACCAATTCTACTCTCCTACAGTCACCGGTAAGGATTAGCCAACCCTTGGGTTCGGCCAAACCCTTGCTGGACCCTCTTAATAACCTCCACTGTCTTCAAGCCATGGTTTGCATTCTCTATCTCCCCATCTCCCTGGTTCATGATTTTAAATGTTTTTCACCTTTGCATGATGATTTAATTTAAACTCACGAACTAAATAAACGTTGGCTGAAAACATGCTTCTTATGGTTGGCTTGCATGTTCTTTATTCCTTGCTCATTCACCTGTCGCTTGTGAAAAGTATGTCACCTAAGTTGTTGCAGTTTGACATATGGAAGTTTTTCATACCAACCATAAGCGTAGTAAACTTATTTTCGATGCATTCAAGTATAGTCTTCGCAGTGATTCGATGAAAATAGCTTATAAGGTTGTCGAGGCTCAGTTATTGATCCAAGGATTGATACAAGTAATCAACAGATTTCCATAAGGAGACCCATAACACACATCCAAAAACTCGAAGGTGAACATAGCTAAAGGAGAGGAGTACCAAAAAGGACTTGACTAAGGCACTTATATTATAATTTGGATGAAGATTATCGTCGGTTGATAAGAGAATAGATGTCTTGCGTTTCCCCCCTAGAATGGTAAGAAACAAAGATGCATTTTTGCCATAAGCGCTAGGACATGAGAGCTGGGCAAGAGTACCCTCAAAGGCCAAAACTTGGTGAAAAATATTAGATAAATACTCTCAACCAGAGTTAGAATCAGAAATTCAAATAGAAGTAGAAAACTGGTAAATGAAACACAACTAATAAGAACAATGTTTCATGATGATCATCAACAAAGATGACACAATACTTATGACCACTCTTAGTAGCAATCGGTGTAGGCCCCCCATACATTTGAACACGAATAATAAGGCTCAAAATTATGTCAAGCACAGTAATGAGACATGCACACCAGAGGAATTAAGATTTGATTTTCTGAGCCCTTGCATTGGTCAAGTAATACTCCATATATTGGATCATAACATTAAATTTGCAATGCGATAAAACAATCCTCCGGCCTACATATGGCAGCAAGATAGATGGAGATTGGTTACGTACTGGAATTTGAAGCTGACAAGGAAAGCAGCTAGCACTACAACTAACAGACAACAAATGGAACCGTCGGTGGTACAATTAATTAACCTTGCAAATGAATCCAAGCACTAGCTAGAAGGTAATTAAACCAGAAACTAATTAATAAGAGATCGAACGATTTAATATATAATTTTGATTATTATTAATTAGTTGGTGGATGTGGAGCAAGCAGAGGACTTGGAGCTGCTGCACTCGTCCTTGAGGCCAGTGCTGTTGGTGGGGAAGAGGTCCAGGGTTTTGAGAGGGCGACGGCAGCATGGCGGTAGCTGAAGAGCTGCGCCTGCGCCCTCGTCGGAGCTGCCGGATGCTGCACCGCAGTTGGCGTTGCAGTGCTCCATCGTCTCTGGGTCCCACTCCTCCAGCTGCTGATTACTGTTGCTGCTAAGAGCAGCTCCTCCATAGGCACCAGCGGCGGCAGTAGCCTTGCCTCCTCCTGCAGCTGCAGCTGGAACTGGAAGGGTCGCCTCCTCCTGCTGCTGCTGCCCCAAGTAGCAGCCCCCCTGATGATCGACATCGATTAAGTATAGTATGTATGTGAGGAGCATTCTATATATCTAACTTGCGTACTTGGTCGTTATGTATGCAGGAAAACAATGAAGGTAACTATATATGCGTATGCATTGCATACCAGGTGGGGGTGGTGGGGCACGACGAAGCTGGTTGCGTATGGGTGGTGGTGGTGGTGCAGCTGCATCACCGCCGGATGCACGCCGGCGCTGGTGCCGCCGGCCGCAGGAGGGGTCGTCGTCGGAGCGGCGGCGGCGGCGGCCTGCTGCTGGTGTCGGGCGCAGAGCTGGCGTCGGCGGAGACGCTGCCGCTCGCGGGCCTTGTGGTTCTGGAACCAGTAGAAGACATTCTTGCCCTCGATGCGGCCGTAGTAGGCGAGGTGCGCCGTGATCTGCTGGATCTCCGCCGCGTTGGGCGTCCTTACGCCGCTCCGGTACATCTCCTCCAGGATCATCAGCTGCTCCGGCGTCGGGCACCAACGGGTCGACGGCGTCTGAGGCATTAATATATTCCTAGCCTATACCTAGCTGCTCTGCTTGCTGGTCAAGCTACTGATCAAGATTTTTGCTAGCTGCTGCAGCTATATGCATATGGCTATCTATATGTTTGAGTTCTAATAATAAGAACGAAGCTCTATCGTCTACTTCAGTCTGCTGGCAGCATGAGCTAAATGGCCGGCTAGCTAATAGATTGCAGAGATATATCTCAGACTCAGCTACTGCTAGCTGATGGATTGTTGGGATATATGGATGGGTGGTGCGGTATGTGATGATCCTCCAGTCCAGACGGCCAGTTATATAGAGATAGCCAGCAGCTAGCAGGGCAGCTACTAACTAACACTGCTAGGGCTAGCTAGCTTAGCTAGGGAAGAAACGCATCCATCGCATTTGATGGATGGAAACACGCACGACGCACACGCAGTGAAGAGCGAGTGATGAGGGCGGCTGGCCCCGACAGGAGCAACACACGTACGAATGCTACTACAGTGTATATGTATGTACCTACCTAGCAGCGCGCTATAGCTAGCGCAGAGCGTGTGAGATGAGAGATCTGATCGATGGACAAGCTAGAGACAGATTGGCGCAGCGCTGATAAGAAACGGTCAGATCGATCGAGTTAGTGGATCTTCTTTGACCAACGAACGCCCACAGCTAGCCCTGCTAGCTGCTCGGCTACAGTTTTACCACTATATATACTGCCCATGCATGCGAAATAAATTGTGTTGGCAGAGGAGAATTACAAGCTCTCTGCTACAAGTAATAGCCGGCTGCTTTTGCCTTCATCATCCTAGCTGGGATATGTAGTTTCTTCTTGTTTTTTTTTGAGTGATGTACGTAGTTAGTTTCTTCAGCTGGGTGCATAATTATTACTCTTATATATATTGCATATATGCTGGAATTAATTAATGGACTATGTCCAATTAGAAATTCTGAAATTTCAAATATATCTCAAAGGTCATATATGGCATGAGCAAGCGGTGAAAGTACTGCACATCTTTAGTCCCACCTTGCTAGTGGAAGTAGAGAATAACCAGCAAAAATAATGGAGGTTGTCTTCACTCCAATGAGTGATGGTGTGTAGAGAGAAACAAAGACCGCACGAGCTCGTTGTAACACCCCGCCCTCCAAAGCCACACCGCACAACCCTTCCGAGGGACGTGCACGCGCATACATAGTACCCTGCCTAAACTAGCAAGGTGGCACTAAACAAAGTGCATCCCGCACTCATTGACTACTACTGGGCCATACAAACAGGACCAGGTGTGTGACACTCGCGAGCTGAGGCACCCATTGCATGGTAGTTTTTATTGTTTTGTCATACTTTATTTAATTCATAATTTAGCACGACAATTGTTTAATTACTCAACATTGCATGCATTGGATCACATGTTCATCCTACTATACTGAAATGAACATATTATACAAAACTTTAACCCTTACAAATTGATAAGTTCATGCCTATATGATACTCCCCATTTTGTTTAATTTTCATATATAACCCAAGCACAAATCTGCTGCTGTTGGGAGTTCTGGAATGGAGCACAGGAACGATGTCATTTTTGAAAGAAATTTCTATGCAGCACTGGCTACTGCGGGCGTGCAAGGAGGACCCTAGGTTATGGTGCCATCGACTAACTGGGGAAGACGTCACTATATCCAATCTCTTAGTGTTCATCTTTTGTTATATAATTAGTTAATGAAAAAGAGCAGGCTCTCCTCCCCATAATGTGTATTCTGGGTTGGGAAGGGCCACCATTATATAAGTCTTAATATGGAAATCAGGCGGGGAGCATTTCCCCGGTTGCCAATAAAATAAGGAACATATTTAAAGATTTTAAAACTTCAACAATTAGCTTGCTGATGTTCAATAACATAGTGATATGCATGTATATTTTGCATTGCATTGGGAATGAAACAATCACCTAGTGAGTTCAAATTAGAAAGTGCATTTCCTATGATCATGGGTTCATCATGACAGTCAAGATTAGTTCTGAAGACAACACCATGTGTTCTAAAAACCCAATTGCATGTTAGAAAGTTTGTAGCCTTTATTCAAAATGGGAAGCCTTATTATTTGTGAAATACATCGGCGGTCCTCAAACTTGTCCCGGGGTGTCATCTAGATCCTCAAACTCTCAAAATGCACATTAGCATCCCTAAACTTGCTAAAGTGTGTCAGGTCCAAAATTCCAAAAAATACCCCTATGTTGTTGATGTTTGTCCATCTCTTGATCTATAATTATCGCTATGGTACAATCAAATAAAGTTCTATAATTATTATGATGGAAACAACCAATTTGGTTAGAAAAATAGTATAAAATTTCATGCTCAATCGGCAGCCATGTCGTCATGCATAGTGGTATTTTTGGAACTTTGGACCTAGATGACATAGTTTAGCTAGTTCAGGGATTTAAATATGCATTTTGAGAGTTCGGGAACCTAGATAACACCATGAGACAAGTTTAGGGATCGCTCGTACATTTTACTCTTATTTATAATATTGTAAAAGAACCAACATACTAATGACACGCAATTCGTAGACTAGATTGCCACCCATTTGTCGGGCGCGCAGACTGAGTGCTTTGCCGAGTGTCCGTGCAAAAACACTTAGCAAATGGCCTAGCACTCGGCAAAGCTTGCTCCAGAAATGACAGAAATTGATCATTTACTGAGTGCTTGGGGGATGACACTTGGCAATTAAAGCCTGTCTTTACCGAGTGCCCGAAGGAATGCACTCGGCAAAGCCCTTAGCACTCGACAATGGCAGGGTTTCCCGTAGTGCATGTCGGGGTAAGCCCATATAGTATCCACATCATCGCAGTCAAGAGGCTAAATGAAAGCAATAAAAATATGAAATTGCATAAGAAAAACTTTCATGCAAAATACCATAGTAAAGTGAGATATGTGTTTGAGTATTTGCAAACTCTCTTACTCGCAGATATTTTTTTTCCTTGTTTTGGAAGAAAAGGAATAAATGACTGGTCGGACGAGATATTTTAAGTGTGAAAAAATTTTATGAACCTCTTTGACCAATAATTACGGGTATTAAATAAATCAGTTTACAAAACTACCTTCACAACATTAGACTATTTCGCGAGACATAATATCTAATGAGGCCTTTGACCGCACGATTAGAGGATGGTTACTGTAGCATTACTGTAACAAATCATGGATTAATTAGACTCATTAGATTCGTCGCGCAAAGTTGCACTCATCCCTAAAAAGGTTTTGTAAATAAACTTCATTTGGTACTCCATACATGCAAGATTCTTTCGGGAATTTTTTTTTCATGAAGTTGTGAAACACGGGCAGATACTAGTTACTTGAATGTGTAGAAGGGAATTGGAGGGAGGACAAGATGGAGGATATACTTATTGCTCCCTGCTGTCCTTAGCTACTGCTATTGCATTCATGGGATACTTGAATGCATTCATGTCGGCCGGCCCTTGAATTTCCTCTTCTTCAGACCTCTTTCCTTTTAACTATATCGACAGAAGCCTTTCAATGTTTGTCTGCATAATACGGTTGCAGAGAGAGAGAGAGAATAGGCCCCAGCGCCCAGGGAATATAATGAGACACTCGAAGGAGTGAGCATATATATGCACTAACTTGTCTCTACGAGGATTGCTGATTGGGTACGACATCATAAGGTGATGAGGTTGTTGTGAATTTCACAGTGCATCAAAGATTCTGGTTGTTAGGTAATCAGGTGAAAGGGCGATGAAAGGGCGACGGCTACGGATTGCCCCCGTCGGTGATCTTCGCCGCCGGTGGGCGTCATCCCTCCCATCGAGCAAGGTAAGGCAAGTACAAGATTTGGCTAATGTTGTACAGGATGCAAATTTTGATGCTACAGACGATGAGGCGGAAGACGCTGTGGTGTGGACAACTCCGGTGCAATCCTTACCTAGGGACAACGATCCACTGCATGGTCTAAGGGCTTGTGGATCAATGTCAAGGTTCTGGGGTAACGGCAATGAGTCTGCACCACGAGCGTCAACGCCGGAGTCGATCTCAACGGCATCCCTGGTTCAAATTGCAATAGAGGACGGGTTCTCCGAAGAGGAGATGATCGCAGTGTCTGATGTGGTGGATGATCCAAGTGCATGGAACAAGGTCATGGCCTCCTCCACGCCAGCATCCATGGAACGTCCGATGGCGCTGGCGAGGAAACTGGTGAAGGTCATGGCTGCAGGTCGTCCAGCGGCTGGAGTATGGCATGGTCCGCTTCCACCCAAGAGGATATCGCCGCTGATGACTCTTGGTGATTGTCCGGTGACGGTGGTTGCGGGAAGCTTCTCCGGTGATGGTCACCGGCGGCCGTTGGTCAGGGACGGAGTTCAAAATTTGAACTGCACTGCCGATCCGGATTCCTCGCGACAAAACGGGCAGCGGCAGCAGTCATCTGTGGACCGAGACCTGGGTTCTGTATTGGGCCGGTGTATGGCCTATCCTCCTGGCGTTTGGCTGAAAGAAGGCCCGGCCTGGTCGCGCTTGGGATTGAGATCACACGTCGGCCGCCTCCTATCACGCAGGGGAACTCTCCCGGACGTGTTTCGCGACGGCGGCCGATCTGCATCCCTAGTGCGCGGCAGTCCTTCGTACGCTGAGGTCGTGAGCGCCAGGAAGGAGATGGAGGGCAAGGAGGGGCATGGCCAGGGTCAGAATCACAACGTCTTCGGCATGCAACAGAAGCAGCACCACCACGGTTTGGCACCTGCTCACCCACAACAATCCAATTTCCACAACAACAACAGCATCCAGGGTGCAGGTGGGTCGATGGGATTTCAGGGAAGTGGAGGTGGCCTCGGTTTCCCAGGTGCTGCACAAGGTTTTCAGGGACAACCGCAGTTCGCTCAATGGGGTAAACAGGCTGGCCCTTCGTTCCACGGCACGGGGCAGCAAGGTCAGGGAGATAGTCGCTGGAATACTTTTGGCGCGCAGCAACACAGCTTTGGTGGACAGCAGGTATTTGGGCAACATGTGCAGAGCTCTGGTGGTTTCCCAGTGCAGCAGCACCCTAGCGTTGGTTTCAATCAAGCTGATGAAACAGCAGGGGGTTGGTCTAGGCAGCGGGGACGTGGTCGCGATAGGGGAAGAGGTAGACACCCAGCTGGTCGAGGATACAATCATGGTTATAATTTCAGGGGTCAGAATGTTCAGCAGGCTACTGATGGGGGCGCGATGGGCACTTATGATGTGTCTGCACAAACCATTGTGCAACCTGGATCTGCTAACACAGAAATCAAAGGTCCAACTAATGAGCAGATGTCTCATCCCCCAAATATTCAGAGCAATGCACCAAAGGCCATTCAGGGACAAGAGTCTGGGGATGGAACAAAGGAAGGCAGCTTGGTTGGGGAGAAGAGAAAAAAGACAGGGAAAGGCAAGCAGGAGGCTTGGTGTTTTAAGTGCTGTTCGAAGGGGCATGTTTCAGCTGAGTGCACCACACCTCTGTTTTGCAATATTTGTGAGAGTGAGGAGCACGTGGCTGCTAAATGTCCAGCGAAGAAAAAACCTAGACCGGTGGCACTTGCAGTAGGATATGCAGTTGATGATCTGGGATTTTATCATATTCCTCATGACCCTATCAAGCCTTCCAAAGTGGATAATATCACTGCAGTCATTAAGGTTGAGGGGGGATCTCTGGCTGAGGAGGACCTTAGAGGACATTTAAAGCGGCTGTTTTCTCCAAATTTTGATTGGGTTTTACAGGCACAAGCACCAGGTGTGTGGGTAGCTCCTTTCCCATCGAAGGTGGAGTTTACACGTGCCATAAACTTCGGATCTGCTAATCTCAAAAATGGTATGCGGCTGAACTTTGAATGCTTTGAGGAGGAGGAGTATTTTGGCCATGAGCTCCCTATGGTTTGGATTAGGGTCTTCAAGTTGCCGAAAATATTAAGAACATATGACGTGCTTTGGGCAGTGGGAACTATGTTAGGCGCTACCCAGAGTGTGGACATGGTAACAACAAGGAAGAATAAATTTGGAAGAGTTAAGGTGGCTGTCCTCAACCCCGCTATTGTGCCAACCAAGATGGATTGCGTCATTGGGACACGGTTTTTTGAGCTTCAGTTTGAGATCGAGCCGTTTGTACCATCCGGGGTGCTGTCGCAGCCTAGTGCCAAAGAGAACCCAGAGGGAGATGATAATGGCAATCGTGATGGTGATACAGAAATGGAAGACGCCAACAAAAAAGCTAAGCAATCAGATTTTTCCACAAGCAAACAAAATGAAAAGCCTGAGAGTTCAGCAGCAGGGCAGCAGCATGATGTTGACGGCTATATGGAAGATTTCGATGAAGATGATCTGTTAGATGATGTGGGGAGGATAACAGCATGTCACAAAAGTCTGCAGCAAGTTCCTACAGGATCCTTGATCCTTCCGTCAGAGGACTCAGCAGGAAAGGTGAGTAGAGGGGAGGCGACCACACCTGCATCGAGTCACCTGGAGGGGCAGCACAAGATGGCAGCTTGCATCGATAGCCTATCAGTACCTCCTTCGCTGGCCCTAGGCCCTCTTCTGGAGAGAGCTATCATGGGGCTTAAGGGGATGCATGGTGGTGTGGCCAGTGAGGTGGGAGGGACGGCGACAGGTAGCCAGGGAGAGATGACGCCTCCCACTACTGTGCTCGTTAGGTCCGCCCAAAGCCCACCACTCAGAAGGAGCAAGAGAAGGGAAGCAACTGCAGATGAGGACTCCGTTGCGAGGGCGACAAGGCTGGTCGCTATGAAGAATTTAGAAGCGGATGAAGGTACGACTTATAATAATTCTATTCTATCTTTCTCCAACGAGCATATTACAGATAACATAAAGAATATAGGTATCTCTATGGGTACAAATGATAGTGTTGTTCAATCTTCTGTTATGCTTTTGAAGAAAGTTGAAAAAGATAGATTTAAGTTTCCTTCAAATGTTCAAAAAAGTCAGGACAACCTTTCACATGTAGAAGAGTCAGATTGTGAAATCGACCATTTGGCTATTGGCCACCTTTGTGGTGACTTAACCGAGGAGCTAATGGATGATAATAATCTGTTCTCGAATCCTGTAAAGGTTCCTAGTAAAAAGGAGTCTGGTGGAACGAAAAAAACAGCAGATCGAAAAAAGAAAAGTAATAATCTGCAGCCAAGCCGTAAAAGACAGACAACCAAAAAACATATTGTTCTAAGATGAAGGGTGTTTTCTGGAATAGCAGAGGTCTTCGGGACTTGGCTAAAATTAATTTTCTTCGGGACATGGCTGTAGACAGGGACCTTGACTTCATTGCCTTACTTGAAACTCACAAAAGAGATTTTACTAACGCTATGTTAGAGGACTTTTGTGGGGGAAGAGAGTTTTTTTGGCATTGGGTCCCGCCTAGAGGCAGATCAGGAGGTATTTTGCTTGGTGTTAACTTAGCTGTTTTTGTGGTGGAGAACACTCAGGTTGGTGATTTCTTTGTGAATTTCACCGTTAGAAATAAGTGTGACGGCTTTCGTTGGGTTTTAATGGCTGTATATGGTGCGGCTCAACCTGAACATAAAGATAGCTTTCTTGCAGAATTTGTTAGTACCTGTAGTAGTCAGACTCTACCACTTTTGGTGGGTGGCGATTTTAATATTATTAGAAGTCCAGGTGAAAAGAGTAATGATCATTTTGATAGTAGGTGGCCTTTGCTGTTTAACGCTTGCATCGAATCTTTGAATCTGAGAGAGTTAGCACTTTCTGGACGAAGATTTACATGGGCAAGTTCAGCAGAGATTCCTACATATGAAAAACTGGATAGAATTCTAGTCAGCACAGATTGGGAGCAAAAATTTCCTATTTCAACAGTAGAAGCATTAACTAGAGAACTCTCTGACCACACACCGCTTTTGCTAAATACTGGAGACGCGGCTCATAGGGGCAATACTCACCAATTTAAATTTGAATTGGGATGGTTGACTAGAGATGGTTTCCATGATATGGTGGCTCAGGTGTGGCAAAGAACGTCTAGGGGAAACTCTCCCATACAGCGATGGCAGAATAAGATCAGGGCTATTAGAAGATGGCTAAGGGGTTGGGCAAAGAACTCAATAGGAGAAAATAAGAGAAAAAAATCCTTTTTATTGACTCAATTGGATTTTCTAGATAGGAAAGCAGAGGAAGATGTGTTATCACTACAAGAAACTGATTATAAAAGTTCACTTCATGCCGAATTGACCAAGTTGCTTAGAGAAGAGGAACTATACTGGCTCCAAAGATCTAAAGCCACTAGGTTATTGCACGGTGATGATAATACGAAATATTTTCAGTTACTTGCAAATGGTAGATATCGCAAAACGAGGATTTATCAACTAGAGCAGGAAGAAGGTATCGTGGTGGGAGAGGAAAACTTAAAAACTTACATTACAAACTACTATAAGGGTTTATTTGGATCACCTGAAGGTAATCATTTTAATTTGGTTGAGACTCACAATGAGGACATTCCTCAGGTCTCTGATATAGAAAATGATATTCTTTCAGAGACCTTTCGTGAAAGTGAGATTAAAGAGGCAATCTTTCAAATGGAACACAATAAGGCACCTGGGCCGGATGGCTTCCCGGCTGAATTCTATCAGCACTTCTGGGATATAATCAAACCGGACCTTTTGGCATTGTTTAATGAGTTTCATCAAGGATCTTTACCTCTGCACTATCTCAATTTTGGGGTTATCACGCTGCTGCCCAAAAAAATCGAGGCGACTATGATTCAACAATATAGACCTATCTGTTTGTTGAATGTAAGCTTTAAGATTTTTACGAAGGTTCTTACGAAGAGGATTAATCTAGTAGCTCAAAAGGTTATTAGGCCCTCCCAAACAGCCTTCTTACCTGGTAGATACATTATGGAAGGGGTTGTTGTTCTTCATGAAACCATCCATGAACTACATAGAAAAAAGAAAGATGGAATTATTCTCAAGCTAGATTTCGAAAAAGCCTATGATAAGGTAAAGTGGCCTTTTTTGCAACAGGTGTTGCGCATGAAGGGCTTTTCACCTAAATGGGCTTCTTGGATTCAGCAAGTTACGTCGAAAGGTTCCGTTGGAATTAAGGTCAACGATAGTGTAGGGCATTACTTTCAAACAAAGAAAGGTGTTAGGCAAGGAGATCCTTTGTCACCTATTCTCTTTAATATTGTAGTAGATGTCCTTGCTATTTTGATAGCTCGCGGGAAAGATAGCGGAATGTTTAGGGGTCTGGTCCCAAACCTAGTAGACGACGGTTTATCTATCTTGCAGTACGCAGATGATACAATTCTCTTTATGGAAAATGATTTGGAAGAGGCCAAGAATATGAAGCTCTTGCTTTGCGCGTTTGAGCAATTGTCGGGCCTCAAGATTAATTTTCATAAAAGTGAATTGTTTTGTTATGGTAATGCTAGGGACCTCGGGAGGGAGTACTCAGAAATCTTCGGTTGTGACATGGGGACTCTTCCGTTTAGGTACCTTGGCATTCCTATGCATCATAGAAAACTCCTAAATGATGATTGGAAAGAAGTGGAGGAAAGGTTTCAGAAACGATTAAGTGCTTGGAAAGGAAAAATGTTGTCTGTTGGGGGTCGGTTGGTTCTTATTAACTCGGTTCTTAGCAATCTGTCTATGTTTATGCTGTCCTTCTTTGAGATTCCTCGTGGCGTCCTTGAAAGACTAGACTACTACAGGTCTAGATTCTTTTGGCAGAGCGATGGACATAAGAAGAAGTATAGACTGACAAGATGGGGAGTATTATGTACACCCAAGGACCAAGGTGGGTTAGGAATCTTAGACTTAAACATTCAGAACAAGTGTTTACTTAGTAAATGGGTATTTAGACTTATTAATGAGGATGGCATTTGGCAGAGACTCCTTAGAAACAAGTATTTGAGACATAAAACAATCACCCAAGTGGAATATATGCCTGGTGATTCTCATTTTTGGTTAGGTCTTATGAAGATTAAAAATGACCTTTTGAGGATGGGCAAATTCCATGTGGGTGATGGGTCACAAACTCGCTTTTGGGAGGATGCTTGGTTAGATGACACTCCTTTCAAAACTCAATACCCATCTTTATATAATATCGTGCGGAAAAAAAGTGCAACTGTTGCAACGGTTCTCAGATCGAATCCTTTAAATGTGGCATTTAGGAGATCTTTAGTTGGCAATAATTTACAGGCTTGGCACCAGCTGGGTACCAAACTTGTGAATGTTCAATTATTAGATCAGAGAGACAAGTTTATTTGGTCTCTAAAACAAAATGGTCAGTTTACTGTTCGATCCATGTATGAAATGCTAATCACTCACTTGCCTGCACCAAGGAAAAATGTGATATGGAAATTAAAATTGCCCCTGAAAGTAAAAATATTTGTCTGGTATTTGCAAAAAGGAATTGTTCTAACCAAGGATAATTTAGCTCGTAGACGTTGGAAAGGAAGTTTAAAATGTTGTTTCTGTAATTTAGAGGAAACCATACAACACCTTTTCTTTGACTGTCAACTAGCTAGAACTATTTGGAGGATTGTACAAGTTTCCTTTAATCTAATGACGCCTGTAAACATTACTCATATGTTTACTGACTGGCTTAATGGGATTAATAACAAACTTAAATACAAAATCCTGGTTGGAGCATTCTCATTGTGCTGGGCAATTTGGTTAAGTAGAAATGATATGGTTTTTAACAACACTCGAGCCGTTACTCCTATGCAGGTTATCTTCAGCGGGACACACTGGATCCGTTCCTGGGCATTGCTGCAGAAGGAGGACGAGCGACCACACATTATTCGTGGGTGCCGTGCGCTTGAGACCACGGCGATGGAGATCTTTGCTCATAATGGATGGTCTTTTAGTAATAGAATTACTTTCAGCTAGTTTGAGCTGGTCCCTGAGACAGACTGGTTTTTCGTTTCCTTTGGTGATCTCATTTGTAATAAGAAACGGCTATATGCATAGGTCTATGCAGAGGCTGGAATATTGAAATATATTCCCTTTTCTAAAAAAAAAAAATCATAAGGTGATGATGAGGGAGGAATTAACTACATATATAGTATCCTACTTACATGTATGTACTAGGTAGCCCAGCTAGATGCAGCGCTTGATATTTATATAATTAATATAGATAGAAAGATTAGTTTTGGGTTCAATTTTACCTATGCCTCAATGAATATAGGTGATATACAGTAATTTACACTAGCTCGTTACTTGATGCCAGCCATCAAGTTACACTACATGAAAACTCCCTAATTAGTAATGGACATGGCAACCATCAAGTTACCATTTTGGGTTACTGATGACTCATCATCGGTAATGAGCATATGACAATTTACTGCAATATGTTGCCTTCTCCGGTTTCGAAGGTAAGACCTATTGGTTTATGTAAGCTTACCCTAAACACTACACCACATTATTACTTGTGCTTGGAAGAAGGATATAGTCATGTCTTATAAATATTTTTGAATCTTTTTTTTATTTTTCAAAAAATATTTTTGAATCTATTTTAATTTCTACAGGACACACCATAAGTCCAATCGGTTTGATTTCTTATGGCCATCTCTTATATGACCGTAGTTGAAGGAAAATATCAAAAAATTAATAATAAACATTATGCTCGTTACATTGGTAATGGGCATCAAACAACCATCAAACGTCCACATTGGTAACGGACATCAAATGGCCATCAAATGTCCGTTACCAATGTGATGCACATTGGTAATTCGGACGTTGTTAAAGTCCGTTATGAATATCATTAATTAATAACAAGTTAATGGTATCGAGTTTACTGTTGCCGGATTGGGCAGACCTTATTAGTAATGGAACTTCAACATTGTCCGCTACCTTTTAACCTTTTTTGTAATGGGCATAAAATGCTTATTACCAACAATACGTTACCTAAAACACATTTTCATGTATTGAACCTACAGTACTAGCAGAGACAGCATGGAAGGCATCTCGATCGATCCAAGTGGTGAATACTGGAGTGGAATGCGAGCTGCTGCTGCTGCCGCCGCAGGGGCACTGTGCTCCTGCGTGAGCAAGCAAACTAGTGACCCGCCATGTAGATATGCAGTCACTCACTCATTTATTGATATAAAGCAGCGGACGCATGCATGGAACTATGTAAGTTGGGTTCCAGGCCGACCGGCCTATTACTAGCTGGCAGCAAGCGAGCGAGAAGAAGGATCGATTCCGTCATGTATATATATGCATGGAAGTAGGGCTTGATCAATCTCCAATCCATTCCTCTGACCCTTCTCTCGCCGGCCTCTCTCTCTTTCTACATTAATGTGTACGGAGTACTACGTATGCATCAGAAAAGAAGAAGAAAAGAAGAAAGAAAGAACATATGTCAGAGAGTGAGGTAGCGTAGATATCGAGACGAAGCTAGACGCACCCTGCAGCCAAGGATGGATTCCGGCTGCACTTGTACGTACAGTATAACATTAAAGAATGAACATGGAGTATGCTATCTTTAATTGGGTGCTCTCGATTTATATCGAGATTCATCGAGCAATAAAACTGAAGCAGAGGTTGCTGCATATATGCACCCTTAACTTCAGCTTTTCAATTTGCTGCATATAGACACACAAACTGCTGCCGCGCCCTTGCATTCGCTTTTCTTTTTTAGATAATTTTCGGCTTTAGTCATCCTCAATTGAGAATGCATCAGTCCACAATTCTTATAAATGGATGCCACCACAACAAACAAAAGCACACATCCAAAAGGATATACAGACAAATCATATAGTTGTTCGGCAGCATTCTGGCTTGTTACGTGGCGTCGACTCCAAAAAGACTAGTTTCACCACATGCAGGTGAATGAAGAACCGGAGTTTGAGCCAAATCCAGCAAATATAAAATAATAACTTCACCCACCCAACGAACTCTGACCATCAAGCCCAGAATATACCATTGTAACGGTCTCACATCCCACTAGGAAAAGTGATTCCATAAGACACGTGTCCACCGTTGGAGACACCGGACACTGAAGTGGCAACCAAGCCCTAAAGTGCAACAACCAACGTTGAAGACATTGACCTCCTACAGCCGGCAAGTGATCCTTCCAATGTGATGTCTACAGGAAGAAAATAACATCAAACGACGCTGCCATCGCACAACTGGTTAAACCAATCTTTGGCTTTCGCTCGGGAGAAATCCATCCGGAATTGTAGGATGCAATGACGCCTCTAGTGAGGAGAAGTGGAGCCCACAGGTGTCACCATCGTCGAACAGTGGCGGCGAGCAACGGAGCATGTGCATTTGCTTTTCTTCCTGCTTGACATGCATATATGTTTCTATTATTCCATGGACTATACTAGCTTTCAATAATGCTGGGTGCATGCTGTGATCAATAATTGATCATGGTTCACGGATGCTAGCTTGATTCATCTGTCCTTAACGACTATGAGGTTATGAGCGAGCTCTAGTGTCCTTTCCCAGAACTCAGAAGGTTAGATCTAGCTAGTTAGGCCGGGTCTAGCTTATTGACTGCATATACACTTTTGGGATCAGAGGCCATAACATTGTTATATCTCGAAATAAAGCTTTATTTCACTCATTTGTTAAAAGAGTTGCATGGTCAGCTCCGATCGAAGATATAAGTCCATCCAAAGATATCCAACCTAAAATAAATGTATCAAAACAAGAACTGATGCGATTGATCTATTTGGGATGGGAGGTCGTAGTAGGGTTTGCTGGAACTGGAAGATGCTTCTTTTCCCTTCCCCTGCCAAAATTGTATTTATAGAGACGAGACAAGCTACCTCTACGTGTTAATAAGTGCAGTACATACGTACGATGCGCAGGGTTGCTTGCTAGGGCTTCGCAGTTTCCATGCCTGCCTTGTACAGATCCATATTGAATATATTGTGCATGCATGTCTGCATGCATGCCGGCCGGCCTGACCAACACTTTAACTTAATTTTCTTGGATTCTGGAGCGACGACTTCATTTGGAGTTGAGCCAGGCAGCCTTTGCTTCGCTAGGGACGAACTGTTACCCGGTCAGACAGGTGACAGTTCAAGGACAGAAACAGAGAGAGACCGAGAGGAGCTAATGTTGTCATATATACTCCAACCGATCTTCAGGTATTTTTAACTATATATTAATAATTCAAAAATTCAAAATACAACAAATTTAAGTTGTTTGTTGTAGGTCACAAACTCACAATTGATAAGATACGATTTCTTGTGGTAGAACTTGTGCATCATGGTTCGAGTCCTCGACTCAGCACATGTGTCGCACCACATACCGCGTCATCGATGCAATACCATATTTTAAACCTCTTGCACTCATATGTTCCTTGTAATGTATAGAATAGTTTATTCTATTGTTTAGTTCTATTAGAATGGTTGGTGTACTGTTTCTTATTTTATTGTATTGTTTCTTTGCATGTGAATCTGTGATGCGTATAAGAAGTGCGTCGTTCGAGGAGAACTTCGAAGTTCAAGTTTTGAAGACTTTGAGCGGCAACAGGCCGGGTTTTGAAGAAGGCAAGTATTCCTTGATCATTCCTATTTGTACCTAAATGACATGCAGTTTAATTACACCATTTATTTATCGCTTGCATTAAAGTTGGGTCATATTAAACATTTCCTTCTTTTGACCATACCTTGAAGTTGGGTTACTTAATTAATTTTGATGGTAGATGATGCTTAATTTGCTCCACTGGGATGGTTAATGAACCCCTACTCTATGTTTCATATACTATCTTTAATTGAGTAATTGGCAAGATCACCTCTTTTTAGTTGGAACATAGAGAATCACCCAGTAAAATAGTACTACCATAAGTGTCATGTGGCTCTGATTTTGACTGACTAATTAGCCTATTTAATCCTTGGTAACCTTACCTGAAAAGGGCATGGGGGAGACATTGATGGGGTATAGTCCGGTCCTCTTGATGCGGTTTGCTTTGCTAAGATAATATTCTCATTAGGGAGGGTTATGCTTTGATTGGACTGGAAGCTTAGCGGGTTACTTTGCATTAAATATGCTTTGTAAATGTTTCATAGTGAACTCAATACCCAGTTCACGTGGTGTGAGAAGGATACATGCCTATGGCAATGGGGATCCCGGCTTATGGTGAATGTGTACAACATCTGGAGAGTGTAAAACTGCTATAACAGTCGTACTCACAATCATGAGAGGCCTGGACCCTTACATGATTAATCTACAACACCGGATTGCTACTCCGATTGGGGGTAAACCAGTCATATGCCTGTGGAGATGGAGTTATTTTTCTATGCTTTAGCTAGATGCTCATTTATTCCTCCATTATGACTTTTGTGTCAACTCTGAGATTGTAATAATTATACTTTAATACTCTTACATTTTGTCATGGTCATGGATATTCACTTGTGAAATGTACCATGCGTGTGTAAACTTAATCCTAGTGCACACATGAAATGCATAAGGTTTTCTTTCTAAAACCGGGTGTGACATGGTGGCCCCCACTAGTGGGCCCTATCTTTTAGCAACGGGCGACAATGTGGTTGTGCCATGTGGTGCTGACTCGGTGGCCCGTGCAACCACATGGTGGTGTGGTTGTTTGTGTGGTCTCTTAGGCACGCGTACCATGAACACACATGAATGTTCAAGCTCTTGGCTTAGCATCTCGAACGAGCATGGTCCCATGTTCAGGCTTGAATAGGAGGCCAAGTATGGTGTGACGACGACTATGCTGCCACAAGGCTTGGCCCACACATGTGTGCCTGCAGGGCCAAAGGTGAAGTCATCCGCGATATGCGTGAGTGTGGTGCGTGGAGGTCACAGCATCAGTGGGCGTGGCAATTACCTACAAGGAAATTAAATGGTGGCAGCTCGATGGATGAGCGGGTGGACACGGAGGTGGTTGGCTCAACTCCTGCTCTGGGGGTATCCCAGTCATCCATATCGCTCAACCCTTCCCCCTCGCTCGTCCCCTAATGATACCCCTTCTCCTTCGAATTCCTTTCTTCTCCCCTTCATTTATGTGTGGTGGCAGCCAAATTGGGGTGGGGGTGCTTGGTGTTCTAAGGTTCCAAGGAGAGGGATCTTGGGTTTATAGAGGCGCTGGCCTTGGGGATTGGGGAACGAAGGGAGAAAGAGGATGAGTGACCGATGATCTTTGGCGTCTATGCCACAATCACGGGAGAGAGAGCATCGAGCGGGCAAGAAGGGTGTTGCAAGCACTGCACGCCGCAGTGGGTGCCCTCGCTTTCTTTGTCATAGAGTCACTTGTTTTAAAAAGAAGGAACAATGAGATGAGGAGGGTGAGGGAGAGGGAGAGTTAGAGAGAGAAAGAGTAGGGAGGGTGGCTTGGAGATGACGGTACTTTGTGGTGCGTGCTCCCACCCATCAGTAAGAACAAGAGGGTGGGGAAGTGGTGTAGCTGCCCAAGGGCCAAGATGGGCTGGACACGGTGAAACAAACCGGATTCCCAATTACGAGAATCCGACTCCCTGTACCCTTGTGATAGTCCCAGGAACAACAGCTATCAC
Source organism: Echinochloa phyllopogon (assembly GCA_033239725.1). NCBI lineage: Eukaryota > Viridiplantae > Streptophyta > Magnoliopsida > Poales > Poaceae > Echinochloa > Echinochloa phyllopogon. The sequence goes on along the minus strand of BTCW01000008.1, from coordinate 173,056 downwards.
GTACAGAACTCATTTCAGCGGAAATCACATCCATACATTGATTAAGGTCCTCAAACACGACATAAATACATAGCGATATGGTACAAGCCCTCCGGGCTAAGCGACAAAAGGAAAACAGCTACGCAGCGGATAGCTATAAGCTTCTGGCACTTCGGGGCTTCACCTCCACAGGCATCCTTGAGCGCAGCGCACAGCCCTCATTGCGTCATCCGTCGTGGTGGATCTTGTACTCGATGTCTTCTCCTATGTACCCAAAGAATGTACCCAAGGATTTGGGACAGGTCCACGTCACCAACCATAATATGCAGCAAAGCTTTATAGTGGCCTAAACTAGTAATAAAATATTCAAGGAGAGTAAGCTGGGGTTTCCTATGCGCAAGCAGCAGCATTAACCAAGATCATCTCATCTCCAAACACCTTTCCTCACAAGCACATACTCTCCCCAAGCCATCCATCAAACTCATAACCACATCGGGCTCGTCCTGCTTCAACAGGTTCCCGCAATAAACATCCGCCAACTCCTTTCACTCGCTAGTCGACTCGGTGAGCTCCCTCCCCACCTTGTCTCAACAGCCTCAGCTGGTCCAACCTCTCATAACCCAAATCAAGGATGAGGTAAGAAAGCAGAATCCCATGCTAATCAGAATATGCCAGATGAAGGATCGTCCATGACCGTGGACACGGCTATACGTATAGTTTTCACTCTGCAGAGGTTGCGCTCCAGGAACCACCCGGGCTGCAGACGGTAGCTAGCCGTCTTGAGACACAGCCCACAGCATGGACCCTAAAGAGTAACGGTACCATCCTGCTTCCCTGGGCTCGGGAAACATCCGCACGCTAACATCTGCCCCAGGGTTGTGAAACCTTCCCACCGGGGCCAGTCGGGGGCTGTGGTAAATCAGGGAGAGTACGCCGCAACGAGTCCCCCTTACACATATCAAACTCGGATCTCCTACAGTCCTGGTACCGCACTCAGTAGGCTTGCTGGAACCCTCCCCATACTGGGTAAATGGTGAGCACTGTAATTTCCAACGTCCGGGCCATCCCGATACGGCCCTTAATTGTCGGTAAGACGAGTATCAGCGTCAAAGCGATCCGCCGCAACGGTCCGCGATCGGCACCCATTACAGGTATGGCCGCCCAAATTCCTCAAAAGTATCCAAAGTAACCATGTACCCGCAACAGGTACTCCATAGGAACTGTCCGAGTGCAGTTCCAAAGCACCCCGATCAAACGACCGGGTTGTTATCACTCGCCTCCACCGCCTAGCTGCACTACTCCTCCCAAGCCACCCAACTCACGCCAAGAAGATCAATCACAACCATCCCAACACATGCAAGCATAGCATTCTCAATAAGTGGATAATAGGTAGCAAGGAAACAGGGTAGATAAATGGCAGTGCAGGCATATCATCATCATGCGAATAAATTAAAGCGCTAGCATACTAGTTGCATGTCTACTAGGTATTTCAAAGAATGGCTGGGCGTGAACCTGGGTATTGCTCGTCCTCTTCGTTCCGGTAGTTGGAGTTGTAGACGTCCTCCCCTTGATTCTCTGGTCCTCCTAAGTTCGTAGAAATAAAATAAAGACGGGAGCTACTAGCAAAGAAACAAACAAAACAGCGAAGCAAGAAGACCCAAACAACACCAAACTCTACACTAACGCGTAGGTCATGATTCTAGAAAAATATAGAAACTGGTTTCATATTTTTTCTGAGCTACTGTTGATTTATTATGAATTTTCTAAGTTTAAATCATTTTCTGAAAATATTAAATAATTCCAAAAAAGAAAAGCACTTAGGCTCGGACACGTGGCAGCACCAGGGTGTGCCACGTCATCACTGTTGACGTCAGCATGACGTCATCAGTGGGGCCGGCTTTGCTGACGTCATCGTGGGCCCGGGTGACGTCAGCGTTGATTTGGTCAACGTTGACCAGTCCACGGTCAATGGTCTGCGGTCAGCGGTGGTCAACTGGGCCCACATATCAGTCTAACAGGGAGGATGATAGGTGGGGCCGGCTTGTCAGCGGTTAACAGAAAAAGAAAAAGGGTTAAAGGTTAACAGGCTGGTCATGGGCCGAAAGGAATGGGCCGGCCCAACAGCGTTGGGCTGGCGGCCCACGAAGGTCAGGTTGCACGGCTCGGCTTGGCAGCGGTGCGGTGGACGCAGTCCACCGTGGACCGTGAGACGAGTCCACGAGCACCGGGTTCACGGGATCGATCTGCGGCTGCTGGGATTTTCTGCGGACAAGGCTGTGGCAGGTTGGTGAGGTCTTCCATGTGGCTTGGCCGGCGCGACGCGGACGCGCCTTGGCGCAGTGCGGCGCGGCACGATGGCTCGTCGGCGGCACGGCGAAGCGCCAGCGAGGCTCGGGAAGCGGCCTAGAGCTACGGCTAGGGCTTGCGGAGGTGGACGGCAAGAAAGAGATGGGTCTCAGCCGGTGAAGCGGCTCCCTGACGAGGATGGGCGGCGGCGCGGCTCGGCTCGTAGTAGTGCTGCGCAACGGCGGCAACGCCCGTGGGTGCTCCGGCTTCCCGGCTCCGCGGCGGCGCTGGTTCGGCTGGTTAGCGCGCGTGCGCGCGGACTCCAGCTCGTGCTGGACCGCGCCACGGCGTGGCTTAGGCTCGATGCGCGTGCGCGGGCACGCGGGCATCCATGGCCGCGACACGGCCGCGGCTCGCTCGCGGTGGCCGGTGCCCCGGTCCGCGGCGGCGGCGGCTGCTAGAGAAAGGCGACGACAGTTTGCAGGTAGGGTTAAGCGGCGGCGACGAGAACCTGCAGGAGAAGGGCACGGCTCGAAGACCGGCACCACAGAGACTAGCAGAGCAGCGGCGGCGGCAGCGACATGAAAAGGGGAAAACAGGGGAGATGACGGGTGCGGCGGTGCGGCGGCTCACCGAGGGAACGTGGTCGTGCGCTGCAGCTCGGTGTAGTCGATCGGCCCGCGTCGGTCGGCGTCACCTCCTCATCGCTGTCCTGGTCCGGTTCCTCCTCCTCCGGCGGCATCTTCCCGTGCAGCGGCGGCCCGCGATTCGTCGGCGCCGTGGTGGCGCGGCACTCCGACCTCTCCTGGGATGGCCTCCTCTTCTTCTCCTCCCCTGGCACCTCCTCCCTCTCGCCCTTGCTCGAATTGCTGGAGGGGAAACCCCAATTGGGGCGGCGGCGGCTTGAAGGGGGAGAGCGACCGGCGGGTGGTTTTATAGGGGCAAGGCGCTAGGGTTCTGCGGTGTGGACGGCTGGGGGTGCTCGGCGTCCGTGCCCGGGCCACGCGTCGCAATCGCGACGGGCCGCACAGGCCTGGCGCCAGGATTGGCCACGGCGACCGCTTTTCGCCGGGCGTGGGGGAGAAGACAAGAGGGTTAGCGGGCTGCGTTAGCGGTTAGGTTAGTTTAGGCCCGCGAGAAGGTTAGGGGTTAGGAAGGGTTTAGGAATTAGTTGTTAATTGATTTGAATTCAAATCCAAACAAAGAACTAAAAAGCCCAACAAAACCAAATCACATATATTTCATCCTTAGCACTTCAATTGATTTTAATTTTAATGTAAATTCGCCTAGGAATAAAGGGAGCAAAATAGAGGACAACCTTATAAGTTTGTTTGCATGCACACAATTTCACCAAAAATTTTGAAATTCCGGATTTTTGCATTCAACAATTTCCTACGAAAATTACGGAATGTTACAGTCTTCCCCCCCTCACAAGAATCTCGTCCTCGAGATTTGGGTGTACCTATGGTTTAAACAGGTGTGGGTACTTCTCTCTCAGGACTGACTCTTTCTCCCAAGTCGCTTCTCTCTCTGTGTGGTTACTCCACTAAACTTTGCAGAATGGAATAGATGTGCTCCTTGTCTCTTTAACTGCTCTGTCCAAGATCTTCTCTTGGTACTCCAGGTACTCTAGTGTGTCTTGCAGATCCAAGGCTTTCGTCCTGACTTCTTGCTCTGGCACTCTCAAACACTGTCTTAGCTGAGATACGTGGAACACTGGGTGTACTCCTGCTAGGTCTTCAGGTAACTCCAGCTTGTAGGCCAGCTTGCCTATCCTTTGCAGTATCTTGTAGGGTCCCACAAATCTAGGGGCTAATTTCCCTTTAACATGGAACCTCTTGGTGCCTCTGAGCGGTGACACTTTCAGGTATACGTAGTCTCCTTCATTGAACTCGAGGTCTCTCCTTCTCTTGTCTGCATAGCTTTTCTGCCTGCTTTGCGCAATCTTCAAGTTTTCTCTGATCTTGGCCACATTCTCTTCTGCTTCCACAATTGAGTCAGGGCCAAAGAACGTTCTTTCTCCCACCTCAGACCACATCAGAGGTGTTCTGCATTTCCTTCTGTACAAGGCTTCGAATGGAGACATTTTCAGACTAGCCTGGAAGCTGTTGTTGTAGGAGAACTCAGCATAGGACAGGATCTTCTCCCAGTCCTTGCTGTACGTCAGCACACAGGCCCTCAACAAGTCTTCCAGTATTTGGTTCACTCTTTCGGTCTGGCCATCTGTCTGCGGGTGGAAGGCGGTGCTATACTCTAGACTGGTTCCAATTGTCTTATGCAGGCTTTTCCAGAACTGAGCTGTGAACTGAGGTCCTCTGTCGGACACTATGCTTCTCGGTGCCCCATGCAGCTTGAGAACGTTGTCTATGTAGAGCTCTGCTAGCTTATCCACTCTGAAGGTTTCCTTGACTGATATGAAATGTGCCACCTTGGTCAAGCGATCAACTATGACCCATATGGCATTGTTTCCCTTCTGAGTAGTGGGCAATCCCACCACGAAGTCCATGCTGATGTCTTCCCATTTCCACATTGGAATCTCCAGTGGTTTCAGCAGTCCTGCTGGTCTTTGATGTTCTGCCTTGATTCTCCGGCAAGAGTCGCACTTGGCAACGCACTTAGCTATGTCTTCTCTCATCTTCTTCCACTAGAAATGATCCTTTAGATCTTGGTACATCTTGGTGCACCCTGGATGGATGGAATACTTGGAGTCGTGAGCTTCTGCAAGAATGGTCTTTCGGATTTCATCATCTTGCGTCACGCAAATGCGTTGCTTGAGCCATACTGTTCCTTGATCATCGATACGAAAGTCTGGGGCTACACCATGCTGTATATCTTGAATCACCTCTTGAATTTCTGGGCAGCTTTTCTGAGCATTCTTGATGCGTTCTTCTAGATTATATTTCACTCTCAACTCCTTTTGTTGGCCTTCTTCCACTACCTCCAGTCTAGGTAGGTCCAGTTCTCTGATCATCTCTGCATGGCTCTCATCCATCATCAAGTTGTTGCAGTAGCTTTTACGGCTCAGAGCATCTGCCACTACATTGGCTTTCCCTGGATGATAATGTATCTCCAGATCGTAGTCCTTGATCAGTTCCAACCACCTTCTCTGCCTCATGTTCAGCTCCGTCTGATTGAAGAAGTACTTCAGACTCTTGTGATCAGTGTAGATGTCACACTTGTTGCCAATCAGATAGTGTCTCCAGATCTTTAAGGCATGTACCACTGCTGCCAGTTCTAAGTCGTGGGTGGGGTAGTTTTCATCGTGCTTTCTCAATTGCCTCGAAGCATACGCAACCACTTTGCCTTCTTGCATGAGTACACATCCCAGACCTTGTCTTGATGCATCACAATATACCACAAAGTCTTTCCGGATATCTGGCAGAGTCGGCACTGGGGTGGTGGTAAGCTTATGTTTGAGCTCTTGGAAACTTTCTTTGCACTTTTCTGTCCACTCAAAGGGTACATTGTTCTTGAGAAACTTTGTCATCGGTTTGGCAATCTTGGAGAAGTTCTCAATGAATCTTCTGTAGTAGCCTGCCAATCCCAAGAAGCTTCGAATTTCTGTGACGCTCTTTGGCTGCTGCCACTCGGAGACTGCCTCAATCTTTTCAGGGTCCACTGCTACGCCCTCAGCTATCAACACGTGGCCCAAGAAGGCAACTTTCTCTAACCAGAACTCACACTTGCTGAACTTCCCGAAGAGCTTGTGCTGTCTCAGCTTCTCTAGTACTATGCGCAGGTGTTCTTCATGCTCTTCTGCTGTTTCTGAGTAAATCAAGATGTCATCGATGAATACCACGACAAACTTGTCCAGTTCTTCCATGAAAACTTTGTTCATCATGTTCATGAAGTATGCTGGGCATTCGTCAGCCCAAAAGACACTACAGTGAACTCGTACTGCCCATATCGAGTCACGAAAGCTGTCTTGGGAATGTCTCCTTCCCTAATCTTCATCTGGTGGTACCCTGATCTCAGGTCTATCTTGCTGAAGTACTTTGCCTTCTTCAATTGATCTAGAAAATCATCAATTCGGGGTAGCGGGTACTTGTTCTTGATAGTCACTGCGTTCAGGGATCGACAGTCTACGCACATGCGCATAGAACCATCCTTCTTCTTCACGAACAGAACTGGCGATCCCCATGGGGACGCGCTAGGTCTGATCACTCCACTGTCTAGCATATCCTTCAATTGCTTCTTCAATTCTTCGAGTTCTTCCACAGACATTCTGTACGGTCTCTTGGCAATTGGCCCTGTGCCTGGTTGCAACTCGATTATGAACTCCACGTCACGGTCAGGTGGTAGGCCTGGTAGTTTTTCTGGAAAAACATCTGGGTACTCACAGACTACTGGCACTTCCTCAATGGTCTTTTCCTTTATGCTGTACACAAACTTTCTCATGGAAGGCTTCCTGGAGCCTTCTTTTGCTTTCTACGGTTTAATTGACACCTTCAGACCACTCGGGTGTGTCAACACTACTGACCTGGGTGAACAACTGACCACTCCCCTGTGAGCTATCAACCAATCCATACCAAGGATCACGTCAATGCCATCTGACTTCAACACTGTCAAATCTGCAGAGAATCCGAGTCCTCCTAGTTCCATGCCAACTGTTGGGCACACTTGGGTGCATCTGAGCTCTCCTAGTGGTGAAGTTGTGATTACGGGTCTAGCTCTAGGCTCTGTATGGAGTGACTGTTCCGTAGCAAACTTCGACGAAACAAAAGATCCAGTTGCACCAGAATCAAATAGTACCGAAGCTTTTGTGCCATTTACCAAGAACTCTCCGAGTACTACTTCAGGAGCATCCTCGGCATCCTTCTCAGTCAGGTGGTTAAGTCGGCCTCTGATGGCCGAAGGCTGCGGCTTGTTCTTTCTGTCTGGGCACTCAAACGACTTGTGACCTGGTTTTCCACAACCAAAGCAAACAAGAGGTGTCTTGTCACCAACTTCTGGGGTGCTGATCTGTTTCTAGCCTGAACTTCCGTGAGCAGGGTAGTTGCTGGTCTTGTTCTCAAAGCAACAGTTGTCACCAGTCTTGTTCTCTGTGTTTAGGATTGCACTCCTGACGAATTCTATTCCTCCTTGGCTTAAGCTTTGCTGGAATCCCCTGCGGAGCATGTTGCTCTGGCCACTCCTCGGTATTTGACTCAACCTGAGGTTGTGCTGTTGCTCGGCTTTTCTTTTCTTGGCTCTCCAAGTGTCTTCTAAGTCAATTCACTCCTTCTCCACTGCTATAGCTCTGTCAATCATCTCTCGAAGCGAGTTGTGACTGCTGGAAGCGAGTGCCATTCTAAGTCCCCTGTGTAAGCCTCTTTGAAACCAGAATTGCTTCTTCTTTTCGATGGTGATTTCTTCCGGGGCATACCTCGACATCTTAGCAAAATGTCGGGCGTACTCTGTTACTGACATGCTTCCTTGCTTCATGGTTCTGAACTCCATTGCTTTGTCTGCCATGACTTGTTCAGGAATGTGGTATTCCTTGAATGCTTCGCAGAACTCCAGCCAGGTGATTTGTGCTGGGTTCTCATGAGAGTCACAGTAGCTCTCCCACCAAGCTTTAGCTGCTCCTTCACGCTGGTGTGCCGCTAGGGCTACACATTCTTCATTTGTGTAATCTGTCAAGTCCAGCTTGGCCTCGATAGTTCTGAGCTAGTCATAAGCATCTAGTGGCTCGTCTGAGTAGTCAAACGTGGGTGCCTTCAATCTGATGAATCTTTCAATATTCGTCTGGAGATCTTCCTCACGGTGACCCTGTGGGTTCTGGTTCAGATCTCCCTGGAGTTGTTGTATTGCCTGTGCCATCTGGGTATTGGCCTGTGCCATCTGTTGCATCAGCTGGGTCTGAACAGTCATCACTTCTTCTAGGTTGGGCGGTGTTGACGTAAAATCCGCACCTCACGCCAAGCACACAGCAAGCCGAACAAGCTGGCTTCAAACGTGGCCCGGGCTTTTTGAATCCGGAAGCGTGCCAGTCAGTTTGCCTGAAAACTAACAAAGGGATAAAAACGTTTAGATCAAAACCTGGAACGTGCCGGATGAGACCAGACAGTTCCATATTTGCGGCGTTGAAGCCAATCTCGAAAGACATATAGCTACAGGGAAGCTATCTGTCGGCAGTTAAAACCTCATTCGGCAATCGGCAAGGCACGCAGTGAGCGTACTGCCGAATGCGTGACGTAAGCATGACGAAAGATCGGCTTTCAAAAGAATGAACATTACAACATATACTCATAGCCGATTAACGAGGATCAGAGCATGATAAATAAATTGAAGGGGTGAAACATGATCATAAATTCGTAGTAAACAAAGAATGCATAGGCCGAAAGCAGCACCCGTCAAGCATGACAACAAACGAGTTAGGCCGGAAGCAGCACCTGACTCGTTTGAGGCCACACCACTAATCAGATTAGATCAATCCACCGCATGATACAATCTAACCATGAAAAGCTAAAAGCATTCAATGTTTAATTACGAACCCACAACAAAGTCACGAATTTACATCGAAACAAGAATGCATAGGCCGAAAGCAGCACCCGTCAGGTATGGCAACAAACGATGTTAGGCCGAAAGCAGCACCTGACTCGTTTGAGGCCACACCACCAATCAGACTAGATCAATCCACCGCATGATACAATCTAATCGTGAAAGGCTAAAAGCATTCATGCCCAAGGCAAACCCGCGAACACACGTTCACTCGTGAGAGTACTGCCGAATACGGCTATCTAGCCGAATCGGGGTCCATGGCGAAGGAACAAGCCTAATCGGTAAAGATAAATCTATCAGATCGAATCAAATTCTAATCCACCGGATGATTAGCTCTAAGACGACCCAAAAACCTGCATCTACCGCATGATACCCGGTTCTGTCAAGATCTACACAATGCCGACAAGCTTGAACCCGCGACACGTGACAACCTAGATCGGTTTCGGATTCGGCTGTGAGGGGATATGTCGTAGCACTGTAAAGCAAAGCCGATTCTAGCCGATCTAGATTGGGCAAAGGTGTGTTGCATGAATTAAGCACATAGTAAAAACAGAGCAACACGGGGTAACTTAATGAATCTGTTAGATCTTGCCTAAATCTAACAGAGCCGATAACTTGGTCCATACTAGATCTTAGCCCACCGCATGGCTCATGACCTAACAGAGGAACCTTCTTGAAACCACAACTTAAATCCACCGGATGATACTAAGCATGGTAACAAGACTACTTGCATCAAAGCTTAAATCCACCGCATGATACTAAGCATGATACAAGGTTGCCGGTACTTACGGAGGTCGACGGATCGATGACTCCTCTCGAAGAACTCGACGACTCGACTAAAGGACTCGATGTTGGCACGGGGCCGGTTTGTTGTATGATTGATTCGATATTTTTTTTTACAGCTGCCATGGGTTTATATTTATACCCAGGTCTTGATACAACTCTTAGTCGGACACGACTGCAATACTTGCTCCTAAAAATAAACGATGAATCTTCGTGTTCGTGTCGCATTCCTTGTTGAACCGGCCTTTCCTTATATTGATTCCACGTCATCACGCTCTCCCGAATACTCAATGCTTCTGCCGAATGACGACGTGCTTCCCGACCGCAGAGCATCTCCTGCCGAATGCCTCACTCCTGCCGAATGATAAGGCGTTCCCGACCGCAGAGCGTTTCCTGCCGAATAGCCGAATGGCATCTTGTAGAACAGCCGACCGTAGAGGCATTTACCGAAACTCCGAGAATTAACCGACCGCTTGGTCGTTTGCCGAATGCCTTTCCGACTTCTCGCTGGGTCCACTTATCATCTTCTCAACGTTGACCAAAATCCAGTGTCAACATAGGCCCCCCTAGTTCGGAGTATGAATTCTCATGCTTCGAACTATTTTGATCTCCACTGGTTTTCTTTACAGAGCCAAGAAATCCACTTGCAACAATAGCATTCTTACCATATTTCCACAATTCACCTGTAAAACAATAAACTTCCAATACATGTGGAAATAGGTTAGTGGTAAATGCATGTGTATAAATATTATAGTTTTTTTTTTTTTTTTTTTTTTTTTTTTTTTTTTCATTTGTCGTTGATCAAGAGATGCTGCAATGCTAACTACATCTCAAGAGTATCAGGTTTATAACTTAGATTTCTCTTAAACTTGAATAAAATGGTACTCTACTCATCCGTCTATCTCCTCAAACATGGGGCTTATAATTCTCACTAAGTCGAGTAACTGCAAAACAGAATAATTACAGAGTCTGCTTATCTTTTATCCTTTGATTACTTTTATTCCGGAGTTTTGTGTTTCATAACTCAGTTGTGGCGGACACGTGTCCGTCATTTTTATTTCTGAGTTTCTCCCTCTAGGAAATCATACCATATATTTTGTAAAGTCAAAACTGGACCACAAGGAAATACAAGGCACATGCTCAGACCAAGAACTTGTTAGCTTTGATCAAAATTATTTTCCTGTACACATATTCCTTCCAATCATCTTAAAACTTATGAGGCTACTGTCACGCATTCCATGGTTATTATTTTATAAACCACGCCGAGTTCATCCCTAAGTGCAATGGGAAGCTGTCTCGTCACGAGTGGTTTTGGACTTCACTACAAGGTTCAAGTTCATCCCTTAGTGCAATGGAAAGCCGTCTCAATACCTTGATGTGGGACAGTAAGGTAAATCAACACATTTGTATATATTATTATATTTTTTCTTTTTTACCTCATAAATTTTAATCAGAGAAGAAATATAACTACGAGATATTCAGTGTAATGAATCTTGATCTTGAGCATATGACTATAATCTACACTGGTGGTCACAACAATTTGACAAAACTCAACATGATAGTTTTATTAGTTGATCTTATTTTAGAAAATTCATCCGGATTTCAAGTTTTCTCAGAACAATGTCACAGCAAACTCTATTTTCATTCTTATTCCACAATCACTTGGACAAAGTTTGAAACTTTATGCAACCCACAGGTTTCAAAGACTTCAAGACAAATATTACAACCACTAAATCCAATTTTTAAAGAAGTCAAAACTAGAAACTAGACACAGGTGAAATATAAAACAGAGCATCTATTTATCATTTCAACAATGGATAAACCAAAATATTTATATCACATATTCATGGAACTATTCTCAAGATTTTTATTTCAATGCGGAGATGCAACATGAGAAGTTTCACTTTTTAATGATTTTATTTTAAGCTCTGAAACTATTAGAGAAGCGAGGGTAAAATCACACAAACCACCGTTGAAGATGAAGCAGCCATTCATCTTGTCCTTCTTCACGATGGATCGCCCGATGTTGTGTAATGAATGTTCATGGCGAACCCAGGCCCCCCGAGACAGCTGTTCACTTCAGAGGTCTTCTTCTTCAATAGTTCCTCATATTTGCATATACGCTTTCCTATTCTGGGCTGATGAAGACGCTGATGATTTCTTGCATTATCCTGAACTCCTTCTCGTACTGCTAGGGTCATCCAATGGATCCGAACCACTGCCCAAGCTGCGACTCCTGCTACAGCTCCGACCGCGACTCCTGCTGCAGCCTCCGATTCTTCGAGTTCGTCCGGTCGGACTCTTGAATCGGACGATTATCGCTACTCGGATAGCGATGCTCGTCGTTTCAAACAAGAACGCGACGAGGCCAGGCACGAATTGGAGGTTACCTTCAAACAAGCCGGGATTGCTAACCTAGAGTGGCAGCATGAGCGCAAGCAACTGCTTGACACCATTGACGGTGAGTTCGGCGATCTGTTCAATTTCAATCCAATCTTGATTTGACTCCTTGTTGCTTCATGATTCTTCATACCGCGACGCCGAACTCAATCGGCTGAAGGCGCTGGTGGAGGAGCTGGCGGATAAGGTGAACGCCCAAGGGGACACACCAGAGGCCCGTCTTGGTGCAGTGGCAGGCCGCGTCGATGAGGTGGCCCTCCATGGCGTCCGCCTAGGTACCGCCGTGGGCTTAGTTGCAATGGCGACCTGCACCGGCACTGACTACTCCAGGATGCCGATCGGATTCGCCAACGGTAACCCAGAAGACATCAACGACATTGACGCCTCCATTGGTCGTCTCGATGACCACGGTGCTGCCATTGCCGATTCCATCCATCCCCAATCTTTTGATGTATCCGTGCTAAGGGCAATACATTCTGGTATTGGCCATTTTCCTTCCATTGGAATTTTTGCTCTGAAGGCGGCTTCTTCCCGAATGCCGGCTATATCAATTGCGTTGATACCGAACACTTTGATTAGCGACCAATTTCAATACTAGGATAGTATTTCTTCAGATTTCTTCCATTAATAGCAGCTGCAAATTCTTCTCCTAGTAAAGTTTTCAACATATACGCGTTTCCAGGCACGCATCTGACTACTCTGAAAGGACCTTCCCAATTCGGAGACCACTTGCCGAATGCACTATATTTCGTTCCAATCGGCAATATTGCTTTCCAAACCAATTCTCCTTTTACAAATTGCTTGAGTTTCACTTTCTTATTGTAATATCTAGCAACTCGCATTTTGTTTTTCTCAACATTCTCTAATGCCCTGAGACGAATCATATGCAAATCTTCTAATTCGTCCATCATCAAGTCTTTATAGTCTTTGGCACTTAAATCTTTTTGCAATCTAATCCTCCTTGAGTCTGACTGCACTTCCCATGTCAAGACAGCATGATGCCCATATACTAACTCATAAGGAGATGTTTGCGTAGCACCATGTGGAGCCATTCGGTAAGCCCATAAAGCCTCACTAAGTACCGAATGCCACTTTCTTGGCCTTTGATCAATCTTCTTCTGTATGATTTTTATCATAATTTTGTTAGAAGCTTCTGCCTGACCATTAGCTTGAGCATAATAAGGAGAAGAATTCATCAACTTGATACCCATGCTTTCGGCAAAATCCCTGAACTCTGATGATGTAAATTGAGTTCCTTGATCTGTTGTAATAGTCTGAGGAATTTCAAATCTATAAATAATATGTTCTTTAACGAATTCAACCATATTTTCTGATGTTACTTTCTTCAATGGAACTGCCTCAACCCACTTGGTAAAATAGTCAGTAGCCAAAAGCACGAATTTACGCCCCTTGCTAGATGAAGGATTTATCTGGCCGATCAAATCTATTCCCCATCCTCTGAACGGCCATGGTTTGATGATAGGATTCAGGACTGAAGCTGGAACTCTCTGAATATTTCTAAATCTTTGACAATCTTGGCACCCTTTGTAATATTCAAAGCAGTCTTCTAGCATTGTAGGCCAATAATATCCAGTCCTTCTAATAACCCACTTCATTCGGTAAGCCGATTGACGAGCTCCACATAATCCATCATGCACCTCACTAATCAGCTTTTTGCTTCTTCTTGATTTAAACAATGTAATAGCACCCCATCCAAAGATTTATAATACAAATTGTCATCAAGAAGAACGAATTTTAAAGCTTTATACCTGAGCTTCCTAGAGACTCTTCGGGATGGATTTTCAAGATAATCAACAATTTCTTTCCTCCAATCACTTTCGTCCAAACAACTCCCGAAAGTACATACATCATTGGCACAAACATCTTGAAATTCCCTGTAACCCGAAGCACTTTGAGCCAACCTGTTTGCCTCCTCATTATTCTCCCCAGGAATATGTCGAAGAATTACTGACTGAAATTCCTTCATAATTTGCTTGCATTCTTCGTAGTAATTCCTCAATATGTCGTTTCTGCATTCATATTTGCCATTCAGTTGCTTTATCACCAATTCCGAGTCTCCAAATATTTTAACTGCAATAGCTTTTGCTTCTCTCAAATATTGAAGTCCTCTGAGCACTGCTTCATACTCGGCTTGGTTGTTAGTGACAGTAGGTTGAATAGGAATAGCAAATTCACACATTTCTTTCTTCGGTGAGATCACTATGATACCTACTCCACCTCCTTTACCACATGATGAGCCATCGAAAAATAATATCCAAGGAGCAATCTCAAGCGAATTAATTGACGAATCACGATGCTCAGTAATAAAATCGGCAATGATCTGCCCTTTAACAGCTTTTGCCGATTCAAATTTCAATTCAAATTCAGACAAAGCTAAAATCCACTTACCAATCCTTCCATTCAAAATTGGCATAGATAACATGTGCTTTATCACATCAAACTTTGAATACACGATGCATTCGGCATGTAGTAAGCAGTGCCGAAATTTCGTACATGAGTAGTAAACACATAAACAGAGCTTCTCAGTAGTCGAATACCTTGTCTCTGGATCCAGTAACTTTCGGCTAAGGTATGCAACTACTCTTTCCTTCCCTTCGAATTCTTGAATGAGGGCCGATCCAATAGTTTGGGTATCGGCCGCCACGTACAACTTGAAAGGCTTTTTCAATTGTGGAGGCACCAATACTGGTGGCTTCTTCATGTACTCTTTTATTTCATTGAAAGCCTTCTGTTGTTCGTCACCCCATACAAACCTTTGATCCTTCTTTATTTTTAACAGTGAGGAAAAGGGCAACACCTTTTGTGACAAGTTTGATATGAACCTTCTCACAAAATTTATCTTGCCAAGCAGTGATTGTAGCTCTTTAAGATTAGTTGGAGGAACAATTTCATCAATTGCCTTCATGCTTTTCTTACCAACTCCTATTCCTCCTTCATGCACCAAGAATCCCAGAAACTCTCCTGCCGAAACTCCAAAAGCACATTTATTCGGGTTCATCTTGAGCCCATGCTTCCTGGTGCATTCTAGAGTTTTCCTTATGTCGGCCAAATGAGACTCATGATCCAATGACTTGATCACTACATCATCAATATATATTTCCACAATCTTGCCGATCAACTCATGAAAAATATAATTCATAGCTCTTTGATAAGTTGCACCAGCATTTTTCAATCCAAAGGTCATAACAACCCATTCAAACAACCCTATGTGTCCAGGACACCTGAAAGCTGTCTTTACTATATCTTCCAATGCCATATAAATCTGATTGTATCCTGCGTTACCGTCCATGAAACTAAGCACTTTGTATCCAGCAGCAGCATCAACCAATGAATCAGCAATAGGCATTGGATATCCATCCATGGGTGTAGCCTTGTTTAGGTCTCTAAAATCTATGCAAACCCTCATCTTTCCATTTTTCTTATAGACAGGAACAATATTAGAGATCCAATCCGCGTATTTACAGGGCCGAATGAAATTTGCATCTAGTAATCTTTCAATTTCCTTTTTCACATCGGCCAACACTTCTTCCTTGTAGATTTTTCGGGGTGGTTGCTTGTAAGGTCTGTATCCAGGTTTGATTGGCAACCGATGCTCAACAATAGAACGGTCTAGACCAGGCATCTCCGAATAATCCCAAGCAAAGCAGTCTTTGTATTCTTTTAACAATGTCACCAACTTTTCTTTGAAAACCGAATCCAAATTAGCACTGATAAATGTCGGCCTTGGTTTGTCACCATCTCCAATGTCCACTTCTTCTAATTTATCGGCCGACACAAATCCACGTCCTAATTTTCCATCAGTTCCATCAATTGGATTTTCCATCAAAAATTACTATGAGAGCCGACTGCTTCGATCGGCTGCTGATCACTGCTGGCTGGTGCCACAGGACCTTCTCCCCAGTCTTTGCCTGAGAAACAATCTATGCCTTGATATTCCCAGAAAGCTGGCTCCATGTTTGACACGCTTATTGAATCATCTGCTTGGACAATCTCCACTTCATCATCTATCCACTGAATAAGCTGTTGATGCATAGTAGATGGAATACAACAATTCGCATGAATCCAATCCCTTCCAAGCAGCAAGCTATATGCCCCTTTGCCTTCAATGACAAAGAAAGTCGTAAGCAGAGTCTTGGACCCAATCATCAGATCAACGTGCACGCATCCCTTGGTGTCCGAAGGATTTCCAGCAAAATCATTTAGAATTATGCTCGTTGGTGTCAAATCTCTAAGGCTCATACCAAGCTTCCTGAATGTGGTGTATGGCATCACATTGACAGCAGCTCCTCCATCGACAAACATCTTGGTCAATGGTTTGCCATTAACATATCCCTTCAAGTACAGTGGTTTCATGTGCCGATTCTGGGTTGGCTTCTCAAAAATAGCTTGTTTGTTCAACATCAATTGTGCCATTAACCCAAATTGTTCGGCATCATCCATATCGGGCAATATTTCTTCCTGTACAATTTGATTAGATGGAGCCATGAATTCATTCGGCAAGAAACATACCATGCATGTAGGAGCCGAATGACTATGTTCGTCAGGCCTGTCTTTTGGGAGCCATATCGATTTCATCCTAGGCCTTGCTTGCTTTAATTCTTGATTCCTCAGGCGTTGAACTCTTCTCTTCTGACTCCTTCTTAAACCAGGTGGACACCACTGTCCTTTCTGCCAAACATACTCACGATCTTCTTCCTCATGATCAACCCATCTGCAATCAGCATGTCTCTTTCTTGGTTGATCATCAAAACGCCGATCATCACTAGGATGCACCCTGCCAATTCTGTCATGGACAGACCGGCGATTGACAGTTCCCTGCCTATATTCATCATACCTATTATTGCATTCAGGACAATTATTCCATGTGGGAAGCTTCAAACCTTCGTTCCAACAGTGTCTGAAGAATGCACACCCCCAATGCGCGCGTTCTTGCTCTCGAGCATACTCTTCCTGTTCTTCCTCAAACCTTTCTTCTTCGCGTCTTCTTTTTTCCTCTTCGTATTCACGCCTTTGAAAACGCTCTTTTTCTTGCTGATGCTGCCATTTGTTGAGGAGAATACGTGTAGTAACTCTAGGTTTAAAGGATTCTCCTACTTCTAATCGGCTATTCGGGAACCGAAGATTTTTCTGGCGAACCTGCTCAATTGTGATCTGCCGAGTGGGATCAACTGAACCATCCTGTCTTGCCTTCTTTGAGGTTAAGACTTTCAATCTTCCCTCTTCTCCAGATGGAACAGCATTCACCATATTAACCGAGAACCCGATCATATTCTGAGGGAAAGGGTTACTGTCCAGTTTCATCTTGTTGTCGAATTTCAAATGTCCTTCCTGGATAGCTTTCTGAATCTTCATCCTAAAGACTCTGCATTCATTAATGGAATGAGAATTCCTATCATGAAACCCACAGTACCTCTTATCTTTCACTCCATCGGGCCGAAGCATGGAATGCCCCTCTGGCAATTTGATTCGGCCTTCTTTCACCAGGAATTCAAATAATTTGTCTGCCTTAGTCACATCAAAATCATATGTTCCCTTCATCTGTTTGATCCATCTTTGAGTCATTGTAACTGGTTCTTTGCTCCACACTATCTCTGCTGCAGCTATCTCCTCGCTATCTTCATATTCATCTTCTTGATCTGCTCTTTCAAGGAATTGGTTATAGATGTCAGCCACATCATTATTTTTAGCAAATCTGACATCCTTCTTGAAACCATACGCCTGGTTACTCATCAAGGCCAATCTGTGCGACAACTGGCCCAGATCATCAAACTCCATCCCGAATAGCTTCTCCCGAATAGCAGGCAGCATTCCAGCTACAGCCATACCAGCTAGTTGATCATCAGGTATGTTCAGAGAAAAGCACATGCTCTTAGTTTCCCTAAATCTCCTGAGAAATTCTGTAGGTGTTTCATTATTCCTCTGCCTTAAGCTGGTCAAATCAACCAACTTTTTCTCGGTACTGCCAATGTAGTAATGAGCATGGAATTTCTGTTCCAGGTCTTTCCAGGTGCAAATCGACTGGGCAGGCAAAGAAGCAAACCATGTAAAAGCTGGACCCGTTAGTGACAAAGGAAAGTATCTGATTCTGAAAGCCTCGTCTGCCGAAGCCTCTCCAAGCTGCATCAGATATCGAGCTATATGTTCCACAGTGCTAGTATCATCTTGTCCTGAGAATTTAGTAAACTCTGTAGGCACCTTGACTCTATTCGGCAATGATACCCTTTGGTACCATTCAGGGAAAGGAGACGAGTACATGTATCCCTGATTTTTAGGCTTCAGACCGAATTGATTTTGCAATACATCGGTCATTTTTTGCACCATGAGGTCAATACTGGTATCTTGATTCCCTGGTCTCCCAGCAAACACGCCTGCATTACCAACATATCCAGGATTCGGGAGAGCGTCGATAGCATTGTAATCCATGAACTCTGAATATCCGTTTCCATACAAATCCCTCTGCAGTCTGTTGTTCAAGGGAGATATCTTGTAAGCAGAAGCAGGCGGATTCCCTGTGGTGCCGAATGCCATATCACCGTATGTGCGAGTTTTCGGCAATGCAAGCTGAGGGTCTTGCCGAATCGGTTGTCCATTTATATCTTTAGCACCAGAACCTCCAGTTTCGTCAGCATTCCCTTTACCATGTGGTTTCTGAACTGGTGCTTGAACATTGAAGTATGTCGGGCCACCCAATTGCCCATGTATCTGCTCAAAGGGTTTATCCACTTGCTGACCAAAAATGCTTATCATTATATGCCGAAAACTGTTTAAGAACGCAGCATTGTGATTGGTCGTTGTCTCTCCCAAAGCTTTGTATAACAAGCCCGAGAATCTCTCCTTCTCTTCTTCTTCAGTAAGATCAGATTGCCCAGGAAGGAGAACTCTTGGCAGATCGGACTTGAGAAAAGGTGCACCACTCCTGTTCTTGGCGAAAGATAGCAAACATTTGTTAATGAATTGGTTAGCAGCAACCTTTACCATCTGTTGATGTTCTTCAGACAACTCTTCCAAAGTGACATCCATGATGTCGCTCAACTCAGGCATCTTGAAAACTTGCGTGTGTCCCACCGGGCGTGCCAAAAAGTGTGTTGACGTAAAATCCGCACCTCACGCCAAGCACACAGCAAGCCGAACAAGCTGGCTTCAAACGTGGCCCGGGCTTTTTGAATCCGGAAGCGTGCCAGTCAGTTTGCCTGAAAACTAACAAAGGGATAAAAACGTTTAGATCAAAACCTGGAACGTGCCGGATGAGACCAGACAGTTCCATATTTGCGGCGTTGAAGCCAATCTCGAAAGACATATAGCTACAGGGAAGCTATCTGTCGGCAGTTAAAACCTCATTCGGCAATCGGCAAGGCACGCAGTGAGCGTACTGCCGAATGCGTGACGTAAGCATGACGAAAGATCGGCTTTCAAAAGAATGAACATTACAACATATACTCATAGCCGATTAACGAGGATCAGAGCATGATAAATAAATTGAAGGGGTGAAACATGATCATAAATTCGTAGTAAACAAAGAATGCATAGGCCGAAAGCAGCACCCGTCAAGCATGACAACAAACGAGTTAGGCCGGAAGCAGCACCTGACTCGTTTGAGGCCACACCACTAATCAGATTAGATCAATCCACCGCATGATACAATCTAACCATGAAAAGCTAAAAGCATTCAATGTTTAATTACGAACCCACAACAAAGTCACGAATTTACATCGAAACAAGAATGCATAGGCCGAAAGCAGCACCCGTCAGGTATGGCAACAAACGATGTTAGGCCGAAAGCAGCACCTGACTCGTTTGAGGCCACACCACCAATCAGACTAGATCAATCCACCGCATGATACAATCTAATCGTGAAAGGCTAAAAGCATTCATGCCCAAGGCAAACCCGCGAACACACGTTCACTCGTGAGAGTACTGCCGAATACGGCTATCTAGCCGAATCGGGGTCCATGGCGAAGGAACAAGCCTAATCGGTAAAGATAAATCTATCAGATCGAATCAAATTCTAATCCACCGGATGATTAGCTCTAAGACGACCCAAAAACCTGCATCTACCGCATGATACCCGGTTCTGTCAAGATCTACACAATGCCGACAAGCTTGAACCCGCGACACGTGACAACCTAGATCGGTTTCGGATTCGGCTGTGAGGGGATATGTCGTAGCACTGTAAAGCAAAGCCGATTCTAGCCGATCTAGATTGGGCAAAGGTGTGTTGCATGAATTAAGCACATAGTAAAAACAGAGCAACACGGGGTAACTTAATGAATCTGTTAGATCTTGCCTAAATCTAACAGAGCCGATAACTTGGTCCATACTAGATCTTAGCCCACCGCATGGCTCATGACCTAACAGAGGAACCTTCTTGAAACCACAACTTAAATCCACCGGATGATACTAAGCATGGTAACAAGACTACTTGCATCAAAGCTTAAATCCACCGCATGATACTAAGCATGATACAAGGTTGCCGGTACTTACGGAGGTCGACGGATCGATGACTCCTCTCGAAGAACTCGACGACTCGACTAAAGGACTCGATGTTGGCACGGGGCCGGTTTGTTGTATGATTGATTCGATATTTTTTTTTACAGCTGCCATGGGTTTATATTTATACCCAGGTCTTGATACAACTCTTAGTCGGACACGACTGCAATACTTGCTCCTAAAAATAAACGATGAATCTTCGTGTTCGTGTCGCATTCCTTGTTGAACCGGCCTTTCCTTATATTGATTCCACGTCATCACGCTCTCCCGAATACTCAATGCTTCTGCCGAATGACGACGTGCTTCCCGACCGCAGAGCATCTCCTGCCGAATGCCTCACTCCTGCCGAATGATAAGGCGTTCCCGACCGCAGAGCGTTTCCTGCCGAATAGCCGAATGGCATCTTGTAGAACAGCCGACCGTAGAGGCATTTACCGAAACTCCGAGAATTAACCGACCGCTTGGTCGTTTGCCGAATGCCTTTCCGACTTCTCGCTGGGTCCACTTATCATCTTCTCAACGTTGACCAAAATCCAGTGTCAACAGGCGGTGCGTTAGGATGTGGCGCGTCTCTGCCCCTAGGCTGGTTTTGCTGAGGTTCTACTGCCTGTTCTTCCATTGCAACCTCTTCTACTTCACCTCTTGCTGTGTTGTTCTCGGGCTGGAGCATGCCTGCTGCGCGTCCACGGCCCCTGCCTCTGCTTGTGGCGGGTGTTCTCCCGCGTCCTCTACCACGACCTCTGTCTCTATCTATCATAGTTGTCTCCGCTTGCTCAGCTTCCTCAGAGCGGCCTAGCAGACGGTTCGACCTTCTGGTTGTCATTTTCTGAAATTCATGAGCAGGTAAGTGGTGGTCAGGTAGGGTTATAGGCACTGGTAATCTAATTGTAGGAGTTGCACACATGAAAACTTGAACACTAAGCTACACTCAAGATGAACAGCAAGAAAACTGCAAGAACAGCCACAAGGACCGAACACTCAATCAAAGCATTACACCTTAGACACTTGTGTTATCTTGAGGCCAACTCCTGGAACCTCAAGGATTAACACCTCTACTCGGCTTAAGATCGTGGCTGATTCAGTGGTGGTCATGGACTACATCTACCTTGGCTCGACGATAAGCACGAGACTATCATCAGCCACTTGGTTAGAGGGGTTGTTAGCAGCAAGAGTTAGCAAGGTTAGATGAGTGAACAATAGCACAAGGTGTGATAGGAAATAGTTCAAGGGGTTTCTTGTATAGTAACAGACTTGGTTAGAGCTTCTGTCCTAGTTTTCAAATCTAGGGCTGCGCACTACGGTCAAGTATGGCTCTGATACCAACTGAAACGAACCGGATTCCCAATTACGAGAATCCGACTCCCTGTACCCTTGTGATAGTCCCAGGAACAACAGCTATCACGTACAGAACTCATTTCAGTGGAAATCACATCCATACATTGATTAAGGTCCTCAAACACGACATAAATACATAGCGATATGGTACAAGCCCTCCGGGCTAAGCGACAGAAGGAAAACAGCTACGCATCGGAAAGCTATAAGCTTCTGGCACTTCGGGGCTTCACCTCCACAGGCATCCTTGAGCGCAGCGCACAGCCCTCATTGCGGCATCCGTCGTGGTGGATCTTGTACTCGATGTCTTCTCCTGTGTACCCAAAGACTGTCCCCAAGGATTTGGGACAGGTCCACGTCACCAACCATAATATGCAGCAAAGCTTTATAGTGGCCTAAACTAGTAATAAAATATTCAAGGAGAGTAAGCTAGGGTTTCCTATGCCCAAGCAGTAGCATTAACCAAGATCATCTCATCTCCAAACACCTTTCCTCACAAGCACATACTCTCCCCAAGCCATCCATCAAACTCACAACCACATCGGGCTCATCCTGCTTCAACAGGTTCCCGCAATAAACATCCGCCAACTCCTTTCACTCGCTAGTCGACTCGGTGAGCTCCCTCCCCACCTTGTCTCAACAGCCTCAGCTGGTCCAACCTCTCATAACCCAAACCAAGGATGAGGTAAGAAAGCAGAATCCCATGCTAATCAGAATATGCCAGATGAAGGATCGTCCGTGACCGTGGACACGGCTATACGTATAGTTTTCACTCTGCAGAGGTTGCGCTCCAGGAACCACCCGGGCTGCAGACGGTAGCTAGCCGTCTTCAGACACAGCCCACAGCATGGACCCTAAAGAGTAACGGTACCATCCTGCTTCCCTGGGCTCGGGAAACATTCGCACGCTAACATCTGCCCCAGGGTTGTGAAACCTTCCCACCGGGGCCAGTCGGGGGCTGTGGTAAATCAGGGAGAGTACGCCGCAACGAGTCCCCCTTACACATATCAAACTCGGATCTCCTACAGTCCTAGTACCGCACTCAGTAGGCTTGCTGGAACCCTCCCCATACTGGGTAGATGGTGAGCACTGTAATTTCCAACGTCCGGGTCATCCCGATACGGCCCTTAATTGTCGGTAAGACGAGTATCAGTGTCAAAGCGATCCGCCGCAACGGTCCGCGATTGGCACCCATTACAGGTATGGCCGCCCAAACTCCTCAAAAGTATCCAAAGTAACCATGTACCCGCAACAGGTACTCCATAGGAACTGTCCGAGTGCAGTTCCAAAGCACACCGATCAAACGACCGGGTTGTTATCACTCGCCTCCACCGCCTAGCTGCACTACTCCTCCCAAGCCACCCAACTCACGCCACGAAGATCAATCACAACCATCCCAACACATGCAAGCATAGCATTCTCAATAAATGGATAATATGTAGCAAGGAAACAGGGTAGATAAATGGCAGTGCAGGCATATCATCATCATGCGAATAAATTAAAGCGCTAGCATACTAGTTGCATGTCTACTAGGTATTTCAAAGAATGGCTGGGCGTGAACCTGGGTATTGCTCGTCCTCTTCGTTCCGGTAGTTGGAGTTGTAGACGTCCTCCCCTTGATTCTCTGGTCCTCCTAAGTTCGTAGAAATAAAATAAAGACGGGAGCTACTAGCAAAGAAACACCAAAACAGCGAAGCAAGAAGACCCAAACAATACCAAACTCTACACTAACGCGTAGGTCATGATTTTAGAAAAATATAGAAATTAGTTTCATATTTTTCTGAGCTACGGTTGATTTATTATGAATTTTCCAAGTTTAAATCATTTTCTGAAAATATTAAATAATTCTGAAAAAAGAAAAACACTCAGGCTGGGACACGTGGCAGCACCAGGGCGTGCCACATCATCACTGTTGACGTCAGCATGACGTCATCAGTGGGGCCGGCTTTGCTGACGTCATCGTGGGCCCGGGTGACGTCAGCGTTGACTTGGTCAACGTCGACTAGTCCACGGTCAATGGTCAGCGGTCAGCGGTAGTCAACTGGGCCCACATATCAGTCTAACAGGGAGGATGACATGTGGGGCCGGCTTGTCAGCGGTTAACAGAAAAAGAAAAAGGGTTAAAGGTTAACAGGCTGGTCATGGGCCGAAAGGAATGGGCCGGCCCAACAGCGCTGGGCTGGCGGCCCACGAAGGTCAGGTTGCACGGCTCGGCTTGGCAGCGGTGCGGTGGACGCAGTCCACCTTGGACCGTGAGACGAGTCCACGAGCACCGGGTTCACGGGATCGATCTGCGGCTGCTGGGATTTTCTGCGGACAAGGTTGTGGCAAGTTGGTGAGGTCTTCCATGTGGCTTGGCCGGCGCGACGCGGACGCGCCTTGGCACAGTGCGGCGCGGCACGGTGGCTCGTCGGCGGCACGGCGAAGCGCCGGCGAGGCTCGGGAAGCGGCCAAGAGCTACGGCTAGGGCTTGCGGAGGTGGACGGCAAGAAAGAGATGGGTCTCGGCCGGCAAAGCGGCTCCCTGACGAGGATGGGCGACGGCGCGGCTCGGCTCGTGGCGGTGCTGCGCAACGGTGGCAACGCCCGCGGGTGCTCCGGCCTCCCGGCTCCGCGGCGGCGCTGGTTCGGCTGGTTAGCGCGCGTGCGCGCGGACTCCAGCTCGTGCTGGACCGCGCCACGGCGTGGCTTAGGCTCGGTGCACATGCGCGGGCACACGGGCATCCGTGGCCGCGACACGGCCGCGGCTCGCTCGCGGTGGCCGGTGCCCCGGTGCGCGGCGGCGGCGGCTGCTGGAGAAAGGCGACGGCGGTTTGTAGGTAGGGTTAAGCGGCGGCGACGATGAAAGTGCATCTAGGCACTTATATGTTTTGGTGATTTTGGATGACAACATGATTTGTATTTAACTTGTTTTCTTAAGTATATGAGCAGGGTTTTATTCGTATTGACATTCATATAATATACCTGTTGAAAAGAATATGTGCTTATTATTGGTATAAATGACATGAGAGCAAACAAGTGAGTGTGATCCCATACAACTAAGCAATACAATGACAAGTGTGTGAAAGTGATAAATGAGACATGGTCTTATGCAAATTGGTTGGTCTCATTGATAAGATACTTGTCAAAGGTTTTGGGATAAATTATTTGAAGAAATTAGGATTTCTTTGGGCTTGATCCATAGCTATGGTTATATTCAAATTGGGACTGATTCTATGGATATTGTGTGGTCTCAAGTGCATGGAAGCTTATGGACGAGTTATCTACCAAAGACAACATACAAGACAATATTGAATACATTTCAAGTTAATTGAAGACATGGATTTCATTGATGCAATGCAAAGCGAAGCTTAATTTGGCAAGAGAGGACGGAAGGGATCAAGCTAGATGGGAGTGACATTCCTAACAAAGTGAAGGGCAAGTTGGTCTTGTAGCCGAGGGACTTTGTTGATGGAAAGGTCTAACATTATAGTTTTGTTTCTATACGTCAATCAAGTCATATCAAAGCAATGCGAAACATCTAATCTTTATTGATCATATAGTGGAATGGCTTATGAATTGTTTCATACAATGGAAATTCTAAGCCATTGGCTCAAGATTGGATTTGCTCAGCAAGACATGAAGTGTTGAAGCCCTCAAAGTTGAAGATGATCAAGTATGGCATCAATGAAGATATAAAAGCTCAAGTGGTAGATTCTATTTATTGTTTTTATCTTGAGTTTAGGAATGTCGTACTATCAAGAGGGATGCAACATTAGTTGTCTTGACAACACCAAAAAGTGCTCAATAGATCAACCCATGAGAGATAACCTCAAGAGAGAAGTCCTTTAGGGACTTAGTGTGCTGAGGGGACCAAAACCGATCTGACCGGTTTTGGATAGCGGTCTGACCGCTTTTGGGGCTCTGACAGGTGTAACGGCTAGTTGGTTTGAAAAACTGGTCTGACCGGTTTGGGAAACCGGTCTGACCGGTTTTCCAACGGCTATAACAGCTAGTTTGTGTTGTGTGGGGTATTTATACCCCATATCCGGAGAGTAGGATTCACCTTGTCTTTGTGACTGCCTTGGTGGCATCGGTGAATCCGAACTTCGAGAAACAAATCATTGTCTCTCCCATTTGGTTTACTTCACAAGTTCAATTCTAGCACTTATATTCGCTTCCGCATCGTTCTACTTGGTTGTGCTCTACTTGTGCGCAGGGACTAAGTGGACCTGCTAGTTATCATCTACAGGAGCCCATCACCAAGTTTGGTTTGTGCTAGAACTTGTAGAGGGGGTTAATTTACATAGTTGGTTTTTTGTGTGGAAAACCAGTCTGACCGCTTCGGTAAAGCGGTCTGACCGCTTTCAAGCAAGCGGTCTGACCGGTTTTAGATCCGGTCTGACCGGTTTCTGTACTAACTGTGTGAAAAAGTTTGTACTTTGCAGATTCACCTATTCACCCCCCTCTAAGTGACTTCAAGGTCCTTTCAATTGGTATCAGAGCTTGGCCTCACATCCAAGCTTAACCGCCGTGAGGAAAGATGTCGACCACTTGTGAGGTAACCTATGAGCCACTAGCTAGTGACGGCTCAAATTATTCAACGTGGTCTTATCATGTGCTTAATGATCTTAGGGCCATGAGTCCTATTCTTGAGCGGGTTGTAGTTGAAGGCATTGATCGTCCTAGTGTTGATCGGAGCGTGTCCAATCCAACCGAAGATGAGATGAATTGCTTTCAACTCAACGCTCGTGTCGCTAACTTCTTATTTGATGTTGTGAGCAATGAAGTTAGAGAAATGATTCTAGAAGATGAAGCAACTCTATTCGATGCTCATCTTATTTGGGCTCGACTTGAGAAGCTATATGGCAACATCAAGAGCGACAAGCAAGACCAAACAAGTGCCAAGTCACATGAGGAGAGTTCTACATCAGCAAAATCATGCACCAAGCCTCATGAGATGACCACCGTGGAGCCACAAGATCAAGACAGCTCAGCTGCCTGCTCCCTGCCAAAACCGCTCCAACCGGTTTCCCAAACCGGTCTGACCGGTTTGGGCAGGAAGGGTGCAGCTGGCTGCAAGAAAGGAGGCCGTCGCCGTGCAAGCAAAGTTTCAAGCTCACAAGCAATATCATCCTCCAATGATGAGGCACTCATATATTACAAGTCCAAAGAAGATGAGAAGGCGGAAAACTCAAAGGATGAGACTATCCTAGCTCTTATCAAAGAGCTTGAGGAAGTCAAACTCTCAAACGCCGCTTTGGTTTGTAAGTATGATGCCATTGTTGATGATTATGCTTGTGATGCTCTTCATATGGCTTCCATAGAAAAAGAAAACAAAATGCTCAAGCAAAAATTAGAATTAATTGCTAGCAAGCATGAGATGCTACAAGTGACGCATGAAGAACTCTTGTGTTCTCATGAAGAACTTGTAGAATCATATGCTTCGTTAGAGATTGCTCATGAGATTATAATCACTTCGGTAAAATCCATTGAACCTCAATCTCACACATGCACATGTTCTCCAATTCAACATAACTTATCATGTGCTTGCTCTCAAGCAAAACAATCTTGGTCTGATAAAGTGTGTGTAGAGTCTTGTGACGACCTCGTTGCAAAAGAAAATGAAGAACTCAAGCAAGAGGTGGAAAGGCTCACAAAGGACTTAACAACTCTTAAGAACAAAAGCAATGCACAACCTTCTCAAGATAACCGTGAGACCATGGTGAAGAAGCTTGAGAAGGGATCAACCGTGCAAAGCTCGTGCATTTATCAAGTCAAGTCCAACACAAGCCAAGATCAAGGCAATGGTGAAAAGTTGGCTCATACCAAGTGCTTCACTAAGAAAGAAGGCAAGCCAACACTCTCCAAAAGGCAAAGAAACATTGAAAAGAGAAGATGCTTCGGGTGTCTTGAGAAGGGGCATCCAATTGCTTCATGTCCAAGTAATGTGGGACTACACCAAGAGAAGCCCTCTATTAAGCTCAACAAAGGCTTTCTCAAGGCCCAAGCAAAATTCAATGGAGAAGTGACTGTCAAGAGCTCAACACATCAAAGTGCTGCTTGCCCTGCCAAAAGCGGTCAGACCGCTTTCACAAAGCGGTCTGACCGGTTTCCGGCAGCAGCAGCCAAGCAACTCAAGAAGGCATCCAACATCAAGCACAAGACATGCTACTCATGTCGGGAGAAAGGACACTTTGGTAAAGATTGTCCCAATGGTAAAACTACTAAACCCGACATTGTCCATTCTATGCATATGAAGCTTAGGGACTCTCCAAATGCTTCTTGTGCTTCTAAGGTGATTAAGGCACCAAAGAGTGTCACAAGAGCAATTTGGGTTCCTAAGCATATTGGGACTAACAACATCGGACCCAACATGAGTTGGGTACCAAAGCATGCTTGATAAGCTTGTAGGGACTACGAGATGCATTGGTGGCTTGGCTTGAATGACAATCTTCAATGATCTACTAGCAAGCCAAGAAAAATTGCTTCCGCTCCATACTCTATACCCAATGATATCTCGGTAACTTTGCACTTAATTTATTAAGTTTGAGTCACTAGTGCCGTTGGTAGGATCAAGTGTCTCTAAGCCTTTGACTCATGAGACGCTTGATAGTAACTTAGATTTCTTTATTGAACTTTTATTCATATATGCCATGTGATGCTTTTAATGGCTCTCCAGTAGAGCAATATTGTGTAAAGTTGCAGTGGATCATGTTCCGACGAAATTTGCATCAAACATCGGAAATCCACGCCAATCGGTATAAGTCTGGCAAAACCGGTCTGACCGGTTTGCTAAAGCGGTCTGACCGCTTTGGCCCAGACAGTTACAATTTGAACACATACATGAGAAATGAAGATTTAAATTAATGATTTAAGCATATGCCACGTGGTATGTCTAATGGCTCTCTAGTAGAGCTAAGTTCTATCTTTTTCAGGGTATACCACACAAGATCCGACACTTAGGCCGGAAGATCCGACCAGATGATCCGGGCGGCTCTGTGTTGAACTTCTCCCGACCGGATGATCCATCGGAAGATCCGAGCAGAAACCGGTCTGACCGGTTTCCCAAACCGGTCTGACCGGTTTGGCTCAGAAAGTTGGGACTCGGCTATTTGTGTGAGAAATGAAGACGCAAGTAATTCATTTCATGAATTTCTCACTCCTGGCATATGTTATCTATATTACTTCTTCTTGATGGCATGATTACTTGGCATATTTCATTTTGAGTAAGTTATTGTGCGACTTGACCGAATATTGAATTAATCCCTTCCATGTCATTTACAAGACAAAGTGCATGTCTCATATTGTCTACATATGATGCACACATTTAGGGGGAGATTATTTCAATATTTGTGTCTTTGGGTCTAACATTTCTTTTAATGAATTTGTAGTTGCATCAATGAGAGATCACTTCTCTCAAAATTGGAGTTGTCAACTCACCTTGTGATTCATGACGGTAACCCTATAATCATCCTTATCATGAATCTTAATCTCAATTTTTGTTTTGGCTACTCACCGTAATATAGCATTAAATTCCTTAAATTGATTTAATCTTTCAAAACTAGTGCATATGAGTCCTTTCTAACCACATCATCACAAATGCACTAAAATAAGGAATTTGGTCTATATTGTGTGGCTTCGTAATTAATGGCACATGTTATCATGCTTTTATAAAAGTCATTGATTATGAAATCATGTGTTGTGCACATTAACGTTTTCTCTCTATGTTGATCAAATTGATTATGTCACGAGAGAACTCATATGGACAAAATTGATAATCTTGCACAACACATTCTACTAGAGGCAAAGGTATGTTTTCGATAAACTAGTATTTACCTTGTGCATCTAGGTTCTATTATGCTAGAGTGTGCATTTACATGCAAATATATAAATCTCCCATGCATCCATTAGATATTTGGTTAACACTTTCTTGGTGAATGGTGTAAGCTAAATTTGTTAATGTCGTTATGTGCTCAATATATGTGCATGTCTTTGGGTGACATAGGATAGATTTTGAAAAAAAAAACCCAACTAGCATGATAGGATTGTGCAATTGTGAAAATATTTGAGTTTCGGTCTTTTGACCGTAGTGAATCTATTTGCGACTATAGTTACCCTTGCTTGATTGATGCCTAGTCACAAATAGTGAAATTTTCTCAAGTCCATAAATCTTTATCTATCTCATCCATCTCTTCCTATATCTCTTGGAAGAAACAAGAGAAAATGGCTTTATTGGATATCATATGTTTTCTGAGGAAAATCTTGAGAAGTTGAAGACCATGCCTATCACATACACTCTCAGATCAAGTCAACAAGTTTTTGGAGCTAAATTTCCACCATTTCAGACTAGTCTCAGCTGACAGGGAGCAACCGGTCTGACCGGTTTCCCAAACCGGTCTGACCGGTTTGGGCCCAGGAAGCTGTGTGAACTTTTCTGTGGAAATTCTTGGATTTTTGAAGGAAAAATTTCATCATAATATCTTCTCAGATCAAGGGAACAAGTTTTGGAACATGTTTGAAGCTAGATCCGACCTTGGGTCGGAAGATCCGACAAGAAGTTCCGAGCAGTTCGGTCTCGAGTTGTTTCTGAACCGGAAGATCTGACTTTCATCGGAAGATCCGACAATCCTCGGAAGATCCGGGGTTCCTGACCAGACACAACTTCCTGGGAGAAACCGGTCTGACCGGTTTCACAAACCGGTCTGACCGGTTTCACAAACCGGTCTGACCGGTTTGGCCCAGGAAGGTGGCCCGCGTGTTTTACTGGCCCCCCGTGATTGTCTCTCTCTTCCCATACTCATTCACCACGCCTCCTTCTCTCTCATCTGTTCTTCACCGCAAGGAGGACCTTCCATGGCGATTTGAAGATCCATCCAAGGAAAAGTCGTTTTCTCTTCGGATTTGGAGTGTCCCAAGGCTGCTAGATCGGATCCCCATCAAGTTGTGCACTCAAATCTTCATCTCCCCTCGAGTTCAAGGTCCTAAGGTATTCAAATCCTCCCATCACCCGATCTACTCACTCGGTAAATATCTTTCAAAACCGTTTGGTAGAACATCTTCTGGCATGCCTAGGAACCTATCGCTAAGAGATGAATCGATTTGGTGGGCTACATTTTGCGCAACAAGGATCTGCATCTTCACTGCCAAAAGCGGTCTGACCGGTTTCTGAAACCGGTCTGACCGGTTTGGGCAGTGAAGGCTCAAGTCCCTGTTTTGCAACGTGTTTGCTCACATATGGACTAGGGATAGCTTGTACTGCAATATCCTTTCAATATCTAGATAAGTACCTGTCCAGATTGATCCCCAACTCAATTTGGCTCAGCTCAGGCAAAAGCGGTCTGACCGGTTTCTGGAACCGGTCTGACCGGTTTGGCTCTGAGCTGACCCAAAACTTGTTAAAGGAACTCAAGTTGATCAATTATCTTGACAATCTTCTTCTGAGGACCTATGTCATGCATACCATCTTATGTGACCCAGGAGAAACAGAACTAAATGCCAAGAGGATCGCATGCCGAAAGAATCAAAAAGGGGCGTCACGATCCACCTGTTGGCAGCAGCTCACAAGCGGACAGTGGCAGATCTTTGAGGCCTAGGAGGCCGAAGAGGGCAGCTGAGCAGCAGATTGAAGAAGTGGATGTAGTGGATGACACCACCTCTAGTGATGAGGATGATGTTGAGGATGAACAATACCGGGTAGAACCACATGTGGATAATGATGAGGAGGAGGAGATGGCTGCAGGTGAGGATGAGGAAGAGGAGGCAGGTGATGATGAGTCAGTTGAGGCAAATGCCCCTCTCGTTCTTGAGATAGTCAGACCCACTGGCCCAGCTAGTAGGAGAGTGACAGATTACCTCGCTAGTGGGATGACTGATGTCGTGAGGAGGTTGAGGAGGACTAGTCCACTCGATGTGGATAGGACAGCCACCGATTACAGATTTTGGACCCTTTTTCAGCAGGACTTTTATGCCACAGCCATTATGAAGAAGACCAAGATCACATCAGATGCACAGTATATCGACTGGGAATACATGAGCAAGCAAGACAATCCTAAGTTCAATGAGATCAATAGAGTGTGTTCTGAAAAGCGCGTCAAACATCTCATGGGCTTCAGGCACAGCTGGAACAAGGAAGTCACTGCTCAGTTCTATGCCACTGTGTACTTCGGATACTACGAGCAGGGTGGTAGGCAGGAGAGAGCTATGCATTGGATGACAGAAGGACAACGCTATCACATCACTTACACTGCCTTTGCTACTCTCTTGAGGGTTGATAATGAGGATGAAAACACCGTGAAAATACATGATAGTGGTGTACTAGAAAATTCAGAGTTAAAATTCATGTATCCAAGAAATCAGAATGGCAGCTGGGGAAAGTGAGTGGTCTCTACACCTACTATGGGACCTTTATAGGATGCTCCGCAAGACACTCACTCCTAGAGATGGCAACACCTCAGATATCTCACTCTACATGAGGAACTTGATGTATTATTTGAGGATTGGAAAGGAGACACCTCTCTTTAGTGTTGCCGATTTCATTTGGCAGGAGATCAAGGCTATTTCTGAGAGTCCTCAGAAAATTTGTGCCTATAGTCCTTTCATCATGCTTATCATTGAGAGGGTTACAAATTTGAAAATCAAGAAGGACACTCAACACAAGCCATTGAAGCCTCCCGTGCCTCACAAGTTTCGTATGCCCTCTCCACCACAGGAAAAGCCTCCACATCAGCCAGATGACCAGCAGGGGCAGCACACTCAGCAGGGAGGCGCTCAGTTTCAGCAGCCTCTGGCTGAGCAGCAGCAGGCCGGAACCGGTCTGACCGGTTCCCAGAACCGGTCTGACCGGTTCCCAGAACCGGTCTGACCGGTTCCCAGAACCGGTCTGACCGGTTTGGGTCTTGCAGTGGTGCACAGCCAGAGGGACGGACCTCTCCCATCAAGAAGTTCATATCTTTGTTTACAGGCATTTGCAAAGGTCAGAGGGATGTCCGGGTTGATATTAGGCAACAGAGGCTAGAGAATAAGAAGACTCGTGATGAGTTCAAGAAACTGCGCGCCGTGTTGAGTCCGAATGATCCACCATCACCTATCTCTCCACCACTTGAGTTACCTGAGATACCCCCGCTTCGAGACATCGTGACCGATCACATGAATGCGGGCTACTTTGAGGAGTATGGTGACATATTTGGATATGGACACGTTGGGTCGAGCTCGCAGCCTCCACCACCCCCTTTTCAGTCAGTTGGTGCTCCAGGGACTATGCCATACATGCCTACTTCAGAGGGTGACTTGTTTGGTTCTTCGTTTGGGTTTGCACCTCCAGGACCTACCTATGCAGCTGCTACACTCCCGTCCTCTTCATATGCATATGGTGGCACATCTTCATCTATGGCGGGAGTTCAGTTCTCGAATGCACCATCTCCATCTCCCGGAGATTTTGCTTCTCAAGCAGCGGCGTCTATCTTCGGACCCACTTTTGTTCCTAGTCATGGTATGTTTAGCACATCTTTATCTTAGACCATGACTAGCACATCCGAATCACTCTAGATTATCACTTGCACATTCAATTGAGTGAAGGTTTTCATTGGACTACATCTTCTTCGTCAGATGATCATAGCCCTACCTTCTAGCAGCGGAGAAGATTGGATGCATGATGGGAGCATGACTACAAGCTTCTCAAGGCCCTTCATGGATGATTGATGACAAAGGGGGAGAAGAATGGATTAAAGCTTATCTAGTTGATCTTGTAGACGTGTAGTACTTTGGATGGATGTAAAAAATTCATATCTTATCTATTTGTGGACTTGAGAACTTGTAATGTGTGCTACTATGTGTGTTGAACCTATTTTTGTATTCTAAGTGACTACTTGCTAGTGTGGTATACATGTCTTGGTTGATGCTTGCTGTGCATGTGCTGTCTGGGCAAAACCGGTCTGACCGGTTTGCCAAACCGGTCTGACCGGTTTGGCCTGAGACAGCACATGTAATATCCATTTATTGAGTGTTATACATGTCATATGCATCACAAATTGTTTTAATATTGTCACACACACTTGTTGCACATATTGGATTCTGAGATATAGTGTGAGCTCTCATTTTTATTGCTTATATGTGCATTTGGCATTTGAGGCCGAATTTTTGAGATTTTATTCAAAGCACATATTAAGGGGGAGCTCACTATATATCTTAGTCATCTAGAGCTTAAATTTCATATCTTTTGTAAGCTTTAATCATGTTGTCATCAATCACCAAAAAGGGGGAGATTGAAAGTGCATCTAGGCACTTATATGTTTTGGTGATTTTGGATGACAACATGATTTGTATTTAACTTGTTTACTTAAGTATATGAGCAGAGTTTTATTCGTATGGACATTCATATAATATACCTGCTGAAAAGAATATGTGCTTATTATTGGTATAAATGACATGAGAGCAAACAAGTGAGTGTGATCCCATACAACTAAGCAATACAATGACAAGTGTGTGAAAGTGATAAATGAGACATGGTCTTATGCAAATTGGTTGGTCTCATTGATAAGATACTTGTCAAAGGTTTTGGGATAAATTATTTGAAGAAATTAGGATTTCTTTGGGCTTGAACCATAGCTATGGTTATATTCAAATTGAGACCGATTCTATGGATATTATGTGGTCTCAAGTGCATGGAAGCTTATGGACGAGTTATCTACCAAAGACAACATACAAGACAATATTGAATACATTTCAAGTTAATTGAAGACATGGATTTCATTGATGATGCAATGCAAAGCGAAGCTTAATTTGGCAAGAGAGGACGGAAGGGATCAAGCTAGATGGGAGTGACATTCCTAACAAAGTGAAGGGCAAGTTGGTCTTGTAGCCGAGGGACTTTGTTGATGGAAAGGTCTAACATTATAGTTTTGTTTCTATACGTCAATCAAGTCATATCAAGTGAAGCAATGCGAAGCATCTAATCTTTATTGATCATATAGTGGAATGGCTTATGAATTGTTTCATACAATGGAAATTCTAAGCCATTGGCTCAAGATTGGATTTGCTCAGCAAGACATGAAGTGTTGAAGCCCTCAAAGTTGAAGATGATCAAGTATGGCATCAATGAAGATATAAAAGCTCAAGTGGTAGATTCTATTTATTGTTTTTATCTTGAGTTTAGGAATGTCGTACTATCAAGAGGGATGCAACATTAGTTGTCTTGACAACACCAAAAAGTGCTCAATAGATCAACCCATGAGAGATAACCTCAAGAGAGAAGTCCTTTAGGGACTTAGTGTGCTGAGGGGACCAAAACCGATCTGACCGGTTTTGGATAGCGGTCTGACCGCTTTTGGGGCTCTGACAGGTGTAACGGCTAGTTGGTTTGAAAAACCGGTCTGACCGGTTTGGGAAACCGGTCTGACAGGTTTTCCAACGGCTATAACGGCTAGTTTGTGTTGTGTGGGGTATTTATACCCCATATCCCTCTCTTGTGAGGGGTGCTGGTTCCATTGCCTTTGTGGCACGTCCCAAGCCTTCCAAGCACCAGCAAGCTCTCCCCAAACCTCTCTTTGTGAGAGTTGATTGATTTAGTTCATATCTTTGGATTTGGGTTGAGGGATGCGTTGTGTATGAGATAGATAGCAATAGAGAGCTAATTGCAACAGTGAGAGCATATCCATAGCCTTGAGCATTTCCGGTGAAGTCTAGCAAACAATTGAAGCATTTGTTACTCTTGGAGGTGATCCTCCTAGACGGCTAGGTGTCGCCGGTGAGCTACCGTGAGTGTGGTAAGCCACGGATTGGTTGTAAAGGCTGGCCTTGCCTCCTTCGTGGAAAAGGGTCAAAAGTTAGTGGAACCCGAGGAAAGTGGCTTGGAGTGGATAAGCCCGCCTTTCGTAGGCCCTCAACGGAGAGTAGGATTCACCTTGTCTTTGTGACTGCCTTGGTGGCATCGGTGAATCCGAACTTCGAGAAACAAATCATTGTCTCTCCCATTTGGTTTACTTCACAAGTTCAATTCTAGCACTTATATTCGCTTCCGCATCGTTCTACTTGGTTGTGCTCTACTTGTGCGCAGGGACTAAGTGGACCTGCTAGTTATCATCTACAGGAGCCCATCACCAAGTTTGGTTTGTGCTAGAACTTGTAGAGGGGGTTAATTTACATAGTTGGTGTTGACACCAAAAATTGGCACCAGGAAGAGGCTGACATGTGGGCCGGATTCGTTGAAGAGATATCATTCGGCAAAGGAGTTTTTCCCCAGAGCATTCGGTAAGGACGTTCTGCAGTCGGGAACACATCGTCATTCGGCAAGAGAACTGTTTCACGAAAGGCATTCGGGAGCGCGTGATGACGTGGATCAAGTATAAGGAAAAGGCTGGTTTGACTTGGAATGCAAGGCGGATACGGTGCCCCGGTGTTTATCTTTTTAGGAAGTAAATAAATGTAATCGTAATCGATTAGGAGTCGTGTCGAAACCTGGGTATAAATATAAACCCATGGTGATTGTAAAAGTATCGTTCAATCAATCATACAACAAACCGGCCCCGTGCCAACTTCGAGTCCTTTAGTCGAGTCGTCGAGTTCTTCGAGAGGAATCATCGATCCGTCGACCTCCGTAAGTACCGGCAACCCTGCGCCATGCCTAGTATCATGCGGTGGATTTAGGCTCTGGTTCAGGAAGGTTCCATTGTTAGATCATGAGCCATGCGGTGGGCTAAGTTTTAGATTCGGTTCTAGCCCATAATGCACTGCGTTTCCATAGCCGAATTCGAAGTCAATCTAGACTGCCACGTGTTGCGGGTTCAGGCTCGTTGGTCTTGTGTAGGTCTTGACAGAACCGGGTATCATGCGGTAGATGCAGGTTTTTGGGTCGTCTTAGAGCTAATCATCCGGTGGATTAGAATTCGATTCGATCTGATAGATCTATCATCATCAACGAAGCATGTTCCTTCTTCATGGAACCCGATTCGGCTATATAGCTGTATTCGGCAGTATCGTCACGAGTGAAATATGTCCACAGTTTTGTTTTAAATAAAGAATGCTTTTAGCCTTCCACGTTTAGGGTGTATCATGCGGTGGATTGCTCTATTCTTGGTTGGTGGTGTGGTTCCAAGCAAGTCGTATCATGCGGTGGATTAACTTGCTTGTTTCATGCTCGACGGGTTGAAAAGTACCTAGACATGCGGTAGACTAGTGCTTTTAATCTATGCATTCTTGTTTATTATGAAATTATGGTCATGCTTTCGCCCTTTTATGTATCTATCATGCTCTGTTTTCCCGTTGATCGGTTATGAATGTACGCCATAATGTTTATTCAGTTGACTACCGATCTTTCGTCATGCTTACGTCACGCATTCGGCAGTGCGCTCCCTGCGTGTTTTGCCGATTGCCGAATGATGCTTTAACTGCCGACAGATAGCTTCTCTGTAGCTATATGTCGTTCGAAACCGGCTCCGTAGCCGCAAATATGGAACTGACTGGTATTGCCCGGTACGTTCCAGGTGTTATCTAAGCATCTTTTCTCCCTTTGTCAGTTTCAGGAAAATTGACTGGCACGCTTTCGGATTCAAACGCTCGGGCCACGTGTGAAGCCAGCTAATTCGGCTTGCTGTGTGCTTGGCGTGAGGTGCGGATTTTACGTCAACACACTTTTTGGCACGCCCGGTGGGACCACAAGCTTCGAAGATGCCTGAATTAAAAGACATTCTGGATGTCACTTTTGAAGAATTGTCTGATGAACATCAACAAATGGTGAAGACTGCTGCAGATCAGTTCATCAAGAAATGCTTGCTGTCTTTTGCTAAGAACAGGAGTGGTGCACCGTTTCTCAAGTCAGATCTGCCAAGAGTCCTTTTGCCGGGACAATCTGATCTTACTGAAGATGAAGAAAGGGAGAAGTTCTCTAGCTTGTTGTACAAGGCTTTAGGAGAAACAATGACCAATCATAATGCTGCATTCTTGAACAGTTTTCGGCTCATACTGGTCAACATCTTTGGTCAACACGTGGATAAGCCTTTTGAGCAAGTGCATGGACAACTTGGTGGACCGACATATTTCAATGTTCAAGCATCGGTTCCAAAACGTCATGGTAAAGGTACTGAAGAAACTGAAGCTTCTGAAACCAAAGACGCGAATGGACAGCCGATTCAGCAAGAGATTCAGTATGCATTGCCGAAACCTCGTACATATGGTGATATGGCATTCGGCACCACGGGAAATCCACCTGCTTCTGCTTACAAGATATCCCCTCTGAACAACAGGCTGCAAAGGGATATGTATGGGAACGGATATTCAGAGTTTATGGATTACAATGCTATTGACGCTCTCCCGAATCCCGGGTATGTTGGTGCTACAGGGATGACTGCTGGAAGACCAGGGAATCAAGATACCAATATTGACCTCATGGTGCAAAAAATGACCGATGTATTGCAAAATCAATTCGGTCTGAAGCCTAAAAGTCAGGGGTACATGTACTCGTCTCCTTTCCCAGAATGGTACCAAAGGGTATCATTGCCGAATAGAGTCAAGGTGCCTACAGAGTTCACTAAGTTCTCAGGACAAGATGATACTAGCACTGTAGAACATATAGCTCGATATCTGATGCAGCTTGGAGAAGCTTCAGCAGATGAGGCTTTCAGAATCAGATACTTTCCTTTGTCGCTGACGGGTCCAGCTTTTACATGGTTTGCTTCTTTTCCTGCTCAGTCGATTTGTACTTGGAAAGACCTGGAGCAGAAATTCCATGCTCATTACTACATTGGCAGTACCGAGAAAAAGTTGGTTGATTTGACCAGCTTAAGGCAGAGAAATAATGAGACACCTACGGAGTTCCTCAGGAGATTTAGGGAAACAAAGAGCATGTGCTTTTCTCTGAATATACCTGATGACCAGCTAGCTGGTATGGCTGTAGCTGGCATGCTGCCTGCCATTCGGGAAAAGCTATTCGGGATGGAGTTTGATGACCTGGGCCAGTTGTCACACAGATTGGCCTTAATGAGTAACCAGGCATATGGTTTCAAGAAAGATGCCAGATTTGCTAAACATAATGATGTAGCTAACATCTATAACCAATTCCTTGAAAGAGCAGATCAAGAAGATGAGTATGAAGATAGCGAGGAGATAGCCGCAGCAGAGATAGTGTGGGGTAAAGAACCAGTCATGGTGAATCAGAGGTGGATTAAACAGAATAAGGGCACCTATGATTTTGATGTAACTAAGGCAGATAAATTGTTTGACTATCTTGTAAAAGAAGGCCGGATCAAGCTACCAGAGGGGCATTCTATGCTTCGGCCTGATGGAGTGAAAGATAAGAAGTACTGTGGATTCCATGATAGAAATTCTCATTCCATCAATGAATGCAGGGTTTTTAGAGTGAGGATTCAGAAAGCTATCCAAGAAGGGCATCTGAAATTCGACAATAAGATGAAGTTGGACAATAACCCGTTTCCTCAGAACATGATTGGGTTCTCAATCAATATGGTGAATGTTGCCGAATCTGGAGAAAAGGGAAAGATGAGAGTCCTGACGTCGAAGGAAGCGAAGCAGAATGGCTCAGTCGATCCTAATCGGCAAATCACGATCGAACAGATTCGCGAGGAAAAGCCTCGCTTCCCGAATAGCCGATTTGAAATTGGGAATTCTTCTAAACCCAGAGTCACATCGTGCATTCTCCTCAATAAGTGGCAGCGTCAGCAAGAAAAAGAACGCTATCAGAGACGTGAATACGAGGAGGAGAAGAGGAGGTGTGAAGAAAAAAGGTATGAGGAAGAACAAGAGGAATATGTCCGAGAACAAGAACGTGCACATTGGAATTGTGTCTTCTTCAGACACTGTTGGAATGAGGGTTTAAAGCTGCCTACATGGAATAACTGTCCTGAATGCAATAATGGATATGTCGAACATAGGCAAAATGATGACAATCGCCGATCCGTCCACGAAAGAATTGGAAGGATACATCCTAGTGATGATCGGCGTCTAAAAATATATGAGAATAATGATCAACCAAGGAAAAGACATGCTGATCGTAGATGGATTGATCATGAGGAGGAAGATCGTGAGTATGTCTGGCAGATAGGACAGTGGTGTCCACCTGGTTTAAGAAGGAGCCAGAAGAGAAGAGTCCAACGCCTGAGGAATCAAGAGTTGAAGCGAGCAGGAACCAGGATGAAATCGATATGGCGTCCAAAAGACAAACCCGACGAATCGGGTCATTCGGCTCCTACATGCATGGTATGTTTCTTGCCGAATGAATTCATGGCTCCAGCTAATCAAATTGTACAGGAAGAGATATTGTCAGAAGTGGATGAAGCCGAGCAATGTGGGTTAATGGCACAATTGGTATTGAATAAGCAAGCTATTTTCGAGAAGCCAGTCCAGAATCGGCACATGAAGCCACTGTACTTAAGAGGATATGTCAATGGAAAGCCATTGACGAAGATGTTTGTTGATGGTGGAGCTGCTGTTAATGTGATGCCACACAATACATTCAGGAAACTTGGCATGAGCCCTGGAGATTTAACGCCGACAAGCATAGTTTTGAATGATTTTGCTGGAAATCCGTCGGACACCAAAGGATGTGTACATGTAGATCTGATGATTGGGTCTAAGATTCTGCTTACAACCTTCTTTGTTATTGAAGGCAAAGGGGCATACAGCTTGCTACTTGGAAGGGATTGGATCCATGCGAATTGCTGTATTCCATCTACTATGCATCAGCAGCTGTTGACGTAAAATCCGCACCTCACGCCAAGCACACAGCAAGCCGAACAAGCTGGCTTCAAACGTGGCCCGGGCTTTTGAATCCGGAAGCGTGCCAGTCAGTTTGCCTGAAAACTAACAAAGGGACAAAACGTTTAGATCAAAACCTGGAACGTGCCGGGTAAGACCAGACAGTTCCATATTTGCGGCGTTGAAGCCAATCTCGAGAGACAAATAGCTACAGAGAAGCTATCTGTCGGCAGTTAAAACCTCATTCGGCAATCGGCAAGGCACGCAAGGAACGTACTGCCGAATGCATGACGTAAGCATGACGGAAGATCGGCTTTCGACCAAATGAGCATTGTAACACGTACTCATAGCCGATTAACGAGAAAAGTGTGTGATAGATAAATAAAAGGGTGAAACATGATCATAAATTCGCAGTAAACAAAGAATGCATAGGCCGAAAGCAGCACCCGTCAAACATGATAACAAACAAATTAATCCACCGCATGATACGACTTGTTTGTGACCACACCACTAATCAGATTAGACCAATCCACCGCATGATACAATCTAACCATGAAAAGCTAAAAGCATTCAATGTTTAGTTACGAACCCACAACACAGTCACGAATTTACATTGAAACAAGAATGCATAGGCCGAAAGCAGCACCCGTCAAGCATGGCAACGAACGAGTTAATCCACCGCATGATACGACTTGTTTGTGACCACACCACTAATCAGATTAGACCAATCCACCGCATGATACAATCTAACCATGAAAAGCTAAAAGCATTCATTGTCCAATGCAAACCCACGAACACACGTTCACTCGTGAGAGCACTGCCGAATACGGCTATTTAGCCGAATCGGGATCCATGGCGAAGGAACAAGCCTAATCGGTAAAGATAAATCTATCAGATCGAATCGAATTCTAATCCACCGGATGATTAGCTCTAAGACGATCCAAAAACCTGCATCTACCGCATGATACCCGGTTTTGTCAAGACTGACACGATACCGACAAGTTCGAACCCGCGACACGTAACAACCTAGATCGGTTTCGGATTCGGCTGTGAGGGGATAATTCGTCATGTCGTGAAGCAGAGCCGATTCTAGCCGATCTAGATTGGGCAAAGGTGTGTTGCATGAATTAAGCACATAGTAAAAACAGAGCAACACGGGGTAACTTAATGAATCTGTTAGATCTTGCCGGAATCTAACAGAGCCGATAACTTGGTCCATACTAGATCTTAGCCCACCGCATGGCTCATGATCTAACAGAGGAACCTTCTTGAGACCACAACTTAAATCCACCGGATGATACTAAGTATGGTAACAAGACTACTTGCATCAAAGCTTAAATCCACCGCATGATACTAAGCATGATACAAGGTTGCCGGTACTTACGGAGGTCGACGGATCGATGACTCCTCTCGAAGAACTCGACGACTCGACTAAAGGACTCGATGTTGGCACGGGGCCGGTTTGTTGTAAGATTGATCGTCCTTTTTTTACAGCTGCCATGGGTTTATATTTATACCCAGGTTTTGATACAACTCCTAGTCGGACACGACTACAACACTTGTTTCTAAAAATAAATGACGAATTTTCGTGTCCATATTGCTTTCCTTGTTTGAACCGGCCTTTTCCTTATGCTGATCCACGTCATCATGTCTTCCCGAATGCTACCACTCTTCGCCTGCGGAACAATGCCTCTGCCGAATGATGACGCATTCCCGACCGCAGAGTATCTCTACCGAACGTTTCAGCCGAATGGCGACGCGTTCCCGACCGCAGAGCATCTTTGCCGAATGCTTCAGAAAAAACCCTTTTAGCCGAATGGCATCCTTCTACCAAATCCGGCCCACATGTCAGCCTCTTCCTGGTGCCAATTTTTGGTGTCAACACATGCCCCTTCAATTTTGGGATAAGAGGTAACTTTTATCTCGGAATTGACCAAAAGCACTTAACATTTCCAAGTTAGTTCTGCTCGGCACCCGCTTCTCCTTCCGAATCTTCAGAGCTCTCATCCGGATCCGAACCCTAAGTCATCGTCTTCCAAGATCCAACCTTCAAATGGCGGACCAAGATCTTGCTCTCCAGGTAAACTTCAATACCCTCAAGTATGTTCGGCAGTCTTCTTTCGATTTGTATTTTAAATTTCTTCTTATCCTCTTTCATTCTTGATAGGCCCTAGCTGCCGAAATCCTCATCCCTGTTGAGGAAAAATCTCCATCCTACTTCCTCGGTCCCGTAGGAGATTCAGATCCTTCTGAAATCATTGCGGCCGAATCTCAGCGGATTCCCTTTAAGATTTCACTGACCAAACCTCAGGAGTGGCAAGATGCTTTCAAGAACTGGCCTTTGCCCCCAATCGCCGGATGGAGAAATTGGTATAAAAGGATGTCTGATGATAAAAGCCCTCAAACACAAAATTGGGATCATTTGCGTATTTCTCATTGCCTGGAGCTGTCATTAGCTGAAACACCAAAGAATGAGAACCTCCTGATTGCAGCTTGCCACTTTTGGTCCAATGGTACAAATACCTTTCTTTTTGGTCATGGCCCAATGTCTCCTACTTTGGCCGATGTCTACATGATGACCGGCCTGAATGTTACAGGAACTGTACACCCATATGATCACAAAGGTTCCTCCAAGCAGACAGGAGTGAAAACAGGGGTTGGATATAAGAGATACATTCAGAATCATATGTCTGATGGCCCTCTGACCGATGTTGAATACAGGGCCTTCCTGAATATGTGGCTATGCAGATCAGTCTTTTGTGGCAAAGCCAATGAGCCAACCTTGAATCACATTGTAATGGCTGAAGAGCTGGCTGCTGGAAAAGTCATCCCACTTGGGAAATACCTTCTGGGAAGCGTCTATCATATGCTCAATCAAACCACCCACCTGATGCACACCAGAAAGAAGATCCCCTGTGTCAATGGTCCCTGGTGGTTTGTCCAAATGTGGCTGCAATTATACATGCACCAAATCGTTGCTATTGATCTCAACAGCCGAGACTTCCCTTCAATCAATTATAAAGAAGGAGAAACCCGGAAAACCAAAGGTTGTCAAACTTATGGAGAAGCTGCCTCCACTGTATCTATCAACAAAAACATTGGTGAACTGTTTGAGCTCTTCTTCAGAGGTTTTGCCAATCCTCTTTGGTTCCCTTATTCGGACAATGACAATCTTACTCTCCCTTGCGAATTCAGCTTTGAGACTGGATGCACTGATGTACAATCTGTAGCAATTTTTAATGCCTTCATCCAGCCCTGCATCCTGCCAGCCGAATTCTGTGGAGGGAGGCTAGTCCAAAGCAC
Source organism: Echinochloa phyllopogon (assembly GCA_033239725.1). NCBI lineage: Eukaryota > Viridiplantae > Streptophyta > Magnoliopsida > Poales > Poaceae > Echinochloa > Echinochloa phyllopogon. The sequence continues at coordinate 129,299 of BTCW01000008.1, read as the reverse complement.
TTATGAATATTATCAGCCAAACAAGATGGCTAGACAGTTGGGATGTGGCCAAGTGCCCCCTAGGCTATTCCTCCATGAATTCCTCAGGCCTAGGGAGATAATCAAGGATTTCACAGAAACAAGAAGGATTTTCAACTATAAATGCTGTGGAACTATTTATGCACCTGATCCTTTTGTGCTAATAGTATCTGCCCATCCTTCCTTCACCTTCTGGTGGCAAGAATTCCATGATCATATCTTCAACATGCCAATCCATCCTTTCTGCCTTGAATTAATGCCTGATTATCAGCCAACTGCAGAGGTAATATGCTTATTCCTTTATCTGTCTTAACAACATTAGCCCCAATCGATTCTGACTTTATTATTTTGCAGGACATAACACCTGCCCTTCTTGCCAGGGTAATTTTATACAAAACTGCAGGCCCAATCTCTGCTTTGGGGCACCAATCCCCTACTTTGGCTCAGCTGATGGCTAGACAAGCTTCTTCAGATCCAACACTCACTAGACCATCATCTGTCAAGAGGAAAACCCTCCTCATAGCTGCTCCTTCAGTTGTAAAGAAGAAAAGAACAAGTAGCAAAATCAAGGTCAGAGTCCTTCTTCTTTGACTATAATGCTTTTGGTGTTTTTGCTCAGCTTTATTTCCTTTTGATTCCAGGGCAGAGAACAACAGCTAGCAATCAGTGCAGGTCCTGCCGATGCTTCAATGATTGGTAAAATTTCTCACTATCTCATCTTTAAAGTTCCTTTCCATCGGCATTGATTCCTTTTCAGTTTCAGAGCAAACTTCAACAGACCCAATCTTGGAGAGTCCTCCTTCTCATCAAGAACTAGCTTCAGCTTCTCCTGATGTTCCTCAACTAGAAGCCTCTTCTCCACCAACAGATCTTCCAGGCTCTCCTCAGCATGACATACAAGAATCTTTGCCTAAGCTCGAGCTGCCCTCTCTTTCCATCCAAGAGACCAGAAATGAGGTAGAAATAATTACCCAGTCTTCCAGTTCTTTATTCAATGGATCATCAATAATTCGGCAATATCTTTTTTCAGGAGAAAACCACTTCTTCACCCAGCTATTCATTTGCTGTGGATGATCTAGTTGCCGAACAAGGAGAAGAGACCTCTTCTGGTCAAACTTTATCAGAGGAGAACCAGGCAAAATTGAAGGAAATCCTCTCTTTTCTGCATAAGGACACTCGGGAACAAGTTACTAATGCTGATCTTTTAAGAGATTTGCTTGAATCATTTGACCAAGATCTTCCTGCCGATATCAAGACTTCTTTAGATCCAATTTCCAGATTGGATGATCAGTTTATCGCAGTGAAGCAAGCTCTGAAGAATCAATCGGCTCAACCAGCCTTGGAGCAAAGGAGAACTTTGGTCAAGCAATCTGTAAAAGACCTGCATACTCAAGTTCAGAATGACAAGGAATCATTGATCAAACTGGAATCTGAACTTGAAATGAAGGAGATCAGAAAAGCTGCGCTCGAAGCCGAATTGAGAAATTTATCGGCCGAAATTGAAGCTGACAAGAAGAAGATAATCGAGCTTCCCAAGTTAACAGAGAGAAGGCGAAAGGAAGCCTTAGCAGCTCTAAACGAAGACAAACAACTCAAGGCGAAGCTTGCTGCCCTGACCAGAACCCAAGAAGCTGACAAAAACTTATTAGAGAACATTAGCAATATGATATCAAATGCCAAAAATGTAATCTCAAAGTTCTTGGGTGTGTAAATTGTGTCAAAATATTTTGATAGCCGAATGTTATATCAACTTTGCAGTTTCATCAATTGCTTTCATGCTCTTCTTTCCATTGTGGATGACTCATTCGGCAAAGCTGGTTTTAATAGCGTCAGACCCGAAAACGCCTTAACTATGACATAGCCGAATCTCATCCAGTCAAAGCCGAATACGACTCGATAAGAATCCCAAACGACATGATAACCGATCGGCTGGAGAATCCTTTCCACCTTCCGAACTCTTCGGAATATGCGCCACGATCTTTGGCCACGATTTCCTCTACGGGTTCTATAAATAAACACCCAGGCAGCCCACAGTTTCTTCACCAAGTTCTTCGTCTTCCAAGTTCTTGCCGACTCAAGTCATTCTCTTCTCCATCCACAGTAACTCCGAGGAACTTTCAATGGCTGACAACAACAGAAGGCGCCCGGCCGCCGATGAGGCCGAAGGAAGTCGCGCCGGCGCTCGCCGCAGGTGAGTAGCTGCTTGCTTCTCTCTATTCTTCTCGAGATTTCCTCCCTCTTTCTTGACGAATCTCTTTGTTCTTTCAGGGTAATCCAATGGATTGCCGGCGCCGGCGCGCCAGTCGCAGCTCCAGCCGCTGCTCCTGCGGCATCTTCGAGTTCGTCTAATCGATCTCTCGAATCGGACGACTACCGCTACACGGACGGCGATGCTCGCCGATTCAAGGCGGAGCGCGACGACTCTCGTCGTGAACTGGAGGCTATCTCCAAGCAAGCCGGGATTGCTGACCTCGAATGGCAGCACGAGCGCAAGCAGCTGCTCGAAGTTATTGATGGTGAGTCTTGCAATCTGCTCAATCTCAATCTTGTCCCCCAACTGATATTACTCTGCTGCCCCTTTTGTAAACTTGCAGCGCGTGATGCTGAACTCGACCGACTGAAGGCGCTGGTGAATGAGCTGGCGAACAAGGTGAATGCTCCTGGGGACACACCAGAAGCTCGCCTTGGTGCGGTGATGGGCCGCATCGATGAGGTGGCCTCGCACGGCATCCGTCTGGGCACTGCCGCAGGCCTAGTTGCCATGTCGACGCACACCAATACCGACTACTCCAGGCTACCGACCGGCTTCGCTAATGGTAACCCGGAGGAGATCGACGACATCGAGGCCTCCATAGATCGCCTTGATGCTCATGGCGCCGCCATTGCCGATTCCATTCATCCTCAATCCGTTTTGAACAAGCTATTCCATTAGTTTGTACTAGGGATTTATGGAATTTCGGCAATAAAACTTATCTTTTGTGATCTTGCATGAACATCTGATGTAGTATATTTTGTGCTGAGGGCAATACATTCAGTACTGGCCATTTTCCTTTTCTGTCAACATTTGTTCTGAAGGCGATTTCTTCCCGAAAATCGGCTGTTCGGCAGATTAATATATCAATCACCGATCGATTTCAACACTGGGATAATACCTCTTCAAATATCTTCCATTTATAGCAGAAGCAAATTCTTCTCCCAATAATGTCTTCAAAATATATGCATTTCCAGGCACGCATCTAACCACTCTGAAAGGACCTTCCCAATTTGGAGACCACTTGCCGAATGCTGCATATTTGGTTCCAATCGGCAACATCGCTTTCCAGACTAAATCACCTTCTGTAAATTGCTTAACTTTCACCTTCTTATTGTAATACTTAGCAACTCGCATTTTGTTCTTCTCAATATTCTCCAAGGCCCTGAGACGAATCATATGCAAATCTTCTAATTCGTCCATCATTAAATCTTTATAATCTTTAGAACTTAAATCCTTTTGCAACTTTATTCTCCTTGAGTCTAATTGCATTTCCCATGGCAAGATAGCATGATGCCCATATACCAACTCATAAGGAGACGTCTGTGTAGCCCCATGTGGAGCCATTCGGTAAGCCCATAAAGCCTCACTGAGTACCGAATGCCACTTTCTTGGCTTCTGATCAATCTTCTTCTGTATAATTTTAATCATAATCTTGTTAGAAGCCTCTGCCTGACCATTAGCTTGGGCATAATAAGGAAAAGAATTTAACAATTTGATGCCCATACTCTCAGCAAAATCTCTGAATTCTGAAGATGTAAATTGAGTCCCTTGATCAGTGGTGATTGTCTGAGGAATCCCAAATCTGTAAATGATGTGTTCTTTAACAAATTCAACCATATTCTCCGACGTCACCTTCTTTAATGGAATTGCCTCAACCCACTTGGTAAAATAATCGGTTGCCAAAAGCACAAACTTATGCCCCTTGCTAGATGGAGGATTTATTTGGCCAATCAAATCTATTCCCCATCCTCTGAATGGCCATGGCTTGACAATGGGATTCAAAACCGATGCCGGAACTCTCTGAATGTTTCCAAATTTCTGACAGTCTTGACATCCTTTATAATATTCAAAACAATCTTCCAACATTGTCGGCCAGTAATATCCAGTTCTTCTAATAACCCACTTCATTCGGTAGGCCGATTGATGTGCTCCACACAACCCATCATGTACTTCACTCATCAGCCTTTTTGCTTCTCCATGACTTAAGCAATGTAACAGCACTCCATCCAGGGATTTATAATATAAATTATCATCAAGAAGAACAAATTTTAAAGCTTTATACCTGAGCTTTCTAGAAACCTTTCGGGATGGATTCTCCAGATAATCGGCAATCTCTTTTCTCCAATCATCTTCTGCCAGATTATTCCCGAATGCATATACGTCTTTAGCAAAAACTTCTCGAAGCTCTTTATAACCTGATGCACTTTGGGCCAATCTATTTGCCTCTCCATTATCCCCTCTAGGAATGTGTTGTAGAATTACTGACCGAAAGCTCTTCAATATTTCTTTGCATTCTTCATAGTAATTCCTCAAGGTATCACTTTTGCACTCATATTCACCATTCAATTGCTTTATGACCAATTCTGAATCTCCAAAAATTTCAACTGCAACGGCCTCTGCTTCTTTCAAATATTGGAGCCCTTTGAGCAATGCCTCATACTCAGCTTGATTGTTAGTAACAACAGATTGAATGGGAACAGCAAACTCAAATGTTTCTCCTTTGGGTGAAATTAATAAGATACCTGCTCCACCACCTTTGTTGCATGAAGATCCATCGAAGAATAACACCCAAGGAACAATGTTAAGCAAATCTATCGATGTATCATGATGTTCAGTAATGAAGTCGGCAATAATCTGTCCCTTAACAGCCTTTGCCGATTCAAATCTTAATTCAAATTCAGACAAAGCTAAAATCCATTTGCCAATCCTTCCGTTCAAAATTGGCATAGACAACATGTGTTTTATCACATCAAACTTTGAATACACAATGCATTCGGCATGTAGTAAGTAGTGCCGAAATTTTGTACAGGAGTAGTAAACACATAAGCAAAGTTTCTCTATAGCCGAATACCTTGTCTCTGGATCCAGTAACTTTCGGCTAAGGTATGCAACCACTCTTTCCTTCCCTTCAAATTCTTGAATGAGGGCCGATCCAATAGTTTGGGCATCGGCCGCCACGTACAACTTGAAAGGCTTGTTCAATTGTGGAGGCACCAATACTGGTGGCTTCTTCATGTACTCTTTTATTTCATTGAAAGCCTTCTGTTGTTCGTCACCCCATACAAACTTTTGATCCTTTTTTATTTTCAATAGTGAGGAAAAGGGCAACACCTTTTGTGACAAGTTTGATATGAATCTTCTCACAAAGTTTATCTTGCCAAGCAGCGATTGTAGCTCTTTAAGATTAGTTGGAGGAACAATTTCATCAATTGCCTTCATGCTTTTCTTACCAACTCCTATTCCTCCTTCATGTATCAAAAATCCCAGAAACTCTCCAGCCGAAACTCCAAAAGCACACTTGTTCGGGTTCATCTTAAGTCCATGTTTCCTGGTACATTCTAGAGTTTTCCTTATGTCGGCCAAATGAGACTCATGATCCAATGACTTGATCACCACATCATCAATATATATTTCCACAATCTTGCCGATCAACTCATGAAAAATATAATTCATAGCCCTTTGATAAGTTGCACCGGCATTTTTCAATCCAAAGGTCATGACAACCCACTCAAACAACCCTATGTGTCCAGGACACCTGAAAGCTGTCTTTACTATATCTTCCAATGCCATATAAATCTGATTGTATCCTGCATTACCATCCATGAAACTGAGCACTTTGTATCCAGCAGCAGCATCAACCAATGAATCAGCAACAGGCATTGGATATCCATCCATGGGTGTAGCCTTGTTCAGATCTCTAAAATCTATGCAAACCCTCATCTTTCCATTTTTCTTATAGACAGGAACAATATTAGAGATCCAATCCGCGTATTTACATGGCCGAATGAAATTTGCATCTAGTAATCTTTCAATCTCCTTTTTTACATCGGCCAACACTTCTTCCTTGTAGATTTTTCGGGGTGGTTGCTTGTAAGGCCTGTATCCAGGTTTGATTGGCAACCGATGCTCAACAATAGAACGGTCTAGACCGGGCATCTCCGAATAATTCCAAGCAAAGCAGTCCTTGTATTCCTTTAACAATGTCACCAACTTTTCTTTGAAAACCGAATCCAAGTTAGCACTGATAAATGTCGGCCTTGGCTTGTCACCATCTCCAATGTCCACTTCTTCTAATTTATCGGCCAACACAAATCCACGTCCTAATTTTCCATCAGTTCCATCAATTGGATTTTCCATCAAAAATTGCTATGAGAGCCGACTGCTTCAATCGGCTGTTGATCACTGCTGGCTGGTGCCACAGGACCTTCTCCCCAGTCTTTACCTGAGAAACAATCTATGCCTTGATACTCCCAGAAAGCTGGTTCCATATTCGCCACGCTTATTGAATCATCTGCTTGGACAATCTCCACCTCATCATCTATCCACTGAATAAGCTGTTGATGCATAGTAGATGGAATACAACAATTTGCATGAATCCAATCTTTTCCAAGCAGCAAGCTATATGCCCCTTTGCCTTCAATGACAAAGAAAGTCGTAAGCAGAGTCTTGGAACCAATCATCAGATCAACGTGCACGCATCCCTTGGTGTCCGAAGGATTTCCAGCAAAATCATTTAGAATTATGCTCGTTGGTGTCAAATCTCTAAGGCCCATACCAAGCTTCCTGAATGTGGTATATGGCATTACATTGACAGCAGCTCCTCCATCGACAAACATCTTGGTCAATGGTTTGCCATTAACATATCCTTTCAAGTACAGTGGCTTCATGTGCCGATTCTGGGTTGGCTTCTCAAAAACAGCTTGTTTGTTCAACATCAATTGTGCCATTAACCCAAATTGTTCGGCATCATCTATATCGGGCAATATTTCTTCCTGTACAATTTGGTTAGTTGGAGCCATGAATTCATTCGGCAGAAAACATACCATACATGTAGGAGCCGAATGACCATGTTCGTCAGGCCTGTCTTTTGGGAGCCATATTGATTTCACCCTAGGCCTTGCTTGCTTTAATTCTTGATTCCTCAGGCGCTGTACTCTTCTCTTCTGGCTCTTCCTCAAACCAGGTGGGCACCATTGTCCTTTCTGCCAAACATACTCACGATCTTCTTCCTCATGATCAATCCATCTGCAATCAGCATGTCTCTTTCTTGGTTGATCATCAAAACGCCGATCATCACTAGGATGCACCCTACCAATTCTTTCATGGACAGATCGGCGATTGGCAACATTTTGCCTACGTTCGACATACCCATTATTGCACTCAGGACAGTTATTCCTCGTAGGCAGCTTTAAACCTTCGTTCCAGCAATGTCTGAAGAATGCACACCCCCAATGCGCACGTTCCTGCTCTCGAGCGTATTCTTCTTGTTCTTCCTCAAACCTTTCTTCTTCGCGCCTTCTTTCCTCCTCTTCGTATTCACGCTTTTGAAAACGCTCTTTCTCTTGCTGACGCTGCCATTTGTTGAGGAGAATACGTGTAGTAACTCTGGGTTTAAAGGATTCGCCCACTTCAAATCGGCTATTCGGGAACCGAAGATTTTTCTGGCGAATCTGTTCCATTGTGATTTGCCGAGTGGGATCAACTGAACCATCCTGCCTTGCCTTCTTTGAGGTTAAAACTTTCAATCTTCCCTTTTCTCCAGATGGAACAGCATTTACCATATTAACCGAGAACCCGATCATATTCTGAGGGAAAGGGTTACTGTCCAGTTTCATCTTGTTGTCGAATTTCAGATGTCCTTCCTGGATAGCTTTCTGAATCTTCATCCTAAAGACTCTGCATTCATTAATGGAATGAGAATTTGTATCATGAAAACCACAGTACCTCTTATCTTTCACTCCATCAGGCCGAAGCATAGAATGCCCCTCTGGCAATTTGATTCGGCCTTCTTTCACCAGGAACTCAAATAATTTGTCTGCCTTAGTCACATCAAAATCATATGTTCCCTTCATCTGTTTGATCCATCTTTGAGTCATTGTAACTGGTTCTTTGCTCCACACTATCTCTGCTGCGGCTATCTCCTCGCTATCTTCATATTCATCTTCTTGATCTGCTCTTTCAAGGAATTGGTTATAGATGTCAGCTACATCATTATTTTTAGCAAACCTGACATCTTTCTTGAAACCATATGCCTGGTTACTCATCAAGGCCAATCTGTGCGACAACTGGCCCAGATCATCAAACTCCATCCCGAATAGCTTCTCCCGAATGGCAGGCAGCATGCCAGCTACAGCCATACCAGCCAGCTGGTCATCAGGTATGTTCAGAGAAAAGCACATACTCTTTGTTTCCCTAAATCTCCTGAGGAATTCTGTAGGTGTTTCATTATTCCTCTGTCTCAAGCTGGTCAAATCAACCAACTTTTTCTCGGTACTGCCAATGTAGTAATGAGCATGGAATTCCTGTTCCAGGTCTTTCCAGGTGCAAATCGACTGGGCAGGCAAAGAAGCAAACCATGTAAAAGCTGGACCCGTCAGTGACAAAGGAAAGTATCTGATTCTGAAAGCCTCATCTGCCGAAGCCTCTCCAAGCTGCATCAGATATCGAGCTATATGTTCCACAGTGCTAGTATCATCTTGTCCTGAGAATTTAGTAAACTCTGTAGGCACCTTGACTCTATTCGGCAATGATACCCTTTGGTACCATTCAGGGAAAGGAGACGAGTACATGTATCCCTGATTTTTAGGCTTCAGACCGAATTGATTTTGCAATACATCGGTCATTTTTTGCACCATGAGGTCAATACTGGTATCTTGATTCCCGGGTCTCCCAGCAAGCACGCCTGCAGTACCAACATACCCAGGATTCGGGAGGGCGTCGATGGCATTGTAATCCATAAATTCTGAATATCCGTTTCCATACATGTCCCTTTGCAGCCTATTGTTCAAGGGAGATATCTTGTAAGCAGAAGCAGGCGGATTCCCTGTGGTGCCGAATGCCATATCACCGTATGTGCGAGTTTTCGGCAGTGCAAGCTGAGGATCTTGCCGAATCGGTTGTCCATTTATATCTTTAGCACCAGAACCTCCAATTTCATCAGCATTTCCTTTACCATGTGGTTTCTGAACTGGTGCTTGAACATTGAAGTATGTCGGACCACCCAATTGCCCATGTATCTGCTCAAAGGGTTTATCCACATGCTGACCAAAAATGCTTATCATTATATGCCGAAAACTGTTTAAGAACGCAGCATTGTGATTGGTCATTGTCTCTCCCAAAGCTTTGTATAACAAGCCCGAGAATCTCTCCCTCTCTTCTTCTTCAGTAAGATCAGATTGCCCAGGAAGGAGAACTCTTGGCAGATCGGACTTGAGAAAAGGTGCACCACTCCTGTTCTTGGCGAAAGACAGTAAACATTTGTTAATGAATTGGTTGGCAGCAACCTTTACCATCTGTTGATGTTCTTCAGACAACTCTTCCAGAGTGACATCCATGATATCGCTCAACTCAGGCATCTTGAAAACTTGTGTGTGTCCCACCGGGCGTGCCAAAAAGTGTGTTGACGTAAAATCCGCACCTCACGCCAAGCACACAGCAAGCCGAACAAGCTGGCTTCAAACGTGGCCCGGGCTTTTGAATCCGGAAGCGTGCCAGTCAGTTTGCCTGAAAACTAACAAAGGGACAAAACGTTTAGATCAAAACCTGGAACGTGCCGGGTAAGACCAGACAGTTCCATATTTGCGGCGTTGAAGCCAATCTCGAGAGACAAATAGCTACAGAGAAGCTATCTGTCGGCAGTTAAAACCTCATTCGGCAATCGGCAAGGCACGCAAGGAACGTACTGCCGAATGCATGACGTAAGCATGACGGAAGATCGGCTTTCGACCAAATGAGCATTGTAACACGTACTCATAGCCGATTAACGAGAAAAGTGTGTGATAGATAAATAAAAGGGTGAAACATGATCATAAATTCGCAGTAAACAAAGAATGCATAGGCCGAAAGCAGCACCCGTCAAACATGATAACAAACAAATTAATCCACCGCATGATACGACTTGTTTGTGACCACACCACTAATCAGATTAGACCAATCCACCGCATGATACAATCTAACCATGAAAAGCTAAAAGCATTCAATGTTTAGTTACGAACCCACAACACAGTCACGAATTTACATTGAAACAAGAATGCATAGGCCGAAAGCAGCACCCGTCAAGCATGGCAACGAACGAGTTAATCCACCGCATGATACGACTTGTTTGTGACCACACCACTAATCAGATTAGACCAATCCACCGCATGATACAATCTAACCATGAAAAGCTAAAAGCATTCATTGTCCAATGCAAACCCACGAACACACGTTCACTCGTGAGAGCACTGCCGAATACGGCTATTTAGCCGAATCGGGATCCATGGCGAAGGAACAAGCCTAATCGGTAAAGATAAATCTATCAGATCGAATCGAATTCTAATCCACCGGATGATTAGCTCTAAGACGATCCAAAAACCTGCATCTACCGCATGATACCCGGTTTTGTCAAGACTGACACGATACCGACAAGTTCGAACCCGCGACACGTAACAACCTAGATCGGTTTCGGATTCGGCTGTGAGGGGATAATTCGTCATGTCGTGAAGCAGAGCCGATTCTAGCCGATCTAGATTGGGCAAAGGTGTGTTGCATGAATTAAGCACATAGTAAAAACAGAGCAACACGGGGTAACTTAATGAATCTGTTAGATCTTGCCGGAATCTAACAGAGCCGATAACTTGGTCCATACTAGATCTTAGCCCACCGCATGGCTCATGATCTAACAGAGGAACCTTCTTGAGACCACAACTTAAATCCACCGGATGATACTAAGTATGGTAACAAGACTACTTGCATCAAAGCTTAAATCCACCGCATGATACTAAGCATGATACAAGGTTGCCGGTACTTACGGAGGTCGACGGATCGATGACTCCTCTCGAAGAACTCGACGACTCGACTAAAGGACTCGATGTTGGCACGGGGCCGGTTTGTTGTAAGATTGATCGTCCTTTTTTTACAGCTGCCATGGGTTTATATTTATACCCAGGTTTTGATACAACTCCTAGTCGGACACGACTACAACACTTGTTTCTAAAAATAAATGACGAATTTTCGTGTCCATATTGCTTTCCTTGTTTGAACCGGCCTTTTCCTTATGCTGATCCACGTCATCATGTCTTCCCGAATGCTACCACTCTTCGCCTGCGGAACAATGCCTCTGCCGAATGATGACGCATTCCCGACCGCAGAGTATCTCTACCGAACGTTTCAGCCGAATGGCGACGCGTTCCCGACCGCAGAGCATCTTTGCCGAATGCTTCAGAAAAAACCCTTTTAGCCGAATGGCATCCTTCTACCAAATCCGGCCCACATGTCAGCCTCTTCCTGGTGCCAATTTTTGGTGTCAACAGCAGCTTATTCAGTGGATAGATGATGAAGTGGAAATTGTCCCAGCAGATGATTCAATTAGCGTGGCTAATGTGGAACCAGCCTTCTGGGAATATCAAGGCATAGATTGCTTCTCAGGTAAGGACTGGGGAGAAGGTCTTGTTGAGCCGGTCAGCAGTGATCAACAGTCGATCGAAGCAGTCGGCTCTTTTAGTAATTTTTAATGGATAATCCAATCGATGGGACTGATGGGAAGCTAGGACGTGGATTTGTGTCGGCTGATAAATTAGAAGAAGTAGATATTGGAGATGGTGACAAACCAAGGCCGATTTTCATCAGTGCTAGCTTGGATTCGGTTTTCAGAGAAAAGTTGATTGAGTTGTTAAAAGAATACAAAGATTGCTTTGCTTGGGATTATTCGGAGATGCCTGGTTTAGATCGTTCCATTGTGGAGCATCGACTGCCGATCAAGCCTAGTTATAAACCTTACAAGCAACCACCCCGAAAAATCTACAAAGATGAAGTGTTGGCCGATGTGAAGAAAGAAGTGGAAAGATTAATAGCAGCAAATTTTATTCGGCCATGCAGATATGCAGAATGGATCTCTAATATTGTTCCTGTGTACAAGAAAAATGGGAAGATGAGGGTTTGCATAGACTTTAGAGATCTGAACAGAGCTACACCCATGGATGGATATCCAATGCCTATTGCTGACTCGTTGGTTGATGCTGCTGCTGGATATAAAGTGATTAGTTTCATGGATGGTAATGCAGGGTACAATCAAATTTTTATGGCATTGGAAGATATAGCGAAAACAGCTTTCAGATGTCCAGGACATATAGGGTTGTTTGAATGGGTTGTCATGACGTTTGGTTTGAAGAATGCTGGTGCAACTTATCAGAGAGCCATGAATTATATTTTTCATGAGTTGATCGGCAAGATTGTGGAAATATATATCGATGATGTTGTGATTAAGTCATTGGATCATGAAGCACATTTGGCCGACATAAGAAAAACGCTAGAGTGCACTAGGAAACATGGGCTCAAGATGAACCCAAATAAATGTGCTTTTGGAGTTTCGGCAGGAGAATTTCTGGGATTTCTGGTGCATGAAGGAGGAATAGGAGTTGGCAAGAAAAGTATGAAAGCCATTGATGAAGTTGTTCCTCCAACTAATCTTAAGGAATTACAGTCATTACTTGGTAAGATCAATTTCGTAAGAAGATTCATATCAAACTTATCACAAAAGGTGTTGCCTTTCTCTTCACTGTTAAAAGTCAAGAAGGATCAGAAGTTTGTATGGGGTGACGAACAACAAAAGGCTTTCGATGAGATCAAGGAATACATGAAAGAACCACCAGTATTGGTACCTCCACAGCTAAACAAGCCTTTTAAGTTGTACGTGGCGGCCGATGCCCAAACTATTCGATCGGCCCTCATACAAGAATTTGAGGGAAAGGAAAGGGTAGTTGCATACCTTAGCCGGAAATTGCTTGATCCCGAAACGAGGTATTCGGCTACCGAGAAACTTTGTTTATGTGTTTACTACTCCTGTACAAAATTTCGGCACTACTTGCTACATGCCGAATGCATTGTGTATTCAAAATTTGATGTGATAAAGCACATGTTGTCTATGCCGATTTTGAACGGAAGGATTGGTAAATGGATTTTAGCTTTGTCTGAATTTGAGTTAAGGTTTGAATCGGCAAAAGCTGTTAAGGGACAGATTATTGCTGACTTCATTACTGAACATCGCGATTCATCGGCTAATTTGCTTGAAATTACTCCTTGGGTATTATTCTTCGATGGATCTTCATGTGACAAAGGTGGTGGAGTAGGTATTTTATTAATTTCGCCAAGAAGAGAGGTATTTGAATTTGCTATTCCTATTCAACCTACTGTCACTAATAATCAAGCCGAGTATGAGGCGTTGCTCAGAGGACTCCAATACTTGAGGGAAGCAAAGGCCATTGCAGTTGAAATTTTTGGGGATTCAGAATTAGTCATAAGGCAACTAAATGGCGAATATGAGTGCAGAAATGATATATTAAGGAATTACTATGAGGAATGCAAGAAAATCTTAAAGGAGTTTCAGTCAGTAATTCTGCGGCATATTCCTAGGAGAGACAATGAAGAGGCGAACAGATTAGCTCAAAGTGCTTCGGGTTATAAAGAGCTTCAAGAAGTTTTTGCTAATGATGTATATGCTTTCGGGAGTAATCTGGCAGAAGGTGATTGGAGAAAAGAAATTGTTGATTATCTGGAGAATCCATCCCGAAAGGTTTCTAGAAAGCTCAGGTATAAAGCTTTAAAGTTTGTTCTTCTCTATGATAATTTATATTATAAATCCTTGGATGGGGTGCTATTACATTGCTTAAATCAAGAAGAAGCAAAAAGGCTGATAAGTGAAGTGCATGATGGGCTGTGTGGAGCACATCAATCGGCTTACCGAATGAAGTGGGTTATTAGGAGAACTGGGTACTATTGGCCCACAATGCTGGAAGACTGCTTTGAATATTACAAGGGATGCCAAGATTGCCAGAGATTTGGAAACATTCAGAGAGTTCCAGCATCGGTCCTGAATCCTATTATCAAGCCATGGCCATTCAGAGGATGGGGAATAGATTTGATTGGCCAGATAAATCCTCCATCTAGCAAGGGGCATAAGTTTGTGCTTTTAGCAACCGATTATTTTACTAAGTGGGTTGAGGCGATTCCATTTAAAAAGGTGACATCAGAGAATATGGTTGAATTTGTTAAAGAACATATCATTTACAGATTCGGAATTCCTCAAACAATCACCACAGATCAGGGAACTCAGTTTACATCTTCAGAGTTCAGAAATTTTGCTGAAAGTATGGGCATCAAATTGTTGAATTCTTCTCCTTATTATGCCCAAGCTAATGGTCAGGCAGAGGCTTCTAACAAGATTATGATTAAAATTATACAGAAGAAGATTGATCAGAAGCCAAGAAAGTGGCATTCGGTACTCAATGAGGCTTTATGGGCTTACCGAATGGCTCCACATGGGGCTACACAGACGTCTCCTTATGAATTGGTATATGGACATCATGCTATCTTGCCATGGGAGATGCAGTCAGACTCAAGGAGGATAAAGTTGCAAAAAGATTTAAGTTCTAAAGATTATAATAATTTAATGATGGACGAATTAGAAGATTTGCATATGATTCGTCTCAAGGCCTTGGAAAATGTTGAGAAAAATAAAATGCGAGTTGCTAAATATTACAACAAGAAGGTGAAGGTCAAGCAATTTGCAGAAGGAGATTTGGTTTGGAAAGCAATATTGCCGATTGGAACTAAATACAGTGCATTCGGTAAGTGGTCTCCGAACTGGGAAGGTCCTTTCAGAGTGGTCAAATGCGTGCCTGGGAATGCATATATCCTGAAAAATTTACTAGGAGAAGAGTTTACTGCTGCTATCAATGGGAGATACTTGAAGAAATATTATCCTAGTGTTGAGATTGATTGCTGATTGAAATGTTCAATGTCAGAACGACTGAAACAGCCGGCATTCGGGAAGGAGCCGCCTTCAGAACAAATTCCAACAGAAGGAAAATGGCCAATACCAGAATGTATTGCCCTTAGTACAAATATTTTACATCATGAGTTTGACCAAGCTATCACAAAAAAGGCTGCAAAAGATAAGTTTTATTGCCGAAATTCCATAATCCCTAGTACAAACTAATGGAACAACTTGTTCAGAACAGACTGGGGATGAATGGAATCGGCAATGGCGGCGCCATGAGCATCAAGGCGATCTATGGAGGCCTCAATATCGTCGATCTCCTCCGGATTGCCATTGGCAAAGCCAGGCGGTAGCCTGGAATAGTCGGCACCAGTGTGCGTCGACATGGCGACTAGGCCTGCGGCAGTGCCCAGACGGATGCCGTGTGAGGCCACCTCGTCGATACGACCTGCCATTGCACCGAGGCGAGCTTCTGGCGTGTCTCCAGGAGCATTCACCTTGTTTGCCAAAGACTCAACCAAGGTCTTCAGCCGATCGAGTTCGGCGTCGCGGTCTGTAGGATTGCGAAACAACGGCGGGTTAGTCCAAGGACAGATTGAAGTTAAGCGAAACGCAGAAATTACCGTTGATGGTCTCGAGCAGCTGCTTGCGCTGGTGTTGCCACTCTAGATCTGCGATTCCGGCTTGTTTGGAGATGACCTCCAGCTCACGCCGAGTGTCATCACGTTCTTGTTTGAATCGGCGGGCATCGCTATCCGAGTAGGGCAGATCCCAGTTGGGCCTGGGGGATCGGCTAGATGACTCCGAAGAATCATCCGCTGCAGCCGGAGCCGCAGGCGGGGCAGTAACGGGGTTCCATTGGATGAGCCTGAAAGCACAAAGAAAGTTGAGAATAAGGCAAAATCTGGAGGAAAGGATAAGGAGAGGCAGACAGTCATCACCTCCGACGAGCGCCGGCGCGGCTCCCTTCGGCTTCGTCGACGGTCGGGCGTCTTCTGTTGTTGGACATCAGGGTTTCTTGGAGGTTACTGTGCTAGAAGAGGAAGAGACTCAGGCTAGCAGAGAGCTCGAGTTGAAAGATTTGGTGGAAGATTAGGAGTGCTCAAGGTTCTTATTTATGGAACTAACGAAGAGATCGTGGCCGAAGATTGTGGTGCATATCCCAAAGAGTTCAGAAGGTGGAAAGGATTTTCCAACCGATCGGTTTCCATGTCGTTTGGGATTCTTGCCGAGTCGTATTCGGTTTTAACTGAATGAGATTCGGCTATATCGTGTTTGAAGCGTTTTCGGGTCTGACACTATTATAGCCAGCCTTGCCGAATGAGTTATCCACGATGGAGAAAAAACAGAGTTAAGAAATGACAAGATTGCAAGATTGATAAGGCATTCGGCTATCGACTGTTTGTTACAATTACAAACCCAAGTACTTTGAGATTACATTTTTAGCATCTGATATCATATTGCTAATGCTCTCTAATAAGTTTTTGTCAGCTTCTTGGGTTCTAGCCAGAGCAGCAAGCTTTGCCTTGAGTTGTTTTTCTTCATTCAGAGCTGCTGATGCCTCCCTTCGCATCTTCTCTGTTGATTTGGGAAGCTCAGCTATCTTCTTCTCATCAGCTTCAATTTCGGCCGATAAATCTCTCAATTCGGCTTCAAGTGCAGCTTTTCTGACCTTCTTATTTTCAAGTTCAGATTCCAGTTTGGTCAGTAATTCTTTGCTGTTCTGAGCTTGAGTATGCAGGTCTTTCACAGATTGTTTGGCTATGGATCTCCTCTGTTCCAGAGCTGGTTGAGAAGATTGGTTTTTCAGAGCCTGCTTTACTGCAGCGTATTGTTGATCCAAATGAGAAACTGGTTCCAAAGAGATTTTGATATCATCAGGAAGTTCTTGGTCAATAGATTCCAGTACATCCCTTAAGAGATCAGCATCTTTGACTTGATCTTGGATGCTCTTGTGCAGCAAAGCAAGGATATCTTTCAGCTTCGTTTGATTTTCTTCTGACAGAGTTTGGCCAGAAGATGTTTCTTCCCCTTGTTCGGCAACCAAGTCATCCACAGCAAAAGAATAGCTGGATGATGAAATGGATTTCTCCTGAAAGAAGGTCTTGCCGAATTAGTAATAATCTGCTGAATAAAAGAATAGAGAAAGTAAATGATTATGTTTACCTCGTTCCTGACTTCCTGAATGGGGGAAGGAAGCCTTTCAGGCTCAATGGGAGGATTCTGTGTATCTTGCTGAGGAGAAGCTGGAAGATTTCTTGGCGAAGATGATGCTTCTGATTTAGGAAGAAGTTGCAAAGCTAAAGATGAATCGTGATGAGAAGGAGAGCTTTCCAAGGTTGGATCCATTGAAGATTGTTCTGCAGTTAACAAAGAATGAGTGCCGATGAAAAGAAGTTAAAGAGAATGAAGTGGTGGAGTTTTACCAGTCAATGAAGCATCGGCAAGATCTGCACTAATTGCTAGTTGTTGTGCTCTGGCCTGAAACCAAGAAGAGATAAAAGCTGAGCAAAGTACCAATGACATTATGGTCAAAGAAAGAAGGCTCTGACCTTGATAACTTTTTTGCTGCTTGTTCTTTTCTTCTTTACAACTGAGGGAGCAGCTAGAGAAAGAGTTTTTCTCTTGACAGATGATGGTCTAGTAAGTATTGGGTCTAGAGAAGCCTGTCTAGCCATCAGTTGAGCCAAGGTAGGAGATTGGTGCCCCAAAGCAGATATTGGGCCTGCAGCTTTGTACAAAATCGCCCTGGCAAGAGGGGCAGGTGTTATATCCTGCAAAATGACAGAATCAGAATCAATCGGGGTTAATGTTATTGAGACAGATGAAGGGATAAGCATATTACCTCTGAAGTTGGCTGATAATCAGGCATTAATTCGAGGCAGAAGGGATGGATTGGTATGTTGAAGATATGATCATGGAGTTCTTGCCACCAGAGAGTGAAAGAAGGATGGGCAGATATTATTGGCACAAAAGGATCAGGTGCATAGATGGTTCCACAGCATTTATAAGTAAAGATCCTTCTTGTCTCTGTGAAATCCTTGACAATCTCCCTAGGCTTGAGAAATTTGTGAAGAAATAGCCTGGGGGGCACTTGGCCACATCCCAACTGTCTAGCCATCATGTTTGGCTGATAGTATTCATAAGTGCTTTGAACCAACCTTCCTCCACAGAATTCGGCTGGCAGGATGCAGGGCTGGATGAAGGCATTGAAGATTGCTATGGATTGTACATCGGTGCATCCTGTTTCAAAGCTGAATTTGCAAGGGAGAGTAAGATTGTCATTATCCAAATATGGGAACCAAAGAGGATGAGCAAAGCCTCTGAAGAAGAGCTCAAACAGTTCACCGATGTTCTTGTTAATAGATACAGTGGAGGCAGCTTCTCCATAAGTTTGACAACCTTTGGTTCTCCGGGTTTCTCCTTCTTTGTAATTGATTGAAGGAAAGTCTCGGCTGTTGAGGTCAATAGTGACGATTTGATGCATGTACAACTGCAGCCACATTTGGACAAACCACCAGGGACCATTTACACAGGGGATTTTCTTGCTGGTATGCATCAGGTGGGTGGTTTGATTGAGCATATGGTAGACGCTTCCCAAGAGATATTTCCCAAGTGGGATGAGTTTTCCGGCAGCCAGCTCTTCAGCCATCACGATATGATTCAGGGTTGGCTCATTGGCTTTGCCACAGAAGACTGATCTGCATAGCCACATGTTCAGGAAGGCTCTGTATTCGACATCAGTCAGAGGGCCATCAGACATATGGTTCTGGATGTATCTTTTGTATCCAACCCCTGTTTTTACTCCTGTCTGCTTGGAGGAACCTTTGTGGTCATATGGATATACAGTTCCTGTAACACTCAGGCCGGTCATCATGTAGACATCGGCCAAAGTGGGAGACATTGGGCCATGACCAAAGAGGAAAGCATTTGCACCATTGGACCAAAAGTGGCAAGCTGCAATCAGAAGGTTCTCATTCTTTGGTGTTTCGGCTAGTGACAGCTCCAAGCAATGAGAAATACGCAGATGATCCCAGTTCTGTGTTTGGGGGCTCTTGTCATCAGATATCCTTTTGTACCAATTTCTCCAGCCGACAATTGGGGGCAAAGGCCAGTTCTTGAAGGCGTCTTGCCACTCATGAGGTTTTGTCAATGAAATCTTGAAAGGAACCCTCTGAGATTCGGCCGCGATGATTTCGGAAGGATCTGAATCCCCTACAGGGCCGAGGAAGTAGGATGGAGCTTTTTCCTCAACGGGGATGAGGATTTCGGCAGCTAGGGCCTATCAAGAATGGAAAGGGATGAGAAGAAATTTAAGATGCAAATCGAAAGAAGAATACCGAATGTGCTTGAGGGGATTGAAGCTTACCTGGAGGGCAAAATCTTGGTTCGCCATTTGAAGATTGAATCTTGGAAGTCGATGACCGAGGGTTTGGATCCGGATGAGAGCTCTAAAGATTCAAAAGGAGAAGCGGGTGCCGAGCAGAACTAACTTGGAAATGTTGAGTGCTTCTGGTCAATTCCGAGATAAAATTATCTTTTATCCCGAAATTGAAGGGGCATGTGTTGACACCAAAAATTGGCACCAGGAAGAGGCTGACATGTGGGCCGGATTCGTTGAAGAGATATCATTCGGCAAAGGAGTTTTTCCCCAGAGCATTCGGTAAGGACGTTCTGCAGTCGGGAACACATCGTCATTCGGCAAGAGAACTGTTTCACGAAAGGCATTCGGGAGCGCGTGATGACGTGGATCAAGTATAAGGAAAAGGCTGGTTTGACTTGGAATGCAAGGCGGATACGGTGCCCCGGTGTTTATCTTTTTAGGAAGTAAATAAATGTAATCGTAATCGATTAGGAGTCGTGTCGAAACCTGGGTATAAATATAAACCCATGGTGATTGTAAAAGTATCGTTCAATCAATCATACAACAAACCGGCCCCGTGCCAACTTCGAGTCCTTTAGTCGAGTCGTCGAGTTCTTCGAGAGGAATCATCGATCCGTCGACCTCCGTAAGTACCGGCAACCCTGCGCCATGCCTAGTATCATGCGGTGGATTTAGGCTCTGGTTCAGGAAGGTTCCATTGTTAGATCATGAGCCATGCGGTGGGCTAAGTTTTAGCTTGGAACAAGTTATCGGTTCTGTTGGATTTTGGAAAGATCTGATAGATCCATTAATTTACCATGTGTTGCTCTGGATTTTACCTTTGTGTTTGATTCATTACAACACTCCTTTGCCCAGTCTAGGTTGATTAGATTCGGTTCTAGCCCATAATGCACTGCGTTTCCATAGCCGAATTCGAAGTCAATCTAGACTGCCACGTGTTGCGGGTTCAGGCTCGTTGGTCTTGTGTAGGTCTTGACAGAACCGGGTATCATGCGGTAGATGCAGGTTTTTGGGTCGTCTTAGAGCTAATCATCCGGTGGATTAGAATTCGATTCGATCTGATAGATCTATCATCATCAACGAAGCATGTTCCTTCTTCATGGAACCCGATTCGGCTATATAGCTGTATTCGGCAGTATCGTCACGAGTGAAATATGTCCACAGTTTTGTTTTAAATAAAGAATGCTTTTAGCCTTCCACGTTTAGGGTGTATCATGCGGTGGATTGCTCTATTCTTGGTTGGTGGTGTGGTTCCAAGCAAGTCGTATCATGCGGTGGATTAACTTGCTTGTTTCATGCTCGACGGGTTGAAAAGTACCTAGACATGCGGTAGACTAGTGCTTTTAATCTATGCATTCTTGTTTATTATGAAATTATGGTCATGCTTTCGCCCTTTTATGTATCTATCATGCTCTGTTTTCCCGTTGATCGGTTATGAATGTACGCCATAATGTTTATTCAGTTGACTACCGATCTTTCGTCATGCTTACGTCACGCATTCGGCAGTGCGCTCCCTGCGTGTTTTGCCGATTGCCGAATGATGCTTTAACTGCCGACAGATAGCTTCTCTGTAGCTATATGTCGTTCGAAACCGGCTCCGTAGCCGCAAATATGGAACTGACTGGTATTGCCCGGTACGTTCCAGGTGTTATCTAAGCATCTTTTCTCCCTTTGTCAGTTTCAGGAAAATTGACTGGCACGCTTTCGGATTCAAACGCTCGGGCCACGTGTGAAGCCAGCTAATTCGGCTTGCTGTGTGCTTGGCGTGAGGTGCGGATTTTACGTCAACAGTTGGTTTTCTCTGTGGAAAACCGGTCTGACCGCTTTGGTAAAGCGGTCTGACCGCTTTCAATCAAGCGGTCTGACCGATTTAGAACCGGTCTGACCAGTTTCTGTACTAACTGTGTGAAAAAGTTTGTACTTTGCAGATTCACCTATTCACCCCCCCTCTAGGTGACTTCAAGGTCCTTTCAGACGAGAACCTGCAGGAGAAGGGCACGACTCGAAGACCGGCACCACAGAGGCTAGCAGAGCAGCGGCGGCGGCGGCGACATGGAAAGGGGAAAACAGGGGAGATGACAGGGTGCGGCGGTGCGGCGGCTCACCAAGGGAACATGGCCGTGCGCTGCAGCTCGGTGTAGTCGATCGGCCCGCGTCGGTCGGCGTCACCTCCTCATCGCCGTCCTGGTCCGGTTCCTCCTCCTCCGGCGGCGTCTTCCCGTGCAGCGGTGGCCTGCGGTTCGTCGGCGCCGTGGTGGCGCGGCGCTCCGACCTCTCCTGGGATGGCCTCCTCTTCTTCTCCTCCCCTGGCACCTCCTCCCTCTCGCCCTTGCTCAAATTGCTGGAGGGGAAACCCCAATTGGGGCGGCGGCGGCTTGAAGGGGGAGAGCGACCGGCGGGTGGTTTTATAGGGGCAAGGCGCTAGGGTTCTGCGGTGTGGACGGCTGGGGGTGCTCGGCGTCCGCACCCGGGCCACGCGTCGCAATCGCGACGGGCCGCACAGGCCTCGCGCCAGGATTGGCCGCGGCGACTGCTTTTCGCCGGGCGTGGGGGAGAAGACAGGAGGGGGAAGAAGCACAGTGGGGCGCGGGGCCCACCGGTCAGCGGCAGAAGGAAGAAGGGGGGTGCGTGGCTGGAGATTGGGCCGCGGTTGGGCCGAACGAAGCAGGCTGGGTTGGTTTGCGAACCGGGAAGGGAGTTCAAGGGGGCGAAGTAGACTTCTGGAGGTTAGAAGAGTTAGTAGGCTGGGCCAAGGTGTGTTAGCGGGCTGGGTTAGCGGTTAGGTTAGTTTAGGCCCGCGAGAAGGTTAGGGGTTAGGAAGGGTTTAGGAATTAGTTGTTAATTGATTTGAATTCAAATTTAAAATTTGAATTCAAATCCAAACAAAGAACTAAAAAGCACAACAAAACCAAATCACATATATTTCATCCTTAGCACTTCAATTGATTTTAATTTAAATTTGTTTGCATGCACACAATTTCACCAAAAATTTTGAAATTCTGGATTTTTGCATTCAACAATTTCCTACGAAAATTACGGAATGTTACACACGGTCTGGTTGCTGGATTGGGCTGAGGCAAAAGAAAATGACAGAGAAGTTGGACAGGTTCTGGAGAAATAGATAAGGCAGGAAGATAGTTTTTTTTTTGTTTGGGCCGAGCTATTTGGACGGGGCAGCTCGAATGTGTGTCTGCGTGTGCCACACCAGACTATAGGCAGTCGTATTGTGGCGTTGTTTTAGTTGGCCACACTTGCGGTGCTTCCGGAGCTACGACATGAAAATATACGGGCGGTATCCAAACACGCCCTTACTTCATGTTAGTGTTAGCACATGAGAACTAAAAAGACCCAAATCACAAATGCATTGGTGGTTTAGTACTTTAAATTCACATCTTTTATTTACTAATATTCAAAATTAAGGAAGAAGTAGATGGCTGCCCTTATGTTTGATCAAGTTTCAATAATGATGCACACAATGCAAATAAAACTTTTAGAAGGGTTTTAAAATTTTGTAGAGAAGGCAGGTGAGGGGAACAGGCGGATAAGCGAGGGAGAAGACTCGCGAGAGAGAATCGAGGTAAGGGGTTACAGACAAATGAGAGAGAAGAGAGATGAAATAAGGACACAGGGAAAGGATAAGATCTTATTTAATCGGCGGAGCACGAGTTTTTTCGTGGTATTTGTAAGGACAACCCGTGGGGTGAGGTGGTGAGGCATTTTAAGAAGTTGATTTCTGAGGGCAACTCGTAGAATGGGCCACTCCTAGAAATTCAAGAACTTTTTAGGAGCAGCTCACACCACAAGCCGTTCGTGAAAATATTTGTCAGCAAGCACTTGGATATATCTAATTTCTAAAAATGAACCTGATTTTTGTCGGCAAGCTACCCCTAAAAATGAACCTGATTTTTAGGGCGTCTCACACCTGCACATGGATATCTATTTCTAGAAGTGGTTTGGTTGCTTCATGGAACCAGGGGTGGATGGAATCTTGGTCTGCCCCTAAAAATCAGAGGTTTCTACAAGTTGTGCTAGTTTCAAATAGGTGACGTCTCCGGATGTATGTAGTACTATATTTTAGTTTTGATTATATCAAAGTGGTATAGCAAGATTCATCTTCCAACAGTAGAATGACTAAAATCGGAGGCAAAACGAGAAAGATATGAATTTTCTAAGGTTCAGGGACTTGCTGGTGAGGTTTTAAAACTTTAAAGGACTTAACTACGATAAAATAGGGACTAAAATATAATTTTGTATGAAAACAGTAGGGCTTACAGGTAAAAGAGCAAAACTGGGCTTTGGATGGCAAATTTAGGAAAAACCAGGGGCGCGCTAAATCATTAAACATGAGCATATTTGTAAATACTTTTGAACATGACTTGATGGTGGGTTGATTTTGTAAAACTAGAGGGGCTCGTTTGCAAAGTTGCCATGACCAGCCGGAGGAAACCGGTACATGACATGAGATGGCATGACGAGGCACGTCCTAAAGATGAAATACTACGACATCCAGACCGGAAAGCTTGGAAAGACTTTAATGATAGAAATCTTGATTTTGAAAAGGATGGTCGTTATGATTCATACATATAGTTTTTTCTATGGTATTGGACAATACTGCATACAATCACTATTTTTGACTAGCTTTATATAATATTCTACCTTCCCCTTTCAGATAGGTCTGCATTTGCCAATGAGGTCACCATTGTCAATTGAGAGTTTATCCAATCGATCAAATATAAGTATCTTTACTTTTTTTAATCTCCAAACCGTAATATTTTTCAACCCCTTTTGCTTCACAAAGCCCTAGCTTCACAAGCTTCAACTGGTCGGGGTCCCCCGAGCTTGTGATTTTAGATTTTCACAGTTTCCTTGTGCAACTCGGTCTGACCGGTTTGACAATCTAATCTGAGCAGTTTGGATCCAGGGCCTCCATGAGGAGATTCATTTGCACGCGTGCTAACGCTTTGCAGGGTGGTGGCCATGATTTGCATCTAACACTCTGTATTTGAAACTTTTCCATTTGGAGTCATTTATATATAGCAAGAACGCACTGGGACACGCACGTTTAATAGAAAATAAAATTATATAACAGATAATTAGTCGGAGACCGTATTGATTACGAACTCGACTATTCCACGTAAGCGTGTGTTTTTTCTTTCACGGACTATTTAGTCAAACTCTTGTAAGACGGGAGGGGTAATGTTTAATGATTTGTGGGCCTGTTGACCCTCAAAAGTTTTGGATCTTTATAGTATAGACTAGCAAATATACCCGTGCGTTGCTACGGGTGATACCATATGTTATATATATTAGCATATTATAACTTGTGATTTGATATATCATTATATGCTATGTTTTAAACAACTAAAATAATAATAATAATTGTATTTGAATCTTACAGTAGACATAACAAAGCGACTAATAGATCGCGGGAGGCACAGATTAGGCAATTTGTTTATATTGAGCATCTTGTGGTGGCATGTCTAAGACTACACAGTGGTAGAAATATGACATATGCTCCTATGGATTATTTATCAATCCTAGTAAACATGTGCCAACGATAATTGAGTGTATTTCAGTTGATTAGTTTCTTTATGATAGGAACCTGGTCATTTGAATTTGATTGTCAACTATTGTGCGTGTCTGTATTTTTCTTATTATTCATAATATAAAAGCATTACTATTTCAGTGGTAGTTACATGTCGCTCCTCTATCATGAGACACATGTGGTCACTTTGTTAATTTTAAAGATCTATTGGACTGGTTTTTCCAACGGGCTCAAAAGGGATGGAGTTATGCTAAAAAGGGTAATATGTTTTAAAAAATTACATTTTAAATATCTTTTTTGTAGTATATTTTGTTGTAAGATAAAATATGAAACAATGATTGATGTATATTAAGCTTGTACCATTTACTAACGCAGTGCATGATACATCTTGTCTAATGAAATACTTCAGATTAGGAATAGTCAAATACCCGAATTAGCAGTTATCATATACACATTGCAGGGACATTCGTAGACCTCAGTTGTACTTGTACATCGTTCTAGGTTTTCTTTTAGAGAAAACCGAGATTATTATGAAACCTGAATAATATATATACTCTATTGAAGCATTTATATTAGTACATGAACATATTCTTTTTGTTATACACATTTGTGGGACCGTGGGAACCTTATCCTATATCCAACTGCACCCTTTCCGGCCACTGCCACAGGCCAGGGCCTTCGTCCTCAATCTCTCCCTGTCTATTTGACTATTTCTCTCTCTCAAGTATGTTCGAGTGTGAGAAGATTAAAGCCGACGAAGCTCACCTGCAGCGGCTGTGTCGTTCGGACCTCGCGTCTGCAGGATGCATGGCAGCCGCGCGCCGGCGCAGCCTGTGTCACTACCAGAATGCTTCACATCCGTCCGTCTCCTCCGCCTCGGCCATTTTTGGACCCGGTGCTGATGGGGCTTCAGCACCGGGTCCAACGGCTAGGAGCGGGGACGGCGCTGCGGGGTGTCAGGGCGGACACATTAGCACCGGGTCGTGGCGAGACCCGGTGCTAATGCTCCCCCTTTAGCACCGGTTGCAGCCAGCAACCGGTGCTAATGTGCCCGAGGCCATTTAGCACCGGTTGCTGGCTGCAACCGGTGCTAATTGGTGCACATTAGCACCGGGTCTTGCCACGACCCGGTGCTAATGTCTTTTGTATATAGCACCTTCTTCCTCCCCCGGCCGAGCCAGCTGAACACTTAGGCGCTGTGTTCATGCTGCTCGGCCGTGGGAGGGGAGATGCTGCCCAAATTTTTTTCAAAATTTGTGAAGATTCTACTCATCTAAGGAGCACTACAAGGTACACTCTTTCATTCTCTAATGTTTTATTTAGCTTGTAATCCTTCTATGATTTAGAAATAGAGGGATTTGTGAATCAAAGTAAAGCTAGCTAGAGAGAGCTTGTGTTCTTGGAGGAGAGAGAGGAGAGAGCTTGAGTTCATGGTGGAGAGAGTGTTCATGTTGTGTTTTAAATGGAGAGAGAAGGCAAGCTAGTTAGTATTTTGTTTTGTATGACTTGTGAATAGTTATAAGGCTTATGTATTTTATTTATTAGAGAGGTTTATTTATTAAAAGTTGGAATAGTTATTTATTAATTTAATGAAATATATATTATTAGTTATTTATTAAAAGGTAGAATAGTTATTTATTTATTTAACGCAAGGTATATTTATTTATTTAATGAATATAGTAATGTAGTTTTAGAAATTTATTTATATAATGGAATATATATTATAATTTGTATTTATTTATATATTAATTTTTTTTATCTTTAAATTGTATTGTATATTTGTTATTGGTTAATAATGCAGATGAATAGAAAATGGATGTACGGGGACCCCCACGCTCAGGCGTTCCGTGATGGCCTTAGGACGTTTCTCGATGCCGCCGAGGCTAACAGGACGCCGTCCGGTTTCATGTTCTGCCCATGCACCCATTGTAAAAATATACAATCGTACAAACAAAGAGGTTGTCTTCAGGTGCATTTGATGAGGCACGGTTTCATGAGGAATTATTCTGTTTGGACGAAGCACGGTGAAAGAGGAATTCTAATGGATGAAGATGAAGAAGACGAGGCCGATGACGACATTCCGTTATTGGCTCAATACTACAGTTCCTTTGCATATGCTGCAATGGGTGATGCCGATGAGGAAGATGTTGCTCGGGAAGGCGATGCTCAGGAAGATGTTGCTCAGGAAAATGAACCTACTGATGGACTCGGGCAAATGTTGCGTGATGCCGAGAAAGACTGCGGCAATGATAAGGAACTGAAAAAGATACAGCGCATGTTGCAGGACCACAAGACTGACATGTACCCGGATTGCAAAGAGGGGCTAAAGAAGTTAGGTAGCACACTTGAACTTCTACAGTGGAAGACAGCAAATGGTGTTACTGATAAGGGTTTCGAGGAGCTATTGAAACTCGTAAAGAAGATTCTTCCAGAGGGTAACAAATTGCCATCGACGACGTATCAAGCAAAACGTGTTGTTTGCCCTCTCGGTTTGGAGGTGCAGAAGATACATGCGTGTCCTAATGACTGTATCCTCTATCGCGGACAGTACGAACACTTGGATCGTTGTCCGGTTTGCACCTGCGCACGATACAAGATCAGGCGGGACGACCCTGGTGATGTTGGGGGAGAGCGTTCTAAGAAAAAAATCCCTGCGAAGGTGATGTGGTATTTCCCTCTGATACCCCATCTGAAGCGTTTGTTCAGGAACAAAGACCATGCCAAACTGATGCGCTGGCACAAAGAACGTAAGCAGGATGGCATGTTGAGACACCCCGCCGATGGATCCCAGTGGAGGAACATCGACAGAGCATTCCTAGAGTTTGATGCTGATGCGAGGAATGTTAGGCTTGGTTTAAGTATCGATGGCATGAACCCTTTTGGTGAAATGAGCAGTAGTCATAGCACTTGGCACGTGACTGTTTGTATCTACAACCTACCCCCTCTGGCTCTGCATGAAGCGGAAGTTCATTATGATGCCAGTGCTCATCGAAGGCCCAAAGCAACCTGGCAACGACATTGATGTGTACCAAAGACCATTGGTTGACGAACTTTTGCAGCTGTGGAAGAATGAAGGTGTTAGCATGTGGGATGAGGACAAGCAGGAGCAGTTTGACCTTCGAGCACTGCTTTTCATAAGCATCAACGACTGGCCTGCACTAAGTAACCTATCAGGACAATCAAACAAAGGATATAAAGCATGCACTCACTGTTTAGAGGAAACCGAAAGCATGTATTTGAAACATTGTCGTAAAGTTGTGTACATGGGTCACCGTCGATTCCTTCCGGCGAAGCATGAGCTACGAAAGAAATGTGCGCATTTTGGCGGGAATGCTGACCGCCGTACAAAGTCGAGACACCGGAGTGGAGAAGAGCTATATGATATGGTGAAGGACCTACACGTGGTGTTTGGCAAGGGAGACGGAAGCCAGGCTGCTCCGACGGGCGAGGATGGTCGTGCCGCGATGTGGAAGAAGAAGTCTATCTTTTGGGAGCTACCTTATTGGCAACATTTAGAGGTCCGTAACGCGATTGATGTGATGCATCTGACGAAGAATCTTTGCGTGAACTTGATAAGCTTCCTGGGTACTTATGGGAAGCCAAAAGATACACTGGAAGCACGTCAGGAGCTGAAACGATTGAAGCAACGGACTGATCTACATCCAGAAAAGAGAGACAAAGGACGCCAGTACTTGCGTCCTGCCAGCTTTGCTCTCAGCAAAGAAGAGAAGATAAGCATGTTTGAATGCTTGAACAGTATCAAGGTTCCGTTTGGCTACTCCTCCAATATTAAGGGAATAATAAATATGATAGAGAAGAAGTTCACAAATCTGAAGTCTCACGACTGCCATGTGTTGATGACACAGCTGCTTCCCGTCACACTCAGGGGTGTGCTACCAGTTAACGTGCGGAAAGCCATTGTGAAGCTATGTGCATTCCTCAATGCAATTTCTCAGAAGGTGATCAATCCAGACCATTTAGATCAGCTACAGAACGACGTGGTGCAATGTCTTGTCAGCTTTGAGATGATATTTCCACCATCCTTCTTCAATATCATGACACATATATTGGTTCACCTCGTCAAAGAGATTCGTATATTGGGCCCAGTATTTCTACACAACATGTTCCCATTTGAGAGGTTCTTCGATGTCCTAAAGAAGTATGTCCGTAATCGTTCTCGTCCAAAAGGATGCATTGCTAAGGGATACGAAACAGAAGAGGTCATTGAATTCTGTGTTGACTTTGTCGACGATCTTATGCCGATTGGTGTGCCCGAATCACATCACGAGGGGAGACTTGGTGGAAAGGGCACACTAGGGAGAAGATCGATGGTGATCAAGGACGTTGAGACATTTCGTAAAGCGCACCTCACAGTTTTGCAACAATCAACCTCAGTTGCTCCGTACATCGAGGAGCACATGCAGATTCTCAGGGACGAAAACTCAACAAAGTCTGCGGCCTTCATTCAGCGTCTGCACAATAGTACTTTCGCCGATTGGTTGCGAAGACGTCTTATGGGTGTCGAGGGCATTGATGCGCAGCTAGCTTTTGTAGCTAGAGGTCCATCGAGCACGATCTTGACATTCCAAGGATACGACATCAATGGGTATACATTTTACACAAGAGCCCAGGACAAGAAAAGCACCAACCAAAACAGTGGTGTCCGGATCCACGCGACAGACACCAATGGCAATACAAACTCATACTATGGAATCATAGAGGAGATATGGGAACTAGAGTACGGACCTTTGAAGATCCCACTGTTCAAGTGCCAATGGGTGAAGCTGACTGGAGGAGGTGTTAAAGTTGAAGCGGACTATGGAATGACGTTAGTGGACCTAAACAAGATTGGCTTTCTAGACGAACCGTTCGTCCTGGCCAAAGCTGTCACACAAGTTTTTTATGTGAAGGACATGGCTAGCAGACCGAAGAAAGGGGCGGATAAGAAAGGTGGGGGTAAGCAATTGGACCCATCACAAGACGAGCCAAAGCGTCATATAGTTCTTCCTGGAAAGAGAAAAATCATAGGAGTTGAGGACAAGACGGATGAAGATTATGATATGCTCGATGGCCGGCCTCCATTCTTAGTGGCTGATGACCCAAGCATCCTGTTAGCGGCAGAGGAGACACCGTATCTACGGCGTGATCACAATCAAGGAACATTTGTAAAGAGGAAGTTTATTAGTGTCCGAGTAAATGATGATGCCATGTAATTTAATTGCACTATGTTCCACCCAATTTGTAATGACTATATTTGCATTTATGTTCCACCTATGTTCTAAGACTTTCTATTGATTTATAAGATTGTTTTTATTAATTCTAGCATTTTATATTGATTTTCTAGTAATTCATAAGATTTTCTAGTAATTTATAAGATTTTCTATTAATTTATAAGATTTTCTTGTAATTTATAAGATTTTCTAGTAATTTATAAGATTTTCTATTAATTTATAAGATTTTCTATTAATTTATAAGATTTTCTAGCATTTTATATTGATTTTCTAGTAATTTATAAGATTTTCTAGTAATTTATAAGATTTTCTAGTAATTTATAAGATTTTCTATTAATTTATAAGATTTTCTAGCATTTTATATTGATTTTCTAGTAATTTATAAGATTTTCTTATTTAATATATATTTTTAATAAGTATTAATAACTGAATTAAAACAAGTATTAATAACTATATATTAAAAACTATATTTATAAGATTCCCAAATAGTAGCCACCCGTGCTAAAGGCCGGTTTGGAAACTGGCGCCAAACGAAAATTTGGGCCTTTAGCACCGGGTTGATCTAAAATCCGGTGCTAAAGGCCCCCAATTTTCGTTTGGCGCCAGTTACGGCCTTTAGCACCGGCTGTATAGACCCGGTGCTAAAGGGCCTTTAGCACCGGGTGCTGTATAGACCCGGTGCTAAAGGGCCTTTAGCACCGGGTCGTGGCTGCACCCGGTGCTAAAGGCTCCCACCAATTTTCGTTTGGCGCCAGTTACGGCCTTTAGCACCGGGTGTAGAAGACCGGGTGCTAAAGGGCCTTTAGCACCGGGTGGTGGGAAGACCCGGTGCTAAAGGGGGGCCTTTAGCACCGGGTGCTGTATAGACCCGGTGCTAAAGGGCCTTTAGCACCGGGTCGTGGCTGCACCCGGTGCTAAATGCCCCGGATCTATATAGCCTCGCGCCGGCCCCTGCCCCCGCAGCACTTCGTCTTCCCCCAAACCGCCGGCCCTCCTCCTCGCCTCGCCCCCGCCGCCGTCGTCGCCGCGCCCGTCGCCCTCGCCCACGCCGCCGTCCCCACGCCGCCGCCCGTCGTCCCCACGCCGCCGCCCGTCGTCCCCGCGCCTGCGCCCGTTGTCCCCCCGCCGCCCGACGTCCCCGGCCGGCCGCGCCGCCGCTCTTCGTCGCCGTCGTCCCCGCCGACGTCCCCCTGCCGCCGCTCGCGCCCTCGCCGTCTTCCCCGCGCCGCCATCGTCCCCGGCCGCGGCTAGGCCCCTGTGATGCCGGCCTTCGTGTCGTGCGTGGTTGTGTACGTGTGAGCCGGCCTTCGTGTCGTGTCTGTTTGTGTGTGTGCAGGTACCCTTGCATGGCCGAACACGTTCGGCCATGCACATTTGCTTAGCGAACGTGTTCGGCCATGCGTATTTGGTTAGCGAACGCGTTCGCTAACCAAATGCGCTTGGCCGAACGCGTTCGCTAACCACATACATTGGAAATGCATTGTACTGGAAATATTAGAAATATATATGCTTCATATGTATTGAAAATATTAGAAAATATTAGAAATTAATTTATTGGAAATGCATTGTATTGGAAATAAAAATGATATATTGGAAATGTTCTATATTGCAATTCTATTAGAAATATACATGCTTCATATGTATTGAAAAATGTTGCAAATGTAAATTGCAAATATTTATATGCAGAAAATGTAAATGTATATGCATGTTTATTTATTGGAAATGTATAGGCATGTTGAAATGTGTATTGGAGATATTTACATTGAAATGCATTTTTTAATATTGTAACCCAACCAATGTCCATGGATGATGTGTTGGGGATCATTGGAAGGGACGATAATATCCAGGGCGACAATGTTGCAAGGGCCGAAAATGTTGAAGGGGCCGCCAATGTCCTGGGCGAACGTGTCCAGGACAGCACTATTGAAGGGGCCGGTAACGAGCCCTCGTCTAGTCAGGTGTGTATATAGATAACATAAATTTGTACTGTACATGTCAATTATGTATACCATCTCTATATCATCTCGTATATATGTAATTTGTGTAGGCCGCCTCTGCTTCTACAAGTCGAGCTAAGAAATCAAAACGATCGACCACGAAGAAGCTGAAGGATGTCAAGTTTCACATCACTCGAGTGGAGGATGATGGGGAGCCAGTTGAGCCCCCAAAAGTGGCCAAGAAATTTGTATCTCAGTGCGGGGTAATTGTACGGGACAATGTGCCCATTAGTATCAGAAAATGGAAGTCCACGGACCCCACTGAGGAGTACGTGCTCCCCGATACAGAGAAGGAGATGCTATGGAGGGAATTAAAGGCAATATTCGACTGGCCTAGCACTCATGAAGCAGAACTGAGGGATTGGACAATGAAGAAGATGGCAGTTCTGTTTCAGGATTTCAAGAAGAAGTTGTACTCGCATTTTCTCAAAACCGGAGAGGCCCCGGATCCTGAGAAGTATAAGAAGATCACTGATGATGAGTGGGAAGCATTCCTTGAGTACAAAACCTCCGAAGAGGGTGCAACGGCTAGCGCTAGAAACGCTGGAAATGCCGCAAATAAGAAGTACTCTCATAAGATGGGTTCGGGAGGTTACAAGGCAACCATCGCTAAATGGGAGAAGATGGAAGAAGATCTATATGCTAGAGGCATCACTCCAGCGACACATGACTGGCCCACAAGGACCAAGCATTGGTACTATGGTCATGGAGGCACCCTAAGCCCAATCGACGGCTCCTTAGTTTTTCCCGAGGACTTGCGAGAACTAGCTCAGCGTCTCCTCGATATCCTCAGGGCATCTGAGAGGGGAGAATTTGTTGCTGGAGACAGAGATGAGCTAACCTATGCCTTAGGGAACAAGGAGCATCCTGGACGGACGTGCGGCGTAGGCACAAGCATCTCATGGAAGAAAGGTTTCCAAGAGCACGCCGCCACCTATAGGAGCCGTTCGAGGAAGAAGGCCGAATATGAGCAGAGGGTGAGGGACCTAGAGCAAACGGTTGCCGCCCAGGGCTCAAAGCTCAAAGAAATGGAGTCAGAGATGGAGCGACGGATGAAGGTAGCATGGCTGCAAATACAACAAGCCACAGGCGGGACCAGTTCCACAGAGCATACACCTCTCCAACAAGCCGCAGGCGGGACTGGTTCCACAGAGCATGCACCAGGCGGGACCGGTTCCACAGAGCATGCACCTCTCCAAGATGCGGCCCTTATTAGCCCTCCACAACAATATCAAAGCAGTCACGCTTCCACACAGGCCACCAAACCGGTCCGTTACCCCGTGGATGAAATAACTCAACGGACCGCGTGCGAGCTTGTCGTCAGGCAGAAGAACATAGCTGTGGTGGTACGTATGCGACCTTAGTTCGTACTGCATACATTTCACCGTAAATACCACTCATTTACTAACTTTCTTTGTGACTACTAAATTATCAGGTCGCATACGGTATGACCAAACGTGTGGAAGAAGGGAAAAAATGGCACTGCAATGACATTCCACATGGTTACGTACCTGTTGAGGTGGAGCAAGTCGTCACCAACTGGGAAGACTTGGAACTTGACATCCCCGGAGGTGACGGAGAAACAAAACTCGGTCAGTGTTCTCACTGCATCATTCTATGGAGCAAGGCAGACGTCGTCATACCCGGTACACCTGCGGCTACCAACAAGCCTCCGTCACCTCCACCGTCTCCAAGAGATCCACCGGATCATGACGATTCTCCGGGAGCTCCTGATGCAAGCCCGTCTCCTCCGCCGAAGAGGTCTCCGTCTCCTCCGCCGCGGAGGTCTCCGCCCCCTCCGCCGAAGAGGGCACGCCGCACTAAAGCCTCTGCCCCCACTCCACCAGGGAAGAAGGCGCGGAAAACCAGAGAGAAGCCCGCACCAGAGAAAAGAGCGGGTGAGAAGACTCTAGAGGAGCTCGAAGCCTCGGTCAAAGCAGACACAAAGAGGCAAATGGCCGAGTGGAGGAAAAAAC
The DNA here is from genome assembly GCA_033239725.1 of Echinochloa phyllopogon. Lineage (NCBI taxonomy): Eukaryota > Viridiplantae > Streptophyta > Magnoliopsida > Poales > Poaceae > Echinochloa > Echinochloa phyllopogon. The sequence goes on along the minus strand of BTCW01000008.1, from coordinate 95,140 downwards.
CGGAGCCGGAGCCGAAGCTTGATCCCACTGTCGTCAAGTCATTCCTCGGTAATTTGAGCAAGGGTCAACAGAAGGAAGTAATAGTAACAGACTATGACCGCTCATTACTGAAATCTCGCCGGAAGCGGAAGGTTGCAGATAAGGAGGCAGGCCCATCCAAAAAGGTTCCTCAGCTCGGCGAGCAACCTCAGCGGCCCTTGGGTCCATTGCCATCTCTAGACGAGATTAACGTGCAACGAGTAATGGCCGAGACTGGACTATCCAGAGCGCAAGTCCTGGGGGAAGAAGAGGTGCCTGTAAACACAACGTTAAAGTGGCCATTTAGGCTTGGCGAGCCTATAGTCCCTCCTAAAATGGAGAGCAAGCTACAGACGAAGATGCGCCGATTCCATGAGTGGTACTTGGAAGAATCAAGAAGGAATAAACGGCGCATGATCAAAGTAGGTGTGAAGGACCATGATTTCTACAATGGTGACGAGGATTGGGTCTGGCTGAGGTTTCAGGATATATATGAGCTGTATCACCGCAATGCCATGGACGTGGATTTGATCACCTGTTGGACACTGTAAGTACTTTGTTGTTGCTTATAATTCACAGTTTAAAAACAATAATTCCAATCTATGCTGACGCGGGCTTTATTTATTGCTTAACATATGCAGAATGGAGATTCAAAAATGTCGGAGATCCTCAATATATGACGTTGGTTTCGTGGATCCTCGAAGGATAAGTGAACAAATGATATTGATGAATCCTGAGGAAACATATGGAAACCTATACAAGTATATTAAGAAACAAAATTACTGCGACTCCATACTAATCCCGTACAACATCGAGTGAGTACATACACAGGCTTCTTCTTATACTGTCTGTGTACTATTTCATTTCTGATTATAATGTATACATGTATACAGATTCCACTGGTTCCTAATAATATTGTGTCCTGACCGGGGTGTCGTGAACGTCTTTGATTCATTGCACACTCCAATAGAAAAACTACAGGACATCATGGACATGATGACAAGGTGATGTATATTTTCCCCTACTTAATTCACCCGTTACACTCGCAATGACTTAACTCAATTTTTTTGTTCGCAGGGCCTGGAATCAATTTCGTCAAGAACACCCGGGTATTCAACATGAAACACTAAAATGGAACATTGGCTTTCCGGTAAGCAAGTAATTTGTACATGTAGGCCTCGGCTAATATATTATATGAATTTTACTTAATTTCTTTTGGTCGACAGTGTGCCAAACAGGGGAAGGGAAATAATTTATGTGCATACTATGTTTGCGATTACATGTGGAATTGGGGACATAAAAAGCTTACACAACACGATATTATGGTACGTAATAATAAACACATTTCCATTATTATTAAGTGCACAATTATTATCTCCAACTCGGCGGATTAAATATCTTTCAATTATTTGTAAATTATAGATGTTGAGCCTGAAGGAAGAGTCTCTAGAGCTAGAAAGAATTGACGCAATTGCAGAACAGCTCGTCGGATGGATCTGAGACGAGGTCATCAATCCCCGAGGAGAATTCCACATGCCAGTACTGGAGGACGTGCCGGACAGTTCAACAAGTCGTCAATCTTAATTAAGTAGAAAATACAGTTTAAATATATATAACTCGAGTTGACATGCATGAATATCTACTTTTGTAATATATATGTCTTCTATTTTGATGAAATGTCAGCTAATATGAATATAGAGTCGGCCGAATACGCATTAGAATACATGTATTAGAATATATACGTATATACACGTATATAGACGTGCATGCATGGCTACTGAAAAAAGCAAAAAAAAAAGAAATCCGGGGCCTTTAGCACCGGTTGCAGACAGCAACCGGTGCTAAAGGCAGGCCCTTTAGCACCGGGTTGTGTCTGGAACCGGTGCTAAAGGCCCTGCTAAAGGCGCTGCGGGGCAGGCCCTTTAGCACCGGGTTGTGTCTGGAACCGGTGCTAAAGGGACCCTTTAGCACCGGTTATTCAACCCGGTGCTAAAGGGGTACCCCTTTAGCCTCGGAAGATCTGCACCGGTTGAGATACCCGGTGCTAAAGCCGGTTCCCAACCGGTGCAGATGTTGATCATTCTGGTAGTGCACGGACGGACGGACCAAAAGGCATGGTGGGGAGAGCTCTACAGGTTTTTTTGAAAAAAGGTATTTAATAAAAGGACTGTGGGTTAATTAATAAAACTTTAGGGTTTTTATTATAAACGTATGACGTACCGTAGAAACAATCCTTGCTTTATAATTAGGTAGAGATATATAGATTTACAAACAGCTAGCTGTAAGAAAAAGTTTATATAGTAGGGTTAAAAGGAACACACGTCTAACCATTCATAGTAAGTAATTAAGATGGTCTATGAGATGAATCGTTATATTAGATGAGTGCGACGACATAGGAGGCAAGATGACATAAATTAAGCTGAAAGCAACTCGATGAACACGAGGGCAATCGATCCCGTACAGGTAGCTAGCGCAATTAGGAAATTAATTAAGCTGAAAGGAAGAGCCAAATCAAAGCGACCATAAGGTATTCTAGCTAGGGCTGGCAGCTGTAGTGATGCCCATGGTGGTGAGGCAGATCAGTAGTAGAGGCGGAGGGGGAGCCGGAATAGAGGCTGATGGAGGAGACGCCAAGGTAGGCTGCCAGCATGTCGTCGTCATCGTCGTCGTCACCGCCGTAGAGGACGATGCCGGCAGGCAGGTCTGCAGTAGCCACCAGCGCCTCCTGCTGCCACTCAGCCGGCTCCGGCACTGATGATGCGGCATGGACATCCGCCTCCGCCGTGTAATCGCCGGCGTTGCGCGCGAAGCGACCCTTCACCCTGGGCCGGCTGTCGGCAAGCGTCTTCCTGCAAGCATACTATTGTAGATATAATAAGTCAGAGGAAGGATCCATAATACGGTGACATATATGTGTATATATATATATGTATATGTATATATATATATATATGGGTTGCAGACCGACCGTGATCTTCTTTTGGAAGTTGCGCTGGTTGCGCTTGCTCCTGTACTTGTCGATGCGCTCCCGCCGCTCCTCCGCGCTGTACCTCCCCGGTGGCGGCGCCACCGCCGCCACCCGTTGCTCTGCCTCCTCCATGTCCCTGTCGGGGTCTCCCGTGCTCAAAAACGGAGACGTCGTTGCTGCAGCAGCCATGGCGGACGACAAGCAGGTCTGCTGGCTGTGGCTACTGGGTTGACGAGCTACAAGCAGGGGAGGAGGGAGCATGTAGCACGACGACGGCGGCAGGAACGCTCCTCCCCCGTTAGCAAGCAAGGTGTCTGGTCGAGAGGAGAAGATCATGGCGGCGGCGTCACAGCTGGCATCATGGCCGTCGACGCCTCCTCCTCCCCCCCAGTACTGGTGGTTGTTCTGATGATACATATGGCTGCCTGCATGCAGCTTGCTTCACTGCACTAGACAAGTGATAGGCGGCAGGCCCCGCTGATGAGTTGATGCTTCCCTTTCCCTCTTCGATCTCTTGGGTTTTATATATAGATGTAGATCATACAGTATATAGACTTGGAACAAAAACACGAGGCCAGACCGGAGACAAATGAAAGCGTGTGGGATGGGATGGATGGTGTTGCTGCCACAACCTAACCAATGTAAGCTGGTGCGCATACAATGAACGTATGCGCTCGCAGCTTTACTGAATTTCCGGTGTGCACTACCTACACGTACATGACAGACACGCAATGCCGGCCGGAATTCTCCATGTTACATATGCAGCAGAGCACGTACCAATTAGCGAATTGGCTCGGTCAGTATATGCAGCAGCCACCAAAAGCGCAAATGCATCTTTCGTGTCCTGACAAGGGGCGGGGAGAATCTCCGTAGATTGTGAACACAGCACAAGGCAACACCAGAGCAGGCAATCGCAAACGATCAAGGACGGCAATAGTGCCCACGATTCAAGGAGACATGAGTAAGTTGGCGATATCTCCAACCTTTTTTATATACGACCGATGCTCCCACATGCCCTGTGCTGTTGTACACCAGGACAGGTAGGTACCATATGCTCAACTTGCAATTGACCACACCTCAACAAAAAGGAAAAAGGACCTACCACCACTACCACTAGATGTCTGGGGTCCAACCAGGTTCTGGGGAATTAACATGCCAAATATTTGCCTGATTCTAACATTAAATTCCTCATCATTTCCTAATCACAGCAGAATATGTGATATGCATGGACACTACTAAGGCAAATGTAAGCAATCGACGCAGTTTGTTTGTTGACGTCCAGATTTGGGGAAAAAAATAAAACATCAGGCAAAGGAAGCTCACCGGATGATGACCACGATTATATAAAGGCAAAAGCAGCCCTTGACAAGACTCTGTCCCTCCCAAGTCGTCCATCAGCGTGCACTAGCTCCTATGACAAGCTTCCAAAATCAGAAGTGACATCTCCCAAGATTTTTAGTGGGAGAGGAAGAAATGATATGATACTCCCTTTGAACAATGCACCTACAAGACGCCCCACAAAGAACCAGTCTTTGTTTCAACAACTATTGGACACAAGTCTGCAGCTATAGACCCAGGACGCTGTTTTCAGTTGGCAATTGGTTGGTAACATCACTGGAGTGCCCTTCAAACAATCACAGCACTCCCTGCTCCTATTGTGGCCACACCCTCTCATGAATTTCTACAGTAGCCCACTAAAAGGAATAGTGTATCTCCTTGACATTGCCTGACATCATGACGACTTCAAGTGGCCTTAGCCAACCGACAAGATAAAGTCAAAGGGCACCAAAGATCGATTAGCCTTTGACATGTGCTAAATTGCTTGTATTGTGTACACCACAGTTCTTACGGCTTCCTTCCAGACACAACCTGCATCAATTTCAAGATGGCAAAATAGCCACATAAGTTAAATAATTGGCACTATGGTGCATTGAGGACAAAAAAAACATAATTTCACTGAGGCAATGCCTCTTTGTCAAGCAACAAGTCAATGCATCATTCATGTAAGATAATGAAAACAAGTGGGACTAATAGGATAGTGCGCAGTTCTCCTAGATTTTCCTTTTCTTCTACTAGGTCAACTATAAAAATAGTCACACCACTATAGCATGAGTGGCGATGCAATGATTGTTTAGTTGATGTTTATGAAGAACTTAACAACAGACTAGAGACTAGGTAGATATGCAACTATGCAAATAATTGGTATTGAAGCACATGAAGTTCAGAATCTACTAAATTAACTCCAATTGGATGCTTAATGTAAACTGTGAATCACTATTCATCTGCAATGTACAGTTAAGAATAATCGGCAGATCATTTCAACTGTCATATACTTCAGCCGGAGACCACGAAGATGAAGGTTGATAAGACATCTCATTCTGGTGGAATGCATGATATGGAGAAAAGATTTTGGTTCTGCCCACATCTTCCTACAGGTGCAGTGGTGGTCTATGCCTTTTATCACGATTGTGGTCTGTAGAACCTTTTCAAATCAAATTCATTAGAAATTTAGGATGATAGCAATTTTATGGTTGATGTGCTGTGCGGTGAAATTTAGGATGATAGCAATTTTACAGAAGGCATTTGAGAACAGCATAACTTATTCATCTTGTAATTGATTCGTTACGCTGGATATGATAGAATGTTTGTTTACACCAATTTATAGTTTTGAAGGTTCAAAGTACTATAACGACACTACTTTTGTCTAAATGCAATAGATGTGGTTTTAGTATCATTGCTTCATATGATTCCAAGGCAATCACTATAAAGCATATGGCTATGAATATTTGAAGAGGTTACCAGTGCTAATTTACTATACTGGTTTTTCCTAGTTAAAGAGGATAGCAGGAAGAGTAGAGATAACTTGATGCTACTTCAGAAAGCCAACAAAGCCATTGAATCTCAATATTGACAAAGTTTCTTCTCAGTTAAGAGAGGGAAGAAGGTGCTCCAATTGAGGTGCTACGTGAAGCTATTTCCAGGTTAGAGGCCTAGACATGGAAATGCTTTCCAGTGGATTTTCTTTTAGTTGCACATGCATACACTAACGTTCACAATTATAGAATTCATTAGTGTAAGCATCTTATGATGAAGATATAGCAACAACACCTATTTCAACATGAATATATGAAACCACAATTCACAGGCAATGAAGAATTAAGTTTCAGATAGACTTATGGTAGGCTGACAAAAAGGATTGAGCATTAAGTTAGCATTGTCTAGGATAGGCTGGATTCAGCACTAACATAAGTTAGCGTTGTCCAGCACATTCCTGTCCAACTGAAATAAAACCTTATGCGCGTTTGATCAGCCCTCTTACTTTGCATATTTTCTTCTTGAAATGCACAGACCTAAGGAAGCCCAAGAAAGGAAGATAAGCTGGACAGTATGACTTTAGTTTACGTCTTCGCTTTTCTGCAAAAGCAACAAATACTTTAAACTTGTTTGGAAGATAGTCAACTTATTTTCCGTTTTCTTTAACATAAAATCATTTCCAAAAAAAAACAAGATAAAATCACCTAAGAGAAACTTTAGCACATTTTGATCTAAATTGTAATATGTACAGGAAGCAAGGAACAAAAAATCATCCTTCCAATTGCCTTTCCCTTAACAAAAGAAAGATAATGCAAAGCCCACTGTATCATCTCCCAGAACTAGGAAATATAGATCATAAATCCATTAACAGAAAAGGGATAGTGTGCGTCACAAAAAGACAGTATTCACAGTAACTGGTCGAAAGAAATTCTGAATAGTAAAGAGCAGAAAGATGTAGAAGTTTTGCAAAATAAAGTATTTAGCATTTGCACATCATATCGTACCTGATTTGATTGTGGACATCTCAACCTTACTACTGGGACTAGAAAATTTTAGTAGTAGCTCATGTGTTTTAGCAACACTTTTCTCCAAAGAAGCATTTGTTTCATCACAGTTTTGTTCTTTCAGCTCATCACTTTCGCAACTTGTGTTACTGCTTCTTTCATAATTAGTAGAGCTGATCTCCTGAACATGGAATGCAGGTTCCACTGAAGCAGATGATTTTGTTATTCCGTCAATGAATTTTGTTTCATTTTCTGCAGTTCCTTCCATGTTTTCATCCATACTTTGCTCTATTTTCCCCTCCATAACTTTCCTTTGAATTATAACATTCCTGTGTATTTTATGAGTCGAGTAAAATGCACGATCCAATGGTGCCTCGTCATCTACCCCACTTGCGGGCAACACCACTGGTTCTGAAGAACCTCTGCAAGCCTCAGCATCACCTTGCATGCCACTAGACTGGTTCAAATCCTGGTCCTCAGTGCAAACAACAGAACCGGAAGGAATTTCATGGTCCAGTAAGATTTTCTCCCTCTCAACGCAGGAGCAATCAGTGTGATATTTTGTACAAGATTTAGCATTAGCTAGGATTTCAGTAGATTGCCATGGACCCTGATCCTCAGGACCAGGACCAGAAAGGCCTACACCATGGGGAAGAGCAGAACATGCTAACATGATACTAGTACCAGAAGTTGAAGGAATATTGTCACCCGCAGTGAGGTTCGGCTTGCGTGATTCTGCTGCATCTACTTCCATTGCATCGTGCACAAATTCAACCTGCTTCACTACGCCTTTTGGATTAGCAGAACAACCTGCATCAGCCTGTCCAAAAGGATCCAGAACAACTTCACTATTTCCGGCCTTCTCAATAACAGTAGTTTGATAATTGAAAGATGTTGGCAAGATAGACTGGCCACAATCTACTAGAACTTCATTTATGTCAACTTGTAATGTCTCTTCTTGGGTTTGGGGTGGGATTTGTTCTTGATCAGTAGACTGTTCTGACAGTTTAGCAAATACAGAATTGTGAGGTTCTTTGTGTGACCCTTCCATTATACCATGTATGGGTGAACCAGGAAATTCATCAAAGTTGGAATAAGGTTCCAGCTGATTTACCCCTCCTTCAGATGATACAGAATTCCATGCAATCCAATCAACGAGCTTGAATTTTGTTGAAGTCAACTGTTCATTTGGTAAAAGTCTGTCAACTCTAATTGTTTCTTTGTAGAAATGTTTCTTCCTCAGAGCCTTCAAAACAAGTGACCTGGCAATGAGCAAATGACACAGTATCACAATCACAATTCAAGCAACATCTGCTGCCATTCAAAATAGAAAGTAGGTGACATAATTTGACAGGTTACAATCAAGAAGCTGAAACTAAACAAAACAAAATGCTGCTATTTAAGGACACTAGAAGATGCTCCTTCGTTAAGGGTCACTGAAATACAATGCATATTCGAGCGGGAACTAAAGGGGTCAGTATGTTATGCATGCCACAAGCTATCGTGATTTCTGAATCAAGGTGCTTGACAAATGAAGAATTAACCTGCAGTTTGTGGAGATAGCAGCTTTAGCTCGGTTGACGGGAAGGCCAAGCAAATAAGCAGATAGATTGATGACATCATAGGGCCCTCTGACCTGGGAAGCAGAATGGGCAGCGCTCGAGATGATGAGATTCTTTCCTTTAGTCCAGTCCACTAAGAGCTGAAAATAGAATGTGTTATTGTTAGATATAAAAGTTAAGCCAGGTGTTAGCAGAAATGGGAAGCATTGTTTGGTTGGGCAGGAGAGGAATAATCCACCTTGGCTTCAGCTAGGAGGTTTCTCTTTGCAACGATATCTGTAGAAATGAGCGGGGAATAGGCAATCTCAAAATGCAGCCCCTTTTGCAGCGCAAGCTTGAGCATGGGGAGCTTGATGCGGAAGGGCAGCTTAGTGTGGGAGGAGAAGTCGATGGAGATGAGATCAAGGTGTTGGGCGGCCTGGCAGAGATGGTCGAAGGCGGCCTGGCTGAGGGGGCGGGCTGCGACGATGTCGTAGGTGCGAAGGAGGCGGGCGGCGGAGGGGGCGAGGACGGAAGCGGCGGCGGCAGCGGAGTCGATGGAGAGGGTGATGCGGGTGTACTGGCGGAAGGGCTCGGAGGCTGGGGAGGCGAGTCGGCGGCGATGGAGAGCGGCGCAGGATGGGAGCGGGAGAGTGGAGAGGGGTGGGAAAGGATCGGTGCGGCAGCGGTTGGAGTCGGAGAGGAGGCCACGGTGGGGGTGGTCGAGAGCGACGGCGGCGTACCCGAGCTCGAGAGCGCGGGCCGTGGCGGCCAAGAGTTGGAGGCGGGAGGAGGGGGTTGAGTTGCCATCGCCACCGCCACCGCCGGAGGAGGATCCTGAGGATGGGAGAAGGCTGAGATCGTAGAAGAGAAGCGGCGCCGCCATGCTCTCGTTGCTGCAACGGCGGCGGCGCGGCAAACGGGAACAGGACGGAAGGAGGAAGATGACGAGAAAACAAGTCTAGGCCCTACAAGGGCCCAGGATCAGGCCCATCTCGATAAACAAGCGCAAAACAGGCCCGAGGTGGAGTGGTTTTGTTTTGTTTTAGACATGTTGCAGATAATTTGTATAGATAAAAAAAAGATAATTTGTATAGATAATTAGCAAGAATATCGCACGTTTAATAGAAAATCAGATCATATAATGGATAGTTGATCAGAGACCGTATTGGTTAAGAATTTGACGATTACGTGACGCAAGCGCGTGTTTTTTCCGTGACGAGGCGTAACGTTTTATAATTTTTTCAAAAGTGTGACTAGAGAGTCCCACGAAAATCGTGGGTTTAAAATTTTTTTTCTGTGGCTGATTTGTGGGCCCGTCGGTCTCAAAAGCTTTGGATCTTTATAGTATATATATAGATATATATGGTGATATTATCAAGGGAAGGGAACGGAAAATTTTCACCATCGATGGATCGCTTGAGCTGAATTTGACTAGGTCGCCAACAAGGATAGCTGCAGGAGGAGCCGCAGGCGATGCAAGCAGAGGCCTTGGCATTATTATCCATCGCGACATGCTCTCCGCCACCGCCGTGCTGGTCGAAAAGTGGCACCGGACCCGACGACGACAGCAAGTCACATATTAGTAAGGCTGGGCATCTAAACCCTAAATCATAAACCCTAAACCCTAAAGGTCGAGCTACTTTGTTATTGGAGTATTTTTTACCTTGCCCTTTGCTCAGCTCTAATAATCTAATCTGCTCCATCTCAATCCTATCGTACCATGCAATGCAAGCACGACTCTAACTATATTATATACAAATAAATACACCGCATCCGGCCACATCGGCACCCACGGCAATTTCTTTTTTAAAAAAAATCGAAACCCATTTCCTTGCCTTGTCCACCATCCATCCATCATACATGGCATCAAGTAAAAAACCAACACATACCATCACACATAACCTGACAAATGAAGCAAATTATATTGTTTCGTTTTGTTTACCTCCAAAACGGAACATTAATTAGCTTCAACCGCGCGCTCATCCATCGCCCAACTTGATGCTTGTCAGCTCCTCGTCTGACAGCGCTGACGGTGCAACTTTGATCTGCTGTACCACAAAGCCGGCCTCCTGGCAAGCCTTGTAGAGAAGCTCCGCCTGCGCTTCCCCATCTGGGCACAACGCAACCACTGCACCCCCGCTACCAGTGAATTTGGATGACGCGCCCACGCTGCGTGCCACCTCCACCATCTTTATGTTCACTGAACCAAGTACATCATCCCCAAACATTTCCCTACACACATAGCCAATTACCACATACGACTCAGTCTTACCTTGCCAACTCAATTTGCATTCCAAAGCATGTGCTCAGGTAGCAGGCACATAAATCTTACCTTCGCAGATCAAAGTTCCTATTCATAAGCCTCGCAAGCTCAGTATAATCCTTCTGCAGCAAAGCCCTGTGGCCATCAAGCGCTAGCTGCGCTACTTCCTTCATACATGATATTATAGACTCGTCACCATCAAGCCATCTTTGCCTAACAGTGCTGTGGACCTACGTTATAAAACACAGATTGAGGATATTATTTTGTGGCGGCAAGACAAAATTTAAGCATGATTGTAGTTTATTGATTTAATTCAGTAAGAACCTTTCCAGAGTCGCTGGGGTTCTCTGCATAGATGAGGTAAAGAGGAGGAAGCAGATTGACATCCAAAGGTCTGTATATGCCATGACCCAGCTTGTCCATATGCTCTTTGCTAAAATCCTGAGTAAAACAGATCGAGATATTAACTAATAGAGTTCAAACTAGCGAGCTGTATAGTACACTGTATGCAGGAGCTTAACTGCCAATAATGAATGCTTGTATCACGTACCATATAAACCAGTCCCCCATAAACCTGTGCCACTCGGTCCTGAAGTCCAGCAACAATTCCAAGCTCCTTCTCAGCGCCGAGAATCAGATTAGGTCTCAATTCAACTTTTATCAAATGCCTGACATTGTAGAAATCAATAAGGCAGCTTAGAGCAGCACAAATGATCGCGCTTGAACCAGATAGCCCCGCCTACACAACAAAAAAGTCAAGATAATATGCATTAATCTCCAACTCACGAGCATATCAAGAACATGTTACAGCTAGGAGTAATCTACAGCGCTTCAGGAAATATTGCTAAATTTTTTTATTTCACCAGTTTTTAAGGACAATGATATCTTTTCTCCAGCTACCACAAATAATAAGATCACAGGAAACAAAAGCGGTCAATATGCAACGGGACTAAAAGAGGCGAACAAAGGAAGTGGATTCCGATTGGTTACCTGCCGAGGAATATCAGTATCGTATGATAAGGTGAAATTTTCAGCTTTTAGACTGATATTATTTTGAATACAATGATTGTAGAAAACTTTACAGATAGCCATCAGCAGCCGAACGCCTCCATAATATCCTTCACTTTCCAAACGACTTGCCTAAACAAAAAGGAAACGGAATTAGTACCGACACAAACTATTTTTGTAACTAATGGTAAAGGCGTAGTTAAGTTCCTTGATGTTTCCGTAACATGTGTCTCTGAACATTTTTCTTCTTAGCCAAAACAGAACCTGATTCAATTGTTTTGCCTTTGAATGCCACACCTTCTCCAAAAAAAAAATCTCGAACACGCTGGAGAGCTGTGTATCATTATATTAAGAAGAATAAAAGAAGGTTATAGAAACCCGTACAACACCACGCCCCACCCCACTACACAAGGGAAAACTCTCTCTCTCTCAACAGAACTTGACCCTAGACCGAAACTCACTCATTGGTTGGCTCTAGAGCGAGATGTAATACCCCTCTAGCTCCAGCTAAGCTCCAAAAGTGCAGTTCATCTGTAACAGAGACCAGGACACCATCAAGACTGGGAAGGATCCCATCAGACACCATCAGGACACCTTCTCCAAAAATAGTAAACAGGAAAGTTGCCTTGAGACCTTGACAACAATACCAGGCTCACACTGTTCGTATTAGGAAGATAGGTCTCATTTGCATTGAAATAGTTAAAGAAGAAATCGCCCTCTGCCAATTTTTTCAGAAAAAAAAAACATGTTTTCTGTATTGTAATCTTTATTCTATTTTAGCATACAAGACACAGGGTGTTTTGAAGTTACAGTTCATATAAAAAATTAAATATATCACTGTTTAACTTGTTCCTGTTCAGCACACATGGATTCCATGGATAGAAACTGTAAACATAAGAGAGATGTACAAACACATTATATGTTTGGATTTACTTGAAAAAATCACAGTGCTTGATCCACTGCAAGATGTAATTCAAATCATGCATGATTGTCTTGCCCCTGGCTATGGGTGAAGAGATGAATGATAGATAGAGCTTATGATATGTCATCAGCAGGAGAGAATGGAATGAAAGATAGTGCGTGTGAGGCTGGATGGCATGGTTATACGATTTAAATGCCACATGATATTTGGCCGAAAGAGGCCTAGTAAGACAAAAGAAACACGAGAACAAATTCCTTAATCGTGTCTTCTGGAATCGGATCAAAACAAATCCCACAGCACAAGCAATTGACTGACTCCATCCGTTCAATATGAAGCATTTCTGAGAAGAAAAGAAAAGGATTCTTCTTATCTTCAGAAAAGGTGGGAAAGTGGTGGAAAAGAAGAGGAAGCGATTATTCTTGACTTACTGCCTGTCTGCTAGTCAGCTAGTGTGCCGTGAAGCATTAGAAGAATCAGGTTGCCAATAAAAAGCATTGTCCCTCCTTTGTAAGTACCATGAACTAAGGCGGCAGAAACAAGTAATTCAGTTGAAGACTATTATTCCTCCATCTGGATCAACTCCTCGGAGGTAAGGTAAGCACTGCTGCAGCTTCTAGTAATCAGATAAAAAACTCTTGCCGCTTCCTCTCTTGTCTTGTTATTTTGGTTGTATAAATGATGTCTATAAGTTTCATGAATTGGGAAGTCCATACCCCTATCCATGTTTAGGGACCCTAATGTTGAGGCAGCAACAACAACAATCCTCCAGCTGAATGTGAATCTCTACTAATGGAACTGAAGAATAGACGTATACATGGATTGATAGCAAGAAAGAGAAGATAGGGGGTTGCTTACGAGGTTGGGGAGGGAGGGGAAGGCGACGAGGTCGTGGTGCGGGTGAGGCTGGATGAGCAGCTCGGGCGAAGGGCGGAGGAGAACGGTGGCGGAGAAGTCGGCGATGGCGAAGGATAGCGCCCTGCCGCCGTATAGGTCGCTGGGGTTGCCCAAGAGCCCCACCCGCGCGTACGCCCGCCGCTCCAACCCCGTCTCCGCCGCTGCCGCCGCCGCCGCCGCCGCCATCTCCTCTTCCTCTACCACAGAGTAGTACGGTATGCAGATGGAGGTTAGGCTAATCTGCACTGGGTACTGGGAGCAGTACGCTACCGCTCCCTGCAGCACCAATGTGGCGTAAAATAGTATGCTGCACCGGCCTCCTCTAACAACCACGGTACTAGCCCATTCCTTCCGTATTCCCCTGTTTCCAGCGTGAGCTCTAGGAACCGCTATCCATCTTCGGGCCCTCCGCCACCGCCGCAGGAGCCCACCACAGCCGCCGTGTGGCCGTCCACCGCGCTCGCCCGGAAGCACACCCCCCCCGGGCCCGCGCGCGCCTGGGCCTGCCGCCGCTGCCCCGCGGGATGGAGAGAGGAAGAGCGAGATTTGTGCGAGAGCACCGGACACGAAGACGGCAGGGGATGGGAAGAGAGAAAAGGAAAAAAAAGATGAGAAAGAGTAAAAAGAAAAAATATTTAGTTCAAAACTATTATATTGTAAAAGGGAAAGAAGAGAAAAAAAAGAAAGAAAAAGAAGAGGAGAGAAGATAGTAGTTGCAAATGTTGAATAAAATATAGAGTAGTTGGTATAGAGGATGAAATATAGAGTATGACGGGTGTGAGGGAAATTGCTATAGATGAGAGAATCTCGATGACAATGACAGAATATTACCTTTAAAAGATAAAATTAGAGTATGAAGAGTGCGGATAGCCTTAGGCTGCCTGGGGCTTGTATGGCTCCTTGCAGTACGTGGTTACAGAAATTTTCACTACACCGACGTAGTGAGAGGGAAACGCTATGCAACCGTTCCCTCCTGTTTCATCTGTTTTTAGCTCATGAAACGACATAGGAAACGCTATATGCCGCCGCCCAACCACCCTTGCACCCGTCGCGCCTCCTCCATAGACAGTGAAGGAGAGGAAGACGCCGCGCCTGGCCCTGCCCACTCGGCCGCCGCCACCGCCACGCGAGCCATCCGCGGCCACCCGCTGTTGTCACGCGAGCTGTTCATGGTCTCCGCACGGCCGTCTGCCGCCTTGCTAGGCCACCTTGCCGTCGGACGCAGCTTGCTTCCGGAGGAAGTTACCGATGAGCCGCGTCGGTGGGTCCATGTCGCCGCCACGGCGTTCACCGGCGCCGGCTGTCGCTGCTACTGCGTCTGCGGCGACAGCGAAGGGGACGACGCCTGCGGTGACGACTCTGGCAACGGCGACGGGCGGTTCTTGAAGCTGAACGCCTCGGTGGCGGCGGGGAGGCCGTCGACGCCGTGGAAGGAGAACGACGCGTGTGTTCCCGTCAATCTTCACAACGACCTCCTCGAACGCCCCCGACCCTGGCCGCGACGAGGACTTGCCGGACCCCTTGCGTCCACCGCCCGCTGCCCGCTCGTGGCCCCGCCTGCTGTCGCCCACTCGCCTATGGCGCGAAGATGGGAGAGAGAGGAGGAGGGAGGGAGGGAGGAGAGAGAGTACCGGGAAGGGAGAGGGAGAAAAAAATAATATAACGCGTGGACTCCACGATCTGGTAGTTGGTATAGAGGATAAAATAGAGTATGACGTGTGCGGAGAAAATTTGTATAGAGGATAGAATCTCGAGGACCAAGATAGAACATTCACTTTAGAGAATAAAAGTAGAGTACAATGAGTGAGGACAACCTTAGTTGGGCACACTGCTGGACTGGCTGAGTGCCTGATTTGGTGCCCGTAGGAGCATCTAGGGTGAACATTGTCAAGATAAATTCATCGAAGTATAAAGCATGATTCAACTAAATTTCGCAACCACTTCAGCAGTAATTATGTCACCAGTGTATGATGGACTTATCATTAAAATTGAATTTCCCAACCTCAACCTAGGAATGAACTACTGTAAGTATATATTATGTTATTGTGCTAAAGACGCAAGGAGTGATTGTTGTGCAAATAAAAAAGAATATATAAAGAGAGTTCACGAATGTGTTAACTAGGTTTATCATGGCAGAGTTTTGTTCTAAGTGTTCAATTTGTATCCAAATGGACTATAAATACATCACATTTTTATGTGTTTCTTGCTCACAAAATCCATTATGCCGCTTTTCCTTCCCTCTTCGATTCACCACCAATAGCATTGACGGTTGGAGGCCATAGGTGCGCGCCAGCCATTTCTCGAGTGAAGTTTGAAAATGGCTGACATCATTGACCATGGGATGATCCGATGCACCGCAAGATGATTCTATGCTTTGTCCTATGCTTGTTTTTGCACACTCAGAATCCAGTTCCTCTATGTTTCCCATGCTCTAAGCAAATGAATAGGCATTCGTCTAGAGTTTATTTTTGGCACCAGCAAATTATGTTGTGCACCCAATTCAATCTTTCTCAAGTTACATATCTTCTTCCTTGCTTCCATAGCTCTAACTTGACTTCATTTAGCTTCTAGAACTGTTGCTTGACTTGTGTGTATCAAGCTAAACAACTAAAGGTACTAGGGGTGGATGCGAAGCCAGCTCGGCTCGTTCTGGCTCATTAACAAGCTAGTTTGGCTTGGCTCATTAAGAAAACAAGCAAAAAAGCTAGCTCAGCTCAGCTCGTTAACAGCTTGACCTGGCTCGTTATGCTCACGAGCCAAAAGTATATTTAAAATTGCTACTATAACAAATATGAAACATAGAAAAGATAAAAAAGTTTTTATCCTTGCAAAATCCATTCAACCATACTATAACATAACTAGAACATTGCCTAGCAGCATGCATGGAGAATACAAAAGTCACACATAATCGATAGTTTACTCGTTGGTCTATCAGGCCTTTTAGCTCGTTTGGCTCGCGAGCTGGCTCGAGCTAACTCGTTAAGGAAACTAACAAAAAACAACTGCTCTTCTCGTTTAACAAAACTAGCCTAGCTGAGCTATAGGACCGAGCCGAGTCAGCTCACGAATTTCGAGCTTTCGGTCCAGCCCTAGTTGATGTGAACCCGCTGGGGTTTATGCCCGATCTTTCGATGAGAGGGGGATAACTTCGATTTAGACTGGAGAGACGTTCACGGCCCAACTACAACACCACAAGGGCATGCGCTGCGCCTTAGCAACCGATACACCAACTCCAGCGGTTGTCGCGATCTTGTGGAGCACGATCAACCAAACCACTAGGGTAATTCCTGCAAGCAATCGAAGAACAAGCAAGAACAAGTAGAACAAGCAACTCAATTGCAAATATCTACCAACATAAACTCACAAAGGTGGGGTTCTGTAGACTCGAAGACGGGCGGCTGGACCAGCACGCGCGCTTACAAGCAAGTAGCAATGGCTAAACTTTCATCTAAACAAAACCCAATCTGTTTGTGGCGGCTATGGGGGGTATATGAGAGGGTGGAGGACGACCAGGACCTGGTGGGGGTCGTATCACAACCCTAGGACGTGCCCCTATTGGGCCCCACTTGATACACGGCCCATCGGCCCAAAATAAGGTGACGCGGCACCGTTGGCAGAAAAGGTCTCTGTAGTAAATCGACGATTGCGGCCGCATCCGAATAGATATGAAGGTGAGTCCAGATCCATCTGAAAGTAGACTTGATAAGATTTCCATGAAGTACTTGAACGCCTAAAAAGGAGTCCGTATGTGGTCGTGGCGTCCATCACAAGTTGATGCTTTTCTGCAGTCCGAATCCAGCCTTTCCAAAATGTGTTGGATTTGGTCTCTTTCCTTCCTTGGGCTAATGTGACGTGGTAGCCTGATGGGGAACGTGAGAATACTTAGAATTAGCCCTCAATCAACTTCTTTGGTCCTCCAGGCCTTCTATCTTTGTTTAATACTCTTTTTGATCCAGCTATATATTTCTGAAAATGTCATTGAACACACACCATGGCGTATGGTCATATCTGAGCATGTGATGTCCTCATCACTAGTCCTAACTCATATGTCCCTCTTTATAGTATGGTAAAAAATTATAACTCAAGATCCTATATCTAATAAAGTGTCCTTCATCTCCTTATGATACATGGATCTAGATAAGTCCTTAATCTTTATCAGCGACCATTGTATGCCTAGAAAAGCATTGGGAGGGCTCTATTCTCTTTCTTTTTCTTGCAAATGTATTCCAAATGTGTTTAAGTGACTTAGAAACATATATTCCTGTAAAACAAAGTTACCCGCATACAAACATCCGCGATTGTTTCATATATCACCAACATCCATAATTCCCTATGACAAGAGAAATAGTGCTTCACATTGCTTATCAATAAATTTAATAAGCCACGGAACATAATTGAGAGTGCTCAAGCAATAGATGGGGATAGCATGTCTCTAGAGAAGCAACATGGACAAGAATTGCACTTGCTCTTTTAATAAGCATATAGGTACTTAACCAATTAATTACAACAAGTCAGCATCACATGTGAAGAGTTAATGGTTGCCTTAACGGGGGAAGCATGTATGGGTCATACAACACTTTTGAATATCTATTTTAACACCTAATGCAACTCAAAGTGAAAAAGAATGTCATTTATGAGAACAGTTAATTTCTTGTTATATAGAATAAAACATGCTCTAGCTATATATAAAAACTTATTTTTCAAGCAATTTGACCATGTTAATTGTATAAAAAAAAGTTTGGGGTCGGTGAGAGCTTATTATCAAGTATCTACTTTGAGTTCGCTAAGTTTAGCATGTCTAAAGATAGCTAATTCTAACCACATAATCTATGGTGCCATGTATAGATACAAACAACACCACATAAAAATATGTATCTTCAAATTAAGCTATCCACATAATAGGGTACCTATTTTTCTTTGACCATTCCTAAATATAAATTGCGTATGTACACATTGTTTCACGCCTTAGTGTTATTGCTTCGTTTGCAGAGCAAATGGCTGATGATGATATCAAGTATGAAGAGGTGAATTTATCTTGTTTATTCTTTTAATTATAACTTAAATTATGCAGATAATTTTGTTATACTTATCAATCTGATATGAAGGGCCATTCAATTAATTCTTATACCAAGTTTTTTCCCAATATCATCTATTCAGTTTTTTTGTTTCAGGAGTGGTTTGTTACTTCGTGAACAATATGAAGAGCTATTAACTGAATTCTCATACCAAATTTCTTCTCAATATAATCTATTAGAATTTTTCTATTTCAGGCATATGTTTTGAATGCACGAGGAATGAATATGTTCACATGCCTATGGAGACCTTCAAACTTTGAACCGAAAGCCCTTATATTTCTGTGCCATGGTAACTTGGTTGCTGATATGATGTTGTTTTTCAATTTCCAACACAAGTTCATTGAAGAATGAAGTTGTCCTTCTTAACATTATTTGTTTTGGTTATGTCTTCTATTCTACATTTTTAGGATATGCCATGGAATGCAGCATTTCGATGAGAGGTATATACCATAATGATGTGACTCCATGCAAATCTTTTACTTAAAAAAGTAATCGCCTTGGTTTAGACCAACTATAGTATAATGTATGCTAATTAGAGATCACATAAAGTACTATTCATGCATTTTTATTAGGTTAATAGAATTATAATTTAATGAACTTAGCATAAATATATAAAGATTTATAATGCTATTAGGCACGGGTACTAGGTTGGCACAAGCTGGATTTGGAGTGCATGGAATGGACTATGAAGGCCACGGGAAGTCTTCTGGACTTCAAGGCTATATTACAAGTTTCAATGACATTGTAGTTGAT
Source organism: Echinochloa phyllopogon (assembly GCA_033239725.1). NCBI lineage: Eukaryota > Viridiplantae > Streptophyta > Magnoliopsida > Poales > Poaceae > Echinochloa > Echinochloa phyllopogon. The sequence goes on along the minus strand of BTCW01000008.1, from coordinate 75,877 downwards.
TGCTCTAAGTACTTTGCAAGTGTTTGCGGTATGTATAATTGATGTAATCACCTATCCTAAGCTCCATCCATACTTCTCATAAGCTTCATCATGCAAGATTTTTGTTATGACACCACATATTAACTATATTTTGTAGTAATCCATCTTATTTCTCTTAAACGATTACTATCAATTCGTTTAAGAAAAACATATCCCACAGAGAAACGTACAAGGAATTTCTAGCAATTTTCAGACATGATATTTGTATTTATGTAATAGTTTTTTGCACAATAATACTATCATTCCCTTATATAGAGAAACCAGAATACAAGAATCGAAGGAGATTTTTGCTTGGAGAATCCATGGGGGGAGCTATTGTTCTTATGCTTCATAGGAAAGAACCTACTTATTGGGATGGTGCCATTTTAGTTGCTCCAATGTGCAAGGTTAGTTTCAACAATTTGTTTACTAATTGAGTTTTTCATTTGTTTGCTTGTAGTTGTTTTTCATATAGTGTCTTACATATATTTAATAAGTCTTATCATGATTAAATTTATCTGCCAATGGGCTAATATTCACATAGATCGTAGAAGATATGAAGCCTCACCCCATTGTGATTTCAATTTTAAGTAAGCTAAGCAATGTGATCCCTACATGGAGAATCATCCCTAATGAAGATATCATTGATAGGGCGATTCAAAGTGAGGAATGGCGTGAAGAGGTATGAGGAAAAGATAGGGAGACTCAAACCTAAAAGATGATTTTGTTTCTTTAATTTTTGTGGGGAAGTGCTAGTTAATTTTATTATTTGTTTGTCAGGTAAGAAACAATCATTATTGCTACAAGGGAAAGCCTAGGCTAAAGACCGGTTATGAACTTTTCATGGCAAGCTTGGATATTGAAAGCAATCTTGACAAGGTTCGAGCAAAGCTTGGAATCAAACTTGTTGTCTAAATGTTGATTTTGTTGGTTCTTAACTAATTTTTTGTGTATATCAAATCTTCACATTTACTTTAGAATGATTATACTCATCTCCTATTATTAATAAAATAATATTTGAGGTTTCATGCAATGTGTAGAGAACCTAGCTAACAATTTTTAGCACTAGACACTATGTTTATATTGCTATTGAGAAGTAAAAATGACATGAATATATTTGCCTAAACATATTGTTTCATAATAATAGAGATTAGTTGTCTTTTGGATGTTGTAAATATCCAAAAAGCACATTGTTTTACCAAATAATTAAGGTAGTTAACTCATACGTGAGCTACAAAAAGGCATTTTATTTATAACTCAGTAGTCATCATGTGTACATATATTTTTTACGTGGAATTGTAATGTAAAGTAATGCATTAACATAAAAAAAACTAACAAACTATTTGGAAATATAAAAAGCATATTCCGCACAATTGACTTGGTGCCAGAATCTATAATCTAAATAACATCTATAATAAGCTAATAAAAACAACTTCTTGTTATATGTTAAATTAATATTCTATTCTTGTGTTTGTTCCAAATAGGTTAGTCTACCATTCATCATAGTCCATGGTGGTGCTGATGCTGTGACAGACCCATCCGTAAGTGAGGCACTATACACATTAGCGAAGAGCAAGGATAAGACACTAAAACTATACCCAGGGATGTGCCATGCTTTGACTTCTGGTGAGCCCAAGGAGAACATTGATATTGTGTTTTCAGACATCATCAAATGGCTGAATGAGAGGGTATCAACTTCGTAACTTAAGTCATTGATGCTTAGATTTAACATTAAATAGTATTGTTAGCCAATTTAAGCAAACAAACATTTAGTAGTTTCCAATACTGTCTTGTAAAGCTACCTAGTAGAAAACCAAATGTATGTAGCATCTGAATCTGATGTAGAGAATACATCATATGTTTGTGGATATATCAAGTTGTTGATGTGAGTGATACTTTGTAGTTACATAAGTAGTTGGGTGCAAAATGTGTAGGAATTGAAGACGACATCCATCTGTGGACGGATGTAGTAGTTGATGGCGTTGACATATGTGAGACTCTCCTCGTCTCACAAGTCACCATCGGGGATGTTATTCTTATATATACATATATATAGCTTATAAATTATCATATCAGCAAAGCAAAGGAACAACATCATGTCATTTGCTTGAAATAAGAATTGGCTCGAGTTGGTTGAGAGGTCCCCTTCATTATTATTGGGCTGATGATTGAGACACATTCATTCATCAATTCGATTCCTGCTTGTTGGCACCATCGCTAGGTGGTTCATGTTTAAATGTATGAATGAATAAGCTATCTGCTGGTTTTGAATTTACGCGAAAAGAAATCCTAAGAGATGATAGATATCTAGATGATATTCCTGCATGCTTGGTTGGCTTTCTTCATCTGTAGTGAACCAATAAGTCAACTCTCCTCTCCTCTCATGTGCCTGCTGCTTTACAACTTTCCAAAAAATCCCTGCCCGGCCTGCCTGCTAGCAGTTTGAAGAGTTGAATCGTCTTCATTCGTCCGTCGACCGGGCCAATTCAACGTACATCATATCCATCCGGTCGTCTTGAATTCCCCGGGCACCGTGTCTGCATCTATCATATCCGGCCGCTGTGTCTCTGCGCGTGAACTGTGTGCCCCCTGTCGATCTTGATCCAGGAGGAAGAAGTAGCAGAGTAACCGCGCGCGCGATGAGCAGCAGCAGCAACAACGGCGGCGGCGGCCGGTCGAGAGACGATGATGATGTCCTCCTGGACCACGAGTACCAAGAGGTAACAACCATTAATCTTTCCTTGCCTTGCATGCATCATATATCACACGGATAGATGGATCTGCTGCATGCTAGTCTGTCTAACGGATCGAAAGCTCCGTCCGTCCATATATGGATCCTAGGAGTACGTGAGGAACTCGCGGGGGATGAAACTCTTCGCCTGCAGATGGCTGCCTGCAGCTGCAGGGAAGAGGAGGAAGGATCCGCCAAAGGCGCTCGTCTTCCTCTGCCATGGTTGGTTGGTTGTTCGTGTTCCCAAATTATTTGTTCTTCAATCGATTGATTGATTGATTTGGTTGGTTCACAAGATGAATGATGATCAAATCAATAAATCTGGTCCGCTGCGCGCAGGGTACGCTGTGGAGTGCGGCGTGACGATGCGCGGCACCGGCGAGCGGCTGGCCCGTGCCGGGTACGCCGTGTACGGGCTGGACTACGAGGGCCACGGCCGCTCCGACGGCCTGCAGGGCTACGTGCCCGACTTCCAGGCCCTCGTCCACGACTGCGACCACTACTTCGCCGCCGTCGCCCGCAAGGCCACCGGCGTCAGACACCGCTTCCTGCTCGGCGAGTCCATGGGCGGCGCCGTCGCTCTCCTCCTCCACCGCGCCCGCCCCGATTTCTGGACAGGCGCCGTGCTCGTAGCGCCCATGTGCAAGATCGCCGACGACATGCGGCCTCACCCCGTGGTGGTCAACATCCTCAAGGCCATGACCTCCATCATCCCAACCTGGAAGATCGTGCCCACCGCCGACGTCATCGACGCCGCCTACAGGACGCAGGAGAAGAGGGACGAGATCCGGGGCAACCCCTACTGCTACAAGGACAAGCCGCGCCTCAAGACCGCATTCGAGCTCCTCAAGGTCAGCTTGCACGTCGAGGCCAACCTCCTACACCAGGTATCTACTACTCCAACTCCAATTGGTTGTGCGTCCTCCTCCCACTTTATTATTATAAGTGGTTCGGCCAACAAGATTAATTAGGGGGTGCTAATAAGCTAGGAACGTCACTGTCCAATTAGTTGCTTCTTTGACCAACCAAGTAAATTAATCCACCTCCCTTCTCTCACAATATATATAATGTTCACCAAATTACTGTATCACTATAGGAGTAATACCTACAGTAGTATGCTACTTTAATTAGCAATATTTGTGAAGATCGATATATTATGAAAGTATTCATTTTATGAAATGTCGAAATGTCTAGTGACATCGATCGACTCTATATTATCAGCATAAGAGATCATATATTCATGATGATGGCCAAAGCATTAAATTTTGACCAGCAACAATCCTAAAATCATAAAATGGACCAAACCAGTTAATACACAATTAGATCCATTTTTCAAAAAATCTTTTACAGTATATTGTTTTGTATAGCTATATATATAACTGATACTACCTCCACTCGGTAATAGATGACGTTTCAGACCGGCTAGTTAGCTTGTTTCTAGTTTAAAAAACTGGTCGGATACGACGTCTATAACGGATCGGAGGGAATATATTTTATAGAACTAATGATTAAAATCTACTCCTCGAATGGAGAGAGTATGTTGATTTCAATATTATCACAAAGGCTTTATGAATGTTTTTAGACTGATACCACTTTCATATGCTGATCTGAGTTATGCAAAGAAGAATATCATTGCCAGAGATTAATTAAATAAAACAGTTCGACTGCACTCATTTTTTTTACCTACTCCAATTGGTTTTAGTATTTCTACAAGCTAATACAACACAAGTAACTCAAGATGACAGGGCAGGTAAATAATGTAAGATTGATAACAATGCATATATGATGATTATTCAATGTTGCATAGGTGTCGTTGCCGTTCCTAATCGTACACGGAGGAGCGGACAAGGTGACAGACCCATCGGTGAGTGAGCTTCTGTACCAATCAGCGGTGAGCCAGGACAAGACGCTCAAGCTCTACCCAGGCATGTGGCATGCCCTCACCTCCGGCGAGTCATCCGACAACATCCAGGCCGTTTTCCAAGACATCATCGCCTGGCTCGACGACAGATCAGATACAACAATGGAGCAGCTGTCGGAGATGGAGCAGAAGGCCAGGCACGATGACCAACATGACCAGAAGTAAGGCAACAAATATCTGCTTGCTAGCTATACGTGCAGGACAGAATGAAGGGGACAATTCAAATGCGACAAATTGAGCCATTAGTTTGTGGATACATATATGTCAGTGATACCAGCTTATTAGCTACAAAAGCATTAGAAGACAGTGTTCAATGAAATCATATCATCGAAGTTTTTGATACATTAAGGCCTGTTTGATAGAGTTCCACCTGATTCTGATTCTCTATGGGAGCTGATTCTCTGAGAGAAGTGGTTTTATGGCTGAAAGTGATTCTCTGTCATAAACTTTCAAAATCAGGATAGAGAATCACTTCACAGAATCAGGAGAAGCTACTTTTTTCAGCTCTCAGCCCCTTAGTTCATTTTAGAGAATCACTCCATAGAATCAGCAGAGAATCACTTCTCTCAAAAAACTATTTGGCAGAGCTCATCCTGGATTCACCAGAGAATCAGCTCTGGGAGCGCGCTCTGCCAAACAGGGCAATATTTGACACTCCAACCTGATGCGTATGGCATATTACTTCAGTGATCTACCTCCTTTCTACAATCAATGAAAGCTCCAATATGATGGAACAAGGCAATTAATTTGTCTGGAAAGAAAGAAAGAATAAAGGGAATATGAATTTAGAACACAAGTATGAATTTAGAACAGAGGAGACCAGGCAAATTTATAGGAGTAGCGGTACATTAGTTGGGTTGTTGGCCCAGCTCAAGTTGGAATAACTACTAGTTTGTGGCTGAACGGTGTGGCACGTCACAATTATTCATTACTAGAATCCACTTGTTTGTCTAGAGCCAAAACTCCAGGGAAATGCTCGGAAAACTCTAGAAATGTATTTCCTAGCACAACCGTAAACGGCGCGTTTGTCGCGTGCCTTTTTTTGGCACATGGCAAACACACGGTTTGCCATGTGCCAAAGCCGCCGTCACCATCAGGGCACATGACAAAGTCGTCGTCGTCGTTAAACGACAGTCGCCTGCGGGCCTTTTTGCTGTAGGTCGTAGTGGCACACGGCAAAAACTTTGCCGTGTGCCCGATAAAAGGCACACGACAAACATGGCTTTGCCGGCCTAAGTTTGCCGTGTGTCTTTTGTCGTGGGCAGCACACGACAAAACCTTTATTGTCGTGTGCAATATGGCCTTTTGCCATGTGCCGTGAGCACACGGCAAATAGGGGGACATCCGCTGGTCGCCGACCTTGTGCACGCCACTAGCCTCGTTTGCTAGCCACTCTCGCATGTCGCCGGCCTCACCCACGGGCCACGCCCGTGTGTCATCAGCCTCGCCCGCTGGACGCGCCAGCACGCCGCTGGCCTCGCTGGCCGGACGCGCTCGCTCGATGTCGGACTTGCGCGTCGGCTAGGCCCGCGCGCCACCGTCCTTGTCCGTTGGTCATGCCTAGACATCACTTGTCTCACCCGCTGGCCATGCTCGTGTGCTGCCGTCCGTTCATGTGCCAACTGGCCCCGCACGCTGCTGACCTTGTTCGCAGGCCGCGTCCACCTGCCGCCGCCCTTGCCCGCTAGCCACATCATCCTATCACCGGCATCGCATGGTGCTGCGTGTGGCCGCTGACGGCCTTGTGCTTCGACCGTGCCTGTTCGCCGCCGGCCCCGCCCACCCGTCGCCAGCCTCACAATGGCTCCACTGCTAAGGAGGCGAGTAGAGAGAGGGAGTTTGCTAAGGGGAGGAGAGATAGAGGGGAGGGAGTTTGGGGAGATGAGGGTAATTAAAAGAGATATGATGGGGTTTAAATATGGAGGGCAGTTCGCTGTTTTTCTAGAAAAACGTAAAATTCTAGAGAAAGAGTGAATATTTCCCTACGAACATGTTTGATTTCTAGGGAAAACGTGATTTCCCTATAGGTTGCAAAGATAACCCTAGGGAAACAATTTTTCCCCTTGAAAACTTTTTAACCCTAGGGAACCGAAAAAAAACTAGGGAAACATGTTGATTGCAGTAGTGATTATTGCGCTAACAGACAGTAACGAAACATTTTAGCAAATTTAGCAAATTAAACCTTCAACTCTGAACTCTTTCCACGCTACAAACTTGAGTCTAAAGCCCCGTTTGGTAGGGCTCCAAACAGCTCCAGCTTCTCCTGTACGTGCACTGTTCACGACATTGTTCATACGATATGTTTTTCTCTCTCTTCAAATAAATTAGGAGCCAGTGAAGCCACACAGGCTTCAGCTCCTCGTGATATATTTAATCAGATAGATGGAGCACTATCAAAGGAGGACTAAGATGCATGTTTGAGTTCAAACATTGCTTTTTCTAACATGCACACGCGTATCGTACATGTTGTTATAGGTCAAATTTTTTTTTTCCAATTACTAATATGTATGTTACAGTGGTTCAGAGATTTGGAAGCTCGAGTGTGCACGACTTGAAGATAACATATCTGTCACTGTCAATGTTTAGCAACTGCAAAATAACGGGGAATGACTACGAAACCCATATATGCCGAGTGTTTACCCCTTTGCCGAGTGTTTTTTTACGGACACTCGGCAAACAACGTCTTTGCCGAGTGCAAAATAAAAAACACTTGGCAAAGGGGTAGACACTCGGTAAAAAGGTCTATGCCGAGTGTCAATCTTTGCCGAGTGTTTTTTGTTTGACACTCGGCAAATATATCTATCAAAGATGTGTTGAGTGTTTTTTAAGATTAGAAGAGGGAAAAAAATTTTGTACGAGTCTTTGCCGAGTGCCAAAAAAATACACTCGACGAAGAGTTGTTTGCCGAGTGTTTTTCATTTGACACTCGGCAAATATCTCTATCACAGATGTGTTGAGTGTTTCTTAAGACTAGAAGAGAAAAAAATATTTTTTTGCCGATTCTTTGCCGAATGCCGAAAAAAATACACTCGGCAAAGAGATGTTTGCCGAGTGTAAAACAAAAAACACTCGGCAAACACCTCTTTGCCGAGTGTATTTTTTTAGCACTAGGCAAAGACTCGGCAAAAAAAATTTTCTCTCTTCTAGTCCTAAAACCTTTTCTACTCTCTACATACAACATGTAATACTCCATGTCAAATTTTGGTATATTTTTGTATTTATTTGCTATATTTAACTAATTAATTACATTTCAAGGAATTTTTTGAACGAAGCCAAATTTAAACTGTAAGTGGTTCAAATAATAGAATACAATAAATAGAAAAATTATATTCATGTTATTTAGCCCAGTTTAAGGCTTTACCCATGAAATGAAAAGAAATTTTGACCATCTTGTTCAAGAAATATGACCACTAACGTGGATCCGTATGATTTTTAAATTCTAAAAAAAGCAAATAAAGTCTGCAAATCATAAGATTTATCATGATATCATTATATCATACGTAGAGTCTGTGGTAAAAAAATTGAGAACGTTTCGGATAAGTTGTCGCGCACGTTGTTTGTAAATCGAAGAATCTCCAAAGAAGTTTCAGACAATTGAGAAGTACATGTTAGGATTTAGAGTCAAATTGATGGTCAAATTTGAATTTGACTTCAATTCATTTTATATCGGTCATAGGTTATTTAAATTGTGTCATATCAAAATTTGGTTATTTTTTGAATTTGTTTAATAATTTTAATTTTTTTTAAAGAATGCTGGAAAAATTGTTTGCCGAGTGTCTGGAAAAAACACTCGGCAAAGAAGTCTTTGCCGAGTGTTTTTATAGACACTCGGTAAATGTTACATGTCATCGATCCGCCCCTCCAAAATGTCGCGTTCCTATTGGTTCCCACCTCCCCATCGGATTCCTTTCTTTCTCTCCCCCCTCTCTCACACACAGCCACACCGAGGGGATAAGGTTCCGCCCCCCTCCCTCGAGGTCCCCACCCGACCCCTCTCTCTCAACCTTCTCTCTCCCTCAGCTCTCTGCTAGCGCGGGAGGCAGGGCGGCCGCCACGGCAGACCCGGCGCGGGGCGGGCGGTAGGGCGGGCGGCGGGCGGCCCCAACGCGGCGCGGCACGGGAGGCACGGCGGCGCGGCCGGCTCCGGCGCGGCGCGGTGGTGCGGCCGGCGCCGATGCGGCGCGGCCTGGCCCTGGCGCGTCGGCCCAGGCGCAGGAGGCAGGGCGGCGCAGTCGGCCCCGGCGCAGGAGGCAAGGCGGCGCGGCCGACTCCGGCGCGGCACGGCGGTGCGGCCGGTCCCGACGCGACGCGGCCTATTCCCGGCGCGGGAGGCAGGCGGCGGCGGCAGGCGACCGGGCCCCGGCACGGCGGCCTAGGCACGGGAGGCAGGGCGGCGCGGTCGGCCCCTGGCATAGGAGGTAGGGCGGCGCAGCCGGCTCCGGCGCGGCGCGGCCGGCCCCGGCGCGGTGCGGCGGGGCGGCTGGTCCCGACGCGACGCGGCCTCGGGAGGTAGGCGGCGGCAGCAGGCGGCCGGGCTGCGCCCCCTGCGCGGCGCGACGGCCAGGCGGGCGGCCGGTCCCGACGCGACGCGGCCTCGGGAGGCAGGCGGCGGCGGCGGCAGGCGGTCGGGCGGCGCCCCCTGCACGGCGCGGCGCGGCGGCCAGGCAGGCCAACGGGGCCACGCGACGGCCGGTGGCCGGTCGGGAAGCGCTGGGCACGCCGGGCGGGGTCTTTTTTTTATTTTTTTTAAAATAGTTTGCCGAGTGTCTCATTTTCCCTCTCGGCAAAGTTGGCACAGTGCCAACTTTGCCGAGTGTCCGAAAGAAACAAGGCTTCACCGAGTGTTGCACTCGGCAACTTCAGCTTTGCCGTAACGAGATATGCCGAGTGTCATTCGCTGAGTTTTACACTCGGTGAAGGCTTTGCACATTCGGTTTCCCGTAGTGAATTGCGAATAAATTGCAATTGACAGGATGCAGGATCATCAACTGAGCAGTCTACCAAAAACCACAAAAAAAAACGAAGGAAAGAAAAGAAGAGAGGAATGATATGTGGTGTGCGTGACCGAGCTGTGTCCTGTGTGTGTCTTTAACCAACTTCATTCTAGGTATGCCGGCCATGAAGAGAGAATTGAAGCGGAATTTAGGTACAGACGTCCCCTCCCTTCCATGCATCCCAAAGGCCAAGCCAAGCTACATGCGCATATGTTCATTCGCTGCTGCCTAGGGACGGCTTTTCGATGATCTGTCCGTGACGGACCCGTACGCGCGCGCGTACGGTGTTGCCAGCAGCCACGCACATCCGCAATCTGTCTCTCTTGCATTATTATATATATATATATAGAACTTGGTTATTTAACTTTCTGTATGCTAAATAATATTTAGCACGCACGGCTGAGCCTGAGCTCCGGCAGGAATTTATTCGTCGAAATTACTCCTTTGATCATTAGAAGTAAATTTGGTTTCTGCAACCGTAAAAGAATAATTTAATTGCCCACATTAATTACTGATAGAAAAAAATCAATATCCACGTTGATGCGCGCCAGCTGCACTGCTGCAGAGGCTGGAGAGGCGCGTCGCATGGTGATCGGTGAAGATTATATTGCCACTGACCGTAATTAGCATGGCCTGCGTGATTTTTTCTGCATGCATGAATGCGGCCTGCTGCCTGCATGGAAGCTTGCATGATTATAGGGCGCGCTTAAACTCCTAAAGGCTCGCATGCCTGGTTGGTCCGGCTGAGTTCTTTTACAAATATCAGAAGTATTTCTCAAATGTCCTGAGTATTTTTTAAATTGACAAGCGTACTTTTTCCAACTATCATGAGTAGTTTTTAAATGTCAGGAGTATGTCACACCCGGATTCTCACAAAACCCGGATGTGGCCATATGTGTGCCCAGGAAGTCCACAGACACATATAGCGAACAAATATGGTAAAAATCAGAGTGCAAAGCTTTATTCTCATCATAAAGTAGCGATTACATCAGAGTTTTGCATAAAAGAAATACATGGACAGCGGAAGACTAATACATCTCTCTAAGCGTAGCCGCAATTCCACAGGGACTCTGACTGGGAGAACGCCAACTCAGAAGTACGGCAAGTCCTCGGGAAACTCCACCTCATAGTCAGCCTGACTCCAATCTGTTACCCGTCCGGGATTTTGCCCAAAGTGATGATAATAGCAAGTGTAAGTAACAGAATTACTTAGCAAGTATAGCACGGGTTATGAAGGCTCAAAAAGGCTAGACACTGGCTTAACTGCATTAGCACTTTTAGTTGGTTCGTTTTAACTTTATCCAAGTTACTACAAGTGAATGAGAATCCCGGTTGTAACCCAATTAATGGTGTAAGTGACAATAAACAGTAATAAATACCATATTCTAATAAAAAAGGATCCAGGCCGCTCGTGACCCTGAGCAAGGCTATCATGATAGATCGTACACTCTGCAGAGGTTTCGCCCTTTACCCACCAGTCGCGTAAAAGTTCAAAAGAACTTTGCACCCAACCACGCACATCAACACTTCCGAGGTGTGACTGCATAGGGACGCTACGAGGCTTTCACCAGACACCCTAACAAGATAGTAGCCGCTGCAGTAATACAAGGTGGTGAGTCCTTAGGCACCGAAATCGACGTACGCCCACGGAGTCCACCGTGAGGGGGTCGATGGCGTCCAGAGCGCGGGTATCCACCCCAAAAATGCGCAACGTGCGGAGTCCTCAAGACGCTGAGACTCCCAACACGGGACTGGGTCTAACGAGACCTAGCCGACGGGGCTACCGTCCTCGGTGGAATCGGGAAAACACCCCGTGCCTTGCCTCCCACAACGCCGCTGGCCCCTCGGTAACCACTATCAAGCTAGAGCCGTACAAGCTACTTGACCAAGACCAGAGCCCATATAGTTCCGGCGGTGGCGACAGGCTCCTGGGTTGCCGCTTTAAGAACCGGTCCTTATAGGGAGACACTAGAGCAAAGCACACAGCACATGCTCTAGCCCCCTAATCCATGTTGCTAAAAAGCAAGTTTTATCATAAATGTTGAAGTGGACCATTAAGTCAATATTAACAATTAAGTAAAGGTGACAGTAATTGCGCCTAGCAAAATACTACCCATATGCATAAACCCATAGGAATACAAGAACAGAGAAAATAAATGCTAGGTACAACCTTAATGGTAAACAGTATTAGACACATGCGTATGGAAAGAACAGTGTATTAAATGAGTGAGTAGGTAGCAAGGATTGTCCGTGCTATAACTTGCCTTAAATCCATTTAGTAGCTGCTCAAAGTCTTCAGTTCTTCATCTTGAAATCTCTCGAACGACCTTCCTCTACTCGCAACATTCAAAGCTAAACAAGCAAGCAAACAATACAACTAAGAACAATACACCAATCAGAGGAAAAACTTTAAAAGAGCGCGTTAAAGGATAGGGCTTGGTTCGATGGTCACGGGAGCGCAAGAATTGCTGAAAACGGAGCAACGGTTGGGAAGATACAGCTATCGGAGGATTTGTATTTAATGAGAGACTATGTGCTTCATTTATTTTAATTTAATAAAACCATGTATAAATTATGAATACAAATTATATTTTTAATCTGTAGAAAATACGAGGTAAACTTAGTCATATTTTAATTATAATTATTCAAGTATAATTTATTCATATTAACTTGAAAAGAAGCATGTGAGAGCAACTAGTCGAATAACTTTATGAACCGTGTTGAACTAATCAATATTATAAAAACACATTTATATTAATATTAATCAATGTTAACATTTATTTATGAAATCCGAAGTTTAATTCTAAATTGATTTTAATTTAGAAAGAGCTAGTTAAATAATCATTAATCAAATTAATATTATTTTATGAAGCTGAGGTATTGCTCTAATTAAATGTTATTCTGAAATTAAGATTAAATAGAATTATTCAATTTAATAAGTATTTTAGAAAACCGATGGGTAAACCCTAATTTGCTTTTATTTGGGAAAATGCATTTAAATATCATTTAATCAACTTAATATTAAATAAAAATTCAGAAACATGTCACATGGTAAATGACAGTGCTAACGTGTAGTTTATGTCATTATGAGTCTAACGCATCGAGAACGGGTTGAATCGGAGCTAAAACGTGGATTTTATGCATAAAACAAGTTTGTAAGGACCTATGCGTAATTAACCAAAGATCTGGAGGACTGGCAGCAAACTTTAGCAAGACACTATAAATAGTGCTCGCAAAACAGGTAAACGTTGGGGTTATCATTGTAAAATGGCTCGGGTTGGGTTTAAGTGCTGGCATCTAATATTTCCAGGGGGTTTTCTGTAAAATCTCCAAGACACAAGTTCTAACAGTAGGATTAGATGGATTGGCAGGGTCCTTTTTGCAAATCTACCTTCCTCTTCCTCTGGTCACACAGGGGAGACTCTGCTCATGGCCGACGGCGGCTCTGGTGCTCGGCTCGCCGGCGATGGGGTGGGGCTAGGGTCCCGACGAGGGGCGCAACACAGAGGGAAGGAGGAGGGGATCGCGTGGGGGTGCTTACCGGCGCGGGGCATCGACGGGGGTGGCCGGGATTCACGCCCGCGGCGGCGACAGTGACCGGCAGCGGGGTGCTCGCATCGGCGGCGAACTCCGGTGGACCACCGGCGACGAGAAGGGGCGGAGGTGATGCTGCTCGTCGAGGGAAACATCCTGGCGGCCTCGGTTTTCGCCAAGGGTGATCGAGGCGGCCGGATTCCATGGCCCATCCCCGGCGGCGAGAGCTTCTCGGGGCGGGGCTCCTTCGCCGGTCGAACGACGACGAGGGGCGGTGCTCGTGCTTCGGCTCGTCGAGGGGAATCTCATGGCGGCGGCGGTTTCCTTCGGCGGGCGGCGAGCGCGGCGAACTGCCGGATTTGGCGACGGCGGCGGTGCTCTGCTCCTGGCGGCGCTCCTGGAGGGGGTGGCACTGCGTGGGGCGGGGAGGAGGGAGTGGCGGCGGCGGTGGTGCTGAGAGGCGGGTGGACGGCGTTTAAGAGGGGCGCGGACGCCGAGGATGGAAGGCGGCGGAAATTGCGGCGGCGGCGGCGGCGCGTTGATTGCGGGGCGGCGGCGGCGCTCTGTCGCGCGCGGGGAGAAGGAGCGGGAGCCGGCTGGGCCGCGCTGGGCCGCGCGTGGGGCAGGGGAGAGTAGGCCGCGCTGGGTTGGGCCGGGGCGGAAGCGGAGCTGGGCCGACAGCTAGCTGGGCCGCGGGGGAGGCAGGCTGGGCTGGAGCGGCTTGCGGAGGCGGGGAAGCGCGGGTTTCGGCTGGGCCGAGCGCTCGTGGGCCGGCGGAGGCGGGAGCTGGGTTGGGCCGCAAGGAAAAGAGCAGGCCTGCGCGGGGGAAAAGAGAGGAGGGAGCGAAAGTGAGCCAAGGGAAGAGTTGGAGGGGCGAAAACGAACTCATGCTGAAACAACTTTTCCAGAGTTCAAAACAACGCGATTCAAATTCGAATTTAAATTAGATTTAAATTCCGATTCGAACCGCACACAACCAAAACTCAAAGCAGCAGCATGAATGCACATACCCAAAATTTAAACCCATATTGATTTAATTTAATTTAGAAATAAAATTTTTCCTTTACTAAATTCCCTGTAAATTTTATAAAGCTTGGAAAATTTTAGAAAATTGAGAAAATTTATTTTAATTAGGTTGAAAATTCACATCCCAAAATTAGAAAATTTTGGGGTGTGACAGGCTACCCCCCTTAACCTGAATCTCGTCCCGAGATTCGCAGAGGCTAGAGATCAAGGATGAGAATGGAACAACAGGATTCTAGAAGGGAGTTGGATCTATCTTCTTCGTCTTGTTTGTCGATGCAGTTACGAAGTCTCAACTTCAAATCTTCTTTAGCTTCGTTTTCTCCATTGCAGGGATTGTCTTCTAGTTTCCTTCTTGATGTTCTTCATGGGATGTAGGTGAATAGATAGCAAGAAAAACAAGGAGGTACGGGGAAATAGAGAGAGCCCAACTACACAATCATTACAAAGATCCAAAACAAACAAGGGCACAAGGACAGGCATTACAAACACAATCAACCAAGGTTAGACACACGAGCATAAAAGCGACTCTAAACGTTGTCAATAATGTTAAGGGAATCCTCCTATGCGAGGTTATCACTTTGGTCTTCTTCACCTTGCAAACTCGTCTTGAGTGGTGTTCAACTTCTTGGTTGTAGTGGCACTGAGGGTGACGTCGTCGTGTAATCTGAAGTCGTTCGTCTTGAACTTCTTGTAGCAGGCGAACGACACCTTCCTTCTTCAAGTGACTTGCAAATGCATCGGGACGATACAGACACTCTAAGTGTTTTAGGATAAAAGAAAAGTCGAGAGGACACTTTGAGATCAAAAGCCAAGGAATGAATCCAAAGTGACAATACTTGAAGAACAAGGAGGGGGGAAGGGGAAATAGTATCAAGGAAAGTGTGAGTAAACAAGGAGACTCACAACAGTAATAAAAGATACGCGATCAAGGGAAAGCAACAAGGAGGAGTTAAATAGACAATAGTTGAAAATTAGCAATCAATACAAGGTGGAGATAAATAATCAGAAGTCAAGGAGGAGAAGTAAATTATCAAGGAGGGGATAAAACATCAAGGATACAATGACTAAAGAGAAATTGTCAAGGAGGAAAGTGCTCAAGGATAACACTTTTTATGAATCAAAATCTCAAGGAAAGAGGAAGCAAGGGTTATATGGTCAAATGATTCTGAATGGATGGCCAGTACTATCTAGGCTGCGTTCCTACAGTCAGCATAGCTCTGATACCAATCTGTCACACCCGGATTCTCACAAAACCCGGATGTGGCCATATGTGTGCCCAGGAAGTCCACAGACACATATAGCGAACAAATATGGTAAAAATCAGAGTGCAAAGCTTTATTCTCATCATAAAGTAGCGATTACATCAGAGTTTTGCATAAAAGAAATACATGGACAGCGGAAGACTAATACATCTCTCTAAGCGTAGCCGCAATTCCACAGGGACTCTGACTGGGAGAACGCCAACTCAGAAGTACGGCAAGTCCTCGGGAAACTCCACCTCATAGTCAGCCTGACTCCAATCTGTTACCCGTCCGGGATTTTGCCCAAAGTGATGATAATAGCAAGTGTAAGTAACAGAATTACTTAGCAAGTATAGCACGGGTTATGAAGGCTCAAAAAGGCTAGACACTGGCTTAACTGCATTAGCACTTTTAGTTGGTTCGTTTTAACTTTATCCAAGTTACTACAAGTGAATGAGAATCCCGGTTGTAACCCAATTAATGGTGTAAGTGACAATAAACAGTAATAAATACCATATTCTAATCAAAAAGGATCCAGGCCGCTCGTGACCCTGAGCAAGGCTATCATGATAGATCGTACACTCTGCAGAGGTTTCGCCCTTTACCCACCAGTCGCGTAAAAGTTCAAAAGAACTTTGCACCCAACCACGCACATCAACACTTCCGAGGTGTGACTGCATAGGGACGCTACGAGGCTTTCACCAGACACCCTAACAAGATAGTAGCCGCTGCAGTAATACAAGGTGGTGAGTCCTTAGGCACCGAAATCGACGTACGCCCACGGAGTCCACCGTGAGGGGGTCGATGGCGTCCAGAGCGCGGGTATCCACCCCAAAAATGCGCAACGTGCGGAGTCCTCAAGACGCTGAGACTCCCAACACGGGACTGGGTCTAACGAGACCTAGCCGACGGGGCTACCGTCCTCGGTGGAATCGGGAAAACACCCCGTGCCTTGCCTCCCACAACGCCGCTGGCCCCTCGGTAACCACTATCAAGCTAGAGCCGTACAAGCTACTTGACCAAGACCAGAGCCCATATAGTTCCGGCGGTGGCGACAGGCTCCTGGGTTGCCGCTTTAAGAACCGGTCCTTATAGGGAGACACTAGAGCAAAGCACACAGCACATGCTCTAGCCCCCTAATCCATGTTGCTAAAAAGCAAGTTTTATCATAAATGTTGAAGTGGACCATTAAGTCAATATTAACAATTAAGTAAAGGTGACAGTAATTGCGCCTAGCAAAATACTACCCATATGCATAAACCCATAGGAATACAAGGACAGAGAAAATAAATGCTAGGTACAACCTTAATGGTAAACAGTATTAGACACATGCGTATGGAAAGAACAGTGTATTAAATGAGTGAGTAGGTAGCAAGGATTGTCCGTGCTATAACTTGCCTTAAATCCATTTAGTAGCTGCTCAAAGTCTTCAGTTCTTCATCTTGAAATCTCTCGAACGACCTTCCTCTACTCGCAACATTCAAAGCTAAACAAGCAAGCAAACAATACAACTAAGAACAATACACCAATCAGAGGAAAAACTTTAAAAGAGCGCGTTAAAGGATAGGGCTTGGTTCGATGGTCACGGGAGCGCAAGAATTGCTGAAAACGGAGCAACGGTTGGGAAGATACAGCTATCGGAGGATTTGTATTTAATGAGAGACTATGTGCTTCATTTATTTTAATTTAATAAAACCATGTATAAATTATGAATACAAATTATATTTTTAATCTGTAGAAAATACGAGGTAAACTTAGTCATATTTTAATTATAATTATTCAAGTATAATTTATTCATATTAACTTGAAAAGAAGCATGTGAGAGCAACTAGTCGAATAACTTTATGAACCGTGTTGAACTAATCAATATTATAAAAACACATTTATATTAATATTAATCAATGTTAACATTTATTTATGAAATCCGAAGTTTAATTCTAAATTGATTTTAATTTAGAAAGAGCTAGTTAAATAATCATTAATCAAATTAATATTATTTTATGAAGCTGAGGTATTGCTCTAATTAAATGTTATTCTGAAATTAAGATTAAATAGAATTATTCAATTTAATAAGTATTTTAGAAAACCGATGGGTAAACCCTAATTTGCTTTTATTTGGGAAAATGCATTTAAATATCATTTAATCAACTTAATATTAAATAAAAATTCAGAAACATGTCACATGGTAAATGACAGTGCTAACGTGTAGTTTATGTCATTATGAGTCTAACGCATCGAGAACGGGTTGAATCGGAGCTAAAACGTGGATTTTATGCATAAAACAAGTTTGTAAGGACCTATGCGTAATTAACCAAAGATCTGGAGGACTGGCAGCAAACTTTAGCAAGACACTATAAATAGTGCTCGCAAAACAGGTAAACGTTGGGGTTATCATTGTAAAATGGCTCGGGTTGGGTTTAAGTGCTGGCATCTAATATTTCCAGGGGGTTTTCTGTAAAATCTCCAAGACACAAGTTCTAACAGTAGGATTAGATGGATTGGCAGGGTCCTTTTTGCAAATCTACCTTCCTCTTCCTCTGGTCACACAGGGGAGACTCTGCTCATGGCCGACGGCGGCTCTGGTGCTCGGCTCGCCGGCGATGGGGTGGGGCTAGGGTCCCGACGAGGGGCGCAACACAGAGGGAAGGAGGAGGGGATCGCGTGGGGGTGCTTACCGGCGCGGGGCATCGACGGGGGTGGCCGGGATTCACGCCCGCGGCGGCGACAGTGACCGGCAGCGGGGTGCTCGCATCGGCGGCGAACTCCGGTGGACCACCGGCGACGAGAAGGGGCGGAGGTGATGCTGCTCGTCGAGGGAAACATCCTGGCGGCCTCGGTTTTCGCCAAGGGTGATCGAGGCGGCCGGATTCCATGGCCCATCCCCGGCGGCGAGAGCTTCTCGGGGCGGGGCTCCTTCGCCGGTCGAACGACGACGAGGGGCGGTGCTCGTGCTTCGGCTCGTCGAGGGGAATCTCATGGCGGCGGCGGTTTCCTTCGGCGGGCGGCGAGCGCGGCGAACTGCCGGATTTGGCGACGGCGGCGGTGCTCTGCTCCTGGCGGCGCTCCTGGAGGGGGTGGCACTGCGTGGGGCGGGGAGGAGGGAGTGGCGGCGGCGGTGGTGCTGAGAGGCGGGTGGACGGCGTTTAAGAGGGGCGCGGACGCCGAGGATGGAAGGCGGCGGAAATTGCGGCGGCGGCGGCGGCGCGTTGATTGCGGGGCGGCGGCGGCGCTCTGTCGCGCGCGGGGAGAAGGAGCGGGAGCCGGCTGGGCCGCGCTGGGCCGCGCGTGGGGCAGGGGAGAGTAGGCCGCGCTGGGTTGGGCCGGGGCGGAAGCGGAGCTGGGCCGACAGCTAGCTGGGCCGCGGGGGAGGCAGGCTGGGCTGGAGCGGCTTGCGGAGGCGGGGAAGCGCGGGTTTCGGCTGGGCCGAGCGCTCGTGGGCCGGCGGAGGCGGGAGCTGGGTTGGGCCGCAAGGAAAAGAGCAGGCCTGCGCGGGGGAAAAGAGAGGAGGGAGCGAAAGTGAGCCAAGGGAAGAGTTGGAGGGGCGAAAACGAACTCATGCTGAAACAACTTTTCCAGAGTTCAAAACAACGCGATTCAAATTCGAATTTAAATTAGATTTAAATTCCGATTCGAACCGCACACAACCAAAACTCAAAGCAGCAGCATGAATGCACATACCCAAAATTTAAACCCATATTGATTTAATTTAATTTAGAAATAAAATTTTTCCTTTACTAAATTCCCTGTAAATTTTATAAAGCTTGGAAAATTTTAGAAAATTGAGAAAAATTATTTTAATTAGGTTGAAAATTCACATCCCAAAATTAGAAAATTTTGGGGTGTGACAGAGTATCTCTCAAATATCAAAAAATATTTTCAACCAAGTAGAGAAGTATTTATTTCCAAATACTAGGAGTATTTTTCAACTGTCAGTATTTTTTTTCAATTGACAAGAATCCTACATTTCTATATCTCAGGAGTATCTTGTCAATTGTCAGCAATATTTTTCAACTGACAAGAGTATTTTAAAATTGTCTATAGAAGTATTTTCCAATTAATAAGGAGTATTTTTCAAATGTCAAGATGTGTTTAGAGGAGTATTTATTTTTCAAATGTCAGGGATATTTTCATTTTAAATGTCATGAGTAATTTTCAATTGACTAGCAGTATTTTTTTCGGTACACAAGAGGATTGTATTTACCTGCCAAAAAAATAGGAGTACATTTTCCAATTGCTGGGAGTATGCTGTCAAAAGTTAGGAGTATTATTCAATTGACAAGAGAAGTGCTAATGTATAATAAAAAATGGCATATAGACAAAAATAAGATTGGTTTCTTAAATCTTCACAAATGCATACATCTGGAGCCACAAACCACCGATGTAGCTGCTCATTATGCAATGTGCAATACTGCAATGGATAATGCTGTAGGGCGGTAAATAGGTCTCGCTGCTTTTAGATATGCCTGCGCACGATCGAGACACGTGCGGCTCTGCCGCCATGCACCTGCCACCATGGCAGCCTCCACTACTTGAACTGCCCAATGCTTGCGCAAGAATAGCCCATCGTCGAGGTTCTCCAGAACACCACCGAATGTGGAGCGTGTTCGTCGAGGTAATGACGATGTGTATGTTCTCTGGAACGGCGCCATGGAACGCGATGGTGAGGAAGCTAATTGATTAGCTTGCAGCTTCTCCGTCAGAAACTGAGTATTATCTGCAGGGCGTAAGAAAGAAAAAGCTTAAAATGCTATACTTTGGTCAATTAAAAAAATCGTATAGGGCTATTGCTAAACTGTGTCTTTAGAACGAAGGATCATTTCGATTTGGGGACAAAATTTTAACAAATAGTGCAGTGATTCGGAACTGAATCTAAGAAATTGCTGATATGCATGCTAGCAAACATTGCAAGACTAATATGGGTCGGGAGCACGAATAAATTGAATGAAAAATCAATAGGGCAAAGTACCACCAACGGATTGGAAGCTACCCGGATCAAGAACATTAGAAAATGTAAATGGCTTAAAATTAAAATTCCACAGAAACAAGAAACGAAATAGTGTAGTCAAATGGATGGAGCATGCATTGGATAGATACAACAAAGATACGGTGGTACTCACAAGCTCAGATTAGCAAAGGGACTAATTCCTCGAAGCAGATAAGATGGATGCACCCGTATGGCTCGTCGACAAGCGAGATGACGACGCACGTGGTGATGGACTGATGGACGGACTAGGCGTGGACGAGAACGGCCACCGGTGAAATCCCGTCGCAGCGAAAGCTCGGGGATGCGTGCTGCATCATGGAGTTCCTTCTTCCAGCGCTATAGGAAATCATGAGTTTCTCAATCGGTTAATCTATGTGGGGGGCAGATAAAAAGGAATCAGAGGGGATGGGAATCGGGGAGGAGGCTACCTGCAGATCGTGTTCAGGGCTGACGGGAGGTGTCCGCAACGTGAAGCGCTGAGATCTTGCGGCGAAAGCGGCGATGACCAGCATGACGGGGTATCTCGCGGAGATCGATACTGCCCACGAGTTGATCAGTACTAATGGATGGCCTCAACCGAACAATGGATGTAAACGTACAGATTTGCATCCATAAAAAAAATGTTTCACCTAAACGTCCAAGCTCATTAATCCTGGCCATTTAGAGCAGCTAATCAATTACCTCATTTATGGAGCGGAATTCCCGTGGAGTAAATGTGCATGCATATTCGGTTTCTTTTCTGGTATTTACTGTCGCACCATTCTTCGGTGGCCGGAACAGGGCGGCGCTCCGCCGGGGTGCTGAATAATATTCAATTATTCAGCACCCTGGGAGCCAAATAGTACACCTATATATATATAGGGAAGGTATACTCTGTGGCCGGCCATAGAATAGTTATTCTATAGCCACCTCTATTTACTGTAGTTTTATATAGTAATTTACTGTAATTTCAATACATATTTATGATAATTGGGTTACTATAACACACATGAAGATATTTACCATTATATTATAGTAAATTACTTAGTAAGAAGTTACTAAAATCTCGTGAATTACTATAGTAATTATAGTAACTCAAAGTGGCTATAGAATAGTTATTCTATGGCCGGCCATAGACTATAGGTTATATATATATATAATAGAACAATCATTGCTTTATAATTAGGTAGAGATATCTCACTGGATACTACTAGAGAAAATAATCCCTCTTAGTTCAATGGATATCCAATATAGATATATATCGATAGAAATATGTGTTGTCTGGGTGAAAAGAAAATGTCAGACATTGAGCACAATTAAGTAACCCGTACTTATTGCGAGATATATGATGATATACTCTCTTTGTTTTTGTAAATCTCAATGGCTTGTACTTTGTCAAAGACTTATTAAACGACCTAGGTGGACATGTTACGCCATAAGGAAACGAACTAAGCTATATGATCTGATCGAGTTGGGGGTACATGTACATCAATATATTCGTTTTGCGCGCTGACGAAGCGAATAACTAATTAGCAAATGCGCATGATGCATGCATTCAAGTTAGTTTGATTTAGCCCTTGAGCGCTCCGCTGATGCACGTACTGTGCTGCAAACTTTAACCTTTGACGCCCTCCTGCGGCTAGCTACACACACTGCTGTACGTTGTCGTCTATGGATCGGAGTCGGAGCATCGCATCGCATGCCCTCCTCCTTTGGTTGCATGCTTAAGCTGTTATATATATAGGTAATTAATTAGCTATATATATGCATGCATGTATTCGCCGCGCCGCGTCCCAAATATAATGCGCTAATAGCTAGCTCCAATGGAATGGAATGGACTAGACTTTGGACTTGTCTACTCGATCTAGTGGAAAATACTTGCGTAGCATCCACTTATGCTTGCATGTCGACGTGGAAGGCACATCACCTGGGTGTCGTCTCGCTCTCTACGTACCCCTCCACTTGCATTGTGTGTGTTTTATTTTTACTACGATATAAGTATCTGCTAATTATTAATAATCCGCATTATTACGTAATAGCAAATTAAACACATAACTTATTTGGGTTTTACAATATAAGTATAGTGAACGTGTTTGTTTACACACAATAATTAAGTATATACATATGTGTGCAGTTTTTTGTTGCAATAAGTTGAAGCAGCTTTGTTTGGTTACATGCATGCATATAGGAGTATGGATCGAATGAATGAGCAATTAAGCAGAGTTGGGTACGGTCAATGTATGGATGACGTCGTCCCATGATCGATCGATCGATCCAAAAGCAGTGGAGCAGCAAGAATGGCCACTAAGGTACCAACAAGCTCCTACTTTTCACATTTTTATATAATAGCCAGTGCAAAAAGATAGATGCACCACCAATATGCATGCAAGCAAAAAGTAAGAATCTACCAAGAAATAAAGCACTTTCATGCTAACGCACAAGCAACTTGCACTACCTGTGTGTATCTCTCTAGCTATATCTCTCTCGATGACGCACACACGTACACACACCTAGCTAATAAGTCACCTACTCACCTCACTCGCTCGCTATATATATAGTCAGGGCAGGCGAGGTGTGCCTGGCTGTCTTCACTTTCATTGCTAGCTGCATCTGCATGACTTGTGTACGTCTTGCATGCATCTATAGTCTAAGATATAGCAAATTAATGGCAGCAACAAGCACGACGCAGCAGCAGCTGCAGTTAGCAGCAGCAGCAGCAGCAGCAGCAGCGTCGCCGCCGCCGCCGTCACCGCCGCCACCCTCGTGCCTGCTGTTCCATCAACAACAACGTCATGATGAAGACGATGAGCTGCAGCAGGTGGTGAAGAAGGTGACGACGGGGCGCTGGCGTTCTTCTCTTTCGTCGGGCCTCCGCACCGCTCTGGCCTGCACCATCGTGGGCCTCGTGGCCCTCTACGGCCCGCCAGGCCTCCGGCGCCACATCACCTTCCCGGCCTTCTCCCACGTGGTCACCGTCATCATCGTCACGGACGCCACCTTGGGGACGGCCCTACGTGGCGCCATCAGCGCTTTCCACGCCACCCTCATGGGTGCCGCGCCCTCCGTGGTGGCGCTCTGGCTCGCTCACATCACCGGCGCCGCCGAGTCCGTGGTGGTCACGTCGGCCGTGGTGGCGCTGACGACGTTCGCGGTGGCGCTGCCGGAGTCGGTGGGGCCGGTGGCGAAGCGGATCGCGCTGGGGCAGATCATCATCATCTACGTGGCCAGGTTCCAGCAGGGGGAGCATCCCAGCCGTGCCTTTGCTCTGATGCACCCGGCCAACGTGGTGGCGTGCACGACGCTCGGGGTGGCGGCGGCGCTGCTGGCCGTGGTGGTGCCATGGCCGAGGCTGGCCACACGGGAGGCCAGGGACAAGACCAGGGCGTACAAGCTGCTTGCGGCGGAGAGGGTCAGGGCCATGGTCGACGCCAGCATCGCTGCTACTAGTACTAGTAGTCGGCAGCGGCGATGGCAGATGGCGGCGTGCGTGTCGGAGGCCAACCGGCTGGCATCGGCAAGCAACGCCCTCCTCCACCGCATAAACGCCGTCAAGGAGGATTTGCGGTGGGAGCGAGGAGCAGCAGCAGCAACGACGACAGTGGAGATGCCACTGACGGCAATGCAGATGGCGCTCCAATTGCAATTGCAATTGCAATTACAAGGCGGTGGGAGCACAAGCAGCAGCAGCAGCTGCTGCTGCAGTCTACTAGTAGAGGAAAATCATGCCAACATCATTGCGATGAGGGACCAGATACGCCTCGCCCTCCTCCTCACGCCCAACAACAAGCACCACCACCACTACAATAATCCTACTAGCAGGATTATTGTAGGCGCAGCGCCAGCAGCCCACAATAACAACAAGGACAAGCCACTCTGCTGCTTGCAGTTGCAGCAGCTGGCTCCTTGTCTGTTCCTCTTCTCCCTTTATCAGCTCCGAGCAGCAACAGCAGGCGGGTTGTTGGTCGGCGACGCCAACGCCAACACGAAGGTAGCGCCCGCAGCAACGTCGTTGACAGCCCAAGAAGAAGAATCCGACATGCCGGCCCAAGAAGAAGAAGAACAAGAATTGGCAGCCCACAATAATGATGATGACTATTGTACTACGCCGATGACGACAAAGATGAAGAAGAACAAGTCCTGCGGCTCGCACAACTCAAATTGCCGCCGTCGGGTGGTGGTGGCTGCCAAGTGCGGCTTCTCGTTGGGCCTGGCCGTGCTGTTGGGCCTGCTCTTCAGCAACGACCACGGCTTCTGGTCGGGCCTCATCGTTGCCACCACCATCTCCACGGGCCGCGAGTCCACCTGGTCTGTGGCCGCCGCGCGAGCCCACGGCACCGCCCTGGGCTCCATCTACGGCGTGCTGGGCTGCCTACTCATCTCACAGCAGCGCCTCCTCACCATGGACCTGCGCTTCCTAGCGCTGCTCCCTTGGATGGTGGTCTCCACCTTCCTCAAACGCAGCCGCGCCTATGGCCCCGCCGGCGGTGTGGCAGCCGCGCTATCGGGCGTCATCATCATGGGGCGCCGCTACGATGAGCCTCCCATGGCCTTCACGGTGGCGCGCCTGGTAGAGACCTTCATAGGCATCTCCTGCGCCGTGGTAGCGGACATGGTCTTCCAGTCAGGGGCGAGGCCGTCGGTGCAAGTCAGGGACAAGCTCACACGCTGCATCGCCACGCTCGCACACTACTTAATTTCGGCTGATGATTATCCATCCCAATTACAATCACAATCAGAATCACAACTGAAGCCGCAGCTGGCCCTGCTCAGGAGACACGTCGCGGAGGCTGGCAGCGAGCCCACCTACCTGTGGCTGCCGCCGTTCCCGGTGGCCTGCTACGACATGATCCAGAGCAGCCTCGGAAGGATGGTGCAGCTGCTGCAGCTGTACCACCAGGCACGCGTGATGTTTACGCATCACATGGGCGATGGCGACACCATCCAGATCCAGCGGCGCTTCAGCAGCCTCGTCTCCACCTCCCTCAGAAACTGCCTCCAAATGCTGCAGCCGCCAATCATCAGTACATCAACATCACTTGATTATCCCCATCATCACGGGGCTAAGGAGGACCTTGAGGCTGGCAATGCCATCTGCAGCTACGAGGAAGAAGAGGCGGCCACAACACCACCAAAGGAGCTGGTGGCCGCCTTCCTACACGCATTGCTGGACGACGATGATGACCAAGCCGCCCAAGCAGAGGAGGGGGACGAGAGGGGGCTGGTGGTGTGCTGCCTAGCCTCCATGGCACTCTACATGGGAGAGATCATCAAGGAGGCTCACCGGTTGGAAGCACACATCATCGACCTCACCAACCTGCAACCTCACTGACGAACGTACTAATAATCATGTACAACACTCATGCATCATCGTCACTCTAACGCGATGGTGTATAGACAGCTCACAAATAAAGGCTGCAGGCAGACAGCGCAAACACAAATACTATTAGGCAGTTGAAAGTTGAAACCATGCTTATAAACCCAAAAGCAGTAAAATCTTCGAACCTTGTCATCTCTATTCTATTCCCTGATGCACTTCTAATCTAGTTAAGTAGCTTATGAAACTACGCCACTGCCTCCAGTGCTTCTTAGGCACATAAACTCTCTATATCACCGTGAATAATCTAACGGTATGGAAAAAGAACTATGTGGATGAATGGTAGTTCATCATGCATGTGCCTCT
Organism: Echinochloa phyllopogon; assembly: GCA_033239725.1. Lineage (NCBI taxonomy): Eukaryota > Viridiplantae > Streptophyta > Magnoliopsida > Poales > Poaceae > Echinochloa > Echinochloa phyllopogon. Next base: position 49,769 of record BTCW01000008.1, on the reverse strand, counting down.
CAGGCATAGAAACCCTATAGCACTAGCTAAACAGAATTGTGTAGATGAATAGTAGTTCATCTGGTGCCTCTTAGGCGCAAAAACTCTGTAGCACTAAATCATCTGATGTTACAAGATGAAGCCCCAGACTTTCACATGGACAATGACGAACAATGTGAAATGTGCCTGAGTGGATGAAGTAGGACGCTGGATCATCCGATTTGGTCAAGACAAAGCGTCGGATCCTGCTCATCTTTCCTATGGTCGGATTCCTCTTTAGTGTGACCATGGTTTGGACATAGCATCATATCATCTGTTTCTCACTATGCTTTTACTAGCCGGTTGGAGTAGCGTCTTCTTTGAATTGTTGAGCTATTTATACCCCCAATCCATTTGCCCATTTGGAGTTGCGGGAGTATATATGCATAAGTCCATTGGACATCAACAACACATCCAAGCCACCAAATTGCTAATTAAGATTGATCATTGAAGGCGATTAGCACAATATTAGAAAATGATTAGTGCCAGATAGCCCTACTGTTGGCACTTCTTACGGTCTCTATCAGGATTTGTGGTCCTAGTAACGACGCAAAGAGTGTTTGGTTGGTTTTTCTTATGGCTCAATAAAATTTAGAAATATTCTGCAAGAACACAGAATCAATGCTGTAGAATTTCACCCCAGGAGTATTTTCCATGGGGAAGTACTATAGCAAGATAACTAGTAAACAAGTATTCGAATGATATTACAGAGAAATACACTACCGACAGGGGCAATGGTAATGATAGGAGTGAAAGACCGTGACATACAGCTCAAGGATAACTCAGATAAATAACGTAAGAGAGGGTCCTAGCTAGTTGGGAGGACAACGAGATGAGATAAGATTCCTAGGTACTTTATCTATTCGGGTCACTCGAGGAAAGAGATACCCTATCATGATTACAAGCTACCCTGCCAGGGTCCCCGTATGTGACATCTTTTTTTCCTCTCCCTCTGCCATCCAAAATCAATTCATTAGCATCTCAATCCGAGTGTTTGGTTAGGGATCCAATGATTGATTTGAACTCAATAGGTAGGGGAAGTGGTTTTAGGATTCCAAAAGCCATGGTCATGGGAGGCGGCTTAGGGTTTTCCTTTTTCATCCATTGGTTCACATTGAATCAGCTTTTATTCTTATTTATTTATTTATGGTTGACAAAACTAGGGACAGAGAGATATCCCACCTGAATTGTATTGTACTGATCGGAATCGTGAAAGAGTTTACATTACCTTGCCACTTCCTTAGGCCTTTGGGAGACTACTGTCTTGTTGCAACTTCTAACAACTTGTGGTAGTTAGAGTTTCTCCAATCTGAAAAGAGAGTTTCTTACATTGATGACTCTTACTTGTGAAAGATCAAATGCTACAACTTGTAGCCCAAATTACACACTACTTCAGCAACCCCTATCACAAACGGTTCCCAACCCTGACATATCGTTTGTGATGGGGGCATCACAAACCGTTTGTGATGCTCGGGGCATCACAAACGGACCGTTTGTGATTTCCTGCGTCCGAAACAAATCCCAAAAAATACGAATGCAAGTCGCGCCATTTTTTCGCGCATAAATCGCGTGCTCCACGGCCGGCCGGGTTCGAACTCGCGACCTCTCCCTCGCGCGTAGCCTCCTCTACCACTGCACCACTTCGTTACCGGTGATTAGAAGCCGTTCCGACTCCTATCATATTATACCGAACCGAGTTTAAATTGCTCGTTTGAAACCCTAAACGACTTCAAATCAAAAAGTGTTGAACTACAAAGTTTCCTAACTTTTCAAAACCTACAACTTTTATGTTTACCATTTTTTCATCCGAGGCCGTTTACAAAATTTGAATTTCAAATTTGAGAACATTCAAACTTAGATCTAGCTAACTAGATGACTTCAAATGATAAAGTTGTCAACTACAAAGTTTCATGACTTATCGAGATCTACAACTTTTATATTGACCGTTTTTTCATCCGAGGTCGTTTGAAAAAACTCAAATTTCAAATTTTAAGTATAAATTTACTTTTCATTAGGCAAACAAATTCAAATTAAAAAGTGGTAAACTACAAAGTTGTATGACTTGTGAAGATCTACAACTTTCATGTTGACCGTTTCTTCATCCGATGTAGTGAGAGTAACATTGTTCACAAATCTTATAGGTCTCTCTTATAGTTTTAAGAAACTAGAACTCTATGAGAGATGGATTTTATGAACAATATTCATATGAATTTGTCAAATGAAAAAAATGACCAAAGTAAAAGTTTTACATCTTGAGAAGCCATAAAACTTTGTAGTTCAATACTTTTTGATTTGAATTGATTTACTACTTCAAAATGTGGTTTGAACGTGTACCATACATCAAACGGTTTTTGCTACAAACCGTTTGTGATGGCCATCACAAACGGTTTTACCAAAACTGTTTGTGATGAAGGTATCACAAACGGTTTTGAGGCCGTTTGTGATGTCGTTTTCTGTAGCAGTGACACCAATTAAGTTATTATAATGCCATCACCTTTGCGGTATTGTGAGTTTCTCCATTCTGAAAAGAGGGTAGATCTGATAAAAACAAAGAGGGTGGATGACTCTTAAAAGCTTAAATGCTGCAACCTGTTGCCAAAATTAGAGACATTTTACAAAATCTATTGAAACCGACTCAAAACTTTTTTAAGATTAAAGGAAGAATTATACTATATTATATTATATTATATCAAATATGAGTAGATTATCATGTAACATATATAACGCTCCCAAAAATAAAAAAGTTACATTTAAACAAAAATCAAGTACCCGCTCTCCGTCTTCATTGTAAATTGAGAACATTGTACTTACGCATCATGCAACTCCAAATCTCGATCCCAAACCTCTATAAAGATTCATATGGAATGCCGCATAGGCATACGCTCAGCAAGCAGGCTGGTGCCAAAAGAACGACGACCAACATCCCTGTAGGCAAGGACGAGCATAATCCATAGAATTATTCTCACACAAGCCTTTTGTCGTGCCTGGATCCAACCACGATAAAACAGAAGAGGACCTAGAGACACTTATTTCATGGAGGCAATGGTGTCTTCATCTCGCCAATCGCCATCGTTGTTAGGATACCTAAGTCTCCATGTTGCTTTTTCAAGAGAGTTGGTGATCTGTCCCACCACCGCCACCTCCATTAAAACCGACACAGAGAAGACAAATTCCCCCAATATTCTCAACATCACCATAGAGAACAGGAGGAATCAAATCTTCAAAACTAGCATGAGGAATACTAAACCCAAAGCCTAAGACTAGATCTTATGAGGAAAACGGGTCCCCACTCCCCCTAGCATCACCACAAGATTGCCGGATACAAAAAGAGAGAGGGGGCCGGCAATGGAACTAAATGAGACGAAGCGAGGTGGGCGGCAAGCAACAACATGGAAGCCCCTGTGACGACACGAAAGCCCCGTAGGCTTAATAGTTTGAGTCAGACTTGAAACTAGTTACCACCTCCTTTCCTCTCGTCTATTAAATGATGGGTATATGGCACTCCTGAATTAATATGTTTTTGCAGGTCAGTGTTGAAAGGCTCTCCAGGAGTAATTTATTGGAAATAAAAAAAGAGGAAGAGTCACTACTTTCAAACTCGGTGACCACCCATTCCTATAAACCGATGTATGTGGTGTTTGATTATCATTGATTCTATATATGTATTATGTTGCCGCAGGTCTCATCGATCATCCTTTAATTTTGAAGCCTGAAATGTGATAACATCATTCTTTATATATAATGCAGATACTTAGTTCAATTCCGCGTGACATGCCAGTTGGTCAGTTCATTTTCATACTACGTTCAAGGTTACACCTGTCCCCAGGAACAACACTATTTGTGTTTGTAAACAACACATTGCCCCCAAACAGGTGAGATTGGCCTCCTTAACTCACCTGATGAAGTTTTGGTGTGGTGCGCCTGTCTTGCTATTATGGGATTAGCATCGGTTTCAAACTTGCAGAGTAAGGCAAATTGGACAATTTAAAATCAAAGGATTCAACTGTTTTTGTGTGAAATTAGCAAGTCTTTGGTTCAACTAATAATAGTTCAAATTTTGCAGCTAGCCTGATTTGAAGTGTGTACGATTCGTACAAGGACGAGAATGGCTTCTTGTACATATGTTTTTTAGATAATAGAAATTATTCTGGCTTCACTCCACTCTTTAGAAGAGCGCGCATCAGTCCAAAATTATTACAACTATGTAGCACCACAAGTGCAGACAAAAGTACACCCACGGCGGCAACAGCAGTGACATTTGACTGGTGACACCATTCGCCGGTTGTAGACATCTTGTGTATTTGCATACGTAAAATGCAACACAATATTCTAATGTTTTAGTTTCTTTCAACGAGAGGAGAGGCACGTTATCATCCGAAATAAAACATGTTTATACTTCTTTGAACATATCATCAACTAAGCAAAGCTAGCTTAGTAAAAGCCTTGGTTATAGCAGATGTAAGGAAGGTTGGAACATATGGATCCGAGAAGCATCATCATCGCAGCACATACTAGTGTCGATTGGTTTGGCAGGAAAAAATATATATATATGTTCGCACCCAAAATTGGCAGTTGCCTATCAGGCCGAGGGCAACCAGTCAGACCGGTTCTAGGAAGCGGTCAGACCGGTTTTACTGTAGCCGATCTGGCAACGGCCAAACCGGTCTGACCGGTTTCCCTATCCGGTCTGACCGGTTTCTCCCGTGTTGGAGTAGGTTTAGGACTTTAGAGTTTTATCCCATATTGTAAACCGACCTAAAGGGGTACGACTTCCCCACCCTATAAATATAAAGGGTCATGGCCGATTGAGAGGAATCATCCAATCGAATCTATCAAATCTACCTTTTATCGTTTTGTCTTTACTTTTATCTCTTTACTCTTCTCTTCCAACCCTACCATGATGTTCTTCCTTCGTCTCTACGTCGATTGAAGGCGTTCTAGGTGGCCTGTCGATCCTAGAACAACCCAAGGTACGCCTGTCCTGACGGGGTCCCTCCCGGACGGGCGTTCGTTGGTCTCTCGCCGGGCACTGCCGGCAAAACCGGTCTAATCGGTTATCAAAACCGGTCTGACCGCTTTGCACGGAAGGGCAGCAAGGAGCTACTCCGCGTGCTTGTTGTTGGCGCGGTTTCGTGTCAACATATTTTGGCGACACCGCTGGGGAAGAAATCTCTGGTTATCATGGCTGATTTATCAAGTGATACGACATCGTTTGAAGAACTACTTGAGGAATATCAGCAACAATATGACAGAGTAGTTCAAAGTTTATTCTTGTCTTGCTACCGTAAGACAGGACAAGGAGTCATCAAGATTAAAGAGTGTCAGCCACCATCGACCACCGCCATATTAAAGGAGATACAATCTTTCGGTACTATATCTACCCGTCTATCTGCCTATGTTAAATTTTTGATTACTCAAGAGGATAAGGTAGATTCAATTCCTGTCGATCAAGAGTTGGCTATTGAAAAGCCAACTAATGCTATTATTGATCCTTGCAATTTGCCAAATTGTGATGTTGTTGGTCAAGAAACAAATCGGCCGTCTCTAGCTGAAATTGTTGATCCAAAATCCCCTAGCATGAGCATAAAAAGTGTATCTAGTACTTCAACGCTCGGGGGGCAACAGAACAAAGGCAAAGGTGATGGTTGCAACACAACCAGTCTGGCCGGTGCCCAGACCGGTCTGACCGCTTCACCTAGGGCTTCAAAAAATAAATCAAAACCAAAGATGGTTAAGCCAAAGAAGCCCGAGATTGGTGTTTGGAAAACCATTGAATCCAAAGGCCGTCATAAGCATCAAAGAGAAAAGCCGAAGTGTAACAAGAAACTTCCGGCTAAGTCTCAAAGACAAAATAATGTCAATGATGCTAGTCGGTTTAAAAATTCCAAACAGTCAAAATCTTCTCCTAGAGAGAAGTTCCATAATCGAAATCGGCAACAGAATAATTCTCACAAATCAATGCTATTTCCACCGTATGGATCACCTACACCAATACCATGAGAGTTTTGTTTTAATGTGCCTTATTTTTATTCCCATTGGTATTATAATTCATATATATCGTCTCCTCCTAGATATTTGTGTTCAGATTATATTACCTATAGGGAGCCAGTAGTTAACGAGTCATCACCTATGCATAATGACCGTTTTGATCAAAAGAATCGGTCCACACAGAAAAATAAGCGTAAGGTGATTAAACAAGTCTATCGTGTCAAGAAAGATGGAAGATTAAATAAAAATTCAGAATTGACACTAGACATAGAAAAGCCGGTAATTGAAAATTCATCGGCTAGTTCTGTTGATCAAATTGTCCCCAATAATAAGCATATCACAAATATTATAGCTGAGCAACAATCATGTTCGGCTGGGGGGCAATATGATCTCAGTGTGACTGGTTCTGAAGGAACCGGTCTAACCGGTTCTAAAAACCGGTCTGACCGGTTTGACAAAAAAATTGATAAATCTGCAAGTGTCACTTCAAAGAGCAAAGTGATGAAGAAGAAGCCAAGCTTTGCTTAATTGTTACATAAATATCAGAAGATAGCCGAGCAAAAGCAAAGTAATCGGTTAGAAGATCAAAGTTGGAATTTTTCATCACCAAAAGCAAAGAAGCATCAACGGTCATCTCATTATTCTTCAACATTTATTCCGTCGATGCATGTGCCATGGAATGCGTATCCAAGTATACCTAATTACAATTCATGGTTTTGGTATAATCTTTGGTCTTCTTTTTATAATTATCAATATTATGCTTCTGATGTACCAAGGAACTACGATTGGTTGTCATGGCCATATCAAGATTTCAATTATTAGATGACCTGATCATTGAAGATTATTTTCTGGCACGCAAGCTTTGCCAGAAAACAGGGGGGCATATGTTCGCACCCAAAATTGGCAGTTGCCTATCAGGCCGAGGGCAACCGGTCAGACCGGTTCTAGGAAGCGGTCAGACCGGTTTTACTGTAGCCGATCTGGCAACGGCCAAACCGGTCTGACCGGTTTCCCTATCCGGTCTGACCGGTTTCTCCCGTGTTGGAGTAGGTTTAGGACTTTAGAGTTTTATCCCATATTGTAAACCGACCTAAAGGGGTACGACTTCCCCACCCTATAAATATAAAGGGTCATGACCGATTGAGAGGAATCATCCAATCGAATCTATCAAATCTATCTTTTATCGTTTTGTCTTTACTTTTATCTCTTTACTCTTCTCTTCCAACCCTACCATGTTGTTCTTCCTTCGTCTCTATGTCGATTGAAGACGTTCTAGGTGGCCTGCCGATCCTAGAACAACCCAAGGTACGCCTGTCCTGACGGGTCCCTCCCGGACGGGCGTTCGTTGGTCTCTCGCCGGGCACTGCCGGCAAAATCGGTCTGATCGGTTATCAAAACCGGTCTGACCGCTTTGCGCGGAAGGACAGCAAGGAGCTACTTCGCGTGCTTGTTGTTGGCGCGGTTTCGTGTCAACAATATCACTCATGCATGTCTGATCAGTCACGCATGGCACAGCTGTATCTCTATATATGTATCGTCACTGCTTAGCTTAGCTTAGCTTAGGAAGAGAAAAGTATTTACATTATATATGTATATAGGAGCTATAGTACTATAATGTTTTGAGAGACAGGACCAGCGAAACATGCAGTCAAGTCAAACTAATCCTTGCCATAAACTTATAATACTAGTCATCTTGGAATGGGAAACTCGCGAGCAGTTGACCTGCTGATAGATAGATTGTTCATCGAACCAATCTGTGGCCTGCATTCCCATCCCATCCATTGTAATCCGGGAGGCATAGATCGAGCTTGAGCAAGACGACGGCGCTGAAGAATTCAGATGGAACGGGATCATCAAGGACAGGAAGAAGATCACGGCGAAGGAGAGGCGGATGATACAGGTGGCCGGAGATCGCTGTCGCTGGACATGGTCAGGGAATCATCGTCAGTGCACAAGCAGCAGCTGCCGGCGTCGGCATCGTCATCGTGGCGGGCTGCAGCGGCCAGCTTCAGGGAGAGCCTGTCCCGCTCGCTCTCCCTCAACCTCAATGAGGAGGAGGACAGGGACGATGAGGTGGAGCTGAAATGGGAGGCGGTGGAGAGGCTTCCCAGCTCCGACAGGCTCCACACGTCGCTGCTGCGGCATCTCCATGGAAAGCAATTGGAAATGGTGGACGTGCGGAGGCTGGGTGCGGCGGAGCGGCGCATGGTGGTGGACACCCTCGTCGCCAACATCCACCGCGACAACCTCCGGCTGCTCCGCAAGCAGCGGCAGAGGATGGACAGGGTCGCCGTCCGGCCGCCAACGGTGGAGGTGCGCTGGCGCCATGTCTGCGTGGAGGCGGAATGCCAGGTGGTGAAGGGGAAGCCGCTCCCCACCATCTGGAACGCCGCCATCTCCAACCTCCAGGCCTTGAGCTGCTTCAACCGCCAGCAGCAGCATGCCACCATTCGCCTCCTCAACGGTGTCAGCGGCGTCGTCAAGCCTTCGCGGCTGACGCTTCTCCTCGGACCCCCGGGCTGCGGCAAGACCACACTCCTCAAGGCGCTCGCAGGGAAGCTCAACGCCAATCTCAAGCTCACAGGGGAGATCGAGTACAATGGTGTCAATCTCACTGAATTCGTTCCGGAGAAGACGGCGGCTTACATTGATCAGTATGATCTCCATGTCCCCGAGATGACCGTCAGAGAGACCATCGACTTCTCGGCGAGATTCCAGGGCGTTGGGAACAGAGCAGGTTACTCACAAGCTAGCTAGCTGCTTGCTGCATCAAACAAACGTATCCAATTTGACAGGCATTTTAATTTTTTTTCTCAGAAATCATCAAGGAGGTGATTAGAAGGGAGAAGGAGGCCGGGATTACCCCTGACCCTGATGTCGACACTTACATGAAGGTAGTATTGTTATTCTTTCCCACGTATCGACATCCATATTCATATCATTTATCCGTATGATCCTCATCCCCTTTTGATCATGTAACGAGCAAATTATAACTCGCGTTACGTTTTTGCATATATAGGCGATATCCGTTGAAGGCTTAGAGAGGAGTATGCAAACAGATTATATTATGAAGGTATATGTAGTAACTCTTGCCTGAGGAAGCATGCATATGGTCTCACTCCACTCTCCACTGTATAAAAAACTTTTCCCTATGTTTTTTTTTTGAAGAGTCTTTTCCCTATGTATGAATAAGCTCTTCCTCAATTGACAGATCATGGGACTTGACATATGCGCAGACATAATGGTGGGAGATGCAATGAGAAGAGGTATTTCAGGTGGTGAGAAGAAGAGACTAACCACAGGTGATGCCATAATATCTACAATTATTTGAGGATGATGTCATTATTATCCCAACTACAGCTCTCTAGTGATTGAATTTAAATACTACAAGCCATCGACTAAAATTCAAGAATAATGCTGATGGAATGATTTCATTTCATTTGATTCTGTTTGTGTTTTTTTTTTGCAAAATGATTTTGTTTGTGTTATTCTCTCTTTATTAACATATACTTGGTATTATAGAACTCAATTGTGGATGCTTGTTTCCTTTTTGAAAATTTTGTCTTACAATCAGGAGAGATGATAGTAGGACCCTCAAAAGCACTCTTCATGGATGAAATATCAACTGGGTTGGATAGCTCCACGACCTTTCAAATTGTTTCTTGCCTCCAACAGTTGGCTCATATCTCAGAGTCTACCATACTAGTCTCACTTCTTCAACCAGCACCAGAGACTTACGAGCTTTTTGACGATATTATCTTGATGGCTGAAGGAAAAATTGTATACCATGGATCTAAGAGTTGCATTATGAGTTTCTTTGAATCATGTGGATTCGAGTGCCCTGAAAGAAAAGGTGCTGCTGACTTCCTTCAAGAGGTACCTCAAATTTTCTAGTCATCACAACTTTCAGTAATATGTACAAAAGAGGTTATGCAAAAACAAGCAGCAAATTAAGGAATATAGCAGATCCTATCAAATTTCTATATCATTACCTGTTCATAACATTTGTTGGGGGGCGTGACTTTACTGCACATAACCAAAATATTTTTCCACTAAAAAATGAGAGATGGCATGGAAGGTACTGCATATCTTTGTTTCGACTTCCTATGGGGAGAATAGGGTATTGATTCCTGACCTTCTGCTCTATCATTCGGGTTACTGGATTGGCTATATTATACTGGTATCATTCATTGGAGAGAACAATATCTCAACCTCTATCAATTACAGATTCCAAGAGAATCATCCTGTTTATGCTGTGATACAGAAAGCCAATCTATGCCATACTTTGTCTTGTTGCCTTAGCATATCATCTGTTGCAATGTGTATAATAGAAAAACTAGACATTTAGGTTGATCTTGTTTAAAAAAATACGCTTTCTGTGGACATATGCTTCAAGTTTCACCATTTCTGCAACTTACAAAGGAGTGATAGCTATAGTTTGTGAAATGGTCTGAAACCAACAACTGTACATATGAAGCAATAATTGGCAATAGGTTAAGTTATATATTGGGTAACTGATTAACTTACCATCAGAAGCTAAGATTTCTTATTCTTCCATACTTTTATATAGGTCTTGTCGAGAAAAGACCAACAGCAATATTGGAGCCGCAACAGAGAAACATACAATTTTGTTACCGTTGACCAGTTCTGTGACAAATTCAGAGAATCTCAAATTGGTCAGAACCTTGCTGGGGAGATTTCAACACCTTGTGACAAATCAGAAGGGCATAAAAATGCCTTGTCTTACAGAATCTACTCGTTGTCCAAGTGGGAACTCCTCAAAGCATGTTTCGCCAGAGAGCTTCTCCTCATGAAACGAAATGCCTTCATCTACATAACAAAAACAGTTCAGGTGAACCATGAAGAAATGATCTTTTGTTGATGAATATAATAAACTGTTGAGAATTTGATAGTATGTATATAAAATAAATATGAAAGCCTGTTACCAAATTTCACAGTTCTACGCTGATTAAATCATGGAGCTATTGATAATCATAGAAACCAAACATTATTTGTTGCTTTGGCTGTAGACCATCACATTTGTTGCTTTGCTTTGAAATTTGAAAAGATGCTGATTCAAACCTGATTCTTGATGCACAAGTAGATTGTACCACTGTGCTAGATCGGCTCTCTAGATATAAACACTTAAAAACCTAAAAATAATATATTGTGCAATATATCTTTATTTATAATTATGTGAATATATATTTTGATTTCTTGTGCTACTGCAGACACTGAAATCAAGTATTTGCACTAAAGAATGAGAACATTCAAGTCCTTTTATAAACCTCTTTTACTTCAAAATGAACTAATAGTGTACATAATCACCCCTCCCAACAATTAAGGTATCTCTATTCAAGGAGACTAATTGAATCGTACACGGATTTATTTTTTGTGAAACATGGTATATAGATGTAGCTGATCACATACACACACTCACACACTTTGAATGTTGATTTAACCATTTTGCAGTATTAAGCTTGTTCTTTGTACTAAGAAAATTGAAATCTTGGATGTTGGAACATAGCTAAATGTACACTTGAAAATTTGCACATAAAGAATTGAATACTCATGTGCTTATATGACTGACTGCATTATAGTACTTTAGTGTGTTATGGTGAAAAATTGAAAAGTATGTCTTACAATTGACCAGAACTAAGGTTATGATTTTACATTCTTCTCAATGTGACCACAAGAATTGACGCTGCATTACTACTGCAGCTTGGACTACTTGCTGCTATTACTGGGACGGTATTTTTACGCACACATATGGGTGTTGATAGAGTTCATGCTAACTATTACATGGGTTCACTCTTCTATGCACTCCTCTTGCTGATGGTGAATGGATTCCCTGAGCTCGCCATGGCAGTTAGTAGACTACCGGTCTTTTACAAACAAAGAGATTACTACTTCTATCCTGCATGGGCTTATGCAGTACCAGCTTTTATCCTAAAGGTTCCAGTCTCGTTAATTGAGTCAATAGCTTGGACATCACTATCTTACTTCCTCATTGGCTATACTCCGGAGGCATCCAGGTAGGAAACTAGGACTTGCAATTTTGTTGTGATTATTGACTTTATGTTGTCAACTTTGGTACTAGTGCTTTGTATGTCAAACATTTTATCTGCATAAGCTTTCTCTGTATGAAGAGGTAAGCCACATATATCATGTAGTATATGCCCATTTTTCCTCAATAGTTTATCCAAAAGATGTCTAGGTGAATTATTTAACTAATAATTTTGCAATGACCTGATCGACTATATATGGTCAAATAGAAGTTCTTAAACCACGAATCTCATGTATGTGCCCAATAGTCTAGCCAAAAGATGTATGTGAGACTTATTTAACTAATTAATTTTGCAGTGACCTGATCCACTGAGGTCAAATATAAGTTCCCCTTAAACCATGTTCTAACATGCACAATTTTGTGTGTGCAGATTCTTCCGTCATCTTCTTGTCCTCTTCCTAATCCACACTGGAGCATTGTCAATGTTTAGATGTGTTGCCTCTTACTGCCAAACAATGGTGGCTGGTTCAGTGGGTGGTACAATGTCATTTCTAGTCATCCTTCTATTTGGGGGTTTCATCATTCCTCGCTGTAAGACACTCCCATATGCTTTCATGAATTCGTACTTCAAGCAAGATATTGGCCCCTCAACTATTAAACAAAAATTGCTAACACATTTCTTGGTCAATTGCTTCAGCGTCCATGCCTAATTGGCTGAAATGGGGATTTTGGCTCTCTCCATTATCATACGCTGAGATAGGCTTAACTGGAAACGAGTTCTTGGCACCAAGATGGCTAAAGGTAAAAGTTTGACATGAATTTGTATATATAAAATATGCACTCCAGAAATGAAAACATGTCTCTTGGACTTGACTATTTGCTGTAGTATACACTATTTATATATTTTTACTTCAGTTTACTACCTTGTTAGTGGAACTAAAGATCTGATTTTTCAGGCTGTGTTTGTAAAGGTGTAAATCAAACGTATTTCTCCCTTTTAATTGATTCATGCTGACGCAATGCAAAATCATATATATAACAAAAGATATGCAGTTTAGCACTCCGGCATAGTACTAATTCTTTTCTATGTTGATAGTTCACAGTATCTGGTGTGACACTTGGAAGGAGGATACTAATGGAAAGAGGGTTAAACTTCTCTAGTGACTTCTACTGGATTTCTATTGGAGCATTAATTGGGTTTATTTTGTTATTCAACATAGGTTTTGCTATCGGTTTGACTGTTAAAAGGCGTAAGTGCATTATGCATTATACTTATTGTTCCAAATGCAACTGAATTGTAAAATTGATGAAAGAATATGCTGAATATTTCAAATGTACAAAACACATTTTTTTCTAACCACCCATGCAACTCATTCTCAGCTCCAGGAACTTCTCGAGCTATTATTTCTTGTGATAAGATTACCACATTTAATGGAAGAGACCAACATATATCCAAGAACACTGAAGATGGGATGCATAGGCAACATGTGGAAAATTCTTCTGCTCCTAGTAGGACTGGTTAGTCTGGATTCTATCTCAAGTGTCAGTGAAATGGAACTCACTTTTTTTTGGAGGAACCGAAACTCACTTTTCAATAGTCAAATCTTGTACAGGAAGGATGGTATTACCTTTCACACCCCTTGCAATATCATTTCAGGATGTGAACTACTACGTGGACACACCTGCGGTAATTATCATACTCCAAAAAGTCAAAATAAGTAGTACTAAATGAAAGATATGCTTGATGGATTAACACGTGGGCATGGCAGAAACTTGTGGCTCCCAATGAAGTAATCAAAGAGGAAAAACTGGAACCTACTAGCAAAAAACATTAGGGACATTTATGGACCAACGAAAAGTGTTTTCTTGTTGCAGGAAATGAGGGAGCAAGGTTACATGGCGAGAAAACTTCAACTACTCCACAACATCACAGGAGCCTTCCAGCCAGGAGTCCTCTCAGCACTCATGGGAGTTACTGGGGCAGGGAAAACAACCTTGCTTGATGTTCTTGCAGGGAGGAAAACGGGCGGTGTTATCGACGGAGATATAAGAATAGGAGGTTATCCTAAAGTTCAAAAAACCTTTGCTAGGATATCAGGCTATTGTGAACAAACTGATGTTCACTCTCCACAGATCACAGTTGGCGAGTCTGTTGCATATTCAGCCTGGTTGCGCCTCCCAACAGAAATCGACTCCAAAACGCGAAATGTGAGTTATACTTAATTACATGACATGGGTAAGAGTGTTTTTTATTCTATTTTCGAGAATCATATCTTAGTTGCTAGGAAAGTTACAAAGAACTGCAAGGTCACTGCTATTATTTTCCCTCACAGGAATTTGTCAATCATGTTCTTGAAACAATTGAGTTGGACGAAATAAGAGATGCTTTGGTTGGAATACCAGGGATAAATGGACTATCTACGGAGCAACGGAAGCGGCTTACAATTACAGTTGAGCTTGTATCCAACCCTTCAATCATATTCATGGATGAACCAACATCAGGCTTGGACGCAAGGGCGGCTGCTATTGTCATGCGTGCAGTGAAGAACGTTGCAGACACAGGTCGAACCGTTGTGTGCACTATTCACCAACCAAGTATTGAAATATTTGAGGCATTTGATGAGGTAATATCCTTCATCCTCCAAGACTTATTATAAGAATAAAAATGAGGTAAATACAAAATAATAGGAAAGATAATTTATGAAGTCTCCTTCTAGAAACAAGATAGAGTACCAAGTTCTGGTACTTTTTTTCGAAATACAGGTTCTGGCACTTACTCTATAGCCTAAGAGTGGTATGAAGCTCTAGAGGGGTTGCATGAAAATTCATGATAGCTCACATGGAAATCCTAACAATTCAAACTCTGGCCGGGGACTAAAATTTATCCAGACACTAGTTGTCTACATAAAGAACCCAAACTACATTAAGTAAAAAAAATCTACACCAACCATTTTATGGTCCAAGTGTTTGAGATGCTAAGAGTTAAATTAACTTATTATTTCGAAAGAAAAGGAGTCATTTCATATAATTAATACACATTGTTGATTTTTAGTTCATTTAAATCATATCCCACATGGTAATGAAGTACCATGTATTACTAATTACCTTCTAAAATTCATATGTAGCTTATGCTGATGAAAACGGGTGGAAAATTAATCTATGCTGGGCCACTTGGACACCATTCATGTAAGGTCATCCAATATTTCCAGGTAATTAAAAGAATGCTCGTCTTAATATATATGTCACTTAATTAAATAAATCTAAATATTTTTTCCAATTTGCATGTAAATGGACTTGACCGTTGTTTCCATTTATTTATATATTTGCACCACTTGTTGTATTGCTCTTTTGGCTTCTATCCTCCTTATGGTTTCCATTGCACATGACACATGAAGCGCACAAGAGAATTATATATGTATCTTTGTATTAAGAATGTATACAACCTATATAGATGCACCTCACTAACTATTTCTCTCAACATGCAAGCTAGCCACGTCATCCAGGAACCCATTATATCAAATGTCACGTCACCATCCACTAGGACCGTCTATTTATGTCATCCATGGATCTTCTATGACCACATACATGGTCTTTGCGAATACTGCTACAAAATTCGCACACTAGATGACATCCACTGATCTTCTACGACCAATAACATCCATGGTCATTGCAAGTACAATGCTACAAAATTTGCATGGTAGAAATACATAGATGGTCAATCATTTAAGAGTCGTTCTTTCTCAGCAAAATGAACATGTTTTTATGTATAACATCCATGCAATCACCTTAGTGTTTTTACTTTCAAATTTAATCTTAAATCATGTATAATGCCGTTTGCAAAACAAAATATTGTTATGCAATCACCTTAGTATTTCTATTTTTAATTTTTCCTTAAAATATTGTTTAAGATATTCCCGCGGCATCGCGCAGGGTATCACCTAGTATACTTGTGAAAGTGTTCCATCTATTTCTTTTTAGGCAATATCTGGAGTACCCAAGATCAAGGACAATTACAATCCATCAACATGGATGCTAGAAGTTACCTCAACATCTATGGAAACTCAACTGAGAGTCGATTTTGCACAAGTTTACATGGACTCATCAATGTACAAGTAAGCTTCAAAAAAATCACAACAACTAATTATAAATCATTGCATGTCACTAGCAACCTTACTAATGCCATCACTACATAAAATGAGAGGCCTTGTACATCTGCATACTTAAGAAAAAGAAAATGCATGACCAAAAGCAATTTTACTAAGAGAATATACTTTTACATTAGTCCTCTTATTTGTTACAAATTATTATTTTTTGCATAAGATTTCTGCAAATATAAGTTGTTGTTTATTGAAGGGATAAAGATGAACTTGTAAGACGCTTGAGCATACCACCTTTGGGTACAAGCAATCTCCATTTCCCAACACAATATCCACAGAAGTTTTGGGAGCAGTTCAAAGCTTGCCTTTGGAAGCAATGCTTATCATATTGGAGAACCCCTTCCTACAATTTGGTGCGAATTGTGTTCATAACAGTCTCCTGCTTTGCCTTTGGGATATTATATTGGCAACAAGGGAATATAAACCATATGTATGTAAACCATCACTTTGTGTGTCATGCCACCGTACCCCATATCTCTCAGTTATATTTTCATAATTCATATATTTTCTTTATTCTTGTCTTCCTGTGGGTAGAAATGACCAGCAAGGTTTGTTCACCATATTGGGATGCATGTATGGCACCACTCTGTTTGCTGGCATCAATAACTGCCAATCAGTGATGCCATTTGTCTCCCTTGAGCGCTCGGTCGTGTATAGAGAAAGGTTTGCAGGAATGTACTCTCCTTGGGCATACTCATTTGCACAGGTAAATATAGTCTCATTAAGTTGCTTGTAAACTAGTTTTGGAGCTCGGGAATGTTTAGATATATAGTTGACTTTATTGAGTTTCTTTTTTTCCAAATAGGTCGCCATGGAGATTCCTTATGTGTTTGTGCAAATTGTGTTGTTCATGTTAATAGCTTACCCGATGATAGGGTACGCATGGGAAGCAGCAAAGTTCTTCTGGTTCATGTATACCATGTTCTTTACGCTCCTCTACTTCCTCTACCTTGGAATGATGATAGTGTCAATCACCCCAAACATCCAAGTGGCGTCCATATTAGCATCTATGTTCTACACCATACAAAACCTCATGTCTGGCTTCATTGTTCCTGCGCCAGTAAGTCCTTCCACCTACTTTATTACATTTTTATCTCCATTTCATTTTCCCATGTTTGACGAATTTCCACCCGATGTATCATTGAGTTTTCCCTCCATGGGCCACATGTCAATGAACAAAGGAGTGAAAAATACTTGATTACAAATAAATATTGTGTCAGATCATCCATTCCCGTTGCACATAATTTTTTTGTTACATCTTGCCTTTAGACAATAAATTAATAAAGCCACAAATACATAAACAATTTGTTCATGAGTTCAAAAAGAGATTTTTTTATGAAAAATAGATTGAAGAAAAATATTTTATTATGTACATGTATTACTAAGATTATATTGATGCTAGTTAATTCAGATTAACTTGTTGGTGTATTTATTGCAGCAAATACCAAAATGGTGGCTATGGCTATATTACACATCCCCCATGTCATGGACACTCAATGTATTCTTCACCACCCAGTTTGGGTATGAGGATGATAAGAAGATTGAGGTTTTTGGAGAGACCAAATCTATTGCAGCTTCAGTGAGAGACTACTTTGGTTTTCGACTTGACATGCTACCGTTGGCAGTTGTAGTTCTAGCGGCCTTCCCCGTCTTTTTTGCCACTCTTTTCGGTTATAGTATTTCAAAGCTCAACTTCCAAAGAAGATAAATTGATAAATAATCAAAAGTGAAACTGCTTGCATAGTGTAGCATAAATTTGGTTAACATGTATCTACAAAAAAAAGTTTTTGCTTGCTCGCCAACACTAAAAGTCAGTTTCTTGTGTATATAGATGTAAGATGCAGTGTTTTAAATAGTGTGTTAAACCATTTAGCGGGGCAGCTTTCTCCAAAAGATATAGCGGGATATAGAGAAAGCTATTTCATTTATGAGTTTTATAAAAATATGGAATTTTTCAATTAATTATGCACAAAAACATAGACATTGAGAAATTTTATGAACACAAAAACTAGAATACATGTTAAGTGCTATAGGATAAACTGTCTTTATGCCTATTACTTCAAAAATAAATATTCACTTAGGGTTTGTTCTCCTGACATTTTTTAGCAACTAATGGGCTCAAAGAAAATGAAACACCATCACCCTGAATAGAGGCTAATAGGATTAGTGGATAAACCAAATAGTGATGTTTAATAGTGGTAATATTGTGTTTAGCGCGCCGCTAAACATTCTTAGTGGTAATACTAGAATAATTATCAATAGCGTAGCACCAGCACTCTAAAAATTATATAGTGGAGCTATAAGAGCATCTCTAAGAGACTCTGTATTATGTTAGCTAAATATAGAGATTATAGCCCTTTTGTAAAAGTAGAAAACCATCTAATTCAATGGGGGTAATCCAACAGATTCTGTAAAGATGACTAGTGAGGTAGGCTAGCTAAAAATAGCTAGCGAATGAGGTGGGATAGAGAGCCATTAAATTTAGAGAGTCATTTACAGAGTTTGTTGAAAACGTTTTTTTGTCTAAAAATAGCTAAATTTAACTTTAGAAAATAATTTGGCTAGTCTCTTGGAGATGCTCTAATAAGGCTACATCGAGCTATTTAAAATTGTGGTAATATGGTAAAAGAAATATTTAGCAAGTTCGTAATTCCATTCTCCAACAGCATTCCCCCAAATATCTAATATATCATGGCATCATTCATTAGCATTTAAGAATATCAATTTATTAAAAAGGATGGAGCAAATAAAATGCATGTACATCTCTCTCTATACAGGCTAAAGGAAACGGGATAGGATGCTTGCTACCCGCTGTCTCTGCTCCTTGGTGCCACCGTGTCAAGGTGACTTCTTCCTTGCATGAGTCATGACGCACCATGGCATCCCACCACCACCCCGCCTCCACCTTCTGCACCCGCACCTCCACTTAGCTCTTCCTAACCACACTACTTTTCTCGCCCTTTCCTCCTACCTTGCCCATCGGTTGTCCTCCATTGGCGAATCACCATCGCTTCCACCACCCTCGACCTATCACCTCCGCTAGACCACCACTCCCTTGTCCATCCCTCTGATCTGGCAATTGTCAATCCTCAACCCAAAACCCAACCCTTGTCGGGAAAAGGTTGCTGGAGAAGGTTGTTTGGAGTTTTTCATCTTGCTTCCTCCTATTCTATATCCTTTAGCTTTTATTTTTTGAGCAAAAATGCTACGGACCCTAAATGATCAGCCATTAGTAATGATGTAATGGTTGTTCACTTTATATCAACGTCAGCCATTAGATAAGAATTTCCTAACGGATAATCCATTGCAACATGGAGAAATAAAATCCACAACACTTTCGCAACAACAACACATATATGGTAAAAAGAACATCTCACAAACATCTGATCTCATCCAAATCCTTTTTTTAAGAATCATAAATTTACAAAACCAAATCCACATGCTCCTTGACATCATGAGGTAGATGCTGGTCTTGTTATGGACGAAATCAATGGTGAGGGACAAGGTTGATAAGGAAGAGGAACACGCCCACCGTTGACTCATGGCCTCAAATAACATGCTCAAGTGGGGCGCGGTTTGGTTATGACCTAGCCCAGACAAGCGTACATGAGGTCAATGACGACTTTGGTAGCAAATGCGAAGCGCGTGTAGGAAGGAAGAGTTGCATTGCTAGTTAGTACATAGAAGCGAAGAATCTAGGACGTAGGTGATAGGGCAACGAATGAGAATAGTTTGGAGAGGATAAATGTTACTAATGAAATGTGAGTTTTTTTATTAGCTCTATATGTATGTATCTAAGCATTATCGTTCTAGCACTTGGCCCGTGGGTGGGATGAAGTAGCTAGCATTTTTTTGAGGCAATTTTTTTTTTGTTTAGGGAACGTAGCTAGCATTTTGTAGACCTGAAAAAATTTGGAGCTAAAATTCATGCCAGTCCCATCGCCTGGGCAGTTGCAGGCTTATTTTTTGGGTTTCTTTTTTTAGTTGAAAAAATAATTAAATTATAAATTCACTAGCAGGTTCTTTTGGGGCTTCAGTTTTCTCTAACGGGCTTAGTGTGCCCTCGCGCAGCAGTCATGCACGGGCCAAAGCCCGACTGGCTCGGGCCGGCCTGGGCCTCGGATGCTTAGAGAGGGTGTGACTTTGGGCCCAGACGATTCTTGTTCTGCTGGGCCTCCAAATCCTTTGGGCCCAAACTTTAATAAAGCCATCGTTTCTTCTGTCTTTCCGGGCCGTCCTGGCCTGGCTGCGTTGAAGACACGCTACCTGACTGAGAACGCGGAAAGGAGTAGCGTCGGATGCAAGCTACAACGAGTTGAGGTCGCCGTATAAATCCGCGGCGCAACCAGGGCCCCACATTTCATTGAGATAGGCAGGCCCCAAACAAATCTCTTCCTCACGCCTTGGCCTTGGCCCTCGCCTCTCTCTGGCTCTCTCGCTCTGTCTCTCCTCCAAACAACCGCCGCCGCAGCCGCCGCCGAGCAAGGGGCGGGCTACTCTTCCCTCCCCTCACGTCGCCGCCTCCCTCCTCACGCCAAAGAAGCATCATCATCATCAGCTCAGAAGCCGCCATGTTCGGCTCCACCAACCGTAAGCACCCCCCCTCTCCCCTTTCATCAGCGCCTATTCTCGTCGATTGGATTCCGTGGGCTTGCTTTGCTTGTTCGCTTTTTAAATCATCTATTCTCGTAGCATATGTATGTATGCGTTGATTGCTCTATTGCGCCTTCGATTCCATAAATATCTGGACTGGATTGATGGATGCCTGCCCACGTAGGGTTTCGTTTGCGGTCCCGATTCGATCACATAGGGTCTTGCAGTGCCCACTCGCAACGATCCATGGAATACTTAAGCTAAGCCCTCCGCTACTGTGCTAAATATGGAGGACCAGATCTACGTCTTTTCAATAATAAATATATGAACAAACTTTGCAAACAAGTCAATGCCTCAGTGCTGATCCTCTTTTGTTACTCCACTAAATAAATAATAAAGCTTGCTCATACAACACAATACCTGATTATGATTGTTCCCTCCTTATTACGGTTTTAGGTAGCTTCCTTGACATGTTTACTTAGAAGAGTATGCTTTTGGTAATGTTGTATCTCTTGATTGGTTAACTTCTTATCTCTCATATGTACTATCTTCATTGCAGCATTTGGGCAGTCATCCACCAGCCCATTTGGGCAGAGCTCATTCGGAACCCAGCAGGGATTTGGCCAGGCTATCCCTGCTGCTAACAACCCCTTTGCGCCAAAACCGTTTGGCAGCCCAACCACAACTTTTGGGGCACAGACTGGAAGCTCGCTTTTTGGCACTACGTCTACTGGTGCCTTTGGCCAGCAGCAATCCACTCCAACATTTGGCACTACATCCACTGGTGCCTTTGGCCAGCAGCAATCCACTCCCACGTTTGGCACCCCGTCCTCCTCTCCGTTCGGGAGTACTCCAGCTTTCGGTGCATCACCTGCCCCTGCCTTTGGTGCTACATCCTCTACCTTTGGCTCTGGTATGTATTATGCATTGGCCATGTCTCGCAAGATTTCTTTATTTTTCTTGTTAGTTTCTGATACTGCATTCTACAGTTGTTCTGCATAGCTACTCAAGCTAAATTATCTCAATTCATGTGCCCACTCCATTTTTGCACTGGATCTTTTGTTCTTTGTATCAACAGTGGTGTATATATATGATGTCTATGTCAATCTCTGCTCTGCACATGTTGTAGGATCTTTATTTGGACAAAAGCCAAGTTTTGGGAGTTTTGGATCATCTCCTAACCAGTCAAGTCCTTTTGGTAGCACGTTCCAGCAAACACAACCGGCATTTGGCAGCAGCACTTTTGGTGCATCAACTACACCGGCATTCGGTGCCACAACTACACCGGCATTCGGTGCCACAACTACACCGGCATTTGGTGCAACTACGCCAGCCTTTGGCACCACAGCTACACCAGCCTTTGGTGCCACGACTACCCCAGCATTTGGTTCAACATCAACATCTTTATTTGGTGCTTCTAGCACCCCAGCGTTTGGTTCATCTGCATTCGGTGCGAGTAATGCTGCTCCAGGTTTTGGATCTTCGAGCACACCTTCATTTGGCACATCAACCAGTCCATTCAGTTTTGGTTCTTCGCCATCTTTTGCGCAAACAGCAGTTTCCTCTGGTAGTTCTCCATTTGGAGCAACATCACCTTTCAGTGTGCAGACTCCAGCATTTGGTAGGTTTTCCCATTGGATATTCACATTATTTGATATCTGATCAATCAGTTTTTTACTCCATATGATGTAGCAGTTGAGTATTTAACTACTGATTCTTTTGTTTTATCTTCTCAGCAGTCCTATTGTACTGCAGATCTTTCTTTCTCACTGGTTTTACCCTGGCCATGTCATCATTTTTCTGTCTCATCAATCGTTTGATCACTTTGACTTTCAGGCTCACAGACAGCAGCACCAGCTTTTGGGCAAGCACAATTTGGCAATCAAGCTGGAGGAACCAGAATAAAACCTTATGCTCAAACACCAGATGTTGACGGTGCTACCGGTGGTACTCAACCAACAGCAAAACTTGATTCCATATCAGCAATGCCTGAATACAAAGACAAGAGTCATGAAGAATTGAGGTGGGAAGATTACCAGCGTGGAGACAAGGGTGAGGAAATAATTTTGGAATACTTTGCTAGATTTGCAAACCGTCTTTTAAACCATATACATCAATGTATTCTCTTAACCATGCTTATTTTTCTATGATCTGGAGTAACCAATTAACTATTATGCCCTGGTCCATGTTATGGCTTAAACCCAAAATAGAATAGGTTAATAAAAGATGCTGCGATTTTGTACTCTCTTTATTGAAAGTTTGTTTTTATTGCTAGATTTATAGATTTATTTCGTCCATGTAACTTGTTCTTGTAAAAATCTGTGTAAATATTATCGCTAGATTTGCAAACCCTCACATCAGCGACATGTTTAATTACATGTATTCTTTCAGCATGCTTATATTTGTTTGAACTGGAGTAATCAAGTCACTATTGTTTCCTCCTAGTAGCGAAAGGGCCTCTAGCTGGACTGGTTAGATGGTCTCTGTAGCACTCCTCAGGTCCTGGGTTCGACTCCCCGTGGGAGCGAATTTCAGGCTGAGGTTAAAAAAATCCCCCCCCCCCCCGGTTGTGCCTTCCCACTGCAAATAGCGGCACAGCATCGGCCTGTGGTAATGGTGCGGTCCTACTAGGGGGTAGTGGCAGTGGTCGCCGGCCTAGGTTACGGTGTGGCCCTATAGGTTGAGGCCAAGGTTCGGGGGTATTCTTGGCCGGTAAGGCTGAGGTGTTCTATGATTATACAAAACCGTGGGGGCGGTCTTTCTCCCACCGGCCAAGTTTTTTTTTTTTGCCTAGTTAGAATCAACTAAAGAAACACACTATTTACACTAGTAAAATCTGTGTAAATATTATTGCTAGATTTGCAAACCGCATCAACATGTATTCTTTTAGCTTATTTTTGTATGAGCTAGACACTGGAGTAACCAAGTCACTATTATACCATAGGTTATGCTACAGCCTAAACCTAGTTAATATCAACTAAAGAAACACACTAGCTCCCTTTGTTAATTGTTATTATTGTTACTATATCTATTTGATTCATGTAAGTTATCCTATTGTTAATTGTTAATATCTATTTGTTTATTGTTAATTGTTATTATTGTTACTATATCTATTTGATCCATTTGATTCTTGTAAAATGTGTGTAGCATTCTTAATATTTGGATTTGCAGGTGGACCAAACCCTTCTGGAACTCCAGCAGTGACCTCCACCTTTCCACCACTAAACACCCAGACAAACAGTCCATTTAACCAGTCTACCCCAAACCCATTTTCAACAAACAATCTGTTTCCTCCTAAGCCTGCTCCAACCAGTGCTCCATTGTTCACAAGTTCGAGCCCTTTCACATCATCCACTAGTACCACAATGTTTGGACAAACGGGTGTTTCTGCATTTCCAGCAAGTAGTTCAACATCTTTGTTTGCAAATACCACTCCTGCTTTTGCCTCATCTTCTTCGTTGTTTGGCACATCAATGCCGAATAATTCAAGTCCATTCAACAATGGCTTGTCGTTGGCTAACACTCAATCAGCCCCACTATTTCAATCTTCTCCAGCATTTGCACAACAGCCATCAAGTACACCAGCTTTCTCCTCCGGAAACCTATTTAGCACAAATAACACTGGCAGTCTGTTTGGCAGCGGACCTTCACTTTTTTCAATGGTGAGCACCTTTTGTTTTCCATATACATTAGAAAATTGTTTATCATATTTACTTTTTCCATATATCTTTTGGGTTGCAATGTTCTAACAAATCCATTTTTTGCTTCTTGTTAAGCCAACATTTCAACCATCTGCTCCTGTTCAAACTTCAAACATGTTCTCCTTCCAACCTCTGACTCAACCAGGTCAGTATTTGTATCAATCATTCTCTTCTATTTATAATTTATATATATATCTTCAAAACCTAATCTGGGCTTCTTAAATGTATGCCTTCATGGATACTGCAACTTCTACAGTTGGTGGTTTTTCCAACACTGTTAATCAGGCCCTCATTGGACAACAGTATGATCTTTTGTTGCTTCTCAATGTGCATAATATTCTTTTTCCTTTTTTAGTAATTTCCTTTTGATGGTTTAAAACAATTATTAGCGGGGCGAAGGAATTATATTCTGATCAGTCTATTGTGAAGATGAATGGTTCTTTGAGCGACTAGCTTATATGTGACTACTTGGAACTGCCATGTGGTTATTTATCTGTAGTCTAAGAACATGGTTTTGACTTAGATGATAATTAACCTTGAAATTTGCAAATGAGTTTTGGCAACACATCTGAATGTTCTTCTCCTGACATAATACATTATTCGTTTTAACTTGGCATATCATATTGCATTTTGAAACAGAACTACTACTAGCCAGCCCAATATGGTCATGCAGCCTGCCCCTGTTTCGAACCCATTTGGAACACTTCCAGCAATGCCTCAGATGTCCATTGGGAATGGTGGATCTTCTCCTTCGGTTCAATATGGAATATCAAGTTTGCCGGTTAGTACCTCCCCTAGTTTTTCTAATTGTTTTCATAGAGCAGGGGGGAAGTAGAGATAAAAAGATGTTTGTTGTTCATTGGGAATGTTTTGGTACTAAGGGTGCTATGAGATAGGTTGATTGCAATATTTTGATGGTTTGCAGGTTGCTGAGAAGCCTCTTCCGAATAGAACATTGTCCATGGCGGTTCCTAGGCATTTGTCACAGAGAAGAATAAAATTGCTGCCAAGAAAATATAATCCAATATCGGATGGCAAGGTAATGATCTTGTAAGCATATATGCCAGTACAACTGTATATGATTGCGAATGCCATTAAGAATGCATTGAGTGTGGTGCTGAGTTTCTTTCATTACTCCTGTAGGTTCCATTCTTTGCTGATGATGAGGAATCTCCTGCAATGCCAAAAGCGGACGCATTTTTCATCCCTAGAGAGAACCCGAGGAATCTGATAATCCGTCCAATTGAGCAGTGGCCTTCGCGGAGTGGAATTAGCAGGCAATCGGTTCCAAAGGATTCAGCTGATTTGGATAAATATGAAGGTAAATATTGTCCTTGCAATACTGTTTTTATTTGATTTTATATAGATATCGATTTTACCCCACCAAGGGCAAATTGCAAGTGCTGATTCTGTTAAACTTGTGCAGATGCATCCACTGAAAGTGGGCGTGATGAGACTGTCAAGTTGCCAAGCAGCAGGCCTTCTCTGGTGGTAAATGGCAAGCAGCATGAAATCATTCATCATGGGAACGGGAAGGGTACTTCAGTTGAGAGACTGTTGCCTAAGCTCCCGCAGGCAGATTACTTCACGGAACCTAGTCTGGAGGAGCTTGCTGCCAAAGAACGTGGTGAGCCAGGCTACTGCGGCTGGGTGAAGGACTTTGTTGTGGGGCACCATGACTATGGCAGCATCAAGTTCCTGGGGGAAACAGACGTGAGGGGCCTGGATCTGGAGTCAATTGTGGAGTTCAACAACCGGGAAGTGATTGTGTACAAGGATGACAGCAAGAAGCCTCCGGTGGGTAAGGGGCTGAACAAGGCTGCGGAGGTGACTCTTCTGAACATCAAGTGCGTGAACAAGAAGACCGGGGAGCCATACTTTGAGGGCCCGCGGGTGGAGAGGTACAGGGAGATGCTGATGAAGAAGGCGGATGAGCAGGGCGCGGAGTTTGTGTCCTTTGATGCAAGCAAGGGAGAGTGGAAGTTCAGGGTGAAGCACTTCAGCGCCTATGGGCTTTGGTGAGATGAATCCTCGGAATCCTTGGGGTTGGATGGATCGAGCCGAGAGGGATGGATGATAAGATGGGTGTAGCCACCTTCACCTTGTCTTGTAGTACCTTTTTTTTTATTAGTTTTGTTGAAGGTTTAGCATCAAACTTGCACGCTGTGGTTAGTCATTGTCGTGCATGTTTTTTGTAATGCTTGTTTTGTTCATGTTTATTGTAGAAGAATGCTTGCGAACTCCCCTTGTCGATATACATCTGTAATCTGTAAGAAAAAGAATGCTTGACAATTACCCCTTCAAAAAGAAAAAAGGAAGAATATGCTTGCCAATTTTTGCACGCACTTAAGCACCTTAACAAATCAAGCGCACAACCCTACTGGACCAGTTCGGTAACTTTAACACGAATTTGAATTTAAATACGAACGGAAGATTTGTGCCAAGTAATTAATCTTCAGTTATTTTCTGTTGAATTGAGGACGAACCCAAACTTGAGCGGCTGGCTGATGTAGTACATGATTTCATCACACGGTTACCTAGACCAAAAACTGCCAGATGAGTTTCATGGTGACGAAACTCGTCTCACATCCCATGAAACTCTTCACTCTCTTTCCTCTGCTACATTAGCACAATTAATACCATGAAACTCTCATGAAACCTCCACTGAGACTGGGCTTACACCCCGTCCCTTTCCCTGTCCCATTGCCATTGCCCAGTCTTCTTCCCTTGCCGCTAAGCAAGGCGATTACCTTGGCCGCTAAGCAAGCAAAAGGCCGGGATTGCTTAGGTTGAGACTTGAGACAGGACCAGGACCAATGCTTTTCCATTGAATTGAGAGTTAGAGACAGATGGCGGCGGCAGGGGTGCTGTCCAACCGTGTGGATCGGAAGGACCTCGCAGCAGGGGATCACATCTACTCATGGCGGGCCGCCTACCTCTACGCACACCACGGTAACCTCTTATGAAGATTTCATTGGATTCGATTCGATCCATTCCATCAATGAATGAATAACTTGCAGGGATCTATGTTGGGGACGAGATGGTGATCCATTTCACCAGAGCAGCAGGGCACGAGATTGGCACGGGCACCTTCCTGGATTCCTTCCTCCTCTTGAGCTCCTCTTCCTCCTCGTCGGCGGCGACATCCACCACCTGCCACTGCCAGCGATGTGGCGGGTTCAGGGGCCACGAGCTTGACGACTCCGGAGTCGTCGTCATGTCCTGCATCGATTGCTTCCTGCACGGCGGCGGCCTCTACATCTTCCACTACTCCGTCTCGCCCGCCTTCTTCCTCGCCAAGGCGCGCGGAGGGACCTGCACCCTGGCCGCCTCCGACCCTGCCCATGTCGTCGCCCACCGCGCTCGCTACCTCCTCGACAACCAGGGGGGATTCGGCACCTACTCCTTGTTCAAGAACAACTGCGAGGACTTCGCCATCTACTGCAAGACGGGCCTGCTCGTCGAGACAAGTTTCAGTGTTGGCCGCAGCGGCCAGCTCGCGTCCCTCATGGCCACATTCAGCGCCGTGGCCTCGTCGCCGCTGCGTTTCCTCACCATCAGCACCGGCGGCCTCGCCATTGTCACCACCGGCATGTACTGCGTCGGCCGATATGTCTCGGATATTGGCGTTCGCCGGGATGTGGTCAAGGTTCCTGTCCAAACCCTTGTTGCGCAGAGTGCTGCTACTGCTACTGCTACAGAGGTCGCAGCAGCACATGCTACCTGATTGCAATCTAGCTTTCTCATGTATTGTATTTGCACTCAATTATATATGCAGCAAGCTAGCCTCTCTTCTCAGCAACCTGCCAATATGGCCAACTTTGCTGGTCACCATATTATATTCTTTGTGGATGGAATTCCAGTAACAACATCCTCTTCGATGCCACATTCATTTTGATTTCCAAGAAGCTGAAAAGCAGATAGGATGAACAAAACAAATTACGGACTCATCATTTGATAAATCACTCAAAAGTATGGAGAATAAACAACACACCCAGTAATCCTCTATGGCGTAACTTCCCCATCTAATCAACTTGATGGCATGCCACCAGTAATGTGCTTGTATACTCCAGATTTCTAGTGGTCAAATTCCTTGAGAGATTTTTGCAATGTCAAATCTGCATTCTGCTATTGTTACTTTTAAGGACCTTGATAGTAATCAGAGGTGTCAAATATATCACGTTAAGTCTATAATTATTTTTTAAAAGAAGAGTTAATTGTATCATTAAAACCTTGAATTCGTCAAACACGAAAAATTGGCGCGTCGCGCCCCAGACTCTAGTACACAACATGCACGCACACGTAAATCTGTGCCTCTCTAACAGTCCGTTTATTAGTATTAGTACGAGTATATGTTTTGCACACAACAGATAATTGTTCAGCTATAACGCACAGCAGAGCAGTTAATGACGATGAGCCGCGGCAGCCGCCTAGGACTAGGAGCCGCACCACACGCGTTGGACTGTTGACGGAGCCAAGCTGACAGCTGTGGCCGTCGAATGCACAGAAAATAGCCACGCGCCAGACATCGGAGCGGGGCTGCTCCGGGAGGGATTTCAGCACTCCTGCACAACTTTTTTTCCTGTCCATTCCCCTTCTCCTCCCGCACCGAGACGAGAACTGAGTAACTGACGGCGCCGTGTGCCTCCTCGTATCCTCTGCCTGTGCTTCAGTTTCCCATGCCCCTTCATCTCTTCGGGTCCCTCAACCGTCATTGCCGTCTGTCTCGTGCCTCTACAAATTAACGCGGCGTCCCTGGCCTCTACTACCAGTCGAGCCATTCTTCCTCATCCTATATCCCCTTCCAATTCCAAGTCCCTGTACACAAATGCGCGGCCGCCGCGTATTGCTGCACCGTTGCCTGGGCATGGCGAGCGCATCTCGCTCCATGGGAGAGAGGTGCAAGCGGCACTCCTCTGTGATGCCATCGTCTCAGCCATCGCCGCTACTATCGTCAATTGATCGACTGATTCTCGCTCCTGGGGCTCAACTGCTCAAGCCCTGACGCTGATGGCTGACCACGGCGCAGAGAAGCAGGGTAACGTCTCTGTTACTCACTCCGCATCCGCCCAGATGCGCAGCGCTGCCGCAGAGAGCAGCAAGAGATCGTCAAGGCCAGGTACGGTATTTTATTTCTCCCTCCCCTATATTTGCTATGTAGACAGGATATACCAGTCTGATGATACAGGGTATTTTATTTCCCCTCCCCCATATTTGTCGTGTAAATATCCAGATGTACATAGGTTAATAAGGTACTAGTCTGACGCATTATATTATTGCTTTAGATGTATATGGCTAGTGGGTTGATGTAGCTTTTGGTTGTTGTCTCATGAACATCAACGATAATGGGACTTTGTTGCCTGGTTTTCTACCTTTTAATAGAAAGAAAGTTTGGTACTTCTGATTTAATTCGATCTGATCACTATTTTTAGTTTCTTGGGCGAGCTATAAATTTGCACCTTTAATGCAGTGCCTGTTTGTTGTTCTAGGACTGTTGCATATTGGATTAGTTACTACTGGGCTTGAGAAATCTCAAAGTATGTCCTGTTCATGTTAAACAAGTGTTATACAGTTTCTTGGAAATACATGTTGAATTTTTATTCGGCCACATACTGCGTTCAGTACTCTAAAGTCATTCATACCACCATGTATATATGCCTTTTTATTTTGGTCTTTGTAGATATGGTAAGTAAAATATTCTTCTTGAATGCGAAGTCAAAGGTCAGCATTTTTTTGTGTGGATGATATGTAGTATTTTAATGTTTGTTCTGTATTATTGTTGCTGATCTCGTAGAAAAACAAGGATTTGTGGAGGTATTTAGGTTATTAGAAACCATTGGATCAGCCACAATTAGATGATTTAGCAGTGCACCTTGTGATTGTTGCATCAGTTGAAACAAACCTTGGCTATTATTTTTATACTAGTAACATGGCAAGCTTAATTAGCTATTCTTACTAACAGGGCAACCTTGGCTATTATTCTTTTTGATACTATGAGATAGTACTCACTACCTTATGGTATGTACTATATCACTAAGAATGTAACCATAATTGATGATATGTACTATATCATTGTCTTAGTACAGTGCTTGATGGTAAGAATGTAACATAATTATTGATGATTTCATCTCATTTTCTGATTCCATGTGTTAGTCGTGTACGTCTTGACCAGCCTGCATGCTGCGACAATCCCTCATATGAAGGGCTTGGGCATTTACTACCAAGTGTGGTAGCACTGCCATCCTCGATTCTTGATGTGATTGCATTTTGGTCTTGTGCTTGTACAAAACAGTAGTTCATCTAAAGGTCAATATTTTCCAAGTGGCAACACTTCCATGGTGGGCCATGGAATAACCAAAACTATATCTGATTGTTGATGCAAAAAGGTTGTGGAAGGCTCGTTGCCTTTTCAGCGGATCACAAACTGCTTATTTTGATTGGGTAACATAAAGGTATGACATTTTTTTATTTTCCACAAAATTCTTTTAACAATTATATTAGCATCATGTACTCTCTATTTTACACTTAATACAATTTTGTAAATCTTTTTTGCATGTGACTTTCCTGTGTAATTTCCTATGGTATTGTTCTTACTTTTGTCTTCTTCATAGCATCAATAATGCCTGTCATCATAACCTGAACCCTAACCTTCCATTGGTATTGTAGATTTGGTCATGATACTTTGGTGTAAGCAAAGTAGGAATAAGAGCTGCCATGTCCTTTGCTACATTTTATATTCCCATTGTCGTATAAAATCTGAGATATGTAGTGATGGACAATACCGTCTACCTTTTATTTAGTTTCTTTGAGAATAGCTCTTGATCATCTAAATGATGCCTTCATTTCGTGTTGTTGTTGCAAGTCTTGGTCCTTGTACATATGCATTATATGCATTTATTTGATCTATCTTTACAATTTAATGGTCAGTTTATTAGCTGTTCTTTACGCTTTGATACTATTCTTACTATCAGGTCGTGGATGAGTCGAGCGTCGGCATGGTGGTGGACGGGCCCCAACGTTTTGCCCCTATGCAAACAGATCCAATTGGGGAATCCAGGAGCTAAGTGGGCTTCAGATAAATCAGATTAGTTTACTTTCAAGGATAGACATCAAGCTAACTACCCTATCATTGGAACTGGAATGACAGAGCATCATGTGATCGAGGGATTCGGTATGGAGCTGTTTATTGCATATTTTACAAATCTGTTCCGCATCTATGAATTGCTTGCTGCCCTTCTGTATGTCATATATTATCTCTTCAAACTGTGCCGGCAAGTGCAAAATTCATGAAAGGTCATTAAATGTTTTCCGTTGTTCCTTCCGTCAACTAGCATGGATAATGCCTGATTGTCTGAAATGAAAGTTCTGAAATGTGGTGTCTATGTCATATATTGTCCTAATGATTTTTATGTTTTCTAACTTCAACCTAATATATAATGTTTTTTCAACCTAATATATAATGTTTTAAGCAAAGAATCACGTTTAGTTTATCATGCTTAGAATTAGGAGGTGGCCAAGTAACCATATGTCCTGGTTTCCTTTTTTTTACCTTGAATGCAAACAAAATTGAGTACATAAAATTATTTACTGTTTTGGAAGGAAAAGTTTGTTCATAATGTTAATTTAGTCATCTATGACTAAGAAGCCATTTATATAGTTTTAGATTTCCAAATCAAACTAAAGAATAGATTTTGGATTACACATTGCCATGTATTAATTTACAGCCAACATATATGTGGTTCCTCTGTTGGTAGCAGGATAGTGTTCATTCTGGTCCAAACCTGAATATGTAGTACTAATGTGCTGAGATGTTAAAATGTTCTGTATGTCTCTAAATCTCTGCTTTCTTTAGTATACATAAATGTCATTCTTTTTTTGTGCAGTATAAAATGGAAAGGCTATCGTTTGGAAATTGCCACTTTTGGAGGACCTTGATTATATTCCCATGCTTACAGTCTTTTCCGTTCACATGCACTCTATGAAGGCCTCAAGGTCTCTGATTTCGTTTCCCAGAATCTCCAAAACTTTCATGATTGGAAGTGATACTCTCAAACATGGTATTTTTGGTTGATAGGGAGACTTATGTGTTGTTACTAGTATTATCTATTCTGAACACACTGTCACTGAATCTATTTAGGCCACTACAGCCACATTCAGATTTAGCAATACCATCTGAAAATGACCCTTTTATAGTATCTTGTGCCCTGCAGTCCTCTCTTTGGTTAACTGTGTTGTGTACTGTTAATGTCATGTCTCTTCTCATTTCCGCTCATCAGATTATTGGATTTAAGATGATAACTTCTCTTTAAATTTCTAGGTGACTGCGACTCCAATTTACATACTTTGCTTCAATTTTTATTTAAGTTTACATTCTGAAATTCCCTCAATAAGATTGCCAATCATCAGTTTGATTTATATGTTAAAAAAACATTCATTACTGGGCAAGTCTGTTATATATGTTCTACAAATGAGTAGGGATGGTTATATGCATGATTGCAGTTTGTTCTGTAAATGTTCAGATAGTTTAATTTGCATGCTGTTTTATATATCCAGGCACTTAGCAGGTAACTTTTTTTGAACTCTCATCCCAACTTCCATGTACATCTTGTTGTCCAGTTAACAACATAAAAATAAATTCTTATGCTTCCATCAGGGGCTTTAATGATGACATTAGCGGTTTCCATGTTTCCTGCAATGGCTGGTCTATAATGGGGGGAGATGGCACTGATGACGTAGTTGTTGCCTGCAACTCAAGTAAGAAAATTAGGAATAATAGCAATACTGGGATTACATTTGGAGCCCTTGGGGGCATTATTTGTGCAAAGGCATCCATGTTACTGCAGGTAAGGGATCACAAGCACACAAATGAATCGCTGAGGTTTGTTAACATTAGATTATCCTGTTTGATCTGAATATTCCTGGCTGTGCACCTCGTGTCTAGTGATCTACTATAATTGTCTTCTAACTTTAGAATTTTGATTCAGTTCTTGCACCACCACAATATATGAATTTTTGTCATACAGAAGCAGAGATTTCAGAAGTCTGCCAAAATGTTGTGGTGGGTGCAAATTATACACCGAAGGGTTGTGTTGTACTCCTATTAGGTGAATGGAATAGCTCCTACCCAATTTGACATAAAAATTGCTGTTGATTTAGAAGCTTTTAACATGATTATTCTTAACCTACGTTCCCCATATGTATAGTTTTGTTTTTAAAACAGAGCAGCCACGATAATTCTTATATGTTCCTTTATTTGTATTTTAGAGTGTTGCACCGGCAGTTCTGTTTTTTTCTGAGGGGGCATAGATCTGAATGGGCTGATTAAAACATTGATGCGTACTTGGCTTCTTCACAGAAGGCCACTACATGCTCGCTTTCTGGGTTGTGACCCATGAGATTTTTTGGGTGGCAGATGATCATGCCACTTGCTCACACAGTGGAGAATGAGGAGGTTAGTTTCGTTCTCAGATTGGTTTTGTTACCTTTTACGTTCCCAACGTTAGACTCATTGTGCATAATTATTAGATGTACCATGCGATTTACAGTTACTGTCATTGACTGCTGAATAATCCATAGATTCTTAAAGTTGTCCGCCTTGAAGGACAACCTCTTACTAATGATGAAGCCTTTCTCTCAAGGGACATCCACCTTCTCCAGGTAAATATTTGAGTACCATCGCTACTTTTGTTTTGAGGCCATGCATTGCCTCTCACTGAACAAAAGAGTAGCACAATATAATTGTTTTTCATCAATTGGATTGTTCTATAGTCTCTGTGGTGGTGGCTTCTAAAATTCCGTGTAAAGGCGTTCTGATTTTTTTTCATAAGAGTATAGTGACTTGTCAGTGTTTGGTTAATTTTCACTTTTACGGTACATCAAATGATCTGATCAGGACTTTATGTTGTTGTTCCAAAAAGGTTTGTGATGTCCTATTTTCTTGCTTATCTGCTTCGTTGGTATACTCTAAACCTAGTTTTAACCCCTTGTATAGAAAACATTTGCTATCTTTTGGTCATGTTCCGGCCAGGTACGAGTCAATTAACAAGAATGGTTCTAAGTTGCAATTAACAAGAATGGTTCTAAGTTGCTTGTTGATGGCAAGAGACCACGGGCTTCATAATTTTCCCCGTTGGTGGCTTCTATCTACTGGTTTTAGTCTCTGGATTTTTGCTGTTATATTGGTGGCCTCATCATTTTGCATTATGCTATCAAATTCAAATATAGCATTTTGGAGTGGAAACACTTCTCTACTTCTCTAATGTGATTGCCTATTGTTGACGGTGCAACTCCTTATCTGAAGGTCGT